>CP141154.1:43520000-53520000 GCA_035233585.1 Antiaris toxicaria
GTTGATGAACCTTGTGTTTATAAACGTATTAAGGATGGAAAAGTGGTCTTTCTGATACTCTATGTCGATGATATACTACTCATTGGCAATGATGTAGGGAACTTTTCATCGGTCAAGCTTTGATTACACCAATAGTTTGACATGAAGGACTTGGGAGAAGCTAATTATGTTCTAGGTATTCGTCTCTTCAGAGATCGAAAGAACAAAATGTTAGCGTTATCCCAAGCTTCATACATAGATAAAATAATTGACAAATATGCAATGCAAGAGGCAAAGAAAGGTTCGCAACCTTCTATTGCCGGTCTAACTCTTTCATTGGATGACTGTCCCAAGACATCGGAAGAAAGAGAGCGTATGAGTAAGGTCACTTATGCATCTGCTGTGGGTAGCCTTATGTACGTTATGCTTTGCACTCACCCGGATATATGTTTCGCAATAGGTATGGTGAGTCGATATCAAGCAAATCCTGGAACCAAGCACTGGCAAGCTGTAAAGCATATACTCAAGTATCTTAAGAGAACGAGGGATTATATGCTGGTGTATTCTGGAGGGGACCTAACACCCGTAGGATACACAGACTCAGACTTCTAGACTTGTAAAGATTCGAGGAAATCGACATCTGGATCAGTGTTTTTACTCGGAGGAGGCACCATTGTGTGGAGGAGCGTGAAGCAGGGCTGCACAGCTGACTCTACTATGGAGGCCGAGTATGTGACTGCTGCTGAGGCATCTAAAGAAGTGGTTTGGCTCCACAAGTTCTTTAGAGACCTTGAGGTCATTCTGAGTGTTGACAAGCCTATCACACTTTACCGTGATAATACAGGGGCTATTGCCAACACAAGGGAATCTCGGCACCACAAGAGGACCAAGCATATCGATCGGAGGTATCATATTATTAGAGGGCATGTGGAGATAGGACAAGTGGATGTATGTAAGATCGCGTTCGAGGACAGCATCGCCGATCCCTTTACTAAGACTTTGGTGGCTAGAAGCTTTCAAAGGCATGTAGAGGCAATGGGGATGCGTAACATGGCACATCTACTAGCTTAGGGCAAGTGGGAGATTGTTAGGAAATGCCTTAAGCATTACAAACATTTTGATGTATTCATTTTGAACTGGATAATAAAATTATACATAGAGGTTATTCATTACATTACTATCTGTCCTCGTCTTATTTGCATGTTAAAGTAAATGTAAGCAAATATGGCTCACAGACTGCTTGTGTTAAAACTGTTAGAACGTTGCATGCAATGGACTTTTGTATGCGAGATGACAATGTTCTAAAGTTAGCGGTCTAAATTATGGTCTGTAGTCTATGGGGTTAGACCGAGCATCTAACTCATGTTAAGACTATTATGTTGTCTAAAGCCTTAGAGGGGACAGTTTGTCTTGACTGTCTGGAGCTGGACTCCCAAGTAGAGACATGGATATGTTACTTGGTGGTGACATATTAGACCGGGACTAAAGCATGATTGATCTACGTAGTCCGCTATGAGTGGATCAATCTGCTTTTGACGTTCATTGTGCAACCTTAATCCTAAGTAAATGAACTACTTCATGTATATAACTTGTGTACTTTGATGTTCCAATGGCTAAAGCGTCTCAGAGGTAGTAAGCTTATAGACCGGTTCGTTGGGTGCATGACTTGTATACGATGAAGGGTTTGTTTGCAGATATCGGAATCATAGTTTTAAAGAGTTAAAGGTATCCTCTTAAAGGCATTATACTGAATGTGAAAATGGACAAGGCCTTGGGTCGTCTGCTAGGCGGATGACTTCTTATTCACATATGGTGAATTATCATCTTCTTAATTCGATAGTATAATGGAACTTTAAGATAGCCTAATTAGTAGGATTAAACGGACTTTGACCTAAGGCTGATCATGGATATCATATGAGGGTTTTACATATATGACAAGGTCATTGGATAGTAGCTCATCACAGGCTTACGTAATACGGTATATAATTGGGAGTTCAGTTTCAGGTTTATAGTGGTGTGACTCTGAAACTAGTGATCATATGATTGAGTTGTAAGGTAAAGAATGATGATCATATGGATTTGTGGGAGCCCGATTATATATGTCCAATCAGTCCCTCTACTAGCTCCACATAATTCCTTAACGTTTGGCAAATTGATTTGTGTATGCTATTGCTGGTTTATTATGCATGGATGGTGATGACACAGGATTAAGATGTTAGACAAGATTCTCCCCGGTTGAATTCAGATTTTGTTTTGGATAATAGAGTACACAATTATTCGAACTCCAAATAAAGTTGCCATGATTTTATTTGAGAATGGATTGGAGTTGTAGAAAATTATCCATGAGAACAAGAATTTGAGACAGCCGTTTTGTGGATTTTGAAATTTGAATTTTGAAATTTGAATTTTGAAATTTGAAATTTGAATTTGAAATTTAAATTTGAAATTTGAAATTTGAAATTTGAAATTGAAATTCTAATTTGAAATTTGAAATTCAAATTTTGAATCACAGTCCAAGTGGGATTCGAATTTGTTGTGGAAAATCCACAAGGTTTGAAATTTGAATTTGAGTTGGATTTGGAGAGGATAATCTTGTTAGAATCCTACTTGAATTTTGAATCCAAATCCTAACAAATTATGGATGAAATTTTGAGGATAATCGTCAATGGAATTTCGGTTTTTGTGGATAAGGTTCACGGGAAAAATTCAAGTTTCAATCCTAGTTGAATTTGGATTCTCTCCTTCCCTGAAAAGTGGCTGAAATTATGGAGGAAATCTCCTAGGAAAATTCGGTTATTTTGGATAAGGTTGAGATAAGATTCAAGCTTGAAAATCCTAGTGGAATTTTGATTCTCCCTTATCCTAAAAGTGGCCGAATTTTTTGAGGAGATTTTCTCCTAGGAATTTCAGATTTTTTGGTTGAAAAAGGGAGATAAAATTCTAGTTAAAATCTTGTTTAGATTTTGATTGGATTTATCCTAAAAAAACCGAATTTTATTGTTGGGATTTTCCCATGGAAAAATTCAGATTTTATGGTTATGGATAAGGGAGAATATCTTTTCCTAATCCAATTCGAATTCAGAGAATCACCTCATGCAGATCTATAAATAGAGTTCCTGCCACTCCAGTTCTCTCATACCACAGACTCTCAGGTGAACAGGCTTATTGTTACATAGCCCACCGTGACAATAAAGTTCTTTAGAGATCTGGGTGGTCGGAAGAAGACTAGCAGTGCTAGCATACCGATCGAGGTTCAGAGTGCCCACACACTCAGCCATTCGGGAATTGGAGAATAGTAGAGAAGGCTAGTTGGTTGAAGCCTCCGGTCATTCTCCTCGTGCAAGGTTGGCGTCCTTGAGGTATGAGTTTTAATTGTTGTTGGTTTATTGTATATGGCATCATGAGATAGTTAACGATCTAAAAATTTTTATTGTTCTGTTGTGCCACTCTGATACGTTTTTACCGATTTATTTTCCTACATAATAATGTGTGATTTCAAAATTTCAAATACATATTATTATACATGATTTAAAATTAAAACTCAAATTCAAAAAATTTAAATTTTCAGTCTTTCGGCCAGCCCACAGCCATCATGGGCAGCCCCTAGCCCCTGGGAGGGTTGGTAGCCCATGGCCAGGCCAGCCCGCCAGGCTGTAGGCAACGCTTACAGCCATGGGCTACACCTTGAGGGACCATAGTAGCTAGCCAGGCTATAAGCTTTGCTTGCACCTGTAATAACCACCCTATTTATAGGACATAACTACTATGTAATAAGAAATTAAGTCTATAAGTATAGTGTACTTTTCTAGTTTGAATGAATTAAATGAGTAAAGAAACGTTTAATTTCTATTCATATAGTGAAAGGGGCAACCGAAAGTGAAATCGATTCACCTTATTACGTGTGAGTGTGCATGAGTGGCATACAGTATCAAGAAACTGGTCAAGACGACCATTTCTTGACACAGAACTAATGAGCTAGTCATCAATATGCTCAAACTAGTTATCTGAGCACAAAAGTGAAATTTTGAATGATAAATATACAGTATCAAGAAAATGGTCGAGGTGACGTTTTCTTGACACCAAACTGATATATTTATAATCAGCATGCTCAATTTAGTCAAATGAGCACAAAACATAAAGTCATGCATGAGACATGCACAGTATCAAGAAAGGGGTCAAGACGATATTTTCTCAACTTGAAATTGATATATTTAAAGTCAGAATGCTCAAATGAGTTTGTTGAGCACAAAAGGTGATTTCTAGGTAGGAGTCACACAGATCCAGAAAGTGGTTTAGATGACCCCAGATGGACGTAAAACTGATAAATTCAGAATCAGCACGTCAAAATTAGTTAGGATAGCCTGCGCTTAAAATTATGCATAAAAAAGTTATACTATGCGTACGCAGTGTTAGCACAGTTTAAGACACAACCACAGTACCGTAGATGAATAGTAACAGACTCAGAGTGAGCTCATAGGTAATATAACCCATCCAGAATGTAAGGACCCCCATATTCATGTTGTGGCGCAACCCCTCTAGCTTGGGTCGTCCACCTTATCTTGCTTGCTTTCTTTATTCTTTGCTTATTCTTACATAGCTTGCTTGTCTTTATAACTTTCTTTTTCTTTAGGGGTTTAAAAGATTTGTACTTAAATATATATATATTTTTTAAACTTGACTGAATGAAACTATTAGTTCTTTGAAATCGTGTATACATAAATATATACGTACTACTTAATATTTTTTTTCCCAGAACATATTTTGTGGTCTTGTTACTTTAAAGTACATAAAAATAAAAACATACTTTTAAGCTTGTTTCACTACTTTACATACTACACTCTTGTCTTATCTTTAGACATATACATCACTATTACACTTTTTTTCTTTTACACTTTAATTACAGCGGAACTCTGCGAAACGGAACCATAACCCGTCCATGACATCGCTGGGATCTGCCTGCCAGTCCGCTACTCTTGTTTCATATTGTTGGTTGCTTACCTTTATTACCTACATCACGAATAGACTAATGAGCTAAAGCTCAGTAAGTACAAACATACAAGTAAATAAGCTGAATACACCACACTTAGGGCTAGTTAACTTATGACCAATTATTTTCTTACTCCTATGCTTTACTTATTCTTTCTACTCTATTTCTTTCTTTTCTTTGCTTTACTTTATCTTGCTTAATCTTTCACTTGTGGGCCCGTGGTTGGACGTACCTAGTGCGGCAGACCAATAGAGGATCAGGGGAGCAACCCACCAATCAACCCTAAGGTCATCTCTGGACTACTACCTATAGGTAGCAAGTCAAGCCATCAACTACCTCATTATTAACGAGGTAGCGCCACACAACTGGGGTGGAGGCTATCTTTGAACCTCAAAACTGGAGCGGCCGGTACGCCAACCTTAACTTTTAAGTCTTATTATTTGACTTATCTTATTCCTCTTTTCTTTATCTGATCTTGCTTAACTATTCTCGTGAACATGTTAGCATCATGTCACAAACTGAATAACTTAAATGTGTATATATATATGTAATACAACTCTATGGCAAGTCAATTCGTGAGTAGACAATTAAATGTCTGTACTTACAGCACTTGTGCTAGTGTAAACTTCCGTGGTCCGTCGAGCTCCTTTGCCCGTTTCTAGTTGAGTTTCCTAAAAACATAATGTCATCAGTTAATACATTTTCATTAACTGACTTTATTATACTAAAATCTGAACTTTAGCTTATAAAATCTTAATTAAAGTCTTATAACGACATTTAAAGTCCTAATGACTCTGTTTAGACTTTTCTAGCACTGTAGCAACCATTTCTGAGCATATCAGAAATTTTGATAAACTGGGTGAATAGTAATTTTTGACGATGAATACTATTCATGTGAATAGTGCCATGTACGTGAATAGTAATTGAGCCAGGGGACGTTTCTATTTTTCTACTTAGACCGGGTTCCCTAAGTCCAAGAACCATAAAATAGCTAACTAGAGGGTTTAACGCCCCTTTCTTGACTTTTCTAGACTTTTTGGTCAAAATGACCATTTTACCCCAATGGGTCTTGGGGTCATAACATTCTCATTTTGGTGCTTAAACGGGATTTTCTGAGTCCCTAAAATCTTAAAACAATCTTTTCTAGGTCTCGGTAAATTTTTACAACTTAATTGTTGTGATTACACTATTTACTTATCACCCGTCCCTCGGGTGGTACTATTCCGACCCTTGGGGTCGTGGCTCATTTTTCTAGCGTTTCGGAGCTTCAAACGAGCTTTTCACTAATTTTAAAAATGTTTCTTATTCGCTTCCCGACCTAGGTCTCGGAGGGGCTCGGGTTTTTCCATCCCGACCCTAAACATTACCCTTGTTACCCAAAACGCCCTTGACGTTATTTTTTTTCCCGTCCTCTCGGCATTTTAGATTTTTAGGGGTCGGTTTACTATTCTGCTTTTTTACTTCAAACTCTAAGGTATGAGGGATCTCGGTTTTCATTTCCGAGCATATTTTTATCACTATTTTCCTGAAATGCCCTTAATGCCGCTTTAAAAATTTCGACAGCATTTCCACTTAAATTTTAGGCTTTCGACATTTAGAAAACGCCTCAAAACTATCTATCCTAATCTAAACCTACCACGTACTATACCAGAGGCCTATTTTACGCAAAAGTTTCTAAAATTTTATGTAAAAACTTTCCACACTTTCATTGTACAATTCACACACAAAGTCTTTATTTTCAATCACTTAGGCCACGGTTTTAGTTTAGGTTTCCAACACCAAAACTTTCTTTCTTTCAAACATTCTTTCTCTTACTTTTCTTCTTGGTTTTTTTTAAGGCACATTCAATACCAAAACCAACTAAAATTCTTATTGAAATCCCTTTAAAAAGTCACGGGTTTTTATGCCAAATCCTAACCAAACTTTGGTTTTCAATTCAACCACTTACACAACTTATATTCTACATCATTCTAACTTACCACAACACTAAATCACATGATTTTTTACATGTTCTTCACACTAGGTATACATGGTTCCTTTTTAGAAAACTTTTATAAAATTTTGTTTCAAACTTTTTAACTTTTCTTTCTAAACATTTTACACAACAAAACACATGTTTAAATCAACCAAAACCAACTCAAAATTCTTTCCAAACCCTAGTAACATACACGGTTTTTCTTGAAACAAACCAAATCCCACTTTGGTTTTAAGCTTTCAAATTTTCTTTCTAGTTGTTTTACATATCAAACCACACCTTAAAACAACAATTTAATTAAATCAAACTTGAAATTCTTTGAACCCATACACTTAGCCACGAGTTCCAGCCCTTATCCACAAAATTTTTTAAAAAATCAACTTTGCATTTTGGCTTAATCTTAGCCCTTGATCTTACCTACCTTTAATCTTAGCCATTCATCCTACCTACCACCCTTTTTCTTCTAATTCTTATTCCTAATTATGACATCATCCATGATGTCATCTAATTAATCCATAGGTCAAAGTTTGACCAAAAGTCAAACCGAACCAAACTTTACCGAAATCGCGTAGGCGGGTTTCTGACGCCTCCTGCGTAATCGGTTTACCTTATTCTACTGTCGTTGGGCTAAAAATCAATGACAAAGTTTTCGGTCCTTTAGTAACCTTAGGTTTTACCTAGGGTAATCTCTTGGTTTCTTTGGCCCCAAAATGCTTCATCGTTTTACCGAAGATGACGAAATTTCTAGGTTGACATACCGGAGGACTTGTCTAGCCATCCGTACTGTCAAATTATTCTAATACTGTCTTAAAACTCTTAAAAATCCTAAATTACTTTTCTTACTGTGCTCTTACTTTGACTTGCCATATTCTTATCTTTACACTGTTCAGATACCGAAACTACTCCTTTTTTAGTGTTTTGGCCTGAAATCACTTTCTTACTCATATACTTTATTCTCTACTTATTTTAGGAGATTTTAATTCCTCCAAAACATCTATTTATTACTATAAACACTGTAATTTGTCTAATTACAACATAGTGTTTCTTTACATTCTTGCTTACAAAACTCATAGAAAACCCTAGATTAAACTAAGTTACACTGCTAGAATTCTTTGGTCGTCACACATGTAACCTAAATTCTATATAATGAGAAATTGAGTAATGAATTTGGGTTAGTTTGATGGCTTTTATTGCAAATTTGATGAACAAGGTCAGATACACGGCCGTGTAAGAAGTCGTTTACCGATCGGACTATTTACGTGAGAGAAGCTGCGTGAGTAAACATGGCCGTGTAATGTGACACAGTCAGATACACGTCCGTGTAAGTGGCCGTGAACTGCTCGGGTAAATGAACGTGTTCCAAGACATGGCTGTGTTGAGCAAGCTCAACTAGTACACGCCTGTGTCTAAACAATACACACCGTGTTACCTTATACACGCCCGTGAAAGAGGCCGTATTGAAGGCCGTGTAATGAGCAGAGAGCCTCTACATACACTCTCAAAATGCACAAAACCTAATTACTACGTAATGAGTAATTAAGTTGAAAAAAACAATACAGTATAATCTCCAGTTGAATAGACTAAACAGGTACAGTACTGTTTAAGTACTATTTATGCAGTGAAAGGGAGGACCGACAGTGAACTCGATCTACCCTATTATGTGTATAAGTGTATAAGATACGCAGTATCAGGAAACTGGTCTAGACGATCATTTCCTAACACAAGACTGGTAAACTGATCACCAGAACGCTCGGGCCGAACATCTAAGCACAATAGTGATAGAAACCTTAGCAAGGGTATAGTACCGAGAAAAAGGCCAAGATGACCTTTTCTTACCTAGAAACTAACAAAATCGGAGTCACAACACCCAGACTAGTAGGTTAAGATGGAAAGCAGTAAATAGTGAATAGTGAAAATGCAGTGTCAAGTTAACGGCCAAGACAGCCTTAAATTCACTTAAGGCTGATATATTCACAGTCAGCTGGCCCAATTTGGTCAATTGGGCATAAAATGTGAATTTTTGTCCAATAGATACGCAAGATCGGGAAGAGGGTCAAGATGACCTTATCTCGCCCTGAAACTGATATATTTAGACTCAGAATGCCCAAATTAGTCAATCGGGCACCTGATACGTTTTTCGAGGTGAGGTCACATAGATCTTAAAAACTGGTCCAAGCGACCTCAGATGGACGTAAGACTGATAAAATTGAAATCAGTACGTCCAAATTAGTCAAGAGAGACTGTGCCTGAAATTTCGCACAAGCATGCCTCGTTTTGTGTGCGAAAGTACAACACAGTGTAAACACAACCACAGTACAGAAAATGAATAGTAAATTAGTACAGAATGGGCTTTAGATAGTATAAACTGACTAGGAATGATCAGTACAAAAATCTGACTTAGAAAATCCAATTCCGGATGAAAATTAGAGCACTGTCGAGAAATGACTGAACACCGTAGTAGAAAACTAGACTACGAAAAGAGCCAAAATGCAGATGAATTTTGGCCTTAAAAGCTGTGTGCCTTGGCTGGAAAGTAGCTATTTTTAGCTGTAAAATAACCCCAAAAAGTAAGAATAAAATAAGGGGAAGGTTATGACACAATTGAATAAAAACTGTCACATTTACATCATGCCATCAACCAAAAAATTTTGTTTATTTCCCCTCCATGAATGCGCACAGCCCTCGGCTATTGTGTGGCTGAATTGGGCAGATTTTTTGTACCCAAATTAGCTTAAGAGTGGCTTGATTAATCAAGCTTAAAGTTGGTTAAGCTTGCTTAGGTTTGTCTATAAAAGGATGAGCATGGCCTTAGTTTGTGTTCCTTTCTTTTCACACCCCAAAACACAACTCATCCTCTCTCTCATTTCTCTTGCTATAGCCGACCACCCCCTTTAGCCAAAACCACCATTTTTCAAGCCAAGAACACAGCCAAAAGTTACCAAAATTTAACCCCCTTCAAGCTTGTGTTAGGAGGATTCATTTCCAAGCCATTTCAAGTGTACCAAGGGTAAGGTTCTAGACCAATCACTTATGGTTTTTAGTTATGGTTTTGAGTTGATATTAAAGAAATATTTTTGGTATTTTGCTATCATAAATCGACCCCCACACCTCTTTGGTCCACACGGCCACTTTGTCATTCAAGCCTTTGATCGGATTTGTGCTTGATTCCTAGCACCCAAGGTAAAACCAAAAAACCCTCCCTTTTGTGGTTAGTTGTTTTTAAGTTTTTGATCAAGAGATTTATGTGTATTTGTTTATACAAATGGGTTGTAATAAGTTTATTTTGAGCCCTTAGCCTTCTATTTTTAAGTTTGTGGTTGTATGGTTGTGTTTACGCATTTATGAATGGATGAGTACGCGTGTGAGCATGAACGTTTTGTTTTAAGGATGGCTGGACACAATTTGTCCCCAAGAAAGGCCACGGGTTTTGGTCATTTTGACTAAGTTAGAATTCAAATTAGGGATTTGGTTAAACTTGGAGTTTTAATAAAATTTCGTTATGGTCATTTTTGTATCAAATAGGTTTTGGCAAAAATTGACATTAAGATAAGTTTTTCGTGTGGTTTTCATTCGGTGTCCAAAACTAGAACTAAAAATCAGAACCCAGACACGGCCTCATGTTTTGATAAAAATGGACCACTTAAAATCCGAATCAGATCTCGGGCTTATAAAGTTGTAGAACACGTTGAAAACTTTAAGATGACTCATGCGTGCTTTAAAAATTTGGTCGTTTCGGGCCTCAAACAGAGTCGTGTTTAAAATGACATAAAACTGGAATTTAAAAAAAAAATAGGCACAATACCCACGGGTTTAGTAAGATTAGGACCCGTTCAAGTTAGATTTGAGCTCCAAAGGAAACATGAGAATTGTTCATCTCGTTAAGAACAAAAAATTTTATGTTCGCCATACTTGCAAACTAAGTCATTTCGATCAAGTTTCAAAACAGATTTTGAAAATGGTTCAAAAACCACCTTTTAATACAAATACCAAAATGTGTTGTAATCTTTTAAAATAAAATATGGTTTTCATAAAACATCCCCTACTTTCCAATAGGGTGCTAAGTGGACGGTTTAAAAGAATGTAATTTTTCCCAAAACTTTTACAAGGCAACCAAACCAATTTTCTTAAATAACTAAAACAGTGTGGGTAGCCCGGTAGGCTACCACACCAAACAAGCCATAGTAACCTGATAGGCTACCATACCTAAACACGCAAAGTAACCTGGCCGGTTACTACACCAAGTTATGCATAGTTACCTGGTAGGCTACCTAGTTAATAACATGCGAGGTAACCTGTCAGTTGACTGGTCGATAACCAGTCAAGGACCGTGTTTCTAACGATACTGTGAGGAATGATGATTAATCTGTCAAGAAGACAATTAATCAAACATGATGGAAGTTAGACACCAAATTCCCAAAGTAGACCAATAGGGTACCGATGGACCTCACTACCACATGGAAACATAAGATACAGTCACTAACAGTAATAGTGACCAGAGAACATTGTAATTAATTTATGGGGCAATAAATTAATTAAACACATCTAGAGATTCAAACGCTGAAAAAGAGAGCGAGTTGTACCGATGGCAATCGGTACCGAATGATTTTATCTACTTTAGTCACTAACAATATTAGTGACTCAGCAAAAGTGTTAATAAGATACGTTATTGATGACAGGTAGTAACATGTAAGTTGATAAAGGCAAGAGTACGTGTTGGGTTGTAATCTAGGTAAGTACAACTCCACCTACGGCATGAAAAAAAAGAATTAAAAATGATATTTTTACAGTATGTTAAGTACGTATGCCATGCACACTTTGTTGCACAGCATGTATGAGAACATATATTTTCATAATCAAGTAGATTGATGAAAGAACAAGTTAGATGCTATGCATCCCTACCACGTAGGATTAGGGACAGCTTAGAGAAGCATATGGCTAGAATAGATAAACAAGATGAAAAATTTAGTAAGCGTGTCATACCGGCCTATTCCGTTGAAGAGGTTTTCAAGTTAAAGTAAGTTAAGGCAAAGTTGAGCATTTGTTGATGGCTCTTCGGCTTTTTGACCACAAGCATTACCGATGGTCTGCGCTTACACGGTACTGGCACACAAGCCCTAAGTAGACAAGAGAAAGAAAAGAGCATTGAAGCATAAATAAACATAACCAGATCATGCATGATTCATAGTATGCACTAGTTACAGTTCACTATGCTTCTAGCTATAGTAAGATGCATTCAGTATACGATACTTTCTGTTATGCATATAGTATGTGAGGTTTTGTATTCAATGACATAATATGTGATGATTTGGTATGTGCTATGTATAAGTGGTTGTAGGAAAAATAAATCGGTAAAAACGTATCAGAGTGGCACAGCGGAACAATAAAAAATTTTAGATCGTTAAATATCTCATGATGCCATATACAATAAATCAACAACAATTAAAACTCAAACCTTAAGGACGCCAATCTGTAGGAGGAGAATGACCGGAGGCTTCAACCAACTAGCCTTCTCTACTATTCTCCAATTCCTGAATGGCTGAGTGTGTGGGCACTCTGAACCTCGATCGGTATGCTAGCACTGCCATCTTTTTCTGACCACCCAGATCTCTAAAGAACTTTATTGTCACGGTGGGCTGTGCAACAATAAGCCTGCTCACCTGAGAGTCTGTGGTCTAAGAGAACTGGAGTGGCAAGACCTCTATTTATAGACCTGCATGAGGTGATTCTCTGAATTCGAATTGGACTAGGAAAAGATATTCTCCCTTATCCACAACCATAAAATCTGAATTTTCCAAGGGAAAATCCCAACAATAAAATTCGGCCATTTAGGATAAATCCAATCCAAATCTAAACAAGATTTTAACTAAAATTTTATCTCCCTTTTTCAACCAAAAAATCTGAAAAATCTAAGGAGAAAATCTCCTAAAAATTTCGGCCACTTTTAAGATAAGGGAGAATCAAAATTCCACTAGGATTTTCCAGCTTGAATCTTATCTCATCCTTATCGAAAATAACCGAATTTTCCTAGGAGATATTCTCCAAAATTTCGGCCACTTTTCTGGGAGGAGAGAATCCAAATTCAATTGGGATTGAAACTTGAATTTTTCCCTTGAACCTTATCCACAAAAACCGAAAATCCATTGAGGATAATCCTCAAAATTTCATCCATTATTAGTTAGGATTTGGATTCAAAATTCAAGTAGGATTCTAACAAGATTATCCTCACTATATCCAACTCAAATTCGAATTTCAAACCTTGTGGATTTACCACAACAAATTCGAATCCCACTTAGACTGTGATTCAAAATTTGAATTTCAAATTCAAATTTCAAATTTCAAATTTCAAATTTCAAAATTCAAATTTCAAATTTCAAAATTCAAATTTCGAAATCCACAAAACAGTTGTGTTTCAAATTCTTGTTCTCATGGATAATTTTCTACAACTCCAATCCAATCTCAAATAAAATCATTGCAACTTTATTTGGAGTTCAAATAATTGTGTACTCTATTATCCAAAACAAAATTTGAATCCAACCGGAGAGAATCTTATCAACCATCCTAATCCTATGTCATCACCATCCATGCATAATAAACTAGCCAATAGCATACACAAATCAATTTGCCAAACGTTAAGGAATTATGTGGAACTAGTAGAGGGACTGATTGGACATATATAATCAGGCTCCCGTGATTCCATATGATCATCATTCTTTACCGAACAACTCAATCATATGATCACTAGTTTCAGAGTCACACCACTATAAACCTGAAACTGAACTCCCAATTATATACCGTATTACGTAAGCCTGTGACAAGCTATCGTCCAATGACCTTGTCATATATGCAAAACCCTCATATGATATCCATGATCAGCCTTAGGCCAAAGTCCGTTTAATCCGACTGATCAGGCTATCTTAAAGTTCCCTTATACTACTGAATAAAGAAAATGATTATTCACTATATGTGAATAAGAAGTCATCCGCCCAGCAGACGACGCAAGGCCTTGTCTATTTTCACATTCAGTATAATACCTTTAAGAGGATACCTTTAACTCCTTAGAGCTATGATTCCGATATCTGTAAACGAACCCTTCATCTTATACAAGTCATGCACCCAACGAACCGATCTATAAGCTTACTACCTTTGAGACGCTTTAGCCATTGGAACATCAAAGTACACAAGTCATATACATGAAGCTATCCTTTTACTCAGGATTAAGGTTACTGCACAATGAATGTCAAAAGCAGATCGATCCACTCAAAGCGGACTTCGTAGATCAATCACGCTTTAGTCCCGGTCTAATATGTCACCACTAAGCAACATATCTATGTCTCTACTTGGGAGTCTATGCTCCAAAAAGTCAAGACAAACTGTCCCCTCCAAGGCTTTAGACAACATAATAGTCTTAAAATGAGTTAGATGTTTGGTCTAACCCCATAGACTGCAGACCTTAGTTTAGACCGCTTACTTTAGAACATTATCTTCTCGCATTCAAAAGTCCATTGCATGCAACGTTCTAACAGTTTTAACACAAGCAGTTAGTGAGCCATATTTGCTTACATTTACTTTAACATGTAAATAAAACGAGGACAGATAACAATGTGGTGAATAACCTCTATATATAATTTTATTATCCAGTTCAAAATAAATACATCAAAATGTCTCTAATGCTTAGGGCATTTCCTAACAATCTCCCACTTGCCCTAAGCCAGTAGATGTGCCATGTTACGCATCCCCATCGCCTCTACATGCCTCTCAAAGCTTCTAGCTACAAAAGTCTTAGTAAAGGGATCGGCAATGTTGTCCTCGGACGCGATCTTACATACATCCACTAATCCTGTCTCCACGTGCCCTCTAATGTCGATTTCCTCGAATCCTTGCAAGTCTGGAAGACTCAGTCCATGTATCCTACGGGTGTTAGGTCCCCTCCAGAATATACCAGCATATAATCCCTCGTTCTCTTAAGATACTTGAGTATATGCTTTACTGCTTGCCAGTGCTTGGTTCCAGGATTCGCTTGATATCTACTCACCATACCTACCGCAAAACATATGTCCAAGCGAGTGCAACGCATAGCATATATAAGGCTACCCACAGCAGATGCATAAGGGACCTTACTCATACGCTCTCTTTCTTCCGATGTCTTAGGACAATCATCCAATGAAAGAGTTAGACTGGTAATAGAAGGTTGTGAGCCTTTCTTTGCCTCTTGCATTGCATATTTGTCAATTATTTTATCTATGTATGAAGGTTAGGATAACGCTATCATTTTGTTCTTTCGATCTCTAAAGAGATGAATGCCTAGGCCATAATTAGCTTCTCCCAAGTCCTTCATGTCAAACTGTTGGTGTAACCAAAGGTTGACCGATGATAAGTTCCCTACATCATTCCTAATGAGTAGTATATCATCGACATAGAGTATCAGAAAGACCACTTTTCCATCCTTAATATGTTTATAAACACAAGGTTCATCAACGTTCTGCTCAAAACCAAATGTCTTAATCGCTTGATCAAACCTCTGGTTCCACGAGCGGGATGCTTGCTTTAATCCATAAATGGATCTAAGCAACTTGCAGACTTTCCTTTCTTGGCCTTTCGCTACGAACCCTTCGGGCTGTATCATATAGATACACTCTTCAAGATGGCCATTCAAGAATGCCGTCTTGACATCCATTTGCCAGATCTCGTAATTGAGAGCCGCAGCAACAGACAGAAGAATACGTATAGACTTCAGCATAGCAACAGGTGAAAAGGTTTCATCGTAATCGATTCCAGCCTTTTGTGTGTATCCCTTTACAACCAGTCTAGCTTTGAAAGTTTCCACTCTCCCTTCCGCATCCTTCTTTCTTTTGTAGACCCATTTGCATCCAATGGGTTTTATCCCATCCGGCAAATCTACAAGTTCCCAAACAGAGTTGGATTTCATAGAATCCATCTCATTGTTCATAGCCTGTTTCCAAGATTTAGAATCAACATCATTTATAGCTTCATCATAGGTGACCGGATCATCCTCATGCTCATGAGCCTCGGCCTGGTATATCTTAGCATCATACATGAAGAAATTAGGTTTCTTCGAAACCCTCCCACTACGACGAGGCACCCTAAATTGTTGATTGTCTGCAAGTCTTTCACTAGAACTCAGACTTGCATCCAAGACCGAAATCTGTGGAGTAGTTCTTTTACCCGATAACTCCTCTAGCACTACTTTGCTTTGAGGCTTAAAGTCATTCATGTGACTTTCCTCCAAGAATGTCGCATAGGTTGAGACAATGACTTTTTGTTCCTTCGGGTTATAGAACAGACCTCCTTTAGTTCCTTTTGGATACCCTACAAACATGCACAATTCTGATCTTGGTTCCAACTTCTTCGCATCCCCATCCAGTACATGCACCGGGCAGCCCCATATTCTCATATGTCCAAGGGAGGGCTTTTTGCCATGCCACAATTCATACGGAGTTCTAGGAATTGATTTGCTTTGAACCTGGTTCAGAATATAGCATGTCATTTGTAAAGCATATCCCCAAAATGATAATGGCAGCGTTGAATAACTCATCATGGACCGTACTATATCCAATAAGGTCCTGTTTCTCCTTTCAGCTACACCATTCTGTTGTGGAGTACCAGGTGCAGTCAATTGGGATAATATCCCGTTCTCTACAAGATGTCCTAGAAATTCATCGGAGAGATGTTCTCCACCTCGATCAGATCGAAGTGTCTTTATGGATTTATCCAATTGCTTTTCCACTTCTGCACGATACTCTTTGAACTTATCAAAGGTTTCGCTCTTGCGGTGCATTAGATACACATATCCATACCTCGAGTAATCATCTATGAAAGAGACATAATACTCAAATCCTCCTCGTGTTGTGACGTTCATGGGGCCACATACGTCAGTATGCACAATTTCTAAGAGCTCCTGAGCCCTTGTACCCTTAGCTCCAAAAGACCTCTTAGTCATTTTACCCTTTAGACAAGACTCACATTGGGGAAGACGTATCTCCTCCAGAGATTCCAGAGGACCGTCTTTCACCAATCTTTGAATCCTATCCTGATTAATACGACCAAGTCTTAAATGCCAAAGATACGCCTTGTTAGAGTGAGAAACTTTCAACCTTCTAAAGTTATCAACTAATTCAGTGTCAAGCAGTGAGTACATCTTTGGTTTGATCAAATATAGGTTTCCACCCATTCATCCAGAACAGATAAAAGACTTATTTCTACGAATATCAACTCTTTTACTAAAATAAACTGAATAAGAATCCTTTATTAAACAAGCTACCGATATAAGGTTCCTCCTAAAATTAGGAACATAAAAACAGTCTTTTAATAAAATAAGCCTAAATTGATCAAAGTAAAGGTAAACATCTCCCACTGCCTCAGCCACCACCAAGCTGCCGTCCTCAGTTCGCAACGAGAGGCTCCTATCATGTAGACTTCTCGTTTCCACGGACCCCTGCATAGAAACACAAACATGATTAATGGCAGCCGAATCAATGACCTAAGTGTCTTTCGATTCTTCCACCAAACACGCTTCCAAGTAAAGAAGTTCCTTACCTTCCTTGCCCTTGGCTGCTAGGATTTCCCGGCAAGCCTTCTTGAAGTGACCTACCTTCCCATAACGGAAACACTTGGACTTTTTAGGGTCTCTGGGCTTCTTGTTCTTCTTCTTCTTCTTCCCATCCGAGACAGGAGGATTAGAAGAACTGCAAGCCGCTTGCTTCTGATTTGGCCTCTTCCTCTTCCGTGAGGGTTTGGAAGATTCTGCCAAATTGGCCTCACCTTTAGGTTGGACAGCATCCCCATCCCTGATCATCCGCTCATAAGCCTGGAGTTGCTTCATGAGCTCGGTTAGTCCTAACTCCCTTGTCGCCAGATTGTATGCAGCTTTAAACCCCACAAAATCTTTAGACAGAGTTTTGAACACCATCTCGATCTGGGTGTTGTAGTCCAACTCAGCACCGTTTTCGGCAGCCTCAACGAAGAATCCCATTAGAGTGATCATATGGTCCTTCACCGGAGTACCCGCCTTCTACTTAGAGTTCATAATACTGGTGATAGCGGACTGTCGAGCCAATTTTCCTTGGCCTCCGAACATGTCCTCCAGATTATCCATGATCTCCCTAGCAACTTGATAAGTCTCATGCTGCTTTTGTAAAGTACTCATCATGTTAGCAAGCATGTAGCATCGAGTTATATCATTGGATTCTCTCCAACGAGTATAGGCAACCGGGACCTCCTCAAGCGGTGTGTCAGGTTTTGGCCCTGGTGGGCGTGGTTCGTCCAGTACGAACTTGTGTCTCTCGTAGCTGAGAACTATTAACAGATTTCTTTTCCAATCCTTATAATTATCGCCATTCAGTTTATTCTCAGTGAGTATTGAAATGAGGGGTGTCGGTGACATTTTGAACTGAAATAAAATTATACTAGACATCATTATAAAGCCCAAGCAAATATACAGATAATTTAGCAAATAAAACATACAAGTATGTTCCTACATGAAACTTGAAAAACATGTAGCATTGCAACGGTAATTCTCAGCACCTATTGCCCCAAGCCATCAAGGGGTGGTCATGAAAACAAATAGCCGGAACATGGACCCCGTCCAATTAATATATGTTGCCTTAAATCCTCCAAGGTTAAGACATATATTAATAACCGCTTATTTGGCCACCAGTTTAGTTAACAGAGCTTCTAGGGAAGGTTAATAACTAAACGAGTCTTGAGTGTATAACTATTATTTACGTAGCCCGATCCACGACCTACCAAGCCACCGAGGGGTGGCCATGAATAGGATCGTACCCGAACACGTTTTCCACATAGAGATCCAATCTAGTATACCAGCGGCGGTAAACACCTACCGAAGGGTGTGGTCAGGGCAGAACTGACGCGAGGCGTTACTATGCTTTCACATATGGATCAACAATGGAGGCCGTGGGTTTTGTTTGAAACCCTCTCTCGCTCAATATTTTGAAAAACATGCAAGTTTTGACAAATTATATATGATCAATATAGTATGAGCGGCACTCACCTATCCTATATGACATGTTATCAACTATGCATATAAAACATCCATCAATACATATTTATACATCCATGACATATCACAGAAAAATAATTGACAGAATAACCAAGTCATGGTTCCATCCTCGAACAAAGTAAATAAAGATTACAAAATTTCATCCAAAGTATTCTTTGGGTCTTGAATTTTGTTCCGTCTTTTTGTATCCATCTTTATGTAGCCTCTCCATTTATTTCTCATCCCAAAAATTATTTAAAATTTAAATCTCCAAAAATTTAGATTTCAAATTCAAATTCCAAATTCGAATTTCAAATTTAAATTTCAAATTTAAATTTTAAACAATTTTAAACATCATGTGTAATAATATGTAATTTCAAAAATATCAAATTTTCAATTACATATTTTTAAACATGATTTAAAATTAAATCTCAAATTTAAAAAACAAAATTTTTCGATTTTTCAACCGTCGCACCACCGTCCCCGAAGGCGGCAGCTGCCGTGGGCAGCCACCAGCCCCGGAGGGGCTGGCAGCCCACGGCCGCCCCCTGTGCAGCCTTGCCGGGTTACAGGCCAAGCCTACAGTGCCAGGCTGCAGCCAGCCTTGGGTAGGCCACGGCCACCCTCGGCTGCAGGCCAAGCCTGCGGCCATGGGTGGTTATGGCTTGCACAGGGGCTGCCGCAGCCCCATCTTGCCCGAGGGTAGGGGCTGCAGCCCCACCAAGGCCCGTCAGCCTGTCCCGAGGGGTCGTGTCTCGATTTTCATGCCATATTCCAATTTACCTATTAGGATCTCCAAAAATTAATTTGAATCCCAATTAAATTGAAATTTTCCGCACAATCAAAATTTCAGTCTTTAAATCAAATTTAACTTTTGGGAAAAATAAATTACAGTCTTCAATCTTCAATCTCCTCCAACAATAATTACATAAAATTTCCTAAACCGTTTCTATTGTACAAAAATTCTAACCTTAAAAATTCTAAGAGACAAAAATTAAAACCCATGGGAAAATTATAGTGTTAATAAACTGCTCCCATGGTTACATAAAAATTCCTAGATACAATTTTTCTAAATTCTAAGGAACCATAACCGGCATAAACAAGCATGCTTATAATAATTCATAAAATTAAAATAACCGCATACTTTATACATAATCCATGATAACAACATAAAGGAACCCTAGAATGCCACTCTCTAAATATCAAATCCATACATAAATAAAAAGACTAAGTAATTGTCCAATTTATGTACATGGCATAGTCATGAGATAGCTCTGATACCAATTGAAGGAAAAATAAATCGATAAAAACGTACCAGAGTGGCGCATCGGAACAATAAAAAATTTTAGATTGTTAAATATCTCATGATGCCATATACAATAAATCAACAACAATTAAAACTCATACCTTAAGGACGCCAATCTGCAGGAGGAGAATGACCTGAGGCTTCAACCAACTAGCATTCTCTACTATTCTCCGATTCCCGAATGGCTGAGTGTGTAGGCACTCTGAACCTCGATCGGTATGCTAGCACTGCTAGTCTTCTTCCGACCACCCAGATCTCTAAAGAACTTTATTGTAACGGTGGGCTATGCAACAATAAGCCTGCTCACCTGAGAGTCTGTGGTCTAAGAGAACTGGAGTGGCAGGACCTCTATTTATAGACCTGCATGAGGTGATTCTCTGAATTCGAATTGGACTAGGAAAAGATATTTTCCCTTATCCACAACCATAAACTCTGAATTTTCCAAGGGAAAATCCCAACAATAAAATTCGGCCATTTAAGATAAATCCAATCCAAATCTAAACAAGATTTTGACTAGAATTTTATCTCCCTTTTTCAACCAAAAAATCTGAAAAATTTAAGGAGAAAATCTCCTAAAAATTTCGACCACTTTTAGGATAAGGGAGAATCAAAATTCCACTAGAATTTTCAAGCTTGAATCTTATCTCATCCTTATCCAAAATAACTGAATTTTCCTAGGAGATATTCTCCAAAATTTCGACCACTTTTCTGGGAGGAGAGAATCCAAATTCAACCGGGATTGAAACTTGAATTTTTCCCTTGAACCTTATCCACAAAAACCGAAAATGGATTGAGGATAATCCTGAAAATTTCATCCATTATTAGTTAGGATTTGGATTAAAAATTCAAATAGGATTCTAACAAGATTATCCTCTCTATATCCAACTCAAAATTCGAATTTCAAACCTTGTGGATTTACCACAACAAATTCGAATCTCACTTGGACTGTGATTCAAAATTTGAATTTCAAATTTCAAATTCGAATTTCAAATTCAAATTTCAAATTTCAAATTTCAAATTTCAAATTTAAATTTCAAATTCGAATTTCAAATTCAAATTTCAAATTCAAATTTCAAATTCAAAATTTAAATTTCAAACTTAAAAAATTCAAATTTCAAATTTCAAAATTCAAATTTCAAAATCCACAAAACAGTTGTGTTTCAAATTCTTGTTCTCATGGATAATTTTCTACAACTCCAATCCAATCTCAAATAAAATCATGGCAACTTTATTTGGAGTTGAAATAATTGTGTACTCTATTATCCAAAACAAAATCTGAATCCAACCGGAGAGAATCTTGTCTACCATCCTAATCCTATGTCATCACCATCCATGCATAATAAACTAGCCGATAGCATACACAAATCAATTTGCCAAACGTTAAGGAATTATGTGGAGCTATTAGAGGGACTGATTGGACATATATAATTGGGCTCCCGCAAATCCATATGATCATCATTTTTTTATCGAACAACTCAATCATATGATCACTAATTTCAGAGTCATACCACTATAAACCTAAAACTGAACTCCCAATTATATACCGTATTGCGTAAGCTTGTGATAAGCTATCGTCCAATGACCTTGTCATGTATGCAAAACTCTCATATGATATCCATGATCAGCCTTCGGCCAAAGTCTGTTTAATCCTACTGATCAGGCTATCTTAAAGTTCCATTATACTACCGAATAAAGAAAATGGTTATTCCCCATATGTGAATAAGAAGTCATCCGCCCAGCAGACGACCCGAGACTTTGTCCATTTTCACATTCAGTATAATGCTTTTAAGAGGATACCTTTAACTCCTTAGAGTTATGATTCCGATATCTGTAAACGAACCCTTCATCGTATATAAGTCATGCACCCAATGAACCGGTCTATAAGCTTACTACCTCTGAGACGCTTTAGCCATTGGAACATCAAAGTACACAAGTTATATACATGAAGCTGTCCTTTTACTCAGGATTAAGGTTATTGCACAATGAACATCAAAAGCAGATCGATCCACTCCAAGCGGACTTCGTAGATCAATCACGCTTTAGTCCCGATCTAATATGTCACCATTAAGCAACATATCTATGTCTCTACTTGGGAGTCTATGCTCCAGACAGTCAAGACAAACTGTTCCCTCCAAGGCTTTAGACAACATAATAGTCTTAACATGAGTTAGATGCTCGGTCTAACCCCATAGACTATAGACCTTAGTTTAGACCGCTTACTTTAGAACATTATCTTCTTGCATACGAAAGTCCATTGCATGCAACGTTCTAACAGTTTTAACACAAGCAGTCAGTGAGCCATATTTGCTTACATTTACTTTAACATGTAAATAAAACGAGGACAGATAGCAATGTAATGAATAACCTCTATATATAATTTTTTTATCCAGTTCAAAATAAATACATCAAAATGTCTCTAATGCTTAGGGCATTTCCTAACAGTGGTATATGTTGATATATGACATGCTTATATGATTTTAAGTATGTACTAAGTTTTAAACATGTATTGCGGTTAACATGTCGTAGTTACTAGGCAATAAAGCTTACGGTGTGTGTTCGTGCTGTAGGTAAGCATCCTATGACTTGAACCCTAATAGGCAATGACAGTGGTAGAGGTAGATGTGAGGGCGAGGTTACGGATACCACCACGAGTATTTTCTTTCGCATAGTTTTTGAATAACAGTATGTTTTGAACAGTAATCATTATATATATGAATAGTATATTTTAAATAGTAACAGTTAAATAGTATATTCAGAATAGTATCTAATTAAAAAGACAGTACAAGTATGTATGTATAATTGAAATCCCTATGTTTCAGATTCCGTATTTTCATAGCATACGTATGTGAATAGTAAATATATACACGTATATAAAAAAAAATCCCTAAAATTAGGGTATCTAAGTAAGTAAGATTAAGAATCAATTTTAAAATGAAAGTTCAAGTAGTAGATTTTAGTGATGGCTCGGGCCACTAAAAGCACGGGACATCACAGTTGGTATCAAAGTGGTATCCTACCACCCTACCTCATATCACCGTACGCCTATCTCATCTGTCCAAGTAATTTAGTTTTCCTTTTCTTCAGAGTTAGGATATAAGTTAACATTTAAATTATAATAGGAGATAATGACTGCACCGATCGACCCCCATCAAGTGCAAGAGGACCGTCAAGCGAGCCTAGCTTTTGCCACCATGTGACCAGACATATACGATGGTCGTCGCTCGAGTGAATTTTCATATTGGATCCATCACTTGGAGGTTATCTTCAAAGCATGCCATATCCTACCTCCCCTATAGGTAGTTTTAGCCAGTAGTAGACTAGAGGGACCAGTACTGACCTGGTGTAACAAACGATGTAGGATTGAGCATCCGATGTATTAGGCTGAGTTCTGCCGCGACCTCCGTGATAGTGTTGAACCAGCCCGAGACAGAGATATATGGGATGATATGCGTGAAAGGTGATACCAGGTCCTCTCCGACATCTGGGATATCTATGAAGGAGAGACCATGGCATACTACTACCAAAGGTTCATAGATACGATGCTTCCTCAAATCCCTTTGGATCGACCCTTTGCAGAGACAGCTGGCTTACTATGGAGAGGGACACCGTGGTATGTAAGGGACCTTATTCCCTACCCTCCACGGCATGAAGACCTGAGGCACCTTGCCTGGGATATAGTAGAAGCTGAGAGAGTGGTACTCAACCCTGCACCTGGCGAAGGCTTTGTGGCAGCAGCAGCTAACATGGAGGGTAACCCGACTGACGCAGCACCCCAACCGGCCGATAAAGAGTTCGTGGCCACACACCAGCCAGTAGTACCTGAGGGTGATGAGGAACCCATGGAGGACCCCGAACTAGTCCTTCTGTCTCCCGACACCACATGGATGAAGACGATGATGAGGCTCTCCTTGATGCTCAACCTAACAATGAGGGGGAGGAAATCCCCGATCACATTAGTGATGATGAGTGGATAGAAATGTATGAGCCCCAAGTTATCATTGCCAACGACGACGAAGGCAGTATTATCTAGAGAGATGAGGAGGAGGACCCAGAGGAGTTCCCACTTAGTGACAGTGAGGACGAAATGATGTCCGATGCCTAGTCAGGAGTGTCCTCCGAGTAGTAGTAACCCTTTTCCACATGAATTTTTGTTATATAAATATATAAAGGGGAATAGTAGCTTTCCCCACCAGACTTAACTAAATGTATTTGTGGGATTATATATTGACAAGTGTGTGTCACTCCCGCTAAACTAGAATTTTGAATATATGTATATATTTTGTGAAATATATTATAAAAAAAAAAAAGCAGTATAGTTTTGCCCAAAGGGCCTAAAATTGATAAGTTTCCACACATGTCAGTAGTGAGACAAAAAGTATAGGACGGTTCCTGGCACTTAGACGATGTGCCAATACGATGAGACAATCATATTGAACATCACAGAACAAGAGGAGAAAAGAAAGATATAATACGTATATTTATATCTATGATTGTTAAGTAAGATTATTAAGTAAGAAGATAATATGTGACACGAGTCCCAAGTACAGGATTTGAAAGACTTATGTTCACTTTTCCTGCCATGTAATAGGGTTGCATAGGAAGCGATAACGAGAACAAGATCTTAGACTAATCAAGCTACCCGAGAAGATGAGCTAATGGCACGGCTCGCAACCATGCAAGAGATGATACTAAATCAACAACAAGAACTTGCTCAACTCAAGGAGCAATTACACCAATAGTCCCAGGCAGCACAACCGGTAGAGGTGCCAATCCAAGTGACACCAATAGCCCCTAACACCCCAAGAGAACAAGCAGGCCCACCAGTCCAGACAACGCTAGCACCATCGACTGTGGCTACTCCCACAGTAGTCAACATTCTTGTGCCAACCTAGAGAGAAGGTGACCTATACGAATGATTCAGGTGCATGAAGGCGCCAGAATTTGAAAGGACTACGAACCCTATTGAAGTCGATGACTGGCTGACTAATGTCTAGGTCATCTTAGACCTCATTGGCCTGATAGAAAGGGAGAAGGTATTGTGGGCATCCCTTACCTTACGCAAGGGGGCATGCCAATGGTGGAAGACCGTGGCCATTCGAAGGAGCGTTAACGAGATGAACTGGGCAGATTTTGTCGTCGAGTTCAAGGAGATGTATTTTAATGACGAAGCCCTAGCAGCTCAACAAGATGAGATTAATAATCTATGCCAGGGCAGCATGACTGTCATGGAGGCAGTAAGGAAGTTCAAGTAGCTGGCTCGACTCTGTCCAGACTTAGTGCCAACCAAGAAAGAGAAGGTCAGAAGGATGCTGAAAATATTCAGGATGGATATCGCCATCCAAGTCTGTAGGATAATAAATCGGTAAAAACGTATTAGAGTGGCGCAGCGGAACAATAAAAATTTTTAGATCGTTAAATATCTCATGATGCCATATACAATAAACCAACAACAATTAAAACTCATACCTTAAGGACGCCAATCTTGCAGGAGGAGAATGACCGGAGGGCTTCAACCAACTAGCCTTCTCTACTATTCTCCAATTCCTGAATGGCTGAGTGTGTGGGCACTCTAAACCTCGATCGGCATGCTAGCACTGCTAGTCTTCTTCCGACCACCCAGATCTCTGAAGAATTTATTGTCACGGTGGGCTGTGCAACAATAAGCCTGCTCACCTGAGAGTCTGTGGTCTTAGAGAACTGGAGTGGCAGGACCTCTATTTATAAACCTACATGAGGTGATTCTCTGAATTCGAATTGGATTAGGAAAAGATATTCTGCCTTATCCACAAGCACAAAATCTGAATTTTCAAAGGGGAAATCCCAACAATAAAATTCGGCCACTTTAGGATAAATCCAATCCAAATCTAAACAAGATTTTTACTAGAATTTTATCTCCCTTTTTCAACCAAAAAATCTGAAAATTCTAAGGAGAAAATCTCCTCAAAATTTCAGCCACTTTTAGGATAAAGGAGAATCAAAATTCCACTAGGATTTTCAAGCTTGAATCTTATCTCATCCTTATCCAAAATAACCGAATTTTCCCTAGGAGATATACTCCAAATTTCGGCCACTTTTCTAGGAAGAGAGAATCCAAATTCAACTGGGATTGAAACTTGAATTTTTTCCTTGAACCTTATCCACAAAAACTGAAAATCCATTGAGGATAATCCTCGAAATTTTGTCCATCATTAGTTAGGATTTGGATTCAAAATTCAAGTAGGATTCTAACAAGATTATCCTCTCCATATCCAACTCAAATTCGAATTTCATTCCTTGTGGAATTTCCACAACAAATTCGAATCCTACTTGGACTGTGATTCAAAATTTGAATTTCAAATTTCAAATTCGAATTTCAAATTCAAATTTCAAATTTCAAATTTCAAATTCGAATTTCAAATTCAAATTTCAAATTCGAATTTCAAATTCAAAATTCAAATTTCAAAATCCACAAAACAGTTGTGTTTCAAATTCTTGTTCTCATGGATAATTTTCTACAACTCCAATCCAATCTCAAATAAAATCATGGCAATTTTATTTGGAGTTCGAATAATTGTGTACTCTATTATCCAAAACAAAATCTGAATCCAACCAGAGAGAATCTTGTCTACCATCCTAATCCTATGTCATCACCATCCATGCATAATAAACTAGCCAATAGCATACACAAATCAATTTGCCAAACGTTAAAGAATTATGTGGAGCTAGTAGAGGGACTGATTGGACATATATAATCGAGCTCCCACAAATCCATATGATCATCATTCTTTTACCGAACAACTCAATCATATAATCACTAATTTCAGAGTCACACCACTATAAACCTGAAATTGAACTCCCAATTATATACCGTATTACGTAAGCCTGTGACAAGTTATCGTCCAATGACCTTATCATGTATGCAGAACCCTCATATAATATCTATGATCAGCCTTAGGCCAAAGTCCGTTTAATCTTACTGATCAAGCTATCTTAAAGTTCCATTATACTACCGAATAAAGAAAATGATTATTCACCATATGTGAATAAGAAGTCATCCGCCCAGCAGACGACCCAAGGCCTTGTCCATTTTCACATTCAGTATAATGCCTTTAAGAGGATACCCTTAACTCCTCATTAGAGCTATGATTCCGATATCCGTAAACGAACCCTTCATCATATACAAGTCATGCACCCAACGAACCGGTCTATTAGCTTACTACCTCTGAGACGGTTTAGCTATTGGAACATCAAAGTACACAAGTCATGTACATGAAGCTGTCATTTTACTCAGGATTAAGGTTACTGCATAATGAACGTCAAAAACAGATCGATCCACTCAAAGTGGACTTCGTAGATCAATCACGCTTTAGTCCCGGTCTAATATGTCACCACCAAGCAATGTATATATGTCTCTACTTGGGAGTCCAGCTCCAGACAGTCAAGACAAACCGTCCCCTCCAAGGCTTTAGACAACATAATAGTTTTAACATGAGTTAGATGCTCGGTCTAACTCCATAGTCTACAGACCGTAGTTTAGACTGCTAACTTTAGAACATTGTCTTCTCGCATACAAAAGTCCATTGCATGCAACGTTCTAACAGTTTAACACAAGCAGTCAGGGACCCATATTTGCTTACATTTACTTTAACATGTAAATAAAATGAGGACAGATAGTAATGTAATGAATAACCTCTATATATAATTTTATTATCCAGTTCAAAATAAATGCATTAAAATGTCTCTAATGCTTAGGGCATTTCCTAACAAAGTCTGCAGCGGTAGCCATGGGCCCGCAACAGTAGCAGAGTGTGTCAGCCGAGCCATCTGAGCAGAATATTGGTTGGCCCAGGACAAGGAGTGAAAGGCTCAACTCTTCAAGACTAGAAGAAAAGAAAAGACACAAGCCACGCCGACCAAGAGCAGACAGCATCCCGACTCATAACATAAGTGTCAGAATGCGGGGAACAGCCAGAATCATAGACAATCCTACCCCAACAACAAGAGGAAGGGAAATTCAAGCAATCAAGGGCAGTAGAGGAACTTCCCTCAAAAGAAGAGTAACCGAGGAGGAAATGGCAACCCACACCTGCCTTGTCTAAAGTATGGAAAGAACCATCACGGAGAATGCCACCTAGGAACCAGTGGCTACTATATCTGTGGCAAAGAAGGCCACTATGCCAAGAATTGTTGCTCCAACCCACAAAATCAACAGGGCCAAGCCCGTGCCACTAATGGCCAACGGCATGCCGTCTAGACTAGGATTGAGGGTCCATTAATCGCTCAAGGTAGACTGGAGGCTCTAGAGACGCAGGAGAGGATCTACACCTTCACTAGGGAGGATGCAAAGGCCGAAACCTTGACGGTGGTGACAGGTTAGCTTTCTGCCACCAACTCCACTGCATTGGTTTTGTTTGATTCTAGAGCTACACATTCATTTGCATCCTCAGAATTTGCTAGAAAGTTAGATAAGAACCTAGATAAGATGAATCAAACCTTTCAAACTGCTCTTCCCTCTGGAGAAGTTTTGTTGTCTAATTACTAGCTACGCCATGTACTAGTAATTATCTGCGCACGGGAGTTAATCATTAACCTGATCATCCTTGACATGCATGACTATGATGTAATCATGGGAATGGACTTCTTCGCTAAATATAATGCCGTCATAGACTGTCGAAGACGGGAAGTTACCTTCGAACTAGTTGGGCACGAGAAGTTTGTTTACAAGGGCTTATCACTGAAGCAACCTAAGATGATGATATCGGCTATAAAGGCTCACAAGCTACTGTCTAGCGGATGCACCGGCTTCTTCGCACACATGGTGACACGACCCATAAAGCAGAAGTAGGGCCAGACAATGTGCCAATAGTTAAGGAGTTCGTAGAAGTGTTCCCAGAGGATCTCCCAGGAGTTTCCCCAGAGCAGGAGATATCATTTGAGATTGAGCTATCACGAGGATCAGCCCCCATCTCTAAGGCCCTCTACAGAATGGCCCCGACAGAGTTAAAGGAACTTCAGACTCAATTAAAAGATCTAATGGACAAAGGCTTCATCTGACAAAGCTATTCACCGTGGGAAGCACTGGTTTTGTTTGTAGACAAGAAGGATGAAATGTTGAGGATGTGTATAGACTATAGGGAGCTAAACAAGATCACGATCAAGAACAAGTATCCATTGCCATGGATCGATGATCTATTTGACTGGCTCCAAGGTGTTGCAGTGTTCTTAAATATTGACCTACATTCTGAGTAACATCAGCTACAAATTAGGGATGAAGATGTACCTAAGACAGCATTCCGAACGCGATATGGGCATTATGAGTTTCTTGTTATGTCGTTTGGACTAACGAATGCCCCTACAGCCTTTATGAACTTAATGAACCGTGTCTTCAAGGAATTCTTAGATAAGTTTGTTATTGTGTTTATCAATGACATGTTGGAAAATAAATCGGTAAAAACGTATCAGAGTGGCACAGCGGAACAATAAAAATTTTTAGATCATTAAATATCTCATGATGCCATATACAATAAACCAACAACAATTAAAACTCATACCTCAAGGACGCCAATCTTGCAAGAGGAGAATGACCGGAGGGCTTCAACCAACTAGCCTTCTCTACTATTCTCCAATTCCCGAATGGCTGAGTGTGTGGGCACTCTGAACCTCGATCGGTATGCTAGCACTGCTAGTCTTCTTCCGACCACCCAAATCTCTAAAGAACTTTATTGTCACGATGAGCTGTGCAACAATAAGCCTGCTCACCTGAGAGTCTGTGGTCTGAGAGAACTGGAGTGGCAGGACCTCTATTTATAGACCTGCATGAGGTGATTCTCTGAATTCGAATTGGACTAGGAAAAGATTTTCTCTCTTATCCATAACCAAAAAATTCGAATTTTCCAAGGGAGAATCTCCACAATTAAATTCGGTTTTCTTAGGATAAATCCAATCCAAATCTAAATAAGATTTTAACTAGAATTTTATCCCCCTTTTTCAACCAAAAAATCTGAAATTTCTAGGAGAAAATCTTCTCCATATTTTCGGCCACTTTTAGGATAAGGAAGAATCAAAATTCCACTAGGATTTTCAAGCTTGAATCTTATCTCAACCTTATCCAAAATAACCGAATTTCCTAGGAGATTTTCTCCCTAATTTCGGCCACTTTTTAGGGAAGGAGAGAATCCAAATTCAACTAGGATTGAAACTTGAATTTTCCCTTTAATCTTATCCACAAAAATCCGAAATTTCCTTGAGGATTATCCTCAAAATTTTCGTCCACTTTTGTTGGGATTTGGATTCAAAATTCAAGTAGGATTCTAACAAGATTATCCTCTCCAAATCCAACTCAAATTCGAATTTCAAACCTTGTGGATTTTCCACAACAAATTTGAATCCTACTTGGACTATGATTCAAAATTTGAATTTCAAATTTCAAATTCAAATTTCAAATTCAAATTTCAAATTTCAAATTTCAAATTTCAAATTTAAATTTCAAATTCAAATTTCAAATTCGAATTTCAAATTCAAATTTCAAATTCAAATTTCAAATTCAAAATTCAAAATTCAAATTTCAAAATTTAAATTTCAAATTTCAAAATTCAAATATCAAATTCCACAAAACGGTTGTGTTTCATATTCTTGTTCTCATGGATAATTTTCTACAAGTCCAATCCAATCTCAAATAAAATCATGGCAACTTTATTTGGAGTTCGAATAATTGTGTACTCTATTATCCAAAACAAAATCTGAATCCAACCGGAGAGAATCTTGTCTACCATCCTAATCCTGTGTCATCACCATCCATGCATAATAAACTAGCCAATAGCATACACAAATCAATTTGCCAAACATTAAGGAATTATATGGAGCTAGTAGAGGGACTGATTGGACATATATAATCGGGCTCCCGTGATTCCATATGATCATCATTCTTTACCGAACAACTCAATCATATGATCACTAGTTTCAGAGTCACACCACTATAAACCTGAAACTGAACTCCCAATTATATACCGTATTACGTAAGCCTGTGACGAGCTACTATCCAATGACCTTGTCATATATGCAAAACCCTCATATGATATCCATGATCAGCCTTAGGTCAAAGTTCGTTTAATCCTACTGATCAGGCTATCTTAAAGTTCCATTATACTACCGAATTAAGAAAATGATTATTCACCATATGTGAATAAGAAGCCATCCGCCCAGCAGACGACGCAAGGCCTTGTCCATTTTCACATTCAGTATAATGCCTTTAAGAGGATACCTTTAACTCCTCAGAGCTATGATTCCGATATCTGCAAACAAACCCTTCATCGTATACAAGTCATGCACCCAACGAACCGGTCTATAAGCTTACTACCTCTGAGACGCTTTAGCCATTGGAACATCAAAGTACACAAGTCATATACATGAAGTAGTTCATTTACTCAGGATTAAGGTTATTGCACAATGAACGTCAAAAGCAGATTGATCCACTCATAGCGGACTACGTAGATCAATCACGCTTTAGTCCCAGTCTAATATGTCACCACCAAGCAACATATCCATGTCTCTACTTGGGAGTCCAGCTCCAGACAGTCAAGACAAACCGTCCCCTCTAAGGCTTTAGACAACATAATAGTCTTAACATGAGTTAGATGCTCGGTCTAACCCCATAGACTACAGACCATAGTTTAGACTGCTAACTTTAGAACATTGTCTTCTCGCATACAAAAGTCCATTGCATGCAACGTTCTAACAGTTTTAACACAAGCAGTCAGTGAGCCATATTTGCTTATATTTACTTTAACATGTAAATCAGACGAGGACAGATAGCAATATAATGAATAACCTCTACGTATAATTTTATTATCCAATTCAAAATGAATACATCAAAATGTCTCTAATACTTAGGGCATTTCCTAACAATCTCCCACATGCCCTAAGCCAGCAGATGTGCCATGTTACGCATCCCCATCGCCTCTACATGCCTCTCAAAGCTTCTAGCCACCAAAGTCTTAGTAAAGGGATCAGCGATGTTGTCATCGGACGAGATCTTACATACATTCACTTGTCCTGTCTCCGCATGCCCTCTAATAAGATGATATCTCCGATCGATGTGCTTGGTCCTCTTGTGGTGCCGAGATTCCCTTGTGTTGGCAATAGCCCCTGTATTATCACAGTAAAGTGTGATAGGCTTGTCAACACCCGGAATGACCTCAAGGTCTCTAAAGAACTTGCGGAGCCAAACCGCTTCTTTAGATGCCTCAGCCGCAGCCACGTACTCAGCCTCCATAGTAGAGTCAGTTGTGCAGCCCTGCTTCACGCTCCTCCACACAATGGCGCCTCCTCCGAGTAAAAACACTGATCTAGATGTCGATTTCCTCGAATCCTTACAAGTCCGGAAGTCTGAGTCCGTGTATCCTATGGGTGTTAGGTCCCCTCCAGAATACACTAGCATATAATCCCTCGTTCTCTTAAGATACTTGAGTATATGCTTTACTGCTTGCCAATGCTTGGTTCCAGGATTCGCTTGATATCGACTCACCATACCTACTGCAAAACATATGTCCGGGCGAGTGCAAAGCATAGCGTACATAAGGCTACCCACAGCGGATGCATAAGGGACCTTACTCATACGCTCTCTTTCTTCCGATGTCTTGGGACAGTCATCCAATGAAAGAGTTAGACCGGCAATAGAAGGTTGTGAGCCTTTCTTTGCCACTAGCATTGCATAGTTGTCAATTATTTTATCTATGTATGAAGCTTGGGATAATGCTATCATTTTGTTCTTTCGATCTCTGAAGAGACGAATGCCTAGAACATAATTAGCTTCTCCCAAGTCCTTCATGTCAAACTGCTGGTGTAACCAAAGCTTGACCGATGATAAGTTCCCTATATCATTCCCAATGAGTAGTATATCATCGACATAGAGTATCAGAAAGACCACTTTTCCATCCTTAATACGTTTATAAACACAAGGTTCATCAACGTTCTGCTCAAAACCAAATGTCTTAATCGCTTGATCAAACCTCTGGTTCCATGAGCGGGATGCTTGCTTTAATCCATAAATGGATCTAAGCAACTTGCAGACTTTCCTTTCTTGGCCTTTTGCTATGAACCCTTTGGGCTGTATCATATAAATACACTCTTCAAGATGGCCATTCAAGAATGCCGTCTTGATATCCATTTGCCAGATCTCGTAATCCAGAGCCGCAGCAATGGACAGAAGAATACGGATAGACTTCAGCATATCAACAGGTGAAAAGGTTTCATCGTAATCGATTCCAGCCTTTTGCGTGTATCGCTTTGCAACCAGTCTAGCTTTGAAAGTTTCCACTCTCTCTTCCGCATCCTTCTTTCTTTTGTAGACCCATTTGCATCCAATGGGTTTTATCCCATCCGGCAAATCTACAAGTTCCCAAACAGAGTTGGATTTCATAGAATCCATCTCATTGTTCATAGCCTGTTTCCAAGATTTAGAATCAACATCATTTATAGCTTCATCATATGTGACCGGATCTTCCTCATGCTCATGAGCCTCAGCCTGGTATACCTCAGCATCATACATGAAGAAATTAGGTTTCTTAGAAACCCTCCCACTACGACGAGGTACCCTAAATTGTTGATCGTCTGCAGGTCTTTCACTGGAACTCGGACTTGTGTCCAAGAATGAAATCTATGGAGCAATTCTTTCACCCGATAACTCCTCTAGCACCACTTTGCTTCAAGGCTTAAAGTCATTCATGTGACTTTCCTCCAAGAATGTCACATGGGTTGAGACAATGACTTTTTGTTCCTTCGGGTTATAGAACAGACCTCCTTTAGTTCCTTTTGGATACCCTATAAACATGCATAATTCTGATCTTGGTTCCAACTTTTTCGCATCCCCATCCAGTACATGTGCCGGGCAGCCCCATATTCTCATATGTCCAAGGGAGGGCTTCCTGCCACGCCACAATTCATACGGAGTTCTAGGAATTGATTTGCTCGGAACTTGGTTCAGAATATAGCATGCCGTTTGTAAAGCATATCCCCAAAATGATAATGGCAGCGTTGAATAACTCATCATGGACCGTACCATATCCAATAAGGTCCTGTATCTCTTTTCAACTACAACATTCTGTTGTGGAGTACCAGGTGCAGTCAATTGGGAAAATATCCCGTTCTCTACAAGATGTCCTAGAAATTCGTCGGAGAGGTATTCGCCACCTCGATCAGATCGAAGTGTCTTTATGGATTTATCCAATTGCTTTTCCACTTCCGCACGATACTCTTTGAACTTGTCAAAGGTTTCACTCTTGCGGTGCATCAGATACACGTATCCATACTTCGAGTAATCATCTATAAAAGAGACATAATACTCAAACCCTCCTCGTGCTATGACGTTCATGAGGCCACATACGTCAGTATGCTCAATTTCTAAGAGCTCCTGAGCCCTTGTACCCTTAGCTCCAAAAGACCTCTTAGTCATTTTACCCTCTAGACAAGACTCACATTGGGGAAGTCGTACCTCCTCCAGAGATTCCAGAAGGCCGTCTTTCACCAATCTTTGAATCCTATCCTGATTAATATGACCAAGTCTTAAATGCCAAAGATACGCCTTGTTAGAGTGAGAAACTTTCAACCTTTTAGACTTATCAGTTAATTCAGTGTCAAGCAGTAAGTATATCTTTGGTTTGATCAAATATAGGTTTCCATCCATCCATCCAGAAGAGATAAAAGACTTATTTCTAGGAATATCAACTCTTTTACTAAAAGAAACTGAATAAGAATCCTTTATTAAACAAGCTACCGATATAAGGTTCCTCCTAAAATTAGGAACATAAAAACAGTCTTTCAATAAAATAAACCTAAATTGATCAAAATAAAGATAAACATCTCCCACTGCTTCAGCCACCACAAAGCTACCATCTCCAGTCCGCAATGAGAGGCTCCTATCATGTAGACTTCTCGTTTCCACGAACCCCTGCATAGAAACAGAAACATGATTAGTGGCGCCCGAATCAATGACCCAAGTGTCTTTCGATTCTTCCACCAAACACGCTTCCAGGAAATGAAGTTCATTACCTTCCTTGCCCTTGACGGCTAGGAATTCCCAGCAAGCCTTCTTGAAGTGACCTACCTTCCCATAATGGAAGCATTTGGACTTTTTAGGGTCCTTTGGCTTCTTGTTCTTCTTCTTCTTCTTCCCGTCCGAGACAGGAGGATTAGAAGAACTAGAAGCCACTTGCTTCTTATTTGGCCTCTTCCTCTTCCGTGAGGGATTGGAAGATTCCGCCAAATTGGCCTCTCCTTTAGGTCGGACCACATCCTCATCTCTGATCATCCGCTCATAAGCCTGTAGTTACTTCATGAGCTCGGTTAGTCCTAACTCCTTTGTCGCCAGATTGTATGCGGCCTTAAACCCCACAAAATCTTTAGACAGAGTCTTGAACACCATCTCGATCTGGGTGTTGTAGTCCAACTCAGCACCATTCTCGGCAGCCTCAGCGAAGAATCCCATTAGAGTGATCATATGGTCCTTCACCGGAGTACCCGCCTTTTGCTTGGAGTTCATAATGCTGGTGATAGCGGACTGTCGAGCCAATTTTTCTTGGCCTCCGAACATGTCCTCCAGATTTTCCATGATCTCCCCAGCAACTTGATAAGTCTCATGCTGCTTTTGTAAAGCACTCGTCATGCTAGCAAGGATGTAGCATCGAGCTATCTCATTGGATTCTCTCCAACGATTATAGGCAACCGGGACCTCCTCAAGTGGTGTGTCAGGTTTGGGCCCAGGTGGGCATGGTTCGTCCAGCACGAACTTGTGTCTCTCGCAGCTGAGAACTATTAATAGATTTCTTTTCCAATCTTTATAATTGTCGCCATTCAACTTATTTTCAGTAAGTATTGAAATGAGGGGTGTCGGTGACATTTTGAACTGAAATAAAATTATACTAGACATCATTACAAAGCCCAAGCAAATATACAGATAATTTAGCAAATAAAACATACAAGTATGTTCCTACATGAAACTTGAAAAACATGTAGCATTGCAACGGTAATTCTCAGCACCCATTGCCCCAAGCCACCGAGGGGTGGTCATGAGAACAAATAGCCGGAACATGGACCCCGTCCAATTAATATATGTTGCCTTAAATCCTCCAAGGTTAAGACATATATCAATAACCGCTTATTTGGCCACCAGTTTAGTTAACAGAGCTTCTAGGGAAGGTTAATAACTAAACGAGTCTTGAGTGTATAACCATTGTTTACGTAGCCCGATCCACGTCCTACCAAGCCACCGAGGGGTGGTCATGAATAGGATCGTACCCGAACACGTTTTCCACATAGGAGATCCAATCTAGTATATCGGCGGCGGTAAACACCTATCGAGGGGTGTGGTCAGGGCAGAACTAACGCGAGGCGTTACCATGCTTTCACATATGGATCAACAATGGAGGCCGTGGGTTTTGTTTGAAACCCTCTCCCACTCAATATTTTGAAAAACATGCAAGTTTTGACAAATTATGTATGATCAATATAGTATGAGCGGCACTCACCTATCCTATATGACATGTTATCAAATATGCATACAAAACATCCATCAATACATATTTATACATCCATGACATATCACAGAAAAAATAATTGACAGAATAACCAAGCTATGGTTCCATCCTAGAACAAAGAAAATAAAGATTGCAAAATTCCATCCAAAGCATTCTTTGGGTCTTGAATTCTGTTCCGTCTTCTTGTATCCATCTTTATGTAGCCTCTCCATTTATTTCTCATCCCCAGGAATTATTTAAAATTTAAATCTCCAAAAATTTAAATTTCAAATTCAAATTCCAAATTCAAATTTCAAATTTAAATTTTAAACAATTTTAAACATCATGTGTAATAATATGTAATTTCAAAAAATTTGAAATTTTTAATTACATATTTTTAAACATGATTTAAAATTAAATCTCAAATTTAAAAATCAAAATTTTCTGATTTTTGGACCGTCGGACCGCCGCCCCCGTAGGCGGCAGCCGCCGTGGGCAGCCACCAACCCCGGAGAGGCTGGCAGCCCACGGCCGCCCCATGTGCAGCCCTGCCGGGCTGTAGGCCAAACCTGCAGTGCAAGGCTGCACGCCCAGGCTGGGCGCAGCAGCCGGCAGGCTGCAGGCAGCGCCTGCAGCCAGAGGCTACACGCCCAGGCTACGGCCAGCCTTGGGCAGGCCACGGCCACTCCTGGCTGTAGGCCAAGCCTGCGGCCGTGGGTAGTGTGGGCCTGCACAGGGGCTGCCGTAGCCCCATCCTGCCCAAGGGCAGGGGCTGCAGCCCCACCAAGGCCCGTTGGCCTATCCCGAGGGGTCGTGTCTCGATTTTCGTGTCATATTCCAATTTACCTATTAGGATCTCCAAAAATTAATTTGAATCCCAATTAAATTGAAATTTTCCACACAATCAAAATTTCAACCTTTAAATCAAATTTAACTTTTGGGAAAAATAAATTACGGTCTTCAATCTTTAATCTCCTCCAAGAATGATTACATAAAAATTCCTAAACCGTTTCCGGTGTACAAAAATTCTAGCCATAAAAATTCTAAGAGACAAAAATTAAAATCCATGAGAAAATTACAGTGTTAATAAACTGCTCCCATGGTTACATAAAAAATCCTAGATACAATTTTTCTAAATTCTAAGGAACCATAACTGGCATAAACAAGCATGCTTATAATAATTCAAAAAATTAAAATATCCACATACTTAATACATAATCCATGATAACAACATAAAGGAACCCTAGAATGCCACTCTCTAAATATCAAATCCATACATAAATAAAAAGACTAAGTAATTGTCTAATTTATGTACATGGCATAGTCATGAGATGGCTCTGATACCAATTGTTGGAAAATAAATCAGTAAAAACGTATCAGAGTGGCGCAGCGGAACAATAAAAATTTTTAGATCGTTGAATATCTCATGATGCCATATACAATAAACCAACAACAATTAAAACTCATACCTCAAGGACGCCAATCTTGCAGGAGGAGAATGACCGGAGGCTTCAACCAACTAGCCTTCTCTACTATTCTCCAATTCCCGAATGGCTGAGTGTGTGGGCACTCTGAACCTCGATCGGTATGCTAGCACTGCTAGTCTTCTTCCGACCACCCAAATCTCTAAAGAACTTTATTGTCACGATGAGCTGTGCAACAATAAGCCTGCTCACCTGAGAGTCTGTGGTCTGAGAGAACTGGAGTGGCAGGACCTCTATTTATAGACCTGCATGAGGTGATTCTCTGAATTCGAATTGGACTAGGAAAAGATTTTCTCCCTTATCCATAACCAAAAAATTCAAATTTTCCAAGGGAGAATCTCCACAATTAAATTCGGTTTTCTTAGGATAAATCCAATCCAAATCTAAACAAGATTTTAACTAGAATTTTATCCCCCTTTTTCAACCAAAAAATCCGAAATTTCTAGGAGAAAATCTTCTCCAAATTTTCGGCCACTTTTAGGATAAGGAAGAATCAAAATTCCACTAGAATTTTCAAGCTTGAATCTTATCTCAACCTTATCCAAAATAACCGAATTTCCTAGGAGATTTTCTCCCTAATTTCGGCCACTTTTTAGGGAAGGAGAGAATCCAAATTCAACTAGGATTGAAACTTGAATTTTCCCTTTAATCTTATCCACAAAAATCCGAAATTTCCTTGAGGATTATCCTCAAAATTTTCGTCCACTTTTGTTGGGATTTGGATTCAAAATTCAAGTAGGATTCTAACAAGATTATCCTCTCCAAATCCAACTCAAATTCGAATTTCAAACCTTGTGGATTTTCCACAATAAATTCGAATCCTACTTGGACTGTGATTCAAAATTTGAATTTCAAATTTCAAATTTCAAATTTAAATTTCAAATTCAAATTTCAAATTCGAATTTCAAATTCAAATTTCAAATTCAAATTTCAAATTCAAAATTCAAAATTCAAATTTCAAAATTCAAAATTCAAAATTCAAATTTCAAATATCAAATTCCACAAAACGGTTATGTTTCATATTCTTGTTCTCATGGATAATTTTCTACAACTCCAATCCAATCTCAAATAAAATCATGGCAACTTTATTTGGAGTTCGAATAATTGTGTACTCTATTATCCAAAACAAAATCTGAATCCAACCGGAGAGAATCTTGTCTACCATCCTAATCCTGTGTCATCACCATCCATGCATAATAAACTAGCCAATAGCATACACAAATCAATTTGCCAAACGTTAAGGAATTATGTGGAGCTAGTAGAGGGACTGATTGGACATATATAATCGGGCTCCCGTGATTCCATATGATCATCATTCTTTACCGAATAACTCAATCATATGATCACTAGTTTCAGAGTCACACCACTATAAACCTGAAACTGAACTCCCAATTATATACCGTATTACGTAAGCCTGTGACGAGCTACTATCCAATGACCTTGTCATATATGCAAAACCCTCATATGATATCCATGATCAGCCTTAGGTCAAAGTTCGTTTAATCCTACTGATCAGGCTATCTTAAAGTTCCATTATACTACCGAATTAAGAAAATGATTATTCACCATATGTGAATAAGAAGCCATCCGCCCAGCAGACGACCCAAGGCCTTGTCCATTTTCACATTCAGTATAATGCCTTTAAGAGGATACCTTTAACTCCTCAGAGCTATGATTCCGATATCTGCAAACAAACCCTTCATCGTATACAAGTCATGCACCCAACGAACCGGTCTATAAGCTTACTACCTCTGAGACGCTTTAGCCATTGGAACATCAAAGTACACAAGTCATATACATGAAGTAGTTCATTTACTCAGGATTAAGGTTATTACACAATGAACGTCAAAAGCAGATTGATCCACTCATAGCGGACTACGTAGATCAATCACGCTTTAGTCTTAGTCTAATATGTCACCACCGAGCAACATATCCATGTCTCTACTTGGGAGTCCAGCTCCAGACAGTCAAGACAAACCGTCCCCTCTAAGACTTTAGACAACATAATAGTCTTAACATGAGTTAGATGCTCGGTCTAACCCCATAGACTACAGACCATAGTTTAGACTGCTAACTTTAGAACATTGTCTTCTCGCATTCAAAAGTCCATTGCATGCAACGTTCTAACAGTTTTAACACAAGCAGTCAGTGAGCCATATTTGCTTACATTTACTTTAACATGTAAATCAGACGAGGACAGATAGCAATGTAATGAATAACCTCTATGTATAATTTTATTATCCAGTTCAAAATGAATACATCAAAATGTCTCTAATACTTAGGGAATTTCCTAACATGACATACTTATATATTCCAAGACAGAGGAGGAGCATGAGAAACATCTGAGAGCCGTCCTACTCGAGCTACGAAATCATCAGCTATATGCCAAATTCTCCAAGTGTTAGTTTTGGCTGGAGAAGATCCACTTCCTTGGCCATGTAGTCTCCAAGGAAGGAGTGTTAGTAGAACCAATGAAAGTTGAAGTAATTAGCGAATGGCCGACCTCGAGGAATGTAACAGAAATCCACAACTTCCTAGGATTAGCAGGCTATTACCGACGCTTTTTTGAAGGCTTCTCGAAGTTAGCCGCACTACTCACAACGCTTACTAAGAAGGAGAAGTATGAGTAGACTGACAAGGGTGAAAAGAGCTTCCAAGAGCTAAAATGGATACTCATGAGTGCCCCGATTCCGACGATTCCAGAAGCTAGTCAGGGAAATTTTGTGATCTACAGTGACACCTCTAAGACGGGATTAAGAGCTGTACCGATGCAAAATGGTAGAGTAGTCGTATATGCTTCATGACAACTCAAGAACTAAGAAAGGAATTACTCGACACACAACCTGGAGCTTGAAGCGGTTGTTTTTGTGCTCAAATTTAGAGGCATTACTTATATGGCATTAAGTGTGAGATTTACATGGACCACTAGAGTCTCAAGTATATTTTCACGTAGAAGGAGTTTAACATGAGGCAATGAAGATGGCTGGAACTGGTTAACAATTACGACTATGAGATCCTGTACCATCCAAGAAAAGCTAATAAGGTGGCCGATGCACTAAGTAGAAAGCACTTGTCATCACTCATGGCTATCCATGCCTTGCTGGAAGCACTGTCAAAGGAGCTACACAGTAGCGAAATAGAGATTTTATCGGGGAGGCTGTCCAAAATGACCATCCAATTGATGCTCCTAAAAGAAATCAAGGCCAGTTATGATCATGATTCATCCTTGAACAAGCTTAAAAAAGAGGTAACAAAAGACCAGAGATCAGAATTTCGAGTGTCTAAGGATGGCATACTCTATTTCAGAGATAGAGTATGTGTCCCAAATGATGAGGAGCTCAGTAGAAGGATCCTTTTAGAAGCCCATGAAATGCCATATTCATTACATCTAGGGGCGAACAAGATGTACAAAGACCTGAAAGAGAGTTTTTGGTGGCCAAAGATGAAGAATGATGTTGTCGAATTCATTGCAAAGTGCCTTACATGCCAGAGGATTAAAGTAGAACATTAACAACCGCAAGAGAATTATAAAAAATCAAACTGGCCCAGGAGAAATGGAAGCAAATCACAACAGATTTTGTAGTCAAATTGCCCAGAACGTCAAGCGGTAATGATGCAGTCTAGGTAATCGTGGACCGATTGACGAAATCAGCCCGATTTCTAGCAATAAAACTGAGCCACTCGGTAGAGAGACTGGCAGAAATGTACGTGACTCAGATAGTAAGATTGCACGGGGTACCAAAATCAATCATTTCAGATCGCGATGGACACTTCACTTCAAGGTTTTGGCAAAGTGTTCAAGCTTCAATGGGAACTAAATTGAAGTTCAGCACAACTTTCCATCCTCAGACTGACGGCTAATCTGAGAGAACCATTTAGACGTTATAGGATATACTGAGAGCTTGTGTCCTAGGAAGCTATCATTGATAGAGTTCTCATACAATAATAGCTACCATTCCTCAATCAGAATGGCATCGTACGAGGCACTCTATGGAAGAAGATGTCGATCTCTAGTTCATTGGTAGGAGACCGGGGAGAAACAGCTTACTAGTATAGACTTCGTCAAGAATACAACAAAAGATGTGAAGCTTATACGAGAGAGACTAGATATAGCTCATAGCTGCTAGAAGAGTTATGCGGATAAACTACGTAGACCTCTCAAATTTCAAGAACGAGATTCAATTTTTCTCAAGGTGGCACCCATGAAAGGGGTGATGCACTTTGGGAAGAAAGGAAAATTTAGTCCTAGGTACATATGACCCTTTAAAATCCGAGAGAGAGTTGGGAAGGTAGCCTATAGATTAGTGCTCTCCCCCAAACTAGCTTCCATACACAATGTTTTCCATATCTCAATGTTAAAGAAGTATGTGCCAGATAGCTCCCACGTACTAAGCCAAGAGCCAGTTGAAGTACACGCTGATCTAACCTATAAAGAAAAACCTATGTAAATTTTAGCCCGAGAAGATAAAATGCTTAGGAATAAGGTTATACCACTTGTAAAAGTATTATGGCAGAACCATAATCTCGAATAAGCTACATAGGAATGGGAAGAAGGCATGAAAAGAGACTTTCCGGATTTATTCTAATTTTCGAGGGTGAAAATTTTATAAGGGGAGTAGATTGTAAGGACCCCCATATTCATGTAACCTAAATTCTATATAATGAGAAATTAAGTAATGAATTTGGGTTAGTTTGATGGCTTTTAGTCAAATTTGGTAAACATGGTCAGGTACACGGCTGTGTAAGAAGCCGTGTACCGATAGGGCTGTTTACATGAGAGAGGCCGTGTGAGTGAACATGGCCGTATAGTATGACACGGTCAGGTACACGGCCGTGTAAGTGGCCGTGTACCGCTCGGGTAAATGAACTTGTTCTAAGATATGGCTATGTTGAGCAAGCTCAACTAGTATATGCCCGTGTCTAAACAATACACACCGTGTTGCCTTATACACGCCAGTGTAAAAGGTCGTGTTGAAGGCCGTGTAATGAGCAGAAAGCCGCTACACACACTCTCAAAAATGCATGAAACCTAATTACTACATAACGAGTAATTAAGTTGAAAAAAATACAGTATAATCTCCAGTTGAATAGACTAAACAGGTACAGTACTATTTAAGTATTATTCATGTAGTGAAAGGGGCTATCGACAGTGAACTCGATCCACCCTATTATATGTATAAGTGTATAAGATACGCAGTATCAGAAAATTGGTCCAGACGACCATTTCCTAACATAAGACTGGTGAACAAATCACCAGAACACTCGGGCCGAACATCTAAGCACAACTGCTATAGAAATCCTAGCAGGGGTACAGTACCGAGAAAAAGGTCAAGATGACCTCTTCTTACGTAGAAACTGACTAAATCAAAGCTAGAACACTCAGACTAGATAGTTAAGATGGAAAACAGAATAGTAAATAGTGAAAATGCAGTGTCAAGTTAGTGGTCAAGACGGCCTTAAATTAACTTAAAACTGATATATTCACAGTCAGTTGGCCCAATTTGGTCAATTGGGCACAAAACGTGAATTTTTGTCTAAGAGATACGCAATATCGGGAAGAGGGTCAAGACGACCTTGTCTCGCCCCGAAACTTATATATTTGACTCAGAACGCCCAAATTAGTCAATCAGGCACCTGACACATTTTTCGATGTAGGGTCACACAGATCTCGAAACCTAGTCCAGATTACCTCAAATGGATGTAAGACTGATAAAATTGAAATCAGCATGTCCAAATTAGTCAAGAGAGACTGTGTCTGAAATTTTGCACAGGAACACCTCGTTTTACATCCGAAAGGACAACATAATGTAGACATAACCACAGTATAGAAAATGAATAGTAAACTGGTCCAAAATGGGCTCTTTGATAGTATAAACTAACTAGAAATGATTAATACAAAAATCAGACTAAGAAAATCCAATTCCAGATGAAAATTATAATACTACCGAGAAAGGACCGAACACCTCAGTAGAAAACTGGACTGCGAAGAGAGCCAAAATGCAGATCAATTTTGGCCTTAAAAACCATGTGCCTTGGCTAGAAACCAGCTTTTTTCAGCTGCAAAATAACCCCAAAAAGTAACAATAAAAAAAAGGGAAGGTTATGACACAATTGAATAAAAATGTCACATTTCCATCATGCCATCAACCATAAAATTTTGTTTATTTCCCCTCCATGAATGCGCACAGCCCTCGGCTGTTATGTGGCTGAATTGGGCAGATTTTTTGTCCCCAAATTAGCTTAAGAGTGGCTTGATTAATCAAGCTTAAAGTTGGTTAAGCTTGCTTAGGTTTGTCTATAAAAGGGTGAGCATGGCCTTAGTTTGTGTTCCTTTCTTTTCACACCCCAAAACACAACTCATCCTCTATCTCATTTCTCTTGCTGCAGCTGACCAGCCCTTTCAGCCAAAACCACCATTTTTCAAGTCAAAAACACAGCCAAAAGTTACTAAAATTTAACCCCCTTCAAGCTTGTGTTAGGAGGATTCATTTCTAAGTCATTTCAAGTGCACCAAGGGTAAGGTTCTAGACCAATCACTTGTGGTTATTAGTTATGGTTTTGAGTTGATATTAAGAGAAATATTTTTGGTGTTTTGCTAGCATAAACCGACCCTCACACCTCCTTAGTCTACACGACCACTTTGTCATTCAAGCCTTTGATTAGATTTGTGCTTGATTCCTAGCACCTAAGGTAAAACCAAAAAACCCTCCCTTTTATGGTTAGTTGTTTTTAAGTTTTGATCAAGAGATTTATGTGTATTTGTTTATGCAAATAGGTTGTAATAAGTTTATTTTAAACCCTTAGCTTTCCAGTTTTAAGTTTATGGTTGTGTGGTTATGTTTATGTTTTTATGAATAGATGAGTACACATGTGAGCATGAACGTTTTGTTTTAAGGATGGCTAAAAACAATCTGTCCCCAGGACAGGCCACAGGTTTTGGTCATTTTGACCAAGTTAGAGTCTGAATTTAGGATTTGGTGAAACACAGAATTTTAAGGAAATTTTATTACGGTCATTTTTACATCAAATAGGTTTTGGCCAAAAACAACACTAAGATAGGTTTTTCGAGTGGTATTCATTCGGTGTCCAAAACTGGGATTGAAAATCAGAACCCAGACACAGTCTTGGGTTTTGTTAAAAATGGACCATTTAAATTCCAAACTGGATCTCGGGCTCAATATAAAAGTTGTAGAACACATCGAAACCTTTAAGATAACTTGTGTGTGTTTTAAAAATTTGGCCGTTTCGGACCTCACACAGAGCCGTATTTAAAATGACGTAAAACTGGAATTTAAAAAAAAAACTGGGCACAATAGCCACAGGTTTAGTAAGATTAGGACCCTTTCTAATTAGATTTGAGCTCCGAATTGAACATGAGAATTGTTCATCTCGTTAAGGACAAAAAAATTTATGTTCGCCGTATTTGCAACTAAGTCGTTTCGATCAAGTTTCAAAATAGTTTTCAAAAATGGTTCAAAAACTACCTTTTAATATGAACACCAAAATGTGTTCTAATCTTTTAAAATAAAATATGGTTTTCATAAACTGTCCCCCACTTTCCAATAGAGTGATAAGGGGACGGTTTAAAAGAACATAATTTTTCCCAAAAATTTTACAAGGCAACCAAACCAATTTTCTTAAATAACTAAAATAGTGTGGGTAGCCCGGTAGGCTTCCACACCAAACAAGCCATAGTAGCCCGGAAGGCTACCACACCCAAACAAGCAAAGTAACCCGGCCGGTTACTACGCCAAGTTTATACATAGTAACCCAGCCGGTTACTACACCAAGTTTATATATAGTAACCCGGTAGGCTACCTAGTTAACCTCACGCGAGGTAACTGGTCGGCAACCAGTCAAGGACTTTGTTTCGAACGAAACTGTGAGGAACAATGATTAATCTGTCAAGAAGACAATTAATTAAACATGACGGAAGTTAGACACCAAATTCCCAAATTAGACTAATTGTGTACCAATAGACCTCGGTACCACATGGAAACACAAGATACAATCACTAATGGTAATAGTGACCAGAGAACATTGTAATTAATTTATAGAGCAATAAATTAATTAAACACGTCTAGAGATTCAAATGCTGAAAAAGAGAGCAAGTTGTAGTGACGGCAATTGGTACCAAATGATTTTATCTACTTTAGTCACTAATAGTATTAGTGGCTCAGCAAAAGTGTTAATGAGATACGTTATTGATGACAGGTAGTAACCTGTAAGTTGATAAAGGTGAGAGTACGTGTTGGCTTGCAATCTAGGTAAGTATAACTCCACCTATGGCATGAATGTAATGAACTTAAAATGATGTTTTTACAGTATGTTAAGTATGTATGCCATGTACACTTTGTTGCACAGCATGTATAAGGGCATATAGTTTCACAATCAATCAGATTAATGAAAAAACAAGTTAGATGCTATATATCCCTACTGCGTAGGATTAGGGACAGCTTAGAGAAGCATATGGTTAGAACAGATAAACAAGACGGAATTTAGTAAGCGTGTCATACTGGCCTTTTCAGTTGAAGAGGTTTTCAAGTTAAAGTAAGTTAAGGCAAAGTTGAACATCCATTGATGGCTCTTCGGCTTTTTGACCACGGGGGTTACCGATGGTCTGCGCGTACACGATACTGGCACACGGGCCCTAAGTAGACAAGAGAAAGAAAAAAGCATTGAAGCATAAATGAACATAACTGGATCATGCATGATTCACAGTACGTACTAGTTACAGTTCCCTATGCTTCTAGCTACAGTAAGATGCATTCAGTATATGATGCTTTCTGCTATGCATATAGTATGTGAAGTTTTGTATTCAATGACATGATCTGTGATCATCTGGTATGTGCTATGTATATGTGGTATATGTTGATTTATGACATGTTTAAATAATTTTAAGTATGTACTAAATTTTAAACATGTTTTGCGGTTAACATGTTCTACTTACTGGGTAATAAAGCTCACAATGTGTGTTTATGCTGTAGGTAAGCGTCCTATGGCTTGAACCTTAATGGGCGATGACGGCGGCAGAGGCGGATGTGAGGGCGAGGTTACAGATACCACCACAAGTATTATCTTCCGGATAGTTTTTGAGTAACAGTATATTTTGAACAGTAAACATTATATATATGAATAGTATATTTTAAATAGTAACAGTTAAATAGTATATTCAGAATAGTATCTAATTAAACAGACAGTATAAGTATGTATGTATAATTGAAATCCCTATGTTTCAGATTTCGTATTTAATAGTATATGTACATGAAAAGTAAATATGTACGCGTATATAAAAAAACCCTAAAATTAGGGTATCTAAGTAAGTAAGATTAAGTATCAGTTTTAAAATAAAAGTTCAAATAGTAGTTTTCAGTGACGGTTCGGGCCACTAAGGGCATAGGACATCACAAGGAATGAATAGAATAAGAATTGGATCAAGAGAATCCATTTTTGGTCAAGGTTTAGAACACAGCCAAAAAAGGACCGAACACCATTAGAGGAAATTGACCGCTAAGAGAAGCCTTTGTAGATGAAATTCTTCCCTCAAAACCCATGTTTGTGGGCAGCCAAACACAGCCCTAGGAGACAAGGTGGAAAAGTTTCCCATAAAACAAAGAAACATGCCTTGTTGCTTTTGATTAAAAAATTTAAAAGACGGAGATAGCTACTATTGGCTTTAGCAATGCATTAAATGCAAATTTGGCTACTTTTCTCCTATGTTCCCATCGGTTTTTGAAGGGGGCAGTAGCACAAAAATTTGTTCCCCAAGTTTAGTTAAGTTTGGCTTAATTAAGGTTGTTTAGGTTGATCAAATCTTGCTTAAGGTTGGTCTATAAATATGTGTGCTTGGCCTTTTGCACCATTTTCTTTCTTTTGCACACCAAAAGCCACCAAAACACCAAATTCTCTTCTTTTTTTTCCTCTGCCTAGCTGATCCCTCCATAGCCCAAAAACACACCAAAAACTCACCAAAAAGTCAGCCTAAATTACTTAGTTTGTTGCTTAGTTAGAGCCATTCTTCAAGGTTAATTAAGGTAAAAAGTTTTGGAAACTTTCCTTTGTAGTTTTGGTTATTTATTTAGCTTTATGAACCAAGGAAATTTCTATGCTTTTTCTCAGCCCAAGCTGACCTCTTTCTTACCCTTGATCCACACAAATTTTTGGTCACAAGTTTGAGCCTTGAGCATTGTACTTTTGTGTTTATGTGGTTGTGGTTTAAGCTTTTATGGTTTGTGGATGCCATGGACGTTTTAGGGTTTGGTTGGAAACCAAACTGTCCTAGATTTTTAGCCACAGTTTTGCTAAGTTTTGTACATGTTATGGATAGATTTTGAGTTTTTGCAAAACATAAAAGTTTTAGGAAATTTTGTTACGACATTTTTATTTCAAATAGCCTTTGGTCAAAAATGATGCTAAGATAGGTTTTTGGGATGATTTCTGACCTGAGGTCAAAACTGGGACTGGAAACCTAGGAACACGGAACAGTCTCAGATTTTTCTAAATACGGGTAACTTAGAATTCGAACCAAGCCTCAGACTCAACACGAAAAACATAGACCACGCCGAAAACTAAAAAATGGCTTGTGTAGGTTTCAAAAATTTGACCGTTTAAGGTCCCAAATAGAGTGATTTTTAATTAACCAAAAAACTGTAAATTTTCTAAAACTGGGACAGTTTTTAGCCACAGGTTTGTAGTATTTAGGATCTGATAGAGTTTGAACTGAGCTCCGAGTTGAACACGAAAGTTGTTCACCTCATCAAGGACTTAAAATGTCATGTTTGCCGATTTCACAAACTCGATCGTTTTAAGCAAGTTCTACACAGTTTTTTCAAAAAAGGGTTCAAAAACCACCTTTCAAGTGAACATCAAAATGTATTCTTTAAAATGAGAAAATGGTTTTAAGTAAATACCCTCACCTTCCAACAGGTGAAAAAGGGGATTGTATTTAAATCCCAAGGAAAGATATTTCACGGAGAAAATAAAAAAAAATGCAGGACGTTTTCCATAACGATTTTTTCAAAACAGTATAGGTAGCCCGATTGGCTATAAAATCAATATGCAAGTTAACCGGTTAGTTGACTAGTCAGTTAACCAATCAAAACCAAGATAGGAAGAGAGAGAGAGAGACGTTAATTAATTAATTAGGTAAATTAATTAATTAATCACGATTAGAAAGTAGTTATCGAACTCTCAAAAGAGAGCAGTTTAGTGTCGATAGGGATCGGTACCATATAACGATAGAATTTTATTAGTTACTAACGACAGTAGTGACTTGAGAGCGAATAATTAATGGGATGCGTTATGGTTATAGGTGGAAACTTGTAATTTAACAAGGCGAGGTACAAACTGCCTGCAGATCAGATAAGTACAACTCCGCCTACAGCATGAATAAAATGAGTTTGAAACTGTTGTTTTACTCTGTGATATATATGCTAATCATGAATGATTGTTGCATAACATGATATAAGATGTTTCATAATCGTGTAGATTATCGAATAGCATGAGTTAGATGCCTTTATATCCCTATTGCACATGATTAGTAGATAGCCTAGTAGAGTTTATGGCATGATGATATCAGACATGACTCATGATCTCAAGAATTGGGTAAATAAGAATAAGGGTGTCAGTATAACAGGCCAAGGCCCATAGAGTATAATGAGCCGAGACTCATAATATATAATGGGCCAAGGCCTATAAAGAAAGTATGATCACAGTGAATTCGATGATCCGTGCACAATGGTACTAACATCAGGGCCCTTTAGATAGAAAAGATAATGCATAATAAAGTATAATTGAGCATAATCGGTTCATGCATAGTTTACTATATGCCCTAGTTACAATTATAGTATGCTTCTTAGCTACATGATATGTTTCCAGTTACAAGATATGTTCGCATGATATGTTCGAAGATGTGATGTAGATGATAGCTTGATATACCTTCAAAGTAGGGCATATGTTTTTAAATGATAGTTTTGCAGATTTAGTGTTGTACTTGCTGAGTGTAAAGCTCATCATGTGTTTCATGCTGTAGGTAAGAAACCTACAAGCTAGGCTCCGATGGACGATGATGGCGGCAGGATTAAAGTAAGGGTTAGGTATGGATATCACCACAAGTTCTACTTTCGTGAGATATTAAGTAACCCTTATTATTTTGAGAACCAAACTTATATTAACTAATGACCAGTTTAATATTTCCTGAGTATGTATGTATGTTTAACCTCAAGTTGTATTAAGATCCATATGAGTTGTAAAGTATATTTAAATATGTATGGCTATAGTAAAGCATACATATTCAAAGCCTATATAGTAAAGCCTATAAAAAGTTCCCCTAAAATTATGGTATTAAGATAAATAGTTTTAAGCAAGTTAAATATGTTCAAGCTTGAGCTAAGCAAGTTTTAAGTGACGATCCGGGTCGCCAGGCCTTTCGGGTCGCCACAGCAACCATGGGATGCAGTCCCTGAGGGGGCAATGACCACCCCCAGCTACAGGCATAGCCTATGGCCGTGGGTGGTCCAACCTTGGACAGGGGCTGCCGCAACCCCATCCTGCCCGAGGGCAGGGATTGCTGTAACAATCGAGATTTTCTAACTATTCACGGGATTACTGTATATTAGAAATTTATATATATTAGTGTGATATTAATATATATATATATTTTACTCTAATGATGATTTATTAGAGTTGATAGATGTTTTATGGTTATAGATGTAACGATTTTCGGTATCGAACCTCAAATAGTGCATTTTCGGTATTGAAAAACAGAATTTTACTGAGACTTAAAATGTGACAAACATAGACCCTAGATGGAAAATAATGAAGTATCTAGGGTTTATAGAGTGTTTTAAATGATATAAATGCATCGAACGGCTCTAATAGCATTTCTGGAGGTAAACTGCGAAATTTGACTAGTATAACTTTTCGATCAAAATTTCGACAGATGAAAATTATATTGTAATTAAAGAAAAACCTATACTGTATAAACAAATAATATTTTCTTATTAATATAAGAATCAATGGATGAGATCGCATCTTCATTTTGATCCAACGCTCATCGAAAATAGTGGATTTTTAGAATTTCTTTCAAAATTCACTTAAGAAAGAAATCTTGCATTTAATGCAAAGCATGGCTGTCCATGCATGCGGAAGAGAGGGGGAGAAACAGTTGTGTTTTAGCTGAAAAAGTTCCAAAAATTTTACAAAAATGCCCCCAAGAAATTTTCGTTTTGACCTCAAAATTTTTAAAAATTTCAAAAAGGCCCCTAAGGATTTGTATAAACTTTTGCTCTGATTTCTCACGTCCCCCACAGTAGAAAATCACCATTTCCCCTATTCTTCATCTTCTCCACGTTCCCAAAACCACCAAAATTTCTAAGTTTTTAAAATTTGCAAATTTGGAAGAAAAAGTGTGAGAAAACTTCAACTTGAGGAGTCTTCACCCTAAAGCTCAAGTACGTCTTTCAAAATCCTGTTTTAATGCTTGTTTTTAAGTGTTTTTATGTTTATGAGAATAGTGGAACAAAATGAGGTTAGAATGGTTTTGAGTGTTTTGATGAAATTCATGTAGAAAAACATGTTTTGAGCTTGTTTTTGAAGTGTTTGTGGGGTTAGTTTTTGAAAACAAATGTGTTGCATGGGAGAGGGAAATTTGACCTGAAAAAGAGGGTGAAAACCCTTATGGAGATGAACATGTATTGTGAATTAGAAAAGGAATTGATGTTGTATATAAGTGTTGAAAGGAAGAAAGAAAAAGAGGAAATTTAGGGTTGTGAGTAAAACCTTAAGTTTGGAAATTTTGCTATGCCTTCTGTATGAGAATGAATTATTGTTATGTACTGGGATTTTGAGCAGGTTTATAATGAAAACTGTGTTCAATAACGCAATTTAAGTCATTTTGGCACAGTGGGAAAATAAGAATTTAAGCCGTTATAATGCCGAAATTTCAGACTTATAACCACGGCTAAGGGTTTAAGGATGATAATGTATAGAAGAAATGTTTAAATGCTCCAGTGTTGACCTATAAACATTTCACTGAATGTTGAACTGTTTCATTGTAGGGCAACGACTGGAAACCAAGGAAAGGAAACATTAGCAGATTTCTAGTAAGTTCTGGCATTTAAATGTCTGAACATGAACAACTGGAACCCTATGTTGTTTTTGAAACTTCAATTTATGTATAGCCTAATTTCTTTGCCTAGAAAAGTTATATGTTGTTGTGAACTCGTTAAAATGCCTAAATTGGTGAGTATACGAGTATGTATTGATGTGTTATGTGTACATGATGATGTTTTATGGATTTTGACCCTCGAATGCATTAAACGTGTTTTAGGGTTGATTGTATGTGTGAGAAATGGCTTTGATGTCAAAATGTGTTTAAAAACCTATTTTAGCCAGAGCCAAGCGCTAAGCGCTGGCCACAGAGCGTCCCAGCACTGAGCTCTCGGCCGAAATTTAGTGTCAAAAATCCAGTAGGAGTGCCAGGTGCTAGAGTATGAGTGCCAAGCGCTAGCGTAAAGTTGGCGGAAGTACCAGGCTCTAGGGTATGAGCGCCAGGCGCTAGTGTAAAGTTGGTGGAAGTGCTAGGCGCTAGGGTATGAGCGCCAAGCGCTTGCACTGGATTTTCAAAAGCGCCAGGTGCTGCAAGGCAAGCACCAGGCGCTAAAGTTTCTGTCCAAAGTTTTGTAGAAAAATAAGATGAAGGGCCAGGCACTCGGGGATGAGTGCCAGGCGCTCCAACTGTTCCAAAAATGTATAATTAAAGTTTTGTGCCTCATTTCTAGTTCCAATCACGCCCCAATGTTTAAGTGCGTGGACGATGAGTTTTAAACAGTATGTTTAGATTGAATAGGCATAACATCGAGTACATTAATTATGAATATGTACACTGGAACAGTTAAGATGTCATAGTAAGTAGCATCGCACAGTAAACAACAGGGTAATGAAAAACCTAATGTTTTGCCGTACCGGCCTCTTGCGAGGGGAGGTTACCTTATGTCTAAGCAGAAGACATACCATAGCTAAGGGAAAGTCAGGGTCGCTCCCAGGTCTCTCTTACAGCGCACATAAGGTACGACCAAAACGGGCCCATAGACATAGTAAATGAACAATGAAAATGTAAATTGAGCATGATGAACTCTATGCATATTTGTTGAGTTGCATTGTGATGTTTTATTGTTTTAAACGTTATGTCTGAACTTACTAGGCATGTAGCTCACCAGTTTATTCATGTTCAGGTAATCGTGGTAAGCAACCTGTAACCTGAGCCACAGTGTATGGATTGGACTGCAGGGATGAAGTGCCAGTGTCATGATAAAAGGTTATAACCTGCCAGGCTAATTCCGTAAGGAGGAAGAAAAGGAAAAGAAAAGTACAATTGTATGATATTGTATAAAGTACACTGCTATGTTTGACTTTAACTATTTCTAATATAGTATGATATTATTATATACAAGTAATATGAAATAGTTTCTAACTATGATAACTTAGTTTTGGAAGGTTGTATTACTACGGATACTAACAGTTTAAAAAAAATTTTCCGCAATCTATTATGATATATTTTGAAAAAGAAGAAGTAAAGTAGCAGAGTTTTCAGTGGCGTCTCCCGCACGAGGCGGGGGGTGTCACAGATGGTATCAGAGAGGGCAGTTCTCCATAACCTGTTATGACATTGCGAGCATTTCCTCCTGCGCAGTTCAAGTAAGTTATTGTTTCATTGTTTTCTTACTCTAAATTTCATACATGATGCATGAATAATAGGATTTGAAAATGAGTAACCAACCAGATTCCTAAACAACTAGGACAAGACTTGTTATTCGAATCCGAATGATAAGAACGTCGGAAATGATTCCTTCCACTGCCGACATACCATCGTCATCATCACCACCTACGGCTCCAACTTTTACAGAGGGCTGAAATTTTCTTTTAAAAGCAGAGAATTTTAGGATGCATCTGTCAGATACAGTAGTATCCTATGCGGCTTGTTTTCAGGATGAGATTATTTTGAGTAGTCCCTGGCCAACTCTAACCAAAGAGGAGCAGTGTGTAATATTCTGGAGAGTGTTAACTCACGAATTGAAGTTTCGAACGGTCCCTACACTCGACGACACATTGGAGCAATATATTACTTCAGTGAGAGAGGTAGAAAGAAAAATGTTAATAGAAAAATATGATCGAATAATGGGAGATCATGATCCCCGCGGTGACGTATCCTCCAGACTCGATGAACCACCACCGGTGAGGGAGAATGATGGTGTGAAATCTTTAGGTGAATCATGTATTGTGGGTCCCGTCCATGTAATTAGCGACTCGACCAATGAAAATGAGGATGACAGTGAAGAAGATCCAAAGGAATTTCCTTTGGACAGTGATGAAGATAAAAGCGATACCTCATAAGTTGTTGATATTAACTTATGTGTAGGTAAATATAGGTTTTGTATATCAAGGCAAAAAGGGCCTAATTTTGGGAAACTGACTGGAATATCTATAAGTGCTAGATGTGAATTATTTATATGTGAATGCAAAAATATGTTTATAATATGATCGCTTATTTATGACTAAGTGATTGCATATTCTGTTATGATTTCATTATTGAGTGAAATTACTTATAAATGATGATAAATAAAAAGAGAAAATTAATGATATTTCTCTCCATATCGATACTGAATCGTTTGATCTTTATTGATAGATCTAAAAGAATGAAATGGTATGAAGGAGAGTCCAACCCCCTAAACGTGGTAGACCTCCTACCCTGACTGAAAGAGTGACTGAATTGGAAGCCTTATTGGCAACTCAAATACAATAAAATCAAGCGCTAAGAGATCAACTAAACCAGATACATCGCGAACGCACTGAAAGGGAAGCTTCACTTCCACCCCTGGCACCAGAAGCTCCTATAGCTCCGGAAGTTGAACCTAATTCCCTGGCAGCCTCAATTTCGCGGGAAAGAATTTTGGAACCACAAGTTATCGTTCCACAGGAACCTTTATATGAAAGGTTTCGACATATGAGACCACCAGAGTTTGATGGATCTTTAGATCTGTTAGAAGCGGAAGAGTGGCTATCATCCTTTCAGAGAGTCATAAACTTTATGAATTTGACCGATAGGGAAAAAGTCCTCTGTGCTTCATACGTACTGAACAGAGATGCACGGTACTGGTGGGAATCAGTTTGTTTGAGAAGAGATGAGTGTCAAATGACATGGAGTGATTTTGTGGAGGAATTTAATCAAAAATACTACGACCCTGCAGCTCTCGGACCACAACAGAAGGAGTTCGAGAATTTGAAACAAGGAAACCTGACAGTGATGGAAGTATGCCGTAAATTCGACCGGCTATCGAGATTATGTCCATATATGATCCCTACTGAAGGGGATCGTATTCGAAAGATGATTGGGACATTCCGACTAGAAATCGCTGTAATGGTTGATAGTGCAGCATCTCCACCAACGTCAGTGGCTGAATGTGTCTCTAGAGCTTTGAAAGCTGAGTTTCACCTGACAAGAGCTAGGGAAGAACAGGCTCAAGTATGAGAAGCCCGGAAAAAGGAGAGATAGTAATCGAGGCAAGGTCAAGGTGGAAATCAAGCGTCATAGGGAAATCGCTCCAACCAGTCTCCAAAGCCTGGACAAGGAGGTGGACAGAGGCCTCAGAATTCCAACAAAAGAAAAGAGAATTTCAGGGGTAACAGGAACCAGCAACAGAAGAACACAGCAAATGCTGGTCCCAGTGCACCAGGCCCTGTGAGCACACCCAATTGTCCTATGTGCAGAAAGCAGCACTTGGGAGAATGCAGATTAGGCTGAAACGTTTGTTATTACTGTGGTAAAGAAGGTCATTATGCAAGAAGTTGCCCGAGTAACCGGCAAAATCAAGCTGGTATGGGTCCTCAACGACTGCCAAATCCTCAGATGCACGCTATTGCAACAAAGGCAGAAACGCCATCACGACAACAGGAGCAAATTGAAAAGGCACCTCCAACTAATGCACGAGTGATGGCTTACATGAGAGAGGATGTAGAAGCAGGCGCGCCCAACGTTGTTACAGGTCAAATTTCTATCGCTCAACACTCAGCATATACTTTATTTGATTCTGGTGCTTCACATTCATTTGCATCACAAGAATTTGCCACCAGATTAGAGTATGCTAAGGATAGAATTGGAATGACCTTTAGAACTATGTTGCCTTCGGGGGAAGTATTATTATCAGATTACTGGTTACGACATGTGCCAGTAAATGTGGTAGATAGAGAGCTTTTTCTTGACTTAATCGTGATAAGGATAGCGGATTATAATGTAATCTTAGGAATGGATTTCCTGAGAAAATACCAGGCTATAATCGACTGCCGCCATCGAAGGGTAATCTTTCGACCAAATGGAGAAGAAAGTTTTGAATACGTTGCTTCACCTCCAAAGCCATCAAAAATCATGATTAATTCAATGAAGGCTCACAAGCTGAGAGCTAAGGGATGCGTGGGATATCTAGCTTTTGTGACTGATTAACATTTCACTGAATGTTGAACTGTTTCATTGTAGGGCAATGACTGGAAACCAAGGAAAGGAAACATTAGCATATTTTTGGTAAGTTCTGGCATTTAAATGTCTAAACATGAACAACTGGAACCCTATGTTGTTTTTGAAACTTCAATTTATGTATAGCCTAATTTCTTTGGCTAGAAAAGTTATCTGTTGTTGTGAACTCGTTAAAACGCCTAAATTGGTGAGTATACGAGTATGTATTGATGTGTTATGTGTACATGATGATGTTTTATGGATTTTGACCCTAGAATGCATTAAACATGTTTTTAGGTTGATTTCATGTGTGAGAAATGACTTTGGTGTCAACATGTGTTTAAAAACCTATTTTAGCTGGAGCCAAGCGCTAAGCGCTGGCCAAAGAGCGCCCCGGCGCTGAGCTTTCGGCCAAAATTTGGTGTCAAAAATCCAATAGGTGCGCCAGGTGCTAGAGTATGAGCGCCAGCGCTAAAGTTGGCGGAAGTGTCAGGCGCTAGGGTATGAGCGCCAGGCGCTAGTGTAAAGTTGGTGGAAGTGCTAGGCGCTAGGGTATGAGCGCCAGGCGTTGCAAGGCAAGCGCCGAAGCGCTGAAGTTTCTGTCCAAAGTTTTGCAGAAAAATAAGATGAAGGGCCAGGAGCTCAGGGATGAGTGCCAGGCGCTCCAACTATTTCAAAAATGTATAATTAAAGTTTTGTGCCTCATTTCTAGTTCCAATCACGCCCCAATGTTTAAGTGCGTGGACGATGAGTTTTAAACAGTATGTTTAGATTGAATAGGCATAACATCGAGTACATTAATTATGAGTATGTACACTGGAACAGTTAAGATGTCATAGTAAGTAGCATCGCTCAGTAAACAACAGGATAATGAAAAACCTAATGTTTTGGCATACCGGCCTCTCACGAAGGGAGGTTACCTTATGTCGAAGTAGAAGAGATACCATAGTTGAGGGAGAGTCAGGGTCGCTCCCAGGCCTCTCTTACAGCGCACATAAGGTACGACTAAAACGGGCCCATAGACATAGTAAATGAACAATGAAAATGTAAATTGAGCATAATGAACTCCATGCATATTTGTTGAGTTGCATTGTGAAGTTTTATTGTTTTAAATGTTATGTCTGAACTTACTGGGCATGTGGCTCACCAGTTTATTTGTGTTCAGGTAATCGTGGTAAGCAACCTGTAACCTGAGCCACAGTGTATGGATTAGACTGCAGGGATGAAGTGCCAGTGTCATGATAAAAGATTATGGACCTGCCAGGCTAATTCCGCAAGGAGGAAGAAAAGGAAAAGAAAAGTACAATTGTATGATATTGTATAAAGTACACTGCTATGTTTGACTTTAACTATTTCTAATATAGTATGATATTATTATATACAAGTAATATGAAATAGTTTCCAACTATGATAACTTAGTTTTGGAAAGTTGTATTACTACGGATACTGATAGTTTAAAAAAAAAAAATTTCTGCAATCTATTATGATATGTTTTGAAAAAGAAGAAGTAAAGTAGCAGAGTTTTCAATGGCGTCTCCGGCGCGGGGCGGGGGGTGTCACAGGTGCAACCCACCAAGGCCGGTGGCCCGTCCCAAGGGGTCGATCCTCGATTTTCATGTCATATTCCAATTTACCTATTAGGATCTCAAAAAATTAATTTGAATCCTAATTAAATTGGAATTTTCCTCACACAAAAAAAAATTTTCAATCTTCAAATTAAATTTAACTTTTGGGAAAAATAAATTATGGTCTTTAATCTTCAATCTTCTCCTAAAATAATTACATAAAAATTTCCTATATCATTTACAGTGTACAAAATTCTAATTATAAAAATTCTAAGAGACAAAATAAAATTCATGGGAAAATTACGGTGATAATAGACCACTCCCATGGTTACATGAAAAATCCATTATACAATTTTTCTAAATTCTAAGGAACTATAACCGGTAAAATTAAACATGCTTATAATAATTTAAAAAAAATTAAAATAACCCATACTCTATACATAATCTACGATAACAACATAAAGGAATCCTAGAATGCCACTCTTTAAATATCAAATCCATACATTTAAGAGATTAAACAATTGTCTAATTTATGTACATGACATAATCACGAGATGGTTTCGATACCAATTGTAGGAAAAAATCTATCAGAGTGGCACAATGGAATTACAAAAATTTTTTAAGATCATTAAATATCTCGTGATGTCATATATAATAAATTAACAACAATAACTTTATACCTTTAGAGGATGCCAAGAATGCGGGAGGAGAATGATCAAAGGGCTTCATCCAACTAGCCTTCTCTACTATTCTCCAACTCCTGGACGGTAGAGTGTGTGGGCACTCAGATCCTCGATTGATATACTAGCACTACTAGTCTTCTTCCGACTACCCAGATCTCTTTAAGAACTTATTATCACTGTGACTTATGCACCAATAAGCTTGCTTACCTAAGAGTCTATGGTCTAAGAGAACTGGAGTGGCAGGACCTTTATTCATAGTTTTGCAAGAGGTGATCCCTTAAATTTTGAATTAGACCAAGAAAAGATTTTCTCTCCTTTTTCCATACAAAATCCGAACTCTTCCTTAGGCCAAGATCATGATCAATTTCGGCCACACTAGGAAAGATTTTGTATTCAAAATTCAAACAAGATTTTTATCTTGAATTTTATCTCCTCTTAATCTGCTAAAACCGATTTCTCCTAAGCCAAGAAGCATGTTTAGATTCGGCCATTCAAGCGTGAGGAGAATCAAAATTCAAATAGGATTTTTAACTTGAATTTTATCTCACCCTTATCCATAAAAAAAAAAAAAAAACTGATTCTCCCTTAGTATTATCCATAGAGAAGTTAGGTTGCACCATGTGAGGAAGAGATTCAAATTTCAAATAGGATTATGACTTGAATTCTTCTTCATCCTTATCCATAAAAACCGAATCCTCCTAGGGTGAGATCTCTTCAACAAATTTGGCCACATCTAGAGGGATTAGGATTCAAAATTCAAGTAGGATTCAAACAAGATCATCCTCTCCCTTATCCATAAGAAAACCAAATTTGCCTTGTGGAATGATCTACAAAAATTCAGTTACAACTTGATTTTGTGATTCAAAATTTGAATTCAAATTTCAAAGTTCAAATTTCAAAATTCAAACTTCAAATACAAATTTCAAATTTAAATTTCAAATTCAAATTTCAAATTCAAAATTTAAATTTTAAATTTCAAAATTTAAATTTTAAATTTCAAATTCAAATTTCAAACTCCACAAAAGGCTTGTATTTCAAATTTTGCCCTCATGGATAATTTTTCACAACTCCAATTCAAATTCAAATAAAATCATGACAATTTTATTTGGAAGTCGAATAATTGTATAATCTCTTCTCCAAAACAAAATTTGAATTTAACAGGCGAGAATTTTGTCTTCCACCCTTATCCTATGTGGACACCACCTATATCCATGAAAGACAATAAGCCAATAAGTATACCTCGATCAATTTTCCATCTGTTAAGGAATTAGGTAGAGCTAGTAGAGGGAGTATTTGGACATATATAATCGGGCTCTCGTGAATCCATATGATCATTACTCTGTACCGAACAACTCAATCATATGAACACTAATTTCAGAGTCACACCACTATAAACCTAAAACTAAACTCCCAATTATATACCGTATTACTAAAGCCTGTGACAAGCTATTGTCCAATAACCTTGTCATGTATGCAAAACCCTCATATGATATCCACGATCAGCCTTAGTTTAAAGTTCATTCAACCTACTGATCAAGCTATCTTAAAGTTCTATTATACTACCAAATAAGAATATGATTATTCACCATATGTGAATAAGAAGTTATTCACCTAGCAGACGGCCCAAGTCCTTGTCCATTTTAACATCCAGTATAATGCCTTTAAGAGGATCCTCTTAACTCCTTATTAGAGCCATGATACCAATATCTGTAAACAAATCCTCCATCGTATACAAGTCATACACCCAACAAACCAATCTATAAGCTTACTACCTCTGAGACACTTTAGCCATTTAACATTAAAGTACACAATTCATATACGTGAAGTAGTTCATCTACTCAGGATTGAGGTTATTGCATAATGAATGTCAAAAGTAGATTGATCCACTCATAGTGGACTATGCAGATCAAATCACGCTTTAGTCTCCGTCCAATACGTCACCACCAAGTAATATATCTATGTCTCTACTTGGGAGTCTATGCTCTAGATAGTCAAGACAAACTATCCCTACCATGGCTTTAGACAACATAATAGTCTTAACATGAGTTAGAGCTCTGTCTAACCCCATAGAATATGGACCATAATTTAGACTGTTTACTTTAGAATGTTGTCTTTACACATACAAAAGTTCATTACATGCAACATTCTAATAGTTTAACACAAGCAGTCAGTGAGCCATATTTGCTTACATTTACTTTAACATGTAAATAGAATGAGGACAAATAGCAATGTAATGAATAGTTTCTAAATATAATTTTATTATCCAGTTCAAAATAAATGAAATACATTTGTGACGCCCCCAACTTTGGCCATGTGAAACTATTACAATCAAACTCTGTAGTCAATTGAAACAGCCCATGAAACTCATTGGGTCACCAAAAAACTTTGTTTCATTTTTAAACCTTCGTAATTTGGAGCCCTTTTTTTATTTTTCAAAATACTTTTCTTGTATGAAAGCCATGAAAGGATTTAAAATTATACTTCAGTCATCCTTTGTAATGCTGTGACGGACCAAAGAATCTCAATGGAGTGACCTAGGTTAAACTAGGGTTTTTATAAGATTTTATGCATAAGAATGTATAAGAACATTGTATTTGTAAATAAACAAATAGTAGTGTTAATAGAAATAAATAAATATTTTGGAGGATTTAAAATCTCCAAAAATGATTAAAAAGTAAAGTTCATGATTAAGAAAGTGATTTCAGACCAAAACGTTCAGAATGGAGTGGTTTCGGTATCCGAAAAGTATAGATATAAAGAAATGGCAAGTCAAAGAAAAAGTAAGATAAAACAAGTGTTTTAGTTTTTTTTTTAAGAGTTTCTAGATTGAGTTAGATCGAACTGATAGCACGGATGGTTAAAAAATTCCTCTGGTGTACTCTTCCAGAAATTTCATCATTTTCGAAAAAATGAGGACGCCACTTAGAAACCGAAAAACCTAAGAGATTACCTTAGGTAAACTAAGTTCACTAAAAGACAAAAAATTACGGTTTTGATTTTTAGACAAACCACAGTGACATAAGGCAAACCAATCGTATGGACAGTCATAGAAACTCGTCTACGCGATTTCGGTGCAAAGTCATTCGATTTGACTTTTGGTCAAAAAGTTTGATCGAAATTAATGAGAGGAGTCAAATATTGAATGTGAAACTTTGAATGGATGTAAGGATACATTAAGATCCAAGGGCTAGGGTTTAAAGTCACTTTGATCTAATGGCCATGATTCAAAGTCAGCACCAAAAAGTCAAATATCAAACCAAGCAATTTCAAGAGACTTCTAGGGCTTATATGTGGTGAATTTTTAGAGGGAAATCAGGAAAAAAAATTTGCCCAATCTTATTTAATTGCAAAACAACCCTTAAAGGTTTGGAAAATTGCACAAAAAGCTTGCAAAAAGGTCCCTAAAAGTATTACAAATTGGTCCCTCCTTTTTGACTTCAAATATACACAGTTTTGGCATGAAACAAAACCAGAAAAATTTTGGTTCTTCAGCCTCCAAGCAGCCATCGGCTTCCTTACATAAAACAAGAAATTTTCTTCAAGTTTTCTTCAAGAAAAGCGTGCAAAATCCCTAGCATCAAGAAATCAACAAAGCAAGGTAAACCCGCCTTTTTCCAAGTTTTCTTCTCATTTTTCTTGGGTGAAAAACCATGGGACATGGGCCTGTTTTGAAGTGAAATTTCAGATTTTTGTTGGTTGTTTTTGGTGTTGAAAATCATGTGAAAAAGGGTGATAAAGGAAAGAGATGAAATAGAGTTGAAAAACACCAACTTTGGTGCTTGTTTTTCAAGTAAAATCCATGGTTCACCATGCATGGAAAGTGAAAATGGTTGCATCAAATTTGTTGTGTTTGTGTGTTAATATGGTTTTGAGACAAAGAAAAGCTTGGAAATGAAGTTTGGTTAGTTTTGGAAACAAGAATTAAAAAAAAAAAGTTTGATCATGGTTGTTAGGTGAAATCCTTGCATGTGTATGTGTAATGGTGAATGAAAATTTTATGTTAAGCTTTGAATTTTAGTGGTTTGATAACGAAGTTTGATGCGGGAAATTGATGAGAAAATGAAGAGAGCATGGAAATAAATTTTTGTGCTTGATTTCCTAAAAAAAATCCTTGGCTTTCCAAGGGAATAAAATGCATGAAATTTTGATGGATTAGGTTAGTTTTTGTGTTGTAATGAACATGTATTGATGTGGAAAATTGAATAATGAAAAATGAAGTTTTGAAACAAAAATTTTGTTTAGGATTTTCCTAAGAAAAACCATGTATAGGTTATGGGTAAAGATGTCATTTGAGCATGATGTGTTATGAAAAGAAATGAGGTGGAATTTGTGATTTAAACCGGGACTTAAAATGAGAAAGAATGGGTTAAAATCTCGTTAAAAACGATTAGGTTTTAACGGAAAATTTTACGTAAAAAGTTTGTAACTTTTATGTAAAATTAGGTTAGCGGCATAGTATGTGACAGGTTAGAATAGGATAGATGGTTTTAAGGCATTTCTTAAACGCCGGGAACCTAGAATTTTAGTAGAAATACTGCCGAAATTTTTATAACGGCACGAAGGGCATTTTAGGAAACGAGGGGTAAAATTAGGATTGGGAATGGGAAAACCTGAGCCCGTTGGGGACCTAGGCTCGAGGAAGGGCAAGGGACGATTTCCAAAGTAGTGAAATGTCCATTTGAGGTCCTGAAAGGTTAGAAAAACGAGAAACGACCCTGATGGTTGGAATAGTACAACCCGAGGGTCGGGTGAATAGTAACCCGAGCAATTTGGCAAGAAATATCGTAAAAGCTCAGTAAGACCTAAGAAAAAATTATTTTATGATTTTTGGGACTAGAAAACCCAGTTAAAAGGTTAAAATGAAAATTTTACGGTCTAAGGTCCCGTCAAGGGCAAAATGGTCATTTCGACCAAAAATTTTAGAAAGGCCAAAAAAGAAGCGTTGAACCCCCTAGAAGGTCATTTTATGACTTTTAGGCTTAGAAAAGTCAGTTTAAGCAGTAAAATAAAATGTTCACGGTCTATGTCAAAGTTACTATTTATCATTTTGATCAAAATTTCTGAAATGCTCAGAAAAGATCGTTAAAAACCCAGCAGAGCCTAAATAGGATTTTAAAAGTCAAAATTTAAATTTTAAGTCTAAGAAACAGAGAAAAATCACACTAGGGGTAAAACGGTAATTTTGCTAAAAATTTGGGATAAGATGGTAACTTTGCAAAAAGGTTCCAGAAAGGTCTAAATAGGATTGTTCAGGCTTTAAATGCTATCATACGGCTTTAATTAAGTTTTTAAAAGCCTCAGTTTAGATTTAGTAAAACGAAAGCTATTTAATAAAATGTAATTAACCGATGACCTTATTGACTATAGGAAACCCGACCAGAGACAGGCACAGGAATTCAAAGGACTCAAGAAATCTTATTTTAGCACAAACACTGTAAGTATAGACATTTACATGTCTACTGATGAACTGACTTACCATAGGATTATGTATATATATAAGTTATATATGTTATGGCGTATTAATCTAACTTGTTGACAACGTTAGAAAAACATGAAAAGTTTAAGTAAAGAAAGATAAATGTAAACAAGATAATAAGACTGAAAATGTAAGGTTGGCGTACCGCCCTCCCCAATGTGAGGTTTAAGAATAGCCTCCACCCCAGTGTATGGTGCTACCGCAAGAATAAGGTAGTTAATGACTTAATATGCTACCCCAAGTGTGGTAGTGCAAAGATTGACCTTGGGGTCGATTGGTGGGTCACTCCCCCTTTCCTCCATTGGTATGCACGCATTAGGTACGTCCAACCACGGGCCCACAAGTGAAAGAAAAGAAAAAGAAAGGAAATGAAAAGAAAAGAAAAAGAAAAGAAAAGAAAAGATAGAAGAGAAAGAACTAAGAAAACATAAGAATGAAAATTAGACACACATAAGGGACTAACCCTAGGTGTCATGCATAAATCATGTTTTACTTGCATGTTTATACTTATTGACCTCTAGCTCACAAGTCTGTTCGTGATGTAGGTAACAAAGGTAAACAACCTGCATTATGAAGAGAGAGCAAAAAGGATTGGCAGGCAAATTCCCACAGTGTCATGGACGGGTTGTGGATCCTCTTCACAAATCATCCGCTGTGAAAAGAGTGTAGTACAAGAATATATGTATAAATGTATAAAAACAAGACAAGTGTGTTATGTATAGAAGTGAAGTAAGTTTAAAGGTATACTTATGTAATAAAGTATGTTTATATTACTAAGTATTTTCAAGTAAACAAGGCTGCAAGTATTTTATAAAAAAAATAAAAAAAATTTCACGGTTTTTCAAATACCAATCTTTTAAAGAAAAGCAAGTTAAGTAACAAGAACTAAAGGGCAAAGAAAGAAGGAAAGAAAGAGAGTGGATGACTCGAGCTAGTGGGGTGGCCCACAAGAGTTGGTCTCAGAGCCAATGGCTCTTCCACCGATCTTTTATGACATTCCTATATCTGCACCTGCTCAGTCCAAGTAAGTTAGTCTTTAGATAATTATTACATTATTATGAGCACTAAACCATGTCGCTATTGTTTGTAATAGGTACATAGCAACATGGTTCGTACATGAGCTAGGCAAACTCAAGAAACTGATTTCGCCGCTATACTAGCCAATATACAAGCTCAGCTAGATGCACAAGAAAGACAAAACTAGAGATTACAAGAACTGTTAGAATAGAGAAACATAGAACAAGTAAATCCCCCTCCACCTCAAGTACCAGTACCAGAACCACAGCCAGCCATAGAGTCGGTTGTACCCCCAGTACTACCTGCACCAGAAATAGATGTGGGTGCCCAACCAGTGATTAATCAGGAACCTTTGTATGAGAGGTTCAGGAAAATAAAGCCACCAAAGTTCGAAGGGTCTATGGATCCCTTAGAGCTGGAAGAATAGTTAGCTTCACTGTAGACCATTTTTGAATTCATGAACCCTACGGACCATGAAAAGGTCCTATGTACTTCCCGCATGCTAAAAAAGGATGTGCGATACTGGTGGGAGACAGTCAAAATATGGAGAGATACTAAGAGGATGACTTGGAAAGACTTCCTAGAGGAGTTTAATAGGAAGTTTTTCAACCAAGATACCCTCCAAGCTCGGCAAAGAGAATTTGATGATTTAAGGCAAGGTGATATGACAGTGACTAAGGCGTGTCGTAAATTTGACAGACTGGTCCGATTATGTCCACATTTGGTGCCCACAAAGGGAGAACGGGTACAGAGGATGATTAACATGTTTCGACCAGACATAGCCATAATTATGGAGAGTGGCAAGACCCCGCTAAACACAATAGCGGACTGTGTGAGCAGAGCCATGAGGGTAGAACATCACCTAGGCTGAGTAAAAGAAGAGAGAATGAAAGAATGGGAAGAGAAAAAGAATGAAAGAGACCTTACAAAGCAGACTTAGAAGAACAACCAAGCAAGCCAAAGTAGTAGGCCTAACCAAGGAATGAAGCATGGTTAGAAGAATGATCAAAATCAGACGAACCCCAACAAGCAAAAGGCCAACCCAAATGAAAATTAGAGTCAAAACGCTCGAAACACTCAACAGAGACAAGGCATCGAAGTTGTGTAAAATCGATAACCATGCTCAAAGTGTGGAAAGATGCATAGGGGCGAGTGTAAATTTGGGACTACTGCATGCTACATATATGACAAAGAAGGACATTATGCCAGGACCTACACATCCAACTGACAAAATCAACTCAGACCTTTCCAACCTCGACAAATTGGTCAAGTACATGCCGTACAAGGATCCTCCACTTCGATAGGGCATCAAGAGATTACACCAAAGACAGAGGCATACCTTCTAGCCTACACCAAAGAGGACGTAGAAGCGGGTACTTCCAACGTAGTGACAGGTCAGCTCCTTGTCGCTTAAAGCCCTGCACATGTTTTATTTGACTCGGGTGCATCACATTCATTTGCTTTATATAACTTCGTAGAAAGAATTAGTCATGCTAAGGATAAAATTGGGCAAGTATTTAAGACAACCTCGCCATCTGGTGAGGTATTCCGATTACTGGTTACGTCATGTGCCAGTAATTGTTGCTAAAAGAGAATTATGCATCGATCTAGTCATACTAGAATTAGTTGACTATGATGTTATCCTTGGAATGGATTTCCTTGGAAAGTACGGTGCAACAATTGACTGTCAACAGTGAAAAGTGGTGCTCCAGTTTGGAGGAAAAGATCAATTCGAGTATAAAGGGCATTCTAAAAAACTGTCAAATATGCTGATCAGTTTTATGAGGGCAAGAAAGCTAATATCTAGTGGTTGTACTAGATATTTAGCTTATGTCACAGACATAACCAAAAAGGTGAAGCTTCAACTTAAGCATATGCCTGTGATCGAAAAATTTGTAGAGGTGTTTCCAGAAGAATTGCCAGGGCTTCCCCAGGATAGAGAAATCACCTTTGAGATTGAGTTGTTACCTAGAACGTCTCCAATTTCCAAGACCCCATATAGAATAGCTCCAGCAGAGCTTAAAGAACTACAAGCTCAGTTGAAGGAATTGCTAGAGAAGGGTTTTGTTTGACCTAGTTTTTTGCCATGGGGAGCTCCAGTCCTCTTTGTGAAGAAAAAGGACGGCACTTTAAGGATGTGCATAGATTACCACGAGCTTAATAAAGTTACGATCAAGAACAAGTATCCATTGCCAAAGATCGATGATTTATTCGATCAGCTTAAGGGAGCAGCAATCTTCTCAAAGATTGACCTTCGAACTAGTTATAACCAATTAAAGACCAAGGAAGAGGACATACCAAAGACTTCATTTCGAACACGGTATGGGCACTACGAATTCCTCATTATGCCCTTTAGATAGACAAATGCCCCAGCTACTTTTATGGATTTGATGAATCGAGTATTTAAGGAATATTTGGACAAGTTCATCATTGTGTTTATCGATGACATCCTTATTTACTCGAAGAATCGAAAGGAACATAAAGAGCATCTCCGGACTACATTACACACTCTGAAGGAGCACTAATTGTATGCCAAGTTTTCGAAGTGCGAATTCTGCCTAGATAAAGTCCATTTCTTAGGACATGTCGTCTCCAAAGATGGGATTCAATAGACTCAGCAAAGATAGAAGTAGTTAGTAAATGGTCTCCTCCGAAGAATGTGACTGAGATCCGGAGTTTCCTAAGATTGGCAGGATACTATTGCAGGTTTATAGAGGGATTTACAAGATTAGCTGCCCCTCTCACAGCCTCACCCGTAAGGAGAAGAAATTTGAATGGGCAAAGAAGTGTGAAGAAAGTTTCCAAGAACTGAAGAATCGGCTGACCAGTACTCCAATTCTTACAATCCTAAAGGATGAGAGAGAGTTTCACATTTATAGCGATGCATCTAGGACGAGATTAGGAGTTGTCTTGATGTAGGAAGGAAAGGTGATAGCTTATGCATCTGGCCAACTCAAAGAGCATGAGAAGAATTACCCAACTCGCGATCTAGAGTTAGCAGCCATCGTGTTTACACTCAAGATATGGTGGCACTATTTATATGGAGCTTGGTGTAGGATCTTCACGGATCATCAGAGCTTAAAGTATTTCTTCACCCAGAAGAAGCTTAATATGAGATAAAGAAGATGGCTAGAACTGGTAAAAGACTACGACTGTGAAATTTTATATCACCCCGGCAAGGTAAACAGAGTAGTAGACACGTTGAGTCGCAAGTCAATAATGCTGGAACGAGTAGCCATCGACAAGCTACCCAAGCCACTATAGTGTGAAATTTCCTCATTAGGAGTGGAATTAGTTACGGGAAAGTTGGCAGCAATGCAATTAAAGCCAACAATCCTAGAAGAAATTAAGGAAGCTCAAGAGCTAGATGGTGTTCTTAGAAAACTTAGAGAAGAAGCTTCCAAGAAGGAAAAGTCAGAATTCCACCTCTCCGACGATGGAATACTACTCTTTCAAGGATGAATTTGTGTACCAGACAAGGAGGATTTAAAGAAAAAAATTCTAACAGAAGCACATGATACTCCTTGTTCAGTACATCTGGGTAGTACGAAAATGTACCAAGACCTGAAGCAACACTTTTGGTGGAGAAAGATGAAGAATGATATTGTTAAACATGTCAATAGTTGTTTAACATGTCAGAGGATCAAAGCTGAGCATCAACGACCAATAGGCGAGTTACAACCATTAGAGATTCCATAATGGAAATGGGAGCATGTGACTATGGATTTCGTGGTAAGATTACCAATGACAAGTGAAGGATTTGATGTAATGTGGGTAATGGTGGATCAATTAATCAAGTCCGCTCACTTTATACCCGTAAAGATGACGTACACGTTGGAGAAGTTGGCAGAATTGTACATTGTCAACATTGTGAGATTACATGGAATACCGACAATGATAGTGTCAAATCGTGATAGTCAGTTCATATCTAATTTCTGAAAAAATGTACAAGAAGCGATGGGCTCAGAATTAAGGTTCAGCACTACATTTCACTCCCAGACTGATGGACAGTCTGAGTGCACAATCCAAATGCTGAAAGACATGCTTCGAGCATGTGTACTAGATTTCAAAGGAGCATGGAATAAGAAATTACCATTGATTGAATTCTCCTACAACAATAGTTATCAAGCCTCCATTGGAATGGCTCCTTATGAAGTGTTATATGGTAGGAAATACAGATCTCCTATCCATTGGTACGATCTGAGGGAGAAACAGCTGCATATGACCGAGTTTATTCAAGAGACAATTGATGCAGTCAAAAAAATCCAACAGAGGACAAAAACTGTGCAAAGTCATCAGAAGAGTCATGTAGACAAAAGGTGAAGATTCTTAGAATTCAATGAAAAGGACTTCGTGTTCCTAAAGATAGCACCAATGAAAGGTGTTATGCAGTTTGGAAAGAAATGGAAGTAGAGTCCAAGATATATAGGGCCTTTTCCAATTATAAGCCAAATTGGAAAGGTAGCCTATAAGATAGCACTGCCACCAGAATTATCTTCAGTACATAATGTCTTTCACGTATCAATACTGAGAAAGTACATATCAGACCCTTCACATGTTCTAGATTATGAGCCGATTCAAGTTCGAGAAGACATATCCTATGAGGAACAACCTATACAAATACTTGCTCAAGAGAAGAAAATGTTAAAAAACAGAAGTATACCACTGGTCAAAGTCCTATGGAGAAATCATAATATAGAAAAGGCCACGTGGGAAAGAGAAGAAGAAATGAGAGAAAAATACCCCTACTTATTCTAATTTTTGAGGACGAAAATTCTTAAGGAGGGTGGACTGTGACGTACCAAAGAATCTCAATCGAGTGACCTATGTTAAACTAGGGTTTTTCTAAGATTTTTGTGAATAAGAATGTATAAGAACACTGTATTTGTAAACAAATAACTAGTGGTTTTAATAAAAATAAATAAATGTTTTGGAGGATTTAAAATCTCTAAAAATAATTAAAGAATAAAGTTCATAATTAAGAAAGTGATTTCGGACCAAAACGCTCAGAATGGAGTGGTTTCGGTATCTGAAAAGTATAGATATAAAGAAATAGCAAGTCAAAGAAAAAGTAAGACAAAATAAGTGTTTTAGTTTTTTTTGAAAGTTTCTAGATTAAGTTAGATTGAACTAATAGCACGAATGGTTAGAAAAGTCCTCCAGTGCACTCTTCCAGAAACTTCATCATTTTCGAAAAAATGAGGATGCCATTTAGAAACCGAAAAACCCAAGAAATTACCTTAGGTTAACTAAGTTCACTAAAAGATGAAAAATTATGGTTTTGATTTTTAGACAAACCACAGTGACATAAGGCAAACCGATCGCAGGGGTAGTCTCAGAAACTCGTCTACGTGATTTCGGTGCAAAGTCGTTCAGTTTAACTTTTGGTCAAAAAGTTTGACAGAAATTAATTAGAGGAGTCAAAGATTGAATGTGAAACTTTGAATGGATGTAAGGATACATCAAGATCGAAGGGCTAGTGTTTAAAGTCACTTTGATCCAATGGCCATGATTTAAAGTCAACACCAAAAAGTCAAAGATCAAACCAAGCAATTTCAAGAGACTTCTAGGGCTTATATGTGGCGAATTTTTAGAGGGAAATCAGAAAAAAAATCTGCCCAATCTTATTTAATTGCAAAACAGCACTTAAAGGTTTGGAAAATTACACAAAAGCTTGCAAAAAGGTTCCTAAAAGTATTGAAAATTGGTCCCTCCTTTTTGGCTTCAAATATACACGGTTTTGGCATGAAACAAAACCAGAAAAATTCAGATTCTTTAGCCTCCAAGCAACCGTGATCTTTTCTTCCATAAAACAAGAAATTTTCTTCAAGTTTTCTTCCAGAAAAGTGTGCAAAATCCATCCCTAGCATCAAGAAATCAACAAAGCAAGGTAAACCCTCCTTTTTCCAAGTTTTCTTCTCATTTTTCTTGGGTGAAAAACCGTGGGACATGGGCCTATTTTGAAGTGAAATTTCAGATTTTTGTTGGTTGTTTTTGGTGTTGTAAATCATGTGAAAAAGGGTGATAAAGGAAAGAGATGAAACAGAGTTGAAAAATACCAACTTTGGTGCTTGTTTTTCAAGTAAATTCTGTGGTGCACCATGCATGGAAAGTGAAAATGATTGCATCAAATTTGTTGTGTTTATGTGTTAATATTTTTTTGAGACAAAGAAAAGCTTGGAAATGAAGTTTTGTTAGTTTTGGGAAGAAGAATAAAAAAAAAAGTTTAACCATGGTTGCTAGGTGAAATCTGTGTGTGTGTATGTGTAGTGGTGAATGAAAATTTCATGTTAAGCTTTGAATTTTAGTGGTCTGATAATGAAGTTTGATGCAGGAAATTGATGAGAAAAGGAAGAGAACATGGAAATAAATTTTTGTGCTTGATTTCCTAAAAGAAATCCGTGGCTTTCCAAGGGAATAAAATGCATGAAATTTTGATGGATTAGGTTAGTTTTTGTGCTGTAATGAACATGTGTTGATGTGGAAAATTGAATAATGAAAAATGAAGTTTTGAAACAAAAATTTTGTTTAGGATTTTCCTTAGAAAAACCGTGTATAGGTTATGGGTAAAGATGTCATTTGAACATGGTGTGTTATGGAAAGAAACGAGGTGGAATTTGTGATTTAAACCGGGCCTTAAAATGAGAAAGAACGGGTTAAAATCTCGTCAGAAACGATTAGGTTTTAACGAAAAATTTTATGTAAAAAGTTTGTAACTTTTACGTAAAATTAGGTTTGTGATATAGTACATGGCAGGTTAAAATAGGATAGATGGTTTTAAGGTGTTTCCTAAATGCCGGGAACCTAGAAATTTAGTGGAAATGCTGCTGAAATTTTTATAATGGCACGAAGGGCATTTTAGAAAATGAGGGGTAAAATTAGGATCGAGAATGGGAAAACCTGAGCCCCTCAGGAACATAGGCTTGAGGAAGGGTAAGAGACGATTTCCAAAGTAGTGAAATATCCATTTGAGGTCCTGAAAGGTTAGAAAAACGAGAAACGATCCCGAGGGTCGGAATAGTACCACTCGAGGATCGGGTGAATAGTAACCTAAGCAATTCGGCAAGAAATGTCATAAAGGCTCGGTAAGACCTAAGAAAAATTATTTTATGATTTTTGAGACTAGAAAACCTAGTTAAAACGTTAAAATAAAAATTTTACGATCTAAGGTCCTATTAGGGACAAAATGGTCATTTCGACCGAAAATTTTAGAAACGTCAAAAGAGAAGCGTTGTACCCCTTAGAAGGTCATTTTATGACTTTTGGGCTCAAAAAAGTCAGTTTAAGCAGTAAAATAAAATGTTCACTATCTAGGTCAAAGTTACTATTCATAATGAATAATATTATTCATGGTCAAAGTTACTATTTATAATTTTGGTTAAAATTTTTGAAATGCTTGAAAAAGATCGTTAGAACCCCGACAGAGCCTAAATAGGATTTTAAAGGTCAAAATTTAAATTTTAAGTCTAAGAAACGAAGAAAAATCCCCTAGGGGCAAAACGGTAATTTTGTCAAAAGTTTAGGATAAGATGGTTATTTTGTAAAAGGTTTCAGAAAGGTCTAAATAGGATTTTCAGGTTTAAATGCTGTCATAAGGCTTTAATTAAGTTTTTAAAAGCCTAAGTTCAGATTTAGTAAATCGAAAGCTATTTAATAAAATGTAATTAACCGATGATCTTATTTACTATAAGAAACCCAACCAGAGACGGGCACAGGAATTCAAAGAACTCGAGAAAGTTTACTTTAGCACAAACACTGTAAGTACAAACATTTATATGTCTACTCACGAACTGACTTACTATAGGATTATGTACATATATAAGTTATATATGTTGTGGCGTATTAGTCTAACCTGTTCACAAAGTTAGAAAACATGAAAAGTTAAAGTAAAGAAAGATAAATGTAAGCAAGATAATAAGACTGAAAATATAAGGTTGGCATACTGGCCTCCCCAGTGTGAGGTTTAAAAATAGCCTCCACCCCAGTGTGTGGTGCTACCGCAAGAATAAAGAAGTTAATGGCTTAATGTGCTACCCCAAGTGTGGTAGTGCAAAGATTAACCTTAGGGGTAGATTGGTGGGTCGCTCCCCCTTTCCTCTATTGATCTACGTGCATTAGGTACGTCCAACCACGAGCCCACAAGTGAAAGGAAAGAAAAAGAAAAGAAAAGAAAAGAAAAAGAAAAAGAAAAGAAAAGAAAAGATAGAAGAGAAACAACTAAGAAAGCATAAGAATGAAAATTAGACATACATAAGCGACTAACCCTAGGTGTTATGCATAAATCATGTTTTACCTGCATGTTTGTACTTACTGAGCTCTAGCTCACGAGTTTGTTCGTGATGTAGGTAACAAAGGTAAACAACCTGCATTATGAAGAGAGAGTAAAAAGGATTGGCAGGCAGATTCCCACAGTGTCATAGACGGGTTATGGATCTGCTTCGCAAATCATCTACTGTGAAAAGAGTGTAGTGCAAGAATGTATGTATAAATGTATAAAGACAAGACAAGTGTGTTATATATTGAAGTGAAGTAAGTTTAAAGGTATACTTTTGTAATAAAGTATGTTTATATTGCTACGTATTTTCAAGTAAACAAGACTGCAAGCATTTAAAAAAAAAAATAAAAATTTCATGGTTTTTCAAATACCAATCTTTTAAAGAAAAGCAAATTAAGTAAGAAGAACTAAAGAGCAAAGAAAGAAGGAAAGAAAGACAGTGGAAGACTCGAGCTAGTTGGGTGGCCCACAAATACAACATAATTTACATAATTACATTGTTTCAACTCGGTATCTCAAAATACATTTTCTTGAAATTTCCTCTTTCAAATTTCAGCGGAAGACTAGTAGCCAGACCATAATCCATAGTGGAATTCCCTATTCTATTGGCACTGTATATCCTGCCATCATCCAGCATAATCTATTGGACAGGTTTCTTACCTGTAACATGAACATACTGATGAGCTAACAGGCTCAGTAAGTTCAAACATAAATACTAAGAATCATATAGATTCAAAAGCATCAATAATAAAATTTCCTATGAATAAATAGTAACTTTAACTTTGATCAATGAATAGTAACTTTGACTTTGATCGAGTACTATTCACGTTAACTTTGATCGAGTACACTATACGTAAAGTTAGTGCTGGTTATGCTCGGTTATGCTCATTTATGGCTTTCATTTCAGTCTTTGGTCATTATCTTCATTATGTTCTGGTTTTAGGCCCATAGTGGTTGTACCGATGTTGTGCGCTACTGTAAGGGACTTGGGGAGCGACCCTTTGGCCAATCCTCTACAATCTATTAAGCCCTTGGCTTATTCATGTAAGATTTGAGAAATACCTTCATCTGTCGCTGGAGGCCGGTACGCTAGAAGTGATTTTATTACCATCTTTCTTATAATTCCAACCGGATGGCATTTATCACCTCATGGTCAAGAACCTTAATGCCATAGGTCTTTTCCCATTCTTTCATTTATGTGTGTCTTAAATCTAGTCACACTTAAGTGACGTAGTACCTCTTTCCATGGGGTACTCTCAGTACACATCTCAGACTTATTAGTCCATTAGGTAAGTTAGTTTAACTACACCGTAGCACCCGTTGGACTTTTCATCTAATGTATAAATAGTACATAATTAAATATCACAATAATTTCATATTGCAGATAATTAAATGTCTGATCTTACCACATATAACACTTAGACATAATGTCTATTCATGTTGCAGACATAGCAATGCTTGAACTTACCACAACTGCGCTAACGTCCAATTCTTGATGTCCTATACAGTTCCTATTTCGCCTCTGGTTTGGGTCCCTACAGACAAAATATTGTCTGTTAAATCCCATCATCATTTATCACTTTATATGTATTCATTTTGCTCTTAGTATCATAAAAAATTTCATCTCTCTAAATGATACACGGCCTGATATATGCCCGTGTCTATGACCATGTGACAACCGGGAAATTTCATTATTCTCAAAAAATCGGTTCATGGAATGTACACGATGAATTTCATGTTTAAAATGTGAAATGTAGTGATTTTATGTGGGTACACATGTGTGTCACACACAATATCAAGAAATTGGTCAAGATGAGCTCTTCTTGAAATAAAACTGATATATTTAGAATCAATATGTTCAAATTAGTCAATTGAGCACAAAAAATAAATTTTGACCGAAAAATTATAGTATCGAAAAACTGGTCAAGATGACCTTGGATGAAAATAAAACTAATATATTTGGGTTCAGTACACCCAAATTAGTCAAGATAGCTTATGTTAAAATTTTCAAAAAAAAAAAGTATAAAAAGAGGAAAAATTAGAAATTTGCATAACAATTCCCCATTTTTCTTCTTTCTCTCTCTTCTCCCACACCACCAAATGTGAACAGTACCCACGAATTAGAAACGGCATTCGTTTTCAACACCACCAGTCTCGTTGGAAAGCTCTCACCAAGCTGATTCCAACGGTGGGTCGACTCAACAGAACTGCCGCTGGAAGAAGGCGCACGCGCCGCCCGAAGTGACCAGTGACGCAAAACTTCCCGACGTCGTATATTCGCCGTCTGACGTCCGATCGACATGATTTTGGTTCCAATAGGTTCGTGGTGAAGAGAAGAACAAAACCTAGGTCTTGTTTCACCTCAATGGCCGCCGGATCATGCCGCCCAAGCCTTCATCGTCACCACTGTGTCGCCACCGTGAAAGTCGTCGATTCTAGCGGAGTTGAGCGACACCGCTGGGCTTAAAATAATTAGAAAGGTGTGAAATATCAAAGCCCCAAGTCAATTTCAAGAAACCACTACAACACGGTGGAGATCGAAGCTCGCCACCATCATCCACCGTTGAGGGGTTTGTTTTCGGTGATTTGAGCCTCGAATCGAGAAATTGATTATGATGACCACCCTGTACGTGTAAACTCAATTACCATGTGATGAGTAATTAAGTTAACAAATGCAATGTGAATTTCCAGTTGAATGAATTAGACGAGTACGGAATCATTTAATCACTATTCATGCAGTGGAAGGGGCTACCGACAAGTATAATTGGTCTGCCTTGTAATACGTGAAATACGCGTGTGAGACATGCAGTATGGAGAAAACGGCCTAGACGACCATATATTGACACAAAACTAATAAAATAGTCGTCAGCACACTCAGACCGATCATCTGAGCAAAATAGTGAAATTCCACATGATAAATATACCGTATCGAGGAAATAGTCGAGATGACGTTTTCTTGACCTAAAACTGGTATATTTATAGTTAGCAGGCCCAAACTAGTCAATTAGGCATGAAATATGAGGTTTCATCAGAGAGATATGCAGTGTCGGGAAAAGGGTCAAGATGACCTATTCTTAGCTCGAAACTGATATATTTAGATTCAAAACGCCAAAACTGATCGGTCTAGCATAAAAGGTGACTACCAGATCGGAATCACACAGATGCCGAAAATTGGCCCAGACGACCTCAGATGGACATAAAACTGCTAAAAATGGATTCATCACGTCCAAATTAAGGAGGATAGTCTATGTCTAACATTTCATGTGAAAGAGTTATACTATACGCACACAGTGTCGGTACAGTGTAAGACACAACCACAGTGTAGGAAATGAATATTGAATAGTGAATAGTGACTGAGTGGGCTCACAGGCATTTCAGCCTAACCAAGAATATTTAGAAATGTCTATAATGAAAATCGAAACCTGTAGACACAATTTCGTTTGAAATCTAGAAAACTGTCGAAAAACGACCAATACCGAAAAGGAAAGATTTAGACTGCAACATGAGGCTTTCACAGATGAATTTTTAGCCCTAGAAAACCGTGCACATGAAGCCAATTTTCAACTAAACACAACCCTTGAATCAAGCCCACATGTTTATGACAAATGGAATTAAAATAAGCAAAAGTTATGACACAATACTATTCCTTTCTCATGCTATTTAATGCACTCCATTAATGCAACCTTGGCCAAACTTTTTTCTGATTTTCCTAGCTAAAACCCACAGTTTTTCCAGCCCCAAATGCAGATAAAAACTTGTCCCAAGATGGTCAATGAAGGCTAGGGTAGGGTGAATAAAAAATTACCAAAGTAAGGACCAAGGACTAGTGCTGTATCAACTCATTTAATGCAACTTTTGGCTCCCTCTTCCCTATGGTGCTCAAACACTTGATGGGCTACACATACACAGAGTTTTGTTCCCAATTTAGCCAAATTTTGGCTTAATTAATTTGGCTTAAAGTTAGTTTACCTTGCTTAGATTTTTGCCTATAAATATGTGCACACACCCTTGCCTTCCACTTCTTCTTTTTTTAGCACCAAAAAGCTCCCAACCAAAGCATTTCTTTCCTTCTTTCTTCAGCCAAAAATCTGCCACTTCTAGCCTCCCGAACACAAAAAATTTCTTCATCAAAAATCCACACCAAGGCTTGCTCACAAAGGTTCTTAGGGGTACACATCTCAAGACTCATTTTGGTAAGGTCCTAGAACCGAAATTTTTGGTGATTTTAGTTTTGTTGTGACTTGATAATAAGAAAAGCCTTGTGTTTTCCTTCCTAGCACAAGTCGTCCCCTCCTCCTCTTGGTCCCTACGGGTTGGTCGTGATCATTAATCCCTCACTTGGTCCGGTTTATGCTAGTTCCAAGCACACTAAGGTATAAACCGAAAAACCTTACCTTTTTATGGTTAGTTATTTCTAAGTTATGATTAAGAGATTTATATGTATTTGTTTATGCAAATGGATTGTAATAAGTTTATTTTGAGCCCTTAGTTTTTCATTTTTAAGTTTGTGGTTATATGGTTATGTTCACATATTTTTACGAATGGTTTGTGAATGTGTGTGAGCTTGGACGTTTTGAGGATGACTGGACACTAAATCTGTCTAGTTTTAGGGCCACTGTTTTAGCCAGTTTTCATTGGGATACAATTGTTTTTAAGGATTTTAAAACATGGAAATTTAAGGAAATTTCATTATGAGCGTTTTTGCTTCGAATAAGCTTTGGCCAAAAATGATTCTAAGATAGGGTTTTAGAATGTTTTTTGTCGAAGGTCAAAACTAGGGCCAAAATCCTGATTTACAGAGACGGCCTCGGGTTTTTGTAAAACTGACTCTTTTAGAGGTTGAACCGGACTTCGGTCAAAACACAAAAGTTTTAAATCACGTCGAAACCTTGAGAATGACCCATGCAAGCTTCAAAAATTTGGCCGTTTCCGGCCTCAAACAGACATGTTTTTAAAAGTGTGCAAACTGAGAATTTTTGTATAAACTAGACACGAAAATTGGCCACGGGTTTTAGGGATTTCGGACTCCTTAGAGGGCAAACCAAGCTTCGAGATGTTCATGGGAGTTGTTCATCTTATCGAGGACAAAAATTTTCATGTTCGCCAATTTCATAAATTAAATCGTTTCGGATGAGTTTTAAATGGTTTTCTGGGAAAAAAAAAAAAAAAGAGTTCAAAAACCCCCTTAACAAATGAACACTAAAATGTGTTCTCCATTTTAAAATGAAAAACAATTTTCATAAAAACGCCCCACCTTCAAATGGGGTGGTATGGGGATGATTTTGTTAGGAAATGCCCTAAGTATTAGAGACATTTTGATGTATTTATTTTGAACTGGATAATAAAATTATATATAGAGGTTATTCATTACATTGTTATCTATCCTCGTTTTATTTACATGTTAAAGTAAATGTAAGCAAATATGGCTCCCTGACTGCTTGTCTTAAACTGTTAGAACATTGCATGTAATGGACTTTTGTATGTGAGAAGACAATGTTCTAAAGTTAGCGGTCTAAACTATGGTCTGTAGTCTATGGGTTTAGACTAAGCATCTAACTCATGTTAAGACTATTATGTTGTCTAAAGCCTTGGAGGGGACGGTTTGTCTTGGCTATATGGAGCATAGACTCCTAAGTAGAGACATAGATATGTTGCTTGGTGGTGACATATTAGACCGGGACTAAAGCGTGATTGATCTACGAAGTCCGCTTTGAGTGGATCGATCTGCTTTTGACGTTCATTGGGCAGTAACCTTAATCCTGAGTAAATGGACAGCTTCATGTATATGACTTGTGTACTTTGATGTTCCAATGGCTAAAGCGTCTCAGAGGTAGTAAGCTTATAGACCGGTTCATTAGGTGCATGACTTGTATACGATGAAGGGTTCGTTTACAGATATCGGAATCATAGCTTTAATGAGGAGTTAAGGGTATCCTCTTAAAGGCATTATGCTGAATGTGAAAATAGACAAGGCCTTGGGTCGTTTGCTGGGCGGATGACTTCTTATTCATATATGGTGAATAATCATTTTCTTTATTCAGTAGTATAATAGAACTTTAAGATAGCCTGATCAGTAGGATTAAACGGACTTTAGCCTAAGGCTGATCATGATATCATATGAGGGTTCTGCATACATGACAAGGTCATTGGACGATAGCTTGTCACAGGCTTACGTAATACGGTATATAATTGGGAGTTTAGTTTCAGGTTTATAGTGGTGTGACTCTGAAATTAGTGATCATATGATTGAGTTGTTTGGTAAAGAATGATGATCATATGGATTTACGGGAGCCCGATTATATATGTCCAATTAGTCCCTCTACTAGCTTCACATAATTCCTTAACGTTTGGCAAAATTGATCTGTGTTTGCTATTGGCTAGTTTATTATGCATGGATGGTGTTGACATAGGATTAGGATGGTGGACAAGATTCACTCCAGTTGGATTCAGATTTTGTTTTGGATAATAGAGTACACAATTATTCGAACTCCAAATAAAGTTGCCATGATTTTATTTGAGATTGGATTGGAGTTGTAGAAAATGATCCATGAGAACAAGAATTTGAAATACAACTGTTTTTTGGATTTTGAAATTTGAATTTTGAATTTTGAATTTGAAATTTGAATTTGAAATTTAAATTTAAATTTAAAATTTGAAATTTGAATTTGAAATTTGAATTTGAATATTGAAATTCAAATTTTGAATCACAATCCAAGTGGGATTTGAATTTGTAGTGGTAAATCCACAAGGAATGAAATTTGAATTTGAGTTGGATATGGAGAGGAAATCTTGTTTGAATCGTACTTGAATTTTGAATCCAAATCCTAACCAAATATGGACGAAAAGTTTGAGGATTATCCTCAATGAATTTTTCAGATTTTTGTGGATAAGGTTCAAGGAAAAATTCAAGTTTCAATCCCAGTTGAATTTGGATTATCTCCTCCATGATTATGGTCAAAAATTTGAGGAAGATTTCCTAGGAGATTTTCGGTTATTTTGGATAAGGGTGAGATAAGATTCAAGCTTGAAAATCCTAGTGAATTTTTGATTCTTCCTTATCCAAAAGTGGCCGAAAATTTTACGGGGATTTTCCCCTTGGATTTTTGGATTTTTTGGTTGAAAAAGGGAGATAAGATTCATGTTAAAATCTTGTTTGAATTTGGATTGGATAATCTTCAATAATGGCTGAAATTTGGTGGGATTTTCCCTTGGATAATTTCAGATTTTATGGTTGTGGATAAGGGAGAATATCTTCTCCTAATCCAATTCGAATTCAGAGAATCACCTCATGCAGGTCGATAAATAGAGGTCCTGCCACTCCAGTTCTCTTAGACCACAGACTCTCAGGTGAGCAGGCTTATTGTTGCATAACTCACCGTGACAATAAGTTCTTTAGAGATCTGGGTGGTTGGAAGAAGACTAGCAGTGCTAGCATACCAATCGAGGTTCAGAGTGCCCACACACTCAGCCATTTGGGAATTAGAGAATAGTAGAGAAGGCTAGTTGGTTGAAGCCCTTCGGTCATTCTCCTCCTGCAAGATTGGTGTCCTTGAGGTATGAGTTTTAATTGTTGTTGGTTTATTGTATATGGCATCATGAGATATTTAACGATGTTGAAAAATTTTTATTGTTCCGGTGTGCCACTCTGATACATTTTTACCAATTTATTATCCTACAATTGGTATCAGAGCCATCTCATGACTATGCCATGTACATAAATTATGTTAGGAAATGCCCTAAGCATTAGAGACATTTTTGATGTATTTATTTTGAACTGGATAATAAAATTATATATAGAGGTTATTCATTATATTGCTATCTGTCCTCATTTTATTTACATGTTAAAGTAAATGTAAGCAAATATAGCTCACTGACTGCTTGTGTTAAAACTGTTAGAACGTTGCATGCAATGGACTTTTGTATGCGAGAAGACAATGTTCTAAAGTTAGCGGTCTAAACTATGGTCTGTAGTCTATAGGGTTAGACCAAGCATTTAACTCATGTTAAGACTATTATGTTGTCTAAAGCCTTGGAGGGGACGGTTTGTCTTGATTGTCTAGAGCTGGACTCCCAAGTAGAGACATAGATATATTGCTTGGTGGTGACATAATAGACCGGGACTAAAGCGTGATTGATCTACGTAGTCTGCTATGAGTGGATCAATCTGCTTTTGATGTTCATTGTGCAATAACCTTAATCCTGAGTAAATGAACTACTTCATGTATATGACTTGTGTACTTTGCTGTTCCAATGGCTAAAGCGTCTCAGAGGGAGTAAGCTTATAGACCGGTTCTTTGGGTGCATGACTTGTATACGATGAAGGGTTTGTTTGCAGATATTGGAATCATAGCTCTGAGGAGTTAAAGGTATCCTCTTAAAGGCATTATACTGAATGTGAAAATGGACAAGGCCTTGGGTCGTCTGCTGGGCGGATGACTTCTTATTCACATATAGTGAATAATCATTTTCTTAATTCGGTAGTATAATGGAACTTTAAGATAGCCTGATCAGTAGGATTAAACAAAGTTTGACCTAAGGCTGAGTAGACTTATTGTTGCACAGCTCATCGTGACAATAAGTTATTTAGAGATCTGGGTGGTCGGAAGAAGACTAGCAGTGCTAGCATACCGATCGAGGTTCAGAGTGCCCACACACTCAGCCATTCAGGAATTGGAGAATAGTAGAGAAGGCTAGTTGGTTGAAGCCTCCGGTCATTCTCCTCCTGTAGATTGACGTCCTTGAGGTATGAGTTTTAATTGTTGTTGATTTATTGTATATGGCATCATGAGATATTTAACGATTTAAAAACTTTTTATTGTTCCGCTGCGCCACTCTGATACGTTTTTCCGATTTATTTTCCTACAATTGGTATCAGAGCCATCTCATGACTATGCCATGTACATAAATTAGACAATTACTTAGTCTTTTTATTTATGTATGGATTTGATATTTAGAGAGTGGCATTCTAGGGTTCCTTTATGTTGTTATCATGGATTATGTATAAAGTATGTAATTATTTTAAATTTCTGAATTATTATAAGCATGCTTGTTTATACTGGTTATGGTTCCTTAGAATTTAGAAAAATTGTATCTAGGAATTTTTATGTAACCATGGGAGCAGTTTATTAATACTGTAATTTTCCCATGGATTTTATTTTTTGTCTCTTAGAATTTTTATGGTTAGAATTTTTGTACACCAGAAACGGTTTAGGAATTTTTATATAATAGTTCTTAGAGGAGATTGAAGATTGAAGACTGTAATTTATTTTTTCCCAAAAGTTAAATTTGATTTAAAGGTTGAAATTTTGATTGTGTGGAAAATTTTAATTTAATTGGGATTCAAATTAATTTTTGGAGATCCTAATAGGTAAATTGGAATATGACACGAAAATCGAGACACGACCCCTCGGGATAGGCCGACGGGCCTTGGTGGGGCTGCAGCCCTTGCCCTCGGGCAGGATGGGGCTGTGGCAGCCCCTGTGCAGGCCATAACCACACACGACCGCAGGCTTGGCCTGCAGCCGAGGGTGGCTGTGGCCTGCCCAAGGCTGGCTGCAGCCTGGGCGTGTAGCCTGTGGCTACAGGCGCTGCGTGCAGCCTGGTGCTGCAGGCTTGGCCTGCAGCCCGGCAAGGCTGCACATAGGGGAAGTCGTGGGCTGCCAGCCCCTTTGGGGCTGGTGGCTACCCACGGCGGCTGCCGCCTTAGGGGGCTGCGGTGCGATGATCCAAAAATCGAAAAATTTTGATTTTTTAAATTTGAGATTTAATTTTAAATCATGTTTAAAAATATGTAATTGAAAATTTGAAATTTTTGAAATTACATATTATTACATATGATGTTTAAAATTGTTTAAAATTTAAATTTGAAATTTAAATTTGAAATTCAAATTTGGAATTTGAATTTGCAATTTAAATTTTTGGAGATTTAAATTTTAAATGATTCTTGGGATGAGAAATAAATGGAGAGGCTACATAAAGATGGATACAAGAAGACGGAACGAAATTCAAGACCCAAAGAATGCTTTGGATGGAATTTTGTAATCTTTATTTTCTTTGTTCTAGGATGGAACCATGACTTGGTTATTCTGTCCATTATTTTTTCTATGATATGTCATGGATGTATAAATATGTATTGATGGATGTTTTATATGCATATTTGATAACATGTCATATAGGATAAGTGAGTGCCGCTCATACTATATTGATCATACATAATTTATCAAAACTTGCATGTTTTTCAAAATATTGAGTGGGAGAGGGTTTCAAACAAAACCCACGGCCTCTATTGTTGATCCATATGTTAAAGCATGGTAACGCCTCGCGTCAGTTCTGCCCTGACCACACCCCTCGGTAGGTGTTTACCGCCGCCGGTATACTAGATTGGATCTCCTATGTGGAAAACGTGTTCGGGTACGATCCTATTCATGACCACCCCTCGGCGGCTTGGTAGGACGTGGATCAGGCTACGTAAACAATGGTTATACACTCAAGACTCGTTTAGTTATTAACCTTCCCTAGAAGCTCTGTTAACTAAACTGGTGGCCAAATAAGCGGTTATTAATATATGTCTTAACCTTGGAGGATTTAAGGCAACATATATTAATTGGACGGGGTCCATGTTCCGGCTATTTGTTTTCATGACTACCCCTCGGTGGCTTGGGGCAATAGGTGCTAAGAATTACTGTTGCAATGCTACATGTTTTTCAAGTTTCATGTAGGAACATACTTGTATGTTTTATTTGCTAAATTATCTGTATATTTTCTTGGGCTTTGTAACGATGTCTAGTATAATTTTATTTCAGTTCAAAATGTCACCGACACCCCTCATTTCAATACTTACTGAGAATAAACTGAATGGCGACAATTATAAGGATTGGAAAAGAAATCTGTTAATAATTCTCAGCTGCGAGAGACACAAGTTCGTACTGGACGAACCATGCCCACCAGGGCCAAAACCTGACACACCGATTGAGGAGGTTCCGATTGCCTATACTCGTTGGAGAGAATCCAATGATATAGCTTGATGCTACATACTTGCTAGCATGACGAGTGCTTTACAAAAGCAGCATGAGACTTATCAAATTGCTGAGGAGATCATGGAAAATCTGGAGGACATGTTCGGAGGCCAAGAAATATTGGCTCGACAGTCTGCTATCACCAGTATTATGAACTCTAAGCAAAAGGCGGGTACTCCGGTGAAGGACCATATGATCACTCTAATAGGATTCTTCACTGAGGCTGCCGAGAATGGTGCTGAGTTGGACTACAACACCCAGATCGAGATGGTGTTCAAGACTCTGTCTAAAGATTTTGTGGGGTTTAAGGCCACATACAATCTGGCGACAAAGGAGTTAGGACTAACCGAGCTCATGAAGCAACTACAGGCTTATGAGCGGATGATCAGGGATGAGGATGTGGTCCGACCTAAAGGAGAGGCCAATTTGGCGGAATCTTCCAATCTCTCACGGAAGATGAAGAGGCCAAATAAGAAGCAAGTGGCTTCTAGTTCTTCTAATCCTCCTGTCTCGGACGGGAAGAAGAAGAAGAAGAACAAGAAGCCAAAGGACCCTAAAAAGTCCAAATGCTTCCATTGTGGGAAGTTAGGTCACTTTAAGAAGGCTTACCGGGAATTCCTAGCTGCCAAGGGTAAGGAAGGTAAGGAACTTCATTACTTAGAAGCATGTTTGGTGGAAGAATCGAAAGACACTTAGGTCATTGATTCGGGCACCACTAATCATGTTTGTGTTTCTATCCAGGGGTTCGTGGAAACGAGAAGTCTACATGATAAGAGCCTCTCGTTGTGGACTGGAGATGGTAGCTTTGTGGTGACTGAAGCAGTGGGAGATGTTTATCTTTATTTTGATCAATTTAGGTTTATTTTATTGAAAGACTGTTTTTATGTTCCTAATTTTAGGAGGAACCTTATATCGGTAGCTTGTTTAATAAAGGATTCTTATTCAGTTTCTTTTAGCAAAAGAGTTGATATTCGTAAAAATAAGTCTTTTATCTGTTCTGGATAGATAGATGGAAACCTATATTTGATCAAACCAAAGATGTACTCACTGCTTGACACTGAATTAATTGATAACTCTAAAAGGTTGAAAGTTTCTCACTCTAACAAGGCGTATCTTTGGCATTTAAGACTTGGTCATATTAATCTAGATAGGATTTAAAGATTGGTGAAAGACGATCCTCTGGAATCTCCGGACGAGGTACGACTTCACCAATGTGAGTCTTGTCTAGAGGGTAAAATGACTAAGAGGTCTTTTGGAGCTAAGGGTACAAGGGCTCAGGAGCTCTTAGAAATTGTGCACACTGACGTATGTGGCCCCATGAACATGACAGCACGAGGAGAGTTCGAGTATTATGTCTCTTTTATAGATGATTACTCGAGGTATGGATATGTGTATCTGATGCACCGCAAGAGCGAAACCTTTGACAAGTTCAAAGAGTATCGTGCGGAAGTGGAAAAGCAATTGGATAAATCCATAAAGACACTTCGATCTGATCGAGGTGGCGAATACCTCTCCGATGAATTTCTAGGACATCTTGTAGAGAACAGGATATTATCCCAATTGACTGCACCTGGTACTCCACAACAGAATGGTGTAGCCGAAAGGAGAAACAGAACCTTATTGGATATGGTATGGTCCATGATGAGTTATTCAATGCTGCCATTATCATTTTGGGGATATGCTTTACAAACGGCGTGCTATATTCTGAACCAGGTTTCGAGCAAATCAATTCTCAGAACTCCGTATGAATTGTGGCGTGGCAGGAAGCCCTCCCTTGGACATATGAGAATATGGGGTAGCCCGGCGCATGTATTGGATGGGGATGCGAAGAAGTTGGAACCAAGATCAGAATTATGCATGTTTGTAGGGTATCCAAAAGGAACTAAAGGAGGTCTGTTCTATAACCCGAAGGAACAAAAGGTCATTGTCTCAACCCATGCGACATTCTTGGAGGAAAGTCACATGAATGACTTTAAGCCTCGAAGCAAAGTGGTGCTAGAGGAGTTATTAGGTGAAAGAACTGCTCCACAGATTTTGGTCTTAGAAGCAAGTCCGAGTTCCAGTGAAAGACCTGCAGACAATCAACAATTTAGGGTGCCTCGTCGTAGTAGGAGGGTTTCGAAGAAACCTAATTTCTTCATGTATGATGCTGAGGTATGCCAAGCCGAGGCTCATGAGCATGAGGATGATCAGGTCACCTATGATGAAGCTATAAATGATGTTGATTCTAAATCTTGGAAACAGGCTATGAACAATGAGATGGATTCTATGAAATCCAACTCTGTTTGGGAACTTGTAGATTTGTCGGATGGGATAAAACCCATTAGATGCAAATGGGTCTACAAAAGAAAGAAGGATGCGGAAGGGAAAGTGGAAACTTTCAAAGCTAGACTGGTTGCAAAGGGGTACACGTAAAAGGTTGGAATCGATTACGATGAAACCTTTTCGCCTGTTACTATGCTGAAGTCTATCCGTATTCTTTTGTCCATTGCTGCGGCTCTCGATTATGAGATCTGGCAAATGGATGTCAAGACGGCATTCTTGAATGGTCATCTTGAAGAGTGTATCTATGTGATACAGCCCGCAGGGTTCGTAGCGAAAGGCCAAGAAAGGAAAGTCTGCAAGTTGCTTAGATCCATTTATGGATTAAAGCAAGCATCCCGCTCATGGAACCAGAGGTTTGATCAAGCGATTAAGACATTTGGTTTTGAGCAGAACGTTGATGAACCCTGTGTTTATAAACGTATTAAGGATGGAAAAGTGGTCTTTCTGATACTCTATGTCGATGATATACTACTCATTGGGAATGATGTAGGGAACTTATCATCGGTCAAGCTTTAATTACACCAATAGTTTGACATGAAGGACTTGGGAGAAGCTAATTATGTTCTAGGCATTTGTCTCTTCAGAGATCGAAAGAACAAAATGATAGCGTTATCCCAAGCTTCATACATAGATAAAATAATTGACAAATATGCAATGCAAGAGGCAAAGAAAGGCTCACAACCTTCTATTGCCGGTCTAACTCTTTCATTGGATGACTGTCCTAAGACATCAGAAGAAAGAGAGCGTATGAGTAAGGTCCCTTATGCATCCGCTGTGGGTAGCCTTATGTACGCTATGCTTTGCACTCGCTCGGATATATGTTTTGCAGTAGGTATGGTAAGTCGATATCAAGCAAATCCTGGAACCAAGCACTGGCAAGCTATAAAGCATATACTCAAGTATCTTAAGAGAACGAGGGATTATATGTTGGTGTATTCTAGAGGGGACCTAACACCCGTAGGATACACGGACTCAGACTTCCAGACTTGTAAGGATTCGAGGAAGTCGACATTAGAGGGCATGTGGAGATAGGATTAGTGGATGTATGTAAGATCGCGTCCGAGGACAACATTGTCGATCCCTCTACTAAGACTTTGGTGGGTAGAAGCTTTGAGCGGCACGTAGAGGCGATGGGGATGCGTAAAATGGCACATCTGCTGGCTTAGGGTAAGTGGGAGATTGTTAGGAAATGCCTTAAGCATTAGAGACATTTTTGATGTATTTATTTTGAACTAGATAATAAAATTATATATAGAGGTTATTCATTATATTGCTATCTGTCCTCATTTTATTTACATGTTAAAGTAAATGTAAGCAAATATGGCTCACTGACTGCTTGTGTTAAAACTGTTAGAACGTTGCGTGCAATGGACCTTTGTATGCGAGAAGACAATGTTCTAAAGTTAGCGGTCTAAACTATGGTCTGTAGTCTATGGGGTTAGATCGAGCATCTAATTCATGTTAAGACTATTATGTTGTCTAAAGCCTTGGAGGGGACGGTTTGTTTTGACTGTCTGGAGCTGGACTCCCAAGTAGAGACATAGATATGTTGCTTGGTGGTGACATATTAGACCGGGACTAAAGCGTGATTGATCTACGTAGTCCGCTATGAGTGGATCAATCTGCTTTTGACGTTCATTATGCAATAACCTTAATCCTGAGTAAATGAACTACTTCATGTATATGACTTGTGTACTTTGATGTTCCAATGGCTAAAGCGTCTCAGAGGTAGTAAGCTTATAGACCAGTTCGTTAGGTGCATGACTTGTATACGATGAAGGGTTCATTTACAGATATCGGAATCATAGCTCTAATGAGGAGTTAAGGGTAACCTCTTAAAGGCATTATACTGAATGTGAAAATGGACAAGGCCTTGGGTCGTCTGCTAGGCGGATGACTTCATATTCATATATGGTGAATAATCATTTTCTTTATTCGGTAGTATAATGGAACTTTAAGATAGCCTGATCAGTAGGATTAAACGAACTTTGGCCTAAGGCTGATCATGGATATCATATGAGGGTTTTGCATATATGACAAGGCCATTGGATAGTAGCTCGTCACGGGCTTACGTGATCATATGATTGAGTTGTTCGGTACAGAATGATGATCATATGGAATCACGGGAGCCCGAATGTATATGTCCAATCAGTCCCTCTACTAGCTCCACATAATTCCTTAACGTTTGACAAATTGATTTGTGTATGCTCTTGGCTGGTTTATTATGCATGGATGGTGATGACACAGGATTAGGATGGTAGACAAGATTCTCTCCGGTTGGATTCAGATTTTGTTTTGGATAATAGAGTACACAATTAATCGAACTCCAAATAAAGTTGCCATGATTTTATTTGAGATTGGATTGGAGTTGTAGAAAATTATCCATGAGAACAAGAATTTGAAACACAACCATTTTGTGGATTTTGATATTTGAATTTTGAAATTTGAAATTTGAATTTTGAATTTGAAATTTGAATTTGAAATTTGAATTTGAATTTTGAATTTGAAATTTGAAATTTAAAATTTAAAATTTAAATTTGAAATTCGAATTTGAAATTTGAAATTCAAATTTTGAATCACAGTCCAAGTAGGATTCGAATTTGTTCTGGAAAATCCACAAGGTTTGAAATTCGAATTTGAGTTGGATTTGGAGAGGATAATCTTGTTAGAATCTTACTTGAATTTTGAATCCAAATCCTAACAAATTATGGACGAAATTTTGAGGATAACCCTCAATGGAATTTCGGTTTTTGTAGATAAGGTTCAAGGGAAAAATTCAAGTTTCAATCCCAGTTGAATTTGGATTCTCTCCTTCCCTGAAAAGTGGCCGAAATTATGGAGGAAATCTACTAGGAAAATTCAGTTATTTTGGATAAGGTTGAGATAATATTCAAATTTGAAAATCCTAGTGGAATTTTGATTCTCCCTTATCCTAAAAGTGGCCGAATTTTTTAAGGAGATTTTCTCCCAGGAATTTCAGATTTTTTGGTTGAAAAAGGGAGATAAAATTCTAGTTAAAATCTTGTTTAGATTTGGATTGGATTTATCCTAAATAAACCGAATTTTATTGTTGGGATTTTCCTATGGAAAAATTCAGATTTTATGGTTATGGATAAGGGAGAATATCTTTTCCTAATCCAATTAGAATTCAAAGAATCACCTCATGCAGGTCTATAAATAGAGGTCATGCCACTCCAGTTCTCTCAGATCACAGACTCTCAGGTGAGCAAGCTTATTGTTGCACAGCTCATCGTGACAATAAGTTCTTTAGAGATCTGGGTGGTCGGAAGAAGACTAGCAGTGCTAGCATACCGATCGAGATTCAGAGTGCCCACACACTCAGCCATTCGGGAATTGGAGAATAGTAGAGAAGGCTAGTTAGTTGAAGCCTCCGGTCATTCTCCTCCTGCAGATTGGCGTCCTTGAGGTATGAGTTTTAATTGTTGTTGATTTATTGTATATATGGAATCATGAGATATTTAACGATCTAAAAATTTTTTGTTGTTCCACTGCGCCACTCTGATACGTTTTTCCGATTTATTTTCCTACAAATTAGACAATTACTTAGTCTTTTTATTTATGTATGGATTTGATATTTAGAGAGTGGCATTCTAGGATTCCTTTATGTTGTTATCATGTATTATGTATAAAGTATATGGTTATTTTAATTTTTTGAATCATTATAAGCATGCTTGTTTTTGCCGGTTATGGTTCCTTAGAATTTAGAAAAATTGTATCTAGGATTTTTATATAATCATGGGAGCAGTTTTTTAATACTATAATTTTCCCATGGATTTTAATTTTGTCTCTTAGAAATATTATGGTTAGAATTTTTTGTACACCGGAAACGGTTTAGGAAATTTTATGTAATTATTCTTGGAGGAGATTGAAGACTGAAAACCGTAATTTATTTTTCCCAAAAGTTAAAGGTTGAAATTTTGATTGTGTGGAAAATTTCAATTTAATTGGAATTCAAATTAATTTTTGAAGATCCTAATTGGTAAATCAGAATATGGCATGAAAATCGAGACGCGACCCCTCTGGATAGGCCGTCGGGCCTTGGTGGGGCTGCAGCCTCTGCCCTTGGGCAGGATGGGCTGCGGCAGCTCCTGTGCAGGCCATAACCACCCACGGCCACAGGCTTGGCCTGCAGCCAGGGGTGGTCGTGGCCTCCCCAAGACTAGCTGCAGCCTGGGCATGCAGCCTGTGGCTGTAGGCACTGCCTGCAACCTGCCGGCTGCTGCGCCCAGCCTGGGTGTGCAGCTTGGCGCTGCAGGCTTGGCTTACAGCCCGACAGGGTTGCACAAGGGGTGGCCGTGGGCTGCCAGCCCCCCGGGGCTGGGGGCTGCCCACGGCGGCTATCGCGTTCGGGGGCAGTGGTGCGACGGTTCAAAAATCGAAAAATTTTTATTTTTGAATTTGATATTTAATTTTAAATCGTGTTTAAAAATATGTAATTGAAAATTTGAAATTACATATTATTACACATGATTTTTAAAATTGTTTAAATTTTGAATTTGAAATTTAAATTTGAAATTCGAATTTGGAATTTGAATTTGAAATTTAAATTTTTGGAGATTTAAATTTTAAATGATTTTTGAGATGAGAAATAAATGGAAAGGCTACATAAAAATTGATACAAGAAGACGGAACAAAACTCAAGACCTAAAGAATGCTTTAGATGGAATTTTGTAATCTTTATTTTCTTTGTTCTAGGATGGAACCATGGCTTGGTTATTTATCTGTTAATTATTTTTTCTTTGATATGTCATGGATGTATAAATATGTATTGATGGATGTTTTGTTGCATATTTGATAACATGTCATATAGGATAGATGAGTGCCGCTCATACTATATTGATCATACGTATTTGTCAAAACTTGCATGTTTTTCAAAATATTGAGTAGGTGAAGGTTTCAAACAAAACCCACGGCCTCCATTGTTGATCCATATGTGAAAGCATGGTAACGCCTCGCGTCAGTTTTGCCCTGACCACACCCCTCGGTAGGTGTTTACCGCCGCCGGTATACTAGATTAGATCTCCTATGTGGAAAACATGTTCGGGTACGATCCTATTCATGACCACCCCTCGGTGGCTTGGTAGGACGTGGATCGGGCTACGTAAACAATGGTTATACATTCAAGACTTGTTTAGTTATTAACCTTCCCTAGAAGCTCTGTTAACTAAACTGGTGGCCAAATAAGCGGTTATTAATATATGTCTTAACCTTGAAGGATTTAAGGCAACATATATTAATTGGACGGGGTGCATGTTCCGGCTATTTGTTTTCATGACCACCCCTCGATGGCTTGGGGCAATAGGTGTTGAGAATTACTATTGCAATGCTACATGTTTTTCAAGTTTCATGTAGGAACATACTTGTATGCTTTATTTGCTAAATTATCTGTATATTTGCTTGGGCTTTGTAATGATCTCTAGTATAATTTTATTTCTGTTCAAAATATCACCGACACCTCTCATTTCAATTCTTACTGAGAATAAACTGAATGGCGATAATTATAAGGATTGGAAAAGAAATCTATTGATAGTTCTCAGTTGCGAGAGACACAAGTTCGTACTGGTCGAACCATGCCCACCAGGGCCCAAACCTAACACACCGTTTGAGGAGGTCCCGGTTGCCTATACTCATTAGAGAGAATCCAATGATATAGCCCGATGCTACATGCTTACAAGCATGACGAGTGCTTTACAAAAGCAGCATAAGACTTATCAAGTTGCTGGGGAGATCATAGAAAATCTGAAGGACATGTTCGGAGGCCAAGAAAAGTTGGCTCAACAGTCCACTATAACCAGCATTATGAACTCTAAGCAAATGGTGAGTACTCCAGTGAAGGACCATTGATCACTCTAATAGGATTCTTCGCTGAGGCTGCCGAGAACGGTGCTGAGTTGGACTACAACACCCAGATCGAGATGGTATTCAAAATTCTGTCTAATGATTTTGTGGGTTTTAACGCCACATACAATCTGGCGACAAGAGAGTTAGGACTAACCGAGCTCATGAAGTAACTCCAAGCTTATGAGCGCATGATCAGGGATTGAGATGCAGTCCAACCCAAAGGAGAGGCCAATTTGGTGGAATCTTCCAAACCCTCACGGAAGAGGAAGAGGTCAAACCAGATGCAAGTGGCTTCCAGTTCTTCTAATCCTCCTATCTTGGATGGGAAGAAGAAGAAGAAGAATAAGAAGTCCAGGGACCCTAAAAAGTCTAAATGCTTTCGTTGTGGGAAGATAGGTCACTTCAAGAAGTCTTGCTGGGAAATCCTAGCCGCTAAGGGCAAGGAAGGTAAGGAACTTCAATACTTAGAAGCGTGTTTGGTGGAAGAATCGAAAGACACTTGGGTCATTGATTCGGGCGCCACTAATCATGTTTGTGTTTCTATGCAGGGGTTCGTGGAAACGAGAAGTCTACATGATAGGAGCCTCTCGTTGTGGACTGGAGACGGTAGCTTGGTGGTAGCTAAGGCAGTGGGAGATATTTACCTTTAATTTGATCAATTTAGGTTTATTTTATTGAAAGACTATTTTTATGTTCCTAATTTTAGAAGGAACCTTATATCAGTAGCTTGTTTAATAAAGGATTCTTATTTAGTTTCTTTTAGTAAAAGAGTTGATATTCGTAAAAATAAGTCTTTTATCTGTTCTAGATGGATGGATGGAAACCTATATTTGATTAAACCAAAGATGTACTCACTGCTTGACACCGAATAAATAGATAACTCTAAAAGGTTGAAAGTTTCTCACTCTAACAAGGCTTATCTTTGGCATTTAAGACTTGGTCATATTAATCAGGATAGGATTCAAAGATTGATGAAAGACGGTCCTTTAGAATCTCTGGAGGAAGTACGTCTTCCTTAATGTGAGTCTTGTCTAGAGGGTAAAATGACTAAGAGATCTTTTGGAGCTAAGGGTACAAGGGCTCAGGAGCTCTTAGAAATTGTGCACACTGACGTATATGGCCCCATGAACGTCACAGCATGAAGAGGGTTCGAGTATTATGTCTCCTTTATAGACGATTACTCGAGATATGGATATGTGTATCTGATGCACCGCAAGAGCGAAACCTTTGACAAGTTCAAAGAGTATCGTGCGGAAGTGGAAAAGCAATTGGATAAATCCATAAAGATACTTCGATCTGATCGAGGTGGTGAATACCTCTCTAATGAATTTCTAGGACATCTCGTAGAGAATGAGATATTATCCCAATTAACTGCACCTGGTACTCCACAACAGAATTGTGTAGCCGAAAGGAGAAACAGGACCTTATTGGATATAATACAGTCCATGATGAGTTATTCAATGCTGCTATTATCGTTTTAGGGATATGCTTTACAAACGGCGTGCTATATTCTGAACCAGGTTCCAAGAAAATCAATTCTCAGAACTCCGTATGAATTGTGGCGTGGCAAGAAGCCCTCCCTTAGACAAATGAGAATATGGGACTGCCCGGTGCATATACTGGATGGGGATGCGAAGATATTGGAACCAAGATCAGAATTGTGCATATTTGTAGGGTATCAAAGGGAACTAAAGGAGGTCTGTTCTATAACCCGAATGAACAAAAAGTCATTGTTTCAACCCATGCGGCATTCTTGGAGGAAAGTCACATGAATGACTTTAAACCTCGAAGCAAAGTGGTGCTAGAGGAGTTATCGGCTGAAAGAACTGCTCCACAGATTTCGGTCTTGGACGTAAGTCTGAGTTCTAGTGAAGGACCTGCAGACGATCAACAATTTAGAGTGCCTCGTCGTTGTGGGAGGGTTTCGAAGAGACCTCATTTCTTCATGTATGATGCTGAGATATACTAGGCCGAGGCTCATGAGCATGAGGATGATTCGGTCACCTATGATGAAGCTATAAATGACGTTGATTCTAAATCTTCAAAATAGGCTATGAATAATGAGATGGATTCTATGAAATCCAACTCTATTTGGGAACTTGTAGATTTACCGGATGGAATAAAACCCATTGGATGCAAATAGGGCTACAAAAGAAAGAAGGATGCGGAAGGGAAAGTGGAAACTTTCAAAGCTAAACTGGTTGCAAAGGGGTACATACAAAAGGTTGGAATGGATTACGATGAAACATTTTCACCTGTTGCTATGCTGAAGTCTGTCCGTATTCTTCTGTCCATTGCTACGGCTCTCGATTACGAGATCTGACAAATGGATGTCAAGACAGCATTCTTGAATGGCCATCTTGAAGTGTATATCTATATGATACAGCCCAAAGGGTTCGTAGCGAAAGGCCAAGAAAGGAAAGTCTGCAAGTTGCTTAGATCCATTTATGGATTAAAGCAAGCATCTTGCTCATAGAACCAAAGGTTTGATCAAGCGATTAAGACATTTGGTTTTGAGCAGAACGTTGATGAACCCTGTGTTTATAAACATATTAAGGATGGAAAAGTGGTCTTTCTGATACTCTATGTCGATGATATACTACTCATTGGGAATGATGTAGGGAACTTATCATCGGTCAAGCTTTGGTTATACCAATAGTTTGACATGAAGGACTTGGGAGAAGCTAATTATGTTCTAGGCATTCATCTCTTCAGAGATTGAAAGAACAAAATAATAGCGTTATCCCAAGTTTTATACATAGATAAAATAATTGACAAATATGCAATGCAAGAGGCAAAGAAAGGTACACGACCTTGTATTGCTGGTCTAACTCTTTCATTGGATGACTGTCCAACACATCGGAAGAAAGAGAGCATATGAGTAAGGTCCCTTATGCATCCGCTATAGGTAGCCTTATGTATGCTACGCTTTGTACTCACCCGGACATATATTTTGCAGTAGGTATGGTGAGTCGATATCAAGCGAATCCTGGAACCAAGTACTGGCAAGCAGTAAAGCATATACTCAAGTATCTTAAGAGAACGAGGGATTATATGTTGGTGTATTCTGGAGGGGACTTAACACCAGTAGGATACACGGACTCAGACTTCCAGACTTGTAAGGATTCGAGGAAATCCACATATGGATGAGTGTTTTTGCTCAGAGGAGGCGCCATTGTGTGGAGGAGCGTGAAGCAGGACTGCACAGCTGACTCTACTATGGAGACTGAGTATGTGGCTGCGGCTGAGGCATCTAAAGAAGCGGTTTAGCACCGCAAGTTCTTTAGAGACCTTGAGGTCATTCCGGGTGTTGACAAGCCTATCACACTTTACTGTGATAACACTGGGGCTATTGCCAACATAAGGGAATCTCAGCACCACAAGAGGACCAAGCATATAGATCGGAGATATCATATTATTAGAAGGCATGTGGAGACAGGACAAGTAGATGTATGTAAGATCGCATCGGAGGACAATATTACCTATCCCTTTACTAAGACTTTGGTGGCTAGAAGCTTTGAGAGGCACGTAGAGGTGATGGGAATGCGTAACATGGCACATCCACTGGCTTAGGGCAAGTAGGAGATTGTTAGGAAATGCCCTAAGTATTAGAGACATTTTGATGTATTTATTTTGAACTGGATAATAAAATTATATATAAAGTTATTCATTACATTACTATCTGTCCTCATTTTATTTACATGTTAAAGTAAATGTAAGCAAATATGGCTCCCTGACTGCTTGTGTTAAACTGTTAGAATGTTGCATGCAATGGACTTTTGTATGCGAGAAGACAATGTTCTAAAGTTAGCGGTCTAAACTATGGTCTGTAGTCTATGGGGTTAGATCGAGCATCTAATTCATGTTAAGACTATTATGTTGTCTAAAGCCTTGGAGGGGACGGTTTGTTTTGACTGTCTGGAGCTGGACTCCCAAGTAGAGACATAGATATGTTGCTTGGTGGTGACATATTAGACCGGGACTAAAGTGTGATTGATCTACGTAGTCCGCTATGAGTGGATCAATCTGCTTTTGACGTTCATTATGCCGTATCCTTAATCCTGAGTAAATGGATAGCTTCATGTATATGACTTGTGTACTTTGATGTTCCAATGGCTAAAGCGTCTCAGAGGTAGTAAGCTTATAGACCAGTTCGTTAGGTGCATGACTTGTATACGATGAAGGGTTCATTTACAGATATCGGAAGCATAGCTCTAATGAGGAGTTAAGGGTAACCTCTTAAAGGCATTATACTGAATGTGAAAATGGACAAGGCCTTGGGTCGTCTGCTAGGCGGATGACTTCTTATTCATATTCATATATGGTGAATAATCATTTTCTTTATTCGGTAGTATAATGGAACTTTAAGATAGCCTGATCAGTAGGATTAAACGGACTTTGGCCTAAGGCTGATCATGGATATCATATGAGGGTTCTGCATACATGACAAGGTTATTGGACGATAGCTTGTCATAGGCTTACGTAATATGGTATATAATTAGGACTTCAGTTTCAGGTTTATAGTGGTGTGACTCTGAAATTAGTGATCATATGATTGAGTTGTTCGGTAAAGAATGATGATCATATGGATTTGTGGGAGCCCGATTATATATGTCCAATTAGTCCCTCTACTAGCTCCACATAATTCCTTAACGTTTGGCAAAATTGATCTGTGTATGCTATTGGCTAGTTTATTATGCATGGATGGTGTTGACATAGGATTAGGATAGTGGACAAGATTCTCTCCAGTTGGATTCAGATTTTATTTTGGATAATAGAGTATACAATTATTCGAACTCCAAATAAAGTTGCCATGATTTTATTTGAGATTGGATTGGAGTTGTAGAAAATTATCTATGAGAACAAAAATTTGAAATACAACTGTTTTGTGGATTTTGAAATTTGAATTTTGAATTTTGAATTTTGAATTTTGAATTTTGAATTTGAATTTTGAATTTGAAATTCGAATTTGAAATTTGAATTTGAAATTTGAAATTTGAATTTGAAATTTGAAATTCAAATTTTGAATCATAGTCCAAGTGGGATTTGAATTTGTTGTGGTAAATCCACAAGGAATGAAATTCGAATTTGAGTTGGATATGGAGAGGAAATCTTGTTTGAATCCTATTTGAATTTTGAATCCAAATCCTAACCAAATATGGACGAAAATTTTGAGGATTATCCTGAATGAATTTTTCGGATTTTTGTGGATAAGGTTCAAGGAAAAATTCAAGTTTCAATCCCAGTTGAATTTGGATTCTCTCCTCCCTGATTATGGCCGAAAATTTGAGAAAGATTTCCTAGGAGATTTTCGGTTATTTTGGATAAGGGTGAGATAAGATTCAAGCTTGAAAATCCTAGTGAATTTTTGATTCTTCCTTATCCAAAAGTGGCCGAAATTTTTGTGGGGATTTTCCCCTTGGATTTTCAAATTTTTTGGTTGAAAAAGGGAGATAAGATTCATGTTAAAATCTTGTTTGAATTTGGATTGGATAATCTTCAATAATGGCCAAAATTTGTTGGGATTTTCCCTTGGATAATTTCAGATTTTATGGTTGTGGATAAGGGAGAATATCTTCTCCTAATCCAATTTGAATTTAGAGGATCACCTCATGCAAGTCTATAAATAGAGGTCTTGCCACTCCAGTTCTCTTAGACCACAGACTCTCAGGTGAGCAGGCTTATTGTTGCATAACTCACTGTGACAATAAGTTCTTTAGAGATCTGGGTGGTCAGAAGAAGACTAGCAGTGCTAGCATACCGATCGAGGTTCAGAGTGCCCACACACTCAGCCATTCAGGAATTGGAGAATAGTAGGGAAGGCTAGTTGGTTGAAGTCCTCCGGTCATTCTCCTCCTGCAAGATTGGTGTCCTTGAGGTATGAGTTTTAATTGTTGTTGGTTTATTGTATATGACATCATGAGATATTTAACGATCTTGAAAAATATTTATTGTTCCGCTGCGCCACTCTGATACGTTTTTATCGATTTATTATCCTACAGATTTTAAGGGACATTTATTACCCTAAAATTTTACAAAGGTTTTAGAACGTTTTCTTAAAAATGGCAGTGGTAGCCCAATTTGCTACTGCACCAAAGCACCAAGTAACCAGATAGATGACTAGCCCAACTAGTCCTGAGGCCCAACGCGAGGTAACGGGTTAGCGGATTAACTGGTTAACCAATTTGATACGCTTGGTAACCTGATAGGTTACACAGTCCAATACACAATGTAGCCCAATAGGTTATATAGTTAACGGCATACGAGGTAACCAGTCGGTAGACTGGTTGGTCAACCAATCAAAGACCAAGTTTGAACGAGATGGTGAGAAACGGTGATTAATTTGTTAGACAGGCAAATTAATCAGGCACGATTAGAATTCTGTCACCAAATTCCCTAGTAGAACAGTTTGGTACCGATGAGGCATCGGTACCATATAACGATTTATAGTTACTAATGACCACAGTGACTTAAGAGCAAATATTAACAGTAATGCATTGTGGTTATAGGTCATCACCTGTAATTTGCATCAAGGCACAGAGCGAACTGTTGGCAAACAGGTAAGTATAACTCTGCCTACAGTATGAAACAAAATGAGTTTAAAATGGTTGTTTAACGTATGTTAAAGTATGCAGTATTATATGTTGATTGCATGACATATAGGGGTTTATAATCACATAGATTAATGAACATTAAAAGTTAGGTACTGATACATCCCCATTAGGGCATGATGGGGGATAAGCCCAGCCAAGCATAGGGCACATGGTTATTAGTACTCATAATCCACAATTGGGTAATCAGATTGAGGGTGTCAGTCTAACGGGCCCCGTTGGGTTCGCAAGGAAGACAAGTATAAAGATAACGGGTCAAGCCGAGCCCATGATCACGGTGAATCCGATGATCTGCATGCAATAGTATTTACACAGGGTCATTCAGATAAGACAAGATTAAGAATAAATGAAGCATAAATTGAGCATAACCGATTAATGCATTGATCACGTTATGCCTAAATCTCAATACTGTATGTTTCTTAGTTGCATGATATGATACAATATGCTACATGATGTGATTGGATGGTATGCTTTCTTTTATATGATATATAATAAGTTTACCTGCGATGTTGCGATATAAATGTTAGTTTTAATTATGCCCTGAGTATGGCATGTATGTTCAAAGCATGTTTTATAGACGAATATGTTGTACTTGCTGAGCATAAAGCTCACCACGTGTGTTCATGCTATAGGTAATAGACATGCAAGCTAAACACTGCTGGGTGATGACGGCGACAGGGTGGATGTGAGGGTGAGGTTATGGATAACACAGCCATAGTATACTTCCGTAAGTTATTTTGAGAGTCTATTTTATGGATAGTAATTTAACAGTTTGGCATTTTGTGTATGTATATGTTAACCCCAAATTGTGCCAAGACCTTTGTATGGTTATAAGTATATGTATGTAGTACGTAATTGATAAACACTCTTTTCAAAAAAAAATTTCCTAAATTTTGGGTATCTACAAGTAATAGTTTTCAATGAGATAAGTTAAGATAATTATTATTTTGTAGGGGTTTGTGCCACCATGGCATAGGTCCTCACAGTTGGAATCAGAGTGGTATCCTGCCATCCTACCTCACATCGCCGCATGCCAACCTCATCTGTCTAAGTAAGTAGATTCTATTTTATGATCCCAGTACTTGAGTTAATACGATATGTTGTACATTGTAGCGATGGCCGCTCTAATAGACCCTAACCAAATACATGAAGACTGACAGGCAAGCCTAGCTTTTGCCACTGCACGGCCAGATTGGTTTGATGGTCGACGCCAACCCTATGAGTTGACAAGATGGATCCATGTTATGGAAGTTGTGTTCTAAACCTGCCACATTCCACCTCGCCTATAGGTGGCTCTAGCGAGCAGTAGGCTAGATGGCCCAATGAGGGCATGGTGGGAAGATCGACGAAGGATAGTAGGCCCCATAGAGGACTTGGTACACCTTTGCCATGAGCTCCACGTCGCATTTGCACCAACCCCATTCGACGAAGTTTGCAGGAGAGATCGAGATGTGGAGATCTGGACGGACATGCACGAGAGGCATTATGACATCCTTTCTGGCATTTGGGATGTTTACGAAGGGGAAACCATGGCACACTACTGCCAGAGGTTTATGGATGGGATGCTACCCTATATCCCTTTAGACAGGCCTTTCAGAGAGGCAGTTGAACTCCTATAGAGGGGAGTTCCCTGGTATGTGAGGGATCTTATCCGCTACCCTCCGCAGCATGAGCATTTGGGGCACTTCATCCGAGACAGATTAGACGTCGAAGTAGCAGTGATCGACCCCGGGAACCCTGCCCCAGTTCATAATGAAGCAGGTCCCGCCAACACTAAAGATAACCTAGCGGAACCAAACCCCCAACCAGCCGGCAAGGACCCCGTGGCTGAGCTTCCGCCAAAGGTGCTAGAAAATGCAAAAAAACCTATGGAAGAGGATCCTATCCCTGCAATACCCCTAGTTGTATATCATCGGGAGGAGAATGACGACAACTATCTTAGCAGAGATGAATGGGTAGAACCCGAACCTGAGCCTCAAATCATCATAGCTAGTGATGACAAGGACAGCTCTGGTTCAGAGGTCGAGGAGGAGGACCTCAAAGAGTTATTTTTTGACGAGATTGATGATGAGGATGTCTCTGACGTAAAGTCCGTTTTGACCTCAGAGTAGCTAGAATTTACTTTAGTATATCCCATTTTGACTATATGTATGCATGTATGAGGGAATGCCATAGCCTACTTTTACTTGATTTAGCCCAGTCCATTCTTTTGAGCATATGTACTGGGAAGTGTGTGCGTTTACCATTCCTAATAGACTAACGTTATGTACTATTACATATGATATATGAAAAGTAGTCTAGTTTTGGCCGAAGGCTCAAGATACGACCTTACACACATAAGCACAATGTGACAGAAAAGTGTGGGATGAGTCTTGACACTCAGACGATGTTTCAATGCAATACAGTGATCGTATTGAACACCACGACAGTGAGAAAAATGAAAGTTGCATATAAATACGTTTATAATAGTTAAATAAGAAAGGAAATTGATATGTGATATAATTCCTGAGTATGAGACCAAAGCTTTGCTTTCTTTTCTTGCTGCGTGGTAGGATCCCAAGGAACAAAATGGCAAGGACATGAAGTTAAACGACGCAACCGTCCCAAGAGGAGGAATTGGCAGCACAGCTCTCAGCCATGTGGGAAATGGTGGAGAACCAACAACGAGAGTTAGCCCAACTTAGAGCCCAACTAGGCTAACAGAACCAAGCACCGCACACAATAGGGGTACCAACTCGAAAAACCCCATTGACATCTGAAACTCCACAGGAGCAAGTGACTCCCCCAGCCCAGGAGATCTTGCATGGGTGCGAGATCCCTGAACTGCCACCAGCACTCCCAGCGGCAGCAGCCATCCATACAACGGCAAGTGTTCTTCTACCAGTTCACAGAGGAGGCGACTTATATGAAAGGTTCCGACGCATGAAGGTGCCAGATTTCGAGGGAACCGCCAACCTGATAGAGGCAAATGATTAGTTGACCGAAATTCAGGTGGTCCTAGATCTTATGGGCCTGATAGATAGGGAAAAAGTACTATATGCATCTTTCACCCTGCACAAGGAGGTGCTGCAGTGGTGGAAAATAGTATTAATCAGGAGGAACATCTAGGAGATGACCTGGAATCAATTCATCGAGGAGTTTAGGCAAATATATTTCAATGAGGAAGGTTTAGCAGTACAGCAGGATGAGTTCAACAATCTACGTGAGGGAAGTATGACTATCATGGAAGCAGTCAGGAAGTTCGAGTAGCTGGCTCAACTCTATCCGAATTTAGTCCCCACTGAAAAAGAGAAGGTCCGGCGGATGTTGAAGATGTTCAGGACTGATATTGCAATACAAGTTTGCAGTGGTAGCCATGGGCCAGCTACGGCAGCGAAATGTATTAGTAGGGCCATCCGGGTCGAGTATTAGCTGGCATAGGACAAGGAACGAAAAGCTCAGATTTTCGAGGCATGAAAAGAGGAGAAGGCTTAAGCAAAGCAGACTCAGGGGAGACAACACCTGGAGTCCCATCAGAGGGGACAGAATGTGGGGAATGGCCCGAACACCCGGCAACCCCACCATAATAACAAGAGAAAGGGGAATACAGGCAATCAAGGGCCCCAGAGAAATTTTCCCCAGAAAAGAAACAACAGGGAAGGGAACAATCACCAGAACCCTAAGTGCTTGAAATATGGGAAGAATCATCTGGGTGAATGCAAGCAAGGGGCAAGTGGTTGTTTTATTTACGGCAAGGAAGACCACTATGCCAAGAATTGCTACTCTAACCCCAAGAATCAGTAGAATCCAACCCACTCAGTGAATAGCCAACTCCACGCTGCCCAGACCAGGATTGAAGGGCCATCAATCACACAAGGTAGGCTTGAAGCTCCAGACACTCAGGGGAGGATTTACGATTACACAAGAAATGATGCCGAGGCTGGAACATCCACAGCGGTGATAGGTCAGCTTTCTGTCGCCAACTCAAGTGTATTAGTGTTATTTGATTCTGGAGCCATACACTCATTCATATCATCAGAGTTTGCTAGGAGGCTAGATAGGGGCTTAGATAAGATGAACCAAACTTTCAGAATTTCACTTCCTTCAGGGGAGGTTTTACTGTCTAATTACTGGATATGGCTTGTGTTGGTAATTATCTATGGTCGAGAACTGAGCTTCAACCTAATCATCATTAACATGTATGACTACAATGTGATCTTGGGAATGGACTTTCTCATGAAATACAACGCCATCATCGACTGTAGGAGGCAGAAAGTTACCTTTGAACCAGTGGGGTGCGGGAAGTTCACTTATACGAGTATATCACTGAAGCAACCACGGACGATGATCTCAGTGATGAAAGCTCACAAGCTGATATCTAGTGGATGCGTGGCTTACTTAGCACACGTGGTAGACAAGACTCAAGAGACAAGAATAGGGCCCGAGAATGTACCGGTAGTCAAGGAATTTATGGAGGTATTTCCAGAGGATCTTCTAGGACTTCCACCAAAGCGTGAGATTTCGTTCAAAATCAAGCTAATACCAGGATTAGCTCCGGTATCCAAGGCTCCATACAGAATGGCCCCAGCAGAGTTTTAGGAACTCCAGATCCAACTAAAGGACTTGTTGGATAAGGGTTTCATTTGACAAAGTTTTTACCTTGGCGAGCACCTGTATTATTTGTAAAGAAGAAAGATGGAATGCTGGGGGTGTGCATCGACTACTGAGAGCTAAACAAGATTATGATCAAGAATAAGTATCCATTGCCATGCATTAACGATTTGTTTGATCAACTCTAAGATGCGGCAGTATTCTCCAAGATTGACTTACGTTTAGGGTACCACTAGCTGCGAATCAAAAGTGAGGATATAACTAAGACAGCCTTCTGAACGTGATACGAACGTTATGAGTTCCTCGTTATGTCATTTGGACTCACTAACGCACCAGCAGCCTTTATGGACTTGATGAACCGAGTATTCAAGGAGTATTTGGACAAGTTTGTCATTGTATTTATCGATGACATACTGATATACTCCAAGACGAAGGAGGAGCATGCAGAACATCTGAGGACAGTATTACGTGTGTTAAAAGAACATCAACTATACGCCAAGTTCTCTAAGTGTGAGTTTTGGCTGGAAAAGATGCATTTTCTAGGACATGTAGTCTCCAAGGAAGGAGTATACATAGACCCAACAAGATTAAGGTGGTAAGTGCATAGTCAACTTTGAAGAACGTAACTAAGATACGCAGCTTTTTGGGATTAGCAGCGTATTACCGGCACTTTGTCGAAGGCTTTTCAAAGCTAGCCGCCCCACTCATAGTGCTTACTAAGAAAGAAAAGAAGTTCAAGTAGGCTGATAAATGTGAGCAGAGCTTTCAAGAGCTAAAACGGAGACTCATGAGTGCTCCAGTGCTAACCATCCAGGATGCCGGTCAGGGAAACTTTGTAATTTTTAGTAATGCATCCAAAATTGGATTAGGAGCTGTGTTAATCCAGAATGATTAGGTAGTTGCATATGCCTCGCGACAGCTGAAGGAGTACGAAAGGAACTACCCTACGCATAACTTAGAGCTAGCCGCAGTAGTTTTTGCGCTGACGATATGGAGACACTACCTCTTTGGAGTCAAGTACGAAATCTACACAGACTACAAGAGCCTTAAATACATTTTCATGTAGAAATAGTTAAACATAAGGCAACGTAGATGGCTTAAGCTAGTGAAAGACTACGACTGCAAGATCTTATATCACCCAGGAAAGGCCAATAAAGTGGCCGACGTGCTAAGTTAAAGGCACTCCACATCACTTATGGCCATCAGCGCTTTGCCGAGAGCTTTACAGAAGGATTTGTGTAGCAGTGAGATCGAGATTCTATTAGGAAAATTATCCAAAATTACTCTCCAACCGACACTCCTAGACGAGATCAAGGCTGGCCAAGAGCTTGATTCATCCCTAGTCAAGCCAAGGTATAAGGCTAAGGAGAGTAAAAACTCAGATTTTAAGGTCTTAGAGGACAACATACTCTATTACAAGGGTAGCGTGTGTGTGCTGAAGGAGGAAGAGCTCAGAAAATAAATCCTCTCAGAGGCTCACGAGATGCCATATTCCCCACATCTAGGAGCTAATAAGTTGTATAAGGACCTAAAGGGAAGCTTTTGGTAGCCTGGAATGAAGAATGACGTAGCAGAATTCGTCGCCAGATGCCTTACGTGTCAGAAAGTTAAGGCTGAACATCAGCGTCCAGCAGGAGAATTATAGAAAATCGAGCTACCTGAGTGGAAATGGGATCAGATTACGATGGACTTTGTTATTAGACTACCAAGCACATCCAGCGATAATGACGTAATCTGGGTGATTGTAGATCGATTGACGAAATCAACCAGATTCCTAGCCATAAAGATCAACTACTCGGTGGAACCACTAGCAAAAATTTAAGTGGCTCAAATCGTAAGGTTGCAAGGAGTGCCGAAATCGATTATCTCAGATCCTGACAGACGCTTTACCTCCAGATTTTGGCAGAGCATACAGGTCGCGTTAGGATCCAAGTTGAAGTTTAGCACGACCTTCTACCCTCAGACCAACGGTCAGTCTAAGAGGACCATACAGACACTGGAGGACATGCTTAGAGCATGTGTCTTAGACTTCAAGGGAAACTGGGATCAGAGACTACCACTAATCGAGTTCTCGCACAACAACAGCTACCATTTCTCGATAGGAATGGCACCGTACGAGGCACTCTACGGAAGAAAGTGTAGATCCCTGGTTCACTAGCACTAGACCGGAGAGAAACATCTAGCCAGCATAGACTTCATCAAGGATACAATGGCTAATGTGAAGCTAATCAGTGAAAGATTGGATACAGCATACAGTCACCAGAAGAGCTATACAGACAAACGCCGTAGACCTCTCGAGTTTCAAGTGGGAGACTAAGTCTTTCTCAAGGTGGCACCTATGAAGAGAGTGATGCGCTTTGGAAAGAAAGAGAAGCTCAGTCCTAGGTACACAGGATCCTTCGAGATAATCGAGAAAGTCAGGAACGCAGCATACAGATTAACACTTCCTCCCGAATTAGCTTCAGTACATAACGTCTTCCACATATCGATGCTGAAAAAGTACGTGCCAGATAGCTCACATATCCTAAGCCAGGAACTCGTTGAAGTTCACGCCAATCTGACCTACGAGGAGAAGCCCATACAAATCCTGGCTAGAGAAGAGAAGGTGCTCTGAAATAAGGTTATACCGTTAGTAAAAGTTTTGTGACGGAACCACAACGTAGAAGAGGCAACGTGGGAACGGGAAGAGGACATGAAGAGAGACTTCCCAGACCTGTTCTAATTTTTAAGGATGAAAATTATGTAAAGGGGTAGGTTGTGATGACCGGCCTATACGTGTAAACTCAATTACCATGTAATGAGTAATTAAGTTAATAAATGCAGTGTGAATTACCAGTTGAATGAATTAGACAAGTACAGAATCGTTTAATCACTATTCATGTAGTGGAAGGGGCTACTGACAAGTATAATCGATTCACCTCGTAATACATGAAATACGCGTGTGAGACACGCAGTATCGAGAAAACGGCCCAGACGGCCATATCTTGACACAAAACTGATGAAATAGTCGTCAGCACGCTCAGACTGGTCATCTGAGCGAAATAGTGAAATTTCACATGATAAATATACCTTATCGAGGAAATAGTCGAGATGACGTTTTCTTGACCTAAAACTGGTATATTTATAGTCAGCGAGCCCAAACTAGTCAATTGGACACGAAATACGAGGTTTCATTAGAGAGATACGTAGTGTCAGGAAAGGGGTTAAGATGACCTATTGTTAGCCCAAAACTTATATATTTAGATTCAGAATGCCAAAATTGGTCAGTCTAGCATAAAAGGTGACTTCTGGATCGAAATCACACAGATACCGAAAATTGGCCTAGATGACCTCAGATGGACATAAAACTGTTAAAAATGGATTTAGCACGTCCAAATTAGGGAGGACAGCCTGTGTTTGACATTTCATGCGAAAGAGTTGTACTATGCAAATGCAGTGTCGGTACAATGTAAGACATAACTACAGTATAGGAAATGAATAGTGAATAGTGAATAGTGATTGAGTGGGCTCACAGACATTTCAGCCCAACCATGAATGTTTAGAAATGTCTAGAATGAAAATCGGAACCCGTAGACACAATATCGGTTGAAATCTAGAAAACTACCAAAAAACGGCCAATACCGAAAAGGAAAGATTTAGACTGCAACAAAAGGCTTTCACAGATGAATTTTTGGCCCTATAAAACCATGCACATGCAGCCAATTTTTGCCAAACACAGCCCTTGAATCAAGTCCACATGCTTATGACAAATGGAATTAAAATAAGCAAAAGTTATGACACAACACTATTCCTTTCTCATGCTATTTAATGCACTCTATTAATGCAACCTTGGCCAAACTTTTTTCTGATTTTCCTAGCTAAAACCCATGGTTTTTCTAGCCCCTAAATGCAGATAAAAACTTGTCCTAAGATGGTCAATGAAGGCTAGGGTAGGGTGAGTAAAAACTTGCCAAAGTAAGGACCAAGGACTAGTGCTTTATCAACTCATTTAATGCAACTTTTCGCCCCCTATTCCCTATGGTGTTCAAACCCTTGATGGGCTGCACATACACAGATTTTTGTCCCCAATTTAGCCAAGTTTTGGCTTAATTAAGTTGGCTTAAAGTTAGTTAACTGTGCTTAGATTTTTGCCTAAAAATATTTGCACACACCCTTGCCCTCCACTTCTTCAATTTTTAGCACCAAAAAGCTCTCAACCAAAGCATTTCTTTCATTCTTTCTTTAGCCAAAAATCCTCCACTTCTAGCCTCCCAAACATAAAAAATTTCTTCATCAAAAATCCATACCAAGGCTTGCTCACAAAGGTGCTTAGGGGCATACATCTCAAGGCTCATTTTGGTAAGGTCCTAGAACCGAAATTTTTGGTGATTTTAGTTTTATTGTGACTTGATAATAAGAAAAGCCTTGTGTTTTCCCTCCTACCACAAGTCGTCCCCTCCTCTTGTTGGTCCCCACGGGTTGGTCATGATCATCAACCCCTCACTTGGTCCGATTTGTACTAGTTCCAAGCACACTAAGGTATAAACCGAAAAACCTTACCTTTTTATGGTTAGTTGTTTCTAAGTTATGATTAAGAGATTTATGTGTATTTGTTTATGCAAATGGATTGTAATAAGTTTATTTCGAACCCTTAATTTTCCATTTTTAAGTTTGTGGTTGTGTGGTTGTGTTTACATATTTTTACGAATCGTTTGTGAATGTGTGTGAGCTTGGACGTTTTTAGGATGACTGGACACCAAATCTGTCCAGTTTTAGGGTCACGGTTTTAGTCAGTTTTTGATGGGATATAATCTATTTTTAAGGATTTTAAACCATGAAACTTTAAGAAAATTTCGTTACGATCGTTTTTGCATCAAACAAGCTTTGGCCAAAAATGACTCTAAGATAGGGTTTTGGAACGTTTTTCTGCCGGAAGTCAAAACTGGGGCCAAAATCCTGATTTACAGGGACGGCCTCGGGTTTTTGTGAAACTGGCTCTTTTAGAGGCCGAATCGGACTTCGGTCAAAACATGAAAGTTTTAGATCACGTCGAAACCTTGAGAATGACTCATGTGAGCTTCAAAAAAATGGCCGATTCAGGCCTCAAACAAACACGTATTTAAGAGTGTGCAAGCTGGGAATTTTTGTAAAAATTGGACACGAAAATTGGCCACTAGTTTTAGGGATTTCGAACCTCTTAAAAGGAAAACCAAGCTCCGAGATGTTCATGGGAGTTGTTCATCTCATCGAGGACAAAAATTTTCATGTTTGCCAATTTTACAAATTAAATCATTTTGAACGAGTTTTAAACGGTTTTTCGAAAAAAGGGTTCAAAAACCCCCTTAACAAATGAACACCAAAATGTGTTCTCCATTTTAAAATGAAAAACGATTTTCGTAAAAATGCCCCCACCTTCTAACGGGGTGGTATTGGGATGATTTTAAGGGACATTTATTACCCTAAAATTTTACAAAGGTTTTAGAACGTTTTCTTAAAAATGGCAGTGGTAGCCCGATTGGATACTACACTAATGCACCAAGTAATCGAATAGACGACTAGCCCAACTAGTCCTAAGGCCAGTTAGCGAATTAATTGGTTAACCAATTTGATACACCAGGTGTAATGACCGCCATTTTCATGGCACCTACTTACCTGTAATAAGTCATTAAGGAATAAAATGGACATAATTTAATGTCTTTTAGTACAATTTAAGTAACACGGTCAGGTACACGGCCGTGTGAGTGACCGTATGCCATTTGGACTGTGTATCTATTAGTAGCTGTGTGAGTGTACATGGCCGTGTAGTGTAACACGGTCAAGTACGCGGCCGTGTAAGAGGCCGCATACCGCTCGGATAGATGAATGTGTTTCAAAGACATGACCGTGTTGAGTAGTCTCAACTAGTACACGCTCGTGTCTGAAATGTACACGCCCGTGTTGTGTTGCACACGACGTGTAAGAGTCCGTGTAGAAGGCTGTGTAATGAGCCGAGAGCCACTGTAATGACTCTCATGAATCATGAAACTTAATTACTATGTAATGATGTAATTAAGTTAATAAGCACAGTGTGCTTTTCAGTTGAATGAATTAAACGAGTATAGTAACGTTTAATTACTATTTATACAGTGAAAGGGACAACCGACAGTGAAATCGGTCCACCTTATTATGTGAGTATGCGTTGAGGCACGCAATATCAAGAAACCGGTCTAGACGACCATTTTATGATATAGAACTGATGAGCTAGTCATCAGTACGCTCAGACTAGTCATCTGAGCGCAGCAGTGATGATTGCCCTAATAGATGTACAGTATGGAGAAAAGTGGTCTAGATGACCTCTTCTCGCCCAGAGACTGACAAAATCGGAGTCAGAACGCTCAGATTAGTCAGTCAGATAGTGAATAGTGATTAGTGAACAGTGTGATACGCAGTGTCAGGTTAGTGGCCAAGACGGCCTTAATCTGACATAAAACTGATATATTAATAGTCAGCAGGCTCAATCTGGTCAATTGAGCATAAAATGTAGATTTTGTTTAAAAGATATGCAGTATCGGGATGAGGGTCAAGACGACCTTTTCTCGTCCCAAAACTGATATATTTAGACTCAGGACGCCTAAATTAGTCAATCGGGCACCTAACACGTTTTTCAAGACGTGGTCATACAAATCCCGAAAACTGGTCTAGAAGACCTCAGATGGACGTAAAACTGATAAATTTGAAATCAGCACGTCCAAATTAGTCAAGAGAGACTGTGTTTGAATTTTCACGCGAAAACGCCTCGTTATGCATGCACAGTGTCAACACAATGTAGGCCTAACCACAGTATCAAGAAATTGGTCAAGATAACCTTTTCTTGATATAAAACTGATATATTTGGAATCAGAATGCTCAAATTAGTCATTTGAGCACAAAAAGTAATTTTTGACCGGGAACCATGCAGTATACGGAAACTGGTCGAGACGACCTCGGATGAAGATAAAACTGATATATTTGGGTTCAGCACGCCCAAATTAGTCAGTATAGCCTATCTTAAAATTTTTTCAAAAAATTAGTATAAAAGGACGAAATTTTTGGGACTATTGAAAAATAGCCCCCATAATTTTTCCAAATCCCATTTCCTCCCCCACACCACACGAAGGTGAACAGTAACCATCAGTTGAATCCGACCTCCGTTTTCGACACCGCCGGCACCATTGGAAAGCTCTCAACGAGCTGATTCCAACGGTGGGTCGAGTCGACCGAACCGACGCCGGAGCACGCCGCACGCGCCACCCAAAGCCGCCGGTGGCCGAATTTTTCAAACCGCCGTATCTCCGCCGTCTGACGTCCAAATGCCACGATTCCGGTCCCAATGGATTCGTGGTGAAGAGTAGAACAAAACCCAAGCTTCATTTCACGTCAACAGCCGCCGGATCGCGCCGCCCAAGGTTCGCCGTCACCGTCGCCATCGCCGCCGTCGAATCTCGCTATTCCGGTGGAGTTGAGTTGCAAGGTCGGTGTCAAAATGCTTAGAACAACACGTAGATTAAAAGCCCCAAATCAATTTTGGGCAACAACGCCGGAAAATGAAGATCCAACACCGTCACCGTCGCCGTCGCCGACTTTTCGAGGGTCGATTTCCAGTGATAGGAGTCTCGATTGGTGAAATTGACTCCACCAATGGGTTCCTCTCGTCGAGCTCTTCAAGATGGTGGTCGCCACTCCCAACGCCACTGTGGTCAACGTCGGTCAACGGCCGGTCAACACTGGTCAACGGCGACCCGGAGACCGAAAATTGAAGAATGGCCCGTTGGCCTATTTTTGACGTTCCGGACACATCCGCGGCATCGGAATTGCAAACTGAAGTTTCAAAAGTGAGGAACGCCGATTCAAAGATTGTGCGGTCGAGACCGAACGGTTCGTCCGACCGCCGACGGGAACGATTTTGGTAGTGGTTTTGATCCCTTGATTCCTCAATTTATTATTGGAAATAATTATGTATGAATTATGGGTTACTGACTTGAGGAATTGTAAGAAAGAGGGATGAAATGTCGAAAAAGAGAATGTGAGGAAATGTGAATATTTTTACGTAAAAAGCTGAGCTTTTACGTAAAAATTAGGCCTCTGGTTTAGTACGCGGTAGGTTAGAATAGGTTAGATGGTTTTGAGGCGTTTCCTAAACGTCGGAAACCCAAAAATTAAACGGAAATGCTGCCGAAATTTCTAAAACGGCACAAAAGGGTATTTTAGGAAACGAGGGGTGAATATGTGATCGGGATGGAAACCTGAGCCCCCTCGATGACCTAGGTCCAGGAAAGAAAGACGGACGTTTACAGGATTAGTGAATCGCCCAATTAGAAATCTCGAAATGTAAGAAAACGACCCCTAGATCAGAATAGTGCCACCCTAGGGACGGGTATGATCTAAGTATAAAATTTAGGGCGATTACATCGGTAACGGTAACCTGACAGGCTAAATGGTCATACGGGAGGTATTCAGTCAGTTGACTGGTCGGTTAGCCAGTCAAGGACCAAGTCGGAATGGGATAGTGAGAGACAGTGATTAATTTGTCAAGTAGACAAATTAATCAAGCACGATAAAAAAAAAATTAGATATCAAATTTCCCAAAGTAGAGCAGTTGGGTACCGATAGGCATCAGTACCACACAATGATAAGTTTATTAGTTCCTAACGATAGAGTGACCTAAGAGCGATGTTAATTAATTTATTGGGTAAATAAATTAATTAACAATGATTAGAAAATCAAATTCTTAAGAAGAGGGCAATTAGTACTGATAAGGATCGGTACCACATAACGAGAATTTTTATTAGTCACTAATGACCACGGTGACCTAAGAGTGAATGTTAATGTAATGCATTATGATTACAGGGAGGTACCTGTATTGTGACGAAGGCGAGAGTATAAACTGTCTGCTGACAGGTAAGTACAACTCCGCCTACAGCATGGATAAAATGAATTTAAAATGATGCTTTTCCAGTATTTTAAGTATGTATCTTGCACACGATGCTGCACAGCATACATAAGAGCATATAGTTTCACAATCGAGTAGATTGATGAAAGAACAAGATAGAAGCCATAGATCCCTACCGCGTAGGATTGGGAACAGCTTAGAGAAGCGTATGGCTAGAACAGTTAAACAAGATGGAAATAAATAAGTGTGTCGTACCGGCTCCTTCAGTCGAAGGGGTTTCCAGTTAAAGAAAGTTAAGGCCAAAAGTTGAGCATCAGTTGATGGCTCTTCGGCATTAGTTGACCTCGGGAGTTACCGTTGCTCTGCGCGCACACGGTACTGACATATGGGCCCTAAATAGACAAGAAAAGAAAAGAGAAGTTTGAAGCATAAATGAACATAACCGGACCATGCATTAGTTATAGTTCGCTATGCTTTCTTTTTCAGTAGAGTGCATACAGTACACGATGCTTCTGTCATGCATAAAGTATGTGAAGTTTTATATTCACTGTTATGACATGTTATGTGATGACATGATATGTGAGCTGATATGTGATATGCTTATATGGTATGTGATTTATTAAGTGATATATGTCATGCTTATGATTTTAAGTATGTACTATGTTCTAAACATGTTTTGCGGTTAACATGTTGTACTTACTGGGCGTAAAGCTCACGGAGTGTGTTCATGTTGTAGGTAAGCATCCTATAGCATAAACATCAAGGGACGATGATGGTGGCGGAGGTGGATGTGAGGATGAGGTTATGGGTACACCGCGAGTATTCTTCCGCACAGTATGAGTAAATAATATTTTGAATGGTGACAGTTAAATAGTATTTTGAAAAGTAAAGGTTAAACGGTATTTTAGAACAGTAAACAGTATATGTATGAGTAGTATATTTAAATAGCATCTGGTGAATAGTAATCAGATAAACAAGTATATAATTGTGTATGTATAATTTAAATCCTTATGTTTTTCAAATTCCGCATTTTAATAGTATACGTACGTGAATATTAAATACGTACGCGTATATATAAAAAAAAAATCCCTCTAAATTTATGGTATTAAATTCAGCAAGTTTAAGTATCGGTTTTAAAGAGAAAGTATAAGTAAAAGTTAAAGAAGCAAGTTAAGCAAGTAAGAGTTTACAGTGACGGTCCGGGCCGCTGAGGGCACGGGGCGTCACACCAGGTAACCCGATAGGTTATACAGTCCAATACGCAATGTAGCCCAGTAGGTTACATAGTTAATGGCATGCGAGGTAACCGGTCGGTAGACTGGTCGGTCAACTAGTTAAAGACCGAGTTTGAATGATATGGTGAGGAACGGTGATTAATTTGTCAGATAGGCAAAATTAATCAGGCACGATTAGAATTCTATCACTAAATTCCCTACTAGAATAGTTTGGTACCAATTTGGCATTGGTACCATATAACGATTTATAGTCACTGACGACCACAGTGACTTAAGAGCAAATATTAACGGTAATACATTATGGTTACAGATCGTCACCTGTAATTTGCATCGAGGCATAGTGCGAACTATTAGCAAACAGGTAAGTACAACTCCGCCTACAGTTTGAACAAAATGAGTTTAAAATGGTTGTTTAACCTATGTTAAAGTATATAGTATTATATGTTGGTTGCATGACATATAGGGGTTCATAATCATGTAGATTAATAAACATTATAAGTTAGGTGTCGATACCTCCCCATCAGGGCATGATGGGGGATAAGCCCAGCTAAGCATAGGACACATGATTATTAGTACTCATAATCTACAATTGGATAATCAGATTAAGGGTGTCAATTTAACGGGCCCCGTTGCGTCTGCAAGGAAGACAAGTATAAAGATAACGGGTCAAGTTGAGCCCATGATCACGATGACTCCGATGATCCGCGCGTAATAGTACTGAAACCAGGGTCCTTCAGATAAGACAAGATTAAGAATAAATGAAGCATAAATTGAGCATAACCGGTTCATGCATTGATCACGTTATGCCTAAATCTCAGTACTGTATGTTTCTTAGTTGTATGATATGATACAATATGCTACATGATGTGATTGGATGGCATGCTTTCTGTTATATGCTATATAATAAGCTTACCTGCGATGTTGCGATATAGCTGTTAGTTTTAATTATGCCTTGAGTATGGCATGTATGTTCAAAGTATGTTTTGCAGACGAATATGTTGTACTTGCTGAGCATAAAGCTCACCGTGTGTGTTCATGTTGTAGGTAAGAGGCCTGCAAGCTAAACACTATTGGGCGATGAAGGCAGTAGGGCGGATGTGACGGTAAGGTTGTGGATACCACCGCCAGAGTATACTTTTGCAAGTTATTTTCAGAGTCTATTTTATAGATAGTAATTAAACAGTTTGGCATTTTTTGTATGTATATGTTAACCCCAAATTGTACCAAGACCTTTGTATGGTTATAAGTATAAGTATATAGTACGTAATTGGTAAACACTCTTTTCAAAATAAAAATTCATAAATTTTGGGTATCTACAAGTAATAGTTTTCAACGAGATAAGTTAAGATTAGTAGTATTTTGTAGAGGTCTATGCCACCAGGGCACGGGTCCTCACATTGACACCAGATTTTGGTTCCTCTTGTCGAGCTCTTCAAGATGGTGTCCACCTTCACCCTCGTCGCCACCGGTCAACACCGATCAACGGCGACTAGGACCCCAAATTTGAAGAATGGCCCTCTGGCCTATTTTCGACGTTTCGAACACGTTCGTGGCATCGGAATTGCAAGACGGAATTTCAAATGTAAAGAACAAAGAATCAAAGTTTGTATGTGTGAGATTGAATGACTTCTTTGTAGGAAATAAATCGGTAAAAACGTATCAGAGTAGCGCAGTGGAACAATAAAAATTTTTCAAGATCGTTAAATATCTCATGATGCCATATACAATAAACCAATAACAATTAAAACTCACACCTCAAGGATGCCAATCTTGCAGGAGGAGAATGACTGGAGGGCTTCAACCAACTAGCCTTCTGTATTATTCTCTAATTCCCGAATGGCTGAGTGTATGGGCACTCTGAACCTCGATCGGTATGCTAGCACTGCTCGAGTTCTTCTGACTATCCAGATCTCTAAAGAACTTATTGTCAGGTAAGTTGTGCAACAATAAACCCACTCACCTGAGAGTCTGTGGTCTGAGAGAACTGGAGTGGCAGGACCTCTATTTACAGACTTGCATGAGGTGATTCTCTGAATTCAAATTGGATTAGGAGAAGATATTCTCCCTTATCCATAAGCATAAAATCTGAATTTTCCAAGGGGAAAATCCCAACAATAAATTCGGCCACTTTAGGATAATTCCAATCCAAATTCAAGCCAGATTTTAACTAGAATTTTATCTCCCTTTTTCAACCAAAACATCCAAAAATCCTAAAGGATCTTCACCAAATATTTTCGATCACTTTAGGATAAGGGAAGAATCAAAATTCCACTAGGATTTTCAAGCTTGAATCTTCTCTCATCTTTATCCAAAATAACCGAAAATCTCCTAGGAAATCTTCCTCAAATTTTCGGCCATAATCAGGGAGGAGAGAATCCAAATTCAACTGGGATTGAAACTTGAATTTTTCCTTGAACCTTATCCATAAAAAATCTGAAAATTCCATGAGCATAATCCTCAAAATTTTCATCCATTATTGTTAGGATTTGGATTCAAAATTCAAGTAGGATTCTAACAAGATTTTCATCTCCATATCAAACTCAAATTCTAATTTCATTCCTTGTAGATTTACCGCAAGAAATTCGAATAACACTTGGACTATGATTCAAAATTTGAATTTCAAATTTCAAATTCAAATTTCAAATTCAAAATTCAAATTTCAAATTTCAAATTTCAAAATCCACAAAACAGTTGTATTTCAAATTCTTGTTCTCCTGGATAATTTTCTACAACTCCAATCCAATCTCAAATAAAATCATGGCAACTTTATTTGGAGTTCGAATAACTGTGTACTCTATTATCCAAAACAAAATCTGAATCCAACCGGAGAGAATCTTGTCGACCATCCTAATCCTATGTCAACACCATCCATGCATAATAAACTAGCCAATAGCATACACAAATCAATTTTGCCAAATGTTAAGGAATTATGTGGAGCTAGTAGAGGGACCAATTGGATATATATAATCGGGCTCCCGCAAATCCATATGATCATCATTCTTTACCGAACAACTCAATCATATGATCACTAATTTCAGAGTCACACCACTATAAACCTGAAATTGAACTCCCAATTATATACTGTATTACGTAAGCCTGTAACAAGCTATCGTCCAATAACCTTGTCATGTATGTAGAACCCTCTTATGATATCCATGATCAGCCTTAGGCCAAAGTCCGTTTAACCCTACTGATCAGGCTATCTTAAAGTTCCATTATACTACCGAATAAAGAAAATGATTATTCACCATATGTGAATAAGAAGTCATCCGCCTAGCAGACGACCCAAGGCCTTGTCCGTTTTCACATTCAGTATAATGCCTTTAAGAGGATACCCTTAACTCCTCATTAGAGCTATAATTCCAATATCTGTAAATGAACCCTTCATCGTATACAAGTCATGCACCCAACGAACCGGTCTATAAGCTTACTACCTCTAAGACGCTTTAGCCATTGGAACATCAAAGTACACAAGTCATATACATGAAGCTGTCCATCTACTCAGGATTAAGGTTACTGCATAATGAACGTCAAAAGCAGATCGATCCACTCAAAGCGGACTTCGTAGATCAATCACGCTTTAGTCCTGATCTAATATGTCACCACCAAGCAACATATCTATGTCTCTACTTGGGAGTCTATGCTCCAGACAGTCAAGACAAACCGTCCCCCCTAAGGCTTTAGACAACATAATAGTCTTAATATGAGTCAGATGCTGGGTCTAACCCCATAGACTACACACCATAGTTTAGACCGCTTACTTTAGAACATTGTCTTCTCGCATAAAAAAGTCCATTGCGTGCAACGTTCTAACAGTTTTAACACAAGCAGTCAGGGAGTCATATTTGCTTACATTTACTTTAACATGTAAATAAAACGAGGACAGATAGCATCGTAATGAATAACCTTTATATATATAATTTTATTATCCAGTTCAAAATAAATACATCAAAATGTCTCTAATGCTTAGGGCATTTCCTAACAATCTCCTACTTGCCCTAAGCCAGCAGATGTGCCATGTTACACATCCCCATTGCCTCTATGTGCCTCTTAAAACTTCTAGCCACCAAAGTCTTAATAAAGGGATCGACAATGTTGTCCTCGGACGCGATCTTACATACATCTACTTGGCCTGTCTCCACGTGCCCTCTAATAATATGATATCTCTGATCTATGTGCTTGGTCCTCTTGTGGTACCGAGATTCCCTTGTGTTGACAATAGCCCCAGTGTTATCACAGTAAAGTGTGATAGGCTTGTCAACACACAGAATGACCTCAAGGTCTCTAAAGAACTTGCGGAGCCAAACCACTTCTTTAGATGCCTCAGCCACAGCCACATACTCAGCCTCCATAGTAGAGTCCGCTGTGTAGCCCTGCTTCACGCTCCTCCACACAATGGTGCCTCCTCCCAGCAAAAACACTGATCCGGATGTCGATTTCCTCAAATCCTTGCAAGTCTGGAAGTCTGAGTCCATGTATCCTATGGGTGTTAAGTCCCCTCCAGAATACACCAGCATATAATCCCTCGTTCTCTTAAGATACTTGAGTATATGCTTTACTGCTTGCCAGTGCTTGGTTCTAGGATTCACTTGATATCGACTAACCATACCTACTGCAAAACATATGTCCGAGTGAGTGCAAAGCGTAGCGTACATAAGGCTACCCACAGCGGATGCATAAGGGACCTTACTCATATACTATCTTTCTTCTGATGTCTTTGGACAGTCATCCAATGAAAGAGTTAGACCGATAATAGAAGGTTATGTACCTTTCTTTGCCTCTTGCACTGCATATTTGTCAATTATTTTATCTATGTATGAAGCCTGGGATAACGCTATCATTTTATTTTTTCGATCTCTGAAGAGACGAATGCCTAGAACATAATTAGCTTCTCTCAAGTCCTTCATGTCAAATTGTTGATGTAACCTAAGCTTGATCGGTAATAAGTTCCCTACATCATTCGCAATGAGTAGTATATCATTGACATAGAGTATCAGAAAAACCACTTTTCCATCCTTAAAACATTTATAAACACAGGGTTCATTAACGTTCTGCTCAAAACCGAAAGTCTTGATCGCTTGATCAAATCTCTGGTTCTATGAGCGGGATGTTTGCTTTAATCCATAAATGGATCTAAGCAACTTGCAGACTTTCCTTTCTTGGCCTTTCGCTACGAACCCTTCAGGCTGTATCATATAGATACACTCTTCAAGATGGCCATTAAAGAATGCCGTCTTGACATCCATTTACAAGATCTCATAATCGAGAGCCACAGCAATGGACAGAAGAATACGAATAGACTTCAGCATAGTAACAGGCGAAAAGATTTCATCATAATCGATTCCAGCCCTTTACGTGTACCCCTTTGCAATCAGTTTAGCTTTGAAAGTTTCCACTCTCCCTTCCGTATCCTTCTTTCTTTTGTAGACCGTTTGTAAAGCATATCCCCAAAATGATAATGGTAACGTTGAATAACTCATCATGGACCGTACCATATCCAACAAGGTCCTGTTTCTCCTTTTAGCTACACCATTCTGTTGTTGAGTACCAGGTGCAATCAATTGGGATAATATCCCGTTCTCTACAAGATGTCCTAGAAATTCGTCGGAGAGGTATTCACCACCTCGATCAGATCAAAGTGTCTTTATAGATTTATCCAATTGTTTTTCCACATCCGCACGATACTCTTTGAACTTGTCAAAGGTTTCGCTCTTACGGTGCATCAAATACATATATCCATACCTCGAGTAATCGTCTATAAAGAAGACATAATACTCAAACCCTCCTCGTGCTGTGACGTTCATGGGGCCACATACGTCAGTGTGCACTCCTGAGCCCTAGTACCCTTAGCTTTAAAAGACCTCTTAGTCATCTTTCCCTCTAGAAAAGACTCACATTGAGGAAGACGTACCTCATCCAGAGATTCTAGAGGACTGTCTTTCACCAATCTTTGAATCCTATCCTGATTAATATGGCCAAGTCTTAAATGCCAAGGATACGCCTTGTTAGAGTGAGAAACTTTCAACCTTTTAGAGTTATCTATTAATTCGGTGTCAAGCAGTGAGTACATCTTTGGTTTGATCAAATATAGTTTTCCATCCATCCATCCAGAATAGATAAAAGACTTATTTCTATGAATATCAACTCTTTTACTAAAAGAAACTGAATAAGAATCCTTTATTAAACAAGCTACCGATATAAGGTTCCTCCTAAAATTAGGAACATAAAAACAATCTTTTAATAAAATAAACCTAAATTCATCAAAGTAAAGGTAAATATCTCCCACTGCCTCAGCCACCACCAAGCAGCCGTCTCCAGTCTGCAACGAGGGGCTCCTTTCATGTAGACTTCTCATTTCCACGAACCACTGTATAGAAACACAAACATGATTAGTGGCACCCGAATCAATGACCCATGTGTCTTTCAATTCTTCTACCAAACATGCTTCCAAATAGTGAAGTTCCTTACCTTCCTTGCCCTTGGCGGCTAGGATTTCCCAGCAAGCCTTCTTAAAGTGACCTACCTTCCCACACGGAAGCACTTAGACTTTTTAGGGTCCCTGGGCTTCTTGTTCTTCTTCTTCTTCTTTCCATCCGAGACAGAAGGATTAGAAGAACTGAAAGTCGCTTGCTTTTGATTTGGCCTCTTCCTCTTCCGTAAGGGTTTGGAAGATTCCGTCAAATTGACCTCTCCTTTGGGTTGGACCGCATCACCATCCCTAATCATTCGCTCATAAGCTCAGAGTTGCTTCATCAGATCGGTTAGTCCTAACTCCCTTGTCACCAAATTGTATGCGGCCTTAAACCCCACAAAATCTTTAGACAGAGTTTTGAACACCATCTCGATCTGGGTGTTGTAGTCCAACTTAGCACCGTTCTCGTCAGCCTCAGCGAAAAGTCCCATTAGAGTGATCATATGGTCCTTCACCGGAGTACCCGCCTTCTGCTTAGAGTTCATAATGCTGGTTATAGCAGACTGTCGAGCCACTTTTTCTTGGCCTCTGAACATGTCTTCCAGATTTTCCATGATCTCCCCAGTAACTTGATAAGTCTCATGCTGCTTTTGTAAAGCACTCGTCATGCTAGCCAGAATATAGCATCGAGCTATCTCATTGGATTCTCGCTAACGAGTATAGGCAACCGGGACCTCCTCAAGCGGTGTGTCAGGTTTGGGCCCTGGTAGGCATGGTTCGTCCAATACGAACTTGTGTCTCTTGCAGCTGAGAACTATCAACAGATTTCTTTTCCAATCTTTATAATTATCGCCATTTAGCTTATTTTCAGTAAGTGTTGAAATGAGGGGTGTCGGTGACATTTTGAACAGAAATAAAATTATACTAGACATCATTATAAAGCCAAGCAAATATACAGATAATTTAGCAAATAAAACATACAAGTATGTTCCTACATAAAACTTGAAAAACATGTAGCATTGCAACGGTAATTCTCAACACCTATTGTCCCAAGCCACCGAGGGGCAGTCATAAAAACAAATAGCCGGAACATGGACCCCGTTCAATTAATATATGTTGCCTTAAATCCTCCAAGGTTAAGACATATATTAATAACCGCTTATTTGGCCACCACTTTAGTTAATAGAGCTTCTAGAGAAGGTTAATAACTAAACAAGTCTTGCGTGTATAACTATTGTTTACGTAGCCCGATCCACGTCCTACCAAGCCACCGAGGGGTGGTCATGAATAGGATCGTACCCGAACATGTTTTCCACATAGGAGATCCAATCTAGTATACCAGCGGAAGTAAACACCTACTGAGAGATGTGGTTAGGGTAGAACTGACGCGAGGCGTTACCATGCTTTCACATATGGATCAATAATGGAGGCCGTGGGTTTTGTTTGAAACCCTCTCCCACTCAATATTTTGAAAAACATGCAAGTTTTGACAAATATGTATGATCAATATAGTATGAGCGGCACTCACCTATCCTATATGACATGTTATCAAATATGCATATAAAACATTCAACAATACATATTTATAAATCCATGGCATATCACTGAAAAAATAATTGACAGAATAACCAAGCCATGGTTCCATCCTAGAACAAAGAAAATAAAGATTACAAAATTCCATCCAAAGCATTTTTTGGGCCTTGAATATTGTTCCGTCTTCTTGCATCCATCTCTCCATTTATTTCTCATCTCAAGAATCATTTAAAATTTAAATCTCCAAAAATCTAAATTTCAAATTCAAATTCCAAATTCGAATTTCATATTTAAATTTCAAATTCAAAATTTAAACAATTTTAAACATCATGTGTAATAATATGTAATTTCAAAAATTTCAAATTTTCAATTACATATTTTTTGAACATGATTTAAAATTAAATCTCAAATTTAAAAATCAAAATTTTCGATTTTAGAACCGTCGCCCCACCGCCCCTAGAGGCAGGCAGCCACCGTGGCCAGCCCCTAGCCCCGAGGGGCTGGCAGCCCATGGCCGCCCCTTGTGCAGCCCTGCCAGCTGCAAGCCAAGCCTGCAGTGCTAGGCTGCATGCCTAGGCTGGGCGCAGCAGCCGGTAGGCTACACGGCTAGGCTGGGCGCAGCATCCGGCAGGCTGCATGCCCAGGCTGCGGCCAGCCTTGGAGAGGCCACGGCCACCATCGGTTGCAAGCCAAGCCTGCAGCCTTGGGTGGTCATGGCCTGTACAGGGGCTACCGCAGCCCCATCCTACCCGAGCGCAGGGGCTGCATCCCCACCAAGGCCCGATGGCCTATTCTAAGGGGTCGTGTCTCGATTTTTATGCCATATTCCAATTTACCTATTAGGATCTCCAAAAATTAATTTGAATCCCAATTAAATTGAAATTTTCCACACAATCAAAATTTCAACCTTTAAATCAAATTTAACTTTTGGGAAAAATAAATTACGGTCTTCAATCTTCAATTTCCTCCAAGAATAATTACATAAAAATTCTAAACCGTTTCCGGTGTACAAAAATTCTAATCATAATAATTCGAAGAGACAAAATTAAAATCCATGGGAAAATTACAGTATTAATAAACTGCTCCCATGGTTACATAAAAATTCCTAGATACAATTTTTCTAAATTCTAAGGAACCATAACCGGCAAAAACAAGCATGCTTATAATAATTTAAAAAATTAAAATAACCACACACTACATACATAATCCATGATAACAACATAAAGGAATCTTAGAATGCCACTCTCTAAATATCAAATCCATACATAAACAAAAAGACTAACTAATTGTCTAATTTATGTACATGGCATAGTCATGAGATGGCTCTGGTACCAATTGTAGGAAATAAATCGGTAAAAATGTATCAGAGTGGCGCAGCGGAACAATAAAAATTTTTCAAGATCGTTAAATATCTCATGATGCCATATACAATAAACCAACAACAATTTAAACTCATACCTCAAGGACGTCAAACTTGCAAGAGGAGAATGACTGGATTGCTTCAACCAACTAGCCTTCTCTACTATTCTCCAATTCTCGAATGGCTGAGTGTGTGGGCACTCTGAACCTCGATCGGTATGCGAGCACTGCTAGTCTTCCTCCGACCAGCCATATCTCTAAAGAACTTATTGTCACGATGAGTTATGCAATAATAAGCATGCTCACCTGAGAGTCTGTGGTCTGAGAGAACTGGAGTGGCAGGATCTCTATTTATAAAATTGCATGAGATGATTCTCTGAATTCGAATTGGATTAGGAGAAGATATTCTCCCTTATCCATAAGCATAAAATCTAAATTTTCCAAGAGGAAAATCCCAATAATAAATTCGGCCACTTTAGGATAATTCCAATCCAAATTCAAACAAGATTTTAACTAGAATTTTATCTCCCTTTTTCAACCAAAAAAATCTGAAAATCCTAGAGTATCTTCACCAAATATTTTCGGCCACTTTAGGATAAGGGAAGAATCAAAATTCTACTAGGATTTTCAAGCTTGAATTCTATCTCATCCTTATCCAAAATAACTGAAAATCTCCTAGGAGATCTTCCTCAAATTTTCAACCATAATCAGGGAAGAGAGAATCTAAATTCAACTGAGATTGAAACTTAAATTTTTCCTTGAACCTTATCCACAAAAAATCTGAAAATTCCATGAGGATAATCCTCAGAATTTTCGTCCATTATTGTTAGGATTTGAATTCAAAATTCAAGTAGGATTCTAACAAGATTTTCCTCTCTATATCCAACTCAAATTCGAATTTCATTCCTTGTAGATTTACCACAAGAAATTCGAATCCCACTTAGACTGTGATTCAAAATTTGAATTTCAAATTTCAAATTTCAAATTTCAAATTTCAAATTTCAAATTTAAATTTCAAATTCAAATTTCAAATTCGAATTTCAAATTCAAATTTCAAATTCGAATTTCAAATTCAAATTTCAAATTTAAATTTCAAATTTCAAATTCAGTATAATGCCTTGAAGAGGATACCCTTAACTCCTCATTAAAGTTATGATTCTGATATCTGTAAATGAACCATTCATCGTATACAAGTCATGCACCCAATGAACCGGTCTATAAGCTTGCTACCTCTGAGACGCTTTAGCCATTGGAAATCAAAGTACACAAGTCATATACATGAAGTTGTCATCTACTCAGGATTAAGGTTACTGCACAATGGACGTCAAAAGAATATCGATCCACTCAAAGCGGACTTTGTAGATCAATCATGTTTTAGTCCCGGTCTAATATGTCACCACCAAGCAACATATCTATGTCTTTACTTGGGAGTCTATACTCCAGACAGTCAAGACAAACCATCCCCTCCAAGACTTTAGACAACATAATAGTCTTAACATGAGTTAGATGCTCGGTCTAACCCCATGGACTACAGACCATAGTTTAGACCGCTTACTTTAGAATATTGTCTTCTCGCATACAAAAGTCCATTGCATGCAACGTTCTAACAGTTTTAACACAAGCAGTCAGGGAGCCATATTTGCTTACATTTACTTTAACATGTAAATAAAACGAGGACAGATAGCAATATATTGAATAACCTCTATATATATAATTTTATTATCCAGTTCAAAATAAATACATCAAAATGTCTCTAATGCTTAGGGCATTTCCTAACATTCTTTAATCGCCGATTGGAGTCAACCTACCCGTGGGATGTCGTTGAACGACTTCGGTAGTGATCTCGATTACTTTCAATTTCTCAATTTATTAATTGGGATGATTAAATGTTAATTACAAACTATTAGTATGAAAAATAGTCAAATAAGAAAATGCATTAAATGTGAAGATTTTTACTTAAAAAGTTTGAGTTTTTACATAAAAATTAGGCCTCTACTTGAGTACATGTTAGATTAGAATTAATTAGATGATTTTGAGGCGTTTCCTAAATGTCGAGAACCCAAAAATTAAGTAAAAATGCTATCAAAATTTCAAAAACGGCACAAACGGGTATTTTAGGAAACGAAAGGTAAGAAAATGTGGTCAGGATGGAAACCCAAGCCCCTTCGGTGACCTTGGGTCAGAATAGTGCCACTTGAGGGTCGGTAAACAGTAAACTAAGTGTTAGGAAATGCCCTAAGTATTAGAGACATTTTGATGTATTCATTTTGAACTGGATAATAAAATTATACTTAGAGGTTATTCATTACATTGCTATCTGTCCTCGTCTTATTTACATGTTAAAGTAAATGTAAGCAAATATGGCTCACTGACTGCTTGTGTTAAAACTGTTAGAACGTTGCATGCAATGGACTTTTGTATGCGAGAAGACAATGTTCTAAAGTTAGCAGTCTAAACTATGGTCTGTAGTCTATGGGGTTAGACCGAGCATCTAACTCATGTTAAGACTATTATGTTGTCTAAAACCTTAGAGGGGACGGTCTGTCTTGACTGTCTGGAGCTGGACTCCCAAGTAGAGACATGGATATGTTGCTTGGTGGTGACATATTAGACCGGGACTAAAGTGTGATTGATCTACGTAGTCCGCTATGAGTGGATCAATCTGCTTTTGACGTTCATTATGCAATAACCTTAATCCTGAGTAAATGAACTTCTTCATGTATATGACTTGTGTACTTTGATGTTCTAATGGCTAAAGCGTCTCAGAGGGTAGTAAGCTTATAGACCGGTTCGTTGGGTGCATGACTTGTATACGATGAAGGGTTTGTTTGCAGATATCGGAATCATAGCTCTGAGGAGTTAAAGGTATCCTCTTAAAGGCATTATACTGAATGTGAAAATGGACAAGGCCTTGGGTCGTCTGCTGGGCGGATGACTTCTTATTCACATATGGTGAATAATCATTTTCTTGATTCGGTAGTATAATGGAACTTTAAGATAGCCTGATCAGTAGGATTAAACGGACTTTGACCTAAGGCTGATCATGGATATCATATGAGGGTTTTGCATATATGACAAGGTCATTGGATGGTAGCTCGTCACAGGCTTACGTAATACGGTATATAATTGGGAGTTCAGTTTCAGGTTTATAGTGGTGTGACTCTGAAATTAGTGATCATATGATTGAGTTGTTCGGTACAGAATGATGATCATATGGAATCACGGGAGCCCGATTATATATGTCCAATCAGTCCCTCTACTAGCTCCACATAATTCCTTAACGATTGGCAAATTGATTTGTGTATGCTATTGGCTAGTTTATTATGCATGGATGGTGATGACACAGGATTAGGATGGTAGACAAGATTCTCTCCGGTTGGATTCAGATTTTGTTTTGGATAATAGAGTACACAATTATTCGAACTCCAAATAAAGTTGCCATGATTTTATTTGAGATTGGATTGGAGTTGTAGAAAATTATCCATGAGAACAAGAATATGAAACACAACCGTTTTGTGGAATTTGAAATTTGAATTTTGAAATTTGAAATTTGAATTTTAAAATTTGAAATTTGAAATTTGAAATTTGAATTTGAAATTTGAATTTGAAATTTGAATTTGAAAATTCGAATTTGAAATTTGAATTTGAAATTTAAATTTGAAATTTGAAATTTGAAATTTGAAATTTGAATTTGAAATTTGAATTTGAAATTTGAAATTCAAATTTTGAATCACAGTCCAAGTAGGATTCGAATTTGTTGTGGAAAATCCACAAGGTTTGAAATTCGAATTTGAGTTGGATTTGGAGAGGATAATCTTGTTAGAATCCTACTTGAATTTTGAATCCAAATCCCAACAAAAGTGGGCGAATTTTTTGAGGATAATCCTCAATGGAAAATTCGGTTTTTGTGGATAAGAGTCAAGGGTAAATTCAAGCTTTAATCCTAGTTGAATTTGGATTCTCTTTACTCCCTAAAAGTGGCCGAAATTTTGGAGCCTAAATCCTAGGAAATTCGGTTATTTTTGGATAAGGTTGAGATGAGATTTAGCTTGAAAAATCCTAGTGGAATTTTGATTCTTCCTTATCCTAAAAGTGGCCGAAAATTTGGAGAAGATTTTCTCCTAAAGATTTCAGATTTTTTGGTTGAAAAAGGGAGATAAAATTCTAGTTAAAATCTTGTTTAGATTTGGATTGGATTTGTCCTAGGAAAACCGAATTTAATTGTGGAGATTCTCCCTTGGAAAATTCAGATTTTTTGGTTTGGATAAGGGAGAAAATATTTTCCTAGTCCAATTCGAATTCAGAGAATCACCTCATGCAGGTCTATAAATAGAGGTCCTGCCACTCCAGTTCTCTCAGACCACAGACTCTCAGGTGAGCAGGCTTATTGTTGCACAGCTCATCGTGACAATAAAGTTCTTTAGAGATCTGGGTGGTCGGAAGAAGACTAGCAGTGCTAGCATACCGATCGAGGTTCAGAGTGCCCACACACTCAGCCATTCGGGAATTGGAGAATAGTAGAGAAGGCTAGTTGGTTGAAGCCTCCGGTCACTCTCCTCCTGTTCATTGGCGTCCTTGAGGTATGAGTTTTAATTGTTGTTGATTTATTGTATATGGCATCATGAGATATTTAACGATCTAAAAATTTTTTATTGTTCCGCTGCGCCACTCTGATACGTTTTTACCGGTTTATTTTCCTACACTAAGAATTTCAATGATTAATGCTGTAAAAATATGGTGAGGCCTAAGAAAAATGATTTTATGATTTTTAGCTTAGAAAATCCAGTCTAAGCATTAAAATAAAAATGGTACAGCCCAAGGACCCGTCAGAAGCAAAACAGTCATTTTGACTGAAAATTTCAAGAATGATAGAAAAGGGTCTTAATGGACTTAGAATGGCTTAATTAAGATTCTAAGGGCCAAAACTAAGTTATAAATTAAAGAAAAGTAAGGTTATGATGAAAAATCCCTTTAGGGGTAAAATGATAATTTTACCAAAAGTTAACAAAAAAGTTATAAATGGGATATTGGACCCCTAAGTTCATGATTGGGAAATGAAACGTAAAATTTTTATGTTTAATTTTACCAAAAGTTAGCAGAAAAGTTATAAATGGGATATTAGACCCCTAAGTTCATGGTTGGGAAATGAAACGTAAAATTTTTATGTTTTACTAAGTTTTATGTATGAAATGAAGATTTAAAATAACAGTTATTATTTTGGTTATAGGGATCCGCTCCAGACGCGATAAAGGAACGTTCGCGAACTAAGAAAGCAAGAAAGGAGACACGAGCAAAAGTATTTGTAAGTTCATACATTGCACTGACTGTAACATGAATTTACTTGGCATGTTTATGCCTATATGTTATGTGTTATATGTAGTAAGTTCGAACATTTCCATGTCTGCAATATGAATGGACTGGTCATGTTTATGTGTTTTATGTGCAGTAAGTAAGTTCAAACATTACACTATCTATAACATGAATTTACTTGGCATGTTTATGCCTATATGTTATGTGTTATATGTAGTAAGTTCAAGTATTTTCCTATCTACAGCATGAACTGACTGCCATACGTCTTTTAAATGATAAGATACAATGATATGAATGCTATGAAAACTATGTGCATATGTCTTTGTCTATGTGTCATGTCTAAGTCAAACATAAATTGACTTGACATGTTTATGTCCATGTGTTATATGCAGTAAGTCCGGACATTTAATTGTCTGCAATATGAATTTACTTAGCATGTTTATGTGTTATGTGTTCTATGTGCAGTAGGTAAGTTTAAACATTTCCATGTCTGCAACATGAATGGACGGTTATGTTTATATGTTATATTTTGCAAGTTCAGACATTTTAAATGTCTACAACATGAATTTACGTAATATGTTTATATGCTATGTATGACATATAAAGTATGTATCAAGGTGCTATATGCATACTAACGTATAAAATAAAATACACATACACAAAGAAAGAATTGTAAAGTGTTACAGACCAAGGAGGCAATGATAATGCCACCGGGTTAGGAACCACATGAAAGATGGTAATGAAACCACTTTTAGCATACCAGCCTCCCACACAGGTGGAGGTTTCTCAAGTTAAGTTATGTTATATCATGTTCATGTTAAGTAGACTGTGACGTCTCGTGCCCTGAGTGGCTCGTACTATCACTTGAAAACTACTACTTGTATTGATACTTATACTTTCTTGCAAACCATTAATACTTAAAACTTATTAACTTAAATACATTAATTTTAGGGGATTTTTTTATATGCGTACGTATTTACTATTCATATACGTATACTATTAAAATACAGAGGCTACATCATAGGGAGTTCAATTATACATATACACTTATAACACTGTTTAACTATTTACTATTCAAAAATACTGTTTAATTATTTACTATTCAAAATGCTGTTTAACTGTTACTATTCAAAAATACTGATTACTCAAACTGTGCGGAAGATTATCTCGCGGTGTATCCATAACCTCACCCTCACATCCGCCTCTACCGCCGTCATTGCCCATTGATGATTATGCCATAATGTACACTGTGAGCTTTATGCCCAGTAAGTGTACTGTGAGCTTTATGCCCAGTAAGTACAACATCGTGACTGCAAAACATGTTTAAAACATAGTACATACTTAAAATCATATAAGCATGTCAAGTATCAACATATACCACTTAAATATATCACATACCATATCATCACATATCATGTTGTTGAATACAAAACTTCACATACTATATGCATAGCAGAAATATCGTGTACTGAATGCATCTTACTGTAACTAGAAGCATAGTGAACTATAACTAATGCATACTGTGAACAGTGCATGGTCTGGTTATGCTCATTTATGCTTCAATATTCTCTTTTCTTTCTTATATCTACTTAGGGCCCGTGTGTCGTACCGAATGCGTGCGGTTATCGGTAACGCCCATGGCCAATAGCTGAAGAGCCATCAACGGATGCTCAACTTTGCTTTAACTTGAAAATCCTCTTCAACTAAAAAGGTCGATATGACACGCTTCTTAATTTCCAACTTATTTAACTGCTCTGGCTATATGCTTTGCTAAGTTGTCCCTATTCCTACGCGATAGGGATATATGGCATCTAACTTATTCTTTCATCAATCTACGTGATTGTAAACTATATGCTCTTCTATGTGCTGTGCACAATTGTGCATAGATGCATACTTAAAATACTGTAAAAACCATTATTTAAATTCATTTTATTCATGCTGTAGGCAGAGTTGTACTTACCTAGTTTGCAAGCAAACTCATACTCTCGCCCTTGTTAACTTACAAGTTATTACCTGTCATCAATAACGTATCTCATTAACACTTTTGCTAAGTCTTTAAGACTGTTAGTGACTAAAGTAGATAAAATTGTTTGGTACCGATTGCCGTCGGTACTAACTCACCCTCTATCTCTTGAGAGTTTGCTTCTCTATACGCGGTTAATTAATTTATTACCCAATAAATTAATTAATGTCATTCTTAGGTCACTATTACTGTTAGTGACTATAACTTGTGTTTCTGTATGGTACCGAGGCCCATCGGTACCCTCTTGGTCTACTTTGGGGATTTGGTGTCTAATTTCTATTGCGTTTGATTAATTGTCTACTTGACAGATTAATCATCGTTCCTCACCATATTGTTCAAAACATGATCCTTAACTGGTTGCTGACTAGTCAACTGATCTGTTACCTCATGCGTCGTTAACTAGGTAGTCGACCAGATTACCATTGCTTGTTTGGTGTGTAGCCTATCGGGCTACACACATTATTTTAGTTATTTTTGAAAATCGTTTTGGTTGCCTTATAAAATTTTTGGAGAAAAACACATTCTTTGAAACTGTCCCCTTGCCACCCCATTGGATGGTGGGGGACGTTTTATTAAAACCATGTTTTTATTTTAAAGAGTGTAAAATATATTTTTGATGTTGCATTTTAAAGGTGGTTTTTAAACCACTTACAGAATTCGTTTTAAAAAACATGTTTGAAATGACCTAGTTTGTAAATTTGGCAAACATGAAATTTTTTGTCCTCAATGAGATGAATAATTCTCATGTTCATTTCAGAGCTCAAATCTAACTCAAACGGGTCCTAATCTTACTAAACCTGTGGCCACTTGTGCCCAGTTTTTGTTAAAATCCCAGTTTTACGTTATTTTGAAAACAACTCTGTTTAAGGCTTGAAACGGCCAAATTTTTAAAAGACGTGCAAGTTATCTTGAACGTTTTGATGTGATCTACAACTTTCATGTTGTGCTCGAGATCTGGTTTGGATTCTAAATGGTTCGTTTTTAATAAAACCCAAGACTGTTTCCAATGCTCGAATTCTTAGTCCTAGTTTTGGACACCAAATCAAAACCACTCTAAAAACCTATCTTAGTGTCATTTTTAGCCAAAACCTATTTCATACACAAACGACCGTAACAAAATTTCCTTAAAACTTCATGTTTTACCAAATCCCAAATTCAGAACATAAGGGGGTCAAAATGGCCAAAAGCCGTGGCTTTTTTCTGGGGATAGATTATGTCTAGCCACCTAAAAAAAACATTCATGTTCACATGAGCACATATCCATTTGTAAAAACTTAAACCACAACCACACAACCACATAACTTAAAAATGAAAAGCTAAGGGTTCAAAATAAACTTATTACAACCCATTTACATAAACAAATACACATAAATAACCTTGATCACAACTTAAAAAAAATAACTAACTACCAAAAGGGTTTTGGTTTTACCTCTAGTGCTATGAACTAAGCACAAATCCGAATCAAAGGCTTTGGTGACTAAGGTGGTCATGTGAACCAAGGAGATTGAGGGTCGATTTTTATGCTAGCAAAGACACCAAAAATTTTCCTCTTAATATCAAACCAAAACAATAACTATATACACAAAGATAGGATTCTAAAATGTTACCCTTGATCACCTTGAAATGGCTTGGATTGAATCTCCTATCACAATCTTGAAAGAGCTGGATTTTGGTAAACTTTTTAGTAGGATTTTGGCTTGAAAAATGGGGGTTTTGGCTGAAGGGAGTGGTTGGTTGTAGCAAGAAGGAAAGAGAGAAAGGAGTTGTGGTTTTTTGGGTGCAAAAGTAAGAAAAAAAAACCCTTGTGTCATGTATGCCTTTTATAGGCAAATGTAACCCATCTTGTTTAAGCTTAAGCTTACTTAATTGTCCACATTTTTAGCCTAATCAAGGGAAAAAAAACTTGCCCATTTTCAGCCTTCTTAGCCGTGGGCTACGCGCATTGAAGGAGGGCCAATAAACAAAAATTTTCTTGGTGGCATGTGATGGAAATGTTGAATTGTTTATTCAATGTGTCATTACTTTTGCATTTTTTAATTGCCACCTTTTAGGCTAGGTGTGCAGCTGATTGCAGCTAGGATATATGGTTTTTAAGCCAAAATTCATCTGCATTTGTTTCTCTTTGCAATCTAATTTCCTACTGCGGTGTTTGGTCCTTTCTCGGTAGTGTTCTAATTTTCACCCAGAAATTGGATTTTCTGAATCCGATTTATATACTGTCAATTCCTAGTTAGTTTATACTGTCTAAAAGCCTATCCTATACCAATTTACTATTCATTTTCTATACTGTGATTGTGTCTACATTGTGATGTCCTTGCACAGAGGCATTCTTGTGTGAAATTTCGGACACAGTCTCTCTTGACTAATTTGGATGTGCTAATCTCAATTTTATTAGTTTTATGTCCGTCTGAGGTCGTCTGAACCAGTTTTTGGGATCTGTGTAATCCCACCTCAAAAAACGTGTCTGGTGCCTGATTAACTAATTTGGGCATTCTGAGCCTACATATATCAGTTTTGGGAGGGAGAAAAGGTCGTCTTGAACTTCTTCCCAATACTGCGTATCTCCCAAACAAAAATTCTTGTTTTATACTCAATCGATCAGATTGAACCTACTGATTATTAATATATCAATTTTAGGTCAAATTAAGGTCGTTTTCACCATAAATCTGACACTGTATTTTTCACTATTCACTATTTCCAGCTTAACTGACTAGTCTGAGTGTTCTGACTCCGATTTTGTCAGTTTCTAGGTGAGAAGAGGTTATCTAGACCCTCGTTTTCGGTACTATACCTCTGCTAGTGTATTTCTCGCTGTTGTGCTCAGAGGTTCGGTCCGAGCGTTCTGGTGATCTACTCACCAGTCTTGTGTCAGGAAATGGTCATCTAGACTAGTTTTCCGATACTGCGCATCTTATACACTTATACACATAATAAGGTGGATCGAGTTCACTGTCGGTCGCCCCTTTCACTACATGAATAGTACTTAAACAGTACCGTATCTGTTTAATCTATTCAACTGGAGAATACATTGTGTTTTTCAACCTAATTACTCAGGTGCCATTTGGCACTAATATTTCATTTTAACTTCATTCAAATACAATACAATTTTACACCAAACACAAATTTTAGAACAGTGCTACGAAAACAATTACTATTTAAAACATTTTTAAAACAATCACATCAACTTTTCAACTCCACTATTTATCTCTCCTTTTACCAATCACATCAACTTTTCAACTCTAAAATACTTTTCATCCAAACACACATTTCATTCAAATACAAAACAAATACTTTTCAACCAAATACAACATTGAAAAAACAAATTTCATTCAAATACAATCAAAATGCAATGCGTTTACCAAACGCCCCCTCATTACATAGTCATTAGGTTTCAGATCTCATGAGAGTCTTTATGGCAGCTTTCTGCTCAATATAAGGCCTTCTATACGAGTTCTTACACGGACGTGTATAAGGTAACACAAGCGTGTACATTCCGGACACGGGCGTGTACTAGTTGGAATTCCTCAACATGGCCATGCTCTGAAACATGGCCTTTTACATGTTTATTAACCCGAGCGGTACACAACTACTTACACGACCGTGTACCTAACCGTGTTCTTCAAATTTGTATTAAAAGGCATCAAATTATTCCTCAATTTCTTATTATACGGAAATTAGGTTACATGAACGGGGCGGTCCTTGCATAGACTGTAGAGGATTAGCCAGTAGGTCACTCCCCAGAGTCCCTCTCAGTCATGCGCGCACTACAGTATGACCAATCATGGGGCCAAAAACCAGAACATAATGCAAGATAAAGACCTAAGACTTAAACTTTGCCCATAACCAAGCATAAGATGCACTAACACTACGAGTACCGTCACAGTCAAAGTTACTGTCACAATCAATGGCACTATTCACAATCAATAGTACTGTTCATGGTCACAGTTACTATTCATGATAAATAGTACTATTCATGGTAAAAAACAAGTATAATGTGACTAACATTGTTATTATGCATATGATATATTATGCATAAGTTGATATACATAAGTCAGTCATATGATGTTAAGTATGGCCTATGTTATGTTGAGTATGTTATGTTACAATTTTTATGCATACGTTAAGTATGTTATATTTAAAGTATGTACAAGTATGCTGACCATGTTAGGTACGTTGAGTATGAAGTTAAAGTAATGTATAATATATGTTATGTTAATATTCTAATGCCACAGTTGGTATCAGATATGCTCTGTCCTATATGGTACGAGTATTTATATATCATGTATGTATGTTACGATGTTAAAGTATATTAAGTATGAAAGTATGTACAAGATGTTAAAGTATGTTAAGTACGAAAGTATGTTCATGATGTTAAGTACGAAAGTATGTTCATGATGTTAAGTATGTTTAAAGTATGTTAAGTATATTGAAGCACACAGCAATTATTATTATGATGTAAAGTAATGTTCAAGTATGTACAAATAGGTTAATGTTACGTAAAGTAATGTATGATATATGTTACGTTCATGTTCTGATGCCACAGTTGGTATTGGATATGCTCTATCCTATAAGGTATGAGTTATTATATGTCATGCATGTATGTTTGAACTTACTGAGCCTGTCACTCACAAGTTTGTTCATGTTGCGGTAAGCAACCTGCACGACGATAAGACAAGTGATGGACGACGAATGAGATCTGCATGTGCCAAGGGACTGGGCAAGGGTTATGGTACTGCTATGAGTCTTCCGCTGAGCTGTTTAAAAGAGTATTGAATGAATGTTAAAATAATGTTTTATGATGTAAATTAAGTTATGACAAAGTAAAATATTTATTATAGTAAATGTTTTATGACGATACAGTTTTCAAGTTCAAAGTTTAATTTAAAAAAGAAAAAAATTTATTCCTTATTTTCACATGCAAATGAAAAGTTAAAATATGTACGTTAAAAGTAAGATACCAACCGTCACAGGTGGTTTCAGAGCAAGTTAAAAGTAAGTTTAAGTATATTGCCGATGACCCATGAGGTGCAGTCTATTGTAGTCCGCTTCAAAGCTTAACCGTGATGGTGCCATCTAGCCTCCAAGAAGGGCAGGCCATCACACTTGGTATCAGAGCAGTTCGACCATATCCCTCCTGGCACGATATAACTCCTGTTCGCCATCCAAGTAAGTTAGTTTTGTTTCAAATTAGTAAATGTTTATTTATTGAAAATAAACATTTTGTAAGGATAAGATGACAAGATAATGAGATCACGGTACAGGCGTTAGTCCCCTGTACGAGTTCCAAGTATGAACAAGATTAGTTGTTAGGCTATTTTTGTCCTGACACCTGACGTCATGTATTCTAGCCAACAGAACCCAGCTAATAGCAGTCCACGGGAATATAAGACTGATCGCACACTATAGAAAGAATTTTACGGCTATGCGACATAGATCGAGATAACTTGGTCATGTTAGCTGTTAGCACTTTCAGGGAAATGCTCTCGTGCATATTGAGATTCTTACGACCAGGATGAGCACTTAACTGGACTGAGTTTTGCCATACTTCGATTGAGTGATTCTCTTGGAGGAGTCCGGCATTAGCCCTAGTTTCCTCATGGGCAAGCAGGGTATCACTTCTAACACCACCTATGTTCCCTAGAGTTGTGGATATACAGGAAAATTCGATGTACAAGGCTATGATATATGTAGCCTTCATGTTATGTAGATATGTCTAAAATGACGTGTGAATGTTATGAAATGACATGTATATGTGATGAATAAAGATGAAATGAAATCTTTGTACCCCTGCTTGTCTCAATTTCTGAGGATGAAAATTTTATAAGGAAGGATGAATGTGACAACCGGGAAATTTCATTATTCTCAGAAAATCGGTACATGGAATGTACACGATGAATTTCATGTTTAAAATGTTAAATGTAGTAATTTTATGTTGTCACATACAATATCAAGAAAATTGATCAAGATGATATCTTCTTGAAATAAAGCTGATATATTTAGAATCAGTATGCTCAAATTAGTCAATTGAGCACAAAAAGTAAATTTTGACTGAGAAATCGTAGTACCAGAAAATTAGTCAAGATAACCTTAGATGAAAATAAAACTAATATATTTGGGTTCAGCATACCCAAATTAGTCAGTATAGCCTATGATAAAATTTTTTTTAAAAAAGTATAAAAGGGGAAAAAAATCAGAAATTTGCAGAATGATCCCCCATTTTTCTTCTCTCTCTCTTTTCTCCCACATCGCCGAATGTGAAGAGTACCCACAAACCAGAAATGGCATCCGTTTTCAACACCACCGGTCTCGTTGGAAAGGTCTCGCTGAGCTGAGTACAACAGTGGGTCAACTAGACGAAATGGCCGCTGAAGGAAGGCATACGCATCGCCCAAATTCACCAGTGATGCAAAACTTCCCAATGTCGTATCTTTGTCGTTCGATGTCCGATTGACACGATTCCAGTTTGTGGTGAAGAGGAGAACAAAACCCAGGTCTTGTTTCACCTCAATGGCCACCGGATCACATCGCTTAAGCCTTTGCCATCGCCGCCATATCACTACCGTAAAAGTTGCCAATTCCAGCAGAGGTGAGCGACACCGCCGGGCTTAAAATACTCAGAAAGGTGCGAAATATCAAAACCCTAAGTCAATTTCAAGAAACCACCATGGCACGGTAGAGATTGCAGCTTACCGCCGTTGTTCGCCATTGGAGGGTTTGTTTTCGATGATTCGAGCCTCGAATCAAGAAATTAACACTGGATTTTGGTTCCTCTCATCAATGCCGGCCAATGACGGTTAACGTCGATCAATGACGGTTAATGCCAGTCAACGACGACTAATGAAAGAACAAGTTAAGTATGCCTAACATGCACATAATGATGCACAGCATACATAAGAGCATATAGTTTCACAATCGAGTAAATTGATGAAAGAATAAGTTAGAGGACATATATCCCTACCGTGTAGGATTAGGGACAGCTTAGAGAACCATATGGCTAGAACAGATAAACAAGATGGAATTTATTAAGTGTGTCATACCAGCCTTTTCAGTTGAAGAGGTTTTCAAGTTAAAGTAATTTAAAGTAGAAAATTGAGCATCCGTTGATGGCTCTCTAACTTTTTGATCACGACCATTACTGATGGCCTGTGCGCACATGGTACTGACACACGAGCCCTTAACAGAGTAAAGAAAAGATAATAAATAATGAAGTATAATATAAGCATAATCTGATGATGTATTGTTACGTTATGCCTTAGCTACAGTTTAGCATGCTTCTAGTTACAGTTGATATGCATCAGTACACGATTTATTCTGTTATGCATAAAGTATGTGATGTCTTGCATTCAGTGATATGCTATGTTCTGATATGTGATATGTGGTATATGTTGATACCTGACATGCTTATATGATTTTAAGTATGTGCTATGTTTTAAACATGTTTTGCAGTTAAGATATTATACTTACTGGGCATAAAGCTCACAGTGTGTGTTCATACTATAGGTAAACGTCCTATGGCTTAAACATTAATGGGCGACGATGACGGCGGAGGCAGATGTGAGGGCGAGGTTATGGTTACACCGCGAGTTTAACTTCCGCAGAGTAAACAGTATTTTAAATAGTAACTAGTTAAAGAATTTCTCAAGTATATATGTATGATTGAATTCCTTATGTTTGAGACTTTGTATTTTCGAAAATATATGTACATAAATAGTAAATATGTATGCCTTAAAAAAATCTCCTAAAATTATGGTATCGAATTAAGTAAGTTTAAGAAATAGTTTAAAGCAAGTTAAGTAGTATTAGTTTTAAGTGACTGTCCGGTCCGCTAAGGGCACGGGATGTCACAGTTGGTATCAGAGCGGTATCCTGCCACCTTATCTCACATCGCCGCATGCTTGCCTCATCTGTCCAAGTAAGTTAGTTTTTATTTTCTTCTAGTGTTAATGTATAAGTTAATGTTTCAACTATGTAGGTAGTCTAGCTACACCCATAGACCCCCATCAAGTATTTGAGGGTCGATAGGCGAGTATAGCTTTTACCGCCGTGTAACTAGATCGATACGATGGTCATCACTCGCGCAGCTCCCATTTTAGATTCACCTTATGGAGGTTATTTTCCAAGCTTGCCATTTCCCATCTCACCTATCAGTAGTTTTGGCCAGTAGCCAGTTGAAGGGATAAACAATGGCCTGGAGGAATGAACAACATAGGATCAGGGATCTGATGATACAATGGGTCGAGTTCTGCCAAGACCTCGGTGATTCTGGTGGACCAGTTAGAGATGGAGATATTTGGGAGATATGTACGAGAGGCGATGCAATGTCCTCTCTAATATCTGGGATGTCTACGAGGAGGAAACTATGGTACATTACTGTCAAAGGTTATGGACACCATGCTACCCCATTTTCCTTTAGACAGACCATTTAAGGAGACAGTCGATCAACTATGGAAGGGAGTTCCACGGTACATGAAGGATCTCATCCACTACCTTTCGCATCATGAAGACCTGAGGCGCCTTGTCTAGGATAAGTTAACGCCGAGAGAGAAGCACTCAACCAGGGAACCCTGCACAAGCCCAAGGCGTTGCAACAACTGCAGAAATAGAGGGTGACCCGATAGACTTCGCACCCCAAGTGGCCGACGAAGAGTTCATGGCCGAGCATCAGCCTATAGATGATGGGGAAATGATGGAAGACCCCTAACCAACCCTTTGATTTTCGAACACCCCTTATTAGTGGATGGTAATGAGGATAATGACGAGGATCTTCCTAATGCCATCCTAAGGATGAGGGAAAGGAGATCCCTGACCACTTCAACAATGACGAATGGATGGGGATGTATGAGCCTCAAGTCATTATAGCAGAGACGACGAAGGCAGTTTCACCTAGGGAGATGAAGAGAAGGACCCCGAGGAATTCACACTCAATGACAGCAATGATGAGGAAACGTCTAATGTAGAATCAAGATTGTCCTCCATATAGTAGTAATCCTTTCGCGGGAATTCCTAGTTATATAAATATATATGAAGGGAAGCAGTAGCTTTCCCCATCAAACTTAGCTGAATGTACATATTGGGATCGTATATTAGAAAGTGTGCATCACTCCCACCAAACTAGAAGTTTGTACGTAGTTTTGAGTATATATATTGTGACATATTTTATGAAAAAGCAATATTATTCTGCCCAAAGGGCCTAAAGTTGATAATTTCCACACATGTCAGTAGTGAGACAAGTGTAGGACAGTTCCTGGCACTCAGACGACATTCTAATATGATGCAAAAATCATATTGAACATCACAGAATAAGAGGAGAAAGGAAAGATATAATATGTATATTTATATCTATGATGTTTAAATGAAATGTTAAGTAAGAAGATAATATGTAATACGAGTCCCAAGTACAAAGTTTAAAAAGACTTATGTTTTCTTTCCTACTGTGTGATAGGGTTACATAGGGAATGATGGCAAGAACAAGATCCTAGTCCACCCAAGCCACCCGTAAAGATGAATTAATGGCCTAGCTCGCAGCCATGCGAGATATAATGATGAATCAATAACAAAAACTTGCTCAACTCAGGGAACAACTAGGCTGACAAAACCAAGCACTACAAACGACACAGGTGCCAATCCAAGAAGCTACAACAGCCTCTGCTACTCCGAGGGAGGAAGCAGCTCCTACAACCCCGACAGTGTTAACACCTCCAACACCAACAATCGCTACAGTAGCCAACGCCCTTCCACCGACCCCTAGGGAAGGTGATTTGTATGAAAAATTCCAGCGCCTGAAAGTGTCAGAATTTGAAGGGACAACGAACCCTATTAAAGTCGACGACTGGCTGACCGACATCTAAGTGATCTTAGATTTTGTGGGTTTACCAGACAGGGAGAAGTACTATGTGCATCCTTTGTTCTGCGCAAGGGAGCATGCCAATGGTGGAAGACTGTGGCCATCAGAAGGAATGTTGATGAGATAAATTGGGAAAATTTCACCGATGAGTTTAAAGAGATGTATTTCAATGATGAAGCCCTAGCAGCCTAGCAGAACGAGTTTAACAATCTACGCTAGGGCAGTATGACTGTCATGGAGGTAGTGAGAAAGTTCAAGCAGTTGGCTCGACTTTGCCCAGACTTAGTGCCGATGGAAAACGAAAAGGTCAGAAGGATGCTCAAGATGTTCCAGACAGACATTGTAGTCCAAGTCTGTAGCGAAAGTCATGGGCTATCAACCGTGGTTGAATGCATCAGCAGGGCTATCCGAGCAAAGTATTGGCTGGCCCAGGATAGGGAAAGAAAGGCTCAAATTTTCAAGGCTAAGAGAGAGGAGAAGATGCAAGCCAAGCCGACTAAGGAAAGGTAGAACCCCGAAGCACAACATAAGGGTTAGAACATGGGGAACAACCAAAATAACAGACAGTCCCATCTCAACAACAAGAGGAAAGGGAATTCAAATAACCAAGGGTAGCAAAGGAACTTTCCTTAAAAAAAGATTAACCGAGGAGGAAATGGCAACCCACATCTACCTTGTCCAAAGTGTGGAAAGAACCATCCCAAAGAATATCGCCTAGGAACCAGTGGCTGCTATATCTGTGGCAAAGAAGGCCACTACGCCAAGCAGTGTCGCTCCAACCCACAAAACCAATAGGGCCAAGCCCGTGCCACTAACAGTCAACTACATGCTGTTCAGACTAGGATCGAGGGTCCATCGATCGCACAAGGTAGACTGGAGGCACCAGAAGCTCAAGGAAGAATCTACGCCTTCACTCGAGAGGATACAGAAGCTGGAACCTCGACTGTGGTAACAAGTCAGCTTTCTGTCGCCAACTCCACTGCACTTGTTTTATTTGATTCTGGAGCTATGCATTCTTTTACATCATCCAAGTTTGATAGGAAGTTAGGCAAGAATCTAGATAAGATAGATCAAACTTTTCAAACTACTCTTCACTTCGGGGAAGTTTTGTTATCTAGCTATTGGATACGTCATGTACCTGTCACGGCCCAAATTTTAGACACGTGACACGACAGCCAAATCATAATATCAACCCGAGATTTAAGGAAAACATTTATTACGAAAAACGGGTCAACATTATAATTTAGCTAAAATTTTAAGGGGCAAAAGGGAAAGTTTTTGTGCTGTTTTGAGACTAGGGTTTTCTCTCTTATTTCCCCTTAAGTGGCCGAAAATTATCCCTTAGTTTTTAAGGCAAAATAATTTGAATTTTAATTGAGTTTTAACCTAGCTTTTAATTCAAATAAAATCTCCTTTATTTCCTACACTTTATAGCCGAATTTCTTCTTTATATCTAAGGAATGAAATTTGAATTTGAATCCTTCTTGGATTTGTGGAATTTAAATTTTAATTTAAAATCCCAAGTGATGGCCGAATGTTTTAGGGTTTCTTTTTGAAGTTCAAATTGTTGACTTTTTGAGCGGAATTTGACTAGGAAACCAACCTAGGGTTTCCAAAAGATTTTTAAATTAATTTTTGGCACACTAATTTTATTTAAATTATATATTGACCCTTAAATAAAATTTAAGGCGTCACAGTAACAATAGTTATCAATGGGCACAAGTTAAGCGTGGACCTAATCATTATCGATATGTGCGACTACGATGTAATCTTGGGAATGGACTTCCTTGCTAAGTACCATGCTATCATAGACTATCAAAGATGGGAGGTTACCTTCGAACCGATCGGACATGAGAAGTTTGTCTACAAGGGCTTACAACCGAAACGGCAGAAGATGATGATATCTGCAATGAAGGCTCACAAGCTACTATCTAACGGATGCACCAGCTTCCTTGTATGCATAGTGGACAAGACCCAGGAAGTAGAAGCAGGACCGGATAGTGTGCCAGTATTTAAAGAGTTTATAGGAGTGTTTCCAGAGGATCTTCCAGGGCTTCCGCCAAAGAGAGAAATATCGTTCGAGATCGAACTCCTACTAAGATCAGCCCCTATATCCAAGGCCCCATATCGAATGGTCTCGGCAGAGTTAAAAGAACTTTAGGCCCAGTTGAAGGATTTGATGGATAAAGGTTTCATCCGACAGAGCTGTTCTCCTTGGGGAGCACCTGTCTTGTTCGTGAAGAAGAAGGACGGAATGCTGAGAATGTGTATAGACTAGAGGGAGCTGAATAAGATCACGATAAAGAACAAGTATACATTACCACCAATCGATGATCTATTAGATCAGCTCCGAGGTACTGTAGTCTTCTCGAAAATTGACCTGCGTTCTGGGTACCATTAGTTGCAAATCAGGGATGAGGATGTACCCAAGATAGCTTTCCTGACGCAATATGGGCACTACAAATTCCTCGTTATGTCATTCGGACTGATGAACGCCCCCACAGCCTTCATGGATTTGGTGAACTGCATTTTTAAGGACTTTTTAGACAGGTTTGTGATTGTGTTTATCGATGACATACTTGTATACTCTAAGACGAAAGAAGAGCATGAGGAGCATTAAGGGCCGACTTACATAAGCTAAAGGATCATTAGCTGTATGCCAAATTCTCCAAGTGTGAGTTTTGGCTGGAGAAGGTTCACTTTTTTGGGCACGTAGTCTCGAAGGAGAAAGTATCTGTAGACCAAGCAAAGGTTGAGGCAGTTAGCGCATGGCTAAATCCGAGAAACGTGACAGAGATTTGCAGTTTTCTAAGCCTAGTAGGGTATTACGGATGCTTCATTAAAGACTTTTCAAAGCTAGCTTCACCACTCACAGCGCTCACCAAAAAGGAAAAGAAGTATGAGTAGACAGATATGTATGAAAAGAGCTTCCAGGAGTTGAATCGAAGACTCACAAGCACTCCAATACTAACCATTCCAGATGCTGATCAGGGAAACTTCATGATCTATAGTGATGCATCCAAAATCGAGTTAGGAGCCATGTTGATGCAAAATGGTAGAGTGGTCGCATATGCTTCGCGACAACTCAAGGACCATGAAAAGAACTACCCCACACGTGACCTGGAGCTAGCAGCTATTGTTTTCACACTCAAGATATGGAGGCATTACCTGTATGGCGTTAAGTATAAGATTTATACGGACCACTAGAGTCTCAAGTACATCTTCACGTAGAAAGAGCTTAGTATGAGCCAATGAAGATGGCTAGAACTAGTAAAGGATTACGACTGTGAAATCCTATACAACCCAGGAAAAGCCAATAAGGTAGCCGATGTGCTAAGTCGGAAGAATTCTTCATCACTTATGGCCAAAAGTACCCTGTCAGGAGCACTATAAAAGGAGCTACATAGCAGTGAGATCGAGATTTTAGCGGGAAGGTTGTCTGAAATGACCCTCCAATCAAGCTCCTATAGGAAATCAAGACTGGACAGGACCTTGATTCGTCCCTGAACAAGTTCAGAACGGAAGCTACGAAGGAACAAAGTTTAGAGTTCAGAGTCTCTAAGGATGGGATACTCTATTATATAAATAAAGTGTGCGTTCCGAAGGATGAGGAACTCAGGAAGCGAATCCTTTCAGAAGCCCATGAAATGCCATATTCTGTACATCCAGGGGCAAACAAGATGTACAAAGAATTAAAAGAGAGTTTTTGGTGGCCAGGAATGAAGAACGACGTCGCCGAGTTCGTTGTAAGATGCCTCACATGTCAGAAGATTAAGGTAGAACATCAACGACTAACAGGAGAACTACAGAAAATCGAGCTATCTGAGTGGAAATGGGAGTAGATTACAATGGATTTCGTGGTTGGATTACCTAGGACGTCGAGCGGTAATGATGTAATCTGGGTGATTATAGACCGATTAATGAAATCAGCTCGATTTCTACCTATGAAGCTGAGCTACTCGATGGAAAAACTAGTAGAAATGTATGTAGCAGATAGTGAGACTGCACGAAGTACCTGTAGGAAAATAAACCTGTAAAAACGTATCAGAGTGGCGCAGCGGAACAATAAAAATTTTTAGATCGTTAAATATCTCATGATGCCATATACAATAAATCAACAACAATTAAAACTCATACCTCAAGGACGCCAATGAATAGGAGGAGAGTGACCGGAGGCTTCAACCAACTAGCCTTCTCTACTATTCTCCAATTCCCGAATGGCTGAGTGTGTGGGCACTCTGAACCTCGATCGGTATGATAGCACTGCTAGTCTTCTTCCGACCACCCAGATCTCTAAAGAACTTTATTGTCACGATGAGCTGTGCAACAATAAGCCTGCTCACCTGAGAGTCTGTGGTCTGAGAGAACTGGAGTAGCAGGACCTCTATTTATAGACCTGCATGAGGTGATTCTCTGAATTTGAATTGGACTAGGAAAAGATTTTCTCCCTTATCCAAACCAAAAAATCTGAATTTTCCAAGGGAGAATCTCCACAATTAAATTCGGTTTTCCTAGGATAAATCCAATCCAAATCTAAACAAGATTTTAACTAGAATTTTATCTCCCTTTTTCAACCAAAAAATCCGAAATCTTTAGGAGAAAATCTTCTCCAAATTTTCGGCCACTTTTAGGATAAGGAAGAATCAAAATTCCACTAGGATTTTTCAAGCTAAATCTCATCTCAACCTTATCCAAAAATAACCGAATTTCCTAGGATTTAGGCTCCAAAATTTCGGCCACTTTTAGGGAGTAAAGAGAATCCAAATTCAACTAGGATTGAAGCTTGAATTTACCCTTGAATCTTATCCACAAAAACCGAATTTTCCATTGAGGATTATCCTCAAAAAATTCGCCCACTTTTGTTGGGATTTGGATTCAAAATTCAAGTAGGATTCTAACAAGATTATCCTCTCCAAATCCAACTCAAATTCGAATTTCAAACCTTGTGGATTTTCCACAAAAATTCGAATCCTACTTGGACTGTGATTCAAAATTTGAATTTCAAATTTCAAATTCAAATTTCAAATTCAAATTTCAAATTTCAAATTTCAAATTTCAAATTTAAATTTCAAATTCAAATTTCAAATTCGAATTTCAAATTCAAATTTCAAATTCAAATTTCAAATTCAAAATTCAAATTTCAATTTCAAAATTCAAATTTCAAATTTCAAAATTCAAATTTCAAATTCCACAAAACGGTTGTGTTTCATATTCTTGTTCTCATGGATAATTTTCTACAACTCCAATCCAATCTCAAATAAAATCATGGCAACTTTATTTGGAGTTCGAATAATTGTGTACTCTATTATCCAAAACAAAATCTGAATCCAACCGGAGAGAATCTTGTCTACCATCCTAATCCTGTGTCATCACCATCCATGCATAATAAACTAGCCTATAGCATACACAAATCAATTTGCCAAACGTTAAGGAATTATGTGGAGCTAGTAGAGGGACTGATTGGACATATATAATCGGGCTCCCGTGATTCCATATGATCATCATTCTGTACCGAACAACTCAATCATATGATCACTAATTTCAGAGTCACACCACTATAAACCTGAAACTGAACTCCCAATTATATACCGTATTACGTAAGCTTGTGACGAGCTACCATCCAATGACCTTGTCATATATGCAAAACCCTCATATGATATCCATGATCAGCCTTAGGTCAAAGTCCGTTTAATCCTACTGATCAGGCTATCTTAAAGTTCCATTATACTACCGAATCAAGAAAATGATTATTCACCATATGTGAATAAGAAGTCATCCGCCCAGCAGACGACCCAAGGCCTTATCCATTTTCACATTCAGTATAATGCCTTTAAGAGGATACCTTTAACTCCTCAGAGCTATGATTCCGATATCTGCAAACAAACCCTTCATCGTATACAAGTCATGCACCCAACGAACCGGTCTATAAGCTTACTACCTCTGAGACGCTTTAGCCATTGGAACATCAAAGTACACAAGTCATATATATGAAGTAGTTCATTTACTCAGGATTAAGGTTATTGTACAATGAACGTCAAAAGCAGATTGATCCACTAATAGCGGACTACGTAGATCAATCACGCTTTAGTCCCGGTCTAATATGTCACCTCCAAGCAACATATCCATGTCTCTACTTGGGAGTCCAGCTCCAGACAGTAAAGACAGACCGTCCCCTCCAAGGCTTTAGACAACATAATAGTCTTAACATGAGTTAGATGCTCGGTCTAACCCCATAGACTACAGACCATAGTTTAGACTGCTAACTTTAGAACATTGTCTTCTTGCATACAAAAATCCATTGCATGCAACATTCTAACAGTTTTAACACAAGCAGTCAGTGAGCCATATTTGCTTACATTTACTTTAACATGTAAATAAGACGAGGACAGATAGCAATGTAATGAATAACCTCTAAGTATAATTTTATTATCCAGTTCAAAATGAATACATCAAAATGTCTCTAATACTTAGGGCATTTCCTAACAATCTCCCACTTGCCCTAAGCCAGTAGATGTGCCATGTTACGCATCCCCATCGCCTCTACATGCCTCTCAAAGCTTCTAGCTACCAAAGTCTTAGTAAAGGGATCAGCGATGTTGTCCTCGGACGCGATCTTACAAACATCCACTTGTCCTGTCTCCACATGCCCTCTAATAATGTGATACCTCCGATCGATGTGCTTGGTCCTCTTGTGGTGCCGAGATTCCCTTGTGTTGGCAATAGCCCCTGTATTATCACAGTAAAGTGTGACAGGCTTGTCAACACCCGGAATGACCTCAAGGTCTCTAAAGAACTTGCGGAGCCAAACCGCTTCTTTAGATGCCTCAGCCGCAGCCACATACTCAGCCTCCATAGTAGAGTCAGCTGTGCAGCCCTGCTTCACGCTCCTCCACACAATGGCTCCTCCTCCGAGCAAAAACACTGATCCAGATGTCGATTTCCTCGAATCCTTACAAGTCTGGAAGTCTGAGTCCGTGTATCCTACGGGTGTTAGGTCCCCTCCAGAATACACTAGCATATAATCCCTCGTTCTCTTAAGATACTTGAGTATATGCTTTACTGCTTGCCAGTGCTTGGTTCCAGGATTCGCTTGATATCGACTCACCATACCTACTACAAAACATATGTCCGGGCGAGTGCAAAGCATAGCGTACATAAGGCTACCCACAGCGGATGCATAAGGGACCTTACTCATACGCTCTCTTTCTTCCGATGTCTTGGGACAGTCATCCAATGAAAGAGTTAAACCGGCAATAGAAGGTTGTGAGCCTTTCTTTGCCTCTAGCATTGCATATTTGTCAATTATTTTATCTATGTATGAAGCTTGGGATAACGCTATCATTTTGTTCTTTCGATCTCTGAAGAGACGAATGCCTAGAACATAATTAGCTTCTCCCAAGTCCTTCATGTCAAACTGTTGGTGTAACCAAAGCTTGACCGATGATAAGTTCCCTACATCATTCCCAATGAGTAGTATATCATCGACATAGAGTATCAGAAAGACCACTTTTCCATCATTAATACGTTTATAAACACAAGGTTCATCAATGTTCTGCTCAAAACCAAATGTCTTAATCGCTTGATCAAACCTCTGGTTCCATGAGCGGGATGCCTGCTTTAATCCATAAATGGATCTAAGCAACTTACAGACTTTCCTATCTTGGCCTTTTGCTATGAACCCTTCGGGCTGTATCATATAGATACACTCTTCAAGATGGCCATTCAAGAATGCCGTCTTGACATCCATTTGCCAGATCTCGTAATCGAGAGCCGCAGCAATGGACAGAAGAATACGGATAGACTTCAGCATAGCAACAGGCGAAAAGGTTTCCTCGTAATCGATTCCAGCCTTTTGCGTGTATCCCTTTGCAACCAGTCTAGCTTTGAAAGTTTCCACTCTCCCTTCCGCATCCTTCTTTCTTTTGTAGACCCATTTGCATCCAATGGGTTTTATCCCATCCGGCAAATCTACAAGTTCCCAAACAGAGTTGGATTTCATAGAATCCATCTCATTGTTCATAGCCTGTTTCCAAGATCTAGAATCAACATCCTTTATAGCTTCATCATATGTGACCGGATCTTCCTCATGCTCATGAGCCTCGGCCTGGTATACCTCAGCATCATACATAAAGAAATTAGGTTTCTTAGAAACCCTCCCACTACGACGAGGCACCCTAAATTGTTGATCGTCTGTAGGTCTTTCACTGGAACTCGGACTTGCGTCCAAGACCGAAATCTGTGGAGCAATTCTTTCACCCGATAACTCCTCTAGCACCACTTTGCTTCGAGGCTTAAAGTCATTCATGTGACTTTCTTCCAAGAATGTCGCATGGGTTGAGACAATGACCTTTTGTTCCTTCGGGTTATAGAACAGACCTCCTTTAGTTCCCTTTGGATACCCTACAAACATGCACAATTCTGATCTTGGTTCCAACTTCTTCGCATCCCCATCCAGTACATGTGCCGGACAGCCCCATATTCTCATATGTCCAAGGGAGGGCTTCCTGCCACGCCACAATTCATACGGAGTTCTAGGAATTGATTTGCTCGGAACCTGGTTCAGAATATAGCACGCCGTTTGTAAAGCATGTCCCCAAAATGATAATGGCAGTGTTGAGTAACTCATCATGGACCGTACCATATCCAATAAGGTCCTATTTCTCCTTTCGGCTACACCATTCTGTTGTGGAGTACCAGGTGCAGTCAATTGGGATAAAATCCCGTTCTCTACAAGATGTCCTAGAAATTCATCAGAGAGGTATTCGCCACCTCGATCAGATCGAAGTGTCTTTATGGATTTATCCAATTGCTTTTCCACTTCCGCACGATACTCTTTGAACTTGTCAAAAGTTTCGCTCTTGCGGTGCATCAGATACACATATCCATACCTCGAGTAATCATCTATGAAAGAGACATAGTACTCGAACCCTCCTCGTGCTGTGACGTTCATGGGGCCACATACGTCAGTGTGCACAATTTCTAAGAGCTCCTGTGCCCTTGTACCCTTAGCTCCAAAAGACCTCTTAGTCATCTTACCCTCTAGACAAGACTCACATTGGGGAAGTCGTACCTCCTCCAGAGATTCCAGAGGACCGTCTTTCACCAATCTTTGAATCCTATCCTGATTAATATGACCAAGTCTTAAATGCCAAAGATACGCCTTGTTAGAGTGAGAAACTTTCAACCTTTTAGAGTTATCAATTAATTCAGTGTCAAGCAGTGAGTACATCTTTGGTCTGATCAAATACAGGTTTCCATCCATCCATCCAGAACAGATAAAAGACTTATTTCTACGAATATCAACTCTTTTACTAAAAGAAACTGAATAAGAATCCTTTATTAAACAAGCTACCGATATAAGGTTCCTCCTAAAATTAGGAACATAAAAACAGTCTTTCAATAAAATAAACCTAAATTGATCAAAATAAAGATGAACGTCACCCACTGCCTCAGCCACCACAAAGCTACCATCTCCAGTCCGCAACGAGAGGCTCCTATCATGTAGACTTCTCGTTTCCACGAACCCCTGCATAGAAACACAAACATGATTAGTGGCGCCCGAATCAATGACCCATGTGTCTTTCGATTCTTCCACCAAACACGCTTCTAAGTAATGAAGTTCCTTACCTTCCTTGCCCTTGGAGGCTAGGAATTCCTGGCAAGCCTTCTTGAAGTGACCTACCTTCCCACAGTGGAAGCATTTGGACTTTTTAGGGTCCTTCGGCTTCTTGTTCTTCTTCTTCTTCTTCCCGTCCGAGACAGGAGGATTAGAAGAACTGGAAGCCACTTGCTTCTTATTTGGCCTCTTCCTCTTCCGTGAGGGATTGGAAGATTCCGCCAAATTGGCCTCTCCTTTAGGTCGGACCGCATCCTCATCCCTGATCATCCGCTCATAAGCCTGTAGTTGCTTCATGAGCTCGGTTAGTCCTAACTCCTTTGTCGCCAGATTGTATGCGGCCTTAAACCCCACAAAATCTTTAGACAGAGTCTTGAACACCATCTCGATCTGGGTGTTATAGTCCAACTCAGCACCATTCTCGGCAGCCTCAGCGAAGAATCCCATTAGAGTGATCATATGGTCCTTCACCGGAGCACCCGCCTTTTGCTTAGAGTTCATAATGCTGGTGATAGCGGACTGTCGAGCCAATTTTTCTTGGCCTCCGAACATGTCCTCCAGATTTTCCATGATCTCCCTAGCAACTTGATAAGTCTCATGCTGCTTTTGTAAAGCACTCGTCATGCTAGCAAGGATGTAGCATCGAGCTATCTCATTGGATTCTCTCCAACGATTATAGGCAACCGGGACCTCCTCAAGTGGTGTGTCAGGTTTGGGCCCAGGTGGGCATGGTTCGTCCAGTACGAACTTGTGTCTCTCGCAGCTGAGAACTATTAATAGATTTCTTTTCCAGTCTTTATAATTGTCGCCATTCAACTTATTTTCAGTAAGTATTGAAATGAGGGGTGTCGGTGACATTTTGAACTGAAATAAAATTATACTAGACATCATTACAAAGCCCAAGCAAATATACAGATAATTTAGCAAATAAAAACATACAAGTATGTTCCTACATGAAACTTGAAAAAAATATGTAGCATTGCAACGGTAATTCTCAGCACCTATTGCCCCAAGCCACCGAGGGGTGGTCATGAGAACAAATAGCCGGAACATGGACCCCGTCCAATTAGTATATGTTACCTTAAATCCTCCAAGGTTAAGACATATATTAATAACCGCTTATTTAGCCACCAGTTTAGTTAACAGAGCTTCTAGGGAAGGTTAATAACTAAACGAGTCTTGAGTGTATAACCATTGTTTACGTAGCCCGATCCACGTCCTACCAAGCCACCGAGGGGTGGTCATGAATAGGATCGCACCCGAACACGTTTTCCACATAGGAGATCCAATCTAGTATACCGGCGGCGGTAAACACCTACCGAGGGGTGTGGTCAGGTCGGAACTGACGCGAGGCGTTACCATGCTTTCACATATGGATCAACAATGGAGGCCGTGGGTTTTGTTTGAAACCCTCTCCCACTCAATATTTTGAAAAACATGCAAGTTTTGACAAATTATGTATGATCAATATAGTATGAGCGGCACTCACCTATCCTATATGACATGTTATCAAATATGCATACAAAACATCCATCAATACATATTTATACATCCATGACATATCATAGAAAAAATAATTGACAGAATAACCAAGCTATGGTTCCATCCTAGAACAAAGAAAATAAAGATTACAAAATTCCATCCAAAGCATTCTTTGGGTCTTGAATTCTGTTCCGTCTTCTTGTATCCTTCTTTATGTAGCCTCTCCATTTATTTCTCATCCCAAGAATTATTTAAAATTTAAATTTCCAAAATTTTAAATTTCAAATTCAAACTCCAAATTCGAATTTCAAATTTAAATTTCTAATTTAAATTTTAAACAATTTTAATCATCATGTGTAATAACATGTAATTTCAAATTTTCAATTACATATTTTTAAACATGATTTAAAATTAAATCTCAAATTTAAAAATCAAAATTTTCAAATTTTTGGACCGCCGCACCGCCGCTCGTGAAGGCGGCAGCCACCGTGGGCAGCCACCAACCCCGGAGGGGCTGGCAGCCCACAGCCGCCCCTTGTGCAGCCCTGCTGGGCTGCAGGCCAAGCCTGCAGCGCCAGGCTGCACGCCCAGGCTGGGCGCAGCAGCCTGCAGCCAGTGGCTGCACGCCCAGGCTGCGGCCAGCCTTGGGCAGGCTGCGCCACCCTCGGCTGCAGGCAGAGCCTGCGGCCGTGGGTGGTGTGGGCCTGCACAGGGGCTGCCGCAGCCCCATCCTGCCCGAGGGCAGGGGCTGCAGCCCCACCAAGGCCCGTCGGCCTATTCCGAGGGGTCATGTCTCGATTTTCGTGTCATATTCCAATATACCTATTAGGATCTCCAAAAATTAATTTGAATCCCAATTAAATTGAAATTTTCCACACAACCAAAATTTCAATCTTTAAATTAAATTTAACTTTTGGGAAAAATAAATTACGGTCTTCAATCTTCAATCTCCTCCAAGAATAATTACATAAAAAATTCTAAACCGTTTCCGGTGTACAAAAATTCTAACCATAAATATTCTAAGAGACAGAAATTAAAATCCATGGGAAAAACACAGTGTTAATAAACTGCTCCCATGGTTACATAAAAATTCCTAGATACAATTTTTCTAAATTCTAAGGAACCATAACCGGTATAAACAAGCATGCTTATAATAATTCAAAAAATTAAAATAACCACATACTTTATACATAATATATGATAACAACATAAAGGAACCCTAGAATGCCACTCTCTAAATATCAAATCCATACATAAATAAAAAGACTAAGTAATTGTCTAATTTATGTACATGGCATAGTCATGAGATGGCTCTGATACCAATTGTAGGAAAATAAACCGGTAAAAACGTATCAGAGTGGCGCAGCGGAACAATAAAAATTTTTAGATCGTTAAATATCTCATGATGCCATATACAATAAATCAACAACAATTAAAACTCATACCTCAAGGACGCCAATGAATAGGAGGAGAGTGACCGGAGGCTTCAACCAACTAGCCTTCTCTACTAGTCTCCAATTCCCGAATGGCTGAGTGTGTGGGCACTCTGAACCTCGATCGGTATGCTAGCACTGCTAGTCTTCTTCCGACCACCCAGATCTCTAAAGAACTTTATTGTCACGATGAGCTGTGCAACAATAAGCCTGCTCACCTGAGAGTCTGTGGTCTGAGAGAACTGGAGTGGCAGGACCTCTATTTATAGACCTGCATGAGGTGATTCTTTGAATTCGAATTGGACTAGGAAAAGATTTTCTCCCTTATCCAAACCAAAAAATCCGAATTTTCCAAGGGAGAATCTCCACAATTAAATTCGGTTTTCCTAGGATAAATCCAATCCAAATCTAAACAAGATTTTAACTAGAATTTTATCTCCCTTTTTCAACCAAAAAATCCGAAATCTTTAGGAGAAAATCTTCTCCAAATTTTCGGCCACTTTTAGGATAAGGAAGAATCAAAATTCCATTAGGATTTTTCAAGCTAAATCTCATCTCAACCTTATCCAAAAATAACCGAATTTCCTAGGATTTAGGCTCCAAAATTTCGGCCACTTTTAGGGAGTAAAGAGAATCCAAATTCAACTAGGATTGAAGCTTGAATTTACCCTTGAATCTTATCCACAAAAACCGAATTTTCCATTGAGGATTATCCTCAAAAAATTCGCCCACTTTTGTTGGGATTTGGATTCAAAATTCAAGTAGGATTCTAACAAGATTATCCTCTCCAAATCCAACTCAAATTCGAATTTCAAACCTTGTGGATTTTCCACAAAAATTCGAATCCTACTTGGACTGTGATTCAAAATTTGAATTTCAAATTTCAAATTCAAATTTCAAATTCAAATTTCAAATTTCAAATTTCAAATTTCAAATTTAAATTTCAAATTCAAATTTCAAATTCGAATTTCAAATTCAAATTTCAAATTCAAATTTCAAATTCAAATTTCAAATTTCAAATTTCAAAATTCAAATTTCAAATTTCAAATTTCAAATTTCAAATTCCACAAAACGGTTGTGTTTCATATTCTTGTTCTCATGGATAATTTTCTACAACTCCAATCCAATCTCAAATAAAATCATGGCAACTTTATTTGGAGTTCGAATAATTGTGTACTCTATTATCCAAAACAAAATCTGAATCCAACCGGAGAGAATCTTGTCTACCATCCTAATCCTGTGTCATCACCATCCATGCATAATAAACTAGCCTATAGCATACACAAATCAATTTGCCAAACGTTAAGGAATTATGTGGAGCTAGTAGAGGGACTGATTGGACATATATAATCGGGCTCCCGTGATTCCATATGATCATCATTCTGTACCGAACAACTCAATCATATGATCACTAATTTCAGAGTCACACCACTATAAACCTGAAACTGAACTCCCAATTATATACCGTATTACGTAAGCCTGTGACGAGCTACCATCCAATGACCTTGTCATATATGCAAAACCCTCATATGATATCCATGATCAGCCTTAGGTCAAAGTCCGTTTAATCCTACTGATCAGGCTATCTTAAAGTTCCATTATACTACCGAATCAAGAAAATGATTATTCACCATATGTGAATAAGAAGTCATCCGCCCAGCAGACGACCCAAGGCCTTGTCCATTTTCACATTCAGTATAATGCCTTTAAGAGGATACCTTTAACTCCTCAGAGCTATGATTCCGATATCTGCAAACAAACCCTTCATCGTATACAAGTCATGCACCCAACGAACCGGTCTATAAGCTTACTACCTCTGAGACGCTTTAGCCATTGGAACATCAAAGTACACAAGTCATATACATGAAGTAGTTCATTTACTCAGGATTAAGGTTATTGCACAATGAACGTCAAAAGCAGATTGATCCACTCATAGCGGACTACGTAGATCAATCACGCTTTAGTCCCGGTCTAATATGTCACCTCCAAGCAACATATCCATGTCTCTACTTGGGAGTCCAGCTCCAGACAGTCAAGACAGACCGTCCCCTCCAAGGCTTTAGACAACATAATAGTCTTAACATGAGTTAGATGCTCGGTCTAACCCCATAGACTACAGACCATAGTTTAGACTGCTAACTTTAGAACATTGTCTTCTTGCATACAAAAATCCATTGCATGCAACGTTCTAACAGTTTTAACACAAGCAGTCAGTGAGCCATATTTGCTTACATTTACTTTAACATGTAAATAAGACGAGGACAGATAGCAGTGTAATGAATAACCTCTAAGTATAATTTTATTATCCAGTTCAAAATGAATACATCAAAATGTCTCTAATACTTAGGGCATTTCCTAACAGTACCAAAATATATCATCTCAGATCGCAATGGACACTTCACCTCCAGGTTTTGGCAGAGCGTCCAAGCCTTAATGGGAACTAAATTGAAGTTCAGCACAACTTTTCATCCTTAAACTGATAGTCAATCTGAGAGAACCATTCAGATATTAGAGGATATGCTGAGAGTTTATGTCCTAGATTTCAAGGGAAATTGAGACCAGAAGCTACCATTAATTGAGTTCTCATACAATAACAACTACCATTCCTTGATCAGAATGGCACTGTACGAGGCACTCTATGAAAGAAAATACTAATCTCCGGTTCATTAGTACGAGACCAGAGAGAAACAGCTTACCAGCACAGATTTCGTTAAGGATAAAATGGCAGACGTGAAGTTGATATGAGAGAGATTGGACACAGCGCACAGTCGCCAAAAGAGTTACGCAGATAAACACTGTAGACCCCTCGAGTTTCAAGAAGGAGACTCAGTCTTTCTCAAGGTGGCACCCATGAAAGGGGTGATGCACTTTGGGAAAAATGGCAAGCTCAGTCCTAGATATATAGGACCCTTTGAGATTATCGAGAAAGTCGGGAAGGTAGCTTACAAATTAGCACTTCCTCCCGGATTAGCCTCAATACATTACGTATTCCACATCTCAATGCTGAAGAAATATGTGCTAGATAGCTCCCACATTTTGAGGAAGAGCCAGTTGAAATGCATGCCGATTTGACATATGAAGAAAAACTATGCAGATTTTAGCCAAGGAAGATAAAGTCCTTAGAAATAAAGTTATACCACTTGTAAAAGTATTATGGTGAAATCATAATATAGAGGAAGCCACATGGGAACAGGAAGAGGATATGAAAAGAGACTTCCCAGAATTGTTCTAATTTTCGAGAACGAAAATTTTGTAAGAGGATAAATTGTAAGAACCCCCCCATTCATGTAACCTAATTTCCATATAATGAGAAATGAAGGAATAATTTGATGCCTTTTAATGCAAATTTAAAGAACACGGTCAAGTATACGGCCATCTGAACAGCCATGTACCGTTCAGACTATTGAAATGTTAGAAGCCGTGTGAGAGTACATAGCCGTGTAGTATGACACGGTCAGGTACACTGTCGTGTAAGTGGCCGTGTACCACTCGGGTTAATGAACATATACAAGGCCGTGTTCCAGAACGTGGCTATGTTGAGAAGTATTAACTAGTACACGCCCGTGTTTGGAATATACACGCCCGTGTTACCTTGTACACGCCCATGTATGGACCCGTGTAAGAGGCTGTGTATTGAGTAGAGAGCCACTGTAATGACTCTCATGATTCATGAAACTTAATTACTATGTAATGAGTAATTAAGTTAATAAATACAATACATTTTCTAGTTGAATGAGTTAAACAAGTATAGTTACATTTAATTACCATTCATGCAGTGGGGGGGCAACTGACAGTAAAATCGGTCTACCCTATTATGTGTATGAGTGTATAAGATATGCAGCATCAAGAAAACTGGTCTAGATGACCACTTCTTGATATAAGACTGGTGAGCAGGTTATCAGTATACTCAGACCAGTTATCTGAACACAACAACGATAATTACCCTAACAGAGGTATAGTATCGAGAAAAAGGGTCCAGATGACCTCTTTTCACCCAGAAACTGACAAAATCGGAGTCAGAACACTCAGACTAGTCAATTAAGCAAAAAACAGTAAATAGTAAATAATAAATACTTAGTGTCAGGTTAATGGCCAAGACGGCCTTAATTTGACATAAAACTGATATATTTACAGTCAGCAGGCTCAATCTAGTCAAATTGAGCATAAAACACATTTTCCAGATGGGGTCACACAGATCCTGAAAACTGATCCAGATGACCTCAGATGGATATAAAACTGATATATTTGAAATCAGAACATCCAAATTAGTTAGGAGAGACTATGTTTGAAATTTCACGTGAAAATGCCTCGTTATGCATGTACAGTGTCAACACAGTGTAGGCACAATCACAGTATAGGAAATGAACATTAAAATAGACTCAAAATAGGCTCATAGGTATTACAATCCAACTAAGAATAATCAGCATAAGGATCGGATCAAGAAAATTCAATTTTGGTGAAAATCTTGAACACTACCGAAAAAGGGTCGAATACCGAAAGGAGAAAATTAGACTACAAATAGGAGATCTTGTAGATGAATTTTTCCTCTAGGAAAACCATATACATGCAGCACAAACAAGGTCAAATTGCATTAATTTATGTGGCCAATGATTTCTTAGTTAGGTGTGAATAAAATAAGCAAAAGTGGGAAGCAAGTCACTAGTACTTGTCATGGCAATTAATGCAACTTTTCTCTTCTTTATTCCCAAAGGAGCCAACGTTTTGGTGGAGGGGCTGCAGCACAAATTTTTGTCCTCCACTTTAGCAAAGTTTAGTTTTATTTAAGTAGGTTTTAATGTATTAATTTTAGTTAATTTTTCCTATAAAAGGATGTGGTTGGTATAGGGTATCATTTCTTCATATTGCACAACCAAAACACCAAAACTTGTTCCTCTTTCTTTTCTTGCTCTTCTGACCCTTTCTAGCCCCAAAAACCAACCATTTTCCAGCCACAAAACCCAGCCAAATTCACCCAAAAACTTACAAAAAAATCAGCCTCACGTTGGTTGTGTTAGAGACATTTTTCAAGGGCATTTCAAGGTTATTTTTTTGGTAAGGTTCTAGAATTAATATTTGTGGTTTGATGATTTTTCATTAGCTTGATAAGTGAGAAGAATATTTTGTGTTTTCTCTTAGCCAAAGACCAACCCTCTTTTGTTCACCAAGGATTACACGGATTTTGGTCACCCATCCTTGGTTCGGATTGTGCTTAATTCATAGCACACAAGGTAAAACCGAAAACCTTCTTTTTATGGTTTAGTTCTTTTTAAGTTTTGATCAAGGAAATTCATGCATATTTGTTTATGCAAATGGGTTGTAATAAGTTTATTTTGAGCCCTTAGCTTTTCATTTTTAAGTTATGTGGTTGTATGGTTATGGTTTACATTTTTACGAATAGATATGTGTATGTGTGTGCATGGATTTTTCTTTTTTAGTTGGCTGGAAACAATCTATCCCCAGAAAAAGGCCACAGGTTTTAGCCAATTTGACCAAGTTAGATTCTGAATTTAGGATTTGATAAAACATGAAGTTTTAAGGAAATTTCATTACGGTCGTTTTTACATCAAATAGCTTTCGGTCAAAAACGAGATTAACATAGGTTTTTTGAGCAGTATTTAACCAGAGTTCAAAACTGGGATAAAAATCCTGAGCAACAGGAATAGTCTCAGATTTTCATAAAAATGACCCACTTAGAGTCTGAACTAGATCTCGGACTCAACATGAAAGTTGTAGATCTCGTCGAAACCTTTAAGACAACTTATGTGTGCCTTAAAAATTTAGCTGTTTCAGGCCTCAAATAGAGCCGTGTTTAAAGTAACGTAAAACTGGGAATTTTACAAAAAACTAGGCACAATAGCCACGGGTTTAATAAGATTAGGACCCGTTCGAGTTAGATTTGAGTTCTGAAGTAAACACGAGAATTGTTCATCTCGTTGAGGATGAAAAGTTTTATGTTCACCATATTTATAAATAAATTTGTTTCAATTAAGTTTCAAAATAGTTTTCAAAAGTGGTTCAAAAACCATCTTTAAAATGCAACATCAAAAATGTGCTTTACATACTTTAAAATAAAAATGGTTTTCATAATAACGTCCCCTACCTTCTAACGGGGTGGCAAGGGGATGGTTTCAAAATAAAGAATTTTCTCAAAAATTTTATAAGGCAACCAAAACAACTTTCTTAAATAACCAAAACAGTGTGGGTAGCTTGATAGGCTACTATACCAAATAAGCAATAGTAACCCAGTAGACTACCTAAGCCAACAACGCACAAGATAACTAGTCAATTGACTGGTTAGCAAACAGTCAAGGACCGTGTTTTGAACAAAATGGTGAAGAACGACGATTAATATATCAAGTAGACAATTAATCAAACACGATATAAGTAGATACCAAATCCCCAAAGTAGACTAATAGGGTACTGATGAGCCTCGGTACCATACAATAGTACAAGTTACAATCACTAACGGAAAAAGTAACCTAAGAACGTTGTAATTAATTTATGGGGCAATAAATTAATTAACCATACCTAGAGAATCAAAATCTAAATAGAGAGTTAGTTAGTACTGACGGCAACCGGTACCAAGCGATTTTATCTGCTTTAGTCACTAACAGTATTATTGACTCAGCAAAAGTGTTAATGAGATAAGTTATTGATTACAAGTAGATACCTGTAACGTGATAAAGGTGAGAGTATAAGTTTGCTTACAAACTAGGTAAGTACAACTCCGCCTACAGTATGGATAAAATGAATTTGAAATGATGATTTTACACTATGTTAAGTATGCCTAACATGCACACGATGATGCACAGCATACATAAGAGCATATAATTTCACAATCGAATAGATTGATAAAAGAACAAGTTAGAGGCCATATATCCCTACCGCGTAGGATTAGGAACAGCTTAGAGAAGCATATGGCTAGAACAGATAAACAAGATGAAATTTATTAAGCGTGTCGTACCGGCCTTTTCAGTTGAAGAGGTTTTCAAGTTAAAATAATTTAAAATAGAAAGTTGAGCATCTGCTGATGGCTCTCCAGCTTTGACCACGGGTGTTACCGATGGTCTGCGCGTGTGACGCCTGTGCCCTCAGTGGCCTGGACTATCACTAAAAACTTGCTTACTTGCTTTCTTTTCCACTCTGGTAGCTCGATCTTCTACAGTTCTCCTCCCGGTCGCTGATGCTTTGCTTTAATTTTCTGGCAGGTGAAGCACTTTGCTACGAACTCGGTGACGTCGTTCTTCATGTATGGCCACCAAAAATTCCCTTTTAGGTCCTAGTACATCTTATTTGCTCCTGGGTGTACCAAGTAGGGCGTGTCATGAGCTTCTGATAGGATCCTTTTTTAGAGTTCTTCATCCTTTGGAACACACACTCTACCTTTGAAATAGAGTATGCCATCTTTAGAGACTTGGAACTTTGAATTCTGGTCCTCCATTGCCTCCTTTTTTAGCTTGTTCAGGGACGAATCGAGGTCCTGGCCGGTCTTGATTTCTTCTAGGAGTGTTGACTGGAGGGTCATTTCGATCAACCTCCCTGTTAACATCTCAATCTTGCTGCTCCGTAGCTCATCTTGTAGTGCTTCTGGCAAAGCATGGACAGCCATAAGTGACGAGGTATGTTTTCTACTTAGCGCATCGGTCACCTTATTGGCTTTTCCAAGATGGTAAAGGATTTCACAATCATAATCCTTAACCAGTTCCAGCCATCTTCGTTGCCTCATATTAAGCTCTTTCTACGTGAAAATGTATTTAAGGCTTTGGTGGTCCGTGTAGATCTTGCATTTGACTCCATAAAGGTAATGCCTCCATATTTTGAGTGTAAAGATGACCGCTGCAAGCTCCAGGTCATGCGTTAGGTAGCTCGTTTCGTGGTTCTTAAGTTACCGTGAAGCGTATGCGACTACTCTACCACCTTGCATTAATACAGTTCCTAATCCAGTCTTGGATGCGTCGCTGTAAATCACAAAATCTCCCTATCCAGCATCTGGTATGGTCAAGATCTGGGCGTTCGTGAGTCGGCTTTTTAGCTCTTGGAAGCTCTTCTTACACTTGTCAGACCACTCATACTTCTTTTCCTTCTTTGTGAGTGCTGTGAGTGGTGCGGCTAGCTTTGAGAATCTTTCCACGAATCGTCGGTAGTATCCCACTAGACCTAAGAAGTTATGAATTTCCGTTACATTCTTCGAAGTCGGCCATTCACTAACTGCTTCTACTTTCGCAGGGTCCACGGACACTCCCTCCTTAGAGACCACGTGACCGAGGAAGTGGACCTTTTCTAACCAAAATTCACATTTGGAGAATTTGGCGTATAGCTTATGCTCCTTAAGCTTGGATAGGACGGCTCTCAAATGTTCCTCATGCTCCTTCTGTGACAACCCATGCCCTCAGTGGCCCGGACCGTCACTAAAAACTGACTTGCTTACTTTTTCTTATACTTTCTAGCAACTTATACTTGACTAGATATCATAAAATTAGGGATATATTTTTTTTATGTACGTATTTACTGTACGTATACCGATTACTATTCAAAAATACTATTTAACGATTACTATTTAAAAATACTATTTAGCGATTACTATTCAAAAATATGGTTTACGATTATTATTCAAAAATACCATTTAACGGTTATTATTCAAACATGCTATTTAACGATTACTATTCAAAACACTGATACTCAAATTTGTGGAAGATAAACTAACGGTGCCTCCATAACCTTGCCATCACATCCACCTCCGCCGCCACCATCGCCCATTGGGATTTAAGCCGTAGGACATTTACCTACAGCATGAACACACTACGTGAGCTTTACGCCCATAAGTACAACATGTTTACCGCAAAACATGTTTAAACATAGTATATACTTAAAAATATATAAGCAGTCATATATCATATATACCACTTTAATATATCACATATCATATCAACGACTTAAAACATCCACGTAACATGTGCATCACAGAAATATCGTGTACTGAATGCATCTAGAAGCATGGTGAACTATAACTAATGTATGATCCGGTTATGTTCATTTATGCTTCAAACTTCTCTTTTCTTTTCTTGTCTATTTAGGGCCTATGTGTCAGTACCGTGCATGCACAGACCATCGGTAACGCCCGTGGTAAAATAGCCGGAGAGCCATCAACAGATGATCAACTTTTTGCTTTAATTTAGAACCTCTTCATCTGAAAATGCCGGTACGACACGCTTACTAATTTCTGTTTTGTTTATGTTTTCTAGCCATATGCTTCTCTAAGCTGTCCCAAATTCTACATGGTAGAGACGTATGGCATCTAACTTGCTTTTTCATCAATCTACTTGATTGTGAAACTACATGCTCTTAAACATGAGATGCAACATCATGTGCATAGCATACATATTTTAACATACTATAAAATATCATTAAAAAGCATTTTCGTTCATGCCATAGGCGGAGTTATACTTACCTATTTGGAAGCAACTTGAAATCGCACCTTTATTAATTCACAGGTTACCACCTGTCATCAATAACGTTTCTCATTAATACTCTCGTTGAATCACTATTAACGTTAGTGACTATAACTTACGTTTCTATAGGATACCGAGACCCGTCGGTACCCTATTGGCCTATTATGGGGATTTGGTGTCTAACTCATATCGTGTTCGATCAACCGTCAACTTGACAGATTAATCATCGTTCATCACTATGTCATTCGAAACGCGGCCCTTGACTGGTTTACCGCTCAGTCAACTGACCGGTTAACTCGCGTGTTGGTAACTAAGTAGTCTATCGAGTTATTATACGTAAACTTACTGTAGTAACTGACCGGGTTACTTCGCTTATTAGGGTGTGGTAGCCTACCGGGCTACTAAGGCTTGTTTGGTGTAATGGCCCACTGGGCCACTATGGCTTGTTTGGGGTAGTAGCCTACCGGGCTACTAAGGCTTATTTGGTGAGGTAGCCTACTGGGCTACACACTATTTTACTTTGAAAAATTGTTTGGGTTGGTTTGTAAAAATCTTAGAAAAATTCCTTATTTTGAAACCACCCCCTTATCACCCCGTTGGAAAGTGGGGGACGTTTTTATGAAAACCTTGTTCATATTTTAAAGTGTTAAAAAAACATTTTTATTTTGAAGTGCATAAATTATATTCTTAAAGCTTGCATTTTGAAGGTGGTTTTTGAACCACTTTTGAAAACTGTTTTGAAACTTGGTCTAAACGACTTTGTTTGTGATTTGTCAAACATGAAATTTTTCATCCTCGACAAGATGAACAAATCTTGTGTTCATCTCAGAGTCTAACTCTAACTCTAACTCTAACAGCTCCTAATTTCATTAAACCCGCGGGCTTAGTGCCCAATTTTTTGTAAAAGTCCCAGTTTTACATCTCTGTAAAAACAGCTCGATTTGAGGCCCGAAATGGCCAAATTTTTGACACACACAGGTGGTTTTCAAGGTCTCGATGAGATCTACAACTTTTATGTTGAGTCTGAGAACCGGTTCGGACTCTAAGTTGTCCATTTCTAGCAAAACCTAAGACTAAACACTGGGTTCAGATTTTGTTCCCAGTTTTTGGACACTGAGTGAAAAACACTCTAGAAACCTATCTTAGGTTCGTTTTTGGGCGAGGCCTATTTGATGCAAAAACGACTGTATCGAAATTTTCTTAAAACACTATGATTTACCAAATCCCAAATTCGAAACCTAAGGGGGTAGAAATGGCCAAAATCCATGGCCTTTCCCTAAGGACAAATTTGTGTCCAGCCACTAAAACGTTCATGCTCTTATTCGCACATAACCATTCATAAAAAATAATGTAAACACAACCACAACCACATGAACCTAAAAATGATAATCTAAAGGCTTAACATAAACTTATTACAAACCATTTGCATAAATAAATATACGTAAATGGCCTTGATCGAAACTTAAAACCAACTAACACAAGATAAGGTTTTTCGGTTTACCTTCGTGCCTTGAACCAAGCACGGTTTCAACTAGGCTTGAGGAACCAAAAATGGTCATGGGAGTCCAAGAGAATGGGTTCTGTTTTTACTAGAACAAATACCAAAAATTTATCTTAAAAACCAAATCAAAACAGAAACTAAAACTACAAGGATCGGTTTTTGGAAGACTTACCATTAGTGCCTTAGAACGACTTGGATTCGAATCCTCCTAGCACAAGCTTGTGAGGTTTTATTTTTAGTAAGTTTATGGTATGATTTAAAGCTTGAAAAAGCGATGGTTTGGAGGCTTAAGGGGTTCGGCTGCAGCTAGGAAAAGAAGGGAAATGAAAAGTGTTTTGAAAGCCAAAAAGAAAGGAAACAAATCACTTGTGTAAAGGGTGCCTTTTATAGGCAAAATTGATCCAACTTACTTAGACTTAATCCTACTTAATTGTCTACCAAATCAGCCAAATCTTGGGACAAATATGCTGCCCAATTTCAGACCAAGGAGGCATGGGCTGCTCATTGGAAGGAGGGAGGAATAAACAATTATTATTGACTAGCTTTTTAAAAACCCTTGAATAAAATATTCAAGTGTGTCATGGCTAGGGAGATTATTTTAATGGCCACCTTTTGGGCTATGTATGTAGCTGATTTCAGCTGCTTTTGCAGCTAAGGGACATGGAAATTTAAGGCCAAATTTTATCTGTGTTGGCTTCTCATCGCAGTCTAATTTTATACTGTGGTGTTCGGTCCTTTCTCGGCAGTGTTTCAATTTTCATCTGAAAATTGGTTTTTTGAATCTGATTTTTGTACTGTAAATTTCTAGTTATTTTATACTGTCTAAGAGCCCATTATCAGTCTAAATTACTATTCACATCCTATACTATGGTTGTGCCTACACTGTATTGTCTTTTGCACGCAAACCGAGGAGTTCTCAGGTGAAATTTCAGACACAGTCTCTCTTGACTAATTTAGACGTGCTGATTCCATTTTTATCAGTTTTATGTCCATCAGAGGTCATCTCGACCAGTTTTTAGGATCTATGTGACCTCACCTCAAAAAACGTGTCAGTTGCCCGATTGACTAATTTGGGCATTCTGAGCCCAATTATATCAGTTTCGGGGCGAGTAAAGGTCGTCTTGACTCTCATCCTGATACTGCGTATCTCTCACTATTCATTATCCATCGTTTTCTACTTAACTGACTGGTTTGAGTGCTCTAACTCTGATTTTGTCAGTCTCTAGGTGAGAAGAGGTCATCCGAACCATTTTCTCGATGTCGTATCCTTGCTAGGGCTATCTCTTGCTATTGTGCTTAGATATTCGGTCCGAGCATTCTGGTGATTTATTTACCAGTCTTGTGTCAAGAAATGGTCGTCCCGACCAGTTTCCCAGCACTGCATGTCTCATTCATATATACACATAATAGGGTAGACCGGGTTTGCTGTCGGTCGCCCCTTTTACTACATGAATAGTACAACTTAAATAGTATCGTATCTATTTAGTCTATTCAATGGGAAAATGTACCGTATTTTCCAACTTAATTACTCATTGCATAGTAATTAGGTTTCATACAATTTGAGGGTCTATGTAACAGCTGTCTGCTCATTACACAGCCTTTAACACGGCCTCTAACACCGGCGTGTACTAGTTGAAGTTTTTCAACACAGCCATGTTTCAAAACACGGCCTTTTACACGTTCATTAACTCGAGAGGTACACTGCCGTATTCTTGATCGTGTTCTACTTACATGGCCGTGTACCTGACTGTGTTCTACTACACGGCCATGTACACTTACACAGCTATACGCACGTACACAGTCTGAGTGGTACACGGCCACTTACACGGCCGTGTACCTGACCGTGTACTTTAAAAAATTACACTAAAATGCATCAAGTTATTTCTTCAATTTCTCATTAAATTGAAAATTAAAGTACATGATCAAGGCGGTCCTTACACCTCCTTTGTCTTAGAATATATGAGTATGTCATCAATAAACACAATGACAAACTTGCATAAGACTCCTTGAATACTCGGTTCATCAGATCCATGAAAGCTACAGGTGCGTTCATCAGCCCGAACGACATAACAAGGAACTCGTAATGCCTATATCTTATTTGGAATGCTTTCTTGGGTATGTCCGCATCCCTGATCTGCAATTGGTGGTACCCGGAATGTAGGTTGATTTTTGAAAACACTGCGGCACCTCGGAGCTGGTCGAACAAATCGTCAATCCGTGGTAACGGATACTTGTTCTTGATCGTGATCTTGTTCAGCCCCCTATAGTTGATACACATCCTTAACATCCCGTCCTTCTTCTTCACAAATAATACAGGTGCTCCCCAGGGTGAGCAGCTCTGTCGGATGAAGCCTTTGTCCATTAGATCCTTTAGCTAAGTCTGTAACTCCTTTAATTCTGCTGGGACCATTCTATAGGGGGTTTTGGATATGGGTGTCGATCCTGGTAACAGTTCGATTTCGCACGATATCTTCCACTCCGGCAGAAGTCCTGGAAGATCTTCGAGGAATACTTCTGTGAACTCCTTTACTACTAGTATGTTGTCCAGTCTGGATTTCACTTCCTGGGTTGTATCCATGATGTATGCAAGAAAATCGGTGCATCCGCTGGATAGTAGCTGGTGAGCCTTCATTGTCGATATCATCGTCTTCGGCTGCTTCAATGATAAGCCCTTATAGACAAATATTTCGTGTCCACACGGGTCGAAGGTCACCTCCCGTCTCTGATAGTCTATAACGGTATGGTACTTGGCGAGAAAATCCATTCCTATAATCATGTCGTAGTTGCATATCTCGATGATAATTAGGTCCACGCTCAGCTTGTGACCACCGATAACTATTGGCATGTAGCGTATCCAATAGCTAGACAATAAAACTTCCCCAGAGGAAAGGGCAGTTCAAAAAGACTGGTTCATCTTATCTAGGTTCTTGCCTAACCTCCTAGCAAATTCTGATGATGCAAAAGAGTGCATAGCTCCAAAATCAAATAAAACCAGTGCAGTGGAATTGGCAACAGAAAGTTGACCTGTCACCACGACTGGGATTCTGGCCTCTGTATCCTCACGAGTTAAGGCGTAAATCCTCCCCTGCTACTCTGGAGCTTCTAACCTACCTTGGTTGATCGATGGGCCTTTAATTCTTCCTTGGGCGGCGTGCAGCTGTCCGTTAGTAGGGCGAGCTTGGCCTTACTAATTTTACGGGTTGGAGCAGTAGTGTTTGGTGAAGTGGCCTTCCTTGCCATATATGTAACAACCGCTGGTGCCCTAGCGGCACTCTCCAGGATGATTCTTTCTGCATTTAGGGCAAGGTGGGTGTTGATTGACATTTCCCCCATGGTTGTGCTTCTTTTGGGGGAAATTCCTCGGCTGCCCCTGGTTGCTCTGGTTCCCTATTCTTTTGTGGTTGTTGTAGTTGGGCTGTCTATAGTGTTGGTTGTTTCCCATGTTATGGCCCTTGTGTTGCGAGTCGGGGTTTGGCCTTCCCTTGATCTGCCTTGGCTGGTTCTTCTCTTCTCTTTTTGCCTTGAAAATCTGGGCCCTTCGTTCTTTATCTTGGTCCAATCAGTACTCAGCCCGGATGGCTCTACTGACACATTCAGCCATGGTTGTCGACCCATGGCTGCTGCTGCATACCTGGATGACAATATCTGTCCGGAACATTTTTAGCATTCTCCTGACCCTTTCCTTCTCTGTTGGTACTAAGTCAGGGCAAAGGCGTGCCAGTTGTTTGAACTTCCTTACGGCCTCCATGACCGTCATGCTGCCCTGGCGCAAACTATTGAATTCGTCTTGCCGGACTGCTAGGGCTTCATCGTTGAAATACATTTCTTTGAACTCGGTGATAAAGTCTGCCCAATTCATTGTGTTAACATCCCTCCTAATAGCCACGGTCTTCCACCACTGGCGTGCTCCTTTGCGTAGGGCGAGGGTTATGCATAGTACTTTCTCTCTTTCAGTTAATCCCACAAGGTCGAGTATGACCTGGACGTTGGTCAACCAGTCATCTAATTCAAGCACCTTTATGCACCTAAACCGCTCGTACAGGTCACCCTCTCTATGAGCTGGCACAAGGATACGAGTCACTGCAGAAGCAGCCACAGCTGGTGGTGCTGGCATTGCTTAGACTGGTGGGGCTGCTTGTTCCCTAGGCCTGTTGGGGGCTACTGGTGTCACTGGGACTGGCACCTCTTCTGGTTGTGGTGCTTGGGATTGTCAGTTCAGTTGCTCCCGGAGTTGGTTAAGCTTCTGTTGTTGGTTTAACATCATTTCCTGCATGGCTGTGAGCCGTGCCATTAGTTCGTCGTCTCGGGTGGCTTGAGTGGACTGTGATCTGGTTCTTGCCACTGTTACCTATGTAACTCTATCACATAATGGGAAAAGAGAACATAAGTTTCTCAAATTCTATACTTGGGACTCGTATTATATATTATTTTCCTTCTTACTAAACAGTCATAGATTGAAACATATATACTCATTTTATATCTTTCTTTCTTCTTTTGTGACATTCATTACAATTGTCGCATTGTATTAGAACATCATATGAGTGCCAAGAACCGTCCCGTACTCTCTATTATGCTTGATCATACTCGTGGAAAATCATGTTTAGGCCCTTAGGGCAAAATGATACTGCTTTTCATATTAGATACCACAAAAAAATATATATACAATATATCCAAAATTCTAATTCGGTGGGAGTGATACACACTTCCCAGTATATAACCCAATAAGTACAGCTAGATAAGTATGATAAGGAAAGCTACTGTTTCCCTCTATATATATTTACATTATAAGAATTCCTGTGGAAAGGGTTACTACTACTCGGAGGATATTCCTGGCTCCACGTCGGACATTTCTTCATCCTCACTGTCACTCAGGGGGAACTCCTCGGGATCTTCATCTTTATCTTCCCAGATAATACTACCTTCATCGTAACTGGCAATGATAACCTGGGACTCATACATTCCTACCCCCTCATCGTCACTGATGTGGTCGGGGATCTACTCCTCCTCGTCGTTAGGTTGAGCATCGGGGATAGCCTCATCACCATCTTCATCCATGTGGTATCCGGGAGACAGGGGGGCTGGTTCGAGGTCCTCCATCTGGTCTCCATTGTCTTCAGGTACTGCTAGCTGTGGTTCGGCCACAAATCCTTCACCGGCCTGTGGAGGTGCTGCGTTTGCTAGGTCAGGGTTGAGTACCACTCGCTCAGCATCCACTATGTCTCAGACCAGGCGCCTCAAGTTCTCATATGGTGGAGGGTAGTGGACGAGGTCCCTCACATACCTAGGTGTCTCCTCCCATAGCAGGTCAGCTATCTCCGAAAAAGGTCTATCCTGAGGGATGTGAGGCAACATGACATCCAGAAATCTCTGATAATAGTGCGCCATGGTTTCCCCTTCATAAAGATCCCAAGTGTCAGAGAAGATCTAGTATCGTCGCTCACGCATATCCTCCCAAATACTTGCATCCTTAGTTGGGCCATCAGAGTTACGAAGATCTTGGCAGAACTCAGCCCACTGGTCCTTGCAATCAGCTACTGGCCATTACCACGTGTAGACGGGGTGGAATATGGCACCCTTCGAAGATTGTCTCCATATGATGAATCCAATAAGGGAGTTCGTATGGATTGCTGTCGTGTCGTATGTGTATGGTCACACTGCAGCGAAGGCTATACTTACTTCTCGATCCTCTTGCACTTGCCGGGGGTCAAATAGAGTAGTCATCCTCCTACTATAACTTAAACTTTAACTTATATACTAATATTTAAAAATAAAAGCTAACTTACTTGGACAGATGAGGCAAGCATACGACGATGTGAGATAGGGTGGCAGGAAACCACTTTGATACCAACTGTGATACCCCGTGCCCTCAGTGGCCCGGACCGTCACTAAAAACTTGCTTACTTGCTTTCTTTTCTTATACTTTCTTGCACTTGATACTTAACTAGATATTATAAATTTAGGGATTTTTTTTTTAATGGTCACCTTTTAGGCTATGTGTGCAGTTGATTACAGTTGCTTTTGTAGCTAAGAGGCATGAAATTTTAAGGCCAAAATTCATCTATGTTGGCTTCACAATGCAGTATAATTTTATACTGCGGCGTTCAGTCGTTTTTTGGCAGTGTTCTAATTTTCACCCGAAAATTGGATTTCTGAATCCGATTTTTGTACTGTAAATTCTTGGTTGTTTTATACTATCTAAGAGCCCATTATCAGTCTAAATTACTGTTTACATCCTATATTGTGGTTGTGTCTATACTGTGTTGTCCTTTCGCACGTAAACCGAGACGTTCCCGGGTGAAATTTCAGACACAGTCTCTTTTGACTAATTTGGAAGTGCTGATTCCATTTTTATCAGTTTTACATCCATCGAAGATCGTCTGGACTAATTTTCAGGATCTGTGTGACCCCACCTCAAAAAATGTGTCAGGTGCCCGATTAACTAATTTGGATGTTTTGAGTCCAAATATATCAGTTTTGGAGCGAGTAAAGGTCGTTTTGACCCTCATCTTGATGCTGTGTATCTCTCAAACTAAAATTCCCATTTTATGCTCAATCAACCGGATTGAGTCTATTAACCGTTCATATATCAATTTTTGGTCAATTTAAGGCCATCTTGGCCAATAACTTGACGCTACGATTCCTACTATTCACTATCTTTCACTTAACTGACCAGTCTGAGTGCTCTACCTCTGATTTTGTCAGTCTCTAGGTGAGAAGAGGTCATCCAGACCATTTTCTTGATACCGTACCCTTACTAGGGTTTTCTCTTGCTATCGTGCTCAAATGTTCGGTCCGAGCATTCTGATGATCAGTTCACCAGTCTTGTGTCAAGAAATGGTCACCCAAACCAGTTTCTTGACACTGCATGTCTCACACATACATACAAATAATAGGGTGGACTGGATTCACTGTCGATCACCCCTTTCATTGCATGAATAATACTTAAACAGTACTATATCTGTTCAATCTATTCAACCGAAAAATATACTGTATTTTTTTTCAACTTAATTACTCATTATATAGTAATTAGGTTTCATGCATTTTGAGAGTCTGTATAATAGCTTTCTGCCCATTACACAACCTTCAACACGACCTGTAATACGGGCGTGTATAAGGCAATACAGGCGTGTATACACCAGATACGGGTACGGTGGCCCGCCCTTCATGGAGGCCAATAGTACTAGCATAGTAGAGCTCTGAAGTCCACTATGATAGATTGTTACCTCTTTGGGGTCGCCGGCAACTTACTTAAAATTCATTTTTGTTATTTACTGATTAAAATTTTAAAACTATATTTCCAACTTGGGAAAAACTGGAATATTTTTTTTCTTGAAACTGAACTTTAAACTGTAAAGTGTAACCCATTATAAAATACAAACTGTAAAACATATCGTATTCTGTCATACTTAATTTACATCATGGTACAAATATTCAAAATGGCTTTCAAAGTCTGCTTAACGGAAAACATAAGCAGGACCATCCCCTTGCCCAACCCTATTGGCAGATGTAGATCCCGCCCCTCGTCCATCCACTAACTACTGATGTACAAGCTTCTTACCTGCAACATGAATAAACTTGTGAGCGATATGCTCAGTAAGTTCAAACATACAAACTGGAACATAAAACATAAAATCATTAAAAGTACTATTCATATGAATAGTAATATTGACTTTTGACTATGAATAGTAAGGTTGACTTTGATCAATACTATTCATGCTGGCGTTGACCTAAGCTGCTACACACATACAATTAGTACATATTATGCTTGATTATAAAAATCTTAAGTATTATGTCTTTATCTTGCTTTAATTCTGATATTGGGCCCCTGGATTGGTCGTACCATAGTGCACGCATGACTGAGAGGGACTCTGGGGAGCGACCCACTAGCTAATCCTCTACAGTCTACATAATAGTGGACTTCCATACCCGGGACTTACCACCATCGGTGTGGAAGCCATATCATAACTGAACATGTAGAACCTCCACCTGTGTGGGAGGTCGGTACGCCAATACTGGTTTCATTACTGACTTTCTTATGGTTCCTGGCCGGTGGCATTATTTCTACCTCCTGAGTCTGGAACTCTTTGTAAGGACTGCTTCGATCATGTACTTTAATTTTTAATTTAATGAAAAATTGAAGAATAATTTGATGCATTTTAGTGTAATTTTTAAAGTACACGGCCGTGTAAGTGGTCGTGTACCACTCAGACTGTGTACGTGTGTGTAGCGGTGTAAGTATACATGGCCTGTAGTAGAACACGGTCAAGTATATGGTCGTGTAAGAGGCAGTGTACCGCTCGGGTTGTGAACGTGTAAAAGGCAGTGTTTTGAAACAGGGCTGTGTTGAAAAACTTCAGCTAGTACACGCCCGTGTCCGGTGTATACACGCCCATGTTACCCTATACACGCCCGTGTTAGAGACCGTGTTAAAGGCCGTGTAATAGGCAGAAAGCCATTACATAGATCCTTAAATTGCATGAAACCTAATTACTATGCAATGAGTAATTAAGTTGGAAAATATATTATATTTCTCGTTGAATAGACTAAACAGATACGGTACTATTTAAGTACTATTCATGCAGTGAAAGGGGCGACTAACAGTGAACCCATTTCACCCTATTATGTGTATGAGACATGCAGTGTTGGGAAACTGGTCCAGACGACCATTTCTTGACATAAGACTGGTAAATAGATCACCAGAACGCTCGGACCAAATGTCTGAGCATAATAGCGAGAGATAGCCCTAGCAAGGGTACGATATCGAGAAAATGGTCCAGATGACCTCTTCTCACCTAGAGACTGACAAAATCAGAGTCGGAGCACTCAGACCAGTCAATTAAGTAGAAAACGGTGAATAATGAATAGTGAGAAGCACGGTGTCAAGTTATTGGCCAAGACGACCTTAATTTGACCTAAAACTAATACATGAACGGTTAGTAGACTCGATCTACTTGATTGAGCACAAAATGAGAATTTTAGTTTGAGTGATACACAGTATCAGGATGAGGGTCAAGACGACCTTTACTCGCTCCGAAACTAATATATTTGGGCTCAGAATGCCCAAATTAGTCAATCGGGCACCTGATACGTTTTTCGAGGTGGGGTCACACAGATCCTGAAAACTGGTCTAGATGACCTCCGATAGATGTAAAATTAATAAAAATAGAATCAGCATGTCCAAATTAGTCAAGAGAGACTGTGTCTGAAATTTCACCCGGGAACGCCTCGGTTTGTGTGCGAAAGGACAACACAGTATAGACACAACTACAATATAGGATGTAAACAGTAATTTAGTCTTTTAATGGGCTCTTATACAGTATAAAACAACCAGGAATTTATAGTACAAAAATCGGATTCAGAAAACCAATTTTCGGATGAAAATTGGAACACTACCGAGAAAGGACCAAACACCGCAGTATAAGATTAGACTGCGATGAGAAGCCAACACAGATAAATTTTGGCCTTAAATTTCCATGCCCCTTAGCTGCAAAAGTAGCTATAATCAGTTGCACACATAGCCCAAAAGATGGCCATTAAAATATTTTCCCTAACCATAACACACTTGAATAAAATATTCAAGGGTTTTAAAAAGTTGGTCAACAATATTTGTTTATTCCTCCCTCCTTCCAATGAGCAGCCCACGCCCACTTGGCCTGAAATTGGGCAGCAAATTTGTCCCAAGGTTTGGCTAATTTGGTAGACAATTAAGTAGGATTAAATCTAAGTAAGCTTGATCAATTTTGCCTATAAAAGGCACCCTTTACACAAGTGATTTGTTTCCTTTCTTTTTGGCTCCCAAAACACATTTCACTTCCCCCTTTTCTCCTAGCTGTAGCCGAACCCCATAAGCCTATAAACCTTCACTTTTTCAAGCTTTAAATCATACCATAAACCTGCTAAAAATCAAACCTCATAAGTTTGTGCTAGGAGGATTCAAATCCAAGTCGTTCTAAGGCACCAAGGGTAAGCCTTCAAACAACCGATTCTTGTAGTTTTAGTTTCTGTTTTGATTTGGTTTTTAAGAGAAAATTTTGGTATTTGTTCTAGCAAAAATAGACCCCATTCTCTTGGATTCCCATGACCATTTTTGGTTCCTCAAGCCTAGTTGAAACCGTGCTTGGTTCAAGACACGAAACCAAAAACCTTATCTTGTGTTAGTTGGTTTTAAGTTTTGATCAAGGCCATTTATGTGTATTTATTTATGCAAATGGTTTGTAATAAGTTTATATTGAGCCCTTAGATTATCGTTTTTAAGTTCATGTGGTTGTGGTTGTGTTTACATTATTTTTTTTGTGAATGGTTATATGCAAATGAGAGCATGAACATCTTAGTGGCTGGACACAAATCTATCCTTAAGGAAAAGCCACGGATTTTGGCCAGTTCGACTCCCTTAGGTTCCGAATTTGGGATTTGGTAAAACACAGTGTTTTAAGAAAATTTTGATACGGTCGTTTTTGTCTCAAATAGGCCTCGGCGAAAAATGAACCTAATATAGGTTTTTAGAGTGTTTTTCACTCGGTGTCCAAAACTAGAAACAAAATCCGAACCCAATATTTACTCTCGGGTTTTGCTAGAAATGGACCACTTAGAGTCCGAACCAGTTCTCGGACTCAACATGAAAATTGTAGATCTCGTCAAGACCTTAAAAACAACTCGTGAGTATCAAAAATTTGGCCATTTCGAGGCTCAAACCGAGCCGTTTTTACATAAATGTAAAACTGGGACTTTTACAAAAAGAACTGGGCACCAAGCCTACGGGTTTAATGAAATTAGGAGCCATTAGAGTTGGATTTAGGCTCTGAGGTGAACATGAGATCTGTTTATCTTGTCGAGGACAAAAACACTCATGTTTAACAAAATCACAAACAAAGTCGTTTAGACCAAGTTTCATAATAGTTTTCAAAAGTGGTTCAAAACCACCTTTAAAATGTAAGCATCAAAAAATATAATTTATTCACTTCAAAATAAAAATGTGTTTTTAACACTTTAAAAATATGAACAAGGTTTTGATAAAATCGTCCCCCACCTTCCAACGGGGTGATAAGGGAGCAGTTTCAAAATAAGGAATTTTTCCAAGATTTTTACAAGCCAACCCAAATAATTTTTTCAAAATAAAATAGTGTGTGTAGCCCGGTAGGCTACCACACCAAAAAGGCCTTAGTAGCCTAGTAGGCTACTACCCCAAACAAGCCATAGTGGCCTGGTGTGTCATTACACTAAACAAGCCTTAGTAGCCCGGTAGGCTACCACACCCCAACAAGCGAAGTAACCCGGTCGGTTACTACATTAAGTTCACGTATACTAACTCGATAGACTACTTAGTTACCAACACGCGAGTTAACCGGTTAGTTGACTGAGCGGTAAACCAGTCAAGAACCGCGTTTCGAACAACACAGTGAGGAACGATGATTAATCTGTCAAGTAGACGATTGATCGAACATGATACGAGTTAGACACCAAATCCCCATAATAGGCCAATAGGGTACCGACGGGTCTCGGTACCCCATAGAAACGCAAGTTATAGTCACTAACGTTAATAGTGACTCAACAAGAGTATTAATGGGAAATGTTATTGGTGACAGGTGTAACCTGTGAATTGATAAATGTGTGATTTCAAGTTGCTTACAATTAGGTAAGTACAACTCCGCCTATGACATGAACAAAAATGCTTTCAAATGATATTTTACAGTATGTTAAAATGTGTATGCCATGCACACGATGTTGCACCTCATGTTTAAGAGCATATAGTTTCACAATTAAGTAGATTGATGAAAAAGCAAATTATATGCCATACGTCCCTACCATGTAGGATTTGGGACAGCTTAGAGAAGCATATGGCTAGAAAAGATAAATAAGATGGAAATTAGTAAGCGTGTCGTACCCGCCTTTTCAAATGAAAAGGTTCTAAGTTAAAACAGAAAGTTGAGCATCCGTTGATGGCTCTCTGGCTATTTTACCACGGGCATTACCGATGGTCTGTCACGCACGGTACTAACACATGGGCCCTAAATAGACAAGAAAAGAAAAGAGAAGTTTGAAGCATAAATGAACATAACCGGATCATGCATTAGTTATAGCTCACCATGCTTTTAGATGCATTCAGTACATGATGTTTCTGTGATGCACATGTTATGTGAAGTTTTATAATCATTGATATAATATGTGATATGTGATATGTTAAGGTGGTATATGTGATATATGACTACTTATATGTTTTTAAGTATGCACTATGTTTAAACATGTTTTGTGATAAACATGTTGTACTTACTGGGCGTAAAGCTCACGTAGTGTGTTCATGTTGTAGGCAAGTGTTCTACGCCTTAAATCCCAATGGGCGATGGTGGCGGCGGAGGCGGATGTGAGGGCAAGGTTATGGAGACACCGCGGGTTTAACTTCCACAAATTTGAGTATCAGTATTTTGAATAGTGACTGTTAAATGGTATTTTTGAATAGTAATCGTAAACCGTATTTTTGAATAGTAATCACTAAATAGTATTTTTAAACAGTAACTATTAAATAGTATTTTTAAATAGTAATCGGTACACGTACGTATACAGTAAATACGTATATGTAAAAAAAAATCCCTAATTTTATGATATCTAGTTAAGTATAAATTACTAGAAAGTATAAGAAAAGCAAGCAAGTTAGTTTTTAGTGACGGTCCGGGCCACTGAGGGCATGGGGCGCCACACTCTTTACATCATGTCCTTTGATTATGGTTATTTATTGTTCCACGTTAGTGTGCATATAGCACCTGAATATACGTTTACGTATCATATATAGCATATAGTCATATCAAGTAAATTCATGTTGCAGATAAGTAAATGTCTGAACTTATCGTTATTTTGCTAGTGATTCCTTTCCTGAGTAAATCGACTTCCTTATATCACTTTTTTGTTAATTCCCTATAACCGAAATAAATCACGGTTATTTTGCTACTCAATTCATATTTAAAATATTATAAAAAAATTAAAATTTCTGATGTGGATCCCCTAATTATACGTTTTGGGATTCATATTTTCAATTCTGCAATTATTATACTGCTTAGAATACTATTCCAAGCCTTAATATCACTTTTCTAAACTTTTTGACAAAATGACCATTTTACCCCTAACTTTTAGCAAAATAACTATTTTGTCCCTAGTAGGATTTTCCCTCATTTCTCTGGCTTACGGCTCTATTTTAGTCTTTAGAAATTTAATAAAATCATTCTGAGGCTTTTACAGCCTTTTTCTAGCAATTTGGAAAATTTTAGTCAAAATGACCATTTTGCCCCTGACAGGACCTTAGACCGTGAAATTTCCGTTTTAACATTTTAACGGTGTTTTCTAACCCCAAAAATCATAGAACAATCTTTCTTAGGTCTTACCGAGCTTTTATGATATTTCTCACCAAAACGCTCGGGTTACTATTCACTCATCCCTCGGGTGGTACTATTCCGACCCTCGGGGTCGTTTCTCGTTTTTCTAACCTTTTGGGACCTCAAATGGACAATTCACTAGTTATGAAATCGTCTGTCATCCTTTTCTCGAGCCTAGGTTCCCAAGGGGGCTCGGGTTTCCAGTTCCCGATCCTACTTTTACCCCTCGTTTACCAAATTGCCCTTCGAGCGTTCTAAAAATTTCGACAACATTTCTGTTGAAATTCTAGGTTCCCGACGTTTAAGAAACGTCTCGAAACCATCTATCCTATTCTACCCTACCAAGTACTATACCAAAAGTCTAATTTTATGTAAAAGTTACAAACTTTTTACGTAAAATTACACAATAAAACTTACTCGTTTCTAACGGGATTTCAACCCGTTCTTTCTCATTTTTAGGCTCGGTTTTATACACCATTTACATATTAACATAGCTCTATTAAAACTTTCTCATTTTCACTAAACCTATACACTGTTTTTCCCAAATAAATTTAAACAAAATTTTTGTTTCATAGCTCCATTTTTCCTTATTTATTTTTCACATCAACACATTCACGTTACATCACAAAACCCTAGCATAACTCATCAAAATTTCATACATAATCCCCTTAGAAAGCCATAGATTTTCCTTGAAAAATCAATCTCAAAATTTTGTTTTCATTTTCGTTTCTTTTTCTTGTTTTCTACACAAAATCAAAATCACATTTATCATACACATTCACCAACACAAAATCTCATTTTCCCCCTAATGCCACCCACGGTTTCAATTGAAAAACAAGCACCAAAAATTAGTGTTTTTCAATTTCATTTCATCCATTTCTTTCATTTCATTTACACATATTTTTCAACACCAAAAACCACGCAAAACAATACCAAAATTTTCACCATTCCAAACCCTAATAAACCCACGGTTTTAGGGAGAGAAACACATACTCAACTTGATTTTTCATGTCTATATTTCTTGCTTAACTCAATCTCACACCATTAACACACTTTCAATCAAAAATCCATTAAACAAAAACTGATTTTTCTCACATTAAAACAGCCCATATCACACAGATTTTCTTCATGAAAAACAAGAAGAAATCATGTCAAAATAAGAGTTTACCTTGCTCGCTCGATTACTTGAACTTTGGGATGAATTTTTCACACTCTCTTGCAACAAACTTGAAGAAAGTTTTCTGGTTTCAATGGGGGAGGTGCATGGCTGCTCTAATGGCTGAAAACCAAATTTTTTTTTTTTTTTTGGTTTTTAGAAGCCCAAAACCGTGTATATAAGCAGCCAAAAAGGAGGGACTAAGTTGTAAAACTTTTAGGGACCTTTTTGCTAGCTTTTTATGTAATTTTCCCACTCTTTAGGGACTGTTTTATAATTTCTCAAAGTTGGGCAGATTTTTTCCCTGATTTTAGCCCCAAAATCCGCCACCTAAATGCCCTAGAAACCTCTTGAAATTTTTGCTAATCTTCCTTTGACTTTTCTTGTTGACTTTAAATCCTAACCATTGAATTTTCTTGACTTTAAACCCTAGCCCTTGGATTTGAATGTATCCTTACATCCTTTCAAAGATTCACATCCAATCTTTGACTCCCCTCATTAATTCTAGGTCAAACTTTTGACCAAAAATGAAACCAAAAAGTTTTGCACCGAAATCACATAGATAAGTTTCTAAGGCTGTCCGTGCGATCGGTTTTCCTTATTTCACCCCAATTTGCCTAAAATTTTATCCCATAAGTATTTTGTCTTTTAGTGGCTTACTGTATATTCTTAAGAATTTTGAAACCGAAAAGGCTTACTTTCTCCGATTTCGGTTCGGTAAAATTTTCCGTCCCGAACACTCTCTTGTCGGGACCATCAGAACATTTCACCATGTTCTAATTAATATTAAAACATCTACCTTACAACTTTACACATAAAAATCATTGAGTACTCAGGTTATACAAAATTTCTAGAAACAGTGAAATTTCTTGAATATGACAACGGGCATGTACTAGTTGAAATTCTTCAACATGGTCCTGTTTCAAAACATGGCCTTTTACACGTTCATTAACCCGGGTGGTACACGACCTCTTACACGGCCTTGTTCTTGACCGTGTCTCTATACAAGGCCATGTTCAATTACACGGCTTCTCACGTGTTCACAACCAGAGCGGTACACGGCCTCTTACATGGTCGTGTATCTGACCGTGTTCGACTACATGGCCATGTATACTTACATGGCTACACACATGTACACAGTCCGATTGGTACATGGCCACTTACACGGCCGCGTACAGGACCATGTACTTTAAAAATTACACTAAAATGCATCAAATCATCCCTCAATTTCTCATTTAAATGAAAATCAAGTTACAGGAATGGGACGGTCCTTACAATCTACCCCCCTTGCAAAATTTTCGTCCTTGAAAATTAGAATAAGTCCAGGAAGTCTCTTTTCATGTCCTCTTCCCGTTCCCACATGGCTTCTCCTATATTGTGGTTCTGCCACAATACTTTTACCAGCAGGATAACCTTATTCCTGAGGACCTTAGTTTCCCTAGCGAAAATCTGCACGGTTCTCTCCTCGTACGTCAGGTCAACGTGGACTTCAACGGGTTCATGACTCAGAATGTGGGAACTGTCTGGCACGTACTTCTTCAGCATTGAGATGTGGAAAACATTGTGCATGGAAGCTAGTTCGGGAGGAAGCACTAGTCGGTAGGCTACCTTCCCGACCCTCTCGAGGATCTCGAAGGGTCCTATATATCTAGGACTGAGCTTCCCTTTCTTCTCAAAGCACATCACCCCTTTCATGGGTGCCACCTTGAGGAAAACTGAATCTCTTTCTCGAAATTCAAGAGGCCTTAGTCGTTTGTCCGCGTAACTCTTCTGGCGGCTATGTGCTATATCCAGCCTCTCTCTTATAAGCTTCACATCTGTGGTGGTATCCTTGACAAAGTCGGTGTTGGTGAACTATTTTTCTCTGATTTCATGCCAGTGAACCAAAGATCAGCATCTTCTTCCATAGAGTGCCTCGTACAGAGCCATCCCAATTGAGGAATGATAGCTATTATTGTACGAGAACTCTATCAAAGGCAGCTTCTGATCCCAATTCCCCTTAAATTCTAACACACATGCTCTCAACATAGCTTCTAAAGTCTAAATAGTTCTCTCAGACTGGCCATCAGTCTGAGGATGGAAGGCAGTGCTGAAGTTCAATTTAGTTCTCATTGCAGCTTGAACGCTCTGCCAAAACCTTGAAGTGAAGCGTCCATCGTGATCTGAGATGATCGATTTGGGTACTCCATGCAGTCTTACTATTTGAGCAACGTACATTTCTGCTAATCTTTCTACCGAGTAGCTCAACTTCATAGCTAAAAATTGAGCTGATTTCGTTAGTCGGTCCATAATTACCTAGATGGCATAATTGTAAGGACTACCCCATTCCTGTAACTTGATTTTCATTTAAATAAGAAATTGAGGGATGATTTGATGCATTTTAGTGCAATTTTTAAAGTACACGGTCTTATACACGGCCATGTAAGTGGCCGTATACCAATCGGACTGTGTACATGTATGTAGCTGTGTAAGTATACATGGCCGTATAGTCAAACACGACCAGGGACACGGCCATGTAAGAGGCCGTGTACTGCTCAGGTTGTGAACATGTGAGAAGCCATATAACTGAATATGGCCGTGTATAGAGATATCGTCAAGAACACGGCTGTGTAAGAGGCCATGTACCACTCGGGTTAATGAATGTGTAAAAGGCCGTGTTTTGAAACAGGTCCATGTTGAAGAATTTCAACTAGTACACGCCCGTGTCTGGTGTATACACGCCCGTGTTGCCTTATACACACCCGTGTTAGAGGTCGTGTTGAAGGCCGTGTAATGGGCAGAAAGCCGTTACACAGACCCTTAACATGCATGAAACCTAATTACTATGTAATGAGTAATTAAGTTGAAAAAAATACAGTATATTTTCCAGTTGAATAGATTAAACAGATACCGTACTGTTTAAGTACTATTCATGCAATGAAAAGGGTGATCGACAGTGAACTCGGTCTACCCTATTATGTGTATGTATGTGTGAGACACGTAGTGTCAGGAAACTGGTCCGGTTGACCATTTCTTGACACAAGACTGGTGAATAGATCACCAGAACGCTCGGACCGAACATCTGAGCACGATAGCGAGAGAAAACCCTAGCAAGCGTACGGTATCAAGAAAATGATCTGGATGACCTCCTCTCACCTAGAGACTCAATCCGGTTGATTGAGTATAAAACGGGAATTTTAGTTTAAGAGATACGCAGCATCAGGATGAGGGTCAAAACGACCTTTACTCACTCCAAAACTGATATATTTGGACTCAAAACGTCCAAATTAGTCAATCGGGCACCTGACATGTTTTTCGAGGTAGGGTCACACAGATCTCGAAAATTGGTCCAAACGACCTCCGATGGACGTAAAACTGATAAAAATATAATCAAAACATCCAAATTAGTCAAGAGAGACTGTGTCTGAAATTTCACCTGAGAACGCCTCGGTTTGCATACGAAAGGACAACACAGCGTAGACACAACCACAATATAGGATGTGAATAGTAATTTAGACTGATAATGGGCTCTTAGATAGTATAAAACAACCAGAAATTTATAGTACAAAAATTGGATTTCTAAATCCAATTTTCGGGTGAAAATTGGAACATTACCGAGAAACAACCGAACACCGCAGTATAAAATTAGACTACATTGTGAAGCCAACACGGATGAATTTTAGCCTCAAAATCTCATGCCCCTTAGCTGCAAAACCAGCTGTAATCAGCTGCACACATAGCCCAAAAGGTGACCATTACAAAAAATCAAAAGCTATGACACATGGAATAGATTATTCATAGGGTTTCAAAAGCATGGTCAACAAATGTTTCTTTATTCTTCTCCCATTTAAGGCAGCACCCATTTTGGTCTGAAAATATGTAGCAATTTGTCCCATGATTTGGCTAATTTAGTGGACAATTAATTAGGATTAATTCCAAGTAAGCTTGATCAATTTTGCCTATAAAAGGCACCCCTTGCATAAGGGTTTTGTTCTTTCATTTGACACCCTAAAAACGCAACCATTTCTTCCTTTTCTTCTAAGCTGCAGCTAACCCCCTTTAAGCCCCCAAACCTTCACTTTTCCAAGCCACAAATCATACCAACAACTTACCAAAAATCAAACCTCACAAGCGTGTGTTAGGAGAAGTCGAATCCAAGTCATTTTAAGGCACCAAGGCAAAAACAGACCCCACTCTTTTAGATTCCCATGACCATTTTTGGCTCCTCAAGCCCTAGTTGAAACCGTGCTTGGTTCAAAGCACAAAGGTAAATTGAAAACCCTATTTTGTGTTAGTTGGTTTTAAGTTTTGATCAAGGCTATTTATGTGTATTTATTTATGCAAATGGTTTGTAATAATTTATTTTGAGTCTTTAAGTTTTCATTTTTAAGTTTATACGGTTGTGGTTGTGTTTACAAATTTTTACGAATTGCTATGGTATATGTGATGTTACGAACGAGTAGGAACATAGCTAGACATAAATCTGTCCCTAGGAAAGGCCATGGATTTTGGCCATTTTGACCCACTTAAGTTCCAAATTTAGGATTTGGTAAAACATGGTGTTTTAAGAAAATTTCGATATGGTTAGTTTTGCATCAAACAGGCCTCGGCTAAAAACGAATCTAAGATAGGTTTTTAGAGTGTTTTTCACTCAGTGTCTGAAATTGGGAACAAAATCTAAACCCAGAAATAGGCACGGGTTTTAGTGAAAACAGATCCCTTAGAGTCCGAACCGGACTTCGGGCTTAACATAAAAGTTGTAGATCTCGTCGAGATCTTAAAAACAACAATGTGTGTTTTAAAAATTTGACCGTTTCAGGCCTCAAACAGAGCCATTTTTACAGAGACGTAAAACTGGGAATTTTTCAAAAAACTGGGCATAAGCCCACGGGTTTAATGGAATTAGGAGCTGTTAGAGTTGGATTTAGGCTCCAAGGTGAACATGAGATTTGTTCATCTTGTCGAGAATGAAAACTTTAATGTTTGCCAAAGTTACAAACAAAGTCGTTTCGATCAAGTTTCAAAATAGTTTTCAAAAATAGTTCAAAAACCACCTTTAAAATGTAACCTTAAAATGTAATTTATATTCTTCAAAATAAAATGTGTTTTAACACTTCAAAAATACAAACATGGTTTTTATACAAAAGTCCCCTACCTTCCAATAGGGTGATAAGGGGACGGTTCTAAAAATAAAGAATTTTTCCAAGAACTTTTAAGTCAACCTACACTTTTTTTAAAGAGAAACGGTGTATGTAGCCCAGTAGGCTACCACACCAAACAAGCCTTAGTAACCTGGTAGGCTACTACCCCAAATGAGTCATAGTGGCCCGGTGGGCCATTACACTAAACAAGGAATAGTAACCTGGTAGGCTACCCCAGCCCAACAAGCAAAGTAACCCCGTCGGTTACTACACCTGTTTATGCATAGTAACCCGGTAGACTACTTAGTTACCAACACGCGAGGTAACCGGTCAGTTGACTGATCGGTAGACCAGTCAATGACTGCATTTCGAATAATACTGTGAGGGACGATGATTAATCTGTCAAGTAGATGATTGATCAGACACGATACGAGTTAGACACCAAATCCCTATAGTAGGCCAATAGGGTACTGATGGGCTCGGTACCACATAGAAACACAAGTAATAGTCACTCACAGTAGTAGTGACTCTACGGAGATGCTGATAAGGAACGTTATTGATGACAGGTGGTCACCTGTAAATTGTTAAAGGCGCGAGTATGCATTTTTGCTTGCAAATTAGGTAAGTACAACTCCGCCTACGGGATGAATAAAATGATGTTAAATGATGTTTTTCAGTATGCTAAAAATACGTATGCCATGCACATAATTTCGCACCGCATATTTAAGAGCATATCATTTCACAATCAAGTAGATTGATGAAAGAGCAAGTTAGACGCCATATGTCCCTACCACATAGTATTAGGGACATCTTAGAAAAGCATGTGACTAGAAAAGATAAACAAGATGGAAATGTATAGGCGTGTCGTACAGGCTCTTTCAGTTGATAGGGTTTTAAAGTAAGTTAAAGCAGAAAGTTGAACATCTGTTGATGGCTCACCGGTTTTTAACCATGGGCGTTATCGATGGTTTGTGCACATAAAGTACTGACACATGGGTCCTAAATAGACAAGAAAAAAAAAGGAAAATAATGAAGCATAAATGAACATAACCAGATCATGCATTAGTTATAGTTCACCATGCTTCTAGATGCACTCACTACACGATGTTTCTGTGATGCACATGTTATGTAAAGGTTCATATTCGCTGATATGTTATGTGATGATTCGTTATGTGATATGTTAATACGGTATATGTTGGTACCTGATATATTATATGATTTTAAGTATGTTTTATGTTTAAACATGTTTTGCGGTAAACATATTGTACTTACTGGGCGTAAAGCTCACGTAGTGTGTTCATGCTGTAGGTAAGCGTCCTACGGCTTAAACTCCAATGGGCGATAGTGGCGGCGGAGGCGGATGTGAGGGCAAGGGTATAGAGACACCGCGAGTTTATCTTCCGCAAATTTGAGTATCAGTATTTTAAATAGTAAGGGGTAAATAGTATTTTGAATAGTAGCTGTCAAACAGTATTTGTAAACAGTAATCACTAAACAGTAATTTTAAATAGTAACCATTAAATAATATTTTTAAATAGTAACCATAAACCGTACTTTTGAATAGTAACGTAATAGTAACCGTAAACCATATTTTTGAATAGTAACCGTTAAATAGTATTTTTGAATAGCAACCGTTAAATAGTATTTTGAATAGTAATCGGTATACGTACGTACACAGTAAATGTATACATGTTAAAAAAAATCCCTAAATTTATGATATCTAGTTAAGTATCAAGTGCAGGAAAGTATAAGAAAAGAAAGCAAGTAAAAGTTTTTAGTGAGGGTCCGGGCCACTGAGGGCACGGGGCGTCACAGCGTGCACATGGTACTGACACACGAGCCCTTAGCGAAGTAAAGAAAAGATAATAAATAATGAAGCATAATATGAGCATAATCGGATCATGTATTGTTATGATATGCCTTAGCTACAGTTCAGCATGCTTCTAGTTACAGTAGATATGCATCAGTACACGATATATTCTGTTATGCATAAAGTATGTGATGTCTTGCATTCAGTGATATGCTATGTTTTGATATGTGATATGTGGTATATGTTGATACTTGACATGCTTATATGATTTTAAGTATGTGCTATAATTTAAACATGTTTTGCTGTTAACATGTTGTACTTACTGGGCATAAAGCTCACAGTATGTGTTCATACTATAGATAAATGTCCTATGGCTTAAACATCAATGGGCAATGACGGCGGTGGAGGTAGATGTGAGGGTGAGGTTATGGATACACCGTGAGTTTAACTTCTGCATAGTAAACAATATTTTAAATAGTAACTAGTTAAAGAATTTCTCAAGTATATACGTATGACTGAATTCCTTATGTTTGAGACTTTGTATTTTTGAAAATATACATACGTGAACAGTAAATACATACGCCTTAAAAAAATCCCTTAAAATTATGGTATCAAATTAAGCAAGTTTAAGAAATAGTTTAAAGCAAGTTAAGTAGTAGTAGTTTTAAGTAACGTTTCAGGCCACTAAGGGCACGAGATGTCATAGCTCTTAAGTCACTACTATCCCGTTTAAACTCGGTCCTTGACTGGTTAACCGACTAGTCAACTGACCGGTTACCTCGCGTATTCACTGTTTAGCCTATTGGGTTACATTTACCGATTTAATCGCTCCAAATTTTATACTTAGCTCACACCCATCCCTTGGGTGGTACTATTCTGACATAGGGTTGTTTTCTTACATTTCGAGATTTCGAATGGGTAGTTTACTAATCCTCAAAACGTCCATCCTTCTTTCTTGAGCCTAGGTCACTGAGGGGGCTCGAGTTTCTATCCCAATCATATTTTTATCCCTCGTTTCCTAAAATAACTCTTGGTGCCATTTTTGAAATTTTGGCAGCATTTCTGCTTAATTTTTGGGTTCCTAACATTTAGGAAATGCTTCAAAACCATCTAACCAATTCTAATCTGCCACGTACTAAACCAAAGGCCTAATTTTTATGTAAAAACTCAACTTTTGACATAAAAATATTCACATTTTCACACATTTTCTTTTTTGACATTTCATCCATTTTTCTTATAATTTCTCAAGCCAATAATCCATAACTAATTACATAATCATTGCAGTAATAAAATGAGGAACGAAGAGATCGAAATCATTACCAAAACCGTTCCCATCGGCAATCAAAAGAGTCTTTTGGTCTCGACCACAGAATCTTTAATCATCGTTCTTCACTTTTGAAATTCTGGTTGGCAATTCCAATGCCGCGGACATGTCCAGAACGTCGAAAATAGGCCAGAGTGCCATTCTTCAAATTTTGGTGGCCGGGTCGCCGTTGACCACTGTTGACCGACATTGACTTACCGTTGAACGGTGGCGGCGTGGGAAACGGTGGACACCATTTCGTAGATCTCAAAGTGAGGAACCTATTTCTGGTGTCAATTTCTCGAATTGGAGCTCCCATCGTCGAAAACGAACCCTTGAAAGGCGGACGACGGCAGCGAGGTCCGTTCTCTGCCGTGCCAGCGTTAATTCTGAAAATTGACTTGGGGCTTTTGATTTTCATCCTATTCTGAACGTTTTGAGACCGGCGGCGTCGCTCACCTCTGCCAGAAACCGTGACTTCCATGGCAGCGACATGGCGACGACGACAAAGGCGTGGGTGGCGCGATCCGGCGGCCGTTGAGGTGAAATGAGGCCTAGGTTTTGTTCTACTCTTCACCACGAATCTTTTGGGACTAGAATCAGCTTGATCAAAGGTCAGACGACGGAGTTACGGTGTTGGGAAAATCCGTGCCTCCGGCTACTTTAGGCCGCGCGTGTGGCTTCCTCTGGCGGCTGTTCCTTCGAGTCGACCCACCATTGGACTAAGCTCGGCGAGAGCATTTCAATGAGACCGACGGTGTTGAAAATGGACACCATTTTTGGTAGTCAGTTACTGTTCATTTCAATGGTGTGGGGAGAAAAGAAGAGAGAAAGAAAAGTATGGGGGGCCTTTTTATAAAAATCCAAAATTTTCACTATTTTATACTTTTTTTTTTTTGAAAATTTTAACATAGGCTATACTGACTAACTTGGGTGTGCTGAATCCAATTATTTCAGTTTTATTTTCATCCGAGGTCATCTCGACCAGTTTTTCGATACTACATTTTTCCAGTCAAAAATTATTTTTTGTGCTCAATTGACTAATTTGAGCATGCTGATTCTGAATATCTCAGTTTTATTTCAAGAAAAGGTCACATTGACTAATTTCTTAATACTGTGTTGAAGGAAAATAAATCGGTAAAAATGTATCAGAGTGGCGCAGCGGAACAATAAAAATTTTTTAAATCATTAAATATCTCATGATGCCATATACAATAAACCAACAACAATTAAAACTCATACCTCAAGGACGTCAATCTTGCAGGAGGAGAATGACTGAAGGGCTTCAACCAACTAGCCTTCTCTACTATTCTCCAATTCCCGAATGGCTGAGTGTGTGGGCACTCTGAATCTCGATCGGTATGCTAGCACTGCTAGTCTTCTTCTGACCACCCAGATCTCTAAAGAACTTATTGTCACGGTGAGTTATGCAACAATATGCCTACTCACCTAAGAGTCTGTGGTATGAGAGAACTGGAGTAGCAGGACCTCTATTTTTAGACCTGCATGAGGTGATTCTGAATTCGAATTGAATTAGGAGAAGATATTCTCCCTTATCCACAAGCACAAAATCCGAATTTTCCAAGGGGAAAATCCCAACAATAAATTCGGCCACTTTAGGATAAATCCAATCCAAATCTAAACAAGATTTTAACTAGAATTTTATCTCCCTTTTTCAACCAAAAAATATCTGAAAATCCAAGGGGAAAATCCCCACAAAAATTCGGCCACTTTTGGATAAGGGAGAATCAAAATTCCACTAGAATTTTCAAGCTTGAATCTCATCTCATCCTTATCCAAAATAACCAAAAATCTCCTAGGAGATTTACTCTAAAAATTTGGCCATTATTTGGGAGGAGAGAATCCAAATTCAACTGAGATTGAAACTTGAATTTTTTCTTGAACCTTATCCACAAAAAATCTAAAAAATCATTGAGGATAATCCTCAAAATTTTCGTCCATATTTGGTTAGGATTTGGATTCAAAATTCAAATAGGATTCTAACAAGATTTTCCTCTCCATATCCAACTCAAATTCGAATTTCATTTCTTGTAGATTTACCACAACAAATTCGAATCCCACTTAGACTGTGATTCAAATTTTGAATTTCAAATTTCAAATTCGAATTTCAAATTCAAATTTCAAATCTTAAATTTCAATTTTCAAATTTAAATTTCAAATTCGAATTTCAAATTCAAATTTCAAATTCAAAACTCAAATTTCAAATTTCAAAATTTAAATTTCAAAATCCACAAAACTGTTGTATTTCAAACTCTTGTTCTCATTAATAATTTTCTACAACTCCAATCCAATCTCAAATAAAATCATGGCAACTTTATTTGGAGTTCGAATAATTGTGTACTCTATTATCCAAAACAAAATCTGAATCCAACCGGAGATAATCTTATCTACCATCCTAATCCTATGTCAACACCATTTATACATAATAAACTAGCTAATAGCATACATAAATCAATTTGCCAAACGTTAAGGAATTATGTGGAGCTAGTAGAGGGACTAATTGGACATATATAATCGGGCTCCCGTAAATCCATATGATCATCATTTTTTACTGAACAACTTAATCATATGATCACTAATTTCAGAGTCACACCACTATAAACCTGAAACTGAACTCTCAATTATATACCGTATTACGTAAGCTTGTGACAAGCTATCGTCCAATGACCTTGTCATGTATGCAGAACCCTCATATGATATCCATGATCAGCCTTAGGCTAAAGTCCGTTTAATCCTACTGATCAGGCTATCTTAAAGTTCCATTATACTACCGAATTAAGAAAATGATTATTCACCATATGTGAATAAGAAGTCATCCACCCTATAGACAACCCAAGACCTTGTCCATTTTCACATTCAATATAATGCCTTTAAGAGGATATCCTTAACTCCTCGTTAGAGCTATGATTCCGATATCTGTAAATGAACCCTTCATCGTATACAAGTCATGCACCCAACGAATCGGTCTATAAGCTTATTACCTCTGAGACGCTTTAGCCATTGGAACATCAAAGTACACAAGTCATATACATGAAGCTGTCCTTTTACTCAAGATTAAGGTTACTGCACAATGAACGTCAAAAGCAGATCGATCCACTCAAAACGGACTTCGTAGATCAATCACGCTTTAGTCCCGGTCTAATATGTCACTACCAAGCAACATATCTATGTCTCTACTTGGGAGTCTATGCTTCAGACAGTTAAGACAAATCGTCCCCTCCAAGGCTTTAGACAACATAATAGTCTTAACATGAGTTAGATGCTCAGTCTAACCCCATAGACTACAGACCATAGTTTAGACTACTTACTTTAGAACATTGTCTTCTCACATACAAAAGTCCATTGCATGCAATGTTCTAACAGTTTAACACAAGCAGTCAGAGAGTCATATTTGCTTACATTTACTTTAACATGTAAATAAAATGAGGAGAGATAGCAATGTAATGAATAATCTCTATATATATATAATTTTATTATCCAGTTCAAAATAAATATATCAAAATGTCTCTAATGCTAAGGGCATTTCCTAACATGTGTGTCTGTGTGTCAAAATTTACTTTTTATGCTCAATTGACTAATTTGAGCATACTGATTCTAAATATATCAGTTTCGGGCTGAGAAAAGGTCATCTTGACCCCTTTCCTGATACTGCATATCTCTCAAGCAAAATTTTGCGTTTTGTGCTCAATTGACTAAATTGAGCCTGCTAACTGTAGATATATCAGTTTTATGTCAAATTAAGGCCGCCTTGGCCATTAACCTGACACTGCATATCTACTACTTACTATTCACTGTTTTCTATTTAACTAACTACACTAAGCGTTCTGACTCCGATTTTGTCAATTTCTTGGCGAGAAGAGGTCATCTGGACCACTTTTCTCGATACTGTACATCTATCAGGGTAATTATCACTGCTATGCTCAAATGGCCAGTCTAAGCATACTGATGACTAGCTCATCAGTTCTGTGTCAAGAAATGGTCGTCTGGACCGGTTTCTTGATAATGCATATCTCACACACATACTCACATGTATTAAGATAAACCAATTTCACTCTCTGTTGCCCCTTTCACTGTATGAATAGTAATTAAACATTTCTGTACCCTTTTAATTCATTAAACTGGAAAAATTATATTGGATTCATTAACTTAATTACTTATTACATAGTAATTAGGTTCTATGAATATGGGTGTCATTACAACTTACCCCCTTACAAAATTTTTGTCCTCCAAAATTAGAACAATTCTGGAAAGTCTTTTTTCATGTGTTCTTCCCATTCTTATATGGCTTCCTCTACATTATGATTCCGCCACAACATTTTTACAAGTGGTACTACTTTATTTCTAAGCACCTTCTCTTCTTTGGCTAAGATCCGCACGGGTTTCTCTTCTTACGTTAGATCAGCGTGCACTTCTACGGGTTCTTGGCTCAAAACATAGGAGTTGTCTGGCACGTACTTCTTCAGCATTGAGACATGGAAGAAGTGGTGCACTGAAGCTAACTCGGGAGGGAGCGCTAGCCTATAGGCAACCTTCCCAACTCTCTCGATTATCTCAAATGGTTCTATGTACCTAGGACTGAGCTTTCCCTTCTTTCCAAAGCACATCACCCCTTTCATAGGTGCCACATTGAGAAAGACTGAATCTCTTACCTGAAACTCGAGGGGTCTACAGCACTTATTAGGGTAACTCTTTTGGCGACTGTGCACTGTATCCAATCTCTCTTGTATCAGCTTCACGTCTGCCGTGGTGTTCTTGATGAAGTCCATGCTGGTAAGCTGTTTCTCTTCGATCTCATGCCAATGCACTGGAGATCTGCATTTTCTTCCATATAGTGCCTCGTACGGTGCCATCCTGATCGAGAAATGGTAGCTGTTATTATACGAGAACTCAATTAGGGGTAGCTTCTGGTCCCACTTTCCTTTGAAGTCTAGGACACATGCTCTCAACATATCCTCTAACATTTGTATGGTCCTCTCGAACTGACCGTCGATTTGAGGATGGAATGCTGTGCTGAACTTCAATTTGGTCCCTAATGCGGCCTGGATGCTCTGCCAAAACCTGGAGTTGAAGCGTCCATCATGATTTGAGATGATAGACTTTGGCACTCCGTGCAGTCTTACTATTTGAGCTGCATAAATTTTTGCTAGCAGTTCCACCGAGTAGCTAACTTTCATGGCTAGAAATCGAGCTAATTTTATTAGTCTGTCTACAATCACTTAGATTTCATCGTTGCTGCTTGACGTCCTAGGCAACCTGACTACAAAATCTATTATAATCTAATCCCATTTCCATTTGGGTAGCTCGATCTTCTGTAATTCTTCTACCGGCTATTGATATTCCGCCTTAACCTTCTGACACGTAAGGCATCTGGCAGTGAACTTGGCGACGTCATTCTTCATTCCAGGCCAACAAAAACTTTCCTTTAACTCCTTGTACATTTTGTTCGCCCCTGGATGTGTGGAATATGGTGTCTCATGAGCTTCTGAAAGGATTTGCTTCTTGAATTCTTCATCTTTCAGAATACACACTCTATCCTTATAATAGAATATGTTGTCCTTAGAGACTCCAAATTCTGAACCTTTGTCCTCCATAGCTTCCTTTCTTGGCTTGACCAAGGACAAATCGAGCCCTTGGCCGAACTTGTTCTTGTCTAGGAGTGTCGATTGAAGGGTCATGTCAGACAATATCCTTGTCAGGATCTCGATCTTGCTACTGCACAAATCCATCTGTAGAGCTTTTGGCAAGGCACTGGTAGCCATGAGTAAAGTAGAATACTTTCAACTCAACGTGTCAGCCACCTTATTGGCTTTTCCTGAATGATAAAGGATTTTGTAGTCGTAATCCTTGACCAACTTTAGCCATCTTCGCTGCCTTATGTTGAGCTCTTTTTACGTAAAGATATTTTGAGGCTCTGGTGGTCGGTGTATATCTCGCACTTGACTTTGTAGAAGTATTGCCTCCATATTTTCAGCGTAAAAACTACCGCTGCTAACTCCAAATCATGCGTAGGGTAGTTCTTCTTGTGGTCCTCGAGCTGTCATGAAGCATACGCGACTACTTTACCACTCTACATCAATACGGCTCCCAACTTGGTTTTAGATGCGTCGCTATATATCACAAAATTCACTTGACTAGCATCTGAAATTTTTAGTACTGAGGCGCTGGTGAGTCTTCGTTTTAGCTCTCGAAAACTCTGCTTACACTTGTTGGTCCACTCGAACTTCTTTCCCTTCTTGGTGAGCGCTGTGAGTAGTGCAGCTAGCTTTGAAAAACCCTCGACAAAGCGTCGATAGTATCCCGCTAAGCCTAAGAAACTGCGGATCTCCGTCATGTTTCTCGAAGCTGGCCACGCGCTAAATGCGTCAATTTTCACCGAGTCGACAAATACTCCCTCCTTGGAGACTACGTGGCCTAGGAAATGGACCTTTTCCAGCCAAAACTCGCACTTGGAGAACTTGGCGTATAGCTGATGGTCCCATAACATGCGTAGGACGGTCCTTAAGTGCTCTTCACGCTCTTCCTTCATCTTAGAGTATATAAGTATGTCATCGATGAACATAATGACAAACTTTCCAAAAAGTCCTTGAACACGCAGTTCATCTGGTCCATAAAGGCTGTTGGGCCGTTTGTCAGTCCGAACGACATAACGAGGAGCTCGTAGTGGCCATATTGCATTCGGAAAGCAGTTTTGGGCACATCCACGTCCCTAATTCGCAGTTGATGGTACCCTGACTATAGGTCGATCTTTGAGAACACTGCAGCATCTCGGAGCTGATCAAACAAGTCATCAACATGCAGCAATGGGTACTTGTTCTTGATCGTAATTTTGTTTAGCTCTCTATAGTCTATGCACAACCTCAGTGTTCCGTCTTTCTTCTTCACGAATGGTACGGGTACTCCCCAGGATGACAGCTCTATCGAATGAATCCCTTGTCTACTAAGTCCTTCAGCTGGGCTTAGAGCTCTTTTAGCTCTGCAGGACCCATTTTGTATAGGGCCTTAGAGATGGGGGCTGATTCTGGTAGACATTTAGTTTCAAACGAGATTTCACGCTCTAGCTAGAGTCCTGGAAGATCTTCTGTAAATACCTCCATAAATTCCCTAACTATCAGCACGTTCTCATGTCCTATCTCTATTCCTCGAGTCTTATCTATTATGTATGCTAGGAAGCCTGTGTATCCACTGGATAGCATCTCGCAAGCCTTCAATGCTGAGATCATCGTCTTTGGTTACTCCAGTGACAAACCCTTGTAGACAAAATTTTTGCATTCGATTGGTTCGAAAGTAATCTCCCACCTTCGATAGTCTAGGAAGGCATTGTACTTTGTAAGGAAGTCCATCACCACAATTACATCATAGTTGTACATGTCGATGACGATCAGATTAACACTCAGTTCTCACTCATAGATAATTACTAGCACTTGACGTATCCAGTAATTAGACAATAAAACTTTCCTTGAAGGAAGTGATATTCTAAAAGTCTATTTCATCCTATCTAAGCTCCTATCTAGCTTTCTAGCAAAATATGATGATGCAAACAAATGGGTGGTTCCAGAATCAAATAAAACTAACGCATCAAAGTTGGTGACAGAAAGCTACCTCGTCACCACTACAGAAGTTCTAGCTTCAGTGTCACTCCTCGTGCAAGCATAGATTCTCCCTTCGTTGTTTGGAGCTTCCAGCCTGCCTTGTGTGATCGAAAGGCCTTCGATCCTGGTTTGGGCGATGTAAAGTTGATTATTCCCAGTGCAGGGTTGATTCTGTCGGTTCTGTGGGATGGAGTAGTAGTTTTTAGCATAATGGCCTTCCTTGCCACAGATGAAATAGCCACTTGCTCCTTGCTTGTATTTTCCTGGGTGCCTTTTTCCACATTTCGGGCATGTTGGGCATTGGCTGTCATTTCCTCTCTGGTCATTTCTCTTATGGGGGAAATTCTTCTGTGAATCTTGGTTGCCCTGATTCCCCTTTCTCTTGTTGTTGTCATGGGAATGCCTGTTATTCTGGCTGGTCCCCACATTCTGCCCTCTGTGTTGTGACTCGAGGTTCTACTTCCCCTGAGCCTGCTCAACTTACATTTTCTCCTCCTTTCATGCCTTAAAATTCTGAGCCTTTTGCTCCTTATCCTGAGCCAACCAGTACTCGGCTTAGATAGCCCTACTGACATATTCGGCTACGATTGCTGGTCCGTGGCTTCCGCTATAGGCCTGAACTACGATGTCTATTCTGAATATCTTCAGCATTCGTCTGACTCTCTCCTTTTCAGTCGGTACCAAATCTGGATAAAGTCGAGCCAGCTGCTCAAACTTCCTGACTGCCTCCATGACAGTCATGCTACCTTGGCGCAGGTTGTTAAACTCGTCTTATTGTGCTGCTAGTGCTTCCTTATTGAAGTAAATTTCCCTGAATTCTTCAATGAAGCCGCTCCAGCTCACCTCGCTGATGTATATCCTAATGGTTACCATTTTCTGCCACTAACGCGCCTCCTTGTGCAGGGTAAAGTATATGCATATAACTTTCTCTCTATCTCTTAGTCCCATGAAACCCAAGATTACTTGGATGTCTGTTAGCCAGTTATCGGGCTCAATAGGGTTGGTGATTCCTCCGAACTTTAGCGCTTTCATACACCAAAATCTCTCATATAAGTCACCTTCCCTAGGGGTTGGTAGATAGATAATTGTGGTTGCGAGAGCTGCCGCTGCTGGGGTGCTGGTGGTGGTTCAAGAATTTCCCACCCTCACGGAGCTTCCTAGGCTGGGGGAGTTGCTTGCTCCCATGGGGCCTCTGAGGCCGATGAAGTCTCTTAAGCTGACATCGCTGTTGTCTGTGGTGCCTGGGTTTGCTGACCCAACTGTTCCCTAAGCCGGTTCAATTCACACTGCTGGTTCTCCATCATTTCTCGCATAGCCACAAGTTGTGCGATTAACGCATCCTCTCAGGACGCCTGGGTTATTTGCACTCGTGTCCTAACCATGCTTTCCTACATAACCCTATCATATAGCAGGAAAGTAAATTATGAGTCTTTTGTTTCCATACTAGGAAATCATGTCACATATCATTTTCTTTCTTACTCAACTTTCATGTATACATATTATGTCTTGCTTTTTTTCTTATACTGTGATGTTCAATATAATTTGCCATATTGCATTGAAACATTACCTGAGTGTCAGGACTCATCCTGCACTTTCTGTCACACCATGGTCATATGTGAAAAATCATATCTAGGCCCTTGGGCAAAACTGTACTACTTTTCATAAAATTCTTCACAAAAATATATACAAGATACTATATTTTGGTGGAAGTGACACACACTTCCTAGTATACAATCCCCTAAGGGTATATTAGGCTAAGTCTAGTGGGAAAAACCTACTGCTTCCCCATCATACATATACATGGTTAAGATTCCCGCAAAAGGGTCACTACTACTCAGAGGACAATCCTGACTCAGCATTGGAGATCTCCTCATCGTCGCTCTCGTCAAAGGGAAACTCCTATCGGTCCTCCTCTTTGTCTCCCCAGCCGAAACTGACCTCATCATCGTTGGCTATAATGACTTGAGGCTCATACATCCCCATCTATTTGTCGTCACTAAAAAGGTCAGGGATCTCATCCCCTTCATAATCCTCGAGAGGGGCATTCAGAAGTTCTTCGTCATCGTTGTCATTGTCTTCCACCTCTAAGAGGTGTTTGGGAGATGGAGAGGCTGGTTTGTGCTCTTCCATGGGTTCCCGGTGACCTCACGTGCTTCTTGCTGATGCTCGGCCATGGGATCTTCACCGGCTGGTTGGTGAGTTAGGTCCTCCGGGTTGCCCTCAACATTGGCAGCCGCTGCGACATCTTGGGCTTTGCAGGGTTCTCAGGATTGATCACTTCCCTCTTGGCGTCTACTATCTCCTGGATAAGGCTTGCTACTCTTTCTGCTTGATTGCTCTTCTAATTCTATTTGGCAAGGTCTCTTTCTCTCTTTCAGTCTTCTCCTGCCTTGATCCACTTTTGCCTCGACCTTGGTTTCGTCATAAGCCTTCTTCAACATGTGTTGTAGAAGTTCCTATCAGTTCCTCATAGCACACAGCATACATTAGAACTCTGTCATCGGACATCGACTGTAATGTCTGAGTTCGATGAACAAATTCTCGTATATCCGTAACTCTAGAGAACTTAGGTGGTTTCACCGCTTGCCCATAAAGAAAAACCTTTCGTGCCCATAAAGAGGTAGGGTGGCAGGATACTACTCTAATACCAACTGTGATAGCCCGAACCCTAAGTGGCCCAGACCGTCACTTAAAACTTCTCTTACTAAAAAAAAAATCATGCATATAGGTTTACGTCACTGATCATGGAGGCTTTCCTAGATTGACCGACCCATAGCTCTTATGTAACTATGATGGAACATCTCATAAGCATCTTTTAGTTTGCAGCGTGTACACTTAAAAGATTTCAGCTATAGCTGCTTCTTCTGTTGTGTTTTATAGTCAAAGCGTCTACCACACAAAGATACCAAGTCAACTTCTTGGCGATTGTTTGGTTTCTCTCACAGCTCTTAGATCCGAGAAATGCAGCAAGCTTCACATAAATCAATAATCATCAGTGAAATTCTCGATTCTAGGACAAAAAATCTTGTGTCGGTGTCCAAAATCAGTGGTTATGTGTTATCAAATGAACTCTTAAGTATGGCACTGGCTATGGTTGCAGGAGACAAGCAAATCAATCGAGTCCTCAAGGAACTATTTGCAGAGGAGGTAATCTTCTATAACCTATACAAGACCATTGTTTTCTTATGCACTCCATTTGCAAATGTTATCGATATCAAAATTTGTTTGACTTGTGTTCCTTTTACGCAGGGGAATGAGATGTGTATCAAACTGGCAGAATTCTACTTGTTCGACCAGGAAGAATTAAGTTTCTATGATATAATGATTAAAGCCCGCCAAAGGTGAGAGATTGTGATTGGTTATCGACTTGTGAATGCAGAACGTACTCTCATTAATCCTTCGGACAAGTCAGAACCAAGAAAGTGGTCCCATGACGATGTTTTCGTTGTCATAGCCTCTGATGCATGATAAGGCAGTCTGACATTCCAGCGTTCTAAATCCTCTTTACCATGCTTAACAGCCACTGCCAACCTCTGTTGTAGACCAACCTGACCATTCTTTCCCCTCTCTTTGTATTTCTGTGCAGATCCCCTGGTTTGATCAACGAGGGTCACGAATACATATCCAAAATACGAGGATTAAATTTCTACATTTTTGTATAAGCAAGTTTTGTTTTACAATAGTGAATATGGAGGAAGGTGATTAGGTCTAATTCAACCTCAAAAGTTTTCTTTGACAACACTTTGATTGTTATTTATATTGTTTAGACGTAATTAGCCAGTGGATTACCATTCTTAACCTGTGCTTAACATGTGCATTTTGTACCATTCATCAAAAGTATCGTCATAATGTAATTTACCATTTTACTCTATGTACAACGAAAAAGCTGCGTTTGATAATACATTTTAACGACGACTAGATGCAAGCAGAATTTCGAACGTCCAAAATAAATCTCTCTCTCTCTCTCTATTGGAATAGTACTTATTTATTTCATTAAATTAACCAAATTATGGAAACAGCGGGAAAATAATTACAATGGAACAAGAAACTTTACCACAGCCGAAAGCAAGAGGAGGCCTTTTAGTGTCTTGAATTTTTCTCTCATCGCAATTGCCCTCACCCTTTTTTTTTTACACAAATGTACACTAACAAAACCACGAATCAGACTACCACAAAATTTCATCAACCTCCTTTAACCTGATAAAAAAAAAAAGGTAACCAACTAGTGTCTCAAATAGATATGTTCATCATTTCCACCAACAAGTTCTCCATCATAACCAGCGTCGCCGTTTCTCCAGAGTAATGCGTCTCCGATCTCCGCTTTCTTGCACCGCGTTATTCCCATTTTTAATGTCAAGCTTTTAGTATGAAATTCCAATTTCCAAGTAAAATATATAATGGGACTCCAAAGGAAACTCACCATATAAGGATGATGATGATTTGCATTTGGCATTAACACTAGTACTACTTTTAGGCCGCTTGAGAGGGCAAGAAGAAAGCGAAAGAATAGGAAGATTTTAACAGTTGCAAATCTCTATCATATAACCATCTGGGTCATGAAAGAAGAGCTGGTCAACTGTAACCCCACCTTCTTCAACCACAGCAGTCCCATACTCTATGTTCATCTCCTCTAGTTTCTGCATGACAAGCTTCATGTTTGTGCATTGGAATGAGACGTTGTTGTCCTTTGGGTTGATTTTCTTGCCCTCATTTGGTGGGATTGTGGTTGACTCTAGCAAGTGGATACCAATCCTGTAGTTGAACAACCTGTCAAGCATGTCATATCACGTTGGTTTCGAAAAATAAGTACAAGACAATCAAACAAGAAAAACATTAGGTTTGGTTTGAAACATTGGTTTTGTTTTGATTAATTTGAAGAAATTGATTGATTTTTTATTGATTAAAAAAAAGACAAAAAAAGTACAAATTAAACTAAACATATGTACGTCAAATATGCTGTTAGTAATGCAATCATAATATATATGTTAGAACATCAACACTGTCATGCAACAATATAAGACTGATTAAGTATTTTATGTAATGAAGTAGTTTAGTTGACGATCATCTGTGTATAATGCATAACAATAAAGATATAAATTAGAAGTAATAGAGAAAGAAATCTACTAGATATTCTGTTACATGAATTTGGGCTGTTTATGAAAAGTGAGATGTAAAGAGGAATGAATAATGTGATCGCAGATTCTTTTTTTCTTAAGGGCCAAAAGCCGTTCCAATAAACAACAAACAAGGAGACAAAGAAAAGACCCTTTCAAGTTGACAACTGGACTGGGGCAAATATTATGAGTACCATTTCACTCCTCATCAAGCACCTAGTTTTTCAAGTGGTTCTTATTGCCCATAAACTGACCCCTCAACAGCTTCAAGAGCTAATAGCCACTGTCATGTGATTGGATATTTCTCCTAAGCTTTACACTGAATCAAAAATCCTAAACAGCATGACTCGAGATGTGGGGTTCACCTCTTTCTCTTATCTAACCCTTTTGAGTCCAACCATTTAGGAGTGCTCATATATAAAATGGGAATTTTATAAAATAAAATCTAATTCTTCTATTATTTTTTTGGGAAAAAGTGGGGTTTTTGGTTTTAACATATTGGCTTTGTTCAAAAATGCCAACAAAGCTGGAAATTTCAAGGATAGTAACATTTAAAAAAAAAATGATACTTTTTGTACCAACACCAAAATGATGACCATGTGTTAGTACTTAGTAGAAACCAGCTTTGAAATTGCTGTCTGTCTATACAGTCTTGCTGTCATATTATGTAATATTTCTCTATTTACTCCCTAATGAAATTAATACAAACTAGAAAGGAGGGCAAATGCCCCTTTTTCCACTAATCATTTCTTTCCCCCATGTCTGTTTGGCGTGTTTGTTTTTCAATTTTGAAAAACAAAACGTCAAATGACGTTTGGCAGCACAACGGACACAATGTTCTCTGTTTTGTGCAGAGAACGTGGTTGCACAGTAATTTGCTCAGAGAGCAATTATTCCACCACGTTAACTTCCCTCACTCTTTCCCCCGCGTAAACGACATCACTCAATATTGAGTGTAATAAACGACATCGATGAATGCAAGTTAAACGCCAACTTCTTTAATTTCGTCTGCGCCTGTTTATGTCGTATACGGCTTATTCCCAAATCATCTTCTTTCTTCGGCGATACAGGGGCGACTCTCACGGCAGCACGAAAAATCTGTCGCTGCAATACATTACAAGTTCTTTGATGAGAACTGGAGAAACTGGTCGGCCATCGTTGAATCACAAGCTCAAGGTTCGGCTTTTCATCCGCCGGTATTATCGGTGGAAACTTAGCTGACCGCGACACCCATTTCCACCGTCGAGTCCTCCCAAGCTTCCGCGAACTTCGCGTCGGGCTGTTCTCCCTATTGCTTCTCCTTGCGAATCAGTTGGATCTTCCTCTCTGGTAAGTAGTTTTATCTGTTTTCTCCCTTCCCCCCCCCCGATCCGACGACAAAACGTCGGATTGTGTTGTTGTGTATGGAAGAAGACAAGTGAATCTAGATGAGGTAACTTTTGATTCTTAGTTTATTGAAGAAGGATATATTTTGGGATTGTACAACTCACCGAAACATTTAACATTTCCGGTGGATATGATTCTGTAATGTTTGGGAAAATTTGAAAAATACTCAAGCATTTGTACATTGCTGTTCTTGCACCGAAAATGAAAATAACGCCATATCTATTTCTAGTTCATTTTCTGGGTTTAGAAAAAGTTAAATTGTGTTGGTTATGAAATAGCATTTCGTTTCTGTAGATTAGGGATTGAAGGATTCTAATTTTCGGACAGTTTCACAGTTCTCTGTAAAACTTGATCTTTGGCCTCCGAAATAAACGGCCGAATTGGTAATCCAGCCAACGGACATCAATTTTGGAGTTAATGGCTATTGATTAGCACGTTTAACTTGATCGAAAGTACTTTATGCATTTTGCTGGCCTTATCTGATTTAGAGTATATGCTGTCTCTGTAAAACAGGACAGTGTTTGGCCGTGAACCCACGAACGCATAGAAACGGATTGAAATTATTTGGTACTTGTTTGGCCATGAACCAACGTTTAATTTAACATGAAATTATTTGGTACTTGAAATTTTATTGTCATTTTGGGTGGACATCATAAATTTGGTTGATGCTACGTTTTGAAGTTTTGTGTCATGGCATGGATTGTGTTGTATGGTCCTCGTGTTTAGTTTGTCTCTGTTTTGTGTTCAAAAATTTGGTGTGTTAAATACAAAATGGAGTATGCTATCTACTCCATTTTAAATACTGGCCCTCATTACAATTCATTATAAACTTCATCACAATTACATGCTATTCATTCATTACAATTCACTTGCTTAATTGTTCTCAACGTTCTTAATCTATTTGATATTGTTGGCTAAGATGTCTGACGAGAAGTTGTGGGACGATGAGACAACTCTCACGTTAATTCGACTACTGTATAACTATGCATTAGAGCATGGACGTCGGAGGCCCGACGCAACTGATTGGGACACATGGTCAGTGCATTTAAAAGAAGTAACGGGTAAGGAATTCACGCCTACACAATTAAGTGGCAAAAGGGACCGCTTACGGTGCCTTTACAATGCGTTTCAAAAATTAAAGAGCAATACCGGGTTAGGTTGGAATGCGACACTCAAAACAGTAACTTGCTCGAATAAATTTTGGAGGGAATACGTTAAGGTAGTACTAATCAACGCGCTCTTCATGTTTATGTTAGTATCATTTTGTTTTCTGGTTGTTAAAATGTGCCTTTATGTGAAAACTTTTTACAATTGCATTTGTAGAAAAACCCCAGGGCATGTTCATTACGACACGGTGGCATTTTAGGAGAGGAGATGTTGGATGTGGTGTTCGGGAAGGGAATTGCTACTGGTATTGGGCAATATGGTTCAGGTCATGCAGTTGAACCATCACTTGATGTATCGGATGCTGAAGACGATGCGGACGTGGGCCTTGTTGGTGGTAGTAGTGACCACATAGCACGTGTAAGACCCACATTTGGAGACAAATCAAGAGTTATCGGCAAGAAAAAGAAAAAAGCATCAATTAGCAACCAAGCAAGGTGTCTGAACGCTATGGAGTTGATAGCCGCTAGCATCTCAGCTACTCAATCTGGAGAGTCAGGAGGCCAGTCAACTGATTCTCTTACGCTTAGGCAACGTTGTCAGGATATCGTTGAGCAAATGGGCGTAGATGACGACACATACTTTAAGGCACTCGATGGATTTAGTGCAAACCCTCATTGGTGTGAGTTTTTTGTGAACATGGCTGAGTCGAGACGGTACAGATGGCTAATAGGCAAACTCTCTCAGCCCCAAGCACCTCCAAGCTATCCATCGTATCCGGATCCTAGTGGTCGTAGCCCACCTTCACTATAGTTTGTTTGTTGACTAACTATTTATTTACTTGTACTCTGAGACTATTATATTTGTTTGTTGACTAACTATTTATTTACTTGTAATCTGAGACTATTATATTTGTTTGTTGACTAACTATTTATTTACTTCTAATCTGAGACTATTATATTTGTGCTTCGCTAACTTGTTGGAGTTGATAACTTGATACATTTCTTTCATATACTTTATGAACTCGACCTCAAAACGTCCTATGAATATCCCCGGTCCAAATTTTTATGTAATTTTCATTTGTGTTTATGTTACATAAATGTGATGGCTATTTGTATTAAAATGTATATGTGAACCTAAGCCAACGGCCTCTGCGTAAACGCATTTAAACCATTACGTTCGTGCATGTATATGTCAATTAGCTTATATTATTCGATCCTTGTACTTTATCCATACAATTGCAGATAACTGTTTACTAAAGAAATACGATCGTTGTTCAACCTATATGCTCTCAGTTGCTAGAAACAGGTATCGTAATACAATTCGTGACCATATTCGTAATTTTGGGCAAAATTGTTATGTTTTTGTAACCTATTTAACTACTTCTGATAAGTTGCAATGTTGTCAGCAATGTATCGCGGTGGTTCATCTGGAGCTTGCAATGATGATGATTCTGTTGCTGATTGTCAGAGAAGAAGACAGGAGCACCGCATGAAGGAGAAGGCTGCAGTAGGGGCTGCCTTGTACTACATGTACACCAAATTCCGATCAAACCTAGCACCAGTCCATAATAGTAAGTTAAGCGGGATTGAAAAAGTTCGTGAGCTATTACATGGCCGTGACAAGGTTATTAGTAACAAGATTCGTATGAATAAAGCGGCATTCTGGAAGTTGTCGCAATATCTTAGAGACATTAATGCGTTGGCGGACACATGTAAAATGTGTGTGGAGGAGCAACTCATTATATTTTTAGAAATTGTTTGTCAAGGGAGTACAAACCGAGAAATGCAAGATCGATGGCAACATTCTGGAGAGACAATTGGTCGTTGGTTTGATCATGTGCTTCGAGTAATATGCAGCCTTAAAGACGTGTTTATTACACCGCCAGATTACGATACAGTACAAGATTTTATCATTGACAATGGACACAAATACAGACCATGGTTTGATGTATGTGTGCATTTTAATGTTAACTATGTTTAGTGCGAACTTGGATTAACATTTTTATCTTCACATGTATAAAAATTACACGTAGTTATTTATTATATGCATGGTGTTATTGTAACATATTTGTCGTTCCTATTATGCAGAACTGTGTTGGTGCTTTAGATGGGACTCATATTCCATGCTGTCCACCCAGTGAAGAACAAGAACGATATCGCAATAGAAAAGGATTCTTGTCAATGAACGTACTAGCGATCTGCTCTTTTGATTTGAGATTCAGTTACATGCTAGCTGGATGGGAGGGATCTGCGCACGATTCTAGAGTGCTTGAAGCAGCAATATCAGATCCTATTAACACTTTCCCACGGCCCCCACATGGTAAGCTTATTATGTTGGTGTTCAAATTGACTATATCAGTATAAGTTGGAATTTACGTGTTAACTTTTTATACATAAATTTGTTTTGAAATGTTCTAGGGAAGTTCTTCTTAGTGGATTCAGGGTATGCAAATAGGGATTGCTTTCTTGCACCTTATCGCGGTAGTACATACCACATTCAAGAATATGGGAAGCGTCGGCGTGGATTAAATGGCCCGAAAGAGGTTTTCAACTACACGCACTCTTCACTTAGAAATTGTATAGAGCGTACATTTGGAGTATGGAAGAAGAGATTCAGAATATTACAATGTATGCATCATTTCGATATGGATAAGCAGGTTATGATCCCCGTAGCGTGTGCGGTAATTCATAATTTTATCATAATGGCTAACCAGCAAGATGATCACCTATTACATACTTATTCTATGGATGAGTCGTCAGTATTGGATGATTATGCATGTGGCAACGACGACAATGAAAACGACAATACGGTACCTACTGGCCCCGAGGTTGAACATGGTACTACAGTTATAATGGGCGAGTTCAGAGATGGGTTGGCACAATACATGTATAGAGCATTCCAGCAAAACCCTTGGTATAGGTGATACAATCAGTTTGATTTGCAAACATGTTATTATTTTTCTAACATTTTGTTAGTAAACAATGCTCAAATTTGTATTACGTGACCCTGTGTGAATCAGTACATTAAAGAAAATATGATATATCTGTTTGTTAATGATCCTTATATCATATTATCTGTATATTTCGCTCATATTTATTTGCATCTCATTTAAACAGTTAGTACAAAAATATATATACATATGTATAACAACGTTGCGTGTAAATTCTAATTAAATTTTAGAAGAAATTTGTTTATTATAAATTTTAATATGTGTAACAAGTACTAGCGCATTTAAATTTCGTTGAATCAGTACATTTTTGAGTTTTTTTCTCATTTTACCAAACAACTTTTTCTTTCTTAAATTTAAAAGTTAAATTTACCAAACAACATTTCTTTTTCAGAACTAAACATTTTTTCTTCATTCCAAACTACTTTTCACATCCTAAATGAAAATTTTTTCATTTCAATTCCCAACATTTTTCATTTTTCAAAAACAGAGACCCCATCCAAACGGAGCCTTCATTTAACAATTAGAAGAGCTCTTTAATATCACGAAGTCTAGTTCTGTCAACACTATGTGTTTCATCCGATCTTATAAGATCGGCGGAAATACCTAATGCAAGAATGGGGAGCTAAACTCTGAGATGCCGTTTAATTTTTCTTATTATTTTTTTTTTCTTTTTAACACATCGTCTGAAACAAAATCCTTTTTTTTTCCTCTTTTTCTCCCTCAAATTTTTAAGAAATCTGAATTGTAGGATTATTGTATTTTTTTTGCTTTTGAAAGTTAAACTAAATTAGAGGTGAATGTTATCGCATGATGATTAAAAATGAGCTAATCAAGGCAATATATTTGGAAAAGAAGATTATTAATTAAGTTGGTTTCACTCATTGTTAATTATCTATTCTCACGTATAAGCAAGAATTTCGTTAAGTTTTTACACACACACGCATACACAGCGTAACAAGTGCAGGTACCAAACCATACTATTCTCTGGAGGGGAAAAAAAAAAAACACTTATACTAATCTTGGACAGTTTTGATGTAAAATTAAATCCACTTTCAAAGTCTGCATATAATATGATTTTGATGCGATCTATGATATTTCAAGACTAATGTAGAATATACGTACATTGCAATAACTTGTGAGCATCTAAATAAAAACAGATAATTGTATGTTTAATCCAGGTGTAAATCTATATTGACTTTTATTGTTAACATCTAAGAGAGATTGAGAGAAAGAGAAGGAGAGAGGAGGAGGAGGAGGCATAGCAAGCTCCTTCAAAGTCGAAGGACGAAGGGAGTTTGATGAGAACAAAGCCCAAGACATCCTCATAGAACCTCACTGAATTTCTCACTGACTTGCAAACAAAGGAGACATGATTCAGAGAAAATAAGGGCAACTTTGAAGACAAATCATTATTACTACTCCAACTCTCCATATCACTTCTTTTAATCTCTCCTAAACTCCCCATTAATCTCTCTCTTCTTTCTCCCTTCTTTCTTTATTCTCTCTCTCTCTCTCTTTCTCTCTCTCTCCAAACTAACCAAATAATACAATGTGGCTCAACATGAAAATTTGATACACTTATATATAGAACCCAATAGTAATTTAGTACTCTCTCTCTCAATATATATATGTATATATAAAGTAATACGTAAGTAACAATGTCAAAAACAGCATTTATCATACTTAAAGAACAGTTGCTTAATTTATCTAGCTTGAAAACTGATACTCAAACTTACTTACTTTGATACCATAATTTTAAGGATATATTTTTTTTTCTTATATATATATGTACGTTCTCCTATTTATGTGCATACATATACCTTACAAATACAAAGGGTATAAAACAACTGAAGTTCAATTTTACATACATATTTATGAAATTAGTTAACTGGTTACTATTCAAAAATAAACTGTTTGTTTAATACCGTGTGGAAGTAAACATTGGCAATGGTATCCATAACCTCACCCTCACATCCGCCTCTACCTCTATCACCATCCATGAGGTCTAAGCCATAGATCGATTACCTATAGCACAAACACACACTATGAGCTTTACGCTCAGTAAGTACAGCATGTCATCGGCAAAACATGTTTAAAACATAATTCATACTTAAAACATATAAGCATGTCATGTACACACAAAATGTACAATGTACTGAATCATTCCACATACTGGATGCAAAACCAAAGCATCACACATAACTGAATGCATAATTGAAACATCACATAACTGAATGCATAACAGAAAGCATCATGTAACTAAATGCGTATCAACTGTAGCTGGAAGCATGCTGTAACTATAGCTAAGGCATATTGTGAACAATGCATGAACCGATTATGCCCACATTATGCTTCATTATTCGTTATCTTTTCTTATCTTACTGAGGGCCCATGTGTCAGTACCGAACTGCATGCGGATCATCGGAAACGTCCATGATCATAGTGAGCCTTACACTCGTGGGCCTTGCGCACCGACGTATGTGGCCCCATGTACATCGCAGCACGAGGAGGGTACGAGTATTATGTCTCCTTTACAGATGATTACTCGAGGTATAGATATGTGTACCTGATGCACCGCAAGAGCGAAACCTTTGATAAGTTCAAAGAGTATCGTGCGGAAGTGGAAAAGCAATTGGGTAAATCTATAAAAACACTTCGATCTGATTGAGGTAGTGAATACCTCTCCGATGAATTTCTAGGATATCTTGCAGAGAATGAGATATTATCCCAATTGACTACACCTGGTACTCCATAATAGAATGGTGTAACTGAAAAGAGAAACAGGACCTTAATGGATTTGGTATGATCTATGATGAGTTATTTTATACTACCGTTATCATTCTGGGGATATACACTACAAACGACATGCTATATTCTAAACCGGGTTCCAAGTAAGTTAATTCCTAAGACTCCGTATGAATTGTGGCATGGCAAGAAGCCCTCCCTTGGACATATGAGAGTATGGGGCTGCTTGGCACATGTATTTGATGGGGATGCGAAGAAGTTGGAGCCAAGATTGGAATTATGCATATTTGTAAGGTATCCTAAGGGAACTAAGGGAGGTCTATTCTATAACCCGAAGGAACAAAAAGTCATTATATCAACCCATGCAATATTCTTAGAGGAAAGTCACATGAATGACTTTAAGCCTCGAAGCAAAGTGGTGCTAGAGGAGTTATCGGGTGAAAGGACTGCTCCACAGGTTTCGATCTTGGACACAAGTCTGAGTTCTAGTAAAAGACCTATAGACGATCAACAAATTAGGGTGCTTCATCGTAGTGGAAAGGTTTAAAGGAAGCCTGATTTCTTCATGTATGATACTGAGGTATACCAGACCAAGGCTCATGAGTATAAGGTTGATCCGGTCACTTATGATGAAGTTATAAATGATGTTGATTCTATATCTTGGAAACAGACCATGAATAATGAGATGGATTCTATAAAATCCAACTCTGTTTGGGAACTTGTAGATCTACCGGATGGAATAAAACCCATTCAATGTAAGTTGGTCTACAAAAGAAAGAAGAATGCAGAAGGGAGAGTGGAAACTTTCAAGGCTAGACTAGTTGCAAAGGGGTATATGCAAAAGGCTGGAATCGATTACGATGAAACATTTTCGCCTGTTGCTATGCTGAAGTCTATCCCTATTCTTCTGTCCGTTGCTATAGCTCTCGATTATGAGATCTGATAAATGGACATCAAGACGGCATTCTTGAATGGTCATTTTAAGGAAAGTATCTACATGATACAGCCCGAAGTGTTCATGGTAAAACACTAAGAAAGAAAAGTCTACAAGTTACTTAGATCTATATATGGATTAAAGCAAGCATCTCACTTATGGAACCAAAGGTTTGATCAAGCGATGAAAACATTCGATTTTAAGTAGAACGTTTATGAATCTTGTGTTTATAAACATATTAAGGATGGTAAAGTGGTCTTTCTAATACTCTATATCGATGATATACTGCTCATTAGGAATGATGTAGGGAATTTATCATCGGTCAAGCTTTAGCTGAACCAACAGTTTGACATGAAGGACTTGGGAGAAGCTAATTATATTCTAAGCATTTATCTCTTTAGAGATCAAAAGAACAAAATGATAGCATTATCCAAGACTTCATACATAGATAAAATAATTGACAAATATGCAATACAAGAGGCAAAGAAAGGTTCATAACCTTCCATTACCAACCTAACTCTTTCATTGGATGACTGTCCCAAGATATCGGAAGAAAGAAAGCGTATGAGTAAGGTCCCTTATGCATCCGTTATGGGTAGCCTTATGTATGCTATGTTTTGCACTCGCCCGGATATATATTTTGCAATAGGTATAGTGAGTCGATATCAAGCGAATCCTAGAATCAAGTACTAGTAAACAGTAAAGCATATACTCAAGTATCTTAAGAGAATGAGGGATTATATGCTAGTGTATTCTAGAGAGGACCTAACACCTGTAAAATACAAGGACTCAGACTTCCAGACTTGTAAGGATTCAAAGAAATCGACATCAAGATCAGTATTCTTGCTCGAAGGAGGCGCTATTGTATGGAAAAGCGTGAAATAGGGTTGCATGGCTGACTCTATGATGGAGGTTGAGTATGTCGCTGCAGTTAAGGCATCTAAAGAAGCGATTTGACTTCGCAAGTTCTTAGAGACCTTAAGGTCATTCCAGGTATTGACAAGCCTATCACACTCTACTATGATAATAGTAGGGCTAATGCCAACACAAAGGAATCTCGGCACTATGAGGACTAAGCACATACATTGGAGGTACCACATCATTAGAGGACACGTGAAGACTAGACAAGTGGATGTATGTAAAATCACATCCGAGGACAACATTACAGATCCCTTTACTAAGACTTTGGCGGCCAGAAACTTTGAGAGGTATGTTGAGGCAATGGGAATGCGTAACATGGCACATCTACTGGCTTAGGACAAGTGGAAGATTGTTAGGAAATTCCCTAAGCATAAAAGACATTTTGATGTATTTTATTTATTTTGAACTGGACAATAAAATTAATAATAGAGGTTATTCATTATATTTTTGTTTGTCCTCATTCTATTTACATGTTAAAGTAAATGTAAGCAAATATGGCTCACTGACTGCTTGTGTTAAAACTATTAGAATGTTGTATGCAATGGATATTTGTATGCGAGAAGACAATGTTCTAAAGTAAGTGGTCTAAACTAAGGTTCGTAGTCTATGGGGTTAGACCAAGCATCTAACTCATGTTAAGACTATTATGTTGTCTAAACTATGGTGGGGACAGTTTGTCTTGACTATCCAGAGCATAGACTCCTGAGTAGAGATATAGATATGTTGCTTGGTGGTGATATATTAGACTGGGACTAAAGCGTGATTGATCTATGTAGTCTGTTATAAGTGGGTCAATCTACTTTTGACATTCATTATATAATAACCTTAATCCAGAGTAAATGAACTACTTCATGTACATGACTTATGTACTTTGATGTTCCAGCGGCTAAAGCGTCTCAGAGGTAATAAGCTTATAGACCGGTTCGTTGGGTGCATGACTTATATACGATGAAGGGTTTATTTATAGATATCAGAATCATAGCTCTAATAAGGAGTCAAGGATATCCTCTTAAAGGCCTTAAATTGTTTGTTAGGCAAATGACTTCTTATTCACATATGGTGAATAATCATTTTCTTATTCAGTAGTATAATGAAACTTTAAGATAGCCTGATCAGTAGGTTGAACGGTCTTTGACCTAAGGCTGATCATGGATATTATATGAGGGTTTTGCATATATGACAAGGTCATTGAACAATAGCTTGTCACAGGCTTTCTTAATACGGTATATAATTGGGAGTTCAGTTTCAGGTTTATAGTGGTGTGACTTTGAAATTAGTGATCATATGATTGAGTTGTTTGATATAGAATGATGATCATATGGATTCACGGGAGTCTGATTATATATGTTAAATTGGCCCTTCTACTAGCTCCACATAATTTCTTAACGAATGGCAAATTGATCTGTGTATGCTTATTGGCTACTTAACTTTGCTCGGTGCTACATTCTTGCTAGCATGATGAGTGTTTTACAAAAGCAGGATGAGACTTATCAAGTTGCTAGGGAGATCATGGAAAATCCGGAGGATATGTTCGGAGGTCAAGAAAAATTGGCTCGACAGTCTACTATTACCAATATCATGAACTCTAAGCAGAAGGTCAAGACGACCTTTTCTCAGCCCGAAAGTAATATATTTAGACTCAGAACACTCAAATTAGTCAATTGAGTGCAAAATACGTTTTTCGAGGCAGGGTTACATAGATCTCAAAAACTGGACTAGATGACCTCAGATGGACGTAAAACTGATAAAATTGAAATCAGCAAGTCCAAATTAGTCAGGAGAGACTGTGTTTGAAATTTTGCACGAAAACACCTTGTTATACGTGCGCAAGGAGAACACAGTATAGACACAACCACAATAAAAGAAATGAACAGTAAAATAAACACAGAATTGGCTCATAGGCATTAAAACCTAATCAGGAATTATCAGTATAAATATCGGATTCAGAAAATCTAATTTCGGTCGAAATCTAGAACACCGTCGAGAAAGGACCGAACACCGCTGTGGGAAATTAGACTGCTAAGAGAAGCATTTGTAGATAAATTTTCCCCTTAAAATCTATATATGTAGAAGTTGGATTTTTAGAAAAAGAAGGCTGCAAAGTAGCCCAAAAGTTTCATTAAAATATTATATAGGCTTATGACATATTGGATTAAAAAATACAAAAGGTGTACCAAGGCACATGCACCTTTTTGCCCATGCATTGATGAAACTCTTAGCCCCATGTTGCAGCAGCCACCCTCAGTTTTTAGGGCTGCCAATAGCCAAAAATTTCTCCCCCTTCAGCTTAGTTAGGTGAGCTTAATCAAGGTTGCTTAGGTTGATTAATTTAGGTTAGTTTTGCCTATAAAAAAGGGTGCTTGGCATTAGGTTTTACTTTCTTCTTTTTGCTCCCAAAAACCAAGCCTTTTTTCTCCCTTTTTGCTTCAGAAAATCTGACCCCTTCCAGCCCCAAAAATTGACCATTTCTCAACCAAGAAACCCAACCAAAGTCAGCTAAAAACTTACCAAAAAAATTAGCCTCATGTTAGTTGTGTTGGAGACATTTTTCAAGAGCATTTCAAGGTTGTTTTTTGGTAAGGTTGTAGAACCAATCTTTGTGGTTTTGATGATTTTTCATTAGCTTGATAAGTGAGAAGAATATTTTTTGTTTTCTCCTAGCCAAAGGCTGACCCCTTCTTATTCACCTAGGACCACATAGATTTGGCCACCCTTGGTTCAAATTGTCCTAGATCAAGCACACAAGGTAAAACCGAAAACCTCATTTTAGTAGTTTAGCCATTTTTAAGTTTTGATCAAGGAAATTTATATGTATTTATTTGTGCAATGGGTTGTAATAAGTTTATTTTGAGCCCTTACATTTTATTTTTAAGTTTATGTGGTTGTGTGGTCATAGTTTAAATTTTTGTGGATGGATGTGTGAACAGACGTTTTTAGGGTTGGCTGGGAACCAACCTATCCTCAATTTTTAGGCCACAGATTTGGCCATTTTCAAGTGTGTTATGGTTTGATTTTGGGATTTGGTAAATACAAAGTTTTAAGAAAATTTTGTTATGGTCATTTTTGCATCAAATAGCTTTTGGCCAAAAATGAGTCTAAGATAAGTTTTTCGAGCAGTATTTAGCCAGAGCTCAAAATTGGGACTAAAATCCTGAGCCGCAGGAACAGTGTCGGGTTTTTGTAAAAATGACCAACTTAAAGTCCAAACCGAATCTTAGACTTAACACAAAAGTTTTAGATCTCGTCGAAACCTTTAAGATGACTTACGTGAGTTTTAAAAATTTGACCGTTTCGGGTCCCAAACAGAGCCATTTTTAAACAAGCATAAAACTATAAATTTTTCTAAAACTAGACACAAGTTTAGCCATGGGTTTGATGAGTTTAGGACTTGTTAGAGTTTGATTTGAGCTCTGAGATGAACATGAGAGTTGTTCATCTCATCGAGGACTAAAAGTTTTATGTTCGCCAAATTTACAAATTAAATCATTTCAAATAAGTTTTAAAATAGTTTCGGTAAATGGTTCAAGAACCACTTTTATGTGTTCTTCCCTTTTTAAAATGAAAATATGGTTTTGATAAAACGCCCCCACCTTCCAAAGGGGTGATATGGAGATGGTCTCAAAATAAATAAAATAGTTGAGGTAGTCGGTAGGCTACCGTACCAAGCAAGCTAAGTAACCCGGTAGGCTACATAGTCAACGATGCGCGAGGTAACTGGTCGGTTAACCAGTCAATGATCGAGTTTGAATGATATAGTGAGGAACTATTACTACTTTGTCAAGTAGACAAATTAATCAAGCACAATTAGAATTATATACCAAATTCCCAAAGTAGAGCAGTTGGGTACCGATAGGCATCGGTACCATACAACAATAAAATTTATAGTCACTAACAGTGGTAGTGACTTAAGAGCAACGTTAATTAATTTATTGGGTAAATAAATAAATTAACAATGGTTAGAGAACCAAAACTGTCCAAAAGAGAGCAAATTAGTACCGACGGCAATCGGTAACATACATTAATAGCTACTTTAGTCACTAACGGTATTAGTGACTCAGCGAAGAGTATTGATAGGATACGTAATGATGACAAGTAGATATCTATAATTTAACAAGGGCGAGAGTACAAGTTTTGCCTGTAGATTAAGTAAGTACAACTCCACCTTCAGCATTAGCAAAAATAAATTTAAAGTGTTGTTTTATTTATGTTAAGTATGCAAATTATGCACAGTTGTTGCATAGCATGTTATAAGAGCATATAGCTTCATAGTCGCGTAGATTTATGAAAGCATGAGTTAGACGCTAAACATCCCTATCCCGTATCATTAGGGGATAGCCTAGTAGAGCTTATGGCATAAAGATATCAGAAACGATTCAGCAATTGGGTAATCATTAAGCGTGTCATACCGGCCTCTCCTGCTTGAAGAGGTTTTTTTTAGTTTAAGTATGATGAGCCTCCATTGACGGCTCTAAAGTTTGTGATCACGAACGTTTCCGATTATCCACGCGCATTTGGTATTGACACATAGGCCCTCAGCTAGACATAGGAAAGATAATGAATATTAAAGCATAATATAAGCATAATAAGTTATTGTTATAATATGTTTCCAGCTATAGTAGATATGCATTCAGTTACATGATGTTTTCTGTTATGCATTCAGTATGTGATGTTCTAGTTATGTATTCAGTTATGCGTGATGCTTTGGTTTTGCATCTAATATGTGGGATGATTCAATGTATGATATGCTTATATGTTTTTTAAGTATGTATTATGATTTAAACATGTTTTGCGGATGACATATTGTACTTACTGGGCATAAAGCTCATAGTGTATATTCATGTTGTAGGTAAGCGACCTATGGCTTAGACCACGTTGGATGGTGACGGTGGTAGAGGTAGATGTGAGGGTGAGGTTATAGACACTACTGCAAGTTTTGACTTTCGCACAGTATTAAGCAAACATTATATTTTGAGTAGTAGTCAGTTAAGCGATTTCATAAGTATGTATGTAATATTAAACTTCAGTTGTTTGAACCTTCGTATTTGTAAAGTATATGTATGTAGATAGTAAAAATGTACGCCTTCAAAAAAAATATTCCTAAAATTATAGTATTAAGTAAGTAAGTTTATGTATCAGTAGTAATTTTAAGTGACGGTCTAGGCCACTCAGGGCACAGGTTGTCACAATTATGTCCACATTTAGTGCCTACAAAGAAAGAGCAGGTGCAATAAATAATTGATATGTTTCAACTCGATATCGCAGCACTAGTAGAAAGTGGTGAGACCCCACTTACTACAGTGGCAGATTGTGTTAGTCAAGCAATGTGAGCAAGGCATCATTTGGCCTGAGCTAAAGAAGAAATGACTAAGGAATAGGAAGATGAAAAGAAGGAAAAAGAGCTTGCTAAACAAAATTAGAAGAACAATAAAGTAGGTTAGAGTAAAAAGCCTAACCAGGGTCCTAAGCCTAGTCAGAATAACAACCAATACCAGTCAAATTCAAACAAAAGCAAAAGAAACCCTAATGAAAACTAGAGCTAGAACGTCAAGAACACCCAACGGAGACAAAGTCAGGAAGTTAGTCAAAATCAATCAGCATGTCCAAAGTGTGGAATGAAACATAAGGAAGAATGTAAATATGGTACGAATGTATGCTACTTATGTGGTGAAGAAGGTCACTTTGCAAGGAATTGCACTTCCAATTGACAATATCAATCAAGACCTTTCCAGCCTAGGCAAGTTGTTAATCAGGTTCATGTCATGCAAGCCAAGCTAGAAGGACCACTTATTTAGATAGGACGTTTGGAAGCTACACTAGGGACAAATTCTTATCTCCTAACTTACACTAAAGAGGATGTAAAGGCAGGCACATCCAATGTAGTGACAGGTCAGTTCCTTGTTGCTCAAAGTCTTGCATATGTATTATTTGATTCGAGCATATTGCATTCTTTTACATCACATGATTTTGTAAAAAGAATTAGCCATGTTAAAGATAAGATTAGACAAGTATTTAAGATCACCTTACCAGTTCGTGAGATATTGTTATCCGATTATTGGTTATGTAATGTACTAGTAATTGTTGTTAATAGAGAATTGTACGTTGATCTAGTCATATTAAAGTTAGTTGACTATGATATTATTTTTGAAATGGATTTCTTTGGAAAGTATCGAGCAATGATCGACTATCGATGACAAAAAGCAATGTTCTAGTCAAAAGAAAAAGACCAATTTGAGTATGTAGATCATACTTAGAGATTGTCCGATTGTTAGTTGTGACCTAAGTGGAAAAGATATTTTAAAGTATTTCGTTTATTTTTGAACTGATTAATAAAATATTTTAGAAGTTATTTATTACATTACTATAATCTTCTACCTATTTTTATGTCAAAGTAAATATAAGCAAATATGACTTATTGACTGCTTGTGTTAAATTGCTAGAATATTGCATACAATGATTTTTTGTATGTAAGAAGATAACATTTTAGAGTATGTGGTCTAAATCTATGGTCCGTAATCTATGGAGTTAGAATAAACACCTAACTCATGTTAAGACTATTATATTATCTAAAGCTAATTGAGGGAACAATTTATCTTGACTGTCCGGAGTTTTGACTCCAAGTAAAGATATAAATATGTTGTTTGGTGGTTACATATTGGATCAGGACTAAAGTGTGATTGATTTACATAGTCCGCTATGAGTGGGTCAATCTACTTTTTACATTCATTGTACAATAACCTTAATCCTAAGTAAGTGAATAGCTCTATGTGTATGGCTGGTGTGCTTTGATGTTCCAAAGGCCAGGCGTCTCAGAGGTAGTAAGCTAATAGACCAGTTCATTGAGTACACAGCATGCATATGATAGAGAAATTGCTTATAGATAAGGAATCATAACTCTTATGTATAGTTAAAGTTATCCTCTAAAAGGCATTATACTGGATTAGTGGGAAGGGACAAGGCCTTAGGTTGTTTGCTTTACAGACGATTTATTCTTCACATATGGTATATAATCATTCTCTTATGGGTATATAATGAATCTTTAAAATAGCGTGATCAAAAGCAATAGACATTAATCTACGTTGATCATGGATATCATATGAGGGTTTTGCATTAATGATAAGGTCATTGGATGGTAACTTTTCTAAGGCTTGCATAATTTACAATATGATTGGGAGTTCAGTTTCAAGTTTATAGTAGAATGATGTTGAAATTAGTGATCATGTGATTGAGTTTTTTGCGTAGAATATGATTACATGGATTCACAGGAGCCTGATTATATATATCTAATTAGTCTCTCTGCTAGCTGGAGGAAATAAATCGGTAAAAACGTATCTGAGTGGTGTAGCGAAACAATAAAAATTTTTCAAGATCGTTAAATATCTCATGATGCCATATATAATAAACCAACAATAATTTAAACTCATACCTCAAGGACGCCAATCTTGCAGGAGGAGAATGAACGGAGGGCTTCAACCAACTAGCCTTCTCTACTATTCTCCAATTCTCGAATGGCTGAGTGTGTGGGCACTCTGAACCTCGATCGATATGCTTGTACTACTAGTCTTCTTCCAACCACCCAGATCTCTAAAGAACTTATTGTCACGGTAAGTTGTGTAACAATAAACCTACTCACCTAAGAGTCTGTGGTCATAAGACAACTGGAGTGGCAGGATCTTTATTTATAGACTTGCATGAGGTGATTCTCTGAATTCAAATTGGATTAGGAGAAGATATTCTCCCTTATCCATAACCAAAAAATTGAATTTTCCAAGGGGAAAATCCAAAAATTCGGCCACTTTAGGATTATCCAATTCAAATCTAAACAAGATATTAACTTAAATTTTATCTTCCTATTATCCATTAGAAAAATCCGAAAATTCACTAGGATAAATCTATAAAATTTTCGACCACAAAAGATAAGGGAAGAATCAAAATTCCACTAGGATTTTTAAGCTTGAATCTTATCTCATCCTTATCCAAAATAACCAAAAATCTCCTAGAATATCTTCCTTAAAATTTCGGCCATAATCAGGGAGGAGAGAATCCAAATTCGACTAGGATTGAAACTTGAATTTTTCCATGAACCTTATCCACAAAAAATCTGAAAATTCCATGAGGATAATCCTCAAAATTTTCGTCCATTATTGTTAGGATTTGGATTCAAAATTCAAGTAGGATTCTAACAAGATTTTCCTCTCTATATCCAACTCAAATTTGAATTTCATTCCTTGTGGTTTACCACAAGAAATTCGAATCCTACTTGGACTGTGATTCAAAATTTGAATTTCAAATTTCAAATTCGAATTTCAAATTCAAATTTCAAATTTCAAATTTCAAAATTCAATTTTCAATTTTCAAAATTCAAATTTCAATTTTCAAAATTTAAATTTCAAAATCCACAAAACAGTTGTATTTCAAATTCTTGTTCTCATGGATAATTTTCTACAACTCCAATCTAATCTCAAATAAAATCATAGCAACTTTATTTGGAGTTCGAATAATTGTGTACTCTATTATCCAAAACAAAATCTGAATCCAACCGGAGAGAATCTTGTCCACCATCCTAATCCTATGTCAACACCATCCATGTATAATCAACTAGCCAATAGTATACACAAATCAATTTGCCAAACGTTAAGGAATTATGTGGAGCTAGTAGAGGGACCAATTAGACATATATAATCAGGCTCCCGCAAATCCATATGATCATCATTCTTTACCGAACAACTTAATCATATGATCACTAATTTCAGAGTCACACCACTATAAACCTGAAACTGAACTCCCAATTATATACCATGTTACGTAAGCCTGTGACAAGCTATCTTCCAATGACCTTGTCATGTATGCAGAACCCTCATATGATATCTATGATCAGCCTTAGGTCAAAGTCCATTTAATCCTACTGATCAGGCTATCTTAAAGTTTCATTATACTATCGAATTAAGAAAATGATTATTCACCATATGTGAATAAGAAGTCATCCACCCTATAGACGACCCAAGGCCTTGTCCATTTTCACATTCAGTATAATGCCTTTAAGAGGATATCCTTAACTCTTCGTTAGAGCTATGATTCCGATATCTATAAATGAACCCTTCATCGTACACAAGTCATGCACCCAACGAATCGGTCTATAAGCTTACTACCTCTAAGACGCTTTAGCCATTGGAATATCAAAGTACACAAGTCATATACATGAAACTGTTCTTTTACTTAGGATTAAGGTTACTGTACAATGAACGTCAAAAGCAGATCGATCCACTCAAAGTAGACTTCGTAGATCAATCACGTTTTAGTCCCGATCTAATATGTCACCACCAAGCAACATATCTATGTCTCTACTTGGGAGTCTAACTCCAGACATTCAAAACAAACCGTCCCCAACATGGCTTTAGACAACATAATAGTCTTAACATGAGTTAGATGCTCGGTCTAACCCTATAGACTACAGACTTTAGTTTAGATCGCTTACTTTAGAAAATTGTCTTCTCGCATTCAAAAGTCCATTGCATACAATATTCTAACAGTTTTAACACAAGCAGTCAGGGAGCCATATTTACTTACATTTACTTTAACATATAAATAAAATGAGGACAGACAGCAATGTAATGAATAACCTCTATATATAATTTTATTATCCAGTTCAAAATAAATACATCAAAATGTCTCAAATGCTTAGGGCATTTCCTAACAATCTCCCACTTACCCTAAGCCAGCAAATATGCCATGTTACGCATCCCCATCGCCTCTACATGCCTCTCAAAGCTTCTAGCCACCAAAGTCTTAGTAAAGGGATCGGCAATGTTGTCCTCGAAAGTGATCTTACATACATCTACTTGGCCTGTCTCCACATGCCCTCTCCGATCAAGAACACTGATCCTAATGTCGATTTCCTCGAATCCTTGCAAGTCTGGAAGTCTAAGTCCGTGTATCCTACGGGTGTTAGGTCCCCTCCAGAATACACCAGCATATAATCCCTCGTTCTCTTAAGATACTTAAGTATATGCTTTATTGCTTGCCAGTACTTGGTTCTAGGATTCACTTGATATCGACTCACCATACCTACTACAAAACATATGTCTGGGCGAGTGCGAAGCATAGCGTACATAAGGCTACCCACAGCGGATGCATAAGGGACCTTACTCATACGCTTTCTTTCTTCTGATGTCTTTGGATAGTCATCCAATGAAAGAGTTAGTCCGGTAATATAAGGTTGTGTACCTTTATTTGCCTTTTGCATTGCATATTTGTCAATTATTTTATCTATGTATGAAGCTTGGGATAATGCTATCATTTTGTTCTTTCGATCTTTGAAGAGACGAATGCCTAGAATATAATTAGCTTCTTCCAAGTCCTTCATATCAAACTGTTGGTGTAACCAAAACTTGACCGATGATAAGTTCCCTATATCATTCCTAATGAGTAGTATATCATCGACATAGAGTATCAGAAAGACCACTTTTCCATCCTTAATACGTTTATAAATACAGGGTTCATCAACGTTTTGCTCAAAACCAAAAGTCTTGATCGCTTGATCAAATCTCTAGTTTCATGAGCGAGATGCTTGCTTTAATCCATAAATGGATCTAAGCAACTTGCAGACTTTCCTTTCTTGGCCTTTCGCTACAAACCCTTCAGGCTGTATCATATAGATACACTCTTCAAGATGGCCATTCAAGAATGCCGTCTTGACATCCATTTGCCAGATCTCATAATCGAGAGCCGTAGCAACGGACAGAAGAATACGGATATACTTCAGCATAGCAACAGGTGAAAAGGTTTCATCGTAATCGATTCCAGCCTTTTGTGTGTACCTTTTTGCAACCAATCTAGCTTTGAAAGTTTCCACTCTCCCTTCCACATCCTTCTTTCTTTTGTAGACCCATTTGCATCCAATGGGTTTTATCCAATCCTGAAAATCTACAAGTTCCCAAACAGAGTTGGATTTCATAGAATCCATCTCATTGTTCATAGCCTGTTTCCAAGAATTAGAATCAACATCATTTATAGCTTCATCATAGGTGACGGGATCATCCTCATGCTTATGAGTCTCGGCCTGAAATACCTCAGCATCATACATGAAGAAATTAGGTTTCTTCGAAACCCTCCCACTACGACGAGGTACCCTAAATTGTTGATCGTCTGCAGGTCTTTCACCGGAACTTGGACTTGCGTCCAAGACCGAAACCTGTGGAGCAGTTCTTTCACCCGATAACTTCTCTAGCACCACTTTGCTTCGAGACTTAAAGTCATTCATGTGACTTTCCTCCAAGAATGTCGCATGGGTTGAGACAATGACTTTTTGTTTCTTCGTGTTATAGAACAGGCCTCCTTTAGTTCCCTTTGGATACCCTATAAACATGCACAATTTTGATCTTGGTTCTAACTTCTTCGCATCCCTATCCAGTACATGTACCGGGCAACCCCATATTCTCATATGTCCAAGGAAGGGCTTCCTGCCACGCCACAATTCATACGGAGTCCTGGGAATTGACTTGCTTGGAACCTGGTTCAGAATATAGCACGCCGTTTGTAAAGCATATCCCCAAAATGATAATGGCAGCGTTGAATAACTCATCATAGAACGTACCATATCCAACAAGGTCCTGTTTCTTCTTTCGGCTACACCATGCTGTTGCGGAGTACTAGGTGCAGTCAATTGGGATAATATCCAATTCTCTACAAGATATCCTAGAAATTCATCGGAGAGGTATTCACCACCTCGATCAAATTGAAGTGTCTTCATAGATTTATCCAATTGGTTTTCCACTTCCGCACGATACTCTTTGAACTTGTCAAAGGTTTCGCTCTTGCGGTGCATCAGATACACATATCCATACCTCGAGTAATCGTCTATAAAGGAGACATAATACTCGAACCCTCCTCATACTGTGACGTTCATGGGGCAACATACGTCAGTGTGTATAATTTCTAAGAGCTCTTGAGCCTTAGTACCCTTAGCTCCAAAAGGCCTCTTAGTCATCTTTCTCTCTAGACAAGACTCACATTGAGGAAGATGTACCTCCTCCAGAGATTCTAGAGGACCGTCTTTCACCAATCTTTAAATCATATCCTGATTAATATGATCAAGTCTTAAATGCCAAAGATACGCCTTGTTAGAGTGAGAAACTTTCAACCTTTTAGAGTTATCTATTAATTCGGTGTCAAACAATGAGTACATCTTTGGTTTGATTAAATATAGGTTTCCATCCATCTATCCAGAATAGATAAAAGACTTATTTCCACGAATATCAACTATTTTACTAAAAGAAACTGAATAAGAATACTTTATTAAACAAGCTACCGATATAAGGTTCCTTCTAAAATTAGGAACATAAAAACAGTCTTTCAATAAAATAAACCTAAATTCATCAAAGTAAAGATAAATATCTCCCACTACCTCAGCCACCACCAAACTGCCGTCTCCAGTCCGCAATGAGAGGCTCCTATCATGTAGACTTCTCGTTTCCACGGACCCCTGCATAGAAATACAAACATGATTAGTGGCGCCCGAATCAATGACCCAAGTATTTTTTGATTCTTCCACCAAACACACTTCCAAGTAGTGAAGTTCTTTACCTTCCTTGCCCTTGGCGGCTAGGATTTCCCGGCAAGCCTTCTTAAAGTGACCTACGTTCCCACAGCGAAAGCATTTAGACTTTTTAGGGTTCCTGGGCTTCTTGTTCTTCTTCTTCTTCTTCCCATCCAAGACAGGAGGATTAGAAGAACTAGAAGCTGCCTGCTTCTGATTTGGCCTCTTCTTCTTCCATGAGGGTTTGGAAGATTCCGTCAAATTGGCCTTTCCTTTGGGTTGGACCGCATCCCCATCTATGATCATCCGCTCATAAGCTTGGAGTTGCTTCATAAGCTCGGAGTTGCTTCATAAGCTCGGTAAGTCCTAACTCCCTTGTCGCCAGATTGTATGCGGCCTTAAACCCCACAAAATCTTTACACAGAGTTTTGAACACCATCTTGATCTGGGTGTTGTAGTCTAACTCAGCACCGTTCTCGGCAGCCTCAGCAAAGAATCCTATTAGAGTGATCATATGGTCCTTCACCGGAGTACCCGCCTTTTGCTTAGAGTTCATAATGCTGATTATAGCAGACTGTCGTGCCAACTTTTCTTGGCCTCTGAACATGTCCTCCAGATTTTCCATGATCTCCCCAACAACTTGATAAGTCTCATGCTGCTTTTATAAAGCACTAGTCATGCTAGCCAGAATGTAGTATCGAGCTATCTCATTGGATTCTCTCCAACGAGTATAGGTAACCGGGACCTCCTCAGGCGGTGTGTCAGGTTTGGGCCCTGGTGGGCATGGTTCGTCCAGTACGAACTTATGTCTCTCGCAACTGAGAACTATCAACAGATTTTTTTTTTCCAATCTTTATAATTATCACCATTCAGTTTATTCTCAGTAAGTATTGAAATGAGGGGTGTTGGTGACATTTTGAACTGAAATAAAGTTATACTAGCATCATCACAAAACCCAAGCAAATATACAGATAATTTAGCAAATAAAACATACAAGTATGTTCCAGCATGAAACTTGAAAAAACATGTAACATTGCAACGGTAATTCTCAGCACTTATTGCCCCAAGTCACTGAGGGGTGGTCATGAAAACAAATAGCCGGAACATGGACCCTGTCCAATTAATATATGTTGCCTTAAATCCTCCAAGGTTAAGACATATATTAATAACCGCTTATTTGGCAACCAGTTTAGTTAACAGAGCTTCTAGGGAAGGTTAATAACTAAACGAGTCTTGAGTGTATAACCAATGTTTACGTAGCCCAATCCACATCCTACCAAGCCACCAAGGGGTGGTCATGAATAAGATGGTACCCGAATACGTTTTCCACATAGGAGACCCAATCTAGTACACCGGCGACGGTAAACACCTATCGAGGGGTGTGGTCAGGGCAGAACTGACCCGAGGCGTTACCATGCTTTCACATATGGATCAACAATGGAGGCCGTGGGTTTTGTTTGAAACCCTCTCCCACTCAATATTTTGAAAAACATGCAAGTTTTGACAAATATGTATGATCAATATAGTATGAGCGGTACTCACCTATCCTATATGACATGTTATCAAATATGCATATAAAACATCCATCAATACATATTTGTACATCCATGATATATCACAGAAAAAATAATTGACAGAATAACCAAGCCATGGTTCCATCCTAGAACAAAGAAAATAAAGATTACAAAATTCCATCCAAAGCATTCTTTGGGTCTTGAATTTTGTTCCGTCTTCTTGTATCCATATTTATGTAGCCTCTCTATTTATTTCTCATCCTAAGAATCATTTAAAATTTAAATCTCCAAAATTTAAATTTCAAATTCAAATTCCAAATTCGAATTTCAAATTTAAATTTCAAATTCAAATTTTAAACAATTTTAAACATCATGTGTAATAATATGTAATTTCAAAAATTTTAAATTTTCAATTACATATTTTTAAACATGATTTAAAAATTAAATCTCAAATTTAAAAATCAAAATTTTTGACTTTTCGAACCATCACCCCCACTGCACCCGGAGGCCGGCAGCTGCCGTGGGCAGCCACCATCCCCCGGGGGGGCTAGCAGCCCACGGCCACACCATGTGCAGCCCTGCAGGCCAAGCCTGCAGTGCCAGGCTGCACGCCTAGGCTGGGCGCAGCAGCCGACAGGCTACAAGCAGCGTTTGCAGCCACAAGCGGCACGCCCAGACTGCAGCCAGCCTTGGGGAGGGCCACGGCCACCCTCGGCTGCAGGCCAAGCCTGTGGCCGTGGGTGGTCATGGCCAGTACAGGGGCTGCCGCAGCCCCATCCTGCCCAAAGGCAGGGGCTGTTGCCCCACCAAGGTCCGATGGCCTATCCCGAGGGGTCGTGTCTTGATTTTCGTGTCATATTCCAATTTACCAATTAGAATCTCCAAAAATTAATTTGAATCCCAATTATATTGAAATTTTCCACACAATCAAAATTTCAACCTTTAAATTAAAATTAGTTTTTGGGATAAAATAAATTACGGCCTTCAATCTTCAATCTCCTCCAAGAATAATTACATAAAAATTTCTAAACCGTTTCCGGTATACAAAAAATTCTAATCATAATAATTCTAAGAGACAAAATTAAAATCCATGAGAAAATTACAGTATTAATAAACTGCTCCCATGGTTACATAAAAAATCCTAGATACAATTTTTCTAAATTCTAAGGAACCATAACCGACATAAACAAGCACGCTTATAATAATTCAAAAAATTAAAATAACCACATACTACATACATAATCCATGATAACAACATAAAGGAATCCTAGAATGCCGCTCTCTAAATATCAAATCCATACATGAATAAAAAGACTAAGTAATTGTCTAATTTATGTACATGGCATAGTCATGAGATGGCTTTGATACCAATTGTAGGAAATAAATCGGTAAAAACGTATCAGAGTGGCGTAGCGGAACAATAAAAATTTTTCAAGATCGTTAAATATCTCATGATGCCATATACAATAAACCAATAATAATTTAAACTCATACCCCAAGGATGCCAATCTTAGAGGAGGAGAATGAACGGAGGGCTTCAACCAACTAGCCTTCTCTACTATTCTCCAATTCCTGAATGGCTGAGTGTGTGGGCACTCTGAACCTCGACTGGTATGCTAGCACTGCTAGTATTCTTCCGACCACCCAGATCTTTAAAGAACTTATTGTCACGGTGAGTTGTGCAACAATAAACCTGCTCACCTAAGAGTCTGTGGTCATAAGAGAACTGGAGTGGTAGGACTTCTATTTATAGACTTGCATGAGGTGATTCTCTGAATTCAAATTAGTTTAGGAGAAGATATTCTCCTTTATCCATAACCAAAAAATCTGAATTTTTCAAGGGGAAAATCCCAACTAAAAATTCAGCCACTTTAGGATTATCCAATTCAAATCTAAACAAGATTTTAACTTGAATTTTATCTCCCCATTATCCACTAGAAAAATCCAAAAATTCACTAGGATAAATCCATAAATGTCTCTAATGCTTAGGGCATTTCCTAACACTAGCTTCTATAATTCCTTAAAGATGGTGGTTCATCGTAATATTGTTTTATGAATTGTTGTTTTGCACTTAGTAATGACAAAAATCCGGATCACCCTCCGCAAGGGTGTAGGCATTTCTTTTTGTGTGCTAAAGGGGAAAATTTAATATTTTGTATCATACAGTAAATAGGATAAATATTTAATTAATATTTATTTTTAGAAGATAAGATTTGAAATTTAAATTAATTGTATTTGAATTTGAAATTCAAATATGTGATTAATTTGAATTTTGAAAATTTTATCTTTAAATAAATATTTGAAATTTAAATGATTATCCTATTTGAATTTGAATTAACCAAAATGCTGTCCTTGTACAATTGTAGGTGGCCTTTTTTGGGATAAGGGTGGAAAACAAGATTTTCTCCTAATTTGAATTTGAATTTTGTTTTGGATAAGAAATTACATAATTATTTGAATTTCAAATAATGTTACCATGATTTTATTTGAATTTGAATTAGAGTTGTGGAAAATTATCCATGTAAATAAAGTTCAAAGATTTGTGAAGTTTGAAATTTGAATCAAATTTTGAATCACAATTACGCTATTATGGTTGAAATTTTTAAGGATAAATCTTAAGTGAATTTTTGGATTTTGTTATGGATAAGGGAGAAAAAAAATCTTGTTAGAATCCTGTTTGAATTTTGAATCCTTCTTCTGTATGAAAACAGAATTTTGGAGGGCTTATCCTCTTGGGAATTTTCAGATTTTTGGGGTTGGAAGAGGAAAAACTCTTGTTTGAATCATATTTGAATTTGAATCCTCTAGACCTAGGGAGGCCAAATTCTTTAAGGGATTTATCCTTACGGTGAAATTGGTTTTGGGGATTTGAAAGGGATAGAAAAATCTTTTTTTGATCCAATTCAAAATTCAAAAGTCACCTCATGCAATATTATAAATAAGGGTTTTTCCACTACTATTTTCTTAAGACCACAGACTTTCAAATGAGCAGGTTTATTGTTACACAAATCAAGTGGCAATAAGTTCTTAAAGATCTGGGTGGTCAGAAGGAGACAAGCCACGTTGAGTACCAATTGAGGAAAGGGGTGCCCATATACTTAACTATATTGGAATTGGAGAATAGCAGAGAAGGCTAGTTGATTGAAGCCTTTCCTAGTGTTGTCATCCTGTGTTTCTGACGTTGACTCCAACATCCAAGGCCTTTTCTCTGAAAGGTATATTTGATTATTGATAATTTATTGTATATGACAACATGAGTTCTAACGAACTTTGAAAATTTTTAAAATTTCACTATGCATATTTTTCGTTTTTTTTTTTTTTTCAGTAATTGGTATCAAAGCCAATTCATTAATATGTCATATATATAAATTATACAATCGATCGTATCTCTAATACGGATTTAATATTTAGAGAGTGGTATTTTAGGAATCTTATATGTTGTTATCATAGATTATGTAATATATTGCATGTGGTTACTTTAATTTTGTAATTACTATAAGCGTGCTTAATTTTACTAGTTATGATTCCTTAGAATTTTAGAAAATTGTATCTAAGAATTTTTATGTAACCATGAGAGCGGTCTATCATCACTATAATTTTCTTGTCACGCAGCGAAATTTTTGAATTTTAAATTTCGCGCGTGAATGTATAAACTCAATTTGTTAGTATGCCAATAAAATTTTTCTTATTTTCATGGGAATTAAATTTTAAATTTTTGGTGTATTAATTATTAAATTGAGAATATTTAAAACATTTTTTTTCTTTTCCAATTTTAAAGTTTTACCAATTTTTATCAAATTAAAAAAATTGTTAAATATTTTTTTATTTATTTATTTTTCTTTTTTTTCTTCTTTCTTTCCGGATTCTTCCGGAATTTTTTTTCCCCCCTCTCATTTTTTTCTTTTTCTTTCTTCTTCACCGATCCACCGCCTCACTCCCTCTCTCTGTTTTTTTTTCACCGACCTCACTCTCCCTCTTTTTTTTTTCTCTCTGCTCTTCTTCCTCCCCTCACCGTTTTTTTTTTTCGCCCATCTCCCCTGCTCTCTCTCTCGCCCCTTTATTTTTTTTCTTCCTTTTCTTTCCCTTTTCTTCTGCTTCCCGCGTCTCTCTCTCTCACGCCCTATTCCTATTTTTTTTTTCTTCTCTTTTCTTTTCCCTTCTTCTTCTTCCCTTCGTCGACTCCTTCTTCCCCTCCCCATCTCTTTTTTCTTTCCTTCTTTTTCTCCTCTCCTTCGGCCGAACCAGCCACCCACCCTCTTCCTTTCCTTTTCTTTTTTTCTTTCCTTCCTTTCTTCTGGCCGAACTCCATCGGAAGCCGCCGCCAAGCCCAAGCCACCCTCCCTTACCATCTCTCTTTTCTCTTCTTTTTCTTTTCTTTTCCGTTCGGCCGAGCTCCACCGGAAGTCGCCGTCGTCCCCGCCTCGCCGAACGACGGCCAACCACGTCGAATCCGAGTACCGACCGTTCCACTGTCTCGCCTTCCTCGCGACGCCACCGCTGTTCGCCAGTCCGCGCCCGAAGTCCCCGCCAAGCCGGCGAACCCGAACAGCCGCGCCCCGCGCTGTCCACCAAGCCACCCACGCCGCCGTTCCCTCGCGAGCTCGAGCCACCAACGCCCTCGCCGCCGTTCATCAATCGGCACCACGGCCGATTTTCTCCCCGCGACGCCACCACCAAGCCGCGCCTCACCGTTCGTCCTCACCTCGCCGGCTGCCCATCGCCGCGCCGCCAACCACCGTGCCCGATGTCAGCCGCCGTCGCCCCCCTGCCACCGTGAGTTTTCTTCCGGTCGGCCACTCTCTTCAGCAAAAGAGAAAAATGATGTATATGTATATATATATGTATATCTGTGTGCGTGTGTGTGTGTTTTCATATATATATGTATATGTATAGTAATAGTTATAATAATAACAATGATAATAATAATAATAATAAATAAAATAAATAATGATTTTAGATTTTAAATTTAAATTAATTTGAAATTGGTGTTTGAACTGTTCTGGGAATTGGAAAATTTTTCTGCAGGTTAAGCATTTTGGAGCTTTTGGGGAAGCCTATTTTTAGGGCAGGTCATGCCAAAATTTAAAAAAAAAATATACATATATATTTTGGATATTTGTGTTAAAAATTTCTATTTTAAAATTACGGTGTTAAAATAAAGTATCATTTTAAATTCTAGAAAAATTCAATGGCATACTAATTAGTTGAGTTTACCGTAATTCGATTACGGAATTCTTGGACAGATAATTAAATTATCTGTGTTTCTTGTTTTAGGTACTCGTAGATCGAATTCGAAAAGAGAGACTACCTTGGAATTCGTGCGAGAAATTGATCGTAGGTCAAATTGCTGACGAGGTAGGATATCTTACCCTTTCTTGACAGCCAATTTTGTTTTAATGATTTGGCCAAAAATCATTTGAAGAAAATGTGTTTATAAAGTTTTGAAATTTACGTGATTTAGAAAATATCACGATTTCGGAAATTTAAGGAAAAATATCCGGTTACAGATTTTTTTTGAAAAATAATATGATATATTTTTAGTATGTGAATCATATGTTCACATAAAATGTTGAAAGTTGGATTTGGTGTTAAAGTATACCGGGAGCCAGCACACACGTGCGAAGAGTGCACATCTCGATCGAGGATCACTCATTATGCTTCGGCATGGTGAGGGAGGCTCATACGGACCGTACACGAACTAGATGTATATAGGGACATAATTTGCATAATCACGATTCCACGTTTATGATTCAGTACTGCATTGACATATTTAGTATGATTGTTAAATTTAAATGTTGAATTAAATTTTTTTAAAGAATATCCTACTGGGCCTTTCGCTCACTGTTTTAAAACTGGTAAACCCCCAGGAGAGAAAGCTGATTAGAAGATACGGGTGACGTAGACTCGTCCGTGGACGCCCAGGGACTTGAAGTAGTGATCTGTACATTAGGACAAAGTATGTATAAAAGCATTCCGGGACTGTAAATTCTAAACTTTACTTTTTGCAATTTCAGTTATTTTATTTTATCCAAGTATGCATCTGTGGGATATGGGTACCTCACCACCTGATATTGCGATAAAAATAGAAAAACAAATATTAATAAATTTAAAATATACAAGCATAATTTATAAACAAGTTTAAAGAGTCAGTAAAGGGTAAGATGTAAAAATGGACAGACTTAGGAATTCGAGCTTTCCTTTCCCTTATTCTTTTAAAATTTAATATCCGTCACTATCCCGGCTTTTGGGAAGTGACACCTGTCGCTGTCCCGGGTTTTAGGACGTGACATTTCTCATAGATTTTTATTTCTTTAAATATTTATAATTTTTATACACGAAAAACGGTATAAAATTTTCTCATAGATTTTTATTCCTTAGAATTTTAGAAAACTGTATCTGGGAATTTTTATGTAATCATGAGAACGGTCTATCATCACCGTAATTTTCTCATGAATTTTTATTTCTTTAAATATTTATAATTTTTATGCACAGGAAATGGTATAGGAAATTTTATATAATTATTCATGGAAGAAATCAAGATTGAAGACTTTGAATTTATTTTTTCCACAATTAGAATTTAATTTTGATGATTCAAAAATTATTTTTGTGTGAAAAATTCTAATTTTTAATTAGGATAACTTAAGGGGTAAAATTGGATTTTGGCATGAAAACCCAGAAAAAGAGCTGTGGATGCCAAGTAGGAGCCACAGGCGAAAGCCCGTGGTAACCTAAGTAGCCCAGGCTACCCAAGGTAGCCCTCGGACTGCATGCAGCCATAGGTTACTGGTAGCCATAGGTTACTGCATGCAGCCAGGCTACTAGTAGCCCCGGCTACCTCGGGCAACCACAGATGAAAAATTGTGGCAGTCCACGACAACCCTAGGGGGGGGGGGTGGTTTCCTCATGCCCCGACCCCGTAGTGTAGGAAAAATCAACAAAAATAGCACAGCGGAATTACAAAAATTTTTTAAAGATCGTTAAATATCTCGTGATGTCATATACAATAAACTAACAATAATAAATTTATACCTTCAAAGGACGCCAAGAACGTAGAAGGAGAATGACCGTAGGGCTTCAACCAACTAGCCTTCCCTACTATTCTCTAATTCCCAGACAGCAGAGTGTGTGGGCACTCGATCTTCGATCAGTATACTAGCACTACTAGTCTTTTTCTGACCACCTAGATCTCTTTAAGAACTTATCATCATAGTGATTTGTGCAACAATAAGCCTGCTCACCTGAGAGTCTGTAGTCTAAGAGAACTGGAGTGGTAAGACTCCTATTTATAGTTTTGCATGAGGTAATCCCTTAAATTTGAATTGGACCAAGAGAAGATTTTCTCTCCCTTTTTCCACACAAAATCCAAACTCTTCCTTAGGCCAAGATCATGATCAATTTCGGCCAAACTAGGAAAGATTTTGTATTCAAAATTCAAACAGGATTTTTATCTTGAATTTTATCTCCTCTTTATTCACTAAAACTGATTTCTCCTAAGTTAAGAAGCATGTTTAGATTCAGCCATTCAAGTGTGAGGAGAATCAAAATTCAAATAGGATTTTTATCTTAAATTTCATCTCACCCTTACCCACAAAAACTGATTCTCCCTTAGCATTATCCATAAAGAAATTCAGTTACACCATGTGAGGGAGAGATTCAAAATTCAAATAGGATAGTGACTTGATTTCTCCTTCATCCTTATCCATAAGAACCGAATCCTCCTAGGGTGTGATCCCTTCAACAAATTTGGCCATATTTAGCGGGATTAAGATTCAAAATTCAAGTAGGATTCAAACAAAATCTTCTTCTCTCTTATCCATAAGAAAACTGAATTTTCCATGGGAAATTATCCACAGCAAAATTCGATTACCACTTGATTTATGATTCAAAATTTAAATTCAAATTTCAAAAATTCAAACTTCAAATACAAATTTCAAATTCCAAACTTCAAATTCAAATATCAAATTCAAATTTCAAATTTCAATTTCAAATTCAAATTTCAAATTCAAAATTTAAATTTTAAATTTCAAACTCCACAAAAAACTTGTATTTCAAATTTTGCCCTCATGGATAATTTTCCACAACTCCAATTTAAATTCAAGTAAACTCATGGCAACTTTATTTGGAATTCAAATAATTGTATAATCACTTATCCAAAACAAAATTCGAATTCAATAAGAGATAATCTTGTCTTCCACCCTTATCCTATATGGACACCATATATATCCATGTAAGGCAACAAGCCAATAAGTATACCCTGATCAATTTGCTATCTGTTAAGGAATTATGTGAAGCTAGTAGAAGGACCACTTAGATATATATAATCGGGCTCCTATGAATCCATGTGATCATTGTTCTGTACCGAACAACTCAATCATATGATTACTAATTTCAGAGTCACACCACTATAAACCTAAAACTAAACTCCTAATTATATACTGTATTACGAAAACCTGAGACAAGTTATTATCCAATGACCTTGTCATGTACGCAAAACCCTCATATGATATCCATGATCAGCCTTCGGTCAAAGTCAGTTCAACCTACTGATTAGGCTATCTTAAAGTTCCATTATACTACCGAATAAAAAAATGATTATTCACCATGTGTGAATAAGAAGTCATCCACTTAGTAGGCGACCCAAGATCTTATCCATCTTCACATCCAGTATAATACCTTTAAGAGGATACCCTTAACTCTTTATTAGAACTATAATTCCAATATCTGTAAACAAACCCTCCATTGTATATAAGTCATGTATCTAATGAACCAGTCTATAAGCTTACTACCTCTGAGACACTTTAGCCATTGGAATATCATAGTACATAAGTCATATACAGGAAGTAGTTCATCTACTCAAAATTAAAGTTATTGCATAATGAACATCAAAAGCAAATTGATTCACTCATAACGGATTATGCAGATCAATCACGCTTTAGTCCCAATCTAATATGTCACCACCAAGCAACATATCTATGTCTTTACTTAGGAGTCTATGCTCTGGACAGTCAAGACAAACCGTCCCCACCATGACTTTAGGCAATATAATAGTCTTAACATGAGTTAGATGCTTGGTCTAACCCCATAGACTACGAACTATAATTTAGACTACTTACTTTAGAACATTGTTTTCTCGCATACAAAAGTCTATTGCATGGAACATTTTAACTGTTTAACACAAGGAGTCAGTGAGCTATATTTGTTTACATTTATTTTTACATGTAAATAGAATGAGAACATGTAGCAACATAATGAATAACTTCTAAATGTAATTTTATTATTCAATTTAAAATAAATAAAATACATCAAAATATCTTTTATACTTATGGTATTTCTTAACATGTAGGGGTCAAGATGGAATTCGTGGGAACCATTAACGATTTAAATTTTAATTTTAAATTATGTATAATCATATGTATTTTTGAAATTTGAAAATTATATATGCTTATGTGTGAAATGTAAAAATTACTTAAAATTTGAATTTTTTGAAATTTGAATTTTAAATGAATTTATGGGATGAGAAATAAATAGTAGAGCTACATGAAGACGGATACACGAAGATAGAACAAAATTCAAGACCCAAAAAATGCTTTGGATGAAATTTTGTAATCGTTGTTTTTTCTATTTTTCTAGGATAGAATCATGACTCAGTTATTTAAATTTTTCATCATTTATCTTTCCTATGTTTTTTCTTGTGTGGATAAATATGTATTAATAGAATGTTATGTTGCATATTTGATGACATGTCATATAGGATAAAAGAATGTCACTCATACTATATTAATCATGCATATTTTAAATAAAAACTTATTATTTTAAAATATTGAGTGGGATAAGGTTTCAAATAAAACTCACGGCCTCCATTGTTGATCTATATGTGAAAGTATAGCAGTGCTTCGTGTCAGTTCTGCCTTGATAACACCTTCGGTAGGTGTCTACCACTATTGGTATACTAGGTTGGATCTCCTATGTAGAAAACATGTTTGGGCATGTTCTATTTGGGACCATCCCGAGATGGCTTTAATAGGACATGGATCAAACGTTTTAAACAATGGTTATACACTCAAGATTGGTTTGGCTATTAACCTCCCGGAGGAGTTCTGTTAGTCAAATTGGTGGCCAAAACAAAAAGTTATTAATATATATTTTAACCTAGAAGGATTTAAGACTACATATATTAATTGGACGGGGTCCATGTTTTTGCTATTTGTTTCATATACACCCCGAGGTGTCATGGAGTGATAGATGCTGAAAATTACCATTGTAATGGTACATGTTTATTGTTTATGTTTTTAATTTAGGAACATATTTGTATGTTTAATTTGCTAAAATCAATTATATTTGCTTATGCTTTGTAATGATGTTCTTTTTATTTTATTTTCAGTTCAAAATGTCACCGACACCTCTAATCACGATACTTATTGAAAACAAACTGAACAGGGACAATTATAAGGAATGGAAAAGAGACCTATTAATAGTTTTCAATTACAAGAGACATAAGTTTATACCGGATGAACCATGCTAACCAGGGCGCTGACCTGAGACACCACTTAAAGAAGTCCTTGCAGTGCATATTTATTAGAAAGAATCTAATAAAATAGCTTGATATTACATCCCTACTAGCATAACGAGTGCTTTACAAAAGTAACATGAAACCTATCAAGTTGCCAGGGAGATCATGGATAACATGGAGGACATGTTTGGAAGGCAAAAAAAATTTGCTTGACAATGCACTATCACAAGTATTATGAACTCTAGATAGAAGATAGGTACTCCAGTGAAGGATTATATGCTTATGATTATGGGATTCTTGTTGAGACTACTAAAAATGGCATGAAGTTAGATTACAACATCCAGATCAAAATAGTGTTCCAAACTCTATCTAAGGATTTTGTGGGGTTTAAAGCCGTATATAATCTAGTGATAAGGGAGTTAGGACTTATCAAGCTCATGAAGCAACTCCAAGCTTATGAATGGATGATCAATGATGGGAGTTCAGTCCAAACCAAGGGACAGGCAAATTTGGTGAAATCTCCTAAACCCTCTAGGAACAAGAAGAAGCCAGAGAAAAAGCCACTCCAAGCTTATGAACGGATGATCAATGATGGGAGTTTTGTCCAAACCAAGGGACAGGCAAATTTGATGAAATCTCCTAAACCCTCTGGGAACATGAAGAAGCCAAAGAAGAAGTAAGAGACTTCTAATTCATCTATTCCTCCTGTCTTTGATGGGAAGAAGAATAAGAAGCTTAAGGACCCTAAAAAGTCCAAGTGATTCTACTATGGGAAAGTAGGTCACTTCAAGAAGGCTTGTCAAAAATTTCTAGCCTCTAAGAACAAGGAAGGTAAGGAATTTCTATACTTAGAATCTTGTTTGATGGAAGAATCAAAAGTCAACTGGGTCATTGATTCAAACGTCACTAATCATGTTTGTGTTACATTGCAGAGGTTTGTGAAAACGAGAAATCTACATGATAGGAACTTTTCGTTATGGACTCGAGACGATAGCTTGGTGGTGACTGAAGCAGTAGGAGAAATTCATCTTTATTTTGATAATTTTAGGTTTATTTTATTAAAGGATTATTTTTATGTTTCTAATTTTAAGAGGAACCTTATATCGGTAGCCTGTTTAGTTAAGGATTGTTATTCAGTCTGGTTTAATGAATCGGCTGTTATTCACAAAAACAATTCTTTTATCTCTTTTGGGAGAATAGATAGAAACTTTTATTTTATCAAACCAAAGATTTACTCACTACTGGACACCAAATTAATAGATAACTATAAAAGGCTTAAAATTTCTCACTTTAATAAGGCATACTTTTGACATTTAAGACTAAGTCATATTAATTAAGATAGAATTCTGATATTAGCAAAGGAAGGTCCCTTGGATACTCTAGAGGAGGCACGTCTTCTCCAATGTGAATCTTGTCTTGAGGGTAAAATGACCAGGAGGGGTACTAGGGTTAAGGAACTCTTAGAAATTAAGTACACTGATGCATGTGGCCCGATGAACGTCGAGGCACATGAAGGGTTCGAGCATTATGTCTCCTTTATAGATGATTACTCGAGGTATAGATATGTGTACCTGATGCACTACAAGAGCGCAATCTTTGACAAGTTCAAAAAGTATTATGTAGAAGTGGAAAAGCTATTGGATAAATTCATAAAGAGATTTTGATTTGATCGGGATGGCAAATACCTTTTGATGATTTTCTAGAATATCTTGTAGAGAACAAGATTCCATCCAAATTGACTATACCTGGTACTCCATAATAGCATGGTGTAGACAAAAGGAAAAATAAGACATTATTGGATATGGTATGATCAATGATGAGTTATTCAGAGCTACTCAAATCATTCTGGGGATATGTACTACCAACGGCATGCTATATTCTAAACCATGTTCCTACTAAATCAAATCCTGAAACTCTGTTCGAATTGTGGAAGGCCAAGAAGGCTTCTCTCAAACATATGAGAATATGAGACTGCTCAGTATACGTACTGGATGGGGATGTAAAGAAATTGGAACCGAGATCGAAATTATACTTATTTATAGGGTATCCTAAGGGAACTAAAGAAGGTCTGTTCTATAACGCGAAGGAGCAAAAGGTCAATATTTCAACTTATACAACTTTCTTAGAGAAGAGTCAAATGAATGACTTTAAGTCTCAAAGCAAAGTGTTGCTAGAAGAGCTAGCAGGTGATAGGGCTACTCCACAGGTATCAGTCTTGGATGCAAGTCCGAGCTCCACTAAAAGATAAGCAAAGAATCAACAATTTAGGGTGCTTCAACGTAGTGGGAGGGTTTCAAGGAAACTGAATTTCTTTATGTATGATACTGAAGTTTACTAAGCTAAGGCTCGTGAGCATGAAGATGACCTTATTACTTATGAAGAAGCTATAAACAATGTTGATTCCAAACTTTGGAAACAGGCCATAAAGAATGAGACGGACTCTATAAAGTCCAACTCCGTATAAGAACTTGTGGACTTGCCAGATGGGATAAAACCCATTCGATGTAAGTAGGCCTATAAGAGAAAGAAGGATATGGAAGGGAAAGTAGAAACTTTCAAAGCTAGACTTATGGCAAAGGGGTACACTCAGAAAGCTTGAATCAATTACGAGGAAACCTTTTTACCTGTTGCGATGCTCAAGTCTATTTGTATTCTTTAATCCATTACTGCAGCTCTTGATTACGAGATCTGACAAATAGACGTCAAGACTATATTCTTGAATAGTCATCTTGACAAGAGTATATATATAATACAACCTGACAGATTCATGGAAAAAGGCCAAAGTCAAAAATTTTACAAGTTGCTTAGATCCATCTATGAATTAAAGTAGGCATCCCGCTTATGAAACTAGAGGTTCGATCAAGCAATTAAGCAATTAAGACTTTTGATTTTGAGCAGAACGTTGATGAACCCTGTGTTTATTAACATATAAAAGATGGTAAGGTGGTCTTTCTAGTACTCTATGTTAATGATATACTACTCATTGGGAATGATATAGGGAACTTATCATTGGTCAAGCTATGGTTATCTCAACAGTTTGATATGAAGGACCTAGGAGAAGCTAGTTATGTCGTAGGTATTAATCTCTTTAGAGAGCGAAAGAACGAAATGGTAGCACTATCCCAAGCTTCATACATAAATAAGTTAATTGAGAAATATGCAATGCAAGAAGCGAAGAAAGGTTCACAACCTACTCTTTCGAGCTTCATTATTTCATTGGATGACTATCCCAAGACATTGGAAAAGAGAGAGTGGATAGGCAAAGTCCTTTATGCATCTATTGTGGGTAGTCTCATGTATGCTATGCTTTGTACCCGTCTTGATATTTGTTTTGCATAGGTATGATAAGTCGATGTCAGGTGTATTCCAGAATCAAGCATTGGCAAGCCTTGAAGCATATACTCAAGTATCTAAAGAAAATAAGAGATTATATGTTGATATATTATAGAGGGGATCTAACGCCCATAGGATACACGGACTAGACTTCCAAACATGCAGGGATTCTAGGAAATCGACCTCAGGATCAGTTTTTTGCTTAAAGGAGGTGCCATTTATAAAAGAGCGTGAAACAAAGCTGCACTGTAGACTCCACGATGGAATGTTAAGGAGGTACCATTGTATAGAAGAGTGTGAAACAAATCTATATTGTAGACTCCACGATGGAGACTAAATACATGATTACGACCAATGCATCTAAAGAAGTGATTTGGCTCCACAAGTTCCTAGGAGACCTTGAGGTCATTTTGAGTATTGACAAGCCTATCATACTTTATTATGATAACAGGGCGGCAACTGCCAATACAAAAGAATCCAGGCACCATAATAGGTCCAAACACATTGATCAGAAATACTATATGATTAGAAAGTATATAAAAGCAAAACTAATAGATGTATATAAGATCACATCCGAAGACAACGTTGCTGACCCTTTTACTAAAACTTTGGTAGTTAGGAGCTTTAAAAGGCATGTTGAGGCAATAAAGATACGTAACATTGCACATTGACTCGCTTAGGGCAAGTGGGAGATGTTGGAAAAACGGTAAATATGCACAGCAGAATTTTAAAAATTTTTCAAAGATCGTTAAAACTCATATTGCCATATACAATAAATTATTAACAATCAAAATTATACTTTTTGGAGAAAACACCAGGATACCGAAAGAAACGTCAGAAACGCTAGAGGATATCACTAGGAAGGACTTCAACCAACTAGCCTTCTCTACTATTCTCTAATTCCTAGACAGCTGAGAGGGTTGGGGGAACATTTTCCTCGATCAGAATACTGCGCGGCTTGTCTCCTTCTGACCACCCAGATCTCTATTAGAACTTATTACTACGGTGATTTATGCAACAATAAGCCTACTCACCTAAGAGTCTGTGGTCTAAAGAGAACTAGAGTGGAAGGACTTCTATTTATAATCTTACATAAGGTGATCCCTTGAATTTTGAATTAGATCAAGAGAAGATTTTCTCTCCCAATTCCCTCACAAAACCCGAATTTCCTAGAGGCCAAAAAACAAGAAAATATTCGGCCACCCTAGGGAGGTTTGTGATTCAAAATTCAAACAAGATTTTTAACTTGAATTTTGTCTTCTCCTTTTTAAGCTAAAAACTGATTCCCTAAGGCCAAGACTAGGTCTAAATTCAGCCACACCTAGGTATAGAGAATTCAAAATTTAAACAAAATTTTAACTTGAATTATCTCTCATCCTTATCCACACAAAAACTGATTCTTCCAAGGGTGTAATTCCCTTCAAAATTCGGCCACTTTAAGTGATAGAAGTGTAGGATGATAAATCAGAAAAAACGCATCAGAGTGGCGCAGCGGAACAATAAAAAAATTTTCAGATCGTTAAATATCTCATGATGCCATATACAATAAACCAACAACAATTAAAACTCATACCTCAAGAACGCCAATCTGCAGGAGGAGAATGACCGGAGGGCTTCAACCAACTAGCCTTCTCTACTATTCTCCAATTCCCGAATGGTTGAGTGTGTAGGCACTCTGCTCGATCAGTATGCTAGCACTACTAGTCTTCTTTCGACCACTCAGATCTCTAAAGAACTTATTGTCACGGTGGACTGTGCAACAATAAGTCTGCTCACCTGAGAGTCTGTGGTCTGAGAGAACTGAAGTGACAGGACCTCTATTTATAGACCTGTATGAGGTGATTCTCTGAATTCAAATTGGATTAGGAGAAGATATTCTCCCTTATCCATAAGCACAAAATCTGAATTTTCCAAGGGGAAAATCCCAACAATAAATTCGGCCACTTTAGGATATATTCAATCCAAATTTAAACAAGATTTTAACTAGAATTTTATCTCCCTTTTTCAACCAAAAAATCTAAAAATTCAAAGGAGAAAATCCCCACAAAAATTCGGCCACTTTTGGATAAGGGAGAATCAAAATTCCACTAGGATTTTCAAGCTTGAATCTTATCTCATCCTTATCCAAAATAACCGAAAATCTCCTAGGAGATTCATTTCAAAAATTTGGCCATTATCTGGGAGGAGAGAATTCAAATTCAACTAGGATTGAAACTTTAATTTTTCTTTGAATCTTATCCACAAAAATCCGAAAATCCATTGAGGATAATCCTTAAAATTTTAGTCCATCTTTAGTTAGGATTCAGATTCAAAATTCAAGTAGGATTCTAACAAGATTGTCCTCTCCATATCTAACTTAAATTCGACTTTCATTCCTTATGGATTTACCACAACAAATTCGAATCCCACTTGGATTGTGATTCAAAATTTAAATTTCAAATTTCAAATTCGAATTTCAAATTCGAATTTCAAATTTCAAATTTCAAATTTCAAATTTCAAATTCGAATTTCAAATTTCAAATTTCAAAATCTACAAAACAGTTGTGTTTCAAATTCTTGTTCTCATGGATAATTTTCTACAACTCCAATCCAATCTCAAATAAAATCATGGCAACTTTATTTGGAGTTCGAATAATTATGTACTCTATTATCCAAAACAAAATCTGAATCCAACTGAAGAGAATCTTGTCTACCATCCTAATCCTATGTCAACACCATCCATGCATAATAAACTAGCCAAGAGCATACACAAATCAATTTGCCAAACGTTAAGGAATTATATGGAGCTAGTAGAGGGACTGATTGGATATATATAATCGGGCTCCCACAAATCCATATGATCATCATTTTTTACCGAACAACTCAATCATATGATCACTAATTTCAGAGTCACACCACTATAAACCTGAAACTGAACTCCTAATTATATACCGTATTACATAAGCCTGTGACATGCTATCATCCAATGACCTTGTCATGTATGCAGAACCCTCATATGATATCCATGATCAGCCTTAGGCAAAAGTCCTATTGATCAGGCTATCTTAAAGTTCCATTATACTACCGAATTAAGAAAATGATTATTCACCATATGTAAATAAGAAGTCATCCGCCCAGCAGACGACCCAAGGCCTTGTCCATTTTCACATTCAGTATAATGCCTTTAAAAGGATACCCTTAACTCCTCATTAGAGTTATGATTTCGATATCTGTAAACGAACCCTTCATCGTATACAAGTCATGCACCCAACGAACCGGTCTATAAGCTTACTACCTCTGAGACGCTTTAGCCATTAGAACATCAAAGTACACAAGTCATATACGTGAAGCTGTCCTTTTACTCAGGATTAAGGTTACTGCACAATGAACGTCAAAATCAGATCGATCCACTCAAAGCGGACTTCGTAGATCAATCACGCTTTAGTCCCGGTCTAATATGTCACCACCAAGCAACATATCTATGTCTCTACTTGGGAGTCCAGCTCCAGACAGTCAAGACAAACCGTCCCCTCCAAGGCTTTAGACAACATAATAGTCTTAACATGAGTTAGATGCTCGGTCTAATCTCATAGATTACAGACTATAGTTTAGATCGCTAACTTTAGAACATTGTCTTCTCGCATACAAAAGTCTATTGTATGCAACGTTCTAACAGTTTAACACAAGCAGTCAGGGAGCCATATTTGCTTATATTTACTTTAACATGTAAATAAAACGAGGACAAATAGCAATGTAATAAATAACCTCTATATATAATTTTATTATCTAGTTCAAAATAAATACATCAAAATGTCTCTAATGCTTAGGGCATTTCCTAACAAGAAGGATTCAAAATTCAAGTAGGATTTAAAGAAGATTTTCCTCTCCTTTATCCATAAGAAAATCGAATTCCCTTAGGTGGATTTATCCGCAACCAATTCGGTTTTCGTGATTCAAAATTTGAATTCAAATTTTAAATTTCAAATTCCAATTTCAAACTCCACAAAAATTTGAATTTTAAATTTTATCTACATGAATAATTTTCCATAACTCTAATTAAAATTCAAATAAAATCATAGAAATTTTATTTGAAATTTGAATAATTGTATAATCTCTTATCCAAAACAAAATTGAAATTCAAATAGGAGAGAATCTTGTTTTCTACCCTCATTCAAAGTGGACACCCCCTATCTTTGTGCAAGAACAAAATTTTGTTCAATTCAAATTCAAATAAGATTCATATTTCAAATATTTATTTTAAGACAAGATTTTTAATATTCAAATCAATTACATATTTGAATTTCAAATTTGAAATTTAAATACAATTAATTTAAATTTTAAATCTTATCATTCAAAAATAAATATTACCAAATACTTATCCCATCTATTAAATAATAAAAAATTACCATTTTGCCCCTCCAGCACATTGAGAAAAATGTTTACACACTGTGGGAGGTTGATCCGAATTTTTCTCTTCATTAAATGTAAAACAACAAGCTGTGTATGAATACCCTGATCAACTACTATCTTTAAGGAACTATAGAAGTTAGTAAAGGGACTGATTGGACGTATCAAGTTGGGCTCCCATGAAAATATGTAATCATTATTCTATACCAAGCAACTCGATCACATGATCACTAATCTCAGAATCATTCCACTATAGACTTGAAACTAAACTCTCAATTATACTACAAATTATGCAAGCCTCAGAAAAAACACCATCTAATGACATTGTTATTAATGCAAAACCCTCATATGATATCCATGATCAACCTAGGTTAAAGTCTGTTCAACTTTTTTATCACACTATAGATTCATTATGTACCCGATAAGAGAGTGATTATCTACTAAACGTAGATAATAAGTCATTTGTCAAGCAAATGACTCAAGGCCTTATCCATTCTCACCAATATAGCATAATGCCCTTAAGAGGATAACCTTAACTCTACATAAGAGCTATGATTCCTTATTTGTAAGCAATCCCTATATCATATGCGTACTGTATACCCAACAAACCAGTCCATTAGCTTACTTCTACTGAGATGCCCTGGCCTTTGGAACATCAAAGCACACTAACCATATACATAGAGCTGTTCATTTACTCAGGATTAAGGTTATTGCATAATGAATGCCAAAAGCAAATTCATCCAATCATAGCACACTACGTAGATCAATCACGCTTTAGTCCTAGTCTAATATGTTACCACCAAGTAACATATCTATGTCTCTATTAGGAAGTCAAAGCTCTAGACAGTCAAGACAAACCATCCCCCAATTGGCTTTAGACAACATAATAGTCTTAACATAAGTTAACCGGTCACTCTAATCCCATAGGCTACGGACCCTAGTTTAGACTGCTCACTCTAGAAAGTTGTCTTCTCGCATATAAAAGATCATTGCATGTAACCTTCCAGTAGTTTAACATGAGTAATCAATGAGCCATATTTGCTTATGTTTACTTTAACATGTAAACACCTTGACGATTAATAGCAATGTAATGAATAACCTCTAAATAATTTTATTAATCAGTTCAAAAATTTAATAAAAAAATACATTGCTGCTTAGAGCACACCAAACAATCTCCGACTTGCCCTAATCTAGTAAATGTGCCATGTTTTGCATCATCATTACCTTAACATGCCTTTTAAAGCTCCTAGCTACAAGAGTCTTAGTAAAAGGGTCAACAACGTTGTCCTCAGACGTGATCTTACATATATCTACTAATTTTACTTCCACATACTCTCTAATCATATGGTATTTCTGATCGATATGTTTGGATCTCTTTTGGTGCCTCGATTCCTTTGTGTTGGCAATCGTCGTATTGTTATCATAGTAAAGTGTGATAGACTTGTCAACACCTGGAATGACCTCAAGGTCTCTTAGGAACTTGCGAAGCTAAACTGCTTCCTTAGATGCCTTAGTCATGGCCATATATTCAGCCTCCATCATGGAGTCTGCAGTGTAGTTTTGTTTCACGCTCCTCCACATAATGGCACCTCTTATGAGCAAAAATTCTAATCCTGAAGTCGATTTCCTAGAATCCTTACAAGTTTGAAAGTCAGAGTCCGTGTATCCTATGGGTGTTAGGTTTCCTCCAAATATACTAGCATATAATCTCTCGTTCTCTTAAGATACTTGAGTATACACTTCATGACTTGCAATTGTTTGATTCTGGGATTTGCCTGATATTAACTTACTATACCTACAGTAAAACAAATGTCAGGACGAGTGCAAAGCAGAGCATACATGAGACTGCCCACAGCAGATGCATAAAGGGTTTTGCTCATCTGCTCTCTTTCTTCTGATGTCTTGAGACAGTCATCTAATGAAAGAGTGAAGCTCAAAAGAGTAGGTTATGAACCTTTTTTAGCTTCTTACATTGCACATTTCTCAATAATTTTATCTATATATGAAGCTTGGGATAGTGTTATAATTTTGTTCTTTCGATATCTAAATAGATTAATGCCTAGAATATAACTAGCTTCTCCTAAGTCCTTCATATCAAACTGTTGAGATAATCAAAGTTTGACCGCTGATAAGTTTTCTACATCATTCTCAACGAGTAAAATATCATCGATATAGAGTATCAGAAAGACCACCTTGCCGTCCTTTATATATTTATAAACACATGCTTCATTAACATTCTGCTCAAAACCAAAAATTTAAATCGCTTGATCGAACCTCTGGTTCCATGAGTGGAGATACTTGCTTTAATCCATAGATGAATCTAAGCAACTTGTAAAATTTTTGACTTTGGCCCTTTTCTACGAATCCATCAAGTTGTACCATATAAATACTTGCATCAAAATGGCAATTTAGGAATATAATCTTGACATCCATTTGTCATATCTCGAATCAAGAGCTGCAGCAATGGATAAAAAAATACGGATAGACTTGAGCATGGTAACAGGCGAGAAGGTTTCTTCATAATCGATTCCAGCATTTTACGTGTATCCTTTTGCCACAAGTCTAGTTTTGAAAGTTTTAACTTTTCCTTCCGCATCCTTCTTTCTCTTATAGACCCACTTGCACCCAATGGGTTTTATCCCATCTAGCAGGTCCACAAGTTACTATATGGAATTAGACTTCATTGAATCCATCTCATTCTTCATGGCCTATTTCCAAAGTTTGAAATCAACATCACTTATAGCTTCTTTATAAGTTACAGGGTCATCTTTATGCTCATGAGCCCCAGCTTAGTAAACTTCGGCATCATACATAAAGAAATTGGGTTTTCTAGAAAACCTCCCGCTATGTTGAAGCACCTTAAACTGTTAATCGTTTGCATGTCTTTCAATGGAACTTGGACTTATATCCAAGACCGAAACCTGTAGAGTAGTTCTTTCACCCGATAACTCCTCTAACAAAATTTTATTTCGAGGTTTAAAATCATTCATGTAACTTTCCTTCATGAAAGTTACATGGGTTAAAATAATGACTTTCTACTCCTTCGAGTTATAAAACAGATCTTCTTTAGTCCCTTTATGACATCCTATAAACAAGCACAACTCTGACCTCGGTTCCAATTTCTTCGCATCCCCATCCAGTACATATGCCGGGCAGCCCTATATACTCATGTGTTTGAGAACGCTTCTTGCCCTTCCACATTTTGAATAGAGTTTTAGGATTTGATTTAGTCAAAACATGATTCAGAATGTAGCACACTGTTTACAGTGCATATCCCTAGAATGAGATCGGTATCTCTGAATAACTCATTCTGGATTGTACCATATCCAATAAGGTCCTATTTCTCCTTTTAGCTACACCATTCTGTTATGGAGTACCAGGTGTAGTCACTTGGGATAGAAACCCGTTCTCTACAAGATATCCTAGAAAATCGTCGAAGAGGTATTTGCCACCTCAATCAGATCGAAGTGTTTTTATGGATTTACCTAATTACTGTTCCACTTCTATACATTACTCTTTGAACTTGTCAAATATTTCACTGCAATGCATCAGGTACACGTATCTATACCTCAAGTAGTCATCTATAAAGGAGACATAATACTCGTATCATCCGCACCCCTCAATGTTCATGGGGCCACATACGTTGATGTGCACGATTTTTAAGAGTTTCTTAGTCCTAGTACCCTTAGCTCTAAAAGACCACTTAGTCATCTTGCCCTCAAGACAAGATTCACATTGGGGAAGACGTACCTCTTCTAGGCTATCCAAAGGAACATATTTCACCAATATCAGAATCTTATTTTGATTTATATGACCTAGTTTTAAATGCCAAAGGCATGCCTTGTTAGAGCAAGAAATTTTAAGCCTTTTAGAGTTATCTGTTAATTCGATGTCTAGCAGTGAGTACGTCTTTGGTTCGATAAAATAAAGGTTCCTATCCATTCTTTCAGAACAGATAAAAAAATTATTTTTGTGAATAAAAACCGTTTTATCAAACCAGACTGAATAATAATCCTTAATTAAATAGGCTACCGATATAAGACAGACTTCTCCTTTAATAAAATAAACCTAAAATCATCAAAACAAAGACAGACTTCTCCCACTGCTTCAGCCACCACTAAGTTACTGTCTCCTGTTTGTAACAAAAAGCTCTTATCATATAAACTTTTCGTTTCCATGAACCTCTATAAAGATACACAAATATGATTAGTGGCTCCCAAATTAACGACCTAGTTATCTTTGGATTCTTCCACCAAATAAGCTTCTAAGTACATAAGTTCCATACCTTTCTTTGCCTTAGCTAGGAATTACGAGCAAGCCTTCTTTAATGACCTACCTTTCCATAGTAAAAGCATTTGGACTTTTTAGGATCCTTTGGCTTCTTGTTGTTGTTCTTCTTCTTCCCATCATTGACAGGAGGAACAGATGAAGTAGAAGTCGCCTGCTTCTTCTTTGGCTCCTTCTTGTTCTCGGTGAGTTTAAAAGATTCCACCAAGTTGGCCTCTCCCTTAGGTTAGACAGCATCCCCATTCCTAATCATCCGCTCATAAGTTAGAGTTACTTCATGAGCTCGATAAGTCCCAACTCCTTTGTTGCCAGATTGTATACGGCTTTAAACCTCACAAAATCCTTAAATAAAGTGTTGAACACCATCTCAATCTGGGCGTTGTAATATAGCTTTGCTCCATTCTCAGCAACCTCAACAAAGAACCCCATAGGCGTTAGCATATGATCCTTCATCGGAGTACCTGTCTTTTGCTTAAAGTTCATTATACTTGTGATAGTGGATTGTCAAGTCAATTTGACTTGACCTCCGAACATATCGTCCAAGTTGTCCATGATCTCCTTGGCAACTTGATAAGTCTCATGTTGCTTTTGAAGAGCACTCATCATGCTAACTAAGCTGTAGCACCAAGTAATCTCATTGGATTCTCTCCAACAAGCATATGCAGTCGGGACCTTCTTAAGTGGCGTATTAAGTTTAGGCCCTGGCGGACATGGTTCATCTAGTATAAAGTTGTGTCTCTCACAATTGAGGACAATTAACAGGTTTCTTTTCCATTCTTTATAATTATTCTTGTTCAATTTGTTTTCAGTGAGTATTGTGATTAGAGGTGTCGGTGACATTTTAAACTGATAATAAAATAAAAAAAAATATCATTACAAAACTTAAGCAAATATAAAGAGTATTTAGCAAATAAAACATACGAATATGGTCCCAAATAGAACATACTCAAACATCTTTTCCATATAGGAGATCCAACCTAATATACCGGCGGTAGTAAACACCTACCGGAGGTGTGATTAAGGTAGAATTTACACGAGGTGCTACCGTGTTTTCACATATGGATCAACAATAGAGGCCGTGAGTTTTGTTTGAAACCCTCTCCCACTCAATATTTAAAATAATAAATTTTATTTTAAATATGAATGATTAACATAATATGGGCGGCATGCTTCTATCTTATATTACACATCATCAAATATGCAACATATAATTCCATCAATATATATTAATCTATACAGGTGAAGACATAGGAAAAATAAATGACAGAAAAAATTTAAATAACCAAGCCATAGTTCCATCGTAGAAAAATAGAAAAATAAGATTACAAAATTTCAACCAAAGTATTCTTTGGGTCTTGAATTTTACTCCATCTTCATGTATCCATCTTCATGTAGTTCCACCATTTATTTCTCATCCTATAAATTCCCTTAAAATTCAAATTTCAAAAATTTAAAATTTAAGCAACTTATAAATCCCTCAGGCAGCCTGGCTGCATGCAACCGGCTGCTACTTGCAGCCCGCAGACTGCCAACAGCCCTTAGCTATTTATAGCCTGCTAGCTGCTAGCAGCTTGGTTGTTGCTACGCTGCCACTGGCAGCCCGTGGTTGCCTTGTGTAGCTGTGGGCTGCCATGGTGGCCACGGGCTTGCACCGCGGTTCCCACCCGGTACCCACGGCTCTTTTCTCGTTTTTCATGTCAGGTTCTAATTTTACCCCTTAGGATATCCTAACCAAAAATTGAAATTTTCCACACAAAAATTAATTTTTAAATCACCAAAAACAAATTTTAATTATGGGAAAAAATAAATTCAAAGTCTTCAATCTTGATCTTCTCCATGAATAATTACATAAAATATCCTATATCGTTTCCAGTGTACAAAAATTCTAAATATACAAAGAGATAAAAAAATCCATGGAAAAATTATGGTGATGATAGACCGTTCCCATGGTTATATAAAAAAAATTCTTAGATATAATTTTTCTAAAATTCTAAGTAACCATAACCAGTAAAATTAAGCATGCTTATAATAATCACAAGAATTAAAATAATCACATGCCATATATCATATAATTCATGATAACAACATATAAGATCCCTAGAATGCCGCTCTCTAAATATTAAATCCATACATATTGAAAACACAATCGATTGTTTAATTTATATATATAGCATATTTATGAGTTGACTTTGATATCACTTGTTGGAAAAAAGGTAAATATGCACAGTGGAATTTTAAAAATTTTTCAAAGATCGTTAGAATTCATGTTACCATATACAATAAATTATCAACAATCAAAATTATGCCTTTCAGAGAAAATACTAGGATGCAAAAAAGAAACATCAGAAACACTAGAAGATATCACTAGAAAGGGCTTCAACTAACTAGCCTTCTCCACTATTCTCTAATTCCTAGACGGCTGAGTGTGTAGACACCCTTTTCCTCGATTGATATACTGTGCGGCTTGTCTCCTTTCGACCATCCAGATCTCTATTAGAACTTATTACTATGATGATTTCTCTATTAGAACTTATTACTATGATGATTTGGGAAATGATAAGCTTGCTCACTTGAGAATCTGTAGTTTAAAGAGAACTATAGTGGGAGGACTCCTATTTATAATCTTACATGAGGTGATTCCTTGAATTTTGAATTGGACCAAGAGAAGATTTATTCTGCCAATTCCCTCACAAAATCTGAATTTCCTAGAGGCCAAAAAACAAGAAAATATTCAGCCACCCTAGGGAGGTTTGTGATTCAAAATTCAAACAGGATTTTTAACTTAAATTTTATCTTCTCCTTGTTAAGCTAAAAACTGATTCCCTTAGGCCAAGACTAGGTCTAGATTCAGCCACACCTAGGTAAAGAGAATCAAAATTCAAATAGGATTTTAACTTAAATTATCTCTTATCCTTATCCACACAAAAATCGATACTTTCAAGGGTGGGATTCCCTTCAAAATTCGGCCATTTTAAGTGACAAAAGGATTAAAAATTCAAGTAGGATTCAAAGAAGATTTTCCTCTCCCTTATCCACAAGAAAACTGAATTCCCTTAGGTGGATTTACCCACAACCAATTCGGTTACATTTAGGTTTGTGATTCAAAATTTGAATTCAAATTTCATATTCAAATTTCAAAATCCATAAATATTTGAATTTCACATTTTATCCACATGGATAATTTTCCACAACTCTAATTAAAATTTAAATAATTATGTAATCTCTTATCCAAAACAAAATTCAAATTCAAATAGGAGAAAATCTTGTCTTCCACCTTTATCCAAAGTGGACACCACCTATCTTTGTGAAAAGATAACATTTTGTTCCATTCAAATTCAAATAAGATTCATATTTCAAATATTTATTTTAAGACAAGATTTTCAAAATTCAAATCAATTACATATTTTGAAATTCTAATAAAATTAATTTAAATTTTAAATCTTATCATCTAAAAATAAATATTATCAAGTATTTATCCTATTTATTGAATAATACAAAATTATCATTTTGCCCCTCCAGCATACTGAGAAAAACGCTTACACTCTATGGAAGGGTGATCCGGATTTTTCTTTTCATTAAATGCAAGACAACAAGCTGTGTATGAATACCCTGATCAACTACTATCTTTAAGGAACTATAGAAGTTTGCAGAAGGACTGATTGGACATATATAATTGGGCTCCAGTGAATACATATAATCATTATTCTATACCAAACAACTCAGTCACATGATCACTAATCTTAAGGTCATTCCACTATAGACTTGAAACTAAACTCCCAATTATACTACAAATTACACAAGTCTCAGAAAAGACACCGTCCAATGACTTTGTCATTAATGCAAAACCCTCATATAATATCCATGATCAACCTAGGTTAAAGTCCGTTCAACTTTTTTATCACATTATAGATCCATTATACACCTGATAAGAGAATGATTATTTACCAAAAGTAGATAATAAGTCATTTGTTAAGCAAACGATCCAAGTCCTTGTCCATTTTCACCAATCTAGCATAATGCCTTTAAGAAGATAACCATAACTCTACATAAGAGTTATGATGTCTTATCTGTAAGCAATCTTGCATCATATGGGTACTGTGTACCCAACGAACCGATCCATTAACTTACTTCCTTTGAGAAGCCCTGGCCTTTGGAATATCAAAGCATACTAGCTACATACATGGAGCTATTCACTTACTCAGGATTAAGATTATTACATAATGAACGTCAAAAGCAAATTAATCTACTCATAGGACAGATCAATCATGTTTTAGTCCCAGTCCAATGCGTTATCATCAAGTAATATATATATATCTCTACTCATGAGTCAAAGCTTTGGATTCTAGGAAATGCCCTAAGCATGAAAAACATTTTGATGTATTTCATTTATTTTGAATTAGATAATAAAATTATATTTAAAGGTTATTCATTACATTACTATATGTCTTTATTCTATTTACATATTAGAGTAAATATTAGCAAATATGACTCACTGACTGTTTGTGTTAAAATATTAGAATATTGCATGCAATGGACTTTTGTATGCGAAAGACAATATTCTTAAGTAAGCAATCTAAATTATGGTCCGTAGTTTATGGGGTTAGACCAAGCATCTAACTCATATTAAAACTACGATATTGTCTAAAGTCATGATGGGGACAGTTTGTCTTGACTATCCGGAGCATAAACTCCTGAGTAGAGGCATAAATATATTACTTGATAGTGATATATTAGACCAGGACTAAACTTGATTGATCTACATAGTCCGCTATGAATGGATTAATCTACTTTTGACATTCATTATGCAATAACCTTAATCGGGACTAAAGCATGGAGGCATAGATATGTTACTTGGTAGTGATATATTGAACCGAGACTAAAGTGCGATTCATCTATGTAGTCCGCTATGTCTCCCGAGTAGAGACATAGATATATTACTTGGTAATGATATATTGGACTAGGACTAAAGCGTGATTGATCTACGTAGTCTACTATGAGTGGATCAATCTACTTTTGACGTTCATTATGTAATAACCTTAATCCTGAATAGATTATTTACTTCATGTATATGACTTTGTACTTTGATGTTCCAATGGCTAAAGCATCTTAGAGGTAGTAAACTTATAGACCATTTCGTTGGGTGCATGACTTGTATATAATGGAGGGTTTGTTTACAGATATTGGAATCATAGCTCTAATAAGGAGTGAAGAGTATTCTCTTAAAGGCATTATACTGGATGTAAAAATAGACAAGGCCTTGGGTCATCTGCTAGGTGAATTACTTCTCATTCACATATGGTGAATAATCATTTTTTTATTCAGTAGTATAATAGAACTTTAAGATAGCTTGATTAGTGGGTTAAATACCTAAGACTGATCGTGGATATTATATGGGATTTTGCATACATGACAAGGTCATTGGACAATATCTTGGCACAGGCTTTCGTAATACGGTATATAATTGAGAGTTCAGTTTCAGGTTTATAGTGGTGTGACTATGAAATTAATGATCATATGATTGAGTTGTTCGGTACAGAATGATGATCATATGGATTTACGGGAACCCGATTATATATGTCTAATTGGTCCCTCTACTAGCTCTACATAATTCCTTAACGAATGGCAAATTGATCAGGGTATACTTGTTGGCTAGTTGTCTTTACATAGATATGGATGGTGCACACATAAGATAAGAATGGAAGACAAGATTCTCTCCAGTTGAATTTGAATTATGTTTTGGATAAGAGATTACACAATTATTCGAATTTCAAATAAAGTTACCATGATTTTATTTGAGTTTGAATTGGAACTGTGGAAAATTATCCATGAGAATAAAATTTGAAATACAACTTTTTTGTGGAATTTGAAATTTAAATTTGAATTTTGAATTTGAAATTTAAATTTGAAATTTAAAATTTGAAATTTGAAATTTGAATTCAAAATTTAAATTTAAAATTTGAATTTGAATTTTAAATTTTGAATTTTGAAATTTGAACATGGAAATTTGAATTTAAATTTTGAATCACAAATCCATGGTGTAACTGAATTTGTTGTAGATAATTCCACATGATAAAATTCAGATTTTTATGGATAAGGGAGAGAAAGATCTTGTTTGAATCCTACTTGAATTTTGAATCCTAATCCCTATCAAAATGACCGAATTTGTTGAAGAGATTCTCCCCTTGATAGGTTAAGATTTTTGTGGATAAAGGATAAGTGAAAAATTTAAGTTTTAATCCTATTTGAATTTTGATTCTCTCCCTCACATTAAGTAGCCAAAAATCTTTGTGGATAAGCCTAAGGAGTTCAGATTTTTTATGGATAAGGGTGAGATGAAATTCAAGTTAGAAAATCCTATTTGAATTTTAATTCTCCTCACACTTAGATGGCCGAATCTAGACATGTCTCTAGGCATAAGGGAGAATTGATTTTAGTGGATAAATGAGGAAATAAAATTAAGGTTAAAATCCTGTTTGAATTTTGAATACAAAATCCCCTAAGGTGGCCGAATCTTCCATTGATCCTATGGAGAATTCAGATTTTGTGTAGAAGGAAGGGAGAAAATCTTTTATTAGTTCAATTCAAATTCAAGGGATCACCTTATACAAGTCTATAAATAGGGGTCCGACCACTCCAGTTCTCTCAAACCACAGACTATTAGGTGAGCAGGCTTATTGTTGCACAACTCACCATGACAATAAGTTCTTTAGAGTTCTGGGTGGTCGGAAGGAGACTAGCAGTGCTAGTATATCGATTGAGGATCCGAGTACCTATACATTCTGCCAACCGGGAATTGGAGAATAGTAGAGAAGGCTAGTTGGTTGAAGCCCTTCGGTCATTCTCCTCCTGTAGCTTTGGCGTCCTCTGAAAGTATAAAGTTATTGTTGTTGATTTATTATATATGACATCACGAGATATTTAACGATCTTAAAAAAAATTTTTAATATTCCACTGTGCCACTCTGATATATTTTTCTGATTTTTTAATCCTACAATTGGTATCAGAGCCATCTCGTGATTATGTCATATATATAAATTAGACAATAAGTTACTCTTTTTTTTATGTATGGATTTGATATTTAGAGAGTAGCATTCGAGGATTCCTTTATGTTGTTATCATGAATTATGTATGTATTATGTAGTTATTTTAATTTTTTGACTTATTATAAGCATGCTTGTTTTAATGCCAGTTATAGTTCCTTATAATTTAGAAAACTTATATCTAAGAATTTTTTATGTAACCATGGGAGCGATTTATTATCACCGTAATTTTCCCATAGATTTTATTTGTTAGTCTCTTAGAATTTTTATTATTAGAATTTTGTACACCGAAAACGATTTAGGAGATTTTATGTAATTATTCTTAGAAGAGATTAAAGTTTGAAGACCATAATTTATTTTTCCCAAAAGTTAAATTTAATTTAAAAATTAAAATTTTGTTTGTGTGGAAAATTTCAATTTAATTAAGATTCAAATTAATTTTTGGAGATCCTAATGGGTAAATTGGAATATGACACGAAAATCCATGATCGACCCATCGGGACGGGCCACCGGCCTTGGTAGGGCTGTAGGCCCTGCCCTCGGGCAAGATAGGGTAGCGACAGCCCCTGTCCAGGGCTGGACCACCCACGGCCGTAGGTTATGCCTGTAGCCAGGGGTGGTCGTGGCCCCCCTAAGGGCTGCCGAGGCCCCAAGAACTGCAGCCTATGGTTGCAGGCGAAGCCTGCAGCCAGGCGGGCTGTTGTGGCCCTCCCTGGGTGTACAGCCCATGGCTGCAGGTGCTGCTTGTAGCCTGGCAGGCTGCTACAGCACCCGGGGTGTGCAGCCCATGGCTGCAGACTCTACCTGTAGCCTGGCGCGCTGCTACAACCCCCTAGGGGGTACAGCCTGTGGTTGCAGGCTCTACCTATAGCCCGGCAAGGTTGCACCGGGCCTAGGCATGGGTTACTAGCCCTTCGAGGGCTAGGGCCTACCCACGGCAGTAGCGGGCCTCCGGGCCCGAAAACAAAAAAATTTCAATTTTGAATTCGAGATATAATTTTAAATCATGTTTAAAAATATGTAATTGAAAAATTAAAATTTTTAGAAATTACATATTATTACATATGAAGTTTAAATTGTTTAAAATTTTGAATTTGAAATTTAAATTTGAAATTCAAATTTGAAATTTAAATTTTTGATATTTGAATTTTAAATGATTCTTGAGATGAGAAATAAATAGAGAGACTACATGAAGATAGATACAAGAAGATGGATCAAAATTCAAGACCCAAAAAATGCTTTGGTGGAATTTTGTAATCTTTATTTTTTCTTTGTTATAGGATGGAACCATGACTTGGTTATTTAATTTTCTCCGTTATTTATTTTTTCTGTGATATGTCATGGATGGATATGTATTAATGGATGTTTTACATGCATATTTGATAATATGTCATATGGTATAAGTGAATACTGTTCAGACTATATTGATCATACATATTTATCAAAACTTGCATGTTTTTCAAAATATTGAGTGGGAAAGGGTTTCAAACAAAACCCACGGCCTCCATTTTTGATCCATGTCTGAAAGCATGGCAACACCTCGTGTCAGTTCTGCCCTGACCCCACCCCTCGGTGGGTGTTAACCGCCGCCGGTATACTAAGTTGGATCTCCTAAGTGGAAAACGTGTTCAGGCATAATTCTATTCATGACCACCCCTCATTGGCTTAGTAGGACATAGATCGGACTACGTAAATAATGGTTATACACTCAAGACTTGTTTAGTTATTAATCTTTCCTAAAAGCTCTGTTAACTAAACTGGTGGTCAAAATAAGCGGTTATTAATATATGCCTTAACCTTGGAGGATTTAAGGCAACATATATTAATTGGACGGGGTCTACGTTCTAGCTATTTGTCCCATGACCACCCCTCAATAGCTTGGGGCAATAGGTGCTGAGATTTACCGTTGCAATGCTACATGTTTTTTCATATTTCATGTAGGAACATACTTGTATGTTTTATTTACTAAATTTTTCCTATATTTGCTTGGGCTTAGTAATGATATTCTTGTATAATTTTATTTCAGTTCAAAATATCACCGACACCCCTCATTTCAATGCTTACTGAAAATAAACTAAATGGCGATAATTATAAAGACTGGTAAAGGAATCTACTTATAGTTCTCAGTTGCGAGAGACACAAGTTCATACTAGACAAACAATGCCCACTTGGGCCCAAACCTGACACACCACTTGAGGAGGTCCCGGTTGCCTATACTCATTGGAGAGAATCCAATGAGATAGCTCGGTGCTATATTCTTGCTAGCATGACGAGTGCTTTACAAAACCAGCATAAGACTTATCAAGTTGTTAGGGAGATCATGGAGAACTTGGAGGACATGTTCGGAGGCCAAGAAAAATTGGCTCGATAGTCTGCCATTACCAATATGATGAACTCTAAGTAGAAGGCAGGTACTCCGGTGAAGGACCATATGATCACTCTTATGGGCTTCTTTGCTGAGGCTACAGAAAATGATGTTGAGCTGGACTACAACACCCAGATCGAGATGGTATTTAAAACTCTGTCAAAGGATTTTGTAGGGTTTAAGGCCACATATAATCTGGTGACAAAGGAGTCAGGACTCACCAAGCTCATGAAGCAACTTCAAGCTTATGAGCGGATGATTAAGGATGGGGATGCGGTCCAACCTAAAAGAGAGGCCAACTTGACAGAATCTTCCAAATCGTCATGAAAAAGGAAGAAGTCAAATAAGAAGCAATCAGCTTCCAGTTCTTCTATTTCTCTTGTCTCGGATGGGAAAAAGAAGAGGAAGAACAAGAAGCCCAAGGATCTTAAAAAATCCAAGTGCTTCCACTATGGGAAGGTAGGTCACTTCAAGAAGGCTTGTGGGAATTCCTAGCCACCAAGGGCAAGGAAGGTAAGAAACTTCATTATTTAGAAGCGTATTTGGTGGAAGAATCAAAAGATACTTGGGTTAATGATTTGGGCGCCATTAATCATGTTTGCGTTTCTTTGCAGGGGTTCCTGGAAACGAGAAGTCTACATGATAGGAGTCTCTCGTTGTGGACTAGAGACATTAGCTTAGTGATGGCTGAAGCAGTGGGAGATATTTATCTTTATTTTGATGAATTTAGGTTTATATTATTGAAAGACTGTTTTTATGTTCCTAATTTTAGGAGGAACCTTATATTGGTAGCTTGTTTAATAAGATATTCTTATTCAGTTTCTTTTTCTAAAAGAGTGGATATTTGTAAAAATAAGTCTTTTATCTGTTCTAGATGGATAGATGAAAACATATATTTAATCAAATCAAAGATGTACTCACTGCTTGACACCGAACTAACTAATAACTCTAAAAGGTTGAAAGTTTCTCACTCTAACAAGGCGTATCGTTGGCATTTAAGACTTGGTCATATTAATTAGGATAGGATTCAAAGGTTGGTGAAGGACGAGCCTTTAGAATTTTTGAAAGAGGAGTATCTTCCTCAATGTGAATCTTGTCTTAAAGGTAAGATAAATGAGAGATCTTTTGGAGTTAAGGGTATTAGGGCTCAGGAATACTTAGAAATTGTGCACACTGACGTATATGGCCCCATGAACATTGCAGCACGATGAGGGTACGAGTATTATATCTCCTTTATAGACGATTACTCGAGGTATGGATATATATACCTAATGCACCGCAAGAGCAAAACTTTTGATAAGTTCAAAGAGTATCGTGCGGAAGTGGAAAAGCAATTGGGTAAATCCATAAAGGCACTTCAATTTGATCGAGGTGCCGAATACCTCTCCGATGAATTTCTAGAACATCTTGTAGGAAATTAAATCGATATAAACATATCAGAGTGGCGCAGCGGAACAATAAAAATTTTTCAAGATTATTAAATATCTCATGATGCCATATACAATAAACCAACAACAATTTAAACTCATACTTCAAGGACACCAATCTGCAAGAAGAGAATGATCGGAGGGCTTCAACCAACTAACCTTCTCTACTATTCTCCAATTCCCGAATGGCCGAGTGTGTGGGCACTCTGAACCTCGATCGGTATGCTAGCACTGCTAGTCTTCTTCCGACCACCCAGATCTCTAAAGAACTTATTATCACGGTGAGTTGTGCAACAATAAGCCTGCTCACCTAAGAATTTATGGTCTAAGAGAACTGGAGTGGCAGGACCTCTATATATAGACTTGCATGAGGTGATCCTCTGAATTCAAATTGGATTAGGAGAAGATCTTCTCCCTTATCCACAACACAAAATCCGAAATTAACCAAGCCAAATCCTAACTAAAAAATTCAGTCATTATGTGGATTTTATATTCAAAATTCAAACAGGATTTTAACTTGAATTTTATCTCACCATTATCCAATCAAAAAATCCGAAAACCTATCTTGAGATTTCCTCCAAATTTTCGGCCACAAATAATAGGGACAGAATGAAAATTCAACTAGGATTTTCAAGCTTAAATTTTATCTTATCCTTATCCAAAATAACCGTAAATCTCCTAGGATTTATCCTAAAAAATTCGGCCACTTTTAGGGAGGAAAGAATCTAAATTCAACTGGGATTGAAACTTGAATTTTTCCCTGAATCTTATCCACAAAATTTTTGAAAATTCCATGAGGATAATCCTCAAAATTTTCGACCAAAATTAGTTAAGATTGGGATTCAAAATTCAAGTATGATTCAAACAAGATTTTCCTATTCATAATCCAACTCCAATTCGAATCCTAGCCTTGTGGAATTATTCACAAAGAATTCGAATTCTATTTAGACTGTGATTCAAAATTTGAATTTCAAATTTCAAAATTCAAAATTCAAATTTTAAATTCAAATTTCAAATTTCAAATTCGAATTTCAAATTCCAAATTCAAATTTCAAATTTCAAAATTCAAAATTCAAAATCAACAAACAGTTGTATTTCAAATTCTTGTTCTCATGGATAATTTTTACAACTCCAATCCAATCTCAAATAAAATCATAGTAATTTTATTTGAAGTTTGAATAATTGTGTACTCTATTTTCCAAAACAAAATCTGAATTCAACCAGAGAGAATCTTGTCTACCATCCTAATCCTATGTCAACACCATCCATGCATAATAAACTAGCCAATAGCATACACAAATCAATTTGCCAAACATTACGGAATTATATGGAGCTAGTAGAAGGACCAATTGGACATATATAATCGGGCTCCCGTGATTCCATATGATCATCATTCTGTACCGAACAACTCAATCATATGATCACTAATTTTAGAGTTACACCACTATAAACCTGAAACTGAACTCCAAATTATATACCATATTACGTAAGCCTGTGACGAGCTACAATCCAATGACCTTGTTATATATGCAGGACCCTCATATGATATCCATGATCAGCCTTAGGTTAAAGTCCGTTTAATCCTACTAATCAGGCTATCTTAAAATTCCATTATACTACCAAATAAGAAAATGATTATTCACCATATGTGAATAAGAAGTCATCCGCCCAGCAGATGACCCAAGGCCTTATCCATTTTCATATTCAGTATAATGCCTTTAAGAGGATACCCTTAACTCCTTATTAGAGCTATGATTCCAATATCTATAAACAAACTCTTCATCTATACAAGTCATGCACCCAACGAATCGATCTATAAGCTTACTACCTCTGAGACGTTTTAGCCATTGGAACATCAAAGTACACAAGTCATATACATAAAGCTGTTCATTCACTCAGGATTAAGGTTACTGCACAATGAACATCAAAAACAGATTGATCCACTCATAGCGGACTACGTAGATCAATCACGCTTTAGTTCCGGTCTAATATATTACCACCAAGCAATATATCTATGTCTCTACTTGGGAGTCTATACTCCAGACAGTCAAGACAAACCGTCCCCACCATGGCTTTAGACAACATAATAGTCTTAACATAAGTTAGATGCTCGGTCTAACCCCATAGATTGCAGACCTTAGTTTAGACCGCTTACTTTAGAACATTATCTTCTCGCATACAAAAATTCATTGCATGCAACGTTCTAACAGTTTTAACACAAGCAGTCAGGGAGACATATTTGCTTAAATTTACTTTAACATGTAAATAGAATGAGGACATACAGTAATGTAATGAATAACCTCTATATATATAATTTTATTATCCAGTTCAAAATAAATGCATCAAAATATCTATAATGCTTAGGGCATTTCCTAAAACATCTTGTAGAGAATGGAATATTATCCCAATTAATTGCACCTCGTACTCCAGAACAGAATGGTGTAGCCGAAAGGAGAAATAGGACGTTATTGGATATGGTAAAATCTAAGATGAGTTATTCAACGCTACTATTATCATTCTGGGGATATGCATTAAAAACGACATACTATATTCTGAACTAGGTTCCAAGTAAATCAATTCTAAGAACTCCGTATGAATTGTGACGTGGCCGGAAGCCCTCCTTTGGACATATAAGAATATGAGGCTGCCTGACACATATACTAGATGGGGATGAGAAGAAGTTGGAATTAAGATCGAAATTATGCATGTTTGTAGGGTATCCTAAAGGAACTAAGGGAGGTCTGTTCTACAACTCGAAGGAACAAAAGGTCATTGTATCAACCCATGTGACATTCTTAGAGGAAAGTCACATGAATAACTTTAAGCCTCAAAGCAAAGTAATGCTAGAGGAGTTATCGGGTGATAGAATTACTTCACAGATTTTAGTATTGGACGCAAGTTCGAGTTCTAGTAAAAGACCTACAGATGATCAACAGTTTAGGGTGTTTCGTCGTAGTGGGAGGGTTTCAAGGAAACCTAATTTCTTCATGTATGATGCTGAGGTATACCAGGTCGAAACTCATGAGTATGAGGAAAATCCGGTCACTTATGATGAAGTTATAAATGATATTGATTCTAAATCTTGAAAACAGGCCATGAACAATGAGATGGATTCTATGAAATTCAACTCTGTTTGAGAACTTGTGGATCTAACGGATGAGAGAAAACCCATTAGATACAAGTGGGTCTACAAAAGAAAGAAGGATGCGGAAGGGAGAGTTAAAACTTTCAAGGCTAGACTTGTGGAAAAGGAGTACACACAAAAGGCTGGAATCGATTACGATGAATCCTTTTCGCCTGTTGCTATGCTAAAGTCTATCCGTATTCTTTTGTCTGCTGCTGCGGCTCTCGATTACGAGATTTAACAAATGGACGTCAAGACGACATTCTTAAATGGCCATCTTGAGGAAAGTATCTATATGATATAGCCCGAAATATTCGTGGTAAAAGGCCAAGAGAGAAAAGTCTGCAAGTTACTTAGATCTATTTATAGATTAAAGCAAGTATCTCGCTCATGGAACCAAAGGTTTGATCAAGCGATCAAAACATTTGGTTTTGAGTAGAATGTTGATGAACCTTGTGTCTATAAATGCATTTAGAATGGAAAAGTGGTCTTTCTAGTACTTTATGTTGATGATATATTGCTCATTGGGAATGATGTAGGGAATTTATCATCGGTCAAACTTTGGCTACACCAACAGTTTGACATGAAGGACTTGGGAGAAGCTAATTATATTCTAGGCATTCGTCTCTTTAGAGCTCAAAAGAATAAAATGATAGCATTATCCCAAACTTCATACATAAATAAGATAATTGATAAGTATGCAATGCAAGAGATAAAGAAAGGTTTATAACCTTCCATTGCCGATCTAACTCTTTCATTAGATGATTGTTCCAAGACATCGGATGATTGTTCCAAGACATCGGAAGAAAGAGAGCGTATGAGCAAGGTCCCTTATGCATCTGCTGTGGGTAGCCTTATGTATGCTATGCTTTACACTTGCCCGGATATATGTTTTGCAGTAGGTATAGTGAGTCGATATCAAGTAAATCCTGAAATCAAATACTGACAAGCAGCAAAGTATATACTCAAGTATCTTAACAGAATGATGGATTATATACTAGTGTATTCTGAAGAAGATCTAACACCCATAAGATATATAGACTCGGGCTTCCAGACTTACAAGGATTCGAGGAAGTCCACATTAGCATCAGTGTTCTTACTCGGAAGAGGAGCCATTATGTGGAGGAGCATGAAATATGATTGCACGGCTGACTCTACGATGGAAGCTGAGTATGTGGCTACGGCTGAGGCATCTAAAGAAGCTGTTTAGCTCCGCAAGTTCTTTAGAAATCTTGAGGTCATTCTGGGTGTTGACAAGCCTATTACACTCTATTATGATAATAGCGGGCCTATTACCAACATGAAGGAATCTCGACACCATAAGAGGACTAAGCACATAGATCAGAGGTACCATATAATTAGAGGACATGTAGAGACAGGACAAGTGAATATATGTAAGGTAGTGTCCGAGGACAACATTGTCGACCCCTTTACTAAGACTTTGGTGACTAAAAGCTTTGAAAGGCATGTTGAGGCGATGGAGATGCGAAACATGGCACATCTACTAGCTTAGTGCAAGTGGGAGATTGTTAGGAAATGCCCTAAGCATGAAAGATATTTTGATGTATTTCATTTATTTTGAACTGGATAATAAAATTATATTTAGAGGTTATTCATTACATTGCTGTTTGTCCTTATTCTATTTATATGTTAAAGTAAATGTAAACAAATATAGTTCACTAACTGTTTGAGTTAGACTGTTAGAACGTTGTGTGCAATGGACTTTTGTATGCAAGAAGACAATGTTCTAAAGTAAGCAGTCTAATTTATGGTCCGTTGTCTATTGGGTTAAACCGAGCATCTAATTCATGTTAAGACTACTATGTTGTCTAAAGTCATGGTGGCGACAGTTTGTCTTGACTATCCGGAGTATAAACTCTCGAGTAGAAACATAGATATGTTGCATGGTAGTGACATATTAGACCGGGATTAAAGCGTGATTGATCTACGTAGTCCGCTGTGAATGTATCAATCTGCTTTTGACGTTCATTATGCAATAACCTTAATCCTAAGTAGATGAACTACTTCATGTATATGACTTGTGTACTTTGATGTTCCAATGGCTAAAGCCTCTCAGAGGTAATAAGCTTATAGACAGGTTCATTGGGTGCATGACTTGTATACGATGAAGTGTTTATTTGCAGATATTAGAATCATAACTCTAATAAGGAGTTAAAGGTATCCTCTTAAAAGCATTATACTGGATGTGAAAATGGACAAGGTCTTGGGTCGTTTGCTAGATGAATGACTTCTCATTCACATATGATGAATAATCATTTTCTTATTCGGTAGTATAATAGAACTTTAAGATAGCTTGATCAGTAGATTGAACGGACTTTAACCTAGGACTGATCGTGGATATTTTGACAACTGGGAATTTTCATCATTCTCGAAAAACCGGTACATAGAATATACACGATGAATTCCATTTTTAAAATGTGAAATGTAGTGATTTTGTGTATACACGTGTGTGTCACACACAGTATCAAGAAATTAGTCAAGATGACATTTTCTTGATATAAAATTGATATATTTAGAATCAGTATGCTCAAATTAGTCAATTGAACATAAAAAGTAATTTTTAACCAGGAAATATGCGGTGTCAAGAAATTGATTAAGATGACCTTTTTTTGAAATAAAACTGATATATTCAGAATTAGTATGCTCAAATTAGTCAATTGAGCACAAAAAGTAATTTTTGACCTGGAAATCGCAGTACCAAAAAACTAGTCGAGATGACCTCGAATGAATGTAAAACTGATATATTTGGGTTCAGCAGGCCCAAATTAGTCAGTATAGCGTATGTTAAAATTTTCACACAAAAAAAAAGTATATAAAAAGGTAGAAAAATAGGAAATTGCAAACAAGGCCCTCCATTTTTTCTCTCTCTTTCTTTCCTCCCCTACACTGTGAGTAAACAGTAACCATGAACCGAAAACGACGTCCATTTTCGACATGACCAGTCTCATTGGAAAGCTCTTGTTAAGTTGAGTCTAATGGTGGGTTAAGTCGACGGAACTGCCATTGGAGGACACCACACGCGCCGCCTGAAGCCGCCAGAGGTGTGAAATTTCCTGACGCTGTATCTTCGCCGTTCGACCTCCGATTAAGGTGATTCTAGTCCCTATAATTTCGTGGTGAATAGGAGAACAAAACTCATACCTCATTTCGCCTCAACGGCTACTAGATCACACCGCCCGAAGGTTCACCATTATTGCCACAATGTCGTCGTGGAAGCCACTGTCCCCAGCGGAGGTGAGCGACACCAACTAGCTAAAATTGCTCAGAATAGTGCGGGGAACAAAAGCCCCAAGCCAATTTTAAGAAACGACGCCGAGACGGGGGACATCGGAGCTCGCCACTACCGTCCACCGTTGGAAGCTTGATTTTCGATAATGGGAGCTTCGATTTGATAAATTGACACCGCAAATGGGTTCCTCTCGTCGAGATCTATGAAATGGTGTCAGCCTTTGCTCACGCTACCACTGGTCAATGCCAGTCAACGCTGTTCAACACCGATCAACGGCGACCCAGACCCCAAATTTTGAAGAATGGCCCTTTAGCCTATTTTTGACGTTCCGAACACGTCCGCGGCATCGGATTTGTCAATTAGAATTTCAAATGTAAAGAACAGTGAATTAAAGTTTGTGCGCGCGAGATCGAACGACTCCTTTGATTACCAATTGGAGTCAACCTACCTGATGGACGTCATTGAACGACTTCAGTAATGATCTCAACTATTTTTATTCCTTAATTTATTAATTGGAATGATTATATATTAATTACGAATTATTGATATGAGAAATGGTCGACTAAGAAAATGTTTTAAATGTAAAGATTTTTACGTAAAAAGTTTGAGTTTTTACGTAAAAATTAAGTCTCTAGTTTAGTACGTGGTAGATTAGAATTGGTTAGATGGTTTTGAAGCGTTTCATAAACGCCGAGAACCCAAAAATTAAGCGGAAATGCTGCCAAATTTTCTAAAACAGCACAAAGGGGTATTTTAGGAAACAAAGGGTAAAAAATGTGATTGGGATGGAAACCTGAGCCCCCTCGGTGACCTAGGCCCGGAAAAAAAGGATGGACATTTTGAGGATTAGTAAACTGCCCATTCGAAATCTCGAAATGTATAAAAACGAAGAAAAACGACCTCTATGTCAGAATAGTACCACCAGAGGGACAGGTGTGAACTAAATATGAAAATTGGAGTGATTAAAATGTTAAAGACCTGATTAAGACTAGAAAGTTGATTTTATGATTTTTAGGCTTAGAAAATCTATTCTAAGCATTAAAATGAAAATGATATGGCCCAAAGACCCATTAGGGGAAAAACGGTTATTTTGATCGAAAATTTCAAGAATGATAGAAAAGGGCCCTAATGGACTTAGAATGGCTTAATTAAGATGCTAAGAGCGAAAACCAAGTTGTAAATCAAAGAAAAGTAAGGTTATAATAAAAAAAATCCCGTTAAGGGCAAAATGGTAATTTTGTCAAAAGTTCGGGATACAAAGGTTATTTTTTAAAAAGTTAGCGAAAAAGTTATAAATGGAATATTAGACCCCTAAGTTTATAATTGGAAAATGAAACGTAGAATTTTTACGTTTTATTAAACTTTATGTATGAAATGAGGATTGAAAATAACCATTATTATTTCGGTTATAGGGACCCGCTCTAGACGCGATGAAGGAGCGTCCGCGGACTAAGAAAGCAAAAAAGGAGATACGAGCAGAAGTATCTGTAAGTTCAAACATTTCCTTGACTGCAACATGAATCTACTTGACACGTTTATGTGTTATATGTTGTAAGTTCAAATATTTTCTTGTCTGCAACATGAATGGACTTTTATGTTTATGTGTCATATGTTGTAAGTTCAAGCATTTAGTTGACTGCAACATGAATTGACTTTTATATCTATGTGTTTTATGTAGTAAGTTCAAACATTGCACTATCTACAACATGGATTTACTTGACATGTTTATATATATGTGTTATATGTTGTAAGTACAGACATTTACCTGTTTACTCACGAACTGATTATCGTATGTCTATTTAGTGATAAGATGTTATGATGTGAATGTTGTGAAAGCCATGTTATGAAAGAACTTTTTTATAAAAAGTTTATGAAAGAAATGTTTTACGAAATGACGAGAAAAGTTTCTAACTTTGCACGTTATGGAAATCGTGCAATTACGACATAATGTTTTAACATGTTCATAGGGTTAGAAAGACTGACAAGTTAAAGTAAGGAAAGATAATAATAAGCAAGATAATAAGACTGAAGCTTTAAACGTTGGCGTACCAGCCTCCGAAGGTAGGTTTCATGTTATGGCTTCTAATCTGACGATGGTACGTCCTGGGTGCAGATCAACAATGGGCCCACAAGTGAAAGTAAAGTTAAGTAAAGTAAATCAAAGTAAAGTAAAAGGAAAAAAAAGAATGGAACGATATGATATAAAAGAAAAAAAAGAACAATGACAACAAAAGAACGAAAGAAACATAAGTAAGCATAACGTGACTAACATTCGTGTTATGCATATGTTATGTTATGTATAAGTTGACATGTATAAGTCAGTCATATAATGATAAGTATATTAAGTATGTTATGTTTACGATGTTTAAGCATACGTTAAATATGTTATGCTTACGAAGTTTAAACATACGTTAAATATAATATATTGACGACGTTAAGTATGTTAAAGTATGTTAAGTACGAAGGTATGTTCACGATGTTAAGTATGTCAAGTATGATTATGATGTTGAAATATATTCAAGTATGTACAAGTATGTTTCTAATATTATATACGTTAAGTATGAAGTTTAAAGCAATGTATAATATATGTTATGTTAATGTTCTGATGCCACAGTTGGTATCAGATATGCTCTGTTTTATAGGGTACGAACATTTATATGTTATTATGTATGTTTAAACTTACTGAGCAATTAGCTAAAAAGTTTATTTATGTTACAGATAAGCAACCTACACGATGATAAGACAAGTGATGGATGATAAATAAGATCTACATGTATCAAGAGACTGGGCGAGGGTTATGGTACTACTATGAGTCTTCCACTGAATTGTTTAAAAAGCGTATTAAAATGATGTTTTATGATGTAAATTAAGTTTACGACAATGTAAAATGTTTACTCAAGTAAATGTTTTACGATGATATAGTTTGAAGTTTAAAAAAAAATTTATTCCTCATTTTCACGTTCAAATGAAAAGTTAAAATAAGTATGTTCAAAGTAAGATACCAGCTACCACAGTTTAGTATCAGAGCAAGTTAAAAGTAAGTTGCTGACAACCCATAAGACGACGGTCTATCACAGTCAGCTTTAGAGCTTGACCGCGATAATCCTGTCTAGCCTCTAAAACAGTCGGGTCGTCATAGATATCATATGATGGTTTTACATATATGATAAGGTCATTGGACAATAGCTTGTTACAAGCTTTCGTAATACAGTATATAATTGGGAGTTCAGTTTCAGGTTTATAGTGGTGTGACTCTGAAATTAGTGATCATATGATTAAGTTGTTCAGTACAGAATGATGATGATATGAATTCACAGGAACCTGATTATATATGTCCAATTGGTCTCTCTACTAGTTTCACATAATTCTTTAACAAATGGCAAATTGATCAGGGTATACTTATTGGTTAGTTATCTTCGCATGGATATGGATGGTGTACACATAGGATAAGAATGGAAGACAAGATTCTCTTCGGTTGAATTCGAATTTTGTTTTGGATAAGAGATTATACAATTATTCGAATTTCAAATAAAGTTGCCATGATTTTATTTGAGTTTGAATTGGAGTTATGGAAAATTATCCATGAGAACAAAATTTGAAATACAACTTTTTTGTAGAATTTGAAATTTGAAATTTAAATTTTGAATTTGAAATTTAAATTTGAAATTTATATTTGAAATTTGAATTTGACATTTCAATTTGAAATTTGAATTTGACATTTCAATTTGAAATTTGAATTTGAATTTGAATTTTGAATTTGAAGTTTGAAGTTTAAAATTTGAAATTTGAACTTTGAAATTTGAATTCAAGTTTTGAATCACAAATCCACGGTGTAATCGAATTTGTTATGGATAATTCTACATGATAAAATTCGAATTTTTATGGATAAGGAAGAGGAAGATCTTATTTAAATTCTACTTGAATTTTCAATCCTAATGCCTATCAAAATGGCTGAATTTGTTGAAAAGATTCTCCCCTTGATAAGTTCAGATTTTTATGGATAAAGGATGAGTGAAAAATTTAAGTTTTAATCCTATTTGAATTTTGATTCTCTCCCTTACATTAAGTGGCCGAAAATCTTTGTGGATAAGCCTAAGGAGTTTGGATTTTTTTATGGATAAGGGTGAGATGAAATTCAAGCTAGAAAATCCTATTTGAATTTTGATTCTCCTCACACTTGGATGGCTGAATCTAGACATACCTCTAGGCATAAGGGAGAAACAATTTTAGTAGATAAATGAGGAGATAAAATTCAAGTTAAAATTTTATTTGAATTTTGAATACAAAATCCCCTAGAGTGGCCGAATCTTCCCTTGATCTTAGCCTATGGAGAATTTGGATTTTGTATCGAAAGAAGGGAGAAAATCTTTTCTTAGTCCAATTTAAATTTAAAGGATCACCTCATGCAAGTCTATAAATTGGGATCCTACCCCTCCAGTTCTCTCAGACCACAGACTCTCAGGTGAGCAGGTTTATTGTTACACAACTCACCATGACAATAAGTTCTTTAGTGATCCGGGTGGTCAGAAGGAGGTTAGCAGTGCTAACATACCAATCAAGGATCCGAGTGCCCACACACTCTGTCCTCCTGGAATTAGAGAATAGTAGAGAAGGCTAGTTGGATGAAGTCCTCCAGTCATTTTCCTCCTGCAGTTTTGGGTCCTCTGAAGGTACAAAGTTATTGTTATTGATTTATTATATATGATATTATGAGATATTTAACGATTTTAAAAAAAAATTTTGTAATTCTGTTATGCCACTCTGATATATTTTTTCGATTTTTTTATCCTACATTGGACAATGAAGACAAACCATCTTCTAATTAGATTTAGACAACATAATAGTCTTAATATGAGTTAGTCACTCACTCTAACCCCATAGACTACAGACCATAGTTTAGACCGTTCACTCTAGAAAGTTGTCTTCTTACATACAAAAGATCATTACATGCAACCTTCCAGCAATTTAACACGAGCAGTCAATGATCCATATTTACTTATATTTACTTTAATATGCAAACACCTTGAGGACTAATAGCAATGTAATAAATAAGCTCTAAATTATTTTATTAATTAATTCAAAAATTCAATGAAAAATACATTACTGCTTAGGGTACACCTAACAGGAGATTGTTAGGTGTACTCTAAGTAGGAAAGACATTTTAATGTATTTTATTTATTTTTGAATTGACTAATAAAATATTTTAGAAGTTATTCATTACATTACTATAAGTCCTCTACTGATTTACATGTTAAATTAAATGTAAGTAAATATAGCTTATTGACTGCTTGTATTAAACTGTTAGAATGTTGTATACAATAATCTTTTGTATGCGTCAAGACAACATTCTAGAGTAAGTGATCTAAATCTATGGTCCGTAATCTATGAAATTAAAGTGAGCATTTAACTTATATCAAGACTATTATGTTATCTAAAGCCAATTAGGGAAACAATTTGTCTTGACCATCCGGAACTTTGACTCCAAAGTAAAGATACAGATATGTTGCTTGGTGGTGACATATTGGAACCGGACTAAAGCGTGATTGATCTGCGTAGTCCGCTATGAATGGATCAATCTGCCTTTGGCGTTTATTGTGCAATAACCTTAATTTTAAGTAAGTGAACAGCTCCATGTGGGTTGCTAGTGTGCTTTGATGTCCCAAACATCAGGGCGTCTCAGAGGTAGTAAACTAATAGACCGGCTCATTGGGTACACAATACACATATAATGGAGGGATTGCTTACAGATAAGGAATCATAGTTCTTATGTAAAGTTAAGGTTATCCTTGTAAAGGCATTATACTAGATTGGTAGGAATAGATAAGGCCTTGGGTTACTTCTTTTGCAGATGATTTATTATTTATATATGGTGGATAATCATTCTCTTATCGGGTTTAACCTAGGTTGATCGTGAATATCATATTAGGGTTTTACATAAATGACAAGGCCATTGGATGGTGTCTTTTCTAAGGCTTGCATAATTTGCAATATGATTGGGAGTTCAATTTCAAGTCTATAGTAGAATGATCCTGAAATTAGTGATCATATGATTGAGTTGTTTGGTATGGAACCATGATTATATGGATTCACGGGAGCCCAATTATATATGTCTAATCAGTCCCTTTGCTAACTCCTATAATTCCTCAAAGATGGTGATTGATCCAGATATTCTTTTGCGGCTTGTTGTTTTGCATTTAGTGATGAGAAAAATCCGAATCATAATCCACAAGGGTGTAGGTGTTTTTCTGTATGTGCTGGAGGGGTAAAATTATAATTTTATATTATTCAATAAATGGGATAAATATTTAATTAATATTTATTTTTGGAAGATAGGATTTGAAATTTAAATTAATTGTATTTGAATTTGAAATTCAAACATGTGATTAATTTGAATTTTGAAAATCTTGTTTTAAAATAAATATTTGAAATTTTAAAAATTATCATATTCGAATTTGAATTGAACAAAATCTTGTTCTTCCACAATTATAGGTGATTTTTTTTTTTGGATAAGGATGGAAGACAAGATTTTTTCCTAATTTGAATTTGAATTTTGTTTTGGATAAGAGATTACATAATTATTTGAATTTTAAATAATGTTTTCATGATTTTATTTGAATTTGAATTAGAGTCGTGGAAAATTATCCATGTGGATAAAGTTCAAAGATTTGTAGAGTTTGAAATTTGAATCAAATTTTAAATCAGAATTATCCTTCAATGGTCGAAATTTGGTGGATAATTCCAAGATAGCCTATAAGTTAGCGCTACCGCCTGAGTTATCCTCAGTACATAATGTCTTCCATGTGTCAATGCTGAGGAAGTATATATCAGATCCTTCATATGTCTTGATTATGAACCAATTTAAGTCCGAGAAGATCTGTCTTATAAAGAGCAACCAGTGTAAATACTTGCTTGAGAAGAAAAGATGTTAAGGAATATAAATATCCCACTAGTTAAAGTTCTGTGGAGAAATCATAACATAGAAGAGGCTATGTGGGAAAGAGAAGATGAAATAAAAGCCAAGTATCCTCATTTGTTATGATTTTCGAGGACAAAAATTTTTTAGGAAAGGTGATTGTGAAAGATTGGAAACTTTTGTAGCATGACCTAGGTACAAGCCAGTGTTTCTTTTGAAATTTTGCTGTAAAATGAAAGTGCAAATAAACACTGTATTTGTAAAAAGACAAATAACAGTATTAATAATGATAAATAAATGTTTTGAAAGATTTAAAATCTCCAAAAACGACCAATGAATGAAGTTCAATCATGAAAGAATGATTTCGGGTCCAAACGCTCAAAATTGGGAAATTTTAGTATCCAAAAAACATAGAAGTAAGAAATGGCAAGTCAAAACTAAGGTAAGTCAAAGATAAGTCAAAGATAGATGTTTTTAGGGTTTTTAGGACTATCAGTATTGAATTAGATCAAATCGATAGCACAGATGGCTAAGTAAACTCTCTGATACACTTATCGAGAAATTTGATTGGTTTGACTTTCAGTCAAAATTTTGATAAAGAATATGTTACAAAAGGAAAACTAGGGTGTAAAACACTCATAAAAATCTTATGGTATATAATGATCCAAAGGCTAAAGTTTAAAGTTGCTTTGATCTGATAGTTAGGATCAAAAGTCAACATAAAAAGTCAAAAAGTAAGTAAGAGAAGTCAAGAACAATCAAGAATGCTCTAACACCCTAATAGGTGGCAGTTTTTGAGTGGGAAAAGAGTGAAAAATTAGCTACAATTTTGTTAATTACAATTTGACCCCAAAAAGTTGTAGAAAGGTCCCTAGAAAATTCGTAAAATGGTCCCCAAGAATTTGCTAACTAGTCCCTCTTTGGGGCTATATAAGGGACTTCTTTCAATGCTGAAAAAAAAAAAAAAGAGAAAACCCTCCCAAAATCTACCTCCTTGCTGCCTTGACCAACTACCACCACTAAGCCAAGAATTTCTTCAAGTTTTCGCACCAAACTTCGATAAAAACCCTTACTATGCGCATGATGATTTGCATAATGAAGTAAACATCATTACCCAACCTTTTCTTGAATTTTTTTGATAAGAAATCCGTAAGTATGTTGTGGAAATGGTTAGTGAATTGCAAATTTGAATCTTGTTGGTTTAGCGATTTAAAAGTTAGACTAGCACGTGATCTAGTCAGGAAACAAACTGAAATGAAAGTTGGTAAGTTTGGAAGCTTGAACTTCAATTTTGTTCGAGAAGTTTCAAGCTAAAATCTGTGGGTTATGTTAGTGACAGATTGAGTTTTGTGAAAAAAAAAATTGTGTTTGAATTTGAATACAAAAAGTTTATGATTTGATGGCATCAATGTATGCCGAGAGCATGAAAAATAAGCAGAAATATTGCCCAAGTGTAGTTTTATGCCTAGGGTTATTTTTGAAAACAACAACAAAATATAACGTCGGATAGGTAAACCCGAGACCTATTGGTAATTTTAAAATGAGAAAAGAAGAATGAATGTTTTAAGGATCAGCGAAATACCAGTTTGAAGTCCCGAAATGTTAGAAAAAGAAAAGAAATGACTTAAATATTGGAAAATATAACTTAAGCATCGGATTGATGAATAGTAAAAAATTACAATAAATAACATTGTAATAAAATATTCAGGATGATAGATGTTTATTTTTATGATGTTTAAAGGGTGTTAGTTGGATTTTAATGTCAGAATGAAATGTTTATAGAGGAAAATCTCACAAGGGGCAAAATGATTATTTTACTAAAAATTAGCCAAAAAGTTGAGAATGGGATGTTCAACCTCTAAGTTCATTATTAGGAATTGAACTTAGAATATTAATGTTATTGTTAAGTTTTACATATGAAATAAACATTGAAAATAATCGTTGATTGTCCCCATTATAGGAAACCCAATAAATGATGAGAAATGATACTTAGAGGACCTGAAAAGCTCACACTAAACTATATGTACAGACATTTCCCTATCTGCCTATGAACTAACTTGCCTTATGAATGTTTTATGATACGGTGCTATGATACAATATTCTGATATGTTTTTGAATGAGATGTTCATGAAAGAAATGTTCTATAAAATGTATAAAAGAAATGTTCATGAGCGAAATGTTTTGTGAAATGTATGAAAGAAATGTTTATGAGCGAAATGTTTTATGAAATATTCATGAGAAAAATATTTTATGAAATGATAAAGAAGTTTTTGAATATGCAATTTATAAAAGTTGTGCATTTATGATACAACATTTTAGCATATTCATAGAGTCAGAAAGAATGACAAGTTAAAGTAAAAATAGATAAAAATAAGTAAGATAATAAAAATGAAAAAAATTCCTATGGTTTTTCAAATATGGATTCTTGAAACTAGAAAGGAAGACTATGATATGCAAGAAATTAAGTAGTTGACGATCTGAGCAAGTCAGGTCATCGACATGAACTATGTAGATTAAATACACTTTGGTCCTAGTCTAATACTAAGCAATATATCTATGTCTCTATTCGAGAGACAAATTGTTCCAAAAAATAAAGACAAATCGTCTCTCTTATTAGCTTTAGATAACATAATGGTCTTAACATAAATTAGATACTGACTCTAACCCTATATACTATGAATTATAGATTTAGACTATTTACTTTAGAACGTTATCTTCTCGCATACAAAAGGCTACTGTGTGCAATATCCTAACAGTTTAACAACAAGCAATTAATGAGTCATTTTTGCTTACATTTACTTTAACATGTAAATAGAATAAGGACGTATAGCACTGTAATAAATAACCTCTAATATATTATTAATCAGTTTAAAAATAAATAAAATACATTAAAAATGTCTTTGCCTCTTAGGGCACTCCTAACAGATATGCAATTATTTATTCACTCAAGATTAAGATGTCTAAAGAATGCCTATCAAAGTGAATTGATTTAACTTAAATGGAATCAATGTCACTTTAGGTCTGATTTAATATATATGATAACTCCTCATATACATCAACGTTTCTACTCAAAAAACCCATTTTGATTGTGGAGATAAACTATCCTACAAAATGGAAGTAGACAAACATTGCAGTCTTACCAAAGTCAAAGTGCCCACCTTTACTTTATGAGTACGGACTCTAAATTAAGATTATCGCTTTAATATTATATCTTTTGGCATGCTTCTTTATGCTTAATATCAAAGTTAATGTATCAATAATCATGGTATTAATTGCTTGTAACAAATCTATACTAATAAAAGTATCAAGAACAATCGATATAATTAATAAATAACTTTTATTGAAAGATAAATGTCTAAGAAATGTGAACAAATTTTGACTTTTGGACACTAATCTTAACAAAAGGTGGGTGTTCGTAGTCTCCTTTTGTTGGTCAGTTTACGTTTAGTTTAATATTATATCTTTTGGCATGCTTCTTTATGCGTAATATCAAAGTTAATGTATCAATAATCATGGTATTAATTGCTTGTAACAAATCTATACTAATAAAAGTATCAAGAACAATCGATATAATAAATAAATAACTTTTATTGAAAGATAAATGTCTAAGAAATGTGAACAAATTTTGACTTTTGGACACTAATCTTAACAAAAGGTGGGTGTTCGTAGTCTCCTTTTGTTGGTCAGTTTACGTTTAGTTTGAGTCCATGCTACCACCAGAAGTACTATAGGTTGTGTTATGTGGGTTTTCTTTTGCAACCCATAAAGTTGGATTCAATGGGATAAGCTAAAGGCGGATGACCCCGAGGAAGATCAATCCAAAGGTGAGACCACTTGGATTCCTGCCCGAGTGATGGCAATGGGGTGGGTTTGTAAAGGGATGATATTTCTCATGAACCTGCCCTTAAATGAAAACACTTAACCCATTTAAATTGGTGTAGATAGGGCAGGTTTCCCCCATGCGGGTTTGAGGTACTCACAAGGTACCCTGTTTACCCATTTATTTATTTCCATCATATAAAATTTTAAATTTTAAATTTTAAATAAAAATGCTTATTTATGGGACTTCAAGTTAAAATAAATCGAAACTATAATGTTAAATTTTTAACATATCAATTATGTTAAAGTTTAATACTTAAAATCATATATATATTAAAACATCATGCATGACATATGTAATATAAAAGTAATATATAATTAAACGGGGCGGGCAAGTGGTTAATAGGGTTGAAGACTCCTAAACTCGTTTTTGCCCTATAACCCGTGACAGGTTAAACTTTTCAACATATGTATAACCTAAACCCATTTAGATAAAGTGTACCTCACCACGTTTAAGGTGAGTCCTTATGGGTTTAATAGATTAATAGAATAAATTGCCATCCTTAAGAAAGATTTTTCATGAATAGGGTTCTTGAGATAAGCATATGATATAGTAGATTAACAAGCGTAGTTTGTGCAATGGTGTTGTCTTTGACAAATGGAAACTTTGGAGAATGACTGGAACAAGGCTCTAGATTTGTGATATGGTTAGGAATGGTTGGTGGGATCTAAAATGTAGAGTACTTAAGGATGGCTTCATACTTCAGGTGCACCTCCATCAGTAGATTCAACTGAGTTAGAGAGGATGTCCTCTCTTAGAAGTGAATATTGAATGAAAGGTGAGGGGATGGCTATTAGGAGTGTTGAAAGGGTTAAGAGATGCCCTTGGAGTGCAAATAGTGTGGTACTTATAGACTAGTAAAACGCAACGTTATCTCGATGTGAATAGGAATTCATAATTTGGACTCGACCTGAGTTGGGAGGCTGCCGGGATCATGATTGGTGTGAAATCAGAACATCCTTGAGATGATGTTAACAGCGGATGACCTTAATGACGTTTTACCAGACTCCAAGTTCACAAAGGAGATGACATCACTAGAAAATTATAATGAGCAATAGGAGTCAATCATCTTGAGTAATTGTCAATGAGAAAAAAAAAGGAGAAGATAGGAAGAGATGATGGTATAGATATAAAGGCGAGAGACAAGAGGTGATGAGGAGAGATAATTTAATAGATCAAAAATGAAAGATGAGGAAAATACTAAGGGTAAAAATGAAAAATTTAATACGTTTCAAATTTGAAGTCCTCTATTTTTTTTTGGGTTAAAAGGTCCATAAACTTTTTAAATAGTGCAATGTGGTTCCTTTTTACTAAAAAATATTAAAAATCAACTGAAATAGATCACATGTATGACCCATTTAAGTTAAATCATGTAATTTTTTTTCCTTAATTACCCTTTAGTAGCAAAATATGAGTGACAAACATGAATTTTTTTGTCAAAATTTTAATTGTTTTTCTAGTAAAAGTGATCAAAATGTATCATTTTGATAGTTTAGGAACTTTTTAACCACAAAAAAGGACTAAATAATTGTTAGAAATGTCCTAAGCGGGAAAGACATTTTATATATATTTCATTTATTTTAAATTAGGTAATAAAGTTATATTTAAAGATTATTCATTACATTATTATATGTCTTCATTCTATTTATATATTGAAGTAAATGTAAGCAAATATGACTCACTAACTGCTTATGTTAAACTGTTAGAATGTTATATACAATGGACTTTTGTGTGTGAAAAGACAACGTTTTAAAATAAGAAGTCTAAATTATGGTCCATAGTCTATGGTAGTAGACCGAGCATCTAACTTATATTAAGACTGTTATGTTGTCTAAAGTCAATTAAGGGGACGGTTTTTCTTGATTGTCTGGAGTTTTGTTTCCCAAGTAGAGATATAGATATGTTACTTGGTAGTGAAATATTAGATCGAGATCAAAGTGTAATTGATCTGCACAGTCCGCTTAAGTGGATCATGTTACTTTTAACGTTCATTATGCAATAACCTTAATTTTAAGTAAATGAATCGTTTCATATATATAACTTGTGTATCTAAGTAAATCATGTCACTTTTAATGTTCATTATGTAATAACCTTACTTATCCAATGCATCAATAGTCAAAGCTAGAACAAAGGCTTTTACGAGAGTGAGGACTCGAACCTAGGTAGGTGAAAAATAGATGTCCAGTAAAGCCATCTAACCAGTAAAGTTCCACAACCTATGGTGGTCATTCTTTATTTATAATTCATGAATCGAAGCTTTTTGGTTTTCTTTTTCTTTTTCTTTTTTATTTTTAAATGGTTTACATTTGAGGTTTTTTCTATGAAGGAAAGTTTTAAAACTGTTAAAAAAAAGTTTTCTTTTAACTTTAAATTTTTAACTGGATATATTTAACTTTATATTTTTAATTCTAATAACTTGTTTTTTTTAATAATTTTAATTTCTTATAATAAGTTAATCAAAATAAAATCTTAATTTCACCCTCAAATTCATTTAATTCTTATTTCAATCCATTATATTTTTTAATCCAAATGCACCTTAATTAAAAGTATGTGCCACTCATATGGGTCAAAATCATCATTTTTAAACAAGCATTTAGGTTTATCTTTTATTTGAATTTTTTTAAGAGTTTGGGACCTTTTAATAAAAAAAATTAAAAAAAGAGTTTATCCTCGTTTGTTTGAACTATTTTCACAAATGATTAATATTTCATCTAGATGGTTTTGTGAAATATATATTTGTTTATTTTCAAATTGCAAATACTCCATTTAGATTATCCAATTAGATTTTTTTTTTGTTTTTTATTTTTGTAAGTCAACTTTAGTTTCATTATTCATAATTATTACTAGAATTTTGCAACTCAAATTTGTAAAAGTTTATAACTTTATATATATAAGTTTAAATAAGATGATTTTTCTTAATTATATAAAATTTTGAAAAGAATGAAACAAAATTCATATTAATTTTTTTTCAAACATATCTTAGTTATTATATTTCTTAACTTGAGTAATTCAAACACCTAATCAACTATCTAAATATAATTTAAATATTTTCATATAAATTTTTTTCTAAATATTAATATCCAAACACCTATTTAAAATTTTAAATAATAATCTAATGGGGTATTTGGTAAACGTATTGTATATATATTGTATTTGAACGTAATGTATTGAATATATTTTTTATTTAGATAAAAAGTATTTGCTTTGTATTTTTTTTCTAAATATTTGTAAATTTTTTTTAAATATTAATATCTAAACGTCTATTTAAAATTTTAAATAACAATTTAATGGAATATTTGGTAGACGTATTGTATATATATTGTGTTTGAATGTAATATATTGAATATTTTTTTTATTTAGATAAAAAATATTTATTTTATATTTTAATATAATGTGTGTTTAAATAAAAATATTTAAATTATATTTTAAAATTAAAGAGTTAATATAATTAATAAAAATAAATTAAATAAATAATATAAAAATAAAATATAACGTGAAAGAATTTTTAAAGTCACAAACAATCGGGATTTTAGCCTTTATAAAATGGTTATAAAATGGTTGGCGACGAAACAAATAATTAATCTTAAAAATATAAAATCAAATATAATTGAGCCAACCGGGCCGAGCCGAAGCATTTTTTACGCCAGCCTACTGGGGTCTTCTCGTTTCAATTTTTTGAGCTTCTCGCTGTGAGTTGCTCTTGAAGCTCCACCGTAACTTGGCAAAAGAATCTAAAATTCAGAAATTAAAAATTAAAAATTAAAAAGAAGGAGAAGAAGAAGAAGAATAAGAAGAAAAATAGAGAATAATCTTTGGAGAATGGATCCCGAAATGGCGCTGGAGCTTGTAAAGCACGGGGCGACTCTTCTGCTCCTCGGCGTTCCTCAGGACACCCTCGTCGGGATTGACACTCACGTATGTGACATTTCTACCCTGTTTGTTTCCTCGGAAAATGTGAGAAAATGAAAGATGTCGAAGCCATTCGTCTCTCTCTCTCTCTTTCTCTCTGTCTTGCAGGTGTTTACCGTAGGACCTGCTTTCAAAGGCATCAAGATGATTCCTCCTGGTCCTCATTTTGTGTTCTACGGTTCTTCAACCAGGTTTTTTTTTTCCCCTCGGTTCTTTTTTATTTTACGTTAAAGCTGTTTAAAAGGATTGTTCTGGTCAAAAGTTTAGAATTGAGGATTGAATTGAAATTATCACGCCATGAAATTGGGAAAATTTTTTGTTTCTAATATTTCTACATAATTTCGATGATTTGTTAATCTATTTTAGGGCTTGTTTCAAACAGTGGTTGAAGTTGGAGTTTTGTAGGCTCGAATCGAAATGTGCGTTTGGTTGAAGGCTGAATTGAAAATAAATTTTACTGTTGGAAAAAGTGTTATTTATTTAAATATGTTTAAAAAATACACATAAGCATTATAAGTCTTATTTTGTTTATCTCATCATTCTGTGTGATTTAAAAAAAAAAATTTATTTCATTTCAACTTTAAATAAGATAAGAAAGTTATGAACTTTTGAAACTTGAGCCTATGGAAAATAGAAAAGAGAGAAAGTGAGATGTAATTTAGGAGTTTTAGAGTTGAATTTGGATAATTTCAATTGTAATCAATGTTCTAAACGGCCCCTTACTGTGTATATCTGCATGCAGAGATGGCAAGGAGTTCTCTCCAATTATTGGTTTTTTCTGTCATGTTGGTCACTCAGAGGTTCAGAATCCATGTTGCTTCTTCATTGTCTACTTGCTACTTCTTCTTCTTGTTTTTTTTTAATCCTTTTATATTCGACAAGGAGTTTAATACCGGAGCTTACAAGTGATGGCTGTAACAGATAACCGTTTACAAGTGGGATCAGCAAGAGGAAAAACTAGTGAAAGTTTCAGAAGAAGAGGTTCTCATCTCTCTCTCTCTCTCTTTATATATATATATATGTATATGTATATGTATATGTATATTTGTGCACCAACATATATATTAGCTGAGCTTCAGGCAAATATTGATCCTTTTCATTTAGTTGTTTATTTGTTTTTGACAAAATTACTTCCATGTCCTTTTCGTTTTTACCAATCTAGGAAGAGAGGTATCGTGAAGCAGTCAAAAGTTTGGAGTTTGATAAACATCTTGGTCCTTATAATTTAAGCCAGTATGCAGATTGGAAGCGGCTATCTAATTACATTACTAAAAGTGTCAGAGAACGGATCGGTAAGAAATATTAGCTACTTTGAGCCTTTTTGGTTCAGTACTTCCAGCACTCTTTATGTTCATTATCTTGATATTTTATTTCCATCTGGAGTCACTTTACTGTTGTTGCTTCTGTTAAGTAGATTAAGACAATTTTTCATTCACCTATGATTAATTTTCTTTGGGTTTCTTTCATCAAAAGAAATAAAAAATACTGATTTACTTGGTTTAGTTCTGGACAATATGAAATTTGAGTGATTTGTTAAACAGAACCTATTGGAGGAGAAATTACTGTTGCAAGTGGACCAGCAATGATGAAAAATGCACCAGGGACGCTGATGGAGAAAGCGCTGGATGAGCAATTGAAGGCTAGTAAGTGCTCAACATCCATTGATAAGTCTAAGCAAAAAGGATGCTATTACACATACATACCCCGTGTTATCAAACGAAAGGGAGTTCAGGGGCATGAACTTACTTCCTTAAATCTTGACAAAGTAAGTATTGTTAGACTTTTCCTTAAAGGTCACTGACTGTTGAATCATCTTCCTAATTTGTCTATGATTTTGTACTGATCTTTTAGACACAATTGTTGGAAAGCCTTTTGATTAAAGATTATGGAGGTTCCGAAGACTTGCTTGTTGGAGAATTGCAATTTGCATTTGTTGCATTTTTGGTATGTCCAAGATCTACCATATATATATATATTTTTTTTCTTTACAATGAAAAATATTCAGATTTTTATGATATATAAGTTGATGTAGATGGGGCAATCACTTGAAGCATTTCTGCAATGGAAATCTCTGGTCAGCCTTCTCTTTGAATGCACTGAAGCTGTAAGTAGTGTTTTTTCTAATATTTCTTAAAACAAAACAAAACAAAACAAAACAAAAAAAGGAAAAACCACTTTCATTAAAGCAACTCAGCAAGTACAAAACAAGGATAGGTTAGAGATGGTAAATAACTTGAATTCCTGTTTATTAGGTTGTTGTTGGTTCATTTTGAAATTGCAAAGCTTATATTTCCTTTCTAAGGTTTGTTTATGTTGTGATATACATATCAATATTTTACTTTTTGCATTGCAGCCTTTCCATGCAAGGAGTAAGCTTTTTGTGAAGGTAAGTCCAACATTGTGCCATTGTTGCTACTACTCAGTGCTAATTGTGGTATCTTTTGGCTAGCATAAACATAAACTTTAGAGAATCTATGTCTATTAATTTTAGATGCCCATGAAATTCAAGCGTTGGTTTTTAACTTTTGTCCTACTAGATGTGTGACCCTCTATAACTTGTTAATAAATCACTACTTTCAGGCATTTTATCATAAGTGTAGGCCTTAATTTCAATCAGTAGTATCATAAGGTTATATGTCTTTTTATTTTGATTCTTTGTAGTAATAAATACGTTAATCTGATCCGAGAGGACAAGATTCGTAACTATAAGTAAGGGCAAAATGGTCTTTGAGTATGAAATGTTGTGGATCTCGAGAAGTTTGTTAAGAGAGTTAGTCGCTGAGAGTTGGGCGGGAGGTAGTGGTTTATTAGGAGGAAAATTTGATTGGTTATAAGAGGGGGAGTAGAGCTGAGAGAAAGGTAGGAAATGAGTAGGGATTGGTGAATTTGGGAGGGCTAGCAGACCTCTCAAATTGTCTGCAAATTCTATTTGTATTTTGTTGATTTGTATAAGAACTTCTAATATTTCTATTCCCAGTTTTGGAAAAAATTGTTTTTCTCCTTATATTAGAAAAATAACTAGTTCATAATAGATTGGTATTAGAGCATTAACAATTTGAGAATGGCGGCGATGATGGAAGAGCAAGTTGGATTCATTCAAGATGAGATGTAGAGGGAGTTTGAGAGAATGAGGTGGGGACCTCTTGCAGATCCAGCGCTAGAAAGGAATTTGGGGATGGTGCTCAAAAAACTCAACCAGTTGTTGAAGCCTACGACGAAGTCCAACAAGGGGAATCAGGATCCGATGACTTCTACTCATGTTTCGGCGGTGACTGTGGACGGACGTTCTGATGAAGTGCCTCACCAGGTGGACTGGAGGCTAGATAGCAGAACTCGGCATGTGGCGATGTCGATTTTCAATGGAGAAAATCCGGACAGCTGGATTTATCATGTGTAGTGGTTCTTTAATCTGAATCAAATGATAGAGGTGGAAAAGCTCGAGGCAACAGTCATCAATTTGGATGGTGAAGCTCTTGTGTGATTTCAGTGGGAGGACTGATGGCGGACTATTTGGAGCTGGGAAGAGCATAACGGAATGATTGTGGATCGATTTCGGCCAACTCAGGAAGGAACAGTTTGCGAGCAATTCTTGTCCCTGGTACAAACCGACTTCATGGGGGAGTACTGGCAGCAATTCGAGCTTCATGCGGCTTCTCTAGAGAACATTTCAGAATTGGTGTTCTAGGGGAATTTCATCATTGGGTTAAAACCTGAGATCCGGTCAGAGGTCCGTATGATGCAACCTAGTGGTTTAGGGAGAATCATGGATTTTGCCGAATGGGTTGAGGAGAGGAATGACTCTCAACTGAATTAGAGAATCCCAAACTTTTTTCCTGTGGGTTGAGGCCCAACATCAGGTTATAAGGGTTCTACTAACCCTAATGGATACAACAGACCTCTACTCACAACGTGGAATCAAACACCGACTGCCATGGGGAAGCCACTGAGTCCTAGGAATGAGGTGCCATTTCGTCACCTCATTGGCACCGAATTGCCAGCTAGACGAGAAAAGAGCTTGCGTTATCGCTGGGATGAGAAATATTCAATTGGTCACGTCTGCAAGAAGAAGGAATAGCAAGTTTGGTGATTAACGATGAAGTTTAACAAAGGATGACCGAAGCAGATGAAGAAGAAGGTGTGGGCATGACTGATTTGGTGGAAATCTCTTTTAATTCGGTAGTAGGTTTAACAAAACCAAAAACTATGAATTTGAAGGGGAAGATTAGGGCTCAGGAGGTGGTGCTTTTGATAGATTCCGGTGCTACGCATAACTTTATGGCCATGGAATTGGTTTAGAAGCTTGAGATTCCCATGGTCACAATTGAAGGGTATGGGGTAGTAATGGGAACCAGGTTGTCTGTGAGGGGTGATGGTGTATGTAAAGGTGTGCTGTTGTCTCTACAAGAGATTGAGGTCGTGGAAGATTTTCTTCCTTTGGAGCTAGGTAGTTCAAATGTAATTCTTAGGATGCAGTGGCTGGGTTCTTTAGGGGTGTGCATGTCAATTGGCAAAAACTGACCATGAGGTTTAAAGTGGGAGATACTCAGGTTGTCTTTGCAAGGCGATTCCGGTCTTTGCAAGTCTCTGTTTTCCTTAAAGTCAATGATAAAGGTTGTTCGAGGGGGAGAAGAAGGGATGATGTTGGGAATGGGTGCATTAGCAGCGGAAGAGGCCGATAGTGTTGGGGCTGTACCAGATGTTTTACAAATGTTGTTGAACTAGTTTGATTCAGTGTTTATGATGTTGGACGGGTTGCCACTGACTCGAGTCCAAGACCATGCTATCGTGCTCAAGGAAGGGACTACGCCAATTAATGTCTGACTGTATCGTTACCCTCATATTCAAAAGGATGAGATAGAGCGTTTGGTCCGTGAGATGCTAATGGCACGTATATTTCAACCTAGCACTAGTCCTTTTCCAAGTAAGAAGAAGGATGGTAGCTGGAGATTTTGTGTAGATTATCGGGCATTGAACCAAGCTACTATTTCTGATAAATTTCCTATACCAGTCATCGACGAGCTCCTCGATGAGTCACATGGAGCGTGTGTATTCTGTAGACTAGACCTCAAGTTGGGCTACCATCAAATCAAAGTTCGTGCCGAAGATGTGCCAAAAACAGCCTTCCAAACTCATAAAGGTCATTACAAGTTTCTTGTAATGCCCTTTGGCCATACTAATGTCCCGACGATGTTTCAAGCCTTAATGAATGAGGTCTCCAAACCATTTCTAAGAGGATTTATATTGGTGTTCTTTGACGATATTCTGGTTTACTCGAGGTCCATGGAAGAGCACTTAAAGCACTTGGAGATCATGCTTAGAGTTTTAGATCAACATCGCCTGTATGCTAACAAGAAGAAATGTAGCTTTGGACAGTGTCGATTGGAGTATTTAGATCATGAGATTTTGGGAGGAGTGGCAGCAGAAAACGGAAGACTGAAGTTATGGTGAATTGGCCAACCCCGCAGAATTTACGTGAGTTACGGGGTCTTCTTGGTTTGATCGATTATTATCGTAAATTCGTAGAAAGATGTGGAAAAATTGCATGGTTGCTTACTGAGCAATTGAAGAAGGATAATTTTGGTTGGAATGAAGTCGTTGACAAGGCCTTCAATCTTAAAACCACTATGTCTAGAGTTCCCATGCTTGCTCGTCTGGATTTTTCCCAGCCATTTATCATCAAAATTGCAGCATTAGGGGTCAGATTGGGAGCCTTATTAATGCAAAATCAGCGACCTATAGCTTGTTTTAGCTATGTGATTTCTCCTCAAGCTCGTCTTATATCCATCTATGAGAGAGAGTTGATGGCTATTGTGTTGGCAGTTCAAAAATGGCAACCATACTTGCTTGGGCGGAAGATCGTTGTCTAAACAAATTAGCGGAGCCTAAAGTATTTGTTGGAGCAGCGGCTGGCTAGTAATGAGTATCAGAAATGGCTCTCTTAATTGCTGGGTTATGAATTTGAGATTCAGTACAGAGGGGTTGGGCAACAAGGCAGCGGATGCTTTGTTTCAAGTTACTACCGAGTTGTCATTAACCCTCATTTCTGTACAACAGCCTTTGGATCTCATGGAGCTATAGCAACAAGTGTCACAAGATGGACATTTGGTTCAAATTGTCTGGGCAATCCAACGAGGCAAGGATTCATTTCCGGGTTTTACCTTGGAACAAAGGTGGTTGTACTACAAAGGTTGGTTGGTAATTTCTAACTCTTCATCGTTCATTCCAATCTTGCTTCAGGAATTCCATGATAGTCTAGTTGGGGGCCATTCGGGTGTCTTGCGAACCTACAAACATTTGGCGGTCGATTGGTATTGGACAAGGATGACAAAGGATGTACAAGACCATGTGGTGGAATACAAAGTTTGTCAGCATAGCAAGACTTAGGCTTTATCGCTAGGAGGCTTGTTACAGCCCTTGCCTTTGCCGGACAAGGTATGGGAGGACTTAACTATGGATTTTATTGAGGGTTTGCCGAAATCTGAAGGTTTTGACTCCATTTTAGTTGTGGTGGATCGACTGAGCAAGTATGCTGATTTCTTAGCTCTCTGACACCCGTTTACGGCTAAAACCGCAGCCAATGGTTTCACGAAAGAAGTCATTTGCCTTCGCTTTATCATCTACGATCGAGATGAAGTCTTCTTGAGCTTGTTTTGGACTCAACTTTTCACGTTGCAGGGAACGTCACTCAAGCGGAGTACGGCCTATCACCTGCAAACTGATGGCCAAATCAAGGTTGTGAACCGTTGCATTAAAGCTTATTTGTGTTGTTTTACTTCTAACAAATTGGTTACCATGGGCGGAGCATTGGTACAACACTTCATTCCACACTGCGGCTAAAGCAACCCCCTTCCGTATTTTGCATGGCCATGACCCACCTCCCACAATTCGTTTTGGAGTAGGCCATACGAATATGGCTTCAGTAGCACATTAGCTATTGGAAAGGGATGTTGTTCTTGTTGAGCTTAAATTTCATTTGACACGCGCTCAAGAAAAGATGAAAATTGCAGCGGATGGGAAGAGGAGAGAGGTGCAATTTTTTGTTGGAGACATGGTTTATCTTAAGCTACGATCTTATCAGCAGAAGTCTTTAGCAGCAAAAAGGAATGAGAAGCTGGCCCCTCGGTACTATGGGCCTTGTGGAGTTTTAGCTTGCATTGGAGCTGTTGCTAATAAACTTTGCCTACTAGATTCTGCTAGTATACACTTGGTGTTCCATGTCTCTCAGTTAAAGCTGGCTATTGGCGCTACCGATTTGGTCCAACACCTTCCTCCACAGCTTAACGAGGATATGGAGCTGATTGGGGAACTAGTTGAGGTACTTGGCCTCCGTCCTAGCCTTGTGGGGCCCTCGGGTGCCAAGGAAGTCCTTATTCAGTGGCAGGGTCTGCCAACTTTTGAAGCAGCTTGGGAATCAGCAACTGCTATTCAACAGCAGTTTCCTTCGTTTCCCCTTAAGGACAGGGTGAAAGTATGGGCAGCGGGTAATGTTACGACCCCAGTGCATTTCACGTATGTTAGCCGTAACTATAAGCAGGGGTAGAATGGTCTTTGAGTGTGAAATGTTGTGGATCTTGAGAAGTTTGTTAAAAGAGTTAGTTGCTGAGAGTTGGGTGGGAAGTAGCGGTTTATTGGGAGGGAAATTTAGTTGGTTATAAAAGGGGCAGTAGAGCTGATAGAAAGGTAGGAAATGAGTAGGGACTGGTGAATTTGGGAGGGCTAGTAGACCTCTCGAATTGTCTGCAAATTTTATTTATATTTTGCTGATTTGTATAAGAACCTCTTATATTTCCATTCTGGGTTTTGGGACAATTGTTTTTCTCCTTATATCAGTAAAATGACCAGTTCATAACACATTCGTAACAGATTTTTAGGGCTTGAATGAATGTGTATTGATCAGCCAATAGGCTACATATATATACAAAAGATAATAGCACCAAATCAGAAAACTACTAACTACTCTTAACTGTAATCCCTAAACTTATGGGATTTACATATACACGTTTTCCCACACTTTCCCTCAAACTGGTGAATTGAAATTTTCCATTCCCAGTTTGGATACAATTCTCTCAAACGTTGAACTATTTAGCCCTTTGGTGAGGATGTCGGCAAGTTGCCCATCTGTTGATACATAAGGAGTACAAATTAGGCCACTATCCAACTTTTCCTTGATGAAATGTCTATCGACCTCGATATGTTTCGTCCGATCATGTTGAACTGGGTTATGAGCTATGCTTATTGCCGACTTATTGTCACAATAGAGTTTCATAGGCCCATCACAGTTAATCTTTAGATCTTCTAAGATGATCTTTAGCTAGAGTAGCTCACATACGTCTTGTGCCATTGCACGAAACTCTGCTTCAGCATTAGATCGTGCTACAACGCTCTGCTTCTTGTTTCTCCATGTCACAAGATTCCCTCGAAGAAACATACAATATCCGGTTGTTGATCTCCTGTCCACAATTGATCCTGCATTGTCAGCATCAGTATAAGCTTCAAGTGTCATACTTCCATTCCTCTCAAACAAAATTCCTATTCCTGGTGTCCCCTTAAGATATTGCAAAATTTGATATGCAGCTTGCAAATGAACCTCTCTTGGACTATGCATGAACTGGCTGATCAAGCTTACAGTATAAGCTATATCCGGTCTGGTATGCGACAAGTAGATGAGTCGTCCTACGAGGCGTTGATACATCTCTTTATCTACCGTGGCATCTTCCTTTACATTTCCCAATTTATGATTTGGATCTATGGGAGTTCTTGTAGGTTTACATGCAGCATGACCTGTCTCCTTGAGCAAATCAATAACATACTTCTGTTGGGATATAAAAATTCCTTTTTTGGAGTGTGCAACTTCAATTCTCAGAAAATACTTCAATTTTCCCAAAGTCTTGATCTCAAGCTCCTTAGCTAGGCATTAACTCAAGCTGTGTTTTTCCCTCTCATCATCTCCTGCTATAATAATATCATCCACATATACAAGCAAGATTGGTACTCCCCCTGAAGTCGAGTGCTTAATGAACAATGTATGATCTCCTTGACTTTGTTTGTATCCCATAGCCAACATAACTTTAGCAAATCTCCCAAACCATGCCCAAGGCGATTGCTTCAAACCATTCAAAGTTTTGTTCAGCTTACATACTGTATTGGCCCTTATGTTCTTTCTATAGTCTGGTGGAACCTCCATATAAATCTCCTTCTCAAGCTCTCCGTGCAGGAACGCATTCTTTACATCAAATTGTTGCAATTCCTAACTCAAGTTGGCAACTAGGGATAGAACAACCCTAACTGCATTCATCTTTGCAACTGGAGCAAACGTTTCTAAATTGTCAATCCCATAAGTCTGCATATATCCTTTGGCTACCAACCTCGCTTTGCATCTCTCAATCGATCCATCAGCCCTATACTTCACAGTTTAGACCTACTTGCAACCCATGGGCCTTTTTCCTGTTGGCAACTCAACCAACTCCCACGTTTTGTTCTTCTCTAGAGCCTCCATTTTCATGTCCATGGCTTGCTTCCATTCTCCATCAGACAATGTCTCAGATAATATGGTTGGAATGGTAATGGTATTAAGATTAACAAGGAAGGCTTTATAGGTAGGCGAGAATTTTTTAAAGGATAAGTAATGTGATAGGGGATATAGTGGCTGTTTGGTGCATTTTCTTGTCCCTTTCCTTAGTGCAATTGGAAGGTCCTGATCGTTCTCATTACTTGGAGGTTCGGTTTCACTCTGCAAAACTGGAGAATCAGAAATTGTTACCTCATTTAAAAGACTGGGATCAGATTCTTGAACCTGCACAGATCCTGGAACGTTCTTCTTTTGCCTTGAGTACACCAAGTTCTTACCAAATCTCACGTTTTCTAAATCAGACTCCGGAGGATTAGAAACAATTTCTGGTTCAGTGGTAACTGGAAATTCGGGTTGAGACGATGGTGAAAGGTCGGGTAACTTAAGAAGAAAACCTTCCAAACAACCCTTATCTTCCCTAAGATTCTCCCCCGAAAGATAAGGTTGGGTAAAGTAGGCTTCTCGCTCACTAAAGGTGACATCCCTTGACACATAAAATTTCTTGGTTGGAGGATGATAGCACTTATACTCTTTCTGAGTTGAAGAATACCCTACAAATACACATTTTAGAGCTTGAGGATCTAGTTTCCCCCTGTCTTGGCTTTGGACATGAACAAAGGAGACACACCTAAAGATACGAGGTACAAGGTTGTTGGTGATGGACAGGTTTGGGTAGAATGAAGAAAGCACATCCATCGGACTTTTGAATCCCAGAACAAGAGTAGGAAGTCTATTAATGAGGTGAGTGGCTGTGAGAATGGTTTCCCCCCAGAAATTTTTATGCACATGCCTCTGAAATAACAATGTTCAGGTTTGGTCTAAAAGGTGTTCATTTTTCCTCTCGACTACTCCATTTTGTTAGGGAGTTTTAACACATGAGGGATCATGAATTATTCCTTCCTTTTGATAATAGGGCGTAAGGGTTTGATTGAAATAGTCCCTGGCATTGTCTGATCTTAGTCTCTTAACACTTACACCAAACTGGTTTTTTACCATTGAGAAGAAATTTGGAAACATAGAGCTCACATAGGATTTGTGTTTGAGCAAGAAAACCCAGGTGACTCGGGTATAATCGTCAATAAAAGTCACAAACTATCGTGCCCCAAGCACATTAGGAACAGTAGCGGGACCCCAAATATCTGTATGAAAAAGGTAAAATGAAAAAAGGCTTCTTTTATTACTAACTGGAAAAGGTATATGCTTGTGTTTAGCAACTTCACACATCTCACAATGACGACTTTCAACATTAAGTTTCGTAAATAAAGAGGGAAACAAAGCTCTAACAATCCTAAACGATGGATGCCCTAACCGACAATGGTAAAGGACTTTTTTTTTATTGGATAACATAAACTCAGAATGAAAGAATTAGGAGATCTGCTTTTGAACACGTTTGATCTGGTTGGTTCCTCAAGGTAGTAAAGACCATCCCGCTCTCTAGCATTTCCAATCGTCCTTCCCGAATCCTTTTCCTGAAATACACAATAATTGCTGTAAAAAACCACATTACAGAATAAATCTTGTGTGAGTTTCTGTATAGAGACAAGGTTAATGGATAATTTAGGAACATAGAGGATATTTTTTAAAGTTATAGATGGGTTAATATGGACATCTCCTGTACCGGCTACAGTTGCTAAGGATCCATCTGCTGTGGCAATTTTCTTATTACTTGGACATGGTGAGTATGTGGAAAAAAATTTAGATGAATGGATCATGTGGTCGATGGCTCCTGAATCCATGATCCAAGAGTGCTTAAAGGGTGTTTCCGAGACATTTAATCTGAATGAAAAAGGTTGCTCACCTGAATACGCCAAAGAACAAGTACCTGTAGGTTTCTTCAGATTACTGAGGAATGATCTCACCTTTTCCACCTCCTCCTGGTTAAGATCCGCTAGTTCCTGTTTGGCCTCTCCCTGTGTTGCCTCAGTATCAGCATGAGCTTGTCCATTACCTGATGGTGCACCACCTTTTTGCCCCCACTCACGGCTAGGAGGCTTCCCGTGCAATTTCCTGCATTTCTCTCAAGTGTGACGCACCTTTTTGCAGTAGGTGCACCATAATTCATCACGACTTTGGGTCTTGGACTGACCATTCTTTCCACCTTCAAAAGCAGCCTTCCTTTCTAATCCTGTCGAACCAGTTTTGGCACTTCCAGTTACCATAGCTGAGCTATCTGTGGGAGACTCAAGCATCAGAGTCCTACTTTCTTCACTTTTGATAATGGCCATCACTTCATTGAAACATGAAACCTCCTGTTTTCCCAGAATTTGAATCTTGACTTAATCAAAATCTGGATTTAAACTCGCAAGGAAATCATAAACTCTATCTCGTTCAATAAAGTCCTTAAGTATTGCAGCATCATTCGAACACTTAATCTGAATCACCTTATAGTGATCAAGCTTTTGTCACAAGGATGTCAACTGATTGGCATACTCAGTCACAATCCTGATTACTTGTTTTGCAGCTATAGTTTTAACTTTTACTTTATACAGTTGAGCCGTATATCTAGCCTTCGAGTATGTCTGTTGGATTGCGTCCCAAATGTCTTTGGCTGTAGCCATGAACATAACTGTATCACTTATCTCCGGTATCATTGAACCCCATAACCATGCCATGATCATGGAATCCTCTTCCTTTTTTTTTTTTTAATCCTAAACGACCTGTAGTTTTCCTCCCCAGACCAAAAAAACGACATGTCGTTTAGCTGGTTAAAAAAAAACGACTACTTGCTGGTAAAAAAAAAACGATGACTTGCGTTTATTTCCTTTCTCTGTTTCTCCTTCTTCAAGTTTGAAAATTTCACGAGAAATCTGGTATACCAAAAAAAACATAGAAACTCAGATGACTCCCGGCGGCGGCAGTGGCGGCAGTGAACCTGAAATCACAACCAGTTTTTTTTCGTCGGGCTCTGGTCGCGTGTAGATGTGAGGGTGGAGACGAGGGGGCTCTACGATTTTGGCAATGAAGGCTGAACGGTTGAAAAAAAATTTTTCTAGGCGATGAAGATCGCCGGGCAGAAGAAAAATATTTTCTAGCGATGAAAACCAGGGGCGGCAATGGCAATGAAGGCTAAAGGAGGGGTGCGGCGATGAAGGCCAGAAGAAAATGCAATGAAGGCTAATGGCTGTAAGGAAAAAAATGCTTTATTTTGATAGTAGAAAACAGAGTAAAACAGAGCCGGTTGCAATTCCCAGAAAAAAATCCTAAGGCTCTGATACCATAACAGATTTTTAGGGCTTGAATGAATGTGTATTGATCAGCCAATAGGCTACATATATATACAAAAGATTATAACACCAAATCAGGAAACTACTAACTACTAACTACTCCTAACTGTAATCCCTAAACTTATGGGATTTACATATACACGTTTTCCCACAATTCGTTCATTCGAGAATTGGGTTTCAATTTCCTTTCTTTGATCTTTCATTATTCATAACTGTCTTCTTGAATTGGCCTGGATTGGATCATGGCCGGATTCTGGGAAGAAGGTGATAGGTCCCAATCAAAGCTTTTAGAGAATAAAAATAAGAACGAAGGGTTTCTACTTAGGGCGAGAAAGACCACAGAAATTTTGTTGAATAAGCTTACCTCTTTTACTTCCATCGAATGAATATAAATACAGAGGAAACACAACTACTCTTCCTAAAAACTAGGATCTCAACGGATAATGGAAATACAAATCGTCTAATGGCAAAACAACAACAATATTATTGAATTTAAATAAATACTCCTAGACCTATTCTTCAACAAGCATTCAACGTGTGACTTTAACAACTCAAGAGCAGCCCAACACGTGTACTCCATAGTGCTATAGTGGCAATAAACTTTGGATCCCTGCAGCTCAACATGTGTACTCAATAGTGGCAACATACTTTGGATTCTTTTGTGGCATCCTTAAGGACCTTCTAGGCTTATCATTATCCTCCCCTTCTAGCTGAACCTTGTCTTCAAGGTTCATAAATCGATCCTGCATATCCTGAGAATTTTCCCAAGTTGCATCTTTTGATGGAAGCCTCTTCCACTTAACTAAGCTTTCCTCCATGAACTTAGACCCCTTTTTTACCCACCGTGAGTCCAAAATTGCTTCTGGCTCCAAGATGAAATCACCATCATCAGAAATTGGCGGTAATACAGAACTAGAAGTTTGATCCTCACCCACATGCTTCTTGAGCATGGACACATGAAAGACTGGATGTATGCAAGAACCAGGAAGCAGCATGAGCCTGTAAGCGACTTTGTCAATTCTTTCCTCTACCTGATATGGTCCGTAAAATCGACTTGCGAGCTTTTGGTAGGCTCGTTTAAACATCGATTGCTGGCGATAAGGATGGAGTTTGAGGAACACCATATCTCCTACTTGAAACTCAATATCCCTCCGCTTTGAATCCACCCTTTGCTTCATGCGATTATTGGCGGCATGTAGAGTTGTTTTAGTATGGCATCTCGAGCGGCTAGGCTTTGATCAACTTCATGGATTGAAGAAGTTTCTTCATGATATTGTGGAATTGTCGGTGGTGGACGACCATAAAGGGCTTGAAAGGGAGTCAGTCCGATGGATGAATGATAGGTGGTGTTGTACCAAAATTCAGCCCAAGGTAAGAAAGAATGCCATTTGCGTGGTTGATAATAAACAAAGCACGGAAGATACTGTTCCACACAGCGGTTTACCACTTCCGACTGGCCGTCCATTTGAGGATGGTATGTCGAGCTTGTCGAAAATATGAACTATTTTAGGAATGAATCATGTAAATATGGTAACTAGGTCTTTGCTAGGTGTCACGCTTATTTTAGGAAGTTTTTTATTTTTTGGTTGATTTCCGTTTTCCTTAGTTTCCTGATTTTGGGCTGTGATTATATTGTAACCCTACTGTAAATCATTATAAATACAATCTCAATAAAAGAGAAATATTAATCCCTCAATTCGTTCCTTTCAACTTGGTATCAGAGCCGATACCCTTCCCTGCCTCTTTGCGCCTGAATTGCTTAGTTTTTGTTTTTCTCTACGCAATCACCATGTCAGAAAACTCTAGCGAGTCCACCACCATTCCTCAACCCCCTTCTTAACCCACAATGGCCGGAGACCTACCAAAAGTAACCTCTGACTCACACACTGTTCAGATAACCACCATTAAACTTAACTGTGACAACTTCTTGCGTTGGTCCCAGTCTGTGAGAATGTATATCTGAGGCCGAGGAAAGATGGGGTACTTGACGGGCGACAAGAAAGCTCCGTTGGAAAATGACCCAGCGTATACAACATGGGATGCTGAAAACTCCATGGTAATGACGTGGCTAGTGAACTCCATGGAAGAGGAGATTGGCGCTAACTACATGTGCTATCCTATGGCATGTGAGTTGTGGGAAAATATAAATCAAATGTACTTTGATTTAGGGAATCAGTCCCAGATTTTTGAGTTGACAATCAAACTTGGTGAATTGCGGCAAGGAGAAGACACCGTCACCAAGTATTTCAACTCCTTGAAGAGACTCTGGCAGGATCTTGATCTATTTGATGCTTATGAGTGGAAGAATGCTGAAGATGGACAACACCATAATAAGATCGTGGAAGATAGTCGCATCTTCAAGTTTTTGGCTGGCCTCAATGTCGAGTTCGATGAGGTGAGGGGGAGAATTATTGGAAGGAGGCCGCTACCGCCCCTTGGCGAAGTCTTCTCCGAAGTTAGGAGGGAGGAGAGCCGGAGGAATGTGATGTTGGGCAAAAGGGGACCTGCTGCTAACATCGAAGGTTCTGCTCTAGCATCTACAAGTTTGGGCGTGCGCAAAGGTGCTGCAAATGCAAACCAACGTAAACCAGAGGAGAAACCGAGTGTGTGGTGTGACTTTTGTAACAAGCCGCGCCACACCCGAGAAACCTGCTGGAAGATTCATAGGAAACTCGCTAATTTCAAGGGTAGAATTGGAGAGAAAACTGGCCGTGCCTTCCCTGCTGCAAATGAGGCCGAAACTACTGCCAGTACTATTACCAAAGAGCAGCTGGAGCAGCTTCTGACACTGTTAAAATCTAATCCATCTTCCAGTACTCCTAATGTCTCTGTAGCTCATACAGGTAACGAAATAAATGCCTTTCCTTGTGGTTTCGGAATTTCTGCTCCTTGGATAATTGATTTGGGAGCGTCTGATCATATGACCAATTCCTTGAACTTGTTTAAATTATACTCACCTTGTCCTGAAAATAAAAAGGTTAGGATTGCAGACGGGAGTTTTTCACCTATTGCTGGAAAAGGTTTGGTACAAATCTCTGAGAGGATAGACCTTAAGTCTGTTCTCCATGTTCCTAAACTTGCCTGTAATCTCTTGTTAGTTAGCAAATTATCCAAGGACTCTAATTGCTGTGTAATCTTTTGCGACTCTTATTGTATTTTTCAGGACCGAAGCTCGGGGAAGACGATTGGCAGTGCTAGAATGGTTAATGGTCTTTACTATTTTGACAATACTTTACCTTTGAATAAAATTGTTTAAGGGCTTAGTAGTATTAGTTCCCTTTCTGTTCGTGATCAAATAATGGTCTGGCATTGTCGTTTAGGCCACCCTAGTTTTTCATATATGAGATATTTGTTTCCTGAATTATTTAAAAATTTGAATCCCTTAGATTTTCAGTGTGAATACTGTGTTCTTGCAAAAGGTCAACAAAAAACATATCTCCCGAGACCATATCTTGAATCAAAACCTTTTTACTTATTTCACAGTGATGTGTGGGGACCCTCAAAGGAAACTACATCATCTGGAAAAAAAATGGTTTGTAACTTTTACTGACGACCATACTCGACTCTGTTGGGTTTTTTTGATGAAAGAAAAAACTGAGGTTGAAAAAGTTTTCAAAGAGTTTTACAATATGATTGAAAATCAGTTTCAAACAAAAATAAGCATTTTGAGAACTGATAATGGAACAGAGTATTTCAATCAATATGTAGAAACATTTTTGAAAGAAAAAGGTGTTTTACATCAATCAACATGCCCTGACACTCCTGAACAAAACGGTGTCTCTGAGAGGAAAAATAAGCACTTGCTAAAAGTAGCTAGGGCCATAATGTTTTACATGAATGTTCCTAAATACTTGTGGGGAGATGCTATTTTAACTGCAGCATATCTAATTAATAGGATGCCTACGCGAGTTTTAAAATACATCACTCCACTGGATTGTTTGAAAATTTTTTTTCCAGAATCTCGAATTAATTCGGATTTACCATTAAAAATATTTGGCTGCACCGCGTTTGTTCACATACCTAAGAGATCCCGGTCGAAACTAGATCCTAGGGCAGAAAAATTTGTTTTTTTGGGCTATGCTGCAAATCGCAAAGGCTATAAGTTTTTTAACCCCCTAACAAAACGTTTTCACATAACAATGGATGCCACCTTTATGGAAGTAAAACCATATTTTTCCAAAAATTTAATTCAGGAGAGAATCTAAGGGAACCAAATTTTTGGGAAGTATCCAAATCTCTTCCAAATATGGTTATTAACCAATCTCGAGTTTCAAAATGGGAAAAAGAAAAGTAAGGAGTCTGAATCCATAATTATCGACCATGAAATTGATTTGTCAGAAAAGGAAATACCACGAATGGAAGAATCGAAATATCCTTGAACCTGTGGTTTATTCAAGGAGGAATGTTCTTGGGAAGAGCAGAGATGAATTGATCATTCTAGTACAAGCTTCATTGGAAGCCCCGGGCAAAGGAACTGTGGATACTTCAGGTACTTCTTCTCTTCCTAACTCACAGAAAAACATTTCTCTACCTGTTATTCCTGAACTTCCTAGTGTCAGTCTTGAAAGCCCAGTTATCTCTGAGAATCCTACTCCAAGTGTCCCACAAGAGAATGACCTTGACCTTCCTATCGCCTTTCGAAAAGGAACTCGAACCTGCACCAAACACCCCATTGCCAGATACATAATCTATGATCATTTATCCGAAACACATAAGGCATTTACTACTAATATTTCGCAACTTGTTGTGCCTAGAAACATTCCGGAAGCACTGGAGGATCAAGGGTGGAGATTAGCAGTGTTTGAAGAAATAGAGGCCTTACGGAAGAATGGTATTTGGGAAATTGTTGAAGCACCTAAGGATCAGAAGATAGTAGGGTGCAAATGGGTCTTTACGATAAAGAGCAAGGCAGATGGTAGTGTAGAGAGATATAAGGCAAGGCTTGTAGCAAAAGGCTTCACGCAGACATATGGGATAGATTATCAACAAACATTTGCACCTGTAGCCAAAATAAACTCAATTAGAGTATTGTTGTCGGTGGCGGTTAATTTCAATTGGCCTTTGTATCAGCTGGATGTTAAAAATGCCTTTCTTATTGGAAATCTAGATGAAGAGGTGTTTATGAGTCTCCCTCTTGGTTTTGAAACGAAGTTTGGAGCAGGAAAGGTGTGCAGACTGAAGAAGTCCTTGTATGGTCTCAAGCAGTCTCGGAGGGCATGGTTTGAACGTTTTGGCAAAGCTATGAAGCGACTTGGTTATGTTCAAAGTCAAGTTGATCACACCATGTTTTATCGACACTCGAAGGAAGGCAAAGTTGCTGTGTTGATTGTATATGTTGATGATATCATCCTGACTGGAAGTGACCACCAGGAGCTTGGAAAGCTTAAAGAGAAGCTTGCAAAAGAATTCGAAATCAAGGATTTGGGAATGTTGAAATACTTTCTTGGAATGGAGTTTACGAGATCCAAGGAAGGTATATTTGTTAATCAACGTAAATATGTCCTTGATTTGTTGACAGAAACAGGTATGCTAGGATGTAAGCCTACTGAAACACCTATGGAGCCCAACACCAAACTACAACCAGCAGGAACAGAATCCATAAAGGAAAAGGAGCGCTATCAGAGACTTATCGGGAGACTGATTTATTTATCCCACACTTGGCCTGATATAGCCTTTCCAGTGAGTGTGGTCAGTCAATTCATGCACTCACCTGGGTTTGAGCATTTTGAAGTAGTGTATCGGATCTTGCGGTATCTGAAGGGAACACCAGGTAAAGGTCTTCTGTTTAAACGACAAGGACATCTAAAAGTTGAAGCCTACACTAATGCAGACTGGACAGGAAGCCTAATGGATAGGAGGTCTACTTCTGGATATTGCTCATTTGTGATGGCAACTTAGTCACATGGCGTAGCAAGAAACAAAGTGTAGTAGCTTGAAGCAGGGCAGAGGTTGAGTTCAGAGCCTTAGCGCAAGGAATTTGTGAGGTTTTGTGGATTAAAAGATTATTATTGGAGTTGAAGACTTCAGAGTCTATGCCGATGAAGATGCACTGTGATAATAGAGCAGCAATTTCGATTGCACATAATCCAGTACTTCATGATCAAACAAAGCATGTAGAAGTTGACAAACACTTCATCAAAGAAAAGATAGATGATGGGGTGATTTGTGTAAACTATGTCCCTACCAAGGAACAAGCAGCTGATCTGTTTACAAAGGGCTGATCTGTTTACAAAGGGATTGCACAAAAGACAGTTCGATTGGTTAGTTAGCAAACTGGGCATGGAAGACATCTTTAAACCAGCTCGAGGGGGAGTGTTGAAAATATGAACTATTTTAGGAATGAATCATGTAAATATGGTAACTAGGTCCTTGTTAGGTGTCACGCTTATTTTAGGAAGTTTTTTATTTTTTGGTTGATTTCTGTTTTCCTTAGTTTCCTGATTTTGAGCTGTGATTATGTTGTAACTCTACTGTAAATCATTATAAATACAATCTCAATAGAAGAGAAATATTATTCCCTCAATTCGTTCCTTTCAACTGAGCTCATCTTCAGTTGTGTCCCTGATAGCTTAAAGAACTCTCGCCAAAAATGGCTAATGAAAACCGGGTCTCGATCACTAATGATGGAGCGAGGCATTCCATGTAACTTGAACAACTCCCTCAACAAATTTCTTAGCTACCACTTTTGCAGTAAAAGGATGAGACAGAGCTAAGAAATGTGCTGACTTGCTTAGTCTATCAATGACGACCAAAATAGCATGCTTGCCATTGGAAGGTGGAAGCCTCAATGAAGTCCATTGTGATATCATCCCATACCTGACATGGAATGGGTAGTGGCTGTAGGAGTTCGGCTGGCATCAAAGTGTCAGCTTCTGCCCGTTGGCAAATGTGGCAAGAAGCAACATATTCTTTTATTGTCTTGTGCATAGATGGCCAATAAAATTGCTGAGCTAATCTTTTATAGGTTCTGAGCACACCCGAATGACTGCCTATGGTGGAATCATGAAACCTTGCGATAGTTGTTGGATGATGTTTGAATGGGGTGGAACTACTACTTGATTTTTATAATAAATTAGGTCATTACGCCACAAATAAGAACTACACGGTTTGTCCTTTGCTTGCTTGCGGATCCTCTGTATATAGGGATGGTCTTTGGTTTCGGTTCTGATGGTGTCCCAAATGTGAGCCTAAGAGACAATGATAGCATCAAGGTGTGGACTATCTGCTGCCCGTGATAAGGCATCGGTTGCACTATTCTCTTTGCTTGGTTTATAAATGATTTCGTAATCATAACCAAGCAACTTAGAGACCCATTTTTGTTGCTTTGGTGTTGTTATCCGTTGCTCAAGCAAATGTTTGAGACTTTGGTGGTCAGTTTTAATGAAGAACTTTCGACCAAGCAAGTAACGTCTCCAAGATTGGACAGCTTGAATGATTGCTAACATCTCCTTGGAGTAGGTGATCATGTCCGTTTAGTGGTGCCCAATGCTCTGCTCATAAATGCAATTGGTCTCCCCTGTTGAGTGAGAACTGCGCCTATGCCATCTCCTGATGCATCTGCTTCAATGATGAAGGGTTCATTAAAATTTGGCATGGCAAGTGTTGGAGTAGTAGTCATGGCTTGCTTAAGATTCTGAAAAGCAAGCTCCGCTTCATCTGTCCACCCGAATTGTCCCTTTTTTAAAAGATTGGTGAGAGGCTGAGCTATGATGCCGTAGTTGCGGACAAATTTTCGGTAGTATCCCGTAAGGCCTAAAATCCACGTAACTCATAGACATTAGTAGGCCTAGGCCAATTAAGCATAGCTTTGATTTTACCTTGATCCACTTTTACTCCCTGTGGAGTAACGATGTGTCCCAAATACTCCAACTCTTGTTGACCAAATACACACTTGCTCAATTTAATAAAAAACTGATGCTGCCTTAATAGTTCAAAAGCTTTATGAACATGTTCAAGATGCATGGTCCAATTGGGACAAATTTTCGAAGGAAAGGGCAAAATATGGAGTTCATAATTGCTTGAAAGGTAGATGGGGCATTACAAAGACCAAAAGGCATGACTAAATATTCATAATGGCCATTATGGGTCCGGAATGCGGTTTTGTGAATATGAGGAGGGTTAATTCATACTTGATGGAAACTAGCCCTTAAAATCAAGTTTGGTGAAATAAGAAGCTCCATGGAGCTCGTCAAGCATATCATCAACAATGGGAATAGGGAATCGGTCTTTGATGGTTACTTCATTAAGTGCTCTATAATCGATACAAAATCGCCATGTCCCATCTTTTTTTTTTAACTAACAAAACAAGGGATGAAAAAGGACTAGTACTAGGTCGTATAAGCCCCAATTTTAACATGTCATGAACCTATTTTTCAATTTCAGCTTTTTGAAAATAGGCATACCTGTATGGTCTTACATTGATAGGCCTTGTCCCTTTTTGCAAAATAATGTGATGATCCACGGCTCTAATGAGTGGTAACTGCTTGGGCTCTTGAAAGATGTCTTCAAATTTCTACAATAATTGTTGCATTTCTGGCGGGGGTGGTGATGGCGATTGCTCGGCTATGGTTTGAAAACACAAGGCAAACACCGCACTTCCGTGTCGAATGTCTTTGGAAATGGCCTTCACGGATGCGGACCGGATCGTCTGATTGTCAATGCCTTTTAACTTGTGAATTTGATTTCCCAATGTGAATTCCATGGTTAATTGTTTCCAATTGCATGATACAGTACCCAATTATTCCAACCAATGGACACCTAGCACTAAATCCAATCCAGGTAAGGGTAGGGCATAAAGGGTAAGGACAAAAGGAATTCCTTGGATCAAAACGGAAACATTCTCAAATCGCCCTTGACATTTTAATGGCTCTCCATTAGCCACCTTAACATTGAAAGGTTCTGTAGGAACTACTGGTAATTGCAATGCATTGGCCACTTTTTCACTAATGAAATTGTGAGTAGAACCACTATCAATGAGCACCACCATTTCATAGTGTCCAATTTTAGTCATCAGCCGTATCGTCCGATTTGTCGACCATCCCGAAAGAGCATGTAAAGATATTTCAGGTTGAGTATCCAGGTTTGTGTCATCATCTGAAAGAGCATCGTTGCCTTCCAACAAGAGAAGTTGAGGTTCTCGACACTTATGTCCCGGAGTAAACTTTTCATCACAATTGAAGCAAAGACCATGTGCCCGCCTTTTCTGCATTTCACCCCAAGTTAATCGTTTTATTGGGGTTGAATTTTTGATTGGTGTTGGAGAAAGAGAGTCAGCTGTTGTTTGAGTGGTTGGCTTGGTGAATTTCCGCCGTCGACTCACTTGATCATCCCTCATCCTTGCAAGGCTAGTTGCTTCCTTCAAAGATTTCGGTTTGAACATCCGAATGCCATCCGCAATTTCTGCCTTGATTCTGTCCATGAATGTCCTGACTAACGCCTTTTGCGTCCAACCTTGTACCCGATCACCTAACCTCTCGTGTTCCTTTTGATAATCCCGTAAGGATCCGACTTGCCTTATTTTGGATAAGGCCTCATCGAAGTCCTCACAATCTGTAGGACCAAACCGAGCCCATAATTCCTCAACGAAGAGTTCCCACGTCACCTCCTTTCCTTCTTCCTTGTAAGCGCGACAAAGCCATTGCCACCATTGATTGGCTTCACCTTCCAGGTGGAAGGAAGCCAAGGAAACTTTTTGCGCCTCTTGAGTACCTTGATATTCAAAGAATTTGTCCACCCTTGTGAACCATTCGGTGGGGTCATCACCGAAATATCTGGGGAATTCGAGTTTGGCAAGCTTTGAGGAGAACTGAGGACGCCCACCCTCTGGAGTATCCCGAGCGTCGTCTCTCGAGTCACGAAATCGGCTATTGGAAGAATTCCCATGGCGTTCGCTTGTGATTTTGGATGGCGTCTCCTGCTTTGAAAGTAGGACTTCAGACATCTTGCTAATGACATCCTCCAAATTGTGCAGCCGATCAACCATGCCGAGTTCCAAGCGAGAAAAACTATCTTGCAGAGCGCTGAGTCCTGCCTCAAGATTCTCGATTTGTTCTTTATTAATTACCATCGTGTTTTGCTCTGGAATTTTGTCAAGCTCTGATACCAATGATAGGTCCCAATCAAAGCTTTTAGAGAATAAAAATAAGAATGAAGGGTTTCTAATTAGGGCGAGAAAGACCACAAAAAGTTTGTTGAATAAGCTTACCTCTTTTACTTCCATTGAATGAATATAAAATACAGAGGAAACACAACTACTCTTCCTTAAAAACTAGGGTCTCAACGGATAGTGGAATATAAATACAGAGGAAACACAACTACTCTTCCTAAAAACTAGGATCTCAACGGATAGTGGAAATACAAATCATCTAATGGTAAAACAACAACAATATTATTGAATTTAAATAAATACTCCTAGACCTATTCTTTAGCAAGCATTCAATGTGTGACTTTAACAACTCAAGAGCAGCCCAACACGTGTACTCCATAGTGCCATAGTGGCAAGAAACTTTGGATCCCTGCAGCTCAACACGTGTACTCAATAGTGGCAACATACTTTGGACTCAACGTGTGACTATAACAACTCAAGAGCTGCCCAACACGTGTACTCCATAGTGTCATAGTGGCAATAAACTTTGGATCCCTGCAGCTCAGCACGTGTACTCAATAGTGGCAACATACTTTAGACTCTTTCGTGGCACCCTTAAGGACCTTCTAGGCTTATCAGAAGGTCACTTGACAAATGGCACATCTCTAGGGACCTCTCAACATGTCCCTAATTTCATAATGTATCATGATATTTAACAGGTAACATTTTTCTTTCCTATTGACCAATACCTGACTTCCAACATAATTTTCACAGTTTACAAAGGTCATCTACTTTCAACTAAAGTACGGACTTCAAAAAGACTCTCCAGATACAAGAGGTGCAGCTACAGGGTCATCTGCATTGTTGGATGACTCCTGGTTTTCTGGTGATAGCTTTTTACACCACCTTTGCAAGGTACCGATTAGTAGATTATCACATATATGTTCCAAATAATGTCACTATATGTTCCAAATAGGAGTATAATGGTTTCGAAATAAATTTCCCAGTCATTTTCTTTGAAAGATTCTTGTCACGTATATTGGATGTTGTATTTACGAAATGTGATCGTCTTCAATTCTTCGGAATTGCAGGACTTTTTTGCGCTGATCCATGATGCATCAGTTGTTGATGGTGATCTTGTGTCATGGGTAAGTCTGATTTATTTTGCACTTTATCAATGTTATTGGAGAAAACATGTTTTAATGCCCGATTCCTTCTTGACATGCTCTCTTTTCTTGATTAATATCATCCGTTTTCCTTATGCTTACGATATGACACAACGATATGATAGTGGATTTAATATTTAATGTTAGTTTAACTTCTGCTTCTACATCATACAATTTTTTTAAAATCTCAGTTTAATTGGTATCAACTTTCATGTCTCAAGAATATGCCAGAACATCCCCTGCCTTTTCTTCTCTATTTATAACATTATTGGTTAAATTGAAGCATGGCGGACACATTGGTTGAGATTCTGTTTCGTTAACAGGTAGAAAACTAGCAAGGATAGAAACACTGAAAGGAACTCTTTATATTTAAATCCTTCGTGAGGCATGTTTGAATAAAGTTTCTGAATCCTTAAGCTTAACAAAATTGCTAATTTACTGAGGCATTTTTCCTTAAAAGTCGGTTTCATGCATTTAATTGTATTTCACAACATTGGAATGCCCTTAATTTTTTAGATCATTTTTCCACTACAGTTCCTTGGTTTTGAGTTGTTGCTAAACCAGTCTCATATTTGTAAACTACATTATATCTTCTATCATTCTTAATAGACGAGGAAACTTGAGGAGCTGCTCGAGAAAACTCTTGGGTGGGAGTTTCAGCAGAAGAGTGCACTTGATGGCATTTACGTCGAAGAAGATGATGAGGTCAGTGTGATTTTAGGTACACAAACTTTACCCATTCTCTCCCTTCTTTCCTTCTCTCTCACCATATTTATACTTTTGCAGTTTGCTCCCGTGATTGAGATGTTAGAGGACCATCCATCTAGTGAAGCTCCAGCGGTATAAGTTTGCGTTGTAAATTTCTGCACACAAGAGACTGTAATCTCTTTTAAATTCGTTTGTAGTAAAATTTTGTTTTGATTTATTTTTTGTTTTAAAGTCTTTTTTCCCCCCTTTAAATAAGTACTTTAGCGTGCGAGCAACTTCCGAATCTGAGATATCTGATACAACGCCGCTTGAAGTTGAGTTGAATTGAGTCTAAACAACATTGTTTAGATTAATAGAACTAAAGAGGTGAAAGCGGAGCATAACATGAAGGACAGGACTGGACTTGAGGCAGAATGCCTAGTTGTAATTGACAAACGTGTAAGTTTGAGGTCGATGGATCATAAATCGGCGGTCCAAACTAATTCTTGTAACAGACTTTCATGCAGTCTCATCTTATAAATAGGGGTGTTGTAATAGCATTTGTATGTTATTGATTGAATTGAGAATTAATAGAAATTTCATAGGAGGATTTCTTTCAACTCTTTGGTCCAATTTAACTTTGTATTTTGCAAGAAGCCTGCTTTGTTCTTCAGAGAATGTTGGAGAGAAACCGAGATTACCAGAGCAGTAGCAAGCAATGCAATGAAGTTTAATCAATAGAGTCAAATTTCGATCGAAAGTTGCTGTAAGATTAGATCCTCAGGTAGAGTTACGAGGATCATTTCCGACTGCGTTTCGATATTCGGATAATCTCCAATTGGCTTCAGCTTCAGTCAAACATCCAAAAGCATCCAAATTATCATCTCCAAATGTTCCATGCTTGGTGTGCCGTGCTCTTGCATGCAGTTTACTAGATATTTGATTGCCTTATGTTAGGCTTCAATTATCTGATCACTAAACATATTTTCCAAACTCTACTGTTTGCCTATTAAGAACAAACACCTCGTAATGCTAGGAATTCTTCTAGCGGAACATTTCCAATAGGAACGCGTGGGCAAAGTTCATAAAAAACAAACTCGTGCTTCGAACAGGAGAAGAGAAAACAATCTGCAGGTTCATCATACAGTCATTATAATTTTCTCACAGGAATTAACAATATTATTTATCTGCAATAAAGTTCTCATGTATTGATCTGGAGTGTAAAACTACTGTGTCTATCGCTTTGATCTACGATTTATAATCGTCATCGGTGGATGGTCAACGACAAAGCATATCCGAGGATATTTGTCCTTAACAACACCAATCCAGTTTACAAACGGTGATGATGAATTCCTTTTCGGTGGGAGTCTAGCCATAACATTAGGTCGAGACATCATATGGCACATATTAAAAAACAATGAAGGCCGTAGGCATTTTCTTCAAATGCCTTCCACTCATGCAAACCAATAATGCACGAACATATTTAACGAGAGGCACTCGTCTATTCTACATGTTTTGTTACCAAAAACATATATTATAATGAGAAATTGTAATAAATTGAATTTTTACAAAAATAATTAAAGGTCGGTGTTAAAATGTTTAGAGTAAAAAATCAGATTTACCATATAAATGAAAAATCAATAAGGTAAATAACATATTTATAAGATATAAATAAATCATTTAATTGATAAATCTAATAATAAATCATTTAGATGGTAAAAATATGTTATTTACTCTAGATTTTTTTAAAACTTATTATTTATTTTAATTATTTTTTGAAAACTGCTATTTCTTTCTGTTTCCCGATTGTATTGCAAAATCAAGAATTCAAAGTCTATGACAGACGGCCACAATGAGAAAAGTAAAAGTACTCACAGCCTCTAGATTACAAATTGTTTGAGGCTAATCTACCCAGACTTACAGATTTGGTCAAGAGGAATAAACCTGTAATATTGTAGTCACTCATGGTTATTTTAGCTTATTGATATTTCAATATGCTAGTTTCAACAATTAGTGCTTTTTACACTTTTTCTTAGATGCTTGGCTAGTAGTAGGTATTTGGTTTACCGCTTTAGGTATTAGCGCTATGGCTTTCAAACTTAAATGGTTTTAATTTCAACCAATTTGTAGTTGATAGTCAAGGTTCTGTGCTTAATATCTGGGCTGATATCATTGATTGTGTTAATCTTAGTATGCATAAACGTAATGTTCATAAGTTCCGTCTAGACCTAGCCACTATAGAAGTTTCATCTATAAATGGTTTAAGCAAAGTAGTAGCAAAAATAGATACTAAGTGTGCAGTAGAAGATAAAATTTTTATACAGTTCCATGAATCAAACTCGTGTTGGTATGCAATAGATTAATATATGAACATACCTCTTGAAAATAGGAACCACACCTGTTGTTGCAGAGCTTTCCTTTAGAATGGCACCAAGAATATCCTAAAATAAATTAATTCTGCTTATGTGCAGGCTACAGTATGTCTGGTTTACCGAACAAGCACCATCAATTGACCAGACGTGTGCCATCAATTGATCGGACCCAACCACGGCATAAAAAATTTATATACTCATGAATTTGACAAGTTATATAAAGTTATCGGTTTTATAATATTTATAATTTCAATTTGAAGTTACATATAAGTTGATTTTTATTAAAGCAAAATTATTTAAAGCTCACAACATAGAACCTTTAAAATAAAGTTGTTATTGTGTGTCATATACTTTATTGTAGAATAATTTTTCACTCAAGTAGCAAAAATTTGTCATTAACATATTTTTTTGGCACTATGTTAGAGATATTGTTTGAATTGTATTACGATGGTTTAAACTTAACAATTTGCAGAAACCATCTTTTATTGTTTTTATGACATTATTTATGTTTTTAGTATCTTAACTAAATATAGAATTTACCCACAAAATATAACTACATATATGCATACAACCCTTTGCAATATTTCATAAGCTGGTTATTATTATAAATACATGAATTCTATAGGAAAAAAGATCAAAATAGCACAACGGAAATACAAAAATTTTTCAAAATAATTAAATATCTCATGATTTCATATATAATAAACTAATAATAATAAATTTATACCTTCAGAGGATGTCAAGAATGCACGAGGAGAATGACTGGAGAGCTTCAACCAACTATGTGGCACCCGGTAGGTTTGGTACCATCGCCGTAGGCCTTCATAGCCGATTGTGATGGACCATTGCCTTGTAAGGCTGCCGTGATTTACTTTTACTTTTAAACCTCTCGTTATTTTAGGGCACATTTTTTTTTTAAACTTCTTTCTCAAAATATTTTTCTTCTTCAAACTGCGTAGTAAATAAAACCTTACTATACTTGTCATTTTGCAAGTATAATATATAATTTACATAAATGTATAATTTCAACTTCATACATAAAATACATTAACTTTTTTTTTTCTTCAAATCTTCTCTTAAACGCTCAGCGAAAGACTGGTAGCAGGATCATATCTACGGAGATTCCCTATCCCTTTGGCACACGCAGATCCCACTGTCATCCATAGCAATCTACTACTGGACAGGTTTCTTACCTGCAACATGAACCACCGGTGAGCTACAGGCTCAGTAAATTCAAACATAAATTCTAGAAGGAACACACATTTTAATCCATGAATGGTAACTTTTACCATGAATAGTATTATTCACATGAATAGTATTATTCACATGAATAGTACCCCTGACCATGAACAGTACTGTTGACTGTGAACAGTATTGTTAATCGTGAACAGTAACTTTGACCGTGACTGTACTCGTAGTGTTAGTGCATCTTATGTATTCACATGAATAGTTACCCCTAATCATGAACAGTACTGTTGACTGTGAATAGTACCGTTAATCGTGAACAGTAACTTTGACCGCGACGACACTCATAGTGTTAATACATCTTATGCTTGGTTATGCTTTCTTATGGCTTTCGTTTCACTCTTAGGCCATTATCTTTTCTTATATTCTGGTTTTGAGTCCCATATTGGCCGTACCATTAGCGCGCACGACTGGGAGTGTAATGACCGAGAAATTTTCTCATTCTCGGAGATTATGTATATTGTACATATATAATAATTTTAATGTTTAAAAATGTGAAATGTATGTTTTAATATTTTTTAGAACGCAATAAAACATTCTAATAATATTAAAGGTAAGGAATTTGGGGATAGGAAATTTTACTGAACCAAAATAGGACAAACGATGCCCATTCAGTATCAAAAACCCTAGCCAAGGATTGAGGTGCACTAAAAGATGAAAATTTACGATAATGATTTTCAACCAAACGATAGTGAAATAAGGCAAACCAATTGCATAGGAGCTACTAGAAACCGCCTACGCGATTTCGATAAATTTCCATTCAGTTTGACTTTTGATCAAACTTTGACCACGAAATAATATGAGGGATTAATTAGATGATGTCATGTCTTATGTCATCCATATGATGTAAATAAATGAGATATTTTAGAAAGTAAAAAGAGTTAGGTAAATCCAATGGCTTGGATTGAAGGTAAACTTAAATCAATGGCTAGGATGATGCCAAAATTACATGTGAAAATTTAAAGAAAAATTTAGGATAATGATGGCATGTAGGTCGGTTTTGGGTGGATTAATTCAGAAAAATTTTTGTAAATAATTGTTTAACCCCAAAAAGTTGCTAAAGGATCCCTAGAAGTTTGCTAAAAACCCCCCAAGAAATTGTTAGCAAGCCCTCATTTTTTGACTGCCATTAAAACCGATTATGAAGCATAGGAAACCAGAAAATTTTTTAGCAAAAACATAGTCATTCTAGCCCTTGCTGCCAGGACCTTTCTACCCCCTTAGGCCAAGTTTTCTTCAAGGTTTCTCAACCAAATTTCACCTCAAGCTCAAGTGGACACTAGTTGTGAGGTAAGCTTCACATTTTCAAGTTTTCTTTGAAATTTCTGAAGAGGAAACAGTGGCTGTAAATGCAGATGTTTGGGATGAAATTTAAGTTTTTATTATGTTGATTTTAGTCTTACGAAACTGTGTTGATATGTAATGAAAGAAAAGAAAGGATTAGGAACTTGAAAACAAAGTTTGATGGTAATTTTTAGAAAGAAAACCGTATGGAAAGTAGGTGAAATTTTGTTAAGTTCCTAAGTCGAAGTAATGATTGAATTATGTTTTGAATGTTAGGTTGGGATGTGAATGCAAGAATGGATGCATAAGAAATTTAAAAACAATATTTTGATGCCATGTTTAATGATAAAAACCGTGGGGTGTTGTGAAGAAAATAAATGGAGTTGGGATTGATTCTTAAGGTTTATATGAAATATTTTACATAAGAAGTTTATAGTTTTTATGTAAAATTAGGCCTCTGATTTAGTACGTGGCTAGTACCATGGTTTTGAGGTGTTACCTAAACGCCGGGAACCAAAAGTTTAAGCAAAAATACTGTCGAAAATTTTAGAATGGCACAAGTAGGTATTTTGGAAAATGAGGAGTAAAATAAGGTCAGGGTTAAAAACCCGAGCCCCTTGGTAAATTAGGTTAGAGGAAAGGATGATGGACGTTTTAAAGACTAGTGAAACGTCCATTTGGAGCTCCAAAATGTAAGAAAAGAGGATTAACGACTAAGTGTTGAAATAGTGTCACCGAGGGTTAATAATGTAGTAGACTGAGAAATTATTGCAAATAATGCTGTAAAAATTTGTAAAGGCTAAGAAGAAGAAATTAAGTTATGATTTTTGGGTTTAGAAAGGTCATAACTAGGACTTTTAAGGCTAAAATTTAAGTTTTATATAGTACATAGGCATGTAGTAAAAAGAAATTTTTGAACACGCCCAGGTTACACGGCCATGTAGTGAAAGTATTAATCACCCAAGAGTTACACGGCCAAGTACACGACTGTATATCAGGTCGTGTATATATGCAGAAATGTACAAAATACACAGGTAGGATACACGGGTAGGCTACACGGCCATGTAGTAAGAATATTAACCACTCGAGAGTTACACGACCAGGGACACAACCGTGTATTAAACCGTTTACATATGCAGGAATGAACAGATTACATGGCCATATTACACGACCATGTATGAAAGGACTTTAGTGGACAGAGAGATACACGATCATGGACACGGTCATGTACCAGACTATAAGGACCGCCCCATTCTTGTAACTTGATTTTCATTTAATGAGAGATTGGAGGATGATTTGATGCATTTTTGTGCAATTTTTTTAAAGTACACGGCCATGTAAGTGGCCGTGTACCAATCAGACTGTGTACGTGTATGTAGCCGTGTAACTGAACATGGCCGTGTACAGAGACACAGTCAAGAACATAGCCGTGCAAGAGGACATGTACCACCCGGGTAAATGAACGTGTAAAGGGCTGTGATTTGAAACAGGGCCATGTTGAAGAATTTCAACTGGTACACGCCCGTGTTGCCTTATACACGCCCGTGTAGGAGGCCATGTATGGGGTAGAGAGCTACTAAAATGACTCTCGTGATTCGTAAAACTTAATTATGATATAATTAAGCAATTAAGTTGAAAAATACAGTATATCTTCCAGTTGAATAGATTAAACAGATACAGTATTGTTTAAGTACTATTCATGCAATGAAGGGGGTGATCGACAGTTAACCCAGTCTACCCTTGTGGCAGCCCACCCTTCATAGAGATCATACAATGCTATTACAGTTAAGCTTCATAGCTAACTACGATAGATTGTACTCTCATGGGTTGCCGACTAATCTATCTCTCTTAAAAATATAGTATTTTTGGTGGAATTTTTTTTAAACATAACGTAAAACATTATCCACTATTTGTAGAAAAATAAATCGATAAAAACGTATCAGAGTGGCGCAGCAGAACAATAAAAATTTTTAGATCGTTAAATATCTCATGATGCCATATACAATAAGCCAACAACAATTAAAACTCGTACCTCAAGGATGCTAATCTGCAGGAGGAGAATGACTGGAGGGCTTCAACCAACTAGCCTTCTCCACTATTCTCCAATTCCCGAATGGCTGAGTGTGTGGGCACTCTGAACCTCGATCGGTATGCTAGCACTGCTAGTCTTCTTCCGACCACCCAGATCTCTAAAGAACTTATTGTCACGGTGAGTTGTGCAATAATAAGCCTGCTCACCTGAGAGTCTGTGGTCTTAGAGAACTGGAGTGGCAGGACCTCTATTTATAGACCTGCACGAGATGATTCTCTGAATTCAAATTGGATTAGGAGAAGATATTCTTCCTTATCCACAAGCACAAAATCCAAATTTTCCAAGGGGAAAATCCCAACAATAAATTCGGCCACTTTAGGATAATTCCAATCGAAATCTAAACAAGATTTTAACTAGAATTTCATCTCTCTTTTTCAACCAAAAAATCCAAAAATTCAAAGGAGAAATCTCCACCAAGATTTCAGCCACTTTTGGATAAGGAAGAATCAAAATTCCACTAGGATTTTCAAGCTTGAATCTTATCTCATCCTTATCGAAAATAACCGAAAATCTCCTAGGAGATTTACTCCAAAAATTCGGCCATTATCAGGGAGGAGAGAATCCAAATTCAACTGGGATTGAAACTTGAATTTTTCCTTGAACCTTATCCACAAAAATTTGAAAATTCATTGAGGATAATCCTCAAAATTTTCGTCTATATTTGGTTAGGATTTGGATTCAAAATTCAAGTAGGATTCTAACAAGATTTTCCTCTCCATATCCAACTCAAATTCGAATTTCATTCCTTGCGGATTTACCACAACAAATTCGAATCCCACTTGGACTGTGATTCAAAATTTGAATTTCAAATTTCAAATTCAAATTTCAAATTTCAAATTTCAAATTTAAATTTTAAATTCAAATTTTAAATTCGAATTTCAAATTCAAATTTCAAATTCAAATTTCAAATTCAAAATTCAATTTTCAAAATTCAAAATTCAAATTTCAAATTTTAAATTTCAAAATTCAAATTTCAAAATCCACAAAACAGTTGTATTTCAAATTCTTGTTCTCATGGATAATTTTTTACAACTCCAATCCAATCTTAAATAAAATCATGGCAACTTTATTCGGAGTTCGAATAATTGTGTACTCTATTATCCAAAACAAAATCTGAATCCAACCGGAGAGAATCTTGTCTACCATCCTAATCCTATGTCAACACCATCCATGCATAATAAACTAGCCAATAGCATACATAGATCAATTTTGCCAAACGTTAAGGAATTATGTAGAGCTAGTAGAGGGACTGATTGGACATATATAATCGGGCTCCCGTAAATCCATATGATCATCATTCTTTACCAAACAACTCAATCATATGATCACTAATTTCAAAGTCACACCACTATAAACCTGAAACTGAACTCCTAATTATATACCGTATTACGTAAGCCTATGACAAGCTATCGTCCAATGACCTTGTCATGTATGCAGAACCCTCATATGATATCCATGATCAGCCTTAGGTCAAAGTCTGTTTAATCCTACTGATCAGGCTATCTTAAAGTTCCATTATATTACCGTATAAAGAAAATGATTATTCACCATATGTGAATAAAAAGTCATCCGCCCAGCAGACGACCTAAGGCCTTGTCCATTTTCACATTCAGTATAATGCCTTTAAGAGGATACCTTTAACTCCTCATTAGAGTTATGATTCTGATATCTGTAAATAAACCCTTCATCGTATACAAGTCATGCACCCAACGAACCGGTCTATAAACTTACTATCTCTGAGACGCTTTAGCCATTGGAACATCAAAGTACACAAGTCATATACATGAAGCTGTCCTTTTACTCAGGATTAAGGTTACTGCATAATGAACGTCAAAAGCTGATCGATTCACTCAAAGTGGACTTCGTAGATCAATCACGCTTTAGTCCCGGTCTAATATGTCACCACCAAGCAACATATCTATGTCTCTACTTGGGAGTCCAACTCCAGACAGTCAAGACAAACCGTCCCCTCCAAGGCTTTAGACAACATAATAGTCTTAACATGGGTTAGATGCTCGGTCTAACCCCATATACTACAGATCATAGTTTAGACTACTAACTTTAGAACATTGTCTTCTTGCATACAAAAGTCCATTGCATGCAGCATTCTAACAATTTAACACAAGCAGTCGGGGAGCTATATTTGCTTACATTTACTTTAACATGTAAGTAAAATGAGGACAGATAGCAATATAATGAATAACCTCTACATATAATTTTATTATCCAGTTCAAAATAAATACATCAAAATGTCTCTAATGCTTAGGGCATTTCCTAACACTATTCACTTTGTTTGCAAGCACAAAGTAATTTACATAATATAGTACTTTCACAAAATACTTATTATTACAAAAGAACTGTTTTCTTTCCCTCTCTTTTGACGCTCAGCAAAAAACTCTGGCAGGACCATATCCCTTGGCTTCCTATCCCATTTAACACTTGCTATCCTGTCCACTATCCAGCCATACCAAGCTGGTGAGCTGGTTGCTTACCTGCAACATGAGCAAAATGATGAGCTATAAGCTCAGTAAGTTCAAACATGCAAAAAATAAAATTTCTATGAATAGTACTATTCAATATGAATTGTAACTTTGACTACTATTTATCATGAATAGTGACTTAACCCCAACACAGTATATCAGCAGTACATCAACCTTAATGTTAGTACTCTCACGAAACTGTCTTATGCTTAATTATGGCATAGTTTTAGTTTTAAATAATTATCTTTATTTATATTCTGGTTTTGAACTCATGTTGGCCGTATCATTTTAGTGCACATGTCTGGGAGTGGTACATTAGTGCTGACCTCCACATCCTTAACCTCATCATCATAGCCCTGAAGTCAAAGTATACCTCCCTCGTACGGAAGGCTAGTACGCCAAAAGTGGTTTCATTACCAACTTTTTAAAGTTCTAACCCGGTGACTTCATATTGCCCCGTGGTTAGGAATGGTTCACATTTTAATTTCATGTGAGTGAGTTTCATTAACCTTGCTCTGGTGCCCGAAGCACAATTTATTATGTGTCCCATTTGCCAATAGTGCCCGTAGCATATTTCGTCTCTCTCTCTGTTTTATCATAGTGCCCGTAGCACATATGTACCTAACTTATAGTTAGTACATCAAAGTTACTAATAATAATGCTACATATTGCAGACAAATAAATGTCTGAACTTACAGTACGTCTGCTAGTGTCTACTTCTTGGGATCCTTCAACGTCCCTTTTCCTGGCTGGTTTTGAGGTCCTATAAACAAAAACCTTGCCTGTTAATTTTATTTTCATTTGTAGCTTTTATTTTAAATAAAAAGCTCAAATTTGGTCTTAAAACCTTTAATTAAGCCTTATGACAGCTTTCTAAGCTTTATTAACTATTTTCACATTTTCCCCTAACTTTTGCAAAATTATGATTTTACCCCTAAATTTTATAAAAATTACAATTATACCCCTAACGGGATTTTCTCGACTTAACAATTCACTTTTGACGCTCAGGAACCTTATTCTACCATTCTAGGGTCTTTAGGGCTCTTTTTTCCACCTTTTGGAAAATTCTGGTCAAAATGACCATTTTGCCCCTGTCGGGTCATTTTACGTCAAATTCTCATTCTAGATTCTTAGACTTAATTTTCTAGACCCAAAAATCCTCAAATCGTCTTTTAAAATTTTACCAGACCTTTTTCGGATAATTTTCTTTCATTATCCCAAATTTTCACTTCTCGGCCCTCGGAAAGTACTATTTCGACCGTTACATTGGTTTCGTGTTTTTCAATCGTTTCGGAAACTCAAATGAGCGTTTTACTAATACTTAAAACGTTCATCTAGGCTTTCCCGATTTAGGTCTCTGAGGCTCAGATTTCCTTTACCTGACTCGGATCTTTGCTTCGTTTTCTAAAAACGCCCCCCCTCGGGGTCGATTTTCAGTTTCACTCGGGTTCTACATTTTTAAGGGGATGGGTTACTATTCATGAACCGTTTCCTTATTCAATTTTCCTTAAGGGACTCGGGTTTTCGACCCGACCCTAAAATTTTACTCTCGTTTCCCTTTTTGCTCTTAATGCTGTTTTTGAAATTTCGGCAGCATTTCGGCGTAAATTCAAGGCTACCGGCGTTAGGTACGCCTCAAACCATGTGTACCTACCACGTGCTATACTAGAGTCCTATTTTATGTAAAAGTTTCCCAAACTTTTACATAAAAATTTGTACAATCATCAATTTATAAATCAACCACAATGTACAAAATTTTTTTCACTTTCCCCCCTAATTAAGCCACGGTTTTGAACTTACCAAACCTAGCAAAATTTTTCTTCATTTTCACCACATTATGCTTGGTTTTTACACTTAAACCATAACATAATTTTTATTCCAAAACAGCCCTTAATTAACAAAATTTCTTCACCAAAACCCTAAACTAATAACTGGTTTTCCACTTAAGGTTTTGACACTAACTTTTATCAAATATTTTTCCTAAGCAAACTCAATATGAAGTTTATGTTTCCAAACTTCCAAAACATATTTTTACACAACATAACAATATATTCAACCAATTTTTCATCACCAATAACTCCTTTTGAACCCATGAATTTCATGAAAAAAAAACATGTCAAACTTCAATTTTTTTCATGCAAATCCAATACATGAATTACCTAAATCAACATATCACAAAACCAACACTTAAATTCGACAAATCAACAACAAATTTCCATCATTTTCTTCATAATATACCCATAGATTTCATAACCAAAAATGGGGAAGAAAATTCAAATTTCAAGGCTCATCTTGTTTACTTGGATGCTAGCAACTTAAACTTGACTTTTTGCTTCCAAAAACTTGAAGATATCCTTTGATTCACCAAGGAGGCTCACATTTTCTCTTGGAACAAAACTTAGAAGTTTTTTGCTTGGTTTTCTTTTGGTTGTGTTTTGCTATGGTTTTGCTTCTCAAAATAGCCGAGCCTTTTATGTTAAGGAAGCCAATTACTTTGGCAAATTTTGGCATGATTCGCACTTAACAACCAATAAGCATTTAACACCTTTCATGGCAATTCTTTCCACCATTTTTTAAAAATCAAAAAGATGGCATTTTGGCCTAATCTTGGCCATTAGATCAAAAGTGCATTAAATCCTAGCCATCCACCTTACCTACCACCCTAATTACCAATTTATTATTTACTTTAATGACATCATTAATGATGAGTCATTATCTTACTTTTTTTACCTTACTATTCATGTCACTTTTTGACCGAAATTTGACCCGAGTGAAATTTTCCCGAAATCGCCCCGGCGGTTTCCTGAGGTCTCCGGTACAGTCGGATCAATTTATTATGCTTCCGTTTGATCAAAATCAATTCCGGAAGTTTTTCATCTTTTAGTGCACCATAGGCACCGGTTAGGGTTTTCAATGTCGTTTTGACACCGTTTTACCCGTTTTGATTTGGCAAAATTTCTCAACACCGAATTATTATCCATCAGCATTGTCAGAACATTTTAGTACGTTCTAAACAATATAAATTCATTTGTTTTACTCTTTAAACAGTACAAGTTGTCACGCATATACAATTGTACATTTTCTTCCGAGAATGTCAGAAATCCCTGGTTATCACAACCCTATTATGTATGTATGTGTGAGACACGCAGCATCAGAAAATTAGTCTGGATGACCATTTATTGATACAAGACTGGTGAATAGATCACTAGAACGCTCAGACCGAACATCTGAGCACGGTAGCGAGAGAAAACCCTAGCAAGGGTACGGTATCGAGGAAATGGTCTGGATGACCTCCTCTCACCTAGAGACTGACAAAATCAGAGTCAGAGCACTCAGACTAGTCAGATAAGTCAAAGAGAGTGAATAATGAATAGTGAGAATCGCAGTGTCAAGTTATTGGTCAAAACGGCCTTAAATTGACCTAAAACTGATATATGAACGGTTAGTAGACTCAATCCAGTTGATTGAGCATAAAACAGGAATTTTAGTTTGAGAGATACACAGTATCAGGATGAGGGTCAAAATGACCTTTATTCATTCTGAAACTGATATATTTGGACTCAGAACGTCCAAATTAATTAATCGGGCACCTGACACATTTTTCGAGGTGGGGTCACACAGATCCTGAAAATTGGTCCAAATGACCTCCGATGGACGTAAAACTAATAAAAATGGAATCAGCACGTCCAAATTAGTCAAAAGAGACTGTGTTTGAAATTTCATCCGGGAACGTCTCGGTTTGCGTGTGAAAGGATAACACAGTGTAAACACAACCATAATATAGGATGTAAATAGTAAATTAGACTGATAATGGGCTCTTAGACAGTATAAAACAACTAGGAATTTACAGTACAAAAATCGGATTCAAAAATCCAATTTTCTGGTGAAAATTGGAAAACTGCGGAGAAAGGACCAAACACTGCAGTATAAAATTAGACTGCGATGAGAAGCCAACACAGATAAAATTGGCCCTTAGAAACCGTGCTCCTAGCTACAGAAGGCAGCTGAAAATGGCTGCTCCCATAGCCCAAAAGTAAGATTAAAAAATAACCCTAGTCATGACAACTTTTGAATAAAAAATTCAAGGGGTTTTAAAAGCTTGGTCAGCAATCTTTGTTTATTCTTCTCTTCCTTCCATGAGCAGCCCACGCCCACTTTGGTTTGAAAATGGGCAGTAATTTGTCCCATGATTTGGCTAATTTGGTGGACAATTAATTAGGATTAATTCTAAGTTAGCTTGACCAATTTTGCCTATAAAAGGCATCCTTCACACAAGTGAATTGCTTTCCTTTCATTTGGCTCCCAAAACACATTTCATTCTCCCTTTTCTTCTAGCTGCAGCCGAACCTTTCTAAGCCCCAAACCTTCACATTTTCAAGCCCTAAATCACACCAAAAGTTTACCAAAAACCAAACCTCACAAGCTTGTGTTAGGAGGATCCGAATCCATGTCATTCTAAGGCACAAAGGGTAAGTTTTCGAAATCCAATCCTTGAAGTTTTTAGTTTTTGTTTTGGGTTGATTTTTAACAGAAATTTTTGGTATTGTGTCTAGTAAAAACCAACCTCATTTCCCTTGGTTTCCCATGGCCACTTGGTTCATCAAGCCTTAGTTCAAAAACGTGCTTGGTTCGAAGCACAAAGGTAAAAACTGAAACCTTCCCTTTTTGGGTGATTTAGTGATCTTAAGTTTTTGATCAAAGCTAGCTGCATTACAATTGCAGTCAACGTTGTATGAAGATAATAGAGAAGCTCAGAAACGAGATCCGAGGCTAGCAAGTTCGCAAGAAGAAGCATCTAAAGGTGGACAAATTCTACATCAGGGGAGAATTCAAGTTTCAAATGATGAAGGATTAAGAAGGTGAATTATGGCAGAAGCCTATGAAACGTCAAATTCAGTACATCCCGGAGCCAGTAAGATGTACTAGGACTTGAAAATACAATTCTGGTGGAAAGGGATGAAGAAAGACATTGCAAAATTTGTAAGCAGATGTATGATGTGCCAAAAAGTTAAAGCTGAACATCGTCCTCCAGGCATAAAACTAGAGCCGTTGGAGATTCCTGAATGGAAATGGGAACACATCATAATGGATTTTGTGGTCGGACTACCGAAGACCCGAGAAGGTTATAATGCCATTTGGGTCATTGTCGACAGATTGACAAAGACGACAAGGTTTATTACAGTAAAAATGACCTTCTCATTGGAAAAGTTACCTAGCTTATATGTTAACCACATCGTCAGGCTACATGGAGTTCCTAAAACTATTATGTCAGATCATGACCCACGATTTACTTCGAACTTCTAGACATGTGTGCAAGAAGCTATGGGAACAAAAATGCGTCTGAGCATAGCATTTCATCCACAGACAGACGGGCAATCTGAGCAAACCATCCAAATGCTAGAAGACATGCTGCGTGCGTGTACAATAGATTTCCCGGGGAGCTGGAACGAGAAACTTCCATTGGTAGAGTTTTTGTAAAACAATAGCTACCAAGCTTCGATAGGTATGGCACCCTATGAAGCTTTGTATGGGAGGAAGTATAGATCACCGGTTCATTGGTACGACCTATAAGAGAAACAACTACATAAGACAGATTTTGTACAAGAGATAGTGGATGCAGTTACAAAAATGCAACAGCAAATGAAGATAGCCCAGAGCCGACAAAAGAGCTATGCGGACAAAAGACAAAGATCCTTGGAGTTCAATGATGGGGATTTCGTATTTCTAAGAGTTTTACCAATGAAAGGAATAATGCAGTTCGGGAAAAAGGGGAAATTGAGTCCAAGATATATTAGACCATACAAGATCATCGAATGCATTGGTAAAGTTGCTTATAGATTGGCGTTACCTCCAGAAATGTCGGCAGTACATAATGTGTTTCACGTGTCGATGCTATGGAAGTACATATTGGATCCGTCCCATGTACTGAAACATAAACCGATCCAGATTTAGGAAGACCTGACCTATAAAGAAAAACCTATTCAAATTCTGGCACACGAAGATAAAGTTTTGAGGAATAAAACAATCCCATTAGTCAAAGTGCTGTGGAAAAATCACAATATTGAAGAGGCTACGTGAGAACGCGAAGACAAAATTAGAAATTTGTACCCCCACTTATTCTAAATTTTTGAGGACGAAAATTCTATTAGGAGGGATGAATGTGATAACCGGGAATTTTAGATTCTTGGAGTAGGTTAAAATTGTATATATGTAGCAATTTTAATGAATAAAATATGTAAAAGTTGTGTTTTAATATTGTTGAGAATACTGTAAAAATGTTCTAGCAGTGTTAGACTGAGTGAGTTCGAGGATGGAAAATCTTACCGAACATTTTTGGGTGTGACGGTTCGAAATCAGAGCCAAAAAACCCTAGAGAATGCATCGAAATGCATTAAAATGATAGAAAATTACGGTAGAGAATTCTGACCAAACGGAAGCAAAACAAAACAAACCGATCACACCGAAGGCGCCCAGAACCCGCCTACGCGATTTTGGTAAAGTTCCGTTCAGTTCGGTTTTCGATTAAAATTTGACCATGAATTAATTAGTGAATTAATATGAATAGTAGGATGACATCATCATGTTGATATCATAAATCCATTTTAATTTTTTTGGTTTGGAAAGTAAGATGAAAGGTGTATGGCTAGGATCACCTTACTTTTTGATCAATGGCTAAGATCTTGCCAAAATGATAAAAAAAAAATTATTAGAATTATCTAAAAGGCCATTCGGCTATGTGGAATGGGAGAAAGAAAAAAATTAGGTTTTTAGCCCAAAATTATTGCATTTTGATCCTTGAACAATTAGCAAATTATTGGAAAAATTTGCTAAAAAACCCTTGAATTTTGCCTATAAATAGGCATACAAAATCATTCAAAAAAATAGAAAAACTAAGCCAAACTCTTGCTCTTTTTCAGCCAAAAATCTAGGGCCTTTCTCCCCCATTAAGTCAAAAATTTTGTTGAAAATTTCACACCAAACTTAGGTTTCGTTGCAATTCTAGCATCAAGCCATCAACTAGATAACGTAATCTTCAAAATTGAAGCAATTTCCTTTGATTTTCTTAGTGAAAATCCGTGGGTTTGTAGAGTAGAAAAACATTGAAAAAGTTGATGTTTTGATTGATGTTGTGATTGGTTGGACGTTTAGATTTTGAAGAATGATTCAGGGTTTAGAAACAAGCAAAAATTTTACATGTTTCCCTAAGAAATCCATGGTATTAGTGGTGTGAAAAATGATTGGGATTTGATGATTTGGATTAGTGTTTATGTTCAATTAATTATATGTTGAATCAAGCATGAATAAGAATCAAGAAATAAGAAAATTTTGATGAATTTTCATGCTAAAATCCGTGGACAATGCTAGTGTTGAAATGAAAATGTGGTTAGGTTTTGATGTTGTTCTACACATTAGAAAACCTAAGAGTAACATGTGATATTTGAAATGTTGATATGAAAACTAATTTGGTGATGATTAACATGTTAAACCAAGGTTAGTTTGGAAAATATTGTTGATCGTGTATGGATTGTTGAATATTGATTATGTGGAAAATTTTTATCCAAAGTTTGGATACAAAAAACTTTGTATAAAATAGGCCTCTAGTATAGTACGTGGCAAATACAAAGGTTCTGAGCCGTACCTAACGCCGGGAAACCTAAAAATACAAGCGGAAATGCTGCCGAAATTTCTAAAACGGCGTAAGGGCATTTCAGGAAACGAGGGGAAAAGTTAGGTTGGGATAGGAAACCTGAGCTTCTCGAGGACCGAGGGCCGGGGGACGAAGTGAAAAACATTTCAGGAGTAGTGGAACGCCAATTTGAGGCTCCAAAACGATCGAAAAACGAGAAACGACCCTAAGTGATAGATGAATAGTAATCGAGGGCCAGGAAAATAGATAATTTAGAATTTATAGCAAATTGAGCTGTAAAAATAATGCAGAAGCCTAGAGAATATTATTTTAAGATATTTGGGCTTAGAAAATTTGAGAAAAATGATAGAACGAAATAGTTACAGTCCCGAGACCCGTTAGGGGCAAAATGGTCATTTTGACCAAAAATTTCCCAAAGGCTCGGAAATGGCCCCAAAAGGACCTAGAATGACTTAAATAAAATTCTAGGACTAAAAATAAAGATTTAGAGTTAAAATTCTAAAAATTTTGAAGAACACGGGCGTGTAGAAGAATACACGGCCGTGTATATGAAAAAAATTTACAACCCGAGAGGTACACGGGCTTGAACACGAGCGTGTATCAAGTGTACAATTACACGGCTAGATAGTAAGCAACATGGCCATGTGGTAAGAAACCAGGAGGAACACGGTCATGAACACGGGTGTGTTGAAGACCGTGTACCATTTTATAAGTTGAATTGTGTTGAAAAATTTATCACAACATAAATATATTTAAAGCGATAATTAATATAGGGTATTAACAGACAATATTATGTCTGTAGGAACCCAAACTAGAGGTAGAACTGCGGAGGAGTTCCGGAAGTGGACATTGTCACAGTATTGGTAAGTTCAAGCATTTTCATGTCTGCAACATGAAATATTGTGTTATTTTATTATGTACTAGATGTACACTACATATAAAGTCCTATAGACATTTGGGGATTAGTTAGTATAACATATCCCATATAATGAGACAAGAGAATAAGTAAGGCCTACGGGTGATAGAGGATAGTGACCTTGAGGTGACGATTAATGTCACTTGGTCAAAACTATAATTGAAAGATGGTAACGAAACCATTAAGGTGTACCGCTCCTCCAACATAGTGGTGGAGGTTTTTCAGATCCTACGGGGATATAAGGGCTGTGGAGGTCGAAACTCTAGGGTCGCTTCCTAGGCCCTCCTAGTCAGCGCGCAATAAATATCGGTACTGCCATAAAAAGAGCTCTATACTAAAAAGTAAATAGAGAAAGAATAATCAATAAAATGATGAAAACCATAATTGAGCATAACCGAAACTTACATTAAGTGTAATAAACTCGGTTAGGATGATGTGAATAGTACCTCTTAGGGTAATGTGAATAGTAATCAGTTATGGTAACAGTTGCTATTCATCGATCAAAGGTCAAAGTCACTATTCATGGTGAATAGTCTATTCACATGATGAATAGTACTATTCATAGGAAATTGAATTGTTAATGTTTTTAAATCTGTGTGATTCTTACTAAGTATGTTTGAACTTACTAAGCCTGTTAGCTAACCAGTTTATTCATGTTACAGGTAAGAAACCTGTCTAGTAGATATATGGATGGCGGCAGGATGTGTGGGTGTCAAGAGATAGGGAATTCACCGTGAACTTGGTCCTGTCATAAGTTTTCCGCTGAGCTTTTTAAGTTAGTGAATTGAAAAGATTGTGAAATAAAACAAAATGCAGTATAAATATTTTGTATATTATGCATTATGTTATACTCTAAAAGACAATTAAAAGTTGGTGTTGTATTTACATGGCTTTTATACTCAGCCTTTTTTTTTCGATAAAGTATGTATTAAAAAAAAATTTATAGGCGAAATTTTCGGACCTTGAAAAATGAAAGTTTAAGAAAAAGAATTTTAAATTGACAATTCAAATTCGACACACGAGCTGTCTTGTTCGACGATAGAGTCGGTTTATGACAGTTGCGGGTGGTCGAAATCGGGGGAGTCACAATGCAAATGGTTTGTAAAAATTTATTTTTAGCCCTTAAGTTTTCATTTTTAAGTTTATGTGATTGTGGTTGTGTTTACAAATTTTTACGAATGGCTATGATGTGTGTGATGTTACGAATGAGTAGGAGCGTGGCTGGACATAAATCTGTCCCTAGGAAAGGCCACGGATTTTGGCCATTTTGACCCACTTGGGGTCTAAATTTGGGATTTGGTGAAACACGGTGTTTTAAGGAATTACGATACGGTCATTTTTGTGTCAACTCATGAGCGCCCTGATCTTGACCATACCAGATGTTGGACAGGGAGATTTTGTGATTTACAGTGATGCATCCATGACTGGATTAGGAGCTGTTTTAATGCAAGGTGGTAGAGTAGTCATGTACGCTTTACGGTAACTCAAGAACCACGAGAGGAACTACCCAACGCACGACTTGGAGCTTGCAGCGGTCGTCTTTGTGCTAAAAATATGGAGGCATTACCTTTATGGAGTTAAATGCGCAATCTACATGGACCACCAGAGCCTCAAATACATTTTCACGCAGAAAGAGCTTAATATGAGGCAACGAAGATGGTTGGAGCTAGTTAAGGATTATGACTGTGAAATCCTTTACCATCAAGGGAAAGCCAATAAGGTGGCTGACACGCTGAGTAGAAAGCATACCTCGTCGCTTATGGCTATCCATGCCCTGCCAGAAGCACTACAAGATGAGCTACGGAGCAGCAAGATTGAGATGTTATCAGGGAGGTTGTCCGAAATAACCCTCCAGTCAACACTCCTAGAAGAAATTAAGACCGGCCAGGACCTCGATTCGTCCCTAGACAAGCTCAAAAAGGAGGCAATGGAGGACCAGAATTCAGAGTTCCAAGTCTCTAAAGATGGCGTACTCTATTTCAAAGATAGAGTGTGTGTTCCAAATGATGAATAACTCCGGAAAAGGATCCTATCAGAGGCTCATGACACGCCATACTCTGTACACCCAGGAGCAAATAAGATGTACCAGGACCTAAAAAGGAATTTTTGGTGGCCACACATGAAGAACAATGTCACCGAGTTCGTAGCAAAGTTCCTTATCTGCTAGAAAATTAAAGCAGAACATCAGCAACTAGGAGGAGAACTATAGAAGATCGAGCTACTAGAGTGGAAATGGGAGCAAATTACCATGGACTTTGTCGTCAGATTGCCCAGGACCTCAAGCGGGAACGATGCCATCTGGGTAATTGTGGACCGACTAACGAAATCAGCTCAATTTTTAGCCATGAAGTTAAGCTACTCGGTAGAGAGGTTAGCAGAAATGTACGTCACTCAAATAGTAAGACTGCACGGAATGCCCAAATTGATCACCTTAGATCACGATGGACGCTTCACTTCAAGGTTTTGGTAGAGCATTTAAGCCGCAATCGGAACTAAACGGAAGTTCAGCACCGCCTTCCATCCTCTGTGACGACCAGAGAATTCTAGTAGTGTAACTTAGTTTAATCTAGGGTTTTCTATGAGTTCTGTAAGCAAGAATGTAAAGAAACACTATGTTTGTAATTAGACAAATGATAGTGTTGATAGTAATAAATAGATGTTTTGGAGGAATTAAAATCTCCCAAAATAAGTAGAGAATAAAGTATATGAGTAAGAAAGTGATTTCAGGCCAAAACGCTCAAAAAGGAGTAGTTTTGGCATCTGAACAGTGTAAAGATAAGAATATGGCAAGTCAAAGTAAGAGCACAGTAAGAAAAGTAATTTAGAGTTTTTAAGAGTTTTAAGACAGTATTAGAATAATTTGACAGTACGGATGGCAAGACAAGTCCTCCGGTATGTCACCCTAGAAATTTCGTCATCTTCGGTAAAATGATGAAGCATTTTGGGGCCAGAGAAGCCAAGAGATTACCCTAGGTAAAACCTAAGGTTACTAAAGGATGAAAAACTTCGTCATCGATTTTTAGCCCAACGACAGTATAATAAGGTAAACCGATCGCACAGGAGGTGTCAGAAACCCGCCTACGCGATTTCGGTAAAGTTTGGTTCGGTTTGACTTTTGGTCAAACTTTGACCTATGGATTAATTAGATGACATCATGGATGATGTCATAATTAGAAATAAGAAATTAAAAGAAAAAGGTTGGTAGGTAGGATGAATGGCTAAGATTAAAAGTAGGTAAGATCAAGGGCTAAGATTAAGCCAAAAATGCAAAGTTGAATTTTTTTAAAAATTTTGTGGATAAGGGCTGAATAGGTCGGTTTTACAGCTGGAAAGACAGCCAAAATAATTATGTTTTGACCCCAAAAAGTTTGTAAATAAACCCTTAAAAAGTTGCTAAAAAGTCCCTAAAGAAAATTGCTAAAAAGCCCTCCTTTTTGGCCTCCCTTTATAAAAACGTTTTTGGCTTCATGAAATCAGAATTTTTTTTCCTGAAATTACAGCCCCTTTGCTGCCCTTTGAAGCCATGACTCTTCCCCTCCATTGAGCTTGAGTTTCTACAAAGTTCGGTGTCAAAATCTTAAGCAAAGTTCTTCCTAAGCAAGTGTTGAGTAACATAGCAAGGTAAGCTTGAAATTTCAAGCTTTTCTTTGGTATTTTGAAGCACAAATCCGTGGCTATGTTGAGTAGAAAGGAATGAGAAAAGTTTAGTTCAAACCTTGTTGTTTAAGTTTAATTAGTTTGCATGATAGTTAAAGAGTAATTTAGAAGCTTGAAACAAGAATTTTTCGTGTTAGTTTTATGAAGAACCCATGACTAAGTGTATGGGTTCAAGAAATTTCAAGTTTGGTTTAATTAAATTGTTGTTTTAAAGTGTACTTTGATATGTAAAACAACTAGAAAGAAAATTTGAAAGATTAAAACCAAAGTAGGATTCGGTTTGTTTCAAGAAAAACCGTGTTTGTTACTAAGGTTTGAAAAGAATTTTGAGTTGGTTTTGGTTGATTTAAACATGTGTTTTGATGTGTAAAATGTTTAGAAAGAAAAGTTAAAAAGTTTGAAACAAAATTTTGCAAAAGTTTTCTAAAAAGGAACCATGTATACCTAGTGTGAAGAACATGTAAAAAATCATGTGATTTAGTGTTGTGGTAAGTTAGAATGATGTAGAATATAAGCTTGTGTAAGTGGTTGAATTGAAAACCAAAGGTTGGTTAGGAATTAGCATAAAACCCGTGGCTTTATAAAGGAATTTCAATAAGAATTTTAGTTGGTTTTGGTATTGAATATGCCTTAAAAATCCAAGAAGAAAAGTAAGAGGAAGAATGTTTGAAAGAAAAAAAGTTTTGGTGTTGGAAACCTAAACTAAAACCGTGGTTAATGTGAGTGAAAAATATTGACTTTGTGTGTGAATTGTACATTGAGAATGTGGAAAGTTTTTACATAAAAGTTTAGAAACTTTTGCGTAAGATAGGCCTCTGGTATAGTACGTGACATGTTTAGATTAGGATAGATTAGGATAGATTAGGATAAATAGGCCTCTGGTTTAGATTAGGATAGATGGTTTTGAGGCGTTTCCTAAACGCCAGAAACCTAAAATTTAAGCGGAAATGCTGCCGAAATTTTTTAAGCGGCATTAAGGGCATTTCGGGAAACGAGTGATAAAAATATGCTTGGAAATGAAAACCGAGATCCCTCGGTACATTAGAGTTTGAAGTAAGAAAGCGAGTCTAACAGAATAGTAAACTGACCCCTAAAATCTGAATCACCGAGAGGACGGGGAAAAAAAAAACGTCAAGGGCGTTTTAGGTAACAAGGGTAAAATTTAGGGTCGGAATGGAAAAACCCGAGCCCCTCGGAGACCTAGGTCGGGAAGAGAATAAGGAACATTTTTAAGATTAGTGAAAAGCTCGTTTAAAGCTCCGAAACGCTAGAAGAACGAGCTACGACCCCAAGGGTCGGAATAGTATCACCCGAGGGACGGGTGATAAGTAAATAGTGTAATCGCAATAATTAAGTTGTAAAAATTTACCGAGACCTAGAAAAGATTGTTTTAAGATTTTAGGGACTCAGAAAATCCCGTTTAAGCACCAAATGAGAATGTTACGACCCCTAGACCCGTTGAGGGCAAAATGGTCATTTTGACCAAAAAGTCTAGAAAAGTCAAGAAAGGGGCGTTAAACCCTCCAGTTAGCTATTTTTTGGTTCTCGGACTTAGAGAACCCGGTCTAAGCAGAAAAAAATAGAAAAATCCCTTGGCCCAGTTACTATTCACGTGCATAGACTATTCACGTGCATGGCACTATTCACATGAATAGTATTATTCACAATCAAAAATTACTATTCACCCAGTTTATTAAAATTTTTGAAATGCTCGGAAATGGATGCTAGAGCGCTAGAAAAGTCTAAACAGAGTCATTATGACTTTAAATGTCGTTCTAAGACTTTAATTAAGATTTTAAAAGCTAAAGTTCAGATTTTAGTATAATAAAGTCAGTTAATGAAAATGTATTAACTGATGACATTATGTCTTTAGGAAATTCAACTAGAGACGGGCAAAGGAGCTCGACGGACCACAGAAGTTTATACTAGCACAAGTGCTGTAAGTACAGACATTTAATTGTCTACTCACGAATTGACTTGCCACAGAGTTGTATTATATATATATACACATTTAAGTTATTCAGTTTGTGACATGATACTAACATGTTCACGAAAATAGTTAAGCAAGATCAGATAAAGAAAAGAGGAATAAGATAAGTCAAATAATAAGACTTAAAAGTTAAGGTTGGCATACCGGCCTCTCCAGTTTTAAGGTTCAAAGATAGCCTCCACCCCAGTTGTGTAGCGCTGCCTCGTTAATAATGAGGTAGTTGATGGCTTAACTTGCTACCTATAAGTAGTAGTCCAGAGATGACCTTAGGTTTGATTGATGGGTCGCTCCCCTGATGCTCTATTGGTCTGCGTGCACTAGGTACGTCCAACCACGGGCCCACAAGTGAAAGATTAAGCAAGATAAAGTAAAGCAAAGAAAAGAAAGAAATAGAATAGAAAGAATAAGTAAAGCACAGTAGTAAGAAAATAATTGGTCATAAGTTGACTAACCCTAAGTGTGGTGTATGCAGCTTATTTACTTGTATGTTTGTACTTACTGAGCTTTAGCTCATTAGTCTATTCATGATGTAGGTAATAAAGGTAAGCAACCTGCAATATGAAACAAGAGTAGCAGACTGGCAGGCAGATCCCAGCGATGTCATGGACGGGTTATGGTTCCGCTTCGCAGAGTTCCGCTGTAATTAAAGTGTAAAAGAAAAAAAGTGTAATAGTGATGTATATGTATAAAGATAAGACAAGAGTGTAGCATGTAAAGTAGTGAAACAAGCTTAAAAGTATGTTTTTATTTTTACGTACTTTAAAGTAACAAGACCGCAAAATATGTTCTGGGAAAAAAAATATTAAGTAGTACGTATATATTTATGTATACACGATTTCAAAGAACTAATAGTTTCATTCAGTCAAGTTTAAAAAAAAAAAGAAAATATTTCTAGTTTTTCAAGTACAAATCTTTTAAACCCCCAAGAAGAAGAAAGTTATAAAGACAAGTAAGCTAAGTAAGAATAAGCAAAGAATAAAGAAAGTAAGCAAGATAAGGTGGACGACCTAAGCTAGAGGGGTCGCGCCCACATCCTCAGATTGACAGCCAGTTCGAGAGAACTATTCAGACTTTAGAAGATATGTTGAGAGCGTGTGTCTTAGACGTCAAGGGGAATTGGGATCAAAAGCTGCCTTTGATAGAGTTCTTGTATAATAATAGCTATCATTCCTTGATTGGGATGGCTCCGTACGAGGCACTCTACGGAAGAAGATGCCGATCTCCGGTTCACTAGCATGAAACTGAAGAAAAATAGCTCACCAGCACCGACTTCGTCAAGGATACTATGGTAGACGTGAAGCTTATAAGAGAGAGGCTGGATGCAGCACTTAGCCGCCCGAAGAGTTACATGGATAAACGACGATGGCTTCTCGAATTTCAAGAAGGAGATTCCGTTTTCCTCAAGGTGGCACCCATGAAAGGGGTGGCGCGCTTTAGGAAGAAAGGGAAGTTGAGTCCTAGGTACATAGGACCCTTTGAGATTATCGAGAAAGTCAGGAAGGTAGCCTACTGACTAGCGCTTCCTCCCGAACTAGCTTCCGTACACAATGTTTTTCATGTCTCGATGCTGAAGAAGTATGTGCTGGACAGTTCCCACATTCTAAGTCAAGAACCTGTTGAAGTCCACGCCGACTTGACGTACGAGGAGAAACTCGTGCAGATTTAGCTAGGGAAAATAAGGTCCTCAGGAATAAGGTTATTCCACTGGTAAAAGTATTGTGGTAGAACCACAATATAGAAGAAGCCACAAAGGAACGGGAAGAGGATATGAAAAGAGACTTCCTGGACTTATTCTAATTTTCGAGGATGAAAATTTTGTAAAGGAGGTAGATTGTAAGGACCACCCCATTCCTATAACTTGATTTTCATTTAATGAGAGATTGAGGGATGATTTGATGCATTTTAGTACAATTTTTTAAAGTACACGATCCTTTACACGGCCGTGTAAGTGGCCATGTACCAATCAGACTGTGTACGTGTGTGTAGCTGTGTAACTGAGCATGGCCGTGTACAGAGACACTGTGATGATTAGGAAATATGCAGTATCATGAAATTGGTTAAAATGATATTTTCTTGATATGAAACTGATATATTTAGAATCAGAATGTTCAAAATTAGTCATTTGAGAACAAAATGTAGATTTTGTTGAGAGGTACGCAGTATCGGGATAAGGGTCAAGATGACATTTTCCTAGCCCGAAACTGATATATTTAGACTCAGGATGCCCAAATTAGTCAATCAGGCACCTGACACGTTTTTTGAGATGGGATCACACAGATCCCGAAAACTGATTGAGATGACCTCGAATGAAGTTGAAACTGATAAATTTGGATTCAACACGTCCAAATTAGTCAGTATAGCCTATTTGTATGCTCAAATTAGCTAATTGAACATAAAGGTAATTTTTGACCGAGAATTCATAGTACCGGAAACTGATCAAGATGACCTCAGATGAAAATAAAACTGATATATTTGGATTCAGGACGCCCAAATTAGTCAGGATAGCCCATGTTGAAATTTTGGGCAAAAAAGTATATAAAGGGCGAAAAATCAGAAATTTCAAAAATAAGCCCATAACTTTCTCTCATTTTCTCTTTCCTCCACTTACATGAAAATGAACAGTAACTGACCATCGGAAACGGTGTCTGTTTTTGTGAAAACCGGGAAATTCAGGCCATTCTCGGATGAAAATGTACAAATGTATGTATATAACAATTTGTACTATTTAAAGAGTGAAATAAATGTATTTATATTGTTCAGAATATATTAAAATTTTCTAACAATACTGACGAGTAAAAATTCAGTATTGGAAAAATTCACTGAGTTGAAACGGGCAAAACGGTGCCAAAACCGGCATTGAAAACCCTAACCGGGACAATAAAAGACGGAAAACTTCCAGGATTAATTTTGATCAAACGAAAGCAGTTTAAATTGATCCGACTGCACAGGAGACCTCAGGAACACGCCGGGACGATTTCAGGAAAATTTCGGCTCGAACCGGTATCGTTCAAAAAGTAGTCGAATTAATGTGAATAGTGAAAGTCAAAGTCAACTTTTACTTTAGCATTTATGACATCATTAATCCATTTAATAAATGGAAAGAAAATGGTGGTTGGTAGCATTAATGGCCATGATTCATTTACTTTTTGATCTAAAGGCCAAGATTTGGCCAAAATTCATCATTTTTAATTTTTGAAAATTATGGAAAGTATTAGTGTTGAAAGGTGGTGAAATCTCATTGGTGGAAAGCCAACTAATTGGCCTTTTAGTGGCATAAGTCGGCCACTTTTGGAACAAAAAGCCAAGACCAAATTTCAAGCCAAAAACCAAAGAAAAATTTTCTAAGTATCCTTCCATGGTGGAGCCGTGAGCTACCAAGGGAAACCAAGCAATTTCTTCAATAATTCTACACAAAATTGGTGTCAAAACATTCCTTGAAGACAAAGGAAGCAATTGACTAAGGTAGCTCCCCTTGCACTTAACTTTTTCTTGGTTTTTCTTCAAGAAAACCGTGGGGTGAATAGTGAAAAAAGATGGAAAATTTTTGGTTGTTTTCCATGATTTGATGCTTGGGTTTTGTTAAGGGTGTAACAAGGAAGAAAACCATGTATTTGGTTTAAAGAAAAACCAATTTTTGGTTGGTTTTCCAAGGGTAAAACCGTGGGTTACCTTAGGTAAACAATGAGAAATTTTTGTGGTTTAATTGATAACATGCTTTCAAGTTAAATTTTGTGAAGAATAAACCATGAATTTCATTATGGAATGCTTGAAAAAATTTTGGTGTGCATTTACATAATGTGGCTGTGGGGTTACCTAAGGGTTTGGAAGAAAAATTTGCATGGTTTTATGTAATGTTTGGTTAATTGAAATCATGCATTTTAATATGCAAATGATGGAATTATGATTGAAGGCATGAAACAAAAATGTTGTGCATGTTTTTCATTAAGTGGCCGTGGGTTATAAGTGATTAAAAACCCTAAGAATTTGGTTGAAAAATGTAATGAAAATGGGCTTGAAAATGTGTTAAGAAAATGACATTTTAATAGCCTAAAATGTGGTGGAAATTTTGAGAAGTTTGGTTCGGTTTGATTGTGAAAACCGAGACCAAAACTAAGGGCAAAATTGAGAAAAAATTTTGTAATGTGGTTCAAAATGTGAATTTGGAATTTTGTGAGCTTTTATGTAAAAGTTTGGAAAACTTTTACATAAAATAGGCTTGTGGTATAGTACGTGGCAGGTACATATGGTTCGAGGCGTACCTAACGCCGGAAGTCTTAAAATTACGCCGAAATGCTACCGAAATTTCGAAAACAGCATTTGGGGTAAAATGGAAATAAAAATAAAAAGTTTGGGGTCGGGTTGGAAACCCGAGTCCCTAACGGAAAATTTAATAAGGGAAACCTAAGGGGTGGTTCGTGAATAGTAACCCGTCCCCTAAAAAAATGTAAAACGTGAGTGAAACTGAAAAACCGACCCCGAGGGGGGGCGTTTTTGGAAATGAAATTAACAGACAAGGTTTTGTCTGTAGGATCCAAAAATCGACCTACAAGGAGGGCGATCAAAGATCCAAGAGAGAAAGAGGGAAGAGACTGATAAGGTAAGTTCAGACATTTACCTGTCTGCAACATATAGCATTATTGTTGCTAACTTTGATGTACTAACTATAAGTTAGGTACATACGTGCTACGGGCACTATTATAGAGTAGAGAGAGAGACGTAATGTGCTACGGGCACTATTGAGAATGGACACATTATTAATTGTGCTTCAGGCACTAGAGCGAGGTTAATGAAACTCACTCACCTAAAATTAAAATGTGAACCATTCCTAACTACGGGACAATGTGAAGTCACCGGGTTAGAATTTTAAAAAGTCGGTAATGAAACCACTTTTTGGTGTACCAGCCTTCCGTACAGGGAGGTACTTTTGCCTTCAGGGCTATGAGATTAGGGCTGTGGAGGTCAGCACTGATGTACCACTCCCAGTCATATACAATTTTGCCTTCGGGGCTATGAGATTAAGGCTGTGGAGGTCAGCACTAATATACCGCTCCCAGTCATGCGCACTTAAATGGTACTGCCAACCTGAGCTCAAAACCAGAACATAAGCAAAGATAATTACCTAAAACTGAAACTATGCCATAATTGAGCATAAGACAGTTTAGTGAGAGTACTAACATCGCGGTAGATGTACTATAGTGCCACTGTGTTATGGTCAAAGTCACTATTCACCTATGAATAGTGGTCAATAGTACTATTCATGATGAATAGTATTATTTATAGAAATTTTATTTCTTGCATGTTTGAACTTACTGAGCCTGTAGCTCACCATTTTTGCTAATGTTGCAGGTAAGCGACCAGCTCAGTAGCTTATTTGACTGGATGCGGACGGGATGGTGCGTGTCAAATCGGATAACTGGGCGAGGGATATGGTCCTGCCAGAGTCTTTCCGCTGAGCGATAAAAAGGGAAGAAAAAAAAAGAAATAGTCTTTTGTAATATTATATATTTACGAAAGTACTGTAATATGTAAATTACTTTGTACTTGCCAACAAAGTAAATAGTGGGAAATGTTTACCTGATGTTTAAAGAGGAAAAAAAAATTTCCCAAAAAACGTCATGATTTAAAAATGGAGAGAGATAAGCCGGCGACCCATGAGAGTACAATCTATCGCAGTTAGCGATAAAGCTCAACTGTAATAGTATTGTATGATCTCTACGAGGGGCGGGCCGCCACAGTTTTCGACACTGCCGGTGTCATCGGAAAGCTCTCACCGAGCTGAGTCCAATGGTGGGTCGACTCGACGGAACGGCCGCCGCACGCCCCCGCACGTGCCACCCAAAGCTCACCGGAGTCGAGAATTTCGATCGCTGATATCTTCGCCATCCAGCCACCGTTTGCCATGAAACCGGTCCCAAAAGTTTCGTGGTGAAGAGAGGAGCAAAACCCATGCCACCGATCGCCTCAACACCGGCGGAATCACACCGCCCAAGCTTCGACAAAGTCAGTAAAACACCACCATGGAGCCACCGTCGAAACCGTCGATTCCGGCCAAGTTGAAGTACGTCGTTGGTGCAGAAATGACCGCAGGGTTGAAGGGAGCAAAAGCCCTCAACCAATTTCGGGAATAAAGTCTGGCACGGCGGAGTTCCACCATCGCCGCCGTGACCGTGGTTTTCGAGGGGATTTTCCGGCGATAGGGACCTCCAAACATGAAATTGAGGCCACCAATGGATTGAGGTCGCCGCCGTTAATCGCCGGTCAACGGTGAGTCAACGCCGTTCAAAGGCGACCGGAGACCAAAAATTGAAAAATGGCCCGTTGGCCTATTTTCGACATTCTGAACACATCCGCGGCGTCAGAATTGCAAGATGGAGTCTCAAAAGCAAAAAATGGAGAATTAAAGTTTGTCCACGCAAAACCGAACAGTTCGTTCGATCGCCAGTGGGACGATTCCGGTAGTGACTTCGGTCCCTCCATTCCTAAAATTTATGTTTTGGAATGAGTATATATGAATTATGTATTCTGGAATGTCAATTGTAAGAAAAATGGACTATGTGTATGAAAAATAGTCAAATGAGAAAAAGTGAAAAATGTAAAGATTTTTACGTAAAAATATAGGCTCTGGTATAGTACGTGGTAGAATAGAACTAGGTTAGATGGTTTCGAGGCGTTTCCTAAACGCCGGGAACCCAAAAATTAAGCAGAAATGCTGCTGAAATTTTGAAAACGGCACATAAGAGTATTTTAAGAACCGAAGGGTAAAAGCATGGTTGGGATGGAAACCCGAGCCCTTTCGGTGACCTAGACTCGAAAAAGAGCATTAACGCTCGAGAGTCAGAATAGTACCACCCGAGGGTCGGTAAATAGTAAACCAAGAAAGTGTGGCAAATAAGGCCGTAAAAATTTAGTAAAGCCCAAGAAAAATTATTTTATGAATTTTGAGCTTAGAAAATCCAGTCTAAGGAATAAAATGAGAATGATATGACTCAAAGACCCATTAGGGGCAAAATGGTAATTTTGATCAGAAAATTTCAAGAATGATAGAAAAGGATCCTAATGGACTTAGAATGGCTTAATTAAGATTTTAAGGGCCAAAATTAAGTTATAAATCAAAGAAAAGTAAAGTTATAATGAAAAAAATCCCATTAGGGGCAAAATGGTAATTTTGCCAAAAGTTCAGGGTAAAATAGTAATTTTACCAAAAGTTAGCAGAAAAGCTACAAATGGGATATTAGACCCCTAAGTTATGATCGAGAAATGAAACGTATAATTTTTTTTTTTACGTTTTATTAAGTTTTATATATGAAAGAAGCATGGAAAATAACCGTTATTATTTCGGTTATAGGGATCCGCGTCAGGCGATATGAAGAGATGTCTGCGAACCAAGGAAGCAAGAAAAGAGATGCTAGCAAGTATTAGTAAGTTCAAACATTTAATTGACTACAACATAAATGAATTGGTCATGTTATGTGTTATGTGTTCTATGTAGTAAGTTCGAATATTTAATTGACTGCAATATGAATAGACTATTATGTCTAAGTCTGATATGTGGTAAGTTCAAATATGTGATTTGTCTGCAACATGAACTGCCATGTTATGTTAGGTTTATGTTTAAGTGATATATGGAATTCATGTATGTGAGTGCTATATGCACTAAAGTGTGACTAACATAATTCACACTATAGAAAAGTTACGTTAAGAAAGAAATGATTTATGAAATACAAACGAAAGAAAAGAAACAAAAGAAACAAAGAAAGAAAAGAAAAGAAACGAAAGAAAGAAAGGAAAAGAAAATGAAAGAAAGAGAGAAAGAATAAATGAACGAACGAACGAAAAGATCAAGTAAAGAACGAGAAAGATAAGCAAGATAATAAGACTGAAAAGTTAAGGTTGGCGTACCGGCCTCCCCAGCTGTGAGGTTTAAGAGTTAAGAATAGCCTCCACCCCAGATGTGTGGTGCTACAGCAAGCTTAAGGTAGTTAATGGCTAACGCACTACCCTAAGTTTGTAGTGTGAGATCGACCTTGGGGTTGATTGGTGGGTCGCTCCCCTGTTCCTCCATTGGTCTACGCACTCTAGGTACGTCCAACCATGGGCCCACAAGAGAAAGTGAAAGATAAGAAAAGTAAAGAAAAGAAAAGACAAATAAAGAAAGAAAAGAAAAGAAAAGAAAGTAAAGCAAAGAAAAGCTAAGAAAAGCTAAGAAAAGAGAAGAAAAGAAAAGAAAGTAAAGCTAAGAAATGCTAAGAAAAGTAAAGAAAAGAAAAGAAAAGAAAAGAAAAGAAAGTAAAGCTTAGCAAAGAAAAGCTAAGAAAAGCAAAGAAAAGAAAAGAAAAGAAAAGAAAAGAAAAGAAAGTAAAGCTAAGAAAAGCGAAGAAAAGAAAAGAAAAGAAAAGAAAGTAAAGCTAAGAAAAGAAAAGAAAAGAAAGGAAAGCTTAGCAAAGAAAAGCTAAGAAAAGCAAAGAAGAGAAAAGAAAGTAAAGCTAAGAAAAGCTAAGAAAAGAAAAGAAAAGAAAGGAAAGCTTAGCAAAGAAAAGCTAAGAAAAGCAAAGAAAAGAAAAGACAAGAAAGTAAAGCAAAGCAAAGCTAAGAAAAGCTAGGAGAAGAAAAGAAAAGAAACAGATAAAGAAAGAAGAGAAAAGAAGGAGATAAAACGATAGATTGGGATACAATCCGCTGAGCTGTTTAAAAGAGTATTAAAGAAAGAAGGCGAGGGTTATGGTACTGCTATGAGTCTTCCGCTGAGCTGTTTAAAAGAGTATTAAAATGATGTTTTATAATGTAAATGAAGTTAAGGCTGTGACAACCTGGAAATTCAGGCAATTCTCGAAAGAAAATGTACAAATGTATGTATATAACAATTTGTACTATTTAAAGAGTGAAATAAATGTATTTATATTGTTCAGAATATATTAAAATGTTCTAACAATACTGACGAGTAAAAATTCAGTGTTGGAAAAATTCACTGAGTTGAAACGGGTGAAACGGTGCCAAAACCGGTATTGAAAACCCTAACCGAGACAATAAAAGATGGAAAACTTTCGGGATTAATTTTAATCAAACGGAAGCAGTTTAAATTGATCTGACTGCATAGGAGACCTCAGGAACACGCCGGGACGATTTCAGGAAAATTTCGGCTCGAACCGGTATCAGTCAAAAAGTAGTCGAATTAATGTGAATAGTGAAAGTCAAAGTCAACATATGCTTTTGCATTTATGACATCATAAATCCATTTAATAAATGGAAGGAAAATGGTGGTTGGTAGAATTAATGGCCATGATTAAGTTGTCTTTTTGATCTAAAGGCCAAGATTTGGCCAAAAATTAACCATTTTAATTTTTGAAAAATGTGGAAAGAATTAGGTTGAAATGTGTTGATTTTTGATTGGTGGAAAGCCAAATTAATTGGCTTTTTGGTGGGTTAAGTCGGCAAAACTTGAACAAAAGTGGCCGAAACACATTTCAATCCAAAAACCATAACAAAAAAAAATTTTCTATGTCATTTTCATGGTGGAGCCGTGAGTAACCCAAGAGGAACCAAGCTATTTCTTCCATCTTTCTTCACAAAATTGGTGTCAAACCTTTCATTGAAGCCTAAGAAAGCAAGTGAACAAGGTAACTCTCTTTGGATTGAAATTTTTCTTGATTTTTCTTCAAAAAATCTATGTGATGAATAGTGGAAAAGATGGAAAAATTTTTGGTTGTTTTCATTGATTTGATGCTTGGGTTTTGTTAAGGGTGTAATTAGGAAGAAAACCATGTATTTGGTTTAAGGAAAAACCAAATTTTGGTTGGTTTTCCAAGGGTAAAACCGTGGGGTACCAAGAGTAATCAATGAGAAATTTTTATGGTATAAGTGTTAACATGCTTTAAATTACATTTTGGTTAAATATAAAGCATGATTTGCATTATGGAAAGCTTGGAAAAAAATTTTGGTGTGGACTTACCTAATGTGGCCGTGGGTTAATTAGGGTTGGTGAAAAAAAATTTGCATGGTTTGCTTGATATTTGGATGATTTAAATCATGCATTTTATAATGTAAATGATGAAATTGTGATTGAAAGCAAGAAAAGAAAATTTGGAGTATGTTTTCCTTAATTGGCTGTGGGTTATATGTGGTATAAAAACCCTAGGAATTGTGTTGAAAAATGCAATGAAATTGGCTTGAAAATGTGTTAGAAAATGACATTTGAATAGCCTAAAAATTGGTGGAAAATTTGAGAAGTTTTGGTTAGGTTTTGATTGTCAAAACCGTGGCCAAAAACTAAGGATAAAAATGATAGAAATTTGTGTAATGTGGTTTAAAATGAGAAATGAATTTTGTGAGCTTTTATGTAAAAGTTTGGAAAACTTTTACATAAAATAGGCTTGTGGTATAGTACGTGGCAGGTACATATGGTTCGAGGCGTACCTAACGCCGGTAGCCTTAAAATTACGCCGAAATGCTGCTGAAATTTCGAAAACAGCATTTGGGGTAAAATGGGAATTAAAAATAAAAGTTTAGGGTCGGGTCGGAAACCCGAGTCCCTAAAGGAAAATTGAATAAGGAAAACCTAAGGGGTGGTTCGTGAATAGTAACCCGTCCCTAAAAATGTAAAACGCGAGTGAAATTGAAAAAAAACCGACCCTGAGGGGGGGGGGGGCGTTTTTGGAAACGAAATAAAGGTTCAAGTCGGGAACGGAAAATCCGAGCCTCAGAGACCTAGATCGGGAATGTCTAGATGAACGTTTTAAATACTAGTGAAACGTCCATTTGAGGCTCCGAAATGATAGAAAATCACTAAACCGATGTAAGGGTCGGAATAGTGCTTCCCGAGGGTCGGGAAAGTGAAAAATAGAAATAAAATAGAAATGAACCTGGTAATGATTAGAAAAGAGTCAGAAAAGTTCTTGAGAGCCAAAAATGCAGTCTGGATCGAGAAAATTCCGTCAGGGGCATAATTGCAATTTTGCCAAAATATAGGGACAAAATCGTAATTTTACAAAAGTTGAGAAAAATGGGGAAAATGATAAATAAAGCCTAAAAAGTCATAAATAGGTTTTATTTAAGCTTTTAAATGAAAAATAAAAGCTATAAATGGAAATAAAATTAACAGACAAGGTTTTGTCTGTAGGATCCAAAAATCGACCTACAAGGAAGGCGATCAAAGATCCAAGAGGGAAAAAGGGAAGAGACTGATAAGGTAATTTCAGACATTTACTTGTCTGCAACATATAGCATTATTGTTGCTAACTTTAATGTACTAACTATAAGTTAGGTATATATGTGCTACGGGCACTATTATAGAATAAAGAGAGAGACGTAATGTGCTATGGGCACTATTGAGAATGGACACATTGTTAATTGTGCTTCGGGCACTAGAGCGAGGTTAATGAAACTTACTCCCCTAAAATTAAAATGTGAACCATTCCTAACCACGGGACAATATGAAGTCACCGGGTTAGAATTTTAAAAAGTCGGTAATGAAACCACTTTCTGGCGTACCAGCCTTCCGTACAGGGAGGTACTTTTGCCTTCGGGGCTATGAGATTAAGGCTGTGGAGGTCAGCACTGATGTACCACTCCCAGTCATGTACTATTTGCCTTCGGGGCTATGAGATTAAGGCTGTGGAGGTCAGCACTAATGTACCACTCCCAGTCATGCGCACTTAAATGGTACTGCCAACCTGAGCTCAAAACCAGAACATAAGCAAAGATAATTACCTAAAACTGAAACTATGTCGTAATTGAGCATAAGACAGTTTCGTGAGGGTACTAACATCGCGGTAGATGTACTGTTGTGACACTGTGTTGTGGTCAAACTACTATTCATATATGAATAGTGGTCAAAGTTACTATTCATGTATGAATAGTGGTCACGGTACTATTCACGATGAATAGTTTTATTCATAGAAATTTTATTTCTTGCATGTTTGAACTTACTGAGCCTGTAGCTCACCATTTTTGCTTATGTTGCAGGTAAGCGACCAGCTCAGTAGCTTGTTTGACTGGATGCGGACGGGATAGCGTGTGTCAAATCGGATAACTGGGCGAGGGATATGATCCTGCCAGAGTCTTTCCGCTGAGCGATAAAAAGGGAAGGAAAAAAGGAAACAGTCTTTTGTAATATTATATATTTTACAAAAGTATTGTAATATGTAAATTACTTTGTACTTGCCGACAAAGTGAATAGTGGAAAACGTTTTACATGATGTTTAAAGAAAAAAAAAAAATTTTCCCCAAAAACGTCATGATTCACTGAGAGAGAGATTAGCCGGCGACCCATGAGAGTACAATCTATCGCAGTTAGCGATAAAGCTTAACTGTAATAGCATTGTATGATCTCTACGAGGGGCGGGCCGCCACAGTTGGTATCAGAGCGGGTTTACGGTTGGTGTAGTTTAGAATACCAACTGCTGTCACAGTTGGTATCAGAGCAAGGTTTGAGATTGGTCTAGTTTATAATACCAACTGCTGTCACAGTTGGTATCAGAGCGGAATTACGATTGGTTTAATTTGGATTACCAACTGCCGTCACAGTTGGTATGTCAGAGCAGTATTGACCATATCCTGATTTGACACTTCGCACATCCTACACCGCTATCCAAGTAAGTAGTTTGCTTAAGTTTAGTTAATTATTTTCTTATGTGAAAATAATTATCTTATAGGTAGCAAGATGACCAGACCTCTTTATGTGAGACCACCGCTACCACGACTGAGAGGGGTATTACGGGTATGGACGCGACCTATTGTGAGGTCGTCTATTTCCCAACGACCGGTAATCAGACCCCCGGTGCCCGAGAGACCTCCAGCACCAGTACCAGCACCAGCACTAGCACCAGCACCAGTGCCAGTAGATGTTGTACAGCCACGACCGATAGTTCATCCACCTATAGTAGTGGACATTCCAGTTGTTGGTGGACGCCAAATATTGGAGTGAGAGTTTCGGCTCGGGCAGTACAGGCATTTCGAGCTAGTAGTCCCCCGATGTTTGATGGTGGACGACAATCGATGGAGACGAAGGACTGGCTCCATGCCATAGAGAGGATTATGGTGATGTGCGACATTGATCGGGATATGTGGATCCAGTTGGCCATCAGTATGTTTCAGGGAGATGCTCGAGTATTTTGGCAGTATTATGACCAGGAGATTTTATTAGGATTCAGTTAGGTTGAGTTCTGTCAGCGATTGGCTGATCAGTTTCCGCCTAGGGATCTGGCACCTGCTCCAGCACCCCCAGAGACACGAGAGGCAGTTACACCCATGTATCCTGGATTTGATGAGGTTAGGGACTACATTCTCCAGACTGATAGGATGGTCATGTTGTCTGGTGAGACAGTTATGTCTTACACAGCACGATTTGAGGAGACCATTAGGAAGAGATGTCCGTTGCCCAACCTCACGGAAACAAACTGTTGTGAGCTGTTCTGGAGAGGTTTACCCATGGAGTTGAGATAGAGGGTGATTAAGCTATTTCCTCCTACGCTCCAAGAGTTTGTGGTGACGATCAGGATGATCGAGAGAGAGATTCTGATTGAGCATTTGACACAGAGTCGACGAAAGACACTGGGTCAAGATGAGATGTTCACACGCATCTTTGGGCGGAGAAGAATGATGAATGATCATGAGGCTGGACCGACTAGACCACGAGGAGGTGATGACTCAGGATAGGGAGCATTGCCTAGGGGTGGTGATGATTCAGATGATCCAGATGACAACGAGGATCCAGAAGAATATCCTCTAGTCCCAGACACAGGAGATGTGTGACCAGTAGATGTATACATGTACATAAGTAGCTTAGAGAGAAAAGCTCTTTTGTATAGACTTGTGGTCAAGATGTATATGATGGCTGATGTATATATGACTGGTGATGATTATGTATGATATATAAACGTTTTACTATGAATGAAATATCAAAATGATTATATGTTGTACGATGATGTGTTACGATGATGTGGCTTTCCATTACCCTGAATTTCGTAAATTATATGATCTTACGAATGTGGTTATGGAAAAGCTAACGGTGAATTATTGTGCCATAATAGGACAATAGGCAAGATGGTGGATTTGTGAAATCGACCAGAGGGACGAGAACGACGTCCTAATGTTATGGAGAGATTGGATCAGATACAAGCCCTGCTAGAAGCTCAGATGCAAGAAAATGCTAATCTGAGGCGACGGGTAGAGGAGTTAGAACAGAGACAAGGCTCTGAGGGTACCCAAGTAGAACAGGAAGCTGAGGTAGATCTGGTTATCCCTCCAGCTGCTGTAAATGAGAGAGTTCCTGAACAGCAATCGGTTTTAAATCTGGAACCACTCTATGAAAGATTCAGGCGTATGAGGCCGCCAGAATTTGAAGGGTCTACAAATCCTCTAGAGGCTGAAGACTGGTTGTCGTCATTGCAAGTGATCATGGAATTCATGAACCTAACCGACCGGGAGAAGGTTGCATGTGCATCTTTTGTGCTGAGAAAAGATGCTCGTTTTTGGTGGGACACTGTACGAATGTGAAGAGACGTGTCTACCATGAGTTGGGCAGAATTTCTGGAAGAATTTAACCAGAAATATTACGACCCTGCATCTCTGAGACAACAACAGAAAGAGTTCTCAGAATTGATGCAAGGAAATATGTCGGTAAGCGAAGTTTGTCGAAAGTTCGACCAGTTATCTCGTTTATGTCCCTATGTAGTCCCTACTAAGAGGGAGAAAATATAGAAAATGATCGGGATGTTCAGGCCAGAAATTGCTGCGTTAGTAGACACTGGACAAGTACCGCCTACTTCTGTAGCAGATTGTGAGTCGGGCCATTAGAGCTGAGTTCCACGTAGCCCGACAGAAAGAGGAAAGAGAGAAACACTGGGAGGCCAAGAAGAAGGAGAGGGCTTTGGCGAAGTCTACACAAGTTGGTCAATCAAGCAAGCCTAATCAGAACACTAAACCAAGCCAGGGCAATAATCAAGGATCCCAGCAAAACAAGAGGGAAGGCAATTTTTCTGGAAATCGCCAGGGAAATAATCGAAACCAGCAGCGGAGAACAGCTGGTAATGCAGAATCCAATGTACAAAATTGCCTTACATGCGGGAAGAGACATTCTGGGCAATGCAGATTTGGGCCACTTGTTTTCTATGAATGTGGAAAGGAAGGCCATTACGCCAGAAACTGTCCAAACAATAGGCAGGGTGGACAAGGCACTTCCCAACCGCACCAGACATGCCCACAAGCTCATTCCCTTCAGGCCAGAATTGAAGAGTCCCCAGTAAGGCCGCAACGCCAGGAGCGTGTGCCACGTGCCGATGCTCGTGTGATGGCCTACAGCAAAGAGAATCCAGAGGCAGGAACATCGAACGTAGTGACAGGTCAGCTCACTGTCGCTAGTCATGCAGCCTCTGTACTGTTTGATTCCGGTGCTACGCATTCTTTTGTTTCCTATGAATTTGCTGACAAGATAGGACTTCCTAAGGACTATATGGGAAGGGTATTTAAGACAGCTTTACCCTCTGGGGAAGTATTGTTGTCCAATTACTGGCTACCTCATGTACCAGTATATGTGGCAAATAGGGAACTATATGTGGAGTTGATTGTAATGAAGATCGCGGATTACGATGTGATTCTAGGCATGGATTTCCTAGGGAAATACCGAGCGACGATCGAGTGTCGAAATCGAAAGATAGTATTCCAACCCGAGGAAGAAGAGAGTTTCGAATATGTTGATACTTCTCGAAAACCCGAGAAGATGATGATCAGTTCGCTGAGAGCAAGCAAGCTGATAGCCAGTGGTTGCATGGGATATCTGGCATATGTGGTGGACACTGTAATGACCGCCATTTTCATGACACCTACTTACCATGTAATAAGTCATTAACGAATAAAATGGACATAATTTAATGTCTTTTAGTACAATTTAAGTAACACGGTCAGGTACACAGCCGTGTGAGTGACCGTGTGCCATTCGGACTGTGTATCTATTAATAACCGTGTGAGTGTACATAGTCGTGTAGTGTAACACGGTCAAGTACACGATCGTGTAAGAGGCTGTGTACCGCTCAGATAGATGAATGTATTTCAAAGACATGGTCGTGTTGAGTAGTCTCAACTAGTACATGTCTGTGCCTACAATGTACATGCCCGTGTTGCGTTGCACACGCCCGCGTAAGAGTCCGTGTAGAACGCTGTGTAATGAGCCGAGAGCCACTGTAATGACTTTCATGAATTATGAAAATTAATTACTATGTAATGATGTAATTAAGTTAATAAACACAGTGTGCTTTTCAGTTGAATGAATTAAATGGGAATAGTAACGTTTAATTACTATTCATGCAGTGAAAGGGGCAACAGACAGTGAAATCGGTCCACCCTATTATGTGAGTATGCGTTGAGACACGCAATATCAAGAAACCGGTCTAGACGACCATTTCATGATACAGAACTGATGAGCTAGTCATCAGTACGCTCAGACTGGTCATCTGAGCGCAGCAGTGATAATTGCCCTAATAGATGTACAGTATCGAGAAAAGCGGTCTAGATGACCTCTTCTCGCCCATAGACTGACAAAATCAAAGTCAGAACGCTCAGATTAGTCAGTCAGATAGTGAAAAGTGAACAGTGAATAGTGATTAGTGAATAGTGAGAAACACAGTGTCAGGTTAGTGGCCAAGACGGCCTTAATCTGGCATAAAATTGACATATTAATAGTCAGCAGGCTCAATCTGGTCAATTGAGCACAAAATGTAGATTTTGTTTAAAAGATACGCAGTATCGGGATGAGGGTCAAGACGACCTTTTCTCACCCCGAAACTGATATATTTAGACTCAGGACGCCCAAATTAGTCAATCAGACACCTGACACGTTTTTCAAGACGGGGTCATACAGATCTCGAAAACTGGTCTAGAAGACCGCAGATGGACGTAAAACTGATAAATTTGAAATCAGCACGTCCAAATTAGTCAAGAGAGACTGTGTTTGAAATTTCACGCGAAAACGCCTCGTTATGCGTGCACAGTATCAACACAGTGTAGGCCTAACCACAGTATCAAGAAATTGGTCAAGATGACATTTTCTTGATATAAAACTGATATATTTGGAATCAGAATGCTCAAATTAGTCATTTGAGCACAAAAAGTAATTTTTGATCGGGAACCATGCAGTATCGGGAAACTGGTCGAGACGACCTCGGATGAAGATAAAACTGATATATTTGGGTTCAGCACGCCCATATTAGTCAGTATAGCCTATCTTAAAATTTTTCAAAAAATTAGTATAAAAGGACCGAATTTTTGGGACTATTGAAAAATAGCCCCCATAATTTTTCCAAATCCCATTTCCTCCCCCAACACCACACGATGATGAACAGTGACCGACCATCGAATCCGGCCTCCGTTTTCGACACCGCCGCACCATTGGAAAGCTCTTGACGAGCTGATTCCAACGGTGGGCCGAGTTGACCGAACTGACGCCGGAGCACGCCGCACGGCCGCCCAAAGCCGCCGGTGGCCGAATTTTTCAAACCGCCGTATCTTCGCCGTCCGACCTCCAAATGCCACGATTCTGGTCCCAATGGATTCGTGGTGAAGAGTAGAACAAAACCCAGGCTTCATTTCACGTCAACAGCCACCGGATTGCGCCGCCCAAGGTTCACCGTCGCCGCCGTCGGATCTCACTATTCCGGTGGAGTTGAGTTGCAAGGTGGGTATCAAAATGCTCAGAACAACACGTAGATCAAAAGCCCCAAGTCAATTTTGGGCAACAACACCGGATAATGAAGATCCAACACTGCCGCCGTCGCCGACTTTTCGAGGGCTGATTTCCGGTGATAGGAGCCTCGATTGGTGAAATTGACACCACCAATGGGTCCCTCTCGTCGAGCTCCTCAAGATGGTGGTCGTCACTCCCATCGCCGCCGTGGTCAACGGCGACCGGAGACCGAAAATTGAAGAATGGCCCGTTGGCCTATTTTTGACGTTCCGGACACATCCGCGGCATCGTAATTGCAAACCGAAGTTTCAAAAGTGAAGAACGCCGATTCAAAGATTGTGCGGTCGAGACCGAACGGTTCGTCCGACCGCCGACGGGAACGATTTTGGTAGTGGTTTTGATCCCTTGATTCCTCAATTTATTATTGGAAATAATTATGTATGAATTATGGTTTACTGACTTGAGGAATTGTAAGAAAAAGGGATGAAATGTTGAAAAAGAGAATGTGAGGAAATGTGAATATTTTTACGTAAAAAGCAGAGCTTTTACGTAAAAATTAGGCCTCTGGTTTAGTACGTGGCAGGTTAGAATAGGTTAGATGGTTTTGAGGCGTTTCCTAAACGCCGGAAACCCAAAAATTAAGCGGAAATGCTGCCGAAATTTCTAAAACGGCACAAAGGGATATTTTAGGAAACGAGGGATGAAAATGTGATCGGGATGGAAACCCGAGCCCCCTCGATGACCTAGGTCCGGGAAAGAAGGTCGGACGTTGTGAGGATTAGTGAACCATCTCATTAGAAATTTCGTAATGTAAGAAAACGACCCCTATGTCAGAATAGTACCACCCGAGGGACGGGTGCGATCGAAGTATAAAATTTGGGGCGATTACATCGGTAACGGTAACCCGACAGGCTAAATGGTCATACGGGAGGTATTCAGTCAGTTGACTGGTCGGTTAGCCAGTCAAGGACCAAGTCTGAATGGGATAGTGAGAGACAGTGATTAATTTGTCAAGTAGACAAATTAATCAAGCACGATTAAAAATTAGATATCAAATTTCCCAAAGTAGAGCAGTTGGGCACCGATAGGCATCGGTACCACACAACGATAAGTTTATTAGTTCCTAACGAAAGAGTGGCCTAAGAGCGATGTTAATTAATTTATTGGGTAAATAAATTAATTAACAATGATTAGAAAATCAAATTCTTAAGAAGGGCAATTAGTACCGATAAGGATCGGTATCACTAACGGTAGAATTTTTATTAGTCACTAATGACCACGGTGACCTAAGAGTGAATGTTAATGAAATGCATTATGATTATAGGTAGGTACCTGTATTGTGACAAAGGCGAGAGTATAAACTGTCTGATGATAGGTAAGTACAACTCCGCCTACAGCATGGATAAAATGAATTTAAAATGATGCTTTTCCAGTATATTAAGTATGTATCTTGCACACGATGCTGCACAGCATACATAAGAGCATATAGTTTGACAATCGAGTAGATTGATGAAAGAACAAGTTAGAAGCCATAGATCCCTACCGCGTAGGATTGGGGACATCTTAGAGAAGCGTATGGCTAGAACAGTTAAACAAGATGGCAATAAATAGGTGTGTCGTACCGGCTCCTTCAGTCGAAGGGGTTTCCAGTTAAAGAAAGTTAAGGCCAAAAGTTGAGCATCAGTTAATGGCTCTTCGGCATTAGTTGACCTTGGGAGTTACCGTTGGTCTGTGCGCACACGGTATTGACACATGGGCCCTAAATAGACAAGAAAAGAAAAGAGAAGTTTGAAGCATAAATGAACATAACCGGACCATGCATTAGTTATAGTTCGCTATGCTTTCTTTTTCAATAGAGTGCATACAGTACACGATGCTTCTGTCATGCATAAAGTATGTGAAGTTTTATATTCAGTGTTATGACATGTTATGTGATGACATGATATGTGAGCTGATATGTTATATGCTTATATGGTATGTGATTTATTAAGTGATATATGTCATGCCTATGATTTTACGTATGTGCTATGTTTTAAACATGTTTTGCGGTTAACATGTTGTACTTACTGGGCGTAAAGGTCACGGAGTGTGTTCATGCTGTAGGTAAGCATCCTATAGCGTAAACATCAAGGGACGATAATGGTGGCGGAGGTGGATGTGAGGATGAGGTTATGGATACATCGCGAGTATTCTTCCGCACAGTATGAGTAAATAATATTTTGAATGGTGACAGTTAAATAGTATTTTGAATAGTAAAGGTTAAACGGTATTTTAGAACAGTAAACAGTATATGTATGAGTAGTATATTTAAATAGTATCTGGTGAATAGTAATCAGATAAACAAGTATATAATTGTGTATGTATAATTTAAATCCTTATGTTTTTCAAATTCCGCATTTTAATAGTATACGTACGTGAATAGTAAATACGTACGCGTATATATAAAAAAAATCCCTCTAAATTTATGATATTAAATTCAGCAAGTTTAAGTATCGGTTTTAAAGAGAAAGTATAAGTAAAAGCTAAAGAAGCAAGTTAAGTAATAGTTTTCAGTGACGGTCCAGGCCGCTGAGGGCACGGGGCGTCACAGTTGGTATCAGAGCGGTTTCCTGCCATCCTACCTCACATCGCCGCATGCCTGCCTCATCTGTCCAAGTAAGTTAGTTTTATTTTTTAGTCCGTAAATGTTTATCTATTGAAGATAACATTTTATAGTAATGAAACGACGAAATCTATGATGGCGAGGATAAGATGAAAAGATGCTGAGATCATTATACGAAAAATCACAACCATGCAGTGCTAGAGAACTGCTCAGAGAAAGAACATGGATTGCTGCCCGAGTTGTACCGATCTTCAAGGCTAGTTGTCCACTAAGTTTCGAGTGGCAAACAGTACTCCTGCACTCCGTGAGAATGTGAGGACTGGTTTCACGTTATCAAAGTGATTCCCTGATTGTATGCCATTGATCAGGATAACTGAGTCCTGTTGGCTGTTGATATCTCTCAGGAAGATACTCTCGTGTGTATCGGGATCCTTATGACCAGGATGAGCTCTTAATTGCGTCGAGTTTCGCCATACCATGATCGAGCCAATCTCTGAGAGGAGTCCAGCATCAGCCTCAGTTTTTCTTTATGGGTAAGCTGGGAGTGAAACCGCCTAAGTTCTCTAGATTTATGGATATACGAGAATTTGTTCATCGGACTGAAAGACTACAGCTGATATCCAGCGATACAGTTCTAACGTATGCTGTTCGCTACAAGGAACCGAAATGGACTTCTATAATACATGCCGAGACAAAAGTGGATCAAGACAGGAGAAGACCTAAAGAGAGAAAGAGACCTTGCCAAACAAAATTAGAAGAGTGATCAAGCAGGACTAGCAAGCCTTATCAAGGAGATAGTGAACGCTGAGAGAAAAGTGCTCAACCCCGGGAACCCTGCACAAGCCCAAGGCATTATAGCAGCCGCCATTATGGAGGGTGACCCGGTAGAACCAGCACCCCAACTGGCCGATGAAGAGTTCATGGCCGAGCACCAGCCAGAAGTACACGAGGGTAATAGGGAGCCAATGGAGAACCCCGAACCAGCCCGTATGTCTCCCGAACACCCTATTGAAGAGGAAGATGACAAGACTCTTTCCGATGCCCATCCCGACGAGGAAGGAGAGGAGATCCCCGACCGCTTTAATAATGACAAATAGATGGGGATGTACGAACCCCAAGTCATCATAGCCAGTGATGACGAGGTCCGTTTCAGTTGAGAAGAAGAGGAGAACCCAGAGGAATTCCCACTCAGCGATAGTGATGATGAGGAGATGCCTGATACTGAATCAGGATTGTCCTTCCAATAGTAGTAACCCTTCTGCGGGAATGTTAGTTATGAAAAAATATAGAGGGAAGCAGTAGCTCTCCCCCGTCAGTTGTAGCATAATGTACTTGTTGGGATCGTATAAGGGAAGTGTGTGTCACTCCCACTGAACTAGAATCTTGAATATATGTATATATATTATCTGAAATATATTATGAGATAAGTAGTAAAGCTTTGCCCTAGGGGTCAGATATAAATTTTTTCCACAGTGTGAGTATGATATGACAGAAAGTGCAGGACGAATCCTAGCACTCAGGCGATGTCCCAATACAATGCGGCAATTGTATTGAACATCACAGTATGAGAGAAAGAAAGATGGATATAGTGTGTATATTTATATCCATAACGTTTAAGTAAGATTGTTAAGTAAGAAAGAAAATGATATGTGATACGAGTCCCAAGTACAGAATTTAAGAGACTTACATTTTCCTTTCCCGCTATACGATAGGGTTACATAGGAAAACATGACAAGAACGAGAGCTTAGTTAAACCCAGCATCCCGAGAGGATGAGTTGATAGCACAGATCGCAGCCATGCGAGAGATGATGGAGAACCAGTAGCGGAAGCTAAACTAGCTTAGAGAACAGCTGGGCCAGCAACCCCAGGCACCACAGTCAGTAGAGATGCCAGCACAGGAGGCTCTAGCAGCCCAGAAACTCTGAGGGAGCAAGCAGCTCCTCCAGCTCAGGAAGCACTAGCACCCATAGTAATGGCTACTTTTGTAGCAGCAATTGTTTTCTGTCAATCCCTAGGGAAGGTGACTTATATGAGAGATTCTGGCGCATGAAAGCGTTAGAATTCGAAGGAATCACCAACCCTATAGAGGCCAATGACTGGCTAACGGATATCCAAGTAATCTTGGATTTTATAGGGCTAACAGATAGAGAGAAAGTGATGTACGCATCCTTCACCTGCGCAATAAGGCGCGTCAGTGGTGGAAGATGGTAACCATTAGGAGGAACATTAGAAAGATGAGCTGGAGCGATTTCATTGAGGAATTCAAGGAGATGTACTTCAACGAGGAAGCACTAGCAACGTAGTAAGACGAGTTCAACAACCTGCGCCAAGGTAGTGTGACTGTTATGGAGGCAGTCAAGAAATTTGAGCAGTTGGCTCAACTTTTTCCAGATTTGGTACCGACTAAAAGGAGAGAGTTAGATGAATAATGAAGATGTTCAGAACAGACATCGTAGTTTAGGTCTGTAGCGGACGCCACGGACCAGCGACACTAGCAGAACATGTTAGTAAGGCTATCTGAGCCGAGTACTGGTTGGCTCAGGATAAGGAGCAAAAGACGCAGAATTTTAAGGCACGAAAGGACAGAAAAACGCAAGCTGAGCAGGCTCAGGTGAAGCAGAACCCCGAGTTACAATACAGAGGACAGAACATGGGAACCGACTAGAATAGCAGGCATTCCAACAACAACAACAAGAGAAAAGGGGAACCAGGGCAACCAAGATTCATAGGAGAATTTCCCCCAGAAGAGAAATGATCTGGAAGGAGATGACAGCCAATACTCGATGTGCACGAGATGTGGAAAGAGGCACCCAGGAGAATGCAAGTAGAGAGCAAGTGGTTGTTTCATCTGTGGCAATAAAGGCTACTCTGCCAAAAACTGGCACTCCAACCCACAGAGCCGACAGAATCAAACCCACACTGGGAATAATCAACTTAACACCAACCAGACCAGGATCGAAGACCCTTCAATCACACAAGGTATACTGAAAGCTTCAGACAGCTAAGGGAGAATCTATGCTTACACGGGGAGTGACGTTGAAGCTGTAACTTCTGCAATGGTGACAGGCCAGCTTTCTATCGCCAACTTTGATGCGTTAGTTCTACTTGATTCTGGAGCCACCCATTCGTTGCATCATCAGATTTTGCCAAAAAAAAAAAGAGCTTAGGACACAACGTTGTCATAAACTGTTGAAGGCGGAAAATCGTTTTCGAACCAATCGGATGTGAAAAGTTCATCTACAAGGGTTTGTCGCCAGAGCAACCAAAGATGATAATATCCGCAATGAAGGCTCGCGAGATGCTATCCAGTGGATGCACGGACTTCCTAGTATACGTAGCAGATAAGACTCAAGGAATAGAGATAGGACCCGACAACATACTGATAGTCAGGGAATTCATGGAGATATTTCTAGAAGATCTTGCAGGACTCCAACCAGAGCGTGGGATCTCGTTCGAGACTGAACGTCTACTAGAATCGCCCCATCTTTGAGGCCCCCTACGAAATAGGCCCTATAGAGCTAAAGGAGCTCCAAGCCCAGCTAAAGGACTAAATAGATAAGGGATTCATGCGACAGAGCTATTCACCCTGGAGAGCACCCATACCATTCGTGAAGAAGAAAGATGGACCATTGAGAATGTGCATCGATTACAGAGAGTTGAACAGGATTACGATTAAGAACAAGCATCTATTGCCGCGAGTTGACGATCTATTTGATTAGCTCTGAGACGCTCAATGTTCTTGAAGATCGATCTACGTCTCGGGTACCATCAACTACGAATCAGGAATGAAGATGTACCCAAAATAGCCTTTCAAACGCAGTACGGATATTACGAGTTTCTATTCATGTTGCTCAGATTAACGGATGCACCAGCAACTTTCATGAATCGGATGAACCGCATGTTCAAGGACTATTTGCATAAGTTTGTCATAGTGTTCATCGATGACATACTTATACACTCTAAGACGAAGGAAGAGCACGAAGAGCACTTAATTATCATTTTGCGCATGCAACAGGACCATCAGTTATGCATTAAGTTCTCCAAGTACGAGTTTTGGCTGGAGAAGGTCCATTTCCTAGGTCACGTAGTCCCCAAGGAAGGAGTATCTGTGGACCCGATGAAAATTGATGCAGTTAGCACGTGGCCAGCTCAGAGGAACGTAACGGGAATTCACAGTTTCTTTAAACTAACAGGATGTTACCTACACTTAGTCGAAGGCTACTCAAAGTTAGCTGCTCTGCTCACAGAGCTCACCAAGAAGGGAAAGAGGTATAAGTGAATCGACAAGTGTGAGGAAAGCTTTCAAGAGCTGAAATGAAGAATGACATTGTCGAGTTCGTCGCCAGATACCTTACGTGCCAGAAGGTTAAGGCAGAACACCAGCGCCCAGTAGGATAATCGTAGAAAATTTAGCTACCTGAGTAGAAATGGGACCAGATTACGATGAATTTCATAATCGGATTGCCGAAGACGTCAAACGATAATGACACAATCTGGGTGATTGTAGAAAGACTGATGAAATCAGTTAGATTTTTAGTAATGAAAGTTAGCTACTCGGTGGAATGACCAGTAGAAATCTATGCGGCACAGTTCATGAAACGGCACGGAATACCAGAGTCGATCGTCTCAGATCGTAGTGGACGCTTTACCTCCAGATTTTGGTGAAGTGTTCAAGCCGCATTACGGTCCAAGTGAGAGTTCAGCACAACATTTCATCCTCAGACCGACAGTTAGTCTGAGAGGACCATACAGATGTTAGAGGACATGTTGAGACCTGCGTCCTAGACTTCAAAGGAAATTGGGATCAGAAGCTACTATTGAGCGAGTTCTCGTACAACAACAACTACCATTCCTCGATAGGATTGGCACTGTACGAGACACTTTGTGGAAGGAAATGCAGATCTTTGGCTCATTAGTACGAGTCTGGAGAGAAACGACTAGTTAGCTCGGACATCAGCAAGAATACCATGGCAGACGTGAAGCTGATACGAGAAACGTTAGATACAGCGCACAGTCGACAGAAAAATTTTGACGATAAGTGCTATAGACCCCTTGAGTTTCAAGTAAGAGACTTGGTCTTTATCAAGGCGGCACCCATGAAAGGGGTGGTGCATTTCGAAAAGAAAGAAAAGCTCAGTCCTAGGTACATAGGACCCTGGAGATAATAGAGAAAGTCGGGAAGGTGGCTTATAGACTAGCACTTCCTCCCGAGTTAGTTATAGTGCACAACGTCTTTCACGTCTTGATGCTGAAAAAGTACGCGCCAAACAGCTCCCATGTTCTTAGCCAAGAATCCGTTGTAGTATACGCTGCTCCGATGTACGAGGAGAGACCCGTGCGGATCCTAGTTAGAAAGGAGAGAGTACTTAGGAATAAAGTATACCGCTAGTAAAAGTGTTGTGACAGAATCATAGTGTTGAGGAAGCCACATGAGAATGGGAAGAAGACATGAGAAGAGACTTCCTGGAATTATTCTAATTTTCGAGGACGAAAATTTTGTAAGGGGGGTAGGTTGTAATGACCGCCATTTTCATGACACCTACTTACTATGTAATAAGTCATTAAGGAATAAAATGAACACAATTTAATGTCTTTTTGTACAATTTAAGTAACACGGTCAGGTACACAGCCGTGTGAGTGACTGTGTGCCATTCGGACTGTGTATCTATTAATAACCGTGTGAGTGTACATAGTCGTGTAGTGTAACACGGTCAAGTACACGATCGTGTAAGAGGCTGTGTACCGCTCAGATAGATGAATGTATTTCAAAGACATGGTCGTGTTGAGTAGTCTCAACTAGTACATGTCTGTGCCTGCAATGTACACGCCCGTGTTGTGTTGCACACGCACGCGTAAGAGTCCGTGTAGAACGCTGTGTAATGAGCCGAGAGCCACTGTAATGACTCTCATGAATTATGAAAATTAATTACTATGTAATGATGTAATTAAGTTAATAAACATAGTGTGCTTTTGTTAGGAAATGCCCTAAGTATTAGAGACATTTTGATGTATTCATTTTGAACTGGATAATAAAATTATACATAGAGGTTATTCATTACATTGCTATCTGTCCTCGTCTTATTTACATGTTAAAGTAAATGTAAGCAAATATGGCTCACTGACTGCTTGTATTAAACCTGTTAGAACGTTGCATGCAATGGACTTTTGTATGCGAGAAGACAATGTTCTAAAGTTAGCAGTCTAAATTATGGTCTGTAGTCTATGGGGTTAGACCGAGCATCTAACCCATGTTAAGACTATTATGTTGTCTAAAGCCTTAGAGGGGACGGTTTGTCTTAACTGTCTGGAGCTGGACTCCCAAGTAGAGACATGGATATGTTACTCGGTGGTGACATATTAGACCGGGACTAAAGCGTGATTGATCTACGTAGTCCGCTATGAGTGGATCAATCTGCTTTTGACGTTCATTGTACAATAACCTTAATCCTGAGTAAATGAACTACTTCATGTATATGACTTGTGTACTTTGATGTTCCAATGGCTAAAGCATCTCAGAGGTAGTAAGCTTATAGACCGGTTCGTTGGGTGCATGACTTGTATACGATGAAGGGTTTGTTTGCAGATATCGGAATCATAGCTCTGAGGAGTTAAAGGTATCCTCTTAAAGGCATTATACTGAATGTGAAAATGGACAAGGCCTTGGGTCGTCTGCTGGGCGGATGACTTCTTATTCACTTATGGTGAATAATCATTTTCTTGATTCGGTAGTATAATGGAACTTTAAGATAGCCTGATCAGTAGGATTAAACGGACTTTGACCTAAGGCTGATCATGGATATCATATGAGGGTTTTGCATATATGACAAGGTCATTGGATGGTAGCTCGTCACAGGCTTACGTAATACGGTATATAATTGGGAGTTCAGTTTCAGGTTTATAGTGGTGTGACTCTGAAATTAGTGATCATATGATTGAGTTGTTCGGTACAGAATAATGATCATATGGAATCACGGGAGCCCGATTATATATGTCCAATCAGTCCCTCTACTAGCTCCACATAATTCCTTAACGTTTGGTAAATTGATTTGTGTATGCTATTGGCTAGTTTATTATGCATGGATGGTGATGACACAGGATTAGGATGGTAGACAAGATTCTCTCCGGTTGGATTCAGATTTTGTTTTGGATAATAGAGTACACAATTATTCGAACTCCAAATAAAGTTGCCATGATTTTATTTGAGATTGGATTGGAGTTGTAGAAAATTATCCATGAGAACAAGAATATGAAACACAACCGTTTTGTGGAATTTGAAATTTGAATTTTGAATTTGAATTTTGAATTTTGAAATTTGAAATTTGAATTTTAAATTTGAAATTTGAATTTGAAATTTAAATTTGAAATTCGAATTTGAAATTTAAATTTGAAATTTGAAATTTGAAATTTGAAATTTGAAATTTGAAATTTGAAATTTGAAATTTGAATTTGAAATTTGAATTTGAAATTTGAAATTCAAATTTTGAATCACAGTCCAAGTAGGATTCGAATTTGTTGTGGAAAATCCACAAGGTTTGAAATTCGAATTTGAGTTGGATTTGGAGAGGATAATCTTGTTAGAATCCTACTTGAATTTTGAATCCAAATCCCAACAAAAGTGGGCGAATTTTTTGAGGATAATCCTCAATGGAAAATTCGGTTTTTTGTGGATAAGATTCAAGGGAAAATTCAAGTTTCAATCCTAGTTGAATTTGGATTCTCTCCTTCCCTAAAAGTGGCCGAAATTTTGGAGCCTTAATCCTAGGAAATTCGGTTATTTTTGGATAAGGTTGAGATGAGATTTAGCTTGAAAATCCTAGTGGAATTTTGATTCTTCCTTATCCTAAAAGTGGCCGAAAATTTGGAGAAGATTTTCTCCTAAAGATTTCGGATTTTTTGGTTGAAAAAGGGAGATAAAATTCTAGTTAAAATCTTGTTTAGATTTGGATTGGATTTATCCTAGAAAAACCGAATTTAATTGTTAGGATTATCCTATGAAAAATTCAGATTTTTGGTTAAAGATAAGGGAGAAAATCTTTTCCTAGTCCAATTCGAATTCAGAGAATCACCTCATGCAGGTCTATAAATAGAGGTCCTGCCACTCCAGTTCTCTCAGACCACAGACTCTCAGGTGAGCAGGCTTATTGTTGCACAGCTCATCGTGACAATAAAGTTCTTTAGAGATCTGGGTGGTCGGAAGAAGACTAGCAGTGCTAGCATACCGATCGAGGTTCAGAGTGCCCACACACTCAGCCATTCGGGAATTGGAGAATAGTAAAGAAGGCTAGTTGGTTGAAGCCTCCGGTCATTCTCCTCCTACAAGATTGGCGTCCTTGAGGTATGAGTTTTAATTGTTGTTGGTTTATTGTATATGGCATCATGAGATATTTAACGATCTAAAATTTTTTTATTGTTCCGCTGCGCCACTCTGATACGTTTTTCCCGATTTATTTTCCTACAATTGGTATCAGAGCCATCTCATGACTATGCCATGTACATAAATTAGACAATTACTTAGTCTTTTTTATTTATGTATGGATTTGATATTTAGAGAGTGGCATTCTAGGGTTCCTTTATGTTGTTATCATGGATTATGTATAAAGTATGTGGTTATTTTAATTTTCTAAATTATTATAAGCATGCTTGTTTATACCGGTTATGGTTCTTTAGAATTTAGAAAAATTGTATCTAGGAATTTTTATGTAACCATGGGAGCAGTTTATTAACACTGTAATTTTCCCATGGATTTTAATTTCTGTCTCTTAGAATTTTTATGGTTAGAATTTTTTGTACACCGGAAACGGTTTAGGAAATTTTATGTAATTATTCTTGGAGGAGATTGAAGATTGAAGACCGTAATTTATTTTTCCCAAAAGTTAAATTTGATTTAAAGGTTGAAATTTTGATTGTGTGGAAAATTTCAATTTAATTGGGATTCAAATTAATTTTTGGAGATCCTAATAGGTAAATTGGAATATGGCACGAAAATTGAGACACGACCCCTCGGGATAGGCCGACGGGCCTTGGTGGGGCTGCAGCCCCTGCCCTCGGGCAGGATGGGGCTGCGGCAGCCCCTGTGCAGGCCCATACCACCCACGGCCGTAGGCTCTGCCTGCAGCCGAGTGTGGCGCAGCCTGCCCAAGGCTGGCCGCAGCCTGGGCGTGCAGCCACTGGCTGCAGGCGCTGCCTGCAGCCTGCCGGCTGCTATGCCCAGCCTGGGCGTGCAGCCTGGCGCTGCAGGCTTGGCCTGCAGCCCGGCAGGGCTGCACAAGGGGCGACCGTGGGCTGCCAGCCCCTCCGGGGTTGGTGGCTGCCCACGGCGGCTGTCGCCTACGGGGGCGGCGGTCCGACGGTCCAAAAATCAGAAAATTTTGATTTTTAAATTTGAGATTTAATTTTAAATCATGTTTAAAAATATGTAATTAAAAATTTGAAATTTTTGAAATTACATATTATTACACATGATGTTTTAAAATTGTTTAAAATTCAAATTTGAAATTTAAATTTGAAATTCGAATTTGGAATTTGAATTTGAAATTTAAATTTTTGGGAGATTTAAATTTTAAATGATTCTTGGGATGAGAAATAAATGGAGAGGCTACATAAAGATGGATACAAGAAGACGGAACAAAATTCAAGACCCAAAGAATGCTTTGGATGGAATTTTGTAATCTTTATTTTCTTTGTTCTAGGATGGAACCATGGCTTGATTATTCTGTCAATTATTTTTCTGTGATATGTCATGGATGTATAAATATGTATTGATGGATGTTTTGTATGCATATTTGATAACATGTCATATAGGATAGGTGAGTGCCGCTCATACTATATTGATCATACATAATTTGTCAAAACTTGCATGTTTTTCAAAATATTGAGTGGGAGAGGGTTTCAAACAAAACCCACGGCCTCCATTGTTGATCCATATGTGAAAGCATGGTAACGCTTCGCGTCAGTTCTGACCTGACCACACCCCTCGATAGGTGTTTACCGCCGCCGGTATACTAGATTGGATCTCCTATGTGGAAAACGTGTTCGGGTGCGATCCTATTCATGACCACCCCTCGGTGGCTTGTTAGGACGTGGATCGGGCTACGTAAACAATGGTTATACACTCAAGACTCGTTTAGTTATTAACCTTCCCTAGAAGCTCTGTTAACTAAACTGGTGGCCAAATAAGCGGTTATTAATATATGTCTTAACCTTGGAGGATTTAAGGTAACATATATTAATTGGACGGGGTCCATGTTCCTGCTATTTGTTCTCATGACCACCCCTCGGTGGCTTGGGGCAATAGGTGCTAAGAATTACCGTTGCAATGCTACATGTTTTTTCAAGTTTCATGTAGGAACATACTTGTATGTTTTTATTTGCTAAATTATCTGTATATTTGCTTGGGCTTTGTAATGATGTCTAGTATAATTTTATTTCAGTTCAAAATGTCACCGACACCCCTCATTTCGATACTTACTGAAAATAAGTTGAATGGTGATAATTATAAAGACTGGAAAAGAAATCTATTAATAGTTCTCAGCTGCGAGAGACACAAGTTCGTACTAGACGAACCATGCCCACCTGGGCCCAAACCTGACACACCACTTGAGGAGGTCCCGGTTGCCTATAATCGTTGGAGAGAATCCAATGAGATAGCTCGATGCTACATCCTTGCTAGCATGACGAGTGCTTTACAAAAGCAGCATGAGACTTATCAAGTTGCTGGGGAGATCTTGGAAAATCTGGAGGACATGTTCGGAGGCCAAGAAAAATTGGCTCGACAGTCCGCTATCACCAGCATTATGAACTCTAAGCAAAAGGCGGGTGCTCCGGTGAAGGACCATATGATCACTCTAATGGGATTCTTCGCTGAGGCTGCCGAAAATGGTGCTGAGTTGGACTATAACACCCAGATCGAAATGGTGTTCAAGACTCTGTCTAAAGATTTTGTGGGGTTTAAGGCCGCATACAATCTGGCGACAAAGGAGTTAGGACTTACCAAGCTCATGAAGCAACTACAGGCTTATGAGCGGATGATCAGGGATGAGGATACGGTCCGACCTAAAGGAGAGGCCAATTTGGCGGAATCTTCCAATCCTTCACGGAAGAGGAAGAGGCCAAATAAGAAGCAAGTGGCTTCCAGTTCTTCTAATCCTCCTGTCTCGGACGGGAAGAAGAAGAAGAAGAACAAGAAGCCAAAGGACCCTAAAAAGTCCAAATGCTTCCACTGTGGGAAGGTAGGTCACTTCAAGAAGGCTTGCCGGGAATTCCTAGCCTCCTAGGGCAAGGAAGGTAAGGAACTTCATTACTTAGAAGCGTGTTTGGTGGAAGAATCAAAAGACACTTGGGTCATTGATTCAGGCGCCACTAATCATGTTTGTGTTTCTATGCAGGGGTTCGTGGAAACGAGAAGTCTACATGATAGGAGCCTCTCGTTGCGGACTGGAGATGGTAGCTTTGTGGTGGCTGAGGCAGTGGGAGACGTTCATCTTTATTTTGATCAATTTAGGTTTATTTTATTGAAAGACTGTTTTTATGTTTCTAATTTTAGGAGGAACTTTATATCGGTAGCTTGTTTAATAAAGGATTCTTATTCAGTTTCTTTTAGTAAAAGAGTTGATATTCGTAGAAATAAGTCTTTTATCTGTTCTGGATGGATGGATGGAAACCTATATTTGATCAGACCAAAGATGTACTCACTGCTTGACACTGAATTAATTGATAACTCTAAAAGGTTGAAAGTTTCTCACTCTAACAAGGCGTATCTTTGGCATTTAAGACTTGGTCATATTAATCAGGATAGGAATCAAAGATTGGTGAAAGACGGTCCTCTGGAATCTCTGGAGGAGGTACGACTTCCCCAATGTGAGTCTTGTCTAGAGGGTAAGATGACTAAGAGGTCTTTTGGAGCTAAGGGTACAAGGGCACAGGAGCTCTTAGAAATTGTGCACACTGACGTATGTGGCCCCATGAACGTCACAGCACGAGGAGGGTTCGAGTACTATGTCTCTTTCATAGATGATTACTCGAGGTATGGATATGTGTATCTGATGCACCGCAAGAGCGAAACCTTTGATAAGTTCAAAGAGTATCGTGCGGAAGTGGAAAAGCAATTGGATAAATCCATAAAGACACTTCGATCTGATCGAGGTGGCGAATACCTCTCCGATGAATTTCTAGGACATCTTGTAGAGAATGGGATATTATCCCAATTGACTGCACCTGGTACTCCACAACAGAATGGTGTAGCCGAAAGGAGAAACAGGACCTTATTCGATATGGTACGGTCCATGATGAGTTACTCAACGCTGCCATTATCATTTTGGGGACATGCTTTACAAACGGCGTGATATATTCTGAACCAGGTTCCGAGCAAATCAACTCCTAGAACTCCGTATGAATTGTGGCGTGGCAGGAAGCCCTCCCTTGGACATATGAGAATATGGGGCTGCCCGGCACATGTACTGGATGGGGATGCAAAGAAGTTGGAACCAAGATCAGAATTGTGCATGTTTGTAGGGTATCCAAAGGGAACTAAAGGAGGTCTGTTCTATAACCCGAAGGAACAAAAGGTCATTGTCACAACCCATGCGACATTCCTGGAGGAAAGTCACATGAATGACTTTAAGGCTCGAAGCAAAGTGGTGCTAGAGGAGTTATCGGGTGAAAGAACTGCTCCACAGATTTCGGTCTTGGACGCAAGTCCGAGTTCCAGTGAAAGACCTGCAGACGATCAACAATTTAGGGTGCCTTGTCGTAGTGGGAGGGTTTCTAAGAAATCTAATTTCTTTATGTATGATGCTGAGGTATACCAGGCCGAGGCTCATGAGCATGAGGAAGATCCGGTCACATATGATGAAGCTATAAAGGATGTTGATTCTAGATCTTGGAAACAGGCTATGAACAATGAGATGGATTCTATGAAATCCAACTCTGTTTGGGAACTTGTAGATTTGCCGGATGGGATAAAACCCATTGGATGCAAATGGGTCTACAAAAGAAAGAAGGATGCGGAAGGGAGAGTGGAAACTTTCAAAGCTAGACTGGTTGCAAAGGGATACACGCAAAAGGCTGGAATCGATTACTAGGAAACCTTTTCGCCTGTTGCTATGCTGAAATCTATCCGTATTCTTCTGTCCATTGCTGCGGCTCTCGATTATGAGATCTGGCAAATGGATGTCAAGACGGCATTCTTGAATGGCCATCTTGAAGAGTGTATCTATATGATACAGCCCGAAGGGTTCGTAGCAAAAAGCCAAGAAAGGAAAGTCTGCAAGTTGCTTAGATCCATTTATGGATTAAAGCAGGCATCCCGCTCATGGAACCAGAGGTTTGATCAAGCGATTAAGACATTTGGTTTTGAGCAGAACGTTGATGAACCTTGTGTTTATAAACGTATTAAGGATGGAAAAGTGGTCTTTTTGATACTCTATGTCGATGATATACTACTCATTAGGAATGATGTAGGGAATTTATCATCGGTCAAGCTTTGGTTACACCAACAGTTTGACATGAAGGACTTGGGAGAAGCTAATTATTTTCTAGGCATTCGTCTCTTCAGAGATCGAAAGAACAAAATGATAGCATTATCCCAAGCTTCATACATAGATAAAATAATTGACAAATATGCAATGCTAGAGGCAAAGAAAGGCTCACAACCTTCTATTGCCGGTTTAACTCTTTCATTGGATGACTGTCCCAAGACATCGGAAGAAAGAGAGCGTATGAGTAAGGTCCCTTATGCATCCGCTGTGGGTAGCCTTATGTACGCTATGCTTTGCACTCGCCCGGACATATGTTTTGCAGTAGGTATGGTGAGTCGATATCAAGCGAATCCTGGAACCAAGCACTGGCAAGCAGTAAAGCATATACTCAAGTATCTTAAGAGAACGAGGGATTATATGCTAGTGTATTCTGGAGGGGACCTAACACCCATAGGATACACGGACTCAGACTTCCAGACTTGTAAGGATTCGAGGAAATCGACATCTGGATCAGTGTTTTTACTCGGAGGAGGCGCCATTGTGTGGAGGAGCGTGAAGCAGGGCTGCACAGCTGACTCTACTATGGAGGCTGAGTATGTGGCTGCGGCTGAGGCATCTAAAGAAGCGGTTTGGCTCCGCAAGTTCTTTAGAGACCTTGAGGTCATTCCGGGTGTTGACAAGCCTATCACACTTTACTGTGATAATACAGGGGCTATTGCCAACACAAGGGAATCTCGGCACCACAAGAGGACCAAGCACATAGATCGGAGGTATCAAATTATTAGAGGGCATGTGTAGACAGGACAAGTGGATGTATGTAAGATCGCGTCCGAGGACAACATCACTGATCCCTTTACTAAGACTTTGGTAGCTAGAAGCTTTGAGAGGCATGTAGAGGCGATGGGGATGCGTAACATGGCACATCTGCTGGCTTAGGGAAAGTGGGAGATTGTTAGGAAATGCCCTAAGTATTAGAGACATTTTGATGTATTCATTTTGAACTGGATAATAAAATTATACATAGAGGTTATTCATTACATTGCTATCTGTCCTCGTCTTATTTACATGTTAAAGTAAATGTAAGCAAATATGGCTCACTGACTGCTTGTATTAAACCTGTTAGAACGTTGCATGCAACGGACTTTTGTATGCGAGAAGACAATGTTCTAAAGTTAGCAGTCTAAATTATGGTCTGTAGTCTATGGGGTTAGACCGAGCATCTAACTCATATTAAGACTATTATGTTGTCTAAAGCCTTAGAGGGGACGGTTTGTCTTAACTGTCTGGAGCTGGACTCCCAAGTAGAGACATGGATATGTTACTCGGTGGTGACATATTAGACCGGGACTAAAGCGTGATTGATCTACGTAGTCCGCTATGAGTGGATCAATCTGCTTTTGACGTTCATTGTGCAATAACCTTAATCCTGAGTAAATGAACTACTTCATGTATATGACTTGTGTACTTTGATGTTCCAATGGCTAAAGCGTCTCAGAGGTAGTAAGCTTATAGACTGGTTCGTTGGGTGCATGACTTGTATACGATGAAGGGTTTGTTTGCAGATATTGGAATCATAGCTTTGAGGAGTTAAAGGTATCCTCTTAAAGGCATTATACTGAATGTGAAAATGGACAAGGCCTTGGGTCGTCTGCTGGGCGGATGACTTCTTATTCACATATGGTGAATAATCATTTTCTTGATTCGGTAGTATAATGGAACTTTAAGATAGCCTGATCAGTAGGATTAAACGGACTTTGACCTAAGGCTGATCATGGATATCATATGAGGGTTTTGCATATATGACAAGGTCATTGGATGGTAGCTCGTCACAGGCTTACGTAATACGGTATATAATTGGGAGTTCAGTTTCAGGTTTATAGTGGTGTGACTCTGAAATTAGTGATCATATGATTGAGTTGTTCGGTACAGAATGATGATCATATGGAATCACGGGAGCCCGATTATATATGTCCAATCAGTCCCTCTACTAGCTCCACATAATTCCTTAACGTTTGGCAAATTGATTTGTGTATGCTATTGGCTAGTTTATTATACATGGATGGTGATGACACAGGATTAGGATGGTAGACAAGATTCTCTCCGGTTGGATTCAGATTTTGTTTTGGATAATAGAGTACACAATTATTCGAACTCCAAATAAAGTTGCCATGATTTTATTTGAGATTGGATTGGAGTTGTAGAAAATTATCCATGAGAACAAGAATATGAAACACAACCGTTTTGTGGAATTTGAAATTTGAATTTTGAAATTTGAAATTTGAATTTTGAAATTTGAAATTTGAATTTTAAATTTGAAATTTGAATTTGAAATTTAAATTTGAAATTCGAATTTGAAATTTAAATTTGAAATTTGAAATTTGAAATTTGAAATTTGAATTTGAAATTTGAATTTGAAATTTGAAATTTAAATTTTGAATCACAGTCCAAGTAGGATTCGAATTTGTTGTGGAAAATCCACAAGGTTTGAAATTCGAATTTGAGTTGGATTTGGAGAGGATAATCTTGTTAGAATCCTACTTGAATTTTGAATCCAAATCCCAACAAAAGTGGGCGAATTTTTTGAGGATAATCCTCAATGGAAAATTCGATTTTTTGTGGATAAGATTCAAGGGAAAATTCAAGTTTCAATCCTAGTTGAATTTGGATTCTCTCCTTCCCTAAAAGTGGCCGAAATTTTGGAGCCTTAATCCTAGGAAATTCGGTTATTTTTGGATAAGGTTGAGATGAGATTTAGCTTGAAAATCCTAGTGGAATTTTGATTCTTCCTTATCCTAAAAGTGGCTGAAAATTTGGAGAAGATTTTCTCCTAAAGATTTCAGATTTTTTGGTTGAAAAAGGGAGATAAAATTCTAGTTAAAATCTTGTTTAGATTTGGATTGGATTTATCCTAGAAAAACCGAATTTAATTGTTAGGATTATCTTATGAAAAATTCAGATTTTTGGTTAAAGATAAGGGAGAAAATCTTTTCCTAGTCCAATTCGAATTCAGAGAATCACCTCATGCAGGTCTATAAATAGAGGTCCTGCCACTCCAGTTCTCTCAGACCACAGACTCTCAGGTGAGCAGGCTTATTGTTGCACAGCTCATCGTGACAATAAAGTTCTTTAGAGATCTGGGTGGTCGGAAGAAGACTAGCAGTGCTAGCATACCGATCGAGGTTCAGAGTGCCCACACACTCAGCCATTCGGGAATTGGAGAATAGTAGAGAACGCTAGTTGGTTGAAGCCTCCGGTCATTCTCCTCCTGCAAGATTGGCGTCCTTGAGGTATGAGTTTTAATTGTTGTTGGTTTATTGTATATGGCATCATGAGATATTTAACGATCGAAAAATTTTTTATTGTTCCGCTGCGCCACTCTGATACGTTTTTCCCGATTTATTTTCCTACAGCTTTTCAGTTGAATGAATTAAATGGGAATAGTAACGTTTAATTACTATTCATGTAGTGAAAGGGGCAACCGACAGTGAAATCGGTCCACCCTATTATGTGAGTATGCGTTGAGACACGCAATATCAAGAAACCGGTCTAGACGACCATTTCATGATACAGAACTGATGAGCTAGTCATCAGTACGCTCAGACTGGTCATCTGAGCGCAGCAGTGATAATTGCCCTAATAGATGTACAGTATCGAGAAAAGCGGTCTAAATGACCTCTTCTCGCCCATAGACTGACAAAATCAAAGTCAGAACGCTCAGATTAGTCAGTCAGATAGTGAAAAGTGAACAGTGAATAGTGATTAGTGAATAGTGAGAAACGCAGTGTCAGGTTAGTGGCCAAGACGGCCTTAATCTGGCATAAAATTGACATATTAATAGTCAGCAGGCCCAATCTGGTCAATTGAGCACAAAATGTAGATTTTGTTTAAAAGATACGCAGTATCGGGATGAGGGTCAAGACGACCTTTTCTCACCCCGAAACTGATATATTTAGACTCAGGACGCCCAAATTAGTCAATCAGACACCTGACACGTTTTTCGAGACGGGGTCATACAGATCTCGAAAACTGGTCTAGAAGACCGCAGATGGACGTAAAACTGATAAATTTGAAATCAGCACGTCCAAATTAGTCAAGAGAGACTGTGTTTGAAATTTCACGCGAAAACGCCTCGTTATGCGTGCACAGTGTCAACACAGTGTAGGCCTAACCACAGTATCAAGAAATTGGTCAAGATGACATTTTCTTGATATAAAACTGATATATTTGGAATCAGAATGCTCAAATTAGTCATTTGAGCACAAAAAGTAATTTTTGATCGGGAACCATGCAGTATCGGGAAACTGGTCGAGACGACCTCGGATGAAGATAAAACTGATATATTTGGGTTCAACACTCCCAAATTAGTCAGTATAGCCTATCTTAAAATTTTTCAAAAAATTAGTATAAAAAGACGGAATTTTTGGGACTATTGAAAAATAGCCTCCATAATTTTTCCAAATCCCATTTCCTCCCCCAACACCACATGATGATGAACAGTGACCGACCATCGAATCCGGCCTCCGTTTTCGACAACGCCGGCACCATTGGAAAGCTCTCGACGAGCTGATTCCAACGGTGGGCCGAGTTGACCGAACCGACGCCGGAGCACGCAGCACGCACAGCCCAAAGCCGCCGGTGGCCGAATTTTTCAAACCGCCGTATCTTCGCCGTCCGACCTCCAAATGCCACGACTCCGGTCCCAATGGATTCGTGGTGAAGAGTAGAACAAAACCCAGGCTTCATTTCACGTCAACAGCCACCGGATCGCGCCGCCCAAGGTTCACCATCACCGTCGCTGTCGCCGCCGTCGGATCTCACTATTCCGGTGGAGTTGAGTTGCAAGGTGGGTATCAAAATGCTCAGAACAACACGTAGATCAAAAGCCCCAAATCAATTTTGTGCAACAACGCCGGAAAATGAAGATCCAACACCGCCGCCGTCGCCGACTTTTCGAGGGTCGATTTCCGGTGATAGGAGCCTCGATTGGTGAAATTGACACCACCAATGGGTCCCTCTCGTCGAGCTCTTCAAGATGGTGGTCGCCACTCCCATCGCCGCCGTGGTCAACGCCGGTCAACTGGTTACCCCATGAATATTACTATTCATCATGAATAGTATAGTTGACCTTTGACTAGTGAATAGTACCAGTTACCCTAACTGGTTACTATTCACTCTACTCTATCAGGATACTATTCATTTACCCTAACCGAATTTACCTTACTCTAGTGTAAGCTTCGGTTATGCTCAATTATGATTTCCATCATTTTATTGATTGTTTATTTTCTATTTGATTTCTAATGTAGAGCTCTGTTTATGGCAGTACCGATGATTATTAGCGCGCTGACTGGGAGGGTCTAAGGAGCGACCTTAGAACATCGTCCTCCACAGCCCTGATAACCCCGTAGGATTTAACAAACCTCCACCACTATGTTGGAGGGGCGGTACGCCTTAATGGTTTCATTTGCCATCTTTCAATTTATAGTTTTGACCAAGTGGTTGCATAAGTCACCTCAAGGTCACAATCCTCTATTGCCCGTAGGTCTTACTTATTTTCTTGATTTGGGATATGTTATACTAACTAATTCCCAAATGTTTATAGGATTTTATATCTAGTGTGCAGCTAGAATAGAATAGATTAACACAGTATTTCATGTTGCAGACATGAAAATGCTTGAACTTACCAATATTGCGCTAGTGTCCACTCCCGGAACACCTCCGCAGTTCTATCTTTATTGTGGGTTCCTACAGACGTAATAGTGTCTGTTAATACCCCTTTTTATTTATTATCTAAAATATATATATATTTTACTTAACAATTCTATACATTTAAATTTTATTTGTGGTACACGGTCTGCAACACGCTCGTGTTCTAGGCCGTGTACCTCTCGGGTCTATTTTACACGGCCATGTTATTTTCTTCCTTAGCCGTGTAACTGTACACGGCTCGATACATGCCCGTGTACCTCTCGGGTTATAAAATTTTTCCTATACACGGCCGTGTATCCCTCTACACGCCCGTGTTTCTTAAAATTCTTAGAATTTTAACTCTAAAATTCTTAGAATTTTAACTCTAAAATTCTTATTTTGAGTTTTATAATTTTATCTAAGTTATTCTAGGTCTTTTAGGGTTCTTTCCGAGCCCTTTCGGAAATTTTTAATCAAAATGACTATTTTGCCCTTAACGGGTTTCGGAACCATAATTGGCTTCATTCTATTGTTTTTTCCAAATTTTCTAAGTCTAATAATTTTAAAATAATATTTCCTAAGCTTTCGTATCATTTTACAGCTTAAATTGCCGCAAAATCTCAACTTCATTTTTCCCGACCCTCAGTTACTATTCATCCGTCACCTATGGTCGTTTTTTCATTTTTCGAGCGTTTCAGAGCCTCAAATGGCCCTTTCACTACTTACTAAACGTTATTCATCTCGTCCCCGACCCTCGGATCTCGAGAGACTCGGGTTTCCTATCCTGACCTAAAATTTTCCCTCGTTTTCCAAAAATACCCCTAACATCGATTTTTTTTCTGTTTTAGGCGTTTTAGTGATTTAGGGTCAGTTTACTATTCCTTTTGGGTTGGTTTTCCATTTCTAATCATAATTCACCGAGGGGTCTCGGTTTCCTTCCAAGTTTAATATTTTTATCCCTCGTTTCCCGAAATGCCCTTTAGCCGATTTTAGAAATTTCGTCAGCATTTCCGCTTAAATTTTAAGGTTTCCCGGCGTTAGGTACGCCTCAGAACCTTTGTACCTGCCACGTACTATACCAGAGGCCTATTTTATACAAAGTTTCCAAACTTTGTATAAAATCTTTCCATATGATTCAACATTTACAAGTCACATCACATATTTATTTTTTTTCCAAACTAACCCTAGTTTACTAGGTTTTTATATCTAATAAATTTTCATCACCACACCACATTACCCTTATACTTCTCAATGTATAAGTTAACATTCAAAAACTTAACAAAACATACATTCTAACCCTAGATATAGCCACGGATTTTATGCCAAAGATAGAAAGAAAATTTTACTTTTTTTCCTAGGATTTTTATCACTTGTATCAACATTAAAATCCTCCCATTTCCTCACATTCATGCCCATGGTTTTAGCAAGAATTCTTCTTCAAATTTTTCTTGTTTCTTAAGTTCATTTCATGCTTAACTTATCATATGATTGAATGAACATTATCACTAAATTAAAACAATAAAATTCATGAAGTTTTCACAACCTAGGAGCCACGGATTTTTCAAGGAAATCATGCAAAATTTTGCTTGTTTTTCTATCAAAATTCATGCCTTGAATATCACAACATCAAACAAATCCTAGAATCAACAATTCAACAAATTTTTCCCATTGTTTTTCAATTCCAAACCAACGGTTTTTATGGAAAAAAAATCAAGGAAAATGCTTCAAATTGGAGGTTTACCTTGCTTGGTTGTTGTCTTGATGTTGGAGATGAAATTCAAACTAGATTTGGTGTGAAATTCAAAACAAAATTTTTGGTTCAAGGGGGTTTTCTTCCACGGTTTTTGGCCGGAAAATTTGGCAAGAGTTTAGTTGTGTTTCTTCATTTTTTTTCTTGAATTTTTGATGCCTATTTATAGGCAAAAATCAAGGGCCTTTTTGCAATTTTTTTCAACAATTTCTTAATTTTTCAAGGACCAAAAAGTAAAGGTTTTGGGGTCAAAAATCAAATTTCCCTTTCTCCCTTTCCACATGGCCGAATGGCCTTTCAACAAAATGCCATAAAATTTTTTTCTTTTTTTCTAAGTGAATTTTGGCATGATCTTGGCCTTTGATCAAAAAGTAAACCAATCCTAGCCATACACCTTTCAAAAGCTTTCTAATTTTGATAAAAATTAATTTGCTTTATGACATCATCATAGTGATGTCATCAACTATTCATATTAATCTTTAATTAATTCGTAGTCAATTTTTGATTGTTATCCGATCCGAACGGAATTTTACCTAAATCGCGTAAGCGAGTTCTCAGCGCCTCCTGTGCGGTCGGTTTGTCTTATTTTGCTTCTGTTTGATTAGAATTCTCTACCGTAAATTTCTATTGTTTTAGTACATTTCAATGCACTCTCTAGGGTTTTCGGTTCTGATTTCGAACCGTCACACCCAATTATGTTCGGTAAGATTTTCCATCCCCGAACTCACCTACTTTAACACTGCCAGAATATTTTACATTATTCACAACAGTTTTAAAATACAACTATTTCACACTTTATTCATTATTATTGTTATTTACATACAAATTTTAACATAATTCGAGAATATAAAATTCCCGGTCATCACAATAGTAGTGACTCTACGGAGATGCTGATAAGAAACATTATTGATGACAGGTGGTCACCTGTAAATTGTTAAAGGCGAGAGTACGCATTTTACTGGCAAATTTAGGTAAGTATAACACCGCCTACGGCATGAATAAAATGATGTTAAATGATGTTTTTCAGCATGTTAAAAATACGTATGCCATGCAGACGATGTCGCACCACATGTTTAAGAGCATATTGTTTCACAATCAAGTAGATTGATGAAAGAGCAAGTTAGATGCCATATGTCTGTACCACGTAGGATTAGGGACAGCTTAGAAAAGCATGTGGCTAGAAAAGATAAACAAGATGGAATTGTATAGGCGTGTCGTACCGGCTCTTTCAGTTGAAAGGGTTTTAAAGTAAGTTAAAGTAGAAAGTTGAGCATCCATTGATGGCTCTACGACTTTTAACCACGGGCGTTGCCGATGGTCTGTGAATATACGGTACTGACACATGGGCCCTAAATAGACAAGAAAAAGATAGGAAAATATTGAAGCATAAATTAACATAACCGGATCATGCATTAGTTATAGTTCATCATGCTTTTAGAGACAGTAAGATGCACTCAGTACACAATGTTTCTGTGATGCACATGTTATGTAAAGGTTTATATTCGTTGATATGTTATATGTTGATTTGTTATGTGATATGTTAATACGGTATATGTTGGTACCTGATATGTTATGTGATTTTAAGTATGTTTTATGTTTAAACATGTTTTGCGGTAAACATGTTGTACTTACTGGGCGTAAAGCTTACATAGTGTGTTCATACTGTAGGTAAGCGTCCTACGGCTTAAACCCCAATGGGCGATGGTGGCGGCGGAGGCATATGTGAGGGCAAGGGTATAGAGACACCGCGAGTTTATCTTCCATAAATTGGAGTATCAGTATTTTGAATAGTAATAGTTAAATAGTATTTTAAATAGTAACTGTCAAATAGTATTTGTGAATAGTAATCGCTAAACAGTAATTTTGAATGGTAACCGTTAAATAATATTTTTAAATAGTAACCATAACCGTACTTTTGAATAGTAACTGTTACATAGTATTTTTGAATAGTAACCATAAACTGTATTTTTAAATAGTATCGTTAAATAGTATTTTTGAATAGCAATCATTAAATAGTATTTTAAATAGTAATCGGTATACGTATGTAAACAATAAACACGTACGTGGTAAAAAAAATCCATAAGATTATGATATCTAGTTAAGTATCAAGTGCAAGAAAGTATAAGAAAAGAAAGTAAGTAAGTAAGTTTTTAGTGATGGTCTGGGCCATTGAGGGCGCAGGGCATCACAGTTGGTATTAGAGTGGTTTCCTACCACCCTACCTCACATCGCCGTATGCCTGCCTCACCCGTCCAAGTAAGTTAGCTTTTGTTTTTAAATATTAGTATATAAGTTGACGTTCAAGTTATAGTAGGAGGATGGCTGCACTAGTTGACCCCCAACAAGTGCAAGAGGATCGAGAAGCGAGTATAGCTTTCGCTGCCAGGTGACCACACACATACGATCGCAGTAATCCATAAAAACTCCTTTATTAGATTCATCAAATGGAGAAAATCTTCGAAGGGTGCCATATTCCTACCCGTCTACAGGAGGTAATGGCCAGTAGCTGATTGCGAGGACCAGTAATGACATGGTGGAGCGCTCGACACAGAATCAGGGGTCCAGCGATGCAGTGGGCTGAGTTCTGCCAAGATCTTCACAACTTCGATGGCCCAGCTAAGGATGCAGATATCTGGGATGATATGTATGAGAGGAGATATCAGGTCCTCTCTAACATTTGGGACATTTATGAGGGAGAGACCATGGTACACTACTGTCAGCGATATTTGGACGCCATGTTGTCGAGCATTCCCTTAGACAAGCCATTTACAGAGGTAACCGACTTGCTTTGGAGAGGGATTCCATGGTAAGTGAGGGACCTCATCCATTACCCTCCACCACACAAGAACCTGAGGCACCTGGTTCGAGGCATAGTGGATGCTAAGCAAGTGGCACTCAACCCTGACCTGGCAAACACAGCACCTCAGCCGGCCAACGAAAAGCCTATAGCCAAACCACAACCAGCAGTACCCGAAGATAATAAGGACCTGTTGGAGGACCCCAAGCCAGCCCCTTAGTCTCCTGAGTACCATGAAGAGAAAAATGATGACGAGGCTATCCCCGATGCTCAACCTAACGACGAGAAGGAGGAGATCCCCCACCACATCAGTGACGATGAGGGAGTAGAAATGTATGAGCCCCAAGTCATCATCACTAGTGATGATGAAGTTGATTTTGCTTGGGGAGACGAAGACGAAGATCCCGAGGAATTCCCTTTTAGTGACAATGAAGATAAGGCGATGTTGGATGCCGAGTCTACGATATCTTCTTAGTAGTAGTAACCCTTCTCACGGGAACTTTGTTTTGTAAATATAGAGGGGAACAGTAGCTCCCCATCTAACTTAGTAATTGTACTTTTGGGATCGTATTTTGGGAAGTGTGTATGACTCCCACCGAACTAGAATTTTGGATATATTTATATATAAATATTTTGTGGAATCTAATATGAAAAGTAGTTAAGTTTTGGCCTGAGGGCCTAAATATGATTTTTCCACAAGTATGATCAAAGTATAATATGGAGTGCAGGACGGTTCTTGGCACTCATGTGATGTCTCAATGCGATGCGGTAATTGTAATGAACATCACAAGAGGAGAAAGAAAGATATAAAATGAGTATATATGTTTTTATCTATGATTGTTTAGTAAGAAGGAAAATGATATGTAATACGAGCCCCAAGTATCAAATTTGAGGAACTTATGTTCTCTTTTCCCATTATGTGATAGGGTTATATAGGTGACAATGGCAAGAACAAGAGCCCAAACAAACCAAGCTACGCGAGACGATGAGCTAATGGCACGGCTCACAGCTATGCAGGAAATGATGCTAAACCAACAACAGGAGCTTAACCAACTCTAGAAGCAGCTGAACTGACAATTACAGGCACCACAACTAGAAGAGCTGCCAGTCCTAGTGGCACTAATAGCCCCCGACAGCCCTAAGGAACAAGCTGCCCCACCAGTCCAAGCAATGCCAGTACCACTGGCTGTGGCTACTTCTACAGCAACCCATATCCTTGTGCCAGCCTATAGAAAGGGCAACCTATACAAGCGGTTTAGGTGTATGAAGGTGCCTGAATTCGAGAGGACTACGAACCCCATTGAAGCAGATGACTAGTTGACCGACGTCCAGGTCCTACTCGACCTTGTGGGATTAACTGAAAGAGAGAAAGTACTATGCATAACCCTAGGCCTACGCAAAGGAGCACGCCAGTGGTGGAAGTGTTAGGAAATGCATTAAGCATGATAGACATATTGATGTATTTATTTTGAACTGGATAATAAAATTATATATAGAGGTTATTTATTACATTGTTATTGGTCCATATTCTATTTACATGTTAAAGTAAATGTAAGCAAATATGGCTCACTGACTGCTTGTGTTAAAACTATTAGAACATTGCATGCAATGGAGTTTTGTATGCGAGAAGACAATGCTCTAAAGTAAGAGGTCTAACGTAAGGTCTATAGTCTATGGGGTTAGACCGATCATTTAACTCATGTTAAGACTATTATGTTGTCTAAAGCCATGGTGGGGACGATTTGTCTTAACTGTTTGGAGCATAGACTCCCAAGTAGAGACATAGATATGTTGCTTGGTGGTGACATATTAGACCGGGACTAAAGCGTGATTGATCTATGTAGTTTGGTATGAGTGGATCAATCTGCTTTTGATGTTCATTATGCAATAACATTAATCCTGAGTAAATGAACTACTTCATGTATATGACTTGTTTACTTTGATGTTCCAATGGCTAAAGCGTCTCAGAGGTAGTAAGCTTATAGACCGATTCGTTGGGTGCATGACTTGTATACGATGAAGGATTTGTTTATAGATATCGAAATCATAGCTCTAAGGAGTTAAAGGTATCCTCTTAAAGGCATTATACTGGATGTGAAAATGGATAGGGCCTTGGGTCGTCTGCTGGGCAGATGACTTCTTATTCACATATGGTGAATAATCATTTTCTTATTTGGTAGTGTAATGGAACTTTAAGATAGCCTGATCAGTAGGATTAAACGGACTTTGATCTAAGGCTGATCGTAGATATCATATGAGGGTTTTGCATACATGACAAGGTCATTGGACATTAGCTTGTCACAGGCTTTCGTAATACGGTATATAATTAGGAGTTCAGTTTCAAGTTTATAGTGGTGTGACTCTAAAATTAGTGATCATATGATTGAATTGTTCGGTATAGAATGATGATCATATGGATTCACGGGAGCCCGATTATATGTCTAATTGGTCCCTCCACTAGCTCCACATAATTCCTTAACGGTTGGCAAATTGATTTGTGTATGCTTATTAGCTCGTTGATTATGCATGAATGGTGTTGACATAGGATAAGGATGGTGAACAAGATTCTCTCCGGTTGAATTTGGATTTTGTTTTGGATAATAGAGTACACAATTATTCGAACTCCAAATAAAGTTGCCATGATTTTATTTGAGATTGGATTGGAGTTATAGAAAATTATCCATGAGAACAAAAATTTGAAATACAACTTTTTTGTGGATTTTGAAATTTGAAATTTGAAATTTAAATTTTGAATTTGAAATTTGAATTTGAATTTAAATTTGAAATTCAAATTTGAAATTTAATGAGAACAAAAATTTGAAATACAACTTTTTTGTGGATTTTGAAATTTGAAATTTGAAATTTAAATTTTGAATTTGAAATTTGAATTTGAATTTAAATTTTAAATTCAAATTTGAAATTTAAATTTGAAATTTGAATTTCAAATTTAAATTTGAATTTTGAATTTTGAAATTTGAAATTCAAATTTTGAATCACAATCCAAGTGGAATTCGAATTCTTTGTGGATAATTCCATAGGGTTAGAATTTGAATTTGAGTTGGATTATGGAGAGGAAAATCTTGCTTGAATTCTACTTGAATTTTGAATCCCGATCCTAACTAAAATGGTCAAAAATTATTGAGGAATTCCTCCTAGATATTTTCAGTTTTTATGGATAAGGTTCAAGGAAAATTCAAACAAGAAAATCCCAGTTGAATTTGGATTCTCTCCCTCTCTAAAGTGCACGAAATTTGTGGATAAATCCAAGGAGGTTTTTTGGTTTTTGTGGATAAGGGTGAGATTAAATTCAAGCTAAAAAATACTTTTTGAATTTTGATTCTTCCCCTCACAAAAATGGCCGAAAATTCAAGGATAATCCTAAGGGAGATTTTCAGTTTTTTAGTGGATAAAGGTGAGATAAAATTCGACCTAGAAAATCCTATTCAAATTTTGATTCTCCTCACATTAAAGTAGCTGAATCTAGCCTTATTTATGGCCTAGGGAAATTTGGTTATGATGGATAAATGAGGGGATTAAATTCAAGTTAAAATCCTATTTGAATTTGGATTGTAAAAATCCCAAGGTTGGCCGGATTTTCCCATGATTGCGGCCTATGGGATTTTCGAATTTTATTAATGGATAAGGGAGAAAATCTTCTCCTAAACCAATTTGAATTCAAGGGATCACCTCATGCAAGTCTATAAATAGAGGTCCTGCCACTCCAGTTCTCTCAGACCACAGACTCTCAGGCGAGCAGGCTTATTGTTGCACAACTCACCATGGCAATAAGTTCTTTAGAGATCTGGGTGGTCGGAAGAAGACTAGCAGTGCTAGCATACCGGTCGAGGAACCAAGCGCCCACATACTCTGCCATCCGGGAATTGGAGAATAGTACAGAAGGCTAGTTGGTTGAAGCCCTCCAATCATTCTCCTCCTACAGTTGGCATCCTCTTGAGGTATGAGATTTATTGTTGTTAATTTATTTTATATGGTATCACGAGATATTTAACAATCTTGAAAAATTTTATTGTTCCGCTGCGCCGCTTTGATGCGTTTTTACTGATTTTAATCCTACAGGAAAACCATGGCTATTAGGAAGGATGTTAACGCAATGAACCACGCAGACTTTATTGCCGAGTTCAGAGAAATGTGTTTCAACGATGAAGCCCTAGTAATCCAGCAAGATGAATTCAACAGTCTGCGCCAGGGTAACATAACGGTCATGGAAGCCATAAGGAAGTTCAAACAACTGGCACAACTTTGCCCCGACTTAGTGCCAATAGAGAAAGAAAGGGTCAGGAGAATGCTAAAAATGTTCCGGATGGATATTACCATCCAGGTATGTAGTGGGAGTCATGGGCCAACGACCGTAGCTGAGTGTGTCAGCAGAGCCATCCGGGTAGAATACTAGCTAGCCCAAGACAAAGAGAGGAGGGTGTAAATCTTTAAGGCAAAGAGAAAAGAGAAGAACCAGCCGAAGCAGATCAAGGGAAGACCAAACCATGACTCAGAACACAAAGGGCAGAACACAGGGGTCAGCCTACACCACTGATAGTCCAACCACAACAACAACAAGAAAAGAGGGAACCAGAGCAACCAGGGGCAGTAGAGGAATTTCCCCCAAAAGAAGCACAATCATGGGGGAAATGGCAATCAATACCCACCTTGCCCTAAATGTGGAAAGAACCATCCAGGAGAATGTCACTAGGGTACCAGCGGCTGTTACATATGTGGCAAGGAAGGCCACTTTGCCAAGCACTGTCGCTCTAACCCGCAAAATCAGCAAGGCCAAGCCCGCCCCACTAGCGGTCAGCTGCATGCTGCCCAAGGAATAATTAAAGGCCCGTCAATCAACCAAGGCAGATTGGAAGCTCCAGAGCCACAGGGGAGGATTTACACCTTCACTCGTGAGGATGTAGAGGCCAGAACCTCAACTGTGGTGATAGGTCAGCTTTTTGTCGCCAACTCCACTGCATCGATTTTATTTGATTCTGGAGCTACGCACTCTTTTGCATCATCAGAATTTGCTAGGAGGTTAGGTAATAACCTAGATAAGATGAATCAAACTTTTCGAACAACCCTTCCCTTCGGGGAAGTTTTATTATCTAGCTGTTGGGTATGCTATGTGCCAATAGTTATCGGTGGGCATGAGCTGAGCGTAGACCTAATCGTCATCGAGAAGTGTGACTACGACGTGATTATAGGAATGGATTTCCTTGCCAAGTACCATGCCGTTATAGACTGTTAGAGATGGGAGGTGACCATCGACCCGAGCGGACACGAAAAATTTATCTACGAGGGCTTATCGTTGAAGCAGCAGAAGACGATGATATCGATAATAAAGGCTCATCAACTACTATCCAGCAAATGCACTGGTTTTCTCGCACACATCATGGATACAACCCAGGAAGTGGAAACTAGACCGGACATGTAGGATAATAAACCGGTAAAAACGTATCAGAGTGGCGCAGCGGAACAATAAAAAATTTTAGATCGTTAAATATCTCATGATGCCATATACAATAAACCAACAACAATTAAAACTCATACCTCAAGGACACCAATCTTGCAGGAGGAGAATGACCGGAGGCTTCAACCAACTAGCCTTCTCTACTATTCTCCAATTCCCGAATGGCTGAGTGTGTGGGCACTCTGAACCTCGATCGGTATGCTAGCACTGCTAGTCTTCTTCCGACCACCCAGATCTCTAAAGAACTTTATTGTCACGATGAGCTGTGCAACAATAAGCCTGCTCACCTGAGAGTCTGTGGTCTGAGAGAACTGGAGTGGTAGGACCTCTATTTATAGACCTGCATGAGGTGATTCTCTGAATTCGAATTGGACTAGGAAAAGATTTTCTCCCTTATCCAAACCAAAAAATCCGAATTTTCCAAGGGAGAATCTCCACAATTAAATTCGGTTTTCCTAGGACAAATCCAATCCAAATCTAAACAAGATTTTAACTAGAATTTTATCTCCCTTTTTCAACCAAAAAATCTGAAATCTTTAGGAGAAAATCTTCTCCAAATTTTCGGCCACTTTTAGGATAAGGAAGAATCAAAATTCCACTAGGATTTTTCAAGCTAAATCTCATCTCAACCTTATCCAAAAATAACCGAATTTCCTAGGATTAAGGCTCCAAAATTTCGGCCACTTTTAGGGAGTAGAGAGAATCCAAATTCAACTAGGATTGAAGCTTGAATTTACCCTTGAATCTTATCCACAAAAACCGAATTTTCCATTGAGGATTATCCTCAAAAAATTCGCCCACTTTTGTTGGGATTTGGATTCAAAATTCAAGTAGGATTCTAACAAGATTATCCTCTCCAAATCCAACTCAAATTCGAATTTCAAACCTTGTGGATTTTCCACAACAAATTCGAATCCTACTTGGACTGTGATTCAAAATTTGAATTTCAAATTTCAAATTCAAATTTCAAATTCAAATTTCAAATTTCAAATTTCAAATTTCAAATTTAAATTTCAAATTCAAATTTCAAATTCGAATTTTCAAATTCAAATTTCAAATTCAAATTTCAAATTCAAAATTCAAAATTCAAATTTCAAAATTCAAATTTCAAATTTCAAAATTCAAATTTCAAATTCCACAAAACGGTTGTGTTTCATATTCTTGTTCTCATGGATAATTTTCTACAACTCCAATCCAATCTCAAATAAAATCATGGCAACTTTATTTGGAGTTCGAATAATTGTGTACTCTATTATCCAAAACAAAGTCTGAATCCAACCGGAGAGAATCTTGTCTACCATCCTAATCCTGTGTCATCACCATCCATGCATAATAAACTAGCCAATAGCATACACAAATCAATTTGCCAAACGTTAAGGAATTATGTGGAGCTAGTAGAGGGACTGATTGGACATATATAATCGGGCTCCCGTGATTCCATATGATCATCATTCTGTACCGAACAACTCAATCATATGATCACTAATTTCAGAGTCACACCACTATAAACCTGAAACTGAACTCCCAATTATATACCGTATTACGTAAGCCTGTGACGAGCTACCATCCAATGACCTTGTCATATATGCAAAACCCTCATATGATATCCATGATCAGCCTTAGGTCAAAGTCTGTTTAATCTTACTGATCAGGCTATCTTAAAGTTCCATTATACTACCGAATCAAGAAAATGATTATTCACCATATGTGAATAAGAAGTCATCCTCCCAGCAGACGACCCAAGGCCTTGTCCATTTTCACATTCAGTATAATGCCTTTAAGAGGATACCTTTAACTCCTCAGAGCTATGATTCCGATATCTGCAAACAAACCCTTCATCGTATACAAGTCATGCACCCAACGAACCGGTCTATACGCTTACTACCTCTGAGACGATTTAGCCATTGGAACATCAAAGTACACAAGTCATATACATGAAGTAGTTCATTTACTCAGGATTAAGGTTATTGCACAATGAACGTCAAAAGCAGATTGATCCACTCATAGCGGACTACGTAGATCAATCATGCTTTAGTCCCAGTCTAATATGTCACCACCAAGCAACATATCCATGTCTCTACTTGGGAGTCCAGCTCCAGACAGTCAAGACAGACCGTCCCCTCCAAGGCTTTAGACAACATAATAGTCTTAACATGAGTTAGATGCTCGGTCTAACCCCATAGACTACAGACCATAGTTTAGACTGCTAACTTTAGAACATTGTCTTCTCGCATACAAAAATCCATTGCATGCAACGTTCTAACAGTTTTAACACAAGCAGTCAGTGAGCCATATTTGCTTACATTTACTTTAACATGTAAATAAGACGAGGACAGATAGCAATGTAATGAATAACCTCTAAGTATAATTTTATTATCCAGTTCAAAATGAATACATCAAAATGTCTCTAATACTTAGGGCATTTCCTAACAATCTCCCACTTGCCCTAAGCCAGCAGATGTGCCATGTTACGCATCCCCATCGCCTCTACATGCCTCTCAAAGCTTCTAGCTACCAAAGTCTTAGTAAAGGGATCAGCGATGTTGTCCTCGGACGCGATCTTACAAACATCCACTTGTCCTGTCTCCACATGCCCTCTAATAATGTGATACCTCCGATCGATGTGCTTGGTCCTCTTGTGGTGCCGAGATTCCCTTGTGTTGGCAATAGCCCCTGTATTATCACAGTAAAGTGTGATAGGCTTGTCAACACCCGGAATGACCTCAAGGTCTCTAAAGAACTTGCGGAGCCAAACCGCTTCTTTAGATGCCTCAGCCGCAGCCACATACTCAGCCTCCATAGTAGAGTCAGCTGTGCAGCCCTGCTTCACGCTCCTCCACACAATGGCGCCTCCTCCGAGTAAAAACACTGATCCAGATGTCGATTTCCTCGAATCCTTACAAGTCTGGAAGTCTGAGTCCGTGTATCCTACGGGTGTTAGGTCCCCTCCAGAATACACTAGCATATAATCCCTCGTTCTCTTAAGATACTTGAGTATATGCTTTACTGCTTGCCAGTGCTTGGTTCCAGGATTCGCTTGATATCGACTCACCATACCTACTGCAAAACATATGTCCGGGCGAGTGCAAAGCATAGCGTACATAAGGCTACCCACAGCGGATGCATAAGGGACCTTACTCATACGCTCTCTTTCTTCCGATGTCTTAGGACAGTCATCCAATGAAAGAGTTAAACCGGAAATAGAAGGTTGTGAGCCTTTCTTTGCCTCTAGCATTGCATATTTGTCAATTATTTTATCTATGTATGAAGCTTGGGATAATGCTATCATTTTGTTCTTTCGATCTCTGAAGAGACGAATGCCTAGAACATAATTAGCTTCTCCCAAGTCCTTCATGTCAAACTGTTGGTGTAACCAAAGCTTGACCGATGATAAATTCCCTACATCATTCCCAATGAGTAGTATATCATCGACATAGAGTATCAGAAAGACCACTTTTCCATCCTTAATACGTTTATAAACAAAAGGTTCATCAACGTTCTGCTCAAAACCAAATGTCTTAATCGCTTGATCAAACCTCTGGTTCCATGAGCGGGATGCCTGCTTTAATCCATAAATGGATCTAAGCAACTTGCAGACTTTCTTATCTTGGCCTTTTGCTACGAACCCTTCGGGCTGTATCATATAGATACACTCTTCAAGATGGCCATTCAAGAATGCCGTCTTGACATCCATTTGCCAGATCTCGTAATCGAGAGCCGCAGCAATGGACAGAAGAATACGGATAGACTTCAGCATAGCAACAGGCGAAAAGGTTTCCTCGTAATCGATTCCAGCCTTTTGCGTGTATCCCTTTGCAACCAGTCTAGCTTTGAAAGTTTCCACTCTCCCTTCCGCATCCTTCTTTCTTTTGTAGACCCATTTGCATCCAATGGGTTTTATCCCATCCGGCAAATCTACAAGTTCCCAAACAGAGTTGGATTTCATAGAATCCATCTCATTGTTCATAGCCTGTTTCCAAGATCTAGAATCAACATCCTTTATAGCTTCATCATATGTGACCGGATCTTCCTCATGCTCATGAGCCTCGGCTTGGTATACCTCAGCATCATACATAAAGAAATTAGGTTTCTTAGAAACCCTTCCACTACGACGAGGCACCCTAAATTGTTGATTGTCTGCAGGTCTTTCACTGGAACTTGGACTTGCGTCCAAGACCGAAATCTGTGGAGCAGTTCTTTCACCCGATAACTCCTCTAGCACCACTTTGCTTCGAGGCTTAAAGTCATCCATGTGACTTTCCTCCAAGAATGTCGCATGGGTTGAGACAATGACCTTTTGTTCCTTCGGGTTATAGAACAGACCTCCTTTAGTTCCTTTTGGATACCCTACAAACATGCACAATTCTGATCTTGGTTCCAACTTCTTCGCATCCCCATCCAGTACATGTGCCGGGCAGCCCCATATTCTCATATGTCCAAGGGAGGGCTTCCTGCCATGCCACAATTCATACGGAGTTCTAGGAATTGATTTGCTCGGAACCTGGTTCAAAATATAGCACGCCGTTTGTAAAGCATGTCCCCAAAATGATAATGGCAGCGTTGAGTAACTCATCATGGACCGTACCATATCCAATAAGGTCCTGTTTCTCCTTTCGGCTACACCATTCTGTTGTGGAGTACCAGGTGCAGTCAATTGGGATAAAATCCCGTTCTCTACAAGATGTCCTAGAAATTCATCAGAGAGGTATTCGCCACCTCGATCAGATCGAAGTGTCTTTATGGATTTATCCAATTGCTTTTCCACTTCCGCACGATACTCTTTGAACTTGTCAAAGGTTTCGCTCTTGCGGTGCATCAGATACACATATCCATACCTCGAGTAATCATCTATGAAAGAGACATAGTACTCGAACCCTCCTCGTGCTGTGACGTTCATGGGGCCACATACGTCAGTGTGCACAATTTCTAAGAGCTCCTGTGCCCTTGTACCCTTAGCTCCAAAAGACCTCTTAGTCATCTTACCCTCTAGACAAGACTCACATTGGGGAAGTCGTACCTCCTCCAGAGATTCCAGAGGACCGTCTTTCACCAATCTTTGAATCCTATCCTGATTAATATGACCAAGTCTTAAATGCCAAAGATACGCCTTGTTAGAGTGAGAAACTTTCAACCTTTTAGAGTTATCAATTAATTCAGTGTCAAGCAGTGAGTACATCTTTGGTCTGATCAAATATAGGTTTCCATCCATCCATCCAGAACAGATAAAAGACTTATTTCTACGAATATCAACTCTTTTACTAAAAGAAACTGAATAAGAATACTTTATTAAACAAGCTACCGATATAAGGTTCCTCCTAAAATTAGGAACATAAAAACAGTCTTTCAATAAAATAAACCTAAATTGATCAAAATAAAGATGAACGTCTCCCACTGCCTCAGCTACCACAAAGCTACCATCTCCAGTCCGCAACGAGAGGCTCCTATCATGTAGACTTCTCGTTTCCACGAACCCCTGCATAGAAACACAAACATGATTAGTGGCGCCCGAATCAATGACCCATGTGTCTTTCGATTCTTCCACCAAACACGCTTCTAAGTAATGAAGTTCCTTACCTTCCTTGCCCTTGGAGGCTAGGAATTCCCGGCAAGCCTTCTTGAAGTGACCTACCTTCCCACAATGGAAGCATTTGGACTTTTTAGGGTCCTTTGGCTTCTTGTTCTTCTTCTTCTTCTTCCCGTCCGAGACAGGAGGATTAGAAGAACTGGAAGCCACTTGCTTCTTATTTGGCCTCTTCCTCTTCCGTGAGGGATTGGAAGATTCCGCCAAATTGGCCTCTCCTTTAGGTCGGACCACATCCTCATCCCTGATCATCCGCTCATAAGCCTGTAGTTGCTTCATGAGCTCGGTTAGTCCTAACTCCTTTGTCGCCAGATTGTATGCGGCCTTAAACCCCACAAAATCTTTAGACAGAGTCTTGAACACCATCTCGATCTGGGTGTTATAGTCCAACTCAGCACCATTCTCGGCAGCCTCAGCGAAGAATCCCATTAGAGTGATCATATGGTCCTTCACCGGAGCACCCGCCTTTTGCTTAGAGTTCATAATGCTGGTGATAGCAGACTGTCGAGCCAATTTTTCTTGGCCTCCGAACATGTCCTCCAGATTTTCCATGATCTCCCCAGCAACTTGATAAGTCTCATGCTGCTTTTGTAAAGCACTCGTCATGCTAGCAAGGATGTAGCATCGAGCTATCTCATTGGATTCTCTCCAACGATTATAGGCAACCGGGATCTCCTCAAGTGGTGTGTCAGGTTTGGGCCCAGGTGGGCATGGTTCGTCCAGTACGAACTTGTGTCTCTCGCAGCTAAGAACTATTAATAGATTTCTTTTCCAATCTTTATAATTGTCGCCATTCAACTTATTTTCAGTAAGTATCGAAATGAGGGGTGTCGGTGACATTTTGAACTGAAATAAAATTATACTAGACATCATTACAAAGCCCAAGCAAATATGCAGATAATTTAGCAAATAAAACATACAAGTATGTTTCTACATGAAACTTGAAAAAAATGTAGCATTGCAACGTTAATTCTCAGCACCTATTGCCCCAAGCCACCGAGGGGTGGTCATGAGAACAAATAGCCGGAACATGGACCCCGTCCAATTAATATATGTTACCTTAAATCCTCCAAGGTTAAGACATATATTAATAACCGCTTATTTGGCCACCAGTCTAGTTAACAGAGCTTCTAGGGAAGGTTAATAACTAAACGAGTCTTGAGTGTTTAACCATTGTTTACGTAGCCCGATCCACGTCCTATCAAGCCACCGAGGGGTGGTCATGAATAGGATCGCACCCGAACACGTTTTCCACATAGGAGATCCAATCTAGGATACCGGCGGCGGTAAACACCTACCGAGGGGTGTGGTCAGGTCAGAACTGACGCGAGGCGTTACCATGCTTTCACATATGGATCAACAATGGAGGCCGTGGGTTTTGTTTGAAACCCTCTCCCACTCAATATTTTGAAAAACATGCAAGTTTTGACAAATTATGTATGATCAATATAGTATGAGCGGCACTCACCTATCCTATATGACATGTTATCAAAAATGCATACAAAACATCCATCAATACATATTTATACATCCATGACATATCACAGAAAAAATAATTGACAGACTAACCAAGCTATGGTTCCATCCTAGAACAAAGAAAATAAAGATTACAAAATTCCATCCAAAGCATTCTTTGGGTCTTGAATTTTGTTTCGTCTTCTTGTATCCATCTTTATGTAGCCTCTCCATTTATTTCTCATCCCAAGAATTATTTAAAATTTAAATTTCCAAAAATTTAAATTTCAAATTCAAACTCCAAATTCGAATTTCAAATTTAAATTTCTAATTCAAATTTTAAACAATTTTAATCATCATGTGTAATAATATGTAATTTCAAAAAATTTCAAATTTTTAATTACATATTTTTAAACATGATTTAAAATTAAATTTCAAATTTAAAAATCAAAATTTTCAAATTTTGGACCGCCGCACCGCCGCCCGTGAAGGCGGCAGCCGCCGTGGGCAGCCACCAACCCCGGAGGGGCTGGCAGCCCACGGCTGCCCCTTGTGCAGCCCTGCCGGGCTGCAGGCCAAGCTTGCAGCGCCAGGCTGCACACCCAGGCCGGGCGCAGCAGCCGGCAGGCTGCAAGCAGCGCCTGCAGCCAGTGGCTGCACGCCCAGGCTGCGGCCAGCCTTGGGCAGGCTGCGCCACCCTCGGCTGCAGGCCAAGCCTGCGGCCGTGGGTGATGCTTGCCTGCATAGGGGCTGCGGCAGCCCCATCCTACCCGAGGGCAGGGGCTGCAGCCCCACCAAGGCCCGTCGGCCTATTCCGAGGGGTCGTGTCTCGATTTTCGTGCCATATTCCAATTTACCTATTAGGATCTCCAAAAATTAATTTGAATCCCAATTAAATTGAAATTTTCCACACAATCAAAATTTCAACCTTTAAATCAAATTTAACTTTTGGAAAAAATAAATTACGGTCTTCAATCTTCAATCTCCTCCAAGAATAATTACATAAAAAATTCTAAACCGTTTCCGGTGTACAAAAATTCTAACCATAAATATTCTAAGAGGCAAAAATTAAAATCCATGGGAAAAACACAGTGTTAATAAACTGCTCCCATGGTTACATAAAAAATTCCTAGATACAATTTTTCTAAATTCTAAGGAACCATAACCGGTATAAACAAGCATGCTTATAATAATTCAAAAAATTAAAGTAACCACATACTTTATACATAATACATGATAACAACATAAAGGAACCCTAGAATGCCACTCTCTAAATATCAAATCCATACATAAATAAAAAGACTAAGTAATTATCTAATTTATGTGCATGGCATAGTCATGAGATGGCTCTGATACCAATTGTAGGATAATAAACCGGTAAAAACGTATCAGAGTGGCGCAGCGGAACAATAAAAAATTTTAGATCGTTAAATATCTCATGATGCCATATACAATAAACCAACAACAATTAAAACTCATACCTCAAGGACGCCAATCTTGCAGGAGGAGAATGACCGGAGGCTTCAACCAACTAGCCTTCTCTACTATTCTCCAATTCCCGAATGGCTGAGTGTGTGGGCACTCTGAACCTCGATCGGTATGCTAGCACTGCTAGTCTTCTTCCGACCACCCAGATCTCTAAAGAACTTTATTGTCACGATGAGCTGTGCAACAATAAGCCTGCTCACCTGAGAGTCTGTGGTCTGAGAGAACTGGAGTGGTAGGACCTCTATTTATAGACCTGCATGAGGTGATTCTCTGAATTCGAATTGGACTAGGAAAAGATTTTCTCCCTTATCCAAACCAAAAAATCCGAATTTTCCAAGGGAGAATCTCCACAATTAAATTCGGTTTTCCTAGGACAAATCCAATCCAAATCTAAACAAGATTTTAACTAGAATTTTATCTCCCTTTTTCAACCAAAAAATCTGAAATCTTTAGGAGAAAATCTTCTCCAAATTTTCGGCCACTTTTAGGATAAGGAAGAATCAAAATTCTACTAGGATTTTTCAAGCTACATCTCATCTCAACCTTATCCAAAAATAACCGAATTTCCTAGGATTAAGGCTCCAAAATTTCGGCCACTTTTAGGGAGTAGAGAGAATCCAAATTCAACTAGGATTGAAGCTTGAATTTACCCTTGAATCTTATCCACAAAAACCGAATTTTCCATTGAGGATTATCCTCAAAAAATTCGCCCACTTTTGTTGGGATTTGGATTCAAAATTCAAGTAGGATTCTAACAAGATTATCCTCTCCAAATCCAACTCAAATTCGAATTTCAAACCTTGTGGATTTTCCACAACAAATTCGAATCCTACTTGGACTGTGATTCAAAATTTGAATTTCAAATTTCAAATTCAAATTTCAAATTCAAATTTCAAATTTCAAATTTCAAATTTCAAATTTAAATTTCAAATTCAAATTTCAAATTCGAATTTTCAAATTCAAATTTCAAATTCAAATTTCAAATTCAAAATTCAAAATTCAAATTTCAAAATTCAAATTTCAAATTTCAAAATTCAAATTTCAAATTCCACAAAACGGTTGTGTTTCATATTCTTGTTCTCATGGATAATTTTCTACAACTCCAATCCAATCTCAAATAAAATCATGGCAACTTTATTTGGAGTTCGAATAATTGTGTACTCTATTATCCAAAACAAAGTCTGAATCCAACCGGAGAGAATCTTGTCTACCATCCTAATCCTGTGTCATCACCATCCATGCATAATAAACTAGCCAATAGCATACACAAATCAATTTGCCAAACGTTAAGGAATTATGTGGAGCTAGTAGAGGGACTGATTGGACATATATAATCGGGCTCCCGTGATTCCATATGATCATCATTCTGTACCGAACAACTCAATCATATGATCACTAATTTCAGAGTCACACCACTATAAACCTGAAACTGAACTCCCAATTATATACCGTATTACGTAAGCCTGTGACGAGCTACCATCCAATGACCTTGTCATATATGCAAAACCCTCATATGATATCCATGATCAGCCTTAGGTCAAAGTTCGTTTAATCCTACTGATCAGGCTATCTTAAAGTTCCATTATACTACCGAATCAAGAAAATGATTATTCACCATATGTGAATAAGAAGTCATCCGCCCAGCAGACGACCCAAGGCCTTGTCCATTTTCACATTCAGTATAATGCCTTTAAGAGGATACCTTTAACTCCTCAGAGCTATGATTCCGATATCTGCAAACAAACCCTTCATCGTATACAAGTCATGCACCCAACGAACCGGTCTATAAGCTTACTACCTCTGAGACGCTTTAGCCATTGGAACATCAAAGTACACAAGTCATATACATGAAGTAGTTCATTTACTCAGGATTAAGGTTATTGCACAATGAACGTCAAAAGCAGATTGATCCACTCATAGCGGACTACGTAGATCAATCAAGCTTTAGTCCCGGTCTAATATGTCACCACCAAGTAACATATCCATGTCTCTACTTGGGAGTCCAGCTCCAGACAGTCAAGACAGACCGTCCCCTCCAAGGCTTTAGACAACATAATAGTCTTAACATGAGTTAGATGCTCGGTCTAACCCCATAGACTACAGACCATAGTTTAGACTGCTAACTTTAGAACATTGTCTTCTCGCATACAAAAATCCATTGCATGCAACGTTCTAACAGTTTTAACACAAGCATTCAGTGAGCCATATTTGCTTACATTTACTTTAACATGTAAATAAGACGAGGACAGATAGCAATGTAATGAATAACCTCTAAGTATAATTTTATTATCCAGTTCAAAATGAATACATCAAAATGTCTCTAATACTTAGGGCATTTCCTAACAGGACAACATACCAGTAGTAAAGGAGTTCATGGAAGTATTTCTCGAAGATCTCCCAGGATTAACACCGAAGCGAGAGATATCATTTGAAATTGAACTATTACCAGGATCGACACCCATATCCAAGGCCCCTTACAGAATGGCCCCAGTAGAATTAAAGGACCAACAGACTCAGCTAAAGGATCCAATAGACAAAGGCTTCATCCGACAGAGCTGCTCACTCTGGGGAACACCTGTATTATTCATGAAGAAAAAGGATGGGATGTTAAGGATGTGTATCAACTACATGGAGCTGAACAAGATCACGATCAAGAACAAGTACCCGTTGCCTTGGATCGATGATTTGTTCAACCAGCTCCGAGGTGCCGCAGTATTCTTAAAAATCGACCTACGTTCTGGGTACCACCAATTACGGATCAGGGATGCAGACATACCCAAGACAGCATTTCGAACAAGATACGGGCATTACGAGTTCCTTATTATGTCGTTCGGGTTGACGAACGCACCTGCAGCTTTCATGGACCTAATGAACCAAGTATTCAAGGAGTTCCTAGACAAGTTTGTTATTGTGTTTATCGATGACATACTCGTATATTCTAACACAAAGGAGGAGTATGAGGAGTATTTGAGAGCCATCCTATCTAAGCTTAAGGAGCATCAACTATATGCTAAATTCTCTAAATATGAATTTTGGTTGGCGAAGGTCCACTTTCTCGGTCACGTGGTCTCTAAAGAGGGAGTGTCTGTGGACCCAGCGAAAGTAGAAGCAGTTAGTGAATGGCCAATTCCGAAGAATGTAATAGAAAATCGCAGCTTCTTAGGCCTAGCGGGATACTACCGATGATTTGTGGAAGGATTATCAAGGCTAGCCACACCACTCACAACACTCACAAAGAAAGAGAAGCAGTATGAGTGGACTGACAAATGCGAGAAGAGCTTCCAAGAACTAAAAAGCCGACTCACGAGTGCCCCAATCTTGACCATATTAGATGCTAGATAGGGAGATTTTGTGATTTACAGCGATGCATCCAAGACTGGATTAGGAGCTGTATTAATGTAAGGTGGTAGAGTAGTCACGTACACTTCACGGTAACTCAAGAACCACAAGAGGAACTACCCAACGCACAACTTGGAGATTGCAGCGGTCGTCTTTGCACTCAAAATATAAAGGCATTACCTTTATGGAGTTAAATACGAGATCTACACAGACCACCAGAGCCTCAAATACATTTTCATGCAGAAGGAGCTTAATGTGAGGCAACGAAGATGGCTGGAACTGGTTAAGAATTATGACTGTGAAATCCTTTATCATCCAGGGAAAGCCAATAAGGTGGCCGATGCGCTTAGTAGAAAGCATACATCATTGCTTATGGCTATCCATGCCCTGTCAGAAGCACTACAAGATGAGCTACGGAGCAGCAAGATTAAGGTGTTAACAGGGAGGTTGTCTGAAATGACCCTCCAGTCAACACTCCTAGAAGAAATCAAGACTAGCCAGGAGCTCGATTCCTCCCTGGACAAGCTCAAAAAGGAGGCAATTGAGGACTAGAATTCAGAGTTCCAAATTTCTAAAGATGGCATACTCTATTTTAGAGTTAGAGTGTGTGTTCCAAAGGATGAAGAGCTCTAGAAAAGGATCCTATCAGAGGCTCATGACACGCCATACTCGGTATATCTAGGAGCAAATAAGATGTACTAGGACCTAAAAGGGAATTTTTGGTGGCCACACATGAAGAATGACGTCGCTGAGTTCATAGCAAAGTGCCTTACCTACCAGAAAATTAAAGCAGAACATCAGCGATCGAGAGGAGAACTACAGAGGATCGAGCTACCAGAGTGGAAATGGGAGCAAATTACCATGGACTTCGTGGTCGGATTGCCCAGGACCTCAAGCAGGAACGATGCCATCTGGGTAATTGTGGATAGACTAACGAAAACAGCTCAATTTTTAGCCATGAAGTTGAGCTACTCGGTAGAGTGGTTAGCAGAAATGTACGTCGCTCAAATAGTAAGATAGCATAGAGTACCCAAATCGATCATCTCACATAGCGATGGACACTTCACTTCAAGGTTTTGGCAGAGTGTTCAAGCTGCAATGGGAACTAAACTAAAGTTCAGCACCGCCCTCCATCCTCAGACTGACGGCCAGTCCGAGAGAACCATTCAGACTTTAGAAGAAATGTTGAGAGCGTGTGTCTTAGACTTTAAGGGGAATTAGGATCAGAAACTGCCTTTGATAGAGTTCTCGTACAATAATAGCTATCATTCCTCGACTGGGATGGCTCTGTACAAGGCACTCTATGGAAGAAGATGTCGATCTCTAGTTCACTGGCATGAAATTGGAGAAAAATAGCTCACCAACACCGACTTCGTCAAGGAAACCACAGTACATGTGTGACAACCGGGAAATTCTGGCATTCTCAGAAGAAAAAGTACAATTGTATATGTGTGACAACTTGTACAGTTTAAAGAGTGAAATAAATAAATTTATATTGTTTAGAATGTATTAAAATGTGCTGACAATGCTGATGGATAAAAATTCGGTGTTGAGAAATTTTACCGAAGCAAAACGAGTGAAACGGTGTCAAAACGACATTAAAAACCCTAATCGGTGCCTATGGTGCACTAAAAGATAAAAAACTTCTGGGATTGATTTTGATCAAACGTAAGTAGTATAAATTGATCCGATTGCACCAGATACCTCAGGAACCCGCCAGGACGATTCAAGGAAAATTTTGACTTAATTCGACATTGGTCAAAAAGTAGTGGAATTAATATGAATAGTAAAGTCAAAGTCTATATTTGACTTTTACATTTATGACATCATTAAAGCATTTATTAAATGTGTAAAAAATGGTGGTTGGTGGCATTAATGGCTAAGATCAATTTGCTTTATGATCTAAAGGCCTAGATTTGGCCAAAATTAGCCAAATTAATTTTGGCAAAAATGTGGAAAGAAATGCCATGAAAGGTGTCCATTTCTCATTGGTTTTCATGGATGACTCATGCCAAAATTGCCAAATTAATATGGCTTTCTTGAAAACAAGATTCGGCCATTTTGAAGCAAAAAACCCGTAGCCACCAAAGCCATAAGCAAAACCAAGAGAAAAATTTTCTAAGTGTTGACAAGAGAGAACCGTGAGCAACCAAAGGAGAACCAAGCCAAAATTTCAAACCTTCTTTACAAAAGTAGTAGCAAACTCATCATTGAAGTCAAAGGAAGCAAGAAATCAAGGTAGCCATATTTGGTTTGCATTTTTCCTTGAAATTTCATTGAAAAATCCGTGGGTTTGTTGGCTTGAAGGATGAGAAATTTTGGGGTTGATTTGGTTGATTTGGTGCTTGGGTTTTGTTAAGGGTGTGATTAGTAGAAAAACCATGTATTTTGTTTCAAGAAAAACAAAGTTTTGGTTGGTTTTTCAATGGTAAATCCGTGGCTTACTTTGTGTGTTTGTTCATGGATTGTTGTTAATTAAGTGTTGTAATGCTTTAAATCATGTTTTGGTTATATGGAAAGCATGATTTGCATGGTTAGAAAGCTTGGAAAAAATTTTGGTATCTAAATTCCCTAATATGGCCGTGTGGTGTAGTTAGGGTTTGGTGAACATTTTTGCACGACTAACTTGATGTTTGGATAGTTTAAATCATGCATTGAATTATGGAAATATTGATTATGAGGTTGAAAGCATGAAACAAAATGTTATGCATGTTTTTACCTAACGTGGCCGTGGGGTATGAATGGTTAAAACCTTAAGAATTGTGTTGCAAAATGCATGGAAAATGGCTTGAAAATGTGCTAGGTAATAGCCTTTGAATAGCCTAAAATTTGGTTAAAGAATTGGAAAGTTTTGACTTAGTTTTGAGTATGAAAACCGTGGCTAAACCTAAGGGTAAAATTGAAAGAATTTTGTTGAATTGTGGTTCAAAATGTGAATTGGAAAATGTGTGAGCTTTTATGTTAAAGTCTGGGAAACTTTTACATAAAATAGGACTTTGGTATAGTACATGGCAGGTACACATGGTTCGAGGCGTACCTAACACCGGTAGCCTTAAACTTACGCCGAAATGCTGCCGAAATTTCAAAAAACGACATTTAGGGCAAAAAGGGAATCGAGAATAAAAGTTTAGGGTCAGGTTGGAAACCCGAGTCCCTTGAGGAAAATTGAATAAGGGAAACCTAAGGGGTGGTTTGTGAATGGTAACTCGCCCCCTTAAAATGTAAAACGCGAGTGAAACTGAAAAAAAACCAACCCCGAGGGGGGGGGGGCGTTTTTGGGAAACGAAGTAAAGGTCCGAGTCGGGCACAGAAAATCCGAGCCTCGAAGACCTACATCGGGAAAGTCTAGATGAACGTTTTAAATACTAGTAAAACGTCCATTTGAGGCTCCGAAACGAGAGAAAATCACTAAACCGACGTAAGGGTCGGAATAGTACTTCCCGAGGGTCGGGAAGGTGAAAAATAGAAATAAAATAGAAACAAACCCGGTAATGAATGAGAAAAGAGTCAGAAAAGTTCCTGAGAGCCAAAAGTGCAGTCTAGATCGAGAAAATCCCATCAGAGGCATAATTGTAATTTTACCAAAATACAGGGGCAAAATCATAATTTTTTAAAAGTTGAGAAAAATGGGGAAAATGATAAATAAAGCCTAAAAAGTTATAAATAGGTTTTATTTAAGTTTTTTAATAAAAAAAATAAAAGCTATAAATGGAAATGAAATTAGCAGACAAGGTTTTGTCTGTAGGATCCCAAAATCGACCCACAAGGAGAGCGATTAAAGATCCAGGAAAGAAAAGGAGAAGAAATGAATAAGGTAAGTTCAGACATTTACTTGTCTGCAACACGTAGCATTATTATTGCTAACTTTGATGTACTAACTGTAAGTTAGGTACATATGTGCTACGGCACTATTATAGAAGAGAGAGAAACGCAATGTGCTACGTGCACTATTGAAAATGGGACACATAATAAATTGTGCTTCGGGCACTAGAGCGAGGTTAATGAAACTCACTCACATGAAATTAAAATGTGAACCATTCCTAACCACGGGCCAATATGAAGTCACCGGGTTAGAACTTTAAAAAGTCGGTAATGAAACCACTTTTGGCATACCAGCCTTCCGTACAGGGAGGTAAACTTTGCCTTCGGGGCTATGATGATGAGATTAAGGCTGTGGAGGTCAACACTAATGTACGGCTCCCAGTCATGTACAACTTTGCCTTCAGGGCTATGATGATGAGATTAAGACTGTGGAGGTCAGCACTAATGTACCGCTCCCAGTCATGCGCACTAAAATGGTACGACTAACATGAGCTCAAAACCAAAACATAAATATAGATAATTACCTAAAACTAAAACTATGCCATAATTGAGCATAAGATAGTTTCGTGAGAGTACTAACACCATGGTTGATGTACTGTTGATATACTGTGTTGTAGTCAAAGTTACTATTTATGATGAATAGTCTATTCATAGAAATTCTATTTCTTTCATGTTTGAACTTACTGAGCCTGTAGCTCACTATTTTTGCGTATATTGCAGGTAAGCAACCAGCACACTAGCTTTTTATGGCTGGATGGCAGACGGGATAGTGAGTGTCAAATGGGATGGGAAGCCTAGGTATATGGTTCTGCCAAAGTTTTTCCGCTGAGCATCAACAAAGAGAGGAAAAAAGAAACAGTTCTTTTGTAATAATATATATTTTGTTAAAGTATTGTATTATGTAAATTACTTTGTACTTGTAAACAAAGTGATTAGGGGATAATGTTTTACATGATGTTTTAAAAAAAATCCCCAAAAAATATCATGTTTTAAAGAGAGATAAATTAGCCGGCGACCCATGAGAGTACAATCTATCGCAATTAGCTATGAAGCTTAACTGTAATAGTATTGTATGATCTCTACGAAGGGCGGGCAGCCACAAGACATGAAGCTTATAAGAGAGAGGTTGGATACAGTACATAACCACCAGAAGAGTTACGCGGATAAACGACGATGGCCTCTCGAATTTCAAGAAAGAGATTCAGTTTTCCTCAAGGTGGCACCCATGAAAGGGGTGGCATGCTTTGGGAAGAAAGGGAAGCTAAGTCCTAGGTACATAGGTCCCTTCAAGATTATCGAGAAAGTCAGGAAGGTAGCCTACCGACTAGCACTTCCTCCCGAGCTAGCTTCCGTAGACAATGTTTTCCATGTGTCAATGCTGAAGAAGTACGTGCCAAACAGTTCCCACATTCTGAGTCAAGAACCCATTGAAGTCCACGCTGACCTGACGTACGAGGAGAAACCCATGTGGATTTTAGCTAGGGAAAATAAGGTCCTCAGGAATAAGGTTATTCCACTGGTAAAAGTATTGTAGTGGAACCACTATATAGAAGATGTGGCGGCCTGCCCTTCATAGAGATCATACAATGCTATTACAGTTAAGCTTCATAGCTAACTGTGATAGATTGTACTCTCATGAGTCGCAGGCTAATCTTTTGCTCTTTAAAACATGGTATTTTTTGGGGAATTTTTTTTAAACATAGCATAAAACATTATCCACTAATCACTTTGTTTGCAAGCACAAAGTAATTTACATAATACAGTACTTTCGCAAAATATATATTATTACAAAAGAACTATTTTCTTTCCCTCTCTTTTGATGCTCAGCGAAAAACTCTGACAGAACCATATCCCTTGGCTTCCCATCTCATTTGACACTTACTATCCCACCTGCCATCCAGCCATACAAAGCTAGTGAGCTGGTTGCTTACATGCAACACGAGCAAAAATGGTGAGCTACAGGCTCAGTAAGTTCAAACATGCAAGAAATAAAATTTCTATAAATAATACTATTCATCATAAATAGTAACTTTGATCACTATTCATCATGAATAGTGACTTTGACCACAACACAGTATATCAGCAGCACATCAACCTCAATATTAGTACTCTCACGAAACTGTCTTATGCTCAATTATGGCATAGTTTTTGTTTTAGGTAATTATCTCTATTTATGTTCTGGTTTTGAGCTCATGTTGGCTGTACCATTTTAGTGCACATGACTGGGAGTGTGGTGTGGGCGACCCCTCTAGCTTAGGTCGTCCACCTTATCTTGCTTACTTTCTTTATTCTTTGCTTAGTCTTACTTATCTTGCTTGTCTCTATAACTTTCTTCTCCTTAGGGTTTAAAAGATTTGTTCTTGAAAAACTAGGAATATATTTTTTTTTTAACTGGAGGAAACTACTAATTCTTGAAAATTGTGTATACATAAATATATACGTACTTCTTTCACTAGGAATATTTTTTTTTCTTTCTTTTTAAACTGGACTGGATGAAACTACTGATTCTTGAAAATTGTGTATACATAAATATATACGTACTACTTAATACTTTTTGTTTTTCCAAAATATATTTTTGGAGTCTTGTTACTTTAAAGTACGTAAAAATAGAAACATACTTTTAAGCTTGTTTCACTACTTTACATACTACACTCTTGTCTTGTCTTTATACATATATCTCACTATTACACTTTCTTTCTTTTACACCTTGAGTACAGCGGAATTCTGCGAAACGGAACTATAACCCGTCCATGACATCGCTGGGATCTGCCTGCCAGCCCGCTACTCTTGTTTCATCTTGCTGGTTGCTTTCCTTTATTACCTACAGCACGAATAGACTAATGAGCTAAAGCTCAGTAAGTACAAACATACATACAAGTAAATAAGCTGAATACACCACTCTAGGGTTAGTCAACTTAGGACCAATTATTTTCTTTAGTCCTATACTACTTGTTCTTTCTATTCTATTTCTTTCTTTTCTTTACTTTACTTTATCTACTTAATCTTTCACTTGTGGGCCCGTGGTTGGACGTACCTGGTGCGCGCAGACCAATAGAGGATCAGGGGAGCGACCCACCGATCAACCCTAAGGTCATCTCTGGACTACTGACCTTATAGGTAGTAAGTCATGCCATAAACTACCTCATTATTAACGAGGCAGTGCCACACTTCTGGGGTGGAGGCAGGAAGTTAAGCCATAAACTACCTCATTATTAACGAGGCAGCGCCACACTTCTGGGGTGGAGGCTATCTGGGAACCTCACAACTGGGGAGGCCGGTACGCCAACCTTAACTTTTAAGTCTTATTATCTGACTTATCTTATTCTTCTTTCTGTTTCTGATCTTGCTTACTATTCTCGTGAACATGTTAGTATCATGTCACAAACTGAATAGCTTAAATGTGTATATATATATAACACAACTTTATGGTAAGTCCATTCGTGAGTAGACAATTAAATGTCTGTACTTACCTTATCAATCTCTTCTCTTTTTCTCTCTAGGACCTTTGATCGCCCTCCTTGTAGGTCGATTTTTGGATCCTACAGACAAACTTTGTCTGTTAATTTCATTTCCATTTATAGCTTTTATTTTTCATTAAAAAGCTTAAATAGAACCTATTTACAACTTTTTGGGCTTTATTTATCATTTTCCCAATTTTTCCCAACTTTTGTAAAATTACGATTTTACCCCTATATTTTGACAAAATTGCAGTTTTACCCCTGACGGAATTTTATTGATCCAGACTGCATTTTTGGCACTCAGGAACTTTTCTGACTCTTTTCTAATCATTACCGGGTTCGTTTCTATTATATTTCCACTTTTCACTTTCCCGACCCTCGGGAAGCACTATTTCGACCCTTATGTCGGTTTAGTGATTTTCTATCGTTTCGGAGCCTCAAATGGACGTTTCACTAGTATTTAAAACGTTCATCTAGACATTCTCGACCTAGGTCTCCGAGGCTCGGATTTTCCGTACCCGACTCAAGACCTTTATTTTATTTCCAAAAACGCCCCCCCCTCGGGGTCGGTTTCCCGTTTCACTCGCGTTTTACATTTTCAAGGGGACGGGTTACTATTCACGAACCACCCCTTAGATTTTCCTTATTCAATTTTTCTGTTAGGGACCCGACCCGACCCTAAACTTTTTATTTTTTAAATTCCTATTTTACCCCGAAAGCCGTTTTCGAAATTTCGGCAGCATTTCGGTGTAATTTTAAGGCTACCGGCGTTAGGTACGCCTCGAACCATATGTACCTGCCACGTACTATACCACAAGCCTATTTTATGGAAAAGTTTTCCAAACTTTTACATAAAAGCTCACAAATTTCCAATTTCACATTTTTAACCACATTACAAAATTTTTTCACAATTTTGCCCTTAGTTTTGGTTTCGGTTTTCACCACCAAACCGAACCAAAGTTTCTCAAACTTTTCAACCACTTGTTAGGCTATTCAATGCCATTTTTCTAACACTTTTTCAAGCCCATTTCCTTGTACTTTTCAACTAAATTCTTAGGGTTTTTAAACACTTAAAACCCACGGCCACATTAATGAAAAACATGCCAAATTTTCTTTTCATTCTTTCAATCAAAATTTCATCATTCACATCATAAAATGCATGATTTCAATTAACCAACCATCACCTAAAAGCATGAAAATTTTTCTTCCAAATCATTAGGAAGCCCACGGCCTCATTAAGCAATGCACACCAAAATTTTTTTTCAAGCTTTTCCATAATGAAATTCATGCTTTATTCTTAACAAAATTCAACTTGGAAAGCATGTTAACAATTAACCACAACTTTTTCTCATTGGTTACCTAAGGTAACCCATGGATTTTCCTTTGAAAAACCAACCAAAATTTGGTTTTTCTTTAAACCAATTGCATGGTTTTCTTCCTTATTACACCCTTAACAAAACCCATCATCAACTTAATGAAAAACACCCAAAATTTTTCCATCTTAATTCACTATTCATCCCACGGATTTCATGAAGAAAAACCATGAAAAATTAAGTGCAAAAGGGAGTTACCTTGGTATAATGCTTCCTTTGTCTTCTAGGAACACTTTGGCACTCTTTTTGTGAAGAAATTTTGAAGAAAAAGCTTGGTTTCCCTTGGATGGCTCACGTACACCATGGAAGAAAAACTTAGCAAATTTTCTCTTTGTTTTGGCTTTCAAAAGTTTCGGCCATTTGTTCCAAAATTTTTGCCGACTTATGCATGAAAGAAAGCCAATTAATTTGGCTTTTAACCAATCAAATTTCAACACCTTTCCACCTAATTCTTTCCACCTTTTTTCAAAAATTAAAAAGGTTAATTTTTGGCTAAATCTTGGCCTTTGGATCAAAAAGCAAATGAATCATGGCCATTCATCCTACCTAACACCAATTTCTTTCCATTTCTTAAATGGATTTATGATGTCATAATTACTAAAGTGAAAGTTGACTTTGACTTTCACTATTCACATTAATTCGACTACTTTTTGACCGATACCGGTTCGAGCCGAAATTTTCCTGGAATCGTCCCGGTGTGTTCCTGAGGTCTCCTGTGCAGTCGGATCAATTTAAATTGCTTCCGTTTGATCAAAATTAATCCCGGAAGTTTACCGTCTTTTTGAGCTCCGCTTAGGGTTTCAATGCCGGTTTTGGCACCGTTTCACCCGTTTCAACTCAGTGAATTTTTTCCAACACTGAATTCTTACTCGTCAGTATTGTTAGAACATTTTCATATATTCTGAACAATATAAATACATTTATTTCACTCTTTAAATAGTACAAATTGTTATATACATACAATTGTACATTTCTTACTGTGTTCTTACTTTGACTTGCCATATTCTTATCTTTATACTGTTTAGATACCGAAACTACTCCTTTTTGAGCGTTTTGGGCCTGAATTCACTTTCTTACTCTTATACTTTATTCTCTACTTATTTTTTTGGAGATTTTAATTCCTCCAAAACATTTATTTATTTCTATCAACACTATAATTTGTCTAATTACAACCATAGTGTTTCTTTACATTCTTACTTACAGAACTCATAGAAAACCCTAGATTAAACTAGGTCACACCGCTAAAATTCTCTGGTCGTCACACGCGGTGACGCTCCGTGCCCTCAATGGCCTGGACCGTCACTAAAAACTGAACTTGTTTGCTTTTCTTATACTTTCTAGCAACTTATACTTACCTAGATATCGTAAAATTAGGGAATTTTTTTTCTTTATTTTACATGTACGTATTTACTGTATACGTACGTATACCGATTACTATTCAAAAATACTATTTAACGGTTACTATTTAAAAATACTATTTATCGATTACTATTCAAAAATACCATTTAACCATTACTATTCAAAAATACGTTTTACGGTTACTATTTAAAAATACCATTTAACGGTTACTATTCAAACATACTGTTTGACAATTACTATTCAAAGTACTATTTAACCATTACTATTCAAAATACTGATATTCAAATTTTGCGGAAGATAAACTTGCGGTGTCTCCATAATCTTGCTCTCACATCCGCCTCCGCCACCACCATTGCCTATTAGGATTTAAGCCGTGGGACGCTTACTTACAGCATGAACACACTACGTGAGCTTTACGCCCAGTAAGTACAACATGTTTACCACAAAACATGTTTAAACATAGTACATACTTAAAAACATATAAGCAGTCATATATCACATATACCACTTTAACATATCACATATCACATATCATAACAATGATTATAAAACTTCAAATAACATGTGCATCACAGAAACATCGTGTACTGAATGCATCTAGAAGCATGGTGAACTATAACTAATGCATGATCCGGTTATGTTCATTTATGCTTCACTTTTCTTTTCTTTTCTTATCTATTTAGGGCCCATGTGTCAGTATCATGCATGCACAGACCATCGGTAACACCAATGGCAAAATAGCCGGAGAGCCATTAACGGATGCTCAACTTTCTGCTTTAACTTAAAAACCCTTCATTTGAAAGGGCCGGTACGACACGCTTACTACTTTCCGTCTTGTTTATCTTTTCTAGCCATATAATTTTCTAAGCTGTCCCAACCCCTACATGGTAGGGACGTATGGCATCTATCTTACTTTTTCATCAATCTGCTTGATTGTGAAACTACATGCTCTTTAACATGAGGTGCAACATCGTGTGCATGGCATACATATTTTAACATACTGTAAAATATCATTTAAAATCATTTTCGTTCATGCCATGGGCGGAGTTGTACTTACCTATTTGCAAGCAACTAGAAATCACGCCTTTATCAATTCACAGGTTACCACCTGTCATCAATAACGTTTCTCATTAATTCTCTCGTTGAGTCACTATTAATGTTAGTGACTATAACTTGTGTTTCTATGGGGTACCGAGAACCGTCGGTACCCTATTGGCCTATTATGGGGATTTGGTATCTAACTCGTATCGTGTTCGATCAATCATCTACTTGATAGATTAATCATCGTTCCTCACTGTGTTGTTCAAAAACGCGACCCTTGACTGGTTTATCGCTCAGTCAATTGATCGGTTAACTCACATGTTGGTAAATAGGTAGTCTATCGAGTTACTATACATGAACTTAGTGTAGTAACCGACCGGGTTACTTCGCTTGTTGGGGAGTGGTAGCCTATCGGGCTACTAAGGCTCATTTGGTGTAATGGCCCACCGGGCCACTATGGCTTGTTTAGGGTAGTAGCCTACCGGGCTACTAAGGCTTGTTTGGTGTGGTAGCCTACCGAGCTATACACACTATTTTACTTTGAAAAAAAGTTTGGGTTTGCTTGTAAAATATCTTGGAAAAATTCTTTATTTTGAAACCGTCCCGTTGTCACCCCGTTGGAAGGTGGGGGACGTTTTTATGGAAACCTTGTTCATATTTTGAAGTGTATAAATTATATTTTTAAAGCTTGCATTTTAAAGGTGGTTTTTGAACCACTTTTGAAAACAATTTTGAAACTTAGTCTAAATGACTTTGTTTGAAATTTTGTCGAACATGAAAGTTTTCATCCTCGACAAGAAGAACAAATCTCATATTCATCTTGGAGCCTAAATCTAACTCTAACGGCTCCTAATTTCATTAAACTCGCCCAGTTTTTTGTAAAAGTCCCAGTTTTACGTCTTTGTAAAAACGGCTCGGTTTGATGCCCGAAACGGCCAAATTTTTTGACTCTAGTGGATCTTCTCAAGGTCTCGACGAGATCTACAACTTTCATGTTGAGTCTGAGAACCAGTTCGGAATCTAAGGGGTCCATTTCTAGCAAAACCCGAGACTAAACACTGGGTTCAGATTTTTACTCCCAGTTTTGTCCCAGTTTTGGACACCGAGTGAAAAACACCCTAAAAACCTATATTAGGCTTATTTTTGGCCGAGGCATATTTGACGTAGAAATGACCGTATCAAAATTTCCTTAAAACACCATGCTTTACCAAATCCCAGATTCGGACCCTAAATAGGTCAAAATGGCCAAAATCCGTGGCTGTTTTCTAAGGACAGATTTGTGTCTAGCCACCATAATACACATCCATGCATTCACATCCATAAACCATACGCAACTTAAAGTAATCATAACCACAACCATAATGACTTTAAGAAATGAAAGCTAAGGGCTCAAATAACTTAATACAACCTTGTACATAAACAAATACACATAAAACCCTTAGATTGAAAACTAAAATTTTCAACCAATCACCCTGAGAAGGGTTTCGGTTTTTACCTTTGGTGCTTTGGACTCAAGCATACTTTTGGCTAGGCTTGGGGGTCAAAATGCCATGAAAACTCAAGGGCTTGAGGTTGGTTTTAAGCTAGCCAAGTTACCAAAAAAATCATTCAAACAACAACTCAAAACTAAGAATCAAAACACAAGGAAAAATCGGTTTTGCACTTACCCTTGGTGCACCCGAGATGTGACACCCCGTGCCCTCAGCGGCCCGGACCGTCACTGTAAACTCTATTACTTGTTTCTTTAGCTTTTACTTATACTTCCTCTTTAAAACCGATACTTAAACTTGCTGAATTTAATACCATAAATTTAGAGGGATTTCTTTTTAATATACGCGTACGTATTTACTATTCACATACGTATACTATTAAAATGCGGAATTTGAAAAACATAAGGATTTCAATTATACATACACACTTATATACTTGTTTATCTGATTAATATTCACTAGACACTATTTAAATATACTATTCATACATATACTGTTTACTGTTCCAAAATACCAATTAATCTTTACTATTCAAAATACTATTTAGCTGTCACCGTTCAAAATACTATTTACTCATACTGTGCGGAAGAATACTCGCGGTGAATCTATAACCTCATCCTCACATCCACCTCCGCCGCCATCATCGCCCCTTGGTGTTTGCGCTATAGGAAGCTTATCTACAGCATGAACACACTCCGTGAGCTTTACGCCCAGTAAGTACAACATGTTAACCGCAAAACATGTTTAAAATATAGCACATACTTAAAATACTAAGCATGACATATATCACTTAATAAATCACATACCATATAAGCATATCACATATCAGCTCACATATCATGTCATCACATAACATGTCATAACACTGAATATAAAACTTCACATACTTTATGCATGACAGAAGCATCGTGTACTGTATGCACTCTACTGAAAAAGAAATCATAGCGAACTATAACTAATGCATGGTCCGGTTATGTTCATTTATGTTTCAAACTTCTCTTTTCTTTTCTTGTCTATTTAGGGCCCATGTGTCAGTACCGTGTGTGCGTAGACCAACGGTAACACCCGAGGTCAACTAATGCCGAAGAGCCATCAACTAATGCTTAACTTTTGGCCTTAACTTTCTTTAACTGGAAACCCCTTCGATTGAAGGACCCAGTACGACACACCTATTTATTTCCATCTTGTTTAACTGTTCTAGCCATATGCTTCTCTAAGCTGTCCCCAATCCTACGCGGTAGGGATCTATGGCTTCTAACTTGTTATTTTATCAATCTACTCGATTGTGAAACTATATGCTCTTATGTATGCTGTGCAGCATCGTGTGCAAGATACATACTTAAAGTACTGGAAATGCATCATTTTAAATTCATTTTATCCATGCTGTCGGTGGAGTTGTACTTACCTGTCAGCAGATAGTTTATACTCTCACCTTCGTCACAATATAGGTACCTCCCTGTAATCATAATGCATTACATTAACATTCACTCTTAGGTCACCATGGTCATTAGTGACTAATAAAAATTCTCGTTTTGTGGTACCGATCCTTATCGGTACTAATTGCCCACTTCTTAAGAATTTGATTTTCTAATCATTATTAATTAATTTATTTACCCAATAAATTAATTAACATCGCTCTCAGGTCACTCTATCTGTGGGCGACCCCTCTAGCTTAGGTCGTCCACCTTATCTTGCTTGCTTTCTTTATTCTTTGCTTAGTCTTACTTAGCTTGCTTGTCTCTATAACTTTCTTCTCCTTGGGGTTTAAAAGATTTGTTCTTGAAAAACTAGGAATATTTTTTTTTCTTTCTTTTTAAACTGGACTGGATGAAACTACTGATTCTTGAAAATTGTGTATACATAAATATATACGTACTACTTAATACTTTTTGTTTTTCCAAAATATATTTTTGGAGTCTTGTTACTTTAAAGTACGTAAAAATAGAAACATACTTTTAAGCTTGTTTCACTACTTTACATACTACACTCTTGTCTTGTCTTTATACATATATCTCACTATTACACTTTCTTTCTTTTACACCTTGAGTACAGCGGAATTCTGCGAAACGGAACCATAACCCGTCCATGACATCGCTGGGATCTGCCTACCAGCCCGCTACTCTTGTTTCATCTTGCTGGTTGCTTTCCTTTATTACCTACAGCACGAATAGACTAATGAGCTAAAGCTCAGTAAGTACAAACATACATACAAGTAAATAAGCTGAATACACCACTCTAGGGTTAGTCAACTTAGGACCAATTATTTTCTTTAGTCCTATACTGCTTGTTCTTTCTATTCTATTTCTTTCTTTTCTTTGCTTTACTTCATCTGCTTTATCTTTCACTTGTGGGCCCGTGGTTGGACGTACCTAGTGCGCGCAGACAAATAGAGGATCAGGGGAGCAACCCACCGATCAACCCTAAGGTCATCTCTGGACTACTGACCTTATAGGTAGTAAGTCATGCCATGAACTACCTCATTATTAACGAGGCAGCGCCACACTTCTGGGGTGGAGGCAGGAAGTTAAGCCATAAACTACCTCATTATTAACGAGGCAGCACCACACTTCTGGGGTGGAGGCTATCTGGGAACCTCACAACTGGGGAGGCCGGTACGCCAACCTTAACTTTTAAGTCTTATTATTTGACTTAAATTATTTCTCTTTTCTTTTTTCTAATCTTGCTTACTATTCTCGTGAACATGTTAGTATCATGTCACAAACTGAATAGCTTAAATGTGTATATATATATATCACAACTTTATGGTAAGTCCATTCGTGAGTAGAAAATTAAATGTCTATACTTACAGAACTCATAGAAAACCCTAGATTAAACTAGGTCACACCACTAAAATTCTCTGGTCGTCACATTCACCCCTCCTTAAAAATTTTCGTCCTCGAAAATCAGAACAGGTGGGGATACTTGGCTCTTATCTCATCTTCTCTTTCCCACGTAGCCTCTTCTATATTATGATTTTTCCATAGAACTTTGACCAGCGGGATGCTTTTATTTCTTAGTATCTTCTCTTCTCGAGCAAGTATTTGCACTGGTTGCTCTTCGTAAGAGAGATCCTCTCGAACTTGGATCGGCTCATAATCTAGGACATGTGAAGGGTCCGAGATATACTTTCTTAGCATGGATACATGAAAGACATTATGCACTGAAGATAATTCCAGTGGCAAAGCTATCTTATAGGCTACTTTCCCAACCCGGCTAATAATTGGGAAAGGTCCTATGTATCTTGGGCTCAGCTTTCCTTTCTTTCCAAAACGCATGACACCTTTCATTGGTGCTACTTTTAAGAATACGAAGTCACCCTCGTTAAACTCTAGGAATCTTCGTCTTTTATCTGCGTAGCTTTTTTGACGACTTTGTGCAGTTTTCATTCTCTGCTGAATCTTTTGGACCGCGTCTATCGTTTCTTGGATAAACTCGGTTTTATGAAGTTCTTTCTCCCTGAGTTCATACCAGTGAATGGGAGATCTACACTTTCGTCCATATAATGCCTTATAAGGAGCCATCCCGATGGACGCTTGATAGCTATTGTTGTAGGAAAATTCTATCAACGGCAGCTTCTTGTTCCAGGCTCCCTTGAAATCTAAAATACAAGCACGAAGCATATCTTCTAGCGTTTGGATCGTACGCTCAGACTGTCCGTCGGTCTGAGGATGAAATGCAGTGCTGAATCTTAGTTCGGAGCCCATTGCCTCTTGTACACTTTTCCAGAGTTTGGATATGAACCGACTGTCACGATCTGACACTATTGTTGTCGGTATTCCATGTAATCTCACAATGTTGGAAATGTACAATTCTGTGAATTTCTCTAATGTGTATGTCATCTTTACGGGTATAAAGTGAGCAGATTTGGTCAATCGATCCACCACTACCCATATCATGTCAAATCCTTCACTGGTCTTGGGTAACCTGACCACGAAATCCATGGTTACGTGCTCCCACTTCCACTCTGGAATCTCTAGTGGCTGCAGCTCTCCAGCTGGCCGCTGATGCTCTGCTTTGACTCTTTGACATGTTAAGCAGCTGCTGATGTGTTTAACAATGTCATTCTTCATCTTTTTCCACCAAAAGTGCTGCTTTAGATCCTGATACATTTTCGTACTGCCCGGATGCACTGAATATGGAGTGTCATGGGCCTCTGTCAGGATTCTTTTCTTCAAAACTTCTTCATCTGGTACACAGATTCTTCCTTGGAAGAGTAAAGTTCCGTCTTTGGAGAGGTGGAACTCTGACTTGTCATTCTTAGAGGCCTCTTCTTTAAGCCTTTTGAAAGCAGCATCTAGCTCTTGAGCCTCTTTAATCTCCTCAAGAATTGTTGGTTTGAGTTGCATTGCTGCTAATTTTCCTGAAATTATCTCCACTCCCAACAAGGAGATCTCATGTTGAAGTGGCTTGGGCAATTTATCGATGGCTATTTGCTCTGGCATCGTTGATTTACGACTCAACGCGTCTGCTACTCTATTCGCCTTACCGGGGTGATATAAGATCTCACAATCATAATCTTTTACCAACTCCAGCCATCTTCTTTGTCTCATGTTAAGCTCTTTCTGAGTAAAGAAATACTTTAAGCTCTGGTGGTCGGTGAAAATTCTGCACCGAACTCCATATAGGTAATGTCGCCATATCTTCAAAGCAAATACGACGGCTGCTAACTCCAAATCATGAGTCGGATAGTTCTTTTCATGCTCTTTGAGTTGTCTTGATGCATAGGCTATTACTTTTCCATCCTGCATCAGCACAGCTCCTAGACCTGTCCTGGAGGCATCGCTATAAATGTCGAAGTCTCCTTCATCCTTTGGAATTGTGAGAATTGGAGCACTGGTTAACCGATTCTTCAACTCTTGAAAGCTTTCTTCACACTTCTTTGTCCACTCGAACTTCTTCTCTTTGCGTGTGAGAGCAGTGAGAGGGGCAGCTAATCTGGCAAATCCCTCTACAAATCTCCGATAATAGCCCGCTAATCCAAGAAAACTCCGGATCTCGGTCACATTCTTTGGAGGAGACCATTTGCTTACCGCTTCGATCTTTGTTGGGTCTACTGAAATTCCGTCTTTGGAAACGACATGTCCTAAGAAGTGGACCTTACCTAGCCAAAATTCACATTTGGAGAACTTTGCATATAGCTGATGCTCCTTCAGAGTGCGTAACATAATCCGAAGATGCTTCTCATGCTCCTTCCAATCTTTCGAGTATATAAGGATGTCATCGATAAACACAATGACAAACTGGTCTAAAAATTCCTTGAATACTCGATTCATCAGATCCATAAAAGCGGCTGGTGCATTCGTTAATCCAAAAGGCATAACGAGAAATTCGTAGTGCCCATACCGTGTTCGGAACGCGGTCTTTGGAATGTCCCTTTCTTTAATTTTTAACTGATGATAGCCGGATCGAAGATCAATCTTCGAGAAGACGGTGGCTCCTTTTAGCTGATCGAATAAATCATCGATCCTTGGTAGAGGATATTTATTCTTGATCGTGACTTTGTTGAGCTCACGATAATCTATGCACATTCGGAGGGTTCCATCCTTTTTCTTCACGAAGAGAACTGGAGCTCCCCACGGCGAATAACTAGGCCGTATAAAACCTTTCTCTAACAACTCCTTCAGCTGAGCTTGTAATTCTTTAAGCTCGGCCGGTGCCATTCTATAAGGGGCCTTTGAAATCGGAGACATTCCTGGCAGCAACTCGATTTCGAAGGTAATCTCTCGATCAGGAGGAAGTCCTGGTAATTCTTCTGGAAATACCTCCACAAACTCGTTGATCACTGGTACCTCGTTCGGTTGTAGTTCTGCCTTCTTGGTGGTGTCCTTGACATAAGCTAGATATCCGGTACAGCAACTAGATATCAGCTTTCTTGCCCGCAGGGGACTGATCAGCATTTTCGACTGCTTCTGAGAATGCCCCTGATACTCAAACTGGTCTATTTCTCCAAACTGGAACACTACTTTTCGTCGTCGACAGTCAATGGTCGCTTGATATTTTGCAAGGAAATCCATTCCAAGGATAACGTCATAATCGACTAACTCTAAGACGACTAAGTCAACGTACAACTCCCTATTAGCAACAATTACTGGCACGTGACGTAACCAGTAATTAGATAATAATACCTCACCAGACGGTAAGGTGGTTTTAAACACTTGGCCAATTTTATCCTTGGCATGACTAACTCTTTCTACAAAGCTAAGTGAGGCAAATGAATGCGATGCACCGGAGTTAAATAAAATAAGTCCAGGGCTTTGGGCGACAAGAAGTTGACCTGTCACCACATTCGAGGTGCCTGCCTCTACATCTTCCCTGGTGTAGGCTAATAGATGTGCCTCGGTCTTTGGTATACTTTCTTGGCGTCCAGGTTGAGTATGCGATCCTTGTATAGCATGGACCTGGCTCGTCTGTCGGGACTGAAAGGATCCCGGCTGGTTCTGTTGGTTCGATGGGCAGACTCTAGCATAATGGCCTTCTCTACCACAAACAAAGCATGCGGTATTCCCCAGCTTGCACTCGCCCTTGTGCAATCTTCCACATTTTGGGCATGGCTGTCGGTTCTGTACTCCTTCTAAGCCTTGCCTTTGCTGAGTGTTGCGAGTATTTTGGCCCCAATTTTCATTTGGGTTTCCCTTTCGCTTATTGGTGTTCTGCTGGTTCAGGTTATTTTTCTGACCAGGCTTCATTCCTTGACCAGATTTATTACTTTGGCCAGCTTGGTTGTTCTTCTGAGTCTGCTTCGCAAGATCTCTTTCTTTCTTCTTCTCCTCCCAGACTTTTGTTCTTTCTTCCTTAACTCGGTTCAGACGATTCTCGGCCCTCATAGCTCTGCTTACACAGTCCGCTACAGTTGGCAAGGTCTCGCCACTTTCCACATTTAGGGCTATATCTTGTCGGAACATATTGATCATCCTCCGTACCCACTCTTCTTCTGTGGGTACCAAATGTGGACACAGTCGAGCTAATCTGTCGAATTTGCGACAGGCTTCGGTCACTGTCATCTCGCCTTGCCTTAGCTCATCGAACTCTCTTTGTTGAGCTCGTAGGGTGTCAAGGTTGAAATACTTCCTGTTAAATTCTCCCAGGAAGTCATTCCAGGTCATCCTTCTAACGTCCCTTCACATCTTTACTATCTCCCACTAATAACGAGCATCCTTCGTTAATATGCAGGAGGCGCAAAGGACCTTTTCTTGGTCTGTTAGGTCCATAAACTCAAAAATGGTCTGTAGTGAAGCTAACCACTCTTCAGCCTCTAAGGGTTCTATAGATCCCTCAAACTCTTTTGGCTTCATCTTTCGGAACCGTTCATACAATGATCCCTGGTTGGCTCCAGCTCGGGCACCTATTGCTACTTCAGGTACCATTCGGACTGGTGGTGCTACTGGTTCAGGAGCTGGTTGTGGCTCCGGTACTGGTGCTTGAGGTAGAGGGAAATTCGCTTGGGCCCCATTCCTCTGTTCCAGTAACTCTTGCAGTCTCTGGTTCTGTGTTTCTTGTGCCTCTAGCCGAGCTTGTATGTTGGCTAGGACAGCGGCTAAGTCTGCTTCTTGAGCTTGCTCAGCTCGTGTGCGAACCATGTTGCTGTGTCTGACCTATAACAATAGCGACATGGTTTAGTGCTAAATTAGATATTGATTATCTAAAATTAACTTACTTGGACTGAGCAGGTACAGATGCTGAGATGTCATGGAAGGTCGATAGTAGAACCGCTCGCTCTGATACCAACTCTTGTGGGCGACCCCTCTAGCTTAGGTCATCCACCTTATCTTGCTTGCTTTCTTTATTCTTTGCTTAGTCTTACTTAGCTTGCTTGTCTCTATAACTTTCTTCTCCTTGGGGTTTAAAAGATTTGTTCTTGAAAAACTAGGAATATTTTTTTTTTCTTTCTTTTTAAACTGGACTGGATGAAACTACTGATTCTTGAAAATTATGTATACATAAATATATACGTACTACTTAATACTTTTTGTTTTTCCAAAATATATTTTTGGAGTCTTGTTACTTTAAAGTACGTAAAAATAGAAACATACTTTTAAGCTTGTTTCACTACTTTACATACTACACTCTTGTCTTGTCTTTATACATATATCTCACTATTACACTTTCTTTCTTTTACACCTTGAGTACAGCGGAATTCTGCGAAACAGAACCATAACCCGTCCATGACATCGCTGGGATCTGCCTGCTAGCCCGCTACTCTTGTTTCATCTTGCTGGTTGCTTTCCTTTATTACCTACAGCACGAATAGACTAATGAGCTAAAGCTCAGTAAGTACAAACATACATACAAGTAAATAAGCTGAATACACCACTCTAGGGTTAGTCAACTTAGGACCAATTATTTTCTTTAGTCCTATACTGCTTGTTCTTTCTATTCTATTTCTTTCTTTTCTTTGCTTTACTTCATCTGCTTTATCTTTCACTTGTGGGCCCGTGGTTGGACGTACCTAGTGCGCGCAGACCAATAGAGGATCAGGGGAGCGACCCACCGATCAACCCTAAGGTCATCTCTGGACTACTGACCTTATAGGTAGTAAGTCATGCCATGAACTACCTCATTATTAACGAGGCAGCGACACACTTCTGGGGTGGAGGCAGGAAGTTAAGCCATAAACTACCTCATTATTAACGAGGCAGCGCCACACTTCTGGGGTGGAGGGTATCTGGGAACCTCACAACTGGGGAGGCCGGTATGCCAACCTTAACTTTTAAGTCTTATTATTTGACTTAAATTATTTCTCTTTTCTTTTTTCTAATCTTGCTTACTATTCTCGTGAACATGTTAGTATCATGTCACAAACTGAATAGCTTAAATGTGTATATATATATATATCACAACTTTATGGTAAGTCCATTCGTGAGTAGACAATTAAATGTCTATACTTACAGAACTAATAGAAAACCCTAGGTTAAACTAGGTCACACCACAAAAATTCTCTGGTCGTCACACTATCGTTAGGAACTAATAAACTTATCGTTGTGTGGTACCGATGCCTATCGATACCCAACTGCTCTACTTTGGGAAATTTGATATCTAATTTTTAATCGTGCTTGATTAATTTGTCTACTTAACAAATTAATCACTGTCTCTCACTATCCCATTCCGACTTGGTCCTTGACTGGCTAACCGACCAGTCAACTGACTGAATACCTCTCGTATGACCATTTAGCCTGTCGGGTTACCGTTACTGATGTAATCGCCCCAAATTTTATACATAGATCACACCCGTCCCTCGGGTGGCACTATTCTGATCTAGGGGTCGTTTTCTTACATTTCGAGATTTCTAATTGGGCGGTTCACTAATCCTGTAAACGTCCGTCCTTCTTTCCTGGACCTAGGTCATCGAGGGGGCTCGGGTTCCCATCCCGATCACATTTTCACCCCTCGTTTCCTAAAATACCCCTTTGTGCCGTTTTAGAAATTTCGACAGCATTTCCGCTTAATTTTTGGGTTTCCGGCGTTTAGGAAACGCCTCAAAACCATCTAACCTATTCTAACCAGCCATGTACTAACCAGAGGCCTAATTTTTAAGTAAAAGCTCCGCTTTTTACGTAAAAATATTCACATTTTCTCACATTCTCTTTTCCGACATTTTGTCCCTTTTTCTTACAATTCCTCAAGTCAGTAAATCATAATTCATACATAATTATTTCTAATAATAGATTGAGGAATCAAGGGATCAAAACCACTACCAAAATCGTTTCCGTCGGTGGTCGGGTGTACCGTTCGATCTCGGTCGCACAATCTTTGAATCATCGTTCTCCACTTTTGAAACTCCGGTTTGCAAATCCGATGCCGCGGATGTGTCCGGAACGTCAAAAATAGGCCAACGGGCCATTCTTCAATTTTCGGTCTCCGGGTCGCCGTTGACCGCCATTGACCACGGCGGCGATGGGAGTGGCGACCACCATCTTGAAGAGCTCGACGAGAGGAACCCATTGGTGGTGTCAATTTCACCAATCGAGGCTCCTATCACCGGAAATCAGCCCTTGAAAAGTCGGCGACGGCGGCGGTGTTGGATCTTCATTTTCCGGTGTTGTTGTCCAAAATTGATTTGGGACTTTTGATCTACGTGTTGTTCTAAGCATTTTGATACCGACCTTGCAACTCAACTCCGCCGGAATAGCGAGATTCGACGGTGGCGATGGCGACGGCGACGGCGAACCTTGGGCGGGGCGATCCGGCGGCTGTTGACATGAAATGAAGCTTGAGTTTTGTTCTACTCTTCACCACGAATCCATTGGGACTAGAATCGTGGCATTTGGACGTCGGACGGTGGAGAAATCACGGTTTGAAAAATTCGACCACCGGCGGCTTTAGGCGGCGCGTGCGGCGTTCTCCGACGTCGGTTCCGTCGACTCGGTACACCGTTGGACTCAGCTCGTCGAGAGCTTTCCAATGGTGCCGGCAGTGTTGAAAACGGAGGCCGGATTCCAATGGTCGGTCACTGTTCATCTTCTTGTGGTGTGGGGAGAAAAAGATAGGAAAAAAAATAATAGGGGTCCTTTTTACAAAAATCTAAAAATTTCGACTCTTTTATACTAATTTTTTGAAAAATTTTAAGATAGGCTATACTGACTAATTTGGGAGTGCTGAACCCAAATATATCAGTTTTATATCAAGAAAAGGTCATCGTGACCAATTTCTCGATACTGTGGTTAGGCCTACACTGTGTTGACACTACGCACGCATAACGAGGCATTTTCGCGTGTAATTTCAAACACTGTCTCCCTTGACTAATTTGGATGTGCTGATTTCAAATTTATCAGTTTTACATCCATCTGAGGTCTTCTAGACCAGTTTTCGGGATCTATATGACCCCGTCTCGAAAAACGTGTCAGGTGCCTGATTGACTAATTTGGGCGTCCTAAGTCTAAATATATCAGTTTCGGGGGGAGAAAAGGTCGTCTTGACCCTTATCTCGATACTGCGTATCTTTTAAACAAAATCTACATTTTGTGCTCACTTGACCAGATTGAACCTGCTGACTATTAATATGTCAATTTTATGCTAGATTAAGGCCGTCTTGACCACTAACCTGACACTGCGTTTCTTACTATTCACTAATCACTAATCACTGTTCACTTTTCACTATCTGACTGACTAATTTGAGCGTTCTGACTTTGATTTTGTCAGTCTATGGGCGAGAAGAGGTCATCTAGACCGCTTTTCTCGATACTGTACATCTATTAGGGCAATTATCACTACTGCGCTCAGATGACCAGTCTGAGTGCACTGATGACTAGCTCATCAGTTCTGTATCATGAAATAGTCGTCTAGACCGTTTTCTTGATATTGCGTGTCTCAACGCATACTCACATAATAGGGTGGACCGATTTCACTGTCGATTACACCTTTCACTGCATGAATAGTAATTAAACGTTACTATTCTTGTTTAATTCATTCAACTGAAAAGCACACTGTGTTTATTAACTTAACTACATCATTACATAGTAATTAATTTTCATAATTCATGAGAGTCATTACAGTGGCTCTTGGCTCATTACACAGCGTTCTACACGAACTCTTACGTGTGCGTGTGCAACGCAACACGGGCGTGTACATTTCAGACACGGGCATGTACTAGTTGAGACTACTCAACACGGCCATGTCTTTGAAATACATTCATCTATCTGAGCGGTAAACAGCCTCTTACACGATCGTGTACTTGACCGTGTTTCTTAAATTTGCACTAAAAGACATTAAATTATGTCCATTTTATTCCTTAATGACTTATTACATGGTAAGTAGGTGCCATAAAAATGGCGGTCATTACAACCTACCCCCCTTACAAAATTTTCTTCCTCGAAAATTAGAATAATTTCGGGACGTCTCTTCTTATGTCTTCTTCCCATTCTCATGTGGCTTCCTCAACACGATGGTTCCACCACAACACTTTTACTAGCGGTATACTTTATTCCTAAGTACCTTCTCCTCTCTGACTAGGATCTGCACGGGTCTCTCCTCGTACATCGGATCAGTATATACTACAACGGATTCTTGGCTAAGAACATGGGAGCTGTTTGACACATACTTCTTCAGCATCAAGATGTGAAAGATGTTGTGCACTATAGCTAACTCGGGAGGAAGCGTTAGTCTATAAGCCACCTTCCCGACTTTCTCTATTATCTCGAGGGTCCTATATACCTAGGACGGAGCTTTCCTTTCTTTTCAAAGTGCGTCACCCCTTTCATGGGTGCCGCCTTGAAAAAGAAAAAAAAAACCGAGTCTCCTACTTGAAACTCGAGGGGTCTATAGCGCTTATCGTCAAAATTTTTTTGTCGACTATGCGCTGTATCTAACGTTTCTTGTATCAGCTTCACGTTTACCATGGTATTCTTCATGATGTTTGAGCTAATTGGTCGTTTCTCTCCAAACTCGTACTAATGAGCCAGAGATCTGCATTTCCTTCCACAATGTGTCTCGTACGGTGCCATTCCTATCTAGGAATGTTAGTTGCTGTTGTATGAGAACTCGCTCAATAGTAGCTTCTGATTCCAATTTCCTTTGAAGTCTAGGACGTAGGTCTCAACATGTCCTCTAACATCTGTATGGTCCTCTCAGACTAACTGTCGGTCTGAGGATGAAATGTTGTGCTGAACTCTCATTTGGACTGTAATGCGGCTTAAATGCTTTGCCAAAATCTGGAGGTAAAGCATTCACTACGATCTGAGACGATCGACTCTGGTACTCCGTGCCGTTTCACGAACTGTACCGCATGGATTCTGCTAGTCATTCCACCAAGTAGCTAACTTTCATTGCTAAAAAAAAAATTAACTGATTTCATCAGTCTGTCTACAATCACCCAGATTGCGTCATTATCGTTTGACGTCTTCGGCAATCCGACTACGAAATTCATCGTAATCTAGTCCTATTTCCACTCGGGTAGCTTAATTTTCTACGATTATCCTGCTGGGCGCTGGTGTTCTGCCTTAACCTTCTGACACGTAAGGTATCTGGCAACGAACTCGACAATGTCATTCTTCATTTCAGGCCACCAAAAGCTTTCCTTTAGGGACTTGTACATCTTATTCGCTATTGGATGTATGGAATATGACGTCTCGTAAGGTTCCAAAAGGATTCGCTTCTTGAGTTCTTCATTTTTCAGAACACACACTCTATCTCTGTAGTAGAGTACGTCATCCTTAAGGATCTTAAACTCTGAACCCTTGTCCTCTATAGCTTCCTTTCTGGACTTGAGCAGGGACAAATCGAAACCTTGACCGATCTTGATCTCTTCTTGGAGCATCGATTGGAGGGTCATGTCAGACAATCTCCCTATCAAAATCTTGATCTTGCTGTCGCATAGCTCCTTTGTAGCGCTCTTGACAAGGCACTAATATTCATAGGCATAGTAATATGCTTCTGACTCTACGCATTGACCACTTTATTGGCTTTCCCCGGATGGTATAGGATCTCATGGTCGTAATCCTTGCCAACTCTAGCCATCTACGCTGCCTCATGTTGAGCTCTTTCTGCATGAAGATACATTTGAGGCTCTAGTGGTCGATGTAAATCTCACACGTGACTCTGTACAGGTAGTGCCTCCATGCTTTTATCGTAAAAACTATCGCTACTAGCTCCAGATCACGCGTTGGGTAGCTCTTCTCAAGGTTTTTGAGTTGTCGTGAAGCATACGCAACTACTCTACCACTCTGTATCAACACAGTTTCCAACTTGGTTTTAGATGCGGCGCTTAAATAACAAAGCTTCCCTGACCAACATTTGAAATGGTCAGATTGGAGTCCTTATGAGTCTTTATTTCAGCTTTTGAAAGCTTTCCTCACACTTGTCGATTCACTTATACCTTTTTTCCTTCTTGGTGAGCGCTGTGAGCGAAGCAGCTAACTTTGAGTAGCCTTCGACTAAGTGTAGGTAACATCCTGTTAGTTTAAAGAAACTGTGAATTCCCGTTACGTTCCTCTGAGCTGGCCACGTGCTAACTGCATCAATTTTCATCGGGTCCACAGATACTCCTTCCTTGGGGACTACATGGCCTAGGAAATGGACCTTCTCTAGCCAAAACTCGTACTTGGAGAACTTGGTGTATAACTGATGGTCCTGTTGCATGCGTAAAATGATAATTAAGTGCTCTTCGTGCTCTTCCTTCGTCTTAGAGTGTATAAGTATGTCATCAATGAACACAATGACAAACTTATCCAAATAGTCCTTGAACATGCGGTTCATTCGGTTCATGAAAGTTGCTGGTGTGTCCGTTAATCTAAGCGACATGAACAGAAACTCGTAATGTCCGTACCGCGTTTGAAAGGCTTTTTTGGGTACATCTTCTTTCCTGATTCGTAGTTAATGGTACCCTAAACGTAGATCGATCTTTGAGGACATTACAGCGTCTCAGAGCTAATCAAATAGATCGTCAACTCACGGCAACAGATGCTTGTTCTTAATCGTAATCCTGTCCAACTCTCTACAGTCGATGCATATTCTCAGTAGTCCATCTTTCTTCTTCACGAATGGTATGGGTGCTCTCCAGGGTGAATAGCTCTGTCGAATGAATCCCTTATCTATTTAGTCCTTTAGCTGGGCTTGGAGCTCCTTTAGCTCTACAGGGCCCATTCCGTAGGGGCCCTCAAAGATGGCGCTGATTCTAGTAGACGTTCAGTATCAAATGAGATTCCGCACTTTGGTTGGAGTCCTGCAAGATCTTCTGGAAATATCTCCACGAATTCCCTGACTATCGGTACGTTGTCAGGTCCTATCTCTATTCCTTGAGTCTTATCTGCTACGTATACTAGGAAGTTCGTGCATCCACTGGATAGCATCTCGCGAGCCTTCACTGCTGATATCATCATCTTTGGTTGCTCTGGCGACAAACCCTTGTAGATGAACTTTTCACATCCGATTGGTTCAAAAATGATTTTCCGCCTTCAACAGTTTATGACAACGTTGTGTCCTAAGCTTTTTTTTTTTTTTTGGCAGAATCTGATGATGCAACGAATGGGTGGCTCCAGAATCAAGTAGAATTAACGCATCAAAGTTGGCGATAGAAAGCCGGCCTGTCACCATTGCAGAAGTTACAGCTTCAACGTCACTCCTCGTATAAGCATAGATTCTCCCTTAGCTGTCTGAAGCTTTCAGTATACCTTGTGTGATTGAAGGGTTTTCGATCCTGGTCTGGTTGGTATGAAGTTGATTATTCCCAGTGCGGGGTTGATTCTGTCGATTCTGGAGGTTGGAGTGGCAATTTTTTTTTTTAGCATAGTGGCCTTCCTTGCCACAGATGAAACAACCACTTGCTCTCTGCTTGCATTCTCCTGGGTGCCTCTTTCCGCATCTCGTGCACGTCGGGTATTGGCTGTCATTCCTTCCTGGTTGTCTCTCTTCTGGGGAAATTCTTCTGTGAATCTTGATTGCCTTAATTCCCCTTTTCTCTTATTGTTGTTATGGGAATGCCTACTATTCTGGCCAGTTCCCACATTCTGCCCTCTGTATTATGACTCGGGGTTCTGCTTCTCCTAAGCCTACTCAGCTTGCGTTTTCTCCTCCTTTCGTGCCTTAAAATTCTACGCCTTTCGCTCCTTATCATGAACCGACCAGTACTCAGCTCAAATAGTCTTGCAGACACATTCTCCTAGTGTCGCTGGTCCGTGACTTCCGCTACAGACCTAAACTGTGATTTCTGTTCTGAACATCTTCAGCATTCGTCTGACTCTCTCCTTTTGGTCGGTACCAAATCTGGACAAAGTTGAGCCAACTGCTCAAACTTCTTGACTGCCTCCATAACAGTCATACTACCTTGGTGCAGGTTGTCGAACTCGTCTTACTGCGCTACTAGTGCTTCCTCGTTGAAGTACATCTCCTTAAATTCCTCAATGAAATCGCTCCAGCTCATCTCTCTGATGTTCCTCCTAACGGTTACCATCTTCCACCACTAACGCGCCTCATTGTGCAGGGTGAAGGATGCGTACATCACTTTCTCTCTCTATCTGTTAACCCTATAAAATCCAAGATTACTTGGATATCCATTAGCCAATCATCGGCCTCTATAGGGTTGGTGATTCTTAAGAATTCTAACGCTTTCATGTGTCGGAATCTCTCATACAAGTCGCCTTCCCTAGGGATTGGCAAAAAAAAAAAAAACAATTGTTGCTAGAGAGTAGCCATTACTATAGGCGCTAGTGCCTCTTGGGCTGGAGGAGCTGCTTGTTCCCTCAGAGTTTCTGGGGCTGCTAGAGCCTCCTGTGCTAGCATCTTTACTGACTGTGGTGCCTAGGGTTGCTGGCCCAGCTGTTCCCTAAGCTGGTTTAGCTCCCGTTACTAGTTCTCCATCATCTCTCGCATGGCTGCGATCTGTGCTATCAACTCATCCTCTCAGGATGCTGGGTTTAACTAAGCTCTCATTCTTGCCATGTTTTCCTATGTAACCCTATCGTACAGCGGGAAAGGAAAATGTGTCTCTTAAATTCTGTACTTGGGACTCGTATCACATATCATTTTCTTTCTTACTTAACAATCTTACTTAAACATTATGGATATAAATATACACACTATATCCATCTTTCTTTCTCTCATACTGTGATGTTCAATACAATTGCCACATTGTATTGGGACATCGTCTGAGTGCTAGGATTCGTTCTACACTTTCTGTCATATCATACTCACACTTGTGGAAAAAAAATTATATCTGGCCCCTAGGGCAAAGCTTTACTGCTTATCTCATAATGTATTTCACATAATATATATACATATATTCAAGATTCTAGTTCAGCGGGAGTGACACACACTTCCCTTATACGATCCCAACAAGTACATTATGCTACAACTGACGGGGGAGAGCTACTGCTTCCCTCTATATTTTTTCATAACTAACATTCCCGCAGAAGGGTTACTACTATTGGAAGGACAATCCTGATTCAGTATCAGACATCTCCTCATCGTCACTATCACTGAGTGAGTACTCCTCTGGGTTCTCTTCTTCTTAGTCGAAACTAACCTCATCATCGCTGGCTATGATGACTTGGGGTTCGTACATCCCCATCTATTCGTCATTACTAAAGTGGTTGGGGATCTCCTCTCCCTCATCGTCGGGATGGGCGTCGGAAAGAGTCTCGTTATCTTCCTCTTTCATGGGGTGTTCGGGAGACATACGGGCTGGTTCGAGGTTCTCCATCGGCTCTCTATTGCCCTTGTGTACTTCTGGCTGGTGCTCGGCCATGAACTCTTCATCGGCCAGTTGGGGTACTGGTTCTACTGGGTCACCCTCCATAATGGCAGCTGCTATAATGCCTTGGGCTTGTGTAGGGTTCCCGGGGTTGAGCACTTTTCTCTCGGCATTCACTATCTCCTTGATAAGGCTTGCTAGTCGTGCTTGATCGCTCTTCTAATTCTATTTGGCAAGGTCTCTTTCTCTCTTTGGGTCTTCTCCTGTCTTGATCCACTTTTGTCTTGGCATGTATTGTGGAAGTCCATATCGGATCCTTGTAGCGAACAGCATACGTTAGAACTGTATCGCCGGACATCAGCTGCAGTCTTTCAGTCCGATGAACAAATTCTCGCATATCCATAACTTTAGAGAACTTAGGCGGTTTCACTCCCCGCTTGCCCATAGAGAAAAACTGAGGCTGATGTTGGACTCCTTTCAGAGATTGGCTCGATCATGGTATGGCGAAACTCGACGCAGTTAAGAGCTCATCCTGGTCATAAGGATCCTGATACACACGAGAGTATCTTCTTGAGAGATATCAATAGCCAACAGGACTCAGTTATCCTGATCAATGGCGTACAATCGGGGAATCACTTTAATAATGTGAAACCAGTCCTGATATTCTCGTAGAGCGTAGGAGTATTGTTTGCCACTCGAAACTTAGTGGACAACTAGCTCTAAAGATCGGTACAACTCGAGCAGCAATCCATGTTCTTTCTCTGAGCAGTTCTCTAGCACTGCACGGTCGTGATTTTTCGTATAATGATCTCAGTATCTTTCCATCTTATCCTCGTCATCATAGATTTCGTCGTTTCATTACTATAAAATGTTATCTTCAATAGATAAACATTTACCGACTAAAAAATAAAACTAACTTACTTGGACAGATGAGGCAGGCATGCGGCAATGTGAGGTAGGATGGCAGAAAACCGCTCTGATACCAACTGTGACGCCCCGTGCCCTCAGCGGCCCGGACCGTCACTGTAAACTCTATTACTTGTTTCTTTAGCTTTTACTTATACTTCCTCTTTAAAACGGATACTTAAACTTGCTGAATTTAATACCATAAATTTAGAGGGATTTTTTTTAATATACGCGTACGTATTTACTATTCACATAAGTATACTATTAAAATGCGGAATTTGAAAAACATAAGGATTTCAATTATACATACACACTTATATACTTGTTTATCTGATTAATATTCACCAGACACTATTTAAATATACTATTCATACATATACTGTTTACTGTTCCAAAATACTAATTAATCTTTACTATTCAAAATACTATTTAGCTGTCACCGTTCAAAATACTATTTACTCATACTGTATGGAAGAATACTCGCAGTGTATCCATAACCTCATCCTCACATCCACCTCCGCCGCCATCATCGCCCCTTGGTGTTTGCGCTATAGGAAGCTTATCTACAGCATGAACACACTCCGTGAGCTTTACGCCCAGTAAGTACAACATGTTAATCGCAAAACATGTTTAAAATATAGCACATACTTAAAATCCTAAGCATGACATATATCACTTAATAAATCACATACCATATAAGCATATCACATATCAGCTCACATATCATGTCATCACATAACATGTCATAACACTGAATATAAAACTTCACATACTTAATGCATGACAGAAGCATCGTGTACTGTATGCACTCTACTGAAAAAGAAAGCATAGCGAACTATAACTAATGCATGGTCCGGTTATGTTCATTTATGCTTCAAACTTCTCTTTTCTTTTCTTGTCTATTTAGGGCCCATGTGTCAGTACCGTGTGCGCGCAGACCAACGGTAACGCCCGAGGTCAACTAATGCCGAAGAGCCATCAACTGATGCTTAACTTTTGGCCTTAACTTTCTTTAACTGGAAACCCCTTCGACTGAAGGAGCCGGTACGACACACCTATTTATTTCCATCTTGTTTAACTGTTCTAGCCATACGCTTCTCTAAGCTGTCCGCAATCCTACGCGGTAGGGATCTATGGCTTCTAACTTGTTCTTTCATCAATCTACTCGATTGTGAAACTATATGCTCTTATGTATGCTGTGCAGCATCGTGTGCAAGATACATACTTAAAGTGTGGGCGACCCCTCTAGCTTAGGTCGTCCACCTTATCTTGCTTGCTTTCTTTATTCTTTGCTTAGTCTTACTTAGCTTGCTTGTTTCTATAGCTTTCTTCTTCTTGGGGTTTAAAAGATTTGTTCTTGAAAAACTAGGAATTTTTTTTTTCTTTAACTGGAGGAAACTACTAATTCTTGAAAATTGTGTATACATAAATATATACCTACTTCTTAATACTTTTTCCCAAAATATATTTTGGAGTCTTGTTACTTCAAAGTACGTAAAAATAGAAACATACTTTTAAGCTTGTTTCACTACTTTACATACTACACTCTTGTCTTGTCTTTATACACATATCTCACTATTACACTTTCTTTCTTTTACACCTTGAGTACAGCGGAATTCTGCGAAACGGAACCATAACCCGTCCATGACATTGCTGGAATCTGCCTGCCAGTCCGCTACTCTTATTTCATCTTGCTGGTTGCTTCCCTTTATTACCTACAGCACGAATAGACTAATGAGCTAAAGCTCAGTAAGTACAAACATACATACAAGTAATTAAGTTGAATACCACGCTCTAGGGTTAGTCAACTTAGGACTAATTATTTCTTTAGTCCTATACTACTTGTTCTTTCTATTCTATTTCTTTCTTTTCTTTGCTTTACTTTATCTGCTTAATCTTTCACTTGTGGGCCCTTGGTTGGACGTACCTGGTGCGCGCAGACCAATAGAGGATCAGGGGAGCGACCCACCGATCAACCCTAAGGTCATCTCTGGACTACTGACCTTATAGGTAGTAAGTCATGCCATAAACTACCTCATTATTAACGAGGCAGTGCCACACTTCTGGGGTGGAGGCAGGAAGTTAAGCCATAAACTACCTCATTATTAACGAGGCAGCGCCACACTTCTGGGGTGGAGGCTATCTGGGAACCTCACAACTGGGGAGGCCGGTACGCCAACCTTAACTTTTAAGTCTTATTATCTGACTTATTTTATTCCTCTTTTCTATTTCTGATCTTGCTTACTATTCTCGTGAACATGTTAGTATCATGTCACAAACTGAATAGCTTAAATGTATATATATATATATAACACAACTTTATGGTAAGTCCATTCGTGAGTAGACAATTAAATGTCCGTACTTACCTTATCAATCTCTTCTCTTCTTCTCTCTAGGATCTTTGATCGCCATCCTTGTAGGTCGATTTTTGGATCCTACAGACAAACTTTGTCTGTTAATTTCATTTCCATTTATAGCTTTTATTTTTCATTAAAAAGCTTAAATAGAACCTATTTACAACTTTTTTGGGCTTTATTTATCATTTCCCCAATTTTTCCAACTTTTGCAAAATTACGATTTTGCCCCTATATTTTGGCAAAATTGCAGTTTTGCCCCTGACGGAATTTTATTGATCCAGACTGCATTTTTGGCCCTCAGGAACTTTTCTGACTCTTTTCTAATCATTACCGGGTTCGTTTCTATTATATTTCCACTTTTCACTTTCCCGACCCTCGGGAAGCACTATTCCGACCCTTACGTCGGTTTAGTGATTTTCTATCGTTTCGGAGCCTCAAATGGACGTTTTACTAGTATTTAAAACGTTCATCTAGACTTTCCCGACCTAGGCCTCCGAGGCTCGGATTTTCCGTACCCGACTCGGACCTTTATTTCATTTCCAAAAACGCCCCCCCTCGGGGTCGGTTTTTTTCCGTTTCACTCTCATTTTACATTTTTAGGGGTCGGTCTACTATTCACGAACCACCCCTTAGGTTTTCCTTATTCAATTCTCCGTTAGGGACTCGGGTTTCCGACCCGACCCTAAACTTTTATTTTTAATTCCTATTTTACCCCGAAAGCCGTTTTCGAAATTTCGGCAGCATTTCGGCGTAATTTTAAGGCTTCCGGCGTTAGGTACGCCTCGAACCATATGTACCTGCCACGTACTATACCACAAGCCTATTTTATGTAAAAGTTTTCCAAACTTTTACATAAAAGCTCACAAATTCCAATTTCACATTTTTAACCACATTACCAAATTTTTTCACACTTTTGCCCTTAGTTTTGGTTTCGGTTTTCACCACCAAACCGAACCAAAATTTCTCAAACTTTTCAACCACTTGTTAGGCTATTAAATGCCATTTTTCTAACACTTTTTCAAGCCCATTTCCTTGTACTTTTCAACTAAATTCTTAGGGTTTTTAAACACTTAAAACCCACGGCCTCATTAGTGAAAAACATGCCATCCTTTTTGTTTCATGCTTTCAATCAAAATTTCATCATTCACATCATAAAATGCATGATTTCAATTAACCAAACATCATATGAAACATGCAAAATTTTCACCAAAACCCTAAGTAACAACCACGGCCACTTTATGTATTCCACACAATGAATTTTTTTCCAAGCTTTTCATAATGAAATACAAGCTTTATTCTTCACAAAATTAACCTTAGAAAGCATGTTAACAATTAATCAAAACTTTTTCTCATTGGTTACTCAAGGTAACCCACGGATTTTCCTTTTGAAAACCAATCAAAAATTGGTTTTTCTTTAAACAAATTACATGGTTTTCTTACTTATTACAACCTTAACAAAACCCAACATCCATTTCCATGGAAAACAACCAAAATTTCTCCATCTTTTTCTCACTATTCACCCACGGTTTTCATGAAGAAAAACTAAGAAAAATTTCAATCCAAGGGAAGTTACCTTATTCACTTTCTTCCTTTGTCTTCAAGTGATGTTTTGCCACACTTTTTGTGAAGAAATGTTGAAGGAATACTTGGTTCTCCTTTGGTCACCCACGGCTCCCCATGGAAAACAACTTAGCAAAGTTTTTTGTTATGTTTTGCTTCCAAAATTGGCTTCGGTCTTTTGATGCAAAAGTGGCCGACTTATGTATGGAAGAAAGCCAATTAATTTGGCTCTAAACCAATCAAATTTCAACACCTTTCCACCTAATTCTTTCTCCATTTTTTCAAAAATTAAAAAGGCATATTTTTGGCCAAATCTTGGCCTTTGGATCAAAAAGCAAATGAATCATGGCCATTCATCCTACCTAACACCAATTTCTTTCCATTTCTCAAATGGATTTATGATGTCATAATTACTAAAGTGAAAGTTGACTTTGACTTTCACTATTCACATTAATTCGACTACTTTTTGACCGATACCGGTTCGAGCCGAAATTTTCCTGAAATCGTCCCAGCGTGTTCCTGAGGTCTCCTGTGCAGTCGGATCAACTTAATCTGCTTCCGTTTGATCAAAATCAATCCCGGAAGTTTACCGTCTTTTATTGGCTCGGTTAGGGTTTTCAATGCCGGTTTTGGCACCGTTTCACCCGTTTCAGCTCAGTGAATTTTTCCAACACTGAATTCTTACTCGTCAGTATTGTTAGAACATTTTAATATATTCTAAACAATACAAATACATCTATTTCACTCTTTAAATAGTACAAATTATTATATACATATATTTGTACTTTTCTTACTGTGCTCTTACTTTGACTTGCCATATTCTTATCTTTATACTGTTCAGATACCGAAACTACTCCTTTTTGAGCGTTTTGGGCCTGAATTCACTTTCTTACTCATATACTTTATTCTCTACTTATTTTTGAAGATTTTAATTTCCTCCAAAACATTTATTTATTTCTATCAACACTATAATTTGTCTAATTACAACCATAGTGTTTCTTTACATTCTTACTTACAGAACTCATAGAAAACCCTAGATTAAACTAGGTCACACCGCTAAAATTCTCTGGTCGTCACATAAAGTACTGGAAAAGCATCATTTTAAATTCATTTTATCCATGCTGTAGGCGGAGTTGTACTTACCTGTCAGCAGACAGTTTATACTCTCGCCTTCGTCACAATACAGGTACCTCCCTGCAATCATAATGCATTACATTAACATTCACTCTTAGGTCACCGTGGTCATTAGTGACTAATAAAAATTCTCGTTACGTGGTACCGATCCTTATCGGTACTAATTGCCCTCTTCTTAAGAATTTGATTTTCTAATCATTGTTAATTAATTTATTTACCCAATAAATTAATTAACATCGCTCTTAGGTCACTCTATCGTTAGGAACTAATAAACTTATCGTTGTGTGGTACCGATGCCTATCGGTACCCAACTGCTCTACTTTGGGAAATTTGATATCTAATTTTTAATCGTACTTGATTAATTTGTCTACTTGACAAATTAATCACTGTCCCTCACTATCCCATTCCGACTTGGTCCTTGACTGGCTAACCGACCAGTCAACTGACTGAATACCTCTTGTATGACCATTTAGCCTGTCGGGTTACCGTTACCGATGTAATCGCCCCAAATTTTACACTTAGATCACACCCGTCCCTCGGGTGGCACTATTCTGATCTAAGGGTCGTTCTTACATTTTGAGATTTCTAATTGGGCGGTTCACTAATCCTGTAAATGTCCGTCCTTCTTTCCTGGACCTAGGTCATCGAGGGGACTCGGGTTCCCATCCCGATCACATTTTCACCCCTCGTTTCCTAAAATACCCCTTTGTGCTGTTTTAGAAATTTCGGTAACATTTCCGCTTAATTTTATGTTTCTGGCGTTTAGGAAACGCCTCAAAACCATCTAACCTATTCTAACCTGCCACGTACTAAACCAGAGGCCTAATTTTTACGTAAAAGCTCCGCTTTTTACGTAAAAATATTCACATTTCCTCACATTTTCTTTTTCGACATTTCATCCCTTTTTCTTACAATTCCTCAAGTCAGTAAACCATAATTCATACATAATTATTTCTAATAATAAATTGAGGAATCAAGGGATCAAAACCACTACCAAAATCGTTCCCGTAGGCGGTCGGGTGAACCGTTCGATCTCGATCGCACAATCTTTGAATCATCGTTCTCTACCTTTGAAACTCCGATTTGCAAATCCGATGCCGCGGATGTGTCCGGAACGTTAAAAATAGGCCAACGGGCCATTCTTCAATTTTCGGTCTCCGGGTCGGCGTTGACCGGCGTTGACCACGGCGGAGATGGGAGTGGCGACCACCATCTTGAAGAGCTCGACGAGAGGAACCCATTGGTGGTGTCAATTTCACCAATCGAGGCTCCTATCACCGGGAAATCAGCCCTTGAAAAGTCGGCGATGGCGGCGGTGTTGGATCTTCATTTTCTGGCATTGTTGCCCAAAATTGATTTGGGGCTTTTGATCTACGTGTTGTTCTGAGCATTTTGATACCGACCTTACAACTCAACTCCGCCGGAATAGCGAGATTCGACGGTGGTGATGGTGACGGTGACGGCAAACCTTGGGCGGCCCGATCCGGCGGCTGTTGACGTTAAATGAAGCTTGAGTTTTGTTCTACTCTTCACCATGAATCCATTGGGACCAGAATCGTGGCATTTGGACGTCGGACGGTGGAGAAATCATGGTTTGAAAAATTCGGCCACCGGCGGATTTAGGCGGCGCGTGCGGCATTCTCCGACGTCGGTTCCGTCGACTCGGCACACGGTTGGACTCAGCTCGTCGAGAGCTTTCCAATGATGCCGGCGGTGTCGAAAACGGAGGCGAGATTTGATGTCGGTCACTGTTCGTCTTCGTGTGGTGTAGGGGAGAAAAAGATAGGAAAAAAAATAGTGGGGGCCCTTTTTACAAAAATCTAAAAATTTCGACCCCTTTATACTAATTTTTTGAAAAATTTTAAGATAGGCTATACTGACTAATTTGGACGTGCTGAACCCAAATATATCAGTTTTATATCAAGAAAAGGTCATCGTGACCAATTTCTTGATACTGTGGTTTGACCTACACTGTGTTGACACTACGCACGCATAACGAGGCGTTTTCACGTGAAATTTCAAACACAGTCTCCCTTGACTAATTTGGACGTGTTGATTTCAAATTTATCAGTTTTACATCCATCTGAGGTCTTCTAGACCAGTTTTCGGGATCTATATGACCCCGTCTCGAAAAACGTGTCAGGTGCCTGATTGACTAATTTGGGCGTCCTGAGTCTAAATATATCAGTTTCGGGGGGAGAAAAGGTCGTCTTGACCCTTATCTCGATACTGCGTATCTTTTAAACAAAATCTACATTTTGTGCTCACTTGACCAGATTGAACCTGCTGACTATTAATATGTCAATTTTATGCCAGATTAAGGCCATCTTGGCCACTAACCTGACACTACGTTTCTCACTATTCACTAATCACTATTCACTGTTCACTTTTCACTATCTGACTGACTAATCTGAGCGTTCTGACTTTAATTTTGTCAGTCTATGGGCGAGAAGAGGTCATCTAGACCGCTTTTCTCGATACTGTACATCTATTAGGGCAATTATCACTACTGCGCTCAGATGACCAGTCTGAGCATACTGATGACTAGCTCATCAGTTCTGTATCATGAAATGGTCGTCTAGACCGTTTTCTTGATATTGCGTGTCTCAACGCATACTCACATAATAGGGTGGACCAATTTCACTGTTGATTACACCTTTCACTGCATGAATAGTAATTAAACGTTACTATTCCTGTTTAATTCATTCAACTGAAAAGCACACTGTGTTTATTAACTTAATTACATCATTACATAGTAATTAATTTTCATAAATCATGAGAGTCATTACAGTGGCTCTCGGCTCATTACACAGTGTTCTACACGAACTCTTACGCGTGTGTGTGCAACGCAACACGGGCGTGTACATTTCAGTCACGGGCATGTACTAGTTGAGACTACTCAACACGGCCATGTCTTTGAAATACATTCATCTATCTGAGCGGTACACAGCCTCTTACACGATCGTGTACTTGACCGTGTTTCTTAAATTTGCACTAAAAGACATTAAATTATGTCCATTTTATTCCTTAATGACTTATTACATGGTAAGTAGGTGCCATAAAAATGGCGGTCATTACACGAGAAGCTTGGAGGAGGTCGGTTTTTTGTGAGTTTTGGTCAAGGTTTTGGCTTGCAAAATGGTGGCTTTTGGGGCTGAGAGGATTCAGCAGCAAGCAAGGAAAGGAAGAAGAAAAAGACTTGTGGTTTTAGGTGTGTGGAAGCAAAAGTCCATGTCTTATGTCAAGGGTGCCTTTTATAGGCAAAAATTAATCAAACTACTTAGGCTTAATCCTACTTAATTGTCTACCAATTTAGCCAAATCTTGGGACAAATATGCTGCCAATTTTCTGAAGAAATGGGCATGGGGCTACTCATTGGAAGGAGGAAAGAATAAACAATGGTTGTTGACTACTTTTTAAAAACCCTTGATTATTATATTCCAATGTGTCATGGCTAGGAAGATTATTTTAATGGCCACCTTTTGGGCTATGTTTGCTACAAATTACAGTTGCTTTTACAGCTAAGGGGCACGGAAATTTAAGGCCAAATTTTATTTGTGTTGGCTTCTCAACACAGTCTAATTTTATACTGCGGTGTTTGGTCATTTCTCGGTAGTGTTCCAATTTTCAACAGAAAATTGATTTTCTGAATCTGATTTTTGTACTGTAAAATATTTGTTGTTTTCTACTGTTTAAGAGCCCATTATTAGTCTAAATTACTGTTTACATTCTATACTGTGGTTGTGTCTACACTGTTGCGCCCTTTCGCACGCAAACCGAGGCATTCCCGGGTGAAATTTCAGACACAGTCTCTCTTGACTAATTTCGACGTGCTGATTCCATTTTTATCATTTTTACGTCCATCAGAGGTCATTTAGACCAGTTTTCAGGATCTGTATGAGCCCACCTCGAAAAACGTGTCGGGTGCTCAATTGACTAATTTGGGCGTTCTGAGCCCAAATATATCAGTTTCGGGGCGAGTAAAGGTCGTATTGACCCTCATCCTGATACTGTGTACCTCTCACTATTTATTATTCACTGTTTTCTACTTAACTAACTGGTCTGATTGCTCCGACTCTGATTTTGTCAGTCTCTAGGCGAGAAGAGGTCATCTAGACCATTTTCTCGATATCATACCCTTGCTAGGGCTGTCTCATGCTATTGTGCTCAGATGTTCGGTCCGAGCATTCTGGTGACCTATTTACCAATCTAGTATCAAGAAATGGTCGTCCGGACCAGTTTCTTGGCACTGCATGTCTCATTCATTTATACACATAATAGGGTGGATCAGGTTCGCAGTCGGTCACCCCTTTCACTGCATGAGTAGTACTTAAATAGTACCGTATCTGTTTAGTCTATTCAATGGGAAAATATACTATATTTTCCAACTTAATTACTCATTGTATAGTAATTGGTTTCATGCAATTTGAGGGTCTGTGTAATGGCTTTCTGCTCATTACACAGCCTTTAACACAGCCTCTAACACGAGGGTGTATAAGGTAACACGGGCGTGTATACTCTGGGCATGTTTTAAAACACGGCCTTTTACACGTTCAATAACTCGAGGGGTACACGGCCTCTTACACGGCCGTGTCCTTGACCGTGCCTCAGTACACGGCCATGTTCAGTTACACGGCTTCTCACACGTTCATAACCCGAGCGGTACACGACCTCTTACACGGTCGTGTACCTGATCGTGTTCTGCTACACGGCCATGTACAGTTACACGGTTGCACACACGTATACAGTCTGAGTGGTACATGGCCACTTACATGGCCATGTACCTGATCGTGTACTTTAGAAATTGCACTAAAATGCATCAAATTATGCTTCAATTTCTCATTAAATTGAAAATTAAAGTACATGATCGGGGCGATCCTTACAAGCGGTATATTAGTGATGATCTCCACAGCCTTAACCTCATCATCATAGCCCCGAAGGCAAAGTATACCTCCCCCGTACGTAAGGCTGTTACGCCAAAAGTGGTTTCATTACCGACATTCTTAAAGTTCTAACCCGATGACTTCATATTGCCCCATGGTTAGGAATGGTTCACATTTTAATTTCATGTGAGTGAGTTTCATTAACCTTGCTCTAGTGCCCGAAGCACAATTTATTATATGTCCCATTTGTCAATAGTGCCTGTAGCACATTTTGTCTCTCTTTCTATTTTATCATAGTGCCCGTAGCACATATGTACCTAACTTATAGTTAGTACGTCAAAGTTAGCAATAATAATGCTACATGTTGCAATCAAATAAATGTCTGAACTTACAGTATGTCTGCTAGTGTCTGCTTCTTGAGATCCTCGAACGTCCCTTTTCCTGGCTAGCTTTGAGACCCTATAGATAAAAACCTTATCTATTAATTTCATTTTCATTTGTAGCTTTTATTTTAAATAAAAAGCTCAAATTTGGTCTTAAAATCTTTAATTAAGCCTTATGATAGCCTTCTAAGCTTTATTAACCATTTTCACATTTTCCCCTAACTTTTGTAAAATTACAATTTTTCCCCTAAATTTTACCAAAATTGCAATCATACCCCTGACGGGATTTTCTAACTTACAATTCACTTTTGATGCTCAGGAACCTTATTCTACCATTTCGGGGTCTTTAGGGCTCTTTTTCCACCTTTTAGAAAATTCTGGTCAAAATGACCATTTTGCCCCTGTCTGGTTATTTTACCGCAAACTCTCATTCTAAATTCTTAGACTTAATTTTCTAGGCCCAAAAATCCTCAAATCGTCTTTCAAAATTTTACCAGACCTTTTCCGGATAATTTTCTTTCATTATCCCAAATTTTACTTCCCGACCCTCGGAAAGTACTATTCTGACCCTTACGTCGGTTTTTCGTTTTTCTATCGTTTCAGAGCCTTAAATGAGCATTTTACTAATCCTTAAAACATTCATCTAGACTTTCCCGACTTAAGTCTCCGAGGCTCGGATTTTCCTTATGTGGCAGCCTGCCCTTCGTAGAGATCAAACAATACTATTACAGTTAAGCTTCATAGCTAATTGCGATAGATTGTACTCTCATGGGTCGCCAGCTAATCTATCTCTCTTTAAAACATGGCATTTTTGGGGGATTTTTTTTGAAACATAACGCAAAACGTTATTCACTAATCACTTTGTTTACAAGTACAAAGTAATTTACATAATACAGTACTTTCGTAAAATACATATTATTACAAAAGAACTGTTTCTTTTTCCTCTCTTTGTTAACGCTTAGCGGAAAAACTCTGGCAGAACCATATCATTTGGCTTCCCATCCCATTTGACACTCGCTATCCTGCCCGCCATCCAGCCATACAAAGCTAGTGAGCCTGTTGCTTACCTGCAACATGAGCAAATATGGTGAGCTACAGGCTCAGTAAGTTTAAACATGCAAGAAATAGAATTTCCATGAATAGTACTATTTATCATAAATAGTAACTTTGGCCACTATTCACCATGAATAGTGGCTTTGACTACAACACAGTATATCAGCAGTACATCAACCACAGTGTTAGTACTCTCACGAAATTGTCTTATGCTTAATTATGGCATAGTTTCAATTTTAGGTAATTATCTTTATTTACGTTCTGGTTTTGAGCTCATGTTGGCCGTATCATTTTAGTGTGTATGACTGGGAGCGGTACATTAGTACTGACCTCCACAGCCTTAATCTCATCATCATAACCCCGAAGGCAAAGTATACCTTTCCGTACAGAAGGCTGGTACGCCAAAAGTGGTTTCATTACCGACTTTTTAAAGTTCTAACCCGATGACTTCATATTACCCCGTGGTTAGGAATGGTTCACCTTTTAATTTCATGTGAGTGAGTTTCATTAACCTCACTCTAGTGCCCGAAGCACAATTTATTATGTGTCTCATTTTCAATAGTGCCCGTAGCACGTATATACCTAACTTATAGTTAGTACATTAAAGTTAGCAATAATAATGCTACATGTTGCAGAAAAGTAAATGTCTGAACTTATAGTACGTCTGCTAGTGTCTGCTTCTTGGGATCCTTCAATATCTCTTTTCCTGGCTGATTTTGAGACCCTACAGACAAAACCTTGTCTGTTAATTTCATTTTCATTTGTAGTTTTTATTTAAAATAAAAAGCTCAAATTTGGTCTTAAAACCTTTAATTAAGCTTTATGATAGCTTTCTAAGCTTTATTAACCATTTTCACATTTTTCCCTAATTTTTATAAAATTACAATTTTACCCCTTGATTTTATAAAAATTGCAATTATACCCCTGATGGGATTTTCTCGACTTTAAAATTTACTTTTGATGCTCAAGAACCTTATTCTACCATTCCGGGGTCTTTAGGGCTCTTTTCCTACTTTCTGAAAAATTCTGGTCAAAATGACCATTTTACCCCTATCGGGTCATTTTACCCTAAATTCTCATTTCAGATTTTAGACCTAATTTTCTAAGCCCAAAAATCCTCAAATCATCTTTTAAAATTTTACCGTCCTTTTCTGGAAAATTTTCTTTCATTATCCCAAATTTTCACTTTCCGACCCTCGGAAAGTACTATTCCAACCCTTACGTCGGTTTCGCGTTTTTCTATCGTTTCGGAGCCTCAAATGAGCATTTTATTAATATTTAAAACATTCATCTAGACTTTCCCGATTTAGTTCTCCGAGACTCGGATTTTCTGTACTCGACTCGAACCTTTACTTCGTTTCCCAAAAATGCCCCCCCTCGGGGTCGATTTTTCAGTTTCACTCACGTTTTACATTTTTAAGAGGATGGGTTACTATTTACAAACCACCCCTTAGGTTTCCCTTATTCAATTTTCCTCAAGGTACTCGGGTTTCCGACCCGACCCGACCCTAAACTTTTTCTCTCGATTCCCTTTTTGCCCTAAATGCCATTTTTCAAAATTTTGGTAGCATTTCGGTGTAAGTTTAAGGCTACCGACGTTAGGTACGCCTCGAACCATGTGTACCTGCCACTTACTATACCAAAGTCCTATTTTATGTAAAAGTTTCCTAAACTTTTACATAAAAATTTGCATAATCACCAATTTACAAAACAACCACAATGCTCAAAATTTCTTTCACTTTTGCACCTTAATTAAGCCACGGTTAGGACTTATCAAACCCTAGCAAAAAATTTTTCTTCATTTTCTCCACATTATGCTTGGTTTTATACTTAAACCATAACATAATTTTTATTCCAAAACAACTCTTAATCAACAAAATTTTTTTTGATTAAAACCCTAAACCACAATCGGTTTTCACTTAGAGTTTTCACACTAACTTTTGTCAAATTTCTTTTTTTGCAAATTCAATATGAAGTTTATTGTTTCTAATCATCTAAAACATATTTCCACACCATATAACAACATTTTTCATCGAAATTTCATCACCAAAATCTCCCCTTTGAACCCACGGATTTCATGGAGAAAACAAGCCAAAAATCACATTTTTTTCATGCAAATCCAGTACATGAATAACCTAATTCAACTTATCACAAAACCAACACATAATTTCATCAAATCCACAACAAAATTTCATCATTTTCTTCCCACTATTCCCACGGATTTCATGGCCAAAAATGGGGAAAAATTACAAGTTTTAAAGCTTACCTTGGTTACTTGGATGCTGGCTTGTCAAACTTGAATTCTTGCTTCCAAAAATTGAAGAAACCCTTTGATTCTCCAAGATGGCTCACGTATTCCCCTTGGAACCAAACGTAGAAAGTTTTTTTTCTTAGTTTTCTTTTGGCTTTGTTTGCTAAGGGTTTTTGCTTCAAAATGGCCGAAGCTTTATGGTTAACGAAGCCATATTTAATTTGGCTAATTTGGCATGAATCACCCTTAATCAACAAATGAGAAATTAACACCTTTCATGTATTTCTTTCCACCATTTTTTTAAAATCAAAAATGGCATTTTTGGCCTAATCTTGGCCATTAGATTAAAAGTGAATTAAATCCTAGCCATCCACCATACCTACCCCTTAATTAACCACTTATTATTCATTTTAATGACATCATCAATGATGAGTCATTAACTTACTTTTTTTGACTTTACCATTCACGTCGCTTTTGATCGAATTTTGACCCGAGCGAAATTTTCCCGAAATTACCCCGGCGGGTTCCTGAGGTCTCCGGTGCGGTCGGATCAATTTATACTGCTTCCGTTTGATCAAAATCAATCCCGGAAGTTTTTCGTCTTTTAGTGCACCATAGGCACCGGTTAGGGTTTTTAATGTCGTTTTGACACCGTTTCACCCATTTTGCTTTGGCAAAATTTCTCAGCACTGAATTTTTATTTATCAGCACTGTCAGAACATTTTAGTATATTCTAAACAATATAAATTTGTTTAGTTTACTCTTTAAATACTACAAGTTGTCACACATATACAATTGTACATTTTCTTCCTAGAATGCTGGAAATTCTCGGTTGTCACACCTTACCCGACTCGGACCTTTGCTTCGTTTTCCAAAAACGCCCCCCACCTCGGGGTCGGTTTTCAGTTTCACTTGCGTTCTACATTTTCAAGGGGTGGGGTTACTATTCATGAACCAACCCTTAGGTTTCCTCATTCAATTTTCCTTAAGGGAGTCGGGTTTCTGACCCGACCCTAAACTTTTACTCTCGTTTCCCATTTTTGCCTTTAATGCCGTTTTTAAATTTTCGGCAGCATTTCAGCATAAATTCAAGGCTACCAGCATTAGCTACATCTCGAACTGTGTGTACCTGTCACGTACTATACCAGAGTCCTATTTTATGTAAAAGTTTCCCAAACTTTTACATAAAAATTTGCACAATTACCAATTTGTAAATCAACCACAATGTACAAAAATTTTGTTTTATTTTCCCCCCTTAATAAAGCCACAGTTTTGAACTTACCAATCTAGCAAAATTTTTCTTCATTTTCACCACATTATGCTCGGTTTTCACATTTAAACCATAGTATAATTTTTTTATTCCAAAACAGCCCTTAATTTCCAAAATTTCTTCACCAAAACCCTAAACCAAGAACCGGTTTTCCACTTAGGGTTTTCACACCAATTTTATCAAATTTTTTTCATCCAAGTCTTTCCATCACACCAAGACTTAATTTCAAGCATTTAACAACATCCAAAACACAAAATTTTCTACCCTTTCCTCTTAAATGTCCCACGGCCACACTATGCACAATTTGCACTAAAATTCTTCTAAGCAAATTCAATATGAAATTTATGTTTCCAAACTTCCAAAACATGTTTTCACACAATATAACAACATGTTCAAAAAAATTTCATCACCAATATCACCCTTTGAACCCACGAATTTCATGGGAGAAAACATGCCAAACTTCAATTTTTTTCATGCAAATCCAATACCTGAGTTACCTTAATCAACATATCACAAAACCAACACTTAAATTCAACAAACCAATAACAAATTTTCATCATTTTCTTCACTACATACCCACGGATTTCATAACCAAAAATGGGGAAGAAAATTCAAATTTCAAGGCTCACCTTGTTCATTTCGATGCTAGCAACTTAAGCTTGACTTCTTGCTTCCAAAAACTTGAAGAAATTCTTTGATTCACCAAGGAGGTTCACGTTTTCCCCTTGGAACAAGACTTAGAAAATTTTTTTGGCTTGGTTTTTCTTTTGGTTGGTGTTGCTACGGTTTTGCTCCCAAAATGGCCGAATCCTTTTTTGTTAAGGAAACCAATTAGTTTGGCAAATTTTGGCATAATTCACCCTTATCAACCAATAAAATTTTGACATCTTTCATGGTAATTCTTTCCACCATTTTTCAAAAATCAAAAAGATGGAATTTTGGTCCAATCTTGGCCATTAGATCAAAGGTGCATTAAATCCTAGCAACTTGAATTTTTGACCTTACTATTCATATTAATTCGGTTACTTTTTGACCAAAATTTGACCCAAGCGAAATTTTTCTGAAATCGCCCCGGAGGGTTCCTGAGGTCTCTGGTACAGTCGGATCAATTTATTCTGTTTCCGTTTGATCAAAATCAATTCTGGAAGTTTTTCATCTTTTGCTGCACCATAGGCACTGGTTAAGGTTTTCAATGTAGTTTTGACACCGTTTCACCCGTTTTGATTTGGTAAAATTTCTCAATACCGAATTATTATGCGTCAACATTGTCAAAACATTTTATTACGTTCTAAATAACATAAATTCATTTATTTCACTTTTTAAATAGTACAAGTTGTCACACATATACAATTGTGCATTTTCTTTTGAGAATGCCAGAAATTCCCGGTTATCACATTCACCCCTCCTTATAAAATTTTTATCCTCGAAAATTAGAATAAGTAGGGGTATAAACTCCTCGTCTCTGTTTCTCATTCCCACGTAACTTCTTCAATGTTGTGACGCCCCGTGCCCTCAGCAGCCCGGACCGTCACTGAAAACTATTACTTGCTTCTTTAACTTTTACTTATACTTCTTCTTTAAAACCGATACTTAAACTTGCTGAATTTAATACCATAAATTTAGAGGAATTTTTTTTATATACACGTACGTATTTACTATTCATGTACGTATACTACTAAAATGTGGAATTTGAAAAACATAAGGGTTTCAATTATACATACACAATTATATACTTGTTTTGTGACGCCCCGTGCCCTCAGCGGCCCGGACCGTCACTGTAAACTCTATTACTTGCTTCTTTAAAGACGATACTTAAACTTGCTGAATTTAAGACTATAAATTTAGAGGGATTTTTTTTTTTTTTTATATACACGTACGTATTTACTATTCACGTACGCATACTATTAAAATGCGGAATTTGAAAAACATAAGGATTTCAATTATACATATATAATTATATACATGTTTATCTGATTACTATTCACCAGATACTATTTAAATATACTACTCGTACATATACTGTTTACTGTTCCAAAATACCATTTAACCTTTACTATTCAAAATACTATTTAACTGTCACCATTCAAAATATTATTTACTCATACTATGCGGAAGAATACTCGCGGTGTATCCATAACCTCATCCTCACATCCACCTCCGCCATCATCATCGTCCCTTGATGTTTACGCTATAGGATGCTTACCTACAGCATGAACACACTTCGTGAGCTTTACGCCCAGTAAGTACAACATGTTAACCGCAAAACATGTTTAAAACATAGCACATACGTAAAATCATAGGCATGACATATATCACTTAATAAATCATATATCATATAAGCATATCACATATCAGCTCACATATCATGTCATCACATAACATGTCATAACACTGAATATAAAACTTCACATACTTTATGCATGACAGAAGCATTGTGTACTGTATGCACTCTACTGAAAAAGAAAGCATAGCGAACTATAACTAATGCATGATCCGGTTATGTTCATTTATGCTTCAAACTTTTCTTTTCTTTTCTTGTCTATTTAGGGCCCATGTGTCAGTACCGTGTGCGCGCAGACCAACGGTAACGCCCGAGGTCAACTAATGCCGAAGAGCCATCAACTGATGCTCAACTTGTGGCCTGAACTTTCTTTAACTGGAAACCCCTTCGACTGAAGGAGCCGGTACGACACACCTATTTATTTCCATCTTGTTTAACTGTTCTAGCCATACGCTTCTCTAAGCTGTCCCCAAATCCTACGCGGTAGGGATCTATGGCTTCTATCTTGTTCTTTCATCAATCTACTCGATTGTGAAACTATATGCTCTTATGTATGCTGTGCAGCATCGTGTGCAAGATACATACTTAAAATACTGGAAAAGCATCATTTTAAATTCATTTTATCCATGCTGTAGGCGGAGTTGTACTTACCTGTCAGCAGACAGTTTATACTCTCGCCTTCGTCACAATACAGGTACCTCCCTGTAATCATAATGCAATTCGTTAACATTTACTCTTAGGTCACTGTGGTCATTAGTGACTAATAAAACTCTATCGTTAGTGATACCGATCCTTATCGGTACTAATTGCCCTTCTCTTAAGAATTTGATTTTCTAATCATTGTTAATTAATTTATTTACCCAATAAATTAATTAACATCGCTCTTAGGTCACTCTATCGTTAGGAACTAATAAACTTATCGTTGTGCGGTACCGATGCCTATCGGTACCCAACTGCTCTACCTTGGGAAATTTGATATCTAATTTTTAATCGTGCTTGATTAATTTGTCTACTTGACAAATTAATCACTGTCTCTCACTATCCCATTCGGACTTAGTCCTTGACTAGCTAACCGACCAGTCAACTGACTGAATACCTCCCGTATGACCATTTAGCCTGTCGGATTACCGTTACCGATGTAATCGCCCCAAATTTTATACTTAGATCATACCCGTCCCTCGGGTGGCACTATTCTGACATAGGGGTCGTTTTCTTACATTACGAAATTTCTAATGGGGCGGTTCACTAATCCTCACAACGTCCGTCCTTCTTTCCCGGACCTAGGTCATCGAGGGAGCTCGGGTTTCCATCCCGATCACATTTTCAGCCCTCGTTTCCTAAAATACCCCTTTGTGCCGTTTTAGAAATTTCGGCAGCATTTCCGCTTAATTTTTAGGTTTCCGGCGTTTAGGAAACGCCTCAAAACCATCTAACCTATTCTAACCTGCCACGTACTAAACCAGAGGCCTAATTTTTACGTAAAAGCTCCGCTTTTTACGTAAAAATATTCACATTTTCTCACATTCTCTTTTTCGATATTTCACCCTTTTTTCTTACAATTCCTCAAGTCATTAAACCATAATTAATACATAATTATTTCCAATATTAAATTGAGGAATAAATAGATCAACACCACTACCAAAATCGTTCCCGTCGGCGGTCGGACGAACCGTTCGGTCTCGACCGTGTAATCTTTGAATCGTCGTTCTTCACTTTTGAAACTCCAGTTTGCAAATCCGATGCCGCGGATGTGTCCGGAACGTCGAAAATAGGCCAACGGGCCATTCTTCAATTTTCGGTCTCCGGGTCGCCGTTGACCGGCGTTGACCTCCGTTGACCGGCGTTGACCGGCCGTTGACCGGCGTTGACCACGGCGGCGATAGAAGTGGCGACCACCATCTTGAAGAGCTCGACGAGAGGAACCCATTGGTGGTGTCAATTTCAAGAATCGAGGCTCCTATCACCGGAAATCGGCTCTCGAAAAGTCGACGACGGCGGCGGCGTTGGATCTTCATTTTTCCGACGTTGTTGCCCAAAATTGATTTGGGGCTTTTGATCTACGTGTTGTTCTGAGCATTTTGATACCGACCTTGCAACTCAACTCCGCCGGAATAGCGAGATCCGACGGCGGCGATGGCGACGGCGACGGCGAACCTGGGGCGGCGCGATTCGGCGGCTGTTGATGTGAAATGAAGCCTGGGTTTTGTTCTACTCTTCACCACGAATCCATTGGGACCGGAATCGTGGCATTTGGACGTCGGACGGCGGAGATACGGCGGTTTGAAAAATTCGGCCACCGGCGGCTTTGGGCGGCGCGTGCGGCGTGCTCCGGCATCGGTTCGGTCGACTCGGCCCACCGTTGGAATCAGCTCGTCGAGAGCTTTCCAATGGTGCCGGCGGTGTCAAAAACGGAGGCCGGATTCGATAGTTAGTCACTGTTCATCTTCGTGTGGTATGGGAGGGAGAAAATGTGATTTGGAAAAATATGGGGGCTATTTTTCTATAATCTCCAAAATTTCCTCCTTTATACTAATTTTTTTGAAAAATTTTAAGATAGGCTATACTGACTAATTTGGGCGTGCTGAACCCAAATATATCAGTTTTATCTTCATCCGAGGTCGTCTCGACCAGTTTCCCGATACTGTATGGTTCCCGGTCAAAAATTACTTTTTGTGCTCAAATGACTAATTTGAGCATTCTGATTCCAAATATATCAGTTTTATATCAAGAAGAGGTCATCTTGTTCAATTTCTTGATACTGTGGTTAGGCCTACACTGTGTTGACACTGTGCACGCATAACGAGGCATTTTCGCGTGAAATTTCAAACACAGTCTCTCTTGACTAATTTGGACGTGCTGATTTCAAATTTATCAGTTTTACGTCCATCTGAGGTCTTCTGGACCAGTTTTCAGGATCTGCATGACCCCGTCTCGAAAAACGTGTCAGGTGCCCGATTGACTAATTTGGGCGTCCTGAGTCTAAATATATCAGTTTCGGGGCGAGAAAAGGTCGTCTTGACCCTCATCCCGATACTACGTATCCCTTAAACAAAATCTACATTTTATGCTCAATTGACCAGATTGAGCCTGCTGACTATTAATATATCAGTTTTATGCCAGATTAAGGCCGTCTTGGCCACTAACTTGACACTGCGTTTCTCACTACTCACTATTCACTATTCACTAATCACTATTCACTATCTGACTGACTAATCTGAGCGTTCTGACTTTGATTTTGTCAGTCTATGGGCAAGAAGAGGTCATCTAGACCACTTTTCTCGATACTGTACATCTATTAGGGCAATTATCACTGCTGCGCTCAGATGACCAGTCTGAGCGTACTGATGACTAGCTCATCAATTCTGTATCATGAAATGGTCGTCTAGACCGGTTTCTTGATATTGCGTGTCTCAACGCATACTCACATAATAGGGTGGACCGATTTCACTGTCGATTACCCCTTTCATTGCATGAATAGTAATTAAACGTTACTATTCCTGTTTAATTCATTCAACTGAAAAGCACACTGTGCTTATTAACTTAATTACATCATTACATAGTAATTAAGTTTCATAATTCATGAGAGTCATTACAGTGGCTCTCGGCTCATTACACAGCCTTCTACACAGACTCTTACACGTGCGTGTGCAACGCAACACGGGCGTGTACATTTCAGACACGAGCATGTACTAGTTGAGACTACTCAACACGGCCATGTCTTTGAAACACATTCATCTATCTGAGCGGTACACAGCCTCTTACACGGTCGTGTACTTGACCATGTTTCTTAAATTTGCTAAAGGACATTAAATTATGTCCATTTTATTCCTTAATGACTTATTACATGGTAAGTAGGTGCCATGAAAATGGCGGTCATTACAACCTACCCTCCTTACAAAATTTTCGTCCTCGAAAATTAGAATAATTCCGGGAAGTCTCTTCTCATGTCTTCTTCCCATTCTCATGTGGCTTCCTCAACACTATGATTCTGCCACAACACTTTTACTAGCGGTATACTTCATTCCTAAGTACTTTCTCCTTTCTAACTAAGATCTGCACGAGTCTCTCCTCGTACGTCGGATCAGCGTATACTACAACGGATTCTTGGCTAAGAACATGGGAGCTGTTTGGCACGTACTTCTTTAACATCAAAACGTGAAAGACATTGTGCACTGTAACTAACTCGGGAGGAAGTGCTAGTCTATAAGCCACCTTCCCGACTTTCTCTATTATCTCAAGGGTCCTATGTACCTAGGACTGAGCTTTCTTTTATTGTCAATGCGCATCACCCCTTTCATGGGTGCCGCCTTGAAAAAGACCGAATCTCCTACTTGAAACTTGAGGGGTCTACGGCGCTTATCGTCAAAATTCTTCGGTCGACTGTGCGCTGTATCTAACGTTTCTCGTATCAGCTTCACGTCTGACATGGTATTCTTGATGATGTCCGAGCTAACTACTCGTTTCTCTCCAAACTCGTACTAATGAGCCAGAGATCTGCATTTCTTTCCACAGAGTGTCTCGTACGGTGCCATTCCTATCGAGGAATGATAGTTGCTGTTGTACGAGAACTCGCTCAATGGTAGCTTCTGATATCAATTTCCTTTGAAGTCTAGGACGCAGGTCTCAACATGTCCTCTAACATCTGTATGGTCCTCTCAGACTAACTGTCGGTCTGAGGATGAAATGCTATGCTGAACTCTCACTTGGACCGTAATGCGGCTTGAGCACCTCGCCAAAATCTGGAGGTAAAGCGTCCACTACGATCTGAGACGATCGACTCTGGTATTCCGTGCCATTTCACGAACTGTGCCGCATAGATTTCTACTGGTCGTTCCACCGAGTAGCTAACTTTCATTGCTAAAAATCTAACTGATTTCATCAGTTTTTCTACAATCACCCAGATTGCATCATTATCGTTTGACGTCTTCGGCAATCCGATTACGAAATTCATCGTAATCTGGTCCCATTTCCACTCGGGTAACTTAATTTCCTACGATTATCCTGCTGAGCGCTGGTGATCTACCTTAACCTTCTGGCACGTAAGGCAGCTGGCGACGAACTCGACAATGTCATTCTTCATTCTAAGGCACCAAAAACTTTCCTTTAGGTACTTGTACATCTTATTCGCTACCGGATGTACGGAATATGACGTCTCGTAAGGTTCCAAAAGGATTCGCTTCTTGAGTTCTTCATCTTTCAGAATACACACTCTATCTCTGTAGTAGAGTACGTCATCCTTAAGGATCTTAAACTCTAAACCCTTGTCCTCTATAGCTTCCTTTCTGGACTTGAGCAGGGACAAATCAAAATCTTGACCGATCTTGATCTCTTCTTGGAGCGTCGATTGGAGGGTCATGTTAGACAATCCCCCTATCAAAATCTTGATCTTGCTGTCGCATAACTCCTTTGTAGCGCTCTTGACAAGGCACTAATAGCCATAGGCATAGTAATATGCTTCTGACTCTACGCATTGACCACTTTATTGGCTTTCCCTGGATGGTATAGGATCTCACGGTCGTAATCCTTACCAACTCTAGTCATCTATGCTACCTCATGTTGAGCTCTTTTTGCGTGAATATACACTTGAGACTCTAGTGGTCGATGTAAATCTCGCACGTGACTCTGTACAGGTAGTGCCTCCATGCTTTTATCGTAAAAACTATCGCTACTAGCTCCAGATCACGCGTTGGGTAGCTCTTCTCAAGGTTTTTGAGTTGTCGTGAAGCATACGCGACTACTCTACCACTCTGCATCAATACAGTTTCCAACTTGGTTTTAGATGCGGCGCTTAAATCACAAAGCTTCCTTGACCAACCCTTGAAATGGTCAGCATTGGAGTGCTTATGAGTCTTCATTTCAGCTCTTGAAAGCTTTCCTTGCACTTGTCGATTCACTTATATCTCTTTCCCTTCTTGGTGAGCGCTGTGAGCGAAGCAGCTAACTTTGAGTAGCCTTCGACTAAGTGTAGGTAACATCCTGTTAGTTTAAAGAAACTGTGAATTCCCGTTACGTTCCTCTGAGCTGGCCACGCGCTAACTGCATCAATTTTCATCGGGTCCACAGATACTCCTTCCTTGGGGTCTACGTGACCTAGAAAATGGACCTTCTCCAGTCAAAACTCGTACTTGGAGAACTTGGTGTATAACTGATGGTCCTGTTGCATGCGCAAAATGATAATTAAGTGCTCTTCGTACTCTTCCTTCGTCTTAGAGTGTATAAGTATGTCATCGATGAACACAATGACAAACTTATCCAAATAGTCCTTGAACATGCGGTTCATCCGGTTCATGAAAGTTGCTGGTGCGTTCGTCAATCTGAGCGACACGAACAGAAACTCATAATGTCCGTACCGCGTTTGAAAGGCTGTTTTGGGTACATCTTCTTTCCTAATTCGTAGTTGATGGTACCCTGAACGTAGATCGATCTTCGAGGACATTGCAGCATCTCGGAGCTGATCAAATAGATCGTTAACTCTCGGCAACAGATGCTTATTCTTAATCGTAATCCTGTTCAACTCTCTGTAGTCGATGCACATTCTCAGTGGTCCATCTTTCTTCTTCACGAATGGTATGGGTGCTCTCCAGGGTGAATAGCTCTATCGCATGAATCCCTTATCTATTTAGTCCTTTAGCTGGGCTTGGAGCTCCTTTAGCTCTATAGGGCCTATTCTGTAGGGGGCCTCAAAGATGGGGCTGATTCTAGTAGACGTTCAGTCTCGAACGAGATCCTGCGCTCTGGTTGGAGTCCTGCAAGATCTTCTAGAAATATCTCCATGAATTCCCTGACTATCGGTACGTTGTCGGGTCCTATCTCTATTCCTTGAGTCTTATCTGCTACGTATACTAGGAAGTCCGTGCATCCACTGGATTGTAACTCGCGAGCCTTCACTGCTGATATCATCGTCTTTGGTTGCTCTGGCGACAAACCCTTGTAGATGAACTTTTCACATCCGATTGGTTCGAAAATGATTTTTCGCCTTCAACAGTTTATGACAACGTTGTGTCCTAAGCTTTTTTTTTTTTTTTGGCATAGTGGCCTTTCTTGCCACAGATGAAACAACCACTTACTCCTTACTTACATTCTCCTGAGTGCCTCTTTCCGCATTTCGTGCACGTCGAGTTGGCTATCATTTCCTTCCTGGTCGTTTCTCTTCTGGGGGAAATTCTCCTGTGAATCTTGATTGCCTTAATTCCCCTTTTCTCTTGTTGTTATTATGGGAATGCCTACTATTCTGGCCGGTTCCCACATTCTGTCCTCTGTGTTGTAACTCGGGGTTTTACTTCCCCTGAGCCTGCTCAGCTTGCGTTTTCTCCTCCTTTCGTGCCTTAAAATTCTGCGCCTTTCGCTCCTTATCCTGAGCCGACTAGTATTCAGCTCAGATAGTCTTGCTGACACATTCTGCTAGTGTCGCTGGTCCGTGCCCTCCGCTACAGACCTAAACTGTGATTTCCGTTCTAAACATCTTCAGTATTCGTTTGACTCTCTCCTTTTGGTCGGTACCAAATCTGGACAAAGTTGAGCCAACTGTTCAAACTTCTTGACTGCCTCCATAACAGTCATACTACATTGGTGCAGGTTGTCGAACTCGTCTTACTGCGCTACTAGTGCTTCCTCGTTGAAGTACATCTCCTTGAATTCCTCAATGAAATCACTCCAGCTCATCTCTCTGATGTTCCTCCTAATGGTTACCATCTTCCACCACTAACGCGCCTCATTGCGCAGGGTGAAGGATGTGCACATCACTTTCTTTCTCTATCTGTTAACCCTATAAAATCCAAGATTACTTGGATATCCGTTAGCCAATCATCGGCCTCTATAGGGTTGGTGATTCCTAAGAATTCTAACGCTTTCATGCGTCGGAATCTCTCATACAAGTCGCCTTCCCTAGGGATTGGCAGAAAATAATTGCTGCTACGAAAGCAGCCATTACTATGGGTGCTAGTGCTTCCTGAGCTGAAGGAGCTGCTTGTTCCCTTAGAGTTTCTGGGGCTGCTAGAGCCTCCTGTGCTAGCATCTTTACTAACTGTGGTGCCTGGGGTTGCTGGCCCAGCTGTTCCCTAAGCTGGTTTAGCTCCGGTTGCTAGTTCTCCATCATCTCTCGCATGGCTGCAATCTGTGCTATCAACTCATCCTCTCGGGATGCTGGGTTTAACTAAGCTCTCGTTCTTGCCATGTTTTCCTATGTAACCCTATCGTACAACGGGAAAGGAAAAAATATAAGTCTCTTAAATTCTATACTTGGGACTCGTATCACATATCATTTTCTTTCTTACTTAACAATCTTACTTAAACATTATGGATATAAATATACACACTATATCCATCTTTCTTTCTCTCATACTGTGATGTTCAATACAATTACCGCATTGTATTGGGACATCGCCTGAGTGCTAGGATTCATCCTGCACTTTCTGTCATATCATACTCACGCTGTGGAAAAAAATTATATCTGGCCCCTAGGGCAAAGCTTTACTACTTATCTCATAATATATTTCACATAATATATATACATATATTCAAGATTCTAGTTCAACGGGAGTGACACACACTTCCCCTATACGATCCCAATAAGTACATTATGCTATAACTGACGGGGGAGAGCTACTGCTTCCCTCTATATATTTTCATAACTAACATTCCCGCAGAAGGATTACTACTATTGGAAGGACAATCCTGATTCAGTATCAGGCATCTCCTCATCGTCACTATCGCTAAGTGGGAATTCCTCTGGGTTCTCCTCTTCTTCTCAGCTGAAACGGACCTCGTCATCGCTGGCTATGATGACTTGGGGTTCGTACATCCCCATCTATTCGTCATTACTAAAGCGGTTGGGGATCTCCTCTTCCTCATCGTCTGGATAGGCGTCGAAAAGAGTCTCGTTATCTTCCTCTTTCATGGGGTGTTCGGGAGACATACGGGCTGGTTCGGGGTTCTCCATCGGCTCCCTATTGCCCTCGTGTACTTTTGGCTGGTGCTCAGCCATGAACTCTTCATCGGCCAGTTGGGGTGCTGGTTCTACCTGGTCACCCTCCATAATGGCCGCTGCTATAATGCCTTGGGCTTGTGCAGGGTTCCCGGGGTTAAGCACTTTTCTCTCAGCATTCACTATCTCCTTGATAAGGCTTGCTAGTCCTGCTTGATTGCTCTTCTAATTCTGTTTGGCAAGGTCTTTTTCTCTCTTTGGGTCTTCTCCTGTCTTGATCCACTTTTGCCTCGGAATGTATTGTAGAAGTCCATATCGGTTCCTTGTAGCGAACAGCATACGTTAGAACTGTATCACCGGACATCAGCTGCAGTCTTTCAGTCCGATGAACAAATTCTCGTATATCCATAACTCTAGAGAACTTAGGCGGTTTCACTCCCTGCTTGCCCATAGAGAAAAACTGGGGCTGATGCTGGACTGCTCTCAGAGATTGGCTCGGTCGTGGTATGGCGAAACTTGACACAGATAAGAGCTCATCGTGGTCATAAGGATCCCGATACACACGAGAGTATCTTCCTGAGAGATATCAACAGCCAACAGGACTCAGTTATCCTGATCAATGGCGTACAATTAGGGAATCACTTTGATAACGTGAAACCAGTCCTCACATTCTCATGGAGTGCAGGAGTACAGTTTGCCACTCGAAACTTAGTGGACAACTAGCCTTGAAGATCGGTACAACTCGGACAGCAATCCATGTTCTTTCTCTGAGCAGTTCTCTAGCACTGCACGGTCGTGATTTTTCGTATAATGATCTCAGCATCTTTTCATCTTATCCTCGCCCTCAAAGATTTTGTCGTTTCATTACTATAAAATGTTATCTTCCACAGATAAACATTTACTGACTAAAAATAAAACTAACTTACTTGGACAGATGAGGCAGGCATGCGGCGATGTGAGATAGGATGGCAGGAAACCGCTCTGATACCAACTGTGACGCCCCGTGCCCTCAGCGGCCCGGACCGTCACTGTAAACTCTATTACTTGCTTCTTTAAAGACGATACTTAAACTTGCTGAATTTAAGACTATAAATTTAGAGGGATTTTTTTTTTTTTATATACACGTACGTATTTACTATTCACGTACGCATACTATTAAAATGCGGAATTTGAAAAACATAAGGATTTCAATTATACATATATAATTATATACATGTTTATCTGATTACTATTCACCAGATACTATTTAAATATACTACTCGTACATATACTGTTTACTGTTCCAAAATACCATTTAACCTTTACTATTCAAAATACTATTTAACTGTCACCATTCAAAATATTATTTACTCATACTATGCGGAAGAATACTCGCGGTGTATCCATAACCTCATCCTCACATCCACCTCCGCCATCATCATCGTCCCTTGATGTTTACGCTATAGGATGCTTACCTACAGCATGAACACACTTCGTGAGCTTTACGCCCAGTAAGTACAACATGTTAACCGCAAAACATGTTTAAAACATAGCACATACGTAAAATCATAGGCATGACATATATCACTTAATAAATCATATATCATATAAGCATATCACATATCAGCTCACATATCATGTCATCACATAACATGTCATAACACTGAATATAAAACTTCACATACTTTATGCATGACAGAAGCATTGTGTACTGTATGCACTCTACTGAAAAAGAAAGCATAGCGAACTATAACTAATGCATGATCCGGTTATGTTCATTTATGCTTCAAACTTTTCTTTTCTTTTCTTGTCTATTTAGGGCCCATGTGTCAGTACCGTGTGCGCGCAGACCAACGGTAACGCCCGAGGTCAACTAATGCCGAAGAGCCATCAACTGATGCTCAACTTGTGGCCTGAACTTTCTTTAACTGGAAACCCCTTCGACTGAAGGAGCCGGTACGACACACCTATTTATTTCCATCTTGTTTAACTGTTCTAGCCATACGCTTCTCTAAGCTGTCCCCAAATCCTACGCGGTAGGGATCTATGGCTTCTATCTTGTTCTTTCATCAATCTACTCGATTGTGAAACTATATGCTCTTATGTATGCTGTGCAGCATCGTGTGCAAGATACATACTTAAAATACTGGAAAAGCATCATTTTAAATTCATTTTATCCATGCTGTAGGCGGAGTTGTACTTACCTGTCAGCAGACAGTTTATACTCTCGCCTTCGTCACAATACAGGTACCTCCCTGTAATCATAATGCAATTCGTTAACATTTACTCTTAGGTCACTGTGGTCATTAGTGACTAATAAAACTCTATCGTTAGTGATACCGATCCTTATCGGTACTAATTGCCCTTCTCTTAAGAATTTGATTTTCTAATCATTGTTAATTAATTTATTTACCCAATAAATTAATTAACATCGCTCTTAGGTCACTCTATCGTTAGGAACTAATAAACTTATCGTTGTGCGGTACCGATGCCTATCGGTACCCAACTGCTCTACCTTGGGAAATTTGATATCTAATTTTTAATCGTGCTTGATTAATTTGTCTACTTGACAAATTAATCACTGTCTCTCACTATCCCATTCGGACTTAGTCCTTGACTAGCTAACCGACCAGTCAACTGACTGAATACCTCCCGTATGACCATTTAGCCTGTCGGATTACCGTTACCGATGTAATCGCCCCAAATTTTATACTTAGATCATACCCGTCCCTCGGGTGGCACTATTCTGACATAGGGGTCGTTTTCTTACATTACGAAATTTCTAATGGGGCGGTTCACTAATCCTCACAACGTCCGTCCTTCTTTCCCGGACCTAGGTCATCGAGGGAGCTCGGGTTTCCATCCCGATCACATTTTCAGCCCTCGTTTCCTAAAATACCCCTTTGTGCCGTTTTAGAAATTTCGGCAGCATTTCCGCTTAATTTTTAGGTTTCCGGCGTTTAGGAAACGCCTCAAAACCATCTAACCTATTCTAACCTGCCACGTACTAAACCAGAGGCCTAATTTTTACGTAAAAGCTCCGCTTTTTACGTAAAAATATTCACATTTTCTCACATTCTCTTTTTCGATATTTCACCCTTTTTTCTTACAATTCCTCAAGTCATTAAACCATAATTAATACATAATTATTTCCAATATTAAATTGAGGAATAAATAGATCAACACCACTACCAAAATCGTTCCCGTCGGCGGTCGGACGAACCGTTCGGTCTCGACCGTGTAATCTTTGAATCGTCGTTCTTCACTTTTGAAACTCCAGTTTGCAAATCCGATGCCGCGGATGTGTCCGGAACGTCGAAAATAGGCCAACGGGCCATTCTTCAATTTTCGGTCTCCGGGTCGCCGTTGACCGGCGTTGACCTCCGTTGACCGGCGTTGACCGGCCGTTGACCGGCGTTGACCACGGCGGCGATAGAAGTGGCGACCACCATCTTGAAGAGCTCGACGAGAGGAACCCATTGGTGGTGTCAATTTCAAGAATCGAGGCTCCTATCACCGGAAATCGGCTCTCGAAAAGTCGACGACGGCGGCGGCGTTGGATCTTCATTTTTCCGACGTTGTTGCCCAAAATTGATTTGGGGCTTTTGATCTACGTGTTGTTCTGAGCATTTTGATACCGACCTTGCAACTCAACTCCGCCGGAATAGCGAGATCCGACGGCGGCGATGGCGACGGCGACGGCGAACCTGGGGCGGCGCGATTCGGCGGCTGTTGATGTGAAATGAAGCCTGGGTTTTGTTCTACTCTTCACCACGAATCCATTGGGACCGGAATCGTGGCATTTGGACGTCGGACGGCGGAGATACGGCGGTTTGAAAAATTCGGCCACCGGCGGCTTTGGGCGGCGCGTGCGGCGTGCTCCGGCATCGGTTCGGTCGACTCGGCCCACCGTTGGAATCAGCTCGTCGAGAGCTTTCCAATGGTGCCGGCGGTGTCAAAAACGGAGGCCGGATTCGATAGTTAGTCACTGTTCATCTTCGTGTGGTATGGGAGGGAGAAAATGTGATTTGGAAAAATATGGGGGCTATTTTTCTATAATCTCCAAAATTTCCTCCTTTATACTAATTTTTTTGAAAAATTTTAAGATAGGCTATACTGACTAATTTGGGCGTGCTGAACCCAAATATATCAGTTTTATCTTCATCCGAGGTCGTCTCGACCAGTTTCCCGATACTGTATGGTTCCCGGTCAAAAATTACTTTTTGTGCTCAAATGACTAATTTGAGCATTCTGATTCCAAATATATCAGTTTTATATCAAGAAGAGGTCATCTTGTTCAATTTCTTGATACTGTGGTTAGGCCTACACTGTGTTGACACTGTGCACGCATAACGAGGCATTTTCGCGTGAAATTTCAAACACAGTCTCTCTTGACTAATTTGGACGTGCTGATTTCAAATTTATCAGTTTTACGTCCATCTGAGGTCTTCTGGACCAGTTTTCAGGATCTGCATGACCCCGTCTCGAAAAACGTGTCAGGTGCCCGATTGACTAATTTGGGCGTCCTGAGTCTAAATATATCAGTTTCGGGGCGAGAAAAGGTCGTCTTGACCCTCATCCCGATACTACGTATCCCTTAAACAAAATCTACATTTTATGCTCAATTGACCAGATTGAGCCTGCTGACTATTAATATATCAGTTTTATGCCAGATTAAGGCCGTCTTGGCCACTAACTTGACACTGCGTTTCTCACTACTCACTATTCACTATTCACTAATCACTATTCACTATCTGACTGACTAATCTGAGCGTTCTGACTTTGATTTTGTCAGTCTATGGGCAAGAAGAGGTCATCTAGACCACTTTTCTCGATACTGTACATCTATTAGGGCAATTATCACTGCTGCGCTCAGATGACCAGTCTGAGCGTACTGATGACTAGCTCATCAATTCTGTATCATGAAATGGTCGTCTAGACCGGTTTCTTGATATTGCGTGTCTCAACGCATACTCACATAATAGGGTGGACCGATTTCACTGTCGATTACCCCTTTCATTGCATGAATAGTAATTAAACGTTACTATTCCTGTTTAATTCATTCAACTGAAAAGCACACTGTGCTTATTAACTTAATTACATCATTACATAGTAATTAAGTTTCATAATTCATGAGAGTCATTACAGTGGCTCTCGGCTCATTACACAGCCTTCTACACAGACTCTTACACGTGCGTGTGCAACGCAACACGGGCGTGTACATTTCAGACACGAGCATGTACTAGTTGAGACTACTCAACACGGCCATGTCTTTGAAACACATTCATCTATCTGAGCGGTACACAGCCTCTTACACGGTCGTGTACTTGACCATGTTTCTTAAATTTGCTAAAGGACATTAAATTATGTCCATTTTATTCCTTAATGACTTATTACATGGTAAGTAGGTGCCATGAAAATGGCGGTCATTACATGTTTAACTGATTACTATTCACCAGATACTATTTCAATATACTATTCATATATAATGTTTACTGTTCCAAAATACCGTTTAACCTTTACTATTTAAAATACTATTTAACTGTCACCAGTCAAAATACTATTTACTCATACTGTGCGGAAGAATACTCACAGTGTATCCATAACCTCATCCTCACATCTGCTTCTACCGCCATCATTGCCCCTTGATGTTTACGCTATAGGACGCTTACCTACAGCATGAACACACTCAGTAAGCTTTACGCCCAGTAAGTACAACATGTTTACTGCAAAACATGTTTAAAAATAACACATACTTAAAATCTCATAAGCATGACATATATCACTTAATATATCACATACTATATAAGCATATCACATATCAGCTCACATATTAAGTCATCACATAACATGTCATAACACTGAATATAAAACTTCACATACTTTATGCATGACAGAAGTATCGTCTACTGTATGCACTCTACTGAAAAAGAAAGCATAGCGAACTATGTCTGGTTATGTTTATTTATGCTTCAAACTTCTCTTTTCTTTCTCTTGTCTACTTAGGGCCCGTGTGTCAGTACTGTGAGCGGGCATACCATTGATAATGCTCGTGGTCAAAAGCCAGAGAGCCATCAATAGATGCTTAACTTTTTGCTTTAACTTACTTTAAAACCCTTTAAACTGAAAGAGCCGGTACGACACGCCTATAAAATTCCATCTTGTTTATCTTTTCTAGTCATATGCTTCTCTAAGTTGTCCCTAATTCTACGCTGTAGGGATGTATGGCATCTAACTTGCTCTTTCATCAATTTACTCGATTGTAAAACTATATGCTCTTATGTATGCTGTGCAGCATCGTGTGCATGATACATACTTTAAATACTGGAAAATCATCATTTAAACTCATTTTATCCATGCTGTAGGCAGAGTTGTACTTACCTGTCATCGGATAGTTTATACTCTTGCCTTCGTCACAATACAGGTACCTCCCTGTAATCATAACGCATTTCGTTAACATTTACTCTTAGGTCACTGTGGTCATTAGTGACTAAAAAAAACTTTATAGTTATGTAGTACCAATCCTTATCGGTACTAATTGCCCTCCTCTTAAGAGTTTGATTTTCTAATCCTGGTTAATTAATTTATTTGCTTAATAAATTAATTAACATCGCTCTTAGGTCACTCTATCATTAAGAACTAATAAATCCATCGTTGTGTGGTATCGATGCCTATCGGTAACCAATTACTCTACTTGGGACTTTGATATTAAATTTCTAATTGTGCTTAATTAATTTGTCTACTTGACAATTTAATCACTGTCTCTCACTATCCCATTCAAACTAGGTCCTTGACTAGTTAACGGACTAGTCAACTGACTGGATACCTCGTGTATTGACCATTTAGCCTATGGGATTACCGTTATCAATTTAATCACCCCAAATTTTATACTTAGATCACACCCGTCCCTCGGGTGGTACTATTCTGACCTAGGGGTCGTTTTCTTACATACGAGATTTCTAATTGAGCGGTTCACTAATCCTCAAAACGTTAGTCCTTATTTCCTGGACCTAGGTCATCGAGGGGGCTCTGGTTTCCATCCCGATCACATTTTCACCCCTTGTTTCCTAAAATACCCCTTTGTGCCGTTTTAGAAATTTCGACAGCATTTTCGCTTAATTTTTGGGTTCCTGGCGTTTAGGAAATGCCTCAAAACCATCTAACCTATTCTAACCTACCAAGTACTAAATTAGATACCTAATTTTTATGTAGAAGCTCAGCTTTTTACGTAAAAATATTCACATTTTCTCACATTCTCTTTTTCGACATTTCACCCCTTTCTCTTACAATTCATAAAGTCAGTAATCTATAATTAATACATAAGTACTTCCAATAATAAATTAAGGAAATCAAGGTAACAAAACCACTACCAAAATCGTTCCCGTTGGCGATCGAACGAACCGTTGGTCTCGACCGCACAATCTTTGAATCATCGTTCATCACTTTTGAGACTCTAGTTTACAAATCCGATGCCGTGGACGTGTCCGGAATGTCGAAAATAGGTCAACGGGCCATTCTTCAACTTTTGGTCTCCGGTCGCCGTTGATCGGCATTGACCACGGCGGTGATGGAAATGGCAACCACCATCTTGAAGAGCTCGACGAGAGGAACCCATTGGTGGTGTCAATTTCACCAATCGAGACTCCTATCGCCAGAAATCGGGCTTTGAAGATCGATGATGGCGACGGTGGTTAGATCTCTGTTTCCTATCGTTGTTGCCTAAAATTGATTTGGGGCTTTCTCTGCATGTTGTTCTAAGCATTTTGGTACCCACCTTGCAACTCAACTCTGCCAGAATAGTCAGATTCAACGGCGGTAATGGCGACAGCGACGAGCGAGTTTGGGCGATGCGATCTGGTGGCTGTTGATGTGAAATGAAGCCTGAGTTTTGTTCTGCTCTTCACCACAAATCTATTGGGACCGGAATTGAGGCATTTGGACATCGGATGGCAGAGAAATCATGGTTTGAAAAATTCGACCACTGGCAGCTTTAGGCAGCGCGTGCGGCGTTTTCCGGTGTCGGTTCTGTCGACTTGGCACACCGTTGGAATCAGCTCGTCGAGAGCTTTCCAATGGTGTCGGCGGTGTCAAAAATGACCGGATTTGATGGTCGGTTACTGTTCATGTTCGTGAGGTGTGGGGGAGAAAATGAGATATGAAAAACTTATGGGGGCCATTTTATAAAGGATCCAAAATTTCGACCATTTTATACTAAATTTTTGAAAGATTTTAAGATAGGCTATACTGAATAATTTGGGCGTGCTGAACCCAAATATATCGGTTTTATCTTCATCCGAGGTTGTCTTGACCAGTGTTTCGATACTGCACGGTTCCCAATTAAAAATTACTTTTTGTACCCAAATGACTAATTTGAGCATTTTGATTCCAAATATATCAGTTTTATATCAAGAAAAGGTCATCTTGACCAATTTCTTGATACTGTCATTAGGCCTACACTGTGTTGACACTGCACACGCATAACGAGGTGTTTTCGTGTGAAATTTCAAACACAATCTCCCTTGACTAATTTGGACATGTTTGTGACGACCAGAGAATTTTAGTGGTGTGACCTAGTTTAATCTAGGGTTTTCTATGAGTTCTGTAAGTAAGAATGTAAAGAAACACTATGGTTATAATTAGACAAATTATAGTGTTGATAGAAATAAATAAATGTTTTGGAGGAAATTAAAATCTCCAAAAATAAGTAGAGAATAAAGTATATGAGTAAGAAAGTGAATTCAGGCCCAAAACGCTCAAAAAGGAGTAGTTTCGGTATCTGAACAGTATAAAGATAAGAATATGGCAAGTCAAAGTAAGAGCACAGCAAGAAAAGTACAAATATATGTATATAATAATTTGTACTATTTAAAGAGTGAAATAGATGTATTTATATTGTTTAGAATATATTAAAATGTTCTAACAATACTGACGAGTAAGAATTCAGTGTTGGAAAAATTCACTGAGTTGAAACGGGTGAAACGGTGCCAAAACAGGCATTGAAACCCTAACCGGAGCTCAAAAAGACGGTAAACTTCCGGGATTGATTTTGATCAAACGGAAGCAATTTAAATTGATTCGACTGCACAGGAGACCTCAGGAACACGCCGGGACGATTCCAGGAAAATTTCGACTCGAACCAGTATCGGTCAAAAAGTAGTCGAATTAATGTGAATAGTGAAAGTCAAAGTCAACTTTCACTTTAGTAATTATGACATCATAAATCCATTTAAGAAATGGAAAGAAATTGCTGTTAGGTAGGATGAATGGCCATGATTCATTTGCTTTTTGATCTAAAGGCCAAGATTTAGCCAAAAATTAACCGTTTTAATTTTTGAAAAAGGTGGAAAGTATTAGGCATGAAAGGTGTCAAAATTTCATTGGTTTAGAGCCAAATTAATTGGCTTTCTTCCATGCATAAGTCGGCAAAACTTGGGGGATAAAGGCCGAGACAAAAAATTGAAAGCAAAACATAACAAAATTTTTTCTAAGGCATTTCCATGGTGAGCCGTGAGTGATCAAAGAAGAACCAAGTAATTCCTTCAACTTTTCTACACAAAATTGGTGTCAAAACATTCCTTGAAGACTAAGGAAGCATTTGACTAAGGTAACTTCCCTTGCACTTGATTTTTTCATGGTTTTTCTTCATGAAATCCGTGGGTGAATAGTGAGAAAAAGATGGAAAAATTTTGGTTGTTTTTCATGGAAATTGATGTTGGGTTTTGTTAAGGTTGTAATAAGTAAGAAAACCATGTAATTTGTTTAAAGAAAAACCAAATTTTGGTTGGTTTTTCAAAGGAAAATCCGTGGGTTACCTTAGGTAACCAATGAGAAAAAGTTGTGGTTAATTGTTAACATGCTTTCTAAGTTGAAATTGGTGAAGAATAAAGCATGGATTCATTATGGAAAAGCTTGAAAAAAATTTTGGTGTGCATTGCTTAATGAGGCCGTGGGCTTCCTAATGATTTGGAAGAAAAATTTTCATGCTTTTAGGTGATGTTTGGTTAATTGAAATCATGCATTTTATGATGTAAAGGATGAAATTTTGATTGAAAGAATGAAAAGAAAATTTGGCATGATTTTCACTAATGAGGCCGTGGGTTTTAAGTGTTTAAAAACCCTAAGAATTTAGTTGAAAAGTACAAGGAAATGGGCTTGAAAAAGTGTTAGAAAAATGGCATTGAATAGCCTAACAAGTGGTTGAAAAGTTTGAGAAACTTTGGTTCGGTTTGGTGGTGAAAACCGAAACCAAAACTAAGGGCAAAATTGTGAAAAAATTTTGTAATGTGGTTAAAAATGTGAAATTGGAAATTTGTGAGCTTTTATGTAAAAGTTTGGAAAACTTTTACATAAAATAGGCTTGTGGTATAGTACGTGGCAGGTACATATGGTTTGAGGCGTACCTAACACCGGTAGCCTTAAAATTACGCCGAAATGCTGCCGAAATTTCGAAAACGGCTTTCGGGGTAAAATAGGAATTAAAAATAAAAGTTTAGGGTCGGGTCGGAAACCCGAGTCCCTAACGGAGAATTGAATAAGCAAAACCTAAGGGGTGGTTCATGAATAGTAACCCGTCCCCTTGAAAATGTAAAACGCGAGTGAAACGGAAAAACTGACCCCGAGGGGGGGGCGTTTTTGGAAATGAAATAAATGTCCGAGTTGGGTACGGAAAATCCGAGCCTCGGATACCTAGGTCGGGAATGTCTAGATGAACGTTTTAAATACTAGTGAAACGTCCATTTGAGGCTCCGAAACGATAGAAAATCACTAAACCGACGTAAGGGTCGGAATAGTGCTTCCCGAGGGTCGGGAAAGTGAAAAGTGGAAATAAAATAGAAGCGAACCCGGTAATGATTAGAAAAGAGTCAGAGAAGTTCCTGAGGGCCAAAAATGCAGTCTGGATCAATAAAATTCCGTCAGGGGCAAAACTGCAATTTTGCCAAAATATAGGGGCAAAATCGTAATTTTGCAAAAGTTGGGAAAAATTGGGAAAACGATAAATAAAGCCCAAAAAGTTGTAAATAGGTTCTGTTTAAGCTTTTTTAATGAAAAATAAAAGTTATAAATGGAAATGAAATTAACAGAAAAAGTTTGTCTGTAGGATCCAAAAATCGACCTACAAGGTGGGCGATCAAAGATCCTAGAGAGAAAAAGAGAAGAGATTGATAAGGTAAGTATAGACATTTAATTGTCTACTCACGAATGGACTTACCATAGAGTTGTGTTATATATATATACATTTAAGCTATTCAGTTTGTGACATGATACTAACATGTTCACGAGAATAGTAAGCAAGATCAGAAACAGAAAAGAGGAATAAGATAAGTCAGATAATAGGACTTAAAAGTTAAGGTTGGCGTACCGGCCTCCCCAGTTGTGAGGTTCCCAGATAGCCTCCACCCCAGAAGTGTGGCGCTGCCTCGTTAATAATGAGGTAGTTTATGGCTTAACTTCCTGCCTCCACCCCAGAAGTGTGGCGCTGCCTCGTTAATAATGAGGTAGTTTATGGCATGACTTACTACCTATAAGGTCAGTAGTCCAGAGATGACCTTAGGGTTGATCGGTGGGTCGCTCCCCTGATCCTCTATTAGTCTGCGCGCACCAGGTACGTCCAACCACGGGCCCACAAGTGAAAGATTAAGCAAGATAAAGTAAAGTAAAGAAAAGAAAGAAATAGAATAGAAAGAACTAGCAGTATAGGACTAAAGAAAATAATTGGTCCTAAGTTGACTAACCCTAGAGTGGTGTATTCAGCTTATTTACTTGTATGTATGTTTGTACTTACTGAGCTTTAGCTCATTAGTCTATTCGTGCTGTAGGTAATAAAGGAAAGCAACCAGCAAGATGAAACAAGAGTAGCGGGCTGGCAGGCAGATCCCAGCGATGTCATGGACGGGTTATGGTTCCGTTTCGCAGAATTCCGCTGTACTCAAGGTGTAAAAGAAAGAAAGTGTAATAGTGAGATATATGTATAAAGACAAGACAAAAGTGTAGTATGTAAAGTAGTGAAACAAGCTTAAAAGTATGTTTCTATTTTTACGTACTTTAAAGTAACAAGACTCCAAAAATATATTTTGGAAAAACAAAAAGTATTAAGTAGTACGTATATATTTATGTATACACAATTTTCAAGAATCAGTAGTTTCATCCAGTCCAGTTTAAAAAGAAAGAAAAAAAAAATATTCCTAGTTTTTCAAGAACAAATCTTTTAAACCCCAAGGAGAAGAAAGTTATAGAGACAAGCAAGCTAAGTAAGACTAAGCAAAGAATAAAGAAAGCAAGCAAGATAAGGTGGACGACCTAAGCTAGAGGGGTCGCCCACAAGAGTTGATTTCAAATTTATCAGTTTTATGTCCATCTGAGGTCTTCTGGTCTAGTTTTCAGGATCTGTATGACCCCGTATCAAAAAACGTGTCAGGTGCCCGATTGACTAATTTGGGCGTCTTGAGTCTAAATATATCAGTTTCGGGGCGAGAAAAGGTCATCTTGACCCTCATCTCGATACTGCGTATCTCTCAAACAAAATCTACATTTCGTGCTCAATTGACCAGATTGAGCTTGTTGACTATTAATATATCAATTTTATGCCAGATTAAGGCCGTCTTGGCACTAACCTGACACTGCGTATCTCACTATTCACTATTTGATTGACTAATCTGAGCGTTCTGACTTTGAGTTTGTCAGTTTATGGGCGAGAAGAGGTCATCTAGACTACTTTTCTCAATACTGTACATCTATTAGGGCAATTATCGCTACTGCACTCATATGACTAGTCTGAGCATACTAATGACTAGCTCATCAGTTCTGTATCATGAAATGATCATCTGGACTGGTTTCTTGATATTGCGTGTCTCAACGCACACTCACATAATAGGGTGGACCGATTTCACTGTCGATTGCCCCTTTCACTACATGAATAGTAATTAAACGTTACTATATCCATTTAATTCATTCAACTGAAAAGCACACTGTGTTTGTTAACTTAATTATATCATTACATAGTAATTAAGTTTTATAAATCATGAGAGTCATTACAGCAGCTCTCGGCTCATTACACAATCTTTTACATGGACTCTTACACGGGCGTGTACTAGTTGAGACTACTCAATACGGCCATGTCTTTGAAACACATTCATTTATCTGAGCGATACACGGCCTCTTACACAGCTGTGTACTTGACCGTGTTACACTACACGGCCATGTACACTCACACAGCTACGATCCGTTACACAGTCCGAATGGTACACAGTCACTCACACGACCGTGTAACTGAACGTGTCACTTAAATTTGCACTAAGAGGCATTAAATTATTTCTATTTTATTCCTTAATGACTCATTACATGGTAAGTAGGTGCCATGAAAATGGCGGTCATTACAACCTACCCCTCTTACAAAATTTTCGTCCTCAAAAATTAGAATAATTCCGGGAAGTCTCTTCTCATGTCTTCTTCCCATTCTCATGTGGCTTCCTCAACACTATGATTCTGCTACAACACTTTTACTAGCGGTATACTTTATTCCTAAGTACTTTCTCCTCTCTAACTTGGATCCACACAGGTCTCTCCTCGTACGTCGGATCAGCGTATACTACAACGAATTCTTAGCTAAGAACATGGGAGCTGTCTGGCACGTACTTCTTCAACATCAAGATGTGTAAGACATTGTGCACTATAGCTAACTTGAGAGGAAGTGTTAGTCTATAAGCCACCTTTTCGACTTTCTCTATTATCTCAAGGGTCCTATGTACCTAGGACTGAGCTTTCCTTTCTTTTCAATGCGCATCACCCCTTTCATGGGTGCCGCCTTGAAAAAGACCGAGTCTCCTACTTGAAACTTGAGGGGTCTATAGCGTTTATCATCAAAATTCTTCTGTCGACTGTGCGCTGTATCTAACATTTCTCGTATCAGCTTCACGTCTACCATGGTATTCTTGATGATGTCCGAGCTAATTAGTCATTTCTCTCTAGACTCATACTAATGAGTCAGAGATCTGTATTTCCTTCCACAAAGTGTCTCATATGGTGCCATTCCTATCGAGGAATGGTAGTTGTTTTGTACGAGAACTCGCTCAATGGTAGTTTCTGATCCCAATTTCCTTTGAAGTCTAGGATACAAGTCTCAACATGTCCTCTAACATCTGTATGGTCCTCTCAGACTAACTGTTGGTCTGAGGATGAAATGCTGTGCTGAACTCTCACTTGGACCATAATGCAGCCTGAACGCTTTGCCAAAATCTAGAGGTAAAGCATCCACTATGATCTGAGATGATTGACTCTAGCACTCCATGTAGTTTTATGAACTAAGCCGCATAGATTTCTACTAGTCGTTCCACCGAGTAGCTAACTTTCACTGCTAAAAATCTAGCTGATTTCATCAGTCTGTCTACAATCACCCAGATTGTGTCATTATCGTTTGACGTCTTCGGCAGTCTGACTACGAAATTCATCATAATCTGGTCCCATTTCCACTTGGGTAGCTTAATTTCCTATGATTATCCTACTGGGCGGTAGTGATCTGCCTTAACCTTCTGGCATGTAAGGTATCTGGCAACGAACTCGACAATTTCATTCTTCATTCCAAGCCACCAAAAGCTTTCCTTCAGGTACTTGTACATCTTATTCGCCACCGGATGTACGGAATATGTCGTCTCATAAGGTTCCAAAAGGATTCGCTTTGTGAGTTCTTCATCTTTCATAACACACACTCTATTTCTATAGTAGAGTATGTCGTCCTTAGGGATCTTAAACTTTGAACCCTTGTCCTCTGTAGCTTCCTTTCTGGACTTGAGCAGGGATAGATCGAAGCCTTGACCAATCTTGATCTCTTCTTGGAGTGTCAATTAGAGGGTCATGTCAGATAATCTCCCTGTCAAAATGTTGATCTTGCTATCGCATAGCTCCTTTGTAGTGCTTCTGACAAGGCACTAATAACCATAGGCATAGTAATATGCTTCTGACTCTGCGCATCGGCCACCTAATTAGCTTTCCTCGGATGGCACAAGATCTCGTAGTCGTAATCCTTACCAACTCTAGTCATCTATGTTACCTCATGTTGAGCTCTTTCTGCATGAAGATATACTTGAGGCTCTGGTGATCGGTGTAAAATCTCGCACTTGATTCTGTACAGGTATGTAGAAAAATAAATCGGTAAAAACGTATCAGAGTGGCACAGCAGAACAATAAAAATTTTTAGATCGTTAAATATCTCATGATGCCATATACAATAAACCATCAACAATTAAAACTCATACCTCAAGGACGCCAATCATTGCAGGAGAAGAATGACCGGAGGCTTCAACCAACTAGCCTTCTCTACTATTCTCCAATTCCCGAATGGCTGAGTGTGTGGGCACTCTGAATGTGGCGGCCCGCCCCTCGTAGAGATCATACAATACTATTACAGTTAAGCTTTATCGCTAACTACGATAGATTGTACTCTCACGGGTCGCAGGCTAATCTCTCTCTCTTTAAATCATGACGTTTTTTTTTTTGGGAAAATTTTTTTTTTCCTTAAACATCATGTAAAACATTTCCCACTATTTACTTTGTTGGCAAGTACAAAGTAATTTACATAATACAGTACTTTCGTAAAATATATAATTACAAAAGAACTGTTTCTTTTTTCTTTTCCTTCTCTTTTATCGCTCAGCGAAAAGACTCTGGCAGGACCATATCCCTCGCCCACTTATCCCATTTGACACATGCTATCCCGTCCGCCATCCAGTCAATCAAAGCTACTGAGCTGGTCGCTTACCTGTAACATAAGCAAAAATAGTGAGCTACAGGCTCAGTAAGTTCAAACATCCAAGAAATAAAATTTCTATGAATAGTACTATTCATCATGAATAGTATCATTGACCACTATTCATACATAAATAGTAACTTTGACTACTATTCATTGTGAAAAGTAAGTTTGACCACAGCACAGTATATCAACAGTACATCTACCACAATGTTAGTACCCTCACGAACTGTCTTATGGTCAATTATGACATAGTTTCAGTTTTAGGTAATTATCTTTGCGTATGTTCCGGTTTTGAGCTTAGGTTGGCAGTATCATTTAAGTGCGCATGACTGGGAGTGGTACATTAGTGCTGACCTCCACAGCCTTAATCTCATAGCCCCGAAGGCAAAGTTGTACATGACTGGGAGCGGTACATCAGTGCTGACCTCCACAGCCTTAATCTCATAGCCCTGAAGGCAAAGTTACCTCCCTGTACGGAAGGCTGGTGCGCCAAAAGTAATTTCATTACCGACTTTTTAAAATTCTAACCCGGTGACTTCATATTGTCTCGTGGTTAGGAATAGTTCACATTTTAATTTTAGGGGAGTGAGTTTCATTAACCTCGCTCTACTGTTCGAAGCACAATTAACAATGTGTCCATTCTCAATAGTGCCCGTAGCACATTACGTCTCTCTCTCTACGCTATAATAGTGCCCGTAGCACATATGTACCTAACTTATAGTTAGTACATCAAAGTTAGCAATAATAATGCTATATGTTGCAGACAGGTAAATGTCTGAACTTACCTTATCAGTCTCTTCCCCTTTTCTCTCTTGGATCTTTGATCGCCCTCCTTGTAGGTCGATTTTTGGATCCTACAGACAAAACCTTGTCTGTTAATTTTATTTCTATTTATAGCTTTTATTTTTCATTAAAAAGCTTAAATAAAACCTATTTATAACTTTTTAGGCTTTATTTATCATTTTCCCCATTTTTCTAAACTTTTGCAAAATTAAAATTTTACCCCTATATTTTGACAAAATTACAATTATGCCCCTGTCGGAATTTTCTCGATCCAGACTGCATTTTTGGCTCTCAGGAACTTTTCTGACTCTTTTCTAATCATTACCGGGTTCATTTCTATTTTATTTCCATTTTTTACTTTCCCGACCCTCGGGAAGCACTATTCCGACCCTTACGTCGGTTTAGTGATTTTCTATCGTTTCGGAGCCTCAAATGGACGTTTCACTAGTATTTAAAACATTCATCTAGACATTCCTGATCTAGGTCTCCGAGGCTCGGATTTTCCGTTCCCGACTCGGACCTTTATTTCGTTTCCAAAAACGCTCCCCCTCGGGGTCGGTTTTTTTCAGTTTCACTCGCGTTTTACATTTTTAAGGGGACGAGTTACTATTCATGAATCACCCCTTAGGTTTCCCTTATTCAATTTTCCGTTAGGGACTCGGGTTCCCGACCCGACCCTAAACTTTTATTTTTATTTCCCATTTTACCCCAAATGCCGTTTTCGAAATTTCGGTAGCATTTCGACGTAATTTTAAGGCTACCGGCGTTAGGTACGCCTCGAACCATATGTACCTACCACGTACTATACCACAAGCCTATTTTATGTAAAAGTTTTCCAAACTTTTACATAAAAGCTCACAAAATTCAATTCTCATTTTGAACTACATTACACAAAATTTTTTTTCAATTTTGCCCTTAGTTTTGGTCTCGGTTTTTACACTCAAAACCTAACCAAAATTTCTCAATTTTTCAACCAAATTTTAGGCTATTCCAATGTCATTTTCTAACACATTTTCAAGCCAATTTCATTGCATTTTTCAACACAATTCCTAGGGTTTTTAACCTTTACAACCCACGGCCAAATTAAGAGAAACATACACCAATTTTTTTGTTTCATGCTTTCAATCACAAATGCATCATTTCCATACTACAATGCATGATTTGAATCATCCAAACATCAAGTAAATCATGCCAAAATTTTTTTTTTTTCCAAACCCTAATTAACCCACAGCCTTTTAGGGTTATTTCACACCAAATTTTTTTCAAGCTTTCCATCATACAAATCATTCTTTACATTAGACCAAAATATGATTTAAAGTATGTTAACACTTAAACCACAACAAATTCTCATTGACTACTCTTGGTAACCCACGGTTTTACCCTTGGAAAACCAACCAAAATTTGGTTTTTCTTTAAACCAAATACATGTTTTTTCTCCTAATTACACCCTTAACAAAACTCAAGCACCAAATCAATCAAAACAACCAAAAATTTTTCCATCCTTTGCACTATTCATTACACGGATTTCTTGAAGAAAAATCAAGAAAAGTTTCAAACCAAGGAGAGTTACCTTGTTCACTTGCTTCCTTTGTCTTCAAGGAAGGGTTTGACACCAATTTTGTGAAGAAAAATTGAAGGATTCACTTGGTTCCTTTTTGGTTGCTCACGTACCCACCATAAGCAACACTTAGAAACTTTTTCTCTTTGGTTTTTGCTTCAAAATTGTCTCGGCCACTTTTGTTCAAAGTTTTGCCGACTTAACACAAAGAAAGCCAATTAATTTGGCTACCAACCAATCAAAAATCAACACCTTTCAAGCCTAATTCTTTCCAAAATTTTCAAAAATTAAAATGGTGGAATTTTGGCCAAATCTTGGCCTTTAGATCAAAAGCAACTTAATCTTGGCCATTAATGCTACCAACCACCATTTTCCTTCCATTTATTAAACGGATTTATGATGTCATAAATGCAAAGTAAATTTTGACTCTAACTTTTACTATTCACATTAATTCGACTACTTTTTGACCGATACCGGTTCAAGCCGAAATTTTCCTGAAATCGTCCCGGCGGGTTCCTGAGGTATCTTGTGCAGTCGGATCAATTTAAACTGCTTCCGTTTGATCAAAATCAATCCCGGAAATTTTTCATCTTTTATTACCCCGGTTAGGGTTTTCAATGCCGTTTTTGGCACCGTTCTGCCCGTTTTAACTCAGTGAATTTTTCCAACACTGAATTCTTACTCATCAGTATTGTTAGAACATTTTAATATATTCTGAACAATATAAATACATTTATTTCACTGTTTAAATAGTACAAATTGTTATATACATACATTTGTACATTTTCTTCCGAGAATGCCTGAATTTCCCGATTGTCACATTCACCCCTCCTTATAAAATTTTCGTCCTCGAAAATTAGAACAAGTGGGGGTACAAACTCCTCATCTCATCTTCTCGTTCCCAAGTAGCTTCTTCAATGTTGTGATTTTTCCACAAAATCTTCGCTAGTGGGATGTCTTATTCCTCAGTACTTTCTCTTCACGAGCCAGTACTTGAATAGGTTGTTCCTCATATGTCAAATCCTCGTGGATTTGAATAGGTTCATGCTTCAACACATGGGACGGATCTGGTATATACTTTCTCAGCATCGACACATGAAATACATTATGCACTGCCGACAATTCAGGAGGTAACGCTAATCTGTAAGTGACCTTTCCAATGCGTTCGATAATTTCATAAGGTCCAAAATATCTTGGACTCAGTTTCCCCTTCTTACCGAAATGCATAATCCCCTTCATGGGCGATACCTTGAGAAACACGAAGTCTCCTTCATCAAACTCCCAGGATATTCACCTCTTATCTGCATAACTCTTTTGTCGGCTTTGCGCAATTTTCATTTGACGCTGAATTCTAACAACTGCATCGGAAGTCTCTTGTATGAAATCCATCTTATGCAGCTGCTTCTCTCGCAAATCATACCAGTGTAGTGGTGATCTGCATTTCCGTCCATACAAAGCCTCGTAAGGTGCCATGCCTATAGAGGCTTGGTAACTATTATTGTACGAGAATTCAATTAATGATAACTTCTCGTTCCAATTTCCCGTAAAATCCATTACACAAGCTCGAAGCATGTCCTCTAACGTCTCGATTGTCCACTCCGACTTTCCTTCTGTTTGTGGATGAAATGCCGTACTGAGTCTTAATTCGGTACCCATGGCCACTTGCACACATTTCCAGAAATTTGAAGTGAATCGTGCATATCGATCTGATACAATGGATTTTAGTACTCCATGTAATCTGACGACATGAGTTACGTATAACTGAGCAAACTTTTCCAACGAAAAGGTCATCTTGACAGCTATAAACCGTGCCGTCTTGGTCAGTCTGTCCACAATAACCCAGATGACATCATAACCTTCTCGGGTTTTTGGGAGTCCCATTACAAAATCCATCGTAATGTGTTCCCATTTCCATTCAGGAATCTCCAAAGGTTCTAATCTTTCTGCTGGATGTTTATGTTCCGCTTTGATTCTCTGACAAGTCATGCATTTGCTCACGAATTTCGCTATATCATTCTTCATCCCTTTCCACCAGAACTGTAACTTCAAGTCCTGATACATCTTGCTAGCTCTGGGATGAACTGAATACGGTGTCTCATGGGCTTCTGACATGATCCGTCTTCTAAGTTCCTTATCAGCTGGAACATTTATCCTTCCTTGATAAAGGATCATTCCATCCTTGGAAATTCCTTCTTGAGAACTTGTCACTCTTGGATCTCATCTTTGAGCTTCCATTATGTCCTCAAACAATGATGATTCCACTTGGAGTGCAGCTAGTCTTCCAAATATCAGCTCCAAGTTCAAAGAATTTATCTCTTGTTGCAATGGCTTCGGAAGCCTTTTTATCGATAGCTGGTGCGATATGGTAGACTTTCTACTTAAAGCATCCGCTACACGGTTGGCCTTTCCTGGATGGTATAGGATTTCACAATCATAATCCTTCACCAGTTCCAACCATCTTCTTTGTCGCATATTGAGCTCCTTTTCCGTGAAGAAATACTTCAGGCTTTGGTGATCAGTGAAAATCTGGCACTGAGCTCCATAGAGATAGTGTCGCCAAATTTTAAGTGCGAACACTACTGCAGCAAGTTCAAGGTCATGCGTAGGATAATTCCTTTCATGATCGTTTAATTGACGGTAAACGTAGGCAATCACCTTGCCGCCTTGCATTAGGACTACTCCCAATCCTACTTTGGATGCATTACTGTAGATCACAAACTTCTCCCCTTCAGTGGGAAGCATAAGGATTGATGCGCTTGTCAGCCGTCTCTTTAACTCCTGGAAGCTTCTTTCGGATTCCATAGTCCACTCGTACTTCCTTTCCTTGCATGTAAGAGCAGTAAGAAGTGCAGCTAATCACGCGAATCCCTCTACAAATCACCGATAATAACCAGCTAGCCCTAAGAAACTACGTATTTCTGTCACACTCTTGGGTGCAGGCTACTGGTTAATTGCATCTACCTTCATCGGATCTACAGCAATACCTTCCTAGGATATAACATGTCCGAGGAAATGTACTTTGTCCAGTCAAAACTCGCATTTTGAGAATTTGGCATACAGTTGATGCTTCCTTATCGTATTCAACACGATCCTCAGATGCTCCTTGTGCTCCTCATGAGTCTTTGAGTATATAAGAATGTCATCAATGAATACAATGAAAAACTTATCCAAATACTCTTTAAAGATTCTGTTCATTAAATCTGTGAACGCTGCCGGTGCATTTGTTAATCCAAATGGCATCACAAGAAACTCGTAGTGACCATAACGAGTCCTAAACGCCGTCTTAGGAATATCACTTTCTTTAATCCTCAACTGGTGATATCCTGATCGTAAGTCGATCTTGGAAAATACCGTTGCGCCTTTTAACTGGTCGAATAAGTCATCAATTCTAGGTAATGGATACCTATTTTTGGTCGTAACCTTATTCAACTCCTGATAATCAATGCACAAACGGAATGTTCCATCCTTTGTCTTGACGAACAACACAGGTGCACCCCATGGAGAATAACTCGGTCTGATGAATCCCTTATCCAACAGCTCCTTTAATTGTTCCTGCAGCTCCTTTAACTCCACTGGAGCCATGCGGTATGGTGCTTTGGAAATAGGTGCCGTTCCAGGCATCAACTCAATTTCGAACGAGATTTCTCTCTCTGGAGGTATCCCTGGTAACTCTTCTGGAAATACGTCAAGAAACTCATTAACAACGGAAGCATCTTCAGGTTGAAGCTTCTGTTCCTCTGTAGTGTCCACCACATATGCCAGATATCCCATACAACCACTGGCTATCAGCTTGCTTGCTCTCAGCGAACTGATCATCATCTTCCCGGGTTTTCGAGAAGTATCAACATATTCGAAACTCTCTTCTTCCTCGGGTTGGAATACTATTTTTTGATTTCGACAGTCGATCGTAGCTTGATATTTCCCTAGGAAATCCATGTCTAGAATCACATCGTAATCCACGATCTTCATTACGATCAACTCCGCATATAGTTCCCTATTTGCCACATATACTGGTACATAAGGTAACCAGTAATTGGACAATAATACTTCCCCTAATGGTAAAGCTATCTTAAATACTCTTCCCATATGGTCCTTAGGAAGTCCTATCTTGTCAGCAAATTCATAGGAAACAAAAGAATGCGTAGCACCGGAATCGAATAGTACAGAGATTACATGACTAGCGACAGGAAGCTAACCTGTCACCACGTTCGATGCTCCTGCCTCTACATCCTCTTTGCTGTAGGCCATCACACGAGCATCAGCATGTGGCATACGCTCCTGGCGTTGTGGCCTTACTAGGGACTCTTCAACTCTAGCCTGAAGGGAATGAGCTTGTGGGCGTGTCTGTTGCAGTTAGGAAGTGCCTTGTCCACCCTGCCTATTGTTTGGACAGTTCCTGGCATAATGGCCTTCCTTTCCACATTCATAGCAAACAAGTGGCCCAAATTTGCATTACTCAGAATGTCTCTTCCCGCATGTAGGACAATTTTACACATTAGATTCCGCATCACCAGCTGTTCTTCGCTGCTGGTTTCGATTATTTCCCTGGTAATTTCCAGAAAAATTGCCTTTTCTCTTATTTTGCTGGGATCCTTGATTATTGCCCTGACTTGGTTTAGCATTCTGATTAGGCTTGCTCGATTGACCAACTTGTGTAGACTTAGCCAAAGCCCTCTCCTTCTTCTTGGCCTCCCAGTGCTTTTCTCTTTCCTCTTTCTGTCGGGCTACGTGAAACTCAGCTCTGATGGCCCGACTAACACAATCTGCTACAGAAGTAGGTGGTACCTGACCAGTATCTACCAATGCAGCAATTTCTGGCCTGAACATCCCGATCATTTTTTGTATTTTCTCCCTCTCAGTAGGGACTACATAAGGGCACAAACGGGATAACTGATCGAACTTTCGGCAAACTTCGCTTACCGACATATTTCCTTGCGTCAATTCTGAGAACTCTTTCGGTTGTTGTCTCAGAGATGTAGTGTCGTAATATTTCTGGTTAAATTCTTCCAGAAATTCTGCCCAACTCATGGTAGACACGTTCCTCCTCATTCGTACAGTATCCCACCAAAAACAAGCATCTTTTCTCAGCACAAAAGATGCACATGCGACCTTCTCCCAGTCAGTTAGGTTCATGATTCCATGATCACTTGCAAGGATGACAACCAGTCTCCAGCCTCTAGAGGATTTGTAGACCCTTCAAATTCTGGCGGCCTCATACCCCTGAATCTTTCATAGAGGGGTTCCAGATTTAATACCGGTTGTGGTTCAGGAACTCTCTCATGTACAGCAGCTGGAGGGATAACTGGATCTACCTCAGCTTCCTGTTCTACTTGGGTACCCTCAGAGCCTTATCTCTGTTCTAACTCCTCTACTCGTCGTCTCAGATTAGCATTTTCTTGCATCTGAGCTTCTAGTAGGGCTTGTATCTGATCCAATCTCTCCATGACATTAGGACGTCGTTCTCGTCCCTCTGGTCGATTTCGCAAATCCACCATCTTGCCTATTATCCTATTATGGCACAATAATTCACCTTTAGCTTTTCCATAACCACATTTGTAAGATCATATAAATTTACAAAATTCAGGGTAATGTAAAGCCACATCATCGTAACACATCATCGTACAACATATAATCATTTTGATATTTCATTCACAGCAAAACGTTTATATGTCATACATAATCATCACCAGTCATATATACATCAGCCATCATATACATCTTAGCCCCAAGTCCATACAAAAGAGCTTTTCTTTATAAGCTACTTATGTACATGTATACATCTACTGGTCATACATCCCCTATGTCTGGGACTAGAGGATATTCTTCTGGATCCTCCTCGTCATCTGGATCATCTGAATCATCACTACCCCTAGGCAATGCTCCCTGTCTTGAGTCATCACCTCCTCGTGGTCTAGACGGTCCAGCCTCATGATCATTCATCATTCTTCTCGGCCCAAAGTTGCGTGCGAACATCTCATCTTTACCCAGTGTCTCTCGTCGACTCTGCATCAGATGCTTGATCAAAATCTCTCTCTCGATCGTCCTGATCGTCACTACAAACTCTTGGAGCATAGGAGGAAATAGCTTAATCACCCTCCGTCTCAACTCCATGGGTAAACCTCTCCAGAAAAGCTCACAGTAGTTTGCTTCAGTGACGTTGGGCAACGGACATCTCCTCCTAATGGTCTCCTCAAATCGTGCTGCACTGTCTCACCGGACAACATGACCATCCTCTCCGTCTGGAGAATATAGTCCCTAACCTCATCGAATCCAGGGTACACAGGTGTATCTGCCTCTCGTCTCTCTGGAGGTGCTGGAATAGGTGCCAGATCCCTAGGCAGAAACTGATCAGCCAATCGCTGACAGAACTCAGCCTAACTGAATCCTAATAAAATCTCCTGGTCACAATACTCCCAAAATACTCGAGCGTCTCCCTGAAACATACTGATGGCCAACTGAATCCACATATCTCGATCAATGTCGCATATCACCATAATCCTCTCTATGGCATGGAGCCAGTCCTTCGCCTCCATCGATTGTCGTCCACCATTGAACATCGGGGGACTGCTAGCTCGAAATGCTTGTACTGCCCGAGCTGAAACTCTCACCCCAATATGTTGGTGTCCACCAACAACTGGAATGTCCACTACTGCAGGTGGATGAAGTATCAGTCGAGGCTGTACTACATCTACTGGTGCTGGTGCTGGTGCTGGTGCTGGTGCTGGTACTGGAGGTCTCTCGGGCACCGGGGGTCTGATTACCGGTCGTTGGAAAATAGACGGCATCACAATAGGTCTCGTCCATACCCGTAATACCCCTCTCGGTCGAGGTAGCGGTGGTCTCATATAAGGAGGTCTGGTCATCTTGCTACCTATAAGATAATTATTTTCACATAAGAAAATAATTAACTAAACTTAAGTAAACTACTTACTTGGATAGCGGTGCAGGATGCGCGAAGTGTCAAATCAGGATATGGTCAATACTGCTCTGATATACCAACTGTGACGGCAGTTGGTAATCCAAATTAAACCAACCGTAATTCCGCTCTGACACCAACTATGACGGCAGTTGGTATTCTAAACTTCACCAACCGTAAAAAACCCGTTCTAATACCAACTGTGGTAGCAGTTGGTATTCTAAACTAAACCAATCGCAAACCTTGATCTGATACCAACTGTGGCGGCCCGCCCCTCGTAGAGATCATACAATACTATTACAGTTAAGCTTTATCACTAACTGCGATAGATTGTACTCTCATGGGTCATCGGCTAATCTCTCTCTCTTTAAATCAAGACGTTTTTTTTTTGGGAAATTTTTTTTTTCCTTAAACATCATTTAAAACATTTTCCACTATTTACTTTGTTGGCAAGTACAAAGTAATTTACATAATACAGTACTTTCATAAAATATATAATTACAAAAGAACTGTTTCTTTTTTTTTCCTTCTCTTTTATTGCTCAGCGAAAAGACTCTGGCAGGACCATATCCCTCGTCTACTTATCCCATTTGACACACGCTATCCCGTACGCCATCCTATCAATCAAAGCTACTGAGCTGGTCGCTTACCTGCAACATAAGCAAAAATGGTGAGCTACAGGCTCAGAAAGTTCAAACATGCAAGAAATAAAATTTCTATGAATAGTACTATTCATAATGAATAGTCCGTTGACCACTATTCATATATGAATAGTAACTTTAACTACTATTCATTATGAATAGTAAGTTTGACCACAACACAGTATATCAACAGTACATCTACCGCGATGTTAGTACCTTCACGAACTGTCTTATGCTCAATTATGGCATAGTTTCAGTTTTAGGTAATTATCTTTGCTTATGTTCTGGTTTTGAGCTCAGGTTGGCAGTACCATTTAAGTGCGCATGACTGGGAGTGGTACATTAGTGCTGACCTCCACAGCCTTAATCTCATAGCCCCGAAGGCAAAGTTGTACATGACTGGGAGCGGTACATCAGTGCTGACCTCCACAGCCTTAATCTCATAGCCTCGAAGGCAAAGTTACCTCCCTGTACGGAAGGCTGGTACGCCAAAAGTGGTTTCATTACCGACTTTTTAAAATTCTAACCCGGTGACTTCATATTGTCCCGTGGTTAGGAATGGTTCACATTTTAATTTTAGGGGAGTAAGTTTCATTAACCTCGCTCCAATACCCGTAGCACATTACGTCTCTCTCTCTACTCTATAATAGTGCCCGTAGCACATATGTACCTAACTTATAGTTAGTACATTAAAGTTAGCAACAATAATGCTATATGTTATAGACAGGTAAATGTCTGAACTTACCTTATCAGTCTCTTCCCCTTTTCTCTCTTGGATCTTTGATCACCCTCCTTGTAGGTCGATTTTTGGATCCTACAGACAAAACCTTGTCTGTTAATTTTATTTCCATTTATAGCTTTTATTTTTTGTTAAAAAGCTTAAATAAAACCTATTTATAACTTTTTAGGCTTTATTTATCATTTTCCCCATTTTTCTCAACTTTTACAAAATTACAATTTTACCCCTATATTTTGGCAAAATTACAATTATGCCCCTGACGGAATTTGTGGCGGCCCGCCCCTCGTGGAGATCATACAATACTATTACAGTTGAGCTTTATCGCTACTGCGATAGATTGTACTCTCATGCGTTGCCGGCTTATCTCTCTATTCTTTTTAAATCATGACGTTTTTGGAAAAAAAAAATTTTTTCTTTAAACATCATATAAAATCTTTTTTCACTATTTACTTTGTTGATAGGTACAAAGTAATATAAATAATACAGTGCTTTTGTAAAATATATATAATTACAAAAGAACTGTTTCCCTTTTTTTTTTTTCCTTCACTTTGACGCTCAGCGGCAAGACTCTGGCAGTACCATATCCCTCGCCCAGTTATCCCATTTGACACGCGCCATCCCATCCGCATCCAGTCAAACAAGCTACTGAGCTGGTCGCTTACCTGCAACATTAGCAAAAATGGTGAGCTACAGGCTCAGTAAGTTCAAACGTGCAAGAAATAAAATTTCTATGAATAGTACTATTCATCGTGAATAGTACTGTTGACACTATTCATCTATGAATAGTAACTTTGACCACTATTCATATATGAATAGTAAAGTTGACCACAACACAGTGTCACAACAGTACATCTACCGCGATGTTAGTGCTCTCACTAAACTGTCTTATGCTCAATTATGGCACAGTTTCAGTTTTAGGTCATTATCTTTGATTACGTTCTGGTTTTGAGCTCAGGTTGGCAGTACCATTTAAGTGCGCATGACTGGGAGCGGTACATTAGTGCTGACCTCCACAGCCTTAATCTCATAGCCCCGAAGGCAAAATAGTACATGACTGGGAGCGGTACATCAGTGCTGACCTCCACAGCCTTATCTCATAGCCCCGAAGGCAAAAGTACCTCCCTATACGGAAGGCTGGTACGCCAGAAAGTGGTTTCATTACCAACTTTTTAACATTCTAACCCGGTGACTTCATATTGCCCCGTGGTTAGGAATGGTTCACATTTTAATTTTAGGTGAGTGAGTTTTATTAACCTCGCTCTAGTGCCCGAAGCACAATTAACCATGTGTCCCATTCTTATAGTGCCCGTAGCACATTTCGTCTCTCTCTCTATTCTATCATAGTGCCCGTAGCACATATGTACCTAACTTATAGTTAGTACATTAAAGTTAGTACAATATTGCTATATGTTGCAGACAGGTAAATGTCTGAACTTACCTTATCAGACTGTTCCCTTTCTCTCTCTTGGATCTTGAATCGCCTTCCTTGTAGGCCGATTTTGGGATCCTACAGACAAAACTATGTCTGTTAATTTCTTTTCCATTTATAGCTTTTATTTTTCATTAAAAAGCTTAAATAAAACCTATTTATAACTTTTTAGGTTTTATTTATTATTTTCACCATTTTCCCCTAACTTTTGCAAAATTACGATTTTGCCCCAATATTTTGGCAAAATTACAGTTTTGCCCCTGACGGAATTTTATTGATCCAGACTGTATTTTTGGCTCTCAGGAACTTTTCTGACTCTTTTCTAATCATTACCGGGTTCGTTTCTATTTTATTTCTACTTTTTGCTTTCCCGGCCCTCGGGAAGCACTATTCCGACCCTTACGTCGGTTTAGCGATTTTCTATCGTTTCGGAGTCTCAAATGGACGTTTCACTAGTATTTAAAACGTTCATCTAGACTTTCCCGACCTAGGTCTCCGAGGCTCGGGTTTTCCGTTCCCGACTCGGACCTTTATTTCATTTCCAAAAACGCCCCCCCCTCGGGGTCGGTTTTTCAATCTCACACGCGTTTTTTTCATTTTTAAGGGGACGGGTTACTATTCACGAACCACCCCTTAAATTTTTTCTTATTCAATTTTTCCGTTAGGGACTCGGGTTTCCGTCCCGGCCCTAACTTTTATTTTAAATTCCTATTTTACCCCGAATGCCGTTTTCGAAATTTCGGCAGCATTTCGGCGTAATTTTAAGGCTTCCGGCGTTAGGTACGCCTCGAACCGTATGTACCTGCCACGTACTATACCACAAGCCTATTTTATGTAAAAGTTTTCCAAACTTTTACATAAAAACCCACAAAATTCCAATTCCACATTATCACCCACATAACAAAATTTTATCCACAATTTTACCCTTAATTTGGTTTTGGTTTTCACAACCAAACCGAACCAAATTTTTGTCAAACTTTCACCACATTTTAGGCCATTCAAATGTCACATTTTAAACACATTTTCAAGCCCATTTCCTTTGCATTTACAACCAAATTTCCTAGGGTTTTTACACTTGTATAACCCACGGCCAAAGAATGAAAACATGCCAAAAAAATTTTGTTTCATTCTTTCCATTTTAAATTCATCATTTGCATATTGAAATGCATAATTTCAATCAACCAATTATCACATAGAACCATGAAAATTTTTCTTCCAAACTTTAGTAACCCCACGGCCACTTTATGAAATGCATACCAAGAATTTTTTTTCAAGCTTTTCATAATGAAATACAAGCTTTATTCTTCACCAAATTCAACTTAGAAAGCATGTTAGCAATTAACCACAACTTTTTCTCATTGGTTACCTAAGGTAACCCACGGATTTTCCTTTGAAAAACCAACAAAACTTTGGTTTTTCTTTAAACAAATTACATGGTTTTCTTACTTATTTCATCCTTAACAAAACCCAACATCAATTCAATGGAAAACAACCAAAAATTTTCCATCTTTCTATCACTATTCACCCACGGATTTTATTGAAAAAAACCATGAAAATTTCAAGTGCAAGGGAAGTTACCTTGGTCTAATGCTTCCTTTGTCTTCAAGGAGTGTTTTGACACACTTTTTGTGAAGAAAATTTGAAGAGATTGCTTGGTTTCCCTTGGGTAGCTCACGTACATGCCATGGAAGAACTTAGAAAGTTTTTGTTCTTTTGGTTTGGCTTGAAAATTGGCTTCGGCCACTTTATGAAAATGTTGCCGACTTATGCATGAAGGAAAGCCAATTAATTTGGCTCTAAACCAATCAAAATTTGACATCTTTCCATGCCATTTCTTTCCCCATTTTTCAAAAATTAAAAATGGTAATTTTTGGCCAAATCTTGGCCTTTAGATCAAAAGCTAAATGAATCATGGCCTTTCATTCCACCAACCACCATTTTCTTTCATTTATTAATCTAGATTTATGATGTCATAATTACTAAAGTGAAAGTTGACTTTGACTTTCACTATTCACATTAATTCGACTACTTTTTGACCGATGCCGGTTCGAGCCGAAATTTTCCTGAAATCGTCCCGGCGTGTTCCTGAGGTCTCCTGTGCAGTCGGATCAATTTAATCTGCTTCCGTTTGATCAAAATCAATCCCGGAAGTCTACTGTCTTTTATTGCTCCGGTTAGGGTTTTCAATGCCGATTTTGGCATCGTTTCACCCGTTTCAACTCAGTGAATTTTTCCAACACTGAATTCTTACTCGTCAGTATTGTTAGAACATTTTCATATATTCTGAACAATATAAATACATTTATTTCACTGTTTAAATAGTACAAATTGTTATATACATACAATTGTACATTTTTCATCCGAGAACTGCCTGAATTTCCCGGTTATCACATTCACCCCTCCTTATAAAATTTTCGTCCTCAAAAATTAGAACAAATGGGGGTATAATTTCCTCATCTCGTCTTCTCGTTCCCACGTAGCTTCTTCAATGTTGTGATTTTTCCACAAAATCTTCACTAGTGGGATTACCTTATTCCTCAGTACTTTCTCTTCACGAGCTAGTACTTGAATAGGCTGTTCCTCATATGTCAAATCCTCGTGAATTTGAATAGGCTCATGCTTCAATACATGGGACGGATCTGGTATATACTTTCTCAGCATCGACACATGAAATACGTTATGCACTGCCGACAATTCTGGAGGTAGCGCTAATCTGTAAGCGACCTTTCCAATGCGTTCGATAATTTCATAGGGCCCAATGTATCTTGGACTCAGTTTCCCCTTCTTACCGAAACGCATAATCCCCTTCATAGGCGATACCTTGAGAAACACGAAGTTTCCTTCATCAAACTCCAAGGATCTTCGCCTTTTATCCGCGTAGCTCTTTTGCCGGCTTTGCGCAATTTTCATTTGACGCTGAATTCTAGCAACTGCATCGGAAGTCTCTTTTATGAAGTCCGTCTTATGCAACTGCTTTCTCGTAAATCGTACCAATGTAATGGTGATCTGCACTTCCGTCCATACAAAGCCTCGTAAGGTGCCATGCCTATCGAAGCTTGGTAACTATTATTGTACGAGAATTCAATCAATGGTAGCTTCTCGTTCCAATTTCCCGCAAAATCCATAACACAAGCTCGAAGCATGTCCTCTAACGTCTGAATTGTCCGCTCTGACTGACCGTCTGTTTGCAGATGAAAAGCCGTACTGAGTCTCAATTCAGTACCCATGGCCTCTTGCACACACTTCCAGAAATTCGAAGTGAACCGTGCATCTCGATTTGATACAATGGATTTCGGTACTCCATGTAGTCTGACGACATGAGTTATGTACAGCTGAGCAAACTTTTCCAGCGAAAAAGTCATCTTGACAGATACGAACCGTGCCGTCTTGGTCAGTCTGTCCACAATAACCCAAATGGCGTCATAACCTTCTCGGGTTTTTGGGAGTCCCACTACAAAATCCATCGTAATGTGTTCCCATTTCCATTCAGGAATCTCCAGTGGTTCCAATCTTCCTGCTGGATGTTTATGTTCCGCTTTAATTTTCTGACAGGTCATGCATCTGCTCACAAATTTCACTGTATCGTTCTTCATCCCTTTCCACCAGAACTGTAACTTCAAGTCCTGATACATCTTGCTAGCTCCGGGATGAACCGAATATGGTGTCTCGTGGGCTTTTGACATGATCCGTCTTCTAAGTTCTTCATCAGCTGGAACATTTATCCTTCCTTGATAAAGGATTATTCCATCCTTGGAAATTCCTTCTTGAGCACTTGCCATCATTGGATCTCGCCTTTGAGCTTTCTTTATTTCCTCAAATAGCGATGATTCCACTTGGAGTGCAGCTAATCTTCCAGATATCAACTCCAAGTTCAAAGAATTTATCTCTTGCTGCAATGGCTTCGGAAGCCTGTTTATTGGTAGCTGGTGCGATATGGTAGACTTTCTACTTAGAGCATCCGCCACACGGTTGGCCTTCCCTGGATGGTATAGGATTTCACAATCATAATCCTTCACCAGTTCCAACCATCGTCTCTGCCGCATATTGACCTCTTTTTACGTGAAGAAATACTTCAAGCTTTGGTGATCAGTGAAAATCTGACATTGAGCTCCATAGAGATAGTGTCACCAAATTTTAAGTACGAACACTACTGCAGCAAGTTCAAGGTCATGCGTAGGATAATTCCTTTCATGCTCCTTTAATTGACGGGAAGCATAGGCAATCACCTTGCTGTCTTGCATTAGGACTGCTCCCAATCCTATTTTCGATGCATCACTGTAGATCACGAACTTCTCCCCTTCAGTGGAAGCATAAGGATTGGTGCGCTTGTCAGTCGCCTCTTTAACTCCTGGAAGCTTCTTTCGCATTCCGTAGTCCACTCGTACTTCCTTTCCTTGCGTGTAAGAGCAGTAAGAGGTGCAGCTAGTCGCGCGAATCCCTCTACAAATCACCGATAATAACCAGCCAATCCCAAGAAACTGCGTATTTCTGTCACACTCTTGGGTGCAGGCCACTGGTTAATTGCCTCTACCTTTGTCGGATCTACTGCAATACCTTCCTGGGATACAACATGTCCGAGGAAATGTACTCTGTCCAGCCAAAATTCACATTTTGAGAATTTGGCATACAGTTGATGCTTCCGTATCGTATTCAGCACTATCCTCAGATGCTTCTTGTGCTCCTCATGAGTCTTCGAGTATATAAGAATGTCATCAATGAATACAATGACAAACTTATCCAGATACTCTTTAAAAATTCTGTTCATCAAATCCATGAACGCTGCTGGCACATTTGTCAATCCAAATGGCATCACAAGGAACTCGTAGTGACCATAACGAGTCCTAAACGCCGTCTTAGGAATATCACTTTCTTTAATTCTCAACTGGTGATATCCTGATCGTAAGTCGATCTTGGAAAATACCGCTGCGCCTTTTAACTGGTCGAATAGGTCATTAATTCTAGGTAACGGATACCTATTTTTGATCGTAACCTTATTCAACTCCCGGTAATCAATGCACAGTCGGAATGTTCCATCCTTTTTCTTGACGGATAACACAGGTGCACCCCATCGAGAAAAACTCGGCCTGATGAATCCTTTATCCAAAAGCTCCTTTAATTATACCTGCAGCTCCTTTAACTCCACTGGAGCCATGCGGTATGGTGCTTTGGAAATAGGTGCTGTTCCAGGCATCAACTCAATTTCAAACGAGATTTCTCTCTCTGGTGGTATCCTTGGTAACTCTTCTGGAAATACGTCAAGAAACTCATTAACCATAGGAACATCTTCAGGTTGAAGCTTCTGTTCCTCTGCAGTATCCACCACATACGCCATATATCCCATGCAACCACTGGCTATCAGCTTGCTTGCTCTCAGCGAACTGATCATCATCTTCCCGGGTCTTCGAGAAGTATCAACATACTCGAAACTCTCTTCTTCCTCGGGTTGGAAGACTATCTTTCGATTTCGACAGTCGATCGTAGCCTGGTATTTCCCTAGGAAATCCATACCTAGAATCACATCGTAATCCATGATCTCCATTACGATCAACTCAGCATATAGTTCCCTATTTGCCACATATACTGGTACATAAGGTAGCCAGTAATTGGACAACAATACTTCCCCAGAAGGTAAGGCTGTCTTAAATACCCTTCCCATATTATCCTTAGGAAGTCCTATCTTGTCAGCAAATGCATAGGAAACAAATGAATGCGTAGCACCAGAATCGAATAGTACAGAGGCTACATGACTAGCGACAGGAAGCTGACCTGTCACCACGTTTGATGTTCCTGCCTCTGCGTCTTCCTTGCTGTAGGCCATCACACGAGCATCAGCACGTTGCATACGCTCCTGGCGTTGCGGCCTCACTGGTGACTCTTCCACTCTGGCTTGAAGGGAATGAGCTTGTGGGCGTGTCTGGTGCGATTGGGAAGTGCCTTGTCCACCCTACCTATTTGGACAGTTCCTGGCGTAATGGCCTTCCTTTCCACATTCGTAGCAAACAAGTGGTCCAAATCTGCATTGCCCAGAATGTCTTTTCCCGCATGTAGGGCAGTTTTGCACATTAGACTCTGCATTACCAGCTGTTCTCCGCTGCTGGTTTCGATTATCTCCCTGGCGATTCCCAGAAAAATTCCCTTTCCTCTTGTTTTGCTGGGATCCCTGGCTGTTGCCCTGGCTTGGTTTCGCATTCTGACTTGGCTTGCTCGATTGACCAACTTGCGTAGACTTTGCCAAAGCCCTCTCCTTCTTCTTTGCCTCCCTGTGTTTCTCTCTTTCCTCTTTCTGTCGGGCTACATGGAACTCAGCTCTAATGGCCCGACTCACACAGTCTGCTACAGAAGTAGGTGGTGCTAGTCCAGTGTCTACTAACGCAGCAATTTCTGGCCTGAACATCCCGATCATTTTCTGTATCTTTTCCCTCTCAGTAGGGACTACATAAGGGCACAAACGAGATAGCTGATCGAACTTTCGATAGACTTCGCTTACCGACATGTTCCCTTGTGTCAACTCTGAGAATTCTTTCTGTTGCTGTCTCAGAGATGCAGGGTCGTAATATTTCTGGTTAAATTCTTCTAGAAATTCCGCCCAACTCATGGTAGACACGTCTCTTCTCATTCGTACGGTGTCCCACCAAAAACGAGCATCTTTTCTCAGCACAAAAGACGCACATGCAACCTTCTCTCGGTCAGTTAGGTTCATGAATTCCATGATCACATTCGTAAAATCATATCAATTCACGAAATTTAGGGTACTGTAAAACCACATCATTGTAACACATCCCCGTATAACATATAATCATTTTGATATTTCATTCATAGCAAAACATTTATATGTCATACATAGACATCACCAGTCATATATACATCGGCCGTTTATACAAAATGGCCACAAGTCTATACAAAAGAGCTTTTCTCTCTAAGCTACTTATGTACATGTACACATCTACTGGTCACTCGTTCCCTACATCTGGGACTAGAGGATATTCTTCTGGATCCTCATCGTCATTGGTATCATCTGAGTCGTCACCACCCCTAAGTAATGTTCCCTGTCCTGAGTCATCACCCCGTGGTCTAGACAGTCCGGCCTCATGATCATTCATCATTCTTCTCGGCCCGAATATGCGTGCAAACATTTCATCTTGACCCAGTGTCTCTCGTCGACTCTGCGTCAGATGCTCGATCAGAATCTCTCTCTCAATCGTCCTGATCATTACCACGAACTCTTGGAGCGTCGGAGGAAACGGCTTGATTACCCTCTGTCTCAACTCCAAGGGTAAACCTTTCCAAACAGCTCGCAGCAGTTTGCTTCAGTGAGGTTGGGCAACGGATATCTTCTCCTGATGGTCTCCTCAAATCGTGCTGCATAAGACATCACCGTCTCACCAGACAGCATGACCATCCTCTCGGTCTGGAGAATGTAATCCTTAACCTCATCGAATCTAGGGTACGCAGGTGTATCAGCCTCTCGTCTCTCTGGAGGTGCTGGAGCAGGTGTTGGATCCCTAGGTTGAAACTGATCAGCCAACCGCTGACAGAACTCAGCCTAACTGAATCCCAATAAAATCTCCTGGTCACAATACTGCCAGAACACTCGAGCATCTCCCTGAAACATACTGACTGCCAGCTAGATCCACATATCTCGATCAATGTCGCATATCACCATGATCCTCTCAATGGCATGGAGCCAGTCCTTGGTCTCCATCGACTGTCGTCCACCGTCAAACATAGGAGGACTGCTGGCCCTAAATGCCTGTACTGCCCGTGCCGACACTCTCATCCCAATATGTTGGCGTCCACCAACAACTGGAATGTCCACTACTACCGGTGGATGAACTATCGGTCGTGGCTGTACTATCTCTACTGGCGCTGACACTGGTGCTGGTACTGGTACCGGAGGTCTCTCGGGTACCGGGGGTCTAACTACCGGCCTTTGGGAAATGGGCGGCCTCACAATAGGTCTCGTCCATATCCGTAATACCCCTCTCGGTCGTGGTAGCGGTGGTCTCACTTATGGAGGTCTGGTCATCGTGCTACCTATAAGATAATTATTTTCGCATAAGAAAATAATTAACTGAACTTAAGTAAACTACTTACTTGGATAGCGGTGCAGGATGCGCAAAGTGTCAAATCGGGATATGGTCACACTGCTCTGATATACCAACTGTGACAGCCGTTGGTATTCAAAGCCAAATCAGTCGCAAACCTTGCTCTGATATACCAACTGTGGCAGCAGTTGGTATTATAAACCACACCAATCTCAGACCTTGCTCTGATACCAACTGTGGCAGCAGTTGGTATTCTAAACTTCACCAACCGTAAACCCGCTCTGATACCAACTGTGGCAGCCCGCCCCTCGTGGAGATCATACAATACTATTACAGTTGAGCTTTATCGCTACTGCGATAGATTGTACTCTCATGGGTCGCCGGCTTATCTCTCTATTCTTTTTAAATCATGACTTTTTTGGAAAAAATTTTTTTTTTCTTTAAACATCATATAAAATCTTTTTCCACTATTTACTTTGTTGATAGGTACAAAGTAATATAAATAATACAGTGCTTTTGTAAAATATATATAATTACAAAAGAACTGTTTCCCTTTTTTTTTTTTTCCTTCACTTTGACACTCAGCGGCAAGACTCTGGCAGTACCATATCCCTCGCCCAGTTATCCCATTTGACACGCGCCATCCCATCCGCATCCAGTCAAACAAGCTACTGAGCTGGTCGCTTACCTGCAACATTAGCAAAAATGGTGAGCTACAGGCTCAGTAAGTTCAAACATGCAAGAAATAAAATTTCTATGAATAGTACTATTCATCGTGAATAGTACTGTTGACCACTATTCATTTATGAATAGTAACTTTGACCACTATTCATACGTGAATAGTAAGGTTGACCACAACACAGTGTCACAACAGTACATCTACCGCGATGTTAGTGCTCTCACTAAACTGTCTTATGCTCAATTATGGCACAGTTTCAGTTTTAGGTCATTATCTTTGATTACGTTCTGGTTTTGAGCTTAGGTTGGCAGTACCATTTAAGTGCACATGACTGGGAGCGGTACATTAGTGTTGACCTCCACAGCCTTAATCTCATAGCCCCGAAGGCAAAATAGTACATGACTGGGAGCGGTACATCAGTGCTGACCTCCACAGCCTTATCTCATAGCCCCGAAGGCAAAAGTACCTCCCTATACGGAAGGCTGGTACGCCAGAAAGTGGTTTCATTACCAACTTTTTAACATTCTAACCCGGTGACTTCATATTGCCCCGTGGTTAGGAATGGTTCACATTTTAATTTTAGGTGAGTGAGTTTTATTAACCTCGCTCTAGTGCCCGAAGCACAATTAACCATGTGTCCCATTCTTATAGTGCCCGTAGCACATTTCGTCTCTCTCTCTATTCTATCATAGTGCCCGTAGCACATATGTACCTAACTTATAGTTAGTACATTAAAGTTAGTACAATATTGCTATATGTTGCAGACAGGTAAATGTCTGAACTTACCTTATCAGACTGTTCCCTTTCTCTCTCTTGGATCTTGAGTCGCCTTCCTTGTAGGCCGATTTTGGAATCCTACAGACAAAACTATGTCTGTTAATTTCTTTTCCATTTATAGCTTTTATTTTTCATTAAAAAGCTTAAATAAAACCTATTTATAACTTTTTAGGTTTTATTTATTATTTTCACCATTTTCCTCTAACTTTTGCAAAATTACGATTTTGCCCCAATATTTTGGCAAAATTACAGTTTTGCCCCTGACGGAATTTTATTGATCCAGACTGCATTTTTGGCTCTCAGGAACTTTTCTGACTCTTTTCTAATCATTACCGGGTTCGTTTCTATTTTATTTCTACTTTTTGCTTTCCCGGCCCTCGGGAAGCACTATTCCGACCCTTACGTCGGTTTAGCGATTTTCTATCGTTTCGGAGTCTCAAATGGACGTTTCACTAGTATTTAAAACGTTCATCTAGACTTTCCCGACCTAGGTCTCCGAGGCTCGGGTTTTCCGTTCCCGACTCGGACCTTTATTTCATTTCCAAAAACGCCCCCCCCTCGGGGTCGGTTTTTCAATCTCACACGCGTTTTTTTCATTTTTAAGGGGACGGGTTACTATTCACGAACCACCCCTTAAATTTTTCCTTATTCAATTTTTCCGTTAGGGACTCGGGTTTCCGTCCCGGCCCTAACTTTTATTTTAAATTCCTATTTTACCCCGAATGCCGTTTTCGAAATTTCGACAGCATTTCGGCGTAATTTTAAGGCTTCCGGCGTTAGGTACGCCTCGAACCGCATGTACCTGCCACGTACTATACCACAAGCCTATTTTATGTAAAAGTTTTCCAAACTTTTACATAAAAACCCACAAAAATCCAATTCCACATTATCACCCACATAACAAAATTTTATTCACAATTTTACCGTTAATTTGGTTTCGGTTTTCACAACCAAACCGAACCAAATTTTTGTCAAACTTTCACCACATTTTAGGCCATTCAAATGTCACATTTTTTACACATTTTCAAGCCCATTTCCTTTGCATTTACAACCAAATTTCCTAGGGTTTTTACACTTGTATAACCCACGGCCAAAGAATGAAAACATGCCAAAAAAATTTTGTTTCATTCTTTCCATTTTAAATTCATCATTTGCATATTGAAATGCATAATTTCAATCAACCAATTATCACATAGAACCATGAAAATTTTTCTTCCAAACTTTAGTAACCCCACGGCCACTTTATGAAATGCATACCAAGAATTTTTTTCAAGCTTTTCATAATGAAATACAAGCTTTATTCTTCACCAAATTCAACTTCGAAAGCATGTTAGCAATTAACCACAACTTTTTCTCATTGGTTACCTAAGGTAACCCACGGATTTTCCTTTGAAAAACCAACAAAACTTTGGTTTTTCTTTAAACAAATTACATGGTTTTCTTACTTATTTCATCCTTAACAAAACCCAACATCAATTCAATGGAAAACAACCAAAAATTTTCCATCTTTCTATCACTATTCACCCACGGATTTTATTGAAAAAAACCATGAAAATTTCAAGTGCAAGGGAAGTTACCTTGGTCTAATGCTTCCTTTGTCTTCAAGGAGTGTTTTGACACACTTTTTGTGAAGAAAATTTGAAGAGATTGCTTGGTTTCCCTTGGGTGGCTCACGTACATGCCATGGAAGAACTTAGAAAGTTTTTTTTCTTTTGGTTTGGCTTGAAAATTGGCTTCGGCCACTTTATGAAAATGTTGCCGACTTATGCATGAAGGAAAGCCAATTAATTTGGCTCTAAACCAATCAAAATTTGACATCTTTCCATGCCATTTCTTTCCCCATTTTTCAAAAATTAAAAATGGTAATTTTTGGCCAAATCTTGGCCTTTAGATCAAAAGTTAAATGAATCATGGCCTTTCATTCCACCAACCACCATTTTCTTTCATTTATTAATCTAGATTTATGATGTCATAATTACTAAAGTGAAAGTTGACTTTGACTTTCACTATTCACATTAATTCGACTACTTTTTGACCGATGCCGGTTCGAGCCGAAATTTTCCTGAAATCGTCCCGGCGTGTTCCTGAGGTCTCCTGTGCAGTCGGATCAATTTAATCTGCTTCCGTTTGATCAAAATCAATCCCGGAAGTGTACCGTCTTTTATTGCTCCGGTTAGGGTTTTCAATGCCGATTTTGGCACCGTTTCACCCGTTTCAACTCAGTGAATTTTTCCAACACTGAATTCTTACTCGTCAGTATTGTTAGAACATTTTCATATATTCTGAACAATATAAATACATTTATTTCACTCTTTAAATAGTACAAATTGTTATATACATACAATTGTACATTTTTCATCCGAGAACTGCCTGAATTTCCTGGTTATCACAGAATTTTCTCAATCCAGACTGCATTTTTGGCTCTCAGGAACTTTTCTGACTCTTTTCTAATCATTACTGGGTTCATTTCTATTTTATTTCCATTTTTCACTTTCCCGACCCTCGGGAAGCACTATTCCGACCCTTATGTCGGTTTAGTGATTTTCTATCGTTTCGGAGCCTCAAATGGACGTTTCACTAGTATTTAAAACGTTCATCTAGACATTCCCAATCTAGGTCTCCGAGGCTCGGATTTTCCATTCCCGACTCAGACCTTTATTTCGTTTCCAAAAACGCCCCCCCCCCTCGGAGTCCGTTTTTTTCAGTTTCACTCGCGTTTTACATTTTTAAGGGGACGGGTTACTATTCACGAACCACCCCTTAGGTTTCCCTTATTCAATTTTCCGTTAGGGACTCGGGTTCCCGACCTGAACCTAAACTTTTATTTTTAATTCCCATTTTACCCCAAATGCCGTTTTCGAAATTTCGGCAGCATTTCGGCGTAATTTTAAGGCTACTGGTTTAGGTACGCCTCGAACCATATGTACCTGCCACGTACTATACCACAAGCCTATTTTATGTAAAAGTTTTCCAAACTTTTACATAAAAGCTCACAAAATTCAATTCTCATTTTGAACCACATTACACAAATTTTTTTTTCAATTTTGCCCTTAGTTTTGGTCTCGGTTTTTACACTCAAAACCTAACCAAAATTTCTCAATTTTTCAACCAAATTTTAGGCTATTCCAATGTCATTTTCTAACACATTTTCAAGCCAATTTCATTGCATTTTTCAACCCAATTCCTAGGGTTTTTAACCTTTACAACCCACGGCCAAATTAAGAGAAACATACACCAATTTTTTTGTTTCATGCTTTCAATCACAAATGCATCATTTCCATACTACAATGCATGATTTGAATCGTCCAAACATCAAGTAAATCATGCCAAAAAAAATTTTTTTCCAAACCCTAATTAACCCATGGCCTTTTAGGGTTATTTCACACCAAATTTTTTTCAAGCTTTCCATCATACAAATCATGCTTTACATTAGACCAAAATATGATTTAAAGTATGTTAACACTTAAACCACAACAAATTCTCATTGACTACTCTTGGTAACCTGCGGTTTTACCCTTGAAAACCAACCAAAATTTGGTTTTTCTTTAAACCAAAATTTGGTTTTTCTTTAAACCAAAATTTGGTTTTTCTTTAAACCAAATACATGGTTTTTCTCCTAATTACACCCTTAACAAAACCCAAGCACCAAATCAATCAAAACAACCAAAAATTTTTCCATCCTTTGCACTATTCATTACACAGATTTCTTGAAGAAAAATCAAGAAAAGTTTCAAACTAAGGAGAGTTACCTTGTTCACTTGCTTCCTTTGTCTTCAAGGAAGGGTTTGACACCAATTTTGTGAAGAAAAATTGAAGGATTCACTTGGTTCCTCTTTGGTTGCTCACGTACCCACCATAGGCAACACTTAGAAATTTTTTCTCTTTGGTTTTTGCTTCAAAATTGTCTCGGCCACTTTTGTTCAAAGTTTTGCCGACTTAACACAAAGAAAGCCAATTAATTTGGCTACCAACCAATCAAAAATCAACACCTTTCAAGCCTAATTCTTTCCAAAATTTTCAAAAATTAAAATGGTGGAATTTTGGCCAAATCTTGGCCTTTAGATCAAAAGCAACTTAATCTTGGCCATTAATGCTACCAACCACCATTTTCCTTCCATTTATTAAACGGATTTATGATGTCATAAATGCAAAGTAAATTTTGACTTTGACTTTTACTATTCACATTAATTCGACTACTTTTTGACCGATACCGGTTCAAGCCGAAATTTTCCTAAAATTGTCTCGGCGGGTTCCTGAGGTCTCCTGTGCAGTCGGATCAATTTAAACTGCTTCCGTTTGATCAAAATCAATCCCGGAATTTTTTCATCTTTTATTGCCCCGGTTAGGGTTTTCAATGCCGTTTTTGGCACCGTTCCGCCCGTTTTAACTCAGTGAATTTTTCCAACACTGAATTCTTACTCGTCACTATTGTTAGAACATTTTAATATATTCTGAACAATATAAATACATTTATTTCACTATTTAAATAGTACAAATTGTTATATACATACATTTGTACATTTTCTTCCGAGAATGCCTGAATTTCCCGGTTGTCACACTGAACCTCGATCGGTATGCTAGCACTGCTAGTCTTCTTCCGACCACCCAGATCTCTAAAGAACTTATTGTCACGATGAGCTGTGCAACAATAAGCCTGCTCACCTGAGAGTCTGTGGTCTGAGAGAACTGGAGTGGCAGGACCTCTATTTATAGACCGGCATGAGGTAATTCTCTGAATTTGAATTGGATTTGGAAAAGATATTCTCCCTTATCCATAACCATAAAATCTAAATTTTCTATGGGAGAATCTCAACAATACAATTAGGCCATTATGGATAAATCCAATCCAAATCTAAACAAGATTTTAACTAGAGTTTTATCTCCCCTTTTTCAACCAAAAAATCTAAAATTCCTAGGAGAAAATCTCCTCCACAAATTCGGCCACTTTTAGGATAAGGGAGAATCAAAATTCCACTAGGATTTTCAAGCTTGAATCTTATCTCATCCTTATCCAAAATAACCGAATTTTCCTAGGAGAAAAACTCCAAAATTTCGGCCACTTTTCAAGGAGGAGTGAATCCAAATTCAACTGGGATTGAAACTTGAATTTTTCCCTTGAACCTTATCCACAAAAAACCGAAATTCTATTAAGGATTATCCTCAAAATTTCGTCCACCTTTTGTTAGGATTTAGATTCAAAATTCAAGTAGGATTCTAACAAGATTATCCTCTCCAAATCCAACTCAAATTCGAATTTCAAACCTTGTGGATTTTCCACAACAAATTCGAATCCTACTTGGACTGTGATTCAAAATTTGAATTTCAAATTTCAAATTCGAATTTCAAATTCAAATTTCAAATTTCAAATTTCAAATTTCAAATTTAAATTTCAAATTCAAATTTCAAATTTGAATTTCAAATTCAAATTTCAAATTCAAATTTCAAACTTCAAATTTCAAAATTCAAATTTCAAAATCCACAAAACAGTTGTGTTCAAATTCTTGTTCTCATGGATAATTTTCTATAACTCCAATCCAATCTCAAATAAAATCATGGCAACTTTATTTGGAGTTCAAATAATTGTGTACTCTATTATCCAAAATAAAATCTGAATCCAACTGGAGAGAATCTTGTCTACCATCCTAATCCTGTGTGATCACCATCCATGCATAATAAACTAGCCAATAGCATACACAAATCAATTTGCCAAACCTTAAGGAATTATGTGGAGCTAGTAGAGGGACTGATTGGACATATATAATCGGGCTCCTGCAAATCCATATGATTATTATTCTTTTACCGAAAAACTCAATCATATGATCACTAATTTCAGAGTCACACCACTATAAACCTGAAACTGAACTCCCAATTATATACCGTATTACGTAAGCCTGTGACAAGCTATCGTCCAATGACCTTGTCATGTATGCAAAACCCTCATATGATATCCATGATCAGCCTTAGGCCAAAGTCCGTTTAATTATACTAATCAGGCTATCTTAAAGTTCCATTATACTACCGAATAAAGAAAATAATTATTCACCATATGTGAATAAGAAGTCATCCGCCCAGCAGACGACCTAAGGCCTTGTCCATTTTCACATTCAGTATAATGCCTTTAAGAGGATACCCTTAACTCCTCATTAGAGCTATGATTCCAATATCTGTAAACGAACCCTTCATCGTATACAAGTCATGCACCCAACGAACTGGTCTATAAGCTTACTACCTCTGAGACGCTTTAGCCATTGGAACATCAAAGTACACAAGTCATATACATGAAGCTGTCCTTTTACTCAGGATTAAGGTTACTGCATAATGAACGTCAAAAGTAGATTGATCCACTCATAGCGGACTACGTAGATCAATCACGCTTTAGTCCCAGTGTAATATGTCACCACTAAGCAACATATCTATGTCTCTACTTGGGAGTCCAGCTCCAGACAGTCAAGACAAACCGTCCCCTTCAAGGCTTTAGACAACATAATAGTCTTAACATGAGTTAGATGCTCGGTCTAACCCCATAGACTACAGACCATAGTTTAGACTGCTAACTTTAGAACATTGTCTTCTCGCATACAAAAGTCCATTGCATGCAACGTTCTAACAGTTTAACACAAGCAGTCAGGGAGCTATATTTGCTTACATTTACTTTAACATGTAAATAAGACGAGGATAGATAGCAATGTAATGAATAACCTCTATATATATATAATTTTATTATCTAGTTCAAAATAAATATATCAAAATGTCTCTAATGCTTAGGGCATTTCCTAACAAGGTAGTGCCTCCATGCTTTTAATGTAAAAAGTACCGCTGCTAGCTCCAGATCACGTATTGGGTAGCTCTTCTCAGGGTTTTTGGGTTGTCATGAAGCATACGTGACTACTCTACCACTCTGCATCAACACAGTTTCCAACTCGATTTTAAATGCGTCGCTTTAAATCACAAAGCTTCCCTGACTAGCATCTGGAATGGTCAGTATTGGAGAGCTTGTGAGCCTTCATTTCCACTCTTGAAACCTTTTCTCACACTTGTCGGTCCACTCATACCTCTTTCCCTTCTTGGTAAGCGTTGTGAGCGGTATGGCTAGCTTTGTAAAACCCTTGACAAAATGTTGGTGGTATCCCACTAAGCCTAGGAAGCTATGGATCTCCATCACGTTTCTCAGAGCTGGCCATACGCTAACTGCATCAATTTTAGTCGGGTCCACAAATACTCCTTCATTGGGATCTACGTGACCTAGGAAATGGACCTTCTCCAGTCAAAAATTATACTTGGAGAACTTGGCATATAGTTGATGGTCCTGTTACATGTGCAAAATGATCCTTAAGTGCTCTTCATGCTCTTCCTTCGTCTTAGAGTGTATAAGTATGTCATCGATGAACATAATGACAAACTTATCCAAATAGTCCTTGAACATGCAGTTCATCCGGTTCGTGAAAGCTGCTGGCATGTCCGTCAATCTGAGTGACATGAACAGAAACTCGTAATGTTCGTACCACGTTTGAAAGGCTGTTTTCGGTACATTTTTATTCTTGATTCACAGTTGATGGTACCCTGAATGTAGATTGATCTTCGAGGACACTACAGCATCTCGGAGCTAATCAAATGGATTGTCAACCCGCGGTAATGGATGCTTGTTCTTAATCGTAATCCTGTTCAACTCTCTGTAGTCGATGCACATTCTCAGTGGTCCATCTTTCTTCTTCATGAATGGTATGGGTGCTCTCCAGGGTGAACAGTTCTATCGAGTGAATCCCTTGCCTATTTAGTCCTTAAGCTGGGCTTGGAGCCCTTTTAGCTCTGCAGGGCCCATTTTGTATGGGGCCTTGGAGATGGGGGTTGATTCTGGTAAACGTTCAGTCTCGAACGAGATCTCACGCTCTAACAAGAGTTCTAGAAGACCTTCTGGAAATATCTCCATCAATTCCCTGACTATCGGCACGTTCTCGGGTCCTATCTCTATTCCTCGTGTCTTATCTACTATGTATGCTAGGAAGTCCATGCATCCACTGGATAGCATCTCACGAGCCTTCACTACTGATATCATCGTCTTTGGTTGCTCTGGCGACGAACCCTTGCAGATGAACTTTTCGCATCCGATTGGTTCGAAAACAATTTTTTTGCCTTCGATAGTTTATGATGACATTGTGTTTTGTGAAGAAGTACACCCTCACAATTACATCATAGTCGTACATGTCGTCAGTTAACACTTAATTTTTTCCCGCAAATAATTACTGGCACTTGATGTATCTAGTAATTAGATAATAAAACTTCGCCTGAAGGAAGTGACATTTTAAAGGTTTATTTCATCCTATCTAAGCTCCTACCTAGCTTGCTAACAGAATCTGATGATGCAACGAATGGGTGGCTCCAGAATCAAATAGAACTAACACATCAAAGTTGGCAACAAAAAGCTGGCTTGTCACTACTGTAGAAGTTCTAGCTTTAGTGTCACTTCTCGTGTAAGCATATATTCTCCCTTAGTTGTCTGGAGCTTCTAGTTTGCCTTGTGTGATCGAAGTGCCTTCGATCCTGGTCTAGGCGGCATGAAGTTGATTATTCCCAGTGTGGGGTTGATTGTGTCAGCTCTGTGGGTTGGAGTGCCAATTTTTGGCATAGTGGCCTTCATTGCCACAGATGAAATAACCATTTGCTCTCTGCTTGCATTCTCCTGGTGCCTCTTTTCGCATTTCGTGCATGTTGAGTATTGGCTGTCAGTCCTTCCTGGTCGTTTCTCTTCTGGGGAAAATTCTTCTATGAATCTTGATTGCCTTGATTCTCCTTTTCTCTTGTTGTTGTTGTGGGAATACCTGCTATTCTGGCCGGTCCCTACATTCTGCCCTCTGTGTTGTAACTTAGGGTTCTGCTTACCTTGAGCCTACTCAGCTTGCATTTTCTCCTCTTTTCGTGCCTTAAAATTCTGAGCCTTCTGCTTCTTATCCTGAGCCAGCCAGTACTCAACTCAGATAGCCTTGCTGACATATTCTGCTAGTGTCGCTGGTCTGTGGCTCCCGCTATAGACCTAAACTGTGATGTCCATTCTGAACATCTTTAGCATTCATCTGACTCTCTCCTTTTAGTCAGTACCAAATCTGGGCAAAGTTGAGCCAGTTGCTTAAGCCTCCTGATTGCCTCCATAATAGTCATACTACCTTGGCGCAGGTTGTCGAACTCGTCTTGTTGCGTTGCTAGTGCTTCCTCATTGAAGTACATCTCCTTAAATTCCTCAATAAAGTCACTCCAGCTCATCTCTTTAATGCTCCTCTTAATGGTTACCATCTTCCACCACTGACGTGCCTCATTGCACAGGGTGAAGGATGCGCACATCACTTTCTCTCTATCTGTTAGCCTTATAAAATCCAAGATTACTTGGATATCCATTAGCCAGTCATCGGCCTCTATAGGGTTGGTGATTCCTAAGAATTCTAACGCTTTCATGCGCTGGAATCTCTCATACAAGTCACCTTCCCTAGGGATTGGCAAAAAAAAAACAATTGCTGCTATGAGAGCAGCCATTACTATGGGTGCTAGTGCCTCCTAGGCTGGAGGAGCTGCTTGCTTTCTCAGAGTTTCTAGGACTACTGGAGCCTCCTATGCTGGCATCTTTGCTGACTGTGGTGCCTAGGGTTGTTGGCCCAGTCGTTCCCTAAGCTGGTTTAGCTCCTGTTGCTGATTCTCCATCACTTCTTGCATAGCTGTGAGCTGTGCCATCAATTCATCTTCTCGGGATGCTTGGTTTGTCTGTACTCGTGTCCTCATCATGCTTTCCTACGTAACCCTATCATACAGTGGGAAAATAAAATATATGTCTCTTAAATTCTGTACTTGGGACTCGTATCACATATCATCTTCTTTCTTACTTAGCAATCTTACTTAAACCTTATGGATATAAATATACATATTATATCCATCTTTCTTTCTCTCAACTGTGATGTTCAATACAATTACCGCATTGTATTGGGACATCGTCTGAGTGCTAGGATTCATCCTGTACTTTCTGTCATACCATACTCATACTATGGAAAAATTATATTTGGCTCATTGGGTAAAACTTTACTACTTATCTCATAATATATTTCACAAAATATATATATGTATATTCAAGATTCTAGTTCAGTGGGAGTGACACACACTTCCCCTATACGATCCCAACAAGTACATTATACTACAACTGACGGTGGAGAGCTACTGCTTCCCGCGGAGAGGGTTATTGCTACTGGAAGGACAATCCTGATTCAGCATCAGGCATCTCCTCATCATCACTATCACTGAGAGGGAACCCCTCTGGGTCCTCCTCTTCTTCTCAATTGAAACTGACCTCGTCATCGCTGACTATGATGACTTGGGGTTTATGCATCCCCATCTATTCATCATTACTAAGGCAGTCAGGGATCTCCTCTCCCTCATCGTCGGGATAGGCGTTGAAAAGAGTCTTGTCATCGTCCTCTTCCATGGGGTGTTCGGGAGATAGATGGGCTGGTTCGGGGTTCTCCATCGGTTCCTCATTGCCTTCGTGTACTTCTGGCTGTTGTTCGGCCATGAACTCTTCATCGGCTGGTTGGGGTGCTGGGTCTATCGGGTCACCCTCCATAATGGTGACTACTATAATGCCTTGGGCTTGTGCAGGGTTCCCGGGGTTGAGCACTTTTCTCTTGGCGTTCACTATCTCCTGGATAAGGCTTGCTACTCCTTCTACTTGATCGCTCTTCTAATTTTATTCGGCAAGGTCTCTTTCTCTCTTTTGGTCTTTTTCTGCCTTGTTCCACTTTTGCCTCAATGTGCATTGTAGAAGTCCATGTCAGTTTCTCATAGCGTACAACATACGTTAGAACTGTATCACCGAATATCAGCTATAGTCTTTCAGTCCGATGAATAAATTCTCATATATCCATAACTTTAGGGAACTTAGGCAGTTTCACTCCCTGCTTGCCTATAGAGAAAAACTGGGGCTGATGCTGGACTCCTCTCAGAGATGGGCTCGATCGTGGTATGGTGAAACTCGACTCAGTTAAGATCTCATCCTGGTCATAAGGATCTCGATACACACGAGAGTATCTTCCTGAGAGATATCAACAGCCAACAGGACTCAATTATCCTGATCAATGGCGTATAATCGGGGAATCACTTTGATAACGTGAAACTAGTCCTGACATTCTCATAAAGTGCAGGAGTACTGTTTGCCACTCGAAACTTAGTGGACAACTAACCCTGAAGATCAGTACAACTCAAGGAGCAATCCATGTTCTTTCTATGAGCAGTTCTCTAGCACCGCACGGTCGTGATTTTTCGTATTGTGATCTCAGCATCTCTTCATATTATCCTCGCCATCATAGATTTCGTCGTTTCATTACTATAAAATGTTATCTTCAATAGATAAACATGTACTGACAAAAAAATAAAACTAACTTACTCGGACAGATGAGGCAGGCATGTAGCGATGTGAGGTAGGATGGCAGGAAACCGCTCTGATACCAACTGTGACACCCCATGCCCTCAGCGGCCTAGACCGTCACTGAAAACTATTACTTGCTTCTTTAACTTTTACTTATACTTCTTCTTTAAAATCGATACTTAAACTTGCTGAATTTAATACCATAAATTTAGAGGAATTTTTTTTATATAAGCGTACGTATTTACTATTCACTGCGTATATTATTAAAATACGGAATTTGAAAAACATAAAGGTTATAATTATACATACACAATTATATACTTGTTTAACTGATTACTATTTATCAGATACTATTTAAATATATTATTCATACACACACTGTTTGCTGTTCCAAAATACCGTTTAACCTTTACTATTCAAAATACTATTTACTCATACTGTGCGGAAGAATACTCGCGGTGTATCCATAACCTCATCCTCACATCCGCCTCTGCCGCCATCATCGCCCCTTGATGTTTATGCTATAGGACGCTTACCTACAGCATGAACACACTCCGTGAACTTTACGCCCAATAAGTACAACATGTTTACCGCAAAATATGTTTAAACATAACACATACTTAAAATCTCATAAGCATGACATATATCACTTAATATGTCACATATCAACTCACATATCATGTCATCATATAACATGTCATAATACTAAATATAAAACTTTACATACTTTATGTGTGATAGAAGTATCATGTACTGTATGCACTCTACTGAAAAAGAAAGCATAGCGAACTATAACTAATGCATGGTCCGGTTATGTTCATTTATGCTTCAAACTTCTCTTTTCTTTCTCTTGTCCACTTAGGGCCCGTGTGTCAGTACCGTGAGCAGGCAGACCATCAGTAACGCCCGTGGTCAAAAGCCAGAGAGCCATCAATGGATGCTTAACTTTCTGCTTTAACTTACTTTAAAACCCTTTCAACTGAAAGAGCCGGTACGACACGCCTATAAAATTCCATCTTGTTTATCTTTTCTAGCCATATGCTTATCTAAGCTGTCTCTAATTCTATTTGGTAGGGATGTATGGCATCTAACTTGCTCTTTCATCAATCTACTCGATTGTGAAACTATATGCTCTTATGTATGTTGTGCAGCATCGTGTGCATGATACATACTTAAAATACTGGAAAATTAGGATTTAAACTCATTTTATCCATGCTGTAGGCAGAGTTGTACTTACTTGTCATCGGACAGTTTATACTCTCACCTTCGTCACAATACAGGTACCTCCCTGTAATCATAACGCATTTCGTTAACATTCACTCTTAGGTCACTGTGGTCATTAGTGACTAAAAAAAACTTTATCGTTATGTGGTACCGATCCTTATCGGTACTAATTGCCCTCCTCTTAAGAGTTTGATTTTCTAATCGTGGTTAATTAATTTATTTGCTCAATAAATTAATTAACGTCGCTCTTAAGTCACTCTATCATTAGGAACTAATAAATCTATTGTTGTGTGGTATCGATGCCTATCGGCACCCAACTGCTCTACTTGGGACTTTGATATTAAATTTCTAATCCTACTTAATTAATTTGTCTACTTGACAATTTAATCACTGTCTTTCACTATCCCGTTCAAACTCGGTCCTTGACTGGTTAACCGACCAGTCAACTGACTGGATACCTTGTGTATTGACCATTTAGCCTATGGGGTTACCGTTATCGATTTAATCACCCCAAATTTTATACTTAGATCACACCCGTCCCTCGGGTGGTACTATTCTGATCGAGGGGTCGTTTTCTTACACGACAAGATTTATAATTGAGTGGTTCACTAATCCTCAAAACGTCCGTCCTTCTTTCCCAGACCTACATCATCGAGGGGGCTCGGTTTTCCATCCTGATCACATTTTCACCCCTCGTTTCCTAAAATACCCCTTTGTGCCGTTTTAGAAATTTCAATAGCATTTTCGCTTAATTTTTGGGTTCCCGGTGTTTAGGAAATGCCTCAAAACCATCTAACCTATTCTAACCTGCCAAGTACTAAACCAGAGACCTAATTTTTACGTAAAAGCTCAGCTTTTTATGTAAAAATATTAACATTTCCTCACATTTTCTTTTATGACATTTCACCCCTTTTTCATACAATTCCTCAAGTCAGTAATCTATAATTAATACATAATTATTTCCAATAATAAATTGAGGAAATCAAGGGATCAAAACCACTACCAAAATCGTTCCCGTTGGCGATCGAATGAACCGTTCAGTCTCGACTGCACAATCTTTGAATCATCGTTCTTCACTTTTGAGACTCCGGTTTGCAAATCTGATGCCGTGAACGTGTCCAGAACGTCGAAAATAGGCCAATGGTCCATTCTTCAATTTTTGGTCTCCGATCGCCATTCACCGGCATTGACCAGGGCGGTGATGGAAGTGGCGACCACCATCTTGAAGTGCTCGACGGGAGGAACCCATTGGTGGTGTAAATTTCACCAATCGACGCTCCTATCGCCGGAAATCAAGCTTTGAAGATCAGCGACGGTGACAGTGGTTGGATCTCCGTTTCCCAGCGTTGTTGCCCAAAATTGATTTGGCCTTTTGATCTATGTGTTGTTCTGAGCATTTTGGTACCCACCTTGCAACTCAACTCCGCCAGAATAGTCAGATTCGACGGCGTGATGGCGATGGCGATGGCGACGAGCGAGTTTGGGCGGCACGATTCGATGGCTGTTGATGTGAAATGAAGCCTGGGTTTTGTTCTACTCTTCACCACGAATCCATTGGGACCAGAATCATGGCATTTGGATGTCGGACGGTAGAGAAATCACGGTTTGAAAAATTCGGCCATTGGCAGCTTTAGGCGGCGCGTGCGGTGTTTTCCGACGTCGGTTCTGTCGACTTGGCACACCGTTGGAATCAGCTCATCGAGAGCTTTCTAATGGTGCTAACGATGTTGAAAATGGAGGCCGGAGTTGACGGTCGGTTACTGTTCATGTTCATGAGGTGTGGGGGAGAAAATGAGATATAAAAAACTTATAGGGGCCATTTTACAAAGGATCCAAAATTTTGACCCTTTTATACTAAATTTTTGAAAAATTTTAAGATAGGCAATACTGACTAATTTGGGCATGCTGAACCCAAATATATCAGTTTTATCTTCATCCGAAGTCGTCTCAACCAGTTTTCTAATACTGCATGGTTCCCGATCAAAAATTACTTTTTGTGCTCAAATAACTAATTTGAGCATTCTGATTCCAAATATATCAGTTTTATATCAAGAAAAGGTCATCTTGACCAATTTTTTGATATTGTGGTTAGGCCTACACTATGTTGACACTGCACACGCATAACGAGGCATTTTCGCGCGACATTTCAAACACAATCTCCCTTGACTAATTTGGACGTGCTGATTTCAAATTTATCAGTTTTACGTCCATCTGAGATCTTCTGGACCAGTTTTCAGGATCTGTATGACCCCATCTCAAAAAACATGTCAGGTGCCCGATTGACTAATTTGGGGGTCTTGAGTCTAAATATATCAGTTTCGGGGTGAGAAAAGGTCGTCTTGACCCTTACCCCGATACTGCGTATCTCTCAAACAAAATCTAAATTTCGTGCTCAATTGACCACATTGAGCTTGCTAACTATTAATATATCAATTTTATGACAGATTAAGGCCGTCTTGGCCACTAACCTGACACTGCGTATCTCACTATTCACTATTCACTGTTCATTATTCACTATTCACTATCTAACTGACTAATCTGAGCGTTCTGACTTTGATTTTGTCAGTCTATGGGTGAGAAGATGTCATCTAGACTACTTTTCTCGATATTGTACAACTATTAGGGTAATTATCGCTACTGCACTTAGATGACCAGTCTGAGCGTACTGATGACTAGCTCATCCGTTCTGTATCATGAAATGGTCGTCTGGACCGGTTTCTTGATATTGCGTGTCTCAACGCACACTCACATAATAGGGTGGACCGATTTCACTGTCGATTGCTCCTTTCGCTACATGACTAGTAATTAAACGTTACTATACCCGTTTAATTCATTCAACTGAAAAGCACACTGTGTTTATTAACTTAATTACATAATTACATAGCAATTAAGTTTTGTAAATCATGAGAGTCATTACAGCGACTCTCGACTCATTACATAACCATTTACACAGACTATTATACGGGCGTGTGCAAGGCAACACGGGTGTGTACATTTCAGACACAGGCGTGTACCAGTTGAGACTACTCAACACGACTATGTCTTTGAAACACATTCATTTATTTGAGCGATACACGGCCTCTTACATGGCCGTGTACTTGACTGTGTTACACTACACAGCCATGTACACTCACACAGCTACTATCCATTACACAGTCCGAATGGTACACGGTCACTCACACGGCTGTGTACATGACTATGTTACTTAAATTTGCACTAAGAGGCATTAAATTATTTCTATTTTATTCCTTAATGACTCATTACATGGTAAGTAGGTGTCATGAAAATGGCCGTCATTACAAATGTTGTGATTTTTCCACAAAATCTTCAGTAGTGGGATTGTCTTATTCCTCAGTATTTTCTCTTCACGAGCCAGTACTTGAATAGGTTGTTCTTCATATGTCAAATCCTTGCGGATTTGAATAGGTTCATGCTTCAACACATGGGACGGATCTGGTACATACTTTCTCAGCATGGATACATGAAATACATTATGCACTGCCAACAATTCGGGAGGTAACACTAATCTGTAAGCGACCTTTCCAATGCGTTCGATAATTTCATAAGGTCCGATATATCTTGGACTTAGTTTTCCCTTCTTACCGAAACACATAGTCCCTTTCATAGGCGATACCTTAAGAAACACAAAGTCTCTTTCATTAAACTCCAAGGGTCTTTGCCTCTTATCTGCATAACTCTTTTGTCGACTTTGTGCAATTTTCATTTGACACTGAATTCTTGTAACGGCATCAGAAGTTTCTTGTATAAAATCTGTCTTATGTAACTGTTTCTCTTGCAGGTCATACCAATGTATCGATGATCTGCATTTCTGTCATGAAGAGCCTCATAAGGTGCCATTCTTATGGAAGCTTGGTAACTATTATTGTACGAGAATTCAATTAATGGTAACTTCTCATTCCAGATTCCTACAAAATCCATTACACAAGCTCGAAGTATGTCCTCTAATGTCTGAATGGTCCGCTTTGACTGTCCATCTGTTTGTAGATGGAATGCCGTATTAAGTCTCAATTCAGTACCCATGGCTTCTTGCACACACTTCCAGAAATTTGAAGTGAATCATGCATCTCGATTTGATACAATGGATTTTGGTACTCCATGTAATCTAACGACATGAGCTATATACAACTGAGCTAACTTTTCCAATGACAAAGTCATCTTGACAACTATAAACCGTGCGGTCTTGGTCAATCTGTCCATAATAACCCAGATGGCATCATAACCCTCGCGGTTTTTGGTAGTCCCACTACAAAATCCATCGTAATATGTTCCCATTTCCATTCAGGAATCTCCAAAGGTTCTAATCTTCCTGTTAAAAGTTTATGTTCGGCTTTGAGTTTCTGACAGGTCATGCATCTGCTCATGAATTTTGCTATATCATTCTTCATCCCTTTCCACCAAAACTGTAACTTCAAGTGCTGATACATCTTACGAGCTCCGGGATGAACCGAATATGGCATCTCATGGATTCCTGACATGATCCACCTTCTAAGTTCCTCATCAACCGAAACATTAATTCTTCCTTGATAGTGTTAGGAAATGCCTTAAGCATTAGTGACATTTTGATGTATTTATTTTGAACTGGATAATAAAACTATATATAGAGGTTATTCATTATATTGCTGTTTGTCCTCACTCTATTTACATGTTAAAGTAAATGTAAGCAAATATGGCTCCCTGACTGCTTGTGTTAAAACTGTTAGAATGTTGCATGCAATGGACTTTTGTATGCGAGAAGACAATGTTCTAAAGTAAGCGGTCCAAACTAAGGTTTGTAATCTATGGGGTTAGACTAAGTGTCTAACTCATGTTAAGACTATTGTATTGTCTAAAGCCATGGTGGAGACAGTTTTTCTTGACTGTCTGGAGCATAGACTCCCAAGTAGAGACATAGATATGTTGCTTGGTGGTGACATATTAGACCGGGACTAAAGCGTGATTGATCTACGTAGTCCGCTATGGGTGGATCAATAAGCTTTTGACGTTCATTGTGCAGTAACCTTAATCCTGAGTGAATGAACTACTTCATGTATATGACTTATGTACTTTGATGTTCCAATGACTAAAGCGTCTCAGAGGTAGTAAGCTTATAGACTGGTTCGTTGGGTGCATGACTTGTATACGATGAAGGGTTTGTTTGCAGATATCGGAATCATAGCTCTGAGGAGTTAAAGGTATCCTCTTAAAGGCATTATACTGAATGTGAAAATGGACAAGGCCTTGGGTCATCTGCTGGGCGGATGACTTCTTATTCACATATGGTGAATAATCATTTTCTTAATTCGGTAGTATAATGCAACTTTAAGATAGCCTGATCAGTAGGATTGAATGGACTTTAACCTAAGGCTGATCATGGATATCATATGACTATTCTGCATACATGACAAGGTCATTGGACAATAGTTTGTCACAGGCTTATGTAATACGGTATATAATTGGGAGTTCAGTTTCACGTTTATAGTGGTGTGACTCTAAAATTAATGATCATATGATTGAGTTGTGCGATAAAGAATGATGATCATATAGATTCAGGGGAGCCCGATTATATATGTCCAATTGGTCCTTCTACTAGCTCCATATAATTCCTTAACGATTGGCAAATTGATTTGAGTATGCGATTGACTAGTTGATTATGCATGGATGGTGTTGACATAGGATGAGGATGGTGGACAAGATTCTCTTCGATTGAATTCAGATTTTGTTTTGGATAATAGAGTACACAATTATTCGAACTCCAAATAAAGTTGCCATGATTTTATTTGAGATTGGATTGGAGTTGTAGAAAATTATCCATGAGAACAAAAATTTGAAATACAACCGTTTATGGATTTTGAAATTTGAATTTTGAAATTTGAAATTTGAATTTTGAATTTTGAAATTTGAATTTGGAATTTAAATTTGAAATTTGAATTTAAAATTTGAAATTGAAATTGAAATTTAAATTTGAAATTTGAAATTTGAAATTTGAATTTGAATTTTGAATTTTGAAATTTGAAATTCAAATTTTGAATCACAGTCCAAGTGGAATTCGAATTCTTTGTGGACAATTCCATAAGGCTAGATTTGAATTTGAGTTGGATTATGAAGAGGAAAATCTTGTTTGAATCCTACTTGAATTTTGAATCCCAATCCTAACTAACTTGGTCGAATTTTGTTGAGGAAAATCCTCCAAGATATTTTCACTTTTTGTAGATAAGGATGCAGGGAAAAATTCAAGTTTCAATCCTAGTTGAATTTGGATTCTCTCCTCCCTAAAAGTGGCCGAAAATATTGAGGAAATCTCAAGGGAGATTTTCGGTTTTAATTAGATAAGGATGAGATTAAATTCAAGCTTGAAAATCCTAGTTGAATTTTGATTCTCTCCCTAATTTTGTGGCTGAAAATATTTGTTGAAAATCCCAATAGATTTTCGGATTTTTTGGTTGGTTAATGATAAGATAAAATTCAAGTTAAAATCCTGTTTGAATTTTGAATACAAAATCTTAAAGGCGGCTGAAATTTTTTGTTGACTATTTGTGACGGCCCACCCCTCGTAGAGATCATACAATACTATTACAGTTGAGCTTTATCGCTAACTGCGATAGATTGTACTCTCATGGGTTGCCGGCTTATCTCTCTTTCTTTTTAAATCATGACGTTTTTGGGAAATTTTTTTTCTTTAAACATCATGTAAAACAATTCTCACTATTTACTTTGTTGGCAAGTACAAAGCAATTTACATATTACAGTACTTTCGTAAATATATAATATTACAAAAGACTGTTTCTTTTTTTTTCCTTCCCTTTTTATCGCTCAGCGGAAAGACTCTGGCAGGACCATATCCCTCGCCCAGTTATCCGATTTGACACACGTCATCCCGTCCGCATCCAGTCAAACAAGCTACTGAGCTGGTCGCTTACCTGCAACATTAGCAAAAATAGTGAGCTACAGGCTCAGTAAGTTCAAACATGCAAGAAATAAAATTTTTATGAATAGTACTATTCATAAAAATTTTACCTTTGACCACTATTCATACGTAAATAGTAACTTTGACCACTATTCATACGTGAATAGTAAGGTTGACCACAACACAGTGTCACAACAGTACATTTACCGCGATGTTAGTACTCTCACTAAAATGTCTTATGCTCAATTATGGCATAGTTTCAGTTTTAGGTAATTATCTTGCTTATGTTCTGGTTTTGAGCTCAGGTTGGCAGTACCATTTAAGTGCGCATGACTGGGAGCGGTACATTAGTGCTGACCTCCACAGCCTTAATCTCATAGCCCCGAAGGCAAAATAGTACATGACTGGGAGCGGTACATCAGTGCTGACCTCCACAGGCAAAATAGTACATGACTGGGAGCGGTACATCAGTGCTGACCTCCACAGCCTTAATCTCATAGCTCCGAAGGCAAAAATAGTACATGACTGGGAGTGATACATCAGTGCTGACCTCCACAGCCTTAGTCTCATAGCCCCGAAGGCAAAAGTACCTCCCTGTACGGAAGGCTGGTACGCCAGAAAGTGGTTTCATTACCGACTTTTTTAAAATTCTAACTCGGTGACTTCACATTGTCCCGTGGTTAGGAATGGTTCACATTTTAATTTTAGGTGAGTGAGTTTCATTGTAACAACAGGAAAAATTTTACTGTTTTTGGAAAATGTGTATATCGTATGTACAGTATCGAGAAAAGGGTCAAGACGACATTTTCTCAATCTGAAACTGATATATTTGGAATGAAGATGCTCAAATTAGTAAATTGAGCACAAAACAGAAATTTCGATCGGGAATGCGAAAAATACGCAGTATCGAAAAATGGTCAAGATGACCTCGGATTAAGATAAAACTGATAAATTTAGATTCAGCACGTCCAAATTAGTGAGGATAGCCCAAGTTAAAAATTTTAGGGAGAAGAGTATAAATAGGAAATCTTGGGGGTTAAATTCACAAATTCCTCATAATTCCAAAAAAATCCGAAATTCAACCCCAAAATTCTCTCAAATATGAACAGTGACCAACTTTCACATATGACCTCCGTTCACGACACCGCCGGCACCATTGGAAAGCTCTCGCCGAGCTGAGTCCAACGGTGGGTCGACGCGACGGAGCAGCCACCGGAGCAAGCTGCACGCGCCGCCCAAAGCTCGCCGGAGCCGTGAAATTCAAACGACCGTATCTCCGCCGTCCGGCCACCGTTTGCCACGAAACCGGTCCCAAAAGGTTCGTGGTGAAGAGTACTACAAAACCCATGTGGTGGTTCAAGGCAACAACCGCTGTATCGTGCCGACCGAGCTTCGAGAAATTCGCCGTCGCCGCCGTGGGAGCCACCATCGATTTTCACCGATTCCGGCCAAATTGAGGAGAGCCACCGGTGCAGAAATGGTCGTGGGGTTGTGGGGAGCAAAGCCCTCAACCAATTTCGGGAAAAAAGTCCGGCATGGCGGAGTTCCACCGTCGCCGCCGTGGCCGTGGCTTTCGAGGGGATTTTCCGACGATAGGGGCCTCCAAACATGAAATTGAGGTCACCAATGGATTCCTCTCGTCGAGCTCTTCAAGATGGGCTACTCACTTGCCACCGTCGCCGCCGTCAACCACCGGTCAACGGTGAGTCAACGTCGGTCAACGACGGTCAATGCCGGTCAACGGCGACCGTTGACCAAATTTTGAAGATTGGCCCGTTGGCCTATTTTCGACATTCCGGACGCATCCGCGGAGTCGAATTTGCAAAACGGAACTCCAGATGCAAAGAATGACAGAATAAAGTTTGTGCGATCGAGACCGAATGGTATTTTCGGTATAATCTCGACCACTCTTGTTCCTCAATTTGTTAATTGAGATGAATGTATGTTAATGAGATGTATTGATATGAGAAATTGTAAAAGAAAGAAAGAAAAATGGATGAAATAGCAGATATGAAAAAGGTATGAAAATGTGTAAATTTTACGTAAAAAGTGTGTAACTTTTACGTAAAATTAGGCCTCTAGTATAGTAAGTGATAAATTAGACGAGGTTAGATGGTTTTGAGGCGTTTCCTAAACGCCGGGAGCCTAAAAATTAAGAGGAAATGCTGCCGAAATTTTTAAAATGGCGTAAAGGGCATTTCTGGAAATAAGGGTCTAAAAATGTGATCAGGCAAGTAAACCCGAGCCCCTTATGAATTTAAAATGGAAAATGGATGTTTTAAGAAATTATAAAACGACCTTTGAGGCCTGAAATGTAAGAAAAGCAAGAAACCGACTTTTATGTCGGAATAGAATTTCCCGAGGGTCGGGAATAGTAAAAATTGTGAAAAATATAGAAATTAACCTGGAAAAGGTCCGGCAAGTTTTTAAAAGTCAAATGGATGATTCATGAGCTTAGAAAATTCAATCTAAGCATTAAAACGAGAAGGTTAAGATTCAAAGACCCGTCAAGGGCAAAACGGTCATTTTGACCAAAAATTTCAGAAAGTTAGAAAAAGAGTCGTTAAAGCCTAGAACATAATCCTAAGGTTTTAATTAAAGTTTTAAAGGCCAAAGTTAAGAGTTAAGCATGAAAAATAAGAAAAGTTCCGATTGGGGCAAAATGGTAATTTTACCAAAAGTTTACAGAAAAGTTAAAAATAAAACGTTAAGCTCCTAAGTTCTTTATTAAGAAATAAAACGTAGTATTTTTACGTTTTATAAAGTTTTATATATGAAATAAAGATTTTAAATAACCGTTAATTTTTCGGTTATAGGAGTTTAACGGGACAGTGATGATGGACTGTCGAGGAACCACAGAAAGCTGATGTTAGCAGCATTGAGGTAAGTTCAGACATTTAATTGTCTGTGCACGAACAAATTGATATGGTTATGTTTAGGTAGAAAAATATATTTTCCCCTAAACTATATAATTGTTTGATTTGTGATTGATGACGGGTGCACAACTACTAGTATAGTTGTGTACTAGACTGTATAGTTTATGGTATGACTGTATAATTTATACTATTGTTACAATTGTTTCAGATTCACGGGAATCTGATTTTCTATACTGTCATGATTGTATTGAGTATTTGTATGCCTTATAATTAATGAGGCAACCTCCCAAGAGTGTGATGTATCGTTTTAAAGAAACGATGAAAATAATGAGAATAAATAAATTAAGTATAATTTATGTACTGTTCTGTATACGTGACAAGTTTGGACGAGAGGTTCCAAACTTACTGGATTCCATTTTTATGATTCCAGTTACTACGTTATGATCGTAGAGCAGTATTAATGCTTGATTAATCACAGTATTAATATGTGATGTTTACAGTCTTTATGACTGCATAGTAAAGATGTTATTATATGTACACTTGAACATTAAACAACAAGGTAATGAAAACCTAATGTTTTGGCGTACCGGCCTCTCGCGAGGGGAGGTTATTTCATTGTTAAAGCAGAAGACATAGCACAGATGAGGGAGAGCCAGGGTAGCTCTCAGGCCCCTCTACAGTGCGCTTTTCGGTACGATCAAAACGGGCCCATACAGAGTTAAAGTACAGATAAGATAATAAATGAACAGAATAAATCGGAAAACTGAGCATAAAACACTTAAGACATAATTGTTGTGTTTGATTGCAATGTGTTGCGCTAACTTATATATTATGTGCATTTGTATATATATGTTTATAAATTACATGTGCTAATTATTAAAGATATAGCACTACGGGCGCGAGGCCCATATAGTTTAAAGGGCACGAGGCCCATACAGTTTAACGGGCGCGAGGCCCATGATATATAGGGCGCGAGGCCCATACAGTTTAACGGACGCGAGACCCATGATATATAGGGCGCGAGGCCCATATAGTGTGACGGGCGCGAGGCCCAGCGCAAGGCCCATAAACTAAAAGCAATGAATGATGTAATGAAAGAAAGAATGAGAAATATGAAGAAAAGAATAATTGGGTATAATATGAGCACTACCACATGATGTGATGTTACGTTAGTATATCAGAGTAGAGTTTAAAGAGATGTCATGGATGACATCAGAGGATACCACTGTTATTACAGTTGGTATATTTATAGTTATTCTAATTTTATAGAATACTTATAGTTATCACAATTTATGTGATTATTTGTCATTATATCAGAGTAAAGTCTTAAGAGATGGCATGAGTGACATCAGAATATACCACTGTTATTACAGTTGGTATATTTATAGTTATTCTAATTTTATAGAATACTAATAGTTATCACAAATTATGTGATTATTTGTGTTAATGCACGATATGTTTTTAGTAGTTATATACTACAGATAGTATATAAGTTTATATGATAGAAAATAACAGTATAATATACTGTTTTATGATTTATGTTTTTATGTTTGAACTTACTGGGCGTTTAGCTCACCAGTTTGTTCGTGTGCAGGTCACAAAGTTAAACAACCTGCCATTTGAGTTTATTGAGATACGAGATTGGTGGAATGGGTTGCGAATGTCATGTCAAAGGTTATGGACCCGCTATGTGTAGGAAAATAAATAGGTAAAACGTATCAGAGTGGCGCAGCGGAACAATAAAAATTTTTAGATCGTTAAATATCTCATGATGCCATATACAATAAACCAACAACAATTAAAACTCATACCTCAAGGACACCAATCTTGCAGGAGGAGAATGACCGGAGGCTTCAACCAACTAGCCTTCTCTACTATTCTCCAATTCCCGAATGGCTGAGTGTGTGGGCACTCTGAACCTCGATTAGTATGCTAGCACTGCTAGTCTTCTTCCGACCACCCAGATCTCTAAAGAACTTTATTGTCACGATGAGCTGTGCAACAATAAGCCTGCTCACCTGAGAGTCTGTGGTCTAAGAGAACTGGAGTGGCAGGACCTCTATTTATAGACCTGCATGAGGTGAATCTCTGAATTTGAATTGGATTAGGAAAAGATATTTTCCCTTATCCAAACCAAAAAATCCGAATTTTCCAAGGGAGAATCTCCACAATTAAATTCGGTTTTCCTAGGATAAATCCAATCCAAATCTAAACAAGATTTTAACTAGAATTTTATCTCCCTTTTTCAACCAAAAAATCCGAAATCTTTAGGAGAAAATCTTCTCCAAATTTTCGGCCACTTTTAGGATAAGGAAGAATCAAAATTCCACTAGGATTTTCAAGCTAAATCTCATCTCAACCTTATCCAAAAATAACCGAATTTCCTAGGATTAAGGCTCCAAAATTTTGGCCACTTTTAGGGAAGGAGAGAATCCAAATTCAACTAGGATTGAAACTTGAATTTTCCCTTGAATCTTATCCACAAAAAAAAAAACCGAATTTTCCATTGAGGATTATCCTCAAAAAATTCGCCCACTTTTGTTGGGATTTGGATTCAAAATTCAAGTAGGATTCTAACAAGATTATCCTCTCCAAATCCAACTCAAATTCGAATTTCAAACCTTGTGGATTTTCCACAACAAATTCGAATCCTACTTGGTCTGTGATTCAAAATTTGAATTTCAAATTTCAAATTCAAATTTCAAATTCAAATTTCAAATTTCAAAATTCAAATTTCAAATTCCACAAAACGGTTGTGTTTCATATTCTTGTTCTCATGGATAATTTTCTACAACTCCAATCCAATCTCAAATAAAATCATGGCAACTTTATTTGGAGTTCGAATAATTGTGTACTCTATTATCCAAAACAAAATCTGAATCCAACCGGAGAGAATCTTGTCTACCATCCTAATCCTGTGTCATCACCATCCATGCATAATAAACTAACCAATAGCATACACGAATCAATTTGCCAAACGTTAAGGAATTATGTGGAGCTAGTAGAGGGACTGATTGGACATATATAATCGGGCTCCCGTGATTCCATATGATCATCATTCTGTACCAAACAACTCAATCATATGATCACTAATTTTAGAGTCACACCACTATAAACCTGAAACTGAACTCCCAATTATATACCGTATTACGTAAGCCTGTGACGAGCTACCATCCAATGACCTTGTCATACATGCAAAACCCTCATATGATATCCATGATCAGTCTTAGGTCAAAGTCCGTTTAATCCTACTGATCAGGCTATCTTAAAGTTCCATTATACTACCGAATCAAGAAAATGATTATTCACCATATGTGAATAAGAAGTCATCCACCCAGCAGACGACCCAAGGCCTTGTCCATTTTCACATTCAGTATAATGCCTTTAAGAGGATACCTTTAACTCCTCAGAGCTATGATTCCGATATCTGCAAACAAACCCTTCATCGTATACAAGTCATGCACCCAACGAACCGGTCTATAAGCTTACTACCTCTGAGACGCTTTAGCCATTGGAACATCAAAGTACACAAGTCATATACATGAAGTAGTTCATTTACTCAGGATTAAGGTTATTGCACAATGAACATCAAAAGCAGATTGATCCACTCATAGCGGACTACGTAGATCAATCACGCTTTAGTCCCGGTCTAATATGTCACCTCCGAGCAACATATCCATGTCTCTACTTGGGAGTCCAGCTCCAGACAATCAAGACAGACCGTCCCCTCCAAGGCTTTAGACAACATAATAGTCTTAACATGAGTTAGATGCTCGATCTAACCCCATAGACTACAGACCATAGTTTAGACTGCTAACTTTAGAACATTGTCTTCTCGCATACAAAAGTCCATTGCATGCAACGTTCTAACAGTTTTAACACAAGTAGTCAGTGAGCCATATTTGCTTACATTTACTTTAACATGTAAATAAGACGAGGACAGATAGCAATGTAATGAATAACCTCTATATATAATTTTATTATCCAGTTCAAAATGAATACATCAAAAATGTCTCTAATACTTAGGGCATTTCCTAACAATCTCCCATTTGTCCTAAGCCAGTAGATGTGCCATGTTACGCATCCCCATCGCCTCTACATGCCTCTCAAAGCTTCTAGCTACCAAAGTCTTAGTAAAGGGATCCGCAATGTTATCCTCGGACGCGATCTTACAGACATCCACTTGTCCTGTCTCCACATGCCCTCTAATAATGTGATACCTCCGATCTATGTGCTTGGTCCTCTTGTGGTGCCGAGATTCCCTTGTGTTGGCAATAGCCCCTGTATTATCACAGTAAAGTGTGATAGGCTTGTCAACACCCAGAATGACCTCAAGGTCTCTAAAGAACTTGCGAAGCCAAACCGCTTCTTTAGATGCCTCAGCCGCAGCCACATACTCAGCCTCCATAGTAGAGTTAGCTGTGCAGCCCTGCTTCACGCTCCTCCACACAATGGCGCCTCCTCCGAGTAAAAACACTGATCCAGATGTCGATTTCCTCGAATCCTTACAAGTCTGGAAGTCTGAGTCCGTGTATCCTACGGGTGTTAGGTCCCCTCCAGAATACACTAGCATATAATCCCTCGTTCTCTTAAGATACTTGTGTATATGCTTTACTGCTTGCCAGTGCTTGGTTCCAGGATTCGCTTGATATCGACTCACCATACCTACTGCAAAACATATGTCCGGGCGAGTGCAAAGCATAGCGTACATAAGGCTACCCACAGCGGATGCATAAGGGACCTTACTCATATGTTCTCTTCCTTCCGATGTCTTGGGACAGTCATCCAATGAAAGAGTTAAACCGGCAATAGAAGGTTGTGAGCCTTTCTTTGCCTCTAGCATTGCATATTTGTCAATTATTTTATCTATGTATGAAGCTTGGGATAATGCTATCATTTTGTTCTTTCGATCTCTGAAAAGACGAATGCCTAGAACATAATTAGCTTCTCCCAAGTCCTTCATGTCAAACTGTTGGTGTAACCAAAGCTTGACCGATGATAAGTTCCCTACATCATTCCCAATGAGTAGTATATCATCGACATAGAGTATCAGAAAGACCACTTTTCCATCCTTAATACGTTTATAAACACAAGGTTCATCAACGTTCTGCTCAAAACCAAATGTCTTAATCGGTTGATCAAACCTCTGGTTCCATGAGTGGGATGCCTGCTTTAATCCATAAATGGATCTAAGCAACTTGAAGACTTTCCTATCTTGGCCTTTTGCTACGAACCCTTCGGGCTGTATCATATAGATAAACTCTTCAAGATGGCCATTCAAGAATGCCGTCTTGACATCCATCTGCCAGATCTCGTAATCGAGAGCCGCAGCAATGGACAGAAGAATACGGATGGACTTCAGCATAGCAACAGGCGAAAAGGTTTCCTCGTAATCAATTCCAGCCTTTTGCGTGTATCCCTTTGCAACCAGTCTAGCTTTGAAAGTTTCCACTCTCCCTTCCGCATCCTTCTTTCTTTTGTAGACCCATTTGCATCCAATGGGTTTTATCCCATCCGGCAAATCTACAAGTTCCCAAACAGAGTTGGATTTCATAGAATCCACCTCATTGTTCATAGCCTGTTTCCAAGATCTAGAATCAACATCCTTTATAGCTTCATCATATGTGACCGGATCTTCCTCATGCTCATGAGCCTAGGCCTAGTATACCTCAGCATCATATATAAAGAAATTAGGTTTCTTAGAAACCCTCCCACTACGACGAGGCACCCTAAATTATTGATCGTCTGCAGGTCTTTCACTAGAACTCGGACTTGCGTCCAAGACCGAAATCTGTGGAGCAGTTCTTTCATCCGATAACTCCTCTAGCACCACTTTGCTTCGAGGCTTAAAGTCATTCATGTGACTTTCCTCCAAGAATGTCGCATGTGTTGAGACAATGACCTTTTGTTCCTTCGGGTTATAGAACAGACCTCCTTTAGTTCCCTTTGGATACCCTACAAACATGCACAATTCTGATCTTGGTTCCAACTTCTTCGCATCCCCATCCAGTACATGTGCCGGGTAGCCCCATATTCTCATATGTCCAAGGGAGGGCTTCCTGCCACGCCACAATTCATACGGAGTTCTAGGAATTGATTTGCTCGGAACCTGGTTCAGAATATAGCACGCCGTTTGTAAAGCATGTCCCTAAAATGATAATGGCAGCGTTGAGTAACTCATCATGGACCGTACCATATCCAATAAGGTCCTGTTTCTCCTTTCGGCTACACCATTCTGTTGTGGAGTACCAGGTGCAGTCAATTGGGATAATATCCCATTCTCTACAAGATGTCCTAGAAATTCATCGGAGAGGTATTCGCCACCTCGATCAGATCGAAGTGTCTTTAAGGATTTATCCAATTGCTTTTCCACTTCCGCACGATACTCTTTGAACTTATCAAAGGTTTCGCTTTTGCGGTGCATCAGATACACATATCCATACCTCGAGTAATCATCTATGAAAGAGACATAGTACTCGAACCCTCCTCGTGCTGTGACGTTCATGGGGCCACATACGTTAGTGTGCACAATTTCTAAGAGCTCCTGTGCCCTTGTACCCTTAGCTCCAAAAGACCTCTTAGTCATCTTACCCTCTAGACAAGACTCACATTGGGGAAGTCGTACCTCCTCCAGAGATTCCAGAGGACCGTCTTTCACCAATCTTTGAATCCTATCCTGATTAATATGACCAAGTCTTAAATGCCAAAGATACACCTTGTTAGAGTGAGAAACTTTCAACCTTTTAGAGTTATCAATTAATTCAGTGTCAAGCAGTGAGTACATCTTTGGTCTGATCAAATATAGGTTTCCATCCATCCATCCAGAACAGATAAAAGCCTTATTTCTACGAATATCAACTCTTTTACTAAAAGAAACTGAATAAGAATCCTTTATTAAACAAGCTACCGATATAAGGTTCCTCCTAAAATTAGGAACATAAAAACAGTCTTTCAATAAAATAAACCTAAATTGATCAAAATAAAGGTGAACATCTCCCACTGCCTCAGCCACCACAAAGCTACCATCTCCAGTCCGCAACGAGAGGCTCCTATCATGTAGACTTCTCGTTTCCACGAACCCCTGCATAGAAACACAAACATGATTAGTGGCGCCCGAATCAATGACCCAAGTGTCTTTCGATTCTTCCACCAAACACGCTTCTAAGTAATGAAGTTCCTTACCTTCCTTGCCCTTGGATGCTAGGAATTCCTGGCAAGCCTTCTTGAAGTGACCTACCTTCCCACAGTGGAAGCATTTGGACTTTTTAGGGTCCTTTGGCTTCTTGTTCTTCTTCTTCTTCTTCCCGTCCGAGACAGGAGGATTAGAAGAACTGGAAGCCACTTGCTTCTTATTTGGCCTCTTCCTCTTCCGTGAAGGATTGGAAGATTCCACCAAATTGGCATCTCCTTTAGGTCGGACCGTATCCTCATCCCTGATCATCCGCTCATAAGCCTGTAATTGCTTCATGAGCTCGGTAAGTCCTAACTCCTTTGTCGCCAGATTGTATGCGGCCTTAAACCCCACAAAATCTTTAGACAGAGTCTTCAACACCATCTCGATCTGGGTGTTATAGTCCAACTCAGCACCATTCTCGGCAGCCTCAGCGAAGAATCCCATTAGAGTGATCATATAGTCCTTCACCGAAGTACCTGCCTTTTGCTTGGAGTTCATAATGCTGGTGATAGCGGACTGTCGAGCCAATTTTTCTTGGCCTCCGAACATGTCCTCCAGATTATCCATGATCTCCCCAGCAACTTGATAAGTCTCATGCTGCTTTTGTAAAGCACTCGTCATGCTAGCAAGGATGTAGCATCGAGCTATCTCATTGGATTCTCTCCAACGATTATAGGCAACCGGGACCTCCTCAAGTGGTGTGTCAGGTTTGGGCCCAGGTGGGCATGGTTCGTCCAGTACGAACTTGTGTCTCTCGCAGCTAAGAACTATTAATAGATTTCTTTTCCAATCTTTATAATTGTCGCCATTCAACTTATTTTCAGTAAGTATTGAAATGAGGGGTGTCGGTGACATTTTGAAATGAAATAAAATTATACTAGACATCATTACAAAGCCCAAGCAAATATACAGATAATTTAGCAAATAAAAACATACAAGTATGTTCCTACATGAAACTTGAAAAAAACATGTAGCATTGCAACGGTAATTCTCAGCACCTATTGCCCCAAGCCACCGAGGGGTGGTCATGAGAACAAATAGCCCGAACATGGACCCCGTCCAATTAATATATGTTACCTTAAATCCTCCAAGGTTAAGACATATATTAATAACCGCTTATTTGGCCACCAGTTTAGTTAACAGAGCTTCTAGGGAAGGTTAATAACTAAACGAGTCTTGAGTGTATAACCATTGTTTACGTAGCCCGATCCACGTCCTACCAAGCCACCGAGGGGTGGTCATGAATAGGATCGCACCCAAACACGTTTTCCACATAGGAGATCCAATCTAGTATACCGGCGACGGTAAACACCTACCGAGGGGTGTGGTCAGGTCAGAACTGACATGAGGCGTTACCATGCTTTCACATATGGATCAACAATGGAGGCCGTGGGTTTTGTTTGAAACCCTCTCCCACTCAATATTTTGAAAAACATGCAAGTTTTGTCAAATTATGTATGATCAATATAGTATGAGCGGCACTCACCTATCCTATATGACATGTTATCAAATATGCATACAAAACATCCATCAATACATATTTATACATCCACGACATATCACAGAAAAATAATTGACAGAATAACCAAGCCATGGTTCCATCCTAGAACAAAGAAAATAAATATTACAAAATTCCATCCAAAGCATTCTTTGGGTCTTGAATTTTGTTCCGTCTTCTTGTATCCATCTTTATGTAGCCTCTCCATTTATTTCTCATCCCAAGAATTATTTAAAATTTAAACTTCCAAAAATTTAAATTTCAAATTCAAACTCCAAATTCGAATTTCAAATTTAAATTTCTAATTCAAATTTTAAACAATTTTAATCATCATGTGTAATAATATTTAATTTCAAAAATTTTAAATTTTCTATTACATATTTTTAAACATGATTTAAAATTAAATCTCAAATTTAAAAATCAAAATTTTCAAATTTTGGACCGCCGCCCGTGAAGGCGGCAGCCGCCGTGGGCAGCCACCAACCCCGGAGGGGCTGGCAGCCCACGGTTGCCCCTTGTGCAGCCTATCGGGCTGCAGGCCAAGCCTGCAGCGCCAGGCTGCACGCCCAGGCTGGGCGCAGCAGCCGGCAGGCTGCAGGCAGCGCCTGCAGGCAGTGGCTGCATGCCCAGGCTGCGGCCGGCCTTGGGCAGGCTGCGCCACCCTCGGCTGCAGGCCAAGCCTGCGGCCGTGGGTGATGTTTGCCTGCATAGGGGCTGCCGCAGCCCCATCCTGCCCGAGGGCAGGGGCTGCAGCCCCACCAAGGCCCGTCGGACTATCCCGAGGGGTCGTGTCTCGATTTTCGTGCCATATTCCAATTTACCTATTAGGATCTCCAAAAAATTAATTTGAATCCTAATTAAATTGAAATTTTCCACACAATCAAAATTTCAATCTTTAAATCAAATTTAACTTTTGGGAAAAAATAAATTACGGTCTTCAATCTTCAATCTCCTCCAAGAATAATTACATAAAAAATTCATATACCGTTTCCGGTGTACAAAATTCTATCCATAAAAATTCTAAGAGACAAAATAAAATCCATGGGAAAATTACAGTGTTAATTAAACTGCTCCCATGGTTACATAAAAATTCCTAGATACAATTTTTCTAAATTCTAAGGAACCGTAACCGGTATAATCAAGCATGCTTATAATAATTCAAAAAATTAAAATAACCACATACTTTATACATAATACATGATAACAACATAAAGGAACCCTAGAATGCCACTCTCTAAATATCAAATCCATACATAAATAAAAAGACTAAGTAATTGTCTAATTTATGTGCATGGCATAGTCATGAGATGGCTCTGATACCAATTGTAGGAAAATAAATCGGTAAAACGTATCAGAGTGGCGCAGCGGAACAATAAAAATTTTTAGATCGTTAAATATTTCATGATGCCATATACAATAAACCAACAACAATTAAAACTCATACCTCAAGGACGCCAATCTTGCAGGAGGAGAATGACCGGAGGCTTCAACCAACTAGCCTTCTCTACTATTCTCCAATTCCCGAATGGCTGAGTGTGTGGACACTCTGAACCTCGATCGGTATGCTAGCACTGCTAGTCTTCTTCCGACCACCCAGATCTCTAAAGAACTTTATTGTCACGATGAGCTGTGCAACAATAAGCCTGCTCACCTGAGAGTCTGTGGTCTAAGAGAACTGGAGTGGCAGGACCTCTATTTATAGACCTGCATGAGGTGAATCTCTGAATTTGAATTGGATTAGGAAAAGATATTTTCCCTTATCCAAACCAAAAAATCCGAATTTTCCAAGGGAGAATCTCCACAATTAAATTCGGTTTTCCTAGGATAAATCCAATCCAAATCTAAACAAGATTTTAACTAGAATTTTATCTCCCTTTTTCAACCAAAAAATCCAAAATCTTTAGGAGAAAATCTTCTCCAAATTTTCGGCCACTTTTAGGATAAGGAAGAATCAAAATTCCACTAGGATTTTCAAGCTAAATCTCATCTCAACCTTATCCAAAAATAACCGAATTTCCTAGGATTAAGGCTCCAAAATTTCGGCCACTTTTAGGGAAGGAGAAAATCCAAATTCAACTAGGATTGAAACTTGAATTTTCCCTTGAATCTTATCCACAAAAAAAAAACCGAATTTTCCATTGAGGATTATCCTCAAAAAATTCGCCCACTTTTGTTGGGATTTGGATTCAAAATTCAAGTAGGATTCTAACAAGATTATCCTCTCCAAATCCAACACAAATTCGAATTTCAAACCTTGTGGATTTTCCACAACAAATTCGAATCCTACTTGGTCTGTGATTCAAAATTTGAATTTCAAATTTCAAATTCAAATTTCAAATTCAAATTTCAAATTTCAAATTTCAAATTTAAATTTAAAATTCAAATTTCAAATTCGAATTTCAAATTTAAATTTCAAATTCAAATTTCAAATTTAAAATTCAAATTTCAAATTTCAAATTTCAAATTTCAAATTTCAAAATTCAAATTTCAAATTCCACAAAACGGTTGTGTTTCATATTCTTGTTCTCATGGATAATTTTCTACAACTCCAATCCAATCTCAAATAAAATCATGGCAACTTTATTTGGAGTTCGAATAATTGTGTACTCTATTATCCAAAACAAAATCTGAATCCAACCAGAGAGAATCTTGTCTACCATCCTAATCCTGTGTCATCACCATCCATGCATAATAAACTAGCCAATAGCATACACAAATCAATTTGCCAAACGTTAAGGAATTATGTGGAGCTAGTAGAGGGACTGATTGGACATATATAATCGGGCTCCCGTGATTCCATATGATCATCATTCTGTACCGAACAACTCAATCATATGATCACTAATTTCAGAGTCACACCACTATAAACCTGAAACTGAACTCCCAATTATATACCGTATTACGTAAGCCTGTGACGAGCTACCATCCAATGACCTTGTCATATATGCAAAACCCTCATATGATATCCATGATCAGTCTTAGGTCAAAGTCCGTTTAATCCTACTGATCAGGCTATCTTAAAGTTCCATTATATTACTGAATCAAGAAAATGATTATTCACCATATGTGAATAAGAAGTCATCCACCCAGCAGACGACCCAAGGCCTTGTCCATTTTCACATTCAGTATAATGCCTTTAAGAGGATACCTTTAACTCCTCAGAGCTATGATTCCGATATCTGCAAACAGACCCTTCATTGTATACAATTCATGCACCCAACGAACCGGTCTATAAGCTTACTACCTCTGAGACGCTTTAGCCATTGGAACATCAAAGTACACAAGTCATATAAATGAAGTAGTTCATTTACTCAGGATTAAGGTTATTGCACAATGAACGTCAAAAGTAGATTGATCCACTCATAGCGGACTACGTAGATCAATCACGCTTTAGTCCCGGTCTAATATGTCACCTCCGAGCAACATATCCATGTCTCTACTTGGGAGTCCAGCTCTAGACAGTCAAGACAGACCGTCCCCTCCAAGGCTTTAGACAACATAATAGTCTTAACATGAGTTAGATGCTCGGTCTAACCCCATAGACTACAGACCATAGTTTAGACTGCTAACTTTAGAACATTGTCTTCTCGCATACAAAAGTCCATTGCATGCAACGTTCTAACAGTTTTAACACAAGCAGTCAGTGAGCCATATTTGCTTACATTTACTTTAACATGTAAATAAGATGAGGACAGATAGCAATGTAATGAATAACCTCTATATATAATTTTATTATCCAGTTCAAAATGAATACATCAAAAATGTCTCTAATACTTAGGGCATTTCCTAACTGTAGGAAAATAAATCGATAAAAACGTATCAGAGTGGCGCAGCGGAACAATAAAAATTTTAGATCGTTAAATATCTCATGATGCCATATACAATAAATCAACAACAATTAAAACTCATACCTCAAGGACGCCAATATGCAGGAGGAGAATGACCGGAGGCTTCAACCAACTAGCCTTCTCTACTATTCTCCAATTCCCGAATGGCTGAGTGTGTGGGCACTCTGAACCTCGATCGGTATGCTAGCACTGCTAGTCTTCTTCCGACCACCCAGATCTCTAAAGAACTTTATTGTCACGATGAGCTGTGCAACAATAAGCCTGCTCACCTGAGAGTCTGTGGTCTGAGAGAACTGGAGTGGCAGGACCTCTATTTATAGACCTGCATGAGGTGATTCTCTGAATTCGAATTGGACTAGGAAAAGATTTTCTTCCTTATCTTTAACCAAAAAATCCGAATTTTTCCATAGGATAATCCTAACAATAAATTCGGTTTTTCCTAAGATAAATCCAATCAAAATCTTAACAAGATTTTAACTAGAATTTTATCTCCCTTTTTCAACCAAAAAATCCGAAATCTTTGGGAGAAAATCTTCTCCAAATTTTCGGCCACTTTTAGGATAAGGAAGAATCAAAATTCCACTAGGATTTTTCAAGCTAAATCTCATCTCAACCTTATCCAAAAATAACCGAATTTCCTAGGATAAAGCCTCCAAAATTTCGGCCACTTTTAGGGAGGGAGAGAATCCAAATTCAACTAGGATTGAAACTTGAATTTTCCCTTGAATCTTATCTACAAAAACCTAACTTTCCATTGAGGATTATCCTCAAAAAATTCACCCACTTTTGTTGGGATTTGGATTCAAAATTCAAGTAGGATTCTAACAAGATTATCCTCTCCAAATCCAACTCAAATTCGAATTTCAAACCTTGTGGATTTTCCACAACAAATTCGAATCCTACTTGGACTGTGATTCAAAATTTGAATTTCAAATTTCAAATTCAAATTTCAAATTCAAATTTCAAATTTCAAATTTCAAATTTCAAATTTAAATTTCAAATTCAAATTTCAAATTCGAATTTTCAAATTCAAATTTCAAATTTCAAATTCAAAATTCAAATTTCAAATTTCAAAATTCAAATTTCAAATTTCAAAATTCAAATTTCAAATTCCACAAAACGGTTGTGTTTCATATTCTTGTTCTCATGGATAATTTTCTACAACTCCAACCCAATCTCAAATAAAATCATGGCAACTTTATTTGGAGTTCGAATAATTGTGTACTCTATTATCCAAAACAAAATCTGAATCCAACCGGAGAGAATCTTGTCTACCATCCTAATCCTGTGTCATCACCATCCATGCATAATAAACTAGCCAATAGCATACACAAATCAATTTGCCAAACGTTAAGGAATTATGTGGAGCTAGTAGAGGGACTGATTGGACATATATAATCGGGCTCCCGTGATTCCATATGATCATCATTCTGTACCGAACAACTCAATCATATGATCACTAATTTCAGAGTCACACCACTATAAACCTGAAACTGAACTCCTAATTATATACCGTATTACGTAAGCCTGTGACGACCTACCATCCAATGACCTTGTCATATATGCAAAACCCTCATATGATATCCATGATCAGCCTTAGGTCAAAGTCCGTTTAATCCTACTGATCAGGCTATCTTAAAGTTCCATTATACTACCGAATCAAGAAAATGATTATTCACCATATGTGAATAAGAAGTCATCCGCCCAGCAGACGACCCAAGGCCTTGTCCATTTTCACATTCAGTATAATGCCTTTAAGAGGATACCTTTAACTCCTCAGAGCTATGATTTCGATATCTGCAAACAAACCCTTCATCGTATACAAGTCATGCACCCAACGAACCGGTCTATAAGCTTACTACCTCTGAGACGCTTTAGCCATTGGAACATCAAAGTACACAAGTCATATACATGAAGTAGTTCATTTACTCAGGATTAAGGTTATTGCACAATGAACGTCAAAAGCAGATTGATCCACTCAAAGCTGACTACGTAGATCAATCACGCTTTAGTCCCGGTCTAATATGTCACCACCGAGCAACATATCCTTGTCTCTACTTGGGAGTCCAGCTCCAGACAGTCAAGACAGACCGTCCCCTCTAAGGCTTTAGACAACATAATAGTCTTAACATGAGTTAGATGCTCGGTCTAATCCCATAGACTACAGACCATAATTTAGACTGCTAACTTTAGAACATTGTCTTCTCGCATACAAAAGTCCATTGCATGCAACGTTCTAACAGTTTTAACACAAGCAGTTAGTGAGCCATATTTGCTTACATTTACTTTAACATGTAAATAAGATGAGGACAGATAGCAATGTAATGAATAACCTCTATGTATAATTTTATTATCCAGTTCAAAATGAATACATCAAAATGTCTCTAATACTTAGGGCATTTCCTAACAATCTCCCACTTGCCCTAAGCCAGCAGATGTGCCATGTTACGCATCCCCATCACCTCTACATGCCTCTCAAAGCTTCTACCTACCAAAGTCTTAGTAAAGGGATCAGCGATGTTGTCCTCGGACGCGATCTTACATACATCCACTTGTCCTGTCTCCACATGCCCTCTAATAATGTGATACCTCTGATCTATGTGCTTAGTCCTCTTGTGGTGCCGAGATTCCTTTGTCTTGGCAATAGCCCCTGTATTATCACAGTAAAGTGTGATAGGCTTGTCAACACCCGGAATGACCTCAAGGTCTCTAAAGAACTTGCGGAGCCAAACCGCTTCTTTAGATGCCTCAGCCGCAGCCACATACTCAGCCTCCATAGTAGAGTCAGCTGTGCAGCCCTACTTCACGCTCCTCCACACAATGGCGCCTCCTCCGAGTAAAAACACTGATCCAGATGTCGATTTCCTCGAATCCTTACAAGTCTGGAAGTCTGAGTCCGTGTATCCTACGGGTGTTAGGTCCCCTCCAGAATGCACTAGCATATAATCCCTCGTTCTCTTAAGATACTTGAGTATATGCTTTACTGCTTGCCAGTGCTTGGTTCCAGGATTCGCTTGATATCGACTCACCATACCTACTGCAAAACATATGTTCGGGCGAGTGCAAAGCTTAGCGTACATAAGGCTACCCACAGCGGATGCATAAGGGACCTTACTCATACGCTCTCTTTCTTCCGATGTGTTGGGACAGTCATCCAATGAAAGAGTTAAACCGGCAATAGAAGGTTGTGAGCCTTTCTTTGCCTCTAGCATTGCATATTTGTCAATTATTTTATCTATGTATGAAGCTTGGGATAACGCTATCATTTTGTTCTTTCGATCTCTGAATAGACGAATGCCTAGAACATAATTAGCTTCTCCCAAATCCTTCATGTCAAACTGTTGGTGTAACCAAAGCTTGACCGATGATAAATTCCCTACATCATTCCCAATGAGTAGTATATCATCGACATAGAGTATCAGAAAAACCACTTTGCCATCCTTAATACGTTTATAAACACAAGGTTCATCAACTTTCTGCTCAAAACCAAATGTCTTAATCGCTTGATCGAACCTCTGGTTCCATGAGCGGGATGCCTGCTTTAATCCATAAATGGATCTAAGCAACTTGCAGACTTTCTTATCTTGGCCTTTTGCTACGAACCCTTCGGGCTGTATCATATAGATACACTCTTCAAGATGGCCATTCAAGAATGCCGTCTTGACATCCATTTGCCAGATCTCGTAATCGAGAGCCGCAGCAATGGACAGAAGAATACGGATAGACTTCAGCATAGCAACAGGTGAAAAGGTTTCCTCGTAATCGATTCCAGCCTTTTGCGTGTATCCCTTTGCAACCAGTCTAGCTTTGAAAGTTTCCACTCTCCCTTCCGCATCCTTCTTTCTTTTGTAGACCCATTTGCATCCAATGGGTTTTATCCCATCCGGCAAATCTACAAGTTCCCAAACAGAGTTGGATTTCATAGAATCCATCTCATTGTTCATAGCCTGTTTCAAAGATCTAGAATCAACATCCTTTATAGCTTCATCATATGTGACCGGATCTTCCTCATGCTCATGAGCCTCGGCTTGGTATACCTCAGCATCATACATAAAGAAATTACGTTTCTTAGAAACCCTCCCACTACGACGAGGCACCCTAAATTGTTGATTGTCTGCAGGTCTTTCACTGGAACTTGGACTTGCGTCCAAGACCGAAATCTGTGGAGCAGTTCTTTCACCCGATAACTCCTCTAGCACCACTTTGCTTCGAGGCTTAAAGTCATCCATGTGACTTTCCTCCAAGAATGTCGCATGGGTTGAGACAATGACCTTTTGTTCCTTCGGGTTATAGAACAGACCTCCTTTAGTTCCTTTTGGATACCCTACAAACATGCACAATTCTGATCTTGGTTCCAACTTCTTCGCATCCCCATCCAGTACATGTGCCGGGCAGCCCCATATTCTCATATGTCCAAGGGAGGGCTTCCTGCCACGCCACAATTCATACGGAGTTCTAGGAATTGATTTGCTCGGAACCTGGTTCAAAATATAGCACACCGTTTGTAAAGCATGTCCCCAAAATGATAATGGCAGCGTTGAGTAACTCATCATGGACCGTACCATATCCAATAAGGTCCTGTTTCTCCTTTCGGCTACACCATTCTGTTGTGGAGTACCAGGTGCAGTCAATTGGGATAAAATCCCGTTCTCTACAAGATGTCCTAGAAATTCATCAGAGAGGTATTCGCCACCTCGATCAGATCGAAGTGTCTTTATGGATTTATCCAATTGCTTTTCCACTTCCGCACGATACTCTTTGAATTTATCAAAGGTTTCGCTCTTACGGTGAATCAGATACACATATCCATACCTCGAGTAATCATCTATGAAAGAGACATAGTACTCGAACCCTCCTCGTGCTGTGACGTTCATGGGGCCACATACGTCAGTGTGCACAATTTCTAAGAGCTCCTGTGCCCTTGTACCCTTAGCTCCAAAAGACCTCTTAGTCATCTTACCCTCTAGACAAGACTCACATTGGGGAAGTCGTACCTCCTCCAGAGATTCCAGAGGACCGTCTTTCACCAATCTTTGAATCCTATCCTGATTAATATGACCAAGTCTTAAATGCCAAAGATACGCCTTGTTAGAATGAGAAACTTTCAACCTTTTAGAGTTATCAATTAATTCAGTGTCAAGCAGTGAGTACATCTTTGGTCTGATCAAATATAGGTTTCCATCCATCCATCCAGAACAGATAAAAGACTTATTTCTACGAATATCAACTCTTTTACTAAAAGAAACTGAATAAGAATCCTTTATTAGACAAGCTACCGATATAAGGTTCCTCCTAAAATTAGGAACATAAAAACAGTCTTTCAATAAAATAAACCTAAATTGATCAAAATAAAGATGAACGTCTCCCACTGCCTCAGCCACCATAAAGCTACCATCTCCAGTCCGCAACGAGAGGCTCCTATCATGTAGACTTCTCGTTTCCACGAACCCCTGCATAGAAACACAAACATGATTAGTGGCGCCCGAATCAATGACCCATGTGTCTTTCGATTCTTCCACCAAACACGCTTCTAAATAATGAAGTTCCTTACCTTCCTTGCCCTTGGAGGCTAGGAATTCCCGGCAAGCCTTCTTGAAGTGACCTACCTTCCCACAATGGAAGCATTTGGACTTTTTAGGGTCCTTTGGGTTCTTGTTCTTCTTCTTCTTCTTCCTGTCAGAGACAGGAGGATTAGAAGAACTGGAAGCCACTTGCTTCTTATTTGGCCTCTTCCTCTTCCGTGAGGGATTGGAAGATTCCGCCAAATTGGCCTCTCCTTTAGGTCGGACCGCATCCTCATCCCTGATCATCCGCTCATAAGCCTGTAGTTGCTTCATGAGCTCGGTTAGTCCTAACTCCTTTGTCGCCAGATTGTATGCGGCCTTAAACCCCACAAAATCTTTAGACAGAGTCTTGAACACCATCTCGATCTGGGTGTTGTAGTCCAACTCAGCACCATTCTCGGCAGCCTCAGCGAAGAATCCCATTAGAGTGATCATATGGTCCTTCACCGGAGTACCCGCCTTTTGCTTGGAGTTCATAATGGTGGTGATAGCGGACTGTCGAGCCAATTTTTCTTGGCCTCCGAACATGTCCTCCAGATTATCCATGATCTCCCCAGCAACTTGATAAGTCTCATGCTGCTTTTGTAAAGCACTCGTCATGCTAGCAAGGATGTAGTATCGAGCTATCTCATTGGATTCTCTCCAACGATTATAGGCAACCGGGACCTCCTCAAGTGGTGTGTCAGGTTTGGGCCCAGGTGGGCATGGTTCGTCCAGTACGAACTTGTGTCTCTCGCAGCTGAGAACTATTAATAGATTTCTTTTCCAGTCTTTATAATTATCGCCATTCAACTTATTTTCAGTAAGTATCGAAATGAGGGGTGTTGGTGACATTTTGAACTGAAATAAAATTATACTAGACATCATTACAAAGCCCAAGCAAATATACAGATAATTTAGCAAATAAAAACATACAAGTATGTTCCTACATGAAACTTGAAAAAACATGTAGCATTGCAACGGTAATTCTCAGCACCTATTGCCCCAAGCCACCGAGGGGTGGTCATGAGAACAAATAGCCGGAACATGGACCCCGTCCAATTAATATATGTTACCTTAAATCCTCCAAGGTTAAGACATATATTAATAACCGCTTATTTGGCCACCAGTCTAGTTAACAGAGCTTCTAGGGAAGGTTAATAACTAAACGAGTCTTGAGTGTTTAACCATTGTTTACGTAGCCCGATCCACGTCCTATCAAGCCACCGAGGGGTGGTCATGAATAGGATCGCACCCGAACACGTTTTCCACATAGGAGATCCAATCTAGTATACCGGCGGCGGTAAACACCTACCGAGGGGTGTGGTCAGGTCAGAACTGACGCGAGGCGTTACCATGCTTTCACATATGGATCAACAATGGAGGCCGTGGGTTTTGTTTGAAACCCTCTCCCACTCAATATTTTGAAAAACATGCAAGTTTTGACAAATTATGTATGATCAATATAGTATGAGCGGCACTCACCTATCCTATATGACATGTTATCAAATATGCATACAAAACATCCATCAATACATATTTATACATCCATGACATATCACAGAAAAAATAATTGACAGACTAACCAAGCTATGGTTCCATCCTAGAACAAAGAAAATAAAGATTACAAAATTCCATCCAAAGCATTCTTTGGGTCTTGAATTTTGTTCCGTCTTCTTGTATCCATCTTTATGTAGCCTCTCCATTTATTTCTCATCCCAAGAATTATTTAAAATTTAAATTTCCAAAAATTTAAATTTCAAATTCAAACTCCAAATTCGAATTTCAAATTTAAATTTCTAATTCAAATTTTAAACAATTTTAATCATCATGTGTAATAATATGTAATTTCAAAAAATTTCAAATTTTTAATTACATATTTTTAAACATGATTTAAAATTAAATTTCAAATTTAAAAATCAAAATTTTCAAATTTTGGACCGCCGCACAGCCGCCCGTGAAGGCGGCAGCCGCCGTGGGCAGCCACCAACCCCGGAGGGGCTGGCAGCCCACGGCTGCCCCTTGTGCAGCCCTGCCGGGCTGCAGGCCAAGCTTGCAGCGCCAGGCTGCACGCCCAGGCTGGGCGCAGCAGCCGGCAGGCTGCAAGCAGCGCCTGCAGCCAGTGGCTGCACGCCCAGGCTGCGGCCAGCCTTGGGCAGGCTGCGCCACCCTCGGCTGTAGGCCAAGCCTGCGGCCGTGGGTGATGCTTGCTTGCATAGGGGCTGCCGCAGCCCCATCCTGCCCGAGGGCAGGGGCTGCAGCCCCACCAAGGCCCGTCGGCCTATTCCGAGGGGTCGTGTCTCGATTTTCGTGCCATATTCCAATTTACCTATTAGGATCTCCGAAAATTAATTTGAATCCCAATTAAATTGAAATTTTCCACACAATCAAAATTTCAACCTTTAAATCAAATTTAACTTTTGGAAAAAATAAATTACGGTCTTCAATCTTCAATCTCCTCCAAGAATAATTATATAAAAAATTCTAAACCGTTTCCGGTGTACAAAAATTCTAACCATAAATATTCTAAGAGGCAAAAATTAAAATCCATGGGAAAAACACAGTGTTAATAAACTGCTCCCATGGTTACATAAAAAATTCCTAGATACAATTTTTCTAAATTCTAAGGAACCATAACCGGTATAAACAAGCATGCTTATAATAATTCAAAAAATTAAAATAACCACATACTTTATACATAATACATGATAACAACATAAAGGAACCCTAGAATGCCACTCTCTAAATATCAAATCCATACATAAATAAATAAAAAGACTAAGTAATTGTCTAATTTATGTACATGGCATAGTCATGAGATGGCTCTGATACCAATTGTAGGAAAATAAACCGGTAAAAACGTATCAGAGTGGCGCAGCGGAACAATAAAAATTTTAGATCGTTAAATATCTCATGATGCCATATACAATAAATCAACAACAATTAAAACTCATACCTCAAGGACGCCAATATGCAGGAGGAGAATGACCGGAGGCTTCAACCAACTAGCCTTCTCTACTATTCTCCAATTCCCGAATGGCTGAGTGTGTGGGCACTCTGAACCTCGATCGGTATGCTAGCACTGCTAGTCTTCTTCCGACCACCCAGATCTCTAAAGAACTTTATTGTCACGATGAGCTGTGCAACAATAAGCCTGCTCACCTGAGAGTCTGTGGTCTGAGCGAACTGGAGTGGCAGGACCTCTATTTATAGACCTGCATGAGATGATTCTCTGAATTCGAATTGGACTAGGAAAAGATTTTCTCCCTTATCCAAACCAAAAAATCCGAATTTTCCAAGGGAGAATCTCCACAATTAAATTCGGTTTTCCTAGGACAAATCCAATCCAAATCTAAACAAGATTTTAACTAGAATTTTATCTCCCTTTTTCAACCAAAAAATCTGAAATCTTTAGGAGAAAATCTTCTCCAAATTTTCGGCCACTTTTAGGATAAGGAAGAATCAAAATTCCACTGGGATTTTTCAAGCTAAATCTCATCTCAACCTTATCCAAAAATAACCGAATTTCCTAGGATAAAGCCTCCAAAATTTCGGCCACTTTTAGGGAGGGAGAGAATCCAAATTCAACTAGGATTGAAACTTGAATTTTCCCTTGAATCTTATCTACAAAAACCGAATTTTCCATTGAGGATTATCCTCAAAAAATTCACCCACTTTTGTTGGGATTTGGATTCAAAATTCAAGTAGGATTCTAACAAGATTATCCTCTCCAAATCCAACTCAAATTCGAATTTCAAACCTTGTGGGTTTTCCACGACAAATTCGAATCCTACTTGGACTGTGATTCAAAATTTGAATTTCAAATTTCAAATTCAAATTTCAAATTTCAAATTTCAAATTTCAAATTTAAATTTCAAATTCAAATTTGAAATTCGAATTTTCAAATTCGAATTTCAAATTTCAAATTCAAAATTCAAATTTCAAATTTCAAAATTCAAATTTCAAATTTCAAAATTCAAATTTCAAATTCCACAAAACGGTTGTGTTTCATATTCTTGTTCTCATGGATAATTTTCTACAACTCCAATCCAATCTCAAATAAAATCATGGCAACTTTATTTGGAGTTCGAATAATTGTGTACTCTATTATCCAAAACAAAATCTGAATCCAACCGGGGAGAATCTTGTCTACCATCCTAATCCTGTGTCATCACCATCCATGCATAATAAACTAGCCAATAGCATACACAAATCAATTTGCCAAATGTTAAGGAATTATGTGGAGCTAGTAGAGGGACTGATTGGACATATATAATCGGGCTCCCATGATTCGATATGATCATCATTCTGTACCGAACAACTCAATCATATGATCACTAATTTCAAAGTCACACCACTATAAACCTGAAACTGAACTCCTAATTATATACCGTATTACGTAAGCCTGTGACGAGCTACCATCCAATGACCTTGTCATATATGCAAAACCCTCATATGATATCCATGATCAGCCTTAGGTCAAAGTCCGTTTAATCCTACTGATCAGGCTATCTTAAAGTTCCATTATACTACCGAATCAAGAAAATGATTATTCACCATATGTGAATAAGAAGTCATCCGCCCAGCAGACGACCCAAGGCCTTGTCCATTTTCACATTCAGTATAATGCCTTTAAGAGGATACCTTTAACTCGTCAGAGCTATGATTTCGATATCTTCAAACAAACCCTTCATCGTATACAAGTCATGCACCCAACGAACCGGTCTATAAGCTTACTATCTCTGAGACGCTTTAGCCATTGGAACATCAAAGTACACAAGTCATATACATGAAGTAGTTCATTTACTCAGGATTAAGGTTATTGCACAATGAACGTCAAAAGCAGATTGATCCACTCATAGCGGACTACGTAGATCAATCACGCTTTAGTCCCAGTCTAATATGTCACCACCGAGCAACATATCCATGTCTCTACTTGGGAGTCCAGCTCCAGACAGTCAAGACAGACCGTCCCCTCTAAGGCTTTAGACAACATAATAGTCTTAACATGAGTTAGATGCTCGGTCTAACCCCATAGACTACAGACCATAATTTAGACTGCTAACTTTAGAACATTGTCTTCTCGCATACAAAAGTCCATTGCATGCAACGTTCTAACAGTTTTAACACAAGCAGTTAGTGAGCCATATTTGCTTACATTTACTTTAACATGTAAATAAGATGAGGACAGATAGCAATGTAATGAATAACCTCTATGTATAATTTTATTATCCAGTTCAAAATGAATACATCAAAATGTCTCTAATACTTAGGGCATTTCCTAACACTAACACTATGCTTAATCTGTCAGATAGTAAGAGAGAAAGTGAGTAAGTGTAAGTATGTATATATAAAAAAAAAATTTCTGCACCTTTTTATTTCAATATGAAAAGAACAAATAGTAGAAGTAAGAATAGATGTCGAGTGACAGGCCCGCGCGAGGCGGGGTGTCACATTCATTAACCTCGCTCTGGTGCCCGAAGCACAATTAATAATGTGTCTATTCTCAATAGTGCCCGTAGCACATTACGTCTCTCTTTCTACTCTATAATAGTGCCCGTAGCGCGTATGTACCTAACTTATAGTTAGTACATCAAAGTTAGCAACAATAATGCTATATGTTGCAGACAGGTAAATGTCTGAACTTACCTTATCAGTCTCCTCTCTTTTTCTCTCGTGGATCTTTGATCGCCCTCCTCGTAGGTCGATTTTGGGATCCTACAGACAAAACTTTGTCTGTTAATTTCATTTCCATTTATAGCTTTTATTTTTCATTTAAACGCTTAAATAAAACCTATTTATAACTTCTTAGGCTTTATTTATCATTTTCCCCATTTTTTTCCTCAACTTTTGCAAAATTACCATTTTACCCCAGTATTTTGGCAAAATCACGATTTTGCCCCTATATTTTGGCAAAATTACAATTTTGCCCCTGACGGAAATTTTCGCGATCCAGACTGCATTTTTGGCTCTCAGGAACTTTTCTGACTCTTTTCTAATCATTACCGGGTTCGTTTTTATTTTATTTCCACTTTTCACTTTCCCGACCCTCGGGAAGCACTATTCCGACCCTTACGTCGGTTTAGCGATTTTCTATCGTTTCGGAGCCTCAAATGGACGTTTCATTAGTATTTAAAACGTTCATCTAGACATTCCCGATCTAGGTCTCCGAGGCTCGGATTTTCCGTTCCCGACTCGGACCTTTATTTCACTTCCAAAAACGCCCCCCCCCCTCGGGGTCGGTTTTTTTTTTCAATTTCACTCGCGTTTTAAATTTTTAAGGGGACGGGTTACTATTCACGAACCACCCCTTAGGTTTTCCTTATTCAATTTTTTCGTTAGGGACTCGGGTTTCCGACCTGACCCCAAACTTTTTTTTTTATTTCCATTTTACCCCAAATGCTGTTTTCGAAATTTCGGCAGCATTTCGGCGTAATTTTAAGGCTTCCGGCGTTAGGTACGCCTCGAACCATATGTACCTGCCACGTACTATACCACAAGCCTATTTTATGTAAAAGTTTTCCAACTTTTACATAAAGCTCACAAAATTCCAATTTCACATTTTGACCCACATTACAAAATTTTTTTCTCAATTTTGTCCATAGTTTTGGTTTCGGTTTTCACAACCAAACCGAACCAAAATTTCTCAAACTTTTCAACCGCTTTTTAGACTATTCAATGCCATTTTTTAACACATTTTCAAGCCCATTTTCAATGCATTTTCAACCAAATTCTTAGGGTTTTTACCATATATAACCCACGGCCAATGAATGAAAAACATGCACAACATTTTTGTTTCATTCTTTCACTCATAATTCTATCATTTGCATATTAAAATGCATGATTTAAATTAACCAAACATCACATAAATCATGCAAAAGTTTCTTCCAAACCCTTAGGTAACCCCACGGCCACATTATGTAAATGCACACCAAAATTTTTTTCAAGCTTTCCATAATGAAATTCATAGTTTATTCTTCACAAAATTTAACTTGAAAGCATGTTATCAATTAAACCACAAAAATTTCTCGTTGTTTACCTAAGGTAACCCACGGGTTTACCCTTGGAAAACCAACCAAAAATTGGTTTTTCTTTAAACCAATTGCATGGTTTTCTTCCTATTTACACCCTTAACAAAACCCAACATCAAATCAATGAAAAACAACCAAAAATTTTCCATCTTTTTTCACTATTCACCCCACGGTTTTCTTGAAGAAAAACCAAGAAAAGTTAAGTGCAAGGGGAGTTACCTTAGTCAATTGCTTCCTTTGTCTTCAAGGAATGTTTTGACACCCTTTTTGTGAAAGAAAATTGAAGAATTCTCTTAATCTCCCTTGGTAGCTCACGGCTCCCCCATGGAATAACACTTAGAAATTTTTTTCTTTTGGTTTTGGCTTTGAAACATGTTTCGGCCACTTTGTCACTAAAGTTGCCGACTTAAGCAACTAAAAGCCAATTAATTTGGCCATTAACCAATGAGAATTAAACACCTTTCAAAGCCATTTCTTTCCACCTTTTTCAAAAATTAAAATGGTGTATTTTTGGCCAAATCTTGGCCTTTAGATCAAAAAGTAAATGAATCATGGCCATTAATGCTACCAACCACCATTTTAATCCCATTTATTAAGTGGATTAATGATGTCATAATTGCTAAAGTAAAAGTTGACTTTGACTTTTACTATTCACATTAATTCGACTACTTTTTGACCGATACCGGTTCGAGCCGAAATTTTCCTGAAATCGTCCCGGCGTGTTCCTGAGGTCTCCTGTGTAGTCGGATCAATTTAAATTGCTTCCGTTTGATCAAAATCAATCCCGGAAGTTTTTCGTCTTTTATTGTCCCAGTTAGGGTTTTCAATGCCGGTTTTGGCACCGTTTCACCCGTTTCAACTCAGTGAATTTTTCCAACACTGAATTCTTACTCGTCAGTATTGTTAGAACATTTTCATATATTCTAAACAATATAAATACATTTATTTCACTCTTTAAACAGTACAAATTATTATATACATACATTTGTACATTTTCATCCGAGAATTTCCTGAATTTCCCAGTTGTCACATTCACCCCTCCTTATAAAATTTTCGTCCTCGAAAATTAGAACAAATGGGGGTATAAACTCCTCATCTCGTCTTCTCGTTCCCATGTAGCTTCTTCAATGTTGTGATTTTTCCACACAATCTTCACTAGTGGGATTGTCTTATTCCTCAGTACTTTCTCTTCATGTGCTAGTACTCGAATAGGTTGTTCCTCATATGTTAAATCCTCGTGGATTTGAACAGGCTCATGCTTCAGCACATGGGGCGGATCTGGTATATATTTTCTCAGCATCGACACATGAAATACATTATGCACTACCGATAATTCTGGAGGTAGCGCTACTCTGTAAGCGACCTTTCCAATGCGTTCGATAATTTCATAAGGTCCAATATATCTTGGACTAAGTTTCCCCTTCTTACCGAAACGCATAATCCCCTTCATGGGTAATACTTTGAGAAACACGAAGTCTCCTTCATCGAACTCTAAGGATCTCCGCCTCTTATCTGCATAACTCTTTTGTCGGCTTTGCGCAATTTTCATTTGTCGCTGAATTCTAGCAACTGCATCGGAAGTCTCTTTTATGAAATCCGTCTTATGCAACTGCTTCTCTCGCAAATCATACCAGTGTAATGGTGATCTGCATTTCCGTCCATACAAAGCCTCGTAAGGTGCCATGCCTATAGAAGCTTGGTAACTATTATTGTACGAGAATTCAATCAATGGTAACTTCTCGTTCCAATTTCCCGCAAAATCCTTCACACAAGCTCGAAGCATGTCCTCTAAGGTCTGAATTGTCCACTCCGACTGTCCGTCTGTTTGCGGATGAAATGCCGTACTGAGTCTCAATTCAGTACCCATGGCCTCTTGCACACACTTCCAGAAATTCGAAGTAAACCGTGCATCTCGATCTGATACAATGGATTTTGGTACTCCATGTAATCTGACGACATGAGTTACGTATAACTGAGCAAAATTTTCCAACGAAAAAGTCATCTTGACAGCTATAAACCGTGCCGTCTTGGTCAGTCTGTCCACAATAACCTAGATGGCATCATAACCTTCTCGGGTTTTTTGGAGTTCCACTACAAAATCCATCGTAATGTGTTCCCATTTCCATTCAGGAATCTCCAACGGTTCCAATCTTCCTGCTGGATGTTTATGTTCCGCTTTGATTCTCTGACAGGTCATGCATCTGCTCACGAATTTTGCTATATCGTTCTTCATCCCTTTCCACCAGAACTGTAACTTCAAGTCTTGATACATCTTACTAGCTCCAGGATGAACCGAATAGGGTGTCTCATGAGCTTCTGACATGATCCGTCTTCTAAGTTCCTCATCAGCTGGAACATTTATCCTTCCTTGATAAAGGATCATTCCATCCTTGGAAATTCCTTCTTGAGAACTTGTCATTGTTGGATCTCGCCTCTGAGCTTCCTTTATATCCTCAAATAGCGATGATTCCACTTGGAGTGCAGCTAGTCTCCCAGATATCAACTCCAAGTTCAAAGAATTTATCTCTTGCTGCAATGGCTTCAGAAGCCTGTTTATTGGTAGCTGGTGCGATATGGTAGACTTTCTACTTAAAGCATCCGCTACACGGTTGGCCTTTCCTGGATGGTATAGGATTTCACAATCATAATCCTTCACCAGTTGCAACCATCTTCTTTGCCGCATATTGAGCTCCTTTTGTGTGAAGAAATACTTCAGGCTTTGGTGATCAGTGAAAATCTGACATTGAGCTCCATAAAGATAGTGTCACCAAATTTTAAGTGCGAACACTACTGCAGCAAGTTCAAGGTCATGCGTAGGGTAATTCCTTTCATGCTCCTTTAATTGACGGGAAGCATAGGCAATCACCTTGCTGTCTTGCATCAGGACTGCTCCCAATCCTATTTTAGATGCATCACTGTAGATCACAAACTTCTCCCCTTCAGTGGGAAGCGTAAGGATTGGTGCGCTTGTCAGTCACCTCTTTAACTCCTGGAAGCTTCTTTCGCATTCCGTAGTCCACTTGTACTTCCTTTCTTTGCGTGTAAGAGCAGTAAGAGGTGCAGCTAATCGCGCAAATCCCTTTACAAATCGCCGATAATAACCAGCTAACCCCAAGAAACTGCGTATTTCTGTCACACTCTTGGGTCCAGGCCACTGGTTAATTGCATCTACCTTTGTCGGATCTACAGCAATACCTTCCTGAGATACAACATGCCCGAGGAAATGTACTCTGTCCAGCCAAAATTCACATTTTGAGAATTTGGCATACAGTTGATGCTTCCTTATCGTGTTCAACACGATCCTCAGATGCTCCTCGTGCTCCTCATGAGTCTTCGAGTATATAAGAATATCATCAATAAATACAATGACAAACTTATCCAAATACTCTTTAAAAATTCTATTCATTAGATCCATGAACGCTGCCGATGCATTTGTTAATCCAAATGGCATCACAAGAAACTCGTAATGACCATAACAAGTCCTAAACGCCGTCTTAGGAATATCACTTTCTTTAATTCTCAGCTGGTGATATCCTGATCGTAAATCGATCTTGGAAAATACCGCTGCGCCTTTTAATTGGTCGAATAGGTCATCAATTCTAGGTAACGGATACCTATTCTTGATCGTGACCTTATTCAACTCCCGATAATCAATGCACAAACGGAATGTTCCATCCTTTTTCTTAACGAATAGTACAGGTGCACCCCATGAAGAAAAACTCGGCCTGATGAATCCTTTATCCAAAAGCTCTTTTAATTGTACCTGCAGCTCCTTTAACTCCACTGGAGCCATACGGTATGGTGCTTTGGAAATAGGTGCCGTTCCAGGCATCAACTCAATTTCGAACGAGATTTCTCTCTCTGGCGGTATCCCTGGTAACTCTTCTGGAAATACGTCAAGAAATTCATTCACCACAGGAACATCCTCAGGTTGAAGCTTCTGTTCCTCTGTAGTGTCCACCACATATGCCAGATATCCCATACAACCACTGGCTATCAGCTTGTTTGCTCTCAGCGAACTGATCATCATCTTCTTGGGCTTTCGAGAAGTGTCGACATATTCGAAACTCTCTTCTTCCTCGGGTTGGAATACTATCCTTCGATTTCGGCAGTCGATCGTAGCTTGGTATTTCCCTAGGAAATCCATGCCTAGAATCACATCGTAATCCACGATCTTCATCACGATCAACTCCGTATATAGTTCCCTATTTGCCACATATACTGGTACATGAGGTAGCCAGTATTTGGACAACAATACTTCCCCAGAGGGTAAAGCTGTCTTAAATACCCTTCCCATATTGTCCTTAGGAAGTCCTATCTTGTCAGCAAATGCATAGGAAACAAAAGAATGCATAGCACCGGAATCGAATAGTACAGAGGCTACATGACTAGCGACAGGAAGCTGACCTGTCACCACGTTCGATGTTCCTGCCTCTGCATCCTCTTTACTGTAGGCCATCACACGAGCATCGGCACGTGGCACACGCTCCTGGCGTTGCTTCCTTACTGGTGACTCTTCAACTCTGGCCTGAAGGGAATGAGCTTGTGAGTGTGTCTGGTGCGGTTGGGAAGTGCCTTGTCCACCCTGCCTATTTGGATAGTTCCTGGCATAATGGCCTTCCTTTCCACATTCATAGCAAACAAGTGGCCCGAATCTGCATTGCCCAGAATGTCTCTTCCCGCATATAGGGCAATTTTGCACATTGGATTCTGCATTACCAGCTGTTCTCCACTGCTGGTTTCGACTATTTCCCTGGCGATTTCCAGAAAAATTGCCTTTTCTCTTATTTTGCTGGGATCCTTGATTATTGCCCTGGCTTGGTTTAGCATTCTGACTTGGCTTGCTTGATTGACCAGCTTGTGTAGACTTCGCCAAAGCTCTCTCCTTCTTCTTGGCCTCCCAGTGTTTCTCTCTTTCCTCTTTCTGTCGGGCTACATGGAACTCAGCTCTAATGGCCCGACTCACACAATCAGCTACAGAAGTAGGCGGTACTTGTCCAGTATCTACCAATGCAGCAATTTCTGGCCTGAACATCCCGATCATTTTCTGTATCTTCTCCCTCTCAGTAGGGACTACATAAGGGCACAAACGGGATAACTGGTCGAACTTTCGGCAAACTTCGCTCACCGACATGTTTCCTTGAGTCAATTCTGAGAACTCTTTCTGCTGTTGTCTCAGAGATGCAGGGTCGTAATATTTCTGGTTAAATTCTTCTAGAAATTCCGCCCAACTCATGGTAGACACGTCTCTTCTCATTCGTACAGTGTCCCACCAAAAACGAGCATCTTTTCTCAGCACAAAAGACGCACATGCAACCTTCTCCCGGTCGGTTAGGTTCATGAATTCCATGATCACTTGTAATGACGACAACCAGTCTTCAGCCTCTAGAGGATTTGTAGACCCTTCAAATTCTGGCGGCTTCATACAACTGAATCTTTCATAGAGGGGTTCCAGGTTTAAAACCGGTTGCTGTTCAGGAAGTCTGTCATGTATCGCAGCTGGAGGGATACCCGGATCTACCTCGGCTTGTTGTTCTACTTGGGTACCCTCAGAGCCTTGTCTCTGTTCTAGCTCCTCTACCCGTCGCCTCAGATTAGCGTTTTCTTGCATCTGAGCTTCTAACAGGGCTTGTATCTGATCCAATCTCTCCATGACATTAGGACGTCACTCTCGTCCCTCTGGTCGATTACGTAAATCCACCATCTTGCCTATTGTCATGTATGCATCTACTAATTATACATCTCCTGTATTTGGGACTAGAGGATATTCTTCTGGATCCTCGTCATCATCTGGATCATCTGAATCGTCACCGCCCCTAGGCAATGCTCCCTGTCCTGAGTCATCACCTCTTCGTGGTCTAGACGGTCCAGCTTTATGATCATTCATCATTCTTCTCGGCCCGAAGATGCATGCAAACATCTCATCTTGACCCAGTGTCTCTCGTCGACTCTGCGTCAGATGCTCGATCAGAATCTCTCTCTCGATCGTCCTGATCGTCACCACAAACTCTTGGAGCGTCGGAGGAAATAGCTTGATTACCCTTTGTCTCAACTCCATGGGTAAACCTCTCCAAAACAGCTCACAACAGTTTGCTTCCGTGAGGTTGGGCAACGGACATCTTCTCCTAATGGTCTCCTCAAATCGTGCTGCGTAAGACATAACGGTCTCACCAGACAACATGACCATCCTCTCAGTCTGGAGAATGTAGTCCCTAACCTCATCAAATCTGGGACACGCAGGTGTATCAGCCTCTCATCTCTCTGGAGGTGCTGGAGCAGGTGTCGGATCCCTAGGCAGAAACTGATCAGCCAATCGCTGACAGAACTCAGCCCAACTGAATCCTAATAAAATCTCCTGATCGCAATACTGCCAGAACACTCGAGCATCTCCCTGAAACATACTGACGGCCAACTGGATCCACATATCTCGATCGATGTCGCATATCACCATAATCCTTTCTATGGCATGGAGCCAGTCCTTTGCCTCCATCGATTGTCGTCCACCGTCAAACATAGGAGGACTGCTAGCTCGAAATGCCTGTACTGCCCGAGCCGAAACTCTCACCCCAATATGTTGGCGTCCACCAACAACTGGAATGTCCACTACTACCGGTGGATGAACTATCGGCCGTGGCTGTACAACCTCTACTGGCACTGGTGCTGGTGCTGGTACTGGTACCGGAGGTCTCTCGGGCATCGGGGGTCTAATTAACGGTCGTTGGGAGATAGACGGCCTCACAATAGACCTCGTCCATACCCGTAATACTCCTCTCGGTCATGGTAGCGGGGGTCTCACATATGGAGGTCTGGTCATCTTGCTACCTATAAGATAATTATTTTCGCATAAGAAAATAATTAACTAAACTTAAGTAAACTACTTACTTGGATAGCGGTGCAGGATGCGCGAAGTGTCAAGTCAGGATATGGTCACACTGCTCTGATATACCAACTATGACGGCAGTTGGTAATCCAACCTAAACCAACCGTAATTCCGCTTTGATACCAACTGTGACGGCAGTTGGTATTATAAACTAGACCAATCTCAAACTTGGCTCTGATACCAACTGTGACGGCCCGCCCCTCGTAGAGATCATACAATACTATTACAGTTGAGCTTTATCGCTAACTGCGATAGATTGTACTCTCATGGGTTGCCGGCTTATCTCTCTTTCTTTTTAAATCATGACGTTTTTGGGAAATTTTTTTTCTTTAAACATCATGTAAAACAATTCCCACTATTTACTTTGTTGGCAAGTACAAAGCAATTTACATATTACAGTACTTTCGTAAATATATAATATTACAAAAGACTGTTTCTTTTTTTTTTCCTTCCCTTTTTATCGCTCAGCGGAAAGACTCTGGCAGGACCATATCCCTCGCCCAGTTATCCGATTTGACACGCGCCATCCCGTCCGCATCCAGTCAAACAAGCTACTGAGCTGGTCGGTTACCTACAACATTAGCAAAAATAGTGAGCTACAGGCTCAGTAAGTTCAAACATGCAAGAAATAAAATTTCTATGAATAGTACTATTCATCGTGAATAGTACTTTTGACCACTATTCATACGTGAATAGTAACTTTGACCACTATTCATACGTGAATAGTAAGGTTGACCACAACACAGTGTCACAACAGTACATCTACCGCGATGTTAGTACTCTCACTAAACTGTCTTATGCTCAATTATGGTATAGTTTCAGTTTTAGGTAATTATCTTGCTTATGTTCTGGTTTTGAGCTCAGGTTGGCAGTACCATTTAAGTGCGCATGACTGGGAGCGGTACATTAGTGCTGACCTCCACAGCCTTAATCTCATAGCCCCGAAGGCAAAATAGTACATGACTGGGAGCGGTACATCAGTGCTGACCTCCACAGCCTTAATCTCATAGCCCCGAAGGCAAAAATAGTACATGACTGGGAGCGGTACATCAGTGCTGACCTCCACAGCCTTAGTCTCATAGCCTCGAAGGCAAAAGTACCTCCCTGTACGGAAGGTTGGTACGCCAGAAAGTGGTTTCATTACCGACTTTTTTAAAATTCTAACCCGGTGACTTCACATTGTCCCGTGGTTAGGAATGGTTCACATTTTAATTTTAGGTGAGTGAGTTTCATTAACCTCGCTCTAGTGCCCGAAGCACAATTAATAATGTGTCCATTCTCAATAGTGCCCGTAGCACATTACGTCTCTCTCTCTACTCTATAATAGTGCCCGTAGCACGTATGTACCTAACTTATAGTTAGTACATCAAAGTTAGCAACAATAATGCTATATGTTGTAGACAGGTAAATGTCTGAACTTACCTTATCAGTCTCTTCTCTTTTTCTCTCGTGAATCTTTGATCGCCCTCCTCGTAGGTCGATTTTGGGATCCTACAGACAAAACTTTGTCTGTTAATTTCATTTCCATTTATAGCTTTTATTTTTCATTTAAACGCTTAAATAAAACCTATTTATAACTTTTTAGGCTTTATTTATCATTTTCCCCATTTTTTTCTCAACTTTTACAAAATTACGATTTTACCCCTGTATTTTGGCAAAATCACGATTTTGCCCCTATATTTTGGTAAAATTACAATTTTGCCCCTGACGGAAATTTTCTCGATCCAGACTGCATTTTTGGCTCTCAGGAACTTTTCTGACTCTTTTCTAATCATTACCGGGTTCGTTTTTATTTTATTTCCACTTTTCACTTTCCCGACCCTCGGGAAGCACTATTCCGACCCTTACGTCGGTTTAGCGATTTTCTATCATTTCGGAGCCTCAAATGGACGTTTCACTAGTATTTAAAACGTTCATCTAGACATTCCCGATCTAGGTCTCCGAGGCTCGGATTTTCCGTTCCCGACTCGGACCTTTATTTCACTTCCAAAAACACCCCCCTTCGGGGTCGGTTTTTTTTCAATTTCACTCGCGTTTTAAATTTTTAAGGGGACGGGTTACTATTCACGAACCACCCCTTAGGTTTTCCTTATTCAATTTTTTCGTTAGGGACTCGGGTTTCCGACCCGACCCCAAACTTTTTATTTTTATTTCCATTTTACCCCAAATGCTGTTTTCGAAATTTCGGCAGCATTTCGGCGTAATTTTAAGGCTTCCGGCGTTAGGTACGCCTCGAACCATATGTACCTGCCACGTACTATACCACAAGCTTATTTTATGTAAAAGTTTTCCAACTTTTACATAAAGCTCACAAAATTCCAATTTCACATTTTGACCCACATTACAAAATTTTTTTCTCAATTTTGTCCATAGTTTTGGTTTCGGTTTTCACAACCAAACCGAACCAAAATTTCTCAAACTTTTCAACCGCTTTTTAGACTATTCAATGCCATTTTTTAACACATTTTCAAGCCCATTTTCAATGCATTTTCAACCAAATTCTTAGGGTTTTTACCATATATAACCCACGGCCAATGAATGAAAAACATGCACAACATTTTTGTTTCATTCTTTCACTCATAATTCTATCATTTGCATATTAAAATGCATGATTTAAATTAACCAAACATCACATAAATCATGCAAAAGTTTCTTCCAAACCCTTAGGTAACCCCACGGCCACATTATGTAAATGCACACCAAAATTTTTTTCAAGCTTTCCATAATGAAATTCATGGTTTATTCTTCATAAAATTTAACTTGAAAGCATGTTATCAATTAAACCACAAAAATTTCTCGTTGTTTACCTAAGGTAACCCACGGGTTTACCCTTGGAAAACCAACCAAAAATTGGTTTTTCTTTAAACCAATTGCATGGTTTTCTTCCTATTTACACCCTTAACAAAACCCAACATCAAATCAATGAAAAAGAACCAAAAATTTTCCATCTTTTTTCACTATTCACCCCACGGTTTTCTTGAAGAAAAACCAAGAAAAAGTTAAGTGCAAGGGGAGTTACCTTAGTCAATTGCTTCCTTTGTCTTCAAGGAATGTTTTGACACCCTTTTTGTGAAAGAAAATTGAAGAATTCTCTTAATCTCCCTTGGTAGCTCACGGCTCCCCCATGGAATAACACTTAGAAATTTTTTTCTTTTGGTTTTGGCTTTGAAACATGTTTCGGCCACTTTGTCACTAAAGTTGCCGACTTAAGCAACTAAAAGCCAATTAATTTGGCCATTAACCAATGAGAATTAAACACCTTTCAAAGCCATTTCTTTCCACCTTTTTCAAAAATTAAAATGGTGTATTTTTGGCCAAATCTTGGCCTTTAGATCAAAAAGTAAATGAATCATGGCCATTAATGCTACCAACCACCATTTTAATCCCATTTATTAAATGGATTAATGATGTCGTAATTGCTAAAGTAAAAGTTGACTTTGACTTTTACTATTCACATTAATTCGACTACTTTTTGACCGATACCGGTTCGAGCCGAAATTTTCCTGAAATCGTCCCGGCGTGTTCCTGAGGTCTCCTGTGTAGTCGGATCAATTTAAATTGCTTCCGTTTGATCAAAATCAATCCCGGAAGTTTTTCGTCTTTTATTGTCCCGGTTAGGGTTTTCAATGCCGGTTTTGGCACCGTTTCACCCGTTTCAACTCAGTGAATTTTTCCAACACTGAATTCTTACTCGTCAGTATTGTTAGAACATTTTCATATATTCTAAACAATATAAATACATTTATTTCACTCTTTAAACAGTACAAATTATTATATACATACATTTGTACATTTTCATCCGAGAATTGCCTGAATTTCCCGGTTGTCACCCTATTGGCCTTAGATTTTCAGATTTTGTGGATGGATAAGGGAGAAAATCTTCTCCTAATCCAATTCGAATTCAGAGGATCACCTCATGTAAGTCTATAAATAGAGGTCCTGTCACTTCAGTTCTCTTAGACCACACTCTCTCAGGTGAGTAGGTTAATTGTTGCATAACTCACCGTGACAATAAGTTCTTTAGAGATCTGGGTGGTCGGAAGAAGACTAGCAGTGCTAGCATACTGATTGAGGTTTAGAGTGCCCACAACTCAGCCATTCGAGAATTGGAGAATAGTAGAGAAGGATAGTTGGTTGAAGCCCTCCGATCATTCTCCTCCTGCAGATTGGCGTCCTTGAGGTATGAGTTTAAATTGTTATTGGTTTATTATATATGGCATCATGAGATATTTAACGATTTTGAAAAATTTTTATTGTCTAGCTGCGCCACTCTGATACATTTTTACCTATTTATTTCCTACAATTGGTGTCGAAGCCATCTCATGATTATGCCATGTACATAAATTAGACAATTAGTTAGTCTTTTATTTATGTATGGATTTGATATTTAGAGAGTGGCATTCTAGGATTCCTTTATGTTGTTATCATGAATTATGTATGTAGTATGTGGTTATTTTAATTTTTTGAATTATTATAAGCATGCTTGTTTGTGTCGGTTATGGTTCTTTAGAATTTAGAAAGTTGTATCTATGAATTTTTATGTAACCATAGGAGCAGTTTATTATCACTATAATTTTTCCATGGATTTTAATTTTTTGCCTCTTAGAATTATTATGATTAGAATTTTTTGTACATCGGAAATAGTTTAGGAATTTTATGTAATTATTCTTGGAGGAGATTGAAGTTTAAAGACCATAATTTATTTTTTCCAAAAGTTAAATTTAATATAAAAGTTGAAATTTTTGATTGTATAGAAAATTTCAATTTAATTAGGACTCAAATTAATTTTTGGAGATCCTAATTGGTAAATTGGAATATGGCACAAAAATCAAGGCATGACCCCTCAGGATAGGCCATCGGCCTGTCTAGGCCATGACCACCCACGACCATAGGCTTTGCCTGCAGCCAGGGGTGGCCGTGGCCCACCTAAGGGCCGGCCATCACACGAGCATGCAGCCCATGGCTGCAAGCACTGCTTGCAGTCGGCTGGACTGCACCATGCCTGTGGCTGTGGGCTGCCAGCCCCCCTGGGGGGCTGGGGGCTGCCCACGCTAGTTTCGGGCCTCCGGGCCTCGTGGGCCGAAAAATAGAAAATTTTAATTTTTTAAATTTGATATTTAATTTTTTAAATCACGTTTAAAAATATTTAATTAAAAATTTTAAATTTTGAAATTGCATATTATTGCACATGATATTTAAAATTGTTTAAAATTTGAATTTGAAATTTAAATTTGAAATTCGAATTTGAAATTTGAATCTAAAATTTAAATTTTTGGGATTTAAATTTTAAATGATTCTTAGGATGAGAAATAAATGGAGAGGCTACATAAAGATGGATACAAGAAGACGGAACAAAATTCAAGACCCAAAGAATGCTTTGGATGGAATTTTGTAATCTTTATTTTCTTTGTTCTAGGATGGAACCATGGCTTGGTTATTTTTCTGTCCATTATTTTTTCTTTGATATGTCATGGATGTATAAATATGTATTGATAGATGTTTTATATGCATATTTGATAACGTGTCATATAGGATAGGTGAGTGCCGCTCATACTATATTGATCATACATGTTTGCCAAAACTTGCATGTTTTTCAAAATATTGAGTGGGAGAGGGTTTCAAACAAAACCAACCGCCTCCATTGTTGATCCATATGTGAAAGCATGGTAATGCCTCGATTCAGTTCTACCCTAACCAAACCCCTCAGTAGGTGTTTACTGCTGCCGGTATACTAGGTCGGATCTCCTATGTGGAAAACATGTTTGGGCATGATCCTATTCATGACCACCCCTCGGTGGCTTGGTAGGACGTGGATCGGGCTACGTAAATAATGGTTATACACTCAAGACTCGTTTAGTTATTAACCTTTCCTAGAAGCTCTGTTAACTAAACTGGTGGCCAAAATAAGCGGTTATTAATATATGTCTTAACCTTGGAGGATTTAAGGCAACATATATTAATTGGATGGGGTCCATGTTCTGGCTATTTGTCTCATGACCACCCCTCAGTGGCTTAGGGCAATAGGTGCTGAGAATTACCGTTGCAATGCTACATGTTTTTCAAGTTTCATGTAGGAACATACTTGTATGATTTATTTGCTAAATAATCTGTATATTTGCTTGGGCTTTGTAATGAAATCTAGTATAATTTTATTTCAGTTCAAAATGTCACCGACACCTCTCATTTCAATACTTACTAAAAATAAATTGAATGGCGATAATTATAAAGACTGGAAAAGAAATCTACTAATAGTTCTCAACTGCGAGAGACACAAGTTCATACTGGACGAACCATGCCCACCTGGGCCCAAACCTGGTACACCGCTTGAGGAGGTCCCGGTTGCCTATACTTATTGGAGAGAATCCAATGAGATAGCTCGGTGCTACATTCTAGCTAGCATGACGAGTGCTTTACAAAAGTAGCATGAGACTTATCAAGTTACTGGGGAGATCATGGAAAATCTGGAGGACATGTTCGAAGGCTAAGAAAAATTGGCTCGATAGTCTGCTATAACTAGCGTTATGAACTCCAAGCAGAAGGCAGGTATTTCGGTAAAGGACTATATGGTCACTCTAATGGGATTCTTTGCTGAAGCTACCGAAAACGGTGCTGAGTTGGACTACAACACCTAGATCAAGATGGTGTTCAAAACTCTGTCAAAAGATTTTGTGGGGTTTAAGGCTGTATACAATCTGGTAACAAGGGAGTTAGGACTCACTAAGCTCATAAAGCAAATCCAAGCTTATGAGCGGACGATCAGGGATGGGGATGCGGTCCAACCCAAAGGAGAGGCCAATTTGGTGAAATCTTCCAAACCCTCATAGAAGAGGAAGAGGCTAAATAAGAAGCAAGTGGCTTCCAGTTCTTCTAATCCTCCTATTTCAGATGGGAAGAAGAAGAAGAAGAACAAGAAGCCCAGGGACCCTAAAAATTCCAAGTGCTTCCACTGTGGGAAGGTAGGTCACTTTAAGAAGGCTTGTCAGGAATTCCTAGCCACCAAGGGCAAGGAAGGTAAGGAACTTAACTATTTAGAAGCATGTTTGGTGGAAGAATCGAAAGACACTTGGGTCATTGATTCGGACGCCACTAATCATGTTTGTGTTTCTATGCAGGGGTTCGTGGAAACGAGAAGTCTACATGATAGGAGCCTTTCGTTGCGAACTGGAGATGGTAGCTTGGTGGTGGCTAAGGCATGGGAGATGTTTACCTTTACTTTGATGGATTTAGGTTTATTTTATTAAAATACTGTTTTTATGTTCCTAATTTTAGGAGAAACCTTATATCGGTAACTTGTTTAATAAAGGATTCTTATTCAGTTTCTTTTAGTAAAAGAGTTGATATTCGTAGAAGTAAGTGTTTTATCTATTCTGGTTGGATGGATGGAAACCTATATTTGATCAAACCAAAGATGTACTCATTGGTTGACACTGAATTAATAGATAACTCTAAAAGGTTAAAAGTTTCTCACTCTAACAAGGTGTATTTTTGGCATTTAAGACTTGGTCATATTAATCAAGATAGGATTCAAAGGTTGGTGAAAGATGGTCCTCTAGAATCTCTGGAGGAGGTACGTCTTCCTCAATGTGAGTCTTGTCTTGAGGGTAAAATGACTAAAAGATCTTTTGGAGCTAAGGGTACTAGGGCTCAGGAACTCTTAGAAATTGTGCACACTGACGTATGTGGCCCTATGAACGTCACAGCACGAGGAGGGTTCGAGTATTATGTCTCTTTTATAGACCATTACTCGAGGTATAGATATGTGTATCTGATGCACTGCAAGAGCGAAACCTTTGACAAGTTCAAAGAGTATTGTGCGGAAGTGGAAAAGCAATTGGATAAATCCATAAAGACGCTTCAATCTGATCGAGGTGGCGAATACCTCTCAGATGAATTTCTAGGACATCTTGTAGAGAATGGGATATTATCCTAATTGACTGCACCTGGTACTCCACAACAGAATGGTGTAGCCGAAAGGAGAAACATGACCTTATTGGATATGGTACGGTCCATGATGAGTTATTCAACGCTGTCGTTGTCATTTTGGGGATATGCATTACAAACGGCATGCTATATTCTGAATCAGGTTCCAAGCAAATCAATTCCCAGGACTCCGTATGAATTGTGGCATGGCAAGAAGCCCTCCCTTAGACATATGAGAATATGGGGCTGCCCGGCATATGTACTGGATGGGGATGCGAAGAAGTTCGAACCAAGATCAGAATTGTGCATGTTTGTAGGGTATTCTAAGGGAACTAAGGGAGGTTTGTTCTATAACCTGAAAGAACAAAAAGTCATTGTTTCAACCCATGCGACACTCTTGGAGGAAAGTCACATGAATGACTTTCAGCCTCGAAGCAAAGTGGTGTTAGAGGAGATATCGGGTGAAAGAACTACTCCACAGGTTTCGGTCTTAGACGCAAGTCCGAGTTTCGGTGAAAGACCTGCAGACGATCAAAAATTTCGGGTGCCTCGTCGTAGTGGGAGGGTTTCGAAGAAACCTAATTTCTTCATGTATGATGCTGAGGTATACCAGGCTGAGGCTCATGAGCATGAGGATGATCCGGTCACCTATGATGAAGCTATAAATGATGTTGATTCTAAATCTTAGAAACCGGCCATGAACAATTAGATGGATTCTATGAAATCCAACTCTGTTTGGGAACTTATAGATCTGTCAGATGGGATAAAACCCATTGGATGCAAGTGGGTCTACAAAAGAAAGAAGGATGCGAAAGGGAGAGCAGAAACTTTTAAAGCTAGACTGGTTGCAAAGGGGTACACGCGAAAGGCTAGAATCGATTACGATGAAACCTTTTCGCCAGTTGAAGCCTATCCTTATTCTTCTATCCGTTGCTGTGGCTCTCGATTACGAGATTTGGCAAATGGATGTCAAGATAGCATTCTTGAATGGTCATCTTGAGGAATGTATCTACATGATACAGCCCGAAGGGTTCATGATAAAAGGCCAAGAAAGAAAAGTCTGCAAGTTGCTTAGATCCATTTATGGATTAAAGCAAGCATCCCGCTCATGCAACCAGAGATTTGATCAAGCGATCAAGACATTTGGTTTTAAGCAGAATATTGATGAAACTTATGTTTATAAACGTATTAAGGAAGGAAAAGTGGTCTTTCTGGTACTCTAAGTCAATGATATACTACTCATTGGGAATGATGTAGGGAACTTATCATCGGTCAAGCTTTGATTGCACCAATAGTTTGACATGAAGGACTTGGGAGAAGCTAATTATGTTCTAGGCATTGTCTCTTCAGAGATCGAAAGAACAAAATGATAACGTTATCCCAAGCTCCATACATAGATAAAATAATTGACAAATATGCAATGCAAGAGGCAAAGAAAGGTTCACAACCTTCTATTGTTGGTTTAACTCTGTCATTGGATGACTGTCCTAAGACATCAAAAGAAAGAGAGCGTATGAGTAAGGTCCCTTATGCATCTGCTGTGGGTAGCCTTATGTATGCTATGCTTTGCACTCGCTCAGACATATGTTTTGCAGTAGGCATGGTGAGTCGATATCAAGCGAATCCTGGAACCAAGCATTGGCAAGAGGTAAAGCATATACTCAAGTATCTTAAGAGAACGAGGGATTATATGCTGGTGTATTTTGGAGGGGACCTAACACCCATAGGATACAAGGACTCAGACTTCCAGACTTGTAAGGATTTGACGAAATCGACATTAGGATCAGTGTTCTTACTGGGTAGAGGCGCCATTGTGTGGAGGAATGTGAAGCAAGGTTACACAGTTGACTCTACTATGGAGGCTGAGTATGTGGTTGCGGCTGAGGCATCTAAAGAAGTGGTTTGGCTCCACAAGTTCTTTGGAGGCCTTGAGGTCATTCCGGGTGTTGACAAGCCTATCACACTTAGCTGTGATAACATTGGGGCTATTGCCAACACAAGGGAATCTCGGCACCACAAGAGGACCAACCACATAGATTGGAGGTATCACATTATTAGAGGGCACGTAGAGAAAGGACAAGTAGATGTATGCAACATCGCATCCGAGGACAATATTGCCGATCCCTTTACTAAGACTTTGGTGCCTAGAAGTTTTGAGAGGCATGTAGAGGCGATGGGGATGCGTAACATGGCACATATATTAGCTTAGGGAAAGTGGGAGATTGTTAGGAAATGTCCTAAGCATTAGTGACATTTTGATGTATTTATTTTGAACTGGATAATAAAATTATATATAGAGGTTATTTATTACATTGCTATTTGTCCTCATTCTATTTACATGTTAAAGTAAATGTAAGCAAATATGACTCCCTGACTGCTTGTGTTAAAACTATTAGAACGTTGCATGCAATGGACTTTCGTATGCGAGAAGATAATGTTCTAAAGTAAGCGGTCTAAACTAAGGTTTGTAATCTATGGGGCTAGACTGAGTGTCTAACTCATGTTAAGACTATTATATTGTCTAAAGCCATGGTGGAGACAGTTTTTCTTGACTGTCTGGAGCATAGACTCCCAAGTAAAGACATAGATATGTTGCTTGGTGGTGACATATTAGACCGGGACTAAAGCGTGATTGATCTACGTAGTCCGCTATGAGTGGATCAATCTGCTTTTGATGTTCATTGTGTAGTAACCTTAATCCTGAGTGAATGAACTATTTCATGTATATGACTTGTGTACTTTGATGTTCCAATAGCTAAAGCATCTCAGAAGTAGTAAGCTTATAGACTGGTTCATTGGGTGCATGACTTGTATATGATGAAGGGTTTGTTTACAGATATCGAAATCATAGCTCTAATAAGGAGTTAAGGGTGTCCTCTTAAAAGCATTATACTGGATGTGAAAATGGATAAGGCCTTGGGTCGTCTGCTGGGCGGATGACTTCTTATTCACATATGGTGAATAATCATTTTCTTATTCAGTAGTATAATGCAACTTTAAGATAGCCTGATCAGTAGGATTGAACAGACTTTGACCTAAGGCTGATCATGGATATCATATGACTGTTCTGTATACATGATAAGGTCATTGGACAATAGCTTGTCACAGGCTTATGTAATACGATATATAATTGGGAGTTCAGTTTTAGGTTTATAGTGGTGTGACTTTGAAATTAGTGATCATATGATTGAGTTGTTTGGTAAAGAATGATGATCATATGGATTTACGGGAGCCCGATTTGTGACAACCGGGAAATTTAGGCATTCTCGGAAGAAAATGTACAAATGTATGTATATAACAATTTGTACTATTTAAAGAGTGAAATGAATGTATTTATATTGTTTAGAATACATTGAAATGTTCTATCAATACTGACGAGTAAGAATTTAGTGTTGATAAAATTCACTGAATTGAAACAGGTGGAACGGTGCCAAAAACGGCATTGAAAACCCTAACCGGTGCACTAAAAGATGAAAAACTTCCGGGATTGATTTTGATCAAACGGAAGCAGTATAAATTGATCCGACTGCACAGGAGACCTCAAGAACCCGCCGGGACGATTTCAGGAGAATTTTGGCTCAAACTGATACCGGTCAAAAAGTAGTCGAATTAATGTGAATAGTAAAGTCAAAGTCAACACTTTATTTTACATTTATGACATCATAATGCAAATTTAATAAATGTAAAAATTATGGTGGTTGGTGGCATTAATGGCCAAGTTTGGTTTGCTTTTTGATCTAAAGGCCAAGATTTGGCCAAAATTTCACCCATTTAATTTTTGTAAAAAATGGAAAGAAATGGGTTTGAAAAGTGTTGCATTTTGATTGGTTGAAAGCCAAATTAATTGGCTTTCTTTGTGTTTAAGTCGGCAAAGTCTTGAACAAAAGTGGCCGAGACAATTACAAAGCCAAAAACATGAGGAAAAAATTTTCTACGTGTTCTTCGTAGTGTACCCGTGAGCCAACAAGGAGAACCAAGCAAATATTCCAAGTTTCCTTCACAAAAGTGGTGTCAAACCCTTCCTTGAAGACAAAGGAAGCAAGAAAGCAAGGTAACTTTCTTTGGTTGGCATTTTTTCTTGATTTTTCTCCCTAAAATCCGTGGGATGAATAGTGTGGAAATGAGAAAATTTTTGGTTTGTTTTGGTTGATTTGGTGCTTGGGTTTTGTTAAGGGTGTGATTAGAAGAAAAACCATGCATTTTGTTTAAAGAAAAACAAAATTTTGGTTGGTTTTCCAAGGGTAAAACCGTGGGTTACCATGGGTAGTTGATGATGAATTGTTCTTATTTAAGTGTTAAAATGCTTTAAATCATATCTTGGTCAAATGTGAAGCATGATTTGTATGATTGAAAGCTTGGAAAAAATTTGGTGTCAAATAACCCTAATATGGCCGTGGGTTTAATTAGGGTTTGGGGAAAAATTTTTGCATGATTTACTTGATGTTTGGATGGTTTAAATCATGCATTGAATTATAGAAATGATGGTTATGTGATTGAAAGCATAAAACCAAATGTTGTGCATGTTTTTCTCTTAAATGGCCGTGGGTTGTAATGATGAAAAAACCCTAGAATTTGTGTTGAAAAATGCATGTAAATTGGCTTGAAAATGTGCTAGATAATGACATTGGAATAGCCTAAAATTTGGTTGAAAAATTGAGAAGTTTTGGTTAAGTTTTGAGTGTGAAAACCATGGCTAAAACTAAGGGCAAAATTGAAAGAAATTTTGTGGAATGTGGTTCAAAATGTGAATTGAAATGTTGTGAGCTTTTATGTAAAAGTTTGGGAAACTTCTACATAAAATAGGCTTGTGGTATAGTACGTGGCAGGTACATATGGTTCGAGGCGTACCTAACGCCGGTAGCCTTAAATTTACGCCGAAATGTTGCCAAAATTTCGAAAACGGCATTTGGGGTAAAAAGGGAATTAAAAATAAAAGTTTAGGGTCGGGTCGGAAACCCGAGTCCTTAAAACAAAATTTAATAAGGAAAACCTAAGGGGTGGTTCATGAATAGTAACCCATCCCCTTAAAAATGTAAGACGCGAGTGAAACTGAAAAACCGACCTCGAGGGGGGGCGTTTTTGGGAAACAAAATAAAGGTCCGAGTCGGGTACGGAAAATCCGATCCTCGGAGACCTAGATCGGGAACGTCTAGATGAACGTTTTAAATACTAGTAAAACGTCCATTTGAGGCTCCGAAACGTTAGAAAATCACTAAACCGACGTAAGGGTCGGAATAGTGCTTCCCGAGGGTTGGGAAAGTGAAAAATGGAAATAAAATAGAAACGAACCCAGTAATGAATAGGAAAGAGTTAAAAAAAGTTCCTGAGAGCCAAAAATGCAGTCTGGATCGAGAAAATTCCGTCAGGGGCAAAATTGTAATTTTACCAAAATATAGGGGTAAAATCGTAATTTTATAAAAGTTGAGAAAAATGGGGAAAATAATAAATAAAGCCTAAAAAGTTATAAATAGGTTTATTTAAGCTTTTTAATGAAAAATAAAAGCTATAAATGTAAATGAAATTAACAGACAAGGTTTTATCTGTAGGATCCCAAAATCGACCTACAAGGAGGGCGATCAAAGATCCAAGAAAGAAAACGGGAAGAAACTGATAAGGTAAGTTCAGACATTTACCTGTCTGCAACATATAGCATTATTATTGCTAACTTTGATGTACTAACTATAAGTTAGGTACATATGTGCTACGGGCACTATTATAGAGTAGAGAGAGAGACGAAATGTGCTACGAACACTATTGGATTGGGACACATAATAAGTTGTGCTTCGGGTACTAGAGCGAGGTTAATAAAACTCACTCATCTAAAATTAAAATGTGAACCATTCCTAACCACGGGGCAATATGAAGTCACCGGGTTAGAACTTTAAAAAGTCGGTAATAATACCACTTTTGGCGTACCAACCTTCCGTACAGGGAGGTAAATTTTGCCTTCGGGGCTATAATATTAAGGCTATGAAGGTCAGCACTAATGTACCGCTCCCAATCATGTACAATTTTGCCTTCGGGGCTATCAGATTAGGGCTGTGGAGGTCAGCACTAATGTACCTCTCCCAGTCGTGCGCACTTAAATGGTACTGCCAACCTGAGCTCAAAGCCAGAACGTAATCAAAGATAATTACCTAAAACTGAAACTATGCCATAATTGAGCATAAGACAGTTTCGTGAGCGTACTAACATCGCGGTAGATGTACTGTTGATATACTGTGTTGTGGTCAAACTTACTATTCATAATGAATAGTAGTCAAAGTTACTATTTGTGGCGGCCCGCCCCTCGTAGAGATCATACAATACTATTACAGTTAAGATTTATCGTTAACTACGATAGATTGTACTCTCATGGGTCGCCGGCTAATCTCTTTCTCTTTAAATCATGACGTTTTTTGGGAAATTTTTTTTTTCTTTAAACATCATGTAAAACATTTCCCACTATTTACTTTGTTGGTAAGTACAAAGTAATTTACATAAAACAGTACTTTTGTAAAATATATAATTACAAAAGAACTGTTTTCTTTTTTTTTTTCCTTCTATTTTATCGCTCAGCAGAAACACTCTGGCAGGACCATATCCCTCGCCCACTTATCCCATTTGACACACGCTATCCCGTCCGCCATCCAGTCAAACAAAGCTACTGAGCTGGTCGCTTACCTACAACATTAGCAAAAAATGGTGAGCTACAGGCTCAGTAAGTTCAAACATGAAAGAAATAAAATTTCTATGAATAGTACTATTCATCATGAATAGTAACATTGACCATTATTCATATATGAATAGTAACTTTGACTACTATTCATTGTGAATAGTAAGTTTGACCATAACACAGTATATCAACAGTACATCTACCGCGATGTTAGTAGCCTCACCAAATTGTCTTATGCTCAATTGTGGCATAGTTTCAGTTTTAGGTAATTATCTTTGCTTATGTTCTGGTTTTGAGCTCAGGTTAGCAGTACCATTTAAGTGCGCATGACTGGGAGTGGTACATTAGTGCTGACCTCCACAGCCTTAATCTCATAGCCTCAAAGGCAAAATTGTACATGACTGGGAGCGGTACATCAGTGCTAACCTCCACAGCCTTAATCTCATAGCCCCGAAGGCAAAAGTACCTCCCTGTACGGAAGGCTGGTACGCCAAAAGTGGTTTCATTACCGACTTTTTAAAGTTCTAACCCGGTGACTTCATATTGTCCCGTGGTTAGGAATGGTTCACATTTTAATTTTAGGTGAGTGAGTTTCATTAACCTCGCTCTAGTGCCCGAAGCACAATCCATTATGTGTCCCATTCTTATAGTGCCCGTAGCACATTTCGCCTCTCTCTATTCTATAATGGTGCCCGTAGCACATATGTACCTAACTTATAGTTAGTACATCAAAGTTAGCAATAATAATGCTACATGTTGCAGACAAGTAAATGTCTGAACTTACCTTATCAGTTTTTTCCCCTTTTTCTCTCTTGGATCTTTGATCGCCCTCCTTGTAGGTCGATTTTTTTGGATTCTACAGACAAAACCTTGTCTGTTAATTTCATTTCCATTTATAGCTTTTATTTTTCATTAAAAAGCTTAAATAAAACCTATTTACAACTTTTTAGGCTTTATTTATCATTTTCCCCATTTTTCTCAACTTTTGTAAAATTACGATTTTACCCCTATATTTTGACAAAATTACAATTTTGCCCCTGACGGAATTTTCTCGATCCAGACTGCATTTTTGGCTCTCAGGAACTTTTCTGACTCTTTTCAAATCATTACCGGGTTCATTTCTATTTTATTTCCATTTTTCACTTTCCCGCCCCTCGGGAAGCACTATTCCGACCCTTAAGTCGGTTTAGTGATTTTCTATCGTTTCGGAGCCTCAAATGGACATTTTACTAGTATTTAAAACGTTCATCTAGAAATTCCCGATCTAGGTCTCCGAGGCTCGGATTTTTCGTTCCCAACTCGGACCTTTATTTCGTTTTCAAAAACCCCCCCCCCCCCTCGGGTCGATTTTTCAGTTTCACTCACGTTTTACATTTTTATGGGACAGGTTACTATTCATGTACCACCCCTTAGGTTTTCCTTACTCAATTTTCCGTCTAAACTTTTATTTTTAATTCCCTTTTTACCCCAAATGCTGGATTTAAAATTTCGGCAGCATTTCGGCGTAAATTTAAGGCTACCGGCGTTAGGTACGCCTCGAACCATATGCACCTGCCACGTACTATACCACAAACCTATTCTATGTAAAAGTTTTCCAAACTTTTACATAAAGGCTCACAAAATTCCAAATTCACATTTTGAACCACATTACATAAAATTTTTTTCAATTTTGCCCTTAGTTTTGGTCTCGATTTTTACACTCAAAACCTAGCCAAAACTTCTCAAAATTTCCACCAAATTTTTGGCTTTTCCAATGTCATTTTTTTAACCCATTTTCAAGCCAATTGCATTGCATTTTTCAACACAATTCCTAGGGTTTTTAACCTTTACAATCCACGGCCAAATTAAGAGAAACATACACTAATTTTTTTGTTTCATGCTTTCAATCACAAATCCATTATTTCCATAATAAATTGCATGATTTGAATCATCCAAACATCAAATAAATCATGCCAAAATTTTTTCCAAACCCTAATTAACCCACGGCCTTTTAGGGTAATTTCACACCAAATTTTTTTTTCAAGCTTTCCATCATACAAATCATGCTTTATATTGGACCAAAATATGATTTAAAGCATGTTAACACTTAAACCACAACAATTTCTTATTGACTACTCTTGGTAACCCATGGTTTTACCCTTGGAAAACCAACCAAAATTTGGTTTTTCTTTAAACCAAATGCATGGTTTTTCTCCTAATTACACCCTTAACAAAACCCAAACACCAAATCAATCAAAACAACCAAAAATTTTTCCATCCTTTGCACTATTCATTACACGGATTCTTGGAAGAAAAATCAAGAAAATTTTCAAACCAAGGAAAGTTACCTTGTTCACTTGCTTCCTTAGACTTCAATGAAAGGTTTGACACCAATTTTGTGAAGAAAGCTTGAAGATTTCACTTGGTCTCTCTTGGGTTGCTCACGTACTCACCATGAAAACTCTTAGAAACTTTTTCTCTTTGGTTTTTGCTTCAAAATTGTCTCGGCCACTTTTGTTCAAAGTTTTGCCGACTTAACACAAAGAAAGCCAATTAATTTGGCTTTCAACCAATGAGAAATCAACACTTATCAAGCCTAATTCTTTCCAAATTTTTCAAAAATTAAAATGGTGGAATTTTGGCCAAATCTTGGCCTTTAGATCAAAAAGCAACTTAATCTTGGCCATTAATGCTACCAACCACCATTTTTCTTCCATTTATTAAATGGATTTATGATGTCATAAATGCAAAGTAAACTTTGACTTTGACTTTTACTATTCACATTAATTCGACTACTTTTTGACCGATACCGGTTCGAGTCGAAATTTTCCTGAAATCGTCCCGGCGGGTTCTTGAGGTCTCCTGTGCAGTCGGATCAATTTATACTGCTTCCGTTTGATCAAAATCAATCCCGGAAGTTTTCCATTTTTTATTGCTCCGGTTAGGGTTTTCAATGCTGGTTTTGGCACCGTTTCACCCATTTCAACTCAGTGAATTTTTCCAACACTGAATTTTTCCTCGTCAGTATTGTTAGAACATTTTAATGTATTCTAAACAACATAAATACATTTATTTCACTCTTTAAATAGTACAAATTGTTATATACATACATTTGTACATTTTCTTCTGAGAATGCCTAAATTTCCCGGTTGTCACACTATTCATGTGTGAATAGTGGTCTATTTATAGAAATTTTATTTCTTGCATGTTTGAACTTACTGAGCCTGTAGCTCACCATTTTTGCTTATGTTGCAGGTAAGCAACCAGCTCAGTAGCTTTGTATGACTGGATGGTGGACGGGTGGCACGTGTCAAATGGGATAGGAGGCGAGGGATATGGTCCTGCCAGAGTCTTTCCGCTGAGCGATAATAGAGAAAGGGAAAAAGAAACAGTCTTTTGTAATAATATACATGTTACGAAAGTACTATATTATGTAAATTACTTTGTATTTGTAAACAAAGTAAATAGTGAAAAATGTTTTACATGATGTTTAAAGAAAAAAATTTCCCCAAAAACGTCATGTTTTAAAGAGAGATAGATTAGCCGGTGACTCATGAGAGTACAATCTATCGCAGTTAGCAATAAAGCTTAACTATAATAGTATTGTATGATCTCTACGAGGGGTGGGCCGCCACACGATTATATATGTCCAATTGGTCCCTCTACTAGCTCCACATAATTCCTTAACGATTGGCAAATTGATCTGAGTACGCTATTGACTAGTTGATTATGCATGGATGGTGTTGACATAGGATTAGGATGGTGGACAAGATTCTCTACGGTTGAATTCAGATTTTGTTTTGGATAATAGAGTACATAATTATTCGAACTCCAAATAAAGTTGCCATGATTTTATTTAAGATTGGATTAGAGTTGTAGAAAATTATCCATGAGAACAAAAATTTGAAATACAACTGTTTATGGATTTTGAATTTTGAAATTTGAAATTTGAAATTTGAATTTGAAATTTGAATTTGAAATTTAAATTTGAAATTTGAATTTGAAGTTTGAATTTGAAATTTAAATTTGAAATTTGAAATTTGAAATTTGAAATTTGAAATTTGACAATTGAATTTGAATTTTGAAATTTGAATTTTGAAATTCAAATTTTGAATCACAGTCCAAGTGGAATTTAAATTCTTTGTGGATAATTCCACAAGGCTAGAATTCGAATTTAAGTTGGATTATGAAGAGAAAATTTTTGTTTGAATCCTACTTGAATTTGAATCCTAACTCTAACAAAAGTAGCCGAATTATGTTGAGGAAAATCGTCCAAGATATTTTCAGTTTTTATGGATAAGGATGCAGGGAAAAATTCAAGTTTCAATCCTAGTTGAATTTGGATTCTCTCCTCCCCAAAAGTGGCTAAAAATATTGAGGAAATCTTAAGGGAGATTTTCGGTTTTAATTGGATAAGGATGAGATTAAATTCAAGCTTGAAAATCCTAGTTGAATTTTGATTCTCTCCCTGATTTTGTGGCTGAAAATATTTGTTGAAAATCCTAATAGATTTTCGGATTTTTTGGTTGGTTAATGATGAGATAAAATTCAAGTTAAAATCCTGTTTGAATTTTGAATACAAAATCTTAAAGGCGGTCGGAATTTTTGTTGAATATTGGCCTTAGATTTGCAGATTTTGTGGATGGATAAGGGAGAAAATCTTCTCCTAATCCAATTCGAATTCAGAGGATTACCTCATGCAAGTCTATAAATAGAGGTCCTGCCACTTCAGTTCTCTTAGACCACAAACTCTCAGGTGAGTAGGCTTATTGTTGCATAACTCACCGTGACAATAAGTTCTTTAGAGATCTGGGTGGTTGGAAGAAGACTAGCAGTGCTAGCATACCGATCGAGGTTCAGAATGCCCACACACTCAGCCATTCGGGAATTGGAGAATAGTAGAAAAGGCTAGTTAGTGAAGCCCTCTAATCATTCTCCTCCTGCAGATTGGTGTCCTTGAGGTATGAGTTTAAATTGTTGTTGGTTTATTGTATATGGCATCATGAGATATTTAACGATCTTGAAAAATTTTTATTGTTCCGCTATGCCACTCTGATATGTTTTTACTGATTTATTTCCTACAGATAGAGGATCATTCCATCCTTGGAAATTCCTTCTTAAAAATTTGTCATTCTTGGATCTTGTCTTTGAGCTTCCTTAATATCCTCAAACAATGATGATTCCAATTGGAGTGTAGCCAATCTTCTGGATATCAGCTCCAATTTCAAAGAATTTATCTCTTACTGCAATGGTTTCAGAAGCCTTTCTATCGGTAGCTGGTGCGATATGGCAGACTTTCTACTTAAAGCATCTGCTACGCAGTTGGCCTTCCCAGGATGATATAGGATTTTACAATCATAATCCTTCACCAGTTCCAACCATCTTCTTTGTCATATATTGAGCTTCTTTTGTGTGAAAAAATACTTCAGGTTTTGGTGATCTGTAAAAATCTGACACTGGGCTCCATAGAGATAGTGTCACCAAATTTTAAGTGCAAACACTACTGCAGCAAGTTCAAGGACATGTGTGGGGTAATTCTTTTCATAGTCCTTTAATTGACGTGAAGCATAGGTAATCACCTTGCCACCTTGCATCAGAATTACTCCCAATCCTATTTTAGATGCATCACTATAGATCACAAACTTCTCCCCTTTAGTGGGAAGCGTAAGGATCAATGCACTTGTCAGCTGTCTCTTTAACTCCTGGAAGCTTCTTTCGCATTCCATAGTCCACTCATACTTTCTTTCTTTGCGTGTAAGAGCGGTAAGAGGTGCAGCTAAATGCGCAAATCCCTCTACAAATCTCTGATAATAGCTAGCTAACCCTAAGAAACTGCGTATTTCCGTCACGCTCCTGGGTATAGGCCATTGGTTAATTGCATCTACCTTCATCGTATCTATAGCAATTCCTTCCTTGGATACAATATGTTCAAGGAAATGTACTTTATCCAGCAAAAACTCGCATTTTGAGAGTTTGGCATACAGTTGATGCTTCCTTATCATATGCAAAATGATCCTTAGATGCTCCTTGTACTCCTCATGAGTCTTTGAGTATACAAGAATGTTATCAATGCATACAGTGACAAACTTATCTAAATACTCTTTAAAGATTCTGTTTATCAAGTCCATGAACACTATTGGTGCATTTGTTAATCTGAATGGTATCAGAAGGAACTCATAATGACCATAACGAGTCCTAAAAGCCGTTTTAGGAATATCACTTTCTTTAATTCTCAACTGGTGATATCCTGATCGTAGGTCAATCTTCGAAAATACTATTGTGTCTTTTAACTGGTCGAATAAGTCATCAATTCTAGGTAACGGATACCTATTTTTGGTCGTAACCTTATTCAACTCTCGATAATCAATGCACAAGCGAAATGTTCCATCCTTTTTCTTGATGAACAACACAGGTGACCCCACGGGGAATAACTCGGTCTTATGAATCCTTTGTCCGAAAGCTCCTTCAATTGTTCCTGCAGATCCTTTAACTCCACTGGAGCCATGTGATATGGTGCTCTGGAAATAGGTGTCGTTCCAAGCATCAACTCAATTTTGAACAAGATTTCCCACTCTGGAGGTATGCCTAGTAATTCTTCTGGAAATACATCATGAAATTCATTAACAACAAGAACATCTTCAGGTTAAAGCTTCTGTTCCTCTGTAGTATCCATCACATATGCCATATATCCCATACAACCACTAGCCATCAGCTTACTTGCTTTTAGTGAATTGATCATCACTTTCCCGGGTTTTCGAGAAGTATCTACGTATTCGAAACTCTCTTCTTCCTTGGGTTGGATTACTATTTTTTGATTTTGGTAGTTGATCATAGCTTGATATTTCCCTAGAAAATCCATGCCTAGAATCACATCGTAATCCATGATCTTCATTATGATCAACTCTGCATATAGTTCCCTATTTGCCACATGTATTGGTACATGAAGTAGCCAGTAATTGGACAACAATACTTCCCTAGAGGGTAAAGCTATCTTAAATATTTTTCCCATATTGTCCTTAGGATATCCTATCTTATCAGCAAATTCATAGGAAACAAAAGAATGCGTAGCACCAGATTTGAATAGTACAGAGGCTACATGACTAGCAACAGGAAGCTGACCTGTCGCTACATTTGATGTTCCTACCTCTACATCTTCCTTGGTGTAGGTCATTACACGAGCATCAGCATGTGGCATACGTTCTTGGCATTACGGCGTTATTGGAGACTCTTCAATCCTGGCCTGAAGGGTATGAGCTTATAGGCGTGTCTAAGGCGGTTGGGAAGTGCCTTCTACACCCTGTCTATTGCTTGGACAGTTCTTGGCATAATGACCTTCCTTTCCACATTCATAACAAACAAGTGGCCCAAATCTACATTGCCTAGAATGTCTCTTCCCGCATGTAGGACAATTTGGTACATTAGATCCCGTATTTCTAACTGTTCTTCGCTGTTGGTTTCAATTAATTGACTGCGATTTATAGTAAAATTGCCTTTCCTCTTGTTTTGCTGAGATCTTTGATTATTTCCCTGGCCAGATTTAGCATTCTGATTAGGCTTGCTAGATTGATGAACTTGTGTAGACTTAGCCAATGCCCTCTCCTTCTTCTTGGTTTCCCAATTCTTCTCTCTTTCCTCCTTCTGTCCAGCTACATGAAACTCAGCCCTCATGGCACGACTAACATAATTTGCCACGGACATAGGCGGTATCAGTCCACTATCTACCAATGCCGCAATTTTTGGCCTAAACATCCCGATCATCTTCTGTATGTTCTCCCTCTCAATAGGGACTACATAGGGACATAAGCGGGATAACTGATCGAACTTTCGACAAGCTTCACTCACCGATATATTTCCTTGTTTCAATTCTGAGAACTCTTTCTGCTGTAGTCTCATAGATGCAGGATCATAGTATTTCTGGTTAAATTCTTCTAGAAATTCTGCCCAACTCATGGTGGACACATTTCTTCTCAGTTGCACAATGTTCCACAAAAAACGAGCATCTTTCCTCAACACAAAAGACACATATGAGACTTTCTCCTGGTCAGTTAGATTCATGAATTCCATGATCACTTGTAATGATGACAACCAGTCTTCAACCTGTAGAGGATTTGTAGAACCTTCAAATTCAGGCGGTCTTATATGCCTGAATCTCTCATAGAGGGGTTCCAGATTTACTACTGGTGGTAGTTCAGGAACTCTCTCATGTACGGTAGCTGGAGGGATAGCCGGATATACCTCAGCTTCTTGTTCTAGTTGGGTCCCTTCAGAACCTTGCCTCTATTCTAAATCCTCTACTCATTGTCTTAGCTCAGCATTTTCTTGCATCTAAGCTTCCAATAAAGCTTGTAACTGCTCTACTCTTTCCATGAGATTAAGATGTCTTCCTCGTCTCTCTTGTTGATTTAGCGTATCCACCATCTTGCCTATTAATCTTATTATGACACGAAAATCCACCGTTAGCTTCTCCATGACCATATTTGTAAAATCATATAAATTTACAAATTTCAGGGTAAAGCAAAACCACATCATCGTAACACATCATCTTATAACATATAATCATTTTGATATTTCATTCGTAGCAAAGCTTTTATATGTCATACATAACCATCACCAGTCATATATACATAGGCCATCATATACATCTTGGCCACAAGTCCATATAAGACAGCTTACATCAAAAAGCTTCATATATACATGTGTATCATTTTCATATCACACATCTCCCTGATCTGGGACTAAAGGAAACTCTTCAGGATCCTCTTCGTCATCTTCAGAGCCACCACCATTCCTAGGCGATGCTCCCTGGCCAGCGTTAACCTCATTTCATGGTCTAGAAGGAGTAGCCTCATGGTCATCGATCACTCGCCTCGGTCCAAAGATACGTGCCAATATCACATCCTGAAACTCTGCCTCACATCGGCTTTGTATTAGGTGTTCCACTATTAATTCTTTCTCAATCATCATCACTGTGACTATAAATTCACGAAGCATGAGAGGATACAACTAACTCACCCTTTGCATCAGCTCAGTAGGCCGTCCTTTCCAGAAGAGACCACAACAATCTTCCTCTGTAAGGTTAGGCAACGGGCATCTTCTCCTAATGTGCTCCTCAAAACATGCAGCGTAGGTCATCACTGTATCGCCGAATAACATCAAAGTCCTCTTTGTCTGAAGAATATAATCCCTGACATCATTAAATCTAGGATACACAGGTGGAATTACCTCTCGACTCTCAGAAGGTTATGGAACAGGTGTCGAATCCTTACGTGGAAACTGCTCAACCATCGGCTATCGAAACTCAGCCCAACTGAATCCCAACAGAATCTCTTGATCACAATAATCCCAGAATAATCGAGCATTTCCCTGAAACATACTCACTACCAACAGGATCCAACTCTCTTGATCAATGTCATACAACCTTATAATCATCTCTATTGCGTGGAGCCAATTCTTTGTCTCCATTAACTATCATCCACCATCAAACATAGGGGGACTACTAGCTCTAAATGCCTAGACCGCTCGAGCCGAAACTCTCACACTAATGTGTTGGCGTCCACCAACAACTGGAATGTCTACTACTATAGGTGGAGGAAGTACCAGTCGAGGAAGTACTACGTCTACAGGGGCTGGTGCTGTTGTCGGTACTACAGGCCTCTCTGGCACCGGGGGTCTAAGTGCCGGACATTGGGAAATAGACAACCTCACAATAGGTCTCGTCCATACCCATAACAACCCTCTCGGTCATGTTAGCGGCTGTCTCGCATAAGGAGGTCTAGTCATCTTACTACCTATAAGATAATTATTTTCATATGATAAAATAATTAACTAAGCTTAAGTAAACTACTTACTTTGATTATGGTGCAGGATACGCGAAGTGTAAAATTAGGATATGGTCAGCCTGCTCTGATACCAACTGTGGCGGCCCGCCCTTCATAGTGATCATACAATACTATTACAGTTAAGCGTCATAGCTAACTATGATAGATTGTACTCTCATGGGTCGCCGGCTAATCTATCGCTCTTTAAAACATGGTATTTTTGGGGGAATTTTTTTTAACATAACGTAAAACATTATCTACTAATCACTTTGTTTGCAAGCACAAAGTAATTTACATAATACAGTACTTTCGCAAAATACATATTCTTACAAAAGAACTGTTTTCTTTCCCTCTCTTTTGACACTCAGCAAAAAACTCTGGCAGAACCATATCCCTTGGCTTCCCATCCCATTTGACACTTGCTATCCCGTCCGCCATCCAGCCATACAAAGCTAGTGAGCTAGTTGCTTACTTGCAACCTAAGCAAAAATGGTGAGTTACAGGCTCAGTAAGTTCAAACATGCAAGAAATAAAATTTCTATAAATAGTACTATTCATCATAAATAGTAACTTTGACTACTATTTATCATGAATAGTGAATTTGACCACAACATAGTATATTAGCAGTACATCAATCTCAATGTTAGTACTCTCACGAAACTAGTTTATGCTTAATTATGGCATAGTTTTAGTTTTAGGTAATTATCTTTATTTATGTTCTGTTTTTGAGCTCATGTTGGCTGTACCATTTTAGTGCACATCACTAGGAGCGGTACATTAGTGCTGATCTCCACAGCCTTAACCTCATTATCATAGCCCCGAAGACAAAGTATACCTTGCCCGTACGGAAGGCTGGTACACCAAAAGTGATTTCATTACCGACTTTCTTAAAGTTCTAACCCGGTGACTTCATATTGCCTCGCCGTTAGGAATGGTTCACATTTTAATTTCATGTGAGTGAGTTTCATTAACCTCACTCTGGTGCCGGAAGCATAATTTATTATGTGTCCCATTTGTCAATAGTGCCCGTAGCACATTTTGTCTCTCTTTCTATTTTATCATAGTGCCCGTAGCACATATGTACCTAACTTATAGTTAGTACATCAAAGTTAGCAATAATAATGCTACATGTTACAGACAAATAAATGTCTAAACTTACAATATGTCTGCTAGTGTCTGCTTCTTGGGATCCTCCAACGTCCCTTTTTCCTGGCTGGCTTTGAGACCCTACAAACAAAAACCTTGTCTGTTAATTTCATTTTCATTTGTAGCTTTTATTTTAAATAAAAAGCTCAAATTTGGTCTTAAACCCTTTAATTAAGCCTTATGACAGCTTTCTAAGCTTTATTAACCATTTTCACATTTTTCCCCTAACTTTTATAAAATTATGATTTTGCCCTTAAATTTTGGTAAAATTGCAATCATACCCCTGATGGGATTTTCTCAACTTACAATTCACTTTTGACACTTAGGAACCTTATTCTAGCATTCTGAGGTCTTTAGGGCTCTTTTTCCACCTTTTCGAAAATTCTGGTCAAAATGACCATTTTGCCCCTATCGGGTCATTTTACCGCAAACTCTCACTCTAAATTCTTAGACTTAATTTTCTAGGCCAAAAATCCTCAAATCATCTTTTAAAGTTTTACCAGACCTTTTCCAGATAATTTTCTTTCATTATCCCAAATTTTCACTTCCCGACCCTCGGAAAGTACTATTCCGACCCTTACGTCGGTTTTACATTTTTTTATCGTTTCGGAGTCTCAAATGAGCATTTTACTAATCCTTAAAACGTTCATCTAGACTTTCCCGACTTAAGTCTCCGAGGCTCGGATTTTCCTTACCTGACTCAGACCTTTGCTTCATTTTCCAAAAATGCCCCAACCCCACCCCCCCCCCCCCCCCCCCCCGCCCCTGGGGGTTGGTTTTCAGTTTCACTCGCGTTCTACATTTTCAAAGGGATGGGTTACTATTCATGAACCAACCCTTAGGTTTCCTCATTCAATTTTCCTTAAGGGACTCAGGTTTTCGATCCGACCCTGAACTTTTACTCTCGTTTCCCCTTTTTGCCCTTAATGCCATTTTTGAATTTTCGACAGCATTCCTGCATAAATTCAAGGCTACCGATGTTAGGTACACGTCAAACCATGTGTACCTGTCACGTACTATACCTGTGACGCCCCGTGCACTCAGCGGCCCGAACCGTCACTAAAAACTCTATTACTTAACTTGCTTCTTTAGCTTTTACTTATACTTTCTCTTTAAAACCGATACTTAAACTTGCTGAATTTAATACCATAAATTTAGAGGGATTTTTTTTTTATATATATACGCGTACGTATTTACTATTCACGTACGTATACTATTAAAATGCGGAATTTGAAAAACATAAGGATTTAAATTATATATACACAATTATATACTTGTTTATCTGATTACTATTCACCAGATACTATTTAAATATACTACTCATACATATACTGTTTACTGTTCTAAAATACCGTTTAACCTTTACTATTTAAAATACTATTTAACTGTCACCATTCAAAATATTATATACTCATACTGTGCGGAAGAATACTCGCGGTGTATCCATAACCTCATCCTCACATCCACCTCCGCCACCATCATCGTCCCTTGATGTTTACGCTATAGGATGCTTACCTACAGCATGAACACACTTCGTGAGCTTTACGCCCAGTAAGTACAACATGTTAACCGCAAAACATGTTTAAAATATAGCACATACGTAAAATCATAGGCATGACATATATCACTTAATAAATCACATACCATGTAAGCATATCACATATCAGCTTACATATCATGTCATCACATAACATGTCATAACAGTGAATATAAAACTTCACATACTTTATGCATGACAGAAGCATCGTGTACTGTATGCACTCTACTGAAAAAGAAAGCATAGTGAACTATAACTAATGCATGATCCGGTTATGTTCATTTATGCTTCAAACTTTTTTTTTTTTCTCTTCTTGTCTATTTAGGGCCCATGTGTCAGTACCGTGTGTGCGCAGACCAACGGTAACTCTCGAGGTCAACTAATGCCGAAGAGCCATTAACTGATGCTCAACTTTTGGCCTTAACTTCCTTTAACTGGAAACCCCTTCGACTGAAGGAGCCGGTATGACACACCTATTTATTTCCATCTTGTTTAACTGTTCTAGCCATACGCTTCTCTAAGCTGTCCCCAATCCTACGCGGTAGGGATCTATGGCTTCTAACTTGTTCTTTCATCAATCTACTCGATTGTGAAACTATATGCTCTTATGTATGCTGTGCAGCATCGTGTGCAAGATACATACTTAAAGTACTGGAAAAGCATCATTTTAAATTTATTTTATCCATGCTGTAGGCGGAGTTGTACTTACCTGTCATCAGACAGTTTATACTCTCGCCTTCGTCACAATACAGGTACCTCCCTGTAATCATAATACATTTCGTTAACATTCACTCTTAGGTCACCGTGGTCATTAGTGACTAATAAAAATTCTCGTTATGTGGTACCGATCCTTATCAGTACTAATTGCCCTCTTCTTAAGAATTTGATTTTCTAATCATTGTTAATTAATTTATTTACCCAATAAATTAATTAACATCGCTCTTAGGTCACTCTATCGTTAGGAACTAATAAACTTATCGTTGTGTGGTACCGATGCCTATCGGTACCCAACTGCTCTACTTCGGGAAATTTGATATCTAATTTCTAATCGTGCTTGATTAATTTGTCTACTTGACAAATTAATCACTGTCTCTCACTATCCCATTCAGACTTGGTCGTTAACTGGCTAACCGACCAGTCAACTGACTGAATACCTCCCATATGACCATTTAGCCTGTCGGGTTACCATTACCGATGTAATTGCCCCAAATTTTATACTTAGATCACACCCATCCCTCGGGTGGCACTATTCCGATCCAGGGGTCGTTTTCTTACATTTCGAGATTTCTAATTGGGCGGTTCACTAATCCTGTAAACGTCCGTCCTTCTTTCCTGGACCTAGGTCATCGAGGGGGCTCGGATTTCCATCCTGATCACATATTCACCCCTCGTTTCCTAAAGTACCCCTTTGTGCCGTTTTAGAAATTTCGGCAGCATTTCCGCTTAATTTTTGGGTTTCCGGCGTTTAGGAAACGCCTTAAAACCATCTAACCTATTCTAACCTGCCACGTACTAAACCAGAGGCCTATTTTTACGTAAAAGCTCCGCTTTTTACGTAAAAATATTCACATTGTCTCACATTCTCTTTTTCGACATTTCATCCCTTTTTCTTACAATTCCTCAAGTCAGTAAATCATAATTATTACATAATTATTTCCAATAATTAAATGAGGAATCAAGGGATCAAAACCACTACCAAAATCGTTCCCGTCGGCGGTCGGACGAACCGTTCGGTCTCGACCGCACAATCTTTGAATCGGCGTTCTTCACTTTTGAAACTTCGGTTTGCAATTCCGATGCCGCGGATGTGTCCGGAACGTCAAAAATAGGCGAACAGGCCATTCTTCAATTTTCGGTCTTCGGTCGGCGTTCACCGGCGTTGACCAGTGTTGACCGGCCGTTGACCGGCATTGACCACAGTGGCGATGGGAGTGGCGACCAGCATCTTGAAGAGCTTGACGAGAGGAACCCATTGGTGGTGTCAATTTCACCAATCAAGACTCCTATCACCGGAAATCGGCCCTCGAAAAGTCGGCGACAGCGACGGTGTTGGACCTTCATTTTCCGGCGTTGTTGCCCAAAATTGATTTGGGGCTTTTGATCTACGTGTTGTTCTGAGCATTTTGATACCGACCTTGCAACTCAACTCCGCCGGAATAGCGAGATTCGACGGCGGCGATGGCGACGACGACGGTGAACCTTGGACAGCGCGATCCGGCGGCTGTTGACGTGAAATGAAGCCTGGGTTTTGTTCTACTCTTCACCATGAATCCATTGGGACCAGAATCATGGCATTTGGAGGTCGGACGGCGAAGATACGGTGGTTTGAAAAATTCGGCCACCGGCGGCTTTGGACGGCGCGTGCGGCGTGCTCCGGCGTCGGTTCTGTCGACTCGTCCCACCGTTGGAATCAGCTCGTCGAGAGCTTTCCAATGGTGCCGGCGGTGTCGAAAACGGAGGTCGGATTCGACTGATAGTTACTGTTCATTCTCGTGTGGTGTTGGGGGAGGAAATGGGATTTGGAAAAATTAAATAGCCCCAAAAATTTCGTCCTTTTATACTAATTTTTTGAAAAATTTTAAGATAGGCTATATTGACTAATTTGGGTGTGCTGAACCCAAATATATCAGTTTTATCTTCATCTGAGGTCGTCTCGACCAGTTTCCCGATACTGCGTGGTTCCCGGTCAAAAATTACTTTTTGTGCTTAATGACTAATTTGAGCATTCTGATTCCAAATATATCAGTTTTATATCAAGTAAAGGTCATCTTGACCAATTTCTTGATACTGTGGTTAGGCCTACACTATGTTGACACTGTGCACGCATAACGAGGCGTTTTCGCGTGAAATTTCAAACACAGTCTCTCTTGACTAATTTGGACGTGCTGATTTCAAATTTATCAGTTTTACGTCCATCTGCGGTCTTCTAGACCAGTTTTCGAGATCTGTATGATCCTGTCTCGAAAAACGTATCAGGTGCCCGATTGACTAATTTGGGCGTCCTGAGTCTAAATATATCAGTTTCGGGGTGAGAAAAGGTCGTCTTGACCCTCATCCCGATACTGCGTATCTTTTAAACAAAATCTACATTTTGTGCTCAATTGACCAGATTGAGCCTGCTGACTATTAATATATCAGTTTTATGTCAGATTAAGGCCGTCTTGGCCACTAACCTGACACTGCGTATCACACTGTTCACTAATCACTATTCACTATCTGACTGACTAATCTGAGCGTTCTGACTCCGATTTTGTCAGTCTCTAGGAGAGAAGAGGTCATCTAGACCACTTTTCTCCATACTGTACATCTATTAGGGCAATTATCACTGCTGCGCTCAGATGACCAGTCTGAGCGTACTGATGACTAGCTCATCAGTTCTGTATCATGAAATGGTCGTCTAGACCGGTTTCTTGATATTGCGTGTCTCAACGCATACTCACATAATAGGGTGGACCGATTTCACTGTCGATTACCCCTTTCACTGCATGAATAGTAATTAAACGTTACTATTCCTGTTTAATTCATTCAACTGAAAAGCACACTGTGCTTATTAACTTAATTACATCATTACATAGTAATTAAGTTTCATAATTCATGAGAGTCATTACAGTGGCTCTCGGCTCATTACACAGCCTTCTACATGGACTCTTACACGTGCGTATGCAACGCAACACGGACGTGTACATTTTGAACACGGGGTGTACTAGTCGAGACTACTCAACACGGCCATGTCTTTGAAACACATTCATCTATCTGAGCGGTATGCAGCCTCTTACACGGTTGTGTACTTGACCATGTTTCTTAAATTTGCTAAAAGACATTAAATTATGTCCATTTTATTCCTTAATGACTTATTACATGGTAAGTAGGTGCCATGAAAATGGCGGTCATTACAACCTGCCCCCCTTACAAAATTTTCGTCCTCGAAAATTAGAATAATTCCAGGAAGTCTTTTCTCATGTCTTCTTCCCATTCTCATGTGGCTTCCTCAACACTATGATTCTGTCACAACACTTTTACTAGCAGTATACTTTATTCCTAAGTACCTTCTCCTCTCTGACTAGGATCCGCATGGGTCTTTCCTCGTACATCGGATCAGCGTATACTACAACGGATTCTTGGCTAAGAATATGGGAGTTGTCTGGCACGTACTTCTTCAGCATCAAGACGTGAAAGATGTTGTGGACTATAGCTAACTCGGGAGGAAGCGTTAGTCTATAAGCCACCTTCCCGACTTTCTCTATTATCTTGAGGGTCCTATATGCCTAGGACGGAGCTTTTCTTTCTTTTCGAAATGCACCACCCCTTTCATGGGTGCCGCCTTGATAAAGACCAAGTTTCTTACTTGAAACTCAAGGGGTCTATAGTGCTTATCGTCAAAATTTTTTCTGTCGACTGTGCGCTGTATCTAACGTTTCTCGTATCAGCTTCACGTCTGCCATGGTATTCTTGATGATGTCCGAGCTAACTAGTCGTTTCTCTCCAGACTCGTACTAATGAGCCAAAGATCTGCATTTCCTTCCACAAAGTGTCTCATACAGTGCCAATCCTATCGAGGAATGGTAGTTGTTGTTGTACGAGAACTCGCTCAATAGTAGCTTCTGATCTCAATTTCCTTTAAAGTCTAGGACGCAGGTCTCAACATGTCCTCTAACATCTGTATGGTCCTCTCAGACTAACTATCGATCTGAGGATGAAATGCTATGTTGAACTCTCACTTGGACCGTAATGTAGCTTGACCACTTCGCCAAAATCTGGAGGTAAAGCGTCCACTACAATCTGAGACGATCGACTCTGGTACTCCGTGCCGTTTCACGAACTGTGCCGCATAGATTTCTACTAGTCATTCCATCAAGTAGCTAACTTTCATTGCTAAAAATTTAGCTGATTTCGTCAGTCTATCTACAATCACCCAGATTGCGTCATTATCGTTTGACGTCTTCGGCAGTCCGACTACGAAATTCATCGTAATCTGGTCCTATTTCCATTCGGGTAGCTTAATTTTCTACGATTATCCTACTGGGTGCTGGTGTTCTGCCTTAACCTTCTGGCACGTAAGGTATCTGGCCACGAACTCGACAATGTCATTCTTCATTCTAAGCCACCAAAAGCCTTCTTTCAGGTACTTGTACATCTTATTCGCCACCAGGTGTACGGAATATGACGTCTCGTAAGGTTCCAAAAGGATTCGCTTCGTGAGTTCTTCATCTTTCATAACACACACTCTATCTCTGTAGTAGAGTATGTCGTCCTGAGGAATCTCTGAACTTTGGTCCTCTATAGCCTCCTTTTTGAGCTTGTTCAGGGACAGTTCGAAGCTTTGACCGATCTTGGTCTCTTCTTAGAGCGTCGATTGGAGGGTCATGTCAGAAAACCTCCCTGTCAAAATCTTGATCTCGCTGCTGCATATCTCCCTTGTAGTGATCCTGACAAGGCACTAATAGCCATAAGCGTAGTAAAATACTTCTGACTCTGCGCATCGGCCACCTTATTGGCTTTCCCCGGATGGTATAAGATCTCACGGTCGTAATCCTTACCAACTTTAGCCATCCATGCTACCTCATGTTGAGCTCTTTTTGCGTGAATATACACTTCAGGCTCTGATGGTCGTGTAAACCTCGCACTTGGCTCCATACAGGTAGTGCCTCCATACTTTTAATGTAAAAACTACCGCTGTTAGCTCCAGATTACGCGTTGGGTAGCTCTTTTCAGGGTCTTTGAGTTGTCGTGAAGCATATGCGACTACTCGACCACTCTGCATCAACACAGTTTCCAACTCGGTTTTAGATGCGTCGCTTTAAATCACAAAGCTTCCCTGACCAGCATCTAGAATGGTCAATATTGGAGTGCTTGTGAGTCTTCGTTTCAGCTCTTGAAAGCTTTTCTCACACTTGTCAGTCCACCCATACCTCCTTCCCTTCTTGGTGAGCGCTGTGAATGGTGCGGCTAGCCTTGAAAAACCCTCGACAAAATGTCGGTAGTATCCCACTAAGCCTAGGAAGCTGTGGATCTCCATCACGTTTCTCGGAGCTGGTCACGCGCTAACTGCATCAATTTTCATCGGGTCCACAGATACTCCTTCCTTAGGGACTACGTGGCTAAGGAAATGGACCTTCTCCAGTCAAAACTCGTACTTGGAGAACTTGGCGTATAACTGATGGTCCTGTTACATGCGTAAAATGATCCTTAAGTGCTCTTCGTGCTCTTCTTTCGTCTTAGAGTGTATAAGTATGTCATCAATGAACACAATGACAAACTTATCCAAATAGCCCTTGAACATGCGGTTCATCTAGTTCACGAAAGCTGCTGGCGCGTCCGTCAATCTGAGCAACATGAATAGAAACTTGTAATATCCGTACCGTGTTTGAAAGGCTATTTTGGGTAAATCTTCGTTCCTGATTCGTAGTTGATGGTACACGGGACGTAGATCGATCTTCGAGAACACTGCAGCGTCTTGAAGCTGATCGAATAGATCATCAACCCGTGGCAATGAATGCTTGTTCTTAATCATAATCCTATTAAACTCTCTGTAGTCGATGCACATTCTCAGTGGTCCATCTTTCTTCTTCACAAATGGTACGGATGCTCCCCAGGGTGAACAGTTTTATCGAGTGAAGCCCTTACCTATTTAGTCCTTCAACTAAGCTTGGAGCTCTTTTAGCTCTGCAAGGCCCATTTTGTATGGGGCCTTGGAGATGGGGGTTGATTCTGGTAGACGTTCAGTCTCGAACGAGATCTCACGCTCTGACGAGAGTTCTAGAAGACCTTCTGGAAATATCTCCATGAATTCCTTGACTATCGGCACGTCCACGGGTCCTATCTCTATTCCTCGTGTATTATCTACTATGTATGCTAGGTAGTCCATGCATCCACTGGATAGTATCTTGCAAGCCTTCACTACTGATATCATCGTCTTTGGTTGCTCTGGCGACAAACCCTTGTAGATGAACTTTTCGCATCCGATTGGTTTGAAAACGATTTTACGCCTTCAACAGTTTATGATAACGTTGTGTCTTAAGCTTTTTAGCAGAATCTGATGATGCAATGAATGGGTGGCTCCAGAATCAAGTAGAACTAACACATCAAAGTTGGTGATAGAAAGCTGGCCTGTCACCATTGCAGAAGTTACAGCTTCAATGTTACCCCCCGTGTAAGCATAGATTCTCCCTTAGCTGTCTAAAGCTTTCAGTATACCTTGTGTGATTGAAAGGTCTTCGATCCTGGTTTGGTTGGTGTGAAGTTGATTATTCCCAATGCGGGGTTGATTCTGTCGATTCTGCAGGTTGGAGTGGCAATTTTTTGGCATAGTGGCCTTTTGTGCCACAGATGAAACAACCACTTACTCCTTGCTTACATTCTTCTGAGTGCCTCTTTCCGCATTTCGTGCACGTCGAATATTAGCTGTCATTCCTTTCTTGTCGTCTCTCTTCTGGGGAAATTCTCCTGTGAATCTTGGTTGCTCTAATTCCCCTTTTCTCTTGTTGTTGTTATGGGAATGCCTGCTATTCTAGCCGGTTCCCACATTCTGCCTTCTGTGTTGTGACTCGGGGTTCTGCTTCTCTTGACCCTGCTCGGCTTGCGTTTTCTCCTCCATTCGGGCCTTAAAATTCTGCGCCTTTCGCTCCTTATCCTGAGCTGACCAGTACTCGGCTCAGATAGCCTTGCTGACACATTCTGCTAGCGTCGCTGGTCCGTGGCTTCCGCTATAGACCTAAACTGTGATTTCCGTTCTGAACATCTTCAACATTCGTCTGATTCTCTCCTTTTGGTCGGTACCAAATCTGGATAAAGTTGAGCCAACTGCTCAAATTTCTTGACTGCCTCCATAACAGTCATACTACCTTGGTGCAAGTTGTCGAACTCGTCTTACTGCGCTACTAGTGCTTCGTCGTTGAAGTACATCTCCTTGATTTCCTCAATTAAATCGCTCCAGCTCATCTCTCTAATGTTCCTCCCAATGGTTACCATCTTCCACCACTAACGCGCCTCATCGCGCAGGGTGAAGGATGTGTACATCACTTTCTCTCTCTATCTGTTAACCCTATAAAATCCAAGATTACTTGGATATCCATTAGCCAATCATCGACCTCTATAGGGTTGGTGATTCCTAAGAATTCTAACGCTTTTATGCATCGGAATCTCTCATACAAGTCGCCTTCCCTACGGATTGGCAAAAAAAAAAAAAAAAAAAAAACAATTGCTGCTATGAAAGTAGCCATTACTATAGGCGCTAGTGCCTCCTGGGCTGGAGGAGCTGCTTGCTCCCTCAGAGTTTCTAGGGCTGCTGGAGCTTCCTGTGTTGGCATCCCTACTGACTGTGGTGCCTGGGGTTGCTGGCCCAACTGTTCCCTAAGCTGGTTTAACTCCCGTTACTAGTTCTCCATCATCTCTCGCATGGCTGCGATCTGTGCTATCAACTCATCCTCTCAGGATGCTGGGTTTAACTAAGCTCTCGTTCTTGCCATGTTTTCCTATGTAACCCTATCGTACAGCGGGAAAGGAAAAATATAAGTCTCTTAAATTCTGTACTTGGGACCCGTATCACATATCATTTTCTTTCTTACTTAACAATCTTACTTAAACATTATGGATATAAATATACACACTATATCCATCTTTCTTTCTCTCATACTGTGATGTTCAATACAATTACCGCATTGTATTGGGACATCGTCTGAATGCTAGGATTCGTCCTGCACTTTCTGTCATATCATACTCACACTGTGGAAAAATTTATATCTGGCCCCTAGGGCAAAGCTTTACTGCTTATCTCATAATATATTTCACATAATATATATACATATATTCAAGATTCTAATTCAGTGAGAGTGACACACACTTCCCCTATACGATCCCAACAAGTACATTATGCTACAACTGACGGGGGAGAGCTACTGCTTCCCTCTATATATTTTCAAAACTAACATTCTCGCAGAAGGGTTACTACTATTGGAAGGACAATCCTGATTCAGTATCAGGCATCTCCTCATTGTCACTATCGCTAAGTGAGTACTCCTCTGGGTTCTCCTCTCCCTCATCGTCGGGATGGGCGTCAGAAAGAGTCTCGTTATCTTCCTCCTTCATGGGGTGTTTGGGAGACGTACGGGCTGGTTCGGGTTCTCCATCGGCTCCCTATTGCCCTCGTGTACTTCTGGCTGGTGCTCAACCATGAACTCTTCATTGGCCAGTTGGGGTGCTGGTTCTATTGGGTTACCCTCCATAATGGCGGCTGCTATAATGGCTTGGGCTTGTGCAGGGTTCCTGGGGTTGAGCACTTTTCTCTCGGCATTCACTATCTCCTTGATAAGGCTTGCTAGTCCTGTTTGATCGCTCTTCTAATTTTGTTTGGCAAGGTCTCTTTCTCTCTTTGGGTCTTCTCCTGTCTTGATCCACTTTTGTCTCGGCATGTATTGTAGAAGTCTATTTCGGTTCCTTGTAGCGAACAACATACGTTAGAACTGTATCACCAGACATCAGCTACAGTCTTTCAGTCTGATGAACAAATTCTCGTATATCCATAACTCTAGAGAACTTAGGCAGTTTCACTCCCCACTTACCCATAAAGAAAAACTGGGGCTGATGCTGGACTGCTCTCAAAGATTGGCTCGATCGTGGTATGGCGAAACTCGACACAGTTAAGAGCTCATCCTGGTCATAAGGATCCCAATACACACGAGAGTATCTTCCTGGGAGATATCAACAGCCAACAGGACTCAGTTATCCTGATCAATGGCGTACAATCGGGGAATCACTTTGATAACGTGAAACCAATCCTGACATTCTCATAGAGTGCAGGAGTACTGTTTGCCACTCGAAACTTAGTGGACAACTAGCCCTGAGGATCGGTACAACTCGGGCAGCAATCTATGTTCTTTCTCTGAGCAGTTCTCTAGCACTGCACAGTCGTAATTTTTCATATAATGATCTCAGCATCTTTTCGTCTTATCCTCGCCATCATAGATTTCGTCGTTTCATTACTATAAAATGTTATCTTCAATAGATAAACATTTACTGACTAAAAAAATAAAACTAACTTACTTGGACAGATGAGGCAGGCATGCGGCGATGTGAGGTAGGATGGCAGGAAACCGCTCTGATACCAACTGTGATGCCCCATGCCCTCAGCGGCCCGGACTGTCACTGAAAACTATATTACTTAACTTGCTTCTTTAGCTTTTACTTATACTTTCTCTTTAAAACCGATACTTAAACTTGCTGAATTTAATACCATAAATTTAGAGGGATTTTTTTTATATATATACGCGTACGTATTTACTATTCACGTACGTATACTATTAAAATGCGGAATTTGAAAAACATAAGGATTTAAATTATACATACACAATTATATACTTGTTTATCTGATTACTATTCACCAGATACTATTTAAATATACTACTCATACATATACTGTTTACTGTTCTAAAATACCGTTTAACCATTACTATTCAAAATACTATTTAACTGTCACCATTCATAATATTATTTACTCATACTGTGTGGAAGAATACTCGCGGTGTATCCATAACCTCATCCTCACATCCACCTCCGCCACCATCATCGTCCCTTGATGTTTACGCTATAGGATGCTTACCTACAGCATGAACACACTCCGTGAGCTTTACGCCCAGTAAGTACAACATGTTAACCGCAAAACATGTTTAAAATATAGCACATACGTAAAATCATAGGCATGACATATATCACTTAATAAATCACATACCATATAAGCATATCACATATCAGCTCACATATCATGTCATCAAATAACATGTCATAATAGTGAATATAAAACTTCACATACTTTATGCATGACAGAAGCATCGTGTACTGTATGCACTCTACTGAAAAAGAAAGCATAGCGAACTATAACTAATGCATGATCCGGTTATGTTCATTTATGCTTCAAACTTTTCTTTTTTTCTCTTCTTGTCTATTTAGGGCCCATGTGTCAGTACTGTGTGTGCGCAGACCAACGGTAACTCCCGAGGTCAACTAATGCCGAAGAGCCATTAACTGATGCTTAACTTTTGGCCTTAACTTTCTTTAACTGGAAACCCCTTCGACTGAAGGAGCCGGTATGACACACCTATTTATTTCCATCTTGTTTAACTGTTCTAGCCATACGCTTCTCTAAGCTGTCCCCAATCCTACGCAGTAGGGATCTATGGCTTCAAACTTGTTCTTTCATCAATCTACTCGATTGTGAAACTATATGCTCTTATGTATGCTGTGCAGCATCGTGTGCAAGATACATACTTAAAGTACTGGAAAAGCATCATTTTAAATTCATTTTATCCATGCTGTAGGCAGAGTTGTACTTACCTGTCATCAGACAGTTTATACTCTCGCCTTCATCACAATACAGGTACCTCCCTGTAATCATAATACATTTCATTAACATTCACTCTTAGGTCACCGTGGTCATTAGTGACTAATAAAAATTCTCGTTATGTGGTACCGATCCTTATCAGTACTAATTGCCCTCTTCTTAAGAATTTGATTTTCTAATCATTGTTAATTAATTTATTTGCCCAATAAATTAATTAACATCGCTCTTAGGTCACTCTATCGTTAGGAACTAATAAACTTATCGTTGTGTGGTACCGATGCCTATGGGTACCCAACTGCTCTACTTCGAGAAATTTGATATCTAATTTCTAATCGTGCTTGATTAATTTGTCTACTTGACAAATTAATCACTGTCTCTCACTATCCCATTCAGACTTGGTCCTTAACTGGCTAACCGACCAGTCAACTGACTGAATACCTCCCGTATGACCATTTAGCCTGTCGGGTTACCATTACCGATGTAATCGCCCCAAATTTTATACTTAGATCACACCCATCCCTCAGGTGGCACTATTCCGATCCAGGGGTCGTTTTCTTACATTTCGAGATTTCTAATTGGGCGGTTCACTAATCCTGTAAATGTCCGTCCTTCTTTCCCGGACCTAGATCATCGAGGGGGCTCGGATTTCCATCCCGATCACATATTCACCCCTCGTTTCCTAAAATACCCCTTTGTGCCGTTTTAGAAATTTCGGCAGCATTTCCGCTTAATTTTTGGGTTTCCGGCGTTTAGGAAACGCCTCAAAACCATTTAACCTATTCTAACCTGCCACGTACTAAATCAGAGGCCTAATTTTTACGTAAAAGCTCCGCTTTTTATGTAAAAATATTCACATTGTCTCACATTCTCTTTTTCGACATTTCATCCCTTTTTCTTACAATTCCTCAAGTCAGTAAATCATAATTAATACATAATTATTTCCAATAATTAAATGAGGAATCAAGGGATCAAAACCACTACCAAAATCGTTCCCGTCGGCGGTCGGACGAACCGTTCGGTCTTGACCGCACAATCTTTGAATCGGCGTTCTTCACTTTTGAAACTTCGATTTGCAATTCCGATGCCGCGGATGTGTCCAGAACGTCAAAAATAGGCCAACGGGCCATTCTTCAATTTTCGGTCTCCGGTCGCCGTTGACCGGCATTGACCGCCGTTGACCGGTGTTGACCGACTGTTGACCGGTGTTGACCACGGCGGCGATGGGAGTGGCGACCACCATCTTGAAGAGCTCGACGAGAGGAACCCATTGGTGGTGTCAATTTCACCAATCAAGACTCCTATCACCGGAAATCGGCCCTCGAAAAGTCGGCGACGGCGACGGTGCTGGATCTTCATTTTCTGGCGTTGTTGCACAAAATTGATTTGGAGCTTTTGATCTACGTGTTGTTCTGAGCATTTTGATACCGACCTTGCAACTCAACTCCGTCGGAATAGCGAGATTCGACGGCGGTGATGGCGACGGCGACGGCAAACCTTGGGCGGCGCGATTCAGCGGCTGTTGACGTGAAATGAAGCCTGGATTTTGTTCTACTCTTCCCCACGAATCCATTGGGACCAGAATCGTGGCATTTGGAGGTCGGACGGCGAAGATACGGTGGTTTGAAAAATTCGGCCACCGGCGGCTTTGGACGGCGCGTGCGGCGTGCTCCGGCGTCGGTTCGGTCGACTCGGCCCACCGTTGGAATCAGCTCGTCGAGAGCTTTCCAATGGTGCCGACGGTGTCAAAAACGGAGGTCGGATTCGACTGATAGTTACTGTTCATCCTCGTGTGGTGTTGGGGGAGGAAATGGGATTTGGAAAAATTATGGGGGCTATTTTTCAATAGTCCCAAAAATTTCGTCCTTTTATACTAATTTTTTGAAAAATTTTAAGATAGGCTATACTGACTAATTTGGGTGTGCTGAACCCAAATATATCAGTTTTATCTTCATCCGAGGTCGTCTCGACCAGTTTCCCGATACTGCATGGTTCCCGGTCAAAAATTACTTTTTGTGCTCAATGACTAATTTGAGCATTCTGATTCCAAATATATCAGTTTTATATCAAGAAAAGGTCATCTTGACCAATTTCTTGATACTGTGGTTAGGCCTACACTATGTTGACACTGTGCACGCATAACGAGACGTTTTCGCGTGAAATTTAAAACACAGTCTCTCTTGACTAATTTGGACGTGCTGATTTCAAATTTATCAGTTTTACGTCCATCTGCGGTCTTCTAGACCAGTTTTCGAGATCTGTATGACCCTATCTCGAAAAACGTGTCAGGTGCTCGATTGACTAATTTGGGTGTCCTGAGTCTAAATATATCAGTTTCGGGGTGAGAAAAGGTCGTCTTGACCCTCATCCCGATACTGCGTATCTTTTAAACAAAATCTACATTTTGTGCTCAATTGACCAGATTGAGCCTGCTGACTATTAATATATCAGTTTTATGTCAGATTAAGGCCGTCTTGGCCACTAACATGACACTGCGTATCACACTGTTCACTAATCACTATTCACTATCTGACTGACTAATCTGAGCGTTCTGACTCCGATTTTGTCAGTCTCTGGGCGAGAAGAGGTCATCTAGACCACTTTTCTCCATACTGTACATCTATTAGGGTAATTATCACTGCTGCGCTCAGATGACCAGTCTGAGCGCACTAATGACTAGCTCATCAGTTGTAATGACCGCCATTTTCATGGCACCTACTTACCATGTAATAAGTCATTAAGAAATGAAATGGACATAATTTAATGTCTTTTAGTACAATTTAAGTAACACAGTCAGGTATACGGCCGTGTGAGTGACCGTATGCCATTCGGACTGTGTATCTGTTAGTAGCCGTGTGAGTGTACATAGCCATGTAGTGTAACACGGTCAAGCACACGGCCGTGTAAGAGGCTGTGTACCGCTCAGATAGATGAATGTGTTTCAAAGACATGGCCGTGTTGAGTAGTCTCAACTAGTACACGCCCATGTTTGAAATGTACACGCCCGTGTTGCGTTGCACACGCACGTGTAAGAGTCCGTGTAGAAGGCTGTGTAATGAGCCGAGAGCCACTGTAATGACTCTCATGAATTATGAAACTTAATTACTATGTAATGATGTAATTAAGTTAATAAGCACAGTGTGCTTTTCAGTTAAATGAATTAAACAGGAATAGTAGCGTTTAATTACTATTCATGCAGTGAAAGGGGTAATCGACAGTGAAATCGGTCCACCCTATTATGTGAGTATGCGTTGAGACACGCAATATCAAGAAACCGGTCTAGACGACCATTTCATGATACAGAACTGATAAGCTAGTCATCAGTACGCTCAGACTGGTCATCTGAGCGCAGCAGTGATAATTGCCCTAATAGATGTACAGTATGGAGAAAGTGGTCTAGATGACCTCTTCTCTCCTAGAGACTGACAAAATCGGAGTCAGAACGCTCAGATTAGTCAGTCAGATAGTGAATAGTGATTAGTGAACAGTGTGATACGCAGTGTCAGGTTAGTGGCCAAGACGGCCTTAATCTGACATAAAACTGATATATTAATAGTCAGCAGGCTCAATCTGGTCAATTGAGCACAAAATGTAGATTTTGTTTAAAAGATACGCAGTATCGGGATAAGGGTCAAGACGACCTTTTCTCACCCCGAAACTGATATATTTAGACTCAGGACGTCCAAATTAGTCAATCGGGCACCTGACACATTTTTCGAGACGGGGTCATGCAGATCCAGAAAACTGGTCCAGAAGACCTCAGATGGACGTAAAACTGATAAATTTGAAATCAGCACGTCCAAATTAGTCAAGAGAGACTGTGTTTGAAATTTCACGCGAAAACGCCTCGTTATGCGTGCGCAGTGTCAACACAGTGTAGGTCTAACCACAGTATCAAGAAATTGGTCAAGATGACCTATTCTTGATATAAAACTGATATATTTGGAATCAGAATGCTCAAATTAGTCATTTGAGCACAAAAGTAATTTTTGACCGGGAACTATACAGTATCGGGAAACTGGTCGAGACGACCTCAGATGAAGATAAAACTGATATATTTGGGTTCAGCACGCCCAAATTAGTCAGTATAGCCTATCTTAAAATTTTTCAAAAAAATTAGTATAAAGGGCGAAATTTTGGGGATTCTAGAAAAATAGACCCCATATTTTTCCAAATCACATTTTCTCCCTCCCACACCACACGAAGATGAACAGTGACCAACCATCGAATCCGGCCTCCGTTTTCGATACCGCCGGCACCATTGGAAAGCTCTCGACGAGCTGAGTCCAACGGTGTGCCGAGTCGACGGAACCGATGCCGGAGCACGCCGCACGCACCGCCCAAAGCCGCCGGTGGCCGAATTTTTCAAACTGCCGTATCTCCGCCGTCCGACGTCCAAATGCCACGATTCCGGTCCCAATGGATTCGTGGTGAAGAGTAGAACAAAACCCAGGCTTCATTTCATGTCAACAGCCGCCAAATCGCGCCGCCCAAGGTTCGCCGTCGTCGTCACCGTCGCCGCCGTCGGATCTCATTATTCCAGTGGAGTTGAGTTGCAAGGTGGGTATCAAAATGCTCAGAACAACACGTAGATCAAAAGCCCCAAATCAATTTGGGGCAACAACGCCAGAAAATGAAGATCCAACACCGCCGCCGTCGCTGACTTTTCGAGGGCCGATTACCGGTGATAGGAGCCTCGATTGGTGAAATTGACACCACCAATGGGTCCCTCTCGTCAAGCTCTTCAAGATGGTGGTCGCCACTCCCATCGCCGCCGTGGTCAACACCGGTCAACGGCGACCCGGAGACCGAAAATTGAAGAATGGCCCGTTGGCCTATTTTCGACGTTCCGGACACATCCGCGACATAGGATTTGCAAACCGGAGTTTCAAAAGTGAAGAACGACGATTCAAAGATTGTGCGGTCGAGACCGAACGGTTCGTCCGTCCGCCGACGGGAACGATTTTGATAGTGGTTTTGATCCCTTGATTCCTCAATTTATTATTAGAAATAATTATGTATGAATTATGGTTTACTGACTTGAGGAATTGTAAGAAAAAGGGATGAAATGTCGAAAAAGAGAATGTGAGGAAATGTGAATATTTTTACGTAAAAAGCGGAGCTTTTACGTAAAAATTAGGCCTCTGGTTTAGTACGTGGCAGGTTAGAATAGGTTAGATGGTTTTGAGGCGTTTCCTAAACGCCGGAAACCCAAAAATTAAGCAGAAATGCTGACGAAATTTCTAAAACGGCGCAAAGGGGTATTTTAGGAAACGAGCGGTGAAAATGTGATCGGGATGGAAACCCGAGCCCCCTCGATGACCTAGGTCCGGGAAGGAAGGACGGACGTTGTAAGGATTAATGAACCGCCCCATTAGAAATCTCGAAATGTAAGAAACCGACCCCTATGTCAGAATAGTACCACTCGAGGGACGGGTGCAATCTAAGTATAAAATTTGGGGCGATTACATCGGTAACGGTAACCCGACAGGCTAAATGGTCATACGATAGGTATTCAGTCAGTTGACTGGTCGGTTAGCCAGTCAAGGACCAAGTCGGAATGGGATAGTGAGAGACAGTGATTAATTTGTCAAGTAGACAGATTAATCAAGCACGATTAAAAATTAGATATCAATTTTCCCAAAGTAGAGCAGTTAGGTACCGATAGGCATCGGTACCACACAACGATAAGTTTATTAGTTCCTAACGATAGAGTGACCTAAGAGCGATGTTAATTAATTTATTGGGTAAATAAATTAATTAACAATGATTAGAAAATCAAATTCTTAAGAAGAGGGCAATTAGTACCGATAAGGATCGGTACCACATAACGAGAATTTTTATTAGTCACTAATGACCACGGTGACCTAAGAGTGAATGTTAACGAAATGCATTATGATTACAGGGAGGTACCTGTATTGTGACGAAGGCGAGAGTATAAACTGTCTGCTGACAGGTAAGTACAACTCCGCCTACAGCATGGATAAAATGAATTTAAAATGATGCTTTTCCAGTATTTTAAGTATGTATCTTGCACACGATGCTACACAGCATACATAAGAGCATATAGTTTCACAATCGAGTAGATTGATGAAAGAACAAGATAGAAGCCATAGATCCCTACCGCGTAGGATTGGGGACAGCTTAGAGAAGCGTATGGCTAGAACAGTTAAACAAGATGGAAATAAATAGGTGTGTCGTACCGGCTCCTTCAGTCGAAGGGGTTTCCAGTTAAAGAAAGTTAAGGCCAAAAGTTGAGTATCAGTTGATGACTCTTCGGCATTAGTTGTCCTCGGGAGTTACCGTTGGTCTGCCCGCACACGGTACTGACACATGGGCCCTAAATAGACAAGAAAAGAAAAGAGAAGTTTGAAGCATAAATGAACATAACCGGACCATGCATTAGTTATAGTTCGCTATGCTTTCTTTTTCAGTAGAGTGCATACAGTACACGATGCTTCTGTCATGCATAAAGTATGTGAAGTTTTATATTCATTGTTATGACATGTTATGTGATGACATGATATGTGAGTTGATATGTGATATGCTTATATGGTATGTGATTTATTAAGTGATATATGTCATGCCTATGATTTTACGTATGTGCTATGTTTTAAACATGTTTTACGGTTAACATGTTGTACTTACTGGGCGTAAAGCTCACGGAGTGTGTTCATGCTGTAGGTAAGCTTCCTATAGTGCAAACACCAAGGGACGATGATGGTGGCGGAGGTGGATGTGAGGATGAGGTTATGGATACACCGCGAGCATTCTTCCGCACAGTATGAGTAAATAGTATTTTGAATGGTGACAGTTAAATAGTGTTTTGAATAGAAAAGGTTAAACAGTATTTTGGAACAGTAAACAGTATATGTATGAGTAGTATATTTAAATAGTATCTGGTGAATAGTAATCAGATAAACAAGTATATAATTATGTATGTATAATTTAAATCCTTATGTTTTTCAAATTCTGCATTTTAATAGTATACGTACGTGAATAGTAAATACGTACGCGTATATATAAAAAAAAAATCCCTCTAAATTTATGGTATTAAATTCAGTAAGTTTAAGTATCGGTTTTAAAGAAGAAGTATAAGTAAAAGTTAAAGAAGCAAGTAATAGTTTTCAGTGACGGTCCGGGCCGCCCATCCCAACGATGAGGGAGAGGAGATCCCCAACCGCTTTAGTAATGACGAATAGATGGGGATATACGAACCCCAAGTCATCATAGCCAGCGATGACGAGGTCAGTTTCGACTAAGAAGAAGAGAACCCAGAGGAGTACTCACTCAGTGATAGTGATGATGAGGAGATGTCTGATACTGAATCAGGATTGTCCTTCCAATAGTAGTAACCCTTCTGCGGGAATGTTAGTTATGAAAAAAATATAGAGGGAAGCAGTAGCTCTCCCCCGTCAAATGTAGCATAATGTACTTGTTGGGATCGTATAAGGGAAGTGTGTGTCACTCCCACTGAACTAGAATCTTGAATATATATATATATTATGTGAAATATATTATGAGATAAGCAGTAAAGCTTTGCCCTAGGGGCCAGATATAAATTTTTTCCACAAGCGTGAGTATGATATGACAAAAAGTGCAGGACGAATCCTAGCACTCAGACGATGTCCCAATACAATGCGGCAATTGTATTGAACATCACAGTATGAGAGAAAGAAAGATGGATATAGTGTGTATATTTATATCCGTAATGTTTAAATAAGATTGTTAAGTAAGAAAGAAAATGATATGTGATACGAGTCCCAAGTACAGAATTTAAGAGACTTATATTTTCCTTTTCCGCTGTACGATAGGGTTACATAGGAAAACATGGCAAGAACGAGAGCTTAGTCAAACCCAGCATCCCGAGAGGATGAGTTGATAGCACAGATCGCAGCCATGCGAGAGATGATGGAGAACTAGCAACCGGAGCTAAACCAGCTTAGAGAACAGCTGGGCCAGCAACCCTAGGCACCACAGTCAGTAGAGATGCCAGCACAGGAGGCTCTAGCAGCCCAGAAACTCTGAGGGAACAAGCAACTCCTCCAGCCCAGGAGGCACTAGCGCCTATAGTAATGGCTACTCTCATAGCAGCAATTGTTTTTTTGCCAATCCCTAGGGAAGGCGACTTGTATGAGAGATTCCGACACATGAAAGCGTTAGAATTCTTAAGAATCACCAACGCTATAGAGGCCGACGATTGACTAACGGATATCCAAGTAATCTTGGATTTTATAGGGTTAACAGATAGAGAGAGAAAGTGATGTACGCATCCTTCACCCTGCGCAATGAGGCACGTTAGTGGTGGAAGATGGTAACCATTAGGAGGAACATCAGAGAGATGAGCTGGAGCGATTTCATTGAGGAATTCAAGGAGATGTACTTCAACGAGGAAGCACTAGCAGCGCAGTAAGACGAGTTCAACAACCTGCGCCAAGGTAGTGTGACTGTTATGGAGGCAGTCAAGAAATTTGAGTAGTTGACTCAACTTTTTCCAGATTTGGTACCGACTAAAAGGAGAGAGTCAGACGAATGCTGAAGATGTTCAGAACGGAAATCACAGTTTAGGTCTGTAGCGGAAGCCACGCACCAGCGACACTAGCAGAATGTGTCAGCAAGACTATCTGAGCTGAGTACTGATCGGTTCATGATAAGGAGCGAAAGGCGTAGAATTTTAAGGCACGAAAGGAGGAGAAAATGCAAGCCGAGCAGGCTCAGGAGAAGCAGAACCCCGAGTCACAATACAGAGGGCAGAATGTGGGAACCGGCCAGAATAGTAGGCATTCCCATAACAACAACAAGAGAAAAGGGGAATTAAGGCAATCAAGATTCATAGAAGAATTTCCCCAGAAGAGAGACGACCAGGAAGGAATGATAGCCAATACCCGACATGCACGAGATGCGAAAAGGGGCACCCAGGAGAATGCAAGCAGAGAGTAAGTGGTTGTTTCATCTGTGGCAAGGAAGGTCACTATGCCAAAAAAAAAAAAAAAATTTGCCACTCCAACCTGTAGAATCGACAGAATCAACCCTGCACTGAGAATAATTAACTTCGCACCAACCAGACCAGGATCAAAGACCCTTCAATCACACAAGGCATACTGAAAGCTTCAGACAGCTAAGGGATAATCTATGCTTACGCGAGGAATGATGCTGAAGCTGTAACTTCTGTAGTGGTGACAGGCCAACTTTCTATCACCAACTTTGATGTGTTAGTTCTACTTGATTATGGAGCCACCCATTCGTTGCATCATCAGATTCTGCTAAAAAGCTTAGGACACAACGTTGTCATAAACTGTTGAAGGTGAAAAATCGTTTTCGAACCAATCGGATGCGAAAAGTTCATCTACAAGGGTTTGTCGCCAGAGCAACCCAAGACGATGATATCAGCAGTGAAGGCTCACGAGATGCTATCCAGTGGATGCACAGACTTCCTAGTATACGTAGTAGATAATACACGAGGAATAGAGATAGGACCCAAGGACATGCCGATAGTCCAGGAATTCGTGGAGATATTTCCAGAAGGTCTTCTAGAACTCTCATCAGAGCGTGAGATCTTGTTCGAGACTGAACGTTTACCAGAATCAGCCCCATCTTTGAGGCCCCCTACGGAATGGGCCCTGTAGAGCTAAAGGAGCTCCAAGCCCAGCTAAAGGACTAAATAGATAAGGGATTCATGCGACAGAGCTATTCACCCTTGAGAGCACCCATACCAATCGTGAAGAAGAAAGATGGACCACTGAGAATGTGCATCGACTAAAGAGAGTTGAACAAGATTACGATTAAGAACAAGCATCTGTTGCTGCGAGTTGACGATCTATTTGATTAGCTCTGAGACGCTGCAATGTTCTCGAAGATTGATCTACGTTCAGGGTACCATCAACTACGAATCAGGAAAGAAGATGTACCCAAAACAGCCCTTCAAACGCGGTACGGACATTACGAGTTTCTGTTCATGTTGCTCAGATTGACGGACACGCTAGCAACTTTCATGAACCGGATGAACTGCATGTTCAAGGACTATTTGGATAAGTTTGTCATTGTGTTCATCGATGACATACTTATACACTTTAAGACGAAGGAAGAGCACAAAGAGCACTTAATTATCATTTTGCGCATGCAACAGGACCATCAGTTATACACCAAGTTCTCCAAGTACGAGTTTTGGCTGGAGAAGGTCCATTTCCTAGGCCATGTAGTCCCCAAGGAAGGAGTATCTGTGGACCCGATGAAAATTGATGTAGTTAGCACGTGGCCAGCTCAGAGGAACGTAACGGGAATTCACAGTTTCTTTAAACTAACAGGATGTTACCTATACTTAGTCGAAGGCTACTCAAAGTTAGCTGCTTCGCTCACAGAGCTCACCAAGAAGGGAAAGAGGTATAAGTGAATCGACAAGTGTAAGGAAAGCTTTCAAGAGCTGAAATGAAGACTTATAAGCACTCCAATGCTGACCATTTCAAATGTTGGTCAGGGAAGCTTTGTGATTTGAAGCGACGCATTTAAAACCGAGTTGGAAACTGTGTTGATGCAGAGTGGTCGAGTAGTCGCATATGCTTCACGACAACTCAAAGACCCTGAAAAGAGCTACCCAATGCGTAATCTGGAGCTAGCAGCAATAGTTTTTACGTTAAAAGTATGGAGGCACTACCTGTATGGAGCCAAGTGCGAGGTTTACACCGACCATCAGAGCCTCAAGTGTATATTCACGCAAAAAGAGCTCAACATGAGGTAGCATGGATGGCTAGAGTTGGTAAGGATTACGACCGTAAGATCTTATACCATCCGGGAAAAGCCAATAAGGTAGCCGATGCGCAGAGTCAGAAGCATATTACTATGCCTATGGCTATTAGTGCCTTGTCAGGAAGCGCTATAAAAGAGTTATGCGGCAGTGAGATTAAGATTTTGACAAAGAGGTTGTCTGACATGACCCTCCAATCAATGCTTCAAGAAGAGATCAAGATCGGTTAAGGCTTCGAATTGTCCCTGAACAAGCTCAAAAAGGAGGCTACAGAGGATCAAAGTTCAGAGTTTAAGATCCCTAAGGATGACATACTCTACTACAGAGATAGAGTGTGTGTTATGAAAGATGAAGAACTCACAAAGCGAATACTTTTGGAACCTTACGAGACATCATATTTCGTATATCCGATAGCGAATAAGATGTACAAGTACCTGAAGGAAAGCTTTTGGTGGCTTGAAATGAAGAATGACATTGTCGAGTTCGTTGCCAGATACCTTACGTGTCAGAAGGTTAAGGCAGAACACCAACGCCCAGTAGGATAATCGTAGAAAATTAAGCTACCCGAGTGGAAATAGGACCAGATTACGATGAATTTTGTAGTCGGATTGCCGAAGACGTCAAACGATAGTGACACAAGCTGGGTGATTGTAGAAAGACTGATGAAATCAGTTAGATTTTTAGCAATGAAAGTTAGCTACTCGGTGGAATGACCAGTAGAAATCTATGCGGCACAGTTCGTGAAACGGCACGGAATACCAGAGTCGATCGTCTCAGATCGTAGTGGACGCTTTACCTCCAGATTTTTGCCGCATTACGGTCCAAGTGAGAGTTCAGCACAGCATTTCATCCTCAGACCGACAGTTAGTCTGAGAGGACCATATAGATGTTAGAGGACATGTTGAGACCTGCGTCCTAGACTTCAAAGGAAATTGAGATCAGAAGCTACCATTGAGCGAGTTCTCGTACAACTGCAACTATCATTCCTCGATAGGAATGGCACCGTACGAGACACTCTGTGGAAGGGAATGTAGATCCCTGGCTCATTAGTACGAAACCGGAGAGAAACGGCTAGTTAGCTCAGACATCATTAAGAATACCATGGCAGACGTGAAGCTGATACGAAAAACGTAAGATACAGTGCACAGTCGACAGAAGAATTTTGACGATAAGCGCCATAGACCCCTCGAGTTTCAAGTAGCGACGCCTATGAAAGGGGTGATGCACTTTGAAAAGAAAGGAAAGCTCCATCCTAGGTATATAGGACCCTCGAGATAATAGAGAAAGTCGGGAAGGTGGCTTATAGACTAACGCTTCCTCCCGAGTTAGCTATAGTGCACAACATCTTTCACGTCTTGATGCTGAAGAAGTACATGCCAAACAGCTCCCATGTTCTTAGCCAAGAATCCGTTGTAGTATACGCTGATCCAACGTACGAGGAGAGACCCGTGCGGATCCTAGTTAGAAAGGAGAGAGTACTTAGGAATAAAGTATACCGCTAGTAAAAGTGTTGTGACAGAATCATAGTGTTGAGGAAGCCACATGAGAATGGGAAGAAGACATGAGAAGAGACTTCCTGGAATTATTCTAATTTTCGAGGATGAAAATTTTGTAAGGGGGGTAGGTTGTAATGACCGCCATTTTCATGACACCTACTTACCATGTAATAAGTCATTAAGAAATAAAATGGACATAATTTAATGTCTTTTAGTACAATTTAAGTAACACAGTCAGGTATACGGCCGTGTGAGTGACCGTATGCCATTCGGACTGTGTATCTGTTAGTAGCCGTGTGAGTGTACATAGCCATGTAGTGTAACACGGTCAAGCACACGGCCGTGTAAGAGGCTGTGTACCGCACAGATAGATGAATGTGTTTCAAAGACATGGCCGTGTTGAGTAGTCTCAACTAGTACACGCCCGTGTTTGAAATGTACACGCCCGTGTTGCGTTGCACACGCACGTGTAAGAGTCCGTGTAGAAGGCTGTGTAATGAGCCGAGAGCCACTGTAATGACTCTCATGAATTATGAAACTTAATTACTATGTAATGATGTAATTAAGTTAATAAGCACAGTGTGCTTTTCAGTTAAATGAATTAAACAGGAATAGTAACGTTTAATTACTATTCATGCAGTGAAAGGGGTAATCGACAGTGAAATCAGTCCACCCTATTATGTGAGTATGCGTTGAGACACGCCATATCAAGAAACCGGTCTAGACGACCATTTCATGATACAGAACTGATGAGCTAGTCATCAGTACCCTCAGACTGGTCATCTGAGCGCAGTAGTGATAATTGCCCTAATAGATGTACAGTATGGAGAAAAGTGGTCTAGATGACCTCTTCTCTCCTAGAGACTGACAAAATCGGAGTCAGAACGCTCAGATTAGTCAGTCAGATACTGAATAGTGATTAGTGAACAGTGTGATACGCAGTGTCAGGTTAGTGGCCAAGACGGCCTTAATCTGACATAAAACTGATATATTAATAGTCAGCAGGCTCATTCTGGTCAATTGAGCACAAAATGTAGATTTTGTTTAAAAGATACGTAGTATCGGGATAAGGGTCAAGACGACCTTTTCTCACCCCGAAACTGATATATTTAGACTCAGGACGCCCAAATTAGTCAATCGGGCACCTGACACATTTTTCGAGACGAGGTCATGCAGATCCAGAAAACTGGTCCAGAAGACCTCAGATGGACGTAAAACTGATAAATTTGAAATCAGCACGTCCAAATTAGTCAAGAGAGACTGTGTTTGAAATTTCATGCGAAAACGCCTCGTTATACGTGCACAGTGTCAACACAGTGTAGGTCTAACCACAGTATCAAGAAATTGGTCAAGATGACCTTTTCTTGATATAAAACTGATATATTTGGAATCAGAATGCTCAAATTAGTCATTTGAGCACAAAAAGTAATTTTTGACCGGGAACCATACAGTATCGGGAAACTGGTCGAGACGACCTCAGATGAAGATAAAACTGATATATTTGGGTTCAGCATGCCCAAATTAGTCAGTGTAGCCTATCTTAAAATTTTTCAAAAAAATTAGTATAAAGGACGAAATTTTGGGGATTCTAGAAAAATAGCCCCCATATTTTTCCAAATCACATTTTCTCCCTCCCACACCACACGAAGATGAACAGTGACCAACCATCGAATCCGGCCTCCGTTTTCGACACCATCGGCACCATTGGAAAGCTCTCAACAAGCTGAGTCCAACGGTGTGCCGAGTCAACGGAACCGATGCCGGAGCACGCCGCACGCGTCGCCCAAAGCCGCCGGTGGTCGAATTTTTCAAACCGCCGTATCTCCGCCGTCCGACGTCCAAATGCCGCGATTCCGGTCCCAATGGATTCGTGGTGAAGAGTAGAACAAAACCCAGGCTTCATTTCACGTCAACAGCCGCCGAATCGCGCCGCCCAAGGTTCGCCGTCACCGTCGGATCTCACTATTCCGGTGGAGTTGAGTTGCAAGGTGGGTATCAAAATGCTCAGAACAACACGTAGATCAAAAGCCCCGAATCAATTTTGGGCAACAACGCCAGAAAATGAAGATCCAACACCGCCGCCGTCACCGAATTTTCGAGGGCCGATTTCCGGTGATAGGAGCCTCGATTGGTGAAATTGACACCACCAATGGGTCCCTCTCGTCAAGTTCTTCAAGATGGTGGTCGTCACTCCCATCGCCGCCGTGGTCAATGCCGGTCAACGGCGACCCGGAGACCAAAAATTGAAGAATGGCTCGTTGGCCTATTTTCGACGTTCCGGACACATCCGCGGCATCGGATTTGCAAACCGGAGTTTCAAAAGTGAAGAACGACGATTCCAAGATTGTGCGGTCGAGACCGAACGGTTCGTCCGACCGCCGACGGGAACGATTTTGGTAGTGGTTTTGATCCCTTGATTCCTCAATTTATTATTAGAAATAATTATGTATGAATTATGGTTTACTGACTTGAGGAATTGTAAGAAAAAGGGATGAAATGTCGAAAAAGAGAATGTGAAGAAATGTGAATATTTTTACGTAAAAAGCGGAGCTTTTACATAAAAATTAGGCCTCTGGTTTAGTACGTGGCAGGTTAGAATAGGTTAGATGGTTTTGAGGCGTTTCCTAAAAGCCGGAAACCCAAAAATTAAGCGGAAATACTGCCGAAATTTCTAAAACGGTGCAAAGGGGTATTTTAGGAAACGAGCGGTGAAAATGTGATCGGGATGGAAACCCGAGCCCCCTCGATGACCTAGGTCCGGGAAGGAAGGACGGACGTTGTAAGGATTAGTGAACCGCCCCATTAGAAATCTTGAAATGTAAGAAAACGACCCCTATGTCAGGATAGTACCACTCGAGGGACGGGTGCAATCTAAGTATAAAATTTGGGGCGATTACATCGGTAACGGTAACCCGACAGGCTAAATGGTCATACGAGAGGTATTCAGTCAGTTGACTGGTCGGTTAGCCAGTCAAGGACCAAGTCGGAATGGGATAGTGAGAGACAGTGATTAATTTGTCAAGTAGACAGATTAATCAAGCACGATTAAAAATTAGATATCAATTTTCCCAAAGTAGAGCAGTTGGGTACCGATAGGCATCGGTACCACACAACGATAAGTTTATTAGTTCCTAACGATAGAGTGACCTAAGAGCGATGTTAATTAATTTATTGGGTAAATAAATTAATTAACAATGATTAGAAAATCAAATTCTTAAGAAGAGGGCAATTAGTACCGATAAGGATCGGTACCACATAACGAGAATTTTTATTAGTCACTAATGACCACGGTGACCTAAGAGTGAATGTTAACGAAATGCATTATGATTACAGGGAGGTACCTGTATTGTGACGAAGGCGAGAGTATAAACTGTCTGCTGACAGGCAAGTACAACTCCGCCTACAGCATGGATAAAATGAATTTAAAATGATGCTTTTCCAGTATTTTAAGTATGTATCTTGCACACGATACTGCACAGCATACATAAGAGCATATAGTTTCATAATCGAGTAGATTGATGAAAGAACAAGGTAGAAGCCATAGATCCCTACCGCGTAGGATTGGGGACAGCTTAGAGAAGCGTATGGCTAGAACAGTTAAACAAGATGGAAATAAATAGGTGTGTCGTACCGGCTCCTTCAGTCGAAGGGGTTTCCAGTTAAAGAAAGTTAAGGCCAAAAGTTAAGTATCAGTTGATGACTCTTCGGCATTAGTTGACCTCGGGAGTTACCGTTGGTCTGCGCGCACACGGTACGGACACATGGGCCCTAAATAGACAAGAAAAGAAAAGAGAAGTTTGAAGCATAAATGAACATAACCGGACCATGCATTAGTTATAGTTCGCTATGCTTTCTTTTTCAGTAGAGTGCATACAGTACACGATGCTTCTGTCATGCATAAAGTATGTGAAGTTTTATATTCACTGTTATGACATGTTATGTGATGACATGATATGTGAGTTGATATGTGATATGCTTATATGGTATGTGATTTATTAAGTGATATATGTCATGCCTATGATTTTACGTATGTGCTATGTTTTAAACATGTTTTGCGGTTAACATGTTGTACTTACTGGGCGTAAAGCTCACGGAGTGTGTTCATGCTGTAGGTAAGCTTCCTATAGCGCAAACACCAAGGGACGATGATGGTGGCGGAGGTGGATGTGAGGATGAGGTTATGGATACACCGCGAGTATTCTTCCGCACAATATGAGTAAATAGTATTTTGAATGGTGACAGTTAAATAGTGTTTTGAATAGTAAAGGTTAAACGGTATTTTGGAACAGTAAACAGTATATGTATGAGTAGTATATTTAAATAGTATCTGGTGAATAGTAATCAAATAAACAAGTATATAATTATGTATATATAATTTAAATCCTTATGTTTTTCAAATTCCACATTTTAATAGTATACGTACGTGAATAGTAAATACGTACGCGTATATATAAAAAAAAATCCCTCTAAATTTATGGTATTAAATTCAGTAAGTTTAAGTATCGGTTTTAAAGAAGAAGTATAAGTAAAAGTTAAAGAAGCAAGTAATAGTTTTCAGTGACGGTCCGTGCCGCTAAGGGCACGGGGCGTCACATCAGTTCTGTATCATGAAATGGTCGTCTAGATCGGTTTCTTGATATTGCGTGTCTCAACGTATACTCACATAATAGGGTGGACTGATTTCACTGTCGATTACCCCTTTCACTGCATGAATAGTAATTAAACGTTACTATTCCTGTTTAATTCATTCAACTGAAAAGCACACTGTGCTTATTAACTTAATTACATCATTACATAGTAATTAAGTTTCATAATTCATGAGAGTCATTACAGTGGCTCTCGGCTCATTACACAGCCTTCTACACGGACTCTTACACGTGCGTGTGCAACACAACACGGGCGTGTACATTTCGAACACGGGCGTGTACTAGTTGAGACTACTCAACACGGCTATGTCTTTGAAATACATTCATCTATCTGAGCGGTACACAGCCTCTTACACGGTCGTGTACTTGACCATGTTTCTTAAATTTGCTAAAAGACATTAAATTATGTCCATTTTATTCCTTAATGACTTATTACATGGTAAGTAGGTGTCATGAAAATGGCGGTCATTACAATACCAGAGTCCTATTTTATGTAAAAGTTTCCCAAACTTTTACATAAAAATTTGCACAATTACCAATTTGTAAATCAACCACAATGTACAAAATTTTTTTTCACTTTCCCCCCTTAATTAAGCCACAGTTTTGAACTTACCAATCTAGCAAAATTTTTCTTCATTTTCACCACATTATGCTCGGTTTTTACCCTTAAACCATAATATAATTTTTTTATTCCAAAACAGGCCTTAATTTCCAAAAGTTCTTCACCAAAACCCTAAACCAAGAACCGGTTTTCCACTTAGGGTTTTCACACCAATTTTTATCAAATTTTTTTCATCCAAGTTTTTCCATCACACCAAGACTTAATTTCAAGCATTTAACAACATCCAAAACACAAAATTTTCTATCCTTTCCTCTTAAATGTCCCACGGCCACACTATGCACAATTTGCACCAAAATTTTTCTAAGCAAATTCAATATGAAATTTATGTTTCCAAACTTCCAAAACATGTTTTCACACAACATAACAACATGTTCAACAAAATTTCATCACCAATATCACCCTTTGAACCCACGGATTTCATGGGAGAAAACATGCCAAACTTCAATTTTTTTATGCAAATCCAATACTTGAGTTACCTTAATCAGCATATCACAAAGCCAACCCTTAAATTCAACAAACCAACAACAAATTTACATCATTTTCTTCACTACATACCCACGGATTTCATAATCAAAAATGGGGAAGAAAATTCAAATTTCAAGGCTTACCTTGTTCACTTGGATGCTAGCAACTTAAGCTTGACTTCTTGCTTCCAAAAACTTGAAGAAATTATTTGATTCACTTAGGAGGTTCAAGTTTTCCCCTTGGAACAAGACTTAGAAAATTTTTTTGGCTTGGTTTTTCTTTTGGTTGGTGTTGCTACGGTTTTGCTCCCAAAATGGCTGAATCCTTTTTTGTTAAGGAAACCAATTACTTTGGCAAATTTTGGCATAATTCACCCTTATCAACCAATAAAATTTTGACACCTTTCATGGCAATTCTTTCCACCATTTTTCAAAAATCAAAAAGATGGAATTTTGGCCCAATCTTGGCCATTAGATCAACGGTGCATTAAATCCTAGCCATCTAGCTTACCTACCACCATAATTAGCCATTTAAAATTCACTTTAATGACATCATTGATGGTGAGTCATACCCTTGACTTTTTAATCTTACTATTCATATTAATTCGGTTACATTTTGACCAAAATTTGACCTGAGCAAAATTTTTCTGAAATCACCCCAGTGGGTTCTTGAGGTCTCCGGTACAGTCGGATTAAATTATTCTGCTTCCGTTTGATTAAAATCAATTTTGGAAGTTTTTCGTCTTTTACTGCACCATAGGCACCATTTCAAAATCAAAATCAACTTCGTTTTGACACCATTTCACCCGTTTTGATTCGGCAAAATTTCTCAACACTGAATTATTATGCATCAACATTGTCAGAACATTTTATTACGTTATAAACAATATAAATTCATTTATTTTACCCTTTAAATAGTGCAAGTTGTCACACATATACAGTTCTACATTTTCTTCCGAGAATGCCAGAAATTCCAGGTTATCACAGAAGAAGCCACGTAGGAACGGAAAGAGGATATGAAAAGAGACTTCCTGGACTTATTCTAATTTTTGAGGATGAAAATTTTGTAAGGGGGGTAGATTGTAAGGACCGCCCCATTCCTGTAACTTGATTTTCATTTAATGAGAGATTAAGGGATGATTTGATGCATTTTAGTGCAATTTGTTAAAGTTCACGGTCCTTTACACGGCCGTGTACCAATCGGACTGTGTACGTGTGTGTAGCCGTATAACTGAACATGGCCGTGTACAGAGACACGGTCAAGAGCACGACCGTGTATCACCCAGGTAAATGAACGTGTAAAGGGCCGTGATTCGAAATAGGGCCGTGTTGAAGAATTTCAACTGGTACACACCCGTGTTGCCTTATACACGCCCGTGTAGGAGGCCGTGTATGGGGTAGAGAGCTACTAAAATGACTCTCACGATTCATGAAACTTAATTACGATATAATTAAGCAATTAAGTTGAAAAATATAGTATATCTTCTAATTGAATAGATTAAATAGATACAGTACTGTTTAAGTACTATTCATGCAATGAAGGGGGTGATCGACAGTGAACCCAGTCTATCCTATTATGTATGTATGTGTGAGACACGTAGTGTTAGGAAACTAGTCCGGATGGCCATTTCTTGACACAAGACTGGCAAACAGATCACCAGAACGCTCGGATCGAACATCTGAGTAAGGTAGCGAGAGAAAACCCTAGCTAGGGTATGGTATTGAGAAAATGGTCTGGATGATCTCCTCTCACCTAGAGACTGACAAAATCGGAGTCAGAGCACTCAAATTAGTCAGATAAGTCAAAGATAATGAATAGTAAATAGTGAGAATCACAATGTCAAGTTATTGACCAAGACAGCCTTAAATTGACCTAAAACTAATATATGAACGGTTAGTAGACTCAATCTGGTTGATTGAGCATAAAATGGGAATTTTAGTTTGAGAGATATACAGTATCAGGATGAGGGTCAAAACGACCTTTACTCGCTCCGAAACTGATATATTTGGACTCAAACGTCCATATTAGTCAATCGGGCACCTGACACGTTTTTTGAGGTGGGGTCACATAGATCCCGAAAATTGTCCAGATGACCTCCGATGGACGTAAAATTGATAAAAATGGAATTAGCACGTCCAAATTAGTTAAGAGAGACTGTGTCTGAAATTTCACCCGGGAACGCCTCAGTTTGCATATGAAAGGACAACACAGTATAAAACAACCACAATATAGGATATGAACAGTAAATTAGACTAATAATGGGCCCTTAGATAATATAAAACAACCAGAAATTTACAGTACAAAAATCGGATTCAAAAATCCAATTTTCGGGTGAAAATTGGAACACTACCAAGAAAGGACCAAACACCGCAATATAAAATTAGACTGCAATGAGAAGCCAACATAGATAAAATTGGCCCTTAGAAACCATGCCCCTAGCTGCAAAAGGCAGCTGAAAATGGCTGCTCCCATAGCCCAAAAGTAAGATTAAAAAATTACCCTAGCCATGACAACTTTTGAATAAAAAATTCAATGGGTTTTAAAAGCTTGGTCAACAATCTTTGTTTATTCTTCTCTTACTTCCATGAGCAGCCCATGCCCACTTTGGTCTGAAAATGGGTAGTAATTTGTCCCATGATTTGGCTAATTTGGTGGACAATTAATTAGGATTAAGTCAAAGTAAACTTGATCAATTTTGCCTATAAAAGGCACCCTTCACACAAGTGAATTGCTTTCCTTTCTTTTGGCTCCCAAAACACATTTCATTCTCCCTTTTCTTCTAGCTACAACCAAACCTTTCTAATCCCTAAACCCTCACATTTTCAAGCCCTAAATCACACCAAGAGCTTACCAAAAACTAGACCTCACAATCTTGTGTTAGGAGGATTCGAATCCAAGCCGTTCTAAGGAACCAAGGGTAAGTTTTCAAAATCCAATCCTTGAAGTTTTTAGTTTCTGTTTTGGGTTGATTTTTAAGAGAAATTTTTGGTATTGTGTCTAGCAAAAACCAAACTCATTTCCCTTAGTTTCCCACAGCCACTTGGTTCATCAAGCCTTGGTTAAAAAACGTGCTTGGTTCGAAGCACAAAAGTAAAAACTGAAACCTTCCCTTTTTGGGCGATTTAGTGATCTTAAGTTTTTGACCAAAGCCATTTATGTGTATTTATCTATGCAAATGGTTTGTAATAATTTATTTTTAGCCCTTAAGTTTCCATTTTTAAGTTTATGTGGTTGTGGTTGTGTTTACAAATTTTTATGAATGACTATGGTATGTATGATGTTACGAACGAGTAGGAACGTGGCTGGACATAAATCTGTCCTAGGAAAGGCTATGGATTTTGGCCATTTTGACCCACTTAGGGTCCAAATTTGGGATTTGGTAAAACATGGTGTTTTAAGGAAATTTTGATATAGTCATTTTTGTGATAGGCCTTGGCCAAAAATGAACCTAAGATGGGTTTTTAGAGTGTTTTTCACTTGGTGTCCGAAACTGGGAACAAAATCCAAACCCAAAAATAGGCACGGGTTTTAGTGAAAACGGACCCCTTAGATTCCGAACCAGACTTCGGGCTCAACATGAAAGTTGTAGATCTCATCAAAACCTTTGAGATGACTTATGTGTGTTTTAAAAATTTGGCCGTTTCAGAGCCGTTTTTATGGAGACGTTTTTACGGAGACGTAAAACTTGGATTTTTTCAAAAAAACTGGGCATAAGCCCACGGGTTTGATGGAATTAGGAGCCGTTAGAGTTGGATTTAGGCTACAAGGTGAACACAAGATTTGTTCATCTTATTGAGGACAAAAACTTTCATGTTTTCCAAAATCATAAACAAAGTCGTTTTGATCAACTTTCAGAATGGTTTTCAAAAATGGTTCAAAAACCACCTTTAAAATGTAACTTTAAAAATGTAATTTATACTCTTCAAAATAAAATGTGTTTTAACACGTTAAAAATACAAACATGGTTTTTTATAAAAACGTCCCCCACCTTTCAACGGGGTGATAAGGGGACGGTTCCAAAAATAAAGATTTTTTCCTACGAACTTTTAAGTCAACCTACACTTTTTTTCAAAGAGAAACGGTGTGTGTAGCCCGGTAGGCTACCACACCAAACAAGCCTTAGTAGCCCGGTAGGCTACTACCCCAAACGAGGCATAGTAGCCTGGTGGGCCATTACACTAAATAAGGAATAGTAGCTGGTAGGCTACCACACCCCAACAAGCAAAGTAACTCGATCGGTTACTACACCTATTTACGGATAGTAACCTGGTAGACTACTTAGTTACCAACACGTGAGGTAACCGGTCAGTTGACTGATCGGTAAACCAGCCAAGGACCGCATTTCAAACAACACTATAAGGGACGATGATTAATCTGTCAAGTAGATGATTGATTAGACATGATACGAGTTAGACACCAAATCCCCATAGTAGGCCAATAAGGTACCGATGGGCCTCGGTACCACATAGAAACACAAGTAATAGTCATTCACAGTAGCAGTGACTCTACGGAGATGCTGATAAGAAACATTATTGATGACAGGTGGTCACCTGTAAATTGTTAAAGGCGCAAGTATGCATTTTGCTAGCAAATTTAGGTAAGTACAACTACGCCTATGGCATGAATAAAATGATGTTAAATGATATTTTTCAGTATGTTAAAAATACGTATGCCATGCACACGATGTCGCACCACATGTTTAGAGCATATCATTTCACAATCAAGTAGATTGATGAAAGAGTAAGTTAGATGCCATATGTCCCTACCACGTAGGATTAGGGACAGCTTAGAAAAGCATGTGGCTAGAAAAGATAAACAAGATGGAAATGTATAGGCGTGTCGTACCAGCTCTTTCAATTGAAAGGGTTTTAAAGTAAGTTAAAGTAGAAAGTTGAGCATCCATTGATGGCTCTACAACTTTTAACCACGGGCATTACCGATGGTCTGTGCACATACGGTACTGACACACGGGCCCTAAATAGACAAGAAAAAGAAAGGAAAATATTGAAGCATAAATGAACATAACCGGATCATGCATTAGTTATAGCTCATCATGCTTTTAGAGACAGTAAGATGCACTCAGTACACGATGTTTTTGTGATGCACATATTATGTAAAGGTTCATATTCGCTGATATGTTATATGATGATTTGTTATGTGATATGTTAATACGGTATACGTTGGTACCTGATATGTTATATGATTTTAAGTATGTTTTATGTTTAAACATGTTTTGCGATAAACATGTTGTACTTACTGGGCATAAAGCTCACATAGTGTGTTCATGCTGTAGGTAAGCGTCCTACGGCTTAAACCCTAATGGGCGATGGTGGCGGCCGAGGTAGATGTGAGGGCAAGGGCATAGAGACACTGCGAGTTTATCTTCCACAAATTTGAGTATCAGTATTTTGAATAGTAATGGTTAAATAGCATTTTGAATAGTAATTATCAAACAGTATTTGTGAATAGTAATCACTAAACGGTAATTTTGAATGGTAATCGTTAAATAGTATTTTTGAATAGTAATCGTAAACCGTACTTTTAAATAGTAACCGTTACATAGTATTTTTAAATAGTAACTGTAAACCATGTTTTTAAATAGTAACTGTTAAATAGTATTTTTGAATAGCAACCGTTAAATAGTATTTTAAATAGTAATCGGTATACGTACGTACACAATAAATACGTATGCGGTAAAAAAAATCTCTAAAATTATGATATCTAATTAAAAATTAAGTGCAAGAAAGTATAAGAAAAGAAAGCAAGTAAGTAAGTTTTTAGTGATGGTTCGGGCCACTAAGGGCACGGGGCGTCACACAGACCGTGTGTTGTTTACACGTAATGAAATATTTGATAATAGTGTAGATGAAATAAATAGATGACAATGGAAAATTAACAAATGATATGGGTTTGTAGGAATTCAATCGGGAAGTAATAAAGGAACGTGGGAGGAATCAAAGAAGTGGACATTAACATAATTATTATAAGTACAGACATTTATTTATCTACTCATGAATTGACTGGTAGTAGGACTTTTAGAGTTTGACATTATGAAATGATCATAATACCCGTAGGATGTGATATTCTCACAAATTCACAAAGCTAGACAAAAAAATGATGAGTTAAAGTAAAGAAAGATAAGAATAAGCAAGATAATAAGACTGAAGCATTAAATGTTAGCGTATTGACCTCCAAAGGTGAGGTTTCAAAGAATGGCTATCCAATTCGATGGGATTCTATCCCGAAGGTGCGGAAGTATAACGTTAAATTTTGGCCGTGAGGTTGGTTGGTGGGTCACTCCCCCTTCCCTCATTAGTCTGTGTGCATTATGGTACGACCATTGAATGGGGCCTACAAGTGAAACTAAAGTAAAATAAAGAAAAGAAAAGAATAGTATGATACAAATGAAAGAAAGAAAGAAAAATAAAAATGAAAGATCGAAAACTAAGTAAGCATAATATGACTAACATAAGTGCGTGTGCATATGTCATATCCTAAGTGTATGTTTGTACTTATTGAGCATTAGCTCATTATTTTGTTCGTGATGTGGGGAATAAGGGTAAGCAATTGGTTTCATGAAAGAAATAACTGAAGGGGCTAGAATACAGATCCCAGGAATGTCATGGAGTGGGAAATGGATCTCACTATGATTTTCAGTTGCTTACAAAATGTATATGTTATGTAAAGAAAGGAAACAAGGATGAATGTACAGTATGTTTAAAAAAAATGTTTTCAATGAAACAATGACTCATGTATTTAATGAATGTTTTTGAAAATGTATATGATGTAAAACAAAATTCACAAAAAAAATCAGTAGTTTTCAAACATTAATTTTTAAACTATAAGTAACATGGAATTTAATGTGTAACGCAAAAGTATGAAACGTAAAGAAGTGAATTTAAGTAAAGTAAAGCAGTCGACGGCTTGAGCAAGTTGATTCGCCAATAAGAGTTGGTGTCAGAGCAGAGTTCTCCAGTTGACCATCCATGACATTTCAAGTATCTGCTTCTGCATAGTCTAAGTAAGTTAGTATTTTGATAAGTACTATTTTAATACGAGTACTAAACCATGTCACTATTGTTTATAATAGGTAATACACAGCCACGCTGTTAGAACACGAGCTACAACTATTAGGTCAGCTCAAGAGGTCAAGCTTGCCATATAGCTAGCAAATATACAAGCTCAACTTGATGTACAAGAAAGGGAAAGCCAGATGTTAAGGGAATTGTTGGATCAAAGAAATGCGGAACGAGTAAATTCTCCTTCACCACAAATGATACTACTAACATCATAACCAACAGCAACATCTGCTAGACCATTAGTGCTAGGTGAACTAGAGATGATTGTAGGTACCCGAGCTGCAGTCCATCAGCCACCATTGTATGAACGGTTCAGGAAGATGAAATCACTAGAATTTGAAGGTTTGGTGGATCCGTAAAATGTAGAAGAATGGTTGGTATCAATACAACTTACCCTAGAATTCATGAATGTGACAGACCAGGAGAAGGTCCTATGTGTGTCCTACGTATTAAAGAAGGATGCAAAGTACTGGTAGGAGACAGTAAGAATGCGACGGGATGTTTTACAATGACATGGAACGATTTCCTAGAAGAGTTCAATAGGAAGTTTTTCAATATAGATACCCTGCGAGCTCAAAAGAGAGAATTTAACGAATTAAAGGAGGGAGAAATAATGGTAGCTGAGGCTTGTCGCAAGTTCGATCAGTTAGCATGGCTATGTCCACATTTGGTCCCCACAGAAAGAGAGCGGGTTCAACGGATGATAGACATGTTCTAACTAGATATCGCGACGCTAGTAGAGAGTGGGGAGACTTCACCTAACACAGTGGCAGACTGTGTCAGCTGAGCAATGAGAGGAGAGCATCGTTTGGCTCGTACTAAAGAAAAACGAACCAAAGTATGGGAGGATAGAAAGAAGGAAAGGGAGCTTCCTAAGCAAAGTCAGAAGAGTAGTCAAGCAAGTCAGACTAGCAAGCCTAATCAGGGTCCCAAATCTGGGTAGAGTAACAACCAAAGCTAGTCAAGCTCTAATAAAAGGAAGACAAATTCAAATGAAAGCTGGAGCCAAAATGTTAGGAATGTGCAATGGAGACAAGGTCAAGAAATTACCCAGAATCGACAGGCTTGTCCCAAGTGTGGGAAGAGACATAAAGGCGAGTGCAAATATGGTACTACTGCATGCTATGTGTATGGCGAAGAGGGTCATTTTGCCAGGGATTACACTTTTAACCGATAGTATTAATCAGGATCTGTCCAACCCAGGCTAGCTAGCCAAGCCCATGCTATGCAAGGACAGGCGATGTCAGGATCTTTTAGTCAGTTAGGGTGACCGGAAACTACACAAAGGATGAATGCACATCTTCTAGCCTACACTAAGGAAGATGTGGAGGCAGGCACATCAAATGTGGTGATAGGTCAGCACCTTGTTACCTAAAGTCCTACACATGTATTATTTGATTCAGGTACATCATATTCTTTTGCATCATATAGTTTTGTAAGAAGAATTTTTCATGCTCAGGATAGTATTGGACAAGAATTTAAAACCACCTTGCCATCAGGTGAGGTTTTATTGTTCGATTACTAGTTACGTAATGTACGAGTAATTGTAGTTGATAGGGAGCTATATATCGATTTGGTTATATTAGATTTGGTTGATTACGATGTCATCTTAGGGATGGATTTCCTTGGGAAGTATCATGCAACAATCGACTACCGATGGTGGAAAGTTGTGTTCCAATTAGAAGGAGAAGAGCAATTAGAGTATGTATATTGTTCTCCGAGGCTACCGAATATGATGATAAGTGCCATGAGGGCAAAGAAGCTAATATCTAGCAGTTGTGCTAGATATTTGGCTTATATTACAGACACAACCAAGGAAGTAAAATTGCAACCAAAGGATGTACTTGTAATCTGTGAATTTATAGAAGTATTTCCAGAAGAATTACCAGGACTCCCTCCCGACCGAGAAATCACTTTTGAGATCGAGTTGTTACCGGGTACCTCTCTGATTTCTAAGGCTCCATATAGGATGGCCCCTGCAGAACTCAAAGAGTTACAAGTTCAACTCAAAGAATTGCTAGAAAAAGGTTTCATTCGACCTAGCTTTTCACCATGGGGAGCTCCAGTTCTCTTCGTAAAAAAGAATGATGGCACCTTAAGGATGTACATAGATTATCGTGAGCTCAACAAATTCATAATTAAGAATAAGTATCCATTGCCAAGGATCAATAATTTATTCGATCAAGTCCACGGAGTCGTGTTTTTCTCGACGATAGACCTTTGATCCGGTTATCACCAGTTAAAGATTAAAGAAGGAGACATTCCCAAGACCGTGTTTCAAACATAGTATGGACACTACGAGTTCCTAGTCATTCCTTTTGGACTGACGAATGCACTAGCCGCCTTTATGGATGTGACGGCCCAAGCCCTTAGTGGCCCGGACCATCACTAAAGACTTGTTTACTTTAACTTTGTCTTTTAAAACTGATACTTAAACATACTTACTTAGATACTATAAATTTTAGGGATTTTTTTTGATTGCGTACGTATTTACTATTCATGTATGTGTACTATTTAATGACTACTATTCAAAAATACTACTTAACAGTTACTATTTAAAAATACTGTTAACGATTACTATTCAAAAATATTATTTAACGATCACCATTCAAAAATACTATTTATCGGTTACTGCACAAAAATACTATTTAACATTTACTATTCAAAAATACTGTTTATCTCAAATTGTACGGAAGAATACTCGTGGTGTATCCATAACCTCGCCTCACATCCACCTCCGCCGCCGTCATCGCCCATTGTGGTTTTGTGGCGGCCCGCCCCTCGTAGAGATCATACAATACTATTACAGTTAATCTTTATTGCTAACTGCGATAGATTGTACTCTCATGGGTCGCCGGCTAATCTATCTCTCTTATAAAACATGACTTTTTTGAGGAAATTTTTTTTTTTCTTTCTTTCTCAAAATATCATGTAAAACATTTTTCACTATTTACTTTGTTAGCAAGTACAAAGTAATTTACATAATACAGTACTTTCGTAAAATATATATATTATTACAAAAGACTGTTTCTTTTTCTCTTCCCTTTTATCGCTCAGCGGAAAGACTCTAGCAGGACCATATCCCTCATCTCTTATCCCATTTGACACGCGCCATCCCGTCCGTCATCCAGTCAAACAAAGCTACTGAGCTGGTCGCTTACCTGCAACATAAGCAAAAATGGTGAGCTACAGGCTCAGTAAGTTCAAACATGCAAGAAATAAAATTTCTATGAATAGTACTATTCATCATAAATAGTAACGTTGACTACTATTCATACGTGAATAGTAACTTTGACCACTATTCATTATGAATAGTAAGTTTGACCACAACACAGTATATCAATAGTACATCTACCGCGATGTTAGTATCCTCACGAAACTATCTTATGCTCAATTATGGCATAGTTTCAGTTTTAAGTAATTATCTTTAATTACGTTCTGGTTTTGAGTTCAGGTTGGCAGTACCATTTAAGTGCGCATGACTGGGAGCTGTACATTAGTGCTGACCTCCACAGCCTTAATCTCATAGCCCCGAAGGCAAAATTATACATGACTGGGAGCGGTACATCAGTGCTGACCTCCACAGCCTTAATCTCGTCATAGCCCCAAAGGCAAAATTACCTCCCTATACGGAAGGCTGGTACGCCAAAAAGTGGTTTCATTACCGACTTTTTAAAATTCTAACCCGGTGACTTCATATTGCCCCGTGGTTAGGAATGGTTCACATTTTAATTTTAGGTGAGTGAGTTTCATTAACCTCGCTCTAGTGCCCGAAGCACAATGAACAATGTGCCCCATTCTTAATAGTGCCCGTAGCACATTACGTTTCTCTCTCTACTCTATAGTAGTGCCCGTAGCACATATGTACCTAACTTATAGTTAGTACATCAAAGTTAGCAACAATAATGCTATATGTTGCAGACAGGTAAATGTCTGAACTTACCTTATTAGTTTCTTCCCCTTTTCTCTCTTGGATCTTTGATCGCCCTCCTTGTAGGTCGATTTTGGGATCCTACAGACAAACTTTGTCTGTTAAATTTATTTCCATTTATAGCTTTTATTTTTCATTAAAAAGCTTAAATAAAACCTATTTATAACTTTCTAGGCTTTATTTATCATTTTCCCCATTTTTCTTAACTTTTGCAAAATTATGATTTTGTCCCTATATTTTGATAAAATTACAATTATGCCCCTGACGAAATTTTCTTGATCCAGACTGCATTTTTGGCTCTCAGGAACTTTTCTGACTCTTTTCTATTCATTACCGGGTTCGTTTCTATTTCATTTTCATTTTTCACCTTCTCGACCCTCAAGAAGCACTATTCCGACCCTCAGGTCGGTTTAGTGATTTTTTATCGTTTCGGAGCCTCAAATGGGCGTTTTACTAGTATTTAAAACGTTCACCTAGACATTCCCGATTTAGGTCTCCGAGGCTCGGATTTTCTGCATCCGACTCGGACCTTTATTTAGTTTCCAAAAACGCCCCCCCTCGGGTCGGGTTTTTTTTTTTCAGTTTCACTCGCATTTTACATTTTTAAGGGGACGGGTTACTATCACGAACCACCCGTTAGGTTTCCCTTATTCTATTTTCCGTTAGGGACTCGGGTTTCCGACCCAACCCCAAACTTTTATTTTTAATTTCCTTTTTACCCCAAATGTCGTTTTTGAAATTTCGGCAGCATTTCGACGTAAATTTAAGGCTACCGGCGTTAGGTTCGCCTCGAACCATATGTACCTGCCACGTACTATACCACAAACCTATTTTATGTAAAAGTTTTCCAAACTTTTACGTAAAAGCTCACAAAATTCCAATTCACATTTTGAACCACATTACACAAAATTTCTTTCAATTTTGCCCTTGGTTTTGGCCACGGTTTTCACACTCAAAACCTAACCAAAACTTCTCAATTTTTTTCAACTAAATTTTAGGCTATTCCAATGTCATTTTCTAGCACATTTTCAAGCCAATTTCAATGCATTTTTCAACACAATTCCTAGGGTTTTTCATCATTACAACCCACGGCCAAATTAAGAGAAACATGCACCAATTTTTTTGTTTCATGCTTTCAATCACAAATCCATCATTTCCATAATAAAATGCATGATTTAAATCATCCAAACATCAAGTAAATCATGCAAAAATTTTTCCCCAAACCCTAATTAAACCCACGGCCATTTAGGGTTATTTCACACCAAATTTTTTTCCAAGCTTTCCATCATACAAATCATGCTTTATATTTGACCAAAATATGATTTAAAGCATGTTAATACTTAAACCACAACAATTCCTCATTGACTACACTTGGTAACCCACGGTTTTACCCTTGGAAAACCAACCAAAATTTTGTTTTTCTTTAAACAAAATGCATGGTTTTTCTCCTACTTATTCCCTTAACAAAACCCAAGCACCAAATCAATCAAAACAAACCAAAAATTTTCCATCCTTTACACTATTCATTACACGGATTTTTGGAAGAAAAATTAAGAAAATTTTCAAACCAAGGAAAGTTACCTTGTTCACTTGCTTCCTTGGACTTCAATGAAGGGTTTGACACCAATTTTGTGAAGTAAACTTGAAGTATTCACTTGGTTTCTCTTGGGTTGCCTATGGTTCTTCTTGGGAGAACACTTAGACAATTTTTTTGTTATGTTTTGGCTTGGAAATAGTCTCGGCCATTTGTTCCCAAAAGTTGCCGACTTAACCACAAAGAAAGCCAATTAATTTGGCTTTCAACCAATCAAAAATCCACACCTTTCAAACCTATTTCTTTCCAAATTTTTCAAAAATTAAAATGATGGAATTTTGGCCAAATCTTGGCCTTTAGATCAAAAAGCAAACCAATCTGGGCCATTAATGCCACCAACCACCATTTTTCATTCATTTATTAAATGGATTTATGATGTCATAAATGCAAAGTAAAACTTTGACTTTGACTTTTACTATTCACATTAATTCGACTACTTTTTGACCGATGTTGGTTCGAGCCGAAATTTCCCTGAAATCTTCCCGGCAGGTTCCTGAGGTCTCTTGTGCAGTCGGATCAATTTATACTACTTCTGTTTGATCAAAATCGATCCCGGAAGTTTTTCATCTTTTATTGCACCGGTTAGGGTTTTCAATGCTGTTTTTGGCACCGTTCCACCCGTTTCAACTCAGTGAATTTTTCCAATACTGAATTCTTACTCGTCAGTATTGTTAGAACATTTTAATATATTCTAAACAATATAAATACATTTGTTTCACTCTTTAAATAGTATAAAATGTTATATACATACATTTGTACATTTTCTTCCGAGAATGCCTAAATTTCCCGATTATCACAGGTTTAAGCCATAGGACGCTTACCTACAGCATGAACACAATCAATGAGCTTTACGCCCAGTAAGTACAACATGTTAACCGCAAAACATGTTTAAACAGTAAGCCATACTTTAGGCATATACAAAACTGGCAATCATATTACACATTCACACGGAACATGGAAACATATCATGTAGCATCTCAGAATGCATATCAAGTGGGCATGTCCTATCATGCAACTAGGAAGCTTGCTCTAACTGTATCTAGGGCGTAACGTGTACTCTACATAAACTGTTTATACTCAGCTTATGCTTCATCATTAATTATCATTCTTTACTTTGCCAAGGGCCACTGTACAGAGAGCCACTTCGCGGAGGACCACTGCGAGGATAGTCATTTTGTTGAGGTCATTATGCGCAGAACCATAAACTTAAACCGAAAACCTCTTCAAACGAAAAAGGGCCGGTACGATATTGCTTAACAATTTCCCAATTGTTGAATCATATATGTTATTCTCGTGCCATAAGTTCTCTTAATCTTATGTGATAGGGATCTAATGGCATCTAACTTGTTCTTTCATTAATCTACGTGATTATGAAACTATGTGCTCTTATACATACTGTGCAACAACGTGTGCATGGCATATATACTTAACATACTGTAAAAACATCATTTTGAATTCATTTTATTCATGTCGTAGGTAGAGTTGTACTTACTTGTTCACCAACAGTTTACTCTTTGCCTCGATGTAAATTACAGGTGCCGACCTGTAACCATAAAGCATTGTTGTTAATATTCGCTCTTAAGTCACTAAGGTTGTTAGTGACTATAAATTCTTATCATTATAGGGTACCGATGCCCCTCGGTACCAACTCTACTTGACAAATTAATCATCATATCTCACCTTCACGTTTAAACTCGATCTTTGACGGGTTGACCAACCAGTCCACTGACCAGTTACCTCACGTGCCATTAACTATGTAGCCTGCCAGGCTACCTTGTGTATTGGATTGTGTAACCTATCAGGTTACCTAGCACATTAGACTAGTTAACCGGTTAATCCACTAACCGGTTACCTCATTTTGGGCCTATTGACTAGTTAGGATAGTCATTTAACCGATTACCTTGTATATTGGTGTAGTAGCCAATTGGGCTACCACTGCACTTTTTTTGAAAAATGTTCTAAAATCCTTGTAAAATTTTAGGGTAATGTACTTTAAAATCGACCACTTAGCACCTCATTGGAAGGTGGGGGTGTTTTTATAAAAATCGGCCTGCATTTTGAAAAGAGAGAACACATGTTGGTGTTCAAGTCAAAAAGGTTGGTTTTTGAACCATCTTCCGAAAACCATTTAAAACTTGTCTGAAACGATTTAATTTGCAAAATTGGTGAACAAAAATTTTTTGTCCTCAATGAGATGAACAACTCTCATGAACACCTCGGAGCTTAGTTTAGCCTCCAATATGTCCAAATCTTTCAAAACCTGTGGCCAATTTTTGTGCCCAGTTTTTACAAAAATTCCCAGTTTTGCGCACTTTTAAAAGTGACTCAATATGAGATCTAAAACGGCCAAGTTTTTCAAACAAACGTGAGTCATCTCAAAGGTTTCGACGTGATCTAAAACTTTCATGTTTTGATCCAAGTTCGGTTTGGACTCTAAAAGGATCAGTTTTACAAAAACTTAAGGCCGTCCATGTAACTCAAGATTTTGGCCCTAGTTTTGACCTCTGGTTGAAAAAGTGCCTTAAAACCCTATCTTAGATTCATTTTTGGCCAACCTCTATTTGATGTAAAAATGCTCATAACGAAATTTCCTTAAAGTTCCATGTTTTACAAATCCTCAAAAATAGCTTTTCTCACATTTGAAATTGGCCGAAACCGTGGCCCTAAAACTGGACAGATTTGTGTCCAATCCTTCCTAAAACATCCATGCACATTTGCCCATAAAAAAAAATGTAAAACTTAAGCACATAACCACAAATACACACAACCATAATGCTAAGGGCTAAAATAAAGATTATTACAACCTATGGCTTGAAAAAGTACACATAAATCCCTTTGATCAAAGCTTAAAATAAACTAACCACAAAAAGGAAGGGTTTTTCAGGTTATACCTCAGGGTGCTATGAACCAAGCATGAAACGAACCGAAGGGGGGGCCCAAATCCTCGTGCGGACCAAGAGGGGAAAAGGGTTCAGTCTTGGGGCTAAGGAGAACACAAAATTCCTCTTTGGTTACCAAACAAAAAAGACAACAAAATCACAAAAGAGATGTCCTAGCAACTTACCGAAGAACGACCTTGAAGTGGCTTAAGTGAAAGGCTCGAATGCAAGCTAGTGTGTGTGGCTGGTTTTTGGTAAAAAATTTTGTGAACTTTGGAGTGTTTTTGGGCTACAAAAGGGCATGGGTTTGTTGAAGAAAAAGAGGGAGAAAAACTTTAGTGTTTTGGGGTTTTTGGTGTGCCAAAAGGAAGAATTGAGACACAAAGGCACACATGTCTATTTATAGGGAAGTGCTAAGCAAGATTAACCACATCTAAGCCAACTTTAGCTAACCGAAGGGACAAAATGTGCCACATTTCTAGCTGAAGAAAACGTGGGGGGGGGGGGGGGGGGGGGGGGGGCCTGCCTTGTGAAGAAGAGAGAAAAAGTTGTATTAATGGGTGGAAAAAGGCAATAGGAACTTGTCCCCTTCTTTGGCATTTTTTATTCATTCTAATCTAAGCTTTCATTGACCACTTTGGAGAAAATTTCTTTTGCATTTATAGCATCCAAACGTGGGGTTCAAGGCTGAAATTTCAGAAAAAAAAAAAAAAAACCAAGGCCAACTTGCATTAATGTGGTGCATTAACTGGCATGAAAAAGCAATAGTATTTTCATGCACTTTTGGCTTATTTTATTCCATGGTGTCATAAGCATGTGGGCATGATTTATGGGCTGTGTTTGGCTGGAAATTGGGGCTGAAAATGCACGGTTTTCTAGGGCCAAAATTCATCTGTGAAGGCCTCTTGTTTGCAATCTAAGTTTTCCTCTTTGGTATTAGACCTTTTTTCGGCAGTGTTCTAGTTTTCAACTGAAATTGTGCCTATGGGTTCTGATTTTTGTACTGTCAATTCTTGATTATTTTATACTATCTAAGAGCCCATTATCAATCTAATTTACTATTCACATTGTATACTGTGGTTGTGTCAACACTGTGTTGTCCTTTAACACGTAAACCGAGGCGTTCCTAGGTGAAATTTTAGACACAGTCTCTCTTGACTAATTTAGACATGTTGATTCCATTTTTTATCACTTTTACATCCATCGGAGGTCATCTAGACCAATTTTCAGGATCTGTGTGACCCCATCTCAAAAAACATGTCAGGTGCCCGATTGATTAATTTGGACGATCTGAGCCCAAATATGTCAGTTTCAGAGCGAGTAAAGGTCGGCTTGACCCTCATCCTGATACTGTGTATCTCTCAAACTAAAATTCTTATTTTGTGCTGAATCAACCTGATCGAGTCTATTAATCGTTCATATATCAGTTTTAGGTCAATTTAAGGCCGTCTTGGCCAATAACTTGACACTGCATTTCTCACTATTCACTATTCATCATTTTCTACTTAATTGACTAGTTTGAGTGCTCTGACTCTGATTTTGTCAGTCTCTAGGTGAGAAGAGGTCATTCGGACCATGTTCTCGATATCGTACCCTTACTAGGGTTATCTTTCGCTATTGTGCTCAGATGTTTGGTCCGAGCATTCTGGTGATCTATTTACCAGTCTTGTGTCAAGAAACGGTCATCTGGACTAGTTTTCCTGACACTGAGTGTCTCATACATTTATATACATAATAAGGGGGATCGGGTTCACTGTCGATCGCTCTTTTCACTACATGAATAGTACTTAAACAGTATCGTATCTATTTATTCTATTCAATCAAAAAATATACTATATTTTCCAACTTAATTACTCATTATATAGTCATTAGGTTTCACACATTTTTTAGAGTCTTTTTAACGGCTCTCAACTCAGCACACAGTCTTCTACACGGCCTCTTACAAGGGTGTGTACGTTCCGAACACGGGCGTGTACTAGTTGGAATTCCTCAACATGGCCCTGTTCTGAAACATGGCCTCTTTCATGTGTACACAGTTTGAATGGTACACGACCACTTATACAGCCATGTACCTGACCGTGTTCTTCCAATGAAAGCTCTCAAAATACTTTAATTTTATTCTTTAATGTCTCATTACATGGTAAGTAGGTGCCATGAAAATGGCGGTCCTTACAACCTACCCCCTTACAAAATTTTCATCCTCAAAAATTAGAATAGTTCTAGGAAGTTTCTTTTCATATACTCTTCCATTCCCATATGGCCTTTTCTATGTTGTGGTTCCGCCACAACACTTTTACAAGTGGAATAAGCTTATTCCTAAATTCTTTATCTTCTTTGGCTAGGATTCATGCGATTTCTCCTCGTATGTCAGATTGGTATGCACTTCGTGAAGTCTCCCTAGCTGGGTTTCATAATGTCTGCTAGTCTTCCTATTGAGTTGCTCCCGTTTGTAGCTAGAAATAGAGCTGATTTCATCAATTTGTCCACAATTTCCCAAATTGTGTTGTTGCTGCTTGACGTTTTTGGCAGTCCATTTATGAAATTCATCGTAATCTAGTCCCATTTCCACTTGGGTAGCCTAATTCTCTGTAATTCTCTTGCTCGGTGTTGGTGTTCTACCTTAACCTTCTGGCATGTAAGGCATCCGGCGATGAACTTGGCAACATTATTCTTCATTCCAAGTCAGTAAAAACTTTCATTTAAGTCCTTATACACCTTATTTGCTCCTAGACGTCTAGAGTATGGCATTTCATGGGCTTCTGAAAGGATTTACTTCCTAAGTTCCTCATCCTTCGTTCGATCTTCTCCTGACTTGATCCTCCTTTGACTCAGCCTTGGTCTCGTTGTAAGCTTTCTTACACATGTGTTGTAGAAGTCCATATCAATTTCTCATAGTGCACAACATACGTTAAAGCTTCGTATATCTACAACTCTAGGGAATTTAGGTGGTTTCACTCCCCCCACTTGCCCATAAAGAAAAACTAAGGCTGATGTCAGACTCCTCTCGAGGATTTGCTCGTTCGTGGTATGGCGAAACTTGACCCAGTTAAGAGCTCATCCTGGTCACAAGAACCCAATACACATGAGAGTATCTTCCTAAAAGATATTAACAGCCAACAGGACTCAGTTATCTTGATTAATGGAGTATAATCGGGGAGTCACTTTGATAGTGTGAAACCAATCCTAACACTCACATGGAGTGTAGTAGTGCTGCTTGCCACTCGAAACTCAATGGACAACTAGCCCTCAAGATCGGTACAACTCGGCAGCAACCCAAGTTCCTACTCTGAGCAGTTCTTCAGCGCTGCACGGTTGTGATTTTACGTAGGGTGATCTTAACATCTCTTCTGACTCTTTCTTTTTTTCAACCGGTAACAAAACTGGATATGGTCGAGCCAGCTACTCCATCTTCCTGACTGCCTCCATGACAGTCATGCTACCTTGGTGCAGGTTGTTGTATTCATCTTACTGTGCTGCTAGTGTTTCTTCATCGAAGTATGTCTCTTTGTGTTCCTTAATGAAATTGCTCCGACTTAACTTGCTAATGTTCCTTAACATTTCTCGCCTAGCTGTGAGTTGTGCGATCAACTCATCCTCTCGAGGATGCTTGGGTTGTTTGCGTATGCATTCTAATCATGATGTCTTTCGAACTCTATCATATAGTGGAAAAGAAATTTTAAGTCCTTTACTCCCATGCTAGGAAATCACGTCACCTATCATTTTCCTTCTTACTCAACTATAATTTTCCTTCTTTCTCAACTATCATGGATATGTATATACACTATAGCTTTCTTTTCCTTATGCTGTGATGTTCCATGCTATGTGTCATATTGCCTTGAAGCGTCGTCTGAGTGTTAGGATTTGTCCTGCCCCTTGTATTACACTCCAATCACGTATGGGAATGTCATATCTTGGCCCTCTGGGCAAAACAATACTACTTTTCATAAAAATTTCACAAAAATATATATATAGACTCTACTTTGGTGGAAGTGACACACACACTTCCTAGTATGTAATCACAAAAGGATATACTAGGATAAGTCCCATGGGAGTAAGCTATTGCTTCCCATCATGCCTATATACATAGTCAAAAGTTTTACTAATATGGGTCACTGCTACTCAGAGGTTAGTACTGATTCTATGTTGGAGATATCTTCATTGTCTTTCTTGTCAAAGAAAAACTCCTCTGGGTCCTCCATGTTTTGGCGTAAACTCTCCCTTAGTTGTCCAGGGCTTCCTGTCTGTCTTGTGTGATCGAAAGGCCTTCAATTCCGATCTAGGCAACATGGAGTTGGTTACTTGTGGTGTAGACTTGGTTCTATTGATTCTGAGGGTTGGAATAACAATTTCTAGTATAGTGGCTGTAATGATCGCCATTTTCATGACACCTACTTACCATGTAATAAGTCATTAAGGAATAAAATGGACATAATTTAATGTCTTTTAGTACAATTTAAGTAACACGGTCAGGTACACAGCCATGTGAGTGACCGTGTGCCATTCAGACTGTGTATCTATTAATAGCTGTGTGAGTGTACATAGTCGTGTAGTGTAACACGGTCAAGTACATGATCGTGTAAGAGGCTGTGTGCCGCTCAGATAGATGAATGTATTTCAAAGACATGGTTGTGTTGAGTAGTTTCAACTAGTACATGTCTGTGTCTGAAATGTACACGCCAGTGTTGCGTTGCACTCGCACGCGTAAGAGTCCGTGTAGAACGCTGTGTAATGAGCTGAGAGCCACTGTAATGACTCTCATGAATTATGAAACTTAATTACTATGTAATGATGTAATTAAGTTAATAAACACAGTGTGCTTTTCAGTTGAATGAATTAAACAGGAATAGTAACGTTTAATTACTATTCATGTAGTGAAAGGTGTAATCGACAGTGAAATCGGTCCGCCCTATTATGTGAGTATGCGTTGAGACACGCAATATCAAGAAACCGGTCTAGACGACCATTTCATAATACAAAACTGATGAGCTAGTCATCAGTACGCTCAGACTGGTCATCTGAGCGCAGCAGTGATAATTGCCCTAATAGATGTACAGTATCGAGAAAAGTGGTCTAGATGACCTCTTCTCGCCTAGAGACTGACAAAATCGGAGTCAGAACGCTCAGATTAGTCAGTTAGATAGTGAACAGTGATTAGTGATTAGTGAATAGTGAGAAACGCAGTGTTAGGTTAGTGGCCAAGACGGCCTTAATCTGGCATAAAATTAACATATTAATAGTCAGCAGGTTTAATCTGGTCAAGTGAGCACAAAATGTAGATTTTGTTTAAAAGATACGCAGTATTGAGATGAGGGTCAAGACCACCTTTTCTCGCCCCGAAACTGATATATTTAGACTCAGGACGCCCAAATTGGTCAATCGGGCACCTGACACGTTTTTCGAGACGGGTCATATAGATCCCGAAAACTGGTCTAAAAGACCTCAGATGGATGTAAAACTGATAAATTTGAAATCAGCACGTCCAAATTAGTCAAGGGAGACTGTGTTTGAAATTTCACGCGAAAATGCCTCATTATGCGTGCACAGTGTTACACAATATAGGCCTAACCACAGTATCAAGAAATTGGTCAAGATGACATTTTCTTGATATAAAACTGATATATTTGGAATCAGAATGCTCAAATAGGTCATTTAAGCGCAAAAAGCAATTTTTGATCGGGAGCCATGCAGTATCGGAAAACTGGTTGAGACGACCTCGGATGAAGATAAAACTGATATATTTGGGTTCAGCATGCCCAAATTAGTCAGTATAGCCTATATTAAAATTTTTCAAAAAAATTAGTATAAAGGGGTCGAAATTTTTAGATTTTTGTAAAAAGGGCCCCCATTATTTTTTTTCCTATCTTTTTCTCCCCCACACCACACGAAGATGAATAGTGATCGACCATCGAATCTGGCCTCCATTTTCGACACCGCCGGCACCATTGGAAAGCTCTCGACGAGCTGAGTCCAACGGTGTGCCGAGTCGACGGAACCGACGTCGGAGAACGCCGCACGTGCCGCCTAAAGCCGCCGGTGGCCGAATTTTTCAAACCATGATTTCTCCACCATCCGACGTCCAAATGCCACGATTCCGGTCCCAATGGATTCGTGGTGAAGAGTATAACAAAACCCAAGCTTCATTTCACGTCAACAGCCACCGGATCGCACCGCCCAAGGTTCGCCATCGCCAATTTTGAATCTCGCTATTCCGGCGGTGTGGAGTTGCAAGGTCGGTATCAAAATGCTCAGAACAACACGTAGATCAAAAGCCCTAAATCAATTTTGGGCAACAACGCCGGAAAATGAAGATCCAACACCACCGCCGTCGCTGACTTTTCGAGGGCCGATTTCCGGTGATAGGAACCTCGATTGGTGAAATTGACACCACCAATGGGTTCCTCTCGTCGAGCTCTTCAAGATGGTGGTCGCCACTCCCATCGCCGCCGTGGTCAACGCCGGTCAACGGCGGTCAACGCCGGTCAACGGCGACCGGAGACCGAAAATTGAAGAATGGCCCATTGGCCTATTTTTGACGTTCTGGACACATCCGCGGCATCGGATTTGCAAACCGGAGTTTCAAAAGTGAAGAACGATGATTCAAAAATTGTGTGATCGAGATCGAACGGTTCACCCGACCACCAACGGGAACGATTTTGGTAGTGGCTTTGATCCCTTGATTCCTCAATTTATTATTAGAAATAATTATGTATTAATTATGGTTTACTAACTTGAGGAGTTGTAAGAAAAAGGGATGAAATGTCGAAAAAGAGAATGTGAGGAAATGTGAATATTTTTACGTAAAAAGCGGAGCTTTTACGTAAAAATTAGGCCTCTGGTTTAGTACATGGCAGGTTAAAATAGGTTAGATGGTTTTGAGGCATTTCCTAAACGCCAGAAACCCAAAAATTAAGCGGAAATGCTGCCGAAATTTCTAAAACGGCACAAAGGGGTATTTTAGGAAACGAGGAGTGAATATGTGATCGGGATGGAAACCCGAGCCCCCTCGATGACCTAGGTCCAGGAAAGAAGGACGGACGTTTACAGGATTAGTGAACCGCCCAATTAGAAATCTCGAAATGTAAGAAAACGACCCCTAGATCAGAATAGTGCCACCCGAGGGATGGGTGTGATCTAAGTATAAAATTTGGGGTGATTACATCGGTAACGATAACCCGACAGGCTAAATGGTCATACGGGAGGTAGTTGGTCAGTTGACTGGTCGGTTAGCCAGTCAAGGACCAAGTCTGAATGGGATAGTGAGAGACAGTGATTAATTTCTCAAGTAGACAAATTAATCAAGCACGATTAAAAATTAGATATCAAATTTCCCAAAGTAGAGCAGTTGGGTACTGATAGGCATCGGTACCACACAACGATAAGTTTATTAGTTCCTAACGATAAAGTGACCTAAGAGCGATGTTAATTAATTTATTGGGTAAATAAATTAATTAACAATGATTAGAATATCAAACTCTTAAGAAGAGGGCAATTAGTACCGACAAGGATCGGTATCACTAACGATAGAGTTTTTATTAGTCACTAATGACCACAGTGACCTAAGAGTAAATGTTAACGAAATGTATTATGATTACAGGGAGGTACCTGTATTGTGACGAAGGCGAGAGTATAAACTGTCCGCTGACAGGTAAGTACAACTCCGCCTACAGCATGGATAAAATGAATTTAAAATGATGCTTTTCTAGTATTTTAAGTATGTATCTTGCACATGATGCTGCACAGCATACATAAGAGCATATAGTTTCACAATCGAGTAGATTGATGAAAGAACAAGATAGAAGCCATAAATCCCTACCGCGTAGGATTGGGGATAGCTTAGAGAAGCGTATGGCTAGAACAGTTAAACAAGATGGAAACAAATAGGTGTGTCGTACCGGCTCCTTCAGTCGAAGGGGTTTCCAGTTAAAGAAAGTTAAGGCCAAAAGTTGAGCATCAGTTGATGGCTCTTCGGCATTAGTTGACCTCGGGCGTTAACGTTGGTCTGCGCACACACGGTACTGACACATGGGCCCTAAATAGACAAGAAAAGAAAAGAGAAGTTTGAAGCATAAATGAACATAACCGGACCATGCATTAGTTATAGTTCGCTATGCTTTCTTTTTCAGTAGAGTGCATACAGTACACGATGCTTCTGTCATGCATAAAGTATGTAAAGTTTTATATTCAGTGTTATGACATGTTATGTGATGACATGATATGTGACCTGATATGTGATATGCTTATATGGTATGTGATTTATTAAGTGATATATGTCATGCTTAGGATTTTAAGTATGTGCTATATTTTAAACATGTTTTGCGGTTAACATGTTGTACTTACTGAGCGTAAAGCTCACAGAGTGTATTCATGCTGTAGATAAGCTTCCTATAGCGTAAACACCAAGGGGCGATGATGGTGGCGGAGGTGGATGTGAGGATGAGGTTATGGATACACCGCGAGTATTCTTCCGCACAGTATGAGTAAATAGTATTTTGAACAGTGACAGCTAAATAGTATTTTGAATAGTAAAGATTAATTAGTATTTTGGAACAGTAAACAGTATATGTGTGAATAGTATATTTAAATAGTGTCTGGTGAATATTAATCAGATAAACAAGTATATAAGTGTGTATGTATAATTGAAATCCTTATGTTTTTCAAATTTCGTATTTTAATAGTATACGTACATGAATAGTAAATACGTACGCGTATATTAAAAAAAAATCCCTCTAAATTTATGCTATTAAATTCAGCAAGTTTAAGTATCGGCCTTGAAAGAGGAAGTATAAGTAAAAGCTAAAGAAGCAAGTAAGAGTTTACAGTGACGGTCCGGGCCGCTGAGGGCACGGGGCGTCACAGTGGCCTTCCTTGCCACAAAAGTAGCAGCCACTCATACCATGCTTGCACTCCCCCGGGTGCCTTTTTTCGCATTTCGGGCACGTCGGGTGTTTGTTGCTGTCTCCTTCCCTGTCATTTCTCTTCCTCTTCTTGTTGTTGTTGTGGGATTGCCTGCAGTTTTGGTTGGTTCCCACAATCCGTACTCGACATTGTAGCTCAGGGTTCTGTTTCCCTTGAACCCATTTAGCTTGAGTTCTCTCCCCCATGGGCCGCGGCCTGTAGTTGCTGAGAAGGTCTCGACAGAAGTCCTCCCAACATACAATCGGGTCTCCAACCCTGCGTCGATCTAACCACCACGCTCTTACTAGTCCGTCAAGCCTACCACTCGCCAAAACCACCTATAGGTGAGGTGGGACGTGGCAAGCATGGAATATGATTTCCATGTCGTGAATCCATTTCACTAGCTCGTCGGGTCGGCGGCAACTGTTGTATCTACCTAGATGCATGGCAGCGAAAGCTAAACTTGCCTGGCGATCTTCATTTTTTTGGCAAGGGCCTATCGGAATAGGTTCCACCAATGCAGGTCCTACCAGTGTTGCTTCTATTAGTACATATTCCATTAGTTCAGGTTTTGCTGGTATAGGTTCCACCGGTACAAGCTCCATTGGTACGGCCATGACGGCCTACCGTAACTCAAACATTAACTTACATACTAATATTGTAGAATAAAAACTAACTTACTTAGATAGATGAGGCAGGTATGCGGTGATGTAAGGTAGCACGGCAGGAAATCGCTCTAATACTAACTGTGATGCCCCAAGCCCTCAGTGCCCTGGATCGTCACCAAAGACTTGCTTACTTTAACTTTATCTTTAAAACTGATACTTAAACTTACTTATTTAGATACTATAAATTTTAGGAATTTTTTTTTTATTGCGTACGTGTTTACTATTCACGTATGTGTACTATTTAGTGGCTATTATTTAAAAATACTACTTAATGGTTACTATTCAAAAATACTGTTAACGGTTATTATTTATAAATATTATTTAACGATCACTATTCAAAAATACTATTTATCGATTACTATTCAAAAATACTCTTTATCGATTACTATTCAAAAATACTGTTTATTTCAAATTGTGTGGAAGAATACTCGTGGTGTACGCATAATCTCACTCACATCCACCTCCGCTACCATCATCGCCCATTATGGTTTAAGCCATAGGATGCTTACCTACAGCATGAACACACTCCGTGAGCTTTACGCCAAGTAAGTACAATATGTTAACCGTAAAACATATTTAAATAGTAAGCCATACTTAAGGTATATACAAAACTGGCAATCATATCACACATTCACACAGAACATGGAAACATATCATGTAGCATCTCAGAATGCATGTCAAGTGGGCATGTCCTATCATGCAACTAGGAAACTTACTCTAACTGTATCTAAGGTGCAATGTGTACTCTACATGAATCGTTTATACTCAGCTTATGCTTCGTCATTAATTATCTTTCTTTACTTTGTCGAGGGCCACTGTGTGGAGAGCCATTTCGCAGGGGACCACTATGCGGAGAGTCATTTTGCTGAGGTCACTATGTGGAGAACCTGTAAGGAGCGCCATTTTCATGACACCTACTTACCATGCAGTGAGATATGAGGAATAAAATTATAGTATTTGGAGAGCTTTCGGATGCAAATTGAGGAACACGGTCAGGCACACGACTGTGTAAGTGGCCGTGTACCGATCAGACTCTATATGTGGCAGAAGCCGTGTAAGTATACATTGTAGGAAAATAAACCGGTAAAAACGTATCAGAGTGGCGCAGCGGAACAATAAAAATTTTTTAGATCGTTAAATATCTCATGATGCCATATACAATAAATCAACAACAATTAAAACTCATACCTCAAGGACGCCAATGAACAGGAGGAGAGTGACCGGAGGCTTCAACCAACTAGCCTTCTCTACTATTCTCCAATTCCCGAATGGCTGAGTGTGTGGGCACTCTGAACCTCGATCGGTATGCTAGCACTGCTAGTCTTCTTCCGACCACCCAGATCTCTAAAGAACTTTATTGTCACGATGAGCTGTGCAACAATAAGCCTGCTCACCTGAGAGTCTGTGGTCTAAGAGAACTGGAGTGGCAGGACCTCTATTTATAGACCTGCATGAGGTGAATCTCTGAATTTGAATTGGACTAGGAAAAGATATTTTCCCTTATCCAAACCCAAAAAATCCGAATTTTCCAAGGGAGAATCTCCACAATTAAATTCGGTTTTTCTAGATAAATCCAATCCAAATCTTAACAAGATTTTAGCTAGAATTTTATCTCCCTTTTCCAACCAAAAAATCCGAAATTCACAAGGAGAAAATCCTCCAAATTTTCGGCCACTTTTAGGATAAGGGAGAATCAAAATTCCACTAGGATTTCTCAAGCAAAATCTCATCTTAACCTTATCCAAAAATAACCGAATTTCCTAGGATTAGGGATCCATAATTTTGGCCACTTTTGGGAGGAGAGAGAAACCAAATTCAACTAGGATTGAAGCTTGAATATTCCCTTGAATCTTATCCACAAAATCCGAAATCTTTCATGAGGATTATCCTCAAAATTTCGTCCCTTATTTGTTGGGATTTGGATTCAAAATTCAAGTAGGATTCTAACAAGATTATCCTCTCCAAATCCAACTCAAATTCGAATTTCAAACCTTGTGGATTTTCCACAACAAATTCGAATCCTACTTGGACTGTGATTCAAAATTTGAATTTCAAATTTCAAATTCAAATTTCAAATTCAAATTTCAAATTTCAAATTTCAAATTTCAAATTTAAATTTCAAATTCAAATTTCAAATTCGAATTTCAAATTCAAATTTCAAATTCAAATTTCAAATTCAAAATTCAAATTTCAAATTTCAAAATTCAAATTTCAAATTTCAAAATTCAAATTTCAAATTCCACAAAACGGTTGTGTTTCATATTCTTGTTCTCATGGATAATTTTCTACAACTCCAATCCAATCTCAAATAAAATCATGGCAACTTTATTTGGAGTTCGAATAATTGTGTACTCTATTATCCAAAACAAAATCTGAATCCAACCGGAGAGAATCTTGTCTACCATCCTAATCCTGTGTCATTACCATCCATGCATAATAAACTAGCCAATAGCATACACAAATCAATTTGCCAAACGTTAAGGAATTATGTGGAGCTAGTAGAGGGACTGATTGGACATATATAATCGGGCTCCCGTGATTCCATATGATCATCATTCTGTACCGAACAACTCAATCATATGATCACTAATTTCAGAGTCACACCACTATAAACCTGAAACTGAACTCCCAATTATATACCGTATTACGTAAGCCTGTGACGAGCTGCCATCCAATGACCTTGTCATATATGCAAAACCCTCATATGATATCCATGATCAGCCTTAGGTCAAAGTCCGTTTAATCCTACTGATCAGGCTATCTTAAAGTTCCATTATACTACCGAATCTAGAAAATGATTATTCACCATATGTGAATAAGAAGTCATCCGCCCAGCAGACGACCCAAGGCCTTGTCCATTTTCACATTCAGTATAATGCCTTTAAGAGGATACCTTTAACTCCTCAGAGCTATGATTCCGATATCTACAAACAAACCCTTCATCGTATACAAGTCATGCACCCAACGAACCGGTCTATAAGCTTACTACTTCTGAGACGCTTTAGCCATTGGAACATCAAAGTACACAAGTCATATACATGAAGTAGTTCATTTACTCAGGATTAAGGTTATTGCACAATGAACGTCAAAAGCAGATTGATCCACTCATAGCGGACTACGTAGATCAATCACGCTTTAGTCCCGGTCTAATATGTCACCACCAAGCAACATATCCATGTCTCTACTTGGGAGTCCAGCTCCAGACAGTCAAGACAGACCGTCCCCTCTAAGGCTTTAGACAACATAATAGTCTTAACATGAGTTAGATGCTCGGTCTAACCCCATAGACTATAGACCATAGTTTAGACTGCTAACTTTAGAACATTGTCTTCTCGCATACAAAAGTCCATTGCATGCAACGTTCTAACAGTTTTAACACAAGCAGTCAGTGAGCCATATTTGCTTACATTTACTTTAACATGTAAATAAGACGAGGACAGATAGCAATGTAATGAATAACCTCTAAGTATAATTTTATTATCCAGTTCCAAATGAATACATCAAAATGTCTCTAATACTTAGGGCATTTCCTAACATACATCGCCGTATAGTGTGACACGGACAGGAACACGGCCTTGTAAGTGGCCGTGTATCACTCAGGAAAAATGGACGTGTTCCAAGACATGATCGTGTCAAGCAAGCTTAACTGATACATGCCCGTGTTTGGACTATACACGCTCATGTTGCCCTAAACACGCCCGTGTAAGAGGCCGTGTAATAAGCAGAGAGCCGTTATATAGACTCTTAAAAATGTATGAAACCTAAGTACTATGTCATAAGTAATTAAGTTGGAAAATACAGTATATTTTCCAGTCGAATAGATTAAACAGGTATGGTATTGTTTAAGTGCCATTCATGCAGTGAAAGGGGCGACCGATAGTGAACCCAGTCCACCTTATTATGTGGATAAGCGTAGGAGACACACAGTGTCAGAAAACTGGTCCGAACAACCATTTCTTGATACCAGACTAGTGAACAGATCACCATAATGCTCAGACTGCTTGTCTGAGCACAACAACGATGAAAAACCCCAATAAGGGTACGAAATAGAGAAAAGGGTCCAAATGACCTCTTCTCACCTAGAGAATGATAAAATCAGAGTCAGAGCACTCAGACTAGTCAGTTAAGTTGAAAACAATGAATAGTAAATAGTGAAAAATGTAGTGTCAAGTTACTGGCCAAGACGGCCTTAATTTGACCTAAAACTGATATATGAATGGTTAGTAGGCTCAATCTAGTCAATTGAGCACAAAACAAGAATTTTAGTTTAAGAGATACGCAATATCAAGATAAGGGTCAAGATGACATTTACTCACCCCGAAACCGATATATTTGGGCTCAGAACGCCCGAATTAGTCAAACGGGCACCTGACACGTTTTTCGAGTTAGGGTCACACAGATCCCGAAAATTGGTCCAAACGACCTCCGATGGACGTAAAACTGATAAAATGAAATAAGCACGTCCAAATTAGTCAAGAGAGACTGTGTTTGAAATTTCACCCGGGAACGCCTCGGTTTGCATGCGAAAAAACAACACAGTGTAGACACAACCACAGTATAGGACATGAACAATAAATTAGACTGATAATGGGCTCTTAGATAGTATAAAACAACGAGGAATTGACAGTGTCAAAATCGGATTCCAATTTCGGGTGAAAACTAGAACACAACCAAAAAAGGGGTCGGATAACGAATGGTAGGAATTAGACTGCGAAGAGAAGCCAACACATATGAATTTTGGCCTTAAAATATCATGCCCCATAGCTGCAAAAGTAGCTGAAAATGGCTGCTCACATAGCCCTAAAGTGAGATTAAAAAATTACAAATGTTATGACAACTTTTGAATTTAAAATTCATGGGGTTTTAAAGCTTGGTCAACAAGTTTTTCTTTATCTCTTCTCCTTTCCATGCAACAGCCCACACCCATTTATGGACAATTAATTAGGATTGAGCTTACTCAAGTTGATTAGTTTTGCCTATAAAAGGCACACATGACTGAGTGATACCATTTCTTCACATTGGCACCCCAAAAACACAACACTCATTCTCTCCCGTTCAAGCTGCAGCTGACCCCCTCTAAGTTATCAAAAGCCTCCATTTTCAAGCCTTAAATCATACCAAAAACTTACCAAAAATCAAACCTCACAAGCTTGTGTTAAGAGGATTCAAATCTAAGCCTTTTCCAAAGTGATCAAGGGTAAGTTTTGTAATCCAATCTTTATGGTTTTAGTTTTTATTTTGGTTTGATATTAAGAGAAATTATTTTGGTGTCTTGCTAGCACAAAACCAGCCTTCAAACCCTTGATTCCACATGGCCATTTTGGTTCCTCAAGCCCTAGTTCAAAAACGTGTTTGGTTCAAAGCACAAAGGTAAAAACCGAAACCTTCCCTTTTGGTGATTTAGTGATTTTAAGTTTTTGATCAAAGCCATTTATGTGTATTTGTTTATGCAAATGGTTTGTAATAATTTATTTTGAGCCCTTAAGCTTCCATTTTTAAGTTTATTTGGTTGTGGTTGTGTTTACAATTTTTACGAATGGCTATTGTATGTGCGATGCTATGAACATTTAGAACGTGGCTAGACATAAATCTATCCCTAGGAAAGGCCATAGATTTTGGCCATTTTGACCCACTTAGGTTCCAAATTTGGGATTTGGTATTAAAGAAATTTTGATACGGTCATTTTTGCTTCAAATAGCCCTCGGCCAATGTGACGACCAGAGAATTTTAGCGGTGTGACCTAGTTTAATCTAGGGTTTTCTATGAGTTCTGTAAGTAAGAATGTAAAGAAACACTATAGTTGTAATTAGAAAAATTATAGTGTTGATAGAAATAAATAAATGTTTTGGAGGAATTAAAATCTCCAAAAATAAGTAGAGAATAAAGTATCTGAGTAAGAAAGTGAATTCAGGCCCAAAACGCTCAAAAAGGAGTAGTTTCGCTATCTGAACAGTATAAAGATAAGAATATGGCAAGTCAAAGTAAGAGCACAGTAAAAAAAGTACAAATATATGTATATAATAATTTGTACTATTTAAAGAGTGAAATAGATGTATTAATATTGTTTAGAATATATTAAAATGTTCTAACAATACTGACGAGTAAGAATTCAGTGTTGAAAAAATTCACTGAGTTGAAACGGGTGAAACGTTGCCAAAACCGGTATTGAAAACCCTAATCGAGCCAATAAAAGACGGTAAACTTCCGGGATTGATTTTGATCAAATGGAAGCAAATTAAATTGATCCGACTGCACAGGAGACCTCAGGAACACGCCAGGACGATTTCAGGAAAATTTCGGCTCGAACTGGCATCGGTCAAAAAGTAGTCGAATTAATGTGAATAGGGAAAGTCAAAGTCAACTTTCACTTTTGCAATTATGACATCATAAATCAAGAATTATAAATGAAGGAAATATGGTGGTTGGTGGAATGAAAGGCCATGATTCATTTAGCTTTTGATCTAAAGGCCAAGATTTGGCCAAAATTTACCCTTTTTAATTTTTGAAAAATGGAGAAAGAATTAGGCATGAAAGGTGTCAAAATTTCATTGGTTTAGAGCCAAATTAATTGGCTTTCCTTCATGCTTAAGTCGGCAAATTTGTAACAAAGTGGCCGAGACTTTGTTTCATGCCAAACCAAAAGAAAAAATTTTTTTCTAAGTCTTCCATGGAGTCTACGTGAGCCACCCAAGGAGAACCAAGAGTTTTCTTCAAAATTTCTTCATAAAAAGAGTGTCAAAGTGTTCCTAGAAGACAAAGGAAGCATTAGACCAAGGTAACTCCCTTTTTCACTTAATTTTTCATGGTTTTTCTTCATAAAATCCGTGGGTGAATAGTGATAGGAAGATGGAAAAATTTTGGTTGCTTTTCATGGAAATTGATGTTGGGTTTTGTTAAGGTTGTAATAAGTAAGGAAACCATGTAATTTGTTTAAAGAAAAACCAAACTTTGGTTGGTTTTTCAAAGGAAAATCCGTGGGTTACCTTAGGTAACCAATGAGAAAAAGTTGTGGTTAATTGTTAACATGCTTTCTAAGTTGAAATTGGTGAAGAATAAAGCATGAATTCATTGTGAAAAGTTTGAAAAAAAAAAAATTTCTTGTGTGAATTTCCTAAAGTGGCCGTGGGGTTTGTTAAAGGTTGGGAAGAAAATTTTGCTTGATTTATGTGATATTTGGTTAAATTAAACCATGCAATTTAATATGCAAATGATGAATTTATAATGGAAAGAATGAAACCAAATTTTTTGGCATGTTTTCATTCTTTGGCCGTGGGGTATAAGTGTGTAAAAACCCTAGGAAATTTAGTTGAAAAGTACAAGGAAATGGGCTTGAAAAAGTGTTAGAAAAATGGCATTGAATAGCCTAAAAAGTGGTTGAAAAGTTTGAGAAATTTTGGTTCGGTTTGGTGGTGAAAACCGAAACCAAAACTAAGGGCAAAATTGTGAAAAAATTTTGTAATGTGGTTAAAAATGTGAAATTGGAATTTGTGAGCTTTTATGTAAAAGTTTGGAAAACTTTTACATAAAATAGGCTTGTGGTATAGTACGTGGCAGGTACATATGGTTCGAGGCGTACCTAACGCCGGTAGCCTTAAAATTACGCCGAAATGCTGCTGAAATTTTGAAAACGGCTTTCGGGGTAAAATAGGAATTAAAAATAAAAAGTTTAGGGTCGGGTCGGAAACCCGAGTCCCTAACGGAAAATTGAATAAGGAAAACCTAAGGGGTGGTTCGTGAATAGTAACCCGTCCCCTTGAAAATGTAAAATGCGAGTGAAACGGAAAAACCGACCCCGAGGGGGGGGGCTTTTTTGGAAATGAAATAAAGGTCCGAGTCGGGTACGGAAAATCCGAGCCTCGGAGACCTAGGTCGGGAATGTCTAGATAAACGTTTTAAATACTAGTGAAACGTCCATTTGAGGCTCCGAAACGATAGAAAATCACTAAACCGACGTAAGGGTCGGAATAGTGCTCCCGAGGGTCGGGAAAGTGGAAAGTGGAAATAAAATAGAAGCGAACCTGGTAATGATTAGAAAAGAGTCAGAAAAGTTCCTGAGGGCCAAAAATGCAGTCTGGATCAATAAAATTCCGTCAGGGACAAAACTGCAATTTTGCCAAAACATAAGGGCAAAATCGTAATTTTGCAAAAGTTGGGGAAAATTGGGGAAATGATAAATAAAGCCCAAAAAGTTGTAAATAGGTTCTATTTAAACTTTTTATTGAAAAATAAAGGCTATAAATGGAAATGAAATTAACAGACAAAGTTTGTCTGTAGGATCCAAAAATCGACCTACAAGGAGGGCGATCAAAGATCCTAGAGAGAAAAAGAGAAGAGATTGATAAGGTAAGTACAGACATTTAATTGTCTACTCACGAATGGACTTACTATAAAGTTGTGTTATATATATATACACATTTAAGCTATTCAGTTTGTGACATGATACTAACATGTTCACGAGAATAGTAAGCAAGATTAGAAAAAGAAAAGAGGAAAAAGTTAAGTCAAATAATAAGACTTAAAAGTTAAGGTTGGCGTACCGGCCTCCCCAGTTGTGAGGTTCCCAGATAGCCTCCACCCCAGTTGTGTGGCGCTGCCTCGTTAATAATGAGGTAGTTTATGGCTTAACTTCCTGCCTCCACCCCAGTTGTGTGGCGCTGCCTCGTTAATAATGAGGTAGTTCATGGCATGACTTACTACCTAGAAGGTAAGTAGTCCAGAGATGACCTTAGGTTTGATCGGTGGGTCGCTCCCCTGATCCTCTATTGGTCTGCGCGCACTAGGTACGTCCAACCACGCGCCCACAAGTGAAAGATTAAGCAGATAAAGTAAAGCAAAGAAAAGAAAGAAATAGAATAGAAAGAACAAGTAGTATAGGACTAAAGAAAATAATTGGTCCTAAGTTGACTAACCCTAGAGTGATGTATTCAGCTTATTTACTTGTATGTATGTTTGTACTTACTGAGCTTTAGCTCATTAGTCTATTCGTGCTGTAGGTAATAAAGGAAAGCAACCAGCAAGATGAAACAAGAGTAGCGGACTGGCAGGCAGATCCCAGCGATGTCATGGACGGGTTATGGTTCCGTTTCGCAGAATTCCGCTGTACTCAAGGTGTAAAAGAAAGAAAGTGTAATAGTAAGATATATGTATAAAGACAAGACAAGAGTGTAGCGTGTAAAGTAGTGAAACAAGCTTAAAAGTATGTTTCTATTTTTACATACTTTAAAGTAACAAGACTCCAAAATATATTTTGGGAAAAAGTATTAAGAAGTACGTATTTATTTATGTATACACAATTTTCAAGAATTAGTAGTTTCCTCCAGTTAAAAAAATATATATATATATTCCTAGTTTTTCAAGAACAAATCTTTTAAACCCAACAGAGAGGAAAGTTATAGAGACAAGCAAGCTAAGTAAGACTAAGCAAAGAATAAAGAAAGTAAGCAAGATAAGGTGGACGACCTAAGCTAGAGGGGTCGCCCACAAGAGTTGGTATCAGAGCGAGCGGTTCTACTATCGACCTTCCATGACATCTCAGTATCTGCACCTGCTCTGTTCAAGTAAGTTAATTGTAAATAATCAATACCTAATTAGTACTAAACCATGTCGCTACTGTTATAGGTCAGACACAACAACATGGTTCGCACACGAGCTGAGCAAGCTCAAGAGGCAGACTTAGCCGCTGTCCTAGCCAACATACAAGCTCGGCTAGAGGCACAAGAAACACAGAACCAGAGACTGCAAGAGCTACTGGAACAGAGGAATGGGGCCCAAGCGAATTTCCCTCCACCTCAAGCACCAGTACCGGAGCCACAACCAGCTCCTGAACCAGTAGCACCACCAGTCCGAATGGTACCTGAAGTAGCAATAGGTGCCCGAGCTGGAGCCAACCAGAGATCATTGTATGAACGGTTCTGAAAGATGAAGCCAAAAGAGTTTGAGGGATCTATAGAACACTTAGAGGCTGAAGAGTGGTTAGCTTCACTACAGACCATTTTTGAGTTTATGGACCTAACAGACCAAGAGAAGGTCCTTTGCGCCTCCTGCATATTAACGAAGGATGCTCGTTATTGGTGGGAGACAGTAAAGATGCGAAGGGACGTTAGAAGGATGACCTGGAATGACTTCCTGGGAGAATTTAACAGGAAGTATTTCAACCTTGACACCCTACGAGCTCAACAAAGAGAGTTCGATGAGCTGAGGCAAGGCAAGATGACAGTGACTGAAGCCTGCCGTAAATTCGACAGGTTAGCTCGATTGTGTCCACATTTGGTACCCACAGAAGAAGAGCGGGTACGGAGGATGATCAATATGTTTCAACAGGATATAGCCCTAAATGTTGAAAGTGGCGAGACCCCGCCAACCACTGTAGCAGACTGTGTAAGCAGAGCTATGAGGGCTGAGAATCGTCTGAACAGAGTTAAGGAAGAAAGAACAAAAGTCCGGGAAGAGAAGAAGAAAGAAAGAGATCTCACGAAGCAGACTCAGAAGAATAACCAAGCTGGCCAAAGTAATAAATCTGGTCAAGGAATGAAGCCTGGTCAGAAAAATAACCAGAACCAGCAGAATACCAATAAACGAAAAGGAAACCCAAATGAAAATTGGGGCCAAAATACTCGCAACACTCAGCAAAGGCAAGGCTTAGAAGGAGTACAGAACCGACAGCCATGCCCAAAATGTGGAAGACTGCACAAGGGCGAGTGCAAGCTGGGGAATACAGCATGCTATGTTTGTGGTAGAGAAGGCCATTATGCTAGAGTCTGCCCATCCAACCAACAGAACCAGCCGGGATCCTTTCAGTCCCGACAGACGAGCCAGGTCCATGCTATACAAGGATCGCATACTCAACCTGGATGCCAGGAGAGTATACCAAAGACCGAGGCACATCTATTAGCCTACACCAGGGAAGATGTAGAGGCAGGCACCTCGAATGTGGTGACAGGTCAGCTTCTTGTCGCCCAAAGTCCTGCACTTGTTTTATTTGACTCCGGTGGATCGCATTCATTTGCCTCACATAGCTTTGTAGAAAGAGTTAGTCATGCCAAGGATAAAATTGGCCAAGTGTTTAAAACCACCTTACCGTCTGGTGAGGTATTATTATCTGACTACTGGTTATGTCACGTGCCAGTAATTGTTGCTGATAGGGAGTTGTACGTCGACTTAGTCGTCTTAGAGTTAGTCGATTATGACGTTATCCTTGGAATGGATTTCCTTGCAAAATATCAAGCGACCATTGACTGTCGACGACGAAAAGTAGTGTTCCAGTTTGGAGAAAAAGACCAGTTTGAGTATCAGGGGCATTCTCAGAAGCAGTCGAAAATGCTAATCAGTCCCCTGCGGGCAAGAAAGCTGATATCTAGTGGTTGTACCGGATATCTAGCTTATGTCAAGGATACCACCAAGAAGGTAGAACTACAACCGAACGAGGTACTAGTGATCAACGAGTTCGTGGAGGTATTTCCAGAAGAATTACCGGGACTACCTCCTGATCGAGAGATTACCTTCGAAATCGAGTTGCTGCCAGGAACGTCTCCGATTTCAAAGGCCCCTTACAGAATGGCACCGGCCGAACTTAAAGAATTACAAGCTCAGCTGAAGGAATTATTAGAGAAAGGTTTTATACGGCCTAGTTATTCGCCGTGGGGAGCTCCAGTTCTCTTCGTGAAGAAAAAGGATGGAACCCTCCGAATGTGCATAGATTATTGTGAGCTCAACAAAGTCACGATCAAGAATAAATATCCTCTACCAAGGATCGATGATTTATTCGATCAGCTAAAAGGAGCCACCGTCTTCTCGAAGATTGATCTTCGATCCGGCTATCATCAGTTAAAAATTAAAGAAAGAGACATTCCAAAGACCGCGTTCCGAACACGGTATGGGCACTACGAATTTCTTGTTATGCCTTTTGGATTAACGAATGCACCAGCCGCTTTTATGGATCTGATGAATCGAGTATTCAAGGAATTTTTAGACCAGTTTGTCATTGTGTTTATCGATGACATCCTTATATACTCGAAAGATTGGAAGGAGCATGAGAAGCATCTTCGAATTGTGTTACGCACTCTGAAGGAACATCAGCTATATGCAAAGTTCTCCAAATGTGAATTTTGGCTAGGTAAGGTCCACTTCTTAGGACATGTCGTTTCCAAAGACGGAATTTCAGTAGACCCAACAAAGATCGAAGCGGTAAGCAAGTGGTCTCCTCCAAAGAATGTGACCGAGATCCGGAGTTTTCTCGGATTAGCGGGCTATTATCGGAGATTTGTAGAGGGATTTGCCAGATTAGCTGCCCCTCTCACCGCTCTCACACGCAAAGAGAAGAAGTTCGAGTGGACAAAGAAGTGTGAAGAAAGCTTTCAAGAGTTGAAGAATCAGTTGACCAGTGCTCCAATTCTCACAATTCCAAAGGATGAAGGAGACTTCGACATTTATAGCGATGCCTCCAGGACAGGTCTAGGAGCTGTGCTGATGCAGGATGGAAAAGTAATAGCCTATGCATCAAGACAACTCAAAGAGCATGAAAAGAACTATCCGACTCATGATTTGGAGTTGGCAGCCGTCGTATTTGCTTTGAAGATATGGCGACATTACCTATATGGAGTCCGGTGCAGAATCTTCACCGATCACCAGAGCTTAAAGTATTTCTTTACTCAGAAAGAGCTTAACATGAGACAAAGAAGATGGCTGGAGTTAATAAAAGACTATGATTGTGAGATCTTATATCACCCCGGTAAGGCAAACAGAGTAGCAGACGCGTTGAGTCGTAAATCAACGATGCCAGAGCAAATAGTCATCGATAAGCTGCCCAAACCACTTCAACATGAGATCTCCTTGTTGGGAGTAGAGGTAATTTCAGGAAAATTAGTGGCAATGCAACTCAAACCAACAATTCTTGAGGAGATTAAAGAGGCTCAAGAGCTAGATGCTGCTTTTAAAAGGCTTAAAGAAGAGGCCTCTAGGAATGACAAGTCAGAATTCCACCTCTCCAAAGATGGAACTTTACTCTTCCAAGGAAGAATTTGTGTACCAGATGAAGAAATTTTGAAGAAAAGAATCCTGACAGAGGCCCATGACACTCCATATTCGGTGCATCAGGGTAGTACGAAAATGTATCAGGATCTAAAGCAGCACTTTTGGTGGAAAAAGATGAAGAATGACATGGTTAAACACATCAGCAGCTGCTTAACATGTCAAAGAATCAAAGCAGAGCATCAGCGGCCAACCGAAGAGCTGCAGCCACTAGAGATTCCAGAGTGGAAGTGGGAGCACGTAACCATGGATTTCGTGGTCGGGCTACCCAAGACAAGTGAAGGATTTGACATGATATGGGTAGTGGTGGATCGATTGACCAAATCTGCTCACTTTATACCCGTAAAGATGACATACACATTAGAGAAATTCACAGAATTGTACATTGCCAACATCGTGAGATTATATGGAATACCGACAACAATAGTGTCAGATCGTGATAGTCGGTTCACATCCAATTTCTGGAAAAGTGTACAAGAGGCGATGGGCTCCGAACTAAGATTCAGCACTGCATTTCATCCTCAGACTGACGGACAGTCTGAGCGTACGATCCAAACGCTAGAAGATATGCTTCGTGCTTGTATTTTAGATTTCAAGGGAGCCTGGAACAAGAAGCTGCCGTTGATAGAATTCTCCTACAACAACAGCTATCAAGCGTCCATCGGGATGGCTCCTTATGAGGCATTATATGGACGAAAGTGTAGATCTCCCATTCACTGGTATGAACTCAGGGAGAAAGAACTTCATAAAACCGAGTTTATCCAAGAAACGATAGACGCGGTCCAAAAGATTCAGTAGAGAATGAAAACTGCACAAAGTCGTCAGAAAAGCTATGCAGATAAAAGACGAAGATTCCTAGAGTTTAACAAGGGTGACTTCGTATTCTTAAAAGTAGCACCAATGAAAGGTGTCATGCGTTTTGGAAAGAAAAGAAAGTTGAGTCCAAGATACATAGGACCTTTCCCAATTATTAACCGGGTTGGGAAAGTAGCCTATAAGATAGCTTTGCCACTAGAATTATCTTCAGTGCATAATGTCTTCCATGTATCCATGCTAAGAAAGTATATCTCGGACCCTTCACATGTCCTAGATTATGAGCCAATCCAAGTTCGAGAGGATCTCTCTTACGAAGAGCAACCAGTGCAAATACTTACTCGAAAAGAGAAGATATTAAGAAATAAAAGCATCCCGCTGGTCAAAGTTCTATGGAAAAATCATAATGTAGAAGAGGCTACGTGGGAAAGAGAAGATGAGATGAGAGCCAAATATCCCCACCTGTTCTGATTTTCGAGGACGAAAATTTTTAAGGAGGGGTAAATGTGACGACCAGAGAATTTTAGCGGTGTGACCTCGTTTAATCTAGGGTTTTCTATGAGTTCTGTAAGTAAGAATGTAAAGAAACACTATGGTTGTAATTAGACAAATTATAGTGTTGATAGAAATAAATAAATGTTTTGGAGGAATTAAAATCTCCAAAAATAAGTAGAGAATAAAGTATCTGAGTAAGAAAGTGAATTCAGGCCCAAAACGCTCAAAAAGGAGTAGTTTCGGTATCTGAACAGTATAAAGATAAGAATATGACAAGTCAAAGTAAGAGCACAGTAAAAAAAGTACAAATATATGTATATAATAATTTGTACTATTTAAAGAGTGAAATAGATGTATTAATATTGTTTAGAATATATTAAAATGTTCTAACAATACTGACGAGTAAGAATTCAGTGTTGAAAAAATTCACTGAGTTGAAACGGGTGTAACGGTGCCAAAACCGGCATTGAAAACCCTAACCGAGCCAATAAAAGACGGTAAACTTCCGGGATTGATTTTGATCAAACGGAAGCAGATTAAATTGATCCGACTACACAGGAGACCTCAGGAACACGCCGGGATGATTTCAGGAAAATTTCGGCTCGAACCGGCATCGGTCAAAAAGTAGTCGAATTAATGTGAATAGTGAAAGTCAAAGTCAACTTTCACTTTTGCAATTATGACATCATAAATCAAGAATTATAAATGAAGGAAATATGGTGGTTGGTGGAATGAAAGGCCATGATTCATTTAGCTTTTGATATAAAGGCCAAGATTTGGCCAAAATTTACCCTTTTTAATTTTTGAAAAATGGAGAAAGAATTAGGCATGAAAGGTGTCAAAATTTCATTGGTTTAGAGCCAAATTAATTGGCTTTCCTTCATGCTTAAGTCGGCAAATTTGTAACAAAGTGGCCGAGACTTTGTTTTATGCCAAACCAAAAGAAAAATTTTTTTTCTAAGTCGTCTATGGAGTCTACTGGAGCCACCCAAGGAGAACCAAGAGTTTTCTTCAAAATTTCTTCACAAAAAGAGTGTCAAAGTGTTCCTAGAAGACAAAGGAAGCATTAGACCAAGGTAACTCCCTTTTTCACTTAATTTTTCATGGTTTTTCTTCATAAAATCCGTGGGTGAATAGTGATAGGAAGATGGAAAAATTTTGGTTGCTTTTCATGGAAATTGATGTTGGGTTTTGTTAAGGTTGTAATAAGTAAGAAAACCATGTAATTTGTTTAAAGAAAAACCAAATTTTGGTTGGTTTTTCAAAGGAAAATATGTGGGTTACCTTAGGCAACCAATGAGAAAAAGTTGTGGTTAATTGTTAACATGCTTTCTAAGTTGAAATTGGTGAAGAATAAAGCATGAATTCATTGTGAAAAGTTTGAAAAAAAAAAATTTCTTGTGTGAATTTCCTAAAGTGGCCATGGGGTTTGTTAAAGGTTGGGAAGAAAATTTTGATTGATTTATGTGATATTTGGTTAAATTAAATCATGCAATTTAATATGCAAATGATGAATTTATAATGGAAAGAATGAAACCAAATTTTTTGGCATGTTTTCATTCTTTGGCCGTGGGGTATAAGTGTGTAAAAACCTTAGGAAATTTGGTTGAAAAGTACAAGGAAATGGGCTTGAAAAAGTGTTAGAAAAATGGCATTGAATAGCCTAAAAAGTGGTTGAAAAGTTTGAGAAATTTTGGTTCGGTTTGGTGGTGAAAACCGAAACCAAAACTAAGGGCAAAATTGTGAAAAAATTTTGTAATATGGTTAAAAATGTGAAATTGGAATTTGTGAGCTTTTATGTAAAAGTTTGGAAAACTTTTACATAAAATAGGCTTGTGGTATAGTACGTGGCAGGTACATATGGTTCGAGGCGTACCTAACGCCGGTAGCCTTAAAATTACGCCGAAATGCTGCTGAAATTTCGAAAACGGCTTTCGGGGTAAAATAGGAATTAAAAATAAAAAGTTTAGGGTCGGGTCGGAAACCCGAGTCCCTAACGGAAAATTGAATAAGGAAAACCTAAGGGGTGGTTCGTGAATAGTAACCCGTCCCCTTGAAAATGTAAAATGCGAGTGAAACGGAAAAACCGACCCCGAGGGGGGGGCGTTTTTGGAAATGAAATAATGGTCCGAGTCGGGTACAGAAAATCCGAGCCTCGGAGACCTAGGCCGGGAATGTCTAGATGAACGTTTTAAATACTAGTGAAACGTCCATTTGAGGCTCCGAAACGATAGAAAATCACTAAACCGACGTAAGGGTCGGAATAGTGCTCCCGAGGGTTGGGAAAGTGGAAAGTGGAAATAAAATAGAAGCGAACCCGGTAATGATTAGAAAAGAGTCAGAAAAGTTCCTGAGGGCCAAAAATGCAGTCTGGATCAATAAAATTCCGTCAGGGACAAAACTGTAATTTTGCCAAAATATAGGGGCAAAATCGTAATTTTGCAAAAGTTGGGGGAAAATTGGGGAAATGATAAATAAAGCCCAAAAAGTTGTAAATAGGTTCTATTTAAGCTTTTTAATGAAAAATAAAAGCTGTAAATGGAAATGAAATTAACAGACAAAGTTTGTCTGTAGGATCCAAAAATCGACCTACAAGGAGGGCGATCAAAGATCCTAGAGAGAAAAAGAGAAGAGATTGATAAGGTAAGTACAGACATTTAATTGTCTACTCACGAATGGACTTACCATAAAGTTGTGTTATATATATATATACACATTTAAGCTATTCAGTTTGTGACATGATACTAACATGTTCACGAGAATAGTAAGCAAGATTAGAAAAAGAAAAGAGGAATAAGATAAGTCAAATAATAAGACTTAAAAGTTAAGGTTGGCGTACCGGCCTCCCCAGTTGTGAGGTTCCCAGATAGCCTCCACCCCAGTTGTGTGGCACTGCCTCGTTAATAATGAGGTAGTTTATGGCTTAACTTCCTGCCTCCACCCCAGTTGTGTGGCGCTGCCTCGTTAATAATGAGATAGTTCATGGCATGACTTACTACCTATAAGGTAAGTAGTCTAGAGATGACCTTAGGGTTGATCGGTGGGTTGCTCCCCTGATCCTCTATTGGTCTGCGCGCACTAGGTACGTCCAACCACGGGCCCATAAGTGAAAGATTAAGCAGATAAAGTAAAGCAAAGAAAAGAAAGAAATAGAATAGAAAGAACAAGTAGTATAGGACTAAAGAAAATAATTGGTCCTAAGTTGACTAACCCTAGAGTGATGTATTCAGCTTATTTACTTGTATGTATGTTTGTACTTACTGAGCTTTAGCTCATTAGTCTATTCGTGCTGTAGGTAATAAAGGAAAGCAACCAGCAAGATGAAACAAGAGTAGCGGACTGGCAGGCAGATCCCAGTGATGTCATGGACGGGTTATGGTTCCGTTTCGCAGAATTCCGCTGTACTCAAGGTGTAAAAGAAAGAAAGTGTAATAGTAAGATATATGTATAAAGACAAGACAAGAGTGTAGTATGTAAAGTAGTGAAACAAGCTTAAAAGTATGTTTCTATTTTTACGTACTTTAAACTAACAAGACTCCAAAATATATTTTGGGAAAAAGTATTAAGAAGTATGTATATAGTTATGTATACACAATTTTCAAGAATTAGTAGTTTCCTCCAGTTAAAAAAATATATATATATTCCTAGTTTTTCAAGAACAAATCTTTTAAACCCTAAGGAGAGGAAAGTTATAGAGACAAGCAAGCTAAGTAAGACTAAGCAAAGAATAAAGAAAGTAAGCAAGATAAGGTGGACGACCTAAGCTAGAGGGGTCGCCCACAGCCAAAAACGACACTATGATAGGTTTTCAGAGTGTTTTTCACTCGATGTCCAAAACTGAGAACAAAATCCGAATCCAGAAATTTGTCTCAGATTTTATTAATAATGGACCATTTAGAATCCGAACCGGTTCTTGGGCTCAACATAAAAGTTGTAGATCTCATCGAGATCTTGAAAATAACCTATGCAAATTTTAAAAATTTGGCCATTTCGGGCTTTAAACAGAGCCGTTTTACAGAGACGTAAAATTGGGAATTTTTCAAAAAACTGGGCACAAGCCCACGGCTTTAATGGAATTAGGGACCGTTAGAGTTGGATTTAGGCTCTAGATGAACACGAGATTTGTTCATCTTGTTAAGTATGAAAATTTTCATGTTTTCCAAAATCATAAACGAAGTCGTTTCGATGAAGTTTCAAAATGGTTTTCAAAAGTGGTTCAAAACAACCTTTAAAATGCAAGCATCAAAAAATGAAATTTATACACTTCAAAATAAAAATGTGTTTTTAACACTTTAAAATATGAACATGGTTTTTATAAAAACATCCCCCACCTTCCAACGGGGTGATAAGGTGACGGTTTCAAAACAAAGAATTTTCCCAAGAATTTTTACAAGCCAACCCAAACAAGTTTTTCAAAGTAAAATAGTATAAGTGGCCCGGTAGGTTACATACCAAACAAGCCTTAGTAGCCTGGTAGGTTACTACCCCAAACAATGCCATAATGCCTAGTGGGCCATTACACTAAACAAGGAATAGTAGCCCGGTAGGCTACCACACCCCAACAAGTGAAGTAACCTGGTCGGTTACTACACTAAGTTTACGCGTACTAACCCGGTAGGCTATTTAGTTACCAACGCGCGAGGTAAACGGTCAGTTGACTGGCCGGCACCCAGTCAAAAGCCATGTTTTGAACAACACTATGAGGAACGAGGATTAATCTGTCAAGTAGACAATTAATCAAACACGTTACAAGTTAGACACCAAATCCCCATAGTAGGCCAATAGGGTACCGACGGACCTTGGTACCCCGTAGAAACGCAAGATATAGTCACTAACATTAATGGTGACTTAACGAGAGTATTAATGAGGAATGTTATTGATGATAGGTGGTCACCTATAATTTTTTAAAGGCACAAGTACACAATTTGCTTGCAATTAGGTAAGTATAACTCCGCCTACGGCTTGAATAAAATGAATTTGAAATGATAGTTGTTATAGTATGTTGAGTATACATAGCATGCACACGTTGATGTACAGCATGAATAAAAGTAGTTAGTTTCGCAATCGCGTAGATTGATGAAAGAACAAAGTTAGGTACCATACGTCCCTACTATGTAAGATTAGGGATAACTTAGAGAAGCATGTGGTCGAATCAGATAAACCAGAAAGGCATAAGGGTCTTAGTATAATGGGCCAAGGCCTATAAAATCTAACGAGCCGAGGCTCATAATGTATAACAGGCCAAGGCCGTAAAATATGTCCATAACGGGCCAAGGCCCACAAAATCTAGTGAGCCGAGGCTCATAATGTATAACAGGCCAAGGCTAAAAAATATACCTATAACGGGCCCTATGTAGACATAAGAAAGAAAAGAGAGTAACGAAGCATAAATGAGCATAACCAGACCATGCATTATACACAGCATACATTAGTATTGGTTTGCTATGCTTCCATTTGCAGTAAGACACATTCAATACATGAGGTATTTGTTATGCATTCTATATGTTATGATTCAGTATATGATGCTCTGCATTCTGGGATGTGTGTTGTTCTGATATGTGGAATGTCTTAGTAAGATGTGTTGGTTATGACATGCTTACATGGTTTTAAGTATGTACTATGTTTTGTGGTTAACATGTTGTACTTACTAGGCGTAAAGCTCACGGAGTGTGTTCATGCTGTAGGTAAGCAACCTATGGCTTAAACCATAATAGGCGATGATAGTGGCGGGGGCGGATGTGAGGCAAGGTTATGGAGACACTGCAAGTTAATCTTCCGCACAGTTGAGTAAATAGTATTTTGAATAGTAACCATTAAACAGTATTTTTAAATAGTAATCGTTAAATAGTATTTTGAATAGTAATCGTTAAACAGTATTTTTGAATAGTATCATTAAATAGTATTTTTGAATAATAATCGTTAAACAGTGTTCTTGAATAGTAATCGTCAAACAGTATTTTTGAATAGTGATCGTTAAATAGTATGTTTGAATAGTACTCATTAAATGGTCTTTTTGAATTCTGACGGTATACATACATAAACAGTAAAAATGTAAAGAAAAAAAATCCCTTAAAATTAGAGTATCTAAGTAAATAGATTTTAAGTAAGTATTAATGAATTGTAAGAAAGTACAAGTACAAAATTTAAAGAAGCAAGTTTTTAAGTGACGGTCTAGGCCACTGAGGGCATGAGGCATCATAGTTGGTATCAGAGCGGTTTCCTACCACCCTACCTTACATCACTGTACGCCTGCCTTATCTATCCAAGTAAGTTAGTTTTTATTTTATACTATTAATATGTAAGTTAATGTAAGTCATAACATATCAGTATAGACTCCCCCAGTAGAGCCCCACCAAAGGACAAAATGGTTCGAACACGTACATGGACAAACCAAGCATCCCTGGAGGATGAATTAGTGGCGTAACTTGCAGCTATGCGAGAGATGATGGAGAATCAGCAACAAGAACTCATTCAGCTCAGGGAACAATTAAACCAACAGCCTCAGGCACCACAACTAGTGGAAGTGCCAGTCCAGAGGCTCCAATAGCCCCCGACACCCCTAGAGAGTAAGTGGTCCTACTAGTCCAGACAATGCCAGCACCATTAGCTGTGACTGCTCCTGTAGCAGCCAACGTTCTTGTGCCAACCCTTAGGGAGAGTGACTGATATGAGTGATTTAGGCGCATGAAGGTGCCAGAGTTTGAGTGAACTACCAACCCCATTGAAGCTGACGACTGGTTGACGGACATCACAACGATCTTGGACTTTACGAGATTATCTGAAAGGGAAAAGGTGATGTGGCGTCTCTTGCCCTACGAAAGGAAGTAAGGCAATGGTGGAAAATAGTGGCCATCAGGAGAAATGTCAATGAAATAAGTTAGGCAGACTTCGTTAACGAGTTCAAGGAGATGTATTTTAACGAAAAGGTGCTAACGGCACTATAAGATGAGTTTAACAACCTGCGCTAGGGCAGTATAACCGTGATGGAGGCGGTTAGGAAATTTGAACAATTAGCTTGACTTTGCCCTGACCTAGTGCCCATTGAGAAAGAGAGAGTCCAATGAATGTTGAAAATGTTTAGAACAGACATCGCTGTCCAAGTTTGCAGCGGTAGCTATGGGCCCACAATAATGGCAGAATACGTCAACCTAGCCATTCGAGCTGAGTATTGGTTGGCTCAGGACAAAGAAAGAAGGGCTCAGATCTACAAAGCCCAAAAGGAGGAAAGGACTCCAAACAAGCTGGCACAAGGAAAGAAGAACCCAGAATCTCAGGAGAGAAGGTAGAATGTGGGGACCGGCCAAAACAGCAGGCAGTCCCACAACAACAACAAGAGAAAAGGGAATCAGGGCAACCAACGTTCACAAAAGGACTTCCCCCAGAAGAGAAACGACTAGGGAGGAGATAACAACAAACACCCAACATGCCCGAAATGCAGAAGGAGGCACCCACGTGAATGCTGCCAAGGAACAAGTGGCTATTTCATCTATGGCAAGGAAGGTCACTACGTGATGAACTATTATTCCAACCTACAGAATCAACAGCACCTAGCTCATCCCACAAATAATCAACTCCATGCTATCCAGACCAGAATTAAAGGCCATTTAATCACATAAGGTAGGCTAGAAGCCCTAAACAACTAAGGCAGAATCTTTTCTTAAGTGCGTTTATATATGTATAATGGGAAGCAGTAGCTTACCCCCTACTAGATCTAACCTAACATGGCCTTTCGAGACAATGTACCTGGAAGTGTTTACCACTCCCAACAAACTAAAATTATATACTTTTAAAACAGCATGAAAAGCAAGTGTAGTTTAGCCCAAAAGCTTAGATATAATATTTTCACATGTGACTAGAGTGCGACTGAAAAAGAAAGAGTCAGAAGAGATGTTGAGATCACTACACATAAAATCATGACTGTGCAATGCTAAAGAACAGGTCAGTGTAGGAGCATGGATTGCTGCCAAGTGGTACCGATCTTCAGGGCTAGTTGTCCACTAAGTTTCGAGTGGCATATAGTACCGATCTTCACACTATCAAGATGATTCCACGATTATACGCTATTGATTAGGATAACTGGGTCCTGTTAACTGTTGATATCTCTCTAGAAGATACTCTCGTGTGCATTAGGGTTCTCGTGATCAGGATGAGCTCTTAACTGGGTCGATTTTCACCACACCACGATCCAGCAAATCCCCGAAAGGAGTTCAGCATCAGCCTCAGTTTTTCTTTATGGGTAAGCAAGGAAGTGAAACCACCCAAGTTCCCTAGAGTTGCGGATATACGAGAATTATTCATCGGACAGAGAGATTATAGCCAATGTCTGGTGACACAGCTCTAACGTATGCTATGTGCCATAAGGAATCGATATGGACTTCTACCACACATGTTGAAGAAGGCTTATGACAAAACTAAGGCCAAGGTAAAGGAGGATCAAGCCAGGAGTGAAAGAAAGAAAGAGACCTTGCCAAATAGAAAAGAGTAGCAAGTTACCCATTCATTTGCATCATCAGACTTCACTAAAAAGCTAGATAAGGGCTTCAATAGGATGAAATAGACTTTTAAAATAATGATTCCCTCAGGGGAGGTTTTATTATCTAGTATTGGACACGTTATGTACCGATAATTATCTACAGTAGAGAGCTAAGCGTTAATCTGATCATCATCGACATGATCGATTATGATGTAATCTTGGGAATGGGATTCCTCGTGAGTACGACACCATCATAGATTGTTAAATGTGGGAAGTCACTTTTTGACCGATCGAGTGCGAAGGGTTCGTCCACAGGGGGCTTGTTGCCAAAGCAACTAAAGACTCTGATCACAACAGTGAAGACTTGCAAGATGCTATCTAGTGGATGCATGGATTACTTAGCACACGTAGTAGATAAGACTTGAGGAATAGAGACAGGACTCGAGAACGTGCTGATAGTTAGAGAATTCACGGAGGTATTCCAGAAGACCTACTAGGACTCCCGTCAGAGCGTAAGATCTCGTTTGAGACTCGGCGTCTACTCAGATTAGCCCCCATCTCTAAGGCCCCATACCGAACAGTGTTAGGAAATGCCCTAAGCATTAGAGACATTTTGATGTATTTATTTTGAACTGGATAATAAAATTATATATAGAGGTTATTCATTACATTGCTATCTGTCCTCGTTTTATTTATATATTAAAGTAAATGTAAGCAAATATGGCTCCCTGACTACTTATGTTAAACTGTTAGAACGTTGCATGCAATGGACTTTTATATGCAAGAAGACAATATTCTAAAGTTAGCGGTCTAAACTATGGTCTGTAGTCTATAGGGTTAGACCAAGCATCTAACTCATGTTAAGACTATTCTGTCGTCTAAAGCCTTAGAGGGGACGGTTTGTCTTGACTGTCTGGAGCTGGACTCCCAAGTAGAGACATAGATATATTGCTTGGTGGTGACATATTAGACCGGGACCAAAGCATGATGGATCTACGAAGTCTGCTTTGAGTGGATCGATCTGCTTTTGACATTCATTATGCAGTAGCCTTAATTCTGAGTAAAAGGACAACTTCATGTATATAACTTGTGTACTTTGATGTTCCAATGGCTAAAGCGTCTCAGAGGTAGTAAGCTTATAGACCGATTCGTTGGGTGCATGACTTGTATATGATGAAGGGTTCGTTTACAGATATCAGAATCATAGCTCTAATGAAGAGTTAAGGGTATCTTCTTAAAGGCATTATACTGAATGTGAAAATAGATAAGGCCTTGGGTCGTCTGCTGGGCGGATGACTTCTTATTCACATATGGTGAATAATCATTTTCTTTATTCGGTAGTATAATGGAACTTTAAGATAGCCTGATCAGTAGGATTAAACAGACTTTGGCCTAAGGCTGATCATGGATATCATATGAGGGTTCTGCATACATGACAAGGTCATTGGACGATAGCTTGTCACAGGCTTACGTAATATGGTATATAATTGGGAGTTCAGTTTCAGGTTTATAGTAGTGTGACTCTGAAATTAGTGATCATATGATTGAGTTGTTCGGTAAAAGAATGATGATCATATGGATTTACAGGAGCCCGATTATATATGTCCAATCAGTCCCTCTACTAGCTCCACATAATTCCTTAACGTTTGGCAAATTGATTTGTGTATGCTATTGGCTAGTTTATTATGCATAGATGGTGATGACATAGGATTAGGATGGCAGACAAGATTCTCTCCGATTGGATTCAGGTTTTATTTTGGATAATAGAGTACGCAATTATTCGAACTCTAAATAAAGTTGCCATGATTTTATTTGAGATTGGATTGGAGTTGTAGAAAATTATCCATGAGAACAAGAATTTAAAACACAACTGTTTTTTGGATTTTGAATTTTGAATTTTGAAATTTGAAATTTGAAATTTGAATTTTGAAATTTGAAATTTGAAATTTGAATTTTGAAATTTGAAATTTGAATTTTGAATTTTGAATTTGAAATTTGAATTTGAAATTTGAATTTGAAATTCGAATTTGAAATTTAAATTTGAAATTTGAAATTTGAAATTTGAAATTCGAATTTGAAATTTGAAATTCAAATTTTGAATCACAGTCCAAGTGGGATTCGAATTTGTTGTGGTAAATCCACAAGGTTTGAAATTCGAATTTGAGTTGGATATGGAGAGGATAATCTTATTAGAATTCTACTTGAATTTTGAATCCAAATCCTAACTAAAGTTGGATGAAAATTTTGAGGATTATCCTCAATAATTTTCAAATTTTTTGTGGATAAGGTTCAAGGAAAAATTCAAGTTTCAATCCCAGTTGAATTTGGATTCTCTCCTTCCATAAGGTGGCTGAAATTTAGGAGTGAATCTCCTAGGAAAAATTCAGTTATTTTGGATAAGGATGAGATAAGATTCAAGCTTGAAAATCCTAGCAGAATTTTGATTCTCCCTTATCCAAAAGTGGCCAAATTTTTGAGGAGATTTTCTCCTTAGAATTTTTGGATTTTTTGGTTGAAAAAGGGAGATAAAATTCTAGTTAAAATCTTATTTAGATTTGGATTGGATTTATCCTAAAGTGGCCGAATTTTATTGTTGGGATTTTCCCTTGGAAAATTCAGATTTTGTGCTTGTGGATAAGGGAGAATATCTTTTCCTAATCTAATTAGAATTCAGAGAATCACCTCATGCAGGTCTATAAATAGAGGTCCTGCCACTCCAGTTCTCTCAGACTACAGACTCTCAAGTGAGCAGGCTTATTGTCGCATAGCCCACCGTGACAATAAGTTCTTTAGAGATCTGGGTGGTCGAAAGAAGACTAGCAGTGCTAGCATACTGATCGAGGTTCAGAGTGCCCACACACTCAGCCATTCGGGAATTGGAGAATAGTAGAGAAGGCTAGTTGGTTGAAGCCCTCCGGTCATTCTCCTCCTACAGATTGGCGTCCTTGAGGTATGAGTTTTAATTGTTGTTGGTTTATTGTATATGGCATCATGAGATATTTAACGATCTAAAAATTTTTATTGTTCCACTGCGCCACTTTGATACGTTTTTACCGATTCATTTTCCAACAAATGGACCCTACAAGGCTAAAGGAGTTCCAAGTCGGCTGAAGGATTTATTGGACACGGGATTCATTTGACCAAGCTGTTCACCCAAGGGAACACCTATACTATTCATGAAGAAGAGAGACGAAACACTGAGAATCTGTATTGATTACAGAAAGTTGGAAAGGATTACGTCTGTAAAATCCTATATCACCCAGGAAAAGCTAACAAGGTAGTGGATGCGCTGAGCAGAAAGTACTTATCATTGCTTATGGCTGTCCGTGCCTTATCGGAAACCCTACAAAAAGAGCTACATAGCAGCGAGATCGATATTTTAGCAGGGGGGTTGTCTGAAATGACCCTCCAATCAATGCCCTTAGGAGAAATTAAGACCAGTTAGGACCTCGATTCATCCCTGAATAAGCTCAAAAAGGAAGCTATAGAGGATTGGAGCTCAGAGTTTCAAGTCTCTAAGGGCAGCATACTCTATCATAGAGATAGAGTACGCATTTTAAAGAACAAAGAACCTAGGAAACGAATCCTTTCAGAGGCTCACGAGACGCTATATTCCATACATTCAGGGGCGAACAAGATGAACAAGGATCTAAATGAAAGTTTTTAGTAGCCTGTAATGAAGGATGGCATTACCGAGTTCGTCGCTAGATATCTTACGTGCCAAAAGATTAAGGTAGAATACCAACACCCAGCAGGAGAATCACAGGAAATTTGGCTACCCAAGTTGAAATGGGACTAAATTACCATGAATTTCATAGATGGATTACCAAAAACGTCGAGCGACAATGACACAATTTAGGAAATTGTGGACAAATTAACGAAATCAGCTTGATTTCTAGCTACGAAAGGGAGCTACTCAGTAGGAAGACTAGCAGAAATTTATGAAGCCTAGCTAGGGAGACTACACAGAGTGCATGCCGATCTAACATACGAGGAGAAACCACACGAATCCTAGCTAAAGAAGACAAAGAATTTAGGAAGAAGCTTATTCCACTTATAAAGATGTTGTGGCAGAACCACAACATAGAAAAAGCCATATGGGAACGGAAGAGTATATGAAAAGAAACTTTTCGAAACTATTCTAATTTTCGAGGACAAAAATTTTGTAAGGGAAGCGGGTTGTAAGGACTGCCATTTTCATGGCACCTACTTACCATGCAATGAGACATGATGGAATAAAATTATAGCATTTGGAGAGCTTTCGGATGCAAATTAAGGAGCACAATTAGGTACACGGCTGTGTACTAATCAGACTATATACATGAGAGAAGCCGTGTAAGTATACATGGCCATCTAGTGTGACACGGATGGGTACATGATCGTGTAAGTGGCCGTGTATCACTCGGGAAAAATGGACGTGTTCCAAGACATGGCCGTGTCAAGCAAGCTCAACTGATACACGCCCGTGTTGCCCTGAACATGCCCCTATAAGAGGCTATGTTGAAGGCCGTGTAATAAGCAGAGAGCCATTATATAGACTTTCAAAATTATATGAAACCTAATTATTATGTCATGAGTAATTAAGTTGGAAAGTATAGTATATTTTCCAGTCGAATAGATTAAACAGGTATGGTACTGTTTAAGTGTCATTCATGGAGTGAAAGGGGCGACCGACAGTGAACCCAGTCCACCCTATTATGTGGATGAGTGTAGGAGACACGTAGTGTCAGGAAACTGGTTCGGATGACCATTTCTTGATACTAGACTGGTGAACAGATCAACAGAATGATCGGACCACTTGTCTGAGCACAAGAATGATGAAAAACCCCAGCAAGGGTACAAAATTGAGAAAAGGGTCTGAATGACCTCTTCTCATCTAGAGACTGACAAAATCGGAGTCAGAGCACTCAGACTAGTCAGTTAAGTTGAAAGAAATGAATAGTGAATAATGAATAGTAAAAAATGCAGTGTTAAGTTACTAGCCAAGACGGCCTTAATTTGACCTAAAACTGATATATGAATGGTTAGTAGCTCAATCTAGTCAATTGAGCATAAAACGAGAATTTTTGTTTGAGAGATACGCAGTATCAGGGTAAGGGTCAAGACGACCTTTACTCGCACCGAAACTGATATATTTGGGCTCAGAATGCCCGAATTAGTCAAACAGGCACCTGACATGTTTTTTGAGGTAGGGTTACACAGATCCTGAAAATTGGTCTAAACGACCTCTGACGGACATAAAACAGATAAAAATGAAATCAGCACGTCCAAATTAGTCAAGAAAGACTGTGTCTAAAATTTCACCCGGGAACGCCTCGGTTTGCATGTGAAAGGACAACACAATGTAGACACAACCACAGTATAGGACATGAACAGTAAATTAGACTGATAATGGACTCTTAGACAGTATAAAATAATGAGGAATTGATAGTGTCAAAATCGGATTCAGAAAACCCAATTTCAGGTGAAAACTAGAACAAAACAGAAAAAGGGTCGGATACTGAACGATAGGAATTAGACTGCGAAGAGAAGCCAACACAGATGAATTTAGGCCTTAAAATTTCGTGCCCCCTAGCTGCAAAAGCAGCTGAAAATGGCTACTCACATAGCCCTAAAGTGAGATTAAAAAATTACAAAGTTATGACAACTTTTGAATTTAAAATTCATGGGGTTTTAAAGCTTGGTCAACAAGTTTTTCTTTATCTCTTCTCCTTTCCATGCAGTAGCCGATGCCCATTTATGGACTGAAAAAGGGCAGAAATTTGTCCCTTGATTAGGCTAAAATGGTGGACAATTAATTAGGATTAAGCTTAAGCAAGTTGATTAGTTTTGCCTATAAAAGGCACACATGACTTAGTGATACCATTTCTTCACTTTAGCAACCCAAAAAACACAACACTCATTCTCTCCCTTTCAAGCTACAGCTGACCCCCTTTAAGTCACCAAAAGCCTCCATTTTCAAGCCTTAAATCATAATAAAAACTTACCAAAAATCAAACCTCACAAGCTTGTGTTAAGAGGATTCAAATCCGAGCCTTTTCCAAAGTGATCAAGGGTAAGTTTTGTAATCCAATCTTTGTAAATCTGGAACCCCTCTATGAAAGATTTAGGCGTATGAGGCCGCCATAATTTAAAGGGTCTACAAATCCTCTAGAGGCTGAAGACTGGTTGTCATCATTGCAAGTGATCATGGAATTCATGAACCTAACCGACCGGGAGAAGGTTGCATGTGCGTCTTTTGTGTTGAGAAAAGATGCTCGTTTTTGGTGGGACACTGTACGAATGAGAAGGAACGTGTCTACCATGAGTTAGGCGAAATTTTTGGAAGAATTTAACTAGAAATATTACGACCCTGCATCTTTGAGACAACAGCAGAAAGAGTTCTCAGAATTGATGCAAGGAAATATGTCGGTGAGTGAAGTTTGTCGAAAGTTTGACCAGTTATCCCGTTTGTGTCCCTATGTAGTCCCTACTAATAGGGAGAAAATACAGAAAATGATCGGGATGTTTAGGCCAGAAATTGCTGCATTGATAGATACTGGATAGGTACCACCTACTTCTGTAGCAGATTGTGTTAGTCGGGCCATAAGAGCGGAGTTTCACGTAGCTCGACAAAAAGAGGAAAGAGGAAAGAGAAAAGCACTGGGAGGCCAAGAAGAAGGAATGGGCTTTTGTAGGAAAATAAATCAGTAAAACCATATCAGAGTGGCGCAGCGGAACAATAAAAATTTTAGATCATTAAATATCTCATGATACCATATACAATAAACCAACAACAATTAAAACTCATACCTTAAGGACACCAATCTTACAAGAGGAGAATGACCGGAGGCTTCAACCAACTAGCCTTCTCTACTATTCTCCAATTCCCGAATGGCTGAGTGTGTGGGCACTCTGAACCTCGATCGGTATGTAGCACTGCTAGTCTTCTTCCGACCACCCAGATCTCTAAAGAACTTTATTGTCACGATGAGCTGTGCAACAATAAGCTTGCTCACCTGAGAGTCTGTGGTCTGAGAGAACTGGAGTGGTAGGTCCTCTATTTATGGACCTGCATGAGGTGGTTCTCCGAATTTGAATTGGATTAGGAAAAGATATTTTCCCTTATCCATAACCAAAAAATCTAAATTTTCCAAGGGAGAATCTCAACAATAAAATTCGGTTTTTCTTAGGATCAATCCAATCCAAATCTAAACAAGATTTTAACTAGAATTTTATCTCCCTTTTTCAACCCAAAAAATCTGAAAATTACAAGGAGAAAATCTCCTATAAATTTCGGCCATTATGGATAAGGGAGAATCAAAAATTCCACTAGGATTTTCAAGCTTGAATCTTATCTCAACCTTATCCAAAATAACCGAATTTTCCTAGGAGATTTTCTCCCTATTTTCGGCCACTTTTCAGGGACGGAGAGAATCCAAATTCAACTGGGATTAAAACTTGAATTTTTCCCTTGAATCTTATCCACAAAAAACTGAAATTTCCTTGAGAATTATCCTCAAAATTTCGTGCAACATTTGTTAGGATTTGGATTCAAAATTCAGGTAGGATTCTAACAAGATTATCCTCTCCAAATCAAACTGAAATTCAAATTTCAAACCTTGTGGATTTTCCACAACAAATTCGAATCCTACTTGGACTATGATTCAAAATTTGAATTTCAAATTTCAAATTCAAATTTCAAATTCAAATTTCAAATTTCAAATTCAAATTTCAAATTCGAATTTCAAATTCAAATTTCAAATTCAAATTTCAAATTCAAAATTCAAATTTCAAATTTCAAAATTCAAATTTCAAATTCCACAAAACGGTTGTGTTTCATATTTTTGTTCTCATGGATAATTTTCTACAACTCCAATCCAATCTCAAATAAAATCATGGCAACTTTATTTGGAGTTCGAATAATTGTGTACTCTATTATCCAAAACAAAATCTGAATCCAACCGGAGAGAATCTTGTCTACCATCCAAATCCTGTGTCATCACCATCCATGCATAATAAACCAGCCAATAGCATACACAATTCAATTTGCCAAACATTAAGGAATTATGTGGGGCTAGTAGAGGGACTGATTGGACATATATAATCGGGCTCCCGCAAATCCATATGATCATCATTCTTTTACCGAACAACTCAATCATATGATCACTAGTTTCAGAGTCATACCACTATAAACCTGAAACTGAACTCCCAATTATATACCGTATTACGTAAGCCTGTGACAAGCTATCGTCCAATGACCTTGTCATATATGCAGAACCCTCATATGATATCCATGATCAGCCTTAGGCCAAAGTCCGTTTAATCCTACTGATCAGGCTATCTTAAAGTTCCATTATACTACCGAATAAAGAAAATGATTATTCACCATATGTGAATAAGAAATCATCCGCCCAGCAGACGACCCAAGGCCTTGTCCATTTTCATATTCAGTATAATGCCTTTAAGAGGATACCCTTAACTCTTCATTAGAGCTATGATTCCAATATCTGTAAACGAACCCTTCATCGTATACAAGTCATGCACCCAACGAACCGGTCTATAAGCTTACTACCTCTGAGACGCTTTAGCCATTGGAACATCAAAGTACACAAGTCATATACATGAAGCTGTCCTTTTACTCAGGATTAAGGTTACTGCATAATGAACGTCAAAAGCATATCGATCCACTCAAAGCGGACTTCGTAGATCAATCACGCTTTAGTCCCGGTCTAATATGTCACCACCAAGTAACATATCTATGTCTCTACTTGGGAGTCCAGCTCCAAACAGTCAAGACAAACCATCCCCACCAAGGCTTTAGACAACATAATAGTCTTAACATGAGTTAGATGCTCGGTCTAACCCCATAGACTACAGACCATAGTTTAGACTGCTAACTTTAGAACATTGTCTTCTCGCATACAAAAATCCATTGCATGCAACGTTCTAAAAGTTTAACTCAAGCAGTCGGGAAGCCATATTTACTTACATTTACTTTAACATGTAAATAAGACGAGGACAGATAGCAATGTAATGAATAACCTCTATATATAATCTTATTATCCAGTTCAAAATAAATACATCAAAAATGTCTTTAATGCTTAGGGCATTTCCTAACAATCTCCTACTTGCCCTAAGCCAGCAGATGTGCCATGTTACGCATCCCCATCGCCTCTACGTACCTCTCAAAGCTTCTAGCCACCAAAGTCTTAGTAAAGGGATCGGCGATGTTGTCCTCGGACGCGATCTTACATACATCCACTTGCCCGGTCTCCACATGCCCTCTAATAATATGATATCTCCGATCTATGTGCTTGGTCCTCTTGTGGTGCCGAGATTCCCTTGTGTTGGCAATAGCCCCTGTATTATCACAGTAAAGTGTGGTAGGCTTGTCAACACCCGGAATGACCTCAAGGTCTCTAAAGAACTTGCGGAGCCAAACCGCTTCTTTAGATGACTCAGCCGCATCCACATACTCAGCCTCCATAGTAGAGTCAGTTGTGCAGCCCTGCTTCACGCTCCTCCACACAATGGCGCCTCCTCCGAGTAAAAACACTGATCCAGATGTCGATTTCCTCAAATCATTACAAGTCTGGAAGTCTGAGTCCGTGTATCCTACGGGTGTTAGGTCCCCTCCAGAATACACCAGCATATATTCCCTCGTTCTCTTAAGATACTTAAGTATATGCGTTACTGCTTGCCAGTGCTTGGTTCCAGGATTTGCTTGATATCGACTTACCATACCTACTGCAAAACATATGTCCGGGTGAGTGCAAAGCATAGCGTACATAAGGCTACCCACAGCGGATGCATAAGGGACCTTACTCATATGCTCTCTTTCTTCCGATGTCTTGGGACAGTCATCCAATGAAAGAGTTAGACCGGCAATAGAAGGTTGCGAACCTTTCTTTGCCTCTTGCATTGCATATTTGTCAATTATTTTATCTATGTATGAAGCTTGGGATAATGCTATCATTTTGTTCTTTCGATCTCTGAAGAGACGAATGCCTAGAACATAATTAGCTTCTCCCAAGTCCTTCATGTCAAACTGCTGGTGTAACCAAAGCTTGACCGATGATAAGTTCCCTACATCATTCCCAATGAGTAGTATACCATCGACATAGAATATCAGAAAGACCACTTTTCCATCCTTAATATGTTTATAAACACAAGGTTCATCAACGTTCTGCTCAAAACCAAATGTCTTAATCGCTTGATCAAACCTCTGGTTACATGAGCTGGATGCTTGCTTTAATCCATAAATGGATCTAAGCAACTTACAGACTTTCCTTTCTTGGCCTTTCGCTACGAACCCTTCAGGCTGTATCATATAGATACACTCTTCAAGATGGCCATTCAAGAATGCCGCCTTGACATCCATTTGCCAGATCTCGTAATCAAGAGCCGTAGCAATGGACAGAAGAATACGGATAGACTTCAGCATAGCAATAGGCGAAAGGTTTCCTCGTAATTGATTCAAGCCTTTTGCGTGTATCCCTTTGCAACCAGTCTAGCTTTGAAAGTTTCCACACTCCCTTCCGCATCCTTCTTTCTTTTGTAGACCCATTTGCATCCAATGGGGTTTATCCCATCCGGCAAATCTACAAGTTCCCAAACAGAGTTGGATTTCATAGAATCCATCTCATTGCTCATAGCCTATTTCCAAGATTTAGAATCAACATCATTTATAGCTTCATCATATGTGACCGGATCTTCCTCATGCTCATGAGCCTCGGCCTGGTATACCTCAGCATCATACATGAAGAAATTAGGTTTCTTCGAAACCCTCCCACTACGACGAGACACCCTAAATTGTTGATCGTCTGTAGGTCTTTCACTGGAACTCGGACTTGCGTCCAAGACCGAAATCTGTGGAGCAGTTCTTTCACTCGATAACTCCTCTAGCACCACTTTGCTTCGAGGCTTAAAGTCATTCATGTGACTTTCCTCCAAGAATGTCACATGGGTTGAGACAATGACTTTTTGTTCCTTCGGGTTATAGAACAGACCTCCTTTAGTTCCTTTTGGATACCCTACAAACATGCACAATTTTGATCTTGGTTCCAACTTCTTTGCATCCCCATCCAGTACATGTGCCAGGTAGCCCCATATTCTCATATGTCCAAGGGAGGTCTTCCTGCCACGCCACAATTCATACGGAGTTCTGGAAATTGATTTGCTCGGAACTTGGTTCAGAATATAGCACGCTGTTTGTAAAGCATATCCCCAAAATGATAATGGCAGTGTTGAGTAACTCATCATGGACCGTACCATATCCAATAAGGTCCTGTTTCTCCTTTCGGCTACACCATTCTGTTGTGGAGTACCAGGCGCTGTCAATTTGGATAATATCCCGTTCTCTATAAGATGTCCTAGAAATTCGTCAGATAGGTATTCGCCACCTCGATCAGATCGAAGTGTTTTTATGGATTTATCCAATTGATTTTCCACTTCTGCACGATACTCCTTGAACTTGTCAAAGGTTTCGCTCTTGCGGTGCATCAGATACACATATCCATACCTCGAGTAATCATCTATAAAAGAGACATAATACTCAAACCCTCCTCGTGCTGTGACGTTCATGGGGCCACATACGTCAGTATGCACAATTTCTAAGAGCTCCTAAGCCCTTGTACCCTTAGCTCCAAAAGACCTCTTAGTTATCTTACCCTCTAGACAAGACTCACATTGGGGAAGATGTACCTCCTCTAGAGATTCCAGAGGACCATCTTTCACCAATCTTTGAATCCTATCCTGATTAATATGACCAAGTCTTAAATGCCAAAGATACGCCTTGTTAGAGTGAGAAACTTTCAACCTTTTAGAGTTATCAGTTAATTCAGTGTCAAGCAGTGAGTACATCTTTGGTTTGATCAAATATAGGTTTCCATCCATCCATCCAGAACAGATAAAAGACTTATTTCTACGAATATCAACTCTTTTACTAAAAGAGACTGAATAAGAATCCTTTATTAAACAAGCTACCGACATAAGGTTCATCCTGAAATTAGGAACATAAAAACAGTCTTTTAATAAAATAAACCTAAATTGATCAAAATAAAGGTAAACATTTCCCACTGCCTCAGCCACCACCAAGCTGCCGTCCCCAGTTCGCAACGAGAGGCTCCTATCATGTAGACTTCTCGTTTCCACGAACCCCTGCATAGAAACACAAACATGATTAGTGGCGCCCGAATCAATGGCCCAAGTGTCTTTCGATTCTTCCACCAAACACGCTTCTAAGTAAAGAAGTTCCTTACCTTCCTTGCCCTTGGCGGCTAGGATTTCCCGGCAAGCCTTCTTAAAATGACCTACCTTCCCACAACGGAAGCACTTGGACTTTTTAGGGTCCCTGGGCTTCTTGTTCTTCTTCTTCTTCTTCCCATCCGAGACAGGAGGATTAGAAGAACTGGAAGCCACTTGCTTCTGATTTGGCCTCTTCCTCTTCCGTGAGGGTTTGGAAGATTCTGCCAAATTGGCCTCACCTTTGGGTTGGACAGCATCCCCATCCCTGATCATCCGCTCATAAGCTTGCAGTTGCTTCATGAGCTCGGTTAGTCCTAACTCCCTTGTCGCCAGATTGTATGCGGCCTTAAACCCAACAAAATCTTTAGACAGAGTTTTGAACACCATCTCGATCTGGGTGTTGTAGTCCAACTCAGCACCGTTTTCGGCAGCCTCAGCGAAGAATCCCATTAGAGTGATCATATGATCCTTCACCGGAGTACCCGCCTTCTGCTTAGAGTTCATAATACTGGTGATAGTGGACTGTCGAGCCAATTTTTCTTGGCCTCCGAACATGTCCTCTAGATTTTCCATGATCTCCTCAGCAATTTGATAAGTCTCATGCTGCTTTTGTAAAGCATTCGTCATGCTAGCAAGTATGTAGCATCGAGCTATATCATTGGATTCTCTCCAACGAGTATAGGCAACCGGGACCTCCTCAATCAGTGTGTTAGGTTTTGGCCCTGGTGGGCATGGTTTGTCTAGTATGAACTTGTGTATCTCGCAGCTGAGAACTATTAACAGATTTCTTTTCCAATCCTTATAATTGTCTCCATTCAGTTTATTCTCAGTAAGTATTGAAATGAGGGGTGTAGGTGACATTTTGAACTGAAATAAAATTATACTAGACATCATTACAAAGCCCAAGCAAATATACAGATAATTTAGCAAATAAAACATACAAGTATGTTCCTACATGAAACTTGAAAAACATGTAGCATTGCAACGGTAATTCTCAGCACCTATTGCCCCAAGCCACCGAGGGGTGGTCATGAGAACAAATAGCTGGAACATGGATCCCGTCCAATTAATATATGTTGCCTTAAATCCTCCAAGGTTAAGACATATATTAATAACTGCTTATTTGGCCACCAGTTTAGTTAACAGAGCTTCTAGGGAAGGTTAATAACTAAACGAGTCTTGAGTGTATAACCATTGTTTACGTAGCCCGATCCACGTCTTACCAAGCCACCGAGGGGTGGTCATGAATAGGATCGCACCTGAACACGTTTTCCACGTAGGAGATCCAATCTAGTATACCGGCGGCGGTAAACACCTACCGAGGGGTATGGTCAGGACAGAACTGACGTGAGGCGTTACCATGCTTTCACATATGGATCAACAATGGAGGCCGTGGGTTTTGTTTGAAACCCTCTCCCACTCAATATTTTGAAAAACATGCAAGTTTTGACAAATTATGTATGATCAATATAGTATGAGCAGCACTCACCTATCCTATATGACATGTTATCAAATATGCATATAAAACATCCATCAATACATATTTATACATCCATGACATATCACAGAAAAAATAATTGACAGAATAACCAAGATATGGTTCCATCCTAGAACAAAGAAAAAAAAGATTACAAAATTCCATCCAAAGCATTCTTTGGGTCTTGAATTTTGTTCCGTCTTCTTGTATCCATCTTTATATAGCCTCTCCATTTATTTCTCATCCCAATAATTATTTAAAATTTAAATCTCTAAAAATTTAAATTTCAAATTCAAATTCCAAATTTGAATTTCAAATTTAAATTTCCAATTCAAATTTTAAACAATTTTAAACATCATGTGTAATAATATGTAATTTCAAAAATTTCAAATTTTCAATTCATATTTTTAAACATGATTTAAAATTAAATCTCAAATTTGAAAATCAAAATTTTTCGATTTTTTTAGACCATCGCACCGCCGTCCCTGAAAGCAGCAGCCGCCGTGGGCAGCCACCAGCCCCAAAGGGGCTGGCAGCCCATGGCTGCCCCCTATGTGCAGCCTTGCCGGGCTGCAGGCCAAACCTACAGCGCCAGGCTGCACGCCCAGGCTGGCCGCAGCAATCGGCAGGCTGCAGGCAGCGCCTGCAGCCAGAGGCTACACGCCCAAGCTGCGGCCAGCCTTGGGCAGGCCATGGCCACCCTTTGCTGCAGGCCAAGCCTGCGGCTGTGGGTGGTGTTGGCCTGCACAGGGGCTGCCGCAGCCCCATCCTACCCGAGGGCAGGGGCTGTAGCCCCACCAAGGCCCGTTGGCCTATCCCGAGGGGTCGTGTCTCGATTTTCGTGTCATATTCCAATTTACCTATTAGGATCTCCAAAAATTAATTTGAATCCCAATTAAATTGAAATTTTCTACACTATTAAAATTTCAACCTTTAAATCAAAGTTAACTTTCGGGAAAAAATAAATTATGGTCTTCAATCTTCAATCTCCTCCTAGAATAATTACATAAAATTTCTTAAACCGTTTCCGATGTACAAAAATTCTAACCATAAAAATTCTAAGAGACAAAAATTAAAACCCATGGGAAAATTACAGTGTTAATAAACTGCTCCCATGGTTACATAAAAAAATTCCTAGATACAATTTTTCTAAATTCTAAAGAACCATAGCCGGTATAAATAAGCATGCTTATAAAAATTCCAAAATTTAAAATAACCACATACTTTATACATAATCCATGATAACAACATAAAGGAACCCTAGAATGCCACTCTCTAAATACCAAATACATACATAAATAAAAAGAGAAAGTAATTGTCTAATTTATGTACATGGCATAGTCATGAGATGGCTCTGATACCAATTGTAGGAAAATAAATCGGTAAAAACGTATCAGAGTGGCGCAGCAGAACAATAAAAATTTTAAATCGTTAAATATCTCATGATGCCATATACAATAAACCAACAACAATTAAAACTCATACCTCAAGGATGCCAATCTTGCAGGAGGAGAATGACCGGAGGCTTCAACCAACTAGCCTTCTCTACTATTCTCCAATTCCCGAATGGCTGAGTGTGTGGGCACTCTGAACCTCGATCGGTATGCTAGTACTGCTAGTCTTCTTCCGACCGCCCAGATCTCTAAAGAACTTTATTGTCACGATGAGCTGTGCAATAATAAGCCTGCTCACCTGAGAGTCTGTGGTCTGAGAGAACTGGAGTGGTAGGTCCTCTATTTATGGACCTGCATGAGGTGGTTCTCTGAATTTGAATTGGATTAGGAAAAGATATTTTCCCTTATCCATAACCAAAAAATCCGAATTTTCCAAGGGAGAATCTCAACAATAAAATTCGGTTTTTCTTAGGATAAATCCAATCCAAATCTAAACAAGATTTTAACTAGAATTTTATCTCCCTTTTTCAACCCAAAAAATCTGAAAATTACAAGGAGAAAATCTCCTATAAATTTCGGCCATTATGGATAAGGGAGAATCAAAAATTCCACTAGGATTTTCAAGCTTGAATCTTATCTCAACCTTATCCAAAATAACCGAATTTTCCTAGGAGATTTTCTCCCTATTTTCGGCCACTTTTCAGGGAAGGAGAGAATCCAAATTCAATTGGGATTGAAACTTGAATTTTTCCCTTGAATCTTATCCACAAAAAACCGAAATTTTCTTGAGGATTATTCTCAAAATTTCGTGCAACATTTGTTAGGATTTGGATTCAAAATTCAAGTAGGATTCTAACAAGATTATCCTCTCCAAATCCAACTCAAATTCGAATTTCAAACCTTGTGGATTTTCCACAACAAATTCGAATCCTACTTGGACTGTGATTCAAAATTTGAATTTCAAATTTCAAATTCAAATTTCAAATTTAAATTTCAAATTCAAATTTCAAATTCGAATTTCAAATTCAAATTTCAAATTCAAAATTCAAATTTCAAATTTCAAAATTCAAATTTCAAATTCCACAAAATGGTTGTGTTTCATATTTTTGTTCTCATGGATAATTTTCTACAACTCCAATCCAATCTCAAATAAAATCATGGCAACTTTATTTGGAGTTCGAATAATTGTGTACTCTATTATCCAAAACAAAATCTGAATCCAACCGGAGAGAATCTTGTCTACCATCCTAATCCTGTGTCATCACCATCCATGCATAATAAACCAGCCAATAGCATACACAATTCAATTTGCCAAACGTTAAGGAATTATGTGGGGCTAGTATAGGGACTGATTGGACATATATAATCGGGCTCCCGCAAATCCATATGATCATCATTCTTTTACCGAACAACTCAATCATATGATCACTAGTTTCAGAGTCATACCACTATAAACCTAAAACTGAACTCCCAATTATATACCGTATTACATAAGCCTGTGACAAGCTATCGTCCAATGACCTTGTCATATATGCAGAACCCTCATATGATATCCATGATCAGCCTTAGGCCAAAGTCCATTTAATCCTATTGATCAGGCTATCTTAAAGTTACATTATACTACCGAATAAAGAAAATGATTATTCACCATATGTGAATAAGAAGTCATCCGCCCAGCAGACGACCCAAGGCCTTGTCCATTTTCACATTCAGTATAATGCCTTTAAGAAGATACCCTTAACTCCTCATTAGAGCTATGATTCCAATATCTATAAACGAAGCCTTCATCGTATACAAGTCAGGCACCCAACGAACCGGTCTATAAGCTTACTACCTCTGAGACGCTTTAGCCATTGGAACATCAAAGTACACAAGTCATATACATGAAGCTGTCCTTTTACTCAGGATTAAGGTTACTGCATAATGAACATCAAAAGCATATCGATCCACTCAAAGCGGACTTCGTAGATCAATCACGCTTTAGTCCCGGTCTAATATGTCACCACCAAGCAACATATCTATGTCTCTACTTGGGAGTCCAGCTCCAGACAGTCAAGACAAACCGTCCTCTCCAAGGCTTTAGACAACATAATAGTCTTAACATGAGTTAGATGCTCAGTCTAACCCCATAGACTATAGACCATAGTTTAGACCGCTAACTTTAGAACATTGTCTTCTCGCATACAAAAATCCATTGCATGCAACGTTCTAACAGTTTAACACAAGCAGTCAGGGAGCCATATTTGCTTACATTTACTTTAACATGTAAATAAGACGAGGACAGATTACAATGTAATGAATAACCTCTATATATAATCTTATTATCCAGTTCAAAATAAATACATCAAAAATGTCTCTAATACTTAGGGCATTTCCTAACAGCTTTGGGTAAGTCTACACAAGTTGGTCAATCGAGCAAGCCTAATCAGAATGCTAAACCAAGCCAGGGCAATAATCAAGGATCCCAACAAAACAAGAGAAAAGGCAATTTTTCTGGAAATCGCCAGGGAAATAATCGAAACCAGCAGCGAAGAACAGCTGGAAATGCGAAATCCAATGTACAAAATTGTCCTACATGCGAGAAGAGACATTCTGGGCAATGCAGATTTTGGCCACTTGTTTGCTATGAATGTGGAAAGGAAGGCCATTACGCCAGAAACTATCCAAGCAATAGGCAGGGTGGACAAGGCACTTCCCAACAGCACCAGACATGCCACAAGCTCATTCCTTTCACGCCAGAGTTGAAGAGTCCCCAGTAAGGCCGCAACGCCAGGAGCGTGTGCCAAGTGCTGATGCTCGTGTGATGGCCTACAGCAAAGAGGATGCAGAGGCAGGAACATCGAATGTAGTGACAGGTCAGCTTACTGTTGCTAGTCATGTACCCTCTGTACTATTCGATTCCGGTGCTACGCATTCTTTTGTTTCCTATGTATTTGCTGACAAGATAGGACTTCCCAAGGACTATATGGGAAGAGTATTTAAGACAGCTTTACCCTCTGGGGAAGTATTATTGTCCAATTACTGGCTACCTCATGTACCAGTATATGTGGCAAATAGGGAACTATATGCGGAGTTGATCGTAATGAAGATCGTGGATTACGACTGCCGAAATCGAAAAATAGTATTTCAACCCGAGGAAGAAGAGAGTTTCTAATATGTCGATACTTCTCGAAAACCCAGGAAGATGAGGATCAGTTCGCTGAGAGCAAGCAAGCTGATAGCTAGTGGTTGTATGGGATATCTGGCATATGTAGTGGACACTACAGAGGAACAGAAGCTTCAACCTGAAGATGTTCCCGTTGTTAGTGAATTTCTTGGCGTATTTCCAGAAGAGTTACCAGGGATACCTCTAGAGAGAGAAATCTCGTTCGAAATTGAGTTGATGCCTGGAACGGCACCTATTTCCAAAGCACCATAACGCATGGCCCCAGTGGAGTTAAAAGAGCTGCAGGAACAATTAAAGGAGCTGTTGGATAAGGGATTCATCAGACCGAGTTATTTTCCGTGGGGTGCACCTGTGTTATTTGTTAAGAAAAAGGATGGAACATTTGGTTTATGCATTGATTACCGGGAGTTGAATAAGGTTAGAATAAAAAATAGGTATCCATTACTTAGAATTGATGACTTATTCGACCAATTAAAAGGCACAGTGGTATTTTCCAAGATCGACTTACGATCAGGATATCACCAGCTGAGGATTAAAGAAAGTGATATTCCTCAGACTGCGTTTAGGACTCGTTATGGTCACTACGAGTTTCTTGTGATGCCATTTGGATTAACAAATGCGCCGGCAACGTTCATGGATTTAATGAACAGAATCTTTAAAGAGTATTTGGATAAGTTTGTCATTGTATTCATTGATGACATTCTTATATACTCAAAGACTCATGAGGGGCACAAGGAGCATCTTAGGATCGTGTTGAATATGATAAGGAAGCATCATCTGTATGCCAAATTCTCAAAATGCGAGTTTTGGCTGGACAGAGTACATTTCCTCGGACATGTTGTATCCCAGGAAGGTATTACTGTAGATCCGATGAAGGTAGATGCAATTAACTAGTGGCCTGCACCCAAGAGTGTGACAGAAATACGCAGTTTCTTGGGGCTAGCTGGTTATTATCGGCGATTTGTAGAGGGATTTGCGTGATTAGCTGTACCTCTTACTGCTCTTACACGCAAAGAAAGGAAGTACGAGTGGACTATGGAATGCAAAAGAAGCTTCCAGGAGTTAAAGAGACGGCTGACAAGCGCACCAATCCTTACGCTTCCCACTGAAGGGGAGAAGTTTGTGATCTACAGTGATGCATCCAAAATAGGATTGGGAGCAGTCCTAATGCAAGGCGGCAAGGTGATTGTCTACGCTTCCCGTCAATTAAAGGATCATGAAAGGAATTACCCTACGCATGACCTTGAACTTGCTGCAGTAGTGTTCGCACTTAAAATTTGACGACACTATCTTTATGGAGCTCAATGTCAGATTTTCACTGATCATCAAAGCCTGAAGTATTTCTTCACGCAAAAGGAGCTCAATATGCAGCAAAGACGATGGTTAGAACTGGTGAACGATTATGATTGTGAAATCCTATACCGTCCAGGAAAGGCCAACCGTGTAGCGGATGCTTTAAGTAGAAAGTCTACCATATCGCACCAGCTACCGATAAAAAGGCTTCCGAAGCCATTGCAACAAGAGATAAATTCCTTGAACTTGGAGCTGATATCCGGAAGACTAGCTGCACTCCAAGTGGAATCATCGTTGTTTGAGGACATAAAGGAAGCTCAAAGACGAGATCCAAGAGTGACAAGTTCTCAGGAAGGAATTTCCAAGGATGGAATGATCCTTTATCAAGGAAGGATAAATGTTCCAGCTGATGAGGAACTTAGAAGACGGATCATGTCAGAAGCCCATAAGACACCATATTCGGTTCATCCCGGAGCTAGTAAGATGTATCAGGACTTGAAATTACAGTTCTGGTGGAAAGGGATGAAGAATGATATAGCGAAATTCGTGAGTAGATGCATGACCTGTCAAAGAATCAAAGCGGAACATAAACATCCAGCAGGAAGATTGGAACCTTTGGAGATTCCTGAATGGAAATGGGAACACATTACGATGGATTTTGTAATAGGACTCCCAAAAACCCGAGAAGGTTATGATGCCATCTGGGTTATTGTAGACAGACTGACCAAGACGACACGGTTTATAGCTGTCAAGATGACTTTTTCGTTGGAAAAGTTTACTCAGTTGTACGTAACTCATGTCGCCAGATTACATAGAATACCAAAATCCATTGTATCAGATCGAGATGCACGATTCACTTCGAATTTTTGGAAGTGTGTGCAAGAGGCCATGGTTACTGAATTGAGACTCAGTATGGCATTTCATCCGCAAACAGACGGACAGTCGGAGCGGATAATCCAGACGTTAGAGGACATGCTTCGAGCTTGTGTAATGAATTTTATGGGAAATTGGAACGAGAAGTTATCATTAATTGAATTCTCGTACAATAATAGTTACCAAGCTTCTATAGGCATGGCCCCTTACGAGGCTTTGTATGGATGGAAATGCAGATCACCACTACACTGGTATGATTTGCGAGAGAAGCAGTTGCATAAGACGGATTTCATACAAGAGACTTCTGATGCAGTTGCTAGAATTCAGCGTCAAATGAAAATTGTGCAAAGTCGACAAAAGAGTTATGCAGATAAGAGGTAGAGATCCTTAGAGTTTGATGACGGAGACTTCGTGTTTCTTAAGGTGTCACCTATGAATGGGATTATGCGTTTCGATAAGAAGGGGAAACTGAGTCCAAGATATATTGGGCCTTATGAAATTATCAAACGCATTGGAAAGGTCGCTTACAGATTAGCGTTACCTCCTGAATTGTCAGCAGTGCATAATGTATTTCATGCGTCGATGCTGAGAAAGTATATACCAGATCCGTCCCATGTGTTGAAGCATGAACCTATTCAAATCCACGAGGATTTGACATATGAAGAACAACCTATTCAAGTACTGACTCATGAAGAGAAAGTACTGAGGAATAAGACAATCCCACTAGTGAAGATTTTGTGGAAAAATCACAACATTGAAGAAGCTACGTGTGAACAAGAAGACGAGATGAGGAGTTTATACCCCCACTTGTTCTAATTTTCGAGGACGAAAATTTTATAAGGAGGGGTGAATGTGACAACCGGGAAAATCAGGCATTCTCGAAAGAAAATGTACAAATGTATGTATATAACAATTTGTACTATTTAAAGAGTGAAATAAATGTATTTATATTGTTTAGAATACATTAAAATGTTCTAACAATACTGACGAGTAAAAATTCAGTGTTGGAAAAATTCACTGAGTTGAAATGGGTGAAACGGTGCCAAAAACGGCCTTGAAAACCCTAACTAGAGCACTAAAAGACGAAAAACTTCCGGGATTGATTTTGATCAAACGGAAGCAGTTTAAATTGATCCGACTGCACAGGAGACCTCAGGAACCCACCGGGACGATTTCAGGAAAATTTCGGCTCGAACCGGTATCGGTCGAAAAGTAGTCGAATTAATGTGAATAGTAAAAGTCAAAGTCAAAATTTACTTTGCATTTATGACATCATAAATCCATTTAATAAATGGAAGGAAAATGGTGGTTGGTAGCATTAATGGCCAAGTTTAAGTTGCTTTTTGATCTAAAGGCCAAGATTTGGCCAAAATTCCACCATTTTAATTTTTGAAAATTTTGGAAAGAATTTGACTTGAAAGGTGTTGATTTTTGATTGGTTGGTAGCCAAATTAATTGGCTTTCTTTGTGTTAAGTCGGCAAAACTTTGAACAAAAGTGGCCGAGACAATTTTGAAGCAAAAACCAAAGAGAAAAAGTTTCTAAGTGTTGCCTATGGTGGGTACGTGAGCAACCAAAGAGGAACCAAGTGAATCCTTTAATTTTTCTTCACAAAATTGGTGTCAAACCTTTCATTGAAGACAAAGGAAGCAAGTGAACAAGGTAACTCTCCTTGGTTTGAAACTTTTCTTGATTTTTCTTCAAGAAATCTGTGTAATGAATAGTGCAAAGGATGAAAAAATTTTTGGTTGTTTTGATTGATTTAGTGCTTGGGTTTTGTTAAGGGTGTAATTGTTAGGAAATACCCTAAGTATTAGAGACATTTTGATGTATTCATTTTGAACTGGATAATAAAATTATACATAGAGGTTACTCATTACATTGCTATCTGTCCTCGTCTTATTTACATGTAAAGTAAATGTAAGCAAATATGGCTCACTGACTGCTTGTGTTAAAACTGTTAGAACGTTGCATGCAATGGACTTTTGTATGCGAGAAGACAATGTTCTAAAGTTAGTGGTCTAAACTATGGTCTGTAGTCTATGCGGTTAGACCGAGCATCTAACTCATGTTAAGATTATTATGTTGTCTAAAGTCTTGGAGGGGACGGTTTGTCTTGACTGTCTGGAGCTGGACTCCCAAGTAGAGACATAGATATGTTACTCGGTGGTGACATATTAGACCGGGACTAAAGTGTGATTGATCTACGTAGTCCGCTATGAGTGGATCAATCTGCTTTTGACGTTCATTGTGCAATAACCTTAATCCTGAGTAAATGAACTACTTCATGTATATGACTTGTGTACTTTGATGTTCCAATGGCTAAAGCGTCTCAGAGGTAGTAAGCTTATAGACCGGTTCATTAGGTGCATGACTTGTATACGATGAAGGGTTTGTTTGCAGATAGCGGAATCATAGCTCTAAGGAGTTAAAGGTATCCTCTTAAAGGCATTATACTGAATGTGAAAATGGACAAGGCCTTGGGTCGTCTGCTGGGCGGATGACTTCTTATTCACACATGGTGAATAATCATTTTCTTAATTCGGTAGTATAATGGAACTTTAAGATAGCCTGATCAATAGGATTAAACGGACTTTGACCTAAGGCTGATCATGGATATCATATGAGGGTTTTGCATTTATGACAAGGTCATTGGATAGTAGCTCGTCACAGGATTACGTAATACGGTATATAATTGGGAGTTCAGTTTCAGGTTTATAGTGGTGTGACTCTGAAACTAATGATCATATGATTGAGTTGTTCGGTAAAGAATGATGATCATATGGATTTGCGGGAGCCCGATTATATATGTCCAATCAGTCCCTCTACTAGCTCCACATAATTCCTTAACGTTTGGCGAATTGATTTGTGTATGCTATTGGCGAGTTTATTATGCATGGATGGTGATGACACAGGATTAGGATGATAGACAAGATTCTCTCCGGTGGCATTCAGATTTTGTTTTGGATAATAGAGTACACAATTATTCGAACTCCAAATAAAGTTGCCATGATTTTATTTGAGATTGGATTGGAGTTGTAGAAAATTATCCATGAGAACAAGAATTTGAAACACAACCGTTTTGTGGATTTTGAAATTTGAATTTTGAAATTTGAATTTTGAATTTTGAATTTGAAATTTGAATTTGAATTTGAATTTGAAATTCGAATTTGAAATTTGAATTTGAAATTTAAATTTGAAATTTGAAATTTGAATTTGAAATTCGAATTTGAAATTTGAAATTCAAATTTTGAATCACAGTCCAAGTGGGATTCGAATTTGTTGTGGAAAATCCACAAGGTTTGAAATTCGAATTTGAGTTGGATTTGGAGAGGATAATCTTGTTAGAATCCTACTTGAATTTTGAATCTAAATCCTAACAAAAGTGGACGAAATTTTTGAGGATAATCCTCAATGGAATTTCGGTTTTTGTGGATAAGGTTCAAGGGAAGATTCAAGTTTCAATCCTAGTTGAATTTGAATTCTCTCTTTCCCTGAAAAGTGGCCGAAATTATGGAGGAAATCTCCTAGGAAAATTCGGTTATTTTGGATAAGGTTGAGATAAGATTCAAGCTTGAAAATCCTAGTGGAATTTTGATTCTCCCTTATCCTAAGTGTGGCCGAATCTTTGGAGGAAAATCTCCTAGGAAATTTCAGATTTTTTGGTTGAAAAAGGGAGATAAAATTCTAGTTAAAATCTTGTTTAGATTTGGATTGGTTTTATCCTTAAAAAACCGAATTTTATTGTTGGGATTTTCCCATGAAAAATTCAGATTTTTATGGTTATGGATAAGGGAAAATATCTTTTTCTAGTCCAATTCAAATTCAGAGAATCACCTCATGTAGGTCTATAAATAGAGGTCCTGCCACTCCAGTTCTCTCAGACCACAGACTCTCAGGTGAGCAGGCTTATTGTTGCACAGCTCATCGTGACAATAAAGTTCTTTAGAGATCTGGGTGGTCGGAAGAAGACTAGCAGTGCTAGCATACTGATCGAGGTTCAGAGTGCCCACGCACTCAGCCATTCAGGAATTGGAGAATAGTAGAGAAGGCTAGTTGGTTAAAGCCTCCGGTCATTCTCCTCCTGCAAGATTGGCGTCCTTGAGGTATGAGTTTTAATTGTTGTTGGTTTATTGTATATGGCATCATGAGATATTCAACGATCTAAAAATTTTTATTGTTCCGTTATGCCACTCTGATACGTTTTTACCGATTTATTTTCCTACAGTAATTAGGAGAAAAACCATGCATTTGGTTTAAAGAAAAACCAAATTTTGGTTGGTTTTCCAAGGGTAAAACTGTGGGTTACCAAGAGTAGTCAATGAGAATTTGTTGTGGTTTAAGTGTTAACATGCTTTAAATCATATTTTGGTCTAATGTAAAGCATGATTTGTATGATGGAAAGCTTGAAAAAAAAATTTGGTGTGAAATAACCCTAAAAGGGCGTGGGTTAATTAGGGTTTGGAAAAAAAATTTTTGGCATGATTTACTTGATGTTTGGATGATTCAAATCATGCATTTTAGTATGGAAATGATGGATTTGTGATTGAAAGCATGAAAAAAAAAATTTGTGTATGTTTCTCCTAATTTGGCCGTGGGTTGTAAAGGTTAAAAACCCTAGGAATTACGTTGAAAAATGCAATGAAATTGGCTTGAAAATGTGTTAAAAAAAATGACATTGGAATAGCCAAAAATTTGGTGGAAAAATTGAGAAATTTTGGTTAGGTCTTGATTGTGAAAACCGTGGCCAAAAACCAAGGGTAAAATTGAGAGAAAATTTTGTGTAATGTGGTTCAAAATGAGAATTGAATTTTGTGAGCTTTTATGCAAAAGTTTGGAAAACTTTTACATAAAATAGGCTTGTGGTATAGTACGTGGCAGGTACATATGGTTCGAGGCATACCTAACGCCGGTAGCCTTAAAATTACGCGGAAATGCTACCGAAATTTCGAAAACGGCATTTGGGGTAAAATGGGAATTAAAAATAAAAGTTTAGAGTCGGGTCGGGAACCCAAGTCCCTAACGAAAAATTGAATAAGGGAAACCTAAGGGGTGGTTTGTGAATAGTAACCCGTCCCCTTAAAAATGTAAAACGCGAGTGAAACGGAAAAAAAACCGACCCTGAGGGGGGGTGTTTTTGGAAACGAAATAAAGGTCTGAGTCGGGTACGGAAAATCCGAGCCTCGGAGACCTAGGTCGGGAAAGTCTAGATGAACGTTTTAAATGCTAGTAAAACGTCCATTTGAGGCTCTGAAACGATAGAAAATACTAAACCGGCGTAAGGGTCGGAATAGTGCTTCCCGAGGGTCGGGAAATTGAAAAATGGAAATAAAATAGAAACGAACCAGGTAATGATTAAAAAAGAGTCAGAAAGTTCGTGAGAGCCAAAAATGCAGTCTGGATCGAGAAAATTCTGTCAGGGCCATAATTGCAATTTTGCCAAAATATAGGGGCAAAATCGTAATTTTATAAAAGTTGAGAAAAATGGGGAAAATGGTAAATAAGGCCTAAAAAGTTATAAATAGGTTTTATTTAAGCTTTTTAATGAAAAATAAAAGCTATAAATGGAAATGAAATTAACAGACTGTAGGATCCAAAAATCGACCTACAAGGAGGGCGATCAAAGATCCAAGAGAGAAAAAAGGAAGAGACTGATAAGGTAAGTTCAGACATTTACCTGTCTGCAACATATAGCATTATTGTTGCTAACTTTGATGTACTAACTATAAGTTAGGTACATATGTGCTACGGGTACTATTATAGAGTAGAGAGAGAGACGTAATGTGCTACGGCACTATTGAGAATGGACACATTGTTAATTGTGCTTCGAGCACTAGAGCGAGGTTAATGAAACTCACTCACCTAAAATTAAAATGTGAACCATTCCTAACCACGGGACAATGTGAAGTCACCAGGTTAGAACTTAAAAAGTCGGTAATGAAACCACTTTCTGGCGTACCAGCCTTCTGTACAAGGAGGTACTTTTGCCTTTGGGGCTATGAGATTAAGGCTGTGGAGGTCAGCACTGATGTACCGCTCCCAGTCATGTACTATTTTGCCTTCGGGGCTATGAGATTAAGGCTGTGGAGGTCAGCACTAATGTACCGCTCCCAGTCATGCACACTTAAATGGTACTGCCAACCTGAGCTCAAAACCAGAACATAAGCAAAGATAATTACCTAAAACTGAAACTATGCCACAATTGAGCATAAGACAGTTTCGTGAGGGTACTAACATCGCGGTAGATGTACTGTTGATATACTGTGTTGTGGTCACACTTACTATTCATAATGAATAGTGATCAAAGATACTATTCATATATGAATAGTGGTCAACATTACTATTCACAATGAATAGTACTATTCATAGAAATTTTATTTCTTGCATGTTTGAACTTACTGAGCCTGTAACTCACCATTTTTGCTAATGTTGCAGGTAAGCGACCAGCTCAGTAGCTTTGTTTGACTGGATGGCGTACGGGATAACGTGTGTCAAATGGGATAAGTAGGCGAGGGATATGGTCCTGTCAGAGTCTTTCCGCTGAGCGATAAAAGAGAAGGGAAAAAGATATAGTCTTTTGTAATAGTATATATTTTACGAAAGTACTGTATTATGTAAATTACTTTGTACTTGCCAACAAAGTAAATAGTGTGATGATCAGGAAATATGCAATATCAAAAAATTGGTTAAAATGACATTTTCTTGATATAAAACTGATATATTTAGAATCAGAATGCTCAAAATTAGTCATTTGAGCACAAAATGTAGATTTTGTTTAGAGGTACGCAGTATCGGGATAAGGGTCAAGACGACATTTTCTTGGCCCGAAGCTGATATATTTAGACTCAGAATGCCCAAATTAGTCAATCAGGCACCTAACATGTTTTTCAAGATGGAGTCACACAGATCCCGAAAACTGATCGAGATGACCTCGAATGAAATTGAAACTAATAAATTTGGATTCAGCACGTCCAAATTAGTCAGTATAGCCTATTTGTACGCTCAAATTAGCTAATTGAGTACAAAGGTAATTTTTGATCAAGAATTCACAGTACCGGAAACTGGTCAAGAAGACCTCAGATGAAAATAAAAATGATATATTTGGATTCAGGACGCCCAAATTAGTCAGGATAGCTCATGTTGAAATTTTGGGCTAAAAAGTATATAAAGGGCAAAACAATTAGAAATTAAAAAAAAACAAGCCCATAACTTTCTCTTATTTTCACTTTCCTCCCCTTACCGAAAATGAACAGTAACTGACCATCGGAAACGGTGTCCGTTTTCGACACCGCCGGTGTCATCGGAAAGCTCTCGCCGAGCTGAGTCCAACGGTGGGTCAACTCGAGGGAACGGCCGCCGCACCCGCCGCTTGAATGCCGCCGAAACCAAGAAATTCGATCGCCGATATCTCCGATATTTGATGATTTTTGAGCTTAGAAGATCCAGTTTAAGCAATAAAATGAGAATAATATGACTCAAAGACCCATTAGGGGTAAAACGGTAATTTTGACTGGAAAATTTCAAGAATAATAGAAAATGATCCTAAAGGACTTAGAATGGCTTAATTAAGATTTTGAGGGCCAAAGCTAAGTTGCGAATCAAAGAAAAGTAAGGTTATAATGAGAAAAATCCCATTAAGGGTAAAATGGTAATTTTGTCAAAAGTTCAGGGTAAAATAGTAATTTTACTAAAAGTTAGCAGAAAAGTTATAAATTGGATATTAGATCCTTAAATTTATGATCGAGAAATGAAACGTAGAATTTTTACGTTTTATTAAGTATTATACATGCAAGAAGCATAGAAAATAACCGTTATTATTTCGGTTATAGGGATTCGCGCCAGACGATATGAAGAGACGTCTGCGGACCAAGGAAGCAAGAAAAGAGATGCTAGCAAGTATTAGTAAGTTCAAACATTTAATTGACTGCAACATAAATGAATGTTATGTGTTATGTGTTCTATGTAGTAAGTTTGAATATTTAATTGACTGCAATATGAATAGACTATTATGTCTAAGTATGATATGTGGTAAGTTCAAATATGTGATTTGTTTGTAACATGAACTGACATGTTATGTTAGGTTTATGTTTAAGTGTTATATGGAATTCATGTGTGTTAGTGCTATATGCACTAAAGTGTGACAAACATAATTCACACTATAGAAAAGTTACGTTAAGAAATAAATGATTTATGAAATACAAACGAAAGAAAAGAAACAAAAGAAAGAAAAGAAAAGAAACGAAAGAAAGAAAGGAAAAGAAAATGAATGAAAGAGCGAAAGAATGAATGAACAAACGAACGAAAGGATAAAGTAAAGAACGAGAAAGATAAGCAAGATAATAAGACTGAAAAGTTAAGGTTGGCGTACCGGCCTCCCCAGCTGTGAGGTTTAAGAGTTAAGAATAGCTTCCACCCCAGATGTGTGGTGCTACCGCAAGCTTAAGGTAGTTAATGGCTAACGCACTACCCCAAGTTTATAGTGTGAGATCGACCTTGGGGTTGATTGGTGGATCGCTCCCCCGTTCCCCCATTGGTCTACGCGCATTAGGTACGTCCAACCATGGGCCCACAAGAGAAAGTGAAAGATAAGAAAAGTAAAGAAAATCTAAGAAAAGCAAAGAAAAGAAAGTAAAGCTTAGCAAAGAAAAGTTAAGAAAAGAAAGTAAAGCTAAGAAAAACTAAGAAAAGAAAAGAAAAGAAAAGAAAGTAAAGCTTAGCAAAGAAAAGCTAAGAAAAGCAAAGAAAAGAAGAGAAAGTAAAGCTAAGAAAAGCTAAGAAGAGCAAAGAAAAGAAAAGAAAGTAAAGCTAAGAAAAGCAAAGAAAATAAAAGAAAAAAAAGTAAAGTCAAGAAAAGCTAAGAAAAGCTAGGAGAAGAAAAGAAAAGAGGCAGATAAAGAAAGAAAAAAAAAAGAGAGAGAGAGAAATAGAATGAAGGAATAGGATGTGATCTATAGAACAAGAAGAATGACATAATATAAAAGAAAGAACAGAAGAATACAACGAAGAAGGAAGAATGAAAATAAATAAGCATAATGCGACTAATATGTGTGCATATGCTTAGCAAGAAAAGAAAAGAAGAAGAAAAGTATGACATGAAAGAAAGAAAGAACAAAAGAACATCACGAAGAAGAAAGAATGAAAGTAAACAAGCATAATGCCACTAATATGTGTGCGTATGCTTAGCAAGAAAAGAAAAGAAGAAGAAAAGTATGACATGAAAGAAAGAAAGAACAAAAGAACATCACGAAGAAGAAAGAATGAAAGTAAACAAGCATAATGCGACTAACATGTGTGCATATGCTATGTTATGCATAAATTGATATGCATAAGTCAGTTATACAATTTTAAGTGTATTTGTGATGTTTAAGCATACATTAAGTATGCTATGTTTAAATTGATATGTGTATACATTGTTTTGTATAATGTTGAGTATGTTATGCTTAAGATATTAAGCATATATTCTGTATGTTATGTTTAAATTAGGTTATGCTAAAAAACGTTGAGATTGTTCTCTCAATGTTAGAATATTGTATATATGAAGTTGAAAGTAAAGTATAATGTATGTTCATGTTTTGATACCACAGTTGGTATCAGACATGTACTGTCCAAAAGGTATGAGTTAGTATTTTGTCATGAATGTATGTTTGAACTTACTGAGCCTGTCACTCACAAGTTTGTTTATGTTGCAGGTAAGCATCCTTCACGAAGATAAGACAAGTGATGGATGACGGATGGAATCTGCATGTGCCCAGGGATTGGGTGAGGGTTATGGTACTACTATGAGTCTTCTGCTGAGCTGTTTAAAAGAGTATTAAAATGATGTTTTATGATGTAAATGAAGTTAAGGCAATGTAAAATGTTTATTATAGTAAATGTTTTACGACAGTACAGTTTCCAAGTAAAGTTTAAGAAAAGAAAAAAAAAATTTATTCCATATTTTCATGTTCAAATGAGAAGTTAGAGTAAACATGCTAAAGAAAGTATGTTAAAAGTAAGATACCAGCTATTATAGATGGTATCAGAATAAGTTAGAAACAAGTTAAAAGTAAGTTGCCGACGACCCAAGTGGTTACAGTCTATCACAATTGGCAACATTGGCTGACTGTAATAGTACTGTTTAACACTACGTAGAGCGGGTTGTCACAGGTGGTATCAGAGCAATTTGACCATATCCCTCCTGGCACGATGCAATCCAGTTCGCCTGTGGCGCCCCGTGCCCTCAGCGGCCCGGACCGTCACTGAAAACTCTTATTACTTGCTTCTTTAACTTTTACTTATACTTCTTCTTTAAAACCGATACTTAAACTTGCTGAATTTAAGACTATAAATTTAGAGGGATTTTTTTTTTTTTTATATACACGTACGTATTTACTATTCACGTACGCATACTATTAAAATGCGGAATTTGAAAAACATAAGGATTTCAATTATACATACATAATTATATACATGTTTATCTGATTACTATTCACCAGATACTATTTAAATATACTACTCGTACATATACTGTTTACTGTTCCAAAATACCATTTAACCTTTACTATTCAAAATACTATTTAACTGTCACCATTCAAAATATTATTTACTCATACTGTGCGGAAGAATACTCGCGGTGTATCCATAACCTCATCCTCACATCCACCTCCGCCATCATCATCGTCCCTTGATGTTTACGCTATAGGATGCTTACCTACAGCATGAACACACTCCGTGAGCTTTACGCCCAGTAAGTACAACATGTTAACCGCAAAACATGTTTAAAACATAGCACATACGTAAAATCATAGGCATGACATATATCACTTAATAAATCATATATCATATAAGCATATCACATATCAGCTCACATATCATGTCATCACATAACATGTCATAACACTGAATATAAAACTTCACATACTTTATGCATGACAGAAGCATCGTGTACTGTATGCACTCTACTGAAAAAGAAAGCATAGCGAACTATAACTAATGCATGATCCGGTTATGTTCATTTATGCTTCAAACTTTTCTTTTCTTTTCTTGTCTATTTAGGGCCCATGTGTCAGTACCGTGTGCGCGCAGACCAACGGTAATGCCCGAGGTCAACTAATGCCGAAGAGCCATCAACTGATGCTCAACTTGTGGCCTGAACTTTCTTTAACTGGAAACCCCTTCGACTGAAGGAGCCGGTACGACACACCTATTTATTTCCATCTTGTTTAACTGTTCTAGCCATACGCTTCTCTAAGCTGTCCCCAATCCTACGCGGTAGGGATCTATGGCTTCTATCTTGTTCTTTCATCAATCTACTCGATTGTGAAGCTATATGCTCTTATGTATGCTGTGCAGCATCGTGTGCAAGATACATACTTAAAATACTGGAAAAGCATCATTTTAAATTCATTTTATCCATGCTGTAGGCGGAGTTGTACTTACCTGTCAGCAGACAGTTTATACTCTCGCCTTCGTCACAATACAGGTACCTCCCTGTAATCATAATGCATTTACATTAACATTCACTCTTAGGTCACCGTGGTCATTAGTGACTAATAAAAAATTCTCGTTATGTGGTACCGATCCTTGTCGGTACTAATTGCCCTCTTCTTAAGAATTTGATTTTCTAATCATTGTTAATTAATTTATTTACCCAATAAATTAATTAACATCGCTCTTAGGTCACTCTATCGTTAGGAACTAATAAACTTATCGTTGTGTGGTACTGATGCCTATCGGTACCCGACTGCTCTACTTTGGGAAATTTGATATCTAATTTTTTTTAATCGTGCTTGATTAATTTGTCTACTTGACAAATTAATCACTGTCTCTCACTATCCCATTCCGACTTGGTCCTTGACTGGCTAACCAACCAGTCAACTGACTGAATACCTCTCGTATGACCATTTAGCCTATCGGGTTACCGTTACCGATGTAATCGCCCCAAATTTTATACTTCGATCGCACCCGTCCCTCGGGTGGTACTATTCTGACATAGGGGTCGTTTTCTTACATTACGAAATTTCTAATGGGGCGGTTCACTAATCCTCATAATGTCCGTCCTTCTTTCCCAGACTTAGGTCATCGAGGGAGCTCGGGTTTCCATCCCGATCACATTTTCAGCCCTCGTTTCCTAAAATACCCCTTTGTGCCGTTTTAGAAATTTCGGCAGCATTTCCGCTTAATTTTTAGGTTTCCGGCGTTTAGGAAACGCCTCAAAACCATCTAACCTATTCTAACCTGCCACGTACTAAACCAGAGGCCTAATTTTTACGTAAAAGCTCCGCTTTTTACGTAAACATATTCACATTTTCTCACATTCTCTTTTTCGATATTTCACCCTTTTTTCTTACAATTCCTCAAGTCATTAAACCATAATTAATACATAATTATTTCCAATATTAAATTGAGGAATAAATAGATCAACACTACTACCAAAATCATTCCCGTCGGCGGTCGGACGAACCGTTCGGTCTCGACCGTGCAATCTTTGAATCGTCGTTCTTCACTTTTGAAACTCCAGTTTGCAAATCCGATGCCGCGGATGTGTCCGGAACGTCGAAAATAGGCCAACGGGCCATTCTTCAATTTTCGGTCTCCGGGTCGCCGTTGACCGGCGTTGACCGCCGTTGACCGGCGTTGACCGGCCGTTGACCGGCGTTGACCACGGCGGCGATGGAAGTGGCGACCACCATCTTGAAGAGCTCGACGAGAGGAACCCATTGGTGGTGTCAATTTCACGAATCGAGGCTCCTATCACCGGAAATCGGCTCTCGAAAAGTCGGCGACGGCGGCGGCGTTGGATCTTCATTTTTCCGGCGTTGTTGCCCAAAATTGATTTGGGGCTTTTGATCTACGTGTTGTTCTGAGCATTTTGACACCGACCTTACAACTCAACTCCGCCGGAATAGCGAGATCCGACGGCGGCGATGGCGACGGCGACGGCGAACCTGGGGCGGCGCGATTCGGCGGCTGTTGACATGAAATGAAGCCTGGGTTTTGTTCTACTCTTCACCACGAATCCATTGGGACCGGAATCGTGGCATTTGGACGTCGGACGGTGGAGATACGGCGGTTTGAAAAATTCGGCCACCGGCGGCTTTGGGCGGCGCGTGCGGCGTGCTCCGGCGTCGGTTCGGTCGACTCGGCCCACCGTTGGAATCAGCTCGTCGAGAGCTTTCCAATGGTGCCGGCGGTGTCGAAAACGGAGGCCGGATTCGATGGTCGGTCACTGTTCATATTCGTGTGGTGTGGGGAGGGAGAAAATGAGATTTGGAAAAATATGGGGGCTATTTCTCTAGAATCCCCAAAATTTCGTCCTTTATACAAATTTTTTGAAAAATTTTAAGATAGGCTATACTGACTAATTTGGGCGTGCTGAACCCAAATATATCAGTTTTATCTTCATCCGAGGTCGTCTCGACCAGTTTCCCGATACTGTATGGTTCCCGGTCAAAAATTACTTTTTGTGCTCAAATGACTAATTTGAGCATTTTGATTCCAAATATATCAGTTTTATATCAAGAAAAGGTCATCTTGACCAATTTCTTGATACTGTGGTTAGGCCTACACTGTGTTGACACTGTGCACGCATAACGAGGTATTTTCGCTTGAAATTTCAAACACAGTCTCTCTTGACTAATTTGGACGTGCTGATTTCAAATTTATCAGTTTTACGTCCATCTGAGGTCTTCTGGACCAGTTTTCAGGATCTGCATGACCCCGTCTCGAAAAACGTGTTAGGTGCCCGATTGACTAATTTGGGCGTCCTGAGTCTAAATATATCAGTTTCGGGGCGAGAAAAGGTCGTCTTGACCCTCATCTCGATACTACGTATCCCTTAAACAAAATCTACATTTTATGCTCAATTGACCAGATTGAGCCTGCTGACTATTAATATATCAGTTTTATGCCAGATTAAGGCCGTCTTGGCCACTAACCTGACACTGCGTTTCTCACTACTCACTATTCACTATCTGACTGACTAATCTGAGCGTTCTGACTTTGATTTTGTCAGTCTATGGGCGAGAAGAGGTCATCTAGACCACTTTTCTCGATACTGTACATCTATTAGGGCAATTATCACTGCTGCGCTCAGATGACCAGTCTGAGCGTACTGATGACTAGCTCATCAGTTCTGTATCATGAAATGGTCGTCTAGACCGGTTTCTTGATATTGCGTGTCTCAACGCATACTCACATAATAGGGTGGACCGATTTCGCTGTCGATTACCCCTTTCACTGCATGAATAGTAATTAAACGTTATTATTCCTGTTTAATTCATTCAACTGAAAAGCACACTGTGCTTATTAACTTAATTACATCATTACATAGTAATTAAGTTTCATAATTCATGAGAGTCATTACAGTGGCTCTCGGCTCATTACACAGCCTTCTACACAGACTCTTACACGTGCGTGTGCAACGCAACACGGGCGTGTACATTTCAGACACGAGCATGTACTAGTTGAGACTACTCAACACGGCCATGTCTTTGAAACACATTCATCTATCTGAGCGGTACACAGCCTCTTACACGGTCGTGTACTTGACCATGTTTCTTAAATTTGCTAAAGGACATTAAATTATGTCCATTTTATTCCTTAATGACTTATTACATGGTAAGTAGGTGCCATGAAAATGGCGGTCATTACAACCTACCCCCCTTACAAAATTTTCGTCCTCGAAAATTAGAATAATTCCGGGAAGTCTCTTCTCATGTCTTCTTCCCATTCTCATGTGGCTTCCTCAACACTATGATTCTGCCACAACACTTTTACTAGCGGTATACTTCATTCCTAAGTACTTTCTCCTTTCTAACTAAGATCTGCACGAGTCTCTCCTCGTACGTCGGATCAGCGTATACTACAACGGATTCTTGGCTAAGAACATGGGAGCTGTTTGGCACGTACTTCTTTAACATCAAAACGTGAAAGACATTGTGCACTGTAACTAACTCGGGAGGAAGTGCTAGTCTATAAGCCACCTTCCCGACTTTCTCTATTATCTCAAGGGTCCTATGTACCTAGGACTAAGCTTTCTTTTATTTTCAATGCGCATCACCCCTTTCATGGGTGCCGCCTTGAAAAAGACCGAATCTCCTACTTGAAACTTGAGGGGTCTACGGCGCTTATCGTCAAAATTCTTCTGTCGACTGTGCGCTGTATCTAACGTTTCTCGTATCAGCTTCACGTCTGACATGGTATTCTTGATGATGTCCGAGCTAACTACTCGTTTCTCTCCAAACTCGTACTAATGAGCCAGAGATCTGCATTTCTTTCCACAGAGTGTCTCGTACGGTGCCATTCCTATCGAGGAATGATAGTTGCTGTTGTACGAGAACTCGCTCAATGGTAGCTTCTGATATCAATTTCCTTTGAAGTCTAGGACGCAGGTCTCAACATGTCCTCTAACATCTGTATGGTCCTCTCAGACTAATTGTCGGTCTGAGGATGAAATGCTGTGCTGAACTCTCACTTGGACCGTAATGCGGCTTGAACACTTCGCCAAAATCTGGAGGTAAAGCATCCACTACGATCTGAGACGATCGACTCTAGTATTCCGTGCCGTTTCACGAACTATGCCGCATAGATTTCTACTAGTCGTTCCACCGAGTAGCTAACTTTCATTGCTAAAAATCTAGCTGATTTCGTCAGTCTATCTACAATCACCCAGATTGCGTCATTATCGTTTGACATCTTCGGCAATCCGACTACGAAATTCATCGTAATCTGGTCCCATTTCTACTCGGGTAGCTTAATTTTCTATGATTATCCTGCTAGGCGCTGGTGTTCTGCCTTAACCTTCTAGCACGTAAGGCATCTGGCGACGAACTCGACAATGTCATTCTTCATTCCAAGCCACCAAAAGCTTTCCTTCAGGTACTTGTACATCTTATTCGCCACCGGATGTACAGAATATGATGTCTCGTAAGGTTCCAAAAGGATTCGCTTCTTGAGTTCTTCATCTTTTAGAACACACACTCTATCTCTGTAGTAGAGTATGTCGTCCTTAAGGATCTTAAACTCTGAACCATTGTCCTCTATAGCTTCCTTTTTGGACTTGAGCAGGGACAAATCAAAATCTTGACCGATCTTGATCTCTTCTTGGAGCGTCGATTGGAGGGTCATGTTAGACAATCCCCCTATCAAAATCTTGATCTTGCTGTCGCATAACTCCTTTGTAGCGCTCTTGACAAGGCACTAATAGCCATAGGCATAGTAATATGATTCTGACTCTACGCATTGACCACTTTATTGGCTTTCCCTGGATGGTATAGGATCTCACGGTCGTAATCCTTACCAACTCTAGCCATCTACGCTGCCTCATGTTGAGCTCTTTCTGCGTGAAGATACATTTGAGACTCTAGTGGTCGATGTAAATCTCGCACGTGACTCCGTACAGGTAGTGCCTCCATGTTTTTATCGTAAAAACTATCGCTACTAGCTCCAGATCACGCGTTGGGTAGCTCTTCTCAAGGTTTTTTTTTTGAGTTGTCGTGAAGCATACGCGACTACTCTACCACTCTACATCAACACAGTTTCCAACTTGGTTTTAGATGTGGCGCTTAAATCACAAAGCTTCCCTGACCAACATTTGAAATGGTCAGCATTGGAGCGCTTATGAGTCTTCATCTTAGCTCTTGAAAGCTTTCCTCACACTTATCGATTCACTTATACCTCTTTCCCTTCTTGGTGAGCGCTGTGAGCGGAGCAGCTAACTTTGAGTAGCCTTCGACTAAGTGTAGGTAACATCCTGCTAGTTTAAAGAAACTGTGAATTCCCGTTTCGTTCCTCTGAGCTGGCCACGTGCTAACTGCATCAATTTTCGCCAGGTCCACAGATACTCCTTCCTTGGGGTCTACGTGGTCTAGGAAATGGACCTTCTCCAGCCAAAACTCGTACTTGGAGAACTTGGTGTATAACTGATGGTCCTGTTGCATGCGCAAAATGATAATTAAGTGCTCTTCGTGCTCTTCCTTCGTCTTAGAGTGTATAAGTATGTCATCGATGAACCCAATGACAAACTTATCCAAATAGTCCTTGAACATGCGGTTCATCCAGTTCATGAAAGTTGCTGGTGCGTCCGTTAATCTGAGTGACATGAACAGAAACTCGTAATGTCCGTACCACGTTTGAAATGCTGTTTTGGGTACATCTTCATTCCTGATTTGTAGTTGATGGTACTCGGGATGTAGATCGATCTTCGAGAACACTACAGCGTCTTGGAGCTGATCAAATAGATCGTTAACTCGCGGCAACAGATGCTTATTCTTAATCGTAATCCTGTTCAACTCTCTGTAGTCGATGCACATTCTCAGTGGTCCATCTTTCTTCTTCACGAATGGTATGGGTGCTCTCCAGGGTGAATAGCTCTATCGCATGAATCCCTTATCTATTTAGTACTTTAGCTGGGCTTGGAGCTCCTTTAGCTCTATAGGGCCTATTCTGTAGGGGGCCTCAAAGATGGGGCTGATTCTAGTAGACGTTCAGTCTCGAACGAGATCCTGCGCTCTGGTTGGAGTCCTGCAAGATCTTCTAGAAATATCTCCATGAATTCCCTGACTATCGGTACGTTGTCGGGTCCTATCTCTATTCCTTGAGTCTTATCTGCTACGTATACTAAGAAGTCCGTGCATCCACTGGATTGTATCTCGCGAGCCTTCACTGCTGATATCATCGTCTTTGGTTGCTCTGGCGACAAACCCTTGTAGATGAACTTTTCACATCCGATTGGTTCGAAAATGATTTTTCGCCTTCAACAGTTTATGACAACGTTGTGTCCTAAGCCTTTTTTTTTTTTTTTTTTTTGGCATAGTGGCCTTTCTTGCCACAGATGAAACAACCACTTACTCCTTGCTTACATTCTCCTGAGTGCCTCTTTCCGCATTTCGTGCACGTCGAGTTGGCTATCATTTCCTTCCTGGTCGTTTCTCTTCTGGGGGAAATTCTCCTGTGAATCTTGATTGCCTTAATTCCCCTTTTCTCTTGTTGTTATTATGGGAATGCCTACTATTCTGGCCGGTTCCCACATTCTGTCCTCTGTGTTGTAACTCGGGGTTTTACTTCCCCTGAGCCTGCTCAGCTTGCGTTTTCTCCTCCTTTCGTGCCTTAAAATTCTGCGCCTTTCGCTCCTTATCCTGAGCCGACTAGTACTCAGCTCAGATAGTCTTGCTGACACATTCTGCTAGTGTCGCTGGTCCGTGCCCTCCGCTATAGACCTAAACTGTGATTTCCATTCTGAACATCTTCAGCATTCGTCTGACTCTCTCCTTTTGGTCGGTACCAAATCTGGACAAAGTTGAGCCAACTGCTCAAACTTCTTGACTGCCTCCATAACAGTTATACTACCTTGGTGCAGGTTGTCGAACTCGTCCTACTGCGCTACTAGTGCTTCCTCGTTGAAGTACATCTCCTTGAATTCCTCAATGAAATCGCTCCAGCTCATCTCTCTGATGTTCCTCTTAATGGTTACCATCTTCCACCACTAACGCGCATCATTGCGCAGGGTGAAGGGTGCGTACATCACTTTCTCTCTCTCTATCTATTAACCCTATAAAATCCAAGATTACTTGGATATTCGTTAGCCAATCATCGGCCTCTATAGGGTTGGTGATTCCTACGAATTCTAACGCTTTCATGCGTCGGAATCTCTCATACAAGTCGCCTTCCCTAGGGATTGGCAGAAAATAATTGCTGCTACGAAAGCAGCCATTACTATGGGTGCTAGTGCTTCCTGAGCTGAAGGAGCTGCTTGCTCCCTCAGAGTTTCTAGGCTGCTAGAGCCTCCTGTGCTGGCATCTCTACTGACTGTGGTGCCTGGGGTTACTGGCCCAGCTGTTCTCTAAGCTGGTTTAGCTCCCGCTGCTGGTTCTCCATCATCTCTCGCATGGCTGCGATCTGTGCTATTAACTCATCCTCTCGGGATGCTGGGTTTAACTAAGCTCTCGTTCTTGCCATGTTTTCCTATGTAACCCTATCGTACAACGGGAAAGGAAAAAATATAAGTCTCTTAAATTCTGTACTTGGGACTCGTATCACATATCATTTTCTTTCTTACTTAACAATCTTACTTAAACATTATGGATATAAATATACACACTATATCCATCTTTCTTTCTCTCATACTGTGATGTTCAATACAATTACCGCATTGTATTGGGACATCGTCTGAGTGCTAGGATTCGTCCTGCACTTTCTGTCATATCATACTCACACTGTGGAAAAAAAATTATATCTGGCCCCTAGGGCAAAGCTTTACTACTTATCTCATAATATATTTCACATAATATATATACATATATTCAAGATTCTAGTTCAGTGGGAGTGACACACACTTCCCCTATACGATCCCAACAAGTACATTATGCTATAACTGACGGGGGAGAGCTACTGCTTCCCTCTATATATTTTCATAACTAACATTCCCGCAGAAGGGTTACTACTATTGGAAGGACAATCCTGATTCAGTATCAGGCATCTCCTCATCATCACTATCGCTGAGTGAGTACTCCTCTGGGTTTTCCTCTTCTTCTCAGTCGAAACTGATCTCGTCATCGCTGGCTATGATGACTTGGGGTTCGTACATCCCCATCTATTCGTCATTACTAAAGCAGTTGGGGATCTCCTCTCCCTCATCGTCGGGATGGGCATCGGAAAGAGTCTTGTCATCTTCCTCTTCCATGGGGTGTTCGGGAGACATACGGGCTGGTTCGGGGTTCTCCATTGGCTCCCTATTGCCCTCGTGTACTTCTGGCTGGTGCTCGGCCATGAACTCTTCATCGGCCAGTTGGGGTGCTGGTCCTACCGGGTCACCCTCCATAATGGCGGCTGCTATAATGCCTTGGGCTTGTGTAGGGTTCCCGGGGTTGAGCACTTTTCTCTCGGCGTTCACTATCTCCTTGATAAGGCTTGCTAGTCCTGCTTGATTGCTCTTCTAATTCTGTTTGGCAAGGTCTCTTTCTCTCTTTGGGTCTTCTCCTGTCTTGATCCACTTTTGTCTCGGCATGTATTGTAGAAGTCCATATCGGTTCCTTGTAGCGAACAGCATACGTTAGAACTATATCGCCGGACATCAGCTGCAGTCTTTCAGTCCGATGAACAAATTCTCGTATATCCATAACTCTAGAGAACTTAGGCGGTTTCACTCCCTGCTTGCCCATAGAGAAAAACTGGGGCTGATGCTGGACTGCTCTCAGAGATTGGCTCGATCATGGTATGGCGAAACTCGACACAGTTAAGAGCTCATCCTGGTCATAAGGATCCCGATACACACGAGAGTATCTTCCTGAGAGATATCAACAGCCAACAGGACTCAGTTATCCTGGTCAATGGTGTACAATCAGGGAATCACTTTGATAACATGAAACTAGTCCTGACATTCTCATAGAGTGCAGGAGTACTGTTTGCCACTCGAAACTTGGTGGACGACTAGCCCTGAAGATCGGTACAACTCGAGCAGCAATCCATGTTCTTTCTCTGAGCAGTTTTCTAGCACTGCACGGTCGTGATTTTTCGTAGAATGATCTCAGCATCTTTTCATCTTATCCTCGCCATCATAGATTTCGTCGTTTCATTACTATAAAATGTTATCTTCAATAGATAAACATTTACCGACAAAAATAAAACTAACTTACTTGGACAGATGAGGCAGGCATGCGGCGATGTGAGGTAGGATGGCAGGAAACCGCTCTGATACCAACTGTGGCGCCCCGTGCCCTCAGCGGCCTGGACCGTCACTGAAAACTCTTATTACTTGCTTCTTTAACTTTTACTTATACTTCTTCTTTAAAACCGATACTTAAACTTGCTGAATTTAAGACTATAAATTTAGAGGGATTTTTTTTTTTTTTATATACACGTACGTATTTACTATTCACGTACGCATACTATTAAAATGCGGAATTTGAAAAACATAAGGATTTCAATTATACATACATAATTATATACATGTTTATCTGATTACTATTCACCAGATACTATTTAAATATACTACTCGTACATATACTGTTTACTGTTCCAAAATACCATTTAACCTTTACTATTCAAAATACTATTTAACTGTCACCATTCAAAATATTATTTACTCATACTGTGCGGAAGAATACTCGCGGTGTATCCATAACCTCATCCTCACATCCACCTCCGCCATCATCATCGTCCCTTGATGTTTACGCTATAGGATGCTTACCTACAGCATGAACACACTCCGTGAGCTTTACGCCCAGTAAGTACAACATGTTAACCGCAAAACATGTTTAAAACATAGCACATACGTAAAATCATAGGCATGACATATATCACTTAATAAATCATATATCATATAAGCATATCACATATCAGCTCACATATCATGTCATCACATAACATGTCATAACACTGAATATAAAACTTCACATACTTTATGCATGACAGAAGCATCGTGTACTGTATGCACTCTACTGAAAAAGAAAGCATAGCGAACTATAACTAATGCATAATCCGGTTATGTTCATTTATGCTTCAAACTTTTCTTTTCTTTTCTTGTCTATTTAGGGCCCATGTGTCAGTACCGTGTGCGCGCAGACCAACGGTAATGCCCGAGGTCAACTAATGCCGAAGAGCCATCAACTGATGCTCAAGTTGTGGCCTGAACTTTCTTTAACTGGAAACCCCTTCGACTGAAGGAGCCGGTACGACACACCTATTTATTTCCATCTTGTTTAACTGTTCTAGCCATACGCTTCTCTAAGCTGTCCCCAATCCTACGCGGTAGGGATCTATGGCTTCTATCTTGTTCTTTCATCAATCTACTCGATTGTGAAGCTATATGCTCTTATGTATGCTGTGCAGCATCGTGTGCAAGATACATACTTAAAATACTGGAAAAGCATCATTTTAAATTCATTTTATCCATGCTGTAGGCGGAGTTGTACTTACCTGTCAGCAGACAGTTTATACTCTCGCCTTCGTCACAATACAGGTACCTCCCTGTAATCATAATGCATTTACATTAACATTCACTCTTAGGTCACCGTGGTCATTAGTGACTAATAAAAAATTCTCGTTATGTGGTACCGATCCTTGTCGGTACTAATTGCCCTCTTCTTAAGAATTTGATTTTCTAATCATTGTTAATTAATTTATTTACCCAATAAATTAATTAACATCGCTCTTAGGTCACTCTATCGTTAGGAACTAATAAACTTATCGTTGTGTGGTACTGATGCCTATCGGTACCCGACTGCTCTACTTTGGGAAATTTGATATCTAATTTTTTTTAATCGTGCTTGATTAATTTGTCTACTTGACAAATTAATCACTGTCTCTCACTATCCCATTCCGACTTGGTCCTTGACTGGCTAACCAACCAGTCAACTGACTGAATACCTCTCGTATGACCATTTAGCCTATCGGGTTACCGTTACCGATGTAATCGCCCCAAATTTTATACTTCGATCGCACCCGTCCCTCGGGTGGTACTATTCTGACATAGGGGTCGTTTTCTTACATTACGAAATTTCTAATGGGGCGGTTCACTAATCCTCATAATGTCCGTCCTTCTTTCCCAGACTTAGGTCATCGAGGGAGCTCGGGTTTCCATCCCGATCACATTTTCAGCCCTCGTTTCCTAAAATACCCCTTTGTGCCGTTTTAGAAATTTCGGCAGCATTTCCGCTTAATTTTTAGGTTTCCGGCGTTTAGGAAACGCCTCAAAACCATCTAACCTATTCTAACCTGCCACGTACTAAACCAGAGGCCTAATTTTTACGTAAAAGCTCCGCTTTTTACGTAAACATATTCACATTTTCTCACATTCTCTTTTTCGATATTTCACCCTTTTTTCTTACAATTCCTCAAGTCATTAAACCATAATTAATACATAATTATTTCCAATATTAAATTGAGGAATAAATAGATCAACACTACTACCAAAATCATTCCCGTCGGCGGTCGGACGAACCGTTCGGTCTCGACCGTGCAATCTTTGAATCGTCGTTCTTCACTTTTGAAACTCCAGTTTGCAAATCCGATGCCGCGGATGTGTCCGGAACGTCGAAAATAGGCCAACGGGCCATTCTTCAATTTTCGGTCTCCGGGTCGCCGTTGACCGGCGTTGACCGGCGTTGACCGGCCGTTGACCGGCGTTGACCACGGCGGCGATGGAAGTGGCGACCACCATCTTGAAGAGCTCGACGAGAGGAACCCATTGGTGGTGTCAATTTCACGAATCGAGGCTCCTATCACCGGAAATCGGCTCTCGAAAAGTCGGCGACGGCGGCGGCGTTGGATCTTCATTTTTCCGGCGTTGTTGCCCAAAATTGATTTGGGGCTTTTGATCTACGTGTTGTTCTGAGCATTTTGACACCGACCTTACAACTCAACTCCGCCGGAATAGCGAGATCCGACGGCGGCGATGGCGACGGCGACGGCGAACCTGGGGCGGCGCGATTCGGCGGCTGTTGACATGAAATGAAGCCTGGGTTTTGTTCTACTCTTCACCACGAATCCATTGGGACCGGAATCATGGCATTTGGACGTCGGACGGTGGAGATACGGCGGTTTGAAAAATTCGGCCACCGGCGGCTTTGGGCGGCGCGTGCGGCGTGCTCCGGCGTCGGTTCGGTCGACTCGGCCCACCGTTGGAATCAGCTCGTCGAGAGCTTTCCAATGGTGCCGGCGGTGTCGAAAACGGAGGCCGGATTCGATGGTCGGTCACTGTTCATATTCGTGTGGTGTGGGGAGGGAGAAAATGAGATTTGGAAAAATATGGGGGCTATTTCTCTAGAATCCCCAAAATTTCGTCCTTTATACAAATTTTTTGAAAAATTTTAAGATAGGCTATACTGACTAATTTGGGCGTGCTGAACCCAAATATATCAGTTTTATCTTCATCCGAGGTCGTCTCGACCAGTTTCCCGATACTGTATGGTTCCCGGTCAAAAATTACTTTTTGTGCTCAAATGACTAATTTGAGCATTCTGATTCCAAATATATCAGTTTTATATCAAGAAAAGGTCATCTTGACCAATTTCTTGATACTGTGGTTAGGCCTACACTGTGTTGACACTGTGCACGCATAACGAGGCATTTTCGCTTGAAATTTCAAACACAGTCTCTCTTGACTAATTTGGACGTGCTGATTTCAAATTTATCAGTTTTACGTCCATCTGAGGTCTTCTGGACCAGTTTTCAGGATCTGCATGACCCCGTCTCGAAAAACGTGTCAGGTGCCCGATTGACTAATTTGGGCGTCCTGAGTCTAAATATATCAGTTTCGGGGCGAGAAAAGGTCGTCTTGACCCTCATCCCGATACTACGTATCCCTTAAACAAAATCTACATTTTATGCTCAATTGACCAGATTGAGCCTGCTGACTATTAATATATCAGTTTTATGCCAGATTAAGGCCGTCTTGGCCACTAACCTGACACTGCGTTTCTCACTACTCACTATTCACTATCTGACTGACTAATCTGAGCGTTCTGACTTTGATTTTGTCAGTCTATGGGCGAGAAGAGGTCATCTAGACCACTTTTCTCGATACTGTACATCTATTAGGGCAATTATCACTGCTGCGCTCAGATGACCAGTCTGAGCGTACTGATGACTAGCTCATCAGTTCTGTATCATGAAATGGTCGTCTAGACCGGTTTCTTGATATTGCGTGTCTCAACGCATACTCACATAATAGGGTGGACCGATTTCGCTGTCGATTACCCCTTTCACTGCATGAATAGTAATTAAACGTTATTATTCCTGTTTAATTCATTCAACTGAAAAGCACACTGTGCTTATTAACTTAATTACATCATTACATAGTAATTAAGTTTCATAATTCATGAGAGTCATTACAGTGGCTCTCGGCTCATTACACAGCCTTCTACACAGACTCTTACACGTGCGTGTGCAACGCAACACGGGCATGTACATTTCAGACACGAGCATGTACTAGTTGAGACTACTCAACACGGCCATGTCTTTGAAACACATTCATCTATCTGAGCGGTACACAGCCTCTTACACGGTCGTGTACTTGACCATGTTTCTTAAATTTGCTAAAGGACATTAAATTATGTCCATTTTATTCCTTAATGACTTATTACATGGTAAGTAGGTGCCATGAAAATGGCGGTCATTACATCGCCATCCAAGTAAGTTAGTTTATTTTGAATTTAGTAAATGTTTATTTATTGAAAATAAACCTTTGGTAAGGATATGACGATTAGATAATAAGATCATAAGTACAGGCATTAATTTCCTGTACGAGTTTCAAGGATAGATAGTACTTTTACTTTAGCATTCCATGGGAATGCAGGATTGGTTTTATGCTATGCCATTGAGATGATTCTCTGGCTGTGCTCCATTGATTAAGGTAACTGGGTCCTTTTGGCTGTTAGCACTTTCCGGGAAATGCTCTCATGTGTACCAGGATCCTTGTGACCAGGATTAGCGCTTAACTGGACCAAGTTTCGCGATACCATGATTGAGTGATTCTCTTGGAAGAGTCCAGCATTAGCCCCAGTTTCCTCATGGGCAAGCAAGGTGTCATTTCCAACATTACCTATGTTCCCTAGAATTGTTGATATATAGAAAGAAAGAATTGTTGATATATATAAAGAAAGTAGATGTACAAGGCTATGATATATATAGCCTTTATGTTATATTGAAATGTTGAAATAACATGTAAATGTTGTGAAATGATATGTATAAGTGATGAACAAAGATGAAATGAAATCTTTGTACCCCTACTTGACTTAATTTTCGAGGACGAAAATTTTATAAGGAGGGGTGAATGTGATGATCAGGAAATATGCAATATCAAGAAATTGGTTAAAATGACATTTTCTTGATATGAAATTGATATATTTAGAATCAGAATGCTCAAAATTAGTCATTTGAGCACAAAATGTAGATTTTGTTGAGAGGTACGCAGCATCGGGATAAGGGTCAAGACGACATTTTCTTGGCTCGAAGTTGATATATTTAGACTCAGAATGCCCAAATTAGTCAATCAGGCACCTAACACGTTTTTCAAGATGGGGTCACACAGATCCCGAAAACTGATCGAGGTGACCTCGAATGAAACTGAAACTGATAAATTTGGATTCAACACGTCCAAATTAGTCAGTATAGCCTATTTGTATGCTCAAATTAGCTAATTGAGTACAAAGGTAATTTTTGATCAAGAATTCACAGTACCGGAAACTGGTCAAGATGACCTCAGATGAAAATAAAACTGATATATTTGGATTCAGGACGCCCAAATTAGTCAGGATAGCCCATGTTGAAATTTTGGGCAAAAAAGTATATAAAGGGCAAAAAAATCAAAAATTTAAAAAAAAAAAAGCCAATAACTCTCTTATTTTCTCTTTCCTCCCCTTACCGAAAATGAACAGTAACTGACCATCGGACACGGTGTCCGTTTTCGACACCGCCGGTGTCATCAGAAAGCTCTCGCCGAGCTGAGTCCAACGGTGGGTCAACTCGAGGGAACGGCCGCCGCACGCGCCGCTTGAATGCCGTCGGAGCCAAGAAATTCAATCGCCGATATCTCCGTCGTCCGACCACCGTTTGCCACGAAACCGGTCCCAAAAGTTTCGTGGTGAAGAGAGGAGCAAAACCCATGCCACCGATCACCTCAACACCGGCGGAATCGCGCCGCCCAAGCTTCGAAAAAGTCGGTGAAATGCTGCCGTGGAGCCGCCGTCAAAACCCCCGATTCCGGCCGAGTTGAAGTACGCCGTTGGTGCAGAAACGACCGCAGGGCTGAGGGGGGCAAAAGCCCTCAACCAATTTTGGGAAAAAATTCTAGCACGATGGAGTTCCACCGTCGCCGCCGTGACCGTGGTTTTCGAGGGAATTTTCCGGCGATAGGGGCCTCCAAACATGAAATTGAGGCCACCAATGGATTCCTCTCATCGAGCTCTTCAAGATGGGCTACTCATTTGCCACCGTCGCCGCCGTCAACTGCCGGTCAACGGCGAGTCAACGCTGGTCAATGGCGGTCAACGCCGGTCAACGGCGACCGGAGACCAAAAATTTAAGAATGGCCCGTTGGCCTATTTTCGACGTTCCGGATACATCCGCGGCATCAGAATTTCAAGACGGAGTCAAGGATACCACCAAGAAGGTAGAACTACAACCGAACGAGGTACCAGTGATCAACGAGTTCGTGGAGGTATTTCCAGAAGAATTACCGGGACTACCTCCTGATCGAGAGATTACCTTCGAAATCGAGTTGCTGCCAGGAACGTCTCCGATTTCAAAGGCCCCTTACAGAATGGCACCGGCCGAACTTAAAGAATTACAAGCTCAGCTGAAGGAATTATTAGAGAAAGGTTTTATACGGCCTAGTTATTCGCCGTGGGGAGCTCCAGTTCTCTTCGTGAAGAAAAAGGATGGAACCCTCCGAATGTACATAGATTATTGTGAGCTCAACAAAGTCACGATCAAGAATAAATATCCTCTACCAAGGATCGATGATTTATTCGATCAGCTAAAAGGAGCCACCGTCTTCTCGAAGATTGATCTTCGATCCGGCTATCATCAGTTAAAAATTAAAGAAAGAGACATTCCAAAGACCGCATTCCGAACACGGTATGGGCACTACGAATTTCTTGTTATGCCTTTTGGATTAACGAATGCACCAGCCGCTTTTATGGATCTGATGAATCGAGTATTCAAGGAATTTTTAGACCAGTTTGTCATTGTGTTTATCGATGACATCCTTATATACTCGAAAGATTGGAAGGAGCATGAGAAGCATCTTCGAATTGTGTTACGCACTCTGAAGGAACATCAACTATATGCAAAGTTCTCCAAATGTGAATTTTGGCTAGGTAAGGTCCACTTCTTAGGACATGTCGTTTCCAAAGACGGAATTTCAGTAGACCCAACAAAGATCGAAGCGGTAAGCAAGTGGTCTCCTCCAAAGAATGTGACCGAGATCCGGAGTTTTCTCGGATTAGCGGGCTATTATCGGAGATTTGTAGAGGGATTTGCCAGATTAGCTGCCCCTCTCACCGCTCTCACACGCAAAGAGAAGAAGTTCGAGTGGACAAAGAAGTGTGAAGAAAGCTTTCAAGAGTTGAAGAATCAGTTGACCAGTGCTCCAATTCTCACAATTCCAAAGGATGAAGGAGACTTCGACATTTATAGCGATGCCTCCAGGACAGGTCTAGGAGCTGTGCTGATGCAGGATGGAAAAGTAATAGCCTATGCATCAAGACAACTCAAAGAGCATGAAAAGAACTATCCGACTCATGATTTGGAGTTGGCAGCCGTCGTATTTGCTTTGAAGATATGGCGACATTACCTATATGGAGTCCGGTGCAGAATCTTCACCGATCACCAGAGCTTAAAGTATTTCTTTACTCAGAAAGAGCTTAACATGAGACAAAGAAGATGGCTGGAGTTAATAAAAGACTATGATTGTGAGATCTTATATCACCCCGATAAGGCAAACAGAGTAGCAGACGCGTTGAGTCGTAAATCAACGATGCCAGAGCAAATAGTCATCGATAAGCTGCCCAAACCACTTCAACATGAGATCTCCTTGTTGGGAGTAGAGGTAATTTCAGGAAAATTAGTGGCAATGCAACTCAAACCAACAATTCTTGAGGAGATTAAAGAGGCTCAAGAGCTAGATGCTGCTTTTAAAAGGCTTAAAGAAGAGGCCTCTAGGAATGACAAGTCAGAATTCCACCTCTCCAAAGATGGAACTTTACTCTTCCAAGGAAGAATTTGTGTACCAGATGAAGAAATTTTGAAGAAAAGAATCCTGACAGAGGCCCATGACACTCCATATTCGGTGCATCAGGGTAGTACGAAAATGTATCAGGATCTAAAGCAGCACTTTTGGTGGAAAAAGATGAAGAATGACATGGTTAAACACATCAGCAGCTGCTTAACATGTCAAAGAGTCAAAGCAGAGCATCAGCGGCCAACCGAAGAGCTGCAGCCACTAGAGATTCCAGAGTGGAAGTGGGAGCACGTAACCATGGATTTCGTGGTCGGGCTACCCAAGACAAGTGAAGGATTTGACATGATATGGGTAGTGGTGGATCGATTGACCAAATCTGCTCACTTTATACCCGTAAAGATGACATACACATTAGAGAAATTCACAGAATTGTACATTGCCAACATCGTGAGATTATATGGAATACCGACAACAATAGTGTCAGATCGTGATAGTCGGTTCACATCCAATTTCTGGAAAAGTGTACAAGAGGCGATGGGCTCCGAACTAAGATTCAGCACTGCATTTCATCCTCAGACTGACGGACAGTCTGAGCGTACGATCCAAACGCTAGAAGATATGCTTCGTGCTTGTATTTTAGATTTCAAGGGAGCCTGGAACAAGAAGCTGTCGTTGATAGAATTCTCCTACAACAACAGCTATCAAGCGTCCATCGGGATGGCTCCTTATGAGGCATTATATGGACGAAAGTGTAGATCTCCCATTCACTGGTATGAACTCAGGGAGAAAGAACTTCATAAAATCGAGTTTATCCAAGAAACGATAGACGCGGTCCAAAAGATTCAGTAGAGAATGAAAACTGCACAAAGTCGTCAGAAAAGCTATGCAGATAAAAGACGAAGATTCCTAGAGTTTAACAAGGGTGACTTCGTATTCTTAAAAGTAGCACCAATGAAAGGTGTCATGCGTTTTGGAAAGAAAGGAAAGTTGAGTCCAAGATACATAGGACCTTTCCCAATTATTAACCGGGTTGGGAAAGTAGCCTATAAGATAGCTTTGCCACTAGAATTATCTTCAGTGCATAATGTCTTCCATGTATCCATGCTAAGAAAGTATATCTCGGACCCTTCACATGTCCTAGATTATGAGCCAATCCAAGTTCGAGAGGATCTCTCTTACGAAGAGCAACCAGTGCAAATACTTACTCGAAAAGAGAAGATATTAAGAAATAAAAGCATCCCGCTGGTCAAAGTTCTATGGAAAAATCATAATGTAGAAGAGGCTACGTGGGAAAGAGAAGATGAGATGAGAGCCAAATATCCCCACCTGTTCTGATTTTCGAGGACGAAAATTTTTAAGGAGGGGTGAATGTGACGACCAGAGAATTTTAGCGGTGTGACCTCGTTTAATCTAGGGTTTTCTATGAGTTCTGTAAGTAAGAATGTAAAGAAACACTATGGTTGTAATTAGACAAATTATAGTGTTGATAGAAATAAATAAATGTTTTGGAGGAATTAAAATCTCCAAAAATAAGTAGAGAATAAAGTATCTGAGTAAGAAAGTGAATTCAGGCCCAAAACGCTCAAAAAGGAGTAGTTTCGGTATCTGAACAGTATAAAGATAAGAATATGACAAGTCAAAGTAAGAGCACAGTAAAAAAAGTACAAATATATGTATATAATAATTTGTACTATTTAAAGAGTGAAATAGATGTATTAATATTGTTTAGAATATATTAAAATGTTCTAACAATACTGACGAGTAAGAATTCAGTGTTGAAAAAATTCACTGAGTTGAAACGGGTGAAACGGTGCCAAAACCGGCATTGAAAACCCTAACCGAGCCAATAAAAGACGGTAAATTTCCGGGATTGATTTTGATCAAACGGAAGTAGATTAAATTGATCCGACTACACAGGAGACCTCAGGAACACGCCGGGATGATTTCAGGAAAATTTCGGCTCGAACCGGCATCGGTCAAAAAGTAGTCGAATTAATGTGAATAGTGAAAGTCAAAGTCAACTTTCACTTTTGCAATTATGACATCATAAATCAAGAATTATAAATGAAGGAAATATGGTGGTTGGTGGAATGAAAGGCCATGATTCATTTAGCTTTTGATATAAAGGCCAAGATTTGGCCAAAATTTACCCTTTTTAATTTTTGAAAAATGGAGAAAGAATTAGGCATGAACGGTGTCAAAATTTCATTGGTTTAGAGCCAAATTAATTGGCTTTCCTTCATGCTTAAGTCGGCAAATTTGTAACAAAGTGGCCGAGACTTTGTTTTATGCCAAACCAAAAGAAAATTTTTTTTTCTAAGTCTTCTATGGAGTCTACTGGAGCCACCCAAGGAGAACCAACAGTTTTCTTCAAAATTTCTTCACAAAAAGAGTGTCAAAGTGTTCCTAGAAGACAAAGGAAGCATTAGACCAAGGTAACTCCCTTTTTCACTTAATTTTTCATGGTTTTTCTTCATAAAATCCGTGGGTGAATAGTGATAGGAAGATGGAAAAATTTTGGTTGCTTTTCATGGAAATTGATGTTGGGTTTTGTTAAGGTTGTAATAAGTAAGAAAACCATGTAATTTGTTTAAAGAAAAACCAAATTTTGGTTGGTTTTTCAAAGGAAAATACGTGGGTTACCTTAGGCAACCAATGAGAAAAAGTTGTGGTTAATTGTTAACATGCTTTCTAAGTTGAAATTGGTGAAGAATAAAGCATGAATTCATTGTGAAAAGTTTGAAAAAAAAAAAATTTCTTGTGTGAATTTCCTAAAGTGGCCGTGGGGTTTGTTAAAGGTTGGGAAGAAAATTTTGATTGATTTATGTGATATTTGGTTAAATTAAATCATGCAATTTAATATGCAAATGATGAATTTATAATGGAAAGAATGAAACCAAATTTTTTGGCATGTTTTCATTCTTTGGCCGTGGGGTATAAGTGTGTAAAAACCTTAGGAAATTTGGTTGAAAAGTACAAGGAAATGGGCTTGAAAAAGTGTTAGAAAAATGGCATTGAATAGCCTAAAAAGTGGTTGAAAAGTTTGAGAAATTTTGGTTCGGTTTGGTGGTGAAAACCGAAACCAAAACTAAGGGCAAAATTGTGAAAAAATTTTGTAATATGGTTAAAAATGTGAAATTGGAATTTGTGAGCTTTTATGTAAAAGTTTGGAAAACTTTTACATAAAATAGGCTTGTGGTATAGTACGTGGCAGGTACATATGGTTCGAGGCGTACCTAACGCCGGTAGCCTTAAAATTACGCCGAAATGCTGCTGAAATTTCGAAAACGGCTTTCGGGGTAAAATAGGAATTAAAAATAAAAAGTTTAGGGTCGGGTCGGAAACCCGAGTCCCTAACGGAAAATTGAATAAGGAAAACCTAAGGGGTGGTTCGTGAATAGTAACCCGTCCCCTTGAAAATGTAAAATGCGAGTGAAACGGAAAAACCGACCCCGAGGGGGGGGGCGTTTTTGGAAATGAAATAAAGGTCCGAGTCGGGTACAGAAAATCCGAGCCTCGGAGACCTAGGTCGGGAATGTCTAGATGAACGTTTTAAATACTAGTGAAACGTCCATTTGAGGCTCCGAAACGATAGAAAATCACTAAACCGACGTAAGGGTCAGAATAGTGCTCCCGAGGGTCGGGAAAGTGGAAATAAAATAGAAGCGAACCCGGTAATGATTAGAAAAAAGTCAGAAAAGTTCCTGAGGGCCAAAAATGCAGTCTGGATCAATAAAATTCCGTCAGGGACAAAACTGTAATTTTGCCAAAATATAGGGGTAAAATCGTAATTTTGCAAAAGTTGGGGGAAAATTGGGGAAATGATAAATAAAGCCCAAAAAGTTGTAAATAGGTTCTATTTAAGCTTTTTAATGAAAAATAAAAGCTATAAATGGAAATGAAATTAACAGACAAAGTTTGTCTGTAGGATCCAAAAATCGACCTACAAGGAGGGCGATCAAAGATCCTAGAGAGAAAAAGAGAAGAGATTGATAAGGTAAGTACAGACATTTAATTGTCTACTCACGAATGGACTTACCATAAAGTTGTGTTATATATATATACACATTTAAGCTATTCAGTTTGTGACATGATACTAACATGTTCACGAGAATAGTAAGCAAGATTAGAAAAAGAAAAGAGGAATAAGATAAGTCAAATAATAAGACTTAAAAGTTAAGGTTGGCGTACCGGCCTCCCCAGTTGTGAGGTTCCCAGATAGCCTCCACCCCAGTTGTGTGGCACTGCCTCGTTAATAATGAGGTAGTTTATGGCTTAACTTCCTGCCTCCACCCCAGTTGTGTGGCGCTGCCTCGTTAATAATGAGATAGTTCATGGCATGACTTACTACCTATAAGGTAAGTAGTCTAGAGATGACCTTAGGGTTGATCGGTGGGTTGCTCCCCTGATCCTCTATTGGTCTGCGCGCACTAGGTACGTCCAACCACGGGCCCATAAGTGAAAGATTAAGCAGATAAAGTAAAGCAAAGAAAAGAAAGAAATAGAATAGAAAGAACAAGTAGTATAGGACTAAAGAAAATAATTGGTCCTAAGTTGACTAACCCTAGAGTGATGTATTCAGCTTATTTACTTGTATGTATGTTTGTACTTACTGAGCTTTAGCTCATTAGTCTATTCGTGCTGTAGGTAATAAAGGAAAGCAACCAGCAAGATGAAACAAGAGTAGCGGACTGGCAGGCAGATCCCAGTGATGTCATGGACGGGTTATGGTTCCGTTTCGCAGAATTCCGCTGTACTCAAGGTGTAAAAGAAAGAAAGTGTAATAGTAAGATATATGTATAAAGACAAGACAAGAGTGTAGTATGTAAAGTAGTGAAACAAGCTTAAAAGTATGTTTCTATTTTTACGTACTTTAAACTAACAAGACTCCAAAATATATTTTGGGAAAAAGTATTAAGAAGTACGTATATAGTTATGTATACACAATTTTCAAGAATTAGTAGTTTCCTCCAGTTAAAAAAATATATATATATTCCTAGTTTTTCAAGAACAAATCTTTTAAACCCCAAGGAGAGGAAAGTTATAGAGACAAGCAAGCTAAGTAAGACTAAGCAAAGAATAAAGAAAGTAAGCAAGATAAGGTGGACGACCTAAGCTAGAGGGGTCGCCCACAGCCAAAAACGACACTATGATAGGTTTTCAGAGTGTTTTTCACTCGATGTCCAAAACTGAGAACAAAATCCGAATCCAGAAATTTGTCTCAGATTTTATTAATAATGGACCATTTAGAATCCGAACCGGTTCTTGGGCTCAACATAAAAGTTGTAGATCTCATCGAGATCTTGAAAATAACCTATGCAAATTTTAAAAATTTGGCCATTTTGGGCTTTAAACAGAGCCGTTTTACAGAGACGTAAAATTGGGAATTTTTCAAAAAACTGGGCACAAGCCCACGGCTTTAATGGAATTAGGGACCGTTAGAGTTGGATTTAGGCTCTAGATGAACACGAGATTTGTTCATCTTGTTAAGTATGAAAATTTTCATGTTTTCCAAAATCATAAACGAAGTCGTTTCGATGAAGTTTCAAAATGGTTTTCAAAAGTGGTTCAAAACAACCTTTAAAATGCAAGCATCAAAAAATGAAATTTATACACTTCAAAATAAAAATGTGTTTTTAACACTTTAAAATATGAACATGGTTTTTATAAAAACATCCCCCACCTTCCAACGAGGTGATAAGGTGACGGTTTCAAAACAAAGAATTTTCCCAAGAATTTTTACAAGCCAACCCAAACAAGTTTTTCAAAGTAAAATAGTATAAGTGGCCCGGTAGGTTACATACCAAACAAGCCTTAGTAGCCTGGTAGGTTACTACCCCAAACAATGCCATAATGCCTAGTGGGCCATTACACTAAACAAGGAATAGTAGCCCGGTAGGCTACCACACCCCAACAAGTGAAGTAACCTGGTCGGTTACTACACTAAGTTTACGCGTACTAACCCGGTAGGCTATTTAGTTACCAACGCGCGAGGTAAACGGTCAGTTGACTGGCCGGCACCCAGTCAAAAGCCATGTTTTGAACAACACTATGAGGAACGAGGATTAATCTGTCAAGTAGACAATTAATCAAACACGTTACAAGTTAGACACCAAATCCCCATAGTAGGCCAATAGGGTACCGACGGACCTTGGTACCCCGTAGAAACGCAAGATATAGTCACTAACATTAATGGTGACTTAACGAGAGTATTAATGAGGAATGTTATTGATGATAGGTGGTCACCTATAATTTTTTAAAGGCACAAGTACACAATTTGCTTGCAATTAGGTAAGTATAACTCCGCCTACGGCTTGAATAAAATGAATTTGAAATGATAGTTGTTATAGTATGTTGAGTATACATAGCATGCACACGTTGATGTACAGCATGAATAAAAGTAGTTAGTTTCGCAATCGCGTAGATTGATGAAAGAACAAAGTTAGGTACCATACGTCCCTACTATGTAAGATTAGGGATAACTTAGAGAAGCATGTGGTCGAATCAGATAAACCAGAAAGGCATAAGGGTCTTAGTATAATGGGCCAAGGCCTATAAAATCTAACGAGCCGAGGCTCATAATGTATAACAGGCCAAGGCCGTAAAATATGTCCATAACGGGCCAAGGCCCACAAAATCTAGTGAGCCGAGGCTCATAATGTATAACAGGCCAAGGCTAAAAAATATACCTATAACGGGCCCTATGTAGACATAAGAAAGAAAAGAGAGTAACGAAGCATAAATGAGCATAACCAGACCATGCATTATACACAGCATACATTAGTATTGGTTTGCTATGCTTCCATTTGCAGTAAGACACATTCAATACATGAGGTATTTGTTATGCATTCTATATGTTATGATTCAGTATATGATGCTCTGCATTCTGGGATGTGTGTTGTTCTGATATGTGGAATGTCTTAGTAAGATGTGTTGGTTATGACATGCTTACATGGTTTTAAGTATGTACTATGTTTTGTGGTTAACATGTTGTACTTACTAGGCGTAAAGCTCACGGAGTGTGTTCATGCTGTAGGTAAGCAACCTATGGCTTAAACCATAATAGGCGATGATAGTGGCGGGGGCGGATGTGAGGCAAGGTTATGGAGACACTGCAAGTTAATCTTCCGCACAGTTGAGTAAATAGTATTTTGAATAGTAACCATTAAACAGTATTTTTAAATAGTAATCGTTAAATAGTATTTTGAATAGTAATCGTTAAACAATATTTTTGAATAGTATCATTAAATAGTATTTTTGAATAATAATCGTTAAACAGTGTTCTTGAATAGTAATCGTCAAACAGTATTTTTGAATAGTGATCGTTAAATAGTATGTTTGAATAGTACTCATTAAATGGTCTTTTTGAATTCTGACGGTATACATACATAAACAGTAAAAATGTAAAGAAAAAAAATCCCTTAAAATTAGAGTATCTAAGTAAATAGATTTTAAGTAAGTATTAATGAATTGTAAGAAAGTACAAGTACAAAATTTAAAGAAGCAAGTTTTTAAGTGACGGTCTAGGCCACTGAGGGCATGAGGCATCATAGTTGGTATCAGAGCGGTTTCCTACCACCCTACCTTACATCACTGTACGCCTGCCTTATCTATCCAAGTAAGTTAGTTTTTATTTTATACTATTAATATGTAAGTTAATGTAAGTCATAACATATCAGTATAGACTCCCCCAGTAGAGCCCCACCAAAGGACAAAATGGTTCGAACACGTACATGGACAAACCAAGCATCCCTGGAGGATGAATTAGTGGCGTAACTTGCAGCTATGCGAGAGATGATGGAGAATCAGCAACAAGAACTCATTCAGCTCAGGGAACAATTAAACCAACAGCCTCAGGCACCACAACTAGTGGAAGTGCCAGTCCAGAGGCTCCAATAGCCCCCGACACCCCTAGAGAGTAAGTGGTCCTACTAGTCCAGACAATGCCAGCACCATTAGCTGTGACTGCTCCTGTAGCAGCCAACGTTCTTGTGCCAACCCTTAGGGAGAGTGACTGATATGAGTGATTTAGGCGCATGAAGGTGCCAGAGTTTGAGTGAACTACCAACCCCATTGAAGCTGACGACTGGTTGACGGACATCACAACGATCTTTGACTTTACGAGATTATCTGAAAGGGAAAAGGTGATGTGGCGTCTCTTGCCCTACGAAAGGAAGTAAGGCAATGGTGGAAAATAGTGGCCATCAGGAGAAATGTCAATGAAATAAGTTAGGCAGACTTCGTTAACGAGTTCAAGGAGATGTATTTTAACGAAAAGGTGCTAACGGCACTATAAGATGAGTTTAACAACCTGCGCTAGGGCAGTATAACCGTGATGGAGGCGGTTAGGAAATTTGAACAATTAGCTTGACTTTGCCCTGACCTAGTGCCCATTGAGAAAGAGAGAGTCCAATGAATGTTGAAAATGTTTAGAACAGACATCGCTGTCCAAGTTTGCAGCGGTAGCTATGGGCCCACAATAATGGCAGAATACGTCAACCTAGCCATTCGAGCTGAGTATTGGTTGGCTCAGGACAAAGAAAGAAGGGCTCAGATCTACAAAGCCCAAAAGGAGGAAAGGACTCCAAACAAGCTGGCACAAGGAAAGAAGAACCCAGAATCTCAGGAGAGAAGGTAGAATGTGGGGACCGGCCAAAACAGCAGGCAGTCCCACAACAACAACAAGAGAAAAGGGAATCAGGGCAACCAACGTTCACAAAAGGACTTCCCCCAGAAGAGAAACGACTAGGGAGGAGATAACAACAAACACCCAACATGCCCGAAATGCAGAAGGAGGCACCCACGTGAATGCTGCCAAGGAACAAGTGGCTATTTCATCTATGGCAAGGAAGGTCACTACGTGATGAACTATTATTCCAACCTACAGAATCAACAGCACCTAGCTCATCCCACAAATAATCAACTCCATGCTATCCAGACCAGAATTAAAGGCCATTTAATCACATAAGGCAGGCTAGAAGCCCTAAACAACTAAGGCAGAATCTTTTCTTAAGTGCGTTTATATATGTATAATGGGAAGCAGTAGCTTACCCCCTACTAGATCTAACCTAACATGGCCTTTCGAGACAATGTACCTGGAAGTGTTTACCACTCCCAACAAACTAAAATTATATACTTTTAAAACAGCATGAAAAGCAAGTGTAGTTTAGCCCAAAAGCTTAGATATAATATTTTCACATGTGACTAGAGTGCGACTGAAAAAGAAAGAGTCAGAAGAGATGTTGAGATCACTACACATAAAATCACGACTGTGCAATGCTAAAGAACAGGTCAGTGTAGGAGCATGGATTGCTGCCAAGTGGTACCGATCTTCAGGGCTAGTTGTCCACTAAGTTTCGAGTGGCATATAGTACCGATCTTCACACTATCAAGATGATTCCACGATTATACGCTATTGATTAGGATAACTGGGTCCTGTTAACTGTTGATATCTCTCTAGAAGATACTCTCGTGTGCATTAGGGTTCTCGTGATCAGGATGAGCTCTTAACTGGGTCGATTTTCACCACACCACGATCCAGCAAATCCCCGAAAGGAGTTCAGCATCAGCCTCAGTTTTTCTTTATGGGTAAGCAAGGAAGTGAAACCACCCAAGTTCCCTAGAGTTGCGGATATACGAGAATTATTCATCGGACAGAGAGATTATAGCCAATGTCCGGTGACACAGCTCTAACGTATGCTATGTGCCATAAGGAATCGATATGGACTTCTACCACACATGTTGAAGAAGGCTTATGACAAAACTAAGGCCAAGGTAAAGGAGGATCAAGCCAGGAGTGAAAGAAAGAAAGAGACCTTGCCAAATAGAAAAGAGTAGCAAGTTACCCATTCATTTGCATCATCAGACTTCACTAAAAAGCTAGATAAGGGCTTCAATAGGATGAAATAGACTTTTAAAATAATGATTCCCTCAGGGGAGGTTTTATTATCTAGTATTGGACACGTTATGTACCGATAATTATCTACAGTAGAGAGCTGAGCGTTAATCTGATCATCATCGACATGATCGATTATGATGTAATCTTGGGAATGGGATTCCTCGTGAGTACGACACCATCATAGATTGTTAAATGTGGGAAGTCACTTTTTGACCGATCGAGTGCGAAGGGTTCGTCCACAGGGGGCTTGTTGCCAAAGCAACTAAAGACTCTGATCACAACAGTGAAGACTTGCAAGATGCTATCTAGTGGATGCATGGATTACTTAGCACACGTAGTAGATAAGACTTGAGGAATAGAGACAGGACTCGAGAACGTGCTGATAGTTAGAGAATTCACGGAGGTATTCCAGAAGACCTACTAGGACTCCCGTCAGAGCGTGAGATCTCATTTGAGACTCGGCGTCTACTCAGATTAGCCCCCATCTCTAAGGCCCCATACCGAACAGTGTTAGGAAATGCCCTAAGCATTAGAGACATTTTGATGTATTTATTTTGAACTGGATAATAAAATTATATATAGAGGTTATTCATTACATTGCTATCTGTCCTCGTTTTATTTATATATTAAAGTAAATGTAAGCAAATATGGCTCCCTGACTACTTATGTTAAACTGTTAGAACGTTGCATGCAATGGACTTTTATATGCAAGAAGACAATATTCTAAAGTTAGCGGTCTAAACTATGGTCTGTAGTCTATAGGGTTAGACCAAGCATCTAACTCATGTTAAGACTATTCTGTCGTCTAAAGCCTTAGAGGGGACGGTTTGTCTTGACTGTCTGGAGCTGGACTCCCAAGTAGAGACATAGATATATTGCTTGGTGGTGACATATTAGACCGGGACCAAAGCATGATGGATCTACGAAGTCTGCTTTGAGTGGATCGATCTGCTTTTGACATTCATTATGCAGTAGCCTTAATTCTGAGTAAAAGGACAACTTCATGTATATAACTTGTGTACTTTGATGTTCCAATGGCTAAAGCGTCTCAGAGGTAGTAAGCTTATAGACCGATTCGTTGGGTGCATGACTTGTATATGATGAAGGGTTCGTTTACAGATATCAGAATCATAGCTCTAATGAAGAGTTAAGGGTATCTTCTTAAAGGCATTATACTGAATGTGAAAATAGATAAGGCCTTGGGTCGTCTGCTGGGCGGATGACTTCTTATTCACATATGGTGAATAATCATTTTCTTTATTCGGTAGTATAATGGAACTTTAAGATAGCCTGATCAGTAGGATTAAACAGACTTTGGCCTAAGGCTGATCATGGATATCATATGAGGGTTCTGCATACATGACAAGGTCATTGGACGATAGCTTGTCACAGGCTTACGTAATATGGTATATAATTGGGAGTTCAGTTTCAGGTTTATAGTAGTGTGACTCTGAAATTAGTGATCATATGATTGAGTTGTTCGGTAAAAGAATGATGATCATATGGATTTACAGGAGCCCGATTATATATGTCCAATCAGTCCCTCTACTAGCTCCACATAATTCCTTAACGTTTGGCAAATTGATTTGTGTATGCTATTGGCTAGTTTATTATGCATAGATGGTGATGACATAGGATTAGGATGGCAGACAAGATTCTCTCCGATTGGATTCAGGTTTTATTTTGGATAATAGAGTACGCAATTATTCGAACTCTAAATAAAGTTGCCATGATTTTATTTGAGATTGGATTGGAGTTGTAGAAAATTATCCATGAGAACAAGAATTTAAAACACAACTGTTTTTTGGATTTTGAAATTTGAATTTTAAAATTTGAAATTTGAAATTTGAATTTTGAAATTTGAAATTTGAATTTTGAATTTTGAAATTTGAAATTTGAATTTTGAATTTGAAATTTGAATTTGAAATTTGAATTTGAAATTCGAATTTGAAATTTAAATTTGAAATTTGAAATTTGAAATTTGAAATTCGAATTTGAAATTTGAAATTCAAATTTTGAATCACAGTCCAAGTGGGATTCGAATTTGTTGTGGTAAATCCACAAGGTTTGAAATTCGAATTTGAGTTGGATATGGAGAGGATAATCTTATTAGAATTCTACTTGAATTTTGAATCCAAATCCTAACTAAAGTTGGATGAAAATTTTGAGGATTATCCTCAATAATTTTCAAATTTTTTGTGGATAAGGTTCAAGGAAAAATTCAAGTTTCAATCCCAGTTGAATTTGGATTCTCTCCTTCCATAAGGTGGCTGAAATTTAGGAGTGAATCTCCTAGGAAAAATTCAGTTATTTTGGATAAGGATGAGATAAGATTCAAGCTTGAAAATCCTAGCAGAATTTTGATTCTCCCTTATCCAAAAGTGGCCAAATTTTTGAGGAGATTTTCTCCTTAGAATTTTTGGATATTTTGGTTGAAAAAGGGAGATAAAATTCTAGTTAAAATCTTATTTAGATTTGGATTGGATTTATCCTAAAGTGGCCGAATTTTATTGTTGGGATTTTCCCTTGGAAAATTCAGATTTTGTGCTTGTGGATAAGGGAGAATATCTTTTCCTAATCTAATTAGAATTCAGAGAATCACCTCATGCAGGTCTATAAATAGAGGTCCTGCCACTCCAGTTCTCTCAGACTACAGACTCTCAAGTGAGCAGGCTTATTGTCGCATAGCCCACCGTGACAATAAGTTCTTTAGAGATCTGGGTGGTCAAAAGAAGACTAGCAGTGCTAGCATACTGATCGAGGTTCAGAGTGCCCACACACTCAGCCATTCGGGAATTGGAGAATAGTAGAGAAGGCTAGTTGGTTGAAGCCCTCCGGTCATTCTCCTCCTACAGATTGGCGTCCTCGAGGTATGAGTTTTAATTGTTGTTGGTTTATTGTATATGGCATCATGAGATATTTAACGATCTAAAAATTTTTATTGTTCCACTGCGCCACTCTGATACGTTTTTACCGATTCATTTTCCAACAAATGGACCCTGCAAGGCTAAAGGAGTTCCAAGTCGGCTGAAGGATTTATTGGACACGGGATTCATTTGACCAAGCTGTTCACCCAAGGGAACACCTGTACTATTCATGAAGAAGAGAGACGAAACACTGAGAATCTGTATTGATTACAGAAAGTTGGAAAGGATTACGTCTGTAAAATCCTATATCACCCAGGAAAAGCTAACAAGGTAGTGGATGCGCTGAGCAGAAAGTACTTATCATTGCTTATGGCTGTCCGTGCCTTATCGAAAACCCTACAAAAAGAGCTACATAGCAGCGAGATCGATATTTTAGCAGGGGGGTTGTCTGAAATGACCCTCCAATCAATGCCCTTAGGAGAAATTAAGACCAGTTAGGACCTCGATTCATCCCTGAATAAGCTCAAAAAGGAAGCTATAGAGGATTGGAGCTCAGAGTTTCAAGTCTCTAAGGGCAGCATACTCTATCATAGAGATAGAGTACGCATTTTAAAGAACAAAGAACCTAGGAAACGAATCCTTTCAGAGGCTCACGAGACGCTATATTCCATACATTCAGGGGCGAACAAGATGAACAAGGATCTAAATGAAAGTTTTTAGTAGCCTGTAATGAAGGATGACATTACCGAGTTCGTCGCTAGATATCTTACGTGCCAAAAGATTAAGGTAGAATACCAACACCCAGCAGGAGAATCACAGGAAATTTGGCTACCCAAGTTGAAATGGGACTAAATTACCATGAATTTCATAGATGGATTACCAAAAACGTCGAGCGACAATGACACAATTTAGGAAATTGTGGACAAATTAACAAAATCAGCTCGATTTCTAGCTACGAAAGGGAGCTACTCAGTAGGAAGACTAGCAGAAATTTATGAAGCCTAGCTAGGGAGACTACACAGAGTGCATGCCGATCTAACATACGAGGAGAAACCACACGAATCCTAGCTAAAGAAGACAAAGAATTTAGGAAGAAGCTTATTCCACTTATAAAGATGTTGTGGCAGAACCACAACATAGAAAAAGCCATATGGGAACGGAAGAGTATATGAAAAGAAACTTTTCGAAACTATTCTAATTTTCGAGGACAAAAATTTTGTAAGGGAGGCGGGTTGTAAGGACCGCCATTTTCATGGCACCTACTTACCATGCAATGAGACATGATGGAATAAAATTATAGTATTTGGAGAGCTTTCGGATGCAAATTAAGGAGCACAATTAGGTACACGGCTGTGTACTAATCAGACTATATACATGAGAGAAGCCGTGTAAGTATACATGGCCATCTAGTGTGACACGGATGGGTACATGATCGTGTAAGTGGCCGTGTATCACTCGGGAAAAATGGACGTGTTCCAAGACATGGCCGTGTCAAGCAAGCTCAACTGATACACGCCCGTGTTGCCCTGAACATGCCCCTATAAGAGGCTATGTTGAAGGCCGTGTAATAAGCAGAGAGCCATTATATAGACTCTCAAAATTATATGAAACCTAATTATTATGTCATGAGTAATTAAGTTGGAAAGTATAGTATATTTTCCAGTCGAATAGATTAAACAGGTATGGTACTGTTTAAGTGTCATTCATGGAGTGAAAGGGGCGACCGACAGTGAACCCAGTCCACCCTATTATGTGGATGAGTGTAGGAGACACGTAGTGTTAGGAAACTGGTTCGGATGACCATTTCTTGATACTAGACTGGTGAACAGATCAACAGAATGATCGGACCACTCGTCTGAGCACAAGAATGATGAAAAACCCCAGCAAGGGTACAAAATTGAGAAAAGGGTCTGAATGACCTCTTCGCATCTAGAGACTGACAAAATCGGAGTCAGAGCACTCAGACTAGTCAGTTAAGTTGAAAGAAATGAATAGTGAATAATGAATAGTAAAAAATGCAGTGTTAAGTTACTGGCCAAGACGGCCTTAATTTGACCTAAAACTGATATATGAATGGTTAGTAGCTCAATCTAGTCAATTGAGTATAAAACGAGAATTTTTGTTTGAGAGATACGCAGTATCAGGGTAAGGGTCAAGACGACCTTTACTCGCACCGAAACTGATATATTTGGGCTCAGAATGCCCGAATTAGTCAAACAGGCACCTGACATGTTTTTTGAGGTAGGGTTACACAGATCCTGAAAATTGGTCCAAACGACCTCTGACGGACATAAAACAGATAAAAATGAAATCAGCACGTCCAAATTAGTCAAGAAAGACTGTGTCTAAAATTTCACCCGGGAACGCCTCGGTTTGCATGTGAAAGGACAACACAATGTAGACACAACCACAGTATAGGACATGAACAGTAAATTAGACTGATAATGGACTCTTAGATAGTATAAAATAATGAGGAATTGATAGTGTCAAAATCAGATTCAGAAAACCCAATTTCAGGTGAAAACTAGAACAAAACAGAAAAAGGGTCAGATACTGAACGGTAGGAATTAGACTGCGAAGAGAAGCCAACACAGATGAATTTAGGCCTTAAAATTTCGTGCCCCCTAGTTGCAAAAGCAGCTGAAAATGGCTACTCACATAGCCCTAAAGTGAGATTAAAAAATTACAAAGTTATGACAACTTTTGAATTTAAAATTCATGGGGTTTTAAAGCTTGGTCAACAAGTTTTTCTTTATCTCTTCTCCTTTCCATGCAGTAGCCCATGCCCATTTATGGACTGAAAAAGGGCAGAAATTTGTCCCTTGATTAGGCTAAAATGGTGGACAATTAATTAGGATTAAGCTTAAGCAAGTTGATTAGTTTTGCCTATAAAAGGCACACATGACTTAGTGATACCATTTCTTCACTTTAGCAACCCAAAAAACACAACACTCATTCTCTCCCTTTCAAGCTACAGCTGACCCCCTTTAAGTCACCAAAAGCCTCCATTTTCAAGCCTTAAATCATAATAAAAACTTACCAAAAATCAAACCTCACAAGCTTGTGTTAAGAGGATTCAAATCCGAGCCTTTTCCAAAGTGATCAAGGGTAAGTTTTGTAATCCAATCTTTGTAAATCTGGAACCCCTCTATGAAAGATTTAGGCGTATGAGGCCGCCATAATTTAAAGGGTCTACAAATCCTCTAGAGGCTGAAGACTGGTTGTCGTCATTGCAAGTGATCATGGAATTCATGAACCTAACCGACCGGGAGAAGGTTGCATGTGCGTCTTTTGTGTTGAGAAAAGATGCTCGTTTTTGGTGGGACACTGTACGAATGAGAAGGAACGTGTCTACCATGAGTTAGGCGAAATTTTTGGAAGAATTTAACTAGAAATATTATGACCCTGCATCTTTGAGACAACAGCAGAAAGAGTTCTCAGAATTGATGCAAGGAAATATGTCGGTGAGTGAAGTTTGTCGAAAGTTCGACCAGTTATCCCGTTTGTGTCCCTATGTAGTCCCTACTAATAGGGAGAAAATACAGAAAATGATCGGGATGTTTAGGCCAGAAATTGCTGCATTGATAGATACTGGATAGGTACCACCTACTTCTGTAGCAGATTGTGTTAGTCGGGCCATAAGAGCGGAGTTTCACGTAGCCCGACAAAAAGAGGAAAGAGGAAAGAGAAAAGCACTGGGAGGCCAAGAAGAAGGAATGGGCTTTTGTAGGAAAATAAATCAGTAAAACCATATCAGAGTGGCGCAGCGGAACAATAAAAATTTTAGATCGTTAAATATCTCATGATACCATATACAATAAACCAACAACAATTAAAACTCATACCTTAAGGACGCCAATCTTACAGGAGGAGAATGACCGGAGGCTTCAACCAACTAGCCTTCTCTACTATTCTCCAATTCCCGAATGGCTGAGTGTGTGGGCACTCTGAACCTCGATCGGTATGTAGCACTGCTAGTCTTCTTCTGACCACCCAGATCTCTAAAGAACTTTATTGTCACAATGAGCTGTGCAACAATAAGCCTGCTCACCTGAGAGTCTGTGGTCTGAGAGAACTGGAGTGGTAGGTCCTCTATTTATGGACCTGCATGAGGTGGTTCTCCAAATTTGAATTGGATTAGGAAAAGATATTTTCCCTTATCCATAACCAAAAAATCTGAATTTTCCAAGGGAGAATCTCAACAATAAAATTCGGTTTTTCTTAGGATAAATCCAATCCAAATCTAAACAAGATTTTAACTAGAATTTTATCTCCCTTTTTCAACCCAAAAAATCTGAAAATTACAAGGAGAAAATCTCCTATAAATTTCGGCCATTATGGATAAGGGAGAATCAAAAATTCCACTAGGATTTTCAAGCTTGAATCTTATCTCAACCTTATCCAAAATAACCGAATTTTCCTAGGAGATTTTCTCTCTATTTTCGGCCACTTTTCAGGGACGGAGAGAATCCAAATTCAACTGGGATTAAAACTTGAATTTTTCCCTTGAATCTTATCCACAAAAAACTGAAATTTCCTTGAGAATTATCCTCAAAATTTCGTGCAACATTTGTTAGGATTTGGATTCAAAATTCAAGTAGGATTCTAACAAGATTATCCTTTCCAAATCCAACTGAAATTCGAATTTCAAACCTTGTGGATTTTCCACAACAAATTCGAATCCTACTTGGACTATGATTCAAAATTTGAATTTCAAATTTCAAATTCAAATTTCAAATTCAAATTTCAAATTTCAAATTCAAATTTCAAATTCGAATTTCAAATTCAAATTTCAAATTCAAATTTCAAATTCAAAATTGAAATTCCACAAAACAGTTGTGTTTCATATTTTTGTTCTCATGGATAATTTTCTACAACTCCAATCCAATCTCAAATAAAATCATGGCAACTTTATTTGGAGTTCGAATAATTGTGTACTCTATTATCCAAAACAAAATCTGAATCCAACCGGAGAGAATCTTGTCTACCATCCAAATCCTGTGTCATCACCATCCATGCATAATAAACCAGCCAATAGCATACACAATTCAATTTGCCAAACGTTAAGGAATTATGTGGGGCTAGTAGAGGGACTGATTGGACATATATAATCGGGCTCCCGCAAATCCATATGATCATCATTCTTTTACCGAACAACTCAATCATATGATCACTAGTTTCAGAGTCACACCACTATAAACCTGAAACTGAACTCCCAATTATATACCGTATTACATAAGCCTGTGACAAGCTATCGTCCAATGACCTTGTCATATATGCAGAACCCTCATATGATATCCATGATCAGCCTTAGGCCAAAGTCCGTTTAATCCTACTGATCAGGCTATCTTAAAGTTCCATTATACTACCGAATAAAGAAAATGATTATTCACCATATGTGAATAAGAAGTCATCCGCCCAGCAGACGACCCAAGGCCTTGTCCATTTTCACATTCAGTATAATGCCTTTAAGAGGATACCCTTAACTCTTCATTAGAGCTATGATTCCAATATCTGTAAACGAACCCTTCATCGTATACAAGTCATGCACCCAACGAACCGGTCTATAAGCTTACTACCTCTGAGACGCTTTAGCCATTGGAACATCAAAGTACACAAGTCATATACATGAAGCTATCCTTTTACTCAGGATTAAGGTTACTGCATAATGAACGTCAAAAGCATATCGATCCACTCAAAGCGGACTTCGTAGATCAATCACGCTTTAGTCCCGGTCTAATATGTCACCACCAAGTAACATATCTATGTCTCTACTTGGGAGTCCAGCTCCAAACAGTCAAGACAAACCATCCCCACCAAGGCTTTAGACAACATAATAGTCTTAACATGAGTTAGATGCTCGGTCTAACCCCATAGACTACAGACCATAGTTTAGACTGCTAACTTTAGAACATTGTCTTCTCGCATACAAAAATCCATTGCATGCAACGTTCTAAAAGTTTAACTTAAGCAGTCGGGGAGCCATATTTACTTACATTTACTTTAACATGTAAATAAGACGAGGACAGATAGCAATGTAATGAATAACCTCTATATATAATCTTATTATCCAGTTCAAAATAAATACATCAAAAATGTCTTTAATGCTTAGGGCATTTCCTAACAATCTCCTACTTGCCCTAAGCCAGTAGATGTGCCATGTTACGCATCCCCATCGCCTCTACGTACCTCTCAAAGCTTCTAGCCACCAAAGTCTTAGTAAAGGGATCGGCGATGTTGTCCTCGGACGCGATCTTACATACATCCACTTGCCCGGTCTCCACATGCCCTCTAATAATATGATATCTCCGATCTATGTGCTTGGTCCTCTTGTGGTGCCGAGATTCCCTTGTGTTGGCAATAGCCCCTGTATTATCACAGTAAAGTGTGGTAGGCTTGTCAACACCCGGAATGACCTCAAGGTCTCTAAAGAACTTGCGGAGCCAAACCGCTTCTTTAGATGACTCAGCCGCATCCACATACTCAGCCTCCATAGTAGAGTCGGTTGTGCAGCCCTGCTTCACGCTCCTCCACACAATGGCGCCTCCTCTGAGTAAAAACACTGATCCAGATGTCGATTTCCTCAAATCATTACAAGTCTGGAAGTCTGAGTCCGTGTATCCTACGGGTGTTAGGTCCCCTCCAGAATACACCAGCATATATTCCCTCGTTCTCTTAAGATACTTAAGTATATGCGTTACTGCTTGCCAGTGCTTGGTTCCAGGATTTGCTTGATATCGACTTACCATACCTACTGCAAAACATATGTCCGGGTGAGTGCAAAGCATAGCGTACATAAGGCTACCCACAGCGGATGCATAAGGGACCTTACTCATATGCTCTCTTTCTTCCGATGTCTTGGGACAGTCATCCAATGAAAGAGTTAGACCGGCAATAGAAGGTTGCGAACCTTTCTTTGCCTCTTGCATTGCATATTTGTCAATTATTTTATCTATGTATGAAGCTTGGGATAATGCTATCATTTTGTTCTTTCGATCTCTGAAGAGACGAATGCCTAGAACATAATTAGCTTCTCCCAAGTCCTTCATGTCAAACTGCTGGTGTAACCAAAGCTTGACCGATGATAAGTTCCCTACATCATTCCCAATGAGTAGTATACCATCGACATAGAATATCAGAAAGACCACTTTTCCATCCTTAATATGTTTATAAACACAAGGTTCATCAACGTTCTGCTCAAAACCAAATGTCTTAATCGCTTGATCAAACCTCTGGTTACATGAGCTGGATGCTTGCTTTAATCCATAAATGGATCTAAGCAACTTACAGACTTTCCTTTCTTGGCCTTTCGCTACGAACCCTTCAGGCTGTATCATATAGATACACTCTTCAAGATGGCCATTCAAGAATGCCGTCTTGACATCCATTTGCCAGATCTCGTAATCAAGAGCCGTAGCAATGGACAGAAGAATACGGATAGACTTCAGCATAGCAATAGGCGAAAGGTTTCCTCGTAATTGATTCAAGCCTTTTGCGTGTATCCCTTTACAACCAGTCTAGCTTTGAAAGTTCCCACACTCCCTTCCGCATCCTTCTTTCTTTTGTAGACCCATTTGCATCCAATGGGGTTTATCCCATCCGGTAAATCTACAAGTTCCCAAACAGAGTTGGATTTCATAGAATCCATCTCATTGCTCATAGCCTATTTCCAAGATTTAGAATCAACATCATTTATAGCTTCATCATATGTGACCGGATCTTCCTCATGCTCATGAGCCTCGGCCTGGAATACCTCAGCATCATACATGAAGAAATTAGGTTTCTTCGAAACCCTCCCACTACGACGAGACACCCTAAATTGTTGATCGTCTGTAGGTCTTTCACTGGAACTCGGACTTGCGTCCAAGACCGAAATCTGTGGAGCAGTTCTTTCACTCGATAACTCCTCTAGCACCACTTTGCTTCGAGGCTTAAAGTCATTCATGTGACTTTCCTCCAAGAATGTCACATGGGTTGAGACAATGACTTTTTGTTCCTTTGGGTTATAGAACAGACCTCCTTTAGTTCCTTTTGGATACCCTACAAACATGCACAATTTTGATCTTGGTTCCAACTTCTTTGCATCCCCATCCAGTACATGTGCCAGATAGCCCCATATTCTCATATGTCCAAGGGAGGGCTTCCTGCCACGCCACAATTCATACGGAGTTCTGGAAATTGATTTGCTCGGAACTTGGTTCAGAATATAGCACGCCGTTTGTAAAGCATATCCCCAAAATGATAATGGCAGTGTTGAGTAACTCATCATGGACCGTACCATATCCAATAAGGTCCTGTTTCTCCTTTCGGCTACACCATTCTGTTGTGGAGTACCAGGCGCAGTCAATTTGGATAATATCCCGTTCTCTACAAGATGTCCTAGAAATTCGTCAGATAGGTATTCGCCACCTCGATCAGATCGAAGTGTTTTTATGGATTTATCCAATTGATTTTCCACTTCTGCACGATACTCCTTGAACTTGTCAAAGGTTTCGCTCTTGCGGTGCATCAGATACACATATCCATACCTCGAGTAATCATCTATAAAAGAGACATAATACTCAAACCGTCCTCGTGCTGTGACGTTCATGGGGCCACATACGTCAGTATGCACAATTTCTAAGAGCTCCTAAGCCCTTGTACCCTTAGCTCCAAAAGACCTCTTAGTCATCTTACCCTCTAGACAAGACTCACATTGGGGAAGATGTACCTCCTCTAGAGATTCCAGAGGACCATCTTTCACCAATCTTTGAATCCTATCCTGATTAATATGACCAAGTCTTAAATGCCAAAGATACGCCTTGTTAGAGTGAGAAACTTTCAACCTTTTAGAGTTATCAGTTAATTCAGTGTCAAGCAGTGAGTACATCTTTGGTTTGATCAAATATAGGTTTCCATCCATCCATCCAGAACAGATAAAAGACTTATTTCTACGAATATCAACTCTTTTACTAAAAGAGACTGAATAAGAATCCTTTATTAAACAAGCTACCGATATAAGGTTCCTCCTGAAATTAGGAACATAAAAACAGTCTTTTAATAAAATAAACCTAAATTGATCAAAATAAAGGTAAACATTTCCCACTGCCTCAGCCACCACCAAGCTGCCGTCCCCAGTTCGCAACGAGAGGCTCCTATCATGTAGACTTCTCGTTTCCACGAACCCCTGCATAGAAGCACAAACATGATTAGTGGCGCCCGAATCAATGGCCCAAGTGTCTTTCGATTCTTCCACCAAACACGCTTCTAAGTAAAGAAGTTCCTTACCTTCCTTGCCCTTGGCGGCTAGGATTTCCCGGCAAGCCTTCTTAAAATGACCTACCTTCCCACAACGGAAGCACTTGGACTTTTTAGGGTCCCTGGGCTTCTTGTTCTTCTTCTTCTTCTTCCCATCCGAGACAGGAGGATTAGAAGAACTGGAAGCCACTTGCTTCTGATTTGGCCTCTTCCTCTTCCGTGAGGGTTTGGAAGATTCTGCCAAATTGGCCTCACCTTTGGGTTGGACAGTATCCCCATCCCTGATCATCCGCTCATAAGCTTGCAGTTGCTTCATGAGCTCGGTTAGTCCTAACTCCCTTGTCGCCAGATTGTATGCGGCCTTAAACCCCACAAAATCTTTAGACAGAGTTTTGAACACCATCTCGATCTGGGTGTTGTAGTCCAACTCAGCACCGTTTTCGGCAGCCTCAGCGAAGAATCCCATTAGAGTGATCATATGATCCTTCACCGGAGTACCCGCCTTCTGCTTAGAGTTCATAATACTGGTGATAGTGGACTGTCGAGCCAATTTTTCTTGGCCTCCGAACATGTCCTCTAGATTTTCCATGATCTCCTCAGCAATTTGATAAGTCTCATGCTGCTTTTGTAAAGCATTCGTCATGCTAGCAAGTATGTAGCATCGAGCTATATCATTGGATTCTCTCCAACGAGTATAGGCAACCGGGACCTCCTCAATCAGTGTGTTAGGTTTTGGCCCTGGTGGGCATGGTTTGTCTAGTATGAACTTGTGTATCTCGCAGCTGAGAACTATTAACAGATTTCTTTTCCAATCCTTATAATTGTCTCCATTCAGTTTATTCTCAGTAAGTATTGAAATGAGGGGTGTAGGTGACATTTTGAACTGAAATAAAATTATACTAGACATCATTACAAAGCCCAAGCAAATATACAGATAATTTAGCAAATAAAACATACAAGTATGTTCCTACATGAAACTTGAAAAACATGTAGCATTGCAACGGTAATTCTCAGCACCTATTGCCCCAAGCCACCGAGGGGTGGTCATGAGAACAAATAGCTGGAACATGGATCCCGTCCAATTAATATATGTTGCCTTAAATCCTCCAAGGTTAAGACATATATTAATAACTGCTTATTTGGCCACCAGTTTAGTTAACAGAGCTTCTAGGGAAGGTTAATAACTAAACGAGTCTTAAGTGTATAACCATTGTTTATGTAGCCCGATCCACGTCTTACCAAGCCACCGAGGGGTGGTCATGAATAGGATCGCACCTGAACACATTTTCCACGTAGGAGATCCAATCTAGTATACCGGCGGTGGTAAACACCTACTGAAGGGTATGGTCAGGACAGAACTGACGTGAGGCGTTACCATGCTTTCACATATGGATCAACAATGGAGGCCGTGGGTTTTGTTTGAAACCCTCTCCCACTCAATATTTTGAAAAACATGCAAGTTTTGACAAATTATGTATGATCAATATAGTATGAGCAGCACTCACCTATCCTATATGACATGTTATCAAATATGCATATAAAACATCCATCAATACATATTTATACATCCATGACATATCACAGAAAAAATAATTGACAGAATAACCAAGATATGGTTCCATCCTAGAACAAAGAAAAAAAAGATTACAAAATTCCATCCAAAGCATTCTTTGGGTCTTGAATTTTGTTCCGTCTTCTTGTATCAATCTTTATATAGCCTCTCCATTTATTTCTCATCCCAATAATTATTTAAAATTTAAATCTCTAAAAATTTAAATTTCAAATTCAAATTCCAAATTCGAATTTCAAATTTAAATTTCCAATTCAAATTTTAAACAATTTTAAACATCATGTGTAATAATATGTAATTTCAAAAATTTCAAATTTTCAATTCATATTTTTAAACATGATTTAAAATTAAATCTCAAATTTGAAAATCAAAATTTTTCGATTTTTTTAGACCATCGCACCGCCGTCCCTGAAAGCGACAGCCGCCGTGGGCAGCCACCAGCCCCAAAGGGGCTGGCAGCCCATGGCTGCCCCCTATGTGCAGCCTTGCCGGGCTGCAGGCCAAACCTACAGCGCCAGGCTGCACGCCCAGGCTGGCCGCAGCAATCGGCAGGCTGCAGGCAGCGCCTGCAGCCAGAGGCTACACGCCCAAGCTGCGGCCAGCCTTGGGCAGGCCATGGCCACCCTTTGCTGCAGGCCAAGCCTGGGCTGTGGGTGGTGTTGGCCTGCACAGGGGCTGCCGCAGCCCCATCCTGCCCGAGGGCAGGGGCTGTAGCCCCACCAAGGCCCGTTGGCCTATCCCGAGGGGTCGTGTCTCGATTTTCGTGCCATATTCCAATTTACCTATTAGGATCTCCAAAAATTAATTTGAATCCCAATTAAATTGAAATTTTCTACACTATTAAAATTTCAACCTTTAAATCAAAGTTAACTTTCGGGAAAAAATAAATTACGGTCTTCAATCTTCAATCTCCTCCTAGAATAATTACATAAAATTTCTTAAACCGTTTCCGATGTACAAAAATTCTAACCATAAAAATTCTAAGAGACAAAAATTAAAACCCATGGGAAAATTACAGTGTTAATAAACTGCTCCCATGGTTACATAAAAAAATTCCTAGATACAATTTTTCTAAATTCTAAAGAACCATAGCCGGTATAAATAAGCATGCTTATAAAAATTCCAAAATTTAAAATAACCACATACTTTATACATAATCCATGATAACAACATAAAGGAACCCTAGAATGTCACTCTCTAAATACCAAATACATACATAAATAAAAAGAGAAAGTAATTGTCTAATTTATGTACATGGCATAGTCATGAGATGGCTCTGATACCAATTGTAGGAAAATAAATCGGTAAAAACGTATCAGAGTGGCACAGCAGAACAATAAAAATTTTAAATCGTTAAATATCTCATGATGCCATATACAATAAACCAACAACAATTAAAACTCATACCTCAAGGATGCCAATCTTGCAGGAGGAGAATGACCGGAGGCTTCAACCAACTAGCCTTCTCTACTATTCTCCAATTCCCGAATGGCTGAGTGTGTGGGCACTCTGAACCTCGATCGGTATGCTAGCACTGCTAGTCTTCTTCCGACCGCCCAGATCTCTAAAGAACTTTATTGTCACGATGAGCTGTGCAATAATAAGCCTGCTCACCTGAGAGTCTGTGGTCTGAGAGAACTGGAGTGGCAGGTCCTCTATTTATGGACCTGCATGAGGTGGTTCTCTGAATTTGAATTGGATTAGGAAAAGATATTTTCCCTTATCCATAACCAAAAAATCCGAATTTTCCAAGGGAGAATCTCAACAATAAAATTCAGTTTTTCTTAGGATAAATCCAATCCAAATCTAAACAAGATTTTAACTAGAATTTTATCTCCCTTTTTCAACCCAAAAAATCTGAAAATTACAAGGAGAAAATCTCCTATAAATTTCGGCCATTATGGATAAGGGAGAATCAAAAATTCCACTAGGATTTTCAAGCTTGAATCTTATCTCAACCTTATCCAAAATAACCGAATTTTCCTAGGAGATTTTCTCCCTATTTTCGGCCACTTTTCAGGGAAGGAGAGAATCCAAATTCAATTGGGATTGAAACTTGAATTTTTCCCTTGAATCTTATCCACAAAAAATCGAAATTTTCTTGAGGATTATTCTCAAAATTTCGTGCAACATTTGTTAGGATTTGGATTCAAAATTCAAGTAGGATTCTAACAAGATTATCCTCTCCAAATCCAACTCAAATTCGAATTTCAAACCTTGTGGATTTTCCACAACAAATTCGAATCCTACTTGGACTGTGATTCAAAATTTGAATTTCAAATTTCAATTTCAAATTTCAAATTTCAAATTTCAAATTTAAATTTCAAATTCAAATTTCAAATTCGAATTTCAAATTCAAATTTCAAATTCAAAATTCAAATTTCAAATTTCAAAATTCAAATTTCAAATTCCACAAAATGGTTGTGTTTCATATTTTTGTTCTCATGGATAATTTTCTACAACTCCAATCCAATCTCAAATAAAATCATGGCAACTTTATTTGGAGTTCGAATAATTGTGTACTCTATTATCCAAAACAAAATCTGAATCCAACCGGAGAGAATCTTGTCTACCATCCTAATCCTGTGTCATCACCATCCATGCATAATAAACCAGCCAATAGCATACACAATTCAATTTGCCAAACGTTAAGGAATTATGTGGGGCTAGTATAGGGACTGATTGGACATATATAATCGGGCTCCCGCAAATCCATATGATTATCATTCTTTTACCGAACAACTCAATCATATGATCACTAGTTTCAGAGTCATACCACTATAAACCTAAAACTGAACTCCCAATTATATACCGTATTACATAAGCCTGTGACAAGCTATCGTCCAATGACCTTGTCATATATGCAGAACCCTCATATGATATCCATGATCAGCCTTAGGCCAAAGTCCATTTAATCCTATTGATCAGGCTATCTTAAAGTTACATTATACTACCGAATAAAGAAAATGATTATTCACCATATGTGAATAAGAAGTCATCCGCCCAGCAGACGACCCAAGGCCTTGTCCATTTTCACATTCAGTATAATGCCTTTAAGAAGATACCCTTAACTCCTCATTAGAGCTATGATTCCAATATCTATAAACGAAGCCTTCATCGTATACAAGTCAGGCACCCAACGAACCGTTCTATAAGCTTACTACCTCTGAGACGCTTTAGCCATTGGAACATCAAAGTACACAAGTCATATACATGAAGCTGTCGTTTTACTCAGGATTAAGGTTACTGCATAATGAACATCAAAAGCATATCGATCCACTCAAAGCGGACTTCGTAGATCAATCACGCTTTAGTCCCGGTCTTATATGTCACCACCAAGCAACATATTTATGTCTCTACTTGGGAGTCCAGCTCCAGACAGTCAAGACAAACCGTCCTCTCCAAGGCTTTAGACAACATAATAGTCTTAACATGAATTAGATGCTCAGTCTAACCCCATAGACTATAGACCATAGTTTAGACCGCTAACTTTAGAACATTGTCTTCTCGCATACAAAAATCCATTGCATGCAACGTTCTAACAGTTTAACACAAGCAGTCAGGGAGCCATATTTGCTTACATTTACTTTAACATGTAAATAAGACGAGGACAGATTACAATGTAATGAATAACCTCTATATATAATCTTATTATCCAGTTCAAAATAAATACATCAAAAATGTCTCTAATACTTAGGGCATTTCCTAACAGCTTTGGGTAAGTCTACACAAGTTGGTCAATCGAGCAAGCCTAATCAGAATGCTAAACCAAGCCAGGGCAATAATCAAGGATCCCAACAAAACAAGAGAAAAGGCAATTTTTCTGGAAATCGCCAGGGAAATAATCGAAACCAGCAGCGAAGAACAGCTGGAAATGCGAAATCCAATGTACAAAATTGTCCTACATGAGAGAAGAGACATTCTGGGCAATGCAGATTTTGGCCACTTGTTTGCTATGAATGTGGAAAGGAAGGCCATTACGCCAGAAACTATCCAAGCAATAGGCAGGGTGGATAAGGCACTTCCCAACAGCACCAGACACGCCACAAGCTCATTCCTTTCACGCCAGAGTTGAAGAGTCCCCAGTAAGGCCGCAACGCCAGGAGCGTGTGCCAAGTGCTGATGCTCGTGTGATGGCCTACAGCAAAGAGGATGCAGAGGCAGGAACATCGAATGTAGTGACAGGTCAGCTTACTGTTGCTAGTCATGTACCCTCTGTACTATTCGATTCCGGTGCTACGCATTCTTTTGTTTCCTATGTATTTGCTGACAAGATAGGACTTCCCAAGGACTATATGGGAAGAGTATTTAAGACAGCTTTACCCTCTGGGGAAGTATTATTGTCCAATTACTGGCTACCTCATGTACCAGTATATGTGGCAAATAGGGAACTATATGCGGAGTTGATCGTAATGAAGATCGTGGATTACGACTGCCGAAATCGAAAAATAGTATTTCAACCCGAGGAAGAAGAGAGTTTCGAATATGTCGATACTTCTCGAAAACCCGGGAAGATGAGGATCAGTTCGCTGAGAGCAAGCAAGCTGATAGCTAGTGGTTGTATGGGATATCTGGCATATGTAGTGGACACTACAGAGGAACAGAAGCTTCAACCTGAAGATGTTCCCGTTGTTAGTGAATTTCTTGGCGTATTTCCAGAAGAGTTACCAGGGATACCTCTAGAGAGAGAAATCTCGTTCGAAATTGAGTTGATGCCTGGAACGGCACCTATTTCCAAAGCACCATAACGCATGGCCCCAGTGGAGTTAAAAGAGCTGCAGGAACAATTAAAGGAGCTGTTGGATAAGGGATTCATCAGACCGAGTTATTTTCCGTGGGGTGCACCTGTGTTATTTGTTAAGAAAAAGGATGGAACATTTGGTTTATGCATTGATTACCGGGAGTTGAATAAGGTTAGAATCAAAAATAGGTATCCATTACTTAGAATTGATGACTTATTCGACCAATTAAAAGGCACAGTGGTATTTTCCAAGATCGACTTACGATCAGGATATCACCAGCTGAGGATTAAAGAAAGTGATATTCCTCAGACTACGTTTAGGACTCGTTATGGTCACTACGAGTTTCTTGTGATGCCATTTGGATTAACAAATGCGCCGGCAACGTTCATGGATTTAATGAACAGAATCTTTAAAGAGTATTTGGATAAGTTTGTCATTGTATTCATTGATGACATTCTTATATACTCAAAGACTCATGAGGGGCACAAGGAGCATCTTAGGATCGTGTTGAATATGATAAGGAAGCATCATCTGTATGCCAAATTCTCAAAATGCGAGTTTTGGCTGGACAGAGTACATTTCCTCGGACATATTGTATCCCAGGAAGGTATTACTGTAGATCCGATGAAGGTAGATGCAATTAACTAGTGGCCTGCACCCAAGAGTGTGACAGAAATACGCAGTTTCTTGGGGCTAGCTGGTTATTATCGGCGATTTGTAGAGGGATTTGCGTGATTAGCTGCACCTCTTACTGCTCTTACACGCAAAGAAAGGAAGTACGAGTGGACTATGGAATGCAAAAGAAGCTTCCAGGAGTTAAAGAGACGGCTGACAAGCGCACCAATCCTTACGCTTCCCACTGAAGGGGAGAAGTTTGTGATCTACAGTGATGCATCCAAAATAGGATTGGGAGCAGTCCTAATGCAAGGCGGCAAGGTGATTGTCTACGCTTCCTGTCAATTAAAGGATCATGAAAGGAATTACCCTACGCATGACCTTGAACTTGCTGCAGTAGTGTTCGCACTTAAAATTTGGCGACACTATCTTTATGGAGCTCAATGTCAGATTTTCACTGATCATCAAAGCCTGAAGTATTTCTTCACGCAAAAGGAGCTCAATATGCAGCAAAGACGATGGTTAGAACTGGTGAACGATTATGATTGTGAAATCCTATACCGTCCAGGAAAGGCCAACCGTGTAGCGGATGCTTTAAGTAGAAAGTCTACCATATCGCACCAGCTACCGATAAAAAGGCTTCCGAAGCCATTGCAACAAGAGATAAATTCCTTGAACTTGGAGCTGATATCCGGAAGACTAGCTGCACTCCAAGTGGAATCATCATTGTTTGAGGACATAAAGGAAGCTCAAAGACGAGATCCAAGAGTGACAAGTTCTCAGGAAGGAATTTCCAAGGATGGAATGATCCTTTATCAAGGAAGGATAAATGTTCCAGTTGATGAGGAACTTAGAAGACGGATCATGTCAGAAGCCCATAAGACACCATATTCGGTTCATCCCGGAGCTAGTAAGATGTATCAGGACTTGAAATTACAGTTCTGGTGGAAAGGGATGAAGAATGATATAGCGAAATTCGTGAGTAGATGCATGACCTGTCAAAGAATCAAAGCGGAACATAAACATCCAGCAGGAAGATTGGAACCTTTGGAGATTCCTGAAAGGAAATGGGAACACATTACGATGGATTTTGTAATAGGACTCCCAAAAACCCGAGAAGGTTATGATGCCATCTGGGTTATTGTAGACAGACTGACCAAGACGACACGGTTTATAGCTGTCAAGATGACTTTTTCGTTGGAAAAGTTTACTCAGTTGTACGTAACTCATGTCGCCAGATTACATAGAATACCAAAATCCATTGTATCAGATCGAGATGCACGATTCACTTCGAATTTTTGGAAGTGTGTGCAAGAGGCCATGGGTACTGAATTGAGACTCAGTATGGCATTTCATCCGCAAACAGACGGACAGTCGGAGCGGATAATCCAGACGTTAGAGGACATGCTTCGAGCTTGTGTAATGGATTTTATGGGAAATTGGAACGAGAAGTTATCATTAATTGAATTCTCGTACAATAATAGTTACCAAGCTTCTATAGGCATGGCCCCTTACGAGGCTTTGTATGGATGGAAATGCAGATCACCACTACACTGGTATGATTTACGAGAGAAGCAGTTGCATAAGACGGATTTCATACAAGAGACTTCCGATGCAGTTGCTAGAATTCAGCGTCAAATGAAAATTGTGCAAAGTCGACAAAAGAGTTATGCAGATAAGAGGTAGAGATCCTTAGAGTTTGATGACAGAGACTTCATGTTTCTTAAGGTGTCACCTATGAATGGGATTATGCGTTTCGATAAGAAGGGGAAACTGAGTCCAAGATATATTGGGCCTTATGAAATTATCAAACGCATTGGAAAGGTCGCTTACAGATTAGCGTTACCTCCTGAATTGTCAGCAGTGCATAATGTATTTCATGCGTCGATGCTGAGAAAGTATATACCAGATCCGTCCCATGTGTTGAAGCATGAACCTATTCAAATCCACGAGGATTTGACATATGAGGAACAACCTATTCAAGTACTGACTCATGAAGAGAAAGTACTGAGGAATAAGACAATCCCATTAGTGAAGATTTTGTGGAAAAATCACAACATTAAAGAAGCTACGTGTGAACAAGAAGACGAGATGAGGAGTTTATACCCCCACTTGTTCTAATTTTCGAGGACGAAAATTTTATAAGGAGGGGTGAATGTGACAACCGGGAAAATCAGGCATTCTCGAAAGAAAATGTACAAATTTATGTATATAACAATTTGTACTATTTAAAGAGTGAAATAAATGTATTTATATTGTTTAGAATACATTAAAATGTTCTAACAATACTGACGAGTAAAAATTCAGTGTTGGAAAAATTCACTGAGTTGAAATGGGTGAAACGGTGCCAAAAACGGCCTTGAAAACCCTAACTAGAGCACTAAAAGACGAAAAACTTCCGGGATTGATTTTGATCAAACGGAAGCAGTTTAAATTGATCCGACTGCACAGGAGACTTCAGGAACCCACCGGGACGATTTCAGGAAAATTTCGGCTCGAACCGGTATCGGTCGAAAAGTAGTCGAATTAATGTGAATAGTAAAAGTCAAAGTCAAAATTTACTTTGCATTTATGACATCATAAATCCATTTAATAAATGGAAGGAAAATGGTGGTTGGTAGCATTAATGGCCAAGTTTAAGTTGCTTTTTGATCTAAAGGCCAAGATTTGGCCAAAATTCCACCATTTTAATTTTTGAAAATTTTGGAAAGAATTTGACTTGAAAGGTGTTGATTTTTGATTGGTTGGTAGCCAAATTAATTGGCTTTCTTTGTGTTAAGTCGGCAAAACTTTGAACAAAAGTGGCCGAGACAATTTTGAAGCAAAAACCAAAGAGAAAAAGTTTCTAAGTGTTGCCTATGGTGGGTACGTGAGCAACCAAAGAGGAACCAAGTGAATCCTTTAATTTTTCTTCACAAAATTGGTGTCAAACCTTTCATTGAAGACAAAGGAAGCAAGTGAACAAGGTAACTCTCCTTGGTTTGAAACTTTTCTTGATTTTTCTTCAAGAAATCTGTGTAATGAATAGTGCAAAGGATGAAAAAATTTTTGGTTGTTTTGATTGATTTAGTGCTTGGGTTTTGTTAAGGGTGTAATTGTTAGGAAATACCCTAAGTATTAGAGACATTTTGATGTATTCATTTTGAACTGGATAATAAAATTATACATAGAAGTTACTCATTACATTGCTATCTGTCCTCGTCTTATTTACATGTAAAGTAAATGTAAGCAAATATGGCTCACTGACTGCTTGTGTTAAAACTGTTAGAACGTTGCATGCAATGGACTTTTGTATGCGAGAAGACAATGTTCTAAAGTTAGTGGTCTAAACTATGGTCTGTAGTCTATGCGGTTAGACCGAGCATCTAACTCATGTTAAGATTATTATGTTGTCTAAAGTCTTGGAGGGGACGGTTTGTCTTGACTGTCTGGAGCTAGACTCCCAAGTAGAGACATAGATATGTTACTCGGTGGTGACATATTAGACCGGGACTAAAGCGTGATTGATCTACGTAGTCCGCTATGAGTGGATCAATCTGCTTTTGACGTTCATTGTGCAATAACCTTAATCCTGAGTAAATGAACTACTTCATGTATATGACTTGTGTACTTTGATGTTCCAATGGCTAAAGCGTCTCAGAGGTAGTAAGCTTATAGACCGGTTCATTAGGTGCATGACTTGTATACGATGAAGGGTTTGTTTGCAGATAGCGGAATCATAGCTCTAAGGAGTTAAAGGTATCCTCTTAAAGGCATTATACTGAATGTGAAAATGGACAAGGCCTTGGGTCGTCTGCTGGGCGGATGACTTCTTATTCACACATGGTGAATAATCATTTTCTTAATTCGGTAGTATAATGGAACTTTAAGATAGCCTGATCAGTAGGATTAAACGGACTTTGACCTAAGGCTGATCATGGATATCATATGAGGGTTTTGCATTTATGACAAGGTCATTGGATAGTAGCTCGTCACAGGATTACGTAATACGGTATATAATTGGGAGTTCAGTTTCAGGTTTATAGTGGTGTGACTCTGAAACTAATGATCATATGATTGAGTTGTTCGGTAAAGAATGATGATCATATGGATTTGCGGGAGCCCGATTATATATGTCCAATCAGTCCCTCTACTAGCTCCACATAATTCCTTAACGTTTGGCAAATTGATTTGTGTATGCTATTGGCGAGTTTATTATGCATGGATGGTGATGACACAGGATTAGGATGATAGACAAGATTCTCTCCGGTGGCATTCAGATTTTGTTTTGGATAATAGAGTACACAATTATTCGAACTCCAAATAAAGTTGCCATGATTTTATTTGAGATTGGATTGGAGTTGTAGAAAATTATCCATGAGAACAAGAATTTGAAACACAACCGTTTTGTGGATTTTGAAATTTGAATTTTGAAATTTGAATTTTGAATTTTGAATTTGAAATTTGAATTTGAAATTTGAATTTGAAATTCGAATTTGAAATTTGAATTTGAAATTTAAATTTGAAATTTGAAATTTGAATTTGAAATTCGAATTTGAAATTTGAAATTCAAATTTTGAATCACAGTCCAAGTGGGATTCGAATTTGTTGTGGAAAATCCACAAGGTTTGAAATTCGAATTTGAGTTGGATTTGGAGAGGATAATCTTGTTAGAATCCTACTTGAATTTTGAATCTAAATCCTAACAAAAGTGGACGAAATTTTTGAGGATAATCCTCAATGGAATTTCAGTTTTTGTGGATAAGGTTCAAGGGAAGATTCAAGTTTCAATCCTAGTTGAATTTGAATTCTCTCTTTCCCTGAAAAGTGGCCGAAATTATGGAGGAAATCTCCTAGGAAAATTCGGTTATTTTGGATAAGGTTGAGATAAGATTCAAGCTTGAAAATCCTAGTGGAATTTTGATTCTCCCTTATCCTAAATGTGGCCGAATCTTTGGAGGAAAATCTCCTAGGAAATTTTAGATTTTTTGGTTGAAAAAGGGAGATAAAATTCTAGTTAAAATCTTGTTTAGATTTGGATTGGTTTTATCCTTAAAAAACCGAATTTTATTGTTGGGATTTTCCCATGAAAAATTCAGATTTTTATGGTTATGGATAAGGGAAAATATCTTTTTCTAGTCCAATTCAAATTCAGAGAATCACCTCATGCAGGTCTATAAATAGAGGTCCTGCCACTCCAGTTCTCTCAGACCACAGACTCTCAGGTGAGCAGGCTTATTGTTGCACAGCTCATCGTGACAATAAAGTTCTTTAGAGATCTGGGTGGTCGGAAGAAGACTAGCAGTGCTAGCATACTGATCGAGGTTCAGAGTGCCCACGCACTCAGCCATTCGGGAATTGGAGAATAGTAGAGAAGGCTAGTTGGTTAAAGCCTCCGGTCATTCTCCTCCTGCAAGATTGGCGTCCTTGAGGTATGAGTTTTAATTGTTGTTGGTTTATTGTATATGGCATCATGAGATATTCAACGATCTAAAAATTTTTATTGTTCCGTTATGCCACTCTGATACGTTTTTACCGATTTATTTTCCTACAGTAATTAGGAGAAAAACCATGCATTTGGTTTAAAGAAAAACCAAATTTTGGTTGGTTTTCCAAGGGTAAAACTGTGGGTTACCAAGAGTAGTCAATGAGAATTTGTTGTGGTTTAAGTGTTAACATGCTTTAAATCATATTTTGGTCTAATGTAAAGCATGATTTGTATGATGGAAAGCTTGAAAAAAAAATTTGGTGTGAAATAACCCTAAAAGGGCGTGGGTTAATTAGGGTTTGGAAAAAAAAATTTTGGCATGATTTACTTGATGTTTGGATGATTCAAATCATGCATTTTAGTATGGAAATGATGGATTTGTGATTGAAAGCATGAAAAAAAAAATTTGTGTATGTTTCTCCTAATTTGGCCGTGGGTTGTAAAGGTTAAAAACCCTAGGAATTACGTTGAAAAATGCAATGAAATTGGCTTGAAAATGTGTTAAAAAAAATGACATTGGAATAGCCAAAAATTTGGTGGAAAAATTGAGAAATTTTGGTTAGGTCTTGATTGTGAAAACCGTGGCCAAAAACCAAGGGTAAAATTGAGAGAAAATTTTGTGTAATGTGGTTCAAAATGATAATTGAATTTTGTGAGCTTTTATGTAAAAGTTTGGAAAACTTTTACATAAAATAGGCTTGTGGTATAGTACGTGGCAGGTACATATGGTTCGAGGCATACCTAACGCCGGTAGCCTTAAAATTACGCGGAAATGCTACCGAAATTTCGAAAACGGCATTTGGGGTAAAATGGGAATTAAAAATAAAAGTTTAGAGTCGGGTCGGGAACCCAAGTCCCTAACGAAAAATTGAATAAGGGAAACCTAAGGGGTGGTTTGTGAATAGTAACCCGTCCCCTTAAAAATGTAAAACGCGAGTGAAACGGAAAAAAAACCGACCCTGAGGGGGGGTGTTTTTGGAAACGAAATAAAGGTCTGAGTCGGGTACGAAAAATCCGAGCCTCGGAGACCTAGGTCGGGAAAGTCTAGATGAACGTTTTAAATGCTAGTAAAACGTCCATTTGAGGCTCTGAAACGATAGAAAATACTAAACCGGCGTAAGGGTCGGAATAGTGCTACCCGAGGGTCGGGAAATTGAAAAATGGAAATAAAATAGAAACGAACCAGGTAATGATTAAAAAAGAGTCAGAAAAGTTCGTGAGAGCCAAAAATGCAGTCTGGATCGAGAAAATTCTGTCAGGGCCATAATTGCAATTTTGCCAAAATATAGGGGCAAAATCGTAATTTTATAAAAGTTGAGAAAAATGGGGAAAATGGTAAATAAGGCCTAAAAAGTTATAAATAGGTTTTATTTAAGCTTTTTAATGAAAAATAAAAGCTATAAATGGAAATGAAATTAACAGACTGTAGGATCCAAAAATCGACCTACAAGGAGGGCGATCAAAGATCCAAGAGAGAAAAAAGGAAGAGACTGATAAGGTAAGTTCAGACATTTACCTGTCTGCAACATATAGCATTATTGTTGCTAACTTTGATGTACTAACTATAAGTTAGGTACATATGTGCTACGGGTACTATTATAGAGTAGAGAGAGAGACGTAATGTGCTACGGCACTATTGAGAATGGACACATTGTTAATTGTGCTTCGAGCACTAGAGCGAGGTTAATGAAACTCACTCACCTAAAATTAAAATGTGAACCATTCCTAACCACGGGACAATGTGAAGTCACCAGGTTAGAACTTAAAAAGTCGGTAATGAAACCACTTTCTGGCGTACCAGCCTTCTGTACAGGGAGGTACTTTTGCCTTTGGGGCTATGAGATTAAGGCTGTGGAGGTCAGCACTGATGTACCGCTCCCAGTCATGTACTATTTTGCCTTCGGGGCTATGAGATTAAGGCTGTGGAGGTCAGCACTAATGTACCGCTCCCAGTCATGCACACTTAAATGGTACTGCCAACCTGAGCTCAAAACCAGAACATAAGCAAAGATAATTACCTAAAACTGAAACTATGCCACAATTGAGCATAAGACAGTTTCGTGAGGGTACTAACATCGCGGTAGATGTACTGTTGATATACTGTGTTGTGGTCAAACTTACTATTCATAATGAATAGTGGTCAAAGATACTATTCATATATGAATAGTGGTCAACATTACTATTCACAATGAATAGTACTATTCATAGAAATTTTATTTCTTGCATGTTTGAACTTACTGAGCCTGTAACTCACCATTTTTGCTAATGTTGCAGGTAAGCGACCAGCTCAGTAGCTTTGTTTGACTGGATGGCGTACGGGATAACGTGTGTCAAATGGGATAAGTGGGCGAGGGATATGGTCCTGTCAGAGTCTTTCCGCTGAGCGATAAAAGAGAAGGGAAAAAGATATAGTCTTTTGTAATAGTATATATTTTACGAAAGTACTGTATTATGTAAATTACTTTGTACTTGCCAACAAAGTAAATAGTGTGATGATCAGGAAATATGTAATATCAAGAAATTGGTTAAAATGACATTTTCTTGATATAAAACTGATATATTTAGAATCAGAATGCTCAAAATTAGTCATTTGAGCACAAAATGTAGATTTTGTTTAGAGGTACGCAGTATCGGGATAAGGGTCAAGACGACATTTTCTTGGCCCGAAGCTGATATATTTAGACTCAGAATGCCCAAATTAGTCAATCAGGCACCTGACATGTTTTTCAAGATGGAGTCACACAGATCCCGAAAACTGATCGAGATGACCTCGAATGAAATTGAAACTAATAAATTTGGATTCAGCACGTCCAAATTAGTCAGTATAGCCTATTTGTACGCTCAAATTAGCTAATTGAGTACAAAGGTAATTTTTGATCAAGAATTCACAGTACCGGAAACTGGTCAAGAAGACCTCAGATGAAAATAAAAATGATATATTTGGATTCAGGACGCCCAAATTAGTCAGGATAGCTCATGTTGAAATTTTGGGCTAAAAAGTATATAAAGGGCAAAACAATTAGAAATTAAAAAAAAAACAAGCCCATAACTTTCTCTTATTTTCACTTTCCTCCCCTTACCGAAAATGAACAGTAACTGACCATCGGAAACGGTGTCCGTTTTCGACACCGCCGGTGTCATCGAAAAGCTCTCGCCGAGCTGAGTCCAACGGTGGGTCAACTCGAGGGAACGGCCGCCGCACCCGCCGCTTGAATGCCGCCGAAGCCAAGAAATTCGATCGCCGATATCTCCGATATTTGATGATTTTTGAGCTTAGAAGATCCAGTTTAAGCAATAAAATGAGAATAATATGACTCAAAGACCCATTAGGGGTAAAACGGTAATTTTGACTGGAAAATTTCAAGAATAATAGAAAATGATCCTAAAGGACTTAGAATGGCTTAATTAAGATTTTGAGGGCCAAAGCTAAGTTGCGAATCAAAGAAAAGTAAGGTTATAATGAGAAAAATCCCATTAGGGGTAAAATGGTAATTTTGTCAAAAGTTCAGGGTAAAATAGTAATTTTACTAAAAGTTAGCAGAAAAGTTATAAATTGGATATTAGATCCTTAAATTTATGATCGAGAAATGAAACGTAGAATTTTTACGTTTTATTAAGTATTATACATGCAAGAAGCATAGAAAATAACCGTTATTATTTCGGTTATAGGGATTCGCGCCAGACGATATGAAGAGACGTCTGCGGACCAAGGAAGCAAGAAAAGAGATGCTAGCAAGTATTAGTAAGTTCAAACATTTAATTGACTGCAACATAAATGAACTGGTCATGTTATGTGTTATGTGTTCTATGTAGTAAGTTTGAATATTTAATTGACTGCAATATGAATAGACTATTATGTCTAAGTATGATATGTGGTAAGTTCAAATATGTGATTTGTTTGTAACATGAACTGACATGTTATGTTAGGTTTATGTTTAAGTGTTATATGGAATTCATGTGTGTTAGTGCTATATGCACTAAAGTGTGACAAACATAATTCACACTATAGAAAAGTTACGTTAAGAAATAAATGATTTATGAAATACAAACGAAAGAAAAGAAACAAAAGAAAGAAAAGAAAAGAAACGAAAGAAAGAAAGGAAAAGAAAATGAATGAAAGAGCGAAAGAATGAATGAACAAATGAACGAAAGGATAAAGTAAAGAACGAGAAAGATAAGCAAGATAATAAGACTGAAAAGTTAAGGTTGGCGTACCGGCCTCCCCAGCTGTGAGGTTTAAGAGTTAAGAATAGCTTCCACCCCAGATGTGTGGTGCTACCGCAAGCTTAAGGTAGTTAATGGCTAACGCAGTACCCCAAGTTTATAGTGTGAGATCGATCTTGGGGTTGATTGGTGGATCGCTCCCCCGTTCCCCCATTGGTCTACGCGCATTAGGTACGTCCAACCATGGGCCCACAAGAGAAAGTGAAAGATAAGAAAAGTAAAGAAAATCTAAGAAAAGCAAAGAAAAGAAAGTAAAGCTTAGCAAAGAAAAGTTAAGAAAAGAAAGTAAAGCTAAGAAAAACTAAGAAAAGAAAAGAAAAGAAAAGAAAGTAAAGCTTAGCAAAGAAAAGCTAAGAAAAGCAAAGAAAAGAAGAGAAAGTAAAGCTAAGAAAAGCTAAGAAGAGCAAAGAAAAGAAAAGAAAGTAAAGCTAAGAAAAGCAAAGAAAATAAAAGAAAAAAAAGTAAAGTCAAGAAAAGCTAAGAAAAGCTAGGAGAAGAAAAGAAAAGAGGCAGATAAAGAAAGAAAAAAAAAAGAGAGAGAGAGAAATAGAATGAAGGAATAGGATGTGATCTATAGAACAAGAAGAATGACATAATATAAAAGAAAGAACAGAAGAATACAACGAAGAAGGAAGAATGAAAATAAATAAGCATAATGCGACTAATATGTGTGCATATGCTTAGCAAGAAAAGAAAAGAAGAAGAAAAGTATGACATGAAAGAAAGAAAGAACAAAAGAACATCACGAAGAAGAAAGAATGAAAGTAAACAAGCATAATGCCACTAATATGTGTGCATATGCTTAGCAAGAAAAGAAAAGAAGAAGAAAAGTATGACATGAAAGAAAGAAAGAACAAAAGAACATCACGAAGAAGAAAGAATGAAAGTAAACAAGCATAATGCGACTAACATGTGTGCATATGCTATGTTATGCATAAATTGATATGCATAAGTCAGTTATACAATTTTAAGTGTATTTGTGATGTTTAAGCATACATTAAGTATGCTATGTTTAAATTGATATGTGTATACATTGTTTTGTATAATGTTGAGTATGTTATGCTTAAGATATTAAGCATATATTCTGTATGTTATGTTTAAATTAGGTTATGCTAAAAAACGTTGAGATTGTTCTCTCAATGTTAGAATATTGTATATATGAAGTTGAAAGTAAAGTATAATGTATGTTCATGTTTTGATACCACAGTTGGTATCAGACATGTACTGTCCAAAAGGTATGAGTTAGTATTTTGTCATGAATGTATGTTTGAACTTACTGAGCCTGTCACTCACAAGTTTGTTTATGTTGCAGGTAAGCATCCTTCACGAAGATAAGACAAGTGATGGATGACGGATGGAATCTGCATGTGCCCAGGGATTGGGTGAGGGTTATGGTACTACTATGAGTCTTCTGCTGAGCTGTTTAAAAGAGTATTAAAATGATGTTTTATAATGTAAATGAAGTTAAGGCAATGTAAAATGTTTATTATAGTAAATGTTTTACGACGGTACAGTTTCCAAGTAAAGTTTAAGAAAAGAAAAAAAAAATTTATTCCATATTTTCATGTTCAAATGAGAAGTTAGAGTAAACATGCTAAAGAAAGTATGTTAAAAGTAAGATACCAGCTATTATAGATGGTATCAGAATAAGTTAGAAACAAATTAAAAGTAAGTTGCCGACGACCCAAGTGGTTACAGTCTATCGCAATTGGCAACATTGGCTGACTGTAATAGTACTGTTTAACACTACGTAGAGCGGGTTGTCACAGGTGGTATCAGAGCAATTTGACCATATCCCTCCTGGCACGATGCAATCCAGTTCGCCATCCAAGTAAGTTAGTTTATTTTGAATTTAGTAAATGTTTATTTATTGAAAATAAACCTTTGGTAAGGATATGACGATTAGATAATAAGATCATAAGTACAGGCATTAATCTCCTGTACGAGTTTCAAGGATAGATAGTACTTTTACTTTAGCATTCCATGGGAATGCAGGATTGGTTTTATGCTATGCCATTGAGATGATTCTCTGGCTGTGCTCCATTGATTAAGGTAACTGGGTCCTTTTGGCTGTTAGCACTTTCCGGGAAATGCTCTCGTGTGTACCAGGATTAGCGCTTAACTGGACCAAGTTTCGCGATACCATGATTGAGTGATTCTCTTGGAAGAGTCCAGCATTAGCCCCAGTTTCCTCATGGGCAAGCAAGGTGTCATTTCCAACATTACCTATGTTCCCTAGAATTGTTGATATATAGAAAGAAAGAATTGTTGATATATATAAAGAAAGTAGATGTACAAGGCTATGATATATATAGCCTTTATGTTATATTGAAATGTTGAAATAACATGTAAATGTTGTGAAATGATATGTATAAGTGATGAACAAAGATGAAATGAAATCTTTGTACCCCTACTTGACTTAATTTTCGAGGACGAAAATTTTATAAGGAGGGGTGAATGTGATGATCAGGAAATATGCAATATCAAGAAATTGGTTAAAATGACATTTTCTTGATATGAAATTGATATATTTAGAATCAGAATGCTCAAAATTAGTCATTTGAGCACAAAATGTAGATTTTGTTGAGAGGTACGCAGTATCGGGATAAGGGTCAAGACGACATTTTCTTGGCCCGAAGTTGATATATTTAGACTCAGAATGCCCAAATTAGTCAATCAGGCACCTGACACGTTTTTCAAGATGCGGTCACACAGATCCCGAAAACTGATCGAGGTGACCTCGAATGAAACTGAAACTGATAAATTTGGATTCAACACGTCCAAATTAGTCAGTATAGCCTATTTGTATGCTCAAATTAGCTAATTGAGTACAAAGGTAATTTTTGATCAAGAATTCACAGTACCGGAAACTGGTCAAGATGACCTCAGATGAAAATAAAACTAATATATTTGGATTCAGGACGCCCAAATTAGTCAGGATAGCCCATGTTGAAATTTTGGGCGAAAAAGTATATAAAGGGCAAAAAAATCAAAAATTTAAAAAAAAAAAAGCCTATAACTCTCTTATTTTCTCTTTCCTCCCCTTACCGAAAATGAACAGTAACTGACCATCGGACACGGTGTCCGTTTTCGACACCGCCGGTGTCATCAGAAAGCTCTCGCCGAGCTGAGTCCAACGGTGGGTCAACTCGAGGGAACGGCCGCCGCACGCGCCGCTTGAATGCCGCCGGAGCCAAGAAATTCAATCGCCGATATCTCCGCCGTCCGACCACCGTTTGCCACGAAACCGGTCCCAAAAGTTTCGTGGTGAAGAGAGGAGCAAAACCCATGCCACCGATCACCTCAACACCGGCGGAATCGCGCCGCCCAAGCTTCAAAAAAGTCGGTGAAATGCCGCCGTGGAGCCGCCGTCAAAACCCCCGATTCCGGCCGAGTTGAAGTACGCCGTTGGTGCAGAAACGACCGCAGGGCTGAGGGGAGCAAAAGCCCTCAACCAATTTTGGGAAAAAATTCTAGCACGGTGGAGTTCCACCGTCGCCGCCGTGACCGTGGTTTTCGAGGGAATTTTCCGGCGATAGGGGCCTCCAAACATGAAATTGAGGCCACCAATGGATTCCTCTCATCGAGCTCTTCAAGATGGGCTACTCATTTGCCACCGTCGCCGCCGTCAACTGCCGGTCAACGGCGAGTCAACGCTGGTCAATGGCGGTCAACGCCGGTCAACGGCGACCGGAGACCAAAAATTTAAGAATGGCCCGTTGGCCTATTTTCGACGTTCTGGATACATCCGCGGCATCAGAATTTCAAGACGGAGTCTCAAAAGCAAAAAAAAAAACGGAGAATTAAAGTTTGTCTGCGCGAAATCGAACAGTTCGTTCGATCGCCAGTGGAATGATTCCGGTAGTGACTTCGGTCCTTCCATTCCTGAAATTAATGTTTTTGGAATGAGTATATATGAATTATGTATTCTGGAATGTGAAATTGTAAGAAAAATGGACTATGTGTATGGAAAATAGTCAAATGGGAAAAAGTGTAAAATGTAAAGATTTTTATGTAAAAAGTTGAGTTTTTACGTAAAAATATAGGCTCTGGTATAGTACGTGGTAGAATAGAACTAGGTTAGATGGTTTCGAGGCGTTTCCTAAACGCCGGGAACCCAAAAATTAAGCGGAAATGCTGCCGAAATTTTGAAAACGGCACAGAAGAGTATTTTAAGAACCGAAGGGTAAAAACGTGGTCGGGATGGAAACCCGAGCCCTTTCAGTGACCTAGACCCGAGGAAGAGCATTAACGCTCGAGAGTCAGAATAGTACCACCCGAGGGTCGATAAATAGTAAACCAAGAAATTATGTTAAATAAGGCCGTAAAAAAATTTAGTAAAGTCCAAGAAAAATTATTTGATGATTTTTGAGCTTAGAAGATCCAGTTTAAGCAATAAAATGAGAATAATATGACTCAAAGACCCATTAGGGGTAAAACGGTAATTTTGACTGGAAAATTTCAAGAATAATAGAAAAGGATCCTAATGGACTTAGAATGGCTTAATTAAGATTTTAAGGGCCAAAGCTAAGTTGCGAATCAAAGAAAAGTAAGGTTATAATGAGAAAAATCCCATTAGGGGCAAAATGGTAATTTTGTCAAAAGTTCAGGGTAAAATAGAGAAAAGTTATAAATTGGATATTAGATCCTTAAATTTATGATCGAGAAATGAAACGTAGAATTTTTACGTTTTATTAAGTTTTATACATGCAAGAAGCATAGAAAATAACCGTTATTATTTCGGTTATAGGGATCCGCGCCAGACGATATGAAGAGACGTCTGCGGACCAAGGAAGCAAGAAAAGAGATGCTAGCAAGTATTAGAAAGTTCAAACATTTAATTGACTGCAACATAAATGAACTGGTTATGTTATGTGTTATGTGTTCTATGTAGTAAGTTCGAATATTTAATTGACTGCAATATGAATAGACTATTATGTCTAAGTATAATATGTGGTAAGTTCAAATATGTGATTTGTTTGTAACATGAACTGACATGTTATGTTAGGTTTATGTTTAAGTGTTATATGGAATTCATGTGTGTTAGTGCTATATGTACTAAAGTGTGACTAACATAATTCACACTACAGAAAAGTTACGTTAAGAAATAAATGATTTATGAAATACAAACGAAAGAAAAGAAACAAAAGAAAGAAAGAAAGAAAAGAAAAGAAACAAAAGAAAGAAAGTAAAAGAAAATGAACGAAAGAGAGAAAGAATGAATGAACAAACGAACGAAAGGATAAAGTAAAGAACGAGAAAGATAAGCAAGATAATAAGACTGAAAGTTAAGGTTGGCGTACCGGCCTCCCCAGCTGTGAGGTTTAAGAGTTAAGAATAGCCTCCACCCCAGATGTGTGGTGCTACCGCAAGCTTAAGGTTGTTAATGGCTAACGCACTACCCTAAGTTTATAGTATGAGATCGACCTTGGGTTTGATTGGTGGATCGCTCCCCCGTTCCCCCATTGGTCTACGCGCATTAGGTACATCCAACCATGGGCCCACAAGAGAAAGTGAAAGATAAGAAAAGTAAAGAAAATCTAAGAAAAGCAAAGAAAAGAAAGTAAAGCTTAGCAAAGAAAAGTTAAGAAAAGAAAGTAAAGCTAAGAAAAACTAAGAAAAGCAAAGAAAAGAAAAGAAAGTAAAGCTTAGCAAAGAAAAGCTAAGAAAAGCAAAGAAAAGAAGAGAAAGTAAAGCTAAGAAAAGCTAAGAAGAGCAAAGAAAAGAAAAGAAAGTAAAGCTAAGAAAAGCAAAGAAAATAAAAGAAAAAAAAGTAAAGTAAAGAAAAGCTAAGAAATGCTAGGAGAAGAAAAGAAAAGAGGCAGATAAAGAAAGAAAAAAAGAGAGAGAGAGAGAAATAGAATGAAGGAATAGGATGTGATCTATAGAACAAGAAGAATGACGTAATATAAAAGAAAGAACAGAAGAATACAACGAAGAAGGAAGAATGAAAATAAATAAGCATAATGCTACTAATATGTGTGCATATGCTTAGCAAGAAAAGAAAAGAAGAAGAAAAGTATGACATGAAAGAAAGAAAGAACAAAAGAACATCACGAAGAAGAAAGAATGAAAGTAAACAAGCATAATGCCGCTAATATGTGTGCATATGCTTGGCAAGAAAAGAAAAGAAGAAGAAAAGTATGACATGAAAGAAAGAAAGAACAAAAGAACATCACGAAGAAGAAAGAATGAAAGTAAACAAGCATAATGCGACTAACATGTGTGCATATGCTATGTTATGCATAAATTGATATGCATAAGTCAGTTATACAATTTTAAGTGTATTTGTGATGTTTAAGCATACATTAAGTATGCTATGTTTAAATTGATATGTGTATACATTGTTTTGTATAATGTTGAGTATGTTATGCTTAAGATATTAAGCATATATTCTGTATGTTATGTTTAAATTAGGTTATGCTAAAAAACGTTGAGATTGTTCTCTCAATGTTAGAATATGTTATATACGAAGTTGAAAGTAAAGTATAATGTATGTTCATGTTCTGATATCACAGTTGGTGTCAGACATGTACTGTCCAAAAGGTATGAGTTAGTATTTTGTCATGAATGTATGTTTGAACTTACTGAGCCTATCACTCACAAGTTTGTTTATGTTGCAGGTAAGCATCCTGCACGAAGATAAGACAAGTGATGGATGACGGATGGAATCTGCATGTGCTCAGGGACTGGGTGAGGGTTATGGTACTACTATGAGTCTTCCGCTGAGCTGTTTAAAAGAGTATTAAAATGATGTTTTATAATGTAAATGAAGTTAAGGCAATGTAAAATGTTTATTATAGTAAATGTTTTACGACAGTACAGTTTCCAAGTAAAGTTTAAGAAAAGAAAAAAAAAATTTATTCCATATTTTCATGTTCAAATGAGAAGTTAGAGTAAACATGTTAAAGAAAGTATGTTAAAAGTAAGATACCAACTATTATAGATGGTATCAGAATAAGTTAGAAACAAGTTAAAAGTAAGTTGCCGACGACCCAAGTGGTTACAGTCTATCGCAGTTGGCAACAGTGGCTGACTGTAATAGTACTGTTTAACACTACGTAGGGCGGGTTGTCCCAAATAGTGGTAAATGTTTTACATGATGTTTAAAGAAAAAAAAAATTTCCCCAAAAACGTCATGATTTAAAGAGAGATAGATTAGCCGGTGACCCATGAGAGTACAATCTATCGCAGTTAGCGATAAAGCTCAACTGTAATAGTATTGTATGATCTCTACGAAGGGCGGGCCGCCACAAAAGAAAAGGGAGTAACGAAGCATAAATGAGTATAACCGGACCATGCATGTACAGGTATGCATTAGATATAGTTTGTTATGCTTCCATTTGCAAAAAGACGCATTCAATACACAAGATATCTATTATGCATTCTGTATGTTATGATTCAGTATATGATATTCTGCATTCTGGAATGTGTGTTGTTCTGATATGTGGAATGTCTTAGTAAGATGTGTTGGTTATGACATGCTTACGTGGTTTTAAGTATGTACTATGTTTTGAACATGTTTTACGGTTAACATGTTGTACTTACTGGGCGTAAAACTCACGGAGTGTGTTCATGCTGCAGGTAAGCGACCTACGGCTTAAACCATAATGGGCGATGACGGTGGCGGGGGCGGATGTGAGGCGAGGTTATGGAGACACCACAAGTTAATCTTCCGCACAGTTGAGTAAATAGTATTTTGAATAGTAACTGTTAAACAGTATTTTTAAATAGTAACCGTTAAATAGTATTTTTAAATAGTATCATTGAATAGTATTTTTGAATAGCAATCATTAAAGAGTATTCTTGAATAGTAACCAGTAAACAATATTTTTGAATAGTAACCGTTAAATAGTATGTTTGAATAGTACTCGTTAAATGGTCTTTTTGAATTCTGATGGTATATGTACGTAAACAGCAAAAACGTAAGAAAAAAAATCTCCTAAAATTAGAGTATCTAAGTAAGTAGATTTTAAGTAAGTATTAATGAATTGTAAGAAAGTACAAGTATAAAATTTAAAGAAGCAAGTTTTTAAGTAACGGTCCGGGCCACTGAGGGCACGAGGAATCACAGAACTATCAACTTAAACCGAAAACCTCTTCAAACGGAAAAGGGCTGGTATGATATTGCTTAACAATTTCCCAATTGTTGAATCATATATGTTATTCTCCTGCCATAAGTTATCTTAATCTTATGTGATAGGGATCTAATGGCATCTAACTTGTTCTTTTATCAATCTACGCGATCGTGAAATTGTGTGCTCTTATACATGCTGTGCAACAACATGTGCATGGTATACATACTTAACATACTGTAAAAACATTACTTTAAATTCATTTTATTCATGCCTTAGGCAGAGATGTATGTACTTATTCGCCAATAATTCGCACTTTGCCTCGATGCAAATTACAGGTGCCGACCTGTAATCATAATGCATTGTCGTTAATATTCACTCTTAAGTCACTAAGGTCGTTAGTGACTATAAATTCTTATCATTATAGGGTACCCATACCCCTCGGTACCAATTGCTCTACTTTGGCAACATTGGTATCTACCATGACTGATCAATTCGTCTACTTGATAAATTAATCATCGTATCTCACCTTCACATTCAAACTTGATCTTTGACTGGTTGACTGACTAGTCCACTGACCGGTTACCTCGTGTGTTGTTAACTATGTAGCCTGCCAGGCTACCTTGCGTATTGGATTGTGTAACCTATCAAGTTACCTAGCGCCTTAAACTAGTTAACCAGTTAATCCACTAACTGGTTACCTCACGTTGGGCCTATTGACTAGTTGCGCTAGTCATTTAGCTGGTTACCTTGTATATTGGTGTAGTAGCCAACCGGGCTACCATTGCCATTTTTTTGAAAAACGTTCTAAAATCCTTATAAAATTTTGGGCCAATGTAGTCCTTTAAAATCGACCCCTTAGCACCTCATTGGAAGGTAGGGGTGTTTTTATAAAAATCGGTTTGCATTTTTAAAAGAGAGAACACATGTTGGTGTTCAAGTCAAAAAAGTTGGTTTTTGAACCATCTTCCAATAACCATTTAAAACTTGTCCGAAACTATTTAATTTGTGAAATTAGTGAACACAAAAGTTTTTGTCCTTAATGGGATGAACAACTCTCATGAACGTCTCAGAGCTCAGTTTGGCCTGCAATGGGTCTAAATCTTTTAAAACCCATGGCCAATTTTCGTGCCTAGTTTTTACAAAAATTCCCAATTTTGTGTACTTTTAAAACGGCTCTGTTTGAGATTCGAAACGGCCAAATTTTTCAAGCATACATGAATCATCTCAAAGGTTTCGACGTGATCTAAAACTTTCGTGTTTTGATCGGAGTCCGGTTCGGACTCTAAAGGGTCAGTTTTGTAAAAACCTGAGACTGTCCCCGTAAATCAGGATTTTGGCCCCAGTTTTGACCTCCGGTTGAAAAGCGCCTTAAAACTCTATACTAGATTCATTTTTTGCCAACCTCTATTTGATGCAAAAATGCTCATAATGAAATTTCCTTAAATTTTTCTATTTTACAAATCTTCAAAAACAGCTTTTATCATGTTCAAAATTGGCTAAAATCGTTGCCCTAAAATTGGACAGATTTGTGTCCAGTCCTTCCTAAAATGTCCATGCACATTCATCCATAAAAAAAAAAATTGTAAAACTCAAGCACACGACCACAAATACACATAACCATAATGCTAAGGGCTAAAATAAAAATTATTAATACCCATGGCTTGAACAAATACATATAAATCCCTTTGATCAAAGTTTAAAATAAACTAACCACGAAAAGGAAGGGTTTTTCGGGTTATACCTTAGGGTGCTATGAACCAAGCACGAAACGAACCGAAGGGGGGGGGGGTGCGGTCAAATCCTCATATGGACCAAGAGGGGAAAAGGGTTTAGTCTTGGAGTTGAGGAGAACACAAAATTCCTCTTTAGTTACCAAACTAAAAAGACAACAAAATCACAAAAGAGATGTCCTAGCAACTTACCGAAGAATGACCTTGAAGTGGCTTGAGTGAAAGGCTCGAATGCAAGCTAGTGTGTGTGGCTAGATTTTGGGAAAAATTTTTGTGAACTTTGGAGTGTTTTAGGGATACAAAAGGGCTTGGGTTTGCTGAAGAAGAAGAGGGAGAAAAAATTTAGTGTTTTGGGGTTTTTGGTGCGCCAAAAGGAAGAAATGAGACACAAAGGCACACATGCCTATTTATAGGCAAATGCTAAGCAAGATTAACCATATCTAAGCCAACTTAATTAAGGCAAATTTTGTTAATCTAGGGCAAAAAATGTGCTGCATTTCCAATAGAAAAAAATGAGGGGAGGGGGGGCAGGCACTGCCTTGGGAGGAAGAGAGAAAAAGTTGCATTAATGGGTGGAAAAGGCAATAGGAACTTGTCCCCTTCTTTGGCATTTTTTATTCATTCTAATCCAAGCTTTCATTGACCACTTTGGAGCAAATTTCTTCTGCATTTATAGCGTCCAAACGTGGGGTTCAAGGCTAAAATTTCAGAAAAAAAAAAAAAAAACAAGGCCAACTTGCATTAATGTGGTGCATTAAATGGCATGAAAAAGCAACAATATTTTCATGCACTTTTGGCTTATTTTATTCCATGGTGTCATAAGAATGTGGCCATGATTTATGGGCTGTGTTTGGCTGGAAATTGGGGCTGAAAATGCATGGTTTTCTAGGGCTAAAATTCATCTGTGAAGGCCTCTTGTTGCAGCCTAAGTTTTCCTCTTCGGTATTAGACCCCTTTTCAGTAGTGTTCTAGTTTTCAACCGAAATTGTGCCTATGAGTTCCAATTTTTGTCCTATCAATTCCTGATTATTTTATACTATCTAAGAGCCCATTATCAGTCTAATTTTCAATTCATATCGTATACTATGATTGTGTCTACACTATGTTGTCCTTTCACACGTAAACCGAGGTGTTCCCCAGTGAAATTTTAGACACAGTCTCTCTTGATTAATTTGGACGTGCTGATTTCATTTTTATCAGTTTTACATCCTTTAGAGGTTGTCTGGATCAATTTTTAGGATCTGTGTGACCCCACCTCGAAAAACATGTTAGGTGCTTGATTGACTAATTTGGATATTCTAAGTCCAAATATATCAGTTTCGGAGCGAATAAAGGTCATCTTGACCTTCATCTTGACATTGCTTATCTCTCAAACTGAAATTCTCATTTTGTGCTCAATCAACTAGATCGAGTCTACTGACCGTTCATATATCAGTTTTAGGTCAATTTAAGGCCGTCTTGACTAATAACTTGACACTGCATTTCTCACTATTTACTATTCATCATTTTCTACTTAATTGACCAGTCTCAGTGCTTTGACTCCGATTTTGTTAGTCTTTAGGTGAGAAGAGGTCATTCAGACCATGTTCTCGATATCGTACCTTTACTAGGGTTATCTCTCTCTATTGTGCTTAGATGTTCGTTCTGAGCATTCTGGTGATCTATTCACCAGTCTTGTGTCAAGAAATAGTCGTCCGGACCAGTTACCTGATACTGCATGTCTTATATATTTATACACATAATAGGGTGGACCGGGTTCACGGTCGGTCGCCCTTTTCATTATGAATAGTACTTAAACAGTATCATATCTGTTTAGTCTATTCAACTGGAAAATATACTATATTTTCCAACTTAATTACTCATTATATAGTAATTAGGTTTCACATATTTTTAAGAGTCTCAGCTCAGTACACGATCTTCTACACGGCCTCTTACACAGGTGTGTACATGGCAATATGAGCGTGTACATTCCAGACACGGGCGTGTACTAGTTGGAATTCCTCAACACGACGCTGTTCTGAAACACGGCCTTTTTCATGCGTACACAGTTTAAATGGTACACGACCACTTACATGGCTGTGTACCTGACTGTGTTCTTCAAATATGCATCCGAAAGCTCTCAAAATACTCTAATTTTGTTCCTTAATGTCTCATTACATGGTAAGTAGGTGCCATGAAAATGGTGGTCCTTACAATAGATCTGATGAATCGAGTATTTAAAGAGTACTTAGATAAGTTTGTCATTGTATTTATTGATGACATTCTTATTTATTTGAAAGGCCAGAAAGAGCATGAAGAACATCTCAGGATTGCATTACGCACCCTTAAGGAACAACAGTTGTACACGAAATTTTCAAAATGTGAATTTTGGCTGGACCAAGTTCATTTCTTAGGACATATGGTCTCTAAGAATAGGATTTCGGTGGAACCTGGAAAAATTGAAGCAGTCAACAAATGGTCTACTTTCAAGAACGTAACTAAGATTCAGAGTTTTCTAGGACTAGTAGGCTATTATTGTAGGTTTGTAGAGGGATTTGCAAGGTTAGTTGTCACTCTCACTGCCCTCACACACAAGGAAAAGAAGTTTGAATGGACAAGCAAATGTGGAGAGAGTTTCTAAGAATTGAAGAAACGGCTAACAAGTGCTCCAATTCTTACCATTCCCAAAGAGGAGGGAGAATTTAATATCTACAGCGATGCTTCAAAGATGGGATTGGGTGCTGTCCTGATGCAAGATGGAAAAGTGATAGCGTATGCCTCTCGACAGCTTAAGGAACATGAGAATAACTATCCGACTCATGATCTAGAATTAGCAGACGTCATATTTGTTCTAAAGATATGGCGACATTATTTATATAGAGTTCGGTGTAGGATCTTCACAAACCACCAGAGTCTGAAGTATTTCTTTACACAAAAGGAACTCAACATGAGACAAAGAAGATGGCTAGAATTAGTAAAAGATTATAACTATGAAATTTTATATCATCCTGGTAAAGCTAATAAAGTAGTAGATGCGTTAAGTTGCAAATCGACAATGTCAGAATGAGTAGCTATTGACAAACTGCCCAAGCCACTTCAGCATGAGATTTCCTCATTGGGAGTGTAGTAAGCCAACAATCCTTGAGGAGATTAAGGAAACCCAAGAGTCAGATGTTGTTCTTGGAAAATTTAAGGACGAAGCCTCCAAGAATGAAAAGTCAGAATTTCACCTTTTTGATGATGGGATATTGCTATTTCATTAAAGAATTTGTGTCCCAGACAATGAGGGATTGAAGAAATAAATTTTGATAGAGGCTCATGACACCCCATACTCCATACATCTGGATAGTACAAAAATGTATCAGGATTTAAAGCAGCACTATTGGTGGAGAAAAATAAAGAATGACATTGTTAACCATGTCAGTCGTTGTTTAACATGCCAAAGGATTGAAGCTAAACACCAATAGCCTGCAGGTGAGTTGCAACCATTGGAGATCCTAGAATGGAAATAGGAATGTGTAACCATGGACTTTGTGGTTCGATTGCCCAAGACAAGTGAAGGATATGATACAATATGGGTAATAATGGACTGATTGACTAAATCAGCCCACTTTATACCCGTAAAGATGACCTACACAATGGAAAAGTTGGCAGAATTGTACATCTCCAACATTGTAACATTACATGGAATGTCGACAACGATAGTGTCAGATCGTGATACTCGGTTCATGTCTAATTTTTGGAGAAGTGTACAAGAAGCTATGGGCATGGAACTTAAATTTAGCATAGTCTTTCACCCTCAGACTAATGGACAATCTAAGTGCATGATCCAAACATTGGAGGACATGCTTCGAGCTTGTGCATTAGACTTCAAAGGAGCATGGAATAAGAAATTGCCACTGGTAGAGTTTTCGTATAATAACAGGTACTAAACTTCCATTGGAATGGCTCCTTATGAAGCTTTGTATGGGAGAAAATGCAAATCTCCAATTCATTGGTACGACTTAAGAGAGAAAGAGCTGTATAAGACTGAATTTGTTCAAGAGGCGATCGATGTAGTTAAAAAGATCCAACAAAGGATAAAAATAGCGCAAAGTCGTCAAAAGAGTTATGCAGATAAATGACGAAGACCCCTAGAATTCAATGAAGGAGACTTCATGTTCTTAAAGGTTGCACCGATGAAAGGTGTCATGCATTTCGGGAAGAAAGGGAAACTAAGTCCACGATATGTAGGACCTTTTCCAATTATTAGTCGAATTGGAAAAGTAGCTTATAAGATCACATTGCCACCAGAGTTATCCTCAATGCACAACATCTTTCATGTCTCAATGTTGAGAAAGTATGTATCGCATCCCTCGTATGTATTAGATTATGAGTTCAAGTCCGAGAAGATCTATCGTATGAGGAGCAACAAGTCCAAATACTTGCTCGAGAAGAAAAGATGTTAAGAAATAAAAGTATCCCGCTAGTCAAAGTTCTATGGAAGAATCATAATATAGAAGAGGCTACGTGGGAAAGAGAAGAAGAAATAAAAACTAAATACCCTCATTTATTCTAAATTTTTTAGGATGAAAATTCTATAAGGAGGAGTGAATGTAATGATTGCGAAATTTCCTCATTCTCAAAGATTATGTATATTGTACATATATAATAATTTTATGTTTAAAAATGTGAAATATATGATTTAATATTATTTAGAACACAATAAAATATTCTAACAATGTTAAAGGTAAAGAAGTTGAGGATAGGAAATTTTACTGAACCAAAATAGGACAAACGATGCCCATTCGGTATTCAAAACCCTAGCTGAGGATTAAGGTGCACTAAAAGACAAAAATTAGTTTCAGCCAAACGATAGTGAAATAAGGCAAACCGATCGCATAGGAGCTACCAGAAACCCACCTATGCGATTTTGGTAAATTTCTGTTCAGTTTGACTTTTGGTCAAACTTTGACCACAAAATAATATGATGGATTAATTAGATGATGTCATATCTTATGTCACGCATATGATGTAAATAAATGAGATATTTTAGAAAGTAAAAGAGTTAGGTAGATCCAATGACTTGGATTTAAGGTAATCTTAAATCAATGGCTAGGACGATGCCAAAATTACATGTGAAAATTTAAAGAAAAATTTGGGATAATGATGGCAAGTAGGTCGGTTTTGGGTGGATTAATTCAGAAAAATTTTTGTAAATCATAGTTCAACCACAAAAAGTTGCTAAAGAATCCCTAGAATTTTGCTAAAAATCCCCCAAGAAATTGCTAGCAAGCCCTCATCTTTTGGCCGCCATTAAAACCGATTATGAAGCATAGGAAACCAGAAAATTTTTTAGCAAAAACATAACCATTCCAGCCCTTGCTGCCATGACCTTTCTACCCCCTTAGGCCAAGTTTTCTTCAAGGTTTCTCAATCAAATTTCACCTCAAGCTCAAGTGGACACTAGTTGTGAGGTAATCTTCACATTTTCAAGTTTTCTTTGAAATTTCTGAAGAGGAAACAGTGGCTGTAAATGCAGAAGTTTGGGATGAAATTTAAGTTTTTATTATGTTGGTTTTAGTCTTAAGAAACTGTGTTGATATGTAATGAAAGAAAAGAAAGGATTAGGAAATTGAAACCAAAGTTTGATGGTAATTTTTAGAAAGAAAACCATATGGAAAGTAGGTGAAATTTTGTTAAGTTCCTAAGTCGAAGTAATGATTGAATTATGTTTTGAAAGTTAGGTTGGGATGTGAATGCAAGAATGGATGCATAAGAAATTTAGAAACAACATTTTGATGCCATGTTTAATGATAAAAACAATAGGTGTTGTGAAGAAAATAAATGGAGTTGGGATTGATTCTTAAGGTTTATATGAAAAACTTTACGTAAAAGTTTTATACTCTTTATGTAAAATTAGGCCTCTGTTTAGTGCATGGCAGGTACCATGGTTTTGAAGCATTACCTAAATGCCGAGAACCAAAAGTTTAAGCAGAAATACTGTCAAAAATTTTGGAACAGCACAAGTAGGTATTTTGGAAAATGAGTAAAATAAGGTCGGGGTTAAAAACCCGAGCCCCTTGGTAAATTAGGTTGGAGGAAAGGATGACAGACATTTTAAAAATTAGTGAAACGTCCATTTAGAGCTTCAAAATGTGAGAAAAGAGGATTAACAACTAAGTGTTGAAATAGTGTCACTGAGGGACAATAATGTAGAAAACCAAGAAATTATAGCAAATGATGCTGTAAAAATTTAGTAAAGTCTAAGAAGAAGAAATTATGTTATGATTTTTGGGTTTAGAAAGGCCATGACTAGGATTTTTGAGGCTAAAATTTAAGTTTTGTATAGTACATGGGCATGTACTTGAGTACACAAGCATGTAGAAAAAGAGATTTTTGAACACGCTCAGGTTACATGGCCATGTAGTGAAAGTATTAATCACCCGAGAGTTACATGGCCAGGTACACGGCGGTGTTTCAGGCTGTGTATATATGTAGAAATATACAAAATGCATAAGTAGGATACACGGTTAGGCTACACAGTTATGTAGTGAGAATATTAACTACCCGAGAGTTACACGGCTAGGGACACGGCTGTGTATTAAGTCGTGTACATTTATAGGAATGAATAGATTACACGGCCATATTACACAACCATGTATGAAAGGACTTTAGTGGATAGAGAGATACACAGTCACGAACACGATTGTATACCAGATTGTGTATTGTTTACAAGTAATGAAATATTTGATAACAGTGTAGATGAAATAAATAGATGAAAATTAATAGATGACAATGGAAAATTAACAAATGATATTGGTTTGTAGGAATTCAATCGGGGAGCAATAAAAGAACGTTGGAGGAATCAAAGAAGTGGACATTAGTGTAATTATTATAAGTGTAGCATTTATTTGTCTACTAATGAACTAACTGGTAATAGGACTTTTAGAGTTTGACATTATGAAATGATCATAATAACAGTAGGATATGATATTCTCACAAATTCACAAAACCAGAAAATAAAAATGACGAGTTAAAGTAAAGAAAGATAAGAATAAGCATGATAATGAGACTGAAGCTTTAAATGTTAGTGTATCGGTCTCCAAAGGTGAGGTTTCAAAGAATGGCAATCCCATCCGATGGGATTCTACCCTGAAGGTGCAGAAGTTTAATGTTAAAGTTTGACTGTGAGGTTGGTTGGTAGGTCGCTCTCCCTCCCCTCATTGGTCTGCGCACATTACGGTACGACCATCGAATGGGGCCCGTAAGTGAAACTAAAGTAAAATAAAGAAAAGAAAAGAATAGTACGATATGAATGAAAGAAAGAAAGAAAAATGAAAACGAAAGATTGAAAACTAAGTAAGCATAATATGACTAACATAAGTGCATGTGCATATGTCATGTCCTAAGGGTATGTTTGTACTTACTGAGCATTAGCTCATTAGTTTGTTCGTGATGTAGGGAATAAGGGTAAGCAACTAGTGTCACGAAAGAAATAACTGAAGGGGCTAGCAGATAGATCCTAGGAATGTCATGGAGTGGAAAATGGATCTCACTATGATTTTCAGCTGCCAACGGAATGTATATGTTATGTAAAGAAAGGAAATAAGGATGAATGTAAAGTATGCTTAAAAAAAAATGTTTTCAATGAAACAATGACTCATGTATTTAATGAATGTTTTCAAGAATGTATATGATGTAAAAAAAAAAAAATTCACAAAAAAAAAATCGGTAGTTTTCAAATATGAATTTTTAAACTATAAGTAACATAGAATTTAAAGTGTAACACAAAAAGTATGAAATGTAAAGAAGTGAATTTAAGTAAAGTAAAGCAGTCGATGACTTGAGCAAGTCGAGTCGCCGACAGGGAGGGACACTGGGGAGCGACCCACTGGCCAATCCTCCATAGCTAACATAAGCATAAGCTTTACCCCTATAGGAAATCAAATCTTCATCATACTGGAGGCCTATACGCCAAAAGTGGTTTAATTACCATCTTTTTTACAGTTCTAACCGGGTCGCATTTTCATTGCCCCGTGGTTAGGAACATTTTAGTGCCCATAGCACATTTATATTCTTTCATTTATTGTGTGTATTAAATTAATTACACTCTAGTGCCCGTAGTACATATTTCCATAGTGTACATATAGTACACAACTTAGGCCTATTAAGTTAATTATGTGTGTTAGATTAACCACACTTCAGTGCCTATAGCACAGACATACATAATGCAGCTATAACGTATAAACATGGACATAATATTTAATTCATGTTGCAGACAGGTAGATGTCTGAAATTACAGTGATTGCGCTAGGGTCTACTTCTTGGAATCCTTTGATGTTCCTTTGTCGCCTCTAGAGTGGATCCCTACAGACAAAATATTATCTTTTAATTTTCAATGTCATTTATTACTTTTTATGGGACAACCGGAAAATTCTGGCATTCTCGGAAGAAAATGTACAAATGTATGTATATAACAATTTATACTATTTAAAGAGTGAAATAAATGTATTTATATTGTTTAGAATGTATTAAAATGTTCTAACAATACTGACGAGTAAGAATTCAGTGTTGATAAAGTTCACCGAATTGAAACGGGTGGAACGGCGCCAAAAATGGCATTGAAAACCTAATCGGTGCATTATGGTGCACTAAAAGATGAAAAACTTCCAGGATTGATTTTGATCAAATGGAAGTAGTATAAATTGATCCGACTGCACTAGAGACCTCAGGAACCCGCCGGGATGATTTCAGGAAAATTTCGGCTTAATTCGACATCGATCAAAAAGTAGTAGAATTAATATAAATAGTAAAGTCAAAGTCAAAATTTTTACTTTGCATTTATGACATCATAAAGCCATTTATTTAATGGATTAAATATGGTGGTTGGTGGCATTAATGGCCAAGATTGAATTTTGCTTTTGATTTAAAGGCTTAGATTTGGCCAAAATTAGCCAAATTAATTTTTGTGAAAATATGGAAAGAAATGGCATGAAATGTGTTGAAATTTCATTGGTTGGAAGCTAAATTAATTGGTTTCCTTTGTTACTTAAGTCGGCCACTTTGATACAAAAGGACCCATAGCTAATTCAAAGCCAAAACAAGAAGAAAATTTTTTTCTAAGTGACTCTATAGAGAACCGGTGAGCAACCAAGGAGAACCAAGCCAAACTTTCAAATTTTCTTCACAAAAGTGGTAGCAAACTCTTCATTGAAGTCAATGGAAGCAAGAAATCAAGGTAGCTATCTTTGGTTTGCATTTTCTCTTGTTTTTTCATTGAAAAATCCGTAGGTTTGATGGCTTGAAGGATGAGAAATTTTGTGATTTATTTGGTTGATTTGGTGCTTGGGTTTTGTTAATGGTTTGATTAGAAGAAAAACCATGCATTTTGTTTCAAGAAAAACAAAGTTTTGGTTGGTTTTCAATGGAAAAACCGTGGGTTACCTTGTGTGGTTGTTCATGGATTGTTGTTAATTAAGTGTTGTAATGCTTTAAATCATGTTTTGGTTAAATGGAAAGCATGATTTGCATGGTTAGAAAGCTTAGAAAAATTTTGGTATCTAAATTCCCTAATATGGCCGTGTTGTGTAATTAGGGTTTGGTGAACATTTTTGCATGATTAAATTGATGTTTGGATAGTTTAAATCATGCTTTGAATTATGGAAATGTTGGTTATGAGGTTAAAAGCATGAAACAAAATGTTATGCATGTTTTACCTAAAATGGCCGTGGGTTTTGTGTATTGAAAAACCCTAAGAATTGTGTTGTAAAATGCATGGAAAATGGATTGAAAATGTGCTAGGTAATACCTTTGAATAGCCTAAAATTTGGTTGAAAGATTGAAAAGTTTTGGTTAGGTTTTGAGTATGAAAACCGTGGCTCAACCTAAGGGTAAAATTGAAAGAATTTTATGAATTGTGGTTCAAAATGTGAATTGGAAAATGTGTGAGCTTTTATGTAAAAGTTTGGGAAACTTTTACATAAAACAGGACTTTGGTATAGTACGTGGTAGGTACATATGGTTCGAGGCGTACCTAACGCCAGTAGCCTTAAATTTACGTCGAAATGCTGCCGAAATTTCGAAAAACAACATTTAGGGTAAAAAGGGAATCGAGAGTAAAAGTCTAGGGTCGGGTTAGAATCCCGAGTCCCTAAAGGAAAATTGAATAAGGGAAACCTAAGGGGTGGTTCATGAATAGTATTCCGTCCCCTTAAAAATGTGAAACACGAGTGAAACTGAAAAACTGACCCCAAGAGGGGGCCGTTTTTGGGAAACAAAGTAAAGGTCCGAGTCAGGTACGGAAAATCCGAGCCTCGGAGACCTAAATCGGGAAAGTTTAGATGAACGTTTTAAATACTAGTAAAACGTCCATTTGAGGATTCGAAACGATAGAAAATCACTAAACCGACGTAAGGGTCGGAATAGTACTTCCCGAGGGTCGGGAAGGTGAAAAATGGAAATAAAATAGAAACGAATCCGGTAATGAATAGAAAAGAGTCAGAAAAGTTCCTGAGAGCCAAAAGTGCAGTCTAGATCGAGAAAATCCCGTCAGGGCATAATTGTAATTTTACCAAAATACAGGGTTAAAATCGTAATTTTTCTAAAGTTGAGAAAAATGGGAAAAATTATAAATAAAGCCTAAAAAGTTATAAATAGGTTTATTTAAGCCTTTTAATAAAAAAAAAATAAAAGCTATAAATGGAAATGAAATTAACAGACAAGGTTTTGTCTGTAGGATCCCAAAATCGATCTACAAGGAGAGCGATTAAAGATCTAGAAAGGAAAAGGAGAAGAAACGGATAAGGTAAGTTCAGACATTTACTTGTTTGCAACATGTAGCATTATTACTGCTAACTTTGATGTACTAATTATAAGTTAGGTACATATGTGGTACGGGCACTATTATAGAATAGAGAGAGAGACGAAATGTGCTACGGGCAATATTGAAATGGGACACATAATAAATTGTGCTTCGGGCACTAGAGCGAGGTTAATCAAACTCACTTACATTAAATTAAAATGTGAACCATTCCTAACCACGGGGCAATATGAAGTCACCTGGTTAGAACTTTAAAAAGTGGGTAATGAAACCACTTTTGGCGTACCAGCCTTCCGTACAGGGAGGTAAAGTTTGCCTTCGGGGCTATGATGATGAGATTAAGGCTGTGGAGGTCAGCACTAATGTACCGCTCCCAGTCATGTACAACTTTGCCTTCGGTGCTATGACGATGAGATTAAGGCTGTGGAAGTCAGCACTAATGTACCACTCCCAGTCATGCGTACTAAAATGGTACTGCCAACATGAGCTCAAAACCAGAACATAATTAAAGATAGTTACCTAAAACTGAAACTATGCCATAATTGAGCATAAGATAGTTTCGTGAGAGTACTAACACCGTGGTTGATGTGCTGTTGATATACTGTGTTGTAGTCAAAGTTACTATTCATAGTGAATAGTAGTCAATGTTACTATTCATGATAAATAGTACTATTCATAGAAATTCTATTTCTTGCATGTTTGAACTTACTGAGCTTGTAGCTCGCCATTTTTGCTTATGTTGCAGGTAAGCAACCAGCTCACTAGCTTCGTATGGCTGGATGGCAGACGGGATAGCGAGTGTCAAATGGGATGGGAAGCCAAGGGATATGGTCCTATCAGAGTCTTTCCGCTGATCAATAACAGAGAAAGGAAAGAGAAACAGTTCTTTTGTAATAATATATATTTTGCACAAGTACTGTATTATGTAAATTACTTTGTACTTGTACACAAAGTGATTAGTGGATAATGTTTTACATGATGTTTAAAAAAAAAATCCCCCAAAAATGTCATGTTTTACAAGAGAGATAGATTAGTCGGCAACCCATGAGAGTACAATCTATCGCAGTTAGCTATGAAGCTTAACTGTAATAGTATGGTATGATCTCTACGAAGGGCGGGCCACCACAGTTGGTATCAGGGAGGGTTTACGATTGGTCTAGTTTAGATTACCAACTGCTGCCATAGTTGGTATATCAGAGCAGTGTTGACCATATCCTGATTTGACACTTGCGCATCCTGCACCGCAATCCAAGTAAGTAGTTTATTTAAATTTAGTTAATTATTTTCTTATATGAAAATAATTATCTTATAGGTAGCAATGTGACTAGACCTCCTTATGCGAGACCGCCGCTACCACGGCCGAGAGGGGTGTTACGGGTATGGATGAGACCTATTGTGAGGCCGTCTATTTCCCAACGTCCGGTACTTAGACCCTCAGTGCTAGAGAGATCTACAGTACCAGCACCAACCTTATAGATGTAGTACAGCCTCAACCGGTACTTCATCCACATGTAGTAGTAGACATTCCAGTTGTTGGTGGACGCTAACATATTGGAGTAAGAGTTTCAGCTCGAGCGGTACAGGCATTTAGAGTGAGAAGTCCGCCTATGTTTAATGGTGGACGACAGTCAATAGAGACAAAGAGTTGGCTCCATGCAATAAAGAGGATTATGGTGATGTGTGATATTGATCGAGGGATGTGGATCCAGTCGGCAATAAGTATGTTTCAAGGAGATGCTCGAGTATTCTAGGATTATTGTGATTAAGAGATTCTGTTGGGATTCAGTTGGGCTGAGTTCTGTCGGTGATTGGCCGATCAGTTTCCACCTAAGGATCCGACACCTATTCCAGCACCTCCAGAGAGACGAGAGGTAGTTACAGCCCCATATCCTGGATTTGATAAGGTTAGGGACTATATTCTCCAGACAGAGAGGATGGTCATGTTGTCTGGTGAGACAATTATGTCTTACGCAGCACAATTTAAGGAGACTATTAGGAGGAGATGTCCGTTGCCCAACCTCACTGAAGTGAACTGTTGTGAGCTTTTCTAGAAAGGTTTACCTATGGAGTTGAGACAGAGGGTGATTAAGTTATATCCTCCTATGCTCCAAGAGTTTGTAGTGACGATCAGGACGATCGAGAGGGAGATTTTGATTGAGCATCTGTCATAGAGTCGACGAGAGACACTGTGTCAAGATGAGATGATGGCACGCATCTTTGGGCCGAGAAGGATGATGAACGATCATGAGGCCGAACCATCTAGACCACGAGGAGGTGATGACTCAAAACAGGGAGCATTACCTAGGGGTGGTGATGACTCAGATGATCCAGATGACGAAGATGATCCAGAAGAATATCCTCTAGTCCCAGGCGCAGGAGATGTGTGACCAGTAGATGTATTCATGTACATAAGTAGCTTATAGAGAAAAGCTCTTTTGTATAGACTTGTGGCCAGAATGTATATGATGGCCGATGTATATATGACTGGTGATGGTTATGTATGATATATAAACATTTTACGATGAATGAAATATCAAAATGATTATATGTTGTACGATGATGTGGCTTTACATTACCCTAAATTTCTTAAATTTATATGATTTTACGAACGTGGTCATGGAAAAGCTAATGGTAAATTGTTGTGCCATAATAGTATAACAGGCAAGATGGTGGATTTGCGAAATCGACCAGAGAGACGAGAACGACGTCCTAATCTCATGGAGAGAATAGAGCAGATACAAGCTTTACTAGAAGCTCAGATGCAAGAAAATGCTAATCTAAGACAACGAGTAGAGGATTTAGAACAGAGGCAAGGTTCTGAAGGTACCCAAGTAGAACAAGAAGCTGAAGTGGATCCGGTTATTCCTCCAGCTGCTGTACATGAGAGAGTTCCTGAACCGCCACTGGTAGTAAATCTGGAACCCCTCTATGAAAATTCAGGCGTATAAGGCCGCCAGAATTTGAAGGTTCTACAAATCCTCTAGAGGCTGAAGATTGGTTGTCATCTTTGCAAGTGATCATGGAATTCATGAATTTAGCTGACCAGGAGAAGGTCACATGTGCATCTTTTGTGTTGAGGAAAGATGCTCGTTTTTGGTGGGACACTGTGCGACTAAGAAGAAATGTGTCTACCATGAGTTGGGCAGAATTTCTGGAAGAATTTAACCAGAAATATTATGATCCTGCATCTTTGAGACTACAGCAGAAAGAGTTCTCAGAATTGAAGCAAGGAAATATGTTGGTGAGTGAAGTTTACCAAAAGTTCGATCAGTTATCCCGCTTATGTCCCTATGTAGTCCCTACTGAGAGGGAGAAAATACAGAAAATGATCGGGATGTACAGGCCAGAAATTACGACATTGGTAGATATTGGATTGATACCCCCTACTTCTGTAGCAGACTGTGTTAGTCGTGCCATGAGAGCTGTGTTTCATGTAGCCCGACAGAAGGAGGAAAGAGAGAAGAACTGGGAGGCCAAGAAGAAGGAAAGGGCTTTGGCTATGTCTACACAAGCTGGTCAATCTAGCAAGCCTAATCAGAATGCCAAACCAGGCCAGGGAAACAATCAAGGATCCCAGCAAAACAAGAGGAAAGGCAATTTTACTGGAAATCGCCAAGCAAATAATCAAAACCAACAACAAAGAACAGCTGGTAATGCGGAATCCTATGTACCAAATTGTCCTACATGCAGGAAAAGACATTCTGGCCAATGCAGATTTAGGCCACTTTTTTGTTATGAATGTTGAAAGGAAGGTCATCATGCCAGGAACTATCCAAGCAACAGACAGGGTGTACAAGGCACTTCCCAACCGCACCAGACACACCCACAAGCTCATTCCCTTCAGGCCAGGGTTGAAGAGTCTCCAGTAAGGCCGCAACGCTAGGAGCGTGTGCCACATACTGATGCTCATGTAGTGGCCTACACCAAGGAGGATGCAGAGGCAGGAACATCAAATATGGTGACAGGTTAGCTTCCTATTGCTGGTCATGTAGCCTCTGTACTATTCGATTCCGGTGCTACGCATTCTTTTGTTTCCTATGAATTTGCTGACAAGATAGGACTTCCTAAGGACTATATGGGAAAAATATTTAAGACAGATTTACCCTCTGGGGAAATATTGTTATCCAATTACTGGCTACCCCATGTACAAGTATATGTGGCAAATAGGGAGCTATATGCTGAGTTGATCGTAATGAAGATCGTGGATTACGATGTGATTCTAGGCATGGATTTCCTAGGGAAATATCAAGCTACGATCGACTGTCGAAATCAAAAAATAGTATTCCAACCCGAGGAAGAAGAAAGTTTCGAGTACGTCGATGCTTCTCGAAAACCCGGGAAGATGATGATTAGTTTGCTGAAAGCAAGTAAGCTGATGGCCAGTGGTTGTATGGGATATCTAGCATATGCGATGGATACTACAGAGGAACAGAAACTTCAACCTGAAGATGTTCTTGTTGTTAATGAATTTCTTGACGTATTTCCAGAAGAGTTACCAGGGATACCTCCAGAGAGAGAAATCTCATTCGAAATTGAGTTGATGCCTGGAACGGCACCTATTTCTAAAGCACCATACCGCATGGCTCCAGTGGAGTTCAAGGAGCTACAGGAACAATTAAAGGAGCTTTTGGACAAGGGATTCATCAGACCGAGTTATTCTCCGTGGGGTGCACCTGTGTTGTTCGTCAAGAAAAAGGATGGAACGTTCCATTTGTGCATTGATTACCTGGAGTTGAATAAGGTTACGATCAAAAATAGGTACCCGTTACCTAGAATTGATGACTTATTCGACCAGTTAAAAGGCGTAGCGGTATTTTCCAAGATCGACTTACGATCAGGATATCACCAACTGAGAATTAAAGAAAGTGATATTCCTAAGACGACATTTAGGACTCATTATGGTCATTATGAGTTCCTTGTGATGCCATGCGGATTAACAAATGTGCCAGCAGCATTCATGGACTTGATGAACAGAATTTTTAAAGAGTATTTGGATAAGTCTATCATTGTATTCATTGATGACATTCTTATATACTCAAAGACTCATAAGCAGCACAAGGAGCATCTGAGGATCGTGTTGCATACGATAAGGAAGCATCAACTGTATCCCAAATTCTCAAAATGCAAGTTTTGGCTAGATAGAGTACATTTCCTCGGACATGTTGTATCCCAGGAAGGTATTGCTGTAGATCCGACGAAGGTTGATGCAATTAACCAATGGCCTACACCCAAGAGTGTGACGAAAATACGCAGTTTCTTGGGGTTAGCTGGTTATTATCAGAGGTTTGTAGAGGGATTCACGCATTTAAGTGCACCTCTTACTGCTGTTACACACAAGGAAAGAAAGTATGAGTGGACTATGGAATGCGAAAGAAGCTTCTAAGAGTTAAAGAGATGGTTGACAAGCGCACCAATCCTTACGCTTCCCATTGAAGGGGAGAAGTTTGTGATCTACAGTGATGCATCTAAAATAGGATTGGGAGCAGTACTGATGCAAGGCAGCAAAGTGATTGCTTATGCTTTGCGTTAATTAAAGGATCATGAAAAGAATTACCCTACGCATGACCTTGAACTTGCTGCAGCAGTGTTTGCACTTAAAATTTGGCGACACTATCTCTATGGAGTCCAGTGTTAGATTTTTACTGATCACCAAAGCCAGAAGTATTTCTTCACGCTAAAGGAGCTCAATATGCGACAAAAAAGATGGTTGGAACTGGTAAAGGATTATGATTGTGAAATCCTATATCATCCAGGGAAGGCCAACCGTGTAGCAGATGCTTTAAGTAGAAAGTCTACCATATCACACCAGTTACCGATAAAAAGGCTTCCGAAACCATTACAGCAGGAGATAAATTCTTTGAACTTGGAGCTGATATTTGGAAGATTGGCTGCACTCCAAGTGGAATCATCATTGTTTGAGGATATCAAGGAATCTCAAAGACGAGATCCAAGAATGATAAATTCCGATGAAGGAATTTCCAAGGATGGAATGATCCTCTATCAAGGAAGAATTAATGTTCTGGCTGATGAGGAACTTAGAAGACGAATCACATCAGAAGCCCATGAGACACCATATTCGGTTCATCCTGGAGCTAGTAAGATGTATCAGGACTTGAAGTTACAGTTCTGGTGGAAAGGGATGAAGAATGATATAGCGAAATTCGTGAGCAGATGCATAACCTGTTAGAGAATTAAAGCTGAACATAAACATCCAGCAGGAAGATTGGAACATTTGGAGATTCTTGAATGGAAATAGGAACACATTACGATGGATTTTGTAATGGGACTACCAAAAACCCGAGAAGGTTATGATGCCATCTGGGTTATTATGGACAGACTGACCAAGACGGTACGGTTTATAGCTGTCAAGATGACATTTTCATTGGAAAAGTTTGCTCAGTTGTATATAGCTCATGTCGTTAGATTACATGGAGTACCAAAATCCATTATATCAGATCGAGATGCACGATTCACTTCGAATTTCTAGAAGTGTGTGCAAGAAGCCATGGGTACTGAATTGAGACTCAGTACAGCATTTCATCCGCAAACAGACGGACAGTCAGAGCGGACCATTCAGACATTAGAGGACATGCTTCGAGCTTGTGTAATGGATTTTGTGGGAAATTGGAACGAGAAGTTACCATTAATTGAATTCTCATACAATAATAGTTACCAAGCTTCCATAGGAATGGCACCTTATGAGGCCCTTTATGGACGGAAGTACAGATTGCCGATACACTGGTATGACCTACGTCAAAAACAACTGCATAAGACGGATTTTATACAAGAAACTTCTGATGTCGTTGTAAGAATTCAGCGTCAAATGAAAATTGCACAAGGCCGACAAAAGAGTTATGCGGATAAGAGGCAGAGATCCTTGGAGTTTGATGAAGGAGATTTCATGTTTCTTAAGGTATCACCTATGAAGAGGATTATGCATTTCGGTAAGAAGGGGAAACTGAGTCCAAGATATATCGGACCTTATGAAATTATGGAATGCATTGGAAGGGTCACTTACAGATTAGCGTTACCTCCTGAATTGTCGGCAGTGCATAATGTATTTCACGTGTCGATGCTGAGAAAGTATGTACCAGATGCATCCCATGTGTTGAAGCATGAACCTGTTTAGATCCACGAGGATTTGACATATGAAGAACAACCTATTCGAGTACTGGCTTATGAAGAGAACGCACTGAGGAATAAGACAATCCCATTAGTGAAGATTTTGTGGAAAAATCATAACATTGAAGAAGCTACGTGGGAATGAGAAGATGAGATGAGGAGTTTATACCCGCATTTGTTCTAATTTTTGAGGATGAAATTTTGATAAGGAGGGGTGAATGTGACAACCGGGAAATTCTAGCATTCTCAGAAGAAAATGTACAAATGTATGTATATAACAATTTGTACTATTTAAAGAGTGAAATAAATGTATTTATATTGTTTAGAATGTATTAAAATGTTCTAACAATGCTGACAAGTAAGAATTCAGTGTTGATAAAGTTCACTGAATTGAAACGGGTGGAACGGTGCCAAAAATGGCATTGAAAACCTAATCGGTGCATTATGGTGCACTAAAAGAAGAAAAACTTTCGGGATTGATTTTGATCAAATGGAAGCAGTATAAATTGATCCGACTGCACTAAAGACCTCAGGAACCCACCGGGACGATTTTAGGAAAATTTCGGCTCAATCCGGCATCGATCAAAAAGTAGTCGAATTAATATGAATAGTAAAGTCAAAGTCAAAATTTTTACTTTGCATTTATGACATCATAAAGCCATTTATTTAATGGATTAAATATGGTGGTTGGTGGCATTAATGGCCAAGATTGAATTTTGCTTTTGATCTAAAGGCTTAGATTTGGCCAAAATTAGCCAAATTAATTTTTGTGAAAATATGGAAAGAAATGGCATGAAATGTGTTGAAATTTCATTGGTTGGAAGCTAAATTAATTGGTTTCCTTTGTTACTTAAGTCAGCCACTTTGATACAAAAGGACCCGTAGCTAATTCAAAGCCAAAATAAGAAGAAAAAATTTTTCTAAGTGATTCTATATAGAACCCATGAGCAACCAAGGATAACGAAGCCAAACTTTCAAATTTTCTTCACAAAAATGGTAGAAACTGTTCATTGAAGTAAAAGGAAGCAAGAAATCAAGGTAGCTATCTTTGGTTTGCATTTTCTCTTGCTTTTTCATTGAAAAATCCGTGGGTTTGATGGCTTGAAGGATGAGAAATTTTGTGATTTATTTGGTTGATTTGGTGCTTGGGTTTTGTTAATGGTTTGATTAGAAGAAAAACCATGCATTTTGTTTCAAGAAAAAAAAAGTTTTGGTTGGTTTTTCAATGGTAAAACCGTGGGTTACCTTGGTGTTTGTTCATGGATTGTTGTTAATTAAGTGTTGTAATGCTTTAAATCATGTTTTGGTTAAATGGAAAGCATGATTTGCATGGTTAGAAAGCTTGGAAAAATGTTGGTATCTAAATTCCCTAATATGGCCGTGTGGTGTAATTAGGGTTTGGTGAACATTTTTGCATGATTAACTCAATGTTTGGATAGTTTAAATCATGCATTGAATTATGGAAATGTTAGTTATGAGGTTAAAAGCATGAAACAAAATGTTATGCATGTTTTACCTAAAATGGCCGTGGGATTTGTGTGTTGAAAAACACTATGAATTGTGTTGAAAATGCATGGAAAATGGCTTGAAAATGTGCTAGGTAATAGCCTTTGAATAGCCTAAAGTGTGGTTGAAAGATTGAAAAGTTTTGGCTAGGTTTTGAGTATGAAAACCGTGGCTAAACCTAAGGGTAAAATTGAAAGAATTTTGTGAATTGTTGTTCAAAATGTGAATTGGAAAATGTGTGAGTCTTTATGTAAAAGTTTCAACTTTTGCATATAATAGGACTTTGGTATAGTACATGGCAGTTACATATGGTTCGAGGCGTACCTAATGCCGGTAGCCTTAAATTTACGCCGAAATGCTACCGAAATTTCGAAAAACAGCATTTAGGATAAAAAGGGAATCGAGAGTAAAAGTTTAGGGTTGGGTTAGAAACCCGAGTGCCTAAAAGAAAATTAAATAAGGGAAACCTAAGGGGTGGTTCATGAATAGTAACTTGTCCCCTTAAAAATGTGAAACACGAGTGAAACTGAAAAACCAACCCCGGGGGGCGCGTTTTTGGGAAACGAAGTAAAGGTCCGAGTCGGGTACGGAAAATCCGAGCCTCGGAGACCTAAATCAGGAAAGTTTAGATGAACGTATTAAATACTAGTAAAACGTCCATTTGAGGCTTCGAAACGATAGAAAATCACTAAACCGACGTAAGGGTCGGAATAGTACTTCCCGAGGGTCGGGAAGGTGAAAAATTGAAATAAAATAGAAACGAACCCGGTAATGAATAGAAAAGAGTCAGAAAAGTTCCTGAGAGCCAAAAGTGCAGTCTAGATCGAGAAAATCCCGTCAAGGGCATAATTGTAATTTTACCAAAATACAGGGGTAAAATCGTAATTTTTTAAAAGTTGAGAAAAATGGGAAAAATTATAAATAAAGCCTAAAAAGTTATAAATAGGTTTTATTTAAGCTTTTTAATAAAAAAAATAAAAGCTATAAATTGAAATGAAATTAACAGACAAGGTTTTGTCTGTAGGATCCCAAAATCGACTTACAAGAAGAGCGATTAAAGATCCAGAAAGGAAAAGGAGAAAAAACGGATAAGGTAAGTTCAGACATTTACTTGTCTGCGACATGTAGCATTATTACTGCTAACTTTGATGTACTAACTATAAGTTAGGTACATATGTGCTACAGGCACTATTATAGAATAGAGAGAGACGAAATGTGCCACGGGTACTATTGAAATGGGATACATAATAAATTATGCTTTAGGCACTAAAGTGAGGTTAATGAACTCACTCACATGAAATTAAAATGTGAACCATTCCTAACCACGGGGCAATATGAAGTCACCTGGTTAGAACTTTAAAAAGTCGGTAATGAAATCACTTTTGGCGTACCAGCCTTCCGTACAGGGAGGTAAAGTTTGCCTTCGGGGCTATGATGATGAGATTAAGGCGTGGAGGTCAGCACTAATGTACCGCTCCCAGTCACGTACAACTTTGCCTTCAGGTCTATGACGATGAGATTAAGGCTGTGGAGGTCAGCACTAATGTACCGTTCCCAGTCTTGCGCACTAAAATGGTACTGTCAACATGAGCTCAAAACCAGAACATAATTAAAGATAATTACCTAAAACTGAAACTATGCTATAATTGAGCGTAAGACAGTTTCGTGAGAGTACTAACACCATGGTTGATGTGCTGTTGATATACTGTGTTGTAGTCAAAGTTACTATTCATGGTGAATAGTTGTTAATGTTACTATTTATGATGAATAGTATTATTGATAGAAATTCTATTTCTTACATGTTTGAACTTACTGAGCCTGTAGCTCACCACTTTTGCTTATGTTGCAGGTAAGCAACCAGCTCACTAGCTTTGCATGGCTAGATGGCGGACGGGATAGCGAGTGTCAAATGGGATGGAAAGCCAAGGGATATGGTCCTGCTAGAGTCTTTCTGCTGAGCGATAGAGAAAGGAAAGAGAAACAATTCTTTTGTAATAATATATATTTTGTGAAAGTACTGTATTATGTAAATTACTTTGTACTTGTAAACAAAGTGATTAGTGGATAATGTTTTACATGATGTTTTAAAAAAAAATCCCCCAAAAATGTCATGTTTTACAAGAGAGATAGATTAGCCGGCGACCCATGAGAGTGCAATCTATCGTAGTTAACTATGAAGCTTAACTGCAATAGTGTGGTATGATCTCTACGAAGGGCGGTCCACCACATTTCATCTATCCGTTACGTCTTCATCATTGTAAAACATTTCATCATTGTGTACAATACACGACCTGGTACACAACCGTGTCCAAGATCATGTAACTCTCAGGCTGTTGAATGTCTCACTACATGGTCGTGTACGTGTGCTCAGAATTTGTTCCCATTATACGCCCATGTTCTTCAAGTACACGCCTGTGTACTATTTAAAACTTGAATTTGAGCTTAAAAATCTTAATTATGGCCTTTAGAAGTTTATTTTAGCCATTCTAAGTCACTCTTGGTTCTTTCCGAGCAATTCAGAAATTTTTGGTCAAAATGATCATTTTGCCCTTCACAGTCAATAGACACTAAAACTTTCGTTTTAGTGTTTTAATGGAATTTCCTAAGCCCAAAAATCATAAAATAATTTTTCTTAGACCTTGATATATTTTTACAGTATTAATTTCTGCAAAATCGGTGATTATTTGTCACCCGACCCTCGGGTGCTACTATTCCGACCCCCTAGGGTTGTTTCTTGTTTTTCTAACATTTCAGAGTCTTAAATGGACATTTCACAACTCCAAAAATCGTCCATTGCCCTTTCTCGAGCCTAGGTTACCGAAGGGGCTCAGGTTTTCTTCCCGATCACGTTTTTACCCTTCAGTTCCTAAAATAACCTTAACGTCGTTTTTCCTCTTTTTCAACGTTTCAAGACTTTGGAGAGACATTTTACTAATCCTTAAAAAGTCTACTCTCCCTTTTCTGAACCAAACTCATTGAGGGGTCTTAGTTTTCATTCCCGAGTATATTTTTGTCCCTCGTTTCCCAAAATTTTCGACAGCATTATGACTTAAATTTTAGGTTTTCAGTGTTTAGGTAACGCCTCAAAACCTTTGGTACCTGCCACATACTAAACCAAAGGCCTATTTGATGCAAAAGTACCAAATTTTTACATAAAACTTCTCACTTAATCTACATTCCAAAACCAACATTCAATTTCATTGTTTTTCTCAAAATTGGTCACGGTTTCATGGGCATTCTCAACACCAAATTTTCTTCCACAATCTCATTTTCTTGCACTTAAAAAAAATACGGTTTTTTTTAGTACACAATTCTACACCAAAAACTAAACAAAATTTTCGTTCCAAACCCTAGCCAAAATTTGGTTTTCCAAGCTACTAATTAAAAAAATTTATTCTCCACGTTACCATGATAGTTTAAACACAATCAAGCATAACTTGTTCTCCATGAAAATCCCATTCCTTTACACACATACCACACGGATTTTCCACTCGAATCACACTCAAAACTTTGTGTTTCAAGCTTCCTTAACACTCCTTAACTAGCATGTATACTAGCAACACCAAAACAACTAGGTTTACACTAAAATATTTTTCACCCTCTATAGCCATGAATAACCCATGATTTCTTCAAGAAAAACACAAGGAAAACTTGAGCACAAAGGGAGTTACCTTGCTAGGTTGAACTCTTGAAGCTTAGCTTGAAGTTTGGTGAAGAAATTTACAAAGTTTATGCCTTGAAAATGGAGGTAAGGTCACGACTGCACAAGGGGAGGTTGGGGCTGAGTGTTTGCTACTTTCTTGGCTATGTTTTCCAGCCCTTAAACACGTTTTTATGGCTGCTCAAAAAGGGAGGATTAATTTGCAATAGTTTTGGACAAATTGCAACAATTTGGGGGTTTATTTGTAACTTTTTGGGGGCTAAATTGGAAATTTCAAACTTTTTTTTTTCTGATTTCTTTTCCACCTAAACCAAATCTTGCTAGCCCATTAAAACCAAATACTTTCTCAAATTTTTTTAATTCTTATCCATGAAATTTTGGCCACAATCTAGCCCTTGAATTAAGACTAAGATAAATTTAATCCATTAGATCGCCTTATTTCTTTCCACTTACTTTATCTTTCTCATTTTTGACATCACCATGATGACATCATGTGATGACTTCATCCAATTAATTCCTTATATAATCTCATGGTCAAAGTTTTACCAAAACTCAAACCGAACGAAATTTCATCGAAATCGCGTAGGTGGGTTTCTAATGCCTCCTGTGTGATCGGTTTGCCTTATTTCACTGTCGTTTGACTGAAATTCACTTTCAAAGTTTTTCATCTTTTAATGCATACAGTGCACCATCTAAGGTTTTCGGTTTCAAAATGGGACCGTTCTCTTCGTTTTGATTCGGTAAAATTTTCCAATACCGAATTCCTGACTTTTAACATTGTTAGAACATTTTATCGCATTCTAAACAATATTAAATCATTCATTAAACCATATTAAACATTAGAAATTGTTATATACATACCATTTACATATCTTCTGAGAACAGTAGAATTTCTCGGTTCTCACATTCACCCCTCCTTATAAAATTTTCGTCCTAAAAAATTTAGAGCAAGTGGAGGTATAACATTTTCATTTCTTCTTTGCATTCCCACATAGCCTCTTTAATGTTGTGATTTTTCCATAACACTTTGACTAGTGGGATCTTCTTATTCCTCAGCACTCTTTCTTTATGAGCTAAAATTCGAACAGGCTATTCTTCATAAGTTAGATCCTCTTGTATCTGAATGGATTCATGCTTTAATACATATGATGGATCTGGTATGTACTTCCTTAGCATGGATACATGGAAAACATTATGTACTATCGATAGTTAGGGAGGTAATGCCATCCTATAGGCAACCTTCCCAATGCATTCAATAATCTCATATGATCCAATGTATCTTGAATTCAATTTCCCTTTCTTACCGAAACGCATTATTCCCTTCACGGGCGATACCTTAAGAAATATGAAATCCCTTTCATTGAACTCTAGGGATCTTCATCATTTATCCTCATAGCTCTTCTGTCGACTCTGTGCAATCTTCATTCATCTCTGTATTTTTGCAATCGCATCTGATGTTTCCTGCACAAAATTGGTTTTGTGTAGCTGCTTTTCTCGCAGGTCGTACCAGTGAATAGGTGATTTGCACTTTCGTCCGTATAGAGCCTCATAAAGTGCCATTCCTATGGAAGCTCGGTAGTTATTGTTGTACGAGAATTCCACTAACTATAGCTTCTCGTTCCAAACTCCAGGAAAGTCTATGACGCAGGTATGAAGCATCTCTTCCAATGTCTAAATAGTTCACTCAGACTGCTCGTCCATCTGAGGATGGAAAGTTATACTGAGTTGCAATTCCATTCCCATAGCTTCTTACATGCACTTTCAGAAATTTGAAGTGAATCATGCATCTTGGTCGGATATAATTAACTTAGGGATGCCATGCAATCTAACGACATGGGCTATATAAAAATTCACCAACTTTTTACAGTGAAAAAGGGTAAAGACCGCCCCATTCCTGTAACTTGATTTTCATTTAATGAGAAATTGAGGGATGATTCGATGCATTTTAGTGCAATTTTTAAAGTACACGGTCCTGTACACGGCCGTGTAAGTAGCCGTGTACCAATCGGACTATGTATGTGTACGTAGCCGTGTAAGTATACATAGTTGTGTAGTAGAACACGGTCAGGTACACTGCCATGTAAGAGGTCGTGTACCACTCCGGTTGTGAACACGTGAGAAGCCGTGTAACTAAACATGGCCGTGTACAGAGACACGGTCAAGAACACGGTTGTGTACCACCCGGGTTAATGAACGTGTAAAAGGCCGTGTTTTGAAATAGGGCTGTGTTGAAGAATTTCAACTGGTACACATCAGTGTCTGGTGTAAACACTCCCGTGTTACCTTATACACGCCCGTGTTAGAGGCCGTGTTGAAGGCCGTGTAATGGGCAGAAAGTCGTTACACAGACCCTCAAAATGCATGAAACCTAATTCCTATGTAATGAGTAATTAAGTTGGAAAAATATAGTATATTTTTCAGTTGAATAGACTAAACAGGCATAGTATTGTTTAAGTACTATTTATGCAATGAAAGAGGTGATCGACAGCGAACCCAGTCTACTCTATTAAGTGTATGTATGTGTGAGACACGCAATGTCAGGAAACTGGTCCAGATGACCGTTTCTTGACATAAGACTGGTGAACAGATCACCAGAACGCTCAGACCCAACATCTGAGCACGATAGCGAGAGAAAACCCTAACAAGGGTACGGTATCGAGAAAATGGTCTGGATGACCTCCTCTCACCTAGAGACTGACAAAATCAGAGTCAAAGCACTCAGACTAGTCAGTTTAGTGAAAGACAATGAATAGTAAATAGTGAAAATCGCAATGTCAAGTTATTAGCTGAGACAGCCTTAAATTGACCTAAGACTGATATATGAACGGTTAGTAGACTCAATCCGGTTGATTGAGCATAAAACAGGAATTTTAGTTTGAGAGATATGCAGTATCAGGATGAGAGTCAAAACGACTTTTACTCGCTCCAAAACTGATGTATTTAGACTCAGAACGTCCAAATTAGTCAATCAAGCACCTGACATGTTTTTCGAGGTAAGATCACACAGATCCTAAAAATTGGTCCAGACGACCTCCGATGGATGTAAAACTAATAAAAATGGAATCAGCACATCCAAATTAGTCAAGAGAGACTGTGTCTGAAATTTCACCTGGGAACGCCTCGATTTGCATGTGAAAAGATAACAAGTGTAGACATAACCATAGTATAGGATGTGAACAATAATTTAGATTGATAATGGGCTCTTAGACAGTATAAAACAACCAGCTATTTATAGTACAAAAATCGGATTCGGAAATCTAATTTTTCGAGTGAAAATTGGAACACTACCGAGAACCGACCAAACACCTAAGTATAAAATTACATTGCATTGTGAAGCCAACACAGATGAGTTTTGGCCTTAAAATTTCATGCCCCTTAATTGCAAAAGCAGCTGTAATTAGCTGTACACATAGCCTAAAAGGTGACCATAAAAAAATGCAAAAGCTATGACACATGGAATAGATTATTCATGGGGTTTCAAAAGCATGGTCAACAAATGTTTCTTTATTCTTCTTCCATTTAAGGCAGCAGCCCATGCCCATTTTGGTCTAAAAATGGGCAGCAATTTGTCCCATGATTTGGCTAATTTGATGGATAATTAATTAGGATTAAGTCTAAGTAAGCTTGATCAATTTTGCCTATAAAAGGCACCCTTTGCACAAGGGTTTTGTTCTTTCATTTGCCACCTCAAAAACACAACCATTTCTTCCTTTTCTTCTAAACTGCAGTTGAACCCCTTTAAGGCCCTAAACCTTCACTTTTTCAAGCCACAAATCATACCAAAAGCTTACCAAAAATCAAACCTCAAACGTTTGTGTTAGGAGAAGTCGAATCCAAGTCATTCTAAGGCACTAAGGGTAAGACTTCGAAACTGATCCTTATAGTTTTTAGTTTCAGTTTTGAATTGGTTTTTAAGAGAACTTTTGAGTATTGTTTCTAGCAAAAACAGACCCCACTCTTTTGGATTCCTATGACCATTTTTGGCTCCTCAAGCCCTAGTTGAAACCGTGCTTGGTTCAAGGCACAAAGGTAAACCAAAAACCCTATTTTGTGTTAGTTGGTTTTAAGTTTTGATTAAGACCATTTATGTGTATTTATTTATGCAAATGGTTTGTAATAATTTATTTTGAGCCCTTAAGTTTCCATTTTTATGTTTATGTGCTTGTGGTTGTGTTTACAAACTTTTACGAATGGCTATGGTATGTGTGATGTTACGAACAAGTCGGAATGTGGCTGGATATAAATCTGTCCCTAAGAAAGGCCACGGATTTTGGCCATTTTGACATACTAAGGATACAAACTTGGGATTTGGTAAAACATGGTATTTTAATGAAATTTCAACACGGTCATTTTTGCGTCAAATATGCCTCGGCCAAAAACGAACATAAGATAAGTTTTTAGAGTTTTTTTCACTTGGTGTCCGAAATTGGTAACAAAATCTGAACCCAGAAATAGGCACGGGTTTTAGTGAAAACAGGCCATTTAGATTCTAAACTGGACTTCGGGCTCAACACAAAAGTTGTAGATCTCATCGAGACCTTGAAAATGATCACATGTGTTTTAAAAATTTGGCCGTTGTGGGCCTCAAACAGAGCTGTTTTTACAGAGATATAAAACTATAAATTTTTCAAAAAACTGGGCACAAGCCCACGGGTTGAATGGAATTACGATCGGTTACAGTTGGATTTTGTAAGAACCGCCCCGATCATGTACTTTAATTTTCAATTTAATGAGAAATTGAAGAATAATTTGATGCATTTTAGTGTAATTTTTAAGGTACACGGTCAGGTACACGGCCGTGTAAGTGGCCGTGTATCACTCAAACTGTGTATGTGTGTGTAGCCATGTAAGTATACATGGCCATGTAGAAAAACACGGTCAGGTACACGGCCGTGTACCGCTCGAGTTGTGAACATGTGAGAAGCCATGTAACTGAACATGGCCATGTACTGAGACACGATCAAGAACATGGCCGTGTAAGAGGCCGTGTACCTCTCGGGTTAATGAACGCGTAAAAGGCCGTGTTTTGAAACATGGCCATGTTGAAAAACTTTAGCTAGTATACGCCCATGTCTGGAGTATACACACTTGTGTTACCTTATACACATCCGTGTTAGAGGCCGTGTTGAAGGCTGTGTAATGAGCAGAAAGCCATTACACAGACCCTCAAATTGCATGAAACCTAATTACTATGCAATGAGTAATTAAGTTGGAAAATATAGTATATTTTCTTATTGAATAGACTAAATAGATATGGTACTGTTTAAGTACTATTCATACAGTGAAAGGGGCGACTGACAGCAAACCCGATTATGTGTATAATTGAATGAGATATGCATTGTCGGGAAACTAGTCTGGACGACCATTTCTTGACACAAGACTGATAAATAGATCACTAGAACGCTCGGACCGAACATCTAAGTACAATAGCAAAAGACAGCCCTAGCAAGGGTACGATATCGAGAAAATGGTCTGGATGACCTCTTCACTTCTAGAGACTAACAAAATCAGAGTCGGAACACTTAGACTAGTCAGTTAAGTAGAAGACAGTGGATAATGAATAGAGAGAAACGCAGTGTCAAGTTATTGACCTAAAACTGATACATGAACGGTTAATAGACTCGATTTGGTTGATTGAGTACAAAACGAGATTTTTAGTTTGAAAGATACACAGTATCAGGATGAGGGTCAAGACGACCTTTACTCGCCCGAAACTGATATATTTGGGCTCAGAACGCCCAAATTAGTCAATCAGGCACCTGACACGTTTTTCAAGATAGGGTCACACAGATCCAGAAAACTGGTCTAGATGACCTCTGATGGACGTAAAATTGATAAAAATGGAATCAGCATGTCCAAATTAGTCAAGAGAGACTGTGTCTGAAATTTCACCCGAGAACACCTCGATTTACGTGTGAAGGACAACACAGTGTAGACACAACCACAGTATAGGATGTGAACAGTAATTTAGACTGATAATGGGCTCTTAGATACTAGAAAACAACTAGGAATTTACAGTACAAAAATCGGATTCAGAAAACCAATTTTCTGGTGAAAATTGAAACACTGCCGAGAAAGAACCGAACATCGCAGTATTAAATTAGACTGCAATGAGAAGCCAACAAAGATAAATTGGCCTTAAATTTCTATGCCTGTTGGATGCAAAATTAGCTATAATCTACAGCAAACATAGCCCAAAAGGTGGCCATTAAATTAATCTCTCTATCCATGACGCACTTGAATATTTAATTCAAGGGTTTTCAAAAAGCTAGTCAACAACAATTGTTTATTCTTCCCTCCTTCCAATGAGCAAGCCATGCCCATTTCTTTTGAAAAGTGGCAGTATATTTGTCCCAAGATTTGGCTAATTTGGCAGACAATTAAGTAGGATTAAGCCAAAGTAGTTTGGTTAAGGTTTGCCTATAAAAGGCACCCTTGACATAAGACATGGACTTTTGCTTCCACACACCTAAAACCACAAGTCTTTTTCTTCTTCTTTTCCTTGCTTACTACCGAATCTTCTCAGCCCCAAAAGCCAACATTTTGCAAGCCAAAACCTTGACCAAAACTCACAAAAAACTGACCTCTTCTAAGCTTAAGCAAGGGGAGACCGAACCAAGCTTTTTGGGTGCACCAAGGGTAAGTGCAAAACCGATTTTCCTTGTGTTTTGATTCTTGGTTTTGAGATTTTTGTTTGAATGATTTTTTTTGGTAACTTGACTAGCATAAAACCAACCTCAAGCCCTTGAGTTTCCATGGCATTTTGACCCCCCAAGCCTAGCCAAAAGTGTGCTTGAGTCCAAAGCACCAAAGGTAAAAACTGAAACCCTTCTCATGGTGATTGGTTGAAAAATATAGTTTACAATCTAAGGGTTTTATGTGTATTTGTTTATGCACAAGGTTGTATTCAGTTATCTGAGCCCTTAGCTTTCATTTCTTAAAGTCATTATCATTGTGGTTGTGTTTACTTTAAGTTGCATATGGTTTGTGGATGTGAATGCATGGATGTGTATTATAGTGGCTGGACACAAATCTGTCCTTAGGGAAAGGCCACAGATTTTGGCCATTTCAACCCCTTTAGGATCTGAATTTGGGATTTGGTAAAACACGGTATTTTAAGGAAATTTTTATATGGTCGTTTTTGCATCAAATAGGCCTTGGTCAAAAATGAGCCTAAGACAGGTTTTTAGAGTGTTTTTCACTCGGTGTCCAAAACTAGGACAAAACTAGGAACAAAATCCGAACCCAGTATTTAGTCTCGGGTTTTGCTAGAAATGGACCACTTAGAGTCCGAACCAGTTCTTGGACTCAACACAAAAGTTGTAGATCTCGTCGAGACCTTGAGAACGATCGCTAGAGTCAAAAATTTGGCCGTTTCGGGCCTCAAACCGAGCCGTTTTTACAGAGACATAAAACTGGGACTTTTACAAAAAACTGAGCACCAAGCCAACGGGTTTAACGATATTAGGAGCCATTAGAATTAGATTTAGGCTCCAAGATGAATATGAGAATTGTTCATCTTATTGAGGATGAAAACGTTCATGTTCGACAAAATTTCGAACAAAGTCGTTTAGACTAAGTTTCAAAATAATTTTCAAAAGTGGCTCAAAACCACCTTTAAAATGCAAGGTTTAAAAATATAATTTATACTCTTCAAAATAAAAATGTGTTTTTGACACTTTAAAATATTAACAAGGTTTTCATAAAAACGTCCCCCACCTTCCAACAGGGTGATAAGGGGACGGTTTCAAAATAAAGAATTTTTCCAAGATTTTTACAAGCCAACCCAAACAATTTTTCAAAGTAAAATAATGTGTGTAGCCCGGTAGGCTACCACACCAAACGAGCCTTAGTAGCCCTGTAGGCTACTACCCCAAACAAGCCATAATGGCCCGGTGGGCCATTACACCAAACAAACCTTAGTAGCCCGGTAGGCTACCACACCCCAACAAGCGAAGTAACCCGGTCGGTTATTACACTAAGTTCACGTATAGTAACTCGATAGACTACTTAGTTACCAACACGCGAGTTAACCGGTCAGTTGACTGAGCGGTAAACCAGTCAAGGGCCGCGTTTTGAACAACAAAGTGAGGAACGGTGATTGATTTGTCAAGTAGACGTTTGATCGAAAACGATACGAGTTAGACACCAAATCCCCATAATAGGCCAATAGGGTACGACGGGTCTCGATACCCCATAGAAACGCAAGTTATAGTCACTAACGTTAATAGTGACTCAACGAGAGTATAAATGAGAAACGTTATTGATGACAGGTGGTAACCTGTGATTTGTTAAAGGAGTGATTTCAAGTTGCTTGCAATTAGGTAAGTACAACTCCGCCTATGGCATAAACAAAAATGCTTTTAAATGATATTTTACAGTATGTTAAAATATGTATGCCATGCACACGATGTTGCACCTCATGTTTAAGAGCATGTAGTTTCACAATCAAGTAGATTGATGAAAAAGCAAGTTAGATGCCATACGTCCCTACCATGTAGGATTTGGGACAGCTTAGAGAGGCATATGGCTAGAAAAGATAAACAAGATGGAAAGTAGTAAGCGTGTCATACCGGCCCTGTGGCGGCTGCCCCTCGTAGAGATGATACAATACTATCACAGTTAAGCTTTATCGCTAACTGCGATAGATTGTACTCTCATGGGTCGCCGGCTAATCTATCTTTCTTTAAGTCATGACGTTTTTGGGGAAATTTTTTTTTTTTTTTACATCATGTAAAACATTATCCACTAATCACTTTGTTTATAATACAAAGTAATTTACATAATACAGTACTTTTGTAAAATATATATTATTACAAAAGAACTGTTTCTTTTTCCCTTTTCTTTTATCGCTCAGCAGAAAGACTCTGGCAGGACCATATTCCTCGCCTCCTATCCCATTCGACACACGCCATCCCGTCCGCCATCCAGTCAAACAAAGCTACTGAGCTGGTCGGTTACCTGCAACATAAGCAAAAATGGTGAGCTACAGGCTCAGTAAGTTCAAACATGCAAGAAATAAAATTTCTATGAATAGTACTATTTATCATGAATAGTAATGTTGACCACTATTCATACATAAATAGTAACTTTGACTACTATTCATTATGAATAGTAAGTTTGACCACAACACATTATATCAACAATACGTCTACCGCGATGTTAGTACCCTCACGAAACTGTCTTATGCTCAATTATGGCATAGTTTCAGTTTTAGGTAATTATCTTTAATTATGTTCTGGTTTTGAGCTCGGGTTGGCAGTACCACTTAAGTGCGCATAACTGGGAGAGGTACATTAGTGCTAACCTCCACAGCCTTAATCTCATAGCCCCGAAGGCAAAATTGTACATGATTGGGAGCGGTACATCAGTGCTGACCTCCACAGCCTTAATCTCATAGCCTTGAACACAAAATTTACCTCCCTGTACGGACGGCTGGTACGCCAAAAGTGGTTTCATTACCGACTTTTTAAAGTTCTAACCCGGTGACTTCATATTGCCCCATGGTTAGGAATGGTTCACATTTTAAATTTTTAGGAGTGTGAGTTTCATTAACCTCACTCTAGTGCCCGAAGCACCATTTATTATGTATCCCATTCTCAATAGTACCCGTAGCACATTTCGTCTCTCTCTACTCTATAATAGTGCCCGTGGCACATATGTACCTAACTTATAGTTAGTACATCAAAGTTAGCAATAATAATGCTATATGTTGCAGACAGGTAAATGTCTAAACTTACCTTATCAGTTTCTTCTCTTTTGCCTTTCTGGATCTTTGATCGCCCTCCTTGTAGGTCGATTTTGGGATCCTACAGACAAAACCTTGTCTGTTAATTTCATTTTCATTTATAGCTTTTATTTTTCATTAAAAAGCTTAAATAAAACCTATTTATAACTTTTTAGGCTTTATTTATCATTTTCCCCATTTTTCTCAACTTTTGTAAAATTACGATTTTGCCCCTATATTTTGGCAAAATTGCAATTATGCCCCTGACGGAATTTTCTTGATCCAGACTGCATTTTTGGCTCTCAGGAACTTTTCTGACTCTTTTCTAATCATTACCGGGTTCGTTTCTATGTTATTTCCATTTTTCACTTTCCCGACCCTTGGGAAGCACTATTCCAACCCTTACGTCGGTTTAGTGATTTTCTATCGTTTCGGAGCCTCAAATGGACGTTCTACTAGTATTTAAAACATTCATCTAGACGTTCCGATCTAGGTCTCCGAGGCTCAGATTTTCCGTACCCGACTCGTGTGACAACCGAGAAATTCAGGCAATTCTCGGATGAAAATGTACAAATGTATGTATATAACAATTTGTACTATTTAAAGAGTAAAATAAATGTATTTATATTGTGTAGAATATATGAAAATGTTCTAACAATACTGATGAGTAAGAATTCAGTGTTGGAAAAATTCACTGAGTTGAAACGGGTGAAACGGTGCCAAAACCGGCATTGAAAACCCTAACCGGGGCAATAAAAGACGGAAAACTTCCGGGATTTATTTTGATCAAACGGAAGCAGTTTAAATTGATCCGACTGCACAGGAGACCTCAGGAACACGCCGGGATGATTTCAGGAAAATTTCGGGTCGAACCGGTATCGGTCAAAAAGTAGTCGAATTAATGTGAATAGTGAAAGTCAAAGTCAACTTTGCTTTAGCATTTATGACATCATAAATCCCTTTAATAAATGGGATTAAAATGGTGGTTGGTAGCATTAATGGCCATGATTCGTTTACTTTTTGATCTAAAGGCCAAGATTTGGCCAAAATTCATCATTTTTAATTTGTGAAAATTATGGAAAGTATTGGTGTTGAAAGGTGGTGAAATCTCATTGGTGGAAAGCCAAATTAATTGGCTTATTGCATGGTTAAGTCAGCAAAACTTAACAAAAGTGGCCGAAGTCAAATTTCAAGCCAAAAACCAAAGAAAAAAATGCTAAGTGTTCTTCCATGGTGGAGCCGTGAGTAACCCAAGGGAAACCAAGCTATTCCTTCAATTTTTCTTCACCAAATTTGTGTCAAAACATTCCTTGAAGACAAAGGAAGCAATTGACTAAGGTAACTTCCCTTGCACTTAACTTTTTCTTGGTTTTTCTTCAAGAAAACCGTGGGGTGAATAGTGAAATAAGATGGAAAATTTTTTGTTGTTTTCCATGATTTGATGCTTGGGTTTTGTTAAGGGTGTAATAGGGAAGAAAACCATGTATTTGGTTTAAAGAAAAACCAAAAATTTGTTGGTTTTCCAAGGGAAAATCCGTGGGTTACCTTAGGTAAACAATGAAAAATTTTTGTGGTTTAATTGAGAACATGCTTTCAAGTTAAATTTTGTGAAGAATAAACCATGAATTTCATTATGGAAAGCTTGAAAAAAATTTTGGTGTGCATTTACATAATGTGGCCGTGGGGTTACCTAAGGGTTTGGAAGAAAAATTTGCATGGTTTTATGTGATGTTTGGTTAATTGAAATCATGCATTTTAATATGTAAATGATGAATTTATAATTGAAAGCATGAAACCAAAATGGTGTGCATGATTTTCATGCATTGGCCATGGGTTATATATGGTAAAAACCCTAAGAATTTGGTTGAAAAATGCAATGTAAATGGGCTTGAAAATGTGTTGAGGAAATGACATTGAATAGCCTAAAAAGTGGTTGAAAAATTTGAGAAGTTTGGTTCGGTTTGGTTGTGAAAACCGAAACCAAAACTAAGGGCAAAATGGTAAAAAAATTTTGTAATGTGGTTGAAAATGTGAAATTGGAAATTTATGAGCTTTTATGTAAAAGTTTGGAAAACTTTTACATAAAATAGGCTTGTGGTATAGTACGTGGCAGGTACATATGGTTCAAGGCATACCCAACACCGGTAGCCTTAAAATTACGCCGAAATGCTGTCGAAATTTCGAAAACGACATTCGGGGTAAAATGGGAAATAAAAATAAAAAGTTTGGGGTCGGGTCGGAAACCCGAGTCCCTAACGAAAAATTGAATAAGGGAAACCTAAGGGGCGGTTCATGAATAGTAACCCATCCCCTTAAAAGCGTAAAACGTGAGTGAAATTGAAAAAAAACCGACCCCGAGGGGGGGGCGTTTTAGGAAACGAAATAAAGGTCCGAGTCGGGAACGGAAAATCCGAGCCTCAGAGACCTAGGTCGAGAATGTCTAGATGAACGTTTTAAATGCTAGTGAAACGTCCATTTGAGGCTCCGAAACGATAGAAAATCGCTAAACCGACGTAAGGGTCGGAATAGTGCTTCCCGAGGGTCGGGAAAGTGAAAAGTGGAAATAAAATAGAAATGAACCCGGTAATGAATAGAAAAGAGTCAGAAAAGTTCCTGAGAGTCAAAAATGCAGTCTGGATCGGGAAAATTTCCGTCAGGGGCAAAATTGTAATTTTGCCAAAATATAGGGGTAAAATCGTAATTTTGCCAAAATACAGGGGCAAAATTGTAATTTTACAAAAGTTGAGAAAAATGGAGAAAATGATAAATAAAGCCTAAAAAGTTATGAATAGGTTTTATTTAAGCTTTTAAATGAAAAATAAAAGCTATAAATGGAAATGAAATTAACAGACAAAGTTTTGTCTGTAGGATCCAAAAATCGACCTACAAGGAAGGCGATCAAAGATCCACGAGAGAAAAAGAGAAGAGACTGATAAGGTAAGTTCAGACATTTACGTGTCTGCAACATATAGCATTATTGTTGCTAATTTTAATGTACTAACTATAAGTTAGATACATATGTGCTACGGGCACTATTATAAAGTAGAGAGAGAGACGTAATGTGCTACGGGCACTATTGAGAATGGACACATTGTTAATTGTGCTTCGGGCACTAGAGCGAGGTTAATGAAACTCACTCCCCTAAAATTAAAATGTGAACCATTCCTAACCACGGGACAATGTGAAGTCACCGGGTTAGAATTTAAAAAGTCGGTAATGAAACCACTTTCTGGCGTACCAGCCTTCCGTACAGGGAGGTATTTTTGCCTTCGGGGCTATAAGAATAAGGCTATGGAGGTCAGCACTGATGTACGCTCCCAGTCATGTACAATTTTGCCTTCGGGGCTATGAGATTAAGGCTGTAGAGGTCAGCACTAATGTACTGCTCCCAGTCATGCGCACTTAAATGGTACTGCCAACCTGAGCTCAAAATCAGAACATAAGCAAGATAATTACCTAAAACTGAAACTATGCCATAATTGAGCATAAGACAGTTTAGTGAGAGTACTAACATCGCGATAGATGTACTGTTGTGACACGGTGTTGTGGTCAAACTTACTATTCACGTATGAATAGTGGTCAAAGTTACTATTCACATATGAATAGTGATCAACAATACTATTCACGATGAATAGTACTATTCATAGAAATTTTATTTCTTGCATGTTTGAACTTACTGAGCCTGTAGCTCACCATTTTTGCTAATGTTGCAGGTAAGCGACCAGCTCAGTAGCTTGTTTGACTGGATGCGGACGGGATGGCGTGTGTCAAATCGGATAACTGGGCGAGGGATATGGTCCTGCCAGAGTCTTTCCGTTGAGCGATAAAAAGGGAAGGAAAAAAAAAAGAAACAGTCTTTTGTAATATTATATATTTACGAAAGTACTGTAATATGTAAATTACTTTGTACTTGCCAACAAAGTAAATAGTGGGAAATGTTTTACATGATGTTTAAAGAAAAAAAAAATTTCCCAAAAACGTCATGATTTAAAAAGAAAGAGAGATAAGCCGGCGATCCATGAGAGTACAACCTATCGCAGTTAGCGATAAAGCTCAACTGTAATAGTGTTGTATGATCTCTACGAGGGGCGGGCCGCCACAGTTGGTATCAGAGCGGGTTTACGGTTGGTGTAGTTTATAATACCAACTGCTAACACAGTTGGTATTAGAGCGGAATTACGATGGATCTAGTTTGGATTACCAACTGCAGTCATAGTTGGTATATCAGAGCAGTGTGACCATATCCTGATTTGACACTTCGCGCATCCTACACCACTATCCAAGTAAGTAGTTTACTTAAGTTTAGTTAATTATTTTCTTATGTGAAAATAATTACCTTATAGGTAGCAAGATGACCAGACCTCCATATGTGACACCACCGCTACCACGACCGAGAGGAGTATTACGGGTATGGACGAGATCTATTGTGAGGCCGTCTATGTCCCAACGACCGGTAATTAGACCCCCGGTGCCCGAGAGACCTCCGGTACCAGTACCAGCACCAGCGCCAGCGCCAGTAGATGTTGTACAGCCACGACCGATAGTTCATCCACCTGTAGTAGTGGACATTCCAGTTGTTGGTGGACGCCAACATATTGGGGTTAGAGTTTCGGCACGGGCAGTACAGGCATTTCGAGCTAGCAGTCCCCCTATGTTTGATGGTGGACGACAGTCGATGGAGACGAAGGACTGGCTCCATGCCATCGAGAGGATTATGGTGATATGCGACATCAATCGAGATATGTGGATCCAGTTAGCCGTCAGTATGTTTCAGGGAGATGCTCGAGTATTTTGGCAGTATTGCGACCAGGAGATTTTATTAGGATTCAGTTGGGCTGAGTTCTGTCAGCGGTTGGCTGATCAATTTCCACCTAGGGATCCAACACCTACTCCAACACCTCCAGAGAGACGAGAGGCTGATACACCTGCGTATCCCGGATTTAATGAGGTTAGGGACTACATTCTCCAGACTGAGAGGATGGTCATGCTGTCTGGTGAGACGGTGATGTCTTACGCAGCACGATTTGAGGAGACCATTAGGAAAAGATGTCCATTGCCCAACCTCACTGAAGCAAATTGCTGTGAGCTGTTTTGGAGAGGTTTACCCATGGAGTTGAGACAGAGGGTAATCAAGTTGTTTCCTCCTACACTCCAAGAGTTTGTGGTGACTATCAGGACGATTGAGAGAGAGATTCTGATCGAGCATCTGACACAGAGTCGACGAGAGACACTGGGTCAAGATGAGATGTTTGCACGCATCTTCGGACCGAGAAGAATGATGAATGATCATGAAGCTGGACCGTCTAGACCACGAAGAGGTGATGACTCAGGACAGGGAGCATTACCTAGGGGCGGTGACGATTCAGATGATCGTGATGACGATGAGGATCCAGAAGAATATCCTCTAGTCCCAGACACAGGGAATGCGTGACCAGTGGACATGTATACATGTACATAAGTAGCTTAGAGAGAAAAGCTCTTTTGTATAGACTTGCGGCCAAGATGTATAAATGGCCGATGTATATATGACTGGTGATGGTTATGTATGACATATAAATGTTTTGCTATGAATGAAATATCAAAATGATTATATGTTGTACGATGATGTGTTACGATGATGTGGCTTTACAGTACCCTAAATTTCGTGAATTGATATGATTTTACGAACGTGGTTATGGAAAAGCTAACGGTGAATTATTGTGCCATAATAGGACAATAGGCAAGATGGTGGATTTATGTAATCGACCAGAGGGACGAGAGCGACGTCCTAATGTTATGGAAAGACTGGATCAGATACAAGCTCTGCTAGAAGCTCAGATGCAAGAAAATGCTAATCTGAGGCGACGGGTAGAGGAGCTAGAACAGAGACAAGGCTCTGAGGGTACCCAAGTAGAATAGGAAGCTGAGGTAGATCCGGTTATCCCTCCAGCTGCTGTGAATGAGAGAGCTCCTGAACCACAACCAGTATTGAATTTGGAACCCCTCTATGAAAGATTCAGGCGTATGAGGCCGCCAGAATTTGAAGGGTCTACAAATCCCCTAGAGACTGAAGACTGGTTGTCGTCATTGCAAGTGATCATGGAATTCATGAACCTAACCGATCGGGAGAAGGTTGCATGTACGCCTTTTGTGCTGAGAAAAGATGCTCATTTTTGGTGGGACACTGTACGGATGAGAAGAGACGTGTCTACCATGAGTTGGGAGGAATTTCTGGAAGAATTTAACCAGAAATATTACGACCCTGCATCTCTAAGACAACAACAGAAAGAGTTCTCAGAATTGACTCAAGGAAATATGTCGGTGAGCGAAGTTTGCTGAAAGTTTGACCAATTATCCCGTTTATGTCCCTATGTAGTCCCTACTGAGAGGGAGAAAATATAGAAAATGATCGGGATGTTCAGGCCAGAAATTGCTGCATTGGTAGATATTGGACAAGTACCGCCTACTTCTGTAGCAGACTGTGTGAGTCGGGCCATCAGAGCTGAGTTCCACGTAGCCCGACAGAAGGAAGAAAGAGAAAAACACTGGGAGGCCAAGAAGAAGGAGAGGGCTTCGGCGATGTCTACACAAGCTGGTCAATCGAGCAAGCCAAGTCAGAATGCTAAACCAAGCCAGGGCAATAGTCAAGGATCCCAGCAAAACAAGAGGAAAGGCAATTTTTCTGGAAATCGCCAGGGAAATAATCGAAACCAGCAGCGGAGAACAGCTGGTAATGCGGAATCCAATGTGCAAAATTGTCCTACATGCGGGAAGAGACATTCTGGGCAATGCAGATTTGGGCCACTTGTTTGCTATGAATGTGGAAAGGAAGGCCATTATGCCAGGAACTGTCCAAATAGGCAGGGTGGACAAGGCACTTCCCAACCACACCAGACATGCCCACAAGCTCATTCCCTTCAGGCCAGAGTTGAAGAGTCACCAGTAAGGCCGCAATGCCAGGAGCGTGTACCACGTGTCGATGCTCGTGTGATGGCCTACAGTAAAGAGGATGTAGAGGCAGGAACATCGAACGTGGTGACAGGTCAGCTTCCTGTCGCTAGTTATGTAGCCTCTGTATTGTTTGATTCCGGTGCTACGCATTCTTTTGTTTCCTATGCATTTGCTGACAAGATAGGACTTCCTAAGGACTATATGGGAAGGGTATTTAAGACAGCTTTACCCTCTGGGGAAGTATTGTTGTCCAATTACTGGCTACCTCATGTACCAGTATATGTGGCAAATAGAGAACTATATGCGGAGTTGATCGTGATGAAGATCACAGATTATGATGTGATTCTAGGCATGGATTTCCTAGGGAAATACCAAGCGATGATCGAGTGCCGAAATCGAAAGATAGTATTCCAACCCGAGGAAGAAGAGAGTTTCGAGTACGTTGACACTTCTCGAAAACCTGGGAAGATGATGATCAGTTCGCTGAGAGCAAGCAAGCTGATAGCCAGTGGTTGTATGGGATATCTGGCATATGTGGTGGATACTACAGAGGAACAGAAGCTTCAACCAGAAGATGTTCCTATGGTTAATGAGTTTCTTGACGTATTTTCGGAAGAATTACCAGGGATACCTCCAGAGAGAGAAATCTCGTTCGAAATTGAGTTGACGCCTGGAATGGCACCTATTTCCAAAGCACCATACCGCATGGCTCCAGTGGAGTTAAAGGAGCTACAGGTACAATTAAAGGAGCTTTTGGATAAAGGATTCATCAGGCCGAGTTTTTCTCCATGGGGTGCACCTGTGTTATTCGTCAAGAAAAAGGATGGAACATTCCGTTTGTGCATTGATTACCGAGAGTTAAATAAGGTTACGATCAAAAATAGGTATCCGTTACCTAGAATTGATGACCTATTCGACCAGTTAAAAGGCGCAGCGGTATTTTCCAAGATCGACTTACGATCAGGATATCACCAGCTGAGAATTAAAGAAAGTGATATTCCTAAGACGGTGTTTAGGACTCGTTATGGTCATTACGAGTTTCTTGTGATGCCATTTGGATTAACAAATGCGCCGGTAGCGTTCATAGACTTGATGAACAGAGTTTTTAAAGAGTATTTGGATAAGTTTGTCATTGTATTTATTGATGACATTCTTATATACTCGAAGAGTCATGAGGAGCACAAGGAACATCTGAGGATCGTGCTGAATACGATAAGGAAGCATCAACTGTATGCCAAATTCTCAAAATGTGAGTTTTGGCTGGACAGAGTACATTTCCTCGGACATGTTGTATCCCAGGAAGGTATTGCTGTAGATCCGACCAAGGTAGAAGCAATTAACCAGTGGCCTGCACCCAAGAGTGTGACGGAAATACGCAGTTTCTTGGGGCTAGCTGGATTTTATCGGTGATTCGTAGAGGGATTTGCGCGTTTAGCTGCACCTCTTATTGCTCTTACACGCAAGGAAAGGAAGTACAAGTGGACTATAGAATGCGAAAGAAGCTTCCAGGAGTTAAAGAGGCGACTGACAAGTGCACCAATCCTTACGCTTCCCACTGAAGGGGAGAAGTTTGTGATCTACAATGATGCATCGAAAATAGGATTGGGAGCAGTCCTGATGCAAGGCGGCAAGGTGATTGCCTATGCTTCCCGTCAATTAAAGGATCATGAAAGGAATTATCCTACGCATGACCTTGAACTTGCTGCAGTATGAATAGTGGTGACACGGTGTTGTGACACGGTGTTGTGGTCAAACTTACTATTCACGTCAAAATGTGACACGGTGTTGTGGTCAAACTTACTATTCACATATGAATAGTGGTCAACGATACTATTCATGATGAATAGTCTATTCATAGAAATTTTATTTCTTGCATGTTTGAACTTACTGAGCCTATAGCTCACCATTTTTGCTAATGTTGCAGGTAAGCGACCAGCTCAGTAGCTTGTTTGACTGGATGCGGACGGGATGGCGCGTGTCAAATCGGATAACTGAGCGAGGGATATGATCCTGCCAGAGTCTTTCCGCTGAGCGATAAAAAGGGAAGGAAAAAAAAAAAAGAAACAGTCTTTTGTAATATTATATATTTATGAAAATACTGTAATATGTAAATTACTTTGTACTTGCCAACAAAGTAAATAGTGGGAAATGTTTTACATGATGTTTAAAGAAAAAAAAAATTTCCCAAAAACGTTATGATTTAAAAAGAAAGAGAGATAAGCCGGCGAACCATGAGAGTACAATCTATCGCAGTTAGCGATAAAGCTCAACTGTAATAGTGTTGTATGATCTCTACGAGGGGCGGGCCGCCACAACTCGGACCTTTATTTCGTTTCCTAAAAACGCCCCCCCTCGGGGTCGGTTTTTTATTTTCACTCGCGTTTTACATTTTTAAGGAACAGGTTACTATTCACGAACCACCCCTTAGGTTTTCCTAATTCAATTTTCCGTTAGAGACTCGAGTTACCAACCCGACCCTAAACTTTTATTTTTAATTCTCTTTTTCCCCCAAATGCCGTTTTCGAAATTTCGACAGCATTTCGGCGTAAATTTAAGGCTACCGGCGTTAGGTACGCCTCGAACTATATGTACCTACCACATACTATACCACAAATCTATTTTATGTAAAAGTTTTCCAAACTTTTACTTAAAAGCTCACAACATTTCAATTCACATTTTGAACCACATTACACAAAATTTCTTTAAATCTTACCCTTGGTTTTGGCCACGGTTTTCACAATCAAAACCTAACCAAAAATTTTCAATTTTTTTTTCACCAAATTTTTGGCTATTCCAATGTCATTACCTAGCATATTTTCAAGCCAATTTACATGCATTTTTTAACAAAATTCCTAGGGTTTTTCATCATTACAACCCACGACCATTTAAGAGAAACATGCACCAAATTTTTTTCTTCATGCTTTCAATCACAAATCCATCATTTCCTTAATTCAATGCATGAATTTAACTATCCAAACATCAAGTAAATCATGCAAAAAATTTTCCCCAAACCCTAATTAAACCCACAGCCATATTAGGGTTATTTCACACCAAATTTTTTTTCCAAGCTTTCAATCATACAAATCATGTTTTACATTTAATCAAAACATGATTTAAAGCATTTTAACGCTTAAACCACAACAATTCCTCATTGACTACACTTGGTAACCCACGGTTTTACCCTTGGAAAACCAACCAAAATTTTGTTTTTCTTTAAACAAAATGCATGGTTTTTCTTCTAATCACACCCTTAACAAAACCCAAGCACCAAATCAATCAAAACAAACTAAAAATTTTTCATCCTTTACACTATTCATTACACGGATTTTAGGGAGAAAACAAGCCAAAATTTGCAAGCTAAAGAAAGTTACCTTGCTTTCTTGCTTCCTTGGACTTCAATGAAGGGTTTGACACAAATTTTGTGAAGAAAACTTGGGACGTTGGCTTGGTTTCTCTTTGGTTGCTCACAGTTCCTCTTGGGAGAACACTTAGAAATTTTTTTTCCTTATGTTTTTGGCTTTGTAATGGCTGCGGCCATTTTGTTCCAAAAGTTGCCGACTTAAACTAGCAAGGAAGCCAATTAATTTGGCTTTCAACCAATGAGAAATCAACACTTATCAAGCCTATTTCTTTCCAAATTTTTCAAAAAATAAAATGATGGAATTTTGGCCAAATCTTGGCCTTTAGATCAAAAAGTGATTAAATCTTGGCCATTAATGCCACCAACCACCATATTTCTTTCATTTATTAATTTTGATTTATGATGTCATAAATGTAAAGCAAAGTGTTGACTTTGACTTTACTTTCATATTAATTCGACTACTTTTTGACCGATACCAGTTCGAGCCGAAATTTTCCTGAAATCGTCTCGGCGGGTTCTTGAGGTCTCCTGTGCAGTCGGATCAATTTATACTACTTCCGTTTGATCAAAATCAATCCCGGAAGTTTTTCATCTTTTATTGCCCCGGTTAGGGTTTTCAATGCCGTTTTTGGCACCGTTCCACCCGTTTCAGCTCAGTGAATTTTTCCAACACTGAATTCTTACTCGTCAGTATTGTTAGAACATTTTAATATATTCTAAACAATATAAATACATTTATTTCACTCTTTAAATAGTAAAAATTGTTATATACATACATTTGTACATTTTCTTCCGAGAATGCCTAAATTTCCCAGTTGTCATATTCACCCCTCCTTATAAAATTTTCGTCCTCGAAAATTCGAACAAGTGGGGGTATAAACTCCTCATCTCATCTTCTCGTTCCCACGTAGCTTCTTCAATGTTGTGATTTTTCCACAAAATCTTCACTAATGGGATTATGTTATTTCTCAGTACTTTCTCTTCACGAGCCAGTACTCGAATAGGTTGTTCTTCGTATGTCAAATCCTCGTGGATCTAAATAGGTTCATGCTTCAATACATGGGACGGATCTGGTATATACTTTCTTAGCATCGATACATGAAATACATTATGCACAGCTGACAATTCAGGAGGTAACGCTAATCTGTAAGCGACCTTTCCAATGCGTTCGATAATTTCATAAGGCCCAATATATCTTGGACTTAGTTTTCCCTTCTTACCGAAACGCATAATCCCCTTTATAGGCGATACCTTCAGAAACACGAAGCCTCCTTCATCAAATTCCAAGGATCTTTGCCTCTTATCTTCATAATTCTTTTGTCGATTTTGCGCAATTTTCATTTGACGCTGAATTCGAGCAACTGCATCGGAAGTCTCTCATATGAAATCCGTCTTATGCAACTGCTTCTCTCGCAAATCATACCAGTGTATCAATGAGCTGCATTTCTGTCCATACAAAGCCTCATAAGGTGCCATGCCTATAGAAGCTTGGTAACTATTATTGTACGAGAATTCAATTAATAGTAACTTCTTGTTCCAATTTCCCGCAAAATCCATTACACAAGCTCGAAGCATGTCCTATAACGTCTGAATGGTCAGCTCTGACTGCCCGTCTGTTTGTGGATGAAAAGCTGTACTGAGTCTCAATTCAGTACCCATGGCTTCTTGCACACACTTCCAGAAATTCGAAGTGAATCGTGCATCTCGATCTGATACAATAGATTTTGGTACTCCATGTAATCTGACGACATGAGTTACGTACAATTGAGCAAACTTTTCCAACGAAAAAGTCATCTTGACAGCTATAAACTGTGCCGTCTTAGTCAGTCTGTCCACAATAACCCAGATGGCATCATAACCTTCTCAGGTTTTTGGGAGTCCCATTACAAAATCCATCGTAATGTGTTCCCATTTCCATTCAGGAATCTCCAAAGGTTCCAATCTTCTTGCTGAATGTTTATGTTCCGCTTTGATTCTTTGACAGGTCATGCATCTGCTCACGAATTTTGCTATATCGTTCTTCATCCCTTTCCACCAGAACTGTAACTTCAAGTCCTGATACATCTTGCTAGCTCCGGGATGAACCGAATATGGTGTCTCATGGGCTTCTGACATGATCCGTCTTCTAAGTTCCTCATCAGCTGGAACATTTATCCTTCCTTGATAAAGGATCATTCCATTCTTGAAAATTCCTTCATGAGAACTTGTCATTCCTAAATCTCATCTTTGAGCTTCCTTTATATCCTCAAACAGCGATGGTTCCACTTGGAGTGCAGCTAGTCTTCCGGATATCAGCTCCAAGTTCAAGGAATTTATCTCTTGCTACAATGGCTTCGGAAGGCTGTTTATTGGTAGCTGGTGCGATATAGTAGACTTTCTACTTAAAGCATCCGCTACACGGTTGGCCTTCCCTGGATGATATAGGATTTCACAATCATAATCCTTCACCAGTTCCAACCATCGTCTTTGTCGCATATTGAGCTCCTTTTGTGTGAGAAATACTTCAGGCTTTGGTGATCAGTGAAAATCTGACACTAAGCTCTATAGAGATAGTGTCACTAAATTTTAAGTGCGAACACTACTACAGCAAGTTCAAGGTCATGCATTGTGATGATCAGGAAATATGCAATATCAAGAAATTGGTTAAAATGACATTTTCTTGATATGAAACTGATATATTTAGAATCAGAATGCTCAAAATTAGTCAATTGAGCACAAAATGTAGATTTTGTTGAGAGGTACGCAGTATCGGGATAAGGGTCAAGACGACATTTTCTTGGCCCGAAGCTGATATATTTAGACTCAGAATGCCTAAATTAGTCAATCAGGCACCTGACACGTTTTTCAAGATGGGGTCACACAGATCCTGAAAACTGATGGAGATGACCTCAAATGAAGTTGAAACTGATAAATTTGGATTCAGCACGTCCAAATTAGTCAGTATAGCCTATTTGTATGCTCAAATTAGCTAATTGAGTACAAAGGTAATTTTTGATCGAGAATTCACAGTACCGGAAACTGGTCAAGATGACCTCAGATGAAAATAAAACTGATATATTTGGATTCAGGATGCCCAAATTAGTCAGGATAGCCCATGTTGAAATTTTGGGCGCAAAAGTACATAAAGGGCGAAAAATCAGAAATTTCAAAAACAAGCCCATAACTTTCTCTTATTTTCTCTTTCCTCCCCTTACCCGAAAATGAACAGTAACCGACATCGGAAACGGTGTCCGTTTTTGACACCGCGGGTGTCATCGGAAAGCTCTCGCCGAGCTGAGTCCAACAGTGGGTCAACTTGACGGAACGGTCGCCGCACGCCGCAGCACGCGTCGCTTGAATGCCGCCGGAGTCGAGAAATTCGATCGCCGATATCTCCGCCGTCCGGTCGTAAACCCGCTCTAATACCAACTGTGGCAGCCCGCCCCTCGTAGAGATGATACAATACTATTACAGTTAAGCTTTATCGCTAACTGCGATAGATTGTACTCTCATGAGTCGCCAGCTAATCTATCTCTCTTTAAGTCCTGACGTTTTTGGGGAAATTTTTTTTTTAATATCATGTAAAACATTATCCACTAATCACTTTGTTTATAATACAAAGTAATTTACATAATACAGTACTTTCGTAAAATATATATTATTACAAAAGAACTATTTCTTTTTCTCTTTTCTTTTATGGCTCAGCGGAAAGACTCTGGCAGGACCATATCCCTTGCCTCCTATCCCATTTGACACACACCATCCCGTCCGTCATCCAGTCAAACAAAGCTACTGAGCTGGTCGCTTACCTGCAACATAAGCAAAAATGGTGAGCTACAGGCTCAGTAAGTTCAAACATGCAAGAAATAAAATTTCTATGAATAGACTATTCATCATGAATAGTAACATTGACTACTATTCATAAATGAATAGTAACTTTAACCACTATTCATTATGAATACTAAGTTTGACCACAACACAGTATATCAACAATATGTCTACCGCGATGTTAGTACCCTCACGAAACTGTGTTATGCTCAATTATGGCATAGTTTCAGTTTTAGGTAATTATCTTTAATTATGTTCTGGTTTTGAGCTCAGGTTGGCAGTACCATTTAAGCGCGCATGACTGGGAGCGGTACATTAGTGCTGACCTCCACAGCCTTAATCTCATAGCCCCGAAGGCAAAATTGTACATGACTGGGAGCGGTACATCAATGCTGACCTCCACAGCCTTAATCTCATAGCCTCGAAGGCAAAATTTACCTCCCTGTACGGAAGGCTGGTACGCCAAAAGTGGTTTCATTACTGACTTTTTAAAGTTCTAACTCGGTGACTTCATATTGCCCCGTGGTTAGGAATGGTTCACATTTTAAATTTTTAGGTGAGTGAGTTTCATTAACCCCGCTCTAGTGCCCGAAGCACGATTTATTATGTGTCCCATTCTCAATAGTGCCCGTAGCACATTTCGTCTCTCTCTCTACTCTATAATAGTGCCCGTGGCACATATGTATCTAACTTATAGTTAGTACATCAAAGTTAGCAATAATAATGCTATATGTTGCAGACAGGTAAATGTTTGAACTTACCTTATCAGTTTCTTCTCTTTTGCCTTTCTGGATCTTTGATCGCCCTCCCTGTAGGTCGATTTTGGGATCCTACGGACAAAACATTGTCTGTTAATTTCATTTCCATTTATAGCTTTTATTTTTCATTAAAAAGCTTAAATAAAACCTATTTATAACTTTTTAGGCTTTATTTATCATTTTCTCCATTTTTCTCAACTTTTGTAAAATTACGATTTTGCCCCTATATTTTGGTAAAATTGCAATTATGCCCCTAATGGAATTTTCTTGATCCAGACTACATTTTTGGCTCTCAGGAACTTTTCTGACTCTTTTCTAATCATTACCGGGTTCGTTTCTATGTTATTTCCATTTTTCACTTTCCTGACCCTTGGGAAGCACTATTCCGACCCTTACGTCGGTTTAGTGATTTTCTATCATTTCGGAGTCTCAAATGGACGTTTTACTAGTATTTAAAACGTTCATCTAGACGTTCTCGATCTAGGTCTCTGAGGCTCGGATTTTCCGTACCCGACTCGGACCTTTATTTCGTTTCCCAAAAACGCCCCCCCTCGAGGTCGGTTTTTCAGCTTCACTCACGTTTTACATTTTTAAGGGAACGGATTACTATTCACGAACCACCCCTTAGGTTTTCCTAATTCAATTTTCCGTTAGGGACTCGGGTTACCGACCCGACCCTAAACTTTTATTTTTAATTCTCTTTTTACCCCAAATGCCGTTTTCGAAATTTTGGCAGCATTTCGACGTAAATTTAAGGCTACCGGTGTTAGGTGCGCCTCGAACCATATGTACTTGCCACGTACTGTACCACAAACCTATTTTATGTAAAAGTTTCCCAAACTTTTACTTAAAAGCTCACAACATTTCAATTCACATTTTGAACCACATTACACAAAATTTCTTTAAATCTTACCCTTGGTTTTGGCCACGGTTTTCACAATCAAAACCTAACCAAAACTTTTCATTTTTTTTTCACCAAATTTTTGGCTATTCCAATGTCATTACCTAGCACATTTTCAAGCCAATTTACATGCATTTTTTAACAAAATTCCTAGGGTTTTTCATCATTACAACCCACGGCCATTTAAGAGAAACATGCACCAAATTTTTTTCTTCATGCTTTCAATCACAAATCCATCATTTCCTTAATTCAATGCATGAATTTAACTATCCAAACATCAAGTAAATGCAAAAATTTTTCCCCAAACCCTAATTAAATCCACAGCCATATTAGGGTTATTTCACACGAAATTTTTTTTCCAAGCTTTCAATCATACAAATCATGTTTTACATTTAATCAAAACATGATTTAAAGCATTTTAACACTTAAACTACAACAATTCCTCATTGACTACACTTGGTAACCCATGGGTTTACCCTTGGAAAACCAACCAAAATTTTGTTTTTCTTTAAACAAAATGCATGGTTTTTCTTCTAATCACACCCTTAACAAAACTCAAACACCAAATCAATCAAAACAAACCAAAATTTTTTCATCCTTTACACTATTCATTGCACAGATTTTAGGGAGAAAACAAGCCAAAATTTGCAAGCTAAAGAAAGTTACCTTGCTTTCTTGCTTCCTTGGACTTCAATGAAGGGTTTGACACAAATTTTGTGACGAAAACTTAGGATATTGGCTTGGTTTCTCTTTGGTTGCTCACAGTTCCTCTTGGGAGAACACTTAGAAATTTTTTTTCCTTATGTTTTTGGCTTTGTAATGGTTACGGCCATTTTGTTCCAAAAGTTGCCAACTTAAACTAGCAAGGAAGCCAATTAATTTGGCTTTCAACCAATGAGAAATCAACACTTATCAAGCCTATTTCTTTCCAAATTTTTCAAAAAAAAAATGATGGAATTTTGGCCAAATCTTGGTCTTTAGATCAAAAAGTGATTAAATCTTGGCCATTAATGCCACCAACCACCATATTTCTTTCATTTATTAATTTTGATTTATGATGTCATAAATGTAAAGCAAAGAGTTGACTTTGACTTTACTATTCACATTAATTCGACTACTTTTTGACCGATACCGGTTCGAGTCGAAATTTTTCTGAAATCGTCCCGGTGGGTTCCTGAGGTCTCCTGTGCAGTCGGATCAATTTATACTACTTCCGTTTAATCAAAATCAATCCCAGAACTTTTTCATCTTTTATTGCCCTGGTTAGGGTTTTCAATGCCTTTTTTAGCACCGTTCCACCCGTTTCAACTCAGTGAATTTTTCCAACACTGAATTCTTACTCGTCAGTATTGTTAGAACATTTTAATATATTCTAAACAATATAAATACATTTATTTCACTCTTTAAATAGTACAAATTGTTATACACATACATTTGTTCATTTTCTTCCGAGAATGCCTGAATTTCCCGGTTGTCATAGGCCCTTTCAAATGAAGGGGTTTTAAGTTAAAGCAGAAAGTTGAGCATCCGTTGATGGCTCTTCGGCTATTTTTACCACGGACGTTACCGATGGTCTGTGCACGTAGGGTACTGACACATGGGCCCTAAGTAGACAAGAAAAGAAAAGAGAAGTTTGAAGCATAAATGAGCATAACCGGATCATGCATTAGTTATAGTTCACCGTGCTTCTAGATGCATTCAATACACGATGTTTCTGTGATGCACATTTTACGTGAAGTTTTATAATCATTGATATGATATGTGATATGTGATATGTTAAAGTGATATATGTGATATATGACTGCTTATATGTTTTTAAGTACGTACTATGTTTTAACATGTTTTTTGGTAAACATGTTGTACTTACTAGACGTAAAGCTCACGTAGTGTGTTCATGCTGTAGGTAAGCATCCTACGGCTTAAATCCCAATGGGCGATGGTGGTGGCGGAGGCGGATGTGAGGGCGAGGTTATGGAGACACCGCGAGTTTATCTTCCACAAAATTTGAGTATCAGTATTTTGAATAGTAATGGTTAAATAGTACTTTGAATAGTAATTGTCAGACAGTAAGTTTGAATAGTAACTGTTACATAGTATTTTTAAATAGTAACCGTAAACCATATTTTTAAATATTAATCATTAAATGGTATTTTTGAATAGTAACCGTAAACCGTATTTTTGAATAGTAATCATTAAATAGTATTTTTGAATAGTAATCGTTAAATGATATTTTTTGAATAGTAATCGGTATATGTACGTATACTAGTAAATACGTACATGTAAAAAAAAATCCCAAATTTTATGATATCTACTTAAGTATAAGAAAAGCAAGTAAGGCAAGTTAATAGTTTTTAGTAACGGTGTGGGCCACTGAGGGCACGGGGCGTCACAGATTTAGGCTCCAAGATGAACATGAGATTTGTTCATCTTGTTGAGGATGAAAACTTTCATGTTCTCCAAAAATTGCAAATAAAGTCGTTTCGATCAAGTTTCAAAATGGTTTTCAAAAATGGTTCAAAAACCACCTTTAAAATGTAACTTTAAAAATGTAATTTATACTCTTCAAAATAAAATGTGTTTTAACACTTTAAAAATACAAACATGGTTTTTATAAAAACGTCCCCCACCTTCTAACGGGGTGATAAGGGGATGGTTACAAAAATAAAGAATTTTTCCCAAGAACTTTTAAGTCAACCTACACTTTTTTTTCAAAGAGAAATGGTGTGTGTAGCCCGGTAGGCTACCACACCAAACAAACCTTAGTAGCCCGGTAGGCTACTACCTCAAACAAGCCATAGTGGCTCGGTGGGCCATTACACCAAACAAGCAATAGTAGCCTGGTAGGCTACCACACCCCAACAAGCAAAGTAATCTGGTCGGTTACTACACCTGTTTATGCATAGTAACTTGACAGACTACTTAGTTACCAACACGCGAGGTAACCGGTTAGTTGACTGATCGGTAAACTAGTCAAGGACCGTATTTCGAATAACATTGTGAGGGACAATGATTAATCTGTCAAGTAGATGATTGATCAGACACGATACGATTTAGACACCAAATCCCCATAGTAGGCCAATAGGGTACCAATGGACCTCGGTACCACATAGAAACACGAGCAATAATCACTCACAGTAGTAGTGACTCTACGGAGTTGCTGATAAGGAACGTTATTCATGACAGATGGTCACCTGTAAATTGGTAATGGCGTGAGTATGCATTTTTGCTTGCAAATTTAGGTAAGTACAACTCCACCTGCAGCATGAATAAAATGATGTCAAAATGGTGTTTTACAGTATGTTAAAATATGTATGCCATGCACAAGATGTCGCACCGCATAATTAACAGCATATAGTTTCACAATCAAGTAGATTGATGAAAGAGCAAGTTAGACGCCACACGTCCCTACCACATAGGATTAGGGACAGCTTAGAAAAGCATGTGGCTAGAAAAGATAAACAAGATGGAAATGTATAGGTATGTCGTACCGGCTCTTTAAGTTGAAAGGGTTTTAAAGTAAGTTAAAGTAGAAAGTTGAGCATCCATTGATGGCTCTCTGGCTTTTAACCATGGGCGTTACCTATGGTCTGTGCACATACGGTACTGACACATGGCCCCTAAATAGACAAGAAAAAGAAAGGAAAATAATGAAGCATAAACGAACATAACCGGATCATGCATTAGTTATAGTTCACCATACTTCTAGATGTACTCAGTACACGATGTTTTTATGATGCATATGTTATGTGAAGTTTTATAATCATTGATATGGTATGTGATATGTGACATGTTAAAGTAATATATGTGATACATGATTGGTTATATGTTTTTAAGTATGTACTATAGTTAAACATGTTTTGCGGTAAACATGTTATACTTACTGGGCATAAAGCTCACATAGTGTATTCATGCTGTAGGTAAGCGTCCTATAGCTTAAAACCCAATGGACGATAGTGGCAGCGGAGGTGGATCTGAGGGCAAGGGTATGGAGACATCGCGAGTTTATCTTCCGCAAATTTGAGTATCAACATTTTGAATAGTAATGGTTAAATAGTATTTATGAATAGTAACTGTTAAACAGTATTTGTATATAGTAATCGCTAAACAGTATATTTGAATAGTAATCGTTAAATAGTATTTTTGAATAATAACTGTAAACCATACTTTTGAATAGTAACCGTTGCATAGTATTTTTGAATAGTAACTGTAAACCGTATTTTTGAAGAGTAACCATTAAATAGTATTTTTAAATACTAATCGTTAAATAGTATTTTGAATAGAAATTGATATACGTACGTATACAGTAAATATGTACATGTAAAAAAATATCCCTAAATTTATGATATCTAGTTACGTATCAAGTGCAAGAAAGTACAAGAAAAGAAAGCAAGTAAGCAAGTTTTAGTGACGGTCTAGGCCACTAAGGGCACGGGGCCTCATAGTTGGTACCAGAGTGGTTTTTTGCCGCCCTACCTCACATCGCCGTAAGCCTGCCTCATCCGTCCAAGTAAGTTAGCTTTTGTTTTTAAATATTTTTATATAAGTTGATGTTTAAGTTATAGTACGAGGATGACTGCACCAGTTGACCCCTGGCAAGTGCAAGAGGATCGAGAAGTGAGTATAGCTTTCGCTGCCATGTGACTGTAGGATAATAAATCGGTAAAAACGTATCAGAGTGGCACAGCGGAACAATAAAATTTTTTTTTTTAAGATCGTTAAATATCTCATGATGCCAACTACAATAAACCAACAACAATTAAAACTCATACCTCAAGGATGCCAATCTTGCAGGAGGAGAATGACCAGAGGCTTCAACCAACTAGCCTTCTCTACTATTCTCCAATTCCCGAATGGCTGAGTGTGTGAGCACTCTGAACCTCGATCAGTATGCTAGCACTGCTAGTCTTCTTCCCACCACCTAGATCTCTAAAGAACTTATTGTCACAATGAGCTGTGCAACAATAAGCCTGCTCACCTTAGAGTCTGTGGTCTGAGAGAACTGGAGTGGCAGGACCTCTATTTATAGACCTGCATGAGGTGATTCTCTGAATTCGAATTGGACTAGGAAAAGATATTCTCCCTTATCCATAACAATAAAATCTGAATTTTTCATGGGAAAATCCCAACAATAAAATTCGGCCATTTAGGATAAATCCAATCCAAATCTAAACAAGATTTTAACTAGAATTTTATCTCCATTTTTCAACCAAAAAATATGAAAAATCTAAGGAGAAAATCTCCTAAAAATTTCGGCCACTTTTAGGATAAGGGAGAATCAAAATTCGACTAGGATTTTCAAGCTTGAATCTTATCTCATCCTTATCCAAAATAACCAAATTTTCCTAGAAGATATTCTCCAAAATTTCGGCCACTTTCTGGGGAGGAGAGAATCCAAATTCAACTGGGATTGAAACTTGAATTTTTCCATTTGAACCTTATCCACAAAAACTGAAAATCCATTGAGGTTAATCCTCAAAATTTCATCCATCATTGTTAGGATTTGGATTCAAAATTCAAGTAGGATTCTAACAAGATTATCCTCTCCATATCCAACTCAAATTCGAATTTCAATCCTTGTGGATTTACCACAACAAATTCGAATCCCACTTGGACTGTGATTCAAAATTTGAATTTCAAATTTCAAATTCGAATTTCAAATTCGAATTTCAATTTCAAATTTCAAATTTCAAATTTAAATTTCAAATTCAAATTTCAAATTCGAATTTCAAATTCAAATTTCAAATTCAAATTTCAAATTCAAAATTCAAATTTCAAATTTCAAAATTCAAATTTCAAAATCCACAAAACAGTTGTGTTTCAAATTCTTGTTCTCATGGATAATTTTCTACAACTCCAATCCAATCTCAAATAAAATCATGGCAACTTTATTTGGAGTTCGAATAATTTTGTACTCTATTATCCAAAACAAAATCTGAATCCAACCGGAGAGAATCTTGTCTACCATCCTAATCCTATGTCATCACCATCCATGCATAATAAACTAGCCAATAGCATACACAAATCAATTTGCCAAACGTTAAGGAATTATGTGGAGCTAGTATAGGGACTGATTGGACATATATAATCGGGTCGGGCTCCCGTAAATCCATATGATCATCATTCTTTTACCGAACAACTCAATCATATGATCGCTAATTTCATAGTCACACCACTATAAACCTGAAACTGAACCAATTATATACCGTATTACGTAAGCCTGTGACAAGCTATCGTCCAATGACCTTGTCATGTATGCAAAACCCACATATGATATCCATGATCAGCCTTAGGCCAAAGTTTGTTTAATCCTACTGATTAGGCTATTTTAAAGTTCCATTATACTACTGAATAAAGAAAATGATTATTCAGCATATGTGAATAAGAAGTCATCCGTCCAGCAGACGACCCAAGGCCTTGTCCATTTTCACATTCAGTATAATGCCTTTAAGAGGATACCCTTAACTCCTCATTAGAGCTATGATTCCGATATCTGTAAACGAACCCTTCATCGTATACAATTCATGCACCCAACGAACCGGTCTATAAGCTTACTACCTCTGAGACGCTTTAGCCATTGGAACATCAAAGTACACAAGTCATATACATGAAGCTGTCCTTTTACTCAGGATTAAGGTTACTGCATAATGAACGCCAAAAGCAGATTGATCCACTCAAAGCGGACTTCATAGATCAATCACGTTTTAGTCCCGGTCTAATATGTCACCACCAAGCAACATATCTATGTCTCTACTTGGGAGTCCAGGTCCAGACAGTCAAGACAAACCCTCCCCTCTAAGGCTTTGACAACATAATAGTCTTAACATGAATTAGATGCTCGGTCTAACCCCATAGACTACAGACCATAGTTTAGACCGCTAACTTTAGAACATTGTCTTCTCGCATACAAAAGTCCATTGCATGCAATGTTCTAACAGTTTAACACAAGCAGTCAGGGAGCCATATTTGCTTACATTTACTTTAACATGTAAATAAGATGAGGACAGATAGCAATTTAATGAATAACCTCTATATATAATTTTATTATCCAGTTCAAAATAAATACATCAAAAATGTCTCTAATGCTTAGGGCATTTCCTAACAATCTCCCACTTGCCCTAAGCCAGCAGATGTGCCATGTTACGTGTGGCGGCCCGCCCCTCGTAGAGATCATACAATACTATTACAGTTGAGCTTTATCGCTAACTGCGATAGATTGTACTCTCATGGGTCGCCGGCTTATCTCTCTCTCTCTTTCAGAATCATGTCGTTTTAGGGGAAATTTTTTTTTTTTTTTAAAACATCATATAAAATCTTTTTCCACTATTTACTTTGTTGACAAGTACAAAGTAATATAAATAATACAGTACTTTCGTAAAATTATATATAATTACAAAAGACTGTTTCCCCCTTTTTCCCTTCACTTTACGCTCAGCGGCAAGACTCCGGCAGTACCATATCCCTCGCCCAGTTATCCCATTTGACACGCGCCATCCCGTCCGCCATCCAGCCAAACAAGCTACTGAGCTGGTCGCTTACCTGCAACATTAGCAAAAATGGTGAGCTACAGGCTCAGTAAGTTCAAACATGCAAGAAATAAAATTTCAATGAATAGTACTATTCATCATGAATAGTACCGTTGACTACTATTCATCCGTGAATAGTAATGTTGACCACAACACTGTATCACACTAGTACATCTACCGCGATGTTAGTGCTCTCACTAAACTGTCTTATGCTCAATTATGGCATAGTTTCAGTTTTAGGTTATTATCTTTATTTACGTTCTGGTTTTGAGCTCAGATTGGCAGTACCATTTAAGTGCGCATGACTGGGAGCGGTACATTAGTGCTGACCTCCACAGCCTTATCTCATAGCCCCGAAGGCAAAATTTTACATTGACTGGGAGCGGTACATCAGTGCTGACCTCCACAGCCTTATCTCATAGCCCCGAAGGCAAAAGTACCTCCCTATACGGAAGGCTGGTACGCCAGAAAGTGGTTTCATTACCGACTTTTTAAATTCTAACCCGGTGACTTCACATTGTCCCGTGGTTAGGAATGGTTCACATTTTAATTTTAGGTGAGTGAGTTTTATTAACCTCACTCTAGTGCCCGAAGCACAATTAACCATGTGTCCCATTCTTATAGTGCCCGTAGCACATTTCGTCTCTCTCTTTATTCTATCATAGTGCCCGTAGCACATATGTACCTAACTTATAGTTAGTACATTAAAGTTAGCACAATATTACTATATGTTGCAGACAGGTAAATGTCTGAACTTACCTTATCAGACTGTTCCCTTTCTCTCTCTCGGATCTTGAATCGCCTTCCTTGTAGGCCGATTTTGGGATCCTACAGACAAAACTATGTCTGTTAATTTCTTTCCCATTTATAGCTTTTATTTTTCATTAAAAAGCTTAAATAAAACCTATTTATAACTTTTTAGGTTTTATTTATTATTTTCACCATTTTCCCCCAACTTTTGCAAAATTACGATTTTGCCCTAATATTTTGCTAAAATTACAGTTTTGCCCCTAACGGAATTTTATTGATCCAGACTGCATTTTTGGCTCTCAGGAACTTTTCTGACTCTTTTCTAGTCATTACCGGGTTCGTTTTTATTTTATTTCCACTTTTTGTTTTCCCGGCCCTCGGGAAGCACTATTCCGACCCTCACGTCGGTTTAGCGATTTTCTATCGTTTCGGAGCCTCAAATGGACGTTTCACTAGTATTTAAAACGTTCATCTAGACTTTCCCGACCTAGGTCTCCGAGGCTCGGGTTTTCCGTTCCCGACTCGGACCTTTATTTTATTTCCAAAAACGCCCCCCCTCGGGGTCGGTTTTTAAATCTCACACGTGTTTTATATTTTTAGGGGACGGGTTACTATTCACGACCCACCCCTTAAATTACCCTTATTCACTTTTTCCGTTAGGGACTCGGGTTTCCGTCCCGGCCCTAACTTTTATTTTAAATCCCTATTTTACCCCGAATGCCGTTTTCGAAATTTCGGCAGCATTTCGGCGTAAATTTAAGGCTTCCGGCGTTAGGTACGCCTCGAACCATAAGTACCTGCCACGTACTATACCACAAGCCTATTTTATGTAAAAGTTTTCCAAACTTTTACATAAAAGCCCACAATTTTCCAATTTCACATTATCACCCACATTACAACATTTTTTCACAAATTTACCCTTAATTTGGTTTCGGTTTTCACAACAAAACCGAACCAAATTTTGTCAAACTTTCACCACATTTTAGGCCATTCAAATGTCACATTTTTAACACATTTTCAAGCCCATTTTCTTGGATTTTCAACCAAATTTCCTAGGGTTTTAACCCTTGTATAACCCACGGCCATTTAATGAAACACATGCCAAACATTTTTGTTTCATTCTTTCATTCACATTGCCACCATTTACACATTAATTTGCATGATTTCAATCAACCAAATATCACATAAACCAATGAAAATTTTTCTTCCAAACCATTAACAACCCACGGCCACCTTATGAATTTCACACAAGAAATTTTTTTCAAACTTTCCACAATGAAATACAAGCTTTGTTCTTCACAAAATTAAGCTTAGAAAGCATATTCACCATTAACCAAATTTTTTTCTCATTGGTTACCCAAGGTAACCCACGGATTTACCCTTGAAAAACCAACCAAATTTCAGTTTTTCTTTAATGAATTAGCATGGTTTTCTTCCTCAATACATCCTTAACAAAACCATCAAATCCATGAAAAACAACCAAAAATTTTACATCTTCCAATCACTATTCACCCACGGATTTTGTGAAGAAAACCATGAAAAAAATCAAGTGCAAGGGAAGTTACCTTAATCAATTGCTTCCTTTGTCTTCAATGAACACTTTGCCACTCTTTTTTGTGAAGAAAAATTGAAGAAAATCTTGGTTCTCCTTGGTAGCTCACGTACATGCCATGGAAGAAACACTTAGAATTTTTTTTTCTTTTGGTTTTGCTTGAAAATTGGCTTCGGCCACTTTATGAAAATGTTGCCGACTTAACCATGCAAGAAAGCCAATTAATTTGGCTCAAAACCAATCAAATTTTGACATCTTTCCATGCCATTTCTTTCCCCATTTTTCAAAAATTAAAATGGGTATATTTTGGCCAAATCTTGGCCTTTAGATCAAAAGCTAAATGAATCATGGCCATCCATTCTACCAACCACCAAAATTCTTTAATTTATTAATCTTGAATTATGATGTCATAAATACAAAAGTAAAAGTTGACTTTGACTTTCACTATTCACATTAATTCGACTACTTTTTGACCGATGCCGGTTCGAGCCGAAATTTTCCTGAAATCGTCCCGGCGTGTTCCTGAGGTCTCCTGTGCAGTCGGATCAATTTAATCTGCTTCCGTTTGATCAAAATCAATCCCGGAAGTTTACCGTCTTTTATTGCTCCGGTTAGGGTTTTCAATGCCGATTTTGGCACCGTTTCACCCGTTTCAACTCAGTGAATTTTTCCAACACTGAATTCTTACTCGTCAGTATTGTTAGAACATTTTCACATATTCTAAACAATATAAATACATTTATTTCACTCTTTAAATAGTACAAATTGTTATATACATACAATTGTACATTTTCATCCGAGAATTGCCTGAATTTCCCGGTTGTCACATTACGCATCCCCATCGCCTCTACTTTCCTCTCAAAGCTTCTAGCCACCAAAGTCTTAGTAAAGGGATCGGCGATGTTATCCTCGGATGCGATCTTACATACATCCACTTGTCCTGTCTCCACGTGCCCTCTAATAATATGATACCTCCGATCGATGTGCTTGGTCCTCTTGTGGTGCCGAGATTCCCTTGTGTTGGCAATAGCCCCTGTATTATCACAGTAAAATGTGATAGGCTTGTCAACACCCGGAATGACCTCAAGGTCTCTAAAGAACTTGCGGAGCCAAACCGCTTCTTTAGATGCCTCAGCCGTAGCCACATACTCAGCCTCCATAGTAGAGTCAGCTGTGCAGCCCTGCTTCATGCTCCTCTACACAATGGCGCCTCCTCTGAGTAAAAACACTGATCCAGATGTCGATTTCCTCAAATCCTTAGAAGTCTGGAAGTCTGAGTCTGTGTATCCTTCGGGTGTTAGGTCCCCTCCAGAATACACCAACATATAATCCCTCGTTCTCTTAAGATACTTGAGTATATGCTTTACAGCTTGCCAGTGCTTGGTTCCAGGATTTGCTTGATATCGACTCACCATACCTACTGCAAAACATATATCCGGGCGCGTGCAAAGCATAGCGTACATAAGGCTACCCACAGCGGATGCATAAGGGACCTTACTCATACGCTCTCTTTCTTTCGATGTCTTGGGACAGTCATCCAATGAAAGAGTTAGACCGATAATAGAAGGTTGTGAGCCTTTCTTTGCCTCTTGCAATGCATATTTGTCAATTATTTTATCTATGTATGAAGCTTGGGATAACGCTATCATTTTGTTCTTTCGATCTCTAAAGAGACGAATGCCTAGAATATAATTAGCTTCTCCCAAGTCCTTCATGTCAAACTGTTGGTGTAACCAAAGCTTGATCGATGATAAGTTCCCTACATCATTCCCAATGAGTAGTATATCATCGACATAGAGTATCAGAAATACCACTTTTCCATCCTTAATACGTTTATAAACACAAGGTTCATCAACGTTCTGCTCAAAACCAAATGTCTTAATCGCTTGATCAAACCTCTGGTTCCATGAGCGGGATGCTTGCTTTAATCCATAAATGGATCTAAGCAACTTGCAGACTTTCCTTTCTTGGCCTTTCACTACGAACCCTTCGGGCTGTATGTGACAACCGGGAAATTCAGGCAGTTCTCGGATGAAAAATGTACAATTGTATGTATATAACAATTTGTACCATTTAAAGAGTGAAATAAATGTATGTATATTGTTTAGAATATGTGAAAATGTTCTAACAATACTGACGAGTAAGAATTCAGTGTTGGAAAAATTCACTGAGTTGAAACGGGTGAAACGGTGCCAAAATCGGCATTGAAAACCCTAACCGAGCCAATAAAAGACGGTAAACTTCCAGGATTGATTTTGATCAAACAGAAGCAGTTTAAATTGATCCGACTGCACAGGAGACCTCAGGAACACGCCGGGACGATTTCAGGAAAATTTCGGCTCGAACCGGTATCGGTCAAAATGTAGTCGAATTAATGTGAATAGTAAAAGTCAAAGTCAACTTTCACTTTTGCATTTATGACATCATAAATCAAGATTAATGAATTAAAGAAATAAGGTGGTTGGTGGCATTAATGGCTAGGATTTAATCACCTTTTGATCTAAAGGCCAAGATTTGGCCAAAAATTACCATTTTTAATTTTTGAAAAATGGGGAAAGAATTAGGTTGAAAGATGTCTAATTTTCATTGGTGGAAGGCTAAATTAATTGGCCTTTGGTTTCATTAAGTAGGCAAAAATTTTACAAAGTGGCTGAGACCCATTTTTCAAGCCAAACCAAAAGAAAAAAAATTTTCTAAGTTTCTTCCATGGAGTCTACGTGAGCCACCCAAGGGAAACCAAGATTTTCTTCAACTTTTCTTCACAAAAAAGAGTGTCAAAGTGTTCCTTGAAGACAAAGGAAGCATTAGACCAAGGTAACTCCCTTTTTCACTAAATTTTTTCATGGTTTTTCTTCATGAAATCCGTGGGTGAATAGTGAGAAAAAGATGGAAAATTTTTGGTTGTTTTTCATGGATTTGATGTTGGGTTATGTTAAGGATGTAATAAGGAAGAAAACCATGCAAATTGTGTAAAGAAAAACCGAAATTTTGTTGGTTTTTCAAGGGAAAATCCGTGGGTTACCTTAGGTAACCAATGAGAAAAAGTTGTGGTTAATTGCTAACATGCTTTCAAAGTTGAAATTGGTGAAGAATAAAGCATGAATTTATTGTGAAAAGTTTGAAAAAAATTCTTGGTATGCATTTCATAAAATGGCCGTGGGGTTTAATAATGGTTTGGAAGAAAATTTTTGCTTGATTTATGTGGTGTTTGGTTGATTGGAATTATGCATTTCAATATGCAAATGATGAATTTATAATGGAAAGAATGAAACAAAATTTTTTGGCATGTTTTCATTCTTTGGCCGTGGGTTATACAAGGGTAAAAACCCTAGGAAGTTTGGTTGAAAATGCAAAGATAATGGGCTTGAAAATGTGTTAAAAATGTGACATTTGAATGGCCTAAGGTGTGGTGAAAGTTTGACAAAATTTGGTTTGGTTTGGTTGTGAAAACCGAAACCAAATTAAGGGTAAAATTGTGAAAAAATTTTGTTTTGTGGGTGATAATGTGGAATTGGAATTTTGTGGGTTTTTATGTAAAAGTTTGGAAAACTTTTACATAAAATAGGCTTGTGGTATAGTACGTGGCAAGTACATACGGTTCGAGGCGTACCTAACGCCGGAAGCCTTAAAATTACGCCGAAATGCTGCCGAAATTTCAAAAACGGCATTCGGGGTAAAATAGGAATTTAAAATAAAAGTTAGGGCCGGGACGGAAACCCGAGTCCCTAACGGAAAATTGAATGAGGGAAACTTAAGGGGTGGTTCGTGAATAGTAACCCGTCCCCTTTAAAATTTAAAACGCGAGCGAAATTGAAAAACCGACCCCGAGGGGGGGGCGTTTTTGGAAATGAAATAAAGGTCCGAGTCGGGAACGGAAAACCCGAGCCTCGGAGACCTAGGTCGGGAAAGTCTAGATGAACGTTTTAAATACTAGTGAAACGTCCATTTGAGGCTCCGAAACGATAGAAAATCGCTAAACCGACGTAAGGGTCGGAATAGTGCTTCCCGAGGGCCGGGAAAGCAAAAAGTAGAAATAAAGTAAAAACGAACCCGGTAATGATTAGAAAAGAGTCAGAAAAGTTCCTGAGAGCCAAAAATGAAGTCTGGATCAATAAAATTCCGTCAGGGGCAAAACTACAATTTTGCCAAAATATTGGGGCTAAATCGTAATTTTACAAAAGTTAGGGGAAAATGGTGAAAATAATAACTAAAACCTAAAAAGTTATAAATAGGTTTTATTTAAGCTTTTTAATGAAAAATAAAAGCTATAAATGGAAATGAAATTAACAGACAAGGTTTTGTCTGTAGGATCCCAAAATCGGCCTACAAGGAAGGTGATTCAAGATCCAAGAGAGAGAAAGGGAACAGTCTGATAAGGTAAGTTCAGACATTTACCTGTCTGCAACATATAGCAATATTGTGCTAACTTTAATGTACTAACTATAAGTTAGGTACATATGTGCTACGGGCACTATGATAGAATAGAGAGAGAGACGAAATGTGCTACGGGCACTATAAGAATGGGACACATGGTTAATTGTGCTTCGGGCACTAGAGCGAGGTTAATGAAACTCACTCACCTAAAAAATTAAAATGTGAACCATTCCTAACCACGGGACAATGTGAAGTCACCGGGTTAGAATTTTAAAAAGTCGGTAATGAAACCACTTTCTGGCGTACCAGCCTTCCGTACAGGGAGGTACTATTTTTGGCTTCGGGGCTATGAGACTAAGGCTGTGGAGGTCAGCACTGATGTACCGCTCCCAGTATTATAAAATTTTGCCTTCGGGGCTATGAGATTAAGGCTGTGGATGTCAGCACTAATGTACCGCTCCCAGTCATGCGCACTTAAATGGTACTGCCAACCTGAGCTCAAAACCAGAACGTAATCAAAGATAATGACCTAAAACTGAAACTATGCCATAATTGAGCATAAGACAGTTTAGGGAGAGTACTAACATCGCGGTAGATGTACTGTTGTGACACAGTGTTGTGGTCAACCTTACTATTCACCATGAATAGTAGTCAAAGTTACTATTCATATATGAATAGTGTCAACGGTACTATTCATGATGAATAGTACTATTTATAGAAATTTTATTTCTTGCATGTTTGAACTTACTGAGCCTGTAGCTCACCATTTTTGCTAATGTTGCAGGTAAGCGACCAGCTCAGTAGCTTGTTTGACTGGATGCGGACGGGATGGCGCGTGTCAAATGGGATAACTGGGCGAGGGATATGGTACTGCCAGAGTCTTCCCGCTGAGCGTTAAAGTGAAGGAAAAAAAAAAAAAGGGAAACAGTTCTTTTGTAATTATATATATATTTTACAAAAGTACTGTATTATTTATATTACTTTGTACTTGCCAACAAAGTAAATAGTGGAAGAAGATTTTACATGATGTTTAAAAAAAAAAAAAAAATTTCCCCAAAAACGACATGATTTAAAAAGAGAGTGAGATAAGCCGGCGACCCATGAGAGTACAATCTATCGCAGTTAGCGATAAGCTCAACTGTAATAGTATTGTATGATCTCTACGAGGGGCAGGCCGCCATACTGTATCATATAGATACACTCTTCAAGATGGCCATTCAAGAATGCCGTCTTGACATCCATTTGCCAGATCTTGTAATCGAGAGCCGCAGCAACGGATAGAAGAATACGGATAGACTTCAGCATAGCAACAGGTGAAAAGGTTTCATCGTAATCGATTCCAGCCTTTTGCGTGTACCCCTTTGCAACCAGTCTAGCTTTGAAAGTTTCCACTCTCCCTTCCGCATCCTTCTTTCTTTTGTAGACCCATTTGCATCCAATGGGTTTTATCCCATCCGGCAAATCTACAAGTTCCTAAACAGAGTTGGATTTCATAGAATCCATCTCATTATTCATAGCCTATTTCCAAGATTTAGAATCAACATCATTTATAGCTTCATCATAGGTGACCGGATCATCCTCATGCTCATGAGCCTCGGCTTGGTATACCTCAGCATCATACATGAAGAAATTAGGTTTCTTCGAAACCCTCCCACTACGACGAGGCACCCTAAATTGTTGTTCATCTGCAGATCTTTCACTGGAACTTGGATTTACGTCTAAGGCTGAAATCTGTGGAGCAGTTACTTCACCCGACAACTCCTCTAGCACCACTTTGCTTCGAGGCTTAAAGTCGTTCATGTGTCTTTCCTCCAAGAATGTCGTATAGGTTGAGACAATGACTTTTTGTTCCTTCGGGTTATAGAACAGACCTCCTTTAATTCCTTTTGGATACCCTACAAACATGCACAATTCTGATCTTGGTTCCAACTTCTTCGCATCCCCATCCAGTACATGCGCCGGGCAGCCCCATATTCTCATATGTCCAAGGGAGGGCTTCCGGCCACGCCATAATTCATACGGAGTTCTGGGAATTGATTTGCTTGGAACCTGGTTCAGAATATAGCATGTCGTTCGTAAAGCATATCCCCAAAATAATAATGGCAGCGTTGAATAACTCATCATGGACCGTACCATCTCCAACAAGGTCCTGTTTCTCCTTTCAGCTACACCATTCTGTTGTGGAGTACCAGGTGTAGTCAACTGGGATAATATCTCGTTCTCTACAAGATGTCTTAGAAATTCATCGGAGAGGTTTTCGCCACCTCGATCAGATCGAAGAGTCTTTATGGATTTATCCAATTGCTTTTCCACTGTGATAACCGGGAAATTCAGACAATTCTCGGATGAAAATGTACAATTGTATGTATATAACAATTTGTACTATTTAAAGAGTGAAATAAATGTATTTATATTGTTCAGAATATATGAAAATGTTCTAACAATACTGACGAGTAAGAATTCAGTGTTGGAAAAATTCACTGAGTTGAAACGGGTGAAACGGTGCCAAAATCGGCATTGAAAACCCTAACCGAGCCAATAAAAGACGGTAAACTTCCGGGATTGATTTTGATCAAACGGAAGCAAATTAAATTGATTCGACTGCACAGGAGACCTCAGGAACACGCCGGGACGATTTCAGGAAAATTTCGGCTCGAACCGGTATCGGTCAAAAAGTAGTCGAAGTAATGTGAATAGTGAAAGTCAAAGTCAACTTTCACTTTTGCATTTATGACATCATAAATCAAGTTTATTAAATGGAATAAATAAGGTGGTTGGTGGCATTAATGGCTAGGATTTAATCACCTTTTGATCTAAAGGCCAAGATTTGGCCAAAAATTACCATTTTTAATTTTTGAAAAATGGAGAAAGAAATGGTGATGAAAGGTGTCAAAATTCCATTGGTTTAGAGCCAAATTAATTGGCTTTCCTTCATGCATAAGTCGGCAAAACTTGGGAATGAAATGGCCGAAACTTTTGCAAGACAAAAACCAAACAAAAATTTTCTAAGTTAACTTCCATGGTGTCTACGTGAGCCACCCAAGGGAAACCAAGCAATCTCTTCAAATTTTCTTCACAAAAAGTGTGTCAAAACACTCCTTGAAGACAAAGGAAGCAATTGATTAAGGTAACTTCCCTTGCACTTGATTTTTTTCATGGTTTTCTTCACAAAATCCGTGGGTGAATAGTGATTGGAAGATGTAAAATTTTTGGTTGTTTTTCATGGATTTGATGTTGGGTTTTGTTAAGGATGAAATAAGTAAGAAAACCATGCAAATTCATTAAAGAAAAACCAAAATTTTGTTGGTTTTTTAAGGGGAAATCCGTGGGTTACCTTGAGTAACCAATGAGAAAAAAATTTTGGTTAATGGTTAACATGCTTTCTAAGTTTAAATTTGTGAAGAATAAAGCTTGTATTTCATTATGAAAAGCTTGGAAAAAATTTCTTGTGTGAAATACATGATGTGGCCGTGGGGTTGTTATGGTTTGGAAGAAAATTTTTGCATGTTTTATGTGGTAATTGGTTGATTGGAATTATGCATTTCAATATGCAAATGATGAATTTATAATGGAAAGAATGAAACAAAATTTTTTGGTATGTTTTCATTCAATGGCCGTGGGGTATAAATGTGTAAAAACCCTAGGAAATTTGGTTGAAAATGCCAAGAAAATGGGCTTGAAAATGTGTTAAAAATGTGACATTTGAATGGCCTAAAATGTGGTGAAAGTTTGACAAAATTTGGTTCGGTTTTGTTGTGAAAACCGAAACCAAATTAAGGGTAAATTTGTGAAAAAATGTTGTAATGTGGGTGATAATGTGAAATTGGAAAAATTGTGGGCTTTTATGTAAAATTTTGGAAAACTTTTACATAAAATAGGCTTGTGGTATAGTACGTGGCAGGTACATACGGTTCGAGGCGTACCTAACGCCGGGAGCCTTAAAATTACGCCGACATGCTGCCGAAATTTCGAAAACGGCATTCGGGGTAAAATAGGAATTTAAAATAAAAGTTAGGGCCGGGACGGAAACCCGAGTCCCTAACGGAAAAGTGAATAAGGAAAATTTAAGGGGTGGGTCATGAATAGTAACCCGTCCCCTTAAAAATGAAAAACGCGTGTGAGATTGAAAAACCGACCCCGAGGGGGGGCGTTTTTGGAAATGAAATAAAGGTCCGAGTCGGGAACGAAAAACCCGAGCCTCGGAGACCTAGGTCGGGAAAGTCTAGATGAACGTTTTAAATACTAGTGAAACGTCCATTTGAGGCTCCGAAACGATAGAAAATCGCTAAACCGACGTAAGGGTCGGAATAGTGCTTCCCGAGGGCCGGGAAAGTGAAAAGTGGAAATAAAATAGAAACGAACCCGGTAATGATTAGAAAAGAGTCAGAAAAGTTCCTGAGAGCCAAAAAAATGCAGTCTGGATCAATAAAATTCCGTCAGGGGCAAAACTGTAATTTTACCAAAATATTGGGGCAAAATCGTAATTTTGTAAAAGTTGGGGGAAAACGGTGAAAATAATAAATAAAACCTAAAAAGTTATAAATAGGTTTTATTTAAGCTTTTTAATGAAAAATAAAAGCTATAAATGGGAAAGAAATTAACAGACATAGTTTTGTCTGTAAGATCCCAAAATCGGCCTACAAGGAAGGCGATTCAAGATCCAAGAGAGAGAAAGGGAACAGTCTGATAAGGTAAGTTCAGACATTTACCTGTCTGCAACATATAGCAATATTGTGCTAACTTTGATGTACTAACTATAAGTTAGGTACATATGTGCTACGGGCACTATTATAGAGTAGAGAGAGAGACGTAATGTGCTACGGGCACTATTGAGAATGGACACATTGTTAATTGTGCTTCGGGCACTAGAGCGAGGTTAATGAAACTCACTCCCCTAAAATTAAAATGTGACCCATTCCTAACCACGGGGCAATATGAAGTCACCGGGTTAGATGTGTAAAAAGTCGGTAATGAACCCACTTTCTGGCGTACCAGCCTTCCGTATAGGGAGGTATTTTTGCCTTCGGGGCTATGAGATAAGGCTGTGGAGGTCAGCACTGATGTACCGCTCCCAGTCATGTACTATTTTGCCTTCGGGGCTATGAGATTAAGGCTGTGGAGGTCAGCACTAATGTACCGCTCCCAGTCATGCGCACTTAAATGGTACTGCCAACCGAGCTCAAAACCAGAACGTAATTAAAGATAATGACCTAAAACTGAAACTGTGCCATAATTGAGCATAAGACAGTTTAGTGAGAGCACTAACATCACAGTAGATGTACTAGTGTGAGACAGTGTTGTGGTCAAACTTACTATTCATCATGAATAGTGATCAAAGTTACTACTCATGTATGAATAGTGGTCAAAGGTACTATTCACGATGAATAGTACTATTCATAGAAATTTTATTTCTTGCATGTTTGAATTTACTGAGTCTGTAGCTCACCATTTTTGCTAATGTTGCAGGTAAGCGACCAGCTCAGTAGCTTATTTGACTGGATGCGGACGGGATGGCGCGTGTCAAATGGGATAACTGGGCGAGGGATATGGTACTGCCAGAGTCTTGCCGCTGAGCGTAAAGTGAAGGGAAAAAGGGGGAAACAGTCTTTTGTAATTATATATAATTTTACGAAAGTACTGTATTATTTATATTACTTTGTACTTGTTAACAAAGTAAATAGTGGAAAAAAGGTCTTTATATGATGTTTAAAAAAAAAAAAAATTTCCCCTAAAACGACATGATTTTAAAAGAGAGAGAGAGATAAGCCGGCGACCCATGAGAGTACAATCTATCGCAGTTAGCGATAAAGCTCAACTGTAATAGTATTGTATGATCTCTACGAGGGGCGGGCCGCCACAGTTGGTATCAGAGCCTGGTTTGAGATTGGTGAAGTTTAGAATACCAACTGCTGCCACAGTTGGTATCAGAGCGTGGTTTTCGAGTGGCTAAGTTTTGAATACCAATTGCCGTCACAGTTGGTATATCAGAGCAGTGTGACCATATCCCGATTTGACACTTCGCGCATCCTGCACCGCTATCCAAGTAAGTAGTTACTTAAGTTTAGCTAATTATTTTCTTATGTGAAAATAATTATCTTATAGGTAGCACGATGACCAGACCTCCATATGTGAGACCCCAGCTACCACGACCAAGAGGGGTATTACGGGTATGGACGAGACCTATTGTGAGGCCGCCCATTTCCCAAAGGCCAGTAGTCAGACCCCCGGTACCCGAGAGACCTCCGGTACCAGTACCAGCACCAGTGCCAGCGCCAGTAGAGATAGTACAGCCACGACCGATAGTTCATCCACCGGTGGTAGTGGACATTCCAGTTGTTGGTGGACGCCAACATATTGGGGTGAGAGTGTCGGCACGGGCAGTACAGGCATTTAGGGCCAGCAGTCCTCCGATGTTTGATGGTGGACGACAGTCGATGGAGACCAAGGACTGGCTCCATGCCATTGAGAGGATCATGGTGATATGCGATATCGATCGAGATATGTGGATCCAGTTGGCTGTTAGTATGTTTCAGGGAGACGCTCGAGTGTTCTGGCAGTATTGCGACCAGGAGATTTTATTGGGATTCAGTTGGGCCGAATTCTGTCAGCGGTTGGCTGATCAGTTTCAACCTAGGGATCCAACACCTACTCCAGCACCTCCAGAGAGACGAGAGGCTGATACACCTGCGTACCCTGGATTCGATGAGGTCAGGGATTACATTCTCCAGACCGAGAGGATGGTCATGCTGTCTGGTGAGACAGTGATGTCTTACGCAGCACGGTTTGAGGAGACCATTCGGAGGAGATGTCCGTTGCCTAACCTCACGGAAGCAAACTGCTGTGAGCTGTTTTGGAAAGGTTTATCCTTGGAGCTGAGACCGAGGGTGATCAAGCCGTTTCCTCCGACGCTCCAAGAGTTCGTGGTGACGATCAGGACGATTGAGAGAGAGATTCTGATCGAGCATCTGACGCAGAGTCGACGAGAGACGCTGGGTCAAGATGAGATGTTTGCACACATATTCGGGCCGAGAAGAATGATGAATGATCATGAGGCCGGACCGTCTAGACCACGAGGTGATGACTTAGGACAGGGAACATTACCTAGGGGTGGTGACGACTCAGATGATACCAATGACGATGAGGATCCAGAAGAATATCCTCTAGTCCCAGATGTAGGGAACGAGTGATCAGTAGATGTGTATATGTACATAAGTAGCTTAGAGAGAAAAGCTCTTTTGTATAGACTTGTGGCCATTTTGTATAAACGGCCGATGTATATATGACTAGTGGTGATTATGTATGACATATAAATGTTTTGCTATGAATGAAATACCAAAATGATTATATGTTGTACGATGATGTGTTACGATGATGTGGCTTTACATTACCCTAAATTTCGTAAATCGATATAATTTTACGAATGCGGTTATGGAAAAGCTAACGGTGAATTATTGTGCCATAATAGGACAATAGCCAAGATGGTGGATTTGAGAAATCGACCAGAGGGACGGGAGCGACGTCCTGATGTTATGGAGAGGCTGGATCAGATACAAGCTTTGTTAGAAGCTCAGATGCAAGAAAATGCGAATCTGAGGCGACGGGTAGAGGAGCTAGAACAGAGACAAGGCTCTGAGGGTACCCAAGTAGAACAACAAGCTGAGGTAGATCCAGTTATTCCTCCAGCTGCAGTGCATGAGAGAGCTCCTGAACCACAACCAGTATTGAATTTGGAACCCCTCTATGAAAGATTTAGGCATATGAGACCGCCAGAATTTGAAGGGTCTACAAATCCCTTAGAGGCTGAAGACTGGTTGTCGTCATTACAAGTGATCATGGAGTTCATGAACCTAACCGACCGAGAGAAGGTTGCATGTGCGTCTTTTGTGCTGAGAAAAGATGCTCGGTTTTGGTGGGACACCGTACGAATGAGAAGAGACGTGTCTACCATGAGTTGGGCGGAATTTCTGGAAGAATTTAACCAGAAATATTACGACCCTGCATCTCTGAGACAGCAACAGAAAGAATTCTCAGAGTTGACACAAGGGAACATGTCGGTAAGCGAAGTCTGCCGAAAGTTCGATCAGTTATCCCGTTTGTGCCCTTATGTGGTCCCTACTGAGAGGGAAAAGATACAAAAAATGATCGGGATGTTTAGGCCGGAAATTGCTGCGTTAGTAGACACTGGACTAGTGCCACCTACTTCTGTAGCAGACTGTGTGAGTCGGGCCATTAGAGCTGAGTTTCATGTAGCTCGACAGAAAGAGGAAAGAGAGAAACACTGGGAGGCTAAAAAGAAGGAGAGGGCTTTGGCGAAGTCTACGCAAGTTGGTCAATCGAGCAAGCCTAGTCAGAATGCGAAACCAAGCCAGGGCAACAATCAAGGATCCCAGCAAAATAAGAGAAAAGGGAATTTTTCTGGGAATCGCCAGGGAAATAATCGAAACCAGCAGCGGAGAACAGCTGGTAATGCAGAGTCTAATGTGCAAAACTGCCCTACATGCGGGAAGAGACATTCTGGGCAGTGCAGATTTGGGCCACTTGTTTGCTACGAATGTGGAAAGGAAGGCCATTACGCCAGGAACTGTCCAAATAGGCAGGGTGGACAAGGCACTTCCCAACAGCACCAGACACGCCCACAAGCTCATTCCCTTCAAGCCAGAGTGGAAGAGTCACCAGTGAGGCCGCAACGCCAGGAGCGTATGCAACGTGCTGATGCTCGTGTGATGGCCTGCAGCAAGGAAGATGTAGAGGCAGGAACATCAAACGTGGTGACAGGTCAGCTTCCTGTTGCTAGTCATGTAGCCTCTGTACTATTCGATTCCGGTGCTACGCATTCATTTGTTTCCTATGCATTTGCTGACAAGATAGGACTTCCTAAGGATAATATGGGAAGGGAATTTAAGACAGCGTTACCTTCTGGGGAAGTATTGTTGTCCAGTTACTGGTTACCTTATGTACCAGTATATGTGGCAAATAGGGAACTATATGCTGAGTTGATCGTAATGAAGATCACGGATTACGATGTGATTTTAGGCATGGATTTCCTAGGGAAATACCAAGCTACGATCGACTGTCGAAATCGAAAGATAGTCTTCCAACCCGAGGAAGAAGAGAGTTTCGAGTATGTTGATACTTCTCGAAGACCCGGGAAGATGATGATCAGTTCGCTGAGAGCAAGCAAGCTGATAGCCAGTGGTTGCATGGGATATCTGGCATATGTGGTGGATACTGTAGAGGAACAGAAGCTTCAAGCTGAAGAGGTTCCTATGGTTAATGAGTTTCTTGACGTATTTCCAGAAGAGTTATCAGGGATACCGCCAGAGAGAGAAATCTCGTTTGAAATTGAGTTGATGCCTGGAACAGCACCTATTTCCAAAGCACCATACCGCATGGCTCCAGTGGAGTTAAAGGAGCTGCAGGTACAATTAAAGGAGCTTTTGGATAAGGGATTCATCAGGCCGAGTTTTTCTCCATGGGGTGCACCTGTGTTATTCGTCAAGAAAAAGGATGGAACATTCCGACTGTGCATTGATTACCGGGAGTTGAATAAGGTTACGATCAAAAATAGGTATCCGTTACCTAGAATTGATGACCTATTCGACCAGTTAAAAGGCGCAGCGGTATTTTCCAAAATCGACTTACGGTCAGGATATCACCAGCTGAGAATTAAAGAGAGTGATATTCCTAAAACGGCGTTTAGAACTCGTTATGGTCACTACGAGTTCCTTGTGATGCCATTCGGATTGACAAATGCGCCGGCAGTGTTCATGGATTTGATGAACAGGATTTTTAAAGAGTATCTGGATAAGTTTGTCATTGTATTCATTGATGACATTCTTATATACTCGAAGACTAATGAGGAGCACAAGAAGCATCTGAGGATAGTGCTGAATACGATACGGAAGCATCAACTGTATGCCAAATTTTCAAAATGTGAATTTTGGCTAGACAGAGTACATTTCCTCGGACATGTTGTATCCCAGGAAGGTATTGCAGTAGATCCGACAAAGGTAGATGCAATTAACCAGTGGCCTGCACCCAAGAGTGTGACGGAAATACGCAGTTTCTTGGGATTGGCTAGTTATTATCGGCGATTTGTAGAAGGATTTGCGCGGCTAGCTGCACCTCTTACTGCTCTTACACGCAAAGAAAGGAAGTACGAGTGGACTATGGAATGCGAAAGAAGCTTCCAGGAGTTAAAGAGGCGACTGACAAGCGCACCAATCCTTACGCTTCCCACTGAAGGGGAGAAGTTTGTGATCTACAGTGATGCATCGAAAATAGGATTGGGAGCAGTCCTGATGCAAGACGGCAAGGTGATTGCCTATGCTTCCCGTCAGTTAAAGGAGCATGAAAGGAATTATCCTACGCATGACCTTGAACTTGCTGCAGTAGTGTTCGCACTTAAAATTTGGCGACACTATCTCTATGGAGCTCAATGTCAGATTTTCACTGATCACCAAAGCTTGAAGTATTTCTTCACGCAAAAAGAGCTCAATATGCGACAGAGACGATGGTTGGAATTGGTGAAGGATTATGATTGTGAAATCCTCTACCATCCAGGAAAGGCCAACCGTGTAGCGGATGCTCTAAGTAGGAAGTCTACTGTATCGCACCAGCTACCAATAAACAGGCTTCCGAAGCCATTGCAGCAAGAGATAAATTCTTTGAACTTGGAGCTGATATCTGGAAGATTAGCTGCACTCCAAGTGGAATCATCGCTATTTGAGGATATAAAGGAAGCTCAGAGGTGAGATCTAATGATGACAAGTTCTCAAGAAGGAATTTCCAAGGATGGAATAATCCTTTATCAAGGAAGGATAAATGTTCCAGCTGATGAGGAACTTAGAAGACGGATCATGTTAGAAGCTCATGAGACACCCTATTCGGTTCATCCCGGAGCGAGCAAAATGTATCAGGACTTGAAGTTACAGTTCTGGTGGAAAGGGATGAAGAACGATATAGCGAAATTCGTGAGCAGATGCATGACCTGTCAGAGAATCAAAGCGGAACATAAACATCCAGCGGGAAGATTGGAACTATTGGAGATTCCTGAATGGAAATGGGAACACATTACGATGGATTTTGTAGTGGGACTCCCAAAAACCCGAGAAGGTTATGACGCCATTTGGGTTATTGTGGATAGACTAACCAAGACGGCACGGTTTATAGCTGTCAAGATGACTTTTTCGTTGGAAAAGTTTGCTCAGCTATACGTAACTCATGTCGTAAGACTACATGGAGTACCAAAATCCATTGTATCAGATCGAGATGCACGGTTCACTTCGAATTTCTGGAAGTGTGTGCAAGAGGCCATGGGTACTGAATTGAGACTCAGTACGGCTTTTCATCCGCAAACAGACGGGCAGTCAGAGCGGACAATTCAGACGTTAGAGGACATGCTTCGAGCTTGCGTTATGGATTTTGCGGGAAATTGGAACGAGAAGTTACCATTGATTGAATTCTCGTACAATAATAGTTACCAAGCTTCGATAGGCATGGCACCTTACGAGGCTTTGTATGGACGGAAGTGCAGATCACCATTACACTGGTATGATTTGCGAGAAAAGCAGTTGCATAAGACGGATTTCATGCAAGAGACTTCTGATGCAGTTGCTAGAATTCAGCGTCAAATGAAAATTGCGCAAAGCCGGCAAAAGAGTTACGCGGATAAGAGGCGGAGATCCTTGGAATTCGATGAAGGAGACTTCGTGTTTCTCAAGGTATCGCCTATGAAGGGGATTATGCGTTTCGATAAGAAGGGGAAACTGAGTCCAAGATACATTGGACCTTATGAAATTATCGAACGCATTGGAAAGGTCGCTTACAGATTAGCGCTACCTCCAGAATTGTCGGCAGTGCATAACGTATTTCATGTGTCGATGCTGAGAAAGTATATACCAGATCCGTCCCATGTATTGAAGCATGAGCCTATTCAAATCCACGAGGATTTGACATATGAGGAACAGCCTGTTCAAGTACTAGCTCGTGAAGAGAAAGTACTGAGGAATAAGATAATCCCACTAGTGAAGATTTTGTGGAAAAATCACAATATTGAAGAAGCTACGTGGGAACGAGAAGACGAGATGAGGAAATTATACCCCCATTTGTTCTAATTTTCGAGGACGAAAATTTTATAAGGAGGGGTGAATGTGATAACCGGGAAATTCAGACAATTCTCGGATGAAAATGTACAATTGTATGTATATAACAATTTGTACTATTTAAAGAGTGAAATAAATGTATTTATATTGTTCAGAATATATGAAAATGTTCTAACAATACTGATGAGTAAGAATTCAGTGTTGGAAAAATTCACTGAGTTGAAACGGGTGAAACGGTGCCAAAATCGGCATTGAAAACCCTAACCGAGCCAATAAAAGACGGTAAACTTCCGGGATTGATTTTGATCAAACGGAAGCAAATTAAATTGATCCGACTGCACAGGAGACCTCAGGAACACGCCGGGACGATTTCAGGAAAATTTCGGCTCGAACCGGTATCGGTCAAAAAGTAGTCGAATTAATGTGAATAGTGAAAGTCAAAGTCAACTTTCACTTTTGCATTTATGACATCATAAATCAAGTTTATTAAATGGAATAAATAAGGTGGTTGGTGGCATTAATGGCTAGGATTTAATCACCTTTTGATCTAAAGGCCAAGATTTGGCCAAAAATTACCATTTTTAATTTTTGAAAAATGGAGAAAGAAATGGTGATGAAAGGTGTCAAAATTCCATTGGTTTAGAGCCAAATTAATTGGCTTTCCTTCATGCATAAGTCGGCAAAACTTGGGAATGAAATGGCCGAAACTTTTGCAAGACAAAAACCAAACAAAAATTTTCTAAGTTAACTTCCATGGTGTCTACGTGAGCCACCCAAGGGAAACCAAGCAATCTCTTCAAATTTTCTTCACAAAAAGTGTGTCAAAACACTCCTTGAAGACAAAGGAAGCAATTGATTAAGGTAACTTCCCTTGCACTTGATTTTTTTCATGGTTTTCTTCACAAAATCCGTGGGTGAATAGTGATTGGAAGATGTAAAATTTTTGGTTGTTTTTCATGGATTTGATGTTGGGTTTTGTTAAGGATGAAATAAGTAAGAAAACCATGCAAATTCATTAAAGAAAAACCAAAATTTTGTTGGTTTTTCAAGGGGAAATCCGTGGGTTACCTTGAGTAACCAATGAGAAAAAAATTTTGGTTAATGGTTAACATGCTTTCTAAGTTTAAATTTGTGAAGAATAAAGCTTGTATTTCATTATGAAAAGCTTGGAAAAAATTTCTTGTGTGAAATACATGATGTGGCCGTGGGGTTGTTATGGTTTGGAAGAAAATTTTTGCATGTTTTATGTGGTAATTGGTTGATTGGAATTATGCATTTCAATATGCAAATGATGAATTTATAATGGAAAGAATGAAACAAAATTTTTTGGTATGTTTTCATTCAATGGCCGTGGGGTATAAATGTGTAAAAACCCTAGGAAATTTGGTTGAAAATGCCAAGAAAATGGGCTTGAAAATGTGTTAAAAATGTGACATTTGAATGGCCATAAATGTGGTGAAAGTTTGACAAAATTTGGTTCGGTTTTGTTGTGAAAACCGAAACCAAATTAAGGGTAAATTTGTGAAAAAATGTTGTAATGTGGGTGATAATGTGAAATTGGAAAAATTGTGGGCTTTTATGTAAAAGTTTGGAAAACTTTTACATAAAATAGGCTTGTGGTGTAGTACGTGGCAGGTACATACGGTTCGAGGCGTACCTAACGCCGGGAGCCTTAAAATTACGCCGAAATGCTGCCGAAATTTCGAAAACGGCATTCGGGGTAAAATAGGAATTTAAAATAAAAGTTAGGGCCGGGACGGAAACCCGAGTCCCTAACGGAAAAGTGAATAAGGAAAATTTAAGGGGTGGGTCATGAATAGTAACCCGTCCCCTTAAAAATGAAAAACGCGTGTGAGATTGAAAAACCGACCCCGAGGGGGGGCGTTTGTGGAAATGAAATAAAGGTCCGAGTCGGGAACGAAAAACCCGAGCCTCGGAGACCTAGGTCGGGAAAGTCTAGATGAACGTTTTAAATACTAGTGAAACGTCCATTTGAGGCTCCGAAACGATAGAAAATCGCTAAACCGACGTAAGGGTCGGAATAGTGCTTCCCGAGGGCCGGGAAAGTGAAAAGTGGAAATAAAATAGAAATGAACCCGGTAATGATTAGAAAAGAGTCAGAAAAGTTCCTGAGAGCCAAAAAAATGCAGTCTGGATCAATAAAATTCCGTCAGGGGCAAAACTGTAATTTTACCAAAATATTGGGGCAAAATCGTAATTTTACAAAAGTTGGGGGAAAACGGTGAAAATAATAAATAAAACCTAAAAAGTTATAAATAGGTTTTATTTAAGCTTTTTAATGAAAAATAAAAGCTATAAATGGGAAAGAAATTAACAGACATAGTTTTGTCTGTAGGATCCCAAAATCGGCCTACAAGGAAGGCGATTCAAGATCCAAGAGAGAGAAAGGGAACAGTCTGATAAGGTAAGTTCAGACATTTACCTGTCTGCAACATATAGCAATATTGTGCTAACTTTGATGTACTAACTATAAGTTAGGTACATATGTGCTACGGGCACTATTATAGAGTAGAGAGAGAGACGTAATGTGCTACGGGCACTATTGAGAATGGACACACTGTTAATTGTGCTTCGGGCACTAGAGCGAGGTTAATGAAACTCGCTCCCCTAAAATTAAAATGTGACCCATTCCTAACCACGGGGCAATATGAAGTCACCGGGTTAGATGTGTAAAAAGTCGGTAATGAACCCACTTTCTGGCGTACCAGCCTTCCGTATAGGGAGGTATTTTTGCCTTCGGGGCTATGAGATAAGGCTGTGGAGGTCAGCACTGATGTACCGCTCCCAGTCATGTACTATTTTGCCTTCGGGGCTATGAGATTAAGGCTGTGGAGGTCAGCACTAATGTACCGCTCCCAGTCATGCGCACTTAAATGGTACTGCCAACCGAGATCAAAACCAGAACGTAATTAAAGATAATGACCTAAAACTGAAACTGTGCCATAATTGAGCATAAGACAGTTTAGTGAGAGCACTAACATCGCGGTAGATGTACTAGTGTGAGACAGTGTTGTGGTCAAACTTACTATTCATCATGAATAGTGGTCAAAGTTACTATTCACGTATGAATAGTGGTCAAAGGTACTATTCACGATGAATAGTCTATTCATAGAAATTTTATTTCTTGCATGTTTGAACTTACTGAGCCTGTAGCTTACCATTTTTGCTAATGTTGCAGGTAAGCGACCAGCTCAGTAGCTTATTTGACTGGATGCGGACGGGATGGCGCGTGTCAAATGGGATAACTGGGCGAGGGATATGGTACTGCCAGAGTCTTGCCGCTGAGCGTAAAGTGAAGGGAAAAAGGGGGAAACAGTCTTTTGTAATTATATATAATTTTACGAAAGTACTGTATTATTTATATTACTTTGTACTTGTTAACAAAGTAAATAGTGGAAAAAAGGTCTTTATATGATGTTTAAAAAAAAAAAAAAATTTCCCCTAAAACGACATGATTTTAAAAGAGAGAGAGAGATAAGCCGGCGACCCATGAGAGTACAATCTATCGCAATTAGCGATAAAGCTCAACTGTAATAGTATTGTATGATCTCTACGAGGGGCGGGCCGCCACATCCACTTCCGCACGATACTCTTTGAACTTGTCAAAGGTTTCGCTCTTGCGGTGCATCAGATACATATATCCATACCTCGAGTAATCATCTATAAAAGAGACATAATACTCGAACCCTCCTCATGCTGTGACGTTCATAGGGCCACATACGTCAGTGTGCACAATTTCTAAGAGCTCCTGAGCCCTTGTACCCTTAGCTCCAAAAAACCTCTTAGTCATTTTACCTTCTAGACAAGACTCACATTGGGGAAGACGTACCTCCTCCAGAGATTCCAGAGGGCCGTCCTTCATCAATCTTTGAATCCTATCCTGATTAATATAACCAAGTCTTAAATGCCAAAGATATGCCTTGTTAGAGTGAGAAACTTTCAACCTTTTAGAGTTATCTATTAATTCGGTGTCAAGCAGTGAGTACATCTTTGGTTTGATCAAATATACGTTTCCATCCATCCATCCAAAATAGATAAAAGACTTATTTTTACGAATATCAACTCTTTTACTATAAGAAACTGAATAAGAATCCTTTATTAAATAAGCTACCGATATAAGGTTCCTCCTAAAATTAGGAACATAAAAACAATCTTTCAATAAAAAAAACCTAAATTGATCAAAGCAAAGGTAAACATCTCCCACTGCCTCAGCCACCACCAAGCTGCCGTCCCCAGTTCGCAACGAGAGGCTCCTATCATGTAGACTTCTCGTTTCCACGAACCCCTGCATAGAAACACAAACATGATTAGTGGCGCCCGAATCAATGACCCAAGTGTCTTTCGATTCTTCCACCAAACACGCTTCCAAGTAAAGAAGTTCCTTACCTTCCTTGCCCATGGCGGCTAGGATTTCCCGACAAGACTTCTTGAAGTGACCTACCGTCCCAAAATGAAAGCATTTGGACTTTTTAGGGTCTCTGGACTTCTTGTTCTTCTTCTTCTTCTTCTTCCCATTCGAGACAGGAGGATTAGAAGAACTGGAAGCCACTTGCTTCTGATTTGGCCTCTTCCTCTTCCGTGAGGGTTTGGAAGATTCTGCCAAATTGGCCTCACCTTTGGGTTGGACTGCATCCCCATCCTTGATCATCCACTCATAAGCTTGGAGTTGCTTCATGAGCTCGGTTAGTCCTAACTCTCTTGTCGCCAGATTGTATGCGGCCTTAAACCCCACAAAATCTTTAGACAGAGTTTTGAACACCATTTCGATCTGGGTGTTATAGTCCAGCTCAGCACCGTTTTTGGCAGCCTTAGCGAAGAATCCCATTAGAGTGATCATATGATCCTTCATCGGAGTACCCGCCTTTTGCTTAGAGTTCATAATGCTGGTTATAGCGGACTGTCGAGCTAACTTTTCTTGGCCTCCGAACATGTCCTCCAGATTGTCCATGATCTCCCTAGCAACCTGATAAGTCTCATGCTGCTTTTGTAAAGCACTCGTCATGCTAGCAAGCATGTAGCATCGAGCTATATCATTGGATTCTCTCCAATGAGCATAGGCAACCGGGACCTCTTCAATCAGTGTGTCAGGTTTTGGCCCTGGTGGGCATGGTTTGTCCAGTACGAACTTGTGTCTCTCGCAGTTGAGAACTATTAATAGATTTCTTTTCCAATCCTTATAATTATCGCCATTTAGTTTATTCTCAGTAAGTATTGAAATGAGGGGTGTCCCGACATTTTGAACTGAAATAAAATTATACTAGACATCATTACAAAGGCCAAGCAAATATACAGATAATTTAGTAAATAAAACATACAAGTATGTTCCTATATGAAACTTGAAAAACATGTAGCATTGCAACGGTAATTCTCAGCACCTATTGCCCCAAGCCACTGGGGGTGGTCATGAAAACAAATAGCCGGAACATGGACCCCGTCCAATTAACATATGTTGCCTTAAATCCTCCAAGGTTAAGACATATATTAATAACCGCTTATTTGGTCACCAGTTTAGTTAACAGAGCTTCTAGGGAAGGTTAATAACTAAACGAGTCTTAAGTGTATAACCATTGTTTACGTAGCCCGATCCACATCCTACCAAGCCACCGAGGGGTGGTCATGAATAGAATCGTACCTGAACATGTTTTCCACATAGGAGATCCAATCTAGTATACCGGTGGCGGTAAACACCTACCAAGGGGTGTGGTCAAGGCAAAACTGACGCAAGGCGTTACCATGCTTTCACATATGGATCAACAATGGAGGCCGTGGGTTTTGTTTGAAACCCTCTCCCACTCAATATTTTGAAAAACATGCAAGTTTTGACAAATTATGTATGATCAATATAGTATGAGTGGCACTCAGCTATCCTATATGACATGTTATCAAATATGCATATAAAACATCCATCAATACATATTCATACATCCATGACATATCACAGAAAAAATAATTGACAGAATAACCAAGCCATGGTTCCATCCTAGAATAAAGAAAATAAAGATTACAAAATTTCATCCAAAGCATTACTTGGGTCTTGAATTTTGTTCCGTCTTCTTGTATCCATCTTTATGTAGTCTCTCCATTTATTTCTCATCCCATGAATCATTTAAAATTTAAATTTCCAAAAATTTAAATTTCAAATTCAAATTCCAAATTCGAATTTCAAATTTAAATTTCAAATTCAAACTTTAAACAATTTTAAACATCATGTGTAATAATATGTAATTTCAAAAAATTTCAAATTTTTAATTACATATTTTTAAACATGATTTAAAATTAAATCTCAAATTTAAAAAATCAAAAATTTTCGATTTTTAAACCATTGCATCGCTGCCCCTGAAGGCGGCAGCCGCCGTGGGCAGCCACCAGCCCTGGAGGGGCTGGCAGCCCACGGCCGCCCCTTATGTGTAGCCTTGCCGGGCTGCAGGCCAAGCCTGCAGCGCCAGGCTGCACGCCCAGGCTGCGGCCAGCCTTGGGTAGGCCACGGCCACCCTCGGCTGCAGGCCTAGCCTGCGACCGTGGGTGGTTATGGCCTGCACAGGGGCTGCCGCAGCCCCATCCTGCCCGAGGGCAGGGGCTGCAGCCCCACCAAGGCCCATCAGCCTATCTCAAGGGGTCTGTCTCGATTTTCGTGCCATATTCCAATTTACCTATTAGGATCTCCAAAAATTAATTTGAATCCCAATTAAATTGAAATTTTTCACACAATCAAAATTTTAATCTTTAAATCAAATTTAACTTTTGGAAAAAATAAATTACGGTCTTCAATTTTCAATCTCCTCCAAGAATAATTACATAAAATTTCCTAAACCGTTTCCGGTATACGAAATTCTAACCATAAAAATTCTAAGAGACAGAAAATTAAAATCCATGGGAAAATTACAGTGTTAATAAACTGCTCCCATGGTTACATAAAAATTCCTAGATATAATTTTTCTAAATTCTAAGGAACCATAACCGGCATAAACAAGCATGCTTATAATAATCCAAAAAATTAAAATAACCACATACTTTATACATAATCCATGATAACAACATAAAGGAACCCTAGAATGCCACTTTCTGAATATCAAATCCATACATAAATAAAAAGACTAAGTAATTGTCTAAGTTATGTACATGGCATAGTCATGAACCTGTCTCTGATACCAATTGTAGGATAATAAATCGGTAAAAACGTATCAGAGTGGCGCAGCGGAACAATAAAATTTTTTTTTTAAGATCATTAAATATTTCATGATGCCAAATACAATAAACCAACAACAATTAAAACTCATACCTCAAGGATGCTAATCTTACAGGAGGAGAATGACCAGAGGCTTCAACCAACTAGCCTTCTCTACTATTCTCCTCTTCTCGAATGGCTGAGTGTGTGAGCACTCTGAACCTCGATCGGTATGCTAGCACTGCTAGTCTTCTTTGGACCACCCAGATCTCTAAAGAACTTATTGTCACGATGAGCTGTGCAACAATAAGCCTGCTCACCTGAGAGTCTGTGGTCTGAGAGAACTGGAGTGGCAGGACCTCTATTTATATACCTGCATGAGGTGATTCTCTGAATTCGAATTGGACTAGGAAAAGATATTCTCCCTTATCCACAACCATAAAATCTGAATTTTTCATGGGAAAATCCCAACAATAAAATTCGGCCATTTAGGATAAATCCAATCCAAATCTAACAAGATTTTAACTAGAATTTTATCTCCCTTTTTCAACCAAAAAATCTGAAAAATCTAAGGAGAAAATCTCCTAAAAATTTCGGCCACTTTTAGGATAAGGGAGAATTAAAATTTCACTAGGATTTTCAAGCTTGAATCGTATCTCATCCTTATCCAAAATAACCGAATTTTCCTAGAAGATATTCTCCAAAATTTCAACCACTTTCTGGGGAGGAGAGAATCCAAATTCAACTGGGATTGAAACTTGAATTTTTCCCTTTGAACCTTATCCACAAAAACCGATAATCCTTAAAATTTCATCCATCATTGTTAGGATTTGGATTCAAAATTCAAGTAGGATTCTAACAAGATTATCCTCTCCGTATCCAACTCAAATTCGAATTTCAAACCTTATGGATTTACCACAACAAATTCGAATCCCATTTGGACTGTAATTCAAAATTTGAATTTCAAATTTCAAATTCAAATTTCAAATTCAAATTTCAAATTTCAAATTTCAAATTTCAAATTTAAATTTCAAATTCAAATTTCAAATTCGAATTTCGAATTCAAATTTCAAATTCAAATTTCAAATTCAAAATTTAAATTTCAAATTTCAAAATTCAAATTTCAAATTTCAAAACTCAAATTTCAAAATCCACAAAACAGTTGTGTTTCAAATTCTTGTTCTCGTGGATAATTTTCTACAACTCCAATCCAATCTCAAATAAAATCATGGCAACTTTTTTTGGAATTCGAATAATTCTGTACTCTATTATCCAAAATAAAATCTGAATCCAACAGGGGAGAATCTTGTCTACCATCCTAATCCTATGTCATCACCATCCATGCATAATAAACTAGCCAATAGCATACATAAATCAATTTGCCAAATGTTAAGGAATTATGTGGAGCTAGTAGAGGGACTGATTGGACATATATAATCGGGCTCCCGCAAATCCATATGACCATCATTCTTTTACCGAATAACTCAATCATATGATCACTAATTTTAGAGTCACACCACTATAAACCTGAAACTGAACTCCCAATTATATACCGTATTACGTAAGCCTGTGACAAGCTATCGTCCAATGACCTTGTCATGTATGTAGAACCCTCATATGATATCCATGATCAGCTTTAAGCCAAAGTCTGTTTAATCCTATTGATCAGGCTATCTTACAGTTCCATTATACTACCGAATAAAGAAAATGATTATTCACCATATGTGAATAAGAAGTCATCAGCCCAGCAGACGACTCAAGGCCTTGTCCATTTTCACATTCAGTATAATGCCTTTAAGAGGATACCCTTAACTCCTCATTAGAGCTATGATTCCGATATCTGTAAACGAATCCTTCATCGTATACAAGTCATGCACCTAATGAACCGGTCTATAAGCTTACTACCTCTGAGACGCTTTAGCCATTGGAACATCAAAGTACACAAGTCATATACATGAAGCTGCCCTTTTACTCAGGATTAAGGTTACTGCATAATGAACGTCAAAAGCAGATTGATCCACTCAAAGCGGACTTCGTAGATCAATCATGCTTTAGTCCCGGTCTAATATGTCACCACCAAACAACATATCTATGTCTCTACTTGGGAGTCTAGCTCCAGACAGTCAAGACAAACCGTCCCCTCCAAGGCTTTAGACAACATAATAGTCTTAACATAAGTTAGATGCTCGGTCTAACCCCATAGACTACAGACCATAGTTTAGGCCACTAACTTTAGAACATTGTCTTCTCACATACAAAAGTCGATTGCATGCAACGTTCTAACAGTTTAACACAAGCAGTCAGGGAGCCATATTTGCTTACATTTACTTTAACATGTAAATAAGATGAGGACAGATAGCAATGTAATGAATAACCTCTATATATAATTGTGACGCCTTAAATTTTATTTAAGGGTCAATATATAATTTAAATAAAATTAGTGTGCCAAAAATTAATTAAAAATCCTTTTGGAAACCCTAGGTTGGTTTCCTAGTCAAATTCCGCTAAAAAAGTCAACAATTTGAACTTCAAAAAGAAACCCTAAAATATTCGGCCATCACTTGGGATTTAATTTAAAATTTAAATTCCACGAATCCAAGGAGGATTCAAATTCAAATTTCATTCCTTAGATATAAAGAAGAAATTCGGCCATAAAGTGTAGGAAATAAAGGAGATTTTATTTGAATTAAAAGCTAGGTTAAAACTCAATTAAAATTCAAATTATTTTTCCTTAAAAACTAAGGGATAATTTTCGGCCACTTAAGGGGAAATAAGAGAGAAAACCCTAGCCTCAAAACAGCACAAAAACTTTCCCTTTTGCCCCATAAAATTTTCAGCCAAACAAGGAAGAGAAAGGGAAAGAAAAACCTAGTATAAAAACCCCTTTTAACTCTCATTCACCCTTCCTTTCACCCTCAAAAAAATTCGGTTAGCTTTTCCCTCTCCCCTCTCTGAATTTTCTCTCCCAAAACACACCCAAAACAGCAAACAAAACCTACCAAAAGGCAGCTCAAAGATTCAACAACTTTTGAGACAAAAACAAGGTGAGAAATCAAACTTTTTCCTTCCTTCTCTTTTTGATTTTAAATACGAAATTTATATGGTTTTCTCCACTATTTCCATACTGTTTTGAAGACTCCAATACTCACACAAATTCAGCCAAAAGGGAGACCAAGCATCAAAAATAGGGCAGCACAAACAAGGTGTGATTTTTCTCTCAAACCCTAAAATTTTGCCTCATTGATCCCCTTTTCAAAAACCCTATTATCATATGTGTAAGATTTTATGATTTTGCCAATTTGATTCTTGGGTTGTGTTAATGACATATAAATAAGGTTTTCCACAAAATTTCGTGATCATTGGATGAAAATTGAATTGGTTTGAGACTAATCGAAATTCGGACACAGAAAAACGGAAATCTGGAAAATTACCATATGAACAGTAATTTTGTGTCAGCCATAACTTGAGTCTTAAAAACGATTTTTGAGTGATTCTTGAGCCTAAAATTAAATTCAAGATGTACCCTAAATTTCTACAAAATTTCAGAACCAAAATCCTCCATTTACCCAGTCAAAATATTTTTCTAAGATAGGCGGACAGAACTGCCAGGTTTTGAACCGAAACTGAAACCCAGATTTTTATTCCTGAAAACAACCCTCGGTTTTTGGCCTAGTTGAATGACCAAACGATGCCCAAAAATTATAAAAATTATATGGAATTAAAGCTACGGATGTCTAGTTTAACATATTAAAAATTTAGAGTTTTTGGTATTAAAAATGAATTGATATTGATTTTACAATCAGCCTAGGTCAGTCTGCCCATGACCAGAAATATCTTAACTTAAAGTTTTTCAAAAAATTTTAAATCCCAAATGTTTATTACACGTTTTGAAATCTTTTGTGGCACACTAAAATGATTGGATGATTATGTCTAGACCTAGACTGATCATATGTTTGATTATAGGAATTATTTGACGTTCTTGCTTGATTGGTGGATCACATTATCGCAACGCTTGTGCGAAAATTGAGGTAGGACGTTCTAGCCTTTTCTGGGAGTAGTCAAGTGTTTTAAATTCCCCTGTTTTATTGATGGCATGTTGTTTTCAGTTTATGAAATTATTATACTGTTTTTGGATGAAATAAACGCATGCAAAGTGTTTTGTATTAAATGTGTATTTTAAAGCGTGTTTTGATTAATGACATAATATAACTTGGTAAATACCATCTTTTGAATAATCCGGTGAACATAATTGAGCTCTAGTTCACGATCATTGTAAATGATGCGTGCGTCCCAGAGTTGACGCCATGGGGGAAGGTCCCTAAACCTGCGCAGGGCCGTTCGGCCTATTTAGACCGTAACGAGATGATCTAGGATAATTCAATTCGAGGCACGTATATTATAGCTACGACAAGTCCTCACTCATAATACGATGGTTTGTTTTAATGATTTATTATTTTAGTATTGGGGCACGTATATTGCAGCTACGCTAAGTCGTCAGCAGAATAAAACTTGTATTAAAAATGTTTTTTCACGAAATTGTTGATTATTTTTTTTATGATTATTATGTCATGTATTTTTTTTAAATTGTTGATTATTTTTGGAAACGAATATTATGCCATACTTTTAAATGTTATCTGTTAACCCACTTTTGTTTCTGTCCTACTGAGCCAGCGCTCACGTCCCTTTTTCTTTGTGATTTCGAAATGACTACTTCCAAGTACGGGAGGTAGCAGTTCCGAAATTCGTTGAGATATCGTTACTACTGAAGATGATGCTATCCGTTTTCTCCATCTTCTTCTTTCTGTTTCTCGTTCTGATGTAATGAGACTTTAAGTTTGTATTTTATTTTACGTTATTCAAATTTCATGCTTGGGAATATTTTATGGTTGGTAATTTCTTTTGAAAACCGATTTTGTGTTTGACTTCCGCATTAAAAAGCATTTATTTTCTCCTTTATTTTATTTTGTGGTTATGATGCTACTTTATAATTAGGCTTAGCTAAATTATAATGTTGACCCGTTGTTTTTGTAATAAATGTTTTCCTTAAATCTCGGGTTGATATTATGATTTGGCTGCCGTGTCACGTGTCTAAATTTTGGGCCGTGACAAATAATGGTATCAGAGCCCAGGTTTTCAAAAGGGTTTTCCATCAAAACGTTTTCAAAAGGGGTTTTTTTCATCAAAATGTTTTCAAAAGGGTTTTTATCAAAACGTTTTCAAAATACCCAAGCATAGTTTTCTTTACTCTTAGAAGCTTATAGGATTTCCTCTTCCTTCAATCGTATGCAGCAAAATGGCTCGTCCCGGCACGCGTAGTCAGAGGCAGCAGGAGGCAACGACGAAGAGAACCCCGGGAACACGCTGCCTCAAGGGAGTCAAAATACAACGGTCCCTACACCGAACGATCAGCTAAGGGCGATGTAGAATCTCACGGCAGCGATATAGGCTCTCCTCACTGTCTTACCTTTTGGAACACCTAACCCAGCTCTTGTAGCCAATGTTATTCCTAATGAGACCCAGAGAGCGGGGAGTTCTTCTCAGACTCCTCAGCAAATGCCTACCACCGAAAACCCTACCTCTGGAGCAGTACCTACCCAGCCTATGATACATCCTAAACAGGCAGCCCTAACTCTTTTTTTTAAGCCTCACGTACCCACTTTCGATGGCACGGGCATAGAGATGGATGCCGACTACTGGTTTGATGCCATTCGTAAGCAGCTAAAGTTGACCGCCACACCCGCAGAGTTCTGGGTTGAGTTTGCTTCCAACAAGCTGGTGGGTCTAGCCTCTACCTGGTGGGCTAGTATCGAGGATGGTTTGACAGAGTAACAGAGGACTTCTTGGACAGTTTTCGAGGAGCGTTTTCACGAGCGTTTCTTTTCAGCTCAGTTCCGCGACAGAAAAGCTAGGGAGTTCGTCCGTTTGAAGCAAGGGTCTATGTCAGTGCGGAAATATGAAGCCAAGTTCACTGAGTTGGCCCGGTATGCGAAGAATCAGGTTTTGGATGAAGCTACTAAGTGTCTCCGCTTTGAGGAAGGGCTTAGCCTCTATGTGAAGAGGGGTGTACAACAGTTCCAGATCAGGGATAGCTACCAGCAGATAGTTGCTAAGGCATTGACAGTGAAGAGGGCGACAAGGAGTTCCTTGAAGCTCGTAACAAAAACAAGTCTGGACCAATCGGCAACAAGCCTCAACATAAGCCGCAGACTCCTTACCAGAAGAACCAGCAGTCTCAGGGGTCAGGTTCTCATCAGTCTTCTGGACAGCGACAGGGTTGGGTGAATGTGATTACCTGCTTTGAGTGTGGTGATGAAGGCCACAAAAGAAATGTCTGCCCGAAGAGACAATCGAGAAACAATGCTCATAGACATCATCATCAGCGGAATCAGAATGGTTTTCCATAGAGACAACAGTTTACTTCCTAGTCTTCGCAGTCACAGCACCCTCAGCTTCCGGTTCCCTATCAGCCTCAGCGCATGAGCTAGTACACTGTGCCTTATGCTCCACATGCTACACCGCTACAGTAGTTTTTTCATGGCCCAAAATTTAGACACGTGACACGGCAGCCAAATCATAATATCAACCCGAGATTTAAGGAAAACATTTATTACGAAAAACGGGTCAACATTATAATTTAGCTAAGCCTAATTATTTATAAAGTAGCATCATAACCACAAAACAAAATAAAGTAGAAAGTAAATACCTTTTTAATGTGGAAATCAAACACAAAATCGGTTTTCAAAAGAAATTACCAACCATAAATATTCCCAAGCATAGAATTTAAATAGCGTGAAATAAAGTCCAAACTTAATGTCTCATTACATCAGAACGAGAAACAGAAAGAAGAAGATGGAGAAAACGGATAGCATCATCCTCGGTAGAAACGGATAGCTCAACGATTTTCGGAACTGCTACCTCCCGCACCTGGAAGTAGTCATTTCGAAATCACAAAGAAAAAGGGACGTGAGCGCTGGCTCAGTAGGACAGAAACAAAGGTGGGTTAACAGATAACATTTAAAAATATGGCATAATATCCGTTTCCAAAAATAATCAACAATTTAAAAAAAACATTTTTAATGCAAGTTTTATTCTGCTGAGGACTTAGCGTAGCTGCAATATACGTGCCCCAATATGAAAATAATAAATCATTAAAACAAACCATCATATTATGAGTGAGGACTTGTCGTAGCTATAATATATGTGCCTCGAATTTGAATTATCCTAGATCATCTCGTTACGGTCTAAATAGGCCGAACGGCCCTGCGCAGGTTTAGGGACCTTCCCCCATGGCGTCAACTCTGGGACGCACGCATCATTTACAATGATCGTAAACTAGAGCTCAATTATGTTCACCGAATTATTCAAAAGATGGTATTTACCAAGTTATATTATGCCATAAATCAAAACACGTTTTAAAATACACATTTATTACCAAATACGTTACATGCGTTTATTTCATCAAAAACAATATAATAATTTCATAAACTGAAAACATCATGCCATCGATAAAACAGGGAAATTTAAAACACTTGACTACTACCAGAAAAGGCTAGAACGTCCTACCTCGATTATCGCACTAGCGTTACGATAACGTGATCCACAAATCCAGCAAGAACGTCAAATAAATCCTATAATCACAACATATGATCAGTCTAGGTCTAGACATAATCATCCAATCATTTTAGTGTGCCACAAAAGATTTTAAAACATTTAATAAACATTTTGGATTTAAAATTTGTGAAAAACTCTAAGTTAGGATATTTCTGGTCATGGGCAGACTGACCTAGGCTGAATGTAAAATCCATATTAATTTATTTTTCATCCCAAAAATTCTAAATTTTTAATATGTTAAACTAGACATCCGTAGCTTTAATTCCATATAATTTTTATAATTTTTGGACATCATTTGGTCATTCAACTAGGCCAAAAACCGAGGGTTGTTTTCAGGCATAAAAATCTGGGTTTCAGTTTCGGTTCAAAACCTGGCAGTTCTGTCCGCCTATTTTAGAAAAATATTTTGACTGGGAAAATGGAGGATTTTGGTTCTGAAATTTTGTAGACATTTAGGGGACATCTTGAATTTAATTTTAGGCTCAAGAATCACTCAAAAATCGTTTTTAAAACTCGAGTTATGGCTGACAAAAATTTACTGTTCATATGGTAATTTTCCAGATTCCCGTTTTTCTGTGTCCGAATTTCGATTAGCCTCAAACCAATTCAATTTTCATCCAATGATCACGAAATTTTGTGGAAAACCTTATTTATATGTCATTAACACAACCCAAGAATCAAATTGACAAAATCATAAAATCTTACACATATGATAATAGGGTTTTTGAAAAGGGGATCAATGAGGCAAAATTTTAGGGTTTGAGAGAAAAATCACACCTTGTTTGTGCTGCCCTATTTTTAATGCTTGGTCTCCCTTTTGGCTGAATTTGTGTGAGTATTGGAGTCTTCAAAACAGTATGGAAATAGTGGAGAAAACCATATAAATTTCGGATTTAAAATCAAAAAGAGAAGGAAGGAAAAAGTTTGATTTCTCACCTTGTTTTTCTCTCAAAAGTTGTTGAATCTTTGAGCTACCTTTTGGTAGGTTTTGTTTGCTGTTTTGTGTGTGTTTTGGGAGAGAAAATTCAGAGAGGGGAGAGGGAAAAGCTGGCTGAATTTTTTTGAGGGTGAAAGGAAGGGTGAATGAGAGTTAAAAGGGGTTTTTATACTAGGTTTTTCTTTCCCTTTCTCTTCCTTGTTTGGCTGAAAATTTTAAGGAGCAAAAGGGAAAGTTTTTGTGCTGTTTTGAGGCTAGGGTTTTCTCTCTTATTTCCCCTTAAGTGGCCGAAAATTATCCCTTAGTTTTTAAGGAAAAATAATTTGAATTTTAATTGAGTTTTAACCTAGCTTTTAATTCAAATAAAATCTCCTTTATTTCCTACACTTTATGGCCGAATTTCTTCTTTATATCTAAGGAATGAAATTTGAATTTGAATCCTCCTTGGATTTGTGGAATTTAAATTTTAATTAAAATCCCAAGTGATGGCCGAATATTTTAGGGTTTCTTTTTGAAGTTCAAATTGTTGACTTTTTGAGCGGAATTTGACTAGGAAACCAACCTAGGGTTTCCAAAAGGATTTTTAATTAATTTTTGGCACACTAATTTTATTTAAATTATATATTGACCCTTAAATAAAATTTAAGGCGTCACAAATATCTACCACTAAAAATAGTTTCGTCCTCGAAACTTTAAGAATTACTCCACACTAAAGAAGAGAATAAGAATATGAATAACTTCTCATTTCATTAAGCAGTCTAAATGCACCTTTCAAAACATATAGTGGTATATTTACCACTATGAACAGAGTAGGGTTACAAAATAAACTTAGGTCGACTACATTACATGTACTCTACTGCTTAGCGAACCATTCAGCATGGTTCTCGCGCATATCTTTCTCGGTTTCCCATGTGGCTTCCTCTTCACCATGGTTACTCCAAAGAACCTTCACCCTAGGTATTATTTTCGTTCTTCGCTGCTGTAGGAAAATAAACCGGTAAAACCGTATCAGAGTGGCGCAACGGAACAATAAAAAATTTTTAGATCGTTAAATATCTCATGATGCCATATACAATAAACCAACAACAATTAAAACTCATACCTCAAGGACGCCAATCTTGCAGGAGGAGAATGACCGGAGGCTTCAACCAACTAGCCTTCTTTACTATTCTCCAATTCCCGAATGGCTGAGTGTGTGGGCACTCTGAACCTCGATCGGTATGCTAGCACTACTAGTCTTCTTCCGACCACCCAGATCTCTAAAGAACTTTATTGTCACGATGAGCTGTGCAACAATAAGCCTGCTCACCTGAGAGTCTGTGGTCTGAGAGAACTGGAGTGGCAGGACCTCTATTTATAGACCTGCATGAGGTGATTCTCTGAATTCGAATTGGACTAGGAAAAGATTTTCTCCCTTATCTTTAACCAAAAAATCTGAATTTTTCCATAGGATAATCCTAACAATAAATTCGGTTTTTCCTAAGATAAATCCAATCCAAATCTTAACAAGATTTTAACTAGAATTTTATCTCCCTTTTTCAACCAAAAAATCTGAAATTCACAAGGAGAAAATCCTCCAAAAGATTTCGGCCATTATGGATAAGGGAGAATCAAAAATTCCACTAGGATTTTCAAGCTTGAATCTTATCTCAACCTTATCCAAAAATAACGAATTTTCCTTGGATAAAGGCTCCAAAATTTCGGCCACTTTTAGGGAAGGAGAGAATCCAAATTCAACTAGGATTGAAACTTGAATTTTCCCTTGAATCTTATCCACAAAAACCGAATTTTCCATTGAGGATTATCCTCAAAAAAATTCGCCCACTTTTGTTGGGATTTGGATTCAAAATTCAAGTAGGATTCTAACAAGATTATCCTCTCCAAATCCAACTCAAATTCGAATTTCAAACCTTGTGGATTTTCCACAACAAATTCGAATCCTACTTGGACTATGATTCAAAATTTGAATTTCACATTTCAAATTCAAATTTCAAATTTCAAATTTCAAATTTCAAATTTAAATTTCAAATTCAAATTTCAAATTCGAATTTCAAATTCAAATTTCAAATTCAAATTTCAAATTCAAAATTCAAATTTCAAATTTCAAAATTCAAATTTCAAATTTCAAAATTCAAATTTCAAATTCCACAAAACAGTTGTGTTTCATATTCTTGTTCTCATGGATAATTTTCTACAACTCCAATCCAATCTCAAATAAAATCATGGCAACTTTATTTGGAGTTCGAATAATTGTGTACTCTATTATCCAAAACAAAATCTGAATCCAACCGGAGAGAATCTTGTCTACCATCCTAATCCTGTGTCATCACCATCCATGCATAATAAACTAGCCAATAGCATACACAAATCAATTTGCCAAACGTTAAGGAATTATGTGGAGCTAGTAGAGGGACTGATTGGACATATATAATCGGGCTCCCGTGATTCCATATGATCATCATTCTGTACCGAACAACTCAATCATATGATCACTAATTTCAGAGTCACACCACTATAAACCTGAAACTGAACTCCCAATTATATACCGTATTACGTAAGCCTGTGACGAGCTACCATCCAATGACCTTGTCATATATGCAAAACCCTCATATGATATCCATGATCAGCCTTAGGTCAAAGTCCGTTTAATCCTACTGATCAGGCTATCTTAAAGTTCCATTATACTACCGAATCAAGAAAATGATTATTCACCATATGTGAATAAGAAGTCATCCGCCCAGCAGACGACCCAAGGCCTTGTCCATTTTCACATTCAGTATAATGCCTTTAAGAGGATACCTTTAACTCCTCAGAGCTATGATTCCGATATCTGCAAACAAACCCTTCATCGTATACAAGTCATGCACCCAACGAACCGGTCTATAAGCTTACTACCTCTGAGACGCTTTAGCCATTGGAACATCAAAGTACACAAGTCATACACATGAAGTAGTTCATTTACTCAGGATTAAGGTTATTGCACAATGAACGTCAAAAGCAGATTGATCCACTCATAGCCGACTACGTAGATCAATCACACTTTAGTCCCGGTCTAATATGTCACCACCGAGCAACATATCCATGTCTCTACTTGGGAGTCCAGCTCCAGACAGTCAAGACAGACCGTCCCCTCCAAGGCTTTAGACAACATAATAGTCTTAACATGAGTTAGATGCTCGGTCTAACCCCATAGACTACAGACCATAGTTTAGACTGCTAACTTTAGAACATTGTCTTCTCGCATACAAAAGTCCATTACATGCAACGTTCTAATAGTTTTAACACAAGCAGTCAGTGAGCCATATTTGCTTACATTTACTTTAACATGTAAATAAGACGAGGACAGATAGAAATGTAATGAATAACCTCTATATATAATTTTATTATCCAGTTCAAAATGAATACATCAAAAATGTCTCTAATACTTAGGGCATTTCCTAACAGCTGCTTGACCTTACGATCCAAAATCTTCACCGGAACCTCGACATAAGAGACATCTGGTTGGATTTCTACATCATCTGTTGAAATGACTTCGGACTCTGTTCGTCCACTCTTCCTCAGCATCGATACATGGAAAACGTTGTGCACTCCCAAGGTGTCGGGTAACTTCAGCTCATATGCAACCTTACCAACTCTACGTACGATCTCGAAAGGTCCAATGTAACGTGGTGCTAGCTTCCCTTTAACTCCGAAACGAGAGATACCTTTCTTCGGTGAAACCTTTAGCAACACAAACTCTCCGACCTCGAACTCTAACGGCTTTCTGCGTTGATCAGCATAGCTCTTCTGTCGACTCTGTGCTGTTAGAAGTCGTTGTTTGATGATGGCAATCTTCTCGTACTGGTCTAGGATCATCTCGGGTCCACCCACTGGTGCTTCCTGGTTGTCAACCCAATAGATGGGTGATCTACAAGGCTGTCCGTACAACGCTTCAAAGGGTGCCATTCCGATACTCGCTTGATAACTGTTATTGTATGCGAACTCTTCCACGTAGAGGTGTTTGCTCCATCCATCTCCAAGATCAAGAACGCAGGCGCGTAGCATATCCTCGAGAATCTGTATGAGACGCTCCGACTGACCATCTGTCTGTGGATGAAAAGCGGTGCTGAAGTTCAGTTCTGTGCCTAGAGCTTCCTGTAGACTTTGCCAAAAGCGAGCGTTGAAGCACGTATCACGATCAGAAACGATCACCGAAGGGACTCCATGCAATCTGACTACGTTTGTCATGTAAAGCTCGGCTAGCTGGTTCCTGGTGCAAGTCGTCTTGAACGGGATGAAGTGTGCAGTCTTCGTGAGACGATCTACAACTACCCAGACTCCATCAGATCCATCCTGTGCTCTCGGTAAGCCGGTTAAGAAGTCCATTCCTATACTATCCCACTTCCACCGAGGTATTGGAAGTGGTTGGAGCAGACCTGCGGGTCTCTCCCGTACTGCCTTTACTTTCTGACACGTCAAACAGTTGGCCGCGAAGTTCTTCACATCTAACTTCATACCTCTCCACCAAAGTTGCCATCTTAAGTTTTAATACATCTTGTTTCCACCTGGGTGCATGGCGAACCTCGACTGATGAAACTATGACAAGATCTCCTGTATAAGCTCTGGGATGTGTGGCACTGCTAAGCGACCTTCGTTGTAAAGAATTCCACTGGCGTCCATCGACCACTCTGCAACACGTTTTCCCTTTAATAATCTATCTCGGATGTCAACAAAACGTGTATCTGCCAACTGATTCTCCTTGATCCTCCCCACGTAGTCTGGTTCCATCACTAAGTTGTATAACACTGGGAGACCCTGAACTTCGCCAAAACGAACTTGATAAGCTGTGAGAACTCTGTCCTTTTCCCACTCACCTATCTGCATCGCCATTATAGAAGCATCATGATCAGGATTGGGAACTGCCTCTCTTTTCCTACTTAGTGCATCTGCAACCACGTTTGCTTTACCCGGATGGTACTCGACTTGGAAGTCGTAGTCTTGCATGTATTCTGCCCACCTTCTCTGACGTAGGTTGAGATCTTTCTGTGTAGCTAGGTATTTCAAACTCTTGTGATCTGAAAACAGTCTAAAACCGGCACCGTACAGATAACAATGTGGCGGCCCGCCCCTTGTGGAGATCATAGAATACTATTACAGTTGAGCTTTATCGCTAACTGCGATAGATTGTACTCTCATGGGTCGCCGGCTTATCTCTCTCCTCTATTTAAATCATGATGTTTTTGGGAAAAATTTTTTTTTTTAAACATCATATAAAATCTTTTTCCACTATTTACTTTGTTGATAGGTACAAAGTAATATAAATAATACAGTGCTTTTGTAAAATATATATAATTACAAAAGAACTGTTTCCCCTTTTTTTTTTTCTTCACTTTAACGCTCAGCGGCAAGACTCTAGCAGTACCATATCCCTCGCCCAGTTATCCCATTTGACACGCGCCATCCCGTCCGCATCCAGTCAAACAAGCTACTGAGCTGGTCGCTTACCTGCAACATTAGCAAAAATGGTGAGCTACAGGCTCAGTAAGTTCAAACATGCAAGAAATAAAATTTCTATGAATAGTACTATTCATCGTGAATAGTATCGTTGACCACTATTCATTCATAAATAGTAACTTTGACCACTATTCATGGTGAATAGTAAGTTTGACCACAACACTGTCTCACACTAGTACATCTACCGCGATGTTAGTGCTCTCACTAAACTGTCTTATGCTCAATTATGGCACAGTTTCAGTTTTAGGTCATTATCTTTAATTACGTTCTGGATTTGAGCTCAGGTTGGCAGTACCATTTAAGTGCGCATGACTGGGAGCGGTACATTAGTGCTGACCTCCACAGCCTTAATCTCATAGCCCCGAAGGCAAAATTTTACATGACTGGGAGCGGTACATCAGTGCTGACCTCCACAGCCTTAGTCTCATAGCCCCGAAGGCAAAAATAGTACCTCCCTATACGGAAGGCTGGTACGCCAGAAAGTGGTTTCATTACCGACTTTTTAACATTCTAACCCGGTGACTTCACATTGTCCCGTGGTTAGGAATGGTTCACATTTTAATTTTAGGTGAGTGAGTTTCATTAACCTCGCTCTAGTGCCCGAAGCACAATTAACCATGTGTCCCATTCTTATAGTGCCCGTAGCACATTTCGTCTCTCTCTCTATTCTATCATAGTGCCCGTAGCACATATGTACCGAACTTATAGTTAGTACATTAAAATTAGCACAATATTGCTATATGTTGCAGACAGGTAAATGTCTGAACTTACCTTATCAGACTGTTCCCTTTCTCTCTCTCGGATCTTGAATCGCCTTCCTTGTAGGCCGATTTTGGGATCCTACAGACAAAACTATGTCTGTTAATTTCTTTCCCAATTATAGCTTTTATTTTTCATTAAAAAGCTTAAATAAAACCTATTTATAACTTTTTTAGGTTTTATTTATTATTTTCACCATTTTCCCCCAAATTTTGCAAAATTACGATTTTGCCCCAATATTTTGGCAAAATTGCAGTTTTGCCCCTGATGGAATTTTATTGATCTAGACTGCATTTTTGGCTCTCAGGAACTTTTCTGATTTTTTTCTAATCATTACCGGGTTCGTTTCTATTTTATTTCCACTTTTTGTTTTCCCGGCCCTCGGGAAGCACTATTCCGACCCTCACGTCGGTTTAGCGATTTTCTATCGTTTCGGAGCCTCAAATGGACGTTTCACTAGTATTTAAAACGTTCATCTAGACTTTCCCGACCTAGGTCTCCGAGGCTCGGGTTTTCCGTTCCCGACTCGGACCTTTATTTTATTTCCAAAAACGCCCCCCCCTCGGGGTCGGTTTTTCAATCTCACACGCGTTTTTCATTTTCAAGGGGACGGGTTATTATTCACGACCCACCCCTTAAATTACCCTTATTCACTTTTTCCGTTAGGGACTCGGGTTTCCGTCCCGACCCTAACTTTTATTTTAAATCCCTATTTTACCCCGAATGCCGTTTTTCGAAATTTCGGCAGCATTTCGGCGTAAATTTAAGGCTTCCGGCGTTAGGTACGCCTCGAACCATAAGTACCTGCCACGTACTATACCACAAGCCTATTTTATGTAAAAGTTTTCTAAACTTTTACATAAAAGCCCACAATTTTCCAATTTCACATTATCACCCACATTACAACATTTTTTTTCACAAATTTACCCTTAATTTGGTTTCGGTTTTCACAACAAAACCGAACCAAATTTTGTCAAACTTTCACCACATTTTAGGCCATTCAAATGTCACATTTTTAACACATTTTCAAGCCCATTTTCTTGGCATTTTCAACCAAATTTCCTAGGGTTTTTACACATTTATACCCCACGGCCATTGAATGAAAACATGCCAAAAAATTTTGTTTCATTCTTTCCATTTTAATTTCATCATTTGCATATTAAAATGCATAATTCCAATCAATCAAATACCACATAAACCAATGAAAATTTTTCTTCCAAACCATTAACAACCCACGGCCACATCATGTATTTCACACAAGAAATTTTTTCCAAGCTTTCCACAATGAAATACAAGCTTTATTCTTCACAAATTTAAACTTAGAAAGCATGTTAACCATTAACCAAAACTTTTTCTCATTGGTCACTCAAGGTAACCCACGGATTTACCTTTGAAAAACCAACCAAAATTTGGTTTTTCTTTAATGAATTTGCATGGTTTTCTTCCTTAATACATCCTTAACAAAACCCAACATCAAATCCATGAAAAAAAACCAATAATTTTCCATCTTCCAATCACTATTCACCCAAGGATTTTAAGAAGAAAAACCATGAAAAAATCAAGTGTAAGGGAAGATACCTTAATCAATTGCTTCCTTTGTCTTCTAGGAGTGTTTTGACACACTTTTTGTGAAGAAATGTTGAAGATAAAACTTGGTTTCCCTTGGTCCCTCACGTAGACTCCATGGAAAATAACTTAGCAAATTTTTCTTATGGCTTTTGCATGAAAAAAAAGCTTCGGCCTTTCACTCCAAAAGTGGCCGACTTATGCCATTAAAAGACCAATTAATTTGGTCATTAGCCAATGGGATTTAGACACCTTTCAAGCCATTACTTTCCATAATTTTCAAAAATTAAAAAGGGTTAATTTTGGCCAAATCTTGGCCTTTAGATCAAAAGGTGATTAAATCCTAGCCATTAATGCCACCAACCACCTTATTTATTCCATTTAATAAACTTGATTTATGATGTCATAAATGCAAAAGTGAAAGTTGACTTTGACTTTCACTATTCACATTAATTCGACTACTTTTTGACCGATACCGGTTCGAGCCGAAATTTTCCTGAAATCGTCCCGGCGTGTTCCTGAGGTCTCCTGTGCAGTCGGATCAATTTAATCTGCTTCCGTTTGATCAAAATCAATCCCGAAAGTTTACCGTCTTTTATTGCTCCGGTTAGGGTTTTCAATGCCGATTTTGGCATCGTTTCACCCGTTTCAACTCAGTGAATTTTTCCAGCATTGAATTCTTACTCGTCGGTATTGTTAGAACATTTTCATATATTCTGAACAATATAAATACATTTATTTCACTCTTTAAATAGTACAAATTGTTATATACATACAATTGTACATTTTCGTCCGAGAATTGCCTGAATTTCCCGGTTGTCACAAACAACGCCAAATCTTAAGCGCAAACACTACTGCAGCTAACTCTAGATCGTGTGTAGGGTAGTTTCGTTCGTGTTGTTTCAGCTGTCGTGAGGCATAAGCGACAACTCGGTTCTGTTGCATCAAGACTACTCCAAGACCTTGATGAGAAGCATCGGTGTAGACGTCATATACTTGATCCTGATTCGGAATGATAAGGATAGGTGCAGACGTTAAACGACTCTTTAACTCTTGGAAGACTGACTCACAGCTGTTGTCCCAAACGAAAGGTATATCCTTCTTTGTCAGATTGGTGAGGGGAGTGGCGAGCTTGCTGAAGTCCTGTACAAAACGTCGATAATATCCCGCTAAGCCCAAGAAACTTCGGATCTCTGGAACATTCTTCGGTCGTTTCCACTTAAGAATCGCTTCAACCTTGGATGGATCAACTGATATACCATCTCCTGAGATGATATGTCCGAGAAACTTAACCTCTGTCATCCAAAACTCACATTTTTCTTTCTTGGCATACAACTGATGTTCACGAAGAGTCTGTAAAACTATACTGAGATGCCGTGCATGATCTTCACGAGTTCGGGAGTAGATGAGGATGTCTACGATGACGAACTTATCAAGAAAAGGTCGGAAGACTCTATTCATCATATCCATGAAGGCTGCTGGCGCGTTTGTCAAACCGAAAGGCATTACTAAGAACTCGTAACCACCATACCTTGTTCGGAACGCCATCTTCGGGATATCCTCCTCTCTAACCCGAAGCTGATGATAACCGGATCTCAAATCAATCTTGGAGAAGAAACAAGCTCCACCCAACTGGTTGAACAAGTCATCTATGCATGGTAACGGATACTTATTTTTGATAGTCACACTATTGAGCTTTCTGTAGTCCACACAGAGACGTAGCGAACCGTCGGCTTTCTTCACAAAAAGGACTGATGAACCCCAAGGTGAGTTACTGTCTCGGATAAAGCCCAGCGATTTCAACTCATCCAGCTGCTTGCGCAACTCTTTCATCTCTAGAGGTGCCATACGATACGGAGCAGAAGCAAAAGGAGCTGTTCCAGGAACTAAGGTGATACGAAATTCTATTTCTCGATGAAGTGGCAAACCTGGAAGAGCTTTTGGAAAAACATCTGAAAAACTATCGACAACAGGTATAGGTTGGGTACTCTTTTCAGAACTGGATCCTTCCACCGCACACAAGGATAAGAAACAAAGAATACCTTGTCTACTCTTCGACACTAACCTCAGAGCAGATCTATCAACATCTGAAACTAAGCTTAACTGATAGGACACTACATGTCCGAAATCAGTTGTAAAGATAACGCGACGATTACGACAATCAAGCATAATCCGATATCGGGAAAGCCAGTCATATTCCAGAATAACATCATAAGCAAACATAGGCATTACTACAAGTGATGCCTCCAAACAAACATCCCCAACATAAACATAGGCTTGACACCCATCACTAACGGTAGTCGTGCCCAACGGGGATTTCACACATAAGGGAGAGTCAAGATTTTGCAGTTTTAAACCAAGTGAACGTGCATAATATTGGGCTATAAAAGAGTGTGTAGCTCCAGTGTCAAACAAAACATATGCATATGTACCAAAGATAGGAATTATACCATCTAATGCAGTCGGTGCATGATCTATCTCCATGCTGTCAGCTCCAAGAGCGTGTACCTGTGGTGCCTTACCACGATTTTGAGCTGTATTCCCTTGCTGATAGCCCGTACTCTGACCCTGTGGTGGTGGTCTCTGATAACCCGGCACTGGGAACTACTGTAGCGGTGTAGCATGTGAACCATAAGGCGCAGTGTACTGGCTCGTGCGTTGAGGCTGATAGGGAGCCGGAAGCTGAGGACGCTGTGACTGCGAAGACTAGGAAGTAAACTGTTGTCTTTGTGGAATACCATTCTGATTCCGCTGATGATGATGTCTATGAGCATTGTCTCTCGACTGTCTCTTCGGGCAAAAATTTCTTTTGTGGCCTTCATCACCACACTCGAAGCAGGTAATCACATTTACCCGACCCTGTCGCTGTCCAGAAGACTGATAAGAACCCGATCCCTGAGACTGCTGGTTCTTCTGGTAAGGAGTCTGCGGCTTGTGTTGAGGCTTGTTGCGGATTGGTCCAGACTTGTTTTTGTTCCGAGCTTCAAGGAACTCCTTGTCGCCCTCTTCCACTGTCAACGCCTTAGCAACTATCTATTGGTAGCTATCCCTGATTTGGAACGGTTATACGCCCTTCTTCACATAGAGGCTAAGCCCTTCCTCAAAGCGGAGACACTTAGTAGCTTCATCCAAAACCTGGTTCTTCGCATACCGGGCCAACTCAGTGAACTTGGCTTCATATTCCCGCACTGACATAGACCCTTACTTCAAACGAATGAACTCCCTAGCTTTTCTGTCACGGAACTGAGCTGAAAAGAAACGCTCATGAAAACGCTCCTCGAAAACTGTCCAGGAAGACCTCTGCTCCTCTATCAAACCATCCTCGATACTAGCCCACCAGGTAGAGGCTAGACCCACTAGCTTGTTGGAAGCAAACTCAACCCAGAACTCTGCAGGTGTGGCGGTCAACTTTAGTTGCTTGCGAATGGCATCAAACCAGTAGTCGGCATCCATCTCTGTGCCTGTGCCGTCGAAAGTGGGTACGTGAGGCTTAAAGAAAAGAGTTAGGGCTGCCTGTTTAGGATGTATCATAGGCTGGGTAGGTACTGCTCCAGAGGTAGGGTTTTCGGTGGTAGGTGTTTGCTGAGGAGTCTGAGAAGAACTCCCCGCTCTCTGGGTCTCATTAGGAACAACATTGGCTACAGGAGCTGGGTTAGGTGTTCCAAAAGGTAAGACGGTGAGGAGAGCCTGTATCGCTGCCATGAGATTCTACATCGCCGTTAGCTGATCATTCGGTGCAGGGACCGTTGTATTCTGACTCCCTTGAGGCTGCGTGTTCCCGGGGTTCTCTTCGCCGTTGCCTCCCTGCTGCCTCTGACTTCGCGTGCCGGGACGAGCCATTTTGCTGAATAAGATTGAAGGAAGAGGAAATCCTATAAGCTTCTAAGAGTAAAGAAAACTATGCTTGGGTATTTTGAAAACGTTTTGATGAACACCCTTTTGAAAACGTTTTGATGAAAAACCCTTTCGAAAACGTTTTGATGGAAAACCCTTTTGAAAACCTGGTCTCTGATACCATTATTTGTCACGGCCCAAAATTTAGATACGTGACACGGCAGCCAAATCATAATATCAACCCGAGATTTAAGGAAAACATTTATTACGAAAAACGGGTCAACATTATAATTTAGCTAAGCCTAATAATTTATAAAGTAGCATCATAACCACAAAACAAAATAAAGTAGAAAGTAAATACCTTTTTAATGCGGAAATCAAACACAAAATCGGTTTTCAAAAGAAATTACCAACCATAAATATTCCCAAGCATGGAATTTAAATAACGTGAAATAAAGTCCAAACTTAATGTCTCATTACATCAGAACGAGAAACAGAAAGAAGAAGATGGAGAAAACGGATAGCATCATCCTCGGTAGAAACGGATAGCTCAACGATTTTCGGAACTGCTACCTCCCGCACCTGGAAGTAGTCATTTCGAAATCACAAAGAAAAAGGGACGTGAGCGCTGGCTCAGTAGGACAGAAACAAAGGTGGGTTAACAGATAATATTTAAAAATATGGCATAATATCCGTTTCTAAAAATAATCAACAATTTAAAAAAAAAAACATTTTTAATGCACGTTTTATTCTGCTGAGGACTTAGCGTAGTTGCAATATACGTGCCCCAATATGAAAATAATAAATCATTAAAACAAACCATCATATTATGAGTGAGGACTTGTCGTAGCTATAATATACGTGCCTCGAATTTGAATTATCCTAGATCATCTCGTTACGGTCTAAATAGGCCGAACGGCCCTGCGCAGGTTTAGGGACCTTCCCCCATGGCGTCAACTCTGGGACGCACGCATCATTTACAATGATCGTGAACTAGAGCTCAATTATGTTCACCGGATTATTCAAAAGATGGTATTTACCAAGTTATATTATGCCATAAATCAAAACACGTTTTAAAATACACATTTATTACCAAATACATTGCATGCGTTTATTTCATCAAAAACAATATAATAATTTCATAAACTGAAAACATCATGCCATCGATAAAACAGGGAAATTTAAAACACTTGACTACTCCCAAAAAAGGCTAGAACGTCCTACCTCGATTATCGCACAAGCGTTACGATAACGTGATCCACAAATCCAGCAAGAACGTCAAATAAATCCTATAATCACAACATATGATCAGTCTAGGTCTAGACATAATCATCCAATCATTTTAGTGTGCCACAAAAGATTTTAAAACGTTTAATAAACATTTTGGATTTAAAATTTGTGAAAAACTCTAAGTTAGGATATTTCTGGTCGTGGGCAGACTGACCTAGGCTGAATGTAAAATCCATATTAATTTATTTTTCACCCCAAAAATTCTAAATTTTTAATATGTTAAACTAGACATCCGTAGCTTTAATTCCATATAATTTTTATAATTTTTGGACATCATTTGGTCATTCAACTAGGCCAAAAACCGAGGGTTGTTTTCAGGCATAAAAATCTGGGTTTCAGTTTCGGTTCAAAACCTGGCAGTTCTGTCCGCCTATCTTAGAAAAATATTTTGACTAGGAAAATGGAGGATTTTGGTTCTGAAATTTTGTAGACATTTAGGGGACATCTTGAATTTAATTTTAGGCTCAAGAATCACTCAAAAATCGTTTTTAAAACTCGAGTTATGGCTGACACAAATTTACTGTTCATATGGTAATTTTCCAGATTTCCGTTTTTCTGTGTCCGAATTTCGATTAGTCTCAAACCAATTCAATTTTCATCCAATGATCACGAAATTTTGTGGAAAACCTTATTTATATGTCATTAACACAACCCAAGAATCAAATTGGCAAAATCATAAAATCTTACACATATGATAATAGGGTTTTTGAAAAGGGGATCAATGAGGCAAAATTTTAGGGTTAGAGAGAAAAATCACACCTTGTTTGTGCTGCCCTATTTTTTATGCTTGGTCTCCCTTTTGGCTGAATTTGTGTGAGTATTGGAGTCTTCAAAACAGTATGGAAATAGTGGAGAAAACCATATAAATTTTGGATTTAAAATCAAAAAGAGAAGGAAGGAAAAAGTTTGATTTCTCACCTTGTTTTTGTCTCAAAAGTTGTTGAATCTTTGAGCTGCCTTTTGGTAGGTTTTGTTTGCTGTTTTGGGTGTGTTTTGGGAGAGAAAATTCAGAGAGGGGAGAGGGAAAAGCTGGCCGAATTTTTTTGAGGGTGAAAGGAATGATGAATGAGAGTTAAAAGGGGTTTTTATACTAGGTTTTTCTTTCCCTTTCTCTTCCTTGTTTGGCTGAAAATTTTAAGGGGCAAAAGGGAAAGTTTTTGTGCTGTTTTGAGGCTAGGGTTTTCTCTCTTATTTCCCCTTAAGTGGCCGAAAATTATCCCTTAGTTTTTAAGGAAAAATAATTTGAATTTTAATTGAGTTTTAACCTAGCTTTTAATTCAAATAAAATCTCCTTTATTTCCTACACTTTATGGCCGAATTTCTTCTTTATATCTAAGGAATGAAATTTGAATTTGCATCCTCCTTGGATTTGTGGAATTTAAATTTTAATTAAAATCCCAAGTGATGGCCGAATATTTTAGGGTTTCTTTTTGAAGTTCAAATTGTTGACTTTTTTAGCGGAATTTGACTAGGAAACCAACCTAGGGTTTCCAAAAGGATTTTTAATTAATTTTTGGCACACTAATTTTATTTAAATTATATATTGACCCTTAAATAAAATTTAAGGCATCACAAGTTTCCAGTGCCGAGTTATCAGAGACCGCCATCACAGGGTCAGAGTACGGGCTATCAGCGAGGGAATACAGCTTAAAATCGTGGTAAGGCACCACAGGTACATGCTCTTGGAGCTGACAGCATGGAGATAGATCATGCACCGACTGCATTAGATGGTATAATTCCTATCTTTGGTACATATGCATATGTTTTGTTTGACACCGGGGCTACACACTCTTTTATAGCCCAACATTATGCTCGTTCACTTGGTTTAAAACTGCAAAATCTTGACTCTCCCTTATGTGTGAAATCCCCGTTGGGCACGACTACCGTTAGTGATGGGTGTCAAGCCTATGTTTATGTTGGGGATGTTTGTTTGGAGGCATCACTTGTAGTAATGCCTATGTTTGCTTATGATGTTATTCTGGGATATGACTGGCTTTCCCGATATGGGATTATGCTTGATTATCGTAATCGTCGCGTTATCTTTACAACTGATTTCGGACATGTAGTGTCCTATCAGTTAAGCTTAGTTTTAGATGTTGATAGATCTGCTCTGAGGTTAGTGTCGAAGAGTAGACAGGGTATTCTTTGTTTCTTATCCTTGTGTGCGGTGGAAGGATCCAGTTTTGAAAAGAGTACCCAACCTATACCTGTTGTCGATAGTTTTCCAGATGTTTTTCCAAAAGCTCTTCCAGGTTTACCACCTCATCGAGAAATAGAGTTTCGTATCGACTTAGTTCCTGGAATAGCTCCTTTTGCTTCTGCTCCGTATCGTATGGCACCTCTAGAGATGAAAGAGTTGCGCAAGCAGCTGGATGAGTTGAAATCGCTGGGCTTTATCCGAGACAGCAACTCACCTTAGGGTTCATCAGTCCTTTTTATGAAGAAAGCCGACGGTTCGCTTTGTCTCTGTGTGGACTACAGAAAGCTCAACAGTGTGACCATCAAAAATAAGTATCCGTTACCACGTATAGATGACTTGTTCGACCAATTGGGTGGAGCTTGTTTCTTCTCCAAGATTGATTTGAGATCCGATTATCATCAGCTTCGGGTTAGAGAGGAGGATATCCCGAAGACGGCATTCCGAACGAGGTATGGCAGTTACGAGTTCTTAGTAATGCCTTTCGGTTTGACAAATGCGCCAGCAGCCTTCATGGATATGATGAATAGAGTCTTCCGACCTTTTCTTGATAAGTTCGTCATCGTATTCATTGACGACATCCTCATCTATTCCCGAACTCGTGAAGATCATGCACAGCATCTCAGTATAGTTTAACAGACTCTTCGTGAACGTCAGTTGTACGCCAAGAAAGAAAAATGTGAGTTTTGGATGACAGAGGTTAAGTTTCTCGGACACATCATCTCAGGAGATGGTATATCAGTTGATCCATCTAAGGTTGAAGCGATTCTTAAGTGGGAACGACCGAAGAATGTTCCAGAGATCCGAAACTTCTTGGGCTTGGCGGGATATTATCGACGTTTTGTACAGGACTTCAGCAAGCTCGCCGCTCCCCTCACCAATCTGACAAAGAAGGATGTACCTTTCATTTGGGACAACAGCTGTGAGTCAGTCTTCCAAGAGTTAAAGAGTCGTTTGACGTCTGCACCTATCCTTATCATTCCGGATCAGGATCAAGTATATGATGTCTACACCGATGCTTCTCATCAAGGTCTTGGAGCAGTCTTGATGCAACAGAACCGAGTTGTCGCTTATGCCTCACGACAGCTGAAACAACACGAACGAAACTACCCTACACACGATCTAGAGTTAGTTGCAGTAGTGTTTGCGCTTAAGATTTGGCGTTGTTATCTGTACGGTGCCAATTTTAGACTGTTTTCAGATCACAAGAGTTTGAAATACCTAGCTACACAGAAAGATCTCAGCCTACGTTAGAGAAGGTGGGTAGAATACATGCAAGACTACGACTTCCAAGTCGAGTACCATCTGGGTAAAGCAAATGTGGTTGCAGATGCACTAAGCAGGAAAAGAGAGGCAGTTCCCAATCTTGATCATGACGCTTCTATAATGGCGATGCAGATAGATGAGTGGGAAAAGGACAGAATTCTCACAGCTTATCAAGTTCGTTTTGGTGAAGTTCAGGGTCACCCAGTGTTATGCAATTTAGTGATGGAACCAGACTACGTGCAAAGGATCAAGGAGAATCAGTTGGCAGATACACATTTCGTTGACATCCGAGATAGATTATTAAAGGGCAAGCGTGTTGCAGAGTGGTCGATGGACGCCAGTGGAATTCTTTACAACGAAGGTCGCTTAGCAGTGCCATACATCCCAGAGCTTATACAGGAGATCTTGTCAGAGTTTCATCAGTCGAGGTTCGCCATGCACCCAGGTGGGAACCAGATATATCAAAACTTAAGACGGTAGCTTTGGTGGAGAGGTATGAAGTTAGATGTGAAGAACTTCGTGGCCAACTGTTTGACGCGTCAGAAAGTAAAGGCAGTACAGGAGAGACCCGCAGGTCTGCTCCAACCACTTCCAATACCTCGGTGGAAGTGGGATAGTATAGGAATGGACTTCTTAACCGGCTTACCGAGAGCACAGGATGGATCTGATGGAGTCTGGGTAGTTGTAGATCGTCTCACGAAGACTGCGCACTTCATCCCGTTCAAGACGACTTGCACCAGGAACCAGCTAGCCGAGCTTTACATGAGGAACGTAGTCAGATTGCATGGAGTCCCTTCGGTGATCGTTTCTGATCATGATACGCGCTTCAACGCTCACTTTTGGCAAAGTCTACAGGAAGCTCTAGGCACAGAACTGAACTTTAGCACCGCTTTTCATCCGCAGACAGATGGTCAGTCTGAGCGTCTTATACAGATCCTCGAGGATATGCTACGTGCCTGCGTTCTTGATCTTGGAGATGGATGGAGCAAACACCTATACATGGCAGAGTTCGCATACAACAACAGTTATCAAGCGAGTATCAGAATGACACCCTTTGAAGCGTTGTACGGAAAGTCTTGTCGATCACCCATCTATTGGGTTGACAACCAGGAAGCACCAGTGGGTGGACCCGAGATGATCCTAGACCAGTACGAGAAGATTGCCATCATCAAACAACGACTTCTAACAGCACAGAGTCGACAGAAGAGCTATGCAGATCGACACAGAAAGCCGTTAGAGTTCGAGGTCGGAGAGTTTGTGTTGCTAAAGGTTTCACCGAAGAAAGGTACCTCTCATTTTGGAGTTAAAGGGAAGCTAGCACCGCGTTACATTGGACCTTTCGAGATCGTACGCAGAGTTGGTAAGGTTGCATATGAGCTAAAGTTACCCGACACCTTGGGAGTGCACAACGTTTTCCATGTATCGATGCTGAGGAAGAGTGCACGAACAGAGTCCGAAGTCATTTCAACAGATGATGTAGAAATCCAACCATATGTCTCTTACGTCGAGGTTCCGGTGAAGATTTTGGATCGTAAGGTCAAGCAGCTGAGAACGAAAACAATACCTATGGTAAAGGTTCTTTGGAGTAACCATGGGGAAGAGGAAGCCACATGGGAAACCGAGAAAGATATGCGCGAGAACCATGCTGAATGGTTCGCTAAGCAGTAGAGTACATGTAATGTAGTCGACCTAAGTTCGTTTTGTAACCCTACTCTGTTCATAGTGGTAGATATACCACTATATGTTTTGAAAGGTGCATTTAGACTGCTTAATGAAATGAGAAGTTATTCATATTCTTATTCTCTTCTTTAGTGTGGAATAATTCTTAAAGTTTCGAGGACGAAATTATTTTTAGTGGTAGATATTTGTGACGCCTTAAATTTTATTTAAGGGTCAATATATAATTTAAATAAAATTAGTGTGCCAAAAATTAATTAAAAATCCTTTTGGAAACCCTAGGTTGGTTTTCTAGTCAAATTCCGCTCAAAAAGTCAACAATTTGAACTTCAAAAAGAAACCCTAAAATATTCGGCCATCACTTGGGATTTAATTTAAAATTTAAATTCCATGAATCCAAGGAGGATTCAAATTCAAATTTCATTCCTTAGATATAAAGAAGAAATTCAGCCATAAAGTGTAGGAAATAAAGGAGATTTTATTTGAATTAAAAGCTAGGTTAAAACTCAATTAAAATTCAAATTATTTTTCCTTAAAAACTAAGGGATAATTTTTGGCCACTTAAGGGGAAATAAGAGAGAAAACCCTAGCCTAGAAACAGCACAAAAACTTTTCCTTTTGCCCCTTAAAATTTTCAGCCAAACAAGGAAGAGAAAGGGAAAGAAAAACCTAGTATAAAAACCCCTTTTAACTCTCATTCACCCTTCCTTTCACCCTCAAAAAAATTCGGCCAGCTTTTCCCTCTCCCCTCTCTGAATTTTCTCTTCCAAAACACACCCAAAACAGCAAACAAAACCTACCAAAAGGCAGCTCAAAGATTCAACAACTTTTGAGACAAAAACAAGGTGAGAAATCAAACTTTTTCCTTCCTTCTCTTTTTGATTTTAAATCCGAAATTTATATGGTTTTCTCCACTATTTCCATACTGTTTTGAAGACTCCAATACTCACACAAATTCAGCCAAAAGGGAGACCAAGCATCAAAAATAGGGCAGCACAAACAAGGTGTGATTTTTCGCTCAAACCCTAAAATTTTGCCTCATTGATCCCCTTTTCAAAAACCCTTTTATCATATGTGTAAGATTTTATGATTTTGCCAATTTGATTCTTGGGTTGTGTTAATGACATATAAATAAGGTTTTCCACAAAATTTCGTGATCATTGGATGAAAATTGAATTGGTTTGAGACTAATCGAAATTCGGACACAGAAAAACGGAAATCTGGAAAATTACCATATGAACAGTAAATTTGTGTCAGCCATAACTTGAGTTTTAAAAACGAGTTTTGAATGATTCTTGAGCCTAAAATTAAATTCAAGATGTCCCCTAAATTCTGACAAAATTTCAGAACCAAAATCTTCCATTTTCCCAGTCAAAATATTTTTCTAAGATAGGCGGACAGAACTGCCAGGTTTTGAACCGAAACTGAAACCCAGATTTTTATTCCTGAAAACAACCCTCGGTTTTTGGCCTAGTTGAATGACCAAACGATGTCCAAAAATTATAAAAATTATATGGAATTAAAGCTACGGATGTCTAGTTTAACATATTAAAAATTTAGAATTTTTGGTATTAAAAATGAATTGATATTGATTTTACAATCAGCCTAGGTCAGTCTGCCCATGACCAGAAATATCTTAACTTAGAGTTTTTCAAAAAATTTTAAATCCCAAATGTTTATTACACGTTTTGAAATCTTTTGTGGCACACTAAAATGATTGGATGATTATGTCTAGACCTAGACTGATCATATGTTTGATTATAGGAATTATTTGACGTTCTTGCTTGATTGGTGGATCACATTATCGCAACGCTTGTGCGAAATTTGAGGTAGGACGTTCTAGCCTTTTCTGGGAGTAGTCAAGTGTTTTAAAATTCCCCTGTTTTATCGATGGCATGCTGTTATCAGTTTATGAAATTATTATACTATTTTTGGATGAAATAAACGCATGCAAAGTGTTTTTTATTAAATGTGTATTTTAAAGCATGTTTTGATTAATGACATAATATAACTTGGTAAATACCATCTTTTGAATAATCCGGTGAACATAATTGAGCTCTAGTTCACGATCATTGTAAATGATGCGTGCATCCCAGAGTTGACGCCATGGGGGAAGGTTCCTAAACCTGCGCAGGGCCGTTCGGCCTATTTAGACCGTAACGAGATGATCTAGGATAATTCAATTCGAGGCACGTATATTATAGCTACGACAAGTCCTCACTCATAATATGATGGTTTGTTTTAATGATTTATTATTTTAGTATTGGGGCACGTATATTGCAGCTACGCTAAGTCCTCAGCAGAATAAAACTTGTATTAAAAATGTTTTTTTCACGAAATTGTTGATTATTTTTTTATGATTATTATGTCATGTATTTTTTTTAAATTGTTGATTATTTTTGGAAACGAATATTATGCCATACTTTTAAATGTTATCTGTTAACCCACTTTTGTTTCTGTCCTACTGAGCCAGCGCTCACGTCCCTTTTTCTTTGTGATTTCGAAGTGACTACTTCCAGGTACGGGAGGTAGCAGTTCCGAAATTTGTTGAGATATCCGTTACTACCGAAGATGATGCTATCCGTTTTCTCCATCTTCTTCTTTCTGTTTCTCGTTCTGATGTAATGGGACTTTAAGTTTGTACTTTATTTTACGTTATTCAAATTTCATGCTTGGGAATATTTTATGGTTGGTAATTTCTTTTGAAAACCGATTTTGTATTTGACTTCCGCATTAAAAAGCATTTATTTTCTCCTTTATTTTATTTTGTGGTTATGATGCTACTTTATAATTAGGCTTAGCTAAATTATAATGTTGACCCGTTGTTTTTGTAATAAATGTTTTCCTTAAATCTCGGGTTGATATTATGATTTAGCTGCCGTGTCACGTGTCTAAATTTTGGGCCGTGACAATAATTTTATTATCCAGTTCAAAATAAATACATCAAAAGTGTCTCTAATGCTTAGGGCATTTCCTAACAGCGACTACCCACACGAACTCACATATTGGATCCATCATGTGAAGGTTATCTTCGAGGCATGCCATATTCCACCGTACCTATAGGTGATTCTGGCCAGTAGTAGACTGGAAGGACCAGCATTAACCTAGTGAAACAGATGACGTAGGATCGGGCATCCGATATAGTGGGCTAAATTCTACCGCGACCTCCGCGATAGTACTCTATCAGCCCGAGACATAGACATATGGGCGGATATGCGTGAGCGAAGATACCAGATTCTCTCTGACACTTGGCATCTCTGCGCGGGGTAGACCATGGCATACTATTGTCAGAGATTTCTGGATGCCATGTTACCTCACATCCCTTAGGATAAACTTTTTTCGGAGATAGCTGACCTGCTATGGGAGGAGACACCTGGGTATGTGAGGGACCTCATTCCCTACCCTCCACCGCATGAAGACTTGAGGGGCCTTATCCAAGACACAGTGGACGCTAAGCGAGTAGCACTCAAACCTTACTTGGCAAACGCAACACCTCAACCGGCCGACGAAGGATTCGTGGCTGAACCGCAACCAGTAGCACTTGAAGACCATAGGGACAGGATGGAGGACCCCAAGCTAGTCCCTCATTCTCCTGAACACCAGATGGATGAAGACGGTGACAAGGTTATCCCCGATGCTCAACCTAACGAGGAGGAGGAGGAGATCCCTGACCATATTAGTGTTAGGAAATACCCTAAGCATTAGAGACATTTTGATGTACTTATTTTGAACTGGATAATAAAATTATATATAGAGGTTATTCATTACATTGCTATCTGTCCTCGGTTTATTTACATGTTAAAGTAAATGTAAGCAAATATGGCTCACTGACTGCTTGTGTTAAAACTATTAGAACGTTGCATGCAATGGACTTTTGTATGCGAGAAGACAATGTTCTAAAGTTAGCGGTCTAAATTATGGTCTGTAGTCTATGGGGTTAGATCGAGCATCTAACTCATGTTAAGACTATTATGTTGTCTAAAGCCTTGGAGGGGACGGTTTGTCTTGACTGTCTGAAGCTGGACTCCCAAGTAGAGACATAGATATGTTACTTGTTGGTGACATATTAGACCGGGACTAAAGCGTGATTGATCTACGTAGTCCGCTATGAGTGGATAAATCTGCTTTTGACATTCATTTTGTAATAACCTTAATCCTGAGTAAATAAACTACTTCATGTATATGACTTGTGTACTTTGATGTTCCAATGGCTAAAGCGTCTCAGAGGTAGTAAGCTTATAGACCGATTTATTGGGTGCATGACTTGTATATGATGAAGGGTTTGTTTGCAAATATCGGAATCATAGCTCTAAGGAGTTAAAGGTATCCTCTTAAAGGCATTATACTGAATGTAAAAATGGACAAGGCCTTAGGTCGTCTCTTGGGCGATGACTTCTTATTCACATATGGTGAATAATCATTTTCTTAATTCGGTAGTATAATGGAACTTTAAGATAGCCTGATCAGTAGGATTAAACGGACTTTGACCTAAGGCTGATCATGGATATCATATGAGGGTTTTGCACATATGACAAGGTCATTGGATAGTAGCTCCTCACAGGCTTACGTAATACGGTATATAATTGGGAGTTCAGTTTCAGGTTTATAGTGGTGTGACTCTGAAATTAGTGATCATATGATTGAGTTGTTCGGTAAAAGAATGATGATCATATGGATTTGTGGGAGCCCGATTATATATGTCCAATCAGTCCCTCTACTAGCTCCATATAATTCCTTAACGTTTGGCAAATTGATTTGTGTATGTTATTGGCTGGTTTGTTATGCATGGATGGTGATGACACAGGATTAGGATGGTAGACAAGATTCTCTCCGGTTGGATTCAGATTTTGTTTTGGATAATAGAGTACACAATTATTCGAACTCTAAATAAAGTTGCCATGATTTTATTTGAGATTGGATTGGAGTTGTAGAAAATTATCCATGAGAACAAGAATTTGAAACACAACTGTTTTGTGGATTTTGAAATTTGAATTTTTGAAATTTGAATTTTGAAATTTGAATTTGAAATTTGAATTTGAAATTTGAAATTTGAAATTTGAAGTTGAAATTCGAATTTGAAATTTGAAATTCAAATTTTGAATCACAGTCCAAATGGGATTCGAATTTGTTGTGGAAAATCCACAAGGTTTGAAATTCAAATTTGAGTTGGATTTGGAGAGGATAATCTTGTTCGAATCCTACTTGAATTTTGAATCCAAATCCTAACAAATAGTGGATGAAATTTTGAGGAATATCCTCAATGGAATTTCAGTTTTTGTGGATAAGGTTCACGGGAAAAATTCAAGTTTCAATCCCAGTTGAATTTGGATTCTCTCCTCCCCGAAAAGTGGCCGAAATTATGGAGAAAATCTCCTAGGAAAATTCGGTTATTTTGGATAAGGATGAGATAAGATTCAAGCTTGAAAATCCTAGTGGAATTTTGATTCTCCCTTATCCTAAAAGTGATCGAAAATTTTAGGAGATTTTCTCCTAGGAAATTTCAGATTTTTTGGTCGAAAAAAGGAGATAAAATTCTAGTTAAAATCTTGTTTAGATTTGAATTGGATTTATCCCATGATGGCCGAATTTTATTGTTAGGATTCTCCCTTGGAAAATTCAGATTTTATGGTTATGGATAAGGAGAATATCTTTTCCTAATCCAATTCGAATTTAGAGAATCACCTCATGCAGGTCTATAAATAGAGGTCCTGCCACTCCAGTTCTCTGAGACCACAGACTCCCAGGTGAGCAGGCTTATTGTTGCACAGCCCACCATGACAATAAAGTTCTTTAGAGATCTGGGTGGTCGAAAGAAGACTAGCATTGCTAGCATATCGATCAAGGTTCAGAGTGCCCACACACTCAACCATTCGGGAATTAGAGAATAGTAGAGAAGGCTAGTTGGTTGAAGCCTCCGGTCATTCTCCTCCTGCAGATTGGCGTCCTTAAGGTATGAGTTTTAATTGTTGATAGTTTATTGTATATGGCATCATGAGATATTTAACGATCTAAAAATTTTTATTGTTCCGCTGTGCCACTCTGATACGTTTTACTGATTTATTTTCGTATAATTGGTATCAGAGCCATTTCATGACTATGTCATGTACATAAATTAGACAATTACTTAGTCTTTTTATTTATGTATGGATTTGATATTTAGAGAGTGGCATTCTAGGGTTCCTTTATGTTGTTATCATGGATTATGTATAAAGTATGTGGTTATTTTAATTTTCTGAATTATTATAAGCATGCTTGTTTATGCTGGTTATGGTTCCTTAGAATTTAGAAAAATTGTATCTAGGATTTTTTATGTAACCATGGGAGCAGTTTATTAACACTGTAATTTTCCCATGGATTTTAATTTTTTGTCTCTTAGAATTTTTATGGTTAAAATTTTTTGTACACCGGAAACGGTTTAGGAAATTTTATGTAATTATTCTTGGAGGAGATTGAAGATTGAAGACCGTAATTTATTTTTCCCAAAAGTTAAATTTGATTTAAAGATTGAAATTTTGATTGTGTGGAAAATTTTCAATTTAATTGGGATTCAAATTAATTTTTTGGAGATCCTAATAGGTAAATTGGAATATGACATGAAAATCGAGACATGGCCCCTCGGGACCGGCCGACGGGCCCTAGTGGGGCTGCAGCCCCTACCCTCGGGCAGGATGGGGCTGCGGCAGCCCCTACCCTCGGGCAGGATGGGGCTGTGGCAGCCCCTGTGCAGGCCATAACCACCCACGGCCGCAGGCTTGGCCTGCAGCCGAGGGTGGCCGTGGCCTACCCAAGGCTGGCCGCAGCCTGGGCGTGCAGCCTGCCGGCTGCTGCGCCCAGCCTGGGCGGGTAGCCTGGCATTGCAGGCTTGGCCTGCAGCTCGGCGAGGCTGCACATAGGGGGCGATCGTGGGCTGCCAGCCCCTCCGGGGCTGGTGGCTACCCACGGCGGCTGCCGCCTTCGGGGGCAGTAGTGCGACGGTCTAAAAATCAGAAAATTTTGATTTTTAAATTTGAGATTTAATTTTAAATCATGTTTAAAAATATGTAATTGAAAATTTGAACTTTTTTAAATTACATATTATTACACATGATGTTTAAAATTGTTTAAAATTTGAATTTGAAATTTAAATTTGAAATTCGAATTTGGAATTTGAATTTGAAATTTAAATTTTTGGAGATTTAAATTTTAAATGATTCTTGGGATGAGAAATAAATGGAGAGGCTACATAAAGATGGATACAAGAAGATGGAACAAAATTCAAGACCCCAAGAATGCTTTGGATGAAATTTTGTAATCTTTATTTTCTTTGTTCTAGGATGGAACCATGGCTTGGTTATTCTGTCAATTATTTTTTTTGTGATATGTCATGGATGTATAAATATGTATTGATGGATGTTTTATACGCATATTTGATAACATGTCATATAGGATAGGTGAGTGCCACTCATACTACATTGATCATACATAATTTGTCAAAACTTGCATGTTTTTCAAAATATTGAGTGGGAGAGGGTTTCAAACAAAACCCACGGCCTCCATTGTTGATCCATATGTGAAAGCATGGTAATGCCTCGCATCAATTCTGCCCTGACCACACCCCTCGGTAGGTGTTTACCGCCATCGGTATACTAGATTGGATCTCCTATGTGGAAAACGTGTTCGGGTACGATCCTATTCATGACCACCCCTCGGTGGCTTGGTAGGATGTGGATCGGGTTACGTAAACAATGGTTATACACTCAAGACTCGTTTAATTATTAACCTTCCCTAGAAGCTCTGTTAACTAAACTGGTGGCCAAATAAGTGGTTATTAATATATGTCTTAACCTTGGAGGATTTAAGGCAACATATATTAATTGGACGGGGTCCATGTTCCGGCTATTTGTTTTCAAGACCACCCCTCGGTGGCTTGGGTCAATAGGTGCTGAGAATTACCATTGCAATGCTACATGTTTTTCAAGTTTCATGTAGGAACATACTTGTATGTTTTATTTGCTAAATTATTTGTATATTTGCTTGGGCTTTGTAATGATGTCTAGTATAATTTTATTTCAGTTCAAAATGTCACCGACACCCCTCATTTCAATACTTACTGAAAATAAGCTGAATGGCGATAATTATAAAGATTGGAAAAGAAATCTATTAATAGTTCTCAGCTGCGAGAGACACAAGTTCGTGCTGGACGAACCATGCCCACCTGGGCCCAAACCTGACACACCACTTGAGGAGGTCTCGGTTGCCTATAATCGTTGGAGAGAATCCAATGAGATAGCTCGATACTACATCCTTGCTAGCATGACGAGTGCTTTACAAAAGCAGCATGAGACTTATCAAGTTGCTGGGGAGATCATGGAAAATCAGGAGGACATGTTCGGAGGCCAAGAAAAATTGGATCGACAGTCTGCAATCACCAGCATTATGAACTATAAGCAAAAGGTAGGTACTCCAGTAAAGGACCATATGATCACTCTAATGGGATTCTTTGCTAAGACTGCCAAGAATAGTGCTGAACTGGACTACAACACCTAGATCGAGATGGTGTTCAAAACTCCGTTGAAAGATTTTGTGGGGTTTAAGGCCGCATACAATCTGGTGATAAAGGAGTTAGGACTAACCAAGCTCATGAAGCAACTACAGGCTTATGAGCGGATGATCAGGGATGAGGATGCGATTCGACCTAAAGGAGAGGCCAATTTGGCCGAATCTTCCAATCCCTTACGGAAGAGGAAGAGGCCAAATAAGAAGCAAGTGGCTTCTAGTTCTTCTAATCCTCCTGTCTCGGACGGGAAGAAGAAGAAGAAGAACAAGAAGCCAAAGGACCCTAAAAAGTCCAAATGCTTCCATTGTAGGAAGGTAGGTCAATTTAAGAAGGCTTGCCGGGAATTCCTAGCCGCCAAGGGCAAGGAAGGTAAGGAACTTCATTACTTGGAAGCGTGTTTGGTGGAAGAATCGAAAGACACTTGGGTCATTGATTCGGGCACCACTAATCATGTTTATGTTTCTATGCAGGGGATCATGGAAACGAGAAGTCTACATGATAGGAGCCTCTGGTTACGGACGGGAGATGGTAACTTTGTGGTGGCTGAGGCAGTAGGAGATGTTTACCTTTATTTTGATCAATTTAGGTTTATTTTATTGAAAGACTGTTTTTATGTTCCTAATTTTAGGAGGAACCTTATATTGGTAGCTTGTATAATAAATGATTCTTATTCAGTTTCTTTTAGTAAAAGAGTTGATATTCGTAGAAATAAGTCTTTTATCTGTTCTGGATGGATGGATGGAAACCTATATTTGATCAAACCAAAGATGTACTCACTGCTTGACACTGAATTAATTGATAACTCTAAAAGGTTGAAAGTTTCTCACTCTAACAAGGCGTATCTTTGGCATTTAAGACTTGGTCATATTAATCAGGATAGGATTCAAAGATTGGTGAAAGAACATCCTCTGGAATCTCTGGAGGAGGTACGACTTCCCCAATGTGAGTATTGTCTAAAGGGTAACATGACTAAGAGGTCTTTTGGAGCTAAGGGTACAAGGGCTCAGGAGCTCTTAGAAATTGTGCACACTGACGTATGTGGCCCCATGGACGTCACAGCACGAGGAGGGTTCGAGTATTATGTTTCTTTCATAGATGATTACTCGAGGTATGGATATGTATATCTGATGCACCGCAAGAGCAAAACCTTTGACAAGTTCAAAGAGTATTGTGCGGAAGTGGAAAAGCAATTGGATAAATCCATAAAGACACTTCGATCTGATCGAGGTGGGGAATACCTCTTCGATGAATTTCTAGGACATCTTGTAGAGAACGGGATATTATCCCAATTGACTGCACCTGGTACTCCACAACAGAATGGTGTAGCCGAAAGGAGAAACAGGACCTTGTTGGATATGGTATGGTCCATGATGAGTTATTCAACGCTACCATTATCATTTTGGGGATATGCTTTACAAATGGCGTGCTATATTCTGAACCAGGTTTCAAGGAAATCAATTCCTAGAACTCCGTATGAATTGTGGCGAGACAGGAAGCCCTCCCTTGGACATATGAGAATATGGGGCTGCCCGGCGCATGTACTAGTTGGGGATGCGAAGAAATTAGAACCAAGATCAGAATTGTGCATGTTTGTAGGGTATCCAAAGGGAACTAAAGGAGGTCTGTTCTATAACCCAAAGGAACAAAAAGTCATTGTCTTAACCCATGTGACATTCTTGGAGGAAAGTCACATGAATGACTTTAAGCCTCGAAGCAAAGTGGTGCTAGAGGAGTTATCGGGTGAAAGAACTGCTCCACAGATTTCGATCTTGGACGCAAGTCCGAGTTCCAGTGAAAGACCTGCAGACGATCAATAATTTAGGGTGCCTCGTCGTAGTGGGAGGGTTTTTAAGAAACCTAATTTCTTCATGTATAATGCTGAGGTATACCAGGCCGAGGCTCATAAGCATGAGGATGATCCGGTCACATATGATGAAGCTATAAATGATGTTGATTCTAAATTTTGGAAACAGGCTATGAACAATGAGATGGATTCTATGAAATCCAACTCTGTTTGGGAACTTCTAGATTTGCCGGATGGGATAAAACCCATTAGATGCAAATGGGTCTACAAAATAAAGAAGGATACAGAAGGGAGAGTGGAAACTTTCAAAGCTAGACTGGTTGTAAAGGGGTACACGCAAAAGGCTGGAATCAATTACGATGAAACCTTTTCGCCTGTTGCTATGCTGAAGTCTATCCGTATTCTTCTGTCCGTTGCTGCAGCTCTCGATTACGAGATCTGGCAAATGGATGTCAAGACGGTATTCTTGAATGGCCATCTTGAAGAGTGTATCTATATGATATAGCCCGAAGGGTTCATAGGGAAAGGCCAAGAAAGGAAAGTCTGCAAGTTGCATAGATCCATTTATGGATTAAAGCAAGCATCCCGCTCATGGAACCAGAGGTTTGATCAAGCGATTAAGACATTTGGTTTTGAGTAGAACGTTGATGAACCCTGTGTTTATAAACGTATTAAGGATGTAAAGGTGGTCTTTCTGATGCTCTATGTCGATGATATACTACTCATTGGGAATGATGTAGGGAACTTATCATCGGTCAAGCTTTGGTTACACCAATAGTTTGACATGAAGGACTTGGGAGAAGCTAATTATATTCTAGGCATTCGTCTCTTCAGAGATCGAAAGAACAAAATGATAGCGTTATCCCAAGCTTCATACATAGATAAAATAATTGACAAATATGCAATGCAAGAGGCAAATAAAGGTTCACAACCTTCTATTGCCGGTCTAACTCTTTCATTGGATGACTGTCCCAAGACATCTGAAGAAAGAGAGCATATGAGTAAGGTCCCTTATGCATCCGCCGTAGGAAGCCTTATGTATGCTATGCTTTGCACTCACCCAGACATATGTTTTGCAGTAGGTATGGTGAGTTGATATCAAGCGAATCCTGGAACCAAGCACTGGCAAGCAGTAAAGCATATACTCAAGTATCTTAGGAGAACGAGGGATTATATGCTAGTGTATTCTGGAGGGGACCTAACACCCGTAGGATACACGGACTCAGACTTCCAGACTTGCAAGGATTCGAGGAAATCGACATCTGGATCAGTGTTCTTACTCAGAGGAGGCGCCATTGTGTGGAGGAGCGTGAAGCAGGGCTGCACAGCTGACTCTACTATGGAGGTTGAATATGTGGCTGCGGCTGAGGCATCTAAAGAAGCGGTTTGGCTCCATAAGTTCTTTAGAGACCTTGAGGTCATTCCGGGTGTTGACAAGCCTATCACACTTTACTGTGATAACACAGGGGCTCTTGCCAACATAAGGGAATCTCGGTACCAAAAGAGGACTAAGCACATCGATCGGAGATATCATATTATTTATTAGAGGGCATGTGGAGACAGGACAAGTGGATGTATGTAAGATCGCGTCCGAGGACAACATTGCCGATCCCTTTACTAAGACTTTGGTAGCTAGAAGCTTTGAGAGGCATGTAGAGGCGATGGGGATACGTAACATGGCACATCTACTAGCTTAGGGCAAGTGGGAGATTGTTAGGAAATACCCTAAGCATTAGAGATATTTTGACGTATTTATATTGAACTGGATAATAAAATTAAATATAGAGGTTATTCATTACATTGCTACCTGTCCTCGGTTTATTTACATGTTAAAGTAAATGTAAGCAAATATGGCTCACTGACTGCTTGTGTTACAACTATTAGAACGTTGCATGCAATGGACTTTTGTATGCGAGAAGACAATGTTCTAAAGTTAGCGGTCTAAACTATGGTCTGTAGTCTATGGGGTTAGACCGAGCATCTAACTCATGTTAAGACTATTATGTTGTCTAAAGCCTTGGAGGGGACGGTTTGTCTTGACTGTCTGGAGCTGGACTCCCAAGTAGAGACATATATATGTCACTTGGTGGTGACATATTAGACCGGGACTAAAGCGTGATTGATCTACATAGTCCGCTATGAGTGGATCAATCTGCTTTCGACGTTCATTGTGTAATAACCTTAATCCTGAGGAAATGAACTACTTCATGTATATGACTTGTGTACTTTGATGTACCAATGGCTAAAGCGTCTCAGAGGTAGTAAGCTTATGACTTGTGTACTTTGAGTAAATGAACTACTTCATGCATATGACTTCGTTGGGTGCATGACTTGTATACGATGAAGGGTTTGTTTGCAGATATCGGAATCATAGCTCTAAGGAGTTAAAGGTATCCTCTTAAAGGCATTATACTGAATATAAAAATGGACAAGGCCTTGGGTCATCTGCTGGGCGGATGACTTCTTATTCACATATGGTGAATAATCATTTTCTTAATTCGGTAGTATAATGGAACTTTAAGATAGCCTGATCAGTAGGATTAAACGGACTTTGACCTAAGGCTGATCATGGATATCATATGAGGGTTTTGCATATATGACAAGGTCATTGGATAGTAGCTCGTCACAGGTTTACGTAATACGGTATATAATTGGGAGTTCAGTTTCAGGTTTATAGTGGTGTGACTCTGAAATTAGTGATCATATGATTGAGTTGTTCGGTAAAAGAATGATGATCATATGGATTTGCAGGAGCCCAATTATATATGTCCAATCAGTCCCTCTACTAGCTCCACATAATTCCTTAACGTTTGACAAATTGATTTGTGCATGTTATTGGCTGGTTTATTATGCATAGATGGTGATGACACAGGATTAGGATGGTAGACAAGATTCTCTCCAGTTGGATTCAGATTTTGTTTTGGATAATAGAGTACACAATTATTCGAACTCTAAATAAAGTTGTCATGATTTTATTTGAGATTGGATTAGAGTTGTAGAAAATTATCCATGAGAACAAGAATTTGAAACACAACTGTTTTGTGGATTTTGAAATTTGAATTTTTGAATTTTGAATTTTGAATTTTGAATTTGAAATTTGAATTTGAAATTTAAATTTGAAATTGGAAATTTGAAATTTGAAATTTGAATTTGAAATTTGAATTTGAAATTTGAAATTCAAATTTTGAATCACAATTCAAATGGGATTCGAATTTGTTGTGGAAAATCCACAAGGTTTGAAATTCGAATTTGAGTTGGATTTGGAGAGGATAATCTTGTTAGAATCCTACTTGAATTTTGAATCCAAATCCTAGCAAATAGTGGACGAAATTTTGAGGAATATCCTCAATGGAATTTCGGTTTTTGTGCATAAGGTTCAAGGGAAAATTTTCAAGTTTCAATCCCAGTTGAATTTGGATTCTCTCCTCCCTGAAAAGTGGCCGAAATTATGGAGAAAATCTCCTAGGAAAATTTGGTTATTTTGGATAAGGATGAGATAAGATTCAAGCTTGAAAATCCTAGTGGAATTTTGATTCTCCCTTATCCTAAAAGTGGCCGAAAATTTTAGGAGATTTTCTCCTAGGAAATTTCAGATATTTTGGTTGAAAAAGGGAGATAAAATTCTAGTTAAAATCTTATTTAGATTTGGATTGGATTTATCCCATAATGGCCGAATTTTATTGTTGGGATTCTCCCTTGGAAAATTCAGATTTTATGGTTATGGATAAGGGAGAATATCTTTTCCTAATCCAATTCGAATTCAGAGAATCACCTCATGCAGGTCTATAAATAGAGGTCCTGGCACTCCAGTTCGCTGAGACCACAGACTCTTAGGTGAGCAGGCTTATTGTTGCACAGCCCACCGTGATAATAAAGTTCTTTAGAGATCTGGGTGGTCGGAAGAAGACTAGCAGTGCTAGCATACCGATCGTGGTTTAGAGTGCACACACACTCAACCATTTCGGGAATTGGAGAATAGTAGAGAAGGCTAGTTGGTTGAAGCCTCCGGTCATTCTCCTCCTGCCGATTGGCGTCCTTGAGGTATGAGTTTTAATTGTTGATGGTTTATTGTATATGGCATCATGAGATATTTAACGATCTAAAAATTTTTATTGTTCTGCTGCGCCACTCTGATACGTTTTACCAATTTATTTTCCTACAATTAGTGACGATGAGGGGGTAGAAATGTATGAGCCTCAGGTTATCATTGCCAGTGACGACGAATGCAATATTACTGGGGAGACGAAGATGAAGATCCCAAGGAGTTCCCCCTGAGTGACAGTAAGGATGAGGAAATGTCCGGCGTGGAGTCAGAAATATCCTTCGAGTTGTAGTAACCCTTTCCATGGGAATTCTTGTTTTGTAAATATATGTAGAGGGGAACAGTAGCTCTCCCGTCTAACTTAGTAATTGTACTTTTGGGTTCATATTTTGGGAAGTGTGTGTCACTCCCACCAATTAAAAGCATGTACATATATTTTTGAATATATATATTGTGAGATGTTTTATGCAAAAGTAGTTAAGTTTTGCCTTAAGGGCCTAAACCTGCTTTTTTTCCATGATTATGATCAAGTATAATAAAGAGTACAGGACAGTTCCTGGCACTCATATGATGTTCTAATGTAATGTGGCAATTGTAATGAACATCATAAGAGAAGAAAGAAAGATATAAAATGAGTATATATGCTTTTATCTATGATTGTTTAGTAAGAAGGAAAATGATATGTAATACGAGTCCCAAGTACAAGTTAAAAAGGACTTATGTTTCTGTTCCACTATTTGATAGGATTACATAGGTGACAATGGCAAGAACAAGAGCCCAAACAAACCAAAGTACGCGAGACAACGAGCTAATGGCAGGACTCACAGCCATGTAGGAAATGATATTAAACCAACAACAAGAGCTTAACCAACTCCGGGACTAACTAAACCAACAATCCCAGGCACCATAACCAGAAAAGGTGCTAGTCCCAACAACACCAGTAGCCCCGGACAGCCTTGGGGAACAAGCAGCCCCACCAGTCCAAGCAATGCCAGCATGACCAGCTTTGGCTGCTTCTTTAGCGACCCATATCCTTGTGCTAGCCCATAGAGAGGGTGACCTGTATGAGCGGTTTAGGTGCATGAAAGTGCCCGAATTCGAGGGGACTACGAACCCCATTGAAGTAGATGACTGGTTGACCGACGTCCAGGTCATACTCGACCTTGTGGGATTAACTAAAAGAGAGAAAGTACTATAAGCAACCCTCGCCCTACGCAAAGGAGCACGCTAGTGGTGGAGGATCGTGGCTATTAGGAGGGATGTTAACGCAATGAACTGGGCAACTTTATCACCAAGTTTGGAGAAATGTATTTCAACGATGAAGCTTTAGCAGTCTAGCAAGGCGAATTCAACAGTCTGCGCCAGGGCAGCATGAAAGTCATGGAGGCCATAAGGAAGTTCAAACAATTGGCACGACTTTGCCCCGGCTTAGTGCCAATAGAGAAGGAAAGGGTCAGGAGAATGCTAAAAATGTTCTGGATGGATATTGCCGTCCAGGTATGCAATGGGAGTCGTGGGCCAACGACCGTAGTTGAGTGTGTCAGCAGGGCCATCCAGGCAGAATACTGGTTAGCCCAAGACAAGGAGAGAAGGGCCCAGATCTTCAAGACCAAGAGGGAAGAAAAGAACCAGTCGAAGCAGATCAAGGGAAGGCTGAACCACGACTCACAACACAAAGGGCAGAACATAGGGGCCAGCCAATACCACGGAGAGTCCAACCACAACAACAACAAAAGAAGAGGGAACCAAAGCAACCAGGGGAAGCAAAGGAATTTCCCCCAAAAGAAGCACAACTGTGGGGGGAAATGGTAATCAATACCCACCTTGCCCTAAATGCGGAAAGAACTATCCGGGAGAATGTTGTCAGGGCACCAGCGGCTATTACATATGTGGCAAGGAAGGCCACTTTGCCAAGCACTATCGCTCCAACTCGCAAAATCAGCAGGGCCAAGCCCACTCCACTAGCGGTCAGCTGCATCCCGCCCAAGGGAGAATTGAAGGCCCATCAACCAACCCAGGCAGATTGGAAGCTCCAGAGCCGCAGGCGAGGATTTACACCTTCACTCATGAGGATGCAGAGGCCAGAACCTCAGCTGTGGTGACAGGTCAGCTTTCTGTCGCCAACTCCACTACACTGATTTTATTTGATTCTAGAGCTACTCACTCTTTTGCATCATCAGAATTTGCTAGGAGGTTAGGTAAGAACCTAGATAAGATGAATCAGGCTTTTTGAACTGCCCTTCCCTCCAGGGAAGTTTTGTTGTCTAGCTATTGGGTACGCCATGTGCCAATAGTTATCAGTGGGCACGAGCTGAGCATGGACCTAATTGTCATCGAGATGTGTGACTACGATGTGATTATAGGAATGGATTTCCTCACTAAGTACCACGTCGTTATAGACTGTCAGAGACGGGAGGTGACCTTCGACCCGAGCGGACATGAAAAGTTTGTCTACAAGGGCTTATCGTTGAAGCAGCCAAAGACGATGATATCGGCAATGAAGGCTCACCAGCTACTATCCAGCGGATGCACCAGTTTTCTTACACACATCATGAATACAACCCAGGAAGCAGAAAGCAAACTGGACAACGTACTAGTAGTAAAGGAGTTCACGAAAGTATTCCCTGAAGATCTCCCAGGACTTCCGCTGGAGCGGGAGATATCGTTCGAAATCGAACTATTACCAGGATCGGCACCCATATCCAAGGCCCCCTACAAAATGGCCCCAGTAGAATTAAAGGAGCTACAGACTCAACTAAAGGATCTAATGGACAAAGGCTTCATCCGACAGATCTGCTCACCCTGGTGAGCACCTATATTATTCATGAAGAAAAAGGACAGGACATTAAGGATGTGTATTGACTACAGGGAGCTGAACAAGATCACGATCAAGAACAAGTATCCGTTGCCGTGGATTGACGATTTGTTCGACCAGCTCTGAGGTGCCGCAGTATTCTCAAAAATTGACCTACGTTCCGGGTACCACCAATTGCAGATCAGGGATGCAGACATACCCAAGACAACATTTCGAACAAGATATGGGCATTACGAGTTCCTTGTTATGTCGTTCGGGTTTATGAAAGCACCTGTTGTTTTCATGGACCTAATGAACCGAGTATTCAAGGAGTTCCTAGACAAGTTTATCATTGTGTTTATCGATGATAGACTCATATATTCTAAGATAAAGGAGGAACATGATGAGCATTTGTGAGCCATCCTATCCAAGCTTAAAGAGCATTAACTATATGCCAAATTCTCCAAATATGAATTTTGGTTGGAGAAGGTCTACTTCCTTGGCCACGTGATCTCTAAGGAGGGAGTATCCGTAGACCTGACGAAAGTAGAAGCAATTAACGATTGGCCGACTTTGAAGAATATAACGAAAATCCACAGCTTTTTAGGTTTAGTGGGCTACTACCGACACTTTGTAGAAGGATTCTCAAGGCTAGCTGTACCACTCACAACACTCACAAAGAAAGAGAAGAACTATGAGTGGACTAACAAGTACAAGAAGAGCTTCCAAGAGCTAAAAAGCTAACTCATGAGTACCCCGATCTTGACCATACCGGATGATGAACAAAGAAATTTTGTGATCAACAGCGACGTATCCAAGATGGGATTAGGAGTTGTATTAATGCAACGCTGTAGAGTAGTCACGTACGCTTCGCAGCGACTCAAGAACCATGAAAGGAACTACCTAACGCATGACCTGGAGCTCGCAGTGGTCGTTTTTACGCTCAACATATGGAGGCATTACCTTTATGGAGTTAAGCGTGAGATCTACACGGACCACCAAAGCCTCAAATACATTTTCACGCAGAAGGAGCTTAATATGAGGCAACGAAGATGGCTGGAACTGGTTAAGGATTATGACTATGAAATCCTTTACCATCCAGGGAAAGCCAATAAGGTGGCGACGCACTGAGTAGAAAGCATACCTCGTTACTTATAGCTATCCATGCCCTGCTAGAAGCACTACAAGATGAGCTACGGAGTAGCAAGATTGAGATGTTAACAGGAAGGTTGTCTGAAATGACCCTCCAGTCAACACTTCGAGAGGAAATCAAGACCGGCTAGGACCTCGATTCGTCCCTGGACAAGCTTAAAAAGGAGGCAATGGAGGACCAGAATTCAGAGTTCCAAGTCTCCAAAGATGGCATACTCTATTTCAGAGATAGAGTGTGTGTTCCAAAGGATGAAGAACTCCAGAAAAGGATCCTATCAGAGGCTCATGACACGCCATACTCGATACACCCAGGAGCAAATAAGATGTACCAGGACCTAAAAGGGAATTTTTGGTGGCCACACATGAAGAACGACGTCGCTGAGTTCGTAGCAAAGTACCTCACCTGCCAGAAAATTAAGGCAGAACATTAGTGACCAGGAGGAGAACTATAGAAGATCAAGCTACCAAAGTGGAAATGGGAGCAAATTACCATGGATTTCATGGTCGGATTGCCTAGGACTTCTAGCCAGAATGATGCCATCTGGGTAATTGTAGACCAACTAATGAAATCAGCTCAATTTTTAGCCATGAAGTTGAGCTACTCGGTAGAGAAGTTAGCAGAAATGTACGTCGCTCAAATAGTAAGACTGCACGGAGTACCCAAATCGATTTTCTCGGATCGCGATGGACACTTTACTTAAAGGTTTTGGTAGAGTGTTCAAGCTATAGTGGGAACTAAAATGAAGTTCAGCACCACCTTCCATCCTCGGATTGACGGCCAATCTGAGAGAACTATCCAGACTTTAGAAGATATGTTGAGAGCGTGTGTCTTAGACTTCAAGGGGAATTGGGATCAGAAGCTACCTTTGATAGAGTTCTCGTACAATAATAGCTATCGTTCTTCGATTGGGATGGCTCCGTACGAGGCATTCTACGGAAGAAGATGCCGATCTCCAGTTCACTGGCATGAAACCAGAGAAAAACAGCTCACCAACACCAACTTCATCAAGGATACCACGACAGATGTGAAGCTTATGAGAGAGAGGCTGGATACAGCACATAGCCGCCAGAAGAGTTACATGGACAAACGACGAAGGCCTCTTGAATTTCAAGAAGGAGATTTAGTTTTCCTCAAGGTGGCACCCATGAAAGGGGTGATGTGCTTTGGGAAGGAAGGGAAACTTAGTCCTAGATATATAGGACCCTTCGAGATCCTCGAGAGGGTCGGGAAGGTAGCCTACCGATTAGTGCTTCGTCTCGAACTAGCTTCCGTACACAATGTTTTCCACATCTCAATGCTGAAGAAGTATGTGCCGGACAGTTCCTACATTCTAAGTCAGAAACCTGTTGAAGTCCAACCGACCTGACGTAAGAGGAGAAACCTGTGCAGATTTTAGCTAGGGAAAATAAGGTCCTCAAGAATAAGGTTATTCCGCTGGTAAAAGTATTGTGGTGGAACCATAATATAGAAGAAGCCACGTGGGAACGGGAAGAGGATATGAAAAGAGACTTTCCGAACTTATTCTAATTTTCGAGGATGAAAATTTTATAAGGGGGTAGATTATAAGGACCGCCTCATTCCTATAACTTGATTTTCATTTAATGAGAAATTGAGGGATGATTTAATGTATTTTAGTGCAATTTTTGAAGTATACGGTCCTGTACACAGCTGTGTAAGTGGCTGTGTATCAATCGGACTGTGTACGTGTATGTGGCCGTGTAAGTATACATGGTCGTGTAGTTGAACATGGTCAGGTACACGATCATGTAAGAGGCTGTGTACCACTTGGGTTGTGAACATGTGGGAAGTCGTGTAACTGAACATGGCCGTATACAAAGACACGGTCAAGAACACGGCCGTGTAAGAGGCCGTAAACCACCCGAGTTAATGAACGTGTAAAAGGCTGTGTTTTGAAACAGGGCCATGTTGAAGAATTTCAACTGGTACATGCCCGTGTCCGGTGTATACATGCCCATGTTGCCTTATACACGTTCATGTTAGAGGCTGTGTTGAAGGCAGTGTAATGGGTAGAAAGCCATTACACAGACCCTCAAAATGCATGAAACCTAATTCCTATGTAATTAGTAATTAAGTTAGAAAAATACAGTATATTTTCTAGTTGAATAGATTAAACAGATATAGTACTGTTTAAGTGTTATTCGTGCAATGAAAGGGGTGATCGATAGCGAACCCGGTCTACCCTATTATGTGTATGTATGTGTGAGACACGTAGTGTCAGGAAACTGGTCCGGATGACCATTTCTTGACACAAGACTGGTAAACAGATCACCAGAGCGCTCGGACCGAACATCTGAGCATGATAGCCAGAGAAAACCCTAGCAAGGGTACGATATCGAGAAAATGGTCTGGATAACCTCCTCTCACCTAGAGACTGACAAAATCCGAGTCAGAGCACTCAGACTGGTCAGTTAAGTGAAAGACAGTGAATAGTGAGAATCGCAGTGTCAAGTTATTGGTTGAGACGGCCTTAAATTGACCTAAGATTGATATATGAACAGTTAGTAGACTCAATCCGGTTGATTGAGCATAAAATACGAATTTTTGTTTGAGAGATATGCAGTATCAGGATGAGAGTCAAAACAACCTTTACTCGTTCCGAAATTGATATATTTGGACTCAGAACGTTCAAATTAGTCAATCGGGCACCTGACACGTTTTTCGATGTGAGATCACACAGATCTCGAAAAATGGTCCAAATGACCTCTAATTGACGCAAAACTGATAAAAATGGAATCAACACGTCCAAATTAGTTAAGAGAGACTGTGTCTGAAAATTCACCCGGGAATGCCTCGGTTTACGTGTGAAAGGACAACACAATATAGACACAACCACAGTATAGGATGCAAAATAGTAATTTAGACTGATAATGGGCTCTTAGACAGTATAAAACAACTAGGAATTTATAGTACAAAAATCGGATTCTGAAATCTAATTTTCGGGTGAAAATTGGAACACTGCCGAGAAACGACTGAACACCTCAATATAAAATTAGACTGCATTGTGAAGCCAACACAGATGAATTTTGGCCTTAAGATTTCGTGCCCCTTAGCTGCAAAAGCAGCTATAATCAGCTACACACATAGCCCAAAAAGTGACCATTAAAAAAATGCAAAAGCTATGACACATGGAATAGATTATTCATGGGGTTTCAAAAGCATGGTCAACAAATGTTTCTTTATTCTTCTCCCATTTAAGGTAGCAACCTACACCCATTTTGGTCTGAAAATGGGCAACAATTTGTCCCATGATTTAGCTAATTTGGTGGACAATTAATTAGGATTAAGTCTAAGTAAGCTTGATCAATTTTGCCTATAAAATGCACCCTTTGCACAAGGGTTTTGTTCTTTCATTTGCCACCTCAAAAACACAACCATTTCTTCCTTTTCTTCTAAGCTACAGCTGATCCCCTTTAAGCCGTCAAGCCTTTACTTTTTCAAGCCATAAATGTAAGGACCACCCCGTCCCTGTAACTTAACAAATTATTCAATGGGAAGTTAAGGAATAATTTGATGCATTTTTAGTGCAAATACATCGAACATGGTCAGGTGCACGGTCATGTAAGAAACCGTGTACTGATCGGATTGTTTTATGAGAGAGGCTGTGTGAGTTAACATGGCCGTGTAATTTTACATGGTCAGGTACACGGCTGTGTAAGTGGCCGTGTACCGCTCAGGTAAAGTGAGCATGGTCCAAGACATGCCCGTGTTAAGAAAGCTTAGCTAGTGCACACCCGTGCTCGAGCCATACACGCCTGTGTTAGAACCCGTGTAGAAGGCCGTGTACTGAACAGAGAGCCAATTTGAAGACTTTCGTAATGCGTGAAACCTAATTACTATAAAATGAGTAATTAAGTTGATAAATACAGCATAAATTCCAATTGAATAGACTAAACAGGTGTAGTACTGTTTATTACTATTCATACAATGAAAAGGGCTAACCGACGGAGAACCCAGTCTACCCTGTTATGTGTATAAGTATATGAGATACGCAGTGTCATGAAACTGGTCCGGATGACCATTTCCTGACATAAGACTGGTGAGCAGATCACTAAAATGCTCAAACCAAACGTCTGAGCACAACAACGAGAATCTCACTAGTAGGGGTACAGTATCGAGAAAATGGTCCGAATGACCTCTTTTCACCCAAAGACTGACAAAATCAGAGTCAAAACACTCAGACTAGCCAGTTAGAACAGAGAATAGTGAATAGTAAATAGTGTAAGATACAGTATCAAGTTAATGGCCAAGACGGCCTTAGTTTGACTCATAACTGATATATGTAAACTCAGGACGCCCAAATTAGTCAAACGAGCACCTGACACATTTTTTGAGGTGGGACCACACAGATCTCAAAAATGGTCCAGACAACCCCAGACAGATATAAGACTGATAAAATTGAAATCAGAACATCTGAATTAGTCAAGAGAGACTGTGTCTGAAATTTCACCTAAGAACGCCCCGGTTTACGTGCGAAAGGACAACACAGTGTAGACACAACCACAGTATAGAAAATAAATAGTGATTTGATATAGAGTGGGCTCTTAGACAGTATAAAACAATTAGAAATCATCAGTACAAAAATCAGATTCAGAAAATCCAATTTTTGGATAAAAAGTAGAACACTGCCGAGAAAGGGCCGAAAAACCGAGTAGAAAACTAGACTACACAGAACCGATTCGGTTGGACCTTTACCCCAACAAAATCGTGCCCCCTTTGGTTAGGGAAACAACTGCAAAACCGGCTAAAAATGATCCCTTAAATCAAGGGATGTGTTGGAGTTTTTAGATTAAAAAAATGGGGTTTTAAGGACAAGAGGACCATGACCATTTAATGCAAACTTGCTCCCTTTCACCCTCCATCATGGCCTCTGAAAATTTAAGGGCTGCAGCACAAATTTTTGTCCCCCAATTGAGCTAAATTGTGGCTTAATTAAGAGGGCTTAGAGTTAAGCAAAGTTGCTTAGAGTTGCCTATAAAAAGGTGCAACCACCCTTAGGTCTCACTTTTCCCATTTGCTCACAAAAACTCTCAAGAAAAATACAGCTTTCTCTCCCCTTTCTCTTCAGAAAATCCGACCCCTCTTCAGCCCCTAAACCACCCATATTTTCACATAACTTTCACACAAAAGCTGGCCACACAAGTTGCTAGAGGTGTACTCTTCCAAGGTAGTTTCGGTAAGACCCTAGAACCGAAATTTTTCTATGGTTTAGTATTTCATCTTGGCTTGATATTAAGAGAAACGTTTTGTTTTCCTTGTGTTCTCATTCTAGCACAAGTGACCCCTCAACCCCCTTTGTTTTCCATGGAGCCTTGATAGCTACCCTTGGCTTGGTTGTGCTTGGATCAAAGCACTCTAAGGTATAAACCGAAAAACCCCCATCTTTTGTGGTTAGTTATTTTTAAGTTTTTGATCAAAGGAGATTTATGTGTATTTGGTTATGCACATGGGTTGTAATAAGTTATTTGAGCCCTTTACTTTTTAAAGTTTTTATGGTTGTGGTTGTGTTTACTTTAGTTTACAAGTGGTTTGAGATATGTGTGTGCATGAGTGTGTAGAGGGTGGCTAGACACAAAATCTGTCCCCAGGATAAGCCACAGATTTTGGCCATTTTGACCCACTTAGGTTCTGAATCTAGGATTTGGTAAAACATGAAGTTTTAAGGAAATTTCGATATGGTCGTTTTTGTATCAAATAGCCATTGGCAAAAAATGAATCTACGATAGACTTTTTGACTAGTTTTGGTTCGGTGTCCAAAACTGGGAGTAACAAATCCAGACCAAATGAACAGTCTCAGATTTGTATTAAAATGACCCTTTTAGAGGCTGAACCAGGTTTTGGTCAAAACATGAAAGTTTTAGATCTCAACGAAACCTTGAAATTGACTTGTGTGGATTTCAAAAATTTGGCCGTTTCGGGCCCCAAACAGACCTATTTTCAAAAGTGTGTAAAACTAGAACTTTTATAAAAAAAACTGGGAACAAAGGCCACGAGTTTGATGAATTTAGGAGCCATTAGAGTTAGAATTAGGCTCCAAAATGAACACGAGAATTGTTCATTTTGTCGAGGATGAAAAGTTTCATGAACGCAGATTTCTCAAACAAAGTCATTTCGAACAAGTTTCAAATTATTTTCAAAAGTGGTCCAACACCACATTTTTTTTAGCACATTTACAATGTGTTCCCTTTAAATGACTTAGAAATGATTTCAACAAAAACACCCTCATCCTCCAACAGGGTGAGGTGAGGCTCATTTTCAAAAATGTATGGACACCATACCCCTTTCAAAATGAAAAATCCTTTTGTAAGAATTTCTAGATTTGAACAAAGCTTTCAAAGGAATTTCACAAAGAACAAGGGATGTTTTTAGTAAGATATGGTAGAGGTAGCCTAGTCGGCTACTACACCATAATGCAAGGTAGCCCGGTAGGCTACCACACCCAAAGAAGCAAAGTAACTCGGACGGTTACTATACCAAGCCTACACATAATAGCCCGATAGGCTACCTAGTTGCCAAAACGCGAGGTAACCGATCAGTTGATTGATCGGTAAATCAGTCAAGGACCGTCTTCAGAGCAACATTGTGAGGAACGTTGATTTAACTATCAAGAAGACAATTAATCAAACGTGACGAAAATTAAACACCAAATTCCCAGATAGGCCAATAGGGTACTGAGGGAACCTGGTACCACATGAAAGACGAGTATAGGCAAAAGTAGCCGAAGGATGTGGTTGTTAATTTATGGGGCCATAAATTAATTAACCACATACGAACAAGTTAACTGTTGAGATAGAGAGTAAGCAGTGCCGACGGCAATCGGTATCATGTAATTATCTACTTAGTCACTAACAGTATTGGTGACTTAGAGAAGATATTAATGAGAGACGTTATTGATGACAGGTAGTAACCTGTAAATTTCTAAAGGCGCGAATACAAGTGCTTGCAATTAGGTAAGTACAACTCCACCTACAACATGAATAAAATGATGTTAAAATAATGGTTGTACAGTATGTTAAGTATGCCTTACATGCACACGATGTTGCACAGCATACATAAGAGCATATAGTTTCACAATCACATAGATTGATGAAAGAACAAGTTAGAAGCCATAGAGAAGCGTATGGCTAGAACAGTTAAACAAGATGGAAATAAATAGGTGAGTCGTACCAGCTCCTTTAGTCGAAGGGGTTTCCAGTCAAAGAAAGTTAAGGCCAAAAGTTGAGCGTCAATTGATGGCTCTTCAGCATTAGTTGACCTCAGGCGTTACTGTTGGTCTGCGCACACACGGTACTGACACATGGGCCCTAAATAGACAAGAGCAAGAAAAAAGTACTAAAGCATAAATGAACATAATTGGATCATGCATAGTTCACTGTCCGCATTAGTTCGCTATGCTTTCAGCTACAGTAAGATACATGCATTTACATGAAGTAATCTGTATGCATATGGTATGTGAAGTTTGTATGCTATGACATGATATGTGATGATATGGTATATGCTAAGTGGTATATGTGACTACTTTGCATGCTTATGCGTTTTTAAGTATGTATTATGTTTAAACATGTTTTGCGGTTAACATATTGTACTTACTGGGCATAAAGCTCACGGAGTGTGTTCATGCTGTAGGTAAGCATCCTATGGCATAAGCCACGATGGGCAATGACGTCGGCGGAGGCAGATGTGAGGTGAGGTTATGGACACCATACGAGTTTAACTTCCGCACTGTTTAAGTAAACAGTATTTTGAACAGTAACAGTACAGTACCAATAAATGGTACTTTTAAATAGTAACCGTTAAATAGTATTTTTGAATAGTAATGGTTACACAATATTTTTGAATAGTAATAGTTGAATAGTATTTTCGAATAGCAGCCGATTGATACTATTCGAAAATACTATTCCACAAAATCAACAGTATAAGTATGTTTGCAATATTAAATTATTATGTTTCAAATTCCGCTTTTAATCGTATATGTACATGAATAGTAAATATGTACGCATTTAAAAAGAAATTTCTTCTAAAATTAGGGTAACCCATTAAAGATATTTTAAGTAAGCAATATTCAATTGCAAGAAAGTATAAGTAAAAGCAAAGAAATCGTAGTTTTACAGTGATGGTCCGAGCCACCTAGGGCACGGGGTGTCACAACAAATCATACCAAAAACTTACCAAAAATTAAATCTCACAAGCTTGTGTTAGGGGAAGTCGAATCCAAGTCATTCTAAGGCACCGAGGGTAAGTCTTCGAAACAAATCCTTGTAGTTTTTAGTTTCTATTTTGAATTGGTTTTTAAGAGAAATTTTTGGTATTGTTTCTAGCAAAAATAGACCCCACTCTTTTGGATTCCCATGACCATTTATGGCCCCTAAAGCCCTAGTTGAAACCATGCTTGGTTTAAGGCACAAAGGTAAACCAAAAACCCTATTTTGTGTTAGTTGGTTTTAAGTTTTGATCAAGGCCGTTTATGTGCATTAATTTATGCAAATGGTTTGTAATAATTTATTTGAGCCCTTAAGTTTCCATTTTTATGTTTATGTGGTTATGGTTATGTTTACAAAATTTTATGAATAGCTATGGTATGTATGATGTTACGAACAAATAGGAACGTGGTTGGGCATAAATCTGTCCCTAGGAAAGGCCATGGATTTTGGATATTTGGACCCACTTAGGGTCTAAATTTGGGATTTGGTAAAACATGGTATTTTAATGAAATTTCGATACGGTCATTTTTACGTCAAATAGGCCTCGGCCAAAAACGAACCTAAGATAAGTTTTTAGAGTATTTTTCACTTGGTGTCCGAAACAGGGAACAAAATCTGAACCTAGAAATAGGCACGGTTTTTAGTGAAAATGAGCCCTTTAGATTCCGAAACGGACTTCATGCTCAACACAAAAGTTGTAGATCTCGTTGAGATATTGAAAATGACCATGCGTATTTTAAAATTTTGGCCGTTTCAAGCCTCAAACAGAGCTGTTTTTACAGAGACGTAAAACTGGGAATTTTTCAAAAAAATTGGGCATAAGCCCATGGATTAAATGGAATTAGGAGCCGTTAAAATTGGATTTAGACTCCAAGGTGAACACGAGATTTGTTTATCTTATCGAGGAAAAAAACTTTCATGTTCATCAAAATCACAAACAAAGTCGTTTCGATCAAGTTTCAAAATGGTTTTTAAAAATAGTTCAAAAACCACCTTTAAAATGTAACTTTAAAAATGTAATTTATACTCTTCAAAATAAAATGTGTTTTAACGCTTTAAAAATACAAATATGGTTTTTATAAAAACGTCCCCCACCTTCCAACGGGGTGATAAGGGGACGGTTACAAAAATAAAGAATTTTTCCCAAGAACTTTTAAGTTAACCTACACTTTTTTTTTTAAAGAGAAACGATGTGTGTAGCCCGGTAAGCTATCACACCAAACAAGCCTTAGTAGCCCGGTAGGCTACTACCCCAAACAAACCATAGTAGCCCGTGTAGGAAAATAAATCGGTAAAAACGTATCAGAGTGGCGCAGCGGAACAATAAAAATTTTTAGATCGTTAAATATCTCATGATGCCATATACAATAAACTAACAACAATTAAAACTCATACCTCAAGGATGCCAATCTTGCAGGAGGAGAATGACCGGAGGCTTCAACCAACTAGCCTTCTCTATTATTCTCCAATTCCTGAATGGCTGAGTGTGTGGGCACTCTGAACCTCGATCGGTATGCTAGCACTGCTAGTCTTCTTCCGACCACCCAGATCTCTAAAGAACTTTATTGTCACGATGAGCTGTGCAACAATAAGCCTGCTCACCTGAGAGTCTGTAGTCTGAGAGAACTAGAGTGGCAGGACCTCTATTTATAGACTTGCATGAGGTGACTCTCTGAATTTGAATTGGACTAGGAAAAGATATTCTCCCTTATCCATAACCAAAAAATCTGAATTTTTCCATGGGAAAATCCAATAATAAAATTCGGTTTTCTTAGGATAAATCCAATCCAAATCTAAACAAGATTTTAACTAGAATTTTATCTCCCTTTTTCAACCAAAAAATCCTAAATTTCCTAGGAGAAAATCTTCTCTAAATATTCGGCAACTTTTAGGATAAGGAAGAATCAAAATTCCACTAGGATTTTCAAGCTTGAATCTTATCTCAACCTTATCCAAAATAACCGAATTTTCCTAGGAGATTATCTCCAAAATTTCGGCCACTTTTCAGGGAGGAGAGAATCCAAATTCAACTGGGATTGAAACTTGAATTTTTTTCTTGAATCTTATCCACAAAAACCGAAATTCCATTGAGGATTATCCTCAAAATTTCGCCCATAGTTTGTTGGGATTTGGATTCAAAATTCAAGCAGGATTCTAACAAGATTATCCTCTCCAAATCCAACTCAAAATCGAATTTCAAACCTTGTGGATTTTCCACAACAAATTCGAATCCTACTTGGACTGTGATTCAAAATTTGAATTTCAAATTTCAAATTCGAATTTCAAATTCAAATTTCAAATTTCAAATATCAAATTTCAAATTCAAATTTCAAATTTAAATTTCAAATTCAAATTTCAAATTCAAAATTCAAATTTCAAATTTCAAAATTCAAATTTCAAAATTCAAATTTCAAAATCCACAAAATGGTTGTGTTTGAAATTCTTGTTCTCATGGATAATTTTCTACAACTCCAATCCAATCTCAAATAAAATCATGGCAACTTTATTTGGAGTTCGAATAATTGTGTACTCTATTATCCAAAACAAAATCTGAATCCAACCGGAGAGAATCTTGTCTACTATCCTAATCCTGTGTCATCACCATCCATGCATAATAAACTAGCCAATAGCATACACAAATCAATTTGCCAAACGTTAAGGAATTATGTGGAGCTAGTAGAGGGACTGATTGGACATATATAATCGGGCTCCCGTGATCCCATATGATCATCATTCTGTACCTAACAACTCAATCATATGATCACTAATTTCAGAGTCACATCACTATAAACCTGAAACTGAACTCCCAATTATATACCGTATTACATAAGCCTGTGACGAGCTACTATCCAATGACCTTGTCATATATGCAAAACCCTCATATGATATCCATGATCAGCCTTAGGTCAAAGTCTGTTTAATCCTACTGATCAGGCTATCTTAAAGTTCCATTATACTACCGAATTAAGAAAATGATTATTCACCATATGTGAATAAGAAGTCATCCGCCCAGCAGACGACCCAAGGCCTTGCCCATTTTCACATTCAGTATAATGCCTTTAAGAGAATACCTTTAACTCCTTAGAGCTATGATTCCGATATGTGCAAACAAACCCTTCATCGTATACAAGTCATGCACCCAATGAACTGGTCTATAAGCTTACTACTTCTGAGACGCTTTAGCCATTGGAACATCAAAGTACACAAGTCATATACATGAAGTAGTTCATTTACTCAGGATTAAGGTTATTGCACAGTGAACGTCAAAAGCAGATTGATCCACTCATAGCGGACTACGTAGATCAATCACGCTTTAGCCCCGGTCTAATATGTCACCACCAAGCAACATATCCATGTCTCTACTTGGGAGTCCAGCTCCAGACAGTCAAGACAAACCGTCCCCTCTAAGGCTTTGGACAACATAATAGTCTTAACACGAGTTAGATGCTCGGTCTAACCCCATAGACTACAGACCATAGTTTAGACCGCTAACTTTAGAACATTGTCTTCTCGCATACAAAAGTCCATTGCATGCAACGTTCTAACAGTTTTAACACAAGCAGTCAGTGAGCCATATTTGCTTACATTTACTTTAACATGTAAATAAGACGAGGACAGATAGCAATGTAATGAATAACCTCTATATATAATTTTATTATCCAGTTCAAAATGAATACATCAAAATGTCTCTAATGCTTAGGGCATTTCCTAACAGCCCGGTGGGCCATTATACAAAACAAGGAATAGTAGCCTGGTAGGCTACCATACTCCAACAAGCAAAGTAACCTGGTCGGTTACTATACCTGTTTACGCATAGTAACCCGGTAGACTACTTAGTTACCAACACACGAGGTAACCGATTAGTTGACTGATTAGTAAACCAGTCAAGGACCACGTTTCGAACAACACTGTGAGGGACGATGATTAATCTGTCAAGTAGACGATTAATCAGACATGATACAAGTTAGACACCAAATCCCCACAGTAGGCCAATAGGGTACCGATGGGCCTCCGTACCACATAGAAACACGAGCAATAGTCACTCACAATAGTAATGACTCTATGGAGATGCTGATAAGGAACGTTATTTATGAAAGGTGGTCACTTGTAAATTGGTAATTAGTACCACATACAAACATGATACGCATTTTTGCTTGCAAATTTAGGTAAGTACAACTCCGCCTGCAGTATGAATAAAATGATGTTAAAATGGTGTTTTACAGTATGTTAAAATATGTATGCCATACACACGATGTCGCACCACATAATTAAGAGCATATAGTTTCACAATCAAGTAGATTGATGAAAGAGCAAGTTAGACGCCATACGTCCCTACCACGTAGGATTAGGGATAGCTTAGAAAAGCATGTGGCTAGAAAAGATAAACAAGGTAGAAATGTACAGGCATGTCGTATCGGCTCTTTCAGTTGGAAGGGTTTTAAAGTAAGTTAAAGCATAAAGTTGAGCATCCGTTGATAGCTCTCCAGCTTTTAACCACGGGCATTACTGATGGTCTGTGCACATACGGTACTGACACACGGGCCCTAAATAGACAAGAAAAAGAAAGGAAAATAATGAAGCATAAATGAACATAACCGGATCATGCATTAGTTATAGTTCACCATGCTTCTAGATGTACTCAGTACATGATGTTTCTATGATGCATATGTTATGTGAAGTTTTATAATCATTGATATGGTATGTGATATGTGACATGTTAAAGTGGTATATGTGATACATGACTGGTTATACGTTTTTAAGTATGTACTGTATTCAAACATGTTTTGCGGTAAACATGTTGTACTTATTAGGCGTAATGCTCATGTAGTGTGTTCATGCTGTAGGTCAGCGTCCTACGGCTTAAACCCCAATAGGCGATGGTGGCGGCGGAGGCAAATGTGAGGGCAAGGGTATGGAGACACTGCGAGTTTATCTTCTGCAAATTTGAGTATCAGCATTTTCAATAGTAATGTTTAAATAGTATTTTGAATAGTAACTGTCAAACAGTATTTGTAAATAGTAATCGTTAAATAGTATATTTGAATAGTAATCGTTAAATAGTATTTTTGAATAGTTATCATAAACCGTACTTTTGAATAGTAACCGTTCCATAGCATTTTTGAATAGTAACCGTAAACCGTATTTTTGAAGAGTAACCGTTAAATCGTATTTTTGAATAGTATTTTGAATAGAAATTGGTATACGTATGTATACAGTAAATACGTACGTGTAAAAAACAATCCCTAAATTTGTGATATCTAGTTAAGTGTCAAGTGCAAGAAAGTACAAGAAAAGAAAGCAAGTAAGCAAGTTTTTTGTGATGGTTCGGACCACTAAGGGCACGGGACGTCACAAAAAATCATTTTCACTGCTATAAATCGTACTATTTTTGTTAGTTTGTCAACGATGACCCAAATGGCATCATAATCCTCTCGGGTTTTCAGTAGTCCCACTATAAAGTCCATCATAATGTGTTCACATTTCCATTCGAGAATTTCCAAGGGTTTTAACTTTCCACTTGGATGTTGATGTTCAGCCTTAACTTTTTGGCAAATCATGCATCGGCTCACAAATTTCACAATATCATTCTTCATCCCTTTCCACTAAAAATGTAGTTTCAAATCCTGGTACATCTTATTGGCTCCGGGATGAACTGAATATGGCGTTTCATGAGCTTCTGACATGATCTGCCTTCTTAGTTCTTCATTGGTCAGAACATGAATCCTTCATTGATGTAGGATTAGTCCATCTTTAGAAACTCCTTCTCGAGTACTTGCCAACTTTGGGTCTCGCTTCTGAGCTTCCTTAATATCCTCGAATAACGACGACTTCAATTGAAGTGCAGCTAATTTCCCAGTTATCAGCTCCAACTCCAATGAATTTATCTCTTGCTGTAATGGCCTCGGTAGCTTCTCTATTAGCAATTGTTGTGGAATAGTAGATTTTCTACTCAAGCATCCACTACACGATTGGCTTTTTCTGGGTGGTAGAGGATGTTACAATTGTAATCCTTCACCAATTCCAAACATCTCTTTTGCTGCATATTCAGCTCCTTTTGCGTGAAGAAGCACTTCATGCTTTGATGGTTAGTGTAGATTTGACACTGAGCTCTACATAAATAGTGTCGCCAGATCTTAAGTGCGAATACTATTGTAGCAAATTCTAGGTCGTGCGTGGGATAGTTCTTTTCATGGTCTTTCAGTTAATGCAAAGCATAAGCAATCACTTTGTCATCCTGTATAAGGATTGCTCCTAAGCCCATCTTTGACGCATCACTACATATCACGAACTTCTCCATTTTAGTGGGAAGCGTGAGAATTGGCGTGCTTGTCAATCATTTCTTCAGCTCCCAAAAACTCCTTTCGCACTCTACTGTCCATTCGTATTTCCTCTCTTTGTGCGTAAGGGCCGTGAGAGGTGCAGCTAATTGTGCAAATCCTTCTACAAATCTCCTGTAGTAACCAGCTAAACCTGAAAAGCTCTGTATTTCCGTCATGTACTTAGGTATAGGCCATTCATTAATCGCCTCCACTTTGACAGGATCCATGGTGATTCCTTTTCTGAAGACTACATGTCCTAGAAAATGCACTCTATCCAACCAAAATTCGCACTTGGATAATTTTGCATAGAATTAGTGCTCTCTTATCATGTGAAAGATAATCCTTAAATGCTCCTCATGCTCCTTATGAGTCTTTGAATATATAAGTATGTCGTCAATAAACACAATAATTATTGGCAAATTCATGGGAAATAAAAGAATGCGTAGACCCTAAATCAAAAAGAACAGATGCCAAATGATTAGCGATAGAAAGCTAAACTGTCGCCACATTTGAAGTTCCTTCCTTTGCATCCTCTTCAGTGTATGCCATAACACATGCATCAGCATAAGGCATGCGTTCTTGTCTCTCCTATAGTGTCAGAGGTCCTTTAAACTTAGCTTGTAACGCATGAGCTTGGGGACGTTGTTGTTAGGGTTAGAAGGTACCCTGTACATTTTGGTGATTTATGGGATAGTTTCTGGCAAAATGGCCTTCTTTCCCACACTGATAACAAGTATTGGGACCATATCAGCATCGACCAAAGTGCCTCTTCCCACATGTCACACAAGTGGGAACGTTAGGTCCGACATTATTGTTCAACTTCCTCTGCTGATTTTGACTATCCTGGTTTTGATTCCCAAGGAAATTCCCCTTTCTCTTAGTCTGCGACTATGGGCCTTGAGGGTTGGGCTGTCCTGGACTAGCAGTCTGATTTGGCTTGCTGCTCTGGCTGGTTGGAGTTTCGACTTGAGAGGATTTAGTCAAGACCATCTCCTTTTTCCTAACTTCCCATACTTCCTCTCTCTTTTCTTTTTGTTGAGCTAGATGATATTCTACTCTTAGAGCTTGGCTTACGCAGTCTGCTACAGAAGTGGGTGGCACTGGGCCACTATCTACTAGGGCAGATATGTCCAGTCAGAACATATTGATCATTTTCTGTATCTTCTCCCTCTCAGTAGGGACCACATAAGGGCATAGTCTAGAAAGCTGATCAAACTTTTGACATACTTCACTCACTGACATGTTTCCCTGCTTTAGTTCCACAAACTCTTTTTGTTGCGGTCTCAAAGATGCAGGGTCATGGTACTTTTGATTGAACTCTTCTAAAAATTCATCCCATGTTATTATAGCTACATTCCTCCTCATTCTGTGTATTTATTTGAGCAATGGGTTATAATAATCTTTATTTTGAGCCCTTAGCATCTTGGTTATGTATTTTTGTGATTGTGTGCTTGAGCTTTAAGTTTTTGTGGATGGATGTGTGAATAGACGTTTAGGGTTGGCTGGGAACCAACCTGTCCCAGTTTTTAGGCCACTATTTTGGCCATTTTCGAACATGTTATGTTCTGATTTTGGGAATTTGCAAAACATGAAGTTTTAAGAAAATTTCATTACGAATGTTTTTGTGTCAAATAGCCTTTGGCAAAAAATGAATCTAAGATAGGTTTTCGATGCAGTTTTCAACTGGAGTTCAAAACTGGGACTGAAACCCTGAGCAACAGGAATAGTCTTGGACTTTTATAAAAATGACCAATTTAGAGTCCAAACCGGATCCTGGACTCAACACAAAAGTTTTAAATCCAGTCAAAACCTTTAAGATAACTACACGACTTTTAAAATTTTGGCCGTTTCGAGCCCCAAACAGAGTAGTTTTTAAATAAGAGTAAAACTATAATTTTTGTAAAACTGGGAATGAGTTTTAGCTATAGGTTTTGAGTGTTTTTGCACCATTAGAAGTTAAACCGAGCTCCGAGATGAACATGAAAGTTATTCACTCGTCGAGGACTAAAAGTTTCATGTTTGCCAAATTCACAAATTAAATAGTTTCAAACAAGTTTTAAACAGTTTTTGGAAAATGGTTCAAGAACCACCTTTTCACATGAACACCAAAATGTGTTCTTTCTAAAACAGAAAATGGTTTAAAACTCAAGTTTGTGCTTAAAACAAAAAAATGATTTAAACAAGAAAATGTGTTACACAGACTCGATCGTTTTAAGCAAGTTTTAAGTAGTTTTTCGAAAAAGGGTTCAAGAACCCCCTTATCAAACAAACACCAAAATGTGTTCTTTCCATTTTAAAATGGAAAAAATGGTTTTGGTAAAACACCCCCCACCATCCAACGGGATGATATAGGGATGGTTCCAAAGAGCATAGATTTTCCCCAAAATTTTATAAGATTTCTAAAATAATTTTCTTAAAAAAAAAAAAAGGTAGAGGTAGCCCGGTTGGCTACTACACCAAATACGCAAAGTAACATGATAGGTTACATAGGCAACGATGCGTGAGGTAACCAGTTAGTTGACTAGTTGGTTAACTAGTCAAGGATCGAGTTTGAACGGGATAGTGAGAGACGGTGATTAATTTGTCAAGTAGGCAAATTAAGCAAGCACGATTAGAAATTTGATACCAAATTCCCAAAGTAGAGTAGTTGGGTACCGATATGCATCAGTACCACACAACGATAGATTTATTAGTCACTAACTATAGTAGTGATCGAAGAACGACACTAATTAATTTATTAGGTAAATAAATTAATTAACCACGATTAGAAAATCAAACTCTCAAGAGGAGAGCAGTTAGTACCGATAAGGATTAGTACCATACAACGATAGGTTTGTTAGTCACTAATGATAGCAGTGACCTAAGAGCAACGTTAATTAATTTAGTGGATAAATAAATTGATTAATCATGATTAGAAAATCAAACTCTCAAGAGGAGAGCAGTTAGTACCGATAAGGATTGGTACCACATAGCCACAGAATTTTTATTAGTCACTAACGACTATAGTGACCTAAAAATGAAATTTAATAGAAACACGTTATGATTATAGGAAGGTACCTGTATTGTAACAAAGGCGAGTGTACAAAATATCCGCTGACAGGTAAGTACAAGTCCACCTACAGCATGAGCAAAAATGAGTTTAAAGTGTTATTTTCACTCTATGTTAAGTATGCAAATCATGTATGGTTGTTGCATAGCATGACAGAAGAGCTTCTAAGTTCACAATTGCATAGATTAATGAACAGCATAAGTTAGATGCCATTACATCCCTATCACGTAAGATTAGGGGTAGCCTAGTAGAGCTTATGGCATGAGAATATCAGATATGATTAAACAATTGGGTAACTGTTAAGCGTGTCGCACTGGCCTCTTAAGCTAGAAGAGGTTTTCTCAGTTTAAGTATGACGAGCCTAAGCCAAGGCTCAGAATACATAGCGAGCCCAAGCCGTGGCTCAAAAGAAAGTTTGTGGTGTGACAGTCGAGAAATTTTACTACTATCGAAAATTATGTATATCGTATGTATATCGTATGTATATAATGATTTTTATGTATATAACTATAAAATATATGATTTAATAATATTTAGAAGACAACAAAATGTTCTAACTATGCCAAAGGGAGTGTGTTTAGGAATGGAAATTTTTATCGAACCGAAATTGAATTAATTATGCCTTTTTTGGTTTCAAAAACCCTAGATATATATTGTAAGGCACTAAAAGATGAAATAATTGCGGCATGGATTTTTAGTCAAACCGGAGTGAATTAAGGAAAACCGATCACACGGACAGCCTTCAAAACTTGTCTACGCGATTTCGATGCAAAACCATTTGGTTTGACTTTTGGTCAAAAAGTTTAACCGAAATAATTATGTGGAGTCAAAGATTGGATGTGAAACATTGAATGGATGTAAGGTTACATCAAGATCTAAGGGCTAGGATTTAAAGTCACCTTGATCCAATGGCTAGGTTGCAAAGTCAACACAAAAAGTGTGACAAACTGGAAAATTCCTATAGTGCAACCTAGGATTAAGCTGGGTTTTCTAAGAATTTTCGTAAATAGAAAGTGAAAGAACACTATGTTTATAAATAAATAGATAATAGTATTAATAATAATAAATAAATATTTTGGAGGATTTAAAATCTCCAAAAATGATCAAAGAATAAAGTTCATGACTAAGAAAGTGATTTCGGACCAAAACACTCAAAATAGAGTGGTTTCGGTATCTGAAATAGATAAGATATAAGAAATGGCAAGTCAAAGAAAATATAAGACAAGATAAGTTTTTTAGGGTTTTTAAGAGTTTTGAGATTGAATTAGATCAAACTGATAGAATGGATGGCTAGATAAGTCTTCTGGTGTACTTCTTGAGAAATTCCATCAAATTCAGAAAAATACAGATGCCATTTGGATACCGAAAACCCCAAGAGGTTACCTTAGGTAAACCATGGTCAGGGAAAAAGATGAAAAACTTTGGTAAGGAATTTTAGCCAAACGACAGTAGAAAAAGGCAAACCGATTGCATAGGAGGTGTTAGAAACCCACCAACGCGATTTTGGTAAATTTCCGTTCGGTTTGACTTTTGGTCAAACTTTGACCCGAATTAATAAAAAAAAGACAAAATAGATGGTGTAAAAATTAGTTTGTTTTTCTTTAAAGAAAAAGGGGTTAGTTGGATCTAATGGTTATAGATTAAAGAGCTTTGATCCAATGGCTAAAAACAAGCCAAAAATACGTAGAAAAGAAATTGTAAAGAAATTGGAAAATTGTTTGACCGGATATGATGGCTAATGGAATGATGTTGGATATAATTGATTGATCCAATGACCTAGATTCAAAGGGAGTTGATCCAAGGGTCAACAAAGTACCAAAAAGCTTTGCTTTTTTTTAAAGGAAAATTTGAGAAAATTAGGGAATTAATCCCTTAAAGGAACTGGATGTTAGTCGGCAAATGATGATGGAAAAAGTGTTAGTAGATCCAAGGATGGAAAATTAAGGGAGCCTTGATCCAAGGGTCAATAAGTGGCCAAAATTGCAAGTAAAAAGTTAAAGAAAAATTCAAAAGAAATTAGGTGAATTATATAACTAATGCACCGGTAGTTTTGGCTAAGTTTAGCCACCCATTATGCACGGCCAAGGCACGAAAGTATGGAGTCAAAATATTTTCTCCCTTGTCCCATGCAACCGTGTGATGCCTCCTCTCCAAACAATGAAAATTTTCAAGTTTTTGCAACAAACTTGGAGCAAATCTCTTCCTAAGCACAAGGTGAATTCCATAGTGAGGTAAGCCTTGAAATCCAAGCTTTTTCTTAGTATATTTGGTGGAAAAACCATGGCTATGTTAGTGGATTTGGTGATGAAAGTTTAAACTTAAACTTACTTAGTTTGTGCTTTAAAAGTTAGCTTAAAGGGTGTTTGGGGGAGGAGGCAAAAGACATTATTTTTGGGTTAGAAAAAAGTTGTTTTGGAAAATGTGTTTGGGAGAAAAAACTGTTTGGGGTGAAAAAATAAAAAAATTTAAAAAATTTTTTTAGAAAAAAAATCAATATGGATATTATTTCATTCCTCTCGAAATTCTACGTAATTTAAAAAAAATATATCATTTGGACTTGTATACACAAAGTTATGAACTTTTAAAGTTTGGAGTTCACTGTAGTATTTTGGATATATAAATAGTGAAAAGTGGTGAAGTTTTAGAAAAAAATTAGTTTTGGAGGTCTCCAAAACTGGAAACAAACGATCCCTTAGTATGTGATTAAAGCAGAGCATGAATTAGAAGCTCAAAAACGGAATTCTTGGTGCACGATAAGAGGGAAAACCGTGGCCATCATATGCAGAAATAATGAAGGAGAGTTAAGTTTCAATGTTGTTAGTTGTTGATTCAAAACTAGGTGTTCGCATGTGAAATACCTTGGAAAATAATTTAAAACTTCAATTTTCAACTAGAATTCAAGAGCAAAAAGCCATGGCTATTATGTGGAATTGTTAATGGAATTCCAAGCCTAAGTTTTAATGTTTAATGAGTTAAGAGTATGAGAATTGGTTAGAAAAGAAATTGGAAACTTGAAACTGAAAATTTGGTCGAAGGTTTCAAGAGAAAACCGAATTATATGGCTTAGGGTTTCAAAGAAAACCATGACTTATTATGAAGAAATCAATGAGATTGATTAAGTTTTAAGAGAAAAATTTATGTATATGTTTGAATGTGAAAAGAATTGAGATTTTAGTTTAGGTTTTTCATGAGAAAAATAGTGGCCTACAATGAGATTGAATGAGTTTTGTAAAGAAAAAGTTTGTGGTTGAATGTGAATGCAAGAACCGAGAGTGAGATTGAACCAAAACGACATTGTTATATCATTAGAAAGCCTAAGGAAATGTGAAGATTTTTACGTAAAAGTTTAGACTTTTGCATAAAAATTAGGCCTTTGGTATAGAACGTGGCAAATTAGAATAGGTTAGATGGTTTCGAGGCGTTTCCTAAACGCTGGAAACCCAAAAATTAAGCCGGAATACTGTTGAAAATTTTAAAACGGCATTAAGGGTATTTTGGGAAATGAGGAGTAAAATTATAGTCGAGGTGAAAACCCGAACCCCCTTGGTGACTAAGATTTAGAAAAGGATGACAGATGTTTTCAAGAGTAGTGAAATGTCCATTTGAGGCCCCGAAACATGAGAAAAATGAGAAATGACCCGAGGGGTCAGAATAGTACCACCCAAGGGTCGGGTGAAAATTAAATAGTAAAATTACAGCGATTAATGCTGTAAAAATTTATTAAGGCCTAAGAAAGATGAATTTATGATTTTTGGGTTTAGGAAATCCCATTTAAACGTTAAAGTAAAGATTTTACGGCCCAAAGGCCCGCCAGGGGCAAAATGGTCATTTTAACCAAAAATTTTAGAAAGGCTCAAGAAGGGTCATTAAACATTTAAGTTCACCGTTTTATGATTTTTGAGCTTAGAAAACCCAGTCTAAGCATTAAAATGGCAAGATTCACTGTGACAATCAGGAAATTTTATCATTCTTGGAAAATTGGTACATGGAATGTACATGATGAATTTTATGTTAAAAATAGGAGATGTAGTGATTTTATGTGTGTACGCATGTGTATCATACATAGTATCAAGAAATTGGTCATAATGACATTTTCTTGATATAAAACGGATATATTTAGATTTAATATGCTCAAATTAGTCAACTGAGCATAAAATGTAATTTTTGATCAGGAGACATGCAGTATCAAGAAATTGGCAAGATGGCCTTTTCTTGATATAAAACTTATATATTTATAATCAGCATACTCAAATTAGTCATTTGAGTACAAAAAGTAATTTTTGACTGGGAAACATGCAGTACCAGAAAAATGGTCGAGATGATCTCGAATGAAGTTGAAACTGATAAATTTGGGTTCAGCACGCCCAAATTAGTCAGTATAGCCTATCAGTATGCTCAAATTAGTTAATTAAGCACAAAGGTAATTTTTGACCGGGAATTCGCAGTACTAGAAACTGGTCAAGATGACCTCGGATGGAAATGAAACTGATATATTTGGATTCAACACACCCAAATTAGTCAAGATAGCTCATGTTGAAATTTTGGACAAAAAAAAAGTATAAAAGGGGGGGATCAGAAATTGCCAAACAGTCCCCCATATTTTTCCTCTCTCTCTTTTCCCCCACACCCCCACAAATGAACAGTAACAGACCACCGGAAACGGTGTTCGTTTTCGACACCGCTAATCTCGTTGGAAAGCTCTCGCCGAGCTGAGTCCAACGGTGTGCTGAGTCGACGGAACGGCTGCCGAAGCAAGCCACACGTGCCGCCCAAAGGTCGCTAGAGGCCGAGAAATTTGCGATGCTGAATCTCCGCCGTCCGACGTCCAATCTACACGATTCAGATCCCAAAAGTTTCCTGGTGAAGAGGAGAACAAAACCCATAGCTCATTTCACCTCAATAGCCACCGGATCGTGCCGCCCAAAGCTTCGCCGTCACCATTGTGCTGCTGCCATGAAACTCGCCGTTTCTAGCAAAGTTGAGCCGCACTACCAGTACCAAAATGCTCAGAATTTTATGGGGAACAAAAGCCCCAAATCAATTTTGGACGAAAACGTCGGGAAAATAGAGATTCAAGCACACCGCCACCGTTCATTTTTTGGGGGTTAATTTACGGCAATAAGAGCTTCAATTGGTGAAATTGACACCACCAATGAGTTCCTCACATCGAGATCTATGAGATGGTGGCCTTCTTTTTCGTCGCCGCTGTTGGTCAACGCTGGTCAACGGCGACTAGTGACCAAAAATTGAAGAATGGCCCGTTGGCCTATTTTCAACGTTCTGGACACATCCGCAGCGTTAGAATTGCAAGACAGAATTTCAAAAGTAATGAATGGAGAATCAAAGTTTGTGTACGCGAGATCGAACGGCCTCGTCGATCGTCGATTAAGGTCAATCTACCCGATGGACGTCATTGAACGACTCTGGTAGTGATTTCAACTATTTTAATTTTTCAATTTCTTAATTGGGATGATTATGTATTCATTAATGACTATGTGTATGAAAAATAGTCAAACATGAAAAAGTGTAAAATGTGAAGATTTTTATGTAAAAGTTGAGTTTTATGTAAAATATAGGCCTCTGGTATAGTACGTGTTAGAATAGAATTAAGTTAGATGGTTTCGAGGCGTTTCCTAAACGCTGGGAACCCAAAAATTAAGCGGAAATGCTGCCGAAATTTCAAAAACAGCACAAAGGAGTATTTTAGGAACCGAAGGGTAAAAATATGGTCGGGATGGAAACCCGAGCTCCCTCAGTGATCTAGGCCTGAAAAAGAGGATTAACGACCTAGGGTCGGAATAGTGTTACCCAAGGGTCGGTGAATCGTGACCTGAGCATTTCAGCAATTAAGGCTGAAAAAGCTTGAAAAGGCTTAAGAAAAATGATTTTATGATTTTTGGGTTTAGAAAATCTAGCCTAAGCAATAAAATGAAAATGATATGGCCCAAAAACCTGTAAGGGGTAAAACGGTCATTTTGACTGAAAATTTCAGGAATGATAGAAAAGGGCCCTAATGGACTTAGAATGGATTAATTAAGATTCTAAGGACCAGAATTAAGTTGTAAATCAAAGAAAAGTAAGGTTATGATGAAAAATCCCATTAGGGGTAAAATAGTAATTTTGCCAAAAGTTCAAGACAAAATGGTAATTTTTTTCAAAAGATAGTAGAAAAATTATAAATGGGATATTAGACCCCTAATTCGTGACTGGGAAATGAAACATAAAATTTTTATGTTTTATTAAGCTTTGTGTATGATTTAAGTAACGAAAATAACGGTGATTATTTCGGTTCTAGGAATTCGATATAGACGGGATGATGGGACGTCTGCGGACCAAGAAAGCAAGAAGATACGAGCAAAAGTATCTATAAGTTTAAACATTTAATTGACTGTAACATGAATAGACTATTATGTCTAAGTGTCATATGTGGTAAGCTTCAAATATTTCTATGTCTGCGACATGTATAGACTTTTATGTGTTATATGTTGTTAGTTCGAACATTTAGTTGACTCTAATATAAATTGACATGTTTATATCTATGTTTTATATGTAGTAAATTCAGACATCTTATTGTCTGTTACATGAAATTACGTTATATGCTTATATGTTATGTATGAAATATTAAATATATATGTAAGGTGTTATATGCACAAAGGTGTATTTAATAAAATACACACAATGAAAGAAAGACATGAGAAGTGTTCTAGACCATGGAGACTGTGGCGGCCCGCCCTTCGTAAAGATCATACAATACTATTACAGGTAAGCTTCATAGCTAACTGCGATAGATTGTACTCTCATGGGTCGTTGGCTAATCTATCTCTCTTTAAAACATGACGTTTTTAGGGAAATTTTTTTTTTAAACATCATGTAAAACATTATCCACTACTCACTTTGTTTACAAGTACAAAGTAATTTACATAACACAGTACTTTCGTAAAATATATATTAATACAAAAGAACTGTTTCACTTTTCTTTCTCTGTTATCGCTCAGTGGAAAGACTCTGGCACGACCATATCCCTTGGCCTCCTGTCCCATTTGACACTCGCTATTCCGTCTACCATCCAGCCATACAAAGCTAGTGAGCTGGTTGCTTACCTGCAACATAAGCAAAATTGGTGAGCTACAGGCTCAATAAGTTCAAACATGCAAGAAATAGAATTTCTATGAATAGTACTATTCATCATAAATAGTAATATTGACTACTATTTATTATGAATAGTAACGTTGACTATAACACAGTATATCAATAGTACTCTCACGTGTGTTAGTACATCAACTATAACACAGTATATCAATAGTACATCAACCATGTGTTAGTACTCTCACGAAACTGTCTTATGCTCAATTATGGCATAGTTTCAGTTTTAAGTAATTATCTTTAATTATGTTCTGATTTTGAGCTCAGGTTGGCAGTACCATTTTAGTGCGCATGACTGGGAGCGGTACATTAGTGCTGACCTACACGGCCTTAATCTCATTATCATAGCCCCGAAGGCAAAGTCGTACATGACTGGGAGCGGTACATTAGTGCTGACCTCCACAGCCTTAATCTCATCATCATAGCCCCGAAGGCAAATTTTACCTCCCTGTACGGAAGGCTGGTACGCCAAAAGTGGTTTCATTACCGACTTTTTAAAGTTCTAACCCGGTGATTTCATATTGCCTTGTGGTTAGGAATGGTTCACATTTTAATTTCACGTGAGTGAGTTTCATTAACCTCGCTCTAGTGCCCGAAGCACAATTATTATGTGTCCCATTTTCAATAGTGCCCGTAGCACATTTCGTCTCTCTCTCTATTCTATAACAGTGCCCGTAGCACATATGTACCTAACTTATAGTTAGTACATCAAAGTTAGCAATAATAATGCTACATGTTGCAGACAGGTAAATGTCTAAACTTACCTTATCCGTCTCTTCTCTTTTTCTTTCCTGGATCTTTAATCGCTCTCCTTATGGGTCGATTTTGGGATCCTATAGACAAAACCTTGTCTGTTAATTTCATTTCCATTCATAGCTTTTTATTTTTTTTATTAAAAAGCTTAAATAAAACCTATTTATAACTTTTTAGGCTTTATTTATCATTTTCCCCATTTTTCTCAACTTTTAAAAAATTACGATTTTACCCTTATATTTTGGCAAAATTACAATTATACCCTTGACGGGATTTTCTCTATCTACACTGTACTTTTGGCTCTCAGGAACTTTTTTGAATCTTTTCTATTCATTACCAAGTTCGTTTCTATTTTTCACCTTCCTGACCCTCGGGAAGTACTATTCCGACCCTTACGTCGGTTTAGTGATTTTCTATCGTTTCGGAGTCTCAAATGGACGTTTTACTAGTATTTAAAATGTTCATCTAAACTTTCCCGATTTAGGTCTCCGAGACTCGGACCTTCCGTACCCGACTCGGACCTCTACTTCTTTTCCCAAAAACGCCCCCCCTCGGGGTCCCTTTTTTTCAGTTTCACTCGCATTTTACATTTTTAAGGGGACGGGTTACTATTCACGAACCACCCCTTAGGGTTCGCTTATTCAATTTTCCTTTAGGGACTTGGGTTTCCGACCCGACCCTAAACTTTTATTTTCAATTCCCTTTTTGTCCTAAATGCCATTTTCGAAATTTCGTTAGCATTTCGGCATAAATTTAAGGCTACCGGCATTAAGTACACCTCGAGTCATATGTACCTGCTATGTACTATACCAAAGTCCTATTTTATGTAAAAGTTTCCCAAACTTTTATATAAAAGCTCACACATTTAACAATTCATATTTTGAACCACATTCCACAAAATTCTTTCAATTTTACCCTTAGGTTTAGCCACGGTTTTCATACTCAAAACCTAACCAAAACTTTTCAATATTTCAACCAAATTTTAGGCTATTCAAAGGCTATTACCTAGTACATTTTCAAGCCATTTTCCACGCATTTTACAACACAATTCTTAGGGTTTTTCAATACACATAACCCATGGCCATTTTAGGTAAAAATATGCATAACATTTTGTTTCATGCTTTCAATCTCATAACCAACATTTCCATAATTCAATGCATGAATTTAACTATCCAAACATCAAGTTAATCACGCAAAAATGTTCACCAAACCCTAATTACACCACACGTCCATTTTAGGGTTATTAGATGCCAAAATGTTTTCCAAGCTTTCTAACCATGCAAACCATGCTTTCCTTTAATCCAAAACATGATTTAAAGCATTACAACACTTAAACAACAATGAATCGATTATCAAACACATAGGTAACCCATGGTTTTACCATTGACAAACCAACCAAAACTTTGTTTTTCTGGAAACAAAATGCATGGTTTTTCTTCTAATCAAACCATTAACAAAACCCAAGCACCAAATCAACCAAAACAAACCACAAAATTTCTCATCCTTCACACAATTTAACCCACGGATTTTTCAATGAAAAAGCAAGAAAAATTGCAAACCAAAGATAGCTACCTTGATTGCTTGCTTCCCTTGACTTCAATGAAGAGTTTGCTACCACTTTTGTGAAGAAAACTTGAAAGATTAGCTTGGTTTTCCTTGGTTGCTCACGGTTGCTCTCTTGAAACACTTAGAAAAAAATTTTCTTTGTTTTGGCTTTGAATAAGCTACGGGTTTGTTTTGTTCCAAGTTTGCCGACTTAAGTAACAAAGAAACCAATTAATTTAGTTCCAACCAATGAGATTTCAACACATTTCATGCCATTTCTTTCCACATTTTCACCAAAATAATTTGGCTAATTTTTGGAAAAATCTAGGCCTTTAGATCAAAAGCATCTTTAATCTTGGCCATTAATGCCACCAACCACCAAATTTTTCACATTAAATAAATGGCTTTATGATGTCATAAATGTAAAGTAAAAATTTTGACTTTGACTTTCCTATTCACGTTAATTCGACTACTTTTTGACCGATGTCGGTTCGAGTTGAAATTTTCCTAAAATCGTCTAGGCGGGTTCCTGAGGTCTCCTGTGTAGTCGAATTAATTTATACTGCTTCCGTTTGATCAAAATCAATCCCAGAAGTTTTTCGTCTTTTAGTGCACCATAATGCACCGGTTAGGGTTTTCAATGCCGTTTTTGGCATCGTTCCACCCGTTTCAATTCAGTGAATTTTATCAATACTGAATTCTTACTCGTCAGTATTGTTAGAATATTTAAATACATTCTGAACAATATAAATTTATTTATTTCACTCTTTAAATAGTATAAATTGTTATATGCATACATTTGTACATTTTCTTCCGAGAATGCCAGAATTTCCCGGTTATCACAGAGACAATGATAATGCCCCCTGGTCGGAATCACATGAAAGACAATAAAAAAAGACAAGAATCAGCAAAATAATAAGGCTGAAGCTTTAAACGTTTGATATTTATGTGTTAGGTCTAAGTCAAACATGAATTGACTTTTATGTTTAAGTGTTATTTACAGTAAGTTCGGCCATTTAATTGTCTGCAACGTGAACTTACTTGACATGTTTATGTGTTATGTGTTCTATATGCAGCCTGCAAGTTTAAATATTTTCATGTCTGCCACATAGATGGGCTGGTCATGTTTATGTGTTTTATGTGTAGTTTTAGTGCTGAGATACTATGATTTGAATGCTACGAAAGTCATGTTATGAACCATGTGATATGTCTAAGTCAAATGAAAATTGACTTGACATGTTTATGTTTATGTGTTATATTTTGTAAGTTCAGACATTTATCTGTCTGCAGTATGAATTTACTCAGTATGCTTATATGATATAGATGACAGAAATTTAGTAGTCAGGTGCCATATGCACACTAACATAAGAGATAAAATCTTAAGAAAACTATAGAATAAACTACAGAATAATTTAAAGAGTTCCAGACCCAGCAGGCAGCATAAATGCCATCGGTCAGGAACCCCAAGAAAATCAGTAACTAAATCAGTATTGGCATACCGGCCTCCCACACAGGTGGAGGTTTTTCAGATTCAGTATTGTTAGGACTCCAAACTGCTGGTGATATGTCCTGTGGGCGACCCCTCTAGCTTAGGTCGTCCACCTTATCTTGCTTGCTTTCTTTATTCTTTGCTTAGTCTTACTTAGCTTGCTTGTTTCTATAGCTTTCTTCTCCTTGGGGTTTAAAAGATTTGTTCTTGAAAAACTAGGAATATTTTTTTTTCTTTAACTGGAGGAAACTGCTAATTCTTGAAAATTGTGTATACATAAATATATACGTACTTCTTAATACTTTTTCCCAAAATATGTTTTGGAGTCTTGTTACTTTAAAGTACGTAAAAATAGAAACATACTTTTAAGCTTGTTTCACTACTTTACATACTACACTCTTGTCTTGTCTTTATACATATATCTCACTATTACACTTTCTTTCTTTTACACCTTGAGTACAGCGGAATTCTGCGAAACGGAACCATAACCCGTCCATGACATCGCTGGGATCTGCCTGCCAGCCCGCTACTCTTGTTTCATCTTGCTGGTTGCTTTCCTTTATTACCTACAGCACGAATAGACTAATGAGCTAAAGCTCAGTAAGTACAAACATACATACAAGTAAATAAGCTGAATACACCACTCTAGGGTTAGTCAACTTAGGACCAATTATTTTCTTTAGTCCTATACTGCTTGTTCTTTCTATTCTATTTCTTTCTTTTCTTTGCTTTACTTCATTTGCTTTATCTTTCACTTGTGGGCCCGTGGTTGGACGTACCTAGTGCGCGCAGACCAATAGAGGATCAGGGGAGCGACCCACCGATCAACCCTAAGGTCATCTCTGGACTACTGACCTTATAGGTAGTAAGTCATGCCATGAACTACCTCATTATTAACGAGGCAGCGCCACACTTCTGGGGTGGAGGCAGGAAGTTAAGCCATAAACTACCTCATTATTAACGAGGCAGCGCCACACTTCTGGGGTGGAGGCTATCTGGGAACCTCACAACTGGGGAGGCCGGTACGCCAACCTTAACTTTTAAGTCTTATTATTTGACTTAAATTATTTCTCTTTTCTTTTTCTAATCTTGCTTACTATTCTCGTGAACATGTTAGTATCATGTCACAACTGAATAGCTTAAATGTGTATATATATATATAACACAACTTTATGGTAAGTCCATTCGTGAGTAGACAATTAAATGTCCGTACTTACCTTATCAATCTCTTCTCTTCTTCTCTCTAGGATCTTTGATCGCCCTCCTTGTAGGTCGATTTTTGGATCCTACAGACAAACTTTGTCTGTTAATTTCATTTCCATTTATAGTTTTTATTTTTCATTAAAAAGCTTAAATAGAACCTATTTACAACTTTTTGGGCTTTATTTATCATTTCCCCAATTTTTCCCAACTTTTGCAAAATTACGATTTTGCCCCTATATTTTGGCAAAATTGCAGTTTTGCCCCTGACGGAATTTTATTGATCCAGACTGCATTTTTGGCCCTCAGGAACTTTTCTGACTCTTTCCTAATCATTACCGGGTTCGTTTCTATTATATTTCCACTTTTCACTTTCCCGACCCTCGGGAAGCACTATTCCGACCCTTACGTCGGTTTAGTGATTTTCTATCGTTTCGGAGTTTCAAATGGACGTTTTACTAGTATTTAAAACATTCATCTAGACTTTCCCGACCTAGGTCTCCGAGGCTCGGATTTTCCGTACCCGACTCGGACCTTTATTTCATTTCCAAAAATGCCCCCCCTCGGGGTCGGTTTTTCCGTTTCACTCTCATTTTACATTTTTAGGGGACGGTCTACTATTCACGAACCACCCCTTAGGTTTTCCTTATTCAATTCTCCGTTAGGGACTCGGGTTTCCGACCCGACCCTAAACTTTTATTTTTAATTCCTATTTTACCCCGAAAGCCGTTTTCGAAATTTCGGCAGCATTTCGGCGTAATTTTAAGGCTTCCGGCGTTAGGTACGCCTCGAACCATATGTACCTGCCACGTACTATACCACAAGCCTATTTTATGTAAAAGTTTTCCAAACTTTTACATAAAAGCTCACAAATTCCAATTTCACATTTTTAACCACATTACAAAATTTTTTCACAATTTTGCCCTTAGTTTTGGTTTCGGTTTTCACCACCAAACCGAACCAAAGTTTCTCAAACTTTTCAACCACTTGTTAGGCTATTAAATGCCATTTTTCTAACACTTTTTCAAGCCCATTTCCTTATACTTTTCAACTAAATTCTTAGGGTTTTTAAACACTTAAACCCACGGCCTCATTAGTGAAAAACATGCCATCATTTTTGTTTCATGCTTTCAATCAAAAATTTCATTATTCACATCATAAAATGCATGATTTCAATTAACCAAACATCATATGAAACATGCAAAATTTTCACCAAAACCCTAAGTAAACCCACGGCCACTTTGAGTAAATGGACACCAAAATTTTTCCAAGCTTTTCCATAGTGAAATTCATGCTTTATTCTTAACAAAACATAAGTTAAAAGCATGTTAACACATAAATCACACAAATTTCTCATTGCTTACCAATGGTAACCCACGGATTTTCCTTTGGAAAACCAACCAAAAATTGGTTTTTCTTTTAACCAATTGCATGGTTTTCTTCCTCATTACACCCTTAACAAAACCCATCATCAACTTAATGAAAAACAACCAAAAATTTTCCATCTTAATTCACTATTCACCCCACGGTTTTCATGAAGAAAAACCAAGAAAAATTTCAATCCAAGGGAAGTTACCTTGTTCACTTTCTTCCTTTGTCTTCAAGTGATGTTTTGCCACACTTTTTGTATAGAAAACTTGAAGAAATAGCTTAATTCTCCTTTGGTCACCCACGGCTCACCATGGAAATGCCTTAGAAAAATTTTTGTTATGTTTTGCTTTCAATTTTTTGTCTCAGCCTTTATCCCCCAAGTTTTGCCGACTTATGCATGGAAGAAAGCCAATTAATTTGGCTCTAAACCAATGAAATTTTGACACCTTTCATGCCTAATACTTTCCACCTTTTTCAAAAATTAAAAAGGTATATTTTTGGCCAAATCTTGGCCTTTAGATCAAAAGCAAATTAAATCATGGCCATTCATCCTACCTAACACCAATTTCTTTCCATTTCTTAAATGGATTTATGATGTCATAATTACTAAAGTGAAAGTTGACTTTGACTTTCACTATTCACATTAATTCGACTACTTTTTGACCGATGCCGGTTCAAGCCGAAATTTTCCTGAAATCTTCCCGGCGTGTTCCTGAGGTCTTCTGTGCAGTCGGATCAATTTAAATTGCTTCCGTTTGATCAAAACAAATCCCGGAAGTTTACCGTCTTTCTTGAGCTCCGGTTAGGGTTTCAATGCCGGTTTTGGCACCGTTTCACCCGTTTTAACTCAGTGAATTTTTCCAACACTGAATTCTTACTCGTCAGTATTGTTAGAACATTTTAATATATTCTAAACAATATAAATACATCTATTTCACTCTTTAAATAGTACAAATTATTATATACATATATTTGTACTTTTCTTGCTGTGCTCTTACTTTGACTTGCCATATTCTTATCTTTATACTGTTCAGATACCGAAACTACTCCTTTTTGAGCGTTTTGGTCCTGAATTCACTTTCTTACTCATATACTTTATTCTCTACTTATTTTTGGAGATTTTAATTTCCTCCAAAACATTTATTTATTTCTATCAACACTATAATTTGTCTAATTACAACCATAGTGTTTCTTTACATTCTTACTTACAGAACTCATAGAAAACCCTAGATTAAACTAGGTCACACCACTAAAATTCTCTGGTCGTCACATGTCCCGGGTTTGGAAGTTTGATGTTATGTAGACTGTAAAGGATTGGCCAGTGGGTCACTCCTCAGAGTCCTTCTCAATTATGTACGCATTACGATACGACCAATCATAGGGCCCAAAAACTAGAATGTAATGAAAGATAAAGACTCAAGAAAAAAATATATGCATTCCATAAACGAGCATAAAATATACTAACACTACAAATACTGATGTAATCAAAGTCACTGTTCATGGTCAACGGTACTGTTCACAGTCGACAGTATTGTTCATGGTCAGAGTTACTATTCATAATGAATAGTAATACAAAAGCAATGCATGTTATTTATTATGTTAATGATCCATGTTGTGTTTGATGTTAAGGATATTTAAGCATACATAAGTGTATTTACGATGCTTAAGTATATTTACAAAGTTTTACGTATTTAAGTATGATAAGTATATTCATGATATTAAATGTGAAAGTATTTTCACAATAACAAGTGTGTCAAGTATGTTATATTTATGATGTTAAGCTTATGTTCAATATGCTATGTTTAAATCATGATATGTTTACAATGATAAGCATGAAATTCTGTTTAGTTATTATAGGGCTCTCAAACCGATGGTGGTACATCCCGGATTTGGAAGTCTAATGTTATGTAAATTATAGAGGATAGCACAAAAGTATGTTCAAGATATTAAGTACGTTTAAAGCATGTCAAGAATGCAAGTATGTTTAAAGCATGTCAAGAATGCAAGTATGTTCAAGATATTAAGTATGTTTAAAGCATGTTAAGTATGAAAGTGTACTCACGGTGTGCAATATGTCACGTATGGTTATGATGAAAAGTATGTATAAGTATGTTTTAAATATTATATGCGTTAAGTATGAAATCTAAAGTAATGTATGATATATGTTGTGTTAATGTTCTGATGCCATAGTTGGTATCATATATGTTTTGTCAGATATGGTATGAAGGATGTTAAATACGTTTAATTATTAATGTTAAGCAAACATAACATTATAAAGTTATTATTTATAGTGAATAGTACTATTTATGGTAATAAGCAAGTATAACATGACTAACGTTCGTGTTAAAAATATGATATGTTATAATTATTACGCATAAGTTAATAAACATAACTTAATCATACTATGTTAAGTATGCTCTATATGATGATAAATATGCATGTTATATTTAAATATGAATGTCTAAGTAATAAACGATACGTGTATGCAATGTTTGTATGTATGAAAGTATGTTTATGACGATAAAGATATTTAAGTATATGTATGTATAATTTATGATGCTTAAGTACATTTACGATGTTTTATGTATTTCAGCATGACAAGTATATTTATTATGTTAAATGTGAAAGTATTTTCACGATAATAAGTATGATATATATGTTATGTTTACGATGTTCAAGTATACACAAGTATGACTACGATGTTTCAAGTATGTTAAGTATAAAAGCAAGTTCATAATGCCAAGTATGTTAAGTATGTTCACGACGTTACAATAAGTTCACGAGGTTCAAGTATGAAAGCATGTTCATGAGATTTGTGACAACCGGGAATTTTAGATTCTCGAATTATGTTAAGAGTGTATGTGTATAACAATTTTAATGAATAAAATGTGAAAAGTTGTATTCCAATACTATTGTGAATAGTGTAAAAATGTTTTGGCAGTGTTAAAGTGTGTAAGTTCGGGGATGGAAAATCTTACCGGACACAATTGGGTGAGACGGTTCGAAATCAGAGCCGAAAACCCTAGAGAGTGCATTGAAATGTGCTAAAACAATAGAAATTTACGGTAGAGAATTCTGATCAAACGGAAGTAAAATAAGACAAACCGATCGCACTGGAGGCGCTGAGAACTCACCTACGCGATTTCGGTAAAGTTCCGTTCGGATTGGATAACAGTCAAAAATTGACCACGAATTAATTAGAGAATTAATATGAATAGTTGATGACATCACTATGATGATGTCATAAAGCCAATTGATTTTCATTAAATTGGAAAGTATTTTGAAAGGTGTATGGCTAGGATTGCTTTGCTTTTTGATCAAAGGCCAAGATCATGCCAAAATTCACCTTGAAAAAAATTAAAAAAAATTTGGGAAATTTTGTTGAAAGGCCATACGGCCATGTGGAAAGGGAGGAAAAAAATTGTATTTTTGACCCGAAAATCTTGACTTTTTGGTACTTGAACAATTAGGAAATTGTTGGAAAAAAATTACAAAAAAGCCCTTGGTTTTTGCCTATAAATAGGCATCAAAATTCAAGCAAAAAAATTGGAAAAACAAACTAAACTCTTGCTCTTTTTCTTCAGCCCAAAACCGTGAGTTTAACCCCCCTTAAACCAAAAATTTTGTTTTCAATTTCACATCAAACCTAACTTGAATTGCATTTCCAATCTCAAGGCATCGACTAATCAAGGTAAGCTTCAAGTTTGAAGCATTTTTCCTTGATTTTTCATAGAAAAACCGTGGGTTTGGAGGGCTGAAAAACAATGAAAAAAATTGTTGATTTGTTGATTCTATGATTAGGTTTGATGTTGTAGTATTTAAAGCATGAATTAGGATTGAAAAACAAGCAAAAATTTTGCATGTTTCCCCAGAAAATCCATGGCTTCAATGGTGAGAAAAGTTCATGAGTTTTGTTGTTTTGATTTAGTATTATTGTTCATTCAATTATGTGTTGAATTAAGCATGAAATGTAATAAAGAAACAAGAAAATTTTGATGAAATTTTCTTTCTAAAACCGTGGGTATGAACATTAGGAAATGGAAAAATTTTAATGTTGAAAGAAGGTTGATAAAAACCCTAGGAAAGGGAATGAAATTTTCTATGTGTTTATGCATAAAATCCGTGGCTATAATTAGGGTTAGAATGCATATTTTGTTAGGTTTTTGAATGTTGTTTTATACATTGGAAAACCTAAGAGTGATGTGATGTGATGAAAATTAATTAGATGTGATTAACTAGTAAACCAAGGCTAGTTTGAAAGAAAAATGTTGTGGTTTGTATTGATTTCTAAATGTTGAATCATGTGGAAAATTTTTATACAAAGTTTGGAAACTTTGTATAAAATAGGCCTCTAGTATAGTACGTGGCAGGTACACAGGTTCTGAGGCATACCTAACGCCGGGAAACCTTAAAATATAAGCGGAAATGCTGCCGAAATTTCTAAAATCGGCTTAAGGGCATTTCGAGAAACGAGGGGTAAAAATATTGAACTCAGGAAGGAAACCGAGACTCCTCGGTGAATTATGATTAGAAATGGAAAACCCACCCAAAAGGAATAGTAAACCGACCCTAAATCACTAAAATGCCTAAAACATGAAAAAAATTCATGTTAGGGGTGTTTTGCGAAACGAGGAGAATTTTTAGGTCGAGATAGGAAACCCGAGCCTCTCAAGGACCGAGGGTTGGGGACGGGATAAATAACGTTTAGTAAGTAGTGAAAGGGCCACTTGAGGCTCCGAAACGCTTGAAAAATAAAAAAAAGACCCTAGGTGACGGATGAATAGTAATCGAGGGTCGGGAAAAATGAAGTTGAGATTTTACAGCAATTTAAGTTGTAAAATGATACAAAAGCTTAGGAAATATTATTTTAAAATAATTAGACTTAGAAAATTTAGAAAAAATGATAGAATGAAACAAATTACGATCCCGAGACCCGTTAGGGGTAAAATGGTCATTTTGACAAAAAATTTCCAAAAAGGCTCGGAAAGAGTCCTAAAAGACCTAGAATAACTTAGATAAAATTCTAAAACTCAAAATGAAGATTTTAGAGTTAAAATTCTAAAAATTTTAGGAACACGGGCTTGAACACGGGCGTGTATCGAGTCGTGTACAGTTACACGGCTAAGGAAGAAAACAACATGGCTGTGTAGAATAGACCCGAGAGGTACACGGGCTTGAACACAGGTGTGTATCGAGCCATGTACAGTTACACAGCTAAGGAAGAAAACAACATGGCCGTGTAGAATAGACCCGAGAGGTACACGGGCTGGAACACGGGCGTGTTGCAGACCGTGTACCACAAATAAAATTTAAATATGTAGACTTGTTAAGTAAAATAAATATATGTTTAAAATGCTAATAAAATGGGGTATTAACAGACACTATTATGTCTGTAGGAACCCAAAATAAAGATAGAACTACGGAGGAGTTCCGGAAGTGGACACTAGCGCAGTATTGGTAAGTTCAAGCATTTTCGTGTCTGCAACATGAAATACTGTGTGAATCTATTCTATACTAGCTCCTCACTAGATATAAGTTCCTATGCGCATTTGGGGATTAGTTAGTATAACATATCCCAAATAACGAGAATAAGTAATGTGGCGGCCCGCCCCTTGTGGAGATCATACAATACTATTACAGTTGAGCTTTATCGCTAACTGCGATAGATTGTACTCTCATGGGTCGCCGGCTTCTCTCTCTCCTCTATTTAAATCATGACGTTTTTGGGAAAAATTTTTTTTTTCTTTAAACATCATATAAAATCTTTTTCCACTATTTACTTTGTTGATAGGTACAAAGTAATATAAATAATACAGTGCTTTTGTAAAATATATATAATTACAAAAGAATTGTTTCCCCTTTTTTTTTTTCCTTCACTTTAACGCTCAGCGGCAAGACTCTGGCAGTACCATATCCCTCGCCCAGTTATCCCATTTGACACGCGCCATCCCGTCCGCATCCAGTCAAACAAGCTACTGAGCTGGTCGCTTACCTGCAACATTAGCAAAAATGGTGAGCTACAGGCTCAGTAAGTTCAAACATGCAAGAAATGAAATTTCTATGAATAGACTATTCATCATGAATAGTAACTTTGACTACTATTCATGGTGAATAGTAAGTTTGACCACAACACTGTCTCACACTAGTACATCTACCGCGATGTTAGTACTCTCACTAAACTGTCTTATGCTCAATTATGGCACAGTTTCAGTTTTAGGTCATTATCTTTAATTACGTTCTGGTTTTGAGCTCGGTTGGCAGTACCATTTAAGTGCGCATGACTGGGAGCGGTACATTAGTACTGACCTCCACAGCCTTAATCTCATAGCCCCGAAGGCAAAATAGTACATTGACTGGGAGCGGTACATCAGTGCTGACCTCCACAGCCTTATCTCATAGCCCCGAAGGCAAAAGTACCTCCCTATACGGAAGGCTGGTACGCCAGAAAGTGGTTTCATTACCGACTTTTTAACATTCCAACCCGGTGACTTCACATTGTCCCGTGGTTAGGAATGGTTCACATTTTAATTTTAGGTGAGTGAGTTTCATTAACCTCGCTCTAGTGCCCGAAGCACAATTAACCATGTGTCCCATTCTTATAGTGCCCGCAGCACATTTCGTCTCTCTCTCTATTCTGTCATAGTGCCCGTAGCACATATGTACCTAACTTATAGTTAGTACATTAAAATTAGCACAATATTGCTATATGTTGCAGACAGGTAAATGTCTGAACTTACCTTATCAGACTGTTCCCTTTTTCTCTCTCGGATCTTGAATCGCCTTCCTTGTAGGCCGATTTTGGGATCCTACAGACAAAAACTATGTCTGTTAATTTCTTTCCCAATTATAGCTTTTATTTTTCATTAAAAAGCTTAAATAAAACCTATTTATAACTTTTTAGGTTTTATTTATTATTTTCACCATTTTCCCCTAACTTTTGCAAAATTACGATTTTGCCCCAATATTTTGGCAAAATTACAGTTTTGCCCCTGACGGAATTTTATTGATCCAGACTGCATTTTTGGCTCTCAGGAACTTTTCTGATTCTTTTCTAATCATTACCGGGTTCGTTTCTATTTTATTTCCACTTTTTGTTTTCCCGGCCCTCGGGAAGCACTATTCCGACCCTCACGTCGGTTTAGCGATTTTCTATCGTTTCGGAGTCTCAAATGGACGTTTCACTAGTATTTAAAACGTTCATCTAGACTTTCCCGACCTAGGTCTCCGAGGCTCGGGTTTTCCATTCCCGACTCGGACCTTTATTTTATTTCCAAAAACGCCCCCCCCTCGGGGTCGGTTTTTCAATCTCACACGCGTTTTTCATTTTCAAGGGGACGGGTTACTATTCATGAACCGCCCCTTAAATTTTTCCTTATTCAATTTTTCCGTTAGGGACTCGGGTTTCCGTTCCGGCCCTAACTTTTATTTTAAATTCCTATTTTACCCCGAATGCCGTTTTTCGAAATTTCGGCAGCATTTCGACGTAAATTTAAGGCTTCCGGCGTTAGGTACGCCTCGAACCGTAAGTACCTGCCACGTACTATACCACAAGCCTATTTTATGTAAAAGTTTTCCAAACTTTTACATAAAAGCCCACAATTTTCCAATTTCACATTATCACCCACATTACAACATTTTTTTACAAATTTACCCTTAATTTGGTTTCGGTTTTCACAACAAAACCGAACCAAATTTTGTCAAACTTTCACCACCTTTTAGGCCATTCAAATGTCACATTTTTAACACATTTTCAAGCCCATTTTCTTGGATTTTCAACCAAATTTCCTAGGGTTTTAACCCTTGTATAACCCACGGCCATTTAATGAAACACATGCCAAACATTTTTGTTTCATTCTTTCATTCACATTGCCACCATTTACACATTAATTTGCATGATTTCAATCAACCAAATATCACATAAACCAATGAAAATTTTTCTTCCAAACCATTAACAACCCACGGCCATTTAATGGAATTCACACAAGAAATTTTTTTCCAAGCTTTTCATAATGAAATACAAGCTTTATTCTTCACAAATTTAAACTTAGAAAGCATGTTAACCATTAACCACACACTTTTTTCATTGGTTACCTAAGGTAACCCACGGATTTACCTTTGAAAAACCAACCAAAATTTGGTTTTTCTTTAATGAATTAGCATGGTTTTCTTCCTCAATACATCCTTAACAAAACCCAACATCAAATCCATGAAAAACAACCAAAAATTTTCCATCTTTCTATCACTATTCACCCACGGATTTTGTGAAGAAAAACCATGAAAATTTGAGGTGCAAGGGAAGATACCTTAATCAATTGCTTCCTTTGTCTTCAATGAACACTTTGCCACTCTTTTTTGTGAAGAAAAATTGAAGAAAATCTTGGTTCTCCTTGGTAGCTCACGTAGACTCCATGGAAAATAACTTAGCAAATTTTTCTTATGGCTTTTGCATGAAAAAAAAGCTTCGGCCTTTCACTCAAAAGTGGCCGACTTATGCCACTAAAAGACCAATTAATTTGGTCATTAGCCAATGGGATTTAGGCACCTTTCAAGCCATTACTTTCCATAATTTTCAAAAATTAAAAATGGTAATTTTTGGCCAAATCTTGGCCTTTAGATCAAAAGGTGATTAAATCCTAGCCATTAATGCCACCAACCACCTTATTTATTCCATTTAATAAACTTGATTTATGATGTCATAAATGCAAAAGTGAAAGTTGACTTTGACTTTCACTATTCACATTAATTCGACTACTTTTTGACCGATGCCGGTTCGAGCCAAAATTTTCCTGAAATCGTCCCGGCGTGTTCCTGAGGTCTCCTGTGCAGTCGGATCAATTTAATTTGCTTCCGTTTGATCAAAATCAATCCCGGAAGTTTACCGTCTTTTATTGGCTCGGTTAGGGTTTTCAATGCCGATTTTGGCACCGTTTCACCCGTTTCAACTCAGTGAATTTTTCCAACACTGAATTCTTACTCGTCAGTATTGTTAGAACATTTTCATATATTCTGAACAATATAAATACATTTATTTCACTCTTTAAATAGTACAAATTGTTATATACATACAATTGTACATTTTCGTCCGAGAATTGCCTGAATTTCCCGGTTGTCACAAGTAAGACCTCCTTATAAAATGGAGGATAGTGACCTTGGGGTGATATATATGATCACTTGGTCAAAACTATAAATTGAAAGATGGTAATGAAACCATTAAGGCGTACAGCCCCTCCAACATAGTGGTGGAGGTTTGTTTAAATCCTATGGGGTTATCAAGACTGTGGAGGACGATGTTCTAAGGTCGCTCCTTAGACCATCCCAGTCAGCGTGCTAATAATCATCGGTACTGTCATAAATAGAGCACTACACTAGAAATCTAATAGAAAATAAGCAATAAACAAAATGGTAAAAGTCATAATTAAGCATAACCGAAATTTACATTAGAGTAATGTAAGTTCGGTTAGGATATGTGAATAGTACTATTTACCATGAATAGTAAAGTTGACCTTTGATCGATGAATAATACCATGAATAGTACTATTCATAGGAAATTGAGTTTTTATTATTTTTGAATCAATATGATTCTTACTATGGATGTTTGAACTTACTGAGCTTGTTAGCTCATCAGTTTGTTTATGTTGCAGGTATGAAACCTGTCCAGTAGATTCCTGGATGGCGATAGGATGCGAGCGTGTCGAGGGGATAGGGAACTCACTGTGGACTTGGTCCTACCATAAGTTTTCCGCTGAGCTTTTTGAGTTAAAGAAAATATGTTTGAAGACAAAATATACAGTACATATATACATCATATATGTTGTATAATATGTTGTACTTATTTATGACAGAGAAGAGCCAGTATTATTTTTTATATCGTTTTCTTACTTGGTGTTCATAGGTAAAAGTATGTGTTAAAGAAAAAAAAAATTATGGGTAAAATTTTATGCCCTAGTGCTTACCAATTATGAGCAAAAGAGTTTTTAAAAACTGATGGCTCGGATTCAGTACACGAGCGGTCTTGGTCGGCCAAAGAGTCGATTCATGACGGTTTTGAGTGGTTGGAATCAGGGGACATCACAGGTTGGTATCAGAGCGGTTGACAATATCCCTATTGACACGAAGTGCGATCTGCTCGTCAATCCAAGTAAGTTAGCTTCTTTAAGATTAGTTAACTTTCATTTATTTGAAATTATATATTTTTGTAGGACTTAAGATGACTAGACTACCGTATGTGAGACCTCACCCATACCGACCTAAAGGACCGATCTGGGTATGGACTAGGCCCGTGATCAGACCGTCCATGATGAGATGAGAGATGCAGCGACCGCCTGTGCCTGTGCCACTAGCGCCAAGGATAGTAGCGCCAGTACTAGTACAAGCACCACCTCCACGGCCGATAGTAAACCCTCTCATGGCAGTAGACATACCAGTGGTGGGAGACCGAGCCCGTATATGAGCTAGAGTATCAGTACAAGCTGTACATGCATTTAGAGGCAGTCATCCACCGGCGTTCGAAGGAGGTCAACAGGGGATCTCTACGAGAGACTGGCTACACGATATTGAGGTCATCATGCGCCAGTGCGATATCGATTAGGATTGCTGGGTTCTGATTGCCATTGGCACATTCCGTGAGGATGCACGATTGTATTGGGAGTATTACGATCAGGAGATGCTGCTAGCAATGGATTGGGTCAAGTTTCGCCAAGTCATGCTGGAGCAGTTCCCACAAAAGAGCTCTGCACCAGTGGTAGGCCCTCCTGAGAGTAGGACAGTACCACCACCACCGGCCATGCCTAGTTATGTGGATATCTGAGATTTTGTTCTGAAGGCAGAAAGGCAGCAGATGATGTTGAGTGACACTGTATTTTCATATGCAATCAGATTCCAAGGTAGCATCGTAAGGGCGTGTCATCTTACTAACATCACAAATGATAACTTTTGTGATATATTTTGGAAGGGACTCACCCTAGACCTACGACAGAGAGTAACCCCTCTATACCCTGCTACCGTACGTGAGTTTATTATTGATGTAGCTAAAGTGGAGGAGGAAATGATGATGGAGCGCATGGTGGGTAAGAGGCATGAACAGTTGCTACAAGAAGTAATGTTAGACCACCTATACGGATCTGGGCCGATGGCAAATAATCATGAGGCAGGTCCGTCAAGACAACCAGAGGGAGCAGATCCAGCTGAAGGTTCAACGCCGTCTGAGGCTGGAAATGGAACAGACAATGAAGAAATGGATCCAATCGAGTTTTTGGCAATTCTAGAGGAACCCTAGCTAGGAGATTAGTAGTAGAAATACATGTGTTGTATAAATATGTGTATATATAACTGTATATGTGTATATATGACAGTGTTGAAAGGCTATTTTGAGGAAAGCCTTCAAACTAATGTACTTTTGAAATGAAAAGAAATGATAACCATACTTTGACATATGCAATGCGTGAAATGTTGAAATTATGTGATGATTAAATTATTTGTATTTATATTGTAAAAAAAATATGAATGTGAAAAAAAAAACCTAATGATTGACTCTTATGTGATTTTAGGAAATAGGATAAGATGGTGAACCCAAGAAATCTACGGAATATGCGAGGATGTCCAGTGCTATCAGAAAGAGTGGATGAGCTAGAAGCCTTAATAGAAGCTCAAATGAGAAAGAATGCTGAGTTAAGACAAAGACTAGAGTAAATGGAGTAGAGACAGGAATAGGAAGAAAACCAAACCCCTCAAATGGTCGTACCAGAACCAGAAGTACCTCCAGCGGCACAGGAAGAAGTGGTACAACCCCAACCACAACCCAGGAACAATATCAAGCCATTATATGAAAGATTCCGATTTATGAGGCCACCAGAGTTTGAGGGCTCCATAAACCCTCTGGATGCTGAGGAATGGTTGTCTTCACTCCACACAATATTGGAGTTTATGGAGTTAAATGACCAGGAGAAAATCCTGTGTGCGTCCTTTGTTCTAAAAAGGGATGCAAGGTTTTGGTAGGAGTCGGTTAAGTTAAGGAGAAACATGTATACCATGTCCTGGTTGGATTTTCTGGAGGAATTCAATCAGAAGTATTATAGTCTGGCACTATTGTGACCACAACAAAGAGAGTTCGCAGAGCTAAAACAAGGGGACATGACGGTGATAGAAGTCTACAATAAGTTTGATCAGTTATCTAGACTATGCCAATACACTGTCACCACTGAGAGGGAGAAAATTCAGAAGATGTTGGGGATGTTTCATCTTGAGATTTTAGCATTGGTGGACAGTGGGTTGACGCCGCCTGACACCGTATCTGATTGTGTTAGCCGTGCATTAAGGGCAGAGTATCATTTGATCTGACAAAAAGAAGAAAGAGAGAAGGTGTGGGATGCGAGGAAGAGGGAAAAGATCTTGACCAAAGCCATACAAGCTGGACCTCAAACTGGACAAAGCAGCAAACAAAGTTCGATTGCCAAGGCTGGACAGCCAAGCACTTCTGGCCAGCAGTCCCAGGGAAAGAGAAAAGCAAATAATCCCGAGAACCGGAACCAACAGAGGAGAACAAATAATAATGCTAGTCCTATGGTTTGAGACTGTGTAAGCTGTGGGAAAAGACATTCAGGTCGATGCAGACTAGCCCTAAATGCCTGTTTTCAGTGTGGGAAGGACGGTCACTTCACCAAAATCTGCCCAGAAAATAGGTAGAATGTGCAAAGTTCATCTCAGACACAATAAAGTCCCCAGGCACATGCATTACAGGTCAAAGCTGAAGGGTCATCCCATTCTGAGAGGTAGGAAAGACCAGAATGCTTGCCTCGAGCAGATGCAAGAATTATGGTCTATACAAAGGAAGAGGCAGAAGCGGGAACATCAAATGTAGTGACAGGTCAGCTTTTTGTCGCTAATAATTTGGCGTCTGTTTTATTTGACTCTGGAGCTACGCATTCTTTCATTTCACACCAATTTGCTAATAAGATAGGATATCCTAAGGGCAACATGGGCATGACATTTAAAACTACATTACCCTCGGGGGAAGTCCTGATGTTCAATTATTGGTTACCGCATGTGCCAATAATTGTGGCAAATAGGGAGTTATTTACAGAATTGATCATGATGGAGCTTGCCGACTATGATGTACTACTAGGAATGGATTTCCTAGGAAAGTATCGAGCTACGATCGATTGTCAAAAATAGATGATAAGGTTTCAACCTGATGAAGAAGAGGGATTTGAATACGTCGATACGTCACGAAGATCACAAAAGATAATTACCAACTCAATGGAAGCAAAAAGGATGATGTCTAGCGGTTGTGCTACATACCTAGCATGTGTTCTAGACGTGACGAAGGAACCGAAGCTCCAACCCGAAGACGTTCCTATTGTAAAGGAATTCATTGATGTCTTTCTAGAAGAATTACCAGGACTACCACCTGAACGAGAAATTTCCTTCGAGATCGAGTTGATGCCAAGAACTGCACCAATCTCAAAGGCACCATACCGGATGGCACCGGCAGAGTTAAAATAATTACAGGAGTAGCTGAAGGAACTTCTTGACAAAGGATTCATACGCCCGAGCTATTCCTCATGGGGTGCTCCAGTGCTGTTTGTTAAAAAGAAAGATGGCTCATTCCGGATGTGTATTGATTATCGGGAACTGAACAAGGTTACTATCAAGAATAGGTATCTGCTACCTAGGATTGATGACCTGTTCGATCAACTCACAGGTGCAGTCGTATTCTCCAAGATTAATCTGCGATCAAGATATCATCAACTGAAGATCAAGGAGAGTGACATCCACAAGACCGCATTTCGAGCCCGTTACGGTCATTACGAATTTCTGGTAATGTTGTTTGGGTTAACAAATGCGCCAGCAGCTTTTATGGATCTTATGAATCGAGTCTTTAAGGAATACTTAGATAAGTTTGTTATTGTGTTCATCGATGACATTCTTATATATTCAAAGACTCGAGAGGAGCACCAAGAGCATTTGAGAATTATTCTGCAAATGATAAGGGAATATCAACTCTATGCCAAGTTCTCTAAATGTGAATTCTGACTAAATAGATTACATTTCCTCGGACATGTGGTTTTCAAGGAAGGAATCGCTGTGGATCCTGCTAAAGTGGAGGTGATCAACGAGTGGCCCGCACCTAAGAGCGTGACAGAAATACGAAGTTTCTTAGGTCTGGCCGGCTATTATAGAAGATTCGTTGAAGGATTTGCACGACTTACCGCTCTTATCATAGCTCTTACACGCAAGGAAAGGAAATATGAATGGACTGAACAACGCGAGAAAAGTTTCCAAGAGCTAAAGAAACGACTAACGAGTGCGCCAATACTTACACTTCCAACGAAAGGGGAGATGTTCGTGATATACAGTGATGCTTCAAAAATGGGATTAGGAGCTGTCCTGATGTAAGGCGATAAGGTGATTGCCTATGCCTCGTGTCAATTAAAGGACCATGAGAAGAATTATCCCACGCACGATCTGGAGCTTGCCGCAGTAGTGCTCGCGTTAAAGATCTGGCGTCACTATTTATATGGAGCTCAGTGTCAGATTTATACAGACCACCAGAGTCTGAAATATTTCTTCATACAAAAGGAGCTAAATATGCGGCAAAGGCGATGGCTGGAACTGGTAAAGGATTATGATTGTGAAATCTTCTATCACCCAGGAAAGGCCAATTGAGTTACAGATACGCTAAGTAGAAAATCTACTACTCCACAGCAACTGCCGATTGAAAAATTTCCAAAGCCATTATAGCAGGAAATCAACATGTTGAAGATGGAGCTGATAACCGGAAGGCTAGTTGCGATACAACTGGAGTTAACATTGTATAAAGACATCAGAGAAGCTCAGAAGCGAGATCCGACAATAGCAAGCCCGCAAGAAGAAGCTTCTGAAGATGGACTAATCCTACATCAAGGGAGAATTTAAGTTCCAGATGATGAAGGATTAAGAAAGCAAATCATGGCTGAAGCTGATAAAACGCCTTACTCAATACATCCCGGAGTCAGCAAGATGTGCCAGGATCTGAAGTTGCAATTTTGGTGGAAAGGGATGAAGAACGATATAGCGGAGTTTGTAAGCAAGTGTATGACATGCCAGAAAGTTAAGGCTGAATATCGTTATCTAGGTGGGAAGCTAGAGCCGTTAGAGATTCCTGAGTAGAAGTGGGAACATATCACGATGGACTTTGTGATGGGACTACCAAAGACCCGAGAAGGCTATGATGCCATCTCGGTTATTATAGATAGACTGACAAAAACGACGAGGTTCATCGCAGTAAAGATGACCTTCTCATTGGAAAGATTGGCAGACTTGTATGTTAACTACATAGTCAGGCTACATGGAGTTCCTAAATCCATTGTGTCAGATCGTGATCCAAGATTCACTTCGAACTTCTGGACATGCGTACAAGAGGCTATGGGAATATAAGTACGACTGAGCACAGCATTTCATCCGCAGACAGACGGGCAATCTGAGCGAACCATTCAGACTCTCGAAGACATGCTACATGCATGTACAATAGATTTTCCAGGGAGCTGGAATGAGAAACTTTCATTGGTAGAATTTTCGTATAACAATAGCTACCAAGCTCCGATAAGTATGGCACCTTATAAAGCCTTGCACGGAAGAAAGTATAGATCACCGGTTCATTGGTACGACCTACAAGAGAAACAACTACATAAGACTAATTTCGTTCAAGAAACAATAGATACAGTTACAAAAATACAGCAGTGGATGAAGACAGCCCAAAGCTGATAGAAATGCTACGCTGACAAAAGACGAAGATTCCTGGAATTCAATGAAGGGGATTTCGTATTCCTAAGAGTTTCCCCGATGAAAGGGATAATGCGGTTCAGAAAGAAGGGAAAGTTAAGTCCAAGATATATTGGACCATACGAGATCATCGAACGCATTGGCAAAGTCGCCTATAGATTAGCATTACCTCCAGAAATGTCGGTAGTACATAATGTGTTTCACGTGTTGATGTTACGGAGGTACATATCGGATCCATCCCACGTGCTGAAACATGAACCAATCCAGATTCAGGAAGATCTGACCTATGAGGAGAGACCTGTTCAAATACTGGCACACGAAGATAAAGTCTTGAGGAATAAAACGATCCCATTAGTCAAAGAATTGTGGAGAAATCACAACATTGAAGAGGCTATATGGGAGCATGAGGACGAAATGAAGAACTTGTACCCCTACTTGTTCTAAATTTTCGAGGACGAAAATTCTATAAGGAGGGGTGAATGTGATAACTGGGAATTTTAGATTCTCAAATTATGTTAAAATTGTATGTGTATAACAATTTTAATGAATAAAATGTGAAAAAGTTGTATTCCAATACTGTTGTGAATAGTGTAAAAATGTTCTGGTAGTGTTAAAGTGTGTGAATTCGGGGATGGAAAATCTTACCGGACATAATTAGGTGAGACGGTTCGAAATCAGAGCCGAAAACCCTAGAGAGTGCATTGAAATGTGCTAAAACAATAGAAATTTACGGTAGAGAATTCTGATCAAACGGAAGTAAAATAAGACAAACCGATCGCACTGGAGGCGCTGAGAACTTGCCTACGCGATTTCGGTAAAGTTCCGTTTGGATCAGATAACAGTAAAAAATTGACCACGAATTAATTAGAGAATTAATATGAATAGTTGATGACATCACTATGATGATGTCATAAAGCCAATTGATTTTCATTAAATTGGAAAGTATTTTGAAAGGTGTATGGCTAGGATTGCTTTGCTTTTTGATCAAAGGCCAAGATCATGCCAAAATTCACCTTGAAAAAAATTAAAAAAAATTTGGGAAATTTTGTTGAAAGGCCATACGGCCATGTGGAAAGGGAGAAAAAAAAATTGTATTTTTGACCCGAAAATCTTTACTTTTTGGTCCTTGAACAATTAGGAAATTGTTGGAAAAAAATTACAAAAAAGCCCTTGGTTTTTGCCTATAAATAGGCATCAAAATTCAAGCAAAAAAATTGGAAAAACAAACTAAACTCTTGCTCTTTTTCTTCAGCCCAAAACCGTGAGTTTAACCCCCCTTAAACCAAAAATTTTGTTTTCAATTTCACATCAAACCTAACTTGAATTGCATTTCCAATCTCAAGGCATCAACTAATCAAGGTAAGCTTCAAGTTTGAAGCATTTTTCCTTGATTTTTCATAGAAAAACCGTGGGTTTGGAGGGTTGAAAAACAATGAAAAAAATTGTTGATTTGTTGATTCTATGATTAGGTTTGATGTTGTAGTATTTAAAGCATGAATTAGGATTGAAAAACAAGCAAAAATTTTGCATGTTTCCCCGGAAAATCCATGGCTTCAATGGTGAGAAAAGTTCATGAGTTTTGTTGTTTTGATTTAGTATTATTGTTCATTCAATTATGTGTTGAATTAAGCATGAAATGTAATAAAGAAACAAGAAAATTTTGATGAAATTTTCTTTCTAAAACCGTGGGTATGAACATTAGGAAATGGAAATATTTTAATGTTGAAAGAAGGTTGATAAAAACCCTAGGAAAGGGAATGAAATTTTCTATGTGTTTATGCATAAAATCCGTGGCTATAATTAGGGTTAGAATGCATATTTTGTTAGATTTTTGAATGTTGTTTTATACATTGGAAAACCTAAGAGTGATGTGATGTGATGAAAATTAATTAGATGTGATTAACTAGTAAACCAAGGCTAGTTTGAAAGAAAAATGTTGTGGTTTGTATTGATTTCTAAATGTTGAATCATGTGGAGAATTTGTATACAAAGTTTGGAAACTTTGTATAAAATAAGCCTATGGTATAGTACGTGGCAGGTACAAAGGTTCTGAGGCATACCTACCACCGGGAAACCTTAAAATATAAGCAGAAATGCTGTCGAAATTTCTAAAATCGGCTTAAGGGGATTTCGGGAAACGAGGGGTAAAAATATTGAACTCGAGAAGGAAACCGAGACCCTTCGGTGAATTATGATTAGAAATGGAAAACCAACCCAAAAGGAATAGTAAACCGACCCTAAATCACTAAAATGCCTAAAACAGGAAAAAAAATTCATGTTAGGGGTATTTTGGGAAACGAGGGGAAATTTTAGGTCGTGATAGGAAACCCGAGCCTCTCGAGGACCGAGGGTCGGGGACGGGAAAAATAACGTTTAGTAAGTAGTGAAAGGGCTATTTGAGGCTCCGAAACGCTCAAAAAATGAAAAAAAACTAGGTGACAGATGAATAGTAACCAGGGACTGGGAAAAATGAAGTTGAGATTTTGCAGCAATTTAAGTTGTAAAATGATACAAAAGTTTAGGAAATATTATTTTAAAATAATTAGACTTAGAAAATTTAGAGAAAATGATAGAATGAAACAAATTACGATCCCGAGACCCGTTAGGGGCAAAATGGTCATTTTGATCAAAAATTTCGGAAAAGGCTTGGAAAGAGTCCTAAAAGACCTAGAATAACTTAGATAAAATTTTAAAACTCAAAATGAAGATTTAAGAGTTAAAATTCTAAAAATTTTAGGAACACGGGCTTGAACACGAACGTGTATCGAGCCATGTACAGTTACACTGCTAAGGAAGAAAACAACATGACCGTGTAGAATAGACCCGAGGGGTACACGGGTTTGAACACGGGTGTGTATCGAGCCGTGTATAGTTACATAGCTAAGGAAGAAAACAACATGGCCGTGTAGAATAGACCCGAGAGGTACACGGGCTAGAACACGGGCGTGTTGCAGACCGTGTACCACAAATAAAATATAATTGTGTAGACTTGTTAAGTAAAATAAATATATGTTTAAAATGATAATAAAATGGGGTATTAACAGACACTATTATGTCTGTAGTTAACCAAAATAAAGATAGAACTACGGAGGAGTTCCGGAAGTGGACACTAGTGCAGTGTTGGTAAGTTCAAGCATTTTCGTGTCTGCAACATGAAATATTGTGTGAATCTATTCTATACTAGCTACTCACTAGATATAAGTTCCTATGCGCATTTGGGGATTAGTTAGTATAACATATCCCAAATAACGAGAATAAGTAAGACCTACGGACAATGGAGGATAGTGACCTTGGGGTGATATATATGATCACTTGGTCAAAACTATAAATTGAAAGATGGTAATGAAACCATTAAGGCGTACCGCCCCTCCAACATAGTGGTGGAGGTTTGTTTAAATCCTACGGGGTTATCAGGACTGTGGAGGACGATATTCTAAGGTCGCTCCTTAGACCCTCCCAGTCAGCGCGCTAATAATCATCGGTACTGCCATAAATAGAGCTCTACACTAGAAATCTAATAGAAAATAAGTAATAAACAAAATGGAAAAAATCATAATTGAGCATAACTGAAATTTACGTTAGAGTAATGTAAGTTCGGTTAGGATATGTGAATAGTATACAGTTAGGGTAACTGGTACTATTCAGCGGTCAAAGGTCAACTTTACCATCATGGTGAATAATACTATTCATGGTGAATGGTACTATTCATAAGAAATTGAGTTTTTGTTGTTTTTGAATCAATATGATTCTTACTGTGGATATTTGAACTTATTGAGCTTGTTAGCTCATCAGTTTGTTCATGTTGTAGGTAAGAAATCTGTCCAGTAGATTCCTGGATGGCGGCAAGATGCGAGCGTGTCGAGGGGATAAGGAACTCACTGTGGACTTGGTCCTGCCATGAGTTTTCCGCTAAGCTTTTTGAGTTAAAGAAAATATGTTTGAAAACAAAATATACAGTACATATATACATCATATATGTTGTATAATATGTTGTACTTGTTTATGACAGAGAAGAGCCAGTATTATATTTTATATCGTTTTCTTACTAGGTGTTTGTTGGAAAAAGTATGTGTTAAACAAAAAAAAATTTATGGGTGAAATTTTAGGCCCTGGTGCTTACCAATTACGAGCAAAAGAGTTTTTAAAAGCTGATGACTCGGATTCAGAACACGAGCGATCTTGGTCTGCTAAAGAGTCGATTCATGACGGTTTCGAGTGGTTGGAATCAGGCGACGTCATAAGATTAAAGCATGATAAGTACAAAAGTATGTTTATGATGTTAAGTACGTACAAAGTACATTAAGTATGTTTACGATGCTAAGTATGAAAGTAGGATTATGATGTAAAGTGTGTTCAGATATGTACAAGTATGTTTATAGGGTTATGTGTGATAAGTATGAATGTATATGATATGCAATGTTCCGAGGCTACAGTAGGTATCAGAATTATCCTGTCCTATATGGTGTGAATTATTATATGTCATGAATGTATGTTTTAACTTACTGAGCCTGTCACTCACAAGTTGTTTATGTTGCAGGTAAGGTAAGCATCCTGCATGACGATAAGACAAGTGATAGATGACAAACGAGATCTGCATGTGCCAAAGGACTGGGCGAGGGTTGTGGTACTGCTATGAGTCTTCCGCTGAGCTGTTGAAAAGAATGATGAAATGATGTTTTATGATGTATATCAAGTTATGAAGATGTAAAAGATTTACTTTAGTAAATGTTTTACGATGATACAGTTTTCAAGTTTAAGTTGAAGAAAAAAAAATTACTCCCTATTTTCACGTTCAAATGGGAAGTTAAAGTAAGCATGTTAAAGGAAGTATGTTAAAAATAAGATACTAGCCACCATAAGTTGTCGCAATCGCAAAATTTTATTGTTTCTAGAAATTTTATATAACTCGTGTACTCTATGATTTTAATGTGAAAAACTATAAAATATGTGTTTTAATATTATTTAGAAGGCGCAAAAGTGTTTGGACAGTGCAGACAAGAGTGTGCTCAGAAACGGGAAATTTTACCGAACCGAAATCGGACGAATTATGCCTTTTCGGTTTCGAAAATTTTGAAAATATTCTGTAAACCACTAAAAGATGAAATACTTATGGTATTGATTTTTAGGCAAACTGGAGCGAAATAAGGAAAACCAATCTGTTGGACAGCCTCAGGAACTCGTCTACGCGATTTCGGTGCAAAAATTTTCAGTTTGACTTTTGGTCAAAAGTTTGACTCCATATATATATAAGGAGTCAAAGATTGAGTGTTTACCTTTGAAACGAAGTAAGAATACGTTCAAATCCAAGGGCTAGGTTTAAAGTCAAGAAAAATCAATGGCTAAGATGTAAAGTCAACTAGAAAAGTCAAAGGAAGCTTAAGCAAAAATTCAAGAAGGTTCTAGGGTTATAGGTCGCGGATTTTGGCTGGAAAAACAGAAAAAAAATCTGCCCAATTTTGCTTAATTATAAGGCCGCCCTTAAAGGTTTCAAAAATTTCACAAAAAGCTTACAAAAATGCCCTTAAAACATTGTAAGAAAGTCTATCAAATTTACAGCCATAAAAGCCCAGGGTTTGGCCATGAAAAAACAGAAAATTTTTAGCCAAACTTTGCTTCTTTTCTGCCCAAATAACTGTGAGTCCCCCCCCCCCCCTCCTAAAACAGAAAAAAATTCTTCAAGTTTGCTTCAAGAAAGAGTGTATAATTCATCTCAAAGTGCAAGTTGGCAAGCAAGCAAGGTAATCCTCTAATTTGGCATCATTTCTTCTTGTTTTTTATGAAGAAAAACCGTGTATTATGGGCTGATTGGAAGTCAGAAATATCAGTTTTTGTTTCATTGATTTATGCTTGAAAGTATGTAAATGGTGAACGATTAAAACAAGTGTGAAATCATGAGTAAGAAAAGCAAGTTTATGGGTGTTTTTCTTCACCAAAACCATGGGGTTATTAGGGTTTGGAAAGATAAAATTTTCATGTTGTTTTGTTTGATTTTTGATGTTGAAAATCATATGGAAATGGAAAGAAAAAAAATAGATGAAATGAGATTGAAAAACACTAAATGCTGGTGTTGTTTTTCAATTAAAAACCATGGGAAAGAAAGGAAGAAAAAAAAAGAGATTTTGTGTTGATTGTGTATGATAGATGTGATGTTGATTTTGTGTAGAAAACAAGAAAAAAAATGGTAATGAAACCAAAATTTTGAGGTTGATTTTCCAAGGAAAATCCGTGGGATAATGTGTGAAATTTTGAAGAGTTATGTTAGGGTTTTGTGGTGAAAAATAAATGTGTTGATGTGGAAAACAAATAAGGAAAATTTGAGTTATAAAACAAAAATTTTTGTTTAGGGTTTTTGAGGAAAAACCGTGCATGAGTTTAGTGGAAAATGAGAAGTTTTGTTAAGTTATAGAAATGTGTGATTTAAGTATAAAAACCGAGCCTAAATTGATAAAGAACGGGTTGAAATTCCGTTAAAAATGAGCAAGTTTTGTGATGAAATTTTTCATAAAAAGTTTGTAACTTTTGCGTAAAATTAGGTTTGTGGTATAGTACTTGGCAGGGTGGAATAGGATAGATGGTTTAGAGGCGTTTCCTAAATGCCGGGAACCTAGAATTTTAGCAGAAATCCTGCTGAAATTTTCAGGACGCCCGAAGGGCAATTTGGTAAACGAGGAGTAAAAAGTAGAACCGGAAACCCGAGCCCTCTCGGAAACCTAAGCTCGAGAAGAGAATGAGGGACGATTACATGACTTGTAAAACAGTCATTTGAGGTCCCAAAAGGCTAGAAAAACGAGAAACGACCCTGAGGATCGGAATAGTATCACCCGAGGGTCGGGTGAATAGTAACCCTAGTGTTTTGGCAGAAAATATTGTAAAAGCTTGGGAAAACCTATGAAACGTTATTTTAGGATTTTTGGGAGCAGAAAATTCAGATAAAACAATAAAATGAGGATTTCCTGGTCTATAGTCCCGTCAGGGGCAAAATGGTCATTTTGACCAAAAAGTTCAGAAAAGTGATATTAAGGCCCGGAATAGTATTTTATGCAGCAGAATGATTCCAGAATTAAAAATATGAATCCCAAAATGAATAATTAAGAATTTCAATTAGAAATTTTATACTTTTACTATATTTTAGATGTGAAGTGAATAGTAAAAAAACCGTAATTTATTTCGGTTATAGGAAAAGCAACCAAAGGGCGAATTAAGGAAGCCGGTTGACCTAGGAAAGGAATCGCTAGTAAAAGTTAGTAAGTTCAGACATTTATATGTCTGCAACATGAATTTACTCAGTATGCTTATGTGATATAGATTACAGAAATTTAGTAGTCAGGTGCGGTAGGCACACTAACGTAAGATATAAAATCTTAAGAAAACTATAGAATAAATTATAGAATAAATTACAGAGAGTTCCAGACCCAGGAGGCAGCATAATTGCCACCGGTCAGGAACCACCAAAAATACAATAATTAAATTAGTATTGGCGTACCGGTCGCCCACACAGGTGGAGGTTTCTCAGATTTTAATTACAGTTATAACAGGACTCCAAACTGCTGGTGATATATCCCAGGTTTAGAAGTCAGATATTTTCAGACTATAGAGGATTGGCTAGTGGGTCGCTCCCTAGAGTCCCCCTCAGTTATGCACGCACTACGGTATGACCAATTCAGGGGCCCAATAGCATAATTCAGTATTACATAAAGACTTAAGACTTCAGAACTATCATAACTGAGCATAAAACGCACTAGCTGTATGTGTAGTGGCTTAGATACCAGTTGACATGAATAGTATTGGTCAAAGTCAACCTTACTATTCATAGTCAAAAGTTAAAGTTACTATTCATATGAATAGTATTTTTTCATGATTGTGTGATTTATGTTCCTGCATGTTTGTTTGAACTTACCGAGCCTGTCGCTCACCAGTTTATTCATGTTATAGGTAAGAAACCTGTACACCAGTAGACAGAGGATGGATGAGGGGTGGGATTGCATCTGCCTCCAGGGCTGGGCGAGGGGAATGGTCATGCTGCTGTTTTCCGCTGAGCGGATTAAACGTGTTGTTTTAAGAGCAGATTTTAAGTTGTATTTTGAAAATACATCATGATGTAAATTATGTACAACTAGTATAACAGTAGTATATCCTATGTTTTATGTTGCTTATATTTTTTACAGTTTACAATCACCAACAGTTAAAAAAAAAAATCCCTCGGTTTTCAGATTAAAAATCATTTTAATTACAAATAGTAATTTAACAAGAACAGGTTACAAATAGATGTCGACGACCCATTGAGGTAACGGTCTACCATAGTGGACTTTAAGGCTCTACTATGCTGGTACTGTAGCCTTAATTTAGGGCGAGGAGCCACATAAATGGTATCAAAATAAGTTAAAAGCAAGTTACCGACGACCCAAATGGTTACAGTCTATCACAGTTTGCAATAGTAGCTGACTGTATTAGTATTATTTAACCCTACGTAAGGTAGGACGTCACAGGTGGTATCAGAGCAGTTTGACCATATCCCTCCTGGCATGATGCACATCCTGTTCGCCATCCAAGTAAGTTAGTTTTATTTAGAATTAGTTAATGTTTGTTTATTAAAAATAAACATTTTGTAAAAATAAGATGATGAGATAACAATAGCATAGTACAGGCGCTAGTTCCCTGTACGAGTTTCAAGAATAGACAGTACTTTTACTTTAGCACTCCATGGGAATGCAGTACTAGTTTCATGCCATCGAGATGATTCTCTGGCTGTGTGCCATTGATTAGGATAACTGGGTTCTTTTGGTTGTTAGCACATCTAGGGAAATGCTCTTGTGTGTACTGGGATTCTTGTGACTAGGATTAGTGCTTAACTGGACCAAGTTTCGCCATACCACGATTGAATGATTCTCTTGGAGGAGTCCAACATTAGCCCTAGTTTCCTCATGGGCAAGCAAGGTGTCATTTCCAACACCGTCTATGTTCCTTAGAGTTGTGGTTATATAGGAAAATTAGATGTACAAAGCTATAATATATATAGCCTTTATATTATGTAGATATGTTTGAAATGACATGTAAATATTATGAAATGATATGTATATGTGATGAACAAAGATGACATGAAATCTTTATACCCCTACTTATCTCAATTTTCGAGGACGAAAATTTTATAAGGAGGGGTGAATGTGACAGCCGAGAAATTTTATCGTTCTCGAAAAATTGGTACATGGAATGTACATGATGAATTTTATGTTAAAAATAGGAAATGTAGTGATTTTATGTGTGTACGCATGTGTGTCATACATAGTATCAAGAAATTGGTCATAATTACATTTTGTTGATGTAAAACGGATATATTTTGATTTACTATGCTCAAATTAGTCAATTGAGTATAAAATGTAATTTTTGATCAGGAGACATGCAGTATCAAGAAATTGGTCAAGATGGCATTTTCTAGATATAAAACTGATATATTTATAATCAGCATACTCAAATTAGTCATTTGAGTACAAAAAGTAATTTTTGACCAGGAAACATGCAGTACTGAAAAACTAGTCGAGTTGACCTCGAATGAAGTTGAAACTGATAAATTTGGGTTCAACATGCCCAAATTAGTCAGTATAGCCTATCAGTATGCTCAAATTAGTTAATTGAGCACAAAGGTAATTTTTGACCTGGAATTCGCAGTATCGGAAACTGGTCAAGATGACCTCGAATGGAAATAAAACTAATATATTTGGGTTCAGCATGCCCAAATTAGTCAGGATAGCTCATGTTGAAATTTTGGACCAAAAAAAAGTATAAAAAAGGGGGGGGGGGGGGGGAATCAGAAATTACCAAACAATCCCCCATATTTTTCCTCTCTCTTTTCCCCCATACCCCCACAAATGAATAGTAATAGACCACCGAAAACAGTGTCCATTTTTGACACCGTCGGTCTCTTTGGAAAGCTCTCGCCGAGCTGAGTCCAACGGTTTGTCGAGTCAATGGAACAGCCGCCGAAGCAAGCCGCATGCACCGTCTGAAGGTTGGCGCAGGATGAGAAATTTGTGACGCAGGATCTCCGCCGTCCGATGTCTGATCAACACGATTCCTATAAGGACCGCCTCAATCATGTACTTTAATTTTCAATTTAATGACAAATTGAAGAATAATTTAATGCAATTTAGTGCAATTTTTAAAGTACACGATCAGGTACATGGCCGTGTACCACTCAGACTATGTACGTGTGTGTAGCCGTGTAAGTGTACATGGTCGTGTAGTAGAACTTGGTCAGGTACACGGCCGTGTATCGCTCGGGTTGTGAACACGGGAGAGGCCGTGTAAGTGTACATGGTCGTGTAGTAGAACTTGGTCAGGTACACGGCCGTGTACCGCTCGGGTTGTGAACACGGGAGAGGCCGTGTAAGTGTACATGGTCGTGTAGTAGAACACGGTCAGGTACACGACCGTGTAAGAGGCTGTGCACCGCTCGGGTTATGAACGTGTAAAAGGCCGTGTTTTGAAATAGGGTCGTGTTGAAAAACTTCAACTAGTACATGCCCGTGTCCAGTGTGTACATGCCCGTGTTCGGTGTATACATGCCCGTGTTACCTTATACACGCCGTGTTAGAGGCCGTGTTGAAGACCGTGTAATGAGCAAAAAGCCATTACACAGACCCTCAAATTGCATGAAACCTAATTACTATGCAATGAGTAGTTAAGTTGGAAAATATAGTATATTTTCCCATTGAATAGAATAAATAGATACGGTACTGTTTAAGTGCTATTCATGCAGTGAAAGGGGTGACCGATAGTGAACCCGGTCCACCCTATTATGTGTATAAATGGATGAGACATGCAGTGTCGGGAAACTGGTCTGGATGACCATTTCTTGACACAAGACTGGTAAATAGATCACCAGAACAATCGAACCGAACATCTGAGCACAATAGCGAGAGATAGCCCAAGCAAGAGTACGAGATTGAGAAAATGGTCCAGATGACCTCTTCTCACCTAGAGACTGACAAAATCAAAGTCGGAGCACTCAGAGCAGTCAGTTAAGTAGAAAACGGTGGATAATGAATAGGGAGAAATGCAGTGTCAAGTTATTGGCCAAGACGGCCTTAATTTGACCTAAAGTTGATACATGAACGGTTAGTAGACTCGATCACAGCAATTTGCTTCAGTGAGGTTAGGTAACGGACATCTCCTCCTAATGGTCTCCTCAAATCGTGCTGCGTAAGACATCACTGTCTCACCAGACAACATGACCATCCTCTCTGTCTGGAGAATATAGTCCCTAACCTCATCGAATCCGGGATACGCAGGTGTATCAGCCTCTCGTCTCTCTGGAGGTGCTGAAGCAGGCACCGGATACCTAGGCGGAAACTGATCAGCCAATCGCTGACAGAACTCAGCCCAACTGAATCCTAATAAAATCTCCTGGTCGTAATACTGCCAGAACACTCAAGCATCTCCCTGAAACATACTGATGGCCAACTGGATCCACATATCTCGATCGATGTCGCATATCACCATAATCCTCTCGATGGCATGGAGCCAGTCCTTCGCCTCCATTGACTGTCGTCCACTGTCAAACATAGGAGGACTGCTAGCTCGGAATGCCTGTACTGCCCGAGCCGAAACTCTCACTCCAATATGTTGGCGTCCACCAACAACTGGAATGTCCACTACTACCGGTGGATGAACTATCGGTCATGGCTGTACAACATCTACTGGCACTGGTGCTGGTGCTGGTACTGGTGCTGGAGGTCTCTCGGGCACCGGGGGTCTAATTACCGGTCGTTGGGACATAGACGGCCTCACAATAGGTCTCGTCCATACCCGTAATACCCCTCTCGGTCGTGGTTGCGGTGGTCTCACATAAGGAGGTCTAGTCATCTTGCTACCTATAAGGTAATTATTTTCACATAAGAAAATAATTAACTAAACTTAAGTAAACTACTTACTTGGATAGCGGTGCAGGATGCACGAAGTGTCAAATCAGGATATGGTCGCACTGCTCTGATATACTAACTGTGACTGCAGTTGGTAATCCAAACTAAACCAACCGTAATTCCGCTCTGATACCAACTGTGACAGTAGTTGGTATTATAAACTAGACCAATCTCAAGCCTTGCTCTGATACCAACTGTGGCGGCAGTTGGTATTCTAAACTAAGCTAATCGCAAACCTTGCTCTGATACCAACTGTGACGGCAGTTGGTATTCTAAACTAAGCCAATCGCAAACCTTGCTCTGATACCAACTGTGGCGGCCTGCCCCTCGTAGAGATCATACAATACTATTACAGTTGAGCTTTATCGCTAACTGCGATAGATTGTACTCTCATGGGTCGCCGGCTTATCTCTCTTTCTTTTTAAATCATGACGTTTTTGGGAAAAAAATTTTTTCTTTAAACATCATGTAAAACATTTCCCATTATTTACTTTGTTGGCAAGTACAAAGTAATTTACATATTACAGTACTTTCGTAAATATATAATATTACAAAAGACTGTTTCTTTTTTTTTCCTTCCCTTTTTATCGCTCAGCGGAAAGACTCTGGCAGGACCATATCCCTCGCCCAGTTATCCGATTTGACACGCGCCATCCCGTCCGCATCCAGTCAAACAAGCTATTGAGCTGGTCGCTTACCTGTAACATTAGCAAAAATGGTGAGTTACAGGCTTAGTAAGTTCAAACATGCAAGAAATAATACAAAAATGGGAGCGGTACATTAGTGCTGACCTCCACAGCCTTAATCTCATAGCCCTGAAGGCAAAATAGTACATTACTGGGAGCGGTACATCAGTGCTGACCTCCACAGCCTTAGTCTCATAGCCCCGAAGGTAAAAGTACCTCCCTGTACGGAAGGGAGGTATGCCAGAAAGTGGTTTTCATTACCGACTTTTTAAATTTCTAACACGGTGACTTCATATTGCCCCGTGGTTAGGAATGGTTCACATTTTAATTTTAGGGGAGTGAGTTTCATTAACCTCGCTCTAGTGCCCGAAGCACAATTAACAATGTGTCCATTCTCAATAGTGCCCGTAGCACATTACGTCTCTCTCTCTATTCTATAATAGTGCCCGTAGCACATATATACCTAACTTATAGTTAGTACATCAAAGTTAGCAACAATAATGCTATATGTTGCAGACAGGTAAATGTCTGAACTTACCTTATCAGTCTCTTCTCTTTTTCTCTCGTGGATCTTTGATCGCCCTCCTTGTAGGTCGATTTTTGGATCCTATAGACAAAACTTTGTCTGTTAATTTCATTTCCATTTATAGCTTTTATTTTTCATTTAAAAGCTTAAATAAAACCTATTTATAACTTTTTAGGCTTTATTTATCATTTTCCCCATTTTTCTCAACTTTTGTAAAATTATGATTTTGCCCCTGTATTTTGGCAAAATTACGATTTTACCCCTATATTTTGGCAAAATTACAATTTTACCCCTGATGGAAATTTTCCCGATCCAGACTGCATTTTTTGGCTCTCAGGAACTTTTCTGACTCTTTTCTAATCGTTACCGGGTGCATTTCTATTTTATTTTCACTTTTCACTTTCCCGACCCTCGGGAAGCACTATTCCGACCCTTACGTCGGTTTAGTGATTTTCTATCGTTTCGGAGCCTCAAATGGACGTTTCACTAGTATTTAAAACGTTCATCTAGACAGTCCCGATCTAGGTCTCTGAGGCTCGGATTTTCCGTTCCCGACTCGGACCTTTATTTCGTTTCCAAAAACGCCCCCCCTCGGGGTCGGTTTTTCAATTTCACTCGTGTTTTACATTTTCAAGGGGACAGGTTACTATTCATGAACCACCCCTTAGGTTTTCCTTATTCAATTTTTCGTTAGGGACTCGGGTTTCCGACCCGACTCCAAACTTTTTATTTTTATTTCCATTTTACCCCGAATGCCGGTTTCGAAATTTCGGCAGCATTTCGGCGTAATTTTAAGGTTTCCGGCGTTAGGTACGCCTCGAACCATATGTACCTGCCACGTACTATACCACAAGACTATTTTATGTAAAAGTTTTCCAAACTTTTACATAAAAGCTCACAAGATTCCAATTTGCATTTTAACCCACATTATACCAGAAAATTTTCATTTTTACCCTTAGTTTTGGTCTCGGTTTTCACAATCAAACCAAACCAAACTTCTCAAATTTTCCACCATATTTTAGGCTATTAAAATTTCATTTTTTAACACATTTTCAAGCCCATTTTCATTGCATTTTTCAATAATTTTCCTAGGGTTTATAATCACATATAACCCACGGCCAATTAGGGAAAACATACTCCAAAATTTTCGTTTCTTGCTTTCATTCCCAATTTCATCATTTACATTATAGAATGCATGATTCCAATCATCCAAATCTCAAATAAACCATGCAAAATTTTCCACCAAACCCTTGTTAACCCACGGCCACATTAGGGTAGATTCACCAAAATTTTTTTTTCCAAGCTTTCCATAATGCAAATCATGCTTTATTCTTAACAAAATTTAACTTGAAAGCATGTTAATACATAAACACAATAATTTCTTCATTGATTACTCAAGGTAACCCATGGTTTTACCAAAGGAAAACCAACAAAATTTTGGTTTTTCTTTAAACCAATTGCATGGTTTTCTTCCTAATTACACCCTTAACAAAACCCAAGCATCAAATCATTGAAAATAACCAAAAATTTTTCCATCTTTTTCCACTATTCATCCCACGGTTTTATTTAAAAAAAAACCAAGAAAAAGTTTAATCCAAGGGGAATTACCTTGTTCGCTTGCTTCCTTTGTCTTCAAGGAATGCTTTGACACAATTTTTGTGAAAGAAAATTGAAGTAATAGCTTGGTTCCTCTTGGTTCCTCACGACTCCACCAAGGAAAAAAAAAACTTAGCAAATTTTTGTTCTTTGGTTTGGCTTGAAAATTGGTCTCGGCCACTTTATTCACTAAAGTTGCCGACTTAAGCAACTAAAAGGCCAATTAATTTGGCTTTCCACCAATCAAAACTCAACACCTTTCCACCTAATTCTTTCCAACATTTTCAAAAAATCAAAATGGTGTATTTTGGCCAAATCTTGGCCTTTAGATCAAAAAGCAAATGAATCATGGCCATTAATGCTACCAACCACCATTTTCTTCCCATTTATTAAAGGGATTTATGATGTCATAAATGCTAAAGCAAAGTTGACTTTGACTTTCACTATTCACATTAATTCGACTACTTTTTGACCGATACCGGTTCGAGCCGAAATTTTCCTGAAATCGTCCCGGCGTGTTCCTGAGGTCTCCTGTGCAGTCGGATCAATTTAAACTGCTTCCGTTTGATCAAAATTAATCCCGGAAGTTTTCCGTCTTTTATTGCCCCGGTTAGGGTTTTCAATGCCGGTTTTGGCACCGTTTCACCCGTTTCAACTCAGTGAATTTTTCCAACACTGAATTCTTACTCGTCAGTATTGTTAGAACATTTTCATATATTCTAAACAATACAAATACATTTATTTCACTCTTTAAATAGTACAAATTGTTATATACATACATTTGTACATTTTCTTCCGAGAATTGCCTAAATTTCCCTGTTGTCACATTCACCCCTCCTTATAAAATTTTCGTCCTCGAAAATTAGAACAAGTGGGGGTATAAACTCCTCATCTCGTCTTCTCGTTCCCACGTAGCTTGTTCAATGTTATGATTTTTCCATAAAATCTTCACTAGTGGGATTGTCTTATTCCTCAGTACTTTCTCTTCACGAGCCAGTACTCGAACAGGTTGTTCCTCATATATTAAATCCTAGTGGATTTGAATAGGCTCATGCTTCAGCACATGGGACGGATCTGGTATATATTTTCTCAGCATTGACACATGAAATACATTATGCACTGCCGACAATTCTGGAGGTAACGCTAATCTGTAAGCGACCTTTCCAATGCGTTCGATAATTTCATAAGGTCCAATATATCTTGGACTTAGTTTCCCCTTCTTACCGAAACGCATAATTCCCTTCATAGGCGATACCTTGAGAAACACGAAGTCTCCTTCATCAAACTCTAAGGATCTCCGCCTCTTGTCTGCATAACTCTTTTGTCGGCTTTGCGCAATTTTCATTTGACGCTGAATTCTAGCAACTGCATCGGAAGTCTCTTTTATGAAATCCGTCTTATGCAACTACTTCTCTCGCAAATCGTACCAGTGTAATGGTGATTTGCACTTCCGTCCATACAAAGCCTCGTAATGTGCCATGCCTATAGAAGCTTGGTAACTATTATTGTATGAGAATTCAATCAATGGTAACTTCTCGTTCCAATTTCCCGCAAAATCGATAACACAAGCTCGAACCATGTCCTCTAAGGTCTGAATTATCCGTTCCGACTGTCTGTCTGTTTGCGGATGAAAAGTCGTACTGAGTCTTAATTCAGTACCCATGGCCTCTTGCACGCACTTCCAGAAATTTGAAGTGAATCGTGCATCTCGATCTGACACAATGGATTTTGGTACTTCATGTAGTCTGACGACATGAGTTATGTATATCTGAGCAAACTTTTCCAACGAAAAAGTCATCTTGATAGCTATAAACCGTGCCGTCTTGGTCAGTCTGTCCACGATAACCCAGATGGCATCATAACCTTCTCAGGTTTTTGGGAGTCCCACTACAAAATCCATCGTAATGTGTTCCCATTTCCATTCAGGAATCTCCAATGGTTCCAATCTACCTGCTGGATGTTTATATTCCGCTTTGATTCTCTGACAGGTCATGCATCTGCTCACGAATTTTGCTATATCGTTCTTCATCCCTTTCCACCAGAACTGTAACTTCAAGTCCTGATACATCTTGCTAGCTCCGGGATGAACCGAATATGGTGTCTCATGGGCTTCTGACATGATCCGTCTTCAAAGTTCTTCATCAGCTGGAACATTTATCCTTCCTTGATAAAGGATCATTCCATCCTTGGAAATTCCTTTCTGAGAACTTGTCATTGTTGAATCTCGCCTCTGAGCTTCCTTTATATCCTCAAATAGCGATGATTCCACTTGGAGTGCAGCTAGTCTTCCAGATATTAGCTCCAAGTTCAACGAATTTATCTCTTGCTGCAATGGCTTCGAAAGCCTGTTTATTGGTAGCTGGTGCGATATGGTAGACTTTCTACTTAAAGCATCCGCTACACGGTTGGCCTTTCCTGGATGGTATAGGATTTCACAATCATAATCCTTCACCAGTTCCAACCATCGTCTTTGCCGCATATTGAGCTCCTTTTGCGTGAAGAAATACCTCAGGCTTTGGTGATATGTGAAAATCTGACATTGAGCTCCATAGAGATAGTGTCGTCAAATTTTAAGTGCGAACACTACTGCAGCAAGTTCAAGGTCATGTGGAGGATAATTCCTTTCATGCTCCTTTAATTGACGGGAAGCATAGGCAATCACCTTACCGCCTTGCATTAGGACTGCTCCCAATCCTATTTTAGATGCATCACTGTAGATCACAAACTTCTCCCCTTTAATGGGAAGCGTAAGGATTGGTGCGCTTGTCAGCCGTCTCTTTAACTCCTGGAAGCTTCTTTCGCATTCCGTAGTCCACTCGTACTTCCTTTCCTTACATGTAAGAGCAGTAAGAGGTGCAGCTAATCGCACAAATCCCTCTACAAATCGCCGATAATAACCAGCTAACCCCAAGAAACTGCGTATTTCTGTCACACTCTTGGGTGCAGGCCACTGGTTAATTGCATCTACTTTTGTTGGATCTACAGCAATACCTTCCTAGGATACAACATGTCCGAGGAAATGTATTCTATCCAGCCAAAACTCACATTTTGAGAATATGGCATATAATTGATGCTTCCTTATCGTATTCAACACGATCCTCAGATGCTCCTTGTGCTCCTCATGAATTCTTCGAGTATATAAGAATGTCATCAATGAATACAATGACAAACTTATCCAAATACTCTTTAAAAACTCTGTTCATTAAATCCATGAACGCTGCCGGCGCATTTGTTAATCCAAATGTCATCACAAGAAACTCGTAGTGTGACAACCGGGAAATTCATGCAATTCTCGGATGAAAATGTATAATTGTATGTATTTAACAATTTGTACTATTTAAAGAGTGAAATAAATGTATTTATATTGTTTAGAATATATGAAAAACAATACTGACAAGTAAGAATTCAGTGTTGGAAAAATTCACTGAGTTGAAACGGGTAAAACGGTGCAAAACCGGCATTGAAAACCCTAACCGGAGCAATAAAAGATGGTAAACTTCCAGGATTGATTTTGATCAAACGGAAGCAGTTTAAATTGATCCAACTGCACAGGAGACCTCAGGAACACGCCGGGACGATTTCAGGAAAATTTCGGCTCAAACCGGTATCGGTCAAAAAGTAGTCGAATTAATGTGAATAGTGAAAGTCAAAGTCAACTTTCACTTTAGCATTTATGACATCATAAATCAAGATTAATAAATGAAAGAAATAAGGTGGTTGGTGGAATTAAAGGCCATGATTCATCCACTTTTTGATCTAAAGGCCAAGATTTGGCCAAAATTTACCCTTTTTAATTTTTGAAAAATGGGGAAAGAAATGGTGTTGAAAGATGTCAAATTTTCATTGGTTTAGAGCCAAATTAATTGGCTTCCCTTTATGCATAAGTCGGCAACATTTTAACTAAAAGGCCGAGACTTTGTTTCATGCCAAAAACAAAGAAAAATTTGCTAAGTTTTTTTCTTCCATGGTGTACGTGAGCCACCCAAGGGAAACCAAGCTTTTTCTTCAAAATTTCTTCACAAAAAGAGTGCGAAAGTGTTCCTTGAAGACAAAGGAAGCATTAGACCAAGGTAATTCCCTTTTTGCACTTAATTTTTCATGGTTTTTCTTCATAAAATCCGTGGGTGAATAGTGAGAAAAAGATGGAAAATTTTTGGTTGTTTTCCATTGAATTGATGTTGGGTTATGTTAAGGATGAAATAAGGAAGAAAACCATGTAATTTGTTTAAAGAAAAACCAAAAGTTTGTTGGTTTTTCAAGGGTAAATCCGTGGGTTACCTTGAGTAAACTATGAGAAAAATTTATGGTTTAATTGTTAACTTGCTTCCAAGTTTAATTTGGTGAAGAATAAAGCTTGTATTTCATTGTGGAAAGTTTGAAAAAAAATTTTGGTATGCATTTTCATAAGGTGGCCGTGGGGTTTCCTAATGGTTTGGAAGAAAATTTTGCTTGATTTATGTAGTATTTGGTTGATTGGAATTATGCATTTTAATATGCAAAAGATGAATTTATAATTGAAAGAATGAAACAAAAAGAATTGGCATGTTTTTCATTCAAAGGCCGTGGGTTATAACCCTAGGAAATTTGGTTGAAAATGCCAAGAAAATGGGCTTGAAAATGTGTTGAAAAAAATGACATTTGAATGGCCTAAAGTGTGGTGAAAAGTTTGACCAAAATTTGGTTCGGTTTGATTGTGAAAACCGAAACCAAATTAAGGGCAAAATTGTGAAAAAAATTTTGTAATGTGGGTGATAATGTGAAATTGGAATTTTGTGAGCTTTTATGTAAAAGTTTGGAAAAATTTTACATAAAATAGGCTTGGGGTATAGTACGTGGCTGGTACATACGGTTCGAGGTGTACCTAACGCCGGAAGCCTTAAAATTACGCCGAAATGCTGCCGAAATTTCGAAAACGGCATTCGGGGTAAAATGGAAATTAAAAATAAAAGTTAGGGCCGGGACGGAAACCCGAGTCCCTAACGGAAAATTTTAATAAGGAAAACCTAAGGGGTGGTTCGTGAATAGTAACCCGTCCCCTTGAAAATATAAAACGCGTGTAAGATTGAAAAACCGACCCCGAGGGGGGGCGTTTTTGGAAATAAAATAAAGGTCCGAGTCGGGAACGGAAAATCCGAACCTCGGAGACCTAGGTCGGGAATGTCTAGATGAACGTTTTAAATACTAGTGAAACGTCCATTTGAGGCTCCTAAACAATAGAAAATCGCTAAACCGACGTAAGGGTCGGAATAGTGCTTCCCGAGGGTCGGGAAAGTGAAAAATGAAACTAAAATAAAAACAAACCCGGTAATGATTAGAAAAGAGTCAGAAAAGTTCTTGAGAGCCAAAAATGCAGTCTGGATCGGGAAAATTTCCATCAGGGGTAAAATTGTAATTTTACCAAAATACAGGGGCGAAATCGTAATTTTGCCAAAATACAGGGGTAAAATCGTAATTTTGTAAAAGTTGAGGAAAAATGGGGAAAATGATAAATAAAGCCTAAAAAGTTATAAATAGGTTTTATTCAGGCTTTTAAATGAAAAATAAAAGTTATAAATGGAAATGAAATTAACAGATAAGGTTTTGTCTGTAGGATCCAAAAATCGACCTACGAGGAGGGCGATCAAAGATCCACGAGAGAAAAAGAGAAGAGGCTGATAAGGTAAGTTCAGACATTTACCTGTCTGCAACATATAGCAATATTGTGCTAACTTTAATGTACTAACTATAAGTTAGGTACATATGTGCTACGGGCACTATTATAGAGTAGAGAGAGAGACGTAATGTGCTTCGGGCACTATAAGAATGGGACACATGGTTAATTGTGCTTCAGGCACTAGAGCGAGGTTAATAAAACTCACTCAACTAAAATTAAAATGTGAACCATTCCTAACCACGGGACAATGTGAAGTCACCGGGTTAGAATGTTAAAAGGTCGATAATGAAACCACTTTCTGGCGTACCAGCCTTCCGTATAGGAAGGTACTTTTGCCTTCGGGGCTATGAGATAAGGCTGTGGAGGTCAGCACTGATGTACCGCTCCCAGTCATATAAAATTTTGCCTTCGGGACTATGAGATTAAGGCTGTGGAGGTCAGCACTAATGTACCGCTTCCAGTCATGCGCACTTAGATGGTACTGCCAACCTGAGCTTAAAACCAGAACATAAGCAAAGATAATCACCTAAAACTGAAACTATGCCATAATTGAGCATAAGACAGTTTAGTGAGAGTACTAACATCGCGGTAGATGTACTGTTGTGACACTGTGTTGTGGTCAACTTTACTATTCACGTATGAATAGTAGTCAAAGTTACTATTCACGTATGAATAGTGGTCAAAGTACTATTCATGATGAATAGTACTATTCATAGAAATTTTATTTCTTGCATGTTTGAACTTACTGAGCCTGTAGCTCACCATTTTTGCTAATGTTGCAGGTAAGCGACCAGCTCAGTAGCTTGTTTGACTGGATGCGGACGGGATGGCGCGTGTCAAATGGGATATCTGGGCGAGGGATATGGTACTGTCAGAGTCTTCCCGCTGAGTGATAAAGTGAAGGAAAAAAAAGGGAAACAGTTCTTTTGTAATTATACATATTTTACGAAAGTACTGTAATACTTAAATTACTTTGTACTTGTCAACAAAGTAAATAGTGGAAAAAGATTTTATATGATGTTTAAAGAAAAAAAATTTTTCCCAAAAACGCCATGATTTAAAACTGGAAAAAGATAAGCCGGCGACCCATGAGAGTACAATCTATCGCAGTTAGCGATAAAGCTCAACTGTAATAGTATTGTATGATCTCTACAAGGGGCGGGCCGCCACACGTAGTGACCATAACGAGTCCTAAACGCCGTTTTAGGAATATCACTTTCTTTAATTCTTAGCTGGTGATATCCTGATCGTAAGTCGATCTTAGAAAATACCGCTGCGCCCTTTAACTGGTCGAATAGGTCATCAATTCTAGGTAACGGATACCTATTTTTTATCGTAACCTTATTCAACTCCCGATAATCAATGCACAAATGGAATGTTCCATCCTTTTTCTTGACGAACAACACAGGTGCACCCCATGGAGAAAAACTCGGCCTGATGAATCCTTTATCCAAAAGCTCCTTTAATTGTTCCTGCAGCTCCTTTAACTCCACTGGAGCCATGCGGTATGGTGCTTTGGAAATAGGTGCCGTTCCAGGCATCAACTCAATTTCGAACGAGATTTCTCTCTCTAGAGGTATCCCTGGTAACTCTTCCGGAAATACATCAAGAAATTCATTAACAACGGGAACGTCTTCAGGTCGCAGCTTCTGTTCCTCTGTAGTGTCCACCACATATGCTAGATATCCCATACAACCACTGGCTATCAGCTTGCTCGCTCTTAGCGAACTGATCATCATCTTCCTGGGTTTTCGAGAAGTATCGACATATTCGAAACTCTCTTCTTCCTCGGGTTGGAATACTATCTTTCGATTTCGGCAGTCGATCGTCGCTCGGTATTTCCCTAGGAAATCCATGCCTAGAATCACATCGTAATCCATGATTTTCATTACGATCAACTCCGCATATAGTTCCCTATTTGCCACATATACTGGTACATGAGGTAGCCAGTACTTGGACAACAATACTTCCCCAGAGGATAAAGCTGTCTTAAATACCCTTCCCATATAGTCCTTAGGAAGTCCTATCTTGTCAGCAAATTGATAGGAAACAAAAGAATGCGTAGCATTGGAATCGAATAATACAGAGGCGACATGACTAGCGACAGGAAGCTGACCTGTCACTACGTTCGATGTTCCTACCTCTGCATCCTCTTTGCTGTAGGCCATCACACGAGCATCGGCACGTGGTACACGCTCCTGGCGTTGCGGCCTTACTGGTGACTCTTCAACTCTAGCCTGAAGGGAATGAGCTTGTGGGCGTGTCTGGTGCGGTTGGGAAGTGCCTTGTCCACCCTGCCTATTTGGACAGTTCCTGGCATAATGGCCTTCCTTTCCACATTCATAGCAAACAAGTGGCCCAAATCTGCATTGCCCAGAATGTCTTTTCCCGCATGTAGGGTAATTTTGTACAGTGGATTCTGCATTACCAGCTGTTCTCCGCTGCTGGTTTCGATTATTTCCCTGGCGATTTCCAGAAAAATTGCCTTTTCTCTTATTTTGCTGGGATCCTTGATTATTGCCCTGGCTTGGTTTAGCATTCTGACTAGGCTTGCTCGATTGACCAGCTCGTGTAGACTTCACCAAAGCTCTCTCCTTCTTCTTGGCCTCCCAGTGTTTCTCTCTTTCCTCTTTCTGTCGGGCTACGTGGAACTCAGCTCTGATGGCCCGACTCACACAGTCTGCTATTGAAGTAGGTGGTACTTGTCCCGTGTCTACTAACGTAGCAATTTTTGGCCTGAACATCCCGATCATTTTCTGTATTTTCTCCCTCTCAGTAGGGACTACATAGGGACATAACCGGGATAACTGGTCGAACTTTCGGCAAACTTCGCTTACCGACATATTTCCTTGAGTCAATTCTGAGAACTCTTTCTGTTGTTGTCTCAGAGATGTAGGGTCGTAATATTTCTGGTTAAATTCTTCCAGAAATTCCACCCAACTAATGGTAGACACGTCTCTTCTCATTCGTACAGTGTCCCACCAAAAACGAGCATCTTTTCTCAACACAAAGGATGCACATACGACCTTCTCCCGATCAGTTAGGTTCATGAATTCCATGATCACTTGCAAGGATGACAACCAGTCTTCAGCCTCTAGAGGATTTGTAGACCCTTCAAATTCTGGCGGCCTCATACGCCTGAATCTTTCATAGAGGGGTTCCAGATTTAAAACCGGTTGCTGTTTAGGAACTCTCTTATTTACAGCAGCTAGAGGGATAACTGGATCTACCTCAGCTTCTTGTTCTACTTGGGTACCCTCAGAGCCTTGTCTTTGTTCTAGCTCCTCTAACCGTCGCCTCAGATTAGCATTTTCTTGCATCTAAGCTTCTAACAGGGCTTGTATCTGATCCAGTCTCTCCATAACATTAGGACGTCGCTCTCATCCCTCTGGTCGATTACGCAAATCCACCATCTTGCCTATTGTCCTATTATGGCACAATAATTCACCGTTAGGTTTTCCATAACCACATTCGTAAAATCATATTAATTCACGAAATTTAGGGTACTGTAAAGCCACATCATCGTAACACATTATCGTACAACATATAATCATTTTGATATTTCATTCATAGCAAAACATTTATATGTCATACATAACCATCACCAGTCATATATACATCGGCCTTTTTATACATCCTGGCCACAAGTCTATACAAAGGAGCTTTTCTCTTTAAGCTACTCATGTACATGTATACATCTACTGGTCACACATCCCCTGTATCTGGGACTAGAGGATATTCTTCTAGATCCTCATCATCATCGGGATCATCTGAATCATCACCGCCCCTAGGCAATGCTCCCTGTCCTGAGTCATCACCTCTTCGTGGTCTAGATGGTCCAGCCTCATGATCATTCATCATTCTTCTCGGTCTGAAGATGCGTGCAAACATCTCATCTTGACCCAGTGTCTCTTGTCGACTCTGCGTCAGATGCTCAATCAGAATCTCTCTCTCGATCGTCCTGATTGTCACCACGAACTCTTGGAGCGTCGTAGGAAAGAGCTTGATTACCCTCTGTCTCAACTCCATGGGTAAACCTCTCCAGAATAGCTCACAGCAATTTACGTCAGTGAGGTTGGGTAACGGACATCTCCTCCTAATGGTCTCCTCAAATCGTGCTGCATAAGACATCACTATCTCACCAGACAACATGACCATCCTCTCTGTCTGGAGAATATAGTCCCTAACCTCATCAAATCCGGGATACGCAGGTGTATCAGCCTCTCGTCTCTCTGGAGGTGCAGGAGCAGGCGCCGGATCCCTAGGCGGAACTGATCAGCCAATCGCTGACAGAACTCAGCCCAACTGAATCCTAATAAAATCTCCTGGTCGCAATACTGCCAGAACACTCAAGCATCTCCCTGAAACATACTGATGGCCAACTGGATCCACATATCTTGATCGATGTCGCATATCACCATAATCCTCTCGATGGCATGGAGCCAGTCCTTCGCCTCCATTGACTGTCGTCCACCGTCAAACATAGGAGGACTGCTAGCTCGGAATGCCTGTACTGCCCGAGCCGAAACTCTCACTCCAATATGTTGGCGTCCACCAACAACTGGAATGTCCACTACTACCGATGGATGAACTATCGGTCGTGGCTGTACAACATCTACTGGCACTAGTGCTGGTGCTGGTACTGGTGCTGGAGGTCTCTCGGGCACCGGGGGTCTAATTACCGGTCGTTGGGACATCGACGGCCTCACAATAGGTCTCGTCCATACCCATAATACCCCTCTCGGTCGTGGTTGCGGTGGTCTCACATAAGGAGGTCTGGTCATCTTGCTACCTATAAGGTAATTATTTTCACATAAGAAAATAATTAACTAAACTTAAGTAAACTACTTACTTGGATAGCGGTGCAGGATGCGCGAAGTGTCAAATCAGGATATGGTCACACTGCTCTGATATACCAACTGTGACTGCAGTTGGTAATCCAAACTAAACCAACCGTAATTCCGCTCTGATACCAACTGTGACAGCAGTTGGTATTGTAACTAGACCAATCTCAAGCCTTACTCTGATACCAACTGTGGCGGCAGTTGGTATTCTAAACTAAGCCAATCGCAAACCTTGCTCTGATACCAACTGTGGCGGACCACCCCTCGTAGAGATCATACAATACTATTATAGTTGAGCTTTATCGCTAACTGCGATAGATTGTACTCTCATGGGTCGCCGGCTTATCTCTCTTTCTTTTTAAATCATGACGTTTTTGGGAAAAAAATTTTTTTTCTTTAAACATCATGTAAAACATTTCCCATTATTTACTTTGTTGGCAAGTACAAAGTAATTTACATATTACAGTACTTTCGTAAACATATAATATTACAAAAGACTGTTTCTTTTTTTTTTCCTTCCCTTTTTATCGCTCATCGGAAAGACTCTAGCAGGACCATATCCCTCGCCCAGTTATCCGATTTGACACGCGCCATCCCGTCCGCATCCAGTCAAACAAGCTACTGAGCTGGTCGCTTACCTGTAACATTAGCAAAAATGGTGAGCTACAAGCTCAGTAAGTTCAAACATGCAAGAAATAAAATTTCTATGAATAGACTATTCATCATGAATAGTACCTTTGACCACTATTCATACATGAATAGTAAGGTTGACCACAACACAGTGTCACAACAGTACATCTACCGCGATGTTAGTACTCTCACAAAACTGTCTTATGCTCAATTATGGCATAGTTTCAGTTTTAGGTAATTATCTTTGCTTATGTTCTGGTTTTGAGCTCAGGTTGGCAGTACCATTTAAGTGCGCATGACTGGGAGCGGTACATTAGTGCTGACCTCCACAGCCTTAATCTCATAGCCCGAAGGCAAAATAGTACATGACTGGGAGCGGTACATCAATGCTGACCTCCACAGCCTTAGTCTCATAGCCCCGAAGGTAAAAGTACCTCCTTGTACGGAAGGTTGGTACGCCAGAAAGTGGTTTTCATTACCGACTTTTTAAATTTCTAACCCGGTGACTTCATATTGCCCCGTGGTTAGGAATGGTTCACATTTTAATTTTAGGTGAGTGAGTTTCATTAACCTCGCTCTAGTGCCCGAAGCACAATTAATAATGTGTCCATTCTCAATAGTGCCCGTAGCACATTACGTCTCTCTCTCTATTCTATAATAGTGCCCGTAGCACATATGTACCTAACTTATAGTTAGTACATCAAAGTTAGCAACAATAATGCTATATGTTGCAGACAGGTAAATGTCTGAACTTACCTTATCAGTCTCTTCTCTTTTTCTCTCATGGATCTTTGACCGCCCTCCTTGTAGGTCGATTTTTGGATCCTACAGACAAAACTTTGTCTGTTAATTTCATTTCCATTTATAGCTTTTATTTTTCATTTAAAAGCTTAAATAAAACCTATTTATAACTTTTTAGGCTTTATTTATCATTTTCCCCATTTTTCTCAACTTTTGTAAAATTACGATTTTACCACTGTATTTTGGCAAAATTACGATTTCGCCCCTATATTTTGGCAAAATTACAATTTTGCCCCTGATGGAAATTTTCCCGATCCAGACTGCATTTTTTGGCTCTCAGGAACTTTTCTGACTCTTTTCTAATCGTTACCGGGTGCATTTCTATTTTATTTTCACTTTTCACTTTCCCGACCCTCGGGAAGCACTATTCCGACCCTTACGTCGGTTTAGTGATTTTCTATCATTTCGGAGCCTCAAATGGACGTTTCACTGGTATTTAAAACGTTCATCTAGACATTCCCAATCTGGGTCTCTGAGGCTCGGATTTTCCGTTCCCGACTCGGACCTTTATTTTGTTTCCAAAAACGCCCCCCCTCGGGGTCGGTTTTGCAATTTCACTCGTGTTTTACATTTTCAAGGGGATGGGTTACTATTCACGAACCACCCCTTAGGTTTTCCTTATTCAATTTTTCGTTAGGGACTCGGGTTTCCGACCCGACTCCAAACTTTTTATTTTTATTTCCATTTTACCCCGAATGCCGTTTTCGAAATTTCGGCAGCATTTCGGCGTAATTTTAAGGCTTCCGGCCTTAGGTACGCCTCGAACCATATGTACCTTCCACGTACTATACCACAAGCCTATTTTATGTAAAAGTTTTCCAAACTTTTACATAAAAGCTCACAAGATTCCAATTTGTATTTTAACCCACATTATACCAGAAAGTTTTCATTTTTACCCTTAGTTTTGGTCTCGGTTTTCACAATCAAACCGAACCAAACTTCTCAAAATTTCCACCACATTTTAGGCTATTAAAATGTCATTTTTTAACACATTTTCAAGCCCATTTTCATTGCATTTTTCAATAATTTTCCTAGGGTTTTTAATCACATATAACCCACGGCCAATTAGGGAAAACATACTCCAAAATTTTCTTTTCTTGCTTTCATTCCCAATTTCATCATTTACATTATAGAATGCATGATTCCAATCATCCAAATCTCAAATAAACCATGCAAAATTTTCCACCAAACCCTTGTTAACCCATGGCCACATTAGGGTAGGTTCACCAAAATTTTTTTTTTTTCCAAGCTTTCCATAATGCAAATCATGCTTTATTCTTAACAAAATTTAACTTGAAAGCATGTTAATACATAAACACAACAATTTCTTCATTGATTACTCAAGGTAACCCACGGTTTTACCAAAGGAAAACCAACAAAATTTTGGTTTTTCTTTAAACCAATTGCATGGTTTTCTTCCTAATTACACCCTTAACAAAACCCAAGCATCAAATTATTGAAAATAACCAAAAATTTTTCCATCTTTTTCCACTATTCATCCCACGGTTTTATTGAAAAAAACCAAGAAAAAGTATAATCCAAGGGGAATTACCTTATTCCCTTGCTTCCTTTGTCTTCAAGGAATGCTTTGACACAATTTTTGTGAAAGAAAATTGAAGGAATAGCTTGGTTCCTCTTGGTTCCTCGCGGCTCCACCAAGGAAAAAAAAAACTTAGCAAATTTTTGTTCTTTGGTTTGGCTTGAAAATTAGTCTCGGCCACTTTATTCACTAAAGTTGCCGACTTAAGCAACTAAAAGGCCAATTAATTTGGCTTTCCACCAATCAAAACTCAACACCTTTCCACCTAATTCTTTCCAACATTTTCAAAAAATCAAAATGGTGTATTTTTGGCCAAATCTTGGCCTTTAGATCAAAAAGCAAATGAATCATGGCCATTAATGCTACCAACCACCATTTTCTTCCCATTTATTAAAGGGATTTATGATGTCATAAATGCTAAAGCAAAGTTGACTTTGACTTTCACTATTCACATTAATTCGATTACTTTTTGACCGATACCGGTTCGAGCCGAAATTTTCCTGAAATCGTCTCGGCGTATTCCTGAGGTCTCCTGTGCAGTCGGATCAATTTAAACTGCTTACGTTTGATCAAAATTAATCCCGGAAGTTTTCCATCTTTTATTGCCCTGGTTAGGGTTTTCAATGCCGGTTTTGGCACCGTTTCACCCGTTTCAACTCAGTGAATTTTTCCAACACTGAATTCTTATTCGTCAGTATTGTTAGAACATTTTCATATATTCTAAACAATATAAATACATTTATTTCACTCTTTAAATAGTACAAATTGTTATATACATACATTTGTACATTTTCTTCCGAGAATTACCTAAATTTCCCGATTGTTACAAGGACTACCTTTACTTACCCCGTAACTGATATATTTGGGCTTAGAACGCCCAAGTTAGTCAATCAGGCACGTGACACATTTTTCGAGGTGAGGTCACACAGATCCCGAAAACTGGTCTAGATGACATCCGATGGATGTAAAACTAATAAAAATGGAATTAGCATGTCCAAATTAGTCAAGAGAGACTGTGTTTGAAATTTCACCCAGGAATGCCTTGGTTCACGTGCGAAAGGACAACACAGTGTAGACACACTCACAGTATAGGATGTGAACAGTAATCTAGACTGATAATGAGCTCTTAGACAGTATAAAACAACCAAGAATTTACATTACAAAAATCGGATTCAGAAAACTAATTTTCAGATGAAAATTGGAACACTGCCGAGAAAGGACCGAACACCGCAGTATAAAAATAGACTGCGATGAGAAGCCAACACAGATAAAATTTGGCCTTAAATTTTCGTGCCCCTTAGCTGCAAAAGTAGATGTAATCAGCTGCACACATAGCCCAAAAGGTGGCCATTAAAATATTTCCCTAACCATGACACACTTGAATATTTTATTCAAGGGTTTGAAAAAGTTAGTCAACAACATTTGTTTATTCCTTCCTCCTTCCAATGAGCAGCCACGCCCACTTTAGTCTGAAATTGGGCAGCAAATTTCTACCAAGATTTGGCTAATTTGGTAGACAATTATGTAGGATTAATTCTAAGCAAGCTTAATCAATTTTGCCTATAAAAGGCACGCTTTACACAAGTGATTTGTGTCCTTTCTTTTTGGCTTCCCAAACACTTTTCATTTCCCCTTCTTCTCCTAGCTGCAGCCGAACCCCTTAAGCCTCCAAACCCTCACTTTTTCAAGCTTTAATTCATACCACAACTTACCAAAAATCAAACCTCACATGCTTATGCTAGGAGGATTCGAATCTAAGTCGTTCTAAGGCACCAAGGGTAAGTCTTTAAAAAAATCGATTCTTGTAGATTTAGTTTCTGTTTTAATTTGGTTTTTAAGAGAAAATGTGACAACCGGGAAATTCTGGCTTTCTCAGAATAAAAAGTACAATTGTATATGTGTGACAACTTGTACTGTTTAAAGAGTGAAATAAATAAATTTATATTGTTTAGAATATATTAAAATGTTCTAACAATGCTGATGGATAAAAATTCGGTGTTGGGAAATTTCGCCGAAGCAAAACGGGTGAAACGGTGTCAAAATGACATTAAAAACCCCAACCGGTGCCTATGGTGCACTAAAAGATGAAATAACTTTTGGGATTGGTTTTGATTAAACAGAAGCAGTATAAATTGATCCGACTACACCGGAGACCTCAGGAACACACCGGGACGATTCCAGGAAAATTTCGGCTCAATCCGACATTGGTCAAAAAGTAATCGAATTAATATGAATAGTGAAGTCAAAGTCAAACTTTTGATTTTGCATTTATGACATCATTTAAACCATTTATTAAATGTGCAAAAAGTGGTGGTTGGTGGCATTAATGGCTAAGATCAATTTGCTTTATGATCTAAAGGCCTAGATTTAGCCAAAATTAGCCAAATTAATTTTGGCAAAAATGGGAAAGTATTTGGCTAGAAAAGTGTTGAAATTTGATTGGTGGAAAGCCTAATTAATTGGGTTCTTTAACAAAAAGGGTCGGTTGCTTTGTGCTTAGTGAATCCGTAGCTAATTCAAAGAGAAAGAAAGCCAAAAAATTTTTTCTAAGTGTTCCCTAGAGCAAACCGTGAGCACCTAAGAGAAACCAAGCTAAAAATTCAAACTTCCTTCACCAAAGTTGAAATCACCGCCATTTTTATAGCACCTACTTACCATGTAATAAGTCATTAAGGAATAAAATGGACATAATTTAATGTCTTTTAGTGCAAATTTAAGAAAAACGGTCAAGTACACGATCGTCTAAGAGGCTGTGTACTGCTCAGATAGATGAAGGTATTTCAAAGACGTGGCCGTGTTGAGTAGTCTCAACTAGTACATGCCCGTGTCTGAAATGTACACGCCTGTGTTGCGTTGCACACGCACGTGTAAGAGTCCGTGTAGAAGGCTGTGTAATGAGCCGAGAGCCACTGTAATTACTCTCATGAATTATGAAACTTAATTACTATGTAATGATGTAATTAAGTTAATAAGCACAGTGTGCTTTTCAATTGAATGAATTAAACAGGAATAGTAACGTTTAATTACTATTCATGCAGTGAAAGGTGTAATCGACAGTGAAATTGGTCCACCCTATTATGTGAGTATGCGTTGAGACACGCAATATCAAGAAACCGGTCTAGACGACCATTTCATGATACGAAACTGATGAGCTAGTCATCAGTACGCTCAGACTAGTCATCTGAGCGCAGTAGTGATAATTGCCCTAATAGATGTACAGTATCGAGAAAAGCGGTCTAGATGACCTCTTCTCGCCCATAGACTGACAAAATCAAAATCAGAACGCTCAGATTAGTCAGTCAGACAGTGAAAAGTGAACAGTGAATAGTGATTAGTGAATAGTGAGAAACGCAGTGTCAGGTTAGTGGCCAAGGCGGCCTTAATCTGACATAAAATTGACATATTAATAGTCAGCAGGTTCAATCTGGTCAAGTGAGCACAAAATGTAGATTTTGTTTAAAAGATACGCAGTATCGGGATAAGGGTCAAGACGACCTTTTCTCCCCCCGAAACTGATAGACTCAGGACACCCAAATTAGTCAATTGGGCACCTGACACGTTTTTCGAGACGGGGTCATATAGATCCCGAAAACTGGTCTAGAAGACCTCAGATGGATGTAAAACTGATAAATTTGAAATCAGCACGTCCAAATTAGTCAAGGGAGACTGTGTTTGAAATTTCACGTGAAAACGCCTCGTTATGCGTGCGTAGTGTCAACACAGTGTAGGCCTAACCACAGTATCAAGAAATTGGTCAATATGACCTTTTCTTGATATAAAACTGATATATTTGGAATCAGAATGCTCAAATTAGTCATTTAAGCGCAAAAAGTAATTTTTGATCGGGAACCATGTAGTATCGGAAAACAGGTCGAGACGATCTCGGATGAAGATAAAACTGATATATTTGGGTTCAGCACCCCCAAATTAGTCAGTATAGCCTATCTTAAAATTTTTCAAAAATTAGTATAAAGGGGTCGAAATTTTTAGATTTTTGTAAAAAGGGCCCCCATTATTTTTTTTCCTATCTTTTTCTCCCCCACACCACACGAAGATGAACAGTGACCGACCATCGAATCCGGCCTCCGTTTTCGACACCGCCGGCACCAATGGAAAGCTCTCGACGAGCTGAGTCCAACGGTGTGTCGAGTCGACGGAACCGACGTCGGAGAACGCCGCACGCGCCGCCTAAAGCCGCCGGTGGCCGAAGTTTTTCAAACCGTGATTTCTCCACCGTCCGACATCCAAATGCCACGATTCCAGTCCCAATGGATTCGTGGTGAAGAGTAGAACAAAACCCAGGCTTCATTTCACGTCAACAGCCACCGGATCGAGCTGTCCAAGGTTCACCGTCGCCGTCGCCACCGTCGAATCTCGCTATTCCGGCGGAGTTGAGTTGCAAGGTCGGTATCAAAATGCTCAGAACAACACGTAGATCAAAAGCCCCAAATCAATTTTGGGCAACAACATCAAAAAATGAAGATCCAACACCACCACCGTCGTCGACTTTTCGAGGGCCGATTTTCGGTGATAGGAGCCTCGATTGGTGAAATTGATACCACCAATGGGTTCCCCTCGTCGAGCTCTTCAAGATGGTGGTCGCCACTCCCATCGCCGCCGTGGTCAATGCTGGTCAACACCGGTCAACGGTGACCCGGAGACCGAAAATTGAAGAATGGCCCATTGGCCTATTTTTGACATTCCGGACACATCCGCGGCATCGGATTTGCAAACCGGAGTTTCAAAAGTGGAGAACAATGATTCAAAGATTGTGCGATCGAGATCGAACGGTTCACCCGACCGCCGACAGGAACGATTTTGGTAGTGGTTTTGATCCCTTGATTCCTCAATTTATTATTAGAAATAATTATATATGAATTATGGTTTACTAACTTGAGGAATTGTAAGAAAAAGGGATGAAATGTCGAAAAAGTGAATGTGAGGAAATGTGAATATTTTTACGTAAAAAGCAGAGCTTTTACGTAAAAATTAGGCCTCTGGTTTAGTACGTGGTAGGTTAGAATAGGTTAGATGGTTTTGAGGCGTTTCCTAAACGCCGAAAACCCAAAAATTAAGCGGAAATGCTGCCGAAATTTCTAAAACGGCACAAAGGGGTATTTTAGGAAACGAGGGGTGAAAATGTGATCGGGATGGGAACCCGAGCCCCCTCGATGACCTAGGTCTGGGAAAGAAGGACGGACGTTTACAGGATTAGTGAACCGCCCAATTAGAAATCTCGAAATGTAAGAAAACGACCCCTAGATCGAAATAGTGCCACCCGAGGGATGGGTGTGATCTAAGTATAAAATTTGGGGCGATTACATCAGTAACGGTAACCCGACAGGCTAAATGGTCATACTGGAGGTATTCAGTCAGTTGACTGGTCGGTTAGCCAGTCAAGGACCAAGTCTGAATGGGATAGTGAGAGACAGTGATTAATTTGTCAAGTAGACAAATTAATCAAGCACGATTAAAAATTAGATATCAAATTTCCCAAAGTAGAGCAGTTGGGTACCGATAGGCATCGGTACCACACAATGATAAGTTTATTAGTTCCTAACGATAGAGTGACCTAAGAGCGATGTTAATTAATTTATTGGGTAAATAAATTAATTAACAATGATTAGAAAATCAAATTCTTAAGAAGAGGGCAATTAGTACCAACAAGGATCGGTATCACTAACGATAGAGTTTTTATTAGTTACTAATGACCACAGTGACCTAAGAGTAAATGTTAACGAAATGTACTATGATTACAGGGAGGTACCTGTGGGCGACCCCTCTAGCTTAGGTCGTCCACCTTATCTTGCTTACTTTCTTTATTCTTTGCTTAGTCTTACTTAGCTTGCTTGTCTCTATAACTTTCCTCTCCTTGGGGTTTAAAAGATTTGTTCTTGAAAAACTAGGAATATTTTTTTGTTTTTTTGTTTTTTTTGTTTTACTGGAGGAAACTACTAATTCTTCAAAATTGTGTATACATAAATATATATGTACTTCTTAATACTTTTTCCCAAAATATATTTTGGAGTCTTGTTACTTTAAAGTACGTAAAAATAGAAACATACTTTTAAGCTTGTTTCACTACTTTACATACTACACTCTTGTCTTGTCTTTATACATATACCTTACTATTACACTTTCTTTCTTTTACACCTTGAGTACAGCGGAATTCTGCGAAACGAAACCATAACCCGTCCATGACATCGCTGGGATCTGCCTGTCAGTCCGCTACTCTTGTTTCATCTTGCTAGTTGCTTTCCTTTATTACCTACATCACGAATAGACTAATGAGCTAAAGCTCAGTAAGTACAAACATACATACAAGTAAATAAGCTGAATACACCACTCTAGGGTTAGTCAACTTAGGACCAATTATTTTCTTTAGTCCTAAACTACTTGTTCTTTCTATTCTATTCTTTCTTTTCTTTGCTTTACTTTATCTTGCTTAATCTTTCACTTGTGGGCCCGTGGTTGGACGTACCTGGTGCGCGCAGACCAATAGAGGATCAGGGGAGCGACCCACCGATCAACCCTAAGGTCATCTCTGGACTACTGACCTTATAGGTAGTAAGTCATGCCATAAACTACCTCATTATTAACGAGGCAGCGCCACACTTCTGTGGTGGAGGCAGGAAGTTAAGCCATAAACTACCTCATTATTAACGAGGCAGCGCCACACTTCTGGGGTGGAGGCTATCGGGGAACCTCACAACTGGGGAGGCCAGTACACCAACCTTAACTTTTAAGTCTTATTATCTGACTTATCTTATTCCTCTTTTCTGTTTTTGATCTTGCTTACTATTCTCGTGAACATGTTAGTATCCTGTCACAAACTGAATAGCTTAAATGTATATATATATAACACAACTCTATGGTAAGTCCATTTGTGAGTAGACAATTAAATGTCTGTACTTACCTTATCAATCTCTTCTCCTTTTCTCTCTAGGATCGTTGATCGCCTTCCTTGTAGGTCGATTTTTGGATCCTACAGACAAACTTTGTCTGTTAATTTCATTTCCATTTATAGCTTTTATTTTTCATTAAAAAAACTTAAACAGAACCTATTTACAAATTTTTGGGCTTTATTTATCATTTTCCCAATTTTTTCCAACTTTTGTAAAATTACGATTTTGCCCCTATATTTTGGCAAAATTGCAGTTTTGCCCCTGACGGAATTTTATTGATCCAAACTGCATTTTTGGCCCTTAGGAACTTTTCTGACTCTTTTCTAATCATTACCGGGTTCGTTTATATTATATTTCCACTTTTCACTTTCCCGACCCTCGGGAAGCACTATTCCGACCCTTACGTCGGTTTAGTGATTTTCTATCGTTTCGGAGTCTCAAATGGACGTTTCACTAGTATTTAAAACGTTCATCTAGACATTCCCGACCTAGGTCTCCGAGGCTCGGATTTTCCGTACCCGACTCAGACCTTTATTTTATTTCCAAAAACGCCCCCCCTCGGGGTCGGTTTCCCGTTTCACTCGCGTTTTACATTTTCAAGGGGACGTGTTACTATTCACGAACCACCCCTTAAATTTTCCTTATTCAATTTTCTGTTAGGGACTCGGGTTTCCGACCCGACCCTAAACTTTTTATTTTTAAATTTCTATTTTACCCCGAAAGCCGGTTTCGAAATTTCGGCAGCATTTCGGCGTAATTTTAAGGCTACCGGCGTTAGGTACGCCTCGAACCATATGTACCTGCCACGTACTATACCACAAGCCTATTTTATGTAAAAGTTTTCCAAACTTTTACATAAAAGCTCATAAATTTCCAATTTCACATTTTTAACCACATTACAAAATTTTTTCACAATTTTGCCCTTAGTTTTGGTTTCGGTTTTCACCACCAAACCGAACCAAAGTTTCTCAAACTTTTCAACCACTTGTTAGGCTATTCAATGCCATTTTCTAACACTTTTTCAAGCCCATTTCCTTGTACTTTTCAACTAAATTCTTAGGGTTTTTAAACACTTAAAACCCACGGCCTCATTAGTGAAAAACATGCCAAATTTTCTTTTCATTCTTTCAATCAAAATTTCATCATTCACATCATAAAATGCATGATTTCAATTAACCAAACATCACCTAAAAGCATGAAAATTTTTCTTCCAAAACCCTAAGTAACCCCACGGCCACCTTGAGTAAATGAACACCAAAATTTTTCCAAGCTTTTCCATAGTGAAATTCATGCTTTATTCTTAACAAAACATAAGTTAAAAGCATGTTAACACATAAATCACACAAATTTCTCATTGATTACCCATGGTAACCCACGGATTTTCCTTTGGAAAACCAACCAAAAATTGGTTTTTCTTTAAACCAATTGCATGGTTTTCTTCCTTATTACACCCTTAACAAAACCCATCATCAACTTAATGAAAAACACCCAAAATTTTTCCATCTTAATTCACTATTCATCCCACGGATTTCATGAAGAAAAACCATGAAAAAATCAAGTGCAAGGGAAGTTACCTTAGTCAAATGCTTCCTTTGTCTTCAAGGAATGTTTTGATACCAATTTTGTGTAGAAAAGTTGAAGGAATTACTTGGTTCTTCTTTGATCACCCACGGCTCACCATGGAAGGCACTTAGCAAAAATTTTTGTTATGTTTTGCTTCCAAAATGGTCTCGGCCACTTATCCCCCAAGTTTTGCCGACTTAAGCCACCAAAAAGACCAATTAATTTGGCTTCCACCAATGAAAATTAGGCACCTTTCACCCTAATACTTTCTCCATTTTTCAAAAATTAAAAAGGTTAATTTTTGGCTAAATCTTGGCCTTTGGATCAAAAAGCAAATGAATCATGGCCATTCATCCTACCTAACACCAATTTCTTTCCATTTCTTAAATGGATTTATGATGTCATAATTACTAAAGTGAAAGTTGACTTTGACTTTCACTATTCACATTAATTCGACTACTTTTTGACCGATACCGGTTCGAGCTAAAATTTTCCTGGAATCGTCCCGGCGTGTTCCTGAGGTCTCCTGTGCAGTCGGATCAATTTAAATTGCTTCCGTTTGATCAAAATCAATCTTGGAAGTTTACCGTCTTTTTGAGCTCCGGTTAGGGTTTCAATGCCGGTTTTGGCATCGTTTCACCCGTTTCAACTCAGTGAATTTTTTCCAACACTGAATTCTTACTCGTCAGTATTGTTAGAACATTTTAATGTATTCTAAACAATATAAATACATCTATTTCACTCTTTAAATGGTACAAATTATTATATACATATATTTGTAATTTTCTTACTGTGCTCTTACTTTGACTTGCCATATTCTTATCTTTATACTGTTCAGATACCGAAACTACTCCTTTTTGAGCGTTTTGGGCCTGAATTCACTTTCTTACTCATATATTTTATTCTCTACTTATTTTTGGAGATTTTAATTTCCTCCAAAACATTTATTTATTTCTATCAACACTATAATTTGTCTAATTACAACCATAGTGTTTCTTTACATTCTTACTTATAGAACTCATAGAAAACCCTAGATTAAATTAGGTCACACCGCTAAAATTCTCTGGTCGTCACATTCACCCCTCCTTAAAAATTTTCGTCCTCGAAAATCAGAACAGGTGGGGGTACTTGGCTCTCATCTCATCTTCTCTTTCCCACGTGGCCTCTTCTACATTATGATTTTTCCATAGAACTTTGACCAGTGGGATGCTTTTATTTCTTAATATCTTCTCTTCTCGCGCAAGTATTTACACCGGTTGTTCTTCGTAAGAGAGATCCTCTCGAACTTGGATTGGCTCATAATCTAGGACATGTGAAGGGTCCGAGATATACTTTCTTAGCGTAGATACATGAAAGACATTATGCACTGAAGATAATTCCGGTGCCAAAGCTATCTTATAGGCTACTTTCCCAACCCGGCTAATAATTAGGAAAGGTCCTATGTATCTTGGGCTCAACTTTCCTTTCTTTCCAAAACGCATGACACCTTTCATTGGTGCTACTTTTAAGAATACGAAGTCACCCTCGTTAAACTCTAGGATTCTTCGTCTTTTATCTGCGTAGCTTTTCTGACGACTTTGTGCAGTTGTCATTCTCTGCTGAATCTTTTGGACCGCGTCTATCGTTTCTCGGATAAACTCGGTTTTATGAAGTTCTTTCTCCCTGAGTTCATACCAGTGAATGGGAGATCTACACTTTCGTCCATATAATGCCTCATAAGGAGCCATCCCGATGGACGCTTGATAGCTGTTGTTGTAGGAGAATTCTATTAACGGCAGCTTCTTGTTCCAGGCTCCCTTGAAATCTAAAATACAAGCACGAAGCATATCTTCTAGCGTTTGGATCGTACGCTCAGACTGTCCGTCAGTCTGAGGATGAAATGCAGTGCTGAATCTTAGTTCGGAGCCCATTGCCTCTTGTACACTTTTTCAGAAATTGGATGTGAACTGACTATCACGATCTGACACTATTGTTGTTGGTATTCCATGTAATCTCACAATGTTGGCAATGTACAATTCTGTGAATTTCTCTAATGTGTATGTCATCTTTACGGGTATAAAGTGAGCAGATTTGGTCAATCGATCCACCACTACCCATATCATGTCAAATCCTTCACTTGTCTTGGGTAGCCCGACCACGAAATCCATGGTTACGTGCTCCCACTTCCACTCTGGAATCTCTAATGGCTGCAGCTCTCTGGCTGGCCGCTGATGCTCTGCTTTGACTCTTTGACATGTTAAGCAGCTGCTGATGTGTTTAACAATGTCATTCTTCATCTTTTTCCACCAAAAGTTCTGCTTTAGATCCTGATACATTTTTGTACTGCCCGGATGCACTGAATATGGAGTGTCATGGGCCTCTGTCAGGATTCTTTTCTTCAAAACTTCTTCATCTGGTACACAGATTCTTCCTTGGAAGAGTAAAGTTCCGTCTTTGGAGAGGTGGAACTCTGACTTGTCATTCTTAGAGGCCTCTTCTTTAAGCCTTTTGAAAGCAGCATCTAACTCTTGAGCCTCTTTAATCTCCTCAAGAATTGTTGGTTTGAGTTGCATTGCCGCTAATTTTCCTGAAATTATCTCCACTCCCAACAAGGAGATCTCATGTTGAAGTGGCTTGGGCAACTTATCGATGGCTATTTGCTCTGGCATCGTTGATTTACGACTCAACGCGTCTGCCACTCTGTTTGCCTTACCGGGGTGATATAAGATCTCACAATCGTAATCTTTTACCAACTCCAGCCATCTTCTTTGTCTCATGTTAAGCTCTTTTTGAGTAAAGAAATACTTTAAGCTCTGGTGGTCGGTGAAAATTCTGCACCGAACTCCATATAGGTAATGTCGCCATATCTTCAAAGCAAATACGATGGTTGCTAACTCCAAATCATGAGTCGAATAGTTCATTTCATGCTCTTTGAGTTGTCTTGATGCATAGGCTATTACTTTTCCATCCTGCATCAGCACAGCTCCTAGACCTGTCCTGGAGGCATCGCTATAAATGTCGAAGTCTCCTTCATCCTTTGGAATTGTGAGAATTGGAGCACTGGTCAACCGATTCTTCAACTCTTGAAAGCTTTCTTCACACTTCTTTGTCCACTCGAACTTCTTCTCTTTGCGTGTGAGAGCAGTGAGAGGGGCAGCTAATCTGGCAAATCCCTCTACATATCTCCGATAATAGCCCGCTAATCCGAGAAAACTCCGGATCTCGGTCACATTCTTTGGAGGAGACCACTTGCTTACCGCTTCGATCTTTACTGGGTCTACTGAAATTCCGCCTTTGGAAACGACATGTCCTAAGAAGTGGACCTTACCTAGCCAAAATTCACATTTGGAGAACTTTGCATATAGCTGATGCTCCTTCAGAATGCGTAACACAATTAAAAGATGCTTCTCATGCTCCTTCCAATCTTTCGAGTATATAAGGATGTCATCGATAAATACAATGACAAACTGGTCTAAAAATTCCTTGAATACTCGATTCATCAGATCCATAAAAGCGGCTGGTGCATTCGTTAATCCAAAAGGCATAACGAGAAATTCGTAGTGCCCATATCGTGTTCGGAATGTAGTCTTTGGAATGTCTCTTTCTTTAATTTTTAACTGGTGATAGCCGGATCGAAGATCAATCTTCGAGAAGACGGTGGCTCCTTTTAGCTGATCGAATAAATCATCGATCCTTGGTAGAGGATATTTATTCTTGATCGTGACTTTGTTGAGCTCACGATAATCTATGCACATTCGGAGGGTTCCATCCTTTTTCTTCACGAAGAGAACTGGAGCTCCCCATGGCGAATAACTAGGCCGTATAAAACCTTTCTCTAATAACTCCTTCAGCTGAGCTTGTAATTCTTTAAGCTCGGCCGGTGCCATTCTGTAAGGGGCCTTTGAAATCGGAGACGTTCCTGGTAGCAGCTCGATCTCGAAGATAATCTCTCGATCAGGAGGAAGTCCCGGTAATTCTTCTGGGAATACCTCCACGAACTCGTTGATCACTGGTACCTCGTTCGGTTGTAGTTCTACCTTCTTGGTGGTATTCTTGACATAAGCTAGATATCCGATACAGCCACTAGATATCAGCTTTCTTGCCCACAGGGGACTGATCAGCATTTTCGACTGCTTCTGAGAATGCCCCTGATACTCAAACTGGTCTTTTTCTCCAAACCGGAACACTACTTTTCGTCGTCGACAGTCAATGGTCGCTTGATATTTTGCAAGGAAATCCATTCCAAGGATAACGTCATAATCGACTAACTCTAAGACGACTAAGTTGACGTACAATTCCCTATCAGCAACAATTACTGGCACGTGACGTAACCAGTAATCAGATAATAATACCTCACCAGACGGTAAGGTGGTTTTAAACACTTGGCCAATTTTATCCTTGGCATGACTAACTCTTTCTACAAAGCTATGTGAGGCAAATGAATGCGATGCACCGGAGTCAAATAAAATAAGTGCGGGGCTTTGGGCGACAAGAAGCTGACCTGTCACCACATTCGAGGTGCCTGCCTCTACATCTTCCCTGGTGTAGGCTAATAGATGTGCCTCGGTCTTTGGTATACTCTCCTGGCGTCCAGGTTGAGTATGCGATCCTTGTATAACATGGACCCGGCTCGTCTGTCGGGACTGAAAGGATCCCGGCTGGTTCTGTTGGTTGGATGGGCAGACTCTAGCATAATGGCCTTCTCTACCACAAACATAGCATTCGGTATTCCCCAGCTTGCACTCGCCCTTATGCAGTCTTCCACATTTTGGGCATGGCTGTCGGTTCTGTACTCCTTCTAAGCCTTGCCTTTGCTGAGTGTTGCGAGTATTTTGGCCCTAATTTTCATTTGGGTTTCCCTTTCGCTTATTGGTATTCTGCTGGTTCTGGTTATTTTTCTGACCAGGCTTCATTCCTTGACCAGATTTATTACTTTGTCCAGCTTGGTTGTTCTTCTGAGTCTGCTTCGCGAGATCTCTTTCTTTCTTCTTCTCCTCCCAGACTTTTGTTCTTTCTTCCTTAACTCTGTTCAGACGATTCTCGGCCTTCATAGCTCTGCTTACACAGTCTGCTACAGTGGTTGGCGGGGTCTCGCCACTTTCCACATTTAGGGCTATATCTTGTCGGAACATATTGATCATCCTCCGTACCCGCTCTTCTTCTGTGGGTACCAAATGTGGACACAATCGAGCTAATCTGTCGAATTTACGGCAAGCTTCAGTCACTATCATCTCGCCTTGCCTCAGCTCATCGAACTCTCTTTGTTGAGCTCGTAGGGTGTCAAGGTTGAAATACTTCCTGTTAAATTCTCCCAGGAAGTCATTCCAGGTCATCCTTGTAACGTCCCTTCGCATCTTTACTGTCTCCCACCAATAACGAGCATCCTTTGTTAATATGCAGGAGGCGCAAAGGACCTTCTCTTGGTCTGTTAGGTCCATAAACTCAAACATAGTCTGCAATGACGCTAACCATTCTTCAGCCTCTAAGGGTTCTATAGATCCCTCAAACTCTTTTGGCTTCATCTTTCGGAACCGTTCATACAATGATCCCTGGTTGGCTCCAGCTCGGGCACCTATTGCTACTTCAGGTACCATTCAGACTGGTGGTGCTACTGGTTCAGGAGCTGGTTGTGGCTTCGGTATTGGTGCTTGAGGTGGAGGGAAATTCGCTTGGGCCCCATTCCTCTGTTCCAGTAGCTCTTGCAGTCTCTGGTTCTGTGTTTCTTGTGCCTCTAGCCGAGCTTGTATGTTGGCTAGGACAGCGGCTAAGTCTGCTTCTTGAGCTTGCTCAGCTCGTGTGCGAACCATGTTGCTGTGTCTGACCTATAACAGTAGCGACATGGTTTAGTACTAATTAGATATTGATTATTTACAATTAACTTACTTGGACTGAGCAGGTGCAGATACTGAGATGTCATGGAAGGTCGATAGTAGAACCGCTCGCTCTGATACCAACTCTTGTGGGCAACCCCTCTAGCTTAGGTCGTCCACCTTATCTTGCTTACTTTCTTTATTCTTTGCTTAGTCTTACTTAGCTTGCTTGTCTCTATAACTTTCCTCTCCTTGGGGTTTAAAAGATTTGTTCTTGAAAAACTAGGAATATTTTTTTGTTTTTTTGTTTTTGTTTTTTTACTGGAGGAAACTACTAATTCTTGAAAATTGTGTATACATAAATATATACGTACTTCTTAATACTTTTTCCCAAAATATATTTTGGAGTCTTGTTACTTTAAAGTACGTAAAAATAGAAACATACTTTTAAGCTTGTTTCACTACTTTACATACTACACTCTTGTCTTGTCTTTATACATATACCTTACTATTACACTTTCTTTCTTTTACACCTTGAGTACAGCGGAATTCTGTGAAACGGAACCATAACCCATCCATGACATCGTTGGGATCTGCCTGTCAGTCCGCTACTCTTATTTCATCTTGCTAGTTGCTTTCCTTTATTACCTACATCACGAATAGACTAATGAGCTAAAGCTCAGTAAGTACAAACATACATACAAGTAAATAAGCTGAATACACCACTCTAGGGTTAGTCAACTTAGGACCAATTATTTTCTTTAGTCCTATACTACTTGTTCTTTCTATTCTATTCTTTCTTTTCTTTGCTTTACTTTATCTTGCTTAATCTTTCACTTGTGGGCCCGTGGTTGGACGTACCTGGTGCGCGTAGACCAATAGAGGATCAGGGGAGCGACCCACCGATCAACCCTAAGGTCATCTCTGGACTACTGACCTTATAGGTAGTAAGTCATGCCATAAACTACCTCATTATTAACGAGGCAGCGCCACACTTCTGGGGTGGAGGCAGGAAGTTAAGCCATAAACTACCTCATTATTAACGAGGTAGCGCCACACTTCTGGGGTGGAGGCTATCTGGGAACCTCACAACTGGGGAGGCCGGTACGCCAACCTTAACTTTTAAGTCTTATTATCTGACTTATCTTATTCCTCTTTTCTGTTTCTGATCTTGCTTACTATTCTCGTGAACATGTTAGTATCCTGTCACAAACTGAATAGCTTAAATGTATATATATATATAACAACTCTATGGTAAGTCCATTCGTGAGTAGACAATTAAATGTCTGTACTTACCTTATCAATCTCTTCTCCTTTTCTCTCTAGAATTGTTGATCGCCCTCCTTGTAGGTCGATTTTTGGATCCTACAGACAAACTTTGTCTGCTAATTTCATTTCTATTTATAGCTTTTATTTTTCATTAAAAAAGCTTAAATAGAACCTATTTACAACTTTTTGGGCTTTATTTATCATTTTCCCAATTTTTCCCAACTTTTACAAAATTACGATTTTGCCCCTATATTTTGGTAAAATTGCAGTTTTGCCCCTGACGGAATTTTATTGATCCAGACTGCATTTTTGGCCCTCAGGAACTTTTCTGACTCTTTTCTAATCATTACCGGGTTCGTTTCTATTATATTTCCACTTTTCACTTTCCCGACCCTCGGAAAGCACTATTCCGACCCTTACGTCGGTTTAGTGATTTTCTATCGTTTCGGAGTCTCAAATAGACGTTTCACTAGTATTTAAAACGTTCATCTAGACATTCCCGACCTAGGTCTCCGAGGCTCGGATTTTCCGTACCCGACTCAGACCTTTATTTTATTTCCAAAAACGCCCCCCCTCGGGGTCGGTTTCCCGTTTCACTCACGTTTTACATTTTCAAGGGGACGGGTTACTATTCATGAACCACCCCTTAAATTTTCCTTATTCAATTTTCTGTTAGGGACTCGGGTTTCCGACCCGACCCTAAACTTTTTATTTTTAAATTTCTATTTTACCCCGAAAGCCGTTTTCGAAATTTCGGCAGCATTTCGGCGTAATTTTAAGGCTACCGGCGTTAGGTACGCCTCGAACCATATGTACCTGCCACGTACTATACCACAAGCCTATTTTATGTAAAAGTTTTCCAAACTTTTACATAAAAGCTCATAAATTTCCAATTTCACATTTTTAACCACATTACAAAATTTTTTCACAATTTTGCCCTTAGTTTTGGTTTCGGTTTTCACCACCAAACCGAACCAAAGTTTCTCAAACTTTTCAACCACTTGTTAGGCTATTCAATGCCATTTTCTAACACTTTTTCAAGCCCATTTCCTTGTACTTTTCAACTAAATTCTTAGGGTTTTTAAACACTTAAAACCCACGGCCTCATTAGTGAAAAACATGCCAAATTTTCTTTTCATTCTTTCAATCAAAATTTCATCATTCACATCATAAAATGCATGATTTCAATTAACCAAACATCACCTAAAAGCATGAAAATTTTTCTTCCAAAACCCTAAGTAACCCCACGGCCACCTTGAGTAAATGAACACCAAAATTTTTCCAAGCTTTTCCATAGTGAAATTCATGCTTTATTCTTAACAAAACATAAGTTAAAAGCATGTTAACACATAAATCACACAAATTTCTCATTGATTACCCATGGTAACCCACGGATTTTCCTTTGGAAAACCAACCAAAAATTGGTTTTTCTTTAAACCAATTGCATGGTTTTCTTCCTTATTACACCCTTAACAAAACCCATCATCAACTTAATGAAAAACACCCAAAATTTTTGCATCTTAATTCACTATTCATCCCACGGATTTCATGAAGAAAAACCATGAAAAAATCAAGTGCAAGGGAAGTTACCTAAGTCAAATGCTTCCTTTGTCTTCAAGGAATGTTTTGACACCAATTTTGTGTAGAAAAGTTGAAGGAATTACTTGGTTCTTCTTTGATCACCCACGGCTCACCATGGAAGGCACTTAGCAAAAATTTTTGTTATGTTTTGCTTCCAAAATGGTCTCGGCCACTTATCCCCCAAGTTTTGCCGACTTAAGCCACCAAAAAGACCAATTAATTTGGCTTCCACCAATGAAAATTAGGCACCTTTCACCCTAATACTTTCTCCATTTTTCAAAAATTAAAAAGGTTAATTTTTGGCTAAATCTTGGCCTTTGGATCAAAAAGCAAATGAATCATGGCCATTCATCCTACCTAACACCAATTTCTTTCCATTTCTTAAATGGATTTATGATGTCATAATTACTAAAGTGAAAGTTGACTTTGACTTTCACTATTCACATTAATTCGACTACTTTTTGACCGATACCGGTTCGAGCTGAAATTTTCCTGGAATCGTCCCGGCGTGTTCCTGAGGTCTCCTGTGCAGTCGGATCAATTTAAATTGCTTCCGTTTGATCAAAATCAATCTTGGAAGTTTACCGTCTTTTTGAGCTCCGGTTAGGGTTTCAATGCCGGTTTTGGCACCGTTTCACCCGTTTCAACTCAGTGAATTTTTTCCAACACTGAATTCTTACTCGTCAGTATTGTTAGAACATTTTAATATATTCTAAACAATATAAATACATCTATTTCACTCTTTAAATGGTACAAATTATTATATACATATATTTGTACTTTTCTTACTGTGCTCTTACTTTGACTTGCCATATTCTTATCTTTATATTGTTCAGATACCGAAACTACTCCTTTTTTAGCGTTTTGGGCCTGAATTCACTTTCTTACTCATATACTTTATTCTCTACTTATTTTTGGAGATTTTAATTTCCTCCAAAACATTTATTTATTTCTATCAACACTATAATTTGTCTAATTACAACCATAGTGTTTCTTTACATTCTTACTTACAGAACTCATAGAAAACCCTAGATTAAATTAGGTCACACCGCTAAAATTCTCTGGTCGTCACAGTACCTGTATTGTAACGAAGGTGAGAGTATAAACTGTCTGATGACAGGTAAGTACAACTCCGCCTACAGCATGGATAACATGAATTTAAAATGATGCTTTTCCAGTACTTTAAGTATGTATCTTGCAAACGATGCTGCACAACATACATAAGAGCATATAGTTTCACAATCGAGTAGATTGATGAAAGAATAAGTTAGAAGCCATAGATCCCTACCGTGTAGGATTGGGGACAGCTTAGAGAAGCGTATGGCTAGAACAGTTAAACAAGATGGAAATAAATAGGTGTGTCGTACCGGCTCCTTCAGTCGAAGGGGTTTCCAGTTAAAGAAAGTTAAGGCCAAAAGTTGAGCATCAGTTGATGGCTCTTCGGCATTAGTTGACCTCGGGCGTTACCGTTGGTCTGCGTGCACACGGTACTGACACATGGGCCCTAAATAGACAAGAAAAGAAAAGAAAAGTTTGAAACATAAATGAACATAACCGGATCATGCATTAGTTATTGTTCGTTATGCTTTCTTTTTCAGTAGAGTGCATACAGTATATGATGCTTCTGTCATGCATAAAGTATGTGAAGTTTTATATTCAGTGTTATGACATGTTATGTGATGACATGATATGTGAGCTGATATGTGATATGCTTATATGGTATGTGATTTATTAAGTGATATATGTCATGCTTAGGATTTTAAGCATGTGCTATATTTTAAACATGTTTTCGGGTTAACATGTTGTACTTACTGGGCGTAAAGCTCACGGAGTGTGTTCATGCTGTAGGTAAGTTTCCTATAGCGCAAACACCAAGGGGCGATGATGGCGGCGGAGGTGGATGTGAGGATGAGGTTATGGATACACCGCGAGTATTCTTCCGCACAGTATGAGTAAATAGTATTTTGAATGGTGACAGTTAAATAGTATTTTGAATAGTAAAGATTAATTGGTATTTTGGAACAGTAAATAGTATATGTATGAATAGTATATTTAAATAGTGTCTGGTGAATATTAAGCAGATAAACAAGTATATAAGTGTGTATGTATAATTGAAATCCTTATGTTTTTCAAATTCCGTATTTTAATAGTATACGTATGTGAATAGTAAATACGTACGCGTATATTAAAAAAAAATCCCTCTAAATTTATGGTATTAAATTTAGCAAGTTTAAGGATCGGTTTTAAAGAGGAAGTATAAGTAAAAGCTAAAGAAGCAAGTAATAGAGTTTTCAGTGACGGTCCGGGCTGCTGAGGGCACGGGGCGTCACAGTTGGTATCAGAGTGGTTTCCTGCCATCCTACCTCACATCACCGCATGCCTACCTCATCTGTCCAAGTAAGTTAGTTTTATTTTTAGTCGGTAAATGTTTATCTATTGAAGATAACATTTTATAGTAATGAGATGACGAAACCTATGATGGCGAGAATAAGACGAAGAGATGCTGAGATCATTATACGAAAAATCATGACCGTGCAGTGCTAGAGAACTGCTCAGAGAAAGAACATGGATTGCTGCCCGAGTTGTACCGATCTTTAGAGCTAGTTGTCCACTAAGTTTCGAGTGGTAAACAGTACTCTTGCACTCCATGAAAATGTCAGGACTGGTTTCACATTATTAAAGTGATTCCCCGATTGTACGTCATTGACCAGGATAACTGAGTCCTGTTGGCTGTTGATATCTCTCAGGAAGATACTCTCGTGTGTATCGGGATCCTTATGACCAAGATGAGCTCTTAACTATGTCGAGTTTCGCCATACCACGATCGAGCCAATCTTTGAGAGTAGTCCAGCATCAGCCCCAGTTTTTCTCTATGGGCAAGCAGGGAGTGAAACCGCCTAAGTTCTCTAGAGTTATGGATATACGAGAATTTGTTCATCGGACTGAAAGACTGCAGCTGATGTCCGGCGATACAGTTCTAACATATGCTGTTCGCTACAAGGAACCGATATGGACTTCCGTAATACATGCCAAGACAAAGTGGATCAAGATAGAAGAAGACCCAAAGAGAGAAAGAGACCTTGCCAAACAGAATTAGAAGAGCGATCAAGCAGGACTAGCAAGCCTTATCAAGGAGATAGTGAACGCCGAGAGAAAAGTGCTCAACCCCGGGAACCCTACACAAGCCCAAGGCATAATAGCAACCACCATTATAGAGGGTGACCCGGTAGAACCAGCACCCCAACTGGCCGATGAATAGTTCATGGTCGAGCACCAGCCAGAAGTACACAAGGGCAATAGGGAGCCGATGGAGAACCCCGAACCAGCCCGTATGTCTCTCGAACACCCCATGAAAGAGGAAGATAACGAGACTCTTTCCGATGCCCATCCCGACGATGAGGGAGAGGAGATCCCCAACCGCTTTAGTAATGACGAATAGATGGGGATGTACGAACCCTAAGTCATCATAGCCAGCGATGACGAGGTCAGTTTCGACTAAGAAGAAGAGAACCCAGAGAAGTACTCACTCAGTGATAGTGACGATGAGGAGATGTCTGATACTGAATCAGGATTGTCCTTCCAATAGTAGTAACCCTTCTGCGAGAATGTTAGTTATAAAAATATATAGAGGGAAGCAGTAGCTCTCCCCAGTCAGTGGTAGCATAATATACTTGTTGGGATCATATAGGGGAAGTGTGTGTCACTCCCACTGAATTAGAATCTTGAATATATGTATATATACTATGTGAAATACATTATGAGATAAGCAGTAAAGCTTTGCCCTAGGGGGCAGATAAAAATTTTTTCCACAAGTGTGAGTATGATATGACAGAAAGTGCAGGACGAATCCTAGCACTCAGACGATGTCCCAATACAAAGCGGCAATTGTATTGAACATCACAGTATGAGAGAAAGAAAGATGGATATAGTGTGTATATTTATATCCATAATATTTAAGTAAGATTGTTAAGTAAGAAAGAAAATGATATGTGATATGAGTCTCAAGTACAGAATTTAAGAGACTTATATTTTCCTTTCCCGCTGTATGATAGGGTTACATAGGAAAACATGACAAGAATGAGAGCTTAGTTAAATCCAGTATCCCGAGAGGATGAGTTGATAGCACAGATTGCAGCCATGCGAGAGATGATGGAGAACCAATAACCGGAGCTAAACCAGCTTAGGGAACAGTTGGGCCAGCAACCCCAGGCACCACAGTCAGTAGAGATGCCAACACAGGAGGCTCCAGTAGCCCCAGAAACTCTGAGAGAGCAAGCAACTCCTCCAGCCCAGGAGGCACTAGCGCCTATAGTAATGGCTACTTTCATAGCAGCAATTGTTTTTTTTTTTTTGCCAATCCCTAGGGAAGGCGACTTGTATGAGCGATTTCGACGCATGAAAGCGTTAGAATTCTTAGGAATCACTAACCCTATAGAGGCCGATGATTGGCTAACAGATATCCAAGTAATCTTGGATTTTTTAGGATTAACAGATAGAGAGAGAAAGTGATGTACGCATCCTTCACCCTACGTAATGAGGTGCGTTAGTGGTGGAAGATGGTAACCATTAGGAGGAACATCAGAGAGATGAGCTGGAGCGATTTCATTGAGGAATTTAAGGAGATGTACTTCAACGAGGAAGCACTAGTAGCACAGTAAGACGAGTTCGACAACCTGCACCAAAATAGTATGACTGTTATGGAGGCAGTCAAGAAGTTTCAGCAGTTGGCTCAACTTTGTCCGGATTTGGTACCGACTAAAAGGAGAGAGTTAGACGAATGTTGAAGATGTTCAGAACGGAAATCACAGTTTAGGTCTGTAGCTGAAGCCACGAACCAGCGACACTAGTAGAATGTGTTAGCAAGGCTATCTGAGCCGAGTACTGGTCGGCTCATGATAAGGAGCGAAAGGCGTAGAATTTTAAGGCACGGAAGGAGGAGAAAACGCAAGCCGAGCAGGCTCAGGAGAAGCGGAACCCCGAGTCACAATACAGAGGGCAGAATGTGGGAACCAGCCAGAATAGTAGGCATTCCCATAACAACAACAAGAGAAAAGGGGAATTAGGTCAATCAAGATTCACAGAAGAATTTCCCGAGAAGAGAGACGACCAGGAAGGAATGACAGCCAATACCCGACGTGCACGAGATGCAGAAAGAGGCACCTAGGAGAATGCAAGCAAAGAGCAAGTGGTTGTTTCATCTGTGGCAAGGAAGGCCACTATGCCAAAAAAAAAAATTGCCACTCCAACCTGCAGAATCAACAGAATCAACCCCGCATTGAGAATAATCAACTTCACACCAACCAGACCAGGATCGAAGACCCTTCAATCACACAAGGTATACTGAAAGCTTCAGACAGCTAAGGGAGAATTTATGCTTACACGAGGAGTGACGTTGAAGCTGTAACTTCTGCAATGGTGACAGGCCAGCTTTCTATCGCCAACTTTGATGCGTTAGTTCTACTTGATTCTGGAGCCACCCATTTGTTGCATCATCAGATTCTGCCAAAAAAAAAAAAAGTTTAGGACACAACGTTGTCATAAACTGTTGAAGGCGGAAAATCATTTTCGAACCAATCGGATGTGAAAAGTTCATCTATAAGGGTTTGTCGCCAGAGCAACCAGAGACGATGATATCAGCAGTGAAGGCTCGCGAGATGCTATCCAGTGGATGCACGGACTTCCTAGTATACGTAGCAGATAAGACTCAAGGAATAGAGATAGGACCCGACAACGTACCGATAGTCAGGGAATTCATGGAGATATTTCCAGAAGATCTTGCAAGACTCCAACCAGAGCGCGGGATCTCGTTCGAGACTGAACGTCTACTAGAATCAGCCCCATCTTTGAGGCCTCCTACGGAATAGGCCCTGTAGAGCTAAAGGATCTCCAAGCCCAGCTAAAGGACTAAATAGATAAGGGATTCATTCGACAGAGCTATTCACCCTGGAGAGCACCCATACCATTCGTGAAGAAGAAAGATAGACCACTGAGAATGTGCATCGACTACAGAGAGTTGAACAAGATTACAATTAAGAACAAGCATCTGTTGTCGCAAGTTGACGATCTATTTGATTAGCTCTGAGATGCTGCAATGTCCTCGAAGATCGATCTATGTTTAGGGTACCATCAACTATGAATCAAGAAAAAAGATGTACCCAAAACAGCCTTTCAAATGCGGTACGGACATTACGAGTTTCTGTTCATGTCGCTCAGATTAACGGGCGCACCAGCAACTTTCATGAATTGGATGAACCGCATGTTCAAGGACTATTTGGATAAGTTTGTCATTGTGTTCATCGATGACATACTTATACACTCTAATACGAAGGAAGAGCACGAAGAGCACTTAATTATCATTTTGCACATGCAACAAGACCATCAGTTATACACCAAGTTCTCTAAGTACGAGTTTTGGCTGGAGAAGGACCATTTCCTAGGCCACGTAGTCCCCAAGGAAGGAGTATCTGTGGACCCGATGAAAATTGATGCAGTTAGCGCGTGGCCAGCTCAGAGGAACGTAACGGGAATTCACAGTTTCTTTAAACTAACAGGATGTTACCTACACTTAGTCGAAGGCTACTCAAAGTTAGCTGCTTCGCTCACAGCACTCACCAAGAAGGGAAAGAGGTATAAGTGAATTGACAAGTGTGAGGAAAGCTTTCAAGAGCTAAAATGAAGACTCATAAGCACTCTAATGCTGACCATTTCAAATGTTGGTTAAGGAAGCTTTGTGATTTAAGCACCGCATCTAAAACCAAGTTGGAAACTGTGTTGATGCAGAGTGGTAGAGTAGTCGCGTATACTTCACGACAACTCAAAAACCTTGAGAAAGCTACCCAACGCGTGATCTGGAGCTAGTAGCGATAGTTTTTACGATAAAAGCATGGAGGCACTACCTGTACGGAGTCACGTGCGAGATTTACATCGACCACTAGAGCCTCAAATGTATCTTCACGCAGAAAGAGCTCAACATGAAGCAGCGTAGATGGCTAGAGTTGGTGAGGATTACGACCGTGAGATCCTATACCATCCGGGGAAAGCCAATAAAGTGGTCAATGCTAGAGTCAGAAGCATATTACTATGCCTATGAATATTAGTGCCTTGTCAGGAGCACTACAAAGGAGCTATACGATAGCGAGATCAAGATTTTGATAGGGAGATTATCCGACATGACCCTCCAATCGACGCTCCAAGAAGAGATCAAGATCGGTCAAGGTTTCGATTTGTCCGTGCTCAAGTCCAGAAAGGAAGCTATAGAGGACAAGGGTTCAGAGTTTAAGATCCTTAAGAATAACGTACTCTACTACAGAGATAGAGTGTGTGTTCTGAAAGATGATGTGGCGGCCCGCCCCTTGTGGAGATCATACAATACTATTACAGTTGAGCTTTATCGCTAACTGCGATAGATTGTACTCTCATGGGTTGCCGGCTTATCTCACTCCTCTATTTAAATCATGACGTTTTTGGGAAAAATTTTTTTTTCTTTAAACATCATATAAAATCTTTTTCCACTATTTACTTTGTTGATAGGTACAAAGTAATATAAATAATACAGTGCTTTTGTAAAATATATATAATTACAAAAGAACTGTTTCCCCCTTTTTTTTTTTCCTTTCACTTTAACGCTCAGCGGCAAGACTCTGGCAGTACCATATCCCTCGCCCAGTTATCCCATTTGACACGCGCCATCCCGTCCGCATCCAGTCAAATAAGCTACTGAGCTGGTCGCTTACCTGCAACATTAGCAAAAATGGTGAGCTACAGGCTCAGTAAGTTCAAACATGCAAGAAATAAAATTTCTACGAATAGTACTATTCATCGTAAATAGTACTGTTGACCACTATTCATCTGTGAATAGTAACTTTGACCACTATTCATACGTGAATAGTAAGGTTGACCACACCACTGTATCACACTAGTACATCTACCGCGATGTTAGTGCTCTCACTAAACTGTCTTATGCTCAATTATGGCACAGTTTCAGTTTTAGGTCATTATCTTTATTTACGTTCTGGTTTTGAGCTCGGTTGGCAGTACCATTTAAGTGTGCATGACTGGGAGCGGTACATTAGTGCTGACATCCACAGCCTTAATCTCATAGCCCCGAAGGCAAAATTTTATCAGCGATTTGTAGAGGGATTCGCGTCACTGGTTAATTGCGATTTGTAGAGGGATTCGCGTCACTGGTTAATTGTAGAGGGATTCGCGTCACTGGTTAGAGCTTAGTTAGAACAGCTCTACTATTGTCACACTGAATTTCCCGTCACACTCTTGGGTGCAGGCCACTGGTTAATTGCCTCTACCTTTGTCGGATCTACAGCAATACCTTCCTGGGATACAACATGTCCGAGGAAATGTACTCTGTCCAGCCAAAACTCACATTTTGAGAATTTGGCATACAGTTGATGCTTCCGTATCGTATTCAACACGATCCTCAGATGCTTCTTGTGCTCCTCATGAGTCTTCGAGTATATAAGAATGTCATCAATGAATACAATGACAAACTTATCCAGATACTCTTTAAAAATCCTGTTCATCAAGTCCATGAACGCTGCTGGTGCATTTGTCAATCTGAATGGCATCACAAGGAACTCGTAGTGACCATAACGGGTCCTAAACGCCGTCTTAGGAATATCACTCTCTTTAATTCTCAGCTGGTGATATCCTGACCGTAAGTCGATTTTTGGAAAATACCGCTGTGCCTTTTAACTGGTCGAATAGGTCATCAATTCTAGGTAACGGATACCTATTTTTGATCGTAACCTTATTCAACTCCCGATAATCAATGCACAGTCGGAATGTTCCATCCTTTTTCTTGACGAATAACACAGGTGCACCCCATGGAGAAAAACTCGGCCTGATGAATCCTTTATCCAAAAGCTCCTTTAATTGTACCTGCAGCTCCTTCAACTCCACTGGAGCCATACGGTATGGTGCTTTGGAAATGGGTGCTGTTCCAGGCATCAACTCAATTTCAAACGAGATTTCTCTCTCTGGCGGTATCCCTGGTAACTCTTCTGGAAATACGTCAAGAAACTCATTAACCACAGGAACATCTTCAGGTTGAAGCTTCTGTTCCTCTGCAGTATCCACCACATATGCCAGGTATCCCATGCAACCACTGGCTATCAGCTTGCTTGCTCTCAGCGAACTGATCATCATCTTCCCGGGTCTTCGAGAAGTATCAACATACTCGAAACTCTCTTCTTCCTCGGGTTGGAAGACTATCTTTCGATTTCGGCAGTCGATCGTAGCTTGGTATTTCCCTAGGAAATCCATGCCTAAAATCACATCGTAATCCATGATGTCCATTACGATCAACTCAGCATATAGTTCCCTATTTGCCACATATACTGGTACATAGGGTAACCAGTAATTGGACAACAATACTTCCCCAGAAGGTAAGGCTGTCTTAAATACCCTTCCCATATTATCCTTAGGAAGTCCTATCTTGTCAGCAAATGCATAGGAAACAAATGAATGCGTAGCACCGGAATCGAATAGTACAGAGGCTACATGACTAGCGACAGGAAGCTGACCTGTCACCACGTTTGATGTTCCTGCCTCTACATCTTCCTTACTGTAGGCCATCACACGAGCATCAGCACGTTGCATTCGCTCCTGGCGTTGCGGCCTCACTGGTGACTCTTCCACTCTGGCTTGAAGGGAATGAGCTTGTGGGCGTGTCTGGTGCGGTTGGGAAGTGCCTTGTCCACCCTGCCTATTTGGACAGTTCCTGGCGTAATGGCCCTCCTTTCCACATTCGTAGCAAACAAGTGGCCCAAATCTGCATTGCCCGGAATGTCTCTTCCCGCATGTAGGGCAGTTTTGCACATTAGACTCTGCATTACCAGCTGTTCTCCGCTGCTGGTTTCGATTATTTCCCTGGCGATTCCCAGAAAAATTCCCTTTTCTCTTGTTTTGCTGGGATCCCTGACTATTGCCCTGGCTTGGCTTAGCATTCTGATTAGGCTTGCTCGATTGACCAACTTGCGTAGACTTCGCCAAAGCCCTCTCCTTCTTCCTTGCCTCCCAGTGTTTCTCTCTTTCCTCTTTCTGTCGAGCTACATGAAACTCAGCTCTAATGGCCCGACTCACACAGTCTGCTACAGAAGTAGGTGGTACTAGTCCAGTGTCTACTAACGCAGCAATTTCCGGCCTAAACATCCCGATCATTTTTTGTATCTTTTCCCTCTCAGTAGGGACCACATAAGGGCATAAACGGGATAACTGATCGAACTTTCGGCAGACTTCGCTTACCGACATGTTCCCTTGTGTCAACTCTGAGAATTCTTTCTGTTGCTGTCTCAGAGATGCAGGGTCGTAATATTTCTGGTTAAATTCTTCCAGAAATTCCGTCCAACTCATGGTAGACACGTCTCTTCTCATTCGCACGGTGTCCCACCAAAACCGAGCATCTTTTCTCAGCACAAAAGACGCACATGCAACCTTCTCCCGATCGGTTAGGTTCATGAACTCCATGATCACTTTCGTAAAATTATATCGATTTACGAAATTTAGGGTAATGTAAAGCCACATTATCGTAACACATCATCGTACAACATATAATCATTTTGGTATTTCATTCATAGCAAAACATTTATATGTCATACATAGACATCACCAGTCATATATACATCGGCCGTTTATACAAAATGGCCACAAGTCTATACAAAAGAGCTTTTCTCTAAGCTACTTATGTACATGTACACATCTACTGGTCACTCGTTCCCTACATCTGGGACTAGAGGATATTCTTCTGGATCCTCATCGTCATCTGACTCATCTGAGTCGTCACCACCCCTAGGTAATGTTCCCTGTCCTGAGTCATCACCTCCTCGTGGTCTAGACGGTCCGGCCTCATGATCATTCATCATTCTTCTCGGCCTGAAAATGCGTGCAAACATCTCATCTTGACCCAGTGTCTCTCGTCGACTCTGCGTCAGATGCTCGATCAGAATCTCTCTCTCAATTGTCCTGATCGTCACCACGAACTCTTGGAGCGTCGGAGGAAACGGCTTGATCACCCTCGGTCTCAGCTCCAAGGATAAACCTTTCCAGAACAGCTCGCAGCAGTTTGCTTCCATGAGGTTGGACAACGGACATCTCCTCCGAATGGTCTCCTCAAATCGCGCTGCGTAAGACATCACTGTCTCCCCAGACAGCATGACCATCCTCTCGGCCTGGAGAATGTAATCCCTGACCTCATCGAATCCAGGGTACGCAGGTGTATCAGCCTCTCGTCTCTCTGGAGGTGCTGGAGTAGGTGTTGGATTCCTAGGTTGAAACTGATCAGCCAACCGCTGACAGAATTCGGCCCAACTGAATCCCAATAAAATCTCCTGGTCGCAATACTGCCAGAACACTCGAGCGTCTCCCTGAAACATACTGACAGCCAACTGGATCCACATATCTCGATCAATATCACATATCACCATGATCCTCTCAATGGCATGGAGCCAGTCCTTGGTCTCCATCGACTGTCGTCCACCATCAAACATCGGAGGACTGCTGGCCCTAAATGCCTGTACTGCCCGTGCCGACACTCTCACCCCAATATGTTGGCGTCCACCAACAACTGGAATGTCCACTACTACCGGTGGATGAACTATCGGTCGTGGCTGTACTATCTCTACTGGTGCTGGTACTGATGCCGGCACTGGTACCGGAGGTCTCTCGGGTACCGGGGGTCTGACTACCGGCCTTTGGGAAATGGGCGGCCTCACAATAGGTCTCATCCATACCCGTAATACCCCTCTTGGTCGTGGTAGCTGGGGTCTCACATATGGAGGTCTGGTCATCGTGCTACCTATAAGATAATTATTTTCACATAAGAAAATAATTAACTGAACTTAAGTAACTACTTACTTGGATAGCGGTGCAGGATGCGCGAAGTGTCAAATCGGGATATGGTCACACTGCTCTGATATACCAACTGTAACAGCCGTTGGTATTCAAAACCAAATCAGTCGCAAACCTTGCTCTGATACCAACTGTGGCGGCCCGCCCCTTGTGGAGATCATACAATACTATTACAGTTGAGCTTTATCGCTAACTGCGATAGATTGTACTCTCATGGGTCGCCGGCTTATCTCACTCCTCTATTTAAATCATGACGTTTTTGGGAAAAATTTTTTTTTCTTTAAACATCATATAAAATCTTTTTCCACTATTTACTTTGTTGATAGGTACAAAGTAATATAAATAATACAGTGCTTTTGTAAAATATATATAATTACAAAAGAACTGTTTCCCCCTTTTTTTTTTTCCTTTCACTTTAACGCTCAGCGGCAAGACTCTGGCAGTACCATATCCCTCGCCCAGTTATCCCATTTGACACGCGCCATCCCGTCCTCATCCAGTCAAATAAGCTACTGAGCTGGTCGCTTACCTGCAACATTAGCAAAAATGGTGAGCTACAGGCTCAGTAAGTTCAAACATGCAAGAAATAAAATTTCTATGAATAGTACTATTCATCGTGAATAGTACTGTTGACCACTATTCATCCGTGAATAGTAACTTTGACCACTATTCATACGTGAATAGTAAGGTTGACCACACCACTGTATCACACTAGTACATCTACCGCGATGTTAGTGCTCTCACTAAACTGTCTTATGCTCAATTATGGCACAGTTTCAGTTTTAGGTCATTATCTTTATTTACGTTCTGGTTTTGAGCTCGGTTGGCAGTACCATTTAAGTGTGCATGACTGGGAGCGGTACATTAGTGCTGACCTCCACAGCCTTAATCTCATAGCCCCGAAGGCAAAATTTTACATGACTGGGAGCGGTACATCAGTGCTGACCTCCACAGCCTTATCTCATAGCCCCGAAGGCAAAAATAGTACCTCCCTGTACGGAAGGCTGGTACGCCAGAAGTGGTTTCATTACCGACTTTTTACACTTCTAACCCGGTGACTTCACACTGTCCCGTGGTTAGGAATGGTTCACATTTTAATTTTAGGTGAGTGAGTTTCATTAACCTCGCTCTAGTGCCCAAAGCACAATTAACCATGTGTCCCATTCTTATAGTGCCCGTAGCACATTTCGTTTCTCTCTCTCTTCTATCATAGTGCCCGTAGCACATATGTACCTAACATATAGTTAGTACATTAAAATTAGCACAATATTGCTATATGTTGCAGACAGGTAAATGTCTGAACTTACCTTATCAGACTGTTCTCTTTCTCTCTCTTGGATCTTGAATCGCCTTCCTTGTAGGCCGATTTTGGGATCCTACAGACAAAACTATGTCTGTTAATTTCTTTCCCATTTATAGCTTTTATTTTTCATTAAAAAGCTTAAATAAAACCTATTTATAACTTTTTAGGTTTTATTTATTATTTTCACCATTTTCCCCCAACTTTTGTAAAATTACGATTTTGCCCCAATATTTTGGCAAAATTGCAGTTTTGCCCCTGACGGAATTTTATTGATCCAGACTGCATTTTTGGCTCTCAGGAACTTTTCTGACTCTTTTCTAATCATTACCGGGTTCGTTTCTATTTTATTTCGACTTTTTGCTTTCCCGGCCCTCGGGAAGCACTATTCCGACCCTCACGTCGGTTTAGCGATTTTCTATCGTTTCGGAGCCTCAAATGGACGTTTCACTAGTATTTAAAACGTTCATCTAGACTTTCCCGACCTAGGTCTCCGAGGCTCGGGTTTTCCGTTCCCGACTCGGACCTTTTTTTTTTTCCAAAAACGCCCCCCCCTCGGGGTCGGTTTTTCAATCTCACACGTGTTTTTTTCATTTTTAAGGGGACGGGTTACTATTCACGACCCACCCCTTAAATTACCCTTATTCACTTTTTCCGTTAGGGACTCGGGTTTCCGTCCCGGCCCTAACTTTTATTTTAAATCCCTATTTTACCCCGAATGCCGTTTTCGAAATTTCGCCAGCATTTCGGCGTAAATTTAAGGCTTCCGGCGTTAGGTACGCCTCAAACCATAAGTACCTGCCACGTACTATACCACAAGCCTATTTTATGTAAAAGTTTTCCAAACTTTTACATAAAAGCCCACAATTTTCCAATTTCACATTATCACCCACATTACAACATTTTTTTCACAAATTTATCCTTAATTTGGTTTCGGTTTTCACAACAAAACCGAACCAAATTTTGTCAAACTTTCACCACATTTTAGGCCATTCAAATGTCACATTTTTTTACACATTTTCAAGCCCATTTTCTTGGCATTTTCAACCAAATTCTTAGGGTTTTTTAAACACCTAAAACCCACGGCCATTGAATTGAAAACATGCACACATTTTTATTTTCATTCTTTCAATCACATTGCCACCATTTACACATTAAATTGCATGATTTCAATCAACCAAATACCACATAAACCATGCAAAAATTTTCTTCCAAACCATTAACAACCCACGGCCACATCATGTATTTCACACAAGAAATTTTTTTCCAAGCTTTTCATAATGAAATACAAGCTTAATTCTTCACCAAATTAAACTTAGAAAGCATGTTAACCATTAACCAAAACTTTTTTCTCATTGGTTACTCAAGGTAACCCACGGATTTACCTTTGAAAAACCAACCAAAATTTGGTTTTTCTTTACACAATTTGCATGCTTTTCTTCCTTAATACATCCTTAACAAAACCCAACATCAATTCAATGGAAAACAACCAAAAATTTTCCATCTTCCAATCACTATTCACCCACGGATTTTAAGAAGAAAAACCATGAAAAAATCAAGTGCAAGGGAAGATACCTTAATCAATTGCTTCCTTTGTCTTCAAGGAGTGTTTTGACACACTTTTTGTGAAGAAAATTTGAAGAGATTGCTTGGTTTCCCTTGGGTGGCTCACGTAGACACCATGGAAGTTAACTTAGAAAATTTTTGTTTGGTTTTTGTCTTGCAAAAGTTTCGGCCATTTCATTCCCAAGTTTTGCCGACTTATGCATGAAGGAAAGCCAATTAATTTGGCTCTAAACCAATGGAATTTTGACACCTTTCATCACCATTTCTTTCTCCATTTTTCAAAAATTAAAAATGGTAATTTTTGGCCAAATCTTGGCCTTTAGATCAAAAGGTGATTAAATCCTAGCCATTAATGCCACCAACCACCTTATTTATTCCATTTAATAAACTTGATTTATGATGTCATAAATGCAAAAGTGAAAGTTGACTTTGACTTTCACTATTCACATTAATTCGACTACTTTTTGACCGATGCCGGTTCGAGCCGAAATTTTCCTGAAATCGTCCCGGCGTGTTCCTGAGGTCTCCTGTGCAGTCGGATCAATTTAATTTGCTTCCGTTTGATCAAAATCAATCCTGGAAGTTTACCGTCTTTTATTGGCTCGGTTAGGGTTTTCAATGCCGATTTTGGCACCGTTTCACCCGTTTCAACGCAGTGAATTTTTCCAACACTGAATTCTTACTCGTCAGTATTGTTAGAACATTTTCATATATTCTGAACAATATAAATACATTTATTTCACTCTTTAAATAGTACAAATTGTTATATACATACAGTTGTACATTTTCGTCCGAGAATTTCCTGAATTTCCCGGTTGTCACAGATGAAGAACTCAAGAAGCGAATCCTTTTGGAACCTTACGAGACGTCATATTCCGTACATCCGGTAGCGAATAAGATGTACAAGTACCTAAAGGAAAGCTTTTGGTGGCTTTGAATGAAGAATGACATTGTCGAGTTCGTTGCCAGATACCTTACGTGTCAGAAGGTTAAGGCAGAACACCAGCGCCCAGCAGGATAATCGTAGAAAATTAAGCTGCCCGAGTGGAAATAGGACCAGATTACGATGAATTTCGTAGTCGAACTGCCGAAGACGTCAAACGATAATGACGCAATCTGGATGATTGTAGACAAACTGATGAAATCAGTTAATTTTTTTTTAGCAATGAAAGTTAGCTACTTGGTGGAATGACTAGCAGAATCCATGCGGCACAGTTCGTGAAACGGCATGGAGTACCAGAGTCGATCGTCTCAGATCGTAGTGGATGCTTTACCTCCAGATTTTGGCAAAGCATTTAAGCTGCATTACGGTCCAAATGAGAGTTCAGCACAACATTTCATCCTCAGACCGACAGTTAGTCTGAGAGGACCATACAGATGTTAGAGGATATGTTGAGACCTACGTCTTAGACTTCAAAGGAAATTGGAATCAAAAGCTACCATTGGGCGAGTTCTCATACAACAGCAACTACCATTCCTAGATAGGAATGGCACCGTACGAGACACATTGTGGAAGGAAATGCAGATCTCTGGCTCATTAGTACGAGTTTGGAGAGAAGCGACCAGTTAGCTCAAACATCATCAAGAATACCATGGTAGACGTGAAGCTGATACGAGAAACGTTAGATACAGTGCATAGTCGACAGAAAAATTTTGACGATAAGTGCTATAGACCCCTCGAGTTTCAAGTAGGAGACTCAATTTTTTTTTTCAAGGCGGCACCCATGAAAGGGATGATGCACTTTGAAAAGAAAGGAAAGCTCCGTCCTAGGTATATAGGACCCTCGAGATAATAGAGAAAGTCGGGAAGGTGGCTTATAGACTAACGCTTCCTCCCGAGTTAGCTATAGTGCACAACATCTTTCACGTCTTGATGCTGAAGAAGTACGTGCCAGACAGCTCCCACATTCTTAGCCAAGAATCCGTTGTAGTATACGCTGATCCGATGTACGAGGAGAGACCCATGCAGATCCTAGTCAGAGAGGAGAAGGTACTTAGAAATAAAGTATACCGCTAGTAAAAGTGTTATGGTGGAACCATCGTGTTGAGGAAGCCACATGAGAATGGGAAGAAGACATAAGAAGAGATATCCCGGAATTATTCTAATTTTCGAGGATGAAAATTTTGTAAGGGTGGTAGGTTGTAATGACCGCTATTTTTATGGCACCTACTTACCATGTAATAAGTCATTAAGGAATAAAATGGACATAATTTAATGTCTTTTAGTGCAAATTTAAGAAACACGGTCAAGTGCACGATCGTGTAAGAGGCTGTGTACCGCTCAGATAGATGAAGGTATTTCAAAGACATGGCCGTGTTGAGTAGTCTCAACTAGTACATGCCCGTGTCTGAAATGTACACGCCCGTGTTGCATTGCACACGCACGTGTAAAAGTCCGTGTAGAAGGCTGCGTAATGAGCCGAGAGCCACTGTAATGACTCTCATGAATTATGAAACTTAATTACTATGTAATGATGTAATTAAGTTAATAAGCACAGTGTGCTTTTCAGTTGAATGAATTAAACAGGAATAGTAACGTTTAATTACTATTCATGCAGTGAAAGGTGTAATCGACAGTGAAATTGGTCCACCCTATTATGTGAGTATGCGTTGAGACACGCAATATCAAGAAACCGGTCTAGAAGACCATTTCATGATACAGAACTGATGAGCTAGTCATCAGTATGCTCAGACTGGTCATCTGAGCGCAGCAGTGATAATTGCCCTAATGGATGTACAGTATCGAGAAAAGCGGTCTAGATGACCTCTTCTCGCCCATAGACTGACAAAATCAAAGTCAGAACGCTCAGATTAGTCAGTCAGACAATGAAAAGTGAACAGTAAATAGTGATTAGTGAATAGTGAGAAACGCAGTGTCAGGTTAGTGGCCAAGACGGCCTTAAAATTGACATATTAATAGTCAGCAGGTTCAATCTGGTCAAGTGAGCACAAAATGTAGATTTTGTTTAAAAGATACGCAGTATCGGGATAAGGGTCAAGACGACCTTTTCTCCCCCTGAAACTGATATGTTTAGACTCAGGATGCCCGAATTAATCAATTGGGTACCTGACACATTTTTCGAGACGGGGTCATATAGATCCCGAAAATTGGTCTAGAAGACCTCAGATGGATGTAAAACTGATAAATTTGAAATCAGCACGTCCAAATTAGTCAAGGGAGACTATGTTTGAAATTTCACACGAAAACGCCTCGTTATGCGTGCGTAGTGTCAACATAGTGTAGGCCTAGCCACAGTATCAAGAAATTGGTCAATATGACCTTTTCTTGATATAAAACTGATATATTTGGAATCAGAATGCTCAAATTAGTCATTTAAGTGCAAAAAGTAATTTTTGATCGAAAACCATGCAGTATCGGAAAACTGGTCGAGACGACCTCGGATGAAGATAAAACTGATATATTTAGGTTCAGCACCCCCAAATTAGTCAGTATAGCCTATCTTAAAATTTTTCAAAAATTAGTATAAAGGGGTCGAAATTTTTAGATTTTTGTAAAAAGGGCCCCCATTATTTTTTTTCCTATCTTTTTCTCCCCCACCACACGAAGATGAACAGTGACCGACCATCGAATCCAGCCTCTATTTTCAACACCGCCGGCACCATTGGAAAGCTCTCGACGAGCTGAGTCCAACGGTGTGTCGAGTCGACGGAACCGACGTCGGAGAACGCCACACGCGCCGCCTAAAGCCGCCGGTGGCCGAAGTTTTTCAAACCGTGATTTCTCCACCGTTCGACGTCCAAATGCCACGATTCCAGTCCCAATGGATTCGTGGTGAAGAGTAGAACAAAACCCAGGCTTCATTTCACGTCAACAGCCGCCGGATCGCGCCGTCCAAGGTTCACCGTCGCCGTCGCAGTCGCCACCGTCGAATCTCACTATTCCGGCAGAGTTGAGTTGCAAGGTCAGTATCAAAATGCTCAGAAAAACACGTAGATCAAGAGCCCCAAATCAATTTTGGGCAACAACATCTGAAAATGAAGATCCAACACCGCCACTGTCGCCGACTTTTCGAGGGCCGATTTCCGGTGATAGGAGCCTCGATTGGTGAAATTGATACCACCAATGGGTTCCTCTCGTCGAGCTCTTCAAGATGGTGGTCGCCACTGTGACGCCCCGTGCCCTCAGCGGCCCGGACCGTCACTGAAAACTATATTACTTGACTTGCTTCTTTAGCTTTTACTTATACTTTCTCTTTAAAACCGATACTTAAACTTGCTGAATTTAATACCATAAATTTAGAGGGATTTTTTTTTTTATATACACGTACATATTACTATTCACGTACGCATACTATTAAAATGCGGAATTTGAAAAACATAAGGATTTCAATTATACATACATAATTATATACTTGTTTATCTGATTACTATTCACCAGATACTATTTAAATATACTACTCGTACATATACTGTTTACTGTTCCAAAATACCGTTTAACCTTTACTATTCAAAATACTATTTAACTGTCACCATTCAAAATATTATTTACTCATACTGTGCGGAAGAATACTCGCGGTGTATCCATAACCTCATCCTCACATCCACCTCTGCCACCATCATCGTCCCTTGATGTTTACGCTATAGGATGCTTACCTACAGCATGAACACACTCCGTGAGCTTTACGCCCAGTAAGTACAACATGTTAACCGCAAAACATGTTTAAAACATAGCACATACGTAAAATCATAGGCATGACATATATCACTTAATAAATCATATATCATATAAGCATATCACATATCAGCTCACATATCATGTCATCACATAACATGTCATAACACTGAATATAAAACTTCACATACTTTATGCATGACAGAAGCATCGTGTACTGTATGCACTCTACTGAAAAAGAAAGCATAGCGAACTATAACTAATGCATGATCCGGTTATGTTCATTTATGCTTCAAACTTTTCTTTTCTTTTCTTGTCTATTTAGGGCCCATGTGTCAGTACCGTGTGCGCGCAGACCAACGGTAACACCCGAGGTCAACTAATGCCGAAGAGCCATCAACTGATGCTCAACTTGTGGCCTGAACTTTCTTTAACTGGAAACCCCTTCGACTGAAGGAGCCGGTACGACACACCTATTTATTTCCATCTTGTTTAACTGTTCTAACCATACGCTTCTCTAAGCTGTCCCCAATCCTACGCGGTAGGGATCTATGGCTTCTATCTTGTTCTTTCATCAATCTACTCGATTGTGAAGCTATATGCTCTTATGTATGCTGTGCAGCATCGTGTGCAAGATACATACTTAAAATACTGGAAAAGCATCATTTTAAATTCATTTTATCCATGCTGTAGGCGGAGTTGTACTTACCTGTCAGCAGACAGTTTATACTCTCGCCTTCGTCACAATACAGGTACCTCCCTGTAATCATAATGCATTTACATTAACATTCACTCTTAGGTCACCGTGGTCATTAGTGACTAATAAAAATTCTCGTTATGTGGTACCGATCCTTGTCGGTACTAATTGCCCTCTTCTTAAGAATTTAATTTTCTAATCATTGTTAATTAATTTATTTACCCAATAAATTAATTAACATCGCTCTTAGGTCACTCTATCGTTAGGAACTAATAAACTTATCGTTGTGTGGTACTGATGCCTATCGGTACCCGACTGCTCTACTTTGGGAAATTTGATATCTAATTTTTTTTTAATCGTGCTTGATTAATTTGTCTACTTGACAAATTAATCACTGTCTCTCACTATCCCATTCCGACTTGGTCCTTGACTGGCTAACCAACCAGTCAACTGACTGAATACCTCTCGTATGACCATTTAGCCTGTCGGGTTACCGTTACCGATGTAATCGCCCCAAATTTTATACTTCGACCGCACCCGTCCCTCGGGTGGTACTATTCTGACATAGGGGTCGTTTTCTTACATTACGAAATTTCTAATGGGGCGGTTCACTAATCTTCACAACGTCCGTCCTTCTTTCCCGGACCTAGGTCATCGAGGGAGCTCGGGTTTCCATCCCGATCACATTTTCAGCCCTCGTTTCCTAAAATACCCCTTTGTGCCGTTTTAGAAATTTCGACAGCATTTCCGCTTAATTTTTGGGTTTCCGGCGTTTAGGAAACGCCTCAAAACCATCTAACCTATTCTAACCTGCCACGTACTAAACCAGAGGCCTAATTTTTACGTAAAAGCTCCGCTTTTTACGTAAAAATATTCACATTTTCTTTTTCGATATTTCACCCTTTTTTCTTACAATTCCTCAAGTCATTAAACCATAATTACTACATAATTATTTCCAATATTAAATTGAGGAATAAATAGATCAACACTACTACCAAAATCGTTCCCGTCGGCGGTCGGACGAACCGTTCGGTCTCGACCGTGTAATCTTTGAATCGTCGTTCTTCACTTTTGAAACTCCAGTTTGCAAATCCGATGCCGCGGATGTGTCCGGAACGTCGAAAATAGGCCAACGGGCCATTCTTCAATTTTCGGTCTCCGGGTCGCCGTTGACCGGCGTTGACCGCCGTTGACCGGCGTTGACCGGCGTTGACCACGGCGGCGATGGAAGTGGCGACCACCATCTTGAAGAGCTCGACGAGAGGAACCCATTGGTGGTGTCAATTTCACGAATCGAGGCTCCTATCACCAGAAATCGGCTCTCGAAAAGTCGGCAACGGCGGCGGCGTTGGATCTTCATTTTTCCGGCGTTGTTGCCCAAAATTGATTTGGGGCTTTTGATCTACGTGTTGCTCTGAGCATTTTGACACCGACCTTGCAACTCAACTCCGCCGGAATAGCGAGATCCGACGGCGGCGATGGCGATGGCGACGGCGAACCTGGGGCGGCGTGATTCGGCGGCTGTTGACGTGAAATGAAGCCTGGGTTTTGTTCTACTCTTCACCACGAATCCATTGGGACCGGAATCGTGGCATTTGGACGTCGGACGGTGGAGATACGGCGGTTTGAAAAATTCGGCCACCGGCGGCTTTGGGCGGCGCGTGCGGCGTGCTCCGGCATCGGTTCGGTCGACTCGGCCCACCGTTGGAATCAGCCCGTCGAGAGCTTTCCAATGGTGCCGGCGGTGTCAAAAACGGAGGCCGGATTCGATAGTTGGTCACTGTTCATCTTCGTGTGGTATGGGAGGGAGAAAATGTGATTTGGAAAAATATGGGGGCTATTTTTCTATAATCCCCAAAATTTCCTCCTTTATACTAATTTTTTTGAAAAATTTTAAGATAGGCTATACTGACTAATTTGGGCGTGCTGAACCCAAATATATCAGTTTTATCTTCATCCGAGGTCGTCTCGACCAGTTTCCCGATACTGTATGGTTCCCGGTCAAAAATTACTTTTTGTGCTCAAATGACTAATTTGAGCATTCTGATTCCAAATATATCAGTTTTATATCAAGAAGAGGTCATCTTGATCAATTTCTTGATACTGTGGTTAGGCCTACACTGTGTTGACACTGTGCACGCATAACGAGGCATTTTCGCGTGAAATTTCAAACACAGTCTCTCTTGACTAATTTGGACGTGCTGATTTCAAATTTATCAGTTTTACGTCCATCTGAGGTCTTCTGGACCAGTTTTCGGGATCTGCATGACCCCGTCTCGAAAAACGTGTCAGGTGCCCGATTGACTAATTTGGGCGTCCTGAGTCTAAATATATCAGTTTCGGGGCGAGAAAAGGTCGTCTTGACCCTCATCCCGATACTACGTATCCCTTAAACAAAATCTACATTCTATGCTCAATTGACCAGATTGAGCCTGCTGACTATTAATATATCAGTTTTGTGCCAGATTAAGGCCGTCTTGGCCACTAACCTGACACTGCGTTTCTCACTATTCACTATTCACTATTCACTGTTCACTATCTGACTGACTAATCTGAGCGTTCTGACTTTGATTTTGTCAGTCTATGGGCGAGAAGAGGTCATCTAGACCACTTTTCTCGATACTGTACATCTATTAGGGCAATTATCACTGCTGCGCTCAGATGACCAGTCTGAGCGTACTGATGACTAGCTCATCAATTCTGTATCATGAAATGGTCGTCTAGACCGGTTTCTTGATATTGCGTGTCTCAACGCATACTCACATAATAGGGTGGACCGATTTCACTGTCGATTACCCCTTTCATCACATGAATAGTAATTAAACGTTACTATTCATGTTTAATTCATTCAACTGAAAAGCACACTGTGCTTATTAACTTAATTACATCATTACATAGTAATTAAGTTTCATAATTCATGAGAGTCATTACAGTGGCTCTCGACTCATTACACAGCCTTCTACACAGACTCTTACACGTGCGTGTGCAACGCAACACGGGCGTGTACATTTCAGACACGAGCATGTACTAGTTGAGACTACTCAACACGGCCATGTCTTTGAAACACATTCATCTATCTGAGCGGTACACAGCCTCTTACACGGTCGTGTACTTGACCATGTTTCTTAAATTTGCTAAAGGACATTAAATTATGTCCATTTTATTCCTTAATGACTTATTACATGGTAAGTAGGTGCCATGAAAATGGCGGTCATTACAACCTACCCCCCTTACAAAATTTTCGTCCTCGAAAATTAGAATAATTCCGGGAAGTCTCTTCTCATGTCTTCTTCCCATTCTCATGTGGCTTCCTCAACACTATGATTCTGCCACAACACTTTTACTAGCGGTATACTTCATTCCTAAGTACTTTCTCCTTTCTAACTAAGATCTGCACGAGTCTCTCCTCGTACGTCGGATCAGCGTATACTACAACGGATTCTTGGCTAAGAACATGGGAGCTGTTTGGCACGTACTTCTTTAACATCAAAACGTGAAAGACATTGTGCACTGTAACTAACTCGGGAGGAAGTGCTAGTCTATAAGCCACCTTCCCGACTTTCTCTATTATCTCAAGGGTCCTATGTACTTAGGACTGAGCTTTCTTTTCTTTTCGAAATGCACCACCCCTTTCATGGGTGCCGCCTTGATAAAGACCAAGTCTCTTACTTGAAACTCAAGGGGTCTATAGCGCTTATCGTCAAAATTCTTCTGTCGACTGTGCGCTGTATCTAACGTTTCTCGTATCAGCTTCACGTCTGACATGGTATTCTTGATGATGTCCGAGCTAACTACTCGTTTCTCTCCAAACTCGTACTAATGAGCCAGAAATCTGCATTTCTTTCCACAGAGTGTCTCGTATGGTGCCATTCCTATCGAGGAATGATAGTTGCTGTTGTACGAGAACTCGCTCAATGGTAGCTTCTGATATCAATTTCCTTTGAAGTCTAGGACGCAGGTCTCAACATGTCCTCTAACATCTGTATGGTCCTCTCAGACTAATTGTCGGTCTGAGGATGAAATGCTGTGCTGAACTCTCACTTGGACCGTAATGCGGCTTGAACACCTCGCCAAAATCTGGAGGTAAAGCGTCCACTACGATCTGAGACGATCGACTCTGGTATTCCGTGCCATTTCACGAACTGTGCCGCATAGATTTCTACTGGTCGTTCCACCGAGTAGCTAACTTTCATTGCTAAAACTCTAACTGATTTCATCAGTTTTTCTACAATCACCCAGATTGCATCATTATCGTTTGACGTCTTCGGCAATCCGATTACGAAATTCATCGTAATCTGGTCCCATTTCCACTCGGGTAACTTAATTTCCTACGATTATCCTGCTGAGCACTGGTGATCTACCTTAACCTTCTGGCACGTAAGGCAGCTGGCGACGAACTCGACAATGTCATTCTTCATTCCAAGGCACCAAAAACTTTCCTTTAGGTACTTGTACATCTTATTCGCTACCGGATGTACGGAATATGACGTCTCGTAAGGTTCCAAAAGGATTCGCTTCTTGAGTTCTTCATCTTTTAGAACACATACTCTATCTCTGTAGTAGAGTATGTCGTCCTTAAGGATCTTAAACTCTGAACCCTTGTCCTCTATAGCTTCCTTTTTGGACTTGAGCAGGGACAAATCAAAATCTTGACCGATCTTGATCTCTTCTTGGAGCGTCGATTGGAGGGTCATGTTAGACAATCCCCCTATCAAAATCTTGATCTTGCTGTCGCATAACTCCTTTGTAGCGCTCTTGACAAGGCACTAATAGCCATAGGCATAGTAATATGCTTCTGACTCTACGCATTGACCACTTTATTGGCTTTCCCTGGATGGTATAGGATCTCACGGTCGTAATCCTTACCAACTCTAGCCATCTACGCTGCCTCATGTTGAGCTCTTTCTGCGTGAAGATACATTTGAGACTCTAGTGGTCGATGTAAATCTCACACGTGACTCCGTACAGGTAGTGCCTCCATGTTTTTATCGTAAAAACTATCGCTACTAGCTCCAGATCACGCGTTGGGTAGCTCTTCTCAAGGATTTTTGAGTTGTCGTGAAGCATACGCGACTACTCTACCACTCTACATCAACACAGTTTCCAACTTGGTTTTAGATGTGGCGCTATAAATCATGAAGTTTTCCTAACCAACATTTGAAATGGTCAGCATTGAAGCGCTTGTGAGTCTTCATTTCAGCTCTTAAAAGCTTTCCTCACACTTGTCGATTCACCTATACCTCTTTCCCTTCTTGGTGAGCGCTGTGATCTAAGCAGCTAACTTTGAGTAGCCTTCGACTAAGTGTAGGTAACATCCTATTAGTTTAAAGAAACTGCGAATTCCCGTTACGTTCCTCTGAGCTGGCCACGTGCTAACTGCATCAATTTTCGCCAGGTCCACAGATACTCCTTCCTTGGGGTCTACGTGGTCTAGGAAATGGACCTTCTCCAGCCAAAACTCGTACTTGGAGAACTTGGTGTATAACTGATGGTCCTGTTGCATGCGTAAAATGATAATTAAGTGCTCTTCGTGCTCTTCCTTCGTCTTAGAGTGTATAAGTATGTCATCGATGAACCCAATGACAAACTTATCCAAATAGTCCTTGAACATGCGGTTCATCCAGTTCATGAAAGTTGCTGGTGCGTCCGTTAATCTGAGTGACATGAACAGAAACTCGTAATGTCCGTACCACGTTTGAAATGCTGTTTTGGGTACATCTTCATTCCTGATTTGTAGTTGATGATACCCTGAACGTAGACCGATCTTCGAGAACACTACAGCGTCTTGAAGCTGATCGAATAGATCGTTAACCCGTGGTAATGAATGCTTGTTCTTAATCGTAATCCTATTAAACTCTCTGTAGTCGATGCACATTCTCAGTGGTCCATCTTTCTTCTTCACGAATGGTACGGATGCTCCCCAGGGTGAACAGTTTTGTCGAGTAAACGTTCAGTCTCGAACGAGATCTCGCGCTCTGACGAGAGTTCTAAAAGACCTTCTGGAAATAGCTCTACGAATTCCCTGACTATCGGTACGTTGTCGGGTCCTATCTCTATTCCTTGAGTCTTATCTGCTACGTATACTAGGAAGTCCGTGCATCCACTGGATTGTATCTCGCGAGCCTTCACTGCTGATATCATCGTCTTTGGTTGCTCTGGAGACAAACCCTTGTAGATGAACTTTTCACATCCGATTGGTTCGAAAACGATTTTCCGCCTCCAACAGTTTATGACAACGTTGTGTCCTAAGCTTTTTTTTTTTTTTTTTTGGCATAGTGGCCTTTCTTGCCACAGATGAAACAACCACTTACTCCTTGCTTACATTCTCCTGAGTGCCTCTTTCCGCATTTCGTGCACGTCGAGTTGGCTATCATTTCCTTCCTGGTCGTTTCTCTTCTGGGGGAAATTCTCCTGTGAATCTTGATTGCCTTAATTCCCCTTTTCTCTTGTTGTTATTATGGGAATGCCTACTATTCTGGCCGGTTCCCACATTCTGTCCTCTGTGTTGTAACTCGGGGTTTTACTTCCCCTGAGCCTGCTCAGCTTGCGTTTTCTCCTCTTTTCGTGCCTTAAAATTCTGCGCCTTTCACTCCTTATCCTGAGCCGACTAGTACTCAGCTCAGATAGTCTTGCTGACACATTCTGCTAGTGTCGCTAGTCCGTGCCCTCCGCTACAGACCTAAACTGTGATTTCCGTTCTAAACATCTTCAGCATTCGTTTGACTCTCTCCTTTTGGTCGGTACCAAATCTGGACAAAGTTGAGCCAACTGTTCAAACTTCTTGACTGCCTCCATAACAGTCATACTACATTGGTGCAGGTTATCGAACTCGTCTTACTGCGCTGCTAGTGCTTCCTTGTTGAAGTACGTCTCCTTGAATTCCTCAATGAAATCGCTCCAGCTCATCTCTCTAATGTTCCTCCTAATGGTTACCATCTTCCACCACTAACGCGCCACATTGCGCAGGGTGAAGGATGCGTACATCACTTTCTCTCTCTATCTGTTAACCCTATAAAATCCAAGATTACTTGGATATCCGTTAGCCAATCATCGGCCTCTATAGGGTTGGTGATTCCTAAGAATTCTAACGCTTTCATGCGTCGGAATCTCTCATACAAGTCGCCTTCCCTAGGGATTGGCAGAAAATAATTGCTGCTACGAAAGCAGCCATTACTATGGGTGCTAGTGCTTCCTGAGCTGAAGGAGCTGCTTGCTCCCTCAGAGTTTCTGGGCTGCTAGAGCCTCCTGTGCTGGCATCTCTACTGACTGTGGTGCCTGGGGTTGCTGGCCCAGCTGTTCTCTAAGCTGGTTTAGCTCCCGCTGCTGGTTCTCCATCATCTCTCGCATGGCTGCGATCTGTGCTATCAACTCATCCTCTCAGGATGCTGGGTTTAACTAAGCTCTCGTTCTTGCCATGTTTTCCTATGTAACCTTATCGTACAGCGAAAAAGGAAAATATAAGTCTCTTAAATTCTATACTTGGGACTCGTATCACATATCATTTTCTTTCTTACTTAACAATCTTACTTAAACATTATGGATATAAATATACCCACTATATCCACCTTTCTTTCTCTCATACTGTGATGTCAATACAATTGTCGCATTGTATTGGGACATCGTCTGAGTGCTAGGATTCATCCTGCACTTTCTGTCATATCATACTCACGCTGTGGAAAAAAATTATATCTGGCCCCTAGGGCAAAGCTTTACTACTTATCTCATAATATATTTCACATAATATATATACATATATTCAAGATTCTAGTTCAGTGGGAGTGACACACACTTCCCCTATACGATCCCAACAAGTACATTATGCTATAACTGACGGGGGAGAGCTATTGCTTCCCTCTATATATTTTCAAAACTAACATTCCCGCAGAAGGGTTACTACTATTGGAAGGACAATCCTGATTCAGTATCAGGCATCTCCTCATCATCACTATCACTGAGTGAGTACTCCTCTGGGTTTTCCTCTTCTTCTCAGTCGAAACTGATCTCGTCATCGCTGGCTATGATGACTTGGGGTTCGTACATCCCCATCTATTCGTCATTACTAAAGCAGTTGGGGATCTCCTCTCCCTCATCGTCGGGATGGGCATCGGAAAGAGTCTTGTCATCTTCCTCTTCCATGGGGTGTTCGGGAGACATACGGGCTGGTTCGGGGTTCTCCATTGGCTCCCTATTGCCCTCGTGTACTTCTGGCTGGTGCTCGGCCATGAACTCTTCATCGGCCAGTTGGGGTGCTGGTTCTACCGGGTCACCCTCCATAATGGCGGCTGCTATAATGCCTTGGGCTTGGTAGGGTTCCCGGGGTTAAGCACTTTTCTCTCGGCGTTCACTATCTCCTTAATAAGGCTTGCTAGACGTACTTGATCGCTCTACTAATTCTGTTTGGCAAGGTCTCTTTCTCTCTTTGGGTCTTCTCTTATCTTGATCCACTTTTGTCTCGGTATGTATTGTAGAAGTCCATATCGGTTCCTTGTAGCGAACAGCATACGTTAGAACTGTATCACCGGACATCAGCTGCAGTCTTTCAGTCCGATGAACAAATTCTCGTATATCCATAACTCTAGAGAACTTAGGCGGTTTCACTCCCTGCTTGCCCATAAGGAAAAACTGAGGCTGATGCTGGACTGCTCTCAGAGATTGGCTCGATCGTGGTATGGCGAAACTCGACACAGTTAAGAGCTCATCCTGGTCATAAGGATCCCGATACACACGAGAGTATCTTCCTGAGAGATATCAACAGCTAACAGGACTCAGTTATCCTGGTCAATGGCGTACAATCAGGGAATCACTTTGATAACGTGAAACCAGTCCTCACATTCTCATGGAGTGCAGGAGTACTGTTTGCCACTCGAAACTTAGTGGACAACTAGCCTTGAAGATCAGTACAACTCGGGTAGCAATCCATGCTCTTTCTCTAAACAGTTCTCTAGCACTGCACGGTCGTGATTTTTCGTATAATGATCTCAGCATCTTTTCATCTTGTCCTCGCCATCATAGATTTCGTCGTTTCATTACTATAAAATGTTATCTTCAATAGATAAACATTTACCGACAAAAATAAAACTAACTTACTTGGACAGATGAGGCAGGCATGCGGCGATGTGAGGTAGGATGGCAGGAAACCGCTCTGATACCAACTGTGACGCCCCGTGCCCTCAGCGGCCCGGACCGTCACTGAAAACTATATTACTTGACTTGCTTCTTTAGCTTTTACTTATACTTTCTCTTTAAAACCGATACTTAAACTTGCTGAATTTAATACCATAAATTTAGAGGGATTTTTTTTTTTTATATACACGTACATATTACTATTCACGTACGCATACTATTAAAATGCGGAATTTGAAAAACATAAGGATTTCAATTATACATACATAATTATATACTTGTTTATCTGATTACTATTCACCAGATACTATTTAAATATACTACTCGTACATATACTGTTTACTGTTCCAAAATACCGTTTAACCTTTACTATTCAAAATACTATTTAACTGTCACCATTCAAAATATTATTTACTCATACTGTGCGGAAGAATACTCGCGGTGTATCCATAACCTCATCCTCACATCCACCTCTGCCACCATCATCGTCCCTTGATGTTTACGCTATAGGATGCTTACCTACAGCATGAACACACTCCGTGAGCTTTACGCCCAGTAAGTACAACATGTTAACCGCAAAACTTTGTTTAAAATATAGCACATGCTTAAAATCCTAAGCATGACATATATCACTTAATAAATCACATACCATATAAGCATGTCAGCACTAATGTGACGACCAGTGACATTACATACCATATCACTTAATACGCCCAGTGTGACAACTCGTCAGCATCCTGAGAGGATGAGTTGTTCTAATTTTCGAGGACGAAAATTTTATAAGGAGGGGTGAATGTGACAACCGGGAAATTCAGGTAATTCTCGGATGAAAAATGTACAATTGTATGTACATAACAATTTGTACTATTTAAAGAGTGAAATAAATGTATTTATATTGTTTAGAATATGTGAAAATGTTCTAACAATACTGACGAGTAAGAATTCAGTGTTGGAAAAATTCACTGAGTTGAAACGGGTGAAACGGTGCCAAAATCGGCATTGAAAACCCTAACCGGAGCAATAAAAGACGGTAAACTTCCGTGATTGATTTTGATCAAACGGAAGCAGATTAAATTGATCCGACTGCACAGGAGACCTCAGGAACACGCCGGGACGATTTCGGGAAAATTTCGGCTCGAACCGGCATCGGTCAAAAAGTAGTCGAATTAATGTGAATAGTGAAAGTCAAAGTCAACTTTCACTTTTGTATTTATGACATCATAAATCTAGATTAATAAATGAAAGAAAATGGTGGTTGGTGGAATGAAAGGCCATGATTCATTTAGCTTTTGATCTAAAGGCCAAGATTTGGCCAAAAATTACCATTTTTAATTTTTTAAAAATGGGGAAAGAAATGGCATGGAAAGATGTCAAATTTTGATTGGTTTAGAGCCAAATTAATTGGCTTTCTTGCATGGTTAAGTCGGCAACTTTGTAACAAAAGGGCCGAAACATTTTTTCAAAGCAAAAACCAAAAGAAAATTTGCTAAGTTATCTTCCATGGAGTCTACGTGAGCCACCCAAGGGGAACCAAGCAATATCTTTAAATTTCTTCACAAAAAAGAGTGGCAAAGTGTTTATTGAAGACAAAGGAAGCATTAGACCAAGGTAACTTCCCTTGCACCTCAATTTTTCATGGTTTTTCCTCAAGAAATCCGTGGGTGAATAGTGATTGGAAGATGGAAAAATTTTGGTTGTTTTTCATGGATTTGATGTTGGGTTTCGTTAAGGATGTATTAAGGAAGAAAACCATGCAAATTGTGTAAAGAAAAACCAAATTTTCGTTGGTTTTTCAAAGGTAAATCCGTGGGTTACCTTGAGTAACCAATGAGAAAAAAAGTTTTGGTTAATGGTTAACATGCTTTCTAAGTTTAAATTTGTGAAGAATAAAGCTTGTATTTCATTATGAAAAGCTTGGAAAAAATTTCTTGTGTGAAATACATGATGTGGCCGTGGGTTGTTAATGGTTTGGAAGAAAAATTTTCATTGGTTTATGTGATATTTGGTTGATTGAATTCATGCAAATTAATGTGTAAATGGTGGCAATGTGATTGAAAGAATGAAACAAAATTATTTGGCATGTTTTCATTCTTTGGCCGTGGGTTTTAAGTGTTTAAAAAACCCTAAGAAATTGGTTGAAAATGCAAAGAAAATGGGCTTGAAAATGTGTTAAAAACGTGACATTTGAATGGCCTAAAATGTGGTGAAAGTTTGACAAAATTTGGTTCGGTTTAGTTGTGAAAACCGAAACCAAATTAAGGGTAAAAATGTGAAAAAAATTTTGTAATGTGGGTGATAATGTGAAATTTGAAATTTGTGGGCTTTTATGTAAAAGTTTGGGAAACTTTTACATAAAATAGGCTTGTGGTATAGTACATGGCAGGTACATACGGTTCGAGGCGTACCTAACACCGGAAGCCTTAAAATTACGCCGAAATGCTGCCGAAATTTCAAAAACGGCATTCGGGGTAAAATAGGAATTTAAATTAAAAGTTAGGGCCGGGACGGAAACCCGAGTCCCTAACGGAAAAGTGAATAAGGAAAATTTAAGGGGTGGGTCGTGAATAGTAACCCATCCCCTTAAAAATGAAAAACGCGTGTGAGATTGAAAAACCGACCCCGAGGGGGGCCGTTTTTGGAAATGAAATAAAGGTCCGAGTCGGGAACGGAAAACCCGAGCCTCGGAGACCTAGGTCGGGAAAGTCTAGATGAACGTTTTAAATACTAGTGAAACGTCCATTTGAGGCTCCGAAACGATAGAAAATCGCTAAACCGACGTAAGGGTCGGAATAGTGCTTCCCGAGGGCCGGGAAAGCAAAAAGTGGAAATAAAATAAAAACGAACCCGGTAATGATTAGAAAAGAGTCAGAAAAGTTCCTGAGAGCCAAAAATGCAGTCTGGATCAATAAAATTCCGTCAGGGGCAAAACTGCAATTTTGCCAAAATATTGGGGCAAAATCGTAATTTTGCAAAAGTTGGGGGAAAGCGGTGAAAATAATAAATAAAACCTAAAAAGTTATAAATAGGTTTTATTTAAGCTTTTTTAATGAAAAATAAAAGCTATAAATGGGAAAGAAATTAACAGACATAGTTTTGTCTGTAGGATCCCAAAATCGGCCTACAAGGAAGGCGATTCAAGATCCAAGAGAGAGAAAGAGAACAGTCTGATAAGGTAAGTTCAGACATTTACCTGTCTGCAACATATAGCAATATTGTGCTAACTTAAATGTACTAACTATAAGTTAGGTACATATGTGCTACGGGCACTATGATAGAATAGAGAGAGAGACGAAATGTGCTACGGGCACTATAAGAATGGGACACATGGTTAATTGTGCTTCGGGCACTAGAGCGAGGTTAATGAAACTCACTCACCTAAAATTAAAATGTGAACCATTCCTAACCACGGGACAATGTGAAGTCACCGGGTTAGAATGTTAAAAAGTCGGTAATGAAACCACTTTCTGGCGTACCAGCCTTCCGTACAGGGAGGTACTACTTTTGCCTTCGGGGCTATGAGATAAGGCTGTGGAGGTCAGCACTGATGTACCGCTCCCAGTCAATGTACTATTTTGCCTTCGGGGCTATGAGATTAAGGCTGTGGAGGTCAGCACTAATGTACCGCTCCCAGTCATGCACACTTAAATGGTACTGCCAACTGAGCTCAAAACCAGAACGTAAATAAAGATAATGACCTAAAACTGAAACTGTGCCATAATTGAGCATAAGACAGTTTAGTGAGAGCACTAACATCGCGGTAGATGTACTAGTGTGAGACAGTGTTGTGGTCAAACTTACTATTCACCATGAATAATGGTCAAAGTTACTATTTATGTATGAATAGTGGTCAAAGGTACTATTCATGATGAATAGTCTATTCATAGAAATTTCATTTCTTGCATGTTTGAACTTACTGAGCCTGTAGCTCACCATTTTTGCTAATGTTGCAGGTAAGCGACCAGCTCAGTAGCTTGTTTGACTGGATGCGGACGGGATGGCGCGTGTCAAATGGGATAACTGGGCGAGGGATATGGTACTGCCAGAGTCTTGCCGCTGAGCGTGAAAGTGAAAGGAAAAAAAAAAGGGGAAACAGTTCTTTTGTAATTATATATATTTTACAAAAGCACTGTATTATTTATATTACTTTGTACCTATCAACAAAGTAAATAGTGGAAAAAGATTTTATATGATGTTTAAAAAAAAAAAAAAATTTTCCCAAAAACGTCATGATTTAAATAGAGGAGAGAGATAAGCCGGCGACCCATGAGAGTACAATCTATCACAGTTAGCGATAAAGCTCAACTGAAATAGTATTGTACGATCTCCACAAGGGGCGGGCCGCCACAGGATGGAACCCTCCGAATGTGCATAGATTATCGTGAGCTCAACAAAGTCACGATCAAGAATAAATATCCTCTACCAAGGATCGATGATTTATTCGATCAGCTAAAAGGAGCCACCGTCTTCTCGAAGATTGATCTTCGATCCGGCTATCATCAGTTAAAAATTAAAGAAAGGGACATTCCAAAGACCGCGTTCCGAACACGGTATGGGCACTACGAATTTCTCGTTATGCCTTTTGGATTAACGAATGCACCAGCCGCTTTTATGGATCTGATGAATCGAGTATTCAAGGAATTTTTAGACCAGTTTGTCATTGTGTTTATCGATGACATCCTTATATACTCGAAAGATTGGAAGGAGCATGAGAAGCATCTTCGGACTGTGTTACGCACTCTGAAGGAGCATCAGCTATATGCAAAGTTCTCCAAATGTGAATTTTGGCTAGGTAAGGTCCACTTCTTAGGACATGTCGTTTCCAAAGACGGAATTTCAGTAGACCCAACAAAGATCGAAGCGGTAAGCAAGTGGTCTCCTCCAAAGAATGTGACCGAGATCCGGAGTTTTCTCGGATTAGCGAGCTATTATCCGAGATTTGTAGAGGGATTTGCCAGATTAGCTGCCCCTCTCATTGCTCTCACACGCAAAGAGAAGAAGTTCGAGTGGACAAAGAAGTGTGAAGAAAGCTTTCAAGAGTTGAAGAATCGGTTGACCAGTGCTCCAATTCTCACAATTCCAAAGGATGAAGGAGACTTCGACATTTATAGCGATGCCTCCAGGACAGGTCTAGGAGCTGTGCTGATGCAGGATGGAAAAGTAATAGCCTATGCATCAAGACAACTCAAAGAGCATGAAAAGAACTATCCGACTAATGATTTGGAGTTGGCAGCCGTCGTATTTGCTTTGAAGATATGGCGACATTATCTATATGGAGTTCGGTGCAGAATCTTCACCGACCACCAGAGCTTAAAGTATTTCTTTACTCAGAAAGAGCTTAACATGAGACAAAGAAGATGGCTGGAGTTGGTAAAAGATTACGATTGTGAGATCTTATATCACCCCGGCAAGGCGAACAGAGTGGCAGACGCGTTGAGTCGTAAATCAACGATGCCAGAGCACATAACCATCGATAAGTTGCCCAAGCCACTTCAACATGAGATATCCTTGTTGGGAGTGGAGATAATTTCAGGAAAATTAGCGGCAATGCAACTCAAACCAACAATTCTTGAGGAGATTAAAGAGGCTCAAGAGCTAGATGCTGCTTTCAAAAGGCTTAAAGAAGAGGCCTCGAGGAATGACAGGTCAGAGTTCCACCTCTCCAAAGACGGAACTTTACTCTTCCAAGGAAGAATCTGTGTACCAGATAAAGAAGTTTTAAAGAAAAGAATCCTGGCAGAGGCCCATGACACTCCATATTCGGTGCATCCGGGCAGTACAAAAATGTATCAGGATCTAAAGCAGCACTTTTGGTGGAAAAAGATGAAGAATGACATTGTTAAACACATCAGTAGCTGCTTAACATGTCAAAGAGTCAAAGCAGAGCATCAGCGGCTAGCCAGAGAGCTGCAGCCACTAGAGATTCCAGAGTGGAAGTGGGAGCACGTAACCATGGATTTCGTGTGACGACCAGAGAATTTTAGTGGTGTGACCTAGTTTAATCTAGGGTTTTCTATGAGTTCTGTAAGTAAGAATGTAAAGAAACACTATGGTTGTAATTAGACAAATTATAGTGTTGATAGAAATAAATAAATGTTTTGGAGGAAATTAAAAATCTCCAAAAATAAGTAGAGAATAAAGTATATGAGTAAGAAAGTGAATTCAGGCCCAAAACGCTCAAAAAGGAGTAGTTTCGGTATCTGAACAGTATAAAGATAAGAATATGGCAAGTCAAAGTAAGAGCACAGTAAGAAATGTACAATTGTATGTATATAACAATTTGTACTATTTAAAGAGTGAAATAGATGTATTTATATTGTTTAGAATATATTAAAATGTTCTAACAATACTGACGAGTAAGAATTCAGTGTTGAAAAAATTCACTGAGTTGAAACGGGTGAAACGGTGCCAAAACCGGCATTGAAAACCCTAACCGAGCCAATAAAAGACGGTAAACTTCCGGGATTTATTTTGATCAAACGGAAGCAATTTAAATTGATCCGACTGCACAGGAGACCTCAGGAACACGCCGGGAAGATTTCAGGAAAATTTCGGCTCGAACCGGCATCGGTCAAAAAGTAGTCGAATTAATGTGAATAGTGAAAGTCAAAGTCAACTTTCACTTTAGTAATTATGACATCATAAATCCATTTACCAAATGGAAAGAAATTGGTGTTAGGTAGGATGAATGGCCATGATTTAATTTGCTTTTGATCTAAAGGCCAAGATTTGGCCAAAAATATACCTTTTTAATTTTTGAAAAAGGTGGAAAGTATTAGGCATGAAAGGTGTCAAAATTTCATTGGTTTAGAGCCAAATTAATTGGCTTTCTTCCATGCATAAGTCGGCAAGTTTAGGAATAAAGTGGCCGAAGCCAAATTTCAAGCAAAAACTAAGAGAAAAATTTGCTAAGTTTTTTCTTCCATGGGAACCGTGGGTGACCAAAGGAAAACCAAGTAATTCCTTCAAGTTTTCTATACAAAAAGTGTGGCAAAACATCACTTGAAGACAAAGGAAGAAAGTGAATAAGGTAACTTCCCTTGGATTGAAATTTTTCTTGGTTTTTTCTTCATGAAAACCGTGGGGTGAATAGTGAATTAAGATGGAAAAGTTTTGGTTGTTTTTCATTAAGTTGATGATGGGTTTTGTTATGGGTGTAATGAGAAAGAAAACCATGCAATTGGTTTAAAGAAAAACCAATTTTTGGTTGGTTTTCCAAAGGAAAATCCGTGGGTTACCATTGGTAAGCAATGAGAAATTTGTGTGATTTATGTGTTAACATGCTTTTAACTTATGTTTTGTTAAGAATAAAGCATGAATTTCACTATGGAAAAGCTTGGAAAAATTTTGGTGTTCATTTACTCAAAGTGGCCGTGGGTTTACTTAGGGTTTTGGTGAAAATTTTGCATGTTTCATATGATGTTTGGTTAAGTGAAATCATGCATTTTATGATGTGAATAATGAAATTTTTGATTGAAAGCATGAAACAAAAATGATGGCATGTTTTTCACTAATGAGGCCGTGGGTTTAAGTGTTTAAAAAAAACCCTAAGAATTTAGTTGAAAAGTACAAGGAAATGGGCTTGAAAAAGTGTTAGAAAAATGGCATTTAATAGCCTAACAAGTAGTAGAAAAGTTTGAGAAACTTTGGTTCGGTTTGGTGGTGAAAACCGAAACCAAAACTAAGGACAAAATTGTGAAAAAAATTTGTAATGTGGTTAAAAATGTGAAATTGGAATTTGTGAGCTTTTATGTAAAAGTTTGGAAAACTTTTACATAAAATAGGCTTGTGGTATAGTACGTGGCAGGTACATATGGTTCGAGGCGTACCTAACGCCGGAAGCCTTAAAATTACGCCGAAATGCTGCCGAAATTTCAAAAACGGCTTTCGGGGTAAAATAGGAATTAAAAATAAAAGTTTAGGGTCGGGTCGGAAACCCGAGTCCCTAACGGAGAATTGAATAGGGAAAACCAAAGGGGTGGTTCGTGAATAGTAGACCGTCCCCTAAAAATGTAAAATGAGAGTGAAACGGAAAAACCGACCCCGAGGGGGGGGCGTTTTTGGAAATGAAATAAAGGTCCGAGTCGGGTACGGAAAATCCGAGTCTCGGAGACCTAGGTCGGGAAAGTCTAGACGAACGTTTTAAATACTAGTAAAACGTCCATTTGAGGCTCCGAAGCGATAGAAAATCACTAAACCGACGTAAGGGTCGGAATAGTGCTTCCCGAGGGTCGGGAAAGTGAAAAGTGGAAATATAATAGAAACGAACCCGGTAATGATTAGAAAAGGGTCAGAAAAGTTCCTGAGGGCCAAAAATGCAGTCTGGATCAATAAAATACCGTCAGGGGCAAAACTGCAATTTTGCCAAAATATAGGGGTAAAATTGTAATTTTGTAAAAGTTGGGGAAAATTGGGGAAATGATAAATAAAGCCCAAAAAGTTGTAAATAGGTTCTATTTAAGCTTTTTAATGAAAAATAAAAACTATAAATGGAAATGAAATTAACAGACAAAGTTTGTCTATAGGATCCAAAAATCGACCTACAAGGAGGGCGATCAAAGATCCTAGAGAGAAGAAGAGAAGAGATTGATAAGGTAAGTACAGACATTTAATTGTCTACTCACGAATGGACTTACCATAAAGTTGTGATATATATATATACACATTTAAGCTATTCAGTTTGTGACATGATACTATCATGTTCACGAGAATAGTAAGCAAGATTAGAAAAAGAAAAGAGAAATAATTTAAGTCAAATAATAAGACTTAAAAGTTAAGGTTGGCGTACCGGCCTCCCCAGTTGTGAGGTTCCCAGATAGCCTCCACCCTAGAAGTGTGGCGCTGCCTCGTTAATAATGAGGTAGTTTATGGCTTAACTTCCTGCCTCCACTCCAGAAGTGTGGCGCTGCCTCGTTAATAATGAGGTAGTTTATGGCATGACTTACTACCTATAAGGTCAGTAGTCCAGAGATGACCTTAGGGTTGATCGGTGGGTCGCTCCCCTGATCCTCTATTGGTCTGCGCGCACTAGGTACGTCCAACCACGGGCCCACAAGTGAAAGATAAAGCAGATGAAGTAAAGCAAAGAAAAGAAAGAAATAGAATAGAAAGAACAAGCAGTATAGGACTAAAGAAAATAATTGGTCCTAAGTTGACTAACCCTAGAGTGGTGTATTCAGCTTATTTACTTGTATGTATGTTTGTACTTACTGAGCTTTAGCTCATTAGTCTATTCGTGCTGTAGGTAATAAAGGAAAGCAACCAGCAAGATGAAACAAGAGTAGCGGGCTGGCAGGCAGATCCCAGCGATGTCATGGACGGGTTATGATTCCGTTTCGTAGAATTCTGCTGTACTCAAGGTGTAAAAGAAAGAAAGTGTAATAGTGAGATATATGTATAAAGACAAGACAAGAGTGTAGTATGTAAAGTAGTGAAACAAGCTTAAAAGTATGTTTCTATTTTTACGTACTTTAAAGTAACAAGACTCCAAAAATATATTTTGGAAAAACAAAAAGTATTAAGTAGTACGTATATATTTATGTATACACAATTTTCAAGAATCAGTAGTTTCATCCAGTCCAGTTTAAAAAGAAAGAAAAAAAAAAATTCCTAGTTTTTCAAGAACAAATCTTTTAAACCCCAAGGAGAAGAAAGTTATAGAGACAAGCAAGCTAAGTAAGACTAAGCAAAGAATAAAGAAAGCAAGCAAGATAAGGTGGACGACCTAAGCTAGAGGGGTCGCCCACAAGTGCATACAATACACGATGCTTCTGTCATGCATAAAGTATATGAAGTTTTATATTCAGTGTTATGACATGTTATGTGATGACATGATATGTGAGCTGATATGTAATTTGCTTATATGGTATGTGATTTATTAAGTGATATATGTCATGCTTAGGATTTTAAGTTTGTGCTATATTTTAAACATGTTTTGCGGTTAACATGTTGTACTTACTGGGCGTAAAGCTCACGGAGTGTGTTCATGCTGTAGGTAAGTTTCCTATAGTGCAAACACCAAGGGGCGATGATGGCGGCGGAGGTGGATGTGAGGATGAGGTTATAGATACACTGTGAGTATTCTTCCACACAGTATGAGTAAATAGTATTTTGAACGGTGACAGTTAAACAGTATTTTGAATAGTAAAGATTAATTGGTATTTTGGAATAGTAAACAGTATATGTATGAATAGTATATTTAAATAGTGTCTGGTGAATATTAAGCAGATAAACAAGTATATAAGTGTGTATGTATAATTGAAATCCTTATGTTTTTCAAATTTTGCATTTTAATAGTATACGTATGTGAATAGTAAATACGTACGCGTATATTAAAAAAAATCCCTCTAAATTTATGGTATTAAATTCAGCAAGTTTAAGTATCGGTTTTAAAGAGGAAGTATAAGTAAAAGCTAAAGAAGCAAGTAATAGAGTTTTCAGTGACGGTCCGGGCCGCTGAGGGCACGGGGCGTCACAAAAGTGGTAGCAAAATCTTCATTGAAGTCAAGGAAAGCAAGAAATCAAGGTAGCTATCTTTGGTTTGCATTTTTTCTTGCTTTTTTATTGAAAAATCCGTGGGTTAAATGGTGTGAAGGACGAAAAATTTTAGGTTGGTTTTGGTTGATTTGGTGCTTGGGTTTTGTTAAGGGTGTGATTAGTAGAAAAACCATGTATTTTCTTTAAAGAAAAACAAAGTTTTGGTTGGTTTATCAATGGTAAATCCGTGGCTTACCTTGTGTGTTTGTTCATGGATTGTTGTTAATTAAGTGTTGTGATGTTTTAAATCATATTTTGGATTAAAGGAAAGCATGATTTGCATGGTTAGAAAGCTTGAAAAAATTTTGGTATCTAATAACCCTAAAATGGCCGTGTGACATGGTTAGGTTTGGTGAATATTTTTGCATGATTAACTTGATGTTTTGATAGTTTAAAGCATGCATTAAATTATGGAAATATTGGTTATGAGGTTGAAAGCATGATACAAAATGTTATGCACGTTTGTAACTAGAGTGGCCGTGCGGTATGAATGGTTAAAAAACCCTAAGAATTGTGTTGTAAAATGCATGGAAAATGGCTTGAAAATGTGCTAGGTAATAGCCTTTGAATAGCCTAAAATTTGGTTATAGAATTGAAAAGTTTTGGCTAGGTTTTGGATAGGAAAACCGTGGCTAAAACTAAGGGCAAAATTGAAAGAATTTTGTTAATGGTGTATGGAAATGTGAATTGTTAAATGTGTGAGCTTTTATGTAAAAGTTTGGGAAACTTTTACATAAAATAGGACTTTGGTATAGTAGGTGACAGGTACACATGGTTCGAGACGTACCTAACGTCGGTAGCCTTAAATTTACGTCGAAATGCTGCCGAAATTTCGAAAAACAGCATTTAGAGCAAAAAGGGAATCGAGAGTAAAAGTTTAGGGTCGGGTTAGAAACCCAAGTCCCTTGAGGAAAATTGAATAAGAGAAACCTAAGGGGTGGTTTGTGAATAGTAACCCATCCCCTTAAAAGTGTAAAACGCGAGTGAAACTGAAAAACCGACCCCGAGGGGGGGGGCATTTTTGGGAAACGAAGTAAAGATCCGAGTCGGGTACAGAAAATCCGAGCCTCGGAGGCCTAAATTGGGAAAGTCTAGATGAACGTTTTAAATATTAGTAAAACGCTCATTTAAGGCCCCGAAACGATAGAAAATCACTAAACCGACATAAGGGTCGGAATAGTACTTCCCGAGGGTCGGGAAGGTGAAAAATGGAAATAAAATAGAAACGAATCCGGTAATGAATGAGAAAAGAGTCAGAAAAGTTCCTGAGAGCCAAAAGTGCAGTCTAGATCGAGAAAATCCCATCATGTGCATAATTGCGATTTTGCCAGAATGCAAGGGTAAAATTGTAATTTTTCAAAAGTTGAGAAAAATGGAAAAAATGATAAATAAAGCCTAAAAATTTTTAAATTGGTTTTATTTAAGCTTTTTAATAAAAAAATAAAAGCTATAAATGGAAATGAAATTAATAGACAAGGTTTTGTCTGTAGGATCCCAAAATCGACCTACAAGGAGAGCGATTAAAGATCCAGGAAGGAAAAGGAGAAGAAACAGATAAGATAAGTTCAGACATTTACTTGTCTGCAACATGTAGCATTATTATTGCTAACTTTGATGTACTAACTATAAGTTAGGTACATATGCGCTATGGGCACTATTATAGAATAGAGAGAGATGAAATGTGCTACGAGCACTATTGAAAATGGGACGCATAATAAATTATGCTTCGGGTACTAGAGCGAGGTTAATGAAACTCACTCACATGAAATTAAAATGTGAACCATTCCTAACCACGGGGCAATATGAAATCACCGGTTTAGAACTTTAAAAAGTCGGTAATGAAACCACTTTTGGCGTACCAGCCTTCCGTATGGGGAGGTAAAGTTTGCCTTCGGGGCTATGATGATGAGATTAAGGCTGTGAAGGTCAGCACTAATATACCGCTCCCAGTCATGTGCACTAAAATGGTATGGCCAACATGAGCTCAAAACTAGAACATAAATAAAGATAATTACCTAAAACTGAAACTATGCCATAATTGAGCATAAGACAGTTTCGTGAGAGTACTAACACTGTGGTTGATGCACTGCTGATATACTGTGTTGTGGTCAAAGTTACTATTTATGATGAATAGTGGTCAAAGTTACTATTCATGAATAATAGTATTATTCATAGAAATTCTATTTCTTGCATGTTTGTACTTATTGAGCCTGTAGCTCACCATTCTTGCTTATGTTGCAGGTAAGCAACTAGCTCACTAGCTTTGTATGGCTGGATGGCGGACAGGATAGCGAGTGTCAAATGGGATGGGAAGCCAAGGGATATGGTTCTACCAGAGTTTTTCCGCTGAGCGTTAATAAAGAAAGGAAAAAGAAACAGTTCTTTTGTAATAATATATATTTTATGAAAGTACTGTTTTATGTAAATTACTTTGTACTTGTAAACAAAGTGATTAGTGGATAATGTTTTACGTTATTTTTTTTTTTTTAAAAATCCCCCAAAAATGTCGTGTTTTAAAGAGAGATAGATTAGCCGGTGACCCATGAGAGTACAATCTATCGCAGTTAGCTATGAAGCTTAACTGTAATAGTATTGTATGATCTCTACGAAGGGCGGGCCGCCATAGTTGGTATCAGAGCAGTGTTGACCATATCCTGATTTGACACTTCGCGCATCCTACACCGCAATCCAAGTAAGTATTTTACTTAAGTTTAGTCAATTATTTTCTTATATGAAAATAATTATCTTATCGGTAGCAAGATGACTAGACCTCCTTATGCGAGATCGCTGCTACCACGACCAAGAGGATTGTTGCAGGTATGGATGAGACCTATTGTGAGGCTGTCTATTTCCCAACGTCCGGCACTTAGACCCCCAGTGCTAGAGAGGCCTGCAGTACCAGCACCAACCACTGTAGATGTAGTACATCCTCGACCGGTACTTCATCCACCTGTAGTAGTAGACATTCCAGTTGTTGGTGGACGCCAACATATTGGTGTGAGAGTTTTGGCTCGAGTGGTACAGGCATTTAGAGCTAGTAGTCCCCCTATGTTTGATGGTGGACAACAGTCAATGGAGACAAAGGATTGGCTCCATGCAATAGAAAGGATTATGGTGATCTGTGATATTAATCAAGAGATGTGGATCCAGTTGGCAATAAATATGTTTTAGGGAGATGCTTGATTATTCTGGGATTATTGTGATCAAGAGATTCTGTTGGGATTTAGTTGGGATGAGTTTCGACATCGGATGGCTGATCAATTTTCGCCTAAGGATACTACACCGACTCCTACACTTGCAGAGAGACGAGAGGTAGTTACACCCACGTATCCTGGATTTGATGAGGTTAGGGATTATATTCTCCAGACAAAGAGGATGGTCATGTTGTCTGGTGAGACACTTATGTCTTACATAGCACGATTTGAGGAGAATATTAGGAGGAGATGTCCATTGCCCAACCTCACTGAAGGGAACTGTTGTGAGCTTTTCTAGAAAGGTTTACCTATGGAGCTGAGATAGAGGGCGATTAAGCTATATCCTCCTACGCTCCAAGAGTTTGTAGTGATGATCGAGAGGGGGATTATGATTGAGCATCTATCACAGAGTCGACAAGAGACACTGTGTCAAGATGAGACGATGGCACGCATCTTTGGGTCGAGAAGGATGATGACCGATCATGAGGCCGGACCGTCTAGACCACGAGGAGGTGATGACTCCGGACAGGGAGCATTGCCTAGAGGTGGTGATGACTTAGATGATTCAGATGACGATGAGGATTCAAAAGAATATCCTCTAGTCCCAGATGCAGGAGATGTGTGACCTGTAGATGTATTCATATACATAAGTAGCTTATAGAGAAAAGCTCTTTTGTATAGACCTGTGGCCAAGATCTATATGATGGCCGATGTATATATGACTAGTGATGGTTATGTATGATATATAAACGTTTTGCTATGAATGAAATATCAAAATGATTATATGTTGTACGATGATATGATACGACGATGTGGCTTTACATTACCCTGAATTTCATAAATTTATATGATTTTACGAATGTGGTCATGGAAAAGCTAACAATGAATCGTCGTGCCATAATAGGATAATAGGCAAGATGGTGGATTTACGAAATCAACCAGAGAGACGAGAACGACGTCCTAATCTCATGGAAAGAGTAGAGCAGTTACAAGCTTTACTAGAAGCTCAGATGCAAGAAAATGCTGATCTAAGACAACGAGTAGAGGATTTAGAATAGACGCAAGGTTATGAAGGCACCCAAGTGGAACAGGAAGCTGAGGTAGATCCAGTTATTCCTCCAGCTGTTGTACATGAGAGAGTTCCTGAACCGCCACCTGTAGTAAATCTGGAACCCCTCTATGAAAGATTCAGGCGTATGAGGCTACCAGAATTTGAAGGTTCTACTAATCCTCTAGAGGCTGAAGACTGGTTTTCATCATTGCAAGTGATCCTGGAATTCATGAATTTAACTGACCAGGAGAAGGTCGCATGTGTGTCTTTTGTTTTGAGGAAAGATGCTCACTTTTGGTGGGACACTGTGCGACTGAGAATAAATGTGTCTACCATGAATTGGACTGAATTTCTGGAAGAATTTAACCAGAAATACTATGATCCTGCATCTATGAGACTACAGTAGAAAGAGTTCTCAAAATTGAAGCAAGGAAATATGTCGGTGAGTGAAGTTTGCCGAAAGTTCGATCAGTTATCCCACTTATGTACCTACATAGTCCTTACTGAGAGGGAGAAAATACAGAAAATGATCGAGATGTTCAGGGCAGAAATTGCGACATATGTAGATAGTGGACAGATACCACCTACTTCTGTAGCAGATTGTGTTAGTCGTGCCATGAGAACTGAGTTTCATGTAACCCGACAGAGGGAGGAAAGAGAGAAGAACTGGGAGGCCAAGAAGAAGGAGAGGGCATTGGCTAAGTCTACACAAGTTGGTCAATCTAGCAAGTCTAATCAAAATGCTAAACCATGCCAGGGAAATAATTAAGGATCCCAGCAAAATAAGAGGAAAGGCAATTTTACTGGAAATCGCCAGGCAAAATAATCGAAACCAGCAGGCAAAATAAGAATAGCTGGCAATGCGGAATCTAATGTACCAAATGTCCTACATGCGAGAAGAGACATTCTGGGCAATGCAGATTTGGGCCACTTGTTTGTTATGAATGTGGAAAGGAAGGTCATTATGCCAGGAACTGTCCAAGCAACAGGCAGAGTGTACAAGGCACTTCCCAACCGCACCAGACACGCCCACAAGCTTATTCCCTTCAGGCCAAGGTTAAAGAGTTTCCAGTAAGGCCGCAATGCCAGGAGCGTGTGCCATGTGCTGATGCTCATGTAATAGCCTAAACCAAGGAGGATGCAGAGGCAGGAACATCAAATGTGGTGACAGGTCAGCTTCCTGTCGCTAGTCATGTAGCCTCTATACTATTTGATTCTAGTGCTATGCGTTCATTTGTTTCCTATGAATTTGCTGACAAGATAGGACATCCTAAGGACTATATGGGAAAAATATTTAAGACAGTTTTACGCTCTGGGGAAGTATTGTTGTCCAATTACTGGTTACCTCATGTACCAGTATATGTGGCAAATATGGAGCTATATGCTGAGTTGATCATAATAAAGATCGTCGATTACGATGTGATTTTATGCATGGATTTCCTAGGGAAATATCAAGCTATGATCGACTGCCGAAATCAAAAACTAGTATTCCAACCCGAGGAAGAAGAGAGTTTCGAATACATAGATGCTTCTCGAAAACCTAGGAAGATGATGATCAGTTCACTAAAAGTAAGTAAGCTGATGGCCAGTGGTTGTATGGGATATCTGGCATATGTGATGGATACTACAGAGGAGCAGAAGCTTTAACCTGAAGATGTTCTTGTTGTTAATGAATTTCTTGACGTATTTCTAGAAGAGTTACCAGGGATACCTCCAGAACGAGAAATCTCGTTCGAAATTGAGTTGATGCCTAGAATAGCACCTATTTCCAAAGCACCATACCGCATGGCTCCAGTGGAGTTAAAGGACCTACAGGAACAATTAAAGGAGCTTCTGGACAAGGGATTCATAAGACCGAGTTATTCTTCGCGGGGTGCACCTGTGTTGTTCGTCAAGAAAAAGGATGGAACGTTCCGTTTGTGCATTGATTACCGAGAGTTGAATAAGGTTACGATCAAAAATAGGTATCCGTTACCTAGAATTAATGACTTATTCAACCAGTTAAAAGGCACAGCGGTATTTTCTAAGATTGACTTATGATCAGGATATCACCAGTTGAGAATCAAGGAGAGTGATATTCCTAAGACGGAGTTTAGGACTCGTTATGGTCATTATGAGTTCCTTGTGATGCCATTAGGATTAACAAATGCGCCAGCAGCATTCATGGACTTGATGAATAGAATCTTTAAAGATTATTTGGATAAGCTTGTCATTGTATTCATTGATGACATTCTTATATACTCAAAGACTCATGAGGAGCACACGGAGCATCTGAGAATCGTGTTGTATACGATAAGGAAGTATCAACTGTATGACAAATTCTCAAAATGCGAGTTTTTGCTGGATAGAGTACATTTCCTCGGGCATGTTGTATCCCAAGAAGGTATTGCTGTAGATCCGACGAAGGTAGATGCAATTAACCAATGGCCTACACCAAAGAGTGTGATGGAAATACGCAGTTTCTTGGAGTTAGCTGGTTATTATCGGAGGTTTGTAGAGGGATTCGCGCGTTTAGCTACACCTCTTACTGCTATTACACGCAAGGAAAGAAAGTATGAGTGGACTATAGAGTGCAAAAGAAGCTTCCAGGAGTTAAAGAGACGGCTGAGAAGCGTACCAATCCTTACGCTTCCCACTGAAGAGGAGAAGTTTGTGATCTACAGTGATACATCTAAAATAAGATTGGGAGCAGTCCTGATGCAAGGTGGCAAGGTGATTACCTACGCTTCATGTCAATTAAAGGATCATGAAAAGAATTACCCTACACATGACCTTGAACTTGCTGCAATAGTGTTTGCACTTAAAATTTGGTGACACTATCTCTATGGAGCCCAGTGTCAGATTTTTACTGATCACTAAAGCCTGAAGTATTTCTTCACGTAAAAGGAGCTCAATATGCCACAAAAAAGATGGTTGGAACTGGTAAAGGATTATGATTATGAAATCCTATATCATCCAGGGAAGGCCAACTGTGTAGCAGATGCTTTAAGTAGAAAGTCTACCATATCGCACTAGCTACCGATAAAAAGGCTTCCGAAACCATTGCAGTAAGAGATAAATTCTATGAACTTGGAGCTGATATCCGGAAGATTGACTGCACTCTAAGTGGAATCATCGTTGTTTGAGGATATCAAGGAAGCTCAAAGACGAGATCCAAGAATGACAAATTCTCAAGACGGAATTTCCAAGGACGGAATGATCCTCTATCAAGGAAGAATTAATGTTCAGGCTGATGAGGAACTTAGAAGACGGATCATGTTAGAAGCCCATGAGACACCATATTCAGTTCATCCCGGAGCTAGTAAGATGTATCAGGACTTGAAGTTACAGTTCTGGTGGAAAGGGATGAAGAATGATATAGCAAAATTCGTGAGCAGATGCATGACCTGTCAGAAAATCAAAGCTGAGCATAAGCATCCAGCAGGAAGATTGGAACCTTTAGAGATTCCCGAATGGAAATGGGAACACATTATGATGGATTTTGTAATGAGACTACCAAAAACCCGAGAAGGTTATGATGCCATCTGGGTTATTGTAGACAGATTGACCAAGACGGCATGGTTTATAGCTATCAAGATGACTTTTTTGTTAGAAAAGTTTGCTCAGTTATATATAGCTCATGTTGTCAAATTACATGGAGTACCAAAATCCATTGTATCAGATTGATATGCACGATTCACTTCGAATTTCTGAAAGTATGTCTAAGAAGCCATGGGTACTGAATTGAGACTTATTACGGCATTTCATCCGCAAACAAACGGACAGTCAGAGCGGACCATTCAGACATTAGAGGACATGCTTCGAGCTTGTGTAATGGATTTTATGGGAATATGGAACGAGAAGTTACCATTAATTAAATTCTCATACAATAATAGTTACCAAGCTTCCATAGGAATGGCACCTTATGAGGCTCTTTATGGACGGAAATGCAGATCGCCGATACACTGGTATGACCTGCGAGAGAAACAGCTGCATAAGATGGATTTTATACTAGAAACTTCCGATGTCGTTGCAAGAATTCAGCGTCAAATGAAAATTGCACAAAGTCGACAAAAGAGTTATGTGGATAAGAGGTGAAGATCCTTCGAGTTTAATGAAGGAGACTTCGTGTTTCTTAAGGTATCGCCTGTAAAGGGAATTATGCGTTTCGGTAAGAAGGGAAAACTGAGTCCAAGATATATCAGACCTTATGAAATTATCGAACGCATTGGAAAGGTCGCTTACAGATTAGCGTTACCTCCCTAATTGTCGGCAGTGCATAATGTATTTCATGTATCCATGCTGAGAAAGTATGTACCAGATCCGTCCCATATGTTGAAGCATGAACCTATTCAGATCCATGAGGATTTGACATATGAAGAACAACCTATTCGAGTACTAGCTCATGAAGAGAAAGCACTGAGGAATAAGACAATCCCACTAGTGAAGATTTTGTGGAAAAATCACAACATTGAAGAAGCTACATGGGAATGAGAAACAAAGATGAGGAATTTATACCCCCACTTGTTCTAATTTTCGAGGACGAAATTTTATAAGGAGGGGTGAATGTGACAACCGGGAAATTCTGGCATTCTCAGAAGAAAAAGTACAATTATATATATGTGACAACTTATACTATTTAAATAGTGAAATAAATAAATTTATATTGTTTAGAATATATTAAAATGTTTTGACAATGCTGATGGATAAAAATTCGGTGTTGGGAAATTTTGCCGAAGCAAAACGGGTGAAACCGTGTCAAAATGACATTAAAAACCCTAACTGGTGCCTACGGTGCACTGAAAGATGAAAAAACTTCCGGGATTGATTTTGATCAAACGGAAGCAGTATAAATTGCACCGGAGACCTCAGGAACCCGTCGGGATGATTCCAGGAAAATTTCGACTCAATCAGACATTGTTCAAAAAGTAGTCGAATTAATATGAATAGTAAAGTCAAAGTCAAACTTTTGATTTTGCATTTATGAAATCATTTAAGCCATTTATTAAATGTGTAAAAAGTGGTTGTTGGTGGCATTAATGGCTAAGATCAATTTGCTTTATGATCTAAAGGCCTAGATTTGGCCAAAATTAGTCAAATTAATTTTGACAAAAATGGGAAAATATTTGGCTAGAAAAGTGTTGAAATTTGATTGGTGGAAAGCCTAATTAATTGGGTTCTTTAACAAAAAGAGTCGGTTGCTTTGTGCTTAGTGAATCCATGGCTAATTCAAAGAGAAAGAAAGCCAAAAAATTTTTTCTAAGTGTTCCCTAGAGCAAACCATGAGCACCCAAGAGAAACAAAGCTAAAAATTCAAACTTCCTTCACCAAAGTGGTAGCAAAATCTTCATTGAAGTCAAGGAAAGTAAGAAATCAAGGTAGCTATCTTTGGTTTGCATTTTTCCTTGCTTTTTCATTGAAAAATCGGTGGGTTAAATGGCGGGAAGGATGAAAAATTTTAGGTTGGTTTTGGCTGATTTGGTGCTTGGGTTTTGTTAAGGGTGTGATTAGTAGAAAAACCATGTATTTTATTTAAAGAAAAACAAAGTTTGGTTGGTTTTTCAATGGTAAATCCGTGGCTTACCTTGTGTGTTTGTTCATGGATTGTTGTTAATTAAGTGTTGTGATGTTTTAAATCATGTTTTGGATTAAAGGAAAGCATGATTTACATGGTTAGAAAGCTTGAAAAAATTTTGGTATCTAATAACCCTAAAATGGCCATGTGATATGGTTAGGCTTGGTAAGCATTTTTGTATGATTAACTTGATGTTTGAATAGTTTAAATCATGCATTGAATTATGGAAATGTTGGTTATGAGGTTGAAAGCATGAAATAAAATGTTATGCATGTTTTTACCTAAAGTGGCCGTGGGGTATAAATGGTTAAAAAACCCTAAGAATTGTGTTGTAAAATGCATGGAAAATGGATTGAAAATGTGCTAGGTAATAGCCTTTGAATAGCCTAAAATTTGGTAAAAGAATTGAAAAGTTTTGGCTAGGCTTTGGATAGGAAAACCGTGGCTAAAACTAAGGGCAAAATTGAAAGAATTTTGTTAATGATGTATGGAAATGTGAATTGTTAAATGTGTGAGCTTTTATGTAAAAGTTTGGGAAACTTTTACATAAAATAGGACTTTTGTATAGTACGTGGCATGTATACATGGTTCGAGGCATACCTATCGCTGGAAGCCTTAAATTTCCACCGAAATGCAGTCAAAATTTCGAAAAACAGCATTTAGGGCAAAAAGGGAATCGAGAGTAAAAGTTTAGGGTCGGGTCGGAAACTCGAGTCCATTGAGGAAAATTGAATAAGAGAAACCGAAGGGCTGGTTCGTGAATAGTAACCCACCCCCTTAAAAATGTAAAACACGAGTGAAACTAAAAACCGACCCCAAAGGGGGGGCATTTTTGGGAAACGAAGTAAAGTTCCGAGTCGGGTACGGAAAATCCGAGCCTCGGAGGCCTAAATCGGGAAAGTTTTGATGAATGTTTTAAATATTAGTAAAACGCTCATTTGAGGCTTCGAAACGATAGAAAATCACTAAACCAACATAATAAATTGTGCTTCGGGCACTAAAGCAAGGTTAATGAAACTCACTCAGATGAAATTAAAATATGAACCATTCCTGAGCACGGGGCAATATGAAGTCACCGGGTTAGAACTTTAAAAAGTCAGTAATGAAACCACTTTTGGCGTACCAGCCTTCCGTACGGGGAGGTAAACTTTACCTTCGGGGCTATGATGATGAGATTAAGGCTGTGAAGGTCAGCATTATTGTACCGCTCCTAGTCATGTGTACTAAAATGGTACGGCCAACATGAGCTCAAAACCAGAACATAAATAAAGATAATTACCTAAAACTGAAACTATGCCATAATTGAGCATAAGACGGTTTCGTGAGAGTACTAACACTGTGGTTGATGTACTACTGATATACTGTGCTGTGATCAAAGTTACTATTCATCATGAATAGTAGTCAAAGTTACTATTTATGATAAATAGTACTATTCATAAAAATTCTATTTCTTGCATGTTTGAACTTACTGAGCCTGTAGCTCACCATTTTCGCTCATGTTGCAGGTAAGCAACCAGCTCACTAGCTTTGTATGGCTGGATGGCGAACAGGATAACGACTGTCAAATGGGATGGGAAGCCAAGGGATATGGTTCTGCCATAGTTTTTTCACTGAGCGTTAACAAAGAAAGGAGAAAGAAACAGTTCTTTTGTAATAATATATATTTTGCGAAAGTACTGTTTTATGTAAATTACTTTGTACTTATAAACAAAGTGATTAGTGGATAATGTTTTACGTTATGTTTTAAAAAAAAAATCCCCTAAAAATGTCATGTTTTAAAGAGAGATAGATTAACCGGTGACCCATGAGAGTACAATCTATCGCAGTTAGCTATGAAGCTTAACTGTAATAGTATTGTATGATCTCTACGAAGGGCGGGCCACCACAGAAAATTTTTGGTTTTTGTTCTAGCAAAAAAAAACCCCATTCTCTTGGATTCCCATGCCCATTTTGGTTTCTCAAGCCTAGTTGAAACCGTGCTTGGTTCAAGGCACGAAGGTAAATCGAAAAACCTTATCTTGCATTAGTTAGTTTTAAGTTTTGATCAAGGCCATTTATGTGTATTTATTTATGCAAATGGTTTGTAATAAGTTTATGTTGAGCCCTTAGATTATCATTTTTAAGTTCTTGTGGTTGTGGTTGTGTTTACATTTTTTTTTTTTTATGAATGGTTATGTGCGAATGAGAGCATGAACGTTTTAGTGGCTGGACACAAATCTGTACTGAAGGAAAGGCCATGGATTTTGGCCATTTCGACCCTCTTATGGTCTGGATTTGGGATTTGTTAAAACATGGTGTTTTACGGAAATTTTGATACGGTCGTTTTTCTATCAAAAAGGCCTCGGCCAAAAGCGAACCTAAGATAGGTTTTTAGGGTGTTTTTCACTCGATGTCCATAATAGGGAACAAAATCCGAACCCAGTGTTTAGTCTCAGGTTTTGCTAGAAATGGACCACTTAGAGTCCGAATCGGTTCTCAGACTCAACATGAAAGTTGTAGATCTCATCAAGACCTTGAAAACCATCAACGTGTGTCAAAAATTTTACTGTTTTGGGCCTCAAACTGAGCCGTTTTTACGGAGACATAAAACTGGGATTTTTTTTACAAAAAACTGGGCATCAAGCCCACGGGTTTAATGAAATTAGGAGCCGTTAGAGTTAGATTTAGGCTCCAACATGAAACACGAGATTTGTTCATCTTGTCGAGGGTGAAAACTTTCATGTTCGACAAAATTGCAAATGAAGTCGTTTAGACCAAGTTTCAAAATAGTTTTCAAAAGTGGTTCAAAACCACCTTTAAAATGCAAGCTTTAAAAATATAATTTATACACTTCAAAATAAAAATGTGGTTTAGCACTTTAATATATGAACAAGATTTTCATAAAAACATCCCCCACCTTCAAACGGGGTGATAAGGGGGTGGTTTCAAAATAAGGAATTTTTTCAAGATTTTTACAAGCCAACCCAAACAATTTTTTTCAAAATAAAATAGTGTGTGTAGCCTAGTAGGCTACCACACCAAACAAGCCTTAGTGGCCTGGTAGGCTACTACCCCAAACAAGCCATAGTAGCCCAGTGTTCCATTACACCAAACAAGCCTTAGTAGCCAGGTAGGCTACCACACCCCAACAAGCGAAGTAACCCGGTCGGTTACTACACTAAGTTCACGTATAGTAACTCGATAGACTACTTAGTTACCAACACATAAGTTAACCGGTCAGTTGACTGAGCGGTAAACCAGTCAAGAGCCACGTTTCAAACAACACAGTGAGGAACGATGATTAATCTGTCAAGTAGACGATTAATCGAACATGATACGAGTTAGACACCAAATCCCCATAATAGGCCAATAGAGTATCGACGGGTCTCGGTACCCCATAGAAACGCAAGTTATAATCACTAGCGTTAATAGTGACTCAACGAGAGTATTAATGAGAAACGTTATTGATGATAGGTGGTAACCTATGAATTGTTAAAGGCATGATTTCAAGTTGCTTGCAATTAGGTAAGTACAACTCCACCTATGGCATGAATGAAAATGCTTTCAAATGATATTTTACAGTATGTTAAAATATGTATGCCATGCACACAATGTTGCACCTCATGTTTAAGACCATGTAGTTTCACAATCAAGTAGACTGATGAAAAAGCAAGATAGATGCCATACGTCCCTACTATGTAGGATTTGGGACCGCTTAGAGAAGCATATAGCTAGAAAAGATAAACAAGATGGAAAGTAGTAAGCGTGTCGTACCGGCCCTTTCAAATGAAGGGGTTTTAAGTTAAAGCAGAAAGTTGAGCATCCGTTGATCGCTCTCCAGCTATTTTACCACGGGCGTTACCGATGGTCTGCGCACGCACGGTACTGACACGTGGGCCCTAAATAGACAAGAAAAGAAAAGAGAAGTTTAAGCATAAATGAACATAACCGGATCATGCATTAGTTATACTTCATCATGCTTCTAGATGCATTCAGTACACGATGTTTCTGTGATGCACATGTTATGTGAAGTTTTATAATTCTTGATATGGTATGTGATATGTGATATGTTAAAGTGGTATATGTGATATATGACTGCTTATATATTTTTAAGTATGTACTATATTTAAACATGTTTTGCGGTAAACATGTTGTACTTACTGGGCATAAAGCTCACGTAGTGTGTTCATACTGTAGGTAAGCATACTACAGCTTAAATCCTAATGGGCGATGGTGGCGGCAGAGGCGGATGTAAGGGAAAGGTTATGGAGACACTGCGAGTTTATCTTCCGCAAAATTTGAGTATCAGTATTTTGAATAGTAATGGTTAAATAGTACTTTAAATAGTAATTGTCAGACAGTATGTTTGAATAGTAACCGTTAAATTTTATTTTTGACTAGTAACCGTAAACTGTATTTTTGAATAGTAATCATTAAATGGTATTTTTGAATAGTAATCGTTAAATAATATTTTTAAATAGTAATCATTAAATAGTATTTTTAAATAGTAATCGGTATATGTACATATACAGTAAATATGTACATGTAAAAAAAATCCCTAATTTTATGATATCTAGTTAAGCATAAATTGCTAGAAAGTATAAGAAAAGCAAGTAAGTTAGTTTTTAGTAACGGTCCGGGCCACTAAGGGCACGGGGCTGTGACAACCGGGAAATTCAGGCAATTCTCTGATGAAAATGTACAAATGTATGTATATAACAATTTGTACTGTTTAAAGAGTGAAATAAATGTATTTATACTGTTTAGAATATATGAAAATGTTCTAACAATACTGACGAGTAAGAATTCAGTGTTGGAAAAATTCACTGAGTTGAAACGAGTGAAACGGTGCCAAAACCGGCATTGAAAACCCTAACCGAGGCAATAAAAGACGGAAAACTTCCGGGATTAATTTTGATCGAACGGAAGTAGTTTAAATTGATCCGACTGCACAGGAGACCTCAGGAACACGCCGGGACGATTTCAGGAAAATTTCAGCTCGAACCGGTATCGGTCAAAAAGTAGTCGAACTAATATGAATAGTGAAAGTCAAAGTCAACTTTGCTTTAACATTTATGACATCATAAATCCCTTTAATAAATGGGATTAAAATGGTGGTTGGTAGCATTAATGGCCATGATTCATTTGCTTTTTGATCTAAAGGCCAACATTTGGCCAAAATTCATCATTTTAATTTATTGAAAAATATGGAAAGTATTAAGGTGAAATGTGTTGAGTTTTGATTCGTGGAAAGCCAAATTAATTGGCCTTTTAGTTGCTTAAGTCGGCAACTTTAGTGAATAAAGTTGCCGAACCCAATTTTCAAGCCAAAACCAAAGACAACAAAATTTTCTAAGTGTTTTCCTTGGTGGAGCCGTGAGTAACCAAGAGAGAGCCAAGTGATTCCTTCAATTTTCTTTCACAAAAATTGTGTCAAAGCATTCCTTGAAGACAAAGGAAGCAAGGGAACAAGGTAATTCCCCTTGGATTAAACTTTTTCTTGGTTTTTTTTCAATAAAACAGTGGGATGAATAGTGGAAAAAGATGGAAAAATTTTTGGTTATGTTCAATGATTTGATGCTTGGGTTTTGTTAAGGGTGTAATTAGGAAGAAAACCATGCAATTGGTTTAAAGAAAAACCAAAATTTTGTTGGTTTTCCTTTGGTAAAACCATGGGTTACCTTGAGTAATCAATGAAGAAATTGTTGTGTTTATGTATTAACATGCTTTCAAGTTAAATTTTGTTAAGAATAAAGCATGATTTGCATTATGGAAAACTTGAAAAAAAATTTTGGTGAACCTACCCTAATGTGGCCGTGAGTTAACAAGGGTTTGGAAGAAAATTTTGCATGGCTTATGTGATATTTGGATGACTTAAATCATGCATTTTATAATGTAAATGATGGAATTATGATTGAAAGCATGAAGCAAAAATGTTGTGCATGTTTTTCATTAAGTGGCTGTGGGTTATAAGTGATTAAAAACCCTAGGAAAATTGTTGAAAAATGCAATGAAAATGGGCTTGAAAATGTGTTAAAAAAATGACATTTTAATAGCCTAAAATGTGGTGGAAAACTGAGACCAAAACTAAGGGCAAAATTGAGAAAAAAAATTTTGTAATGTGGTTCAAAATGTGAAATTGGAATTTTGTGAGCTTTTATGTAAAAGTTTGAAAACTTTTACATAAAATAGGCTTGTGGTATAGTACGTGGCAGGTACATATGGTTTGAGGCGTACCTAACGTCGGAAGCCTTAAAATTACGCCGAAATGCTGCCGAAATTTCGAAAACAGCATTTGGGGTAAAATGGAAATAAAAATAAAAAGTTTGGGGTCGGGTCGGAAACCCGAGTCCCTAACGAAAAATTGAATAAGGAAAACCTAAGGGGTGGTTCGTGAATAGTAACCCGTCCCCTAAAAATGTAAAACGTGAGTGAAATTGAAAAAAACCGACCCCGAGGGGGGGGCGTTTTTGGAAAAGAAATAAAGGTCCGAATCGGGAACGGAAAACCCGAGCCTCGGAGACCTAGATCGAGAATGTCTAGATGAACGTTTTAAACACTAGTGAAACGTCCATTTGAGGCTCCGAAACGATAGAAAATCACTAAACCGACGTAAGGGTCGGAATAGTGCTTCTCGAGGGTCGGGAAAGTGAAAAATGAAAATAAAATAGAAATGAACCCGGTAATGATTAGAAAAGAGTCAGAAAAGTTCCTGAGAGCCAAAAATGCAGTCTGGATCGGGAAAATTTCCGTCAGGGGTAAAATTATAATTTTGCCAAAATATAGGGGTAAAATCATAATTTTACCAAAATACAGGGGCAAAATCGTAATTTTACAAAAATTGAGAAAAATGGGGAAAATGATAAATAAAGCCTAAAAAGTTATAAATAGGTTTTATTTAAGCTTTTAAATGAAAAATAAAAGCTATAAATGGAAATGAAATTAACAGACAAAGTTTTGTCTATAGGATCCAAAAATCGACCTACAAGGAGGGCGATCAAAGATCCACGAGAGAAAAAGAGAAGAGACTGATAAGGTAAGTTCAGACATTTACCTGTCTGCAACATATAGCATTATTGTTGCTAACTTTGATGTACTAACTATAAGTTAGGTACATATGTGCTACGGGCACTATTATAGAATAGAGAGAGAGACGTAATGTGCTACAGGCACTATTGAGAATGGACACATTGTTAATTGTGCTTCGGGCACTAGAGCGAGGTTAATGAAACTCACTTCCCTAAAAATTAAAATGTGAACCATTCCTAGCCACGGGACAATATGAAGTCACCGGGTTAGAAATTTAAAAAGTCGGTAATGAAACCACTTTCTGGCGTACCAGCCTTCCGTACAGGGAGGTACTATTTGCCTTCGGGGCTATGAGATTAAGGCTGTGGAGGTCAGCACTAATGTACCGCTCCCAGTCATGTACTATTTTGCCTTCGGGGCTATGAGATTAAGGCTGTGGAGGTCAGCACTAATGTACCGCTCCCAGTCATGCGCACTAAAATGGTACTGCCAACCTGAGCTCAAAACCATAACATAAGCAAAGATAATTACCTAAAACTGAAACTATGCCATAATTGAGCATAAGACAGTTTAGTGAGAGTACTAACATCGCGGTAGATGTACTGTTGTGACACTGTGTTGTGGTCAAAGTTACTATTCACGTATGAATAGTGGTCAAAGTACTATTCATGTATGAATAGTGGTCAAAGGTACTATTCATGATGAATAGTACTATTTATAGAAATTTTATTTCTTGTATGTTTGAACTTACTGAGCCTGTAGCTCACCATTTTTGCTAATGTTGCAGGTAAGCGACCAGCTCAGTAGCTTATTTGACTGGATGCAGACGGGATGGCGCGTGTCAAATCGGATAACTGGGCGAGGGATATGGTCCTGCCAGAGTCTTTCTGCTGAGCGATAAAAAGGGAAGAAAAAAAAAAGAGGAGAAACAGTCTTTTGTAATATTATAGATTTTACGAGAGTACTGTAATATGTAAATTACTTTGTACTTGCCAACAAAGTAAATAGTGGGAAATGTTTACATGATGTTTAAAGAAAAAAAAAATTTCCCAAAAAACGTCATGATTTAAAAATAGAGAGAGATAAGCCGGCGACCCATGAGAGTACAATCTATCGCAGTTAGCGATAAAGCTCAACTGTAATAGCATTGTATGATCTCTACGAGGGGCGGGCCGCCACAGTTGGTATCAGAGCAAGGTTTGAAATTGGTCTAGTTTATAATACCAACTGCTGTCATAGTTGGTATCAGAGCGGAATTACGGTTGGTTTAGTTTGGATTACCAAATGCAGTCACAGTTGGTATATCAGAGCAGTGTGACCATATCCTGATTTGACACTTCGCGCATCCTGCACCGCTATCCAAGTAAGTAGTTTACTTAAGTTTAGTTAATTATTTTCTTATGTGAAAATAATTACCTTATAGGTAGCAAGATGACCAGACCTCCTTATGTGAGACCACCACAACCACGACCAAGTGGGGTATTACGGGTATGGACGAGACCTATTGTGAGGTCGTCTATGTCCCAACGATCGGTAATTAGACCCCCGGTGCCCGAGAGACCTCCGGTACCAGCACCAGCACTAGTGCCAGCAGATGTAGTACAGCCACGACCGATAGTTCATCCACCTGTAGTAGTGGACATTCCAGTTGTTGGTGGACGCCAACATATTGGAGTGAGAGTTTCGGCTCGGGCAGTACAGGCATTTCGAGCTAGCAATCCTCCTATGTTTGACGGTGGACGACAGTCGATGGAGGCGAAGGACTGGCTCCATGCCATCAAGAGGATTATGGTGATATGCGACATCGATCGAGATATGTGGATCCAGTTGCCCGTCAGTATGTTTCAGGGAGATGCTCGAGTGTTTTGGCAGTATTGCGACCAGGGGATTTTATTAGGATTCAGTTGGGCTGAGTTCTGTCAGCGATTGGCTGATCAGTTTCCGCCTACGGATCCAGCACCTGCTCCAGCACCCCCAGAGACACGAGAGGCAGTTACACCCGCGTATTCCGGATTTGATGAGGTTAGGGACTACATTCTCCAGAATGAGAGGATGGTCATGTTGTCTGGTGAGACGGTGATGTCTTACGCAGCACGATTTGAGGAGACCATTAGGAGAAGATGTCCATTGCCCAACCTCACGGAAGCAAACTGTTGTGAGCTATTCTGGAGAGGCTTACCCATGGAGTTGAGACAGAGGGTAATCAAGCTATTTCCTCCTACGCTCCAAGAGTTTGTGGTGACGATCAGGACGATCGAGAGAGAGATTCTGATTCAGCATCTGACGCAGAGTCGACGAGAGACACTGGGTCAAGATGAGATGTTTGTACGCATCTTCGGACCGAGAAGAATGATGAATGATCATGAGGCTGGACCATCTAGACCACGAAGAGGTGATGACTCAGGATAGGGAGCATTGCCTAGGGGCAATGACGATTCAGATGATCCCGATGACGATAAGGATCCAGAAGAATATCCTCTAGTCCCAGACACAGGGGATGCGTGATCAGTAGATATGTATACATGTACATAAGTAGCTTAGAGAGAAAAGCTCTTTTGTATAGACTTGTGGCCAGGATGTATAAATGGCCGATGTATATATGACTGGTGATGATTATGTATGACATATAAATGTTTTGCTATGAATGACATATCAAAATGATTATATGTTGTACGATGATGTGTTACAATGATGTGGCTTTACAGTACCTTGAATTTCGTGAATTGATATGATTTTACGAATGTGGTTATGGAAAAGCTAACGGTGAATTATTGTGCCATAATAGGACAATAGGCAAGATGGTGGATTTGTGTAATCTACCAGAGGGACGAGAGCGATGTCCTAATGTTATGGAGAGATTGGATCAGATACAAGCCCTGTTAGAAGCTCAGATGCAAGAAAATGCTAATCTGAGGCGACGGGTAGAGGAGCTAGAACAGAGACAAGGCTCTGAGGGTACCCAAGTAGAACAAGAAGCTGAGGTAGATCCAGTTATCCCTCCAGCTGCTGTAAATGAGAGAGTTCCTGAACCACAACTAGTATTAAATCTAGAACCCCTCTATGAAAGATTCAGGCGTATGAGGCTGCCAGAATTTGAAGGGTCTACAAATCCTCTAGAGGCTGAAGACTGGTTGTCATCCTTGCAAGTGATCATGGAATTTATGAACCTAACCGACAGGGAGAAGGTTGCATGTGCGTCTTTTGTGCTGAGAAAAGATGCTCGTTTTTGGTGGGACACTGTACGAATGAGAAGAGACGTGTCTACCATGAGTTGGACGGAATTTCTGGAAGAATTTAACCAAAAATATTACGACCCTACATCTCTGAGACAACAACAGAAAGAGTTCTTAGAATTGACGCAAGGAAATATGTCGGTAAGTGAAGTTTGCCGAAAGTTCGACCAGTTATCCCGTTTATGTCCCTATGTAGTCCCTACTGAGAGGGAGAAAATACAGAAAATGATCGGGATGTTCAGACTAGAAATTGCTGCGTAGTAGACACTGGACAAGTACCGCCTACTTCTGTAGCAGATTGTGTAAGTTGGGCCATTAGAGCTGAGTTCCACGTAGCCCGACAGAAAGAGGAAAGAGAGAAACACTGGGAGGCCAAGAAGAAGGATAGGGCTTTGGCGAAGTCTACACAAGCTGGTCAATCGAGCAAGCCTAGTCAGAATGCTAAACCAAGCCAGGGCAATAATCAAGGATCCCAGCAAAATAAGAGAAAAGGCAATTTTTCTGGAAATCGCCAGGGAAATAATCGAAACCAGCAGCGAAGAACAGCTGGTAATGTAGAATCCAATGTACAAAATTGCCCTACATGCGGGAAAAGACATTCTGGGCAATGCAGATTTGGGCCACTTGTTTGCTATGAATGTGGAAAGGAAGGCCATTATGCTAGAAACTGTCCAAACAATAGGTAGGGTGGACAAGGCACTTCCCAACAGCACCAAACACGCTCACAAGCTCATTCCCTTCAGGCCAGAGTTGAAGAGTCACCAGTAAGGCCGCAACGCCAGGAGCGTGTGCCACGTGCCGATGCTCGTGTGATGGCCTACAGCAAAGAGGATGCAGAGGCAGGAACATCGAACGTGGTGACAGGTCAGCTTCCTATCGCTAGTCATGTAGCCTCTGTACTCTTCGATTCCGGTGCTACGCATTCTTTTGTTTCCTATGAATTTGCTGACAAGATAGGACTTCCTAAGGACTATATGGGAAGAGTATATAAGACAGCTTTACCCTCTGGGGAAGTATTGTTGTCCAAGTACTGGCTACCTCATGTACCAGCATATGTGGTAAATAGGGAACTATATGCGGAGTTGATCGTAATGAAGATCATGGATTACGATGTGATTCTAGGCATGGATTTCCTAGGGAAATACCAAGCTATGATCGAGTGCCGAAATCGAAAGATAGTATTCCAACCCAAGGAAGAAGAGAGTTTCGAGTACGTCGACACCTCCCGAAAACCCGGGAAGATGATGATCAGTTCGCTAAGAGCAAGCAAGCTGATAGCCAGTGGTTGTATGGGATATCTAGCATATGTGGTGGACACTACAGAGGAACAGAAGCTTTAAGCTGAAGATGTTCCCGTTGTTAATGAATTTCTTGACGTATTTCCGAAAGAGTTACCAGGGATACCTCCAGAGAGAGAAATCTCATTCGAAATTGAGTTGATGCCTGGAACGGCACCCATTTCCAAAGCATCATACCGCGTGGCTCCAGTGGAGTTAAAGGAGCTGCAGGAACAATTAAAGGAGCTTTTGGATAAAAGATTCATCAGACCGAGTTTTTCTCCATGGGGTGCACCTGTGTTATTCGTCAAGAAAAAGGATGGAACATTCCGGTTGTGCATTGATTATCAGGAGTTGAATAAGGTTACGATCAAAAATAGGTATCCGTTACCTAGAATTGATGACTTATTCGACCAGTTAAAAGGCGCAGTGGTATTTTCCAAGATCGACTTACGATCAGGATATCACCAGTTGAGAATTAAAGAAAGTGATATTCGTAAGACGGCGTTTAGGACTCGTTATGGTCCCTACGAGTTTCTTGTGATGCCATTTGGATTAACAAATGCACCGGCAGCGTTCATGGACTTGATGAACAGAATTTTTAAAGAGTATTTGGATAAGTTTGTCATTGTATTCATTGATGACATTCTTATTTACTCGAAGAGTCATGAGGAGCACAAGGAGCATCTGGGGATCATGCTAAATACGATAAGGAAGCATCAACTGTATGCCAAATTCTCAAAATATGAGTTTTGGCTGGATAGAGTACATTTCCTCGGACATGTTGTATCCCAGGAAGGTATTGCTGTAGATCTGGCAAAGGTAGAAGCAATTAACCAGTTGCCTGTACCCAAGAGTGTGACGGAAATACGCAGTTTCTTGGGGTTAGTTGGTTATTATCGACGATTTGTAAAGGGATTTGCGCGATTAGCTGCACCTCTTACTGCTCTTACATGCAAGGAAAGGAAGTACGAGTGGACTACGGAATGCGAAAGAAGCTTCCAAGAGTTAAAGAGACGGCTGACAAGTGCACCAATCCTTACGCTTCCCACTGAAGGGGAGAGATTTGTGATCTACAGTGATGCATTGAAAATAGGATTGGGAGCAGTCCGGATGCAAGACGGCAAGGTGATTGCCTATGCTTCCCGTCAATTAAAGGATCATGAAAGGAATTACCCTACGCATGACCTTGAACTTGCTGCAGTAGTGTTCGCACTTAAAATTTGGTGACACTATCTTTATGGAGCTCAATGTCAGATTTTCACTGATCACCAAAGCCTGAAGTATTTCTTCACGCAAAAAGAGCTCAATATGCGGCAAAGGCGATGGTTGGAACTGGTGAAGGATTATGGTTGTGAAATCCTATACCATCCAGGAAAGGCCAACCGTGTAGCAGATGCTTTAAGTAGAAAGTCTACCATATCGCACCAGCTACCAATAAACAGGCTTCCGAAGCCATTGCAGCAAGAAATAAATTCTTTGAACTTGGAGCTGATATCTGGAAGACTAGCTGCACTCCAAGTGGAATCATCGCTATTTGAGGATATAAAGGAAGCTCAGAGGCGAGATCCAACAATGACAAGTTCTCAAGAAGGAATTTCCAAGGATGGAATGATCCTTTATCCAGGAAGGATAAATGTTCCAGCTGATGAGAAACTTAGAAGACGATCATGTCAGAAGCCCATGAGACACCATATTCGGTTCATCCCGGAGCTAGCAAGATGTATCAGGACTTGAAGTTACAGTTCTGGTGGAAAGGGATGAAGAACGATATAGTGAAATTCGTGAGCAGGTGCATGACCTGTCAGAGAATCAAAGCGGAACATAAACATCCAGCTGGAAGATTGGAACTGTTGGAGATTCTTGAATGGAAATGGGAACACATTACGATGGATTTTGCAGTGGGACTCCCAAAAACCCGAGAAGGTTATGATGCCATCTGGGTTATCGTGGACAGACTGACCAAGACGGTACGGTTTATAGCTGTCAAGATGACCTTTTCGTTGGAAAAGTTTGCTCAGTTGTAAGTAACTCATGTCGTTAGATTACATGGAGTACCAAAATCCATTGTATCAGATCGAGATGCACGGTTCACTTCAAATTTCTGGAAGTGTGTGCAAGAGGCCATGGGTACTGAATTGAGACTCAGTACGGCTTTTCATCCACAAACAGACGGATAGTCAGAGCGGACAATTCAGACGTTAGAGGACATGCTTCGAGCTTGTGTAATGGATTTTACGGGAAATTGGAACGAGAAGTTATCATTAATTGAATTCTCGTACAATAATAGTTACCAAGCTTCTATAGGCATGGCACCTTATGAGGCCTTGTATGGACGGAAGTGCAGATCACCATTACATTGGTATGATTTGCGAGAGAAGCAGTTGCATAAGACAGATTTCATACAAGAGACGTCCGATGCAGTTGCTAGAATTCAGCATCAAATGAAAATTGCGCAAAGCCGACAAAAGAGTTATGCGGACAAGAGGTGGAGATCCTTAGAGTTTGATGAAGGAGACTTCGTGTTTCTCAAGGTATCGCCTATGAAGGGGATTATGCGTTTCGGTAAGAAGGGGAAACTGAGTCCAAGATATATTGGACCTTATGAAATTATCGAACGCATTGGAAAGGTCGCTTACAGATTAGCGTTACCTCCAGAATTGTCGGCAGTGCATAATGTATTTCACGTGTCAATGCTGAGAAAATATATACCAGATCCATCCCATGTGTTGAAGCATGAGCCTATTCAAATCCACGAGGATTTGACATATGAGGAACAACCTATTTGAGTACTGGCTCGTGAAGAGAAAGTACTGAAGAATAAGACAATCCCACTAGTGAAGATTTTATGGAAAAATCACAACATTGAAGAAGCTATGTGGGAACGAGAAGACGAGATGAGGAGTTTATACCCCCACTTGTTCTAATTTTCGAGGACGAAAATTTTATAAGGAGGGGTGAATGTGACAACCGGGAAATTCAGGCAATTCTCGGATGAAAATGTACAAATGTATGTATATAACAATTTGTACTGTTTAAAGAGTGAAATAAATGTATTTATATTGTTTAGAATATATGAAAATGTTCTAACAATACTGACGAGTAAGAATTCAGTGTTGGAAAAATTCACTGAGTTGAAACGGGTGAAACGGTGCCAAAACTGGCATTGAAAACCCTAACCGGGGCAATAAAAGACGGAAAACTTCCGGGATTAATTTTGATCAAACGGAAGTAGTTTAAATTGATCCGACTGCACAGGAGACCTCAGGAACACGCCGGGACGATTTCAGGAAAATTTCAGCTCGAACCGGTATCGGTCAAAAAGTAGTCGAATTAATGTGAATAGTGAAAGTCAAAGTCAACTTTGCTTTAGCATTTATGACATCATAAATCCCTTTAATAAATGGGATTAAAATGGTGGTTGGTAGCATTAATGGCCATGATTCATTTGCTTTTTGATCTAAAGGCCGAGATTTGGGCAAAATTCATCATTTTAATTTATTGAAAAATATGGAAAGTATTAAGGTGAAATGTGTTGAGTTTTGATTGGTGGAAAGCCAAATTAATTGGCCTTTTAGTTGCTTAAGTCGGCAACTTTAGTGAATAAAGTGGCCGGACCCAATTTTCAAGCCAAAACCAAAGACAACAAAATTTTCTAAGTGTTTTCCTTGGTGGAGCCGTGAGTAACCAAGAGAGAGCCAAGTGATTCCTTCAATTTTCTTTCACAAAAATTGTGTCAAAACATTCGTTGAAGACAAAGGAAGCAAAGGAACAAGGTAATTCCCCTTGGATTAAACTTTTTCTTGGTTTTTTTTCAATAAAACCGTGGGATGAATAATGGAAAAAGATGGAAAAATTTTTGGTTATTTTCAATGATTTGATGCTTGGGTTTTGTTAAGGGTGTAATTAGGAAGAAAACCATGCAATTGGTTTAAAGAAAAACCAAAATTTTGTTGGTTTTCCTTTGGTAAAACCGTGGGTTACCTTGAGTAATCAATGAAGAAATTGTTGTGTTTATGTATTAACATGCTTTCAAGTTAAATTTTGTTAAGAATAAAGCATGATTTGCATTATGGAAAATTTGAAAAAAAAATTTGGTGAACCTACCCTAATGTGGCCGTGGGTTAACAAGGGTTTGGAAGAAAATTTTGCATGGTTTATGTGATATTTGGATGACTTAAATCATGCATTTTATAATGTAAATGATGGAATTATGATTGAAAGCATGAAACAAAAATGTTGTGCATGTTTTTCATTAAGTGGCCGTGGGTTATAAGTGATTAAAAACCCTAGGAAAATTGTTGAAAAATGCAATGAAAATGGGCTTGAAAATGTGTTAAAAAAATGACATTTTAATCGCCTAAAATGTGGTGGAAAACCGAGACCAAAACTAAGGGTAAAATTGAGAAAAAAAAAAGAAGAGAAACAGTCTTTTGTAATATTATAGATTTTACGAGAGTACTGTAATATGTAAATTACTTTGTACTTGCCAACAAAGTAAATAGTGGGAAATGTTTACATGATGTTTAAAGAAAAAAAAAATTTCCCAAAAAACGTCATGATTTAAAAATAGAGAGAGATAAGCCGGCGACCCATGAGAGTACAATCTATCGCAGTTAGCGATAAAGCTCAACTGTAATAGCATTGTATGATCTCTACGAGGGGTGGGCCGCCACAGGGGCGTCACAGTTGGTACCAGAGCGGTTTCCTGCCATCTTACCTCACATCGCCGTGCGCCTGCCTCATCTTCCAGGTAAGTTAGCTTTTGTTTTTCAAAATTTTAGTATTTGAGTTGACGATTAATTTATAATAGGAGAATGGCTGCACCAATTGACCCTCAGCAAGTACGAAAGGACCGAGAAGCGAGTGTTGCTTTTGCCGCCATGTGACCACATACATACGACGGTAACAACCCATACGAACTCCCTTATTGGATTCATTATATGGAGACAATCTTCGGAGGGTGCCATCTTCCACTCCATCTATAGGTGGTAATGGCCAGTAGCCGATTGTGAGGACCAGTAATGACATGGTGGAACAATCAACACAGGATCAGGGGTCCAACGATGCAGTGGGATGAGTTCTGCCAAGATCTTCACAACTCCGACGACCCAGCCAAGGATGCAGACATCAGGGATGATATGTATGAGAGGAGACGTCAGGTCCTCTCTGATATTTGGGACATTTACGAGGGAGAGACCATGGTACACTACTGTCAGTGATTTTTGGACACCATGTTGCCGAGCATTCCCTTAGACAAGCCATTTGCAGAGGTAACCGACTTGGTTTGGACAAGGATTCCATGGTATGTGAGGGAACTCGTCCACTACCCTCCGCCACATGAGAACCTGAGGTGCCTGGTTCGAGACATAGTAGACGCTGAGCGAGTGGCGCTCAACCCCGACCTGGCAAACGTCGCACCTCAGCTGGTCGATGAAGAGCTCGCGGTCGCACCATAACCAGCAGTACCTGAAGACAATGGAGACCTGATGGTGGACCACGAACCAGTCCCTCTGTCTCCCGGACACCATACGGATGTAGACAGTGGCGAGGCTATCCCCGATGCCTAACCTTACAATGAGGAGGAGGAGATCCCCGATCACATCAGTGACGATGAGGGAGTAGAAATGTATGAGCCCCAAGTCATCATCGCTAGTGATGATGAAGTTGATTTTGCTTGGGGAGACGAGGATGAAGACCCCGAGGAGTTTCCCCTGAGTAAAAGTGAGAATGAGGAAATGTCTGATGCAGAGTCAGGATTATCCTCTGAGTAGTAGTAACCCTTTTCATAGAAATTTTTGTTATGCAATTATGTAGAGGGAAATAGTAGCTTTCACTGTCTAACTCAACTTAATGTACTTAATGAGATCGTATTTTGGGAAGTATGTATCACTCCCACCAAATTTAAAATATATGTATTTTATGAGATGTTTTATGAAAAGTAGTATCATTTTGCCCTAAGGGCGTAAATATGATTTTTCTACGAGTATGATCAAGTATGGTAAAGAGTACAGGACGGTTCCTGGCACTCAGATGATGTCCTAATACGATGTGATAGTTGTATTGAACATCATAAGAATAAGAGAAGAAAGGAAAGATATAGTATGTATATATCTATGATGCTTAAAATGAAGTTGTTTAGTAAGAAGAAAAATGATATATAAATACAAATCCCAAGTACAAAATTTGAGAAGCTTATGTTATCTTTTTCCACTGCGTGATAGGGTTACATAGGTGATAATGGCAAGAACAAGAGCCTAAACAAACCAACCTATGCGAGACGACGAGTTACTGGCACGTCTCGCAACAATGCAAGAAATGATGGTAAATCAATAACGGGAGCTTAACTAGCTCAAAGAACAAATGAACTGACAACAACAAGCACCACAACCCATAGAGGTACCAGTCCAAGCTGCACCAGCAGCCCCCGATGCTCCCAGAGAGCAAGTGGCCCTACCAGCCCAAGCAATGCTAGCACCACCGGCTGTGGCTGCTCTTGCAACAGCCAATGTTATTATACCAGCCTGTAGAGAGGGTGACTTATACGAGTGGTTTAGGCGCATGAAGATGCCTGAATTTGAAGGAACTACGAACCCTATTGAAGTCGATGATTGACTGACTGATGTTCAAGTCATTCTAGACCTCGTGGGACTAACTGAAGGAGAAAAAGTTATATATGCATCTCAAGCCCTACGGAAAGGAGTACGCCAGTGGTGGAAGACCGTGGCTATTAGAAGGAGCATCAATGAAATGAATTGGGTAGACTTCATTGCTGAGTTCAGAGAAATGTACTTCAACGACAAAGCCTTAGCAGTCCAGCAGGATGAATTTAACAATTTGCGCCAAGGAGGCAGACGGTCATGGAGGCTGCAAGAAAATTTGAATAACTAGCCCGACTTTGCCCCGACCTAGTGCCGACTGAAAAGGAAAAGGTCAGGAGGATGCTGAAAATGTTTCAGATGGATATAGCTGTCCAAGTCTGCAGCGGCAGCCATGGGCCAACAACCATGGCTGATTGTGTTAGTAGAGCCATCCGGGCTGAGTATTGGCTAGCCTAAGACAAAGAGAGGAGGGCGCAGATCTTCAAGGCAAGGAGAAAAGAGAAGAACCAATCGAAGCTGACCAAGGGTAGACAGCACTCTAAATTTCAGCACAGAGGGTAGAGTACGGGAAACAACCAATACAACCAGCCATCCAATAACAACAATAAGAGGAAAGGGAATCCAGGCAATCAAGGTCATCAAAGGAACTTTCCTCAGAAGAAAAATAACCGAGGAGGAAACAGAAATCAACACCTGCCTTGTCCAAAATACGGAAGAAACCATCCGGGAGAATGCCACCAGGCCATCAGCGACTGTTACATATGTGGCAAGGAAGGCCACTTTGCTAAACACTGTCGCTCGAACTCGTAAAATCAACAATGTCAAGCCCGCCCTACTAGTAGATAGCTGCACGTCGCCCAGAGAAGAATTGAAGGCCCAGCAATCGGCCAAGGCAGATTGGAAGCTCCAGAGCCGCAGGGGAGGATTTATGCCTTTACTTGCAAGGATGCAGAGGCCGGAACCTCGACCATGGTGACAGGTCAGCTTTCTGTTGCTAACTCCACTGCACTAGTTTTGTTTGATTCCGGCGCTACACATTCTTTTGCATCATTAGAATTTGCTAGGAGGTTAGGTAAGAACTTAGATAAGATGAACCAGACTTTTTGAATTGCCCTTCCCTCCGGGGAAGTTCTGTTGTCTAGCTATTGGATACGTCACGTAGCAATAGTTATCAGCGGGCACGAGCTGAGCGTGGACCTAATCGTCATCAAGATGTGCGACTACGACGTGATTATAGGAATGGATTTCCTCACCAAGTACCATGCTGTTATAGACTGTCAGAGACGGGAGGTGACCTTCTACCCTAGCGGACACGAAAAATTTGTCTACAAGGGCTTATCGTCGAAGCAACTAAAGACGATGATATTAGCAATGAAGGCTCACCAGCTACTATCTAATGGATGCACTGGTTTTCTCACACACATAATGGATACGACCCAAGAAGCAGAAACCAGACCGGACAATGTACCAGTAGTGAAGGAGTTCACGGAAGTATTCCCCGAAGATCTTCCAAGACTTCTGCTGGAGCAGGAGATATCATTTGAAATCTAACTGTTACCAGGATCGGCACCCGTATCCAAGGCCCCCTACAAAATGGCCCCAGCAGAATTGAAGGAGCTTCAAACTCAGTTAAAGGAGTTGATGGACAATGGTTTCATTCGACAGAGCTACTCACCGTGGGGAGCACCGATCTTATTTGTAAAGAAGAAAGACGGAACATTGCAAATGTGCATAGATTACTGGGAGCTGAACAAGATCACGATCAATAACAAGTATTCGTTGCCGCGGATCGATGATTTGTTTGATTAGCTATGAGGCGCTGCCGTATTTTCCAAGATCGACCTACGTTCTGGGTACCACCAATTATGGATCCGAGATACAGACATTCCCAAGATGGCATTCCGAATATGATATGGACATTATGAGTTCCTCGTTATGTCGTTCGGGCTGACAAACACACTTGCCGCTTTCGTGGATCTGATGAACCGAGTATTCAAGGAGTTCCTAGACAAGTTTGTCATTGTGTTTATCGATGACATACTTGTATATTCTAAGACAAAGGAAGAGCATGTGGAGCATTTGAGAGCCATCCTACTCAAGCTTAAGGAGCATCAACTGTATGCCAAATTCTCTAAGTGTGAATTTTGGTTAGAGAAGGTTCATTTTCTCGGTCACGTGGTCTCTCATGAGGGAGTGTTCGTGGACCTAGCAAAGGTAGAAGCAGTTAGCAATTGGCTGACTCCGAAGAACGTAACAGAAATCCACAGCTTCTTAGGTTTAGCGGGATACTATCGACGCTTTGTGGAAGGATTCTCGAAGCTAGTCACACTAATCATGATGCTAACCAAGAAGGAAAAGAAGTACGAGTGGTCTGATAAGTGTGAAACGACCTTTCAGGAGCTAAAAAGTCGACTCACGAGCGCTCCAATCCTGACCATACCAGATGCTAAACAAGGGAATTTTGTAATTTATAGCGACGCATCCAAGACTGGACTAGGAGCTGTGTTAATGCAAGGTGGTAGGGTAGTCACATACGCCTCACGACAACTCAAGAACCACGAAACGAACTACCTGAAACACGACCTGGAGCTTGTAGTGGTGGACTTTGCACTCAAAATATGGAGGCATTACCTATATGGCATCAAGTATAAGATCTACACAGACCACCAGAGCCTCAAATACATTTTCACGCAGAAGGAGCTTAATATGAGGCAACGGAGATGGCTGGAGCTGGTAAAGGATTATGACTGCGAAATCCTATATAACCCAAGAAAAGCCAATAAGGTGGCTAACACGTTGAGTAGGATGCACTCTTCGACGCTTATGACCATCCAGGCCCTGCCGGAAGCATTGCAAAAAGAGCTGAGATTAAGATGTTAACAGGAAGGTTGTCCGAAATGACCCTCCAGTCAACGCTCATAGAGGAAATCAAGGTTGGCCAAGACCTCGATTCGTCCCTACACAAGCTCAAAAGGGAGGCAATGGAGGACCAGAATTCAGAATTTCAGGTCTCTAAGGATGGCATACTCTATTTCGGAGATAGAGTGTGTGTTCCAAAGGATGAAGAACTCAAGAAGCAGATCCTATCAAAAGCTCATGACACACCATACTCGATACATCCAGGAGCTAATAAGATGTACCAGGGCTTGAAAGGAAGTTTTTGGTGGCCAAACATGAAGAATGACGTCGTCGAGTTCGTAGCAAGGTGCCTCACCTGCCAGAAAATTAAAGCAGAACATCAGCGACTAGGAGGAGAGTTGCAGAAGATCGAGCTACCAGAGTGGAAATGGAAGAAAATTACCATGGATTTCATGGTCGAATTGCCTAGAACCTTAAGCGGGAACAATGCCATCTGGGTAATTATGGATCGACTAACGAAGTCAGCTCGATTTTTAGCCATGAAGTTGAGCTACTCGGTAGAGGGGTTAGCAGAAATGTACGTCACTCAAGTAGTAAGACTACACGGAGTACCCAAATCGATCATCTTAGATCGTGATGGACACTTCACTTCAAGGTTTTGGTAGAGCATTCAAGCTGTAATGAGAACCAAATTGAAGTTCAGCACCGCTTTCCAACCTCAAACTGACGGTCAGTCTGAGAGGACCATACAAACATTAGAAGATATATTGAGAGCATGTGTCTTAGATTTCAAGGGGAATTGGGATCAGAAGCTACCATTGATAGAGTTCTCATACAATAATAGCTATCATTCCTCGATTGGGATGGCTCCGTACGAGGCACTTTATGGAAGAAGATGCCGATCTTTGATTCACTGGCATGAGACCGGAGAAAAATAGTTCACCAGCACCGACTTCGTCAAGGATACAACAAAAGCTGTGAAGATTATACGAGAGAGACTAGATACAGTGCATAGCCGTCAGAAGAGTTATGTGGATAGACGACGAAGACCTCTCGAATTTCAAGAAAGAGACTCAGTTTTCCTCAAGGTGGCACCCATGAAAGTGTGATGCGCTTTGGGAAGAAAGGGAAGCTCAGTCGTAGGTATATAGGACCTTTCGAGATCCTCGAAAGGGTCGGAAACGTAGCCTACCGATTAGCGCTTCCTCCCAAACTAGCTTCCGTGCACAATGTTTTCCATGTCTCGATGTTGAAGAAGTACGTGCCGGCTAGTTCCCACATACTAAGCCAAGAGCCAGTTGAAGTCCATGCAGATCTAACCTATAAAGAAAGACCCGTGCAGATTTTAGCCAGGGAAAATAAGGTTCTTAGGAATAAAGTGATTTGGCTTGTTAAAGTATTATGGTGGAACCATAACCTCGAAGAAGCTACATGGGAACAGGAAGAGGATATGAAAAGAGACTTCCCGGATTTAGTCTAATTTTCGAGGATGAAAATTTTTGTAAGAGGGGTAGATTATAAGGACCGCCTCGATCATGTACTTTAATTTTCAATTTAATGGGAAATTGAAGAATAATTTGATGCAATTTAGTGCAATTTTTAAAGTACATGATCAGGTACACGGCCATGTAAGTGACCGTGTACCACTCAGACTGTGTATGTGTGTGTAGCCGTGTAAGTGTACATGGCTATGTAGCAGAACACGGTCAGGTACATGGCTGTGTAAGAGGTCATGTACCGCTCGGGTTGTGAACACGGGAGAGGCCGTGTAAGTGTACATGGCTGTGTAGTAGAACACGGTTAGGTACATGGCTGTCTAAGAGGCCGTGTACTGCTCGGGTTATGAATGTGTAAAAGGTCGTGTTTTGAAACAGGGCCGTGTTGAAAAACTTCAACTAGTACATGTCCGTGTCCGGTGTATACACGCCCATGTTACCTTATACATGCCCGTGTTAGAGGCCGTGTTGAAGGCCGTGTAATGAGCAGAAAGCCGTTACACAGACCCTCAAATTGCATGAAACCTAATTACTATGCAATGAGTAATTAAGATGGAATATATAGTGTATTTTCCCATTGAATAGACTAAACAGATGTGGTACTATTTAAGTGCTATTTATGTAGTAAAAGGGGCGACCGACAGTGAACCCGGTTTACCCTATTATGTGTATAAATGGATGAGACATGCAGTGTCGGGAAATTGGACTGGACGACCATTTCTTGACACAAGACTGGTAAATAGATCACCAAAACGCTCGGACCAAACATCTGAGCACAATAGTGAGAAATAGCCCTAGCAAGGGTACGATATCAAGAAAATGGTCCAGATGACCTCTTCTCACCTATAGACTAACAAAATCAGAGTCGAAGCACTCATACCAGTCAGTTAAGTAGAAAATAGTGGATAATGAATAGGGAGAAACGTAGTGTCAAGTTATTGTCCAAGACGACCTTAATTTGACCTAAAGTTGATACATGAACGGTTAGTAGACTCGATCTGGTTGATTGAGTACAAGACGAGATTTTTAATTTGAGAGATATGCATTATCAGGATGAGGATCAAAACGACCTTTACTCACCCCGAAACCGATATATTTGGGCTCAGAATGCCCAAATTAGTCAATCGGGCACCTGACATGTTTTGCGAGGTGGGGTCACACAGATCCTGAAAACTAGTCTAGATGACCTTCGATGGACATAAAACTGATAAAAATGGAATCAGCACATCCAAATTAGTCAAGGGAGACTGTGTCTGAAATTTCACCTAGGAACGCCTCGGTTTACATGCGAAAGGACAACACAGTATAGACACAACCACAGTATAGTACGTGAATAATAATCTACACTGATAATGAGCTCTTAGACAATATAAAATAACCAGGAATTTACATTACAAAAAATCAGATTCAGAAAACTAATTTTCGGATGAAAATTGGAACATTGTCGAGAAAGGACCGAACACCGCAGTATAAAATTAGACTGCTATGAGAAGCCAACTCAGATAAAATTTGGCCTTAAATTTCCATGCCCCTTAGCTGCAAAAGCAACTGTAATCAGCTGCACGCATAGCCCAAAAGGTGGCCATTAAAATATTTCCCTAGCCATGACACACTTGAATATTTTATTCTAGGGTTTGAAAAAGTTAGTCAACAACATTTGTGTATTCCTTCCTCCTGTAGGAAATAAATCGATAAAAACGTATCAGAGTGGTGCAGCGGAATAATAAAACTTTTTCAAGATTGTTAAATATCTCATGATACCATATACAATAAACCAGCAATAATTTAAACTCATACCTCAAGGACGCCAATCTGTAGGAGGAGAATTACCGGAGGGCTTCAACCAACTAGTCTTCTCTACTATTCTCCAATTCCTGAATGGTTAAGCATGTGGGGACTCTCAACCTTGATCGGTATGCTAGCATTGCTAGTCTTCTTCCGACCACCCAGATCTCTAAAGAACTTATTGTCGCAGTGAGTTGTGCAACAATAAGCCTGCTCACCTGAGAGTCTGTGGTCTGAGAGAACTAGAGTGGTAGGATCTCTATTTATAGAGTTGCATGAGGTGATTCTCTGAATTCGAATTGGATTAAGAGAAGATATTTTCCCTTATCCATAACCAAAAAATCTGAATTTTCTAAGGGGGAAAATCCCAACAAAATTTCAGCCATTCTAGGATTATCCAATTCAAATCTAAATAAGATTTTAACTTGAACTTTATTTCCCTTTTTCAACCAAAAAATCCAAAAATCTAGGGGGAAAATCCCAACAAAATTTCAGCCACTTTAGGATAAGGGAAGAATCAAAATTCCACAACGATTTTCAAGCTTGAATCTTATCTCATCCTTATCCAAAATAACCGAAAATCTCCTAGGAGATCTTCCTCAAAATTTCAGCCATAATCAGGGAGGAGAGAATCCAAATTCAACTGGAATTGAAACTTGAATTTTTCCCTGAACCTTATCAACAAAAAATCTAAAAATTCCATGAGGATAATGTGACGCCTTAAATTCTATTTAAGGGTCAATCTATAATTTAAATAAAATTAGTGTGCCAAAAAATTAATTAAAAATCTTTTGGAAACCCTAGGTTGGTTTCCTAGTCAAATTCTGCTCAAAAAGTTAACAATTTGAACTTCAAAAAGAAACCCTAAAATATTCGGCCATGACTTGGGATTTTAATTAAAATTTAAATCCCACAAATCCAAGGAGGATTCAAATTTAAATTTCATCCCTTAAATATAAAGAAGAATTTCGGCCATAAAGTATAGGAAATAAAGGAGATTTTTATTTGAATTAAAAGCTAGGTCAAAACTCAATCAAAATTCAAATTATTTTTCCTTAAAAACTAAGGGATAATTTTGGCCACCTAAACGGAAATAAGAGAGAAAACCCTAGCCTCAAAACAGCACAAAAACTTTCCCTTTTACCCTTAGAAATTTCGGCCAAACAAGGAAGAGAAAGGGAAAGAAAGAAAACCTAGTATAAAAACCCTCTTTTGACTCTCATTCACCCTTCCTTTCACCCTCAAAAATTCGGCCAGCTTTCCCCTCTCTCCTCTCTGAATTTTCTCTCCCAAAACACACCCAAAATAGCAAACAAAACCTATCAAAAGGCAGCTCAAAGATTTAACAATTTTTGAGACAAAAACAAGGTGAGAAATCAAACTTTTTCCTTCCTTCTCCTTTTGGTTTTAAATCTGAATTTTTATATGGTTTTCTCCACTGTTTTCCCTACTGTTTTGAAGACTCCAACACTCACACAAATTCAGCCAAAAAGGAGACCAAGCATCAAAAATAGTGCAGCACAAACAAGGTGTGAATATCTCTCTCAAACCCTAAAAATTTTGCCTCTTTGTTTCCCTTTCAAAAACCCTATTATCACATGTGTAAATTTTATGATTTTTGCCAATTTGATTCTTGGGTTGTGTTAATGACATATAATTAAGGTTTTCCACAAAATTTCGTGATCATTGGATGAAAATTGAATTGGTTTGAGGCTAATCGAAATTCGGACACAGAAAAACGGAAATCTGGAAAATTACCATATGAACAGTAATTTTGGTCAGCCATAACTTGAGTTTTAAAAACGATTTTTGAGTGATTCTTGAGCCTAAAATTAAATTCAAGATGTCCCCTAAATGCTTCCAGAATTTCAGAACCAAATTCATCCGTTTTACTAGTTAAAATATTTTTCTAAAATAGGCGGACAGAACTGCCAGGTTTTGAACCGAAACCGAAACTGAAACCCAGATTTTTATGCCTGAAAACAACCCTCGGTTTTTGGCCTAGTTGAATGACCAAATGATGTCCAAAAATTATAAAAATTATATGGAATTAAAGCTACGAATGTCTAGTTTAACATATTAAAAATTTAGAATTTTTAGGTTGAAAAATAAATTAATATGGATTTTACATTCAGCCTAGGTCAGTCTGCCCATGCCCAGTAATATCTTAACTTAGAGTTTTTCAAAAAATTTTAAATCCCAAATGTTTATTAAACGTTTTAAAATCTTTTGTGGCACACTAAAATGATTGGATGATTATGTCTAGACCTAGACTAATCATATGTTGTGATTATAGGACTTATTTGACGTTCTTGCTGGATTTGTGGATCACGTTATCGTAACGCTTGTGCGATAATCGAGGTAGGGCGTTCTAGCCTTTTCTGAGAGTAGTTAAGTGTTTTAAATTTCTCTGTTTTATCAATGGCATGCTGTTTTCAGTTTATGAAATTATTATATTGTTTTTGATGAAATAAACGCATGCAACGTATTTGGTAATTAAATGTGTATTTTAAAACGTGTTTTGATTTATGGCATAATATAACTTGGTAAATACCATGTTTTGAATAATCCGGTGAACATAATTGAGCTCTAGTTCACGATCATTGTAAATGATGCGTGCGTCCCAAAGTTGACGCCATGGGGGTAGGTCCCTAAACCTGCGCAGGGCCGTTCGGCCTATTTAGACCGTAACGAGATGATCTAGGATAATTCAAATTCGAGGCACGTATATTATAGCTACGACAAGTCCTCACTCATAATATGATAGTTGTTTTAATGATTTATTATTTTAATATTGGGGCACGTATATTGCAGCTATGCTAAGTCCTCAGCAGAATAAAACTTGTTTTAAAAATGTTTTTCACGAAATTGTTGATTATTTTTTTATGATTATTATGTCCTGTATTTTTTTTAAATTGTTGATTATTTTTGGAAACGAATATTATGCCATACTTTTAAATGTTATCTGTCAACCCACCTTTGTTTCTGTCCTACTGAGCCAGCGCTCACGTCCCTTTTTCTTTGTGATTTCGAAATGACTACTTCCAGGTGCGGGAGGTAGCAGTTCCGAAAATCGTTGAGCTATCCGTTTCTACCGAGGATGATGCTATCCGTTTTCTACATCTTCTTCTTTCTGTTTCTCGTTCTGATGTCATGAGACATTAAGTTTGGACTTTATTTCACGTTATTTAAATTCTATGCTTGGAAATATTTATGGTTGGTAATTTCTTTTGAAAACCGATTTTGTGTTTGATTTCTGCATTAAAAGGTATTTACTTTCTACTTTATTTTGTTTTGTGGTTATGATGCTACTTTATAAATAATTAGGCTTAGCTAAATTATAATATTGACCCGTTTTTCGTAATAAATGTTTTCCTTAAATCTCGGGTTGATATTATGATTCGGCTGCCGTGTCACGTGTCTAAATTTTGGGCCGTGATAGATAATCCTTAAAATTTTCGTCTGTTATTGTTAGGATTTGGATTCAAAATTCAAGTAGGATTCTAACAAGATTTTCCTCTCCATATCCAACGCAAATTCGAATTTCATTCCTTGTGGATTTACCCCAAGAAATTCGAACCCCACTTGGACTGTGATTCAAAATTTGAATTTCAAATTTCAAATTTAAATTTCAAATTCAAATTTCTAATTTCAAATTTCAAATTTCAAATTTAAATTTCAAATTCAAATTTCAAATTAGAATTTCAAATTCAAATTTCAAATTAGAATTTCAAATTCAAATTTCAAATTCAAATTTCAAAATCCACAAAACATTTGTATTTCAAATTCTTGTTCTCATGGATAATTTTCAACAACTCCAATCCAATCTCAAATAAAATCATGGCAACTTTATTTGGAGTTCGAATAATTGTGTACTCTATTATCCTAAACAAAATCTGAATCCAATCGGAGAGAATCTTGTCCACCATCCTAATCCTATGTCAACACCATCCATGCATAATCAACTAGCCAATAGTATACATATATCAATTTGCCAAACGTTAAGGAATTATGTGGAGCTGGTAGAGGGACCAATTGGACATATATAATTGGGCTCCTGTAAATCCATATGATCATCATTCTTTACCAAACAACTCAATCATATGATCACTAATTTCAGAGTCATACCACTATAAACCTGAAACTGAACTCCAAATTATATACCGTATTATGTAAGCCTGTGACAAGCTATCGTCTAATGACCTTGTCATGTATGCAAAACCCTCATATGATATCCATGATCAGCCTTAGGTCAAAGTCCGTTTAATCCTACTGATCAGGCTATCTTAAAGTTCCATTATACTACCGAATAAAGAAAATGATTATTCACCATATGTGAATAAGACGTCATCCGTCTAGCAGACGACCCAAGGCCTTATCCATTTTCACATTCAGTATAATACCTTTAAGAGGATACCCTTAACTCCTCATTAGAGCTATGATTCTGATATCTATAAACGAACCCTTCATCATATATAAGTCATGCACCCAACGAACCGGTCTATAACCTTACTACCTCTGAGACGTTTTGGCCACTGGAGCATCAAAGTACACAAGTCATATACATAAAGTTGTCCATCTACTAAGGATTAAGGTTATTGCACAATGAATGTCAAAAGCAGATCAATCCACTCAAAGCAGACTTCGTAAATCAATCACGCTTTAGTCTCGGTCTAATATGTCACCACCAAGTAACATATCAATGTCTCTACTTGGGAGTCTATGCTCCAGACAGTCAAGAAAAACCGTCCCCTCCAAGGCTTTAGACAACATAATAGTCTTAACATGAGTTAGATGCTCGGTCTAACCCCATAGACTGCAGACCTTAGTTTAGACTGCTTACTTCAGAACATTGTCTTCTCGCATACAAAAGTCCATGGCGTGTAACGTTCTAACTGTAGGAAAATAAATCGGTAAAAACGTATCAGAGTGGCGCAGCGGAACAATAAAAATTTTAGATCGTTAAATATCTCATGATGCCATATACAATAAATCAACAACAATTAAAACTCATACCTCAAGGATGCCAATATGCAGGAGGAGAATGACCGGAGGCTTCAACCAACTAGCCTTCTCTACAATTCTCCAATTCCCGAATGGCTGAGTGTGTGGGCACTCTGAACCTCGATCGGTATGCTAGCACTGCTAGTCTTCTTCCGAATTTTCGGCCAAAAAATCCGAAATCTTTAGGAGAAAATCTTCTCCAAATTTTTGGCCACTTTTAGGATAAGGAAGAATCAAAATTCCACTAGGATTTTTCAAGCTAAATCTCATCTCAACCTTATCCAAAAATAACCGAATTTCCTAGGATTTAGGCTCCAAAATTTCGGCCACTTTTAGGGAGTAGAGAAAATCCAAATTCAACTAGGATTGAAGCTTAAATTTACCCTTGAATCTTATCCACAAAAACCGAATTTTCCATTGAGGATTATCCTCAAAAAATTCGCCCACTTTTGTTGGGATTTGGATTCAAAATTCAAGTAGGATTCTAACAAGATTATCCTCTCCAAATCCAACTCAAATTCGAATTTCAAACCTTGTGGATTTTCCACAACAAATTCGAATCCTACTTGGATTGTGATTCAAAATTTGAATTTCAAATTTCAAATTCAAATTTCAAATTTCAAATTTCAAATTTCAAATTTAAATTTCAAATTCAAATTTCAAATTCGAATTTCAAATTCAAATTTCAAATTCAAATTTCAAATTCAAAATTCAAATTTCAAAATTCAAATTTCAAATTTCAAAATTCAACTTTCAAATTCCACAAAACGGTTGTGTTTCATATTCTTGTTCTCATGGATAATTTTCTACAACTCCAATCCAATCTCAAATAAAATCATGGCAACTTTATTTGGAGTTCGAATAATTGTGTACTCTATTATCCAAAACAAAATCTGAATCCAACCGGAGAGAATCTTGTCTACCATCCTAATCCTGTGTCATCACCATCCATGCATAATAAACTAGCCAATAGCATACACAAATCAATTTGCCAAACGTTAAGGAATTATGTGGAGCTAGTAGAGGGACTGATTGGACATATATAATCGGGCTCCCGTGATTCCATATGATCATCATTCTGTACCGAACAACTCAATCATATGATCACTAATTTCAGAGTCACACCACTATAAACCTGAAACTGAACTCCCAATTATATACCGTATTACGTAAGCCTGTGACGAGCTACCATCCAATGACCTTGTCATATATGCAAAACCCTCATATGATATCCATGATCAGCCTTAGGTCAAAGTCCGTTTAATCCTACTGATCAGGCTATCTTAAAGTTCCATTATACTACCGAATCAAGAAAATAATTATTCACCATATGTGAATAAGAAGTCATCCGCCCAGCAGACGACCCAAGGCCTTGTCCATTTTCACATTCAGTATAATGCCTTTAAGAGGATACCTTTAACTCCTCAGAACTATGATTCCGATATCTGCAAACAAACCCTTCATCGTATACAAGTCATGCACCCAACGAACCGGTCTATAAGCTTACTACCCTCTGAGACGCTTTAGCCATTGGAACATCAAAGTACACAAGTCATATACATGAAGAAGTTCATTTACTCAGGATTAAGGTTATTGCATAATGAACGTCAAAAGCAGATTGATCCACTCATAGCGGACTACGTAGATCAATCATGCTTTAGTCCCGGTCTAATATGTCACCTCCAAGCAACATATCCATGTCTCTACTTGGGAGTCCAGCTCCAGACAGTCAAGACAGACCGTCCCCTCCAAGGCTTTAGACAACATAATAGTCTTAACATGAGTTAGATGCTCGGTCTAACCCCATAGACTACAGACCATAGTTTAGACTGCTAACTTTAGAACATTGTCCTCTCGCATACAAAAATCCATTGCATGCAACGTTCTAACAGTTTTAACACAAGCAGTCAGTGAGCCATATTTGCTTACATTTACTTTAACATGTAAATAAGACGAGGACAGATAGCAATGTAATGAATAACCTCTAAGTATAATTTTATTATCCAGTTCAAAATGAATACATCAAAATGTCTCTAATACTTAGGGCATTTCCTAACACTAACAGTTTTAACACAAGCAGTCAAGGAGCCATATTTGCTTACATTTACTTTAACATGTAAATAAATTGAGGATAGATAGCAATGTAATGAATAACCTCTATATATAATTTTATTATCCAGTTCAAAATAAATATATCAAAATGTCTCTAATGCTTAGGGCATTTCCTAACAATCTCCTACTTGCCCTAAGCCAGTAGATGTGCCATGTTACACATCCCCATCGCCTCTACATGCCTCTTAAAGCTTCTAGCCACCAAAGTCTTAGTAAAGGGATCGGTAATGTTGTCCTCGGTCGCAATCTTACATACGTCTACTTGTCCTGTCTCCACGTGCCCTCTAATAATATGATATCTCTGATCTATGTGCTTGGTCCTCTTATGGTGCCAAGATTCCCTTGTGTTGGCAATAGCCCCAGTGTTATCACAGTAAAGTGTGATAGGCTTGTCAACACTTGGAATGACCTCAAGGTCTTTAAAGAACTTACGAAGCCAAACCGCTTCTTTAGATGCCTCAGCCGCAGCCACATACTCAACCTCCATAGTAGAGTCAATTGTGTAGCCCTGCTTCACGCTCCTCCATACAATGGCGCCTCCTCCGAGTAAAAACACTGATCCAGATGTCGATTTCCTCGAATCCTTGCAAGTCTGGAAGTCTGAGTCCATGTATCCTACGGGTGTTAGGTCCCCTCCAGAATACACCAGCATATAATCCCTCGTTCTCTTAAGATACTTGAGTATATGCTTTACTACTTGCCAATGTTTGGTTCTAGGATTCGCTTGATATCGACTTACCATACCTACTGCAAAACATATGTCCGAGCAAGTGCAAAGCATAGCGTACATAACGCTACCTACAGTGAATGCATAAGGGACCTTACTCATACGCTCTCTTTCTTCCAATGTCTTTGGACAGTCATCCAATGAAAGAGTTACACTGGCAATAAAAGGTTGTATACCTTTCTTTGCCTCTTACATTGCATATTTGTTAATTATTTTATTATGTATGAAGCTTGGATAACGCTATCATTTTGTTCTTTTGATCTCTGAAGAGACGAATGCCTAAAACATAATTAGCTTCTGCCAAGTCCTTCATATCAAACTGTTGGTGCGACCAAAGCTTGACCGATGATAAGTTCCCTGCATTATTCCCAATGAGTAGTATATCATCGACATAGAGTATCAGAAAGACCACTTTTCCATCCTTAATACATTTATAAACACAGGGTTCATCAACATTCTGCTCAAAACCGAAAGTCTTGATCGCTTGATTAAATCTCTGGCTCCATGAGCGGGATGCTTACTTTAATCCATAAATGGATCTAAGCAACTTGTAGACTTTCTTGTTTTCGCCTTTCGCTATGAACCTTTCGGGCTGTATCATGTAGATACACTCCTCAAGATGGCCATTCAAGAATGCCGTCTTGATGTCCATTTGCTAGATCTCGTAATCAAGAGCTGCAGCAATGGACAGAAGAATACAGATAGACTTCAGCATAGCAACAGACGAAAAGATTTCATCGTAATCGATTCCAGCCTTTTGCGCGTACCCCTTTGCAACCAATCTAGCTTTGAAAGTTTCCATTCTCCCTTCCGCATCCTTCTTTCTTTTGCAGACCTATTTGCATCCAATGGGTTTTATCCCATCTGGCAAATCTATAAGTTCCCAAACAAAACTAGATTTCATAGAATCCATCTCATTATTCATAGCCTGTTTCCAAGATTTAGAATCAACATCATTTATAGCTTCATCATAGGTGACTGGATCATCATCATGCTCATGAGCCTCGGCTTGATATACCTCAGCATCATACATGAAGAAATTAGGTTTCTTCAAAACCCTCCCACTACGATAAGGCACCCTAAATTGTTGATCGTCTGCAAGTCTTTCACCGAAACTCGGACTTGCATCCAAGACTGAAACCTGTGGAGCAGTTCTTTCACCTGATAACTCCTCTAGTACCACTTTGCTTCGAGGCTTAAAGTCATTCATGTGACTTTCCTCCAAGAATGTCGCATGGGTTGAAACAATGACTTTTTGTTCCTTCGGGTTATAGAACAGACCTCCCTTAGTTCCCATTGGATACCCTACAAACATGCACAATTCTGATCTTGGTTTCAACTTCTTTGCATCCCCATCCAGTACATTCGCTGGGCAGCCCCATATTCTCATATGTCCAAGGGAGGGCTTCCTGCCACGCCACAATTCATACGGAGTCCTGGCAATTGACTTACATGGAACCTGGTTCAGAATATAGCACGCCGTTTGTAAAGCATATCCCCAAAATGATAGCAATAGCGTTGAATAACTCATCATGGACCGTACCATATCCAACAAGGTCCTGTTTCTCCTTTCGGCTACACCATTCTATTATGGAGTACCAGGTGCAGTCAATTGGGATAATATCCCATTCTCTACAAGATGTCCTAGAAATTCGTCGGAGAGGTATTCACCACCTCGATTAGATCGAAGTGTTTTTATGGATTTATCCATTTGTTTTTCCACTTCCGCACGATACTCTTTGAACTTGTCAAAGGTTTCGCTCTTGCGGTGCATCAGATACACATATCCATACCTTTGGTAATCATCTATAAAGGAGACATAAAACTCGAACCTTCCTCATGCTATGATGTTCATGGGGCCACATACGTCAGCGTGTACAATTTCTAAGAGCTCCTAAGCCCTTGTACTCTTAGCTCCAAAAGACCTCTTAGTCATCTTTCCCTCTAGACAAAACTCACATTGAGGAAGAAATACCTCCTCCAGAGATTCTAGAGGACCGTCTTTCACCAATCTTTGAATCCTATCCTGATTAATATGACCAAGTCTTAAATGCCAAAGATACACCTTGTTAAAGCGACAAACTTTCAACCTTTTAGAGTTATCTATTAATTCAGTGTCAAGCAGTGAGTACATCTTTAGTTTGATCAAATATAGGTTTCCATCCATCCATCCAGAACAGATAACAGACTTATTTCTACGAATATCAACTCTTTTACTAAAAGAAACTGAATAAGAATCCTTTATTAAACAAGCTACCGATATAAGATTCCTCCTAAAATTAGGAACATAAAAACAATCGTTCAATAAAATAAACCTAAATACATCAAAGTAAAGGTAAATATCTCCCACTGCCTCAGCCACCACCAAACTGCCGTCTCCAGTCCGCAACGAGAGGCTCTTATCATGTAGACTTCTCATTTCCACGAACCCCTGCACAGAAACACAAACATGATTAGTGGTGCCTGAATTAATGACCCAAGTGTCTTTCAATTCTTCCACCAAACACACTTCTAAGTAGTGAAGTTCCTTACCTTTCTTGCCCTTGGCGACTAGGAATTCTCTGCAAGCCTTCTTGAAGTGACCTACCTTCCCACAGCAGAAGCATTTGGACTTTTTAGGGTTCTTGGGCTTCTTGTTCTTCTTCTTCCCATCCGAGACAGGAGGATTAGAAGAACTGGAAGCCACTTGCTTCTGATTTGGCCTCTTCCTCTTCCGTGAGGGTTTGGAAGATTCCGCTAAATTGGCTTCTCCTTTGGGTTGGATCGCATCCCCTTCCCTGATCATCCACTCGTAAGCTTGGAGTTACTTCATGAGCCCAGTTAGTCTTAACTCTCTTGTTGCCAGATTGCATGTGGCCTTAAACCCACAAAATCTTTAGATAGAGTTTTGAACACCATCTTGATCTGGATGTTGTAGTCCAACTCAGCACCGTTCTCAGCAACCTCAGCAAAGAATCCCGTTGGAGTGATCATATGGTCCTTCATCGGAGTACCCGCCTTTTGCTTAGAGTTCATAATGCTGGTTATAGTGCACTGTCGAGCCAATTTTTCTTGCCCTCTAAACATGTCCTCCAGATTTTCCATGATCTCCCCAGTAACTTGATAAGTCTCATGCTGCTTTTGTAAAGCACTCGTCATGCTAGCCAGAATGTAGCATCGAGCTATCTCATTGGATTCTCTCCAATGAGTATAGGCAACCGGGACCTCCTCAAGCGGTGTGTCAGGTTTGGGCCCTGGTGGGCATGGTTCGTCCAGTACGAACTTGTGTCTCTCGCAGCTGAGAACTATCAATAGATTTCTTTTCCAATCTCTATAATTATCGCCATTCAGTTTATTCCTAGTAAGTATTGAAATGAGGGGTGTTGGTGACATTTTGAACTGAAATAAAATTATACTAGACATCATTACAAAGCCCAAGCAAATATATAGATAATTTTAGCAAATAAAGCATACAAGTATGTTCCTACATGAAACTTGAAAGACATGTAGCATTGCAATGGTAATTCTCAGCACCTATTGCCCCAAGCCACCGAGGGGTGGTCATGAAACAAATAGCTAGAACATGGACCCCATCCAATTAATATATGTTGCCTTAAATCCTCCAAGGTTAAGACATATATTAATAACTGCTTATTTGGCCACCAGTTTAGTTAACAGAGCTTCTAGGGAAGGTTGATAACTAAACGAGTATTGAGTGTATAACCATTGTTTACGTAGTATGATCCACGTCCAACCAAGCCACCGAGGGGTGGTCATGAATAGGATCGTACCCGAACACGTTTTCCACATAGGAGATCCAATCTAGTATACCAACGGCGGTAAACACCTACCGAGGGGTGTGGTAAGGGCAGAACTGACACGAGGCGTTACCGTGCTTTCACATATGGATCAACAATGGAGGCCATGGGTTTTGTTTGAAACCCTCTCCCATTCAATATTTTGAAAAACATGCAAGTTTTGACAAATTATGTATGATCAATATAGTATGAGCGGCACTCACCTATCCTATATAACATGTTGTCAAATATACATATAAAATATCCATCAATACATATTTATACATCCATGACATATCATAGAAAAAATAATTGACAGGATAACCAGGCCATGGTTCCATTGTAGAACAAAGAAAATAAAGATTACAAAATTCCATCCAAAGCATTCTTTAGGTCTTGAATTTTGTTCCGTCGTCTTGTATCCATCTTTATATAGCCTCTCCATTTATTTCTCATCCCAAGAATCACTTAAAATTTAAATCTCAAAAAATTTAAATTTAAAATTCAAATTTTAAACAATTTTAAACATCATGTGTAATAATATGTAATTTCAAAAATTTCAAATTTTCAATTACATATTTTTAAACATGATTTAAAATTAAATCTCAAATTTAAAAATACAAATTTTTGATTTTTGAACCGTCGGCCCACCAGCCGCAGAGGCCGGCAACCGCCGTGGGCAGCCCACGGATGCCCCATGTGCTGCCCTGTAGGGCTGCAGGCCAAACCTGCAGTGCCAGGCTGCAAGCCTAGGCTGGGCACAGCAGCCGGCAGGCTGCACGCCCAGGCTGCAGCCAGCCTTGGGTGGGCCATGGCCACCCTCGGCTGCAGGCAAAGCCTGCAGCCATAGGGTGTAGCCGTGGGCAGGGGCTGCCGTAGCCCCATCCTACCCGAGGGCAGGGGCTGTAGCCCCATCACGGCTAGTGGTCCATCCCGAGGGGATCGTGTCTCGATTTTCATGCCATATTCCAATTTATCCATTAGAATCTCCAAAAAATTAATTTGAATCCCAATTAAATTGAAATTTTCCACACAATCAAAATTTCAACCTTTAAATTAAATTTAACTTTTGGGAAAAATAAATTACGGTCTTCAATCTTCAATCTCCTCCGAGAATAATTACATAAAAAATCATAAACCGTTTCCGGTGTACAAAAATTCTAACCATAATAATTCTAAGAGACAAAAAATTAAAATACATGGAAAAATTATAGTATTAATAAACTGCTCCCATAGTTACATAAAAAATCCAAGGTATAATTTTCTAAATTCTAAGGAACCACAACCGGCATAAACAAGCAATCTTATAATAATTTAAAAAAAATAAAATAACCACATACTACATACATAATCCATGATAACAACATAAAGAAATCCTAGAATGCCACTCTCTAAATATCAAATCCATACATAAATAAAAATACTAATTAATTGTCTAATTTATGTACGTGGCATATTCATGAGATGGCTCTGATACTAATTGTAGAAAATAAATCGATAAAAACGTATCAGAGTGGCGTAGCGGAACAATAAATATTTTTCATGATCGTTAAATATCTCATGATGCCATATACAATAAACCAACAAAAATTTAAACTCACACCTCAAGGACACCAATCTGCAGGAGGAGAATGACTGGAAGGCTTCAACCAACTAGCCTTCACTACTATTCTCTAATTCCTGAATGGCTGAGTGTGTGGGCACCCTGAACCTCGATCGGTATGCTAACACTGCTAGTCTTCTTCCGACTACCCAGATCTCTAAAGAACTTATTGTCGCGGTGAGTTATGCAACAATAAGCCTGCTCACCTAAAGTCTATGGTCTGAGAGAACTAGAGTGGTAGGACCTCTATTTATAGAGTTGCATGAGGTGATTCTCTGAATTCGAATTGGATTAGGAGAAAATATTCTCCCTTATCCATAACCAAAAAATCTGAATTTTCTAAGGGGGAAAATCCCAACAAAATTTCGACCATTCTAGGATTATCCAATTCAAATTTAAACAAGATTTTAACTTGAACTTTATTTCCCTTTTTCAACCAAAAAATCCTAAAATCCAGGGGGGAAATCCCAACAAAATTTCGGCCACTTTAGGATAAGGGAAGAATCAAAATTCTACTACGATTTTCAAGCTTGAATCTTATCTCGTCCTTATCCAAAATAACCAAAAATCTCCTCGGAGATCTTCCTCAAAATTTCGGCCATAATCAGGGAGGAGGGAATCCAAATTCAACTAGGATTGAAACTTGAATTTTTCCCTGAACCTTATTCACAAAAAATCTGAAAATTCCATGAGGATAATCCTCAAAATTTTCGTCCGTCATTATTAGGATTTGGATTCATAATTCAAGTAGGATTCTAACAAGATTTTCCTCTCCATATCCAACTCAAATTCGAATTTCATTCCTTGTGGATTTATCACAAGAAATTTGAATCCCACATGGACTGTGATTCAAAATTTGAATTTCAAATTTGAAATTTGAAATTTCCAATTTAAATTTCAAATTCAAATTTCAAATTTAAATTTCAAATTCAAATTTCAAATTTAAATTTCAAATTCAAATTTCAAATTTCAAAATTAAAAATTCAAAATTCAAAATTCAAAATTCAAAATCCACAAAACAGTTGTATTTCAAATTCTTGTTCTCATGGATAATTTTCTACAACTCCAATCCAATCTCAAATAAAATCATGGCAACTTTATTTGGAATTCGAATAATTTTGTACTCTATTATCCTAAACAAAATCTGAATCCAATCGGAGAGAATCTTGTCCACCATCCTAATCCTATGTCAACACCATCCATGCATAATCAACTAGCCAATAGCATACACAAATCAATTTGTCAAATGTTAAGGAATTATGTGGAGCTAGTAGAGGGACCAATTGGACATATACAATCGGGCTCCTGCAAATCCATATGATCATTATTATTTACCGAACAACTCAATCATATGATCACTAATTTCAGAGTCACACCACTATAAACCTAAAACTGAACTCCCAATTACATACCATATTATGTAAGCCTATGACAAGCTGTCGTCCAATGACCTTGTCATGTATGCAAAACCCTTATATGATATCCACGATCAGCCTTAGGTCAAAGTCTGTTTAATCCTACTGATCAGGCTATCTTAAAGTTCCATTATACTACCGAATTAAGAAAATGATTATTCACCATATGTGAATAAGAAGTCATCCGCCCAGCAGACGACCAAGGCCTTGTCCATTTTCACATTCAGTATAATGCCTTTAAGAGGATACCTTTAACTCCTCAGAGCAATGATTCCGATATCTATAAACGAACCCTTCATCATATACAAGTCATGCACCTAATGAATCGGTCTTTAAGCTTACTACCTCTGAGACGCTTTAGCCATTGGAACATCAAAGTACACAAGTCATATACATTAAGCTGTTCATCTACTCAAGATTAAGGTTACTGCACAATGAACGTTAAAAGCAGAGCGATCCACTCAAAGCAGACTTCATAGATCAATCACGCTTTAGTCCCGGTCTAATATGTCACCACCAAGCAACATATCTATGTCTCTACTCGGGAGTCTATGCTCCAGACAGTCAAGACAAACCATCCCCTCCAAGGCTTTAGACAACATAATATTCTTAACATGATTTAGATGCTCGGTCTAACCCCATAGACTACAGACCTTAGTTTAGACCACTTATTTTAGAACATTGTCTTCTCGCATACAAAAGTCCATTGCATGCAACGTTCTAACAGTTTTAACACAAGCAGTCATGGAGCCATATTTGCTTACATTTACTTTAACATGTAAATAAATTGAGGACAGATAGCAATGTAATGAATAACCTTTATATATAATTTTATTATCCAGTTCAAAATAAATACATCAAAATGTCTCTAGTGCTTAGGGCATTTCCTAACACCTCCTTCCATTGAGTAGCCATGCCTACTTTGGTCTGAAATTAGGTAACAATTTATCCCAAGATTTGGCTAATTTGGTAGACAATTAAGTTGGATTAAGTCTAAGCAAGCTTGATCAATTTTGCCTATAAAAGGCACCCTTTACATAAGTGATTTGTTTCCTTTCTTTTTGGCTTCCAAAACACTTTTCATTTCCCCTTCTTCTCCTAGCTGCAGCCGAACCCCTTAAGCCTTCAAACCCTCACTTTTTCAAGCTTTAAATCATATCATAACTTACCAAAAATCAAACCTCACAAGCTTGTGCTAGGAGGATTTGAATCCAAGTCATTCTAAGGTACCAAGGGTAAGTCTTTAAAAAAACTGATTCTTGTAGTTTTAGATTCAGTTTTAATTTGGTTTTTAAGAGAAAATTTTTGGTTTTTGTTCTAGCAAAAACAGACCCCATTCTCTTGGATTCCCATGCCCATTTGGTTCCTCAAGCCTAGTTGAAACCGTGCTTGGTTCAAGGCACGAAGGTAAACCGAAAAACCTTATCTTGCGTTAGTTAGTTTTAAGTTTTGATCAAGGCTATTTATGTGTATTTATTTATGCAAATGGTTTGTAATAAGTTTATGTTGAGCCCTTAGATTATCATTTTTAAGTTCGTGTGGTTGTGGTTATGTTTACGTTATTTTTTTTTTATGAATGGTTATGTGCGAATGTGACGCCTTAAATTTTATTTAAGGGTCAATATATAATTTAAATAAAATTAGTGTGCCAAAAAATTAATTAAAAATCCTTTTGGAAACCCTAGGTTGGTTTCCTAGTCAAATTCCGCTCAAAAAGTCAACAATTTGAACTTCAAAAAGAAACCCTAAAATATTCGGCCATCACTTGGGATTTTAATTAAAATTTAAATTCCACAAATCCAAGGAGGATTTAAAATTCAAATTTCATCCCTTAGATATAAAGAAGAAATTTCGGCCATAAAGTATAGGAAATAAAGGAGATTTTTATTTGAATCAAAAGCTAAGTCAAAACTCAACCAAAATTCAAATTATTTTTCCATAAAAACTAAGGGATAATTTTTGGCCACCTAAAGGGAAATAAGAGAGAAAACCCTAGCCTCAAAACAGCATAAAAACTTTCCCTTTTGCCCCTTAAAATTTTCAGCCAAACAAGGAAGAGAAAGGGAAAGAAAAACCTAGTATAAAAACCCCCTTTTAACTCTCATTCACCCCTCCTTTCCCCCTCAAAATTTCGGCCAGCTTTCCCCTCTCCCCTCTCTGAATTTTCTCTCCCAAAACACACCCAAAACAGCAAACAAAACCTACCAAAAGGCAGCTCAAAGATTCAACAACTTTTGAGACAAAAACAAGGTGAGAAATCAAACTTTTTCCTTCCTTCTCCTTTTGATTTTAAATCCGAAATTTATATGGTTTTCTCCACTATTTCCATACTGTTTTGAAGACTCCAATACTCACACAAATTCAGCCAAAAGGGAGACCAAGCATCAAAAATAGGGCAGCACAAACAAGGTGTGATTTCTCTCTCAAACCCTAAAATTTTGCCTCATTGATCCCCTTTTCAAAAACCCTATTATCATATGTGTAAGATTTTATGATTTTGTCAATTTGATTCTTGGGTTGTGTTAATGACATATAAATAAGGTTTTCCACAAAATTTCGTGATCATTGGATGAAAATTGAATTGGTTTGAGGCTAATCGAAATTCGGACACAGAAAAACGGAAATCTGGAAAATTACCATATAAACAGTAAATTTGTGTCAGCCATAACTTGAGTTTTAAAAATGATTTTTGAGTGATTCTTGAGCCTAAAATTAAATTCAGGATGTCCGCTAAATGCCTGAAAAATTTCAGAACCAAACTCATCCATTTGCCTAGTCAAAATATTTTTCTAAAATAGGCGAATAGAACTGCCAGGTTTTGAACCGAAACTGAAACCCAGATTTTTATGCCTGAAAACAACCCTCGGTTTTTGGCCTAGTTGAATGATCAAATGATGTCTAAAAATTATAAAAATTATATAGAATTAAAGCTACGGATGTCTAGTTTAACATATTAAAAATTTAGAATTTTTGGGATGAAAAATAAATTAATATGGATTTTACATTCAGCCTAGGTCAGTCTGCCCATGCCCAGTAATATCTTAACTTAGAGTTTTTCATAAATTTTAAATCCCAAATGTTTATTAAACGTTTTAAAATCTTTTGTGGCACACTAAAATGATTGGATGATTATGTCTAGACCTAGACTGATCATATGTTGTGATTATAGGATTTATTTGACGTTCTTGCTGGATTTGTGGATCACCTTATCGTAACGCTTGTGCGATAATTGAGGTAGGACGTTCAAGCCTTTTTTGGGAGTAGTCAAGTGTTTTAAATTCCCCTGTTTTATTGATGGCATGCTGTTTTCGATTTATGAAATTATTATACTATTTTTGATGAAATAAACGCATGCAACGTATTTTGTAATAAATGTGTATTTTAAAGAGTGTTTTGATTAATGGCATAATATAACTTGGTAAATACCATCTTTTGAATAATCCGGTGAACATAATTGAGCTCTAGTTCACGATCATTGTAAATGATGCGTGCGTCCCGAAGTTGACGCCATGGGGGAAGGTCCCTAAACCTGCGTAGGGTCGTTCGGCCTGTTTAGACCGTAACGAGATGATCTAGGATAATTCAAATTCGAGGCACGTATATTATAGCTACGACAAGTCCTCACTCATAATATGATGGTCTGTTTTAATGATTTATTATTTTCATATTGGGGCACGTATATTGCAGCTACGCTAAGTCCTCAGCAGAATAAAACTTGTTTTAAAAATGTTTTTCACGAAATTGTTGATTATTTTTTTATGATTATTATGTCATGTATTTTTTTTAAATTGTTGATTATTTTTGGAAACGAATATGATGCCATACTTTTAAATGTTATCTGTTAACCCACCTTTGTTTCTGTCCTACTGAGCCAGCGCTCACGTCCCTTTTTCTTTGTGATTTCGAAATGACTACTTCCAGGTACGGGAGGTAGCAGTTCCGAAATTCGTTGAGATATCCGTTACTACCGAAGATGATGCTATCCGTTTTCTCCATCTTCTTCTTTATGTTTCTCGTTCTGATGTAATGAGACTTTAAGTTTGTACCTTATTTCACGTTATTTAAATGTTATGCTTGGGGAATATTTATGGTTGGTAATTTCTTTTGAAAACTGATTTTACGTTTGATTTCCATATTAAAAGGTATTTATTTTCTACTTTATTTTATTTTGTGGTTATGATGCTACTTTATAAATAATTAGGCTTAGCTAAATTATAACGTTGACCCGTTTTTCATAATAAATGTTTTTCTTAAATCTCGAGTTGATATTATGATTTGGCTGCCGTGTCACGTGTCTAAATTTTGGGCCATGACAAATAATGGTATCAGAGCCCAGGTTTTCAAAAGGGTTTTCCATCAAAACATTTTCAAAAGGGTTTTTCATCAAAACGTTTTCAAAAGGGTGTTCATCAAAACGTTTTCAAAATACCCAAGCATAGTTTTCCTTACTCTTAGAAGCTTATAGGATTTCCTCTTCCTTCAATCTTATTCAGCAAAATGGCTCATCCCGGCACGCGAAGTCAGAGGCAGCAGAGAGGCAACGACGAAGAGAACCCCGGGAACACGCAGCCTCAAGGGAGTCAGAATACAGCGGTCCCTACACCGAATGATCAGCTAATGGCGATGCAGAATCTCACGGCAGTGATACAGGCTCTCCTCACCGTCTTACCTTTTGGAACACCTAACCCAGCTCCTGTAGCCAATGTTGTTCCTAATGAGACCCAGAGAGCGGGGAGTTCTTCTCAGACTCCTCAGCAAACGCCTACCACCGAAAACCCTACCTCTGGAGTAGTACCTACCCAGCCTATGATACATCCTAAACAGGCAGCCCTAACTCTTTTCTTGAAGCCTCACGTACCCACTTTTGACGGCACGGGCACGGAGATGGATGCTGATGTGACGACAAGAGAATTTTAGCGGTGTGACCTAATTTAATCTAGGGTTTTCTATGAGTTCTGTAAGTAAGAATGTAAAGAAACACTATGGTTGTAATTAGACAAATTATAGTGTTGATAGAAATAAATAAATGTTTTGGAGGAAATTAAAATCTCCAAAAATAAGTAGAGAATAAAGTATATGAGTAAGAAAGTGAATTCAGGCCCAAAACGCTCAAAAAGGAGTAGTTTTGGTATCTGAACAGTATAAAGATAAGAATATGGCAAGTCAAAGTAAGAGCACAGTAAGAAAAGTACAAATATATGTATATAATAATTTGTACTATTTAAAGAGTGAAATAGATGTATTTATATTGTTTAGAATATATTAAAATGTTCTAACAATACTGACGAGTAAGAATTCAGTGTTGGAAAAATTCACTGAGTTGAAACGGGTGAAACGGTGCCAAAACCGGCATTGAAACCCTAACCGGAGCTCAAAAAGACGGTAAACTTCCGGGATTGATTTTGATCAAACGGAAGCAATTTAAATTGATCCGACTGCACAGGAGACCTCAGGAACACGCCGGGACGATTTCAGGAAAATTTCGGCTCGAACCGGCATCGGTCAAAAAGTAGTCGAATTAATGTGAATAGTGAAAGTCAAAGTCAACTTTCACTTTTGCATTTATGACATCATAAATCCATTTACCAAATGGAAAGAAATATGGTGTTAGGTAGGATGAATGGCCATGATTTAATTTGCTTTTGATCTAAAGGCCAAGATTTGGCCAAAATTAACCATTTTTAATTTTTGAAAAAGGTGGAAAGAATTAGGTGGAAAGGTGTTGAAATTTGATTGGTTAAAGGCCAAATTAATTGGCTTTCTTCCATGCATAAGTCGGCAAGTTTGGGAATAAAGTGGCCGAAGCCAATTTTCAAGCAAACAACCAAAGAAAATTTTCTAAGTTATTCTCCATGGTGAGCCGTGAGTGACCAAAGGAGAACTAAGCTATTTCTTCAAGTTTTCTATACAAAAAGTGTGGCAAAACATCACTTGAAGACAAAGGAAGAAAGTGAACAAGGTAACTTCCCTTGGATTGAAAATTTTCTTGGTTTTTCTTCATGAAAACCGTGGGGTGAATAGTGAATTAAGATCGAAAATTTTTGGTTGTTTTTCATTAAGTTGATGAAGGGTTTTGTTGAGGTTGTAATAAGTAAGAAAAGCATGTAAATTGTTTAAAGAAAAACCAAATTTTGGTTAGTTTTTCAAAGGAAAATCCGTGGGTTACCTTAGGTAACCAATGAGAAAAAGTTGTGGTTAATTGCTAACATGCTTTCTAAGTTGAAATTGGTGAAGAATAAAGCATGAATTTCATTATGGAAAAGTTTGAAAAAAAATTTTGTTGTACATTACCTAAAGTGGCCGTGGGAAATACTTAGGGTTTTGGTGAAAATTTTGCATGTTTCATATGATGTTTGGTTAATTGAAATCATGCATTTTATGATGTGAATGATGAAATTTTGATTGAAAGCATGAAACAAAAATGATGGCATGTGTTTTCTTAATGTGGCCGTGAGTTATGGGAGGCTTAAAAACCCTAAGAATTTGGTTGAAAAGTACAAGGAAATGGGCTTGAAAAAGTGTTAGAAAAATGGCATTGAATAGCCTAAAAAGTGGTTGAAAAGTTTGAGAAATTTTGGTTCGGTTTGGTGGTGAAAACCGAAACCAAAACTAAGGGCAAAATTGTGAAAAAATTTTGTAATGTGGTTAAAAATGTGAAATTGGAAATTTGTGAGCTTTTATGTAAAAGTTTGGAAAACTTTTACATAAAATAGGCTTGTGGTATAGTACGTGGCAGGTACATATGGTTCGAGGCGTACCTAACGCCGGTAGCCTTAAAATTACGCCGAAATGCTGCCGAAATTTCGAAAACGGCTTTCGGGGTAAAATAGGAATTAAAAATAAAAGTTTAGGGTCGGGTCGGAAACCCGAGTCCCTAACGGAAAATTGAATAAGGAAAACCTAAGGGGTGGTTCATGAATAGTAACCCGTCCCCTAAAAATGTAAAATGCGAGTGAAACGGAAAACCCACCCCGAGGGGGAGGGGCGTTTTTGGAAATGAAATAAAGGTCCGAGTCGGGAACGGAAAATCCGAGCTTCGGAGACCTAGGTCGGGAATGTCTAGATGAACGTTTTAAATACTAGTGAAACGTCCATTTGAGGCTCCGAAACGATAGAAAATCACTAAACCGACGTAAGGGTCGGAATAGTGCTTCCCGAGGGTCGGGAAAGTGAAAAATGGAAATAAAATAGAAGCGAACCCGGTAATGATTAGAAAAGAGTCAGAAAAGTTCCTGAGGGCCAAAAATGCAGTCTGGATCAATAAAATTCCGTCAGGGGCAAAACTGCAATTTTGCCAAAATATAGGGGCAAAATCGTAATTTTACAAAAGTTGGGAAAAATTGGGAAAATGATAAATAAAGCCCAAAAAGTTGTAAATAGGTTCTATTTAAGCTTTTTTTAATGAAAAATAAAAGCTATAAATGGAAATGAAATTAACAGACAAAGTTTGTCTGTAGGATCCAAAAATCGACCTACAAGGAGGGCGATCAACGATCCTAGAGAGAAAAGGAGAAGAGATTGATAAGGTAAGTACAGACATTTAATTGTCTACTCACGAATGGACTTACCATAGAGTTGTGTTATATATATATATATATACATTTAAGCTATTCAGTTTGTGACATGATACTAACATGTTCACTAGAATAGTAAGCAAGATCAGAAACAGAAAAGAAGAATAAGATAAGTCAGATAATAAGACTTAAAAGTTAAGGTTGGCGTACCGGCCTCCCCAGTTGTGAGGTTCCCAGATAGCCTCCACCCCAGAAGTGTGGCGCTGCCTCGTTAATAATGAGGTAGTTTATGGCTTAACTTCCTGCCTCCACCCCAGAAGTGTGGCGCTGCCTCGTTAATAATGAGGTAGTTTATGGCATAACTTACTACCTATAAGGTCAGTAGTCCAGAGATGACCTTAGGGTTGATCGGTGGGTCGCTCCCCTGATCCTCCATTGGTCTGCGCGCACCAGGTACGTCCAACCACGGGCCCACAAGTGAAAGATTAAGCAGATAAAGTAAAGCAAAGAAAAGAAAGAAATAGAATAGAAAGAACAAGCAGTATAGGACTAAAGAAAATAATTGGTCCTAAGTTGACTAACCCTAGAGCGGTGTATTCAGCTTATTTACTTGTATGTATGTTTATACTTACTGAGCTTTAGCTCATTAGTCTATTCGTGCTGTAGGTAATAAAGGAAAACAACCAGCAGTATGAAGCAAGAGTAGCGGACTGACAGGCAGATCCCAGCGATGTCATGGACAGGTTATGGTTCCGTTTCGTAGAATTCCGTTGTACTCAAAGTGTAAAAGAAAGAAAGTGTAATAGTGAGGTATATGTATAAAGACAAGGAAAGAGTGTAATATGTAAAGTAGTGAAACAAGCTTAAAAGTGTGTTTCTATTTTTACGTACTTTAAAGTAACAAGACTCCAAAAATATATTTTGGAAAAACAAAAAGTATTAAGTAGTACGTATATATTTATGTATACACAATTTTCAAGAATCAGTAGTTTCATCCAGTCCAGTTTAAAAAGAAAGAAAAAAAAATATTCCTAGTTTTTCAAGAACAAATCTTTTAAACCCCAAGGAGAAGAAAGTTATAGAGACAAGCAAGCTAAGTAAGACTAAGCAAAGAATAAAGAAAGCAAGCAAGATAAGGTGGACGACCTAAGTGTAGGAAAATAAATCGGTAAAAACGTATCAGAGTGGCGCAGCGGAACAATAAAAATTTTTAGATCGTTAAATATCTCATGATGCCATATACAATAAACCAACAACAATTAAAACTCATACCTCAAGGATGCCAATCTTGCAGGAGGAGAATGACCGGAGGCTTCAACCAACTAGCCTTCTCTACTATTCTCCAATTCCCGAATGGCTGAGTGTGTGGGCACTCTGAACCTCGATCGGTATGCTAGCACTGCTAGTCTTCTTCCGACTACCCAGATCTCTAAAGAACTTTATTCTCATGATGAGCTGTGCAACAATAAGCCTGCTCACCTGAGAGTCTGTGGTCTGAGAGAACTGGAGTGGTAGGACCTCTATTTATAGACCTGCATGAGGTGATTCTCTGAATTCGAATTGGACTAGGAAAAGATTTTCTCCCTTATCCAAACCAAAAAATCCGAATTTTCCAAGGGAGAATCTCCACAATTAAATTCGGTTTTCCTAGGACAAATCCAATCCAAATCTAAACAAGATTTTAACTAGAATTTTATCTCCCTTTTTCAACCAAAAAATCCGAAATCTTTAGGAGAAAATCTTCTCCAAATTTTCGGCCACTTTTAGGATAAGGAAGAATCAAAATTCCACTAGGATTTTTCAAGCTAAATCTCATCTCAACCTTATCCAAAAATAACCGAATTTCCTAGGATTTAGGCTCCAAAATTTCGGCCACTTTTAGGGAGTAGAGAGAATCCAAATTCAACTAGGATTGAAGCTTGAATTTACCCTTGAATCTTATCCACAAAAACCGAATTTTCCATTGAGGATTATCCTCAAAAAATTCGCCCACTTTTGTTGGGATTTGGATTCAAAATTCAAGTAGGATTCTAACAAGATTATCCTCTCCAAATCCAACTCAAATTCGAATTTCAAACCTTGTGGATTTTCCACAACAAATTCAAATCCTACTTGGACTGTGATTCAAAATTTGAATTTCAAATTTCAAATTCAAATTTCAAATTCAAATTTCAAATTTCAAATTTAAATTTTAAATTCAAATTTCAAATTCGAATTTTCAAATTCAAATTTCAAATTCAAATTTCAAATTCAAATTTCAAATTTCAAATTTCAAAATTCAAATTTCAAATTTCAAAATTCAAATTTCAAATTCCACAAAACGGTTGTGTTTCATATTCTTGTTCTCATGGATAATTTTCTACAACTCCAATCCAATCTCAAATAAAATCATGGCAACTTTATTTGGAGTTCGAATAATTGTGTACTCTATTATCCAAAACAAAGTTTGAATCCAACCGGAGAGAATCTTGTCTACCATCCTAATCCTGTGTCATCACCATCCATGCATAATAAACTAGCCAATAGCATACACAAATCAATTTGCCAAACGTTAAGGAATTATGTGGAGCTAGTAGAGGGACTGATTGGACATATATAATCGGGCTCCCGTGATTCCATATGATCATCATTCTGTACCGAACAACTCAATCATATGATCACTAATTTCAGAGTCACACCACTATAAACCTGAAACTGAACTCCCAATTATATACCGTATTACGTAAGCCTGTGACGAGCTACCATCCAATGACCTTGTCATATATGCAAAACCCTCATATGATATCCATGATCAGCCTTAGGTCAAAGTCCGTTTAATCCTACTGATCAAGCTATCTTAAAGTTCCATTATACTACCGAATCAAGAAAATGATTATTCACCATATGTGAATAAGAAGTCATCCGCCCAGCAGACGACCCAAGGCCTTGTCCATTTTCACATTCAGTATAATGCCTTTAAGAGGATACCTTTAACTCCTCAGAGCTATGATTCCGATATCTGCAAACAAACCCTTCATCGTATACAAGTCATGCACCCAACGAACCGGTCTATAAGCTTACTACCCTCTGAGACGCTTTAGCCATTGGAACATCAAAGTACACAAGTCATATACATGAAGAAGTTCATTTACTCAGGATTAAGGTTATTGCATAATGAACGTCAAAAGCAGATTGATCCACTCATAGCGGACTACGTAGATCAATCACACTTTAGTCCCGGTCTAATATGTCACCACCAAGCAACATATCCATGTCTCTACTTGGGAGTCCAGCTCCAGACAGTCAAGACAGACCGTCCCCTCTAAGGCTTTAGACAACATAATAGTCTTAACATGAGTTAGATGCTCGGTCTAACCCCATAGACTACAGACCATAGTTTAGACTGCTAACTTTAGAACATTGTCTTCTCGCATACAAAAGTCCATTGCATGCAACGTTCTAACAGTTTTAACACAAGCAGTCAGTGAGCCATATTTGCTTACATTTACTTTAACATGTAAATAAGACGAGGACAGATAGCAATGTAATGAATAACCTCTAAGTATAATTTTATTATCCAGTTCAAAATAAATACATCAAAATGTCTCTAATACTTAGGGCATTTCCTAACAATCTCCCACTTGCCCTAAGTCAGTAGATGTGCCATGTTATGCATCCCCATCGCCTCTACATGCCTCTCAAAGCTTCTATCTACCAAAGTCTTAGTAAAGGGATCAGCGATGTTGTCCTCGGACGCGATCTTACAAACATCCACTTGTCCTGTCTCCACATGCCCTCTAATAATGTGATACCTCCGATCGATGTGCTTGGTCCTCTTATGGTGCCGAGATTCCCTTGTGTTGGCAATAGCCCCTGTATTATCACAGTAAAGTGTGATAGGCTTGTCAACACCCGGAATGACCTCAAGGTCTCTAAAGAACTTGCGGAGCCAAACCGCTTCTTTAGATGCCTCAGCCGCAGCCACATACTCAGCCTCCATAGTAGAGTCAGCTGTGCAGCCCTGCTTCACGCTCCTCCACACAATGGCGCCTCCTCCGAGCAAAAACACTGATCCAGATGTCGATTTCCTCGAATCCTTACAAGTCTGGAAGTCTGAGTCCGTGTATCCTACGGGTGTTAGGTCCCCTCCAGAATACACTAGCATATAATCCCTCGTTCTCTTAAGATACTTGAGTATATGCTTTACTGCTTGCCAGTGCTTGGTTCCAGGATTCGCTTGATATCGACTCACCATACCTACTGCAAAACATATGTCCGGGCGAGTGCAAAGCATAGCGTACATAAGGCTACCCACAGCGGATGCATAAGGGACCTTACTCATACGCTCTCTTTCTTCCGATGTCTTGGGACAGTCATCCAATGAAAGAGTTAAACCGACAATAGAAGGTTGTGAGCCTTTCTTTGCCTCTAGCATTGCATATTTGTCAATTATTTTATCTATGTATGAAGCTTGGGATAATGCTATCATTTTGTTCTTTCGATCTCTGAAGAGACGAATGCCTAGAACATAATTAGCTTCTCCCAAGTCCTTCATGTCAAACTGTTGGTGTAACCAAAGCTTGACCGATGATAAATTCCCTACATCATTCCCAATGAGTAGTATATCATCGACATAGAGTATCAGAAAAACCACTTTTCCATCCTTAATACGTTTATAAACACAAGGTTCATCAACGTTCTGCTCAAAACCAAATGTCTTAATCGCTTAATCAAACCTCTGGTTCCATGAGCGGGATGCCTGCTTTAATCCATAAATGGATCTAAGCAACTTGTAGACTTTCTTATCTTGGCCTTTTGCTACGAACCCTTCGGGCTGTATCATATAGATACACTCTTCAAGATGGCCATTCAAGAATGCTGTCTTGACATCCATTTGCCAGATCTCGTAATCGAGAGCCGCAGCAATGGACAGAAGAATACAGATAGACTTCAGCATAGCAACAGGCGAAAAGGTTTCCTCGTAATCGATTCCAGCCTTTTGCGTGTATCCCTTTGCAACCAGTCTAGCTTTGAAAGTTTCCACTCTCCCTTCCGCATCCTTCTTTCTTTTGTAGACCCATTTGCATCCAATGGGTTTTATCCCATCCGGCAAATCTACAAGTTCCCAAACAGAGTTGGATTTCATAGAATCCATCTCATTGTTCATAGCCTGTTTCCAAGATCTAGAATCAACATCCTTTATAGCTTCATCATATGTGACCGGATCTTCCTCATGCTCATGAGCCTCGGCCTGGTATACCTCAGCATCATACATAAAGAAATTAGGTTTCTTAGAAACCCTCCCACTACGACGAGGTACCCTAAATTGTTGATCGTCTGCAGGTCTTTCACTGGAACTCGGACTTGTGTCCAAGACCGAAATCTGTGGAGCAGTTCTTTCACCCGATAACTCCTCTAGTACCACTTTGCTTCGAAGTTTAAAGTCATTCATGTGACTTTCCTCCAAGAATGTCGCATGGGTTGAGACAATGACCTTTTGTTCCTTCGGGTTATAGAACAGACCTCCTTTAGTTCCCTTTGGATACCCTACAAACATGCACAATTCTGATCTTGGTTCCAACTTCTTCGCATCCCCATCCAGTACATGTGCCGGGCAGCCCCATATTCTCATATGTCCAAGGGAGGGCTTCCTGCCACGCCACAATTCATACGGAGTTCTAGGAATTGATTTGCTCGGAACCTGGTTCAGAATATAGCACGCCGTTTGTAAAGCATGTCCCCAAAATGATAATGGCAGCGTTGAGTAACTCATCATGGACCGTACCATATCCAATAAGGTCCTGTTTCTCCTTTCGGCTACACCATTCTGTTGTGGAGTACCAGGTGCAGTCAATTGGGATAATATCCCATTCTCTACAAGATGTCCTAGAAATTCATCGGAGAGGTATTCGCCACCTCGATCAGATCGAAGTGTCTTTATGGATTTATCCAATTGCTTTTCCACTTCCGCACGATACTCTTTGAACTTGTCAAAGGTTTCGCTCTTGCGGTGCATCAGATACACATATCCATACCTCGAGTAATCATCTATGAAAGAGACATAGTACTCGAACCCTCCTCGTGCTGTGATGTTCATGGGGCCACATACGTCAGTGTGCACAATTTCTAAGAGCTCCTGTGCCCTTGTACCCTTAGCTCCAAAAGACCTCTTAGTCATCTTACCCTCTAGACAAGACTCACATTGGGGAAGTCGTACCTCCTCTAGAGATTCCAGAGGACCGTCTTTCACCAATCTTTGAATCCTATCCTGATTAATATGACCAAGTCTTAAATGCCAAAGATACGCCTTGTTAGAGTGAGAAACTTTCAACCTTTTAGAGTTATCAATTAATTCAGTGTCAAGCAGTGAGTACATCTTTGGTCTGATCAAATATAGGTTTCCATCCATCCATCCAGAACAGATAAAAGACTTATTTCTACGAATATCAACTCTTTTACTAAAAGAAACTGAATAAGAATCCTTTATTAAACAAGCTACCGATATAAGGTTCCTCCTAAAATTAGGAACATAAAAAACAGTCTTTCAATAAAATAAACCTAAATTGATCAAAATAAAGATGAACGTCTCCCACTGCCTCAGCTACCACAAAGCTACCATCTCCAGTCCGCAACAAGAGGCTCCTATCATGTAGACTTCTCGTTTCCACGAACCCCTGCATAGAAACACAAACATGATTAGTAGCGCCCGAATCAATAACCCATGTGTCTTTCGATTCTTCCACCAAACACGCTTCTAAGTAATGAAGTTCCTTACCTTCCTTGCCCTTGGAGGCTAGGAATTCCCGGCAAGCCTTCTTGAAGTGACCTACCTTCCCACAGTGGAAGCATTTGGACTTTTTAGGGTCCTTTGGCTTCTTGTTCTTCTTCTTCTTCTTCCCGTCCGAGACAGGAGGATTAGAAGAACTGGAAGCCACTTGCTTCTTATTTGGCCTCTTCCTCTTCCGTGAGGGATTGGAAGATTCCGCCAAATTGGCCTCTCCTTTAGGTCGGACCGTATCCTCATCCCTGATCATCCGCTCATAAGCCTGTAGTTGCTTCATTAGCTCGGTAAGTCCTAACTCCTTTGTCGCCAGATTGTATGCGGCCTTAAACCCCACAAAATCTTTAGACAGAGTCTTGAACACCATCTCGATCTGGGTGTTATAGTCCAACTCAGCACCATTCTCGGCAGCCTCAGCGAAGAATCCCATTAGAGTGATCATATGGTCCTTCACCGGAGCACCCGCCTTTTGCTTGGAGTTCATAATGCTGGTGATTGCAGACTGTCGAGCCAATTTTTCTTGGCCTCCGAACATGTCCTCCAGATTTTCCATGATCTCCCCAGCAACTTGATAAGTCTCATGCTGCTTTTGTAAAGCACTCATCATGCTAGCAAGGATGTAGCATCGAGCTATCTCATTGGATTCTCTCCAACGATTATAAGCAACCGGGACCTCCTCAAGTGGTGTGTCAGGTTTGGGCCCAGGTGGGTATGGTTCGTCCAGTACGAACTTGTGTCTCTCGCAGCTGAGAACTATTAATAGATTTCTTTTCCAGTCTTTATAATTATCGCCATTCAACTTATTTTCAGTAAGTATCGAAATGAGGGGTGTCGGTGACATTTTGAACTGAAATAAAATTATACTAGACATCATTACAAAGCCCAAGCAAATATACAGATAATTTAGCAAATAAAACATACAAGTATGTTCCTACATGAAACTTGAAAAAAATGTAGCATTGCAACGGTAATTCTCAGCACCTATTGCCCCAAGCCACCGAGGGGTGGTCATGAGAACAAATAGCCGGAACATGGACCCCGTCCAATTAATATATGTTACCTTAAATCCTCCAAGGTTAAGACATATATTAATAACCGCTTATTTGGCCACCAGTTTAGTTAACAGAGCTTCTAGGGAAGGTTAATAACTAAACGAGTCTTGAGTGTATAACCATTGTTTACGTAGCCCGATCCACGCCCTACCAAGCCACCGAGGGGTGGTCATGAATAGGATCGCACCCGAACACGTTTTCCACATAGGAGATCCAATCTAGTATACCGGCGGCAGTAAACACCTACCGAGGGGTGTGGTCAGGTCAGAACTGACGCGAGGCGTTACCATGCTTTCACATATGGATCAACAATGGAGGCCGTGGGTTTTGTTTGAAACCCTCTCCCACTCAATATTTTGAAAAACATGCAAGTTTTGACAAATTATGTATGATCAATATAGTATGAGCGGCACTCACCTATCCTATATGACATGTTATCAAATATGCATACAAAACATCCATCAATACATATTTATACATCCATGACATATCACAGAAAAAAAATAATTGACAGACTAACCAAGCTATGGTTCCATCCTAGAACAAAGAAAATAAAGATTACAAAATTCCATCCAAAGCATTCTTTGGGTCTTGAATTTTGTTCCGTCTTCTTGTATCCATCTTTATGTAGCCTCTCCATTTATTTCTCATCCCAATAATTATTTAAAATTTAAATTTCCAAAAATTTAAATTTCAAATTCAAACTCCAAATTCGAATTTCAAATTTAAATTTCTAATTCAAATTTTAAACAATTTTAATCATCATGTGTAATAATATGTAATTTCAAAAATTTCAAATTTTTAATTACATATTTTTAAACATGATTTAAAATTAAATCTCAAATTTAAAAATCAAAATTTTCAAATTTTGGACCGCCGCACCGCCGCCCGTGAAGGCGGCAGCCGCCGTGGGCAGCCACCAACCCCGGAGGGGCTGGCAGCCCACGGCCGCCCCTTGTGCAGCCTGCCGGGCTGCAGGCCAAGCCTGCAGCACCAGGCTGCACGCCCAGACTGGGCGCAGCAGCCGGCAGGCTGCAGGCAGCGCCTGCAGCCAGAGGCTGCACGCCCAGGCTGCGGCCAGCCTTGGGCAGGCCACGGCCACCCCTGGCTGCAGGCAGAGCCTGCGGCCGTGGGTGGTGTGGGCCTGTACAGGGGCTGCCGCAGCCCCATCCTGCCCGAGGGCAGGGGCTGCAGCCCCACCAAGGTTTGTCGGCCTATCCCGAGGGGTCGTGTCTCGATTTTCATGCCATATTCCAATTTATCTTTTAGGATCTCCAAAAATTAATTTAAATCCCAATTAAATTGAAATTTTCCACACAATCAAAATTTCAACCTTTAAATTAAATTTAACTTTTGGGAAAAATAAATTACGGTCTTCAATCTTCAATCTCCTCCAAGAATAATTACATAAAAAATTCCTATACCGTTTCCGGTGTACAAAATTCTATCCATAAAAATTCTAAGAGACAAAAATTAATATCCATGGGAAAATTACAGTGTTAATAAACTGCTCCCATGGTTACATAAAAAATTCCTAGATACAATTTTCCTAAATTCTAAGGAACCATAACCGGTATATAAAAGCATGCTTATAATAATTCAAAAAATTAAAATAACCACATACTTTATACATAATACACGATAACAACATAAAGGAACCCTAGAATGCCACTCTCTAAATATCAAATCCATACATAAATAAAAAGACTAAGTAATTGTCTAATTTATGTACATGGCATAGTCATGAGATGGCTCTGATACCAATTGTAGGAAAATAAATCGGTAAAAACGTATCAGAGTGGCGCAGCGGAACAATAAAAATTTTTAGATCGTTAAATATCTCATGATGCCATATACAATAAACCAACAACAATTAAAACTCATACCTCAAGGATGCCAATCTTGCAGGAGGAGAATGACCGGAGGCTTCAACCAACTAGCCTTCTCTACTATTCTCCAATTCCCGAATGGCTGAGTGTGTGGGCACTCTGAACCTCGATCGGTATGCTAGCACTGCTAGTCTTCTTCCGACCACCCAGATCTCTAAAGAACTTTATTGTCACGATGAGCTGTGCAACAATAAGCCTGCTCACCTGAGAGTCTGTGGTCTGAGAGAACTGGAGTGGCAGGACCTCTATTTATAGACCTGCATGAGGTGATTCTCTGAATTCGAATTGGACTAGGAAAAGATTTTCTCCCTTATCCAAACCAAAAAATCCGAATTTTCCAAGGGAGAATCTCCACAATTAAATTCGGTTTTCCTAGGACAAATCCAATCCAAATCTAAACAAGATTTTAACTAGAATTTTATCTCCCTTTTTCAACCAAAAAATCTGAAATCTTTAGGAGAAAATCTTCTCCAAATTTTCGGCCACTTTTAGGATAAGGAAGAATCAAAATTCCACTAGGATTTTTCAAGCTAAATCTCATCTCAACCTTATCCAAAAATAACCGAATTTCCTAGGATTTAGGCTCCAAAATTTCGGCCACTTTTAGGGAGTAGAGAGAATCCAAATTCAACTAGGATTGAAGCTTGAATTTACCCTTGAATCTTATCCACAAAAACCGAATTTTCCATTGAGGATTATCCTCAAAAAATTCACCCACTTTTGTTGGGATTTGGATTCAAAATTCAAGTAGGATTCTAACAAGATTATCCTCTCCAAATCCAACTCAAATTCGAATTTCAAACCTTGTGGATTTTCCACAACAAATTCGAATCCTACTTGGACTGTGATTTAAAATTTGAATTTCAAATTTCAAATTCAAATTTCAAATTTCAAATTTCAAATTTCAAATTTAAATTTCAAATTCAAATTTCAAATTCGAATTTTCAAATTCAAATTTCAAATTCAAATTTCAAATTCAAAATTCAAATTTCAAATTTCAAAATTCAAATTTCAAATTTCAAAATTCAAATTTCAAATTCCACAAAACGGTTGTGTTTCATATTCTTGTTCTCATGGATAATTTTCTACAACTCCAATCCAATCTCAAATAAAATCATGGCAACTTTATTTGGAGTTCGAATAATTGTGTACTCTATTATCCAAAACAAAGTCTGAATCCAACCGGAGAGAATCTTGTCTACCATCCTAATCCTGTGTCATCACCATCCATGCATAATAAACTAGCCAATAGCATACACAAATCAATTTGCCAAACGTTAAGGAATTATGTGGAGCTAGTAGAGGGACTGATTGGACATATATAATCGGGCTCCCGTGATTCCATATGATCATCATTCTGTACCGAACAACTCAATCATATGATCACTAATTTCAGAGTCACACCACTATAAACCTGAAACTGAACTCCCAATTATATACCGTATTACGTAAGCCTGTGACGAGCTACCATCCAATGACCTTGTCATATATGCAAAACCCTCATATGATATCCATGATCAGCCTTAGGTCAAAGTCCGTTTAATCCTACTGATCAGGCTATCTTAAAGTTCCATTATACTACCGAATCAAGAAAATGATTATTCACCATATGTGAATAAGAAGTCATCCGCCCAACAGACGACCCAAGGCCTTGTCCATTTTCACATTCAATATAATGCCTTTAAGAGGATACCTTTAACTCCTCAGAGCTATGATTCTGATATCTGTAAACAAACCCTTCATCGTATACAAGTCATGCACCCAACGAACCAGTCTATAAGCTTATTACCCTCTGAGACGCTTTAGCCATTGGAACATCAAAGTACACAAGTCATATACATGAAGAAGTTCATTTACTCAGGATTAAGGTTATTGCATAATGAACGTCAAAAGCAGATTGATCCACCTATAGCGGACTACGTAGATCAATCACACTTTAGTCCCGGTCTAATATGTCACCACCAAGCAACATATCCATGTCTCTACTTGGGAGTCCAGCTCCAGACAGTCAAGACAGACCGTCCCCTCTAAGGCTTTAGACAACATAATAGTCTTAACATGAGTTAGATGCTCGGTCTAACCCCATAGACTACAGACCATAGTTTAGACTGCTAACTTTAGAACATTGTCTTCTCGCATACAAAAGTCCATTGCATGCAACGTTCTAACAGTTTTAACACAAGCCGTCAGTGAGCCATATTTGCTTACATTTACTTTAACATGTAAATAAGACGAGGACAGATAGCAATGTAATGAATAACCTCTAAGTATAATTTTATTATCCAGTTCAAAATGAATACATCAAAATGTCTCTAATACTTAGGGCATTTCCTAACACTAAGCTAGAGGGGTCGCCCACAAGAGTTGGTATCAGAGCGAGCGGTTCTACTATCGACCTTTCATGACATCTCAGCATCTGCACCTGCTCAGTCCAAGTAAGTTAATTTTAGATAATCAATATCTAATTTAGCACTAAACCATGTCACTATTGTTATAGGTCAGACACAGCAACATGGTTCGCACACGAGCTGAGCAAGCTCAAGAAGCAGACTTAGCCGCTGTCCTAGCCAACATACAAGCTCGGCTAGAGGCACAAGAAACACAGAACCAGAGACTGCAAGAGTTACTGGAACAGAAGAATGGGGCCCATGCGAATTTCCCTCCACCTCAAGCACCAGTACCGGAGCCACAACCAGCTCCTGAACCAGTAGCACCACCAGTCCGAATATTACCTGAAGTAGCAATAGGTGCCCGAGCTGGAGCCAACCAGGGATCATTGTATGAACGGTTCCGAAAGATGAAGCCAAAAGAGTTTGAGGGATCTATAGAACCCTTAGAGGCTGAAGAATGGTTAGCGTCATTGCAGACTATGTTTGAGTTTATGGACCTAACAGACCAAGAGAAGGTCCTTTGCGCCTCCTGCATATTAACGAAGGATGCTCGTTATTGGTGGGAGACAGTAAAGATGCGAAGGGACGTTAGAAGGATGACCTGGAATGACTTCCTGGGAGAATTTAACAGGAAGTATTTCAACCTTGACACCCTACGAGCTCAACAAAGAGAGTTCGATGAGCTGAGGCAAGGTGAGATGACAGTGACTGAAGCCTGCCGTAAATTCGACAGATTAGCTCGATTGTGTCCACATTTGGTACCCACAGAAGAAGAGCGGGTACGGAGGATGATCAATATGTTCCGACAGGATATACCCCTAAATGTGGAAAGTGGCGAGACTCTGCCAACCACTGTAGCAGACTGTGTAAGCAGAGCTATAAGGGCCGAGAATCGTCTGAACAGAGTTAAGGAAGAAAGAACAAAGTCTGAGAGGAGAAGAAGAAAGAAAGAGACATTCCAAAGACTGCATTCCGAACACGATATGGGCACTACGAATTTCTCGTTGTGCCTTTTGGATTAACGAATGCACCAGCCGCTTTTATGGATCTGATGAATCGAGTATTCAAGGAATTTTTAGATCAATTTGTCATTGTGTTTATCGATGACATCCTTATATACTCGAAAGATTGGAAGGAGCATGAGAAGCATCTTCGAATTGTGTTACGCATTCTGAAGGAGCATCAGCTATATGCAAAGTTCTCCAAATGTGAATTTTGGCTAGGTAAGGTCCACTTTCTAGGACATGTCGTTTCCAAAGATGGAATTTCAGTAGACCCAACAAAGATCGAAGCGGTAAGCAAGTGGTCTCCTCCAAAGAATGTGACCGAGATCCGGAGTTTTCTCGGATTAGCGGGGTATTATCGGAGATTTGTAGAGGGATTTGCCAGATTAGCTGCCCCTCTCACTGCTCTCACACGCAAAGAGAAGAAGTTCGAGTGGACAAAGAAGTGTGAAGAAAGCTTTCAAGAGTTGAAGAATCGGTTGACCAGTGCTCCAATTCTCACAATTCTAAAGGATGAAGGAGACTTTGACATTTATAGCGATGCCTCCAGGACAGGTCTAGGAGCTGTGCTGATGCAGGATGGAAAAGTAATAGCTTATGCATCAAGACAACTCAAAGAGCATGAAAAGAACTATCCGACTCATGATTTGGAGTTAGCAGCCGTCGTATTTGTTTTGAAGATATGGTGACATTACCTATATGGAGTTCGGTGCAGAATTTTCACCGACCACCAGAGCTTAAAGTATTTCTTTACTCAGAAAGAGCTTAACATGAGACAAAGAAGATGGCTGGAGTTGGTAAAAGATTACGATTGTGAGATTTTATATCACCCCGATAAGGCGAACAGAGTGGCAGATGCGTTGAGTCGTAAATCAACGATGCCAGAGCAAATAGCCATCGATAAGCTGCCCAAGCCACTTCAACATGAGATCTCCTTGTTGGGAGTGGAGATAATTTCAGGAAAATTAGCGGCAATGCAACTCAAACCAACAATTCTTAGGAGATTAAAGAGGCTCAAGAGCTAAATGCTGCTTTCAAAAGGCTTAAAGAAGAGGCCTCTAAGAATGACAAGTCAGAGTTCCACCTCTCCAAAGATGAAACTTTACTCTTCCAAGGAAGAATCTGTGTACCAGATGAAGAAGTTTTGAAGAAAAAAATCCTGACAGAGGCCCATGACACTCCATATTCAGTGCATCCGGGCAGTACGAAAATGTATCAGGATCTAAAGCAGCACTTTTGGTGGAAAAAGATGAAGAATGACATTGTTAAACACATCAGCAGCTGCTTAGCATGTCAAAGAGTCAAAGCAGAGCATCAGCGGCCAGCCGGAGAGCTGCAGCCATTAGAGATTCCAGAGTGGAAGTGGGAGCACGTAACCATGGATTTCGTGGTCGGGCTACCCAAGACAAGTGAAGGATTTGACATGATATGGGTAGTGGTGGATCGATTGACCAAATCTGCTCACTTTATACCCGTAAAGATGACATACACATTAGAGAAATTCGCAGAATTGTACATTGCCAACATTGTGAGATTACATGGAATACCGACAACAATAGTGTTAGATCGTGACAGTCGGTTCACATCCAATTTCTGGAAAAGTGTACAAGAGGCAATGGGCTCCGAACTAAGATTCAGCACTGCATTTCATCCTCAGACTGACGGACAGTCTGAGCGTACGATCCAAACGCTAGAAGATATGCTTCGTGCTTGTATTTTAGATTTCAAGGGAGCCTGGAACAAGAAGCTGCCGTTGATAGAATTCTCCTACAACAACAGCTATCAAGCGTCCATCGGGATGGCTCCTTATGAGGCATTATATGGACGAAAGTGTAGATCTCCCATTCACTGGTATGAACTCAGGGAGAAAGAACTTCATAAAATCGAGTTTATCCAAGAAACGATAGACGCGGTCCAAAAGATTCAGCAGAGAATGAAAACTGCACAAAGTCGTCAGAAAAGCTACGCAGATAAAAGACGAAGATTCCTAGAGTTTAACGAGGGTGACTTCGTATTCTTAAAAGTAGCACCAATGAAAGGTGTCATGCGTTTTGGAAAGAAAGGAAAGTTGAGTCCAAGATACATAGGACCTTTCCCAATTAGTAGCCGGGTTGGGAAAGTAGCCTATAAGATAGCTTTGCCACCAGAATTATCTTCAGTGCATAATGTCTTTCATGTATCTATGTTAAGAAAATATATCTCGGACCCTTCACATGTCCTAGATTATGAGCCAATCCAAGTTCGAGAGGATCTCTCTTACGAAGAGCAACCAGTGCAAATACTTGCTCGAGAAGAGAAGATATTAAGAAATAAAAGCATCCCGCTGGTCAAAGTTCTATGGAAAAATCATAATGTAGAAGAGGCCACGTGAGAAAGAGAAGATGAGATGAGAGCCAAGTACCCCCACCTGTTCTGATTTTCGAGGACGAAAATTTTTAAGGAGGGGTGAATGTGACGACCAGAGAATTTTAGCGGTGTGACCTAATTTAATCTAGGGTTTTCTATGAGTTCTGTAAGTAAGAATGTAAAGAAACACTATGGTTGTAATTAGACAAATTATAGTGTTGATAGAAATAAATAAATGTTTTGGAGGAATTAAAATCTCCAAAAATAAGTAGAGAATAAAGTATCTGAGTAAGAAAGTGAATTCAGGCCCAAAACGCTCAAAAAGGAGTAGTTTCGGTATCTGAACAGTATAAAGATAAGAATATGGCAAGTCAAAGTAAGAGCACAGTAAAAAAAGTACAAATATATGTATATAATAATTTGTACTATTTAAAGAGTGAAATAGATGTATTTATATTGTTTAGAATATATTAAAATGTTCTAACAATACTGACGAGTAAGAATTCAGTGTTGGAAAAATTCACTGAGTTGAAACGGGTGAAACGGTGCCAAAACCGGCATTGAAACCCTAACCGGAGCTCAAAAAGACGGTAAACTTCCGGGATTGATTTTGATCAAACGGAAGCAATTTAAATTGATCCGACTGCACAGGAGACCTCAGGAACACGCCGGGACGATTTCAGGAAAATTTCGGCTCGAACCGGCATCGGTCAAAAAGTAATCGAATTAATGTGAATAGTAAAAGTCAAAGTCAACTTTCACTTTTGCATTTATGACATCATAAATCCATTTACCAAATGGAAAGAAATATGGTGTTAGGTAGGATGAATGGCCATGATTTAATTTGCTTTTGATCTAAAGGCCAAGATTTGGCCAAAATTAACCATTTTTAATTTTTGAAAAAGGTGGAAAGAATTAGGTGGAAAGGTGTTGAAATTTGATTGGTTAAAGGCCAAATTAATTGGCTTTCTTCCATGCATAAGTCGGCAAGTTTGGGAATAAAGTGGCCGAAGCCAATTTTCAAGCAAACAACCAAAGAAAATTTTCTAAGTTATTCTCCATGGTGAGCCGTGAGTGACCAAAGGAGAACTAAGCTATTTCTTCAAGTTTTCTATACAAAAAGTGTGGCAAAACATCACTTGAAGACAAAGGAAGAAAGTGAACAAGGTAACTTCCCTTGGATTGAAAATTTTCTTGGTTTTTCTTCATGAAAACCGTGGGGTGAATAGTGAATTAAGATGGAAAATTTTTGGTTGTTTTTCATTAAGTTGATGAAGGGTTTTGTTGAGGTTGTAATAAGTAAGAAAACCATGTAAATTGTTTAAAGAAAAACCAAATTTTGGTTGGTTTTTCAAAGGAAAATCCGTGGGTTACCTTAGGTAACCAATGAGAAAAAGTTGTGGTTAATTGCTAACATGCTTTCTAAGTTGAAATTGGTTAAGAATAAAGCATGAATTTCATTATGGAAAAGTTTGAAAAAAAATTTTGTTGTACATTACCTAAAGTGGCCGTGGGAAATACTTAGGGTTTTGGTGAAAATTTTGTATGTTTCATATGATGTTTGGTTAATTGAAATCATGCATTTTATGATGTGAATGATGAAATTTTGATTGAAAGCATGAAACAAAAATGATGGCATGTGTTTTCTTAATGTGGCCGTGAGTTATGGGAGGCTTAAAAACCCCAAGAATTTGGTTGAAAAGTACAAGGAAATGGGCTTGAAAAAGTGTTGGAAAAATGGCATTGAATAGCCTAAAAAGTGGTTGAAAATTTTGAGAAATTTTGGTTCGGTTTGGTGGTGAAAACCGAAACCAAAACTAAGGGCAAAATTGTGAAAAAATTTTATAATGTGGTTAAAAATGTGAAATTGGAAATTTGTGAGCTTTTATGTAAAAGTTTGGAAAACTTTTACATAAAATAGGCTTGTGGTATAGTACGTGGCAGGTACATATGGTTCGAGGCATACCTAACGCCGGTAGCCTTAAAATTACGCCGAAATGCTGCCGAAATTTCGAAAACGGCTTTCGGGGTAAAATAGGAATTAAAAATAAAAGTTTAGGGTCGGGTCGGAAACCCGAGTCCCTAACGGAAAATTGAATAAGGAAAACCTAAGGGGTGGTTCGTGAATAGTAACCCGTCCCCTAAAAATGTAAAATGCGAGTGAAACGGAAAACCGACCCCGAGGGGGGGGGGCATTTTTGGAAATGAAATAAAGGTCCGAGTCGGGAACGGAAAATCCGAGCCTCGGAGACCTAGGTCGGGAATGTCTAGATGAACGTTTTAAATACTAGTGAAACGTCCATTTGAGGCTCCGAAACGATAGAAAATCACCGAACCGACGTAAGGGTCGGAATAGTGCTTCCCGAGGGTCGGGAAAGTGAAAAATGGAAATAAAATAGAAGCGAACCCGGTAATGATTAGAAAAGAGTCAGAAAAGTTCCTGAGGGCCAAAAATGCAGTCTGGATCAATAAAATTCCGTCAGGGGCAAAACTGCAATTTTGCCAAAATGTAGGGGCAAAATCGTAATTTTGTAAAAGTTGGGAAAAATTGGGAAAATGATAAATAAAGCCCAAAAAGTTGTAAATAGGTTCTATTTAAGCTTTTTTAATGAAAAATAAAAGCTATAAATAGAAATGAAATTAGCAGACAAAGTTTGTCTGTAGGATCCAAAAATCGACCTACAAGGAGGGCGATCAACAATTCTAGAGAGAAAAGGAGAAGAGATTGATAAGGTAAGTACAGACATTTAATTGTCTACTCACGAATGGACTTACCATAGAGTTGTGTTATATATATATATACATTTAAGCTATTCAGTTTGTGACATGATACTAACATGTTCACGAGAATAGTAAGCAAGATCAGAAACAGAAAAGAAGAATAAGATAAGTCAGATAATAAGACTTAAAAGTTAAGGTTGGCGTACCGGCCTCCCCAGTTGTGAGGTTCCCAGATAGCCTCCACCCCAGAAGTGTGGCGCTGCCTCGTTAATAATGAGGTAGTTTATGGCTTAACTTCCTGCCTCCACCCCAGAAGTGTGGCGCTGTCTCGTTAATAATGAGGTAGTTTATGGCATGACTTACTGCCTATAAGGTCAGTAGTCCAGAGATGACCTTAGGGTTGATCGGTGGGTCGCTCCCCTGATCCTCCATTGGTCTGCGCGCACCAGGTACGTCCAACCACGGGCCCACAAGTGAAAGATTAAGCAGATAAAGTAAAGCAAAGAAAAGAAAGAAATAGAATAGAAAGAACAAGCAGTATAGGACTAAAGAAAATAATTGGTCCTAAGTTGACTAACCCTAGAGTGGTGTATTCAGCTTATTTACTTGTATGTATGTTTGTACTTACTGAGCTTTAGCTCATTAGTCTATTCGTGCTGTAGGTAATAAAGGAAAACAACCAGCAGTATGAAGCAAGAGTAGCGGACTGACAGGCAGATCCCAGCGATGTCATGGACGGGTTATGGTTCCGTTTCACAGAATTCTGCTGTACTCAAAGTGTAAAAGAAAGAAAGTGTAATAGTGAGGTATATGTATAAAGACAAGGCAAGAGTGTAATATGTAAAGTAGTGAAACAAGCTTAAAAGTGTGTTTCTATTTTTACGTACTTTAAAGTAACAAGACTCCAAAAATATATTTTGGAAAAACAAAAAGTATTAAGTAGTACGTATATATTTATGTATACACAATTTTCAAGAATCAGTAGTTTCATCCAGTCCAGTTTAAAAAGAAAGAAAAAAAAATATTCCTAGTTTTTCAAGAACAAATCTTTTAAACCCCAATGAGAAGAAAGTTATAGAGACAAGTAAGTTAAGTAAGACTAAGCAAAGAATAAAGAAAGCAAGCAAGATAAGGTGGACGACCTAAGCTAGAGGGGTCGCCCACAGCCGACTACTGGTTTGATGCCATTCGCAAGCAGCTAAAGTTGACCGCTACGCCCGCAGAGTTCTGGGTTGAGTTTGCTTCCAACAAGCTGGTGGGTCTAGCCTCTACCTGGTGGGCTAGTATCGAGGATGGTTTGACAGAGGAGCAGAGGTCTTCTTGGACAGTTTTCGAGGAGCGTTTTCACTAGTGTTTCTTTTCAGCATAGTTCCGCGACAGAAAAGCTAGGGAGTTCGTCCGTTTGAAGTAAGGATCTATGTCAGTGCGGGAATATGAAGCCATGTTCACTGAGTTGGCTCGGTATGTGAAGAACCAGGTTTTGGATGAAGCTACTAAGTGTCTTCGCTTTGAGGAAAGGCTTAGCCTCTATGTGAAGAGGGGTGTACAACTGTTCCAGATCAGGGATAGCTACCAGCAGGTAGTTGCTAAGGCGTTGACAGTGGAAGAGGGCGACAAGGAGTTCCTTGAAGCTCGTAACAAAAACAAGTCTGGACCAATCCGCAACAAGCCTCAACACAAGCCGCAGACTCCTTACCAGAAGAACCAGCAGTCTCAGGGATCGGGTTCTTATCAGTCTTCTGGACAGCGACAGGGTTGGGTGAATGTGATTACCTGCTTCGAGTGTGGTGATGAAGGCCACAAAAGAAATGTTTGCCCGAAGAGACAGTCGAGAGATAATGCTCATAGACATCATCATCAGCAGAATCAGAATGGTCTTCCACAAAGACAACAGTTTACTCCCCAGTTTTCGCAGTCACAGCGCCCTCAGCTTCCGGCTCCCTATTAGCCTCAGCGCACGAGCCAATACACTGTGCCTTATGCTCCACATGCTACACCGCTACAGTAGTTCCCAGTGCCGAGTTATCAGAGACCGCCACCACAGGGTCAGAGTACGGGCTATCAGCGAGGGAATATAGCTCAAAATCGTGGTAAAGCACCACAGGTACACGCTCTTGGAGCTGACAGCATGGAGATAGATCATACACCGACTACATTAGATGGTATAATTCCTATCTTTGGTACATATGCACATGTTTTGTTTGACACCGGAGCTACACACTCTTTTATAGCCCAACATTATGCTCGTTCACTTGGTTTAAAACTGTAAAATCTTGACTCTCCCTTATGTATGAAATCCCCATTGGGCACGACTACCGTTAGTGATGGGTGTCAAGCCTATGTTTATGTTGGGGATGTTTGTTTGGAGGCATCACTTGTAGTAATGCCTATGTTTGCTTATGATGTTATTCTGGGATATGACTGGCTTTCCCGATATGGGACTATGCTTGATTGTCGTAATCATCGCGTTATCTTTACAACTGATTTTGGACATGTAGTGTCCTATCAGTTAAGCTTAGTTTCAGATATTGATAGATCTGCTCTGAGGTTAGTGTCGAAGAGTAGACAGGGTATTCTTTGCTTCTTATCCTTGTGTGCGGTAGAAGGATCCAGTTCTGAAAAGAGTACCCAACCTATACCTGTTGTCGATAGTTTTCCAGATGTTTTTCCAAAAGCTCTTCCAGGTTTACCACCTCATCGAGAAATAGAATTTCGTATCGACTTAGTTCCTAGAACAGCTCCTTTTGCTTCTGCTCCGTATCGTATGGCCCCTCTAGAGATGAAAGAGTTGCGCAAGCAGCTGGATGAGTTGAAATCGCTAGGCTTTATCCGAGACAGCAACTCACCTTGGGGTTCATCAGTCCTTTTTGTGAAGAAAGCTGACGGTTCGCTACGTCTCTGTGTGGACTACAGAAAGCTCAACAGTGTGACCATCAAAAATAAGTATCCGTTACCACGTATAGATGACTTGTTCGACCAGTTGGGTGGAGCTTGTTTCTTCTCCAAGATTGATTTGAGATCCGGTTATCATCAGCTTCGGGTTAGAGAGGAGGATATCCCGAAGACGGCATTCCGAACGAGGTATGGCAGTTACGAGTTCTTAGTAATGCCTTTCGGTTTGACAAACGCGCCAGCAGCCTTCATGGATATGATGAATAGAGTCTTCCGACCTTTTCTTGATAAGTTCGTCATCGTATTCATCGACGACATCCTCATCTACTCCCGAACTCGTGAAGATCATGCACGGCATCTCAGTATAGTTTTACAGACTCTTCGTGAACATCAGTTGTACGCCAAGAAAGAAAAATGTGAGTTTTGGATGACAGAGGTTAAGTTTCCCGGACATACCATCTCAGGAGATGGTATATCAGTTGATCCATCCAAGGTTGAAGTGATTCTTAAGTGGGAACGACCGAAGAATGTTCCAGAGATTTGAAGCTTCTTGGGCTTAGCGGGATATTATCGACGTTTTGTACAGGACTTCAGCAAGCTCGCCGCTCCCCTCACCAATCTGACAAAGAAGGATGTACCTTTCGTTTGGGACAACAGCTGTGAGTCAGTTTTCCAGGAGTTAAAGAGTTGTTTGACGTCTGCACCTATCCTTATCATTCCGGATCAGGATCAAGTATATGACGTTTACACCGATGCTTCTCATCAAGGTCTTGGAGCAGTCTTGATGCAACAGAACCGAGTTGTCGCTTATGCCTCACGACAGCTGAAACAACACGAACGAAACTACCCTACACACGATCTAGAGTTAGCTGCAGTAGTGTTTGCGCTTAAGATTTTGCGTTGTTATCTGTACGGTACTAGTTTTAGACTGTTTTCAGATCACAAGAGTTTGAAATACCTAGCTACACAGAAAGATCTCAACCTGCGTCAGAGAAGGTGGGTAGAATACATGCAAGACTATGACTTCTAAGTCGAGTACCATCCGGGTAAAGTAAACGTGGTTGCAGATGCACTAAGTAGGAAAATAGAGGCAGTTCCCAATCCTGATCATGATGCTTCTATAATGGCGATGCAGATAGATGAGTGGGAAAAGGACAGAGTTCTCACAGCTTATCAAGTTCGTTTTGGCGAAGTTCAGGGTCACCCAGTGTTATACAACTTAGTGATGGAACCAGACTACGTGCAGAGGATCAAGGAGAATCAGTTGGTAGATACACGTTTCGTTGACATCCGAGATAGATTATTAAAGGGAAAGCGTGTCGCAGAGTGGTCGATGGACGCCAGTGGAATTCTTTACAACGAAGGTCGCTTAGCAGTGCCACACATCCCAGAGCTTATACAGGAGATCTTGTCAGAGTTTCATTAGTCGAAGTTCGCCATGCACCTAGGTGGAAACAAGATGTATCAGAACTTAAGACGGCAACTTTGGTGGAGAGGTATGAAGTTAGATGTGAAGAACTTCGTGGCCAACTGTTTGACGTGTCAGAAAGTAAAGGCAGTATGGGAGAGACCCGCAGGTCTGCTCCAACCACTTCCAATACCTCGGTGGAAGTGGGATAGTATAGGAATGGACTTCTTAACCGGCTTACCGAGAGCACAGGATGGATCTGATGGAGTCTGGGTAGTTGTAGATCGTCTCACGAAGACTGCACACTTTATCCCGTTCAAGACGACTTGCACCAGGAACCAGCTAGCGGAGCTTTACATGAGGAACGTAGTCAGATTGCATGGAGTTCCTTCGGTGATTGTTTCTGATTGTGATACGCACTTCAACGCTCGCTTTTGGCAAAGTCTACAGGAAGCTCTAAGCACGGAACTAAACTTTAGCACCGCTTTTCATCCACAGACAGATGGTCAGTCGGAGCGTCTCATACAGATTCTCGAGGATATGCTACGTGCCTGCTTTCTTGATCTTGGAGATGGATGGAGCAACCACCTCTACATGGCAGAGTTCACATACAACAACAGTTATCAAGCGAGTATCGGAATGGCACCCTTTGAAGCGTTGTACGGAAAGCCTTGTAGATCACCCATCTATTGGGTTGACAACCAGGAAGCACCAGTGGGTGGACCCGAGATGATCTTAGACCAGTACGAGAAGATTGCCATCATCAAACAACGACTTCTAACAGCACAGAGTCGACAGAAGAGCTATGCTGATCAACGCAGAAAGCCGTTAAAGTTCGAGGTCGGAGAGTTTGTGTTGCTAAAGGTTTCACCGAAGAAAGGTATCTCTCGTTTCGGAGTTAAAGGGAAGCTAGCACCACGTTACATTGGACCTTTCGAGATCGTACGCAGAGTTGGTAAGGTTGCATATGAGCTGAAGTTACCCGACACCTTGGGAGTGCACAACGTTTTCCATGTATCGATGTTGAGGAAGAGTGCACGAACAGAGTCCGAAGTCATTTCAACAGATGATGTAGAAATCCAACCAGATGTCTCTTATGTCGAGGTTCCGGTGAAGATTTTGGATCGTAAGGTCAAGCAACTGAGAACGAAAACAATACCCATAGTGAAGGTTCTTTGGAGTAACCATGGTGAAGAGGAAGCCACATGAGAAACCGAGAAAGATATGCGTGAGAACCATGCTGTATGGTTTGCTAAGCAGTAGAGTACTTGTAATGTAGTCGACCTAAGTTTGTTTTGTAATCCTACTCTATTCATAGTGGTAGATATACCACTATATGTTCTAAAAGGGGCATTTAGATTTGCTTAATGAAATGAGAAATGACTCATATTCTTATTCTCTTCTTTAGTGTGGAGTAATTCATAAAGTTTCGAGGACGAAACTATTTTTAGTGGTAGATATTTGTGACGCCTTAAATTTTATTTAAGGGTCAATATATAATTTAAATAAAATTAGTGTGCCAAAAAAATTAATTAAAAATCCTTTTGGAAACCCTAGGTTGGTTTCCTAGTCAAATTCCGCTCAAAAAGTCAACAATTTGAACTTCAAAAAGAAACCCTAAAATATTCGGCCATCACTTGAGATTTTAATTAAAATTTAAATTCCACAAATCCAAGGAGGATTTAAAATTCAAATTTCATCCCTTAGATATAAAGAAGAAATTTCGGCCATAAAGTATAGGAAATAAAGGAGATTTTTATTTGAATCAAAAGCTAAGTCAAAACTCAACCAAAATTCAAATTATTTTTCCATAAAAACTAAGGGATAATTTTTGGCTACCTAAAGGGAAATAAGAGAGAAAACCCTAGCCTCAAAACAGCATAAAAACTTTCCCTTTTGCCCCTTAAAATTTTCAGCCAAACAAGGAAGAGAAAGGGAAAGAAAAACCTAGTATAAAAACCCCCTTTTAACTCTCATTCACCCCTCCTTTCCCCCTCAAAATTTCGGCCAGCTTTCCCCTCTCCTCTCTCTGAATTTTCTCTCCCAAAACACACCCAAAACAGCGAACAAAACCTACCAAAAGGTAGCTCAAAGATTCAACAACTTTTGAGACAAAAACAAGGTGAGAAATCAAACTTTTTCCTTCCTTCTCCTTTTGATTTTAAATCCGAAATTTATATGGTTTTCTCCACTATTTCCATACTGTTTTGAAGACTCCAATACTCACACAAAATCAGCCAAAAGGGAGACCAAGCATCAAAAATAGGGCAGCACAAACAAGGTGTGATTTCTCTCTCAAACCCTAAAATTTTGCCTCATTGATCCCCTTTTCAAAAACCCTATTATCATATATGTAAGATTTTATGATTTTGTCAATTTGATTCTTGGGTTGTGTTAATGACATATAAATAAGGTTTTCCACAAAATTTCGTGATCATTGGATGAAAATTGAATTGGTTTGAGGCTAATCGAAATTCGGACATAGAAAAACAGAAATCTGGAAAATTACCATATGAACAGTAAATTTGTGTCAGCCATAACTTGAGTTTTAAAACGATTTTTGAGTGATTCTTAAGCCTAAAATTAAATCAGGATGTCCCCTAAATGTCTCCAAAATTTCAGAACCAAAATCATCCATTTGCCTAGTCAAAATATTTTTCTAAAATAGGCGGACAGAACTGCCAGGTTTTGAACCGAAACTGAAACCCAGATTTTTATGCCTGAAAACAACCCTCGGTTTTTGGCCTAGTTGAATGAACCAATGATGTCTAAAAATTATAAAAATTATATGGAATTAAAGCTACGGATGTCTAGTTTAACATATTAAAAATTTAGAATTTTTGGGACGAAAAATAAATAAATATGGATTTTACATTCAGCCTAGGTCAGTCTGCCCATGCCCAGTAATATCTTAACTTAGAGTTTTTCATAAATTTTAAATCCCAAATGTTTATTAAACGTTTTAAAATCTTTTGTGGCACACTAAAATGATTGGATGATTATGTCTAGACCTAGACTGATCATATGTTGTGATTATAGGATTTATTTGACGTTCTTGCTGGATTTGTGGATCACCTTATCGTAACGCTTGTGCGATAATTGAGGTAGGACGTTCAAGCCTTTTCTGGGAGTAGTCAAGTGTTTTAAATTCCCCTGTTTTATTGATGGCATGCTGTTTTCGATTTATGAAATTATTATACTATTTTTGATGAAATAAACGCATGCAACGTATTTTGTAATAAATGTGTATTTTAAAGAGTGTTTTGATTAATGGCATAATATAACTTAGTAAATACCATCTTTTGAATAATCCGGTGAACATAATTGAGCTCTAGTTCACGATCATTGTAAATGATGCGTGCGTCCCGAAGTTGACGCCATGGGGGAAGGTCCCTAAACCTGCGCAGGGCCGTTCGGCCTGTTTAGACCGTAACGAGATGATCTAGGATAATTCAAATTCGAGGCACGTATATTATAGCTACGACAAGTCCTCACTCATAATATGATGGTTTGTTTTAATGATTTATTATTTTCATATTGGGGCACGTATATTGCAGCTACGCTAAGTCCTCAGCAGAATAAAACTTGTTTTAAAAATGTTTTTCACGAAATTGTTGATTATTTTTTTATGATTATTATGTCATGTATTTTTTTTTAAATTGTTGATTATTTTTGGAAACGAATATGATGCCATACTTTTAAATGTTATCTGTTAACCCACCTTTGTTTCTGTCCTACTGAGCCAGCGCTCACGTCCCTTTTTCTTTGTGATTTCGAAATGACTACTTCCAGGTACGGGAGGTAGCAGTTCCGAAATTCGTTGAGATATCCGTTACTACCGAAGATGATGCTATCCGTTTTCTCCATCTTCTTCTTTATGTTTCTCGTTCTGATGTAATGAGACTTTAAGTTTGTACCTTATTTCACATTATTTAAATTTTATGCTTGGGGAATATTTATGGTTAGTAATTTCTTTTGAAAACTGATTTTATGTTTGATTTCCGTATTAAAAGGTATTTATTTTCTACTTTATTTTATTTTGTGGTTATGATGCTACTTTATAAATAATTAGGCTTAGCTAAATTATAATGTTGACCCGTTTTTCATAATAAATGTTTTTCTTAAATCTTGGGTTGATATTATGATTTGGCTGCCGTGTCACATGTCTAAATTTTGGGCCGTGACAGCGAATGAGAGCATGAACATTTTAGTGGCTAAACACAAATCTGTCCTTAAGGAGAGGCCATGGATTTTGGCCATTTTGTCCCCCTTAGGGTCCGAATTTGGGATTTGGTAAAACATGTATTTTAAGGAAATTTTGATACGGTCATTTTTGCATCAAATAGGCCTCAACCAAAAACGAACGTAAGATAGGTTTTTAGAGTGTTTTTCACTCGGTGTCCAAAACTGGGAACAAAATCCGAACCCAATGTTTAGTCTCGAGTTTTGCTAGAAATGGACCACTTAGAGTCTGAACCAGTTCTCGGACTCAACACAAAAGTTGTAGATCTTGTTGAGACCTTGAGAACCACTAGCATGTGTAAAAAATTTGGCCGTTTCGTGCTTCAAACCGAGCTGTTTTTGCAGAGACGTTAAACTGGGATTTTTTACAAAAAACTAGGCATCAAGTCCACGGGTTTAATGAAATTAGGAGCTATTAGAGTTAGATTTAGGCTTTGAGATGAACACGAGATTTATTCATCTTGTCGAGGAAGAAAACTTTCATGTTTGACAAAATCTCAAACAAAGTCGTTTAGACCAAGTTTCAAAATAGTTTTCAAAAGTGGTTCAAAACCACCTTTAAAATGCAAGCTTTAAAAATATAATTTATACACTTCAAAATAAAAATGTGTTTTAACACTTTAAAATATGAAAAGGTTTTCATAAAAATGTCCCCCACCTTCCAACGGGGTGATAAGGGGGTGGTTTCAAAATAAAGAATTTTTCTAAGATTTTTAAAAGCCAACCCAAACAATTTTTTTCAAAATAAAATAGTGTGTGCAGCCCAGTAGGCTACCACACCAAACAAGCCTTAGTAGCTCGGTAGGCTATTACCCCAAACAAGCCATAGTGGCTCGGCGGGCTTTTACACCAAACAAGCCTTAGTAGCCCGGTAGGCTACCACACCCCAACAAGCGAAGTAACCCAGTCGGTTACTACACTAAGTCCATGTATAGTAACTCGATAGACTACTTAGTTACCAACACGCGAGTTAACCGGTCAGTTGACTGAGTGGTAAACCAGTTAAGGGCCGCATTTCGAACAACACAGTGAGGAGCGATGATTAATCCGTCGAGTAGACGATTGATCGAACATGATAGAGTTAGACACCAAATCCCCATAATAGGCCAATAGGGTACTGACGGGTCCCCATAGAAACGCAAGTTATAGTCACTAGAGTTAATAGTGACTCTACAAGAGTATTAATGAGAAACGTTATTGATGACAAGTGATAACCTGTGAATTGATAAAGGCGTGATTTCAAGTTACTTGCAATTAGGTAAGTACAACTCTGCCTATGGCATAAATGAAAATGCTTTTAAATGATATTTTACAGTATGTTAAAATATGTATGCCATGCACACGATGTTGCACCTCATGTTTAAGAGCATGCAGTTTCACAATCAAGTAGATTGATGAAAAAGCAAGATAGATGCCATACGTCCCTACTATGTAGGATTTGGGACAACTTAGAGAAGCATATGGCTTGAAAAGATAAACAAGACGGAAAGTAGTAAGTGTGTCGTACCGGTCCTTTCAAATGAAGGGGTTTTAAGTTAAAGCAAAAAGTTGAGCATCCGTTGATGGCTCTTCGGCTATTTTACCACGGGCGTTACCGATGGTCAGTGCACACATGGTACTGACACATGGGCCCTAAATAGACAAGAAAAAAAAAGAGAAGTTGAAGCATAAATGAACATAACCGGATCATGCATTAGTTATAGTTCACCATGCTTCTAGATGCATTCAGTACACGATATTTCTGTTATGCACATGTTATGTGAAGTTTTATCATTCTTGATATGGTATGTGATATGTGATATGTTAAAGTGGTATATGTGATATATGACTGCTTATATGTTTTTAAGTATGTACTATGTTTAAACATGTTTTGCGGTAAACATGTCGTACTTACTAAGCGTAAAGCTCACATAGTGTGTTCATACTGTAGGTAAGCGTACTATGACTTAAATCCCAATGGGTGATGGTGGCGGCGGAGGTGGATGTGAGGGCAAGGTTATGGAGACACCGTAAGTTTATCTTCCACAAAATTTGAGTATCAGTATTTTGAATAGTAATGGTTAAATAGTACTTTGAATAGTAATTGTCAGACAACATGTTTGAATAGTAACCGTTAAATGTTATTTTTGACTAGTAACCGTAAATCGTATTTTTGAATAGTAATCATTAAATGGTATTTTTGAATAGTAACCGTAAACCGTATTTTGAATAGTAATCGTTAAATAGTATTTTTGAATAGTAATCGTTAAATAGTATTTTTGAGAAGTAATCGGTATACGTACGTATACAGTAAATACGTATATGTAAAAAAAATCCCTAATTTTATAATATCTAGTTAAGTATAAATTGCTAAAAAGTATAAGACAAGCAAGTAAGTCAGTTTTTAGTTATGGTCTGGGCCACTGAGGGCACGGGGCGTCACAATTCTGGTCCTAAAAGTTTCGTGGTGAAGAGGAGAACAAAACCCATATCTCATTTCACCTCAATAGCCACCGGATCGTTCCGCCCGAAGCTTCACCGTTGCCGTCGTGTCGCCACCGTGAAACTCGCCGTTTTCGGTAGAGTTGAGCCACACTACCAGTACCAAAATGCTCAGAATTTCATAGGGAATAAAAGCCCCAAATCAATTTTGGGCAAAAACGTCAGGAAAACAGATATTCAAGCACGCTGGCACTGCTCATTTTTTAGGGGTTAATTTTCGGCAATAGGAGTTTCAATTGGTGAAATTGACACCACCAATGAGTTCCTCACGTTGAGATCTACGAGATGGTGACCTCTTTTTTCATCGCCGTCGCTGATCAACACCGGTCAACGGCGACCGGTGACCAAAAATTGAAGAATGACCTGTTGGCCTATTCTCGACTTTCCGGACACATCTGCGGCATCAGAATTGCAAGACAGAATTTCAAAAATAAAGAATGGAGAATCAAAGTTTGTGTACGCGAGATCGAATGACCCCGTCGATCGCTGATTGACATCAATCTACCCGATGGACGTCATTGAATGACTCCGGTAGTGATTCAAACTATTTTAATTTCTCAATTTATTAATTGGGATGATTATGTATTAATTATGGACTATGTGTATGAAAAATAGTCAAATAAGAAAAAGTGTAAAATGTGAAGATTTTTACGTAAAAGTTGAGTTTTACATAAAAATATAGGCCTCTGGTATAGTACATGGTAGAATAGAATTAAGTTAGATGGTTTCGAGGCGTTTCCTAAACGTCGGGAACCCAAAAATTAAGTGGAAATACTGTCGAAATTTCAAAAATGGCACAAAGCAGAATTTTAGGAACCGAAGGGTAAAAATATGGTTGGGATGGAAACCCAAGCTCCCTCGGTGATCTAGGCCCGAAAAAGAGGATTAACGACCTAGGGTCGAAATAGTGCCACTCGATGGTCGGTGAATAGTGACCCGGGCATTTCGGCAATTAAGGCTGAAAAAGCTCGAAAAGGCTAAAGAAAAACGATTTTATGATTTTTGGGTTTAGAAAATCCAGTCTAAGCAATAAAATGAAAATGATATGGCCTAAAGACCTGTCAGGGGCAAAACGGTCATTTTGACCGAAAATTTCAGGAATGATAGAAAAGGGTCCTAATGGACTTAGAATGGCTTAATTAAGATTCTAAGGACCAGAATTAAATTGTAAATCAAAGAAAAGTAAGGTTATGATGAAAAATCTCGTTAGGATTAAAATAGTAATTTTGCCAAAAGTTCAGGGTAAAATGGTAATTTTATCAAAAGTTAGCAGAAAAATTGTAAATGGGATATTAGATCCCTAATTCATGATTGGGAAATGAAATGTAAAATTTTTACGTTTTATTAAGCTTGGTGTATGATTTAAGTAATGAAAATAACCGTGATTATTTCGGTTATAGGAATCCAATACACATGCGATGAAGGAATGTCTGCGGACCAAGAAAGCATTTAATTGACTGCAACATAAATAGACTATTATGTCTAAGTGTCATATGTGGTAAGCTTCAAATATTTCTATGTCTGCGATAGTTATAGACTTTTATGTGTTATATGTTGTAAGTTCGAACATTTAGTTGACTGCGACATAAATTGACATGTTTATATCTATGTTTTATATGTAGTGAATTCAGATATTTTACTGTCTGTAACATGAAATTATGTAATATGTTTATATGTTATGTATGAAATGTAAAGTATATATGTAAGGTGTTATATACACAAAGGTGTATTTAATAAAATACACACAATGAAAGAAAGACATGAGAAGTGTTCTAGACCATGGAGACAATGATAATGCCCCCTGGTTGGAATCATATGAAAGACAATTAAAAAAGACAAGAATCAGCAAAATAATAAGACTGAAGTTTTAAACGTTGGATGTTTATGTATTAGGTCTAAGTCAAACATGAATTCACTTTTATGTTTAAGTGTTATTTACAGTAAGTTCAGGCATTTAATTGTCTGCAACATGAACTTACTTGACATGTTTATGTGTTATGTGTTCTGTATGCAGCATGTAAGTTTAAATATTTCCATGTCTACCACATAAATGGACTGGTCATGTTTATGTGTTCTATGGGCAGTTTTAGTGCCAAGATACTATGGTTTGAATGTTACGAAAGTCATGTTATGAACCATGCGTTATGTCTAAGTCAAATGTAAATTGACTTGACATGTTTATGTTTATGTGTTATATTTTGTAATTTCAGACATTTATCTGTCTGGAGCATGAATTTACTCAGTATGCTTATGTGATATAGATGACAAAAATTTAGTAGTCAGGTGCTATATGCACACTAACATAAGAGATAAAATCTTAAGAAAACCACAGAATAAACTACATAATAATTTAAAGAGTTCCAGACTCAGGAGGTAGCATAAATGCCACCAGTCAGGAACCACAAGAAAATCAGTATTGGCATACCGGCCTCCCACACAGGTTGAGTTTTTTCAGATTCAGTATTATTAGGACTCCAAACTCCTGGTGATATGTTTCGGGTTTGGAAATCCAATGTTATGTAGACTGTAGAGGATTGGTTAGTGGGTCGCTCGTCTGAGTCCCTCTCAGTTATGCACGCATTACGGTATGATCAATCATGGGGGCCCAAAAACTATAACATAATGAAAGATAAAGACTCAAGAAAAAAAATATGCAGTCCATAAACGAGCATAATATATACTAACACTACGAATACCGATGCAATCAAAGTCACTGTTCCTGGTCAACGGTACTGTTCACATTCGATAGTGCTATTCATGGTCAGAGTTACTATTTATAGTGAATAGTAATACAAAAGCATTGCATGTTATTTATTATGTTAATGATCCATGTTATGTTTGATGTTAGGGATATTTAAGCATGCGTAAGTGTATTTACGATGCTTAAGTATATTTACAAAGTTTTACGTATTTAAGTATGATAAGTACATTCATGATGTTAAATGTGAAAGTATTTTCACAATAACAAGTGTGTCAAGTATGTTATATTTATGATGTTAAGCTTATGTTCAATATGCTGTAGGAAAAATAAATCGGTAAAAACGTATCAGAGTGGCGCAGCGGAACAATAAAAATTTTTAGATCGTTAAATATCTCATGATGCCATATACAAAAAACCAACAATAATTAAAACTCATACCTCAAGGACGCCAATCTGTAGGAGGAGAAAAACCGGAGGCTTCAACCAACTAGCCTTCTCTACTATTCTCCAATTCCCGAATGGCTGAGTGTGTGGGCACTCTGAACCTCAATCGGTATGCTAGCACTGCTAGTCTTCTTCCGACCACCCAGATCTCTAAAGAACTTTATTGCCACGATGAGCTGTGCAACAATAAGCCTGCTCACCTGAGAGTTTGTGGTCTAAGAGAACTGGAGTGGCAGGACCTCTATTTATAGACCTGCATGAGGTGATTCTCTGAATTCGAATTAGATTAGGAAAAGATATTCTCCCTTATCCACAAGCACAAAATCTGAATTTTCCAAGGGAAAATCCCAACAATAAAATTCGGCCACTTTAGGATAAATTCAATCCAAATCTAAACAAGATTTTAACTAGAATTTTATCTCCCTTTTTCAACCAAAAAATCCGAAATTTCCTAGGAGATTTTCCCTCCAAAAATTCGGCCACATTTAGGATAAGGGAGAATCAAAATTCCACTAGGATTTTCAAGTTTTAATCTTATCTCAACCTTATCCAAAATAACCGAATTTTCCTAGGAGATTTCCTCCATAATTTCGGCCACTTTTCAGGGAAGGAGAGAATCCAAATTCAACTAGGATTGAAACTTGAATTTTTGCCTTGAACCTTATCCACAAAAAACCGAAATTCCATTGAGGATAATCCTCAAAATTTCATCCACTATTTGTTAGGATTTGGATTCAAAATTCAAGTAGGATTCTAACAAGATTATCCTCACCAAATCCAACTCAAATTCGAATTTCAAACCTTGTGGATTTTCCACAACAAATTCGAATCCCACTTGGACTATGATTCAAAATTTGAATTTCAAATTTCAAATTCGAATTTCAAATTCAAATTTCAAACTTCAAATTTCAAATTTAAATTTCAAATTCAAATTTCAAATTCAAATTTCAAATTTCAAAATTTTAAAATTCAAATTTCAAAATCCACAAAACAGTCGTGTTTCAAATTCTTGTTTTCATGGATAATTTTCTACAACTCCAATCCAATCTCAAATAAAATCATGGCAACTTTATTTGGAGTTCGAATAATTGTGTACTCTATTATCCAAAACAAAATCTGAATCCAACCGGAGAAAATCTTGTCTACCATCCTAATCCTGTGTCATCACCATCCATGCATAATAAACCAACCAATTGCATACACAAATCAATTTGCCAAATGTTAAGGAATTATGTGGAGCTAGTAGAGGGACTGATTGGACATATATAATCGGGCTCCCGCAAATCTATATGAGCATCATTCTTTTACCAAACAACTCAATCATATGATCACTAATTTCAGAGTCACACCACTATAAACCTGAAACTGAACTCCCAATTATATACCGTATTACGTAAGCCTGTGATGTGCTACTATCCAATGAACTAGTCATATATGCAAAACCCTCATATGATATCCATGATCAGCCTTAGGTCAAAGTCCATTTAATACTACTGATCAGGCTATCTTAAAGTTCCATTAGACTACTGAATTAAGAAAATGATTATTCACCGTATGTGAATAAGAAGTCATCTGCCTAGCAGACGACCCAAGGCCTTGTCCATTTTCACATTCAGTATAATGCCTTTAAGAGGATACCTTTAACTCCTTAGAGCTATGATTCCGATATCTATAAACGAACTCTTCATCGTATACAAGTCACGCACCCAACGAACCGATCTATAAGCTTACTACCTCCTAGACGCTTTAGCCATTGGAACATCAAAGTACACAAGTCATATACATGAAGCTGTCCTTTTACTCAGGATTAAGGTTACTACATAATGAACGTCAAAAGTAGATCGATCCACTCAAAGCGGACTTCGTAGTTCAATCACGCTTTAGTCCCGGTCTAATATGTCACCACCAAGCAATATATCTATGTCTCTACTTGGGAGTCCAGCTCCAGACAGTCAAGACAAACCGTCCTCTCCAAGGCTTTAGACAGCATAACAGTCTTAACATGAGTTAGATGCTCGGTCTAACCCCATAGACTACAGACCATAGTTTAGACCGCTAACTTTAGAACATTGTCTTCTCGCATACAAAAGTCCATTGCATGCAACGTTCTAACAGTTTTAACACAAGCAGTCAGTGAGCCATATTTGCTTACATTTACTTTAACATGTAAATAAAACGAGGACAGATAGCAATGTAATGAATAACCTCTATATATATAATTTTATTATCCAATTCAAAATAAATACATCAAAATGTCTCTAATGCTTAGGGCATTTCCTAACAATCTCCCACTTGCCTTAAGCCAGCAGATGTGCCATGTTACGCATCCCCATCGCCTCTACGTGCCCCTCAAAACTTCTAGCCACCAAAGTCTTAGTAGAGGGATCGGCAATATTGTCCTCGAATGCGATCTTACATACATCCACTAATCCTGTCTCCCCGTGCCCTCTAATGTTGACTTCCTCTAATCCTTGCAAGTCTGGAAGACAGAGTCCATGTATCCTACGGGTGTTAGGTCCCCTCCAGAATACACTAGCATATAATCCCTCGTTCTCTTGAGATACTTGAGTATACGCTTTACTGCCTGCCAGTGCTTAGTTCCAGGATTTGCTTGATATCGACTCACCATACCTACTACAAAACATATATCTGGGCGAGTGCAAAGCATATCGTACATAAGGCTACTCACAGTGGATGCATAAGGGACCTTACTCATACGCTCTCTTTCTTCCGATGTCTTAGGACAGTCATCCAATGAAAGAGTTAGACCGGCAATAAAAGGCTGTGAACCTTTCTTTGCCTCTTGCATTGCATATTTATCAATTATTTTATCTATGTATGAAGCTTGGGATAATGCTATCATTTTGTTCTTTCAATCTCTGAAGAGATGAATGCCTAGAACATAATTAGCTTCTCCCAAGTCCTTCATGTCAAACTGTCAGTGCAACCAAAACTTGACCGATGATAAGTTCCCTACATCATTCCTAAGGAGTAGTATATCATCGATATAGAGTATCAGAAAGACCACTTTTCCATCCTTAATACGTTTATAAACACAAGGTTCATCAACGTTCTGCTCAAAACCAAATGTCTTAATCGCTTGATCAAACCTCTGGTTCCATGAGTGGGATGCTTGCTTTAATCCATAAATGGATCTAAGCAACTTGTAGACTTTCCTTTCTTGGCCTTTCGTTACGAACCCTTCGGGCTGTATCATATAGATACACTCTTCCAGATGGCCATTTAAGAATGCCATCTTAACATCCATTTGCCAGATCTCATAATCGAGAGCCGCAACAATGGACAGAAGAATATGGATAGACTTCAGCATAGCAACAGGCGAAAAGGTTTCATCGTAATCGATTTCAGCCTTTTGCATGTACCCCTTTGCAACCAGTCTAGCTTTGAAAGTTTCTACTCTCCCTTTCGCATCCTTCTCTCTTTTGTAGACCCATTTGCATCCAATGGGTTTTATCCCATCCGGCAAATCTACAAGTTCCCAAACAGAGTTGGATTTTATAGAATCCATCTCATTGTTCCTAGCCTGTTTCCAAGATTTAGAATCAACATCATTTATAACTTCATCATAAGTGACCGGATCATCCTCATGCTCATGAGCCTCGGCCTGGTATACCTCAGCATCATATATGAAGAAATTAGGTTTCTTAGAAACCCTCCCACTACGACGAGGCACCCTAAATTATTGATCGTCTGTAGTTCTTTCACTAGAACTCGGACTTGCGTCCAAGACCGAAATCTGTGGAGCAGTTCTTTCACCTGATAACTCCTCTAGCACCACTTTGCTTCAAGGCTTAAAGTCATTCATGTAACTTTCCTCCAAGAATGTCGCATGGGTTGAGACAATGACCTTTTGTTCCTTCGGGTTATAGAACAGACCTCCTTTAGTTCCTATTGGATACCCTACAAACATGCACAATTTTAATCTTGGTTCCAACTTCTTCGCATCCCCATCCAGTACATGTGCCGGGCTGCCCCATATTCTCATATGTCCAAGGGAGGGCTTCCTGCCATGCCACAATTCATACGGAGTTCTGGGAATTGATTTGCTCGGAATCTAGTTCAGAATATAGCATGCCATTTGTAAAGCATATCCCCAAAATGATAATGGCAGCATTGAATAACTCATCATGGACCGTACCTTATACAATAAGGTCCTGTTTCTCCTTTCGGCTACACCATTCTGTTGTAGAGTACCAGGTGCAGTCAATTGGGATAATATCCCGTTCTCTACAAGATGTCCTAGAAATTCATCAGAGAGGTATCCGCCATCTCGATCAGATCGAAGTGTCTTTATGGATTTATCCAATGTTAGGAAATGCCCTAAGTATTAGAGACATTTTGATGTATCTATTTTGAACTGGATAATAAAATTATACATAGAGGTTATTCATTACATTGCTATCTGTCCTTGTCTTATTTACATGTTAAAGTAAATGTAAGCAAATATGGCTCACTGACTGCTTGTGTTAAAACTGTTAGAACGTTGCATGCAATGGACTTTTGTATGCGAGAAGACAATGTTCAAAAGTTAGCAGTCTAAACTATGGTCTGTAGTCTATGGGGTTAGACCGAGCATATAACTCATGTAAAGACTATTATGTTGTCTAAAGCCTTAGAGGGGACGGTTTGTCTTGACTGTCTGGAGCTGGACTCCCAAGTAGAGACATGGATATGTTGCTCGGTGGTGACATATTAGACCGGGACTAAAGCGTGATTGATCTACGTAGTCCGCTATGAGTGGATCAATCTGCTTTTGACGTTCATTGTGCAATAACCTTAATCCTGAGTAAATGAACTACTTCATGTATATGACTTATGTACTTTGATGTTCCAATGGCTAAAGCGTCTCAGAGGTAGTAAGCTTATAGACCGGTTCGTTGGGTTCATGACTTGTATACGATGAAGGGTTTGTTTGCAGATATCGGAATCATAGCTCTGAGGAGTTAAAGGTATCCTCTTAAAGGCATTATACTGAATGTGAAAATGGACAAGGCCTTGGGTCGTCTACTGGGCGGATGACTTCTTATTCACATATGGTGAATAATCATTTTCTTGATTTGGTAGTATAATGGAACTTTAAGATAGCCTGATCAGTAGGATTAAACGGACTTTGACCTATGGCTGATCATGGATATCATATGAGGGTTTTGCGTATATGACAAGGTCATTGGATAGTAGCTCGTGACAGGCTTACGTAATACGGTATATAATTGGGAGTTCAGTTTCAGGTTTATAGTGGTATGACTCTGAAACTAATGATCATATGATTGAGTTGTTCGGTAAAGAATGATGATCATATGGAATCACAGGAGCCCGATTATATATGTCCAATCAGTCCCTCTACTAGCTCCACATAATTCCTTAACGTTTGGCAAATTGATTTGTGTATGCTATTGGCTAGTTTATTATGCATGGATGGTGATGACACAGGATTAGGATGGTAGACAAGATTCTCTCCGGTTGGATTCAGATTTTGTTTTGGATGATAGAGTACACAATTATTCGAACTCCAAATAAAGTTGCCATGATTTTATTTGAGATTGGATTGGAGTTGTAGAAAATTATCCATGAGAACAAGAATATGAAACACAACCATTTTGTGGAATTTGAAACTTGAATTTTGAAATTTGAAATTTGAATTTTGAAATTTGAAATTTGAAATTTGAATTTGAAATTTGAATTTGAAATTTGAATTTGAAATTTAAATTTGAAATTTGAAATTTGAAATTTGAAATTTGAAATTTGAATTTGAAATTTGAATTAGAAATTTGAAATTCAAATTTTGAATCACAGTCCAAGTAGGATTCAAATTTGTTGTGGAAAATCCACAAGGTTTGAAATTCGAATTTGAGTTGGATTTGGAGAGGATAATCTTGTTAGAATCCTACTTGAATTTTGAATCCAAATCCCAACAAAAGTGGACGAAAATTTTGACGATAATCCTCAAGGAAATTTCGGATTTTTGTGGATAAGATTCAAGGGAAAATTCAAGTTTCAATCCTAGTTGAATTTGGATTCTCTCTACTCCCTAAAAGTGGTCGAAATTTTGGAGTCTAAATCCTAGGAAATTCGGTTATTTTGGATAAGATTGAGATAAGATTCAACCTTGAAAATCCTAGTGGAATTTTGATTCTTCCTTATCCTAAAAGTGGCCGAAAATTTGGAGAAGATTTTCTCCTAGAAATTTCGGATTTTTTGGTTGAAAAAGGGAGATAAAATTCTAGTTAAAATCTTGTTTTCATTTGGATTGGATTTATCCTAAGAAAAACCAAATTTTTTATGGAGATTCTCCCTTGGAAAAATTCGGATTTTATGGGTTTGGATAAGGGAAAATATCTTTTCCTAATCCAATTCAAATTCAGAGATTCACCTCATGCAGGTCTATAAATAGAGGACCTACCACTCCAGTTGTCTTAGACCACAGACTCTCAGGTGAGCAGGCTTATTGTTGCACAGCTCATCGTGACAATAAAGTTCTTTAGAGATCTGGGTGGTCGAAAGAAGACTAGCAGTGCTAGCATACCGATCGAGGTTCAGAGTGCCCACACACTCAACCATTCAGGAATTGGAGAATAGTAGAGAAGGCTAGTTGGTTGAAGCCTCCGGTCATTCTCGTCCTGCAAGATTGGCGTCCTTGAGGTATGAGTTTTAATTGTTGTTGGTTTATTGTATATGGCATCATGAGATATTTAACGATCTAAAAATTTTTATTGTTCCGCTGCGCCACTTTGATACATTTTTACCGATTTATTTTCCTACAATTGGTATCAGAGACATCTCATGACTATGCCATGTACATAAATTAGACAATTACTTAGTCTTTTTATTTATATATGGATTTGATATTTAGAGAGTGGCATTCTAGGGTTCCTTTATGTTGTTATCATGGATTATGTATAAAGTATGTGGTTATTTTAATTTTTTGAATTATTATAAGCATGCTTGTTTATGCCGGTTATGGTTCCTTAGAATTTAGAAAAATTGTATCTAGGAATTTTTATGTAACCATGGGAGCAGTTTATTAACACTGTAATTTTCCCATGGATTTTAATTTTTGTCTCTTAGAATTTTTATGATTAGAATTGTTTGTACACCGAAAACGGTTCAGGAAATTTTATGTAATTATTCTTGGAGGAGATTGAAGATTGAAGACCGTAATTTATTTTTCCCAAAAGTTAAATTTGATTTAAAGATTGAAATTTTGATTGTGTGGAAAATTTCAATTTAATTGGGATTCAAATTAATTTTTTGGAGATCCTAATAGGTAAATTGGAATATGACACGAAAATCGAGACACGACCCCTCGGGATAGGCCGACGAACCTTGGTGGGGCTGCAGCCCCTGCCCTCGGGCAGGATGGGGCTGCGGCAGCCCCTATGCAGGCCCACACCACCCACGGCCGCAGGCTTGGCCTACAGCCAGGGGTGGCCGTGGCCTGCCCAAGGCTGGCCGCAGCCTGGGCGTGCAGCCTCTGGCTGCAGGCACTGCCTGTAGCCTGCCGGCTGCTGCGCCCAGCCTGGGTGTGCAGCCTGGTGCTGCAGGCTTGGCCTACAGCCCGGCAGGGCTGCACAGGAGGGCGGCCGTGGGCTGCCAGCCCCTCTGGGGCTGGGGGCTGCCCACGGCGGCTGCCGCCTACGGGGGCGGCAGACCAACGGTCCAAAAAATCAGAAAATTTTGATTTTTAAATTTGAGATTTAATTTTAAATCATGTTTAAAAATATGAAATTTTTGAAATTACATATTATTACACATGGTGTTTAAAATTGTTTAAAATTTAAATTTGAAATTTAAATTTGAAATTCGAATTTGGAATTTGAATTTGAAATTTAAATTTTTGGATATTTAAATTTTAAATAATTCTTGGGATGAGAAATAAATGGAGAGGCTACATAAAGATGGATACAAGAAGATGGAACAGAATTCAAGACCCAAAGAATGCTTTGGATGGAATTTTGTAATCTTTATTTTCTTTGTTCTAGGATGGAACCATGGCTTGGTTGTTCTGTCAATTTTTTTTTTTCTGTGATATGTCATGGATGTATAAATATGTATTGATGGATGTTTTGTATGCATATTTGATAACATGTCATATAGGATAGGTGAGTGCCACTCATACTATATTGATCATACATAATTTGTCAAAACTTGCATGTTTTTCAAAATATTGAGTGGGAGAGGGTTTCAAACAAAACCCACGGCCTCCATTGTTGATCCATATGTGAAAGCATAGTAACGCCTCGCGTCAGTTCTGCCCTGACCACACCCCTCGGTAGGTGTTTACCGCCGCCGGTATACTAGATTGGATCTCCTATGTGGAAAACGTGTTCGGGTACGATCCTATTCATGACCACCCCTCGGTGGCTTGGTAGGACGTGGATCGGGCCACGTAAACAATGGTTATACACTGAAGACTCGTTTAGTTATTAACCTTCCCTAGAAGCTCTGTTAACTAAACTGGTGGCCAAATAAGCGGTTATTAATATATGTCTTAACCTTGGAGGATTTAAGGTAACATATATTAATTGGACGGGGTCCATATTCTGGCTATTTGTTTTCATGACCACCCCTCGGTGGCTTGGGGTAATAGGTGCTAAGAATTACCGTTGCAATGCTACATGTTTTTCAAGTTTCATGTAGGAACATACTTATATGTTTTATTTGCTAAATTATCTGTATATTTGCTTGGGCTTTGTAATGATGTCTAGTATAATTTTATTTCAGTTCAAAATGTCACCGACACCCCTCATTTCGATACTTACTGAAAATAAGTTGAATGGCGATAATTATAAAGACTGGAAAAGGAATCTATTAATAGTTCTCAGCTGCGAGAGACACAAGTTCGTACTGGACGAACCATGCCCACCTGGGCCCAAACCTGACACACCACTTGAGGAGGTCCCGGTTGCCTATAATCGTTGGAGAGAATCCAATGAGATAGCTCGATGCTACATCCTTGCTAGCATGACGAGTGCTTTACAAAAGCAGCATGAGACTTATCAAGTTGCTGGGGAGATCATGGACAATCTGGAGGACATGTTTGGAGGCCAAGAAAAATTGGCTCGACAGTCCGCTATTACCAGCATTATGAACTCCAAGCAAAAGGCGGGTACTCCGGTGAAGGACCATATGATCACTCTAATGGGATTCTTCCCTGAGTCTGTTGAGAATGGTGCTAAGTTGGACTACAACACCCAGATCGAGATGGTGTTCAAGGCTCTGTCCAAAGATTTTGTTGGGTTTAAGGCCGCATACAATCTGGCGACAAAGGAGTTAGGACTAACCGAGCTCATGAAGCAGTTACAGGCTTATGAGCGGATGATCAGGGATGAGGATACGGTCCGACCTAAAGGAGAGGCCAATTTGGCAGAATCTTCCAATCCCTCACGGAAGAGGAAGAGGCCAAATAAGAAGCAAGTGGCTTCTAGTTCTTCTAATCCTCCTGTCTCGGACGGGAAGAAGAAGAAGAAGAACAAAAAGTCAAAGGACCCTAAAAAGTCCAAATGCTTCCATTGTGGGAAGGTAGGTCACTTTAAGAAGGCTTGCCGGGAATTCCTAGCCGCCAAGGGCAAGGAAGGTAAGGAACTTCATTACTTAGAAGCGTGTTTGGTGGAAGAATTGAAAGACACTTGGGTCATTAATTCGGGCGCCACTAATCATGTTTGTGTTTCTATGCAGGGGTTCGTGGAAACGAGAAGTCTACATGATAGGAGCCTCTCGTTGCGGACTGGAGATGGTAACTTTGTGGTGGCTAAAGTAGTGGGAGATGTTTATCTTTATTTTGATCAATTTAGGTTTATTTTATTGAAAGACTGTTTTTATGTTCCTAATTTTAGGAGGAACCTTATATCGGTAGCTTGTTTAATAAAGGATTCTTATTCAGTTTCTTTTAGTAAAAGAGTTGATATTCGTAGAAATAAGTCTTTTATCTGTTCTGGATGGATGGATGGAAACTTATATTTGATCAAATCAAAGATGCACTCACTGCTTGACACTGAATTAATTGATAACTCTAAAAGGTTGAAAGTTTCTCACTCTAACAAGGCGTATCTTTGGCATTTAAGACTTGGTCATATTAATCAGGATAGGATTCAAAGATTGGTGAAAGACGGTCCTCTGGAATCTCTGGAGGAGGTACGGCTTCCCCAATGTGAGTCTTGTCTAGAGGGTAAAATGACTAAGAGGTCTTTTGGAGCTAAGGGTACAAGGGCTCAGGAGCTCTTAGAAATTGTGCACACTGACGTATGTGGCCCCATGAACGTCACAGCACGAGGAGGGTTCGAGTATTATGTCTCTTTTATAGATGATTACTCGAGGTATGGATATGTGTATCTGATGCACCGCAAGAGCGAAACCTTTGACAAGTTCAAAGAGTATCGTGCGGAAGTGGAAAAGCAATTGGATAAATCCATAAAGACACTTCGATCTGATCAAGGTGGCGAATATCTCTCCGATGAATTTCTAGGACATCTTGTAGAGAACGAGATTTTATCCCAATTGACTGCACCTGGTACTCCACAATAGAATGGTGTAGCCGAAAGGAGAAACAGGACCTTATTGGATATGGTACGGTCCATGATGAGTTATTCAACGCTGCCATTATCATTTTGGGGATATGCTTTACAAACAGCGTGCTATATTCTGAACCAGGTTCCGAGCAAATTAATTCCTAGAACTCCGTATGAATTGTGGCGTGGCAGGAAGCCCTCCCTTGGACATATGAGAATATGGGGCTGCCCGGCACATGTACTGGATGGGGATGCGAAGAAGTTGGAACCAAGATCAGAATTATGCATGTTTGTAGGGTATCCAAAAAGAACTAAAGGAGGTCTGTTCTATAACCCGAAGGAACAAAAAGTCATTGTCTCAACCCATGCGACATTCTTGGAGGAAAGTCACATGAATGACTTTAAGCCTCGAAGCAAAGTGGTGCTAGAAGAGTTATCGGGTAAAAGAACTGCTCCACAGATTTCGGTCTTGGACGCAAGTCCGAGTTCCAGTGAAAGACCTGCAGACGATCAACAATTTAGGGTGCCTCGTCGTAGTGGGAGGGTTTCTAAGAAACCTAATTTCTTCATGTATGATGCTGAGGTATACCAGGCCGAGGCTCATGAGCATGAGGAAGATCCGGTCACATATGATGAAGCTATAAAGGATGTTGATTCTAGATCTTGGAAACAGGCTATGAACAATGAGATGGATTCTATGAAATCCAACTCTGTTTGGGAACTTGTAGATTTGCCGGATGGGATAAAACCCATTGGATGCAAATGGGTCTACAAAAGAAAGAAGGATGCGGAAGGGAGAGTGGAAACTTTCAAAGCTAGACTGGTTGCAAAGGGATACACGCAAAAGGCTGGAATCGATTACGAGGAAACCTTTTCGCCTGTTGCTATGCTGAAGTCTATCCGTATTCTTCTGTCCATTGCTGCGGCTCTCGATTACGAGATCTGGCAAATGGATGTCAAGACGGCATTCTTGAATGGCCATCTTGAAGAGTGTATCTATATGATACAGCCCGAAGGGTTCGTAGCGAAAGGCCAAGAAAGGAAAGTCTGCAAGTTGCTTAGATCCATTTATGGATTAAAGCAGGCATCCCGCTCATGGAACCAAAGGTTTGATCAAGCGATTAAGACATTTGGTTTTGAGCAGAACGTTGATGAACCTTGTGTTTATAAACGTATTAAGGATGGAAAAGTGCTCTTTCTGATACTCTATGTCGATGATATACTACTCATTGGGAATAATGTAGGGAATTTATCATCGGTCAAGTTTTGGTTACACCAACAGTTTGACATGAAGGACTTGGGAGAAGCTAATTATGTTCTAGGCATTCGTCTCTTCAGAGATCGAAAGAACAAAATGATAGCGTTATCCCAAGCTTCATACATAGATAAAACAATTGACAAATATGCAAGGCTAGAGGCAAAGAAAGGCTCACAACCTTCTATTGCCGGTTTAACTCTTTCATCGGATGACTATCCCAAGACATCGGAAGAAAGAGAGCGTATGAGTAAGGTCCCTTATGCATCCGCTGTGGGTAGCCTTATGTACGCTATGCTTTGCACTTGCCCAGACATATGTTTTGCAGTAGGTATGATGAGTCGATATCAAGCGAATCCTGGAACCAAGCACTGGCAAGCAGTAAAGCATATACTCAAGTATCTTAAGAGAACGAGGGATTATATGCTGGTGTATTCTGGAGGGGACCTAACACCCGTAGGATACACGGACTCAGACTTCCAGACTTGTAAGGATTCGAGGAAATCGACATCTGGATCAGTGTTTTTACTCGGAGGAGCCGCCATTGTGTGGAGGAGCGTGAAGCAGGGCTGCACAGCTGACTCTACTATGGAGGCTGAGTATGTGGCTGCGGCTGAGGCATCTAAAGAAGCGGTTTGGCTCCGCAAGTTCTTTAGAGACCTTGAGGTCATTCCGGGTGTTGATAAGCCTATCACACTTTACTGTGATAATACAGGGGCTATTGCCAACATAAGGGAATCTCGGCACCACAAGAGGACCAAGCACTTCGATCAGAGATATCATATTATTAGAGGGCATGTGGAGACAGGACAAGTGGATGTATGTAAGATCGCGTCCGAGGACAACATCGCTGATCCCTTTACTAAGACTTTGGTGGCTAGAAGCTTTGAGAGGCATGTAGAGGCGATGGGGATGAGTAACATGGCACATCTGCTGGCTTAGGGCAAGTGGGAGATTGTTAGGAAATGCCCTAAGTATTAGAGACATTTTGATGTATCTATTTTGAACTGGATAATAAAATTATACATAGAGGTTATTCATTACATTGCTATCTGTCCTTGTCTTATTTACATGTTAAAGTAAATGTAAGCAAATATGGCTCACTGACTGCTTGTGTTAAAACTGTTAGAACGTTGCATGCAATGGACTTTTGTATGCGAGAAGACAATGTTCTAAAGTTAGCAGTCTAAACTATGGTCTGTAGTCTATGGGGTTAGACCGAGCATATAACTCATGTAAAGACTATTATGTTGTCTAAAGCCTTAGAGGGGACGGTTTGTCTTGACTATCTGGAGCTGGACTCCCAAGTAGAGACATGGATATGTTGCTCGGTGGTGACATATTAGACCGGGACTAAAGCGTGATTGATCTACGTAGTCCGCTATGAGTGGATCAATCTGCTTTTGACGTTCATTGTGCAATAACCTTAATCCTGAGTAAATGAACTACTTCATGTATATGATTTGTGTACTTTGATGTTCCAATGGCTAAAGCGTCTCAGAGGTAGTAAGCTTATAGACCGGTTCGTTGGGTTCATGACTTGTATACGATGAAGGGTTTGTTTACAGATATCGGAATCATAGCTCTGAGGAGTTAAAGGTATCCTCTTAAAGGCATTATACTGAATGTGAAAATAGACAAGGCCTTTGGTCGTCTGCTGGGCGGATGACTTCTTATTCACATATGGTGAATAATCATTTTCTTGATTCGGTAGTATAATGGAACTTTAAGATAGCCTAATCAGTAGGATTAAACGGACTTTGACCTATGGCTGATCATGGATATCATATGAGGGTTTTGCGTATATGACAAGGTCATTGGATAGTAGCTCGTGACAGGCTTACGTAATACGGTATATAATTGGGAGTTCAGTTTCAGGTTTATAGTGGTGTGACTCTGAAACTAGTGATCATATGATTGAGTTGTTCGGTAAAGAATGATGATCATATGGAATCACGGGAGCCCGATTATATATGTCCAATCAGTCCCTCTACTAGCTCCACATAATTCCTTAACGTTTGGCAAATTGATTTGTGTATGCTATTGGCTAGTTTATTATGCATGGATGGTGATGACACAGGATTAGGATGGTAGACAAGATTCTCTCCGGTTGGATTCAGATTTTGTTTTGGATGATAGAGTACATAATTATTCGAACTCCAAATAAAGTTGCCATGATTTTATTTGAGATTGGATTGGAGTTGTAGAAAATTATCCATGAGAACAAGAATATGAAACACAACCGTTTTGTGGAATTTGAAATTTGAATTTTGAAATTTGAAATTTGAATTTTGAAATTTGAAATTTGAATTTTGAATTTGAAATTTGAATTTGAAATTTGAATTTGAAATTTAAATTTGAAATTTGAAATTTGAAATTTGAAATTTGAATTTGAAATTTGAATTAGAAATTTGAAATTCAAATTTTGAATCACAGTCCAAGTAGGATTCGAATTTGTTGTGGAAAATTCACAAGGTTTGAAATTCGAATTTGAGTTGGATTTGGAGAGGATAATCTTGTTAGAATCCTACTTGAATTTTGAATCTAAATCCCAACAAAAGTGGACGAAAATTTTGAGGATAGTCCTCAAGGAAATTTCGGATTTTTGTGGATAAGATTCAAGGGAAAATTCAAGTTTCAATCCTAGTTGAATTTGGATTCTCTCCTTCCCTAAAAAGTGGCTGAAATTAGGGAAAAAATCTCCTAGGAAATTCGGTTATTTTGGATAAGGTTGAGATAAGATTCAAGCTTGAAAATCCTAGTGGAATTTTGATTCTTCCTTATCCTAAAAGTGGCCGAAAATTTGGAGTAGATTTTCTCCTAAAAATTTCGGATTTTTTGGTTGAAAAAGGGAGATAAAATTCTAGTTAAAATCTTGTTTTGATTTGGATTGGATTTATCCTAAGAAAAATCGAATTTTTTGTGGAGATTCTCCCTTGGAAAAATTCGGATTTTATGGGTTTGGATAAGGGAAAATATCTTTTCCTAATCCAATTCAAATTCAGAGATTCACCTCATGCAGGTCTATAAATAGAGGACCTACCACTCCAGTTCTCTTAGACCACAGACTCTTAGGTGAGCAGGTTTATTGTTGCACAGCTCATCGTGACAATAAAGTTCTTTAGAGATCTGGGTGGTTGGAAGAAGACTAGCAGTGCTAGCATACCGATCGAGGTTCAGAGTGCCCACACACTCAGCCATTCGGGAATTGGAGAATAGTAGAGAAGGCTAGTTGGTTGAAGCCTCCGGTCATTCTCCTCCTGCAAGATTGGCGTCCTTGAGGTATGAGTTTTAATTGTTGTTGGTTTATTGTATATGGCATCATGAGATATTTAACGATCTAAAAATTTTTATTATTCCGCTGCGCCACTCTGATACGTTTTTACCGATTTATTTTCCTACATCCAATTGCTTTTCCACTTCCGCACGATACTCTTTGAACTTGTCAAAGGTTTCGCTCTTGCAGTGCATCAAATACACATATCCATACCTCGAGTAATCATCTATAAAAGAGACATAATACTCGAACCCTCCTTGTGCTGTGACATTCATGGGGCCACATACGTCAGTATGTATAATTTCTAAGAGCTCTTGAGCCCTTGTACCCTTAGCTCCAAAAGACCTCTTAGTCATCTTACCCTCTAGACAAGACTCACATTGGGAAAGACGTACCTCCTCCAGAGATTCTAAAGGACCGTCTTTCACCAATCTTTGAATCCTATCCTGATTAATATGACCAAGTCTTAAATGCCAAAGATACGCCTTATTAGAGTGAGAAACTTTCAACCTTTTAGAGTTATCAATTAATTCAGTGTCAAGCAGTGAGTACATCTTTGGTTTGATCAAATATAGGTTTCCATCTATCCATCCAGAACAGATAAAAGACTTATTTCTACGAATATCAACTCTTTTACTAAAAGAAACTGAATAAGAACCCTTTATTAAACAAGCTACCGATATAAGGTTCCTCCTAAAATTAGGAACATAAAAACAGTCTTTCAATAAAATAAACCTAAATTGATCAAAATAAAGGTAAACATCTCCCACTACTTCAGCCACCACAAAGCTACCATCTCCAGTCCGCAATGAGAGGCTCCTATCATGTAGACTTCTCGTTTCCACGAACCCTTGCATAGAAACACAAACATGATTAGTGGCGCCCGAATCAATGACCCAAGTGTCTTTCGATTCTTCCACCAAACATGCTTCCAAGTAATGAAGTTCCTTACCTTCCTTGCCCTTGGCGGCTAGGAATTCCCGGCAAGCCTTCTTGAAGTGACCTACCTTCCCACAATGGAAGCATTTGGACTATTTAGGGTCATTCGGCTTCTTGTTCTTCTTATTCTTCTTCCCATCCGAGATAGGAGGATTAGAAGAACTAGAAGCCACTTGCTTCTTATTTGGCCTCTTCCTCTTCCGTGAGGGATTGGAAGATTCCGCCAAATTGGCCTCTCCTTTAGGTCGGACCACATCCTCATCCCTGATCATCTGCTCATAAGCCTGTAGTTGCTTCATGAGCTCGGTTAGTCCTAACTACTTTGTTGCCAGATTGTATGCGGCCTTAAACCCCACAAAATCTTTAGACAGAGTCTTGAACACCATCTCGATCTGGGTATTGTAGTCCAACTCAGCACCATTCTCGGCAGCCTCAGCAAAGAATCCCATTAGAGTGATCATATGGTCCTTTACCGGAGTACCCACCTTTTGCTTAGAGTTCATAATGCTGGTTATAGCGGACTGTTGAGCCAATTTTTCTTGGCCTCCGAACATGTCCTCCAGATTGTCCATGATCTCCCCAGCAACTTGATAAGTCTCATGCTGCTTTTGTAAAGCACTCGTCATGCTAGCAAGGATGTAGCATCGAGCTATCTCATTGGATTCTCTCCAACAATTATAGGCAACCGGGACCTCCTCAAGCGGTGTGTCAGGTTTGGGCCCAGGTGGGCATGGTTCGTTCAGTACGAACTTGTGTCTCTCGCAGCTGAGAACTATTAATAGATTTCTTTTCCAATCTTTATAATTATCGCCATTCAACTTATTTTCAGTAAGTATCGAAATGAGGGGTGTCGGTGACATTTTGAACTGAAATACAATTATACTAGACATCATTATGAAGCCCAAGCAAATATACAGATAATTTAGCAAATAAAACATACAAGTATGTTCCTACATGAAACTTGAAAAACATGTAGCATTGCAATGGTAATTCTCAGCACCTATTGCCCCAAGCCACCGAGGGGTGGTCATGGAAACAAATAGCCAGAACATGGACCCCGTCCAATTAATATATGTTGCCTTAAATCCTCCAAGGTTAAGACATATATTAATAACCGCTTATTTGGCCACCTGTTTAGTTAACAGAGCTTCTAGAGAAGGTTAATAACTAAACGAGTCTTGAGTGTATGACCATTGTTTACGTAGCCCGATCCACGTCCTACCAAGCCACCGAAGGGTGGTCATGAATAGGATCGTACCCGAACACGTTTTCCACATAGGAGATCCAATCTAGTATACCGGCGACGGTAAACACCTACCATGGGGTGTGGCCAGGGCAAAACTGACGCGAGGCGTTACCATGCTTTCACATCTGGATCAACAATGGAGGCCGTGGGTTTTGTTTGAAACCCTCTCCCCCTCAATATTTTGAAAAACGTGTAAGTTTTGGCAAATTATGTATGATCAATATAGTATGAGCGGCGCTCACCTATCCTATATGACATGTTATCAAATATGCATATAAAACATCCATCAATACATATTTATACATCTATGACATATCACAGAAAAAATAATTGACAGAATAACCAAGCCATGGTTCCATCCTAGAACAAAGAAAATAAAGATTACAAAATTCAATCCAAAGCATTCTTTGGGTCTTGAATTTTGTTCCGTCCTCTTGTATCCATCATTATGTAGCCTCTCCATTCATTTCTCATCCCAAGAATTATTTAAAATTTAAATCTCCAAAAATTTAAATTTCAAATTCAAATTCCAAATTCGAATTTCAAATTTAAATTTCCAATTCAAATTTTAAACAATTTTAAACATCATGTGTAATAATATGTAATTTCAAATTTTCAAATTCTCAATTACATATTTTTAAACATGATTTAAAATTAAATCTCTAATTTAAAAATCAAAATTTTCCGATTTTTTAGACCGTCGCACCGCCGCCCCCGAAGGCGGCAGCCGCCGTGGGCAGCCACCAGCCCTAAAGGTGCTAGCAGCCCACGGCTACCCCCTTTGTGCAGCCTTACCGGGCTGCAGGCCAAGCCTGCAGTGCCAGGCTGCACGCCCAGGCTGGGCGCAGCAGTCGGCAGGCTGCACGTCCAGGCTGGGCGCAGCAGTCGGCAGGCTGCACGCCCAGGCTGCGGCCAGCCTTGGGCAGGCCCCTTGGCTGCAGGCCAAGCCTGCGGCCGTGGGTGGTGTTGGCCTTCACAGGGGGTTGCCGCAGCCCCATCCTGCCCGAGGGCAGGGGCTGCAGCCCCACCAAGGCCCGTCAGCCTATCCCGAGGGGTCGTGTCTCGATTTTTGTGTCATATTCCAATTTACCTATTAGGATCTCCAAAAATTAATTTGGATCCCAATTAAATTGAAATTTTCCACACAATCAAAATTTCAACCTTTAAATCAAATTTATCTTTTGGGAAAAAATAAATTACGGTCTTCAATCTTCAATCTCTTCCACGAATAATTACATAAAATTTCCTAAACCGTTTCTGGTGTACAAAAAATTCTAACCATAAAAATTCTAAGAGACAAAAAATTAAAATCCCTGGGAAAATTACAGTGTTAATAAACCACTCCCATGGTTACATAAAAATTCCTAGATACAATTTTTCTAAATTCTAAGGAACCATAACCGATATAAACAAGCATGCTTATAATAATTCAAAAAATTAAAATAACCACATGCTTTATACATAATCCATGAAAACAGCATAAAGGAACCCTAGAATGCCACTCTCTAAATATCAAATCCATACATAAATAAAAAGACTAAGTACTTGTCTAATTTATGTACATGGCATAGTCATGAGATGGCTGTGATACCAATTGTAGGAAAAATAAATCGGTAAAAACATATCAGAGTGGCACAGTGGAACAATAAAAATTTTTAGATCGTTAAATATCTCATGATGCCATATACAAAAAACCAACAACAATTAAAACTCATACCTCAAGGACGCCAATCTGCATGAGGAGAAAAACCAGAGGCTTCAACCAACTAGCCTTCTCTACTATTCTCCAATTCCTGAATGGCTGAGTGTGTGGGCACTCTGAACCTCGATCGGTATGCTAGCACTGCTAACCTTCTTCCTACCACCCAGATCTCTAAAGAACTTTATTGTCACGATGAGCTGTGCAACAATAAGCCGGCTTACCTGAGAGTCTGTGGTCTAAGAGAACTGGAGTGGCAGGACCTCTATTTATAGACCTGCATGAGGTGATTCTCTGAATTCGAATTGGATTAGGAAAAGATATTCTCCTTTATCCATAACCATAAAATCTGAATTTTTCCATGGGAAAATCCCAACAATAAAATTCGGTTTATTTAGGATAAATCCAATCCAAATCTAAACAAGATTTTAACTAGAATTTTATCTCCCTTTTTCAACCAAAAAATCCAAAATTTCCTAGGAGATTTTCCCTCCAAAAATTCGGCCACATTTAGGATAAGGGAGAATCAAAATTCCACTAGGATTTTTAAGCTTGAATCTTATCTCAACCTTATCCAAAATAACCAAATTTTCCTAGGAGATTTCCTCCATAATTTCGGCCACTTTTCAGGGAAGGAGAGAATCCAAATTCAACTATGATTGAAACTTGAATTTTTCCCTTGAACCTTATCCATAAAAAACCGAAATTCCATTGAAGATAATCCTCAAAATTTCATCCACTATTTGTTAGGATTTGGATTCAAAATTCAAGTAGGATTCTAACAAGATTATCCTCTCCAAATCCAACTCAAATTCGAATTTCAAACCTTGTGGGTTTTTCACAACAAATTCGAATCCCACTTGGACTGTGATTCAAAATTTGAATTTCAAATTTCAAATTCGAATTTCAAATTCAAATTTCAAATTTCAAATTTCAAATTTCAAATTTAAATTTCAAATTCAAATTTCAAATTTCAAATTCAAAATTCAAAATTCAAATTTCAAATTTCAAATTTCAAAATCCACAAAATAGTTGTGTTTCAAATTCTTGTTCTCATGGATAATTTTCTACAACTCCAATCCAATCTCAAATAAAATCATGGCAACTTTATTTGGAGTTCGAATAATTGTGTACTCTATTATCCAAAACAAAATCTGAATCCAACCAGAGAGAATCTTGTCTACTATCGTAATCCTGTGTCATCACCATCCATGCATAATAAACCAGCCAATAGCATACACAAATCAATTTGCCAAACGTTAAGGAATTATGTGGAGCTAGTAGAGGGACTGATTGGACATATATAATCGGGCTCCCGAAAATCCATATGATCATCATTCTTTTACCGAACAACTCAATCATATGATCACTAATTTCAGAGTTACACCACTATAAACCTGAAACTGAACTCCCAATTATATATCGTAATACGTAAGCTTGTGACGAGCTACTATCCAATGACCTTGTCATATATGCAAAACCCTCATATGATATCCATGATCAGCCTTAGGTCAAAGTCCGTTTAATCCTACTGATCAGGCTATCTTAAAGTTCCATTATACTACCGAATTAAGAAAATGATTATTCACCATATGTGAATAAGAAGTCATCCGCCTAGCAGACGACCCAAGGCCTTGTCCATTTTCACATTCAATATAATGCCTTTAAGAGGATACCTTTAACTCCTTAGAGCTATGATTCCGATATCTGTAAATGAACCCTTCATCGTATACAAGTCACGCACCCGACGAACCGGTCTATAAACTTACTACCTCTGAGACGCTTTAGCCATTGGAACATCAAAGTACACAAGTCATATACATGAAGCTGTTCTTTTACTCAGGATTAAGGTTACTACATAATGAACGTCAAAAGCAGATCGATCCACTCAAAGCGGACTTCGTAGATCAATTATGCTTTAGTCCTGGTCTAATATGTCACCACCAAGCAACATATCTATGTCTCTACTTGGGAGTCCAGCTCTAGATAGTCAAGACAAACCGTCCCCTCCAAGGCTTTAGACAACATAATAGTCTTAACATGTGTTAGATGCTCGGTCTAACCCCATAGACTACAGGCCATAGTTTAGACCGCTAATTTTAGAACATTGTCTTCTCGCATACAAAAGACCATTGCATGCAACGTTCTAACAGTTTTAACATAAGCAGTCAGTGAGCCATATTTGCTTACATTTACTTTAACATGTAAATAAAACGAGGACAGATAGCAATGTAATGAATAACCTCTATATATATAATTTTATTATCCAGTTCAAAATAAATACATCAAAATGTCTCTAATACTTAGGGCATTTCCTAACATATGCTATGTTTAAATCATGATATGCTTACAATGATAAGCATTAAATTTTGTTCAGTTATTATGGGGCTCCCAAATCGATGATGTTATGTCTCGGATTTGTAAGTCTAGTGTTATGTAAATTGTAGAGGATAGCACAAATGTATGTTCAAGATATTAAGTACGTTTAAAACATGTCAAGAATGCAAGTATGTTCAAGATATTAAGTATGTTTAAAGCATGTCAAGAATGCAAGTACATTTAGGATATTAAGTATGTCTAAAGCATGTTAAGTATGAAAGTGTACTCACGATATGCAATATGTCAAGTATGGTTATGATGAAAAGTATGTATAAGTATGTTTTAAATATTATATACATTAAGTATGAAATCTAAAGTAATGTATGATATATGTTGTGTTAACGTTCTGATGCCATAGTTGGTATTATATAGTTCTGTCAGATATGTAAAGAAGGATGTTAAATACGTTTAAGTATTAATGTTAAGCAAACATAACATTATAAAGTTACTATTTATAGTAAATAGTACTATTCATGTTAATAAGCAAGTATAACATGACTAACGTTCGGGTTAAAATATGATATGTTATAACTATTATGCATAAGTTAATAAACGTAAGTTAATCATACTATATTAAGTATGCTCTATATAATGATAAATATGCACATTAATAAACCTAAGTTAATCATACTATTACGTATAAGTTAATAACCGTAAGTTAATCGTAATATGTTAAGTATGCTCTATATGATGATAAATATGCATGTTATATTTAAATATGAATGTCTTAGTAATAAACGATACGTGTATGCAATATTTGTATGTATGAAAGCATGTTTATGACGTTAAGGATATTTAAGTATACGTACGTATAATTTACGATGCTTAAGTGCATTTACGATGTTTTATGTATTTCAGTATGACAACTATATTTATTATGTTAAATGTGAAAGTATTTTCACGATAATAAGTATGACATATATGTTATGTTTACGATGTGTAGCATACGTTAAGTATGCTATGTTTACGATGTTCAAATATACACAAGTATGACTATGTTGTTTTAAGTATGTTAAGTATGAAAACATGTTCATCATGCCAAGTATGTTAAGTATGTTCACGACGTTACGGTAAGTTCACAAGGTTCAAGTATGAATGTATGTTCATGAAATTAAAGCATGATAAGTACAAAAGTATGTTTATGATGTTAAGTACGTATAAAGTACATTAAGTATGTTTACGATGCTAAGTGTGAAAGTAGGATTATGATGTAAAATGTGTTCAGATATGTACAAGTATGTTTATAAAGTTATGTGTGATAAGTATGAATGTTAAGCAATATACGATATATGTTGTGTAATGTTCCGGGGCTACAGTAGGTATCAGAATTACCTTGTACTGTATGGTATGAATTGTTATATGTCATGAATGTATGTTTGAACTTACTGAGCTTGTCGCTCACAAGTTGTCTATGTTGCAAGTAAGCATCCTGCATGACGATAAGACAAGTGATGGATAACGAACAAGATTTGCATGTGCCAAGGGATTGGGCGAGGGTTATGGTATTGCTATGAGTCTTCCACTGAGTTGTTCAAAAGAGTAATGAAAAGAATGTTGAAATGATGTTTTATGATGTATATCAAGTTACGATAATGTATTTACTTTAGTAAATATTTTGCCATGATACGGTTTGTAAGTTTAAAGTTAAAAAAAAAAAAGAAAAAAACATAATCCCCAATTTTCACGTTCAAATAAGAAGTTAAAATATGCATGTTAAATGAAGTAGGTTAAAAGTAAGATACCAGTCGTCATAGGTGGTATCAGAATAAGTTAAAAGTAAGTTACCGATGACCCAAGTGGTTACAGTCTATCGCAGTTGGCGATAGTAGCTGACTGTAATAGTACTATTTAACCCTACATAGGGCGGGACGTCATAGTTGGTATCAGAGCCAGGTTGACCATATCCCTCCTAGCACGATGCACATCTTGTTCTCTATCCAAGTAAGTTAGTCTTATTCTGAATTAGTTAATGTTTATTTATTAAAAATAAACATTTTGTAAAGATAAGACGATGAGATAATAATAGCATAGTACAGGCGCTAGTTCCCTGTACGAGTTTCAAGAATAGATAGTACTTTTACTTTAGCACTTCATGGGAATGCAGTACTAGTTTCATGCCATCGAGATGATTCTCTAGCTGTGTGCCATTTATTAGGATAACTGGGTTCTTTTGGCTATTAGCACATCCTGTGAAATGCTTTCGTGTGTACTGGGATTCTTGTGACCAAGATTAGTGCTTAACTAGACCAAGTTTCGCCATACCACGATTGAGTGATTCTCTTAGAGGAGTCCAACATTAGCCCTAGTTTCCTCATGGGCAAGCAAGGTGTCATTTCCATCACCGTCTATGTTCCTTAGAGTTGTGGTTATATAGGAAAATTAGATGTACAAAGCTATAATATATATAGCCTTTATGTTATGTAGATATGTTTGAAATGACATGTAAATATTATGAAATGAAATGTATATGTGATGAACAAAGATGAAATTAAATCTTTATACCCCTACTTGTCTCAATTTTCGAGAATGAAAATTTTATAAGGAGGGGTGAATGTGACAGCCAGGAAATTTTATCATTCTCAAAAAATTGATACATGGAATGTACATGATGAATTTTATGTTAAAAATAGGAAATATAGTGATTTTATGTGTATACGCTGTGGGATAATAAATCGGTAAAACGTATCAGAGTGGCGCAGTGGAACAATAAAAAATTTTAAGATCGTTAAACATCTCATGATGCCATATACAATAAACCAACAACAATTAAAACTCATACCTCAAGGATGCCAATCTTGCAGGAGGAGAATGACCGAAGGCTTCAACCAACTAGCCTTCTCTACTATTCTCCAATTCCCGAATGGCTGAGTGTGTGGGCACTCTGAACCTCAATCGGTATGCTAGCACTGCTAGTCTTCTTCCGACCACCCAGATTTCTAAAGAACTTTATTGTCACGATGAGCTGTGCAACAATAAGCCTGCTCACCTGAGAGTCTGCGGTCTGAGAGAACTAGAGTGGCAGGACCTCTATTTATAGACCTACATGAGGTGATTCTCTGAATTTGAATTGGACTAGGAAAAGATATTCTCCCTTATCCATAACCAAAAAATCTGAATTTTTCCATGGGAAAATCCAACAATAAAATTCGGTTTTCTTAGGATAAATCCAATCCAAATCTAAACAAGATTTTAACTAGAATTTTATCTCCCTTTTTCAACCAAAAAATCTGAAATTTCCTAAGAGAAAATCTTCTCCACAAATTCAGCCATTATGGATAAGGGAGAATAAAAAATTCCACTAGGATTTTCAAGCTTGAATCCTATCTCAACCTTATCCAAAATAACCGAATTTTCCTAGGAGATTATCTCCAAAATTTCGGCCACTTTTCAGGGAGGAGAGAATCCAAATTCAACTGGGATTGAAACTTGAATTTTTCCCTTGAATCTTATCTACAAAAACCAAAATTCCATTGAGGATTATCCTCAAAATTTCGTCCATAATTTGTTAGTATTTGGATTCAAAATTCAAGTAGGATTCTAACAAGATTATCCTCTTCAAATCCAACTCAAATTCGAATTTCAAACCTTGTAGATTTTTCACGACAAATTCGAATCCCACTTGGACTGTGATTCAAAATTTGAATTTCAAATTTCAAATTCAAATTTCAAATTTAAATTTCAAATTTCAAATTTCAAATTTCAAATTTAAATTTCAAATTCAAATTTCAAATTCAAATTTCAAATTCAAAATTCAAATTTCAAATTTCAAAATTCGAATTTCAAAATCCACAAAACGGTTGTGTTTCAAATTCTTGTTCTCATGGATAATTTTCTACAACTCCAATCCAATCTCAAATAAAATTGTAATGACCGCCATTTTCATGGCACCTACTTACCTGTAATAAGTCATTAAGGAATAAAATGGACATAATTTAATGTCTTTTAGCAAATTTAAGAAACATGGTCAAGTACACGACCGTGTAAGAGGCCGCATACCGCTTGGATAGATGAATGTGTTTCAAAGACATGGCCGTGTTGAGTAGTCTCAACTAGTACACGCCCGTGTTTGAAATGTACACGCCCGTGTTGCGTTGCACACGCACGTGTAAGAGTCTGTGTATAAGGCTGTATAATGAGCCGAGAGCCACTGTAATGACTCTCATGAATTATGAAACTTAATTACTATGTAATGATGTAATTAAGTTAATAAGCACAGTGTGCTTTTCAGTTGAATGAATTAAATAGGAATAGTAACGTTTAATTACTATTCATGCAGTGAAAGGGGTAATCGATAGTGAAATCGGTCCACCTTATTATGTGAGTATGCGTTGAGACACGCAATATCAAGAAACCGGTCTAGACGACCATTTCATGATACAGAACTGATGAGCTAGTCATCAGTACGCTCAGACTGGTCATCTGAGCGCAGCAGTGATAATTGCCCTAATAGATGTACAGTATGGAGAAAAGTGGTCTAGATGACCTCTTCTCGCCCAAAGACTGACAAAATCGGAGTCAGAACACTCAGATTAGTCAGTCAGATAGTGAATAGTGATTAACGAAAAGTGTGATACGCAGTGTCAGGTTAGTGGCCAAGACGGCCTTAATCTGACATAAAACTGATATATTAATAGTCAACAGACTCAATCTGGTCAATTGAGCACAAAATGTAGATTTTGTTTAAGGGATACGCAGTATCAGGATGAGGGTCAAGACGACCTTTTCTCGGCCAAAAACTGATATATTTAGACTCAGGACGCCTAAATTAGTCAATCGGGCACCTGACACGTTTTTCAAGACGGGGTCATACAGATCTCGAAAACTGGTCTAGAAGACCTCAGATAGACGTAAAACTGATAAATTTGAAATCAGCACGTCCAAATTAGTCAAGAGAGACTGTGTTTGAAATTTCACGCGAAAACGCCTCATTATGCGTGCACAGTGTAGGCCTAACCACAGTATCAAGAAATTGGTCAAGATGACCTTTTCTTGATATAAAACTAATATATTTGGAATCAGAATGCTCAAATTAGTCATTTGAGCACAAAAAGTAATTTTTGACCGAGAACCATGCAGTATCGGGAAACTGGTCGAGACGATCTCGGATGAAGATAAAACTGATATATTTGGGTTCAGCACGCCCAAATTAGTCAGTATAGCCTATCTTAAAATTTTTCAAAAAATTAGTATAAAAGGACGGAATTTTTGGGACTATTGAAAAATAGCCCCATAATTTTTCCAAATCCCATTTCCTCCCCCAACACCACACGATGATGAATAGTGACCGACCATCGAATCCGACCTCCGTTTTCGAGACCGCCGGCACCATTGGAAAGCTCTCGACGAGCTGATTCCAACGGTGGGCCGAGTTGACCGAACCGACGCCGGAGCACGCCGCACGCGCCGCCCAAATCCGTCGGTGGCTGAATTTTTCAAACCGCCGTATCTTCGCCGTCCGACCTCCAAATGCCACGATTCTGGTCCCAATGGATTCGTGGTGAAGAGTAGAACAAAACCCAGGCTTCATTTCACGTCAACAGCCGTCGGATCGCGCAGCCCAAGGTTCGCCGTCGCCGTCGCCGTCGCCGCCATCGAATCTCACAATTCCGGCGGAGTTGAGTTGCAAGGTCGGTATCAAAATGCTCAGAACAACACGTAGATCAAAAGCCCCAAATCAATTTTGGGCAACAACGCCGGAAAATGAGGATCCAACACCGCCGCCGTCGCCGACTTTTCGAGGGCCGATTTCCGGTGATAGGAGCCTCAATTGGTGAAATTGACACCACCAATGGGTTCCTCTCGTCGAGCTCTTCAAGATGGTGGTCGCCACTCCCATCGCCGCCGTGGTCAACAGCGGTCAACGCCCGGTCAACGGCGGTCAACACCCGGTCAACGCCGGTCAACGGCGACCCGGAGACCGAAAATTGAAGAATGGCCCGTTGGCCTATTTTCGACGTTCCGGACACATCCGCGGCATCGGATTTGCAAATCGGAGTTTTAAAAGTGGAGAACATCGATTCAAAGATTGTGCGGTCGAGATCGAACGGTTCGTCCGACCGCCGACGGGAACGATTTTGGTAGTAATTTTGATCCGTTGATTCCTTAATTTATTATTGAAAATAATTAAGTATTAATTATGGTTTACTGACTTGAGGAATTGTAAGAAAAAGGGGTGAAATGTCGAAAAAGAGAATGTGAAGAAATGTGAATATTTTTACGTAAAAAGCAGAGCTTTTACGTAAAAATTAGGCCTCTAGTTTAGTACGTAGCAGGTTAGAATAGGTTAGATGGTTTTGAGGCGTTTCCTAAACGCCGGAAACCCAAAAATTAAGCGGAAATGCTGCCGAAATTTCGAAAATGGCACAAAGGGGTATTTTAGGAAACGAGGGCTGAAAATGTGATCGGGATGGAAACCCGAGCCCCCTTGATGACCTAAGTCCAGGAAAGAAGGACGGACGTTTACAGGATTAGTGAACCGCCCAATTAGAAATCTCGAAATGTAAGAAAACGACCCCTAGATCAGAATAGTGCCACCCGAGGGACGGGTGTGATCTAAGTATAAAATTTGGGGCGATTACATCGTTAACGGTAACCCGACAGGCTAAATGGTCATACGGGAGGTATTTCAGTCAGTTGACTGGTCGGTTAGCCAGTCAAGGACCAAGTCTAAATGGGATAGTGAGAGACAGTGATTAATTTGTCAAGTAGACAAATTAATCAAGCACGATTAAAAATTAGATATCAAATTTCCCAAAGTAGAGCAGTCGGGTACCGATAGGCATCGGTACCACACAACGATAAGTTTATTAGTTCCAAACGATAGAGTGACCTAAGAGCGATGTTAATTAATTTATTGGGTAATATAAATTAATTAACAATGATTAGAAAATCAAATTCTTAAGAAGAGGGCAATTAGTACCAACAAGGATCAGTATCACTAACGATAGAGTTTTTATTAGTCACTAATGACCACAGTGACCTAAGAGTAAATGTTAACGAAATGTATTATGATTACAGGGAGGTACCTGTATTGTGACGAAGGCGAGAGTATAAACTGTCTGATGACAGGTAAGTACAACTCCGCCTACAGCATGGATAAAATGAATTTAAAAATGATGCTTTTCCAGTATTTTAAGTATGTATCTTGCACACGATGCTGCACAGCATACATAAGAGCATATAGTTTCACAATCGAGTAGATTGATGAAAGAACAAGATAGAAGCCATAGATCCCTACCGCGTAGGATTGGGGACAGCTTAGAGAAGCGTATGGCTAGAACAGTTAAACAAGATAGAAATAAATAGGTGTGTCGTACCGGCTCCTTCAGTCAAAGGAGTTTCCAGTTAAAGAAAGTTAAGGCCAAAAGTTGAGTATCAGTTGATGACTCTTCGGCATTAGTTGACTTCGGGAGTTACCGTTGGTCTGCGCGCACACGGTACTAACACATGGGCCCTAAATAGACAAGAAAAGAAAAGAGAAGTTTGAAGCATAAATCAACATAACCGGACCATGCATTAGTTATAGTTCGCTATGCTTTCTTTTTCAGTAGAGTGCATACAGTATACAATGCTTCTGTCATGCATAAAGTATGTGAAGTTTTATATTCACTGTTATGACATGTTATGTGATGACATGATATGTGAGCTGATATGTGATATGCTTATATGGTATGTGATTTATTAAGTGATATATGTCATGCTTATGATTTTACGTATGTGCTATGTTTTAAACATGTTTTGCGGTTAACATGTTGTACTTGCTGGGCGTAAAGCTCACGGAGTGTGTTCATGCTGTAGGTAAGCATCCTATAGCGTAAACATCAAGGGACGATGATGGTGGCGGAGGTGGATGTGAGGATGAGGTTATGGATACACCGCGAGTATTCTTCCGCACAGTATGAGTAAATAATATTTTGAATGGTGACAGTTAAATAGTATTTTGAATAGTAAAGGTTAAACGGTATTTTAGAACAGTAAACAGTATATGTATGAGTAGTATATTTAAATAGTATCTGGTGAATAGTAATCAGATAAACAAGTATATAATTATGTATGTATAATTTAAATCCTTATGTTTTTCAAATTCCGCATCTTAATAGTATACGTACGTGAATAGTAAATACGTACGCGTATATGTAAAAAAAAAAAATCCCTCTAAATTTATGGTATTAAATTCAGCAAGTTTAAGTATCGGTTTTAAAGAGAAAGTATAAGTAAAAGTTAAAGAAGCAAGTTAAGTAAAAGAGTTTTCAGTGACGGTCCGGGCCGTTGAGGGCACGGGGCGTCACAGTTGGTATCAGAGCGGTTTCCTGCCATCCTACCTCACATCGCCGCATGCCTGCCTCATCTGTCCAAGTAAGTTAGTTTTATTTTTTAGTCAGTAAATATTTATCTATTGAAGATAACATTTTATAGTAATGAGATGACGAAACCTATGATGGCGAGAATAAGGCGAAGAGATGCTGAGATCATTATATGAAAATCACGACCGTGCAGTGCTAGAGAACTGCTCAGAGAAAGAACATGGATTGCTACCTGAGTTGTACCGATCTTCAGAGCTAGTTGTCCACTAAGTTTCGAGTGGCAAACAGTACTCCTGCACTCTATGAGAATGTCAGGACTGGTTTCACATTATCAAACTGATTCCCCGATTGTACGTCATTGACCAGGATAACTGAGTCCTGTTGGCTGTTGATATCTCTCAGGAAGATACTCTCATGTGTATCGGGATCCTTATGACCAGGATGAGCTCTTAACTGTGTCGAGTTTCGCCATACCACGATCGAGCCAATCTCTGAGAGCAGTCCAGCATCAGCCCCAGTTTTTCTCTATGGGCAAGCGGGGAGTGAAACCGCCTAAGTTCTCTAGAGTTATGGATATACGAGAATTTGTTCATCGAACTGAAAGACTGCAGCTGATGTCCGGTGATACAGTTCTAACGTATGATGTTCGCTATAAGGAACCGATATGGACTTCCACAATACATGCCAAGACAAAAGTGGATCAAGACAGGAGAAGACCCAAAGAGAGAAAGAGACCTTGCCAAACAGAATTAGAAGAGCGATCAAGCAGGACTAGCAAGCCTTATCAAGGAGATAGTGAACGCCGAGAGAAAAGTGCTCAACCCCGGAAACCCTACACAAGCCCAAGGCATTACAACAGCCGCCATTATGGAGGGTGGCTCGGTAGAACCAGCACCCCAACTGGCCGATGAAGAGTTCATGGCCGAGCACTAGCCAGAAGTACACCAGGGCAATAGGGAGCCGATGGAGAATCCCGAACCAGCTCGTATATCTCCCGAACACCCCATGAAAGAGGAAGATAACGAGACTCTTTCCGACGCCCATCCCGACGATGAGGAAAGGAGATCCCCAACCGCTTTAGTAATGACGAATAGATGGGGATGTACGAACCCCAAGTCATCATAGCCAGCGATGACGAGGTCAGTTTCAGCTGAGAAGAAGAGGAGAACCCAGAGGCGTACTCACTCAGTGATAGTGACGATGAGGAGATGCCTGATACTGAATCAGGATTGTCCTTCCAATAGTAGTAACCCTTCTGCGGGAATGTTAGTTATGAAAATATATAGAGGGAAGCAGTAGCTCTCCTCCGTCAGTTATAGCATAATGTACTTGTTGGGATCGTATAGGGGAAGTGTGTGTCACTCCCGCTGAACTAGAATCTTGAATATATGTATATATATTATGAGATAAGCAGTAAAGTTTTGCCCTAAGGGCCAGATATAAATTTTTTCCACAAGCGTGAGTATGATATGACAGAAAGTGCAGGATGAATCCTAGCACTCAGACGATGTCCCAATACAATGCGGCAATTGTATTGAACATCATAGTATGAGAGAAAGAAACGTGGATATAGTGTGTATATTTATATCCATAATGTTTGAGTAAGATTGTTAAGTAAGAAAGAAAATGATATGTGATACGAGTCCCAAGTACAGAATTTAAGAGACTTATATTTTCCTTTCCCGCTGTACGATAGGTTTACATAAGAAAACATGGTAAGAACGAGAGCTTAGTTAAACCCAGCATCCTGAGAGGATGAGTTGATAGCACAGATCGCAGCCATGTGAGAGATGATGGAGAACCAGTAACGGGAGCTAAACCAGCTTAGAGAACAGCTGGGCCAGCAACCCCAGGCACCACAGTCAGTAGAAATGCCAGCACAGGAGGCTCTAGCAGCCCAGAAACTCTTAGGGAGCAAGCAGCTCCTCCAGCCCAGGAGGCACTAGCGCCTATAGTAATGGCTACTCTCATAGCAGCAATTGTTTTCTGCCAATCCCTAGGGAAGGTGACTTGTATGAGAGATTCCGACGCATGAAAGCGTTAGAATTCTTAAGAATCACCAACCCTATAGAGGCCGATGATTGACTAACAGATATCCAAGTAATCTTGGATTTTATAGGGTTAACAGATAGAGAGAGAAAGTGATGTACGCATCCTTCACCCTGTATAATGAGGCGCGTTAGTGGTGGAAGATGGTAACTATTAGGAGGAACATCAGAGAGATGAGCTGGAGCGATTTCATTGAGGAATTCAAGGAGATGTACTTTAACGAGGAAGCACTAGTAGCGCAGTAAGACGAGTTCGACAACCTGCACCAAGGTAGTATGATTGTTATGGAGGCAGTCAAGGAGTTTGAGCAGTTGGCTCAACTTTGTCCAGATTTGGTACAACCAAAAGGAGAGAGTCAGACGAATGCTGAAGATGTTCAGAACGGAAATCACAGTTTAGGTCTGTAGCGGAAGCCACGGACCAGCGACACTAGTAGAATGTGTCAGCAAGACTATCTGAGCTGAGTACTGATCGGTTCATGATAAGGAGCGAAAGGCGTAGAATTTTAAGGCAAGAAAGGAGGAGAAAACGCAAGCCGAGCAGGCTCAGGAGAAGCAGAACCCGAGTCACAATACAGAGGGCAGAATGTGGGAACCGGCCAGAATAGTAGGCATTCCCATAACAACAATAAGAGAAAAGGGGAATTAAGGCAATCAAGATTCACAGAAGAATTTCCCCAGAAGAGAGACGACCAGGAAGGAATGACAACCAATACCCGACATGCACGAGATGCGAAAAGAGGCACCCAGGAGAATGCAAGCAGAGAGCAAGTGGTTGTTTCATCTGTGGCAAGGAAGGCCACTATGCCAAAAAATAAATAAAAAAATTTGCCACTCCAACCTGCAGAATCGACAGAATCAACCCCGCACTAAGAATAATTAACTTCACACCAACCAGACCAGGATCAAAGACCCTTCAATCACACAAGACATACTAAAAGCTTCAGACAGCTAAGGGATAATCTATGCTTACGCGAGGAATGACGCTGAATCTGTAACTTCTGTAGTGGTGACACGCCAACTTTCTATCACCAACTTTGATGTGTTAGTTCTACTTAATTATGGAGCCACCCATTCGTTGCATCATCAGATTCTGCTAAAAAGCTTAGGACACAACGTTGTCATAAACTGTTGAAGGCGAAAAATCGTTTTCGAACCAATCGGATGCGAAAAGTTCATCTACAAGGGTTTGTCGCCAGAGCAACCCAAGACGATGATATCAGCAGTGAAGGCTCGCGAGATGCTATCCAGTGGATGCACGGACTTCCTAGTATACGTAGCAGATAAGACTCAAGGAATAGAGATAGGACCCGACAACATACCGATAGTCAGAGAATTCATGGAGATATTTCCAGAAGATCTTGCAGGACTCCAACCAGAGCGTGGGATCTCGTTCGAGACTGAACGTCTACTAGAATCAGCCCCATCTTTGAGGCCCCCTACGGAATGGGCCCTGTAGAGCTAAAGGAGCTCCAAGCCCAGCTAAAGGACTAAATAGATAAGGGATTCATGTGACAGAGCTATTCACCCTTGAGAGCACCCATACCAATCGTGAAGAAGAAAGATGGACCACTGAGAATGTGCATCGACTACAGAGAGTCGAACAGGATTACAATTAAGAACAAGCATCTGTTGCCGCGAGTTGACGATCTATTTGATTAGCTCTGAGACGCTGCAATGTTCTCGAAGATTGATCTACGTTCAGGGTACCATCAACTACGAATCAGGAAAGAAGATGTACCCAAAACAGCCTTTCAAACGCGGTACGGACATTACGAGTTTCTGTTCATGTCGCTCAGATTACCGGACGCACCAGCAACTTTCATGAACCGGATGAACCGCATGTTCAAGGACTATTTGGATAAGTTTGTCATTATGTTCATTGATGACGTACTTATACACTCTAAGACGAAGGAAGAGTACGAAGAGCACTTAATTATCATTTTGCGCATGCAACAGGACCATCAGTTATACGCCAAGTTCTCCAAGTATGAGTTATGACTGGAGAAGGTCCATTTTCTAGGCCACGTAGACCCCAAGGAAGGAGTATCTATGGACCTGACGAAAATTGATGCAGTTAGCACGTGGCCAGCTCAGAGGAACGAAACGGGAATTCACAGTTTCTTTAAACTAACAGGATGTTACCTACACTTAGTCGAAGGCTACTCAAAGTTAGCTGCTCCGCTCACAGCGCTCACCAAGAAGGGAAAGAGTTATAAGTGAATCGACAAGTGTGAGGAAAGCTTTCAAGAGCTGAAATGAAGACTCATAAGCGCTCCAATGCTGACCATTTCAAATGTTGGTCAGGGAAGCTTTGTGATTTAAGCGCCACATCTAAAACCAAGTTAGAAACTGTGATGATGCAGAGTGGTAGAGTAGTCGCGTATGCTTCACGACAACTCAAAAACCTTGAGAAGAGCTACCCAACGCGTGATCTGGAGCTAGTAGCGATAGTTTTTGCAATAAAAGCATGGAGGCACTACCTATACGGAATCAAGTGCGAGATCTTACACCGATCACCAGAGCCTCAAGTATATCTTCACGCAGAAAGAGCTCAACATGAGGCAGCATAGATGACTAGAGTTGGTAAGGATTACGACTGCGAGATCTTATGCCATCTGGGGGAAGCCAATAAGGTGGCCGATGCGCAGAGTCAGAAGCATATTATTATGCTTATGGCTATTAGTGCCTTGTCAGGATCACTACAAGGGAGCTATGCAGCAGCGAGATCAAGATTTTGACAGGGAGGTTTTCTGACATGACCCTCCAATCGACGCTTCAAGAAGAGATCAAGATCGGTCAAAGCTTCGAACTGTCCCTGAACAAGCTCAAAAAGGAGGCTATAGAGGACCAAAGTTCAGAGTTTAAGATCCCTAAGGATGACATACTCTACTACAGAAATAGAGTGTGTGTTATGAAAGATGAAGAACTCACGAAGCGAATCCTTTTGGAACCTTACGAGACGTCATATTCCGTACATCCGGTGGCGAATAAGATGTACAAGTACCTGAAAGAAAGCTGTTAGTGGCTTAGAATGAAGAATGACATTGTCGAGTTCGTTGCCAGATACCTTACGTGCCAGAAGGTTAAGGCAGAACACCAGCGCCCAACAGGATAATCGTAGAAAATTAAGCTACCCGAGTAGAAATGGGACCAGATTACGATGAATTTCATAGTCGGATTGCCAAAGACGTCAAACAATAATGATGCAATCTGGGAGATTATAGACAGACTGATGAAATCAGTTAGATTTTTAGCAATGAAAGTTAGCTACTCGGTGGAATGACTAGTAGAAATCTATGCGGCACAGTTCATGAAACGGCACAGAGTACCAGAGTCGATCGTCTCAGATCGTAGTGGACGCTTTACCTTCAGATTTTGGCGAAGTGTTCAGGCTGCATTACGGACCAAGTGAGAGTTTAGCATAGCATTTCATCCTCAGACCGACAGTTAGTCTGAGAGGACCATACAGATGTTAGAGGACATGTTGAGACCTGCGTCCTAGACTTCAAAGGAAATTGAGATCAGAAGCTACCATTGAGCGAGTTCTTGTACAATAGCAACTATCATTCCTCGATAGGAATGGCACTGTACGAGACACTCTGTGGAAGGGAATGTAGATCCCTGGCTCATTAGTACGAAAATGGAGAGAAACGGCTAGTTAGCTCAAACATCATCAAGAATACCATGGCAGACGTGAAGCTGATACGAGAAACGTTAGATACAGCGCATAGTCGACAGAAAAATTTTGACGATAAGCGCTATAGACCCCTCGAGTTCAAGTAGCGACACCCATGAAAAGGATGATGCACTTTGAAAAGAAAAGAAAGCTCTGTCTTAGGTATATAGGACCCTCGAGATAATAGAGAAAGTCGGGAAGGTGGCTTATAGACTAACGCTTCCTCCTGAGTTAGCTATAGTGCACAACATCTATCACGTCTTGATGCTGAAGAAGTACGTGCCAAACAGCTCCCATGTTCTTAGCTAAGAATCCGTTGTAGTATACGTTGATCCAACGTACGAGGAGAGACCCGTGCGGATCCTAGTTAGAAAGGAGAGAGTACTTAGGAATGAAGTATACCGCTGGTAAAAGTGTTGTGACAGAATCATAGTGTTGAGGAAGCCACATGAGAATGGGAAGAAGACATGAGAAGAGACTTCCTGGAATTATTCTAATTTTCAAGGACGAAAATTTTGTAAGGGGGGTAGGTTGTAATGACCGCCATTTTCATGGCACCTACTTACCTGTAATAAGTCATTAAGGAATAAAATGGACATAATTTAATGTCTTTTAGCAAATTTAAGAAACATGATCAAGTACACGACCGTGTAAGAGGCCGCATACCGCTTGGATAGATGAATGTGTTTCAAAGACATGGCCATGTTGAGTAGTCTCAACTAGTACACGCCCGTGTTTGAAAAATGTACACGCCCGTGTTGCGTTGCACACGCACGTGTAAGAGTCTGTGTATAAGGCTGTATAATGAGCCGAGAGCCACTGTAATGACTCTCATGAATTATGAAACTTAATTACTATGTGATGATGTAATTAAGTTAATAAGCACAGTGTGCTTTTCAGTTGAATGAATTAAACAGGAATAGTAACGTTTAATTACTATTTATGCAGTGAAAGGGGTAATCGATAGTGAAATCGGTCCACCTTATTATGTGAGTATGCGTTGAGACACGCAATATCAAGAAACCGGTCTAGACGACCATTTCATGATACAGAACTGATGAGCTAGTCATCAGTACGCTCAGACTGGTCATCTGAGCGCAGCAGTGATAATTGCCCTAATAGATGTACAGTATGGAGAAAAGTGGTCTAGATGACCTCTTCTCGCCCAGAGACTGACAAAATCGGAGTCAGAACGCTCAGATTAGTCAGTCAGATAGTGAATAGTGATTAGTGAACAGTGTGAGACGCAGTGTCAGGTTAGTGGCCAAGACGGCCTTAATCTGACATAAAACTGATATATTAATAGTCACCAGACTCAATCTGGTCAATTGAGCACAAAATGTAGATTTTGTTTAAGGGATACGCAGTATCAGGATGAGGGTCAAGACGACCTTTTCTCGCCCTAAAACTGATATATTTAGACTCAGGACGCCTAAATTAGTCAATCGGGCACCTGACACGTTTTTCAAGACGGGGTCATACAGATCTCGAAAACTGGTCTAGAAGACCTCAGATGGACGTAAAACTGATAAATTTGAAATCAACACGTCAAAATTAGTCAAGAGAGACTGTGTTTGAAATTTCACGCGAAAACGCCTCGTTATGCGTGCATAGTGTAGGCCTAACCACAGTATCAAGAAATTGGTCAAGATGACCTTTTCTTGATATAAAACTGATATATTTGGAATCAGAATGCTCAAATTAGTCATTTGAGCACAAAAAGTAATTTTTGACCGGGAACCATGCAGTATCGGGAAACTGGTCGAGACGACCTCGGATGAAGATAAAACTGATATATTTGGGTTCAGCACGCCCAAATTAGTCAGTATAGCCTATCTTAAAATTTTTCAAAAAATTAGTATAAAAGGACGGAATTTTTGGGACTATTGAAAAATAGCCTCCATAATTTTTCCAAATCCCATTTCCTCCCCCAACATCACACGATGATGAACAGTGACTGACCATCGAATCTGGCCTCCGTTTTCGACACCGCCGGCACCATTGGAAAGCTCTCGACGAGCTGATTCCAACGGTGGGCCGAGTTGACCGAACCGACGCCGGAGCACGCCGCACGTGCCGCCCAAAGCCGTCTGTGGCCCAATTTTTCAAACAGCCGTATCTTCGCCGTCCGACCTCCAAATGCCACGATTCTGGTCCCAATGGATCGTGGTGAAGAGTAGAACAAAACCCAGGCTTCATTTCACGTCAAAAGCAGCCGGTCGCGCCGCCCAAGGTTCGACGTCGCCGTCGCCGTCGCCGTCGCCGCCGTCGAATCTCGCTATTCCGGCGGAGTTGAGTTGCAAGGTCGGTATCAAAATGCTCAGAACAACACGTAGATCAAAAGCCCCAAATCAATTTTGGGCAACAACGCCGGAAAATAAGGATCCAACACCGCCGCCGTCGCCGACTTTTCGAGGGTCGATTTCCGGTGATAGGATCCTCGATTGGTGAAATTGACACCACCAATGGGTTCCTCTCATCGAGCTCTTCAAGACGGTGGTCGCCACTCCCATCGCCACCGTGGTCAACGGCAGTCAACGCCCGGTCAACGGTGATCAACGCCGGTCAACGGCGACCCGAAGACCGAAAATTGAAGAATGGCCCGTTGACCTATTTTCGACGTTCCGGACACATCCGCGGCATCGGATTTGCAAACCGGAGTTTCAAAAGTGGAGAACATCGATTCAAAGATTGTGCAGTCGAGACCGAACGTTCGTCCGACCGCCGACGGGAACGATTTTGGTAGTAATTTTGACCCCTTGATTCCTCAATTTATTATTGAAAATAATTAAGTATTAATTATGGTTTACTGACTTGAGGAATTGTAAGAAAAAGGGGTGAAATGTCGAAAAAGAGAATGTGAAGAAATGTGAATATTTTTATGTAAAAAGCGGAGCTTTTACGTAAAAATTAGGCCTCTGATTTAGTACGTGGCAGGTTAGAATAGGTTAGATGGTTTTGAGGCGTTTCCTAAACGCCGGAAACCCAAAAATTAAGCGGAAATGCTACCGAAATTTCGAAAACGGCACAAAGGGGTATTTTAGGAAACGAGGGCTGAAAATGTGATCGGGATGGAATCCCGAGCCCCCTTGATGACCTAAGTCTAGGAAAGAAGGACGGACGTTTACAGGATTAGTGAACTGCCCAATTAGAAATCTCAAAATGTAAGAAAACGACCCCTAGATCAGAATAGTGCCACCCTAGGGACGGGTGTGATCTAAGTATAAAATTTGGGGCGATTACATCGGTAACGGTAACCCGACAGGCTAAATGGTCATACGGGAGGTATTTCAGTCAGTTGACTGGTCGGTTAGCCAGTCAAGGACCAAGTCTAAATGGGATAGTGAGAGACAGTGATTAATTTGTCAAGTAGACAAATTAATCAAGCACGATTAAAAATTAGATATCAAATTTCCCAAAATAGAGCAGTCGGGTACCGATAGGCATCGGTACCACACAACGATAAGTTTATTAGTTCCTAACGATAGAGTGACCTAAGAGCGATGTTAATTAATTTATTGGGTAATATAAATTAATTAACAATGATTAGAAAATCAAATTCTTAAGAAGAGGGCAATTAGTACCAACAAGGATCGGTATCACTAACGATAGAGTTTTTATTAGTCACTAATGACCACAGTGACCTAAGAGTAAATGTTAACGAAATGTATTATGATTACAGGGAGGTACCTGTATTGTGACGAAGGCTAGAGTATAAACTGTCTGATGACAGGTAAGTACAACTCCGCCTACAGCATGGATAAAATGAATTTAAAAATGATGCTTTTCCAGTATTTTAAGTATGTATCTTGCACACGATGCTGCACAGCATACATAAGAGCATATAGTTTCACAATCGAGTAGATTGATGAAAGAACAAGATAAAAGCCATAGATCCCTACCGCGTAGGATTGGGGACAGCTTAGAGAAGCGTATGGCTAGAACAGTTAAACAAGATGGAAATAAATAGGTGTGTCGTACCGGCTCCTTCAGTCAAAGGAGTTTCCAGTTAAAGAAAGTTAAGGCCAAAAGTTGAGTATCAGTTGATGACTCTTCGGCATTAGTTGACCTCGGGAGTTACCGTTGGTCTGCGCACACACGGTACTGACACATGGGCCCTAAATAGACAAGAAAAGAAAAGAGAAGTTTGAAGCATAAATGAACATAACCGGACCATGCATTAGTTATAGTTCGCTATGCTTTCTTTTTCAGTAGAGTGCATACAGTACACGATGCTTCTGTCATGCATAAAGTATGTGAAGTTTTATATTCACTGTTATGACATGTTATGTGATGACATGATATGTGAGCTGATATGTGATATGCTTATATGGTATGTGATTTATTAAGTGATATATGTCATGCTTATGATTTTACGTATGTGCTATGTTTTAAACATGTTTTGCGGTTAACATGTTGTACTTACTGGGCGTAAAGCTCACGGAGTGTTTTCATGCTGGAGGTAAGCATCCTATAGCGTAAACATCAAGGGACGATGATGGTGGCGGAGGTGGATGTGAGGATGAGGTTATGGATACACCGCGAGTATTCTTCCGCACAGTATGAGTAAATAATATTTTGAATGGTGACAGTTAAATAGTATTTTGAATAGTAAAGGTTAAACGGTATTTTAGAACAGTAAACAGTATATGTATGAGTAGTATATTTAAATAGTTTCTGGTGAATAGTAATCAGATAAACAAGTATATAATTGTGTATGTATAATTTAAATCCTTATGTTTTTCAAATTCCGCATCTTAATAGTATACGTACGTGAATAGTAAATACGTACGCGTATATATAAAAAAAAAATCCCTCTAAATTTATGGTATTAAATTCAGCAAGTTTAAGTATCGGTTTTAAAGAGAAAGTATAAGTAAAAGTTAAAGAAGCAAGTTAAGTAAAAGAGTTTTCAGTTACGGTCCGGGCCGCTGAGGGCACGGGGCGTCACAGAAATTACGGCAACTTTATTTGGAGTTCGAATAATTGTGTACTCTATTGTCCAAAACAAAATCTGAATCCAACCGGAGAGAATCTTGTCTACCATCCTAATCCTGTGTCATCACCATCCATGCATAATAAACTAGCCAATAGCATACACAAATCAATTTGCCAAACGTTAAGGAATTGTGTGGAGCTAGTAGAGGGATTGATTGGACATATATAATCTTGCTCCCGCAAATCCATATGATCATCGTTCTTTACCGAACAACTCAATCATATGATCGCTAGTTTTAGAGTCACACCACTATAAACCTGAAACTGAACTCCCAATTATATACCGTATTACGTAAGCCTGTGACAAGCTACTATCCAATGACCTTGTCATATATGCAAAACCCTCATATGATATCCATGATCAGCCTTAGGTCAAAGTCTGTTTAATCCTACTGATCAGGCTATCTTAAAGTTCCATTATACTATCGAATTAAGAAAATGATTATTCACCATATGTGAATAAGAAGTCATCCGCCCAGCAGACGACCCAAGGCCTTGTCCATTTTCACATTCAGTATAATGCCTTTAAGAGGATACCTTTAACTCCTCAGAGCTATGATTCCGATATCTACAAACAAACCCTTCATCATATACAAGTCATGCACCCAACGACCGGTCTATAAGCTTACTATCTCTGAGACGCTTTAGCCATTGGAACATCAAAGTACACGTCATATACATGAAGTAGTTCATTTACTCAGGATTAAGGTTATTGCATAATGAACGTCAAAAGCAGATTGATCCACTCATAGCGGACTACGTAGATCAATCACGCTTTAGTCCCGGTCTAATATGTCACCACCAAGCAATATATCTATGTCTCTAATTGAGAGTCCAGCTCCAGACAATCAAGACAAACCGTCCCCTCCAAGGCTTAAGACAACATAATAGTCCTAACATGAGTTAGATGCTCGGTCTAACCCCATAGACTATAGACCATAGTTTAGACCACTAACTTTAGAACATTATCTTCTCGCATACAAAAGTCCATTGCATGCAACTTTCTAACAGTTTTAACACAAGCAATCAGTGAGCCATATTTGCTTACATTTACTTTAACATGTAAATAAGACGATGACAGATAGCAATGTAATGAATAACCTCTATATATAATTTTATTATCCAGTTCAAAATGAATGCATCAAAATGTCTCTAATACTTAGGGCATTTCCTAACATACACATGTGTGTACGCATATGTGTCATACACAGTATCAAGAAATTGGCCATAATGACATTTTCTTGATATAAAACGGATATATTTAGATTCTGTATGCTCAAATTAGTCAACTGAGCATAAAATGCAATTTTTGGTCAGGAGACATGCAGTATCAAGAAATTGGTCTAGATGGCCTTTTCTTGATAAAAAAAACTGATATATTTATAATCAGCATGCTCAAATTAGTCATTTGAGTACAAAAAGTAATTTTTGACCAGGAAACATGCAGTACCGGAAAACTGGTCGAGATGACCTCGAATGAAGTTGAAACTGATAAATTTGGGTTCAGCACGCCCAAATTAGTCAGCCTATTAGTATGCTCAAATTAGTTAACTGAGCACAAAGGTAAATTTTAACCGGGAATTCGCAGTACCAGAAACTGGTCAAGATGACCTCGGACGGAAATGAAACTGATATATTTGGGTTCAGCACGCTCAAATTAGTTAGGATAGCTCATGTTGAAATTTTGGACAAAAAAAAAGTATAAAAAGGGGGGGAAATCAGAAATTACCAAACAGTCCCGTATATTTTTCCTCTCTCTCTTTTCCCCCACACCCCTAGGAATGAACAGTAACCAACTACTGGAAACAGTGTCCGTTTTCTACACCGCCAGCACCGTTGGAAAGCTGTCACTGAGCTGAGTCCAACGGTGAGTTGACGCGACAGAACGGCCGCCAGAGGAGCCCGCACATGCCGTCGGTCGTCGAAATATTCAAATGGTCGTTTCTTCACCGTCTGACCTCCGATCAAGGTGATTCCGATCCCAAAAGTTTCGTGGTGAAGAGGAGAACAAAACCATAGCTTATTTCACCTCAACAGCTACCGGATAGCGCCGCCCAAGCCCTTACCATGGCCACCGTGGAAGTCACTATTTTCGATGGAGGTGAGCGACACCGCCCAGCCACAATGGTTCAGAATAGGCCGAAATGTCAAAGCCCCAAGTTAATTTCATGAATTGACATCGGCACAGCGAAGAATGGACATTGTCGCCATCGTCATCCTTTCGAGGCTCGATTTCTAATGATAAGAGGCTCGATTGGTGAAATTGACACCACCAATGAGTTCATCTCATCGAGATCTATGTTTTGGTACTGATAAGTGCTAAACTGTACATATTTTTAGTTCATATTTAGGCCATTATTGTTTAGTTTGAGGATAATTTCATGGATTTCTTGCACTTGATCGGTTTATATGTTGTTTTCAGGTCCTAGCTAAAGCAATGGGAGCATAAGGAGGAGATTCGGAGCAGTTTGAAGCTTTTTGACCAAAGTTGAGCAATACACGGTTTGGTACACGGCCGTGTACCTTTCGGATTCACCAACGTACGTAAAGCCGTGTTTCGGGAAAACGGGCGTGTTCGGCGATGTTAGACATAATACACGGTCTGGTACACGGCCGTGTAGGTAGCCGTGTAAAACGGTGGCCGTGAACCGTGTAAGCGGCCGTGCACAATAGAAAACAGGCGTGTTCAGCGATTTAACAGGTACACGCCCGTGTCGACTTGAATACACGCCCGTGTTGGTTATTACACGCCCGTGTAAAATTTGCCTGAGACCGTGTTCCATCCAGAAAGTCGAATTTTGCTCTATAAAAGGGGCAGGACCTGTCAATTCGAGAGGGGGAGCCGTCAATCTGCAAAAATAAACCCTAGAGCAGCAGAGAGGAGGTAGAATAGAGAGAGAAACACTTCAACAAGCAACCATCGGTCAATTCAAGTTGGATTGCATTAGAATCAAGAGGATTTGTCATGAATTCAATTATTCTTTGTAGTTCATTGAATTGTAGTGCGGTTATTCCGTTGATTATGAACTAATTTATTTGATACCTAGATAGGAGGAACCCTAGAATGAATATTGTTATTTGATCCTTAATTAATTTAATTTATTCTTCAAGTTCATTGAGATTCAATTATGTGTTCTTTATTATCATTGAATTGATATTTACCGGTGTATTAATTCATGTTTGATATCATACAACTGCGATTGAGAAATCCTATGTTTGATTTGATCTTGCATAATTGAAAGGAGTTGCACGTGATTCTAGAGATAGGACAACGTAAATCTTCCGGATTAGGGTCAAACCTAATAGAGAGATTCATTGATTATTGAATGCAATTCTGGGGGTTTTAGTTAGGAAGAGATTTCAATTAATCAACCTGGGGTTAGTTGTTAATACGCTTGAGGAAGATATTAACATAATTAAGGAGTTTCCACGGTCCAATGATTAGTAGATAATTTGATATATTAAGGATTGGATGCAATAGACGTTCTAGGGGGATTCATTATCTAGGTATTGTTGGTTTGGATTGATTTCATCTTAATCTTCTGCTGTTTGGAGTTAATTTTGTGTTGGATTGATTTAATATAATTCTTATTTAATTATTTAAGCATAAATTGATTGTTTATAGGATAGATAATAAGAAAAGAGTAAGTACTAGTACTCGTTAGTCCCTGTGGGATCGACACTCGATATTGTTATCCACTATACTATAGAAACCGATAGGTGCAATTGCCTAGAAGGTCTATAGGGTAGAAGATTGATCGTATCAAGTTTTTAGCGCCGTTGCCGGGGACTAGGATATTAGGAACACTTAATTCCTATTAATCTATCCATTCTTTTGTTTTATTTTATTTTGTTCTATTGTATTTTAATTTATTTTATTATTTTATTATTTTCTATATTCTTATATTTAATATATATTTTTTCCTTCTTTTGTGTTGCTATTTCAGGCACTTGGATCAGTTTATGACCCGAAACAGTCCATCTGAGTTCTTTGAAGAAGATCCTGAGATTGAAAGAACAACTCTTCGAGCTCTTAGAATCAGGCGTTCACAGAGACAAGAAGAGTTAGTACAGGAACCAGTCATGGCTGAACCAGAGCAACAAAAGACTATGTCTGACTATGCAAGACCATCCTTAATGGGGACAGAATCCAGCATTGTTAGACCAGCTGTGGCAGCCAATAATTTTGAGATCAAGCCCAATATTATTCAAATGGTGCAGCAATATGTACAATTTGATGGGCTCCAGGATGAGGACCCTAATGCACACATAGCAAATTTCCTAGAGATCTGCGATACTTTCAAGATCAATGGCGCCACTGATGATGCAATAAGGCTGAGGCTGTTTCCTTTTTCTTTAAGGAACAAGGCTAAGCAGTGGCTGAATTCTTTGCCGAGAGGTTCTATTACTACATGGGACCAAATGACAGAGAAGTTTCTGTTGAAATACTTTCCACCTGCGAAGACTGCCAAACTAAGGAATGATATCTCTTCCTATGCCCAGATTGATTCTGAGACACTTTATGAGACATGGGAGAGGTTTAAAGATCTTCTAAGGAAGTGTCCACATCACGGATTGCCAACATGGTTGCAAGTGCAAACCTTTTACAATGGGTTGAATCCGGCAACCAGGCAGATGATAGATGCAGCGGCTGGAGGAACATTGAATAACAAAACACCAGAGGTAGCCCAAGAATTGATAGAAGACATGGCCATGAACAATTACCAATGGCACTCTAACCGAGCGAAGCCTAGCAAATCCGCTGGAATCTATGAAGTTGATGCAGTCACAGCCTTGGCTAGGCAAGTCGAAGCATTAAGTACGAAGATTGATGGATTATCTGTAGGCCATCAACCAGTTCAAGTCCTGCATTGTGACGTGTGTGGGGGAGGACATGTGACTGAGGAGTGTCACGGTTTATCAGCTATGGCTAGACAGACACCAGAGCAGGTTGACTACATGGGTAATGCACCACGACCCCAAAACAATCCCTATAGCAACACATATAACCCAGGCTGGAGGAACCACCCCAATTTTTCTTGGGGAAATCAAGGACAACAAAGAAATAATCCTCCTCCGGGTTTTCAGCAACAACACCTGCCACAAGAGAAGAAGCCTAGCATGGAGGAATTAATGGCTAAATTTATTCAAACATCTGAAAGCCGATTCCAAGCCACTGAAACATCACTTAGGAATCAAGAGGCTTCTATCCATAACCTTGAGAACCAGATTGGTCAGCTGGCAAAGCTTGTGTCAGAGAGACAACAAGGGAGCCTGCCTAGCAACACCGAGAAGAATCCAAAAGAGCAGGTCAAGGCAGTTACCTTGAGGAGTGGTAAGGAACTACGAGTTGAGAAGGAGCAGCATGGTAAGGAAGAGAATGGCAAGCAATCTGAGGACAAAGAGAAGGGGAATGGAAATCCTAAACCTGTGCAGGGTTTTCAACCCACTATCCCATACCCAGCTAAGCTAAAGAAGGATAAGATGGATGAGCAATTTGGTAAGTTTCTGGAACTGTTTAAGCAACTTCACATTAACTTGCCTTTTGTTGAAGCTCTTTCGCAGATGCCAAAGTATGCAAAATTCTTGAAGGATTTGCTTTCAAATAAGAGGAAGTTAGAGGAGCTGTCAACAGTAACATTAAGTGAGGAATGCTCAGCCATTGTGCAAAACAAGCTGCCCAAGAAATTAAAAGATCCAGGGAGTTTTACTATTCCGTGTCTCATTGGTAGTTTGTCGGTTGATAAGGCATTAGCAGATTTGGGAGCTAGCATTAATTTGATGCCTTACAAGATGTTTAAGAAACTGGGGTTGGGAGAGCCTAAACCAACTAGGATGAGCATACAGTTAGCCGATAGGTCAGTTAAATACCCTAAAGGCATCATTGAGGATGTGTTGGTTAAGGTAGATAAGTTTATATTCCCTGTGGATTTTGTCATTCTTGAAATGGATGAGGACATTGAGGTACCCCTTATTCTAGGTCGACCCTTTTTAGCTACTGCTAGAGCCATTATAGATGTGAGTGATGGTAAGCTAGTCCTTAGGGTTGGGGATGAGGAGGTAACTTTTAAAATACATAATGCCATGAGACATTCTCTTGAAGAGGATGATACGTGTTACTATCTTGACTCTACTGATATTGTCGTTTCTGATTGTTTATAGGAATTGGTCCATGATGACCCTTTGGAGCTATGCCTTGTACAAGGAAGGGAGGACAACGACGATGATTCGTGCATTAAGGAACAAGTAGCACATTTGGAAGCTAGCGAGCTCATGGTGAGAAAGAAAGAATTTGAAAAGATTGAACAAAGTGGAGAGAAGAGGTTAAAACCCTCTATCGAGGACCCACCAGTTCTGGAATTAAAAGCGTTACCAGCCCATCTCGAGTATGCCTTTTTGGAGAAGGATTCAAAACTACCAGTCATTATCGCCTCCGGATTGAGGGCAGATCAGAAAGAAAAGTTGCTGGTAGCACTTAAGAAGCATAAAAGGGCTATTGCTTGGAAGATTTCTGACATTAGGGGAATTAGCCCTTCATTTTGCACCCACAAAATCCTAATGGAGGATGAATTCAAGTCATCGGTGCAACCTCAGCGGCGACTCAATCCCAAGATGAAGGAAGTAGTTAAAGCAGAGGTGATTAAGCTCCTCGACGCAGGTATGATCTATCCGATCTCTGACAGCGCTTGGGTAAGTCCTGTGCAGGTAGTTCCAAAGAAGGGGGGAATGACGGTGGTACCTAATGAGAAGAACGAGCTGATTCCCATGAGAACCGTCACTGGGTGGAGAGTGTGCATTGACTACAGAAAGCTTAATGATGCCACTCGAAAAGACCACTTCCCACTACCCTTTGTGGACCAAATGCTAGAGAGATTATCGGGTCACATGTATTATTGCTTCTTGGATGGTCTATCCGGCTATTTCCAGATTCCTATAGCACCAGAGGACCAAGAGAAGACAACTTTCACATGTCCCTATGGCACATTTGCATACAGGAGGATGCCTTTTGGGCTGTGTAATGCACCTGCCACCTTTCAAAGGTGCATGATGGCAATTTTTGATGATTTAATAGAAGACATCATGGAGGTGTTTATGGATGACTTCTCTGTGTTTGGCGATTCCTTCGATGCGTGCCTCCACAACCTTGAACGAGTGCTGAAAAGGTGTGAAGAAACTAATCTGGTTTTGAACTGGGAAAAGTGCCATTTTATGGTATAAGAAGGCATAGTTTTGGGCCATAAAATCTCGAGCAGGGGAATAGAAGTGGATAGAGCTAAGATTGAGACAATTGAAAAGTTACCACCCCCAACTGTAGTTAAGGCTGTGAGGAGTTTTCTAGGACATGCAGGTTTTTACAGGAGATTCATCAAGGACTTCTCGAAGATTGCCAGACCCTTAACTCAGTTACTCGAGAAAGATGCACCATTCGTCTTTACTCAAGAGTGTTTGGAAGCATTTAACACTCTTAAGGAGAAATTAACTAATGCCCCGATTATGGTCGCACCAGATTGGAACCTTCCGTTTGAATTGATGTGTGATGCCAGTGATTTCGCAGTAGGTGCAGTACTTGGACAGCAGAGGGACAAGCACTTTCAGCCCATCTACTATGCTAGCAAGACTTTGACGGACGCTCAAGAGAATTATACAACCACCGAAAAAGAATTACTGATTGTCATTTTTGCATTTGATAAATTCAGATCTTATTTAATTTTATCCAAAGTCATTGTTTATACTGATCATTCTGCATTGCGTTACTTGTTAAATAAGGCAGATGCCAAGCCTAGATTGATCAGGTGGATTTTGTTGTTACAGGAATTTGACTTGGAAATTAAAGATAAGAAGGGGGCTGAAAACCTAGCAGCAGACCATCTTTCGCGGTTAGAGAACCCGAATCTAGAAAAGCTGGCAGAAGAGGACATCGATGATGCATTCCCTAAAGAACGTTTATACCATCTGACAGAGGTAAGTGCAGGTGAAGTCCCTTGGTTTGCTGATTTTGCTAATTATTTGGCTGCTGACATCCTTCCTAAAGGGCTTTCTCATTAGCAAAAAAAAAAATTCTTCTCTGATTTGAAAAATTACTTTTGGGAGGACCCCTACTTGTTTAAGATCTGTGCAGACCAAATCATTAGGCGATGTGTTTCACAATTGGAGGGATGGAAGATTTTGCAACACTGTCATGCCGGCCCGGTAGGAGGACATTACCATGCTAATAGGACAGTGCAGAAGGTACTCGAGTCAGGTTTTTATTGGCCTACTTTGTTCAGAGATGCCCAAAGGTACGTAGCGTTGTGTGGTAACTGTCAGCGATCAGGTAACATCTCCCGCCGAGATGAAATGCCCCAAAATTTCATTCTTGTTTGTGAGGTTTTCGATGTTTGGGGCATTGACTTTATGGGTCCTTTTCCAGTCTCTTTTGGGAACAAGTACATCCTAGTTGTAGTGGATTATGTATCTAAGTGGGTTGAAGCCCAAGCTTTACCAACAAATGATGCTAGGGTAGTAGTTATGTTCCTAAAAAAGTTATTCTCTCGATTTGGCACACCTAGAGCAATCATTAGTGACAGGGGCACACACTTTCGTAATGCACAGTTCATCAATGCACTAAAAAAATATGGTGTTACGCATAGAGTTGCAACCCCTTACCATCCACAGACTAGTGGCCAAGTTGAGGTGACCAATAGGGACTTGAAAAGAATCCTAGAAAGAACCGTAGAGCATCATAGGAGAGATTGGTCCATCAAATTAGATGATGCTCTATGGGCCTATAGGACGGCATACAAGACACCGATAGGGACTACACCATATAGGCTAGTTTATGGAAAAGCATGTCACCTACCAGTGGAATTTGAGCACCAAGCGTATTGGGCAATTAAGTTCCTTAACTTTAACTTGAATGTTGCAGGAGAAAAGAGGAAAATCCAGATGAACGAGTTAGAGGAATGGCGCTTGATGGCCTATGAGAACGCGAGGATATACAAGGAGCGAAGCAAGCTATATCATGACAGGAGGATCAAACAAGGGAAAGAATTCAGTGAAGGAGATCAAGTGTTATTGTATAATTCTAGGCTGAAATTATTCCCAGGAAAGCTCAAATCCAGATGGTCAGGTCCCTTTACGGTCAAGCAAGTTTTCCAGTACGGTACCATTGAAGTAACGCATCCAGAAAAAGGTACGTTCAAGGTGAATGGACATCGCCTCAAGTTGTTCCTAGGGGGAGAGTTGGATAACTCTCAAAGGGAGGAGTTCAACCTTCACATCGACTAGCGGATGAAAGTGAATGCGTCAAGCTAAAGACGTTAAACAAGCGCTTCTTGGGAGGCAACCCAAGGGTTTTCTTTCTCGTTTCCCTTATTTCAGGTTTTCTTTACTCTTAATTTAATTTTTGTTAGGTTTTGATTGCCCTTAGGTTTTAATTTTCATTAGGCTTTAGTTTCTTGTTACTTTCTGTTTTTATTCGTAAAAAAAAAAAAAATCCATAAAACACGCCCTGGAACACGCCCGTGTTTATGGGCGTGTCTGGGGCCATGTGAAGTTTTGCTTGTCAGGTACACGGGCATGTTTACGAGGGAAAAATAGGAGTCAACGTACCGAGACGTACACGGGAATAGACACGGCCATGTTTATGGCCGTGTAAATTCAAATCAGACACGCCCGTGTCTTTTGCCGTGTTAACACCCGTGTCCGGAAGAAGGAGATTGAACAATTCTGTACAGAGGAGTACACGACCTTAAACACGCCCGTGCTATGGGCCGTGTTCATCCCCAGGTAAGTAACACGCCCGTGTTTCGGCCGTGTAATCGCCCGTATTCTTTTATTTTTCTCGACACGGCCCGATACACGGCCGTGTATCTGGGCGTGTCGAGGCATTATTTATACGAACGGTTGTTGGAAACACGACCGTTTCATTCACACACGCCCCTTTTCTTCGAAATCCGAAGTTCCACCAAGAAATCGCGTCGATCTGTGCACGAAAAGCTGGGTAAGCCTAATTCTAACGGATTATTTGATAAACACCCTTTAGGAATTAGATTTGTTTTTCTCGAAGAATAGTTGGGTATTTCGGGCGAAATTTTTTCTTCCTTCTTCTTCGACTCACGGAAACAACGATATGTATTCCTTCCTTCTTCTTTTTTGTTTGCTTTCGTGATTTATGGGTTATTTGATGGATTAATAGCATGATTTGATAGAAGTGCTCTGTGTTGCGTGTGTGATTTCGTGCGGACATTGTGAACAGAATGCACATTTTTTCTTTCCGTCCAATGTGGTGCTCGGACGTTCTCACTAGTGTGCTAAATTTTCCTAACCCTCTTTGCATGCCTGGAATGTGATTCAATCTTGGCTGCGGTTGAATATTGAAATGTGAATTTCAGAATAAGGCTTGAATTGTGCATACTTTCAGTTTATCTCTGTTATTCACTATGAATTTCTTTTGCAGGACCCCAAGTGCCACCATAACAAGACGGACTGAAGAAATCCAACGGCGACAAAAGGAAGTTCCGCGGAAAAGGCAGAGGGGAGAGGCCTCCTCTCATGCGCAGCAACAACCACCACAACAACCTGGGCTGCACCCACTGCTGCAATTTCAGGCTCCAGCATTCCTTACGAGACTTGAGAGGCTATTGGAAAAACCCTTTGAGAATAGTCGGTTTATAGATTGGCCTGTGTTACAGCAGATTGGCTTGGATCAACAAGTGAGGGAATTGGTCACTTTTGGGAGCTGGGACCGATTTTTCGATATTGAGGAACCAGCTTATCAAGAGCTAACTTTGGAATTCCTCACCACATTCTCCCTCAACAAGAGATCACTGAGCTGGTCCCTGCCCAACATGGAGTTCCAGATCGGCGGGGAAAGATTTCACAGAAGCTATACGCAGTTCTCAATAGACTGTGGTTTCTACACCGAAGAGTTTACCCAAACCGACGCCTATCGAGAACTGCAGGTGGACTGGCCCTCCAACTTTAATGACCAGCAATATTGGAGGTCCATTAGTAGAGAGATGGAGTACGCACCCACGAGATCCAAAGCCTCCCGTCTTTGTCACCTAGAACTTCGATATGTGCACAAGTTATTAGTGCACACCATTAGTGGACGGAGAGAAAGCACCGGTGTAGTCTCTCGACGTGACCTTTTCTACATCTACAGTATGAGGGAGAAGGTGGCCATTCATTTGGGACATGCCTGGGCATGGTACTTGGATAGCCAGGCAAGCAGGCCACGAGCGGGTGCAGTGTGTTGCGGGCCGTACATCACGCGATTGGCTCGCAACCTAGGGTTGTTTAGTCGTCTACCTCCCTTGACCATTGCATCTCAGATGATACCGATTGACATGGATACTTTAAGATCCATGGGGATGGTTGAGAGATGACAGGGTCCAGGTGGTACAACCTATGTTCTGACAGGTACCCCACCACCTGCAACCGAGGCCGAGTCTGAAAGGGATCACTCCCCTGCACCACCACCGCAAGACCAACACCCGGCCACCCCTTCCCACTCAAACATCGAAAGATTGAGCAGTCAAGTGCTGCCAATGCTAAGAAGGACAGTGGCCTTGCAGCAAGCTCACTCATCTCGACTGATACGACTAGAGCGACAGTCGGCCTGGATTGAAGATACGTTGACTCGCCTGTGTGCTCACCTCGGGATCCCGACTTTACCCAATGTTCGGCCAGTCGATCCCACCACTAGCGGCCCTGAGGAGCCATCGAGATCTGGACTGATCCACGAAGAACCGAGTACAGAGCCCTAGTCTACCCCACCTGTGGATCCCGAGCCCCCAGTAGCCGATGAGTAGTTTATGGAGTCAGCCTCGAATTTAATTTTTCGTTTGTCGGGAGAACCAGGTCCGTTGATCCCCACTGCGTTGATGTTGACTGTACCGGCCTCTTCATTACATACATATATTCAGGGAAGTACACGTTGACTTGTTCTTATACCGTTTTGATTCCATTTTACCTGTTTATCCCTCACTGTTTTAATTGTGTCCATTGAGGACAATGTACATCTCTAAGTGTGGGGAAGGGATTTTGGTTTTAGTGGAATCTATTTGTTGGGAATTGAGCATTTTGTAGTCTTCTTGCATAAAGTAGTCCTTTTTCATTGATTCTTTTGTTTGGAAATCTTAATCTTGTTAAAATGTGTTTCAACATGCTCTCAATGACTGTGGTTCCTCGAATTAGATTAAGATACAAGCAGAAAATGACACGAATAGCTAGATTTTTATGAGCTTCATTATAGGCAATTGTTGAGACAGTTAATCTGGATGAAAATTGCATGGGATTCACACACATGAGCCTAAAATTTGTGAGTATTTGAGCCTATGAGCATTCATCATTATATGCTCTACTTATTTTCTTTTTGGTGTGATTATCATGCATAGTGGGAAGATTCTAGAACTTGCTTTGTTATGCACGTTACTGTTTTAGATGCATTGGAAAGAAGGGTTTTGTCTTAACCTTTCTTGTTGACCGAACTTTAAGCCAAATACCCCAATTATTTTATTTTCTTTTTGGCCAACACCATAACCATTGTTTTACACCAAAGGGCTTAGTCAACTGAATCGCATGAAAATCTGATCAAAAGGAGTACAGAACCAAGGGCTTGTCTGACTAAAGGTGCATGGTATATGTTTAAACTTCATCTTCTGTTGTGATCAATTCCACTTGGATGCTCGAATATTTTTCAAGTGCAACATTTTGTAAAGCAAGCATCATGAAAAAAAAAAAAAAACGAAAAAAGAGAAAGAGAAATAAATAAGTAAGAACAGAAGATGATTGTGGTTAATAATGGTTTATGCACCTTACTTGAGCTTTGATTGAAGGTTCTATATACAAGAGAGTCAGGTTCTTGTGTGATTTGGTATAGACGGGTCCTTTATCTTTTATTCTTGGTTAACCTGGGATCTATTCATTCCATTCTTTCTATATACCGCCACCCAAACCTTATCGCAGCCATGACAAGGATCCTTTAATTCATGCATCTAATTATAGTGATGTGATATATTAGCAAGCTTATGGTTAAGATTCCTGTTATGCATTGATTTGAGTGCTATGATATCTTCTCTATCCTAAACACTTTGAGCGTTTTATGAGTGAATCCTATGTGAGGGTGTGAGTCTTATGTTTTTGATTCCGGAAAGACTGTCAACATGATTGCTTATGGATGATTGTTTATAGAAGTTTAGCCTAGGATTGTTGGATTTTACTTGTATTTTAATTTGGTTCAGAAGTCATAGTAGGAAGGAGTATGGAGAGATGCATTGAGATAAGAGAGAGAGGGATATTTAGAAGGTCTTATGATTTGGAACTATTATTTGCTTGAGGACAAGCAAATGCTTAAGTGTGGGGAGATTTGATAAGTGCTAAACTGTACATATTTTTAGTTCATATTTACGCCATTATTGTTTAGTTTGAGGATAATTTCATGGATTTCTTGCACTTGATCGGTTTATATGTTGTTTTCAGGTCCTAGCTAAAGCAATGGGAGCATAAGGAGGAGATTCGGAGCAGTTTGAAGCTTTTTGACCAAAGTTGAGCAATACACGGTCTGGTACACGGCCGTGTACGTGGCCGTGTACCTTTCGGATTCACCAACGTACGTAAAGCCGTGTTTCGGGAAAACGGGCGTGTTCGGCGTTGTTAGACATAATACACGGTCTGGTACACGGCTGTGTAGGTGGCCGTGTACAGCGGTGACCGTGAACCGTGTAAGCGGCCGTGCACAATAGAAAACGGGCGTGTTCAGCGATTTAACAGGTACACGCCCGTGTCGACTTGAATACACGCCCGTGTTGGTTATTACACGCCCGTCTAAAATTTGCCTGAGACCGTGTCGAAGACCGTGTTCCATCCAGAAAGTCGAATTTTGCTCTATAAAAGGGGCAGGACCTGTCAATTCGAGAGGGGGAGCCGTCAATCTGCAAAAATAAACCCTAGAGCAGCAGAGAGGAGGTAGAATAGAGAGAGAAACACTTCAACAAGCAACCATCGGTCAATTCAAGTTGGATTGCATTAGAATCAAGAGGATTTGTCATGAATTCAATTATTCTTTGTAGTTCATTGAATTGTAGTGCAGTTATTCCATTGATCATGAACTAATTTATTTGATACCTAGATAGGAGGAACCCTAGAATGAATATTGTTATTTGATCCTTAATTAATTTAATTTATTCTTCAAGTTCATTGAGATTCAATTATGTGTTCTTTATTATCATTGAATTGATATTTACCGGTGTATTAATTCATGTTTGATATCATACAATTGCAATTGAGAAATCCTATGTTTGATTTGATCTTGCATAATTGAAAGGAGTTGCACGTGATTCTAGAGATAGGACAACGTAAATCTTCCGGATTAGGGTCAAACCTAATAGAGAGATTCATTGATTGTTGAATGCAATTCTGGGGGTTTTAGTTAGGAAGAGATTTCAATTAATCAACCTGGGGTTAGTTGTTAATACGCTTGAGGAAGATATTAACATAATTAAGGAGTTTCCACGGTCCAATGATTAGTAAATAATTTGATATATTAAGGATTGGATGCAATAGACGTTCTAGAGGGATTCATTATCTAGGTATTGTTGGTTTGGATTGATTTCATCTTAATCTTCTGCTGTTTGGAGTTAATTTTGTGTTGGATTGATTTAATATAATTCTTATTTAATTATTTAAGCATAAATTGATTGTTTATAGGATAGATAACAAGAAAAGAGTAAGTACTAGTACTCGTTAGTCCCTGTGGGATCGACACTCGATATTGTTATCCACTATACTATAGAAACCGATAGGTGCACTTGCCTAGAAGGTCTACAGGGTAGAAGATTGATCGTATCAGGTACCAAGCTTAGCCCAAACCGCCATCGGTCAACACTGATCAACGCCGATTAATGGCGATCCGGACTCCAAAAATTAAAGAATGGCCCGTTAGCCTATTTTCGATGTTCCGGACACGTCTGTGGCGTCAGAATTGTAAGATGAAATTTCAAAAGCGAAAAACAGAGAAAAAAAAAGTTTATGCACGTGAAACTGAACGATTCGTTCGATCGCCGATGGGATGCTTTCGGTAGTGATTTCGATCCTTCATTCCTAAATTTATAATTTCGAATGATTATGTATTAATTATGTACTTTTACATGTGAAATTGTAAGAAAAATGGACTATGTGTATGAAAAATAGTCAAATAAGAAAATGTGAAAAATATAAAGATTTTTACCTAAAAGTTGAATTTTACATAAAAATATAGGCCTCTAGTATAATACGTGGTAGAATAGAAATAGGGTAGATGGTTTTGAGGCATTTCCTAAACGCCGGGAACCCAAAAATTAAGTGGAAATGCTGCCCAAATTTAAAAAACGACACAAAGGGGTATTTTAGGAACCGAAGCGTAAAAATATGGTCAGGATGAAAACCCGAGCCCCCCCTCTGTGATCTAGGCTCGAAAAAGAGGATTAACGACTTAGGGTCGGAATAGTGCCACCCGAGGGTCGATGAATAGTGATCTGAGCATTTCGGCAATTAAGGCTGAAAAAGCTCGAAAAGGCTTAAGAAAAGTGATTTTATGATTTTTGAGTTTAGAAAATCTAGCCTAAGTAATAAAATGAAAATGATATGGCCCAAAGACCTGTCAGGGGGCAAAACGGTCATTTTGATCGAAAATTTCAAGAATGATAGAAAAGGGCCTTAACGGACTTAGAATGGCTTAATTAAGATTCTAAGGACCAGAATTAAGTTGTAAATCAAAGAAAAGTAAGGTTATGATGAAAAATCCCGTTAGGGGTAAAATGGTAATTTTGTCAAAAGATTGGAACAAAATGGTAATTTTTCCAAAAGTAGATAGAAAAGTTATAAATGGGATAATAAACCCCTAAATTCATGATTATGAAATGAAACGTAGAATTTTTACGTTTTATCGAGTTTTATGTATGATTTAAGTATTGAAAATAATCATAAATATTTCGGTTATAGGAATCCAATACAGACGCGATAAAGGGACGTCTGCAGACCAAGGAAGTACGAAAGGAGATACGAGCAGAAGTATCAGTAACTCCGAACATTGAATTGACTGCAACATGAATAGGCTATTATGTCTAAGTGTCATATGTGGTAAGCTTCTAATATTTAATTGTCTGCAACATGTATAGATTTTATGTGTTATATGTTGCAAGTTCAAGCATTTAGTTGATAGCAACATAAATTGACATGTTTATATCTATGTGTTATATATAGTAAATTCAGACATTTTATTGTCTGTTACATGAAATTACGTAATATGTTTATATGTTATATATGAAATGTAATGTATATATGTAAGGTGTTATATGCACAAAGGTGTAATTAATAAAATACACACAATGAAAGAAAGACATGAGAAGTGTTCCAGACCATGGAGACAATGATAATGCCCCCTGGTCGGAACCATATGAAAGACAGTAAGGAAAAACAAGAATCAGCAAAATAATAAGACTGAAGCTTTAAACGTTGGATGTTTATGTGTTAGGTCTAAGTCAAACATGAATTGACTTTTATGTTTAAGTGTTATATACAGTAAGTTCAGGCATTTAATTGTCTGCAACATGAACTTACCTGACATGTTTATGTGTTATGTGTTCTATATGTAGCATGTAAGTTTAAATATTTTCATGTCTGCCACATAAATGAACTGGTCATGTTTATGTGTTTTATGTGCAGTTTTAGTGCAAAGATACTATGATTTGAATGTTACGAAAGTCATGTTATGAACCATGCATTATGTCTAAGTCAATTGTAAATTGACTTGACATGTTTATGTTTATTTGTTATATTTTGTAAGTTCAAACATTTATTTGTCTGCAGCATGAATTTACTCAGTATGCTTATGTGATATAGATGACAGAAATTTAGTAGTCAGGTGCCGTATACACACTAACATAAGAGATAAAATCTTAAGAAAATTACAGAATAAACTACAAAATAATTTAAAGAGTTCTAGACCCAGGAGGCAGCATAAATGCACCGATTAGGAACCACAAGAAAATCAGTAACTAAATTAGTATTGGTGTACCGGCCTCCCACACAGGTGGAGGTTTTTCATATTTAGTATTGTTAGGACTCTAAACTGCTGGTGATATGTCCCGAGTTTGAAAGTCTGATGTTATGTAGACTATAGAGGATTGACCAGTGGATCGTGTGACGGCCCGCCCCTTGTGGAGATCATACAATACTATTACAGTTGAGCTTTATCGCTAACTGCGATAGATTGTACTCTCATGGGTCGCCGGCTTATCTCACTCACTTTTTTAATCATGACGTTTTTGGGAAATTTTTTTTTTCTTTAAACATCATATGAAATCTTTTTCCACTATTTACTTTGTTGATAAGTACAAAGTAATTTAAATATTACAATACTTTCGTAAAATATGCATAATTACAAAAGAACTGTTTCCCCCTTTTTCCCTTCACTTTAACGCTCAGTGGGAAGACTCTGGCAGTACCATATCCCTCGCCCAGTTATCCCATTTGACACGCGCCATCCCGTCCGCCATCCAATCAAACAAGCTACTGAGCTGGTCGCTTACCTGCAACATTAGCAAAAATGGTGAGCTACAGGCTCAGTAAGTTCAAACATGCAAGAAATAAAATTTCTATGAATAGTACTATTTATCATGAATAGTACCATTGACTACTATTCATCTGTGAATAGTAAGGTTGACCACACCACTGTATCACACTAGTACATCTACCGTGATGTTAGTGCTCTCACTAAACTGTCTTATGCTCAATTATGGCACAGTTTCAGTTTTAGGTCATTATCTTTAATTACGTTCTGGTTTTGAGCTCGGTTGGCAGTACCATTTAAGTGCGCATGACTGGGAGCGGTACATTAGTGCTGACCTCCACAGCCTTAATCTCATAGCCCCGAAGGCAAAATAGTACATTGACTGGGAGCGATACATCAGTGCTGACCTCCACAGCCTTATCTCATAGCCCCGAAGGCAAAAGTACCTCCCTATACGGAAGGCTGGTACGCCAGAAAGTGGTTTCATTACCGACTTTTTAACATTCTAACCTGGTGACTTCACATTGTCCCGTGGTTAGGAATGGTTCACATTTTAATTTTAGGTGAGTGAGTTTTATTAACCTCGCTCTAGTGCTCGAAGCACAATTAACCATGTGTCCCATTCTTATAGTGCCCGTAGCACATTTCGTCTCTCTCTCTATTCTATCATAGTGCCCGTAGCACATATGTACCTAACTTATAGTTAGTACATTAAAGTTAGCACAATATTGCTATATGTTGCAGACAGGTAAATGTCTGAACTTACCTTATCAGACTGTTCTCTTTCTCTCTCTTGGATCTTGAATCGCCTTCCTTGTAGGCCGATTTTGGGATCCTACAGACAAAACTATGTCTGTTAATTTCTTTCCCATTTATAGCTTTTATTTTTCATTAAAAAGCTTAAATAAAACCTATTTATAACTTTTTAGGTTTTATTTATTATTTTCACCATTTTCCCCCAACTTTTGCAAAATTACGATTTTGCCCCAATATTTTGGCAAAATTACAGTTTTGCCCTTGACGGAATTTTATTGATCCAGACTGCATTTTTGGCTCTCAGGAACTTTTCTGATTTTTTTCTAATCATTACCGGGTTCGTTTTTATTTTATTTCCACTTTTTGTTTTCCCGGCCCTCGGGAAGCACTATTCCGACTCTCACGTCGGTTTAGCGATTTTCTATCGTTTCGGAGCCTCAAATGGACGTTTCACTAGTATTTAAAACGTTCATCTAGACTTTCCCGACCTAGGTCTCCGAGGCTCGGGTTTTCCGTTCCCGACTCGGGCCTTTATTTTATTTCCAAAAACGCCCCCCCCCCCTCGGGGTCGGTTTTTCAATCTCACACGCGTTTTTCATTTTTAAGGGGACGGGTTACTATTCATGACCCACCCCTTAAATTTTCCTTATTCACTTTTCCGTTAGGGACTCGGGTTTCCGTCCCGGCCCTAACTTTTATTTTAAATTCCTATTTTACCCCGAATGCCGTTTTCGAAATTTCGGCAGCATTTCGGCGTAATTTTAAGGCTTCCGGCGTTAGGTACGCCTCGAACCGTATGTACCTGCCACGTACTATACCACAAGCCTATTTTATGTAAAAGTTTTCCAAACTTTTACATAAAAGCCCACAATTTTCCAATTTCACATTATCACCCACATTACAACAATTTTTTTCACAATTTTACCCTTAATTTGGTTTCGGTTTTCACAACCAAACCGAACCAAATTTTGTCAAACTTTCACCACATTTTAGGCCATTTAAATGTCACATTTTTAACACATTTTCAAGCCCATTTTCTTTGCATTTTCAACCAAATTTCCTAGGGTTTTAACCCTTGTATAACCCACGGCCATTTAATGAAACACATGCCAAACATTTTTGTTTCATTCTTTCATTCACATTGCCACCATTTACACATTAATTTGCATGATTTCAATCAACCAAATATCACATAAACCAATGAAAATTTTTCTTCCAAACCATTAACAACCCACGGCCACATCATGTATTTCACACAAGAAATTTTTTCCAAGCTTTTCATAATGAAATACAAGCTTTATTCTTCACAAATTTAAACTTAGAAAGCATGTTAACCATTAACCAAAACTTTTTTCTCATTGGTTACTCAAGGTAACCCACGGATTTACCTTTGAAAAACCAACCAAAATTTGGTTTTTCTTTACACAATTTGCATGGTTTTCTTCCTTAATACATCCTTAACAAAACCCAACATCAATTCAATGGAAAACAACCAAAAATTTTCCATCTTTCTATCACTATTCATCCACGGATTTTAAGAAGAAAAACCATGAAAAATTGAGGTGCAAGGGAAGATACCTTAATCAATTGCTTCCTTTGTCTTCAAGGAGTGTTTTGACACACTTTTTGTGAAGAAAATTTGAAGAGAAAACTTGGTTTCCCTTGGGTGGCTCACGTACATGCCATGGAAGAAAACTTAGAAAAATTTTGTTCTTTGGTTTTGCATGAAAATGGTTTCGGCCTTTCACTCCAAAAGTGGCCGACTTATGCCACTAAAAGACCAATTAATTTGGTCATTAGCCAATGGGATTTAGGCACCTTTCACACCATTTCTTTCTCCATTTTTCAAAAATTAAAAATGGTAATTTTTGGCCAAATCTTGGCCTTTAGATCAAAAGCTAAATGAATCATGGCCTTTCATTCCACCAACCACCATTTTCTTTCATTTATTAATCTAGATTTATGATGTCATAATTACAAAAGTGAAAGTTGACTTTGACTTTCACTATTCACATTAATTCGACTACTTTTTGACCGATGCCGGTTCGAGCCGAAATTTTCCTGAAATTGTCCCGGCGTGTTCCTGAGGTCTCCTGTGCAGTCGGATCAATTTAATCTGCTTCCGTTTGATCAAAATCAATCCCGGAAGTTTACCGTCTTTTATTGCTCCGGTTAGGGTTTTTAATGCCGATTTTGGCACCGTTTCACCCGTTTCAACTCAGTGAATTTTTCCAACACTGAATTCTTACTCGTCAGTATTGTTAGAACATTTCACATATTCTGAACAATATAAATACATTTATTTCACTCTTTAAACAGTACAAATTGTTATATACATACAATTGTACATTTTCGTCCGAGAATTGCCTGAATTTCCCGGTTGTCACAGATCGCTCCCCAGAGTCCCTCTCAGTTGTGTGCGTATTACGATACAACCAATCATGGGGCCCAAAAACCATAACGTAATGAAAGATAAAGACTCAAGAAAATAAAAATAAAAATAAAAATATACAGTCCATAAACGAGCATAAGATATACTAACACTACGAATACCGATGCAATCAAAGTCACTGTTCCCAGTCAACAGTACTGTTCACAGTCGACAGTGCTGTTCATGGCTAGAGTTACTATTCATAAATAATGCATGTTATTTATTATGTTAATGATCCATGTTATGTTTGATGTTAAGGATATTTAAGCATGCATAAGTGTATTTACGATGCTTAAGTATATTTACAAAGTTTTACATATTTAAGTATGATAAGTATATTCATGATGTTAAATGTGAAAGTATTTTCACAATAACAAGTGTGTCAAGTATGTTATATTTATGATGTTAAGCTTATGTTCAATATGCTATGTTTAAATCATGATATGCTTACAATGATAAGCATAAAATTCTATTCAGTTATTATAGGGCTCCCAAACCAATGATGTTATGTCTCGAATTTGTAAATCTAATGTTATGTAAATTGTAGAGGATAGCACGAAAGTATGTTGAAGATATTAAGTACGTTTAAAGCATGTCAAGAATGCAAGTATGTTCAAGATATTAAGTATGTTTAAAGCATGTCAAAAATGCAAGTACGTTCAGGATATTAAGTATGTCTAAAGCATGGTAAGTATGAAAATGTACTCACAGTGTGCAATATGTCAAGTATGGTTAGGATGAAAAGTATGTATAAGTATGTTTTAAATATTATATAGGTTAAGTATGAAATCTAAAGTAATGTATGGTATATGTTGTGTTAATGTTCTGATGCCATAGTTGGTATTATATAGTTCTGTCAGATATGGTATGAAGGATGTTAAATACATTTAAGTATTAATGTTAAGCAAACATAACGTTATAAAGTTACTATTTATAGTAAATAGTACTATTCATATTAATAAGCAAGTATAACATGACTAACGTTCGGGTTAAAATATGATATGTTATAACTATTACGCATAAGTTAATAAACGTAAGTTAATCATACTATATTAAGTATGCTCTATATAATGATAAATTTGCCCGTTAATAAATGTAAGTTAATCATACTATTACGCATAAGTTAATAACTGTAAGTTAATCATACTATGTTAAGTATGCTCTATATGATGATAAATATGCATGTTATATTTAAATATGAATGTCTAAGTAATAAACGATACATGTATGCAATATTTGTATGTATGAAAGTATGTTTATGACGTTAAGGATATTTAAGTATACATAAGTATAATTTATGATGCTTAAGTGCATTTGCTATGTTTTATGTATTTCAGTATGACAAGTATATTTGTTATGTTAAATGTGAAAGCATTTTCATGATAATAAGTATTACGATGTGTAGCATATGTTAAGTATGTTATGTTTACGATGTTCAAGTATACACAAGTATGACTACGATTTTTCAAGTATGTTAAGTATAAAAGCATGTTCATGGTGCCAAGTATGTTAAGTATGTTCACGACGTTACAGTAAGTTCACGAGGTTCAAGTATGAAAGCATGTTCATGAGATTAAAGCATGATAAGTACAAAAGTATGTTTATGATGTTAAGTACGTATAAAGTACATTAAGTATGTTTACGATGCTAAGTGTGAAAGTAGGATTATGATGTGAAGTGTGTTCAAATATGTACAAGTATGTTTATAAAGTTATGTGTGATAAGTATGAATGTTAAGCAATATACGATATATGTTACGTAATGTTCCGAGGCTACAGTAGGTATCAAAATTACCTTATACTATATGGTATGAATTGTTATATGTCATGAATGTATGTTTGAACTTACTGAACTTGTCGCTCACAAGTTTTCTATGTTGTAGGTAAGTATCCTGCATGACTATAAGACAAGTGATGGATAACGAACGAGATCTACATGTGCCAAGGGATTGGGCGAGGGTTATGGTACTGCTATGAGTCTTCCGCTGAGCTGTTTAAAAGAGTAATGAAAAGAATGTTAAAATGATGTTTTATGATGTATATCAAGTTACAATAATGCATTTACTTTAGTAAATATTTTACCATAATACGATTTGCAAGTTTAAAGTTTTAAAAAAAAAAGAAAAGAAAAAAAAATAATCCCCAATTTTCACGTTCAAATAGGAAGTTAAAATGAACATGTTAAACGAAGTAGGTTAAAAGTAAGATACCAGTCGTCATAGGTGGTATTAGAATAAGTTAAAAGTAAGTTGCCGACGACCCAAGTGGTTACAGTCTATCGCAATTGACGACAGTAGCTGACTGTGTTAGGAAATGCCCTAAGCATTAGAGACATTTGATGTATTTATTTTGAACTGGATAATAAAATTATATATAGAGGTTATTCATTACATTGCTATCTGTCCTCGTCTTATTTACATGTTAAAGTAAATGTAAGCAAATATGGCTCCCTGACTGCTTGTGTTAAACTGTTAGAATGTTGCATGCAATGGACTTTTGTATGCGAGAAGACAATATTCTAAAGTTAGCAGTCTAAACTACGGTCTGTAGTGTATGGGGTTAGACCGAGCATCTAACACATGTTAAGACTATTATGTTGTCTAAAGCCTTGGAGGAGACGGTTTGTCTTGACTGTCTGGAGCTGGACTCCCAAGTAGAGACATAGATATGTTGCTTGGAGGTGACATATTAGACTGGGACAAAAGCATGATGGATCTACGAAGTCTGCTTTGAGTGGATCGATCTGCTTTTGACGTTCATTATGCAGTAACCTTAATCCTGAGTAAAAGGACAGCTTCATGTATATGACTTGTGTGCTTTGATGTTCCAATGGCTAAAGCGTCTTAGAGGTAGTAAGCTTATAGATCGGTTCATTGGGTGCATGACTTGTATACGATGAAGGGTTCGTTTACAGATATCGGAATCATAGCTCTAATGAGGAGTTAAGGGTATCCTCTTAAAGGCATTATACTAAATATGAAAATGGACAAGGCCTTAGGTCTTCTGCTAGGCAGATGAATTCTTATTCACATATGGTGAATAATCATTTTCTTTATTCGGTAGTATAATGGAACTTTAAGATAGCCTGATCAGTAGGATTAAACGGACTTTGGCCTAAAGCTGATCATGGATATCATATGAGGGTTTTGCGTACATGACAAGGTCATTGGACGATAGCTTGTCACAGGCTTACGTAATACGGTATACAATTAGGAGTTCAGTTTCAGGTTTATAGTGGTGTGACTCTGAAATTAGTGATCATATGATTGAGTTGTTTGGTAAAAGAATGATGATCATATGGATTTGCGGGAGCCTGATTATATATGTCCAATCAGTCCCTCTACTAGCTCCATATAATTCTTTAACGTTTGGCAAATTGATTTGTGTATGCTATTGGCTGGTTTATTATGCATGGATGGTGATGACACAGGATTAGGATGGTAGACAAGATTCTCTCCGGTTGGATTCAGATTTTGTTTTGGATAATAGAGTACACAATTATTCGAACTCCAAATAAAGTTGCCATGATTTTATTTGAGATTGGATTGGAGTTGTAGAAAATTATCCATGAGAACAAGAATTTGAAACACAACCGTTTTGTGGATTTTGAAATTTGAATTTTGAAATTTGAAATTTGAATTTTGAATTTGAAATTTGAATTTGAAATTCGAATTTGAAATTTAAATTTGAAATTTAAATTTGAAATTTGAAATTTGAAATTTGAAATTTGAAATTGAAATTCGAATTTGAAATTTGAAATTCAAATTTTGAATCACAGTCCAAGTGGGATTCGAATTTGTTGTGGAAAATCCACAAGGTTTGAAATTCGAATTTGAGTTGGATATGGAGAGGATAATCTTGTTAGAATCCTACTTGAATTTTGAATCCAAATCCTAACAAATTATGGATGAAATTTTGAGGATTATCCTCAATGGATTTTCGGATTTTATGGATAAGGTTCAAGGGAAAAATTCAAGATGCAATCCCAGTTGAATTTGGATTCTCTCCTCCCTAGAAAGTGGCCCAAATTTTGGAGAATATATCCTAGAAAAATTCGGTTATTTTGGATAAGGATGAGATAAGATTCAAGCTTGAAAATCCTAGTGGAATTTTGATTCTCCCTTATCCTAAAAGTGGCCAAAATTTTTAGGAGATTTTCTCCTTGGAATTTTCGGATTTTTTTGTTGAAAAATGGGAGATAAAATTCTAGTTAAAATCTTGTTTAGATTTGGATTGGATTTATCCTAAATGGCCGAATTTTATTGTTGGGATATTCCCTTGAAAAATTTAGATTTTATGGTTATGGATAAGGGAGAATATCTTTTCCTAATCCAATTCGAATTCAGAGAATCACCTCATGCAGGTCTATAAATAGAGATCCTGCCACTCCAGTTCTCTTAGACCACAGACTCTCAGGTGAGCAGGCTTATTGTTACACAGCCCACCGTGACAATAAAGTTCTTTATAGATCTAGGTGGTCGGAAGAAGACTAGCGGTGCTAGCATACCGATCGACGTTCAGAGTGCCCACACACTCAGCCATTCGGGAATTAGAGAATAGTAGAGAAGGCTAGTTGGTTGAAGCCTCCGGTCATTCTCTTCCTGCAAGATTGGCGTCCTTGAGGTATGAGTTTTAATTGTTGTTGGTTTATTGTATATGGCATCATGAGATATTTAACGATCTTAAATTTTTATTGTTCCGCTGCGCCACTCTGATATGTTTTTACCGATTTATTTTCCTACAATTGGTATCAGAGCCATCTCATGACTATGCCATGTACATAAATTAGATAATTACTTAGTCTTTTTTATTTATGTATGGATTTGATATTTAGAGAGTGGCATTCTAGGGTTCCTTTATGTTGTTATCATGGATTATGTATAAAGTATGTGGTTATTTTAATTTTTTGAATTATTATAAGCATGCTTGTTAATGCCGGTTGTGGTTCCTTAGAATTTAGAAAAATTGTATCTAGGATTTTTTTTTATGTAACCATGGGAGCAGTTTATTAACACTGTAATTTTCCCATGGATTTTAATTTTTTGTCTCTTAGAATTTTGTATACCGGAAACGGTATAGAAATTTTATGTAATTATTCTTCAAGGAGATTGAAGATTGAAGACCGTAATTTATTTTTCCCAAAAGTTAAATTTGATTTAAAGGTTGAAATTTTGATTGTGTGGAAAATTTCAATTTAATTATGATTCAAATTAATTTTTGGAGATCCTAATAGGTAAATTGGAATATGGCACAAAAATCGAGACACGACCCCTCGGGATAGGCCGACGGGCCTTGGTGGCGCTACAGCCCCTGCCCTCGGCAGGATGGGGCTGCGGTAGCCCCTGTGTAGCCATAACCACCCACGGCCGCAGGCTTGGCCTGTAGCCGAGGGTGGCCGTGGCCTACCCAAGGCTGGCCGCAGCCTGGGTGTGCAGCCTAGCGCTGCAGGCTTGGTTTGCAACCCGGCAAGGCTACGCATAAGGGGCGGCCGTGGGCTGCCAGCCCCTCCGGGGCTGGTGGCTGCCCACGGTGGCTGCCGCCTTCGGGGGCGGCGGTGCGACGTTTTAAAAATCGAAAAATGTTGATTTTTAAATTTGAGATTTAATTTTAAATCATGTTTTAAAATATGTAATTAAAAATTTGAAATTTTTGAAATTACATATTATTACACATGATGTTTAAAATTGTTTAAAGTTTGAATTTGAAATTTAAATTTGAAATTCGAATTTGGAATTTGAATTTGAAATTTAAATTTTTGGAGATTTAAATTTTAAATGATTCTTGGGATGAGAAATAAATGGAGAGGCTACATAAAGATGGATACAAGAAGACGGAACAAAATTCAAGACCCAAAGAATACTTTGGATGGAATTTTGTAATCTTTATTTTCTTTGTTCTAGGATGGAACCATTGCTTGGTTATTCTGTCAATTATTTTTTCTGTGATATGTCATGGATGTATAAATATGTATTGATGGATGTTTTACATGCATATTTGATAACATGTCATATAGGATAGTTGAGTGTCACTCATACTATATTGATTATACATAATTTGTCAAAACTTGCATGTTTTTCAAAATATTGAGTGGGAGAGGGTTTCAAACAAAACCCACGGCCTCCACTATTGATCCATATGTGAAAGCATGGTAACGCCTCGCGTCAGTTCTGCCCTGATCACACCCCTCGGTAGGTGTTTACGGCCGCCGGTATACTAGATTGGATCTCCTATGTGGAAAACGTGTTCGGGTACGATCCTATTCATGACCACCACTCGGTGGCTTGGTAGGACGTGGATCGGCCTACGTAAACAATGGTTATACACTCAAGACTCGTTTAGTTATTAACCTTCTCTAGAAGCTCTGTTAACTAAACTGGTGGTCAAATAAGCGGTTATTAATATATGTCTTAACCTTGGAGGATTTAAGGCAACATATATTAATTGGATGGGGTCCATGTTCCGGCTATTTGTTTTCATGACCACCCCTCGGTGGCTTGGGGCAATGGGTGCTGAGAATTACCGTTGCAATGCCACATGTTTTTCAAGCTTCATGTAGGAACATACTTGTATGTTTTATTTGCTAAATTATCTGTATATTTGCTTGGGTTTTGTAATGATGTCTAGTATAATTTTATTTTGTTCAAAATGTCACCGACACCCCTCATTTCAATATTTACTGAGAATAAACTAAATCGCGATAATTATAAGGATTGGAAAAGAAATCTGTTAATAGTTCTCAGCTGTGAGAGACACAAGTTTGTACTGGATGAACCATGTGCAGGAAAATAATTCGTAAAAACATATCAGAGTGGCGCAGCGGAACAAGAAAAATTTTTAGATCGTTAAATATCTCATGATGCCATATACAATAAACCAACAACAATTAAAACTCATACCTCAAGGACGCCAATCTTGTAGGAGGAGAATGACTGGAGGCTTCAACCAACTAGCCTTCTCTACTATTCTCCAATTCCTGAATGGCTGAGTGTGTAGGCACTCTGAACCTCGATCGGTATGCTAGCACTGCTAGTCTTCTTCCGACCACCCAGATCTCTAAAGAACTTTATTGTCACGATGAGCTGTGCAACAATAAGCCTGCTCACCTGAGAGTTTGTGGTCTGAGAGAACTGGAGTGGCAGGACCTCTATTTATAGACCTGCATGAGGTGATTCTCTGAATTTGAATTGGACTAGGAAAAGATATTCTCCCTTATCCATAACCATAAAATCTGAATTTTTCCATGGGAAAATCCCAACAATAAAATTCGGTTTTTTAAGGATAAAACCAATCCAAATATAAACAAGATTTTAACTAGAATTTTATCTCCCTTTTTCAACCAAAAAATCCGAAATTTCCTAGGAGATTTTTCTCCAAATATTCGGCCACATTTAAGATAAGGGAGAATCAAAATTCCACTAGGATTTTCAAGCTTGAATCTTATCTCAACCTTATCCAAAATAACCGAATTTTCCTAGGAGATTTCCTCCATGATTTCGGCCACTTTTCAAGGAAGGAGAGAATCCAAATTCAACTAGGATTGAAACTTGAATCTTCCCTTGAACCTTATCCACAAAAACCAAAATTCCATTGAGGATTATCCTCAAAAATTTCATCCACTTTTGTTAGGATTTAGATTCAAAATTCAAGTAGGATTCTAACAAGATTATCCTCTCTAAATCTAACTCAAATTCGAATTTCAAACCTTATGGATTTTCCACAACAAATTCGAATCCCACTTGGACTGTGATTCAAAATTTGAATTTCAAATTTCAAATTCAAATTTCAAATTTCAAATTTCAAATTTAAATTTCAAATACAAATTTCAAATTCGAATTTCAAATTCAAATTTCAAATTCTAATTTCAAATTCAAAATTCAAAATACAAATTTCAAAATTCAAATTTCAAAATCCACAAAACAGTTGTGTTTCAAATTCTTGTTCTCATGGATAATTTTCTACAACTCCAATCCAATCTCAAATAAAATCATGGCAACTTTATTTGGAGTTCGAATAATTGTGTACTCTATTATCCAAAACAAAATCTGAATCCAACCGGAGAGAATCTTGTCTACCATCCTAATCCTGTGTCATCACCATCCATGCATAATAAACTAGCCAATAGCATACATAAAGCAATTTGCCAAACGTTAAGGAATTATGTGGAGCTAGTAGAGGGACTGATTGGACATATATAATCGGGCTCCCGTGATTCCATATGATCATCATTCTGTACCGAACAACTCAATCATATGATTACTAATTTCAGAGTCACACCACTATAAACCTGAAACTGAACTCCCAATTATATACCGTATTAAGTAAGCCTGTGACGAACAACTATCCAATGACCTTGTCATATATGCAAAACCCTCATATGATATCCATGATCAGCCTTAGGTCAAAGTTCGTTTAATCCTACTGATCAGGCTATCTTAAAGTTCCATTATACTATCGAATTAAGAAAATGATTATTCACCATATGTGAATAAGAAGTCATCCGCCCAGCAGACGACCCAAGGCCTTGTCCATTTTCACATTCAGTATAATGCCTTTAAGAGGATACCTTTAACTCCTTAGAGCTATGATTCCGATATCTGCAAACAAACCCTTCATCGTATACAAGTCATGCACCCAAGGAACCGGTCTATAAGCTTACTACCTCTGAGACGCTTTAGCCATTGGAACATCAAAGTACACAAGTCATATACATGAAGTTGTTCATTTACTCAGGATTAAGGTTATTGCACAATGAACGTCGAAAGAAGATTGATCCACTCATAGCGGACTACGTAGATCAATCACGCTTTAGTCCCGGTGTAGTATGTCACCACCAACTAGCATATCTATGTCTCTACTTGGGAGTCCAGCTCCAGACAGTCAAGACAAACCGTTCCCTCCAAGGCTTTAGACAACATAACAGTCTTAACATGAGTTAGATGCTCGGTCTAACCCTATAGACTAGAGACCATAGTTTAGACCGCTAACTTTAGATCATTGTCTTCTCGCATACAAAAGTCCATTGCATGCAACGTTCTAACAGTTTTAACACAAGCAGTCAGTGAGCCATATTTGCTTACATTTACTTTAACATGTAAATAAGACGAGGACAGATAGCAATGTAATGAATAACCTCTATATATTTATAATTTTATTATCCAGTTCAAAATGAATACATCAAAATGTCTCTAATACTTAGGGCATTTCCTAACACCATGCCCACCAGGGCCAAAACCTGACACACCGATTGAGGAGGTCCCGGTTCCCCATACTCGTTGGAGAGAATCCAATGATATAGCTCGATGCTACATACTTGCTAGGATGATGAGTGCTTTACAAAAGCAGCATGAGACTTATCAAGTTGCTGGGGAGATCATGGAAAATCTGGAGGACATGTTCGGAGGCCAAGAAAAGTTGGCTTGATAGTCCACTATCACCAGTATTATGAACTCTAAGCAAAAGGTAGGTACTCCGGTGAAGGACCATGTGATCACTCTAATGGGATTCTTCACTGAGGCTACCGAAAATGGTGCTGAGTTGGACTATAACACCCAGATCGAGATGGTGTTCAAAACTCTGTCTAAAGATTTTGTGGGGTTTAAGGCCGCATACAGTCTGGCGACAAGGGAGTTAGGACTAACCGAGCTCATGAAGCAGCTTCAGGCTTATGAGCGGATGATCAGGGATGGGGATGCTGTCCAACCCAAAGGTGAGGCCAATTTGGCAGAATCTTCCAAACCCTCACGGAAGAGGAAGAGGCCAAATCAGAAGCAAGCGGCTTCCAGTTCTTCTAATCCTCCTGTCTCGGATGGGAAGAAGAAGAAGAAGAAGAACAAGAAGCCCATGGACCCTAAAAAGTCCAAGAGCTTCTGTTGTGGGAAGGTAGGTCACTTCAAGAAGGCTTGCCAGGAAATCCTAGCCGCCAAGGGCAAGGAAGGTAAGGAACTTCTTTACTTGGAAGCGTGTTTGATGGAAGAATTGAAAGACACTTGGGTCAGTAATTCGGGCACCATTAATCATGTTTGTGTTTCTATGCAGGGGTTTGTGGAAACGAGAAGTCTACATGATAGGAGCCTCTCGTTGCAAACTGGGGACGGTAGCTTAGTGATGGCTGAGGCAGTGGGAGATGTTTACCTTTACTCTGATCAATTTAGGGTTATTTTATTGAAAGACTATTTTTATGTTCCTAATTTTAGAAGGAACCTTATATCGGTAGCTTGTTTAATAAAGGATTCTTATTCAGTTTCTTTTAGTAAAAGAGTTGATATTCGTAGAAATAAGTCTTTTATCTATTTTGGATGGATGGATGGAAACCTATATTTGATCAAACCAAAGATGTACTCACTACTTGACACTGAATTAATAGATAACTCTAAAAGTTTGAAAGTTTCTCACTCTAACAAGGCATATCTTTGGCATTTAAGACTTGGTCATATTAATCAGGATAGGATTCAAAGATTGGTGAAAGATGGTCCTCTGGAATCTCTGGAGGAGGTACGTCTTCCCCAATATGAGTCTTGTCTAGAGGATAAAATGACTAAGAGGTCTTTTGGAGCTAAGTGTACAAGGGCTCAGGAGCTCTTAGAAATTGTGCATACTAACGTATGTGGCCCCATGAACGTCGCAGCACGAGGAGGGTTCGAGTATTATGTCTCTTTCACAGATGATTACTCGAGGTATGGATATGTGTATCTAATGCACCGCAAGAGTGAAACCTTTGACAAGTTCAAAGAGTATCATGCGGAAGTGGAAAAGCAATTGGATAAATCCATAAAGACACTTCGATCTGATCGAGGTGGCGAATATCTCTCCGACGAATTTCTAGCACATCTTGTAGAGAACGGGATATTATCCGAATTGACTACACCTGGTACTCCACAAAAGAATGGTGTAGTCGAAAGGAGAAACAGGACCTTATTGGATATGGTACGGTCCATGATGAGTTATTCAACGCTGCCATTATCATTTTGGAGATATGCTTTACAAACAGCGTGCTATATTCTGAACCAGGTTCCAAGCAAATCAATTCCTAGAACTCCGTATGAATTGTGGCGTGGCAAGAAGCCCTCCCTTGGACATATGAGAATATGGGGCTGCCCGGCGCATGTACTGGATGGGGATGCAAAAAAGTTGGAACCAAGATCAGAATTTTGCATGTTTGTAGGGTATCCAAAAGGAACTAAAGGAGGTCTGTTCTATAACCTGAAGGAACAAAAGGTCATTGTCTCAACCCACGCGACATTCTTGGAGGAAAGTCACATGAATGACTTTAAGCCTCGAAGCAAAGTGGTGCTAGAGGAGTTATCGGGTGAAAGAACTACTCCACAGATTTCGGTCTTGGACACAAGTCCGAGTTCCAATGAAAGACCTGCAGACGATCAACAATTTAGGGTGCCTCATCATAGTGGGAGGGCTTCGAAGAAACCTAATTTCTTTATGTATGATGCTGAGGTATACCAGGCCGAGGCTCATGAGCATGAGGATGATTCGATCACCTATGATGAAGCTATAAATGATGTTGATTCTAAATCTTGGAAACAGGCTATGAACAATGAGATGGATTCTATGAAATCCAACTCTGTTTGGGAACTTATAGATTTACCGGATGGGATAAAACCCATTAGATGCAAATGAGTCTACAAAAGAAAGAAGGATGTAGAAGGGAGAGTGGAAACTTTCAACGCTAGACTGATTGCAAAGGGGTACACGCAAAAGCCTGGAATCGATTACGATGAAACCTTTTTGCCTGTTGCTATACTGAAGTCTATCCGTATTCTTCTGTCCATTGCTGCGGCTCTCGATTACGAGATCTGGCAAATGGATGTCAAGATGACATTCTTGAATGGCCATCTTGAAGAGTGTATTTATATGATACAGCTCGAAGGGTTCGTAGCAAAAGGCCAAGAAAGGAAAGTCTGCAAGTTGCTTAGATCCATTTATGGATTAAAGCAAGCATCCCGCTCATGGAACCAGAGGTTTGATCAAGCGATTAAGACATTTGGTTTTGAGCAGAATGTTGATGAACCTTGTGTTTATAAACGTATAAAGGATGGAAAAGTGGTCTTTCTGATACTCTATGTCGATGATATACTACTCATTGGAAATGATGTAGCGAACTTATCATCGGTCAAGCTTTGGTTACACCAACAGTTTGACATGAAGGACTTGGGAGAAGCTAATTATGTTCTAGGCATTCGTCTCTTTAGAGATCGAAAGAACAAAATGATAGCGTTATCCCAAGCTTCATACATAGATAAAATAATCGATAAATATGCAATGTAAGAGGCAAAGAAAGGCTCACAACCTTCTATTACCGGTCTAACTCTTTCATTGGATGACTGTCCCAAGACATCGGAAGAAAGAAAGCGTATGAGTAAGGTCCCTTATGCATCCGCTGCGGGTAGCCTTATGTATGCTATGCTTTGCACTCGCCCGGATATATGTTTTGCAGTAGGTATGGCGAGTCGATATCAAGCAAATCCTGGAACCAAGCACTGGGAAGTAGTAAACCATATACTCAAGTATCTTAAGAGAACAAGGAATTTGAAACACAACCGTTTTGTGGATTTTGAAATTTGAATTTTGAAATTTGAAATTTGAATTTTGAATTTGAAATTTGAATTTGAAATTCGAATTTGAAATTTAAATTTGAAATTTAAATTTGAAATTTGAAATTTGAAATTTGAAATTTGAAATTGAAATTCGAATTTGAAATTTGAAATTCAAATTTTGAATCACAGTCCAAGTGGGATTCGAATTTGTTGTGGAAAATCCACAAGGTTTGAAATTCGAATTTGAGTTGGATATGGAGAGGATAATCTTGTTAGAATCCTACTTGAATTTTGAATCCAAATCCTAACAAATTATGGATGAAATTTTGAGGATTATCCTCAATGGATTTTCGGATTTTATGGATAAGGTTCAAGGGAAAAATTCAAGATGCAATCCCAGTTGAATTTGGATTCTCTCCTCCCTAGAAAGTGGCCCAAATTTTGGAGAATATATCCTAGAAAAATTCGGTTATTTTGGATAAGGATGAGATAAGATTCAAGCTTGAAAATCCTAGTGGAATTTTGATTCTCCCTTATCCTAAAAGTGGCCAAAATTTTTAGGAGATTTTCTCCTTGGAATTTTCGGATTTTTTTGTTGAAAAATGGGAGATAAAATTCTAGTTAAAATCTTGTTTAGATTTGGATTGGATTTATCCTAAATGGCCGAATTTTATTGTTGGGATATTCCCTTGAAAAATTTAGATTTTATGGTTATGGATAAGGGAGAATATCTTTTCCTAATCCAATTCGAATTCAGAGAATCACCTCATGCAGGTCTATAAATAGAGGTCCTGCCACTCCAGTTCTCTTAGACCACAGACTCTCAGGTGAGCAGGCTTATTGTTACACAGCCCACCGTGACAATAAAGTTCTTTGTAGATCTAGGTGGTCGGAAGAAGACTAGCGGTGCTAGCATACCGATCGACGTTCAGAGTGCCCACACACTCAGCCATTCGGGAATTAGAGAATAGTAGAGAAGGCTAGTTGGTTGAAGCCTCCGGTCATTCTCTTCCTGCAAGATTGGCGTCCTTGAGGTATGAGTTTTAATTGTTGTTGGTTTATTGTATATGGCATCATGAGATATTTAACGATCTTAAATTTTTATTGTTCCGCTGCGCCACTCTGATATGTTTTTACCGATTTATTTTCCTACAATTGGTATCAGAGCCATCTCATGACTATGCCATGTACATAAATTAGATAATTACTTAGTCTTTTTTATTTATGTATGGATTTGATATTTAGAGAGTGGCATTCTAGGGTTCCTTTATGTTGTTATCATGGATTATGTATAAAGTATGTGGTTATTTTAATTTTTTGAATTATTATAAGCATGCTTGTTAATGCCGGTTGTGGTTCCTTAGAATTTAGAAAAATTGTATCTAGGATTTTTTTTTATGTAACCATGGGAGCAGTTTATTAACACTGTAATTTTCCCATGGATTTTAATTTTTTGTCTCTTAGAATTTTGTATACCGGAAACGGTATAGAAATTTTATGTAATTATTCTTCAAGGAGATTGAAGATTGAAGACCGTAATTTATTTTTCCCAAAAGTTAAATTTGATTTAAAGGTTGAAATTTTGATTGTGTGGAAAATTTCAATTTAATTATGATTCAAATTAATTTTTGGAGATCCTAATAGGTAAATTGGAATATGGCACAAAAATCGAGACACGACCCCTCGGGATAGGCCAACGGGCCTTGGTGGGGCTACAGCCCCTGCCCTCGGCAGGATGGGGCTGCGGTAGCCCCTGTGTAGCCATAACCACCCACGGCCGCAGGCTTGGCCTGTAGCCGAGGGTGGCCGTGGCCTACCCAAGGCTGGCCGCAGCCTGGGTGTGCAGCCTAGCGCTGCAGGCTTGGTTTGCAACCCGGCAAGGCTACGCATAAGGGGCGGCCGTGGGCTGCCAGCCCCTCCGGGGCTGGTGGCTGCCCACGGTGGCTGCCGCCTTCGGGGGCGGCGGTGCGACGTTTTAAAAATCGAAAAATGTTGATTTTTAAATTTGAGATTTAATTTTAAATCATGTTTTAAAATATGTAATTAAAAATTTGAAATTTTTGAAATTACATATTATTACACATGATGTTTAAAATTGTTTAAAGTTTGAATTTGAAATTTAAATTTGAAATTCGAATTTGGAATTTGAATTTGAAATTTAAATTTTTGGAGATTTAAATTTTAAATGATTCTTGGGATGAGAAATAAATGGAGAGGCTACATAAAGATGGATACAAGAAGACGGAACAAAATTCAAGACCCAAAGAATACTTTGGATGGAATTTTGTAATCTTTATTTTCTTTGTTCTAGGATGGAACCATTGCTTGGTTATTCTGTCAATTATTTTTTCTGTGATATGTCATGGATGTATAAATATGTATTGATGGATGTTTTACATGCATATTTGATAACATGTCATATAGGATAGTTGAGTGTCACTCATACTATATTGATTATACATAATTTGTCAAAACTTGCATGTTTTTCAAAATATTGAGTGGGAGAGGGTTTCAAACAAAACCCACGGCCTCCACTATTGATCCATATGTGAAAGCATGGTAACGCCTCGCGTCAGTTCTGCCCTGATCACACCCCTCGGTAGGTGTTTACGGCCGCCGGTATACTAGATTGGATCTCCTATGTGGAAAACGTGTTCGGGTACGATCCTATTCATGACCACCACTCGGTGGCTTGGTAGGACGTGGATCGGCCTACGTAAACAATGGTTATACACTCAAGACTCGTTTAGTTATTAACCTTCTCTAGAAGCTCTGTTAACTAAACTGGTGGTCAAATAAGCGGTTATTAATATATGTCTTAACCTTGGAGGATTTAAGGCAACATATATTAATTGGATGGGGTCCATGTTCCGGCTATTTGTTTTCATGACCACCCCTCGGTGGCTTGGGGCAATGGGTGCTGAGAATTACCGTTGCAATGCCACATGTTTTTCAAGCTTCATGTAGGAACATACTTGTATGTTTTATTTGCTAAATTATCTGTATATTTGCTTGGGTTTTGTAATGATGTCTAGTATAATTTTATTTTGTTCAAAATGTCACCGACACCCCTCATTTCAATATTTACTGAGAATAAACTAAATCGCGATAATTATAAGGATTGGAAAAGAAATCTGTTAATAGTTCTCAGCTGTGAGAGACACAAGTTTGTACTGGATGAACCATGTGCAGGAAAATAATTCGTAAAAACATATCAGAGTGGCGCAGCGGAACAAGAAAAATTTTTAGATCGTTAAATATCTCATGATGCCATATACAATAAACCAACAACAATTAAAACTCATACCTCAAGGACGCCAATCTTGTAGGAGGAGAATGACTGGAGGCTTCAACCAACTAGCCTTCTCTACTATTCTCCAATTCCTGAATGGCTGAGTGTGTAGGCACTCTGAACCTCGATCGGTATGCTAGCACTGCTAGTCTTCTTCCGACCACCCAGATCTCTAAAGAACTTTATTGTCACGATGAGCTGTGCAACAATAAGCCTGCTCACCTGAGAGTTTGTGGTCTGAGAGAACTGGAGTGGCAGGACCTCTATTTATAGACCTGCATGAGGTGATTCTCTGAATTTGAATTGGACTAGGAAAAGATATTCTCCCTTATCCATAACCATAAAATCTGAATTTTTCCATGGGAAAATCCCAACAATAAAATTCGGTTTTTTAAGGATAAAACCAATCCAAATATAAACAAGATTTTAACTAGAATTTTATCTCCCTTTTTCAACCAAAAAATCCGAAATTTCCTAGGAGATTTTTCTCCAAATATTCGGCCACATTTAAGATAAGGGAGAATCAAAATTCCACTAGGATTTTCAAGCTTGAATCTTATCTCAACCTTATCCAAAATAACCGAATTTTCCTAGGAGATTTCCTCCATGATTTCGGCCACTTTTCAAGGAAGGAGAGAATCCAAATTCAACTAGGATTGAAACTTGAATCTTCCCTTGAACCTTATCCACAAAAACCAAAATTCCATTGAGGATTATCCTCAAAAATTTCATCCACTTTTGTTAGGATTTAGATTCAAAATTCAAGTAGGATTCTAACAAGATTATCCTCTCTAAATCTAACTCAAATTCGAATTTCAAACCTTATGGATTTTCCACAACAAATTCGAATCCCACTTGGACTGTGATTCAAAATTTGAATTTCAAATTTCAAATTCAAATTTCAAATTTCAAATTTCAAATTTAAATTTCAAATACAAATTTCAAATTCGAATTTCAAATTCAAATTTCAAATTCTAATTTCAAATTCAAAATTCAAATTACAAATTTCAAAATTCAAATTTCAAAATCCACAAAACAGTTGTGTTTCAAATTCTTGTTCTCATGGATAATTTTCTACAACTCCAATCCAATCTCAAATAAAATCATGGCAACTTTATTTGGAGTTCGAATAATTGTGTACTCTATTATCCAAAACAAAATTTGAATCCAACCGGAGAGAATCTTGTCTACCATCCTAATCCTGTGTCATCACCATCCATGCATAATAAACTAGCCAATAGCATACATAAAGCAATTTGCCAAACGTTAAGGAATTATGTGGAGCTAGTAGAGGGACTGATTGGACATATATAATCGGGCTCCCGTGATTCCATATGATCATCATTCTGTACCGAACAACTCAATCATATGATTACTAATTTCAGAGTCACACCACTATAAACCTGAAACTGAACTCCCAATTATATACCGTATTAAGTAAGCCTGTGACGAACAACTATCCAATGACCTTGTCATATATGCAAAACCCTCATATGATATCCATGATCAGCCTTAGGTCAAAGTTCGTTTAATCCTACTGATCAGGCTATCTTAAAGTTCCATTATACTATCGAATTAAGAAAATGATTATTCACCATATGTGAATAAGAAGTCATCCGCCCAGCAGACGACCCAAGGCCTTGTCCATTTTCACATTCAGTATAATGCCTTTAAGAGGATACCTTTAACTCCTTAGAGCTATGATTCCGATATCTGCAAACAAACCCTTCATCGTATACAAGTCATGCACCCAAGGAACCGGTCTATAAGCTTACTACCTCTGAGACGCTTTAGCCATTGGAACATCAAAGTACACAAGTCATATACATGAAGTTGTTCATTTACTCAGGATTAAGGTTATTGCACAATGAACGTCGAAAGCAGATTGATCCACTCATAGCGGACTACGTAGATCAATCACGCTTTAGTCCCGGTGTAGTATGTCACCACCAACTAGCATATCTATGTCTCTACTTGGGAGTCCAGCTCCAGACAGTCAAGACAAACCGTTCCCTCCAAGGCTTTAGACAACATAACAGTCTTAACATGAGTTAGATGCTCGGTCTAACCCTATAGACTAGAGACCATAGTTTAGACCGCTAACTTTAGATCATTGTCTTCTCGCATACAAAAGTCCATTGCATGCAACGTTCTAACAGTTTTAACACAAGCAGTCAGTGAGCCATATTTGCTTACATTTACTTTAACATGTAAATAAGACGAGGACAGATAGCAATGTAATGAATAACCTCTATATATTTATAATTTTATTATCCAGTTCAAAATGAATACATCAAAATGTCTCTAATACTTAGGGCATTTCCTAACACCATGCCCACCAGGGCCAAAACCTGACACACCGATTGAGGAGGTCCCGGTTCCCCATACTCGTTGGAGAGAATCCAATGATATAGCTCGATGCTACATACTTGCTAGGATGATGAGTGCTTTACAAAAGCAGCATGAGACTTATCAAGTTGCTGGGGAGATCATGGACAATCTGGAGGACATGTTCGGAGGCCAAGAAAAGTTGGCTTGATAGTCCACTATCACCAGTATTATGAACTCTAAGCAAAAGGTAGGTACTCCGGTGAAGGACCATGTGATCACTCTAATGGGATTCTTCACTGAGGCTACCGAAAATGGTGCTGAGTTGGACTATAACACCCAGATCGAGATGGTGTTCAAAACTCTGTCTAAAGATTTTGTGGGGTTTAAGGCCGCATACAGTCTGGCGACAAGGGAGTTAGGACTAACCGAGCTCATGAAGCAGCTTCAGGCTTATGAGCGGATGATCAGGGATGGGGATGCTGTCCAACCCAAAGGTGAGGCCAATTTGGCAGAATCTTCCAAACCCTCACGGAAGAGGAAGAGGCCAAATCAGAAGCAAGCGGCTTCCAGTTCTTCTAATCCTCCTGTCTCGGATGGGAAGAAGAAGAAGAAGAAGAACAAGAAGCCCATGGACCCTAAAAAGTCCAAGAGCTTCTGTTGTGGGAAGGTAGGTCACTTCAAGAAGGCTTGCCAGGAAATCCTAGCCGCCAAGGGCAAGGAAGGTAAGGAACTTCTTTACTTGGAAGCGTGTTTGATGGAAGAATTGAAAGACACTTGGGTCAGTAATTCGGGCACCATTAATCATGTTTGTGTTTCTATGCAGGGGTTTGTGGAAACGAGAAGTCTACATGATAGGAGCCTCTCGTTGCAAACTGGGGACGGTAGCTTAGTGATGGCTGAGGCAGTGGGAGATGTTTACCTTTACTCTGATCAATTTAGGGTTATTTTATTGAAAGACTATTTTTATGTTCCTAATTTTAGAAGGAACCTTATATCGGTAGCTTGTTTAATAAAGGATTCTTATTCAGTTTCTTTTAGTAAAAGAGTTGATATTCGTAGAAATAAGTCTTTTATCTATTTTGGATGGATGGATGGAAACCTATATTTGATCAAACCAAAGATGTACTCACTACTTGACACTGAATTAATAGATAACTCTAAAAGTTTGAAAGTTTCTCACTCTAACAAGGCATATCTTTGGCATTTAAGACTTGGTCATATTAATCAGGATAGGATTCAAAGATTGGTGAAAGATGGTCCTCTGGAATCTCTGGAGGAGGTACGTCTTCCCCAATATGAGTCTTGTCTAGAGGATAAAATGACTAAGAGGTCTTTTGGAGCTAAGTGTACAAGGGCTCAGGAGCTCTTAGAAATTGTGCATACTAACGTATGTGGCCCCATGAACGTCGCAGCACGAGGAGGGTTCGAGTATTATGTCTCTTTCACAGATGATTACTCGAGGTATGGATATGTGTATCTAATGCACCGCAAGAGCGAAACCTTTGACAAGTTCAAAGAGTATCGTGCGGAAGTGGAAAAGCAATTGGATAAATCCATAAAGACACTTCGATCTGATCGAGGTGGCGAATATCTCTCCGACGAATTTCTAGCACATCTTGTAGAGAACGGGATATTATCCGAATTGACTACACCTGGTACTCCACAAAAGAATGGTGTAGTCGAAAGGAGAAACAGGACCTTATTGGATATGGTACGGTCCATGATGAGTTATTCAACGCTGCCATTATCATTTTGGAGATATGCTTTACAAACAGCGTGCTATATTCTGAACCAGGTTCCAAGCAAATCAATTCCTAGAACTCCGTATGAATTGTGGCGTGGCAAGAAGCCCTCCCTTGGACATATGAGAATATGGGGCTGCCCGGCGCATGTACTGGATGGGGATGCAAAAAAGTTGGAACCAAGATCAGAATTTTGCATGTTTGTAGGGTATCCAAAAGGAACTAAAGGAGGTCTGTTCTATAACCTGAAGGAACAAAAGGTCATTGTCTCAACCCACGCGATATTCTTGGAGGAAAGTCACATGAATGACTTTAAGCCTCGAAGCAAAGTGGTGCTAGAGGAGTTATCGGGTGAAAGAACTACTCCACAGATTTCGGTCTTGGACACAAGTCCGAGTTCCAATGAAAGACCTGCAGACGATCAACAATTTAGGGTGCCTCATCATAGTGGGAGGGCTTCGAAGAAACCTAATTTCTTTATGTATGATGCTGAGGTATACCAGGCCGAGGCTCATGAGCATGAGGATGATTCGATCACCTATGATGAAGCTATAAATGATGTTGATTCTAAATCTTGGAAACAGGCTATGAACAATGAGATGGATTCTATGAAATCCAACTCTGTTTGGGAACTTATAGATTTACCGGATGGGATAAAACCCATTAGATGCAAATGAGTCTACAAAAGAAAGAAGGATGTAGAAGGGAGAGTGGAAACTTTCAACGCTAGACTGATTGCAAAGGGGTACACGCAAAAGCCTGGAATCGATTACGATGAAACCTTTTTGCCTGTTGCTATACTGAAGTCTATCCGTATTCTTCTGTCCATTGCTGCGGCTCTCGATTACGAGATCTGGCAAATGGATGTCAAGATGACATTCTTGAATGGCCATCTTGAAGAGTGTATTTATATGATACAGCTCGAAGGGTTCGTAGCAAAAGGCCAAGAAAGGAAAGTCTGCAAGTTGCTTAGATCCATTTATGGATTAAAGCAAGCATCCCGCTCATGGAACCAGAGGTTTGATCAAGCGATTAAGACATTTGGTTTTGAGCAGAATGTTGATGAACCTTGTGTTTATAAACGTATAAAGGATGGAAAAGTGGTCTTTCTGATACTCTATGTCGATGATATACTACTCATTGGAAATGATGTAGCGAACTTATCATCGGTCAAGCTTTGGTTACACCAACAGTTTGACATGAAGGACTTGGGAGAAGCTAATTATGTTCTAGGCATTCGTCTCTTTAGAGATCGAAAGAACAAAATGATAGCGTTATCCCAAGCTTCATACATAGATAAAATAATCGACAAATATGCAATGTAAGAGGCAAAGAAAGGCTCACAACCTTCTATTACCGGTCTAACTCTTTCATTGGATGACTGTCCCAAGACATCGGAAGAAAGAAAGCGTATGAGTAAGGTCCCTTATGCATCCGCTGCGGGTAGCCTTATGTATGCTATGCTTTGCACTCGCCCGGATATATGTTTTGCAGTAGGTATGGCGAGTCGATATCAAGCAAATCCTGGAACCAAGCACTGGGAAGTAGTAAACCATATACTCAAGTATCTTAAGAGAACAAGGGATTATATGCTGGTGTATTCTGGAGGGGACCTAACACCCGTAGGATACACGGACTCAGACTTCCAGACTTGTAAGGATTCGAGGAAATCGACATCTGGATCCGTGTTTTTACTCGGAGGAGGCGCCATTGTGTGGAGGAGCGTGAAGCAGGGCTGCACAGCTGACTCTACTATGGACGCTGAGTATGTGGCTGCGACTGAGGCATCTAAAGAAGCGGTTTGGCTTCGCAAGTTCTTTAGAGACCTTGAGGTCATTCTGGGTGTTGACAAGCCTATCACACTTTACTGTGATAACACAGGGGCTATTGCCAACACAAGGGAATCTCGGCACCACAAGAGGACCAAGCACATAGATCGGAGATATCATATTATTAGAGGGCATGTGGAGACAGGACAAGTGGATGTATGTAATCTCGCATCTGAGGACAACATCACCGATCCCTTTACTAAGACTTTGGTGGCTAGAAGCTTTGAAAGGCACATAGAGGCGATGGCGATGCATAACATGGCACATCGACTGGCTTCGGGCAAGTGGGAGATTGTTAGGAAATGTCCTAAGCATTAGAGACATTTGATGTATTTATTTTGAACTGGATAATAAAATTATATATAGAGGTTATTCATTACATTGCTATCTGTTCTCGTCTTATTTACATGTTAAAGTAAATGTAAGCAAATATGGCTCCCTGACTGCTTGTGTTAAACTATTAGAACGTTGCATGCAATGGACTTTTGTACGCGAGAAGACAATGTTCTAAAGTTAGCGGTCTAAACTATGGTCTGTAGTCTATGGGGTTAGACTGAGCATCTAACTCAGGTTAAGACTATTATGTTGTCTAAAGCCTTGGAGGAGACGGTTTGTCTTGACTGTCTGGAGCTGGACTCCCAAGTAGAGACATAGATATGTTGCTTGGAGGTGACATATTAGACCGGGACTAAAGCGTGATTGATCTACGAAGTCCGCTTTGAGTGGATCGATCTGCTTTTGACGTTCATTATGCAGTAACCTTAATCCTAAGTAAAAGGACAGCTTCATGTATATGACTTTTGTACTTTGATGTTCCAATGGCTAAAGCATCTCAGAGGTAGTAAGCTTATAGACCGGTTCGTTGGGTGCATGACTTGTGTACGATGAAGGGTTCGTTTACAGATATCGGAATCATAGCTCTAATGAGGAGTTAAGGGTATCCTCTTAAAGGCATTATACTGAATGTGAAAATAGACAAGGCCTTGGGTCGTCTGCTGGGTGGATGACTTCTTATTCACATATGGCGAATAATCATTTTCTTTATTCGGTAGTATAATGGAACTTTAAGATAGCCTGATCAGTAGGATTAAACGGACTTTGGCCTAAAGCTGATCATGGATATCATATGAGGGTTCTGCATACATGACAAGGTCATTGGACGATAGCTTGTCACAGGCTTACGTAATACGGTGTATAATTGGGAGTTCAGTTTTAGGTTTATAGTGGTGTGACTCTGAAATCAGTGATCATATGATTGAGTTGTTCGGTAAAAGAATGGTGATCATATGGATTTGCGGGAGCCCGATTATATATGTCCAATCAGTCCCTCTACTAGCTCCACATAATTCCTTAACGTTTGGCAAATTGATTTGTGTATACTATTGGCTGGTTTATTATGCATGGATGGTGATGACACAGAATTAGGATGGTAGACAAGATTCTCTCCGGTTGGATTCAGATTTTGTTTTGGATAATAGAGTACACAATTATTCGAACTCCAAATAAAGTTGCCATGATTTTATTTGAGATTAGATTGGAGTTGTAGAAAATTATCTATGAGAACAAGAATTTGAAACACAATCGTTTTGCGGATTTTGAAATTTGAATTTTGAAATTTGAAATTTGAATTTGAAATTTGAATTTGCAATTCAAATTTGAAATTTGAATTTGAAATTTAAATTTGAAATTTGAAATTTGAAATTTGAATTTGAAATTCGAATTTAAAATTTGAAATTCAAATTTTGAATCACAGTCCAAGTGGGATTCAAATTTGTTGTAGAAAATCCACAAGGTTTGAAATTCGAATTTGAGTTGGATATGGAGAGGATAATCTTGTTAGAATCCTACTTGAATTTTGAATCCAAATCCTAACAAATTATGGATGAAATTTTGAGGATTATCCTCAATGGATTTTCGGTTTTTATGGATAAGGTTCAAGGGAAAAATTCAAGTTTCAATCTCAGTTGAATTTGGATTCTCTCCTCCCCAGAAAGTGGCCCAAATGTTGGAGAATATATCCTAGAAAAATTCGGTTATTTTGGATAAGGATGAGATAAGATTCAAGCTTGAAAATCCTAGTGGAATTTTGATTCTCCCTTATCCTAAAAGTGGCCGAAATTTTAAGGAGATTTTCTCCTTGGAATTTTCAGATTTTTCGGTTGAAAAAAAGGGAGATAAAATTCTAGTTAAAATCTTATTTAGATTTGGATTGGATTTATCCTAAATGGCCGAATTTTATTGCTGGGATATTCCCTTGAAAAATTCAGATTTTATGGTTATGGATAAGGGAGAATATCTTTTCCTAATCCAATTCGAATTCAGAGAATCACCTCATGTAGGTCTATAAATAGAGGTCCTGCCACTCCAGTTCTCTTAGACCACAGACTCTCAGGTGAGCAGGCTTATTGTTGCACAGCCCACCATGACAATAAAGTTCTTTAGAGATCTGGGTGGTCAAAAGAAGACTAGTAGTGCTAGCATACCGATCGAGGTTCAGAGTGCCCATACACTCAGCCATTCGGGAATTGGAGAATAGTAGAGAAGGCTAGTTGGTTGAAGCCTCCGGTCATTCTCCTCCTGCAAGATTGGTATCCTTGAGGTATGAGTTTTAATTGTTGTTGGTTTATTGTATATGGCATCATGAGATATTTAACGATCTAAAATTTTTATTGCCACGCTACGTCACTCTGATACGTTTTTACCGATTTATTTTCCTACAGACTGTAATAATACTGTTTAACCCTATGTAGGGCAGGGCGTCACATCAAGTTATGACGATGTGAAAGATTTACTTTAGTAAATGTTTTACGATGATACAGTTTTCACGTTTAAGTTAAAGAAAAAAAAATTACTCCCTATTTTCACGTTCAAATGGGAGGTTAAAGTAAGCATGTTAAAAATAAGATACCAGCCATCATAAGTGGTATAAGAATAAGTTAAAAACAAGTTGCTGAAGACCCAAATGGTTACAATCTATCACAATTGGCAACAGTAGCTGAGTATAATAGTACTGTTTAACCCTACATAGGGTGTGACGTCACATTCACGGTCAAGGCAAAGTACTATTTATGTAAATAGTACTATTTATGATAAATAATACTATTCACAGTCAAAGTTAATATTTACGATCATTTTGACCAAAATTTCTAAAATTCTGGGAAAGGACCGTTAGAGTCTTAGAATAGCTTAAATAGAATTCGTAAGGCTGTAATAGAATTCTTAAGGTGAGAATCAAGTTTTAAGTCAAAGAAAAGTAAGAAAACCCTGTTAAGGGCAAAATGGTAATTTTTGTCAAAGATTTGGGGAATAGTCAAAATGAATCGTTAGAGCTTCAAACATGATTCAAAGACTCTAATGAGGATTTTAAAGGCCAAAAGTAAAGTTTAAGTGAGAAAAATCCCGCTCGGGGCAAAATGGTAATTTTGCCAAAAGTTCAGGATATAATGGTCATTTTTCAAAAAGTTAGCAGAAAAGTGACAAATGAGTTTAATTAAGATTTTTAAGGCCAAGATCAAGATTTAAGGAGAAAAGTAAGAAAAGTCCGCTAGGAACGAAATTTGTCATTTTGTCCAAAGTTAGGGGTGAAATGGTAATTTCGCCTAAAGTTGACAGAAAGGTTAGAAATGGGATATTAGACCCCTAACTTCATGATTAGGAAATTAAACGTAGAATTTTTATATTTTACTAAGTTTTACATAAGAATAAATATTTAAATAACCGTTATTATTTCAGTTATAGAGATTCGACCAAGAGGCGACAAAGGAGCATCTAGGGATCCAGAAGCGCAGAAAGAGATACAAGCAAAAGTATAGGTAAGTACAGACATTTAATTATCTACTCACGAACTGACTTACCATAGAACTGAGCTCTAACTCACTAGTCTGTTTGTGATGTAGGTAATAGGAGTAAGCTACCTACATTATGAGGAAAGGAACTGATGGGCTAGCAGACAGATTCCCGGAGTGTTATAGGGTGGGTTATGGTTTCACTATGATTTTTCGCTGCCATAAAAAGAAAATGTATATGTAATGTAAAGAAAAGAGACAAGGTTTAATGTAAGTTAAGTTTATGGAGTATTTCAATTATGTTTTTGAAAACTCATATGTTTAAATAAAGTTTCAAAAGAAAAAAAAAAATTTATCAGTAATTTTTCAAACACCATTTCCACAAGTAAGTTTAAATGCCAAGTATAATATGGCAAAGTTCAATACTATAAGAAATTAGTATTTTAAAGAAAGTACTTCTTAAAGTACTTTAAAAGAATGAAGTTAAGTGAAAAGTTTAAAGAAAGTAAGAAAAGTATAAGAAGTAAAGTAAGTACGCCAAGTTAAGAAGAGTAAAGTCAAGAAGAGTAAGGTTAAGAAGAGCAAGCTTAAGAGTAAGTTTAAAGTTAAAGTTAAGGTTAAGGTAGAGAGGCGTGCTTACAGAGGTGGTATCAAAGCACAAGTTAGGGAGCTTATAGTGGTGGTATCAGAATAGAGTTCTTTCAATGACCCCCTATGACATTTCAAGTATCTGCTTCTGCACAGTCCAAGTAAGTTAGTTTTATTTTTAGTCTGTAAATGTTTATTTATTGAAGACAACATTTTATAGTAATGAGATGACAAAATCTATGATGATGAGGATAAGATGAAGAGATGCTGAAATCACTATATGTAAAATCATGATAATGCAGTGTTAAAGAACTACTCAGAGTAGGAATGTGGATTGCTACCCGAGTTGTATCACCCTTTTAAAGTACTTTAAGAAATACTTTCTTTAACATACTCATTTCTTATACTATTAAACTTTGCCATTTTATACTTGGTATTTAAACTTACTTGCTGAAATGGTGTTTGAAAAATTACTGATAAATTAAAAAAAAAAACTTGATTTAAACATATGAGTTTTAAAAAAGTATATGGAAATACTTCATAAACTTAACTTACGTTAAACCTTGTCTCTTTTCTTTACATTACATATATATTTTCTTTTTATGGCAGCGAAAAATCACAATGAAACCATAGCCTAACCCATGACACTCTGGGAATCTGTCTGTCAGCCTATCTATTTCTTCATTCATAATGTAGGCAACTTACTTTTATTACTTACATCACGAACAAACTAGTGAGCTAGAGCTCAATAAGTACAAACATACATATAAAACATTACATATGCATAACATACATGCTAAAACTTTGTGTAAACATGACATACATTTAAAACTTTACTTAAACACATCAACTAACAATGAAGGTTAGTTAGATTATGCTTGCTTAATTTTTTTTCTTCTTCTTTCTCATTGTTCTTTCTGTTCTTTCATATTCTTCTACTCTTTTCTTTTCTTTTCTTTTCTTAACTTTTCTTTGCTTTACTTGTCTTTTCTTTACTTTTCTTTCACTTATCTTTACTTGTCTTTTCTTTCACTTGTGGGCCCATGACTAAACGTACCTATTGTGTATGGACCAATGGGGTAAGGGGGAAGGGGGAATGACCCACCAGTCAACCCCAAGGTCAAATTTTAAGCCTATAACTGCCGCATCTTAGGGGTAGCACCACACTTCTGGATGGAGGCTATTATTATTCTTAAACCTCACTTCTGGGGAGGCCGGTACGTCAACATTAAATTTTTATTCTTATTATTTTGCTTATCTTTATCTTTCTTTTCTTTAGCTTTTCGTGCTTTTCTAACTTCGTGAACATGTTAGATTATCATGTTAAGTTTAAAGAAGGTAAGAAAAGTATAAGAAGTAAAGTAAGTACGCTAAGTCAAGAAGAGTAAAGTCAACGAAGAGTAAAGCTAAGAGAAGTAAAGTTAAGAAGAGCAAGTTTAAGAGTAAGTTTAAATTTATGGTTAAGGTAGAGATGTGTGCTTATAGAGGTGGTATCAGAGCATAAGTAAGAAAGGCTAAGGCTAGAGCTTTACCACAAAAAGTCAAGGAAAGCTTAACAAAAATTCAAGAGAATTCTAGGGCTTCATATGTGGCAGATTTTTTTGGAAAAATCAGAAAAAAAAATCTAACAAGTTTTTATTAATTGTAAAACAGCCCTTATAGGTTGTAAAAATTACTTAAAAAGCTTGTAAAAATGCCCCCAAAACATTTGCAAAATGGTCATTCATTTTTGGGATGATACATACATAGTTTTAGCCATGAAAACCAGAAAAAAAAAAATTTTGTGTTTTCTGCCTTCCCTAGCAGTCGTGAGTTCCACCCTCTAAAACTAGAAAATTTCTTCAAGTTTTCTTTACCAAAAGTATGCAAAATCATCCCTAATTCTAAGGAAGCAAGATAGAAAGGGGAGCTTCCATTTTGTAAGCTTTCTTCTTGTTTTTCCATTGAAAAACTGTGGGAATAGAAGGCTGTTTTGAGATGAAAATTTTAGTTTTTGTTTGGTTGGTTTTTGCTTAAAAGAGTATTAATGGCAGAAGGCTAAAACAAGCAATGATTAAGGGCATGAAAAATCAAGTTTAGTGCATATTTTACTCACAAAATCCGTGAGCTATTTATGGTATGCAAGGGTGAAATTTTGATGAAAACTTGGTTAGTTTTTGGTGTTGAAAATCATGTGGAAATGTAATGAAAGAAAGGGATGAAATGGAAATGAAAAACACCAATTCTTATGCTAGTTTTCTTATGAAAATCTGTGGGATACAATAGGTGAAATGGGAGTTTTTGTGTTGATGATTTTGGATTGTAAATGTGGTATTGATACATGATGGAATCAAGAAGATAAAAGGAAATTGAGACAAGTAAATTTTGTGTATGATTTTCAACTGAAAACCATGGATACCCTAGGGGTTAAATGAAAATTTTTCTATGTTTAGAGTGATTTGTCGAATTCTAAATGTGTAAGGGTACATTAGTGAGATTATGGATAAAATTGGGAACAAGGAAAAAATTAAATTTGGTGCTTGTCCAATAGAAATACTAGTGGCTAGGGTTTTGGTGGAAAATGGAAAAATTGTGAGGAATATGTGAATATGTAATGTGAATAAAAACCGAGGATAAGGATAGTTAAAAACGAACTCAAAATGTCATTGAAAACGACTAGAGTGATAAATGAATTTTTACGTAAAAAGTTTGGTTTTTACATAAAAATTATGTATCTAGTTTAGTAATTGGCAAGTACCAACGGTTTTGAGGCGTTACCTAAATGCTGGGATCCTAAAAATTAAGCAGAAATGCTACCGAAATTTTTAAGACGCTCGAAGGGCATTTTAGGAAATGAGGGGTAAATTAGGGTCGGGAATTGGAAAACCTAGGCCCCTTGGGGGCTTAGGCTCAAGGAAGGGAAATGGACGATTTCAGAAGTAGTGAAATATCTATTTGAGGTCTCGAACAGTTAGAAAAATGAGAAACGACCCTAAGGGTTGGAATAGTACCACCCAAGAGTCAGTGAATAGTAACCCAAGCGTTTCGGTAAGAAATACTGCAAAAGCTCGGTAAGGCCTAAGAAAAGTTATTTTATGATTTTTGGGACTAAAAAACCCAGTTAAAATGCTAAAATGAAAATTTTATGGTCTAAGGTCCCGTAAGGGGCAAAATGGTCATTTTGACCAAAAAATTTCTAAATTGTTAGAAAAAGACCGCGAAAGCCTTGGAATGATTAAATTAAATTTCTAAAGACCAAAATAGAGTCGTAAGTCAGAAAAACAAAGAAAAATATCAAGAAGGACGAAATAGTCATTTTGTTAAAAGTTAGGGGCAAAATGGTCATTTTGTCAAAAAGTCAAGAAAGGTGATATTGAGGCCTAGAATCGTAACCTAGGCCATGTAATAAATACAGAAATGAAAATATAAAGCCTAAAACGTATAGTTAGGGATCTGGAATCAGAAATTTTATATTTTCACAATATTTTAAATATGAAATGAATAGTAAGAATAACCATGATTTATTTTGGTTATAAGGATCCAACAAAAAGGCGATAAAAGGATGCTGGTTGATCTTGGGAAGGAAACGCTGGTTAAATTTCTGTAAGTTCAAACATTTATTTGTCTGTAACTTGAATTTACGTAATATGCTTATATGCTATGTATGATATGTAAATAAGTATCAAGGTGCTATATGCATACTAACGTGGAAATTAAAATAACCACAAATAAAGAATGTAATGTAAAGAGTTTCAGACACAGGAGGCAGCCATAATGCCATTGGCTAGGAACTATATGAAAGTTGGTAACGAAACTAATATTTCCGTATCGGCCTCCCGCACAGGTGGAGGTTTTTCATGTTATGTTATATTATATCAAGTTCATGTAGACTATAGAGGATTGACCAGTGGGTCGTTCCCTAAAGTCCCTCTCAGTCATGTGCGCACTACAGTACGACCAATCACGGGGCCCAAAACTAGAACCTAAGCAAGACAAAGACCTAAGACTTAAGATTTGCCATAATTGAGCATAATCAGGACTAACAAGTACTAACAGTATAATTAGGGTTTATGGTATGATGTGTGATATATGTTATATGTTTTTATGTTTGAACTTACTAAGGCTATAGCTCATAAGTTTGTTCATGTTATAGGTAAGAAGCTTGTACACTAGTAGATAGTGCGCGGACGAGGAGCAGGATCTGCATCTGCCGTCAAGGCTGGGCGAGGGGAATGGTCCTGTTGATGTTTTCCGCTGAGCAATTTAGAAACTTGTTTTGAGATATTGTATCATGATGTAAATTATGCACAACAAAGTATGATATGTATTTCAGTATATGTTTATAATGTTTTGTGACTTTACAGTTTTAAGATCAGTTTCTTTTTTAAATCCCCAATTTTCATGATAAAATTTATGTTTAAAATATGAATGGTAAATAATAAAAACAAGTTACAAGTAAGTTGCTGGCAACCCAATGAGGTGACAGTCTATCATAGTGGACTCTAAGCTCTACTATGCTAGTACAGTTAGCCTCCATTAAGGGTAGGCCGCCACAGTTAGTATCAGAACAGTTGACCATGTCCCTCAAGGCCTGATGCACATCCCGTTCATCGATCCAAGTAAGTTAAGTTTATTTTTACAATTAGTAAAATGTTTATTTACGTTAACTGAACCCTATGTAGGAACTAGATGACGAGACCATCATACATCCGACCACATCCATATCGAGTTAGAGGTCCTCCTAAGGTGTTGACTATACCCATAATTAGGCCATCTCTACCCCGACGACTGACGGTATGCTCCTCGACACCGGTGAACCCTGGTACTCCACGAGCAAAGACACCAACGACTATTAGAGCACCAACCCCTCCACCAGTACTCCATCTACCACCCATAGTAGTCAACATTCGTGTAGTTGGCTGACAAGATCATATTGGCACAAGGGTTTTCGCCAGGGCTACCCAGGCTTTTAGGGCTTGCCAGCCACCTATCTTTGATGGAAGACATCAGTCGGCACAAGTACAGGACTGGCTGCACATTGTAGAGATGGTTTACCAATCATGTGACATAGATCGAGATTATTGGGTTACCCTCGCCATGAGCACTTTCCAAGGAGATACCCGAGTATATTGGGAATATTACGATTAAGATGGATTACTGAGGCTTAATTGGGCTGACTTCTGTATGACCATGAGGCAGCAATTTTCCCAAAGGAGCCCAGAGATGACTCTAGTTCCTCAGGCTAGTAAGGAAAGTACACCGCCGCCTACACTACCTCGAATAACAGATGTCAAGGAGTTTATCTAGAGAGCAGAAAGATTTCAGATGATGCTTAGAGATACTGTACTTACATATACGGGTGATTCGAGGAGAACGTTTTTAAAAAGTGCTGGCTCCTAAATTTCTCCAATGATGAGTTTTGTGAAATGTTCTAGAAAGGACTCATAACAGAGTTGAAACAAAGGGTGAGTCTACTTCATTCCATTACTAGACGTGAATTTGTTACTAGAGCCACTATAACTGAAAGGATGCAGTTAAGGGAACGCATGGAAAGGCATCAATGGGAACAAGATCATGAGGAAGAAGTACTGATGCATTTATATGGACCACCACCAATGGAAAATGACCACAAAGCCAGTCCATCGTGACAAAGGACAAATACTGTAATGACTGTCATTTTCGTGGCACCTACTTACCTATAATAAGTCATTAAGGAATAAAATGGACATAATTTAATGCCTTTTAGTGCAAATTTAAGTAACACGGTCAGGTACACGGCTGTGCGAGTGACCGTGTGCCATTTGGACTGTGTATCTGTTAATAGCCGTGTGAGTGTACATGGTCGTGTAGTGTAACACAGTCAAGTACATGGCCGTGTAAGAGGTCGTGTACCACTCGGATAGATAAATGTATTTCAAAGACATGGCCGTGTTGAGTAGTCTCAACTAGTACACGCCCGTGTAAGAGTCCGTGTAGAAGGCTATGTAAGGAGCCGAGAGCTGTAATGACTCTCATGAATTATGAAACTTAATTACTATATAATGATGTAATTAAGTTAATAAACACAATGTGCATTTTAGTTGAATGAATTAAACGGGTATAGCAACGTTTATTTACTGTTCATGCAGTGAAAGGGGCAATCGATAGTGAAATTAGTCCACCCTATTATGTGAGTATGCGTTGAGACACGCAATATCAAGAAACCGGTCCAGACGACCATTTTATGATACAGAATTGATGAGCTAGTCATCAATATGCTCAGACTAGTCATCTGAGCTAGTCATCAATATGCTCAGACTAGTCATCTGAGCACAACAGCGATAATTGCCCTAATAGACATATAGTATCGAGAAAAGTGGTCTAGATGACCTCTTCTCGCCCAGAGACTGACAAAATCAGAGTCAAAATGCTCAGACTAGTTAGTCAGATTGAAAATAGTAAATAGTAAATAGTAAAAAATGCAATGTCAGGTTAGTGGTCAAGACGGCCTTAATCTGGCATAAAACTGATATATTAATAGTCAACAGGCTCAATCTGGTCAATTGAGCGTAAAATGTAGATTTTTTTTTAGAGATACGCAGTATCGAGATGAGGGTCAAGACGACCTTTTCTCGCCCCGAAACTGATATATTTAGACTCAGGATGCCCAAATTTGTCAATAAGGCGCCTAACATGTTTTTCGAGACGTGGTTATAGAGATCTTGAAAACTGGTCCAGAAGACCTCAGATGGACATAAAACTGATAAATATGAAATCAGCACGTCCAAATTAGTCAAGGGAGACGGTGTTTGAAATTTCACGTGAAAACACCTCGTTATACGTGTACAGTGCCAACACAGTATAAGCCTAACTACAGTACCAAAAAATTGGTCAAGATGACCTTTTCTTGATATAAAACTGATATATTTGGAATCAGAATGCTCAAATTAGCCATTCGAGCACAAAAAGTAATTTTTAACCGGGAACCATGTAGTATCAGAAAACTGGTCGAGACAACCTCGGATGAAGATAAAACTGATATATTTAGGTTCAGCGCGCCCAAATTACTCAGTATAGCCTATCTTAAAATTTTTCAAAAATTTAGTATAAAAGGGTCGAAATTTTGGGAACTTTGTAAAAATGCTCACATAATTTCCCTTACCTCATTTTCTCCCCTCACACCACCCGTAGATGAACGGTAACCACCGATCGAATCCGACCTCTGTTTTTTACACCGCCGGTACCATTGGAAAGCTCTCGATGAGCTAATTCCAACGATGTGCCGAGTCGATGGAACCGACGCCAGAGGAAGGCGTACACGCTGCTCGAAGACCATCGGTGGTGGAATTTTTAAACCGACATATCTCCGCCGTCTGACGTACAAATGCCATGATTCCTGTCTCAATGGATTCGTGGTGAAGAGTAGAACAAAACCCAGGCCTCCTTTCACATCAACAGCCACCGGATTACGTTGGCCAAACTCGGCCATCGCCGTTACCATTGCCGTCGTGGAATCCGACTATTCCGGTGGAGTTGAGTTGCAAGGTGTGTATCAAAATGCTCAGAACAGCACGTAGAACAAAAGCCCCAAATCAATTTTCGTCAACAACACCAGAAAATGGAGATCCAACCATTGCTGCCGTCACCGATCATCGAAGCCTGATTTCCGGCGATAGGAGCTTCGATTGGTGAAATTGACACCACCAACGGGTTCCTCTCGTTGAGCTCTTCAAGATGGTGGTCGCCACTTCCCACACCGGTCAATGGCAACCGAAGACCAAAAATTGAAGAATGGTCCATTGGCCTATTTTTGACATTCCGGACACATCTGTAGCATCGGATTTGCAAACCAGAGTTTCAAAAGTGAAGAACGCAGATTCAAAGATTGTGCAGTCGAGACTGAACGGTTCGTTCGACCGTCGACGGGAACGATTTTGATAGTTGTTTTGATCCCTTGATTCATCAATTTATTATTGAAAATAATTATGTATTGATTATGGATTACTGACTTGAGGAATTATAAGAAAAAGGGGATGAAATGTCAAAAAAGAGAATGTGAGGAAATGTGAATATTTTTATGTAAAAAGCTGAGCTTTTATGTAAAAATTAGGTCTCTGGTATAGTACGTGGCAGATTAGATTAGGTTAGTTGGTTTTGAGGTGTTTCCTAAACGCGGAAACCCAAAAATTAAGAGGAAATGCTGCCGAAATTTCTAAAATAGCACAAAGGGGTATTTTAGGAAACGAGGGGTAAAAATGTGATCGGGATGGAAACCCGAGCCCCCTCGATGACCTAGGTCTAGGAAAGAAGGATGGACGTTTTGTGGATTAGTGAACCGCCCAATTAGAAATCTCGTAATGTAAGAAATGACCCTTAGGTCAAAATAATACCACCCGAGGGACGGGTGTGATCTAAACGTAGGATTTGGAGTGGTTAAATCGGTAAAGTAACCCCATAGGCTAAACAGTCAATACACGAGGTATGTGGTCAGTTGACTAGTTGGTCAACCAGTCAAGGACTGAGTCTGAACGGGACAGTGAGAGACAGTGATTAATTTGTCTAGTAGACAAATTAATTAAGCACGATTAGAAATTAAATATCAGAGTCCTAAGTAAAGCAGTTGGGTACTGATAGGCATCAGTACCACACAACGATAGGTATATTAGTCACCAACGATAGTGTGACCTTAAGCGATGTTAATTAATTTATTGGGTAAATAAATTAATTAACCACGATTAGAGAATCAAATTCTTAAGAAGAGGGCAATTAGTACTGATAAGGATCGGTACCACATAACGATAAAGGTTTTATTAGTCACTAATGGCCATAGTGACCTCAGAGGGAATGTTAACAAATAGCATTATGATTACAGGGAGGTACCTGTATTGTGACGAAGGTAAGAGTATAAACTGTCCGATGACAGGTAAGTACAACTTCGCCTACAGCATGAAGAAAATGAATTTAAAATGATGGCTTTTCAGTATTTTAAGTATGTACCATGCACACGATGCTACACAACATACATAAGAGCATATAGTTTCACAATCAAGTAGATTAATGAAAGAACAAAATAGAAGCCATAGGCTCCCGCCACGTAGGCCTTGGGATAGCTTAGAAAAGCACATGGCTAGAATAGATAAGCAAGATGGAATTTAATAGGCGTGTCGTACCGACTCTTTCCGTTGAAAGGGTTTTCAGAGTTAAAGTAAGACAAGGTAGAGAGTTGAGCATCCGTTGATGGTCCTCCGGCCTCTTTAGTGACCTCGACGTTACTGTTGGTCTGCGCGTACTCAGGACTGACACAGGGGCCCAAAGCAGACGAGATAAAGAAAAAGAAGATGTTGAAGTATAAATGAACATAACAGGATCATGCATTGATCACCGTATGCATTAGTTCCTTATGCATCTAGTTCCCATAAAATGCATTCAGTATAAGGTATGCTATGTTATGCATTCAATACATGATGGTGTATTCTATGATGTGATAAATAATGCTATGATATATGATATGTTATATGGGATCCGTGATGACTGGTGTGCTCCCATGATTTTAAGTATGTGTATTTTTAAACATGTTTTGTGGTAAACATGTTGTACTTACTGGGCGTAAAGCTCACGGAGTGTGGTCATGCTGTAGGTAAGCGTCCTATAGCATAAACAATAAGGGGCAATGATGGCGGCAGAGGCGGATGTGAGGATGAGGTTATGGATACACCGTAAGTATTCTTCCACACAGTATGAGTAAATAGTATTTTGAATGGTGACAGTTAAATAGTATTTTAAATAGTAAAGGTTAAACAGTACTTTCGAATAGTAAATAGTATATGTATGAATAGTATATTTAAATAGTATCTGGTGAATAGTAATCAGATAAATAAGTATATAAGTGCGTATATATAATTGAAATCCTTATGTTTTTCAAATTCCGCATTTTAAAGTATACATACGTGAATAGTAAATACATATACGTATAAAAAAAAATCCACTATATTTATGGTATCAAGTTAAGTAAGTTTAAGCATCGACTTTAAAGCAAAAGTTAAAAGTACAAGTAATAGTAGTTTTTAGTGACGGTCCGGGCCACTAAGGGCACGGGGCGTCACAAATATGACTCGTGATCAGGGGATATCTACTGGAGATGATTCCGATGAAGACGAAGAAGACCCAGAGGAATTTTCATTGGGTCAAGATGAATAGGATATTGAAACCTAAAATATGTGTAAATACGTGTCCATATATAAATATGTAAGTGTGCATGTATGTTTATATGAAGTAAGATGTTAAGACAAATACAGTCTAAAAGTGCATGTAAATGTTCATGTATGTTATGTATGATGCAAGAAATGCTATGAGATGAGATGTTTTGAAATGCTTATATTATGCAGTAAATGATATGTTTAAAAATTTTGCTACCTTACTAAATTATTTATGAAAAATTCTAACTCTTGATCATTGTGCAAGGCTAGAAGTAAGAGAACATAATGAGTGCACAAAAAGGAAGACGCCCCACGATAGTAGATAGAGTGGAGGAATTACAAGTGTGACGACCAGAGAATTCTAACAGTGTAACTTAGTTTAATCTAGGGTTTTCTATAAGTTCTATAAGCAAGAATGTAAAGAAACACTATATTTGTAATTAGACAAATTATAGTGTTGATAGTAATAAATAGATGTTTTGGAGGAATTAAAATCTCCAAAAATGAGTAGAGAATAAAGTATATGAGTAAGAAAGTGATTTCGGGCAAAAACGGTCAAAAAGGAGTAGTTTCTGTATCCGAACAGTGTAAAGATAAGAATATGGCAAGTCAAAGTAAGAGCACAGTAAGAAAAATAATTTAAGGTTTTTTAGAGTTTTAAGATAGTATTAGAATAATTTGACAGTACGGATGGCTAGATAAGTCCTCCGGTATGTCACCCCAGAAATTGCATCATTTTCGATAAAATGATGAAGCATTTTAGGGCCAAAGAAACTAGGAGATTACCCTAGGTAAAACCTAAGGTTACTAAAGGATGAAAAACTTTGTCATTGATTTTTAGCCCAACGACAATAGAATAAGGTAAACCAATCGCACATGAGGCATCAGAAACCCGTCTACGCGATTTCGGTAAAGTTTGGTTCGGTTTGACTTTTGATCAAACTTTGACCTATGGATTAATTGGATGACATCATGGATGATGTCATAATTAAGAATAAGAAAATTAGAAGAAAAAGGGTGGTAGGTAGGATGAATGGTTAAGATTAAAGGTAGGTAAGATCAAGGGTTAAGATTAAACCAAAAATGCAAAGTTGATTTTTTAAAAAAATTTTGTGGATAAGGGCTGAACTAGGTTGGTTTTGCAGCTGGAAAAGCAGTGAAAATAATTATATTTTGACCCCAAAAAGTTTGCAAATAAACCCTTAAAAAGTTGCTAAAAAGTCCCTAAAAAAAATTGCTAAAAAGCCCTCCTTTTGGGCCTCCTTTTTAAAAACATTTTTGGCTTCATAAAATCAGAAAATTTTCCTGAAATTATAGCCCCTTTGCTGCCCTTTGATGCCTTGACTCTCCCCCCTCATTGAGCTTAAGTTTCTTCAAAGTTTGGTGCCAAAATCTTAAGCAAAGTCCTTCCTAAGCAAGTGTTGAGTAACATAGCAAGGTAAGCTCAAAATTTCAAGCTTTTCTTTGGTATTTTGAAGAAGAAATCCGTGGCTATGTTAAGTAGAAAAGAATGAGAAAAGTTTAGTTCAAACTTTGTTGTTTAAGGTTAATTAGTTGGCATGATAGTTAAAGAGTAATTTAGAAGCTTGAAACAAGAATTTTTCATGTTTGTTTTATGAGGAACCTGTGGCTAAGTGTATGGGTTCAAGGAATTTCAAGTTTGGTTTAATTAAATTGTTGTTTTAAATTGTGTTTTGATATGTAAAACAAATAGAAAGAAAGTTTGAAAGCTTAAAACCAAAGTGGGATTCGGTTTGTTTCAAGAAAAACCGTGTATGTTACTAGGGTTTGGAAAGAATTTGGAGTTAGTTTTGGTTGATTTAAACATGTGTGTTGATGTGTACAATGTTTAAAAAGAAAAGTTAAAAAGTTTGAAACAAAATTTTGTAAGGTTTTCTAAAGGGAAACCATGTATACTTAGTGTGAAGAACATGTAAAAATCATGTGATTTTAGTGTTGTGATAAGTTAGAATGATGTAGAAGATAAGCTTGTGTAAGTGGTTAAATTGAAAACCAAAGTTTGGTTAGGGTTTAGCATAAAACCCATGGCATCCAAGTGAAATTTCAACAAGAATTTTAGTTGGTTTTGGTATTGAATATGCCTTAAAAACCATGTTTATAAGTGTAAGAAAGAATGTTTCAATTAAAGAAAATTTTGGTGTTGGAAACCTAGACTAAAACTGTGGCCTAAATGATTGAAAAACAAATATTTTGTGTGTGAATTGTACAATAAAAGTGTGGAAAGTTTTTATGTAAAAGTTTAGAAACTTTTGCATAATATAGGCCTTTGGTATAGTACGTGGTAGGTTTAGATTAGGATAGATGGTTTTGAGGCATTTCCGAAACGCCGGAAACCTAAAATTTAAGCGGAAATGCTGACGAAATTTTTGAAGCGGTATTAAGGGCATTTCAGGAAACGAGCGATAAAAATATGCTCGGAGATGAAAACCGAGATCCCTCAGTACCTTAGAGTTTGAAGTAAGAAAGCAAGTCTAGCAGAATAGTAAACCGATCCCTAAAATCTAAAATGCTGAGAGGACGGGAAAAAAATAACATCAAGGGCGTTTTGGGTAACAAGGGTAAAGTTTAGGGTCGTGATGGAAAAACCCGAGCCCTCGGAGATCTAAGTTGGGAAGAGAATAAGAAACGTTTTTAAGATTAGTGAAAAGCTCGTTTGAAGCTCCAAAACGTTAGAAAAACGAGCCACGACCTCAAGGGTCAGAATAGTATCACCCGAGGGACAGGTGACAAGTAAATAGTGTAATCGCAACAAATAAGTTGTAAAAATTTACCGAGACCTAGAAAAGATTGTTTTAAGATTTTAGGGACTCAGAAAATCCCACTTAAGCACCAAAATGAGAATGCTACGACCCCAATACCCGTTAGGGGCAAAATGGTCATTTTGACCAAAAAGTCTAGTAAAGTTTAGAAAGGGGCGTTAAACCCTCCAGTTAGCTATTTTATGGTTCTCGGATCTAGGGAACCTAGTCTAAGTAGAAAAATAGAAATGTCCACCGGCCCAGTTACTATTCACGTGCATGGCACTATTCATCATCGGAAGTTACTATTCACCAAGTTTACCAAAATTTCTGAAATGCTCAAAAATGGTTGCTAGAGCCCTAGAAAAGTCTAAACAGAGTCGTTAGGACTTTAAATGTCATCATAAGACTTTAATTAAGATTTTAAAAGCTAAAATTCAGATTTTAGTATAGTAAAGTCAGTTAATGAAAACGTATTAACTGATGATATTGTGTCTTTAGGAAACTCAACGAGAGACAGGCAAAGGAGCTCGACGGACCACAGAAGTTTACACTAGCACAAGTACTGTAAGTACAGACATTTAATTGTCTATTCACGAATTGACTTGCCATATAGTTGTATTATATATATACATATTTAAGTTATTCAGTTTATGACATGATACTAACATGTTCACGAGAATAGTTAAGCAAGATTAGATAAAGAAAAGAAGAATAAGATAAATTAGATAATAAGACTTAAAAGTTAAGGTTGGCGTACCGGCCTCTCCAGTTTTAAGGTTCAAAGATAGCCTCTACCCCAGTTGTGTGGCACTGCCTCATTAATAATGAGGTAGTTGATGGCTTGACTTGCTACCTATAGGTAGTAGTCCAGAGATGACCTTAGGGTTGATTGGTGGGTCGCTCCCCTGATCTTCTATTAGTCTGCGTGCATTAGGTACGTCTAACCACGGGCCCACAAGAGAAAGATTAAGCAAGATAAAGTAAAGCAAAGAAAAGAAAGAGATAAAATAGAAAGAATAAGTAAAGCATAGGAATAAGCAAATAATTGGTCATAAGTTGACTAACCCTAAGTGTGGTGTATTCAGCTTATTTACTTGTATGTTTGAACTCATTTAGCTTTAGCTCATGAGTCTATTCGTGATGTAGGTAATAAAGGTAAGCAGCCAGCAATATGAAACAAGAGTCACGGACTGGCAGGCAGATTCCAAAAATGTCATGGACGAGTTATAGTTCCGTTTCACAGAGTTCCGCTATAATCAAAGTGTAAAAGAAAGAAAGTGTAATAGTGAAGTATATGTATAAAGATAAGATAAGAGTGTAGTATGTTAAGTAGTGAAAGAAGCTTAAATGTATGTTTTTATTTTTACGTTCTTTAAAGTAACAAGATCGCAAAGTATATTTTGGGGAAAAATATTAAGTAGTATGCATATATTTATGTATACACGATTTCAAAGAACTAATAGTTTCATCCAATCAAGTTTAAAACGAAAAAAAAATATTCCTGGTTTTTCAACTGCAAATCTTTTAAACTCCTAAAGAAAAAGAAAGTTATAAAAACAAGCAAGCTAAGTAAGTAGAAGCAAAGAACAAAGGAAGCAAGCAAGATAAGGTGGACGACCCAAGCTAGAGGGATCGTGCCCATAAGAGTTGGTAGCTAGTGGCTATATGGGATACCTAGCATACGTAACAGATGTGATAGAGGAAAAGAAATTGCAACCGAAAGATGTTCACGTTGTCAATGAATTTCTCGATGTATTCCCAGAGGAATTGCCCAGATTACCTCCAAAAAGGGAGATTTCATTTCAGATCGATATTATGCTAGGGACTGCTCCAATATCCAAAGCACTGTATCGTATGGCCCTAGCAGAATTAAAAGAACTGCAGGTGCAGTTAAAAGAACTGCTTGACAAGGGATTTATCCGACCAAGTTACTCTCAATGGGGAGCTCCGGTTTTATTTGTTAAAAAAAAGGATGGAACTCTCCAGATATGTATTGATTAGAGAGAGTTGAATAAGGTTACCATCAAGAATAGGTATCCACTACCTAGAATTGATGACCTGTTTGACCAGTTAAAAGGAGCAGCGGTATTCTCAAAGATTGATTTATGTTTAGGATACCACCAACTGAGAATCTAGGAAAGCAACATTCCCAAGACGGCATTCAAAGTTGGTTACGGTCACTATAAATTTTTGGTGATGCCATTCGGATTGACTAATGCTCCAGCTGCGTTTATGAATTTAATGAACAGGGTCTTTAGAGAATTTCTTGATAAGTTTGTCATCGTGTTTATCGATGACATACTTACATATTGAAAGACTCATGAAGAGCATAAAGAGCATCTGAGAATTGTCCTTCACACCATGAGAAGGCATCAGCTGTATGGGAAATTCTCTAACTGTGAATTCTGGTTAGATAAAGTGCACTTTCTTGGACATGTGGTGACAAAGGAAGGAATTGCTGTAGATCCTGCCAAGGTGGAAGCAATTAATAAATGGCCTGCTCCTAAGAGTGTGACTGAGATACGAAGCTTCTTAGGACTAGCCGGCTACTACAGAAGGTTTGTGGAAGGATTCACATGATTAGCCTCACCCCTCACTGCTCTCACTCATAAGGAAAAGAAATACGAGTGAACGCAAGAGTGCAAAAGATGTTTTCAAGAATTAAAGAGACAACTAACGAGCGCACCCATTCTTACACTACCCACCGAAGGAGAAAAGTTCACAATCTATAGTGATGCTTCAAAGATAGGCTTGGGAGCTATATTAATGCAGAATGACAAGGTGATTGCTTATGTGTCGCGTCAATTAAAGAATGACAAGAGAAACTATCCTACTATGACTTGGAACTTGCTGTAGTAGTATTCGTACTCAAAATCTGGCGACACTATTTATATGGAGCTCAGTGCCAAATTTTCACTAATCACCAGAGTTTGAAATACTTCTTCACACAGAGGGAGTTAAACATGCAACAAAAACGATGGTTAGAGTTCGTGAAGATTATGACTATGAAATCCTTTACCATCCTGGAAAAGCAAACGGAGTAACAGATGCTTTAAGCAGAAAAGCTTCTCCTCCGCAATGGTTGCCAATAGAGGAGCTACCAAAAGCATTGCAGCAAGAAATTAACTCCCTCAGATTGGAGTTAATAGTTGGGAAGTTATCAGCACTACGATTAGAATCCTCTCTGTTCAAAGATATTAAAAAAGCTCAGAAGCAGGATCCACATGCAATAAAGCTCTGAGAAGAGGTTTCCCATGGCAAGAAGTCAGATATAAGCATTTCCAGTGATGGAATGCTTTTATATCAGGGAAGAATCTATGTCCTGGCCAATGAAGGACTTAGAAAACGAATCGTGGCAGAAGCTCATGAAACGCCGTATTCCATTCATCCTGGAGCCAGCAAAATGTATCAAGACCTCAAGATACAGTTTTGGTGGAAAGGGATAAAGAATGATATTGTCAAATTTGTGAGTAGATGCCTAACTTGTCAAAAAGTCAAGGCTGAGCATAGACATCCTGAAGGAAAATTGGAACCTCCAGAAATTCCAGAGTGGAAATGGGAGCACATTATCATGGATTTTATGGTAGGACTTCCCATAACCCGAGAAAGGTACGATGCTATCTGGGTAATTGTCGATAGATTAACCAAGACAGCGCGATTCATAGCCATAAAAACAACCTTCACATTGGAAAAATTGGTACACCTGTATGTGACCAATATTATTCGATTACATGGAGTTCTAAAGTCTATTATCTTTGGTTGAGATGTACGGTTCACTTTAGCATTTTGGAAGTGCATATAAGAGACTATGGGGACAGAATTATGCCTTAGCATAGCTTTTCATCCCCAGACAGATGGACAGTCAGAGCGAACCATCTAGACATTGGAAGATATGCTCAGAGCCTGTGTTATAGATTTTCCCGAGAGTTGGAATGAGAAACTACTGTTGATCGAATTCTCATACAATAATAGTTACCAAGCTTCCATAGGAATGGCACCGTATGAGGCTCTATATGGATGAAAATGTAGATCGCCTATCTACTGGTACGATCTATGAGAAAAGTAGTTGCACAAGATTGATTTTATACAAGAAATTTCAGATGCAGTTGTAAAGATTTAGAGAAAGATGAAGATTGCTCAAATCTGCCAGAAATTCTACGTAGATAAACGACGAAGATTCCTGGAGTTCAACAAAGGAGATTTCGTATTCCTTAAGGTATCACCGATGAAGGGCGTAATGCATTTTGGTAAAAGGGGAAAATCGAGTCCAAGATATATTGGGCCATTCGAAATAATCGAACGCATTAAGAAAATAGCCTATAAGTTGGCATTACCCCTAGATCTATCGACAGTACATAATGGCTTCCATATATCAATGTTGGGAAAGTACGTACCTGATCCATCACATGTGTTGAAGTACGAACTGATACAAGTCCAAGAAGATTTGACGTATGAAAAACAACCAGTGTAGATTTTAGCACGTGAGGAAAATGTGTTAAGAAATAAGACGATCCCACTAGTCAAGGTTTTATGGAGAAATCACAGTGTTGAAGAGCGTATGTGGGAATGTGAAGACAAGATGAAAGCTTCATACCCCCTCTTATTCTAATTTTCAAGGACAAAAATTTTATAAAGAGGGGTGAATAAGACAACGGAGAAATTTTACTGCTCTCGGAAATTATGTATAATGTATGTATACAATGATTTTTATGTAGACAACTGTAAAATATATGATTTAATAATATTTAGAACGCAATGAAATGTTCTAACTATGCCAAAGGGAGTATGTTCAGGAATGAAAAATTTTACCGAATCGAAATTGAATCAATTATGCCACTTTCGGTTTCAAAAACTCGAGAAATATACCGTAAGGCACTAAAAGACAAAATACTTACAACATGGATTTTTAGTCAAATTGGAGTGAATTAAGGAAAACCGATCACACGGACAGCCTCAGAAACTCGTCTATGCGATTTCGGTGCAAAACCGATCAGTTTGACTGAAATAATTATGTTGAGTCAAAGATTGGATGTGAAACATTGAATGAATGTAAGGTTACATCAAGATCCAAGGGCTAGGGTTTAAAGTCACCTTGATCCAATGGCTAGGATGCAAAGTCAACACAAAAAGTCAAGGAAAGCTTAACAAAAATTCAAGAGAATTCTAGGGCTTCATATGTGGCAGATTTTTTTGGGAAAATCAGAAAAAAATCTAACAAGTTTTTATTAACTACAAAATAGCCCTTATGTAGGAAAATAAATCGGTAAAAACGTATCAAAGTAGCGCAGTGGAACAATAAAAATTTTTATATCATTAAATATCTCATGATGCCATATACAATAAACCAACAACAATTAAAACTCATACCTCAAGGACGCCAATCTGCAGGAGGAGAATGACCAGAAGCTTCAACCAACTAGCCTTCTCTATTATTCTCCAATTCCCGAATAGCTGAGTGTGTGGGCACTCTGAACCTCGATCGGTATGCTAGCACTGCTAGTCTTCTTCCGACCACCTAGATCTCTAAAGAACTTTATTTTCACGGTGGGTTGTGCAACAATAAGCCTGCTCACCTAAGAGTCTGTGGCCTGAGAGAACTGAAGTGGCAGGACCTCTATTTATAGACCTACATGAGGTGATTCTCTAAATTTGAATTGGATTAGGAAAAGATATTCTCCTTTATCCATAACCATAAAATCTGAATTTTCCAAGGGAAAATCCCAACAATAAAATTCGGCCATTTTGGATAAATCCAATCCAAATCTAAACAAGATTTTAACTAGAATTTTATCTCCCTTTTTCAACCAAAAAATCTGAAATTTCCTAGGAGAAAATCTCCTCAAAAAATTCGGCCACATTTAGGATAAGGGAAAATCAAAATTCCACTAGGATTTTCAAGCTTGAATCTTATCTCATCCTTATCCAAAATAACCGAATTTTCCTAGGAGATATTTTCCAAAATTTCGGCCACTTTCTGGGGAGGAGAGAATCCAAATTCAACTGGGATTAAACTTGAATTTTTCCCTTGAACCTTATCCACAAAATCTGAAAATCCATTGAGGATTATCCTCAAAATTTCATCCAACTTTTAGTTAGGATTTGGATTCAAAATTCAAGTAGGATTCTAACAAGATTATCCTCTCCATATCCAACTCAAATTTGAATTTCAAACCTTGTGGATTTTCCACAACCAATTCGAATCCCACTTGGACAGTGATTCAAAATTTGAATTTCAAATTTCAAATTCGAATTTCAAATTCAAATTTCAAATTTCAAATTTAAATTTCAAATTCAAATTTCAAATTCGAATTTCAAATTCAAATTTCAAATTCAAATTTCAAATTTAAAATTTCAAAATTCAAATTTCAAAATCCACAAAACAGTTGTGTTTCAAATTCTTGTTCTCATGGATAATTTTCTACAACTCCAATCCAATCTCAAATAAAATCATGGCAACTTTATTTGGAGTTCGAATAATTGTGTACTCTATTATCCAAAATAAAATCTGAATCCAACCGGAGAGAATCTTGTCTACCATCCTAATCCTGTGTCATCACCATCCATGCATAATAAACCAACTAAGAGCATACACAAATCAATTTACCAAACGTTAAGGAATTATGTGGAGCTAGTAGAGGGACTGATTGGACATATATAATCGGGCTCCCACAAATCCATATGATCATCATTCTTTTACCGAACAACTCAATCATATGATCACTAATTTCAGAGTCACACCACTATAAACCTGAAACTGAACTCCCAATTACATACCGTATTACGTAAGCCTATGACAAGCTATCGTCCAATGACCTTGTCATGTATGCAGAACCCTCATATGATATCCATGATCAGCCTTAGGCTAAAGTCCGTTTAATCCTACTGATCAGGCTATCTTAATGTTCCATTATACTACCGAATAAAGAAAATGATTATTCACCATATGTGAATAAGAAGCCATCCACCTAGCAGACGACCCAAGGCCTTGTCCATTTTCACAGTCAGTATAATGCCTTTAAGAGGATACCCTTAACTCCTCATTAGAGCTATGACTCCGATATCTGTAAACGAACCCTTCATCGTATACAAGTCATGCACCCAACGAACTGGTCTATAAGCTTACTACCTCTGAGACGCTTTAGCCATTGAAACATCAAAGTACATAAGTCATATACATGAAGCTGTCCTTTTACTCAGGATTAAGGTTACTACATAATGAACGTCAAAAGCAGATCGATCCACTCAAAGCGGACTTCGTAATCAATCACGCTTTTGTCCCAGTCTAATATGTCACTACCAAGCAACATATCTATGTCTCTACTTGGGAGTCCAGCTCCAGACAGTCAAGACAAACTGTCCCCTCCAAGGCTTTAGACAACATAATAGTCTTAACATGAGTTAGATGCTCGGTCTAACCCCATAGACTACAGACCATAGTTTAGACCACTAACTTTAGAACATTATCTTCTCGTATACAAAAGTCCATTGCATGCAACGTTCTAACAGTTTTAACACAAGCAGTCATGGAGTCATATTTGCTTACATTTACTTTTACATGTAAATAAATTGAGGACAGATAGCAATGTAATGAATAACCTTTATATATAATTTTATTATCCAGTTCAAAATAAATACATCAAAATGTCTCTAGTGCTTAGGGCATTTCCTAACACCTCCTTCCATTGAGTAGCCATGCCTACTTTGGTCTGAAATTGGGTAACAAATTTATCCCAAGATTTGGCTAATTTGGCAAACAATTAAGTTGGATTAAGTCTAAGCAAGCTTGATCAATTTTGCCTATAAAAGGCACACTTTACACAAGTGATTTGTTTCCTTTCTTTTTGGCTTCCAAAACACTTTTCATTTCCTCTTCTTCTCCTAGCTGCAGCTGAACCCCTTAAGCCTTCAAACCCTCACTTTTTCAAGCTTTAAATCATATCATAACTTACCAAAAATCAAACCTCACAAGCTTGTGCTAGGAGGATTCGAATCCAAGTCGTTTTAAGGTACCAAGGGTAAGTCTTTAAAAAAACTGATTCTTGTAGTTTTAGTTTCAGTTTCAATTTGGTTTTTAAGAGAAAATTTTTGGTTTTTGTTCTAGCAAAAACAGACCCCATTCTCTTGGATTCCCATGCCCATTTGGTTCCTCAAGCCTAGTTGAAACCGTGCTTGGTTCAAGGCACGAAGGTAAACCGAAAAACCTTATCTTGCGTTAGTTAGTTTTAAGTTTTGATCAAGGCCATTTATGTGTATTTATTTATGCAAATGGTTTGTAATAAGTTTATGTTGAGCCCTTAGATTATCATTTTTAAGTTCATGTGGTTGTGGTTGTGTTTACGTTATTTTTTTTTATGAATGGTTATGTGCGAATGAGAGCATGAACATTTTAGTGGCTAAACACAAATCTGTCCTTAAGGAGAGGCCATGGATTTTGGCCATTTTGTCCCCCTTAGGGTCCGAATTTGGGATTTGGTAAAACATATATTTTAAGAAAATTTTGATACGGTCATTTTTGCGTCAAATAGGCCTCAACCAAAAACGAATGTAAGATAGGTTTTTAGAGTGTTTTTCACTCGGTGTCCAAAACTGGGAACAAAATCCGAACCCAATGTTTAGTCTCGAGTTTTGCTAGAAATGGACCACTTAGAGTCTGAACCAGTTCTCGGACTCAACACAAAAGTTGTAGATCTTGTTGAGACCTTGAGAACCACTAGCATGTGTAAAAAATTTGGTCGTTTCTTGCTTCAAACCGAGCCGTTTTTGCAGAGACGTTAAGCTGGGATTTTTTACAAAAAACTAGGCATTAAGTCCACGGGTTTAATGAAATTAGGAGCTGTTAGAGTTAGATTTAGGCTTTAAGATGAACACGAGATTTATTCATCTTGTCGAGGAAGAAAACTTTCATGTTTGACAAAATCTCAAACGAAGTCGTTTAGACCAAGTTTCAAAATAGTTTTCAAAAGTGGTTCAAAACCACCTTTAAAATGCAAGCTTTAAAAATATAATTTATACACTTCAAAATAAAAATGTGTTTTAACACTTTAAAATATGAAAAGGTTTTCATAAAAATGTCCCCCACCTTCCAACGGGGTGATAAGGGGGTGGTTTCAAAATAAAGAATTTTTCTAAGATTTTTAAAAGCCAACCCAAACAATTTTTTTCAAAATAAAATAGTGTGTGCAGCCCAGTAGGCTACCACACCAAACAAGTCTTAGTAGCCCGGTAGGCTACTACCCCAAACAAGCCATAGTGGCTCGGCGGGCTATTACACCAAACAAGCCTTAGCAGCCCGGTAGGCTACCACACCCCAACAAGCGAAGTAACCCAGTCGGTTACTACACTAAGTCCATGTATAGTAACTCGATAGACTACTTAGTTACCAACACGCGAGTTAACCGGTCAGTTGACTGAGTGGTAAACCAGTTAAGGGCCGCATTTCGAACAACACAGTGAGGAGCGATGATTAATCCGTCGAGTAGACGATTGATCGAACATGATAGAGTTAGACACCAAATCCCCATAATAGGCCAATAGGGTACTGACGGGTCCCTATAGAAACGCAAGTTATAGTCACTAGAGTTAATAGTGACTCTACGAGAGTATTAATGAGAAACGTTATTGATGACAAGTGGTAACCTGTGAATTGATAAAGGCGTGATTTCAAGTTACTTGCAATTAGGTAAGTACAACTCTGCCTATAGCATAAATGAAAATGCTTTTAAATGATATTTTACAGTATGTTAAAATATGTATGCCATGCACACGATGTTGCACCTCATGTTTAAGAGCATGCAGTTTCACAATCAAGTAGATTGATGAAAAAGCAAGATAGATGCCATACATCCCTACTATGTAGGATTTGGGACAACTTAGAGAAGCATATGGCTTAAAAAGATAAACAAGACGGAAAGTAGTAAGTGTGTCGTACCGGCCCTTTCAAATGAAGGGGTTTTAAGTTAAAGCAAAAAGTTGAGCATCCGTTGATGGCTCTTCGGCTATTTTACCATGGGCGTTACCGATGGTCAGTGCACACATGGTACTGACACATGGGCCCTAAATAGACAAGAAAAAAAAGAGAAGTTGAAGCATAAATGAACATAACCGGATCATGCATTAGTTATAGTTCACCATGCTTCTAGATGCATTCAGTACACGATGTTTCTGTTATGCACATGTTATGTGAAGTTTTATAATTCTTGATATGGTATGTGATATGTGATATGTTAAAGTGGTATATGTGATATATGACTGCTTATATGTTTTTAAGTATGTACTATGTTTAAACATGTTTTGCGGTAAACATGTCGTACTTACTGAGCGTAAAGCTCACGTAGTGTGTTCATATTGTAGGTAAGCGTACTATGACTTAAATCCCAATGGGCGATGGTGGCGGCGGAGGTGGATGTGAGGGCAAGGTTATGGAGACACCGTAAGTTTATCTTCCGCAAAATTTGAGTATCAGTATTTTAAATAGTAATGGTTAAATAATACTTTGAATATTAATTGTCAGACAGCATGTTTGAATAGTAACCGTTAAATGTTATTTTTGACTAGTAACCGTAAATCGTATTTTTGAATAGTAATCATTAAATGGTATTTTTGAATAGTAACCGTAAACCGTATTTTGAATAGTAATCGTTAAATAGTATTTTTGAATAGTAATCGTTAAATAGTATTTTTGAGAAGTAATCGGTATACGTACGTATACAGTTAATACGTATATGTAAAAAAAATCCCTAATTTTATAATATCTAGTTAAGTATAAATTGCTAAAAAGTATAAGACAAGCAAGTAAGTCAGTTTTTAGTTATGGTCTGGGCCACTGAGGGCACGGGGCGTCACAATTCCGGTCCCAAAAGTTTCGTGGTGAAGAGGAGAACAAAACCCATATCTCATTTCACCTCAATAGCCACCGGATCGTTCCGCCCGAAGCTTCACCGTTGCCGTCGTGTCGCCACCGTGAAACTCGCCGTTTTCGGTAGAGTTGAGCCACACTACCGGTACCAAAATGCTCAGAATTTCATAGGGAATAAAAGCCCCAAATCAATTTTGGGCAAAAACGTCAGGAAAACAGATATTCAAGCACGCTGCCACTGCTCATTTTTTAGGGGTTAATTTTCGGCAATAGGAGTTTCAATTGGTGAAATTGACACCACCAATGAGTTCCTCACGTTGAGATCTACGAGATGGTGACCTCTTTTTTCATCGCCATCGCTGATCAACGTCGGTCAACGGCGACCGGTGACCAAAAATTGAAGAATGACCTGTTGGCCTATTCTCGACTTTCCGGACACATCTGCGGCATCAGAATTGCAAGACAGAATTTCAAAAATAAAGAATGGAGAATCAAAGTTTGTGTACGCGAGATCGAACGACCCCGTCGATCGCTGATTGACGTCAATCTACCCGATGGACGTCGTTGAATGACTCCGGTAGTGATTCAAACTATTTTAATTTCTCAATTTATTAATTGGGATGATTATGTATTAATTATGAACTATGTGTATGAAAAATAGTCAAATAAGAAAAAGTGTAAAATGTGAAGATTTTTACGTAAAAGTTGAGTTTTACATAAAAATATAGGCCTCTGGTATAGTACATGGTAGAATAGAATTAAGTTAGATGGTTTCGAGGCGTTTCCTAAACGTCGGGAACCCAAAAATTAAGCGGAAATGCTGTCGAAATTTCAAAAATGGCATAAAGCAGAATTTTAGGAACCGAAGGGTAAAAATATGGTTGGGATGGAAACCCGAGCTCCCTCGGTGATCTAGGCCCGAAAAAGAGGATTAACGACCTAGGGTCGAAATAGTGCCACTCGATGGTCGGTGAATAGTGACCCGGGCATTTCGGCAATTAAGGCTGAAAAAGCTCGAAAAGGCTAAAGAAAAACGATTTTATGATTTTTGGATTTAGAAAATCCAGTCTAAGCAATAAAATGAAAATGATATGGCCTAAAGACCTGTCAGGGGCAAAACGGTCATTTTGACCGAAAATTTCAGGAATGATAGAAAAGGGTCCTAATGGACTTAGAATGGCTTAATTAAGATTCTAAGGACCAGAATTAAATTGTAAATCGAAGAAAAGTAAGGTTATGATAAAAAATCTCGTTAGGATTAAAATAGTAATTTTGCCAAAAGTTCAGGGTAAAATGGTAATTTTATCAAAAGTTAGCAGAAAAATTATAAATGGGATATTAGATCCCTAATTCATGATTGGGAAATGAAATGTAAAATTTTTACGTTTTATTAAGCTTTGTGTATGATTTAAGTAACGAAAATAACCGTGATTATTTCGGTTATAGGAATCCAATACACATGCGATGAAGGAATGTCTGCGGACCAAGAAAGCATTTAATTGACTGCAACATGAATAGACTATTATGTCTAAGTTTCATATGTGGTAAGCTTCAAATATTTCTATGTCTGCGATAGGTATAGACTTTTATGTGTTATATGTTGTAAGTTCGAACATTTAGTTGACTGCAACATAAATTGACATGTCTATATCTATGTTTTATATGTAGTGAATTCAGATATTTTACTGTCTGTTACATGAAATTATGTAATATGTTTATATGTTATGTATGAAATGTAAAGTATATATGTAAGGTGTTATATACACAAAGGTGTATTTAATAAAATACACACAATGAAAGAAAGACATGAGAAGTGTTCTAGACCATGGAGACAATGATAATGCCCCCAGGTTGGAATCATATGAAAGACAATTAAAAAAGACAAGAATCAGCAAAATAATAAGACTGAAGTTTTAAACGTTGGATGTTTATGTATTAGGTCTAAGTCAAACATGAATTCACTTTTATGTTTAAGTGTTATTTACAGTAAGTTCGGGCATTTAATTGTCTGCAACATGAACTTACTTGACATGTTTATGTGTTATGTGTTCTGTATGCAGCATGTAAGTTTAAATATTTCCAATGTTATGTAGACTGTAGAGGATTGGCTAGTGGGTCGCTCGTCCGAGTCCCTCTCAGTTATGCACGCATTACGGTATGATCAATCATGGGGGCCCAAAAACTATAACATAATGAAAGATAAAGACTCAAGAAAAAAAATATGCAGTCCATAAACGAGCATAATATATACTAACACTACGAATACCGATGCAATCAAAGTCACTGTTCCTGGTCAACGGTACTGTTCACATTCGACAGTGCTGTTCATGGTCAGAGTTACTATTTATAGTGAATAGTAATACAAAAGCATTGCATGTTATTTATTATATTAATGATCCATGTTATGTTTGATGTTAGGGATATTTAAGCATGCGTAAGTGTATTTACGATGCTTAAGTATAGTTACAAAGTTTTACATATTTAAGTATGATAAGTACATTCATGATGTTAAATGTGAAAGTATTTTCACAATAACAAGTGTGTCAAGTATGTTATATTTATGATGTTAAGCTTATGTTCAATATGCTGTAGGAAAAATAAATCGGTAAAAACGTATCAGAGTGGCGCAGCGGAACAATAAAAATTTTTAGATCGTTAAATATCTCATGATGCCATATACAAAAAACCAATAACAATTAAAACTCATACCTCAAGGACGCCAATCTGTAGGAGGAGAAAAACCAGAGGCTTCAACCAACTAGCCTTCTCTACTATTCTCTAATTCCCGAATGGCTGAGTGTGTGGGCACTCTGAACCTCAATCGGTATGCTAGCACTGCTAGTCTTCTTCCGACCACCCAGATCTCTAAAGAACTTTATTGCCACGATGAGCTGTGCAACAATAAGCCTGCTCACCTGAGAATTTGTGGTCTAAGAGAACTGGAGTGACAGGACCTTTATTTATAGACCTGCATGAGGTGATTCTCTGAATTCGAATTAGATTAGGAAAAGATATTCTCCCTTATCCACAAGCACAAAATCTGAATTTTCCAAGGGAAAATCCCAACAATAAAATTCGGCCACTTTAGGATAAATTCAATCCAAATCTAAACAAGATTTTAACTAGAATTTTATCTCCCTTTTTCAACCAAAAAATCCGAAATTTCCTAGGAGATTTTCCCTCCAAAAATTCGGCCACATTTAGGATAAGGGAGAATCAAAATTTCAAGTTTTAATCTTATCTCAACCTTATCTAAAATAACCGAATTTTCCTAGGAGATTTCCTCCATAATTTCGGCCACTTTTCAGGGAAGGAGAGAATCCAAATTCAACTAGGATTGAAACTTGAATTTTTCCCCTGAACCTTATCCACAAAAAACCGAAATTCCATTGAGGATAATCCTCAAAATTTCATCCACTATTTGTTAGGATTTGGATTTAAAATTCAAGTAGGATTCTAACAAGATTATCCTCACCAAATCCAACTCAAATTCGAATTTCAAACCTTGTGGATTTTCCACAACAAATTCGAATCCCACATGGACTATGATTCAAAATTTGAATTTCAAATTTCAAATTCGAATTTCAAATTCAAATTTCAAATTTCAAATTTCAAATTTAAATTTCAAATTCAAATTTCAAATTCAAATTTCAAATTTCAAAATTTCAAAATTCAAATTTCAAAATCCACAAAACAGTTGTGTTTCAAATTCTTGTTCTCATGGATAATTTTCTACAACTCCAATCCAATCTCAAATAAAATCATGGCAACTTTATTTGGAGTTCGAATAATTGTGTACTCTATTATCCAAAACAAAATCTGAATCCAACCGGAGAGAATCTTGTCTACCATCGTAATCCTGTGTCATCACCATCCATGCATAATAAACCAACCAATTGCATACACAAATCAATTTGCCAAACGTTAAGGAATTATGTGGAGCTAGTAGAGGGACTGATTGGACATATATAATCGGGCTCCCGTAAATCCATATGATCATCATTCTTTTACCGAACAACTCAATCATATGATCACTAATTTCAGAGTTACACCACTATAAACCTGAAACTGAACTCCCAATTATATATCATTTTACGTAAGCTTGTGACGAGCTACTATCCAATGACCTTGTCATATATGCAAAACCCTCATATGATATCCATGATCAGCCTTAGGTCAAAGTCCGTTTAATCCTACTGATCAGGCTATCTTAAAGTTCCATTATACTACCGAATTAAGAAAATGATTATTCACCATATGTGAATAAGAAGTCATCCGCCTAGCAGACGACCCAAGGCCTTGTCCATTTTCACATTCAATATAATGCCTTTAAGAGGATACCTTTAACTCTTTAGAGCTATGATTCCGATATCTGTAAACGAACCCTTCATCGTATACAAGTCACGCACCCAACGAACCGGTCTATAAGCTTACTACCTCTGAGACGCTTTAACCATTGGAACATCAAAGTACACAAGTCATATACATGAAGCTGTTCTTTTACTCAGGATTAAGGTTACTACATAATGAACGTCAAAAGCAGATCGATCCACTCAAAGCGGACTTCGTAGATCAATTATGCTTTAGTCCTGGTCTAATATGTCACCACCAAGCAACATATCTATGTCTCTACTTGGGAGTCCAGCTCTAGATAGTCAAGACAAACCGTCCCCTCCAAGGCTTTAGACAACATAATAGTCTTAACATGAGTTAGATGCTCGGTCTAACCCCATAGACTACAGGCCATAGTTTAGACCGCTAACTTTAGAACATTGTCTTCTCGCATACAAAAGACCATTGCATGCAACGTTCTAATAGTTTTAACACAAGCAATCAGTGAGCCATATTTGCTTACATTTACTTTAACAAGTAAATAAAACGAGGATAGATAGCAATGTAATGAATAACCTCCATATATATAATTTTATTATCCAGTTCAAAATAAATACATCAAAATGTCTCTAATGCTTAGGGCATTTCCTAACATATGCTATGTTTAAATCATGATATGCTTACAATGATAAGCATTAAATTTTGTTCAGTTATTATGGGGCTCCCAAATCAATGATGTTATGTCTTGGATTTGTAAGTCTAGTGTTATGTAAATTGTAGAGGATAGCACAAATGTATGTTCAAGATATTAAGTACGTTTAAAACATGTCAAGAATGCAAGTATGTTCAAGATATTAAGTATGTTTAAAGCATGTCAAGAATTCAAGTACATTCAGGATATTAAGTATGTCTAAAGCATGTTAAGTATGAAAGTGTACTCACGATATGTAATATGTCAAGTATGGTTATGATGAAAAGTATGTATAAGTATGTTTTAAATATTATATACATTAAGTATGAAATCTAAAGTAATGTATGATATATGTTGTGTTAACGTTCTGATGCCATAGTTGGTATTATATAGTTCTGTCAGATATGTAAAGAAGGATGTTAAATACGTTTAAGTATTAATGTTAAGCAAACATAACGTTATAAAGTTACTATTTATAGTAAATAGTACTATTCATGTTAATAAGCAAGTATAACATGACTAACGTTCGGGTTAAAATATGATATGTTATAACTATTACGCATAAGTTAATAAACGTAAGTTAATCATACTATATTAAGTATGCTCTATATAATGATAAATATGCACATTAATAAATGTAAGTTAATCATACTATTGTTAGGAAATGCCCTAAGTATTAGAGACATTTTGATGTATTTATTTTGAACTGGATAATAAAATTATACATAGAGGTTATTCATTACATTGCTATCTGTCCTTGTCTTATTTACATGTTAAAGTAAATGTAAGCAAATATGGCTCACTGACTGCTTGTGTTAAAACTGTTAGAACGTTGCATGCAATGGACTTTTGTGTGCGAGAAGACAATGTTCTAAAGTTAGCAGTCTAAACTATGGTCTGTAGTCTATGGGGTTAAACCGAGCATCTAACTCATGTAAGGACTATTATGTTGTCTAAAGCCTTAGAGGGGACGGTTTGTCTTGACTATCTGGAGCTGGACTCCCAAGTAGAGACATGGATATGTTGCTCGGTGGTGACATATTAGACCGGGACTAAAGTGTGATTGATCTACGTAGTCCGCTATGAGTGGATCAATCTGCTTTTGACGTTCATTGTGCAATAACCTTAATCCTGAGTAAATGAACTACTTCATGTATATGACTTGTGTACTTTGATGTTCCAATGGCTAAAGCGTCTCAGAGGTAGTAAGCTTATAGACCGGTTCGTTGGGTGCATGACTTGTATACGATGAAGGGTTTGTTTGCAGATATCGGAATCATAGCTCTGAGGAGTTAAAGGTATCCTCTTAAAGGCATTATACTAAATGTGAAAATGGACAAGGCCTTGGGTCGTCTGCTGGGCGGATGACTTCTTATTCACATATGGTGAATAATCATTTTCTTGATTTGGTAGTATAATGGAACTTTAAGATAGCCTGATCAGTAGGATTAAACGGACTTTGACCTAAGGCTGATCATGGATATCATATGAGGGTTTTGCATATATGACAAGGTCATTGGATGGTAGCTCGTCACAGGCTTACGTAATACGGTATATAATTGGGAGTTCAGTTTCAGGTTTATAGTGGTGTGACTCTGAAATTAGTGATCATATGATTGAGTTGTTCGGTACAGAATGATGATCATATGGAATCACGGGAGCCCGATTATATATGTCCAATCAGTCCCTCTACTAGCTCCACATAATTCCTTAACGTTTGGTAAATTGATTTGTGTATGCTATTGGCTAGTTTATTATGCATGGATGGTGATGACACAGGATTAGGATGGTAGACAAGATTCTCTCCGGTTGGATTCAGATTTTGTTTTGGATAATAGAGTACACAATTATTCGAACTCCAAATAAAGTTGCCATGATTTTATTTGAGATTGGATTGGAGTTGTAGAAAATTATCCATGAGAACAAGAATATGAAAAACAACCGTTTTGTGGAATTTGAAATTTGAATTTTGAAATTTGAAATTTGAATTTTGAAATTTGAAATTTGAATTTTGAATTTGAAATTTGAATTTGAAATTCGAATTTGAAATTTGAATTTGAAATTTAAATTTGAAATTTGAAATTTGAAATTTGAATTTGAAATTTGAATTTGAAATTTGAAATTCAAATTTTGAATCACAGTCCCAATAGGATTCGAATTTGTTGTGGAAAATCCACAAGGTTTGAAATTCGAATTTGAGTTGGATTTGGAGAGAATAATCTTGTTAGAATCCTACTTGAATTTTGAATCCAAATCCCAACAAAAGTGAGCGAATTTTTTGAGGATAATCCTCAATGGAAAATTCGGCTTTTGTGGATAAGATTCAAGGGAAAATTCAAGTTTCAATCCTAGTTGAATTTGGATTCTCTCCTTCCCTAAAAGTGGCCGAAATTTTGGAGCCTTTATCCAAGGAAAATTCGGTTATTTTTGGATAAGGTTGAGATAAGATTCAAGCTTGAAAATCCTAGTGGAATTTTTGATTCTCCCTTATCCATAATGGCCGAAATCTTTTGGAAGATTTTCACCTTGTGAATTTCGGATTTTTTGGTTGAAAAAGGGAGATAAAATTCTAGTTAAAATCTTGTTAAGATTTGGATTGGATTTATCTTAGGAAAAACCGAATTTATTGTTAGGATTATCCTATGGAAAAATTCGGATTTTTTGGTTAAAGATAAGGGAGAAAATCTTTTCCTAATCCAATTCGAATTCAGAGAATCACCTCATGCAGGTCTATAAATAGAGGTCCTGCCACTCCAGTTCTCTCAGACCACAGACTCTCAGGTGAGCAGGCTTATTGTTGCACAGCTCATCGTGACAATAAAGTTCTTTAGAGATCTAGATGGTCGGAAGAAGACTAGCAGTTCTAGCATACCGATCGAGGTTCAGAGTGCCCACACACTCAGCCATTCGGGAATTGGAGAATAGTAGAGAAGGCTAGTTGGTTGAAGCCTCCGGTCATTCTCCTCCTGCAAGATTGGCGTCCTTGAGGTATGAGTTTTAATTGTTGTTGGTTTATTGCATATGGCATCATGAGATATTTAACGATCTAAAAATTTTTATTGTTCCGCTGCGCCACTCTGATACGTTTTTACAGATTTATTTTCCTACAATTGGTATCAGAGCCATCTCATGACTATGCCATGCACATAAATTAGACAATTACTTAGTCTTTTTATTTATGTATGGATTTGATATTTAGAGAGTGGCATTCTAGGGTTCCTTTATGTTGTTATCATGTATTATGTATAAAGTATGTGGTTATTTTAATTTTTTGAATTATTATAAGCATGCTTGATTATACCGGTTATGGTTCCTTAGAATTTAGAAAAATTGTATCTAGGAATTTTTATGTAACCATGGGAGCAGTTTAATTAACACTGTAATTTTTTCCATGGATTTTATTTTGTCTCTTAGAATTTTTATGGATAGAATTTTGTACACCGGAAACGGTATAGGAATTTTTTATGTAATTATTCTTGGAGGAGATTGAAGATTGAAGACCGTAATTTATTTTTTCCCAAAAGTTAAATTTGATTTAAAGATTGAAATTTTGATTGTGTGGAAAATTTCAATTTAATTAGGATTCAAATTAATTTTTTGGAGATCCTAATAGGTAAATTGGAATATGGCACGAAAATCGAGACACGACCCCTCGGGATAGGCCGACGGGCCTTGGTGGGGCTGCAGCCCCTGCCCTCGGGCAGGATGGGGCTGCGGCAGCCCCTCTGCAGGCAAACATCACCCACGGCCGCAGGCTTGGCCTGCAGCCGAGGGTGGCGCAGCCTGCCCAAGGCCGGCCGCAGCCTGGGCATGCAGCCACTGGCTGCAGGCGCTGCCTGCAGCCTACCGGCTGCTGCGCCCAGCCTGGGCGTGCAGCCTGGCACTGCAGGCTTAGCCTGCAGCCCGGCAGGCTGCACAAGGGGCAACCGTGGGCTGCCAGCCCCTCCGGGGTTGGTGGCTGCCCACGGCGGCTGCCGCCTTCACAGGCGGCTGTGCGGCGGTCCAAAAATTTAAAAATTTTGATTTTTAAATTTGAGATTTAATTTTAAATCATGTTTAAAAATATGTAATTGAAAATTTGAAATTTTTGAAATTACATATTATTACACATGATGATTAAAATTGTTTAAAATTTGAATTAGAAATTTAAATTTGAAATTCGAATTTGGAGTTTGAATTTGAAATTTAAATTTTTGGAAATTTAAATTTTAAATAATTCTTGGGATGAGAAATAAATGGAGAGGCTACATAAAGATGGATACAAGAAGACGGAACAAAATTCAAGACCCAAAGAATGCTTTGGATGGAATTTTGTAATCTTTATTTTCTTTGTTCTAGGATGGAACCATGGCTTGGTTATTCTGTCAATTATTTTTCTGTGATATGTCATGGATGTATAAATATGTATTGATGGATGTTTTGTATGCATATTTGATAACATGTCATATAGGATAGGTGAGTGCCGCTCATACTATATTGATCATACATAATTTGACAAAACTTGCATGTTTTTCAAAATATTGAGTGGGAGAAGGTTTCAAACAAAACCCACGGCCTCCATTGTTGATCCATATGTGAAAGCATGGTAACACCTCGCGTCAGTTCTGACCTGACCACACCCCTCGGTAGGTGTTTACCACCGCCAGTATACTAGATTGGATCTCCTATGTGGAAAACGTGTTCGGGTGCGATCCTATTCATGACCACCCCTCGGTGGCTTGATAGGACGTGGATCGGGCTACGTAAACAATGGTTATACACTCAAGACTCGTTTAGTTATTAACCTTCCTTAGAAGCTCTGTTAACTAAACTGGTGGCCAAATAAGCGGTTATTAATATATGTCTTAACCTTGGAGGATTTAAGGTAACATATATTAATTGGACGAGGTCCATGTTCCGGCTATTTGTTCTCATGACCACCCCTCGGTGGCTTGGGGCAATAGGTGCTGAGAATTACCGTTGCAATGCTACATGTTTTTTCAAGTTTCATGTAGGAACATACTTGTATGTTTTTATTTGCTAAATTATCTGTATATTTGCTTGGGCTTTGTAATGATGTCTAGTATAATTTTATTTCAGTTCAAAATGTCACCGACACACCTCATTTCAATACTTACTGAAAATAAGTTGAATGGCGACAATTATAAAGATTGGAAAAGAAATCTATTAATAGTTCTCAGCTGCGAGAGACACAAGTTTGTACTGGACGAACCATGCCCACCTGGGCCCAAACCTGACACACCACTTGAGGAGATCCCGGTTGCCTATAATCGTTGGAGAGAATCCAATGAAATAGCTCGATGCTACATCCTTGCAAGCATGACGAGTGCTTTACAAAAGCAGCATGAGACTTATCAAGTTGCTGGGGAGATCATGGATAATCTAGAGGACATGTTCGGAGGCCAAGAAAAATTGGCTCGACAGTCCGCTATCACCAGCATTATGAACTCCAAGCAAAAGGCGGGTACTCCGGTGAAGGACCATATGATCACTCTAATGGGATTCTTCGCTGAGGCTGCCGAGAATGGTGCTGAGTTGGACTATAACACCCAGATCAAGATGGTGTTCAAGACTCTGTCTAAAGATTTTGTGGGGTTTAAGGCCGCATACAATCTGGCGACAAAGGAGTTAGGACTTACCGAGCTCATGAAGCAATTACAGGCTTATGAGCGGATGATCAGGGATGAGGATACGGTCCGACCTAAAGGAGAGGCCAATTTAGCGGAATCTTCCAATCCTCCACGGAAGAGGAAGAGGCCAAATAAGAAGCAAGTGGCTTCCAGTTCTTCTAATCCTCCTGTCTCGGACGGGAAGAAGAAGAAGAAGAACAAGAAGCCAAAGGACCCTAAAAAGTCCAAATGCTTCCATTGTGGGAAGGTAGGTCACTTCAAGAAGGCTTGCCGGGAATTCCTAGCCTCCAAGGGCAAGGAAGGTAAGGAACTTCATTACTTAGAAGCGTGTTTGGTGGAAGAATCTAAAGACACTTGGGTCATTGATTCGGGCGCCACTAATCATGTTTGTGTTTCTATGCAGGGGTTCGTGGAAACGAGAAGTCTACATGATAGGAGCCTCTCGTTGTGGACTGGAGATGGTAGCTTTGTGGTGGCTGAGGCAGTGGGAGATGTTCACCTTTATTTTGATCAATTTAGGTTTATTTTATTGAAAGACTGTTTTTATGTTCCTAATTTTAGGAGGAACCTTACATCGGTAGCTTGTTTAATAAAGGATTCTTATTCAGTTTCTTTTAGTAAAAGAGTTGATATTCGTAGAAATAAGTCTTTTATCTGTTCTGGATGGATGGATGGAAACCTATATTTGATCAGACCAAAGATGTACTCACTGCTTGACACTGAATTAATTGATAACTCTAAAAGGTTGAAAGTTTCTCACCCTAACAAGGCGTATCTTTGGCATTTAAGACTTGGTCATATTAATCAGGATAGGATTCAAAGATTGGTGAAAGACGGTCCTCTGGAATCTCTGGAGGAGGTACGACTTCCCCAATGTGAGTCTTGTCTAGAGGGTAAGATGACTAAGAGGTCTTTTGGAGCTAAGGGTACAAGGGCACAGGAGCTCTTAGAAATTGTGCACACTGACGTATGTGGCCCCATGAACGTCACAGCACGAGGAGGGTTCGAGTACTATGTCTCTTTCATAGATGATTACTCGAGGTATGGATATGTGTATCTGATGCACCGCAAGAGCGAAACCTTTGATAAGTTCAAAGAGTATCGTGCGGAAGTGGAAAAGCAATTGGATAAATCCATAAAGACACTTCGATCTGATCGAGGTGGCGAATACCTCTCCGATGAATTTCTAGGACATCTTGTAGAGAATGGGATATTATCCCAATTGACTGCACCTGGTACTCCACAACAGAATGGTGTAGCCGAAAGGAGAAACAGGACCTTATTGGATATGGTACGGTCCATGATGAGTTACTCAACGCTGCCATTATCATTTTGGGGACATGCTTTACAAACGGCGTGCTATATTCTGAACCAGGTTCCGAGCAAATCAATTCCTAGAACTCCGTATGAATTGTGGCGTGGCAGGAAGCCCTCCCTTGGACATATGAGAATATGGGGCTGCCCGGCACATGTACTGGATGGGGATGCGAAGAAGTTGGAACCAAGATCAGAATTGTGCATGTTTGTAGGGTATCCAAAGGGAACTAAAGGAGGTCTGTTCTATAACCCGAAGGAACAAAAGGTCATTGTCTCAACCCATGCGACATTCCTGGAGGAAAGTCACATGAATGACTTTAAGCCTCGAAGCAAAGTGGTGCTAGAGGAGTTATCGGGTGAAAGAACTGCTCCACAGATTTTGGTCTTGGACGCAAGTCCGAGTTCCAGTGAAAGACCTGCAGACGATCAACAATTTAGGGTGCCTCGTCGTAGTGGGAGGGTTTCTAAGAAACCTAATTTCTTCATGTATGATGCTGAGGTATACCAGGCCGAGGCTCATGAGCATGAGGAAGATCCGGTCACATATGATGAAGCTATAAAGGATGTTGATTCTAAATCTTGGAAACAGGCTATGAATAATGAGATGGATTCTATCAAATCCAACTCTGTTTGGGAACTTGTAGATTTGCCGGATGGGATAAAACCCATTGGATGCAAATGGGTCTACAAAAGAAAGAAGGATGCGGAAGGGAGAGTGGAAACTTTCAAAGCTAAACTGGTTGCAAAGGGATACACGCAAAAGGCTGGAATCAATTACGAGGAAACCTTTTCGCCTGTTGCTATGCTGAAGTCTATCCGTATTCTTCTGTCCATTGCTGCGGCTCTCGATTACGAGATCTGGCAAATGGATGTCAAGACGGCATTCTTGAATGGCCATCTTGAAGAGTGTATCTATATGATACAGCCCGAAGGGTTCGTAGCAAAAGGCCAAGATAGGAAAGTCTGCAAGTTGCTTAGATCCATTTATGGATTAAAGCAGGCATCCCGCTCATGGAACCAGAGGTTTGATCAAGCGATTAAAACATTTGGTTTTGAGCAGAACGTTGATGAACCCTGTGTTTATAAACGTATTAAGGATGGAAAAGTGGTCTTTCTGATACTCTATGTCGATGATATTCTACTCATTGGGAATGATGTAGGGAACTTATCATCGGTCAAGCTTTGGTTACACCAACAGTTTGACATGAAGGACTTGGGAGAAGCTAATTATGTTCTAGGCATTCGTCTCTTCAGAGATCGAAAGAACAAAATGATAGCGTTATCCCAAGCTTCATACATAGATAAAATAATTGACAAATATGCAATGCTAGAGGCAAAGAAAGGCTCACAACCTTCTATTGTCGGTCTAACTCTTTCATTGGATGACTGTCCTAAGACATCGGAAGAAAGAGAGCGTATGAGTAAGGTCCCTTATGCATCCGCTGTGGGTAGCCTTATGTACGCTATGCTTCGCACTCGCCCGGACATATGTTTTGCAGTAGGTATGGTGAGTCGATATCAAGCGAATCCTGGAACCAAGCACTGGCAAGCAGTAAAGCATATACTCAAGTATCTTAAAGAGAACGAGGGATTATATGCTGGTGTGTTCTGGAGGGGACCTAACACCCGTAGGATACACAGACTCAGACTTCCAGACTTGTAAGGATTTGAGGAAGTCGACATTAGAGGGCATATGGAGACAGGATAAGTAGATGTATGTAAGATCGCGTCCGAGGACAACATTGCCAATCCCTCTACTAAGACTTTGGTGGCTAGAAGCTTTGAGAGGAATGTAGAGGCGATGGGGATGCGTAACATGGCACATCTGCTGGCTTAGGGCAAGTGGGAGATTGTTAGGAAATGCCCTAAGTATTAGAGACATTTTGATGTATTTATTTTGAACTGGATAATAAAATTATACATAGAGGTTATTCATTACATTGCTATCTGTCCTTGTCTTATTTACATGTTAAAGTAAATGTAAGCAAATATGGCTCACTGACTGCTTGTGTTAAAACTGTTAGAACGTTGCATGCAATGGACTTTTGTGTGCGAGAAGACAATGTTCTAAAGTTAGCAGTCTAAACTATGGTCTGTAGTCTATGGGGTTAGACCGAGCATCTAACTCATGTAAAGACTATTATGTTGTCTAAAGCCTTAGAGGGGACGGTTTGTCTTGACTATCTGGAGCTGGACTCCCAAGTAGAGACATGGATATGTTGCTCGGTGGTGACATATTAGACCGGGACTAAAGTGTGATTTATCTACGTAGTCCGCTATGAGTGGATCAATCTGCTTTTGACGTTCATTGTGCAATAACCTTAATCCTGAGTAAATGAACTACTTCATGTATATGACTTGTGTACTTTGATGTTCCAATGGCTAAAGCGTCTCAGACGTAGTAAGCTTATAGACCGGTTCGTTGGGTGCATGACTTGTATACGATGAAGGGTTTGTTTGCAGATATCGGAATCATAGCTCTGAGGAGTTAAAGGTATCCTCTTAAAGGCATTATACTAAATGTGAAAATGGACAAGGCCTTGGGTCGTCTGCTGGGCGGATGACTTCTTATTCACATATGGTGAATAATCATTTTCTTGATTTGGTAGTATAATGGAACTTTAAGATAGCCTGATCAGTAGGATTAAACGGACTTTGACCTAAGGCTGATCATGGATATCATATGAGGGTTTTGCATATATGACAAGGTCATTGGATGGTAGCTCGTCACAGGCTTACGTAATACGGTATATAATTGGGAGTTCAGTTTCAGGTTTATAGTGGTGTGACTCTGAAATTAGTGATCATATGATTGAGTTGTTCGGTACAAAATGATGATCATATGGAATCACGGGAGCCCGATTATATATGTCCAATCAGTCCCTCTACTAGCTCCACATAATTCCTTAACGTTTGCAAATTGATTTGTGTATGCTATTGGCTAGTTTATTATGCATGGATGGTGATGACACAGGATTAGGATGGTAGACAAGATTCTCTCTGGTTGGATTCAGATTTTGTTTTGGATAATAGAGTACACAATTATTCGAACTCCAAATAAAGTTGCCATGATTTTATTTGAGATTGGATTGGAGTTGTAGAAAATTATCCATGAGAACAAGAATATGAAAAACAACCGTTTTGTGGAATTTGAAATTTGAAATTTGAAATTTGAAATTTGAATTTGAAATTTGAATTTGAAATTTGAAATTCAAATTTTGAATCACAGTCCAAGTAGGATTCGAATTTGTTGTGGAAAATCCACAAGGTTTGAAATTCGAATTTGAGTTGGATTTGGAGAGGATAATCTTGTTAGAATCCTACTTGAATTTTGAATCCAAATCCCAACAAAAGTGGGTGAATTTTTTGAGGATAATCCTCAATGGAAAATTCGGTTTTTGTGGATAAGATTCAAGGGAAAATTCAAGTTTCAATCCTAGTTGAATTTGGATTCTCTCCTTCCCTAAAAGTGGCTGAAATTTTGGAGCCTTTATCCAAGGAAAATTCGGTTATTTTTGGATAAGGTTGAGATAAGATTCAAGCTTGAAAATCCTAGTGGAATTTTTGATTCTCCCTTATCCTTAATGGCCGAAATCTTTTGGAAGATTTTCACCTTGTGAATTTCGGATTTTTTGGTTGAAAAAGGGAGATAAAATTCTAGTTAAAATCTTGTTAAGATTTGGATTGGATTTATCTTAGGAAAAACCGAATTTATTGTTTGGATTATCCTATGGAAAAATTCGGATTTTTTGGTTAAAGATAAGGGAGAAAATCTTTTCCTAGTCCAATTCGAATTAAGAGAATCACCTCATGCAGGTCTATAAATAGAGGTCCTGCCACTCCAGTTCTCTCAGACCACAGACTCTCAGGTGAGCAGGCTTATTGTTGCACAGCTCATCGTGACAATAAAGTTCTTTAGAGATCTGGGTGGTCGGAAGAAGACTAGCAGTTCTAGCATACCGATCGAGGTTCAGAGTGCCCACACACTCAGCCATTCGGGAATTGGAGAATAGTAGAGAAGTCTAGTTGGTTGAAGCCTCCGGTCATTCTCCTCCTGCAAGATTGGCGTCCTTGAGGTATGAGTTTTAATTGTTGTTGGTTTATTGTATATGGCATCATGAGATATTTAACGATCTAAAAATTTTTATTGTTCCGCTGCGCCACTCTGATACGTTTTTACAGATTTATTTTCCTACAACTCTTACGTATAAGTTAATAACCGTAAGTTAATCATAATATGTTAAGTATGCTCTATATGATGATAAATATGCATGTTATATTTAAATATGAATGTCTTAGTAATAAACGATACGTGTATGCAATATTTGTATGTATGAAAGCATGTTTATGACGTTAAGGATATTTAAGTATACGTACGTATAATTTACGATGCTTAAGTGCATTTACGATATTTTATGTATTTCAGTATGACAACTATATTTATTATGTTAAATGTGAAAGTATTTTCACGATAATAAGTATGACATATATGTTATGTTTACGATGTGTAGCATACATTAAGTATGCTATGTTTACGATGTTCAAATATACACAAGTATGACTATGATGTTTTAAGTATGTTAAGTATGAAAGCATGTTCATCATGCCAAGTATGTTAAGTATGTTCACGATGTTACGGTAAATTCAAAAGGTTCAAGTATGAAAGTATGTTCATGAAATTAAAGCATGATAAGTACAAAAGTATGTTTATGATGTTAAGTACGTATAAAGTACATTAAGTATGTTTACGATGCTAAGTGTGAAAGTAGGATTATGATGTAAAATGTGTTCAGATATGTACAAGTATGTTTATAAAGTTATGTGTGATAAGTATGAATGTTAAGCAATATACGATATATGTTGTGTAATGTTCCGGGGCTACAGTAGGTATCAGAATTACCTTGTACTGTATGGTATGAATTGTTATATGTCATGAATGTATGTTTGAACTTACTGAGCTTGTCGCTCACAAGTTGTCTATGTTGCAAGTAAGCATCCTGCATGACGATAAGACAAGTGATGGATAACGAACAAGATTTGCATGTGCCAAGGGATTGGGCGAGGGTTATGGTATTGCTATGAGTCTTCCACTGAGTTGTTCAAAAGAGTAATGAAAAGAATGTTGAAATGATGTTTTATGATGTATATCAAGTTACGATAATGTATTTACTTTAGTAAATATTTTACCACGATACGATTTGTAAGTTTAAAGTTTTAAAGAAAAAAAAGAAAAAAACATAATCCCCGATTTTCACGTTCAAATAAGAAGTTAAAATATGCATGTTAAATGAAGTAGGTTAAAAGTAAGATACCAGTCGTCATAGGTGGTATCAGAATAAGTTAAAAGTAAGTTACGGATGACCCAAGTGGTTACAATCTATCGCAGTTGGCGATAGTAGCTGACTGTAATAGTACTATTTAACCCTACATAGGGCAGGACGTCATAGTTGGTATCAGAGCCAGGTTGACCATATCCCTCCTAGCATGATGCACATCTTGTTCTCTATCCAAGTAAGTTAGTCTTATTCTGAATTAGTTAATGTTTATTTATTAAAAATAAACATTTTGTAAAGATAAGACAATGAGATAATAATAGCATAGTACAGGTGCTAGTTCCCTGTACGAGTTTCAAGAATAGACAGTACTTTTGCTTTAGCACTTCATGGGAATGCAGTACTAGTTTCATGCCATCGAGATGATTCTCTGGCTGTGTGTCATTTATTAGGATAACTGGGTTCTTTTGGCTGTTAGCACATCCAGTGAAATGCTTTCGTGTGTACTGGGATTCTTGTGACCAAGATTAGTGCTTAACTAGACCAAGTTTCGCCATACCACGATTGAGTGATTCTCTTAGAGGAGTCCAACATTAGCCCTAGTTTCCTCATGGGCAAGCAAGGTGTCATTTCCATCACCGTCTATGTTCCTTAGAGTTGTGGTTATATAGGAAAATTAGATGTACAAAGCTATAATATATATAGCCTTTATGTTATGTAGATATGTTTGGAATGACATGTAAATATTATGAAATGATATGTATATGTGATGAACAAAGATGAAATTAAATCTTTATACCCCTACTTGTCTCAATTTTCGAGAATGAAAATTTTATAAGGAGGGGTGAATGTGACAGCCAGGAAATTTTATCATTCTCAAAAAATTGATACATGGAATGTACATGATGAATTTTATGTTAAAAATAGGAAATATAGTGATTTTATGTGTATACGCTATGGGATAATAAATCGGTAAAACGTATCAGTGTGGCGCAGCGGAACAATAAAAAATTTTATGATCGTTAAACATCTCATGATGCCATATACAATAAACCAACAACAATTAAAACTCATACCTCAAGGATGCCAATCTTGCAGGAGGAGAATGACCGGAGGCTTCAACCAACTAGCCTTCTCTACTATTCTCCAATTCCCGAATGGCTGAGTGTGTGGGCACTCTGAACCTCGATCGGTATGCTAGCACTGCTAGTCTTCTTCCGACCACCCAGATCTCTAAAGAACTTTATTGTCACGATGAGCTGTGCATCAATAAGCCTGCTCACTTGAGAGTCTACGGTCTGAGAGAACTGGAGTGGCAGGACCTCTATTTATAGACCTACATGAGGTGATTCTATGAATTTGAATTGGACTAGGAAAAGATATTCTCCCTTATCCATAACCAAAAAATCTGAAATTTTCCATGGGAAAATCCAACAATAAAATTCGGTTTTCTTAGGATAAATCCAATCCAAATCTAAACAAGATTTTAACTAGAATTTTATCTCCCTTTTTCAACCAAAAAATCTGAAATTTCCTAGGAGAAAATCTTCTCCACAAATTCAGCCATTATGGATAAGGGAGAATAAAAAATTCCACTAGGATTTTCAAGCTTGAATCCTATCTCAACCTTATCCAAAATAACCGAATTTTCCTAGGAGATTATCTCCAAAATTTCGGCCACTTTTCAGGGAGGAGAGAATCCAAATTCAACTGGGATTGAAACTTGAATTTTTCCCTTGAATCTTATCCACAAAAACCGAAATTCCATTGAGGATTATCCTCAAAATTTCGTCCATAATTTGTTAGGATTTGGATTCAAAATTCAAGTAGGGTTCTAACAAGATTATCCTCTTCAAATCCAACTCAAATTCGAATTTCAAACCTTGTGGATTTTTCACGAAAAATTCGAATCACACTTGGACTGTGATTCAAAATTTGAATTTCAAATTTCAAATTTCAAATTTAAATTTCAAATTCAAATTTCAAATTCGAATTTCAAATTCAAATTTCAAATTCAAAATTCAAAATTCAAATTTCAAAATTCAAATTTCAAAATCCACAAAACGGTTGTGTTTCAAATTCTTATTCTCATGGATAATTTTCTACAACTCCAATCCAATCTCAAATAAAATCACGGCAACTTTATTTGGAGTTCGAATAATTGTGTACTCTATTATCCAAAACAAAATCTGAATCCAACCGGACAGAATCTTGTCTACCATCCTAATCCTGTGTCATCACCATCCATGCATAATAAACTAGCCAATAGCATACACAAATCAATTTGCCAAACGTTAAGGAATTATGTGGAGCTAGTAGAGGGACTGATTGGATATATATAATCGGGCTCCCGCAAATCCATATGATCATCATTCTTTACCGAACAACTCAATCATATGATCACTAGTTTTAGAGTCACACCACTATAAACCTGAAACTGAACTCCCAATTATATACCGTATTACGTAAGCCTGTGACGAGCTACTATCCAATGACCTTGTCATATATGCAAAACCCTCATATGATATCCATGATCAGCCTTAGGTCAAAGTCTGTTTAATCCTACTGATCAGGCTATCTTAAAGTTCCATTATACTACCGAATTAAGAAAATGATTATTCACCATATGTGAATAAGAAGTCATCCGCCCAGCAGACGACCCAAGGCCTTGTCCATTTTCACATTCAGTATAATGCCTTTAAGAGGATACCTTTAACTCCTCAGAGTTATGATTCCGATATCTACAAACAAACCCTTCATCGTATACAAGTCATGAACCCAACGAACCGGTCTATAAGCTTACTATCTCTGAGACGCTTTAGCCATTGGAACATCAAAGTACACAAGTCATATACATGAAGTAGTTCATTTACTCAGGATTAAGGTTATTGCATAATGAACGTCAAAAGCAGATTGATCCACTCATAGCGGACTACGTAGATCAATCATGCTTTAGTCCCGGTCTAATATGTCACCACCAAGCAACATATCTATGTCTCTAATTGAGAGTCCAGCTCCAGACAATCAAGACAAACCGTCCCCTCCAAGGCTTAAGACAACATAATAGTCTTAACATGAGTTAGATGCTCGGTCTAACCCCATAGACTACAGACCATAGTTTAGACCACTAACTTTAGAACATTATCTTCTCGCATACAAAAGTCCATTGCATGCAACTTTCTAACAGTTTTAACACAAGCAGTCAGTGAGCCATATTTGCTTACATTTACTTTAACATGTAAATAAGACGATGACAGATAGCAATGTAATGAATAACCTCTATATATAATTTTATTATCCAGTTCAAAATGAATGCATCAAAATGTCTCTAATGCTTAGGGCATTTCCTAACATACACATGTGTGTACGCATATGTGTCATACACAGTATCAAGAAATTGGCCATAATGACATTTTCTTGATATAAAACGGATATATTTAGATTCTGTATGCTCAAATTAGTCAACTGAGCATAAAATGTAATTTTTGGTCAGGAGACATGCAGTATCAAGAAATTGGTCTAGGTGGCCTTTTCTTGATAAAAAAAACTGATATATTTATAATCAGCATGCTCAAATTAGTCATTTGAGTACAAAAAGTAATTTTTGACCAGGAAACATGCAGTACCGGAAAACTGGTCGAGATGACCTCGAATGAAGTTGAAACTGATAAATTTGGGTTCAGCACGCCCAAATTAGTCAGCCTATTAGTATGCTCAAATTAGTTAATTGAGCACAAAGGTAAATTTTAACCGGGAATTTGCAGTACCGGAAACTGGTCAAGATGACCTCGGACGGAAATGAAACTGATATATTTGGGTTCAGCACGCTCAAATTAGTCAGGATAGCTCATGTTGAAATTTTGGAAAAAAAAAGTATAAAAAGGGGGGGAAATCAGAAATTACCAAACAGTCCCGTATATTTTTCCTCTCTCTCTTTTCCCCCACACCCCTAGGAATGAACAGTAACCAACTACTGGAAACAGTGTCCGTTTTCTACACCGCCAGCACCGTTGGAAAGCTGTCACCGAGCTGAGTCCAACGGTGAGTTGACGCGACAGAACGGCCGCCAGAGGAGCCCGCACATGCCGTCGGTCGTCGAAATATTCAAATGGTCGTTTCTTCACCGTCTGACCTCCGATCAAGGTGATTCCGATCCCAAAAGTTTCGTGGTGAAGAGGAGAACAAAACCATAGCTTATTTCACCTCAACAGCTGCCGGATCGCGCCGCCCAAGCCCTTACCATGGCCACCGTGGAAGTCACTATTTTCGATGGAGGTGAGCGACACCGCCCAGCCACAATGGTTCAGAATAGGCCAAAATGTCAAAGCCCCAAGTTAATTTCACGAATTGACACCGGCACAGCGAAGAACGGACATTGTCGCCATCGTCATCCTTTCGAGGCTCGATTTCCGATGATAAGAGGCTCGATTGGTGAAATTGACACCACCAATGAGTTCATCTCGTCGAGATCTATGTTTTGGTACCAAGCTTAGCCCAAACCGCCATCGGTCAACACTAGTCAACGCCGATCAATGGCGATTCGGACTCCAAAAATTAAAGAATGGCCCGTTAGCCTATTTTTGATGTTCCGGACACGTCTATCGCGTCAGAATTGCAAGATGAAATTTCAAAAGCGAAAAACAGAGAAAAAAAAAGTTTGTGCACGTGAAACTGAACGATTCATTCGATCGCCGATGGGATGCTTTCGGTAGTGATTTCGGTCCTTAATTCCTAAATTTATAATTTCGAATGATTATGTATTAATTATGTACTTTTACATGTGAAATTGTAAGAAAAATGGACTATGTGTATGAAAAATAGTCAAATAAGAAAATGTGAAAAATATAAAGATTTTTACCTAAAAGTTGAATTTTACATAAAAATATAGGCCTCTAGTATAATACGTGGTAGAATAGAAATAGGGTAGATGGTTTTGAGGCATTTTCTAAACGCCGGGAACCCAAAAATTAAGTGGAAATGCTGCCCAAATTTAAAAAACGACACAAAGGGGTATTTTAGGAACCGAAGCGTAAAAATATGGTCAGGATGAAAACCCGAGCCCCCTTCTGTGATCTAGGCTCGAAAAAGAGGATTAACGACTTAGGGTCGGAATAGTGCCACCCGAGGGTCGGTGAATAGTGATCTGAGCATTTCGGCAATTAAGGCTGAAAAAGCTCGAAAAGGCTTAAGAAAAGTGATTTTATGATTTTTGAGTTTAGAAAATCTAGCCTAAGTAATAAAATGAAAATGATATGGCCCAAAGATCTGTCAGGGGGCAAAACGGTCATTTTGACCGAAAATTTCAAGAATGATAGAAAAGGGCCTTAATGGACTTAGAATGGCTTAATTAAGATTCTAAGGACCAGAATTAAGTTGTAAATCAAAGAAAAGTAAGGTTATGATGAAAAATCCCGTTAGGGGCAAAATGGTAATTTTGTCAAAAGATTGGAACAAAATGGTAATTTTTCCAAAAGTAGATAGAAAAGTTATAAATGGGATAATAAACCCCTAAATTCATGATTATGAAATGAAACGTAGAATTTTTACGTTTTATCGAGTTTTATGTATGATTTAAGTATTGAAAATAATCATAAATGTTTCGGTTATAGGAATCCAATACAGACACGATAAAGGGACGTCTGCAGACTAAGGAAGTACGAAAGGAGATACGAGCAGAAGTATCAGTAACTCCGAACATTTAATTGACTGCAACATGAATAGGCTATTATGTCTAAGTGTCACATGTGGTAAGCTTCTAATATTTAATTGTCTGCAACATGTATAGATTTTATGTGTTATATGTTGCAAGTTCAAGCATTTAGTTGATAGCAACATAAATTGACATGTTATATCTATGTGTTATATATAGTAAATTCAGACATTTTATTGTCTGTTACATGAAATTACGTAATATGTTTATATGTTATATATGAAATGTAATGTATATATGTAAGGTGTTATATGCACAAAGGTGTAATTAATAAAATACACACAATGAAAGAAAGACATGAGAAGTGTTCCAAACCATGGAGACAATGATAATGCCCCCTGGTCGGAACCATATGAAAGACAGTAAGGAAAAACAAGAATCAGCAAAATAATAAGACTAAAGCTTTAAACGTTGGATGTTTATGTGTTAGGTCTAAGTCAAACACGAATTGACTTTTATGTTTAAGTGTTATATACAGTAAGTTCAGGCATTTAATTGTCTGCAACATGAACTTACCTGACATGTTTATGTGTTATGTGTTCTATATGTAGCATGTAAGTTTAAATATTTTCATGTCTGCCACATAAATGAACTGGTCATGTTTATGTGTTTTATGTGCAGTTTTAGTGCAAAGATACTATGATTTGAATGTTACGAAAATCATGTTATGAACCATGCATTATGTCTAAGTCAATTGTAAATTGACTTGACATGTTTATGTTTATTTGTTATATTTTGTAAGTTCAAACATTTATTTGTCTACAGCATGAATTTACTCAGTATGCTTATGTGATATAAATGATAGAAATTTAGTAGTCAGGTGCCGTATATACACTAACATACGAGATAAAATCTTAAGAAAATTACAGAATAAACTACAGAATAATTTAAAGAGTTCTAGACCCAGGAGGCAGCATAAATGCACCGATCAGGAACCACAAGAAAATCAGTAACTAAATTAGTATTGGTGTACCGGCCTCCCACACAGGTGGAGGTTTTTCAGATTTAGTATTGTTAGGACTCTAAACTGCTGGTGATATGTCCCGAGTTTGAAAGTCTGATGTTATGTAGACTATAGAGGATTGGCCAGTGGATCGCTCCCCAGAGTCCCTCTCAGTTGTGTGCGCATTACGATACAACCAATCATGGGGCCCAAAAACCATAACGTAATGAAAGATAAAGACTCAAGAAAATAAAAATAAAAATAAAAATATACAGTCCATAAACGAGCATAAGATATACTAACACTACGAATACCGATGTAATCAAAGTCACTGTTCCCAGTCAACAGTACTGTTCACAGTCGACAGTGCTGTTCATGGCTAGAGTTACTATTCATAAATAATGCATGTTATTTATTATGTTAATGATCCATGTTATGTTTGATGTTAAGGATATTTAAGCATGCGTAAGTGTATTTACGCTGCTTAAGTATATTTACAAAGTTTTACATATTTAAGTATGATAAGTATATTCATGATGTTAAATGTGAAAGTATTTTCACAATAACAAGTGTGTCAAGTATGTTACATTTATGATGTTAAGCTTATGTTCAATATGCTATGTTTAAATCATGATATGCTTACAATGATAAGCATAAAATTCTATTCAATTATTATAGGGCTCCCAAACCGATGATGTTATGTCTCGAATTTGTAAATCTAATGTTATGTAAATTGTAGAGGATAGCACGAAAGTATGTTGAAGATATTAAGTACGTTTAAAGCATGTCAGGAATGCAAGTATGTTCAAGATATTAAGTATGTTTAAAGCATGTCAAAAATGCAAGTACGTTCAGGATATTAAGTATGTCTAAAGTATGGTAAGTATGAAAATGTACTCACGGTGTGCAATATGTCAAGTATGGTTAGGATGAAAAGTATGTATAAGTATGTTTTAAATATTATATACGTTAAGTATGAAATCTAAAGGAATGTATGATATATGTTGTGTTAATGTTCTGATGCCATAGTTGGTATTATATAGTTCTGTCAGATATGGTATGAAGGATGTTAAATACATTTAAGTATTAATGTTAAGCAAACATAACGTGATAAAGTTACTATTTATAGTAAATAGTACTATTCATGTTAATAAGCAAGTATAACATGACTAACATTTGGGTTAAAATATGATATGTTATAACTATTACGCATAAGTTAATAAACGTAAGTTAATCATACTATATTAAGTATGCTCTATATAATGATAAATTTGCACGTTAATAAATGTAAGTTAATCATACTATTACGCATAAGTTAATAACCGTAAGTTAATCATACTATGTTAAGTATGCTCTATATGATGATAAATATGCATGTTATATTTAAATATGAATGTCTAAGTAATAAACAATACATGTATGCAATATTTGTATGTATGAAAGTATGTTTATGACGTTAAGGATATTTAAGTATACATAAGTATAATTTATGATGCTTAAGTGCATTTGCTATGTTTTATGTATTTCAGTATGACAAGTATATTTATTATGTTAAATGTGAAAGCATTTTCATGATAATAAGTATTACGATGTGTAGCATACGTTAAGTATGTTCTGTTTACGATGTTCAAGTATACACAAGTATGACTACGATGTTTCAAGTATGTTAAGTATAAAAGCATGTTCATGGTGCCAAGTATGTTAAGTATGTTCACGATGTTACAGTAAGTTCACGAGGTTCAAGTATGAAAGCATGTTCATGAGATTAAAGCATGATAAGTACAAAAGTATGTTTATGATGTTAAGTACGTATAAAGTACATTAAGTATGTTTACGATGCTAAGTGTGAAAGTAGGATTATGATGTGAAGTGTGTTCAAATATGTACAAGTATGTTTATAAAGTTATGTGTGATAAGTATGAATGTTAAGCAATATACGATATATGTTACGTAATGTTCCGAGGCTACAGTAGGTATCAAAATTACCTTATACTATATGGTATGAATTGTTATATGTCATGAATGTATGTTTGAACTTACTGAGCTTGTCACTCACAAGTTTTCTATGTTGCAGGTAAGCATCCTGCATGACTATAAGACAAGTGATGGATAACGAACGAGATCTACATGTGCCAAGGGATTGGGCGAGGGTTATGGTACTGCTATGAGTCTTCCGCTGAGCTGTTTAAAAGAGTAATGAAAAGAATGTTAAAATGATGTTTTATGATGTATATCAAGTTACGATAATGCATTTACTTTAGTAAATATTTTACCATAATACGATTTGCAAGTTTAAAGTTTAAAAAAAAAAAAGAAAAGAAAAAAAAATCCCCAATTTTCACATTCAAATAGGAAGTTAAAATGAACATGTTAAACGAAGTAGGTTAAAAGAAAGATACCAGTCGTCATAGGTGGTATTAGAATAAGTTAAAAGTAAGTTGCCGACGACCCAGGTGGTTACAGTCTATCACAATTGACGACAGTAGCTGACTGTGTTAGGAAATGCCCTAAGCATTAGAGACATTTGATGTATTTATTTTGAACTGGATAATAAAATTATATATAGAGGTTATTCATTACATTGCTATCTGTCCTCGTCTTATTTACATGTTAAAGTAAATGTAAGCAAATATGGCTCCCTGACAGCTTGTGTTAAACTGTTAGAACGTTGCATGCAATGGACTTTTGTATGCGAGAAGACAATATTCTAAAGTTAGCAGTCTAAACTACGGTCTGTAGTCTATGGGGTTAGACCGAGCATATAACACATGTTAAGACTATTATGTTGTCTAAAGCCTTGGAGGAGACGGTTTGTCTTGACTGTCTGGAGCTGGACTCCCAAGTAGAGATATAGATATGTTGCTTGGAGGTGACATATTAGACTGGGACAAAAGCATGATGGATGTGGCGGCCCGCCGCTTGTGGAGATCATACAGTAGTATTACAGTTGAGCTTTATCGCTAACTGCGATAGATTGTACTCTCATGGGTCGCCGGCTTATCTCTCTACTCTTTTTAAATCATGACGTTTTTTGGGAAATTTTTTTTTTTTTAAACATCATATAAAATCTTTTTCTACTATTTACTTTGTTGACAGATACAAAGTAATATAAATAATACAGTACTTTCGTAAAATATATATAATTACAAAAGACTGTTTCCCCCTTCTTCCCTTCACTTTAACGCTCAGCGGCAAGACTCTGGCAGTACCATATCCCTCGCCCAGTTATCCCATTTGACACGCGCCATCCCGTCCGCATCCAGTCAAACAAGCTACTGAGCTGGTCGCTTACCTGCAACATTAGCAAAAATGGTGAGCTACAGGCTCAGTAAGTTCAAACATGCAAGAAATAAAATTTCTATGAATAGTACTATTCATCATGAATAGTCCCGTTGACCACTATTCATCCGTGAATAGTAACTTTGACTACTATTCATATGTGAATAGTAAGGTTGACCACACCACTGTATTACACTAGTACATCTACCGCGATGTTAGTGCTCTCACTAAACTGTCTTATGCTCAATTATGGCACAGTTTCAGTTTTAGGTCATTATCTTTAATTACGTTCTGGTTTTGAGCTCGGTTGGCAGTACCATTTAAGTGCGCGTGACTGGGAGCGGTACATTAGTGCTGACCTCCACAGCCTTAGTCTCATAGCCCCGAAGGCAAAATTTTACATGACTGGGAGCGGTACATCAGTGCTGACCTCCGCAGCCTTATTCTCATAGCCCCGAAGGCAAAAATAGTACCTCCCTGTACGGAAGGCTGGTACGCCAGAAAGTGGTTTCATTACCGACTTTTTACACTTCTAACCCGGTGACTTCACATTGTCCCGTGGTTAGGAATGGTTCACATTTTAATTTTAGGTGAGTGAGTTTTATTAACCTCGCTCTAGTGCCCGAAACACAATTAACCATGTGTCCCATTCTTATAGTGCCCGTAGCACATTTCGTTTCTCTCTCTATTCTATCATAGTGCCCGTAGCACATATGTACCTAACTTATAGTTAGTACATTAAAATTAGCACAATATTGCTATATGTTGCAGACAAGTAAATGTCTAAACTTACCTTATCAGACTGTTCCCTTTCTCTCTCTTGGATCTTGAATCGCCTTCCTTGTAGGCCGATTTTGGGATCCTACAGGCAAAACTATGTCTGTTAATTTCTTTCCCAATTATAGCTTTTATTTTTCATTAAAAAGCTTAAATAAAACCTATTTATAACTTTTTAGGTTTTATTTATTATTTTCACCATTTTTCCCCAACTTTTACAAAATTACGATTTTGCCCCAATATTTTGGCAAAATTACGGTTTTGCCCCTGACGGAATTTTATTGATCCAGACTGCATTTTTGGCTCTCAGGAACTTTTCTGACTCTTTTCTAGTCATTACCGGGTTCGTTTTTATTTTATTTCCATTTTTCACTTTCCCGGCCCTCGGGAAGCACTATTCCGACCCTTACGTCGGTTTAGCGATTTTCTATCGTTTCGGAGCCTCAAATGGACGTTTCACTAGTATTTAAAACGTTCATCTAGACTTTCCCGACCTAGGTCTCCGAGGCTCGGGTTTTCCGTTCCCGACTCGGACCTTTATTTTATTTCCAAAAACGCCCCCCCCTCGGGGTCGGTTTTTTTTAATTTCACTCACGTTTTTCATTTTCAAGGGGACGGGTTACTATTCACGAACCGCCCCTTAAATTTTTTCTTATTCAAATTTTCCGTTAGGGACTCGGGTTTCCGTCCCGGCCCTAACTTTTATTTTAAATTCCTATTTTACCCCGAATGCCGTTTTCGAAATTTCGGCAGCATTTCGGCATAAATTTAAGGCTCCCGGCGTTAGGTACGCCTCGAACCGTATGTACCTGCCACGTACTATACCACAAGCCTATTTTATGTAAAAGTTTTCCAAACTTTTACATAAAAGCCCACAAATTTCAAATTTCACATTATCACCCACATTACAAAATTTTTTTCACTTTTTTTACCCTTAATTTGGTTTCGGTTTTCACAACCAAACCGAACCAAATTTTGTCAAATTTTCACCACACTTTAGGCCATTCAAATGTCACATTTTTAATACATTTTCAAGCCCATTTTCTTTGCATTTTCAACCAAACTTCCTAGGGTTTTTACCCTTGTATAACCCATGGCCAAAGAATGAAATCATGCCAAAAATTTTGTTTCATTCTTTCCATTATAAATTCATCATTTGCATATTGAAATGCCTAATTCCAATCAACCAAATACCACATAAAACCAACAAAATTTTCCTTCCAAACCATTAACAACCCCACGGCCACTTTAGGAAATGCATACCAAAGATTTTTTTTCAAACTTTTCACAATAAATTCATGCTTTATTCTTCACAAAATTAAACTTAGAAAGCATATTAACAATTAACCACAAAGTTTTCTCATTGGTTACCTAAGGTAACCCACGGACTTACCTTTGAAAAACCAACAAAATTTGGGTTTTTCTTTAATGAATTTGCATGGTTTTCTTCCTTAATACATCCTTAACAAAACCCAACATCAAATCCATGAAAAACAACCAAAAATTTTACATCTTCCAATCACTATTCACCCACGGATTTTGTGAAGAAAACCATGAAAAAAATCAAGTGCAAGGGAAGTTACCTTAATCAATTGCTTCCTTTGTCTTCTAGGAGTGTTTTGACACACTTTTTGTGAAGAAATGTTGAAGATAAAACTTGGTTTCCCTTGGTCCCTCACGTAGCCACCATGGAAGGAAGTTAGAAAAATTTTCTTATGGCTTTTGGCTTGAAATTTTGGTTTCGGCCACTTTGTAAATGTTTTGCCGACTTATGCAAACCAAAAGCCAATTAATTTGGCTCTAAACCAATGACAATTTGACATCTTTCAAGCCATTTCTTTCCCCATTTTTCAAAAATTAAAAAGGGTTAATTTTGGCCAAATCTTGGCCTTTAGATCAAAAAGTAGATGAATCATGGCCATCCATTCTACCAACCACCAAAATTCTTTCATTTATTAATCTTGAATTATGATGTCATAAATACTAAAGTGAAAGTTGACTTTGACTTTCACTATTCACATTAATTCAACTACTTTTTGACCGATGCCGGTTCGAGCCGAAATTTTCCCGAAATCGTCCCGGTGTGTTCCTGAGGTCTCCTGTGCAGTCGGATCAATTTAATCTGCTTCCGTTTGATCAAAATCAATCCCGGAAGTTTACCGTCTTTTATTGCTCCGATTAGGGTTTTTAATGCCGATTTTGGCACCGTTTCACCCGTTTCAACTCAGTGAATTTTTCCAACACTGAATTCTTACTCGTCAGTATTGTTAGAACATTTTCACATATTCTGAACAATATAAATACATTTATTTCACTCTTTAAACAGTACAAATTGTTATATACATACAATTGTACATTTTCGTCCGAGAATTTCCTGAATTTCCCGGTTGTCACAATGGATCTACGAAGTCTGCTTTGAGTGGATCGATCTGCTTTTGACGTTCATTATGCAGTAACCTTAATCTTGAGTAAAAGGACAGCTTCATGTATATGACTTGTGTACTTTGATGTTCCAATGGCTAAAGCATCTTAGAGGTAGTAAGCTTATAGATCGGTTCATTGGGTGCATGACTTGTATACGATGAAGGGTTCGTTTACAGATATCGGAATCATAGCTCTAATGAGGAGTTAAGGGTATCCTCTTAAAGGCATTATACTAAATGTGAAAATGGACAAGGCCTTAGGTCGTCTGCTAGGCAGATGAATTCTTATTCACATATGGTGAATAATCATTTTCTTTATTCGGTAGTATAATGGAACTTTAAGATAGCCTGATCAGTAGGATTAAACGGACTTTGGCCTAAAGCTGATCATGGATATCATATGAGGGTTTTGCGTACATGACAAGGTCATTGGACGATAGCTTGTCACAGGCTTACGTAATACGGTATATAATTAGGAGTTCAGTTTCAGGTTTATAGTGGTGTGACTCTGAAATTAGTGATCATATGATTGAGTTGTTTGGTAAAAGAATGATGATCATATGGATTTACGGGAGCCTGATTATATATGTCCAATCAATCCCTCTACTAGCTCCACATAATTCTTTAACGTTTGGCAAATTGATTTGTGTATGCTATTGGCTGGTTTATTATGCATGGATGGTGATGACACAGGATTAGGATGGTAGACAAGATTCTCTCCGGTTGGATTCAGATTTTGTTTTGGATAATGGAGTACACAATTATTCGAACTCCAAATAAAGTTGCCATGATTTTATTTGAGATTGGATTGGAGTTGTAGAAAATTATCCATGAGAACAAGAATTTGAAACACAACCGTTTTATGGATTTTGAAATTTGAATTTTGAAATTTGAAATTTCAATTTTGAATTTGAAATTTGAATTTGAAATTCGAATTTGAAATTTGAATTTGAAATTTAAATTTGAAATTTGAAATTTGAATTTGAAATTCGAATTTGAAATTTGAAATTCAAATTTTGAATCACAGTCCAAGTGGGATTCGAATTTGTTGTGGAAAATCCACAAGGTTTGAAATTCGAATTTGAGTTGGATATGGAGAGGATAATCTTGTTAGAATCCTACTTGAATTTTGAATCCAAATCCTAACAAATTATGGATGAAATTTTGAGGATTATCCTCAATGGATTTTCGGATTTTGTGGATAAGGTTCAAGGGAAAAATTCAAGTTTCAATCCCAGTTGAATTTGGATTCTTTCCTCCCCAGAAAGTGGCCCAAATTTTGGAGAATATATCCTAGAAAAATTTGGTTATTTTGGATAAGGATGAGATAAGATTCAAGCTTGAAAATCCTAGTGGAATTTTGATTCTCCCTTATCCTAAAAGTGGCCGAAATTTTTAGGAGATTTTCTCCTTGGAATTTTCAGATTTTTTTGTTGAAAAATGGGAGATAAAATTCTAGTTAAAATCTTGTTTAGATTTGGATTGGATTTATCCTAAATGGCCGAATTTTATTATTGGGATATTCCCTTGAAAAATTTAGATTTTATGGTTATGGATAAGGGAGAATATCTTTTCCTAATTCAATTCAAATTCAGAGAATCACCTCATGCAGGTCTATAAATAGAGGTCCTGCCACTCCAGTTCTCTTAGACCACAGACTCTCAGGTGAGCAGGCTTATTGTTACACAGCCCACCGTGACAATAAAGTTCTTTAGAGATCTGGGTGGTCAGAAGAAGACTAGCGGTGCTAGCATACTGATCGACGTTCAGAGTGCCCACACACTCAGCCATTCGGGAATTAGAGAATAGTAGAGAAGACTAGTTGGTTGAAGCCTCCGGTCATTCTCTTCCTACAAGATTGGCGTCCTTGAGGTATGAGTTTTAATTGTTGTTGGTTTATTGTATATGGCATCATGAGATATTTACCGATCTTAAATTTTTATTGTTCCGCTGCGCCACTCTGATATGTTTTTACCGATTTATTTTCCTACAATTGGTATCAGAGCCATCTCATGACTATGCCATGTACATAAATTAGATAATTACTTAGTCTTTTTATTTATGTATGGATTTGATATTTAGAGAGTGGCATTCTAGGGTTCCTTTATGTTGTTATCATGGATTATGTATAAAGTATGTGGTTATTTTAATTTTTTGAATTATTATAAGCATGCTTGTTAATGCCGGTTGTGGTTCCTTAGAATTTAGAAAAATTGTATCTAGGATTTTTTTTTTATGTAACCATGGGAGCAGTTTATTAACACTGTAATTTTCCCATGGATTTTAATTTTTTGTCTCTTAGAATTTTGTATATCGGAAACGGTATAGAAATTTTATGTAATTATTCTTCAAGGAGATTGAAGATTGAAGACCGTAATTTATTTTTCCCAAAAGTTAAATTTGATTTAAAGGTTGAAATTTTGATTGTGGAAAATTTCAATTTAATTATGATTCAAATTAATTTTTGGAGATCCTAATAGGTAAATTAGAATATGGCACAAAAATCGAGACACGACCCCTCGGGATAGGCCGACGGGCCTTGGTGGGCCTACAGCCCCTACCCTCGGCAGGATGGGGCTGCGGTAGCCCCTGTGTAGCCATAACCACCCACAGCCGCAGGCTTGGCCTGCAGCCGAGGGTGGCCGTGGCCTACCCAAGGCTGGCCTCAGCCTGGGTGTGCAGCCTAGCGCTGCAGGCTTGGTTTGCAACCCGGCAAGGCTACACATAAGGGGCGGCCGTGGGCTGCCAGCCCCTCCGGGGCTGGTGGCTGCGGTGCGACGTTTTAAAAATCGAAAAATTTTGATTTTTAAATTTGAGATTTAATTTTAAATCATGTTTAAAAATATGTAATTAAAAATTTGAAATTTTTGAAATTACATATTATTATGCATGATGTTTAAAATTGTTTAAAGTTTGAATTTGAAAGTTAAATTTGAAATTCGAATTTGGAATTTGAATTTGAAATTTAAATTTTTGGAGATTTAAATTTTAAATGATTCTTGGGATGAGAAATAAATGGAGAGGCTACATAAAGATGGATACAAGAAGACGGAACAAAATTCAAGACCCAAAGAATACTTTGGATGGAATTTTGTAATCTTTATTTCTTTGTTCTAGGATGGAATCATGGCTTGGTTATTCTGTCAATTATTTTTTCTGTGATATGTCATGGATGTATAAATATGTATTGATGGATGTTTTACATGCATATTTGATAACATGTCATATAGGATAGTTGAGTGCCACTCATACTATATTGATTATACATAATTTGTCAAAACTTGCATGTTTTTCAAAATATTGAGTGGGAGAGGGTTTCAAACAAAACCCACGGCCTCCACTATTGATCCATATGTGAAAGCATGGTAATGCCTCGTGTCAGTTCTGCCCTGATCACACCCCTCGGTAGGTGTTTACCGCCGCCGGTATACTAGATTGGATCTCCTATGTGGAAAACGTGTTCGGGTACGATCCTATTCATGACCACCACTCGGTGGCTTGGTAGGACGTGGATCGGCCTACGTAAACAATGGTTATACACTCAAGACTCGTTTAGTTATTAACCTTCTCTAGAAGCTCTGTTAACTAAACTGGTGGTCAAATAAGCGGTTATTAATATATGTCTTAACCTTGGAGGATTTAAGGCAACATATATTAATTGGACGGGGTCCATGTTCCGGCTATTTGTTTTCATGACCACCCCTCGGTGGCTTGGGGCAATGGGTGCTGAGAATTACAGTTGCAATGCCACATGTTTTTCAAGTTTCGTGTAGGAACATACTTGTATGTTTTATTTGCTAAATTATCTGTATATTTGCTTGGGCTTTGTAATGATGTCTAGTATAATTTTATTTTGTTCAAAATGTCACCGACACCCCTCATTTCAATATTTACTGAGAATAAACTAAATCACGATAATTATAAGGATTGGAAAAGAAATCTGTTAATAGTTCTCAGCTGTGAGAGACACAAGTTTGTACTGGATGAACCATGTGCAGGAAAATAATTCGTAAAAACGTATCAGAGTGGCGCAGCGGAACAATAAAAATTTTTAGATCGTTAAATATCTCATGATGCCATATACAATAAACCAACAACAATTAAAACTCATACCTCAAGGACGCCAATCTTGTAGGAGGAGAATGACCAGAGGCTTCAACCAACTAGCCTTCTCTACTATTCTCCAATTCCTGAATCGCTGAGTGTGTAGGCACTCTGAACCTCGATCGGTATGCTAGCACTGCTAGTCTTCTTCCGACCACCCAGATCTCTAAAGAACTTTATTGTCACGATGAGCTGTGCAACAATAAGCCTGCTCACCTGAGAGTTTGTGGTCTGAGAGAACTGGAGTGGCAGGACCTCTACTTATAGACCTGCATGAGGTGATTCTCTGAATTTGAATTGGACTAGGAAAAGATATTCTCCCTTATCCATAACCATAAAATCTGAATTTTTCCACGGGAAAATCCCAACAATAAAATTCGGTTTTTTAAGGATAAAACCAATCCAAATCTAAACAAGATTTTAACTAGAATTTTATCTCCCTTTTTCAACCAAAAAATCCGAAATTTCCTAGGATATTTTTCCCCAAATATTCGGCCACATTAGGATAAGGGAGAATCAAAATTCCACTAGGATTTTCAAGCTTGAATCTTATCTCAACCTTATCCAAAATAACCAAATTTTCCTAGGAGATTTCCTCCATGATTTCGGCCACTTTTCAGGGAAGGAGAGAATCCAAATTCAACTAGGATTGAAACTTGAATCTTCCCTCTAACCTTATCCACAAAAACCGAAATTCCATTGAGGATTATCCTCAAAAATTTCATCCACTTTTGTTAGGATTTAGATTCCAAATTCAAGTAGGATTCTAATAAGATTATCCTCTCTAAATCTAACTCAAATTCGAATTTCAAGCCTTGTGGATTTTCCAAAACAAATTCGAATCCCACTTGGACTGTGATTCAAAATTTGAATTTCAAATTTCAAATTCGAATTTCAAATTCAAATTTCAAATTTCAAATTTCAAATTTAAATTTCAAATACAAATTTCAAATTCGAATTTCAAATTCTAATTTCAAATTCTAATTTCAAATTCAAAATTCAAATTTCAAATTTCAAAATTCAAATTTCAAAATCCACAAAACGGTTGTGTTTCAAATTCTTGTTCTCATGGATAATTTTCTACAACTCCAATCCAATCTCAAATAAAATCATGGCAACTTTATTTGGAGTTCGAATAATTGTGTACTCTATTATCTAAAACAAAATCTGAATCCAGCCGGAGAGAATCTTGTCTACCATCGTAATCCTATGTCATCACCATCCATGCATAATAAACTAGCCAATAGCATACACAAAGCAATTTGCCAAACGTTAAGGAATTATGTGGAGCTAGTACAGGGACTGATTGGACATATATAATTGGGCTCCCGTGATTCCATATGATCATCATTCTGTACCGAACAACTCAATCATATGATTACTAATTTCAGAGTCACACCACTATAAACCTGAAACTGAACTCCCAATTATATACCGTATTAAGTAAGCCTGTGACGAACTACTATCCAATGACCTTGTCATATATGCAAAACCCTCATATGATATCCATGATCAGCCTTAGGTCAAAGTCCGTTTAATCCTACTGATCAGGCTATCTTAAAGTTCCATTATACTATCGAATTAAGAAAATGATTATTCACCATATGTGAATAAGAAGTCATCCGCCCAGCAGACGACCCAAGGCCTTGTCCATTTTCACATTCAGTATAATGCCTTTAAGAGGATACCTTTAACTCCTTAGAGCTATGATTCCGATATCTGCAAACAAACCCTTCATCGTATACAAGTCATGCACCCAATGAACCGGTCTATAAGCTTACTACCTCTGAGATGCTTTAGCCATTGGAACATCAAAGTACACAAGTCATATACACGAAGTTGTTCATTTACTCAGGATTAAGGTTATTGCACAATGAACGTCGAAAGCAGATTGATCCACTCATAGCAGACTACGTAGATCAATCACGCTTTAGTCCCGGTGTAATATGTCACCACCAACTAGCATATCTATGTCTCTACTTGGGAGTCCAGCTCCAGACAGTCAAGATAAACCGTCCCCTCCAAGGCTTTAGACAACATAACAGTCTTAACATGAGTTAGATGCTCGGTCTAACCCCATAGACTAGAGACCATAGTTTAGAACGCTAACTTTAGAACATTGTCTTCTCGCATACAAAAGTCCATTGCATGCAACGTTCTAACAGTTTTAACACAAGCCGTCAGTGAGCCATATTTGCTTACATTTACTTTAACATGTAAATAAGACGAGGACAGATAGCAATATAATGAATAACCTCTATATATTTATAATTTTATTATCCATTTCAAAATGAATACATCAAAATGTCTCTAATACTTAGGGCATTTCCTAACACCATGCCCACCAGGGCCAAAACCTGACACACCGATTGAGGAGGTCCCGGTTGCCCATACTCGTTAGAGAGAATCCAATGATATATCTCGATGCTACATACTTGCTAGGATGATGAGTGCTTTACAAAAGTAGCAAGTTGCTGGGGAGATCATGGAAAATCTGGAGGACATGTTCAGAGGCCAAGAAAAGTTGGCTTGATAGTCCGCTATCACCGGTATTATGAACTCTAAGCAAAAGGTAGGTACTCCGGTGAAGGACCATGTGATCACTCTAATGGGATTCTTCACTGAGGCTACCGAAAATGGTGCTGAGTTGAACTATAACACCCAGATCGAGATGGTGTTCAAAACTCTGTCTAAAGATTTTATGGGGTTTAAGGCCGCATACAATCTGGCGACAAGGGAGTTAGGACTAACCGAGCTCATGAAGCAGCTTCAGGCTTATGAGCGGATGATCAGGGATGGGGATGTTGTCCAACCCAAAGGTGAGGCCAATTTGGCGGAATCTTCCAAACCCTCACGGAAGAGGAAGAGGCCAAATCAGAAGCAAGCGGCTTCCAGTTCTTCTAATCCTCCTGTCTCGGATGGGAAGAAGAAGAAGAAGAAGAACAAGAAGCCCAGGGACCCTAAAAAGTCCAAGTGCTTCTATTGTGGGAAGGTAGGTCACTTCAAGAAGGCTTGCCGGGAAATCCTAGCCGCCAAGGGCAAGGAAGGTAAGGAACTTCTTTACTTGGAAGCGTGTTTGATGAAAGAATCGAAAGACACTTGGGTCATTGATTCGGGCACCACTAATCATGTTTGTGTTTCTATGCAGGGGTTTGTGGAAATGAGAAGTCTACATGATAGGAACCTCTCGTTGCAAACTGGGGACGGCAGCTTAGTGATGGCTGAGGCAGTGGGAGATGTTTACCTTTACTTTGATCAATTTAGGGTTATTTTATTGAAAGACTATTTTTATGTTCCTAATTTTAGAAGGAACCTTATATCGGTAGCTTGTTTAATAAAGGATTCTTATTCAGTTTCTTTTAGTAAAAGAGTTGATATTCGTAGAAATAAGTCTTTTATCTGTTTTGGATGGATGGATGGAAACCTATATTTGATCAAACCAAAGATGTACTCACTGCTTGACACTGAATTAATAGATAACTCTAAAAGTTTGAAAGTTTCTCACTCTAACAAGGCATATCTTTGGCATTTAAGACTTGGTCATATTAATCAGGATAGGATTCAAAGATTGGTGAAAGATGGTCCTCTGGAATCTCTAGAGGAGGTACGTCTTCCCCAATGTGAGTCTTGTCTAGAGGATAAAATGACTAAGAGGTCTTTTGGAGCTAAGTGTACAAGGGCTTAGGAGCTCTTAGAAATTGTGCATACTAACGTATGTGGCCCCATGAACGTCACAGCACGAGGAGGGTTCGAGTATTATGTCTCTTTCATAGATGATTACTCGAGGTATGGATATGTGTATCTAATGCACCGCAAGAGCGAAACCTTTGACAAGTTCAAAGAGTATCGTGCAGAAGTGGAAAAGCAATTGGATAAATCCATAAAGACACTTCGATCTGATCGAGGTGGCGAATATCTCTCCGACGAATTTCTAGGACATCTTGTAGAGAACGGGATATTATCCCAATTGACTGCACCTGGTACTCCACAAAAGAATGGTGTAGCCGAAAGGAGAAACAGGACCTTATTGGATATGGTACGGTCCACGATGAGTTATTCAACGCTGCCATTATCATTTTGGAGATATGCTTTACAAACAGCGTGCTATATTCTGAACTAGGTTCCAAGCAAATCAATTCCTAGAACTCCGTATGAATTGTGGCGTGGCAAGAAGCCCTCCCTTGGACATATGAGAATATGGGGCTGCCCGGCGCATGTACTGGATGGGGATGCAAAAAAGTTGGAACCAAGATCAGAATTTTGCATGTTTGTAGGGTATCCAAAAGGAACTAAAGGAGGTCTGTTCTATAACCTGAAGGAACAAAAGGTCATTGTCTCAACCCATGCGACATTCTTGGAGGAAAGTCACATGAATGACTTTAAGCCTCGAAGCAAAGTGGTGCTAGAGGAGTTATCGGGTGAAAGAACTGCTCCACAGATTTCGGTCTTGGACGCAAGTCCGAGTTTCAATAAAAGACCTGCAGACGATCAACAATTTAGGGTACCTCATCATAGTGGGAGGGCTTCAAAGAAACCTAATTTCTTTATGTATGATGCTGAGGTATACCAGGCCGAGGCTCATGAGCATGAGGATGATTCGGTCACCTATGATGAAGCTATAAATGATGTTGATTCTAAATCTTGGAAACAGGCTATGAACAATGAGATGGATTCTATGAAATCCAACTCTGTTAGGGAACTTATAGATTTGCCGGATGGGATAAAACCCATTAGATGCAAATGGGTCTACAAAAGAAAGAAGGATGTGGAAGGGAGAGTGGAAACTTTCAAAGCTAGACTGATTGCAAAGGGGTACACACAAAAGCTTGGAATCGATTACGATGAAACCTTTTTGCCTGTTGCTATGCTGAAGTCTATCCGTATTCTTCTGTCCATTGCTGCGGCTCTCGATTACGAGATCTGGCAAATGGATGTCAAGACGACATTCTTGAATGGCCATCTTGAAGAGTGTATTTATATGATACAGCTCGAAGGGTTCGTAGTAAAAGGCCAAGAAAGGAAAGTCTACAAGTTGCTTAGATCCATTTATGGATTAAAGCAAGCATCCCGCTCATGGAACCAGAGGTTTGATCAAGTGATTAAGACATTTGGTTTTGAGCAGAATGTTGATGAACCTTGTGTTTATAAACGTATTAAGGATGGAAAAGTGGTCTTTCTGATACTCTATGTCGATGATATACTACTCATTGGAAATGATGTAGCGAACTTATCATCGGTCAAGCTTTGGTTACACCAACAGTTTGACATGAAGGACTTGGGAGAAGCTAATTATGTTCTAGGCATTCGTCTCTTTAGAGATCGAAAGAACAAAATGATAGTGTTATCCCAAGCTTCATACATAGATAAAATAATCGACAAATATGCAATGTAAGAGGCAAAGAAAGGCTCACAACCTTCTATTACCGGTCTAACTCTTTCATTGGATAACTGTCCCAAGACATCGGAAGAAAGAGAGCATATGAGTAAGGTCCTTTATGCATCCGCTGCGGGTAGCCTTATGTATGCTATACTTTGCACTCGCCCGGATATATGTTTTGCAGTAGGTATGGCGAGTCGATATCAAGCAAATCCTGGAACCAAGCACTGGCAAGTAGTAAAGCATATACTCAAGTATCTTAAGAGAACAAGGGATTATATGCTGGTGTATTCTGGAGGGGACCTAACACCCGTAGGATACACGGACTCAGACTTCCAGACTTGTAAGGATTCACGGAAATCGACATCTGGATCCGTGTTTTTACTCGGAGGAGGCGCCATTGTGTGGAGGAGCGTGAAGCAGGGCTGCACAGCTGACTCTACTATGGACGCTGAGTATGTGGCTGCGACTGAGGCATCTAAAGAAGCCGTTTGGCTTCGCAAGTTCTTTAGAGACCTTGAGGTCATTCTGGGTGTTGACAAGCCTATCACACTTTACTGTGATAACACAGGGGCTATTGCCAACACAAGGGAATCTCGGCACCATAAGAGGACCAAGCACATCTATCAGAGATATCATATTATTAGAGGGCATGTGGAGACAGGACAAGTGGATGTATGTAATCTCGCATCTGAGGACAACATCACCGATCCCTTTACTAAGACTTTGGTGGTTAGAAGCTTTGAAAGGCACGTAGAGGCGATGGCGATGCGTAACATGGCACATCGACTGGCTTAGGGCAAGTGGGAGATTGTTAGGAAATGTCCTAAGCATTAGAGACATTTGATGTATTTATTTTGAACTGGATAATAAAATTATATATAGAGGTTATTCATTACATTGCTATCTGTTCTCGTCTTATTTACATGTTAAAGTAAATGTAAGCAAATATGGCTCCCTGACTGCTTGTGTTAAACTATTAGAACGTTGCATGCAATGGACTTTTGTACGCGAGAAGACAATGTTCTAAAGTTAGCGGTCTAAACTATGGTCTGTAGTCTATGGGGTTAGACCGAGCATCTAACTCAGGTTAAGACTATTATGTTGTCTAAAGCCTTGGAGGAGACGGTTTGTCTTGACTGTCTGGAGCTGGACTCCCAAGTAGAGACATAGATATGTTGCTTGGAGGTGACATATTAGACTGGGACTAAAGCGTGATTGATCTACGAAGTCCGCTTTGAGTGGATCGATCTGCTTTTGACGTTCATTATGCAGTAACCTTAATCCTGAGTAAAAGGACAGCTTCATGTATATGACTTTTGTACTTTGATGTTCCAATGGCTAAAGCATCTCAGAGGTAGTAAGCTTATAGACCGGTTCGTTGGGTGCATGACTTGTGTACGATGAAGGGTTCATTTACAGATATCGGAATCATAGCTCTAATGAGGAGTTAAGGGTATCCTCTTAAAGGCATTATACTGAATGTGAAAATAGACAAGGCCTTGGGTCGTCTGCTGGGTGGATGACTTCTTATTCACATATGGTGAATAATCATTTTCTTTATTCGGTAGTATAATGGAACTTTAAGATAGCCTGATCAGTAGGATTAAACGGACTTTGGCCTAAAGCTGATCATGGATATCATATGAGGGTTCTGCATACATGACAAGGTCATTGGACGATAGCTTGTCACAGGCTTACGTAATACGGTGTATAATTGGGAGTTCAGTTTTAGGTTTATAGTGGTGTGACTCTGAAATTAGTGATCATATGATTGAGTTGTTCGGTAAAAGAATGGTGATCATATGGATTTGCGGGAGCCCGATTATATATGTCCAATCAGTCCCTCTACTAGCTCCATATAATTCCTTAACGTTTGGCAAATTGATTTATGTATACTATTGGCTGGTTTATTATGCATGGATGGTGATGACACAGAATTAGGATGGTAGACAAGATTCTCTCCGGTTGGATTCAGATTTTGTTTTGGATAATGGAGTACACAATTATTCAAACTCCAAATAAAGTTGCCATGATTTTATTTGAGATTAGATTGGAGTTGTAGAAAATTATCTATGAGAACAAGAATTTGAAACACAATCGTTTTGCGGATTTTGAAATTTGAATTTTGAAATTTGAAATTTGAATTTAAAATTTGAATTTGAAATTCGAATTTGAAATTTAAATTTGAAATTTGAAATTTGAAATTTGAATTTGAAATTCGAATTTGAAATTTGAAATTCAAATTTTGAATCACAGTCCAAGTGGGATTCGAATTTGTTGTGGAAAATCCACAAGGTTTGAAATTCGAATTTGAGTTGGATATGGAGAGGATAATCTTGTTAGAATCCTACTTGAATTTTGAATCCAAATCCTAACAAATTATGGATGAAATTTTGAGGATTATCCTCAATGGATTTTCGGTTTTTATGGATAAGGTTCAAGGGAAAAATTCAAGTTTCAATCTCAGTTGAATTTGGATTCTCTCCTCCCCAGAAAGTGGCCCAAATTTTGGAGAATATATCCTAGAAAAATTCAGTTATTTTGGATAAGGATGAGATAAGATTCAAGCTTGAAAATCCTATTGGAATTTTGAGTCTCCCTTATCCTAAAAGTGGCCGAAATTTTTAGGAGATTTTCTCCTTGGAATTTTCGGATTTTTCGGTTGAAAAAAGGGAGATAAAATTCTAGTTAAAATCTTATTTAGATTTGGATTGGATTTATCCTAAATGGCCGAATTTTATTGTTGGGATATTCCCTTCAAAAATTCAGATTTTATGGTTATGGATAAGGGAGAATATCTTTTCCTATTCCAATTCGAATTCAGAGAATCACCTCATGTAGGTCTATAAATAGAGGTCCTGCCACTCCAGTTCTCTTAGACCACAGACTCTCAGGTGAGCAGGCTTATTGTTGCACAGCCCACCGTGACAATAAAGTTCTTTAGAGATCTGGGTGGTTGAAAGAAGACTAGCAGTGCTAGCATACCGATCGAGGTTCAGAGTGCCCATACACTCAGCCATTCGGGAATTGGAGAATAGTAGAGAAGGCTAGTTGGTTGAAGCCTCCGGTCATTCTCCTCCTACAAGATTGGTATCCTTGAGGTATGAGTTTTAATTGTTGTTGGTTTATTGTATATGGCATCATGAGATATTTAACGATCTAAAATTTTTATTGTCACGCTACGTCACTCTGATACGTTTTTACCGATTTATTTTCCTACAGACTATAATAATACTGTTTAACCCTATGTAGAGTAGGACGTCACGTCAAGTTATGACGATGTAAAAGATTTACTTTAGTAAATGTTTTACGATGATACAGTTTTCATGTTTAAGTTAAAGAAAAAAAAATTACTCCCTATTTTCACGTTCAAATGGGAAGTTAAAGTAAGCATGTTAAAAATAAGATACCAGCCATCATAAGTGGTATAAGAATAAGTTAAAAACAAGTTGCTGAAGACCCAAATGGTTACAATCTATCACAATTGGCAACAGTAGCTGACTATAATAGTATTGTTTAACCCTACATAGGGTGTGACGTCACATTCACGGTCAAGGCAAAGTACTATTTATGTAAATAGTACTATTTATGATAAATAATACTATTCACAGTTAAAGTTAATATTTACGATCATTTTGACCAAAATTTCTAAAATTCTGGGAAAGGACCGTTAGAGTCTTAGAATAGCTCAAATAGAATTCGTAAGGCTATAATAGAATTCTTAAGGTGAGAATCAAGTTTTAAGTCAAAGAAAAGTAAGAAAACCCTGTTAAGGGCAAAATGGTAATTTTTGTCAAAGATTTGGGGAATAGTCAAAATGAATCGTTAGAGCTTCAAACATGATTCAAAGACTCTAATGAGGATTTTAAAGGCCAAAAGTAACGTTTAAGTGAGAAAAATCCCGCTCGGGGCAAAATGGTAATTTTGCCAAAAGTTCAGTATATAACGGTCATTTTTCCAAAAGTTAGCAGAAAAGTGACAAATGAGTTTAATTAAGATTTTTAAGGGCAAGATCAAGATTTAAGGAGAAAAGTAAGAAAAGTCCGCTAGGAACGAAATTTGTCATTTTGTCCAAAGTTAGGGGTGAAATGGTAATTTCGCCTAAAGTTGACAGAAAGGTTAGAAATGGGATATTAGACCCCTAACTTCATGATTAGGAAATTAAACATAGAATTTTTACATTTTACTAAGTTTTACATAAGAATAAATATTTAAATAACCGTTATTATTTCAGTTATAGAGATCCGACCAAGAGGCGACAAAGGAGCATCTAGGGATCCAGAAGCGCAGAAAGAGATACAAGCAAAAGTATAGGTAAGTACAGACATTTAATTATCTACTCACGAACTGACTTACCATAGAACTGAGCTCTAACTCACTAGTCTGTTTGTGATGTAGGTAATAGGAGTAAGCTACCTACATTATGAGGAAAGGAACTGATGGGCTAGCAGACAGATTCCTGGAGTGTTATAGGGTGGGTTATGGTTTCACTATGATTTTTCGCTGCCATAAAAAGAAAATGTATATGTAATGTAAAGAAACGAGACAAGGTTTAATGTAAGTTAAGTTTATGGAGTATTTCAATTAAATAAAACTCATATGTGTAAATAAAGTTTCAAAAGAAAAAAAAATTTATCAGTAATTTTTCAAACACCATTTCCACAAGTAAGTTTAAATGCCAAGTATAATATGAGAAAGTTCAATACTATAAGAAATTAGTATTTTAAAGAAAGTACTTCTTAAAGTACTTTAAAAGAATGAAGTTAAGTGAAAAGTTTAAAGAAAGTAAGAAAAGTATAAGAAGTAAAGTAAGTACGCCAAGTTAAGAAGAGTAAAGTCAAGAAGAGTAAGGTTAAGAAGAGCAAGCTTAAGAGTAAGTTTAAAGTTAAAGTTAAGGTTAAGGTAGAGAGGCGTGCTTACAGAGGTGGTATCAAAGCACAAGTTAGGGAGCTTATAGTGGTGGTATCAGAATAGAGTTCTTTCAATGACCCCCTATGACATTTCAAGTATCTGCTTCTGCACAGTCCAAGTAAGTTAGTTTTATTTTTAGTCTGTAAATGTTTATTTATTGAAGACAACATTTTATAGTAATGAGATGACAAAATCTATGATGATGAGGATAAGATGAAGAGATGCTGAAATCACTATATGTAAAATCATGATAATGCAGTGTTAAAGAACTACTCAGAGTAGGAACGTGGATTGCTACCCGAGTTGTATCACCCTTTTAAAGTACTTTAAGAAATACTTTCTTTAACATACTCATTTCTTATACTATTAAACTTTGCCATTTTATACTTGGTATTTAAACTTACTTGCTGAAATGGTGTTTGAAAAATTACTGATAAATTAAAAAAAAAAACTTGATTTAAACATATGAGTTTTAAAAAAGTATATGGAAATACTTCATAAACTTAACTTACGTTAAACCTTGTCTCTTTTCTTTACATTACATATATATTTTCTTTTTATGGCAGCGAAAAATCACAATGAAACCATAGCCTAACCCATGACACTCTGGGAATCTGTCTGTCAGCCCATCTATTTCTTCTTTCATAATGTAGGCAACTTACTTTTATTACTTACATCACGAACAAACTAGTGAGCTAGAGCTCAATAAGTACAAACATACATATAAAACATTACATATACATAACATACATGCTAAAACTTTGTGTAAACATGACATACATTTAAAACTTTACTTAAACACATCAACTAACAATGAAGGTTAGTTAGATTATGCTTGCTTAATTTTTTTTCTTCTTCTTTCTCATTGTTCTTTCTGTTCTTTCATATTCTTCTACTCTTTTCTTTTCTTTTCTTTTCTTAACTTTTCTTTGCTTTAATTGTCTTTTCTTTACTTTTCTTTCACTTATCTTTACTTGTCTTTTCTTTCACTTGTGGGCCCATGACTAAACGTACCTATTGTGTATGGACCAATGGGGTAAGGGGGAAAGGGGAATGACCCACCAGTCAACCCCAAGGTCAAATTTTAAGCCTATAACTGCCGCATCTTGGGGGTAGCACCACACTTCTGGATGGAGGCTATTCTTATTCTTAAACCTCACTTCTGGGGAGGCCGGTACGTCAACATTAAATTTTTATTCTTATTATCTTGCTTATCTTTATCTTTCTTTTCTTTAGCTTTTCGTGCTTTTCTAACTTCGTGAACATGTTAGATTATCATGTTAAGTTTAAAGAAGGTAAGAAAAGTATAAGAAGTAAAGTAAGTACGCTAAGTCAAGAAGAGTAAAGTCAACGAAGAGTAAAGCTAAGAGAAGTAAAGTTAAGAAGAGCAAGTTTAAGAGTAAGTTTAAATTTATGGTTAAGGTAGAGATGCGTGCTTATAGAGGTGGTATCAGAGCATAAGTAAGAAAGGCTAAGGCTAGAGCTTTACTACAAAAAGTCAAGGAAAGCTTAACAAAAATTCAAGAGAATTCTAGGGCTTCATATGTGGCAGATTTTTTTGGAAAAATTAGAAAAAAAAAATCTAACAAGTTTTTATTAATTGTAAAACAGCCCTTATAGGTTGTAAAAATTACTTAAAAAGCTTGTAAAAATGCCCCCAAAACATTTGCAAAATGGTCATTCATTTTTGGGATGATACATACATAGTTTTAGCCATGAAAACCAGAAAAAAAAAATTTTTGTGTTTTCTGCCTTCCCTAGCAGTCGTGAGTTCCACCCTCTAAAACTAGAAAATTTCTTCAAGTTTTCTTTACCAAAAGTGTGCAAAATCCATCCCTAATTTTAAGGAAGCAAGATAGAAAGGGGAGCTTCCATTTTGTAAGCTTTCTTCTTGTTTTTCCATTGAAAAACTGTGGGAATAGGAGCCTGTTTTGAGATGAAAATTTTAGTTTTTGTTTGGTTGGTTTTTGCTTAAAAGAGTATTAATGGCAGAAGGCTAAAACAAGCAATGATTAAGGGCATGAAAAATCAAGTTTAGTGCATATTTTACTCACAAAATCCGTGAGCTATTTATGGTATGAAAGGGTGAAATTTTGATGAAAACTTGGTTGGTTTTTGGTGTTGAAAATCATGTGGAATTGTAATGAAAGAAAGGGATGAAATGGAAATGAAAAACACCAATTCTTATGCTAGTTTTCTTATGAAAATCCGTGGGATACAATAGGTGAAATGGGAGTTTTTGTGTTGATGATTTTGGATTGTAAATGTGGTATTGATACATGATGGAATCAAGAAGATAAAAGGAAATTGAGACAAGTAAATTTTGTGTATGATTTTCAAATGAAAACCATGGATACCCTAGGGGGTTAAATGAAAATTTTTCTATGTTTAGAGTGATTTGTCGAATTCTAAATGTGTAAGAATACATTAGTGAGATTATGGATAAAATTGGGAACAAGGAAAAAATTAAATTTGGTGCTTGTCCAATAGAAATACTAGTGGCTAGGGTTTTGGTGGAAAATGGAAAAATTGTGAGGAATATGTGAATATGTAATGTGAATAAAAACCGAGGATAAGGATAGTTAAAAACGAACTCAAAATGTCATTGAAAACGACTAGAGTGATAAATGAATTTTTACGTAAAAAGTTTGGTTTTTACATAAAAATTATGTATCTAGTTTAGTAATTGGCAAGTACCAACGGTTTTGAGGCGTTACCTAAACGCTGGGATCCTAAAAATTAAGCAGAAATGCTACCGAAATTTGTAGGACGCTCGAAGGGCATTTTAGGAAACGAGGGCTAAATTAGGGTCGGGAATTGGAAAACCCAGGCCCCTTGGGGACTTAGGCTCAAGGAAGGGAAATGGACGATTTCAGAAGTAGTGAAATATCCATTTGAGGTCTCGAACAGTTAGAAAAATGAGAAACGACCCTAAGGGTTGGAATAGTACCACCCGAGAGTCGGTGAATAGTAACCCAAGCATTTCGGTAAGAAATGCTGCAAAAGCTCGGTAAGGCCTAAGAAAAGTTATTTTATGATTTTTGGGACTAGAAAACCCAGTTAAAATGCTAAAATGAAAATTTTATGGTCTAAGGTCCCGTAAGGGGCAAAATGGTCATTTTGACCAAAAAATTTCTAAATTGCTAGAAAAAGACCGCGAAAGCCTCGGAATGATTAAATTAAATTTCTAAAGACCAAAATAGAGTCGTAAGTCAGAAAAACAAAGAAAAATATCAAGAAGGACGAAATAGTCATTTTGTTAAAAGTTAGGGGCAAAATGGTCATTTTGTCAAAAGGTCAAGAAAGGTGATATTGAGGCCTAGAATCGTAACCTAGGCCATGTAATAAATACAGAAATGAAAATATAAAGCCTAAAACGTATAGTTAGGGATCTGGAATCAGAAATTTTATATTTTCACAATATTTTAAATATGAAATGAATAGTAAGAATAACCATGATTTATTTTGGTTATAAGGATCCAACAAAAAGGCGATAAAAGGATGCTGGTTGATCTTGGGAAGGAAACGCTGGCTAAATTTCTGTAAGTTTAAACATTTATTTGTCTGTAACTTGAATTTACGTAATATGCTTATATGCTATGTATGATATGTAAATAAGTATCAAGGTGCTATATGCATACTAACGTGGAAATTAAAATAACCACAAATAAAGAATGTAATGTAAAGAGTTTCAGACACAGGAGGCAGCCATAATGCCATCGGCTAGGAACTATATGAAAGTTGGTAACGAAACTAATATTTCCGTATCAGCCTCCCGCACAGGTGGAGGCTTTTCATGTTATGTTATATTATATCAAGTTCATGTATTCTATAGAGGATTGACCAGTGGGTCGTTCCCTAAAGTCCCTCTCAGTCATGTGCGCACTACAGTACGACCAATCACGGGGCCCAAAACTAGAACCTAAGCAAGACAAAGACCTAAGACTTAAGATTTGCCATAATTGAGCATAATCAGGACTAACAAGTACTAACAGTATAATTAGGGTTTATGGTATGATGTGTGATATATGTTATATGTTTTTATGTTTGAACTTACTAAGGCTATAGCTCATAAGTTTGTTCATGTTATAGGTAAGAAGCCTGTACACCAGTAGATAGTGCGCGGATGAGGAGCGGGATCTGCATCTGCCGTCAAGGCTGGGCGAGGGGAATGGTCCTGTTGATGTTTTCCGCTGAGCAATTTAGAAACTTGTTTTGAGATATTGTATCATGATGTAAATTATGCACAACAAAGTATGATATGTATTTCAGTATATGTTTATAATGTTTTGTGACTTTACAGTTTTAAGATCAGTTTTTTTTTTTAAATCCCCAGTTTTCATGATAAAATTTATGTTTAAAATATGAATGGTAAATAATAAAAACAAGTTACAAGTAAGTTGCTGGCGACTCAATGAGGTGACAGTCTATCATAGTGGACTCTAAGCTCTACTATGCTAGTACAGTTAGCCTCCATTAAGGGTAGGCCGCCACAGTTGGTATCAGAACAGTTGACCATGTCCCTCAAGGCCTGATGCACATCCCGTTCATCGATCCAAGTAAGTTAAGTTTATTTTTACAATTAGTAAAATGTTTATTTACGTTAACTGAACCCTATGTAGGAACTAGATGATGAGACCATCATACATCCGACCACATCCATACCGAGTTAGGGGTCCTCCTAAGGTGTTGACTATACCCATAATTAGGCCATCTCCACCCCGACGACTGACGGTATGCTCCTTGACACCGGTGAACCCTGGTACTCCACGAGCAGAGACACCGACGACTATTAGGGCACCAACCCCTCCACCAGTACTCCATCTACCACCCATAGTAGCCAACATCTGTGTAGTTGGCTGACAAGATCATATTGGCACAAGGGTTTTCGCCAGGGCTACCCAGGCTTTTAGGGCTTGCCAGCCACCTATCTTTGATGGAAGACATCAGTCGGCACAAGTACAGGACTGGCTGCACATTGTAGAGATGGTTTACCAGTCATGTGACATAGATCGAGATTATTGGGTTACCCTCGCCATGAGCACTTTCCAAGGAGATGCCCAAGTATACTGGGAATATTGCGATTAAGATGGATTACTGAGGCTTAATTGGGCTGACTTCTGTATGACCATGAGGCAGTAATTTTCCCAAAGGAGCCCAGAGACGACTCTAGTTCCTTAGGCTAGTAAGGAAAGTACACCGCCGCCTACACTACCTCGAATAACAAATGTCAAGGAGTCTATCTAGAGAACAGAAAGATTTCAGATGACGCTTAGAGATACTGTACTTACATTTACGGGTGATTCGAGGAGAACGTTTTTAAAAAGTGCTCGCACCTAAATTTGTCCAATGATGAGTTTTGTGAAATGTTCTAGAAAGGACTCATAACAGAGTTGAAACAAAGGGTGAGTCTACTTCATTCCATTACTAGACGTGAATTTGTTATTAGAGCCACTATAACTGAAAGGATGCAGTTAAGGGAACGCATGGAAAGGCATCAATGGGAACAAGATCATGAGGAAGAAGTACTGATGCATTTATATGGACCACCACCAATGGCAAATGACCACAAAGCCAGTCCATCGCGACAAAGGACAAATACTGTAATGACCGCCATTTTCATGGCACCTACTTACCTATAATAAGTCATTAAGGAATAAAATGGACATAATTTAATGCCTTTTAGTGCAAATTTAAGTAACACGGTCAGGTACACGGCTGTGCGAGTGACCGTGTGCCATTTGGACTGTGTATCTGTTAATAGCCGTGTGAGTGTACATGGTCGTGTAGTGTAACACAGTCAAGTACATGGCCGTGTAAGAGGTATTGTACCACTCGGATAGATAAATGTATTTCAAAGACATGGCCGTGTTGAGTAGTCTCAACTAGTACACGCCCGTGTAAGAGTCCGTGTAGAAGGCTATGTAAGGAGCCGAGAGCCGCTGTAATGACTCTCATGAATTATGAAACTTAATTACTATATAATGATGTAATTAAGTTAATAAACACAATGTGCATTTTAGTTGAATGAATTAAACGGGTATAGCAACGTTTATTTACTGTTCATGCAGTGAAAGGGGTAATCGATAGTGAAATTAGTCCACCCTATTATGTGAGTATGCGTTGAGACACGCAATATCAAGAAACCGGTCCAGACGACCATTTTATGATACAGAACTGATGAGCTAGTCATCAATATGCTCAGACTAGTCATCTGAGCACAACAGCGATAATTGCCCTAATAGACGTATAGTATCGAGAAAAGTGGTCTAGATGACCTCTTCTCGCCCAAAGACTGACAAAATCAGAGTCAAAATGCTCAGACTAGTCAGTCAGATTGAAAATAGTAAATAGTAAATAGTAAAAAATGCAATGTCAGGTTAGTGGTCAAGACGGCCTTAATCTGGTATAAAACTGATATATTAATAGTCAACAGGCTCAATCTGGTCAATTGAGCGTAAAATGTAGATTTTTTTTTAGAGATACGCAGTATCGAGATGAGGGTCAAGACGACCTTTTCTCGCCCCGAAACTGATATATTTGGACTCAGGATGCCCAAATTAGTCAATAAGGCGCCTGACATGTTTTTCGAGACGGGGTCATAGAGATCTTGAAAACTGGTCCAGAAGACCTCAGATGGACATAAAACTGATAAATATGAAATCAGCACGTCCAAATTAGTCAAGGGAGACGGTGTTTGAAATTTCACGTGAAAATACCTCGTTATACGTGTACAGTGCCAACACAGTATAAGCCTAACTACAGTACCAAAAAATTGGTCAAGATGACCTTTTCTTGATATAAAACTGATATATTTGGAATCAGAATGCTCAAATTAGCCATTCGAGCACAAAAAGTAATTTTTGACCGAGAACCATGTAGTATCAGAAAACTGGTCGAGACGACCTCGGATGAAGATAAAACTGATATATTTAGGTTCAGCGCGCCCAAATTACTCAGTATAGCCTATCTTAAAATTTTTCAAAAATTTAGTATAAAAGGGTCGAAATTTTGGGAACTTTGTAAAAATGCTCCCATAATTTCCCTTACCTCATTTTCTCCCCTCACACCACCCGTAGATGAACGGTAACCACCGATCGAATCCGACCTCTGTTTTTTACACCGCCGGTACCATTGGAAAGCTCTCGACGAGCTAATTCCAACGATGTGCCGAGTCGATGGAACCGACGCCGGAGGAAGGCGCACACGCTGCTCGAAGACCATCGGTAGTGGAATTTTTAAACCGACATATCTCCGCCGTCTGACGTACAAATGCCATGATTCCTGTCTCAATGGATTCGTGGTGAAGAGTAGAACAAAACCCAGGCCTCCTTTCACATCAACAGCCGCCGGATTACACCGGCCAAACTCGCCCATCGCCGTTACCATTGCCGCCGTGGAATCTGACTATTTCAGTGGAGTTGAGTTGCAAGGTGTGTATCAAAATGCTCAGAACAGCACGTAGAACAAAAGCCCCAAATCAATTTTGGGCAACAACGCCAGAAAATGAAGTTCCAACCACCACCATCGTCGTTGATCATCGAAGCCCGATTTCCAGCGATAGGAGCTTCGATTGGTGAAATTGACACCACCAACGGGTTCCTCTCGTCGAGCTCTTCAAGATGGTAGTCGCCACTTCCATCGCCGCTGTAGTCAACACCGGTCAACGGCAACCGGAGACCAAAAATTGAAGAATGGCCCGTTGGCCTATTTTCGATGTTCCGGACACATCCGCAGCATCGGATTTGCAAACCGGAGTTTCAAAAGTGAAGAACACCGATTCAAAGATTATACGGTTGAGACCGAATAGTTCGTTCGACTGCCGACGGGAATGATTTTGATAGTGGTTTTGATCCCTTGATTCTTCAATTTATTATTGGAAATAATTATGTATTAATTATGGATTACTGACTTAAGGAATTGTAAGAAAAAGGGGATGAAATGTTGAAAAAGAGAATGTGAGGAAATGTGAATATTTTTACGTAAAAAGCTGAGTTTTTACGTAAAAATTAAGTCTCTGGTATAGTACGTGGTATATTAGATTTGGTTAGATGGTTTTTGAAGCATTTCCTAAACACCGGAAATCCAAAAATTACGAGGAAATGCTGCCAAAATTTCTAAAACGGCACAAAGGGGTATTTTAGGAAACAAGGGGTAAAAATGTGATCAAGATGGAAACCTGAGCCCCCTCGATGACCTAGGAAAGAGGGACGGACATTTTGAGGATTAGTGAACCGCCCAATTAAAAATCTCGTAATGTTAGAAAACGACCCCTAGGTCGGAATAGTAAACCCGAGGGACGGGTGTGATCTAAGCGTAGAATTTGGAGCGGTTAAATAGGCAAAGGTAAACCCATAGGCTAAACAGTCAATACACGAGGTATGTGGTCAGTTGACTACTTGGTTAACAAGTCAAGGACCGAGTCTGAATGGGACAGTGAGAGACAGTGATTAATTTGTCAAGTAGACAAATTAATTAAGCACGATTAGAAGTTAAATATCAGAGTCCTAAGTAAAGCAGTTGGGCACCGACAGGCATCGGTACCACACAACGATAGGTATATTAGTCACCAACGATAGAGTGACTTAAGAGTGATGTTAATTAATTTATTGGGTAAATAAATTAATTAACCACGATTAGAGAATCAAATTCTTAAGAAGAGGGCAATTAGTACCGATAAGGATCGATACCACATAACGATAAAGTTTTTATTAGTCACTAATGACCACAGTGACCTAAGAGGTAATGTTAACGAATTGCGTTATGATTATAGGGAGGTACCTATATTTTGACGAAGGCGAGAGTATAAACTTTCTGATGACAGGTAAGTACAACTCCACCTACAGCATGAAAAAAATGAATTTAAAATGATGGTTTTCTAGTATTTTAAGTATGTACCATGCACACGATGCTGCACAGCATATATAAGAGTATATAGTTTCACAATTGAGTAGATTGATGAAAGAACAAGATAGAAGCCATACCTCCCCACCACGTAGGCGTTAGGATAGCTTAGAAAAGTACATGGCTAGAACTAAGAAGCAATATGGAATTTAATAGGCGTGTCATACTGGCTCTTTCCGTTGAAAGGGTTTTCAGACTTAAAGTAAGAGAAGGCAGAGAGTTGAGCATCCGTTGATGGTCCTCCAGCTTATTTAGTGACCTCGGCATTACTGTTGGTCTGTGCACACTCGGCATTGACACAGGGCCCCAGAGTAGACAAGATAAAGAAAAAGAAGACGTTGAAGCATAAATGAACATAACTGGATCATGCATTGATCACCGCATACATTAGTTCCTCATGCTTCTAGTTCCCATAAAATGCATTCAGTATAAGGTATGCTATGTTATGCATTTAATACGTGATGATGTATTTTATGATGTGATAAATGATGCTATGATATATGATATGTTATATGGTATCTGTGATGACTAGTGTGCTCACATGATTTTAAGTATGTGTATGTTTAAACATGTTTTACAGTAAACGTGTTGTACTTACTGGGCGTAAAGCTCATAGAGTGTGTTCATACTATAGGTAAGCGTCCTATAGCGTAAACATCAAGGGCGGATGATAGTGGCAGAGGCGGATGTGAGGATGAGGTTATGGATACACCGCGAGTATTCTTCCGCACAGTATGAGTAAATAGTATTTTAAATAATAAAGGTTAAACGGTATTTTGGAACAGTAAACAATATATATATGAATAGTATATTTAAATAGTATCTGGTGAATAGTAATCAAATAAATAAGTATATAAGTGCGTATGTGTAATTGAAATCCTTATGTTTTTCAAATTTCGCATTTTAAAAGTATACATACGTGAATAGTAAATATGTACGCGTATAAAAAAAATCCACTAAATTTATGGTATCAAATTAAGTAAGTTTAAACATCGGCTTTAAAGCAAAAGTTAAAAGTACAAGTAATAGCAGTTTTTAGTGACGGTCCAGGCCGCTAAGGGCACGGTGCGTCACAGTTGGTATTAGAGCGGTTTACTACTGTCCTACCTCACATCGCCACATGCCTGCCTTATCTGTCCAAGTTAGTTAGTTTTATTTTTAGTCAGTAAATGTTTATCTATTGAAGATAACATTTTATAGTAATGAGACGACGAAATCTATGATGGCGAGTATAAGATGAAGAGATGTTGAGATCACTATACGAAAAATCACGACCATGCAGTGCTAGAGAACTGCTCAGAGAAAGAACATGGACTGCTGCCCGAGTTGTACCGATCTTCAGGGCTAGTTGTCCACTAAGTTTTGAGTGGCAAACAGTACTCCTACACTCCATGAGAATGTCAAGACTGGTTCATGCTATCATAATGATTCCCTGATCGTACGCCATTGATCAAGATAACTGAGTCCTGTTGGCTGTTGATATCTCTCAGGAAGATACTCTCGTGTGTATCGGGATCCTTATGACTAGGATGAGCTCTTAACTGCGTCGAGTTTTGCCATACCACGATCAAGCCAATCTCTGAGAGGAGTCCAGCATCAGCCCCAGTTTTTCTCTATGGGCAAGCGGGGAGTGAAACCGCCTAAGTTCCCTAGAGTTATGGATATACGAGAATTTGTTCATCGGACTGAAAGACTGCAGCTAATGTCCAGTGACCCAGTTCTAACGTATGTTGTTCGCTATAAGGAATTGATATGGACTTCTACAATACATGTTGAGACAAAAGTGGATCCAGACAAGAGAAGACCAAAAGAGAGAAAGAGACCTTGCCAAACAAAATTAGAAGAGGACGATGACGAGGCTCTTTCCGACGCCTATCCCGACGATGAGGGAGACGAGATCCCCAACCGCTTTAGTAATGATAAATAGATGGGGATGTATGAACCCCAAGTCATCATAGCCAGTGATGACGAGGTTAGTTTAGACTGAGAAGAAGATGAGGACCCAGAGGAGTTCCTTTTCAGCGATAGTGATGATGAGGAGATGTCAGATGTGAAATCAGGAGTATCCTCCACATAGTAGTAACCCTTTTACGGGAATGTTAGTTATGTAAATGTATAGAGAGAAGCAGTAGCTCTCCCCCGTCAGTTGTAGCATAATGTACTTGTTGGGATCATATAGGGGAAGTGTGTGTCACTCCCACTGAACTAGAATCTTGAATATATGTATATATATTATGTGAAATATATTATGAGATAAGCAGTAAAGTTTTGTCCAAGGGGCCAGATATAATTTTCCCACAGTGTGAGTATGATATGACAGAAGGTGCAGGACGAATCCTAGCACTCAGATGATGTCCCAATACAATGCAGCAAATGTATTGAACATCACAGTATAAGAGAAAGAAAGATGGATATAATATGTAATTTATATCCATAAGGTTTAAGTAAGATTGTTAAGTAAGAAAGAAAATGATATGTGATACAAGTCCTAAGTACAGAATTTAAGAGATGTATACTTTCCTTTCCTGCTGTACGATAGGGTTACATAGGAAATCATGACAAGAACACGAGTATAGGCAAAGCAAGCATTCCGAGAGGATAAATTGATGGCATAGCTCGTAGCTATGCGAGAGATGATGGAGAGCCAGCAACGAAAACTAATCCAGCTTAGGGAATGGCTGGGCCAGCAACACTAGGCACCACAGTCAGCAGAGATGCCAGCACAAGAGGCTCCAGTAGCCCCAGAAACTCTGAGGAAGCAAGCAGCTCCTCCAGCCCAGGAGGCACTAGCACCCATAGTAATGGCAACTCTTGTAGCAACAATTGTTTTTCTGCCAGTCCCTAGGGAAGGTGACTTGTATGAGAGATTTTGGCACATGAAAGCATTAGAATTCTTAGGAATCACCAACCCTATAGAGGCCGATGACTAGCTAATGGATATCCAAGTAATCTTGGATTTTATAAGGCTAACAGATAGAAAGAAAGTGATGTGTGCATCCTTCACCCTGCACAATGAGGCACGTCAGTGGTGAAAGATGGTAACTATTAGGAGGAACATTAGAGAGATGAGCTGGAGCAATTTCATTGAGGAATTCAAGGAGATGTACTTCAACGAGGAAGCACTAGTAGTACAGCAAGACAAGTTCAACAACTTACACCAAGGTAGTATGACTGTCATGGAGGCAGTCAGGAGGTTTTAGCAGCTGGCTCAACTTTGTCCAGATTTGGTATAGACTAAAAGGAGAGAGTCAGGCTAATGCTGAAGATGTTCAGAATGGATATCGTAGTTTAAGCTTGTAGTGAAAGCCACGGATCAGCGACATTAACAGAATATGTCAACAAGGCTATCTGAGCTGAGTACTGGTCAGCTCATGCATGGACTTCCTAGCATACGTAGTAGATAAGACACGAGGAATAGAGATAGGACCCAAGAACGTGCCGATAGTCAGGGAATTCATGGAGATATTTCCAGAAGGTCTTCTAGAACTCTTGTCAGAGCGTGAGATCGCGTTCAAGACTGAACGTTTACCAGAATCAGCCCCAATCTCTAAGGCCCCACACAAAATGGGCCCTGCAGAGCTAAAAGAGCTCCAAGCCCAGCTGAAGGACTAAATAGGCGAGGGATTCACTCGACAGAACTATTCACCCTGGGGAGCACCCCGTACCATTCGTGAAGAAGAAAGATGGACCACTAAGAATGTCCATCGACTACAGAGAGTTGAACAGGATTACGATTAAGAAGAAGCATCCGTTGTCGTGGGTTGACGATCTATTTGATCAGCTCTGAGATGCTGCAGTGTCCTCAAAGATCAATCTACATTCAGGATACCATCAACTACGAATCAAAGATGAAGATGTACCCAAAATAGCCTTTCAAACTAGGTTCGGACATTACGAGTTTCTGTTCATGACGTTCAAATTGACAAATGCGCAAGCAGCTTTCATGAAATTGATGAATCGCATGTTCAAAGACTATTTGAATAAGTTTGTCATTATGTTCATCGATGACATACTTACATACTCTAAGATGAAGGAAGAGCACGAAGAGCATTTAAGGATCATCTTGCGCATGTAACAAGACCATCAGTGATATGCGAAGTTCCCCAAGTATGAGTTTCGACTGGAGAAGGTCCATTTCATAGGCCACGTAGTCCCCAAGGAAGGAGTATCTATGGACCCGACTAAAATTGATGCAGTTAGTGCGTGGCTAGCTCCGAGAAACATGATGAAGATCCACAGCTTCCTAGGCTTAGCGGGATACTACTTACATTTTGTCAAGGCTAGCGGCACCATTCACAACGCTCACCAAGAAGGAAAAGAGGTATGAGTGGACTGACAAGTGTGAGAAAAGCTTTCAAGAGTTGAAATAAAGACTCACAAACGCTCCAATACTGACCATTCTAAATGCTGGTTAGGGAAGCTTTGTGATTTATAGTGGTGCATCTAAAACCGGGTCGGGAGCGCTACAAAGGAGCTATACGACAGCGAGATTAAGATTTTGACAGGGAGATTATTTGACATGACCCTCCAATCGACACTCCAAGAAGAGATCAAGATCGGTCAAGGCTTCGATTTTTCCCTGCTCAAGTCCAGAAAAGAAGCTACAGAGGACAAGGGTTCAGAGTTTAGGATCCCTAAGGATGGCATACTCTACTACAGAGATAGAGTGTGTGTTATGAAAGATGAAGAACTCACAAAGTGAATCCTTTTGGAACCTTATGAGACATCATATTCCATACATCTAGTGGCGAATAAGATGTACAAGTATGTGAAGGAAAGCTTTTGGTGGCTTGGAATGAAGAATGACATTGTCGAGTTTGTCACCAAATACCTTACGTGCCAGAAGGTTAAGGTAGAACACTAGCGCACAGTAGGATAATTGTAGAAAATTAAGCTACCCGAGTGGAAATAGGACTAGATTACGATGAATTTCGTAGTTAGACTGTCGAAGACGTCAAACGATAATGACGCAATCTGGGTGATTATAGACAGACTGATGAAATCAGGTAGATTTTTAGTAATGAAAGTTAGCTACTCAGTGGAACGACTAGCATAAATATATGTGACACAGTTCATGAAACGGCACGAAGTACCAGAGTCGATCGTCTCAGATCGTAGTGGATGCTTTACCTTCAGATTTTGGCAAAGTGTTCAGGCTACATTATAGTCCAAGTGAAAGTTCAACACAGCATTTCATCCTCAGACCGACAGTTAGTCTGAGAGGACCATACAAATGTTAGAGGACATGTTGAGACCTACATCCTAGACTTCAAAGGAAATTGGGATTAGAAGCTACCATTGAGCGAGTTCTCGTATAACAGCAACTACCATTCCTCGATAGAAGTGGCACCGTACGAGACACTTTATGGAAGGAAATGCAAATCTCTGGCTCATTAGTACAGGTCTGGAGAGAAAAGACTAGTTAGCTCGAACATCATCAAGAATACCACAACAGATGTGAAGCTGATACGAGAAACGTTAGATACAGCGCACAGTCGATAGAAGAATTTTGATGATAAGCATCGTAGACCCCTCGAGTTTCAAGTAGGAGACTCGGTCATTCTCAAGGCGGCACCCATGAAAGGGGTGGTGCACTTTGAAAAGAAAGGAAAGCTCCGTCCTAGGTACATAAGACCCTTGAGATAATAGAGAAAGCCGGGAAGATGGCTTATAGACTAGCACTTCCTCTCGAGTTAGTTATAGTGCACAACGTCTTTCACATCTTGATGCTGAAGAAGTACATGCCAGACAGCTCCCATGTTCTTAGCCAAGAATCCGTTGTAGTAAACACTGATTCGATGTACGAGGAGAGACCCGTGCAGATCCTAGTCAGAGAGAAGAAAGTACTTAGGAATAAAGTATACCGCTAGTAAAAGTGTTGTGGCAGAATCATAGTGTTGAGGAAGCCACATGAGAATGGGAAGAAGACATGAGAAGAGACTTCTCAGAATTATTCTAATTTTCGAGGACGAAAATTTTGTAAGGGGGTAGGTTGTAATGACCGCACATTTTCATGGCACCTACTTACCTGTAATAAGTCATTAAGGAATAAAATTGATATAATTTAATGCCTTTTAGTGTAAATTTAAGTAACACAGTCAGGTACATGGTCGTGTGAGTGACCGTGTGCCATTCGGACTGTGTATCTGTTAGTAGCCGTGTGAGTGTACATGGCCATGTAGTGTAACACGGTCAAGTTCACGGCCGTGTTGAGTAGTCTCAACTAGTACACGCCCGTGTTGCCTTGCACACGCCCATGTAAGAGTCCGTGTAGAAGGATGTGTAATGAGCCGAGAGCAGTTGTAATGACTCTCATGAATTATGAAACTTAATTACTATGTAATGATGTAATTAAGTTAATAAACACAGTGTGCTTTTTAGTTGAACGAATTAAATGGGTATAGTAATGTTTAATTACTGTTCATGCAGTGAAAGGGGCAATCGACAGTGAAATCGGTCCACCCTATTATGTGAGTAAGCGTTGAGACACGCAATATCAAGAAACCGGTCCAAACAACCATTTCATGATATAAAATTGATGAGCTAGTCATCAGTACGCTCAACTGGTCATCTGAGCACAACAGCGATAATTGCCATAATAGATGTACAGTATCAAGAAAAGTGATCTAGATGACCTCTTCTCACCTAGAGACTGACAAAATCAGAGTCAGAATGCTCAAACTAGTCAGTCAGACAGAAAATAGTAAATAGTAAAAAGTGAATAGTGAAAAATGTAGTGTTAGGTTAGTGGCCAAGACAGCCTTAATCTGGCATAAAACTGATATATTAATAATTAGCAGGCTCAATCTGGTCAATTGAGCACAAAATGTAGACTTTGTTTGAGAGAAACACAGTATCGGGATGAAGGTCAAGACGACCTTTTCTCGCCCCGAAACTAATATATTTAGACTCAGGACGCCCAAATTAGTCAATCGGGCACCTGACATGTTTTTTGAGATGGGGTCATACAGATCCTAAAAACTGGTCCAGAAGACCTCAGATGGACGTAAAACTGATAAATTTGAAATCAGCACGTCCAAATTTTTCAAGGGAGACTGTGTTTGAAATTTCACGTGAAAATGCCTCGTTATGTGTGCACAGTGTCAACACAGTGTAGGCCTAACCACAATATTAAGAAATTGGTCAAGATGACCTTTTCTTGATATAAAACTGATATATTTGGAATCAGAATGCTCAAATTAGTCGTTTGAGCACAAAAAGTAATTTTTGACTAGGAACCATACAGTATCTAAAAACTAGTCGAGACGACCTCGGATGAAGATAAAACTGATATATTTGGGTTCAACACGCCCAAATTAGTCTGTATAGCCTATCTTAAAATTTTTCAAAAATTTAGCATAAAAGGGTCGAAATATTTGTAACTTTGTAAAAATGCCCCCATAATTTTCCCTTACCTTATTTTCTCCCCTCACACCACCCATAGATGAACAGTAACCACTGATCGAATCTGACCTCTATTTTTGACACCGTCGGTACCATTGGAAAGCTCTCGACAAGCTGATTCCAACGGTGTACAGACTCGACGGAACCGATGTCGGAGGAAGGCGCACGCGCCGCTCAAAAACTGTTCGTGGTGAAATTTTCAAATCGATGTATCTCCATCGTCTGACATCCAAATGCCACGATTCTAGTCCCAATGGATTCGTGGTGAAGAGTAGAACAAGACCCAGGCCTCCTTTCACATCAACAGCTACCGGATTGCACTGCCCAAACTCGCCCGTCGCAGTCACCATCGCCGTCATGGAATCCGACTATTCCGGCTGAGTTGAGTTGCAAGGTGGGTGTCAAAATGCTCAAAACAACACGTAGATCAAAAGTCCCAAATCAATTTTCGGCAACAATGCCAAAAAATGGAGATCCAACCATTGCTGCCGTCACCAATCTGCGAAGCCTGATTTCCGGCGATAGGAGCTTCGATTGGTGAAATTGACACCACCAATGGGTTCCTCTCGTTGAGCTCTTCAAGATGGTGGTCGCCACTTCCCACACCGGTCAACGGCAACCGAAGACCAAAAATTGAAGAATGGTCCATTGGCCTATTTTTGACATTCTGGACACATTTGTAGCATCGGATTTGCAAACCAGAGTTTCAAAAGTGAAGAACGCAGATTCAAAGATTGTGCAGTCGAGACTGAACGGTTCGTTCGACCGTCGACGGGAACGATTTTGATAGTGGTTTTGATCCCTTGATTCATCAATTTATTATTGAAAATAATTATGTATTGATTATGGATTACTGACTTGAGGAATTATAAGAAAAAGGGGATGAAATGTCAAAAAAGAGAATGTGAGGAAATATGAATATTTTTATGTAAAAAGCTGAGCTTTTACGTAAAAACTAGGTCTCTGGTATAGTACGTGGTAGATTAGATTAGGTTAGTTGGTTTTGAGGTGTTTCCTAAACGCGGAAACCCAAAAATTAAGAGGAAATGCTGCCGAAATTTCTAAAATAGCACAAAGGGGTATTTTAGGAAACGAGGGGTAAAAATGTGATCGGGATGGAAACCCGAGCCCCCTCGATGACCTAGGTCTAGGAAAGAAGGATGGACGTTTTGAGGATTAGTGAACCGCCTAATTAGAAATCTCGTAATGTAAGAAATGACCCTTAGGTCAAAATAATACCACCCGAGGGACGGGTGTGATCTAAGCGTAGGATTTGGAGCGGTTAAATCGGTAAAGGTAACCCCATAGGCTAAACAGTCAAGACACGAGGTATGTGGTCAGTTGACTAGTTGGTCAACTAGTCAAGGACTGAGTCTGAACGGGACAGTGAGAGACAGTGATTAATTTGTCTAGTAGACAAATTAATTAAGCACGATTAGAAATTAAATATCAAAGTCCTAGGTAAAGCAGTTGGGTACTGATAGGCATCGGTACCACACAATGATAGATATATTAGTCACCAACGATAGTGTGACCTTAAGCGATGTTAATTAATTTATTAGGTAAATAAATTAATTAACCATGATTAGAGAATCAAATTCTTAAGAAGAGGGCAATTAGTAATGATAAGGATTGGTACCACATAACGATAAAGGTTTTATTAGTCACTAATGGCCATAGTGACCTCAGAGGGAATGTTAACAAATTGCATTATGATTACAGGGAGGTACCTGTATTGTGACGAAGGTGAGAGTATAAACTGTCCGATGACAGGTAAGTACAACTTCACCTACAGCATAAAGAAAATGAATTTAAAATGATGGTTTTTCAGTATTTTAAGTATGTACCATGCACACGATGCTACACAGCATACATAAGAGCATATAGTTTCACAATCGAGTAGATTAATGAAAGAACAAAATAGAAGCCATACGTTCCCGCCACGTAGGCCTTGGGATAGCTTAGAAAAGCACATGGCTAGAATAGATAAGCAAGATGGAATTTAATAGACGTGTCGTACCGACTCTTTCCGTTGAAAGGGTTTTCAGAGTTAAAGTAAGACAAGGTAGAGAGTTGAGCATCCGTTGATGGTCCTCCGGCCTCTTTAGTGACCTCGACGTTACCGTTGGTCTGCGCGTACTCGGGACTGACACAGGGGCCCAAAGCAGACGAGATAAAGAAAAAGAAGATGTTGAACCATAAATGAACATAACTGGATCATGCATTGATCACCGTATGCATTAGTTCCTTATGCATCTAGTTCCCATAAAATGCATTCAGTATAAGGTATGCTATGTTATGCATTCAATACATGATGATGTATTCTATGATGTGATAAATGATGCTATGATATATGATATGTTATATGGGATCCGTGATGACTGGTGTGCTCCCATGATTTTAAGTATGTGTATGTTTAAACATGTTTTGTGGTAAACATGTTGTACTTACTGGGCGTAAAGCTCACGGAGTGTGTTTATGCTGTAGGTAAGCATCCTATAGCATAAACAACAAGGGGCAACGATGGCGGTAGAGGCGGATGTGAGGATGAGGTTATGGATACACCGTAAGTATTCTTCCACACAGTATGAGTAAATAGTATTTTGAATGGTGCCAGTTAAATAGTGTTTTAAATAGTAAAGGTTAAACAGTACTTTCGAATAGTAAATAGTATATGTATGAATAGTATATTTAAATAGTATCTGGTGAATAGTAATCAGATAAACAAGTATATAAGTGCGTATATATAATTGAAATCCTTATGTTTTTCAAATTCCGCATTTTAAAGTATACATACGTGAATAGTAAATACATATACGTATAAAAAAAAATCCATTATATTTATGGTATCAAGTTAAGTAAGTTTAAGCATCGACTTTAAAGCAAAAGTTAAAAGTACAAGTAATAGTAGTTTTTAGTGACGGTCCGGGCCACTAAGGGCACGGGGCGTCACAAATATGACTCGTGATCAGGGGATGTCTACTGGAGATGATTCCGATGAAGACGAAGAAGACCCAGAGGAATTTTCATTGGGTCAAGATGAATAGGATGTTGAAACCTAAATACGTGTCCATATATAAATATGTAAGTGTGCATGTATGTTTATATGAAGTAAGATGTTAAGACAAATACAGTCTAAAAGTGCATGTAAATGTTCATGTATGTTATGTATGATGCAAGAAATGCTATGAGATGAGATGTTTTGAAATGCTTATATTATGCAGTAAATGATATGTTTAAAAATTTTGCAACCTTACTAAATTATTTATGAAAAATTCTAACTCTTGATCATCGTGTAAGGCTAGAAGTAAGAGAACATAATGAGTGCACAAAAAGGAAGACGCCCCACGATAGTAGATAGAGTGGAGGAATTACAAGTGTGACGACCAGAGAATTCTAACAGTGTAACTTAGTTTAATCTAGGGTTTTCTATAAGTTCTATAAGCAAGAATGTAAAGAAACATTATATTTGTAATTAGACAAATTATAGTGTTGATAGTAATAAATAGATGTTTTGGAGGAATTAAAATCTCCAAAAATGAGTAGAGAATAAAGTATATGAGTAAGAAAGTGATTTCGGGCAAAAACGGTCAAAAAGGAGTAGTTTCTGTATCAGAACAGTGTAAAGATAAGAATATGGCAAGTCAAAGTAAGAGCACAGTAAGAAAAATAATTTAAGGTTTTTTAGAGTTTTAAGACAGTATTAGAATAATTTGACAGTACAGATGGCTAGATAAGTCCTCCGGTATGTCACCCCAGAAATTGCATCATTTTCGATAAAATGATGAAGCATTTTAGGGCCAAAGAAACCAAGAGATTACCCTAGGTAAAACCTAAGGTTACTAAAGGATGAAAAACTTTGTCATTGATTTTTAGCCCAACGACAGTAGAATAAGGTAAACCAATCGCACATGAGGCATCAGAAACCCACCTACGCGATTTCGGTAAAGTTTGGTTCGGTTTGACTTTTGATCAAACTTTGACCTATGGATTAATTGGATGACATCATGGATGATGTCATAATTAAGAATAAGAAAATTAGAAGAAAAAGGGTGGTAGGTAGGATGAATGGTTAAGATTAAAGGTAGGTAAGATCAAGGGTTAAGATTAAACCAAAAATGCAAAGTTGATTTTTTAAAAAAATTTTGTGGATAAGGGCTGAAGTAGGTTGGTTTTGCAGCTGGAAAAGCAGTGAAAATAATTATATTTTGACCCCAAAAAGTTTGCAAATAAACCCTTAAAAAGTTGCTAAAAAGTCCCTAAAGAAAATTGCTAAAAAGCCCTCCTTTTGGGCCTCCTTTTTAAAAACATTTTTGGCTTCATAAAATCAGAAAATTTTTCTGAAATTACAGCCCCTTTGCTGCCCTTTGATGCCTTGACTCTCCCCCCTCATTGAGCTTAAGTTTCTTCAAAGTTTGATGCCAAAATCTTAAGCAAAGTCCTTCCTAAGCAAGTGTTGAGTAACATAGCAAGGTAAGCTCAAAATTTCAAGCTTTTCTTTGGCATTTTGAAGAAGAAATCCGTGGCTATGTTAAGTAGAAAAGAATGAGAAAAGTTTAGTTCAAACTTTGTTGTTTAAGGTTAATTAGTTGGCATGATAGTTAAAGTGTAATTTAGAAGCTTGAAACAAGAATTTTTCATGTTTGTTTTATGAGGAACCCGTGGCTAAGTGTATGGGTTCAAGGAATTTCAAGTTTGGTTTAATTAAATTGTTGTTTTAAATTGTGTTTTGATATGTAAAACAAATAGAAAGAAAGTTTGAAAGCTTAAAACCAAAGTGGGATTCGGTTTGTTTCAAGAAAAACCGTGTATGTTACTAGGGTTTGGAAAGAATTTGGAGTTAGTTTTGGTTGATTTAAACATGTGTGTTGATGTGTACAATGTTTAAAAAGAAAAGTTAAAAAGTTTGAAACAAAATTTTGTAAGGTTTTCTAAAGGGAAACCATGTATACCTAGTGTGAAGAACATGTAAAAATCATGTGATTTTAGTGTTGTGATAAGTTAGAATGATGTAGAAGATAAGCTTGTGTAAGTGGTTGATTTGAAAACCAAAGTTTGGTTAGGGTTTAGCATAAAACCCATGGCATCCAAGTGAAATTTCAACAAGAATTTTAGTTGGTTTTGGTATTGAATATGCCTTAAAAACCATGTTTATAAGTGTAAGAAAGAATGTTTCAATTAAAGAAAATTTTGGAGTTGGAAACCTAGACTAAAACCGTGGCCTAAATGATTGAAAAACAAATATTTTGTGTGTGAATTGTACAATAAAAGTGTGGAAAGTTTTTACGTAAAAGTTTAGAAACTTTTGCATAAAATAGGCCTTTGGTATAGTACGTGGTAGGTTTAGATTAGGATAGATGGTTTTGAGGCATTTCCGAAACGCCGGAAACCTAAAATTTAAGCGGAAATGCTGACGAAATTTTTAAAGCGGTATTAAGGGCATTTCAGGAAACGAGCGATAAAAATATGCTCGGAGATGAAAACCGAGATCCCTCAGTACCTTAGAGTTTGAAGTAAGAAAGCAAGTCTAGCAGAATAGTAAACCGATCCCTAAAATCTAAAATGCTGAGAGGACGGGAAAAAAATAACGTCAAGGGCGTTTTGGGTAACAAGGGTAAAGTTTAGGGTCGTGATGGAAAAACCCGAGCCCTCGGAGATCTAAGTTGGGAAGAGAATAAGAAACGTTTTTAAGATTAGTGAAAAGCTCGTTTGAAGCTCCAAAACGTTAGAAAAACGAGCCACGACCTCAAGGGTCAGAATAGTATATCACCCGAGGGACAGGTGACAAGTAAATAGTGTAATCGCAACAATTAAGTTGTAAAAATTTACCGAGACCTAGAAAAGATTGTTTTAAGATTTTAGGGACTCAGAAAATCCCGCTTAAGCACCAAAATAAGAATGCTACGACCCCAATACCCGTTAGGGGCAAAATGGTCATTTTGACCAAAAAGTCTAGAAAAGTTAAGAAAGGGGCGTTAAACCCTCCAGTTAGCTATTTTTTGGTTCTCGGATCTAGGGAACCCAGTCTAAGTAGAAAAATAGAAATGTCCACCGGCCCAGTTACTATTCACGTGCATGGCACTATTCATCGTCGGAAGTTACTATTCACCAAGTTTACCAAAATTTCTGAAATGCTCGAAAATGGTTGCTAGAGCCCTAGAAAAGTCTAAACAGAGTCGTTAGGACTTTAAATGTCATCATAAGACTTTAATTAAGATTTTAAAAGCTAAAATTCAGATTTTAGTATAGTAAAGTCAGTTAATGAAAACGTATTAACTGATGATATTACGTCTTTAGGAAACTCAACTAGAGACAGGCAAAGGAGCTCGACGGACCACAGAAGTTTACACTAGCACAAGTACTGTAAGTACAGACATTTAATTGTCTATTCACGAATTGACTTGCCATATAGTTGTATTATATATATACATATTTAAGTTATTCAGTTTATGACATGATACTAGCATGTTCACGAGAATAGTTAAGCAAGATCAGATAAAGAAAAGAAGAATAAGATAAATTAGATAATAAGACTTAAAAGTTAAGGTTGGCGTACTGGCCTCTCCAGTTTTAAGGTTCAAAGATAGCCTCTACCCCAGTTGTGTGGCACTGCCTCGTTAATAATGAGGTAGTTGATGGCTTGACTTGCTACCTATAGGTAGTAGTCCAGAGATGACCTTAGGGTTGATTGGTGGGTCGCTTCCCTGATCTTCTATTAGTCTGCGTGCAATAGGTACGTCTAACCATGGGCCCACAAGAGAAAGATTAAGCAAGATAAAGTAAAGCAAAGAAAAGAAAGAGATAAAATAGAAAGAATAAGTAAAGCATAGGAATAAGCAAATAATTGGTCATAAGTTGACTAACCCTAAGTGTGGTGTATTCAGCTTATTTACTTGTATGTTTGTACTCACTGAGCTTTAGCTCATGAGTCTATTCGTGATGTAGGTAATAAAGGTAAGCAGCCAGCAATATGAAACAAGAGTCACAGACTGGCAGGCAGATTCCAAAAATGTCATGGACGAGTTATAGTTCCGTTTCACAGAGTTCCGCTATAATCAAAGTGTAAAAGAAAGAAAGTGTAATAGTGAAGTATATGTATAAAGATAAGATAAGAGTGTAGTATGTTAAGTAGTGAAAGAAGCTTAAATATATGTTTTTATTTTTACGTACTTTAAAGTAACAAGATCGCAAAGTATATTTTGGGGAAAAATATTAAGTAGTATGCATATATTTATGTATACACGATTTCAAAGAACTAATAGTTTCATCCAATCAAGTTTAAAAAGAAAAAAAAATATTCCTGGTTTTTCAACTACAAATCTTTTAAATCCCTAAAGAAAAAGAAAGTTATAAAAACAAGCAAGCTAAGTAAGTAGAAGCAAAGAACAAAGGAAGCAAGCAAGATAAGGTGGACGACCCAAGCTAGAGGGATCGTGCCCATAAGAGTTGGTAGCTAGTGGCTATATGGGATACCTAGCATACGTAACAGATGTGATAGAGGAAAAGAAATTGCAACCGAAAGATGTTCACGTTGTCAATGAATTTCTCGATGTATTCCCAGAGGAAATGCCAAGATTACCTCCAGAAAGGGAGATTTCATTTCAGATCGATATTATGCTAGGGACTACTCCAATATCCAAAGCACTGTATCTTATGGCCCTAGCAGAATTAAAAGAACTGCAGGTGCAGTTAAAAGAACTGCTTGACAAGGGATTTATCCGACCAAGTTACTCTCAATGGGGAGCTCCGGTTTTATTTGTTAAAAAAAAGGATGGAACTCTCCAGATATGTATTGATTAGAGAGAGTTGAATAAGGTTACCATCAAAATAGGTATCCACTACCTAGAATTGATGACCTATTTGACCAGTTAAAAGGAGCAGCGGTATTCTCAAAGATTGATTTATGTTTAGGATACCACCAACTGAGAATCTAGGAAAGCAACATTCCCAAGACGGCATTCAAAATTGGTTACGGTCACTATAAATTTTTGGTGATGCCATTCGGATTGACTAATTCTCCAGCCGCGTTTATGGATTTAATGAACAGGGTCTTTAGAGAATTTCTTGATAAGTTTGTCATCGTGTTTATCGATGACATACTTACATATTGAAAGACTCATGAAGAGCATAAAGAGCATCTGAGAATTGTCCTTCACACCATGAGAAGGCATCAGCTGTATGTGAAATTCTCCAACTGTGAATTCTGGTTGGATAAAGTGCACTTTCTTGGACATGTGGTGACAAAGGAAGGAATTGCGGTAGATCCTGCCAAGGTAGAAGCAATTAATAAATGGCCTGCTCCTAAGAGTGTGACTGAGATACGAAGCTTCTTAGGACTAGCCGGCTACTACAGAAGGTTTGTGGAAGGATTCACATGATTAGCCTCACCCCTCACTGCTCTCACTCATAAGGAAAAGAAATACGAGTGAACGCAAGAGTGCAAAAGATGTTTTCAAGAATTAAAGAGACAACTAACCAGCGCACCCATTCTTACACTACCCACCGAAGGAGAAAAGTTCACAATCTATAGTGATGCTTCAAAGATAGGCTTGGGAGCTATATTAATGCATAATGACAAGGTGATTGCTTATGTGTCGCGTCAATTAAAGAATGACAAGAGAAAATATCCTACTCATGACTTGGAACTTACTGTAGTAGTATTCGTACTCAAAATCTGGCGACACTATTTATATGGAGCTCAGTGCCAAATTTTCACTAATCACCAGAGTTTGAAATACTTCTTCACGCAGAGGGAGTTAAACATGCAACAAAAACGATGGTTAGAGTTCGTGAAGACTATGACTATGAAATCCTTTACCATCCTGGAAAAGCAAACCGAGTAACAGATGCTTTAAGCAGAAAAGCTACTCCTCCGCAATGGTTGCCAATAGAGGAGCTACCAAAAGCATTGCAGTAAGAAATTAACTCCCTCAGATTGGAGTTAATAGTTGGGAAGTTATCAGCACTACGATTAGAATCCTCTCTGTTCAAAGATATTAAAAAAGCTCAAAAGCAGGATCCACATGCAATAAAGCTCTGAGAAGAGGTTTCCCATGGCAAGAAGTCAGATATAAGCATTTCCAGTGATGGAATGCTTTTATATCAGGGAAGAATCTATGTCCTAGCCAATGAAGGACTTAGAAAACGAATCGTGGCAGAAGCTCATGAAACGCCGTATTCCATTCATCCTGGAGCCAGCAAAATGTATCAAGACCTCAAGATATAGTTTTGGTGGAAAGGGATAAAGAATGATATTGTCAAATTTGTGAGTAGATGCCTAACTTGTCAAAAAGTCAAGGCTGAGCATAGACATCCTGAAGGAAAATTGGAACCTCCAGAAATTCCAGAGTGGAAATGGGAGCACATTATCATGGATTTTATGGTAGGACTTCCCATAACCCGAGAAAGGTACGATGCTATCTGGGTAATTGTCGATAGATTAACCAAGACAGCGCGATTCATAGCCATAAAAACAACCTTCACATTGGAAAAATTGGTACATCTGTATGTGACCAATATTATTCGATTACATGGAGTTCTAAAGTCTATTATCTTTGGTCGAGATGTACGGTTCACTTTAGCATTTTGGAAGTACATATAAGAGGCTATGGGGACAGAATTATGCCTTAGCATAGCTTTTCATCCCCAGACAGATGGACAGTCAGAGTGAACCATCCAGACATTGGAAGATATGCTCAGAGCCTGTGTTATAGATTTTCCTGAGAGTTGGAATGAGAAACTACTGTTGATCGAATTCTCATACAATAATAGTTACCAAGCTTCCATAGGAATGGCACCGTATGAGGCTCTATATGGATAAAAATGTAGATCGCCTATCTACTGGTACGATCTATGAGAAAAGTAGTTGCACAAGATTGATTTTATACAAGAAACTTTAGATGCAGTTGTAAAGATTCAGAGAAGGATGAAGATTGCTCAAATCTACCAGAAATTCTACGTAGATAAACGACGAAGATTCCTGGAGTTCAACAAAGGAGATTTCGTATTCCTTAAGGTATCACCGATGAAGGGCGTAATGCATTTTGGTAAAAGGGGAAAATTGAGTCCAAGATATATTGGGCCATTCGAAATAATCGAACGCATTAAGAAAATAGCCTATAAGTTGGCATTACCCCTAGATCTATCGACAGTACATAATGTCTTCCATATATCAATGGTGGGAAAGTACGTACCTGATCCATCACATGTGTTGAAGTACGAACTGATACAAGTCCAAGAAGATTTGACGTATGAAAAACAACCAGTGTAGATTTTAGCACGTGAGGAAAATGTGTTAAGAAATAAGACGATCCCACTAGTCAAGGTTTTATGGAGAAATCACAGTGTTGAAGAGCGTACGTGGGAACGTGAAGACAAGATGAAAGCTTCATACCCCCTCTTATTCTAATTTTCAAGGACAAAAATTTTATAAAGAGGGGTGAATATGACAACGGAGAAATTTTACTGCTCTCGGAAATTATGTATAATGTATGTATATAATGATTTTTATGTAGACAACTGTAAAATATATGATTTAATAATATTTAGAACGCAATGAAATGTTCTAACTATGCCAAAGGGAGTATGTTCAGGAATGAAAAATTTTACCGAATCGAAATTGAATCATTTATGCCATTTTCGGTTTCAAAAACTCTAGAAATATACCGTAAGGCACTAAAAGACAAAATACTTACAGCATGGATTTTTAGTCAAACTGGAGTGAATTAAGGAAAACCGATCGCACGGACAGCCTCAGAAACTCGTCTATGCGATTTCGGTGCAAAACCGTTCAGTTTGACTTTTGGTCAAAAAGTTTGACTGAAATAATTATGTTGAGTCGAAGATTGGATGTGAAACATTGAATGAATGTAAGGTTACATCAAGATCCAAGGGCTAGGGTTTAAAGTCACCTTGATCCAATGGCTAGGATGCAAAGTCAACACAAAAAGTCAAGGAAAGCTTAACAAAAATTCAAGAGAATTCTAGGGCTTCATATGTGGCAGATTTTTTTGGGAAAATCAGAAAAAAATCTAACAAGTTTTTATTAACTACAAAATAGCCCTTATGTAGGAAAATAAATCGGTAAAAACGTATCAAAGTAGCGCAGCGGAACAATAAAAATTTTTATATCATTAAATATCTCATGATGCCATATACAATAAACCAACAACAATTAAAACTCATACCTCAAGGACGCCAATCTGCAAGAGGAGAATGACCAGAAGCTTCAACCAACTAGCCTTCTCTACTATTCTCCAATTCCCGAATAGTTGAGTGTGTGGGCACTCTGAACCTCGATCGGTATGCTAGCACTGCTAGTCTTCTTCCGACCACCTAGATCTCTAAAGAACTTTATTTTCACGGTGGGTTGTGCAACAATAAGCCTGCTCACCTAAGAGTCTGTGGCCTGAGAGAACTGAAGTGGCAGGACCTCTATTTATAGACCTACATGAGGTGATTCTCTAAATTTGAATTGGATTAGGAAAAGATATTCTCCTTTATCCATAACCATAAAATCTGAATTTTCCAAGGGAAAATCCCAACAATAAAATTCGGCCATTTTGGATAAATCCAATCCAAATCTAAACAAGATTTTAACTAGAATTTTATCTCCCTTTTTCAACCAAAAAATCTGAAATTTCCTAGAAGAAAATCTCCTCAAAAAATTCGACCACATTTAGGATAAGGGAAAATCAAAATTCCACTAGGATTTTCAAGCTTGAATCTTATCTCATCCTTATCCAAAATAACCGAATTTTCCTAGGAGATATTTTCCAAAATTTCGGCCACTTTCTGGGGAGGAGAGAATCCAAATTCAACTGGGATTGAAACTTGAATTTTTCCCTTGAACCTTATCCACAAAATCTGAAAATCCATTGAGGATTATCCTCAAAATTTCATCCAACTTTTAGTTAGGATTTGGATTCAAAATTCAAGTAGGATTCTAACAAGATTATCCTCTCCATATCCAACTCAAATTTGAATTTCAAACCTTGTGGATTTTCCACAATCAATTCGAATCCCACTTGGACTGTGATTCAAAATTTGAATTTTAAATTTCAAATTCGAATTTCAAATTCAAATTTCAAATTTCAAATTTCAAATTTCAAATTTAAATTTCAAATTCAAATTTCAAATTCGAATTTCAAATTCGAATTTCAATTTCAAATTTAAAATTTAAAATTTCAAATTTAAAATTTCAAAATTCAAATTTCAAAATCCACAAAACAGTTGTATTTCAAATTCTTGTTCTCATGGATAATTTTTTACAACTCCAATCCAATCTCAAATAAAATCATGGCAACTTTATTTGGAGTTCGAATAATTGTGTACTCTATTATCCAAAACAAAATCTGAATCCAACCGGAGAGAATCTTGTCTACCATCCTAATCTTGTGTCATCACCATCCATGCATAATAAACCAACCAAGAGCATACACAAATCAATTTACCAAACGTTAAGGAATTATGTGGAGCTAGTAGAGGGACTGATTGGACATATATAATTGGGCTCCCACAAATCCATATGATCATCATTCTTTTACCGAACAACTCAATCATATGATCACTAAATTCAGAGTCACACCACTATAAACCTGAAACTGAACTCCCAATTATATACCGTATTACGTAAGCCTATGACAAGCTATCGTCCAATGACCTTGTCATGTATGCAGAACCCTCATATGATATCCATGATCAGCCTTAGGCCAAAGTCCGTTTAATCCTACTGATCAGGCTATCTTAATGTTCCATTATACTACCGAATAAAGAAAATGATTATTCACCATATGTGAATAAGAAGCCATCCACCTAGCAGACGACCCAAGGCCTTGTCCATTTTCACATTCAGTATAATGCCTTTAAGAGGATACCCTTAACTCCTCATTAGAGCTATGACTCCGATATCTGTAAACGAACCCTTCATCGTATACAAGTCATGAACCCAACGAACCGGCCTATAAGCTTACTACCTCTGAGACGCTTTAGCCATTGAAATATCAAAGTACATAAGTCATATACATGAAGCTGTCCTTTTACTCAGGATTAAGGTTACTACATAATGAACGTCAAAAGCAGATCGATCCACTCAAAGCGGACTTCGTAATCAATCATGCTTTTGTCCCAGTCTAATATGTCACCACCAAGCAACATGTCTATGTCTCTACTTGGGAGTCCAGCTCCAGACAGTCAAGACAAACTGTCCCCTCCAAGGCTTTAGACAACATAATAGTCATAACATGAGTTAGATGCTCGGTCTAACCCCATAGACTACAGACCATAGTTTAGACCGCTAACTTTAGAACATTATCTTCTCGCATACAAAAGTCCATCGCTTGCAACGTTCTAACAGTTTAACACAAGCAGTCAGGGAGCCATATTTGCTTACATTTACTTTAACATGTAAATAAGATGAGGACAGATAGCAATGTAATGAATAACCTCTATATATAATTTTATTATCCAGTTCAAAATAAATACATCAAAATGTCTCTAATGCTTAGGGCATTTCCTAACAATCTCCCACTTGCCCTAAGCCAGCAGATGTGCCATGTTACGCATCCCCGTCGCCTCTACGTGCCTCTCAAAGCTTCTAGCCACCAAAGTCTTAGTAAAGGGATCGGCGATGTTGTCCTCGGACGCGATCTTACATACATCCACTTGTCCTGTCTCCACGTGCTCTCTAATAATATGATATCTCCGATCGATGTGCTTGATCCTCTTGTGGTGCCGAGATTCCCTTGGGTTGGCAATAGCCCCTGTGTTATCACAGTAAAGTGTGATAGGTTTGTCAATACCAGGAATGACCTCAAGGTCTCTAAAGAACTTGCGGAGCCATACCGCTTCTTTAGATGCCTCAGCCGAAGCCACATATTCAGCCTCCATAGTAGAGTCAGCTGTGTAGCCCTGCTTCACGCTCCTCTACACAATGGCGCCTCCTCCGAGTAAAAACACTGATCTAGATGTCGATTTCCTCGAATCCTTACAAGTCTGGAAGTCTGAGTCCGTGTATCCTACGGGTGTTAGGTCCCTTCCAGAATACACCAGCATATAATCCCTCGTTCTCTTAAGATACTTGAGTATATGCTTTACAGCTTGCCAGTGCTTGGTTCCAGGATTTACTTGATATCGACTCACCATACCTACTGCAAAACATATATCTGGGCGAGTGCAAAGCATAGCGTACATAAGGCTACCCACAACGGATGCATAAGGGACCTTACTCATACGCTCTCTTTCTTCCGATGTCTTGGGACAATCATCCAATGAAAGAGTTAGACTGGCAATAGAAGGTTGTGAGCCTTTCTTTGCCTCTTGCATTGCATATTTGTCAATTATTTTATCTATGTATGAAGCTTGGGATAACGCTATCATTTTGTTCTTTCGATCTCTAAAGAGACGAATGCCTAGAACATAATTAGCTTCTCCCAAGTCCTTCATGTCAAACTATTGGTGTAACCAAAGCTTGACCGATGATAAGTTCCCTACATAATTCGTAATGAGTAGTATATCATCGACATAGAGTATTAGAAAGACCACTTTTCCATCCTTAATATGTTTATAAACACAAGGTTCATCAACGTTCTGCTCAAAACCAAATGTCTTAATCGCTTGATCAAACCTCTGGTTCCATGAGTGGGATGCTTGCTTTAATCCATAAATGGATCTAAGCAACTTGCAGACTTTCCTTTCTTGGCCTTTCGCTACGAACCCTTCGGGCTGTATCATATAGATACACTCTTCAAGATGGCCATTCAAGAATGCCGTCTTGACATCCATTTGCCAGATCTCGTAATCGAGAGCCGCAGCAACGGACAGAAGAATACGGATAGACTTCAGCATAGCAACAGGCGAAAAGGTTTCATCGTAATTGATTCTAGCCTTTTACGTGTATCCCTTTGCAACCAGTCTAGCTTTGAAAGTTTCCACTCTCCCTTCCGCATCCTTCTTTCTTTTGTAGGCCCATTTGCATCCAATGGGTTTTATCCCATCCGGCAAATCTACAAGTTCCCAAACAGAGTTGGATTTCATAGAATCCATCTCATTGTTCATAGCCTGTTTCCAAGATTTAGAATTAACATCATTTATAGCTTCATCATAGGTGACCGGATCATCCTCATGCTCATGAGCTTCGGCCTGATATACCTCAGCATCATACATGAAGAAATTAGGTTTCTTCGAAACCCTCCCACTACAACGAGGCACCCTAAATTGTTGATCGTCTGCAGATCTTTCATCGGAACCCGGACTTGCGTCCAAAACCGAAATCTGTTGAGCAGTTCTTTCACCCGATAATTCCTCTAGCACCACTTTGCTTCGAGGCTTAAAGTCCTTCATGTGACTTTCCTCCAAGAATGTCGCATGGATTGAGACAATGACCTTTTGTTCCTTCAGGTTATAGAACAGACCTCCTTTAGTTCCTTTTGGATACCCTACAAACATGCACAATTCTGATCTTGGTTCCAACTTTTTCACATCCCCATCGAGTACATACGCCGGGCAGCCCCATATTCTCATATGTCCAAGGGAGGGCTTCCTGCCACGCCATAATTCATATGGAGTTTTGGGAATTGATTTGGTTGGAACTTGGTTTAGAATATCGCATGCCGTAAGCATATCCCTAAAATGATAATGGTAGCGTTGAATAACTCATCATGGACCGTACCATATCCAATAAGGTCCTGTTTCTCCTTTCGGCTACACCATTCTGTTGTGGAGTACCAGGTGCAGTCAATTGGGATAATATCCCGTTCTCCACAAGATGTCTTAGAAATTTGTCGGAGAGATATTCGCCATCTCGATCAGATCGAAGTGTCTTTATGGATTTATCCAATTACTTTTCCACTTCCGTACGATACTCTTTGAACTTGTCAAAGGTTTCACTCTTGCGGTGCATTAGATACATATATCCATACCTCGAGTAATCATCTATGAAATAGACATAATACTCGAACCCTCCTCATGCTGTGACGTTCATGGGGCCACATACGTCAGTATGCACAATTTCTAAGAGCTCCTGAGCCCTTGTACCCTTAACTCCAAAAGACCTCTTAGTCATTTTACCCTCTAGACAAGACTCACATTGGGGAAGACGTACATCCTCCAGAGATTCCAGTGGACCGTCTTTCATCAATCTTTGAATCCTATCCTGATTAATATGACCAAATCTTAAATGCCAAAGATACGCCTTGTTAGTGTGAGAAACTTTCAACCTTTTAGAGTTATCAATTAATTCAGTGTCAAGCAGTGAGTACATCTTTGGTTTGATCAAATATAGGTTTCCATCCATCCATCCAGAATAGATAAAAGACTTATTTCTATGAATATCAACTCTTTTACTAAAAGAAACTGAATAAGAATCCTTTATTAAACAAGCTACCGATATAAGGTTCCTCCTAAAATTAGGAACATAAAAACAGTCTTTCAATGAAATAAACCTAAATTGATCAAAATAAAGGTAAATATCTCCCACTGCCTCAGCCACTACCAAGCTGCCGTCTCCAGTTCGCAACGAGAGGCTCCTATCATGTAGACTTCTCGTTTCCACGAACCCCTGCATTGTCACGGCCCAAAATTTAGACATGTGACACGGCAGCTAAATCATAATATCAACCCGAGATTTAAGGAAAATATTTATTACAAAAAACGGGTCAACATTATAATTTAGCTAAGCCTAATTATTTATAAAGTAGCATCATAACCACAAAACAAAATAAAGTAGAAAGTAAATACCTTTTAATGCGGAAATCAACACAAAATCGGTTTTCAAAAGAAATTACCAACCATAAATATTCCCAAGCATGAAATATGAATAACGTGAAATAAAGTACAAACTTAATGTCTCATTACATCAGAACGAGAAACATAAAGAAGAAGATGGAGAAAACGGATAGCATCATCTTCGGTAGTAACGGATATCTTAATGATTTTCGGAACTGCTACCTCCCGCACCTGGAAGTAGTCATTTCGAAATCACAAAGAAAAAAAGGGCGTGAGCGCTGGCTCAGTAGGACAGAAACAAAGGTGGGTTAACAGATAACATTTAAAAAAATGGCATAATATCCGTTTCCAAAAATAATCAACGATTTAAAAAAAACATTTTTAATGCAAGTTTTATTCTGCTGAGGACTTAGCGTAGCTGCATTATACGTGCCCCAATATTAAAATAATAAATCATTAAAACAAACCATCATATTATGAGTGAGGACTTGTCGTAGCTATAATATACGTGCCTCGAATTTGAATTATCCTAGATCATCTCGTTACGGTCTAAACAGGCCGAACGGCCCTGCGCAGGTTTAGGGACCTTCCCCCATGGCATCAACTTCGGGACGCACGCATCATTTACAATGATCGTGAACTAGAGCTCAATTATGTTCACCGGATTATTCAAAAGATGGTATTTACCAAGTTATATTATGTCATTAATCAAAACACTCTTTAAAATACACATTTATTACAAAATACGTTGAATGCGTTTATTTCATCAAAAATAGTATAATAATTTCATAAATCGAAAACAGCATGCCATCAATAAAACAGGGGAATTTAAAACACTTGACTACTCCTAGAAAAGGCTTGAACGTCCTACCTCGATTATCGCACAAGCGTTACGATAACGTGATCTACAAATCCAGCAAGAACGTCAAATAAATCCTATAATCACAACATATGATCAGTCTAGGTCTAGACATAATCATCCAATCATTTTAGTGTGTCACAAAAGATTTTAAAACGTTTAATAAACATTTGGGATTTAAAATTTGTGAAAAACTCTAAGTTAGGATATTTCTGGTCATGGGCAGACTGACCTAGGCTGATTGTAAAATCAATATCAATTCATTTTTAATCCCAAAAATTCTAAATTTTTAATATGTTAAACTAGACATCCGTAGCTTTAATTCCATATAATTTTTATAATTTTAAGACATCATTTGGTCATTCAATTAGGCCAAAAACCGAGGGTTGTTTTCAGGCATAAAAATATGGGTTTCAGTTTCAGTTCAAAAACTGGCAGTTCTGTCTGCCTATATTAGAAAAATATTTTGACTGGACAAACGGATGATTTTAGTTCTGAAATTTTGCAGGCATTTATGGGACATCTTGAATTTAATTTTAGGCTCAAGAATCACTCAAAAATCGTTTTTAACACTCAAGTTATGGCTGACACAAATTTACTGTTCATATGGTAATTTTCCAGATTTCTGTTTTTCTGTGTCCGAATTTCGATTAGCCTCAAACCAATTCAATTTTCATCCAATGATCACTAAATTTTGTGGAAAACCTTATTTATATGTCATTAACATAACCCAAGAATCAAATTGACAAAATCATAAAATCTTACACATATGATAATAGGGTTTTTCAAAAGGGGATCAATGAGGCAAAATTTTAGGGTTTGAGAGAAAAATCACACCTTGTTTGTGCTGCCCTATTTTTGATGCTTAGTCTCCCTTTTGGCTGAATTTGTGTGAGTATTGGAGTCTTCAAAATAGTATGGAAATAGTGGAGAAAACCATATAAATTTCGGATTTAAAATCAAAAGGAGAAGGAAGGAAAAAGTTCGATTTCTCACCTTGTTTTTGTCTCAAAAGTTGTTGAATCTTTGAGTTGCCTTTGGTAGGTTTTGTTTGCTGTTTTAGGTGTGTTTTGGTAGAGAAAATTCAGAGAGGGGAGAGGGGAAAGCTGGCCGAAATTTTGAGGGTGAAAGGAGGGGTGAATGAGAGTTAAAAGGGGGTTTTTATACTAGGTTTTTCTTTCCCTTTCTCTTCCTTGTTTGGCTGAAAATTTTAAGGGGCAAAAGGGAAAGTTTTTGTGCTGTTTTGAGGCTAGGGTTTTCTCTCTTATTTCCCCTTAAGTGGCCGAAAATTATCCCTTAGTTTTTAAGGAAAAATAATTTGAATTTTAATTGAGTTTTAACCTAGCTTTTAATTCAAATAAAATCTCCTTTATTTCCTACACTTTATGGCCAAATTTCTTCTTTATATCTAAGGGATGAAATTTGAATTTAAATCCTACTTGGATTTTTGGAATTTAAATTTTAATTAAAATCCCAAGTGATGGCCGAATATTTTGGGGTTTCTTTTTGAAGTTCAAATTGTTGACTTTTTGAGTGGAATTTGACTAGGAAACCAACCTAGGGTTTCCAAAAGGATTTTTAATTAATTTTTGGCACACTAATTTTATTTAAATTATATATGGACCCTTAAATAAAATTTAAGACGTCACATGCATAGAAACACAAACATGATTAGTGGCGCCCGAATCAATGACCCAAGTGTCTTTCGATTCTTCCACCAAACACGCTTCTAAGTAGTAAAGTTCCTTGCCTTCCTTGCCCTTGGTGGCTAGGATTTCCCTGCAAGCCTTTTTAAAGTGACCTACCTTCCTACAACGGAAGCACTTGGACTTTTTAGGGTCTCTGGGCTTCTTGTTCTTCTTCTGCTTCTTCCCATCTGAGACAGGTGGATTAGAAGAACTGGAAGCCGCTTACTTCTAATTTGGCCTCTTTCTCTTCCGTGAGGGTTTGGAACATTCCGCCAAATTGGCCTCACCTTTGGGTTAGACAGCATCCCCATCTCTGATCATCCGCTCATAAGCCTGGAGTTGCTTCATGAGCTCGGTTAATCCTAACTCCCTTGTCGTTAGATTGTATGCGGCTTTAAACCCCACAAATCTTTAGACAAAGTTTTGAACACCATCTCGATCTAGGTGTTGTAGTCCAACTCAGCACCGTTTTCGGTAGCCTCAGCGAAGAATCCCATTAGATGATCATATGGTCCTTCACCGGAAGTACCCGCCTTCTGCTTAGAGTTCATAATACTGGTGATAGCGGACTATCGAGCCAATTTTTCTTGGCCTCCGAACATGTCCTCCAGATTATCCATGATCTCTCTAGCAACTTGATAAGTCTCATGCTGCTTTTGTAAAGCACTAGTCATGCTAGCAAGCATATAGCATCGAGCTATATCATTGGATTCTCTCTAACGAGTATAGGCAACCGGGACCTCCTCAAGCGGTGTGTCAGGTTTTGGCCCTGGTGGGCATGGTTCTTCCAGTACGAACTTGTGTCTCTCGCAGCTGAGAACTATTAACAGATTTCTTTTCCAATCCTTATAATTATCGCCATTCAGTTTATTCTCAGTGAGTATTGAAATGAGGGGTGTAGGTGACATTTTGAACTGAAATAAAATTATACTAGACATCATTACAAAGCCCAAGCAAATATATAGATAATTTAGCAAATAAAACATACAAGTATGTTCCTACATGAAACTTGAAAAACATGTAGTTTTGCAACGGTAATTCTCAGCACCTATTGCCCCAAGCCACCGAGGGGTGGTCATGAAAACAAATAGCTGGAACATGGACCTCATCCAATTAATATATGTTGCCTTAAATCCTCCAAGGTTAAGACATATATTAATAACCGCTTATTTGGCCACCAGTTTAGTTAACAGAGCTTCTAGGGAAGGTTAATAACTAAACGAGTCTTGAGTGTATAACCATTGTTTACGTAGCCCGATCCACTTCCTACCAAGCCACCAAGGGGTGGTCATGAATAGGATCGTATCTAAACACGTTTTCCACATAGGAGATCCAATCTAGTATACCGGCGGTGGTAAACACCTACCGAGGGGTGTGGTCAGGGCAGAACTAACGCGAGGCGTTACCATGCTTTCACATATAGATCAACAATGGAGGTCGTGGGTTTTGTTTGAAACGCTCTCCCACTCAATATTTTGAAAAACATGCAAGTTTTGACAAATTATGTATGATCAATATAGTATGAGCGGCATTCACCTATCCTATATGACATGTTATCAAATATGCATATAAAACATCCATCAATACATATTTATACATCCATGACATATCACAAAAAAATGACTGACAGAATAACCAAGCCATGGTTCCATCCTAGAACAAAGAAAATAAAGATTATAAAATTTCATCCAAAGCATTCTTTGGGTCTTGAATTTTGTTCCGTCTTCTTGTATCCATCTTTATGTAGCCTCTCCATTAATTTCTCATCCCAAAAATTATTTAAAATTTAAATCTCCAAAAATTTAAATTTCAAATTCAAATTCCAAATTCGAATTTCAAATTTAAATTTCAAATTTAAATTTTAAACAATTTTAAACATCATGTGTAATAATATGTAATTTCAAAAATATCAAATTTTCAATTACATATTTTTAAACATGATTTAAAATTAAATCTCAAATTTAAAAAACAAAATTTTTTGATTTTTCAACCGTCACACCACCGCCCCCGAAGGCGGCGGCCGCCGTGGGCAGCCACCAGCCCCAGAGGGGCTGGCAGCCCACGGCCGCCCCTATGCAGCCTTGTCGGGTTGCAGGCCAAGCCTGCAGCGCCAGGCTGCACGCCCAGGCTGGGCGCAGCAGCCAGCCTTGGTTAGGCCACTGCCACCCTCGGTGATAGGCCAAGCCTGCGGCCGTGGGTGGTTATGGCCTGCACAGAGGCTGCCGCAGCCCCATCCTGCCCGAGGGCAGGGGCTACAGCCCCACCAAGGCCCGTCGGCCTGTCCTAAGGGGTCATGTCTCGATTTTTGTGTCATATTCCAATTTACCTATTAGGATCTCCAAAAATTAATTTGAATCCCAATTAAATTGAAATTTTCCACACAATCAAAATTTCAGTCTTTAAATCAAATTTAACTTTTGGGAAAAATAAATTACGGTCTTCAATCTTCAATCTCCTCCAAGAATAATTACATAAAATTTCCTAAACCATTTCCGGTGTACAAAAATTCTAACCATAAAAATTCTAAGAGACAAAAATTAAAACCCATGGGAAAATTATAGTGTTAATAAACTGCTCCCATGGTTACATAAAAATTCCTAGATACAATTTTTCTGAATTCTAAGGAACCATAACCGGCATAAACAAGCATGCTTATAATAATTCATAAAATTACAATAACCACATACTTTATACATAATCCATGATAACAACATAAAGGAACCCTAGAATGCCACTCTCTAAATATCAAATCCATACATAAATAAAAAGACTAAGTAATTGTCTAATTTATGTACATGGCATAGTCATGAGATGGCTCTGATACCAATTGTTGGAAAATTAATCGGTAAAAACGTATCAGAGTAGCGCAGCGGAACAATAAAAATTTTTAGATCGTTAAATATCTCATGATGCCATATACAATAAACCAACAACAATTAAAACTCATACCTCAAGGACGCCAATCTGCAGGAGGAGAATGACCGGAAGTTTCAACCAACTAGCCTTCTCTACTATGCTCTAATTCCCGAATGGCTGAGTATGTGGGCACTCTGAACCTCGATTGGTATGCTAGCACTGCTAGTCTTCTTCCGACCACCCAGATCTTTAAAGAACTTTATTGTCACGGTGGACTGTGCAACAATAAGCCTGCTCACCTGAGAGTCTGTGGTCTGAGAGAACTGGAGTGGCAGGACCTCTATTTATAGACCTGCATGAGGTGATTTTCTAAATTTGAATTGGATTAGGAAAAGATATTCTCCCTTATCCATAACCATAAAATCTGAATTTTCCAAGGGAAAATCCCAACAATAAAATTCGGCCATTTAGGATAAATCCAATCCAAATCTAAACAAGATTTTAACTAGAATTTTATCTCCCTTTTTCAACCAAAAAATCTGAAATTTCCGAGGAGAAAATCTCCTCAAAAAATTCAGCCACATTTAGGATAAGGGAGAATCAAAATTCCACTAGGATTTTTAAGCTTGAATCTTATCTCATCCTTATCCAAAATAACCGAATTTTCCTAGGAGATATTTTCCAAAATTTCGACCACTTTCTGGGGAGGAGAGAATCCAAATTCAACTAGGATTGAAACTTGAATTTTTCCCTTGAACCTTATCCATAAAAACCAAAAATCCATTGGGGATTATTCTCAAAATTTCATCCAACTTTTAGTTAGGATTTGGATTCAAAATTCAAGTAGGATTCTAACAAGATTATCCTCTCCATATCCAACTCAAATTCAAATTTCAAACCTTGTGGATTTTCCACAACAAATTCGAATCCCACTTGGACTGTGATTCAAAATTTGAATTTCAAATTTCAAATTTCAAATTTAAATTTCAAATTCAAATCTCAAATTCGAATTTCAAATTCAAATTTCAAATTCAAATTTCAAATTCAAATTTCAAAATTCAAATTTCAAAATTCAAATTTCAAAATCCACAAAACAGTTGTGTTTCAAATTCTTGTTCTCATGGATAATTTTCTACAACTCCAATCCAATCTCGAATAAAATCATGGCAACTTTATTTGGAGTTCGAATAATTGTGTACTCTATTATCTAAAACAAAATCTGAATCCAACCGGAGAGAATCTTGTCTACCATCCTAATCCTGTGTCATCACCATCCATGCATAATAAACCAGCCAAGAGCATACACAAATCAATTTGCCAAACATTAAGGAATTATGTAGAGCTAGTAGAGGGACTGATTGGACATATATAATCGGGCTCCCGCAAATCCATATGATCATCATTCTTTTACCGAACAAGTCAATCATATGATCACTAATTTCAGAGTCATACCACTATAAACCTGAAACTGAACTCCCAATTATATACTGTACTAAGTAAGTCTGTGACAAGCTATCATCTAATGACCTTGTCATGTATGCAGAACCCTCATATAATATCCATGATCAGCCTTAGGCCAAAGTCTGTTTAATCCTACTGATCAGGCTATCTTAAAGTTCCATTATACTACCGAATAAAGAAAATGATTATTCACCATATGTGAATAAGAAGTCATCCACCCAGCAGACGACCCAAGGCCTTGTCCATTTTCACATTCAGTATAATGCCTTTAAGAGGATACCCTTAACTCCTCACTAGAGCTATGATTCCGATATCTGTAAACGAACCCTTCATCGTATACAAGTCATGCACCCAACGAACTGGTCTATAAGCTTACTACCTCTGAGACGCTTTAGCCATTGGAATATCAAAGTACACAAGTCATATACATGAAGCTATCCTTTTACTCAGGATTAAGGTTACTGCATAATGAATGCCAAAAGCAGATTGATCCACTCAAAGCGGACTTCGTAGATCAATCACGCTTTAGTCCCGGTCTAATATGTCACCACCAAGCAACATATCTAGGTCTCTACTTGGGAGTCCAGCTCCAGACAGTCAAGACAAACCGTCCCTTCTAAGGCTTTAGACAACATAATAGTCTTAACATGAGTTAGATGCTCGGTCTAACCTCATAATCTACAGACCATAGTTTAGACCACTAACTTTAGAACATTGTCTTCTCGCATACAAAAGTCCATTGCATGCAACGTTCTAACAGTTTAACACAAGCTGTGACGCCTTAAATTTTATTTAAGGGTCAATATATAATTTAAATAAAATTAGTGTGCCAAAAATTAATTAAAAATCCTTTTGGAAACCCTAGGTTGGTTTCGTAGTCAAATTCCACTCAAAAAGTCAACAATTTGAACTTCAAAAAGAAACCCTAAAACATTCGGCCATCACTTGGGATTTTAAATTAAAATTTAAATTCCACAAATCCAAGAAGGATTCAAATTCAAATTTCATTCCTTAGATATAAAGAAGAAATTCGGCCATAAAGTGTAGGAAATAAAGGAGATTTTATTTGAATTAAAAGCTAGGTTAAAACTCAATTAAAATTCAAATTATTTTTCCTTAAAAACTAAGGGATAATTTTCGGCCACTTAAGGGGAAATAAGAGAGAAAACCCTAGCCTCAAAACAGCACAAAAACTTTCCCTTTTTCCCCTTAAAATTTTCAGCCAAACAAGGAAGAGAAAGGGAAAGAAAAACCTAGTATAAAAACCCCCTTTTAACTCTCATTCAGCCCTCCTTTCCCCCTCAAAATTTCGGCCAGCTTTCCCCTCTCCCCTCTCTGAATTTTCTCTCCCAAAACACACCCAAAACAGCAAACAAAACCTACCAAAAGGCAGCTCAAAGATTCAACAACTTTTGAGACAAAAACAAGGTGAGAAATCAAACTTTTTCCTTCCTTCTCCTTTTGATTTTAAATCCGAAATTTATATGGTTTTCTCCACTATTTCCATACTGTTTTGAAGACTCCAATACTCATACAAATTCAGCCAAAAGGGAGACCAAGCATCAAAAATAGGGCAGTACAAACAAGGTGTGATTTTTCTCTCAAACCCTAAAATTTTGCCTCATTGATCCCCTTTTCAAAAACCCTATTATCATATGTGAAAGATTTTATGATTTTGTCAATTTGATTCTTGGGTTATGTTAATGACATATAAATGAGGTTTTCCACAAAATTTCGTGATCATTGGATGAAAATTGAATTGGTTTGAGGCTAATCGAAATTCGGACACAGAAAAACGGAAATCTGGAAAATTACCATATGAACAGTAAATTTGTGTCAGCCATAACTTGAGTTTTAAAAACGATTTTTGAGTGATTCTTGAGCCTAAAATTAAATTCAAGATGTCCCCTAAATTCCTGAAAAATTTCAGAACCAAAATCCTCCATTTACCCAGTCAAAATATTTTTCTAAAATAGGCGGACGGAACTGCCAGGTTTTGAACCGAAACTGAAACCCAGATTTTTATGCCTGAAAACAACCCTCGGTTTTTGGCCTAATTGTATGACCAAATGATGTCTAAAAATTATAAAAATTATATGGAATTAAAGCTACGGATGTTTAGTTTAACATATTAAAAATTTAGAATTTTTGGGATTAAAAATGAATTGATATTGATTTTACAATCAGCCTAGGTCAGTCTGCCCATGAACAGAAATATCTTAACTTAGAGTTTTTCAAAAATTTTAAAATCCCAAATGTTTATTACACGTTTTGAAATCTTTTGTGGCACACTAAAATGGTTGGATGATTATGTCTAGACCTAGACTGATCATATGTTTGATTATAGGAATTATTTGACGTTCTTGCTTGATTGGTGGATCACATTATCGCAACGCTTGTGCGAAAATTGAGGTAGGACGTTCTAGCCTTTTCTGGGAGTAGTCAAGTGTTTTAAATTCTCCTGTTTTATCGATGGCATGCTGTTTTCAGTTTATGAAATTATTATACTGTTTTTGGATGAAATAAACGCATGCAAAGTGTTTTGTATTAAATGTGTATTTTAAAGCATGTTTTGATTAATGGCATAATATAACTTGGTAAATACCATCTTTTGAATAATCCGGTGAACATACTTGAGCTCTAGTTCACGATCATTGTAAATGATGCGTGCGTCCCAGAGTTGACGCCATGGGGGAAGGTCTCTAAACCTGCGCAGGGCCGTTCGGCCTATTTAGACCGTAACGAGATGATCTAGGATAATTCAAATTCGAGGCACGTATATTATAGCTACGACAAGTCCTCACTCATAATATGATGGTTTGTTTTAATGATTTATTATTTTAATATTGGGGCACGTATATTGCAGCTACGCTAAGTCCTCAGCAGAATAAAACTTGTATTAAAAATGTTTTTCACGAAATTGTTGATTTTTTTTATGATTATTATGTCATGTATTTTTTTTAAATTGTTGATTATTTTTGTAAACGAATATTATGCCATACTTTTAAATGTTATCTGTTAACCCACTTTTCTTTCTGTCCTACTGAGCCAGCGCTCACGTCCCTTTTTCTTTGTGATTTCGAAATGACTACTTCCAGGTACAGGAGGTAGCAGTTCCGAAATTCGTTGGGATATCCATTACTACCGAAGATGATGCTATCCGTTTTCTCCATCTTCTTCTTTCTGTTTCTCGTTCTGATGTAATTAGACTTTAAGTTTGTACTTTATTTCACGTTATTCAAATTTCATGCTTGGAAATATTTTATGGTTGGTAATTTCTTATGAAAACCGATTTTGTGTTTAACTTCCGCATTAAAAAGCATTTATTTTCTCCTTTATTTTATTTTGTCGTTATGATGCTACTTTATAATTAGGCTTAGCTAAATTATAATGTTGACCCGTTGTTTTTGTAATAAATTCCTTAAATCTCGGTTTGATATTATGATTTGGCTGCCGTGTCACGTGTCTAAATTTTGGGCCGTGACACAAGCAGTCAGGGAGCCATATTTGCTTACATTTACTTTAACATGTAAATAAGATGAGGACAGATAGCAATGTAATGAACAACCTCTATATATAATTTATTATCCAGTTCAAAATAAATACATCAAAATGTCTCTAATGCCTAGGGCATTTCCTAACACCTTAAAGGTTGTAAAAATTACTTAAAAAGCTTGCAAAAATGGCCCCAAAACATTTGCAAAATGGTTATTCATTTTTGAGCTGATATATACACGGTTTTAGCCATGAAAACCAAAAAAAAAAAAAATTTATGTTTTCTGCCTTCCCTAGCAGCCGTGAGTTCCACCCTCTAAAACCAGAAAATTTCTTCAAGTTTTCTTCACCAAAAGTGTGTAAAATCCAGCCCTAACTCTGAGGAAGCAAGATAGCAAGGGGAGCTTCCATTTTGTAAGCTTTCTTCTTGTTTTTCCATTGAAAAACCTGTGAATATGAGGCTGTTTTGAGATGAAAATTTCAGTTTTTGTTTGGTTGGTTTTTGCTTAGAAGAGTATTAATGGCATAAGGCTAAAACAAGCATTGATTAAGGGCATGAAAATCAAGTTTAGTGCATATTTTACTCACAAAATCCGTGAGCTATTTATGGTATGAAAGGGTGAAATTTTGATGAAAAATTGGTTGGTTTTTAGCGTTGAAAATCATGTGAAACTGTAATGAAAGAAAGGGATGAATAGAATTGAAAAACACCAATTCTTATGCTAGTTTTCTTATGAAAATCCATGGGATACAATAGGTGAAATGGGAGTTTTTGTGTTGATGATTTTGGATTGTAAATGTGGTATTGATACATGATGGAATCAAGAAGATAAAAGGAAATTGAGAAAAGTAAATTTTGTGTATGATTTTCAAATGAAAATTGTGGATACCCTAGGGGGTTTAATGAAAATTTTTCTATGTTTAGAGTGATTTGTCGAATTCTAAATATGTAAGGGTAGATTAGTGAGATTATGGATAAAGTTGGGAACAAGAAAAAAATTAAATTTGGTGCTTGTCCAATAGAAAAACCTGTGGCTAGGGTTTTGGTGGAAAATGAAAAAATTGTGAGGAATATGTGAATATGTAATGTGAATAAAAACCGAGGATAAGGATAGTTAAAAACGAACTCAAAATGTCATTGAAAACAACTAGAGTGATAAATGAATTTTTACCTAAAAAGTTTGGTTTTTATGTAAATATTAGGTCTTTGGTTTAGTAATTGGCAGGTACCAATGGTTTTGAGGCGTTACCTAAATGACAGGATCCTAAAAATTAAGCAGAAACGCTGTCGAAATTTTTAGGGCGCCCGAAGGGCATTTTAGGAAACGAGGGGTAAATTAGGGTCGGGAAATGGAAAACCCGAGCCTCTCAGGGACCTCGGCTCGAGGAAGGCCAATGGACGATTTCAGAAGTAGTGAAATGTCCATTTGAGGTCCCAAACGGTTAGAAAAACGAGAAACAACCCTAAAGGTTGGAATAGTACCACCTGAGGGATGGTGAATAGTAACCCGAGTGTTTTAGTAAGAAATGCTGTAAAAGCTCGGTAAGGCCTAAGAAAAGTTATTGGGACTAGAAAACCCAGATAAAACGCTAAAATGAAAATTTTACACTCTAAGATCCCGTCAGGGGCAAAATGGTCATTTTGACCAAAAAATTTCTAAATTACTAGAAAAAGACCGTGAAAGCCTCGGAATGATTTAATTAAATTTGTAGAGACCAAAATAAAGCTGTAAGTCAGAAAAACGAAGAAAATTCCACTAAGGATGAAATGGTCATTTTGTCAAAAGGTCAAGAAAGGTGATATTAAGGCCCAGAATAGTAACCTAGGCCATGTAATAAACACAGAAATGAAAATATAAATCCCAAAACATATACTTAGGGATCTAGAATCAGAAATTTTATATTTTCACAATATTTTAAATATGAAATGAATAGTAAAAATAACCGTGATTTATTTTGGTTATAGGGATCCAACAAAAAGGCAATAAAAGGACGTCGGTTGATCCTGGCAAGGAAACGCTAGCAAAATATCTGTAAGTTCAGACATTTATTTGTCTGCAACATGAATTTACATAATATGTTTATAAGCTATGTATGACATGTAAATAAGTATCAAGATGCTATATGCACACTAACGTGGAAATTAAAATAACCACAAATAAAGAACGTAATGTAAATAGTTCCAGACCCAAAAGGCAGCTATAATACCATCGGTTAGGAACTATATGAAAGTCGGTAACGAAACTAATATTGGCATACAGGCCTCCCACACAAGTGGAGGTTTATCTGTTATGTTATATTATATCAAGTTCATGTAGACTGTAGAGGATTGGCCAATAGATCACTCCCCAGAGTCCCTCTCAGTCGTGCACGCACTATAGTATGACCAATCACGGGGCCCAAAACTAGAACCTAAGCAAGATAAACACCTAAGACTTAAGATTTGTCATAATTGAGCATAATCAGGACTAACAAGTACTAACACTATAATTAGGGTTTATGATATGATGTGTGATATATGTTATATGTTTTTATGTTTGAACTTACTAAGCCTGTAGCTCATAAGTTTATTCATCTTACAGGTAAGAAGCCTATACACCAATAGATAGTGTATGGATGAGGAGCAGGATCTGCATCTGCTGTTAGGGTTGGACGAGGGGAATGGTTCTGCTGATGTTTTCTGCTGAGCAATTCTGAAACTTGTTTAGAGATATTGTATCATGATGTAAATTATGCACAACAAAGTATGATATGTATTTTAGTGCATGTTTATAATGTTTTACGACTTTACAGTTTCAAGATCAGTTAAAAAAAATCCCCAATTTTCACGATAAAGTTTAAGTTTAAAATATGAATGGAAAATAATAAAAATAAGTTACAAGTAAGTTACCGGTGACCCAATGAGATGATAGTCTATCATAGTGAACTCTAAGCTCTACTATGCTAGTACAGTTAGCCTCCATGAACGGTGAGCCATCACATGTGGTCTCGGTGAATCCATAGATCCACACGCATTCTGTATTTACACGCAAGCCCTCAGACAAGCAAAGAAATATAAAACATAATGAAGCATAATTGAGCATAATCGGTTCATGCATTGTTCACGATATGCTCTAGAGACAGTTATAGTATGCTTTTTTAGTTACATGACATGATAATGATATGTCCCCATGGTATGCATTCTGTGATATGCTACGTGATATGTTTTCATGTTCTGTGTGAATGTGTGACATGATTAACAGTTTAAATATGCCTGATAGTATGGCTTATGTTTTAAACATGTTTTGCGGATAACATGTTGTGCTTACTGAGCGTAAAGCTCACAGTGTGTGTTCATACTGTAGGTAAGGGACCTGCAAGCTAGACACTGATGGACGATGATGGCAGTAGAGGTGGGTGTGAGGGTTGAGGTTATGGATACCACCACCAATGTTAAGTTTTGCACAATATTGAAAAATCAATCTCATGTTTGAGCAGTTTAATAGTTTTACGTATGTATGTATATTGACCTGTGGCAGCCTGAACCCTGAGTGGCACGGACCGTCACTTAAAAGTACCGATACTTAAACTTACTTAACACTATAATTTTAGAGATTTTTTTTTGATACATATGTATGCTCTACTATTCACGTGCATACATATACTTTACAAATACAAAGGTTTAAACAACTGAAGTTCAATCATACATACATACTTATGAAATTGTTTAACTGATTACTATTCAAAAATATAATGTTTGCTTAATACTGTGCAGAAGTCAAAACTTGCAGTGGTATCCACAACCGCACCTTCACATCCGCCTCTGCCACCATCACCGCCTATTGAGGTCTAAGCCATAGGTCGCTTACCTATAGTATGAACACACACTGTGAGCTTTACACCCAGTAAGTACAACATGTCATCCACAAAACATGTTTAAAACATAATTAATACTTAAAACATATAAGCATGTCATGTATACACAATATGTACCATGCACTGAATCATTCCACATATTAGATGCAAAACCAAAGCATCACACATAAGTGAATACATAACTGAAACATAACTAGATGCATAATAGAAAACATCATGTAACTGAATTCATATCTACTATAGTTGGAAGCATGCTGTAACTATAGCTAAGGCATATCGTGAACAATGTATGAACCGATTATGCTCATATTATGCTTCATTATCAATTATCTTTTGTTTACTTAGCTGAGGGCCCATGTGTCAGTACCGAACTGCACACGGATCATCGAAAACGTCCAGGATCATACTTTCATTATGAGCCTCGACATGGGCTCGTTATGTATTCGGAACCTCGGCTTGGCTCATCATACCTAAACTGAAAAACCTCTTTAAATGAGAGAGGTAGGTACAAAACACTTAATGATTACACAATTGTTGAATCATATCTGATATCTTCATGCCATAAGCTCTACTAGGCTTTCCCTTAATCTTACGTGATAGGGATCTAATGGCATCTAACTCATGCTTTCATTAATCTACGTGATCATGAAGCTATATGCTCTTATAACATGCTATGCAACAACTGTGCATGGTTTGCATACTTAACATAGTATAAAAGCAACACTTTAAACTTATTTTTGCTCATGTTGTAGGTGGAGTTGTACTTACCTGATCTGTAGGTAAAACTTGCACTCTCGCCCTTGTCAAATTATAGATATCTACCTGTCATCACAATGTATTCCATCAATACTCATTGCTGAGTCACTAATACTGTTAGTGACTAAAGCAGCTATTAGAGTTTCGATTATCTATTCATGGTTAATTAATTTATTTACCCAATAAATTAATTAACATCGCTCTTAGGTCACTACTATCGTTAGTGACTATAAATTTTATTATTGTATGGTATCGATGCCCATCAGTACCTAACTGCTCTACTTTGGGAAGTTGGTATCTAATTTCTAATCGTGCTTGATTAATTTGTCGACCTGACAAACCAATCACCGTTCCTCACTATCTCGTTTAAACTCAGTTATTGACTAGTTAATCAACCAGTCAACCGACCGGTTACCTCACGCATCATTGACTAGGTAGCCTACCAGGTTACTCGCGTATTTGGTGTGGTAACTAATCGGGTTACCTCTACTGTTTCATTTATTTTAAGAAAGTTGTTTTAGAAGTTTTATAGAATTTTAGGGAAATATATGTTCTTTGAAACTATCCTTATATCACCTTGTTGGAAGTTGGGGGTGTTTTATCAAAACCATTTTTCCATTTTAAAAGGGAAGGAACACATTTTGGTGTTCATTTTTTTTAAAAGTGGTTCTTGGACCATTTTACTAAAAACCATTTAAAACTTGTTTAAAATGATTTAATTTGTGAACTTGGTGAACACAAACTTTTAGTCCTCAATGAGATAAATAACTTTCATGTTCATCTCGGAGCTCTAATCACACTCTAACGGGTCCTGAACTCGTCAAACCCGTGGCTAAAACTGTGCCCAGTTTTAGGGAAAATTCCAATTTTACACTTGTTTACAAATGGCTCTGCTTGGGGCACGTAATGGCCAAATTTTTAAAACTCATGTGGTCATCTTAAAGGTTTCGATGAGATCTACAACTTTTATGTTGAGTCCAAGATCCGGTTCGGAATCTAAGTTGGTTATTTTTATAAAAATCTCAGATTGTTCCTGTGGCTCAGGATTTTGGTGCCAGTTTTGAACTCCAGTTAAAAACTACTCAAAAAACCTATCTTAAAGTCATTTTTGGCCAAAAGCTATTTGACACGAAAACGACCGTAACGAAATTTCCTTAAAAATTTGTGTTCAAATCCCAAAATAAGAACATGACAGGGTTAAAAATGGTGAAAACGGTGGCCTAAAAACTGGGGATAGGTTGGTTCCCAACCAACCCTAAAAACATTCATTCACACATCCATCTACAAAAACTTAAACCACAACCACACAACCACATAAACTTAAAAATAAAATGCTAAGAGCTCAAAATAAATTATTATAACCCATTGCTCAAATAAATATACATAAATTTCCTTGATCAAAACTTAAAATAAGCTAAACCACAAAAAGGGGTTTTTCAGTTTTACCTTGTGTGCTATGAACCAAGCATAATCCGGACCAAGGGTGACCAAAATCCATGTGGGCCATGGTGAACAAAAGAGGGTCAATCTTGGCTAGGAGAAATGACAAAAATATCTTCTCTTAATATCAAACTAAAACCAACTAAAAACACAAGAAAAAAATCCTAGCAACTTACCCTTAAGTGACCTTGAAATGTTCTTGAAGAGATGTTTCCAACACAACTAAAGTGAGGCTGATTTTTTGGTCAGTTTTTGGCTGACTTTGGCTGGGTTCTTGGCTGGGAAATGGTCAATTTTTGGGCTAGGAAGGAGTCGGCTACTGATGAGAAAAGAAGAGGAAAAGTGTTGGTGTTTTGTGTCTGCAAAAAGAAGAAAATGACACCCTAGGCCAAGCACCTCCTTTTATAGACAAAACTTAACCAAGATTAATCAACCTAAAGCTCATTTAATTAACCCAAAACTTAGCTAAATTGGGGAACAAATTTTGCTCCCATCTGCCCACACAAAAACCGAAGGTGGCTGCACACAAAAAGGGGGCCAAATGCCTTAATTGCTTAGTTTGGTCATGTGATCAAACTATTCCTTATTTTAATCAAGAGTAGCCAACACATTCTTTACTTTAGGGAAAACTTTTCCCTATTTTTAGGGCTGTTTGTGTTGCATGTGTATGGTTTTCTAGGGGAAAAATTCATCTCCAAATGCTTCTCTTAGCAGTCTAATTTCCCACAGCGGTGTTTGGTCCTTTCTCGACGGTGTTCTAGATTTTGATCGAAATTGGATTTTCTTGATTCGTTTCTCATACTGATTATTCCTAGTTGGGTTGTAATGCCTATGAGCCCATTTTGTATTTATTTTACTGTTCATTTCTTGTACTGTGATTGTGCCTATACTGTGTTGTCACCGCGCATGCATAACGAGGCTGTTTTGTGCGAAATTGTAAACACAGTCTATCTTGACTAATTTGGACGTACTGATTTCAAATTTATCAGTTTTACATCCATCTGAGGTCGTCTGGGCAAGTTTTTGAGATCTGTGTGACCCCACCTCGAAAAACGTGTTTTGCACTCAATTGACTAATTTGAGCGTTCTGAGTCTAAATATATCAGTTTTAGGCTGAGAAAAGGTTGTCTTGACCCCTTTCCCAATACTGCATATCTCTCAAACAAAATTTTGTGTTTTGTGCTCAATTGATTAAATTGGGCCTGCTGATTGTAAATATATTAGTTTTATGTCAAATTAAGGCCGTCTTGGCCATTAACCTGACTCTGCATATCTATTCTTCACTGTTTACTGTTTTTTGTTTAATTGACTAGTTTGAGCATTCTGGCTCCAATTTTGTCAGTTTTTGGGCAAGAAGAGTTCATCTGGACCATTTTTCGTGATACTGTACTTCTGTCAGGGCAATAATTGCTGCTGTGCTCAGATAGCTAATCTGAGCATACCGATGACTCGCTCACCAGTTCTGTGTCAAGAAATAATCGTCCGGACCAGTTTCTTGATACTGCCTGTCTCACACACACGCACACACGCACACACGCACACATGCATTAAGTGAACCGATTTTACTGTCGGTTGCACCTTTCACTATATGAATAGTAATTAAACGTTTCTGTACCCGTTTAATTTATTCAACTGGAAAAAATACACTGTATTCATTAACTTAATTACTAATTACATAGTAATTAGGTTTTAGGAATATGGGGGTTATTATAACGACTTTATGCTTAATTCACAGCCTTCAACACGGCCTCTTACATAGGCGTATTCCATGCGACACGGGCGTGTTTACATTCAGAAACAGGCATGTACTAATTACACAACACGCCCAGTTCCTAAAACACAGCCTCTCACACGTTCGATAGTCTAAGTGGTACATGGTCACTTACATGGCCATGTACTCAACCGTGTTCTTCAAGCTTACATCAAAAAGCTTCAAACTACACCAAATTTATTCCTTAATTTCTCATTACACAGTAATTAGGTTCCATGAATATGGGGGTCATTACATGACCCCAGTTGCTTTCAGACTTTCACATGTTTGTAAGTATATGTATGTATGTAAATAGTGAAACGTACTATTCAAAAAAAATACCCATATTTTACGGTATCAGAGATAAGTAGTTTTAAACAAGTTAAGTGAGTTCAAGTTTAAGTTAAGAGAAGTTTTAAGTAACCGTCCGGGCCACTAGGGCTCCGGAATGTCACACATACATGCGAAGAATCATGTCGATTCAAAAACATAATAATAATATTTTCCATGAATAATACTATTCATCTATAAATAGTAACTTTGACTTTGATTGGTATTATTCACTTCAACTTTGACCGAGTATACTATATGTAAAGTTAATGCCTACTATGCTCGGTTATACTCTTTTATGACTTTAATTTCAATCTTTGGTCATTATCTTCTTTATGTTTTGGTTTTGGGCCCGTGGTGGTTGTGTAGATGGTGCGTGCTATTGGAGGGACATGGGGAGCGACCCACTAGCCAATCCTCCATAGTCTATTAAGCCCTTGGCTTATTCTTGTAGGATCTAAAAAATCCCAAATTATTACTGGAGAGCAGTACGCCAAAAGTGGTTTCTTTACCATCTTTCTTATAATTCCAACCGGATGGCATTCATCACCCCAAAGTCAGGAACCCTTAATGTCCGTAGGACTTTCACATTCTTTTATTCATGTGTGTCTTAAATTTAACCACACTCTTTCCGTAGTGTACCCACGATATACATCTCAAACTTGTTAGTTCATTAGGTAAGTTAGTTTAACTGCACCCTAGTGCCCGTAGGACTTTTCATCTAATGTACAAATAGTACATTTTTAAATATAACAGTATTTCATATCGCATACAATTAAATGTCTAAACTTACCATACAAACTTAGACATAATAGTCTATTCATGTTGCAGACATGGAAATGCTTGAACTTACCACAACTGCGCTAATGTCCACTCTCTGAAGTCCTTTGCAGTTCTTTTATTGCCTCTAGTTTGGGTCCCTACAGACAAAATATTGTATGTTAATTCCCATCATCATTTATCACTTTACATGTATTCATTTTGTTCTTAGCATCACAATACTTTTCATCTCTCTATGTGATGCACAGCCTGATACACACCCATGTCTACAACCGTGTACCCCTTGGGTCTTTCCTACACGGTCATGTAACCCTATCTACTAAAATGCATAAGTACATGGCCTGATAAATGACCATGTCCAAGACTGTGTATCTCTTGGGTACTGTGTACCTCTCAGGTTACCTAATCACTTAACACACGGCCATGTACTTCATAAATTTTGGATTTTAGCCTTAAAAATCTTAGTTATGGCCTCTAAAATCTTATTTAAATCATTCTAAATCGTTAATGGTCCTTTCTGAGCCTTTCAAAAATTTTTAGTCAAAATGACCATTTTGCCCCTAACGGGTCTTAGGACCATACAAATTCCATTTCAACATTTTTACTGAACGTTCTAAGCCCAAAAATTATAGAATAATTTTATTAGGCCTTGATATATTTTTACAGCATTAATTACTACAAAATCGGTGACTATTCCTCATCCGACCCTTGGGTAGCACTGTTCTGACACCTAGGGTCGTTTTTTGTTTTTCTAACGTTTCGGAGCCTCAAATAAACATTTCACTACTTCTGAAGTGTTTTTTATCCTATTCTTGAGCCTAGGTCACCGAGGGGCTCGGGTTTTCCATCCCAACAATAAACTTATCCCTTATTTCCTAAATTACCCCTCATGTCATTTTTCCCATTCTTGGCATTTTAGACATTAGAGGGCCATTTTACTATTCCTCTAGAGTTCACTTTCCCATTTATGACTCTAATATACCGAGGGGTCTTGATTTTTATTTCCGAGCACATTTTTATTCCTTGTTTTCCTAAAATGCCCTTTATGCCATTCTTAAAATTTCGACAGCATTTTTGCTTAAATTTTAGGTTTTCCTAGTGTTAGGTACACCTCAGAACCTTAGTACCTATCACGTACTAAACCAGAGGCCTATTTTATGCAAAGTCACCAAATCTTTGTGTAAAATTTTCCACATTATCAATCATTCAATCCAACACAAAATTTCATCATTCTACCTTAACATTGGCCATGGTTTTCCTATGTAATTCAACGCCAAAATTTTTCACCATAAAGCTTATTTATCACCTTTCAATTTTATGGTCTTTAATGCATATTTTCACACCAAAAACCTTATAAATTTACATACCAAACCCCATTCTATATTCACGGGTTTTGTAGTCAATAAACCTAGACAATTTCTTTCTTGTTCTTAGGGTTTTTATCAAGGTATTTGTATCACTAATCCACAAGGTTTACACTTAAATTTTCTCTAACCATTTCCATGTATACACACATGGTTTTTCATCACAAATTTTTCCATATATCTCTTCCACATGGGTCATGGATTTTGCATGAAACCATGCATAGAAAATGCTTATTTCAAGCTTCCAAAATACACTTCAATCATAACACTAAACAATCAAACCAAAACACAAAGTTTGCACCTAAAATCTTCATTATTCTTCCCCCCCCCCCCCAAACATGGCATGGATTTTTCAAGAAAAACACAAGAATAATAGGGTGAAATGGAGTGTTACCTTGATATCTTGAACTCTTAAAGCTTAGAGGTTGTTCTAAAACAAATTTGGTGAAGAATTTGCAAAGTTTTTGGTTTGGAATTAGGCAGGAAGCTCACGGTTTCAAATGGGCAGCATGAGGCCAGGTTTTCTGATTTTCAAATGGCCATTTTCATGTGTATTTATAGGCAAAAAGAAGAAGGACTAAGTTGCAAAGTTTTTCAACAATTTGGCCTAACTTTAGGGACTCTTTAGCAACTTTTTGAGGACTAAATTGCAAAATTTTCGCTGATTTTGCCACCTATTCCACCGCCTCTAATCAACCCAAAAACCTTAAAATTTTGCCAAATTTTTGTTTGCATTTTTGACCTAAATCCAACCCTGGATTCAAGATAGCATTAAATACTAGCCATTAGATCTACCTACCACCTTTATTACCTATTAATTTATCATTTCTTGCATCACTTATTGATGTCATCAATGATATCACTCAATTAATTCCTCATATTAATTCGTGGTCAAAGTTTGATCAAAAGTCAAACCGAACAGAATTTTACCGAAATCATGTAGACGGGTTTCTGACGCCTCCTACGTGATCGGTTTGCCTTATTTTACTTCCGTTTGACCAAAAATCACTACCATAAGTTTTTCATCTTTTAGTGCATTCGGTGCACCTTCTAGGGCTTTTGGATCCCATTTGGGGCCGTTTCTCCTGTTTCGGTTTGGGAAAATTTTCCATCTCTAAAATCACACCCTTTAACACTATTAGAACATTTTATCTCATTCTAACCAGTATTAAAACACAACTTTTCATCAATTTTAAACAATAAAATTGTCATATACATACAATTTACAAGTCTTTTGAGAACAGTAAAATTTCTCGGTTATCACACCGAGAGGGCTCGAGTTTTCTTTCCAATCACGTTTTTACCCTTGAGTTCCTAAAATACCCTTAACATCGTTTTTCCTCTTTTTCAATGTTTCAAGACTTCAGAGAGATGTTTTACTAGTCCTTAAATGGTCTACTCTCCCTTTTCTGAACCTAACCCATCAAGGGGTCTCGATTTTTATTCCCGAGTATATTTTTGTCCCTCATTTCCCAAAATACCCTTAATTCCATTCTAAAATTGTCGACAGCATTTTGGCTTAAATTTTAGGTTCCTGGTATTTAGGTGATGCCTCAAAACCTTTAGTACCTGCCACGTACTAAACCAAAGGCCTATTTTACCCAAAAGTACCAAACTTTTATGTAAAATTTCTCACTTAATCTACATTCCAAAACCAACATTCAATTTCATTATTTTTCTCAAAATTGGTCACGGTTTCATGGGCATTCTCAACACCAAATTTTCTTCCATAATCTCATTTTCTTACACTTCAAAAAAAATATGGTTTTTTTTTAGTACACAATTCCACACCAAAACCTAAACAAAATTTTCATTCCAAACCCTAGCCAAAATTTGATTTTACAATCTACCAATTACAAAAATTTGTTCTCCACATTACCATAATAGTTTAAAAATAATCAAACATAACTCTTTCTCCATGAAAATCCCATTCCCTCACACACATACCACACAGATTTTTCACTTGAAACACACTTAAAACTTTGTGTTTCAAGCTTCCTTGATACTCCTTAACTAGCATGCATACTAGCAACACCAAAACAATAAGGTTTACACTAAAAATTTTATCACCGTCCATAACCATGAATAACCCATGGTTTCTTCAAGAAAAACACAAGGAAAACTTGAGCACAAAGGGAGTTACCTTGCTAGGTTGAACTCTTGAAGGTTGACTCGAAGTTTGGTGAAGAAATTTGCAAAGTTTTTAGCTTGAAAATGGAGGTAAGGTCACGACTACACAAGGGGAGGCTGGGGCTGAGTGTTTGCTATTTTCTTGGCTATGTTTTCCAGCCCTTAAACATATTTTTATGGCTACTCAAAAAGGGAGGATTAAGTTGCAATAGTTTTGGACAAATTGGCAACACTTTAGGGGTTTATTTGAAACTTTTTGGGGGCTAAATTGCAAATTTCAAATTTTTTTTTTTCTGATTTCTTGGCTACCTAAACTGAATCTTGCAGCCCCATTAAAACCAAATACTTTCTCAATTTTTATGTAATTCTTTTCCATGAAATTTTGGCCAAAATCTAGCCCTTGAATCAAGATTAGGATAAATCTAATCCATTAGACCGCCTTATTTCTTTCCACTTACTTTATCTTTCTCATTTTGACATCACCATGATGACATCATGCGATGACTACATCTAATTAATTCCTTATATAATCTCATGGTCAAAGTTTGACCAAAATTCAAGCCAAACCAAATTTCACTGAAATCGCATAGGGTTTCTAATGCCTCTTGTGCAATCGGTTTGCCTTATTTCACTGTCATCTGACTGAAATTCACTTCTAAAGTTTTTCATCTTTTAGTGCATATATGGTGCACCAGCTAGGGTTTTCGGTTCCGAATTGGGACCGTTCTCTTCGTTTTGATTTGCTAAAATTTTCCCATACCGAATTCCTAACTTTTAACATTATTAGAATATTTTATCGTGTTCTAAACAATACTAAATCATTCATTTCACCATTTTAAACATTAGAAATTGTCATATACATAAAATTTACATATCTTCTGAGAACAGTAGAATTTCTCGGATCTCACAAACTAGCCTTCTCTACTATTTTCCAATTCTCAAATGGCAAAGTATGTGTACACTCAGATCCTTGATCGGTATACTAGCACTGCTAGTCTCCTTCTGACCACCTAGATCTCTTTAAGAACTTATTGCCACAGTGATTTGCGCAACAATAAGCCTGCTCACCTGAGAGTCTGTAGTCTGAGAGAACTGGAGTGGTTGGACCCCTATTTATAGTTTTGCATGAGGTGATCCCTTGAATTTTAAATTAGACCAAGAGAAGACTTTCTCCCCTTTTCCATGCAAAATTTGAAATCTCTATAGGCCAAAAACATGGGAAGATTCAACCGCCTATAGGAGATTTTGTGTGACGTCCCGTGCCCTCAGTGGCCCAGACCGTCACTAAAACTTGCTTACTTTAAATGATACTTATATTTTCTTGTAATTCATTAATACTTACTTAGAATCTATGTACTTAGTTGCCCTAATTTTAAGGGATATTTTTTTCCGTACGTATTTACTGTTTACGTACGTATACCGTCAAAATTCAAAAAGGCCATTTAATGAGTACTATTCAAAAATACTATTTAACAGTTACTATTCAAAAATACTGTTTGATGGTTACTATTCAAAAATACTATTTAATGATTACTATTCAAAAATACTGTTTAATGGTAACTATTTAAAAATACTGTTTAACGGTTACTATTCAAAAATGTTGTTTAACGGTTACTATTCAAAAATACTATTTACTCAAACTGTATGGAAGATTAACTTGTAGTGTCTCCATAACCTCGCCTCACATCCACCTCCACTGTCGTCATCGCCCATCGTGGTTTAAGCCATAGGTCGCTTACCTACAGCATGAACACATTCTGTGAGCTTTACGCTTAGTAAGTACAACATGTTAACCACAAAGTATGTTTAATACATAGTACATACTTCAAATCATATACAAAGCTAGAAATCATATCTCATGTTCACACAGAACATGGAAACAAATCTTATAGCTCTCAAAATGCATATCGTGTGGGCATGTCCTATCATACAACTAGCAAGCTTACTCTAACTGTATCTGGGGCGTAACGTGTACACTACATGAACCATTTATGCTCAACTTATGCTTCATTATTCATTACCTTTCATTATGAACCTTGAATTAGGCTCGTTATAAAATCTGAACCTAGATATTCTTTCTTTATGAGCCTCGACTTGGACTCGTTATGTGTTATTAGTCTCAACTTGGACTCGTTATGTATGTTGTAAGCCTCGGCTTGGACTCGTTATATGTTGTGAGCCTCGGCTTGGACTTATTACAGATTATGAGCCTCGACTTGGACCCGTCATATTGACACTTTAACTTTATTACCCAATTCTGTATTTGATTATGCCATATGCTCTACTAGGCTTATCCTCAATCTTATGTGATAGGGATCTATGGCATCCCACTTATGTTTTCATAAATCTACATGATTATGAAACTATATGCTCTTCTAACATGCTATGCAACAACATGTGCATGCTATGCATACTTAACATACTGTAAAAATCACTTTAAACTCATTTTATTCATGCCGTAGGCAGAGTTGTACTTACCTAATTTGCAAGCAAATTACGTACTCGCGCCATTAACAAATTACCTGTCATCAATAACGTTCCTCATTAATACTCTCATTAAGTCACCATTAACATCAGCGACTATAGCTTGCGTTTCTATGGGGTACCGAGGCCCGTTGGTACCCTATTGGCCTACTATAGGGATTTGGTGTCTAACTTGTACCATGTTTGATTAATTGTCTACTTGACAGATTAATCTTCATTCCTCACAGTGTTGTTCAAAACACGATCCTTGACTGGGTGTCGGCCAGTCAACTGATCGGTTACCACATGCGTTGGTAACTAAATAGCCTATCGGGTTACTAGCGTAAACTTGGTGTAGTAACCGGCCGGGTTACTTTGCTTGTTAGGGTGTGGTAGCCTACCGGGCTACTATTCCTTGTTTGGTGTAATGGCCCATCGGGACACTATGGCTTGTTTGGGGTAGTAGCCTACCGAGCTACTAAGGCTTGTTTGGTGTGGTAGCCTACCGGGCTACACACTATTTTAGTTTGAAAAAAAATGTATGGGTTGGCTCGTAAAAATTCTTGAAAAAAATTACATATTTGGAACCTGTCCCCTTATCACCCCATTGGAAGGCGGGGGACGTTTTTATGAAACCATGTTTATATTTCAAAGTGTTGAAAATACATTTTTATTTGAAGTATGTAAAACACATTTTAATGTTACGTTTTAGAGGTTGTTTTTGAACCACTTCTGAAAAGGGTTTTGGAACTTGATCGAAACGGCTTTGTTTATGATTTTGGTGAAAATGAAAGTTTTCATCCTGAACAAGATGAACAAATCTTGTGTTCACCTCAGAACCTAAATCCAACTCTAATGGCTCCTAATTCTATTAAACATGTGGGCTTGTGCCTAGTTTTTTGAAAAATTCCTAGTTTTATGTCTCTGTAAAAATGGCTCTGTTTGAGGCACAAAATGGCAAATTTTTAAAACATGAATAGGTCATTTCAAAGTTTTTGTCGAGATCTACAAGTTTTGTATTGAGCCTGAAGTCTAGTTTGGACTCTAAGGGGTCCGTTTTCACTAAAACCCATACCTATTTCTGGGCTCGGATCTTGTTTCTAGTTTTGTTCCCAGTTTGGGCACCGAGTTAAAAACTGTGGCGGCCCGCCCCTCATAGAGATCATACAATGCTATTACAGTTGAGCTTTATCGCTAACTGCGATAGATTGTACTCTCATGGGTCGCCGGCTTATCTCTCTCTCTTTTTAAATCATGACGTTTTTGGGAAAATTTTTTTTTTTTAACATCATGTAAAACATTTCCCACTATTTACTTTGTTGGCAAGTACAAAGTAATTTACATATTATAGTACTTTCGTAAATACATAATATTACAAAAGACTGTTTCTTTTTTTTTTTTCCTTCCCTTTTTATCGCTCAGCGGAAAGACTCTGGCAGGACCATATCCCTCGCCCAGTTATCCCATTTGACACGTGCCATCCCGTCCGTATCCAGTCAAATAAGCTACTGAGCTGGTCGCTTACCTGCAACGTTAGCAAAAATGGTGAGCTACACGCTCAGTAAGTTCAAACATGCAAGAAATAAAATTTTTATGAATAGTACCTTTGACCACTATTCATACATGAATAGTAACTTTGATCACTATTCATACGTGAATAGTAAGGTTGACCACAACACAGTGTCACAACAGTACATCTACCACGATGTTAGTACTCTCACTAAACTGTCTTATGCTCAATTATGGCATAGTTTCAGTTTTAGGTAATTATCTTGCTTATGTTCTGGTTTTGAGCTCAGGTTGGCAGTACCATTTAAGTGCGCATGACTGGGAGCGGTACATTAGTGCTGACCTCCACAGCCTTAATCTCATAGCCCCGAAGGCAAAATTGTACACGATTGGGAGCGGTACATCAGTGCTGACCTCCACAGCCTTAGTCTCATAGCCCCGAAGGCAAAAGTACCTCCCTGTACGGAAGGCTGGTACGCCAGAAAGTGGTTTCATTACCGACTTTTTAAAATTCTAACCTAGTGACTTCACATTGTCCCGTGGTTAGGAATGGTTCACATTTTAATTTTAGGTGAGTGAGTTTCATTAACCTCGCTCTAGTGCCCGAAGCACAATTAATAATGTGTCCATTCTCAATAGTGCCCGTAGCACATTACGTCTCTCTCTCTACTCTATAATAGTGCCCGTAGCACGTATGTACCTAACTTATAGTTAGTACATCAAAGTTAGCAACAATAATGTTATATGTTACAGACAGGTAAATGTCTGAACTTACCTTATCAGTCTCTTCTCTTTTTCTCTCGTGGATCTTTGATCGCCCTCCTTGTAGGTCGATGTTTGGATACTACAGACAAAACTTTGTCTGTTAATTTTATTTCCATTTATAGCTTTTATTTTTCATTTAAAAGCTTAAATAAAACCTATTTATAACTTTTTAGGCTTTATTTATCATTTTTCCCATTTTTCTCAACTTTTACAAAATTACGATTTTGCCCCTGTATTTTGGCAAAATTACGATTTTACCCCTATACTTTGGTAAAATTACAATTTTGCCCCTGACGGAAATTTTCCCGATCCAGACTGCATTTTTGGCTCTCAGGAACTTTTCTGACTCTTTTCTAATCATTACCGGGTTCGTTTCTATTTTATTTTCACATTTCACTTTCCCGACCCTCGGGAAGCACTATTCCGACCCTTACGTGGGTTTAGTGATTTTCTATCGTTTCGGAGCCTCAAATGGACGTTTCACAAGTATTTAAAACGTTCATCTAGACATTCTCGACCTAGTTCTCCGAGGTTCGGATTTTCTGTTCCCGACTCGGACCTTTATTTCATTTCCAAAAACGCCCCCCCCTCAGGGTCCGTTTTTTTCAATTTCACTCGCGTTTTAAATTTTTAAGGGGACGGGTTACTATTCACGAACCGCCCCTTAGGTTTCCCTTATTCAATTCTCCATTAGGGACTCGGGTTTCCGACCCGACCCTAAACTTTTATTTTTATTTTTTTTTCCATTTTACCCCAAATGCTGTTTTCGAAATTTCGGCAGCATTTCGGCGTAATTTTAAGGCTTCCGGGTTAGGTACGCCTCGAACCATATGTACCTGCCACGTACTATACCACAAGCCTATTTTATGTAAAAGTTTTCCAAACTTTTACATCAAAACTCACAAAATTCCAATTTCACATTTTCAACCACATTACAAAATTTTTTCACAATTTTGTCCATAGTTTGGTTTCGGTTTTCACAACCAAACCGAACCAAACTTCTCAAATTTTTCAACCACTTTTTAGGCTATTCAATGTCACGTTTTTAACACATTTTTAAGCCCATTTTCAATGCATTTTCAACCAAATTCTTAGGGTTTTTATCCTTATATAACCCACGGCCATCTTTAGAAAACACATGCCAAATATTTTTGTTTCATTCTTTCAATCACAATTCCTTTATTTACATTGTAAAATGCATGACTTCAATCAATTAAACATCACATAAAACCATGCAAATTTTTCCACCAACCCTTGTTAACCCCACGGCCACATTACGTAATTCACATCAACAATTTTTTTTCAAGCTTTTCACAATGCAATTCAAGCTTTATTCTTCACAAAATTTAACTTGGAAGCAAGTTAACAATTAAACCACAAAATTTTCTCATTGTTTACTTAAGGTAACCCACGGATTTACCCTTGAAAAACCAACAAAATTTCGGTTTTTCTTTAAACCAATTACATGGTTTTCTTCCTTATTACACCCTTAACAAAACCCAAGCATCAAACCATGGAAAAACAACCAAAAATTTTCCATCTTTTTCCCACTATTCACCCACGGTTTTCTTGAAGAAAAACCATGAAAAAGTTAAGTGCAAAGGGAGTTACCTTAGTCAATTGCTTCCTTTGCCTTCAAGGAATGCTTTGGCACACTTTTTGTGAATAAAAACTGAAGAGATATCTTGGTTTCTCTTTGGGTTGCTCACGTACACCATGGAAGAACACTTAGCATTTTTTTTCTCTTGGTTTTTGGCATGAAAATGTGTCTCGGCCTCTTTGTCACTAAAGTTGCCGACTTAAGCAACCAAAAGCCAATTAATTTGGCCATTAACCAATAAGAATTAAACATCTTTCAACACCATTTCTTTCCATAATTTTCAAAAATTAAAAATGGTGAATTTTGGCCAAATCTTGGCCTTTAGATCAAAAAGTAAATGGATCATGGCCATTAATGCTACCAACCACCATTTTCTTTCCATTTAATAAATGGATTTATGATGTCATAAATGCTAAAGCAAAGTTGACTTTGACTTTCACTATTCACATTAATTCGACTACTTTTGACCGATACCGGTTCGAGCCGAAATTTTCCTGAAATCGTCCCGGCGTGTTCCTGAGGTCTCCTGTGCAGTCAGATCAATTTAAACTACTTCCGTTTGATCAAAATTAATCCCGGAAGTTTTCCGTCTTTTATTGCCTCGGTTAGGGTTTTCAATGCCGGTTTTGGCACCGTTTCACCCGTTTCAACTCAGTGAATTTTTCTAACACTGAATTCTTACTCGTCAGTATTGTTAGAACATTACATTTACTTCACTCTTTAAATAGTACAAATTGTTATATACATACATTTGTACATTTTCATCCGAGAATTGCCTGAATTTCCCGGTTGTCACAAAAATACTCTAAAAACCTATCTTAATGTCATTTTTGGGTGAGGACTATTTGTCGGAAAAACGACTGTATCGAAATTTGCTTAAAAAACTGTGCTTTACCAAATCCCAAATTTGGACCCTAAATGGGTCAAAATGGCCAAAATCCGTGGCCTTTCCTAGGGATAGATTTATGTCCAGCCACGTTCCTAATCGTTCGTGGCATAACACATACAATAGTCATCCGTAAAAATTGTAAACACAACCATAACCACATAAACTTAAAAATGGAAACTTAAGGGCTCAAAATAAAATTATTACAAACCATGTGCATAAACAAATACACATAAATGGCCTTAATCAAAAACTTAAAATCACAAAATCACCAAAAGGGTATGTTTCAGTTTTTACTTTTGTGCATTGAACCAAGCATGTTTTTGAACCAAGGCTTGATGAACCAAATGGTCATGGGAAACTAAGGGAAATGAGGTTGGTTTTTGCTAGACACAATGTGATAACCGGGAATTTTAGATTCTCGGAGTAGGTTAAAATTGTATGTATATAACAATTTTAATGAATAAAATATAAAAAAGTAGTGTTTTAATACTGTTGTAAATAGTGTAAAAATGTTCTGACAGTGTTAAAGTATGTGAGTTCGGGGATGGAAAATATTACTGGACATAATTGGGTGAGACGGTTCGAAATCAGAGCCAAAAACCATAGAAAATGCATTGAGATGCACGAAAATGATAGAAATTTACGGTAGAGAATTCTGATCAAACGAAAGCAAAATAAGACAAACCGATCGCACCGGAGACGCCTAGAACCCGCTTACGCGATTTCGATGAAGTTCTGTTCGGATCGGATTACAGTCAAAAATTGACCATGAATTATTTAGTGAATTAATATGAATAGTAGGATGACATCACCATGATTATGTTATAAACCAAAATTATTTTCTTTAATTAAGAAAGTAATTTTGAAAGGTGTACGGTTTGGATTAGGTTACTTTATGATCAATGGCCAAGATTATGCCAAAAAGCCATTGAAAAATTTTTTTAAAAATTTTGAAAAGGCCATTCGGCCACTTGGAAAGGAAGAAGAAAAAAATTTGATTTTTGCCCCAAAATCCTTACTTTTTAGTCCTTGAACAATTAGCAAATTGTTGGGAAAAAATTGTAAAAAAGCCCTTGAGTTTTGCGTATAAATAAACATCAAAATCCATTCAAAAAATGGAAAAATTAGCCAAACTCTTGCCCTTTTTCTTCAGCCCAAAACTGTGGCCTTCTCCCCCTCTGTAAGCCAAAATTTTGTTTTCAATTTCACACTAAACTTAGCTTGCATTGCATTTCCAACAACAAGTCATCAACTAGTCAAGGTTAACTTCAAAATTGAAGCTTTTCTCTTTGATTTTCCTTAGAAAATCCGTGGGTATGACAGTGTGAAAACAATGAAAAAAAAAATTGTTATTTAGTTGATGATGTGATGATGTTGTGATTAGTTTGGTGTTGTAGAGATTAAAGCATGAACCAGGGTTTAGAAACAAGCAAAAATTTTGCATGTTTCCCTTAAAAATCCATGGCATTAGGGGTGTGAAAAATGCATGAGTTTTGATGTTTTGGTTTAGTAATTATGTTCATTTAATTATGTATTGAACTAAGCATAAATTGGAATAAGGAAACAAGAAAATTTTGATGTAATTTTCTTGCTAAAACTGCGGGTATAAACATTAAGAAATGGAAAATTTTAATGTTGGAAAGTGTTGATAAAAATCTAGGAAAGAAAACAAGATTTTCTATGTGTTTATGCATGAAAAATCCATGGCTATGCTAGGGTTAGGATGCATGGTTTGTTAGGTTTTGATGTTGTTTTATACATTAGAAAACCTAAGAATTATATGTTGTGATAAAAATTATTTTGGTATGATTAGCTAGTAAATTGAGGCTAGTTTGAAAGAAAAATAGTGTTGTTTGTATTAATTCTTAAATATTGTATTCATGTGGAAAATTTTTATACAAAGTTTGGAAACTTTGTATAAAATAGGCCTCTGGTATAGTACGTGGCAGGTACAAAGGTTCTGAGGCGTACCTAACGCTGAGAAACCTAAAAATATAAGCGGAAATGTTGCCGAAATTTTTAAAACGGCATAAGGGCATTTTGGGAAACGATGGGTAAAAATATTGGACTCAGGGAGGAAACCGGGACCCCTCGGTGGATTAGGGTTAGAAATGGAAAACCAACCCAAAAGGAATAGTAAACCGACCCTAAAAAGACTAAAATGCCTAAAAGAGGAAAAAAAATTCATGTTAGGGGTATTTTGGGAAACGAGGGACAAATTTAAGTCGGGATAGGAAACCCGAGCCTCTCGAGGACCGAGGGCCGGGAACGAGATAAATAATGTTTAATGAGTAGTGAAAGGGTCATTTGAGGCTCCGAAACGCTCGAAAAACGAGAAAACGACTCTAGGTGATGGATGAATAGTAATCGAGGGCCGGGAAAAATGAAATTGAGATTTTGCAGCAATTTAAGCTGTAAAATGATACAGAAGCCTAGGGAATATTAGTTTAAAATATTTAGGCTTAGAAAATATGAGGAAAATGATAGAACGAAATAGTTATGGTCCCGAGACCCGTTAGGGGCAAAATGGTCATTTTGACCAAAAATTTTCGAAACGTCGGAAAGGACCCTAAAAGACCTAGAATAACTTAGATAAAATTCTAAGACTCAAAATAAACGTTTTAGAGTTAAAAATAAAAAAATTTCGAAGAACACGGGCATGTAGAAGAAATACATGGTCGTGTACATAAAGAATTTTTCAACCCGAGAGATACACGGGCTTGAACACGGGCGTGTATCAAGCCGTGTATAGTAACACGACTAGATAGTAAACAACATGGCCGTGTAGAGTAAACCCTAGAGGTACACGGGCGTGTTTCAGACCGTGTACCACAAACAAAATTTAAATATGTTGAATTGTTAAGTGAAATAAATGTATATTTAAAGTGATAATTAAAACAGGGTATTAATAGACAATATTATGTCTATAGGAGCCCAAAATAGAGATAGAACTATGGAGGAGTTCCGAAAGTAGACACTAGTGCAGTATTAGTAAGTTCAAGCATGTTCGTGTCTGCAACATGAAACACTGTGTTGATTTATTCTGTACTAGATATACACTAGATATAAAGTCTTATAGACATTTGGGGATTAGTTAGAATAACATATCCCAGATAATGAGAATAAGTAAGACCTACGGGCAATAGAGGATTGTAACCTTGAGGTGATTATTAATATCACTTGGTCAAGACTATAAATTGAAAGATGGCAATGAAACCATTAAGGCGTACCACCCCTCTAACATAGTGGTGGAGGTTTTTCTCAGATCCTATGACGATATCAGGGCTGTGGAGGCCAATGTTCTAAGGTCACTTCATAGACCCTCCCAGTCAGCGTGCTAATAATTATCGGTACTACTATATAAACAAAGCTTTAAACTAGAAATCAAATAGAAAATGTACAATCAATAAAATGATAAAAATCATAATTGAGCGTAACCGAATGTTTACGCTAAGGTGTTGTAATTTCGGTTAGGATACGTGAATAGTATCTCGTTAGGGTAAAGTGAATAGTAACCAGTTAGGGTAACTATACTATTCATTGGTCAAAGGTCAAAGTCACTATTCATGATGAATAGTATTGATGAATAGTACTATTTATAGAAAATTGAGTTTTCAGTGTTTTTGAATCAGTATGATTCTGACTAAGTACGTTTGAACTTACTAAGCCTATTAGCTCACCAGTTTGTTCATGTTGCAGGTAAGAAACCAGTCCAGTAGATTTCTGGATGGCGGCAGGATGCGAGCGTGTCAAGGGGATAGGGAACTCACTGTGGACTTGGTCCTGCCATAAGTTTTTCACTGAGCTTTTTGAGTTGAAGAAAATGTGTTTGGAAACAAAATATATAGTACATATATATTATATGTTGTATATTATGTTGTATTTTATTAAGACATATAAAAGTTAGCATATTATATGACTTTCTTACTTAGTTTTCCTAAGAGAAAGTATGTGTTAAAGAAAAAAAATTATGGGCGAAATTTTAGGCCCTGATAATTAAGTATTGTGAGAATAAGAGTTTAAAATTGATGACCCAGATTCGGCACACGAGCAGTCTTGGTCGGCCGCAGAGTCGATTCATGACGGTTGCAGGTGGTTAGAATCAGGGGCCGTCGCAGGTTGGTATTAGAGCGGTTGACAACATCCCTATTGACATGAAGCGCGATCTGCTCGTCAATCCAAGTAAGTTAGCTTTCTTTAAGTTAGTTAACTTTACATTTATTCGAAATTATATATTTTTGTAGGACTTAAGATGACTAGATTACCGTACATGAGACCTCACCCATATTGACTGAGAGGATCGATCCGGGTGTGGACTAGGCCCGTGATCAGGCCATCCATGATGTCGCGAGCTGCTCAATGACTGCCAGTACCTGAGCCACTAGCGCCGAGGATAGTAGCGCCGGCACCGGTACAAGCACCACCTCTACGACTGATCGTGAACCCCCCAGTAACAGTAGACATTCCAGTGGTGGGAGATCGAGCTCGTATCGGAGCCACAGTGTCAGTACGAGCTGTGCATGCATTCAGAGGTAGTCATCCACTTACGTTCAAGGGAGGTCAGCAGGGGATCTTTACACAAGACTAGCTACATGACATAGAGGTTACCATGCACCAGTGTGATATAGATCAGGATTACTAGGTATTGATAGCCATTGGCACATTCTGTGAGGACGCACGGTTATATTGGGAGTATTGTGATCAGGAGATGCTGCTAGCAATGGATTGGGCTGAATTTCACCAAGTCATACTAGAGCAGTTTCCACGAAAGAGTGCAGCACCAGTTGTAGACCCTCCTGAGAGCAGGACAGTATCACCACCACCGGCTATGCCCAGTTATGCAGATGTTAGAGACTTTGTTCTGAAGGTAGAGAGACAGCAAATGATACTAAGCGATACTATATTTTCGTATGCAGTCAGACTCCAGGATAGCATCGTAAGGGCGTGTCCTCTACCCAACATCACAAAAGATAACTTTTGTGACATATTTTGGAAGGGACTCACCCTAGACCTACGACAGAGGGTAACCCCTTTATACCCTACTACTTTACGTGAGTTTATTATAGATGTAGCTAAAGTAGAGCAGGAGATGATGATGGAGCACATGGTACGTAAGAGGCGTGAACAGTTGTTACAAGAAGCAATGTTAGATCGCCTATATGGATCTAGAACGATGGTGAACAACCATGAGGCTGGTCCGTCGAGACAACCAGAGGGTACAGAACCAGCTGAAGGCTCAACGCTGTCTGAGGCCGGATTCGGAACGAACAATGATGAAATGGATCCAATCGAGTTTTTGATTATTCCAGAGCAACCACAGCTAGGAAATTAGTTGTAGAAATATGTGTGTTTTACAAATGTGTATATATAATTATATATGTGTATATATGATAGTATCGAAAGGCTATTTTGAGAAAAGCCTTCGAACTAATGTACTTTTGAAAAGGAAAGAAATGACAACCATATTTTGACATGTTCAATGAGTGAAATGTTGAAATTATGTATTGATCAAAACTATTAATGCTTATATTGTAAAAATATGTTTGTGAAAACCTAACGATCGATTTTTACGCGATTTTAGGAAATAGGATAAAATGGTGAATCCAAGAAATCTGTGGAACATGCGAGGACATCCAGTGTCGTCAGAAAGAGTGGACGAGCTAAAAGCCTTAATAGAAGCCCAAATGAGAGAAAATACTGAGTTAAGACAAAGACTCGAGCAAATGGAGCAGAGACAAGAATAGGAAGAAAACCAAGAACCACAAATGGCCGTACCAGAACCAAGAAGTGCCGCCAGTGGTACCAGAGGAAATAGTACAAACCCAACCACAACCCAGGGCCAATATCGAGCCATTATATGAAAGATTCCAACGTATGAGGCTATCAAAGTTCGAAGGCTCGACAAACCCTCTAAAAGCCGAGGAGTGGTTGTCTTCACTCCATATGATATTGGAGTTTATAGAGTTGAATGATCAGGAGAAGATTCTGTGTGTGTCCTTTGTTCTGAAGAGGGATGCCAAGTTCTGGTGGGAGTCAGTCAAGCTAAGCAGAAACATGTATACTATGTCCTGGTTGGATTTTCTGGAAGAATTTAATCAGAAATACTATAATCCGGCACTGCTGCGACCACAACAAAGAGAGTTTGCTGAGTTGAAGTAGGGAGCCATGACAGTGATAGAAGTCTACAGCAAGTTTGATCAGTTGTCTAGACTATGCCCATACACTGTCACCACTAAGAGGGAGAAAATCCAGAAGATGCTGGGAATGTTTCGCCCCGAGATCTTAGTGTTGGTAGACAATGGGTTGACGTTGCCTAACACTGTATCTGACTATGTTAGTCATGCGCTAAGGGCAGAGTATTATCTGATCCCACAAAAGGAAGAGAGAGAGAAGATCTAGGATGCGAAGAAGAAGGAAAAGGTTTTGACCAAAGCCATATAAGCTGGGTCTCAAGTTAGACAAAGCAGAAAGCCGAGTTCAAATGTCAAGGCTGGGAAGCCAAGTACTTCTGGTCAGCAGTCCCAGGGGAAAAGAAAGGGAAACAATTCTGGAAATAGGAACCAGCAGAGGAGAACAAACAATAATGCTGGCCCTATAGTTTAGGACTGTGTGAACTGCGGGAAAAGACATTCGGGTTGATGTAGACTGGCCATAAATGCCTGTTTTCAATGTAGGAAGGATGGTCACTTTGCCAAAAACTGTCCAGAAAATAGGCAGAATGTGCAAGGTTCGTCTCAATCACAACCACGTCCCCAGGCACATTCATTACAGGCCAAAGCTAAAGGGTCATCCCATTCTGAAAGACAGGAAAGACAACAACGCTTACCCCGTGCATATGTTAAGTTCATGGTTTATACAAAGGAAGAGGGGGAAGTGGGAGCATCAAATGTAGTGACAGGTTAGTTTTCTATCACTAATAATTTGGCATCTGTTTTATTTGACTCTGGAGCTATACATTCTTTTATTTCATACCAGTTTATGAATAGGATAGGATATCCTAAGGACAATATAGGTATGACATTTAGAACTACACTACCCTCAGGGGAAGTCTTGATGTCCAATTACTGGTTACCGCATATGCCAGTAATTGTGGCAAATAGGGAGTTGTTTGTAGAACTGATCATGATGGAGCTTGCCGTCTACGATGTAATACTAGGAATGGATTTCCTAGGGAAGTATCAAGCCACGATCGATTGCCAAAAGCGGAAGATAAGGTTTCAACCCAACCAAGAAGAGGGATTTGAGCATGTCGATTCATCACGCAGATCGAAGAAAATAATGATCAACTCAATGGAAGCAAAGAGGCTGATATCTAGCAGTTGTGCTAGATACCTAGCATGTGTATTGAATATGACAAAGGAATGAAAGCTCCAACCCAAAAATGCTCCTATTGTGAAGGAATTCGTTGACGTCTTTCTGGAGGAATTACCAGGATTGCCACCGGAACGAGAAATTTCCTTTGAGATCGAGCTGATGCCAGGAACTGCACTGATCTCAAAGGCACCGTACCGGATCGCACCAACAGAGTTAAAAGAGTTGCAGGAGTAGCTGAAGGAGCTTCTTGACAAAGGATTTATACGCCCGAGCTATTCCCCATGGGGTGCTTTAGTGCTATTTTTTAAGAAGAAAGATTGCTCATTTCGGATGTGCATCGATTATCGGGAATTGAACAAGGTTACGATCACGAATAGGTATCTATTACCTAGGATTGATTACCTGTTTGATCAACTCACAGATGTAGCAGTATTCTCCAAGATTGATCTATGATCAGGATATCATCAATTGAAGATCAAGGAGTATGACATCCACAAGACTGCATTTCAGACCCGTTACGGTCATTACGAATTTCTGGTAATACCGTTTGGGTTAACAAATGTGCCAGCAGCCTTTATGGACCTGATGAATCGAGTCTTTAAGGAATATTTGGATAAGTTTGTTATTGTGTTCATCGATGACATTCTTATATATACGAAGACTCGAGAGGAGCATGAAGAGCATTTGAGGATAGTCCTGCAAATGATAAGGGAGCATCAACTCTATGCCAAGTTCTCCAAATATGAATTCTAGCTGGATAGAGTACATTTTCTCGGACATGTGGTTTCCAAGGAAGGAATCGCTGTGGATCCTACAAAAATAGAGGCGATCAATGAATGGCCCGCACCTAAGAGCGTGATGGAAATATGAAGTTTCTTAGGTCAAGCTGGCTATTATACAAGATTTGTTGAAGGATTTACGTGACTTGCCGCTCCTATCACGACACTTACACACAAGGAAAAGAAGTATGAGTGGACTGAATAATGCGAGAAAAGCTTCTAAGAGTTGAAGAAACGACTGACGAGCGTGTAATACTTACACTTCCGACTGAAGGGGAGATGTTCATGATAAACAGCGACGCTTCAAAGTTGGGATTAGGAGCCATCCTGATGCAAGGCGATAAGGTAATTGCCTATGCCTCGCGTCAATTAAAGGACCATGAAAGAAATTATCCCACGCATAATTTGGATCTTGCCGTAGTAGTGTTCGCATTAAAAATCTGGTGACACTATCTATATAGAGCTCAGTGTCAGATTTATACGGACCACCAGAGTCTAAAATATTTCTTCACACAAAATGAGATAAATATGTGGCAAAGAAGATGGCTGGAATTGGTAAAGGATTATGATTGTGAAATCCTCTATCACCCAGGAAAAGCCAATCGTGTTGCAGATGCGCTAACTAGGAAATCTACTGCTCCACAGCAACTGTCGATTGGAAAACTTCCAAAGCCGTTACAGCAGGAAATCAACATGCTGGAGATGGAGCTGAAATTGGAAAGCTAGCTGCATTACAACTGGAGTCGACACTGTATGAAGATATTCGAGAAGCTCAGAAACGAGATCTGAAGCTAGCAAGTTTGCAAAAAGAAGCGTTCGAAGATGGATTAATCCTACATTAGGGGAGAATTCAAGTTCCAGATGATGAAGGATTAAGAAGATGAATTATGGTCGAAGCTCATGAAACGCCTTAGTACATCCCAGAGCCAGCAAGATGTACCAGGATTTGAAGCTACAATTCTGGTGGAAAGGGATGAAGAAGGATATAGTGGAGTTTGTAAGTAGATGTATGACGTGCCAAAAAGTTAAGGCTAAACATCGCCATCAAGGTGGAAAGTTAGAGTCGTTAGAGATTCCTGAGTGGAAATGGGAACATATCACGATGGACTTTGTGGTGGGATTACCAAAGGCCCGAGAAGGCTATGATGCCATTTGGGTTATTGTAGACAGGCTAACAAAGACGGCAAGGTTCATTGCAATAAAAATGACCTTCTCTTTGAAAAAGTTAGTGAGCTTGTATGTTAACCACATAGTCAGGCTACATGGAGTTCTTAAATCCATTGTGTCAGACCGTGATCCACGATTCACTTCGAACTTCTGGACATGTGTACAAGAAGCTATGGGAATAAAAGTACGTCTGAGCATAGCATTTCATCCGCAGACAGACGGGCAATCTAAGTAAACCATCCAAACACTAGAAGACATGCTGCATGCGTGTACGATAGATTTCCCGGGGAGTTGGAATGAGAAACTTCCATTGGTAGAGTTTTCGTATAACAACAGCTACCAAGCTTCGATAGGTATGGCACCTTATGAAGCTTTGTATGGAAGGAAGTGTAGATCATCGGTTCACTGGTATGACCTACAAGAGAAACGACTGCATAAGACAGATTTTGTACAAGAAACAGTGGATGCAGTTACAAAAATACAACAGCAGATGAAGATTGCCCAGAGTTGATAAAAGAGTTACGTAGATAACAGACGAAGATCCCTGGAGTTCAATGAAGGGATTTCGTATTCCTAAGAGTTTCACCGATGAAAGGAATAATACGATTTAGGAAGAAGGGGAAATTGAGTCCAAGATATATTGGGCCATATAAGATCATCGAACGCATTGGTAAAGTTACCTATAGATTAGCATTACCTCCAGAAATGTCGGCAGTACATAATGTGTTTCACATGTCGATGCTACGGAGTACATATCGGATCCGTCCCATGTGCTGAAACATAAACCGATTAAGATTCAGGAAGACTTAACCTATGAGGAGAGACCTGTTCAGATCTTGGCACGTGAAGATAAAGTTTTGAGGAATAAAACAATCCCATTAGTCAAAGTGTTGTGGAGAAATCACAATGTTGAAGAGGCTACATGGGAACGTGAGGACGAAATGAAGAATTTGTATCCCCACTTGTTCTAAATTTTCAAGGACAAAAATTCTATAAGGAGGGGTGAATGTGATAACCGGGAATTTTAGATTCTCGGAGTAGGTTAAAATTGTATGTATATAATAATTTTAATGAATAAAATATGAAAAAGTAGTGTTTTAATACTATTGTGAATAGTGTAAAAATGTTCTGACAGTGTTAAAGTGTGTGAGTTCGGGGATGGAAAATCTTACCAGACATTATTAGATGAGATGATTTGAAATCAGAGCCAAAAACCCTAGAAAATGCATTGAGATGCACGAAAATGATAGAAATTTATGGTAGAGAATTCTGATCAAATGAAAGCAAAAAAAGACAAACCGATCAAATCGGAGGCGCCTAAAACCCGTCTACGTGATTTTGGTGAAGTTCCGTTCGGATCGGATTACAGTCAAAAATTGACCACGAATTAATTAGTGAATTAATATGAATAGTAGGATGACATCACCATGATTATGTCATAAACCAAAATTATTTTCTTTAATTAAGAAAGTAATTTTGAAAGGTGTATGGTTTAGATTAGGTTACTTTATGATCAATGGCTAAGATTATGCCAAAAAGCCGTTGAAAAATTTTTAAAAAAATTTTGAAAAGGCCATTAGGCCACTTGGAAAGGAAGAAGAAAAAAATTTGATTTTTACCCCAAAACCCTTACTTTTTAGTCCTTGAACAATTAGCAAATTGTTGGGAAAAAATTACAAAAAAGCCCTTGAGTTTTGCCTATAAGTAGGCATCAAAATCCATTCAAAAAATGGAAAAATTAGCCAAACTCTTGCCCTTTTTCTTCAACCCAAAACCGTGGCCTTCTCCCCCTTTGTAAGCCAAAATTTTGTTTTCAATTTCACATCAAACTTAGCTTGCATTGCATTTCCAACATCAAGTCATCAACTAGTCAAGGTTAACTTCAAAATTGAAGCTTTTCTCTTTGATTTTCCTTAGAAAATCCGTGGGTATGAGAGTGTGAAAACAATGAAAAAAAATTGTTATTTAGTTGATGATGTGATGATGTTGTGATTAGTTTGGTGTTGTAGAGATTAAAGCATTAACTATGGTTTAGAAACAAGCAAAACTTTGGCATGTTTCCCTTGAAAATCCGTGGCATTAGGGGTGTGAAAAATGCATGAGTTTTGATGTTTTGGCGTAGTTGTTATGTTCATTTAATTATGTGTTGAACTAAGCATGAATTGGAATAAGGAAACAAGAAAATTTTGGTGTAATTTTCTTGCTAAAACCGTGGGTATGAACATTAAGAAATGGAAAGTTTTAATGTTAAAAAGTGTTGATAAAAACCCTCGGAAAGAAAACAAGACTTTCTATGTGTTTATGCATGAAAAATCCGTGGCTATGCTAGGGTTAGAGTGCATGTTTTGTTAGGTTTTGATGTTGTTTTATACATTAGAAAACCTAAGAATTATATGTTGTGATAAAAATTATTTTGGTATGATTAACTAGTAAATCGAGGCTAGTTTGAAAGAAAAATAGTGTTGTTTGTATTAATTCTTGAATATTTTATTCATGTGGAAAATTTTTATACAAAGTTTGGAAACTTTGTATAAAATAAGCCTTTGGTATAGTACGTGGTAGGTACAAAGGTTCTGAGGCATACCTAATGCCGAGAAACCTAAAAATATAAGCGGAAATGCTGCCGAAATTTTTAAAACGACATAAGGGCATTTCGGGAAACGAGGGGTAAAAATATTGGACTCGGAGAGGAAACCGGGACCCCTTGGTGGATTAGGGTTAGAAATGGAAAACCAACCCAAAAGGAATAGTAAACCAACCCTAAAAGGGATAAAATGCCTAAAACAGGAAAAAAAATTCATGTTAGGGGTATTTTGGGAAACGAGGGAAAAATTTAGGTCGAGATAGGAAACCCAAGCCTCTCAAGGACCGCGGGCTGGGGACGAGATAAATAATGTTTAATGAGTAGTGAAAGGGCCATTTGAGGCTCTGAAACGCTTGAAAAACGAGAAAACGACTCTAGATAATGGATGAATAGTAACTGAGGGCCGGGAAAAATGAAATTGAGATTTTACAGCAATTTAAGCTGTAAAATGATACAGAAGCATAGGGAATATTATTTTAAAATATTTAGGCTTAGAAAATTTGAGGAAAATAATAGAATGAAATAGTTACGGTCCTAAGACCCGTTAGGGACAAAATGGTCATTTTGACCAAAAATTTTAGAAAGGCTCGGAAAGGACCCTGAAAGACTTACAATAACTTAGATAAAATTTTTAGACTCAAAATAAAGGTTTTAGAGTTAAAAATCTAAAAAAATTTCGAAGAACACAGGCGTGTAGAAGAAATACACGACCGTGTACATAAAGAATTTTTCAACCCGAGAGGTACACGAGCTTGAACACGGGCATGTATCAAGCCGTGTACAGTAACACGGCTAGATAATAAACAACATGGCTGTGTAGAGTAAACCCTAGAGGTAGACCGGTTGGAACATTCGCGTGTTTCAGACCGTGAACCATAAATAAAATTTAAAGGTGTTGAATTGTTAAGTAAAATAAATGTATATTTAAAGTGATAATTAAAACAGGGTATTAACAGACAATATTATGTCTGTAGGAACCCAAAATAGAGATAGAACTGCAGAGGAGTTCCGGAAGTGGACACTAGTGCAGTATTGGTAAGTTCAAGCATGTTCGTGTCTGCAACATGAAAAACTATGTTGATTTATTCTGTACTAGATATACACTAGATATAAAGTCTTATAGACATTTGGGGATTAGTTAGAATAACATATCCCAGATAATGAGAATAAGCAAGACCTACGGGCAATAGAGGATAGTGACCTTGAGGTGATTATTAATATCACTTGGTCAAGACTATAAATTGAAAGATAGCAATGAAACCATTAAGGCGTACCACCCCTCTACTATAGTGGTGGAGGTCTTTCTCAGATCCTACAAGGATATCAGGGCTGTGGAGGCCGATGTTCTGAGGTCGCTTCTTGGACCCTCCTAGTCAGTGCGCTAATAATTATCGATACCGCCATAAACAGAGCTCTAAACTAGAAATCAAATAGAGAATGAACAATCAATAAAATGATAAAAATCATAATTGAGCGTAACTGAAGGCTTACGCTAAGGTGTTGTAATTTCGGTTAGGATACATGAATAGTATCCCGTTAGGGTAAAGTGAATAGTAACCAGTTAGGGTAACTATTACTATTCATCGATCAAAGGTCAAAGTCACTATTTATGATGAATAGTACTATTCATAGAAAATTGAGTTTTTAGTTGTGACGCCCCGTGCCCTCAGCGGCCCGGACCGTCACTGTAAACTCTATTGCTTGCTTCTTTAAAAACGATACTTAAACTTGCTGAATTTAAGACTATAAATTTAGAGGGATTTTTTTTTTTTTTTTTTATATACACGTACGTATTTACTATTCACGTACGCATACTATTAAAATGCGGAATTTGAAAAACATAAGGATTTCAATTATACATACATAATTATATACATGTTTATCTGATTACTATTCACCAGATACTATTTAAATATACTACTCGTACATATACTGTTTACTGTTCCAAAATACCATTCAACCTTTACTATTCAAAATACTATTTAACTGTCACCATTCAAAATATTATGTACTCATACTGTGCGGAAGAATACTCGCGGTGTATCCATAACCTCATCCTCACATCCACCTCCGCCACCATCATCGTCCCTTGATGTTTACGCTATAGGATGCTTACCTACAGCATGAACACACTCCGTGAGCTTTACGCCCAGTAAGTACAACATGTTAACCGCAAAACATGTTTAAAACATAGCACATACGTAAAATCATAGGCATGACATATATCACTTAATAAATCACATACCATATAAGCATATTACATATCAGCTCACATATCATGTCATCACATAACATGTCATAACACTGAATATAAAACTTCACATACTTTATGCATAACAGAAGCATCGTGTACTGTATGCACTCTACTGAAAAAGAAAGCATAACGAACTATAACTAATGCATGATCCGGTTATGTTCATTTATGCTTCAAACTTTTCTTTTCTTTTCTTGTCTATTTAGGGCCCATGTGTCAGTACCGTGTGCGCGCAGACCAACGGTAACGCCCGAGGTCAACTAATGCCGAAGAGCCATCAACTGATGCTCAACTTGTGGCCTGAACTTTCTTTAACTGGAAACCCCTTCGACTGAAGGAGCCGGTACGACACACCTATTTATTTCCATCTTGTTTAACTGTTCTAGCCATACGCTTCTCTAAACTGTCCCCAATCCTACGCGGTAGGGATCTATGGCTTCTATCTTGTTCTTTCATCAATCTACTCGATTGTGAAGCTATGTGCTCTTATGTATGCTGTGCAGCATCGTGTGCAAGCTACATACTTAAAATACTAGAAAAGCATCATTTTAAATTCATTTTATCCATGCTGTAGGCGGAGTTGTACTTACCTGTCAGCAGACAGTTTATACTCTCGCCTTCGTCACAATACAGGTACCTCCCTGTAATCATAATGCATTTACATTAACATTCACTCTTAGGTCACCGTGGTCATTAGTGACTAATAAAAATTCTCGTTATGTGGTACCGATCCTTGTCGGTACTAATTGCCCTCTTCTTAAAAATTTGATTTTCTAATCATTGTTAATTAATTTACTTACCCAATAAATTAATTAACATCGCTCTTAGGTCACTCTATCGTTAGGAACTAATAAACTTATCGTTGTGTGGTACTGATGCCTATCGGTACCCGACTGCTCTACTTTGGGAAATTTGATATCTAATTTTTAATCGTGCTTGATTAATTTGTCTACTTGACAAATTAATCACTGTCTCTCACTATCCCATTCCGACTTCGTCCTTGACTGGCTAACCAACCAGTCAACATACTGGAATACCTCTCGTATGACCATTTAGCTTATCGGGTTACCGTTACCGATGTAATCGCCCCAAATTTTATACTTCGATCGCACCCGTCCCTCGGGTGGTACTATTCTGACATATGGGTCGTTTTCTTACATTACGAAATTTCTAATGGGGCGGTTCACTAATCCTCATAACGTCCGTCCTTCTTTCCCAGACTTAGGTCATCGAGGGAGCTCGGGTTTCCATCCCGATCACATTTTCAGCCCTCGTTTCCTAAAATACCCCTTTGTGCCGTTTTAGAAATTTCGGCAGCATTTCCGCTTAATTTTTTAGGTTTCCGGCGTTTAGGAAACGCCTCAAAACCATCTAACCTATTCTAACCTGCCACGTACTAAACCAGAGGCCTAATTTTTACGAAAAAGCTCCGCTTTTTTTACGTAAAAATATTCACATTTTCTCACATTCTCTTTTTCGATATTTCACCCTTTTTTCTTACAATTCCTCAAGTCATTAAACCATAATTAATACATAATTATTTCCAATATTAAATTGAGGAATAAATAGATCAACACCACTACCAAAATCGTTCCCGTCGGCGGTCGGACGAACCGTTCGGTCTCGACCGTGTAATCTTTGAATCGTCGTTCTTCACTTTTGAAACTCCAGTTTGCAAATCCGATGCCGCAGATGTGTCCGGAACGTCGAAAATAGGCCAACGGGCCATTCTTCAATTTTCGGTCTCCGGGTCGCCGTTGACCGGCGTTGACCTCCGTTGACCGGCGTTGACCGGCCGTTGACCGGCGTTGACCACGGCGGCGATGGAAGTGGCGACCACCATCTTGAAGAGCTCGACGAGAGGAACCCATTGGTGGTGTCAATTTCACGAATCGAGGCTCCTATCACCGGAAATCGGCTCTCGAAAAGTCGGCGACGGCGGCGGCGTTGGATCTTCATTTTTCCGGCGTTGTTGCCCAAAATTGATTTGGGGCTTTTGATCTACGTGTTGTTCTGAGCATTTTGACACCGACCTTGCAACTCAACTCCGCCGGAATAGCGAGATCCGACGGCGGCGATGGCGACGGCGACGGCGAACCTGGGGCGGTGCGATTCGGCGGCTGTTGACGTGAAATGAAGCCTGGGTTTTGTTCTACTCTTCACCACGAATCCATTGGGACCGGAATCGTGGCATTTGGACGTCGGACGGTGGAGATACGGCGGTTTGAAAAATTCGGCCACCGGCGGCTTTGGGCGGCACGTGCGGCGTGCTCCGGCATCGGTTCGGTCGACTCGGCCCACCGTTGGAATCAGCTCGTCGAGAGCTTTCCAATGGTGCCGGCGGTGTCAAAAACGGAGGCCGGATTCGATAGTTGGTCACTGTTCATCTTCGTGTGGTATGGGAGGGAGAAAATGTGATTTGGAAAAATATGAGGGCTATTTTTCTATAATCCCCAAAATTTCCTCCTTTATACTAATTTTTTTGAAAAATTTTAAGATAGGCTATACTGACTAATTTGGGCGTGCTGAACCCAAATATATCAGTTTTATCTTCATCCGAGGTCGTCTCGACCAGTTTCCCGATACTGTATGGTTCCCAGTCAAAAATTACTTTTTGTGCTCAAATGACTAATTTGAGCATTCTGATTCCAAATATATCAGTTTTATATCAAGAAGAGGTCATCTTGATCAATTTCTTGATACTGTGGTTAGGCCTACACTGTGTTGACACTGTGCACGCATAACGAGGCATTTTCGCGTGAAATTTCAAACACAGTCTCTCTTGACTAATTTGGACGTGCTGATTTCAAATTTATCAGTTTTACGTCCATCTGAGGTCTTCTGGACCAGTTTTCGGGATCTGCATGACCCCGTCTCGAAAAACGTGTCAGGTGCCCGATTGACTAATTTGGGCGTCCTGAGTCTAAATATATCAGTTTCGGGGCGAGAAAAGGTCGTCTTGACCCTCATCCCGATACTGCGTATCCCTTAAACAAAATATACATTTTATGCTCAATTGACCAGATTGAGCCTGCTGACTATTAATATATCAGTTTTATGCCAGATTAAGGCCGTCTTGGCCACTAACCTGACACTGCGTTTCTCACTACTCACTATTCACTATTCACTGTTCACTAATCACTATTCACTATCTGACTGACTAATCTGAGCGTTCTGACTTTGATTTTGTCAGTCTATGGGCGAGAAGAGGTCATCTAGACCACTTTTCTCGATACTGTACATCTATTAGGGCAATTATCACTGCTGCGCTCAGATGACCAGTCTGAGCGTACTGATGACTAGCTCATCAATTCTGTATCATGAAATGGTCGTCTAGACCGGTTTCTTGATATTGCGTGTCTCAACGCATACTCACATAATAGGGTGGACCGATTTCACTGTCGATTACCCCTTTCATTGCATGAATAGTAATTAAACGTTACTATTCCTGTTTAATTCATTCAACTGAAAAGCACACTGTGCTTATTAACTTAATTACATCATTACATAGTAATTAAGTTTCATAATTCATGAGAGTCATTACAGTGGCTCTCGGCTCATTACACAGCCTTCTACACAGACTCTTACACGTGCGTGTGCAACGCAACACGGGCGTGTACATTTCAGACACGAGCATGTACTAATTGAGACTACTCAACACGGCCATGTCTTTGAAATACATTCATCTATCTGAGCGGTACACAGCCTCTTACACGGTCGTGTACTTGACCATGTTTCTTAAATTTGCTAAAGGACATTAAATTATGTCCATTTTATTCCTTAATGACTTATTACATGGTAAGTAGGTGCCATGAAAATGGCGGTCATTACAACCTACCCCCCTTACAAAATTTTCGTCCTCGAAAATTAGAATAATTCCGGGAAGTCTCTTCTCATGTCTTCTTCCCATTCTCATGTGGCTTCCTCAACACTATGATTCTGCCACAACACTTTTACTAGCGGTATACTTCATTCCTAAGTACTTTCTCCTTTCTAACTAAGATCTGCACGAGTCTCTCCTCGTACGTCGGATCAGCGTATACTACAACGGATTCTTGGCTAAGAACATGGGAGCTGTTTGGCACGTACTTCTTTAACATCAAAACGTGAAAGACATTGTGCACTGTAACTAACTCGGGAGGAAGTGCTAGTCTATAAGCCACCTTCCCGACTTTCTCTATTATCTCAAGGGTCCTATGTACCTAGGACTGAGCTTTCTTTTATTTTCAATGCGCATCACCCCTTTCATGGGTGCCGCCTTGAAAAAGACCGAATCTCCTACTTGAAACTTGAGGGGTCTACGGCGCTTATCGTCAAAATTCTTCTGTCGACTGTGCGCTGTATCTAACGTTTCTCGTATCAGCTTCACATCTGACATGGTATTCTTGATGATGTCCGAGCTAACTACTCGTTTCTCTCCAAACTCGTACTAATGAGCCAGAGATCTGCATTTCTTTCCACAGAGTGTCTCGTACGGTGCCATTCCTATCGAGGAATGATAGTTGCTGTTGTACGAGAACTCGCTCAATGGTAGCTTCTGATATCAATTTCCTTTGAAGTCTAGGACGCAGGTCTCAACATGTCCTCTAACATCTGTATGGTCCTCTCAGACTAACTGTCGGTCTGAGGATGAAATGCTATGCTGAACTCTCACTTGGACCGTAATGCGGCTTGAACACCTCGCCAAAATCTGGAGGTAAAGCGTCCACTACGATCTGAGACGACCGACTCTGGTATTCCGTGCCGTTTCATGAACTGTGCCGCATAGATTTCTACTGGTCGTTCCACCGAGTAGCTAACTTTCATTGCTAAAAATCTAACTGATTTCATCAGTTTTTCTACAATCACCCAGATTGCATCATTATCGTTTGACGTCTTCGGCAATCCGATTACGAAATTCATCGTAATCTGGTCCCATTTCCACTCGGGTAACTTAATTTCCTACGATTATCCTGCTGAGCGCTGGTGATCTACCTTAACCTTCTGGCACGTAAGGCAGCTGGCGACAAACTCGACAATGTCATTTTTCATTCCAAGGCACCAAAAACTTTCCTTTAGGTACTTGTACATCTTATTCGCTACCGGATGTACGGAATATGACGTCTCGTAAGGTTCCAAAAGGATTCGCTTCTTGAGTTCTTCATCTTTTAGAACACATACTCTATCTCTGTAGTAGAGTATGTCGTCCTTAAGGATCTTAAACTCTGAACCCTTGTCCTCTATAGCTTCCTTTTTGGACTTGAGCAGGGACAAATCAAAATCTTGACCGATCTTGATCTCTTCTTGGAGCGTCGATTGGAGGGTCATGTTAAACAATCCCCCTATCAAAATCTTGATCTTGCTGTCGCATAACTCCTTTGTAGCGCTCTTGACAAGGCACTAATAGCCATAGGCATAGTAATATGCTTCTGACTCTGCGTATCGGCCACCTTATTGGCTTTCCCCGGATGGCATAAGATCTCGCAGTCGTAATCCTTACCAACTCTAGTCATCTATACTACCTCATGTTGAGCTCTTTTTGCGTGAATATACACTTGAGGCTCTGATGGTCGGTGTAAACCTCGCACATGACTCCGTACAGGTAGTGCCTCCATGCTTTTATCGTAAAAACTATCGCTACTAGCTCCAGATCACGCGTTGGGTAGCTCTTCTCAAGGTTTTTTGAGTTGTCGTGAAGCATACGCGACTACTCTACCACTCTACATCAACACAGTTTCCAACTTGGTTTTAGATGTGGCGCTTAAATCACAAAGCTTCCCTGACCAACATTTGAAATGGTCAGCATTGGAGCGCTTATGAGTCTTCATCTTAGCTCTTGAAAGCTTTCCTCACACTTATCGATTCACTTATACCTCTTTCCCTTCTTGGTGAGCGCTGTGAGCGGAGCAGCTAACTTTGAGTAGCCTTCGACTAAGTGTAGGTAACATCCTGTTAGTTTAAAGAAACTGTGAATTCCCGTTTCGTTCCTCTGAGCTGGCCACGTGCTAACTGCATCAATTTTCGCCAGGTCCACAGATACTCCTTCCTTGGGGTCTACGTGGTCCAGGAAATGGACCTTCTCCAGCCAAAACTCGTACTTGGAGAACTTGGTGTATAACTGATGGTCCTGTTGCATGCGCCAAATGATAATTAAGTGCTCTTCGTGCTCTTCCTTCGTCTTAGAGTGTATAAGTATGTCATCGATGAACCCAATGACAAACTTATCCAAATAGTCCTTGAACATGCGGTTCATCCAGTTCATGAAAGTTGCTGGTGCGTCCGTTAATCTGAGTGACATGAACAGAAACTCGTAATGTCCGTACCACGTTTGAAATGCTGTTTTGGGTACATCTTCATTCCTGATTTGTAGTTGATGGTACTCGGGATGTAGATCGATCTTCGAGAACACTACAGCATCTTGGAGCTGATCAAATAGATCGTTAACTCGCGGCAACAGATGCTTATTCTTAATCGTAATCCTGTTCAACTCTCTGTAGTCGATGCACATTCTCAGTGGTCCATCTTTCTTCTTCACGAATGGTATGGGTGCTCTCCAGGGTGAATAGCTCTATCGCATGAATCCCTTATCTATTTAGTACTTTAGCTGGGCTTGGAGCTCCTTTAGCTCTATAGGGCCTATTCTGTAGGGGGCCTCAAAGATGGGGCTGATTCTAGTAGACGTTCAGTCTCGAACGAGATCCTGCGCTCTGGTTGGAGTCCTGCAAGATCTTCTAGAAATATCTCCATGAATTCCCTGACTATCGGTACGTTGTCGGGTCCTATCTCTATTCCTTGAGTCTTATCTGCTACGTATACTAGGAAGTCCGTGCATCCACTGGATTGTATCTCGCGAGCCTTCACTGCTGATATCATCGTCTTTGGTTGCTCTGGCGACAAACCCTTGTAGATGAACTTTTCACATCCGATTGGTTCGAAAATGATTTTTCGCCTTCAACAGTTTATGACAACGTTGTGTCCTAAGCTTTTTTTTTTTTTTTGGCATAGTGGCCTTTCTTGCCACAGATGAAACAACCACTTACTCCTTGCTTACATTCTCCTGAGTGCCTCTTTCCGCATTTCGTGCACGTCGAGTTGGCTATCATTTCCTTCCTGGTCGTTTCTCTTCTGGGGGAAATTCTCCTGTGAATCTTGATTGCCTTAATTCCCCTTTTCTCTTGTTGTTATTATGGGAATGCCTACTATTCTGGCCGGTTCCCACATTCTGTCCTCTGTGTTGTAACTCGGGGTTTTACTTCCCCTGAGCCTGCTCAGCTTGCGTTTTCTCCTCCTTTCGTGCCTTAAAATTCTGCGCCTTTCGCTCCTTATCCTGAGCCGACTAGTACTCAGCTCAGATAGTCTTGCTGACACATTCTGCTAGTGTCGCTGGTCCGTGCCCTCCGCTACAGACCTAAACTGTGATTTCCGTTCTAAACATCTTCAGCATTCGTTTGACTCTCTCCTTTTGGTCGGTACCAAATCTGGACAAAGTTGAGCCAACTGTTCAAACTTCTTGACTGCCTCCATAACAGTCATACTACATTGGTGCAGGTTGTCGAACTCGTCTTACTGCGCTACTAGTGCTTCCTCGTTGAAGTACATCTCCTTGAATTCCTCAATGAAATCACTCCAGCTCATCTCTCTGATGTTCCTCCTAATGGTTACCATCTTCCACCACTAACGCGCCTCATTGCGCAGGGTGAAGGATGTGCACATCACTTTCTTTCTCTATCTGTTAACCCTATAAAATCCAAGATTACTTGGATATCCGTTAGCCAATCATCGGCCTCTATAGGGTTGGTGATTCTTAAGAATTCTAACGCTTTCATGCGTCGGAATCTTTCATACAAGTCGCCTTCCCTAGGGATTGGCAGAAAATAATTGCTGCTACGAAAGCAGCCATTACTATGGGTGCTAGTGCTTCCTGAGCTGAAGGAGCTGCTTGCTCCCTCAGAGTTTCTGGGCTGCTAGAACCTCCTGTGCTGGCATCTCTACTGACTGTGGTGCCTGGGGTTGCTGGCCCAGCTGTTCTCTAAGCTGGTTTAGCTCCCGCTGCTGGTTCTCCATCATCTCTCGCATGGCTGCGATCTGTGCTATCAACTCATCCTCTCAGGATGCTGGGTTTAACTAAGCTCTCATTCTTGCCATGTTTTCCTATGTAACCCTATCGTACAGCAAAAAAGGAAAAATATAAGTCTCTTAAATTCTATACTTGGGACTCGTATCACATATCATTTTCTTTCTTACTTAACAATCTTACTTAAACATTATGGATATAAATATACACACTATATCCACCTTTCTTTCTCTCATACTGTGATGTCAATACAATTGTCGCATTGTATTGGGACATCGTCTGAGTGCTAGGATTCATCCTGCACTTTCTGTCATATCATACTCACGCTGTGGAAAAAAAAAAATTTTATCTGGCTCCTAGGGCAAAGCTTTACTGCTTATCTCATAATGTATTTCACATAATATATATACATATATTCAAGATTCTAGTTCAGTGGGAGTGACACACACTTCCCCTATACGATCCCAACAAGTACATTATGCTATAACTGACGGGGGAGAGCTACTGCTTCCCTCTATATATTTTCATAACTAACATTCCCGCAGAAGGGTTACTACTATTGGAAGGATAATCCTGATTCAGTATCAGGCATCTCCTCATCGTCACTATCACTGAGTGAGTACTCCTCTGGGTTCTCTTCTTCTTCTCAGCTGAAACTGACCTCGTCATCGCTGGCTATGATGACTTCGTCATTACTAAAGCGATTGGGGATCTCCTTTCCCTCATCGTCGGGATGGGCGTCGAAAAGAGTCGCGTTATCTTCCTCTCTCATGGGGTGTTCGGGAGACATACGGGCTGGTTCGGGGTTCTTCATCGGCTCCCTATTGCCCTCGTGTACTTCTGACTGGTACTCGACCGTGAACTCTTCATCGGCCAGTTGGGGTGCTGGTTCTACCGGGTCACCCTCCATAATGGCGGCTGCTATAATGCCTTGGGCTTGTGTAGAGTTCCCGGGGTTGAGCACTTTTCTCTCGGCGTTCACTATCTCCTTAATAAGGCTTGCTAGTCCTATTTGATCGCTCTTCTAATTCTGTTTGGCAAGGTCTCTTTCTCTCTTTGAGTCTTCTTCTGTCTTGATCCACTTTTGTCTCGGCATGTATTGTAGAAGTCCATTTCGGTTCCTTGTAGCGAACAGCATACGTTAGAACTGTATCACCGGACATCAGCTGCAGTCTTTCAGTCCGATGAACAAATTCTCGTATATCCATAACTCTAGGGAACTTAGGCGGTTTCACTCCCTGCTTGCCCATAAGGAAAAACTGAGGCTGATGCTGGACTGCTCTCAGAGATTGGCTCGATCGTGGTATGGCGAAACTCGACACAGTTAAGAGCTCATCCTGGTCATAAGGATCCCGATACACACGAGAGTATCTTCCTGAGAGATATCAACAGCTAACAGGACTCAGTTATCCTGGTCAATGGCGTACAATCAGGGAATCACTTTGATAACGTGAAACCAGTCCTCACATTCTCATGGAGTGCAGGAGTACTGTTTGCCACTCGAAACTTAGTGGACAACTAGCCTTGAAGATCAGTACAACTCGGGTAGCAATCCATGCTCTTTCTCTAAACAGTTCTCTAGCACTGCACGGTCATGATTTTTCGTATAATGATCTCAGCATCTTTTCATCTTGTCCTCGCCATCATAGATTTCGTCGTTTCATTACTATAAAATGTTATCTTCAATAGATAAACATTTACCGACAAAAAATAAAACTAACTTACTTGGACAGATGAGGCAGGCATGTGGCGATGTGAGGTAGGATGGCAGGAAACCGCTCTGATACCAACTGTGACGCCCCGTGCCCTCAGCGGCCCGGACCGTCACTGTAAACTCTATTACTTGCTTCTTTAAAAACGATACTTAAACTTGCTGAATTTAAGACTATAAATTTAGAGGGATTTTTTTTTTTTTTTATATACACGTACGTATTTACTATTCACGTACGCATACTATTAAAATGCGGAATTTGAAAAACATAAGGATTTCAATTATACATACATAATTATATACATGTTTATCTGATTACTATTCACCAGATACTATTTAAATATACTACTCGTACATATACTGTTTACTGTTCCAAAATACCATTTAACCTTTACTATTCAAAATACTATTTAACTGTCACCATTCAAAATATTATGTACTCATACTGTGCGGAAGAATACTCGCGGTGTATCCATAACCTCATCCTCACATCCACCTCCGCCACCATCATCGTCCCTTGATGTTTACGCTATAGGATGCTTACCTACAGCATGAACACACTCCGTGAGCTTTACGCCCAGTAAGTACAACATGTTAACCGCAAAACATGTTTAAAACATAGCACATACGTAAAATCATAGGCATGACATATATCACTTAATAAATCACATACCATATAAGCATATTACATATCAGCTCACATATCATGTCATCACATAACATGTCATAACACTGAATATAAAACTTCACATACTTTATGCATAACAGAAGCATCGTGTACTGTATGCACTCTACTGAAAAAGAAAGCATAACGAACTATAACTAATGCATGATCCGGTTATGTTCATTTATGCTTCAAACTTTTCTTTTCTTTTCTTGTCTATTTAGGGCCCATGTGTCAGTACCGTGTGCGCGCAGACCAACGGTAACGCCCGAGGTCAACTAATGCCGAAGAGCCATCAACTGATGCTCAACTTGTGGCCTGAACTTTCTTTAACTGGAAACCCCTTCGACTGAAGGAGCCGGTACGACACACCTATTTATTTCCATCTTGTTTAACTGTTCTAGCCATACGCTTCTCTAAACTGTCCCCAATCCTACGCGGTAGGGATCTATGGCTTCTATCTTGTTCTTTCATCAATCTACTCGATTGTGAAGCTATGTGCTCTTATGTATGCTGTGCAGCATCGTGTGCAAGCTACATACTTAAAATACTAGAAAAGCATCATTTTAAATTCATTTTATCCATGCTGTAGGCGGAGTTGTACTTACCTGTCAGCAGACAGTTTATACTCTCGCCTTCGTCACAATACAGGTACCTCCCTGTAATCATAATGCATTTACATTAACATTCACTCTTAGGTCACCGTGGTCATTAGTGACTAATAAAAATTCTCGTTATGTGGTACCGATCCTTGTCGGTACTAATTGCCCTCTTCTTAAAAATTTGATTTTCTAATCATTGTTAATTAATTTACTTACCCAATAAATTAATTAACATCGCTCTTAGGTCACTCTATCGTTAGGAACTAATAAACTTATCGTTGTGTGGTACTGATGCCTATCGGTACCCGACTGCTCTACTTTGGGAAATTTGATATCTAATTTTTAATCGTGCTTGATTAATTTGTCTACTTGACAAATTAATCACTGTCTCTCACTATCCCATTCCGACTTCGTCCTTGACTGGCTAACCAACCAGTCAACATACTGGAATACCTCTCGTATGACCATTTAGCCTATCGGGTTACCGTTACCGATGTAATCGCCCCAAATTTTATACTTCGATCGCACCCGTCCCTCGGGTGGTACTATTCTGACATATGGGTCGTTTTCTTACATTACGAAATTTCTAATGGGGCGGTTCACTAATCCTCATAACGTCCGTCCTTCTTTCCCAGACTTAGGTCATCGAGGGAGCTCGGGTTTCCATCCCGATCACATTTTCAGCCCTCGTTTCCTAAAATACCCCTTTGTGCCGTTTTAGAAATTTCGGCAGCATTTCCGCTTAATTTTTTAGGTTTCCGGCATTTAGGAAACGCCTCAAAACCATCTAACCTATTCTAACCTGCCACGTACTAAACCAGAGGCCTAATTTTTACGAAAAAGCTCCGCTTTTTTTACGTAAAAATATTCACATTTTCTCACATTCTCTTTTTCGATATTTCACCCTTTTTTCTTACAATTCCTCAAGTCATTAAACCATAATTAATACATAATTATTTCCAATATTAAATTGAGGAATAAATAGATCAACACCACTACCAAAATCGTTCCCGTCGGCGGTCGGACGAACCGTTCGGTCTCGACCGTGTAATCTTTGAATCGTCGTTCTTCACTTTTGAAACTCCAGTTTGCAAATCCGATGCCGCAGATGTGTCCGGAACGTCGAAAATAGGCCAACGGGCCATTCTTCAATTTTCGGTCTCCGGGTCGCCGTTGACCGGCGTTGACCTCCGTTGACCGGCCGTTGACCGGCGTTGACCACGGCGGCGATGGAAGTGGCGACCACCATCTTGAAGAGCTCGACGAGAGGAACCCATTGGTGGTGTCAATTTCACGAATCGAGGCTCCTATCACCGGAAATCGGCTCTCGAAAAGTCGGCGACGGCGGCGGCGTTGGATCTTCATTTTTCCGGCGTTGTTGCCCAAAATTGATTTGGGGCTTTTGATCTACGTGTTGTTCTGAGCATTTTGACACCGACCTTGCAACTCAACTCCGCCGGAATAGCGAGATCCGACGGCGGCGATGGCGACGGCGACGGCGAACCTGGGGCGGCGCGATTCGGCGGCTGTTGACGTGAAATGAAGCCTGGGTTTTGTTCTACTCTTCACCACGAATCCATTGGGACCGGAATCGTGGCATTTGGACGTCGGACGGTGGAGATACGGCGGTTTGAAAAATTCGGCCACCGGCGGCTTTGGGCGGCGCGTGCGGCGTGCTCCGGCATCGGTTCGGTCGACTCGGCCCACCGTTGGAATCAGCTCGTCGAGAGCTTTCCAATGGTGCCGGCGGTGTCAAAAACGGAGGCCGGATTCGATAGTTGGTCACTGTTCATCTTCGTGTGGTATGGGAGGGAGAAAATGTGATTTGGAAAAATATGAGGGCTATTTTTCTATAATCCCCAAAATTTCCTCCTTTATACTAATTTTTTTGAAAAATTTTAAGATAGGCTATACTGACTAATTTGGGCGTGCTGAACCCAAATATATCAGTTTTATCTTCATCCGAGGTCGTCTCGACCAGTTTCCCGATACTGTATGGTTCCCGGTCAAAAATTACTTTTTGTGCTCAAATGACTAATTTGAGCATTCTGATTCCAAATATATCAGTTTTATATCAAGAAGAGGTCATCTTGATCAATTTCTTGATACTGTGGTTAGGCCTACACTGTGTTGACACTGTGCACGCATAACGAGGCATTTTCGCGTGAAATTTCAAACACAGTCTCTCTTGACTAATTTGGACGTGCTGATTTCAAATTTATCAGTTTTACGTCCATCTGAGGTCTTCTGGACCAGTTTTCGGGATCTGCATGACCCCGTCTCGAAAAACGTGTCAGGTGCCCGATTGACTAATTTGGGCGTCCTGAGTCTAAATATATCAGTTTCGGGGCGAGAAAAGGTCGTCTTGACCCTCATCCCGATACTGCGTATCCCTTAAACAAAATATACATTTTATGCTCAATTGACCAGATTGAGCCTGCTGACTATTAATATATCAGTTTTATGCCAGATTAAGGCCGTCTTGGCCACTAACCTGACACTGCGTTTCTCACTACTCACTATTCACTATTCACTGTTCACTAATCACTATTCACTATCTGACTGACTAATCTGAGCGTTCTGACTTTGATTTTGTCAGTCTATGGGCGAGAAGAGGTCATCTAGACCACTTTTCTCGATACTGTACATCTATTAGGGCAATTATCACTGCTGCGCTCAGATGACCAGTCTGAGCGTACTGATGACTAGCTCATCAATTCTGTATCATGAAATGGTCGTCTAGACCGGTTTCTTGATATTGCGTGTCTCAACGCATACTCACATAATAGGGTGGACCGATTTCACTGTCGATTACCCCTTTCATTGCATGAATAGTAATTAAACGTTACTATTCCTGTTTAATTCATTCAACTGAAAAGCACACTGTGCTTATTAACTTAATTACATCATTACATAGTAATTAAGTTTCATAATTCATGAGAGTCATTACAGTGGCTCTCGGCTCATTACACAGCCTTCTACACAGACTCTTACACGTGCGTGTGCAACGCAACACGGGCGTGTACATTTCAGACACGAGCATGTACTAATTGAGACTACTCAACACGGCCATGTCTTTGAAATACATTCATCTATCTGAGCGGTACACAGCCTCTTACACGGTCGTGTACTTGACCATGTTTCTTAAATTTGCTAAAGGACATTAAATTATGTCCATTTTATTCCTTAATGACTTATTACATGGTAAGTAGGTGCCATGAAAATGGCGGTCATTACATTAGTGTTTTTGAATCAGTATGATTCTTACTAAGTATGTTTAAACTTAGTGAGCCTGTTAGCTCACCAATTTGTTCATGTTACAGGTAAGAAACCTGTCCAGTAGATTTCTGGATGGTGGCAGGATGTGAGCGTGTCAAGGGGATAGAGAACTCACCGTAGACTTGGTCCTGCCATAAGTTTTCCGCTGAGCTTTTTGAGTTGAAGAAAATGTGTTTGGAAACAAAATATACAGTGCATATATATATTATGTGTTGTATATTATGTTGTACTTTGTTAAGACATATAAAAGTTAGCATATTATATGACTTTCTTACATAGTTTTCCTAAGAGAAAGTATGTATTAAAGAAAAAAAAATTATGTGTAAAATTTTAGGCCCTGATAATTAAGTATTGTGAGAAAAAGAGTTTAAAACTAACGACCCGGATTCGGCACACGAGCGGTCTTGGTCCGCCGTAGAGTCGATTCATGACGGTTACCGGTGGTCGGAATCAGGGGGCGTGACACACGACACCAAAAATTTATATTAAAAATCAAACCAAAACAAAAACTAAAAACTACGAGGATCGGTTTTGAAGACTTACCCTTGGTGCCTTAGAATGACTTGGATTCGACTTCTCCTAACACAAGCTTGTGAAGTTTGATTTTTGGTAAGTTTTTGGTATGATTTAAGGCTTGAAAATGTGAGGGTTTGGGGGCTTAAAGAGTGGGTCGGCTGCAGCTAGAAAGGGAGAGGAAAAATGTTGTGTTTTGGAAGCCAAAAGAAAGAAATGAACTCTTGTTGTCATGTGTGACTTTTATAGGCAAAATTAATCAAGCTTGCTTAGACTTAATCCTAATTAATTGTCCACCATTTTAGCCTAATCAAGGGACAAAAATCTGCTATTTTTCTGCCCAAAAATTCGTGGGGTGGCTACAGCCAAAAAGGGTCAAATGGCCTTAAATGCAACGTTGGACCATGTGATGAAATTCTATCATATTTTAAGCAATATGTCATACCCCTTTTTAATTTTTTATTGCCACCTTTTGGGCTATGTGTAGTCATTTTCAGCTACCTTTTGGAGCTAGGGGCACGGTTTCTAAGGGCCAAATTTTATCTGTGTTGGCTTCTTATTGCAGTCTAATTTTGTACTACGGTGTTCGGTCCTTTTTCGGCAGTATTCCAATTTTCACCCAAAAATTAGACTTTTGAATCCAATTTTTGTACTGTAAATACCTGGTTGTTTTCTATTGTCTAAAGCCCATTATCAATCTAATTTACTATTCACATCCTATACTGTGGTTGTGTCTACACTGTGTTGTGCTTTTGCACGCAAACTGAGGCGTTCCCTGGTGAAATTTCAGACACAGTCTCTTTTAACAAATTTGGATGTGCTGATTCCATTTTTATCAATTTTATGTCCATCGAAGGTCATCTGGATGAATTTTTGGGATCTGTATGACCCCACCTCGAAAAACGTGTCAGGTGCCCGATTGACTAATTTGGACGTTCTGAGTCCAAATATGTGATAACTAGGAATTTTAGATTCTCGAATTATGTTAAAATTGTATGTGTATAACAATATTAACGAATAAAATGTGAAAAAGTTGTATTTCAATATTGTTGTAAATAGTGTAAAATATTCTGGCAGTGTTAAAATGTGTGAGTTCGGGGATGGAAAATCCTACCGGACATAATTGTGTAAGACGGTTCGAAATCAAAACCGAAAACCCTAGAGAGTGCATTGAAATGTACTAAAACGATAGAAATTTACGATAAAGAATTCTGATCAAACGGAAGCAAAATAAGACAAATCGACCACACGCGAGGTGCTGAGAACTCGCCTACGCGATTTCGGTAAAGTTCCGTTCGGACCGGATAACAATCAAAAATTGACTACGAATTAATTAGAGATTAATATGAATAGTTGATGACATCACTATGATGATGTCATAAAGCAAATTAATTTTTCATCAAATTAGAAAACTTTTGAAAGGTGTATGGCTAGGATTGGTTTGCTTTTTGATCAAAGGCCAAGATCATGCAAAAATTCACTTAGAAAAAATATAAAAAATTTATGGCATTTTGTTGAAAGGCCATTCGGCCATGTGGAAAGGTAGAAAGGAAAATTTGATTTTTGACCCCAAAACCTTTACTTTTTGGTCCTTGAACAATTAAGAAATTGTTTGAAAAAATTGTTAAAAGGCCCTTGGTTTTTGCCTATAAATAGGCATCAAAAATTCAAGAAAAAAATTGAAAAACACAACTAAGCTCTTGCCAAATTTTTCCAGCCAAAAACCGTGGAAGAAAACCCCTTAAACCAAAAATTTTGTTTTGAATTTCATATCCAATCTAGCTTGAATTTCATCTCCAACACCAAGACAACAACCAAGCAAGGTAAACCTCAAATTTGAAGCATTTTTCTTTGGTTTTTTCATTAAAAACCGTGGGTATGGGAAGTTGAAAAACAATGGAAAAAAATTGTTTAATTGTTGACTCTATAATTGGTTAATGTTGTGATATTCAAAGCATGAATTAGGATAGAAAAACAAGTAAAAATTTTGCATGATTTCCTTAAAAATCCGTGGCTCCTAGGGTGTGAAAACTTCATGAATTTTATTGTTTTAATTTAGTGTTAATGTTCATTCAATCATATGATAAGTTAAGCATGAAATGGACTTAAAAAATAAGAAAAGTTTGAGGTAGAATTCTTGCTAAAACCGTGGGCATGTATGTGATGAAATGGAAATTTTCTTTCTATTTTTGGCATAAAATCCGTGGCTATATCTAGGGTTTGAATGCATGTTTTGTTAAGTTTTTGAATGTTAACTTATGCATTGACAAACATAATGATAACTTGGTGTGATGAAAAATGAATTAGATGGAAAAAAACCTAGTAAACTAGGGTTAGTTTTGAAAAAAAAAATTATGTGATGTGACTTATAAATGTTGAATCATTTGGAAAGTTTTTATACAAAGTTTGAAAACTTTGTATAAAATAGGCCTCTGCTATAGTACGTGGCAGGTACAAAGGTTCTGAGGCATACCTAATGCCGGGAAACCTTAAAATATAAGCAGAAATGCTGCCGAAATTTCTAAAATCAGCTAAAGGGCATTTCGGGAAACGAGGGGTAAAAATATTGAACTCGGAAAGGAAACCGAGACCCCTCAGTGAATTATGATCAGAAATAGAAAACCAACCCGAGTGGAATAGTAAACCGACCCTAAATCACTAAAGTACCTAAAACAGGAAAAAAATCGATGTTAGGGGTATTTTGGGAAACGAGGGAAAATTTCAGGTCGGGACAGGAAACCCGAGCCTCTCGAGGACCGAGGGTCGGGGACGGGATGAATAACGTTTAGTAAGTACTGAAAGGGTCATTTGAGACTCCGAAACGCTCGAAAAATGAAAAAACGACCCTAGGTGACGGATGAATAGTAATCGAGGGTCGGGAAAAATGAAGTTGAGATTTGGCAGTAATTTAAGCTGTAAAATGATACGAAAGCTTAGGAAATATTATTTTAAAATTATTAGATTTAGAAAATTTGGAAAAAACAATAGAATGAAGCCAATTATGGTTCTGAAATCCGTTAGGGGCAAAATGGTCATTTTGACCAAAAATTTCCGAAAAGGCTCGGAAAGAACCCTAAAAGACCTAGAATAACTTAGACAAAATTCTAAAACTCAAATTGAAGATTTTAAAGTTAAAAGTCTAGAAATTTTAAGGAACACGGGCGTGTAAGGAGATACATGGCTGTGTATAGGAAAAATTGAATAACTCGAGAGGTACACGGACGGGAACACAGGTGTGTTGCAGACCGTGTACCACAAATAAAATTTAAATATGTAGAATTGTTAAGTAAAATAAATATATATTTTAGATGATAAATAAACAGGGTATTAATAGACACTATTATGTCTGTAGGAACCCAAACTAAAGATAGAACTGCGGAGGAGTTCCGGAAGTGGACACTAGCGCAGTATTCGTAAGTTCAAGCATTTTCATGTCTGCAACATGAAATACTGTGTTAATCTATTCTATACTAGCTGCACATTAGATATAAAATCCTATAAAGATTTGGGAATTAGTTAGTATAACATATCCCAAATAAAGGAAATAAGTAAGACCTACGGGCAATAGATGATTGCGACCTTGAGGTGATTTATGCAACCACTCGGTCAAAATTATAAATTTAAAGATGGTAAATGAAACCATTAAGGCGTATCGCCCCTCCAACATAGTGGTGGAGGTTTGTTTAAATCCTACGGGGTTATCAGGGCTGTGGAGGACGATGTTCTAAGGTCGCTCCTTAGACCCTCCCAGTCAACGCGCTAATAATCATCGGTACTGCCATAAACAGAGCTCTAAACTAGAAATCAAATAGAGAATAAACAATTAATAAAATGATGAAAATCATAATTGAGCATAACCAAAGCTTACACTAGAGTAATGTAAATTCGGTTAGGGTATGTGAATAGTATCTCGATAGAGTAAAGTGAATAGTAACCAGTTAGGGTAACTGGTACTATTCACCGGTCAAAGGTCAACTATACTATTCATGGTGAATAGTCTATTCATAGGAGATTGAGTTTTTCTTGTCTTTGAATCAGTATGATTCTTATTATGAATGTTTGAACTTACTGAGCCTGTTAGCTCATCAGTTTGTTCATGTTGCAGGTAAGAAACCTGTCTTGTAGATACATGGATGGCGGCAGGATACGAGCATGTTAAAGGGATAGGGAACTCACCGTGGACATGGTCCTGCTATAAGTTTTTCGCTGAGCTTTATGAGTAAAAAAAATATGTTTGTAGACATAGCCTACAATGCATATAAATATTATATCTGTATCACATATGTTGTATTTATTTCAGACATGGAAAAACCAGTATTATATTTCACATCACTTTCTTACTTAATATTCATAAGAAAAAGTATGTATTAAAGAAAAAAAAAATTTTGGGCCGATAATTTTAGGCCCTTGTGTTTAAGAAGTTTTAGTAAAAGGAGTTTAAAACTGACGACTCGGATTCGACACTCGAACGGTCTTGGTCGGCCATAGAGTCAATTCATGACAGTTGCCAGTGTTTGGAAATCTGGGGACATCACAGGTTGGTATCAGAGCGGTTGACAATATCCCTATTAACACGAAGCGCGATCTGCTCGTCAATCCAAGTAAGTTAGCTTCTTGGAGATTAGTTAACTTTCATTTATTCGAAGTTATATATTTTGTAGGAGTTAAGATGACTAGACCACCATATGTGAGACCTCATCCATACCGACCTAGAGGACCGATCCGGGTATGGACTAGGCCCGTGATTAGACTGTCTATGATGAGACGAGAGATGCAGCGACCATCTATACCGGAACAACTAGCGCCGAGGATAGTAGCGCCAGCACCAGTACAGGCACCACCCCCGCGACCAATAGTAAACCCTCCTGTGGCAGTAGATATTCCAGTAGTGGGAGATCGGGGCCGTATAGGGGCCAGAGTATCTGTACGAGCCGTACACGCATTTAGAGGTAGTCATCCACCATCATTCGAGGGAGGTCAACAGGGGATTTCTACGAGAGACTGGCTACACGATATTGAGGTCATCATGCGCCAGTGTGATATTAATCAAGATTGCTGGGTTCTGATGGCCATTGGCACCTTCCGTGAGGATGCACGGCTGTATTGGGAATATTGCAATCAGGAAATGCTGCTAGCGATGGATTGGGTTGAGTTTCGCCAAGTTATGCTGGAGCAGTTCCCACAAAAGAGCTCGGCACCAGTTGCAGGCCCTTCTGAGAGTAGGACAGTGCCATCACCACCGGCCATGCCTAGTTATGCGGATATCAGATATTTTGTCCTGAAGGCAGAAAGGCAGCAGATGATATTGAGTGACACCGTATTTTCATATGTAGTCCGATTCCAAGATAGCATCGTGAGGGCGTGTCCTCTAACTAACATCACAAATGATAACTATTGTGATATATTTTGGAAGGGACTCACCCTAGACTTACGACAGAGAGTAACCCCTCTATACCCTGCTACTTTACGCGAGTTTATTATTGATGTAGCTAAAGTCGAGGAGGAAATGATGATGGAGCGCATGGTGCACAAGAGGCGAGAACAGTTACTACAAGAAGCCATGTTAGACCGCCTATATGGATCCAGGCCGATGGCAAACGATCATAAGGCAGGTCCATCAAGACAACCAGAGGGAGTAGACCCAGCTGAAGGTTCAACGCCGACCGAGGCCGGAAACGGAACAGACAATGAAGAAATGGATCCAATCGAGTTTTTGGCAATCCCAGAAGAACCTCAGCCAGAAGATTAGCTGTAGAAATGTCTGTGTTGTATAAGTATGTATATATATATAACTGTATATGTGTACATATGACAATGTTGAAAGGCTATTTTGGGGAAAGCCTTCAAACTAATGTACTTTTGAAATGAAAAGAAATGATAACCATATTTTGATATATGCAATGTGTAAAATATTAAAATTATGTGATGATTAAAATTATTTGAACTTATATTATAGAAATATGATTGTGAAAAACCTAATGATTGCCTCTTATGCGATTTTAGGAAATAGGATAAGATGGTGAACCCAAGAAATCTACGGAATATGTGAGGACGTCCGGTGCTATCAGAAAGAGTGGACGAGCTAGAAGCCTTGATAGAAGCCCAAATGAGAGAAAATGTTGAGTTAAGACAAAGATTAGAGAAATGGAGCAGAGATAGGAACAGGAAGAAGACCAAGCCCCTCAAATGGCTGTACCAGAACCGGAAGTACCTCCAGCGGCACAAGAAGAAGTGGTACAACCCCAACCACAACCCAGGAATAATATCGAGCCATTGTATGAAAGATTCCGATGCATGAGGCCACCAGAGTTTGAGGGCTCCACAAACCCTCTGGATGCGGAGGAATGGTTGTCTTCACTCCATACAATATTGGAGTTTATGGAGTTGAATGACTAAGAAAGGATTCTGTGTGCGTCCTTTGTTCTAAAAAGGGATGCAAGGTTCTGGTGGGAGTCGGTTAAGCTAAGAAGAAACATGTATACCATGTCCTGGTTGGATTTTCTAGAGGAATTCAATCAGAAGTATTATAATCCAGCACTGTTGCGACCACAACAAAGAAAGTTCGCAGAACTAAAGCAAGTAGATATGACCGTTATAGAAGTCTGCAATAAGTTGGATCAGTTATCCAGACTTTGCCCCTACACTGTCACCACTGAGAGGGTGAAAATCCAGAAGATGCTAGGGATGTTTCGTCCCGAGATTTCAACGTTGGTGGACAGTGTGTTAACGCCGCCTGACACCGTTTCTGATTGTGTTAGCCGTGCGTTAAGGGCAGAGTATTATCTGATTAGACAAAAAGAATAAAGAGAGAAGGTTTGGGATGCGAAGAAAAAGGAAAAGATCTTGACCAAAGCCATACAAGCTGGACCTCAAACTAGACAAAGCAGCAAACAAAGTTTGATTGTCAAGGCTGGACAGCCCAGCACTTCGGGCCAGCAGTCTTAGGGAAAGAGAAAAGCAAATAATCCAGGGAACCGGAACCAGTTAAGGAGAACAAACAATAATGTTAGTCCTATGGTTCGAAACTGTGTAAGCTGTGGGAAAAGACATTCAAGACGATGCAGACTGGCCCCAAACGCCTGTTTTCAGTGTGGAAAGGACGGTCACTTCGCCAAAAATTGCCCAGAAAATAGGCAGAATGTGCAAAGTTCATCGCAGACACAACAACGTCCTCAGGCACATGCACTACAGGCCAAAGCTGAAGGGTCATCCCATTCTGAGAGGCTGGAAAGACTAGAACGCTTGCCTCAAATAGATGTAAGAATTATGGTCTACACGAAGGAGGAAGCAGAAGCGGGAATGTCAAATGTAGTGATAGGTCAGCTTTCTGTCATTAATAATTTGGCGTCTGTTTTATTTGACTGTGGAGCTACGCATGTGGGCGACCCCTCTAGCTTAGGTCGTCCACCTTATCTTGCTTGCTTTCTTTATTCTTTGCTTAGTCTTACTTAGCTTGCTTGTCTCTATAACTTTCTTCTCCTTAGGGTTTAAAAGATTTGTTCTTGAAAAACTAGGAATATTTTTTTTTTCTTTCTTTTTAAACTGGACTGGATGAAACTACTGATTCTTGAAAATTGTGTATACATAAATATATACGTACTACTTAATACTTTTTGTTTTTCCAAAATATATTTTTGGAGTCTTGTTACTTTAAAGTACGTAAAAATAGAAACATACTTTTAAGCTTGTTTCACTACTCTACATACTACACTCTTGTCTTGTCTTTATACATATATCTCACTATTACACTTTCTTTCTTTTACACCTTGAGTACAGCGGAATTCTGCGAAACGGAACCATAACCCGTCCATGACATCGCTGGGATCTGCCTGCCAGTCCGCTACTCTTGCTTCATACTGCTGGTTGTTTTCCTTTATTACCTACAGCACGAATAGACTAATGAGCTAAAGCTCAGTAAGTACAAACATACATACAAGTAAATAAGCTGAATAGACCACTCTAGGGTTAGTCAACTTAGGACCAATTATTTTCTTTAGTCCTATACTACTTGTTCTTTCTATTCTATTTCTTTCTTTTCTTTGCTTTACTTCATCTGCTTAGTCTTTCACTTGTGGGCCCGTGGTTGGACGTACCTGGTGCGCGCAGACCAATAGAGGATCAGGGGAGCGACCCACCGATCAACCCTAAGGTCATCTCTGGACTAATGACCTTATAGGTAGTAAGTCATGCCATAAACTACCTCATTATTAACGAGGCAGCGCCACACTTCTGGGGTGGAGGCAGGAAGTTAAGCCATAAACTACCTCATTATTAACGAGGCAGCGCCACACTTCTGGGGTGGAGGCTATCTGGGAACCTCACAACTGGGGAGGCCGGTACGCCAACCTTAACTGTTAAGTCTTATTATCTGACTTATTTTATTCCTCTTTTCTATTTCTGATCTTGCTTACTATTCTCGTGAACATGTTAGTATCATGTCACAAACTGAATAGCTTAAATATATATATATAACACAACTTTATGGTAAGTCCATTCGTGAGTAGACAATTAAATGTATGTACTTACCTTATCAATCTCTTCTCTTTTTCTCTCTAGGATCTTTGATCGCCCTCCTTGTAGGTCGATTTTTGGATCCTACAGACAAACTTTGTCTGTTAATTTCATTTCCATTTATAGCTTTTATTTTTTTCATTAAAAAGCTTAAATAGAACCTATTTACAACTTTTTGGGCTTTATTTATCATTTTCCCAATTTTTCCCAACTTTTGCAAAATTACGATTTTGCCCCTATATTTTGGCAAAATTGCAGTTTTGCCCCTGACGGAATTTTATTGATCCAGACTGCATTTTTGGCCCTCAGGAACTTTTCTGACTCTTTTCTAATCATTACCGGGTTCGCTTCTATTTTATTTCCACTTTTCACTTTCCCGACCCTCGGGAAGCACTATTCCGACCCTTACGTCGGTTTAGTGATTTTCTATCGTTTCGGAGTCTCAAATGGACGTTTCACAAGTATTTAAAACGTTCATCTAGACTTTCCCGACCTAGGTCTCCGAGGCTCGGATTTTCCGTACCCGACTCGGACCTTTATTTCATTTCCAAAAACGCCCCCCCCTCGGGGTCGTTTTTTTTTTTTTCCGTTTCACTCTCATTTTACATTTTTAGGGGACGGTCTACTATTCACGAACCACCCCTTAGGTTTTCCTTATTCAATTCTCCGTTAGGGACTCGGGTTTCCGACCCGACCCTACACTTTTATTTTTAATTCCTATTTTAGCCCGAAAGCCGTTTTCGAAATTTTGGCAGCATTTCGGCGTAATTTTAAGGCTTCCGGCGTTAGGTACACCTCGAACCATATGTACCTGCCACGTACTATACCACAAGCCTATTTTATGTAAAAGTTTTCCAAACTTTTACATAAAAGCTCACAAATTCCAATTTCACATTTTTAACCACATTACAAAATTTTTTTTACAATTTTGCCCTTAGTTTTGGTTTCGGTTTTCACCACCAAACCGAACCGAAATTTCTCAAACTTTTCAACCACTTGTTAGGCTATTAAATGCCATTTTTCTAACACTTTTCAAGCCCATTTTCTTGTTCTTTTCAACCAAATTTCTTAGGGTTTTACCCTTGTATAACCCACGGCCATTGAATGCTAAACATGTCAAACATTTTTGTTTCATTCTTTCAATCACATTTTCATCATTTACATCACAAAATGCATGATTTCAATTAACCAAACATCACCTAAAAGCATGAAAATTTTTCTTCCAAACTATTAGGAAACCCACGGCCACTTTGAAATAAATGAACACCAAAATTTTTCCAAGCTTTTCCATAGTGAAATTCATGCTTTATTCTTAACAAAACATAAGTTAAAAGCATGTTAACACATAAATCACACAAATTTCTCATTGCTTACCAATGGTAACCCACGGATTTTCCTTTGGAAAACCAACCAAAAATTGGTTTTTCTTTAAACCAATTGCATGGTTTTCTTCCTCCTTACACCCTTAACAAAACCCATCATCAACTTAATGAAAAACACCCAAAATTTTTTCCATCTTAATTCACTATTCACCCCACGGATTTCCTAAAGAAAAACCATGAAAAATTTCAATCCAAGGGAAGTTACCTTGTTCACTTTCTTCCTTTGTCTTCAAGTGATGTTTTGCCACACTTTTTGTATAGAAAACTTGAAGAAATTAATTGATTTTCCTTTGGTCACCCACGGCTCCCATGGAAGAAAAGACTTAGCAAAATTTTGTTATGTTTTGCTTGAAAATTGGCTTCGGCCACTTATCCCCCATGTTTTGCCGACTTAAGCCACCAAAAAGACCAATTAATTTGGCTTCCACCAATGAAAATTAGACACCTTTCACCCTAATACTTTCTCCATTTTTCAAAAATTAAAAAGGCATATTTTTGGCCAAATCTTGGCCTTTGGATCAAAAAGCAAATGAATCATGGCCATTCATCCTACCTAACACCAATTTCTTTCCATTTCTTAAATGGATTTATGATGTCATAATTACTAAAGTGAAAGTTGACTTTGACTTTCACTATTCACATTAATTCGACTACTTTTTGACCGATGCCGGTTCGAGTCGAAATTTTCCTGAAATCTTCCCGGCGTGTTCCTGAGGTCTCTTGTGCAGTCGGATCAACTTAATCTGCTTCCGTTTGATCAAAATCAATCCCGGAAGTTTACCGTCTTTTATTGGCTCCGGTTAGGGTTTCAATGCCGGTTTTGGCACCGTTTCACCCGTTTCAACTTAGTGAATTTTTCCAACACCGAATTCTTACTCGTCAGTATTGTTAGAACATTTTAATATATTCTAAACAATACAAATACATCTATTTCACTCTTTAAATAGTACAAATTATTATATACATATATTTGTACTTTTCTTACTGTGCTCTTACTTTGACTTGCCATATTCTTATCTTTATACTGTTCAGATACCGAAACTACTCCTTTTTGAGCGTTTTGGGCCTGAATTCACTTTCTTACTCATATACTTTATTCTCTACTTATTTTTGGAGATTTTAATTTCCTCCAAAACATTTATTTATTTCTATCAACACTATAATTTGTCTAATTACAACCATAGTGTTTCTTTACATTCTTACTTACAGAACTCATAGAAAACCCTAGATTAAACTAGGTCACACCGCTAAAATTCTCTGGTCGTCACATTCACCCCTCCTTAAAAATTTTCGTCCTCGAAAATCAGAACAGGTGGGGATATTTGGCTCTCATCTCATCTTCTCTTTCCCACGTGGCCTCTTCTACATTATGATTTCTCCATAGAACTTTGACTAGCGGAATGCTTTTATTTCTTAATATCTTCTCTTCTCGAGCAAGTATTTGCACTGGTTGCTCTTCGTAAGAGAGATCCTCTCGAACTTGGATTGGCTCAGAATCTAGGACATGTGAAGGGTCCGAGATATACTTTCTTAGCATAGATACATGAAAGACATTATGCACTGAAGATAATTCCAGTGGCAAAGCTATCTTATAGGCTACTTTCCCAACCCGGCTAATAATTGGGAAAGGTCCTATGTATCTTGGGCTCAGCTTTCCTTTCTTTCCAAAACGCATGACACCTTTCATTGGTGCTACTTTTAAGAATACGAAGTCACCCTCGTTAAACTCTAGGAATCTTCGTCTTTTATCTGCGTAGCTTTTCTGACGACTTTGTGTAGTTTTCATTCTCTGCTGAATCTTTTGGACCGCGTCTATCGTTCCTTGGATAAACTCAGTTTTATGGAGTTCTTTCTCCCTGAGTTCATACCAATGAATAGGAGATCTACACTTTCGTCCATATAATGCCTCATAAGGAGCCATCCCGATGGACGCTTGATAGCTGTTATTGTAGGAGAATTCTATCAACGGCAGCTTCTTGTTCCAGGCTCCCTTGAAATCTAAAATACAAGCACGAAGCATATCTTCTAGCGTTTGGATCGTACGCTCAGACTGTCCGTCGGTCTGAGGATGAAATGCAGTGCTGAATCTTAGTTCGGAGCTCATTGTCTCTTGTACACTTTTCCAGAATTTGGATGTGAACCGACTGTCACGATCTGACACTATTGTTGTCGGTATTCCATGTAATCTCACAATGTTGGCAATGTACAGTTCTGCGAATTTCTCTAATGTGTATGTCATCTTTACGGGTATAAAGTGAGCAGATTTGGTCAATCGATCCACCACTACCCATATCATGTCAAATCCTTCACTTGTCTTGGGTAGCCCGACCACGAAATCCATGGTTACGTGCTCCCACTTCCACTCTGGAATCTCTAATGGTTGCAGCTCTCCGGCTGGCCGCTGATGCTCTGCTTTGACTCTTTGACATGTTAAGCAGCTGCTGATGTGTTTAACAATGTCATTCTTCATCTTTTTCCACCAAAAGTGCTGCTTTAGATCCTGATACATTTTCGTACTGCCCGGATGCACTGAATATGGAGTGTCATGGGCCTCTGTCAGGATTCTTTTCTTCAAAACTTCTTTATCTGGTACACAGATTCTTCCTTGGAAGAGTAAAGTTCCGTCCTTGGAGAGGTGGAACTCTGACTTGTCATTCTTAGAGGCCTCTTCTTTAAGCCTTTTGAAAGCAGCATCTAGCTCTTGAGCCTCTTTAATCTCCTCAAGAATTGTTGGTTTGAGTTGCATTGCTACTAATTTTCCTGAAATTTTCTCCACTCCCAACAAGGAGATCTCATGTTGAAGTGGCTTGGGCAACTTATCGATGGCTATTTGCTCTGGCATCGTTGATTTACGACTCAACGCGTCTGCCACTCTGTTTGCCTTACCGGGGTGATATAAGATCTCACAATCGTAATCTTTTACCAACTCCAGCCATCTTCTTTGTCTCATGTTAAGCTCTTTCTGAGTAAAGAAATACTTTAAGCTCTGGTGGTCGGTGAAAATTCTACACCGAACTCCATATAGGTAATGTCGCCATATCTTCAAAGCAAATACGACGGCTGCTAACTCCAAATCATGAGTCGGATAGTTCTTTTCATGCTCTTTGAGTTGTCTTGATGCATAGGCTATTACTTTTCCATCCTGCATCAGCACAGCTCCTAGACCTGTCCTGGAGGCATCGCTATAAATGTCGAAGTCTCCTTCATCCTTTGGAATTGTGAGAATTGGAGCACTGGTCAACCGATTCTTCAATTCTTGAAAGCTTTCTTCACACTTACTTGTCCACTTTAACTTCTTCTCTTTGCGTGTGAGAGCAGTGAGAGGGGCAGCTAATCTGGCAAATCCCTCTACAAATCTCCGATAATAGCCAGCTAATCCGAGAAAACTCCGGATCTCGGTCACATTCTTTGGAGGAGACCACTTGCTTACCGCTTCGATCTTTGTTGGGTCTACTGAAATTCCATCTTTGGAAACGACATGTCCTAAAAAGTGGACCTTACCTAGCCAAAATTCACATTTGGAGAACTTTGCATATAGCCGATGCTCCTTCAGAGTGCGTAACACAATCCGAAGATGCTTCTCATGCTCCTTCCAATCTTTCGAGTATATAAGGATGTCATCGATAAACACAATGACAAACTGGTCTAAAAATTCCTTGAATACTCGATTCATCAGATCCATAAAAGCGGCTGGTGCATTCGTTAATCCAAAAGGCATAACGAGAAATTCGTAGTGCCCATACCGTGTTCGGAACGCGGTCTTTGGAATGTCTCTTTCTTTAATTTTTAACTGATGATAGCCGGATCGAAGATCAATCTTCGAGAAGACGGTGGCTCCTTTTAGCTGATCGAATAAATCATCGATCCTTGGTAGAGGATATTTATTCTTGATCGTGACTTTGTTGAGCTCACGATAATCTATGCACATTCGGAGGGTTCCATCCTTTTTCTTCACGAAGAGAACTGGAGCTCCCCACGGTGAATAACTAGGCCGTATAAAACCTTTCTCTAACAACTCCTTCAGCTGAGTTTGTAATTCTTTAAGCTCGGCCGGTGCCATTCTGTAAGGGGCCTTTGAAATCGGAGACGTTCCTGGCAGCAACTCGATTTCGAAAGTAATCTCTCGATCAGGAGGAAGTCCTGGTAATTCTTCTGGAAATACCTCCATGAACTCGTTGATCACTGGTACCTCGTTCGGTTGTAGTTCTACCTTCTTGGTGGTGTCCTTGACATAAGCTAGATATCCAGTACAGCCACTAGATATCAGCTTTCTTGCCCGCAGGGAACTGATCAGCATTTTCGACTGCTTCTGAGAATGTCCTTGATACTCAAACTGGTCTTTTTCTCCAGACTGAAACACTACTTTTCGTCGTCGACAGTCAATGGTCGCTTGATATTTTGCAAGAAAATCCATTCCAAGGATAACGTCATAATCGACTAACTCTAAGACGACTAAGTCGACGTATAACTCCCTATCAGCAACAATTACTGGCACGTGACGTAACCAGTAATCAGATAATAATACCTCACCAGACGGTAAGGTGGTTTTAAACACTTGGCCAATTTTATCCTTGGCATGACTAACTCTTTCTACAAAGCTATGTGAGGCAAATGAATGCGATGCACCGGAGTCAAATAAAATAAGTGCAGGGCTTTGGGCGACAAGAAGCTGACCTGTCACCACATTCGAGGTGCCTGCCTCTACATCTTCCCTGGTGTAGGCTAATAGATGTGCCTCGGTCTTTGGTATATTCTCCTGGCCTCCAGGTTGAGTATGCGATCCTTGTATAGCATGGACCTGGCTCATCTGTCGGGACTGGAAGGATCCCGGCTGGTTCTGTGGGTTGGATGGGCAGACTCTAGCATAATGACCTTCTCTACCACAAACATAGCATGCGGTATTCCCCAGCTTGCACTCGCCCTTGTGCATTCTTCCACATTTTGGGCATGGCTGTCGGTTCTGTACTCCTTCTAGGCCTTGCCTTTGCTGAGTATTGCGAGTGTTTTGGCCCCAATTTTCATTTGGGTTTCCCTTTCGCTTATTAGTATTTTGCTGGTTCTGGTTATTTTTCTGACCAGGCTTCATTCCTTGACCAGATTTATTACTTTGGCTAGCTTGGTTGTTCTTCTGAGTCTGCTTCACGAGATCTCTTTCTTTCTTCTTCTCCTCCCAGACTTTTGTTCTTTCTTCCTTAACTCGGTTCAGACGATTCTCGGCCCTCATAGCTCTGCTTACACAGTCTGCTACAGTGGTTGGCAGGGTCTCGCCACTTTCCACATTTAGGGCTATATCTTGTCGGAACATATTGATCATCCTCCGTACCCGCTCTTCTTCTGTGGGTACCAAATGTGGACACAATCGAGCTAATCTGTCGAATTTACGACAGGCTTCGGTCACTGTTGTGACGGCCCGCCCCTCGTAGAGATCATACAATACTATTACAGTTGAGCTTATCACAAACTGCGATAGATTGTACTCTCATGGGTCGCCGGCTTATCTCTCTCTCTCAGTAAAATCATGTCGTTTTTGGGGAAAAATTTTTTTGTTTTTGTTTTTTTTTTTTTTTTTTTTAAAACATCATGTAAAACATTTCCCACTATTTACTTTGTTGGCAAGTGCAAAGTAATTTACATATTACAGTACTTTCGTAAAATATATAATATTACAAACGACTGTTTCTTTCTTCTTTTTTTTTCCTTTTTATTGCTCAGCGGAAAGACTCTGGCAGTACCATATCCCTCGCCCAGTTATCCTATTTGACACACGTCATCCCGTCCGCATCCAGTCAAACAAGCTACTGAGCTGGTCGCTTACCTGCAACATTAGCAAAAATGGTGAGCTACAAGCTCAGTAAGTTCAAACATGCAAGAAACGAAATTTCTATGAATAGACTATTCATCATGAATAGTACCGTCGACTACTATTCATACGTGAATAGTAACTTTGACCACTATTCTTACATGAATAGTAAGGTTGACCACAACACTGTATCACACTAGTACATCTACCGCGATGTTAGTGCTCTCACTAAACTGTATTATGCTCAATTATGGCATAGTTTCAGTTTTAGATAATTATCTTTAATTATATTATGATTTTGAGCTCAGGTTGGCAGTACCATTTAAGTGCGCATGACTGGGAGCGGTACATTAGTGCTGACCTCCACAGCCTTAATCTCATAGCCCCGAAGGCAAAATAGTACATGACTGGGAGCGGTACATTAGTGCTGACCTCCACAGCCTTATTTTCATAGCCCCAAAGGCAAAAATACCTCCCTATACGGAAGGCTGGTACGCCAGAAAGTGGTTTCATTACCGACTTTTTAACATTCTAACCCGGTGACTTCACATTGTCCCGTGGTTAGGAATGGTTCACATTTTAATTTTAGTTGAGTGAGTTTTATTAACCTTGCTCTAGTGCCCGAAGCACAATTAACAATGTGTCCATTCTTAATAGTGCCCGTAGCACATTACGTCTCTCTCTTTACTCTATAATAGTGCCCGTAGCACATATGTACCTAACTTATAGTTAGTACATTAAAGTTAGCACAATATTGCTATATGTTGCAGACAGGTAAATGTCTGAACTTACCTTATCAGACTGTTCCCTTTCTCTCTCTTGGATCTTGAATCGCCTTCCTCGTAGGTCGATTTTGGGATCCTACAGACAAAACCTTGTCTGTTAATTTCATTTCCATTTATAGCTTTTATTTTTCATTAAAAAGCTTAAATAAAACCTATTTATAACTTTTTAGGCTTTATTTATTATTTTCACCATTTTCCCCCAACTTTTGCAAAATTACGATTTTACCCTTGACAGAATTTTTTTCTCGATCCAGACTGCATTTTTGGCTCTCAGGAATATTTCTGACTCTTTTCTAATCATTACCGGGTTCGTTTTTATTTTATTTCCACTTTTTGCTTTCCCGGCCCTCGGGAAGCACTATTCTGACCCTTACGTCGGTTTAGCGATTTTCTATCGTTTCGGAGCCTCAAATGGACGTTTCACTAGTATTTAAAACATTCATCTAGACTTTCCCGACCTAGGTCTCCGAGGCTCGGGTTTTCCGTTCCCGACTCGGACCTTTATTTCGTTTCCAAAAATGCCCCCCTCGGGGTCGGTTTTTTTTTCAATTTCACTCACGTTTTTCATTTTCAAGGGGACGGGTTACTATTCATGACCCACCCCTTAAAAATGAAAAACGTGAGTGAAATTGAAAAAAAAACCGACCCCGAGGGGGGCATTTTTGGAAACGAAATAAAGGTCCGAGTCGGGAACGGAAAACCCGAGCCTCGGAGACCTAGGTCGGGAAAGTCTAGATGAATGTTTTAAATACTAGTGAAACGTCCATTTGAGGCTCCGAAACGATAGAAAATCGCTAAACCGACGTAAGGGTCAGAATAGTGCTTCCCGAGGGCCGGGAAAGCAAAAAGTGGAAATAAAATAAAAACGAACCCGGTAATGATTAGAAAAGAGTCAGAAATATTCCTGAGAGCCAAAAATGCAGTCTGGATCGAGAAAAAAATTCTGTCAAGGGTAAAATCGTAATTTTGCAAAAGTTGGGGGAAAATGGTGAAAATAATAAATAAAGCCTAAAAAGTTATAAATAGGTTTTATTTAAGCTTTTTAATGAAAAATAAAAGCTATAAATGGAAATGAAATTAACAGACAAGGTTTTGTCTGTAGGATCCCAAAATCGACCTACGAGGAAGGCGATTCAAGATCCAAGAGAGAGAAAGGGAACAGTCTGATAAGGTAAGTTCAGACATTTACCTGTCTGCAACATATAGCAATATTGTGCTAACTTTAATGTACTAACTATAAGTTAGGTACATATGTGCTACGGGCACTATTATAGAGTAAAGAGAGAGACGTAATGTGCTACGGGCACTATTAAGAATGGACACATTGTTAATTGTGCTTCGGGCACTAGAGCAAGGTTAATAAAACTCACTCAACTAAAATTAAAATGTGAACCATTCCTAACCACGGGACAATGTGAAGTCACCGGGTTAGAATGTTAAAAAGTCGGTAATGAAACCACTTTCTGGCGTACCAGCCTTCCGTATAGGGAGGTATTTTTGCCTTTGGGGCTATGAAAATAAGGCTGTGGAGGTCAGCACTAATGTACCGCTCCCAGTCATGTACTATTTTGCCTTCGGGGCTATGAGATTAAGGCTGTGGAGGTCAGCACTAATGTACCGCTCCCAGTCATGCGCACTTAAATGGTACTGCCAACCTGAGCTCAAAATCATAATATAATTAAAGATAATTATCTAAAACTGAAACTATGCCATAATTGAGCATAATACAGTTTAGTGAGAGCACTAACATCGCGGTAGATGTACTAGTGTGATACAGTGTTGTGGTCAACCTTACTATTCACGTAAGAATAGTGGTCAAAGTTACTATTCACGTATGAACAGTAGTCGACGGTACTATTCATGATGAATAGTCTATTCATAGAAATTTCGTTTCTTGCATGTTTGAACTTACTGAGCCTGTAGCTCACCATTTTTGCTAATGTTGCAGGTAAGCGACCAGCTCAGTAGCTTGTTTGACTGGATGCGGACGGGATGACGTGTGTCAAATAGGATAACTGGGCGAGGGATATGGTACTGCCAGAGTCTTTCCGCTGAGCAATAAAAAGGAAAAAAAAAGAAGAAAGAAACAGTCGTTTGTAATATTATATATTTTACGAAAGTACTGTAATATGTAAATTACTTTGCACTTGCCAACAAAGTAAATAGTGGGAAATGTTTTACATGATGTTTTAAAAAAAAAAAAAAAAAAAAAAAACAAAAACAAAAAAATTTTTCCCCAAAAACGACATGATTTTACTGAGAGAGAGAGATAAGCCGGCGACCCATGAGAGTACAATCTATCGCAGTTTGTGATAAGCTCAACTGTAATAGTATTGTATGATCTCTACGAGGGGCGGGCCGTCACAGTTGGTATCAGAGCGGAATTACGATGGATCTAGTTTGGATTACCAACTGCCATCACAGTTGGTATATCAGAGCAGTGTGACCATATCCTGATTTGACACTTCGCGCATCCTACACCGCTATCCAAGTAAGTAGTTTACTTAAGTTTAGTTAATTATTTTCTTATGTGAAAATAATTATTTTATAGGTAGCAAGATGGTGGATTTGCGTGATCGACCAGAGGGACGAGAACGACGTCCTAATGTTATGGACAGAAGTGCAGATCACCATTACACTGGTATGATTTGCGAGAGAAGCAGTTGCATAAGACGGATTTCATGCAAGAGACTTCCGATGCAGTTGCTAGAATTCAGCGTCAAATGAAAATTTCGCAAAGCCGGCAAAAGAGTTATGCGGACAAAAGGCGGAGATCCTTAGAGTTTGATGAAGGAGACTTCGTATTCCTCAAGGTATCGCCTATGAAGGGGATTATGCGCTTCGGTAAGAAGGGGAAACTGAGTCCAAGATATATTGGACCTTATGAAATTATCGAACGCATTGGAAAGGTCGCTTACAAATTAGCGCTACCTCCGGAATTGTCGGCAGTGCATAATGTATTTCATGTGTCGATGCTGAGAAAGTATACACCAGATCCGTCCCATGTGCTGAAGCATGAGCCTATTCAAATCCACGAGGATTTGACATATGAGGAACAACCTATTCAAGTACTGGCTCGTGAAGAGAAAGTACTGAGAAATAAGACAATCCCACTAGTGAAAATTTTATGAAAAAATCACAACATTGAAGAAGCTACGTGGGAACGAGAAGATGAGATGAGGAGTTTATACCCCCATTTGTTCTAATTTTCGAGGACGAAAATTTTATAAGGAGGGGTGAATGTGACAACCGGGAAATTCAGGCAATTCTCGGATGAAAATGTACAAATGTATGTATATAACAATTTGTACTATTTAAAGAGTGAAATAAATGTATTTATATTGTTTAGAATATATGAAAATGTTCTAACAATACTGACGAGTAAGAATTCAGTGTTGGAAAAATTCACTGAGTTGAAACGGGTGAAACGGTGCAAAATCGGCATTGAAAACCCTAACCGGAGCAATAAAAGACGGAAAACTTCCGGGATTGATTTTGACCAAACGGAAGCAGTTAAAATTGATCCGACTGCACAGGAGACCTCAGGAACACGCCGGGACGATTTCAGGAAAATTTCGGCTCGAACCGGTATCGGTCAAAAAGTAGTCGAATTAATGTGAATAGTGAAAGTCAAAGTCAACTTTTGCTTTAGCATTTATGACATCATAAATCCATTTAATAAATAAAAAGAAGATGATGATTGGTAGAATTAATGGCCATGATTCATTTGCCTTTTTGATCTAAAGGCCAAGATTTGGCCAAAAATACACCTTTTTAATTTTTGAAAATTATGGAAAGAATTAGGTTGAAAGATGTCTAATTCTCATTGGTGGAAGGCTAAATTAATTGGCCTTTGGTTTCATTAAGTCGGCAACATTGGGATAAAGTGGCCGAAACTTGTTTCAAAGCCAAAACCAAAAGAAAGAAAATTTCTTCTAAGTGTTCATGGAGAATACGTGAGCCACCAAGGAGAACCAAGCAAATCTTCCAAAATTTCTTCACAAAGGTGGTATCAAACACTTCATTGAAGGCAAAGGAAGCAAGAAAGCAAGGTAACCTTCTTTGGTTTGCATTTTTTCTTGGTTTTTCTTCAAGAAAACTATGGGATGAATAGTGAAAAAGATGGAAAAATTTTTGGTGGTTTTCAATGATTTGATGCTTGGGTTTTGTTAAGGGTGTAATTAGTAGGAAAACCATGTAATTTGTTTAAAGAAAAACCAAATTTTGGTTGGTTTTTCAAGGGTAAATCCGTGGGTTACCTTAGGTAACCAATGAGAAAACTTTGTGGTTAATTGCTAACATGCTTTCAAAGTTGAAATTGGTGAAGAATAAAGCTTGTATGTCATGGTGAAAAGCTTAAAAAAAAATTCTTGGTGTGAATTACATTAAATGGCCGTGGGGTTTAATAATGATTTGGAAGAAAATTTTTGCATGGTTTATGTGGTATTTGGTTGATTGGAATTATGCAATTTAATATGCAAATGATGAATTTATAATGGAAAGAATGAAACAAAATTGTTTGGCATGTTTTCATTCTTTGGCCGTGGGGTACAAGTGTGTAAAAACCCTAGGAAAATTGGTTAAAAATGCCAAGAAAATGGGCTTGAAAATGTGGTAAAAACATGACATTAAATGGCCTAAAGTGTGGTGAAAGTTTGAGAAATTTTTGGTTCGGTTTGGTTGTGAAAACCGAAACCAAATTAAGGGCAAAATTGTGGAAAAAAATTTTGTGATGTGGGTTAAAATGTGAAATTGGAATTTGTGGGTTTTTATGTAAAAGTTTGGAAAACTTTTACATAAAATAGGCTTGTGGTATAGTACGTGGCAGGTACATACGGTTCGAGGCGTACCTAACGCCGGAAGCCTTAAAATTACGCCGAAATGCTGCCAAAATTTCGAAAATGGCATTCGGGGTAAAATGGAAATTAAAAATAAAAGTTAGGGCCGGGGCGGAAACCCGAGTCCCTAACGAAAAATTTTGAATAAAAAAAAAATTTTTTAAGGGGTGGCCAACCGTGTAGCAGATGCTCTAAGTAGAAAGTCTACCATATCGCACCAGCTACCAATAAACAAGCTTCCGAAGCCATTGCAGCAAGAGATAAATTCTTTGAACTTGGAGCTGATATCTGGAAGACTAGCTGCACTCCAAGTGGAATCATCGCTATTTGAGGATATAAAGGAAGCTCAAAGGCGAGACCCAAACATGACAAGTTCTCAAGAAGAAATTTCCAAGGATGGAATGATCCTTTATCAAGGAAGGATAAATGTTCCAACTGATGAGGAACTTAGAAGACGGATCATGTCAGAGGCCCATGAGACGCCCTATTCGGTTCATCCCGGAGCGAGCAAGATGTATCAGGACTTGAAGTTACAGTTCTGGTGGAAAGGGATGAAGAACGATATAGCGAAATTCGTGAGCAGATGCATGACCTGTCAGAGAATCAAAGCGGAACATAAACATCCAGCAGGAAGATTGGAGCCGTTGGAGATTCCTGAATGGAAATGGGAACACATTACGATGGATTTTGTAGTGGGACTCCCAAAAACCCGAGAAGGTTATGATGCCATCTGGGTTATTGTGGATAGACTGACCAAGACGGCACGGTTTATAGCTGTCAAGATGACTTTTTCGTTGGAAAAGTTTGCTCAGTTATACGTAACTCATGTCGTCAGATTACATGGAGTACCAAAATCCATTGTATCAGATCGAGACGCACGGTTCACTTCGAATTTCTGGAAGTGTGTGCAAGAGGCCATGGGTACTGAATTGAGACTCAGTACGGCTTTTCATCCGCAAACAGACGGACAGTCAGAGCGGACAATTCAGACGTTAGAAGACATGCTTCGAGCTTGTGTTATGGATTTTGCGGGAAATTGGAACGAGAAGTTACCATTGATTGAATTCTCATACAATAATAGTTACCAAGCTTCTATAGGCATGGCACCTTACGAGGCTTTGTATGGACAGAAGTGCAAATCACCATTACACTGGTATGATTTGCGAGAGAAGCAGTTGCATAAGACGGATTTCATGCAAGAGACTTCCGATGCAGTTGCTAGAATTCAGCGTCAAATGAAAATTTCGCAAAGCCGGCAAAAGAGTTATGCGGACAAAAGGCGGAGATCCTTAGAGTTTGATGAAGGAGACTTCGTATTCCTCAAGGTATCGCCTATGAAGGGGATTATGCGCTTCGGTAAGAAGGGGAAACTGAGTCCAAGATATATTGGACCTTATGAAATTATCGAACGCATTGGAAAGGTCGCTTACAAATTAGCGCTACCTCCGGAATTGTCGGCAGTGCATAATGTATTTCATGTGTCGATGCTGAGAAAGTATATACCAGATCCGTCCCATGTGCTGAAGCATGAGCCTATTCAAATCCACAAGGATTTGACATATGAGGAACAACCTATTCAAGTACTGGCTCGTGAAGAGAAAGTACTGAGAAATAAGACAATCCCACTAGTGAAAATTTTATGGAAAAATCACAACATTGAAGAAGCTACGTGGGAACGAGAAGATGAGATGAGGAGTTTATACCCCCATTTGTTCTAATTTTCGAGGACGAAAATTTTATAAGGAGGGGTGAAAAAATTTTGGAAGATTTGCTTGGTTCTCCTTGGTGGCTCACGTATTCTCCATGAACACTTAGAAGAAATTTTCTTTCTTTTGGTTTTGGCTTTGAAACAAGTTTCGGCCACTTTATCCCAATGTTGCCGACTTAATGAAACCAAAGGCCAATTAATTTAGCCTTCCACCAATGAGAATTAGACATCTTTCAACCTAATTCTTTCCATAATTTTCAAAAATTAAAAAGGTGTATTTTTGGCCAAATCTTGGCCTTTAGATCAAAAAGGCAAATGAATCATGGCCATTAATTCTACCAATCATCATCTTCTTTTTATTTATTAAATGGATTTATGATGTCATAAATGCTAAAGCAAAAGTTGACTTTGACTTTCACTATTCACATTAATTCGACTACTTTTTGACCGATACCGGTTTGAGCCGAAATTTTCCTGAAATCGTCCCGGCGTGTTCCTGAGGTCTCCTGTGCAGTCGGATCAATTTAAACTGCTTCCGTTTGATCAAAATCAATCCCGGAAGTTTTCCGTCTTTTATTGCTCCGGTTAGGGTTTTCAATGCCGATTTTGCACCGTTTCACCCGTTTCAACTCAGTGAATTTTTCCAACACTGAATTCTTACTCGTCAGTATTGTTAGAACATTTTCATATATTCTAAACAATATAAATACATTTATTTCACTCTTTAAATAGTACAAATTGTTATATACATACATTTGTACATTTTCATCCGAGAATTGCCTGAATTTCCCGGTTGTCACAACTGTCATCTCGCCTTGCCTCAGCTCATCGAACTCTCTTTGTTGAGCTCGTAGGGTGTCAAGGTTGAAATACTTCCTGTTAAATTCTCCTAGGAAGTCATTCCAGGTCATCCTTCTAACGTCCCTTCGCATCTTTACTGTCTCCCACCAATAACGAGCATCCTTCGTTAATATGCAGGAGGCGCAAAGGACCTTCTCTTGGTCTGTTAGGTCCATAAACTCAAACATAGTCTGCAATGACGCTAACCATTCTTCAGCCTCTAAGGGTTCTATAGATCCCTCAAACTCTTTTGGCTTCATCTTTCGGAACCGTTCATACAATGATCCCTGGTTGGCTCCAGCTCGGGCACCTATTGCTACTTCAGGTACCATTCGGACTGGTGGTACTACTGGTTCAGGAGCTGGTTGTGGCTCTGGTACTGGTGCTTGAGGTGGAGGGAAATTCGCTTGGGCCCCATTCCTCTGTTCCAGTAGCTCTTGCAGTCTCTGGTTCTGTGTTTCTTGTGCCTCTAGCCGAGCTTGTATGTTGGCTAGGACGGCAGCTAAATCGGCTTCTTGAGCTTGTGCAGCTCGTGTACGAACCATGTTGCTGTGTCTGACCTATAACAATAGCGACATGGTTTAGTGCTAAATTAGATATTGACTATCTAAAATTAACTTACTTGGACTGAGCAGGAGCAGATGCTGAGATGTCATGGAAGGTCGATAGTAGAACCGCTCGCTCTGATACCAACTCTTGTGGGCGACCCCTCTAGCTTAGGTCGTCCACCTTATCTTGCTTGCTTTCTTTATTCTTTGCTTAGTCTTACTTAGCTTGCTTGTCTCTATAACTTTCTTCTCCTTAGGGTTTAAAAGATTTGTTCTTGAAAAACTAGGAATATTTTTTTTTCTTTCTTTTTAAACTGGACTGGATGAAACTACTGATTCTTGAAAATTGTGTATACATAAATATATACGTACTACTTAATACTTTTTGTTTTTCCAAAATATATTTTTGGAGTCTTGTTACTTTAAAGTACGTAAAAATAGAAACATACTTTTAAGCTTGTTTCACTACTCTACATACTACACTCTTGTCTTGTCTTTATACATATATCTCACTATTACACTTTCTTTCTTTTACACCTTGAGTACAGCGGAATTCTGCGAAACGGAACCATAACCCGTCCATGACATCGCTGGGATCTGCCTGCCAGTCCGCTACTCTTGCTTCATACTGCTGGTTGTTTTCCTTTATTACCTACAGCACGAATAGACTAATGAGCTAAAGCTCAGTAAGTACAAACATACATACAAGTAAATAAGCTGAATAGACCACTCTAGGGTTAGTCAACTTAGGACCAATTATTTTCTTTAGTCCTATACTACTTGTTCTTTCTATTCTATTTCTTTCTTTTCTTTGCTTTACTTCATCTGCTTAGTCTTTCACTTGTGGGCCCGTGGTTGGACGTACCTGGTGCGCGCAGACCAATAGAGGATCAGGGGAGCGACCCACCGATCAACCCTAAGGTCATCTCTGGACTAATGACCTTATAGGTAGTAAGTCATGCCATAAACTACCTCATTATTAACGAGGCAGCGCCACACTTCTGGGGTGGAGGCAGGAAGTTAAGCCATAAACTACCTCATTATTAACGAGGCAGCGCCACACTTCTGGGGTGGAGGCTATCTGGGAACCTCACAACTGGGGAGGCCGGTACGCCAACCTTAACTTTTAAGTCTTATTATCTGACTTATTTTATTCCTCTTTTCTATTTCTGATCTTGCTTACTATTCTCGTGAACATGTTAGTATCATGTCACAAACTGAATAGCTTAAATATATATATATAACACAACTTTATGGTAAGTCCATTCGTGAGTAGACAATTAAATGTATGTACTTACCTTATCAATCTCTTCTCTTTTTCTCTCTAGGATCTTTGATCGCCCTCCTTGTAGGTCGATTTTTGGATCCTACAGACAAACTTTGTCTGTTAATTTCATTTCCATTTATAGCTTTTATTTTTTTCATTAAAAAGCTTAAATAGAACCTATTTACAACTTTTTGGGCTTTATTTATCATTTTCCCAATTTTTCCCAACTTTTGCAAAATTACGATTTTGCCCCTATATTTTGGCAAAATTGCAGTTTTGCCCCTGACGGAATTTTATTGATCCAGACTGCATTTTTGGCCCTCAGGAACTTTTCTGACTCTTTTCTAATCATTACCGGGTTCGCTTCTATTTTATTTCCACTTTTCACTTTCCCGACCCTCGGGAAGCACTATTCCGACCCTTACGTCGGTTTAGTGATTTTCTATCGTTTCGGAGTCTCAAATGGACGTTTCACAAGTATTTAAAACGTTCATCTAGACTTTCGCGACCTAGGTCTCCAAGGCTCGGATTTTCCGTACCCGACTCGGACCTTTATTTCATTTCCAAAAACGCCCCCCCCTCGGGGTCGTTTTTTTTTTTTTCCGTTTCACTCTCATTTTACATTTTTAGGGGACGGTCTACTATTCACGAACCACCCCTTAGGTTTTCCTTATTCAATTCTCCGTTAGGGACTCGGGTTTCCGACCCGACCCTAAACTTTTATTTTTAATTCCTATTTTAGCCCGAAAGCCGTTTTCGAAATTTTGGCAGCATTTCGACGTAATTTTAAGGCTTCCGGCGTTAGGTACACCTCGAACCATATGTACCTGCCACGTACTATACCACAAGCCTATTTTATGTAAAAGTTTTCCAAACTTTTACATAAAAGCTCACAAATTCCAATTTCACATTTTTAACCACATTACAAAATTTTTTTTACAATTTTGCCCTTAGTTTTGGTTTCGGTTTTCACCACCAAACCGAACCGAAATTTCTCAAACTTTTCAACCACTTGTTAGGCTATTAAATGCCATTTTTCTAACACTTTTCAAGCCCATTTTCTTGTTCTTTTCAACCAAATTTCTTAGGGTTTTACCCTTGTATAACCCACGGCCATTGAATGCTAAACATGTCAAACATTTTTGTTTCATTCTTTCAATCACATTTTCATCATTTACATCACAAAATGCATGATTTCAATTAACCAAACATCACCTAAAAGCATGAAAATTTTTCTTCCAAACTATTAGGAAACCCACGGCCACTTTGAAATAAATGAACACCAAAATTTTTCCAAGCTTTTCCATAGTGAAATTCATGCTTTATTCTTAACAAAACATAAGTTAAAAGCATGTTAACACATAAATCACACAAATTTCTCATTGCTTACCAATGGTAACCCACGGATTTTCCTTTGGAAAACCAACCAAAAATTGGTTTTTCTTTAAACCAATTGCATGGTTTTCTTCCTCCTTACACCCTTAACAAAACCCATCATCAACTTAATGAAAAACACCCAAAATTTTTTCCATCTTAATTCACTATTCACCCCACGGATTTCCTAAAGAAAAACCATGAAAAATTTCAATTCAAGGGAAGTTACCTTGTTCACTTTCTTCCTTTGTCTTCAAGTGATGTTTTGCCACACTTTTTGTATAGAAAACTTGAAGAAATTAATTGATTTTCCTTTGGTCACCCACGGCTCCCATGGAAGAAAAGACTTAGCAAAATTTTTTTATGTTTTGCTTGAAAATTGGCTTCGGCCACTTATCCCCCATGTTTTGCCGACTTAAGCCACCAAAAAGACCAATTAATTTGGCTTCCACCAATGAAAATTAGACACCTTTCACCCTAATACTTTCTCCATTTTTCAAAAATTAAAAAGGCATATTTTTGGCCAAATCTTGGCCTTTGGATCAAAAAGCAAATGAATCATGGCCATTCATCCTACCTAACACCAATTTCTTTCCATTTCTTAAATGGATTTATGATGTCATAATTACTAAAGTGAAAGTTGACTTTGACTTTGACTATTCACATTAATTCGACTACTTTTTGACCGATGTCGGTTCGAGTAGAAATTTTCCTGAAATCTTCCCGGCGTGTTCCTGAGGTCTCCTGTGCAGTCGGATCAACTTAATCTGCTTCCGTTTGATCAAAATCAATCCCGGAAGTTTACCGTCTTTTATTGGCTCCGGTTAGGGTTTCAATGCCGGTTTTGGCACCGTTTCACCCGTTTCAACTTAGTGAATTTTTCCAACACCGAATTCTTACTCATCAGTATTGTTAGAACATTTTAATATATTCTAAACAATACAAATACATCTATTTCACTCTTTAAATAGTACAAATTATTATATACATATATTTGTACTTTTCTTACTGTGCTCTTACTTTGACTTGCCATATTCTTATCTTTATACTGTTCAGATACCGAAACTACTCCTTTTTGAGCGTTTTGGGCCTGAATTCACTTTCTTACTCATATACTTTATTCTCTACTTATTTTTGGAGATTTTAATTTCCTCCAAAACATTTATTTATTTCTATCAACACTATAATTTGTCTAATTACAACCATAGTGTTTCTTTACATTCTTACTTACAGAACTCATAGAAAACCCTAGATTAAACTAGGTCACACCGCTAAAATTCTCTGGTCGTCACAACGCACTCCTTCATTTCCCACCAATTTGCTAATAGGATAGGATACCCTCAAGACCACATGGGTATTACATTTAAAACTGCATTACCCTTGGGGGAAGTCCTGATGTCCAATTACTGGTTACCACATGTGCCAATAATTGTGGCAAATAGGGAGTTATTTGCAGAATTGATCGTGATGGAACTTGCCGACTATGATGTGATACTAGGAATGGATTTCCTAGGAAAGTATCAAGATACGATCGATTGTCGAAAATGGATGATAAGGTTTCAACCTGATGAAGAAGAAGGATTTGAGTATCTCGACACGTCACGAAGATCACAGAAGATAATGATAAACTCGATGGAAGCTAAAAGGATGATGTCTAGCGGCTGTACTGCATACTTAGCATGCGTTTTAGACGTGACAAAGGAACCGAAGCTCCAACCTCAAGACGTCCCTATTGTAAAGGAATTCATTGATGTTTTTCCAGAAGAATTACCAGGACTGCCATCTGAACGAGAAATTTCTTTCGAGATCGAGTTGATGCCAGGAATTGCACCAATCTCAAAGGCACCATATCTGATGGCACCGGCAGAGTTAAAGGAATTACAGGAGCAACTGAAGGAACTTCTTGACAAAGGATTCATACGCCCAAGCTATTCCCCATGGGGTGCTCCAGTGCTATTTGTTAAGAAGAAAGATGGCTCATTTCGGATGTGCATTGATTATCAGGAACTGAACAAGGTTACTATCAAGAATAGGTACCCGCTACCTAGGATTGATGACCTGTTCGATCAACTCATAGGTGCAGCCGTCTTTTCCAAGATTGATCTGCGATCATGATATCATCAATTGAGGATCAAGGAGAGTGACATCCACAAGACCGCATTTCGAACCCGTGACGGTCATTACGAATTTCTGGTAATGCTGTTTGGGTTAACAAATGCGCCAGTAGTTTTTATAGATCTGATGAATCAATTCTTTAAGGAATATTTAGATAAGTTTGTTATTGTGTTCATCGATGACATTCTTATATATTCAAAGACTCGAGAGGAGCACGAAGAGCATTTAAGAATTGTTCTGCAAACAATAAGGGAACATCAACTCTATGCCAAGTTCTCTAAATGTGAATTTTGGCTGAATAGAGTACATTTCCTAGGACATGTGGTTTCCAAAGAAGGAATCGCTGTGGATCCTGCTAAAGTAGAGGCGATCAACGAGTGGCCTGTACCTAAAAGCGTGACAGAAATACGAAGTTTCTTAGGTCTGGCCGGCTATTACAGAAGATTCGTTGAAGGATTTACACGACTTGCTGCTCCTATCACAGCACTTATGTGCAAGGAAAGGAAATATGAATGGACTGAGCAGTGCGAGAAAAGTTTCCAAGAACTGAAGAAACGACTCACGAGTGCGCCAATACTTACACTTCCGACAGAAGGAGAGATATTCGTGATATACAGCGATGCTTCAAAAATGGGATTAGGGGCTGTCCTGATGCAAGGCGATAAGGTAATTGCCTATGCCTTGCGTCAATTAAAGGACCATGAGAAAAATTATCCCACGCACGATCTGGAGCTTGCCGCAGTAGTGTTCGCATTAAAAATCTAGCGTCACTATTTATATAGAGCTCAATGTCAGATTTATATAGACCATCAAAGTCTGAAATATTTCTTCACACAGAAGGAGCTAAATATGCGGCAAAGGCGATGGCTGGAGCTGGTAAAGGATTATGATTACAAAATCTTCTATCACCCAGGAAAGGCCAATCGAGTTGCAGATGCGTTAAGTAGGAAATCTACTGTTCCACAGTAACTATCGATCAAAAAGCTCCCAAGGCCATTACAGCAGGAAATCAACATGTTGGTGATGGAGCTGATAACTGGAAAGCTAGCTGCAATACAACTGGAGTCAACATTGTATAAGGACATCAGAGAAGCTCAGAAGAAAGATCCGACACTAGCAAGCCCGCAAGGAGAAGCATCTGAAGATGGATTAATCCTACATCAAGGGAGAATTCAAGTTCCAGATGATGAAAGATTAAGAAAGCAAATTATGGCTGAAGCCCATAAAACACCCTACTCAATACATCCCGGAGTCAGCAAGATGTACCGGGATATGAAGCTGCAATACTGGTGGAAAGGGATAAAGAAGGATATAGCAGAATTTGTAAGCAAGTGTATGACGTGTCAGAAGGTTAAGGCTGAACATCATTATCTAGGTGGGAAACTAGAGCCGTTAGAAATTTCAGAGTGGAAGTGGGAGCATATCACGATGGACTTTGTGATGGGACTACCAAAGACCCAAGAAGGCTATGATGCCATTTAGGTTATTGTAGATAGACTGACAAAAATGGCAAGGTTTATCGCAGTAAAGATGACCTTCTCGTTGGAAAGGTTGGCGGACTTATATGTTAACCACATAGTCAGACTACATAGAGTTCCTAAATCCATTGTGTCAGATCGTGATCCAAGATTTACTTCGAACTTCTGGACATGCGTACAAGAGGCGATGGGAACAGAAGTACGAATGAGCACAGCATTTCATCCGCAGACAGACGGGCAATCTGAGTGAACCATTCAGACTCTTGAAGATATGCTGCGTGCATGTACAATAGATTTCCCAGGGAGCTAGAACGAGAAACTTCCATTGGTAGAATATTCGTATAACAACAGCTACCAAGCTTTGATAGGTATGGCACCTTATGAAGCCTTGTATGGAAGAAAGTGTAGATCACCAGTTCACTGGTATGACCTACAAGAGAAACGACTGCATAAGACTGATTTCGTCCAGGAAACGGTGGATGCAGTTACAAAAATACAGTCGCGGATGAAAACAGCCCAAAGCCGACAGAAAAGCTACGTAAGCAAAAGACGAAGATTTCTGGAGTTCAATGAAGGGGATTTCGTATTCCTAAGAGTTTCCCCGATGAAGGGAATGATGCGATTCAGGAAAAAGGGAAAGTTAAGTCCAAGATATATTGGACCATACGAGATCATTGAACGCATTGGTAAGGTAGCCTATAGATTAGCATTGCCTCCAGAAATGTCGACAGTACATAATGTGTTTCATGTGTCGATGTTACGAAAGTACATATCGGATCCATCCCACGTGCTGAAACATGAGCCGATCCAGATTCAGGAAGATTTGACTTATGAGGAGAGACCTGTTCAAATACTGGCACACGAAAATAAAGTCTTGAGGAATAAAACGATCCCATTAGTCAAAGTGCTGCAGAAAAATCACAACATTGAAGAGGCTACATGGGAACGTGAGGACGAAATGAAGAACTTGCAACCCTACTTGTTCTAAATTTTCGAGGACGAAAATTTTATAAGGAGGGGTAAATGTGATAACCAGGAATTTTAGATTCTTGAATTATGTTAAAATTGTATGTGTATAACAATATTAATGAATAAAATGTGAAAAAGTTGTATTTCAATATTGTTGTAAATAGTGTAAAATATTCTGGCAGTGTTAAAATGTGTGAGTTCGGGGATGGAAAATCCTACCGGACATAATTGGGTAAGACGGTTCGAAATCAGAACCGAAAACCCGAGAGAGTGCATTGAAATGTACTAAAACAATAGAAATTTACGGTAAAGAATTCTAATCAAATGGAAGCAAAATAAGACAAACCGACCGCACGAGAGGCGCTAAGAACTCACCTACGCGATTTCGGTAAAGTTCCGTTCGGATCGGATAACAGTCAAAAATTGACTATGAATTAATTAGAGATTAATATGAATAGTTGATGACATCACTATGATGATGTCATAAAGCAAATTAATTTTTCATCAAATTAGAAAACTTTTGAAAGGTGTATGGCTAGGATTGGTTTGCTTTTTGATCAAAGGCCAGGATCATGCCAAAATTCACTTAGAGAAAATAAAAAAAAATTTATGGCATTTTGTTGAAAGGCCATTCGGCCATGTGGAAAGGGAGAAAGGAAAATTTGATTTTTGACCCCAAAACCTTTACTTTTTGGTCCTTGAACAATTAAGAAATTGTTGGAAAAAATTGCTAAAAGGCCCTTGGTTTTTGCCTATAAATAGGCATCAAAAATTCAAGAAAAAGATTGAAAAACACAACTAAACTCTTGCCAAATTTTTCCAGCCAAAAACCGTGGAAGAAAACCCCCTTGAACCAAAAATTTTGTTTTGAATTTCATATCCAATCTAGCTTGAATTTCATCTCCAACACCAAGACAACAACCAAGCAAGGTAAACCTCAAATTTGAAGCATTTTTCTTTGGTTTTTTCATTAAAAACCGTGGGTATGGGAAGTTGAAAAACAATGGAAAAAAATTGTTTAATTGTTGATTCTATGATTGGTTAATGTTGTGATATTCAAAGCATGAATTAGGATAGAAAAACAAGCAAAAGTTTTGCATGATTTCCTTGAAAATCCGTGGCTCCTAGGGTGTGAAAACTTCATGAATTTTATTGTTTTAATTTAGTGTTAATGTTCATTCAATCATATGATAAGTTAAGCATGAAATGGACTTAAGAAATAAGAAAAGTTTGAGGTAGAATTCTTGCTAAAACTGTGGGCATGTATGTGATGAAATGGGAAGATTTTTAATGTTGATAAAAAGTTGATAAAAACCCTAGAAAGAAAGTAAAATTTTCTTTCTATTTTTGGCATAAAATCCGTGGCTATATCTAGGGTTTGAATGCATGTTTTGTTAAGTTTTTGAATGTTAACTTATGCATTGAGAAGCATAATGATAATGTGGTGTGATGAGAAATGAATTAGATGAAAAAAAAAAAACTAGTAAACTAGGGTTAGTTTTGAAAAAAAAATAATTATGTGATGTGACTTATAAATGTTGAATCATATGGGAAGTTTTTATACAAAGTTTGGAAACTTTGTATAAAATAGGCCTCTGCTATAGTACGTGGTAGGTACAAAGGTTCTGAGGTGTACCTAACGCCAGGAAACCTTAAAATATAAGCGGAAACGCTGCCGAAATTTCTAAAATCGGCTAAAGGGCATTTCGGGAAACGAGGGGTAAAAATATTGAACTCGGAAAGGAAACCGAGACTCCTCGGTGAATTATGATCAGAAATAGAAAACCAACCCGAGCAGAATAGTAAACCGACCCTAAATCACTAAAATACCTAAAACAGGAAAAAAATCGATGTTAGGGGTATTTTGGGAAACGAGGGAAAATTTTAGGTCGGGACAGAAAACCCGAACCTGTCGAGGACCGAGGGTCAGGGACAGGATGAATAACGTTTAATAAGTACTGAAAGGGCCATTTGAGGCTCCGAAACGCTCGAAAAATGAAAAAATGACCCTAGGTGACGGATGAATAGTAACCGAGGTTCGGGAAAAATGAAGTTGAGATTTTGCAGCAATTTAAACTGTAAAATGATACGAAATCTTAGGAAATATTATTTTAAAATTATTAGACATAGAAAATTTGGAAAAAACAATAGAATGAAACCAATTATGGTTCCAAAATACGTTAGGGGCAAAATGGTCATTTTGACCAAAAATTTCTGAAAAGGCTCGGAAAGAACCCTAAAAGACCTAGAATAACTTAGATAAAATTCTAAAACTCAAATTGAAGATTTTAGAGTTAAAAGTCTAGAAATTTTAAGGAACACGGGCGTGTAAGGAGATACACGGCTGTGTATAGGAAAAATTGAATAACCCGAGAGGTACACGGCCGGGAACACGAGTGTGCTGCAGACCGTGTACCACAAATAAAATTTAAATATGTAGAATTGTTAAGTAAAATAAATTTATATTTTAGATGATAAATAAACAGGGTATTAACAGACACTATTATGTCTGTAGGAACCCAAAATAAAAATAGAACTGCGGAGGAGTTCCGGAAGTGGACACTAGTGCAGTATTGGTAAGTTCAAGCATTTTCATGTCTGCAACATGAAATACTGTGTTAATCTATTCTATACTAGCTACACATTTGATATAAAATCCTATAAACATTTGGGAATTAGTTAGTATAACATATCCCAAATAAAGGAAATAAGTAAGACCTACGGGTAATAGAGGATTGCGACCTTGAGGTGATTATGCAATCACTTGGTCAAAACTATAAATTTAAAGATGGTAAATGAAACCGTTAAGGTGTGTTGCCCCTCCAACATAGTGGTGGAGGTTTGTTTAAATCCTACGGGGTTATCAAGGCTGTGGAGGATGATGTTCTAAAGTCGCTCCTTAGACCCTCCCAGTCAGCGCGCTAATAATCATCGGTACTGCCGTAAACAGAGCTCCAAACTAGAAATCAAATAGAGAATAAACAATCAATAAAATGATGAAAATCATAATTGAGCATAACCGACGCTTACACTAGAGTAATGTAAATTCGGTTAGGGTATGTGAGTAGTATCCCGATAGAGTAAAGTGAATAGTAACCAGTTAGGGTAACTGGTACTATTCACCGATCAAAGGTCAACTATACTATTCATCGTGAATAATACTATTCATAGGAGATTGAGTTTTTCTTGTCTTTGAATCAGTATGATTCTTATTATGAATGTTTGAACTTACTGAGCCTGTTAGCTCATCAGCTTGTTCATGTTACAGGTAAGAAACTTGTCTTGTAGATACATGGATGGCGGCAGGAAGCGAGCGTGTTAAAGGGATAGGGAACTCACCATGGACATGGTCCTACCATAAGTTTTCCGCTGAGCTTTTTGAGTAAAAAAAATATGTTTGCAGACAAAGCCTACAATACATATAAATATTATATCTGTATCACATATGTTGTACTTATTTCAGACATGGAAAAACCAGTATTATATTTCACATCGCTTTCTTACTTAATATTCATAAGAAAAAGTATGTATTAAAGAAAAAAAAATTTTGGGCCGAAATTTTAGGCCCTTGTGTTTAAGAAGTTTTAGTAAAAAGAGTTTAAAACTGACGACTCAGATTCAACACTCGAACGGTCTTGGTCGGCCATAAAGTTGATTCATGATGGTTGCGAGCGGTTGGAAATCTGGGGACGTCACAAAATATATCAGTTTTGAAGCGAGTAAAGGTCACCTTGGCCCTCATCCTGATACTGCGTATCTCTCACACTAAAATTCCTATTTTATGCTCAATCGACCAGTTGAGCCTACTGACCATTTATATATCAGTTTTAGGTCAATTTAAGGCCGTCTTGGCCAAAAACTTGACACTGTATTTTTCACTATTCACCATTTTCTACTTAACTGACTAGTTTGAGTGCTCTAACTCTGATTTTGTCAGTCTCTAGGTGAGAAGAGGTCATTCGGATCATGTTCTCGATATCGTACCCTTACTAGGGTTATCTTTTGCTATTGTACTTAGATGTTCGGTCCGAGCGTTCTGGTGATCTATTCACCAGTCTTGTGTCGAGAAATGGTCATTCGGACTAGTTTCCGGACACGGCGTGTCTCATATATTTATACACATAATAGGGTGGACCGGGTTCACTATCGGTCGCTCCTTTCACTACATGAATAGTATTTAAATAGTATCGTATCTGTTTAGTCTATTCAACTGGAAAATATGCTATATTTTCCAACTTAATTAGTCATTATATAGTAATTAGGTTTCACACATTTTTGAGAGTCTTTTCAATGACTCTCAGCTCCGTACACATTCTTCTACATGGCCTCTTACATGGGTTTGTATAGGGCAACACGGGCATGTACATTCCAGACATGGGTGTGTACTAGTGCGAATTCCTCAATATGGCCCTGTTCTGAAACACAGCCTCTTTCATGCGTACACAATTTAAACAGTACACGACCACTTACACAGCCGTGTACCTGACTGTGTTCTTCAAATGTGCATCCGAAAGCTCTCAAAATACTCTAATTTTATTCAATAATGTCTCATTACATGGTAAGTAGGTGCCATGAAAATGGTGGTCCTTACATTTTGTATTCAAAATTCAAATAGGATTTTAACTTGAATTTCATCTCACCTTTATCCACAAAACTGATTCTCCCTTAGGCATTATCCATAGAAAAATTTGGCCACTCTATGTAAGGGAGAGATTCAAAATTCAAATAGGATTGAAACTTGAATTTGTCTCTTATCCTTATCCATACAAATATTGATTCTCATCTTAGTAGATAAACCTTAAGAAATTCAGCCATTTTGTGCAACAAATAAGGATTCAAAATTCAAGTAGGATTTAAACAAGATCTTCCTCTCCCTTATCCACAAGAAAACCAAATTTGCCATGTAGATTTATCCACAACAAAATTCGGTTACCACTTGATTTGTGATTCAAAATTTGAATTTAAATTTCAAAGTTCAAATTTCAAAATTCAAACTTCAAATACAAATTTCAAATTTAAATTTCAAATTCAAATTTCAAATTTCAAATTTAAATTTCAAATTCAAATTCAAAATTTAAATTTCAAATTTCAAATTCAAAATTCAAACTTCATAAAAAACTTGTATTTCAAATTTTTGCCCTCATAGATAATTTTCCATTACTCTAATTCAAATTTAAATAAAATCATGACAACTTTATTTAGAATACGAATAATTATGTAATCTCTTATCCAAAACAAAATTCGAGTTCAATAGGAGAGAATCTTGTCTTCTACCCTTTTCCTATGTGCACACCACCTATATCAATGCAAGACAACAAACCAATAAGTATACCCTGATCAATTCGCTATCCGTTAAGGAATTATGTGGAGCTAGTAGAGGGACCGTTTAGACGTATATAATCGGGCTCCTATGAATCCATATGATCATTGTTCTGTACCGAACAACTCAATTATATGATTACATAGAGTCACACCACTATAAACCTGAAACTGAACTCTCAATTATATATCGTATTACAAAAGCCTATGGCAAGCTATTGTCCAATGACCTTGTCATGTATGCAAAACCCTCATAAGATATCCATGATCAGCCTTAGGTCAAAGTTCGTTCAACCTACTGATCAAGCTATCTTAAAGTTCCATTATACAACCGAATAAGAAAATGATTATTCACCATATGTGAATAAGAAGTCATCCACCTAGCAGGCGATCTAAGATCTTGTCCATTTTCACATTTATACAATGCCTTTAAGAGGATATCCTTAACTCCTTATTAGAGTTATGATTGCAATATCTGTAAACAAACCCTCTATCGTATACAAGTCATGCCCCCAACGAATTGGTCTATAAACTTACTACCTTTGAGGCGTTATCAGAGCAAAGTTCTTCCGTTGACCATCCATGACATTTCAAGTATCTATTTCTACATAGTCCAAGTAAGTTAGTATTTGATAAGTACTGTTTTGACATGAGTACTAAACCATTTCACTATTGTTTATAATAGGTTCGACACAGCAACATGGTTAGAACACGAGCTACAACTGATAGGTCAGCTTAAGAGACTGAGTTTGCCACACAGCTAGCAAATATACAAGCTCGACTTGAGGCATAAGAAAGGGAAAACCAAATGTTAAGGGACTTGTTGGAATCAAGAAATGCAGAACGAGTAAATTCTCCTCTACCACAAATGTCAGTACCAGCATCACAACCAGCGGCAACATCTACTAGACCATCGGTGCCAAGTGAACCAGAGATGGTTGTAGGTACCCGAGCTGCAGTCTATCAACCACCACTGTACGAACGGTTCAGGAAGATAAAACCACTAGAATTTGAAGGTTCTGCGGATCCACTAGATGTGACAATCGGGAAATTCAGGCAATTCTCGGATGAAAATGTACAAATGTATGTATATAACAATTTGTACTATTTAAAGAGTGAAATAAACGTATTTATATTGTTTAGAATATATGAAAATATTCTAACAATACTGACGAGTAAAAATTCAGTGTTGGAAAAATTCGCTGAATTGAAACAGGTGAAACGGTGCCAAAACCGGCATTGAAAACCCTAACCGGGACGATAAAAGACGGAAAACTTCCGGGATTAATTTTGATCAAACGGAAGCAGTTTAAATTGATCCGACTGCACAGGAGACCTCAGGAACACGCCGGGACGATTTCAGGAAAATTTCGGCTCGAACCGGTATCGGTCAAAAAGTAGTCGAATTAATGTGAATAGTAAAAGTCAAAGTCAACTTTTGCTTTAGCATTTATGACATCATAAATCCCTTTAATAAATGGGAAGAAAATAGTGGTTGGTAGCATTAATGGCCATGATTTAGTGTCTTTTTGATCTAAAGGCCAAGATTTGGCCAAAATTCACCATTTTAAATTTTTGAAAATGTTGGAAAGAATTAGTGTTGAAAGGTGGTGAAATGTGATTGGTTGGTAGCCAAATTAATTGGCTTATTTCATGCATAAGTCGGCAACTTTGGGAACAAATGGCCGAGACCATTTTGAAGCAAAAACCAAAGAGAAATTTTTTTGTTCTAAGTGTACCGTGAGCCACCAAGAGAGAACAAGTAATTTCCTCAATTTTCTTTCACAAAATTAGTGTCAAAGCATTCCTTGAAGACAAAGGAAGCAAGTGAACAAGATAACTCCCCTTGGATTGAACTTTTTCTTGGTTTTTTTTCAAGAAAACCGTGTGATGAATAGTGAAAAAAGATGGAAAAATTTTTGGTTGTTTTCATTGATTTGATGCTTGGGTTTTGTTAAGGGTGTAATTAGGAAGAAAACCATGTAATTGGTTCAAAGAAAAACCAAAATTTTGTTGGTTTTCCAAGGGTAAAACCGTGGGTTACCATGGGTGATCAATGAGAAATTTTTGTGGTTTAAGTGTTAACATGCTTTCAATTCATATTTTGTTAAGAATAAAGCATGATTTGCATTATGAAAAACTTGGAAAAATTTTTGGTGTGAGCTTACCTAAAGTGGCCGTGGGTTACTTAGGGCTTGGAAGAAAGTTTTGCATGGTTTATTTGATAATTGGATGATTTAAATCATGCATTTTATAATGTAAATGATGAAATTGTGAATGAAAGCAAGAAAAGAAAAAAATTGGGGTATGTTGTATTAGTGTGGCCGTGGGTTATATGTGAGTAAAAACCCTAGGAAAATTGTTAAAAAATGCAAGGAAAATTGGCTTGAAAATGTGTTAGAAAATGACATTTTAATAGCCTAAGATTTGGTGAAAAATTGAGAAGTTTTGGTTAGGTTTTGATTGTCAAAACCATGGCCAAAAACTAAGGATGAAAATGAAAAAATTTTGTGTAATGTGGGTTAAAATGCAAATTGGAGTTTTATGAGCTTTTATGTAAAAGTTTGGAAAAATTTTACATAAAATAGGCTTGTGGTATAGTACATGGCAGGTACATATGATTCGAGGCGTACCTAACGCCGGTAGCCTTAAAATTACGCCGAAATGCTGCTGAAATTTCGAAAACAGCATTTGGGGTAAAATGGAAATAAAAATAAAAGTTTAGGGTCGAGTCGGAAACCCAAGTCCCTAACGGAAAATTGAATAAGGAAAACCTAAGGGGTGGTTCGTGAATAGTAACCCGTCCCCTAAAAATGTGAAACACGAGTGAAACTGAAAAAAACCGACCCCGAGGGGGGGCGTTTTTGGAAACAAAATAAAGGTCCGAGTCGGGAACGGAAAATCCGAGCCTCGGAGACCTAGATCGGGAATGTCTAGATGAACGTTTTAAATACTAGTGAAACGTCCATTTGAGGCTCCGAAACGATAGAAAATCACTAAACCGACGTAAGGGTCGGAATAGTGCTTCCCGAGGGTCGGGAAAGTGAAAAGTGAAAATAAAATAGAAATGAACCCGGTAATGATTAGAAAAGAGTAAGAAAAGTTCCTGAGAGCCAAAAAAATGCAGTCTGGATCGGGAAAATTCCGTCAGGGGCAAAATTGTAATTTTGCCAAAATATAGGGACAAAATCGTAATTTTGCAAAAGTTGAGAAAAATGGGGAAAATGATAAATAAAGCCTAAAAAAGTTATAAATAGGTTTTATTTAAGCTTTTTAATGAAAAATAAAAGCTATAAATGGGAATGAAATTAACAGACAAGGTTTTGTCTGTAGGATCCAAAAATCGACCTACAAGGAGGGCGATCAAAGATCCAAGAGAGAAAAAGAGAAGAGACTGATAAGGTAAGTTCAGACATTTACTTGTCTGCAACGTATAGCATTATTATTGCTAACTTTAATGTACTAACGATAAGTTAGGTACATATGTGCTACGGGCACCATTATAGAGTAGAGAGAGAGACGTAATGTGCTACGGGCACTATTGAGAATGGACACATTGTTAATTGTGCTTCGGGCACTAGAGCGAGGTTAATGAAACTCACTCACCTAAAAATTAAAATGTGAACCATTCCTAACCATGGGATAATGTGAAGTCACCGGGTTAGAATTTTAAAAAGTCGGTAATGAAACCACTTTCTGGCGTACCAGCCTTCCGTATAGGGAGGTAACTTTTGCCTTCGGGGCTATGAGATTAAGGCTGTGGAGGTCAGCACTGATGTACCGCTCCCAGTCATGTACAATTTTGCCTTCGGGGCTATGAGATTAAGGCTGTGGAGGTCAGCACTAATGTACCGCTCCCAGTCATGCGCACTTAAATGGTACTGCCAACCTAAGCTCAAAACCAGAACATAAGCAAAGATAATTACCTAAAACTGAAACTATGCCATAATTGAGCATAAGACAGTTTAGTGAGAGTACTAACATCGCAGTAGATGTACGGTTGTGACACTGTGTTGTGGTCAAAGTTACTATTTATGTATGAATAGTGGTCAAACTTACTATTCACATATGAATAGTGGTCAACGGTACTATTTATGATGAATAGTACTATTCATATAAATTTTATTTCTTGCATGTTTGAACTTACTGAGCCTGTAGCTCACCATTTTTGCTGATGTTGCAGGTAAGCGACCAGCTCAGTAGCTTGTTTGACTGGATGCGGACGGGATAGCATGTGTCAAATCGGATAACTGGGTGAGGGATATGGTCCTGCCATAGTCTTTCCGCTGAGCGATAAAAAGGGAAAGAAAAAAAAAGAAACAGTCTTTTGTAATATTATATATTTTACGAAGGTATTGTAATATGTAAATTACTTTGTACTTGCCAACAAAGTAAATAGTGGGAAATGTTTTACATAATGTTTAAAAAAAAAAAAATTTACCCCAAAAACGTCATGATTTACTGAGAGAAGATTAGCCGGCGACCCATGAGAGTACAATCTATCGCAGTTAGCGATAAAGCTAAATTGTAATAGCATTGTATGATCTCTACGAGGGGCGGGTCACCACAGTTGGTATCAGAGCAAGGCTTGAGATTGGTCTAGTTTATAATACCAACTGCTGTCACAGTTGGTATCAGAGTGGAATTATGGTTGGTTTAGTTTGGATTACCAACTGCAGTCACAGTTGGTATATCAGAGCAGTATTGACCATATCTCGATTTGACACTTCGCGCATCCTGCACCGCTATCCAAGTAAGTAGTTTACTTAAGTTTAGTTAATTATTTTCTTATGTGAAAATAATTATCTTATAGGTAGGAAGATGACCAGACCTCCATATGTGAGACCACCACTACCACGATCGAGAAGGGTATTATGGGTATGGACGAGTCCTATTGTGAGGTCGTCTATTTCCCAACGACCGGTAATTAGACCCCCGGTGCCCGAGAGACCTCTAGTACCAGTACCAGCATCTGTACCAGCGCCAGTAGATGTTGTACAGCCACGACCGATAGTTCATCCACCTGTAGTAGTGGACATTCCAGTTGTTGGTGGACGCCAACATATTGGGGTGAGAGTTTCAGCACGGGCAGTACAGGCATTCAGAGCTAGCAATCCCCCGATGTTTGATGGTGGACGACAGTCGATGGAGGCGAAGGACTGGCTCCATGCCATAGAGAGGATTATGGTGATATGCGACATCGATCGAGATATGTGGATCCAGTTGGCCGTCAGTATGTTTCAGGGAGATGCTCGAGTATTTTGGCAGTATTGCGACCAGGAGATTTTATTAGGGTTCAGTTGGGCTGAGTTCTGTCAGCGATTGGCTGATCAGTTTCCGCCTAGGGATCCGGCACCTGCTCCAGCACCTCCAGAGAGACGGGAGGCTGATACACCCGTGTATCCTGGATTCGATGAGGTTAGGGACTACATTCTCCAGACTGAGAGGATGGTCATGTTGTCTGGTGAGACGGTGATGTCTTACGCAGCACGATTTGAGGAGACCATTAGGAGGAGATGTCCATTGCCCAACCTCACTGAAGCAAATTGCTGTGAGCTGTTCTGGAGAGGCTTACCCATGGAGTTGAGACAGAGGGTAATCAAGCTGTTTCCTCCGACACTCCAAGAGTTTGTGGTGATGATCAGGACGATCGAGAGAGAGATTCTGATCGAGCATCTGACGCAGAGTCGACGAGAGACACTGGGTCAAGATGAGATGTTTGCACGCATCTTCAGACCGAGAAGAATGATGAATGATCATGAGGCTGGACCGTCTAGACCACGAAGAGGTGATGACTCAGGACATGGAGCAATGCCTAGGGGCGGTGACGATTCAGATGATCCCGATGACGATGAAGATCCAGAAGAATATCCTCTAGTCCCAGATACAGGGGATGCGTGACCAGTAGATATGTATACATGTACATAAGTAGCTTAGAGAGAAAAGCTCTTTTGTATAGACTTGTGGCCAGGATGTATAAAATGGCCGATGTATATATGACTGGTGATGATTATGTATGACATATAAATGTTTTGCTATGAATGAAATATCAAAATGATTATATGTTGTACGATGATGTGTTACAATGATGTGGCTTTACAGTACCCTAAATTTCGTGAATTGATATGATTTTACGAATGTGGTTATGGAAAGCTAACGGTGAATTATTGTGCCATAATAGGATAATAGGCAAGATGGTGGATTTACATAATCGACCAGAGGGACGAGAGCGACGTCCTAATGTTATGGAGAGATTGGATCAGATACAAGCCCTACTAGAAGCTCAGATGCAAGAAAATGCTAATCTGAGACGACGGGTAGAGGAGCTAGAACAGAGACAAGGCTCTGAGGGTACCCAAGTAGAACAAGAAGCTGAGGTAGATCCAGTTATCCCTCCAGCTGTTATAAATGAGAGAATTCCTGAACAGCAACCGGTTTTAAATCTAGAACCCCTCTATGAAAGATTCAGGCGTATGAGGCAGCCAGAATTTGAAGGGTCTACAAATCCTCTAGAGGCTGAAGACTGGTTGTCATCCTTGCAAGTGATCATGGAATTTATGAACCTAACTGACAGGGAGAAGGTTGCATGTGCGTCTTTTGTGCTGAGAAAAGATGCTCGTTTTTGGTGGGACACTGTACGAATGAGAAGAGACGTGTCTACCATGAGTTGGGCAGAATTTCTGGAAGAATTTAACCAGAAATATTACGACCCTGCATCTCTGAGACAACAGCAGAAAGAGTTCTCAGAATTGATGCAAGGAAATATGTCGGTGAGCGAAGTTTGTCGAAAGTTCGACCAGTTATCCCGGTTATGTCCCTATGTAGTCCCTATTGAGAGGGAGAAAATACAGAAAATGATCAGGATGTTCAGGCCAGAAATTGCTGCGTTAGTAGACACTAGACAAGTACCGCCTACTTCTGTAGCAGATTGTGTTAGTCGGGCCATCAGAGCTGAGTTCCACGTAGCCCGACAGAAAGAGGAAAGAGAGAAACACTGGGAGGCTAAGAAGAAGGAGAGGGCTTTGGCGAAGTCTACACAAGCTGGTCAATCGAGCAAGCCTAGTCAGAATGCTAAGCCAAGCCAGGGTAATAGTCAAGGATCCCAGCAAAATAAGAGAAAAGGAAATTTTTCTGGAAATCGCCAAGGAAATAATCGAAACCAGCAGCAGAGAACAGCTGGTAATGCGGAATCCAATGTGCAAAATTGTCCTACATGCGGGAAGAAACATTCTGGGCAATGTAAATTTGGGCCACTTGTTTGCTATGAATGTGGAAAGGAAGGCCATTATGCCAGGAACTATCCAAATAGACAGGGTGGACAAGGCACTCCCAACAGCACCAGACACGTGCACAAGCTCATTCACTTCAGGCCAGAGTTGAAGAGTCACCAGTAAGGACACAATGCCAGGAGCGTGTGCCACGTGCCGATGCTCGTGTGATGGCCTACAGCAAAGAGGATGCAGAGGCAGGAACATCGAACGTAGTGACAGGTCAGCTTCCTGTCGCTAGTCATGTAGCCTCTGTACTATTCGATTCCGGTGCTACGCATTCTTTTGTTTCCTATGCATTTGCTGACAAGATAGGACTTCCTAAGGACAGTATGGGAAGGGTATTTAAGACAGCTTTACCCTCTGGGGAAGTATTGTTGTCCAATTACTGACTACCTCATGTACCAGTATATGTGGCAAATAGGAAACTATATGCGGAGTTGATTGTAATGAAGATCGCGGATTACGATGTGATTTTAGGCATGGATTTCCTAGGGAAATACCGAGCTACGATCGACTGCCGAAATCGAAAGATAGTATTCCAACCCGAGGAAGAGGAAAGTTTCGAATATGTTGACACTTCTCGAAAACTCGGGAAGATGATGATCAGTTCGCTGAGAGCAAGCAAGCTGATAGCCAGTGGTTGTATGGGATATCTGGCATATGTGGTGGACACTACAGAGGAACAAAAGCTTCCACCTGAAGATGTTCCTGTGGTTAATGAATTTCTTGACGTATTCCCGGAAGAGTTACCAGGGATACCGCCAGAGAGAGAAATCTCGTTCGAAATTGAGTTGATGCCTGGAACGGCACCCATTTCCAAAGCACCATACCGCATGGCTCCAGTTGAGTTAAAGGAGCTGCAGGAACAATTAAAGGAGCTTTTGGATAAAGGATTCATCAGACCGAGTTATTCTCTGTGGGGTGCACCTGTGTTATTCGTCAAGAAAAAGGATGGAACGTTTCGTTTGTGTAATGATTATCGGCAGTTGAATAAGGTTACGATAAAAAATAGGTATCCGTTACCTAGAATTGATGACCTATTCGACCAATTAAAAGGCACAGCGGTATTTTCCAAGATCGACTTACGATCAGGATATCACCAGCTGAGAACTAAAGGAAGTGATATTCCTAAGACGGCGTTTAGGACTCGTTATGGTCACTACGAGTTTCTTGTGATGCCACTTGGATTAATAAATGCGCCGGCAGCGTTCGTGGATTTGATGAACATAATTTTTAAAGTGTATTTGGATAAGTTTGTCATTGTATCATTGATGACATTCTTATATACTCGAAAAGTCATGAGGAGCACAAGGAGCATCTGAGGATCGTGCTGAATACGATAAGGAAGCATCAATTATATGCCAAATTCTCAAAATGTGAGTTTTGGCTGGATAGAGTATATTTCCTCGGACATGTTGTATCCCAGGAAGGTATTGCTATAGATCCGACAAAAGTAGATGCAATTAACCAGTGGCCTGTACCCAAGAGTATGACAGAAATACGCAGTTTCTTGGGGTTAGCTGGTTATTATCGGCGATTTGTAGAGGGATTTGCGCGATTAGCTGCACCTCTTACTGCTCTTACACGCAAAGAAAGGAAGTATGAGTGGACTACAGAATGCGAAAGAAGCTTCCAGGAATTAAAGAGACGGCTGACAAGTGCACCAATCCTTGCGCTTCCCACTGAAGGGGAGAAGTTTGTGATCTACAGTGATGCATCTAAAATAGGATTGGGAGCAGTCCTAATGCAAAGCGGCAAGGTGATTGCCTATGCTTCCCACCAATTAAAGGAACATGAAAGGAATTATCCTACACATGACCTTGAACTTGCTGCAGTAGTGTTCGCACTTAAAATTTGGCGACACTATCTCTATGGAGCTCAATGTCAGATTTTCATTGATCACCAAAGCCTGAAGTATTTCTTCACGCAAAAGGAGCTCAATATGCGGCAAAGACGATGGTTGGAACTGGTGAAGGATTATGATTGTGAAATCCTATACCATCCAGGAAAGGCCAATCGTGTAGCGGATGCTTTAAGTAGAAAGTCTACCATATCGCACCAGCTACCAATAAACAGGCTTCCGAAGCCATTGCAGCAAGAGATAAATTCTTTGAATCTGGAGCTGATATCTGGAAGACTAGCTACACTTCAAGTAGAATCATCACTATTTGAGGATATAAAGGAAGCTCAGAGGTGAGATCCAACAATGATAAGTTCTCAGGAAGGAATTTCCAAGGATGGAATGATCCTTTATCGAGGAAGGATAAATGTTCCAGCTGATGAGGAACTTAGAAGACGGATCATGTCAGAAGCCCATGAGACGCCCTATTCGGTTCATCCCGGAGCTAGCAAGATGTATCAGGACTTGAAGTTACAGTTCTGGTGGAAAGGGATGAAGAACGATATAGCGAAATTCATGAGCAGATGCATGACCTGGCAAAGAATCAAAGCGGAACATAAACATCCAGTAGGAAGATTGGAACCGTTGGAGATTCCTGAATGGAAATGGGAACACATTACGATGGATATTGTAGTAGGACTCCCAAAAACCCGAGAAGGTTATGATGCCATCTGGGTTATTGTGGACAGACTGACCAAGACGGCACATTTTATAGCTGTCAAGATGACCTTTTCGTTGGAAAAGTTTGCTCAGCTGTACATAACTCATGTCGTCAGATTACATGGAGTACCAAAATCCATTGTATCAGATCGAGATGCACGGTTCACTTCGAATTTCTGGAAGTGTGTGTAAGAGGCCATGGGTACTGAATTGAGACTCAGTACGGCTTTTCATCCGCAAATAGACGGACAGTCGGAACGGACAATTCAGACCTTAGAGGACATGCTTCGAGCTTGTGTGATGGATTTTGCGGGAAATTGGAACGATAAGTTACCATTGATTGAATTCTCGTACAATAATAGTTACCAAGCTTCTATAGGCATGGCACCTTACGAGGCTTTGTATGGACGGAAGTGCAGATCACCATTACACTAGTATGATTTGCGAGAGAAGCAGTTACATAAGACAGATTTCATAAAAGAGACTTCCAATGCAGTTGCTAGAATTCAGCATCAAATGAAAATTACGCAAAGCCGACAAAAGAGTTATGCGGACAAGAGGCGGAGATCCTTAGAGTTTGATGAAGGAGACTTCGTATTTCTTAAGGTATCGCCCATGAAGGGGATTATGCGTTTCGGTAAGAAGGGGAAACTAAGTCCAAGATATATTGGACCTTATGAAATTATCGAACGCATTGGAAAGGTCGCTTACAGATTAGCGTTACCTCCAGAATTGTCGGCAGTGCATAATGTATTTCATGTGTCGATGCTGAGAAAGTATATACCAGATCCGTCCCATGTGCTGAAGCATGAGCCTATTCAAATCCACGAGGATTTGACATATGAGGAACAACCTATTTGAGTAATGGATCGTGAAGAGAAAGTACTGAAGAATAAGACAATCCCACTAGTGAAGATTCTGTGGAAAAATCATAACATTAAAGAAGCTACGTGGGAACGAGAAGACGAGATGAGGAGTTTATACCCCCGCTTGTTCTAATTTTCGAGGACGAAAATTTTATAAGGAGGGGTGAATGTGACAACCGGGAAATTCAGGCAATTCTCGGATGAAAATGTACAAATGTATGTATATAACAATTTGTACTATTTAAAGAGTGAAATAAATGTATTTATATTGTTTAGAATATATGAAAATGTTCTAACAATACTGACGAGTAAAAATTCAGTATTGGAAAAATTCGCTGAATTGAAACGGGTGAAACGGTGCCAAAACTGGCATTGAAAACCCTAACCGGGACGATAAAAGATGGAAAACTTCCGGGATTAATTTTGATCAAACGGAAGCAGTTTAAATTGATCCGACCGCACAGGAGACCTCAGGAACACGCCGGGACGATTTCAAGAAAATTTCGGCTCGAACCGGTATCGGTCAAAAAGTAGTCGAATTAATGTAAATAGTGAAAGTCAAAGTCAACTTTTGCTTTAGCATTTATGACATCATAAATCCCTTTAATAAATGGGAAGAAAATGGTGGTTGGTAGCATTAATGGCCATGATTTAGTGTCTTTTTGATCTAAAGGCCAAGATTTGGCCAAAATTCACCATTTTAAATTTTTGAAAATGTTGGAAAGAATTAGTGTTGAAAGGTGGTGAAATGTGATTGGTTGGTAGCCAAATTAATTGGCTTATTTCATGCATAAGTTGGCAACTTTGGGAACAAATGGCCGAGACCATTTTGAAGCAAAAACCAAAGAGAAATTTTTTTGTTCTAAGTGTACCGTGAGCCACCAAGAGAGAACAAGTAATTTCCTCAATTTTCTTTCACAAAATTGGTGTTAAAGCATTCCTTGAAGACAAAGGAAGCAAGTGAACAAGGTAACTCCCCTTGGATTGAACTTTTTCTTGGTTTTTTTCAAGAAAACCGTGTGATGAATAGTGAAAAAAAATGGAAAAATTTTTGGTTGTTTTCATTGATTTGATGCTTGGGTTTTGTTAAGGGTGTAATTACGAAGAAAACCATGTAATTGGTTCAAAGAAAAACCAAAATTTTGTTGGTTTTCCAAGGGTAAAACCGTGGGTTACCATGGGTGATCAATGAGAAATTTTTGTGGTTTAAGTGTTAACATGCTTTCAATTCATATTTTGTTAAGAATAAAGCATGATTTGCATTATGAAAAACTTGGAAAAATTTTTGGTGTGAGCTTACCTAGAGTGGCCGTGGGTTACTTAGGGCTTGGAAGAAAGTTTTGCATTGTTTATTTGATAATTGGATGATTTAAATCATGCATTTTATAATGTAAATGATGAAATTGTGAATGAAAGCAAGGAAAGAAAAAAATTGGGGTATGTTGTATTAGTGTGGCCGTGGGTTATATGTGAGTAAAAACCCTAGGAAAATTGTTGAAAAATACAAGGAAAATTGGCTTGAAAATGTGTTAGAAAATGACATTTTAATAGCCTAAGATTCGGTGAAAAATTGAGAAGTTTTGGTTAGGTTTTGATTGTCAAAACCGTGGCCAAAAACTAAGGATAAAAATGAAAAATTTTTGTGTAATGTGGGTTAAAATGCAAATTGGAGTTTTGTGAGCTTTTATGTAAAAGTTTGGAAAACTTTTACATAAAATAGGCTTGTGGTATAGTACGTGGCAGGTACATATGGTTCGAGGCGTACCTAACGCCGGTAGCCTTAAAATTACGCCGAAATGCTGCTGAAATTTCGAAAACAGCATTTGGGGTAAAATGGAAATAAAAATAAAAGTTTAGGGTCGAGTCGGAAACCCGAGTCCTTAACGGAAAATTGAATAAGGAAAACCTAAGGGGTGGTTCATGAATAGTAACCCGTCCCCTAAAAATGTGAAACGCGAGTGAAACTGAAAAAAACCGACCCCGAGGGGGGGCGTTTTTGGAAACAAAATAAAGGTCCGAGTCGGGAACGAAAAATCCGAGCCTCGGAGACCTAGATCGGGAATGTCTAGATGAACGTTTTAAATACTAGTGAAACGTCCATTTGAGGCTCCGAAACGATAGAAAATCACTAAACCGACGTAAGGGTCGGAATAGTGCTTCCCGAGGGTCGGGAAAGTGAAAAGTGAAAATAAAATAGAAATGAACCCGGTAATGATTAGAAAAGAGTCAGAAAAGTTCCTGAGAGCCAAAAAAATGCAGTCTGGATCGGGAAAATTCCGTCAGGGCAAAATCGGAATTTTGCCAAAATATAGGGGCAAAATCGTAATTTTGCCAAAATATAGGGGCAAAATCGTAATTTTACAAAAGTTGAGAAAAATGGGGAAAATGATAAATAAAGCCTAAAAATGTTATAAATAGGTTTTATTTAAGCTTTTTAATGAAAAATAAAAGCTATAAATGGGAATGAAATTAACAGACAAGGTTTTGTCTGTAGGATCCAAAAATCGACCTACAAGGAGGGCGATCAAAGATCTAAGAGAGAAAAAGAGAAGAGACTGATAAGGTAAGTTCAGACTTTTACCTGTCTGCAACATATAGCATTATTGTTGCTAACTTTAATGTACTAACGATAAGTTAGGTACATATGTGCTACGGGCACCATTATAGAGTAGAGAGAGAGACGTAATGTGCTACGGGCACTATTGAGAATGGACACATTGTCAATTGTGCTTCGTGCACTAGAGCGAGGTTAATGAAACTCACTCACCTAAAAATTAAATTGTGAACCATTCCTAACCATGGGACAATGTGAAGTCACCGGGTTAGAATTTTAAAAAGTCGGTAATGAAACCACTTTCTGGCGTACCAGCCTTCCGTACAGGGAGGTAACTTTTGCCTTCGGGGCTATGAGATTAAGGCTGTGGAGGTCAGCACGGAGGTACCGCTCCAAGTCATGTACAATTTTGCCTTCGGGGCTATGAGATTAAGGCTGTGGAGGTCAGCACTAATGTACCGCTCCCAGCCATGCGCACTTAAATGGTACTGCCAACCTGAGCTCAAAACCAGAACATAAGCAAAGATAATTACCTAAAACTGAAACTATGTCATAATTGAGCATAAAACAGTTTAGTGAGAGTACTAACATCGCAGTAGATGTACGGTTGTGACACTGTGTTGTGATCAAAGTTACTATTTACGTATGAATAGTGGCCAAACTTACTATTCATGTATGAATAGTGGTCAACGGTACTATTCCTGATGAATAGTACTATTCATAGAAATTTTATTTCTTGCATGTTTGAACTTACTGAGCCTGTAGCTCACCATTTTTGCTAATGTTGTAGGTAAGCGACCAGCTCAGTAGCTTGTTTGACTGGATGCGGACGGGATAGCGTGTGTCAAATCGAATAACTGGGCGAGGGATATGGTCCTGCCAGAGTCTTTCCGCTGAGCGATAAAAAGGGAAAGAAAAAAAAAGAAACAGTCTTTTGTAATATTATATATTTTATGAAAGTATTGTAATATGTAAATTACTTTGTACTTGCCAACAAAGTAAATAGTGGAAAATGTTTTACATGATGTTTAAAAAAAAAAAAAATTTTCCCCAAAAACGTCATGATTTACTGAGAGAAAGATTAGCCGGCGACCCATGAGAGTACAATCTATCGCAGTTAGCGATAAAGCTAAACTGTAATAACATTGTATGATCTCTACGAGGGGCGGGCCGCCACACTGGACGCAGAAGAATGGTCGGCATCAATATAACTTACTTTGGAATTTATGGATTTGACGAACCAGGAGAAGGTCCTATGTGTACCTTATGTGTTGAAGAAGGATGCATGGTACTGGTGGGAGACAGTAAAGATGCAAAAAGAATGTGTTGCAAATGACATGGAACGACTTCCTAGAAGAGTTTAATAGGATGTTTTTCAACTTGGATACCCTGCGAGCTCAACAGAGAGAATTTAATGAATTAAAGTAGGGAGAAATGATGGTAGTTGAGGCTTGCCACAAATTCGATAGGTTTAGCAGATGATAGACATGTTCTGACCCGACCTCGCGACAATGGTAGAAAGTGGGGAGACTCTACCCAACACAGTGGCAGACTGTGTTAGTTAGGCAATGAGAGTAGAACATTGTTTAGCCTACACCAAAGAAGAATGGGCTAAAGTATGGGAGGATAAAAAGAAGGAAAGGGAGCTTACAAGGCAAAGTCAAAAGAGCAGTCAAGCAGGACAGAATAGAGGGCCCCAAGTCTGGTCAGAGTAACAACCAAAGCTAGTCAAGCTCCAATAAAAGGAAGACCAATCCAAATGAAAGTTTAAACCAAAATGTCAAGAATGTGCAATGGAGATAGGATCAAGAAATTGCCCATAATCGATAGGCTTGTCCTAGGTGTGGGAAGATGCATAAAGGTGAGTGCAAGTATGGGACTACTACATGTTACGTATGTGACAAAGAAGGTCACTATGCACAAACTTACCCTTCTAATCTGTGATAGCCCAAACCCTGAGTGGCTCGGATCGTCACTTAAAACTACTGATACTTAAACTTACCGGAAATCTATTACTCAAACTTACTTACTTATTACTAAAATTTTAGGGATATTTTTTTTTTCTTTTCTACTGTATATATATGTACATTTTACTATTTATGTGCGTACATATACTTTACAAATACATAGGTCTAAAACAACTGAAGTTCGATCACACATACGTACTTATGAAATTGTTTAACTGGTTACTACTCCAAAATAAATTGTTTGTTTAATACTATGCGGAAGTCAACACTTGCGGTGATATCCACAACCTCACCCTCATATCCGCCTCTGCCGCCGTCATTGTCCAACGTGGTCTAAGCCATAGGTCGCTTACCTACAGTATGAACACACACTGTGAGCTTTATGCTCAATAAGTACAACGTTCTATCTGTAAAACTTGTTTAAACATAATACATACTTAAAACATATAAGCATGTCATGCACTGAACCATTCCACGTGCTGGATGCAAATCCCAAGCATCACACATAACTGAATACGTAACTAAAACATTACATAATTGATTGCATAATAGAAAACATCATGTGACTGAATGCATATCTACTATAGTTGGAAGCATGCTGTAACTATAGCCAAGGCATATCATGAACAATGCATGAACCAATTATGCTCAATTTATGCTTCATTATTCATTATCTTTTCTTTACTTTACTAAGGGCTCGTGTGTTAGTACCGAATGCACGTGGATCTACAGATTCACCGAGACCACAAACTTTCTTTATGGGCCTTAGCCCGTTATGTATTAAGAGCCATCGGATTAGGCTCTTCATACTTTAATTAGAAAACCTCTTCAAACAGGAGAGGCCGGTATGACACACTTAATGATTATCCAATTGTTGAATCATATCTGATATCCTCATGCCATAAGCTCGACTAGGCTTTCCCCTAATCTTACACGATAGGAATCTAATGGCATCTAACTCATGCTTTCATTAATCTACATGATTATGAAATCTAAACACTTCTACTATGCTATGCAACAACTGTGCACTGTTTGCATACTTAACATAGTGTAAACATAACATTTTAACTCATTTATGCTCATACTGGCAGAGTTGTACTTACCTGATCTACGGGCAAAACTTATGCTCTCGCCCTTGTCGAATTACAGGCATCTACCTGTCATCATAACGTATTCCATCAATACTTAACGTTGAGTCACTAATATCTTTAGTGACTAAAGCAGTTATTAACGTATGTTAACGATTGTCGTCGATACTAACTTGCTCTCTTTTTGGAGAGTTTTGATTCTCTAATCATGGTTAATTAATTTATTTACCCAATAAATTAATTAACGTCGCTCTTAGGTCAATACTATCGTTAGTGACTATAAATTTTATTATTGCATGGTACCGATGCCCATCGGTACCCAACTACTCTACTTCGGGAATTTGGTATATAATTTCTAATCGTGCTTGATTAATTTGTCTACTTATCAAATTAATCATCATTCCTCACTATCTCGTTCAAACTCGATCCTTGACTGGTTAACCAACCAGTCAACTAACTGATTACCTTGCACATCATTGACTATGTAGCCTATCAGGTAACCTTGCGTATTTGGTGTGGTAGCCAACTGGGCTACCTCTACCATGTTATTTATTTTGAAAATTGTTTTAGAAATCTTATAAAATTTTTAGGAAAGTCTATGCTTTTTGAAACCATCCCCATATCACCCCGTTGGAAGGTGGAGGCATTTTATCAAAACCATTTTTCCATTTTAAAGGGGAAGAACACATTTTGGTGTTCATTTTTAAAAGTGGTTCTTGAACCATTTTACGGAAAACTGTTTAAAATTTGTTTGAAACAATTTAATTTTAAATTTGACGAACATGAAACTTTTAGTCCTCGACGAGATGAATAACTTTTGTGTTCATCTTGGAGCTCGAATCAAAATCTAATAGGTCCTAAACTCATCAAACCTTGTGGCAAAATCTCGTGCCTAGTTTTAGAAAAATTTTCAGTTTTACGCTTGTTTAAAAACTGCTCTATTTGGGGCTTGAAACGGCTAAATTTTTAAAACATGCATACGTCATCTTAAAGATTTTGATGAGATCTAAAACTTTTATGTTGAGTTCGAGATCCAGTTTGAACTCTAAGTTGGTCTTTTTTGTAAAGACCTGAGATTGTTCCTGTTGCTCAGGATTTTAGTCCCAGTTTTGATCTCTGGTTAAATATTGCTCGAAAAACCTATCTTAATATCATTTCTGGCCAAAGGCTATTTGATGCAAAAATGACCATAACGAAATTTTGTTAAAACTTCATGTTTTACAAATCCCAAAATCGGAACATAACGTGGTCAAAAATGGCCAAAACTGTGGCTTAAAAACTGAGATAGGTTGGTTCCTAGCCAACCCTAAAACATCCATCCATAAAAACTTAAAGCTCAAGCACACAACCGCAAAAATACGTAACCAAAATGCTAAGGGCTCAAAATAAAGATTATTACAACCTATTGCTCAAATAAATACACATAAATTTCCTTAATCAAAACTTAAAAAGAGCTAAACCACAAAAAGAGGGTTTTCGGTTTTACCTTGTGTGCTATGAACCAAGCACAATCCGGACCAAGGGTGACCAAAATCTGTGTGATCCTTGGTAAACAAAAGAGGGTCGGTCTTGGCTAGGAGAAAACACAAAAATATCTTCTCTTAATATCAAACCAAAACCAACTAAAAACATAAGAGAAAATCCTAGAAACTTACCCTTGAGTGACCTTGAAATGATCTTGAAGGGATGTTTCCAACACAACTAAAGTGAGGCTAATTTTTTGGGAAGTTTTTGGCTGGGTTTCTTGGTTAGGAAATGGTCAGTTTTTGGGATTGGAAAGGGTTCAGCTGCAGATGAGAAAGGAAGAGGAAAAGTGTTGTTGTTTTGGGCGTACAAAAAAAAAAAAAAGAAAATGACATCCTAGGCCAAGCACATCCTTTTATAGACAAAACTAACCAAGACTAATCAACCTAAAGCTTACTTAATTAAGCCAAAATGTGATGTCTCGGGCCCTGAGTGGCCCGAACCGTCACTTAAAACTACTGTTACTTATCTTACTCAAAAACTATTACTTAAACTTACTTAATTAGATACCATAACTTTATGGAATTTTTTTTTGAATGCGTACGTATTTACTTTTGACGTACGTATACTTTAAAAAATACAAAAGTCTAAATCATAAGGAGTTCAGTCATACATACATACTTATAAAATTCTTTAACTAATTACATTTCAAAATATACTATTTAAAAATACTATTTACTGTGCGGAAGTTAGACTCGCGGTGTATCCATAACCTTGCCCCCACATCCGTCTCCGCTGCCGTCATCGCCCATTAGCTCTAAGCACTAGGTCGCTTACCTACAGCATGAACACACAATGTGAGCTTTATGCCCAGTAAGTACAACATGTCATCAACAAAACATGTTTAATCATAATGCATACTTAAAACCATATAAGCATGTCATAAACCAACACATCTCACTAAAACATTTCACATACCAGAACAACACATATCACTGAATGCAAAACATCACGTATTGTACGCATAACAAAAAACATCGAGGGATTTGAGTATGTCGATACATCACACAGATCGAAGAAAATAATGATCAACTCAATGGAAGCAAAGAGGCTGATATCTAGCAGTTGTGCTGGATACCTAGCATATGTATTGAACATGACAAAGGAACAAAAGCTCCAACCCAAAGACGTTCCTATTGTGAAGGAATTCGTTGACGTCTTTCTGGAGGAATTACCAGGATTGCCACCTGAACGAGAAATTTCCTTTGAGATCGAGCTGATGCCAGGAACTGCACTGATCTCAAAGGCACTGTACCGGATGGCACTGGCAGAGTTAAAAAAGTTACAGGAGCAGCTGAAGGAGCTTCTTGATAAAGGATTTATACGCCCGAGCTATTCCTCATGGGGTGCTCCAGCACTGTTTGTTAAGAAGAAAGATTGCTCATTTCAGATATGCATCGATTATCGGGAATTGAACAAGGTTACGATCAAGAACAGGTATCCATTACCTAGGGTTGATGACCTGTTTGATCAACTCATAGGTACAGTAATATTCTCCAAGATTGATCTACGATCAGGATATCATCAATTGAAGATCAAGGAGTATGACATCCACAAGACCGCATTTCAGACCCGTTACGGTCATTACAAATTTCTAGTAATGCCGTTTGGGTTAACAAATGCGCCAGCAGCCTTTATGGACCTGATGAATCAAGTCTTTACGGAATATCTGGATAAGTTTGTTTTTGTGTTCATCGATGACATTCTTATATATTCGAAGACTCGAAAGGAGCACGAAGAGCATTTGAGGATAGTCCTACAAATGATAAGGGAGCATCAACTCTATGCCAAGTTCTCCAAATATGAATTCTGGCTGGATAGAGTACATTTTCTCGGACATGTGATTTCTAAGGAAGGAATCACTGTGGATCCTACAAAAATAGAGGCGATCAACGAATGGCCTGCACCTAAGAGCACGACGGAAATACGAAGTTTCTTAGGTCTAGCTGGCTATTATAGAAGATTTGTTGAAGGATTTGCGTGACTTGTCGCTCTTATCACGGCACTTACACACAAGGAAAAGAAGTATGAGTGGACTGAACAATGCGAGAAAAGCTTCCAAGAGTTGAAGAAACGACTGATGAGCATGCAATACTTACACTTTCGACTAAAGGGGAGACGTTCGTGATATACAGCGATGCTTCAAAGTTGGGATTAGGAGCCGTCCTGATGCAAGGCGATAAGGTAATTGCCTATGCCTCGCGTCAATTAAAAGACCATGAAAGAAATTATCCCACGCATGATTTGGAGCTTGCCGCAGTAGTGTTCACATTAAAAATCTGGCGACGCTATCTATATGGAGCTCAGTGTCAGATTTATACAGACCACCAGAGTCTAAAATATTTCTTCACACGGAAGGAGCTAAATATGTGGCAAAGAAGATGGCTGGAGTTGGTAAAGGATTATGATTGTGAAATCCTCTATCATTGAGGAAAAGCCAATCGTGTTGCAGATACGCTAAGTAGGAAATCTACTGCTCCACAGATACTGCCGATTGGAAAACTTCCAAAGCCGTTACAGCAGGAAATCAACATGCTGGAGATGGAGCTGATAGTTGGAAAGCTAGTTGCATTACAACTGGAGTCAACGCTGTATGAAGATATCCGAGAAGCTCAGAAATGAGATCTGAAGCTAGCAAGTTTGCAAGAAGAAGCGTTCGAAGATGGATTAATCCTACATCAGGGGAGAATTCAAGTTCCAGATGATGAAGGATTAAGAAGGTGAATTATGGCCGAAGCTCATGAAACGCCTTACTTCGTACATCCCGGAGCTCGCAAGATGTACCAGGATTTGAAGCTGCAATTCTGGTGGAAAGGGATGAAGAAGGATATAGCTGAGTTTGTAAGTAGATGTATGACGTGCCAAAAAGTTAAGGCTAAACATCGTCATCCAAGGGGAAAGCTAGAGCCGTTAGAGATTCCTGAGTGGAAATGGGAACATATCACAATGGACTTTATGGTGGGATGACCAAAGACCTGAGAAGGCTATGATGCCATTTGGGTTATTGTAGACAGGCTAACAAAGACGGCAAGGTTCATTGCAGTAAAAATGACCTTCTCTCTGGAAAAGTTAGTGAGCTTGTATGTTAACCACATAGTCAGGCTACGTGGAGTTCCTAAATCCATTGTGTCAGACTGTGATCCACGATTCACTTCGAACTTCTGGACATGTGCACACAAAACTATGGGAACAGAAGTGCGTCTGAGCACAGCATTTCATCCGCAGATAGACAGGCAATCTAAGTGAACCATCCAAACACTAGAAGACATGCTGCATGCATGTACGATTGATTTCCCGGGGAGCTGGAATGAAAAACTTCCATTGGTAGAGTTTTCATATAACAACAGCTACCAAGCTTCGATAGGTATGGCACCTTATGAAGCTTTGTATGGAAGGAAGTATAGATCACCGATTCACTGGTACGACCTACAAGAGAAACGATTGCATAAGACAGATTTTGTACAAGAAACAGTGGATGCAGTTACAAAAATACAGCAGCGAATGAAGATAGCCCAGAGCTGATAAAAGAGTTACGCGGATAAGAGACGAAGATCCCTGGAGTTCAATGAAGGGATTTCATATTCCTAAGAGTTTCACCGATGAAAGGAATAATACGATTCAGGAAGAAGGGGGAATTGAGTCCAAGATATATTGGGCCATACAAGATCATTGAACGCATTGGTAAAGTTACCTATAGATTGGCATTAACTCCAGAAATGTCGACAGTACATAATGTGTTTCACATGTCGATGCTACGGAGTACATATCAGATCCGTCCCATGTGCTGAAACATAAACCGATCCAGATTCAAGAAGACCTGACCTACGAGGAGAGACTTGTTCAGATCCTGGCACGCGAAGATAAAGTTTTTAGGAATAAAACAATCCCATTAGTCAAAGTGCTGTGGAGAAACCACAACGTTGAAGAGGCTACATGGGAACGTGAGGGCAAAATGAAGAATTTGTACCCCCATTTGCTCTAAATTTTCGAGGATGAAAATTCTATAAGGAGGGGTGAATGTGATAACTGGGAATTTTAGATTCTCGAAGTAGGTTAAAATTATATGTATATAACAATTTTAATGAATAAAATATGAAAAGTAGTGTTGTAATACTGTTGTGAATAGTGTAAAAATGTTTTGGCAGTGTTAAAGTGTGTGAGTTCGGGGATGGAAAATGTGACAATCGGGAAATTCTGACATTCTCGGAAGAAAATGTACAAATGTATGTATATAACAATTTGTACTATTTAAATAGTGAAATGAATGTATTTATACCGTTTAGAATGTATTAAAATGTTCTAACAATACTGACGAGTAAGAATTCAGTGTTGATAAAGTTCACTAAATTGAAACAGGTGGAACGGTGCCAAAAACAGCATTGAAAACCTAATCGGTGCATTATGGTGCACTAAAAAGATGAAGAACTTCCGGGATTGATTTTGATCAAACGGAAGCAGTATAAATTGATTCAACTGCACAGGAGACCTCAGGAACCCGCCGGGATGATTTCAGGAAAATTTCGGATCAATCCGACATCGGTCAAAAAGTAGTCGAATTAATATGAATAGTAAAGTCAAAGTCAAAATTTTTACTTTACATTTATGACATTATAAAGCCATTTATTTAATGAATTAAATATGGTGGTTGGTGGCATTAATGGCCAAGATTAAACTTGCTTTTGATCTAAAGGCTTAGATTTGGCCAAAATTAGCCAAATTAATTTTTGTGAAAATATGGAAAGAAATGGCATGAAATGTGTTGAAATTTCATTGGTTGAAAGCCAAATTAATTGGTTTTCTTTGCTACATGAGTCAGCAAAACTTGGAACAAAAGGACCAGCAGCCTTTCAAGCCAAAACAAAGAAGAAAAAAATTTTCTAAGTGTTTCAAGAGAGCAACCCGTGAGCAACCAAGGAGAACCAAGCCAAACCTTCAAATTTTCTTCACCAAAGTGATAGCAAACTCTTCATTGAAGTCAAGGGAAGTAAGAAATCAAGGTAGCTATCTTTGAAGCAAGAAATCAAGGTAACTATCTTTGGTTTGCATTTTCTCTTGCTTTTTCATTGAAAAATTCGTGGGTTAAATGGTGTGAAGGATGAGAAATTTTGTGGTTTATTTGGTTGATTTGGTGCTTGGGTTTTGTTAATGGTTTGATTAGAAGAAAAACCATGTATTTTGTTTCAAGAAAAACAAAGTTTTGGTTGGTTTTTCGATTGTAAAACCGTGGGTTACCTTGTGTGGTTGTTCATGGATTGTTGTTAATTAAGTGTTGTAATGCTTTAAATCATGTTTTGGTTAAATGGAAAGCATGATTTGTATGGTTAGAAAGCTTGGAAAAATTTTGGTATCTAAATTCCCTAATATGGCCGTGTGGTGTAATTAGGGTTTGGTGAACATTTTTGCATGATTAACTTGATGTTTGGATAGTTTAAATCATGCATTGAATTATGGAAATGTTGATTATGAGGTTGAAAGCATGAAACAAAATGTTATGCACGTTTTTACCTAAAATGGCCGTGGGTTATGTGTGTTGAAAAAGCCTAAGAATTGTGTTGTAAAATGCATGGATAATGGCTTGAAAATGTGCTAAGTAATAGCCTTTGAATAGCCTAAAATTTGGTTGAAAGATTGAAAAGTTTTGGTTAGGTTTTGAGTATGAAAACCGTGGCTAAAACTAAGGGTAAAATTGAAAGAATTTTGTGGAATGTGGTTCAAAATGTGAATTGGAAATTGTGTGAGCTTTTATGTAAAAGTTTGGGAAACTTTTACATAAAATAGGACTTTGGAATAGTACGTGGTAGGTACATATAGTTCGAGGCGTACCTAACGCCGGTAGCCTTAAATTTACACCGAAATGCTGCTGAAATTTCGAAAAACAGCATTTAGGGTAAAAACAGAATCGAGAGTAAAAGTTTAGGGTCGGGTCGGAAACCCAAGTCCCTAAAAGGAAATTGAATAATGGAAACCTAAGGGATGGTTCGTGAATAGTAACCCATCCCCTTAAAAATGTAAAACGCGAGTGAAATTGAAAAACCGACCTCGAGGGGAGGGGGCGTTTTTGGGAAACGAAGTAAAGGTTCGAGTCGGGTACGGAAAATCCGAGCCTCAGAGACCTAAATCGAGAAAGTCTAGAAGAACATTTTAAATACTAGTAAAACGTCCATTTGAGGCTCTGAAACGATAGAAAATCACTAAACCGACGTAAGGGTCGGAATAGTGCTTCCCGAGGGTCGAGAAGATGAAAAATGGAAATGAAATAGAAACAAACCCGGTAATAAATAGAAAAGAGTCAGAAAAGTTCCTGAGAGCCAAGAGTGTAGTCTAGATCGAGAAAATCCCATCAGGGGCATAATTGCAATTTTACCAAAATATAGGGGTAAAATCGTAATTTTTCAAAACTTGAGGAAAATGGGGAAAATGATAAATAAAGCCTAAAAAGTTATAAATAGTTTTTATTTAAGCTTTTTTAATAAAAAAATAAAAGTTATAAATGGAAATGAAATTAACAGACAAGGTTTTGTCTGTAGGATGCCAAAATCGACCTACAAGGAGAGCGATTAAAGATCCAGAAAGGAAAAGGGGAAGAAACAGATAAGGTAAGTTCAGACATTTACCTGTCTGTAACATGTAGCATTATTACTGCTAACTTTGATGTACTAACTATAAGTTAGGTACATATGTGCTACGGGTACTATTATAGAATAGAGAGAGACGCAATGTGCTACGGGCACTATTGAAATGGGACACATAATAATTGTGCTTCGGGTACTAGAGCGAGGTTAGTGAAACTCACTCACGTGAAATTAAAATGTGAACCATTCCTAACCACGAGGCAATATGAAGTCACCGGGTTAGAACTTTAAAAAGTCGGTAATGAAACCACTTTTGGTGTACCAGCCTTCTGTACAGGGAGGTAAACTTTGCCTTCAGGGCTATGATGATGAGGTTAAGGTTATGGAGATCAGCACTAATGTACCACTCCCAGTCATGTATAACTTTGCCTTCGGGGCTATGATGATGAGATTAAGGCTGTGGAGGTCAGCACTAACGTACCGCTCCCAGTCATGCGCACTAAAATGGTACTGCCAACCTGAGCTCAAAAGCAGAACGTAATTAAAGATAATTACCTAAAACTAAATTATGCCACAATTGAGCATAAGACAGTTTCGTGAGAGTACTAACACCGTGGTTGATGTACTATTGATATACTATGTTGTAGTCAAAGTTACTATTTATGATGAATAGTGGTCAATGTTACTATTCATGATAAATAGTACTATTTATAGATATTCTATTTCTTGTATGTTTGAACTTACTGAGCCTATAGCTCACCATTTTTGCTTATGTTACAGGTAAGCAACCAGCTCACTAGCTCTGTATGGCTGGATGGCAGACGGGATAGCGAGTGTCAAATGGGATGGGAAGCCTAGGGATATGGTTCTACCGGAGTCTTTCCGTTGAGCGATAACAGAGAAAGGAAAGAGAAACAGTTCTTTTGTAATAATATAAATATTACGAAAGTACTGTATTATGTAAATTACTTTGTACTTGTAAACAAAGTGATTAGTGGATAATGTTTTACATGATATTTTTTTTAAAAAAATCCCCCAAAAATGTCATGTTTTACAAGAGAGATAGATTAGTCGGCGACCCATGAGAGTACAATCTATCGCAGTTAGCTATGAAGTTTAACTTTAATAGTATTGTATGATCTCTACGAAGGGTGGGCCGTCACAAAAAATCTTACCGGATATAATTGGGTGAGACGGTTCGAAATCAAAGCCAAAAACCCTAGAAAATGCATTGAGATGCACGAAAATGATAGAAATTTATAGTAGAGAATTCTGATCAAATGGAAGCAAAATAAGACAAACCGATTGAATCCGAGGCGCCTAAAACCCGCCTACGCAATTTCAGTAAAGTTCCGTTCAGATCGGATTACAGTCAAAAATTGACCACAAATTAATTAGTGAATTAATATGAATAGTAGGATGACATCACCATGATTATGTCATAAACCAAAATTATTTTCTTTAATTAAGAAAGTAATTTTGAAAGGTGTATGGTTTAGATTAGGTTACTTTATGATCAATGGCTAAGATTATGCCAAAAAGCCATTGAAAAATTTTTAAAAATTTTTTGAAAAGGCCATTAGGCCACTTGGAAGGAAGAAGAAAAAAATTTGATTTTTTCCCTAAAATCCTTACTTTTTAGTCCTTGAATAATTAGCAAATTGTTGGGAAAAAATTACCAAAAAGCCCTTGAGTTTTGCCTATAAATAGGCATCAAAATCCATTCAAAAAATGGAAAAATTAGCCAATCTCTTGCCCTTTTTCTTCAGCCCAAAACCATGGCCTTCTCCCCCTTTGTAAGCCAAAATTTTGTTTTCAATTTCACACCAAACTTAGCTTGCATTGCATTTCCAACATCAAGTCATCAACTAGTCAAGGTAAACTTCAAAATTGAAGCTTTTCTCTTTGATTTTCCTTAGAAAATCCGTGGGTATGAGAGTGTGAAAACAATGAAAAAAAAATTGTTATTTAGTTGATGATGTGATGATGTTGTGATTAGTTTGGTGTTGTAGAGATTAAAGCATGAACTAGGGTTTAGAAACAAGCAAAAATTTTGCATGTTTCCCTTGAAAATCCGTGGCATTAGGGGTGTGAAAAATGCATGAGTTTTGATGTTTTGGTTTAGTAATTATGTTCATTTAATTATGTGTTGAACTAAGCATGAATTGGAATAAGGAAACAAGAAAATTTTGATGTAATTTTCTTGCTAAAACCGTGGGTATGAACATTAAGAAATGGAAAATTTTAATGTTGAAAAGTGTTGATAAAAATGGTCATTTTGATCAAAAATTTTAGAAAGGCTCGGAAAGGACCCTAAAAGACCTAGAATAACTTAGATAAAATTCTAAGACTCAAAATAAAGGTTTTAGAGTTAAAAATCTAAAAAAATTTCGAAGAACAAGGGCGTGTAGAAGAAATACACAGCCGTGTACATAAAAAATTTTTCAACCCGAGAGGTACACAGGCTTAAACACAGGCGTGTATCAAGCCATGTACAGTAACACGGCTAGATAATAAACAACATGGTCGTGTAGAGTAAACCCTAGAGGTACACGGGTTGGAACACGGGCGTGTTTCAGACCGTGTACCACAAACAAAATTTAAAGGTGTTGAATTTTTAAGTGAAATAAATGTATGTTTAAAGTGATAATTAAAACTGGGTATTAACAGACAATATTATGTCTGCAGGAACCCAAAATAGAGATAGAACTGCGGAAGAGTTCCGGAAGTGGACACTAGCGTTGTGGCGCCCCCGACCTCGATTTATTGAAATTATTACAATCAAGCTCCTTAGCTGACTGAAATAGCTCGTGAACTTCGTCAGGTCACCTAAATTCTTTTCTTTCCTTTAAACCCTTTATGAAATTTGGAATCATTTTTTTTAAATACTTTTTCTTGTTTGTAAACATAACGTAATTAAACTGAACTATGTTTGTCATTTTTGAAAGTACAAACATAGTTTATACACAATACATAATTCAAACCTTTTTGCAATACATGTCTCTGTTTTCAACGCTCAGCGGAAAATTTGTAGCAGGATCATATCCACAGTGGATTTCCTATCCCTTTGACACGCTCGCATCCTACTACCATTCAGAAATCTACTGGACAGGTTTCTTACATGCAACATGAACAAATTGATGAGCTAATAGGCTCAGTAAGTTCAAACATACACAGTAAGAATCATATTGATTCAAAAACACTAAAACTCAGGGGGCGTTTGGTAAACGCATTGCATTTTGATTGTATTTGAATGAAATTTGTTTTTTGAATGTTGTATTTGGTTGAAAAGTATTTGTTTTGTATTTGAATGAAATGTGTGTTTGGATGAAAAGTATTTTAGAGTTGAAAAGTTGATGTGATTGGTAAAAGTAGAGATAAATAGTGAAATTGAAAAGTTGATGTGATTGTTTTAAAAATGTTTTAAATAGTAATTGTTTTCGTAGCACTGTTGCAAAATTTGTGTTTGGTGTAAAATTGTATTGTATTTGAATGAAGTTAAAATGAAATACTTATCCAAATACCCCCTCAATTTCCTATGAATAGTATTATTCACCATGAATAGTAACTTTGACCTTTGACAGATGAATAGTAACAGTTACCATAACTGGTTACTATTCACTTTACTCTATCAAGTACTATTCACATACCCTAACCGAATTTACATTATTCTAGCGTAAGCTTCGGTGATGCTCAATTATGATTTTTATCATTTTATTGATTGTTCATTCTCTATTTGATTTCTAGTTTAGAGCTCTGTTTATGACAATACCGATGATTATTGGCGCGCTGACGTGGAGGGTCTAAGGAGCGACCTTAGAACATCAGCCTCCACAGCCCTGATATCCTCGTAGGATCTGAGAAAAACCTCCACCACTATGTTGGAGGGGCAGTACGCCTTAGTGGTTTCATTACCATCTTTCTTATAGTTCCCCACCGGCGATGTTCATATGAATCATCCCATGGTGGAACCCTTATTGCTGGTAGGTCTTTAGATTTATTTCTTTATGTGTGTTTTTAATTAACCACACTATAGTGCCCTAGCACTTCTCCATAGTGTATTATTTATGCACTTTTTAATTTATCCTTTCTTTAGGTGAGTTAGTTTAACTACACCCCTATTGCCCATAGGACTTTACAAGTTTGTACGAAAAGTACTTAAATCAATCAAATAGTAATTCATGCTGTAGACATGTAAATATCTGAGCTTACTAAACATTTATCATAGCATCGCGCTATGAAACATTCATATAGCACATAAACCTAGACATAACAGATCAATTCATTCATACAATGAACAACATCAGAAAGTTCATGAGCAGACAAATGAATGCTTGAACTTACACATATCACACTTAGACATAATAGTCTATTCATGTTGCAGTTAATTAAATGTTTGAACTTATTGATACTTTCGCTAGCATTTCCTTCCCCGGCTCCGCAGATGTTCCTTTACCGCGTCTGGATCGGGTTCCTATAACCGGAATAACCACGGTTATTCTAAATCTTCATTTCATATTCAAAATTTAGTAAAACGTAAAAATTCTACGTTTTATTTCCCGTAAATGGTCTTAGGAAACTAAAATCCCATTTTCCATTTTTACACTAACTCTTGGCAAAATTACCATTTTGCCCCTGATTTAATTTCTCATCATAAACCTACTTTTTGTTGGTTTAAAACCCAAATTTAACTTTTATAATTTCATTTTGACTATCCTTAGGCATTAACGGTCCTTTCCGACCTTTCAGAAATTTTTGGTCAAAATGACCATTTTGCCCCTGACGGGTTATGGCGGCCCGCCCCTCGTCGAGATCATACAATGCTATTACAGTTAAGCTTTATCGCTAACTGCGATAGATTGTACTCTCATGGGTCGCCGGCTAATCTATCTCTCTTTAAAACATGACGTTTTTTTGGGGAAAATTTTTTATTTTTTTTCTCTTCAAACATCATGTAAAACATTTCCCACTATTTACTTTGTTGGCAAGTACAAAGTAATTTACATATTACAGTACTTTCGTAAAATATATAATATTACAAAAGACTGTTTCTTTTTCCCTTCCCTTTTTATCGCTCAGCGGAAAGACTCTGGCAGGACCATATCCCTCGCCCATTTATCCCATTTGACACGCGCTATCCCGTCCACCATCCAGTCAAACAAGCTACTGAGCTGGTTGCTTACCTGCAACATAAGCAAAAATGGTGAGCTACAGACTCAGTAAGTTCAAACATGCAAGAAATAAAATTTCTATGAATAGTACTATTTATCATGAATAGTACCGTTAACTACTATTCATATATGAATAGTAACTTTGACCACAACACAGTATATCAACAATACATCTACCGCGATGTTAGTACCCTCACAAAACTGTCTTATGCTCAATTATGGCATCGTTTCAGTTTTAGGTAATTATCTTTCATTATGTTCTGGTTTTAAGCTCAGGTTGGCAGTACCATTTAAGTGCGCATGACTGGGAGCGGTACATTAGTGCTGACCTTCACAGCCTTAATCTCATGACCCCGAAGGCAAAATAGTACATGACTGGTAGCGGTACATCAGCGCTGACCTCCACAGCCTTAATCTCATAGCCCCGAAGGCAAATAATACCTCCCTGTACGGAAGGCTGGTACGCCAGAAAGTGGTTTCATTACCGACTTTTTAAAATTCTAACCCGGTGACTTCACATTGTCCCGTGGTTAGGAATGGTTCACATTTTAATTTTAGGGGAGTGAGTTTCATTAACCTCACTCTAGTGCCCGAAGCACAATTAACAATGTGTCCATTCTCAATAGTGCCCGTAGCACATTACGTCTCTCTCTCTATTCTATAATAGTGCCCATAGCACATATGTACTTAACTTATAGTTAGTACATCAAAGTTAGCAACAATAATGCTATATGTTGCAGACAGATCAATGTCTGAACTTACCTTATCAGTCTCTTCTCTTTTTCTCTCTTGGATCTTCGATCGCGCTCCTTGTAGGTCGATTTTTGGATCCTACAGACAAAACCTTGTCTGTTAATTTCATTTCCATTTATAGCTTTTATTTTTCATTAAAAAGCTTAAATAAAACCTATTTATAACTTTTTAGGTTTTATTTATCATTTTCCCCATTTTTCTCAACTTTTGCAAAATTATGATTTTGCCCCTATATTTTGGCAAAATTGCAATTTTGCCCCTGATGGAATTTTCTCCATCTAGACTGCATTTTTGGCTCTCAGGAACTTTTCTGACTCTTTTCTAATCATTACCGGGTTCATTTCTATTTTATTTTCAGTTTTCACTTTCCCGACTCTCGGGAAGCACTATTTTGACCCTTACATCGGTTTAGTGATTTTCTATCGTTTCGGAGCCTCAAATGGACGTTTCGCTAGTATTTAAAACGTTCATCTAGACATTCCCGATCTAGGTCTCCGAGGTTCGGATTTTCCGTTCCCAACTCGGACCTTTATTTCGTTTTCAAAAACGCCCCCCTCGGGGTCGGTTTTTTTCAATTTCACTCACGTTTTACATTTTCAAGGGGACGGATTACTATTCACAAACCACCCCTTAGGTTCCCTTATTCAATTTTCCGTTAGGGACTCGGGTTTCCGACCCGACCCCAAACTTTTATTTTTAATTTCCATTTTATCCCGAATGCCGTTTTCGAAATTTCGGCAGCATTTCGGCGTAAATTTAAGGTTACCGGCGTTAGATACGCCTCGAACCATATGTACCTGCCACGTACTATACCACAAGCCTATTTTATGTAAAAGTTTTCCAAACTTTTACATAAAAGCTCACAAATTTCAAATTCACATTTTGAACCACATTACACAAATTTTTTTTTCAATTTTGCCCTTAGTTTTGGTCTCGGTTTTTACAATCAAAACCTAACCAAAATTTCTCAATTTTCCCACCAAATTTTGGCTATTCCAATGTCATTTTTTTAGCACATTTTCAAGCCAATTTCATTGCATTTTTCAACAAAATTCCTAGGGTTTTTATCCTCACATAACCCACGGCCAATTAAGAAAAACATACTTGAAATTTTTCTTTTCTTGCTTTCAATCACAATTCCATCATTCACATTATAAAATGCATGATTTCAATTATCTAAACATCAAGTACACCATGCAAAATTTTCCTCCAAACCCTAAGTAACCCACGGCCTCTTAGGTAAGTTCACACCAAATTTTGTTTCCAAGCTTTCCATAATGCAAATCATGTTTTATTCTTAACAAAAATATAATTTAAAGCATGTTAACACTTAAACCATAAAAATTCCTCATTGATTACTCTTGGTAACCCACGGTTTTACCCTTGGAAAACCAACCAAAATTTGGTTTTTCTTTAAACCAAAATTTGGTTTTTCTTTAAACCAAATACATGGTTTTCTTCCTAATTACACCCTTAACAAAACCCAAGCACCAAATCAATGAAAACAACCAAAAATTTTTCCATCCTCAACACTATTCATCACACGGATTTCTTGAAGAAAAACCAAGAAAAAATTCAATCCAAGGGAAGTTACCTTGTTCACTTGCTTCATTTGTCTTCAAGGAATGGTTTGACACCAATTTTGTGAAGAAAGATGGAAGAAATCACTTGGTGGCTCACGTACTTTCCATGGGAAACAATTAGAAAAATTTGTTCTTGGTTTTGGCTTTCAAAATTTGTCTCGGCCAATATGTTCCCAAAGTTGCCGACTTATGCATGAAATAAGCCAATTAATTTGGCTATCAACCAATCAAAATTCACCACATTTCAAAGCCATTTCTTTCCAACATTTTCAAAAATTAAAATGGTGAAATTTTGGCCAAATCTTGGCCTTTAGATCAAAAAGAAACTAAATCATGGCCATTAATGCTACGAACCACCATTTTCTTTCCATTTATTAAATGGATTTATGATGTCATAAATGCTAAAGTAAAAGTTGACTTTGACTTTTACTATTCACATTAATTCGACTACTTTTTGACCGATACCGGTTCGAGCCGAAATTTTCCTGAAATCGTCCCGGCGTGTTCCTGAGGTCTCCTGTACAGTCGGATCAATTTAAATTGCTTCTGTTTGATCAAAATCAATCTCGGAATTTTTCCGTCTTTTATTGTCCTGGTTAGGGTTTTCAATGCCGGTTTTGGCACCGTTTCACCCGTTTCAACTCAGTGAATTTTTCCAACACTGAATTTTTACTCGTCAATATTGTTAGAACATTTTAATACATTCTCAACAATATAAATACATTTATTTCACTCTTTAAATAGTACAAATTGTTATATACATACATTTGTACATTTTCTTCCGAGAATTGCCTGAATTTCCCGGTTGTCGGGTCTTGGGACCGTCATATGCTCACTGTGACTTTTAACAGGATTTTCTAAGCCCAAATATCATAAAATAATATTTCTTAAGCTTTTACCTACTTTTACAGCATCCATTGCTGTTCCATAAACGACTATTGGTCATCCGTCCCTCGGGGTACTATTCCGACGCCTAGGGTCGTTTCTCATTTTTCTCACATTTCGGAGCCTTAAATGGGCATTTCACTACTCCTGAAACGTTTGTTATGCTAGTCCCGAGCCTTAGACACCGAGTGGGCTTAGGTTTTCATCCCGACCTCAAATTTACCTTTCGTTTCCTAAAATACCCTTGACATTGGTTTTCCCATTCTCTTACATTTTCACAACCTCGGAGGGATGGTTTACTATTCCCCAAAGGTTCATTTTCCCATTTTTTGAGCCTAACTCATCTAAGGGTCTCGGTTTCTATTATTGAACACAATTTACCTCTCGTTTTTCACCAAAATGCCCATAGTGCTGTTTTCAAAATTTCGACAACATTTCTGCTAAATTAGGTCTCCGGCGTTTAGGAAACGCCTCAAAACCATCTAACTTAGTCTAATCTACCACGTACTATACCAGAGGCCTAATTTTTACGTAAAACTCAACTTTTTACGTAAAAATATTCACATTTCCCATACATTTCTTTTTCTGACATTTCATTCATTTTAATCTTTTCTTCTTATTTTCTTTTTACAATTTGAATACAAATTACACATAAATCATTCCAATACATAAATAATGAATGAAGTGAAATGAAATCGCTACCGAGATCATCCCATCGGCAATCGGACGAACCGTTTGGTCTCGACCGTGCAAACTTTTTGTCTCCGTTCTTCACGTTCGGAATCCCGGTGGCAATTCTGATGTCGCGGATGTGTCCAAAACGTCGAAAATAGGCCAACGGGCCATTCTTCATTTTTCTGCCCCCGGGTCGCTGTTGATCGGCGTTGACTGCGTTGACCGGAATTGACTCCGGCGTTGATCGGCGGTGGCAGCGCGAACAACGGAGGTGTCCACCTTGAAGATCTCAATGAGAGGAGTCTATTGGTGGTGTCAATTTTACCAATGGAGGCTCCGATCGCCGGCAATCTTCCTCGAAAACTCAACCCACGGCGGTAGCGTTGAATCTCCGCCGTGCCGGGGTTGTTATCCGAAATTGTTTGAGGGCTTTTGGTCTCCATTCTTCTCTGAGCATTTTGAGACTGGTAGTATGGCTTAACTCCGCCAGAATCAACAGATTCCATAGCGACTTCACGGCGGCGACGTTGCAGCTTCGGGCGGCACGATCCAACGGCTGTTGAGGTGAAATGAGCTATGAGTTTGTTCTCCTCTTCACCACAAAACTTTTGGGACTGGAATCACCTTGATCGGAGGTTGGACTGCGGAGATACGACAGTTTGAAATTTCCGACCACTGGCGGCTTCGGGCGGTGCGTGCGGCGTTCTCCGGCGTCGGTTCCATCGATTCAGTACACCATTGGACTCAGCTCATCGAGAGCTTTCCAACGAGACCAACGGTATCGAAAACAGACACCGTTTCCGGTGGTCGGTTACTGTTCACCGACGGTGTATATGTGGGGGAGAAAATCTAGAAAATGAAAATTATGTGGCCTTTTCTGCAATTTTGACCTTTTATACCCTTTTTGTCCAAAATTTCAACATGAGCTATCCTGACTAATTTGGGCGTGTGGAACCCAAATATATCAGTTTTGTTTCCATCCGATATCATTTCGACCAGTTTTTGGTACTGCGAATTCCCGGTCAAAAATTACCTTTGTGCTCAATTAACTAATTTGAGCATTCTGATAGGCTATATTGACTAATTTGAGCATTTTGATTCCAAATATATCAGTTTTATATCAAGAAAATGTCATCTTGACCAATTTCTTGATACTGCATATGTCCATGTCAAATATTACTTTTCATGCTCAATTGACTAATTTGAGCATGCTGAATCTAAATATATTAATTTTAGGTAAAGAAGAGATCATCTAAAACAATTTCTCGATACTATGTGTAACACACACACGCACTCACGTCTAAAATCACTACTATCAGTATTTTATCTTTTTGTGCACTCAGTTTACCCTGAGTCACCTACTAGGGTTTACAGTTCACTGTTTTTCCCTAGCTCAATTCGGCATGCTTTTACATCACCGAATTCTTAATTTGTAATATCGTTAGAACATTTTATCTCGTTCTACACAATATTAATCATACATTTCACATTTTAAACATGAAATTCATCATGTACATGCAATTCACTATATTCTGAGAATAGTAAAATTTCCCGGTTATTACAAGCGCAGTATTGATAAGTTCAAGCATGTTCGTGCCTGCAACATGAAACACTATGTTGATTTATTCTGTACTAGATATACACTAGATATAAAGTATTATAGACATTTGGGGATTAGCTAGAATAACATATCCCAGATAATGAGAATAAGTAAGACGTATGGGCAATGGAGGATAGTGACCTTGAGGTGATTATTAATATCACTTGGTCAAGACTATAAATTGAAAGATGGCAGTGAAACCATTAAGGTGTACCGCCCCTCTAACATAGTGGTGGAGGTCTTTCTCAGATCCTACGAGGATATCAGGGCTGTGGAGGCCGATGTTCTAAGGTCACTTTCTAGACCCTCCCAGTCAGCATGCTAATAATTATCGATACTGCCATAAATAGAGCTCTAAACTAGAAATCAAATAGAGAATGAATAATCAATAAAATGATAAAAATCATAATTGAGCATTACCGAATGTTTACATTAAGGTGTTGTAATTTCAGTTAGGATACATGAATAGTATCCCGTTAGGGTAAAGTGAATAGTAACCAGTTAGGGTAACTATTATTATTCATCGGTCAAAAGTCAAAGTCACTATTTATGATGAATAGTATTATTCAATGGAAATTGAGTTTTCAGTGTTTTTGAATCAGTATGATTATTTCTAAGTATGTTTGAATTTACTGAGCCTGTTAGCTCACTAGTTTGTTCCTGTTACAAGTAAGAAACCTGCCCAGTAGATTTCTAGATGGTGGTAGGATGCGAGCGTGTCAAGGGGATAGGGAACTCACCGTAAACTTGGTCCTGCCATAAGTTTTCTGCTGAGCTTTTTGAGTTGAAGAGAATGTGTTTGGAAACAAAATATACAGTACATATATATATTATATGTTGTATATTATGTTGTACTTTGTTAAGACATATTAAAGTTAGCATATTATATGACTTTCTTACTTAGTTTTCCTAAGAGAAAGTATGTATTAAAGAAAAAAAAATTATGGGTGAAATTTTAGGCCCTGATAATTAAGTATTGTGAGAAAAAGAGTTTAAAATTGATGACCCAGATTCGACACACGAGCGGTCTTGTCGGCCGTAGAGTCGATTCATGACGGTTACAGGTGGTCGGAATTAGGGGGCGTCACACACGATACCAAAAATTTATCTTAAAAACCAAACCAAAACAAAAACTAAAAACTACGAGGATCGGTTTTGAAGACTTACCTCGATGCCTTAGAATAACTTGGATTCGACTTCTCCTAACACAAGCTTGTGAAGTTTGATTTTTGGTAAGTTTTTGGTATGATTTAAGGCTTGAAAATGTGAGGGTTTGGGGGCTTAAAGTGGGGGTCAGCTGCAGCTAGAAAGGGAGAGAAAAAATGTTGTGTTTTGGAAGCCAAAAGAAAGAAATGAACTCTTGTTGTCATGTGTGACTTTTACAGGCAAAATTAATCAAGCTTGCTTAGACTTAATCCTAATTAATTGTCCACCATTTTAGCCTAATCAAGGGACAAAAATCTGCTATTTTTCAGTCCAAAAATTCACAGGGTGGCTACAGCCAAAAAGGGTTAAATGGCCTTAAATGCAATGTTATGAAATTCTATCATATTTTAAGCAATGTGTCATACCCCTTTTTAATTTTTTATTGCCACCTTTTGGGCTATGTGCAGTCATTTTTAGCTGCCTTATGCAGCTAGGGGCACGGTTTCTAAGGGCCAAATTTTATCTGTGTTGGCTTTTTATTGCAGTCTAATTTTGTACTACGGTGTTCGGTCCTTTTTCGGCAGTGTTCCAATTTTCACCAAAAATTAGATTTCTGAATCTAATTTTTGTACTATAAATTTTTGGTTGTTTTATACTATCTAAAGCCCATTATTATTCTAATTTACTATTCACATCCTATGCTGTGGTTGTGTCTATACTGTGTTGTGCTTTTGCATGCAAACTAAGGCATTCCTAGGTGAAATTTCAGACACAGTCTCTTTTAACTAATTTGGATGTGCTGATTCCATTTTTATCAATTTTATGTCCATCGGAGGTCATCTGGATGAATTTTTGGGATCTGTATGACCCCATCTCGAAAAACATGTCAGGTGTCCGATTGACTAATTTGGACATTCTGAGTCCAAATATATCAGTTTCGGAGTGAGTAAAGGTCATCTTGACCCTCATCCGGATACTGCGTATCTCTCACACTAAAATTCCTGTTTTATGGTCAATCGATTAGATTGAGCCTACTGACCGTTTATATATCAGTTTTAGGTCAATTTAAGGCCGTCTTGGCCAATAACTTGACACTGCACTTTTCACTATTTACTATTCATCGTTTTCTACTTAACTGACTAGTTTGAGTGCTCTGACTCTGATTTTGTCAGTCTCTAGGTGAGAAAAGGTCATTCGAATCATGTTCTCGATATCGTACCCTTGCTAGGGTTATCTCTCGCTATTGTACTCAGATGTTCGGTCCGAGCGCTCTGGTAATCTACTCAGTAGTCTTGTGTCGAGAAATGGTCGTCCGAACTAGTTTCCTGATACTGCGTGTCTCATATATTTATACACATAATAAGGTGGACCGGGTTCACTGTCGGTCGCCCCTTTCACTATATGAATAGTATTTAAATAGTATCGTATTTGTTTAGTCTATTCAACTGGAAAATATGCTATATTTTCCAACTTAATTACTCATTATATAGTAATTAGGTTTCACACATTTTTGAGAGTCTTTTCAATGACTCTCAGCTCAGTACAAATTCTTCTACATGGGTGTGTACAGGGCAACACGAGCGTGTACATTCTGGACACGGGTATGTACTAGTTGGAATTCCTCAATATGGCCCTGTTCCGAAATGTGGCCTCTTTCATGCGTACACAGTTTAGACAATACATGACCACTTACACGGTCGTGTACCTGACCGTGTTCTTCAAATGTGCATCCAAAAGCTCTCAAAATACTCTAATTTTATTCCTTAATGTCTCATTACATGGTAAGTAGGTGCCATGAAAATAGTGGTCCTTACATTTTGTGGCGGCCCGCCCCTCGTAGAGATCATACAATACTATTACAGTTGAGCTTTATCGCTAACTGCGATAGATTGTACTCTCATGGGTCGCTGGCTTATCTCTCTCCTCTTTTAAAATCATGTCGTTTTAGGGGAAAATTTTTTTTTTTTTTTTTTAAACATCATATAAAATCTTTTTCCACTATTTACTTTGTTGACAAGTACAAAGTAATATAAATAATACAGTACTTTCGTAAAATATATATAATTACAAAGAACTGTTTCCCCCTTTTTCCCTTCACTTTAACGCTCAGCGGAAAGACTCTGGCAGTACCATATCCCTCGCCCAGTTATCCCATTTGACACGCGCCATCCCGTACGCCATCCAGTCAAACAAGCTACTGAGCTGGTCGCTTACCTGCAACATTAGCAAAAATGGTGAGCTACAGGCTCAGTAAGTTCAAACATGCAAGAAATAAAATTTCTATGAATAGTACTATTCATCGTAAATAGTATCTTTGACCACTATTCATACGTGAATAGTAACTTTGACCACTATTCATGGTGAATAGTAAGTTTGACCACAACACTGTCTCACACTAGTACATCTACCGCGATGTTAGTGCTCTCACTAAACTGTCTTATGCTCAATTATGGCATAGTTTCAGTTTTAGGTTATTATCTTTATTTACGTTCTGGTTTTGAGCTCGGGTTGGCAGTACCATTTAAGTGCGCATGACTGGGAGCGGTACATTAGTGCTGACCTCCACAGCCTTGATCTCATAGCCCCGAAGGCAAAATTTTACATAACTGGGAGCGGTACATCAGTGCTGACCTCCACAGCCTTAGTCTCATAGCCCCGAAGGCAAAAATAGTACCTCCCTGTACGGAAGGCTGGTACGCCAGAAAGTGGTTTCATTACCGACTTTTTAACATTCTAACCCGGTGACTTCATATTGTCCCGTGGTTAGGAATGGTTCACATTTTAATTTTAGGTGAGTGAGTTTCATTAACCTCGCTCTAGTGCCCGAAGCACAATTAACAATGTGTCCATTCTTATAGTGCCCGTAGCACATTTCGTCTCTCTCTCTATTCTATCATAGTGCCCGTAGCACATATGTACCTAACTTATAGTTAGTACATTAAAGTTAGCACAATATTGCTATATGTTGCAGACAGGTAAATGTCTGAACTTACCTTATCAGACTGTTCTCTTTCTCTCTCTTGGATCTTGAATCGCCTTCCTTGTAGGCCGATTTTGGGATCCTACAGACAAAACTATGTCTGTTAATTTCTTTCCCATTTATAGCTTTTATTTTTCATTAAAAAGCTTAAATAAAACCTATTTATATTTTTTTAGGTTTTATTTATTATTTTCACCATTTTCCCCCAACTTTTGCAAAATTACGATTTTGCCCCAACATTTTGGCAAAATTGCAGTTTTGCCCCTGACGGAATTTTATTGATCCAGACTGCATTTTTGGCTCTCAGGAACTTTTCTGATTCTTTTCTAATCATTACCGGGTTCGTTTTTACTTTATTTCCATTTTTCACTTTCCCGGCCCTCGGGAAGCACTATTCTGACCCTTACGTCGGTTTAGCGATTTTCTATCGTTTCGGAGCCTCAAATGGACGTTTCACTAGTATTTAAAACGTTCATCTAGACTTTCTCGACCTAGGTCTCCGAGGCTCGGGTTTTCCGTTCCCGACTCGGACCTTTATTTTATTTCCAAAAACGCCCCTCCCTCGGGGTCGGTTTTTTTTTCAATCTCACACGCGTTTTTCATTTTTAAGGGGACGGGTTACTATTCACGACCCACCCCTTAAATTTTTTTTTTTTCCTCATTCAATTTTTTTCCGTTAGGGACTCGGGTTTCCGTTCCGGCCCTAACTTTTATTTTAAATTCCTATTTTCCCCGGAATGCCGTTTTCGAAATTTCGGCAGCATTTCGGCGTAAATTTAAGGCTTCCGGCGTTAGGTACGCCTCGAACCGTATGTACCTGCCACGTACTATACCACAAGCCTATTTTATGTAAAAGTTTTCCAAACTTTTACATAAAAGCCCACAAATTTCAAATTTCACATTATCACCCACATTACAACATTTTTTTCACAAATTTACCCTTAATTTGGTTTCGGTTTTCACAACAAAACCGAACCAAATTTTTGTCAAATTTTCACCACACTTTAGGCCATTCAAATGTCATGTTTCCAACACTTTTTCAAGCCCATCTTCTTGGATTTTCAACCAAATTTCCTAGGGTTTTAACCCTTGTATAACCCACGGCCATTTAATGAAACACATGCCAAACATTTTTGTTTCATTCTTTCATTCACATTGCCACCATTTACACATTAATTTGCATGATTTCAATCAACCAAACATCACCTAAAATCAAGCAAAATTTCTTCCAAACCATTAACAAAACCCACGGCCACTTTATATAATTCATGCCATAAATTTTTTTCAAGCTTTTCATGATGAAATACAAGCTTTATTCTTCACCAAATTAAGCTTAGAAAGCATATTAACAATTAACCACACACTTTTCTCATTGGTTACCTAAGGTAACCCACGGATTTACCTTTGAAAAACCAACCAAAATTTGGTTTTTCTTTAATGAATTAGCATGGTTTTCTTCCTCAATACATCCTTAACAAAACCCAACATCAAATCCATGAAAAACAACCAAAAATTTCACATCTTTTTATCACTATTCATCCACGGATTTTGTGAAGAAAACCATGAAAAAAATCAAGTGCAAGGAAAGTTACCTTAATCAATTGCTTCCTTTGTCTTCAAGGAGTGTTTTGACACACTTTTTATGAAGAAATGTTGAAGAAAAAGGTTGGTTTCCCTTGGTCCCTCACGTAGCCACCATGGAAGGAAGTTAGAAAAATTTTCTTATGGCTTTTGCTTTGAAAATTGGCTTCGGCCAATATGTTCCAAGATTGCCGACTTAACCATGCAAGAAAGCCAATTAATTTGGCTCAAAACCAATCAAATTTCAACACCTTTCCAAGCCATTACTTTCCATAATTTTCAAAAATTAAAAATGGTATATTTTGGCCAAATCTTGGCCTTTAGATCAAAAGGTAGATGAATCATGGCCATCCATTCTACCAACCACCAAAATTCTTTCATTTATTAATCTTGAATTATGATGTCATAAATGCAAAAGTGAAAGTTGACTTTGACTTTCACTATTCACATTAATTCGACTACTTTTTGACCGATGCCGGTTCGAGCCGAAATTTTCCTGAAATCATCCCGGCGTGTTCCTGAGGTCTCCTGTGCAGTCGGATCAATTTAATCTGCTTCCGTTTGATCAAAATCAATCCCGGAAGTTTACCGTCTTTTATTGCTCCGGTTAGGGTTTTTAATGCCGATTTTGGCACCGTTTCACCCGTTTCAACTCAGTGAATTTTTCCAGCACTGAATTCTTACTCGTCAGTATTGTTAGAACATTTTCATATATTCTGAACAATATAAATACATTTATTTCACTCTTTAAATAGTACAAATTGTTATATACATACAATTGTACATTTTCGTCCGAGAATTGCCTGAATTTCCCGGTTGTCACATTCACCCCTCCTTATAAAATTTTCGTCCTCGAAAATTAGAACAAATGGGGGTATAATTTCCTCATCTCGTCTTCTCGTTCCCACGTAGCTTCTTCAATATTGTGATTTTTCCACAAAATCTTCACTAGTGGGATTACCTTATTCCTCAGTACTTTCTCTTCACGAGCTAGTACTTGAATAGGCTGTTCCTCATATGTCAAATCCTCGTGGATTTGAATAGGCTCATGCTTCAATACATGGGACGGATCTGGTATATACTTTCTCAGCATCGACACATGAAATACATTATGCACTGCCGACAATTCTGGGGGTAGCGCTAATCTGTAAGCGACCTTTCCAATGCGTTCGATAATTTCATAAGGTCCAATGTATCTTGGACTCAGTTTCCCCTTCTTACCGAAACGCATAATCCCCTTCATAGGCGATACCTTGAGAAACACGAAGTCTCCTTCGTCAAACTCCAAGGATCTCCGCCTTTTATCCGCGTAGCTCTTTTGTCGGCTTTGCGAAATTTTCATTTGACGCTGAATTCTAGCAACTGCATCGGAAGTCTCTTGCATGAACTCCGTCTTATGCAACTGCTTTTCTCGCAAATCGTACCAGTGTAATGGTGATCTGCACTTCCGTCCATACAAAGCCTCGTAAGGTGCCATGCCTATCGAAGCTTGGTAACTATTATTGTACGAGAATTCAATCAATGGTAACTTCTCGTTCCAATTTCCCGCAAAATCCATAACGCAAGCTCGAAGCATGTCCTCTAACGTCTGAATTGTCCGCTCTGACTGCCCGTCTGTTTGCGGATGAAAAGCCGTACTGAGTCTCAATTCAGTACCCATGGCCTCTTGCACACACTTCCAGAAATTTGAAGTGAACCGTGCATCTCGATCTGATACAATGGATTTCGGTACTCCATGTAGTCTGACGACATGAGTTATGTACAGCTGAGCAAACTTTTCCAGCGAAAAAGTCATCTTGACAGCTATGAACCGTGCCGTCTTGGTCAGTCTGTCCACAATAACCCAGATGGCATCATAACCTTCTCAGGTTTTTGGGAGTCCCACTACAAAATCCATCGTAATGTGTTCCCATTTCCATTCAGGAATTTCCAACGGTTCCAATCTTCCTGCTGGATGTTTATGTTCCGCTTTGACTCTCTGACAGGTCATGCATCTACTCACGAATTTAGCTATATCGTTCTTCATCCCTTTCCACCAGAACTGTGACTTCAAGTCCTGATACATCTTGCTCGCTCCGGGATGAACCGAATAGGGTGTCTCGTGGGCTTCTGACATGATCCGTCTTCTAAGTTCCTCATCAGCTGGAACATTTATCCTTCCTTGATACAGGATTATTCCATCCTTGGAAATTCCTTCTTGAGAACTTGCCATCACAGGATCTCGCCTTTGAGCTTCCTTTATTTCCTCAAATAGCGATGATTCCACTTGGAGTGCAGCTAATCTTCCAGATATCAGCTCCAGGTTCAAAGAATTTATCTCTTGCTGCAATGGCTTCGGAAGCCTGTTTATTGGTAGCTGGTGCGATACAGTAGACTTCCTACTTAGAGCATCCGCTACACGGTTGGCCTTTCCTGGATGGTAGAGGATTTCACAGTCATAATCCTTCACCAATTCCAACCATCGTCTCTGTCGCATATTGAGCTCTTTTTGCGTGAAGAAATACTTCAAGCTTTGGTGATCAGTGAAAATCTGACATTGAGCTCCATAGAGATAGTGTCGCCAAATTTTAAGTGCGAGCACTACTGCAGCAAGTTCAAGATCATGCGTAGGATAATTCCTTTCATGCTCCTTTAACTGACGGGAAGCATAGGCAATCACCTTGCCGTCTTGCATCAGGACTGCTCCCAGTCCTATTTTCGATGCGTCACTGTAGATCACGAACTTCTCCCCTTCAATGGGAAGCGTAAGGATTGGTGCGCTTGTCAGTCGCCTCTTTAACTCCTGGAAGCTTCTTTCGCATTCCGTGGTCCACTCGTACTTTCTTTCTTTGCGTGTAAGAGCAGTAAGAGGTGCAGCTAGTCCCGCGAATCCCTCTACAAATCGCCGATAATAACCAGCCAATCCCAAGAAACTGCGTATTTCAGTTACACTCTTGGGTGCAGGCCACTGGTTAATTGCCTCTACCTTTGTCGGATCTACAGCAATACCTTCCTGAGATACAACATGTCTGAGGAAATGTACTCTGTCCAGCCAAAACTCGCATTTTGAGTATTTGGCATACAGTTGATGCTTCCGTATCATATTCAACACGATCCTCAGATGCTCCTTGTGCTCCTCATGAGTCTTCGAGTATATAAGAATGTCATCAATGAATACAATGACAAACTTATCCAAATACTCTTTAAAAATTCTGTTCATCAAATCCATGAACGCTGCTGGCGCATTTGTCAATCCGAATGGCATCACAAGGAACTCATAATGCCCATAACGAGTCCTAAACGCCGTTTTAGGAATATCACTTTCTTTGATTCTCAGCTGGTGATATCCTGACCGTAAGTCGATTTTGGAAAATACCGCTGCGCCCTTTAACTGGTCGAATAGGTCATCAATTCTAGGTAACGGATACCTATTTTTGATCGTAACCTTATTCAACTCCCGGTAATCAATGCAAAGTCGGAATGTTCCATCCTTTTTCTTGACAAATAACACAGGTGCACCCCATGGGGAAAAACTCGGCCTGATGAATCCTTTATCCAAAAGCTCCTTTAATTGTACCTGCAGCTCCTTTAACTCCACTGGAGCCATGCGGTATGGTGCTTTGGAAATAGGTGCCGTTCCAGGCATCAACTCAATTTCGAACGAGATTTCTCTCTCTGGAGGTATCCCTGGTAACTCTTCTGGAAATACGTCAAGAAACTCATTAACCACAGGAACATCTTCAGCTTGAAGCTTCTGTTCCTCGGTAGTATCCACCACATATGCCAGATATCCCATGCAACCACTGGCTATCAGCTTGCTTGCTCTCAGCGAACTGATCATCATCTTCCTGGGTCTTCGAGAAGTATCAACATACTCGAAACTCTCTTCTTCCTCGGGTTGGAAGACTATCTTTCGATTTCGGCAGTCGATCGTAGCTTGGTATTTCCCTAGGAAATCCATGCCTAAAATCACATCGTAATCCATGATCTCCATTACGATCAACTCAGCATATAGTTCCCTATTTGCCACATATACTGGTACATAGGGTAACCAGTAACTGGACAACAATACTTCCCCAGAAGGTAAGGCTGTTTTAAATACCCTTCCCATATTATCCTTAGGAAGTCCTATCTTGTCAGCAAATGCATAGGAAACAAATGAATGCGTAGCACCGGAATCGAATAGTACAGAGGCTACATGACTAGCGACAGGAAGCTGACCTGTCACCACGTTTGATGTTCCTGCCTCTGCGTCTTCCTTGCTGTAGGCCATCACACGAGCATCAGCACGTTGCATACGCTCCTGGCGTTGCGGCCTCATTGGTGACTCTTCCACTCTGGCTTGAAGGGAATGAGCTTGTGGGCGTGTCTGGTGCGGTTGGGAAGTGCCTTGTCCACCCTGCCTATTGGGACAGTTCCTGGCATAATGGCCTTCCTTTCCACATTCGTAGCAAACAAGTGGCCCAAATCTGCATTGCCCAGAATGTCTCTTCCCGCATGTAGGGCAGTTTTGCACATTAGACTCTGCATTACCAGCTGTTCTCCGCTGCTGGTTTCGATTATTGCCCTGGCGATTCCCAGAAAAATTCCCTTTTCTCTTATTTTGCTGGGATCCTTGATTGTTGCCCTGGCTTGGTTTCACATTCTGACTAGGCTTGCTCGATTGACCAACTTGCGTAGACTTTGCCAAAGCCCTCTCCTTCTTCTTAGCCTCCCAGTGTTTCTCTCTTTCCTCTTTCTGTCGGGCTACATGAAACTCAGCCCTGATGGCTCGACTCACACAGTCTGCTACAGAAGTAGGTGGCACTAGTCCAGTGTCTACTAACGCAGCAATTTCCGGCCTGAACATCCCTATCATTTTCTGTATCTTTTCCCTCTCAGTAGGGACCACATAAGGACACAAACGGGATAGCTGATCGAACTTTCTGCAGACTTCGCTCACCGACATGTTCCCTTGTGTTAACTCTGAGAATTCTTTCTGTTGCTGTCTCAGAGATGCAGGGTCGTAATATTTCTGGTTAAATTCTTCCAGAAATTCCGCCCAACTCATGGTAGACACGTCTCTTCTCATTCGTACAGTGTCCCACCAAAACCGAGCATCTTTTCTCAGCACAAAAGACGCACATGCAACCTTCTCCCGGTCGGTTAGGTTCATGAACTCCATGATCACTTGTAATGATGACAACCAGTCTTCAGCCTCTAAGGGATTTGTAGACCCTTCAAATTCTGGCGGCCTCATACGCCTGAATCTTTCATAGAGGGGTTCTAGATTTAATACTGGTTGTGGTTCAGGAGCTCTCTCATGTACTGCAGCTGGAGGAATAACTGGATCTACCTCAGCTTGTTGTTCTACTTGGGTACCCTCAGAGCCTTGTCTCTGCTCTAGCTCCTCTACCCGTCGCCTCAGATTCGCATTTTCTTGCATCTGAGCTTCCAACAGAGCTTGTATCTGATCCAATCTCTCCATAATATCAGGACGTCGCTCTCGTCCCTCTGGTCGATTTCTCAAATCCACCATCTTGGCTGTTGTCCTATTATGGCACAATAATTCACCGTTAGCTTTTTCCATAACCGCATTCGTAAAATTATATCAATTTACGAAATTTAGGGTACTGTAAAGCCACATCATCTTAACACATCATCGTACAACATATAATCATTTTGGTATTTCATTCATAGCAAAACATTTATATGTTATACATAGGTATCACCAGTCATATATACATCGGCCCTTTATACTAAATGGCCACAAGTCTATACAAAAGAGCTTTTCTCTAAGCTACTTATGTATATCTTCATATCTACTGGTCACTCATTCCCCGCATCTGGGACTAGAGGATATTCTTCTGGATCCTCATCGTCATCTGGCTCATCTGAGTCGTCACCACCCCGTGGTCTAGATGGTCCAGCCTCATGATCATTCATCATTCTTCTCGGCCCGAATATGCGTGCAAACATCTCATCTTGACCCAGCGTCTCTCGTCGACTCTGCGTCAGATGCTCGATCAGAATCTCTCTCTCGATCGCCCTGATCGTTACCACGAACTCTTGGAGCGTCGGAGGAAACGGCTTGATCACCCTCGGTCTCAGCTCCAAGGATAAACCTTTCCAAAACAGCTCACAGCAGTTTGCTTCCGTGAGGTTAGGCAACGGACATCTCCTCCGAATGGTCTCCTCAAACCGTGCTGAGTAAGACATCACTGTCTCACCAGACAGCATGACCATCCTCTCGGTCTGGAGAATGTAATCCCTGACCTCATCGAATCCAGGGTACGCAGGTGTATCAGCCTCTCGTCTCTCTGGAGGTGCTGGAGCAGGTGCTGGATCCCTAGGTTGAAACTGATCAGCCAACCGCTGATAGAATTCGGCCCAACTGAATCCCAATAAAATCTCCTGGTCGCAATATTGCCAGAACACTCGAGCGTCTCCCTGAAACATACTGACAGCCAACTGGATCCACATATCTCGATCAATGTCGCAAATCACCATGATCCTCTCAATGGCATGGAGCCAGTCCTTGGTCTCCATCGACTGTCGTCCACCATCAAACATCGGAGGACTGCTGGCCCTAAATGCCTGTACTGCCCGTGCCGACACTCTCACCCCAATATGTTGGCGTCCACCAACAACTGGAATGTCCACTACTACCGGTGGATGTACTATCGGTCGTGGCTGTACTATCTCTACTGGCGCTGGCACTGGTGCTGGTACTGGTACGGGAGGTCTCTCGGGTACCGGGGATCGAACTACCGGCCTTTGGGAAATGGGCGGCCTCACAATGGGTCTCGTCCATACCCTTAATACCCCTCTTGGTCGTGGTAGCGGTGGTCTCACATATGGAGGTCTGGTCATCGTGCTACCTATAAGATAATTATTTTCACATAAGAAAATAATTAACTGAACTTAAGTAAACTACTTACTTGGATAGCAGTGCAGGATGCGCAAAGTGTCAAATCGGGATATGGTCACACTGCTCTGATACCAACTGTGGCGGCCCGCCCCTCGTAGAGATCATACAATACTATTACAGTTGAGCTTTATCGCTAACTGCGATAGATTGTACTCTCATGGGTCGCCGGCTTATCTCTCTCCTCTTTTAAAATCATGTCGTTTTAGGGGAAAAATTTTTTTTTTTTTTTTTAAACATCATATAAAATCTTTTTCCACTATTTACTTTGTTGACAAGTACAAAGTAATATAAATAATACAGTACTTTCGTAAAATATATATAATTACAAAGAACTGTTTCCCCCTTTTTCCCTTCACTTTAACGCTCAGCTGAAAGACTCTGGCAGTACCATATCCCTCGCCCAGTTATCCCATTTGACACGCGCCATCCCGTACGCCATCCAGTCAAACAAGCTACTGAGCTGGTCGCTTACCTGCAACATTAGCAAAAATGGTGAGCTACAGGCTCAGTAAGTTCAAACATGCAAGAAATAAAATTTCTATGAATAGTACTATTCATCGTAAATAGTATCTTTGACCACTATTCATACGTGAATAGTAACTTTGACCACTATTCATGGTGAATAGTAAGTTTGACCACAACACTGTCTCACACTAGTACATCTACCGCGATGTTAGTGCTCTCACTAAACTGTCTTATGCTCAATTATGGCATAGTTTCAGTTTTAGGTTATTATCTTTATTTACGTTCTGGTTTTGAGCTCGGGTTGGCAGTACCATTTAAGTGCGCATGACTGGGAGCGGTACATTAGTGCTGACCTCCACAGCCTTGATCTCATAGCCCCGAAGGCAAAATTTTACATAACTGGGAGCGGTACATCAGTGCTGACCTCCACAGCCTTAGTCTCATAGCCCCGAAGGCAAAAATAGTACCTCCCTGTACGGAAGGCTGGTACGCCAGAAAGTGGTTTCATTACCGACTTTTTAACATTCTAACCCGGTGACTTCATATTGTTCCGTGGTTAGGAATGGTTCACATTTTAATTTTAGGTGAGTGAGTTTCATTAACCTCGCTCTAGTGCCCGAAGCACAATTAACAATGTGTCCATTCTTATAGTGCCCGTAGCACATTTCGTCTCTCTCTCTATTCTATCATAGTGCCCGTAGCACATATGTACCTAACTTATAGTTAGTACATTAAAGTTAGCACAATATTGCTATATGTTGCAGACAGGTAAATGTCTGAACTTACCTTATCAGACTGTTCTCTTTCTCTCTCTTGGATCTTGAATCGCCTTCCTTGTAGGCCGATTTTGGGATCCTACAGACAAAACTATGTCTGTTAATTTCTTTCCCATTTATAGCTTTTATTTTTCATTAAAAAGCTTAAATAAAACCTATTTATATTTTTTTAGGTTTTATTTATTATTTTCACCATTTTCCCCTAACTTTTGCAAAATTACGATTTTGCCCCAACATTTTGGCAAAATTGCAGTTTTGCCCCTGACGGAATTTTATTGATCCAGACTGCATTTTTGGCTCTCAGGAACTTTTCTGATTCTTTTCTAATCATTACCGGGTTCGTTTTTACTTTATTTCCATTTTTCACTTTCCCGGCCCTCGGGAAGCACTATTCCGACCCTTACGTCGGTTTAGCGATTTTCTATCGTTTCGGAGCCTCAAATGGACGTTTCACTAGTATTTAAAACGTTCATCTAGACTTTCCCGACCTAGGTCTCCGAGGCTCGGGTTTTCCGTTCCCGACTCGGACCTTTATTTTATTTCCAAAAACGCCCCTCCCTCGGGGTCGGTTTTTTTTTCAATCTCACACGCGTTTTTCATTTTTAAGGGGACGGGTTACTATTCACGACCCACCCCTTAAATTTTTTTTTTTCCTCATTCAATTTTTTTCCGTTAGGGACTCGGGTTTCCGTTCCGGCCCTAACTTTTATTTTAAATTCCTATTTTACCCCGAATGCCGTTTTCGAAATTTCGGCAGCATTTCGGCGTAAATTTAAGGCTTCCGGCGTTAGGTACGCCTCGAACCGTATGTACCTGCCACGTACTATACCACAAGCCTATTTTATGTAAAAGTTTTCCAAACTTTTACATAAAAGCCCACAAATTTCAAATTTCACATTATCACCCACATTACAACATTTTTTTCACAAATTTACCCTTAATTTGGTTTCGGTTTTCACAACAAAACCGAACCAAATTTTTGTCAAAATTTCACCACACTTTAGGCCATTCAAATGTCATGTTTCCAACACTTTTTCAAGCCCATCTTCTTGGATTTTCAACCAAATTTCCTAGGGTTTTAACCCTTGTATAACCCACGGCCATTTAATGAAACACATGCCAAACATTTTTGTTTCATTCTTTCATTCACATTGCCACCATTTACACATTAATTTGCATGATTTCAATCAACCAAACATCACCTAAAATCAAGCAAAATTTCTTCCAAACCATTAACAAAACCCACGGCCACTTTATATAATTCATGCCATAAATTTTTTTCAAGCTTTTCATGATGAAATACAAGCTTTATTCTTCACCAAATTAAGCTTAGAAAGCATATTAACAATTAACCACACACTTTTCTCATTGGTTACCTAAGGTAACCCACGGATTTACCTTTGAAAAACCAACCAAAATTTGGTTTTTCTTTAATGAATTAGCATGGTTTTCTTCCTCAATACATCCTTAACAAAACCCAACATCAAATCCATGAAAAACAACCAAAAATTTCACATCTTTTTATCACTATTCATCCACGGATTTTGTGAAGAAAACCATGAAAAAAATCAAGTGCAAGGAAAGTTACCTTAATCAATTGCTTCCTTTGTCTTCAAGGAGTGTTTTGACACACTTTTTATGAAGAAATGTTGAAGAAAAAGGTTGGTTTCCCTTGGTCCCTCACGTAGCCACCATGGAAGGAAGTTAGAAAAATTTTCTTATGGCTTTTGCTTTGAAAATTGGCTTCGGCCAATATGTTCCAAGATTGCCGACTTAACCATGCAAGAAAGCCAATTAATTTGGCTCAAAACCAATCAAATTTCAACACCTTTCCAAGCCATTACTTTCCATAATTTTCAAAAATTAAAAATGGTATATTTTGGCCAAATCTTGGCCTTTAGATCAAAAGGTAGATGAATCATGGCCATCCATTCTACCAACCACCAAAATTCTTTCATTTATTAATCTTGAATTATGATGTCATAAATGCAAAAGTGAAAGTTGACTTTGACTTTCACTATTCATATTAATTCGACTACTTTTTGACCGATGCCGGTTCGAGCCGAAATTTTCCTGAAATCGTCCCGGCGTGTTCCTGAGGTCTCCTGTGCAGTCGGATCAATTTAATCTGCTTCCGTTTGATCAAAATCAATCCCGGAAGTTTACCGTCTTTTATTGCTCCGGTTAGGGTTTTTAATGCCGATTTTGGCACCGTTTCACCCGTTTCAACTCAGTGAATTTTTCCAGCACTGAATTCTTACTCGTCAGTATTGTTAGAACATTTTCATATATTCTGAACAATATAAATACATTTATTTCACTCTTTAAATAGTACAAATTGTTATATACATACAATTGTACATTTTCGTCCGAGAATTGCCTGAATTTCCCGGTTGTCACACATTTTGTATTCAAAATTCAAATAGGATTTTAACTTGAATTTCATCTCACCTTTATCCATAAAACCGATTCTCCCTTAGGCATTATCCGTAGAGAAATTTGGCCACTCCATGTAAGAGAGAGATTCAAAATTCAAATAGGATTGAAACTTGAATTTTTCTCTTATCCTTGTCCACACAAATACTGATTCTCATCTTAGTGGATAAACCTTAAGAAATTCAGCCATTTTGTGCAACAAATAAGGATTCAAAATTCAAGTAGGATTCAAACAAGATCTTCCTCTCCCTTATCCACAAGAAAACCAAATTTGCCATGTGGATTTATCCACAACAAAATTCGGTTACCACTTGATTTATGATTCAAAATTTGAATTTAAATTTCAAAGTTCAAATTTCAAAATTCAAACTTCAATTTGCTATCCATGCAAGACAACAAACCAATAAGTATACCCTGATCAATTTTCTATCCGTTAAGGAATTATGTGGAGCTAGTAGAGGGACCATTTAGATGTATATAATCGGGCTCCTGTGAATCCATATGATCATTGTTTTGTACCGAACAACTCAATTATATGATTACTAATTTTAGAGTCATACCACTATAAACCTGAAACTGAACTCTCAATTATATACTGTATTACAAAAGCCTATGTCAAGCTATTGTCCAACGACCTTGTCGTGTATGCAAAACCCTCATATGATTTCCATGATCAGCTTTAGGTCAAAGTTCGTTCAACCTACTGATCAAGCTATCTTAAAGTTCCATTATACTACCGAATAAGAAAATGATTATTCACCATATGTGAATAAGAAGTCATCCACCTAGCAGGCGATCCAAGGTCTTGTCTATTTTCACATCTATACAATGCCTTTAAGAGGATATCCTTAACTCCTTATTAGAGTTATGATTCCAATATCTGTAAACAAACCCTCTATCGTATATAAGTCATGCCCCTAATGAATTGGTCTATAAGCTTACTACTTTTGAGGTGTTATCAGAGCAGAGTTCTTCCGTTGACCATCCATGACATTTCAAGTATCTGTTTCTGCATAGTCCAAGTAAGTTAGTATATTGATAAGTACTGTTTTGACATGAGTACTAAACCATTTTACTATTGTTTATAATAGGTTCGACACAGCAACATGGTTAGAACACGAGCTACAGCTGTTAGGTCAGCTCAAGAGGCTGAGTTTGCCACATAGCTAGCAAATATACAAGCTCGACTTGAGGCATAAGAAAGGGAAAACCAAGTGTTAAGGGAATTGTTGGAATCGAGAAAAGCAAAACGAGTAAATTCTCCTCTGCCACAAATGTCAGTACCAGCATCACAACCAGCGGCAACATCTACTAGACCATCGGTGCCAAGTGAACCAGAGATGGTTGTAGGTACCTGAGCTGCAGTCCATCAACCGCCACTGTACGAATGGTTCAGGAAGATAAAACCACTAGAATTTGAAGTTTCTGTGGATCCGCTAGATGTAGAAGAATGGTCGGTGTCAATATAACTTACTTTGGAATTTATGGATTTGACGAACCAGGGGAAGGTCCTATGTGTACCTTATGTGTGGAAGAAGGATGCATGGTACTGGTGGGAGACAGTAAAGATGCAAAAAGAATGTGTTGCAAATGACATGGAACGACTTCCTAGAAGAGTTTAATAGGAAGTTTTTCAACTTGGATACCCTACGAGCTCAACGGAGAGAATTTAATGAATTAAAGTAGGGAGAAATGATGGTAGTTGAGGCTTGCCACAAGTTTGATAGGTTAGCATGGCTATGTCCACATTTGGTCCCCACAGAAAGGGAGCAGGTTTGGCAGATGATAGACATGTTCTGACCTGACATTGCGACACTGGTAGAAAGTGGGGAGACTCCACCCAACACAGTGGTAGACTATGTTAGTTGGGCAATGAGAGCAGAACATTGTTTGGCTTACACCAAAGAAGAACAGGCTAAAGTATGGGAGGATAAAAAGAAGGAAAGGGAGCTTGCAAGGCAAAGTCAAAAAAGCAGTCAAGCAGGACAGAATAGTAAGCCTAATTAGGGCCCCAAGTCTGGTCAAAGTAACAAGCAAAGCCAGTCAAGCTCCAATAAAAGGAAGACCAATCCAAATGAAAGTTGAAACCAAAATGTCAAGAATGTGCAACGGAGATAGGGTCAAGAAATTGCCCATAATCGACAAGCTTGTCTTAGGTGTTGGAAGATGCATAAAGGTGAGTGCAAGTATAGGCCTACTACATGTTACGTATGTAGGAAAATAAATCGGCAAAAACGTATCAGAGTGGCGCAGCGGAACAATAAAAATTTTTAGATCGTTAAATATCTCATGATGCCATATACAATAAATCAACAACAATTAAAACTCATACCTCAAGGACGCCAATCTGCAGGAGGAGAATGACCGGAGGCTTCAACCAACTAGCCTTCTCTACTATTCTCCAATTCCCGAATGGCTGAGTGTGTGGGCACTCTGAACCTCGATCGGTATGCTAGCACTACTAGTCTTCTTCCGACCACCCAGATCTCTAAAGAACTTTATTGTCACGATGAGCTGTGCAACAATAAGCCTGCTCACCTAAGAGTCTGTGGTCTGAGAGAACTGGAGTGGCAGGACCTCTATTTATAGACCTGCATGAGGTGATTCTCTGAATTCGAATTGGACTAGGAAAAGATTTTTTCCCTTATCTTTAACCAAAAAATCCGAATTTTCCATAGGATAATCCTAACAATAAATTTGGTTTTTCCTAAGATAAATCCAATCCAAATCTTAACAAGATTTTAACTAGAATTTTATCTCCCTTTTTCAACCAAAAAATCCGAAATTCACAAGGAGAAAATCCTCCAAAAGATTTCGGCCATTATGGATAAGGGAAAATCAAAAATTCCACTAGGATTTTCAAGCTTGAATCTTATCTCAACCTTATCCAAAAATAACCGAATTTTCCTTGGGTAAAGGCTCCAAAATTTCGGCCACTTTTAGGGAAGGAGAGAATCCAAATTCAACTAGGATTGAAACTTGAATTTTCCCTTGAATCTTATCCACAAAAACCGAATTTTCCATTGAGGATTATCCTCAAAAAAATTCGCCCACTTTTGTTGGGATTTGGATTCAAAATTCAAGTAGGATTCTAACAAGATTATCCTCTCCAAATCCAACTCAAATTCAAATTTCAAACCTTGTGGATTTTCCACAACAAATTCGAATCCTACTTGGACTGTGATTCAAAATTTGAATTTCAAATTTCAAATTCTAATTTCAAATTCTAATTTCAAATTCAAATTTCAAATTCAAAATTCAAATTTCAAATTTCAAAATTCAAATTTCAAATTTCAAAATTCAAATTTCAAATTCCACAAAACGGTTGTGTTTCATATTCTTGTTCTCATGGATAATTTTCTACAACTCCAATCCAATCTCAAATAAAATCATGGCAACTTTATTTGGAGTTCGAATAATTGTGTACTCTATTATCCAAAACAAAATCTGAATCCAACCGGAGAGAATCTTGTCTACCATCCTAATCCTGTGTCATCACCATCCATGCATAATAAACTAGCCAATAGCATACACAAATCAATTTGCCAAACGTTAAGGAATTATGTGGAGCTAGTAGAGGGACTGATTGGACATATATAATCGGGCTCCCGTGATTCCATATGATCATCATTCTGTACCGAACAACTCAATCATATGATCACTAATTTCAGAGTCACACCACTATAAACCTGAAACTGAACTCCCAATTATATACCGTATTACGTAAGCCTGTGACGAGCTACCATCCAATGACCTTGTCATATTTGCAAAACCCTCATATGATATCCATGATTAGCCTTAGGTCAAAGTCCGTTTAATCCTACTGATCAGGCTATCTTAAAGTTCCATTATACTACCGAATCAAGAAAATGATTATTCACCATATGTGAATAAGAAGTCATCCGCCCAGCAGACGACCCAAGGCCTTGTCCATTTTCACATTCAGTATAATGCCTTTAAGAGGATACCTTTAACTCCTCAGAGCTATGATTCCGATATCTGCAAACAAACCCTTCATCGTATACAAGTCATGCACCCAACGAACCGGTCTATAAGCTTACTACCTCTGAGATGCTTTAGCCATTGGAACATCAAAGTACACAAGTCATATACATGAAGTAGTTCATTTACTCAGGATTAAGGTTATTGCACAATGAACATCAAAAGCAGATTGATCCACTCATAGCAGACTACGTAGATCAATCACGCTTTAGTCCCGGTCTAATATGTCACCACTGAGCAACATATCCATGTCTCTACTTGGGAGTCCAGCTCCAGACAGTCAAGACAAACCGTCCCCTCCAAGGCTTTAGACAACATAATAGTCTTAACATGAGTTAGATGCTCGGTCTAACCCCATAGACTACAGACCATAGTTTAGACTGCTAACTTTAGAACATTGTCTTCTCGCATACAAAAGTCCATTGCATGCAACGTTCCAACAGTTTTAACACAAGCAGTCAGTGAGCCATATTTGCTTACATTTACTTTAACATGTAAATAAGACGAGGACAAATTGCAATGTAATGAATAACCTCTATGTATAATTTTATTATCCAGTTCAAAATGAATACATCAAAATGTCTCTAATACTTAGGGCATTTCCTAACAACGTATGTGACAAAGAAGGTCACTATGCAAGAACTTACCCTTCTAATTTGTGATAGCCCGAACCCTGAGTGGCTCGGACCGTCACTTAAAACTACTGATACTTAAACTTACTTGAAATCTATTACTCAAACTTACTTACTTATTACTAAAATTTTAGGGATATTTTTTTTCTTTTCTACTGTATATATATGTACGTTTTACTATTCATGTGCGTACATATACTTTACAAATACATAGGTCTAAAATAACTGAAGTTCGATCACAAAAACATCCTTATGAAATTGTTTAACTAGTTACTACTCCAAAATAAATTGTTTGTTTAATACTATGCGGAAGTCAACACTTGCGGTGATATCCACAACCTCACCCTCACATCCGCCTCTGCTGCCGTCACTGTCCAACGTGATCTAAGCCATAGGTCACCCTCACATCCGCCTCTGCTGCTGTCACTGTCCAACGTGGTCTAAGCCATAGGTCGCTTACCTACAGCATGAACATGCACTATGAGCTTTACGCTCAATAAGTACAATGTTCTATCTGCAAAACTTGTTCAAACATAATACATACTTAAAACATATAAGCATATCATGCACTGAATCATTCCACATGCTGGATGCAAATCCCAAGCATCATACATAACTAAATACATAGCTGAAACATTACATAATTGATTGCATAACAGAAAACATCATGTGACTGAATGCATATCTACTATAGTTGGAAGCATGCTGTAACTATAGCTAAGGCATATCGTGAACAATGCATGAACCGATTATGTTCAATTTATGCTTCATTATTCATTATCTTTTCTTTACTTTGCTGAGGACCTATGTGTTAGTACCGAATGTGCGTGCATCTACGGATTCATCGAGACCACAAACTTTGTTTATGGGCCTCGGCCCGTTATGTATTAAGAGCCATCAGCTTAGGTTCTTCATACTTTAATTGGAAAACCTCTTCAAACGGGAGAGGCCGATATGACACTTAATGATTATCCAATTGTTGAATCATATCTGATATCCTCATGCCCTAAGCTCTACTAGGCTTTCCCCTAATCTTACATGATAGGAATCTAATACATCTAACTCATGCATTCATTAATTTGCACGATTATGAAATCTAAACACTTCTACTATGCTATGCAACAACTGTGCACTATTTGCATACTTAACATAGTGTAAACAAAACATTTTAACTCATTTATGCTCGTACTGGCGGAGTTGTACTTACCTGATCTGCGGGTAAAACTTATACTCTCGCCCTTGTCAAATTACAGGTATCTACCTGTCATCATAACGTATTCCATCAATACTCAACGTTGAGTCACTACTATCTTTAGTGACTAAAGCAGCTATTAACGTATGTTAACGATTGCCGTCAGTACTAACTTGCTATCTTTTTGGAGAGTTTTGATTCTCTAATCATGGTTAATTAATTTAATTACCTAATAAATTGATTAACGTCGCTCTTAGGTCACTACTATCGTTAGTGACTATAAATTTTATTGTTGCATGGTACCAATGCCCATCGATACCCAACTGCTCTACTTTGGGAATTTGGTATATAATTTCTAATCGTGCTTGATTAAGTTGTCTACTTGGCAAATTAATCATCGTTCCTCACTATCTCGTTCAAACTTGGTGCTTGACTGGTTAACCGACCAGTCAACTAACCGATTACCTTGCACATCATTAACTATGTAGCCTATCGGGTAACCTTGCGTATTTGGTGTGGTAGCCAACTGGGCTACCTCTACCATGTTATTTATTTTGAAAATTGTTTTAGAAATCTTATAAAATTTTTGGGAAAATCTATGCTCTTTGAAACCATCCCCATATCACCCCATTGGAAGGTTGGGGCTTTTTATCAAAACCATTTTTCCATTTTAAAGGGGAAGAACACATTTTGGTGTTCATTTTTAAAAGTGGTTGTTGAACCATTTTACGGAAAACTATTTAAAACTTGTTTGAAATAATTTAATTTTAAATTTGGCGAACATGAAACTTTTAGTCCTCGACGAGATGAATAACTTTTGTGTTCATCTTGGAGCTCAAATCAAAATCTAACAGGTCCTAAACTCATCAAACCCTGTGGCTAAAACTCATGCCTAGTTTTAGAAAAATTTTCAGTTTTACGCTTGTTTAAAAACTACTCTATTTGTGGCCTGAAATGGCCAAATTTTTAAAACATATATACGTCATCTTAAAGATTTTGATGAGATCTAAAACTTTTATGATGAGTTCGAGATCCAGTTTGAACTCTAAGTTGGTCATTTTTGTAAAGACCTGAGATTGTTCCTGTTGCTCAGGATTTTAGTCCTAGTTTTGATCTCTGGTTAAATATTGCTCGAAAAACCTATCTTAATATCATTTCTGGCCAAAGGCTATTTGATGTAAAAACGACCATAACGAAATTTTCTTAAAACTTTATGTCAAATCCCAAAATCGGACTATAATGTGGTCAAAAATGGCCAAAACCGTGGCCTAAAAACTGAGATAGGTTGGTTCCTAGCCAACCCTAAAATATCCATTCACACATCCATCCATAAAAACTTAAAGCTCAAGCACACAACCACAAAAATACATAACAAAAATGCTAAGGGCTCAAAATAAAGATTATTACAATCCATTGCTCAAATAAATACACATAAATTTCCTTAATCAAAACTTAAAAACAGCTAAACCACGAAAAGAGGGTTTTCGGTTTTACCTTGTGTGCTATGAACCAAGCACAATCCGGACCAAGGGTGACCAAAATCCGTGTGATCCTTGGTAAACAAAAGAGGATCGGTCTTGGCTAGGAGAAAACACAAAAATATATTCTCTTAATATCAAACTAAAACCAACTAAAAGCATAAGAGAAAATCCTAGCAACTTACCCTTGAGTGACCTTGAAATGATCTTGAAGGGATATTTCCAACACAACTAAAGTGAGGCTGATTTTTTGGGAAGTTTTTGGCTGACTTTGGCTGGGTTTCTTGGTTAGGAAATGGTCAGTTTTTGGGGTTGGAAAGGGTTCAGCTGCAGATGAGAAAGGAAGAGGAAAAGTGTTGTTGTTTTGGGCGTACAAAAAAAAAAAAAAAAAAAAAGAAAATGACACCCTAGGCCAAGCACATCCTTTTATAGACAAAACTAACCAAGATTAATCAACCTAAAGCTTACTTAATTAAGCCAAAATGTGATGTCTCGGGCCCTGAGTGGCCCGAACCATCACTTAAAAGTACTGTTACTTATCTTACTCAAAAACTATTACTTAAACTTACTTAATTAGATACCATAACTTTATGGGATTTTTTTTTGAATGCATACGTATTTACTTTTGATGTACGTATACTTTTGAAAATACAAAAGTCTAAATCATAAGGAGTTCAGTCATACATACATACTTATAAAATTCATTAACTAATTACATTTCAAAATATACTATTCAAAAATACTATTTATTGTGCAGAAGTTAAACTCGCAGTGTATCCATAACCTTGCCTCCACATCCGTCTCCGTCGCCGTCATCGCCCACTAGCTCTAAGCACTAGGTCGCTTGCCTACAGCATAAACACACAATGTGAGCTTTATGCCCAGTAAGTACAACATGTCGTCCACAAAACTTGTTTAATCATAATGCATACTTAAAACCATATAAGCATGTCATAAACCAACACATCTCACGAAAACATTCCACATACCAGAACAACACATATCACTGAATGCAGAACATCACATATTGTATGCATAATAAAAAACATCAAGTACTGAATGCATATCTACTATAACTCAAAGCAGAATCAACTATAACTAATGCATACTATGAACAATGCATGATCCGGTTATGCTCATTTTTGCTTCAATACTCTTTTTCTTTCCTATGTCTAACTGAGGGTCCGTGTGTTAGTATCGAGTGTGTGCAGATCATTAGAAACTTCTGTGATCTCTAACTCAAGAGCCGTCAATGGAGGCGCAACTTACTTTAACTTGAAAAACCTCTTCAATGGAAAAGGCCAGTACGATACACTTTATAAATTTCCATCTTATTATCTGATCTGGCCATATGCTCTACTAAGCTGTCCCTAATCTTATGCGATAGGGACGTATGACATCTAACTTGTTCTTTCATCAATCTACGCAATTGTGAAACCATATGCTCTTATACATTCTATGCAACATCTTGTGTAAGATATGCATACTTAACATTCTGTAAAAATCAACACTTTAAAATCATTTTGCTTATACTGTAGGCAGAGTTGTACTTTCCCAGTTTGCAAGCATACTCGTACTCTTGCCCTTATCACATTACAGGTGACTACCTGTCATCAATACGAATTCCATTAATACTTTTGCTAAGTCACTAATACCGTTAGTGACTAAAGCGGATACCAACATATGGTACCGATTGCCATCGATACTAACTTGCTCTCTTTTAGTGAGTTTGATTGTCTAATCATGGCTAATTAATTTATTACCCAACAAATTAATTAACGTCATTTTTTGGTCACTACTACAATTAGTGACTATAACTTGTATAGTTGTATGATACCAAGGTCCATCGGTACCCAGCTATTCTACTTTGGGAATTTGGTATCTAACTTCTATCGTGTTTGATTAAGTTGTCTACCTGACAAATTAATCATCATTCCTCACCATATTATTCAAACTCGATCCTTCACTGGTTGACTGACCAGTCAACTGACCGGTTACCTCGCGTGTTGGTGACTCGGTAGCCTACCGGGCTACCGCTACTGTTTTGTTATTTTATGAAATTGTTTTGGTTGCCTTATAAAATTCTTGGGAAAATTATATGCTTTAAAACCATCCCCTTATCACCATGTTGGAAGGTGGGGGCATTTTATTAAAACCATATTCTTATCTTAAAAAGGTTAGAATACATTTTGATGTTGGCATTTTAAAGGTGCTTTTTGAACCACTTACCGAAACTATTTTAAAAACGTGTTTGAAACCACTTAGTTTGTAAATTTGGCAAATACAAAACTTTTCATCCACGATGAGATAAATAATTCTCGTGTTCATCTTGGAGCTCAAATCAAACTGTAATGGCTCCTAAACTCACTAAACCTGTAGCTACTTCTGCCCAGTTTTTGAAAAGTTTCCATTTTTACGCTATTTTGAAAATGGTTCTATTTGAGGCATGAAACCGCTAATTTTTAAAATATGCATAGGTCATATTAAAGATTTTGATGAGATCTACAACTTTCATGTTGAGCCCGAGATCCAGTTCAGAATTTAAGTGGGTCATTTTTAACAAAACCCGAGACTATACATAGACTCAAATTTTTAGTCCCAATTTTGGACACCGGTTTAAAACTACTCGAAAAGTCTATGTTAGAGTCAATTTTTGCCAAATCCTATTTGATGCAAAAATGACTGTAACGAAAATTTCTTAAAATTTTGTGTTTTACCAAATCCCAAATTCAGAATCGAACTTGGGCAAAATGGACAAAACCTGTGGCCTAAATCTGGGGACGGATTTGTGTCTAGCCACTTAAACATCCACACACATACATATCCATCCATAAAATTAAACCATAACCACACAACCACATAAACATAAAAATGAAAAGCTAAGGGCTCAAAATAAACTTATTACAACCCATTGCATAAATAAATATACATAAATTCCTTCATCAAAAACTTAAAAATAACTAATCATAAAAAGGGAAGGTTTTCGGTTTTACCTCACGTGCTATGAACCAAGCACACCGAATCAAAGCTTAGGTGACCAAAATGGCTATGTTAACCAGGGGAGTTTGGGGTCATCTTGTGCTAGAAATGACACCAAAAATTTTCTCTTGTCATCTACCCAAAATAATAACTAAAAACACAAGGTTGGGTTCTAGAAACTAACCCTTGAATGAACTTAGAATGACTTGGATTGAAATCTCCTACCACAAGCTTAAAGGGGCCTAAATTTTAGCAAGCTTTTGGCTAGGTTTTTGGCTTGCAAATCGATGGTTTTGGCTGAAGGGAGGGATCGGATTTTTGGCTGATAGAGAGGGGAAGAATTTATGCCTTTGGGGTGTGCAAAAGAAAGAAGAAAACCTAAAGTCATGCTCACTCTTTTATAGACAAAACCTAAGCAAAATTAACCAACCTTAAGCTCAATTAACCAAGCCAGTCTTATGCTAATTTGTGGACAAATTTTCTATAATTCCAACCCTCAAAAACTGAGGGGGCTGCGTATGCCTTTGGTCAGATTGCCCAGAACCTCAAGTGGGAACGATGCTATCTGGGTAATTGTGGATCGATTAATGAAGTCAGCTCGATTTTTAGCCATGAAGTTGAGCTACTCGATAGAAAGGTTAGCAGAAATGTACGTCGCTCAAGTAGTAAGACTGCACGGAGTACCCAAATCGATCATCTCAGATTGCGATCGACGCTTCACTTTAAGGTTTTGGCAAAACGTTCAAGCTGCAATGGGAACCAAATTGAAGTTCAGCACCGCTTTCCATCCACAGACTGACGGTCAGTCTGAGAAGACCATACAGACATTAGAAGATATGTTGAGAGTGTGTGTCTTAGACTTCAAGGGGAATTAGGATCAGAAGCTACCATTGATAGAGTTCTCGTACAATAATAGCTATCATTCCTCGATTGGGATCGCTCCGTACAAGGCACTTTATGGAAGAAGATGCCAATCTATGATTCACTGGCATGAGACCGGAGAAAAATAGCTCACCAGCACCGACTTCGTCAATGATACAACAAAAGCTGTGAAGCTTATACAAGAGAGACTGGATACAATGCATAGCCGCCAGAAGAGTTATGCGGATAGACGACGAAGACCTCTCGAATTTCAAGAAGGAGACTCAGTTTTCCTCAAAGTGGCACCCATGAAGGGGGTGATGCGCTTTGGGAAGAAAGGGAAGCTCAGTCCTAGATATATAGGACCGTTCGAGATCCTCGAGTGGGTCGGGAAGGTAGCCTACCGATTAGCGCTTCCTCCCAAACTAGCTTCCGTACACAATGTTTTTCACATCTCGATGTTGAAGAAGTACGTGCCGGATAGTTCCCACATACTGAGCCAAGAGCCAGTCGAAGTACATGCAGATCTAACCTATGAAGAGAGACTAGTACAGATTCTAGCCAGGGAAAATAAGGTTCTTAGGAATAAAGTGATTCCGCTTGTTAAAGTATTATGGCAGAATCATAACCTAGAAGAAGCTACTTGGGAACAGGAAGAGGATATGAAAAGAGACTTCCCAGATTTATTCTAATTTTTAAGGATGAAAATTTTTGTAAGAGGGGTAGATTGTAAGGATCGCCCCGATCATGTACTTTAATTTTCAATTTAATGAGAAATTGAAGAATAATTTGATGCATTTAAGTGTAATTTTTATAGTACACAGTCAGGTACACGGCCGTGTACTACACAGACTGTGTACGTGTATGTAGCCATGTAAGTATACATGGCCGTGTAGTAGAACACGATCAGGTACACAGCCATGTACCGCTCAGGTTGTGAACGTGTGAGAAGCCGTGTAACTGAACATGGCCGTGTACTGAGACATGGTCAAGAACACGGTCGTGTAAGAGACCATGTACCTCTCAGGTTAATGAACGTGTAAAAGGCCGTGTTTGAAACATGGCCGTGTTGAAAAACTTCAACCAGTATATGCCCGTGTCCCGTGTATACATGCCCGGGTTACCTTAAACATGCCCGTGTTAGAGACCGTGCTGAAGGCCGTGTAATAGGCAGAAAGCCGTTACGCAGACCCTCAAATTTCATGGAACCTAATTACTATGCAATGAGTAATCAAGTTGGAAAATATAGTATAATTTTCCCATTGAATAGACTAAACAGATACGGTACTGTTTAAGTACTATTCATGCAGTGAAAGGGTCGACCGACAGTGAACCCCGGTCCACCCTATTATGTGTATATATGAATGAGACATGCAGTGTCGGGAAACTGATCCGGACGACCATTTCTTGACACAAGACTGGTAAATAGATCACCAGAACGCTCAGAATGAACATCTGAGCACAACAACGAGAGATAGCCCTAGCAAGGGTACCACATCGAGAAATGGTCCAGATAACCTCTTCTCACCTAGAGACTGACAAAATCAGAGTTGGAGCGCTCATACCAGTCAGTTAAGTAGAAAACGGTGGATAATGAATAGTGAGAGATACGTAGTATCAGGATGAGGGTCAAGATGACCTTTGCTTGCCCCGAAACTGATATATTTGGGCTTAGAACGCCCAAATTAGTCAATCGGGCACTTGACACGTTTTTCGAGATAGGATCACATGGATCTCAAAAATTGGTCTAGATGACCTCCGATGGACGTAAAACTAATAAAAATTAAATCAGCATGTCGAAATTAGTCAAGAGAGACTGTGTCTAAAATTTCACCCGGGAACACCTCGGTTTGTGTGTGAAAGGACAACATAGTGTAGATACAACCACAGTATAGGATGTGAACAAGAATTTAGACTGATAATGGGCTCTTAGACAGCAGAAGACAACCAGGAATTTATAGTACAAAAATCAGATTCAGAAAACCAATTTTCTGGTGAAAATTGGAAGACTGCCGAGAAAGGACCGAACACTGCAGTATAAAATTAGACTGCGATGACAAGCCAACACAGATAGAATTGGCCTTAAATTTCTATGCCCCTTAGCTACAAAAGCAGCTGCAATCTACAGCACACAAAGCCTAAAATGTAGCCTTAAAATAATCTTCCTAGCCATGACACATTGGAATATAATATTCAAGGGTTTCTAAAAAGTAGTCAACAACCATTGTTTATGTGGCGGCCCGCCCCTCGTAGAGATCATACAATACTATTACAGTTAAGTTTTATCACTAACTGCGATAGATTGTACTCTCATGGGTCACCGGCTAATCTCTCTCTCAGTAAATCATGACGTTTTCGGGGAAATTTTTTTTTTCTTTAAACATCATGTAAAACATTTCCCACTATTTACTTTGTTGGCAAGTACAAAGTAATTTACATATTACAGTACTTTCGTAAAATATATAATATTACGAAAGACTGCTTCTTTTTTTTTCCCTTCCCTTTTGATCGCTCAGCGGAAAGACTCTGGCAGGACCATATCCCTCGCCCATTTATCCCATTTGACATAAGCTATCCCGTCCGCATCCAGTCAAACAAGCTACTGAGCTGGTCGCTTACCTGCAACATAAGCAAAAATGGTGAGCTACAGGCTCAGTAAGTTCAAACATGCAAGAAATAAAAATTCTATGAATAGTATTAGTCATCGTATATAGTACCGTTGACCACTATTCATATGTGAATAGTAACTTTGACCACTATTCATTGTAAATAGTAAGTTTGACCACAACACAGTATCACAACAGTACATCTACCACGATGTTAGTACTCTCACTAAATTGTCTTATGCTCAATTATGGCATAGTTTCAGTTTTAGGTAATTATCTTTGCTTATGTTCTGGTTTTGAGCTCAGGTTGGCAGTACCATTTAAGTGCGCATGACTGGAAGCGGTACATTAGTGCTGACCTCCACAACCTTAATCTCATAGCCCTGAAGGTAAAATTGTACATGACTGGGAGCGGTACATCAGTGCTGACCTCCACAGTCTTAATCTCATAGCCCCGAAGGCAAAAGTACCTCCCTGTACGGAAGGCTGGTACGCCAGAAAGTGGTTTCATTACCGACTTTTTAAAATTCTAACCCGGTGACTTCACATTGTCCCGTGGTTAGGAATGGTTCACATTTTAATTTTAGGGGAGTGAGTTTCATTAACCTTGCTCTAGTGCCTGAAGCACAATTAACAATGTGTCCATTCTCAATAGTGCCCGTAACACATTACGTCTCTCTCTACTCTATAATAGTGCCCGTAGCACATATGTACCAACTTATAGTTAGTACATTAAAGTTAGCAACAATAATGCTATATGTTGCAGACAGGTAAAGGTCTGAACTTACCTTATCAGTCTCTTCCCTTTTTCTCTCTTGGATCTTTGATCGCCTTCCTTGTAGGTAGATTTTTTTGATCCTACAGACAAAACCTTGTCTGTTAATTTTATTTCCATTTATAGCTTTTATTTTTCATTAAAAAGCTTAAATAAAACCTATTTATAACTTTTTAGGCTTTATTTATCATTTTCCCAATTTTTCTCAACTTTTGTAAAATTACGATTTTGCCCCTATATTTTGGCAAAATTGCAATTTTGCCCCTGACGGAATTTTCTCGATCCAGACTGCATTTTTGACTCTCAAGAACTTTTCTGACTCTTTTCTAATCATTACCGGGTTCATTTCTGTTTTATTTTCACTTTTCACTTTCCCGACCCTCGGGAAGCACTATTCCGACCCTTACGTCGGTTTAGTGATTTTCTATCGTTTCGGAGCCTCAAATGGACGTTTCACTAGTATTTAAAACGTTCATCTAGACATTCCCGATCTAGGTCTCCGAGGCTCGGATTTTCCGTTCCCGACTCGGACCTTTATTTCGTTTCCAAAAACGCCCCCTCTCGGGGTCGGTTTTTTTTTTTTAATTTCACTCACATTTTACATTTTCAAGGGGACGGGTTACTATTCACGAACCACCCCTTAGGTTTTCCTTATTTAATTTTCCGTTAGGGACTCGGGTTTCCGACCCGACCCCAAACTTTTATTTTTAATTTCCATTTTACCCCGAATGCCGTTTTCAAAATTTCGGCAGCATTTCAGCGTAATTTTAAGGCTACCGGCGTTAGGTACGCCTCGAACCCTATGTACCTGCCACGTACTATACCACAAGCCTATTTTATGTAAAATTTTTCCAAACTTTTACATAAAAGCTCACAAAATTCAAAATTTCATTTTAAACCATATTACAAAAATTTCTTTCATTTTTATCCTTAGTTTTTGGCCACGGTTTTGACAATCAAAACCTAACCAAAACTTCTCAAATTTTCCACCAAATTTTGGCTATTCCAATGTCATTTTTCTAGCACATTTTCAAGCCAATTTCATTGCATTTTTCAACACAATTACTAGGGTTTTTATCCTCACATAACCCACGGCCATACTAAGGAAAACATACCTCAAATTTTCTTTTCTTACTTTCAATCACAATTCCATCATTTACATTATAAAATGCATGATTTTAAATCATCCAAACATCAACAAAACCATGCAAAATTTTCCACCAAACCCTAATTAACCCACGGCCATTATAGGGTAAATTCACACCACATTTTTTTCAAGCTTTCCATAATGCAAATCATGCTTTATACTTAACCAAAATGTAATTTAAAGCATGTTAACACTTAAACCATAAAAATTTCTCATTGATTACTCTTGGTAACCCACGGTTTTACCCTTGGAAAACCAACCAAAATTTGGTTTTTCTTTAAACCAAATACATGGTTTTCTTCCTAATTACACCCTTAACAAAACCCAAGCACCAAATCAATGAAAACAATCAAAAATTTTTCCATCTTTTCCACTATTCATCACAGGGATTTCTTGAAGAAAAATCAAGAAAAAATTCAATCCAAAGAGAGTTACCTTGTTCACTTGCTTCCTTAGGCTTCAATGAAAGGTTTGACACCAATTTTGTGAAGAAAGATTGAAGAAATAACTTGGTTCCTCTTGGGTTACTCACGGCTCCACCATGGAAATAACTTAGAAAAATTTTGTTATGGTTTTGGCTTGAAATGTGTTTCGGCCACTTTATTCCCTAAAGTTGCCGACTTAACCAACCAAAAAGCCAATTAATTTGGCTTTCCACCAATAAAAAATCACCACCTTTCAACCTATTTCTGTGACAACCGGGAAATTCAGGCAGTTCTCGGATGAAAAATGTACAATTGTATGTATATAACAATTTGTACCATTTAAAGAGTGAAATAAATGTATGTATATTGTTTAGAATATGTGAAAATGTTCTAACAATACTGACGAGTAAGAATTCAGTGTTGGAAAAATTCACTAAGTTGAAACGGGTGAAACGGTGTAAAACCAGCATTGAAAACCCTAACCGGAGCAATAAAAGACGGTAAACTTCCGGGATTGATTTTGATCAAACGGAAGCAGTTTAAATTGATCCGACTGCACAGAAGACCTCAGGAACACGCCGGGACGATTTCAGGAAAATTTCGGCTCGAACCGGTATCGGTCAAAAAGTAGTCGAAATAATGTGAATAGTGAAAGTCAAAGTCAACTTTCACTTTTGCATTTATGACATCATAAATCAAGATTAATAAATGAAATAAATAAGGTGGTTGGTGGCATTAATGGCTAGGATTTAATCACCTTTTGATCTAAAGGCCAAGATTTGGCCAAAAATTACCATTTTTAATTTTTGAAAAATGGGGAAAGAATTAGGTTGAAAGATGTCTAATTCTCATTGGTGGAAGGCTAAATTAATTGGCCTTTGGTTTCATTAAGTCGGCAAAAAATTTTACAAAGTGGCCGAGACCCATTTTTCAAGCCAAACCAAAAGAAAAAAAATTTTCTAAGTTTCTTCCATGGAGTCTACGTGAGCCACCCAAGGGAAACCAAGATTTTCTTCAACTTTTCTTCACAAAAAAGAGTGTCAAAGTGTTCCTTGAAGACAAAGGAAGCATTAGACCAAGGTAACTCCCTTTTTCACTAAATTTTTTCATGGTTTTTCTTCATGAAATCCGTGGGTGAATAGTGAGAAAAAGATGGAAAATTTTTGGTTGTTTTTTCATGGATTTGATGTTGGGTTATGTTAAGGATGTAATAAGGAAGAAAACCATGCAAATTGTGTAAAGAAAAACCGAAATTTTGTTGGTTTTTCAAGGAAAAATCCGTGGGTTACCTTAGGTAACCAATGAGAAAAAGTTGTGGTTAATTGCTAACATGCTTTCAAAGTTGAAATTGGTGAAGAATAAAGCATGAATTTATTGTGAAAAGTTTGAAAAAAATTCTTGGTATGCTTTTCATAAAATGGCCGTGGGGTTTAATAATGGTTTGGAAGAAAATTTTTGCTTGATTTATGTGGTATTTGGTTGATTGGAATTATGCATTTCAATATGCAAATGATGAATTTATAATGGAAAGAATGAAACAAAATTTTTTGGCATGTTTTCATTCTTTGGCCGTGGGTTATACAAGGGTAAAAACCCTAGGAAATTTGGTTGAAAATGCAAAGATAATGGGCTTGAAAATGTGTTAAAAATGTGACATTTGAATGGCCTAAGGTGTGGTGAAAGTTTGACAAAATTTGGTTTGGTTTGGTTGTGAAAACCGAAACCAAATTAAGGGTAAAATTGTGAAAAAATTTTGTTATGTGGGTGATAATGTGGAATTGGAATTTTGTGGGTTTTTATGTAAAAGTTTGGAAAACTTTTACATAAAATAGGCTTGTGGTATAGTACGTGGCAGGTACATACGGTTCGAGGCGTACCTAACGCCGTAAGCCTTAAAATTACGCCGAAATGCTGGCAAAATTTCATAAACGGCATTCGGGGTAAAATAGGAATTTAAAATAAAAGTTAGGGCTGGGACGGAAACCCGAGTCCCTAACGGAAAAATTGAATAAGGAAAAAAATTTAAGGGGTGGGTTGTGAATAGTAACCCGTCCCTTTGAAAATGAAAAACGTGAGTGAAATTGAAAAACCAACCCCGAGGGGGGGCGTTTTTGGAAATAAAATAAAGGTCCGAGTCGGGAACGGAAAACCCGAGCCTCGGAGACCTAGGTCGGGAAAGTCTAGATAAACGTTTTAAATACTAGTGAAACGTCCATTTGAGGCTCCGAAATGATAGAAAATCGCTAAACCGACGTAAGGGTCGGAATAGTGCTTCCCGAGGGCCGGGAAAGCAAAAAGTAGAAATAAAGTAAAAACGAACCTGGTAATGATTAGACAAGAGTCAGAAAAGTTCCTGAGAGCCAAAAATGCAGTCTGGATCAATAAAATTCCGTCAGGGGCAAAACTGCAATTTTGCCAAAATATTGGGGTAAAATCATAATTTTGCAAAAGTTGGAGGAAAATGATGAAAATAATAAATAAGACCTAAAAAGTTATAAATAGGTTTTATTTAAGCTTTTTAATGAAAAATAAAAGCTATAAATGGAAATGAAATTAACAGACAAGGTTTTGTCTGTAGGATCCCAAAATCGGCCTACAAGGAAGGCGATTCAAGATCCAAGAGAGAGAAAGGGAACAGTCTGATAAGGTAAGTTCAGACATTTACCTGTCTGCAACATATAACAATATTGTGCTAACTTTAATGTACTAACTATAAGTTAGGTACATATGTGCTACGGGCACTATGATAGAATAGAGAGAGAGACGAAATGTGCTACGGGCACTATAAGAATGGGACACATGGTTAATTGTGCTTCGGGCACTAGAGCGAGGTTAATGAAACTCACTCACCTAAAAATTAAAATGTGAACCATTCCTAACCACGGGACAATGTGAAGTCACCGGGTTAGAATGTTAAAAAGTCGGTAATGAAACCACTTTCTAGCGTACCAGCCTTCCGTACAGGGAGGTACTATTTTTGCCTTCGGGGCTATGAGACTAAGGCTGTGGAGGTCAGCACTGATGTACCGCTCCCAGTCATATAAAATTTTGCCTTCGGGGCTATGAGATTAAGGCTGTGGAGGTCAGCACTAATGTACCACTCCCAGTCATGCGCACTTAAATGGTACCGCCAACCTGAGCTCAAAACCAGAACGTAATCAAAGATAATGACCTAAAACTGAAACTATGCCATAATTGAGCATAAGACAGTTTAGTGAGAGTACTAACATCGCGGTAGATGTACTGTTGTGACACAGTGTTGTGGTCAACCTTACTATTCATCATGAATAGTGGTCAAAGTTACTATTCATATATGAATAGTGGTCAACGATACTATTCATGATGAATAGGACTATTCATAGAAATTTTATTTCTTGCATGTTTGAACTTACTGAGCCTGTAGCTCACCATTTTTGCTAATGTTGCAGGTAAGCGACCAGCTCAGTAGCTTGTTTGACTGGATGCAGACGGGATGGCGCGTGTCAAATGGGATAACTGGGCGAGGGATATGGTACTGCCAGAGTCTTCCCGCTGAGCGTTAAAGTGAAGGAAAAAAAAAAAGGGAAACAGTTCTTTTGTAATTATATATATATTTTACAAAAGTACTGTATTATTTATATTACTTTGTACTTATCAACAAAGTAAATAGTGGAAGAAGATTTTACATGATGTTTAAAAAAAAAAAAAAATTTCCCCAAAAACGACATGATTTAAAAAGAGAGTGAGATAAGCCGGCGACCCATGAGAGTACAATCTATCGCAGTTAGCGATAAGCTCAACTGTAATAGTATTTTATGATCTCTACGAGGGGCGGGCCGCCACAGTTGGTATCAGAGCGGGTTTACGGTTGGTGTAGTCTAGAATACCAACTGCTGCCACAGTTGGTATCAGAGCGGGTTTACGGTTGGTGAAGTTTAGAATACCAACTGTTGCCACAGTTGGTATATTAGAGCAAGGTTTGCGACTGATTTGGTTTTGAATACCAACTGCCGTCACAGTTGGTATATCAGAGACTGGTTTGAGATGGGTTAAGTTTTGAATACCAACGGCTGTTACAGTTGGTATATCAGAGCAGTGTGACCATATCCCGATTTGACACTTTGTGCATCCTGTACCGCTATCCAAGTAAGTAGTTTACTTAAGTTTAGTTAATTATTTTCTTATATGAAAATAATTATGTTATAGGTAGCAAGATGACCAGACCTCCATATGTGAGACCACCGCTACCACGACCGAGAGGAGTATTAAGGGTATGGACGAGGTCTATTGTGAGGCCGTCTATGTCCCAACGACCGTTAATTAGACCCCCGGTGCCCGAGAGACCTCCGGTACCAGTACCAGCACCAGCACCAGCACCAGCGCCAGTAGACGTAGTACAGCCACGACCGATAGTTCATCCACCGGTGGTAGTGGACATTCCAGTTGTTGGTGGACGCCAACATATTGGGGTGAGAGTGTCGGCACGGGCAGTACAGGCATTCCGAGCCAGCAGTCCTCCTATGTTCGACGGTGGACGACAGTCGATGGAGACCAAGGACTGGCTCCATGCCATTGAGAGGATTATGGTGATATGCGACATTGATCGAGATATGTGGATCCAGCTGGCAGTCAATATGTTTCAGGGAGACGCTCGAGTGTTCTGGCAATACTGCGACCAGGAGATTTTATTAGGATTCAGTTGGGCTGAGTTCTGTCAGCGGTTGGCTGATCAGTTTCCGCCTAGGGATCCGGCACCTGCTCCAGCACCTCCAGAGAGACGAGAAGCTGATACATCTGCGTATCCCGGATTTGATGAGGTTAGGGACTACATTCTCCAGACTGAGAGGATGGTCATGTTGTCTGATGAGACAGTGATGTCTTATACGGCACGATTTGAGGAGACCATCAGGAGAAGATGTCCATTGCCCAACCTCATTGAAGCAAACTGTTGCGAGCTGTTCTGGAAAGGTTTACCCTTGGAGTTGAGACAGAGGGTAATCAAGCCGTTTCCTCCGACGCTCCAAGAGCTTGTGGTGACGATCAGGACGATCGAGAGAGAGATTCTGATCGAGCATCTGACGCAGAGTCGACAAGAGACGCTGGGTCAAGATGAGATGTTTGCACGCATCTTCGAACCGAGAAGAATGATGAATGACCATGAGGCCGGACCGTCTAGACCACGAAGAGGTGATGACTCTGGTCAGGGAGTATTACCTAGGAGTGGTGATGACTCAGATGATACCAATGACGATGAGGATCCGGAAGAATATCCTCTAGTCCTAGATGCGGGGAATGAGTGACCAGTAGATATGTATATATGTACATAAGTAGCTTAGAGAAAAGCTCTTTTGTATAGACTTGTGGTCATTTTGTACCTCAGACCGATGTATATATGACTGGTGATGACTATGTATGACATATAAATGTTTTGCTATGAATGAAATATCAAAATAATTATATGTTGTACGATGATGTGTTACGATGATGTGGCTTTACATTACCCCAAATTTCATGAATTGATATGATTTTACGAATGTGGTTATGGAAAAGCTAACGGTGAATTATTGTGCCATAATAGGACAATAGGCAAGATGGTGGAATTGCGTAATCGACCAGAAGGACGAGAGCGACGTCCTGATGTTATGGAGAGACTGGATCAGATACAAGCTTTGTTAGAAGCTCAGATGCAAGAAAATGCGAATCTGAGGCGACGGGTAGAGGAGCTAGAACAGAGGCAAGGCTCTGAGGGTACCCAAGTAGAACAACAAGCTGAGGTAGATCCGGTTATTCCTCCAGCTGCAGTACATGAGAGAGCTCCTGAACCACAACCAGTATTAAATCTGGAACCCCTCTATGAAAGATTCAGGCGTATGAGGCCGCCAGAATTTGAAGGGTCTACAAATCCCTTAGAGGCTGAAGACTGGTTGTCGTCATTACAAGTGATCATGGAGTTCATGAACCTAACCGACCGAGAGAAGGTTGCATGTGCGTCTTTTGTGCTGAGAAAAGATGCTCGGTTTTGGTGGGACACTGTGCGAATGAGGAGAGACGTGTCTACCATGAGTTAGGCGGAATTTCTGGAAGAATTTAACCAGAAATATTACGACCCTGCATCTCTGAGACAGCAACAGAAAGAATTCTCAGAGTTGACACAAGGGAACATGTCGGTAAGCGAAGTCTGCCGAAAGTTCGACCAGCTATCCCGTTTGTGCCCTTATGTGGTCCCTACTGAGAGGGAAAAGATACAGAAAATGATCGGGATGTTCAGGCCGGAAATTGCTGCATTGGTAGATACTGGACTAATACCACCTACTTCTGTAGCAGACTGTGTGAGTCGGGCCATTAGAGCTGAGTTTCATGTAGCCCGACAGAAAGAGGAAAGAGAGAAACACTGGGAGGCAAAGAAGAAGGAGAGGGCTTTGGCGAAGTCTATGCAAGTTGGCCAATCGAGCAAGCCTAGTCAGAATGCGAAACCAAGCCAGGGCAACAACCAAGGATCCCAGCAAAATAAGAGAAAAGGGAATTTTTCTGGGAATCGCCAGGGCAATAATCAAAACTAGCAGCGGAGAACAGCTGGTAATGCAGAATCCAATGTGCAAAATTGCCCTACATGCGGGAAAAGACATTCTGGGCAATGCAGATTTGGGCCACTTGTTTGCTATGAATGTGGAAAGGAAGGCCATTACGCCAGGAACTGTCCAAATAAGTAGGGTGGACAAGGCACTTCCCAACCGCACCAGACACGTCCACAAGCTCATTCCCTTCAAGTCAGAGTGGAAGAGTCACCAGTGAGGCCGCAACGCCAGGAGCGAATGTCACGTGCTAATGCTCGTGTGATGGCCTACAGCAAGGAAGACGCAGAGGCAGGAACATCAAACGTGGTGACAGGTCAGCTTCCTGTCGCTAGTCATGTAGCCTCTATACTATTCGATTCCGATGCTACGCATTCATTTGTTTCCTATGCATTTGCTGACAAGATAGGACTTCCTAAGGATAATATGGGAAGGGTATTTAAGACAGCTTTACCTTCTGGGGAAGTATTGTTGTCCAGTTACTGGTTACCCTATGTACCAGTATATGTGGCAAATAGGGAACTATATGCTGAGTTGATCGTAATGAAGATCATGGATTACGATGTGATTCTAGGCATGGATTTCCTAGGGAAATACCGAGCTACGATCAACTGTCGAAATCGAAAGATAGTATTCCAACCCGAGAAAGAAGAGAGTTTCGAGTATGTTGATACTTCTCGAAGACCCGGGAAGATGATGATCAGTTCCCTAAAAGCAAGCAAGCTGATAGCCAGTGGTTGCATAGGATATCTGGCATATGTGGTGGATACTGCAGAGGAACAGAAGCTTCAAGCTGAAGATGTTCCTGTGGTTAATGAGTTTCTTGACGTATTTCCGGAAGAGTTACCAGGGATACCTCCAGAGAGAGAAATCTCGTTTGAAATTGAGTTGATGCCTGGAACAACACCCATTTCCAAAGCACCATACCGTATGGCTCCAGTGGAGTTAAAAGAGCTACAGGTACAATTAAAGGAGCTTTTGGATAAAGAATTCATCAGGCCGAGTTTTTCTCCATGGGGTGCACCTGTGCTATTCGTCAAGAAAAAGGATGGAACATTCCGACTGTGCATTGATTACCGGGAGTTGAATAAGGTTACGATCAAAAATAGGTATCTGTTACCTAGAATTGATGACCTATTCGACCAGTTAAAAGGTGCAGCGGTATTTTCCAAGATCGACTTACGATCAGGATATCACCAGCTGAGAATCAAAGAGAGTGATATTCCTAAGACGGCATTTAGGACTCGTTATGGGCACTACGAGTTCCTTGTGATACCATTCGGATTAACAAATGCGCCGGCAGCATTCATGGGTTTGATGAACAGAATTTTTAAAGAGTATCTGGATAAGTTTGTCATTGTATTCATTGATGACATTCTTATATACTCGAAGACTCATGAAGAGCACAAGGAACATCTGAGGATCGTGTTGAATACGATAAGGAAGCATCAACTGTATGCCAAATTCTCAAAATGCGAATTTTGGCTGGACAGAGTACATTTTCTCGGACATGTTGTATCCCAGGAAGGTATTGCTGTAGATCCGACAAAGATAGAGGCAATTAACCAGTGGCCTGTACCCAAGAGTGTGACTGAAATACGCAGTTTCTTGGGGTTAGCTGGTTATTATCGGCGATTTGTAGAGGGATTCGCGCGACTAGCTACACCTCTTACTGCTCTTACACGCAAGGAAAGGAAGTACGAGTGCACTATGGAATGCGAAAGAAGCTTCCAGGAGTTAAAGAGGCGACTGACAAGCGCACCAATCCTTACGCTTCCCACTGAAGGGGAGAAGTTCGTGATCTACAGTGATGCATCTAAAATAGGATTGGGAGCAGTCCTGATGCAAGACGGCAAGGTGATTGCCTATGCTTCCCGTCAATTAAAGGATCATGAAAGGAATTATCCTACGCATGACCTTGAACTTGCTGCAGTAGTGTTCGCACTTAAAATTTGGCGACACTATCTTTATGGAGCTCAATGTCAGATTTTCACTGATCACCAAAGCTTGAAGTATTTCTTCACGCAAAAAGAGCTCAATATGCGACAGAGACGATGGTTGGAACTGGTGAAGGATTATGATTGTGAAATCCTCTACCATCCAGGAAAGGCCAATCGTGTAGTGGATGCTTTAAGTAGGAAGTCTACTATATCGCACCAGCTACCAATAAAAAGGCTTCCGAAGCCATTGCAGCAAGAGATAAATTCGTTGAACTTGGAACTGATATATGGAAGATTAGCTGCACTCCAAGTGGAATCATCGCTATTTGAGGAAATAAAGGAAGCTCAGAGGTGAGATCCAGCAATGATAAGTTCTTAAGAAGGAATTTCCAAGGATGGAATAATCCTTTATCAAGGAAAGATAAATGTTCCAACTGATGAAGAACTTAGAAGACGGATCATGTCAGAAGCCCATAAGACACCCTATTCGGTTCATCCCAGAGCTAGCAAGATGTATCAGGACTTGAAGTTACAGTTCTGGTGGAAAGGGATGAAGAACGATATAGCGAAATTCTTGAGCAGATGCATGACCTGTCAGAGAATCAAAGCGGAACATAAACATCCAGCAGGAAGATTGGAACCGTTGAAGATTCCTGAATGGAAATGGGAACACATTACGATGGATTTTGTAGTGGGACTCCCGAAAACCCGAGAAGGTTATGATGCCATTTGGGTTATTGTGGACAGACTGACCAAGATGGCACGGTTTATAGCTGTCAAGATGACTTTTTTGCTGGAAAAGTTTGCTCAGCTGTATATAACTCATGTCGTCAGATTACATGGAGTACCAAAATCCATTGTATCAGATCGAGATGCACGATTCACTTCGAATTTCTGGAAGTGTGTGCAAGAGGCCATGGGTACTGAATTGAGACTCAGTACGGCTTTTCATCCGCAAACAGACGGGCAGTCAGAGCGGACAATTCAGACGTTAGAAGACATGCTTCGAGCTTGCGTTATGGATTTTGCGGGAAATTGGAACGAGAAGTTACCATTGATTGAATTCTCGTACAATAATAGTTACCAAACTTCGATAGGCATGGCACCTTACGAGGCTTTGTATGGACGGAAGTGCAGATCACCATTACATTGGTATGATTTATGAGAAAAGCAGTTGCATAAGACGGATTTCATGCAAGAGACTTCCGATGCAGTTGCTAGAATTCAGCGTCAAATGAAAATTGCGCAAAGCCGACAAAAGAGTTACGTGGACAAGAGGCAAAGATCCTTGGAGTTTGATGAAGGAGACTTCGTGTTTCTCAAGGTATCGCCCATGAAGGGGATTATGCGCTTCGATAAAAAGGGGAAACTGAGTCCAAGATATATTGGGCCCTATGAAATTATCGAACGCATTGGAAAGGTCGCTTATAGATTAGCGCTACCCCCAGAATTGTCGGCAGTGCATAACGTATTTCATGTGTCAATGCTGAGAAAGTATATACCAGATCCGTCCCATGTTTTGAAGCATGAGCCCATTCAAATCCACGAGGATTTGACATATGAGGAACAGCCTATTCGAGTACTAGCTCGTGAAGAGAAAGTACTGAGGAATAAGGTAATCCCACTAGTGAAGATTTTGTGGAAAAATCACAACATTGAAGAAGCTACGTGGGAACGAGAAGACGAGATGAGGAGTTTATACCCCCATTCGTTCTAATTTTCGAGGACAAAAATTTTATAAGGAGGGGTGAATGTGACAACAGGGAAATTCAGGCAGTTCTCGGATGAAAAATGTACAATTGTATGTATATAACAATTTGTACCATTTAAAGAGTGAAATAAATGTATGTATTTGTTTAGAATATGTGAAAATGTTCTAACAATACTGACGAGTAAGAATTCAGTGTTGGAAAAATTCACTGAGTTGAAACGGGTGAAACGGTGCAAAACCGGCATTGAAAACCCTAACCGGAGCAATAAAAGACGGTAAACTTCCGGGATTGATTTTGATCAAACGGAAGCAGTTTAAATTGATCCGACTGCACAGGAGACCTCAGGAACACACCGGGACGATTTCAGGAAAATTTCGGCTCGAACCGGTATCGGTCAAAAAGTAGTCGAATTAATGTGAATAGTGAAAGTCAAAGTAAACTTTCACTTTTGCATTTATGACATCATAAATCAAGATTAATAAATGAAATAAATAAGGTGGTTGGTGGCATTAATGGCTAGGATTTAATCACCTTTTGATCTAAAGGCCAAGATTTGGCCAAAAATTACCATTTTTAATTTTTGAAAAATGGGGAAAGAATTAGGTTGAAAGATGTCTAATTCTCATTGGTGGAAGGCTAAATTAATTGGCCTTTGGTTTCATTAAGTCGGCAAAAAATTTTACAAAGTGGCCGAGACCCATTTTTCAAGCCAAACCAAAAGAAAAAAAATTTTCTAAGTTTCTTCCATGGAGTCTACGTGAGCCACCCAAGGGAAACCAAGATTTTCTTCAACTTTTATTCACAAAAAAGAGTGTCAAAGTGTTCCTTGAAGACAAAGGAAGCATTAGACCAAGGTAACTCCCTTTTTCACTAAATTTTTTCATGGTTTTTCTTCATGAAATCCGTGGGTGAATAGTGAGAAAAAGATGAAAAATTTTTGGTTGTTTTTCATGGATTTGATGTTGGGTTATGTTAAGGATGTAATAAGGAAGAAAACCATGCAAATTGTGTAAAGAAAAACCGAAATTTTGTTAGTTTTTCAAGGGAAAATCCGTGGGTTACCTTAGGTAACCAATGAGAAAAAGTTGTGGTTAATTGCTAACATGCTTTCAAAGTTGAAATTGGTGAAGAATAAAGCATGAATTTATTGTGAAAAGTTTGAAAAAAATTCTTGGTATGCATTTCATAAAATGGCCGTGGGGTTTAATAATGGTTTGGAAGAAAATTTTTGCTTGATTTATGTGGTATTTGGTTGATTGGAATTATGCATTTCAATATGCAAATGATGAATTTATAATGGAAAGAATGAAACAAAATTTTTTGGCATGTTTTCATTCTTTGGCCGTGGGTTATACAAGGGTAAAAACCCTAGGAAATTTGGTTGAAAATGCAAAGATAATGGGCTTGAAAATGTGTTAAAAATGTGACATTTGAATGGCCTAAGGTGTGGTGAAAGTTTGACAAAATTTGGTTTGGTTTGGTTGTGAAAACCGAAACCAAATTAAGGGTAAAATTGTGAAAAAATTTTGTTATGTGGGTGATAATGTGGAATTGGAATTTTGTGGGTTTTTATGTAAAAGTTTGGAAAACTTTTACATAAAATAGGCTTGTGGTATAGTACGTGGCAAGTACATACGGTTCGAGGCGTACCTAACGCCGGAAACCTTAAAATTACGCCGAAATGCTGCGGAAATTTCAAAAACGGCATTCGGGGTAAAATAGGAATTTAAAATAAAAGTTAGGGCCGGGACGGAAACCCGAGTCCCTAACGGAAAAATTGAATAAGGAAAAAAATTTAAGGGGTGGGTTGTGAATAGTAACCCATCCCCTTGAAAATGAAAAACATGAGTGAAATTGAAAAACCGACCCCGAGGGGGGGGCGTTTTTGGAAATAAAATAAAGGTCCGAGTCGGGAACGGAAAACCCGAGCCTCGGAGACCTAGGTCGGGAAAGTCTAGATGAACGTTTTAAATACTAGTGAAACGTCCATTTGAGGCTCCGAAACGATAGAAAATCGCTAAACCGACGTAAGGGTCGGAATAGTACTTCCCGATGGCCGGGAAAGCAAAAAGTAGAAATAAAGTAAAAACGAACCCGGTAATGATTAGACAAGAGTCAGAAAAGTTCCTGAGAGCCAAAAATGCAGTCTGGATCAATAAAATTCCGTCAGGGGCAAAACTGCAATTTTGCCAAAATATTGGGGCAAAATCGTAATTTTGCAAAAGTTGGGGGAAAATGGTGAAAATAATAAATAAAACCTAAAAAGTTATAAATAGGTTTTATTTAAGCTTTTTAATGGAAAATAAAAGCTATAAATGGAAATGAAATTAACAGACAAGGTTTTGTCTGTAGGATCCCAAAATCGGCCTACAAGGAAGGCGATTCAAGATCCAAGAGAGAGAAAGGGAATAGTCTGATAAGGTAAGTTCAGACATTTACCTGTCTACAACATATAGCAATATTGTGCTAACTTTAATGTACTAACTATAAGTTAGGTACATATGTGCTACGGGCACTATGATATAATAGAGAGAGAGACGAAATGTGCTACGGGCACTATAAGAATGGGACAGATGGTTAATTGTGCTTCGGGCACTAGAGCGAGGTTAATGAAACTCACTCACCTAAAAATTAAAATGTGAACCATTCCTAACCACGGGACAATGTGAAGTCACCGGGTTAGAATGTTAAAAAGTCGGTAATGAAACCACTTTCTGGCGTACCAGCCTTCCGTATAGGGAGGTACTATTTTTACCTTCGGGGCTATGAGACTAAGGCTGTGGAGGTCAGCACTGATGTACCGCTCCCAGTCATATAAAATTTTGCCTTCGGGGCTATGAGATTAAGGCTGTGGAGGTCAGCACTAATGTACCGCTCCCAGTCATGCGCACTTAAATAGTACTGCCAACCTGAGCTCAAAACCAGAACGTAATCAAAGATAATGACCTAAAACTGAAACTATGCCATAATTGAGCATAAGACAGTTTAGTGAGAGTACTAATATCGCGGTAGATTTACTGTTGTGACACAGTGTTGTGGTCAACCTTACTATTCACCATGAATAGTGGTCAAGTTACTATTCATATATGAATAGTGGTCAACGGTACTATTCATGATGAATAGTACTATTTATAGAAATTTTATTTCTTGCATGTTTAAACTTACTGAGCCTGTAGCTCACCATTTTTTCTAATGTTGCAGGTAAGCAACCAGCTCAGTAGCTTGTTTGACTGGATGCGGACGGGATGGCGCGTGTCAAATGGGATAACTGGGCGAGGGATATGGTACTGCCAGAGTCTTCCCGCTGAGCGTTAAAGTGAAGGAAAAAAAAAAAAGGGAAACAGTTCTTTTGTAATTATATATATATTTTACAAAAGTACTATATTATTTATATTACTTTGTACTTATCAACAAAGTAAATAGTGGAAGAAGATTTTACATGATGTTTAAAAAAAAAAAAAAATTTCCCCAAAAACGACATGATTTAAAAAGAGAGTGAGATAAGCCGGCGACCCATGAGAGTACAATCTATCGCAGTTAGCGATAAGCTCAACTGTAATAGTATTGTATGATCTCTACGAGGGGCGGGCCGCCACAATTTCTTTCCACATTTTACAAAAATTAAAATGGTGAATTTTTGGTCAAATCTTGGCCTTTAGATCAAAAAGCAATTAAATCATGGCCATTAATTCTACCAACCACCATTTTCCTTCCATTTATTAAATGGATTTATGATGTCATAAATGCTAAAGCATATGTTGACTTTGACTTTCACTATTCATATTAATTCGACTACTTTTTGACCGATACCGGTTCGAGCCGAAATTTTCCTGAAATCATCCCGGCGTGTTCCTGAGGTCTCCTGTGCAGTCGGATCAATTTAAATTGCTTCCGTTTGATCAAAATCAATCCCAGAAGTTTTCCGTCTTTTAGTGATCCGGTTAGGGTTTTCAATGCCGTTTTTGGCACCGTTCCACCCGTTTCAACTCAGTGAATTTTTCCAACACTAAATTCTTACTCGTCAATATTGTTAGAACATTTTAATATATTCTAAACAATATAAATACATTTATTTCACTCTTTAAATAGTACAAATTGTTATATACATACATTTGTACATTTTCTTCCGAGAATTGCCTAAATTTCCCGGTTGTCACATTCACCCCTCCTTATAAAATTTTCGTCCTCGAAAATTAGAACAAGTGGGGGTATAAACTCCTCATCTCGTCTTCTCGTTCCCACGTAGCTTCTTCAATGTTGTGATTTTTCCATAAAATCTTCACTTGTGGGATTGTCTTATTCCTCAGTACTTTCTCTTCACGAGCCAGTACTCGAATAGGTTGTTCCTCATATGTCAAATCCTCGTGGATTTGAACAGGCTCATGCTTCAACACATGGGACGGATCTGGTATATACTTTCTCAGCATCGACACATGAAATACATTATGCACTGCCGACAATTCAGGAGGTAACACTAATCTATAAGCAACCCTTCCAATGCTTTCGATAATTTCATAAGGTCCAATATATCTTGGACTTAGTTTCCCTTTCTTACCGAAACGGATAATCCTCTTCATAGGCGATACCTTGAGAAACACGAAGTCTCCTTCATCAAACTCTAAGGATCTCCGCCTTTTGTTCGCATAACTCTTTTGTCGGCTTTGTGCAATTTTCATTTGATGCTGAATTCTAGCAACTGCATCGGAAGTCTCTTTTATGAAGTCCGTCTTATGCAACAGCTTCTCTCGCAAATCATACCAGTGTAATGGTGATCTGCACTTCTGTCCATACAAGGCCTCGTAAGGTGTCATGCCTATAGAAGCTTGGTAACTATTATTGTATGAGAATTCAATTAACGATAACTTCTCGTTCCAATTCCTCGTAAAATCCATTACACAAGCTCGAAGCATGTCCTCTAACGTCTGAATTGTCCGCTCCGACTGTCCGTCTGTTTGCGGATGAAAAGCCGTACTGAGTCTCAGTTCAGTACCCATGGCCTCTTGCACACACTTCCAGAAATTCGAAGTGAATCGTGCATCTCGATCTGATACAATGGATTTTGGTACTCCATGTAATCTGATGACATGGGTTACGTATAATTGAGCAAACTTTTCCAACGAAAAAGTCATCTTGATAGCTATAAACCGTGCCATCTTGGTCAGTCTGTCCACAACAACCCAGATGGCATCATAACCTTCTCGGGTTTTTGGGAGTCCCACTACAAAATCCATCGTAATGTATTCCCATTTCCATTCAGGAATCTCCAGAGGTTCCAATCTTCCTGCTGGATGTTTATGTTCCGCTTTGATTCTCTGATAGGTCATGCATCTGCTCACAAATTTCGCTATATCGTTCTTCATCCCTTTCCACCAGAACTGTAACTTCAAGTTCTGATACATCTTGCTAGCTCTGGGATGAACCGAATAGGGTGTCTCGTGGGCTTTTGACATGATCCGTCTTCTAAGTTCCTCATCAGCTGGAACATTTATCCTTCCTTGATAAAGGATCATTCCGTCCTTGGAAATTCCTTCCTGAGAACTTGTCATTATTGGGTCTCGTCTTTGAGCTTCCTTTATATCCTCAAACAACGATGATTCCACTTGGAGTGCAGCTAATCTTCCAGATATCAGCTCCAAGTTCAAAGAATTTATCTCTTGCTGTAATGGCTTCGGAAGCCTTTTTATTGGTAGCTGGTGCGATATGGTAGATTTTCTACTTAAAGCATCCGCTACACGGTTGGCCTTTCCTGGATGGTATAGGATTTCACAATCATAATCCTTCACCAGTTCCAACCATCTTCTTTGTGGCATATTGAGCTCTTTTTGCGTGAAGAAATACTTCAAGCTTTGGTGATCAGTGAAAATCTGACATTGAGCTCCATAGAGATAGTGTCGCCAAATTTTAAGTGCGAACACTACTGCAGTAAGTTCAAGGTCATGTGTAGGATAATTCCCTTCATGATCCTTTAATTGTCGGGAAGCATAAGCAATCACCTTGCCACCTTGCATCAGAACTACTCCCAATCCTACTTTAGATGCATCACTGTAGATCACAAACTTCTCCCCTTCAGTGGGAAGCGTAAGGATTGGTGTGCTTGTCAACCGTCTCTTTAACTCCTGGAAGCTTCTTTCGCATTCCATAGTCCACTCATACTTCCTTTCCTTGCGTGTAAGAGCAGTAAGAGACGCAGCTAAATGCGTAAATCCCTCTACAAATCGTCAATAATAACCAGCTAACCCTAAGAAACTGCATATTTCCGTCATATTCTTGGGTGTAGGCCACTGGTTAATTGCATCTACTTTCGCTGGATCTACAGCAATACCTTCCTGGGATACAACATGTCCGAGGAAATGTACTTTGTCCAGCCAAAACTTGCATTTTGAGAATTTGGCATATAGTTGATGCTTCCTTATCGTATTCAGCACGATCCTCAGATGCTCCTGGTGCTCCTTATGAGTCTTTGAGTATATAAGAATGTCATCAATGAATACAATGACGAACTTATCCAAATACTCTTTAAAAACTCTGTTCATTAAATCCATGAACGCTGCTGGTGCATTTGTTAATCCAAATGGCATCACAAGAAACTCGTAGTGACCATAACGAGTCCTAAACGCCGTCTTAGGAATATCACTTTCTTTAATTCTCAACTGGTGATATCCTGATCGTAAGTCGATCTTGGAAAATACCGCTACGCCTTTTAATTGGTCGAATAGGTCATCAATTCTAGGTAACGGATACCTATTTTTGATCGTGACCTTATTCAACTCTCGGTAATCAATGCACAAACGGAATGTTCCATCCTTTTTCTTGACGAACAACACAGGTGCACCCCACGGAGAATAGCTCGGTCTGATGAATCCTTTATCCAAAAGCTCCTTTAATTGTTCCTGCAGCTCCTTTAACTCCACTGGAGCCATGCGGTATGGTGCTTTGGAAATAGGTGCTGTTCCAGGCATCAGCTCAATTTCGAACGAGATTTCTCTCTCTGGAGGTATCCTTGGTAACTCTTCCAGAAATACATCAAGAAATTCATTAACAACGGGAACATCTTCAGGTTGAAGCTTCTGTTCCTCTGTAGTGTCCACCACATATGCCAGATATCTCATGCAACCACTGGCTATCAGCTTGCTTGCTCTCAGCGAACTGATCATCATCTTCCCGGGTTTTCGAGAAGTATCGATGTACTCGAAACTCTCTTCTTCCTCGGGTTGGAATACTATCTTCCGATTTTGGCAGTCGATTGTAGCTCGATATTTCCCTAGGAAATCCATGCCTAGAATCACATCGTAATCCGTGATCTTCATTACGATCAACTCCGCATATAGTTCCCTATTTGCCATATATACTGGTACATGAGGTAGCCAGTAATTGGACAACAATACTTCCCCCGAGGGTAAAGCTGTCTTAAATACCCTTCCCATATAATCCTTAGGAAGTCCTATCTTGTCAGCAAATGCATAGGAAACAAAAGAATGCGTAGCACCGGAATCAAACAGTATAGAGGCTACATGACTAGCGACAGTAAGCTGACCTGTCACTACGTTCGATGTTCCTGCCTCTGCATCCTCCTTGCTGTAGGCCATCACACGAGCATCAGCACGTGGCACACGCTCCTGGCGTTGCGGCCTTACTGGGGACTCTTCAACTCTGGCCTGAAGGGAATGAGCTTGTGGGCGTGTCTGGTGTGGTTGGGAAGTGCCTTGTCCACTCTGCCTATTGTTTGGATAGTTCCTGGCATAATGGCCTTCCTTTCCACATTCATAGCAAAGAAGTGGCCCAAATCTACATTGCCCAGAATGTCTCTTCCCACATGTAGGGTAATTTTGTACATTGGATTCCGCATTTCCAGCTATCCTTTGTTGCTGGTTTCGATTATTTCCCTGGCGATTCCCAAAAAAATTGCCTTTTCTCTTGTTTTGCTGGGATCCTTGATTATTGCCCTGGCTTGGTTTAGCATTCTGATTAGGCTTGCTTGATTGACCAACTTGTGTAGACTTCGCCAAAGTCCTCTCCTTCTTCTTGGCCTCCTAGTGTTTTTCTCTTTCCTCTTTTTGTCGGGCTACGTGAAACTCAGCTCTGATAGCCCGACTAACACAATCTGCTACAGAAGTAGGTGGTACCTGACCAGTGTCTACTAACGCAGCAATTTCAGGCCTGAACATCCTGATCATTTTCTATATTTTCTCCCTCTTAGTAGGGACTACATAGGGACATAAACGGGATAACTGGTCGAATTTTCGACAAACTTTGCTCACCGACATATTTCCTTGCGTCAATTCTGAGAACTCTTTCTGTTGTTGTCTCAGAGATGCAGGGTCATAATATTTCTGGTTAAATTCTTCCAGAAATTCTGCCCAACTCATGGTAGACACGTCTCTTCTCATTCGTACAGTGTCCCACCAAAAACGAGCATCTTTTCTCAGCACAAAAGACGCACAGGCAACCTTCTCCCGGTCAGTTAGGTTCATGAATTCCATGATCACTTGCAATGATGACAACCAGTCTTCAGCCTCTAGAGGATTTGTAGACTCTTCAAATTCTAGCGGCCTCATACGCCTGAATCTTTCATAGAGGGGTTCCAGATTTAATACCAATTGCTGTTCAGGAACTCTCTCATTTACAGCAGCTGGAGGGATAACTGGATCTACCTCAGCTTCCTGTTCTACTTGGGTACCCTCAAAGCCTTGTCTCTGTTCTAACTCCTCTACCCGTCGCCTCAGATCAGCATTTTCTTGCATCTGAGCTTCTAGTAGGGCTTGTATCTGATCTAATCTCTCCATGACATTAGGACGTCGTTTTCGTCCCTCTGGTCGATTTTGCAAATCTACCATCTTACCTATTGTCCTATTATGGCACAATAATTCACCGTTAGCCTTTCCATAACCACATTTGTAAGATCATATAAATTTATGAAATTCAGGGTAATGTAAAGCCACATCATCGTAACACGTCATCATACAACGTATAATCATTTTGATATTTCATTCATAGCAAAACGCTTATATATCATACATAATCATCACCAGTCATATATACATCGGCCATTTTTATACATCTTGGCCACAAGTCTATACAAAAGAGCTTTTCTCTCTAAGCTACTTATGTACATGTATGCATCTACTGATCACACATCCCCTATGTCTGGGACTAGAGGATATTCTTCTGGATCCTCATCGTCATCTGGATCATCTGAATCGTCACCACCCCTAGGCAATGCTCCCTGTCCTAAGTCATCACCTCCTCGTGGTCTAGACGGTCCAGCTTCATGATCATTCATTATTCTTCTCGGCCTAAAGATGTGTGCGAACATCTCATCTTGACCCAGTGTCTCTCATTGACTCTGTGTCAGATGCTCAATCAAAATCTCCCTCTCGATCGTCCTGATCGTCACCACAAACTCTTGGAGCGTAGGAGGAAATAGCTTAATCACCCTCTGTCTCAACTTCATAGGCAAACCTCTCCAGAACAGCTCACAACAGTTCGCTTCAGTGAGGTTGGGCAACGGACATCTCCTCCTAATGGTCTCCTCAAATCGTGCTGCGTAAGACATCACTGTCTCACCAGACAATATGACCATCCTCTCAGTCTGGAGAATATGGTCCCTAACCTCATCGAATCCAGGGTACGCGGGTGTAACTGCCTCTCGTCTTTCTGGAAGTGCTGGAGCAGGTGCTGGATCCCTAGGCGGAAACTGATCAGCCAATCGCTGACAGAACTCAGCCCAACTGAATCCTAATAAAATCTCCTGGTCACAATACTGCCAAAATACTCGAGCATCTCCTTGAAACATACTGATGGCCAACTGAATCCACATATCTCGATCAATGTCGCATATCACCATAATCCTCTCTATGGCATGGAGCCAATCCTTCGCCTCCATCGACTGTCGTCCACCATCAAACATCGGAGGACTGCTAGCTCGAAATGCCTGTACTGCCCGAGCTGAAACTCTCACCCCAATATGTTGGCGTCCACCAACAACTGGAATGTCCACTACTACAGGTGGATGAACTATCGGTCGTGGTTGTACAACATCTACTGGCACTGGTACTGGTGCTGGTACTGGTACTGGAGGTCTCTCGGGCACCGGGGGTGTGATTACTGGTTGTTGGGCAATAGACGGCCTCACAACAGGTCTCGTCCATACCCGTAATACCCCTCTCGGTCGTGGTAGCGGTGGTCTCACATAAGGAGGTCTGGTCATCCTGTAACCTATAAGGTAATTATTTTCACATAAAAAAATAATTAACTAAACTTAAGTAAACTACTTACTTGGATAGCGGTGCAGGATGCGCGAAGTGTCAAATCAGGATATGGTCAATACTGCTCTGACATACCAACTGTGACGGTAGTTGGTAATCCAAATTAAACCAACCGTAATTCCGCTCTGATACCAACTGTGACAGCAGTTGGTATTCTAGACTACACCAACCGTAAACCCGCTCTGATACCAACTGTGGCGGACCACCCCTCGTAGAGATCATACAATACTATTACAGTTAAGCTTTATTGCTAACTGCGATAGATTGTACTCTCATGGGTCGCCGGCTAATCTCTCTCTCAGTAAATCATGACGTTTTTGGGGAAAATATTTTTTTTTTCTTTAAACATCATGTAAAACATTTCCCACTATTTACTCTGTTGGCAAGCACAAAGTAATTTACATATTATAGTACTTTCGTAAAATATATAATATTACAAAAGGCTGCTTCTTTTTTTTTCCCTTCCTTTTTGATCGCTCAGCGGAAAGACTCTGGCAGGACCATATGCCTCGCCCATTTATCCCATTTGACACACGCTATCCCGTCCGCATCCAGTCAAACAAGCTACTGAGCTGGTCGCTTACCTGCAACATAAGCAAAAATAGTGAGCTACAGGCTCGGTAAGTTCAAACATGCAAGAAATAAAATTTCTATGAATAGTACTATTCATCATGAATAGTACCGTTGATCACTATTCATACGTGAATAGTAACTTTGACCACTATTCATTATGAATAGTAAGTTTGACCACAACACAGTGTCACAACAGTACATCTACCGCGATGTTAGTACTCTCACTAAACTGTCTTATGCTCAATTATGGCATAGTTTCAGTTTTAGGTAATTATCTTTGCTTATGTTCTGGTTTTGAGCTCAGGTTGGCAGTACCATTTAAGTGCGCATGACTGGGAGCGGTACATTAGTGCTGACCTCTACAGCCTTAATCTCATAGCCCCGAAGGCAAAATTGTACATGACTGGGAGCGGTACATCAGTGCTGACCTCCACAGCCTTAATCTCATAGCCCCGAAGGCAAAAGTACCTCCCTGTACGGAAGGCTGGTACGCCAGAAAGTGGTTTCATTACCGACTTTTTAAAATTCTAACCCGGTGACTTCACATTGTCCCGTGGTTAGGAATGGTTCACATTTTAATTTTAGGGGAGTGAGTTTCATTAACCTCGCTCTAGTGCCCGAAGCACAATTAACAATGTGTCCATTCTCAATAGTGCCCGTAGCACATTACGTCTCTCTCTCTACTCTATAATAGTGCCCGTAGCACATATGTACCTAACTTATAGTTAGTACATTAAAGTTAGCAACAATAATGCTATATGTTGCAGACAGGTAAATGTCTTGTAATGACCACCATTTTTATGGCACCTACTTACCATGTAATAAGTCATTAAGGAATAAAATGGACATAATTTAATGTCTTTTAGTGCAAATTTAAGAAACACGGTCAAGTACACGATCGTGTGAGAGGCTGTGTACCGCTCAGATAGATGAAGGTATTTCAAAGACATGGCCGTGTTGAATAGTCTCAACTAGTACATGTCTGTGTCTGAAATGTACACACCCGTGTTGCGTTGCACACGCACGCGTAAGAGTCCGTGTAGAACACTGTGTAATGAGCCGAGAGCCACTATAATGACTATTATGAATTATGAAAATTAATTACTATGTAATGATGTAATTAAGTTAATAAACACAGTGTGTTTTTCAGTTGAATGAATTAAATGAGAATAGTAATGTTTAATTACTATTCATGCGGTAAAAGGGGCAACCGACAGTGAAATCGGTCCACCCTATTATGTGAGTATGCGTTGAGACACGCAATATCAAGAAACCGGTCTAGACGACCATTTCATGATACAGAACTGATGAGCTAGTCATCAGTACGCTCAGACTGGTCATCTGAGCGCAGCAGTGATAATTGCCCTAATAGATGTACAGTATCGAGAAAAGCGGTCTAGATGACCTCTTCTCGCCCATAGACTGACAAAATCAAAGTCAGAACGCTCAGATTAGTCAGTCAGATAGTGAAAAGTGAACAGTGAATAGTGATTAGTGAATAGTGAGAAACGCAGTGTTAGGTTAGTGGCCAAGACGGCCTTAATCTGGCATAAAATTGACATATTAATAGTCAGTAGGTTCAATCTGGTCAAGTGAGCACAAAATGTAGATTTTGTTTAAAAGATACGCAGTATCGGGATAAGGGTCAAGACGACCTTTTCTCCCCCCGAAACTGATATATTTAGACTCAGGACGCCCAAATTAGTCAATCGGACACCTAACACGTTTTTCGAGACGGGGTCATACAGATCCCGAAAACTGGTCTAGAAGACCTCAGATGGACGTAAAACTGATAAATTTGAAATCAGCACGTCCAAATTAGTAAAGGGAGACTGTGTTTGAAATTTCACGCGAAAATGCCACGTTATGCGTGCACAGTGTAGGCCTAACCACAGTATCAAGAAATTGGTCAGGATGACCTTTTCTTGATATAAAATTGATATATTTGGAATTAGAATGCTCAAATTAGTCATTTGAGCACAAAAAGTAATTTTTGACCGGGAACCATGCAGTATCGGGAAACTGGTCGAGACGACCTCGGATGAAGATAAAACTGATATATTTGGGTTCAGCACGCCCAAATTAGTCAGTATAGCCTATCTTAAAATTTTTCAAAAAATTAGTATAAAGGGATCGAAATTTTTAGATTTTTGTAAAAAGGGCCCCCATTATTTTTTTTTCCTATCTTTTTCTCCCCCACACCACACGAAGATGAACAGTGACCGACCATCGAATCAGGCCTCCATTTTCGACACCGCCGGCACCATTGGAAAGCTCTCGACGAGCTGAGTCCAACGGTGTGCCGAGTCGACGGAACCGACGTCGGAGAACGCCGCACGCGCCGCCTAAAGCCGCCGGTGGCCGAATTTTTCAAACCGTGATTTTTCCGCCGTCCGACGTCCAAATGCCACGATTCCGGTCCCAATGGATTCGTGGTGAAGAGTAGAACAAAACCCAGGCTTCATTTCACGTCAACAGCCACCGGATCACGCTGCCCAAGGTTCGCCGTCGCCATCGCCGCCGTCGAATCTCGCTATTCCGGCGGAGTTGAGTTGCAAGGTCGGTATCAAAATGCTCAGAACAACACGTAGATCAAAAGCCCCAAATCAATTTTGGGCAACAACGCCGGAAAATGAAGATCCAACACCGCCACCATCACCGACTTTTCGAGGGCCGATTTCCAGTGATAGGAGCCTCGATTGGTGAAATTGACACCACCAATGGGTTCCTCTCGTCGAGCTCTTCAAGATGGTGGTCGCCACTCCCATCGCCGCCGTGGTCAACACCGGTCAACGGCTGGTCAATGCCAGTCAACGGCGGTCAACGCTGGTCAACGGCGACCCGAAGACCGAAAATTGAAGAATGGCCCATTGGCCTATTTTTGACGTTTCGGACACATCCGCGGCATCGGATTTGCAAACCGGAGTTTCAAAAGTGGAGAACGATGATTCAAAGATTGTGCGATCGAGATCGAACTGTTCACCCGACCGCCAACGGGAACGATTTCGGTAGTGGTTTTGATCCCTTGATTCCTCAATTTATTATTAGAAATAATTATGTATGAATTATGGTTTACTAACTTGAGGAATTGTAAGAAAAAGGGATGAAATGTCGAAAAAGAGAATGTGAGGAAATGTGAATATTTTTACGTAAAAAGCGGAGCTTTTACGTAAAAATTAGGCCTCTGGTTTAGTACGTGGCAGGTTAGAATAGGTTAGATGGTTTTGAGGCATTTCCTAAATGCCGGAAACCCAAAAATTAAGCGGAAATGCTGCTGAAATTTCTAAAACGGCACAAAGGGGTATTTTAGGAAACGAGGGGTGAATATGTGATCGAGATGGAAACCCGAGCCCCCTCGATGACCTAGGTCCAGGAAAGAAGGACGGACGTTTACAGGATTAGTGAACCGCCCAATTAGAAATCTCGAAATGTAAGAAAACGACCCCTAGATCAGAATAGTGCCACCCGAGGGACGGGTGTGATCTAAGTATAAAATTTGGGGCGATTACATCGGTAATGGTAACCCGACAGGCTAAATGGTCATACGGGAGGTATTCAGTCAGTTGATTGGTCGGTTAGCTAGTCAAGGACCAAGTCGGAATGGGATAGTGAGAGACAGTGATTAATTTGTCAAGTAGACAAATTAATCAAGCACGATTAAAAATTAAATATCAAATTTCCCAAAGTAGAGCAGTTGGGTACCGATAGGCATCGGTACCACACAACGATAAGTTTATTAGTTCCTAACGATAGAGTGACCTAAGAGCGATGTTAATTAATTTATTAGGTAAATAAATTAATTAACAATGATTAGAAAATCAAATTCTTAAGAAGAGGGCAATTAGTACCGACAAGGATCGGTATCACTAACGATAGAGTTTTTATTAGTCACTAATGACCACAGTGACCTAAGATTGAATGTTAATGTAATGCATTATGATTACAGGGAGGTACCTGTATTGTGACGAAGGCGAGAGTATAAACTGTCTGCTGACAGGTAAGTACAACTCCGCCTACAGCATGGATAAAATGAATTTAAAATGATGCTTTTCCAGTAATTTAAGTATGTATCTTGCACACAATGCTGCACAGCATACATAAGAGCATATAGTTTCACAATCGAGTAGATTGATGAAAGAACAAGATAGAAGCCATAGATCCCTACCGCGTAGGATTGGGGATAGCTTAGAGAAGCGTATGGCTAGAACAGTTAAACAAGATGGAAATAAGTAGGTGTGTCGTACCGGCTCCTTCAGTCGAAGGGGTTTCCAGTTAAAGAAAGTTAAAGCCAAAAGTTGAGCATCAGTTGATGGCTCTTCGGCATTAGTTGACCTCGGGCGTTACCGTTGGTCTGCGCGCACACGGTACTGACACATGGGCCCTAAATAGACAAGAAAAGAAAAGAGAAGTTTGAAGCATAAATGAACATAACCGGACCATGCATTAGTTATAGTTCGCTATGCTTTCTTTTTCAGTAGAGTGCATACAGTACACGATGCTTCTGTCATGCATAAAGTATGTGAAGTTTTATATTCAGTGTTATGACATGTTATGTGATGACATGATATGTGAGCTGATATGTGATATGCTTATATGGTATGTGATTTATTAAGTGATATATGTCATGCTTAGGATTTTAAGTATGTGCTATATTTTAAACATGTTTTGTGGTTAACATGTTGTACTTACTGGGCGTAAAGCTCACGGAGTGTGTTCATGCTGTAGGTAAGTTTCCTATAGCGCAAACACCAAGGGGCGATGATGGCGGCGGAGGTGGATGTGAGGATGAGGTTATGGATACACCGCGAGTATTCTTCCGCATAGTATGAGTAAATAGTATTTTGAACGGTGACAGTTAAATAGTATTTTTAATAGTAAAGATTAATTGGTATTTTGGAACAGTAAACAGTATATGTATGAATAGTATATTTAAATAGTGTCTGGTGAATATTAAGCAGATAAACAAGTATATAAGTGTGTATGTATAATTGAAATCCTTATGTTTTTCAAATTCCGCATTTTAATAGTATACGTATGTGAATAATAAATACGTACGTGTATATTAAAAAAAATCCCTCTAAATTTATGGTATTAAATTCAACAAGTTTAAGTCTCGGTTTTAAAGAGGAAGTATAAGTAAAAGCTAAAGAAGCAAGTAATAGAGTTTTCAGTGACGGTCCGGGCCACTGAGGGCATGGGGCGTCACATGTCTGAACTTACCTTATCAGTCTCTTCCCTTTTTCTCTCTTGGATCTTTGATCGCCTTCCTTGTAGGTCGATTTTTTGGATCCTACAGATAAAACCTTGTCTATTAATTTTATTTCCATTTATAGCTTTCATTTTTCATTAAAAAGCTTAAATAAAACCTATTTATAACTTTTTAGGCTTTATTTATCATTTTTCCCATTTTTCTCAACTTTTACAAAATTGCGATTTTACCCCTATATTTTGGCAAAATTGCAATTTTGCCCCTGACGGAATTTTCTCGATCCAGACTGCATTTTTGGCTCTCAGGAATTTTTTGACTCTTTTCTAATCATTATCGGGTTCATTTCTATTTTATTTTCACTTTTCACTTTCCCGACCCTCGGGAAGCACTATTCCGACCCTTACGTCGGTTTAGTGATTTTCTATCGTTTCGGAGCCTCAAATGGACGTTTCACTAATATTTAAAACATTCATCTAGACATTCCCGATCTAGGTCTCCGAGACCCGGATTTTCCGTTCCCGACTCGGACCTTTATTTCGTTTCCAAAAACGCCCCCCCTCGGAGTCGGTTTTTTTTTCAATTTCACTCACGTTTTACATTTTCAAGGGGACGGGTTACTATTCATGAACCACCCCTTAGGTTTCCCTTATTCAATTTTCAGTTAGGGACTCGGGTTTCTGACTCGACCCCAAACTTTTATTTTTAATTTCCATTTTACCCCGAATGCCGTTTTCAAAATTTTGGCAGCATTTCGGCGTAATTTTAAGGCTACCGGCGTTAGGTATGCCTCGAACCCTATGTACCTGCCACGTACTATACCACAAGCCTATTTTATGTAAAAGTTTTCCAAACTTTTACATAAAAGCTCACAAAATTCAAATTTTCATTTTAAACCATATTACACAAATTTCTTTCATTTTTATCCTTAGTTTTTGGCCACGGTTTTGACAATCAAAACCTAACCAAAACTTCTCAAATTTTCCACCAAATTTTGGCTATTCCAATGTCATTTTTCTAGCACATTTTCAAGCCAATTTCATTGCATTTTTCAACACAATTACTAGGGTTTTTATCCTCACATAACCCACGGCCACACTAAGGAAAACATACCCCAAATTTTCTTTTCTTGCTTTCAATCACAATTCCATCATTTACATTATAAAATGCATGATTTTAAATCATCCAAACATCAACAAAACCATGCAAAATTTTCCACCAAACCCTAATTAACCCACGGCCAGTATAGGGTAAATTCACACCACATTTTTTTCAAGCTTTCCATAATGCAAATCATGCTTTATACTTAACCAAAATGTAATTTAAAGCATGTTAACACTTGAACCATAAAAATTTCTCATTGATTACTCTTGGTAACCCACGGTTTTACCCTTGGAAAACCAACCAAAATTTGGTTTTTCTTTAAACCAAATACATGGTTTTCTTCCTAATTACACCCTTAACAAAACCCAAGCACCAAATCAATGAAAACAACCAAAAATTTTTCCATCTTTTCCACTATTCATCACACGGATTTCTTGAAGAAAAATCAAGAAAAAATTCAATCCAAAGAGAGTTACCTTGTTCACTTGCTTCCTTGGGCTTCAATGAAAGGTTTGACACCAATTTTATGAAGAAAGATTGAAGAAATAACTTGGTTCCTCTTGGGTTACTCACGGCTCCACCATGGAAATAACTTAGAAAAATTTTGTTATGGTGTTGGCTTGAAATGTGTTTCGGCCACTTTATTCCCTAAAGTTACCGACTTAACCAACCAAAAAGCCAATTAATTTGGCTTTCCACCAATCAAAAATCCCCACCTTTCAACCTATTTCTTTCCACATTTTACAAAAATTAAAATGATGAATTTTTGGCCAAATCTTGGCCTTTAGATCAAAAAGCAACTAAATCATGGCCATTAATTCTACCAACCACCATTTTCCTTCCATTTATTAAATGGATTTATGATGTCATAAATGCTAAAGCATATGTTGACTTTGACTTTGACTATTCACATTAATTCGACTACTTTTTGACCGATACCGGTTCGAGCCGAAATTTTCCTGAAATCGTCCTGGCGTGTTCCTGAGGTCTCCTGTGCAGTCGGATCAATTTAAATTGCTTCCGTTTGATCAAAATCAATCCCGGAAGTTTTCCGTCTTTTAGTGCTCCGGTTAGGGTTTTCAATGCCGTTTTTGGCACCGTTCCGCCCGTTTCAACTCAGTGAATTTTTCCAACACTGAATTCTTACTCGTCAATATTGTTAGAACATTTTAATATATTCTAAACAATATAAATACATTTATTTCACTCTTTAAATGGTACAAATTGTTATATACATACATTTGTACATTTTCTTCAGAGAATTGCCTAAATTTCCCGATTGTCACAGTTTATTCTTTCCTACTTCCAATGAGCAGTCCACGCCCCTTTCTTCTGAAAATTGGCAGCATATTTGTCCCAAGATTTGGCTAATTTGATAGACAATTAAGTAGGATTAACCCTAAGTGAGTTGGATCAATTTTGCCTATTAAAGGCACCCTTGACATAAGACAAGGAATTTTGCTTCCACACATCCAAAACCACAAGTCTTTTCTTCTTCCTTTCCCTTGCTTGCTGCTGAATCTTCTCAGCCCCAAAAGCCAACATTTTGCAAGCCAAAACCTTGACCAAAACTCACAAAAAACTGACCTCTTCCAAGCTTGAGTAAGGGGAGACCGAACCAAGCTTTTCAGGTGCACCAAGGGTAAGTGCAAAACTGATTTTTTCCTTCTGTTTTGATTATTAGTTTTGACTTGTTGTTTGAATGATTTTTTTTTGGTAACTTGGCTAGCAAAAAACCACCCTCAAGTCCTTGAGTTTCCATGGCATTTTGACCCCCCAAGCCTAGCCAAAAGTGTGCTTGAGTCCAAAGCACCAAAGGTAAAAACCGAAACACTTCTCATGGTGATTGGTTGAAAAATTTAGTTTCCAATCTAAGGGTTTTATGTGTATTTATTTATGCACAAGTTTGTATTAAGTTATTTGAGCTGTTAGCTTTCATTTCTTAATGTCATTATGGTTGTGATTGTGTTTACTTTAAGTTGCATATGGTTTATGGATGCGAATGTATGGATGTGTATTATGGTGGCTGGACGCAAATCTGCCCTTAGAAAACAGCCACGGATTTTGGCCATTTTGACCCACTTAGGTTCTGAATTAGGGATTTCGTAAAACATGGTGTTTTAAGGAAATTTCGATACGGTCATTTTTACGTCAAATAGGCCTTGGCCAAAAACGAGCGTAAGATAGGTTTTTAGGATGTTTTTCACTCGGTGTCCAAAACTGGGACAAAACTGGGAGCAAAAATCTGAACCCAGTGTTTAGTCTTGGGTTTTGCTATAAATGGACCCTTTAGAGTCCGAACTGGTTCTCAGTCTTAACACAAAAGTCGTAGATCTCATCAAGACCTTGAGAACAACCTGAAATAGTCAAAAATTTCGCTGTTTTGGGCTTCAAACCGAGCCGTTTTTACAGAGACGTAAAACTGGGACTTTTACAAAAAACTGGGCACCAAGCCCATGGGTTTAATGAAATTAGGAGCCATTAGAGTTAGATTTAGGCTCCGAGATGAACACAAGATTTGTTCATCTTGTCGAGGACGAAAACTTTCATGTTTGACAAAATTTCAAACAAAACCGTTTAGACTAAGTTTCAAAATTGTTTTCAAAAGTGGTTCAAAAACCACCTTTAAAATGCAAGCTTTAAAAATATAATTTATACACTTCAAAATAAAAATGTGTTTTTAACACTTTAAAATATGAACAAGGTTCCCATAAAAATATCCCCTAGCTTCCAACGGGGTGATAAGGGAACAGTTTCAAAATAAAGAATTTTACTAAGATTTTCTACAAGCAAACCCAAACTTTTTTTCAAAGTAAAATAGTGTGTGTATCCCGGTAGGCTACCATACCAAACAAGCCTTAGTAGCCCAGTAGGCTACTACTCCAAACAAGCCATAGTGGCCCGGTGGGCCATTACACCAAACGAGCCTTAGTAGCCCTTTACGCTACCACACCCTAACAAGCAAAGTAACCCGGTTGGTTACTACACTAAGTTCATGTATAGTAACTCGATAGACTACTTAGTTACCAACACGCGAGTTAACTGGTCAGTTGACTGAGCGATAAACCAGTCAAGGACCGCGTTTTGAACAACACAGTGAGGAACGATGATTAATCTATCAAGTAGACGATTGATCGAATACGATACAAGTTAGACACCAAATCCCCATAATAGGTTGATAGGGTATCAATGGGTCTCGGTACCCAATAGAAACGCAAGTTATAGTCACTAACGTTAATAGTGACTCAACGAGAGAATTAATGAGAAACGTTATTGATGACAGGTAATAACCTGTGAATTGATAAAGGCGTGATTTCAAGTTACTTGCAATTAGGTAAGTACAACTCCGCCTATGGCATGAACGAAAATGATTTTAAATGATATTTTACAGTATGTTAAAATATGTATGCCATGCACACGATGTTGCACCTCATGTTTAAGAGCATGTAGTTTCACAATTAAGTAGATTGATGAAAAAGCAAGTTAGATGCCATACGTCCCTACCAGGTAGGATTTGGGATAGCATAGAGAAGCATATAGCTAGAAAAGATAAATAAGACGGAAAGTAGTAAGCGTGTCATACCGGCCCTTTCAAATGAAGGGGTTTTAAGTTAAAGCAGAAAGTTGAACATCCGTTGATGGCTCTCTGGCTATTCTACCACGGGCATTACCGATGGTCTATGCACGCACGGTACTGACACATGGGCCCTAAATCGACAAGAAAAGAAAAGAGAAGTTTGAAGCATAAATGAACATAACTGGATCATGCATTAGTTATAGTTCACCATGCTTCTAGATGCATTCAGTACACGATGTTTCTGTGATGCACATGCTATGTGGAGTTTTATAATCATTGATATGATATGTGATATATGATATGTGATATGTGATGTGTTAAAGTGGTATATGTGATATATGACTGCTTATATGTTTTAAGTATATACTATGTTTAAACATGTTTTGTGGTAAACATGTTGTATTTACTGGGCATAAAGCTCACGTAGTGTCTTCATGCTATAGGTAAGCATCGTACGGCTTAATTCCCAATGGACGATGGTGGCGGTGGAGGCAGATGTGAGGGCGAGGTTATGGAGACACCGCGAGTTTATCTTCCGCAAAATTTGAGTATCAATATTTTGAATAGTAATGGTTAATAGTACTTTGAATAGTAATTCTCAGATAATATGTTTGAATAGTAACCGTTACATAGTATTTTTGAATAGTAACCGTAAACCGTATTTTTAAATAGTAATCGTTAAATGGTATTTTTGCATAGTAACCGTAAACCGTATTTTTTGAATAGTAATCGTTAAATAGTATTTTTGAATAGTAACTGTTAAATAGTATTTTTAAATAGTAATTGGTATACGTACGTATACAGTAAATACGTACACGTAAAATAAAAAATAAAAACAAAAATCCCTAATTTTATGATATCTAGTTAAGTATAAATTGCTAGAAAGTATAAGAAAAGCAAGCAAGTTTAGTTTTTAGTGACAGTTTGGGCCACTGAGGGCACGGGCCGTCACAACTCATTACATGGTAGTTAAGTTTCATGAATCATGAGAGTCATTACGGCAGCTCTCTACTTAGTACATAACCTTCTACATGGGCTCTTACATAAGCATGTACAAGGCAATACGAGCGTATTCTAGTCGGCTTACTCAACGCGCTCATGTCTTTGAAACACATTAATCTGCTCGAGCGATACACGACCACTTACACGGCCATGTACTTGACTGTGTTACACTACACGGCCATGTTTATTTCTACGGCTTCTAACATTTCAACAGTTTGAATGGTGCATGGCTATTTACACGGCAGTGTACCTGACCGTGTAAATCAAATTTACACCAAAACGCATCAAATTATTCCTCAATTTCTCATTATATGGGAATTAGGTTACATGAATGGGGCGGTTCTTACAACCTACCTCCTTTACAAAATTTTCATCCTCGAGAATTAGAACAAATCCAGGAAGTCTCTTCTCATATCTTCTTCCCATTCTCACATGGCTTCCTCTATATTATGGTTCCGCCACAATACTTTTACAAGCAGTATAACCTTATTCCTAAATACTTTATCTTCTTTGGCTATGAACTGCATAGGTTTCTCCTCGTACACCAGATCAGCGTGGACTTCAACTAGCTCTGGCACGTACTTCTTTAGCATTGAGACGTGGAAAACATTATGTATGAAAGCAAGGTTATGGAGACACCGCGAATTTATCTTTCGCAAAATTTGAGTATTAGTATTTTGAATAGTAATGGTTAAATAGTACTTTAAATAGTAATTGTCAGATAATATGTTTGAATAGTAACGATTACATAGTATTTTTGAATAGTAACCGTAATCTGTATTTTTAAATAGTAACCGTAAACCGTATTTTTTGAATAGTAATCGTTAAATAGTATTTTTGAGTAATAATCGGTATACGTACGTATACAGTAAATACATACACATAAAATAAATAAAAAAATCCCTAATTTTATGATATCAAGTTAAGTGTAAATTGCTAGAAATTATAAGAAAAGCAAGCAAGTTTAGTTTTTAGTGACGGTCCGGGCCACTGAGGGCACGGGGCGTCACAGTTAGTATCAGAGCGGTTTCCTACCATCCTACCTCACATCACCGTACGCCTGCCTCATCTTTCCAAGTAAGTTAGCTTTTGTTTTTCAAAATTTAGTATATGAGTTGACGATTAAGTTATAATAGGAGAATGGCTGCACCGGTTGACCCTCAGCAAATGCAAAAGGATCGAGAAGCGAGCGTTGCTTTCGCCGCCATACGACCACACACATACGATGGCAGCAACCCATACAAGCTCCCTTATTGGATTCATCATATGGAGACAATCTTTGAAGGGTGCCATATTCCACCCTATCTATAGGTGGTAATGGCCAGTAACCGATTGCGAGGACCAGTATTGACATAGTGGAACGATCGATGCAGGATCAAGGGTCAAACGATGCAGTGGGATGAGTTCTGCCAAGTCCTTCACAACTCTGACGGTCCAGCTAAGGAGGCTGATATCTGGGTGGATATGTGCGAGCGACGATACCAGATCCTCTTCGATACTTGGGATCTCTATGAGGGAGAGACCATGGCACATTATTGTTAGAGATTCCTAGATGCCATGCTACCTCATATTCCACGGGATAGACATATTTCAGATATAGCTGACCTGCTATGGGGAGAGGTACCAGGGTATGTGAAGAACCTCGTTCCCTACCCTCCGTCGCATGAAGACTTGAGGCGCCTGATCCGAGAGATAGTAGACACCGAGAGGGTAGCACTCAACCTTGAACTAGCCCCTCTGTCTCCCGGACACCGTATGGATAAAGACGTGATGAGGCTATCCCCGATGCTCAACCTAATGACGAGGAGGAGGAGATCCCAGATCACATCAGCGACGATGAGGGACAAGAAATGTATGAGCCCCAAGTCATCATCGCCAGTGATGATGAAGTTGATTTTGCTTGGGAAGATGAGGATGAAGACCTCGAGGAGTTTCCCCTGAGTGAAAGCAAGAATGAGGAAATGTCCGATGTAGAGTCAGGATTGTCCTCTAAATAGTAGTAACCTTTTCACAGAAATTTTGTTGTGTAGTTATGTAGAGGGAAATAGTAGCTTTCCCCGTCTGACTCAACTTAATATACCTAATGGGATCGTATTTTGGGAAGTGTGTTTCACTCCTACCAAATTTAATATATATGTGTTTTATGAGATGTTTTATGAGAAGTAGTATCATTTTGCCCTGAAGGCCTAAATATGATTTCTCTACGAGTATGATCAAGTATGGTAAAGTGTACAAGACGGTTCCTGGCACTCAAACGATGTCCCAATACGACGCGATAGTTGTATTGAACATCATAAGAATAAGAGAAGAAAGGAAAGATATAGTATGTATATATCTATGATGCTTAAAATGAAGTTGTTTAGTAAAAAGGAAAGTGATATATAAATACAAATCCCAAGTACAAAACTTGAGAAGCTTATGTTTTCTTTTTTCGTTATGTGATAGGGTTACATAGGTGATAATGGCAAGAACAAGAGCCTAAACAAACCAAGCTACACGAGACGACGAGCTACCGGCACGTCTCGCAGCGATGTAGGAAATGATGGTAAATCAACAACGGGAGCTTAACCAGCTTAGAGAACAGATGAATCGACAACAACAAGCATCACAACCTATGGAGGTACCAATTCAAGCTGCACCAGTAGCCCCCGATGCTCCCAAAGAGCAAGCGGCCCCACCAGCCTAAGTGATGCCAGTACCACCGACTGTGGCTGCTCCTATAGTAGCTAATGTTATTGTACTAGCCAATAGGGAAGGTGACTTATACGAGCGATTTAGGCGAATGAAGGTGCCTAAATTTGAAGGGACTACAAACCCTATTAAAGCCGACGATTAGCTGACTGATGTTCAGGTTATTCTAGACCTCGTGGGACTGACCGAAGGAGAGAAAGTCATATGCGCATCCTTAGCCCTACGGAAAGGAGCACGCCGGTGGTGGAAGACCGTGGTTATCAGAAAGAACATCAATGAAATGAATTGGGTAGATTTTGTTGACGAGTTCAAAGAAATGTACTTCAACAACAAAGCTTTAGTAGTCCAGTAAGATGAATTTAACAACTCGCACCAAGGAAGCATGACGGTCATGGAGGCCATAAGAAAATTTGAACAGCTAGCCAACTTTGCCCCGACCTAGTGCCGACTGAGAAGGAAAAGGTCAGGAGGATGCTAATGTAAGGAAATGCCCTAAGCATTAGAGACATTTTGATGTATTTATTTTGAACTGGATAATAAAATTATATATATAGAGATTATTCATTACATTCCTATCTGTCCTCGTTTTATTTACATGTTAAAGTAAATGTAAGCAAATATGACTCCCTGACTGCTAGTGTTAAACTGTTAGAATGTTGCATGCAATGGACTTTTGTATGCGAGAAGACAATGTTCTAAAGTAAGCGGTCTAAACTATGGTCTGTAGTTTATGGGGTTAGACCGAGCATCTAACTCATGTTAAGACTATTATGTTGTCTAAAGCCTTTGAGGGGACGGTTTGTCTTGACTGTCTAGAGCTGGACTCCTAAGTAGAGACATAGATATGTTGCTTGGTGGTGACATATTAGACCGGGACTAAAGCGTGATTGATCTACGAAGTCCGCTTTGAGTGGATCGATCTGCTTTTGACATTCATTGTGAAGTAACCTTAATCCTGAGTAAATGGATAGCTTCATGTATATGACTTGTGTACTTTGATGTTCCAATGGTTAAAGCGTCTCAGAGGTAGTAAGCTTATAGACCGGTTCGTTGGGTGCATAACTTATATATGACGAAGGATTCATTTACAGATATCGGAATCATAACTCTAATAAGGAGTTAAGGGTATCCTCTTAAAGGCATTATACTGAGTGTGAATATGGACAAGGCCTTGGGTCGTCTGCTGGGCGGATGACTTCTTATTCACATATGGTGAATAATCATTTTGTTTATTCGATAGTATAATGGAACTTTAAGATAGCCTGATCAGTAGGATTAAATGGACTTTGGCCTAAGGCTGATCATGGATATCATATGAGGGTTCTGCATACACGACAAGGTCATTGGACAATAGCTTGTCACAGGCTTACATAATACGGTATATAATTGGGAGTTCAGTTTCAGGTTTATAGTGGTGTGACTCTGAAATTAGTGATTATATGATTGAGTTGTTCGGTAAAGAATGATGATCATATGGATTTGCGGGAGCCCGATTATATATGTCCAATCAGTCCCTCTACTAGCTCCACATAATTCCTTAACGTTTGGAAAATTGATTTGTGTATGCTATTGGCTAGTTTATTATGCATGGATGGTATTGACATAGAATTAGAATGGTCGACAAGATTCTCTGTGGTTGGATTCAGATTTTGTTTTGGATAATAGAGTACACAATTATTTGAACTCCAAATAAAGTTGCCATGATTTTATTTGAGATTGGATTGGAGTTGTAGAAAATTATCCATGAGAATAAGAATTTCAAATACAACTGTTTTGTGGATTTTGAAATTTGAAATTTGAAATTTGAAATTTGAAATTTGAATTTGAAATTTGAAATTCAAAATTTGAATCACAGTCCAAGTGGGATTCGAATTTGTTGTGGTAAATCTGCGAGCAATGAAATTCGAATTTGAGTTTTATATGGAGAGGAAAATCTTGTTAGAATCCTACTTGAATTTTGAATCCAAATCCTAACCAAATATGGACAAAAATTTTGACGATCATCCTCAATGGATTTCCAGATTTTTGTGGATAAGGTTTAAGGAAAAATTCAAGTTTCAATCCCAGTTGAATTTGGATTCTCTCCTCCCTGATAATGGCTGAATTTTTGGAGTAAATCTCCTAGGAGATTTTCAGTTATTTTGGATAAGGATGAGATAAGATTCAAGCTTGAAAATCCTAGTGGAATTTTGATTCTCCCTTATCCAAACGTGGCCGAATTTTTTGTGGGGATTTTCCCCTTGAATTTTCAGATTTTTTGGTTGAAAAAGGGAGATAAAATTCTAGTTAAAATCTTGTTTAGATTTGGATTGGAATTATCCTAAAGTGGCCGAATTTATTGTTGGCATTTTCCCCTTGGAAAATTCAGATTTTGTACTTGTGGATAAGGGAGAATATCTTCTCTTAATCTAATTAGAATTCAGAGAATCACCTCATGCAGGTCTATAAATAGAGGTCCTGCCACTCCAGTTCTGTAAGACCACAGACTCTCAGGTAAGCAGGCTTATTGTTGCACAGCCCACCGTGACAATAAGTTCTTTAGAGGTCTGGGTGGTCGGAAGAAGACTAGCAATGCTAGCATACCGATCGAGGTTCAGAGTGCCCACACACTCAGCCATTTAGGAATTGGAGAATAGTAGAGAAGGCTAGTTGGTTGAAGCCCTCCGGTCATTCTCCTCCTGAAGATTGACGTCCTTGAGGTATGAGTTTTAATTGTTGTTGGTTTATTGTATATGGCATCATGAGATATTTAACGATCTGAAAATTTTTTTATTGTTCCGCTGCGCCACTCTGATATGTTTTTACTGATTTATTTACCTACAATTGGTATCAGAGCCATCTCATGACTATGTCATGTACATAAATTAGACAATTACTTAATCTTTTTATTTATGTATGGATTTGATATTTAGAAAGTGACATTCTAGGATTCCTTTATGTTGTTATCATGTATAAAGTATGTGGTTATTTTAATTTTTTTAAAATTATTATAAGCATACTTGTTTATGCCAGTTATGGCTCATTAGAATTTAGAAAAACTGTATCTAGGAATTTTTATGTAACCATGGGAGCAGTTTATTAACACTATAATTTTCCCATGGATTTTAATTTTGTCTCTTAGAATTATTATGGTTAGAATTTTTGTACACCGGAAAAGGTTTAGGAAATTTTATGTAATTATTCTTGGAGGAGATTGAAGACTGAAGACCGTAATTTATTTTTTCCAAAAGTTAAATTTGATTTAAAGGTTAAAATTTTGATTGTGTGGAAAATTTCAATTTAATTGGGATTCAGATTAATTTTTGGAGATCCTAATAGGTAAATTGGAATATGGCATGAAAATCGAGACACGACCCCTCGGGATAGGCCGTCAGGCCTTGGTGGAGTTGTAGCCTCTGCCCTCGGGCAGGATGGGCTAGGGCAGCCCCTGTGCAGGTCACAACCACCCACGGCCGCAGGCTTGGCCTGTAGCCGAGGGTGGTCGGGGCCCTCCCCAAGGGTAGCCGCAGCCTAGGCGTGCAGCCTGTGGTTGTAGGTGCTGCCTGCAGCCTGCCGGCTACTGCCCCCAGCCTAAGCGTGCAGCTTGGTGCTACAGGCTTGGCCTGCAGCCTGGTAGGGCTACACATGGGCGGCCATGGGCTGCCAGCCCCCCCGGGGGCTGCCCACGGCGGCTGCCGCCTCTGGGGGCGGTGGTGAGACGGTTCAAAAATCGAAAAATTTTGATTTTTAAATTTGAGATTTAATTTTTAAATCATGTTTAAAAATATGTAATTGAAAATTTGAAATTTTTGAAATTACATATTATTATACATGATGTTTAAAATTGTTTAAAAATTTGAATTTGAAATTTAAATTTGAAATTCGAATTTGGAATTTGAATTTGAAATTTAAATTTTTGGAATTTAAATTTTAAATAATTCATAGGATGAGAAATAAATTGAGAGGCTACATAAAGATGGAAACAAGAAGATGGAACAAAATTCAAGACCCAAAGAATGCTTTGGATGAATTTTTGTAATCTTTATTTTCTTTGTTCTAGGATGGAACCATGGCTTGGTTATTCTATCAATTTTTTTCTGTGATATGTCATGGATGTATAAATATGTATTGATGGATGTTTTATATGCATATTTGATAACATGTCATATAGGATAGGTGAGTGCCACTCATACTATATTGATCATACATAATTTGTCAAAACTTGCATCTTTTTCAAAATATTGAGTGGGAGAGGGTTTCAAACAAAACCCACGGCCTCCATTGTTGATCCATATGTGAAAGCATGGTAACACCTCATGTCAGTTCTGCCCTGAACACGCCCCTCGGTAGGTGTTTACCACCGCCGGTATACTAGATTGGATCTCCTATGTGGAAAATGTGTTCGGGTACGATCCTATTCATAACCACCCCTCGGTGGCTTGGTAGGACGTGGATCGGGCTACGTAAACAATGGTTATGCATTCAAGACTCGTTTAGTTATTAACCTTCCCTAGAAGCTCTGTTAACTAAACTGGTGGCCAAATATGCGGTTATTAATATATGCCTTAACCTTGGAGGATTTAAGGCAACATATATTAATTGGACGGGGTCCATGTTCAGGCTATTTGTTTTCATGACCACCCATCGTTGGCTTAGGGTAATAGGTGCTGAGAATTACCGTTGCAATGCTACATGTTTTTCAAGTTTTATGTAGGAACATACTTATATGTTTTGTTTGCTAAATTATCTGTATATTTGCTTGGGCCTTGTAATGATGTCTAGTATAATTTTATTTCAGTTCAAAAATGTCACCGACACCCCTCATTTCAATACTTACTGAGAATAAACTGAATGGCGATAATTATAAAGATTGGAAAAGAAATCTGTTAATAGTTCTCAGCTGCGAGAGACACAAGTTCGTACTAGACGAACCATGCCCACTAGGGCCAAAACTTGACACACCGCTTGAGGAAGTCCCGGTTGCCTATACTCGTTGGAGAGAATCCAATGATATAGCTCGATGCTACATGCTTGCTAGCATGACGAGTGCTTTACAAAAGCAGCATGAGACTTATCAGGTTGCTAGGGAGATCATGGACAATCTGGAGGACATGTTTGGAGGCCAAGAAAAATTGGCTCGACAGTCCGCTATAACCAGCATTATGAACTCTAAGCAAAAGGCGGGTCCTCCGGTGAAGGACCATATGATCACTCTAATGGGATTCTTCACTCAGGCTGCCGAGAACGGTGCTGAGTTGGACTACAACACCCAAATCGAGATGGTGTTCAAAACTCTGTCTAAAGATTTTGTGGGGTTTAAGGCCGCATACAATCTAGCGACAAGGGAGTTAGGACTTACCGAGCTCATGAAGCAACTCCAAGCTTATGAGCGGATGATCAGGGATGGGGATGCGGTCCAACCCAAAGGAGAGGCTAATATGGCGGAATCTTCCAAACCCTCACGGAAGAGGAAGAGACCAAACCAGAAGCAAGCAGCTTCCAGTTCTTCTAATCCTCTTGTCTCGGATGGGAAGAAGAAGAAAAAGAACAAGAAGCCTAAGGACCCTAAAAAGTCCAAATGCTTTCATTGTGGGAAGGTAGGTTACTTTAAGAAGGCTTATCGGGAAATCCTAGCCACCAAGGGCAAGGAAAGTAAGGAACTTCACTACTTGGAAGCGTGTTTGGTGGAAGAATCGAAAGACACTTGGGTCATTGATTCGGGAGCCACTAATCATGTTTGTGTTTCTATGCAGGGGTTCGTGGAAATGAGAAGTCTACATGATAGGAACCTCTCGTTGCGGACTAGAGATGGTAGCTTGGTGGTGGCTGAGGCAGTGGGAGATATTTATCTTTACTTTGATGAATTTAGGTTTATTTTATTGAAAGACTGTTTTTATGTTCCTAATTTTAGGAGGAACCTTATATCGGTAGCTTGTTTAATAAAGGATTCTTATCCAGTTTCTTTTAGTAAAAGAGTTGATATTCGTAGAAATAAGTCTTTTATCTGTTCTGGATGGATGGATGGAAACCTATATTTGATTAAACCAAAGATGTACTCACTGCTTGACACCGAATTAATAGATAACTCTAAAAGATTGAAAGTTTCTCACTCTAACAAGGCGTATCTTTGGCATTTAAGACTTGGTCATATTAATCAGGATAGGATTCAAAGATTGGTGAAAGATGGTCCTCTGGAATCTCTGGAGGAGGTACGTCTTCCTCAATGTGAATCTTGTCTAAAGGGAAAGATGACTAAGAGGTCTTTTGGAGCTAAGGGTACAAGGGCTCAAGAGCTCTTAGAAATTGTGCACATTGACGTATATGGCCCCATGAACATCACAGCACGAGGAGGTTTCGAGTATTATGTCTCCTTTATAGATGATTACTCGAGGTATGGATATGTGTATCTGATGCACCGCAAGAGCGAAACCTTTGACAAGTTCAAAGAGTATCGTGTGGAAGTGGAAAAGCAATTAGATAAATCCATAAAGACACTTCGATCTAATCGAGGTGGTGAATACCTCTCTGATGAATTTCTAGGACATCTTATAAAGAACGGGATATTATCCTAATTGACTGCACTTGGTACTCCACAACAGAATGGTGTAGCTGAAAGGAGAAACAGGACCTTGTTGGATATGGTACGGTCCATGATGAGTTATTCAATGCTGCCATTATCATTTTAGGGATATGCTTTACAAACGGCATGCTATATTCTAAACCAGGTTCGAGAGCAAATCAATTCCCAGAACTCTGTATGAATTGTGGCGTGGCAGGAAGCCCTCCCTTAGACATATGAGAATATGGGGCTGCCCAGCGCATGTGCTGGATGGGGATGCGAAGAAGTTGGAACCAAGATCAGAATTGTGCATGTTTGTAGGGTATCCAAAGGGAACTAAAGGAGGTCTGTTCTATAACCCGAAGGAATAAAAGGTCATTGTCTCAACCCATGCGACATTCTTAGAGGAAAGTCACATGAATGACTTTAAGCCTTGAAGCAAAGTGGTGCTAGAGGAGTTATCGGGTGAAAGAACTGCTCCACAGATTTCGGTCCTGGACGCAAGTCCGAGTTCTGGTGAAAGACCTGCAGACGATCAACAATTTAGGGTGCCTCGTCATAGTGAGAGGGTTTCGAAAAAACCTAATTTCTTCATATATGATGCTAAGGTATACCAGGCTGAGGCTCGTGAACATGAGGATGATCTGGTCATTTATTGTGAAGCTATAAATGATGTTGATTCTAAATCTTGGAAACAGGCTATGAGCAATGAGATGGATTCTATGAAATCCAACTCTGTTTGGGGACTTGTAGATTTGCCAGATGGGATGAAACCTATTGGATGCAAATGGGTCTACAAAAGAAAGAAGGATGCTAAAAGGAGAGTGGAAACTTTCAAAGCTAGACTAGTTGCAAAGGGGTACACGCAAAAGGCTGGAATCGATTATGATGAAACCTTTTCGCCTATTGCTATGTTAAAGTCTATCCGTATTCTTCTGTCTGTTGCTACGGTTCTCGATTACGAGATCTGGCAAATGGATGTCAAGACGGCATTCTTGAATGGCCATCTTAAAGAGTGTATCTATATGATACAGCCCGAAAGATTCGTAGCAAAAGGTCAAGAAAGGAAAGTCTGTAAGTTACTTAGATCCATTTATGGATTAAAGCAAGCATCCCGCTCATGGAACCAGAGGTTTGATCAAGCGATTAAGACATTTTTTTTTGAGTAGAACGTTGATGAACCCTGTGTTTATAAACGTATTAAGGATGGAAAAGTGGTCTTTCTGATACTCTATGTCGATGATATACTACTTATTAGGAATGATGTAGGGAACTTATCATCAGTCAAGCTTTGGTTACACCGACAGTTTGACATGAAGGACTTGGGAGAAGCTAATTATGTTCTAGGCATTCGTCTCTTCAGAGATCGAAAGAACAAAATGATAGCGTTATCCCAAGCTTCATACATAGATAAAATAATTGACAAATATGCAATGCAAGAGGCAAAGAAAGGTGCACAACCTTCTATTGCTGGTCTAACTCTTTCATTAGATGACTGTCCTAAGACATCAGAAGAAAGAGAGCGTATGAGTAAGGTCTCTTATGCATCCGCTGTGGGTAGCCTTATGTATGCTATGCTTTGCACTCGCCCGGACATATGTTTTGCAGTAGGTATAGTGAGTCGATATCAAGCGAATCCTGGAACCAAGCACTGGCTAGCAGTAAAGCATATACTCAAGTATCTTAAGAGAACGAGGGATTATATGCTGGTGTATTTCGGAGGGGACCTAACACCCGTAGGATACACGGACTGAGACTTCCAGACTTGCGAGGATTTGAGGAAGTCGACATTAGAGGGCATATGGAGACAGGATAAGTAGATGTATGTAAGATCGCATCTGAAGACAACATTGCCGATCCCTCTACTAAGACTTTGGTGGCTAGAAGCTTTGAGAGGCACGTAGAGGTGATGGGGATGCGTAACATGGCACATCTACTGGCTTAGGACAAGTGGGAGATTGTTAGGAAATGCCCTAAGTATTAGAGACATTTTGATGTATTTATTTTGAACTGGATAATTAAATTATATATATAGAGGTTAGTATTACATTGCTATCTGTCCTCGTTTTATTTACATGTTAAAGTAAATGTAAGCAAATATAGCTCCCTGACTGCTTGTGTTAAACTATTATAATGTTGCATGCAATGGACTTTTGTATGCGAGAAGACAATGTTCTAAAGTAAGCGGTCTAAACTATGGTCTGTAGTCTATGGGGTTAGACCGAGCATCTAACTCATGTTAAGACTATTATATTGTCTAAAGCCTTGGAGGGGATGGTTTTTCTTGACTGTCTGGAGCTAGACTCCCAAGTAAAGACATAGATATGTTGCTTGGTGGTGACATATTAGACCGGGACTAAAGCGTGATTGATCTACGAAGTCCGCTTTGAGTGGATCGATCTGCTTTTGACGTTCATTGTGCAGTAACCTTAATCTTGAGTAAATGGATAGCTTCATGTATATGACTTGTGTACTTTGATGTTCCAATGGCTAAAACGTCTCAGAGGTAGTAAGCTTATAGACCGGTTCGTTGGGTGCATGACTTGTATACGATGAAGGATTCATTTACAGATATCGGAATCATAGCTCTAATAAGGAGTTAAAGGTATCCTCTTAAAGGCATTATACTGAATGTGAAAATGGATAAGGGTTTGGGTCGTCTGCTGGCAGATAACTTCTTATTCACATATGGTGAATAATCATTTTCTTTATTCGATAGTATAATGGAACTTTAAGATAGCCTGATCAGTAGGATTAAACAGACTTTGGCCTAAGGTTGATCATGGATATCATATGAGGGTTCTGCATACATGACAAGGTCATTGGGCGATAGCTTGTCACAGGCTTACGTAATACGGTATATAATTGGGAGTTCAGTTTCAGGTTTATAGTGGTATGACTCTGAAATTAATGATCATATGATTGAGTTGTTCGGTAAAGGATGATGATCATATGGATTTGTGGGAGCCCGATTATATATGTCTAATCAGTCCCTCTACTAGCTCCATATAATTCCTTAACGTTTGATAAATTGATTTGTGTATGCCATTGGCTAGTTTATTATGCATGGATGGTGTTGACATAGGATTAGGATGGTCGACAAGATTCTCTCCGGTTGGATTCAGATTTTTTTTTAGATAATAGAGTACACAATTATTCGAACTCCAAATAAAGTTGTCATGATTTTATTTGAGATTGGATTGGAGTTGTAGAAAATTATCCATGAGAACAATAATTTGAAATACAACTGTTTTGTGGATTTTGAAATTTGAATTTTGAAATTTGAAATGTGAAATTTGAAATTTGAATTTTGAATTTTGAATTTGAAAATTGAATTTGAAATTTGAAATTTGAAATTCGAATGTGAAATTTGAATTTGAAATTTGAATTTGAAATTTGAAATTCAAATTTTGAATCACAGTCCAAGTGGGATTCGAATTTGTTGTGATAAATCCACGAGGAATGAAATTCAAATTTGAGTTGGATATGGAGAGGAAAATCTTGTTAGAATCCTACTTGAATTTTGAATCCAAATCCTAACCAAATATGGACAAAAATTTTGAGGATCATCCTCAATGGATTTTCGGATTTTTGTGGATAAGGTTCAAGGAAAAATTCAAGTTTCAATCCCAGTTGAATTTGGATTCTCTCCTCCCTGATAATGGCCGAATTTTTAGAGTAAATCTCCTAGGAGATTTTCGGTTATTTTGGATAAGGATGAGATAAGATTCAAGCTTGAAAATCCTAGTGGAATTTTGATTCTCCCATGTCCAAAAGTGGCCGAATTTTTTGTGGGGATTTTTCCCTTGAATTTTCAGATTTTTTGGTTGAAAAAGGGAGATATAATTCTAGTTAAAATCTTGTTTAGATTTGGATTAGAATTATCCTAAAGTGGCCGAATTTATTGTTGGGATTTTCCCCTTAAAAAATTCAAATTTTGTGCTTATGGATAAGGGAGAATATCTTCTCCTAATCCAATTCGAATTTAGAGAATCACCTCATGCAGGTCTATAAATAGATGTCCTGCCACTCCAATTCTCTAAGACCACAGACTCTCAGGTGAGTAGGCTTATTGTTGCATAGCCCACCATGACAATAAGTTCTTTAGAAATCTATGTGGTCAGAAGAAGACTAGCAGTGCTAGCATACCGATCGAGGTTCAGAGTCCCCACACACTCAGCCATTCGGGAATTAGAGAATAGTAGAGAAGGCTAGTTGGTTGAAGCCCTCCGGTCATTCTTCTCTTGAGGATTGGCGTCCTTGAGGCATGAGTTTTAATTGTTGTTGGTTTATTATATATGGCATCATGAGATATTTAACGATCCGAAAAATTTTTTATTGTTCCGCTGTGCCACTCTAATATGTTTTTACCGATTTATTTACCTACAGCTAAAAATGTTCTGGATGGATATAGCCGTCCAAGTCTGCAGCGGCAGCCATGGGCCAACGACCATGGCTGAATGTGTCAGTAGAGCCATCCGGGCTAAGTATTGGCTAGCCCAAGACAACAAGAAGAGGTCACAGATCTTTAAGGCAAAGAGAGAAGAGAAGAACCAGCTGAAGCTGACCAAGGGTAGACAGCACTCTGAATTTCAACACAGAGGGCAGGGCATGGGAAACAACCAACACAACTGGCCATCCAACAACAACAATAAGAGGAAAGGGAATCCAGGCAGTCAAGGCTATCAGAGGAACTTTCCTCAAAAGAAAAATAACCGAGGAGAAAACAAAAATCAACACCCGCCTTGTCTAAAATGCGAAAAGAACCATCTGGGAGAATGCCGCCAGGGCACCAGTCGCTGTTACATATGTGGCAAGGAAGGCCACTTTGCTAAACACTACTGTTCAAACCTGTAAAATTAGCAAGGCCAAGCCTGCCCTACTAGCGGACAGCTACACGTCGCCTAAGGAAAGATTGAAGGCCCACTAATCAGCCAAGGCAGATTGGAAGCTCCAGAGTCGCAGGAGAGGATTTATGCCTTTACTCGCGAGGATGTAGAGGCCAGAACCTCGACCGTGGTGACAGGTCAGCTTTCTGTCGTCAACTCTACTGCATTAGTTTTGTTTGATTCCGGCGCTCCGCATTCTTTTGCATCATCAGAATTTGCTAGAAGGTTAGGCAAAAACTTAGATAAGATGAACTAGACTTTTCGAATTGCCCTTCCCTCTGGGAAAGTTTTGTTGTCTAGCTATTGGGTATGTCACGTACCAACAGTTATCAGCGGCACGAGTTAAGCGCGGACCTAATCATCATCGAGATGTATGACTATGACGTGATTATAGGAATGGATTTCCTCGCCAAGTATCACACCGTTATAGACTGTCAGAGACGGGAGGTGACCTTCTACCCAAGCGGGCAGGAAAGATTTGTCTACAAGGGCTTATCATCGAAGTGACCAAAGACGATGATATCGACAATGAAGGCTCACCAGCCACTATCTAGTGGATGCACCAGTTTTCTCGCACACATAATGGATACAACCCAAGAAGCGGAAATCAGACCAAACAATGTACCAGTAGTAAAGGAGTTCACGGAAGTATTCCCTGAAGATCTTCCAAGACTTTTGCCACAGTGGGAGATATCATTCAAAGTTGAACCGTTACCAGGATCGGCACCTGTATCCAAGGCCCCCTATAGAATGGCCCTGGCAAAATTGAAGGAGCTTCAAACTCAGTTAAAGGAGCTGATGGACAAAGGTTTCATTCGACAGAGCTGCTCGCCGTGGGGAGCACCAGTCTTATTTGTAAAGAAAAAAGATGGAACATTATGAATGTGCATAGACTACCGGGAGCTAAACAAGATCACGATCAAGAACAAGTATCCGTTGCCGCGGATCGACGATTTGTTCGACCAGCTATGAGGCGTTGTTCTGTTTTCCAATATCGACCTACATTCTGGGAACCACCAATTGCGGATCTGAGATGTAGACATCCCCAAGACTGAATTCCGAACACGATATGGACGTTACAAGTTCCTCGTTATGTCGTTTAGGCTGACAAATGCACCTGTTGCCTTCATGGATCTAATGAACTGAGTATTCAAGGAATTCCTGTACAAGTTTGTTATTGTGTTTATCGATGACATACTTGTATATTATAAGACGAAGGAAGAGCATGTAGAGCATTTGAGAGCCGTCCTACTCAAGCTTAAGGAGCATCAGCTGCATGCCAAATTCTCTAAGTGTGAATTTTGGCTAGAAAAGGTTCATTTTCTCAGTCACATGGTCTCCCATGAGGGAGTGTTCGCGGACCCAGCAAAGGTGGAAGCAGTTAGCAATTGGCCAACTCCGAAGAATGTAACAGAAATCCGTAGCTTCTTAGGTTTAGCGGGATACTACCGACGCTTTGTGGAAGGATTCTCGAAGCTAGCCGCACCACTCACGATGCTAACCAAGAAGGAAAGGAAGTACGAGTGATCTGACAAGTGCGAAAAGAGCTTCCAGGAGCTAAAAAGCTGACTTACGAGCGCTCCAATCCTGACCATACCAGATGCTAAATAAGGGAATTTTGTAATTTATAGCGACGCATCCAAGACTGGACTAGGAGCTGTATTAATGCAAGGTGGTGGGGTAGTCGCATACGCCTCGTGACAACTCAAGGACCATGATAGAAACTACCCAACGCACGACTTGGAGCTTGCAACGATGGTTTTTGCGCTCAAAATATGGAGGCACTACCTATATGGCGTCAAATATGAGATCTACACGGACCACCAGAGCCTCAAATACCTTTTCACACAGAAGGAGATTAATATGAGGCAACGAAGATGGTTGGAGTTGGTGAGGGATTACGACTGCGAAATCTTGTACCACCCAGGGAAAGCCAATAAGGTGGCTGACGAATTGAGTAGGATGCATTCTTCGACACTTATGACCATCCAAGCCCTGTTGGAAGCACTGCAAAAGGAGTTACGAAGCAGCGAGATTAAAATGTTAACACGAAGGTTATCCGAAATGACCCTTCAGTCAATGCTCACAGAGGAAATCAAGGCCGGCCAGGACCTCAATTCATCCCTGTACAAGCTCAAAAGGGAGGCAATGGAGGACCAGAATTCAGAATTTCAGGTCTCTAAGGATGGCATACTCTATTTCAGTGATAGAGTGTGCGTTCTAAAGGATGAAGAACTCAAGAAGCGGATCCTGTCAGAAGCTCATGACACGTCATACTCGATACATTCAGGGGCAAATAAGATGTACTAGAGCTTGAAAGGAAGTTTTTGGTGGCCAAACATGAAGAATGACGCCACCGAATTCGTAGCAAGGTGCCCCACCTGCTAGAAAATTAAAGCAAAACACCAGTGACCGGGAGGAGAGCTGCAGAAGATCAAGCTACCAGAGTGGAAATGGGAGTAAATTACCATGGATTTCGTGGTCGGATTGCCCAGAACCTCAAGCAGGAACGATGCCATCTAGGTAATTATGGATCGATTAATGAAGTCAGCTCGATCTTTAGCCATGAAGTTGAGCTACTCGATAGAAAGGTTAGCGAAAATGTACATCACTTAAGTAGTAAGAATGCACGGAGTACCCAAATCGATCATGTCAGATCACGATGGACGCTTCACTTCAACACTGCTTTCCATCCTTAAACAAACGGTCAGTCTAAGAGGACTATACAGATGTTAGAAGATATGTTGAGAGCATGTGTCTTAGACTTCAAGAGGAATAGGGATCAGAAGCTGCCATTGAGAGAGTTCTCGTACAATAATAGCTATCATTCCTTGATTAGGATGGCTCCGTACGAGGCGCCTTATGGAAGAAAATGCTGATCTCTGATTCACTGCCACGAGACCGGAGAAAAACAGCTTACCAGCACCGACTTCGTCAAGGATACAACAAACGCTGTGAAGCTTATACGAGAGAGACTGGATGCAGCGCATAGCCGCCAGAAGAGTTATGCGGATAGACGACGAAGACCTCTCGAATTTCAAGAAGGAGACTTAGTTTTCCTTAAAGTGGCACCCACGAAAGGGGTGATGTGCTTTGGGAAAAAAGGGAAGCTCAGTCCTAGATATATAGGACCATTCGAGATCCTCGAGAGGGTCAGGAAGGTAGCCTACCAATTAGTGCTTCCTCCCAAACTAGCTTCCGTACACAATGTTTTCCACGTCTCGATGTTGAAGAAGTACGTGCCGGATAGTTCCCACATACTAAGCCAATAGCCAGTTGAAGTATATGCAGATCTAACCTATGAAGAGAGACTAGTATAGATTCTAGCCAGGGAAAATAAGGTTCTTAGGAATAAAGTGTTTCCGCTTGTTAAAGTATTACAACTGAATCATAAAAAGAAGCTACCTGGGAACGGGAAGAGGATATGAAAAGAGACATCCCGGATTTATTCTAATTTTTGAGGAGGAAAATTTTTATAAGAGGGGTAGATTGTAAGGACTACCCCGATCATGTACTTTAATTTTCAATTTAATGAGAAATTGAAGAATAATTTGATGCATTTTAGTGTAATTTTTATAGTACATGGTTAGGTACACGACCGTGTAAGTGGCCATGTACCACACAGACTGTGTACGTGTGTGTAGCCGTGTAAGTATACATGGCCATGTAGCAGAACATGGTCAGGTACATAGACGTGTAAGAGACCGTGTACTGCTCGGGTTGTGAACGTGTGAGAAGCCGTGTAACTGAACATGGCCGTGTACTGAGACACGGTCAAGAACACGACCGTGTACCTCTCAGGCTAATGAACGTGTAAAAGCCCATGTCTGATGTATACGCGCCCGTGTTAGAGACCGTGTTGAAGGCTATGTAATGGGCAGAAAGCTGTTACACAGACCCTCAAATTTCATGGAACCTAATCACTACACAATGAGTAATTAATTTGAAAAATATAGTATAATTTTCCCACTGAATAGACTAAACAGATACGGTACTATTTAAGTACTATTCATACAGTGAAAGGGGCGACCGACAGTGAATCGGGTCCACCTTATTATGTGTATATATGAATGAGACATGCAGTGTCAGGAAACTGGTCCGGACGACCATTTCTTGACATAAGACTGGTAAATAGATCACCAAAATGCTCAGACTGAACATCTAAGCACAACAACGAGAGATAGCCCTAGTAAGGGTACCACATCAAGAAATGGTCCAGATGACCTCTTCTCACCTAAAGACTGACAAAATCAGAGTTGGAGCACTCAGACCAGTCAGTTAAGTAGAAAATGGTGGATAATGAATGGTGACAGATACGCAGTATCAGGATGAGGGTCAAGACGACCTTTACTCGCCCCGAAACTGATATATTTGGGCTCAGAACACCCAAATTAGTCAATCGGACACCAGACACGTTTTTCGAGGTGGGGTCACACAGATCCCGAAAACTAGTCTAGATGACCTCCGATGGATGTAAAACTGATAAAAATTAAATCAGCACGTCCAAATTAGTCAAGAAAGACTGTGTCTAAAATTTCACCCGGGAACGCCTCGGTTTGCATGCGAAAGGACAACACAATGTAGACACAACCATAGTATAGGATGTAAACAGTAATTTAGATTGACAATGGGCTCTTAGATAGTAGAAAACAACCAAGAATTTACAGTACAAAAATCGAATTCAGAAAACCAATTTTCTGGTAAAAATTGGAACACTGCCTAGAAATGACTGAACACCACAGTCTAAAATTAGACTGCGATGAGAAGCCAACACAGATAGAATTGGCCTTAAATTTCTGTGCCCCATAGCTGCAAAAGCAGCTGCAATCTACAGCACACAAAGCCCAAAAGGTGGCATTAAAATAGTCTTTCTAGCCATGACACATTGGAATCTAATATTCAAGGGTTTCTTAAAAGTAATCAACAACCATTGTTTATTCTTTCCTCCTTCTAATGAGAAGCCCATGCCCCTTTCTTCTAAAAATTGACAGCATATTTGTCCCAAGATTTGGATAATTTGGTAGACAATTAAGTAGGATTAAGCCTAAGTGAGTTGGATCAATTTTACCTATAAAAGGCACCCTTGACATAAGACATGGACTTTTGCTTCCATACACCCAAAACCACAAGTCTTTTCTTCTTCCTTTCCCTTGCTTGCTGCTGAATCTTCTCATCCCCAAAAGCCAACATTTTACAAGCCAAAATCTTGACCAAACTCACAAAAAACCAACCTCTTCTGAGCTTGAGTAAGGGGAGACCGAACCAAGCTTTTCAGGTGCACCAAGGGTAAGTGCAAAACCGATTTTTTTCCTTGTGTTTGAATTCTTAGTTTTGAGTTGTTGTTTGAATGATTTTTTTTGGTAACTTGGCTAGCATAAAACCAACCTCAAGCCCTTGAGTTTCCATGGCATTTTGACCCCCCAAGCCTAGCCAAAAGTGTGCTTGAGTCCAAAGCACCAATGGTAAAAACCGAAACCCTTCTCATGGTGATTGGTTGAAAAATTTAGTTTTTAATCTAAGGGTTTTATGTGTATTTGTTTATGCACAAGTTTGTATTAAGTTATTTGAGCCCTTAGCTTTCATTTCTTAAAGTCATTATAGTTGTGGTTGTGTTTACTTTAAGTTGCATATGGTTTACGGATGTGAATGCATGGATGTGTATTATGGTGGCTGGACACAAATCTGTCCTTAGAAAATAGCCACGGATTTTGGCCATTTTGACCCACTTAGGTTCTGAATCTGGGATTTGGTGTTTTAAGGAAATTTTGATACGGTCCTTTTTACATCAAATAGGCCTCGGCCAAAAATGAGCCTAAGATAGGTTTTTATGGTGTTTTTCACTTGGTGTCCAAAAATGGGACAAAAATGGGAGCAAAAATCTGAACCTAGTGCTTAGTCTCGGGTTTGCTAGAAATGGACCCCTTAGATTCCGAACTGGTTCTCGAACTCAACACGAAAGTCGTAGATCTCGTCAAGACCTTGAGAATGAGCCGTGCGAGTCAAAAATTTGGCCGTTTCGGGCCTCAAACCGAGCCGTTTTTACAAAGACGTAAAACTGGGACTTTTGTAAAAAACTGGGCACCAAGCCCATAGGTTTAATAAAATTAGGAGCCGTTAGAGTTAGATTTAGGCTCCGAGATGAACACGAGATTTGTTCATCTTGTCGAGGATGAAAATCATGTTTGACAAAATTTCAAACATAGTTGTTTAGACTAAGTTTCAAAATTGTTTTCAAAAGTGGTTCAAAAACCACCTTTACAATGCAAGCTTTAAAAATATAATTTACACACTTCAAAATAAAATGTGTTTTTAACACTTTAAAATATGAACAAGGTTTCCATAAAAACGTCCCCCACCTTCCAACGGGGTGATAAGGGGATGGTTTCAAAATAAAGAATTTTTCCAAGATTTTCTACAAGCAAACCCAAACTTTTTTTCAAAGTAAAATAGTGTGTGTAGCCCGGTAGGCTATCACACCAAACAAGCCTTAGTAGCCCGGTAGGCTACTACCCCAAACAAGCCATAGTGGCCCGGTGGGCCATTACACCAAACGAGCCTTAGTAGCGCGATACGCTACCACACCCCAACAAGCGAAGTAACCCGGTTGATTACTACACTGAGTTCACATATAGTAACTCGATAGACTACTTAGTTATCAATACGCGAGTTAATTGGTCAGTTGACTGAGCAGTAAACCAGTCAAGGACTGTGTTTTGAACAACACAGTGAGGAACGATGATTAATCTGTTAAGTAGACGATTGATCGAATACGATACGAGTTAGACACCAAATCCCCATAATAGGCCAATAGGGTACCGACGGGTCTCAGTACCCCATAGAAACGCAAATTATAGTCACTAACGTTAATAGTGACTCAACGAGAGAATTAATGAGAAACGTTATTGATGACAGGTAATAACCTGTGAATTGATAAAGGTGTGATTTCAAGTTGCTTGCAATTAGGTAAGTACAACTCCGCCTATGGCATGAACGAAAATGATTTTAAATGATATTTTACAATATGTTAAAATATGTATGCCATGCACATGATGTTGCACATCATGTTTAAGAGCATGTAGTTTCACAATCAAGTAGATTAATGAAAAAGCAAGTTAGATGCCATACGTCCCTACCAGGTAGGATTTGGGATAGCTTAGGGAAGCATATGGCTAGAAAAGATAAACAAGATAGAAAGTAATAAGCGTGTCGTACCGGCCCTTTCAAATGAAGGGGTTTTAAGTTAAAGTAGAAAGTTGAACATCCGTTGATGGCTCTCCGGCTATTCTACCACGAGCATTACCGATGGTCTGTGCACGCACGGTACTGACACATAGGCCCTAAATAGACAAGAAAAGAAAAGAGAAGTTTGAAGCATATATGAACAAAACCAGATCATGCATTAGTTATAGTTCACCATGCTTCTAGATGCATTTAGTACACGATGTTTCTGTGATGCGCATGTTATGTGGAGTTTTATAATTATTGATATGATATGTGATATATGGTATGTGATATGTGATGTGTTAAAGTGGTATATGTGATATATGACTGCTTATATGTTTTAAGTATATACTATGTTTAAACATGTTTTGCGGTAAACATGTTGTATTTACTGGGCGTAAAGCTCACGTAGTGTGTTCATGCTGTAGGTAAGCGTCCTATGGCTTAATTCCCAATGGGCGATGGTGGCAGCGGAGGTGGATATGAAGGCAAGGTTATGGAGATATCGCGAGTTTATCTTCCACAAAATTTGAGTATCAGTATTTTGAGTAGTAATGGTTAAATAGTACTTTGAATAGTAATTGTCAGAGAGTATGTTTGAATAGTAACCATTACATAGTATTTTTGAATAATAACCGTAAACCGTATTTTTGAATAGTAATCGTAAACTGTATTTTTTGAATAATAATCGTTAAATAGTATTTTTAAATAGTAACCATTAAATAGTATTTTTGAATAGTAATCGGTATACGTACGTATACAGTAAATACGTACACGTAAAATAAAAAATAAAAATAAAAATCCCTAATTTTATGATATCTAGTTAAGTATAAATTGCTAGAAAGTATAAGAAAAGCAAGCAAGTTTAGTTTTTAACGACGGTCCGGGCCACTGAGGGCACGGGGCGTCACAACTCATTACATGGTAGTTAAGTTCCATGAATCATGAGAGTCATTACAGCGGCTCTCTACTCAATACACAACCTTCTACACGAGCTCTTACACATGCATGTACAAGGCAACACGGGCGTGTATATTCTGGACATGGGCGTGTTCCAGTTAGCTTACTAAACATGCTCATGTCTTTGAAACACATTCATCTACTCGAGCGATACACGACCACTTACACGGTCATGTACTTGACTGTGTTACACTACATAGCCATGTTTACTCATACGGCTTCTAACATTTCAACAGTGTAGGATAATAAATCGGTAAAAACGTATCAGAGTGGCGCAGCGGAACAATAAAAATTTTTAGATCGTTAAATATCTCATGATGCCATATACAATAAACCAACAACAATTAAAACTCATACCTCAAGGACGCCAATCTTACAGGAGGAGAATGACCGGAGCCTTCAACCAACTAGCCTTCTCTACTATTTTCCAATTCCTGAATGGCTGAGTGTGTGGGCACTCTGAACCTCGATCGGTATGCTAGCACTGCTAGTCTTCTTCCGACCACCCAGATCTCTAAAGAACTTTATTGTCACGATGAGCTGTGTAACAATAAGCCTGCTCACCTGAGAGTATGTGGTCTGAGAGAACTGGAGTGGCAGGACCTCTATTTATAGACCTGCATAAGGTGATTCTCTGAATTTGAATTGGACTAGGAAAAGATATTTTCCCTTATCCATAACCAAAAAATCTGAATTTTTCCATGGGAAAATCCAACAATAAAATTCGGTTTTCTTAGGATAAATCCAATCCAAATCTAAACAAGATTTTAACTAGAATTTTATCTCCCTTTTTCAACCAAAAATCTGAAATTTCCTAGGAGAAAATCTTCTCCACAAATTCGGCCATTATGGATAAGGGAGAATCAAAAATTCCACTAGGATTTTCAAGCTTGAATCTTATCTCAACCTTATCCAAAATAACCGAATTTTCCTAGGAGATTATCTCCAAAATTTCGGCCATTCTTCATGGAGGAGAGAATCCAAATTCAACTGGGATTGAAACTTGAATTTTTTCCTTGAATCTTATCCACAAAAACCGAAATTCCATTGAGGATTATCCTCAAAATTTCGTGCATAGTTTGTTGGGATTTGGATTCAAAATTCAAGTAGGATTCTAAAAAGATTATCCTCTCCAAATCCAACTCAAATTCGAATTTCAAACCTTGTAGATTTTCCACAACAAATTCGAATCCTACTTGGACTGTGATTCAAAATTCGAATTTCAAATCTCAAATTCGAATTTCAAATTCGAATTTCAAATTCAAATTTCAAATTCAAAATTCAAATTTCAAATTTCAAAATCCACAAAACGTTTGTGTTTCAAATTCTTGTTCTCATGGATAATTTTCTACAGCTCCAATCCAATCTCAAATAAAATCCTGGCACCTTTATTTGGAGTTCGAATAATTGTGTACTCTATTATCCAAAACAAAATCTAAATCCAACCGGAGAGAATCTTGTCTACCATCCTAATCCTGTATCATCACCATCCATGCATAATAAACTGGCCAATAGCATACACAAATCAACTTGCCAAACGTTAAGGAATTATGTGGAGCTAGTAGAGGGACTGATTGGACATATATAATCAGGCTCCTATGATTCCATATGATCATCATTCTGTACCGAACAACTCAATCATATGATCACTAATTTCAGAGTCACCCCACTATAAACCTGAAACTGAACTCCCAATTATATACCGTATTACGTAAACCTGTGACGAGCTACTATCCAATGACCTTGTCATATATGCAAAACCCTCATATGATATCCATGATCAGCCTTAGGTCAAAGTCCGTTTAATCCTACTGATCAGGCTATCTTAAAGTTCCATTATACTACCGAATTAAGAAAATAATTATTCACCATGTGTGAATAAGAAGTCATCCGCCCAGCAGACGACCCAAGGCCTTGTCCATTTTCACATTCAGTATAATGCCTTTAAGAGGATACCTTTAACTCCTTAGAGCTATGATTCCGATATCTGCAAACAAACCCTTCATCGTATACAAGTCATGCACCCAACGAACCGGTCTATAAGCTTACTACCTCTGAGACGCTTTAGCTATTGGAATATCAAAGTACACAAGTCATATACATGAAGTAGTTCATTTACTCAGGATTAAGGTTATTGCATAATGAACGTCAATAGTAGATTGATTCACTCATAGCAGACTACGTAGATCAATCACGCTTTAGTCCCGGTCTAATATGTCACCTCCAAGCAACATATCTATGTCTCTACTTGGGAGTCCAGCTCTAGAGAGTCAAGACAAACCGTCCCCTCTAAGGCTTTAGACAACATAATAGTCTTAACATGAGTTAGATGCTTGGTCTAACCCCATAGACTATAGACCATAGTTTAGACCGCTAACTTTAGAACATTGTCTTCTCGCATACAAAAGTCCATTGCATACAACGTTCTAACAGTTTTAACACAAGCAGTCAGTGAGCCATATTTGCTTACATTTACTTTAACATGTAAATAAGACGAGGACAGATAGCAATGTAATGAATAACCTCTATGTATAATTTTATTATCCAGTTCAAAATGAATACATCAAAATGTCTCTAATACTTAGGGTATTTCCTAACAATCTCCCACTTGCCCTAAGCCAGCAGATGTGCCATGTTACGTATCCCCATCGCCTCTACATGCCTCTCAAATCTTCTAGCCACCAAAGTCTTAGTAAAGGGATCAGCGATGTTGTCCTCGGACGTGATCTTACATACATCCACTTGTCCTGTCTCCACATGCCCTCTAATAATATGATATCTCCGATCGATGTGCTTGGTCCTCTTGTGGTGCCGAGATTCCCTTGTGTTGGCAATAGCCTCTGTATTATCACAGTAAAGTGTGATAGGCTTGTCAACACCCAGAATGACCTCAAGGTCTCTAAAGAACTTGTAGAGCCAAACCGCTTCTTTAGATGCCTCAGCTGCAGCCACATACTCAGCCTCCATAGTAGAGTCAGCTGTGCGCCCTACTTCACGCTCCTCCACACAATGGCGCCTCCTCCGAGTAAAAATACTGATCCAGATGTCGATTTCCTCGAATCCTTACAAGTCTGGAAGTCTGAGTCCGTGTATCCTACGGGTGTTAGGTCCCCTCCAGAATACACCAGCATATAATCCCTCGTTCTCTTAAGATACTTGAGTATATGCTTTACTGCTTGCCAGTGCTTGGTTCCAGGATTTGCTTGATATCGACTCACCATACCTACTACAAAACATATATCCGGGCGAGTGCAAAGCATAGCGTACATAAGGCTACCCACAGCGGATGCATAAGGGACCTTACTCATACGCTCTCTTTCTTCTGATGTCTTGGGACAGTCATCCAATGAAAGAGTTAGACCGGCAATAGAAGGTTGTGAACTTTTCTTTGCCTCTTGCATTGCATATTTGTCAATTATTTTATCTATGTATGAAGCTTGGGATAACGCTATCATTTTGTCCTTTCGATCTCTGAAGAGACGAATGCCTGGAACATAATTAGCTTCTCCCAAGTCCTTCATGTCAAACTGCTGGTGTAACCAAAGCTTGACTGATGATAAGTTCCCTACATCATTCCTAATGAGTAGTATATCATCGACATAGAGTATCAGAAAGACCACTTTTCCATCCTTAATACGTTTATAAACACAGGGTTCATCAACGTTCTGCTCAAAACCAAATGTCTTAATCGCTTGATCAAACCTCTGGTTCCATGAGCGGGATGCTTGCTTTAATCCATAAATGGATCTAAGCAACTTGCAGACTTTCCTTTCTTGGCCTTTCATTACGAACCCTTCAGGCTGTATCATATAGATACACTCTTCAAGATGGCCATTCAAGAATGCCGTCTTGACATCCATTTGCCAGATCTCATAATCGAGAGCCGCAGCAATGGACAGAAGAATACGGATAGACTTCAGCATAGCAACAGGTGAAAAGGTTTCCTCATAATCGATTCCAGCCTTTTGCGTGTATCCCTTTGCAACCAGTCTAGCTTTGAAAGTTTCCACTCTCCCTTCCGCATCCTTCTTTCTTTTGTAGACCCATTTGCATCTATGGGTTTTATCCCATCTGGCAAATCTACAATTTCCCAAACAGAGTTGGATTTCAAAGAATCCATCTCATTGTTCATAGCCTGTTTCCAAGATTTAGAATCAACATCATTTATAGCTTCATCATATGTGATCGGATCTTCCTCATGCTCATGAGCCTCGGCCTGGTATACCTCAGCATCATACATGAAGAAATTAGGTTTCTTAGAAACCCTCCCACTACGACGAGGCACCCTAAATTGTTGATCGTCGGCAGGTCTTTCACTGGAAGTCGGACTTGCGTCCAAGACCGAAATCTGTGGAGCAGTTCTTTCACCTGATAACTCCTCTAGCACCACTTTGCTTCGAGGCTTAAAGTCATTCATGTGACTTTCCTCCAAGAATGTCGCATGGGTTGAGACAATGACTTTTTGTTCCTTCAGGTTATAGAACAGACCTCCTTTAGTTCCTTTTGGATACCCTACAAATATGCACAATTCTAATCTTGGTTCCAACTTTTTCGCATCCCCATCCAGTACATGTTCCGGGCAGCCCATATTCTCATATGTCCAAGGGAGGGCTTCCTGCCACGCCACAATTCATACGGAGTTCTGGGAATTGATTTGCTCGGAACCTGGTTCAGAATATAGCATGCCGTTTGTAAAGCATATCCCCAAAATGATAATGGCAGTGTTGAATAACTCATCATGGACCGTACCATATCCAACAAGGTCCTGTTTCTCCTTTCTACTACACCATTCTGTTGTGGAGTACCAGGTGCAGTCAATTGGGATAAAATCCCGTTCTCTACAAGATGTCGTAGAAATTCATCAGAGAGATATTCGCCACCTCGATCAGATCGAAGTGTCTTTATGGATTTATCCAATTGCTTTTCCACTTCCGCACGATACTCTTTGAACTTATCAAAGGTTTCGCTCTTGCGGTGCATCAGATACACATATCCATACCTCGAGTAATCATCTATAAAAGAGACATAATACTCGAACCCTCCTCGTGCTGTGACGTTCATGGGGCCACATACGTCAGTGTGCACAATTTCTAAGAGCTCCTGAGCCCTTGTACCCTTAGCTCCAAAAGACCTCTTAGTCATTTTACCCTCTAGACAAGACTCACATTGGGGAAGTCGTACCTCCTCCAGAGATTCTAGAGGATCGTCTTTCACCAATCTTTGAATCCTATCCTGATTAATATGACCAAGTCTTAAATGCCAAGGATACCCCTTGTTAAAGTGAGAAACTTTCAACCTTTTAGAGTTATCAATTAATTTAGTGTCAAGCAGTGAGTACATCTTTGGTTTGATCAAATATAGGTTTCCATCCATCCATCCAGAACAGATAAAAGACTTATTTCTACGAATATCAACTCTTTTACTAAAAGAAACTGAATAAGAATCCTTTATTAAACAAGCTACCGATATAAGGTTCTTCCTAAAATTAGGAACATAAAAACAGTCTTTCAATAAAATAAACCTAAATTGATCAAAATAAAGGTAAACATCTCCCACCGCTTCAGCCACCACAAACCTACCATCTCCAGTCCGCAACGAGAGGCTCCTATCATGTAGACTTTTCGTTTCCACGAACCCCTGCTGTGGGCGACCCCTCTAGCTTAGGTCGTCCACCTTATCTTGCTTACTTTCTTTATTCTTTGCTTAGTCTTACTTAGCTTGCTTGTCTCTATAACTTTCCTCTCCTTGGGGTTTAAAAGATTTGTTCTTGAAAAATTAGGAATATTTTATTTTATTTTTTTTTTAACTGGAGGAAACTACTAATTCTTGAAAATTGTGTATACATAAATATATACGTACTTCTTAATACTTTTTCCCAAAATATATTTTGGAGTCTTGTTACTTTAAAGTACGTAAAAATAGAAACATACTTTTAAGCTTGTTTCACTACTTTACATACTACACTCTTGTCTTGTCTTTATACATATATCTCACTATTACACTTTCTTTCTTTTACACCTTGAGTACAGCGGAATTCTGCGAAACGGAACCATAACCCGTCCATGACATCGCTGGGATCTGCCTGCCAGTCCGCTACTCTTGCTTCATACTGCTGGTTGTTTTCCTTTATTACCTACATCACGAATAGACTAATGAGCTAAAGCTCAGTAAGTACAAACATACATACAAGTAAATAAGCTGAATACACCACTCTGGGGTTAGTCAACTTAGGACCAATTATTTTCTTTAGTCCTATACTACTTGTTCTTTCTATTCTATTTCTTTCTTTTCTTTGCTTTACTTTATCTGCTTAATCTTTCACTTGTGGGCCCGTGGTTGGACGTACCTAGTGCGCGCAGACCAATAGAGGATCAGGGGAGCGACCCACCGATCAACCCTAAGGTCATCTCTGGACTACTTACCTTATAGGTAGTAAGTCATGCCATGAACTACCTCATTATTAACGAGGCAGCGCCACACAACTGGGGTGGAGGCAGGAAGTTAAGCCATAAACTACCTCATTATTAACGAGGCAGCACCACACAACTGGGGTGGAGGCTATCTGGGAACCTCACAACTGGGGAGGCCGGTACGCCAACCTTAACTTTTAAGTCTTATTATTTGACTTAACTTATTCCTCTTTTCCTTTTCTAATCTTGCTTACTATTCTCGTGAACATGTTAGTATCATGTCACAAACTGAATAGCTTAAATGTGTATATATATATAACACAACTTTATGGTAAGTCCATTCATGAGTAGACAATTAAATGTCTGTACTTACCTTATCAATCTCTTCTCTTTTTCTCTCTAGAATCTTTGATCGCCCTCCTTGTAGGTCGATTTTTTTGGATCCTACAGACAAACTTTGTCTGTTAATTTCATTTCCATTTATAGCTTTTATTTTTCATTAAAAAGCTTAAATAGAACCTATTTACAACTTTTTGGGCTTTATTTATCATTTCCCCAATTTTCCCCAACTTTTGCAAAATTACGATTTTGCCCCTATATTTTGGCAAAATTACAGTTTTACCCCTGATGGAATTTTATTGATCCAGACTACATTTTTGGCCCTCAGGAACTTTTCTGACTCTTTTCTAATCATTACCGGGTTCGCTTCTATTTTATTTCCACTTTCCACTTTCCCGACCCTCGGGAGCACTATTCCGACCCTTACGTCGGTTTAGTGATTTTCTATCGTTTCGGAGCCTCAAATGGACGTTTCACTAATATTTAAAACGTTCATCTAGACATTCCCGACCTAGGTCTCCGAGGCTCGGATTTTCCGTACCCGACTCGGACCTTTATTTCATTTCCAAAAACGCCCCCCCTCGAGGTCGGTTTTTCCGTTTCACTCGTATTTTACATTTTCAAGGGGACGGGTTACTATTCACGAACCACCCCTTAGGTTTTCCTTATTCAATTTTCCGTTAGGGACTCGGGTTTCCGACCCGACCCTAAACTTTTATTTTTAATTCCTATTTTACCCCGAAAGCCGTTTTCAAAATTTCGGAAGCATTTCAGCATAATTTCAAGGCTACCGGCGTTAGGTATGCCTCGAACCATATGTACCTGCCACGTACTATACCACAAGCCTATTTTATGTAAAAGTTTTCCAAACTTTTACATAAAAGCTCACAAATTCCAATTTCACATTTTTAACCACATTACAAAATTTTTTCACAATTTTGCCCTTAGTTTTGGTTTCGGTTTTCACCACCCAACCGAACCAAAATTTCTCAAACTTTTCAACCACTTTTTAGGCTATTCAATGCCATTTTTCTAACACTTTTTCAAGCCCATTTCCTTGTACTTTTCAACCAAATTTCCTAGGGTTTTTACACACTTATACCCCACGGCCAAAGAATGAAAACATGCCAAAAAATTTGGTTTCATTCTTTCCATTATAAATTCATCGTTTGCATATTAAATTGCATGATTTAATTTAACCAAATATCACATAAATCAAGCAAAATTTTCTTCCCAACCTTTAACAAACCCCACGGCCACTTTAGGAAATTCACACAAGAAATTTTTTTTTTCAAACTTTTCACAATGAATTCATGCTTTATTCTTCACCAATTTCAACTTAGAAAGCATGTTAACAATTAACCACAACTTTTTCTCATTGGTTACCTAAGGTAACCCACGGATTTTCCTTTGAAAAACCAACCAAAATTTGGTTTTTCTTTAAACAAATTACATGGTTTTCTTACTTATTACAACATTAACAAAACCCAACATCAATTTCCATGAAAAGTAACCAAAATTTTTCCATCTTCCTATCACTATTCACCCACGGATTTTATGAAGAAAAAACCATGAAAAATTAAGTGAAAAAGGGAGTTACCTTGGTCTAATGCTTCCTTTGTCTTCTAGGAACACTTTGACACTCTTTTTGTGAAGAAATTTTGAAGAAAAAGCTTGGTTCTCCTTTGGTCCCTCACGGTGTGACGCCCCGTGCCCTCAGCAGCCCGGACCGTCACTGAAAACTCTTACTTGCTTCTTTAACTTTTACTTATACTTCATCTTTAAAACCGATACTTAAACTTGTTGAATTTAATACCATAAATTTAGAGGGAAATTTTTTTTTCTTTTATATACGCGTACGTATTTACTATTCACGTACGCATACTATTAAAATGCGAAATTTGAAAAACATAAGGATTTAAATTATACATACACAATCATATACTTGTTTATCTGATTACTATTCACCAGATTCTATTTAAATATACTACTCATACATATACTGTATACTGTTCTAAAATACCGTTTAACCTTTACTATTCAAAATACTATTTAACTGTCATCATTCAAAATATTATTCACTCATACTGTGCGGAAGAATACTCGCGGTGTATCCATAACCTCATCCTCACATCCACCTCCGCCACCATCATCGTCCTTTGATGTTTACGCTATAGGATGCTTACCTACAGCATGAACACACTCCGTGAGCTTTACGCCCAGTAAGTACAACATGTTAACCGCAAAACATGTTTAAAACATAGCACATACTTAAAATCATAAGCATGACATATATCACTTAATAAATCACATACTATATAAGCATATAACATATCAGCTCACATATCATGTCATCACATAACATATCATAACACTGAATATAAAACTTCACATACTTTATGCATGACAGAAGCATCGTGTACTGTATGCACTCTACTGAAAAAGAAAGCATAGCGAACTATAACTAATGCATGATCCGGTTATGTTCATTTATGCTTCAAACTTTTCTTTTCTTTTCTTGTCTATTTAGGGCCCATGTGTCAGTACCGTGTGCGCGCAGACCAACGGTAACTCCCGAGGTCAACTAATGCCGAAGAGTCATCAACTGATACTCAACTTTTGGCCTTAACTTTCTTTAACTGGAAACCCCTTCGACTGAAGGAGCCGGTACGACACAACTATTTATTTCCATCTTGTTTAACTGTTCTAGCCATACGCTTCTCTAAGCTGTCCCCAATCCTACGCGGTAGGGATCTATGGCTTCTATCTTGTTCTTTCATCAATATACTCGATTGTGAAACTATATGCTCTTATGTATGCTGTGCAGCATCGTGTGCAAGATACATACTTAAAATACTGGAAAAGCATCATTTTAAATTCATTTTATCCATACTGTAGGCGGAGTTGTACTTACCTGTCAGTAGACAGTTTATACTCTCGCCTTCGTCACAATATAGGTACCTCCCTGTAATCATAATGCATTACATTAACATTCACTCTTAGGTCACCGTGGTCATTAGTGACTAATAAAAATTCTTGTTATGTGGTACCAATTCTTATCGGTACTAATTGCCCTCTTCTTAAGAATTTGATTTTCTAATCATTGTTAATTAATTTATTTACCCAATAAATTAATTAACATCGCTCTTAGGTCACTCTATCATTAGGAACTAATAAACTTATCGTTGTGTGGTACCGATGCCTACCGGTACCCAACTGCTCTACTTTGGGAAATTTGATATCTAATTTTTAATCGTGCTTGATTAATTTGTCTACTTGACAAATTAATCACTGTCTCTCACTATCCCATTCCGACTTGGTCCTTGACTGGCTAACCGACCAGTCAACTGACTGAATACCTCCCGTATGACCATTTAGCCTGTCGGATTACCGTTACCGATGTAATCGCCCCAAATTTTATACTTCGATCGCACCCGTCCCTCGGGTGGTACTATTCTGACATAGAGGTCGTTTTCTTACATTACGAAATTTCTAATTGGGCGGTTCACTAATCCTGTAAACGTCCGTCCTTCTTTCCTGGAACTAGGTCATCGAGGGGGCTCGGGTTTCCATCCCGATCACATTTTCACCCCTCGTTTCCTCAAATACCCCTTTGTGCCGTTTTAGAAATTTCGGCAGCATTTCCGCTTAATTTTTGGGTTTCCGGCGTTTAGGAAACGCCTCAAAACCATCTAACATATTCTAACCTGCCACGTACTAAACCAGAGGCCTAATTTTTTACGTAAAAGCTCCGCTTTTTACGTAAAAATATTCACATTTTCTCACATTCTCTTTTTCGACATTTCATCCCTTTTTCTTACAATTCCTCAAGTCAATAAACCATAATTAATACATAATTATTTCCAATAATAAATTGAGGAATCAAAGGATCAAAACCACTACCAAAATCGTTCCCGTCGGCGGTCGGACTGTGGCGGCCCGCCCCTCGTAGAGATCATACAATACTATTACAGTTGAGCTTATCGCTAACTGCGATAGATTGTACTCTCGTGGGTCGCCGGCTTATCTCACTCTCTTTTAAAATCGTGTCGTTTTTGGGGAAAATTTTTTTTTTCTTTAAACATCATGTAAACATTTCTCACTATTTACTTTGTTGATAGATACAAAGTAATATAAATAATACAGTACTTTTGTAAAATATATATAATTACAAAAGAACTGTTTCTCCTTTTCTTTTTTTTTTCTTCACTTTAACGCTCAGCGGCAAGACTCTGGCAGTACCATATCCCTCGCCCAGTTATCCCATTTGACACGCGCCATCCCGTCCGCATCCAGTCAAATAAGCTACTGAGCTGGTCGCTTACCTGCAACATTAGCAAATATGGTGAGCTACAGGCTCAGTAAGTTCAAACATGCAAGAAATAAAATTTCTATGAATAGTACTATTCATCATGAATAGTACCGTTGACCACTATTCATACGTGAATAGTAACTTTGACCACTATTCATGGTGAATAGTAAGTTTGACCACAACACTGTCTCACACTAGTACATCTACCGCGATGTTAGTGCTCTCACTAAACTGTCTTATGCTCAATTATGGCACAGTTTCAGTTTTAGGTCATTATCTTTGATTACGTTCTGGTTTTGAGCTCAGGTTGGCAGTACCATTTAAGTACGCATGACTGGGAGCGGTACATTAGTGCTGACCTCCACAGCCTTAATCTCATAGCCCCGAAGGCAAAATAGTACATTGACTGGGAGCGGTACATCAGTGCTGACCTCCACAGCCTTATCCTCATAGCCCCGAAGGCAAAAATAGTACCTCCCTGTACGGAAGGCTGGTACGCCAGAAAGTGGTTTTATTACCGACTTTTTACACTTCTAACCCGGTGACTTCACATTGCCCCGTGGTTAGGAATGGTTCACATTTTAATTTTAGGTGAGTGAGTTTTATTAACCTCGCTCTAGTGCCCGAAGCACAATTAACCATGTGTCCCATTCTTATAGTGCCCGTAGCACATTTCGTCTCTCTCTCTATTCTATCATAGTGCCCGTAGCACATATGTACCTAACTTATAGTTAGTACATTAGAGTTAGCACAATATTGCTATATGATGCAGACAGGTAAATGTCCGAACTTACCTTATCAGACTGTTCTCTTTCTCTCTCTCGGATCTTGAATCGCCTTCCTTGTAGGCCGATTTTGGGATCCTACAGACAAAACTATGTCTATTAATTTCTTTCCCAATTATAGCTTTTATTTTTCATTAAAAAGCTTAAATAAAACCTATTTATAACTTTTTAGGTTTTATTTATTATTTTCACCGTTTTCCCCCAACTTTTACAAAATTACGATTTTGCCCCAATATTTTGGCAAAATTGCAGTTTTGCCCCTGACGGAATTTTATTGATCCAGACTGCATTTTTGGCTCTCAGGAACTTTTCTGACTCTTTTCTAGTCATTACCGGGTTCGTTTTTATTTTATTTCCATTTTTCACTTTCCCGGTCCTCGGGAAGCACTATTCCGACCCTTACGTCGGTTTAGCGATTTTCTATCGTTTCGGAGCCTCAAATGGACGTTTCACTAGTATTTAAAACGTTCATCTAGACTTTCCCGACCTAGGTCTCCGAGGCTCGGGTTTTCCGTTCCCGACTCGGACCTTTATTTTATTTCCAAAAACGCCCCCCCCCTCGGGGTCGGTTTTTTTTTTTTTTTCACTCACGTTTTTCATTTTCAAGGGGACGGGTTACTATTCACGAACCGCCCCTTAAATTTTTTCTTATTCAATTTTTCCGTTAGGGACTCGGGTTTCCGTCCCGGTCCTAACTTTTATTTTAAATTCCTATTTTATCCCGAATGCCGTTTTCGAAATTTCGGCAGCATTTCGGCATAAATTTAAGGCTCCCGGCGTTAGGTACGCCTCGAACCGTATGTACCTGCCACGTACTATACCACAAGCCTATTTTATGTAAAAGTTTTCCAAACTTTTACATAAAAGCCCACAATTTTCCAATTTCACATTATCACCCACATTACAACATTTTTTCACAAATTTACCCTTAATTTGGTTTCGGTTTTCACAACAAAACCGAACCAAATTTTGTCAAACTTTCACCACATTTTAGGCCATTCAAATGTCACATTTTTAACACATTTTCAAGCCCATTTTCTTGGCATTTTCAACCAAATTTCCTAGGGTTTTTACACATTTATACCCCACGGCCATTGAATGAAAACATGCCAAAAAATTTTGTTTCATTCTTTCAATCACATTGCCACCATTTACACATTAAATTCCATGATTTCAATCAACCAAATACCACATAAAACCAAACAAAAGTTTTCTTCCAAACCATTAACAACCCACGGCCACCTTATGAATTTCACACAAGAAATTTTTTTTCAAACTTTCCACAATGAAATACAAGCTTTGTTCTTCACAAAATTAAACTTAGAAAGCATGTTAACCATTAACCACACACTTTTTTTCATTGGTTACCTAAGGTAACCCACGGATTTACCTTTGAAAAACCAACCAAAATTTGGTTTTTCTTTAATGAATTAGCATGGTTTTCTTTCTTAATACATCCTTAACAAAACCCAACATCAAATCCATGAAAAACAACCAAAAATTTCACATCTTTTTATCACTATTCATCCACGGATTTTGTGAAGAAAACCATGAAAAAATCAAGTGCAAGGGAAGATACCTTAATCAATTGCTTCCTTTGTCTTCAAGGAGTGTTTTGACACACTTTTTGTGAAGAAATTTTGAAGAAATCAAGTGGTTCTTCTTTGGTTGCTCACGTACCCACCAAGAGAAAAACTTAGAAAATTTTTTTGTTCTTTGGTTTTGCATGAAAATGGACTTCGGCTTTTTGCTCCAAAACTTGCCGACTTAAGCCACCAAAAAGACCAATTAATTTAGCCTTCCACCAATGAGAATTAGACATCTTTCAAGCCATTTCTTTCCCCATTTTTCAAAAATTAAAAATGGTAATTTTTGGCCAAATCTTGGCCTTTAGATCAAAAGCTAAATGAATCATGGCCTTTCATTCCACCAACCACCATTTTCTTTCATTTATTAATCTAGATTTATGATGTCATAAATACAAAAGTGAAAGTTGACTTTGACTTTCACTATTCACATTAATTCGACTACTTTTTGACCGATGCCGATTCGAGCCGAAATTTTCCTGAAATCGTCCCGGCGTGTTCCTGAGGTCTCTTGTGCAGTCGGATCAATTTAATCTGCTTCCGTTTGATCAAAATCAATCCCGGAAGTTTACCATCTTTTATTGCTCCGGTTAGGGTTTTTAATGCCGATTTTGGCACCGTTTCACCCGTTTCAACTCAGTGAATTTTTCCAACACTGAATTCTTACTCGTCAGTATTGTTAGAACATTTTCATATATTCTGAACAATATAAATACATTTATTTCACTCTTTAAATAGTACAAATTGTTATATACATACAATTGTACATTTTCATCCGAGAATTGTCTGAATTTCCCGGTTATCACACGGACGAACCGTTCGGTCTCGACCGCGCAATCTTTGAATCATCATTCTTCACTTTTGAAACTCCGGTTTGCCAATCCGATGCCGCGGATGTGTCCGGAACGTCGAAAATAGGCCAACGGGCCATTCTTCAATTTTCGGTCTCCGGGTCGCCGTTGACCGGCGTTGACCACGGCGGCGATGGGAGTGGCGACCACCATCTTGAAGAGCTCGACGAGAGGAACCCATTGGTGGTGTCAATTTCACCAATCGAGGCTCCTATCACCGGAAATCGACCCTCGAAAAGTCGGCGACGGCGGCGGTGTTAGATCTTCATTTTCCGGTATTGTTGCCCAAAATTGATTTTGGGCTTTTGATCTACGTGTTGTTCTGAGCATTTTGACACCGACCTTGCAACTCAAATCCGCCGGAATAGCGAGATCCGACGGCGGCGATGGCGACGGCGAACCTTGGGCGGCACGATCCGGCGGCTGTTGACGTGAAATGAAGCCTGAGTTTTGTTCTACTCTTCACCACGAATCCATTGGGACCGGAAACGTGGCATTTGGACGTCGGACGGCGGAGAAATCACGATTTGAAAAATTCGGCCACCGGCGGCTTTAGGCGGCGCGTGCGGCGTTCTCCGACATCGGTTCCGTCGAGTCGGCACACCGTTGGACTCAGCTCGTCGAGAGCTTACCAATGGTGCCGGCGGTGTCGAAAACGGAGGCCGGATTCGATGGTTGGTCACTGTTCATCTTCGTGTGGTGTGAGAGGGAGAAAATGTGATTTGGAAAAATATAGGGGCTATTTTTCTAGAATCCCCAAAATTTCGTCCTTTATACTAATTTTTTGAAAAATTTGAAGATAGGCTATACTGACTAATTTGGGCGTGCTGAACCCAAATATATCAGTTTTATCTTCATCTGAGGTCGTCTCGACCAGTTTCCCGATACTGTATGGTTCCCGGTCAAAAATTACTTTTTGTGCTCAAATGACTAATTTGAGCATTCGGATTCCAAATATATCAGTTTTATATCAATAAAAGGTCATCTTGACCAATTTCTTGATACTGTGGTTAGACCTACGCTGTGTTGACACTGTGCACGCATAAAGAGGCGTTTTCGCATGAAATTTCAAACACAGTCTCTCTTGACTAATTTGGACGTGCTGATTTCAAATTTATCAGTTTTACGTCCATCTGAGGTCTTCTGGACCAGTTTTCAGGATCTGCATGACTCCGTCTCGAAAAACGTGTCAGGTGCCCGATTGACTAATTTGGGCGTCCTGAATCTAAATATATCAGTTTCAGGGCGAGAAAAGGTCGTCTTGACCCTCATCCCGATACTGCGTATCCCTTAAACAAAATCTACATTTTATGCTCAATTGACCAGATTGAGCCTACTGACTATTAATATTTCAGTTTTATGCCAGGTTAAGGCCGTCTTGGCCACTAACCTAACACTGCGTTTCTTACTATTCACTAATCACTATTCACTAATCACTATTCACTATTCACTATCTGACTGACTAATCTGAGTGTTCTGACTTTGATTTTGTCAGTCTATTGGCGAGAAGAGGTCATCTAGACCACTTTTCTCGATACTGTACATCTATTAGGGCAATTATCACTGCTGCGCTCAGATGATCAGTCTGAGCGTACTGATGACTAGCTCATCAGTTCTGTATCATGAAATGGTCGTCTAGACCGGTTTCTTGATATTGCGTGTCTCAACGCATACTCACATAATAGGGTGGACCGATTTCACTGTCGATTACCCCTTTCACTGCATGAATAGTAATTAAACGTTACTATTCCTGTTTAATTCATTCAACTGAAAAGCACACTGTGCTTATTAACTTAATTACATCATTAAATAGTAATTAAGTTTCATAATTCATGAGAGTCATTACAGTGGCTCTCGGCTCATTACACAACCTTCTACACGGACTCTTACACGTGCATGTGCAACGCAACACGGGCGTGTACATTTCAGACACGGGCATGTACTAGTTGAGACTACTCAATACAGCCATGTCTTTGAAATACATTCATCTATCTGAGCAGTACACAGCCTCTTACACGATCATGTACTTGACCGTGTTTCTTAAATTGTACTAAAAGACATTAAATTATGTCCATTTTATTCTTTTATGACTTATTACATGGTAAGTAGGTGCCATGAAAATGGCGGTCATTACAACCTACCCCCCTTACAAAATTTTCGTCCTCGAAAATTAGAATAATTCCAGAACGTCTCTTCTCATGTCTTCTTCCCATTCTCATGTGACTTCCTCAACACTGTGATTCCGCCACAACACTTTTACTAGCGGTATACTTCATTCCTAAGTACTTTCTCCTTTCTAACTAGGATCCGCACGGGTCTCTCCTCGTACGTCGAATCAGCGTATACTACAACAGATTCTTGGCTAAGAACATGAGAGCTGTCTGGCACGTACTTCTTCAGCATGAAGACGTAAAAGACGTTGTGCACTGTAACTAACTCGGGAGGAAGTGCTAGTCTATAAGCCACCTTCCCGACTTTCTCTATTATCTCAAGGGTCCTATGTACCTAGGACTGAGCTTTCCTTTCTTTTCAATGCGCATCATCCTTTTCTTGGGTGTCGTTACTTGAAACTCGAGGGGTCTATGGCGCTTATCGTCAAAATTCTTCTGTCGACTGTGCACTGTATCTTACATTTTTCGTATCAGCTTCACGTCTGCCATGGTATTCTTGATGATGTCTGAGCTAACTAGCCGCTTCTCTCCGGTTTCGTACTAATGAGCCAGGGATCTACATTCCCTTCCACAGAGTGTCGTATGGCGCCATTCCTATCGAGGAATGGTAGTTGCTGTTGTACGAGAACTCGCTAAATGGTAGCTTCTGATCCCAATTTCCTTTGAAGTCTAGGACGCAGGTCTCAACATGTCCTCTAACATCTTTATGGTCCTCTCAGACTAACTGTCGGTCTAAGGATGAAATGCTATGCTGAAATCTCACTTGGACCGTAATGCAGCCTGAACACTTCACCAAAATCTGGAGGTAAAGCATCCACTACGATCTGAGACGATCGACTCTGGTACTCCGTGTCATTTCACGAACTGTGCCGCATAGATTTCTACTAGTCGTTCCACCGAGTAGCTAACTTTCATTGTAAAAAATCTAACTGATTTCATCAGTCTGTCTACAATCACCCAGATTGTGTCATTATCGTTTGACGTCTTCGGCAATCCGATTATGAAATTCATCGTAATCTAGTCCCATTTCTACTCGGGTAGCTTAATTTTCTACGATTATCCTGCTGCGCGCTGGTGTTCTGCCTTAACCTTCTGTCACGTAAGGTATCTGGCGACGAACTCGACAATGTCATTCTTCATTCTAAGCCACCAAAAGCTTTCTTTCAGGTACTTGTATATCTTATTCGCCACTGGATGTACGGAATATAACGTCTCGTAAGGTTCCAAAAGGATTCGCTTCTTGAGTTCTTCATCTTTTAGAACACACACTCTATCTCTGTAGTAGAGTATGTCGTCCTTAAGGATCTTAAACTCTGAACCCTTGTCCTTTATAGCTTCCTTTTTGGACTTGAGCAGGGACAATCAAAATCTTGACCGATCTTGATCTCTTCTTGGAGCGTCGATTGGAGGGTCATGTCAGACAATCTCCCTATCAAAATCTTGATCTCGCTATCACATAGCTCCTTTGTAGCGTTCCTGACAAGGCACTAATAGTCATAGGCATAGTAATATACTTCTGACTCCGTGCATCGGCCACGTTATTGGCTTTCCCCAGATGGTATAGGATCTCACGGTCGTAATCCTTACCAACTCTAGCCATCTACGTTGCCTCATGTTGAGCTCTTTCTGCGTGAAGATATATTTGAGGCTCTAGTGGTCGTTGTAAATCTCGCATGTGACTCCGTACAGGTAGTGCCTCCATGCTTTTATCGTAAAAACTATCACTACTAGCTCCAGATCACGCGTTGGGTAGCTCTTCTCAAGGTTTTTGAGTTGTCGTGAAGCATACGCGACTACTTTACCACTCTGCATCAACACAGTTTCCAACTTGGTTTTAGATGCGGTGCTTAAGTCACAAAGCTTCCCTGACCAACATTTGAAATGTTCAGCATTGGAGCGCTTGTGAGTCTTCATTTCAGCTCTTGAAAGCTTTTCTCACACTTGTCGGTTCACTTATACCTCTTTCCCTTCTTGGTGAGCGCTGTAAGCGGTGTGGCTAACTTTGAGTAGCCTTCGACTAAGTGTAGGTAACATCCTGTTAGTTTGAAGAAACTGCAAATTCCCGTTACGTTCCTCTGAGCTGGCCACGTGCTAACTGCATCAATTTTCGTCAGGTCCACAGATACTCCTTCCTTGGGGACTACGTGGCCTAGGAAATGGACCTTCTCCAGCCAAAACTCGTACTTGGAGAACTTAGTGTAAAACTGATGGTCCTGTTGCATGCGCAAAATGATAATTAAGTGCTCTTCGTGCTCTTCCTTCGTCTTAGAGCGTATAAGTATGTCATCAATGAACACAATGACAAACTTATCCAAATAGTCCTTGAACATGCGGTTCATCCGGTTCATGAAAGTTGCTGGTGCGTCCGTTAATCTGAGCGACATGAACAGAAACTCGTAATGTCCATACCGCGTTTGAAAGGCTGTTTTGGGTACATCTTCTTTCCTGATTCATAGTTGATGGTACCCTGAACGTAGATCGATCTTCGAGGACATTGCAGTATCTCAGAGCTAATCAAATAGATCGTCAACTCGCGGCAACAGATACTTGTTCTTAATCGTAATCCTGTTCAACTCTCTGTAGTCGATGCACATTCTCAGTGGTCCATCTTTCTTCTTCACGAATGGTATGGGTGCTCTCCAGGGTGAATAGCTCTGTCGAATGAATCCCTTATCTATTTAGTCCTTTAGCTGGGCTTGGAGCTCCTTTAGCTCTACAGGGCCCATTCCGTAGGGGACCTCAAAGATGGGGCTGATTCTAGTAGACGTTCAGTCTCGAACAAGATCCCGCGCTCTGGTTGGAGTCCTGCAAGATCTTCTGGAAATATCTCCATGAATTCCCTGACTATCGGTACGTTGTCGAGTCCTATCTCTATTCCTTGATTCTTATCTGCTACGTATACTAGGTAGTCCATGCATCCACTGGATAGCATCTCGCGAGCCTTCACTGCTGATATCATCGTCTTTGGTTACTCTGGCAACAAACCCTTGTAGATGAACTTTTCACATCCGATTGGTTCGAAAACGATTTTCCGCCTTCAACAGTTTATGACAACGTTGTGTCCTAAGCTTTTTAGCAGAATCTGATGATACAACGAATGGGTAGCTCCAAAATCAAGTAGAACTAACACATCAAAGTTGGTGATAGAAAGCTGGCCTGTCACCATTGCAGAAGTTACAGCTTCAACGTCACTCCCCGTGTAAGCATAGATTCTCCCTTAGCTGTCTGAAGCTTTCAGTATACTTTGTGTGATTGAAGGGTCTTCGATCCTAGTCTGGTTGGTGTGAAGTTGATTATTCCCAGTGCGGGGTTGATTCTGTCGATTCTGCAGGTTGGAGTGGCAAATTTTTTTTTTGCATAGTGGCCTTCCTTGCCACAGATGAAACAACCACTTGCTCTTTGCTTGCATTCTCCTAGGTGCCTCTTTCCGCATCTCGTGCACGTTGGGTATTGGCTGTCATTCCTTCCTGGTCGTCTCTCTTCTGGGGAAATTCTTCTGTGAATCTTGATTGCCTTAATTCCCCTTTTCTCTTGTTGTTGTTATGGGAATGCCTACCATTCTGGCCGGTTCCCACATTCTGCCCTCTGTATTGTAACTTGGGGTTTTGCTTCTCCTGAGCCTACTCGGCTTGCGTTTTCTCCTCCTTTCGTGCCTTAAAATTCTACACCTTTCGCTCCTTATCATGAACCGATCAGTACTTAGCTCAGATAGTCTTGCTGACACATTCTGCTAGTGTCGCTGGTCCGTGGCTTCCGCTACAGACCTAAACTGTGATTTCCGTTCTGAACATCTTCAGCATTCGTCTGACTCTCTCCTTTTGGTCGGTACCAAATCTGGACAAAGTTGAGCCAACTGCTTAAACTTCTTGACTGCCTCCATAACAGTCATACTACCTTGGTGCAGGTTGTCGAACTCGTATTACTGCGCTACTAATGCTTCCTCGTTGAAGTACATCTCCTCAAATTCCTCAATGAAATCGCTCCAGGTCATCTCTCTAATGTTCCTCCTAATGGTTACCATCTTTCACCACTAACGCGCTTCATTGCGTAGGGTGAAGGATGCGTACATCACTTTCTCTCTCTATCTGTTAACCCTATAAAATCCAAGATTACTTGGATATCCGTTAGCCAGTCATTGGCCTCTATAGGGTTGGTGATTCCTTTGAATTCTAACGCTTTCATGCGCCAGAATCTCTCATATAAGTCACCTTTCCTAAGGATTAGCAAAAAAAACAATTGCTGCTACAAGAGTAGCCATTACTATAGGTGCTAGTGCCTCCTGGGCTGGAGGAGTTGCTTGCTCCCTCAGAGTTTCTGGGGCTGCTGGAGCCTCTAGTGTTGGCATCCCTACTGACTATGGTGCCTGGGGTTGCTGGCCCAGCTGTTCTCTAAGCTGGTTTAGCTCCCGCTGCTGGTTCTCCATCATCTCTCGCATGGCTGCGATCTGTGCTATCAACTCATCCTCTCGGGATGCTGGGTTTAACTAAGCTCTCGTTCTTGCCATGTTTTCCTATGTAACCCTATCGTACAGCGGGAAAGGAAAATATGTCCCTTAAATTTTGTACTTGGGACTCGTATCACATATTGTTTTCTTTCTTACTTAACAATCTTACTTACACATTATGGATATAAATATACACACTATATCCACCTTTCTTTCTCTCATACTGTGATGTTCAATACAATTGCCGCATTGTATTGGGACATCGTCTGAGTGCTAAGATTCATCCTGCACTTTCTGTCATATCATACTCACGCTTGTGGAAAAAAATTATATCTGGCCCCTAGGGCAAAGCTTTACTGCTTATCTCATAATATATTTCACATAATATATATACATATATTCAAGATTCTAGTTCAGCGGGAGTGACACACACTTCCCCTATACGATCCCAACAAGTACATTATGCTACAACTGACAGGGAAGAGCTACTGCTTCCCTCTATATATTTTCATAACTAACATTCCCGTAGAAGGGTTACTACTATTGGAAGGACAATCCTGATTCAGTATCAGGCATCTCCTCATCGTCACTATCGCTGAGTAAGTACTCCTTTGGGTTCTCCTCTTCTTCTCAGCTGGAACTGACCTCGTCATCGCTGGCTATGATGACTTCGTCATTACTAAAGCGGTTAGGGATATCCTTTCCCTCATCGTCGGGATAGGCGTCGGAAAGAGTCTCGTTATCTTCCTCCTTCATGGGGTGTTCGGGAGACATACGGGCTGGTTCGGGTTCTCCATCGGCTCCCTATTGCCCTCGTGTACTTCTGGCTGGTGCTCGGCCATGAACTCTTCATCGGCCAGTTGGGGTGCTGGTTCTACCAAGTCACCCTCCATAATGGCAGCTGCTATAATGCCTTGGGCTTGTGCAGGGTTCCCGGGGTTGAGCACTTTCCTCTCAGCATTCACTATCCCCTTGATAAGGCTTGCTAGTCCTGTTTGATCGCTCTTCTAATTCTGTTTGGCAAGGTCTCTTTCTCTCTTTGGGTCTTCTCCTGTCTTGATCCACTTTTGTCTCGGCATGTATTGTAGAAGTCCATATCGGTTCCTTGTAGCAAACAGCATATGTTAGAACTGTATTGCCGGACATCAGCTGCAGTCTTTCAGTCCGATGAACAAATTCTCGTATATCCATAACTCTAGAGAACTTAGGCGGTTTCACTCCCCGCTTGCCCATAGAGAAAAACTGGGGCTGATGCTGGACTGCTCTCAGAGATTGGCTCGATCGTGGTATGGCAAAACTCGACACAGTTAAGAGCTCATCCTGGTCATAAGGATCCCGATACACACGAGAGTATCTTCCTGAGAGATATCAACAGCCAACAGGACTCAGTTATCCTGATCAATGGCGTACAATCAGGGAATCACTTTGATAACGTGAAACCAGTCCTCACATTCTCATGGAGTGCAGGAGTACTGTTTGCCACTCGAAACTTAGTGGATAACTAGCCTTGAAGATCGGTACAACTTGGGCAGCAATCCATGTTCTTTCTCTGAGCAGTTCTCTAGCACTGCACGGTCGTGATTTTTCGTATAATGATCTCAGCATCTTTTCATCTTATCCTCGCCATCATAGATTTCGTCGTTTCATTATTATAAAATGTTATCTTCAATAGATAAACATTTACTGACTAAAAAATAAAACTAACTTACTTGGACAGATGAGGCAGGCATGCGGCGATGTGAGGTAGGATGGCAGGAAACCGCTCTGATACCAACTGTGACGCCCCGTGCCCTCAGCGGCCCGCACCGTCACTGAAAACTCTTACTTGCTTCTTTAACTTTTACTTATACTTCATCTTTAAAACCGATACTTAAACTTGCTGAATTTAATATCATAAATTTAGAGAGAAATTTTTTTTTTCTTTTATATACGCGTACGTATTTACTATTCACGTATGCATACTATTAAAATGCGAAATTTGAAAAACATAAGGATTTAAATTATACATACACAATTATATACTTGTTTATCTGATTACTATTCACCAGATTCTATTTAAATATACTACTCATACATATACTGTATACTGTTCTAAAATACCGTTTAACCTTTACTATTCAAAATACTATTTAACTGTCATCATTCAAAATATTATTCACTCATACTGTGTGGAAGAATACTCGCGGTGTATCCATAACCTCATCCTCACATCCACCTCTGCCACCATCATCGTCCTTTGATGTTTACGCTATAGGATGCTTACCTACAGCATGAACACACTCCGTGAACTTTACGCCTAGTAAGTACAACATGTTAACCGCAAAACATGTTTAAAACATAGCACATACTTAAAATCATAAGCATGACATATATCACTTAATAAATCACATACTATATAAGCATATAACATATCAGCTCACATATCATGTCATCACATAACATATCATCATGTGAATATAAAACTTCACATACTTTATGCATGACAGAAGCATCGTGTACTGTATGCACTCTACTGAAAAAGAAAGCATAGCGAACTATAACTAATGCATGATCCGGTTATATTCATTTATGCTTCAAACTTTTCTTTTCTTTTCTTGTCTACTTAGGGCCCATGTGTCAGTACCGTGTGCGCGCAGACCAACGGTAACTCCCGAGGTCAACTAATGCCGAAGAGTCATCAACTGATACTCAACTTTTGGCCTTAACTTTCTTTAACTGGAAACCCCTTCGACTGAAGGAGCCGGTACGACACACCTATTTATTTCCATCTTGTTTAACTGTTCTAGCCATACGCTTCTCTAAGCTGTCCCCAATCCTACGCGGTAGGGATCTATGGCTTCTATCTTGTTCTTTCATCAATCTACTCGATTGTGAAACTATATGCTCTTATGTATGCTGTGCAGCATCATGTGCAAGATACATACTTAAAATACTGGAAAAGCATCATTTTAAATTCATTTTATCCATACTGTAGGCGGAGTTGTACTTACCTGTCAGTAGACAGTTTATACTCTCGCCTTCATCACAATACAGGTACCTCCCTGTAATCATAATGCATTACATTAACATTCACTCTTAGGTCACCGTGGTCATTAGTGACTAATAAAAATTCTTGTTATGTGGTACCAATTCTTATCGGTACTAATTGCCCTCTTCTTAAGAATTTGATTTTCTAATCATTGTTAATTAATTTATTTACCCAATAAATTAATTAACATCGCTCTTAGGTCACTCTATCGTTAGGAACTAATAAACTTATCGTTGTGTGGTACCGATGCCTACCGGTACCCAACTGCTCTACTTTGGGAAATTTGATATCTAATTTTTAATCGTGCTTGATTAATTTGTCTACTTGACAAATTAATCACTGTCTCTCACTATCCCATTCCGACTTGGTCCTTGACTGGCTAACCGACCAGTCAACTGACTGAATACCTCCCGTATGACCATTTAGCCTGTCGGATTACCGTTACCGATGTAATCGCCCTAAATTTTATACTTCGATCGCACCCGTCCCTCGGGTGGTACTATTCTGACATAGAGGTCGTTTTCTTACATTACGAAATTTCTAATTGGGCTGTTCACTAATCCTGTAAACGTCCGTCCTTCTTTCCTGGAACTAGGTCATCGAGGGGGCTCGGGTTTCCATCCCGATCACATTTTCACCCCTCGTTTCCTCAAATACCCCTTTGTGCCGTTTTAGAAATTTCGGCAGCATTTCCGCTTAATTTTTGGGTTTCCGGCGTTTAGGAAACGCCTCAAAACCATCTAACATATTCTAACCTGCCACGTACTAAACCAGAGGCCTAATTTTTTTACGTAAAAGCTCCGCATTTTACGTAAAAATAGTCACATTTTCTCACATTCTCTTTTTCGACATTTCATCTCTTTTTCTTACAATTCCTCAAGTCAATAAACCATAATTAATACATAATTATTTCCAATAATAAATTGAGGAATCAAAGGATCAAAACCAATACCAAAATCGTTCCCGTCGGCGGTCAGACGAACCGTTCGGTCTCGACCGTGCAATCTTTGAATCATCGTTCTTCACTTTTGAAACTCCGGTTCGCCAATCCGATGCCGCGGATGTGTCCGGAACGTCGAAAATAGGCCAACGGGCCATTCTTCAATTTTCGGTCTCCGGGTCACCGTTGACCGGCGTTGACCGCCGTTGACCGGCGTTGACCACGGCGTTGACCGGCGTTGACCACGGCGGCGATGGGAGTGGCGACCACCATCTTGAAGAGCTCGATGAGAGGAACCCATTGGTGGTGTCAATTTCACCAATCGAGGCTCCTATCACCGGAAATCGGCTCTCGAAAAGTCAGCGACGGCGGCGGTGTTAGATCTTCATTTTCCGGCATTGTTGCCCAAAATTGATTTGGGGCTTTTGATCTACGTGTTGTTCTGAGCATTTTGACACCGACCTTGCAACTCAACTCCACCAGAATAGCTAGATCCTACGGCGGCGATGGCGACGGCGACGGCGAACCTTGGGCGGCGCGATCCGGTGGCTGTTGAAGTGAAATGAAGCCTGGGTTTTGTTCGACTCTTCACCATGAATCCATTGGGACCGGAATCGTGGCATTTGGACGTCGGACGGCGGAGAAATCACAGTTTGAAAAATTCGGCCACCGGCGGCTTTAGGCGGCGCGTGCGGCGTTCTCCGACATCGGTTCCGTCGACTCGGCACACCGTTGGACTCAGCTCGTCGAGAGCTTTCCAATGGTGCCGGCGGTGTCGAAAACGGAGGCCGGATTCGATGGTTGGTCACTGTTCATCTTCGTGTGGTGTGGGAGGGAGAAAATGTGATTTGGAAAAATATGGGGGCTATTTTTCTAGAATCCCCAAAATTTCGTCCTTTATACTAATTTTTTGAAAAATTTTAAGATAGGCTATACTGACTAATTTGGGCGTGCTGAACCCAAATATATCAGTTTTATCTTCATCTGAGGTCGTCTCGACCAGTTTCCCGATACTGTATGGTTCCCGGTCAAAAATTACTTTTTGTGCTCAAATGACTAATTTGAGCATTCTGATTCCAAATATATCAGTTTTATATCAAGAAAAGGTCATCTTGACCAATTTCTTGATACTGTGGTTAGACCTACGCTGTGTTGACACTGTGCACGCATAACGAGGCGTTTTCGCGTGAAATTTCAAACACAGTCTCTCTTGACTAATTTGGACGTGCTGATTTCAAATTTATCAGTTTTACGTCCATCTGAGGTCTTCTGGACCAGTTTTCGGGATCTGCATGACCCCGTCTCGAAAAACGTGTCAGGTGCCCGATTGACTAATTTGGGCGTCCTGAATCTAAATATATCAGTTTCGGGGCGAGAAAAGGTCGTCTTGACCCTCATCCCGATACTGCGTATCCCTTAAACAAAATCTACATTTTATGATCAATTGACCAGATTGAGCCTACTGACTATTAACATATCAGTTTTATGCCAGGTTAAGGCCGTCTTGGCCACTAACCTAACACTGCGTTTCTCACTATTCACTAATCACTATTCACTATTCACTATCTGACTGACTAATCTGAGCGTTCTGACTTTGATTTTGTTAGTCCATTGGCGAGAAGAGGTCATCTAGACCACTTTTCTCGATACTGTACATCTATTAGGGCAATTATCACTGCTGCGCTCAGATGACCAGTCTGAGCGTACTGATGACTAGCTCATCAGTTCTGTATCATGAAATGGTCGTCTAGACCGGTTTCTTGATATTGCGTGTCTCAACGCATACTCACATAATAGGGTGGACCGATTTCACTGTCGATTACCCCTTTCACTGCATGAATAGTAATTAAACGTTACTATTCCTGTTTAATACATTCAACTGAAAAGCACACTGTGCTTATTAACTTAATTACATCATTACATAGTAATTAAGTTTCATAATTCATGAGAGTCATTACAGTGGCTCTCGGCTCATTACACAACCTTCTACACGGACTCTTACACGTGCATGTGCAACGCAACACGGGCGTGTACATTTCAGACACGGGCATGTACTAGTTGAGACTACTCAATACAGCCATGTCTTTGAAATACATTCATCTATCTGAGCAGTACACAGCCTCTTACACGATCATGTACTTGACCGTGTTTCTTAAATTGTACTAAAAGACATTAAATTATGTCCATTTTATTCTTTTATGACTTATTACATGGTAAGTAGGTGCCATGAAAATGGCGGTCATTACACACGGCTCCCCCATGGACGAGACTTAGAATTTTTTTGTTCTTGGTTTGGCTTGAAAATATTGTCTCGGCCTTTTGATTCAAAAGTGGCCGACTTATGCAAACCAAAAGCCAATTAATTTGGCTCTAAGCCAATGAAATTGTGACACCTTTCATGCTTAATTCTTTCTCCATTTTTCAAAAATTAAAAAGGTATATTTTTGGCCAAATCTTGGCCTTTAGATCAAAAGCTAAATGAATCATGGCCTTTCATTCCACCAACCACCATATTTCCTTCATTTATAATTCTTGATTTATGATGTTATAATTGCAAAAGTGAAAGTTGACTTTGACTTTCACTATTCACATTAATTCGACTACTTTTTGACCGATGCCGGTTCGAGCCGAAATTTTCCTGAAATCGTCCCGGCGTGTTCCTGAGGTCTCCTGTGCAGTCGGATCAATTTAATCTGCTTCCGTTTGATCAAAATCAATCCCGGAAGTTTACCGTCTTTTATTGGCTCGGTTAGGGTTTTCAATGCCAGTTTTGACACCGTTTCACCCGTTTCAACTCAGTGAATTTTTTCAACACTGAATTCTTACTCGTCAGTATTGTTAGAACATTTTAATATATTCTAAACAATATAAATACATCTATTTCACTCTTTAAATAGTACAAATTATTATATACATATATTTGTACTTTTCTTACTGTGCTCTTACTTTGACTTGCCATATTCTTATCTTTATACTGTTCAGATACCGAAACTACTCCTTTTTGAGCGTTTTGGGCCTGAATTCACTTTCTTACTCAGATACTTTATTCTCTACTTATTTTTGGAGATTTTAATTCCTCCAAAACATTTATTTATTTCTATCAACACTATAATTTGTCTAATTACAACCATAGTGTTTCTTTACATTCTTACTTACAGAACTCATAGAAAACCCTAGATTAAACTAGGTCACACCGCTAAAATTCTCTGGTCATCACACCTGCATAGAAACACAAACATGATTAGTGGCGCCCGAATCAATGACCCAAGTGTCTTTCGATTCTTCCACCAAACACACTTCTAAGTAATGAAGTTCCTTACCTTCCTTGCCCTTGGCGGCTAGGAATTCCCGGCAAGCCTTCTTGAAGTGACCTACCTTCCCACAATGGAAGCATTTGGACTTTTTAAGGTCCTTTGGCTTCTTGTTCTTGTTCTTCTTCTTCTTCCTGTCCGAGACAGGAGGATTAGAAGAACTAGAAGCCACTTACTTCTTATTTGGCCTCTTCCTCTTCCGTGAGGGATTGGAAGATTCCGCCAAATTGGCCTCACCTTTAGGTCGGACCACATCCTCATCCCTGATCATCCGCTCATAAGCTTGTAGTTGCTTCATGAGCTCGGTTAGTCCTAACTCCTTTGTCGCCAGATTGTATGCGGCCTTAAACCCCACAAAATCTTTAGACAGAGTCTTGAACACTATCTCGATTTGGGTGTTGTAGTCCAACTCAGCACCATTCTCGGTAGCCTCAGTGAAGAATCCCATTAGAGTGATCATATGGTCCTTCACCGGAGTACCCGCCTTTTGCTTAGAGTTCATAATGCTGGTGATAGCGGACTGTCGAGCCAATTTTTCTTGGCCTCCGAACATGTCCTCCAGATTTTCCATGATCTCCCCAACAACTTGATAAGTCTCATGCTGCTTTTGTAAAGCACTCGTCATGCTAGCAAGGATGTAGCATTGAGCTATCTCATTGGATTTTCTCCAACGATTATAGGCAACCGGGACCTCCTCAAGTGGTGTGTCAGGTTTGGGCCCAGGTGGGCATGGTTCGTCCAGTACGAACTTGTGTCTCTCGCAGCTGAGAACTATTAATAGATTTCTTTTCCAGTCTTTATAATTATCGCCATTCAGCTTATTTTCAGTAAGTATTGAAATGAGGGGTGTCGGTGACATTTTGAACTGAAATAAAATTATACTAGATGTGACAACCGGGAAATTCAGGCAATTCTCGAATGAAAATATACAATTGTATGTATATAACAATTTGTACTATTTAAAGAGTGAAATAAATGTATTTATATTGTTTAGAATATATGAAAATGTTCTAACAATACTAACGAGTAAGAATTCAGTGTTGGAAAAATTCACTGAGTTGAAACGGGTGAAACGGTGCCAAAACTGGTATTGAAAACCCTAACCGAGGCAGTAAAAGACGGTAAACTTCCAGGATTTATTTTGATTAAACGGAAGCAATTTAAATTGATCCGGCTGCACAGGAGACCTCAGGAACACGCCGGGACGATTTCAGGAAAATTTCGGCTCGAACCGGTATCGGTCAAAAAGTAGTCGAATTAATGTGAATAGTAAAAGTCAAAGTCAGCTTTCACTTTAGTATTTATGACATCATAAATCAAAATTAATAAATGAAAGAAATAAGGTGGTTGGTGGAATTAAAGGCCATGATTCATCCACTTTTTGATCTAAAGGCCAAGATTTGGCCCAAATTTACCCTTTTTAATTTTTGAAAAATGTGGAAAGAAATGGTGATGAAAGGTGTCTAAATCTCATTGGCTAATGACCAAATTAATTGGTCTTTTAGTGGCATAAGTCGGCCACTTTTGGAGCAAAAAGCCGAGACCCCATTTCATGCAAACAAACCAAAGAAAATTTTGTTAAGTTTTCTTCCATGGTGTGCCGTGAGTGACCCAAGGGAAACCAAGCTTTTTCTTCAAAATTTCTTCACAAAAAGAGTGCCAAAGTGTTCTAGGAAGACAAAGGAAGCATTAGACCAAGGTAATTCCCTTTTTGCACTTAATTTTTCATGGTTTTTCTTCATAAAATCCGTGGGTGAATAGTGAGAAAAAGATGGAAAATTTTTGGTTGTTTTCCATTGAATTGATGTTGGGTTATGTTAAGGATGAAATAAGGAAGAAAACCATGTAATTTGTTTAAAGAAAAACCAAAATTTTGTTGGTTTTTCTAGGGTAAATCCGTGGGTTACCTTGAGTAATCTATGAGAAAAATTTATGGTTTAATTGTTAACTTGCTTCCAAGTTTAATTTGGTGAAGAATAAAGCTTGTATTTCATTGTGGAAAGTTTGAAAAAAAATTTTGGTATGCATTTTCATAAGGTGGCCGTGGGGTTTCCTAATGGTTTGGGAGAAAATTTTGCTTGATTTATGTAGTATTTGGTTGATTGGAATTATGCATTTTAATATGCAAAAGATGAATTTATAATTGAAAGAATGAAACAAAAAGAATTGGCATGTTTTTCATTCAAAGGCCGTGGGTTATAACCCTAAGAAATTGGTTGAAAATGCCAAGAAAATGGGCTTGAAAATGTGTTGAAAAAAATGACATTTGAATGGCCTAAAGTGTGGTGAAAAGTTTGACAAAAAAATTTGGTTCGGTTTGGTTGTGAAAAACCGAAACCAAATTAAGGGCAAAATTGTGAAAAAAATGTTGTAATGTGGGTGATAATGTGAAATTGGAAATTTGTGGGTTTTTATGTAAAAGTTTGGAAAACTTTTACATAAAAATAGGCCTGTGGTATAGTACGTGGCAGGTACATACGGTTCGAGGCGTACCTAACGCCGGAAGCCTTAAAATTACGCCGAAATGCTGCCGAAATTTCGAAAACAGCATTTGGGGTAAAATGGAATTAAAAATAAAAAGTTTGGGGTCGGGTCGGAAACCCGAATCCCTAACGGAAAAGTGAATAAGGAAAACCTAAGGGGCAGTTCATGAATAGTAACCGTCCCCTTGAAAATATAAAACGCGTGTGAGATTGAAAAACCGACCCCGAGGGAGGGGCGTTTTTGGAAACGAAATAAAGGTCCGAGTCGGGAACGGAAAACCCGAGCCTCGGAGACCTAGGTCGGGAAAGTCTAGGTGAACGTTTTAAATACTAGTGAAACGTCCATTTGAGGCCCCGAAACGATAGAAAATCACTAAATCGACGTAAGGGTCGGAATAGTGCTTCCCGAGGGTCGGGAAAGTGAAAAGTGGAAATAAAATAGAAATAAACCCGGTAATGATTAAAAAAGAGTCAGAAAAGTTCCTGAGAGCCAAAAATGCAGTCTGGATCAATAAAATTCCGTCAGGGGCAAAACTGCAATTTTGCCAAAATATAGGGGCAAAATCGTAATTTTGTAAAAGTTGGGGGAAAATGGTGAAAATAATAAATAAAACCTAAAAAGTTATAAATAGGTTTTATTTAAGCTTTTTAATGAAAAATAAAAGCTATAAATGGAAATGAAATTAACAGACAAGGTTTTGTCTGTAGGATCCCAAAATCGACCTACGAGGAGGGCGATCAAAGATCCACGAGAGGAAAAGGAAAGAGGCTGATAAGGTAAGTTCAGACATTTACCTGTCTGCAACATATAGCAATATTGTGCTAACTTTAATGTACTAACTATAAGTTAGGTACATATGTGCTACGGGCACTATTATAGAGTAGAGAGAGAGACGTAATGTGCTACGGGCACTATAAGAATGGGACACATGGTTAATTGTGCTTCGGGCACTAGAGCGAGGTTAATAAAACTTACTCAACTAAAATTAAAATGTGAACCATTCCTAACCACAGGACAATGTGAAGTCACCGGGTTAGAATGTTAAAAGGTCGGTAATGAAACCACTTTCTGGCGTACCAGCCTTCCGTACAGGGAGGTACTATTTTGCCTTCGGGGCTATGAGATTAAGGCTGTGGAGGTCAGCACTAATGTATCACTCCCAGTCATGCACACTTAAATGGTACTGCCAACCTGAGCTCAAAACCAGAACATAAGTAAAGATAATTGCCTAAAACTGAAACTATGCCATAATTGAGCATAAGACAGTTTAGTGAGAGTACTAACATCACGGTAGATGTACTGTTGTGACACTGTGTTGTAGTCAACCTTACTATTCACATATGAATAGTGGTCAAAGTTACTATTCATGTATGAATAATGGTCAAAGGTACTATTCATGATGAATAGTACTATTAATAGAAATTTTATTTCTTGCATGTTTGAACTTACTGAGCCAGTAGCTCACCATTTTTGCTAATGTTGCAGGTAAGCGACCAGCTCAGTAGCTTGTTTGACTGGATGCGTATGGGATGGCACGTGTCAAATGGGATAACTGGGCGAGGGATATGGTACTGCCAGAGTCTTCCCGCTGAGCATTAAAGTGAAGGGAAAAAAAGGGAAACAGTTCTTTTGTAATTATATATATATTTTACAAAAGTACTGTATTATTTATATTACTTTGTACTTATCAACAAAGTAAATAGTGGAAAAAGATTTTATAAGATGTTTAAAGAAAAAAAAAATTTCCCCAAAAACGACATGATTTAAAAAGAGAGAGAGATAAGCCGGCGACCCATGAGAGTACAATCTATCGCAGTTAGCGATAAAGCTCAACTGTAATAGTATTGTATGATCTCTACGAGGGGCGGGCCGCCACACTAGACATCATTACAAAGCCCAAGCAAATATACAGATAATTTAACAAATAAAACATACAAGTATGTTCCTACATGAAACTTGAAAAACATGTTGCATTGCAACGGTAATTCTCAGCACCTATTGCCCTAAGCCACCGAGGGGTGGTCATGAAAACAAATAGCCGGAACATGGACCCCGTCCAATTAATATATGTTGCCTTAAATCCTCCAAGGTTAAGACATATATTAATAACCGCTTATTTGGCTACCAGTTTAGTTAACAGAACTTCTAGGGAAGGTTAATAACTAAACGAGTCTTGAGTGTATAACCATTGTTTACGTAGCCCGATCCACGTCCTACCAAGCCACCGAGGGGTGGTCATGAATAGAATCGTACCCAAACACATTTTCCACATAGGAGATCCAATCTAGTATACCGGCGGTGGTAAACACCTACCGAGGGGTGTGGTCAGGGCAGAACTGACGCGAGGCGTTACCATGCTTTCACATATGGATCAACAATGGAGGCCGTGGGTTTTGTTTGAAACCCTCTCCCACTCAATATTTTGAAAAACATGCAGGTTTTGACAAATTATGTATGATCAATATAGTATGAGCGGCACCCACCTATCCTATATGACATGTTATCAAATATGCATATAAAACATCCATCAATACATATTTATACTGTGACAACCAGGAAATTTAGGCAATTCTCGGATGAAAATGTACAAATGTATGTATATAACAATTTGTACTATTTAAAAAGTGAAACAAATGTATTTATATTGTGTAGAATATATGAAAATGTTCTAACAATACTGACGAGTAAGAATTCAGTGTTGGAAAAATTCACTGAGTTGAAACGGGTGAAACGGTGCCAAAACCGGCATTGAAAACCCTAACCGGGACAATAAAAGACGGAAAACTTCCGGGATTAATTTTGATCAAACGGAAGCAGTTTAAATTGATCAGACTGCACAGGAGACCTCAGGAACACGCCGGGACGATTTCAGGAAAATTTCGGCTCGAACTGGTATCGGTCAAAAAGTAGTCGAATTAATATGAATAGTGAAAGTCAAAGTCAACTTTGCTTTAGCATTTATGACATCATAAATCCCTTTAATAAATGGGATTAAAATGGTGGTTGGCAGCATTAATGGCCATGATTCATTTGCTTTTTGATCTAAAGGCCAAGATTTGGCCAAAATTCATCATTTTTAATTTCTGAAAATTATGGAAAGTATTAGTGTTGAAAGGTGGTGAAATCTCATTGGTGGAAAGCCAAATTAATTGGCTTATTGCATGGTTAAGTCGGCAAAACTTCACAGAAGTGGCCGAAGTCAAATTTCAAGCCAAAAACCAAAGAAAAAAAATGCTAAGTGTTCTTCCATGGTGGAGCCGTGAGTAACCCAAGGGAAACCAAGCTATTCCTTCAATTATTCTTCACCAAATTTGTGTCAAAACATTCCTTGAAGACAAAGGAAGCAATTGACTAAGGTAACTTCCCTTGCACTTAACTTTTTCTTGGTTTTTCTTCAAGAAAACCGTGGGATGAATAGTGAAATAAGATGGAAAATTTTTGGTTGTTTTCCATGATTTGATGCTTGGGTTTTGTTAAGGGTGTAATAAGGAAGAAAACCATGTATTTGGTTTAAAGAAAAACCAAAAATTTGTTGGTTTTCCAAGGGAAAAACCGTGGGTTACCTTAGGTAAACAATGAAAAATTTTTGTGGTTTAATTGATAACATGCTTTCAAGTTAAATTTTGTGAAGAATAAACCATGAATTTCATTATGGAAAGCTTGAAAAAAATTTTGGTGTGCATTTACATAATGTGGCCGTGGGGTTACCTAAGGGTTTGGAAGAAAAATTTGCATGGTTTTATGTGATGTTTGGTTAATTAAAATCATGCATTTTAATATGTAAATGATGAATTTATAATTGAAAGCATGAAACAAAAAAATGGTGTGCATGATTTTCATGCATTGGCCGTGGGTTATATATGGGAAAAACCCTAAGAATTTGGTTGAAAAATGCAATGTAAATGGGCTTGAAAATGTGTTGAGGAAATGACATTGAATAGACTAAAAAGTGGTTGAAAATTTTGAGAAGTTTGGTTCGGTTTGGTTGTGAAAACCGAAACCAAAACTAAGGGCAAAATGGTAAAAAATTTTGTAATGTGGTTGAAAATGTGAAATTGGAAATTTATGAGCTTTTATGTAAAAGTTTGGAAAACTTTTACATAAAATAGGCTTGTGGTATAGTACGTGGCAGGTACATATGGTTCGAGGCGTACCCAACGCCGGTAGCCTTAAAATTACGCCGAAATGCTGCCGAAATTTCGAAAACGGCATTCAAGGTAAAATAGGAAATAAAAATAAAAAGTTTGGGGTCGGGTCGGAAACCCGAGTCCCTAACGAAAAATTGAATAAGGGAAACCTAAGGGGCGGTTCATGAATAGTAACTCGTTCCCTTAAAAACGTAAAACGTGAGTGAAATTGAAAAAAAACCGACCCCGAGGGGGGGCTGTTTTTGGGAAAAGAAATAAAGGTCCGAATCGGGAACGGAAAACCCGAGCCTCGGAGACCTAGTGTGGCGGCCCGCCCCTCGTAGAGATCATACAATACTATTACAGTTGAGCTTATCGCTAACTGCGATAGATTGTACTCTCGTGGGTCGCCGGCTTATCTCTCTCTCCTTTAAAATCATGTCGTTTTTGGGGAAAATTTTTTTTTTTCTTTAAACATCATATAAAATCTTTTTCCACTATTTACTTTGTTGATAAGTACAAAGTAATATAAATAATACAGTACTTTTATAAAATATATATATAATTACAAAAGAACTGTTTCCCCTTTTTTTTTTCTCTTCACTTTAACGCTCAGTGGGAAGACTCTGGCAGTACCATATCCCTCGCCCAGTTATCCCATTTGACACGCGCCATCCCGTCCGCATCCAGTCAAACAAGCTACTGAGCTGGTCGCTTACCTGCAACATTAGCAAAAATGGTGAGCTACAGGCTCAGTAAGTTCAAACATGCAAGAAATAAAATTTCTATGAATAGTACTATTCATCGTGAATAGTACCGTTGACCACTATTCATATGTGAATAGTACTTTGACCACTATTCATACATGAATAGTAAGTTTGACCACAACACTGTATCACACTAGTACATCTACCGCGATGTTAGTGCTCTCACTAAACTGTCTTATGCTCAATTATGGCACAGTTTCAGTTTTAGGTCATTATCTTTGATTAGGTTCTAGTTTTGAGCTCAGATTGGCAGTACCATTTAAGTGCGCATGACTGGGAGCGGTACATTAGTGCTGACCTCCACAGCCTTAATCTCATAGCCCCGAAGGCAAAATTTTATATGACTGGGAGCGGTACATCAGTGCTGACTTCCACAGCCTTAGTCTCATAGCCCCGAAGGCAAAAATAGTACCTCCCTGTACGGAAGGCTGGTACGCCAGAAAGTGGTTTCATTACCGACTTTTTAAAATTCTAACCCGGTGACTTCACATTGTCCCGTGGTTAGGAATGGTTCACATTTTAATTTTAGTTGAGTGAGTTTTATTAACCTCGCTCTAGTGCCCGAAGCATAATTAACCATGTGTCCCATTCTTATAGTGCCCGTAGCACATTTCGTCTCTCTCTCTATTCTATCATAGTGCCCGTAGCACATATGTACCTAACTTATAGTTAGTACATTCAAGTTAGCACAATATTGCTATATGTTGCAGACAGGAAAATGTCTGAACTTAACTTATCAGACTGTTCCCTTTCTCTCTCTTGGATCTGGAATCGCCTTCCTTGTAGGCCGATTTTGGGATCCTACAGACAAAACCTTGTCTGTTAATTTCTTTCCCATTTATAGTTTTTATTTTTCATTAAAAAGCTTAAATAAAACCTATTTATAACTTTTTAGGTTTTATTTATTATTTTCACCATTTTCCCCCAACTTTTGTAAAATTACGATTTTGCCCCAATATTTTGGTAAAATTACAGTTTTGCCCCTGACGGAATTTTATTGATCCAGACTGCATTTTTGGCTCTCAGGAACTTTTCTGACTCTTTTCTAATCATTACCGGGTTCGTTTCTATTTTATTTCCACTTTTTACTTTCCCGGCCCTCGGGAAGCACTATTCCAACCCTTACGTCGGTTTAGCGATTTTCGATCGTTTCGGAGCCTCAAATGGACGTTTCACTAGTATTTAAAACGTTCATCTAGAATTTTCCGACCTAGGTCTCCGAGGCTCGGGCTTTCCGTTCCCGACTCGGACCTTTATTTCATTTCCAAAAACGCCCCCCCCCTCGGGGTGGGTTTTTCAATCTCACACGCGTTTTTCATTTTTAAGGGGACGGGTTACTATTCATGACCCACCCCTTAAATTTTTTTTTTCCTTATTCAATTTTTCCGTTAGGGACTCGGGTTTCCGTCCCAGCCCTAACTTTTATTTTAAATTCCTATTTTACCCCGAATGTCGTTTTTGAAATTTCGGCAACATTTCGGCGTAATTTTAAGGCTTCCGGCGTTAGGTACGCCTCGAACCGTATGTACCTGCCACGTACTATACCACAAGCCTATTTTATGTAAAAGTTTTCCAAACTTTTACATAAAAACCCACAAAATTCCAATTCCACATTATCACCCACATAACAAAATTTTTTTCACAATTTTACCCTTAATTTGGTTTTGGTTTTCACAACCAAACCGAACCAAATTTTGTCAAACTTTCACCACACTTTAGGCCATTCAAATGTCACGTTTTTAACACATTTTCAAGCCCATTTTCTTTGCATTTTCAACTAAATTTCCTAGGGTTTTTACCCTTGTATAACCCACGGCCAAAGAATGAAAACATGCCAAAAAATTTTGTTTCATTCTTTCCATTATAAATTCATCATTTGCATATTAAAATGCATAATTCCAATCAACCAAATACCACATAAAACCAAGCAAAATTTTCTTCCAAACCTTTAACAAACCCACGGCCATTTAATGTAATTCACACCAAGAATTTTTTTTCAAACTTTTCACAATGAATTCATGCTTTATTCTTCACCAATTTCAACTTAGAAAGCATGTTAGCAATTAACCACAACTTTTTCTCATTGGTTACCTAAGGTAACCCACGGATTTTCCTTTGAAAAACCAACAAAATTTCGGTTTTTCTTTACACAATTTGCATGGTTTTCTTACTTATTTCATCCTTAACAAAACCCAACATCAAATCCATGAAAAGCAACCAAAATTTTTTTCATCTTCCTATCACTATTCACCCACGGATTTTGTGAAGAAAACCCATGAAAAATTTTGTGAAAAAGGGAGTTACCTTGGTCTAATGCTTCCTTTGTCTTCAAGGAACACTTTGACACTCTTTTTTGTGAAGAAAAGTTGAAGAAAATCTTGGCTTCCCTTTGGCCCCTCACATAGACACCATGGAAGAAAACTTAGAAATTTTTGTCTTTGGTTTTGCTTTGAAAAAAAATCTCGGCCCTTTTGTTACAAAGTGACCGACTTATGCAAACCAAAAGCCAATTAATTTGGCTCTAAACCAATGAAAATTTGACATCTTTCAACACCATTTCTTTCCCCATTTTTCAAAAATTAAAAAGGGTAAATTTTGGCCAAATCTTGGCCTTTAGATCAAAAAGTGGATGAATCATGGCCTTTAATTCCACCAACCACCTTATTTCTTTCATTTATTAATCTTGATTTATGATGTCATAAATGCTAAAGTGAAAGTTGACTTTGACTTTTACTATTCACATTAATTCGACCACTTTTCGACCGATACCGGTTCGAGCCGAAATTTTTCCGAAATCGTCCCGGCGTGTTCCTGAGGTCTCCTGTGCAGTCGGATCAATTTAAATTGCTTCCGTTTGATCAAAATTAATCCCGGAAGTTTACCGTCTTTTATTGCTCCGGTTAGGGTTTTCAATGTCGATTTTGGCACCGTTTCACCCATTTCAGCTCAGTGAATTTTTCCAACACTGAATTCTTACTTGTCAGTATTGTTAGAACATTTTCACATATTCTAAACAATATAAATACATTTATTTCACTCTTTAAATAGTACAAATTGTTATATACATACAATTGTACATTTTTATTCGAGAATTGCCTGAATTTCCCGGTTGTCACACCTAGATCGGGAATGTCTAGATGAACGTTTTAAATACTAGTGAAACGTCCATTTGAGGCTCTGAAACGATAGAAAATCGCTAAACCGACGTAAGGGTCGGAATAGTGCTTCCCGAGGGTCGGGAAAGTGAAAAGTGGAAGTAAAATAAAAATGAACCCGGTAATGATTAAAAAAGAGTCAGAAAAGTTCCTGAGAGCCAAAAATGCAGTCTGGATCGGGAAAATTTCCGTCAGGGGCAAAATTGTAATTTTGCCAAAATATAGGGCAAAATCGTAATTTTACCAAAATACAGGGGTAAAATCGTAATTTTACAAAAGTTGAAAAAAAAAGGGGAAAATGATAAATAAAGCCTAAAGAGTTATAAATAGGTTTTATTTAAGCTTTTAAATGAAAAATAAAAGCTATAAATGGAAATGAAATTGTCACGGCCCAAAATTTAGACACGTGACACGGCAGCCAAATCATAATATCAACCCGAGATTTAAGGAAAAACATTTATTATGAAAAATGGGTCAACATTATAATTTAGCTAAGCCTAATTATTTATAAAGCAGTATCATAACCACAGAATAAAATAAAGGATAAAATAAATGCTTTTTAATGCGGAAATCAAACACAAAATCGGTTTTCAAAAGAAATTACAAACCATAAAAATATTCCCAAGCATAAAATTTAAATAACGTGAAATAAAGTCCAAACTTAATGTCTCATTACATCAGAACGAGAAACATAAAGAAGAAGATGGAGAAAACGGATAGCATCATCTTCGGTAGTAACGGATATCTCAATGAGTTTCGAAACTGCTACCTCCCGCACCTGGAAGTAGTCATTTCGAAATCACAAAGAAAAAAGGACGTGAGCACTGGCTCAGTAGGACAGAAACAAAGGTGGGTTAACAGATAACATTTAAAAATATGGCATAATATCCGTTTCCAAAAATAATCAACAATTTAAAAAAAATACATGGCATAATAATAAAAAAAAATAATCAACAATTTCGTGAAAAACATTTTTAATGCAAGTTTTATTCTACTGAGGACTTAGCGTAGCTGCAATATACGTGCCCCAATATTAAAATAATAAATCATTAAAACAAACCATCATATTATGAGTGTGACGCCCCGTGCCCTCAGCGGCCCGGACCGTCACTGAAAACTCTATTACATAACTTGCTTCTTTAGCTTTTACTTATACTTTCTCTTTAAAACCGATACTTAAACTTGCTGAATTTAATACCATAAATTTAGAGGGATTTTTTTTTATATATACGCGTACGTGTTTACTATTCACGTACGTATACTATTAAAATGCGGAATTTGAAAAACATAAGGATTTAAATTATACATACACAATTATATACTTGTTTATCTGATTACTATTCACCAGATACTATTTAAATATACTACTCAGACATATACTGTTTACTGTTCTAAAATACCGTTTAACCTTTACTATTCAAAATACTATTTAACTGTCACCATTCAAAATATTATTTACTCATACTGTGCGGAAGAATACTCGCGGTGTATCCATAACCTCATCCTCACATCCACCTCCGCCACCATCATCGTCCCTTGATGTTTACGCTATAGGATGCTTACCTACAGCATGAACACACTCCGTGAGCTTTACGCCCAGTAAGTACAAGATGTTAACCGCAAAACATGTTTAAAACATAACACATACGTAAAATCATAGGCATGACATATATCACTTAATAAATCACATACCATATAAGCATATCATATATCAGCTCACATATCATGTCATCACATAACATGTCATAACAGTGAATATAAAACTTCACATACTTTATGCATGACAGAAGCATTGTGTACTGTATGCACTCTACTGAAAAAGAAAGCATAGCGAACTATAACTAATGCATGATCCGGTTATGTTCATTTATGCTTCAAACTTCTCTTTTCTTTTCTTGTCTATTTAGGGCCCATGTGTCAGTACCGTGTGCGCGCAGACCAACGGTAACTCCCGAGGTCAACTAATGCCGAAGAGCCATCAACTGATGCTTAACTTTTGGCCTTAACTTTCTTTAACTGGAAACCCCTTCGACTGAAGGAGCCGGTACGACACACCTATTTATTTCCATCTTGTTTAACTGTTCTAGACATACGCTTCTCTAAGCTGTCCCCAATCCTACGCGGTAGGGATCTATGGCTTCTATCTAGTTCTTTCATCAATCTACTCGATTGTGAAACTATATGCTCTTATGTATGCTGTGCAGCATCGTGTGCAAGATACATACTTAAAATACTGGAAAAGCATCATTTTAAATTCATTTTATCCATGCTGTAGGCGGAGTTGTACTTACCTGTCAGCAGACAGTTTATACTCTCGCCTTCGTCACAATACAGGTACCTCCCTGTAATCATAATGCATTACATTAACATTCACTCTTAGGTCACCGTGGTCATTAGTGACTAATAAAAATTCTCATTATGTGGTACCGATCCTTATCGGTACTAATTGCCCTTCTTAAGAATTTGATTTTCTAATCATTGTTAATTAATTTATTTACCCAATAAATTAATTAACATCGCTCTTAGGTCACTCTATCGTTAGGAACTAATAAACTTATCGTTGTGTGGTACCGATGCCTATCGGTACCCAACTGCTCTACTTTGGGAAATTTGATATCTAATTTTTTTTAATCGTGCTTGATTAATTTGTCTACTTGACAAATTAATCACTGTCTCTCACTATCCCATTCCGACTTGGTCCTTGACTGGCTAACCGACCAGTCAACTGACTGAATACCTCCTGTATGATCATTTAGCCTGTCGGGTTACCGTTACCGATGTAATCGCCCCAAATTTTATACTTAGATCACACCCATCCCTCAGGTGGCACTATTCTGATCTAGGGGTCGTTTTCTTACATTTCGAGATTTCTAATTGGGTGGTTCAGTAATCCTGTAAACGTCCGCCCTTCTTTCTTGGACCTAGGTCATCGAGGGGGCTCGGGTTTCCATCCCGATCACATTTTCAGCCCTCGTTTCCTAAAATACCCCTTTGTGCCGTTTTCAAAATTTCGGCAGCATTTCCGCTTAATTTTTGGGTTTCCGGCGTTTAGGAAACGCCTCAAAACCATCTAACCTATTCTAACCTGCCACGTACTAAACCAGAGGCCTAATTTTTATGTAAAAGTGTCGCTTTTTACGTAAAAATATTCACATTTCTTCACATTCTCTTTTTCGACATTTCATCCCTTTTTCTTACAATTCCTCGAGTCAGTAAACCATAATTCATACATAATTATTTCTAATAATAAATTGAGGAATCAAGGGATCAAAACCACTACCAAAATCGTTCCCGTCGGCGGTCGGACGAACCGTTCGGTCTCGACCGCACAATCTTGGAATCGACGTTCTCCACTTTTGAAACTCCGGTTTGCAAATCCGATGCCGCGGATGTGTCCGGAACGTCGAAAATAGGCCAACGGGCCATTCTTCAATTTTCGGTCTCCAGTCGCCGTTGACCGGCGTTGACTGCCGTTGACCGGCATTGACCGGCCGTTGACCGGCGTTGACCACGGCGGCGATGAGAGTGGCGACCACCATCTTGAAGAGCTCAACTAGAGGAACCCATTGGTGGTGTCAATTTCACCAATCGAGGCTCCTATCACCGGAAATCGGCCCTCAAAAAGTCAGCGACGGCGGCGGTGTTGGATCTTCATTTTCCGGCGTTGTTGCCCAAAATTGATTTGGGGCTTTTGACCTACGTGTTGTTCTGAGCATTTTGATACCGACCTTGCAACTCAACTCCGCTGAAATAGCGAGATTCGACGGCGGCGATGGCGACGGCGACGGCGAACCTTGGGCGGTGCGATCCGGTGGCTGTTGACGTGAAATGAAGCCTGGGTTTTGTTCTACTCTTCACCACGAATCCATTGGGACCGGAATCGTGGCATTTGGACGTCGTACGGCGGAGATACGGCGGTTTGAAAAATTCGGCCATCGGCGGTTTTGGGCGGCGCGTGCGGCGTGCTCCGGCATCGGTTCGGTCGACTCGGCCCACCGTTGGAATCAGCTCGTCGAGAGCTTTCCAATGGTGCCGGCGGTGTCGAAAACGGAGGTCGGATTCGACTGATGGTTACTGTTCACCTACGGTGTTGTGTGGGAGAGAGAAAATGTGATTTGGAAAAATATGGGGGCTATTTTTCTAGAATCCGCAAAATTTCGTTCTTTATACTAGTTTTTTGAAAAATTTTAAGATAGGCTATACTGACTAATTTGGGCGTGCTGAACCTAAATATATCAGTTTTATCTTCATCCGAGGTCGTCTCGACCAGTTTCCCGATACTGCATGGTTCCCGGTCAAAAATTACTTTTTGTGCTCAAATGACTAATTTGAGCATTCTGATTCCAAATATATCAGTTTTCTATCAAGAAAAGGTTATCTTGACCAATTTCTTGATACTGTGGTTAGGCCTACACTGTGTTGACACTGTGCACGCATAACGAGGCGTTTTTGCGTGAAAATTCAAACACAGTCTCTCTTGACTAATTTGGACGTGCTGATTTCAAATTTATCAGTTTTACGTCCATCTGCGGTCTTTTAGACCAGTTTTCGAGATCTGTATGATCCCGTCTCGAAAAACGTGTCAGGTGCCCGATTGACTAATTTGGGCGTCTTGAGTCTACATATATCAGTTTCGGGGTGAGAAAAGGTCGTCTTGACCCTCATCCCGATACTGCGTATCTTTTAAACAAAATCTACATTTTGTACTCAATTGACCAGATTGAGCCTGCTGACTATTAATATATCAGTTTTATGCTAGATTAAGGCCGTCTTGGCCACTAACCTGACACTGCGTTTCTCACTATTCACTAATCACTATTCACTATTCTCTATCTGACTGACTAATCTGAGCGTTTTGACTTTGATTTTGTCAGTCTATGGGCTAGAAGAGGTCATCTAGACCACTTTTCTCCATACTGTACATCTATTAGGGCAATTATCACTGCTGCGCTCAGATGACCAGTCTGAGCGTACTGATGACTAGCTCATTAGTTCTGTATCATGAAATGGTCGTCTAGACCGGTTTCTCGATATTGCGTGTCTCAACGCATACTCACATAATAGGGTCGACCGATTTCACCGTCGATTACCCCTTTCGCTGCATGAATAGTAATTAAACGTTACTATTCCTGTTTAATTCATTCAACTGAAAAGCACACTGTGCTTATTAACTTAATTATATCATTACATAGTAATTAAGTTTCATAATTCATGAGAGTCATTATAGTGGCTCTCGGCTCATTACACAGCCTTCTATACGGACTCTTACACGTGCGTGTGCAACGCAACACGGGCGTGTGCATTTCGAATACGGGCGTATACTAGTTGAGACTACTCAACACGGCCATGTCTTTGAAATACATTCATCTATCTGAGCGGTACACAGCCTCTTACACGGTCGTGTACTTGACCATGTTTCTTAAATTTGCTAAAAGACATTAAATTATGTCCATTTTATTCCTTAATGACTTATTACATGGTAAGCAGGTGTCATGAAAATGGCGGTCATTACAATGAGTGAGGACTTGTCGTAGCTATAATATACGTGCCTCGAATTTGAATTATCCTAGATCATCTCGTTACGGTCTAAATAGGCCGAACGGCCCTGCGCAGGTTTAGGGACCTTCCCCCATGGCGTCAATGTGGCGGCCCGCCCCTTGTGGAGATCATACAATACTATTACAGTTGAGCTTTATCGCTAACTGCGATAGATTGTACTCTCATGGGTCGCCGGCTTATCTCTCTCCTCTATTTAAATCATGACGTTTTTGGGAAAATTTTTTTTTTTCTTTAAACATCATATAAAATCTTTTTCCACTATTTACTTTGTTGATAGGTACAAAGTAATATAAATAATACAGTGCTTTTGTAAAATATATATAATTACAAAAGAACTGTTTCCCCTTTTTTTTTTTCTTCACTTTAACGCTCAGCGGCAAGACTCTGGCAGTACCATATCCCTCGCCCAGTTATCCCATTTGACACGCGCCATCCCGTCCGCATCCAGTCAAACAAGCTACTGAGCTGGTCGCTTACCTGCAACATTAGCAAAAATGGTGAGCTACAGGCTCAGTAAGTTCAAACATACAAGAAATAAAATTTCTATGAATAGTACTATTCATCGTGAATAGTACTGTTGACCACTATTCATCCATGAATAGTACTTTGACCACTATTCATGATGAATAGTAAGTTTGACCACAACACTGTCTCACACTAGTACATCTACCGCGATGTTAGTGCTCTCACTAAACTGTCTTATGCTCAATTATGGCACAGTTTCAGTTTTAGGTTATTATCTTTAATTACGTTCTGGTTTTGAGCTCGGTTGGCAGTACCATTTAAGTGCGCATGACTGGGAGCGGTACATTAGTGCTGACCTCCACAGCCTTAATCTCATAGCCCCGAAGGCAAAATTTTACATTGACTGGGAGCGGTACATCAGTGCTGACCTCCACAGCCTTATCTCATAGCCCCGAAGGCAAAAGTAGTACCTCCTTGTACGGAAGGCTGGTACGCCAGAAGTGGTTTCATTACCGACTTTTTACACTTCTAACCCGGTGACTTCACATTGTCCCGTGGTTAGGAATGGTTCACATTTTAATTTTAGGTGAGTGAGTTTTATTAACCTCGCTCTAGTGCCCGAAGCACAATTAACCATGTGTCCCATTCTTATAGTGCCCGTAGCACATTTCGTCTCTCTCTCTATTCTATCATAGTGCCCGTAGCACATATGTACCTAACTTATAGTTAGTACATCAAAGTTAGCACAATATTGCTATATGTTGCAGACAGGTAAATGTCTGAACTTACCTTATCAGACTGTTCCCTTTCTCTCTCTCGGATCTTGAATCGCCTTCCTTGTAGGCCGATTTTGGGATCCTACAGACAAAACTATGTCTGTTAATTTCTTTCCCAATTATAGCTTTTATTTTTCATTAAAAAGCTTAAATAAAACCTATTTATAACTTTTTAGGTTTTATTTATTATTTTCACCGTTTTCCCCCAACTTTTGTAAAATTACGATTTTACCCCAATATTTTGGCAAAATTACAGTTTTGCCCCTGACGGAATTTTATTGATCCAGACTGCATTTTTGGCTCTCAGGAACTTTTCTGACTCTTTTCTAGTCATTACCGGGTTCGTTTCTATTTTATTTCCACTTTTTGCTTTCCCGGCCCTCGGGAAGCACTATTCCGACCCTCACGTCGGTTTAGCGATTTTCTATCGTTTCGGAGCCTCAAATGGACGTTTCACTAGTATTTAAAACGTTCATCTAGACTTTCCCGACCTAGGTCTCCGAGGCTTGGGTTTTCCGTTCCCGACTCGGACCTTTATTTTATTTCCAAAAACGCCCCCCCCTCGGGGTCGGTTTTTCAATCTCACACGCGTTTTTTTCATTTTTAGGGGATGGGTTACTATTCACGAACCGCCCCTTAGGTTTTCCTTATTCACTTTTCCGTTAGGGACTCGGGTTTCCGTTCCGGCCCTAACTTTTATTTTAAATTCCCAATTTTACCCCGAATGCCGTTTTCGAAATTTCGGCAGCATTTCGGCGTAAATTTAAGGCTTCCGGCGTTAGGTACGCCTCGAACCATAAGTACCTGCCACGTACTATACCACAAGCCTATTTTATGTAAAAGTTTTCCAAACTTTTACATAAAAGCCCACAATTTTCCAATTTCACATTATCACCCACATTACAACATTTTTTTACAAATTTACCCTTAATTTGGTTTCGGTTTTCACAACAAAACCGAACCAAATTTTGTCAAACTTTCACCACCTTTTAGGCCATTCAAATGTCACATTTTTAACACATTTTCAAGCCCATTTTCTTGGATTTTCAACCAAATTTCCTAGGGTTTTTTACACACCTAAAACCCACGGCCATTGAATTGAAAACATGCACACATTTTTGTTTTCATTCTTTCAATCACATTGCCACTATTTACACATTAAATTGCATGATTTCAATCAACCAAATACCACATAAACCATGCAAAAATTTTCTTCCAAACCATTAACAACCCCACGGCCATGTAATGGAATTCACACAAGAAATTTTTTTCAAACTTTCCACAATGAAATACAAGCTTTGCTCTTCACAAAATTAAGCTTAGAAAGCATATTAGCAATTAACCACAAAGTTTCCTCATTGGTTACCTAAGGTAACCCACGGATTTCCCCTTGAAAAACCAACCAAATTTCAGTTTTTCTTTAATGAATTAGCATGGTTTTCTTCCTCAATACATCCTTAACAAAACCCAACATCAAATCCATGAAAAACAACCAAAAATTTTACATCTTCCAATCACTATTCACCCACGGATTTTGTGAAGAAAACCATGAAAAAAATCAAGTGCAAGGGAAGTTACCTTAATCAATTGCTTCCTTTGTCTTCAAGGAGTGTTTTGACACACTTTTTATGAAGAAAATTTGAAGAGATTGCTTGGTTTCCCTTGGGTGGCTCATGTAGACACCATGGAAGTTAACTTAGAAAATTTTTGTTTGGTTTTTATCTTGCAAAAGTTTCGGCCATTTCATTCCCAAGTTTTGCCGACTTATGCATGAAGGAAAGCCAATTAATTTGGCTCTAAACCAATGGAATTTTGACACCTTTCATCACCATTTCTTTCTCCATTTTTCAAAAATTAAAAAGGGTAAATTTTGGCCAAATCTTGGCCTTTAGATCAAAAGCTAAATGAATCATGGCCTTTCATTCCACCAACCACCTTAATTCTTTAATTTATTAACCTTGAATTATGATGTCATAAATGCAAAAGTGAAAGTTGACTTTGACTTTCACTATTCACATTAATTCGACTACTTTTTGACCGATGCCGGTTCGAGCCGAAATTTTCCTGAAATCGTCCCGGCGTGTTCCTGAGGTCTCCTGTGCAGTCGGATCAATTTAATCTGCTTCCGTTTGATCAAAATCAATCCCGGAAGTTTACCGTCTTTTATTGGCTCGGTTAGGGTTTTCAATGCCGATTTTGGCACCGTTTCACCCGTTTCAACTCAGTGAATTTTTCCAACACTGAATTCTTACCCGTCAGTATTGTTAGAACATTTTCACATATTCTGAACAATATAAATACATTTATTTCACTCTTTAAACAGTACAAATTGTTATATACATACAATTGTACATTTTTGTCCGAGGATTGCCTGAATTTCCCGGTTGTCACAGTCAACTTCGGGACGCATGCATCATTTACAATGATCATGAACTAGAGCTCAATTATGTTCACCGGATTATTCAGAAGATGGTATTTACCAAGTTATATTATGCCATTAATCAAAACACTCTTTAAAATACACATTTATTACAAAATACGTTGCATGCGTTTATTTCATCAAAAATAGTATAATAATTTCATAAATCGAAAACAGCATGCCATCAATAAAACAGGGGAATTTAAAACACTTGACTACTCCCCAGAAAAGGCTTGAACGTCCTACCTTAATTTTCGCACAAGCGTTGCGATAACGTGATCCACCAATCAAGCAAGAACGTCAAATAAATCCTATAATCAAAACATATGATCAGTCTAGGTCTAGACATAATCATCCAATCATTTTAGTATGCCACAAAAGATTTTAAAACGTTTAATAAACATTTGGGATTTAAAATTTGTGAAAAACTCTAAGTTAGGATATTTCTGGTCATGGGCAGACTGACCTAGGCTGATTGTAAAATCAATATCAATTCATTTTTAATCCCAAAAATTCTAAATTTTTAATATGTTAAACTAGACATCCGTAGCTTTAATTCCATATATTTTTTATAATTTTTAGACATCATTTGGTCATTCAATTAGGCCAAAAACCGAGGGTTGTTTTCAGGCATAAAAATCTGGGTTTCAGTTTCGGTTCAAAACCTGGCAGTTCCGTCCGCCTATTTTAGAAAAATATTTTGACTAGGCAAATGGAGGATTTTGGTTCTGAAATTTTTCAGGCATTTAGGGGACATCTTGAATTTAATTTTAGTCTCAAGAATCATCCAAAAATCGTTTTTAAAACTCAAGTTATAGCTGACAAAAATTTACTGTTCATATGGTAATTTTCCAGATTTCTGTTTTTTTGTGTCCGAATTTCGATTAGCCTCAAACCAATTCAATTTTCATCCAGTGATCACGAAATTTTGTCGAAAACCTTATTTATATGTCATTAACATAACCCAAGAATCAAATTGACAAAATCATAAAATCTTAGACATATGATAATAGGGTTTTTGAAAAGGGGATCAATGAGGTAAAATTTTAGGGTTTGAGAGAGAAATCACACCTTATTTGTGCTGCACTATTTTTGATGTTTGGTCTCCCTTTTGGCTGAATTTGTGTGAGTGTTGGAGTCTTCAAAACAGTAGGGAAACAGTGGAGAAAACCATATAAAATTTCGGATTTGAAATCAAAAGGAAAAGGAAGGAAAAAAAATTTTGATTTCTCACCTTGTTTTTGTCTCAAAGGTTGTTGAATTTTTGAGCTGCCTTTTGGTAAGTTTTGTTTGCTGTTTTGGGTGTGTTTTGGGAGACAAAATTCAGGGAGGAGAGAAGGGAAAGCTGGCCGAATTTTTTGAGTGTGAAAGGAAGGGTGAATGAGAGTTAAAAGAGGGTTTTTATACTAGGTTTTCTTTCTTTCCCTTTCTCTTCCTTGTTTGGCCGAAATTTCTAAGGGTAAAAGGGAAAGTTTTTGTGCTGTTTTAAGGCTAGGGTTTTCTCTCTTATTTCCCTTTAGGTCGCCAAAATTATCCCTTAGTTTTTAAGGAAAAATAATTTGAATTTTGGTTGAGTTTTGACCTAGTTTTTGATTCAAATAAAAATTTCCTTTATTTCCTATATTTTATGGTCGAAATTTCTTCTTTATATCTAAGGGATGAAATTTGAATTTAAATCCTCCTTGGATTTGTGAAATTTTAATTTTAATTAAAATCCCAAGTGATGGCCGAATATTTTAGGGTTTCTTTTTGAAGTTCAAATTGTTGACTTTTTGAGCGGAATTTGACTAGGAAACCAACCTAGGGTTTCCAAAAGATTTTTAATTAATTTTTTGGCACACTAATTTTATTTAAATTATATATTGACCCTTAAATAGAATTTAAGACGTCACAGAAATTAACAGACAAGGTTTTGTCTGTAGGATCCAAAAATCGACCTACAAGGAGGGCGATCAAAGATCCACGAGAGAAAAAGAGAAGAGACTGATAAGGTAAGTTTAGACATTTACCTGTCTGCAACATATAGCATTATTGTTGCTAATTTTAATGTACTAACTATAAGTTAGATACATATGTGCTACAGACACTATTATAGAGTAGAGAGAGAGACGTAATGTGCTACGGGCACTATTGAGAATGGACACATTGTTAATTGTGCTTCGGGCACTAGAGCGAGGTTAATGAAACTCACTCCCCTAAAATTAAAATGTGAACCATTCCTAACCACGGGACAATGTGAAGTCACCGGGTTAAAATTTTAAAAAGTCGGTAATGAAACCACTTTCTGGCGTACCAGCCGTCCGTACAGGGAGGTACTTTTGCCTTCGGGGCTATGAGACTAAGGCTGCGGAGGTCAGCACTGATGTACTGCTCCCAGTCATGTACTATTTACCTTCGGGGCTATGAGATTAAGGCTGTGGAGGTCAGCACTAATGTACTGCTCCCAGTCATGCGCACTTAAATGGTACTGCCAACCTGAGCTCAAAACCAGAACATAAGCAAAGATTATTACCTAAAACTGAAACTATGCCATAATTGAGCATAAGACAGTTTAGTGAGAGTACTAACATCGTGGTAGATGTACTGTTGTGACACTGTGTTGTGGTCAACCTTACTATTCACGTATGAATAGTGGTCAAAGTTACTATTCATGTATGAATAGTGGTCAAAGATACTATTTATGATGAATAGTTTATTCATAGAAATTTTATTTCTTGCATGTTTGAACTTACTGAGCCTGTAGCTCACCATTTTTGCTAATGTTGCGGGTAAGCGACCAGCTCAGTAGCTTATTTGACTAGATGCAGACGGGATGGCGCGTGTCAAATCGGATAACTGGGCGAGGGATATGGTCCTGCTAGAGTCTTTCCGCTGAGCGATAAAAAGGGAAGGAAAAAAAAAGAAACAGTATTTTGTAATATTATATATTTACGAAAGTACTGTAATATGTAAATTGCTTTGTACTTGCCAACAAAGTAAATAGTGGGAATTGTTTTACATGATGTTTAAAGAAAAAAAATTTTTCCAAAAACGTCATGATTTAAAAAGAAAGAGAGATAAGCCGGTGACCCATGAGAGTACAATCTATCGCAGTTAGCGATAAAGCTCAACTGTAATAGTATTGTATGATCTCTACAAGGGGCGGGCCGCCACAGTTGGTATTAGAGCCAAGTTTGAGATTGGTCTAGTTTATAATACCAACTGCTGTCACAATTGGTATCAGAGCGGAATTACGATGGATCTAGTTTGGATTACCAACTGCAGTCATAGTTGGTATATCAGAGCAGTGTGACCATATCCTGATTTGACACTTCGCGCATCCTGCACTGCTATCCAAGTAAGTAGTTTACTTAAGTTTAGTTAATTATTTTCTTATATGAAAATAATTATCTTATAGGTAGCAAGATGACCAGACCCCCTTATGTGAGACCACCGCTACCTCGACCGAGAGGAGTATTACGGGTATGGACGAGATCTATTTTGAGGCCGTCTATGTCCCAACGACCGGTAATTAGACCCCCGGTGCCCGAGAGACCTCCAGTACCAGTACCAGTATCAGCACCAGCGCCAGTAGATGTTGTACAGCCACGACCGATAGTTCATCCACCGGTAGTAGTGGACATTCCAGTTGTTGGTGGACGCCAACATATTGGAGTGCGAGTTTCGGCACGGGCAGTACAGGCATTTCGAGCTAGCAGTCCCCCTATGTTTGACGGTGGACGACAGTCAATGGAGGCGAAGGACTGGCTCCATGCCATCGAGAGGATTATGGCGATATGCGACATTGATTGAGATATGTGGATCCAGTTGGCCGTCAGTATGTTTCAGGGAGATGCTCGAGTATTTTGGCAATATTGCGACCAGGAGATTTTATTAGGATTCAGTTGGGCTGAGTTCTGTCAGCGGTTGGCTGATCAGTTTTCGCCTAGGGATCCAACACCTGCTCCAGCACCTCCAGAGAGACGAGAGGCTGATACACCTGCGTATCCCGGATTTGATGAGGTTAGGGACTATATCCTACAGACAGAGAGGATGGTCATGTTGTTTGGTGAGACGGTGATGTCTTACGCAGCACGATTTGAGGAGACCATTAGGAGAAGATGTCCGTTGCCCAACCTCACTGAAGCAAACTGTTGTGAGCTGTTTTGGAGAGGTTTACCCTTGGAGTTGAAACAGAGGGTGATCAAGCTATTTCCTCCGACACTCTAAGAGTTTGTGGTGACGATCAGGACGATCGAGAGAGAGATTCTAATTGAGCATCTGACGCAGAGTCGACGAGAGACACTGGGTCAAGATGAGATGTTTGCACGCATCTTCAGACCGAGAAGAATGATGAATGATCATGAAGCTGGACCATCTAGACCACGAAGAGGTGATGACTCAGGACAGGGAGCATTGCCTAGGGGCGGTGATGATTCAGATGACCCCGATGACGATGAGGATCCAGAAGAATATCCTCTAGTCCCAGATACAGGAGATGCATGACCAGTGGATATGTATACATGTACATAAGTAGCTTAGAGAGAAAAGCTCTTTTGTATAGACTTGTGGCCAAGATGGATAAAATGGCCGATGTATATATGACTGGTGATGATTATGTATGACATATAAATGTTTTGCTGTGAATGAAATATCAAAATGATTATGTGTTATACGATGATGTGTTACGATGATATGGCTTTACAGTACCCTAAATTTCGTAAATTGATATGATCTTACGAATGTGGTTATGGAAAAGCTAACGGTGAATTATTGTGCCATAATAGGACAATATGGGAAGGGTATTTAAGACAGCTTTACCCTCTGGGGAAGTATTGTTGTCCAAGTACTGGCTACCTCATGTACCAGTATATGTGGCAAATAGGGAACTATATGCAGAGTTGATCGTAATGAAGATTGCAGATTACGATGTGATTCTAGGCATGGATTTCCTAGGGAAATACCAAGCTACGATCGACTGCCGAAATCAAAAAATAGTATTCCAACCCGAGGAAGAAGAGAGTTTCGAATATGTTGATACTTCTCGAAAACCCGGGAAGATGATGATCAGTTCCCTGAGAGTAAGCAAGCTGATAGCCAGTGGTTGCATGGGATATCTGGCATATGTGGTGGATACTACAGAGGAACAGAAGCTTCAACCTGAAAATGTTCCTGTGGTTAATGAATTTCTTGACGTATTTCCGGAAGAATTACCAGGGATACCTCCAGAGAGAGAAATCTCGTTCGAAATTGAGTTGATGCCTGGAACGGCACCTATTTCCAAAGCACCATACCGCATGGCTCCAGTGGAGTTAAAGGAGCTGCAGGTACAATTAAAGGAGCTTTTGGATAAAGGATTCATCAGGCTGAGTTTTTCTCCATGGGGTGCACCTGTGTTATTCGTCAAGAAAAAGGATGTAACATTCCGTTTGTGCATTGACTACCAAGAGTTGAATAAGGTTACGATCAAAAATAGGTATCCGTTACCTAGAATTGATGACCTATTCGATCAGTTAAAAGGCGCAGCGGTATTTTCCAAGATCGATTTACGATCAGGATATCACCAGCTGAGAATTAAAGAAAGTGATATTCCTAAGACGGCGTTTAGGACTCGTTATGGTCACTACGAGTTTCTTGTTATGCCATTTGGATTAACAAATGCGCCGGCAGCATTCATGGATTTAATGAACAAAATTTTTAAAGAGTATTTGGATAAGTTTGTCATTGTATTCATTGATGACATTCTTATATACTCGAAGACTCATGAGGAGCACAAGGAGCATCTGAGGATCGTGTTGAATACGATAAGGAAGCATCAATTGTATGCCAAATTCTCAAAATGTGAGTTTTGGCTGGACAGAGTACATTTCCTCGGACATGTTGTATCCCAGGAAGGTATTGCTGTAGATCCGGCAAAAGTAGAGGCAATTAACCAGTGGCCTGCACCCAAGAGTGTGACGGAAATACGCAGTTTCTTGGGGCTAGCTGGATATTATCGGCGATTCGTAGAGGAATTTGAGCGATTAGCTGCACCTCTTACTACTCTTACACGCAAAGAAAGGAAGTATGAGTGGACTATGGAATGCGAAAGAAGCTTCCAGGAGTTAAAGAGGCGACTGACAAGCGCACCAATCCTTACGCTTCCCACTGAAGGGGAGAAGTTTGTGATCTACAGTGATGCATCGAAAATAGGATTGGGAGCAGTCCTGATGTAAGGCGGTAAGGTGATTGCCTATGCTTCCCGTCAATTAAAGGATCATGAAAGGAATTATCCTACGCATGACCTTGAACTTGCTGCAGTAGTGTTCGCACTTAAAATTTGGCGACACTATCTCTATGGAGCTCAATGTCAGATTTTCACTGATCACCAAAGCCTGAAGTATTTCTTCACGCAAAAAGAGCTCAATATGTGGCAACGACGATGGTTGGAACTGGTGAAGGATTATGATTGTGAAATCCTATACCATCCAGGGAAGGCCAACCGTGTAGCGGATGCTCTAAGTAGAAAGTCTACCATATCGCACCAGCTACCAATAAACAGGCTTCCGAAGCCATTGCAGCAAGAGATAAATTCTTTGAACTTGGAGCTGATATCTAGAAGACTAGCTGCACTCCAAGTGGAATCATCGCTATTTGAGGATATAAAGGAAGCTCAGAGGCGAGATCCAATAATGACAAGTTCTCAAGAAGGAATTTCCAAGGATGGAATGATCCTCTATCAAGGAAGGATAAATGTTCCGGCTGATGAGGAACTTAGAAGACGGATCATGTCAAAAGCCCACGAAACACCCTATTCGGTTCATCCCGGAGCTAGCAAGATGTATCAGGACTTGAAGTTACAGTTTTGGTGGAAAGGGATGAAGAATGATATAGCGAAATTCGTGAGCAGATGCATGACCTGTCAGAGAATCAAAGCGGAACATAAACATCCAGCTGGAAGATTGGAACCGTTGGAGATTCCTGAATGGAAATGGGAACACATTACAATGGATTTTGTAGTGGGACTCCCAAAAACCCGAGAAGGTTATGATGCCATCTGGGTTATTGTGGATAAACTGACCAAGACGGCACGGTTTATAGCTGTCAAGATGACCTTTTCGTTGGAAAAGTTTGCTCAGTTATACGTAACTCATGTCGTCAGATTACATGGAGTACCAAAATCCATTATATCAGATCGAGATGCACGATTCACTTCGAATTTCTGGAAGTGCATGCAATAGGTCATGGGTACTGAATTGAGACTCAGTATAGCTTTTCATCCGCAAACAGACGGACAGTCGGAGCGGACAATCCAGACGTTAGAGGACATGCTTCGAGCTTGTGTGATGGATTTTGCGGGAAATTGGAACGAGAAGTTACCATTAATTGAATTCTCGTACAATAATAGTTATCAAGCTTCTATAGGCATGGCACCTTATGAGGCTTTGTATGGACGGAAGTACAGATCACCATTACACTGGTATGATTTGCGAAAGAAGCAGTTGCATAAGACGGATTTCATAAAAGAGACTTCCGATGCAGTTGCTAGAATTCAGCGTCAATTGAAAATTGCGCAAAGCCGACAAAAGAGTTATGCGGACAAGAGGCGGAGATCCTTAGAGTTTGAGGAAGGAGACTTCGTATTCCTCAAGGTCTCGCCCATGAAGGGGATTATGCGCTTCGGTAAGAAGGGGAAACTAAGTCCAAGATATATTGGACCTTATGAAATTATCGAATGCATTAGAAAGGTCGCTTACAGATTAGCGTTACCTCCAGAATCATCGGCAGTGCATAATGTATTTCATGTGTCGATGCTGAGAGAGTATATACCAGATCTGTCCCATGTGTTGAAGCATGAGCCTATTCAAATCCATGAGGATTTGACATACGAGGAACAACCTATTCGAGTACTAGCTCGCTAAGAGAAAGTACTGAGGAATAAGACAATCCCACTAGTGAAGATTTTATGGAAAAATCACAACATTGAAGAAGCTACGTGGGAACGAGAAAATGAGATGAGGAGTTTATACCCCCATTTGTTCTAATTTTCGAGGACGAAAATTTTATAAGGAGGGGTGAATGTGACAACCGGGAAATTCAGGCAATTATCGGATGAAAATGTACAAATGTATGTATATAACAATTTGTACTATTTAAAGAGTGAAATAAATGTATTTATATTGTGTAGAATATATGAAAATGTTCTAACAATACTGACGAGTAAGAATTCAGTGTTGGAAAAATTCACTGAGTTGAAATGGGTGAAACGGTGCCAAAACCGGCATTGAAAACCCTAACGGGACAATAAAAGACGGAAAACTTCCGGGATTAATTTTGATCAAACGGAAGCAGTTTAAATTGATCAGACTGCACAGGAGACCTCAGGAACATGACGGGACGATTTCAGGAAAATTTCGGCTCGAACCGGTATCGGTCAAAAAGTAGTCGAATTAATGTAAATAGTGAAAGTCAAAGTCAACTTTGCTTTAGCATTTATTACATCATAAATCCCTTTAATAAATGGGATTAAAATGGTGGTTGGTAGCATTAATGGCCATGATTCATTTGCTTTTTGATCTAAAGGCCAAGATTTGGCCAAAATTCATCATTTTTAATTTGTGAAAATTATGGAAAGTATTAGTATTGAAAGGTGGTGAAATCTCATTGGTGGAAAGCCAAATTAATTGGCTTATTGCATGGTTAAGTCAGCAAAACTTAACAAAAGTGGCCGAAGTCAAATTTCAAGCCAAAAACCAAAGAAAAAAATGTTAAGTGTTCTTCCATGGTGGAGCCGTGAGTAACCCAAGGGAAACCAAGCTATTCCTTCAATTTTTCTTCACCAAATTTGTGTCAAAACATTCCTTGAAGACAAAGGAAGCAATTGACTAAGGTAACTTCCCTTGCACTTAACTTTTTCTTGGTTTTTCTTCAAGAAAACCGTGGGATGAATAGTGAAATAAGATGGAATATTTTTGGTTGTTTTCCATGATTTGATGCTTGGGTTTTGTTAAGGGTGTAATAAGGAAGAAAACCATGTATTTGGTTTAAAGAAAAACCAAAAATTTGTTGGTTTTCCAAGGGAAAAGCCGTGGGTTACCTTAGGTAAACAATGAAAAATTTTTGTGGTTTAATTGATAACATGCTTTCAAGTTAAATTTTGTGAAGAATAAACCATGAATTTCATTATGGAAAGCTTGAAAAAAATTTTGGTGTGCATTTACATAATGTGGCCGTGGGGTTACCTAAGGGTTTGGAAGAAAAATTTGCATGGTTTTATGTGATGTTTGGTTAATTGAAATCATGCATTTTAATATGTAAATGATGAATTTATAATTGAAAGCATGAAACAAAAAAATGGTGTGCATGATTTTCATGCATTGGCCGTGGGTTATATATGGGAAAAACCCTAAGAATTTGGTTGAAAAATGCAATGTAAATGGGCTTGAAAATGTGTTGAGGAAATGACACTGAATAGCCTAAAAAGTGGTTGAAAATTTTGAGAAGTTTGGTTCGGTTTGGTTGTGAAAACCGAAACCAAAACTAAGGGCAAAATGGTAAAAAATTTTGTAATGTGGTTGAAAATGTGAAATTGGAAATTTATGAGCTTTTATGTAAAAGTTTGGAAAACTTACATAAAATAGGCTTGTGGTATAGTACGTGGCAGGTACATATGGTTCGAGGCGTACCCAACGCCGGTAGCCTTAAAATTACGCCGAAATGCTGCCGAAATTTCGAAAACGGCATTCGGGGTAAAATGGGAAATAAAAATAAAAAGTTTGGGGTCGGGTCGGAAACCCGAGTCCCTAACGAAAAATTGAATAAGGGAAACCTAAGGGGCGGTTCGTGAATAGTAACCCGTCCCCTTAAAAACGTAAAACGTGAGTGAAATTGAAAAAAAACCGACCCCGAGGGGGGGCGTTTTTGGGAAAAGAAATAAAGGTCCGAATCGGGAACGGAAAACCCGAGCCTCGGAGACCTAGATCGGGAATGTCTAGATGAACATTTTAAATACTAGTGAAACGTCCATTTGAGGCTCCGAAACGATAGAAAATCGCTAAACCGACGTAAGGGTCGGAATAGTGCTTCCCGAGGGTCGGGAAAGTGAAAAGTGGAAGTAAAATAAAAATGAACCCGGTAATGATTAGAAAAGAGTCAGAAAAGTTCCTGAGAGCCAAAAATGCAGTCTGGATCGGGAAAATTTCCGTCAGGGGTAAAATTGTAATTTTGCCAAAATATAGGGGCAAAATCGTAATTTTGCCAAAATACAGGGGCAAAATCGTAATTTTGCAAAAGTCGAAAAAAAAGGGGAAAATGATAAATAAAGCCTAAAAAGTTATAAATAGGTTTTATTTAAGCTTTTAAATGAAAAATAAAAGCTTTTGTAATATTATATATTTACGAAAGTACTGTAATATGTAAATTGCTTTGTACTTGCCAACAAAGTAAATAGTGGGAATTGTTTTACATGATGTTTAAAGAAAAATTTTTTTTCCAAAAACGTCATGATTTAAAAAGAAAGAGAGATAAGCCGGCGACCCATGAGAGTACAATCTATCGCAGTTAGCGATAAAGCTCAACTGTAACAGTATTGTATGATCTCTACGAGGGGCGGGCCGCCACATATACATCCATGACATATCACAAAAAAAATAATTGATAGAATAACTAAGCTATGGTTCCATCCTAGAACAAAGAAAATAAAGATTACAAAATTCCATCCAAAGCATTCTTTGGGTCTTGAATTCTGTTCCGTCTTCTTGTAACCATCTTTATGTAGCCTCTCCATTTATTTCTCATCCAAAGAGTTATTTAAAATTTAAATCTCCAAAAATTTAAATTTCAAATTCAAATTCCAAATTCGAATTTCAAATTTAAATTTCCAATTCAAATTTTAAACAATTTTAAACATCATGTGTAATAATATGTAATTTCAAAAATTTCAAATTTTCAATTACATATTTTTGAACATGATTTAAAATTAAATCTCAAATTTAAAAATCAAAATTTTCGAATTTTGGACCATCGCACCACCGCCCCCGAAGGCGGCAGCAGCCGTGGGCAGCCACCAGCCCAAAGGGGCTGGCAACCCACGGCTGCCCCCTATGTGCAGCCTTGCCGGGCTGCAGGTCAAGCCTGCAGTGCCAGGCTGCACGCCCAGGCTGGGCGCAGCAGCCGGCAGACTGCAGGCAGTGCTTGCAGCCAGAGGCTGCACGCCCAGGCTGCGACCAGCCTTGGGCAGGCTGCTGCCACCCTTGGCCGCAGGCCAAGCCTGTGGCCGTGGGTGGTGTTCGCCTACACAGGGGCAGCCGCAGCCCTATCCTACCCGAGGGCAGGGGCTGCAGCCCCACCAAGGCCCGTCGGCCTATCCCGAGGGGTCGTGTCTCAATTTCGTACCATATTCCAATTTACCTATTAGGATCTCCAAAAATTAATTTGAATCCCAATTAAATTGAAATTTTCCACACAATCAAAATTTCAACCTTTAAATCAAATTTAACTTTTGGGAATAAATTACGGTCTTCAATCATCAATCTCCTCCTAGAATAATTGCATAAAATTTCCTAAACCGTTTCCGGTGTACAAAAATTCTAACCATAAAAATTCTAAGAGACAAAAATTAAAATCCATGGGAAAATTACAGTGATAATAAACTGCTCCCATGGTTACATAAAAAATTCCTAGATACAATTTTCTAAATTCTAAGGAACCATAACCGGCATAAACAAGCATGCTTATAATAATTCAAAAAATTAAAATAACCACATACTTTATACATAATTCATGATAACAACATAAAGGAACCCTAGAATGCCACTCTCTAAATATCAAATCCATACATAAAAAAGACTAAGTAATTGTCTAATTTATGTACATGGCATAGTTATGAGATGGCTCTGATACCAATTGTAGGATAATAAATCAGTAAAAACGTATCAGAGTGGCGCAGTGGAACAATAAAAATTTTTAGATCGTTAAATATCTCATGATGCCATATACAATAAACCAACAACAATTAAAACTCATACCTCAAGGACGCTAATCTTGTAGGAGGAGAATGACCAGAGGCTTCAACCAACTAGCCTTCTCTACTATTCTCCAATTCCTGAATGGCTGAGTGTGTGGGCACTCTGAACCTCGATCAGTATGCTAGCACTGCTAGTCTTCTTCTGACCACCCAGATCTCTAAAGAACTTTATTGTCACGATGAGCTGTGCAACAATAAGCCTGCTCACCTGAGAGTCTATGGTCTGAGAGAACTGGAGTGGCATGACCTCTATTTATAGACCTGCATGAGGTGATTCTCTGAATTTGAATTGGACTAGAAAAAGATATTTTCCCTTATCCATAACCAAAAAATCCGAATTTTTCCATGGGAAAATCCAACAATAAAATTCGGTTTTCTTAGGATAAATCCAATCCAAATCTAAACAAGATTTTAACTTTAATTTTATCTCCCTTTTTCAACCAATAATCCGAAATTTCCTAGGAGAAAATTTTCTCCACAAATTCGGCCATTATGGATAAGGGAGAATCAAAAATTCCACTAGGATTTTCAAGCTTGAATCTTATCTCAACCTTATCCAAAATAACCGAATTTTCCTAGGAGATTATCTCCAAAATTTCGGCCATTCTTCATGGAGGAGAGAATCCAAATTCAACTGGGATTGAAACTTGAATTTTTTCCTTGAATCTTATCCACAAAAATCGAAATTCCATTGAGGATTATCCTCAAAATTTCGTGCATAGTTTGTTGGGATTTGGATTCAAAATTCAAGTACGATTCTAACAAGATTATCCTCTCCAAATCCAACTCAAATTCGAATTTCAAACGTTGTGGATTTTCCACAACAAATTCGAATCCTACTTAGACTGTGATTCAAAATTTGAATTTCAAATCTCAAATTCGAATTTCAAATTCAAATTTCAAATTTCAAATTTCAAATTTCAAATTTAAATTTCAAATTCAAATTTCAAATTCGAATTTCAAATTCAAATTTCAAATTCAAATTTCAAATTCAAAATTCAAATTTCAAATTTCAAAATTCAAAATTCAAATTTCAAATTTCCAATTTCAAAATCCACAAAACGGTTGTGTTTCAAATTCTTGTTCTCATGGATAATTTTCTACAACTCCAATCCAATCTCAAATAAAATCATGGCAACTTTATTTGGAGTTCGAATAATTGTGTACTCTATTATCCAAAACAAAATCTGAATCCAACCGGAGAGAATCTTGTCTACCATCCTAATCCTGTGTCATCACCATCCATGCATAATAAACTAGCCAATAGCATACACAATTCAATTTTCCAAACGTTAAGGAATTATGTGGAGCTAGTAGAGGGACTGATTGGACATATATAATTGGGCTCCCGTGATTCCATATGATCATCATTCTGTATCGAACAACTCAATCATATGATAACTAATTTAAACCTGAAACTGAACTCCCAATTATATACCGTATTACGTAAGCCTGTGACGAGCTACTATCCAATGACCTTGTCATATATGTAAAACCCTCATATGATATCCATGATTAGCCTTAGGTCAAAGTCCGTTTAATCCTACTGATCAGGCTATCTTAAAGTTCCATTATACTATCGAATTAAGAAAATGATTATTCACCATGTGTGAATAAGAAGTCATCCGCCCAGCAGACGACCCAAGGCCTTATCCATTTTCACATTCAGTATAATGCCTTTAAGAGGATACATTTAACTCCTTAGAGCTATGATTCCGATATCTGCAAACAAACCCTTCATCGTATACAAGTCATGCACCCAACGAACCGGTCTATAAGCTTACTACCTCTGAGACGCTTTAGCCATTGGAACATCAAAGTACACAAGTCATATACATGAAGTAGTTCATTTACTTAGGATTAAGGTTATTGCACAATGAACGTCAAAAGCAGATTGATCCACTCATAGCGGACTACGTAGATCAATCACGCTTTAGTCCCGGTCTAATATGTCACCTCCAAGCAACATATCTATGTCTCTACTTGGGAGTCCAGCTCCAAACAGTCAAGACAAACCGTCCCTTCCAAGGCTTTAGACAACATAATAGTCTTAACATGAGTTAGATGCTCGGTCTAACCCTATAGACTACAGACCATAGTTTAGACCGCTAACTTTAGAACATTGTCTTCTCGCATACAAAAGTCCATTGCATGCAACGTTCTAACCGTTTTAACACAAGCAGTCAATGAGTCATATTTGCTTACATTTACTTTAACATGTAAATAAGACGAGGACAGATAGCAATGTAATGAATAACCTCTATGTATAATTTTATTATCCAGTTCAAAATGAATACATCAAAATGTCTCTAATACTTAGGGCATTTCCTAACAAACAGTTTAAATGGTGCACGGCTGTTTACATGGCTGTGTACCTGACCGTGTAAATCAAATTTACACCAAAAGGCATTAAATTATTCCTCAATTTCTCATTATATGGGAATTAGGTTATATGAATGGGGCAGGTCTTACAACCTACCTCCTTTACAAAATTTTCATCCTCGAGAATTAGAACAAATCCGGGAAGTCTCTTCTCATATCTTCTTCCCGTTCCCACATGGCTTCCTCTATATTATGGTTCCACTACAATACTTTTACAAGCGATATAACCTTATTCCTAAATACTTTATCTTCTTTGGCTAAGATCCGCACAGGTTTCTCCTCATACATCAGATCGGCGTGGACTTCAACCAGCTCTTGGCTCAAAATGTGGGAGTTGTCTGGCACGTACTTCTTCAGCGTTGAGACGTGGAAAACATTATGTATGGAAGCAAGGTTATGGAAACACCGCAAGTTTATCTTTCGCAAAATTTGAGGATTAATATTTTGAATAGTAATGGTTAAATAGTACATTAAATAGTAATTGTCAGACAATATGTTTAAATAGTAACCGTTACATAGTATTTTTGAATAGTAATCATAAACCGTATTTTTGAATAGTAATCGTTAAATGGTATTTTTGAATAGTAACTGTAAACCGTATTTTTTGAATAGTAATCGTTAAATAATATTTTTGAATAGTAACCATTAAATAGTATTTTTAAATAGTAATCGGTATACATACATATACAGTAAATACATACACGTAAAATAAAAATAAAAATCCCTAATTTTGTGATATCTAGTTAGGTGTAAATTGCTAGAAATTATAAGAAAAGCAAGCAAGTTTAGTTTTTAGTGACGGTCTGGGCCACTGAGGGCACGGGGCGTCACAGTTGGTATCAAAGTGGTTTCCTTCCACCCTACCTCATCTGTCCAAGTAAGTTAGCCTTTGTTTTTCAAAATTTAGTATATGAGTTGACGATTAAGTTATAATAGGAGAATGGCTGCACTGGTTGACCCTCAGCAAATGCAAGAGGATCGAGAAGTGAGTGTTGCTTTCACTGCCATGTGACCACACACATACGATGGCAGCAACCCATATGAGCTCCCTTATTGGATTCATCATATGGAGACAATCTTTGAAGGGTGCCATATTCCACCCCATCTACAGGTGGTAATGGCCAGTAGCCGATTGCGAGGACCAGTACTGACATGGTGGAATGATCGATGCAGGATTAGGGGTCGAGTAATGTAGTGGAATGAGTTCTGCCAAGACCTTCGTAACTCTGACGATCCTGCTAAGGAGGCCGATATCTGGGCGGATATGCACGAGCGACGATACCAGATCCTCTCTGAAACTTGGGATCTCTACAAAGGGAGAGACCATGGCACATTATCGTCAGAGACTCCTAGATGCCATGCTACCTCATATTCCACAGGATAGACATTTTTCAGATATAGCTAACCTGCTATGGGGAGAGGTACCAGGGTATGTGAAGAACCTCATTCCCTACCCTCCGCTGCATGAAGACTTGAGGCGCCTGATCCGAGACATAGTGGACACTGAGAGGGTAGTACTCAACCCTGAACTAGCCCCTCTGTCTCCCGGACACCATATGGATGAAGACGGTGATGAGGCTATCCCTGGTGCTCAACCTAATGACGAGGAGGAGGAGATCCCCGATCACATCAGTGACGATGAGGGAGAAGAAATGTATGAGCCCCAAGTCATCATCGTCAGTGATGATGAAGTTGATTTTGCTTGGGAAGATGAGGATGAAGACCTCGAGAAGTTTCCCCTGAGTGAAAGCGAGAATGAGGAAATGTCCGACGTAGAGTCAGGATTGTCCTCTGAATAATAGTAACCCTTTTCACATAAATTTTGTTATGTAGTTATGTAGAGGGAAACAGCAGCTTTCCCCGTCTGACTCAACTTAATGTAGTTAATGGGATCGTATTTTGGGAAGTGTGTGTCACTCCCACCAAATTTAATATACATACATGTGTTTTATGAGAAATGGTATCATTTTGCCCTGAGGGCCTAAATATGATTTATCTACAAGTATGATCAAGTATGGTAAAGAGTACAGGACGGTTCCAGGCACTCAGACGATGTCCCAATATGACGTAATAGTTGTATTGAACATCATAAGAATAAGAGAAGAAAGGAAAGATATAGTATGTATATATCTATGATGCTTATAATGAAGTTATTTAGTAAGAAGGTGTAGGATTATGATTCGGTGAAAAACGTATCAGAGTGGCGCAGCGGAACAATAAAAATTTTTAGATCGTTAAATATCTCATGATGCCATATACAATAAATCAACAACAATTAAAACTCATACCTCAAGGATGCCAATCTGCAGGAGGAGAATGACCAGAGGCTTCAACCAACTAGCCTTCTCTACTATTCTCCAATTCCCGAATGGCTGAGTATGTGGGCACTCTGAACCTCGACCGGTATGCTAGCACTGCTAGTCTTCTTCCGACCACCCAGATCTCTAAAGAACTTTATTGTCACGATGAGCTGTGCAACAATAAGCCTGCTCACCTGAGAGTCTGTGGTCTGAGAGAACTGGAGTGGCAGGACCTCTATTTATAGACCTGCATGAGGTGATTCTCTGAATTTGAATTGGATTAGGAAAAGATATTTTCCCTTATCTATAACCATAAAATCTGAATTTTCTAAGGGAGAATCTCCACAATTAAATTCGGTTTTCTTAGGATAAATCCAATCCAAATCTAAACAAGATTTTAACTAGAATTTTATCTCCCATTTTCAACCAAAAAATCTGAAATTTCTAGGAGAAAATCTTCTCCAAATTTTCGGCCACTTTTAGGATAAGGAAGAATCAAAATTCCACTAGGATTTTCAAGCTTGAATCTTATCTCAACCTTATCCAAAAATAACCGAATTTCCTAGGAGAGATTCTCTGAATTTTCAGCCACTTTTCAGGGAAGGAGAGAATCCAAAGTCAACTAGGATTGAAGCTTGAATTTTCCCTTGAATCTTATCCATAAAATCTGAATTTTTCATTGAGGATTATCCTCAAAAATTTCGTCCACTTTTGTTGGGATTTAGATTCAAAATTCAAGTAGGATTCTAACAAGATTATCCTCTCCAAATCCAACTCAAATTCGAATTTCAAATCTTGTGGATTTTCCACAACAAATTCGAATCCTACTTGGACTGTGATTCAAAATTTGAATTTCAAATTTCAAATTCAAATTTCAAATTTCAAATTTCAAATTTCAAATTTAAATTTCAAATTCAAATTTTAAATTCGAATTTCAAATTCAAAATTCAAATTCAAATTTCAATTTCAAAATTCAAATTTCAAATTTCAAATTCCACAAAATGGTTGTGTTTCATATTCTTGTTCTCATGGATAATTTTCTACAACTCCAATCCAATCTCAAATAAAATCATGGCAACTTTATTTGGAGTTCGAATAATTGTGTACTCTATTATCCAAAACAAAATCTGAATCCAACCGGAGAGAATCTTGTCTACCATCCTAATCCTGTGTCATCACCATCCATGCATAATAAACTAGCCAATAGCATACACAAATCAATTTGCCAAATGTTAAGGAATTATGTGGAGCTAGTAGAGGGACTGATTGGACATATATAATCGAGCTCCCGTGATTCCATATGATCATCATTCTTTACCGAACAACTTAATCATATGATCACTAGTTTCAGAGTCACACCACTATAAACTTGAAACTGAACTCCCAATTATATACCGTATTACGTAAGCCTATGACGAGCTACTATCCAATGACCTTGTCATATATGCAATACCCTCATATGATATCCATGATCAGCCTTATGTCAAAGTCTGTTTGATCCTACTGATCAGGCTATCTTAAAGTTCCATTATACTACCAAATCAAGAAAATGATTATTCACCATATGTGAATAAAAAGTCATCCACCCAGCAGACGACCCAAGGCCTTGTCCATTTCACATTCAGTATAATGCCTTTAAGAGGATACCTTTAACTCCTCAGAGCTATGATTCCGATATCTGCAAACAGACCCTTCATCGTATACAAGTCATGCACCCAACGAACCGGTCTATAAGCTTACTACCTCTGAGACGCTTTAGCCATTGGAACATCAAAGTACACAAGTCATATACATGAAGTAGTTCATTTACTCAGGATTAAGGTTATTGCACAATGAACGTCAAAAGCAGATTGATCCACTCATAGCGGACTACGTAGATCAATCACGCTTTAGTCCCGGTCTAATATGTCACCACCGAGCAACGTATCCATGTCTCTACTTGGGAGTCCAGCTCCAGACAGTCAAGACAAACCGTCCCCTCTAAGGCTTTAAACAACATAATAGTCTTAACATGAGTTAGATGCTCGGTCTAACCCCATAGACTACAGACCATAGTTTAGACTGCTAACTTTAGAACATTGTCTTCTCGCATACAAAAGTCCATTGCATGCAACGTTCTAACAGTTTTAACACAAGCAGTCAGTGAGCCATATTTGCTTACATTTACTTTAACATGTAAATAAGACGAGGACAGATAGCAATGTAATGAATAACCTCTATGTATAATTTTATTATCCAGTTCAAAATGAATACATCAAAATGTCTCTAATACTTAGGGCATTTCCTAACAATCTCCCACTTGCCCTAAGCCAGCAGATGTGCCATGTTACGCATCCCCATCGCCTCTACATGCCTCTCAAAGCTTCTAGCCACCAAAGTCTTAGTAAAGGGATCAGCGATGTTGTCTTCGGACGTGATCTTACATACATCCACTTGTCCTGTCTCCACATGCCCTCTAATAATATGATATCTTCGATCGATGTGCTTGGTCCTCTTGTGGTGCCGAGATTCCCTTGTGTTGGCAATAGCCCCTGTGTTATCACAGTAAAGTGTGATAGGCTTGTCAACACCCGGAATGACCTCAAGGTCTCTAAAGAACTTGCGGAGCTAAACCGCTTCTTTAGATGCCTCAGCCGCAGCCACATACTCAGCCTCCATAGTAGAGTCAGCTGTGCAGCCCTGCTTCATGCTCCTCCACACAATGGCGCCTCCTCCGAGTAAAAACACTGATCCAGATGTCGATTTCCTCGAATCCTTACAAATATGGAAGTCTGAGTCCGTGTATCCTACGGGTGTTAGGTCCCCTCCAGAATACACCAGCATATAATCCCTCGTTCTCTTAAGATACTTGAGTATATGCTTTACTGCTTGCCAGTGTTTGGTTCCAGGATTCGCTTGATATCGACTCACCATACCTACTGCAAAACATATGTCTGGGTGAGTGCAAAGCATAGCGTACATAAGGCTACCCACAGCGGATGCATAAGGGACCTTACTCATACGCTCTCTTTCTTCCGATGTCTTGGGACAGTCATCCAATGAAAGAGTTAGACTGGCAATAGAAGGTTGTGAGCCTTTCTTTGCCTCTAGCATTGCATATTTGTCAATTATTTTATCTATGTATGAAGCTTGGGATAATGCTATCATTTTGTTCTTTCGATCTCTGAAGAGACGAATGCCTAGAACATAATTAGCTTCTCCCAAGTCCTTCATGTCAAACTGTTGGTGTAACAAAAGCTTGACCGATGATAAGTTCCCTACATCATTCCCAATGAGTAGTATATCATCGACATAGAGTATCAGAAAGACCACTTTTCCATCCTTAATACGTTTATAAACACAAGGTTCATCAACGTTCTGCTCAAAACCAAATGTCTTAATCGCTTGATCAAACCTCTGGTTCCATGAGCGGGATGCCTGCTTTAATCCATAAATGGATCTAAGCAACTTGCAGACTTTCCTTTCTTGGCCTTTCGCTACAAACCCTTTGGGCTGTATCATATAGATACACTCTTCAAGATGGCCATTCAAGAATGTCGTCTTGACATCCATTTGCCAGATCTCGTAATCGAGAGCTGCAGCAATGGACAGAAGAATACGGATAGACTTCAGCATAGCAACAGGCGAAAAGGTTTCCTCGTAATCGATTCCAGCCTTTTGCATGTATCCCTTTGCAACCAGTCTAGCTTTGAAAGTTTCCACTCTCCCTTCCACATCCTTCTTTCTTTTGTAGACCCATTTGCATCCAATGGGTTTTATCCCATCCGGCAAATCTACAAGTTCCCAAACAGAGTTGGATTTCATAGAATCCATCTCATTGTTCATAGCCTGTTTCCAAGATTTAGAATCAACATCCTTTATAGCTTCATCATATGTGACCGGATCTTCCTCATGCTCATGAGCCTCGGCCTGGTATACCTCAGCATCATACATGAAGAAATTAGGTTTCTTAGAAACCCTCCCACTACGACGAGGCACCATAAATTGTTGATCGTCTGTAGGTCTTTCACTGGAACTCGGACTTGCGTCCAAGACCGAAATCTGTGGAGCAGTTCTTTCACCTGATAACTCCTCTAGCACCACTTTGCTTCGAGGCTTAAAGTCATTCATGTGACTTTCCTCCAAGAATGTCGCATGGGTTGAGACAATGACTTTTTGTTCCTTCGGGTTATAGAACAGACCTCCTTTAGTTCCTTTTGTATACTCTACAAACATGCACAATTCTGATCTAGGTTCTAACTTCTTCGCATCCCCATCCAGTACATGTGCCGGGCAGCCCCATATTCTCATATGTCCAAGGGAGGGCTTCCTGCCACGCCACAATTCATACGGAGTTCTGGGAATTGATTTGCTCGGAACTTGGTTCAGAATATAGCATGCCGTTTGTAAAGCATATCCCCAAAATGATAATGGTAGCGTTGAGTAACTCATCATGGACCGTACCATATCCAATAAGGTCCTGTTTCTCCTTTCGGCTACACCATTCTGTTGTGGAGTACCAGGTGCAGTCAATTGGGACAAAATCCTGTTCTCTACAAGATGTCCTAGAAATTCATCGGAGAGATATTCGCCACCTCGATCAGATCGAAGTGTCTTTATGGATTTATCCAATTGCTTTTCCACTTCCGCACGATACTCTTTGAACTTGTCAAAGGTTTCGCTCTTGCGGTGCATCAGATATACATATCCATACCTCGAGTAATCATCTATAAAACAGACATAATACTCGAACCCTCCTCATGCTGTGACGTTCATGGGGCCACATATGTCAGTATGCACAATTTCTAAGAGCTCCTGAGCCCTTGTACCCTTAGCTCCAAAAGACCTCTTAGTCATTTTACCCTCTAGACAAGACTCACATTGGGGAAGTCGTACCTCCTCCAGAGATTCCAGAGGACCGTCTTTCACCAATCTTTGAATCCTATCCTGATTAATATGACCAAGTCTTAAATGCCAAAGATACGCCTTGTTAGAGTGAGAAACTTTCAACCTTTTAGAGTTATCAATTAATTCAGTGTCAAGCAGTGAGTACATCCTTAGTTTGATCAAATATAGGTTTCCATCCATCCATCCAGAACAGATAAAAGACTTATTTCTACGAATATCAACTCTTTTACTAAAAGAAACTGAATAAAAATCCTTTATTAAACAAGCTACCGATATAAGGTTCCTCCTAAAATTAGGAACATAAAAACAGTCTTTCAATAAAATAAACCTAAATTGATCAAAATAAAGATAAACATCTCCCACTGCTTCAGCCACCATAAAGCTACCATCTCCAGTCCGCAACGAGAGGCTCCTATCATGTAGACTTCTCGTTTCCACGAACCCCTGCATAGAAACACAAACATGATTAGTGGCGCCCGAATCAATGATCTAAGTGTCTTTCAATTCTTCCACCAAACACGCTTCCAGGTAATGAAGTTCCTTACCTTCCTTGCCCTTGGCGGCTAGGAATTCCCGGCAAGCCTTATTGAAGTGACCTACCTTCCCACAATGGAAGCATTTGGACTTTTTAGGGTCCTTTGCCTTCTTGTTCTTCTTCTTCTTCTTCCCGTCTGAGACAGGAGGATTAGAAGAACTAGAAGCCACTTGCTTCTTATTTGGCCTCTTCCTCTTCCGTGAGGGATTGGAAGATTCTGTCAAATTGGCCTCTCCTTTAGGTCGGACCGCATCCTTATCCCTGATCATCCGCTCATAAGCCTGTAGTTGCTTTATGAGCTCGGTTAGTCCTAACTCCTTTGTCGCCAGGTTGTATGCGGCCTTAAACCCCACAAAATCTTTAGACAGAGTCTTGAACACCATCTCGATCTGGGTGTTATAGTCCAACTTAGCACCATTCTCGGTAGCCTCAGCGAAGAATCCCATTAGAGTGATCATATGGTCCTTCACCGGAGTACCCGCCTTTTGCTTAGAGTTCATAATGCTGGTGATAGCGGACTGTCGAGCCAATTTTTTTTGGCCTCCGAACATGTCCTCCAGATTTTCCATGATCTCCCCAGCAACTTGATAAGTCTCATGCTACTTTTGTAAAGCACTCGTCATGCTAGCAAAGATGTAGCATCGAGCTATCTCATTGGATTCTCTCCAACGATTATAGGCAACCGGGACCTCCTCAAGTGGTGTGTCAGGTTTGGGCCCAGGTGGGCATGGTTCGTCCAGCACGAACTTGTGTCTCTCGCAGCTGAGAACTATTAATAGATTTCTTTTCCAATCTTTATAATTGTCGCCATTCAACTTATTTCAGTAAGTATTGAAATGAGGGGTGTCGGTGACATTTGGAACTGAAATAAAATTATACTAGACATCATTACAAAGCCCAAGCAAATATACAAATAATTTAGCAAATAAAACATACAAGTATGTTCCTACATGAAACTTGAAAAACATGTAGCATTGCAACGGTAATTCCCAGCACCCATTGCCCCAAGCCACTGAGGGGTGGTCATGAGAACAAATAGCCGGAACATGGACCCCGTCCAATTAATATATGTTGCCTTAAATCCTCTAAGGTTAAGACATATATTAATAACTGCTTATTTGGCCACCAGTTTAGTTAATAGAGCTTCTAGGGAAGGTTAATAACTAAACGGGTCTTGAGTGTATAACCATTGTTTACGTAACCCGATCCACGTCCTACCAAGCCACCGAGCTGTGGTCATGAATAGGATCGTACCCGAACACGTTTTCCACATAGGAGATCCAATCTAGTATACCGGCGGTGGTAAACACCTACCAAGGGGTGTGGTCAGGGCAGAACTGATGCGAGGCGTTACCATGCTTTCACATATGAATCAACAATGGAGGCCGTGGGTTTTGTTTGAAACCCTCTCCCACTCAATATTTTGAAAAACATGCAAGTTTTGACAAATTATGTATGATCAATATAGTATGAGCGGCACTCACCTATCCTATATGACATGTTATCAAATATGCATACAAAACATCCATCAATACATATTTATACATCCATGACATATCACAGAAAAAATAATTGACAGAATAACCAAGCTATGGTTCCATCCTAGAACAAAGAAAATAAAGATTACAAAATTCCATCCAAAGCATTATTTGGGTCTTGAATTCTGTTCCGTCTTCTTGTATCCATCTTTGTGTAGCCTCTCCATTTATTTCTCATCCCAAGAATTATTTAAAATTTAAATCTCCAAAAATTTAAATTTCAAATTCAAATTCCAAATTCGAATTTCAAATTTAAATTTCAAATTTAAATTTTAAACAATTTTAAACATCATGTGTAATAATATTTAATTTCAAAAATTTTAAATTTTCAATTACATATTTTTAAACATGATTTAAAATTAAATCTCAAATTTAAAAATCAAAATTTTCTGATTTTTGGACCGTCGGACTGACGCCCCCGTAGGCGGCAGCCACCTGGGCGGCAGCCGCCGTGGGCAGCCACCAACCCCGGAGGGGCTGGCAGCCCACGGCCGCCCCCATGTGCAGCCCTGCCGGGCTGCAGGCCAAGCCTGCAGTACCAGGCTGCACGCCCAGGCTGGGCGCAGCAGCCGGCAGGCTGTAGGCAGCGCCTGCAGCCAGAGGCTGCATGTCCAGGTTGCGGCCAGCCTTGGGCAGGCCACGGCCACCCCTGGCTGCAGGCCAAGCCTGCGGTCATGAGTGGTGGGGCCTGCACAGGGGCTGTCGCAGCCCCATCCTGCCCGAGGGCAGGGGCTGCAGCCCCACCAAGGCCTGTCGGCCTATCCCGAGGGGTCGTGTCTCGATTTTCGTGTCATATTCCAATTTACCCATTAGGATCTCCAAAAATTAATTTGAATCCCAATTAAATTGAAATTTTCCACACAATCAAAATTTCAATCTTTAAATCAAATTTAACTTTTGGGAAAAAATAAATTACGGTCTTCAATCTTCAATCTCTTCCAAGAGTAATTACATAAAAAATTCCTAAACCGTTTCCGGTGTACAAAAAATTCTAACCATAAAAATTCTAAGAGACAGAAATTAAAATCCATGGGAAAATTACAGTGTTAATAAACTGCTCCCATGGTTACATAAAAATTCCTAGATACAATTTTTCTAAATTCTAAGGAACCATAACCGGTATAAACAAGCATGCTTATAATAATTCAAAAAATTAAAATAACCACATACTTAATACATAATCCATGATAACAACATAAAGGAACCCTAGAATGCCACTCTCTAAATATCAAATCCATATATAAATAAAAAGACTAAGTAATTGTCTAATTTATGTACATGGCATAGTCATGAGATGGCTCTGATACCAATTGTAGGATTATGATTCGGTAAAAAACGTATCAGAGTGGCGCAGCGGAACAATAAAAATTTTTTGATCGTTAAATATCTCATGATGCCATATACAATAAATCAACAACAATTAAAACTCATACCTCAAGGACGCCACTCTGCAGGAGGAGAATGACCGGAGGCTTCAACCAACTAGCCTTCTCTACTATTCTCCAATTCCCGAATGGCTGAGTGTGTGGGCACTCTGAACCTCGACCAGTATGCTAGCACTGCTAGTCTTCTTTCGACCGCCCAGATCTCTAAAGAACTTTATTGTCACGATGAGCTGTGCAATAATAAGCCTGCTCACCTGAGAGTCTGTGGTCTGAGAGAACTAGAGTGGCAGGACCTCTATTTATAGACCTGCATGAGGTGATTCTCTGAATTTGAATTGGATTAGGAAAAGATATTTCCCTTATCCATAACCATAAAATCCGAATTTTCCAAGGGAGAATCTCCACAATTAAATTCGGTTTTCTTAGGATAAATCCATTCCAAATCTAAACAAGATTTTAACTAGAATTTTATCTCCCTTTTTCAACCAAAAAATCTGAAATTTCTAGGAGAAAATCTTCTCCAAATTTTCGGCCACTTTTAGGATAAGGAAGAATCAAAATTCCACTAGGATTTTCAAGCTTGAATCTTATCTCAACCTTATCCAAAAATAACCGAATTTCCTAGGAGAGATTCTCCAAATTTTCAGCCACTTTTTAGGGAAGGAGAGAATCCAAATTCAACTAGGATTGAAGCTTGAATTTTCCCTTGAATCTTATCCACAAAATCTGAATTTTTCATTGAGGATTATCCTCAAAATTTTCGTCCACTTTTGTTGGGATTTAGATTCAAAATTCAAGTAGGATTTTAACAAGATTATCCTCTCCAAATCCAACTCAAATTCGAATTTCAAACCTTGTGGATTTTCCACAACAAATTCGAATCCTACTTGGACTGTGATTCAAAATTTGAATTTCAAATTTCAAATTCAAATTTCAAATTTCAAATTTCAAATTTTAAATTTCAAATTTCAAATTTCAAATTTCAAATTCCACAAAACGGTTGTGTTTCATATTCTTGTTCTTATGGATAATTTTCTACAACTCCAATCCAATCTCAAATAAAATCATGGCAACTTTATTTGGAGTTCGAATAATTGTGTACTCTATTATCCAAAACAAAATCTGAATCCAACCGGAGAGAATCTTGTCTACCATCCTAATCCTGTGTCATCACCATCCATGCATAATAAACTAGCCAATAGCATGCACAAATCAATTTGCCAAACGTTAAGGAATTATGTGGAGCTAGTAGAGGGACTGATTGGACATATATAATCGGGCTCCCGTGATTCCATATGATCATCATTCTTTACCGAACAACTCAATCATATGATCACTAGTTTCAGAGTCACACCACTATAAACCTGAAACTGAACTCCCAATTATATACCGTATTACGTAAGCCTGTGACGAGCTACTATCCAATGACCTTGTCATATATGTAATACCCTCATATGATATCCATGATCAGCCTTAGGTCAAAGTCCGTTTAATCCTACTGATCAGGCTATCTTAAAGTTCCATTATACTACCGAATCAAGAAAATGATTATTCACCATATGTGAATAAAAAGTCATCCGCCCAGCAGACGACCCAAGGCCTTGTCCATTTTCACATTCAGTATAATGCCTTTAAGAGGATACCTTTAACTCCTCAGAGCTATGATTCCGATATCTGCAAACAAACCCTTCATCGTATACAAGTCATGCACCCAACGAACCGGTCTATAAGCTTACTACCTCTGAGACGCTTTAGCCATTGGAACATCAAAGTACACAAGTCATATACATGAAGTAGTTCATTTACTCAGGATTAAGGTTATTGCACAATGAACGTCAAAAGTAAATTGATCCACTCATAGCAGACTACGTAGATCAATCACACTTTAGTCCCAGTCTAATATGTCACCACCGAGTAACGTATCCATGTCTCTACTTGGGAGTCTAGCTCCAGACAGTCAAGACAAACCGTCCCCTCTAAGGCTTCAGACAACATAATAGTCTTAACATGAGTTAGATGCTCGGTCTAACCCCATAGACTACAGACCATAGTTTAGACTGCTAACTTTAGAACATTGTCTTCTCGCATACAAAAGTCCATTGCATGCAACGTTTTAACAGTTTTAACACAAGCAGTCAGTGAGCCATATTTGCTTACATTTACTTTAACATGTAAATAAGATGAGGACAGATAGCAATGTAATGAATAACCTCTATATATAATTTTATTATCCAGTTAAAAATGAATACATCAAAATGTCTCTAATACTTAGGGCATTTCCTAACAGAAGGAAAGTGATATGTAAATACGAATCCCAAGTACAAAACTTGAGAAGCTTATGTTTTCTTTTTCCATTATGTGATAGGGTTACATAGGTGACAATGGCAAGAACAAGAGCCCAAACAAACCAAGCTACGCGAGACGATGAGCTATTGGCACGTCTCACAACGATGCAGGAAATGATAGTAAATCAACAACGGTAGCTTAACTAGCTCAAAGAACAGATGAACCGACAACAACAAGCACCACAACCTGTGGAGGTACCAGTTGAAGCTGCACCAGCAGCCCCCGACGCTCCTAGGGAGCAAGGGACCCCACCAGCCTAAGTGATGCCAGCACCACTGGTTGTGGCTGCTCCTGCACTAGGCAATGTTATTGTACCAGCCAATAATGAGGGTGACTTATACGAGCAGTTCAGGCTCATGAAGGTGCCTGAATTTGAAGGGAGTACGAACCTTATTGAAGTTGACGATTGGCTGATTGATGTTCAGGTCATTTTAGACCTCGTGGGACTGACTGAAGGAGAGAAAGTCATATGTGCATCCCTAGCCCTACGGAAAGGAGCACGCCAATGGTGGAAGACCGTGGTTATCAGAAGGAACATCAATGAAATGAATTGGGCAGACTTCATCGATGAGTTCAAAGAAATGTACTTCAATAACGAAGATTTAGCAGTCCAGCAAGATGAATTTAACAACTTGCGCCAAGGAAGCATGACAGTCATGGAGGCTGTAAGAAAATTTGAACAGCTAGCTTGACTTTGCCCCGACCTAGTGCCGACTGAGAAGGAAAAGGTTAAGAAGATGCTGAAAATGTTCCAGACGGATATAGCCGTCCAAGTTTGTAGTGGCAGCCATGGGCCAATAACCATGGCCGAATGTGTCAGTAGAGCCATCCGGACTGAGTATTGGCTAGCCCAAGACAAAGAGAGGAGGGCACAAATCTTCAAGACAAAGAGAGAAGAGAAGAACCAGCCGAAGCCGACCAAGGGCAGACAGTACTCTGAATTTTAGCGCAGAGGGCAGAGCATGGGAAACAACCAACACAACCAACCATCCAACAACAACAACAAGAGGAAAGGGAATCCAGGCAATCAAGGCCATCAGAGGAACTTTCCTTAGAAGAAAAATAACCGAGGAGGAAACAGAAATCAACACCCACCTTGTCCAAAATGCGGAAAGAACCATCTGGGAGAATGCTGCCAGGGCACCAGCGGCTGTTACATATGTGGCAAGAAAGGTCACTTCGCTAAACACTGCCGTTCAAATCCGTAAAATCAGCAAGGCCAAGCCCGCCCTACTAGTGGATAGCTACACACTGCCCAAGGAAGGATTGAAGGTCCATTGATCAGCCAAGGCAGATTAGAAGCTCCAGAGCCGTAGGGGAGGATTTATGCCTTTACTCACGAGGATGCAGAGGCTGGAACCTCGACCGTGGTGACAGGTCAGCTTTTTGTCGTCAACTCCACTGCATTATTTTGTTTAATTCCAGTGCTACGCATTCTTTTGCATCATCAAAATTTGCTAGGAGGTTAGGCAAAAACTTAGATAAGATGAACCAGACTTTTCGAATAGTCCTTCCCTTTGGGGAAGTTTTGTTGTCTAGCTATTGGGTATGTCACGTACCAATAGTTATCAGCGGGCATGAGTTGAGTGCGGACCTAATCGTCATCGAGATGTGTGACTGCGTCGTAATTATATAAATGGATTTCCTCACCAAGTACCACGCTGTTATAGACTGTCAGAGACAGGAGGTGACCTTCCACCCAAGCGAGCATGAAAGATTTGTTTACAAGGGCTTATCGTCGAAGCGACCAAAGACGATGATATCGGCAATAAAGGCTCACCAGCTACTATCTAGTGGATGCACCAGTTTTCTCGCACACATAATGGATACGACTCGGGAAGCGAAAACCAGACCGAACAACGTACCAGTAGTAAAGGAGTTCACGGAAGTATTCCCTGAAGATCTTCCAGGACTTCCGCCAGAGCGGGAGATATCGTTTGAAATTGAACTGTTACCAGGATCGACAACCATATCCAAGGCCCCCTACAAAATGGCCCCGACAGAATTAAAGGAGCTTTAAACTCAGTTAAAGGAGCTGATGGACAAAGGTTTCATTTGACAGAGCTGCTCACTATGGGGAGCACCAGTCTTATTTGTAAAGAAGAAAGACGGAACGTTACGAATGTGCATAGACTACCGGGAGCTGAACAAGATCACGATCAAGAACAAGTATCCGTTGCCGTGGATCAACGATTTGTTCGACCAGCTACGAGGCGCTACTATGTTTTCCAAGATCAACCTACGTTTCGGGTACCACCAATTGCAGATCCGAGATGTAGACATCTCCAAGACGGCATTACGAACACGATATGGACATTACGAGTTCCTCGTTATGTCGTTCAGGCTAACAAACGCACCTGTCGCCTTCATGGATCTAATGAACCGAGCATTCAAGGAGTTCCTGGGTAAGTTTATCATTGTGTTTATCGATAACATACTTGTATATTCTAAGATGAAGGAAGAGCATACACAGCATTTGAGAGCCGTCCTACTCAAGCTTAAAGAGCATCAGCTGTGTGCCAAATTCTCTAAGTGTGAATTTTGGCTGGAGAAGGTTCATTTCTCGGTCACATGGTCTCCCATGAGGGAGTGTCCATGGACCCAGCAAAGGTGGAAGCAGTTAGCAATTGGCCAACTCCGAAGAATGTAACAGAAATCCACAGCTTCTTAGGTTTAACGGGATACTACTGACGCCTTGTGGAAGGATTCTCGAAGCTAGCCGTACCACTCGCGACGCTAACTAAGAAGGAAAGGAAGTACTAGTGGTTCGATAAGTGCAAAAAAAGCTTTTAGGAGCTAAAAGCTGACTCACGAGTGCTCCAATCCTGACCATACCAAATGCTGAACAAGAGAATTTTGTAATTTACAGTGACGCATCTAAGACTAGACTAAAAGCTGTACTAATGCAAGGTGGCAGGATAGTCGCATGCGCCTCGCTACAACTCAAGGACCATGAAAAGAACTACCCGATGCACAACTTGGAGCTTGCTGCGGTGGTTTTTGCACTCAAAATATGGAGGCACTACCTATATGGCGTCAAATATGAGATCTACATGGACCACCAGAGCCTCAAATTCATTTTCATGCAAAAGGAGCTTAATATGAGGCAACGAAGATGGCTGGAGCTGGTGAAGGATTACGACTGCGAAATCCTATACCACCTAGGGAAAGCCCATAAGGTGGCTGATGCGTTGAGCAGGATGCATTCTTCGACGCTTATGACCATCCAAGCCCTACCGGAAGCACTGCAAAAGGAGCTACGAAGCAGCGAGATTGAGATGTTAACAGGAAGGTTGTCCGAAATGACCCTCCAGTCAACGCTCATAGGCGAAATCAAGGCTGGCCAGGACCTCGATTCATCCCTGCACAAGCTTAAAAGGGAGGCAATGGAGGACCAGAATTCAGAATTTCAAGTCTCTAAGGATGGCATACTCTATTTCGGTGATAGAGTGTGCGTTCCAAAGGATGAAGAACTTAAGAAGCGGATCCTGTTAGAAGCTCATGGCACGTCGTACTCGATACATCTAGGGGCAAATAAGATGTACCAGGGCTTGAAAGGAAGTTTTTGCTGGCCAAACATGAAGAATGATGTCACTGAGTTTGTAGCAAGGTGCCTTACCTGTCAGAAAATTGAAGTAGAACACCAGCAATCGGGAGGAGAGCTGTAGAAGATCGAGCTACCAAAGTGGAAATGGGAGCAAATTACCGTGGATTTCATGGTCAGATTGCCCAGAACCTCAAGCGGGAACGATGCCATCTGGGTAATTGTGGATCGATTAACAAAGTCAACTCGATTTTTAGCCATGAAGTTGAGCTACTCGATAGAAAGGTTAGAGAAAATGTACGTCGCTCAAGTAGTAAGGCTGCACAGAGTACCCAAATCGATCATCTCAGATCGCGATGGACGTGTGGCGGCCCGCCCCTCGTAGAGATCATACAATACTATTACAGTTGAGTTTATCACTAACTGCGATAGATTGTACTCTCGTGGGTCGCCGGCTTATCTCACTCTCTTTTAAAATCATGTCGTTTTTGGGGAAATTTTTTTTTTTTTTTCTTTAAACATCATATGAAATCTTCTTCCACTATTTACTTTGTTGATAAGTACAAAGTAATATAAATAATACAGTACTTTTGTAAAATATATATATAATTACAAAAGAACTGTTTCTCCTTTTTTTCCCTTCACTTTAACGCTCAGCGGCAAGACTCTGGCAGTACCATATCCCTCGCCCAGTTATCCCATTTGACACGCGCCATCCCGTCCGCATCCAGTCAAATAAGCTACTGAGCTAGTCGCTTACCTGCAACATTAGCAAAAATGGTGAGCTACAGGCTCAGTAAGTTCAAACATGCAAGAAATAAAATTTCTATGAATAGTACTATTCATCATGAATAGTACCGTTGACCACTATTCATCCGTGAATAGTAACTTTGACCACTATTCATACGTGAATAGTAAGGTTGACCACACCACTGTATCACACTAGTACATCTACCGCGATGTTAGTGCTCTCACTAAACTGTCTTATGCTCAATTATGGCACAGTTTCAGTTTTAGGTCATTATCTTTAAATACGTTCTGGTTTTGAGCTCAGTTGGCAGTACCATTTAAGTGCGCATGACTGGGAGCGGTACATTAGTGCTGACCTCCACAGCCTTAATCTCATAGCCCCGAAGACAAAATAGTACATAATTGGGAGCGGTACATCAGTGCTGACCTCCACAGCCTTATCTCATAGCCCCGAAGGCAAAAGTACCTCCCTATACGGAAGGCTGGTACGCCAGAAAGTGGTTTCATTACCGACTTTTTACACTTCTAACCCGGTGACTTCACATTGCCCCGTGGTTAGGAATGGTTCACATTTTAATTTGAGGTGAGTGAGTTTTATTAACCTCGCTCTAGTGCCCGAAGCACAATTAACCATGTGTCCCATTCTTATAGTGCCCGTAGCACATTTCGTCTCTCTCTCTATTCTATCATAGTGCCCGTAGCACATATGTACCTAACTTATAACTAGTACATTAAAGTTAGCACAATATTGCTATATGTTGCAGACAGGTAAATGTCTGAACTTACCTTATCAGACTGTTCCCTTTCTCTCTCTTGGATCTTGAATCGCCTTCCTTGTAGGCCGATTTTGGGATCCTACAGACAAAACTATGTCTGTTAATTTCTTTCCCATTTATAGCTTTTATTTTTCATTAAAAAGCTTAAATAAAACCTATTTATAACTTTTTAGGTTTTATTTATTATTTTCACCATTTTCCCCCAATTTTTGCAAAATTACGATTTTGCCCCAATATTTTGGCAAAATTACAGTTTTGCCCCTGACGGAATTTTATCGATCCAGACTGCATTTTTGGCTCTCAGGAACTTTTCTGACTCTTTTCTAATCATTACCGGGTTCGTTTCTATTTTATTTCCACTTTTTGTTTTCCCGGCCCTCGGGAAGCACTATTCCGACCCTCACGTCGGTTTAGCGATTTTCTATCGTTTCGGAGCCTCAAATGGACGTTTCACTAGTATTTAAAACATTCATCTAGACTTTCCCGACCTAGGTCTCCGAGGCTCGGGTTTGCCGTTCCCGACTCAGGCCTTTATTTTATTTCCAAAAACGCCCCCCCCTCGGGGTCGGTTTTTCAATCTCACACGCGTTTTTCATTTTTAAGGGGACAGGTTACTATTCACGACCCACCCCTTAAATTTTCCTTATTCACTTTTCCGTTAGGGACTCGGGTTTCCGTCCCGGCCCTAACTTTTATTTTAAATTCCTATTTCACCCCGAATGCCGTTTTCGAAATTTCGGCAGCATTTCGGCGTAATTTTAAGGCTTCCGGCGTTAGGTACGCCTCGAACCGTATGTACCTGCCACGTACAATACCACAAGCCTATTTTATGTAAATGTTTTCCAAACTTTTACATAAAAGCCCACAAATTTCAAATTTCACATTATCACCCACATTACAAATTTTTTTCACATTTTTACCCTTAATTTGGTTTCGGTTTTCACAACTAAACCGAACCAAATTTTGTCAAACTTTCACCACATTTTAGGCCATTCAAATGTCACGTTTTTAACACATTTTCAAGCCCATTTTCTTGGCATTTTCAACCAAATTTCCTAGGGTTTTAACCCTTGTATAACCCACGGCCATTTAATGAAACACATGCCAAACATTTTTGTTTCATTCTTTCATTCACATTGCCACCATTTACACATTAATTTGCATGATTTCAATCAACCAAATATCACATAAACCAATGAAAATTTTTCTTCCAAACCATTAACAACCCACGGCCACATCATGTATTTCACACAAGAAATTTTTTCAACTTTCCACAATGAAATACAAGCTTTATTCTTCACCAAATTAAACTTAGAAAGCATATTAACAATTAACCACAAAGTTTTCTCATTGGTTACCTAAGGTAACCCACGGATTTCCCCTTGAAAAACTAACAAAATTTTGGTTTTTCTTTAATGAATTTGCATGGTTTTCTTCCTTATTTCATCCTTAACAAAACCCAACATCAATTCAATGGAAAACAACCAAAATTTTTCCATCTTCCAATCACTATTCACCCACGGATTTCTTGAGGAAAAACCATGAAAAATTGAGGTGCAAGGGAAGTTACCTTGGTCTAATGCTTCCTTTGTCTTCTAGGAGTGTCTTGACACACTTTTTGTGAAGAAATGTTGAAGAGAAAACTTGGTTTCCCTTGGTCCTTCACGTAAACACCATGGAAGAAAACTTAGAATTTTTTTCTCTTTGGTTTTGCTTTGAAATTTGGTTTCGGCCCTTATGTCCCAAGGTTGCTGACTTAACCATGTAAGAAAGCCAATTAATTTGGCTCTAAACCAATCAAAATTTGACATCTTTCCATGCCATTTCTTTCCCCATTTTTCAAAAATTAAAAATGGTAATTTTTGGCCAAATCTTGGCCTTTAGATCAAAAGCTAAATGAATCATGGCCTTTCATTCCACCAACCACCATTTTCTTTCATTTATTAATCTAGATTTATGATGTCATAATTACAAAAGTGAAAGTTGACTTTGACTTTCACTATTCACATTAATTCGACTACTTTTTGACCGATACCGGTTCGAGCCGAAATTTTCCTGAAATCGTCCCGGCGTGTTCCTGAGGTCTCCTGTGCAGTCGGATCAATTTAATTTGTTTCCGTTTGATCAAAATCAATCCCGGAAGTTTACTGTCTTTTATTGGCTCGGTTAGGGTTTTCAATGCCGATTTTGGCACCGTTTCACCCGTTTCAACTCAGTGAATTTTTCCAGCATTGAATTCTTACTCGTCAGTATTGTTAGAACATTTTCACATATTCTAATCAATATAAATACATTTATTTTACTCTTTAAATAGTACAAATTGTTATATACATACAATTGTACATTTTTCATCCGAGAACTGCCTGAATTTCCCGGTTGTCACAGGACGCTTCACTTCAAGGTTTTGGCAAAGCATTCAAGTTGCAATGGGAACCAAATTGAAGTTCAGCACTGCTTTCCATCCTCAGATTGATGGTCAGTCTGACAGGACTATACAAATGTTAAAAGATATATTGAAAGCATGTGTCTTAGACTTCAAGGGGAATTGGGATCAGAAACTGCCATTCATAGAGTTCTCGTACAATAATAACTATCATTCCTTGATTGGGATGGCTCCGTATGAGGTGCTTTATGGAAAAAGATGCGGATCTTCGATTCACTAGCACGAGATCGAAGAAAAATAGTTCACCAGCATCGATTTCGTCAAGGATTCAACAAAAGCTGTGAAGCTTATACGAGAGAGACTGGATACAGCGCATACCCGCTTGAAGAGTTATATGGATAGATGATGAAGACCTCTCGAATTTCAAGAAGGAGACTCAGTTTTCCTCAAAGTGGCACCTATGAAAAGGGTGATGCACATTGGGAAGAAAGGGAAGCTCAGTCCTAGATATAAAGGATTGTTCGAGATCCTCGAGAGGGTCGGGAAGGTAGCCTATCGATTAGCACTTCCTCCCGAACTAGCTTTCATACACAATGTTTTCCAAGGCTCGATGTTAAAGAAATACATGCCGGATAGTTCCCATATACTGAGCCAAGAGCCAGTCGAAGTACATGCAGATCTAACCTATGAAGAGAGACCAGCACAGATTCTAGCCAGGGAAAATAAGGTTTTTAGGAATAAAGTGATTCCGCTTGTTAAAGTATTATGGCGGAATCATAACCTCGAAGAAGCTACCTGGGAACAGGAAAAGGATATGAAAAGAGACTTCCAAGATTTATTCTAATTTTCGAGGACGAAAATTTTTGTAAGAGGGGTAGATTGTAAGGACCACCTCGATTATGTACTTTAATTTTCAATTTAATGAGAAATTAAAGAATAATTTGACGCATTTTAGTGCAATTTTTATAGTACATGGTCAGGTACACGACCGTGTAAGTGGCCGTGTACCACACAGACTGTGTACGTGTGTGTAGCTGTGTAAGTATACATGGCCATATAGTAGAACACGGTTAGGTACACAGATGTGTAGAGGCCGTGTACTACTCGGGTTGTGAATGTGTGAGAAGCCGTGATATGGTCAATCTTCTACCCTATAGACCTTCTAGGCAAGTGCACCTATCGGTTTCTATAGTACAGTGGTTAACAATATCGAGTGTCGATCCCACAAGGACTAACGAGTACTAGTACTTACTCTTTTCCTATTATCTATCCTATAAACAATCGATTTATGCTGAAATAATTAAATAAGAATTAAATTAAACCAATCCAACACAAAATTAACTCCAAACAGCAGAAGATTAAGATGAAATCAATCCAAACCAACAATACCTAGATAATGAATCCCCCTAAAACGTCTATTGCATCTAATCCTTAATATATCAATTTATCTACTAATCATTGGACCGTGGAAACTCCTTAATTATGTTAATATCTTTCTCAAGTGTATTAACAACTAACCCTAGGTTGATTAATTGAAATCTCTTCCTAATTAAAACCCCCAGAATTGCATTAAACAATCAATGAATCTCTCTATTAGGTTTGACCCTAGTCCGGAAGATTTACGTTGACCTATCTCTAGAATCACGTGCAACTCCCTTCAATTATGTAAGATCAAATCAAACATAGGATTTCTCAATCGCAATTGTATGATATCAAACATGAATTAATACACCGGTAAATATCAATTCAATGATAATAAAGAACACATAATTGAATCTCAATGAACTTGAAGAATAAATTAAATTAATTAAGGATCAAATAACAATATTCATTTAGGGTTCCCCCTATCTAGGTATCAAAGAAATCAGTTCCTGATCAATGGAATAACTGCACTACAATTCAATAGACTACAAAGACTAATTGAATTCATGACAAATCCTCTTGATTCTAATGCAATCCAACTTGAATTGATCGATGGTTGCTTGTTGGAGTGTTTCTCTCTCTATTCTACCTCCTCTCTGCTACTATAGGGTTTATTTTTGCAGAATGGCGGCTCTCCCTCTTAATTGACAGATCCTGCCCTTTTTATAGAGCAAAATTTGACTTTTTGGATGGAACACGGGCTTCGACACGATCTCAAACAGATTTTACACGGGTGTGTACTAACCAACACGGGCGTGTGTTCTCACTCGACACGGGCGTGTACTTGTTAAATCGTTGAACACGCCCGTTTCTATTGTGCACGGCCGCTTACACGGTTCATGGTCACCTCTGTACACAGCCACTTACACGACCGTGTACTAGACCGTGTGTTATATTTAATATCACCGAACACGCCCGTTTTCCCGAAACACGGCTTTACGTATGTTGGTCAATCCGAAAGGTACACGGCCACGTACACGGCCGTGTACCAAACCGTGTTTTGCTCAACTTTGGTCAAAAAAGCTTCAAACTACTCCGAATCTCCTCCTTATGCTCCCATTGCTTTAGCTATGACCTGAAAACAACATATAAACCGATCAAGTGCAAAAATCCATGAAAGTATCCCTAAACCAAACAATAATGGCCTAAATATAGACTAAAAATATGTACAGTTTAGCACTTATCAAATCTCCCCACACTTAAGCATTTGCTTGTCCTCAAGCAAATAATAGTTCCAAATCATAAAACCTTCTAAATATCCCTCTCTCTCTTATCTCAATGTATCTCTCCATACTCCTTCCTACTATGACTTCTGAACCAAATTAAAATACAAGTAAAATCCAACAGTCCTAGACTAAACTTCTATAAACTATCATCCATAAGCAATCATGTTGACAGTCTTTCCGGAATCAAAAGCATAGGACTCATACCCTCACATAGGATTCACTCATAAAACGCTCAAAGTGTTTAGGGTAGAGAATATATCATAACACTCAAATCAATGCATAGCAGGAATCTTAACCATAAGCTTGCTAATATATCACATCACTATAATTAGATGCATGGATTAAAGGATCCTTGTCATGGCTGCGATAAGGTTTGGGTGGCGGTATAAAAAGAATGGAATGAATAGATCCCAGGTTAACCAAGAAAATAAACGATAAAGGACCCGTCTATACCGAATCACACAAGAACCTGACTCTCTTGTATATAGAACCTTCAATCAAAGCTCAAGTAAGGCGCATAAAACATTATTAACCACAATCAACTTCTGTTCTTACTTATTTACTTCTTTCTTCTTTTTTTCTTTTTTTTCGTTTTTTTTTTTGAATTTGAAGAATCTCAATGATGCTCACTTTACAAAATGTTGAACTTGAAAAATATTCGAGCATCCAAGTGGAATTGATCACAGTAGAAGATGAAGTTTAAACATATACCATGCACCTTTAATCCGACAAGCCCTTGGTTCTGTACTCCTTTTGATCAGATTTTCATGCGATTCAGTTGACTAAGCCCTTTGGTGTAGAACAATGGTTATGGTATTGGCCAAGAAAGAAAAAAAAAGGGAGTATTTGGCTTAAAGTTCGGTCAACAGGAAAGGCTAAGACAAAACCCTTCTTTTCAATGCATCTAAAACAGTAACGTGCATAATAAAGCAAGTTCTAGAATCTTCCCACTATGCATGATAATCACACCAGAAAGAAAATAAGTGGAGCATATAATGATGAATGCTCATAGGCTCAAATACTCACAAATTTTAGGCTCATGTGTGTGAATCCCATGCAATTCTCATCCAGATTAATTGTCTCAACAACTGCCTATAATGAAGCTCATAAAAATCTAGCTATTTGTGTCGTTTTCTACTTGTATCTTAATCCAATTCAAGGAACCATAGTCATTGAGAGCATGTTGAAACACATTTTAACAAGATTAAGATTTCCAAACAGAAGAATCAATGAAAAGGGACTACTTTATGCAAGAAGGCTACAAAATGCTCGATTCCCAACAAATAAATTCCACTAAAACCAAAATCCCTTCCCCACACTTAGAGATGTACATTGTCCTCAATGGACACAATTAAAACAGTGAGGAATAAACAGGTAAAATGGAAACAAAATGGTAAAAAGAACAAGTCAACGTGTACTTCCCTGAATATATGTATATAATGAAGAGGTCGGTACAGTCAACAGAAATGCAGTAGGGATCAACAGACCTGGTTCTCCCGGCCAGACGGAAAAATTGAATTCGAGGCCGACTCCATAAATTACTCATCGGCTACTAGAGGCTCGGGATCCACAGGTGGGGTAGACTGGGGCTCTGTACTGGGTTCTTCGGAAATCGGTCTAGGTCTCGATGGCTCCTCAGGGCCACTAGTGGTGGGATCAACTGCCCGAACATTGGGTAAGGTCGAGACCCCGAGGTGAGCACACAGGCGAGTCAACGTATCTTCAATCCAGGCTGACTATCGCTCTAGTCGTATCAATCGAGATGACTGAGCTTGCTACAAAGCCACTGTCCTTCTTAGACTTGGTAGCATTTGACAGCTCAATCTCCCAACGTTTGAGTGGGAAGGGGTGGGCGGGTGTTGGTCTTGCGGTGGTGGTGCAGGGGAGCGGTCCCTCTCGGATTCGGCCTCAGTTGCAGGTGGTGGGGTGCCTGTTAAAACATAGGTTGGACCACCTGGCCCCTGTCGTCTCTCAACCATCCCCATGGATCTTAAAGTATCCATGTCAATCGGTATCATCTGGGATGCAATGGTCAAGGGGGGTAGACGATTAAACAGCCCTAGGTTGCGAGCCAATCGCGTGATGTACGGCCCGCAACACGCTGCACCAGCTCGTGGCCTGCTTGCCTGGCTATCCAAATACCATGCCCAGGCATGTCCCAAATGAATGGCCACCTTCTCCCTCATACTGTAGATGTAGAAAAGGTCACGTCGAGAGACTGCACTGGTGCTTTCTCTCCGTCCACTAATGGTGTGCACTAATAACTTGTGCACATATCGAAGTTCTGGGTGACAAAGACGGGAGGTTTTGGATCTCGTTGGTGCGTACTCCATCTCTCTACTAATGGACCTCTAATACTGCTGGTCATTAAAGTTGGAGGGCCAGTCCACCTACAGTTCTCGATAGGCATCGGTTTGGGTAAACTCTTCGGTATAGAAACCACAGTCTATTGAGAACTACGTATAACTTCTGTGAAATCTTTCCCCGCCAATCTGAAACTCCATGTTGGGCATGGACCAGCTCAGTGATCTCTTGTTGAGGGAGAATATGGTGAGGAATTCCAAAGTTAACTCTTGATAAGCTGGTTCCTCAATATCAAAGAATCGGTCCTAACTCCCAAAAGTGACCAATTCCCTCACTTGTTGATCTAAACCAATCTGCTGTAACACTAGCCAATCGATAAACCATCTATGCTCAAAAGGTTTCTCCAATAGCCTCTCAAGTCTCGTAAGGAATATTGGAGCCTGAAATTGCAGCAGTGGGTGTAGTCCAGGTTCTTGTGGTGGGTGTTGCTGTGCATGAGAGGAGGCCTCTCCCCTCTGCCTTTTCTGTGGAACTTCCTTTTATTACCACTGGATTTCTTCAGTACGTCTTGTCATGGTGGCACTTGGGGTCCTGCAAAAGAAATTCATAGTAAATAACAAAGATAAACTGAAAGTATGCACAATTCAAGCCTTATTCTGAGATTCACAATTTACTATTCAACCGCAGACAAAATTAAACCACATTCCACGCATGCAAAAAGGTTAGGAAAATTTAAGCACACTGGTGAAAACGTCCGAGCACCACATTAGACAGAAAAAAAAATGTGAACTCCCTTCCACAATGTTCGCATGAAAACAAAGCAACATAGAGCACTTCTATCAAATCATGCTGTTAATCCATCAAATAACCCATAAGTCACGAAAGCAAACGAGGAAGAAGAAGGAAGGAATACATACCGTCGTTTCTGTGAGTCGAAGAAGAAAGAAGATGAAATTTCACCCGAAATACCCAAATATTCTTCGAAACAAATCTAATTCCTAAAGGGTATTTATCAAATGATTAGTTAGGATTAGGCTTACCCAGCTTTTCGTGCACAGATCAGCGTGATTTCTCAGTGGAAATTCAGATTTTGGAGAAAGGAGGCGTGTGTGGATGAAACGTTTGTGTTTCCAGCAACCGTTCGTATAAATACTGCCTCGACACACCCAGATACACGGCCGTGTATCGGGCCGTGTCGAGAAAGATAAAAGAATACGGGCGGTTACATGGCCGAGACATAGGCGTGTTACTTACCTGGCGATGAACACGGCCTCTAACACGAGCGTGTTTAAGGTTGTGTACTCCTCTGTACAAAATTGTTCAATCTCCTTCTTCTGGACACGGGTGTTAACACGGCAAAGACACGGGCGTGTCTAATTTGAATTTACATGGCTCTAAACACGGCCGTGTCTATGCCCATGTACTTCACCGTACGTTGACTCCTATTTTTCCTCTCGTAAACATGCCCATGTACCTGACAAATAAAACTTCACACGGCCCCAGACACGCCCATTAACACGAGCGTGTTTTATGGAAATTTTTTTTTTCAAAAGAATAAAAACAGAAAGTAAAAAGAAACTAAAACCTAACGAAAATTAAAACCTAAGAGCAATCAAAACCTAACGAAAATTAAATTAAGAGTAAAGAAAACATGAAATAGGGGGAACAAGAAAGAAAACCCTTGGGTTGCCTCCCAAGAAGCGCTTGTTTAACGTCTTTAGCTTGACGCATTCACTTTCATCCACTAGTCGATGTGAAGGTTGAACTCCTCCCTTTGAGAGTTATCAAACTCTCCTCCCAGGAACAACTTGAGGCGATGTCCATTCACCTTGAACGTGCCTTTTTTTGGATGCGTTACTTCAACGGTACCATAAGGGAAAACTTGCTTGACCGTAAAGGGACCTGACCATCTGGATTTAAGCTTTCCTGGGAATAATTTCAGCCTAGAATTATACAATAACACATGATCTCCTTCGCTGAATTCTTTCCCTTGTTTGATCTTCCTGTCATGATATAGCTTGCTTCGCTCCTTGTATATCCTCGCGTTCTCATAGGCCATCAAGCGCCATTCCTCTAACTCGTTCACCTGGATTTTCCTCTTTTCTCCTGCAACATCCAAGTTAAAGTTAAGGAACTTAATTGCCCAATACGCTTGGTGCTCAAACTCCACTGGTAAGTGACATGCTTTTCCATAAACTAGCCTATATGGTGTAGTCCCTATCGGTGTCTTGTATGCCCTCCTAAAGGCCCAAAGAACATCATCTAATTTGATGGACCAGTCCCTCCTATGATGCTCTGTAGTTCTTTCTAGGATTCTTTTCAAGTCCCTATTGGTCACCTCAACTTGGCCACTAGTCTGTGGATTGTAAGGGGTTGCAACTCTATGCGTAACACCATATTTTTTTAGTGCATTGATGAACTGTGAATTACGAAAGTGCGTGCCCCTGTCACTAATGATTGCTCTAGGTGTGCCAAATCGAGAGAATAACCTTTTTAGGAACTTAACTACTACCGTAGCATCATTTGTTGGTAAAGCTTGGGCTTCAACCCACTTAGACACATAATCCACTGCAACTAGGATGTACTTGTTCCCAAAAGAGACTGGAAAAGGACCCATAAAGTCAATGCCCAAACATCGAAAACCTCACAAACAAGAATGAAATTTTGGGGCATTTCATCCCGGCGAGAGATGTTACCTGATCGCTGACAGTTACCACACAATGCTACGTACCTTTGGGCATATCTGAACAAAGTAGGCCAATAAAAACCTGACTCGAGTACCTTCTGCGCTGTCCTATTTGTGACAGCCCGCCCCTTGTGGAGATCATACAATACTATTATAGTTGAGCTTATCGCTAACTGCGATAGATTGTACTCTTGTGGGTCGCCGACTTATCTCACTCTCTTTTAAAATCATGACGTTTTTGGGAAAATTTTTTTTTTTTCTTTAAACATCATATGAAATCTTTTCCACTATTTACTTTGTTGATAAGTACAAAGTAATATAAATAATACAGTACTTTTGTAAAATATATATATAATTACAAAAGAACTGTTTCTTTTTTTTTTCCCTTCACTTTAACGCTCAGCGGCAAGACTCTGGCAGTACCATATCCCTCGCCCAGTTATCCCATTTGACACGCGCCATCCCGTCCGCATCCAGTCAAATAAGCTACTGAGCTGGTCGCTTACCTGCAACATTAGCAAAAATGGTGAGCTACAGGCTCAGTAAGTTCAAACATGCAAGAAATAAAATTTCTATGAATAGTACTATTCATCGTGAATAGTATCGTTGACCACTATTCATATGTGAATAGTAACTTTGACCACTATTCATACGTGAATAGTAAGGTTGACCACACCACTGTATCACACTAGTACATCTACCGCGATGTTAGTGCTCTCACTAAACTGTCTTATGCTCAATTATGGCACAGTTTCAGTTTTAGGTCATTATCTTTAATTATGTTCTGGTTTTGAGCTCGGTTGGCAGTACCATTTAAGTGCGCATGACTGGGAGCGGTACATTAGTGCTGACCTCCACAGCCTTAATCTCATAGCCCCGAAGGCAAAATTGTACATGACTGGGAGCGGTACATCAGTGCTGACCTCCACAGCCTTATCTCATAGCCCCGAAGGCAAAAGTACCTCCCTATACGGAAGGCTGGTACGCCAGAAAGTGGTTTCATTACCGACTTTTTAACATTCTAACCCGGTGACTTCACATTGTCCCGTGGTTAGGAATGGTTCACATTTTAATTTTAGGTGAGTGAGTTTCATTAACCTCGCTCTAGTGCCCGAAACACAATTAACCATGTGTCCCATTCTTATAGTGCCCGTAGAACATTTCGTCTCTCTCTCTATTCTATCATAGTGCCCGTAGCACATATGTACCTAACTTATAGTTAATACATTTAAGTTAGCACAATATTGCTATATGTTGCAGACAGGTAAATGTCTGAACTTACCTTATCAGACTGTTCTCTTTCTCTCTCTTGGATCTTGAATCGCCTTCCTCGTAGGCCGATTTTGGGATCCTACAGACAAAACTATGTCTGTTAATTGCTTTCCCATATATAGCCTTTATGTTATATTAAAATGTTGAAATAACATGTAAATGTTGTGAAATGATATGTATAAGTGATGAACAAAGATGAAATGAAATCTTTGTACCCCTACTTGACTTAATTTTCGAGGACGAAAATTTTATAAGGAGGGGTGAATGTGATGATCAGGAAATATGCAGTATCAAGAAATTGGTTATAATGACATTTTCTTGATATGAAACTGATATATTTAGACTCAGGATGCCCAAATTAGTCAATCAGGCACCTGACACGTTTTTCGAGACGGGATCACACAGATCCTGAAAACTGATCGAGATGACCTCGAATGAAGTTGAAACTGATAAATTTGGATTTAGCACGTCCAAATTAGTCAGTATAGCCTATTTGTATGCTCAAATTAGCTAATTGAGCAAAAAGGTAATTTTTGATCGAGAATTCACAGTACCGGAAACTGGTCAAGATGACCTCAGATGAAAATAAAACTGATATATTTGGATTCAGGACGTCCAAATTAGTCAGGATAGCCCATGTTAAAATTTTGGGCGAAGAAGTATATAAAGGGCGAAAAATCAGAAATTTAAGAAATAAGCCCATAACTTTCTCTTATTTTCTCTTTCCTCCCCTTACCCGAAAATGAACAGTAACCAACCATCGGAAACGGTGTCCGTTTTCGACACCACCGGTGTCATCGGAAAGCTCTCACCGAGCTGAGTCCAACGGTGGGTCGACTCGACGGAACAGCCGCCGCACGCGCCGCTCGAATGCCGCCGGAGCCGAGAAATTCGACCGGTGATATCTCCGCCGTCCGGCCACCGTTTGCCACGAAACCGGTCCCAAAAGTTTCGTGGTGAAGAGAGGAGCAAAACCCATGCCACCGATTGCCTCAACACTGGCGGAATCGAGCCGGCCAAGCTTCGAAAAAGTCGGTGAAACGCCGTCGTGGAGCCGCCGTCGAAACGCCCGATTCCGGCTGAGTGGAAGTGCGCCGTTGGTGCAGAAATGACCGCAAGGCTGAGGGGAGCAAAAGCCCTCAACCAATTTTGGGAAAAAGGTCCGGCACGGCGGAGTTCCACCGTCGCCGCCGTGACCGTGGTTTTCGAGGGAATTTTCCGACGATAGGGGCCTCCAAACATGAAATTGAGGTCACCAATGGATTCCTCTCGTCGAGTTCTTCAAGATGGGCTACTCATTTTCCACCGTCGCCGTCGTCAACCGCCGATCAACGGCGGTCAACGCCGGTCAACGGCGATCGGAGACCAAAAATTTAAGAATGGCCCGTTGGCCTATTTTCGATGTTCCGGACACATCCGCGACGTCAGAATTGCAAGACGGAGTCTCAAAGGCAAAGAACGGAGAATTAAAGTTTGTCCGCACGAAATCGAACAGTTCGTTCGATCACCAGTGGAACGATTCCGGTAGTGACTTCGGTCCCTCCATTCCTGAGATTAATGTTTTTGGAATGAGTATATATGAATTATGTATTCTGCATTGTGAAATTGTAAGAAAATTGGACTATGTGTATGAAAAATAGTCAAATGAGAAAAAGTGAAAAATGTAAAGATTTTTACGTAAAAAGTTGAGTTTTTACGTAAAAATATAGGCTCTGGTATAGTACGTGGCAGAATAGAACGAGGTTAGATGGTTTCGAGGCGTTTCCTAAAAGCCGGGAATCCAAAAATTAAGCGGAAATGCTGCCGAAATTTTGAAAACGGCACAAAAGAGTATTTTAAGAACCAAAGGGTAAAAACGTGGTCGGGATGGAAACCCGAACCCTTTCGGTGACCTAGACCCGAGAATGAGCATTAACGCTCGAGAGTCAGAATAGTACCACTCGAGGGTCGGTAAATAGTAAACCAAGAAATTATGGTAAATAAGGGCCAAAGCTAAGTTGCGAATCAAAGAAAAGTAAGGTTATAATGAGAAAAATCCCATTAGGGGCAAAATGGTAATTTTGCCAAAAGTTCAGGGTAAAATAGTAATTTTACTAAAAGTTAGCAGAAAAGTTATAAATTGGATATTAGATCCTTAAATTTATGATCGACAAATGAAACGTAGAATTTTTACGTTTTATTAAGTTTTATACATGCAAGAAGCATAGAAAATAACCGTTATTATTTCGGTTATAGGGATCCGCGCCAGACGATATGAAGAGACGTCTGCGGACCAAGGAAGCGAGAAAAGAGATGCTAGCAAGTATTTGTAAGTTCAAACATTTAATTGACTGCAACATAAATGAACTGGACATGTTATGTGTTATGTGTTCTATGTAGTAAGTTCGAATACTTAATTGACTGCAATATGAATAGACTATTATGTCTAAGTATGATATGTGGTAAGTACAGCCATTTAATTGTCTACTCACGAATGGACTTACCATAGAGTTGTGTTATATATATATATACATTTAAGCTATTCAGTTTGTGACATGATACTAACATGTTCACGAGAATAGTAAGCAAGATCAGAAATAGAAAAGAGGAATAAGATAAGTCAGATAATAAGACTTAAAAGTTAAGGTTGGCGTACCGGCCTCCCCAGTTGTGAGGTTCCCAGATAGCCTCCACCCCAGAAGTGTGGCGCTGCCTCGTTAATAATGAGGTAGTTTATGGCTTAACTTCCTGCCTCCACCCCAGAAGTGTGGCGCTGCCTCGTTAATAATGAGGTAGTTTATGGCATGACTTACTACCTATAAGGTCAGTAGTCCAGAGATGACCTTAGGGTTGATCGGTGGGTCGCTCCCCTGATCCTCTATTGGTCTGCGCGCACTAGGTACGTCCAACCACGGGCCCACAAGTGAAAGATTAAGCAGATAAAACAAAGAAAAGAAAAGAAAGTAAAACTAAGAAGAGAAAAGAAAAGAAGAGAAAGTAAAGTTTAGTAAAGAAAAGCTAAGAAAAGCTAGAAGAAGAAAGAATGAAAGTAAACAAGCATAATGCCACTAATATGTGTGCATATGCTTAGCAAGAAAAGAAAAGAAGAAGATAAGTATGATATGAAAGAAAGAATGAAAGTAAACAAGCATAATGCGACTAACATGTGTGCATATGCTATGTTATGCATAAATTGATATGCATAAGTCAATTATACAATTTTAAGTGTATTTGTGATGTTTAAGCATACATTAAGTATGCTGTGTTTAAGTTGATATGTGTATACAATATTTTGTATAATGTTGAGTATGTTATGCTTAAGATGTTAAGCATACATCCTGTATGTTATGTTTAAATTATTTTATGCTAAAAGAACGTTGAGATTGTTCTCTCAATGTTAGAATATGTTATATATGAAGTTGAAAGTAAAGTATAATGTATGTTCATGTTCTGATGCCACAGTTGGTATCAGACATGTTCTGTCCAAAAGGTATGAGTTAGTATTTTGTCATGAATGTATGTTTGAACTTACTGAGCCTGTCGCTCACAAGTTTGTTTATGTTGCAGGTAAGCATCCTGCACGAAGATAAGACAAGTGATGGATGACGGATGGAATCTGCATGTGCCAAGGGACTGGGTGAGGGTTATGGTACTACTATGAGTCTTCCGCTGAGCTGTTTAAAAGAGTATTAAAATGATGTTTTATAATGTAAATGAAGTTAAGGCAATGTAAAATATTTATTATAGTAAATGTTTTACGACGGTACAGTTTCCAAGTAAAGTTTAAGAAAAGAAAAAAAAAATTTATTCCATATTTTTATGTTCAAATGGGAAGTAGAGTAAGCATGTTAAAGAAAGTATGTTAAAAGTAAGATACCAGCTATTACAGATGGTATCAGAATAAGTTAGAAACAAGTTAAAAGTAAGTTGTCGACGACCCAAGTGGTTACAGTCTATTGCAATTGGCAACAGTGGCTGACTGTAATAGTACTGTTTAACCCTACGTAGGGCGGGCCGTAACACTATTAGCGTGGTAATGTCCTCCTGCCGGGCTGGCATGACAGTGTTGCAAAATCTTCCATCCCTCCAATTGCGAAACACATCGCCTAATGATTTGGTCTGCACAGATCTTAAACAAGTAGGGGTCCTCCCAAAAGTAATTCTTCAAATCAGAAAAGAATTTCTTCTTTTGCTGATGAAAAAGCCCTTTAGGAAGGATGTCAGCAGCCAAGTAATTAGCCAAATCAGCAAACCAAGGGACTTCACCTGCACTTACCTCTGTCAGATGGTATAGACGTTCTTCAGGGAATGCATCATCGATGTCCTCTTCTGCCAGCTTTTCTAGATTCAGGTTCTCTAACCATGAAAGATGGTCTGCTGCTAGGTTTTCAGCCCCCTTCTTGTCTTTAATTTCCAAGTCAAATTCCTGTAACAACAAAATCCACCTGATCAATCTGGGCTTGGCATCTGCCTTATTTAACAAGTAACGCAATGCAAAATGATCAGTATAAACAATGACTTTGGATAAAATTAAATAAGATCTGAATTTATCAAGCGCAAAAATGATAGCTAGCAATTCTTTTTCGGTGGTTGTACAATTCTCTTGAGCGTTCGTCAAAGTCTTGCTAGCATAGTAGTGGGCTGAAAGTGCTTGTCCCTCCGCTGTCAAAGTACTGCACCTACTGTGAAGTCACTGGCATCACACATCAATTCAAACGGAAGGTTCCAATCTGGTGCGACCATAATCGGGGCATTAGTTAATCTCTCCTTAAGAGTGTTAAATGCTTCCAAACACTCTTGAGTAAAGACGAATGGTGCATCTTTCTCGAGTAACTGAGTTAAGGGTCTGGTAATCTTAGAGAAGTCCTCGATGAATCTCCTGTAAAAACCTGCATATCCCATAAAACTCCTCACAGCCTTAACTACAGTTGGGGGTGGTAGCTTTTCAATTGTCTCAATCTTAGCTCTATCTACCTCTATTCCCCTGCTCGAGATTTTATGGCCCAAAACTATGCCTTCTTATACCATAAAATGGCACTTTTCCTAGTTCAAAACCAGATTAGTTTCTTCACACCTTTTCAGCACTCGTTCAAGGTTGTGGAGGCATGCATCGAAGGAATCACCAAACACAGAGAAGTCATCCATAAACACCTCCATGATGTCTTCTATTAAATTATCAAAAATTGCCATCATACACATTTGAAAGGTGGCAGGTGCATTGCACAACCCAAAAGGCATCCTCCTGTATGCAAATGTGCCATAGGGACATGTGAAAGTTGTCTTCTCTTGGTCCTCTGGTATAAGAATCTGGAAGTAGCCGGATAGACTATCCAAGAAGCAATAACACATGTGACCCGCTAATCTCTCTAGCATTTGGTCCACAAAGGGCAGTGGGAAGTGGTCTTTTCGAGTGGCATCATTAAGCTTTCTGTAGTCAATGCACACTCTCCACCCAATGACTGTTCTCATGGGAATCAGCTCGTTCTTCTCATTAGGTACTACCGTCATTCCACCCTTCTTTGGAACTACCTACACAGGACTTACCCAAGCGCTGTCAGAGTTCGGATAGATTATACCTGCGTCGAGGAGCTTAATCACCTCTGCTTTGACTACTTCCTTCATCTTGGGATTGAGCCACCGCTGGGGTTGCACCGATGACTTGAATTCATCCTCCATTAGGATTTTGTGGGTGCAAAATGAAGGGCTAATTCCCCTAATGTCAGAAATCTTCCAAGCGATAGCCCTTTTATGCTTCTTAAGTGCTACCAGCGACTTTTCTTTCTGATCTGCCCTCAAGCTGGAGGCGATAATGACTGGTAGCTTTGAATCCTTCTCCAAAAAGGCATACTCGAGATGGGCTGGTAACGCTTTTAGTTCTAGAACTGGTGGGTCCTCGATAGAGGGTTTTAACCTCTTCTCTCCACTTTGTTCGATCTTTTCAAATTCTTTCTTTCTCACCATGAGCTCGCTAGCTTCCAAATGTGCTACCTGTTCCTTAATGCAAGGATCATCATCGTTTTCCTCCCTTCCTTGTACAAGGCACAGCTCTAAAGGGTCATCATGGACCAATTCCTGCAAACAATCAGAAACGACAATATCAGTGGAGTCAAGATAGTAACAAGTATCATCCTCCTCAAGAGAATGTCTCATGGCATTATGTATTTTAAAAGTTACCTCCTCATCCCCGACCCTAAGGACTAGCTTACCATCACTCACATCTATAATGGCTCTAGCAGTAGCTAAAAAGGGTCGACCTAGAATAAGGGGCACCTCAATGTCCTCATCCATTTCAAGAATGACAAAATCCATAGGGAATATAAACTTATCTACCTTAACCAACACATCCTCAATGATGCCTTTAGGGTATTTAACTGACCTATCAGCTAATTGTATGCTCATCCTAGTTGGTTTAGGCTCTCCCAACCCCAGTTTCTTAAACATCTTGTAAGGCATAAAATTAATGCTAGCTCCCAGATCTGCTAATGCCTTATCAACCGATAAACTACTAATGAGACAAGGAATAGTAAAACTCCCTGGATCTTTTAATTTCTTGGGCAGCTTGTTTTGCACAATGGCTGAGCACTCTTCACTTAATGTTACTGTTGACAGCTCCTCCAACTTCCTCTTATTTGAAAGCAATTCCTTCAAGAATTTTGCATACTTTGGCATCTGCGAAAGAGCTTCAACAAAAGGCAAGTTAATGTGAAGTTGCTTAAACAGTTTAAGAAACTTACCAAATTGCTCATCCATCTTATCCTTCTTTAGGTTGGCTGGGTATGGGATAGTGGGTTGAAAACCCTACACAGGTTTAGGATTCCCATCCCCCTTCTCTTTATCCTCAGATTGCTTGCCATTCTCTTCCTTACCATGTGGTTCTTTCTTAACTCGTAGTTCTTTACCACTCCTCAAGGTAACTGCCTTGACCTGCTCTTTTGGATTCTTCTTGGTGTTACTAGGCAGGCTCCCTTGTTGTCTCTCTGACACAAGCTTTGCTAGCTGACCAATCTGGTTCTCAAGGTTATGAATAAAAGCCTCTTGGTTCCTCAGTGATGTTTCAGTGGCTTGGAATCGGCTCTCAGATGTTTGAATAAATTTAGCCATTAATTCCTCCATGCTTGGCTTCTTTTCTTGTGGCGGGTGTTGTTGCTGAAAACCCGGAGGAGGATTATTTCTTTGTTGCCCTTGATTTCCCTAAGAGAAATTGGGTGGTTCCTCTAACCTGGGTTATATGTGTTGCTATAGGGATTGTTTTGGGGTCGTGGTGCATTACGCATATAGTCCACATGCTCTGGTGTCTATCTAGCCATAGCTGATAAACCTTGACACTCATCAGTCACATGTCCTCCCCCACACATGTCACACTGCAGGACTTGAACTGGTTGATGGCCTACAGATAATCCATCAATCTTCTTACTCAGGGTTTCGACTTGCCTAGCCAAGGCTATGACTGCATCAACCTCATAGATTCCAGTGGGTTTGCTAGGCTTCGCTCGATTAGAGTGCCATTGGTAATTGTTTATGGCCATGTCCTCTATCAATTCCTGGGCTGCCTCTAGTGTTTTGTTATTCAATCTTCCTCCAGCCGCTGCATCTATCATCTGCCTGGTTGCCGGATTCAACCCATTGTAAAAGGTTTGCACTTGCAACCATGTTGGTAATCCGTGATGTGGACACTTCCTTAGAAGATCTTTAAACCTCTCCTATGTCTCATAAAGTGTCTCAGAATCAATCTGGGCATAGGAAGAGATATCATTCCTTAGTTTGGCAGTCTTCGCAGGTGGAAAGTACTTCAACAGAAACTTCTCTGTCATTTGGTCCCATGTAGTAATAGAACCTCTTGGCAGAGAATTCAGCCACTGCTTGGCCCTGTTCCTTAAAGAAAAAGGAAACAGCCTCAGCCTTATCGCATCAGTGGCGCCATTGATCTTGAAAGTATCACAGATCTCCAGGAAATTTGCTATATGTGCATCAGGATCCTCATCCTGGAGCCCATCAAATTGTACATATTGCTGCACCATTTGAATAATATTGGGCTTGATCTCAAAATTATTGGCCGCCATAGCTGGTCTAACAATGCTGGATTCTGTCCCCATCAAGGATGGTCTTGCATAGTATGACATAGTCCTTTGTTGCTTCGGTTCAGCCATGACTGGTTCATGTACTAACTCTTCTTGTCTCTGTGAACGCCTGATTCTAAGAACTCGAAGAGTTGTTCTTTCAATCTCAGGATCTTCTTCAAAGAACTCAGATGGACTGTTACGGGTCATAAACTGATCCAAGTGCCTGAAACAGCAACACAAAAGAAAAAAAAACAAAATATTAAATATGAGAATATAGAAAATTAAAAAATAAAAAAAATATAAGAATGAAATAAGAAATAAAATAGAACAAAATAAAATAAAACAAAAGAATGGATAGATTAATAGGAATTAAGTGTTCCTAATATCCTAGTCCCCGGCAACGGCGCAAAAAACTTGATACGGTCAATCTTCTACCCAATAGACCTTTTAGGCAAGTGCACCTATCGGTTTCTATAGTACAATGGTTAACAATATCGAGTGTCGATCCCACAGGGACTAACGAGTACTAGTACTTACTCTTTTCTTATTATCTATCCTATAAACAATCAATTTATGCTGAAATAATTAAATAAGAATTAAATTAAACCAATCCAACACAAAATTAACTCCAAACAGCAGAAGATTAAGATTAAATCAATCCAAACCAACAATACCTAGATAATGAATCCCCCTAAAACGTCTATTGCATCTAATCCTTAATATATCAATTTATCTACTAATCATTGGACCGTGGAAACTCCTTAATTATGTTAATATCTTTCTCAAGTGTATTAACAACTAACCCTAGGTTGATTAATTGAAATCTCTTCCTAATTAAACCCCCAGAATTGCATTAAACAATCAATAAATCGCTCTATTAGGTTTGACCCTAATCCGGAAGATTTACGTTGTCCTATCTCTAGAATCACGGGCAACTCCCTTCAATTATGCAAGATCAAATCAAACATAGGATTTCTCAATCGTAATTGTATGATATCAAACATGAATTAATACACTGGTAAATATCAATTCAATGATAATAAAGAACACATAATTGAATCTCAATGAACTTGAAGAATAAATTAAATTAATTAAGGATCAAATAACAATATTCATTCTAGGGTTCCTCCTATCTAGGTATCAAAGAAATCAGTTCATGATCAATGGAATAACTGCACTACAATTCAGTAGACTACAAACACTAATTGAATTCATGACAAATCTGCTTGATTCTAATGCAATCCAACTTAAATTGATCGATGGTTGCTTGTTGGAGTCTTTCTCTCTCTATTCTACCTCCTCTCTGCTCCTCTAGGGTTTATTTTTGCAGAATGGCGGCTCTCCCTCTCAATTGACAGATCCTGCCCTTTTTATAGAGCAAAATTCGACTTCCTGGATCGAACACGGGCTTCAACACGGTCTCAAGTAGATTTTACACGGGCGTGTACTAACCAACACGGGCGTGTGTTCTCACTCGACACGGGCGTGTACCTGTTAAATGTGGGAAATAAATCGGTAAAAACGTATCAGAGTGGCGCAGCGGAACAATAAAAATTTTAGATCGTTAAATATCTCATGATGCCATATACAATAAACCAACAACAATTAAAACTCATACCTCAAGGACGCTAATCTTGCAGGAGGAGAATGACCGGAGGCTTCAACCAACTAGCCTTCTCTACTATTCTCCAATTCCGGAATGGCTGAGTGTGTGGCCACTCTGAACCTCGATCGGTATGCTAGCACTACTAGTCTTCTTCCGACCACCCAGATCTCTAAAGAACTTTATTGTCACGATGAGCTGTGCAATAATAAGCCTGCTCACCTGAGAGTCTGTGGTCTGAGAGAACTGGAGTGGTAGGACCTCTATTTATAGACCTGCATGAGGTGATTCTCTGAATTTGAATTGGATTAGGAAAAGTTATTTTCCCTTATCCACAACCAAAAAATCTGAATTTTTCCAAGGGAGAATCTCAATAAAAAATTCGGTTTTTCTTAGGATAAATCCAATCCAAATCTAAACAAGATTTTAACTAGAATTTTATCTCACTTTTTCAACCCAAAAAATCCGAAAATTACAAGGAGAATATCTCTAAAAATTTCGGCCATTATGGATAAGGGGGAATCAAAAATTCCACTAAGATTTTCAAGCTTAAATCTTATCTCAACCTTATCCAAAATAACCGAATTTTCCGAGGAGATTTTCTCCCTAATTTCGGCCACTTTTCAGGGAAGGAGAGAATCCAAATTCAACTGGGATTGAAACTTGAATTTTCCCTTGAATCTTATCCACAAAAAACCAAAATTTCCTTGAGGATTATCCTCAAAATTTCGTGCAACATTTGTTAGGATTTGGATTCAAAATTCAAGTAGGATTCTAACAAGATTATCCTCTCCAAATCCAACTCAAATTCGAATTTCAAACCTTGTGGATTTTCCACAACAAATTCGAATCCTACTTGGGCTGTGATTCAAAATTTGAATTTCAAATTTCAAATTCAAATTTCAAATTCAAATTTCAATTTTCAAATTTCAAATTTAAATTTCAAATTCAAATTTCAAAATTCGAATTTCAAATTCAAATTTCAAATTCAAATTTCAAAATTCGAATTTCAAATTCAAATTTCAAATTCAAATTTCAAATTTCAAAATTCAAATTTCAAATTCTACAAAACGGTTGTGTTTCATATTTTTGTTCTCATGGATAATTTTCTACAACTCCAATCCAATCTCAAATAAAATCATGGCAACTTTATTTGGAGTTCGAATAATTGTGTACTCTATTATCCAAAACAAAATCTGAATCCAACCGGAGAGAATCTTGTCTACCATCCTAATCCTGTGTCATCACCATCCATGCATAATAAACCATCCAATAGCATACACAATTCAATTTGCCAAACGTTAAGGAATTATGTGGAGCTAGTAGAGGGACTGATTGGACATATATAATCAGGCTCCCGCAAATCCACATGATCATCATTCTTTTACCGAACAACTCAATCATATGATCACTAGTTTCAGAGTCACACCACTATAAACCTGAAACTGAACTCCCAATTATATATCGTATTACGTAAGCCTGTGACAAGCTATCGTCCAATGACCTTGTCATGTATGCGAACCCTCATATGATATCCATGATCAGCCTTAGGCCAAAGTCCGTTTAATCCTACTGATCAGGCTATCTTAAAGTTCCATTATACTACCGAATAAAGAAAATGATTATTCACCATATGTGAATAAGAAGTCATCCGCCCAGCAGACGACCCAAGGCCTTGTCCATTTTCACATTCAGTATAATGCCTTTAAGAGGATACCCTTAACTCCTCATTAGAGCTATGATTCCAATATCTGTAAACGAACCCTTCATCATATACAAGTCATGCACCCAACGAACCTGGCTATAAGCTTACTACCTCTGAGACGCTTTAGCCATTGGAACATCAAAGTACACAAGTCATATAGATGAAGCTATCATTTTACTCAGGATTAAGGTTACTGCATAATGAACGTCAAAAGCTGATCGATCCACTCAAAGCGGACTTCGTAGATCAATCACACTTTAGTCCCGGTCTAATATGTCACTACCAAGCAACATATCTATGTCTCTACTTGGGAGTCCAGCTCCAGACAGTCAAGACAAACCGTCCCCTCCAAGGCTTTAGACAACATAATAGTCTTAACATGAGTTAGATGCTCGGTCTAACCCCATAGACTACAGACCATAGTTTAGACCGCTAACTTTAGAACATTGTCTTCTCGCATACAAAAATCCATTGCATGCAACGTTCTAACAGTTTAACACAAGCAGTCAGGGAGCCATATTTGCTTACATTTACTTTAACATGTAAATAAGACGAGGACAGATAGCAATGTAATGAATAACCTCTATATATAATCTTATTATCCTGTTCAAAATAAATACATCAAAAAATATGTCTAATGCTTAGGGTATTTCCTAACATTAAATCACTGAACACGCCCGTTTCTATTGTGCACGGCCGCTTACACGGTTCATGGTCACCTCTGTACATGGCCACTTACATGGCCGTGTACTAGACCGTGTGTTATATTTAATATCGCCGAACACGCCTGTTTTCCCGAAACGCGGCTTTACGTACGTTGGTCAATCCGAAAGGTACACGGCCACGTACACGGCCGTGTACCAAACTGTGTTCTGCTCAACTTTGGTCAAAAAAGCTTCAAATTGCTCCAAATCTCCTCCTTATGCTCCCATTGCTTTAGCTAGGACCTGAAAACAACATATAAACCGATCAAGTGCAAAAATCCATGAAAGTATCCCTACACCAAACAATAATGGCCTAAATATAGACTAAAAATATGTACAGTTTAGCACTTATCAAGCTGTGTAACTGAACATGGCCGTGTACTGAGACACGGTCAAGAACAAGGTCGTGTAAGAGACCGTGTACCTTTCGGGTTAATGAACGTGTAAAAGGCCGTGTTTGAAACATGGCCATGTTGAAAAACTTTAGCCAGTATACGCCCGTGTTACCTTAAACACGCCCGTATTAGAGACCGTGTTGAAGGCTGTGTAATGGGCAGAAAGCCGTTACACAGACCCTCAAATTTCATGGAACCTAATTACTATGCAATGAGTAATTAATTTGAAAAATATAGTATAATTTTCCCATTGAATAGACTAAACAGATACGACACTGTTTAAGTACTATTCATGTAGTGAAAGGGGCGACCGATAGTGAACCCGGTCCACCCTATTATGTGTATATAAGAATGAGACATGCAGTGTTGGGAAACTGGTCCGGAAGACCATTTCTTGACACAAGACTTTTAAATAGATCACCAGAATGCTCGGACTGAACATCTGAGCACAATAACGAGAGATAGCCCTAGCAAGTGTACCACATCGAGAAATGGTCCAGATGACCTCTTCTCACCTAGAGACTGACAAAATCAAAGTCGGAGCACTCATACCAGTTAGTTAAGTAGGAAATAGTGGATAATGAATAGTGAGAGATACGCAGTATCAGGATAAGGGTCAAGATGACCTTTGCTCGCCCCGAAACTAATATATTTTGGCTCAAAACGCCCAAATTAGTCAATCGTGTACCTGACACGTTTTTCAAGGTACGGTCACACGGATCCTGAAAACTGGTCTAGATGACCTCCAATGGACGTAAAACTGATAAAAATGAAATCAGCACATCCAAATTAGTCAAGAGAGACTGTGTCAGAAATTTCACCCAGGAACACCTCGGTTTGCGTGTGAAAGGACAACACAGTGTAGACACAACCACAGTATAGGATGTGAATAGTAATTTAGACTGATAATGAGCTCTTAGATAGTAGAAAACAACTAGGAATTTACAGTACAATAATCAAATTCAAAAGACTAATTTTGTGGTGAAAATTGAAACACTACTGAGAAATGACCGAATGCCGCAGTATAAAATTAGACTGCGATGAGAAGCCAACACAGATAAAATTGACCTTAAATTTCTATGCCCCTTAGCTGCAAAAGCAGCTGCAATCTGTAGTGCACATAGTCCAAAAGGTGGCATTAAAATAATCTTCCTAGCCATGACACATTGGAATATAATATTCAAGGGTTTCTAAAAAGTAGTCAACAACCATTGTTTATTCTTTCCTCCTTCCAATGAGTAGCCCACGCCCCTTTCTTCTGAAAATTGGTAACATATTTGTCCCAAGATTTGGCTAATTTGGTAGATGATTAAGTAGGATTAAGCCTAAGTGAGTTAGATCAATTTTGCCTATAAAAGGCACCCTTGACATAAGACATGGACTTTTGCTTCCATACACCCAAAACCACAAGTCTTTTCTTCTTCCTTTCCCTTTCTTGCTGCCAAATCTTCTCAACCCAAAAAGCCAACATTTTGCAAGCCAAAACCTTGACCAAAACTCACAAAAAACCGACCTCTTCCAAGCTTGAGCAAGGGGAGACCGAACCAAGCTCTTCGGCTGCACCAAGGGTAAGTGCAAAATCGATTTTTTTCCTTGTATTTTGATTCTTAGTTTTGAGTTGTTGTTTGAATGATTTTTTTTGGTAACTTGGCTAGCATAAACCAACCTCAAGCCCTTGAGTTTCCATGGCATTTTGACCTCCCAAGCCTAGCCAAAAGGGTGCTTGAGTCCAAAGCACCAAAGGTAAAAATCGAAACCCTTCTCATGGTGATTGGTTTAAAAATTTAGTTTTCAATCTAAGGGTTTTATGTGAATTTGTTTATGCACAAGGTTGTATTAAGTTATTTGAGCCCTTAGCTTTCATTTCTTAAAGTCATTATGGTTGTGGTTGTGTTTACTTTAAGTTGCATATGATTTATGGATGTGAATGCATGGATGTGTATTATGGCGGCTGGACACAAATCTGTCCTTAGAAAATAGCCATGGATTTTGGCCATTTTGACCCACTTAGGTTTCGAATCTAGGATTTGGTAAAACACAGTCTTTTAAGGAAATTTCGATACGGTCGTCTTTGCATGAAATAGGCCTCGGCCAAAAACGAGCCTAAAATAGGTTTTTAGGGTGTTTTTCACTCGGTGTCCAAAACTAGGACAAAACTGGGAGCAAAAATCCGAACCCAGTGTTTAGTCTCGGGCTTTGCTAGAAATGGAACCCTTAGAGTCTGAACCAGTTCTCGAATTTGACAGTTGTAGATCTCATTAAGACCTTGAGAACGACCCGCAAGAGTCAATAATTTGGCCGTTTCAGGCCTCAAACTGAGCCGTTTTTATAGAGACGTAAAACTGGGACTTTTACAAAAAACTAGGCACCATGCCCATGGGTTTAATGAAATTAGGAGCTGTTAGAGCTAGATTTAGGCTCCGAGATGAACATGAGATTTGTTCATCTTGTCGGGGACGAAAACGACTAAGTTTCAAAATTGTTTTCAAAAGTGGTTCAAAAACCACCTTTAAAATGCAAGCTTTAAAAATATAATTTATACACTTCAAAATAAAAATGTATTTTTAACACTTTAAAATATGAACAAAGTTTCCATAAAAATGTCCCTCACCTTCCGACGGGGTGATAAGGGGATGTTTCAAAATAAAGAATTTTTCCAAGATTTTCTACAAGCAAACCCAAACTTTTTTTCAAAGTAAAATAGCATGTATAGCCCCATAGGCTACCACACCAAACAAGCCTTAGTATGCCGGTAAGCTAATACCCCAAACAAGCCATAGTGACCCAGTGGGCCATTACACCAAATGAGCCTTAGTAGCCCGATACGCTACCACACCCTAACAAGCGAAGTAACCTGGTTGGTTATTACACTAAGTTCACGTATAGTAACTCGATAGACTACTTAGTTACCAACACACGAGTTAACCGATCAGTTGACTGAGCGGTAAACCAGTCAAGGACCGTGTTTTGAACAACACAGTGAGGAACGATGATTAATCTATCAAGTAGACGATTGATCGAATACGATACGAGTTAGACACCAAATCCCCATAATAGGCCAATAGGGTACCGACGGGTCTCGGTACCCCATAGAAACGTAAGTTATAGTCACTAATGTTAATAGTGACTCAACGAGAGAATTAATGAGAAACGTTATTGATGACAAGTGGTAACCTGTGAATTGATAAAGGCGTGATTTCAAGTTGCTTGCAATTAGGTAAGTACAACTCTGCCTATGGCATGAACGAAAATGACTTTAAATGATATTTTACAGTATGTTAAAATATGTATGCCATGCACACGATGTTGCCCCTCATGTTTAAGAGCATGTAGTTTCACAATCAAGTAGATTGATTGAAAAGCTAGTTAGATGCCATACGTCCCTACTAGGTAGGATTTGGGACAACTTAGAGAAGCATATGGCTAGAAAAGATAAACAAGACAGAAAGTAATAAGCGTGTCGTACCGACCCTTTCAAATGAAGGGGTTTTAAGTTAAAGTAGAAAGTTGAGCATCCGTTGATGGCTCTCCGGCTATTCTACCACGGGTGTTACCGATGGTCTGTGCATGCATGGTACTGACACATAGACCCTAAATAGACAAGAAAAGAAAAGAGAAGTTTGAAGCATAAATGAACATAACCGGATCATGCATTAGTTATAGTTCACCATGCTTCTAGATGCATTCAGTACACGATGTTTCTGTGATGCACATGTTATGTGGAGTTTTATAATTATTGATATGATATGTGATACATGGTATGTGATATGTGATGTGCTAAAGTGGTATATGTGATATACGACTGCTTATATGTTTTAAGTATGTACTATGTTTAAACATGTTTTGCAGTAAACATGTTGTACTTACTGGCGTAAAGCTCACGTAGTGTGTTCATGCTGTAAGTAAGTGTCCTACGGCTTAATTCCCAATGGGCGATGGTGGCTATAGGAAAATAAATCGGTAAAAACGTATCAAAGTGGCGCAGCAGAACAAAAAAATTTTTTTAGATCGTTAAATATCTCATGATGCCATATACAATAAACCAACAACAATTAAAACTCATACCTTAAGGATGCCAATCTTGTAGGAGGAGAATGACCGGAGGGCTTCAACCAACTAGCCTTCTCTACTATTCTTCAATTCCCAAATGGCTGAGTGTATGGGCACTCTGAACCTCGATCGGTATGTTAGCACTGCTAGTCTTCTTCCGACCACCTAGATCTCTAAAGAACTTATTGTCACGATGGGCTGTGCAATAATAAGCCTGCTCACCTGAGAGTTTGTGGTCTAAGAGAACTGGAGTGGCAGGACCTCTATTTATAGACCTGCATGAGGTGATTCTCTGAATTCGAATTGGATTAGGAGAAGATATTCTCCCTTGTGCACAACCATAAAATCTGAAATTATCCAAGGGAAAATCCCAACAAATTTCGGCCATTATGGGATAAATCCAATCCAAATCTAAACAAGATTTTAACTAGAATTTTATCTCCCTTTTACAACCAAAAAGTCTGAAAATTCAAAGGAGAAAATCTCCACAAAAATTCGGCCACTTTTGGATAAGGGAGAATCAAAATTCCACTAGGATTTTCAAGCTTGAATCTTATCTCACCCTTATCCAAAATAACCAAAAATCTCCTAAGAGATTCACTCCAAAATTCGGCCATTATCTGGGAGGAGAGAATCCAAATTCAACTGGGATTGAAACTTGAATTTTTCCTTGAACCTTATCCACAAAAAATCCGAAAATCCATTGAGGATAATCCTCAAAATTTTCGTCCAACTTTAGTTAGGATTTGGATTCAAAATTCAAGTAGGATTCTAACAAGATTTTCCTCTCCATATCCAACTCAAATTCGAATTTCATTCCTTGTGGATTTACCACAACAAATTCGAATCCCACTTGGACTGCGATTCAAAATTTGAATTTCAAATTTCAAATTCAAATTTCAAATTTCAAGTTTCAAATTTCAAATTTAAATTTCAAATTCAAATTTCAAATTCAAATTTCAAATTTCAAAATTCAAATTTCAAAATCCACAAAACAGTTGTATTTCAAATTCTTGTTCTCATGGATAATTTTCTACAACTCCAATCCAATCTCAAATAAAATCATGGCAACTTTATTTGGAGTTCGAATAATTGTGTACTCTATTATCCAAAACAAAATCTGAATCCAACCGGAGAGAATCTTGTCTACCATCCTAATCCTATGTCAACACCATCCATGCATAACAAACTAGCCAATAGCATACACAAATCAATTTGCCAAACGTTAAGGAATTATGTGGAGCTAGTAGAGGGACTGATTGGACATATATAATCGGACTCCCGCAAATCCATATGATCATCATTCTTTACCGAACAACTCAATCATATGATCACTAATTTCAGAGCCACACCACTATAAACCTGAAACTGAACTCCCAATTATATATCGTATTACGTAAGCCTGTGATAAGCTATCATCCAATGGCCTTGTCATGTATGCAGAACCCTCATATGATATCCATGATCAGCCTTAATCCTACTGATCAGGCTATCTTAAAGTTCCATTATACTACCGAATCAAGAAAATGATTATTCACCATATGTGAATAAGAAGTCATCCGCCCAGCAGACGACCCAAGGCCTTGTCTATTTTCACATTCAGTATAATGCCTTTAAGAGGATACCTTTAACTCCTCAGAGCTATGATTCTGATATCTGTAAACAAACCCTTCATCGTATACAAGTCATGCACCTAACGAACCGGTCTATAAGCTTACTACCTCTGAGACGCTTTAGCCATTGGAACATCAAAGTACACAAGTCATATACGTGAAGAAGTTCATTTACTCAGGATTAAGGTTATTGCACAATGAACGTCAAAAGCAGATTGATCCACTCATAGCGGACTACGTAGATAAATTACAACCTCTGAGACGCTTTAGCCATTGGAACATCAATGTGGCGGCCCGCCCCTTGTAGAGATCATACAATACTATTACAGTTGAGCTTTATCGCTAACTGCGATAGATTGTACTCTCATGGGTCGCCAGCTTATCTCTCTCTCTCTTTTTAAATCATGACGTTTTTGGGAAATTTTTTTTTTCTTTAAACATCATGTAAATATTTCCCGCTATTTACTTTGTTGGCAAGTACAAAGTAATTTACATATTACAACACTTTCGTAAAATATATAATATTATAAAAGACTGTTTCTTTCTTTTTTTCTTCCCTTTTTATCGCTCAGCGGAAAGACTCTGGCAGGACCATATCCCTCGCCCAGTTATCCGATTTGACACGCGTCATCCCGTCCGCATCCAGTCAAATAAGCTACTGAGCTGGTCGCTTACCTGCAACATTAGCAAAAATGGTGAGCTACAGGCTCAGTAAGTTCAAACATGCAAGAAATAAAATTTCTATGAATAGACTATTCATCGTGAATAGTACCTTTGACCACTATTCATACGTGAATAGTAACTTTGACTACTATTCATACGTGAATATTACTTTGATCACAACACAGTGTCACAACAGTACATCTACCGCGATGTTAGTACTCTCACTAAACTGTCTTATGCTCACTTATGGCATAGTTTTAGTTTTAGGTGATTATCTTGCTTATATTCTGGTTTTGAGCTCAGGTTGGCAGTACCATTTAAGTGTGCATGACTGGGAGCGGTACATTAGTGCTGACCTCCACAGCCTTAATCTCATAGCCCCGAAGGCAAAATAGTACATGACTGGGAGCGGTACATCAGTGCTGACCTCCACAGCCTTAATCTCATAGCCCCGAAGGCAAAAGTACCTCCCTGTACGGAAGGCTAGTACGCCAGAAAGTGGTTTCATTACCGACTTTTTAAAATTCTAACCCGGTGACTTCACATTGTCCCGTGGTTAGGAATGGTTCACATTTTAATTTTAGGGGAGTGAGTTTCATTAACCTCACTCTAGTGCCCGAAGCACAATTAACAATGTGTCTATTCTTAATAGTGCCCGTAGCACATTACGTCTCTCTCTCTACTCTATAATAGTGCCCGTAGCACATATGTACCTAACTTATAGTTAGTACATTAAAGTTAGCAACAATAATGCTATATGTTGCAGACAGGTAAATGTCTTAACTTACCTTATCAGTCTCTTTCCTTTCTTTCTCTCTTGGATCTCAGATCGCCTTCCTTGTAGGTCGATTTTTGGATACTACAGACAAAACCTTGTCTGTTAATTTCATTCCCATTTATAGCTTTTATTTTTCATTAAAAAGCTTAAATAAAACCTATTTATAACTTTTTAGGCTTTATTTATCATTTTCACCATTTTCCCTAACTTTTACAAAATTACGATTTTGCCCCTGTATTTTGGTAAAATTACGATTTTGCCCCTATATTTTGGCAAAATTACAATTTTGCCCCTGACGGAAATTTTCCCGATCCAGACTGCATTTTTGGCTCTCAGGAACTTTTCTAACTCTTTTCTAATCATTACCGGGTTTATTTCTATTTTATTTCCACTTTTCACTTTCCCGACCCTCGGGAGGCACTATTCCGACCCTTACGTCGGTTTAGTGATTTTCTATCGTTTCGGGGCCTCAAATGGACGTTTCACTAGTATTTAAAACGTTCACCTAAACTTTCCCGACCTAGGTCTCCGAGGCTCGGGTTTTCCGTTCCCGACTCGGACCTTTATTTCATTTCCAAAAACATCCCCCCCTCGGGGTCGGTTTTTCAATTTCACTCGCGTTTTAAATTTTTAAGGGGACGGGTTACTATTCATGCACCACCCCTTAGGTTTTCCTCATTCAATTTTTCGTTAGGGACTCAGGTTTCCGACCCGACCCTAAACTTTTTATTTTTATTCCCATTTTACCCGGAATGCCATTTCCGAAATTTCGGCAGCATTTCGGCGTAAATTTAAGGCTTCCGGCGTTAGGTACGCCTCGAACCATATGTACCTGCCACGTACTATACCACAAGCCTATTTTATGTAAAAGTTTTCCAAACTTTTACATAAAAACTCACAAATTTCCAATTTCATATTTTGACCCACATTACAACCTTTTTTTCACAATTTTGTCCATAGTTTGGTTTCGGTTTTTTTTTTCACAACCAAACCGAACCAAAATTTGTCAAACTTTTCAACCACTTTTTAGGCTATTCAATGCCATTTTTTTAACACATTTTCAAGCCCATTTTCAATGCATTTTCAACCAAATTTCCTAGGGTTTTTACCATATATAACCCACGACCAATGAATGAAAAACATGCCAAATATTTTTGTTTCATTCTTTCAATCACATTTCCATCATTTACATATTAAAATGCATGATTTAAATTAACCAAACATCACATAAAATCATGCAAAAGTTTCCACCAACCCTTAGGTAACCCACGGCCACATTAGGTTAGGTTCACCCATAATTTTTTTTCAAGCTTTTCACAATGCAATTCAAGTTTTATTCTTCACAAAATTGAACTTGGAAGCAAATTAACAATTAAACCACAAAATTTTCTCATTGTTTACTTAAGGTAACCCACGGATTTACCCTTGAAAAACCAACAAAATTTCGGTTTTTCTTTAAACCAATTGCATGGTTTTCTTCCTTATTACATCCTTAACAAAACCCAACATCAAATTAATGAAAAACAACCAAAAATTCTCCATCTTTTTCCCACTATTCACCCACGGATTTCTTGAAGAAAAACCAACAAAAAGTCAAGTGCAAGGGAAGTTACCTTAGTCAATTGCTTCCTTTGTCTTCAAGGAGTGTTTTGACACCAATTTTGTGTAGAAATATTGAAGAAATTGCTTGGTTCCTCTTGGGTCACTCACGTACACACCATGGAAGACTTAGCAAATTTTTGTTCTTTGGTTTTGCTTCAAAATATGTCTCGGCCTTTTGTTCCCAAAAAGTGGCCGACTTATGCATGAAACAAGCCAATTAATTTGGCCTTTAACCAATCAAATTTCAACACCTTTCACCTTAATTCTTTCCATATTTTTCAAAAAATCAAAATGGTGAATTTTGGCCAAATCTTGGCCTTTAGATCAAAAAGTAGATGAATCTTGGCCATTAATGCTACCAACCACCATTTTCTTTCCATTTAATAAATGGATTAATGATGTCATAATTGCTAAAGTAAAAGTTGACTTTGACTTTTACTATTCACATTAATTCGACTACTTTTTGACCGATACCGGTTCGAGCCGAAATTTTCCTGAAATCGTCCCGGCGTGTTCCTGAGGTCTCCTGTGCAGTCGGATCAACTTAAATTGCTTCCGTTTGATCAAAATCAATCCCGGAAGTTTTCCGTCTTTTATTGTCCCATTTAGGGTTTTCAATGCCGGTTTTGGCACCGTTTCACCCGTTTCAACTCAGTGAATTTTTCCAACACTGAATTTTTACTCGTCAGTATTGTTAGAACATTTTCATATATTCTAAACAATATAAATACATTTATTTCACTCTTTAAATAGTACAAATTATTATATACATACAATTGTACATTTTCATCCGAGAATTGCCTGAATTTCCCGGTTGTCACATTCACCCCTCCTTATAAAATTTTCGTCCTCGAAAATTAGAACAAATGGGGGTATAAACTCCTCATCTCATCTTCTCGTTCCCACGTAGCTTCTTCAATGTTGTGATTTTTCCATAATATCTTCACTAGTGGGATTGTCTTATTCCTCAGTACTTTGTCTTCATGAGCTAGTACTCGAATAGGTTGTTCCTCATATGTCAAATCCTCATGGATTTGAATAGGCTCATGCTTCAACACATGGGACGGATCTGGTTTATACTTTCTCAGCATCGACACATGAAATACATTATGCACTGCCGACAATTCTGGAGGTAGCGCTAATTTGTAAGCGACCTTTTCAATGCGTTCGATAATTTCATAAGGTCCAATATATCTTGGACTAAGTTTCCCCTTCTTACCGAAACGCATAATCCCTTTCATAGGCGATACTTTAAGAAATACGAAGTCTCCTTCATCGAACTCCAAGGATCTCCACCTCTTGTCCGCATAACTCTTTTGTCGGCTTTGCGCAATTTTCATTTGACGCTGAATTCTAGCAACTGCATCGGAAGTCTCTTTTATGAAGTCCGTCTTATGCAACTGCTTCTCTCGCAAATCATACCAGTGTAATGGTGTGATGATCAGGAAATATGCAGTATCAAGAAATTGGTTAAAATGACATTTTCTTGATATGAAACTGATATATTTAGACTCAGGATGCCCAAATTAGTCAATCAGGCACCTGACACGTTTTTCGAGATGGGGTCACACAGATCCCGAAAACTGATCGAGATGACCTCGAATGAAGTTGAAATTGATAAATTTGGATTCAGCACGTCCAAATTAGTCAGTATAGCCTATTTGTATGCTCAAATTAGCTAATTGAGTACAAAGGTAATTTTTAATCGAGAAATTCACAGTACCGGAAACTGGTCAAGATGACCTCAGATGAAAATAAAACTGATATATTTGGATTCAGGACGTCCAAATTAGTCAGGATAGCCCATGTTGAAATTTTGGGCGAAGAAGTATATAAAGGGCGAAAAATCAGAAATTTAAGAAATAAGCCCATAACTTTCTCTTATTTTCTCTTTCCACCCCTTACCCAAAAGTGAACAGTAACCAACCATCGGAAACGGTGTCTGTTTTCGACACCGCCGGTGTCATCGGAAAGCTCTCACCGAGCTGAGTCCAACGGTGGGTCGACTCGACGGAACAGCCGCCGCACGCCGCCGCACGCGCCGCTCGAATGCCGCCGGAGCCGAGAAATTCGATCGCCGATATCTCCTCCGTCCGGCCACCGTTTGCCACGAAACCGGTCCCAAAAGTTTCGTGGTGAAGAGAGGAGCAAAACCCATGCCACCGATCGTCTCAACACCGGCGGAATCGCGCCGTCCAAGCTTCGAAAAAGTCGGTGAAATGCCGCCGTGGAGCCGCCGTCGAAACGCCCGATTCCGGCCGAGTTGAAGTGCGCCGTTGGTGCAGAAATGACAGCAGGGCTGTGGGGAGCAAAAGCCCTCAACCAATTTTGGGAAAAAGGTCCGGCACGGCGGAGTTCCACCGTCGCCGCCGTGACCGTGGTTTTCGAGGGAATTTTCCGACGATAGGGGCCTCCAAACATGAAATTGAGGTCACCAATGGATTCCTCTCGTCGAGTTCTTCAAGATGGGCTACTTATTTGCCACCGTCGCCGCCGTCAACCGCCGGTCAACGGCGAGTCAACGCCGGTCAACGGCGACCGGAGACCAAAAATTTAAGAATGGCCCGTTGGCCTATTTTCGATGTTCTGGACACATCCGCGACGTCAGAATTGCAAGACGGAGTCTCAAAGGCAAAGAACGGAGAATTAAAGTTTATCCGCGCGAAACCGAACAGTTCGTTCGATCGCCAGTGGAACGATTCCGGTAGTGACTTCGGTCCTTCCATTCCTGAAATTAATGTTTTTGGAATGAGTATATATGAATTATGTATTCTGGAATGTGAAATTGTAAGAAAATTGGACTATGTGTATGAAAAATAGTCAAATGAGAAAAAGTGAAAAATGTAAAGATTTTTACGTAAAAAGTTGAGTTTTTACGTAAAAATATAGGCTCTGGTATAGTACGTGGTAGAATAGAACGAGGTTAGATGGTTTCGAGGCGTTTCCTAAACGCCGGGAATCCAAAAATTAAGCGAAAATACTGCCGAAATTTTGAAAACGGCACAAATGAGTATTTTAAGAACCGAAGGGTAAAAACGTGGTCGGGATGGAAACCCGAGCCCTTTCGGTAACCTAGACCTGAGAAAGAGCATTAACGCTCGAGAGTCAGAATAGTACCACCCGAGGGTCGGTAAATAGTAAACCAAGAAATTATGGTAAATAAGGGCCAAAGCTAAGTTGCGAATCAAAGAAAAGTAAGGTTATAATGAGAAAAATCCCATTAGGGGCAAAATGGTAATTTTGCCAAAAGTTCAGGGTAAAATAATAATTTTACTAAAAGTTAGCAGAAAAGTTATAAATGGGATATTAGATCTTTAAATTTATGATCGAGAAATGAAACGTAGAATTTTTACGTTTTATTAAGTTTTATACATGAAAGAAGCATAGAAAATAACCGTTATTATTTCGGTTATAGGGATCCGCGCCAGACAATATGAAGAGACGTCTGCGGACCAAGGAAGCGAGAAAAGAGATGCTAGCAAGTATTTGTAAGTTCAAACATTTAATTGACTGCAACATAAATGAACTGGTCATGTTATGTGTTATGTGTTCTATGTAATAAGTTCGAATATTTAATTGACTGCAATATGAATAGACTGTTATGTCTAAGTATGATATGTGGTAAGTTCAAATATGTGATTTGTTTGTAACATGAACTGACATGTTATGTTAAGTTTATGTTTAAGTGTTATATGGAATTCATGTCTGTTAGTGCTATATGCACTAAAGTGTGACTAACATAATTCACACTATAGAAAAGTTACGTTAAGAAAGAAATGATTTATGAAATACAAACGAAAGAAAAGAAACAAAAGAAAGAAAGAAAGAAAAGAAAAGAAACGAAAGAAAGAAAGGAAAAGAAAATGAACGAAAGAGAGAAAGAATGAATGAACAAACGAACGAAAAGATAAAGTAAAGAATGAAAAAGATAAGCAAGATAATAAGACTGAAAAGTTAAGGTTGGCGTACCGGCCTCCCCAGCTGTGAGGTTTAAGAGTTAAGAATAGCCTCCACCCCAGATGTGTGGTGCTACCGCAAGCTTAAGGTAGTTAATGGCTAACGCAGTACCCCAAGTTTATAGTGTGAGATCGACCTTGGGGTTGATTGGTGGATCGCTCCCCCGTTCCCCCATTGGTCTACGCGCATTAGGTACGTCCAACCATGGGCCCACAAGAGAAAGTAAAAGATAAGAAAAGTAAAGAAAAACTAAGAAAAGCAAAGAAAAGAAAAGAAAAGAAAGTAAAGCTTAGCAAAGAAAAGCAAAGAAAAGAAAAGAAAAGCTAGGAGAAGAAAAGAAAAGAGACAGATAAAGAGAGAAAAGAAAAGAAGGAGATAAAACAACAGATTAGGACATGATCTACTAGAAAAAGAAAAGAAAAGAAAAGAGAGGTAAATAAAGAAAGAGAAGAAAGGAAGGAGATGGATCGACAGATTAAGATATGATCCATCAGTCAAAGAAAAGAAACAGATTAGAATATGATCCATCAGTCAAAGGACAGAAACGGATTAGGATATGATCCATCAGTCAAAGAAAAGAAACAGATTAGAATATGATCCATCAGTCAAAGAAGATTAGGATATGATTCATCAGCCAAAGAAAAGAAACAGATTAGGATATGATCCATCAGTGAAAGAAAAGAAGCAGATTAGGATAGGATCCACTAGTAAAAGAAAAGAAGAGAAAAGAAAAGAGAAATAAATAAAGAAAGAGAAGAAACGAAGGACATAGATTGACAGATTAGGATAGAATTCACTAGTAAAAGAAAAGAAAAGAAAAGAGAGATAAATAAAGAAAGAGAAGAAAAGAAGGAGATAGATCGACAGATTAGGATATGATCCATTAGTGAAAGTAAAAAGAAAGATAAGAAAAGAGAGTAAAGCTAAGAAAGACTAAGAAGAGCAAAGAAAAGAAAAGAAAGTAAAGCTAAGAAAAGCAAAGAAAATAAAGTAAAGTAAAGAAAAGCTAGGAGAAGAAAAGAAAAGAAGCAGATAAAGAAAGAAAGAAAAAAAAAGAGAGAGAAATAGAATGAAGGAATAGGATATGATCTATAGAATAAGAAGAATGACATAATATAAAAGAAAGAACAAAAGAACATCACGAAGAAGAAAGAATGAAAGTAAACAAGCATAATGCCACTAATATGTGTGCATATGCTTAGCAAGAAAAGAAAAGAAGAAGAAAAGTATGACATGAAAGAAAGAAAGAACAAAAGAACATCACGAAGAAGAAAGAATGAAAGTAAACAAGCATAATGCGACTAACATGTGTGCATATGCTATGTTATGCATAAGTCAGTTATACAATTTTAAGTGTATTTGTGATGTTTAAGCATACATTAAGTATGCTATGTTTAAATTGATATGTGTATACATTGTTTTGTATAATGTTGAGTATGTTATGCTTAAGATGTTAAGCATATATTCTGTATGTTATGTTTAAATTAGGTTATGCTAAAAAAAAAACGTTGAGATTGTTCTCTCAATGTTAGAATATGTTATATATGAAGTTGAAAGTAAAGTATAATGTATGTTCATGTTCTGATACCACAGTTGGCATCAGACATGTTCTGTCCAAAAGGTATGAGTTAGTATTTTGTCATGAATGTATGTTTGAACTTACTGAGCCTGTCGCTCACAAGTTTGTTTATGTTGCAGGTAAGCATCCTGCACGAAGATAAGACAAGTGATGGATGACGGATGGAATCTGCATGTGCCAAGGGACTGGGTGAGGGTTATGGTACTACTATGAGTCTTCCGCTGAGCTGTTTAAAAGAGTATTAAAATGATGTTTTATAATGTAAATGAAGTTAAGGCAATGTAAAATATTTATTATAGTAAATGTTTTACGACGGTACAGTTTCCAAGTAAAGTTTAAGAAAAGAAAAAAAAATTTATTCCATATTTTTATGTTCAAATGGGAAGTAGAGTAAGCATGTTAAAGAAAGTATGTTAAAAGTAAGATACCAGCTATTACAGATGGTATCAGAATAAGTTAGAAACAAGTTAAAAGTAAGTTGCCGACGACCCAAGTGGTTACAGTCTATTGCAATTGGCAACAGTGGCTGACTGTAATAGTACTGTTTAACCCTACGTAGGGCGGGCTGTCACAAATGGTGATCTGCACTTCCGTCCATACAAAGCCTCGTAAGGTGCCATGCCTATAGAAGCTTGGTAACTATTATTGTACGAGAATTCAATCAATGGTAACTTCTTGTTCCAATTTCCCGCAAAATCCATAATACAAGCTCGAAGCATGTCCTCTAACGTCTGAATTGTCCGCTCCGACTGTCCGTCTGTTTGCGGATGAAATGCCGTACTGAGTCTCAATTCAGTACCCATAGCTTCTTGCACACACTTCCAGAAATTCGAAGTGAACCGTGCATCTCGATCTGATACAATGGATTTTGGTACTCCATGTAGTCTGACGACATGAGTTACGTGTACAGCTAAGCAAACTTTTCTAACAAAAAAGTCATCTTGACAGCTATAAACCGTGCCGTCTTGGTCAGTCTATCCACGATAACCCAAATGGCATCATAACCTTCTCGGGTTTTTGGGAGTCCCACTACAAAATCCATCGTAATGTGTTCCCATTTCCATTCAGGAATCTCCAACGGTTCCAATCTTCCCGCTGGATGTTTATGTTCCGCTTTGATTCTCTGACAGGTCATGCATCTGCTCACGAATTTCGCTATATCGTTCTTCATTCCTTTCCACCAGAACTGTAACTTCAAGTCCTGATACATCTTGCTAGCTCCGGGATGAACCGAATAGGGTGTCTCATGAGCTTCTGACATGATCCGTCTTCTAAGTTCTTCATCAGCTGGAACATTTATCTGTGACAACCGGGAAATTCAGGCAATTCTCGGATGAAAATGTACAATTGTATGTATATAACAATTTGTACTATTTAAAGAGTGAAATAAATGTGTTTATATTGTTTAGAATATGTGAAAATGTTCTAACAATACTGACGAGTAAGAATTCAGTGTTGGAAAAATTCACTGAGTTGAAACCGGTGAAACGGTGCCAAAATCGGCATTGAAAACCCTAACCGAGCCAATAAAAGACGGTAAACTTCCGGGATTGATTTTGATCAAACGGAAGCAGATTAAATTGATCCGACTGCATAGGAGACCTCAGGAACACGCCGGGACGATTTCAGGAAAATTTCGGCTCGAACCGGTATCAGTCAAAAAGTAGTCGAATTAATGTGAATAGTAAAAGTCAAAGTCAACTTTTACTTTAGTAATTATGACATCATAAATCAAGTTTATTAAATGGAATAAATAAGGTGGTTGGTGGCATTAATGGCTAGGATTTAATCACCTTTTGATCTAAAGGCCAAGATTTGGCCAAAAATTACCATTTTTAATTTTTGGAGAATGGGGAAAGAAATTAACAGACATAATTTTGTCTGTAGGATCCCAAAATCGGCCTACAAGGAAGGCGATTCAAGATCCAAGAGAGAGAAAGAGAACAGTCAGATAAGGTAAGTTCAGACATTTACCTGTCTGCAACATATAGCAATATTGTGCTAACTTTAATGTACTAACTATAAGTTAGGTACATATGTGCTACGGGCACTATGATAGAATAGAGAGAGAGATGAAATGTGCTACGGGCACTATAAGAATGGGACACATGGTTAATTGTGCTTCGGGCACTAGAGCGAGGTTAATGAAACTCACTCACCTAAAATTAAAATGTGAACCATTCCTAACCACGGGGCAATATGAAGTCACCGGGTTAGAAGGTTAAAAAGTCGGTAATGAAACCACTTTCTGGCGTACCAGCCTTCCGTATAGGGAGGTACTTTTGCCTTCGGGGCTATGAGATAAGGCTGTGGAGGTCAGCACTGATGTACCGCTCCCAGTCATGTACAATTTTGCCTTCGGGGCTATGAGATTAAGGCTGTGGAGGTCAGCACTAATGTACCGCTCCCAGTCATGCGCACTTAAATGGTACTGCCAACCTGAGCTCAAAACCAGAACGTAAATAAAGATAATGACCTAAAACTGAAACTGTGCCATAATTGAGCATAAGACAGTTTAGTGAGAGCACTAACATTGCGGTAGATGTACTAGTGTGATACAGTGGTGTGGTCAACCTTACAATTCACGTATGAATAGTGGTCAACCTTACAATTCACGTATGAATAGTGGTCAAAGTTACTATTCACATATGAATAGTAGTCAACGGTACTATTCATTATGAATAGTACTATTCATAGAAATTTTATTTCTTGCATGTTTGAACTTACTGAGCCTGTAGCTCACCATTTTTGCTAATGTTGCAGGTAAGCGACCAGCTCAGTAGCTTGTTTGACTGGATGCGGACGGGATGGCGCGTGTCAAATGGGATAACAGGGCGAGGGATATGGTACTGCCAGAGTCTTCCCGCTGAGCGTTAAAGTGAAGGGAAAAAAAGGGGAAACAGTTCTTTTGTAATTATATATATATTTTACAAAAGTACTGTGTTATTTATATTACTTTGTACTTATCAACAAAGTAAATAGTGGAAAAAGATTTTATATGATGTTAAAGAAAAAAAAATTTCCCAAAAAACGACATGATTTTAAAAGAAAGTGAGATAAGCCGGCGACCCACGAGAGTACAATCTATCGCAGTTAGCGATAAGCTCAACTGTAATAGTATTGTATGATCTCCACGAGGGGCGGGCCGCCACAGTTGGTATCAGAGCGGGTTTACGGTTGGTGAAGTTTAGAATACCAACTGCTGTCACAGTTGGTATCAGAGCAAGGTCTGAGATTGGTTTAGTTTATAATACCAACTGCTGCCACAGTTGGTATATCAAAGCAAGGTTTGCGACTGATTTGGTTTTGAATACCAACGGCTGTCACAGTTGGTATATCAGAGCAGTGTGACCATATCTCGATTTGACACTTTGCGCATCCTGCACCGCTATCCAAGTAAGTAGTTTACTTAAGTTCCGTTAATTATTTTCTTATGTGAAAATAATTATCTTATAGGTAGCACGATGACCAGACCTCCATATGTGAGACCACCGCTACCTCGACCGAGAGGAGCATTACGGGTATGGACGAGACCTATTGTGAGACCACCCATTTCCCAACGACCGGTAGTTAGACCCCCGGTGCCCGAGAGACCTCCCGTACCAGTACCAGCACCAATGCCAGCGCCAGTAGACGTAGTACAGCCACGACCGATAGTTCATCCACCGGTAGTAGTGGACATTCCAGTTGTTGGTGGACGCCAACATATTGGGGTGAGAGTGTCGGCACGGGCAGTACAAGCATTCCGAGCTAGCAGTCCTCCTATGTTTGACGGTGGACGACAGTCGATGGAGACCAAGGACTGGCTCCATGCCGTGGAGAGGATCATGGTGATATGCGATATCGATCGAGATATGTGGATCCAGTTGGCTGTCAGTATGTTTCAGGGAGACGCTCGAGTGTTTTGGCAATATTGCGACCAGGAGATTTTATTGGGATTCAGTTGGGCTGAGTTCTGTCAACGGTTGGCTGATCAGTTTCAACCTAGGGATCCAGCACCTGCTCCAGCACGTCCAGAGAGACGAGAGGCTGATACACCTGCGTACCCTGGATTCGATGAAGTCAGGGATTACATTCTCCAGACCGAGAGGATGGTCATGCTGTCTGGTGAGACAGTGATGTCTTACGCAGCACAGTTTGAGGAGACCATTTGGAGGAGATGTCCGTTGCCTAACCTCACAGAAGCAAACTGCTGTGAGTTGTTCTGGAAAGGCTTATCCTTGGAGCTGAGACCGAGGGTGATCAAGCCGTTTCCTCCGACGCTCCAAGAGTTCGTGGTAACGATCAGGGCGATCGAGAGAGAGATTCTGATCGAGCATCTGACGCAGAGTCGACGAGAGACGCTGGGTCAAGATGAGATGTTTGCACGCATATTTGGGCCGAGAAGAATAATGAATGATCATGAGGCCGGACCGTCTAGACCGCGAAGAGGCGATGACTCTGGACAGGGAGTATTACCTAGGAGTGGTGACGATTCAGATGGCACCGATGACGATGAGGATCCAGAAGAATATCCTCTAGTCCCAGATGCGGGGAATGAGTGACTAGTAGATATGTATATATGTACATAAGTAGCTTAGAGAAAAGCTCTTTTGTATAGACTTGTGGCCATTTTGTACCTCAGGCTGATGTATATATATGACTGGTGGTGATTATGTATAACATATAAATGTTTTGCTATGAATGAAATATCAAAATGATTATATGTTGTACGATGATGTGTTACGATGATGTGGCTTTACATTCCCCTGAATTTCGTAAATTTATATGATTTTACGAATGTGATCATGGAGTTCATGAACCTAACCGACCGGGAGAAGGTTGCATGTGCGTCTTTTGTGCTGAGAAAAGATGCTCGGTTTTGGTGGGACACTGTACGAATGAGAAGAGACGTGTCTACCATGAGTTGGGCGGAATTTTTGGAAGAATTTAACCAGAAATATTACGACCCTGCATCTCTGAGACAGCAACAGAAAGAATTCTCAGAGTTGACACAAGGGAACATGTCGGTAAGCGAAGTCTGCCGAAAGTTCGATCAGCTATCCCGTTTGTGCCCTTATGTGGTCCCCACTGAGAGGGAAAAGATACAAAAAATGATCGGGATGTTCAGACCAGAAATTGCTGCGTTAGTAGACACTGGACTAGTACCACCTACTTCTGTAGCAGACTGTGTGAGTCGGGCCATTAGAGCTGAGTTTCATGTAGCCCGACAGAAAGAGGAAAGAGAGAAACACTGGGAGGCTAAAAAGAAGGAGAGGGCTTTGGCGAAGTCTACGCAAGTTGGTCAATCGAGCAAGCCTAGTCAGAATGCGAAACCAAGCCAGGGCAACAATCAAGGATCCCAGCAAAATAAGAGAAAAGGGAATTTTTCTGGGAATCGCCAGGGAAATAATCAAAACCAGCAGCGGAGAACAGCTGGTAATGCAGAGTCTAATGTGTAAAACTGCCCTACATGCGGGAAGAGACATTCTGGGCAATGCAGATTTGGGCCACTTGTTTGCTACGAATGTGGAAAGGAAGGCCATTACGCCAGGAACTGTCCAAATAGGCAGGGTGGACAAGGCACTTCCCAACCGCACCAGACACGCCCACAAGCTCATTCCCTTCAAGCCAGAGTGGAAGAGTCACCAGTGAGGCCGCAACGCCAGGAGCGAATGTCACGTGCTGATGCTCGTGTGATGGCCTACAGCAAGGAAGACGCAGAGGCAGGAACATCAAACGTGGTGACAGGTCAGCTTCCTGTCGCTAGTCATGTAGCCTCTGTACTATTCGATTCCGGTGCTACGCATTCATTTGTTTCCTATGCATTTGCTGACAAGATAGGACTTCCTAAGGATAATATGGGAAGGGTATTTAAGACAGCTTTACCTTCTGGGGAAGTATTGTTGTCCAGTTACTGGTTACCTTATGTACCAGTATATGTGGCAAATAGGGAACTATATGCTGAGTTAATCGTAATGGAGATCATGGATTACGATGTGATTTTAGGCATGGATTTCCTAGGGAAATACCGAGCTACGATCGACTGCCGAAATCGAAAGATAGTCTTCCAACCCGAGGAAGAAGAGAGTTTCGAGTATGTTGATACTTCTCGAAGACCCAGGAAGATGATGATCAGTTCGCTGAGAGCAAGCAAGCTGATAGCCAGTGGTTGCATGGGATATCTGGCATATGTGGTGGATACTGCAGAGGAACAAAAGCTTCAACATGAAGATGTTCCTGTGATTAATGAGTTTCTTGACGTATTTCCAGAAGAGTTACCAGGGATACCTCCAGAGAGAGAAATCTCGTTCGAAATTGAGTTGATGCCTGGAACGGCACCTATTTCTAAAGCACCATACCGCATGGCTCCAGTGGAGTTAAAGGAGCTGCAGGTACAATTAAAGGAGCTTTTGGATAAAGGATTCATCAGGCCGAGTTTTTCTCCATGGGGTGCACCTGTGTTATTCGTCAAGAAAAAGGATGGGACATTCCGACTGTGCATTGATTACCGGGAGTTGAATAAGGTTACGATCAAAAATAGGTATCCGTTACCTAGAATTGATGACCTATTCGACCAGTTAAAAGGCGCAGCAGTATTTTCCAAGATCGACTTACGATCAGGATATCACCAGCTGAGAATCAAAGAAAGTGATATTCCTAAGACGGCGTTTAGGACTCGTTATGGTCACTACGAGTTCCTTGTGATGCCATTCTGATTGACAAATGCGCCAGCAGCATTCATGGATTTGATGAATAGAATTTTTAAAGAGTATCTGGATAAGTTTGTCATTGTATTCATTGATGACATTCTTATATACTCGAAGAGTCATGAAGAGCACAAGAAGCATCTGAGGATAGTGCTGAATACGATACGGAAGCATCAACTGTATGCCAAATTCTCAAAATGTGAATTTTGGCTGGACAGAGTACATTTCCTCAGACATGTTGTATCCCAGGAAGGTATTGCAGTAGATCCGACAAAAGTAGAGGCAATTAACCAGTGGCCTGTACCCAAGAGTGTGACTGAAATACGCAGTTTCTTGGGATTGGCTGGTTATTATCGGTGATTTATAGAGGGATTCGCGCGATTAGCTGCACCTCTTACTGCTCTTACACGCAAGGAAAGGAAGTACGAGTGGACTATGGAATGCGAAAGAAGCTTCCAGGAGTTAAAGAGGTGACTGACAAGCGCACCAATCCTTACGCTTCCCACTGAAGGGGAGAAGTTCGTGATCTACAGTGATGCATCGAAAATAGGATTGGGAGCAGTCCTGATGCAAGACGGCAAGGTGATTGCCTATGCTTCCCGTCAGTTAAAGGATCATGAAAGGAATTATCCTACGCATGACCTTGAACTTGCTGCAGTAGTGTTCGCACTTAAAATTTGGCGACACTATCTCTATGGAGCTCAATGTCAGATTTTCACTGATCACCAAAGCCTGAAGTATTTCTTCACGCAGAAAGAGCTCAATATGCGATAGAGACGATGGTTGGAACTGGTAAAGGATTATGATTGTGAAATCCTCTACCATCCAGGAAAGGCCAACCGTGTAGCGGATGCTCTAAGTAGAAAGTCTACCATATCGCACCAGCTACCAATAAACAGGCTTCCGAAGCCATTGCAGCAAGAGATAAATTCGTTGAACTTGGAGCTGATATCTGGAAGATTAGCTGCACTCCAAGTGGAATCATCGCTATTTGAGGAAATAAAGGAAGCTCAAAGGCGAGATCCAATGATGGCAAGTGCTCAAGAAGGAATTTCCAAGGATGGAATAATCCTTTATCAAGGAAGGATAAATGTTCCAGCTAATGAGGAACTTAGAAGACGGATCATGTCAGAAGCTCATGAGACACCCTATTCGGTTCATCCCGGAGCTAGCAAGATGTATCAGGACTTGAAGTTACAGTTCTGGTGGAAAGGGATGAAGAACGATATAGCGAAATTCGTGAGCAGATGCATGACCTGTCAGAGAATCAAAGCGGAACATAAACATCCAGCAGGAAGATTGGAACCACTGGAGATTCCTGAATGGAAATGGGAACACATTACGATGGATTTTGTAGTGGGACTCCAAAAAACCCGAGAAGGTTATGACGCCATTTGGGTTATTGTGGACAGACTGACCAAGACGGCACGGTTTATAGCTGTCAAGATGACTTTTTCGTTAGAAAAGTTTGCTTAGCTGTACACGTAACTCATGTCGTCAGACTACATGGAGTACCAAAATCCATTGTATCAGATCGAGATGCACGGTTCACTTCGAATTTCTGGAAGTGTGTGCAAGAGGCCATGGGTACTGAATTGAGACTCAGTACGGCTTTTCATCCGCAAACAGACGGGCAGTCAGAGCGGACAATTCAGACGTTAGAGGACATGCTTCGAGCTTGCGTTATGGATTTTGCGGGAAATTGGAACGAGAAGTTACCATTGATTGAATTCTCGTACAATAATAGTTACCAAGCTTCGATAGGCATGGCACCTTACGAGGCTTTGTATGGACGGAAGTGCAGATCACCATTACACTGGTATGATTTGCGAGAAAAGTAGTTGCATAAGACGGATTTCATGCAAGAGACTTCCGATGCAGTTGCTAGAATTCAGCGTCAAATGAAAATTGCGCAAAGCCGACAAAAGAGTTACGCGGATAAGAGGCGGAGATCCTTGGAATTCGATGAAGGAGACTTCGTGTTTCTCAAGGTATCGCCTATGAAGGGGATTATGCGTTTCGGTAAGAAGGGGAAACTGAGTCCAAGATACATTGGACCTTATGAAATTATCGAACGCATTGGAAAGGTCGCTTACAGATTAGCGCTACCTCCAGAATTGTCGGCAGTGCATAACGTATTTCATGTGTCGATGCTGAGAAAGTATATACCAGATCCGTCCCATGTATTGAAGCATGAGCCTATTCAAATCCACGAGGATTTGACATATGAGGAACAGCCTATTCAAGTACTAGCTCGTGAAGAGAAAGTACTGCGGAATAAGGTAATCCCACTAGTGAAGATTTTGTGGAAAAATCACAATATTGAAGAAGCTACGTGGGAACGAGAAGACGAGATGAGGAGTTTATACCCCCATTTGTTCTAATTTTCGAGGACGAAAATTTTATAAGGAGGGGTGAATGTGACAACCGGGAAATTCAGGCAATTCTCGGATGAAAATGTACAATTGTATGTATATAACAATTTGTACTATTTAAAGAGTGAAATAAATGTGTTTATATTGTTTAGAATATGTGAAAATGTTCTAACAATACTGACGAGTAAGAATTCAGTGTTGGGAAAATTCACTGAGTTGAAACCGGTGAAACGGTGCCAAAATCGGCATTGAAAACCCTAACCGAGCCAATAAAAGACGGTAAACTTCCGGGATTGATTTTGATCAAACGGAAGCAGATTAAATTGATCCGACTGCATAGGAGACCTCAGGAACACGCCGGGACGATTTCAGGAAAATTTCGGCTCGAACCGGTATCAGTCAAAAAGTAGTCGAATTAATGTGAATAGTAAAAGTCAAAGTCAACTTTTACTTTAGTAATTATGACATCATAAATCAAGTTTATTAAATGGAATAAATAAGGTGGTTGGTGGCATTAATGGCTAGGATTTAATCACCTTTTGATCTAAAGGCCAAGATTTGGCCAAAAATTACCATTTTTAATTTTTGGAGAATGGGGAAAGAAATTAACAGACATAGTTTTGTCTGTAGGATCCCAAAATCGGCCTACAAGGAAGGCGATTCAAGATCCAAGAGAGAGAAAGAGAACAGTCAGATAAGGTAAGTTCAGACATTTACCTGTCTGCAACATATAGCAATATTGTGCTAACTTTAATGTACTAACTATAAGTTAGGTACATATGTGCTACGGGCACTATGATAGAATAGAGAGAGAGATGAAATGTGCTACGGGCACTATAAGAATGGGACACATGGTTAATTGTGCTTCGGGCACTAGAGCGAGGTTAATGAAACTCACTCACCTAAAATTAAAATGTGAACCATTCCTAACCACGGGGCAATATGAAGTCACCGGGTTAGAAGGTTAAAAAGTCGGTAATGAAACCACTTTCTGGCGTACCAGCCTTCCGTATAGGGAGGTACTTTTGCCTTCGGGGCTATGAGATAAGGCTGTGGAGGTCAGCACTGATGTACCGCTCCCAGTCATGTACAATTTTGCCTTCGGGGCTATGAGATTAAGGCTGTGGAGGTCAGCACTAATGTACCGCTCCCAGTCATGCGCACTTAAATGGTACTGCCAACCTGAGCTCAAAACCAGAACGTAAATAAAGATAATGACCTAAAACTGAAACTGTGCCATAATTGAGCATAAGACAGTTTAGTGAGAGCACTAACATTGCGGTAGATGTACTAGTGTGATACAGTGGTGTGGTCAACCTTACAATTCACGTATGAATAGTGGTCAACCTTACAATTCACGTATGAATAGTGGTCAAAGTTACTATTCACATATGAATAGTAGTCAACGGTACTATTTATTATGAATAGTACTATTCATAGAAATTTTATTTCTTGCATGTTTGAACTTACTGAGCCTGTAGCTCACCATTTTTGCTAATGTTGCAGGTAAGCGACCAGCTCAGTAGCTTGTTTGACTGGATGAGGACGGGATGGCGCGTGTCAAATGGGATAACTGGGCGAGGGATATGGTACTGCCAGAGTCTTCCCGCTGAGCGTTAAAGTGAAGGGAAAAAAAGGGGAAACAGTTCTTTTGTAATTATATATATATTTTACAAAAGGACTGTGTTATTTATATTACTTTGTACTTATCAACAAAGTAAATAGTGGAAAAAGATTTTATATGATGTTAAAGAAAAAAAAAATTTTCCCAAAAAACGACATGACTTTAAAAGAGAGTGAGATAAGCCGGCGACCCACGAGAGTACAATCTATCGCAGTTAGCGATAAGCTCAACTGTAATAGTATTGTATGATCTCCACGAGGGGCGGGCCGCCACATTATCCTTCCTTGATAAAGCATCATTCCATCCTTGGAAATTCCTTCTTAAGAACTTGTCATTGTTGGATCTCGCCTCTAAGCTTTATATCCTCAAATAGCGATGATTCCACTTGGAGTGTAGCTAGTCTTCCAGATATCAGCTCCAAGTTTAAAGAATTTATTTCTTACTGCAATGGCTTCGGAAGCCTGTTTATCGGTAGCTGGTGCGATATGGTAGACTTTCTACTTAAAGCATCCGCTTCTCGATTGGCCTTTCTTGGATGGTATAGGATTTCACAATCATAATCCTTCACCAATTCCAACCATCTTCTTTGCCGTATATTGAGCTCCTTTTGCGTGAAGAAATACTTCAGGCTTTGGTGATCAGTGAAAATCTGACATTGAGCTCCATAGAGATAGTGTCGCCAAATTTTAAGTGCGAACACTACTGCCGCAAGTTCAAGGTCATGCGTAGGGTAATTCCTTTCATGATCCTTTAATTGACGGGAAGCATAGGCAATCACCTTGCCATCTTGCATCAGGACTGCTCCCAATCCTATTTTAGATGCATCACTATAGATCACAAACTTCTCCCCTTCAGTGGGAAGCGTAAGGATTGGTACGCTTGTCAGTCGCCTCTTTAACTCCTGGAAGCTTCTTTCGCATTCCATAGTCCACTCGTACTTCCTTTCTTTGCGTGTAAGAGTAGTAAGAGGTGCAGTTAATCGCACAAATCCCTCCACAAATCGCCGATAGTAACCAGCTAACCCCAAGAAACTGCGTATTTCCGTCACACTCTTGGGTGCAGGCCACTAGTTAATTGCATCTACCTTTGTCGGATCTACAGCAATACCTTCCTGGGATACAACATGCCCGAGGAAATGTACTCTGTCCAGCCAAAACTCACATTTTGAGAATTTGACATACAGTTGATGCTTCCTTATCGTATTCAGCACGATCCTCAGATGCTCTTTGTGTTCCTCATGAGTCTTCGAGTATATAAGAATGTCATCAATGAATACAATGACAAACTTATCCAAATACTCTTTAAAAATTCTGTTCATCAAGTCCATGAACGCTGCCGGCGCATTTGTTAATCCAAATGGCATCACAAGAAACTCGTAGTGACCATAACGAGTCCTAAACGTCGTCTTAGGAATATCACTTTCTTTAATTCTCAGTTGGTGATATCCTGATCGTAAGTCGATCTTGGAAAATACCGCTGCACCTTTTAACTGGTCGAATAGGTCATCAATTCTAGGTAACGGATACCTATTTTTGATTGTAACCTTATTCAACTCCCGGTAATCAATGCACAAACGGAATGTTCCATCCTTTTTCTTGACGAATAACATAGGTGCACCCCATGGAGAATAACTCGGCCTGATGAATCCTTTATCCAAAAGCTCCTTTAATTGTACTTGCAGCTCCTTTAACTCCACTGGAGCCATGCGGTATGGTGCTTTGGAAATAGGTGCTATTCCAGGCATCAACTCAATTTCGAATGAGATTTCTCTCTCTGGAGGTATCCCTGGTAACTCTTCTGGAAATACGTCAAGAAATTCATTAACCACAGGAACATCTTCAGCTTGAAGCTTCTGTTCCTCTGTAGTATCCACCACATATGCCAGATATCCCATGCAACCACTGGCTATCAGCTTGCTTGCTCTCAGCGAACTGATCATCATCTTCCTGGGTCTTCGAGAAGTGTCGACATATTCGAAACTCTCTTCTTCCTCGGGTTGGAATACTATCTTTCGATTTTGGCAGTCGATCGTAGCTTGGTATTTCCCTAGGAAATCCATGCCTAGAATCATATCGTAATCCGCGATCTTCATCACGATCAACTCCGCATATAGTTCCCTATTTGCCACATATACTGGTACATGAGGTAGCCAGTATTTGGACAACAATACTTCCCCAGAGGGTAAAGCTGTCTTAAATACCCTTCCCATATTGTCCTTAGGAAGTCCTATCTTGTCAGCAAATGCATAGGAAACAAAAGAATGCGTAGTACTGGAATCGAATAGTACAGAGGCTACATGACTAGCGATAGGAAGCTGACCTGTCACCACGTTCGATGTTCCTGCCTCCGCATCCTCTTTGCTGTAGGCCATCACACGAGCATCAGCACGTGGCACACGCTCCTGGCGTTGCGACCTTACTGGTGACTCTTCAACTCTGGCCAGAAGGGAATGAGCTTGTGGGCGTGTCTGGTGCGGTTGGGAAGTGCCTAGTCCACCCTGCCTATTTGGACAGTTTCTGGCATAATGGCCTTCCTTTCCACATTCATAGCAAACAAGTGGCCCAAATCTGCATTGCCTAGAATGTCTTTTCCCGCATGTAGGACAATTTTGCACGTTGGATTCCGCATTACCAGCTGTTTTCCGCTGCTGGTTTCGATTATTGCCCTGGCGATTTCCAGAAAAATTGCCTTTTCTCTTATTTTGCTGGGATCCTTGATTATTGCCCTGGCTTGTTTTAGCATTCTGATTAGGCTTGCTTGATTGACCAGCTTGTGCAGACTTTGCCAAAGCCCTCTCCTTCTTCTTGGCCTCCCAGTTTTTCTCTCTCTCCTCTTTCTGTCGGGCTACATGGAACTCAGCTCTGATGGCCCAACTCACACAGTCTGCTACAGAAGTAGGTGGTACTTGTCCAGTATCTACCAATGCAGCAATTTTCGGCCTGAACATCCCGATCATTTTCTGTATTTTCTCCCTCTCAGTAGGGACTACATAGGGACATAGACGGGATAACTGGTCGAACTTTCGGCAGACTTCGCTTACCGACATGTTTCCTTGAGTCAATTCTGAGAACTCTTTTTGTTGTTGTCTCAGAGATGCAGGGTCGTAATATTTCTGGTTAAATTCTTCTAGAAATTCCGCCCAACTCATGGTAGACACGTCTCTCCTCATTCGTACAGTGTCCCACCAAAAACGAGCATCTTTTCTCAGCACAAAAGACGCACATGCAACCTTCTCCCTGTCGGTTAGGTTCATGAATTCCATAATCACTTGTAAGGATGACAACTAGTCTTCAGCCTCTAGTGGATTTGTAGACCCTTCAAATTCTGGCGGTCTCATACGCCTGAATCTTTCATAGAGGGGTTCCAGGTTTAATACTGGTTGCTGTTCAGGAACTCTCTCATTTACAGCAGCTGGAGGGATAACCGGATCTACCTCTGCTTGTTGTTCTACTTGGGTACCCTCAGAGCCTTGTCTCTGTTCTAGCTCCTCTACCCGTCGTCTCAGATTATCATTTTCTTGCATTTAAGCTTCTAATAGGGCTTGTATCTGATCCAGTCTCTCCATTACATTAGGACGTCGCTCTCGTCCCTCTGGTCAATTACGTAAATCCACCATCTTGCCTATTGTCCTATTATGGCACAATAATTCACCGTTAGCTTTCCATAACCACATTCGTAAAATCATATCAATTCACGAAATTTAGGGTACTGTAAAGCCACATCATTGTAACACATCATCGTATAACATATAATCATTTTGATATTTCATTCATAGCAAAACATTTATATGTCATACATAACCACCACCAGTCATATATATACATCGGCCATTTTATACATTTTGGCCACAAGTCTATACAAAAGAGCTTTTCTCTAAGCTACTTATGTACATGTATACATGTCCACTGGTCACGCATCCCCTGTGTCTGGGAGTAGAGGATATTCTTCTGGATCCTCATCGTCATCGGGATCATCTGAATCGTCACCGCCCCTAGGCAATGCTCCCTGTCCAGAGTCATCACCTCTTCGTGGTCTAGACGGTCCAGCCTCATGATCATTCATCATTCTTCTCGGTCCGAAGATGCGTGCAAACATCTCATCTTGACCCAGTGTCTCTCGTCGACTCTGCGTCAGATGCTCAATCAGAATCTCTTTCTCGATCGTCCTGATCGTCACCACAAACTCTTGGAGCATCAGAGGAAACAGCTTGATTACCCTCTGTCTCAACTCCAAGGGTAAACCTCTCCAAAACAACTCACAGCAGTTTGCTTCAGTGAGGTTGGGCAACGGACATCTCCTCCGAATGGTCTCCTCAAACCGTGCTGCGTAAGACATCACTGTCTCACCAGATAACATGACCATCCTCTCTGTCTGGAGAATGTAGTCCCTAACCTCATCGAATCCAGGATACGCAGGTGTATCAGCCTCTCGTCTCTCTGGAGGTGCTGGAGCAGGTGCCGGATCCCTAGGCGGAAACTGATCAGCCAATCGTTGACAGAACTCAGCCCAACTGAATCCTAATAAAATCTCCTGGTCACAATACTGCCAGAACACTCGAGCATCTCCCTGAAACATACTGACGGCCAACTGGATCCACATATCTCGATCGATGTCACATATCACCATGATCCTCTCTATGGCATGAAGCCAGTCCTTCGTCTCCATCGATTGTCGTCCACCATCAAACATCGGAGGACTGCTAGCTCGAAATGCCTGTACTGCCTGAGCCGAAACTCTCACTCCAATATGTTGGCGTCCACCAACAACCGGAATGTCCACTACCACCGGTGGATGAACTATCGGTCGAGGCTGTACAATATCTACTGGCACTGGTGCTGGTGCTGGTACTGGTACCGGAGGTCTCTCGGGCACCGAGGGTCTAATTACCGGTCGTTGGGACATAGACGGCCTCACAATAGATCTCGTCCATACCCGTAATACTCCTCTCGGTCGAGGTAGCGGTGGTCTCACATATGGAGGTCTGGTCATCTTGCTACCTATAACATAATTATTTTCATATAAGAAAATAATTAACTAAACTTAAGTAAACTACTTACTTGGATAGCGGTGCAGGATGCGCGAAGTGTCAAATCAGGATATGGTCACACTACTCTGATATACCAACTATGACTGCAGTTGGTAATCCAAACTAGATCCATCGTAATTCCGCTCTAATACCAACTGTAACGGTAGTTGGTATTATAAACTAGAACAATCTCAAACTCTGTCTCTGATACCAACTGTGGCGGCAGTTGGTATTCTAAACTTCACCAACCGTAAACCTTGCTCTGATACCAACTGTGGCGGCCCGCCCCTCGTAAAGATCATACAATACTATTACAGTTGAGCTTTATCGCTAACTGCGATAGATTGTACTCTCATGGGTCACCGGCTTATCTCTCTCTCTCTTTTTAAATCATGACGTTTTTGGGAAAATTGTTTTTTTTTTTTTAAACATCATGTAAATATTTCCCACTATTTACTTTGTTGGCAAGTACAAAGTAATTTACATATTTCAGCACTTTCGTAAAATATATAATATTACAAAAGACTGTTTCTTTCTTTTTTTCTTCCCTTTTTATCGCTCAGCGGAAAGACTCTGGCAGGACCATATCCCTCGCCCAGTTATCCGATTTGACACGCGCCATCCCGTCCGCATCCAGTCAAATAAGCTACTGAGCTGGTCGCTTACCTGCAACATTAGCAAAAATGGTGAGCTACAGGCTCAGTAAGTTCAAACATGCAAGAAATAAAATTTCTATGAATAGTTCTATTCATCATGAATAGTACCTTTGACCACTATTCATACATAAATAGTAACTTTGACTACTATTCATACGTGAATAGTATTTTGACCACAACACAGTGTCACAACAGTACATCTACCGCGATGTTAGTACTCTCACTAAACTGTCTTATGCTCACTTATGGCATAGTTTCAGTTTTAGGTGATTATCTTGCTTATATTCTGGTTTTGATCTCAGGTTGGCAGTACCATTTAAGTGCGCATGACTGGGAGCGGTACATTAGTGCTGACCTCCACAGCCTTAATCTCATAGCCCCGAAGGCAAAATAGTACATGACTGGGAGCGGTGCATCAGTGCTGACCTCCACAGCCTTAATCTCATAGCCCCGAAGGCAAAAGTACCTCCCTGTACGGAAGGCTGGTACGCCAGAAAGTGGTTTCATTACCGACTTTTTAAAATTCTAACCCGGTGACTTCACATTGTCCCGTGGTTAGGAATGGTTCACATTTTAATTTTAGGGGAGTGAGTTTCATTAACCTCGCACTAGTGCCCGAAGCACAATTAACAATGTGTCCATTCTCAATAGTGCCCGTAGCACATTACGTCTCTCTCTCTACTCTATAATAGTGCCCGTAACACATATGTACCTAACTTATAGGTAGACATTAAAGTTAGCAACAATAATACTATGTTGCAGACAAGTAAATGTCTGAACTTACCTTATCAGTCTCTTTCCTTTCTTTCTCTCTTGGATCTCAGATCGCCTTCCTTGTAGGTCGATTTTTGGATCCTACAGACAAAACCTTGTCTGTTAATTTCATTCCCATTTATAGCTTTTATTTTTCATTAAAAAGCTTAAATAAAACCTATTTATAACTTTTTAGGCTTTATTTATCATTTTCACCATTTTCCCCAACTTTTGCAAAATTACGATTTTGCCCCTGTATTTTGGCAAAATTACGATTTTGCCCCTATATTTTGGCAAAATTACAATTTTACCCCTGACGGAAATTTTCCCGATCCAGACTGCATTTTTGGCTCTCAGGAACTTTTCTGACTCTTTTCTAATCATTACCGGGTTCATTTCTATTTTATTTCCACTTTTCACTTTCCCGACCCTCGGGAGGCACTATTCCGACCCTTACGTCGGTTTAGTGATTTTCTATCGTTTCGGGGCCTCAAATGGACGTTTCACTAGTATTTAAAACGTTCACCTAGACTTTCCCGACCTAGGTCTCCGAGGCTCGGGTTTTCCGTTCCCGACTCGGACCTTTATTTCATTTCCAAAAACACCCCCCCTCGGGGTCGGTTTTTCAATTTCACTCGCGTTTTAAATTTTTAAGGGGACGGGTTACTATTCAAGCACCACCCCTTAGGTTTTCCTCATTCAATTTTCCGTTAAGGACTCGGGTTTCCGACCCGACTCTAAACTTTTTATTTTTATTCCCATTTTACCCAGAATGCCGTTTCTGAAATTTCGGCAGCATTTCGGTGTAAATTTAAGGCTTCCGGCGTTAGGTGTGGCCGCCCGCCCCTCGTAGAGATCATACAATACTATTACAGTGTAGGAAAATAAACCGGTAAAAACGTATCAGAGTGGCGCAGCGGAACAATAAAAATTTTTTAGATCGTTAAATATCTCATGATGCCATATACAATAAATCAACAACAATTAAAACTCATACCTCAAGGACGCCAATGAACAGGAGGAGAGTGACTGGAGGCTTCAACCAACTAGCCTTCTCTTCTATTCTCCAATTCCCGAATGGCTGAGTGTGTGGGCACTCTGAACCTCGATCGGTATGCTAGCACTGCTAGTCTTCTTCCGACCACCCAGATCTCTAAAGAACTTTATTGTCACGATGAGCTGTGCAACAATAAGCCTGCTCACCTGAGAGTCTGTGGTCTGAGAGAACTGGAGTGGCAGGACCTCTATTTATAGACCTGCATGAGGTGATTCTCTGAATTCGAATTGGACTAGGGAAAGATTTTCTCCCTTATCCAAACCAAAAAATCTGAATTTTCCAAGGGAGAATCTCCACAATTAAATTCGGTTTTTCTAGATAAATCCAATCCAAATCTTAACAAGATTTTAGCTAGAATTTTATCTCCCTTTTCCAACCAAAAAATCTGAAATTCACAAGGAGAAAATCCTCCAAATTTTCGGCCACTTTTAGGATAAGGGAGAATCAAAATTCCACTAGGATTTCTCAAGCAAAATCTCATCTTAACCTTATCCAAAAATAACCGAATTTCCTAGGATTAGGGATCCAAAATTTCGGCCACTTTTGGGAGGAGAGAGAAACCAAATTCAACTAGGATTGAAGCTTGAATATTCCCTTGAATCTTATTCACAAAATCCGAAATCTTTCATGAGGATTATCCTCAAAATTTCGTCCCTTATTTGTTGGGATTTGGATTCAAAATTCAAGTAGGATTCTAACAAGATTATCCTCTCCAAATCCAACTCAAATTCGAATTTCAAACCTTGTGGATTTTCCACAACAAATTCGAATCCTACTTGGACTGTGATTCAAAATTTGAATTTCAAATTTCAAATTCAAATTTCAAATTCAAATTTCAAATTTCAAATTTCAAATTTCAAATTTAAATTTCAAATTCAAATTTCAAATTCGAATTTCAAATTCAAATTTCAAATTCAAATTTCAAATTCAAAATTCAAATTTCAAATTTCAAAATTCAAATTTCAAATTTCAAAATTCAAATTTCAAATTCCACAAAACGGTTGTGTTTCATATTCTTGTTCTCATGGATAATTTTCTACAACTCCAATCCAATCTCAAATAAAATCATGGCAACTTTATTTGGAGTTCGAATAATTGTGTACTCTATTATCCAAAACAAAATCTGAATCCAACCGGAGAGAATCTTGTCTACCATCCTAATCCTGTGTCATCACCATCCATGCATAATAAACTAGCCAATAGCATACACAAATCAATTTGCCAAACGTTAAGGAATTATGTGGAGCTAGTAGAGGGACTGATTGGACATATATAATCGGGCTCCCGTGATTCCATATGATCATCATTCTGTACCGAACAACTCAATCATATGATCACTAATTTCAGAGTCACACCATTATAAACCTGAAACTGAACTCCCAATTATATACCGTATTACGTAAGCCTGTGACGAGCTACCATCCAATGACCTTGTCATATATGCAAAACCCTCATATGATATCCATGATCAGCCTTAGGTCAAAGTCCGTTTAATCCTACTGATCAGGCTATCTTAAAGTTCCATTATACTACCGAATCAAGAAAATGATTATTCACCATATGTGAATAAGAAGTCATCCGCCCAGCAGACGACCCAAGGCCTTGTCCATTTTCACATTCAGTATAATGCCTTTAAGAGGATACCTTTAACTCCTCAGAGCTATGATTCCGATATCTGCAAACAAACCCTTCATCGTATACAAGTCATGCACCCAACGAACCGGTCTATAAGCTTACTACCTCTGAGACGCTTTAGCCATTGGAACATCAAAGTACACAAGTCATATACATGAAGTAGTTCATTTACTCAGGATTAAGGTTATTGCATAATGAACGTCAAAAGCAGATTGATCCACTCATAGCGGACTACGTAGATCAATCACGCTTTAGTCTCGGTCTAATATGTCACCACCAAGCAACATATCCATGTCTCTACTTGGGAGTCCAGCTCCAGACAGTCAAGACAGACCGTCCCCTCTAAGGCTTTAGACAACATAATAGTCTTAACATGAGTTAGATGCTCGGTCTAACCCCATAGACTACAGACCATAGTTTAGACTGCTAACTTTAGAACATTGTCTTCTCGCATACAAAAATCCATTGCATGCAACGTTCTAACAGTTTTAACACAAGCAGTCAGTGAGCCATATTTGCTTACATTTACTTTAACATGTAAATAAGACGAGGACAGATAGCAATGTAATGAATAACCTCTAAGTATAATTTTATTATCCAGTTCAAAATGAATACATCAAAATGTCTCTAATACTTAGGGCATTTCCTAACAATCTCCCACTTGCCCTAAGCCAGTAGATGTGCCACGTTACGCATCCCCATCGCCTCTACATGCCTCTCAAAGCTTCTAGCTACCAAAGTCTTAGTAAAGGGATCAGCGATGTTGTCCTCGGACGCGATCTTACATACATCCACTTGTCCTGTCTCCACATGCCCTCTAATAATGTGATACCTCCGATCGATGTGCTTGGTCCTCTTGTGGTGCCGAGATTCCCTTGTGTTGGCAATAGCCCCTGTATTATCACAGTAAAGTGTGATAGGCTTGTCAACACCCGGAATGACCTCAAGGTCTCTAAAGAACTTGCGGAGCCAAACCGCTTCTTTAGATGCCTCAGCCGCAGCCACATACTCAGCCTCCATAGTAGAGTCAGCTGTGCAGCCCTGCTTCACGCACCTCCACACAATGGCGCCTCCTCCGAGTAAAAACACTGATCCAGATGTCGATTTCCTCGAATCCTTACAAGTCTGGAAGTCTGAGTCCGTGTATCCTACGGGTGTTAGGTCCCCTCCAGAATACACTAGCATATAATCCCTCGTTCTCTTAAGATACTTGAGTATATGCTTTACTGCTTGCCAGTGCTTGGTTCCAGGATTCGCTTGATATCGACTCACCATACCTACTGCAAAACATATGTCCGGGCGAGTGCAAAGCATAGCGTACATAAGGCTACCCACAGCGGATGCATAAGGGACCTTACTCATACGCTCTCTTTCTTCCGATGTCTTGGGACAGTCATCCAATGAAAGAGTTAAACCGGCAATAGAAGGTTGTGAGCCTTTCTTTGCCTCTAGCATTGCATATTTGTCAATTATTTTATCTATGTATGAAGCTTGGGATAACGCTATCATTTTGTTCTTTCGATCTCTGAAGAGACGAATGCCTAGAACATAATTAGCTTCTCCCAAGTCCTTCATGCCAAACTGTTGGTGTAACCAAAGCTTGACCGATGATAAGTTCCCTACATCATTCCCAATGAGTAGTATATCATCGACATAGAGTATCAGAAAGACCACTTTTCCATCCTTAATACGTTTATAAACACAAGGTTCATCAACGTTCTGCTCAAAACTAAATGTCTTAATCGCTTGATCAAACCTCTGGTTCCATGAGCGGGATGCCTGCTTTAATCCATAAATGGATCTAAGCAACTTGCAGACTTTCCTATCTTGGCCTTTTGCTACGAACCCTTCGGGCTGTATCATATAGATACACTCTTCAAGATGGCCATTTAAGAATGCCGTCTTGACATCCATTTGCCAGATCTCGTAATCGAGAGCCGCAGCAATGGATAGAAGAATACGGATAGACTTAAGCATAGCAACAGGCGAAAAGGTTTCCTCGTAATCGATTCCAGCCTTTTGCGTGTATCCCTTTGCAACTAGTCTAGCTTTGAAAGTTTCCACTCTCCCTTCCGCATCCTTCTTTCTTTTGTAGACCCATTTGCATCCAATGGGTTTTATCCCATCCGGCAAATCTACAAGTTCCCAAACAGAGTTGGATTTCATAGAATCCATCTCATTGTTCATAGCCTGTTTCCAAGATCTTGAATCAACATCCTTTATAGCTTCATCATATGTGACCGGATCTTCCTCATGCTCATGAGCCTCGGCCTGGTATACCTCAGCATCATACATAAAGAAATTAGGTTTCTTAGAAACCCTCCCACTACGACGAGGCACCCTAAATTGTTGATCGTCTGCAGGTCTTTCACTGGAACTCGGACTTGCGTCCAAGACCGAAATCTGTGGAGCAGTTCTTTCACCCGATAACTCCTCTAGCACCACTTTGCTTCGAGGCTTAAAGTCATTCATGTGACTTTCCTCCAAGAATGTCGCATGGGTTGAGACAATGACCTTTTGTTCCTTCGGGTTATAGAACAGACCTCCTTTAGTTCCTTTTGAATACCCTACAAACATGCACAATTCTGATCTTGGTTCCAACTTCTTCGCATCCCCATCCAGTACATGTGCCGGGCAGCCCCATATTCTCATATGTCCAAGGGAGGGCTTCCTGCCACGCCACAATTCATACGGAGTTCTAGGAATTGATTTGCTCGGAACCTGGTTCAGAATATAGCACGCCGTTTGTAAAGCATGTCCCCAAAATGATAATGGCAGCGTTGAGTAACTCATCATGGACCGTACCATATCCAATAAGGTCCTGTTTCTCCTTTCGGCTACACCATTCTGTTGTGGAGTACCAGGTGCAGTCAATTGAGATAATATCCCATTCTCTACAAGATGTCCTAGAAATTCATCGGAGAGGTATTCGCCACCTCGATCAGATCGAAGTGTCTTTATGGATTTATCCAATTGCTTTTCCACTTCCGCACGATACTCTTTGAACTTGTCAAAGGTTTCGCTCTTGCGGTGCATCAGATACACATATCCATACCTCGAGTAATCATCTATGAAAGAGACATAGTACTCGAACCCTCCTCGTGCTGTGACGTTCATGGGGCCACATACGTCAGTGTGCACAATTTCTAAGAGCTCCTGTGCCCTTGTACCCTTAGCTCCAAAAGACCTCTTAGTCATCTTACCCTCTAGACAAGACTCACATTGGGGAAGTCGTACCTCCTCCAGAGATTCCAGAGGACCGTCTTTCACCAATCTTTGAATCCTATCCTGATTAATATGACCAAGTCTTAAATGCCAAAGATACGCCTTGTTAGAGTGAGAAACTTTCAACCTTTTAGAGTTATCAATTAATTCAGTGTCAAGCAGTGAGTACATCTTTGGTCTGATCAAATATAGGTTTCCATCCATCCATCCAGAACAGATAAAAGACTTATTTCTACGAATATCAACTCTTTTACTAAAAGAAACTGAATAAGAATCCTTTATTAAACAAGCTACCGATATAAGGTTCCTCCTAAAATTAGGAACATAAAAACAGTCTTTCAATAAAATAAACCTAAATTGATCAAAATAAAGATGAACGTCTCCCACTGCCTCAGCCACCACAAAGCTACCATCTCCAGTCCGCAACGAGAGGCTCCTATCATGTAGACTTCTCGTTTCCACGAACCCCTGCATAGAAACACAAACATGATTAGTGGCGCCCGAATCAATGACCCATGTGTCTTTCGATTCTTCCACCAAACACGCTTCTAAGTAATGAAGTTCCTTACCTTCCTTGCCCTTGGAGGCTAGGAATTCCCGGCAAGCCTTCTTGAAGTGACCTACCTTCCCACAGTGGAAGCATTTGGACTTTTTAGGGTCCTTTGGCTTCTTGTTCTTCTTTTTCTTCTTCCCGTCCGAGACAGGAGGATTAGAAGAACTGGAAGCCACTTGCTTCTTATTTGGCCTCTTCCTCTTCCGTGAGGGATTGGAAGATTCCGCCAAATTGGCCTCTCCTTTAGGTCGGACCACATCTTCATCCCTGATCATCCGCTCATAAGCCTGTAGTTGCTTCATGAGCTCGGTAAGTCCTAACTCCTTTGTCGCCAGATTGTATGCGGCCTTAAACCCCACAAAATCTTTAGACAGAGTCTTGAACACCATCTCGATCTGGGTGTTGTAGTCTAACTCAGCACCATTCTCGGCAGCTTCAGCGAAGAATCCCATTAGAGTGATCATATGGTCCTTCACCGGAGCACCAGCCTTTTGCTTGGAGTTCATAATGCTGGTGATAGCGGACTGTCGAGCCAATTTTTCTTGGCCTCCGAACATGTCCTCCAGATTTTCCATGATCTCCCCAGCAACTTGATAAGTCTCATGCTGCTTTTGTAAAGCACTCGTCATGCTAGCAAGGATGTAGCATCGAGCTATTTCATTGGATTCTCTCCAACGATTATAGGCAACCGGGACCTCCTCAAGTGGTGTGTCAGGTTTGGGCCCAGGTGGGCATGGTTCATCCAGTACGAACTTGTGTCTCTCGCAGCTGAGAACTATTAATAGATTTCTTTTCCAATCTTTATAATTGTCGCCATTCAACTTATTTTCAGTAAGTATCGAAATGAGGGGTGTCGGTGACATTTTGAACTGAAATAAAATTATACTAGACATCATTACAAAGCCCAAGCAAATATGCAGATAATTTAGCAAATAAAACATACAAGTATGTTCCTACATGAAACTTGAAAAAACATGTAGCATTGCAACGGTAATTCTCAGCACCTATTGCCCCAAGCCACCGAGGGGTGGTCATGAGAACAAATAGCCGGAACATGGACCCCGTCCAATTAATATATGTTACCTTAAATCCTCCAAGGTTAAGACATATATTAATAACCGCTTATTTGGCCACCAGTTTAGTTAACAGAGCTTCTAGGGAAGGTTAATAACTAAACGAGTCTTGAGTGTATAACCATTGTTTACGTAGCCCGATCCACGTCCTACCAAGCCACCGAGGGGTGGTCATGAATAGAATCGCACCCGAACACGTTTTCCACATAGGAGATCCAATCTAGTATACCGGCGGCGGTAAACACCTACCGAGGGGTGTGGTCAGGTCGGAACTGACGCGAGGCGTTACCATGCTTTCACATATGGATCAACAATGGAGGCCGTGGGTTTTGTTTGAAACCCTCTCCCACTCAATATTTTGAAAAAACATGCAAGTTTTGACAAATTATGTATGATCAATATAGTATGAGCGGCACTCACCTATCCTATATGACATGTTATCAAATATACATACAAAACATCCATCAATACATATTTATACATCCATGACATATCACAGAAAAAATAATTGACAGAATAACCAAGCCATGGTTCCATCCTAGAACAAAGAAAATAAAGATTACAAAATTCCATCCAAAGCATTCTTTGGGTCTTGAATTTTGTTCCGTCTTCTTGTATCCATCTTTATGTAGCCTCTCCATTTATTTCTCATCCCAAGAATTATTTAAAATTTAAATCTCCAAAAATTTAAATTTCAAATTCAAATACCAAATTCGAATTTCAAATTTAAATTTCTAATTCAAATTTTAAACAATTTTAATCATCATGTGTAATAATATGTAATTTCAAAAATTTCAAATTTTCAATTACATATTTTTAAACATGATTTAAAATTAAATCTCAAATTTAAAAATCAAAATTTTCTGATTTTTGGACCGTCGGACCGCCACCCCCGTAGGCGGCAGCCGCCGTGGGCAGCCACCAACCCCGGAGGGGCTGGCAGCCCACGGCCGCCCCTTGTGCAGCCTGCCAGGCTGCAGGCCAAGCCTGCAGCACCAGGCTGCACGCCCAGGCTGGGCGCAGCAGCCGGCAGGCTGCAGGCAGCGCCTGCAGCCAGTGGCTGCACGCCCAGGCTGCGGCCAGCCTTGGGCAGGCTGCGCCACCCTCGGCTGCAGGCCAAGCCTGCGGCCGTGGGTGATGCTTGCCTGCATAGGGGCTGCCGCAGCCCCATCCTGCCCGAGAGCAGGGGCTGCAGCCCCACTAAGGCCCGTCGGCCTATCCTGAGGGGTCGTGTCTCGATTTTCGTGCCATATTCCAATTTATCTTTTAGGATCTCCAAAAATTAATTTGAATCCCAATTAAATTGAAATTTTCCACACAATCAAAATTTCAACCTTTAAATTAAATTTAACTTTTGGAAAAAATAAATTACGGTCTTCAATCTTCAATCTCCTCCAAGAATAATTACATAAAAAATTCCTATACCGTTTCCGGTGTACAAAATTCTATCCATAAAAATTCTAAGAGACAAAAATTAATATCCATGGGAAAATTACAGTGTTAATAAACTGCTCCCATGGTTACATAAAAAATTCCTAGATACAATTTTTCTAAATTCTAAGGAACCATAACCGGTATAAACAAGCATGCTTATAATAATTCAAAAAATTAAAATAACCACATACTTTATACATAATACATGATAACAACATAAAGGAACCCTAGAATGCCACTCTCTAAATATCAAATCCATACATAAATAAAAAGACTAAGTAATTGTCTAATTTATATACATGGCATAGTCATGAGATGGCTCTGATACCAATTGTAGGAAAATAAACCGGTAAAAACGTATCAGAGTGGCGCAGCGGAACAATAAAAATTTTTTAGATCGTTAAATATCTCATGATGCCATATACAATAAATCAACAACAATTAAAACTCATACCTCAAGGACGCCAATGAACAGGAGGAGAGTGACTGGAGGCTTCAACCAACTAGCCTTCTCTACTATTCTCCAATTCCCGAATGGCTGAGTGTGTGGGCACTCTGAACCTCGATCGGTATGCTAGCACTGCTAGTCTTCTTCCGACCACCCAGATCTCTAAAGAACTTTATTGTCACGATGAGCTGTGCAACAATAAGCCTGCTCACCTGAGAGTCTGTGGTCTGAGAGAACTGGAGTGGCAGGACCTCTATTTATAGACCTGCATGAGGTGATTCTCTGAATTCGAATTGGACTAGGAAAAGATTTTCTCCCTTATCCAAACCAAAAAATCCGAATTTTCCAAGGGAGAATCTCCACAATTAAATTCGGTTTTTCTAGATAAATCCAATCCAAATCTTAACAAGATTTTAGCTAGAATTTTATCTCCCTTTTCCAACCAAAAAATCCGAAATTCACAAGGAGAAAATCCTCCAAATTTTCGGCCACTTTTAGGATAAGGGAGAATCAAAATTCCACTAGGATTTCTCAAGCAAAATCTCATCTTAACCTTATCCAAAAATAACCGAATTTCCTAGGATTAGGGATCCAAAATTTCGGCTACTTTTGGGAGGAGAGAGAAACCAAATTCAACTAGGATTGAAGCTTGAATATTCCCTTGAATCTTATCCACAAAATCCGAAATCTTTCATGAGGATTATCCTCAAAATTTCGTCCCTTATTTGTTGGGATTTGGATTCAAAATTCAAGTAGGATTCTAACAAGATTATCCTCTCCAAATCCAACTCAAATTCGAATTTCAAACCTTGTGGATTTTCCACAACAAATTCGAATCCTACTTGGACTGTGATTCAAAATTTGAATTTCAAATTTCAAATTCAAATTTCAAATTCAAATTTCAAATTTCAAATTTCAAATTTCAAATTTAAATTTCAAATTCAAATTTCAAATTCGAATTTCAAATTCAAATTTCAAATTCAAATTTCAAATTCAAAATTCAAATTTCAAATTTCAAAATTCAAATTTCAAATTTCAAAATTCAAATTTCAAATTCCACAAAACGGTTGTGTTTCATATTCTTGTTCTCATGGATAATTTTCTACAACTCCAATCCAATCTCAAATAAAATCATGGCAACTTTATTTGGAGTTCGAATAATTGTGTACTCTATTATCCAAAACAAAATCTGAATCCAACCGGAGAGAATCTTGTCTACCATCCTAATCCTGTGTCATCACCATCCATGCATAATAAACTAGCCAATAGCATACACAAATCAATTTGCCAAACGTTAAGGAATTATGTGGAGCTAGTAGAGGGACTGATTGGACATATATAATCGGGCTCCCGTGATTCCATATGATCATCATTCTGTACCGAACAACTCAATCATATGATCACTAATTTCAGAGTCACACCACTATAAACCTGAAACTGAACTCCCAATTATATACCGTATTACGTAAGCCTGTGACGAGCTACCATCCAATGACCTTGTCATATATGCAAAACCCTCATATGATATCCATGATCAGCCTTAGGTCAAAGTCCGTTTAATCCTACTGATCAGGCTATCTTAAAGTTCCATTATACTACCGAATCAAGAAAATGATTATTCACCATATGTGAATAAGAAGTCATCCGCCCAGCAGACGACCCAAGGCCTTGTCCATTTTCACATTCAGTATAATGCCTTTAAGAGGATACCTTTAACTCCTCAGAGCTATGATTCCGATATCTGCAAACAAACCCTTCATCGTATACAAGTCATGCACCCAACGAACCGGTCTATAAGCTTACTACCTCTGAGACGCTTTAGCCATTGGAACATCAAAGTACACAAGTCATATACATGAAGTAGTTCATTTACTCAGGATTAAGGTTATTGCATAATGAACGTCAAAAGCAGATTGATCCACTCATAGCGGACTACGTAGATCAATCACGCTTTAGTCCCGGTCTAATATGTCACCACCAAGCAACATATCCATGTCTCTACTTGGGAGTCCAGCTCCAGACAGTCAAGACAGACCGTCCCCTCTAAGGCTTTAGACAACATAATAGTCTTAACATGAGTTAGATGCTCGGTCTAACCCCATAGACTACAGACCATAGTTTAGACTGCTAACTTTAGAACATTGTCTTCTCGCATACAAAAATCCATTGCATGCAACGTTCTAACAGTTTTAACACAAGCAGTCAGTGAGCCATATTTGCTTACATTTACTTTAACATGTAAATAAGACGAGGACAGATAGCAATGTAATGAATAACCTCTAAGTATAATTTTATTATCCAGTTCAAAATGAATACATCAAAATGTCTCTAATACTTAGGGCATTTCCTAACATACAGTTGAGCTTATCGCTAACTGCGATAGATTGTACTCTCGTGGGTCACCGGCTTATCTCACTCTCTTTTAAAAATCATGTCGTTTTTGGGGAAAATTTTTTTTTTTTTAACATTATGTAAAATCTTTCACACTATTTACTTTGTTGGCAAGTACCAAGTAATATAAATAATACAGTACTTTTGTAAAATATATATATAATTACAAAAGAACTGTTTCCCTTTTTTTTCCCTTCACTTTAACGCTCAGCGGGAAGACTCTGGCAGTACCATATCCCTCGCCCAGTTATCCCATTTGACACGCGCCATCCCGTCCGCATCCAGTCAAACAAGCTACTGAGCTGGTCGCTTACCTGCAACATTAGCAAAAATGGTGAGCTACAGGCTCAGTAAGTTCAAACATGCAAGAAATAAAATTTCTATGAATAGTACTTTGACCACTATTCATGGTGAATAGTAAGTTTGACCACGACACCGTGTCACACTGGTACATCTACCGCGATGTTAGTGCTCTCACTAAACTGTCTTATGCTCAATTATGGCACAGTTTCAGTTTTAGGTCATTATCTTTGATTACGTTCTGGTTTTGAGCTCAGGTTGGCAGTACCATTTAAGTGCGCATGACTAGGATCGGTACATTAGTGCTGACCTCCATAGCCTTAATCTCATAGCCCCGAAGGCAAAATAGTACATGACTGGGAGTGGTACATCAGTGCTGACCTCCACAGCCTTATCTCATAGCCCCGAAGGCAAAATAGTACCTCCCTGTACGGAAGGCTGGTACGCCAGAAAGTGGTTTCATTACCGACTTTTTAACATTCTAACCCGGTGACTTCACATTGTCCCGTGGTTAGGAATGGTTCACATTTTAATTTTAGTTGAGTGAGTTTTATTAACCTCGCTCTAGTGCCCGAAGCACAATTAACCATGTGTCCCATTCTTATAGTGCCCGTAGCACATTTCGTCTCTCTCTCTATTCGATCATAGTGCCCGTAGCACATATGTACCTAACTTATAGTTAGTACATTAAAGTTAACACAATATTGCTATATGTTGTAGACAGATAAATGTCTGAACTTACCTTATCAGACTGTTCCCTTTCTCTCTCTTGGATCTTGAATCGCCTTCCTTGTAGGCCGATTTTGGGATCCTACAGACAAAACTATGTCTATTAATTTCTTTCCTATTTATAGCTTTTATTTTTCATTAAAAAGCTTAAATAAAACCTATTTATAACTTTTTAGGTTTTATTTATTATTTTCACCATTTTCCCCCAACTTTTACAAAATTACGATTTTGCCCCAATATTTTGGCAAAATTGCAGTTTTGCCCCTGACAGAATTTTATTGATCCAGACTGCATTTTTGGCTCTCAGGAACTTTTCTGACTCTTTTCTAATCATTACCGGGTTCGTTTCTATTTTATTTCCACTTTTTGCTTTCCCGGTCCTCAGGAAGCACTATTCCACCCTTACGTCGGTTTAGCGATTTTCTATCGTTTTGGAGCCTCAAATGGACGTTTCACTAGTATTTAAAACGTTCATCTAGACTTTCCCGACCTAGGTCTCCGAGGCTCGGGTTTTCCGTTCTCGACTCGGACCTTTATTTCATTTCCAAATACGCCCCCCCCCTCGGGGTCGGTTTTTTAATTTCACTCACGTTTTTCATTTTCAAGGGGACGGGTTACTATTCACGACCCACCCCTTAAATTTTTTTTTCTTATCCAATTTTTCCGTTAGGGACTCGGGTTTCCGTCCCGGCCCTAACTTTTATTTTAATTTCCATTTTACCCCGAATGCCGTTTTCGAAATTTCGGCAGCATTTCGGCGTAATTTTAAGGCTTCCGGCGTTAGGTACGCCTCGAACCGTATGTACCTGCCACGTACTATACTACAAGCCTATTTTACGTAAAAGTTTTCCAAACTTTTACATAAAAACCCACAAAATTCCAATTCCACATTATCACCCACATAACAAAATTTTTTCACAATTTTACCCTTAATTTGGTTTTGGTTTTCACAACCAAACCAAACCAAATTTTGTCAAACTTTCACCACACCTTAGGCCATTCAAATGTCACGTTTTTAACAAATTTTCAAGCAAATTTTCTTTGCATTTTCAACCAATTTTCCTAGGGTTTTTACCCTTGTATAACCCACGGCCAAAGAATGAAAACATGCCAAACAATTTTGTTTCATTCTTTCCATTATAAATTCATCATTTGCATATTGAAATGCATAATTCCAATCAACCAAATACCACATAAAACCATGAAAATTTTTCTTCCAAACCATTATTAAACCCCACGGCCATTTAATGTAATTCACACAAAGAAATTTTTTAAGCTTTTCACCATGACATACAAGCTTTATTCTTCACCAATTTCAACTTTGAAAGCATGTTAGCAATTAACCACAAAGTTTTCTCATTGGTTACCTAAGGTAACCCACGGATTTTCCCTTGAAAAACCAACAAAATTTCGGTTTTTCTTTACACAATTTGCATGGTTTTCTTCCTTATTACATCCTTAACATAACCCAACATCAAATCCATGAAAAACAACCAAAAATTTTCCATCTTTTTCTCACTATTCACCCACGGATTTCATGAAGAAAAACCATGAAAAAATTTAGTGAAAAAGGGAGTTACCTTGGTCTAATGCTTCCTTTGTCTTCAAGGAACACTTTGACACTCTTTTTTGTGAAGAAAAGTTGAAGAAAATCTTGGTTTCCCTTGGGTGGCTCACGTAGACTCCATGGAAAATAACTTAGCAAATTTTTCTTTGGTTTTGGCTTAAAAACATGTCTCGGCCTTTTGTTCCAAAATGTTGCCGACTTAATGCAACAAACAAGCCAATTAATTTGGCTTTAAACCAATGAAATTTTGACACCTTTCATGCCTAATTCTTTCTCCATTTTTCAAAAATTAAAAAGGGTAAATTTTGGCCAAATCTTGGCCTTTAGATCAAAAGGTGATTAAATCCTAGCCATTAATGCCACCAACCACCTTATTTCTTTCATTTATTAATCTTGATTTATGATGTCATAAATGCAAAAGTGAAAGTTGACTTTGACTTTCACTATTCACATTAATTCGACTACTTTTTGACCGATGCCGGTTCGAGCCGAAATTTTCCTGAAATCATCCCGGCGTGTTCCTGAGGTCTCCTGTGCAGTCGGATCAATTGAATCTGCTTCTGTTTGATCAAAATCAATCCCGGAAGTTTACCGTCTTTTATTGCTCCGGTTAGGGTTTTCAATGCCGGTTTTGCACCGTTTCACCCGTTTCAACTCAGTGAATTTTTCCAACACTGAATTCTTACTCGTCAATATTGTTAGAACATTTTCATATATTCTAAACAATATAAATACATTTATTTCACTCTTTAAATAGTACAAATTGTTATATACATACAATTGTACATTTTTCATCCGAGAACTGCCTGAATTTCCCGGTTGTCACATTAGGTACGCCTCGAACCATATGTACCTGCCACGTACTATACCACAAGCCTATTTTATGTAAAAGTTTTCCAAACTTTTACATAAAAACTCACAAATTTCCAATTTCATATTTTGACCCACATTACAACCTTTTTTTCACAATTTTGTCCATAGTTTGGTTTCGGTTTTTTTTTTTTCACAACCAAACCGAACCAAAATTTGTCAAACTTTTCAACCACTTTTTAGGCTATTCAATGCCATTTTTTTAACACATTTTCAAGCCCATTTTCAATGCATTTTCAACCAAATTTCCTAGGGTTTTTACCATATATAACCCACGGCCAATGAATGAAAAACATGCCAAATATTTTTGTTTCATTCTTTCAATCACATTTCCATCATTTACATATTAAAATGCATGATTTAAATTAACCAAACATCACATTAAATCATGCAAAAGTTTCCACCAACCCTTAGGTAACCCACGGCCACATTAGGTTAGGTGCACCCACAATTTTTTTTCAAGCTTTTCACAATGCAATTCAAGCTTTATTCTTCACAAAATTGAACTTGGAAGCAAATTAACAATTAAACCACAAAATTTTCTCATTGTTTACTTAAGGTAACCCACGGATTTACCCTTGAAAAACCAACAAAATTTCGGTTTTTCTTTAAACCAATTGCATGGTTTTCTTCCTTATTACATCCTTAACAAAACCCAACATCAAATTAATGAAAAACAACCAAAAATTCTCCATCTTTTTCCCACTATTCACCCACGGATTTCTTGAAGAAAAACCAACAAAAAGTCAAGTGCAAGGGAAGTTACCTTAGTCAATTGCTTCCTTTGTCTTCAAGGAGTGTTTTGACACCAATTTTGTGTAGAAATATTGAAGAAATTGCTTGGTTCCTCTTGGGTCACTCACGTACACACCATGGAAGACTTAGCAAATTTTTGTTCTTTGGTTTTGCTTCAAAATATGTCTCGGCCTTTTGTTCCCAAAAAGTGGCCGACTTATGCATGAAACAAGCCAATTAATTTGGCCTTTAACCAATCAAATTTCAACACCTTTCACCTTAATTCTTTCCATATTTTTCAAAAAATCAAAATGGTGAATTTTGGCCAAATCTTGGCCTTTAGATCAAAAAGTAGATGAATCTTGGCCATTAATGCTACCAACCACCATTTTCTTTCCATTTAATAAATGGATTAATGATGTCATAATTGCTAAAGTAAAAGTTGACTTTGACTTTTACTATTCACATTAATTCGACTACTTTTTGACCGATACCGGTTCGAGCCGAAATTTTCCTGAAATCGTCCCGGCGTGTTCCTGAGGTCTCCTATGCAGTCGGATCAACTTAAATTGCTTCCGTTTGATCAAAATCAATCCCGGAAGTTTTCCGTCTTTTATTGTCCCGGTTAGGGTTTTCAATGCCGGTTTTGGCACCGTTTCACCCGTTTCAACTCAGTGAATTTTTCCAACACTGAATTTTTACTCGTCAGTATTGTTAGAACATTTTCATATATTCTAAACAATATAAATACATTTATTTCACTCTTTAAATAGTACAAATTGTTATATACATACAATTGTACATTTTCATCCGAGAATTGCTTGAATTTCCCGGTTGTCACAATCAAAGTACACAAGTCATATACATGAAGCTGTCCTTTTACTCAGGATTAAGGTTACTGCACAATGAACGTCAAAAGCAGATCAATCCACTCAAAGCGGACTTCATAGATCAATCACGCTTTAGTCCCGGTCTAATATGTCACCACGAAGCAACATATCTATGTCTCTACTTGGGAGTCCAGCTCCAAACAGTCAAGACAAACCATCCCCTCCAAGACTTTAGACAACATAATAGTTTTAATATGAGTTAGATGCTCGGTCTAACCCCATAGACTACAGACCATAGTTTAGACCGCTAACTTTAGAACATTGTCTTCTCGCATACAAAAGTCCATTACATGCAACGTTCTAACAGTTTAACACAAGCAGTCAGGGAGCCATATTTGCTTACATTTACTTTAACATGTAAATAAGACGAGGACAGATAGCAATGTAATGAATAACCTCTATATATAATTTTATTATCCAGTTCAAAATAAATACATCAAAATATCTCTAATGCTTCGGGCATTTTCTAACAATCTCCCACTTGCCCTAAGCTAGTAGATGTACCATGTTATGCATCCCCATTGCCTCTACATGCCTCTGAAAACTTCTAGCCACCAAAGTCTTAGTAAAGGGATCGATAATGTTGTCCTCGGACGCGATCTTACATACATCTTCTTGTCCTGTCTCCACGTGCCCTCTAATAATATGATATCTCTGATCTATGTTCTTGGCCCTCTTGTGGTGCCGAGATTCCCTTGTGTTGGTAATAGCCCCAGTGTTATCATAGTAAAGTGTGATAGGCTTGTCAACACCCGGAATAACCTCAAGGTCTCTAAAGAACTTGTGGAGCCAAACTGCTTCTTTAGATGCCTCAGCCGCAGCCACATACTCAGCCTCCATAGTAGAGTCAGCTGTGCAGCCCTGCGTCACGCTCCTCCACACAATGGTGCCTCCTCCGAGTAAAAACACGGATCCAGATGTCGATTTCCTCGAATCCTTACAAGTCTAGAAGTTTGAGTCCGTGTATCCTACGGGTCTTAGGTTCCCTCCAGAATACACCAGCATATAATCCCTTGTTCTCTTAAGATACTTAAGTATATGCTTTACTGCTTGCCAGTGCTTGGTTCCAGGATTTGCTTGATATCGACTCACCATACCTACTGCAAAACATATATTCAGGCGAGTGCAAAGCATAGCATACATAAGGCTACCCATAGTGGATGCATAAGGGACCTTACTCATACGCTCTCTTTCTTCCGATGTCTTGGGACAGTCATCTAATGAAAGAGTTAGACCGGCAATAGAAGGTTGTGTACCTTTCTTTGCCTCTTGCATTACATATTTATCAATTATTTTATCTATGTATGAAGCTTGGGATAACGCTATCATTTTGTTCTTTCGATCTCTGAAGAGACGAATACCTAGAACATAATTAGCTTCTCCCAAGTCCTTCATGTCAAACTGTTGGTGTAACCAAAGCTTGACCGATGATAAGTTCCCTACATCATTCCCAATGAGTAGTATATCATCGACATAGAGTATCAGAAAGACCACTTTTCCATCCTTAATATGTTTATAAAAACAAGTTTCATCAACATTCTGCTCAAAACCAAATTTCTTAATCGCTTGATCAAACCTCTGGTTCCATGAGCAGGATGCTTGCTTTAATCCATAAATGGATCTAAGCAACTTGCAGACTTTCCTTTCTTGGCCATTCACTACGAACCCTTCGGGTTGTATCATATAGATATACTCTTCAAGATGGCCATTCAAGAATACCTTCTTGACATCCATTTGCCAGATCTCGTAATCGAGAGCCACAGCAACGGATAGAAGAATACGGATAGACTTCAGCATAGCAACAGGCAAAAAGGTTTCATCGTAATCTATTCCATCTTTTTGCGTGAACCCCTTTGCAACCAGTCTAGCTTTGAAAGTTTCCACTCTCCCTTCCGCATCCTTCTTTCTTTTGTAGACCCATTTGCATCCAATGGGTTTTATCCCATCCGGTAAATCTACAAGTTCCCAAACAGAGTTGGATTTCATAGAATCCATCTCATTGTTCATAGCCTGTTTCCAAGATTTAGAATCAACATCATTTATAGCTTCATCATAGGTGACCGGATCATCCTCATGCTCATGAGCCTCGGCCTGGTATACCTCAGCATCATACATGAAGAAATTAGGTTTCTTCGAAACCCTCCCACTATGACGAGGCACCCTAAATTGTTGATCGTCTGCAGGTTTTTCACTGGAACTCGGACTTGCGTCCAAGACTGAAATCTGTGGAGCAGTTCTTTCACCCGATAACTCCTCTAGCACTACTTTGCTTGGAGGCTTAAATTCATTCATGTGACTTTCCTCCAAGAATGTCGTATGAGTTGAGACAATGACTTTTTGTTCCTTCGGGTTATAGAACAGACCTCCTTTAGTTCCCTTTGGATACCCTACAAACATGCACAATTTTGATCTTGGTTCCAACTTTTTCGCATCCCTATCCAGTACATGTGCCGGGCAGCCCCATATTCTCATATGTCCAAGGGAGGGCTTCCTGCCACGCCACAATTCATACGAAGTTCTGGGAATTGATCTGCTTGGAACCTGGTTCAGAATATAGCACGCCGTTTGTAAAGCATATCCCCAAAATGATAATGGCAGCGTTGAATAACTCATCATGGATCGTACCATATCCAATAAGGTCCTGTTTCTCCTTTCGGCTACACCATTCTGTTGTGGAGTACCAGGTGCAGTCAATTGGGATAATATCCCGTTCTCTACAAGATGTCCTAGAAATTCATCAGAGAGATATTCGCCACCTTGATCAGATCGAAGTGTCTTTATGGATTTATCCAATTGCTTTTCCACTTCCGCATGATACTCTTTGAACTTGTCAAAGGTTTCGCTCTTGCCGTGCATCAGATACACATATCCATACCTTGAGTAATAATCTATAATAGAGACATAATACTCGAACCCTCCTCGTGTTGTGACGTTCATGGGGCTACATACGTTAGTGTGCACAATTTCTAAGAGCTCTTGATCCCTTGTATCCTTAGCTCCAAAAGACTTCTTGGTCATCTTACCCTCTAGATAAGACTCACATTGAGGAAGACGTACCTCCTCCAGAGATTCTAGAGGATGGTCTTTCACCAATCTTTGAATCCTATCCTGATTAATATGACCAAGTCTTAAATGCCAAAGATACACCTTGTTAGAGTGAGAAACTTTCAACCTTTTAGGGTTATCTATTAATTTGGTGTCAAGCAGTGAGTATATCTTTGGTTTGATCAAATATAGGTTTCCATCCATCCATGCAGAACAAATAAAAGACTTATTTATACGAATATCAACTCTTTTACCAAAAGAAACTGAATCAGAATTGTGGCGGCCCGCCCCTTGTGGAGATCATACAATACTATTACAGTTGAGCTTTATCGCTAACTGCGATATATTGTACTCTCATGGGTCGCCGGCTTATCTCTCTACTCTTTTTAAATCATGACGTTTTTGGGAAAATTTTTTTTTTCTTTAAACATCATATAAAATCTTTTCCCACTAATTACTTTGTTGGCAAGTACAAAGTAATATAAATAATACAGTACTTTTGTAAAATATATATATAATTACAAAAGAACTGTTTCCCCCATTTTTTTTTTCTTCACTTTAACGCTCAGCGGGAAGACTCTGGCAGTACCATATCCCTCGCCCAGTTATCCTATTTGACACGCGCCATCCCGTCCACATCCAGTCAAACAAGCTACTGAGCTGGTCGCTTACCTGCAACATTAGCAAAAATGGTGAGCTACAGGCTCAGTAAGTTCAAACATGCAAGAAATAAAATTTATATGAATAGACTATTCATCGTGAATAGTACCTTTGACCACTATTCATACGTGAATAGTAACTTTGACAACTATTCATGGTGAATAGTAAGTTTGACCACAACACTGTCTCACACTAGTACATCTACCGCGATGTTAGTGCTCTCACTAAACTGTCTTATGCTCAATTATGGCACAGTTTCAGTTTTAGGTCATTATCTTTGATTACGTTCTGGTTTTGAGCTCAGGTTGGCAGTACCATTTAAGTGCGCATGACTGGGAGCGGTACATTAGTGCTGACCTCCACAGCCTTAATCTCATAGCCCAGAAGGCAAAATTGTACATGACTGGGAGCGGTACATCAGTGCTGACCTCCACAGCCTTATCTCATAGCCCCGATGGCAAAATAGTACCTCCCTGTACGGAAGGCTGGTACGCCAGAAAGTGGTTTCATTACCGACTTTTTAACATTCTAACCCGGTGACTTCACATTGCCCCGTGGTTAGGAATGGTTCACATTTTAATTTTAGGTGAGTGAGTTTCATTAACCTCGCTCTAGTGCCCGAAGCACAATTAACCATGTGTCCCATTCTTATAGTGCCCGAAGCACATTACGTCTCTCTCTTTATTCTATCATAGTGCCCGTAGCACATATGTACCTAACTTATAGTTAGTACATTAAAGTTAGCACAATATTGCTATATGTTGCAGACAGGTAAATGTCTGAACTTACCTTATCAGACTGTTCCCTTTCTCTCTCTTGGATCTGGAATCGCCTTCCTTGTAGGCCGATTTTGGGATCCTACAGACAAAACCTTGTCTGTTAATTTCATTTCCATTTATAGCTTTTATTTTTCATTAAAAAGCTTAAATAAAACCTATTTATAACTTTTTAGGTTTTATTTATTATTTTCACCATTTTCCCCCAACTTTTACAAAATTACGATTTTGCCCCAATATTTTGGCAAAATTACAGTTTTATTGATCCAGACTGCATTTTTGGCTCTCGGGAACTTTTCTGACTCTTTTCTAATCATTACCGGGTTCATTTCTATTTTATTTCCACTTTTCAATTTCCCAACCCTCGGGAACCACTATTCCGACCCTTACGTCGGTTTAGCGATTTTCTATCGTTTCGGAGCCTCAAATGGACGTTTCACTAGTATTTAAAACATTCATCTAGACTTTCCCGACCTAGGTCTCCGAGGCTCGGGTTTTCCGTTCCCGACTCGAACCTTTATTTTATTTCCTAAAACGCCCCCCCCCTCGGGGTCGGTTTTTCAATCTCACACGCGTTTTTCATTTTTAAGGGGACGGGTTACTATTCACGAACCGCTCCTTAGGTTTTCCTTATTCACTTTTCCGTTAGGGACTCGGGTTTCCGACCCGACCCCAAACTTTTTATTTTTAATTCCATTTTACCCCAAATGCTGTTTTCGAAATTTCGGCAGCATTTCGGCGTAATTTTAAGGCTTCCGGCGTTAGGTACGCCTCGAACAGTATGTACCTGCCACGTACTATACCACAAGCCTATTTTATGTAAAAGTTTTCCAAACATTTACATAAAAGCCCACAAAATTTCAATTCCACATTATCACCCACATAACAAAATTTTTTCACAATTTACCCTTAATTTGGTTTCGGTTTTCACAACCAAACCGAACCAAATTTTGTCAAACTTTCACCACATTTTAGGTCATTCAAATGTCACTTTTTCAACTCATTTTCAAGCCCATTTTCTTGGCATTTTCAACCAATTTCTTAGGGTTTTTACCCTTATACAACCCACGGCCAAAGAATGAAAACATGCCAAAAAAATTTTGTTTCATTCTTTCCATTTTAAATTCATCATTTGCATATTGAAATGCATAATTTCAATCAACCAATTATCACATAGAACCATGAAAATTTTTCTTCCAAACTTTAGTAACCCCACGGCCACTTTATGAAATGCATACCAAGAATTTTTTTCAAGCTTTTCATAATGAAATGCAAGCTTTATTCTTCACAAAATTAAACTTGGAAGCAAGTTAGAAATTAAACCACAAAGTTTTCTCATTGGTTACCTAAGGTAACCCACGGATTTTCCCTTGAAAAACCAACAAAATTTCTGTTTTTCTTTACACAATTTGCATGGTTTTCTTACTTATTTCATCCTTAACAAAACCCAACATCAATTCAATGGAAAACAACCAAAAATTTTCCATCTTTTTCTCACTATTCACCCACGGTTTTATTGAAAAAAAAACCATGAAAAGTTAAGTGAAAAAGGAAGTTACCTTGGTCTAATGCTTCCTTTGTCTTCAAGGAACACTTTGTCACTCTTTTTGTGAAGAAATATCGAAGAAAAATCTTGGTTCTCCTTGGTAGCTCACATAGACACCATGGGAAAAACACTTAGAATTTTTTTCTCTTTGGTTTTGCTTTGAAATTTGGTTTCGGCCCTTTTGTTCCTAAGTTGCCGACTTAATCATGCAAGAAAGCCAATTAATTTGGCTCTAAACCAATCAAAATTTGACATCTTTCCAAGCCATTACTTTCCATAATTTTCAAAAATTAAAAAGGGTTAATTTTGGCCAAATCTTGGCCTTTAGATCAAAAGTTAAATGAATCATGGCCATTCATTCTACCAACCACCATAATTCTTTCCATTTATTAAATGGATTAATGATGTCATAAATGCTAAAGTGAAAGTTGACTTTGACTTTCACTATTCACATTAATTCGACTACTTTTTGACCGATGCCGGTTCGAGCCGAAATTTTCCTGAAATCGTCCCGGCGTGTTCCTGAGGTCTCCTATGCAGTCGGATCAATTTAAACTGCTTCCGTTTGATCAAAATCAATCCCGGAAGTTTACCGCCTTTTATTGTTCTGGTTAGGGTTTTCGATGCCGGTTTTGGCACCGTTTCACCCGTTTCAACTCAGTGAAGTTTTCCAACACTGAATTCTTACTCGTCAGTATTGTTAGAACATTTTCATATATTCTAAACAATATAAATACATTTATTTCACTCTTTAAATAGTACAAATTGTTATATACATACAATTGTACATTTTTTTCATCTGAGAACTGCCTGAATTTCCCGGTTGTCACAAGAATCCTTTATTAAACAAGCTACCGATATAAGATTCCTCCTAAAATTAGGAACATAAAAACAGTCTTTCAATAAAATAAACTTAAATTGATCAAAGTAAAGGTAAATATCTCCCACTGCCTCTTGTTAGGAAATGCCCTAAGTATTAGAGACATTTTGATGTATTCATTTTGAACTGGATAATAAAATTATACATAGAGGTTATTCATTACATTGCTATCTGTCCTCGTCTTATTTACATGTTAAAATAAATGTAAGCAAATATGGCTCACTGACCGCTTGTGTTAAAACTATTAGAACGTTGCATGCAATGGACTTTTGTATGCGAGAAGACAATGTTCTAAAGTTAGCAGTCTAAACTATGGTCTGTAGTCTATGGGGTTAGACCGAGCATCTAACTCATGTTAAGACTATTATGTTGTCTAAAGCCATAGAGGGGACGGTTTGTCTTGACTGTCTGGAGCTGGACTCCTAAGTAGAGACATAGATATGTTGCTTGGAGGTGATATATTAGACCGGGACTAAAGCGTGATTGATCTACATAGTCCGCTATGAGTGGATCAATCTGCTTTTGACGTTCATTGTGCAATAACCTTAATCCTGAGTAAATGAACTTCTTCATGTATATGACTTGTGTACTTTGATGTTCTAATGGCTAAAGCATCTCAGAGGTAGTAAGCTTATAGACCGGTTCGTTGGGTGCATGACTTGTATACGATGAAGGGTTTGTTTGCAGATATCGGAATCATAGCTCTGAGGAGTTAAAGGTATCCTCTTAAAGGCATTATACTGAATGTGAAAATGGACAAGGCCTTGGGTCGTCTGCTGGGCGGATGACTTCTTATTCACATATAGTGAATAATCATTTTCTTGATTCGGTAGTATAATGGAACTTTAAGATAGCCTGATCAGTAGGATTAAACGGACTTTGACCTAAGGCTGATCATGGATATCATATGAGGGTTTTGCATATATGACAAGGTCATTGGATAGTAGCTCGTCACAGGCTTACGTAATACGGTATATAATTGGGAGTTCAGTTTCAGGTTTATAGTGGTGTTACTCTGAAACTAGTGATTATATGATTGAGTTGTTCGGTAAAGAATGATGATCATTTGGAATCACGGGAGCCCGATTATATATGTCCAATCAGTCCCTCTACTAGCTCCACATAATTCCTTAACGTTTGGCAAATTGATTTGTGTATGCTATTGGCTAGTTTATTATGCATGGATGGTGATGACACAGGATGAGGATGGTAGACAAGATTCTCTCCGGTTGGATTCAGATTTTGTTTTGGATAATAGAGTACACAATTATTCGAACTCCAAATAAAGTTACCATGATTTTATTTGAGATCGGATTGGAGTTGTAGAAAATTATCCATGAGAACAAGAATTTGAAACACAACCGTTTTGTGGAATTTGAAATTTGAATTTTGAAATTTGAATTTTGAATTTTGAAATTTGAATTTTGAATTTTGAAATTGAAATTTGAATTTGAAATTTGAATTTGAAATTTGAAATTCAAATTTTGAATCACAGTCCAAGTAGGATTCGAATTTGTTGTGGAAAATCCACAAGGTTTGAAATTCGAATTTGAGTTGGATTTGGAGAGGATAATCTTGTTAGAATCCTACTTGAATTTTGAATCCAAATCCCAACAAAAGTGGACGAAATTTTTGAGGATAATCCTCAAGGAAATTTCAGATTTTGTGGATAAGATTCAAGGGAAAATTCAAGTTTCAATCCTAGTTGAATTTGGATTCTCCCCTTCCCTGAAAAGTGGCCGAAATTAGGGAGAAAATCTCCTAGGAAATTCGGTTATTTTTGGATAAGGTTGAGATAAGATTCAAGCTTGAAAATCCTAGTGGAATTTTGATTCTTCCTTATCCTAAAAGTGGCCGAAAATTTGGAGAAGATTTTCTCCTAGAAATTTCAGATTTTTTTGTTGAAAAAGGGGGATAAAATTCTAGTTAAAATCTTGTTTAGATTTGGATTGGATTTATCCTAAGAAAACCGAATTTAATTGTGGAGATTCTCCCTTGGAAAATTCGGATTTTTTGGTTATGGATAAGGGAGAAAATATTTTCCTAGTCCAATTCGAATTCAGAGAATCACCTCATGCAGGTCTATAAATAGAGGTCCTGCCATCTAGTTCTCTTAGGCCACAAACTCTCAGGTGAGCAGGCTTATTGTTGCACAGCTCATCGTGACAATAATGTTCTTTAGAGATCTGGGTGGTCGGAAGAAGACTAGCAGTGCTAGCATACCGATCGAGGTTCAGAGTGCCCACACACTCAGCCATTTGGGAATTGGAGAATAGTAGAGAAGGCTAGTTGGTTGAAGCCTCCGGTCATTCTCCTCCTACAAGATTGGCGTCCTTGAGGTATGAATTTTAATTGTTGTTGATTTATTGTATATGGCATCATGAGATATTTAACGATCTAAACATTTTTATTATTCCGCTGCGCCACTCTGATACGTTTTTACCGATTTATTTTCCTACAATTAGTATCAGAGCCATCTCATGACTATGCCATGTACATAAATTAGACAATTACGTAGTCTTTTTATTTATGTATGGATTTAATATTTAGAGAGTGGCATTCTAGGGTTCCTTTATGTTGTTATCATGGATTATGTATAAAGTATGTGGTTATTATAATTTTTTGAATTATTAAAAGCATGCTTGTTTATGCCGGTTATGGTTCCTTAGAATTTAGAAAAATTGTATCTAGGAATTTTTATGTAACCATGGGAGCAGTTTATAAACACTGTAATTTTCCCATGGATTTTAATTTTTGTCTCTTAGAATTTTTATGGTTAGAATTTTTGTACACCAGAAACGGTTTAGGAAATTTTATGTAATTATTCTTGGAGGAGATTGAAGATTGAAGACCATAATTTATTTTTCCCAAAAGTTAAATTTGATTTAAAGGTTGAAATTTTGATTGTGTGGAAAATTTCAATTTATTGGGATTCAAATTAATTTTTGGAGATCCTAATACGTAAATTGGAATATGACACGAAAATCAAGACACGGCCCCTCGGAATAGGCCGACGGGCCTTGGTGGGGCTGCAGCCCCTGCCCTCGGGCAGGATGGGGCTGCGGTAGCCCCTAAGCAGGCCCACACCACCCCAGCCGCAGGCTTGGCCTGCAGCCAAGGCTGGCCGCAGCCTGGGCGTGCAGCCTCTGGCTGCTGTGCCCAGCCTGGGCGTGCAGCATCTGGCTGCAGGCTTGGCCTGCAGCCCGGCAGGGCTACACATGGGGCGGCCGTGGGCTGCCAGCCCCTCAGGGGTCGGTGGCTGCCCACGGCGGCTGCCGCCTACAGGGACGGCGGTCTGACGGTCCAAAAATCAGAAAATTTTGATTTTTAAATTTGAGATTTAATTTTAAATCATGTTTAAAAATATGTAATTAAAAAATTTCAAATTTTTTGAAATTACATATTATTACACATGATGTTTAAAATTTAAATTTGAAATTTAAATTTGAAATTCGAATTTGGAATTTGAATTTGAAATTTAAATTTTTGGATATTTAAATTTTAAATAATTCTTGGGATGAGAAATAAATGGAGAGGCTGCATAAAGATGGATACAAGAAGATGGAACAGAATTCAAGACCCAAAGAATGCTTTGGATGGAATTTTATAATCTTTATTTTCTTTGTTCTAGGATGGAACCATAGCTTGGTTGTTCTGTCAATTATTTTTCTGTGATATGTCATGGATGTATAAATATGTATTGATGGATGTTTTGTATGCATATTTGATAACATGTCATATAGGATAGGTGAGTGCCGCTCATACTATATTGATCATACATAATTTGTCAAAACTTGCATGTTTTTCAAAATATTGAGTAGGAGAGGGTTTCAAATAAAACCCACGGCCTCCATTGTTGATCCATATGTGAAAGCATGGTAACGCCTCGCGTCAGTTCTGCCCTGACCACACCCCTCGGTAGGTGTTTACCACTGCCGGTATACTAGATTGGATCTCCTATGTGGAAAACGTGTTCGGGTACGATCCTATTCATGACCACCCCTTGGTGGCTTGGTAGGACGTGGATCGGGCTACGTAAACAATGGTTATACACTCAAGACTCGTTTAGTTATTAACCTTCCCTAGAAGCTCTGTTAACTAAACTGGTGGCCAAATAAGCGGTTATTAATATATGTCTTAACCTTGGAGGATTTGAGGTAACATATATTAATTGGATGGGGTCCATGTTCAGCTATTTGTTCTCATGACCACCCCTCGGTGGCTTGGGGCAATAGATGCTGAGAATTACCGATGCAATGCTACATGTTTTTCAAGTTTCATGTAGGAACATGCTTGTATGTTTTATTTGCTAAATTATCTGTATATTTGCTTGGGCTTTGTAATGATGTCTAGTATAATTTTATTTCAGTTCAAAATGTCACCGACACCCCTCATTTCAATACTTACTGAAAATAAGCTGAATGGCGATAATTATAAAGACTGGAAAAGAAATCTATTAATAGTTCTCAGCTGCAAGAGACACAAGTTCGTGCTGGACGAACCATGCCCACCAGGGCCCAAACCTGACACACCACTTGAGGAGGTCCTGGTTGCCTATAATCGTTGGAGAGAATCCAATGAGATAGCTTGATGCTACATCCTTGCTAGCATGACGAGTGCTTTACAAAAGCAGCATGAGACTTATCAAGTTGCTGGGGAGATCATGGACAATCTAGAGGACATGTTCGGAGGCCAATAAAAATTGGCTCGACAGTCAGCTATAACCAGCATTATGAACTCTAAGCAAAAGGTGGGTACTCTAGTGAAGGACCATATGATCACTCTAATGGGATTCTTCACTGAGGCTGCCGAGAATGGTGCTGAGTTGGACTACAACACCCAGATCGAGATGGTGTTCAAGACTCTGTCTAAAGATTTTATGGGGTTTAAGGCCGCATAAAATCTGGCGACAAAGGAGTTAGGACTAACCGAGCTCATGAAGCAACTACAGGCTTATGAGCGGATGATCAGGGATGAGGATGTGGTCCGACCTAAAGGAGAGGCCAATTTGGTGGAATCTTCCAATCCCTCACGGAAGAGGAAGAAGCCAAATAAGAAGCAAGTGGCTTCTAGTTCTTCTAATCCTCCTGTCTCAGACGGGAAGAAGAAGAAGAAGAACAAGAAGCCGAAGGACCCTAAAAAGACCAAATGCTTCCATTGTGGGAAGGTAGGTCACTTCAAGAAGGCTTGCCGGGAATTCCTAGCCGCCAAGGGCAAGGAAGGTAAGGAACTTCATTACCTGGAAGCGTGTTTGGTGGAAGAATCGAAAGACACTTGGGTCATTGATTCGGGCGCTACTAATCATGTTTGTGTTTCTATGCAGGGGTTCGTGGAAACGAGAAGTCTACATGATAGGAGCCTCTCGTTGCGGACTAGAGATGGTAGCTTTGTGGCGGCTGAGGCAGTGGGAGATGTTTATCTTTATTTTGATCAATTTAGGTTTATTGAAAGACTGTTTTTATGTTCCTAATTTTAGGAGGAACCTTATATCGGTAGCTTGTTTAATAAAGGATTCTTATTCAGTTTCTTTTAGTAAAAGAGTTGATATTGGTAGAAATAAGTCTTTTATCTATTCTGGATGGATGGATTGTAGGAAAATTAATCGGTAAAACGTATCAGAGTGGCGCAGCGGAACAATAAAAAATTTTAGATCGTTAAATATCTCATGATGCCATATACAATAAACCAACAACAATTAAAACTCATACCTCAAGGACGCCAATCTTGCAGGAGGAGAATGACCGGAGGCTTCAATCAACTAGCCTTCTCTACTATTCTCCAATTCCCGAATGGCTGAGTGTGTGGGCACTCTGAACCTCGATCGGTATGCTAGCACTGCTAGTCTTCTTCCGACCACCCAGATCTCTAAAGAACTTTATTGTCACGATGAGCTGTGCAACAATAAGCCTGCTTACCTTTGAGTCTGTGGTCTGAGAGAACTGGAGTGGCAGGACCTCTATTTATAGACCTGCATGAGGTGATTCTCTGAATTTGAATTGGATTAGGAAAAGATATTTTCCCTTATCCTTAACCATAAAATCTGAATTTTTCCAAGAGAGAATCTCCACAAAAAATTCGGTTTTTCTTAGGATAAATCTAGTACAAATCTAAACAAGATTTTAACTAGAATTTTATCTCCCTTTTTCAACCAAAAAATCCGAATTTCTCTTGGAGAAAATCTCAACAAAAGTTTCGGCTATTATGGATAAGGGAGAATCAAAAATTCCACTAGGATTTTCAAGCTCGAATCTCATCTCAACCTTATCCAAAATAACCGAATTTCCTAGGAGATTTTCTCCCTAATTTCGGCCACTTTTCAGGGAAGGAGAGAATCCAAATTCAACTAGGATTGAAACTTGAATTTTCCCTTGAATCCTATCCACAAAAACCGAAATTTGCTTGAAGATTATCCTCAAAATTTCGTCCCTTATTTGTTGGGATTTGGATTCAAAATTCAAGTAAGATTCTAACAAGATTATCCTCTCCAAATCCAACTCAAATTCGAATTTCAAACCTTGTGGATTTTCCACAACAAATTCGAATCCTACTCGGACTGTGATTCAAAATTTGAATTTCAAATTTCAAATTCAAATTTCAAATTTAAATTTCAAATTTCAAATTTCAAATTTCAAATTTAAATTTCAAATTCAAATTTCAAATTCGAATTTCAAATTCAAATTTCAAATTCAAATTTCAAATTCAAAATTCAAATTTCAAATTTCAAAATTCAAATTTCAAATTTCAAAATTCAAATTTCAAATTCCACAAAAACGGTTGTGTTTCATATTCTTGTTCTCATGGATAATTTTCTACAACTCCAATCCAATCTCAAATAAAATCATGGCAACTTTATTTGGAGTTCGAATAATTGTGTACTCTATTATCCAAAACAAAAACTGAATCCAACCGGAGAGAATCTTGTCTACCATCCTAATCCTGTGTCATCACCATCCATGCATAATAAACTAGCCAATAGCATACACAAATCAATTTGCCAAACGTTAAGGAATTATGTGGAGCTAGTAGAGGGACTGATTGGACATATATAATCGGGCTCTCATGATTCCATATGATCATCATTCTGTACCGAATAACTCAATCATATGATCACTAATTTCAGAGTCACACTACTATAAACCTGAAACTGAACTCCCAATTATATACCGTATTACGTAAGCCTGTGACGAGCTACTATCCAATGACCTTGTCATATATGCAAAACCCTCATATGATATCCATGATCAGCCTTAGATCAAAGTCCGTTTAATCCTACTGATCAGGCTATCTTAAAGTTCCATTATACTACCGAATTAAGAAAATGATTATTCACCATGTGTGAATAAGAAGTCATCCGCCCAGCAGACGACCCAAGGCCTTGTCCATTTTCACATTCAGTATAATGCCTTTAAGAGGATAACTTTAACTCCTCAGAGCTATGATTCCGATATCTGCAAACAAACCCTTCATCGTATACAAGTCGTGCACCCAACGAACCGGTCTATAAGCTTACTACCTCTGAGACGCTTTAGCCATTGGAACATCAAAGTACATAAGTCATATACATGAAGTAGTTCATTTACTCAGGATTAAGGTTATTGCACAATGAACGTCAAAAGCAGATTGATCCACTCATAGCGGACTACGTAGATCAATCACGCTTTAGTCCCGGTCTAATATGTCACCACCAAGCAACATATCCATGTCTCTACTTAGGAGTCCAGCTCCAGACACTCAAGACAAACCGTCCCCTCTAAGGCTTTAGACAACATAATAGTCTTAACATGAGTTAGATGCTCGGTCTAACCCAATAGACTACAGACCATAGTTTAGACTGCTAACTTTAGAACATTGTCTTCTCGCATACAAAATTCCATTGCATGCAACGTTCTAATAGTTTTAACACAAGCAGTCAGTGAGCCATATCTGCTTACATTTACTTTAACATGTAAATAAGACAAGGACAGATAGCAATGTAATGAATAACCTCTATGTATAATTTTATTATCCAGTTCAAAATAAATACATCAAAATGTCTCTAATACTTAGGGCATTTCCTAACATGGATGGAAACCTATATTTGATCAAACCAAAGATGTACTCACTGCTTGACACTGAATTAATTGATAACTCTAAAAAGGTTGAAAGTTTCTCACTCTAACAAGGCGTATCTTTGGCATTTAAGACTTGGTCATATTAATCAGGATAGGATTCAAAGATTGGGGAAAGATGGTCCTCTGGAATCTCTAGAGGAGGTATGTCTTCCCCAATGTGAGTCTTATCTAGAGGGTAAGATGACTAAGAGGTCTTTTGGAGCTAAGGGTACAAGGGCTCAGGAGCTCTTAGAAATTGTGCACACTGACGTATGTGGCCCTATGAACGTCACAGCATGAGGAGGGTTCAAGTATTATGTCTCTTTTATAGATGATTACTCGAGGTATGGATATGTATATCTGATGCACCGCAAGAGCGAAACCTTTGACAAGTTCAAAGAGTATCGTGCGGAAGTGGAAAAGCAATTGGATAAATCCATAAAGACACTTCGATCTGATCGAGGTGGCGAATATCTCTCCGATGAATTTCTAGGACATCTTGTGGAGAATGGGATTTTATCCCAATTGACTGCACCTGGTACTCCACAACAGAATGGTGTAGCTAAAAGGAGAAACAGGACCTTGTTGGATATGGTACGGTCCATGATAAGTTATTCAACGCTGCCATTATCATTTTGAGGATATGCTTTACAAACGGCGTGCTATATTCTGAACCAGGTTCCAAGCAAATCAATTCCCAGAACTCCGTATGAATTGTGGCATGGCAGGAAGCCCTCCCTTGGACATACGAGAATATTGGGCAGCCCAGCACATGTACTGGATGGGGATGCGAAAAAGTTGGAACCAAGATTAGAATTGTGCATGTTTGTAGGGTATCCAAAAGGAACTAAAGGAGGTCTGTTCTATAACCCGAAGGAACAAAAAGTCATTGTCTCAACCCATGCGACATTCTTGGAGGAAAGTCACATGAATGACTTTAAGCCTCGAAGCAAAGTGGTGCTAGAGGAGTTATCAGGTGGAAGAACTGCTCCACGGATTTCGGTCTTGGACGCAAGTCCGAGTTCCAGTGAAAGACCTGCAGACGATCAACAATTTAGGGTGCCTCGTCGTAGTGGGAGGGTTTCGAAGAAACCTAATTTCTTCATGTATGATGCTGAGGTATACCAGGCCGAGGCTCATGAGCATGAGGAAGATCCGGTCACATATGATGAAGCTATAAATGATGTTGATTCTAAATCTTGGAAACAGGCTATGAACAATGAGATGGATTCTATGAAATCCAACTCTGTTTGGGAACTTGTAGATTTACCGGATGGGATAAAACCTATTGGATGCAAATGGGTCTACAAAAGAAAGAAGGATGCGGAAGGGAGAGTGGAAACTTTCAAAGCTAGACTGGTTGCAAAGGGATACACGCAAAAGGCTGGAATCGATTACGAGGAAACCTTTTCGCCTGTTGTTATGCTGAAGTCTATCCGTATTCTTCTGTCCATTGCTGCGGCTCTCGATTACGAGATCTGGCAAATGGATGTCAAGACGACATTCTTGAATGGCCATCTTGAAGAGTTTATCTATATGATACAGCCCGAAGGGTTCGTAGCGAAGGCCAAGAAAGGAAAGTCTGCAAGTTGCTTAGATCTATTTATGGATTAAAGCAGGTATCCCGCTCATGGAACCAGAGGTTTGATCAAGCGATTAAGACATTTGGTTTTGAGCAGAACGTTGATGAACCTTGTGTTTATAAACGTATTAAGGATGGAAAAGTGGTCTTTCTGATACTCTATGTCGATGATATACTACTCATTGGGAATGATATAGGGAACTTATCATCGGTCAAGCTTTGGTTACACCAACAGTTTGACATGAAGGACTTGGGAGAAGCTAATTATGTTCTAGGCACTCGTCTCTTCAGAGATCGAAAGAACAAAATGATAGCATTATCCCAAGCTTCATACATAGATAAAATAATTGACAAATATGCAATGCTAGAGGCAAAGAAAGGCTCACAACCTTCTATTGCCGGTCTAACTCTTTCATTGGATGACTGTCCCAAGACATCGGAAGAAAGAGAGCGTATGAGTAAGGTCCCTTATGCATCCGCTATGGGAAGCCTTATGTACGCTATGCTTTGCACTCGCCCGGACATATGTTTTGCAGTAGGTATGGTGAGTCGATATCAAGCGAATCCTGGAACCAAGCACTGGCAAGCAGTAAAGCATATACTCAAGTATCTTAAGAGAACGAGGGATTATATGCTGGTGTATTCTGGAGGGGACCTAACACCCGTAGGATACACGGACTTAGACTTCCAGACTTGTAAGGATTCGAGGAAATCGACTTCTGGATCAGTGTTTTTACTCGGAGGAGGTGCCATTGTGTGGAGGAGCGTGAAGCAGGGCTGCATAGCTGACTCTACTATGGAGGCTGAGTATGTGGCTGCGGCTGAGGCATCTAAAGAAGCGGTTTGGCTCCGCAAGTTCTTTAGAGACCTTGAGGTCATTCCGGGTGTTGACAAGCCTATCACACTTTACTGTGATAATACAGGGGCTATTGCCAACACAAAGGAATCTCGGCACCACAAGAGGACCAAACACATAGATCAGAGGTATAACATTATTAGAGGGCATGTGGAGACAGGACAAGTGGATGTATGTAAGATCGCATCCGAGGATAACATCGCTGATCCCTTTACTAAGACTTTGATGGCTAGAGGCTTTGAGAGGCATGTAGAGGCGACGGGGATGCGTAACATGGCACATCTACTGGCTTAGGGTAAGTGGGAGATTGTTAGGAAATGCCCTAAGTATTAGAGACATTTTGATGTATTCATTTTGAACTGGATAATAAAATTATACATAGAGGTTATTCATTACATTGCAATCTGTCCTCGTCTTATTTACATGTTAAATTAAATGTAAGCAAATATGGCTCACTGACTGCTTGTGTTAAAACTGTTAGAACGTTGCATGCAATGGACTTTTGTATGCGAGAAGACAATGTTATAAAGTTAGCAGTCTAAACTATGTTCTGTAGTCTATGGGGTTAGACCGAGCATCTAACTCATGTTAAGACTATTATGTTGTCTAAAGCCTTAGAGGGGACGGTTTGTCTTGAGTGTCTGGAGCTGGACTCCTAAGTAGAGACATAGATATGTCGCTTGGAGGTGACATATTAGACCGGGACTAAAGCGTGATTGATCTACGTAGTCCGCTATGAGTGGATCAATCTTCTTTTGACGTTCATTGTGTAATAACCTTAATCCTGAGTAAATGAACTTCTTCATGTATATGACTTGTGTACTTTGATGTTCCAATGGCTAAAGCGTCTCAGAGGTAGTAAGCTTATAGACCGGTTCGTTGGGTGCATGACTTGTATACGATGAAGGGTTTGTTTGCAGATATCGGAATCATAGCTCTGAGGAGTTAAAGGTATCCTCTTAAAGGCATTACACTGAATGTGAAAATGGATAAGGCCTTGGGTCGTCTGCTGGGCGGATGACTTCTTATTCACATATGGTGAATAATCATTTTCTTGATTCGGTAGTATAATGGAACTTTAAGATAGCCTGATCAGTAGGATTAAACGGACTTTGACCTAAGGCTGATCATGGATATCATATGAGGGTTTTGCATATATGACAAGGTCATTGGATAGTAGCTCGTCACAGGCTTATGTAATACGGTATATAATTGGGAGTTCAGTTTCAAGTTTATAGTGGTGTGACTCTGAAACTAGTGATTATATGATTGAGTTGTTCGGTAAAGAATGATGATCATATGGAATCACGGGAGCCCGATTATATATGTCCAATCAGTCCCTCTACTAGCTCCACATAATTCCTTAACGTTTGGCAAATTGATTTGTATATGCTATTGGCTAGTTTATTATGCGTGGATGGTGATGACACAGGATTAGGATGGTAGACAAGATTCTCTCCGGTTGGATTCAGATTTTGTTTTGGATAATAGAGTACACAATTATTCGAACTCCAAATAAAGTTGCCATGATTTTATTTGAGATTGGATTGGAGTTGTAAAAAATTATCCATGAGAACAAGAATATGGAACACAACCGTCTTGTGGAATTTGAAATTTGAATTTTGAAATTTGAAATTTGAATTTTGAAATTTGAAATTTGAATTTTGAATTTGAAATTCGAATTTGAAATTTGAAATTTGAAATTTGAAATTTGAATTTGAAATTTGAATTTGAAATTTGAAATTCAAATTTTGAATCACAGTCCAAGTAGGATTCGAATTTGTTGTAGAAAATCCCCAAGATTTGAAATTCGAATTTGAGTTGGATTTGGAGAGGATAATCTTGTTAGAATCCTACTTGAATTTTGAATCCAAATCCCAACAAAAGTGGACGAAATTTTTGAGGATAATCCTCAAGGAAATTTCAGATTTTGTGGATAAGATTCAAGGGAAAATTCAAGTTTCAATCCTAGTTGAATTTGGATTCTCTCCTTCCCTGAAAAGTGGTCGAAATTAGGGAGAAAATCTCCTAGGAAATTCGGCTATTTTTGGATAAGGTTGAGATAAGATTCAAGCTTGAAAATCCTAGTGGAATTTTGATTCTTCCTCATCCTAAAAGTGGCCGAAAATTTGGAGAAGATTTTCTCCTAGAAATTTCAGAATTTTTGGTCGAAAAAGGGGGATAAAATTCTAGTTAAAATCTTGTTTAGATTTGGATTGGATTTATCCTAAGAAAACCGAATTTAATTGTGGAGATTCTCCCTTGGAAAATTTGGATTTTTTGGTTATGGATAAGGGAGAAAATCTTTTCCTAGTCCAATTCGAATTCAGAGAATCACCTTATGCAGATCTATAAATAGAGGTCCTGCCACTCCAGTTCTCTTAGACCACAGACTCTCAGGTGAGTAGGCTTATTGTTGCACAGCTCATCGTGACAATAAAGTTCTTTAGAGATCTAGGTGGTCGGAAGAAGACTAGCAGTGCTAGCATACCGATCGAGGTTCAGAGTGCCCACACACTCAGTCATTCGGGAATTGGAGAATAGTAGAGAAGGCTAGTTGGTTGAAGCCTCCGGTCATTCTCCTCCTACAAGATTGGCGTCCTTGAGGTATGAATTTTAATTGTTGTTGATTTATTGTATATGGCATCATGAGATATTTAACGATCTAAAAATTTTTATTGTTCCGCTGCGCCACTCTGATACATTTTTGCCGATTTATTTTCCTACACCTCAGCCACCACTAAGCTACCATCTCAAGTCCACAACGAGAAGCTCCTATCATGTAGACTTCTCGTTTCCACAAACCCCTGCATAGAAACACAAACATGATTAGTGGCGCCTGAATCAATGACCCAAGTGTCTTTTGATTCTTCCACCAAACACGCTTCTAAGTAGTAAAGTTCCTTACCTTCCTTACCCTTGGTGGATAGGAATTCTCGGCAAGCCTTCTTAGAGTGACCTACCTTCCCACAATGAAAGCATTTCGACTTTTTAGGGTCCCTGGGCTTCTTGTTGTTCTTCTTCTTCTTCCCATCCGAGACAAGAGGATTAGAAGGACTAGAAGCTGCTTGCTTTTGGTTTGGCCTCTTCCTCTTCCGTGAGGGTTTGGAAGATTTCACTAAATTGGCCTCACCTTTGGGTTGGACCGCATCCCCATCCCTGATCATCCGCTCATAAGCTTGGAGTTGCTTCATGAGCTCGGTTAGTCCTAACTCCCTTGTTGCCAGATTGTATGCGGCCTTAAACCCCACAAAATCTTTAGACAGAGTTTTGAACACCATCTCGATCTGGGTGTTGTAGTCCAACTCAGCACCGTTCTCGGTAGCCTCAACGAAGAATCCCATTGGAGTGATCATATGGTCCTTCACCAGAGTACCCGCCTTTTGCTTAGAGTTCATAATGCTGGTTACAGCGGACTGTCGAGCCAATTTTCTTGGCCTCCGAACATGTCCTCCAGATTGTCCACGATCTCCCTAGCAACCTGATAAGTCTCATGCTACTTTTGTAAAGCACTCGTCATGCTAGCAAGCATGTAGCATCGAGCTATATCATTGGATTCTCTCCAACGAGTATAGGCAACCGGGACCTCCTCAAGCGGTGTGTCAGGTTTTAGCCCTGGTGGGCATGGTTCGTCCAGTATGAACTTGTGTCTCTCGCAGCTGAGAACTATTAACAGATTTCTTTTCCAATCCTTATAATTATTGCCATTGAGTTTATTCTCAGTAAGTATTGAAATGAGGGGTGTCGGTGACATTTTGAACTAAAATAAAATTATACTAGACATCATTATAAAGCCCAAGCAAATATACAGATAATTTAGCAAATAAAACATACAAGTATGTTCCTACATGAAACTTAAAAAACATGTAACATTGCAATGGTAATTCTCAGCACCTATTGCCCCAAGCCACCGAGGGGTGGTCATGAAAACAAATAGCCGGAATATGGACCCCGTCCAATTAATATATGTTGCCTTAAATCCTCCAAGGTTAAGACATATATTAATAACCGCTTATTTGGCCACCAGTTTAGTTAACAGAGCTTCTAGGGAAGGTTAATAACTAAACGAGTCTTGAGTGTATAACCATTGTTTACGTAGCCTGATCCATGTCCAACCAAGCCACCGAGGGGTGGTCAAGAATAGGATCATACCCGAACATATTTTCCATATAGGAGATCCAATCTAGTATATCGATGGCGGTAAACACCTACCGAGGAGTGTGGTCAGGGCAGAACTGACGCGAGGCGTTACCATGCTTTCACATATGGATCAACAATGGAGGCCATGGTTTTTTGTTTGAAACCCTCTCTCACTCAATATTTTGAAAAACATGTAAGTTTTGACAAATTATGTATGATCAATATAGTATGAGCGGCACTCAGCTATCCTATATGGCATGTTATCAAATATGCATATAAAACATCCATCAATACATATTTATACATTCATGACATATCACAAAAAAAATTAATTGACAGAATAACCAGGCTATGGTTCCATCCTAGAACAAAGAAAATAAAGATTACAAAATTTCATCCAAAGCATTCTTTGGGTCTTGAATTTTGTTTCGTCTTCTTATATCCATCTTTATGTAGCCTCTCCATTTATTTCTCATCCCAAGAATCATTTAAAATTTAAATCTCCAAAAATTTAAATTTCAAATTCAAATTCCAAATTCGAATTTCAAATTTAAATTTCAAATTCAAATTTTAAACAATTTTAAACATCATGTGTAATAATATGTAATTTCAAAAATTTCAAATTTTTAATTACATATTTTTAAACATGATTCAAAATTAAATCTCAAATTTAAAAATCAAAATTTTTGATTTTTGAATCGTCGCACCACCGTCCCCGGAGGTGGTAGCTGCCATGGGTAGCCACTAGCCCTGGGGGGGCTGGCAGCCCACGACCGCCCATGTGCAGCCTTGCCGGGCTGCAGGCCAAGCCTACAATGCCAGGCTGCATGCCCAGGCTAGGCACAACTGTTAGGAAATGCCCTAAGTATTAGAGACATTTTGATGTATTCATTTTGAACTGGATAATAAAATTATACTTAGAGGTTATTCATTACATTGCTATCTGTCCTTATCTTATTTACATGTTAAAGTAAATGTAAGCAAATATGGCTCACTGACTGCTTATGTTAAAACTGTTAGAATGTTGCATGCAATGGACTTTTGTATGCGAGAAGACAATGTTCTAAAGTTAGCAGTCTAAACTATGGTCTGTAGTCTATGGGGTTAGACCGAGCATCTAACTCATGTTAAGACTATTATGTTGTCTAAAGCCTTAGAGGGGACGGTTTGTCTTGACTGTCTGGAGCTGGACTCCCAAGTAGAAACATGGATATGTTGCTTGGTGGTGACATATTAGACCGGGACTAAAGCGTGATTGATCCACGTAGTCCGCTATGAGTGGATCAATCTGCTTTTGACGTTCATTATGCAATAACCTTAATTATGAGTAAATGAACTTCTTCATGTATATGACTTGTGTACTTTGATGTTCCAATGGCTAAAGCGTCTCAGAGGGTAGTAAGCTTATAGACCGGTTCGTTGGGTGCAAGACTTGTATACGATGAAGGGTTTGTTTGCAGATATCGGAATCATAGCTCTGAGGAGTTAAAGGTATCCTCTTAAAGGCATTATACTGAATGTGAAAATGGACAAGGCCTTGGGTCGTCTGCCGGGCGGATGACTTCTTATTCACATATGGTGAATAATCATTTTCTTGATTCGGTAGTATAATGGAACTTTAAGATAGCCTGATCAGTAGGATTAAATGGACTTTGACCTAAGGCTGATCATGGATATCATATGAGGGTTTTGCATATATGACAAGGTCATTGGATGGTAGCTCGTCACAGGCTTACGTAATATGGTATATAATTGGGAATTCAGTTTCAGGTTTATAGTGGTGTGACTCTGAAATTAGTGATCATATGATTGAGTTATTCGGTACAGAATGATGATCATATGGAATCACGGGAGCCCGATTATATATGTCCAATCAGTCCCTCTACTAGCTCCACATAATTCCTTAACGTTTGGCAAATTGATTTGTGTATGCTATTGGCTAGTTTATTGTGCATGGATGGTGATGACACAGGATTAGGATGGTAGACAAGATTCTCTCCGGTTGGATTCAGATTTTGTTTTGGATAATAGAGTACACAATTATTCGAACTCCAAATAAAGTTGCCATGATTTTATTTGAGATTGGATTGGAGTTGTAGAAAATTATCCATGAGAACAAGAATATGAAACACAACCGTTTTGTGGAATTTGAAATTTGAATTTTGAAATTTGAAATTTGAATTTTGAAATTTGAAATTTGAATTTTGAATTTGAAATTTGAATTTGAAATTCGAATTTGAAATTTGAATTTGAAATTTAAATTTGAAATTTGAAATTTGAAATTTGAAATTTGAATTTGAAATTTGAATTTGAAATTTGAAATTCAAATTTTGAATCACAGTCCAAGTAGGATTCGAATTTGTTGTGGAAAATCCACAAGGTTTGAAATTCGAATTTGAGTTGGATTTGGAGAGGATAATCTTGTTAGAATCCTACTTGAATTTTGAATCCAAATCCCAACAAAAGTGGGCGAATTTTTTGAGGATAATCCTCAATTTAAAATTCGGTTTTTGTGGATAAGATTCAAAGGAAAATTCAAGTTTCAATCCCAGTTGAATTAGGATTCTCTCCCTCCCTAAAAGTGGCCGAAATTATTGGATTTATCCAAGGAAAAATTCGGTTATTTTTTGGATAAGGTTGAGATGAGATTTAGCTTGAAAATCCTAGTGGAATTTTTGATTCGCCCTTATCCATAATGGCCGAAATCTTTAGGGAAGATACACCTTGTGAATTTCGGATTTTTTGGTTGAAAAAGGGAGATAAAATTCTAGTTAAAATCTTGTTTAGATTTGGATTGGATTTATCCTAGAAAAACCAAATTTAATTGTGGAGATTCTCCCTAGGAAAATTCGGATTTTATGGGTTTGGATAAGGGAAAATATCTTTTCCTAATCTAATTCAAATTCAGAGATTCACCTCATGCAGGTCTATAAATAGAGGTCCTGCCACTCCAGTTCTCTCAGACCACAGACTCTCAGGTGAGCAGGCTTATTGTTGCACAGCTCATCGTGACAATAAAGTTCTTTAGAGATCTGGGTGGTCGGAAGAAGACTAGCAGTGCTAGCATACCGATCGAGGTTCAGAGTGCCCACACACTCAGCCATTCGGGAATTGGAGAATAGTAGAGAAGGCTAGTTGGTTGAAGCCTCCGGTCATTCTCCTCCTGCAGATTGGCGTCCTTGAAGTATGAGTTTTAATTGTTGTTGATTTATTGTATATGGCATCATGAGATATTTAACGATCTAAAAATTTTTATTGTTCCGCTGCACCACTCTGATGCGTTTTTACCGGTTTAATTTCCTACAATTGGTATCAGAGCGATCTCATGACTATGCCATGTACATAAATTAGACAATTACTTAGTCTTTTTATTTATGTATGGATTTGATATTTAGAGAGTGGCATTCTAGGGTTCCTTTATGTTGTTATCATGTATTATGTATAAAGTATGTGGTTATTTTAATTTTTTGAATTATTATAAGCATGCTTGTTTATACCCGTTATGGTTCCTTAGAATTTAGAAAAATTGTATCTAGGAATTTTTTATGTAACCATGGGAGCAGTTTATTAACACTGTAATTTTCCCATGGATATTAATTCTTGTCTCTTAGAATTTTTATGGTTAGAATTTTTGTACACCGGAAACGGTTTAGGAATTTTTTATGTAATTATTCTTGGAGGAGATTGAAGATTGAAGACCGTAATTTATTTTTCCCAAAAAGTTAAATTTAATTTAAAGATTGAAATTTTGATTGTGTGGAAAATTTCAATTTAATTGGGATTCAAATTAATTTTTGGAGATCCTAATAGGTAAATTGGAATATGGCACGAAAATCGAGACACGACCCCTCGGGATAGGCCGACAAACCTTGGTGGGGCTGCAGCCCCTGCCCTCGGGCAGGGTGGGGCTGCGGCAGCCCCTGTGCAGGCCCACACCACCCACGGCCGCAGGCTCTGCCTGCAGCCAGGGGTGGCCGTGGCCTGCCCAAGGCTGGTCGCAGCCTGGGCGTGCAGCCTCTGGCTGCAGGCGCTGCCTGCAGCCTGCCGGCTGCTGCGCCCAGTCTGGGCGTGCAGCCTGGCACTGCAGGCTTGGCCTGCAGCCCGGCAGGCTGCACAAGGGGCGGCCGTGGGCTGCCAGCCCCTCCGGGGTTGGTGGCTGCCCACGGCGACTGCCGCCTACGGGGGCGGCGGTCCGACTGTCCAAAAATCAGAAAATTTTGATTTTTAAATTTGAGATTTAATTTTAAATCATGTTTAAAAATATGTAATTAAAAATTTGAAATTTTTGAAATTACATATTATTACACATGATATTTTAAAATTGTTTAAAATTCAAATTTGAAATTTAAATTTGAAATTCGAATTTGGAATTTGAATTTGAAATTTAAATTTTTGGGAGATTTAAATTTTAAATAATTCTTGGGATGAGAAATAAATGGAGAGGCTACATAAAGAAGGATACAAGAAGACGGAACAGAATTCAAGACCTAAAGAATGCTTTGGATGGAATTTTGTAATCTTTATTTTCTTTGTTCTAGGATGGAACCATAGCTTGGTTATTCTGTCAATTATTTTTTCTGTGATATGTCATGGATGTATAAATATGTATTGATAGATGTTTTGTATGCATATTTGATAACATGTCATATAGGATAGGTGAGTGCCGCTCATACTATATTGATCATACATAATTTGTCAAAACTTGCATGTTTTTCAAAATATTGAGTGGGAGAGGGTTTCAAACAAAACCCACGGCCTCCATTGTTGATCCATATGTGAAAGCATGGTAACGCCTCGCGTTATTTCTGACCTGACCACACCCCTCGGTAGGTGTTTACCGCCGCCGGTATACTAGATTGGATCTCCTATGTGGAAAACGTGTTCGGGTGCGATCCTATTCATGACCACCCCTCGGTGGCTTGGTAGGACGTGGATCGGGCTACGTAAACAATGGTTATACACTCAAGACTCGTTTAGTTATTAACCTTCCCTAGAAGCTCTGTTAACTAAACTGGTGGCCAAATAAGCGGTTATTAATATATGTCTTAACCTTGGAGGATTTAAGGTAACATATATTAATTGGACGGGGTCCATGTTCCGGCTATTTGTTCTCATGACCACCCCTCGATGGCTTGGGGCAATAGGTGCTGAGAATTACCGTTGCAATGCTACATGTTTTTTTTTTCAAGTTTCATGTAGGAACATACTTGTATGTTTTTATTTGCTAAAATTATCTGTATATTTGCTTGGGCTTCATAATGATGTCTAGTATAATTTTATTTCAGTTCAAAATGTCACCGACACCCCTCATTTCAATACTTACTGAAAATAAGTTGAATGGCGACAATTATAAAGTGTTAGGAAATGCCCTAAGTATTAGAGACATTTTGATGTATTCATTTTGAACTGGATAATAAAATTATACATAGAGGTTATTCATTACATTGCTATCTGTCCTCGTCTTATTTACATGTTAAAGTAAATGTAAGCAAATATGGCTCACTGACTGCTTGTGTTAAAACTGTTAGAACGTTGCATGCAATGGACTTTTGTATGCGAGAAGACAATGTTCTAAAGTTAGCAGTCTAAATTATGGTCTGTAGTCTATGGGGTTAGACCGAGCATCTAACTCATGTTAAGACTATTATGTTGTCTAAAGCCTTAGAGGGGACGGTCTGTCTTGACTGTCTGGAGCTGGACTCCCAAGTAGAGACGTGGATATGTTGCTCGGTGGTGACATATTAGACCGGGACTAAAGCGTGATTGATCTACGTAGTCCGCTATGAGTGGATCAATCTGCTTTTGACGTTCATTGTGCAATAACCTTAATCCTGAGTAAATGACCTACTTCATGTATATGACTTGTGTACTTTGATGTTCCAATGGCTAAAGCGTCTCAGAGGTAGTAAGCTTATAGACCGGTTCGTTAGGTGCATGACTTGTATACGATGAAGGGTTTGTTTGCAGATATCGGAATCATAGCTCTGAGGAGTTAAAGGTATCCTCTTAAAGGCATTATACTGAATGTGAAAATGGACAAGGCCTTGGGTCGTCTGCTGGGCGGATGACTTCTTATTCACATATGGTGAATAATCATTTTCTTGATTCGGTGGTATAATGGAACTTTAAGATAGCCTGATCAGTAGGATTAAATGGACTTTGACCTAAGGCTGATCATGGATATCATATGAGGGTTTTGCATATATGACAAGGTCATTGGATGGTAGCTCGTCACAGGCTTACGTAATACGGTATATAATTGGGAGTTCAGTTTCAGGTTTATAGTGGTGTGACTCTGAAATTAGTGATCATATGATTGAGTTGTTCGGTACAGAATGATGATCATATGGAATCACGGGAGCCCGATTATATATGTCCAATCAGTCCCTCTACTAGCTCCACATAATTCCTTAACGTTTGGCAAATTGATTTGTGTATGCTATAGGCTAGTTTATTATGCATGGATGGTGATGACACAGGATTAGGATGGTAGACAAGATTCTCTTCGGTTGGATTCAGACTTTGTTTTGGATAATAGAGTACACAATTATTCGAACTCCAAATAAAGTTGCCATGATTTTATTTGAGATTGGATTGGAGTTGTAGAAAATTATCCATGAGAACAAGAATATGAAACACAACCGTTTTGTGGAATTTGAAATTTGAATTTTGAAATTTGAAATTCGAATTTTGAAATTTGAAATTTGAAATTTGAATTTGAAATTTGAATTTGAAATTTGAATTTGAAAATTCGAATTTGATATTTGAATTTGAAATTTAAATTTGAAATTTGAAATTCAAATTTTGAATCACAGTCCAAGTAGGATTCGAATTTGTTGTGGAAAATCCACAAGGTTTGAAATTCGAATTTGAGTTGGATTTGGAGAGGATAATCTTGTTACAATCCTACTTGAATTTTGAATCCAAATCCCAACAAAAGTGGGCGAATTTTTTGAGGATAATCCTCAATGGAAAATTCGGTTTTTGTGGATAAGATTCAAGGGTAAATTCAAGCTTCAATCCTAGTTGAATTTGGATTCTCTCTACTCCCTAAAAGTGGCCGAAATTTTGGAGCCTAAATCCTAGGAAATTCGGTTATTTTTGGATAAGGTTGAGATGAGATTTAGCTTGAAAAATCCTAGTGGAATTTTGATTCTTCCTTATCCTAAAAGTGGCCGAAAATTTGGAGAAGATTTTCTCCTAAAGATTTCGGATTTTTTGGTTGAAAAAGGGAGATAAAATTCTAGTTAAAATCTTGTTGAGATTTGGATTGGATTTGTCCTAGGAAAACCGAATTTAATTGTGGAGATTCTCCCTTGGAAAAATTCAGATTTTATGGGTTTGGATAAGGGAAAATATCTTTTCCTAATCCAATTCAAATTCAGAGATTCACCTCATGCAGGTCTATAAATAGAGGTCCTGCCACTCCAGTTCTCTCAGACCACAGACTCTCAGGTGAGCAGGCTTATTGTTGCACAGCTCATCGTGACAATAAAGTTCTTTAGAGATCTGGGTGGTCGGAAGAAGACTAGCAGTGCTAGCATACCGATCGAGGTTCAGAGTGCCCACACACTCAGCCATTCGGGAATTGGAGAATAGTAGAGAAGGCTAGTTGGTTGAAGCCTCTGGTCACTCTCCTCCTGTTCATTGGCGTCCTTGAGGTATGAGTTTTAATTGTTGTTGATTTATTGTATATGGCATCATGAGATATTTAACGATCTAAAAATTTTTATTGTTCCGCTGCGCCACTCTGATACGTTTTTACCGGTTTATTTTCCTACAATTGGTATCAGAGCCATCTCATGACTATGCCATGTACATAAATTAGACAATTACTTAGTCTTTTTATTTATGTATGGATTTGATATTTAGAGAGTGGCATTCTAGGGTTCCTTTATGTTGTTATCATGTATTATGTATAAAGTATGTGGTTATTTTAATTTTTTGAATTATTATAAGCATGCTTGTTTATACCTGTTATGGTTCCTTAGAATTTAGAAAAATTGTATCTAGGAAGTTTTATGTAACCATGGGAGCAGTTTATTAACACTGTAATTTTCCCATGGATTTTAATTTTTGTCTCTTAGAATTTTTATGGATAGAATTTTGTACACCGGAAACGGTATAGGAATTTTTTATGTAATTATTCTTGGAGGAGATTGAAGATTGAAGACCGTAATTTATTTTTCCCAAAAGTTAAATTTAATTTAAAGGTTGAAATTTTGATTGTGTGGAAAATTTCAATTTAATTGGGATTCAAATTAATTTTTGGAGATCCTAAAAGATAAATTGGAATATGGCACGAAAATCGAGACACGACCCCTCGGGATAGGCCGACAAACCTTGGTGGGGCTGCAGCCCCTGCCCTCGGGCAGGATGGGGCTGCGGCAGCCCCTGTACAGGCCCACACCACCCACGGCCGCAGGCTCTGCCTGCAGCCAGGGGTGGCCGTGGCCTGCCCAAGGCTGGCCGCAGCCTGGGCGTGCAGCCTCTGGCTGCAGGCGCTGCCTGCAGCCGGCAGGCTGCTGCGCCCAGTCTGGGCGTGCAGCCTGGTGCTGCAGGCTTGGCCTGCAGCCCGGCAGGCTGCACAAGGGGCGGCCGTGGGCTGCCAGCCCCTCCGGGGTTGGTGGCTGCCCACGGCGGCTGCCGCCTTCACAGGCGGCGGTGCGGCGGTCCAAAATTCGAAAATTTTGATTTTTAAATTTGAGATTTAATTTTAAATCATGTTTAAAAATATGTAATTAAAAATTTGAAATTTTTGAAATTACATATTATTACACATGATGATTAAAATTGTTTAAAATTCAAATTTGAAATTTAAATTTGAAATTCAAATTTGGAATTTGAATTTGAAATTTAAATTTTGGGAGATTTAAATTTTAAATAATTCTTGGGATGAGAAATAAATGGAGAGGCTACATAAAGATGGATACAAGAAGACGGAACAAAATTCAAGACCCAAAGAATGCTTTGGATGGAATTTTGTAATCTTTATTTTCTTTGTTCTAGGATGGAACCATGGCTTGGTTATTCTGTCAATTATTTTTCTGTGATATGTCATGGATGTATAAATATGTATTGATGGATGTTTTGTATGCATATTTGATAACATGTCATATAGGATAGGTGAGTGCCGCTCATACTATATTGATCATACATAATTTGTCAAAACTTGCATGATTTTCAAAATATTGAGTGGGAGAGGGTTTCAAACAAAACCCACGGCCTCCATTGTTGATCCATATGTGAAAGCACGGTAACGCCTCGCGTCAGTTCTGACCTGACCACACCCCTCGGTAGGTGTTTACCGCCGCCGGTATACTAGATTGGATCTCCTATGTGGAAAACGTGTTCGGGTGCGATCCTATTCATGACCACCCCTCGGTGGCTTGGTAGGACGTGGATCGGGCTACGTAAACAATGGTTATACACTCAAGACTCGTTTAGTTATTAACCTTCCCTAGAAGCTCTGTTAACTAAACTGGTGGCCAAATAAGCGGTTATTAATATATGTCTTAACCTTGGAGGATTTAAGGTAACATATATTAATTGGACGGGGTCCATGTTCCGGCTATTTGTTCTCATGACCACCCCTCGGTGGCTTGGGGTAATAGGTGCTGAGAATTACCGTTGCAATGCTACATGTTTTTTCAAGTTTCATGTAGGAACATAGTTGTATGTTTTTATTTGCTAAATTATCTGCATATTTGCTTGGGCTTTGTAATGATGTCTAGTATAATTTTATTTCAGTTCAAAATGTCACCGACACCCCTCATTTCGATACTTACTGAAAATAAGTTGAATGGCGACAATTATAAAGATTGGAAAAGAAATCTATTAATAGTTCTCAGCTGCGAGAGACACAAGTTCGTACTGGACGAACCATGCCCACCTGGGCCCAAACCTGACACACCACTTGAGGAGATCCCGGTTGCCTATAATCGTTGGAGAGAATCCAATGAGATAGCTCGATGCTACATCCTTGCTAGCATGACGAGTGCTTTACAAAAGCAGCATGAGACTTATCAAGTTGCTGGGGAGATCATGGAAAATCTGGAGGACATGTTCGGAGGCCAAGAAAAATTGGCTCGACAGTCCGCTATCACCAGCATTATGAACTCTAAGCAAAAGGCGGGTGCTCCGGTGAAGGACCATATGATCACTCTAATGGGATTCTTCGCTGAGGCTGCCGAGAATGGTGCTGAGTTGGACTATAACACCCAGATCGAGATGGTGTTCAAGACTCTGTCTAAAGATTTTGTGGGGTTTAAGGCCGCATACAATCTGGCGACAAAGGAGTTAGGACTAACCGAGCTCATGAAGCAACTACAGGCTTATGAGCGGATGATCAGGGATGAGGATACCGTTCGACCTAAAGGAGAGGCCAATTTGGCGGAATCTTCCAATCCCTCACGGAAGAGGAAGAGGCCAAATAAGAAGCAAGTGGCTTCCAGTTCTTCTAATCCTCCTGTCTCGGACGGGAAGAAGAAGAAGAAGAACAAGAAGCCGAAGGACCCTAAAAAGTCCAAATGCTTCCACTATGGGAAGGTAGGTCACTTCAAGAAGGCTTGCCGGGAATTCCTAGCCTCCAAGGGCAAGGAAGGTAAGGAACTTCATTACTTAGAAGCGTGTTTGGTGGAAGAATCGAAAGACACATGGGTCATTGATTCGGGCGCCGCTAATCATGTTTGTGTTTCTATGCAGGGGTTCGTGGAAACGAGAAGTCTACATGATAGGAGCCTCTTGTTGCGGACTGGAGATGGTAGCTTTGTGGTGGCTGAGCCAGTGGGAGACGTTCATCTTTATTTTGATCAATTTAGGTTTATTTTATTGAAAGACTGTTTTTATGTTCCTAATTTTAGGAGGAACCTTATATCGGTAGCTTGTTTAATAAAGGATTCTTATTCAGTTTCTTTTAGTAAAAGAGTTGATATTCGTAGAAATAAGTCTTTTATCTGTTCTGGATGGATGGATGGAAACGTATATTTGATCAGACCAAAGATGTACTCACTGCTTGACACTGAATTAATTGATAACTTTAAAAGGTTGAAAGTTTCTCACTCTAACAAGGCGTATCTTTGGCATTTAAGACTTGGTCATATTAATCAGGATAGGATTCAAAGATTGGTGAAAGACGGTCCTCTGGAATCTCTGGAGGAGGTACGACTTCCCCAATGTGAGTCTTGTCTAGAGGGTAAGATGACTAAGAGGTCTTTTGGAGCTAAGGGTACTAGGGCACAGGAGCTCTTAGAAATTGTGCACACTGACGTATGTGGCCCCATGAACGTCACAGCACGAGGAGGGTTCGAGTACTATGTCTCTTTCATAGATGATTACTCGAGGTATGGATATGTGTATCTGATGCACCGCAAGAGCGAAACCTTTGACAAGTTCAAAGAGTATCGTGCGGAAGTGGAAAAGCAATTGGATAAATCCATAAAGACACTTCGATCTGATCGAGGTGGCGAATACCTCTCTGATGAATTTCTAGGACATCTTGTAGAGAACGGGATTTTATCCCAATTGACTGCACCTGGTACTCCACAACAGAATGGTGTAGCCGAAAGGAGAAACAGGACCTTATTGGATATGGTACGGTCCACGATGAGTTACTCAACGCTGCCATTATCATTTTGAGGATATGCTTTACAAACGGCGTGCTATATTCTGAACCAGGTTCCGAGCAAATCAATTCCTAGAACTCCGTATGAATTGTGGCGTGGCAGGAAGCCCTTCCTTGGACATATGAGAATATGGGGCTGCCCGGCACATGTACTGGATGGGGATGCGAAGAAGTTGGAACCAAGATCAGAATTGTGCATGTTTGTAGGGTATCCAAAGGGAACTAAAGGAGGTCTGTTCTATAACCCGAAGGAACAAAAGGTCATTGTCTCAACCCATGCGACATTCTTGGAGGAAAGTCACATGAATGACTTTAAACCTCGAAGCAAAGTGGTGCTAGAGGAGTTATCGGGTGAAAGAACTGCTCCACAGATTTCGGTCTTGGACGCAAGTCCAAGTTCCAGTGAAAGACCTGCAGACGATCAACAATTTAGGGTGCCTCGTCGTAGTGGGAGGGTTTCTAAGAAACCTAATTTCTTTATGTATGATGCTGAGGTATACCAGGCCGAGGCTCATGAGCATGAGGAAGATCCGGTCACATATGATGAAGCTATAAAGGATGTTGATTCTAGATCTTGGAAACAGGCTATGAACAATGAGATGGATTCTATGAAATCCAACTCTGTTTGGGAACTTGTAGATTTGCCGGATGGGATAAAACCCATTGGATGCAAATGGGTCTACAAAAGAAAGAAGGATGCGGAAGGGAGAGTGGAAACTTTCAAAGCTAGACTGGTTGCAAAGGGATACACGCAAAAGGCTAGAATCGATTACGAGGAAACCTTTTCGCCTGTTACTATGCTGAAGTCTATCCGTATTCTTCTGTCCATTGCTGCGGCTCTCGATTACGAGATCTGGCAAATGGATGTCAAGACGGCATTCTTGAATGGCCATCTTGAAGAATGTATCTATATGATACAGCCCGAAGGGTTCGTAGCAAAAGGCCAAGATAAGAAAGTCTGCAAGTTGCTTAGATCCATTTATGGATTAAAGCAGGCATCCCGCTCATGGAACCAGTGGTTTGATCAAGCGATTAAGACATTTGGTTTTGAGCAGAACGTTGATGAACCTTGTGTTTATAAACGTATTAAGGATGGAAAAGTGGTCTTTCTGATACTCTATGTCGATGATATACTACTCATTGGGAATGATGTAGGGAACTTATCATCGGTCAAGCTTTGGTTACACCAACAGTTTGACATGAAGGACTTGGGAGAAGCTAATTATGTTCTAGGCATTCGTCTCTTCAGAGATCGAAAGAACAAAACGATAGCGTTATCCCAAGCTTCATACATAGATAAAATAATTGACAAATATGCAATGCTAGAGGCAAAGAAAGGCTCACAACCTTCTATTGCCGGTTTAACTCTTTCATTGGATGACTGTCCCAAGACATCGGAAGAAAGAGAGCGTATGAGTAAGGTCTCTTATGCATCCGCTGTGGGTAGCCTTATGTACGCTATGCTTTGCACTCGCCTGGACATATGTTTTGCAGTAGGTATGGTGAGTCGATATCAAGCGAATCCTGGAACCAAGCACTGGCAAGCAGTAAAGCATTACTCAAGTATCTTAAGAGAACGAGGGATTATATGCTAGTGTATTCTGGAGGGGACCTAACACCCATAGGATACACGGACTCAGACTTCCAGACTTGTAAGGATTCGAGGAAATCGACATCTGGATCAGTGTTTTTACTCGGAGGAGGCGCCATTGTGTGGAGGAGCGTGAAGCAGGGCTGCACAGCTGACTCTACTATGGAGGCTGAGTATGTGGCTGCGGCTGAGGCATCTAAAGAAGCGGTTTGGCTCCGCAAGTTCTTTAGAGACCTTGAGGTCATTCCGGGTGTTGACAAGCCTATCACACTTTACTGTGATAATACAGGGGCTATTGCCAATACAAGGGAATCTCGGCACCACAAGAGGACCAAGCACATAGATCGGAGGTATCACATTATTAGAGGGCATGTGGAGACAGGACAAGTGGATGTTTGTAAGATCGCGTCCGAGGACAACATCGCTGATCCCTTTACTAAGACTTTGGTAGCTAGAAGCTTTGTGAGGCATGTAGAGGCGATGGGGATGCGTAACATGGCACATCTACTGGCTTAGGGCAAGTGGGAGATTGTTAGGAAATGCCCTAAGTATTAGAGACATTTTGATGTATTCATTTTGAACTGGATAATAAAATTATACATAGAGGTTATTCATTACATTGCTATCTGTCCTCGTCTTATTTACATGTTAAAGTAAATGTAAGCAAATATGGCTCACTGACTGCTTGTGTTAAAACTGTTAGAACGTTGCATGCAATGGACTTTTGTATGCGAGAAGACAATGTTCTAAAGTTAGCAGTCTAAATTATGGTCTGTAGTCTATGGGGTTAGACCGAGCATCTAACTCATGTTAAGACTATTATGTTGTCTAAAGCCTTAGAAGGGACGGTCTGTCTTGACTGTCTGGAGATGGACTCCCAAGTAGAGACATAGATATGTTGCTCAGTGGTGACATATTAGATCGGGACTAAAGCGTGATTGATCTACGTAGTCCGCTATGAGTGGATCAATCTGCTTTTGACGTTCATTGTGCAATAACCTTAATCCTGAGTAAATGAACTACTTCATGTATATGACTTGTGTACTTTGATGTTCCAATGGCTAAAGCGTCTCAGAGGTAGTAAGCTTATAGACCGGTTCGTTGGGTGCATGACTTGTATACGATGAAGGGTTTGTTTGCAGATATCGGAATCATAGCTCTGAGGAGTTAAAGGTATCCTCTTAAAGGCATTATACTGAATGTGAAAATGGACAAGGCCTTGGGTCGTCTGCTGGGCGGATGACTTCTTATTCACATATGGTGAATAATCATTTTCTTGATTCGGTGGTATAATGGAACTTTAAGATAGCCTGATCAGTAGGATTAAACGGACTTTGACCTAAGGCTGATCATGGATATCATATGAGGGTTTTGCATATATGACAAGGTCATTGGATGGTAGCTCGTCACAGGCTTACGTAATACGGTATATAATTGGGAGTTCAGTTTCAGGTTTATAGTGGTGTGACTCTGAAATTAGTGATCATATGATTGAGTTGTTCGGTACAGAATGATGATCATATGGAATCACGGGAGCCCGATTATATATGTCCAATCAGTCCCTCTACTAGCTCCACATAATTCCTTAACGTTTGGCAAATTGATTTGTGTATGCTATAGGCTAGTTTATTATGCATGGATGGTGATGACACAGGATTAGGATGGTAGACAAGATTCTCTCCGGTTGGATTCAGACTTTGTTTTGGATAATAGAGTACACAATTATTCGAACTCCAAATAAAGTTGCCATGATTTTATTTGAGATTGGATTGGAGTTGTAGAAAATTATCCATGAGAACAAGAATATGAAACACAACCGTTTTGTGGAATTTGAAATTTGAATTTTGAAATTTGAATTTTGAATTTTCAAATTTGAATTTTGAATTTTGAATTTGAAATTTGAATTTGAAATTTGAATTTGAAAATTCGAATTTGAAATTTGAATTTGAAATTTAAATTTGAAATTTGAAATTTGAAATTTGAAATTTGAAATTTGAATTTGAAATTTGAATTTGAAATTTGAAATTCAAATTTTGAATCACAGTCCAAGTAGGATTTGAATTTGTTGTGGAAAATCCACAAGGTTTGAAATTCGAATTTGAGTTGGATTTGGAGAGGATAATCTTGTTAGAATCCTACTTGAATTTTGAATCCAAATCCCAACAAAAGTGGGCGAATTTTTTGAGGATAATCCTCAATGGAAAATTCGGTTTTTGTGGATAAGATTCAAGGGTAAATTCAAGCTTCATTCCTAGTTGAATTTGGATTCTCTCTACTCCCTAAAAGTGGCCGAAATTTTGGAGCCTAAATCCTAGGAAATTCGGTTATTTTTGGATAAGGTTGAGATGAGAGTTAGCTTGAAAAATCCTAGTGGAATTTTGATTCTTCCTTATCCTAAAAGTGGCCGAAAATTTGGAGAAGATTTTCTCCTAAAGATTTCGGATTTTTTGGTTGAAAAAGGGAGATAAAATTCTAGTTAAATTCTTGTTGAGATTTGGATTGGATTTGTCCTAGGAAAACCGAATTTAATTGTGGAGATTCTCCCTTGGAAAAATTCAGATTTTATGGGTTTGGATAAGGGAAAATATCTTTTCCTAATCCAATTCAAATTCAGAGATTCACCTCATGCAGGTCTATAAATAGAGGTCCTGCCACTCCAGTTCTCTCAGACCACAGACTCTCAGGTGAGCAGGCTTATTGTTGCACAGCTCATCGTGACAATAAAGTTCTTTAGAGATCTGGGTGGTCGGAAGAAGACTAGCAGTGCTAGCATACCGATCGAGGTTCAGAGTGCCCACACACTCAGCCATTCGGGAATTGGAGAATAGTAGAGAAGGCTAGTTGGTTGAAGCCTCCGGTCACTCTCCTCCTGTTCATTGGCGTCCTTGAGGCATGAGTTTTAATTGTTGTTGATTTATTGTATATGGCATCATGAGATATTTAACGATCTAAACATTTTTATTGTTCCGCTGCGCCACTCTGATACGTTTTTACCTGTTTATTTTCCTACATAAAGATTGGAAAAGAAATCTATTAATAGTTCTCAGCTGCGAGAGACACAAGTTCGTACTGGACGAACCATGCCCACCTGGGCCCAAACCTGACACACCACTTGAGGAGGTCCCGGTTGCCTATAATCGTTGGAGAGAATCCAATGAAATAGCTCGATGCTACATCTTTGCTAGCATGACGAGTGCTTTACAAAAGCAGCATGAGACTTATCAAGTTGCTGGGGAGATCATGGATAATCTGGAGGACATGTTCGGAGGCCAAGAAAAATTGGCTCGACAGTCCGCTATCACCAGCATTATGAACTCCAAGCAAAAGGCGGGTACTCCGGTGAAGGACCATATGATCACTCTAATGGGATTCTTCGCTGAGGCTGCCGAGAATGGTGCTGAGTTGGACTATAACACCCAGATCGAGATGGTGTTCAAGACTCTGTCAAAAGATTTTGTGGGGTTTAAGGCCGTATACAATCTGGCGACAAAGGATTTAGTACTTACCGAGCTCATGAAGCAACTACAGGCTTATGAGCGGATGATCAGGAATGAGGATACGGTCCGACCTAAAGGAGAGGCCAATTTGGCGGAATCTTCCAATCCCTCACGGAAGAGGAAGAGGCCAAATAAGAAGCAGGTGGCTTCCAGTTCTTCTAATCCTCCTGTCTCGGACGGGAAGAAGAAGAACAAGAACAAGAAGCCAAAGGACCCTAAAAAGTCCAAGTGCTTCCACTGTGGGAAGGTAGGTCACTTCAAGAAGGCTTGCCGGGAATTCCTAGCCTCCAAGGGCAAGGAAGGTAAGGAACTTCATTACTTGGAAGCGTGTTTGGTGGAAGAATCGAAAAACACTTGGGTCATTGATTCGGGCGCCACTAATCATGTTTGTGTTTCTATGCAGGGGTTCGTGGAAACGAGAAGTCTACATGATAGGAGCCTCTCGTTGCGGACTGGAGATGGTAGTTTTGTGGTGGCTGAGGCAGTGGGAAACGTTCATCTTTATTTTGATCAATTTAGGTTTATTTTATTGAAAGACTGTTTTTATGTTCCTAATTTTAGGAGGAACCTTATATCGGTAGCTTGTTTAATAAAGGATTCTTATTCAGTTTCTTTTAGTAAAAGAGTTGATATTCGTAGAAATAAGTCTTTTATCTGTTCTGGATGGATGGATGGAAACCTATATTTGATCAGACCAAAGATGTACTCACTGCTTGACACTGAATTAATTGATAACTTTAAAAGGTTGAAAGTTTCTCACTCTAACAAGGCGTATCTTTGGCATTTAAGACTTGGTCATATTAATCAGGATAGGATTCAAAGATTGGTGAAAGACGGTCCTCTGAAATCTCTGGAGGAGGTACGACTGCCCCAATGTGAGTCTTGTCTAGAGGGTAAAATGACTAAGAGGTCTTTTGGAGCTAAGGGTACAAGGGCACAGGAGCTCTTAGAAATTGTGCATACTGACGTATGTGGCCCCATGAATGTCACAGCACGAGGAGGGTTCGAGTATTATGTCTCATTCATAGATGATTACTCGAGGTATGGATATGTATATCTGATGCACCGCAAGAGCGAAACCTTTGATAAGTTCCAAGAGTATCGAGCGGAAGTGGAAAAGCAATTGGATAAATCCATAAAGACACTTCGATCTGATCGAGGTGGCGAATACCTCTCCGATGAATTTCTAGGACATCTTGTAGAGAATGGGATATTATCCCAATTGACTGCACCTGGTACTCCACAACAGAATGGTATAGCCGAAAGGAGAAACAGGACCTTATTGGATATGGTACGGTCCATGATGAGTTACTCAACGCTGCCATTATCATTTTGGGGACATGCTTTACAAACGGCGTGTTATATTCTGAACCAGGTTCCGAGCAAATCAATTCCTAGAACTCCGTATGAATTGTGGCGTGGCAGGAAGCCCTCCCTTGGACATATGAGAATATGGGGCTGCCCGGCACATGTACTGGATGGGGATGCGAAGAAGTTGGAACCAAGATCAGAATTGTGCATGTTTGTAGGGTATCCAAAGGGAACTAAAGGAGGTCTGTTCTATAACCCGAAGGAACAAAAGGTCATTGTCTCAACCCATGCGACATTCTTGGAGGAAAGTCACATGAATGACTTTAAGCCTCGAAGCAAAGTGGTGCTAGAGGAGTTATCGGGTGAAAGAACTGCTCCACAGATTTCGGTCTTGGACGCAAGTCCGAGTTCCAGTGAAAGACTTGCAGACGATCAACAATTTAGGGTGCCTCGTCGTAGTGGGAGGGTTTCTAAGAAACCTAATTTCTTTATGTATGATGCTGAGGTATACTAGGCCGAGGCTCATGAGCATGAGGAAGATCCGGTCACATATGATGAAGCTATAAAGGATGTTGATTCTAAATCTTGGAAACAGGCTATGAACAATGAGATGGATTCTATGAAATCCAACTCTGTTTGGGAACTTGTAGATTTGCCGGATGGGATAAAACCCATTGGATGCAAATGGGTCTACAAAAGAAAGAAGGATGCGGAAGGGAGAGTGGAAACTTTCAAAGCTAGACTGGTTGCAAAGGGATACACGCAAAAAGCTGGAATCGATTACGAGGAAACCTTTTCGCCTGTTGCTATGCTGAAGTCTATCCGTATTCTTCTGTCCATTGCTGCGGCTCTCGATTACGAGATCTGGCAAATGGATGTCAAGACGGCATTCTTGAATGGCCATCTTGAAGAGTGTATCTATATGATACAGCCCGAAGGGTTCGTAGCAAAAGGCCAAGATAAGAAAGTCTGCAAGTTGCTTAGATCCATTTATGGATTAAAGCAGGCATCCCGCTCATGGAACCAGAGGTTTGATCAAGCGATTAAGACATTTGGTTTTGAGCAGAACGTTGATGAACCTTGTGTTTATAAACGTATTAAGGATGGAAAAGTGGTCTTTCTGATACTTTATGTCGATGATATACTACTCATTGGGAATGATGTAGGGAATTTATCATCGGTCAAACTTTGGTTACACCAACAGTTTGACATGAAGGACTTGGGAGAAGCTAATTATGTTCTAGGCATTCGTCTCTTCAGAGATCGAAAGAACAAAATGATAGCGTTATCCCAAGCTTCATACATAGATAAAATAATTGACAAATATGCAATGCTAGAGGCAAAGAAAGGCTCACAACCTTCTATTGCCGGTCTAACTCTTTCATTGGATGACTATCCCAAGACATCGGAAGAAAGAGAGCGTATGAGTAAGGTCCCTTATGCATCCGCTGTGGGCAGCCTTATGTACGCTATGCTTTGCACTCGCCCGGACATATGTTTTGCAGTAGGTATGGTGAGTCGATATCAAGCGAATCCTGGAACCAAGCACTGGCAAGCAGTAAAGCATATACTCAAGTATCTTAAGAGAATGAGGGATTATATGCTGGTGTATTCTGGAGGGGACCTAACACCCGTAGGATACACGGACTCAGACTTCCAGACTTGTAAGGATTCGAGGAAATCGACTTCTGGATCAGTGTTTTTACTCGGAGGAGGCGCCATTGTGTGGAGGAGCGTGAAGCAGGGCTGCACAGCTGACTCTACTATGGAGGCTGAGTATGTGGCTGCGGCTGAGGCATCTAAAGAAGCGGTTTGGCTCCGCAAGTTCTTTAGAGACCTTGAGGTCATTCCGGGTGTTGACAAGCCTATCACACTTTACTGTGATAATACAGGGGCTATTGCCAACACAAGGGAATCTCGGCACCACAAGAGGACTAAGCACATCGATCGGAGATATCATATTATCAGAGGGCATGTGGAGACAGGACAAGTGGATGTATGTAAGATCGCGTCCGAGGACAACATCGCTGATCCCTTTACTAAGACTTTGGTGGCTAGAAGCTTTGAGAGGCATGTAGAGGCGATGGGGATGCGTAACATGGCACATCTGCTGGCTTAGGGCTAGTGGAAGATTGTTAGGAAATGCCCTAAGTATTAGAGACAATTTGATGTATTCATTTTGAACTGGATAATAAAATTATACTTAGAGGTTATTCATTACATTGCTATCTGTCCTTATCTTATTTACATGTTAAAGTAAATGTAAGCAAATATGGCTCACTGACTGCTTATGTTAAAACTGTTAGAATGTTGCATGCAATGGACTTTTGTATGCGAGAAGACAATGTTCGAAAGTTAGCAGTCTAAACTATGGTCTGTAGTCTATGGGGTTAGACCGAGCATCTAACTCATGTTAAGACTATTATGTTGTCTAAAGCCTTAGAGGGGACGGTTTGTCTTGACTGTCTGGAGCTGGACTCCCAAGTAGAAACATGGATATGTTGCTTGGTGGTGACATATTAGACCGGGACTAAAGCATGATTGATCCACGTAGTCCGCTATGAGTGGATCAATCTGCTTTTGACGTTCATTATGCAATAACCTTAATCCTGAGTAAATGAACTTCTTCATGTATATGACTTGTGTACTTTGATGTTCCAATGGCTAAAGCGTCTCAGCGGGTAGTAAGCTTATAGACCGGTTTGTTGGGTGCATGACTTGTATACGATGAAGGGTTTGTTTGCAGATATCGGAATCATAGCTCTGAGGAGTTAAAGGTATCCTCTTAAAGGCATTATACTGAATGTGAAAATGGACAAGGCCTTGGGTCGTCTGCTGGGCGGATGACTTCTTATTCACATATGGTGAATAATCATTTTCTTGATTCGGTAGTATAATGGAACTTTAAGATAGCCTGATCAGTAGGATTAAACGGACTTTGACCTAAGGCTGATCATGGATATCATATGAGGGTTTTGCATATATGACAAGGTCATTGGATGGTAGCTCATCACAGGCTTACGTAATACGGTATATAATTGGGAGTTCAGTTTCAGGTTTATAGTGGTGTGACTCTGAAATTAGTGATCATAAGATTGAGTTGTTCGGTACAGAATGATGATCATATGGAATCACGAGAGCCCGATTATATATGTCCAATCAGTCCCTCTACTAGCTCCACATAATTCCTTAACATTTGGCAAATTGATTTGTGTATGCTATTGGCTAGTTTATTGTGCATGGATGGTGATGACACAGGATTAGGATGGTAGACAAGATTCTCTCCGGTTGGATTCAGATTTTGTTTTGGATAATAGAGTACACAATTATTCGAACTCCAAATAAAGTTGCCATGATTTTATTTGAGATTGGATTGGAGTTGTAGAAAATTATGCATGAGAACAAGAATATGAAACACAACCGTTTTGTGGAATTTGAAATTTGAATTTTGAAATTTGAAATTTGAATTTTGAAATTTGAAATTTGAATTTTGAATTTGAAATTTGAATTTGAAATTTGAATTTGAAATTCGAATTTGAAATTTGAATTTGAAATTTAAATTTGAAATTTGAAATTTGAAATTTGAAATTTGAATTTGAAATTTGAATTTGAAATTTGAAATTCAAATTTTGAATCACAGTCCAAGTAGGATTCAAATTTGTTGTGGAAAATCCACAAGGTTTGAAATTCGAATTTGAGTTGGATTTGGAGAGGATAATCTTGTTAGAATCCTACTTGAATTTTGAATCCAAATCCCAACAAAAGTGGGCGAATTTTTTGAGGATAATCCTCAATGGAAAATTCGGTTTTTGTGGATAAGATTCAAGGGAAAATTCAAGTTTCAATCCCAGTTGAATTAGGATTCTCTCCCTCCCTAAAAGTGGCCGAAATTATTGGATTTATCCAAGGAAAAATTCGGTTATTTTTTGGATAAGGTTGAGATGAGATTTAGCTTGAAAATCCTAGTGGAATTTTTGATTCTCCCTTATCCATAATGGCCGAAATCTTTAGGGAAGATACACCTTGTGAATTTCGGATTTTTTAGTTGAAAAAGGGAGATAAAATTCTAGTTAAAATCTTGTTTAGATTTGGATTGGATTTATCCTAGAAAAACCGAATTTAATTATGGAGATTCTCCCTTGGAAAATTCGGATTTTATGGGTTTGGATAAGGGAAAATATCTTTTCCTAATCCAATTCAAATTCAGAGATTCACCTCATGCAGGTCTATAAATAGAGGTCCTGCCACTCCAGTTCTCTCAGACCACAGACTCTCAGGTGAGCAGGCTTATTGTTGCACAGCTCATTGTGACAATAAAGTTCTTTAGAGATCTGGGTGGTCGGAAGAAGACTAGCAGTGCTAGCATACCGATCGAGGTTCAGAGTGCCTACACACTCAGCCATTCGGGAATTGGAGAATAGTAGAGAAGGCTAGTTGGTTGAAGCCTCCGGTCATTCTCCTCCTACAGATTGGCGTCCTTGAGGTATGAGTTTTAATTGTTGTTGATTTATTGTATATGGCATCATGAGATATTTAACGATCTAAAAATTTTTATTGTTCCGCTGCGCCACTCTGATACGTTTTTACCGGTTTAATTTCCTACAACAACAGTCGGCAGGTTGCACGCCCAGGCTGCGGCCAGCCTTGGGTGGGCCATGGCCACCCTCGGCTGTAAGCTAAGCCTGCGGCCGTGGCTGATTATGGCTTGCACAGGAGCTGCCGCAGTCCATCCTGCCCGAGGGCAGAGGCTGCAGCCCCACCAAGGCCCGACGGCCTATCCCAAGGGGTCATGTCTCGATTTTCGTGCCATATTCCAATTTACCTATTAGGATCTCCAAAAATTAATTTGAATCCCAATTAAATTGGAATTTTCCACAAAATCAAAATTTCAACCTTTAAATCGAATTTAACTTTTGGAAAAAAAATAAATTACCGTCTTCCATTTTCAATCTCCTCCAAGAATAATTACATAAAAGTTCCTAAACTGTTTCCGGTGTACAAAAATTCTAACTATAATAATTCTAAGAGACAAAATTAAAATCCATGGGAAAATTATAGTGCTTATAAACTGCTCCCATGGTTACATAAAAATTCCTAGATACAATTTTTTCTAAATTCTAAGGAACCATAACCGGCATAAACAAGCATGCTTATAATAATTGAAAAATTAAAATAACCACATACTTTATACATAATACATGATAACAACATTAAGGAATCCTAGAATGCTACTCTCTAAATATCAAATCCATACATAAATAAAAAGACTAAGTAATTGTCTAATTTATATACATGACATAGTCAAGAGATTGCTCTGATACTAATTGTAGGAAAATAAATCGGTAAAAACGTATCAGAGGGGCGCAGCAGAACAAAAAAAATTTTTTAGATAGTTAAATATCTCATGATGCCATATACAATAAACCAACAACAATTAAAACTCATACCTCAAGGACGCCAATCTTGCAGGAGGAGAATGACCGGAGGGCTTCAACCAACTAGCTTTCTCTACTATTCTCCAATTCCCGAATGGCTGAGTGTGTGGGCACTCTAGACCTCGATCGGTATACTAGCACTGCTAGTCTTCTTCTGACCACCCAGATCTCTAAAGAACTTATTGTCATGATGGGCTGTGCAACAATAAGCCTGCTCACCTGAGAGTCTGTGGTCTAAGAGAACTAGAGTGGCAGAACCTCTATTTATAGACCTGCATGAGGTGATTCTCTGAATTCGAATTGGATTAGGAGAAGATATTCTCCCTTGTCCACAACCATAAAATCTGAAATTATCCAAGGGAAAATCCCAACAAAAAAATTCGGTTTTTCTTAGGATAGATCCAATCCAAATCTAAACAAGATTTTAACTAGGATTTTATCTCCCTTTTTCAACCCAAAAAATCCGAAAATTACAAGGAGAATATCTCCTAAAAATTTCGGCCATTATGGATAAGGGAGAATCAAAAATTCCACTAAGATTTTCAAGCTTGAATCTTATCTCAACCTTATCCAAAATAACCGAATTTTCCTAGGAGATTTTCTCCCTAATTTTGGCTACTTTTCAGGGAAGGAGAGAATCCAAATTCAACTGGGATTGAAACTTGAATTTTCCTTTGAATCTTATCCACAAAAAACTGAAATTTCCTTAAGGAATATCCTCAAAATTCGTGCAACATTTGTTAGGATTTGGATTCAAAATTCAAGTAGGATTCTAACAAGATTATCCTCTCCAAATCCAACTCAAATTCGAATTTCAAACCTTGTGGATTTTCCAGAACAAATTTGAATCCTACTTGAACTGTGATTCAAAATTTGAATTTCAAATTTCAAATTCAAAATTCAAATTCAAATTTCAAATTCAAATTTCAAATTCAAATTTCAAATTTCAAATTTCAAAATTCAAATTTCAAATTCCACAAAACGGTTGTGTTTCATATTTTTGTTCTCATGGATAATTTTCTACAACTCCAATCCAATCTCAAATAAAATCATGGCAACTTTATTTGGAGTTCAAATAATTGTGTACTCTATTATCCAAAACAAAATCTGAATCCAACCGGAGAGAATCTTGTCTACCATCCTAATCCTGTGTCATCACCATCCATGCATAATAAACCAGCCAATAGCATACACAAATCAATTTGCCAAACGTTCAGGAATTATGTGGAGCTAGTAGAAGGACTGATTGGACATATATAATCGGGCTCTCCCAAATCCATATGATCATCATTCTTTTACCGAACAACTCAATCATATGATCACTAGTTTCAGAGTCACACCACTACAAACCTGAAACTGAACTCCCAATTATATACCGTATTACGTAAGCCTATGACAAGCTATCGTCCAATGACCTTGTCATGTATGCAGAACCCTCATATGATATCTATGATCAGCCTTAGGCCAAAGTCCGTTTAATCCTACTGATCAGGCTATCTTAAAGTTCTATTATACTACTAAATAAAGAAAATGATTATTCACCATATGTGAATAAGAAGTCATCCGCCCAGCAGACGACCCAAGGCCTTGTCCATTTTCATATTCAGTATAATGCCTTTAAAAGGATACCCTTAACTCCTCATTAGAGCTATGATTCCAATATCTGTAAACAAACCCTTCATCGTATACAAGTCATGCACCCAACGAATCGGTCTATAAGCTTACTACCTCTGAGACGCTTTAGCCATTGGAACATCAAAGTACACAAGTCATATACATGAAGCTGTCCTTTTACTCAGGATTAAGGTTACTGCATAATGAACGTCAAAAGCTGATCGATCCACTCAAAGCGGACTTCGTAGATCAATCACGCTTTAGTCCCGGTCTAATATGCCACCACCAAGCAACATATCTATGTCTCTACTTGGGAGTCCAGCTCTAGACAGTCAAGACAAACCGTCCCCTCCAAGGCTTTAGACAACATAATAGTCTTAACATGAGTTAGATGCTCGGTCTAACCCCATAGACTACAGACCATAGTTTAGACCGCTAACTTTAGAACATTGTCTTCTCGCATACAAAAATCCATTGCATGCAACGTTCTAACAGTTTAACACAAGTAGTCAGGGAGCCATATTTGCTTACATTTACTTTAACATGTAAATAAGACGAGGACAGATAGCAATGTAATGAATAACCTCTATATATAATCTTATTATCCAGTTCAAAATAAATACATCAAAAAATGTCTCTGATGCTTAGGGCATTTCCTAACAAGTCATGCACCCAACAAACCGGTCTATAAGCTTACTACCTCTGAGACGCTTTAGCCATTGGAACATCAAAGTACACAAGTCATATACATGAAGCTGTCCTTTTACTCAAGATTAAGGTTACTGCACAATGAACGTCAAAAGCAGATCGATCCACTCAAAGCGGACTTCGTAGATCAATCATGCTTTAGTCTCGGTCTAATATATCACCACCAAGCAACATATCTATGTCTCTACTTGGGAGTCCAGCTCCAGACAGTCAAGACAAACCATCCCCTCCAAGGCTTTAGACAACATAATAGTCTTAACATGAGTTAGATGCTCGGTCTAACCCCATAGACTACAGACCATAGTTTAGATCGCTAATGTGACAACCGGGAAATTCAGGCAATTCTCGGATGAAAATGTACAATTGTATGTATATAACAATTTGTACTATTTAAAGAGTGAAATAAATGTATTTATATTGTTTAGAATATATGAAAATGTTCTAACAATACTAACGAGTAAGAATTCAGTGTTGGAAAAATTCACTGAGTTGAAACGGGTGAAACAGTGCTAAAATCGGCATTGAAAACCCTAACCGGAGCAATAAAAGACGGTAAACTTCCGGGATTGATTTTGATCAAACGGAAGCAGATTAAATTGATCCGACTGCACAGGAGACCTCAGGAACACGCCGGGACGATTTCGGGAAAATTTCGGCTCGAACCGGTATCGGTCAAAAAGTAGTCGAATTAATGTGAATAGTGAAAGTCAAAGTCAACTTTCACTTTTGCATTTATGACATCATAAATCTAGATTAATAAATGAAAGAAAATGGTGGTTGGTGGAATGAAAGGCCATGATTCATTTAGCTTTTGATCTAAAGGCCAAGATTTGGCCAAAAATTTCCATTTTTAATTTTTGAAAAATGGGGAAAGAAATGGCTTGGAAAGATGTCAAATTTTGATTGGTTTAGAGCCAAATTAATTGGCTTTCTTGCATGGTTAAGTCGGCAACTTAGAAACAAAAAGGGCCGAAACTTTTGAAAGGCAAAAGCCATAACAAAATTTGCTAAGTTTTTCTCCCATGGGATGTACGTGAGCTACCAAGGGAAACCAAGCTTTCTCTTCAAATTTTCTTCACAAAAAGAGTGTCAAAGTGTTTATTGAAGGCAAAGGAAGCATTAGACCAAGGTAACTTCCCTTGCACTTGAATTTTTCATGGTTTTTCTTCACAAAATCCATGGGTGAATAGTGATAGAAAGATGGAAAATTTTTGGTTGTTTTCCATTGAATTGATGTCGGGTTTTGTTAAGGATGTAATAAGTAAGAAAACCATGCAAATTCATTAAAGAAAAACCAAAATTTTGTTGGTTTTTCAAGGGGAAATCCGTGGGTTACCTTAGGTAACCAATGAGAAAACTTTGTGGTTAATTGTTAATATGCTTTCTAAGTTTAATTTGGTGAAGAATAAAGCTTGTATTTCATTGTGGAAAGTTGAAAAAAAATTTTTGGTATGAATTGTATAAAGTGGCCGTGAGTTTACAATGGGTTTGGAAGAAAATTTTGCTTGGTTTTATGTGGTATTTGGTTGATTGGAATTATGCATTTTAATATGCAAATGATGGAATTGTGATTGAAAGAATGAAAGCAAAAATGTGTGCATGTTTTCAATTCAATGGCCGTGGGTTTTAAGTGTTTAAAAAACCCTAAGAAATTGGTTGAAAATGCCAAGAAAATGGGCTTGAAAATGTGTTAAAAACGTGACATTTGAATGGCCTAAAATGTGGTGAAAGTTTGACAAAATTTGGTTCGGTTTGGTTGTGAAAACCGAAACCAAATTAAGGGTAAAATTGTGAAAAAATTTTGTTATGTGGGTGATAATGTGGAATTGGAAAATTGTGGGCTTTTATGTAAAAGTTTGGAAAACTTTTACATAAAATAGGCTTGTGGTATAGCACGTGGCAGGTACATATGGTTCGAGGCGTACCTAACGCCGGAAGCCTTAAAATTACGCCGAAATGCTGCCGAAATTTCAAAAAAACGGCATTCGGGGTAAAATAGGAATTTAAAATAAAAGTTAGGGCCGGGAGGGAAACCCGAGTCCCTAACGGAAAAGTGAATAAGGAAAATTTAAGGGGTGGATCGTGAATAGTAACCCGTCCCCTTAAAAATGAAAAACGCGTGTGAGATTGAAAAACCGACCCCGAGGGGGGGGCGTTTTTGGAAATGAAATAAAGGTCCGAGTCGGGAACGGAAAACCCGAGCCTCGGAGACCTAGGTCGGGAAAGTCTAGATGAACGTTTTAAATACTAGTGAAACGTCCATTTGAGGCTCCGAAACGATAGAAAATCGCTAAACCGACGTGAGGGTCGGAATAGTGCTTCCCGAGGGCCGGGAAAACAAAAAGTGGAAATAAAATAGAAACGAACCCGGTAATGATTAGAAAAGAGTCAGAAAAGTTCCTGAGAGCCAAAAATGCAGTCTGGATCGATAAAATTCCGTCAGGGGCAAAACTGTATTTTTGCCAAAATATTGGGGTAAAATCGTAATTTTACAAAAGTTGGGGGAAAATGGTGAAAATAATAAATAAAACCTAAAAAGTTATAAATAGGTTTTATTTAAGCTTTTTAATGAAAAATAAAAGCTATAAATGGGAAAGAAATTAACAGACATAGTTTTGTCTGTAGGATCCCAAAATCGGCCTACAAGGAAGGCGATTCAAGATCCAAGAGAGAGAAAGGGAACAGTCTGATAAGATAAGTTCAGACATTTACCTGTCTGCAACATATAGCAATATTGTGCTAACTTAAATGTACTAACTATAAGTTAGGTACATATGTGCTACGGGCACTATGATAGAATAGAGAGAGAGACGAAATGTGCTACGGGCACTATAAGAATGGGACACATGGTTAATTGTGCTTCGGGCACTAGAGCGAGGTTAATAAAACTCGCTCACCTAAAATTAAAATGTGAACCATTCTTAACCACGGGACAATGTGAAGTCACCGGGTTAGAATATTAAAAAGTCGGTAATGAAACCACTTTCTGGCGTACCAGCCTTCCGTACAGGGAGGTACTTTTGCCTTCGGGGCTATGAGATAAGGCTGTGGAGGTCAGCACTGATGTACCGCTCCCAGTCATGTAAAATTTTGCCTTCAGGGCTATGAGATTAAGGCTGTGGAGGTCAGCACTAATGTACCGCTCCCAGTCATGCGCACTTAAATGGTACTGCCAACCGAGCTCAAAACCAGAACGTAATTAAAGATAATGACCTAAAACTGAAACTGTGCCATAATTGAGCATAAGACAGTTTAGTGAGAGCACTAACATCGCGGTAGATGTACTAGTGTGATACAGTGGTGTGGTCAACCTTACTATTCACGTATGAATAGTAGTCAAAGTTACTATTCATAGATGAATAGTGGTCAACGGTACTATTCATGATGAATAGTCTATTCATAGAAATTTTATTTCTTGCATGTTTGAACTTACTGAGCCTGTAACTCACCATTTTTGCTAATGTTGCAGGTAAGCGACCAGCTCAGTAGCTTATTTGACTGGATGCGGACGGGATGGCGCGTGTCAAATGGGATAACTGGGTGAGGGATATGGTACTGCCAGAGTCTTGCCGCTGAGCGTTAAAGTGAAGGGAAAAAAAGGAGAAACAGTTCTTTTGTAATTATATATATATTTTACAAAAGTACTGTATTATTTATATTACTTTGTACTTATCAACAAAGTAAATAGTGGAAGAAGATTTCATATGATGTTTAAAGAAAAAAAAAAATTTTCCCCAAAAACGACACGATTTTAAAAGAGAGTGAGATAAGCCGGCAACTCACGAGAGTACAATCTATCGCAGTTAGCGGTAAGCTCAACTGTAATAGTATTGTATGATCTCTACGAGGGGCGGGCCGTCACAGCTAACCTTAGAACATTGTCTTCTCGCATACAAAAGTCCATTACATGCAATGTTCTAACAGTTTAACACAAGCAGTCAAGGAGCCATATTTGCTTACATTTACTTTAACATGTAAATAAAACGAGGACAGATAACAATGTAATGAATAACCTCTATATATAATTTTATTATCCAGTTCAAAATAAATACATCAAAATGTATGTAATGCTTAGGGCATTTCCTAATAGTGGCGGTGTAGGCGGATGTGAGGGCGAGGTTATGGAGACATCACGAGTTTATCTTCCGCAAAATTTGAGTATCAACATTTTAAATAGTAATGGTTAAATAGTACTTTGAATAGTAATTGTCAGACAGTATGTTTGAACAATAACCATTACATAGTATTTTTGAATAGTAACCATAAACTGTATTTTTAAATAGTAATTGTAAAATGGTATTTTTGAATAGTAACCGTAAAACCGTATTTTTGAATAGTAATCGTTAAATAGTATTTTTGAATAGTAATCATTAAATAGTATTTTTGAATAGTAATCGGTATACGTACGTATATTGTAAATACGTACATGTAAAATAAAAAATAAAAACAAAAATCCCTAATTTTATGATATCTAGTTAAGTATAAATTGCTAGAAAGTATAAGAAAAGCAAGCAAGTTTAGTTTTTAGTGACGGTTTAGACCACTGAGGGCACAGGGGGTCACAACTCTTTACATGGTAGTTAAGTTCCATGAATCATGAGAGTCATTGCAGTGGCTTTCTACTCAATACACAACCTTCTACATGGGCTCTTACATCGGCATGTACAAGGCAACACGGGCATGTATATTTTGAACACGAGCGTGTTCCAGTCGGCTTACTCAACACGCTCATGTATTTGAAACACATGTAGGAAAATAAACCGGTAAAAACGTATCAGAGTGGCGCAGCGGAACAATAAAAAATTTTAGATCGTTAAATATCTCATGATGTCATATATAATAAATCAACAACAATTAAAACTCATACCTCAAGGACGCCAATATGCAGGAGGAGAATGACCGGAGGCTTCAACCAACTAGCCTTCTCTACTATTCTCCAATTCCCGAATGGCTGAGTGTGTGGGCACTCTGAACCTCGATCGGTATGCTAGCACTGCTAGTCTTCTTCCGACCACCCAGATCTCTAAAGAACTTTATTGTCACGATGAGCTGTGCAACAATAAGCCTGCTCACCTGAGAGTCTGTGGTCTAAGAGAACTGGAATGGCAGGACCTCTATTTATAGACTTGCATGAGGTGAATCTCTGAATTTGAATTGGATTAGGAAAAGATATTTTCCCTTATCCAAACCCATAAAATCCGAATTTTTCCAAGGGAGAATCTCCACTAAAAATTCGGTTTTCTTAGGATAGATCCAATCCAAATCTCAACAAGATTTTAAATAGAATTTTTATCTCCCTTTTTTCAACCAAAAAATCCAAATTTCACAAGGAGAAAATCCTCCAAAAAATTTCGGCCATTATGGATAAGGGAGAATCAAAAATTCCACTAGGATTTTCAAGCTTGAATCTCATCTCAACCTTATCCAAAAAATAACCGAATTTTTCCTTGGATAAATCCAACAATTTCGGCCACTTTTAGGGAGGGAGAGAATCCTAATTCAACTGGGATTGAAACTTGAATTTTTCCTTGAATCTTATCCATAAAAACCGAATTTTCCATTGGAGATTATCCTCCAAAAATTCACCCACTTTTGTTGGGATTTGGATTCAAAATTCAAGTAGGATTCTAACAAGATTATCCTCTCCAAATCCAACTCAAATTCGAATTTCAAACCTTGTGGATTTTCCACAACAAATTCAAATCCTACTTGGACTGTGATTCAAAATTTGAATTTCAAATTTCAAATTCAAATTTCAAATTTCAAATTTCAAATTTCAAATTTAAATTTCAAATTCAAATTTCAAATTCGAATTTCAAATTCAAATTTCAAATTCAAATTTCAAATTCAAATTTCAAATTTCAAATTTCAAAATTCAAATTTCAAATTTCAAAATTCAAATTTCAAATTCCACAAAAAACAGTTGTGTTTCATATTCTTGTTCTCATGGATAATTTTCTACAACTCCAATCCAATCTCAAATAAAATCATGGCAACTTTATTTGGAGTTCGAATAATTGTGTACTCTATTATCCAAAACAAAATCTGAATCCAACCGGAGAGAATCTTGTCTACCATCCTAATCCTGTGTCATCACCATCCATGCATAATAAACTAGCCAATAGCATACACAAATCAATTTGCCAAACGTTAAGGAATTATGTGGGGCTAGTAGAGGGACTGATTGGACATATATAATCGGGCTCTCGTGATTCCATATGATCATCATTCTTTACCGAACAACTCAATCATATGATCACTAGTTTCAGAGTCACACCACTATAAACCTGAAACTGAACTCCCAATTATATACCGTATTACGTAAGCCTGTGACGAGCTACCATCCAATGACCTTGTCATATATGCAAAACCCTCATATGATATCCATGATCGGCCTTAGGTCAAAGTCCTTTAATCCTACTGATCAGGCTATCTTAAAGTTCCATTATACCACCGAATCAAGAAAATGATTATTCACCATATGTGAATAAGAAGTCATCCGCCCAGCAGACGACCCAAGGCCTTGTCCATTTTCACATTCAGTATAATGCCTTTAAGAGGATACCTTTAACTCCTCAGAGCTATGATTCCGATATCTGCAAACAAACCCTTCATCGTATACAAGTCATGCACCCAACGAACCGGTCTATAAGCTTACTACCTCTGAGACGCTTTAGCCATTGGAACATCAAAGTACACAAGTCATATACATGAAGTAGTTCATTTACTCAGGATTAAGGTTATTGCACAATGAACGTCAAAAGCAGATTGATCCACTCATAGCGGACTACGTGGATCAATCACGCTTTAGTCCCGGTCTAATATGTCACCACCGAGCAACATATCCATGTCTCTACTTGGGAGTCCAGCTCCAGAGAGTCAAGACAGACCGTCCCCTCTAAGGCTTTAGACAACATAATAGTCTTAACATGAGTTAGATGCTCGGTCTAACCCCAGAGACTACAGACCATAATTTAGACTGCTAACTTTAGAACATTGTCTTCTCGCATACAAAAGTCCATTGCATGCAACGTTCTAACAGTTTTAACACAAGCAGTCAGTGAGCCATATTTGCTTACATTTACTTTAACATGTAAATAAAACGAGGACAGATAGCAATGTAATGAATAACCTCTATGTATAATTTTATTATCCAGTTCAAAATGAATACATCAAAATGTCTCTAATACTTAGGGCATTTCCTAATAATCTCCCACTTGTCCTAAGCCAGTAGATGTGCCATGTTACGCATCCCCATCGCCTCTACATGCCTCTCAAAGCTTCTAGCTACCAAAGTCTTAGTAAAGGGATCAGCGATGTTGTCCTCGGACGCGATCTTACATACATCCACTTGTCCTGTCTCCACATGCCCTCTAATAATATGATATCTCCGATCGATGTGCTTGGTCCTCTTGTGGTGCCGAGATTCCCTTGTATTGGCAATAGCCCCTGTATTATCACAGTAAAGTGTGATAGGCTTGTCAACACCCGGAATGACCTCAAGGTCTCTAAAGAACTTGCGGAGCCAAACCGCTTCTTTAGATGGCTCAGCCGCAGCCACATACTCAGCCTCCATAGTAGAGTCAGCTGTTCAGCCCTGCTTCACGCTCCTCCACACAATGGCGCCTCCTCCGAGTAAAAACACTGATCCAGATGTCGATTTCCTCGAATCCTTACAAGTCTGGAAGTCTGAGTCCGTGTATCCTACGGGTGTTAGGTCCCCTCCAGAATACACTAGCATATAATCCCTCGTTCTCTTAAGATACTTGAGTATATGCTTTACTGCTTGCCAGTGCTTGGTTCCAGGATTCGCTTGATATCGACTCACCATACCTACTGCAAAACATATGTCCGAGCGAGTGCAAAGCATAGCGTACATAAGGCTACCCACAGCGGATGCATAAGAGACCTTACTCATACGCTCTCTTTCTTCCGATGTCTTGGGACAGTCATCCAATGAAAGAGTTAAACCGGCAATAGAAGGTTGTGAGCCTTTCTTTGCCTCTAGCATTGCATATTTGTCAATTATTTTATCTATGTATGAAGCTTGGGATAACGCTATCATTTTGTTCTTTCGATCTCTGAAGAGACGAATGCCTAGAACATAACTAGCTTCTCCCAAATCCTTCATGTCAAACTGTTGGTGTAACCAAAGCTTGACCGATGATAAATTCCCTACATCATTCTCAATGAGTAGTATATCATCGACATAGAGTATCAGAAAAACCACTTTTCCATCCTTAATACGTTTATAAACACAAGGTTCATCAACGTTCTGCTCAAAACCAAATGTCTTAATCGCTTGATCAAACCTCTGGTTCCATGAGCGGGATGCCTGCTTTAATCCATAAATGGATCTAAGTAACTTGCAGACTTTCCTATCTTGGCCTTTTGCTACGAACCCTTCGGGCTGTATCATATAGATACACTCTTCAAGATGGCCATTCAAGAATGCCGTCTTGACATCCATTTGCCAGATCTCGTAATCGAGAGCCGCAGCAATGGACAGAAGAATACGGATCGACTTCAGCATAGCAACAGGCGAAAAGGTTTCCTCGTAATCGATTCCAGCCTTTTGCATGTATCCCTTTGCAACCAGTCTAGCTTTGAAAGTTTCCACTCTCCCTTCCGCATCCTTCTTTCTTTTGTAGACCCATTTGCATCCAATGGGTTTTATCCCATCCGGCAAATCTACAAGTTCCCAAACAGAGTTGGATTTCATAGAATCCATCTCATTGTTCATAGCCTGTTTCCAAGATCTAGAATCAACATCCTTTATAGCTTCATCACATGTGACCGGATCTTCCTCATGCTCATGAGCCTCGGCCTGGTATACCTCAGCATCATACATAAAGAAATTAGGTTTCTTAGAAACCCTCCCACTACGACGAGGCACCCTAAATTGTTGATCGTCTGCAGGTCTTTCACTGGAACTCGGACTTGCGTCCAAGACCGAAATCTGTGGAGCAGTTCTTTCACCCGATAACTCCTCTAGCACCACTTTGCTTCGAGGCTTAAAGTCATTCATGTGACTTTCCTCCAAGAATGTCGCATGGGTTGAGACAATGACCTTTTGTTCCTTCGGGTTATAGAACAGACCTCCTTTAGTTCCCTTTGGATACCCTACAAACATGCACAATTCTGATCTTGGTTCCAACTTCTTCGCATCCCCATCCAGTACATGTGCCGGGCAGCCCCATATTCTCATATGTCCAAGGGAGGGCTTCCTGCCTCGCCACAATTCATACGGAGTTCTAGGAATTGATTTGCTCGGAACCTGGTTCAGAATATAGCACGCCGTTTTTAAAGCATGTCCCCAAAATGATAATGGCAGCGTTGAGTAACTCATCATGGACCGTACCATATCCAATAAGGTCCTGTTTCTCCTTTCGGCTACACCATTCTGTTGTGGAGTACCAGGTGCAGTCAATTGGGATAATATCCCATTCTCTACAAGATGTCCTAGAAATTCATCGGAGAGGTATTCGCCACCTCGATCAGATCGAAGTGTCTTTATGGATTTATCCAATTGCTTTTCCACTTCCCCACGATACTCTTTGAATTTATCAAAGGTTTCGCTCTTGCGGTGCATCAGATACACATATCCATACCTCGAGTAATCATCTATGAAAGAGACATAGTACTCGAACCCTCCTCGTGCTGTGACGTTCATGGGGCCACATACGTCAGTGTGCACAATTTCTAAGAGCTCCTGTGCCCTTGTACCCTTAGCTCCAAAAGACCTCTTAGTCATCTTACCCTCTAGACAAGACTCACATTGGGGAAGTCGTACCTCCTCCAGAGATTTCAGAGGACCATCTTTCACCAATCTTTGAATCCTATCCTGATTAATATGACCAAGTCTTAAATGCCAAAGATACGCCTTGTTAGAGTGAGAAACTTTCAACCTTTTAGAGTTATCAATTAATTCAGTGTCAAGCAGTGAGTACATCTTTGGTCTGATCAAATATAGGTTTCCATCCATCCATCCATAACAGATAAAAGACTTATTTCTACGAATATCAACTCTTTTACTAAAAGAAACTGAATAAGAATCCTTTATTAAACAAGCTACCGATATAAGGTTCCTCCTAAAATTAGGAACATAAAAACAGTCTTTCAATAAAATAAACCTAAATTGATCAAAATAAAGATGAACGTCTCCCATTGCCTCAGCCACCACAAAGCTACCATCTCCAGTCCGCAACGAGAGGCTCCTATCATGTAGACTTCTCGTTTCCACGAACCCCTGCATAGAAACACAAACATGATTAGTGGCGCCCGAATCGATGACCCATGTGTCTTTCGATTCTTCCACCAAACACGCTTCTAAGTAATGAAGTTCCTTACCTTCCTTGCCCTTGCAGGCTAGGAATTCCCGGCAAGCCTTCTTGAAGTGACCTACCTTCCCACAGTGGAAGCATTTGGACTTTTTAGGGTCCTTTGGCTTCTTGTTCTTCTTCTTCTTCTTCCCGTCCGAGACAGGAGGATTAGAAGAACTGGAAGCCACTTGCTTCTTATTTGGCCTCTTCCTCTTCCGTGAAGGATTGGAAGATTCCGCCAAATTGGCCTCTCCTTTAGGTCGGACCGCATCCTCATGCCTGATCATCCGCTCATAAGCCTGTAGTTGCTTCATGAGCTCGGTTAGTCCTAACTCCTTTGTCGCCAGATTGTATACGGCCTTAAACCCCACAAAATCTTTAGACAGAGTCTTGAACACCATCTCGATCTGGGTGTTGTAGTCCAACTCAGCACCATTCTCGGCAGCCTCAGCGAAGAATCCCATTAGAGTGATCATATGGTCCTTCACCGGAGTACCCGCCTTTTGCTTGGAGTTCATAATGCTGGTGATAGCGGACTGTCGAGCCAATTTTTCTTGGCCTCCGAACATGTCCTCCAGATTATCCATGATCTCCCCAGCAACTTGATAAGTCTCATGCTGCGTTTGTAAAGCACTCGTCATGCTAGCAAGGATGTAGCATCGAGCTATTTCATTGGATTCTCTCCAACGATTATAGGCAACCGGGACCTCCTCAAGTGGTGTGTCAGGTTTGGGCCCAGGTGGGCATGGTTCGTCCAGTACGAACTTGTGTCTCTCGCAACTGAGAACTATTAATAGATTTCTTTTCCAATCTTTATAATTGTCGCCATTCAACTTATTTTCAGTAAGTATTGAAATGAGGGGTGTCGGTGACATTTTGAACTGAAATAAAATTATACTAGACATCATTACAAAGCCCAAGCAAATATACAGATAATTTAGCAAATAAAAACATACAAGTATGTTCCTACATGAAACTTGAAAAAAAACATGTAGCATTGCAACGGTAATTCTCAGCACCTATTGCCCCAAGCCACCGAGGGGTGGTCATGAGAACAAATAGCCGGAACATGGACCCCGTCCAATTAATATATGTTACCTTAAATCCTCCAAGGTTAAGACATATATTAATAACCGCTTATTTGGCCACCAGTTTAGTTAACAGAGCTTCTAGGGAAGGTTAATAACTAAACGAGTCTTGAGTGTATAACCATTGTTTACGTAGCCCGATCCACGTCCTACCAAGCCACCGAGGGGTGGTCATGAATAGGATCGCACCCGAACACGTTTTCCACATAGGAGATCCAATCTAGTATACCGGCGGCGGTAAACACCTACCGAGGGGTGTGGTCAGGTCAGAACTGACGCGAGGCGTTACCATGCTTTCACATATGGATCAACAATGGAGGCCGTGGGTTTTGTTTGAAACCCTCTCCCACTCAATATTTTGAAAAACATGCAAGTTTGGACAAATTATGTATGATCAATATAGTATGAGCGGCACTCACCTATCCTATATGACATGTTATCAAATATGCATACAAAACATCCATCAATACATATTTATACATCCATGACATATCATAGAAAAAATAATTGATAGAATAACCAAGCTATGGTTCCATCCTAGAACAAAGAAAATAAAGATTACAAAATTCCATCCAAAGCATTCTTTGGGTCTTGAATTCTGTTCCGTCTTCTTGTATCCTTCTTTATGTAGCCTCTCCATTTATTTCTCATCCCAAGAATTATTTAAAATTTAAATCTCCCAAAAATTTAAATTTCAAATTCAAATACCAAATTCGAATTTCAAATTTAAATTTCAAATTTAAATTTTTAAACAATTTTAAAACATCATGTGTAATAATATGTAATTTCAAAAATTTCAAATTTTTAATTACATATTTTTAAACATGATTTAAAATTAAATCTCAAATTTAAAAATCAAAATTTTCTGATTTTTGGACCGTCGGACCGCCGCCCCCGTAGGCGGCAGCCGCCGTGGGCAGCCACCAACCCCGGAGGGGCTGGCAGCCCACGGCCGCCCCTTGTGCAGCCCTGCCGGGCTGCAGGCCAACCCTGTAGTGCCAAGCTGCTCGCCCAGGCTGGGCGCAGCAGCCGGCAGGCTGCAGGCAATGCCTGCAGCCAGTGGCTGCACGCCCAGGCTGCGGCCAGCCTTGGGCAGGCTGCGCCACCCTCGGCTGCAGGTAGAGCCTGCGGCCGTGGGTGGTGTGGGCCTGCACAGGGGCTGCCGCAGCCCCATCCTGCCCGAGGGTAGGGGCTGCAGCCCCACCAAGGCCCGTCAGCCTATCCCAAGGGGTCGTGTCTCGATTTTCATGCCATATTCCAATTTACCTATTAGGATCTCCAAAAAATTAATTTGAATCCCAATTAATTGAAATTTTCCACACAATCAAAATTTCAACCTTTAAATCAAATTTAACTTTTGGGAAAAATAAATTACGGTCTTCAATCTTCAATCTCCTCCAAGAATAATTACATAAAATTTCGTAAACCGTTTCCGGTGTACAAAAAATTCTAACCATAAAAATTCTAAGAGATAGAAATTAAATTCCATGGGAAAATTACAGTGTTAATAAACTGCTCCCATGGTTACATAAAAATTCCTAGATACAATTTTTCTAAATTCTAAGGAACCATAACCAGTATAAACAAGCATGCTTATAATAATTCAAAAAATTAAAATAACCACATACTCTATACATAATACATGATAACAACATAAAGGAACCCTAGAATGCCACTCTCTAAATATCAAATCCATACATAAATAAAAAGACTAAGTAATTATCTAATTTATGTGCATGGCATAGTCATGAGATGGCTCTGATACCAATTGTAGGAAAATAAACCGGTAAAAACGTATCAGAGTGGCGCAGCGGAACAATAAAAAATTTTAGATCGTCAAATATCTCATGATGCCATATACAATAAATCAACAACAATTAAAACTCATACCTCAAGGACGCCAATATGCAGGAGGAGAATGACCGGAGGCTTCAACCAACTAGCCTTCTCTACTATTCTCCAATTCCCGAATGGCTGAGTGTGTGGGCACTCTGAACCTCGATCGGTATGCTAGCACTGCTAGTCTTCTTCCGACCACCCAGATCTCTAAAGAACTTTATTGTCACGATGAGCTGTGCAACAATAAGCCTGCTCACCTGAGAGTCTGTGGTCTAAGAGAACTGGAATGGCAGGACCTCTATTTATAGACTTGCATGAGGTGAATCTCTGAATTTGAATTGGATTAGGAAAAGATATTTTCCCTTATCCAAACCCATAAAATCTGAATTTTTCCAAGGGAGAATCTCCACTAAAAATTTGGTTTTCTTAGGATAGATCCAATCCAAATCTCAACAAGATTTCAAATAGAATTTTTATCTCCCTTTTTTCAACCAAAAAATCCGAATTTCACAAGGAGAAAATCCTCCAAAAAATTTCGGCCATTATGGATAAGGGAGAATCAAAAATTCCACTAGGATTTTCAAGCATGAATCTCATCTCAACCTTATCCAAAAAATAACCGAATTTTTCCTTGGATAAATCCAACAATTTCGGCCACTTTTAGGGAGGGAGAGAATCCTAATTCAACTGGGATTGAAACTTGAATTTTCCCTTGAATCTTATCCATAAAAACTGAATTTTCCATTGGAGATTATCCTCCAAAAATTCGCCCACTTTTGTTGGGATTTGGATTCAAAATTCAAGTAGGATTCTAACAAGATTATCCTCTCCAAATCCAACTCAAATTCGAATTTCAAACCTTGTGGATTTTCCACAACAAATTCGAATCCTACTTGGACTGTGATTCAAAATTTGAATTTCAAATTTCAAATTCAAATTTCAAATTTCAAATTTCAAATTTCAAATTTAAATTTCAAATTCAAATTTCAAATTCGAATTTCAAATTCAAATTTCAAATTCAAATTTCAAATTTCAAATTTCAAAATTCAAATTTCAAATTTCAAAATTCAAATTTCAAATTCCACAAAAAACAGTTGTGTTTCATATTCTTGTTCTCATGGATAATTTTCTACAACTCCAATCCAATCTCAAATAAAATCATGGCAACTTTATTTGGAGTTCGAATAATTGTGTACTCTATTATCCAAAACAAAATCTGAATCCAACCGGAGAGAATCTTGTCTACCATCCTAATCCTGTGTCATCACCATCCATCCATAATAAACTAGCCAATAGCATACACAAATCAATTTGCCAAACGTTAAGGAATTATGTGGAGCTAGTAGAGGGACTGATTGGACATATATAATCGGGCTCTCGTGATTCCATATGATCATCATTCTTTATCGAACAACTCAATCATATGATCACTAGTTTCAGAGTCACACCACTATAAACCTGAAATTGAACTCCCAATTATATACCGTATTACGTAAGCCTGTAACGAGCTACCATCCAATGACCTTGTCATATATGCAAAACCCTCATATGATATCCATGATCGGCCTTAGGTCAAAGTCCATTTAATCCTACTGATCAGGCTATCTTAAAGTTCCATTATACCACCGAATCAAGAAAATGATTATTCACCATATGTGAATAAGAAGTCATCCGCCCAGCAGACGACCCAAGGCCTTGTCCATTTTCACATTCAGTATAATGCCTTTAAGAGGATACCTTTAACTCCTCAGAGCTATGATTCCGATATCTGCAAACAAACCCTTCATCGTATACAAGTCATGCACCCAACGAACCGGTCTATAAGCTTACTACCTCTGAGACGCTTTAGCCATTGGAACATCAAAGTACACAAGTCATATACATGAAGTAGTTCATTTACTCAGGATTAAGGTTATTGCACAATGAACGTCAAAAGCAGATTGATCCACTCATAGCGGACTACGTAGATCAATCACGCTTTAGTCCCGGTCTAATATGTCACCACCGAGCAACATATCCATGTCTCTACTTGGGAGTCCAGCTCCAGAGAGTCAAGACAGACCGTCCCCTCTAAGGCTTTAGATAACATAATAGTCTTAACATGAGTTAGATGCTCGGTCTAACCCCATAGACTACAGACCATAATTTAGACTCCTAACTTTAGAACATTGTCTTCTCGCATACAAAAGTCCATTGCATGCAACGTTCTAACAGTTTTAACACAAGCAGTCAGTGAGCCATATTTGCTTACATTTACTTTAACATGTAAATAAGACGAGGACAGATAGCAATGTAATGAATAACCTCTATGTATAATTTTATTATCCAGTTCAAAATGAATACATCAAAATGTCTCTAATACTTAGGGCATTTCCTAATAACACATTCATCTACTCGAGCGATACACGACCACTTACACGGCCATGTACTTGACCATGTTACACTACATGGCCATGTTTACTCATACGGCTTCTAACATTTCAACAGTTCGAATAGTGCACGGCTATTTACATGACTGTGTACCTGACCGTGTAAATCAAATTTACACCAAAAGGCATCAAATTATTCCTCAATTTCTCATTATATGGGAATTAGGTTACATGAATGGGGCAGTTCTTACAACCTATCCCCTTTATAAAATTTTCATCCTTGAGAATTAGAGCAAATCTAGAAAGTCTCTTCTCATATCTTCTTCCCGTTCCCACATGGCTTCCTCTATATTATGGTTCCACCACAATACTTTTATAAGCAGTATAACATTATTCCTAATTACTTTATCTTCTTTGGCTAAGATCCGCACAGGTTTCTCCTCGTACATCAGATCGGCGTGGACTTCAGCCAGCTCTTGGCTCAAAACGTGGGAGCTGTCTGGCACGTACTTCTTTAGCATTGAGACATGTAAAACATTATGTATGGAAGCTAATTAGGGAGGGAGTGCTAATCTGTAGGCTACCTTCCCAACTCTCTTGAGGATCTCGAAGGTTCCCATATATCTAGGATTGAGCTTTCATTTCTTCCCAAAGTGCATCACCCTTTCATGGGTGCCACCTTGAGAAAGATTGAGTCTCCTCCTTGAATCTCGAGGGGTCTGTTTTGTTTATCTACGTAGCTCTTCTGGTGACTATGTGTTGTATCCAGTCTCTCTTGTATAAGCTTCACATCTACTATTGTATTCTTAACAAAGTCCGTGCTAGTAAGCTGTTTCTCTCCGGTCTCGTGCTAATGAACCGAAGATCTACATTTTCTTCCATAGAGTGCCTCATACGGTGCCATCCCAATCGAGGAATAGTAGCTGTTATTGTATAAGAACTCGATCAAAGGTAGCTTCTGGTCCTAGTTTCCTTTGAAGTCTAGGACACAAGCTCTCAATATATCCTCTAGTGTTTGCATGGTCCTTTTGGACTAACCATCAGTCTGAGGATGAAAAGATGTGCTAAACTTCAATTTAGTTCCCAATGAAGCCTGGACGCTCTGTCAAAACCTGGAGGTGAAGCATTCATCATGATCTAAGATGATAGATTTCGGCACTCCGTGTAGTCTCACTATCTGAGCTACGTACATTTTTGCCAGTTTTTCCATCGAGTAGCTCAGTTTCATAACCAGAAATCAAGCTAATTTCGTCAATCGGTCCACAACTACCCAGATTTTGCCGTTACCACTTGATGTCCTAGGCAATCTGACCACGAAATCCATTGTAATCTACTCCTATTTCCACTCAAGTAGCTCAATTTTTTGTAGTTCTCCTGCCGGCCATTGATGTTCCACTTTAATCCTTTGACATGTGAGGCATCTGGCAACGAACTCGGTGACATCGTTCTTCATTTTAGGCCACCAAAAGCTTTCCTTTAGGTCCTTGTACATCTTATTTGCCCCTAGATGTATAGAGTATGGTGTTTCAAGAGCCTCTGAGAGGATTTGTTTCTTGATTCTTCGTCCTTCGAAACGCACACTCTATCTCTATAATAGAGTATGCCATCCTTAGAGACTCTAAACTCTGAACTCTAAACTTTAGTCCTCCTTAGTTTCTTTCCTGAGCTTGTTTAGAAACAAATCGAGATCCCATCTGACCTTGATTTACTCTAGGAGTATGGATTGAAGGGTCATTTCAGACAACCTCCCCATCAAAATCTTGATCTCGCTGCTACGCAGCTCATTTTGTAGTGCTTCTAGCAAGGCACAGATATCCATAAGCAACGAGGAATGCTTTCTACTTAGCGCATCTGCCACCTTGTTGTCTTTTCCTAGATGGTATAGGATTTCATAGTCGTAATCCTTTACTTATTCTAGCCATCTCCGTTGCCCTATATTAAGCTCCTTCTACGTGAAAATGTACTTAAGGCTCTAGTGGTCTATATAGATCTCATACTTGATGCCATATGGGTAATGCCTCCAAATCTTAAGCATAAAAACGACCACTGCTAGCTCCAGGTCGTGTGTTGGGTAGTTCTTTCATAGTCCTTGAGTTACTGCGAAGCGTATGTGACCACTCTACCATTTTGCATCAACACACCTCCCAGTCCAGTCTTGGACGCATCATTGTAGATCACAAAATTTCCCTGTCCAGCATCTGGTATGGTCTAGAGCAGAGCACTTGTGAGTCCGCGTTTTAACTCCTGGAAGCTCTTTTCATACTTATTTGTCCACTCATACTTCTTCTCCTTCTTGGTTAGTGCTGTGAGTGGAGCGGCTAGCTTCGAAAAGCCTTCGATGAAGCACCGATAATAACCTGCTAGTCCTAGGAAACTACGGATCTCTGTCACGTTCCTCACAGTTGGCCATGTATTAACTACCTTGACCTTTGCTAGGTCCACAGATACTCCCTCCATGGAGACAATATGACCAAGAAAGTGAACCTTCTCTGGCCAAAACTCACACTTGGAGAATTTGGCATAAAGCTGATGGTCCTTTACTTGCGTAGGATGGCCCTCAAATGCTCCTCGTGCTCCTCCTTCGTCTTAGAATATATAAGTATGTCATCGATAAATATAATAACAAACTTATCTAACAAGTCCTTGAACACCCAGTTCAATAGGTCCATGAAGGCTGTTGGGACGTTCGTCAGTCCGAATGACATAACGAGGAACTCGTAATGTCCATAATGCATTCAGAAAGCTATCTTACGTACATATTCGTCCTTGATTCACAATTGATGGTACCCAGAATGTAGGTCAATCTTTGAGAAGACTGCAGCACCTCAGAGCTGATCAAATAGATCGTCGATCCGTGGCAACGGATACTTGTTCTTTATCATGATCTTGTTTAGCTTCCTATAGTCTATGCACATCCTTAGCGTTATATCCTTTTTCTTCACGAACAAAACAGGTGCTCCCCGAGGTGAATAGCTTTGTCGGATGAAACCCTTGTCCATCAAGTCCTTCAACTAGGCCTAGAGTTCTTTTAATTCTTTAGGGGCCATTTGGTACAGGGCCTTGGAGATAGGGGCTGATCCTAGTAGGAGCTCGATCTTGAATGATATTTTGCGTTCTGCTGGAAGCCCTGAAAGATCCTCTAGAAACACTTCCATAAACTCTCAAACTACTAGGACGCTATCCAATCCTATCTCTGCTTCCTGGGTCTTGTCTACTATGTGTGCTAGGAAGCCGGTACATCCACTGCATAACAATTTGTAGGCCTTCATTATTGAAATCATCATCTTTGGCTGCTTTAATGATAACCCCTCGTAGAAAAACTTCTCGTGCCCAATTGGTTCAAAGGTAACCTTCCGTCTTCGATAGTCTATGATGGCATTATACTTGGTGAGGAAGTCCATTCTCACTATTATGTTATAGTTGTATATATCGGGGATGATCGGCTTAATAATTAGTTCTCGCCCATAGATAACTACTGGCACGTGACATAACCAGTAATTAGACCACAAAACTTCCCTGGAGGGAAGGGCAGTTCGGAAAGTTTGCTCCATTCTTTCTAGGTTCTTGTCTATATTCCTAGCAAACTCTGAGGATGTAAATGAATTTGTGGCTCCAGAATCAAATAAAACCAAAGTAGTTGAGTTGGCGACAGAAAGTGGACCTGTCACCACAGTCGAAGTTCCAACTTCCACATCATCTCTGATGAAGGCATAGATTCTTCCCTGAGCATCTGGTGCCTCTAATATTCCTTGAGTGATTGAAGGGCCTTCGATCCTGGTCTGGGCAGTGTGCAGTTAACCACTGGTGGTGCGAGCTTGGCCTTGCTAATTCTGTGGGTTGAAGTGATAGTTCTTGGCATAGTAGCCTTCCTTACCACTAGTTCCTTGTTTGCACTCTCTGGGATGATTTCTTCCATACTTTGGGCATGGCGAGTGTTGATTACCATTTCCCCCCTGGTTATTCTTCTTCTGGGGGATGTTCCTTTGCTGACCTTCGTTGTCAAGGTTCCCCTTTCGTGTCAGCGACTGCTGCAATGCCTTGGGTTGGTGCAGGGTTGAGCGCTTCTCTCTCGACGTCCAATATATCTTGAACAAGGCACCTCGGGTCTTTGTGTTGTAGAGGGTAGTGGACGAGATCCCTTATGTACCACGGAGTTCTTTTCCACAACAGGTCGGCTATCTCTACAAATGGTCTGTCTAGAGGGATGTGAAGTAGCATGGCATTTAAAAACCTTTGATAGTAGTATGCCATGGCATCTCCCTCATAGACATCCCAGATGTCAGAGAGGACCTGGTAACGCCTCTCATAAATTTCATCCCAGATATCTGCATCTCTAGTTAGTCCATCGGAATTGTGGAGGTCTTGGTAGAACTCAGCCCACTGCATCATCAGATCCTTGATCCTACGTCATTCTTTCCACCATTCCAACGCTGGGCCCTCCAGCCTGTTGCTTGCCAAAACCACCTATAGATGAGGTGGGATATGGCAAGCTTCAAAAATAACCTCCATATGGTGGATCTAATATGGGAGTTCGCATGGGTGGCTACCATCATATAGGTCCGGTCACATGGTGGCAAAAACCAGGCTCACTTGTCGATATTCTTGTACTTGGTGGGGATCTACTGGTGCGGCCATTATCTCCTACTATAATTTAAATGTCAACTCACAGACCAAATCCATAAAACAAAACTAACTTATTTGGATAGATGAGGCAGGCATGTTACGATGTGAGACAGGGTGGCAGGATACCGCTCTGATACCAACTGTGACATCCTGTGCCCTGAGTAGCCCAGACCATCACTTAAAACTACTGTTACTTATCTTGTTCAAAAACTATTGCTTAAACTTACTTAATTAGATACCATAATTTTAGGAGATTTTTTTTTTGAATGCATACGTATTTACTATTCACATACGTATACTTTTGAAAATACAAAGTCTAAATCATAAGGAGTTCAATCATACATACATACTTATAAAATTCTTTAACTAATTACATTTCAAAATATACTATTCAAAAATACTGTTTACTCTGCAGAAGTTAAACTCAAAGTGTATCCATAACCTCACCTTCACATCCGCCTCTGCCGCCATTATGGCCCATTAAGCTCTAAGCTATAGGTCGCTTACCTATAGCATGAACACACAATGTGAACTTTATGCCCAGTAAGTACAACATGTCATCTGTAAAACATGTTTAAATTATAATACATACTTAAAACCATATAAACATGTCATAAACCAACACATCTCATTGAAACATTCCACATACCAGAAAAACACATATCACTGAATGTAGAACATCACATACTGTATGCATAACAGAAAACATCAAGTATCGAATGCATATCTACTATAACTAAAAGTACAATAAACTATAACTAATGCATACTGTGAATAATGCATGATCCGATTATGTTCATTTATGCTTCAATACTTTTTTTCTTTCCTTTGTCTAGCTGAGGGCCCATGTGTCAGTATCGAGTGCACGCAAATCATCAGAAATGTATGTGATCACTAACTCAAGAGCCGTCAACGGAGGCTCAACTTACTTTAACTTGAAAAACCTCTTCAATGGAAAAGGCCAGTACGACACGCTTTATTAATTTCCATCTTGTTATCTGATCTGGCCATATGTTCTACTAAGCTGTCCTTAATCTTACGCGATAGGGAGGTACAACATCCAACTTGTTCTTTCATCAATCTATGCGATTGTGAAACCATATGCTCTTATACATGCTATGCAACATCTTGTGCAAGATATGCATACTTTACATATTGTAAAAATCAACACTTTAAAATCATTTTGCTCATGCTGTAGGCGGAGTTGTACTTACCTAGTTTGTAAGCAAACTCGTACTCTAGCCCTTATCACATTACAGGTGACTACCTGTCATCAATACGGATTCCATTAATACTTTTGCTGAGTCAATAATACCGTTAGTGACTAAAGCAAATATTAACATATGGTACCGATTGCCGTCGGTACTAACTTGCTCTCTTTGAGTGAGTTTGATTGTCTAATCATAGCTAGTTAATTTATTACCCAATAAATTAATTAATATCGTTTTTTGGTCACTACTACCATTAGTGACTATAACTTGTATCATTGTATGATACCGAGGTCCATCAGTACCCAACTGTTCTACTTTGGGAATTTGGTATCTAACTTCTATCATGTTTGATTAAGTTGTCTACTTGACAAATTAATCATCATTCCTCACTATATTGTTTAAACTCGATCCTTGACTGGTTGACCAACTAGTCAATTGACCGGTTATCTCACGCATTGATGACTCGGTAGCCTACCGGTTTACTAAGCTTATTCGACGTGGTAGCCTACCGGGTTACTGCTATTATTTTGTTTATTTTGTGAAATTGTTTTGGTTTTCTTATAAAATTCTTGGGAAAATTCTATGCTTTGAAACTGTCCCCTTATCACCCTATTGGAAGGTGGGGGCATTTTATTAGAACCATATTCTTATCTAAAAAAGGTTAGAACACATTTTGATATTTGCATTTTAAAGGTGGTTTTTGAACCACTTACCCAAACTATTTTAAAAATGTATTTGAAACAACTTAGTTTGTAAATTTGGTGAAAATAAAACTTTTCATCCTCGACGAGATAAACAATTCTCATGTTCATCTCAGGGCTAAAGTCAAACTCTAATGACTCCTAAACTCACTAAACCCATAGCTACTTATGCCCAGTTTTTGAAAAGTTTTCATTTTTATGCTATTTTGAAAATGGTTCTGTTTGAGGCCCGAAATTGCTAAATTTTTAAAACATACATAGGTCATCTTCAAGATTTTGATGAGATCTACAACTTTCATGTTAAGCCCGAGATCTAGTTTGGAATCTAAATGGGTCATTTTTAACAAAACTCGAGACTGTTCCTAGACTCAGATTTTTAGTCCCAGTTTTGGACACCGATTCAAAACCACTCGAAAAGTCTATACTAGATTCATTTTTTGCCAAATCCTATTAATTAAAAAACGACCGTAATAAAATTTTCTTAAAACTTTATGTTTTACGAAATCCCAAATTCCAACTTTAACATGGTCAAAATGGCCAAAACCCATGGCCAAATTCTGGGGACAGATTTGTGTCCAGCCACTTAAACGTCCACACACATACACATCCATCCATAAAATTAAACCACAACCACACAACCACATAAACTTAAAAATGAAAAGCTAAGGGCTCAAAATAAACTTATTACAACCCATTGCATAAATAAATACACATAAATTCCTTGATCAAAATCTTAAAATTAACTAACCACAAAAAGGGAGGGTTTTCGGTTTTACCTCACGTGTTTTGAACCATACATTGAATAAATGGCCATGTGAACCAAGGGAGTTTAGGGTCAGCTTGTGCTAGAAATGACACCAAAATTTTTCTCTTATCATCAACACAAAATAATAACTAAAAACACAAGGATGGGTTGTAGAAACTTACACTTGAATGAACATAGAATGGCTTGGATTGAAATCTCCTAACAAAAGCTTTAAGGGGGCTAAATTTTGGCAACTTTTGGCTGGATTTTTGGCTTGCCCATGGATGTTTTGGCTGGAAGGAGGGGTCAGATTTTTAGCTGATAGAGAGGGGAAGAGTTTGTGCCTTTGGGGTGTGCAAAAGAAAGAACAAAACCTAAAGCCATGCTCACCCTTTTATAGACAAAACCTAAGCAAAATTAACCAACCTTAAGCTCAATTAATCAAGCCAATCTTATGCTAATTTAGGGACAAATTTGCTGCAATTCCAACACTCAAAAACCGAGGGGACTGCATATGGATAAAAGGGCCAATTTAAAAATTCCTTTTGTGGCCATGTGATGGAATTCATGAATTATTTAATCAAAAGGTGTCATACCTATTTCATTATTTTATTGCCACCTTTTTGGCTATTTTAGCAGCTCATTGCAGCTACTTTTGCAGCTAAGATACATAGATTTTAAAGGGTGGAATTCATCTACATTTGCTTCTCTTTGCTGTCTAATTTTCTATAATGGTGTTCGGTCCTTTCTAAGCAGTGTTATAGTTTTCACCCAAAATTGGAGTTTTTGAATCCGATTTTTATACTGATCATTCCTAGTTGGGTTGTGCTACGTATGAGCCCATTTTGTGTCCATTTTACTATTCATTTCCTATACTATGGTTGTGTCTACACTGTGTTGTTGTCCTTACGCATGCATATCGAGGCGTTCTCGTGTGAAATTTCAAACACAGTCTCTCTTGACTAATCTGGATGTGCTGATTTCAATTTTATCAGTTTTACATCCATCTAAGGTCATCTGGACTAGTTTTCGGGATTTGTGTGACCCCACCTTGAAAAATGTGTCAGGTGCCCAATTGACTAATCTGGGCATTCTGAGTCTAAATATATTAGTTTCGGGACGAGAAAAGGTCGTCTTGACCCTCTTCCTGATACTGCTTATCTCTCAAACAAAAATTCATATTTTGTGCTCAATTTGCCAAATCGAGCCTGCTAACTATTATTATATCAATTTTATGTCAAATTAAGGTCGTCTTGGCCATTAACCTGACACTACGTTTCTACTATTCACTATTCACTGTCTTCTGCTTAACTGACTGGTTTAAGCGTTCTGACTTCAATTTTGTCAGTCTTTAGGCGAGAAGAGGTCATCTGGACCATTGTTCTCGATAATATACCTCCGCTAGGGTATTTATCACTGTTATGCTTAGATGATCGGTTTGAATGTTTAGATGATCTATTCACCAGTCTTGTGTCAGGAAATGGTCATCTGGACTAGTTTCCCGACACTGCGTGTCTCATACACTCTCACACATAATTGGGTGGACCGATTTCACTACCGGTTACTCTATTCACTGCATGAATAGTAATTCAACATTACTATTCTTGTTTAATTTATTCCACTGGAAATTTCACTATATTTATCAACTTAATTACTCATTATATAGTAGTTAAGTTCCATGAATCATGAGAGTCAATACAGCGGCTCTCAACTCAATACACAGCCTTCTACACGGGCTCTTACACGGGCGTGTACAAGGCAACATGGGTGTGTACATTCCGGACACAGGCATGTTCCAATCGGCTTACTCAACACGCCCATGTCTTTGAAACACGTTCGTCTACCCGAGTAGTACATGGCCACTTACACGGCTGTGTACTTGACTGTGTTACACTACACGATCATGTTTACTCGCACGACTTCTAACATTTCAACAGTCTAAATGGTACATGACTGCCGTGTACCTGACCGTGTAAATCAAATTTACACCAAAAGGCATCAAATTATTCCTCAATTTCTCATTATACGGGAATTGGGTTACATGAACGGGCGGTCCTTATACAAAACTTAGCTAAATTGGAGAACAAACTCCCTGCCATCTGCCCATAGAAAATTCAAAGGGAGCTGCGCACAAAAGGAGGCCAAAATGCCTTAAATGCATGGTTTGGTCATGTGACAAAACTATTCCTTATTTTAATCAAAAGTAGCCAACACATTCCTTACTTTAGGGAAAACTTTTCCCTATTTTTAGGGCTACACATGGCCTTGTTTGTGCTGTATGTGCATGATTTTCTAGGAAAAAATTCATCTGTAAAGTCTCCTTTTCGTAATCTAATTTCCTTCTTTCGGTATTCGACCCTTTCTCAACGGTGTTCTAGATTTTGTCCGAGTTTGGTTTTCTTGATTCGTTTCTTATACCTATTATTCTTGGTTAGGTTGTAATGCCTATGAGCCCATTCTGAGTCTATTTTACTGTTCATTTCTTGTACTATGGTTGTGCCTACACTGTGTTGACACTGCGCACGTATAACAAGGTTGTTTCGTGTGAAATTGCAAACACATTATATCCTAACTAATTTGGACGTGCTAATTTCAAATTTATCAGTTTTACGTCCATCTAAGGTTGTCTGGACCAGTTTTCGGGATCTATGTGACCCTACCTCGGAAAACGTGTTTTGCACTTAATTGACTAATTTGAGCTTTCTAAGTCTAAATATATCAGTTCGGGCTGAGAAAGTTTGTCTTGACCCCTTTCTCGATACTGTGTATCTCTCAAACAAAATTTCATGATTTGTGCTCAATTAACTAAATTGAGCCTACTAACTGTTTATATATCAGTTTTATGTCAAATTAAGGTCGTCTTGGCCATCAATCTGACACTGCATATATACTATTTTCTATTTATTATTTTCTGTTTAACTGACTAGTCTGAGCGTTCTGACTCTGATTTTGTCAGTTTCTGGGTGAGAAGAGGTCATCTGTACCATTTTTCTTGATACTCTACATCTATTAGGGTAATTATCGCTACTGTGCTCAGGTAACCATTCTGAGCGTACTGATGACTTGTTCACCAGTTCTGTGTCAATAAATGGTCATTCGGACCATTTTCTTGATACTGCATGTCTCACACGCACACACACATACACATGTACTAAGGTGAACCGATTTCACTGTCGGTTGCCCCTTTCATTACATGAATAGTAATTAAATGTTTCTGTACCTGTTTAATTTATTCAACTGGAAACATTTCACTGTATTGATAACTTATTTACTTATTACATAGTAATTAGGTTTTAGGAATATGGGGGTTATTACAGCAGCTCTCTACTCAATACACGGCCTTCAACACAGGCTTTTATACGGGCGTGTGTACATTCAGACATGGGCGTGTACCCGTTAAAATGCCTATCATGCCCAGCTTCCCTAACACGACCTTTCACACGTTCAATAGTCTGAGCAGTACACAGCCACTTACACGGCCGTGTATCTGATCGTGTTCTTCAAACTCGTACCAAAAAACTTTAAACTACTCTAAATTCATTCGTTAATTACTTATTACACGATAAGTAGGTTCCATGAATATGGGGGTCATTACATAATCGACAATATCCATCAGAACCATTCCAGTCCAAACAAGTTAGCTAAGCCCATGCTATGCAAGGACATACCATGCCAAGACCCTTTAGTCAGTCAGGGCAACCAGAAGTGGGACAACCGAGGAATTTTACTGTTCTCGAAAAATATGTACAATTTATGTATACAATAATCTTTATGTTTAAATTGTAAAATGTATATTTTAATAGTATTTAGACTGTACTGAAACGTTCTGACAATGCCAAAGAAAGAGTATTCGGGAATAGAAAATTTTACCAAACCAAAATTGGAACAACGATGCCCTTTTCGGTATCAAACACCCTAGAAATATACTATAAGTTACTAAAAGACGAAATACTTATGACATGGATTTTTAGTCAAACAGGAGTGAAATAAGGTAAACCGATCACACAGATAACCTCAGAAACGCATCTACGCGATTTCGGTACAATATTGTTCGATTTGACTTTTTGGTCAAAGTTGATCAATATATATATATGGAGTCAAAGATTAGGTGTGGGACACCCAAGGATGTAAGAATACATCAAGATCTAAAAGCTAGGACTTAAAGTTATTTTGAACCAATGGCTAGGCAAAGTCAAATAAAAAGTCAAAGATCAACCTTAGATAAATTTAAGAAATTTTTAGCATGCTTAGGTGTTGGATTTTTGTGGTGAAATCAGAAAAAAATCAGCTAAGATTTTTAATCATTTCAAATTAACCCCAAAATTTTGTAGAATTTACCAAAAAAAGATTTCTAAAGTACCCCTAAAAATTTGCAAATCAACCCTCTCTTTTTGGCTGCCTTTATATACGATTTTGGCTTGCCAAAATCAGAAAACACTTAGCAAAAAAAAAAAAAAAATCAGTCTTCTACCTTCCCCTTGTAGCCGTGAGCTTCCATCCATACCCAAGCTCAATTTCTTCAAAATTTTTCCACTAAAGTTGTTCAAAACTTCATCTCTCACTTCAAGTGAGCATCCAAGTGAGGTAAATCCCCATTTTCAAGTTTTCCCTCTTGGTTTTCTATTCAAGAAAACAGTGGCTGCATATGAGATTTTGTTGTGATTTAAGTTTTGATTTTGGCTGGTTTTTGCTGTTTAAAAGTGATGTGTTTTGTGATAGAAACAAGTGGTGAAGTATAAATGAAAAACAAGAGGTTTTGGACATTTTTTTTAATGGAAATCATGTGTTAGGGAACCGAAATTTCAATTTTTGTTTTGACTAGTTTGTGTTGGAGAGTTATGCTATAATGCGAGAAAAAGTAAAGAAAGGATTTGCATAGAAAAACACAAAGTTTATGCATGGCGAGAAAAAGTAAAGAAAGGATTTGCATAGAAAAACACAAAGTTTATGCATGGTTTCTCAATGAAAACCGTGTGTTAAGGGGGGATGAAATTTAGGTTGTATTATTGGTTTCTTGCCTTCAAAGGTGATGTTGGCATGAATTAAATCCAAGGGATGAGATAGAAGCAAGAAAAATGTAATTTTGGGTGCTTGGTTTTTATTCAAAACCGTGGCTAGGGATTATGTTGAAATGGGAAATTTGTGAGGGCAAATGTCCCTTGAAATGTGGATAAAAACCGAGGGCGAGAATAGATAAAAACGAACCAAAATGTCGTAAAAACGACTAGGGTTATAAAGGTATTTTTACGTAAAAATATTGTAATTTTACATAAAAAAAATTAGGCCTCCAGTCTAGTAATTGGCAGGTACCAAGGGCAACGTCGAGAACCTAAAAATTAAGCAAAGACACTGTAAAAAATTTTATAACAGCCTAAAGGGTATTTTAGGAAATGAGGGGTAAAATAGGGTCGGGGCTTGAAAATCCGAGCTCTCGATAACTTAGATCAGGGAAAAAGATAAAGGACGTTTTCAATATTAGTGAAACGTCCATTCGGAGCCCCGAAAAGTAAGAAAAATTGAATGAACGACTGGGGGTCAGATGAATGGTAATTCGAGCATTTCAGCAACTAATGTCACAAAAGCTCGATAAAACCTAAGAAAAATTATTTTACGATTTTTGGGTTTAGAAAATCCCGTTAAAACTCTAAAATAGGAATTTTTGCGGCATAAGGTTCCATTAGAGGCAAAATGGTCGTTTTTTACCAAAAATTTCCAAAACATTAAAAAAAAAAAAGGAAGGACCATTAAGGCCTTAGAATGACTCAATTATAATTTTAAAAGTCTTAATTAAGGTTTTAATGATCAAATTCCAATTTTTGAATAGTACACGGGCATGTATTTGAAGAACACGGGCGTGTAGTAAGATATTCACTAACTCGGGAGTTACATGGTCTTGGACATGGCCATGTATTAGGGCGTGTACTTAGGTAACACAGGCGTGTAAAGAGACAAGGTTCTGAACACACCAAGGGTACACGGCCATGTAGAGAGACATTCAACAACTGGAGAGGTACACGGCCATGGATATGGCCGTGTACTTACGCATGAATGACCATGTTCCACGGCCGTGTACTGTAGCAAAGCAGTGATCAGAGTAGCTACACGACCATGAACACGGTCGTGTATCACACCGTGTAATTAAACATAGTAATGAAAAATCTTATAAAAAGGAAGAAGAATTGAATATATGAAAAGTAACAGATAACAGTGAAGATTAACAGACAATATTTTATGTGTAGAAACTCAATTAAAACATGACGAGGGAATGTCAACAAATCCCAAGAAGCAGACTTTAGCAGAATACCAGTAAGTTTCAAACATTGCAATGTCTGCAACATGAGTTTACTTAACATATTTATGTCTACATGTTATATGTTGTAAGTTTAGATATTTATTTATCTGCAACATGAATTTACGTTACATGTTTATAGGTTATGTATGATATGTACAATATGTATCAAGGTGCTATATGCACATTAACGTGTAAAATAAATTACACATAAACAAAGAATAAAATGTAAAGGATTTCAGACCCAGGAGGCAATGATCATGCTGTAATGACCCCTGTATTCCTGAAACCTAATCACTATGTAATCAGTAATTAAGTTGATAAATACAGTGTATTTTTCCCAGTTGAATGAATTAAACGGGTATATTGATGTTTAATTACTGTTCATGTCGTGAAAGGGGCGATCGACAGTGAAATCGGGTCACCTTAACGTATATGTATGTGCGTGTAAGACACATAGTATCAAGAAACTAGTCTAGACGACTATTTCTTGACATAGAATTGATAAGTTAGTCATTAGTACGCTCAGACCGGTTATCTGAGCATGATAGCGGTGATTACCTTAATAGAGGTACAATATCGAGAAATATGGTCCAGATGACCTCTTCTCACCCAGAAACTGACAAAATCGGAGCCAAAACGCTCAGACTCGTCAGTTAAACAGAAAACAATGAATAGTGAATAGTAGAAATGCAATGTCAGGTTAATAGCCAAGACGGCCTTAATTTGACCTAAAACTGATATATTTATAGTCAGTAGGCTCAATTTAGTCAATTGAGCATAAAACGAGAATTTTTGTTTGAGAGATATGCAGTATCGGCAAGAGGGTCAACATGACATTTTCTCACCTTGAAACTGATATATTTAGACTTAGAACGCTCAAATTAATCAATTGAGAATAAGACACGTTTTTTGAGGCGGGGTCAGATAGATCCCAAAAACTAGTCCAGACGACCTCAGATGGACATAAAACTAATAAATTTGAAATCAGCACGTCCAAATTAGTTAGGAGAGACTGTGCTTGAAATTTTACGTGAAATGCCTCGTTATGCATGCGCGAGGATAACACAGTGTAGACACAACCACAGTATAGAAAATAAATAGGCAAATAGACTCAAAATGGGCTCATAGGTATTACAACCCAACCAGGAATAATTAGTTTAAGAATCGAACTCAGAAAATCCAATTTCGGTGGAAATCTAGAACACTGTCGAAAAAGGACTGACAACCCTTGTGGGAAATTAGACTACAAAAAGAAGCAAATGTAGATGAATTTTACCCCTTAAAAACCATGGATTCTAGCTGAAAAAGCAGTTGAATTTAGCTTCAAAAATAGCCCAAAAGTTGGCATTAAAATATTACAAACAGGTATGATACATTGATTAAAATATTGAATAGTATTGAGCACACGACAAACCAAGCAATTAAGGCAATTTGACTCCACTTTCTTTTTCAGCTAGGCCACTTTTTTTAGGGTTGCTTGTAGCCAAAATTTGTCTGCCCTTAAGCTTAGTTGTTGTAATGTCCTGGCCTACATAGGGTTAAACAGTACTATTACAGCCAGCTACTGTTGCCAACTGTGACAGACTGTAACCATTTGGGTCATCGGTAACTTACTTTTAACTTGCTTTTAACTTATTTTGATACCATCTATGACGGCTAGTATCTTACTTTTAACATACTTTCTTTAACATGCTTACTCTAACTTCCCATTTGAACGTGAAAATAGGGAATAAAATTTTTTTTTTAAACTGTATCGTCGTAAAACATTTACTATAATAAACATTTTATATTGCCTTAACTTCATTTACATTATAAAACATCATTTCAATACTCTTTTAAATAGCTCAGTGGAAGAATCATAGCAGTACCATAACCCTCACCCAGCCCCTTGGCACATGCAAATCTCATTTGTCATCCATCATTTGTCTTATCTTCGTGCAGGATGCTTACCTGCAACATAAACAAACTTGTAAGTTACAGGCTCAGTAAGTTCAAGCATACATTCATGACAAAATACTAACTCAAAAGGACAGAGTATATCTGATACCAACTATGGGATCAGAACATGAACATAGATCATACATTACTTTCAACTTCATACATAACATATTCTAACATTGAGAGAACAATCTCAACGTTCTTTAGAATAACATAATTTAAACATAGCATACAGAATTTCTGTCGAACATCTTAAGCATAACATACTTAACATCATACAAAACATTGTATGCACATATCAATTTAAACATAGCATACTTAATGTATGCTTAAACATCACAAATATACTTAAGATTCGTAAGACTGACTTATACATATCAATTTATGCATATCATAACATATACATACGTGTTAGTCTCATTATACTTGTCTACTTTTCATTCATTTATTTTCATTATTCTTTTGTTCTTTCTTTCTTTCATGTCATTCTTTTCTTTTCTCTTCTTGCTTAACTTTCATTTTTATTGTTCGCTCTTTTTTTCATATCATATCGTTCTGTTCTTTTCTTTTCTTAATTTTTCTTTGCTTTACTTTCTTTTCTTTCACTAATCTTTACTTGTCTTTTCTTTCATTTTCTTTCTTTCACTTTCTCTTATGGGCCCATGGTTGGACGTACCTAGTGCGCGCAGACCAATGGGGGAACAGGGGAGCTACCCACCAATCAACCTCATGGTCATCTTAATCCACCGTGTTTTATGAATGGTTTGTAACTACCATGCCTTTTGGGGTAGGGTCAGCCAACTACCGCCCTTTTGGTAGCACCACACACTGGGGTGGAGGCTATAGACCTGAAAACCTCACACTGGGGAGGCCAGTATGCCAACCTTAACTTTTCCTTCTTATTATCTTACTTATCGTTCTCTTTCTTTACTTTATCTTTTCGTTCATTCATTTATTCTTTTATTCTTTCTTTTTCTTTCCTTTCTTTCTTTTTTTCATTTTCTTTTCTTTCTTTCTCTCGTTCATTTCTTTTCCTTTCTTTCTTTCATTTATTCTCTTTCATAAACACGTCATAAATCGATTCTTTCTTTTGTTCATTTCTTTTCTTTCATTTGCATTTCATAAATCATTTCTTTCTTAACATATTTTTCATAGTGTGGATTATGTTAATCACACTTTAGTGCATATAGCACTCATATACATGAATTTCATATAACACTTAAACATAAACCTAACATAACATGTCAATTCAGGTTGCAGACAAATAAATGCTTGAACTTACTACACATATCGTATAGGCATAAAATAACATGTTAGTTCATGTTACAGACAAATCACATGTTTGAACTTATAAATACTTGCTAGCATCTCTTTTCTTGCTTCCTTGGTCCGCAGACATCTCTTCATTTCGTCTGGCGCGGATCCCTGTAACTGAAATAATAACGGTTATTTTTCATGCTTCTTTCATATATAAAACTTAATAAAACGTAAAAATTATACATTTCATTTCTCGATCATAAACTTAAGGTTATAATATCCCATTTATAACTTTTCTGCTAACTTTGACAAAATTACTATTATACTGTGAACTTTTGGTAAAATTACCATTTTGTCCCTAATGGGATTTTTCATCATAACATTACATTTCTTTGATTCACAACTTAGCTTTGGCCCTTAGAATCTTAATTAAACCATTCTAAGTCCATTAGGGCCCTTTTTTATCATTCCTGAAATTTTTAGATCAAAATTACCGTTTTGCCCCTAATGGGTCTTTGAGTCATATCATTCTCATTTTATTGCTTAGACTGGGTTTTCTAAGCCCAAAAATCATAAAATAATTTTTTTTAGGCTTTACTAAATTTTTACAGCCTTATTTGCCACACTTTCTTGGTTTACTATTCACCAACTCTCGGGTGGTACTATTCCAACCCTTGGTCGTTAATCCTTTATTTTTTAGGCCTCGGTCACCGAGAGGGCTTGGGTTTCCATTCCGACCACATTTTTACCCTTCGGTTCTTAAAATAGTCCTTTGTGCCGTTTTAGAAATTTCGGCAGCATTTCTGCTTAATTTTTGGGTTCCCGACGTTTAGGAAATGCCTCGAAACCATCTAACCTAATTCTATTCTACCACATACTATACCAGAGCCTATATTTTTACGTAAAAACTCAACTTTTTACATAAAAATCTTTACATTTTACACATTTTCTCATTTGACTATTTTTCATACACATAGTACATTTTCTTACAATTTCACATGCTAAAATACATAATTGATATATACTCATTCCAAAACACAAATTTTAGGAATGGAGGGATCGAAGTCACTACCAGAATCGTCCCACTGGCGATCGAACAAATCGTTCGGTCTTGCCTGTACAAACTTTGAATCATCGTTCTTTACGTTCGAAATTCCGTCTTGTAATTCTGACCCCACGGATGTGTCCGGAACGTCGAAAATAGGCCAACGGGCCATTCTTAAATTTTTCGTCACCGGTCACCGTTGACCAACGTTGACCAGCGGTAGCATGGAGAAAGGCGACCACCATCTCGTAGATCTCGACGTGAGGAATTCATTGGTGGTGTCAATTTCATCAATTGAAGCTCCATTGATTGGAAATTGACCCTCGAAAGTCTGACGGCGTCGGCGAGCTTGAATCTCCATTTTTCTGACTTTTTTGCCCAAAATTGATTTGAGGCTTTTGTTCCCCATGAAATTTTTGAGCATTCTGGTACCCACCACATCACTCAACTCTGCCGAAATCGACAGCTTTCACGGCGGCAACAGCGCGATTTCGAGCAGCGCAATTCGATGGCCGTTGAGCTAAAACAATGCCTGGGTTTTGTTCTACTCTTCACCCCAAGCCTTTTGGGACCGAAATCATGTTGATCGGATGTCGGATGATAGAGATACGAGTGAATAAAATTTCCGACCACCGTGACTTTCAGGCGGCACGTGCGGGCTCCTCCGGCAGTCGTTCCGTCGACTCAGCACACCGTTGGACTTAGCTCGACAAGAACTTTCCAACGAGACCGGCGGTGTCAAAAACGGACACCATTTCCAATGGTCGATTACTGTTCATTTTCATGTAAGGGAAGGAAAGAGAAAGTGAGAGAAAATTATGGGCTTGTTTTTAAAATTTCTATTTTTTCGTCCTTCATATATTTTTTTGCCCAAAATTTTAACATGGGCTATCCTGACTATTTTGGGCGTCCTGAATCCAAATATATCAGTTTTATTTTCATTTGAGGTCATCTTGACCAGTTTCTAGTACTGCGAATTCCTAGTCAAAAATTACCTTTATGCTCAATTAACTAATTTAAGCAAACTAATAGGCTATACTGACTAATTTGGATGTGTTGAATCCAAATTTATCAGTTACAACTTCATTCGAGGTCATCTCAACTAGTTTTTGATACTGCGGTTAGGCCTACACTGTGTTGCCATTGCGCACGCATAACGAGGTGTTTTCACACGAAATTTCAAACGCCGTGTTTCTTGACTAATTTGGACCTGCTGATTTCAAATTTATCAATTTTATGTCCATCCGAGGTCGTCTGGACCAGTTTTTAGGATTTGTGATCCCATCTCAAAAAACATGCCAGGTGCCCGATTGACTAGTTTTGGCATCCTGAGTCGAAATATATCAGTTTTGGGGCGAGAAAAGGTCATCTTGACTCTCATCCTGATACTGCGTACCTCTCAACAAAATCTACATTTTGTGATTAAATGACTAATTTGAGCATTCTGATTCTAAATATATCAGTTTTATATCAAGAAAATGTCATCTTGACCAATTTCTTGATACTGCATATCTGTCAGTCAAAAATTACATTTTATGCTTAATTGACTATTTTGAGCATACTAATTATAAATATATCAATTTTATATCAAGAAATAGTCATTTTGACCAGTTTCTTAATGCTGTGTATGACACACACGCGTACACACATAAAATCACTACATTTTCTATTTTTTAAACATAAAATTCATCATGTACATTCCATGTATCAATTTTTCGAGAACGATGGAATTTCACAGTCATCACAGTTGTTGGCTTAATTAAGTGGGTTTTAGGTTGATTAATTTTGGTTAGTTTTGCCTATAAATGGATGTGCTTGGCATTAGGTTTCATTTCCTTCTTTTGCACACCCAAAAACCACAAACTTTTTCTCCCTCTTGCTTCAGAAATTTCCACCCCTTTCCAGCCCCAAAATAGACCATTTTCAATCCAAGAAACCCAGCCAAAAGCTTACCAAAAACCAGCCACCAACTACCTTGTGTTGGAGCCATTTTCTCAAGCCATCTCAAGGTCATTTAAGGGTAAGATTCTAGAACAATCTTTGTGGTTTTTAGTTGTTATTTTAGTTTGATGATAAGAGAAAATTTTTGGTGTCTTTTCTAACATAAACCAACCCCAAACCTCCTTGGTTCACAAGGCCATTTTGGTCACCCAAGCTTTAATTCGGTGTGCTTGGTTCATAGCACATGACGTAAAACCGAAAGCCCTCTTTTTGTGTTTAGTTATTTTTAAGTTTTTGATCAAGGAATTTATGTGTATTTATTTATGCAATGGGTTGTAATAAGTTTATTTTGAGCCTTAGCTTTTTATTTTTACGTTTATGTGGTTGTGGTTTAATTTTATGTGTGTGTATGGATGTTAAGATGGATATGTGTGTGTGTGGATGTTAAGGTGGCTGGACACAAATATGTCTCTAGATTTAGGCCATGGGTTTTGGCCATTTTGACTATGTTAGATTCCGAATTTGGGATTTGGTAAAACACAAAGTTTTAAGAAAATTTCATTATGGTCATTTTCGTGTCAAATAGCTTTTGACCAAAAATGACTCTGAGATAGACTTTTCGAGTAGTTTTGAGCCAATGTCCAAAACTAGGACAAAAAAATCGGAGCACAAGAATAGTCTTGGGTTTTGTTAAAAATGAATTACTTAGAGTCCAAATCGGATCTCGGGCTCAACATGAAAGTTGTACATCTCATCAAAAATTTAAGATAACCTACGCGAGTTTTAAAAATTTGGCCGTTTCAGGCCTCAAATAGAGCCATTTTTAAAATAGCGTAAAACTGGGATTTTTCTTAAAACTGGACATAAGATAGCCACAGGTTTGATAGGTTTAAGACCTGATAAAGTTTGATTTGAGCTCCAAGATGAACACAAGAATTGTTCATCTCATCGAGGATGAAAAGTTTTATGTTTGCCAAATTTACAAATTAAGTCGTTTCAAGTAAGTTTTAAAAATAGTTTTGGTAAATGGTTCAAAAACCACTTTTAAAATACAAATACCAAAATGTGTTCTAACCTTTTAAAAAAAATAAAAATATTGTTTCAATAAAACATCCACCTTCCAATGGGGTGATAAGGGGACGATTTCAAAGAACATAACTTTCCCAAAAATTTTTATGAGGCAACCGAAACAATTTTCAAATATAACACAATAGTGGTAGTCCAGTAGGCTACCACACCAAACAAGTAAAGTAACCCGGTAGGCTACCTAGTTAAGGATGCGCAAGGTAACCGATCGGTTGATTGGTCGGTTAACTAGTCAAGGACCGAGTTTGAAATATATATTAAGGAGTGACGATTAATTTGTCAAGTAGACAATTTAATCAAACACGATAGAAGTTAGATACCAAATTCCCAAAGTAGAACAGTTGGGTACCAATGGACCTCGGTATCATACAATGATACAAGTTATAGTCACTAATGGTAGTAGTGACTAAAAAACTATGTTAACTAATTTATTGGGTAATAAATTAATTAGCTATGATTCGACAATTAAACTCACCAAAAGAGAGCAAATTAGTACCGACGGCAATCGGTACCATACGTTAGTATCCGCTTTAGTCACTACGCTATTAGCGACTCAGTAAAAGCATTAGTGGAATCCGTATTGATGATAGGTAGTCACCTATAATTTGACAAAGGTGAGAGTACAAGTTTACTTGCAAACTAGATAAGTACAACTCTGCTTATAGCATAAGCAAAATGAATTTAAACTATTGATTTTTATAGTATGTTAAGTATGCAAACCATGCACTGTTGTTGCATCGCATGTTAAGAAAGCATATAGTTTCACAATCGCGTAGATTGATGACCAGTATAAGTTAGATGCCATTAGATTCCTATCATGTAAGATTAGGAGATAGCCTAGTAGGGCTTACGACATGAGAATAAAAGATAATAAGACTGAAAACTTAAGCGTTGGCATACTGGCCTCCCGTAGGTGAGGCTTTATATTATGATTTCAATTATAGTAAAATACTACCTCCCGTAGGTGAGGTTAATGGCTAATTAGTGGAACGTTACCTCTCGTAGGTGAGGTTTGTTAGGAAATGCCCTAAGCATGAGAGACATATTGATGTATTTATTTTGAACTGGATAATAAAATTATATATAGAGGTTATTCATTACATTACTGTTTGTCCTTATTTTATTTACATGTTAAAGTGAATGTAAACAAATATGGCTCACTGACTGCTTATGTTAAAATTGTTAAAATGTTGCATGCAATGGACTTTTGTATGCAAGAAAACAATGTTCTAAAGTAAGCGGTCTATACTAAGGACTGTAGTCTATGGGGTTAGACCGAGCATCTAACTCATGTTAAGACTACTATGTTATCTAAAGCCATGGTGGGGACAGTTTGTCTTGACTGTCCGGAGCATAGACTCCCAAGTAGAGACATAGATATGTTGCTTGGTGGTGACATATTAGACTAGGACTAAAGCGTGATTGATCTACGTACTCCGCTATGAGTGGATCAATCTGCTTTTGACGTTCATTATGCAATAACCTTAATCCTGAGTAAATGAACTACTTCATGTATATGAATTGTGTACTTTGATGTTCCAATGGCTAAAGCGTTTCAAAGGTAGTAAGCTTATAGACTGGTTCGTTGGGTGCGTGACTTGTATACGATGAAGGGTTTGTTTACAGATATCGGAATCATAGCTCCACGGAGTTAAAGGTATCCTCTTAAAGGCATTATACTGGATGTGAAAAATGGACAAGGCCTTAGGTCATCGTTGGGCAGATGATTTCTTATTCACATATGGTTAATAATCATTTTCTTATTCGGTAGTATAATGGAACTTTCAGATAGCCTGATCAGTAAGATTAAATAGACTTTGACCTAAGGCTGATCATGGATATCATATGAAGGTTTTGCATATATGACAAGGTCATTGGATAGTAGCTCGTCACAGGCTTACGTAATATGGTATATGATTAGGAGTTCAGTTTTAGGTTTATAGTGGTGTGACTCTAAAATTAGTGATCATATGATTGAGTTATTCGGTAAAGAATGATGATCATATGGATTCACGAGAGCCCAATTATATATGTCCAATTGGTCCCTCTACTAGCTCCACATAATTCCTTAACGGTTGGCAAATTGATTTGTGTATGCTTATTGGCTAGTTGAGTATGCATGGATGGTATTGACATAGGATTAGGATGGTGGATAAGATTCTCTCCAGTTGAATTCATATTTTGATTTGGATAATAGAGTACACAATTATTCGAACTCCAAATAAAGTTGCCATGATTTTATTTGAGATCGGATTGGAGTTATAGAAAATTATCCATGAGAACAAAAAATTTGAAATACAACTTTTTGTGGATTTTGAAATTTGAATTTTAAAATTTGAAATTTGAAATTTAATTTTGAATTTGAAATTTGAATTTAAAATTTAAGTTTGACATTTGAATTTGAAATTTGAATTTGAAATTTGAATTCAAAATTTAAATTAATTTCAAATTCAAATTTGAAATTTGAATTTGAATTTTGAATTTTGAAATTTGAACTTTGAAATTTGAAATTCAAATTTTGAATCACAGTCCATATAGGATTCAAATTTTTTGTAGATTATCCACAAGAGAAAATTTGGTTTTGATTTGGACAAAAGAGAGGAAAATCTTGTTTGAAATTTACTTGAATTTTGAATCTTAATTCTAACAAAAGTGGCCAAAAATTAGTTGAGGAAAATCCTCCTAGATAATTTGGTTTTTATGGATAAGGTTCAGGGAAGAATTCAAGTTTCAATCCTAGTTGAATTTGGATTCTCTCTTCCCTAAGATTGGCCGAAATTTTGAAGAAAATCTCAAGGGGATTTTCGGTTTTTTGATTGGATAAGGATGAGATAAAATTCAAGCTAGAAAATCCTATTTGGATTTTGATTCTCCTCATACTTTAATGGATGAATCTGGACAGGTTTATGGCCTTAGGAAATTCGATTTTTGTTAATCAATAAGGAGATAAAATTCAAGTAAAACCCTGTTTGAATTTTAAAAGCAAAGATCTCAAAATGGCCGAAATCTTTTGATGGTTATTTGCCCTAGAAAATTTGGATTTTTTGGTTGTGGATAAGGGAGAAAATCTTCTCCTAATCCAATTCGAATTCAAAGGATCACCTCATGCAAGTCTATAAATAGAGGTCATGCCACTCCAGTTCTCTCAGACCATAAACTTTCAGGTGAGCAGGCTTATTGTTGCACAACTCACCGTGACAATAAGTTCTTTAGAGATCTAGGTGGTCGGAAGAAGACTAGCAATGTTAGCATACCAGTCGAGGAACCGAGTGCCCACACACTCTGCCATCCGGGAATTGGAGAATAGTAGAGAAGGCTAGTTGGTTGAAGCCCTCCAATCATTCTCCTCCTACAGTTGGCGTCCTCTTAAGGTATGAGTTTTATTGTTGTTAATTTATTGTATATGGCATCACGAGATATTTAACGATCTTAACAAATTTTTATTGTTTCGCTACGGTACTTTAATGCGTTTTTACGGATTTTATTCCTACAATTGGTATCAGAGCAATCTCATGACTATGCTATGTACATAAATTAGACAATTAGTTAGTCTTTTTATTTATGTATAGATTTGATATTTAGAGAGTCACATTCTAGGATTCTTTTATGTTGTTATCATATATTATGTATGCAGTATATGGTTATTTTAATTTTTTTAATTATTATAAGCAAGCTTGTTTTATGCCGGTTATGATTCCTTAGAATTTAGAAAATTGTATCTAGGAATTTTTATGTAACCATGGGAACGGTTTATAATCACCATAATTTTTTCATGGATTTTAATTTTTTGTCTCTTAGAATTATTATGATTAGAATTTTTGTATACCAGAAACGATTTAGAAAATTTTATGTAATTATTCTCAGAGGAGATTGAAGTTTGAAGACCGTAATTTATTTTTCCCAAAAGTAAAATTTAATTTAAAAGTTGAAATTTTGATTATGTGGAAAATTCCAATATAATTAGGATTCAAATTAATTTTTGGAGGTCCTAATGGGTAAATTGGAATATGACACGAAAATTGAGGACACACCCCTCGGGATAGGCCATCGGCCTTGGTGGGGCTACAGCCCTACCCAAGGCTGCACCACCGATGGCTGCAGGCCCTGCCTGCAGCTGAGGGTAGTCATGGCCACACTAGGGGCTAGTCAAGCCCCTAGGCTGCAGCTCATGGCTGTAGGCATCGCCTATAGCCTGGCGGGCTACAGCGCCCACCCGAGCGCCTGCAGGTTAGGGCTGCCACAGCACCCGAGCGCCTGCAACTTGCAGCTGCAGCAGCACCCAGGCATGCAGCCCGGCATGGCTGCGCTCGAGCTGTGGGCTGCGGCTGCCAGCCCCTCTGGGGGCTGGGGGCTGCCCACGGCGACTGCCAGCCTCCAGGGGCCGATGGATCGAAAATCGAAAAATTTTGATTTTTAAATTTGAGATTTAATTTTTAAATCATGTTTAAAAATATGTAACTAAAAATTTTAAATTTTGTAAATTACATATTATTGCACATGATATTTAAAATTGTTTAAAATTTAAATTTGAAATTTAAATTTGAAATTCGAATTTGAAATTTGAATTTCAAATTTAAATTTTGGGATTTAAATTTTAAATGACTCTTGGGATGAGGAATAAATGGAGAGGCTACATAAAGATGGATACAAGAAGACGGAACAAAATTCAAGACCCAAAGAATGCTTTGGAGGGAATTTTGTAATCTTTATTTTCTTTGTTCTAGAAAGGAACCATGGCTCGGTTATTTTGTCAATTATTTTTTCTGTGATATGTCATGGATGTATAAATATGTATTGATGGATGTTTTGTATGCATGCTTGATAACATATCCTATAGGATAGGTGAATGCCGCTCAGACTATATTGATCATACATATTTGTCAAAACTTGCATGTTTTTCAAAATATTGAGTGGGAAAGTGTTTCAAACAAAACCCACGGCCTCCATTATTGATCTATATGTGAAAGCATGGTAACGCCTCACATCAGTTCTACCCTGACCACACCCCTCGGTAGGTGTTTACCACTGCTAGTATACAAGGTTGGATCACCTATGTGGAAAACATGTTCGAGTATGATTCTATTCATGATCACCCCTCGGTGGCTTGGTAGGACGTGGATCGGGCTACGTAAACAATGCTTATACACTCAAGACTTGTTTAGTTATTAACCTTCCCTAGAAGCTTTGTTAACTAAATTGGTGGCCAAAATAAGCAGTTATTAATATATGTCTTAACCTTGGAGGATTTAAGGCAACATATATTAATTGAACGGGGTCCATGTTCCAACTATTTGTCACATGACCACCCCTCGGTGGCTTGGGGCAATAGGTGCCGAGAATTACCGTTGCAATGCTACATGTTTTTCTAAGTTTCATGTAGGAACATACTTGTATGTTTTGTTTACTAAATTATTTGTATATTTGCTTGGGCTTTGTAATGATGTCTAGTATAATTTTATTTTAGTTCAAAATGTCACCGACACCCCTCATTTCAATACTTACTGAAAATAAGCTAAATGGCGATAATTATAAAAACTGGAAAAGAAATCTACTGATAGTTCTCAGCTGCAAGAGACACAAGTTTGTGCTGGACGAACCATGCCCACCTGGGCCCAAACCTGACACACCACTTAAGGAGGTCTCGGTTGCCTATACTCATTGGAGAGAATCTAATGAGATAGCTCGATGCTACATTCTTGCTAGCATGACGAGTGCTTTACAAAAGTAGCATAAGACTTATCAAGTTGCTAGGGAGATCATGGAAAATCAGGAGGACATGTTCGGAGGCCAAGAAAAATTAGATCGACAGTCTGCAATCACCAGCATTATGAACTATAAGCAAAAGGTAGGTACTCCGGTAAAGGACCATATGATCACTCTAATGGGATTCTTTGCTAAGACTGCCAAGAATAGTGCTGAACTGGACTACAACACCTAGATCGAGATGGTGTTCAAAACTCCGTTGAAAGATTTTGTGGGGTTTAAGGCTGCATATACTCTGGCGACAAGGGAGTTAGAACTCACTAAGCTCATGAATCAACTCCAAGCTTATGAGCAGATGATCAGGGACGGGGATGCAGTCCAACCCAAAGGAGAGGTCAATTTGGCAGAATCTTCCAAACCCTCACAGAAGAGGAAGAGGGCAAATAAGAAGCAAACGGCTTCCAGTCCTTATAATCCTCCTATCTCGGATGGGAAGAAGAAGAAGAAGAATAAGAAGCCCAAAGACCCTAAAAAGTCTAAGTTCTTCCACTATGGGAAGGTAGGTCATTTCAAGAAGGCTTACTGGGAATTCCTAGCCGCCAAGGGCAAGGAAGGTTAGGAACTTCACTATTTAGAAGCGTGTTTGGTAGAAGAATCGAAAGACACTTGGGTCATTGATTCGGGCGCCACTAATTATGTTTGTGTTTCTATGCAGGGGTTCATGGAAATGAGAAGTCTATATGATAGGAGCCTCTCATTGCGGACTGGAGACGGTAGCTTAGTGGTGGCTGAGGCAGTAGGAGACGTCTATCTTTATTTTGATGAATTTAGGTTTATATTATTAAAAGACTATTTTATGTTCCTAATTTTAGAAGGAACCTTATATCAGTAGCTTGTTTAATAAAAGATTCTTATTCGATTTCTTTTAGTAAAAGAGTTGATATTCATAAAAATAAGTCTTTTATCTGTTCTGGATCGATGGATGGAAACCTGTATTTGATCAAACCAAAGATGTACTCACTGCTTGACACCGAATTAACAGATAACTCTGAAAGGTTGAAAGTTTCTCACTTTAACAAGGCATATCTTTGGCATTTAAGACTTTGTCATATTAATCAGGATAGGATTCAAAGGTTGGAGAAGGACGGTCCTCTAGAATCTCTGGAGGAGGTACGTCTTCCTTAATGTGAGTCTTGTCTTGAAGGTAAGATGACTTTAAGCCTCAAAGCAAAATGGTGCTAGAGGAGTTATTAGGTGAAAGAACTGCTCCACAAGTTTCGGTCTTGGGTGGAAGTCCGAGTTTCGGTGAAAGACCTGCAGACGATTAACAACTTAGGGTGCCTCATCGTAGTGGGAGGGTTTCAAAGAAGCCTAATTTTTTCATGTATGATGCTGAGGTATACCAGGCTGAGGCTAATGAGCACGAGGATGATCCGGTTACTTATAATGAAGCTATAAATGATGTTGATTCTAAATCTTGGAAACAGGCTATGAACAATGAGATGGATTCTATGAAATCCAACTCTGTTTGGGAACTTGTAGATCTACCGGATGGGATAAAACCCATTAGATGCAAGTAGGTTTACAAAAGAAAGAAGGATGCAGAAGGGAGAGTAGAAACTTTCAAAGCTAGACTTATTGCAAAAGGGTACACGTAAAAGGCTGGAATCGATTACGATAAAACCTTTTCGCTTATTGCTATGCTGAAGTCTATCCGTATTCTTCTATCTGTTGCTGCGGCTCTTGATTATGAGATCGGGCAAATGGACGTCAAGACGGCATTCTTGAATGGCCATCTTGAGGAATGTATCTACATGGTACAGCCCGAAGGGTTCATGGCAAAAGGCCAAGAAAGAAAAGTTTGCAAGTTGCTTAGATCTATTTATGGATTACAGCAAGCATCCCGCTCATGAAACCAGAGATTTGATCAAGCAATCAAGATATTTGGTTTTGAGCTGAACGTTGATAAACCCTGTGTTTATAAATGTATTAAGGATGGTAAAGTGGTCTTTTTAGTACTCTACGTTGATGATATACTGCTCATTAGGAATGATGTAGGGAACTTATCATCAGTCAAGCTTTGGTTGCACCAACAGTTGGACATGAAGAACTTGGGAGAAGCTAATTATGTTCTAGGCATTCGTCTCTTTAGAGATCGAAAGAACAAAATAATAGCATTATCCCAGGCTTCATAAATAGATAAAATAATTGACAAATATACAATGCAAGAGGCAAAGAAAGGTTCACAACCTTCCATTGCTGGTCTAACTCTTTCATTGGATGACTGTCCAAAGACATCGGAAGAAAGATAGCGCATGAGTAAGGTCCCTTATGCATCCACTGTGGGTAGCCTTATGTATGCTATGCTTTGCACTCGCCCGGATATATGTTTTGCAGTAGGTATGGTGAGTCAATATCAAGCAAATCCTGGAACCAAGCACTGGCAAGCAGTAAAGCATATACTCAAGTATCTTAAGAGAACGAGGGATTATATGCTGGTGTATTCTGGAGGGGACCTAACACCCGCAGGATACACGGACTCAAACTTCCAGACTTGTAAGGATTCGAGGAAATCGACATCTGGATCAGTGTTTTTGCTCGGAGGAGGCGCCATTGTGTGGAGGAGCGTGAAGCAGGGCTACACAGCTGACTCTACTATGGAGGCTGAATATGTGGCTGCGGCTGAGGCATCTAAAGAAGCAGTTTGGCTCCGCAAGTTCTTTAGAGACCTTGAGGTCATTCCGGGTGTTGACAAGCCTGTCACACTTTACTGTGATAACACTGGGGCTATTACCAACAGAAGGGAATCTCGGCACCACAAGAGGACCAAGCACATAGATCAGAGGTATCACATTATTAGAGAGCATGTGGAGATAGGACAAGTAGATGTATGTAAGATCACATCGGAGAACAACATTGCCAATCCCTTTACTAAGACTTTGGTGGCTAGAATCTTTGAGGGGCATGTAGAGGCGATGGGGACGCGTAACATAACACATCTACTAGCTTTAGGCAAGTGGGAGATTGTTAGGAAATACCCTAAGCTTGAGAGACATATTGTGATAACTGGGAATTTTAGATTCTCGAAATATGTTAAAATTGTATGTGTATAACAATTTTAATGAATAAAATGTGAAAAAGTTGTATTCCAATACTGTTGTGAATAGTGTAAAAATTTTCTAACAGCGTTAAAGTATGTGAGGTCTGTAGGAAAATAAATCGGTAAAAAAGTATCAGAGTGGCACAGCGGAACAATAAAAATTTTTAGATCGTTAAATATCTCATGATGCCATATACAATAAACCAACAACAATTAAAACTCATACCTCAAGGATGCCAATCTTATAGGAGGAGAATGACCGGAGGCTTCAACCAACTAGCCTTCTCTACTATTCTCCAATTCCCGAATGGCTGAGTGTGTGGGCACTCTGAACCTCGATCGGTATGCTAGCACTCGTAGTCTTCTTCCGACCACCCAGATCTCTAAAGAACTTATTATCACGATGAGCTGTGCAACAATAAGCCTGCTCACCTGAGAGTCTGTGGTCAGAGAGAACTGGAGTGGCAGGACCTCTATTTATAGACCTGCATGAGGTGATTCTCTAAATTAGAATTGGATTAGGAAAAGATATTCTCCCTTATCCATAACTATAAAATCCAAATTTTCCAAGGGAGAATCCCGACAATAAAATTCGACCACTATGGATAAATCCAATCCAAATCTAAACAAGATTTTAACTAGAATTTTATCTCCCTTTTTCAACCAAAAAATATGAAATTTCCTAGGAGAAAATCTCCGAAAATTTTCGGCCACTTTTAGGATAAGGGAGAATCAAAATTCCACTAGGATTTTTAAGCTTGAATCTTATCTCATCCTTATCCAAAATAACCGAATTTTCCTAGGAGATTTTCTCCATAATTTCGACCACTTTTCAGGGAGGAGAGAATCCAAATTCAACTGGGATTGAAACTTGAATTTTTCCCTTGAACCTTATCCACAAAAACCGAAATTCCATTGAGGATAATCCTCAAAATTTCGTCCACTATTTGTTAGGATTTGGATTCAATATTCAAGTAAGATTCTAACAAGATTATCCTCTCCAAATCCAACTCAAATTCGAATTTCAAACCATGTGGATTTTCCACAACAAATTCGAATCTCACTTGGATTGTGATTCAAAATTTGAATTTCAAATTTCAAATTCGAATTTCAAATTCAAATTTCAAATTTCAAATTTCAAATTTAAATTTCAAATTCGAATTTCAAATTCAAATTTCAAATTCAAATTTCAAATTCAAAATTCAAATTTCAAATTTCAAAATTCAAATTTCAAAATCCACAAAATAGTTGTGTTTCAAATTCTTGTTCTCATGGATAATTTTCTACAACTCCAATCCAATCTTAAATAAAATCATGGCAACTTTATTTGGAGTTCGAATAATTGTGCACTCTATTATCCAAAATAAAACCTGAATCCAACTGGAGAGAATCTTGTCTACCATCCTAATCCTGTGTCATCACCATCCATGCATAATAAACAAGCCAATAGCATACACAAATCAATTTGCCAAACATTAAGGAATTATGTGGAGCTAGTAGAGGGACTGATTAGACATATATAATCGGGCTCTGCAAATCCATATGATCATCATTCTTTTACCGAACAACTGAATCATATGATCATTAATTTCAGAGTCACACCACTATAAACCTGAAACTGAACTCCCAATTATATACCGTATTACGTAAGCCTGTGACGAGCTACTATCCAATGACCTTGTCATATATGCAAAACCCTCATATGATATCCATGATCAACCTTAGGTCAAAGTTCGTTTAATCCTACTGATCAGGCTATCTTAAAGTTCCATTATACTATCGAATTAAGAAAATGATTATTCACCATATGTGAATAAGAAGTCATTCGCCCAGCAGACGACCCAAGGCCTTATCCATTTTCACATTTAGTATAATGCCTTTAAGAGGATACTTTTAACTCTTTAGATCTATGATTCCGATATCTGTAAACAAACCCTTCATCGTATACAAGTCATGCACCCAACGAACCGGTCTATAAGCTTACTACCTCTGAGACGCTTTAGCCATTGGAACATCAAAGTACACAAGTCATATACATGAAGCTGTCCTTTTACTCAGGATTAAGGTTACTGCATAATGAATGTCAAAAGCAGATTGATCCACTCAAAGCGGACTTCGTAGATCAATCACGCTTTAGTCCCGGTCTAATATGTCACCACCAAGCAACATATCTATGTCTCTACTTGGGAGTCCAGCTCCAGACAGTCAAGATAAACCGTCCCCTCCAAGGCTTTAGACAACATAATAGTCTTAACATGAGTTAGATGCTAGGTCTAATCCCATAGACTACAGACCATAGTTTTGAGCGCTAACTTTAGAACATTGTCTTCTCGCATATAAAAGTCCATTGCATGCAACATTCTAACAGTTTAACACAAGCAGTCAGGGAGCCATATTTGCTTACATTTACTTTAACATGTAAATAAGATGAGGACAGATAGCAATGTAATGAACAACCTATATATATAATTTTATTATCTAGTTCAAAATAAATACATCAAAATGTTTCTAATGCTTAGGATATTTCCTAACAATCTCCCACTTGCCCTAAGCTAGCAAATGTGCCATGTTACACATCCCCATCGCCTCTACGTGCCTCTCAAAGGTTCTAGCCACCGAAGTCTTAGTAGAGGGATTGGCAATGTTGTTCTTGGACGCGATCTTACATACATCTACTCATGCTGTCTCCACGTGCCCTATAATGTCAACTTCCTCGAATCCTCACAAGTCTGGAAGTCTGAGTCTGTGTATCCTACGGGTGTTAGGTCCCCTCCAGAATACACTAGCATATAATCCCTGGCTCTCTTAAGATACTTGAGTATATGCTTTATTGCTTGCCAGTGCTTGGTTCCAGGATTTGCTTGATATCGACTCACCATACTTACTGCAAAACATATATCCGGGCGAGTGCAAAGCATAGCGTATATAAGGCTACCTACAGCGGATGCATAAGGGACCTTACTCATATGCTCTCTTTCTTCCGATGTCTTGGGACAGTCATCCAATGAAAGAGTTAGACCGGCAATAGAAGGTTGTGAACCTTTCTTTGCCTCTTGCATTGCATATTTGTCAATTATTTTATCTATGTATGAAGCTTGGGATAACGCTATCATTTTGTTCTTTCGATCTCTGAAGAGACGAATGCCTAGAACATAATTAGCTTCTCCCAAGTCCTTCATGTCAAACTGTTGGTGCAACCAAAGCTTGACCGATGATAAGTTCCCTACATCATTCCCAATGAGTAGTATATCATCGACATAGAGTATTAGAAAGACCACTTTTCCATCCTTAATACATTTATAAACACAAGGTTCATCAACGTTATGCTCAAAACCAAATGTCTTAATTGCTTGATCAAACCTCCGGTTCCATGAGCGGGATGCTTGCTTTAATCCATAAATGGATCTAAGCAACTTGCAGACTTTCCTTTCTTGGCCTTTCACTACGAACCCTTCGGGCTATATCATATAAATACACTCTTCAAGATGGCCATTCAAGAATGGCGTCTTGACATTCATTTGGCAGATCTCGTAATCGAGAGCCGCAGCAATGGACAGAAGAATACGGATAGACTTCAGCATAGCAACAGGTGAAAAGGTTTCATCGTAATTAATTCCAACCTTTTGCATGTACCCCTTTGTAACAAGTCTAGCTTTGAAAGTTTCCACTCTCCCTTCCGCATCCTTCTTTCTTTTGTAGACCCATTTGCATCCAATGGGTTTTATCCCATCCGGCAAATCTACAAGTTCCCAAACAGAGTTGGATTTCATAGAATCCATCTCATTGTTTATAGCCTGTTTCCAAGATTTAGAATCAACATCATTTACAGCTTCATCATAGGTGACTGGATCATCCTCATACTCATGAGCCTCGGCCTGGTATATCTCAGCATCATACATGAAGAAATTAGGTTTCTTCGAAACCCTCCCACTACGACGAGGCACCCTAAATTGTTGATCATCTGCATGTCCTTCACCGGAACTCGGACTTGCGTCCAAGACCGAAATCTGTGGAGCAGTTCTTTCACCTGATAACTCCTCTAGCACCACTTTGCTTCGAGGCTTAAAGTCATTCGTGTGACTTTCCTCCAAGAATGTCGCATGGGTTAAGACAATGACTTTTTGTTCCTTCGGGTTATAGAACAGACCTCCTTTAGTTCCTTTTAGATACCCTACAAACATGCATAATTCTGATCTTGGTTCCAACTTCTTCACATCCCCATCCAGTACATGCACCGGGCAGCCCCATATTCTTATACGTCCAAAGAAGGGCTTCCTGCCACGCCACAATTCATACGGAGTTCTAGGAATTGATTTGCTTGGAACCTGGTTCAGAATATAGCACGCCGTTTGCAAAGCATATCCCTAAAATGATAATGGCGGCGTTGAATAACTCATCATGGACCGTACCATATCCAATAAGGTCCTGTTTCTTCTTTCGGCTACACCATTCTGTTGTGGAGTACCAGGTGCAGTCAATTGGGATAATATCCTGTTCTGTACAAGATGTCCTAGAAATTCGTCGGAGAGGTATTCGCCAACTCGATCAGATCGAAGTGTCTTTATGGATTTATCCAATTGCTTTTCCACTTCCGCACAATACTCTTTGAACTTGTCAAAGGTTTCGCTCTTGTGGTGCATCAGATACACATGTCCATACCTCGAGCAATCATCTATAAAAGAGACAAAATACTTGAACCCTCCTCGTGCTGTGACATTCATGGGGCCACGTACGTCAGTGTGCACAATTTCTAAGAGCTCTTGAGCCCTTGTACCCTTAGCTCCAAAAGATCTCTTGGTCATTTTACCCTCTAGACAAGACTCATATTGGGGAAGATGTACCTCCTCTAGAGATTCTAGAGGACCGTCTTTCACTAATCTTTGAATCCTATCCTGATTAATACGACCAAGTCTTAAATGCCAAAGATACGCCTTGTTAGAATGAGAAACTTTCAACCTTTTAGAGTTATCTATTAATTCGGTGTCAAGCAGAGAGTACATCTTTGGTTTGATCAAATATAGGTTTCCATCCATCCATCCAGAATAGATAAAAGACTTATTTCTACGAATATCAACTCTTTTACTAAAAGAAACTGAATAAGAATCCTTTATTAAACAAGCTACCGATATTAGGTTCCTCCTAAAATTAGGAACATAAAAACAGTCTTTCAATAAAATAAACCTAAATTGATCAAAATAAAGGTAAACATCTCCCACTGCCTCAGCCACCACTAAGCTGCCGTCTCCAGTTCGCAACGAGAGGATCCTATCATGTAGACTTCTCGTTTCCATGAACCCCTGCATGGAAACACAAACATGATTAGTGGCGCCCGAATCAATGACCCAAGTGTCTTTCGATTCTTCCACCAAACACGCTTCCAAGTAATGAAGTTCCTTACCTTCCTTGCCCTTGGCGGCTAGGATTTCCTGACAAGCCTTCTTAAAGTGACCTACCTTCCCACAATGAAAGCATTTGGACTTTTTAGGGTCCCTGGGCTTCTTGTTCTTCTTCTTCTTCTTCCCATCCGAGACAGGTGTAGGAAAAATAAATCGGTAAAAACATATCAGAGTGGCGCAGCGGAACAATAAAAAATTTTTAGATTGTTAAATATCTCATGATGCCATATACAATAAACCAACAACAATTAAAACTCATACCTCAAGGACGCCAATCTTGCAGGAGGAGAATGACCGGAGGCTTCAACCAACTAGCCTTCTCTACTATTCTCTAATTCCCGAATGGCTGAGTATGTGGGCACTCTGAACCTCGATCAATATGCTAGCACCGCTAGTCTTCTTCCGATCACCCAAATCTCTAAAAAACTTATTGTCACGATGAGTTGTGCAACAATAAACCTGCTCACCTGAGAGTCTGTGGTCTGAGAAAACTAGAGTGGCAGGGCCTCTATTTATAGACCTGCATGAGGTGATTCTCTGAATTTGAATTGGATTAGGAAAAGATATTCTCTCTTATCCATAACCATAAAATTTGAATTTTACCATGGCAAAATCCCCACAATAAAATTCGGTTTATTTAGGATAAATCCAATCCAAATCTAAACAAGATTTTAACTAGAATTTTATCTCCCTTTTTCAACCAAAAAATCCGAAATTCCTAGGAGAAAATCTCCTCAAAAAATTCGGCCACTTTTAGGATAACGGAGAATCAAAATTCCACTAGGATTTTCAAACTTGAATCTTATCTCAACCTTATCCAAAATAACCGAATATTCCTAGGAGATTTCCTCCATAATTTTGGCCACTTTTCAGGGAAGGAGAGAATCTAAATTCAATTGGGATTGAAACTTGAATTTTTCCCTTGAACCTTATCCACAAAAACCGAAATTCCATTGAAGATTATCCTCAAAATTTCGTCCATAATTTGTTAGGATTTGGATTCAAAATTCAAGTAGGATTCTAACAAGATTATCCTCTCCAAATCCAACTCAAATTCGAATTTCAAACCTTGTGGATTTTCCACAATAAATTCGAATCTCACTTGGATTGTGATTCAAAATTTGAATTTCAAATTTCAAATTCGAATTTCAAATTTAAATTTCAAATTTCAAATTCAAATTTCAAATTCGAATTTCAAATTCAAAGTTCAAATTCAAATTTCAAATTTCAAATTTCAAAATTCAAAATTCAAATTTCAAAATTCAAATTTCAAAATCCACAAAACGGTTGTGTTTCATATTCTTGTTCTCATGGATAATTTTCTACAACTCCAATCCAATCTCAAATAAAATCATGGCAACTTTATTTGGAGTTCGAATAATTGTGTACTCTACTATCCAAAACAAAATCTGAATCCAACCGGAGAGAATCTTGTCTACCATCCTAATCCTGTGTCATCACCATCCACGCATAATAAACTAGCCAATAGCATACACAAATCAATTTGCCAAACTTTAAGGAATTATGTGGAGCTAGTAGAGGGACTGATCGGACATATATAATTGGGCTCCCGCAAATCCATATGATCATCATTCTTTACCGCACAACTCAATCATATGATCACTAGTTTCAGAGTCACACCACTATAAATCTGAAACTGAACTCCCAATTATATACCGTATTACGTAAGCCTGTGACGAGCTACTATCGAATGACCTTGTCATATATGCAAAACCCTCATATGATATCCATGATCAGCCTTAGGTCAAAGTCCGTTTAATCATACTGATTAGGCTATCTTAAAGTTCCATTATACTACTGAATTAAGAAAATGATTATTCACCATATGTGAATAAGAAGTCATCCGCCCAGCAGACGAACCAAGGCCTTGTCCATTTTCACATTCAGTATAATGCCTTTAAGAGAATACCTTTAACTCCTTAGAGCTATGATTCCGATATCTGCAAACAAACCTTTCATCGTATACAGGTCATGCACCCAACGAACCGGTCTATAAGCTTACTACCTCTGAGATGCTTTAGCCATTGGAACATCAAAGTACACAAGTCATATACATGAAGTAGTTCATTTACTCAGGATTAAGGTTATTGCACAATGAACGTCAAAACAGATTGATCCACTCATAGCAGACTACGTAGATCAATCACGCTTTAGTCCCGGTCTAATATGTCACCACCAAGTAACATATCTATATCTCTACTTGGGAGTCCAGCTCCAGACAGTCAAGAAAAACCGTCCCCTCCAAGGCTTTAGACAACATAGTAGTCTTAACATGAGTTAGATGCTCAGTCTAATCCTATAGACTACAGACTATAGTTTAGACCGCTAACTTTAGAACATTGTCTTCTCGCATAGAAAAGTCCATTGCATGCAACGTTCTAACAGTTTTAACATAAGCAGTCAGTGAGCCATATTTGCTTACATTTACTTTAACATGTAAATGAACCGAGGATAAATAGCAATGTAATGAATAACCTCTATATATATAATTTTATTATCCAGTTCAAAATAAACATATCAAAATGTCTCTAATGCTTAGGGCATTTCCTAACAATCTCCCACTTACCCTAAGCCAGCAGATGTGCCATGTTACGCATCCCCATCGCCTCTACGTGCCTCTCAAAGCTTCTAGCCACCAAAGTCTTAGTAGAGGGATCGACAATGTTGTCCTCAGACACGATCTTACATACATCTACTTATCCTGTCTCCACATGCCCTCTAATGTCGACTTCCTCGAATCCTTGCAAGTCTGGAAGACTCAGTCCGTGTATCCTACAGGTGTTAGGTCCCCTCCAGAATACACCGGCATATAATCCCTCGTTCTCTTAAGATACTTGAGTATATGCTTTACAGCTTGCCAGTGCTTGGTTCCAGGATTTGCTTGATATCGACTCACCATACCTACTGCAAAACATATATCCAAGCGAGTGCAAAGCATAGCGTACATAAGGCTACCCATAGCGGATGCATAAGGGACCTTACCCATACGCTTTCTTTCTTCCGATGTCTTAGGACAGTCATCCAATGAAAGAGTTAGGCCGGCAACAGAAGGTTGCGAACCTTTCTTTGCCTCTTACGTTGCATATTTGTCAATTATTTTATCTATGTATGAAGCTTGGGATAACGCTATCATTTTGTTCTTTCGATCTCTGAATAGACGAATATCTAGAACATAATTCGCTTCTCCCAAGTCCTTCATGTCAAACTGTTGGTGTAACCAAAGCTTCACCGATGATAAGTTCCCTACATCATTCCCAATGAGTAGTATATCATCGACATAGAGTATCAGAAAAACCACTTTTCCATCCTTAATACGTTTATAAACACAAGGTTCATTAACGTTCTGCTCAAAATCAAATGTCTTAATCTCTTGATCAAACCTCTGGTTCCATGAGGGGGATGCCTGCTTTAATCCATAAATGGATCTAAGCAACTTGCAGACTTTCCTTTCTTGGCCTTTCTCTACGAACCCTTCGGGCTGTATCATATAGATACACTCTTCAAGATGGCCATTCAAGAATGCCATCTTGACATCCATTTGCCAGATCTCGTAATTGAGAGCCGCAGCAATGGACAGAAGAATACGGACAGACTTCAGCATAGCAACAGGCAAAAAGGTTTCATCGTAATCGATTCTAGCCTTTTGCGTGTACCCCTCTGTAACGAGTCCATCTTTGAAAGTTTCCACTCTCCCTTATGCATCCTTCTTTCTTTTGTAGACCCATTTACACCCAATGGGTTTTATCCCATCCGACAAATCTACAAGTTCCTAAACAGAGTTCGATTTCATAGAATCCATCTCATTGTTTATAGCCTGTTTCCAAGATTTAGAATCAACATTATTTACAGCTTCATCATAGGTGACTGGATCATCCTCATGCTCATGAGCCTCGGCCTGGTATACCTTAGCATCATACATGAAGAAATTAGGTTTCTTCGAAACCCTCCCACTACGACGAGGCACCCTAAATTGTTGATCGTCTGCAGGTCTTTCACTGGAACTCGGAGTTGTGTCCAAGACCGAAATCTGTGGAGCAGTTCTTTCACCCGATAACTCCACTAGCACCACTATGCTTCGAGGCTTAAAGTCATTCATGTGACTTTCCTCCAAGAATGTCACATGGGTTGAGACAATGACTTTTTGTTCCTTCGGGTTATAGAACAGACCTCCTTTATTTCCTTTTAGATACCCTATAAACATGCACAATTCTGATCTTAGTTCCAATTTTTTCGCATCCCCATCCAGTACATATGCTGGGCAGCCCCTGTGATGATCAGGAAATATGCAGTATCAAGAAATTGGTTAAAATGACATTTTCTTGATGTGAAACTGATATATTTAGAATCAGAATGCTCAAAATTAGTCAATTGAGAACAAAATGTAGATTTTGTTGGGAGGTACGCAGTATCCGGAAAAAGGTCAAGACGACAATTTCTTAGCCCGTAATTGATATATTTAGACTCTGGATGCCCAAGTTAGTCAATCAGGCACCTGACACGTTTTTCGAGATGAGGTCACACAGATCCCGAAAACTGGTCGAGATGACTTCGAATGAAGTTGAAACTGATAAATTTGGATTCAGCATATCCAAATTAGTTAGTATAGCCTATTTGTATGCTCAAATTAGCCAATTGAGCACAAAGGTAATTTTTGACCGAGAAATTCACAGTACCGGAAACTGGTCAAGATGACCTCAGATGAAAATAAAACTGATATATTTGGATTCAGGACGCCCAAATTAGTCAGGATAGCCCATGTTGAAATTTTGGGCGAAAAAGTATATAAAGGGCGAAAAATCAAAAATTAAAAAAATAAGCCCATAACTTTCTCTTATTTTCTCTTTCCTCCCCTTACCCGAAAATGAACAGTAACCGACCATCGAAAACGGTGTCCGTTTTCGACACCGCCGGTGTCATCGGAAAGCTCTCACCGAGCTGAGTCCAACGATGGGTCGACTCGACGGAACGGCCGCCGCATGCCGCCGCACAGAAATTCGACCGGTGATATCTCCGCCGTCCGACCACCGTTTGCCACGAAACCGGTTCCAAAAGTTTCGTGGTGAAGAGAGGAGCAAAACCCATGCCACCGATCGCCTCAACACCGGCGGAATCGCGCCGCCCAAGCTTCGAAAAAATCGGTGAAACGCCGCCGTGGAGCAGCCGTCGAAACGCCCGATTCCGGCCGAGTTGAAGTGCTCTGTTGGTGCAGAAATGACTGCAGGGCTGAGGGGAGTAAAAGCCCTCAACCAATTTTGGGAAAAAGGTCCTGCACGACGGAGTTCCACCGTCACCGCTGTGACCGTGGTTTTCGAGGGAATTTTCCGGCGATAGGGGCCTCCAAACCTGAAATTGAGGCCACCAATGGATTCCTCTCGTCGAGTTCTTCAAGATGGGCTACACATTTGCCACCTTCGCCGCCGTCAACCGCCGGTCAATGGTGAGTCAACACCGGTCAACGGCGACCGGAGACCAAAAATTTAAGAATGGCCCGTTGGCCTATTTTCGACGTTCCGAACACATCCGCGACGTCAGAATTGCAAGACGGAGTCTCAAAGGCAAAGAATGGAGAATTAAAGTTTATCCGCGCAAAACCGAACAGTTCGTTCGATCGCCAGTGGAACGATTCCGGTAGTGACTTCGGTCCTTCCATTCCTGAAATTAATGTTTTTGGAATGAGTATATATGAATTATGTATTCTGCATTGTGAAATTGTAAGAAAATTGGACTATGTGTATGAAAAATAGTCAAATGAGAAAAAGTGAAAAATGTAAAGATTTTTACGTAAAAAGTTGAGTTTTTACGTAAAAATATAGGCTCTGGTATAGTACGTGGTAGAATAGAACTAGGTTAGATGGTTTCGAGGCGTTTCCTAAACGCCGGGAATCCAAAAAATTAAGCGGAAATGCTGCCGAAATATTGAAAACGGCACAGAAGAGTATTTTAAGAACCGAAGGGTAAAAACGTGGTCAGGATGGAAACCCGAGCCCTTTCGATGACCTAGACCCGAGAAAGAGTATTAACGCTCGAGGGTCAGAATAGTACCACTCGAGGGTCGGTAAATAGTAAACCAAGAAATTATGGTAAATAAGGCCGTAAAAAAAATTTAGTAAAGCCCAAGAAAAATTATTTGATGATTTTTGAGCTTAGAAGATCCAGTTTAAGCAATAAAATGAGAATGATATGACTCAAAGACCCATTAGGGGTAAAATGATAATTTTGACCGGAAAATTTCAAGAATGATAGAAAAGGATCCTAATGGATTTAGAATGGCTTAATTAAGATTTTAAGGGCCAAAGCTAAGTTGCGAATCAAAGAAAAGTAAGGTTATAATGAGAAAAATCCCATTAGGGACAAAATGGTAATTTTGCCAAAAGTTCAGGGTAAAATAGTAATTTTACTAAAAGTTAGCAGAAAAGTTATAAATTGGATATTAGATCCTTAAATTTATGATCGAAAAATGAAACGTAGAATTTTTACGTTTTATTAAGTTTTATACATGCAAGAAGCATAGAAAATAACCGTTATTATTTCGGTTATAGGGATCCGCGCCAGACGATATGAAGAGACGTCTGCGGACCAAGGAAGCGAGAAAAGAGATGCTAGCAAGTATTTGTAAGTTCAAACATTTAATTGACTGCAACATAAATGAACTGGTCATGTTATGTGTTATGTGTTCTATGTAGTAAGTTCGAATATTTAATTGACTGCAATATGAATAGACTATTATGTCTAAGTATGATATGCGGTAAGTTCAAATATGTGATTTGTTTGTAACATGAACTGACATGTTATGTTAGGTTTATGTTTAAGTGTTATATGGAATTCATGTCTGTTAGTGCTATATGCACTAAAGTGTGACTAACATAATTCATACTATAGAAAATTTACGTTAAGAAAGAAAATGAACGAAAGAGAGAAAGAATGAATGAACAAACGAACGAAAGGATAAAATAAAGAACGAGAAAGATAAGCAAGATAATAAGACTGAAAAGTTAAGGTTGGCGTACCGGCCTTCCCAGTTGTGAGGTTCCCAGATAGCCTCCACCCCAGAAGTGTGGCGCTGCCACGTTAATAATGAGGTAGTTTATGGCTTAACTTCCTGCCTCCACCCCAGAAGTGTGGCACTGCCTCGTTAATAATGAGGTAGTTTATGGCATGACTTACTACCTATAAGGTAAGTAGTCCAGAGATGACCTTAGAGTTGATCGGTGGGCCACTCCCCTGATCCTCTATTGGTTTGCGCGCACTAGGTACGTCCAACCACGGGCCCACAAGTGAAAGATTAAGCAGATAAAGTAAAGAAAAGAAAAGAAAGTAAAGCTTAGCAAAGAAAAGCTAAGAACGGAAAGTAAAGAAAAACTAAGAAAAGCAAAGAAAAGAAAAGAAAGAAAAACTTAGCAAAGAAAAGCTAAGAACAGAAAGTAAAGCTTAGCAAAGAAAAGCTAAGAAAAGAAAGTAAAGCTAAGAAGAGAAAAGAAAAGAAGAGAAAGTAAAGCTTAGCAAAGTAAAGCTAAGAAAAGCAAAGAAAAGAAAAGAAAGTAAAGCTTAGCAAAGTAAAGCTAAGAAGAGCTAAGAAAAACTAAGAAAAGCTAGGAGAAGAAAAGAAAAGAGACAGATAAAGAGAGAAAAGAAAAGAAGGAGGTAAAATAGCAGATTAAGACATGATCTACTAGAAAAAGAAAAGAAAAGAAAAGAGAGATAAATAAAGAAAGAAAAGAAAGGAAAGAGATGGATCGACAGATTAGGATATGATCCATCAGTCAAAGAAAAGAAACGGATTAGGATATGATCCATCAGTCAAAGAAAAGAAAAAGATTAGAATATGATCCATCAGTCAAAGAAGATTAGGATATGATTCATCAGCCAAAGAAAAGAAACAGATTAGGATATGATCCATCAGTCAAAGAAAAGAAAAAGATTAGAATATGATCCATCAGTCAAAGAAGATTAGGATATGATTCATCAGCCAAAGAAAAGAAACAGATTAGGATATGATCCATCAGTGAAAGAAAAGAAAATAGATTAGGATAGGATCCACTTGTAAAAGAAAAGAAAAGAAAAGAGAGATAAATAAAGAAAGAGAAGAAAAGAAGGAGATAGATCGACAGATTGGGATATGATCCACTAGTGAAAGTAAAAAGAAAGAAAAGAAAAGAAAGTAAAGCTAAGAAAAGCTAGAAGAAGAAAGAATGAAAGTAAACAAGCATAATGCCACTAATATGTGTTCATATGCTTAGCAAGAAAAGAAAAGAAGAAGAAAAGTATGACATGAAAGAAAGAATGAAAGTAAACAAGCATAATGCCACTAATATGTGTGCATATGCTTAGCAAGAAAAGAAAAGAAGAAGAAAAGTATGACATGAAAGAAAGAATGAAAGTAAACAAGCATAATGCGACTAACATGTGTGCATATGCTATGTTATGCATAAATTGATATGCATAAGTCAGTTATACAATTTTAAGTGTATCTGTGATGTTTAAGCATACATTAAGTATGCTGTGTTTAAGTTGATATGTGTATACAATATTTTGTATAATGTTGAGTATGTTATGCTTAAGATGTTAAGCATATATCTTGTATGTTATGTTTAAATTATGTTGTGCTAAAAGAACGTTGAGATTGTTCTCTCAATGTTAGAATATGTTATATATGAAGTTGAAAGTAAAGTATAATGTATGTTCATGTTCTGATACCACAGTTGGCATCAGACATGTTCTGTCCAAAAGGTATGAGTTAGTATTTTGTCATGAATGTATGTTTGAACTTATTGAGCCTGTCGCTCATAAGTTTGTTTATGTTGCAGGTAAGCATCCTGCACGAAGATAAGACAAGTGATGGATGACGGATGGGTTCTGCATATGCCAAGGGACTGGGTGAGGGTTATGATACTACTATGAGTCTTCCGCTGAGCTGTTTAAAAGAGTATTAAAATGATGTTTTATAATGTAAATGAAGTTAAGGCAATGTAAAATGTTTATTATAGTAAATGTTTTACGACGGTACAGTTTCCAAGTAAAGTTTAAGAAAAGAAAAAAAAAATTTATTCCATATTTTCATGTTCAAATGAGAAGTTAGAGTAAGCATGTTAAAGAAAGTATGTTAAAAGTAAGATACCAGCTATTATAGATGGTATCAGAATAAGTTAGAAGCAAGTTAAAAGTAAGTTACCGACGACCCAAGTGGTTACAGTCTATTGCAGTTGGCAACAGTGGCTGACTGTAATAGTACTGTTTAACCCTACATAGGGCGGACCGTCACAGCCCCATATTCTCATATGTCCAAGGGAGGGCTTCCTGCCACGCCACAATTCATACGGAGTTCTGGGAATTGATTTGCTTCGAATTTGGTTCAGAATATAGCATGCCGTTTGTAAAGCATATCCCCAAAATGATAATGGCAGCTTTGAATAACTCATCATGGACCGTACCATATCCAATAAGGTCCTGTTTCTCCTTTCGGCTCCACCATTCTATTGTGGAGTACCAGGTGCAGTCAATTGGGATAATATCCTATTCTCTACAAGATGTCCTAGAAATTCGTCGGAGAGGTATTCGCCACCTCGATCAGATCGAAGTGTCTTTATGGATTTATCCAATTGCTTTTGCACTTCCGCACGATACTCTTTGAACTTGTCAAAGGTTTCGCTCTTGCGGTGCATCAGATACACATGTCCATACCTCGAGTAATCATCTATGAACGTGACATAATACTCGAACCTTCCTCATGCTGTGACGTTTATGGGGCCACATACGTCAGTGTGCACAATTTCTAAGAGCTCCTCAGCCCTTGTATCCTTAGCTCCGAAAGACCTCTTAGTCATCTTTCCCTCTATACAAGACTCACATTGGGGAAGACGTACCTCCTCCAGAGATTCCAGAGGACCGTCTTTCACCAATCTTTGAATCCTATCCTGATCAATATGACCAAGTCTTAAATGCCAAAGATACGCCTTGTTAGAGTGAGAAACTTTCAACCTTTTAGAGTTATCTATTAATTCAGTATCAAACAATGAGTACATCTTTGGTTTGATCAAATATAGGTTTCCATCCATCCATGCAGAACAGATAAAAGATTTATTTCTACGAATATCAACTCTTTTACTAAAAGAAACTGAATAAGAATCCTTTATTAAACAAGCTACCGATATAAGGTTCCTCCTAAAATTAGGAACATAAAAACAGTCTTTCAATAAAATAAACCTAAATTGATCAAAATAAAGGTAAACATCTCTCACTGCCTCAGCCACCACCAAGCTACCGTCCGCAGTTCGCAACGAGAGGCTCCTATCATGTAGACTTATCGTTTCCATGAACCCCTACATAGAAACACAAAAATGATTAGTGGCGCCCGAATCAATGACCCAAGTGTCTTTCGATTCTTCCACCAAACACGCTTCCAAGTAAAGAAGTTCCTTACCTTCCTTGCCCTTGGCGGCTAGGATTTCCCGGCAAGCCTTCTTGAAGTGACCTACCTTCCCACAACGGAAGCACTTGGACTTTTTAGGGTCCTTAGGCTTCTTGTTCTTCTTCTTCTTCTTCCCATCCGAGACAGGAGGATTAGAAGAACTGGAAGCCACTTGCTTCTGATTTGGCCTCTTCCTCTTCCGTGAAGGTTTGGAGGATTCCGCTAAATTGGCCTCACCTTTGGGTTGGACAGCATCCCCATCCCTGATCATCCGCTCATAAGCTTGGAGTTGCTTCATGAGCTCGGTTAGTCCTAACTCCCTTGTCGTTGTAGGAAAATAAATCGGCAAAAACATATCAGAGTGGCGCAGCGGAACAATAAAATTTTTTTAGATCGTTAAATATCTCATGATGCCATATACAATAAACCAACAACAATTAAACCTCATACCTCAAGGACGCCAATCTTGCAAGAGGAGAATGGCCGGAGGCTTCAACCAACTAGCTTTCTCTACTATTCTCCAATTCCCGAATGGCTGAGTGTGTGGGCACTCTGAACCTCGATCGGTATGCTAGCACTGCTAGTCTTCTTCCGACCACCCAGATCTCTAAAGAACTTTATTGTCACGATGAGCTGTGCAACAATAAGCCTACTCACCTGAGAGTCTGTGGTCTAAGAGAACTGGAGTGGTAGGACCTCTCTTTATAGACCTGCATGAGGTGATTCTCTGAATTTGAATTGGACTAGGAAAAGATATTTTCCCTTATCCATAACCAAAAAATCTGAATTTTTCCATGGGAAAATCCAACAATAAAATTCGATTTTCTTAGGATAAATCCAATCCAAATCTAAACAAGATTTTAACTAGAATTTTATCTCCCTTTTTCAACCAAAAAATCCGAAATTTCCAAGGAGATTTTTCCTCCAATAATTCGGCCACTTTTAGGATAAGGGAGAATCAAAATTCCACTAGGATTTTCAAGCTTGAATCTTACCTCAACCTTTCCAAAAATAACTGAATTTCCTAGGAGATTTTCTCCCTAATTTCGGCCACTTTTCAGGGAAGGAAAGAATCCAAATTCAACTAGGATTGAAGCTTGAATTTTCCCTTGAACGTTATCCACAAAAAACCGAAATTCCATTGAGGATTATCGTCAAAAATTTCGCCCACTTTTGTTGGGATTTAGATTCAAAATTCAAGTAGGATTCTAACAAGATTATCCTCTCCAAATCCAACTCAAATTCGAATTTCAAACCTTGTGGATTTTCCACAACAAATTCGAATCCTACTTGGACCGTGATTCAAAATTTGAATTTCAAATTTTAAATTCAAATTTCAAATTCAAATTTCAAATTCAAATTTCAAATTTCAAATTTCAAATTTCAAATTCAAATTTCAAATTAAAAATTCAAATTTCAAATTTCAAAATTCAAATTTCAAATTCCACAAAACGGTTGTGTTTCATATTCTTGTTCTCATGGATAATTTTCTACAACTCCAATCCAATCTCAAATAAAATCATGGCAACTTTATTTGGAGTTTGAATAATTGTGTACTCTATTATCCAAAACAAAATCTGAATCCAACCGGAGAGAATCTTATCTATCATCCTAATCCTGTGTCATCACCATCCATGCATAATAAACTAGCCAATAGCATACACAAATCAATTTGTCAAACGTTAAGGAATTATGTGGAGCTAGTAGAGGGACTGATTGGACATATATAATCGGGCTCCCGTGATTCCATATGATCATCATTCTATACCGAACAACTCAATCATATGATCACTAATTTCAGAGTCACACCACTATAAACCTGAAACTGAACTCCCAATTATATACCGTAGTATGTAAGCCTGTGACGAGCTACTATCCAATGACCTTGTCATATATGCAAAACCCTCATATGATATCCATGATCAGCCTTAGGTCAAAGTCCGTTTAATCCTACTGATCAGGCTATCTTAAAGTTTCATTATACTACCGAATTAAGAAAATGATTATTCACCATATGTGAATAAGAAGTCATCCGCCCAGCAGACGACCCAAGGTCTTATCCATTTTCACATTCAGTATAATGCCTTTAAGAGGATACCTTTAACTCCTCAGAGCTATGATTCCGATATCTGCAAACAAACCCTTCATCGTATATAAGTCATGCACCCAACGAACCGGTCTATAAGCTTACTACCTCTGAGACGCTTTAGCCATTGGAACATCAAAGTACATTACCTCTGAGACGCTTTAGCCATTGGAACATCAAAGTACACAAGTCATATACATGAAGTAGTTCATTTACTCAGGATTAAGGTTATTGCACAATGAACGTCAAAAGCAGATTGATCCACTCATAGCGGACTACGTAGATCAATCACGCTTTAGTCCCAGTCTTATATATCACCACCAAGCAACATATCTATGTCTCTACTTGGGAGTCCAGCTCCAGACAGTCAAGACAGAGCGTCCCCTCCAAGGCTTTAGACAACATAATAGTCTTAACATGAGTTAGATGCTCAGTCTAACCCCATAGACTACAGACCATAGTTTAGACCGCTAACTTTAGAACATTGTCTTCTCGCATACAAAAGTCCATTGCATGCAAAGTTCTAACAGTTTTAACACAAGCAGTCAGTGAGCCATATTTGCTTACATTTACTTTAACATGTAAATAAGACGAGGACAGATAGCAATGTAATGAATAACCTCTATGTATAATTTTATTATCCAGTTCAAAATGAATACATCAAAATGTCTCTAATACTTAGGGCATTTCTTAACAATCTCCCACTTTCCCTAAGCCAGCAGATGTGCCATGTTACGCATTCCCATCGCCTCTACATGCCTCTCAAAGCTTCTAGCTACCAAAGTCTTAGTAATGGGATCGGCAATGTTGTCCTCGGACGCGATCTTACATACATCCACTTGTCCTGTCTCCACACGCCCTCTAATAATGTGATACCTCCGATCTATGTATTTGGTCCTCTTGTGGTGCCGAGATTCCCTTGTGTTGGCAATAGCCCCTGTGTTATCACAGTAAAGTGTGATAGGCTTGTCAACACCCGGAATGACCTCAAGGTCTCTAAAGAACTTGCGGATCCAAACCGCTTCTTTAGATGCCTCAGCCGCAGCCACATACTCAGCCTCCATAGTAGAGTCAGCTGTGAAGCCCTGCTTCACGCTCCTCCACACAATGGCGCCTCCTCCGAGTAAAAACACTGATCCAGATGTCGATTTCCTCGAATCCTTACAAGTCTGGAAGTCTGAGTCCGTGTATCCTACGGGTGTTAGGTCCCCTCCAGAATACACCAGCATATAATCCCTCGTTCTCTTAAGATACTTGAGTATATGCTTTACAGCTTGCCAGTGCTTGGTTCCAGAATTCACTTGATATCGACTCACCATACCTACTGCAAAACATATGTCCGGCGAGTGCAAAGCATAGCGTACATAAGGCTACCCACAGCGGATGCATAAGGGACCTTACTCATACGCTCTTTTTCTTCCGATGTCTTAGGACAGTTATCCAATGAAAGAGTTAGACCGGTAATAGAAAGTTGTGAGCCTTTCTTTGCCTCTTGCATTGCATATTTATCAATTATTTTATCTATGTATGAAGCTTGGGATAACGCTATCATTTTGTTCTTTCGATCTCTAAAGAGACGAATGCCTAGAACATAATTAGCTTCTCCCAAGTCCTTCATGTCAAACTGCTGGTGTAACCAAAGCTTGACCGATGATAAGTTCCCTACATCGTTCCTAATGAGTAGTATATCATCGACATAGAGTATCAGAAAGACCACTTTTCCATCCTTAATACGTTTATAAACACAAGGTTCGTCAACGTTCTGCTCAAAACCAAATGTCTTAATCGCTTGATCAAACCTCTGGTTCCATGAGCAGGATGCCTGCTTTAATCCATAAATGGATCTAAGCAACTTGCAGACTTTCCTTTCTTGGCCTTTCGCTACGAACCCTTCGGGCTGCATCATATAGATACACTCTTCAAGATGGCCATTCAAGAATGCCGTCTTGACATTCATTTGCCAGATCTCGTAATCGAGAGCCGCAGCAATGGACAGAAGAATACGGATAGACTTCAGCATAGCAAAAGGCAAAAAGGTTTCCTTGTAATCGATTCTAGCCTTTTGCATGTATCCCTTTGCAACCAGTCTAGCTTTGAAAGTTTCCACTCTCCCTTCCGCATCCTTCTTTCTTTTGTAGACCCATTTGCATCCAATTGGTTTTATCCCATCCGGTAAATCTACAAGTTCCCAAACAGAGTTGGATTTCATAGAATCCATCTCATTGCTCATAGCCTGTTTCCAAGATTTAGAATCAACATCCTTTATAGCTTCATCATATGTGACCGGATCTTCCTCATGCTCATGAGCCTCGGCCTGGTATACCTCAGCATCATACATGAAGAAATTAGGTTTCTTAGAAACCCTCCCACTACGACGAGGCACCCTAAATTGTTGATCGTCTGCAGGTCTTTCACTGGAACTCGGACTTGCGTCCAAGACCAAAATCTGTGGAGCAGTTCTTTCACCCGATAACTCCTCTAGCACCACTTTGCTTCGAGCCTTAATGTCATTCATGTGACTGCCCTCTAAGAATGTCACATGGGTTGAGACAATGACTTTTTGTTCCTTCGGGTTATAGAACAGACCTCCTTTAGTTCCTTTTGGATACCCTACAAACATGCACAAATATGATCTAGGTTCCAACTTCTTCGCATCCCCATCCAGTACATGTGCCGGGCAGCCCCATATTCTCATATGTCCAAGGGAGGGCTTCCTGCCATGCCACAATTCATACGGAGTTCTGGGAATTGATTTGCTCGGAACTTGGTTTAGAATATAGCATGCCGTTTGTAAAGCATATCCCCAAAATGATAATGGCAGCGTTGAGTAACTCATCATGGACCATACCATATCCAATAAGGTCCTGTTTCTCCTTTCGACTACACCATTCTGTTGTGGAGTACCAGGTGCAGTCAATTGGGACAAAATCCCGTTCTCTACAAGATGTCCTAGAAATTCATCAGAGAGATATTCGTCACCTCGATCAGATCGAAGTGTCTTTATGGATTTATCCAATTGCTTTTCCACTTCCGCACGATACTCTTTGAACTTGTCAAAGGTTTCGCTCTTGCAGTCCATCAGATATACATATCCATACCTCGAGTAATCATCTATAAAACAGACATAATACTCGAACCTTCCTCGTTCTGTGACGTTCATGGGGCCACATACGTCAGTATGCACAGTTTCTAATAGCTCCTGAGCCCTTGTACCCTTAGCTCCAAAAGACCTCTTAGTCATTTTACCCTCTAGACAAGACTCACATTAGAGAAGTCGTACCTCCTCCAGAGATTCCAGAGGACCGTCTTTCACCAATCTTTGAATCCTATCCTGATTAATATGACCAAGTCTTAAATGCCAAAGATACGCCTTGTTAGAGTGAAAAACTTTCAACCTTTTAGAGTTATCAATTAATTTAGTGTCAAGCAGTGAGTACATCTTTGGTTTGATCAAATATAGGTTTCCATCCATCCATCCAGAACAGATAAAAGACTTATTTCTACGAATATCAACTCTTTTACTAAAAGAAACTGAATAAGAATCCTTTATTAAACAAACTACCGATATAAGGTTCCTCCTAAAATTAGGAACATAAAAACAGTCTTTCAATAAAATAAACCTAAATTGATCAAACTAAAGATAAACATCTCCCACTGCTTCAGCCACCACAAAGCTACCATCACCAGTCCGCAACGAGAGGCTCCTATTATGTAGACTTCTCGTTTCCACGAACCCCTGCATAGAAACACAAACATGATTAGTGGCACCGGAATCAATGACCCAAGTGTCTTTCGATTCTTCCACCAAACACGCTTCCAGGTAATGAAGTTCCTTACCTTCCTTGCCTTTGGCGGCTAGGAATTCTCGGCAAGCCTTCTTGAAGTGACCTACCTTCTCACAATGGAAGCATTTGGACTTTTTAGGGTCCTTTGGCTTCTTGTTCTTCTTCTTCTTCTTCCCGTTCGAGACAGGAGGATTAGAAGAACTAGAAGCCACTTGCTTCTTATTTGGCCTCTTCCTCTTCCGTGAGGAGTTGGAAGATTCCGCCAAATTGGCCTCTCCTTTAGGTCGGACCACATCCTCATCCCTGATCATCCGCTCATAAGCCTGTAGTTGCTTCATGAGCTTGGTTAGTCCTAACTCCTTTGTCGCCAGATTGTATGCGGCCTTAAACCCCACAAAATCTTTAGACAGAGTCTTGAACACCATCTCAATCTGGGTGTTGTAGTCCAACTTAGCACCATTCTCGGCAGCCTCAGCGAAGAATCCCATTAAAGTGATCATATGGTCCTTCACCGGAGTACCCGCCTTTTGCTTGGAGTTCATAATGCTGGTGATAGCGTACTGTCGAGCCAATTTTTCTTGGCCTCCGAACATGTCCTCCAGATTTTCCATGATCTCCCCAGCAACTTGATAAGTCTCATGCTACTTTTGTAAAGCACTCGTCGTGCTAGCAAGGATGTAGCATCGAGCTATCTCATTGGATTCTCTCCAACGATTATAGGCAACCGGGACCTCCTCAAGTGGGGTGTCAGGTTTGGGCCCAGGTGGGCATGGTTCGTCCAGTACGAACTTGTGTCTCTCGCAGCTGAGAACTATTAATAGATTCCTTTTCCAGTCTTTATAATTATCGCCATTCAACTTATTTTCAGTAAGTATCGAAATGAGGGGTGTCGGTGACATTTTGAACTGAAATAAAATTATACTAGACATCATTACAAAGCCCAAGCAAATATACAGATAATTTAGCAAATAACACATACAAGTATGTTCCTACATGAAACTTGAAAAACACGTAGCATTGCAACGGTAATTCTCAGCACCTATTGCCCCAAGCCACCGAGGGGTGGTCATGAGAACAAATAGCCGGAACATGGACCCCGTCCAATTAATATATGTTGCCTTAAATCCTCCATGCTTAAGACATATATTAATAACCGCTTATTTGGCCACCAGTTTAGTTAACAAAGCTTCTAGGGAAGGTTAATAACTAAACGAGTCTTGAGTGTATAACCATTGTTTACGTAGCCCGATCCACGTCCTACCAAGCCACCGAGGGGTGGTCATGAATAGGATCGTACCCGAACATGTTTTCCACATAGGAGATCCAATCTAGTATACCGGCGGCGGTAAACACCTACCGAGGGGTGTGGTCAGGGCAGAACTGACGCGAGGCGTTACCATGCTTTCACATATGGATCAACAATGGAGGCCATGGGTTTTGTTTGAAACCATCTCCCACTCAATATTTTGAAAAACATGCAAGTTTTGACAAATTATGTATGATCAATATAGTATGAGCGGCACTCACCTATCCTATATGACATGTTATCAAATATGCATACAAAACATCCATCAATACATATTTATACATCCATGACATATCACAGAAAAATAATTGACAGAACAACCAAGTTATGGTTCCATCCTAGAACAAAGAAAATAAAGATTACAAAATTCCATCCAAAGCATTCTTTGGGTCTTGAATTCTGTTCCATCTTCTTGTATCCATCTTTATGTAGCCTCTCCATTTATTTCTCATCCCAAGAATTATTTAAAATTTAAATATCCAAAAATTTAAATTTCAAATTCAAATTACAAATTCGAATTTCAAATTTAAATTTTAAATAATTTTAAACATCATATGTAATAATATGTACTTTCAAAAAATTTGAAATTTTTTAATTACATATTTTTAAACATGATTTAAAATTAAATCTCAAATTTAAAAATCAAAATTTTCTGATTTTTTTTTTGGACCGTCGGACCGCCGCCCCTGTAGGCGGCAGCCGCCGTGGGCAGCCACCAACCCCAGAGGTGCTGGCAGCCCACGACGGCCCCCATGTGCAGCCCTGCCGGGCTGCACACCTAGGCTGGGCGCAGTAGCCGGCAGGCTGCACGCCCAGGCTGCGGCCGGCCTTGGGTAGGCCACGGCCATTCTTGGCTGCAGGCCAAGCCTGCGGCCGTGGGTGGTGTGAGCCTGCATAGGGGCTGCCGCAGCCCCATCCTGCTCGAGGGCAGAGGCTGCAGTCCCACCAAGGTTCGTCGGCCTATCCCGAGGGTCGCGTCTCGTTTTTCATGCCATATTCCAATTTACCTATTAGGATCTCCAAATATTAATTTGAATCCCAATTAAATTGAAATTTTCCACACAATCAAAATTTCAATCTTTAAATCAAATTTAACTTTTGGGAAAAATAAATTACGGTCTTCAATCTTCAATCTCCTCCAAGAATAATTACATAAAAATTCCTAAACCATTTCCGGTGTACAAAAAATTCTAACAATAAAAATTCTAAGAGACAAAATAAAATCCATGGGAAAATTACAGTGTTAATAAACTGCTCCCATGGTTACATAAAAATTCCTAGATACAATTTTTCTAAATTCTAAGGAACCATAACCAGTATAAACAAGCATGCTTATAATAATTCAGAAAATTAAAATAACCACATACTTTATACATAATCCATGATAACAATATAAAGGATCCCTAGAATGCCACTCTCTAAATATCAAATCCATATATAAATAAAAAGACTAAGTAATTGTCTAATTTATGTACATGGCATAGTCATGAGATGGCTCTGATACCAATTATAGGAAAATAAATCGGTAAAAACATATCAGAGTGGCGCAGCGGAACAATAAAAATTTTTTAGATCATTAAATATCTCATGATGCCGTATACAATAAACCAACAACAATTAAAACTCATATCTCAAGGACGCCAATCTTGCAGGAGGAGAATGACCGGAGGCTTCAACCAACTAGCCTTCTCTACTATTCTCCAATTCCCGAATGGCTGAGTCTGTGGGCACTCTGAATCTTGATCGGTATGCTAGCACTGCTAGTCTTCTTCCGACCACCCAGATCTCTAAAGAACTTTATTGTCACGATGAGCTGTGCAACAATAAGCCTGCTCACCTGAGAGTCTGTGGTCTAAGAGAACTGGAGTGGCAGGACCTCTATTTATAGACCTGCATGAGGTGATTCTCTGAATTTGAATTGGACTAGGAAAAGATATTTTCCCTTATCCATAACCAAAAAATCCGAATTTTTCCATTGTAAAATCCAACAATAAAATTCGGTTTTCTTAGGATAAATCCAATCCAAATCTAAACAAGATTTTAACTAGAATTTTATCTCCCTTTTTCAACCAAAAAATCCGAAATTTCCAAGGAGATTTTTCCTCCAATAATTCGGCCACTTTTAGGATAAGGGAGAATCAAAATTCCACTAGGATTTTCAAGCTTGAATCTTATCTCAACCTTATCCAAAAGTAACCGAATTTCATAGGAGATTTTCTCCCTAATTTTGGCCACTTTTCAGGGAAGGAGAGAATCCAAATTCAACTAGGATTGAAGCTTGAATTTTCCCTTGAACCTTATCCACAAAAAACCGAAATTCCATTGATGATTATCCTCAAAAATTTCGTCCACTTTTGTTGGGATTTAGATTCAAAATTCAAGTAGGATTCTAACAAGATTATCCTCTCGAAATCCAACTCAAATTCAAATTTCAAACCTTGTGGATTTTCCACAACAAATTCGAATCCTACTTGGACTGTGATTCAAAATTTGAATTTCAAATTTCAAATTCAAATTTCAATTTCAAATTTCAAATTTCAAATTTCAAATTTCAAATTTCAAATTTCAAATTCAAATTTCAAATTCGAATTTCAAATTCGAATTTCAAATTCAAATTTCAAATTCAAATTTCAAATTTCAAATTCAAATTTCAAATTCGAATTTCAAATTCAAATTTCAAATTCAAATTTCCAATTCAAAATTCAAATTTCAAATTTCAAAATTCAAATTTCAAATTTCAAAATTCAAATTTCAAATTTCAAATTCCACAAAACGGTTGTGTTTCATATTCTTGTTCTCATGGATAATTTTCTACAACTCCAATCCAATCTCAAATAAAATCATGGCAACTTTATTTGGAGTTCGAATAATTGTGTACTCTATTATCCAAAACAAAATCTGAATCCAACCAGAGTGAATCTTGTCTATCATCCTAATCCTGTGTCATCACTATCCATGCATAATAAACTAGCCAATAGCATACACAAATCAATTTGCCAAACGTTAAGGAATTATGTGGAGCTAGTAGAGGGACTGATTGGACATATATAATCGGGCTCCCGTGATTCCATATGATCATCATTCTATACCGAACAACTCAATCATATGATCACTAATTTCAGAGTCACACGACTATAAACCTGAAACTGAACTCCCAATTATATACCGTATTACGTAAGCTTGTGACGAGCTACTATCCAATGACCTTGTCATATATGCAAAACCCTCATATGATATCCATGATCAGCCTTAGATCAAAGTCCATTTAATCCTACTTATCATGCTATCTTAAAGTTCCATTATACTACCGAATTAAGAAAATGATTATTCACCATATGTGAATAAGAAGTCATCCGCCCAGCAGACGACCTAAGGCCTTATCCATTTTCACATTCAGTATAATGCCTTTAAGAGGATACCTTTAACTCCTTAGAGCTATGATTCCGATATCTGCAAACAAACCCTTCATCGTATACAAGTCATGCACCCAACGAACCGGTCTATAAGCTTACTACCTCTGAGACGCTTTAGCCATTAGAACATCAAAGTACACAAGTCATATACATGAAGTAGTTCATTTACTCAGGATTAAGGTTATAGCACAATGAACGTCAAAAGCAGATTGATCCACTCATAGCGGACTATGTAGATCAGTCACGCTTTAGTTCTGGTCCAATATATCACCACCAAGCAACATATCTATGTCTCTACTTGGGAGTCCAGCTCCAGACAGTCAAGACAGACCATCCCCTCCAAGGATTTAGACAACATAATAGTCTTAACATTAGTTAGATGCTCAGTCTAACCCCATAGACTACAGACCATAGTTTAGACCGCTAACTTTAGAACATTGTCTTCTCGCATACAAAAGTCCATTGCATGCAACGTTCTAACAGTTTTAACACAAGCAGTCAGTGAGCCATATTTGCTTACATTTACTTTAACATGTAAATAAGACGAGGACAGATAGCAATGTAATGAATAACCTCTATGTATAATTTTATTATCCTGTTCAAAATGAATACATCAAAATATCTCTAATACTTAGGGCATTTCCTAACAGCCGCCAGATTGTATGTGGCCTTAAACCCCACAAAATCTTTAGACAGAGTTTTGAACACCATCTCGATCTGGGTGTTGTAGTCCAACTCAGCACCGTTTTCGGCAGCCTCAAGCAAGAATCCCATTAGAGTGATCATATGGTCCTTCACCAGAGTACCCGCCTTTTGCTTAGAGTTCATAATGCTGGTGATAGCGGACTGTCGAGCCAATTTTTCTTGGCCTCCGAAAATGTCCTCCAGATTTTCCATGATCTCCCCAGCAATTTGATAAGTCTCATGCTGCTTTTGTAAAGCACTCGTCATGCTAGCAAGTATGTAGCATCGAGCTATATCATTGGACTCTCTCCAACGAGTATAGGCAACCGGGACCTCCTCAATCGGTGTGTCAGGTTTTGGCCCTGGTAGGCACGGTTCGTCCAATACGAACTTGTGTCCCTCGCAACTGAGAACTATTAATAGATTTTTTTCCAATCTTTATAATTGTCGCCGTTCAGTTTATTCTCAGTAAGTATTGAAATGAGGGGTGTCGGTGACATTTTGAACTGAAATAAAATTATACTAGACATCATTACAAAGCCCAAGCAAATATACAGATAATTTAGCAAATAAAACATACAAGTATGTTCCTACATGAAACTTGAAGAACATGTAACATTGCAACGGTAATTCTCAGCACCTATTGCCCCAAGCCACCGAGGGGTGGTCGTGAGAACAAATAGTCGGAACATGGACCCATCCAATTAATATATGTTACCTTAAATCCTCCAAGGTTAAGACATATATTAATAACTGCTTATTTGGCCACCAGTTTAGTTAACAGAGCTTCTAGGGAAGGTTAATAACTAAACGAGTCTTGAGTGTATAACCATTCTTTACATAGCCCGATCCACGTCCTACCAAGCCACCGAGGGGTGGTCATGAATAGAATCGTACCCGAACACGTTTTCCACATAGGAGATCCAATCTAGTATACCGGCGACGGTAAACACCTACCGAGGGGTGTGGTCAGGGAAGAACTGACGCGAGGCATTACCATGCTTTCACATATGGATCAACAATGGAGGCCGTGGGTTTTGTTTGAAACCTTCTCCCACTCAATATTTTGAAAAACATGCAAGTTTTGATAAATTATGTATGATCAATATAGTATGAGCAGCATTCACCGATCCTATATGACATGTTATCAAATATGCATACAAAACATCCATCAATACATATTTATACATCCATGACATAGCACAGAAAAAATAATTGACAGAATAACCAAGCTATGGTTCCATCCTAGAATAAAGAAAATAAAGATTATAAAATTTCATCCAAAGCATTCTTTGGGTCTTGAATTTTGTTCCGTCTTCTTGTTTCCATATTTATGTAGCCTCTCCATTTATTTCTCATCCCAATAATCATTTAAAATTTAAATCTTCAAAAATTTAAATTTCAAATTCAAATTCCAAATTCGAATTTCAAATTTAAATTTCAAATTCAAATTTTAAACAACTTTAAACATCATGTGTAATAATATGTAATTTAAAAATTTCAAAAATTTTTTAGTTACATATTTTTAAACATGAATTAAATCTCAAATTTAAAAATCAAAATTTCCTATTTTAAGACCGTCACCCCGCCGCCCCCGAAGGCGGCCGCCACCGTGGGCAGCCACCAGCCCCAAAGGGGCTGGCAGCCCACGGCTGCCCCCTTTGTGCAGCCTTGCCGGGCTGCAGGCCAAGCCTGCAGTGCCAGGCTGCACGCCCAGGCTGGGCGCAGCAGCCGACAGGCTGCAGGCAGCGCCTGCAGCCAGAGGCTGCACGCCCAGGCTGCGGCCAGCCTTAGGCAGGCCACGGCCACCCTTGGCTGCAGGCCAAGCCTGCGGCCATGGGTGGTGTTGGCCTGCACAGGGGTTACTGCAGCCCCACCATGGCCCGTCGGCCTATCCCGAGGGGTCGTGTCTTGATTTTCGTGCCATATTCCAATTTACCTATTAGAATCTCCAAAAATTAATTTGAATTCCAATTAAATTGAAATTTTCCACACAATCAAAATTTCAACCTTTAAATCAAATTTAACTTTTGGGAAAAAATAAATTATGATCTTCAATCTTCAATCTCCTCCAAGAATAATTACATAAAATTTCCTAAACCGTTTCCGGCGCACAAAAATTCTAACCATAAAAATTCTAAGAGACAAAAATTAAAATCCATGGGAAAATTATAGTGTTAATAAACTGTTCCCATGGTTACATAAAATTCCTAGATAAAATTTTTCTAAATTCTAAGGAACCATAACCGGTATAAACAAGCATGCTTATAATAATTCAAAAATTTAAAATAACCACATATTTTATACATAATCCATGATAACAACATAAAGGAACCCTAGAATGCCACTCTCTAAATATCAAATCCATACATAAATAAAAGACTAAGTAATTGTCTAATTCATGTACATGGCACAGTCATGAGACGGCTTTGATACCAATTGTAGGAAAAATAAATCGATAAAAACGTATCAGAGTGACGCAGCGGAACAATAAAAAATTTTTAGATCGTTAAATATCTCATGATGCCATATACAATAAACCAACAATAATTAAAACTCATACCTCAAGGACGCTAATCTTGTAGGAGGAGAATGACCGGAGGCTTCAACCAACTAGCCTTCTCTACTATTCTCCAATTCCCGAATGGCTGAGTGTGTGGGCACTCTGAATCTCGATCAGTATGCTAGCACTGCTAGTCTACTTCCGACCACCCAGATCTCTAAAGAACTTATTGTCAGGTTGAGCTGTGCAACAATAAACCTGCTCACCTGAGAGTCTGTGGTCTGAGAGAACTGGAGTGGCAGGACCTCTATTTATAGACCTGCATGAGGTGATTCTCTGAATTTGAATTGGATTAGGAAAAGATATTCTCCCTTATCCATAACTATAAAATCTGAATTTTTCCATGGGAAAATCCCAACAATAAAATTTGGTTTATTTAGGATAAATCCAATCCAAATCTAAACAAGATTTTAACTAGAATTTTATCTCCCTTTTTCAACCAAAAAAAATCTGAAATTCGTAGGAGAAAATCTCCTCAAAAAATTTAGCCACTTTTAGGATAAGGGAGAATCAAAATTCCACTATGATTTTCAAACTTGAATCTTATCTCAACCTTATCCAAAATAACCGAATTTTCCTAGGAGATTTCCTCCATAATTTCGGCCACTTTTCAGGGAAGGAGAAAATCCAAATTCAACTGGGATTGAAACTTGAATTTCTCCCTTGAACCTTATCCACAAAAACCGAAATTCCATTAAGGATTATCCTCAAAATTTCGTACATAATTTGTTAGGATTTGGATTCAAAATTCAAGTAGGATTCTAACAAGATTATCCTCTCCAAATCCAACTCAAATTCGAATTTCAAACCTTGTGGATTTTCCACAACAAATTCGAATCCCACTTAGATTGTGATTCAAAATTTGAATTTCAAATTTCAAATTCGAATTTCAAATTTAAATTTCAAATCTCAAATTTCAAATTTCAAATTTAAATTTCAAATTCAAATTTCAAATTTGTATTTCAAATTCAAATTTCAAATTTGTATTTCAAATTCAAATTTCAAATTCAAATTTCAAATTCAAATTTCAAATTTCAAATTTCAGAATTCAAATTTCAAATTTCAAAATTCAAATTTCAAAATCCACAAAATGGTTGTGTTTCAAATTCTTGTTCTCATGGATAATTTTGTACAACTCCAATCCAATCTCAAATAAAATCATGACAACTTTATTTGGAGTTCGAATAATTGTGTACTCTATTATCCAAAACAAAATCTGAATCCAACCGGAGAGAATCTTGTTTGCCATCCTAATCTTGTGTCATCACCATCCATGCATAATAATCTAGCCAATAGCATACACAAATCAATTTGCCAAACGTTAAGGAATTATGTGGAGCTAGTAGAGGGACTGATTGGACATATATAATCGGGCTCCCACAAATCCATATGATCATCATTCTTTTACCGAACAACTCAATCATATGATCACTAATTTCAGAGTCACACTACTATAAACCTGAAACTGAACTCCCAATTATATACCGTATTACGTAAACCTGTGACGAGCTACTATCCAATGACCTTGTCATATATGCAAAACCCTCATATGATATCCATGATCAGCCTTAGGTCAAAGTCCGTTTAATCCTACTGATCAGGCTATCTTAAAGTTCCATTATACTACCGAATTAAGAAAATGATTATTCACCATATGTGAATAAGAAGTCATCCGCCCAGTAGACGACCCAAGGCCTTATCCATTTTCACATTCAGTATAATGCCTTTAAGAGGATACCTTTAACTCCTTAGAGCTATGATTCTGATATCTGCAAACAAACCCTTCATCGTATATAAGTCATGCACCCAACGAACCGGTCTATAAGCTTACTACCTCTGAGACGCTTTAGCCATTGGAACATCAAAGTACACAAGTCATATACATGAAGTAGTTCATTTACTCAGGATTAAGGTTATTGCACAATGAACATCAAAATAGATTGATCCACTCATAGCGGACTACGTAGATCAATCACGCTTTAGTCCCGGTCTAATATGTCACCGCCAAGTAACATATCTATGTCTCTACTTGGGAGTCCAGCTCCAGACAGTCAAGAAAAACCGTCCCCTCCAAGGTTTTAGACAGCATAATAGTCTTAACATGAGTTAGATGCTCGGTCTAACCCCGTAGACTACAGACCATAGTTTGGACCGCTAACTTTAGAAAATTGTCTTCTCGCATACAAAAATCCATTGCACGCAATGTTCTAACAGTTTTAACACAAGCAGTCAGTGAGCCATATTTGCTTGCATTTACTTTAACATGTAAATAAACCGAGGACAGATAGCAATGTAATGAATAACCTCTATATATATAATTTTATTATCTAGTTCAAAATAAATACATCAAAATGTCTCTAATGCTTAGGGCATTTCCTAACAACAGGAGGATTAGAAGAACTGGAAGCCGCTTCCTTTTGATTTGGCCTCTTCCTCTTCCGTGAGGGTTTGGAAGATTCTGCAAAATTGGCCTCTCCTTTGGGTTGCACAGCATCCCAATCCCTGATCATCCGCTCATAAGCTTGGAGTTGCTTCATGAGCTCGGTTAGTCCTAACTCCCTTGTCGCTAGATTTTATGCGGCCTTAAGCCCCACAAAATCTTTAGACAGAGTTTTGAACACCATCTCGATCTGGGTGTTGTAGTCTAACTCAGCACCGTTCTCGGCAGCCTCGGTGAAGAATCACATTAGAGTGATCATATGGTCCTTCATCAGAGTACCCGCCTTTTACTTAGAGTTCATAATACTGGTGATAGCGGACTGTCGAGCCAATTTTTCTTGGCCTCCGAACATGTCCTCCAGATTATCCATGATCTACCTAGCAACCTGATAAGTCTCATGCTGCTTTTGTAAAGCACTCGTCATGCTAGCAAGCATGTAGCATCGAGCTATATCATTGGATTCTCTCCAACGAGTATAGGCAACCGGAACCTCCTCAAGTGGTGTGTTGTTAGGAAATGCCCTAAGTATTAGAGACATTTTGATGTATTCATTTTGAACTGGATAATAAAATTATACGTAGAGGTTATTCATTACATTGCTATCTGTCCTCGTCTTATTTACATGTTAGAGTAAATGTAAGCAAATATGGCTCACTGACTACTTGTGTTAAAACTGTTAGAACGTTGCATGCAATGGACTTTTGTATGCGAGAAGACAATGTTCTAAAGTTAGCGATCTAAACTATGGTCTGTAGTCTATGGGGTTAGACCGAGCATCTAACTCATGTTAAGACTATTATGTTGTCTAAAGCCTTGGAGGGGATGGTTTGTCTTGACTGTCTGGAGTTGGACTCCTAAGTAGAGACATAGATATGTTGCTTGGAGGTGACATATTAGACCGGGACTAAAGCGTGATTGATCTACGTAGTCCGCTATGAGCGGATCAATCTGCTTTTGACGTTCATTGTGCAATAACCTTAATCCTGAGTAAATGAACTACTTCATGTATATGACTTGTGTACTTTGATGTTCTAATGGCTACAGCGTCTTGGAGGTAGTAAGCTTATAGACCGGTTCGTAGGGTGCATGACTTATATACGATGAAGGGTTTGTTTGCAGATATCGGAATCATAGCTCTGAGGAGTTAAAGGTATCCTCTTAAAGGCATTACACTGAATGTGAAAATGGATAAGGCCTTGGGTCGTCTGCTGGGCGGATGACTTCTTACTCACATATGGTGAATAATCATTTTCTTAATTCAGTAGTATAATGGAACTTTAAGGTAGCCTGATCAGTAGGATTAAACGGACTTTGACCTAAGGCTGATCATGGATATCATATGAGGGTTTTGCATATATGACAAGGTCATTAGATAGTAGCTCGTCACAGGCTTATGTAATATGGTATATAATTGGGAGTTCAGTTTCAGGTTTATAGTGGTGTGACACTGAAATTAGTGATCATATGATTGAGTTGTTCGGTACAGAATGATGATCATATGGAATCATGGGAGCCCGATTATATATGTCCAATCAGTCCTTCTACTAGCTCCACATAATTCCTCAATGTTTGGCAAATTGATTTGTGTATGCTATTGGCTAGTTTATTATGCATGGATGGTGACGACATAGGATTAGGATGGTAGACAAGATTCTCTCCGGTTGGATTCAGATTTTGTTTTGGATAATAGAGTACACAATTATTCGAACTCCAAATAAAGTTGCCATGATTTTATTTGAGATTGGATTGGAGTTGTAGAAAATTATCCACGAGAACAAGAATTTGAAACACAACCGTTTTGTGGATTTTGAAATTTGAATTTTGAAATTTGAAATTTGAATTTTGAATTTGAAATTTGAATTTGAAATTTGAATTTAAAATTCGAATTTGAAATTTGAATTTGAAATTTAAATTTGAAATTTGAAATTTGAATTTGAAATTCGAATTTGAAATTTGAAATTCAAATTTGAATCACAGTCCAAGTAGGATTCGAATTTGTTGTGAAAATTCCACAGGTTTGAAATTCGAATTTGAGTTAGATTTGGAGAGGATAATCTTGTTAGAATCCTACTTGAATTTTGAATCCAAATCCCAAGAAAAGTGGACGAAATTTTTGAGGATAATCCTCAATGGAATTTCGGTTTTTGTGGATAAGGTTCAAGAGAAAATTCAAGTTTCAATCCTAGTTGAATTTGGATTCTCTCCTCCCTGAAAAGTGGTCGAAATTATGGAGGATCTCTCCTAGAAAAATTCGGTTATTTTGGATAAGGTTGAGATAAGATTCAAGCTTGAAAATCCTAGTGGAATTTTGATTCTTCCTTATCCTAAAAGTGGCCGAATATTTGGAGAAGATTTTCTCCTAGGAATTTCGGATTTTTTGGTTGAAAAAGGGAGATAAAATTCTAGTTAAAATCTTGTTTAGATTTGGATTGGATTTATCCTAAGAAAACTGAATTTTATTGTTGGATTTTCCTATGGTAAAATTCGGATTTTTTGGTTATGGATAAGGGAGAATATCTTTTCCTAGTCTAATTCAAATTCAGAGAATCACCTCATGCAGGTCTATAAATAGAGGTCCTGCCACTCCAGTTCTCTCAGACCACAGACTCTCAGGTGAGCAGGCTTATTGTTATACAGCTCATCGTGACAATAAAGTTCTTTAGAGATCTGGGTGGTCGGAAGAAGACTAGCAGTGCTAGCATACCGATCGAGGTTCAGAGTGCCGACACACTCAGCCATTCGGGAATTGGAGAATAGTAGAGAAGGCTAGTTGGTTGAAGCCTCCGGTCATTCTCCTCCTGCAGATTGGCATCCTTGAGGTATGAGTTTTAATTATTGTTGGTTTATTGTATATGGCATCATGAGATATTTAACGATCTAAAAATTTTCATTGTTCCGCTGCTCCACTCTGATACGTTTTTATCGATTTATTTTCCTATAATTGGTATCAGAGCCATCTCATAACTATGCCATGTACATAAATTAGACAATTACTTAGTCTTTTTATTTATGTATGGATTTGATATTTAGAGAGTGTCATTCAAGGGTTCCTTTATGTTGTTATCATGGATTATGTATAAAGTATGTGGTTATTTTAATTTTTTGAATTATTATAAGCATGCTTGTTTATGCCAGTTATGGTTCCTTAGAATTTAGAAAAATTGTATCTAGGAATTTTTATGTAACCATGAGAGCAGTTTATTAACACTGTAATTTTCCCATGGATTTTAATTTTTGTCCCTTAGAATTTTTATGGTTAGAATTTTTGTACACCGGAAACGGTTTAGGAAATTTTATGTAATTATTCTTGGAGGAGATTGAAGATTGAAGACCGTAATTTATTTTTCCCAAAAATTAAATTTGATTTAAAGGTTAAAATTTTGATTGTGTGGAAAATTTAAATTTAATTGGGATTCAAATTAATTTTTGAAGATCCTAATAGGTAAATTGGAATCTGACACGAAAATCGAGATACGACCCCTCGGGATAGGCCGACGGGCCTTGGTGGGGCTGCAGCCCCTGCCCTCGGGCAGGATGGGGCTGCGGCAGCCCCTGTGCAAGCCAACACCACCCACGGCCGCAGGCTTGGCCTGCAGCCAAGGGTGGCCGTGGCCTGCCCAAGGCTGGTCGCAGCCTGGGCGTGCAGCCTCTGGCTACAGGCGCTGCCTGCAGCCTACCGGCTGCTGCGCCCAGCCTGGGCGTGCAGGCTGGCGCTGCAGGCTTGGCCTGCAGCCCGGCATGGCTGCACATGGGGGCAGCCGTGGGCTGCCAGCCCCTTTGGGCTGCACATGGGTGGCGGTGCGACGGTCCAAAAATCAGAAAATTTTGATTTTTAAATTTGAGATTTAATTTTAAATCATGTTTAAAAATATGTAATTGAAAATTTGAAATTTTTGAAATTACATATTATTACACATGATGTTTAAAATTGTTTAAAATTTAAATTTGAAATTTAAATTTGAAATTCGAATTTGGAATTTGAATTTGAAATTTAAATTTTTTGGAGATTTAAATTTTAAATAATTCTAGGGATGAGAAATAAATGGAGAGGCTACATAAAAATGGATACAAGAAGACGGAACAGAATTCAAGACCCAAAGAATGCTTTGGAAGGAATTTTGTAATTTTTTTTTTCTTTGTTCTAGGATGGAACCATAGCTTGGTTATTCTGTCAATTATTTTTCTGTGATATGTCATGGATGTATAAATATGTATTGATGGATGTTTTGTACGCATATTTGATAACATGTCATATAGGATAGGTGAGTGCCGCTCATACAATATTGATCATACATAATTTATCAAAACTTGCATGTTTTTCAAAATATTGAGTGGGAGAGGGTTTCAAACAAAACCCACGGCCTCCATTGTTGATCCATATGTGAAAGTATGGTAACGCCTCGCGCCAGTTCTGCCCTGACCACACCCCTCGGTAGGTGTTTACCACCGCCGGTATACTAGATTGGATCTCCTATGTGGAAAACGTGTTTGGGTACGATCCTATTCATGACCACCCCTCGGTGGCTTGGTAGGACGTGGATCGAGCTATGTAAATAATGGTTATACACTCAAGACTCGTTTAGTTATTAACCTTCCCTAGAAGCTCTGTTAACTAAACTGGTGGCCAAATAAGCGGTTATTAATATATGTCTTAACCTTGGAGGATTTAAGGTAACATATATCAATTGGACGGGGTCCATGTTCCAGCTATTTGTTTTCATGACCACCCCTCGGTGGCTTAGGGCAATAGGTGCTGAGAATTACCGTTGCAATGCTACATGCTTTTCAAGTTTCATGTAGGAACATACTTGTATGTTTTATTTGCTAAATTATCTATATATTTGGTTGGGCTTTGTAATGATGTCTAGTATAATTTTATTTCAGTTCAAAATGTCACCGACACCCCTCATTTCAATACTTACTGAAAATAAGCTGAATGGCGATAATTATAAAGACTGGAAAAGAAATCTATTAATAGTTCTCAGCTGCGAGAGACACAAGTTCGTACTGGACGAACCATGCCCACCTGGGCCCAAACCTGACACACCACTTGAGGAGGTCCCGGTTGCCTATACTCATTGGAGAGAGTCCAATGATATAGCTCGATGCTACATCCATGCTAGCATGACGAGTGCTTTACAAAAGCAGCATGAGACTTATCAAGTTGCTGGGGAGATCATGGAAAATCTGGAGGACATGTTCGGAGGCCAAGAAAAATTGGCTAGACAGTCCGCTATCACCAGCATTATGAACTCTAAGCAAAAGGCGGGTACTCCGGTGAAGGACCATATGATCACTCTAATGGGATTCTTCACTAAGGCTGCCGAGAATGGCGCTGAGTTGGACTACAACACCCAGATCGAGATGGTGTTCAAGACTCCGTCTAAAGATTTTGTGGGGTTTAAGGCTGCGTACAATCTGGCGACAAAGGAGTTAGGACTAACCAAGCTCATGAAGCAACTACAGGCTTATGAGCGGATGATCAGGGATGAGGATGTGGTCCGACCTAAAGGCGAGGCTAATTTGGCGTAATCTTCCAATCCCTCACCGAAGAGGAAGAGGCCAAATAAGAAGCAAGTGGCTTCTAGTTCTTCTAATCCTCCTGTCTCGGATGGGAAGAAGAAGAAGAAGAACAAGAAGCCGAAGGACCCTAAAAAGTCCAAATGCTTCCATTGTGGGAAGGTAGGTCACTTTAAGAAGGCTTGCCGGGAATTCTTAGCCGCCAAGGGCAAGGAAGGTAAGGAACTTCATTACTTGGAAGCGTGTTTGGTGGAAGAATCGAAAGACACTTGGGTCATTGATTCGGGCGCCACTAATCATGTTTGTGTTTCTATGCAGGGGTTCGTGGAAACGAGAAGTCTACATGATAGGAGCCTCTCGTTGCGGACTGGAGATGGTAGCTTTGTGGTGGCTGAAGCAGTGGGAGATGTTTATCTTTATTTTGATCAATTTAGGTTTATTTTATTGAAAGACTGTTTTTATGTTCCTAATTTTAAGAGAAACCTTATATCGGTTGCTTGTTTAATAAAGGATTCTTATTCAGTTTCTTTTAGTAAAAGAGTTGATATTCGTAGAAATAAGTCTTTTATCTGTTCTGGATGGATGGATGAAACCTTGTAGGATAATAAATCGGTAAAAACGTATCAGAGTGGCGCAGCGGAACAATAAAAATTTTTGGATCGTTAAATATCTCATGATGCCATATATAATAAACCAACAACAATTAATACTCATACCTCAAGGACGCCAATCTTGCAGGAGGAGAATGACCAGAGGCTTCAACCAACTAGCCTTCTCTACTATTCTCCAATTCCTGAATGGCTAAGTGTGTGGGCACTCTGAACCTCGATCGGTATGCTAGCACTGCTAGTCTTCTTCCGACCACCCAGATCTCTAAAGAACTTTATTGTCATGATGAGCTGTGCAACAATAAGCCTGCTCACCTGAGAGTCTGTGGTCTGAGAGAACTGGAGTGGTAGGTCCTCTATTTATAGACCTGCATGAGGTGAATCTCTGAATTTGAATTGGATTAGGAAAAGATATTTTCCCTCATCCAAACCCATAAAATCTGAATTTTTCCAAGGGAGAATCTCCACAAAAAATTCGGTTTTTCTTAGGATAAATCCAATCCAAATCAAAACAAGATTTTAACTAGAATTTTATCTCCCTTTTTCAACCCAAAAAAATCTGAAAATTTCACGGTGAATCTTCCCTAAAGATTTCGGCCATTATGGATAAGGGAGAATAAAAAATTCCACTAGGATTTTCAAGCTTGAATCTCATCTCAACCTTATCCAAAATAACCGAATTTCCTAGGAGATTTACTCCGTAATTTCGGCCACTTTTCAGGGAAGGAGAGAATCCAAATTCAACTAAGATTGAAACTTGAATTTTCCCTTGAATCCTATCCACAAAAACCGAAATTTGCTTGAGAATTATCCTCAAAATTTCGTCCCTTATTTGTTGGGATTTGGATTCAAAATTCAAGTAGGATTCTAACAGGATTATCCTCTCCAAATCCAACTCAAATTTGAATTTCAAACCTTGTGGATTTTCCACAACAAATTCGAATCCTACTTGGACTGTGATTCAAAATTTGAATTTCAAATTTCTAATTCAAATTTCAAATTCAAATTTCAAATTTCAAATTTCAAATTTCAAATTTCAAATTTAAATTTCAAATTCGAATTTCAAATTCAAATTTCAAATTCAAATTTCAAATTCAAATTCAAATTTCAAATTTCAAAATTCAAATTTCAAATTTCAAAATTCAAATTTCAAAATCCACAAAACGATTGTGTTTCATATTCTTGTTCTCATGGATAATTTTCTACAACTCCAATCCAATCTCAAATAAAATCATGGCAACTTTATTTGGAGTTCGAATAATTGTGTACTCTATCATCCAAAATAAAATCTGAATCCAACCGGAGAGAATCTTGTCTACCATCCTAATCCTGTGTCATCACCATCCATGCATAATAAACTAGCCAATAGCATACACAAATCAATTTGCCAAACGTTAAGGAATTATGTGGAGCTAGTAGAGGGACTGATTGGACATATATAATCGGGCTCCCGTGATTCCATATGATCATCATTCTTTACCGAACAACTCAATCATATGATCACTAGTTTCAGAGTCACACCACTATAAACCTCAAACTGAACTCCCAATTATATACTGTATTACATAAGCCTGTGACGAGCTACTATCCAATGACCTTGTCATATATGCAAAACTCTCATATGATATCCATGATCAGCCTTAGGTCAAAGTCCGTTTAATCCTACTGATCAGGCTATCTTAAAGTTCCATTATACTACCAAATCAAGAAAATGATTATTCACCATATGTGAATAAGAAGTCATCCGCCCAGTAGACAACCCAAGGCCTTGTCCATTTTCACATTCAGTATAATGCCTTTAAGAGGATACCTTTAACTCCTCAGAGCTATGATTCCGATATCTGCAAACAAACCCTTCATCGTATACAAGTCATGCACCCAATGAACTGGTCTATAAGCTTACTACCTCTGAGATGCTTTAGCCATTGGAACATCAAAGTACACAAGTCATATACATGAAGTAGTTCATTTACTCAGGATTAAGGTTATTGCACAATGAACGTCAAAAGCAGATTGATCCACTCATAGCAGACTACGTAGATCAATCACACTTTAGTCCCGGTCTAATATGTCACCACCGAGCAACATATCCATGTCTCTACTTGGGAATCCAGCTCCAGACAGTCAAGACAAACCGTCCCCTCTAAGGCTTTAGACAACATAATAGTCTTTACATGAGTTAGATGCTCGGTCTAACCCCATAGACTACAGACCATAGTTTAGACCGCTAACTTTAGAACATTGTCTTCTCGCATACAAAAGTCCATTGCATGCAACGTTCTAACAGTTTTAACACAAGCAGTCAGTGAGCCATATTTGCTTACATTTACTTTAACATGTAAATAAGACAAGGACAGATAGCAATGTAATGAATAACCTCTATGTATAATTTTATTATCCAGTTCAAAATAGGTACATCAAAATGTCTCTAATACTTAGGGCATTTCCTAACAAACCTATATTTGATCAAACCAAAGATGTACTCACTGCTTGACACTTAATTAATTGATAACTCTAAAAGGTTGAAAGTTTCTCACTCTAACAAGGGGTATCTTTGGCATTTAAGACTTGGTCATATTAATCAGGATAGGATTCAAAGATTGGTGAAAGACGGTCCTCTAGAATCTCTAGAGGAGGTACGACTTCCCCAATATGAGTCTTGTCTAGAGGGTAAAATGACTAAGAGGTCTTTTGGAGCTAAGGGTACAAGGGCTCAGGAGCTCTTAGAAATTGTGCACACTGACGTATGTGGCCCCATGAACGTCACAGCACAAGGAGGGTTCGAGTATTATGTCTCTTTTATAGATGATTACTCGAGGTATGGATATGTGTATCTGATGCACCGCAAGAGCGAAACCTTTGACAAGTTCAAAGAGTATCGTGCGGAAGTGAAAAAGCAATTGGATAAATCCATAAAGATACTTCGATCTAATCGAGGTGGCGAATATCTCTCCAGTGAATTTCTAGGACATCTTATAGAGAACGGGATTTTATCCCAATTGACTGCACCTGGTACTCCATAACAGAATGGTGTAGCCGAAAGGAGAAATAGGACCTTGTTGGATATGGTACGGTCCATGATGAGTTATTCAACGCTGCCATTATCATTTTGGGGATATGCTTTAAAAACGGCATGCTATATTATGAACCAGGTTCCGAGCAAATCAATTCCCAGAACTCCGTATGAATTGTGGCGTGGCAGGAAGCACTCCCTTGGACATATGAGAACATGGGGCTGCCCGGCACATGTACTGGATGGGGATGTGAAAAAGTTGGAACTAAGATCAGAATTGTGCATGTTTGTAGGGTATCCAAAAGGAACTAAAGGAGGTTTGTTCTATAACTCGAAGGAACAAAAAGTCATTGTCTCAACCCATGCGACATTCTTGGAGGAAAGTCACATGAATGACTTTAAGCCTCGAAGCAAAGTGGTGCTAGAGGAGTTATCGGGTGAAAGAACTGCTCCATAGATTTCGGTCTTGGACGCAAGTCCGAGTTCCAGTGAAAGACCTGCAGACGATCAACAATTTAGGGTGCCTCGTCGTAGTGGGAGGGTTTCTAAGAAACCTAATTTCTTCATGTATGATGCTGAGGTATACCAGGCCGAGGCTCATGAGCATGAGGAAGATCCGGTCACATATGATGAAGCTATAAATGATGTTGATTCTAAATCTTGGAAACAGGCTATGAACAATGAGATGGATTCTATGAAATCCAACTCTGTTTGGGAACTTGTAGATTTGCTGGATGGGATAAAACCCATTAGATGCAAATGGGTCTACAAAAGAAAGAAGGATGCAGAAGGGAGAGTGGAAACTTTCAAAGCTAGACTAGTTGCAAAGGGATACACGCAAAAGGCTGGAATCGATTACGAGGAAACCTTTTCGCCTGTTGCTATGCTGAAGTCTATCCGTATTCTTCTGTCCATTGCTGCGGCTCTCGATTACGAGATCTGGCAAATGGATGTCAAGACGGCATTCTTGCATGGCCATCTTGAAGAGTGTATCTATATGATACAGGCCGAAGGGTTCGTAACGAAAGGCCAAGAAAGGAAAGTCTGCAAGTTGCTTAGATCCATTTATGGATTAAAGCAAGCATCCCGCTCATAGAACCAGAGGTTTGATCAAGCGATTAAGACATTTGGTTTTGAGCAGAACGTTGATGAACCTTGTGTTTATAAATGTATTAATGATGAAAAAGTGGTCTTTCTGATACTCTATGTCGATGATATACTACTTATTGGGAATGATGTAGGGAACTTATCATCGGTGAAGGTTTGGTTACACCAGTAGTTTGACATGAAGGACTTGGGAGAAGCTAATTATGTTCTAGGCATTCGTCTCTTCAGAGATTGAAAGAACAAAATGATAGTGTTATCCCAAGCTTCATACATAGATAAAATAATTGACAAATATGCAATGCAAGAGGCAAAGAAAGGTTCGCAACCTTCTATTGCCAGTCTAACTCTTTCATTGGATGACTGTCCCAAGACATCGGAAGAAAGAGAGCGTATGAGTAAGGTTCCTTATGCATCCGCTGTGGGTAGCCTTATGTACGCTATGCTTTGCACTCGCCCGGACATATGTTTTGCAGTAGGTATGGTGAGTCGATATCAAACGAATCCTGGAACCAAGCACTGGCAAGCAGTAAAGCATATGCTCAAGTATCTTAAGAGAACGAGGGATTATATACTGGTGTATGCTGGAGGGGACCTAACACCCGTAGGATACACGGACTCAGACTTCCAGACTTGTAAGGATTCGAGGAAATCGACATCCGGATCAGTGTTTTTACTCGGAGGAGGCGCCATTGTGTGGAGGAGCGTGAAGCAGGGCTGCACAACTGACTCTACTATGGAGGCTGAGTATGTGGCTGCGGCTGAGGCATCTAAAGAAGCGGTTTGGCTCCGCAAGTTCTTTAGAGACCTTGAGGTCATTCCGGGTGTTGACAGGCCTATCACACTTTACTGTGATAATACAGGGGCTATTGCCAACACAAGAGAATCTCAGCACCACAAGAGGACCAAGCACATCGATCGGAGATATCATATTATTAGAGGGCATGTGGAGACAGGACAAGTGGATGTATGTAAGATCGCGTCCAAGGACAACATCGCTGATCCCTTTACTAAGACTTTGGTGGCTAGAAGCTTTGAGAGGCATGTAGAGGCGATGGGGATGCGTAACATGGCACATTTGCTGGCTTAGGGCAAGTGGGAGATTGTTAGGAAATGCCCTAAGTATTAGAGACATTTTGATGTATTCATTTTGAACTGGATAATAAAATTATACATAGAGGTTATTCATTATATTGCTATCTGTCCTCGTCTTATTTACATGTTAAAGTAAATGTAAGCAAATATGGCTCACTGACTACTTGTGTTAAAACTATTAGAATGTTACATGCAATGGACTTTTGTATGCGAGAAGACAATGTTCTAAAGTTAGTGGTCTAAACTATGATCTGTAGTCTATGGGGTTAGACCGAGCATCTAACTCATGTTAAGACTATTATGTTGTCTAAAGCCTTGGAAGGGACGGTTTTTCTTGACTGTCTGGAGCTGGATTCTCAAGTAGAGACATAGATATGTTGCTTGGAGGTGACATATTAGACCGGGACTAAAGCATGATTGATCTACGTAGTCCGCTATGAGTGGATCAATCTGCTTTTGACGTTCATTGTACAATAACCTTAATCCTGAGTAAATGAACTACTTCATGTATATGACTTGTGTACTTTGACGTTCCAATGGCTAAAATGTTTCAGAGATAGTAAGCTTATAGACCGGTTCGTTGGGTGCATGACTTGTATACGATGAAGGGTTTGTTTGCAGATATCGGAATCATAGCTCTGAGGAGTTAAAGGTATCCTCTTAAAGGCATTATACTGAATGTGAAAATGGACAAGGCCTTGGGTCGTCTGCTGGGCGGATGACTTCTTATTCACATATGGGGAATAATCATTTTCTTAATTCGGTAGTATAATGGAACTTTAAGATAGCATGATCAGTAGGATTAAACAGAATTTGACCTAAGGCTGATCATGGATATTATATGAGGGTTTTGCATATATGACAAGGTCATTGGATAGTAGCTCATCACAGGCTTACGTAATACGGTATATAATTGGGAGTTCAGTTTCAGGTTTATAGTGGTGTGACACTGAAATTAGTGATCATATGATTGAGTTGTTCGGTACAGAATGATGATCATATGGAATCATGGGAGCCCGATTATATATGTCCAATTAGTCCCTCTACTAGCTCCACATAATTCCTCAATGTTTGACAAATTGACTTGTGTATTCTATTGGCTAGTTTATTATGCATGGATGGTGATGACACAGGATTAGGATGGTAGACAAGATTCTCTCCGGTTGGATTCAGATTTTGTTTTGGATAATAGAGTACACAATTATTCGAACTCCAAATAAAGTTGCCATGATTTTATTTGAGATTGGATTGGAGTTGTAGAAAATTATCCATGAGAACAAGAATTTGAAACACAACCGTTTTGTGGATTTTGAAATTTGAATTTTGAAATTTGAAATTTGAAATTTGAATTTGAAATTTGAATTTGAAATTTGAATTTGAAATTCGAATTTGAAATTTAAATTTGAAATTTGAAATTTGAAATTTGAATTTGAAATTCGAATTTGAAATTTGAAATTCAAATTTTGAAACACAGTCCAAGTAGGATTCGAATTTGTTGTGGAAATTGCCCAAGGTTTGAAATTCGAATTTGAGTTGGATTTGGAGAGGATAATGTTGTTAGAATCCTACTTGAATTTTGAATCCAAATCCCAACAAAAGTGGACGAAATTTTTGAGGATAATCCTCAATGGAATTTCGGTTTTTGTGGATAAGGTTCAAGGGAAAATTCAAGTTTCAATCCTAGTTGAATTTGGATTCTCTCCTCCCTGAAAAGTGGCCGAAATTATGGAGGATCTCTCCTAGAAAAATTCGGTTATTTTGGATAAGGTTGAGATAAGATTCAAGCTTGAAAATCCTAGTGGAATTTTGATTCTTCCTTATCCTAAAAGTGGCCGAATATTTGGAGAAGATTTTCTCCTAGGAATTTCAGATTTTTTGATCGAAAAAGGGAGATAAAATTCTAGTTAAAATCTTGTTTAGATTTGGATTGGATTTATCCTAAGAAAACCGAATTTTATTGTTGGATTTTCCCATGGAAAAATTCAAATTTTTTGGTTATGGATACGGGAGAATATCTTTTCCTAGTCCAATTCAAATTTAGAGAATCACCTCATGCAGGTCTATAAATAGAGGTCCTGCCACTCCAGTTCTCTCAGACCACAGACTCTCAGGTGAGTAGGCTTATTGTTGCACAGCTCATCGTGACAATAAAGTTCTTTAGAGATCTCGGTGGTCGGAAGAAGACTAGCAGTGCTAGCATACCGATCGAGGTTCAGAGTGCCCACACACTCAGCCATTCGGGAATTGGAGAATAGTAGAGAAGGCTAGTTGGTTGAAGCCTCCGGCCATTCTCCTCCTGCAGATTGGCATCCTTGAGGTATGAGTTTTAATTGTTGTTGGTTTATTGTATATGGCATCATGAGATATTTAACGATCTAAAAATTTTTATTGTTCTGCTACGCCACTCTGATACGTTTTTACCGATTTATTTTCCTACATGTGTCAGGTTTTGGCCCTGGTGGGCATGGTTCATCCAGTATGAACTTGTGTCTCCCGCAGCTGAGAACTATTAACAGATTTCTTTTCCAATCTTTATAATTATCGCCATTCAGCTTATTTTCAGTAAATATCGAAATGAGGGGTGTCAGTGGCATTTTGAGCTGAAATAAAATTATACTAGACATCATTACAAAGCCCAAGCAAATATACAGATAATTTAGCAAATAAAACATACAAGTATGTTCCTACATGAAACTTGAAAAACATGTAACATTGCAACGGTAATTCTCAGCACCTATTACCCCAAGCCACTGAGGGGTGGTCATGAAAACAAATAGCCGGAACATGGACCCCGTCCAATTAATATAAGTTACCTTAAATCCTCCAAGGTTAAGATATATATTAACAATTGCTTATTTGGCAACCAGTTTAGTTAACAGAGCTTCTAGGGAAGGTTAATAACTAAACGAGTCTTGAGTGTATAACCATTGTTTACGTAGCCCGATCCACGTCTTACCAAACCACCGAGGGGTGGTCATGAATAGGATCGTACCCGAACACATTTTCCACGTAGGAGATCCAATCTAGTATACCGACGGCGGTAAACACCTATCGAGGGGTGTGGTCAGGGCAGAACTGACGTGAGGCATTACCATGCTTTCACATATGGATCAACAATGGAGGCCGTGGGTTTTGTTTGAAACCCTCTCCTGCTCAATATTTTGAAAAACATGCAAGTTTTGACAAAATATGTATGAACAATATAGTATGAGCGGCACTCAGTTATCCTATATGACATGTTATCAAATATGCATATAAAACATTCATCAATACATATTTATACATCCATGACATATCACAGAAAAAATAATTAACAGAATATCCAAGCCATGGTTCCATCCTAGAACAAAGAAAATAAAGATTACAAAATTTCATCCAAAGCATTCTTTGGGTCTTGAATTTTGTTCCGTCTTCTTGTATCCATCTTTATGTAGCCTCTTCATTTATTTCTTATCCCAAGAATCATTTAAAATTTAAATCTCCAAAAATTTAAATTTCAAATTTAAATTCCAATTTCGAATTTCAAATTTAAATTTCAAATTCAAATTTTAAACAATTTTAAACATCATGTGTAGTAATATGTAATTTCTAAAATTTCAAATTTTCAATTACATATTTTTAAACATGATTTTAAAATTAAATCTCAAATTTAAAAATAAAAATTTTTCGATTTTTTGAACCATCGCACCACCGCCCCCGGAGACGGCAGCCACCAGCCTCGGAGGGGCTGGCAGCCCACGACCACCCATGTGCAGCCTTGCCGGGCTGCAGGCCAAGCCTGCAGTGCCAGGCTGCACGCCCAGGCTGCGGCCAGCCTTGGGTACGCCACGGCCACTCTCGGCTGCAGGCCAAGCCTGCGGCCGTGAGTGGTTATGGTCTGCACAGGGGCTGCCGCAGCCCCATCCTGCCCGAGGGCAAGGGCTGCATCCCCACCAAGGCCTGTCAGCCTATTCCGAGGGATCGTGTTTCGATTTTCGTGCCGTATTCTAATTCACCTATTAGGATCTCCAAAAATTAATTTGAATCCCAATAAATTAAAATTTTCCACACAATCAAAATTTCAATTTTTAAATCAAATTTAACTTTTGGAAAAAATAAATTACGGTCTTCAATCTTTAATCTCCTCCAAGAATAATTACATAAAATTTCCTAAACCGTTTCCGATGTACAAAATTCTAACCATAATAATTCTAAGAGACAAAAAATAAAATCCATGGGAAAATTACAGTGTTAATAAACTGCTCCCATGGTTACATAAAAATTCCTAAATACAATTTTTCTAAATTCTGAGGAACCATAACCGGCATAAACAAGAATGCTTATAATAATTCATAAAATTAAAATAACCACATACTTTGTACATAATCCGTGATAACAACATAAAGGAATCCTAGAATGCCACTCTCTAAATATCAAATCCATACATAAATAAAAAGACTAAGTAATTGTCTAATTTATGTACATGACATAGTCATGAGATGGCTCTAATACCAATTATAGGAAAATAAATCGGTAAAAACGTATCAGAGTGGCGCAGCAGAACAATAAATATTTTTAAATCGTTAAATATCTCATGATGCCATATATAATAAACCAACAACAATTAAAACTCATACCTCAAGGATGCCAATCTTGCAGGAGGAGAATGACCAGAGGCTTCAACCAACTAGCCTTCTCTACTATTCTCCAATTCCTGAATGGCTGAGTGTGTGGGCACTCTGAACCTCGATCAGTATGCTACCACTGCTAGTCTTCTTCCGACCACCCAGATCTCTAAAGAACTTATTGTCACGATGAGCTGTGCAACAATAAGCTTGCTTACCTAAGAGTCTGTGGTCAGAGAGAACTGGAGTGGCAGGACCTCTATTTATAGACCTGCATGAGGTGATTCTCTGAATTCGAATTAGATTAGGAAAAGATATTCTCCCTTATCCATAACCATAAAATCTGAATTTTCTAATGGAGAATCCCAACAATAAAATTCGGCCATTATGGATAAATCCAATCCAAATCTAAACAAGATTTTAACAAGAATTTTATCTCCCTTTTTCAACCAAAAAATCCGAAATTTCCTAGGAGAAAATCTCCTAAAATTTTCGGCCACTTTTAGGATAAGGGAGAATCAAAACTCCACTAGGATTTTCAAGCTTGAATCTTATCTCATCCTTATCCAAAATAATCGAATTTTCCTAGGAGATTTTATCCATAATTTCGGCCACTTTTCAGGGAGGTGAGAATCCAAATTCATCTGGGATCGAAACTTGAATTTTTCCCTTGAACCTTATCCACAAAAACCGAAATTCCATTGAGGATAATCCTCAAAATTTCATCCACTATTTGTTAGGATTTGGATTCAAAATTCAAGTAGGATTCTAACAAGATTATCCTCTCCAAATCCAACTCAAATTTGAATTTCAAACCTTGTGGATTTTCCACAACAAATTCGAATCCCACTTGGACTGTGATTCAAAATTTGAATTTCAAATTTCAAATTCAAATTTCAAATTTCAAATTTCAAATTTCAAATTCAAATTTCCAATTCAAATTTCAAATTCAAAATTCAAATTTCTAATTTCAAAATTCAAATTTCAAAATCCATAAAACAGTTGCGTTTCAAATTCTTGTTCTCATGGATAATTTTCTACAACTCCAATCCAATCTCAAATAAAATCATGGCAACTTTATTTGGAGTTCGAATAATTGTGTACTCTATTATCCAAAACAAAACCCAAATCCAACCGGAGAGAATCTTGTCTACCATCCTAATCCTGTGTCATCCCCATCCATGCAATATAATCTAGCCAATAGCATACACAAATCAATTTGCCAAACGTTAAGGAATTATGTAGAGCTTGTAGAAGAACTGATTGGACATATATAATCGGGCTCCCACAAATCCATATGATCATCATTCTTTTACCGAACAACTCAATCATATGATCACTAATTTTAGAGTCACACCACTATAAACCTGAAACTGAACTCCTAATTATATATCGTATTACGTAAGCCTGTGACGAGCTACTATCCAATGACCTTGTCATATATGCAAAACCCTCATATGATATCAATGATCAGCCTTAGGTCAAAGTCCGTTTAATCCCACTAATCAGGCTATCTTAAAGTTCCGTTACACTACCGAATTAAGAAAATGATTATTCCCCATATGTGAATAAGAAGTCATCCGCCCAGCAAACGACCCAATGTCTTGTCCATTTTCACATTCAGTATAATGCCTTTAAGAGGATACCTTTAACTCCTTAGAGCTATGATTCCGATATCTGTAAACGAACCCTTCATCGTATACAAGTCATGCACCCAACGAACCGGTCTATAAGCTTACTACCTCTGAGACGCTTTAGCCATTGGAACATCAAAGTACACAAGTCATACACATGAAGCTGTCCTTTTACTCAAGATTAAGGTTACTGCATAATGAACGTCAAAAGCAGAATGATCCACTCAAAGCGGACTTCGTAGATCAATCACGCTTTAGTCCCGGTCTAATATGTCACCACCAAGCAACATATCTATGTCTCTACTTGGGAGTCCAGCTCCAGACAGTCGAGACAAACCATCCCCTCCAAGGCTTTAGACAACATAGTAGTCTTAACATGAGTTAGATGCTAGGTCTAACCCCATAGACTACAGACCATAGTTTAGACCGCTAACTTTAGAACATTGTCTTCTCGCATACAATAGTCCATTGCATGCAACGTTCTAACAGTTTAACACAAGCAGTCAGGGAGCCATATTTGCGTACATTTACTTTAACATGTAAATAAGATGAGGACAGATAGCAATGTAATGAATAACCTCTATATATAATTTTATTATCCTGTTCAAAATAAATGCATCAAAATGTTTCTAATGCTTAGGGCATTTCATAACAAGTTCGGGGATGGAAAATCTTATCGAACATAATTGGGTGAGATGGTTCAAAATCAGAGCTGAAAACCCTAGAGAGTACATTGAAATGTACTAAAACAATAAAAATTTATGGTAGAGAATTCTGGACAAACAGAAGCAAAATAAGACAAACCGATTGCACTGGAGGCACTGAGAACTCGCCCACGCGATTTCGGTAAAGTTCCGTTTGGATCGGATAACAGTCAAAAATTGACCACGAATTAATTAGAGGATTACTATGAATAGTTGATGGCATCACTATGATGATGTCATAAAGCCAATTAATTTTCATCAAATTAGAAAGTATTTTGAAAGGTGTATGGCTAGGATTGCTTTACCTTTTGATTAAAGGCCAAGATCAAAAAAATTTTGGGAATTTTGTTGAAAGGCCATTCGGCCATGTGGAAAGGGAGAAAAAAATTGTATTTTGACCCCAAAATCTTTACTTTTTGATCCTTGAACAATTAGGAAATTGATGGAAAAAATTGCAAAAAGGCCCTTGGTTTTTGCCTATAAATAGGCATCAAAATTCAAGCAAAAAAATTGGAAAAAACAACTAAACTCTTGCTCATTTTCTTCAGCCAAAACCGTGAGTTAACCCCCCTTAAACCAAAAATTTTGTTTTCAATTTCACATCAAACCTAGCTTGAATTGCATTTCCAATCTCAAGGCAACAACTAATCAAGGTAAGCTTCAAATTTGAAGCATTTTTCCTTGATTTTTCATTGAAAAACCGTGGGTTTGGAGGGTTGAAAAACAATGAAAAAAATTATTGATTTGTTGATTCTATGATTGGTTTGATGTTGTAATATTCAAAGCATGAATTAGGATAGAAAAACAAGCAAAAATTTTGCATGTTTTCCTTGGAAATCCGTGGCTTCCATGGTGTGAAAATTTCATGAGTTTTGTTGTTTTAATTTAGTGTTAATATTCATTCAATTATATGTTAAGTTAAGCATGAAATGGACTTAAGAAACAAGAAAAATTAGATGTAGAATTCTTGCTAAAACCGTGGGCATGAACATGATGAAATGGGAAAATTTTCAATGTTAATAAAAGTTGATAAAAACCCTAGGAAAGAAAGTGAAATTTTCTTTATATTTATGCATAAAATCCGTGGCTATAACTAGGGTTAAAATGCATGTTTTGTTAAGTTTTTGAATGTTATTTTATACATTGGGAAGCATAAGGATAATGTGTTGTGATGAAAATTAATTAGACGTGAATACCTAGTAAACCAAGGCTAGTTTAGAAAAAAATGTGTTGTGACTTGTGTTGATTTCTAAATGTTGAATCATATGGAAAGTTTTTATACAAAGTTTGGAAACTTTTATAAAATAGGCCTTTGGTATAGTACGTGGCAGGTACAAAGGTTCTGAGGTGTACCTAGCACCGGGAAACCTTAAAATATAAGCGGAAACGCTGCCGAAATTTCTAAAATCGGCTTAAGGGTATTTCGGGAAACAAGGGGTAAAAGTATTGAACTCAGGAAGGAAACCGAGACCCCTCAGTGAATTATGATTAGAAATGAAAAAGCCAGTATTATATTTTACATCGCTTTGATACTTGATAATAATAAGAAAAAGTATGTATAAAAGAAAAAAGAATTTATGGCGAAATTTTAGGCCCTAGTGTTTAAGAAGATTTAGTAAAAGAGTTTAAAACTGACGACTCAGATTCAGCACACGAACGGTCTTGGTCGACCATAGAGTCAATTCATGACGGTTGCGAGTGGTTGGTCGACCATAGAGTCAATTCATGACGGTTGCGAGTGGTTAGAATCTGGGGACGTCACACATATTAATGTATTTATTTTGAACTGGATAATAAAATTATATATAGAGGTTATTCATTACATTGTTGTTTATGGATAAGGGAGAAAATCTTCTCTTAATCCAATTCGAATTCAAAGGATCACCTCATGCAAGTCTATAAATATAGGTCCTGCCACTCCAGTTCTTTCAGACCATAGACTTTCAGGTGAGCAGGCTTATTATTGCATAATTAACAGCTAATTAGTGGAACACTACTTCCCGCAGGTGAGGTTAATGGCTAAAAGTTAAAGGTTTTATCTTATGACTTCCACCACAGTGGAATGTTATCTCATGTAGGTGAGGTTAATGGCTAAAAGTTAAACATCGACTGTGAGATAGGTTGGTAGGTCGCTCTCCCTTCCTCCCACCGGTCTGTGCGCATTAAGTACGTGCAACACTAGGTCCACAAATGAAAGAATAAGGCAAGAAAGAACAAAAAGAAAAGAAAGAATAATGAAGCATAATATGGTATGTCTAACACTAGGCCCACAAGTGAAAGAATAAGGCAAGAAAGGACAAAAAGAAAAGAAAGAATAATGAAGCATAATATGAGCATAATCGGTTCATACATTGTTCACGATATGCCTTAGCTATAGTTCAGCATGCTTACAAGTAGATATGCATTCAGTACACGATGTTTTTTGTTATACATATAGTATATGATGTTCTGCATTCAGTGATATGTGATGTTCTGGTATGTGGATTGTTTCAATAGTATATGTTGGTGTATGACATGCTTATATGATTTTAAGTATGTATCATGATTTAAACATGTTTTGCAGATGACATGTTGTACTTACTGGCCATAAAGCTCATAGTATGTGATCATGTTGTAGGTAAGCGTCCTATGGCTTAAACCTCTATGGACAATGAAGGTGGCAGGTGGATGTGAGGATAAGGTTATGGATATCACCACGAGTTTAACTTCCGCACAGTATCAAGCAATAGCATATTTTGAACAATTTACTTTGAGCAGTAATGAGTTAAACAATTTTATAAGTATGTATGTATTAATGAACTCCCGATGATTTAGTATTTGTATTTTTAAAGTATACGTACATGAATAGTAAATACGTATGCATTCAAAAAAAAATCCCTAAAATTATTGTATCAAATTAAGTACATTTAAGTATCAGTTTTCAAACTAGATAAGTTAAGCAACTGTTCTTTAAGTAAGTAAGAATAGTTTTCAAGCAAGTTAGGTATAAGTAGTAGTTTTAAGTGACAGTTCGGGGCACTCAGGGCATGGGATGCCACAGTTGGTATCAGAGCGGTATCCTGCCACCCTACCTCACATCGCCGTGTGCCTGCCTCATCTGTCCAATCAATATAGTTTTTATTCTACAGTATTTGTATGTAAGTTGACGTTGAGTTATGGTAGGCATCCATGGCCATGCCAATGGAACTTGTACCAGTGGAACTTGTGTCAACAGAAACAGTACCAATGGAATCTGTACCAATAAAACTAGCACCGTTAAGACTTATACCAGTGGAACCTACTCTGGTAGACCCTTGCCAATCACACGAGTATTGCCAAGCGAGTTTAGCTTTTGCAAACATGCATCCAGATCGTTACGATGGTCATCATCCAGACAAGCTTCCATTCTGGATCTATCGCATAAAGTCATCTTCCGAACTTGCCATGTTCCACCTCACCTGTAAGTGGATTTGGCCAGTAGTAGGCTGGAGGGACCAGTTATGGCCTGGTGGGATCGGCATTGCAGGGGTAAAGACCCAATTATACGCTGAGAGGACTTTTGTTGAGACCTTTTCAACAACTATAGGCTGCCACCCATTGAGGAAGGAACACAAGCTAAATGGGCTCAAGGGAAACGGAACCTCGAGTTGCAACACCAAGTACAGAATGTGTGAACCAACTGAAACAGCAGGCAATCCCATGACAACAAGAAGAGGAAAAGAAATGACCAGGGAGGAGACAGCAACAAACACCCGACACGCCCGAAATGCAGAAAGAGGCACTTGGAGAATGCAAGTGGGCAGCAAGTGGCTGTTTCGTCTATGGCAAGGAAGGTCACCTCACTAGAAACTATTATTCCAACCCACAGAGTCAACGGAACCAAGCTTGCATTGCAAGTAACCAACTCCATGCCACTCAAACCATGATAGAAGGCTCCACGATTGCACAAAGCAGTCTGGAAGTCCCATACAACTAAAGCAGGATCTTTTCTTAGGCTTTGTATGTAGGCATGATGGGAAGTAGTAGCTTACTCCCACTAGACCTACCCTAATGTGTCCTTTTGAGACTATGTGCCGGGAAGTGTATGTCACTTCCACCAGACTAGAATTTGTATATGTTTTGTGAAAATAATATGGAAAGCAGTACCGTTTTGCCTAAGGGCCTAGATATGATCTTCCATCCATGACCATAGTATGACGAAAAGTGCAAACAAGCCTTGACACTCAGGCGATGTCTCAATACGATATGGCAAAGTGTATTGAACATCATAGTATAAGAAAGAGAAGGATATAGTTGAGTAAGAAGGAAAATGATAGGTAATGTGATCTCTTAGTATGGAAACAAAGGACTTATAGTTTCTTTTTGCTATATGATAAAGCTAGAAAGACATCATGAATAGAACGCATATGCAAACAACCTAGGCATCCCAAGAGGATGAGTTGATAGCACAACTTGCGGCTATACGAGAAATGATAAGGAACCAAAAGCGTGAACTAAACCAACTTAGGGAACAGCTGGACCAGCAAACCCTAGGCACCCCTGCTGCCAGCCCAGGAGGCTTCAGCAACCTCAAAGACTTCAAAGGAGTGAGCAATTCCTCTAGTCCAAGGAGTTCCATGAGGGCAGTAATTTCCTGTACCAACACTAATACCCCCAGCAGTGGCTACCACCATAGTAGCAAACATACCTCAACTAGTTCTTAGGAAAAGCAACTTATACGAGAGATTTCGGCACATGAAAGTGCCAGAGTTCAGAGGAACCACCAACCCTATAGAGGCCAATGACTAGCTACGGGTATCCAAGTAATCTTGAATTCTATGGATTGGTCAATAGAGAGAAAGGGATATATGCATCCTTCACCCTGAGGAAGGAAGTGCATCAATAGTAGAAGACAGCAGTGATTAGAAGGAACGTTAGCAAGATAAGCTGGAGTGATTCAAAGAGATGTACTTCAATGAAGAAGCACTAGCAATGTGGCAAGATGAATTCAATAACCTGCACTAAGGTAGCATAACTGTCAGGGAAGCGGTCAGGAAGATTGAGCAGCTGGCTCGATCATGTCAAAATTTGGTACCGCCTGTAAAAGAAAGAGTCAAAAAAGAAGCTAAGATCACTATATGTAAAATCATGCCCGTACAATGCTAAAAGAACTGCTTAGAGGAGGAACATAGATTGCTGCCCGAGTTATACCAATCTTCAAGACTAGTTGTCCACTAAGTTTCGAGTGGCAAGTAGTACTCCTACACTCCAGGTGAATGTCAGGACTGGTTTCAATCTATTAAAATGATTCCCTGATTGTACGCCATTGATTAGGATGACTGAGTCTTGTTGGCTTTTAATATCTCTCAGGAAGATACTCTCATGTGCATTGGATTCTTATGACCAAGATGAGCTCTCAACTGGGTCGAGTTTCATCACACCATGATCGAGCAAATCTCTGAGAGGAGTCCAGCATCAGCTTGAGTTTTTTCTTATAGGCAAGTGGGGAAGTGAAACTGCCTAAGTTCCCTAGAGTTGTAGATACACATTAATTTGCTCATTGGACAGAGAGACTATAGCCGAAGTCCAGTGACACAGTTCTAACATATGCTGTACGCTATAAGAAACTGATATGGACTTCTGCAATGCATGCTAAAGAAGACTTATGACGAAACTAAGGCCGAGGCAAAGGAGGATCAAGGCAGGAGAAGACCAAAAGAGAGAAAGAGACCTTGCCAAACAAAATGAGGAGAGCAATCAAGTAGAAAGAGTAGCAGGCCACCCATTCGTTGCATCATCAGACTTCGCTAGAAAGCTAGATAGGGGCTTAGATAGGATGAAATAGACTTTTAGAAAGATACTTCCCTTAGGGGGAGTTTTAATGTCTAATTACTGGATATGTTATGTACCGGTAATTATTTGTGGCAGAGAGTTGAGCATTAATCTAATCAACATTGATATGATCGATCAGGACATAATCTTGGGAATAGAATCCCTCGTAAAATACAATGCCGTTGTAGACTGTCAAAGGTGGAAAGTCGCCTTTAGATCGATCGGGTGTGAAAGGCTCGTCCACAAGGGGTTTGTCGCCAAAGTAACCAATGACGCTAACTGTAAAGACCCCCATGTCCATGTAACCTAAGCACCTTTGAATGAGAATTTGAAAAATGAATTTTTGGAATAAATTGGTGTCTTTTAGTGCAAATTAGGAGAACACGATTAGGTACACAGCTGTGTAAGTAGCTGTGTACCAATTTGACTAAAAACGTGAGAGAAGCCATGTAAGTGTACATGGCCGGGTGGTATGACACGGTCGGGTACACGGCCGTGTAAGTGGCCGTGTACTCCTCGGGTTGATGAACGTGTTTTAGAACATGGGCATGTTGAGCAATCTCTACTAGTACACGCCCATTTCTGAAATGTACATGCCCGTGTTGCCTTGCACACGCCCGTGTAAGAGCTCGTGTAGAAGGCTGTGTAACGAGTAGAGAGACGCTGTAATGACTCTCATGAATTATGAAACTTAATTACTATGTAATGAGTAATTAAGTTAATAAATACAGTATACTTTCCAGTTGAATGAATTAAATGAGTACGGTAATGTTTAATTACTATTCATGTAGTGACAGGGGTAATCGACAGTGAAATCGGTTCATCCTATTATGTGAGTGTGCGTGTGAGACACGCAGTATCAAGAAATCGGTCCAGACGACCATTTCCTTACACAGAACTGTCATGCAATGAAAGGGGCAATCGAGAGTGAGATGGGTTTACCTTAGTACATGTGAGTGTGCGTGTGAGACATGCAGTATCAAGAAATCGGTCCAGACGACCATTTCTTGACACAAAACTGATGAACTAGTCATCAGTACGCTCAGACTAGTCACCTGAGCACAGCAGCGATAATTGCCCTAATAGATGTATAGTATCAAGAAAAGTGGTCTAGATGACCTCTTCTCGCCAAGAAACTGACAAAATCAGAGTCAAAACGTTCAGATTAGTCAGTTAAACAGAGAATAATGAATAGTAAATAGTAGATACGTATTGTCATGGTAATGGCTAAGACGGTCTTAATTTGACATAAAAATGATATATTAACAGTCAGCAAGCTCAATCTGGTCAATTGAGCATAAAACGATAATTTTTGTTCGAGAGATACACAGTATCAGGAAGAGGGTCAAGACGACATTTTCTCAGCTCGAAACTGATATATTTAGACTCAGAATACCCAAATTAGTCAATCGAGCATAAGACACATTTTTTGAGGTTGGGTCGCATAGATCCTGAAAATTGGTCTAGACGACTTCAGATGGATGTAAAACTGATAAAATTGGAATCAGCATGTCCAAATTAGTCAGGAGAGGCTGTGTTTGAAATTTTACGTGAAAATGCCTCGTTATACGTGCACAGTGTCAACATAATGTAGGCACAACTACAGTATCAAGAAATTGGTCAAGATGACCTTTTCTTGAAATAAAACTGATATATTTGGAATCAGCATGCTCAAATTAGTCATTTGAGCATAAAATGAAATTTTTGACCGAGAAATTGTAGTATCGGAAAACTGGTCGAGATGACCTCGGATGAAAATAAAACTAATATATTTGGGTTTAGCACGCTTAAATTAGTCAGTATAGCCTATGTTAAAATTTTTCAAAAAAATAGTATAAGGGGTGGAAATTTTGGATTTTTGTGAAAAGGCCCCCATAATTTTTCCTTACCTAACTTTCTCCCCCACACCACCCGAATGTGAATAGTAATCACCGGTTGAATCCAACCTCCGTTTTCGACATTGCCAGCGCTATTGGAAAGCTCTCGACGAGCTAAGTCCAATGGTGTGTTGATGCGACGGAACCGACGTCAGAGTACGCCACACGCGCCACCCAAAGCCGCCAGAGCCGCCAGAGGACGTGATTTTCGAGCCACCATTTCTCCGTCGTCCGACGTCCAAATGCCACGATTCCAGTCCCAATGGATTTGTGGTGAAGAGTAAAATAAAATCCAAGCCTCATTTCACCCACTGAATCGCACTGCCGAAGGTCACGCCGTCGCTGCCGTGTCACCGTCAAGAAACTTACTGTTTCCGGTGGAGTTGAGTGACACCACCAGTCCCAAAATGATCAGAGTGGCATGGGGAGCAAAAGCCCCAAGCTAATTGCATGAAATAACCATGATACGGTGGAGATCAAAGCTTGCCGTCGTCATCTAATTTTTGAAGGTTCGTTTCTGGCGATAGAAGCCTCAATTGGTGAAATTGACACCACCAATAGGTTCCTCTCATCGAGCTCTTCAAGATGGTGGCCGCCTTTTTCCTCGCCGCTACAGTCAATGCCAGTCAACGGTGACCCGACGACCAAAATTTGAAGAATGGCCTGCTAGCCTATTTTCGACGTTTCAGACACATTTGCGGCATTGGATTTGCAAACCAGAATTTCAAAAGTAAAGAATGATGATTCAAAGATTATGGGATCGAGACGGAATGGCTCTTTTAATCACCGATGGGAATGATTTTGGTAGTAATTTTGATCCCTTTATTCCTCATTTTATTATTTGAATAATTATATGTCAATTATGGATTATTGGCTTGAGGAATTGTAAGAAAAAGGGGTGAAATGTTGAAAAAGAAAATGTGTGACAATGTGAATATTTTTACGTAAAAAGTTGAGTTTTTACGTAAAAATTAGGCCTCTAGTTTAGTACGTGGTAGATTAGAATTGGTTAGATGGTTTTCAGCCGTTTGCTAAATGCCAGGAACCCAAAAATTAAGCAAAAATACTGCCAAAATTTCTAAAGTGGCACAAAGGAGTATTTTAGGAAATGAGGGGTAAAAATATGATCGGGATGGAAACTCAAGCCCCCCCCTCGGTGACCTAGGCTTAGGAAAGAAGGATGGACGTTTTGAGAATTAGTAAACTGCCCATTCGAAATCTCAAAATGTAAGAAACCGACCTCTATGTCAGAATAGTACCACCCAAGGGATAAGTGCAAGCTAAGTATAAAAATTTGGAGGGATTAAATCAGTAAAGGTAACTCGATAGGCTAAACAATCAATACACGAAGTATCTGGTCAGTTGACTGGTCGGTTAACTAGTCAAGGACCGAGTTTGAACAGGATAATGAGAGACAGTGATTAATTTGTCAAGTAGACAAATTAATTAAGCATGATTAGAAATTTAATATCAAATTCCCAAAGTAGAGCAGTTGGGTACCAATAGGCATCGGTACCACACAATGATAGATTTATTAGTCACTAACGATAGAGTGACCTAAGAGTGATGTTAATTAATTTATTGGGTAAATAAACTAATTAACCACGATTAGAAAACCAAACTCTCAAGAGGACGGCAGTTAGTACCGATAAGGATCGGTATCACCTAATGATAGAATTTTTTTTTTTAGTCACTAATGACCACAGTGACCTAAGAGTGAATGTTAACGAAATACGTTATGATTACAGGAAGGTACCTGTATTGTGACGAAGGCGAGAGTATAAACTGTCCACTGACAAGTAAGTACAATTCCACCTACAGCATGACTAAAATGAATTTGAAATGATGATTTTTACAGTATGCTAAGTATGTCTATCATGCACACGTCGTTGCACAGCATACATAAGAGTATATAATTTCACAATCGAGTAGATTGATGAAAGAACAAGTTAGATGCCATATATCCCTATCGCGTAGGAATAGGGATAGCTTAGAGAAGCATATGGCTAGAACAGATAAACAAGACAGAATTTAATAGTGTGTCGGACTGGCATTTTTAGTTGAAGAGGTTCTCAAGTTAAAGTAAGTTAAAGCAAAGTTGAGCATCCGTTGATGGCTCTTCGGCTTTTGGCCACAGGCATTGCTGATGGTCTATGCACACACGGCACTGACACAAGGGCTCCCAGCAAAGTAAAGAAAAGATAATAAATAATGAAGCATAATATGAGCATAATCGGATAATGCATTGTTACGATATGCCTTAGCTATAGTTCAGCATGCTTCTAGTTACAGTAGATATGTAATCAGTACACGATGTGTTCTATTATGCATAAAGTATGTGATGTCTTGCATTCAGTGATATGCTATGCTCTGATATGTGAATGTTTCAGTGGTACATGTTGATATATAACATGCTTATACGGTTTTACGTTTGTAATATGTTTCAAACATGTTTTGTAGACGACATGTTGTACTTACTGGGCATAAAGCTCACCATGTGTATTCATGCTATAGGTAAGCGTCCTATGGCTTAAACACCAATGAGCGATGATGGGGGCAGAGGCAGATGTGAGGATGAGGTTATGGATACCACCGTGAGTATTCTTCCGCACAGCTTAAGTAATAGTATATTGGAGGATGACAGTTAAATAGTATATCCGTATAGTAACAGTTAAACAGTATTTTTGAATAGTAATTTTAAATAATATATTTACAATAGTATTCAATTAAATAGTCAGTATAAGTATGTATGTATAATTGAACTCCATATGATGTAGTCTTCGTATTTTAATAGAATACATATATGAATAGTAAATACATATGTGTATAAAAAAAACCCTAAAATCAGGGTATCTAAGTATATAAGTTTAAGTTTAGTTTTAAAGCAAAAGTACAAGTAGTAGTTTTTAGTGATGGTTTGGGCCACTAAGAGCATGGGATGTCACAATTGGTATCAGAGTAATATCCTGCCACCCTATCTCACATCGTCGCATGCCTGCCTCATCTGTCCAAGTAAGTTAGTTTTATTTTTAGTCAGTTAATGTTTATTTATTGAAGATAACATTTTGTAGTAAGGAGATGACGAAATCTATGATGGCAAGGATAAGATAAAGAGATGCTGAGATCACTATACAGAAAATCACGATTGTGCAGTGTTAAAGGACTGCTCAGAGTAAGAACATGGATTGCTGCCTGAGTTGTACTGATTTTCAGGGCTAGTTGTCCACTAAGTTTTAAGTGGCAAACAATACTCCTACACTCCATGAGAATGGCAGGACTGGTTTCACGCTATCAAAATGATTCCCTGATTATATGCCATTGATCAGGATAATTGTGTCCTGTTGGCTGTTGATATCTCTCAGGAAGATACTCTCGTGTGTATCGGGATTCTTGTGACTAGGATGAGCTCTTAACTGGGTCGAGCTTCACCATACCACGATCGAGCAAATCTCTGAAAGGAGTCCAGCATCAACCCTAGTTTTTGTTTATGGGCAAGCGGGGAGTTAAACCGCCTAAGTTTCCTAGAGTTGCGGATATACGAGAATTTGTTCATCGGACTAAAAGACTACAGCCGATGTCCGGTGACACAGTTCTAACATATGTTGTGCACTATGAGGAACTGATATGGACTTCTACAATACATGTTGAGGAAGGCTTATGATGAAACCAAGGCTGAGGTAAAAGTAGATCAAAGCAGGAGAAGACCAAAAGAGAGAAAGAGACCTTGCCAAACAGAATTAGAAGAGTGATCAAGCAGAAAGAATAGCAAGCCTTATCCAAGAGATAGTGGACATCGAGAAAGAAGTGCTCAACCCTGAGAACCCTACACAAGCCTAAGGCATTGCAGCAGCTGCCATTATGGAGGGTGACTCGGTAGATCCAGCACCCTAACCGACCGATGAAGAGTTCATGGCCGAACACCAGCCAGAAGCACTCGAGGGCAATAGAGAACCGATGGAGAACCCCGAACTAGCTCCTCTGTCTCTCGAACACCTCTTAGAGGTGGAAGACAATGATGACGATGGTGAACTTCCAGATGGCCCTCCCGAGGACACGGAGATGGGTGACGAAGAAGGGGATGAGATCCCTGACCCTTTTAGTGATGACGAATGGATGGGGATGTATGAACCCCAAGTCATCACAACTAGCGATGACAAAGCCAATTTCATCTAGGGAGACGAAGAGGAGACTCAGAGGAGTTCCCTCTCAGTGATAGTGACGATGAGGAAATGTTTGATGCTGAATCAAGATTGTCCTTCTAGTAGTAGTGACCCTTTCTGCAGGAATTTTGATTATGTAAATGTATAAAGGGAAGCAGTAGCTTTCCCCATCAGACTTAGCTTAATATATCCTATTGGAATTGTATATGGGGAAGTGTGTGTCACTCCCACCAAACTAGAGTCTTGAATATATTTTGTGAAAATATTACGAAAAGCAGTACAGTTTTGCCCGAGGGCCTGGATATGATTTTCCACACATGACTGTAGTGTGATAGAAAGTGCAGGATGAGTCCTGGCCTTCAGGCGATGTTTCAATAATATGAGGCAAATTGTATTGAACATCACAGTATAAGAAAGAGGAAGATATAATATGTATACATATATCCATGATAGTCAAGTAAGAAAGAAAATGATATGTGATGATTTCCAAGTATGGAAATAAAAGACTCATAATTTTCTTTCCCACTGTATGATAGGGTCACATAGGAAAACATGGCAAGAATGAGAGCTCAATCAAGCCCAGCATCCCGAGAGGATGAATTGATGGCATAGCTCACAGCTATGCGAGAGATGATGGAGAACCAGCTTAGGGAACGGCTGGGCCAGTAACCCTAGGCACCACAGACAATAGATATGCTAGCCAGGAGATTTCAGCAACCTCAAAGACTTTAAGGGAGTGAGCAACTCGCCCTATCCAGGGAGTTTCGCGAGGGCGGGAATTCCCTATACCACCACCAACACCCCCAGCAGTGGCTGCCCTCATAGTAGCAAACGTACCTTAGTCACTTCTTAGGTAAGGCAACTTATACAACAGATTCCAGGGCATGAAAGTGCCAGAGTTTAAAAGGAACCACCACCCTATAGAAGCTGATGACTGGCTAACGAATATCCAAGTAATGTTGGATTTTATAGGGTTAATAGATAGAGAGAAAGTGATGTGCGCATCCTTCACCTTGCGTAATGAGGCGCGTCAGTGGTGGAAGATGGTAACCATTAGGATGAACATTACAGAGATGAGTTGGAGTGACTTCATTGAGGAATTCAAGGAGATGTACTGCAACGAGGAACCACTAACAACGTAGCAAGATGAGTTCAACACCCTGTGCCAAGGTAGCATGACTATCATGGAGGCAGTCAGGAAGTTTGAGCAGCTGGCTCAACTTTTTCCAGATTTGGTACCGACTGAAAAGGAGAGAGTCAGACAAATGCTAAAGATATTTAGAATAGACATTGCAGTTCAGGTCTGTGGTGGAAGCCACAGACCAGTGACAGTAGTAGAATATGTCAGTAGGGCTATCCGAGCTGAGTACTGGTTGGCTCAGGATAAGGAGTGAAAGGCTTAGAATTTTAAGGCAAGAAAGGAGGAGAAAATGCAAGCTAAGCAGGCTCAGGGGAAGCAGAACCTATAGTCAGTTATAGAGGGCAGAACGTGGGGACTAGCCAGAATAGCAAGTATTCCCACAACAACAACAAGAGAAAGGGAAATCAGGGCAACCAAGATTCACAAAAGAATTTCCCGTAGAAGAGAAACGACTAGAGAGGAAATGGTAGCCAATACCCGACATGCCCAAAATATGGAAAGAGGCACACAGGAGAATGCAAGCAAGGAGTAAGTGGCTGTTTCATCTGTGGTAAGGAAGGCCACTACACCAAAAACTACTATTCTAACCCATAGAACTGACAAAATCAACCCCGCATTGGGAATAATCAACTTCACGCTGCCCAGACCAGGATCGAAAGCTCTTCAATCACATAAGGCAGACTAAAAGCTCCAGATAACTAAGGGAGAATCTATGCTTATACAAGGAGTGACGCTGAAGCTGAAACTTCTGTAGTGGTAATGGGCCAACATTCTATCGCCAAATTTGATACGTTAGTTCTATTTGATTCTGGAGCCACCCATTCGTTGCTTCATCAGATTTTGCTAGAAAGATAGATAGGAGCTTAGATAGGATGAAATAGACTTTTAGAATATCACTTCCTTAAGGGGAAGTTTTATTATCAAATTACTAGATACATCAGGTGCCAGTAATTATCTGTGGTCAAGAATTGAGCATTAACCTGATCATCATCGACATGTATGACTATGATGTAATTGTGGGGATGGACTTCCTCATAAAATACAACGCCATCATAGACTGTCGAAGGTGGGAGTTTATTTTCGAACCAATCGGATGCAAAAAGTTTGTCTACAAGGGTTTGTTGCCAGAGCAACCAAAGATGATGATCTCAGCAGTGAAGGCTCACAAGATGCTATCCAGTGGATGCATGGGCTTCCTAGGATACATAGCAGATAAGACTCGAGGAATAGAGATAGGACCCGAGAACGTGCTGATAGTAAGGGAATTCATGGAGGTATTTCCAGAAGATCTTCCAAGACTCCCGCCAAAGTGCAAGGTCTCGTTCGAGACTGAACATCTACCAGAATTAGCCACCATCTCTAATGCCCCATATAGAATGGGCCCTGTAGTGCTAAAGGAGCTCCACGCCCAGTTGAAGGACTAAATAGACAAGGGATTCATTCGATAGAGCTGTTCACCCTGGGGAACATGCGTACCATTCATGAAGAAGGAAGACAAAACACTGAGAATGTGCATCGACTACAGAGAGTTAAATAGGATTACAATTAAGAACAAGTATCTATTGCCATAGGTTAACGATCTATTTGATCAACTCTAAGACACTGCAGTGTTCTCGAAGATCGATCTACGTTCAGGGTACCATCAGCTGCAAATCAGGGATGAAGATGTATCCAAAACAACCTTTCGAACGCAATACGAACATTATGAGTTTCTGGTCATATCGTTCGGATTGACAAACGCGCCAACAGCCTTCATGGACCTGATGAACTGCATGTTTAAGGATTATTTGGATAAGTTTGTCATTGTGTTCATCGATAACATACTTATATACTCTAAGATGAAGGAAGAGCATGAAGAGTACTTAAGGACCGTCTTGCGCATGTAACAAGACCATCAGCTATATACCAAGTTCTTCAAGTATGAGTTTTGGCTAGAGAAGGTCCATTTCCTAGGTCACGTAGTCTCCAAAGAGGGAGTGTCCATCGACCCGACAAAAATTGATGTAATTAACACATGGCCAGCTCCGGGAAACGTGATGGAGATCCACAGTTTCCTAGGCTTAATGGGATACTACCGACATTTTATCGAGGTTTTTCAAAGCTAGCCGTATCGCTCACAGCGCTCACCAAGAAGGGAAAGAGGTATGAGTGGGCCAACAAATGTGAGAAAAGCTTTCAAGAGTTAAAACAAAGAATCACAAGTGCTCCAATACTGACCATTCTAGACACTGGTCAGGGAAGCCTTGTGATTTATAGCAACGCATCTAAAACTAGGTTGGGAGCCGTGTTAACGCAGAGTGGTAGAGTAGTCGCACATGCTTCATGAGAACTCAAAGAACCTGAGAAGAGCTACCCAACACGTGAGCTAGTAGTGGTAGTTTTTACATTAAAAGCATGGAGACACTACCTATACGGAGTCAAGTTTGAGATTTAGCCACACCACCAGACCTCAAGTATATCTTCACACAGAAAGAGCTCAACATGAGGCAGCATAGATGGCAAGAGTTGGTAAAGGATTACAATTGCAAGATCCTATACCATTCGGGAAAACCTAATAAAGTGGTTGATGTGCAGAGTCGGAAGCATTTTACTACGCTTATGGCTATCAGTGCCTTGTTGGGAGCACTATAAGGGGAATTATGCAACAGCGAGATCAAGATTTTGACAGGGAGGTTGTCTGACATGACCCTCCAATCGACGCTCTTACAAGAGATCAAGATCACTCAAGGCCTTGATTTGTCCCTGCTCAAGTCCAGAAAGGAAGCTATAGAGGACAAGGGTCCAGAGCATAGAATCTTTAAGGACGGCATACTTTACTACAGAGATAGAGTGTGTGTTCTGAAAGAAGAAGAACTCAAGAAGCGAATCCTTTCGGAAGCCCACGAGATGCCATATTCCGTACATCCAGTGGCTAATAAGATGTACAAGGACCTGAAGGAAAGTTTTTGGTGGCCTGGAAAGAAGAATGGCATTGTTAAGTTCGTCACCAGATACCTTACGTGCCAGAAGGTTAAGGCAGAACAAAGTTGCCCAGCAGGAGAATTACATAAAGTTGAGTTGCCCGAAGGGAAATAGGACCAGATCACGATGGACTTCGTGGTCAGACTGCCAAGGACCTCCAACGACAACGATGCAATCTAGGTGATAGTAGATAGATTGACGAAAATCAGCCAGATTTCTTATGATAAAAGTTAGCTACTCGGTGGAATGACTAGTAGAAATATATGCAGCTCAGTTCATAAAACTATACGAAGTGCCAGAGTCGATCGTCTTAGATTGTGACAGACGCTTCACTTCTAGATTTTGGTAGAGTGTTCAGGCTGCATTAGGGTCCAAGTTAGAGTTCAGCACAGCATCCCATCCTCAGATCGACGGTTAATCTGAGAGGACCATACAGACATTAGAGGACATGTTAAGAGCCTGCATCCTAGACTTCAAAGGAAATTGAGATCAGAAGTTACCCTTGAGCGAGTTCTCATACAACAACAACTACCATTCCTCGATAGGAATGGCACCGTATGAGGCACCTTATGGAAAGAAATGTAGATCTCCGGCTCATTGGTACGAGACTAGAGAGAAACGACTAGTTAACTCAGACATCATCAAGAATACCATAGTAGACACAAAGCTGATACGAGAAACATTAGATACAGCACACATTCGACAGAAGAATTTTGACGATAAACGCCATATACCCCTCGAATTTCAAGTAGGAGACTCGATCTTTCTTAAGGCGGCACCGATGAAAGGTGTGATGCACTTTGAAAAGAAAGGAAAGCTCAGTCCTAGTTACATAGGACCCTTCGAGATAATAGAGGGAGCCGAGAAGGTGGCTTATAGACTAACGCTTCCTCCCGAGTTAGCTATAGTGCACAACGTCTTTCACGTCTCGATGCTGAAGAAGTACGTGCCAGATAGCTCCCATGTTCTGTGTGACGTCCCGTGCCCTTAGTGGCCCGGACCGTCACTTAAAACTACTACTTGTACTGATACTTATACTTTCTTACAAACCATTAATGCTCACTTCAAATCTATATACTTAAATACCCTAATTTTAGGGATTTTTGATTGATGCGTATGTATTTACTATTCACGTACGTATATTTTAAATATACCTCGTCTAAATTGTTGGGAGTTCAAGTACACATACATAGATATAATACTATTTAACTATGTACTATTCAAAATTTACTATTTAACTATTACTATTCAAAAATACTATTTAACAGTTACATTTCAAAAATACTGTTTAACTGTTACTATTCAAAAGTACTATTTAACAGTTACTATTTAAAAATACTGTTCAACTATTACTATTCAAAAATACTATTTAATAGTTACTATTTAAAAATACTGTTCAATTGTTACTATTTAAAAATAATGATTACTCAAGCTGTGGGAAAGATTATTCGCGGTGTATCCATAACCTCACCCTCACATCTGCCTCCGTTGTCATCATCGTCCGTTGTTGTTTATGCCGTAGGACGCTTACCTACAGCATGAACACACTCCGTGAGCTTTATGCCCAATAAGTACAATATGTCATCTGCAAAACATGTTTAAAACATAGTACATACTTAAAACCATATAAGCATGTCATAACCAACACATCTCACTGAGACATTCCACATATCAGAACAACACATATTACCGAATGCAAAACATCATATACTGAATCATAACATATTGAATGCATAACTGAAACATCGTGTACTGAATGCATCTTACTATAAATGGAAGCATAGTGAACTATATCGTGAACAATGCATGGCTCGATTATGCAATTCTTATGCTTCAGTGTTTTTTTCTTTCTTTTGTCTACTTAGGACCCGTGTGTCAGTACCGAGTGCATGTGCATCATCGGGAACGCCCCTAACCCTGGGCCTTGGCCCGTTATAGATATATTTTATGGCCTTGGCCTGTTATACATTATGAGCCTTAGCTCGTTAGATTTTTGTGGGCCTTGGCCTATTATACTAACACCCTTATTCTCATATTTTCCAATTCTTTATCTAATCGTGCCACATACTGTACTAGGCTATCCCCTAATCTTACGCGATGGGGATGTATGGCCTCTAACTTGTTCATTCATCAATCTATGTGATTATGAAACTATATGCTCTTATACATGCTGTGTAATAACTTATGCACAGATGCATACTTAAAATACTATAAAAATCATCATTTAAATTCATTTTATTCATGTTGTAGGTAGAGTTGTACTTACCTAGTTTGCACGCAAACTTGTACTCTCGCCTTAGTTAACTTACAGGTTACTACCTGTTATTAATAACGCATCTCATTAATTTTGGTTGCTAAGTCACTAGTACTGTTAGTGACTAATATATGGTATAAATTGCCGTCAGTACTAACTCTCTTTCTCACTCTTGAAAGTTTGCTTCTGTATACGTGGTTAATTAATTTATTATCCAATAAATTAATTAATATCATTCTTAGGTCACCATTATCATTCGTGACTGTAACTTGTGTTTCTATGTGGTACCGAGGCCTATCGTTACCCTATTGGTCTACTTTGAGGATTTGGTGGCTATCTTGTAGGAAAATAAATCGGTAAAAAACGTATCAGAGTGGCGCAGCGGAACAATAAAAAATTTTAGATCGTTAAATATCTCATGATGTCATATATAATAAACCAACAACAATTATATACCGTATTACGTAAGCCTGTGACGAGCTACTATCCAATGACCTTGTCATATATGCAAAACCCTCATATGATATCCATGATCAGCCTTAGGTCAAAGTCCGTTTAATCCTACTGATCAGGCTATCTTAAAGTTCCATTATACTACCGAATTAAGAAAATGATTATTCACCATATGTGAATAAGAAGTCATCCGCCCAGCAGACGACCCAAGGCCTTGTCCATTTTCATATTCAGTATAATGCCTTTAAGAGGATACCTTTAACTCCTCAGAGCTATGATTCCGATATCTGCAAACAAACCCTTCATCGTATACATGTCATGCACCCAACGAACCGGTCTATAAGCTTACTACCTCTGAGACGCTTTAGCCATTGGAACATCAAAGTCCACAAGTCATATACATGAAGTAGTTCATTTACTCAGGATTAAGGTTATCGCACAATGAACGTCAAAAGCAGATTGATCCACTCATAGCGGACTACGTGGATCAATCACACTTTAGTCCCGGTCTAATATGTCACCATCGAGCAACATATCCATGTCTCTACTTGGGAGTCCAGCTCCAGACAGTCAAGACAAACCGTCCCCTCTAAGGCTTTAGACAACATAATAGTCTTAACATGAGTTAGATGCTCGGTCTAACCCCATAGACTACAGACCATAGTTTAGACTGCTAACTTTAAAACATTGTCTTCTCGCATACAAAAGTCCATTGCATGCAACGTTCTAACAGTTTTAACACAAGCAGTCAGTGAGCCATATTTGCTTACATTTACTTTAACATGTAAATAGGACGAGGACAGATAGCAATGTAATGAATAACTTCTATGTATAATTTTATTATCCAGTTTAAAATGAATACATCAAAATGTCTCTAATACTTAGGGCATTTCCTAATAATCTCCCACTTGCCCTAAGCCAGCAGATGTGCCATGTTACGCATCCCCATCGCCTCTACATGCCTCTCAAAGCTTCTAGCCACCAAAGTCTTAGTAAAGGGATCAGCGATGTAGTCCTTGGACGCGATCTTACATACATCCACTTGTCCTGTCTCCACATGCCCTCTAATAATATGATATCTCCGATCGATGTGCTTGGTCCTCTTGTGGTGCCGAGATTCCCTTGTACTGGCAATAGCCCCCGTGTTATCACAGTAAAGTGTGATAGGCTTGTCAACACTCGGAATGATCTCAAGGTCTATAAAGAACTTGCAGAGCCAAACTGCTTCTTTAGATGCCTCAGCCACAGCCACATACTCAGCCTCCATAGTAGAGTCAGCTGTGTAGCCCTGCTTCACGCTCCTCCACACAATGGCGCCTCCTCCGAGTAAAAACACTGATCCAGATGTCGATTTCCTTGAATCCTTACAAGTCTGGAAGTCTGAGTCCGTGTATCCTACGGGTGTTAGGTCCCCTCTAGAATACACCAGCATATAATCCCTCGTTCTCTTAAGATACTTGAGTATATGCTTTACTGCTTGCCAGTGCTTGGTTCCAGGATTCGTTTGATATCGACTCACCATACCTACTGCAAAACATATGTCCGGGCGAGTGCAAAGCATAGCGTACATAAGGCTACCCACAGTGGATGCATAAGGGACCTTACTCATACGCTCTCTTTCTTCCGATGTCTTGGGACAGTCATCCAATGAAAGAGTTAGACCGGCAATAGAAGGTTGTGAGCCTTTCTTTGCCTCTAGCATTGCATATTTGTCAATTATTTTATCTATGTATGAAGCTTGGGATAACGTTATCATTTTGTTCTTTCGATCTCTGAAGAGACGAATGCCTAGAACATAATTAGCTTCTCCCAAGTCCTTCATGTCAAACTGTTGGTGTAACCAAAGCTTGACCGATGATAAGTTCCCTATATCATTCCCAATGAGTAGTATATCATCGACACAGAGTATCAGAAAGACTACTTTTCCATCCTTAATACGTTTATAAACACAAGGTTCATCAACGTTCTGCTCAAAACCAAATTTCTTAATCGCTTGATCGAACCTCTGGTTCCATGAGCGGGATGCCTGCTTTAATCCATAAATGGATCTAAGCAACTTGCAGACTTTCTTATCTTGGCCTTTTGCTACGAACCCTTCGGGCTGTATCATATAGATACACTCTTCAAGATGGCCATTCTGTTGTGGAGTACCAGGTGTAGTCAATTGGGATAATATCCCGTTCTCTACAAGATGTCCTAGAAATTCATCGGAGAGGTATTCGCCACCTCGATCAGATCGAAGTGTCTTTATGGATTTATCCAATTGCTTTTCCACTTCCGCACGATACTCTTTGAACTTGTCAAAGGTTTCGCTCTTGCGGTGCATCAGATATACATATCCATATCTCGAGTAATCATCTATAAAAGAGACATAATACTCGAACCCTCCTCGTGCTGTGACGTTCATGGGGCCACATACGTCAGTATGCACAATTTCTAAGAGCTCCTGAGCCCTTGTACCCTTAGCTCCAAAAGACCTCTTAGTCATTTTACCCTCTAAACAAGACTCACATTGGGGAAGTCGTACCTCCTCCAGAGATTCTAGAGGACCGTCTTTCACCAATCTTTGAATCCTATCCTGATTAATATGACCAAGTCTTAAATGCCAAAGATACGCCTTGGTAGAATGAGAAACTTTCAACCTTTTAGGGTTATCAATTAATTCAGTGTCAAGCAGTGAGTACATCTTTGGTTTGATCAAATATAGGTTTCCATCCATCCATCCAGAACAGATAAAAGACTTATTTCTACGAATATCAACTCTTTTACTAAAAGAAATTGAATAAGAATCCTTTATTAAACAAGCTACCGATATAAGGTTCCTCCTAAAATTAGGAACATAAAAACAGTCTTTCAATAAAATAAACTTAAATTGATCAAAATAAAGATAAACATCTCCCACTGCCTCAGCCACCACAAAGCTACCATCTCCGGTCCGCAACGAGAGGCTCCTATCATGTAGACTTCTCGTTTCTACGAACCCCTGCATAGAAACACAAACATGATTAGTGGTGCCCGAATCAATGACCCAAGTGTCTTTCGATTCTTCCACCAAACACGCTTCCAGGTAATGAAGTTCCTTACCTTCCTTGCCCTTGGCGGCTAGGAATTCCCGGCAAGCCTTCTTGAAGTGACCTACCTTCCCACAATGGAAGCATTTTGACTTTTTAGGGTCCTTTGGCTTCTTGTTCTTCTTCTTCTTCTTCTTCCCATCTGAGATAGGAGGATTAGAAGAACTAGAAGCCACTTGCTTCTTATTTGGCCTCTTCCTCTTCCGTGAGGGATTGGAAGATTCCGCCAAATTGGCCTCTTCTTTAGGTTGGACCACATCCTCATCCCTGATCATCCGCTTATAAGCCTGTAGTTGCTTCATGAGCTCGGTTAGTCCTAACTCCTTGGTCGCCAGATTGTATGCGGCCTTAAACCCCACAAAATCTTTAGACATAGTCTTGAACACCATCTAGATCTGGGTGTTGTAGTCTAACTCAGCACCATTCTCGGCAGCCTCAGCGAAGAATCCCATTAGAGTGATCATATGGTCCTTCACCGGAGTACTAGCCTTTTGCTTGGAGTTCATAATGCTGGTGATAGCGGACTGTCGAGCCAATTTTTCTTGGCCTCCGAACATGTTCCCCAGATTGTCCATGATCTCCCCAGCAACTTGATAAGTCTCATGCTGCTTTTGTAAAGCACTCGTCATGCTAGCAAGGATGTAGCATCGAGCTATCTCATTGGATTCTCTCCAACGATTATAGGCAACCGGGACCTCCTCAAGTGGTGTGTCAGGTTTGGGCCCAGGTGGGCATGGTTCGTCCAGCACGAACTTGTGTCTCTCGCAGCTGAGAACTATTAATAGATTTCTTTTCCAATCTTTATAATTGTTGCCATTCAACTTATTTTCAGTAAGTATTGAAATGAGGGGTGTCGGTGACATTTTGAACTGAAATAAAATTATAGTAGACATCATTACAAAGCCCAAGCAAATATACAGATAATTTAGCAAATAAAACATACAAGTATGTTCCTACATGAAACTTGAAAAACATGTAGCATTGCAATGGTAATTCTCAGCACCTATTGCCCCAAGCCACCGAGGGGTGGTCATGAGAACAAATAGCTGGAACATGGACCCCGTCCAATTAATATATGTTGCCTTAATTCCTCCAAGGTTAAGACATATATTAATAACTACTTATTTGGCCACCAGTTTAGTTAACAGAGCTTCTAAGGAAGGTTAATAACTAAACGAGTCTTGAGTGTATAACCATTGTTTACGTGGCCCGATCCACGTCCTACCAAGCCACCGAGGGGTGGTCATGAATAGGATCGTACCTGAACACGTTTTCCACATAGGAGATCCAATCTAGTATATCGGCGGCGGTAAACACCTACCGAGGGGTGTGGTCAGGGCAGAACTGACGCGAGGCGTTACCATGCTTTCACATATGGATCAACAATGGAGGCCGTGGGTTTTGTTTGAAACCCTCTCCCACTCAATATTTTGAAAAACATGCAAGTTTTGACAAATTATGTATGATCAATATAGTATGAGCGGCACTCACCTATCCTATATGACATGTTATCAAATATGCATACAAAACATCCATCAATACATATTTATACATCCATGACATATCACAGAAAAAATAATTGACAGAACAACCAAGCTATGGTTCCATCCTAGAACAAAGAAAATAAAGATTACAAAATTCCATCCAAAGCATTCTTTGGGTCTTGAATTCTGTTCCATCTTCTTGTATCCATCTTTATGTAGCCTCTCCATTTATTTCTCATCCCAAGAATTATTTAAAATTTAAATATCCAAAAATTTAAATTTCAAATTCAAATTCCAAATTCGAATTTCAAATTTAAATTTCAAATTTAAATTTTAAACAATTTTAAACATCATGTGTAATAATATGTAATTTCAAAAAATTTGAAATTTTTTAATTACATATTTTTAAACATGATTTAAAATTAAATCTCAAATTTAAAAAAATCAAAATTTTCTGATTTTTGGACCGTCGGACCGCCGCCCCCATAGGCGGCAGCTGCTGTGGGCAGCCACCAACCCCGGAAGGGCTGGCAACCCACGACCGCCCCCATGTGCAGCCCTGCCGGGCTGCAGGCCAAGCCTGCAGTGCTGGGCTGCACGCCCAGGCTGGGCGCAGTAGCCGACAGGCTGCAGGCAGCGCCTGCAGCCAGAGGCTGCACGCCCATGCTGCGGCCAGCCTTGGGTAGGCCATGGCCACCCCTGGCTGCAGGCCAAGCCTACGGCCGTGGGTCGTGTGGGCCTGCACAGGGGCTGCCGCAGCCCCATCCCTAGCCCCATCCTGCCCGAGGGCAGGGGCTGCAGCCTCACCAAGGCTCGTTGGCCTATCCCGAGGGTTCGTGTCTCGATTTTCGTGCCATATTCCAATTTACCTATTAGGATCTCCAAAAATTAATTTGAATCCCAATTAAATTGAAATTTTCCACACGATCAAAATTTTAACCTTTAAATCAAATTTAACTTTTGGGAAAAATAAATTACGGTCATCAATCTTTAATCTCCTCCAAGAATAATTACATAAAAATTCCTAAACCGTTTCCAGTGTACAAAAATTCTAGCCATAAAAATTCTAAGAGACAAAAATTAAAATCCATGGGAAAATTACAGTATTAATAAACTGCTCCCATGGTTACATAAAAAATCCTAGATACAATTTTTCTAAATTCTAAGGAACCATAACCGGCATAAACAAGCATGCTTATAATAATTCAAAAAATTAAAATATCCACATACTTAATACATAATCCATGATAACAACATAAAGGAACCCTAAAATGCCACTTTCTAAATATCAAATCCATACATAAATAAAAAGACTAAGTAATTGTCTAATTTATGTACATGGTATAGTCATGAGATGGCTCTGATACCAATTCTAGGAAAATAAATCGGTAAAAAACGTATCAGAGTGGCGCAGCAGAATAATAAAAATTTTTAGATCGTTAAATATCTCATGATGCCATATACAATAAACCAATAACAATTAAAACTCATACCTCAAGGACGCCAATCTTGCAGGAGGAGAATGACCGGAGGCTTCAACCAACTAGCCTTCTCTACTATTCTCCAATTCCCGAATGGCTGAGTGTGTGGGCACTCTGAACCTCGATCGGTATGCTAGCACTGCTAGTCTTCTTCCGACCACCCAGATCTCTAAAGAACTTTATTGTCACGATGAGCTATGCAACAATAAGCCTGCTCACCTGAGAGTCTGTGGTCTGAGAGAACTGGAGTGGCAGGACCTCTATTTATAGACCTGCATGAGGTGATTCTCTGATTTCGAATTAGACTAGGAAAAGATTTTCTCCCTTATCCATAACCAAAAAATCCAAATTTTCCAACGGAGAATCTCCACAATTAAATTCGGTTTTCTTAGGATAAATCCAATCCAAATCTAAACAAGATCTTAACTAGAATTTTATCCCCCTTTTTCAACCAAAAAATCCGAAATTTCTAGGAGAAAATATTCTCCAAATTTTCGGCCACTTTTAGGATAAGGAAGAATCAAAATTCCACTAGGATTTTCAAGCTTGAATCTTATCTCAACCTTATCCAAAAATAACCGAATTTCCTAGGAGAGATTCTCCAAATTTTCGGCCACTTTTTAGGGAAGGAGAAAATCCAAATTCAACTAGGATTGAAGCTTGAATTTTCCCTTGAATCTTATCCACAAAATCCGAATTTTTCATTGAGGATTATCCTCAAAAATTTCGTCCACTTTTGTTGGGATTTAGATTCAAAATTCAAGTAGGATTCTAACAAGATTATCCTCTCCAAATCCAACTCAAATTCGAATTTCAAACCTTGTGGATTTTCCACAACAAATTCGAATCCTACTTGGACTGTGATTCAAAATTTGAATTTCAAATATCAAATTCAAATTTCAAATTCAAATTTCAAATTTCAAATTTCAAATTTCAAATTCAAATTTCAAATTCGAATTTCAAATTCAAATTTCAAATTTCAAATTTCAAAATTCAAATTTCAAATTTCAAAATTTAAATTTCAAATTCCACAAAATGGTTGTGTTTCATATTCTTGTTCTCATGGATAATTTTCTACAACTCCAATCCAATCTCAAATAAAATCATGGCAACTTTATTTGGAGTTCGAATTATTCTGTACTCTATTATCCAAAACAAAATCTGAATCCAACCGGAGAGAATCTTGTCTACCATCCTAATCCTGTATCATCACCATCCATGCATAATAAACCAGCCAATAGCATACACAAATCAATTTGCCAAACGTTAAGGAATTATGTGGAGCTAGTAGAGGGACTGATTGGACATATATAATCGGGCTCCCGTGATTCCATATGATCATCGTTCTTTACCGAACAACTCAATCATATGATCACTAGTTTCAAAGTCACACCACTATAAACCTGAAACTGAACTCCCAATTATATACCGTATTACGTAAGCCTGTGACGAGCTACTATCCAATGACCTTGTCATATATGCAAAACCCTCATATGATATCCATGATCAGCCTTAGGTCAAAGTCCGTTTAATCCTACTGATCAGGCTATCTTAAAGTTCCATTATACTACTGAATTAAGAAAATGATTATTCACCATATGTGAATAAGAAGTCATCCGCCCAGCAGACGACCCAAGGCCTTGTCCATTTTCATATTTAGTATAATGCCTTTAAGAGGATACCTTTAACTCCTCAGAGCTATGATTCCGATATCGGCAAACAAACCCTTCATCGTATACAAGTCATGCACCCAACGAACCGGTCAATAAGCTTACTACCTCTGAGACGCTTTAGCCATTGGAACATCAAAGTACACAAGTCATATACATGAAGTAGTTCATTTACTCAGGATTAAGGTTATTGCACAATGAACGTCAAAAGCAGATTGATCCACTCATAGCGGACTACGTAGATCAATCACGCTTTAGTCCCGGTCTAATATGTCACCACCGAGCAACATATCCATGTCTCTACTTGGGAGTCCAGCTCCAGACAGTCAAGACAAACCGTCCCCTCTAAGGCTTTAGACAGCATAATAGTCTTAACATGAGTTAGATGCTCGGTCTAACCCCATAGACTACAGACCATAGTTTAGACTGCTAACTTTAGAACATTGTCTTCTCACATACAAAAGTCCATTGCATGCAACGTTCTAACAGTTTTAACACAAGCAGTCAGTGAGCCATATTTGCTTACATTTACTTTAACATGTAAATAGGAAGAGGACAGATAGCAATGTAATGAATAACCTCTATGTATAATTTTATTATCTAGTTCAAAATGAATACATCAAAATGTCTCTAATGCTTAGGGCATTTCCTAACATATCTTCTATCATGTTTGATTAACCTGTCTACCTGACAAATTAATCATCGTTCCTTACCATTTCATTCAAAACATGGTCCTTGGCTGGTTACCGACCAGTCAACTAAACGTTTACCTCGTGCATTGCTAACTAGGTTGTCTACCGGGTTACTATTGCTTGTTTGGTGTGGTAGCCTACTGGGCTACCTACATTGTTTTAGTCATTTTTGAAAATCGTTTTGGTTGCCTTATAAAATTCTTGGGAAAATTATGTTCTTTGAAACTGTTCCTTGATCACCCCGTTGGAAAGTGGGGGAATGTTTTATGAAAACCATATTTTTATTTTAAAGTGTTAAAACATATTTTGGTGTTGTATTTAAAGGTGATTCGGCCCAAAATTTAGACACGTGACACAGCAGCCAAATCATATTATCAACCTGATATTTAAGGAAAAACATTTATTACGAAAAGCGGGTCAACATTATAATTTAGCTAAGCCAAATTATTTATAAAGTAGCATCATAACCACGTAATAAAATAAAGGAGAAAATAAATACTTTTTAATGCAGAAATCAAACACAAAATCGGTTTTCAAAAGGAATTACCAACCATAAAATATTCCCAAGCATAAAATTTAAATAACGTGAAATAAAGTCCAAACTTAATGTCTCATTACATCAGAACGAGAAACAGAAAGAAGATGGAGAAAACATATAGCATCATCTTCAGTAGAAACGGATAGCTCAACGATTTTCGGAACTGCTACCTCCCGCACCTGGAAGTAGTCATTTCGAAATCACAAAGAAAAGGGACGTGAGCGCTGGCTCAGTAGGACAGAAACAAAGGTGGGTTAAACAGGTAACATTTAAAAGTATGACATAATATTCGTTTCCAAAGATAATCAACAATTTAAGAATACATGGCATAATAATCATTTAAAAAAAATAATTAACAATTTCGTGAAAAACATTTTTAATACACGTTTTGTTCTGCTGAGGACTTAGCGTAGCTGCAATATACGTGCCCCAATATTAAAATAATAAATCATTAAAATAAACCATCATATTTTGAGTGAGGATTTGCCGTAGCTATAATATACGTACCTCAAATTTGAATTATCCTAGATCATTTCGTTACGGTCTAAATAGGCCGAACGGCCCTGCGCAGGTTTAGGGACCTTCCCCCATAGTGTCAACTTTGGGACGCACGCATCATTTACAATGATCGTGAACTAGAGCTCAATCATGTTCACCGGATTATTCAAAAGATGGTATTTACCAAGTTATATTATGTCATTGATCAAAACACGCTTTAAAATACACATTTATTACAAAACACGTTGCATGCGTTTATTTCATCAAAAATAGTATAATAATTTTATAAACTGAAAAACAGCATGCCATCAATAAAACAGGGAAATTTAAAACACTTGACTACTCCCAGAAAAGGCTAGAACATCCTACCTCGATTATCGCACAAGCGTTACAATAACGTGATCCACAAATCCAGCAAGAACGTCAAATAAATCCTATAATCACAACATATAATCAGTCTAGGTCTAGACATAATCATCCAATCATTTTAGTGTGCCTTAAAAGATTTCAAAACGTTTAATAAACATTTGGGATTTAAAATTTGTGAAAAACTCTAAGTTAGGATATTACTGGACATGGACAGACTGACCTAGGCTGATTTTAAAATTAATATTAATTCATTTTTAATCCAAAAAATTCTAAATTTTTAATATGTCAAACTAGACATCCGTAGCTTTAATTGCATATAATTTTTATAATTTTTGGATATCGTTTGGTTATTCAATTAGGCCAAAAACTGAGGGGTTGTTTTCAGGCATAAAATCTGGGTTTCAGTTTCAGTTCAAAAACTGGCAGTTCTGTCTGCCTATTTTAGAAAAATATTTTGACTAGGCAAACGGATGAGTTTGGTTCTGAAATTTTTCAGCCATTTAGGGGACATCTTGAATTTAATTTTAGGCTCAAGAATCACTCGAAAATCGTTTTTAAAACTCAAGTTATGGCTGACACAAATTTACTGTTCATATGGTAATTTTCCAGATTTCCGTTTCTCTGTGTCCGAATTTCAATTAGCCTCAAATCAATTCAATTTTCATCCAATGATCACACAATTTTGTGGAGAACCTTATTTATATGTCATTAACACAATCCAAGAGTAAAATTGACAAAATCATAAAATTTTGCACATGTGATAATAGGGTTTTTGAAAGGGGAAACAAAGAGGCAAAATTTTTTAGGGTTTGAAAGAGAGATTCACACCTTGTTTGTGCTGCACTATTTTTGATGCTTGGTCTCCTTTTTGGCTGAATTTGTGTGAGTGTTGGAGTCTTCAAAACAGTAGGGAAAACAGTGGAGAAAACCATATAAATTTCGGATTTAAAGTCAAAAGGAGAAGGAAGGAAAAAGTTGATTTCTCACCTTGTTTTTGTCTCAAAATTTGTTAAATCCTTCAGCTACCTTTAGGTAAGTTTTTGTTTGCTGTTTTGGGGTTGTTTTGGGAGAGAAAATTCAGAGAGGAAACAAGGGAGGCTGGCCGAATTTTTGAGAGTGAAAGGAAGGGTGAATGAGAGTTAAAAGGTGGTTTTTATACTAGGTTTGTCTTTCCCTTCCTCTTCCTTGTTTGGCCGAAAATTTTAAGGGGAAAAAGGGAAAGTTTTTGTGCTGTTTTGAGGCTAGGGTTTTCTCTCTTATTTCCCCTTAAGTGGCCGAAAATTATCTATTAGTTTTTAGGAAAAAAAAATAATTTGAATTTTGAATGAGTTTTGACCTAGTTTTTAATTCAAATAAAATCTCCTTTATTTCCTACACTTTATGGCTGAAATTCTTCTTTATATTTAAGGGATGAAATTTAAATTTGAATCCCCTTGGATTTGTAGGATTTAAATTTTAATTAAAAATCCCAAGTGATGGCCGAATATTTTAGGGTTTTTTTTTTAAGTTAAAATTGTTGACTTTTTGAGCGAAATTTGACTAGGAAACCAACCTAGGGTTTCCAAAAGATTTTTAATTACTTTTTGGCACACTAATTTTATTTAAATTATATATTGACCCTTAAATAAAATTTAAGGCGTCACATGATTTTTGAACCACTTACTAAAACCGTTTTAAAAACGTGCTTGAAACGGCTTTGTTTACAAATTTGGTGAACATAAAATTTTTTCATCCTCGACAAGATGAACAATTCTCATGTTCACCTTGGAGCTCAAATCTAACTCAAACGGGTCCTAATCTTACTAAACCCGTGGCTACTTGTGCTCAGTTTTTGCAAAAATCCTAGTTTTACGTCATTTTGAAAATGACTCTGTTTGAAGCCCAAAACGGCCAAATTTTTAAAACATGCATGGGTTATTTAAAGGTTTCGATGAGATCTACAACTTTCATGTTGAGCCCAAGATCCGGTTTGTTAGGAAATGCCCTAAGCATTAGAGACATTTTGATGTATTTATTTTGAACTGGACAACAAAATTATATATAGAGGTTATTCATTACATTGCTATTTGTCCTCATTCTATTTACATGTGAAAGTAAATGTAAGCAAATATGGTTCCCTGACTACTTGTGTTAAAACTATTAGAACGTTGCATGCAATGGATTTTTTATATGCGAGAAGACAATGTTCTAAAGTAAGTGGTCTAAACTAAGGTCCATAGTCTATAGGGTTAGACCAAGCATCTAACTCATGTTAAGACTATTATGTTGTCTAAAGCCACGGTGGGGACGGTTTGTCTTGACTGTCTAGAGCATAGACTCCCAAGTAGAGACATAGATATGTTGCTTGGTGGTGACATATTAGACCAAGACTAAAGCGTGATTGATCTACGTAGTCCGCTATGAGTGGATCAATCTGCTTTTGACATTCATTCTGCAATAACCTTAATCCTGAGTGAATGAACTACTTCATGTATATACTTGTGTACTTTGATGTTCCAATGGCTATAGCATCTCAGAGGTAGTAAGCTTATAGACTGGTTCGTTGGGTGCATGACTTGTATACGATGAAGGGTTTGTTTACAGATATCAAAATCATAACTCTAAGGAGTTAAAGGCATCCTCTTAAAAGCACTATACTGGATGTGAAAATGGATAAGGCCTTGGGTCATTTGCTGGGTGGATGACTTCTTATTTATAGATGGTGAATAATCATTTTCTTATTCGGTAGTATAATGGAACTTTAAGATAGCCTGATCAGTAAGATTGAACAGACTTTGACCTAAGGTTGATCATAGATATCATATGAGGGTTCTGCATACATGACAAGGTCATTGGACAATAGCTTGTCACAGGCTTATGTAATACGGTATACAATTAGGAGTTCAGTTTCAGGTTTATAGTGGTGTGACTCTGAAACTAATGATCATATGATTGAGTTGTTCGGTAAAGAATGATGATCATATGGATTCATGGGAGCCCGATTATATATGACCAATTGGTCCCTCTACTAGCTCCATATAATTCCTCAACGATTGGCAAATTAATTTGAGTATTCTATTGGCTAGTTGAATATGCATGGATGGTGTTGACATAGGATTAGGATGGTGGACAAGATTCTCTCCGGTTGAATTCAGATTTTGTTTTGGATAATAGAGTACATAATTATTCGAACTCCAAATAAAGTTGTCATGATTTTATTTGAGATTGGATTGGAGTTGTAGAAAATTATCCATGAGAACAAAAATTTGAAATACAACTGTTTGTGGATTTTGAAATTTGAATTTTGAAATTTGAAATTTGAATTTGAAATTTGAAATTTGAATTTGAATTTTGAATTTTGAAATTTGAAATTCAAATTTTGAATCACAGTTCAAGTGGAATTCAAATTCTTTATAGATAATTCCACAAGGCTAAAATTCGAATTTGAGTTGGATTACGAAGAGGAAAATCTTGTTTGAATCCTACTTCAATTTTGAATCCCAATCCTAACTAACTTGGTCGAAATTTTGAGGAATATCCTCATGGAATTTTTGAAATTTTTGTGGATAAGATTCAGGGAAAAATTCAAGTTTCAATCCTAGTTGAATTAGGATTTTCTCCTCCCTGTATTGGTAAAAAAATTTTGACTGAATCTCTAAGAAGATTTTCGATTATTTTGGATAAGGATGAGATAAATTTCAAGCTTAAAAATCCTAGTTGAATTTTGATTCTTTTCATTATAACATGGCTGAAAATTTTATGGAATAATCCTAATAGATTTTTCGGATTTTATGGTTGGTTAATGGTGAGATAAAATTCAAGTTAAAATCCTGTTTGAATTTTGAATCCAAAATCCTAAAGTTGGCCGAATTTTTTAATTGGGATAAGGACTAGAAAATTCAGATTTTGTGGATAGATAAGGGAGAAAATCTTCTCCTAATCCAATTCGAAGTCAGAAGATCACCTCATGCAAGTCTATAAATAGAGGTCCTGCCACTCCAGTTCTCTTAGACCACAGACTCTCTGGTGAGTAGGCTTATTGTTGCATAACTCACCGTGACAACAAGTTCTTTAGAGATCTAGGTGGTCAGAAGAAGACTAGCAGTGCTAGCATACCGATCGAGGTTCAGAGTGCCCATACACTTAGCCATTTGGGAATTAGAGAATAGTAGAGAAGGCTAGTTGGTTGAAGCCCTCTGATCATTCTCCTCCTACAGATTGGCGTCCTTGAGGTATGAGTTTAAATTGTTGTTGGTTTATTGTGTATGGCATCATGAGATATTTAACGATCTTAAAAAAATTTTATTGTTCAGCTGCGCCACTCTGATTTTTAACGATTTATTTTCTACAATTGGTATCAGAGTCATCTCATGATTATGCTATGTCCATAAATTAGACAATTAGTTAGTCTTTTTATGTATGGATTTGATATTTAGAGAGCGGCATTCTAGGATTCCTTTATGTTGTTATCATGTATTCTGTATGTAGTATGTGGTTATTATAATTTTTAAATTATTATAAGCATGCTTGTTTTATGCCGGTTATGGTTCCTTAGAATTTAGAAAATTGTATCTAGAAATTTTTATGTAACCATGGGAGTAGTATATTATCATTGTAATTTACCCATGGATTTTAATTTTTGTCTCTTAGAATTTTTTGTACACCGTAAACGGTTTAGGAAATTTTATGTAATTATTCTTGGAGGAGATTGAAGTTTGAAGACCGTAATTTATTTTTCCCAAAAGTTAAATTTAATTTAAAGGTTGAAATTTTGAATGTGTGGAAAATTTCAATTTAATTAGGATTCAAATTAATTTTTGGAGATCCTAATGGGTAAATTAGAATATGGCATGAAAATCAAGGACCAACCCCTTGGGATAGACTACCAACCATGGTGGGGATGCAGCCCCTGCCCTCGGGCAGGATGGGGCTACGGCAGCCCCTGCCCACGGCTACACCACCCACGACCGTAGGCACTGCCTGCAGCTGAGGGTGGTCATGGCCCCCCAAGTGCTGGCCACAACCTTGGGCGTGCAGCCTGGTGGCTGCTGCTCCCAGCCCAGGTGTGCAGCCTATGGCTGCAAGCTTGGCCTGCAACCCAGGGGGTTGGGGGTTGCCCACGGCGGCTGCTGGCCTCCGGGCTGTGGGGCCAATGGTTCGAAAATCAAAAAATTTTGATTTTTAAATTTGAGATTTAATTTTTAAATCATGTTTAAAAGTATGTAATTAAAAATTTGAAAATTTTGAAATTTAAATTTGAAATTCGAATTTGGAATTTGGAATTTGAATTTGAAATTTAAATTTCTGGGATTTAAATTTTAAATGATTCTTGGGATGAGAAATAAATGGAGAGGCTACATAAAGATGGATACAAGAAGACGGAACAAAATTCAAGACCCAAAGAATGCTTTAGATGGAATTTTGTAATCTTTATTTTATTTGTTCTAGAATGGAACCATGGCTTGGTTATTATTCTGTTAATTATTTTTTCTGTGATATGTCATGGATGTATAAGTATGTATTGATGGATGTTTTATATGCATATTTGATAACATGTCAAATAGGATAGGTGAGTGTCGCTCATACTATATTGATCATACATATTTGTCAAAACTTGCATGTTTTTCAAAATATTGAGTGGGAGAGGGTTTCAAACAAAACCCATGGCCTCCATTTTTGATCCATATGTGAGAGCATGGTAACGCCTCGCGTCAGTTCTGCCCTGACCACACCCCTTGGTAGGTGTTTACTGCCGCCGGTATACTAGGTTGGATCTCCTATGTGGAAAACATGTTCGGCCACGATCCTATTCATGACCACCCTTCGGTGGCTTGGTAGGACGTGGATCGGGCTACGTAAACAATGGTTATACACTCAAGACTCGTTTAGTTATTAACCTTCCCTAGAAGCGCTGTTAACTAAACTAGTGGCCAAAATAAGCAGTTATTAATATATGTATTAACCTTGGAGGATTTAAGGCAACATATATTAATTGGACGGGGTCCATGTTCCGGCTATTTGTCTCATAACCACCCCTCGGTGGCTTGGGGCAATAGGTGATGAAAATTACCATTGCAATGCTACATGTTTTTCCAAGTTTCATGTAGGAACATACTTATATGTTTTATTTGCTAAATTATCTATATATTTGCATGGGCTTTGTAATGATGTCTAGTATAATTTTATTTCAGTTCAAATTGTCACGGACACCCCTCATTTCAATACTTACTGAAAATAAGCTGAATGGTGATAATTATAAAGATTGGAAAAGAAATCTATTGATAGTTCTCAACTGCGAGAGACACAAGTTTGTACTGGATAAACCATGCCGACCTGGGCCCAAACCTGACACACCACTTCAGGAGGTCCCGGTTGCCTATACTCACTGGAGAGAATCCAATGAGATAGCTTAGTGTTACATTCCGGCTAGCATGAGAGTGCTTTACAAAAGCAACATGAGACTTATCAAGTTGCTAAAGCGATCATCAAAAATCTGGAGGACATGTTCGGAGGCCAAGAAAAATTGGCTCGATAGTCTGCTATTACCAGCATTATAAACTCCAAGCAGAAGGCAGGTACTCCGGTGAAGGACCATATGATCACTCTAATGGGATTCTTTGCTAAGGCTGCCGAGAACGGTGCTGAACTAGACTACAACACCCAGATCGAGATGGTGTTCAAAACTTTGTCAAAAGATTTTGTGGGGTTTAAGGCCACATATAATCTGGTGACAAGGGAGTTAGGACTAACCGAGCTCATGAAGCAACTCCAAGCTAATGAGCGGATGATCAGGGATGGGGATGCGGTCCAACCTAAAAGAGAGGCCAATTTGGCAGAATCTTCCAAACCCTCACGGAAGAGGAAGAGGCCAAATCAGAAGCAATCGGCTTCTAGTTCTTCTAATCTTCCTGTCTCAGATGAGAAGAAGAAGAAGAAGAAGAACAAGAAGCCCAGGGACCCTAAAAAGTCCAAGTGCTTCCACTATGGGAAGGTAGGTCACTTTAAGAAGGCTTGCCAGGAATTCCTAGCCACTAAGGTCAGGGAAGGTAAGGAACTTCACTATTTAAAAGCGTGTTTGGTGGAAGAATCGAAAGACACTTGGGTCATTGATTCAGAAGCCACTAATCATATTTGTGTTTCTATGTAGGGGTTCGTGGAAACGAGAAGTCTACATGATAGGAGCCTCTCATTACAGACTAGAGACAGTAGCTTGGTGGTGGCTGAGGCAGTGGGAGATGTTTATCTTTACTTTGATGAATTTAGGTTTATATTATTAAAAGATTGTTTTTGTGTTCCTAATTGTAGGAGATCGGTAGCTTGTTTAATAAAGGATTCTTATTCAGTTTCTTTTAGTAAAAGAGTTGATATTCATAAAAATAAGTCTTTTATCTATTCTAGATGGATGGATGGAAACCTATATTTGATCAAACTAAAGATGTACTCACTGCTTGACACCGAATTAATAGATAACTTTAAAAGGTTGAAAGTTTCTCACTCTAACATGGCGTATCTTTGGCATATAAGACTTGGTCATATTAATCAAGATAGGATTCAAAAGTTGGTGAAAGATGGTCCTCTAGAATCTCTGGAGGAGGTACGTCCTCCTCAATGTGAGTCTTATCTTGAGGGTAAGATGACTAAGAGGTCTTTTGAAGCTAAGGGTACTAGGGCTCAAGAACTCTTAGAAATTGTGCACACTGACGTATGTGGCCCCATGAATGTGACAGCACGAGGAGGGTTCGCGTATTATGTCTCCTTTATAGATGATTACTCGAGGTATGGATATGTGTATTTGATTCACCGCAAGAGCGAAACCTTTGACAAGTTTAAAGAGTATCGTGCGGAAGTGGAAAAGCAATTGGATAAATCCATAAAGACACTTTGATTTGATCGAGGTGGCGAATACCTCTCTGACGAATTTCTAGGACATCTTGTAGAGAATGAGATATTATCCCAATTGACTGCACCTGGTACTCCACAACAGAATGGTGTAGTCGAAAGGAGAAACAGGATCTTGTTGTATATGGTACGGTCCATGATGAGTTATTCAACGCTGCCGTTATCATTCTGGGGATATGCTTTACAAACAGTATGCTACATTCTGAACCAGGTTCCAAGCAAATCAATTCCCAGGACTCCGTATGAATTGTGGCGTGGCAAGAAGCCCTTCCTTGGACATATGAGAATATGGGGCTGCTCGACACATGTACTGGATGGGGATACGAAGAAGTTGGAACCAAGATCAGAATTGTGCATGTTTGTAGGGTATCTTAAGGGAACTAAGGGAGGTCGATTCTATAACCCGAAGGAATAAAAAGTCATTGTTTCAACCTATGCGACATTCTTGGAGGAAAGTCACATGAATGACTTTAAGCCTCGAAGCAAAGTGGTGCTAGAGGAGTTATCGGGTGAAAGAACTGCTTCACAGATTTCGATCTTGGACGCAAGTCCGGGTTCTGGTGAAAGACCTGCAGACGATCAACAATTTAGTGTGCCTCGTCATAGTGGGAGGGTTTCGAAGAAACCTAATCTCTTCATGTATGATGCTGAGGTATACCAGGCCGAGACTCATGAGCATAAAGATGATCCGGTCACTTATCATGAAGCTATAAATGATGTTGATTCTAAATCTTGGAAACAGCCTATGAACAATGAGATGGACTCTATGAAATCCAACTCTGTTTGGAAACTTGTAGATCTGTTAGATGGGATAAAACCTATTGGATGTAAGTAGGTCTACAAAAGAAAGAAGGATGCGGAAGGGAGAGTGGAAACTTTCAAAGCTAAACTGGTTGCAAAGGGGTACACGCAAAAGGCTGGAATCGATTACGATGAAACCTTTTCGCCTGTTGCTATGCTGAAGTCTATCTGTATTTTTCTGTCCGTTGCTACGGCTCTCGATTATGAGATCTTGCAAATGGATGTCAAGACGGCCTTCTTGAATAGCCATCTTGAGGAATGTATCTACATGATACAGCCCAAAGGGTTTGTGGCAAAAGGCCAAGAAAGAAAAGTCTGCAAGTTGCTTAGATCTATTTATGGATTAAAGCCAGCATCCCACTCATGAAACCAGAGATTTGATCAAGCGATTAAGACATTTGCTTTTGAGCAGAACATTGATGAACCCTATGTTTATAAACGTATCAAGGATGGAAAAGTGGTCTTTCTTGTACTCTATGTCAATGATATACTACTCATTGGGAATGATGTAGGGAACTTATCATCGGTCAAGCTTTGGTTGCACCAATAGTTTGATATGAAGGACTTAGGAGAAGCTAATTGTGTTCTAGGCATTCGTCTCTTCAGAGATTGAAAGAACAAAATGATGGCGTTATCCCAAGCTTCATACATAGATAAAATAATTAACAAATATGCAATGCAAGAGGCAAAGAAAGGTTCACAACCTTCCATTTCCAGTCTAACTTTTTCATTGGATAACTGTCCCAAGACATCAGAAGAAAGAGAGCGTATGAGTAAGGTCCCTTATGTATTCGCTCTGGGTAGCCTTAGGTATGCTATGCTTTGTACTCGCCCGGACATATGTTTTACAGTAGGTATGGTGAGTTGATATCAAGCGAATCTTAGAACCAAGCCCTGCAGGCAGTAAAGCATATACTCAAGTATCTTAAGAGAACGAGGGATTATATACTGGTATATTTTGGAGGGGACCTAACACCCGTAGGATACATGGACTCAGACTTCCAGACTTGTAAGGATTCGAGGAAATCGACATTAGGATTAGTGTTCTTGCTCAAAGGAGGCGTCATTGTGTGGAGGAGCGTGAAGCAGAGTTGCACAACTGACTCTACAATGGCGGCTGAGTATGTGGCTGCGGCTACGGCTGAGGCATCTAAAGAAGCGGTTTGGTTCCGCAAGTTCTTTAGAGACCTTGAAGTCATTCCAGGAGTTGACAAGCCTATCACACTTTATTGTGATAAAACTGGGGCTATTGCCAACACAAGGGAATCTCGGCACCACAAGAGGACCAAGCACATAGATCGGAGGTATCACATTATTAGAGGGCACGTAGAGACAGGACAAGTAGATATATGTAAGATCACGTCTGACAACAACATTGTCGATCTCTTTACTAAGACTTTAGTGGCTAAAAGCTTTGAGAAGCATGTAGAGGTGATGGGGATGCGTAACATGGCACATCTACTTGTAGAAAAAATAAATCGGTAAAAACGTATCAGAGTGGTGCAGCGGAACAATAAAAAATTTTTAGATCGTTAAATATCTCATGATGCCATATACAATAAACCAACAACAATTAAAACTCATACCTCAAGGATGCCAATCTTGCAGGAGGAGAATGACTGGAGGCTTCAACCAACTAGCCTTCTCTACTATTCTCCAATTCCCGAATGGCTGAGTGTGTGGGCACTCTGAACCTCGATCAGTATGCTAGCACTGCTAGTCTTCTTCCGACCACCCAGATCTCTAAAGAACTTATTGTCATGATGAGCTGTACAACAATAAGCCTGCTCACTTGAGAGTCTGTGGTCTGAGAGAACTGGAGTGGCAGGACCTCTATTTATAGACCTGCATGAGGTGATTCTCTGAATTCGAATTGGATTAGAAAAAGATATTCTCCCTTATCCATAACCATAAAATCTGAATTTTCCATGGGAAAATCCCAACAATAAAATTCGGTTTATTTAGGATAAATTCAATCCAAATCTAAACAAGATTTTAACTAGAATTTTATCTCCCTTTTTCAACCAAAAAATCCGAAATTTCCTAGGAGATTTTCCCTCCAAAAATTCGGCCACATTTAGGATAAGGGATAATCAAAATTCCACTAGGATTTTCAAGCTTGAATCTTATCTCAACCTTTTCCAAAATAACCGAATTTTCCTAGGAGATTTCCTCTATAATTTCGGCCACTTTTCCGGGAAGGAGAGAATCCAAATTCAACTAGGATTGAAACTTGAATTTTTCCCTTGAACCTTATCCACAAAAACCGAAATTCCATTGAGGATTATCCTCAAAATTTCGTCTATAATTTGTTAGGATTTGGATTCAAAATTCAAGTAGGATTCTAACAAGATTATCCTTTCCAAATCCAACTCAAATTCGAATTTCAAACCTTGTGGATTTTCCACAACAAATTCGAATCCCACTTAGACTGTGATTCAAAATTTGAAAATCAAATTTCAAATTCAAATTTCAAATTTCAAATTTCAAATTTCATATTTAAATTTCAAATTCAAATTTCAAATTCGAATTTCAAATTCAAATTTCAAATTCAAATTTCAAATTTCAAATTTCAAAATTCAAATTTCAAAATCCACAAAACGGTTGTGTTTCAAATTCTTGTTCTCATGGATAATTTTCTAGAACTCCATTCCAATCTCAAATAAAATCATGGCAACTTTATTTGGAGTTCGAATAATTGTGTACTCTATTATCCAAAACAAAATCTGAATCCAACCGGAGAGAATCTTGTCTACCATCCTAATCCTGTGTCATCACCATCCATGCATAATAAACTAGCCAATAGCATACACAAATCAATTTGCCAAACGTTAAGGAATTATGTGGAGCTAGTAGAGGAAGTGATTGGACATATATAATCGGGCTCCCGCAAATCCATATGATCATCATTCTTTACCGAACAACTCAATCATATGATCACTAGTTTCAGAGTCACACCACTATAAACCTGAAACTGAACTCCCAATTATATACCGTATTACGTAAGCCTGTGACGAGCTACTATCCAATGACCTTGTCATATATGCAAAACCCTCATATGATATCCATGATCAACCTTAGGTCAAAGTCCGTTTAATCCTACTGATCAGGCTATCTTAAAGTTCCATTATACTACCGAATTAAGAAAATGATTATTCATCATATGTGAATAAGAATTCATCCGCCTAGTAGACAACCCAAGGCCTTGTCCATTTTCACATTCAGTATAATGCCTTTAAGAGGATACCTTTAACTCCTTAGAGCTATGATTCCGATATCTACAAATAAACCCTTCATCGTATACAAGTCATGCACCCAACGAACCGGTCTATAAACTTACTACCTCTGAGACGCTTTAGCCATTGGAACATCAAAGTACACAAGTCATATACATGAAGCAGTTCATTTACTCAGGATTAAGGTCATAGTACAATGAACGTCAAAAGCCAATTGATCCACTCATAGCGGACTACGTAGATCAATCACGCTTTAGTCCCGGTCTAATATGTCACCACCAAGTAACATATCTATGCCTCTACTTGGGATTCTGGCTCCAGAGAGTCAAGACAAACCGTCCCCTCCAAGGCTTTAGACAACATAATAGTCTTAACATGAGTTAGATGCTCGGTCTAACCCCATAGACTACAGACCATAGTTTAGACTGCTAACTTTAGAACATTGTCTTCTCGCATACAAAAGTCCATTGCATGCAACGTTCTAACAGTTTAACACAAGCAGTCAGGGAGCCATATTTGCTTACATTTACTTTAACATGTAAATAAGACGAGGACAGTGTGGCGGCCGGCCCCTTGTGGAGATCATACAATACTATTACAGTTGAGCTTTATCGCTAACTGCGATAGATTGTACTCTCATGGGTCGCCGGCTTATCTCTCTACTCTTTTTAAATCATGACGTTTTTGGGAAAATTTTTTTTTCTTTAAACATCATATAAAATCTTCTTCCACTATTTACTTTGTTGATAAGTACAAAGTAATATAAATAATACAGTGCTTTTGTAAAATATATATAATTACAAAAGAACTGTTTCCCCCTTTTTTTTTTCTTCACTTTAACGCTCAGCGGCAAGACTCTGGCAGTACCATATCCCTCGCCCAGTTATCCCATTTGACACGCGCCATCCCGTCCGCATCCAGTCAAACAAGCTACTGAGCTGGTAGCTTACCTGCAACATTAGCAAAAATGGTGAGCTACAGGCTCAGTAAGTTCAAACATGCAAGAAATAAAATTTCTATGAATAGTACTATTCATCATGAATAGTACCTTTGACCACTATTCATACGTAAATAGTAACTTTGACCACTATTCATACGTGAATAGTAAGGTTGACCACACCACTGTATCACACTAGTACATCTACCGCGATGTTAGTGCTCTCACTAAACTGTCTTATGCTCAATTATGGCACAGTTTCAGTTTTAGGTCATTATCTTTAATTACGTTCTGGTTTTGAGCTTGGTTGGCAGTACCATTTAAGTGCGCATGACTGGGAGCGGTACATTAGTGCTGACCTCCACAGCCTTAATCTCATAGCCCCGAAGGCAAAATTGTACATGACTGGGAGCGGTACATCAGTGCTGACCTCCACAACCTTATCTTATAGCCCCAAAGGCAAAATAGTACCTCCCTGTACGGAAGGCTGGTACGCCAGAAAATGGTTTCATTACCGACTTTTTAACATTCTAACCCGGTGACTTCACATTGTCCCGTGGTTAGGAATGGTTCACATTTTAATTTTAGGTGAGTGAGTTTCATTAACCTCGCTCTAGTGCCCGAAGCACAATTAACCATGTGTCCCATTCTTATAGTGCCCGTAGCACATTTCGTCTCTCTCTCTATTCTATCATAGTGCCCGTAGCACATATGTACCTAACTTATAGTTAGTACATTAAAGTTAGCACAATATTGCTATATGTTGCAGACAGGTAAATGTCTGAACTTACCTTATCAGACTGTTCTCTTTCTCTCTCTTGGATCTTGAATCGCCTTCCTTGTAGGCCGATTTTGGGATCCTACAGACAAAACTATGTCTGTTAATTTCTTTCCCATTTATAGCTTTTATTTTTCATTAAAAAGCTTAAATAAAACCTATTTATAACTTTTTAGGTTTTATTTATTATTTTCACCATTTTCCCCCAACTTTTGTAAAATTACGATTTTGCCCCAATATTTTGGCAAAATTGCAGTTTTGCCCCTGACGGAATTTTATTGATCCAGATTGCATTTTTAGCTCTCAGGAACTTTTCTGACTCTTTTCTAATCATTACCGGGTTCGTTTCTATTTTATTTCCACTTTTTGCTTTCCCGGCCCTCGGGAAGCACTATTCCGACCTTCACGTCGGTTTAGCGATTTTCTATCGTTTCGGAGCCTCAAATGGACGTTTCACTAGTATTTAAAACGTTCATCTAGACTTTCCCGATCTAGGTCTCCGAGGCTCGGGTTTTCCGTTCCCGACTCGGGTCTTTATTTTATTTCCAAAAATGCCCCCCCCTCGGGGTCGGTTTTTCAATCTCACACGCGTTTTTCATTTTTAAGGGGACGGGTTACTATTCACGACCCACCCCTTAAATTTTCCTTATTCACTTTTCCGTTAGGGACTCGGGTTTCCGTCCTGGCCCTAACTTTTAATTTAAATTCCTATTTTACCCCGAATGCCGTTTTTGAAATTTCGGCAGCATTTCGGCGTAATTTTAAGGCTTCCGGCGTTAGGTACGCCTCGAACCGTATGTACCTGCCACGTACTATACCACAAGCCTATTTTATGTAAAAGTTTTCCAAACTTTTACATAAAAGCCCACAAATTTCAAATTTCACATTATCACCCACATTACAAAATTTTTTCACATTTTTACCCTTAATTTGGTTTCGGTTTTCACAACCAAACCGAACCAAATTTTGTCAAACTTTCACCACATTTTAGGCCATTCAATGTCATGTTTTTAACACATTTTCAAGCCCATTTTCTTGGCATTTTCAACCAAATTCTTAGGGTTTTTTAAACACCTAAAACCCACGGCCATTGAATTGAAAACATGCACACATTTTTGTTTTCATTCTTTCAATTATAAATTCATCTTTTGCATATTAAAATGCATAATTTCAATCAACCAAATACCACATAAAACCAAGCAAAATTTTCTTCCAAACCCATTGTAAACTCACGGCCACTTTATACAATTCATACCAAAAATTTTTTCAACTTTCCACAATGAAATACAAGCTTTATTCTTCACCAAATTAAACTTAGAAAGCATATTAACAATTAACCACAAAGTTTTCTCATTGGTTACCTAAGGTAACCCACGGATTTCCCCTTGAAAACCCAACAAAATTTTGGTTTTTCTTTAATGAATTTGCATGGTTTTCTTACTTATTTCATCCTTAACAAAACCCAACATCAATTCAATGGAAAACAACCAAAAATTTTCCATCTTTCTATCACTATTCACCCACGGATTTCATTGAAAAAAACCATGAAAAATCAAGTGAAAAAGGGAGTTACCTTGGTCTAATGCTTCCTTTGTCTTCAAGGAACACTTTGACACTCTTTTTTGTGAAGAAATGTTGAAGAAAATCTTGGTTTCCCTTGGGTGGCTCACGTACATGCCATGGAAGAAAAACTTAGCAAATTTTGTTATGGCTTTTGCGTGAAAATAATGTCTCGGCCCTTTCATTCCCAACTTGCCGACTTAAGCCAACCAAAAGCCAATTAATTTGGCTCTAAACCAATCAAATTTCAACACCTTTCCAAGCCATTACTTTCCATAATTTTCAAAAATTAAAAAGGGTTAATTTTGGCCAAATCTTGGCCTTTAGATCAAAAGTTAAATGAATCATGGCCTTTCATTCCACCAACCACCTTAATTCTTTCCATTTATTAAATGGATTAATGATGTCATAAATGCAAAAGTGAAAGTTGACTTTGACTTTCACTATTCACATTAATTCGACTACTTTTTGACCGATGCCGGTTCGAGCCGAAATTTTCCTGAAATCGTCCCGGCGTGTTCCTGAGGTCTCCTGTGCAGTCGGATCAATTTAATCTGCTTCCGTTTGATCAAAATCAATCCCGGAAGTTTACCGTCTTTTATTGCTCCGGTTAGGGTTTTCAATGCCGATTTTGGCACCGTTTCACCCGTTTCAACTCAGTGAATTTTTCCAACACTGAATTCTTACTCGTCAGTATTGTTAGAACATTTTCACATATTCTGAACAATATAAATACATTTATTTCACTCTTTAAACAGTACAAATTGTTATATACATACAATTGTACATTTTCGTCCGAGAATTGCCTGAATTTCCCGGTTGTCACAGACAGATAGCAATGTAATGAATAACCTCTATATATAATTTTATTATCCAGTTCAAAATAAATACATCAAAATGTCTCTAATGCTTAGGGCATTTCCTAACACTACTGGCTTAGGGCAAGTGGGAGATTGTTAGGAAATGCCCTAAGCATTAGAGACATTTTGATGTATTTATTTTGAACTGGATAATAAAATTATATATAAAGGTTATTCATTACATTGCTGTTTATCCTCATTCTATTTACATGTTAAAGTAAATGTAAGAAAATATGGCTCCCTGACTACTTGTGTTAAAACTGTTAGAACATTGCATGTAGTGGACTTTTTGTCTACGAGAAGACAATATTCTAAAGTAAGCAATCTAAACTAAAGTGTGTAGTCTATGGTGTTAGACTGAGCATCTAACTCATGTTAAGATTATTATGTTGTCTAAAGTCATGGTGGGGACAATTTGTCTTGACTGTCTAGAGCATAGACTCCCAAGTAGAGACATAGATATGTTACTTGGTGGTGACATATTAGACCAAGATTAAAGCGTGATTGATCTATGTAGTCTGCTATGAGTGGATCAATCTGCTTTTGACATTCATTCTGCAATAACCTTAATCCTGAGTGAATGAACTACTTCATGTATATACTTGTGTACTTTGATGTTCCAATGGCTAAAGCGTCTCAGAGGTAGTGAGCTTATAGATCGGTTTGTTGGGTGCATGACTTGTATACGATGAAAGGTTTGTTTACAGATATCAGAATCATAGCTCTAACAAGGAGTTAAGGGTATCCTCTTAAAGGCATTATACTGGATGTGAAAATAGAAAAGGACTTGGGTCGTCTACTGGGTGAATAATCATTTTCTTATTCACATATGGTGAATAATCATTTTCTTATTCGATAGTATAATGGAACTTTAAGATAGCCTGATCAGTAGGATTGAATGGACTTTGACCTAAGGCTGATCATGGATATCATATGAGGGTTTTACATACATGACAAGGTCATTGGATAATAGCTTGTCACAGGCTTACGTAATACGGTATATAATTGGGAGTTCAATTTCAGGTTTATAGTGGTGTGACTTTGAAATTAGTGATCATATGGTTGAGTTGTTCGGTAAAGAATGATGATCATATGGATTCATGGGAGCCTGATTATATATGTCCAATTGGTCCCTCTACTAGCTCCATATAATTCCTTAATGATTGGCAAATTGATTTGAGTATGCTATTGGCTAGCAGATTATGCATGGATGGTGTTGACATAGGATTAGGATGGCAGACAAGATTCTCTCCGGTTGAATTTAGATTTTGTTTTGGATAATAGAGTACATAATTATTTGAGCTCCAAATAAAGTTGCCATGATTTTCTTTGAAATTGGATTCGAGTTGTAGAAAATTATCCATGAGAACAAAAATTTGAAATATAACTATTTGTGGATTTTGAAATTTGAAATGTGAAATTTGAATTTTGAATTTGAATTTTGAATTTGAAATTTAAATTTGAAATTCGAATTTGAATTTGAAATTTAACTTTGAAATTTAAAATTTGAAATTTGAATTTGAAATTCAAAATTTGAATCACTGTCCAAGTGGAATTCGAATTCTTTCTGGATAATTCCACAAGGCTAGAATTCAAATTTGAGTTGGATTATGAAGAAGAAAATCTTATTTGAATCCTACTTGAATTTTGAATCCCAATCCTAACTAACTTGGTTTAAAATTTTGAGGAATATCCTCATGGAATTTTTGAAATTTTTGTGGATAAGATTCAGGGAAAAATTCAAGTTTTAATCCCAGTTGAATTAGGATTATCTCCTCCCTGTATTGTCCGAAAATTTTGACTGAATCTCTAAGGAGATTTTCAGTTATTTTGGATAAGGATGAGATAAAATTCAAACTTGAAAATCCTAGTTGAATTTTGATTCTTTTCATTACAACATGGCTGAAAATTTTATGGAATAATCCTAATAGATTTTTCAGATTTTTTGGTTGGTTAATGGTGAGATAAAATTCAAGTTAAAATCCTGTTTGAATTTTGAATCCAAAATCCTAAAGTTGGCTGAATTTTTAAGTTGGGATAAGGCCTAGAAAATTCAGATTTTGTGGATGGATAAGGGAGAAAATCTTCTTCTAATCCAATTCGAATTCAAAGGATCACCTTATGCAAGTCTATAAATAGAGGTCCTGCCACTCCAGTTCTCTTAGACCACAGACTCTTAGGTGAGCAGGCTTATTGTTGCACAACTCACCGTGACAATAAGTTCTTTAGAGATCTGGGTGGTCGGAAGAAAACTAGCAATGGTAGCATACCGATCGAGATTCATAGTGTCCACACACTTAGCCATTCAGGAATTGGAGAATAGTAGAGAAGGCTAGTTAGTTGAAGCCCTCCAATCATTCTCCTCCTGTAGATTGGCGTCCTTGAGGTATGAGTTTAAACTGTTGTTGGTTTATTGTATATGGCATCATGAGATATTTAACGATCTTAAAAAATTTTTATTGTTCCGTTGCACCACTCTGATACGTTTTTATTCCTACATGGTTTGGATTCTAAGTGGTCCATTTTTTAACAATACCCGAAACTAATTCTGGGTTTGGATTTTTTAGTCCTAGTTTTGGGCACCGAATGAAAACCACTTGAAAAACCTATCCTAATGTCATTTTTGGCCAAAACCTATTTGATGGAAAAACGACCATAAGAAAATTTCCTTAAAACTTAATGTTTCACCAAATAGCAAATTCGTAACCTAAGGGTGTCAAAATGACCAAAACCCGTGGTCTTTCTTAGGGACAGATTGTGTCCAGCCACGTTTCTAAATGTTCATGCTCACATGCGCACACATTCATTCGTAAAAATATAAACACAACCATACAATCACAAACTTAAAAATGGAAAGCTAAGGGTTCAAAATAAACTTATTATAACCCATGTGCATAAACAAATACACATAAATTCCTTTATCAAAATCTTAAAATCAACTAACCACAAGAGAGGGTTTTCGGTTTTTACCTCTTGCGCTTTGAATCCGAGTACAAACTTGAGTCAAGGTTTGAGTGACTAAGTGGCCGTGGGAAACCAAGGAAGCAAAACACCAAAAATATTTCTCTTAATATCAACTCAAAACCATAACTAAAAACTACAAGGTTTGGATTCTAAAAACTTACCCTTGATGCACTTGAAATGGCTTGGATTGAATCCTCTTAACACAAGCTTGTAGGGGTAGATTTTTTTTGGTAACTTTTGGCTATGTTTTTGGCTTGAAAAATGGAGGGTTTTGGGGCTTGGGAGTAGTCGGCTACAGCAAAGGAAAGAGAGAGAATGAGTAGGGGTTTTTAGGGTGTGAAAAAGAAAGGAACACAAGCTAAGGCCATGCTTACCCTTTTATAGACAGCTCTAAGCAAGCTTAACCAAACTTAAGCTTGATTAATCAAGCCAACCTTAAGCTAATTTGGGGACAATTTCTGCCCATTTCAGCCTTTGGGCCCATGGGAGTTGCTCACATTAAAGGGGGGAAGGATTAAAAAATTTTGGTGATGGTAAGTGATGGAATGGTGATAGATATCTAATATTGTTTAAGTCACATTGTGTTATAACTTCCCAATATGTTATTTCTACCTTTTTGGGGTTTTGGTGCAACTAAAACAGCTAGTTTTCCAGCCAAGGCACATGGTTTTTAAGGCCTAAATTTCATCTGCATTTGGCTCTCTTCGCAGTCCAGTTTTCTACTGCGGTGTTCTATCCTTTCTCGGTAGTGTTCTAATTTTCACCTGGAAATTGGATTTTCTGAATCTAATTTTTATACTGATGATTTTTAGTTGGTTTATACTGTCTAAGAGACCATTCTTCACCAATTTACTATTTATTTCCTATACTGTGGTTATGTCCACACTATGTTGTACTTACACATGCATATCGAGGCTTTTTCATGCGAAATTTTCAATACAGTCTCTCTTGACTAATTTAGACGTGCTGATTTCAATTTTATCAGTTTTACATTCGTCCAAGGTCATCTGGACCAGTTTTCAGGATCTGTGTGACCCCATCTCGAAGAACATGTCAGGTGCTCGATTGACTAATGTGGGCGTTATGAGTCTAAATATATCAGTTTCAGGGTGAGCAAAGGTCATCTTGACCCTCATCCTAATACTGCGTATCTCCCAAACAAAATTCTCATTTTATGCTCAATCGACCAGATTGAGCCCACTAACTGTTAATGTTGTAGGAAATAAATTGGTAAAAATGTATCAGAGTGGCGCAGCAGAACAATAAAAATTTTTCAAGATCATTACATATCTGATGATGCTATATACAATAAACCAATAACAATTTAAACTCATACCTTAAAAATGCCAATCTGTAGGAGGAGAATGATCGGAGAGCTTCAACCAATTAGCCTTCTCTACTATTCTCCAATTCCCGAATGGCTGAGTGTGTGGGCACTCTGAACCTCAATCGGTATGCTAGCACTGCTGGTCTTCTTCTGACCACCCAGATCTCTAAAGAGCTTATTGTCACGGTGAGTTGTGCAACAATAAGCCTGCTCACCTGAAAGTCAGTGGTCTAAGAGAACTGGAGTGGTAGGACCTCTATTTATAGACTTGCATGAGATGATCTTCTGAATTCGAATTGGATTAGAAGAAGATTTTCTCCCTTATCCATCCACATAATCCGAATTTTTTCAGCCAAAAAACCACCAAAAGATTTCGGCCAACTCTAGGATTTTGTATCCTAAATTCAAATAGGATTTTAACTTGAATTTTATCTCATTCTTATCCAAAATAACCGAAAATCTCCTTGAGATTTACCCTCAAAATTTCAGCCACTTTTAGAGAGAAGAAAATCCAAATTCAACTGGGATTGAAACTTGAATTTTTCCCTGCATCCTTATCCATAAAAACCAAAAGTATCTTGGAGGATTTTCCTCAACAAAATTCGGCCACTTTTGTTAGATTTAGGATTCAAAATTCAAGTAGGATTCAAACAAGATTTTCCTCTTCATAATCCAACTCAAATTCGAATTTCTCCATGTGGATTATCCACAAAAAATTCGAATCCTTCATGGACTGTGATTCAAAATTTGAATTTCAAATTTCATAGTTTAAATTTCAAAATTCAAACTTCAAATTCAAATTTCAAATTTAAATTTCAAATTTCAAATTTCAAATTTCAAATTTCAAATTTCAAATTCAAATTTCAAATTCGAATTTCAAATTCAAATTTCAAATTCAAAATTTAAATTTCAAATTTTAAATTTCAAAATTCAAATTCAAATTTCGAACTCCACAAAAAGGTTGTTTTTTTTTTCAAACTTTATTCTCATGGACAATTTTCTACAACTTTAATCCGATCTCAAATAAAATCATGGCAACTTTATTTGGAGTTCGAATAATTGTGTACTCTATTATCCAAAACAAAATCTGAATTCAACCAAAGAGAATCTTGTCCACCATCCTAATCCTATGTCAACACCATCCATGCATAATCAACTAGCCAATAGCATACACAAATCAATTTGCCAATCGTTAAGGAATTATGTGAAGCTAGTAGAGGGACCAATTGGACATATATAATCGGGCTCCCGTGAATCCATATGATCATCATTCTTTACTGAACAACTCAATCATATGATCACTAATTTTAGAGTCACACCACTACAAACCTGAAACTGAACTCCCAATTATATACCGTATTACGTAAGCCTGTGACAAGCTATGGTCCAATGACCTTGTCATGTATGCAGAAACCTCATATGATATCCACGATCAGCCTTAGGTCAAAGTTCGTTCAATCCTACTGATCAGGCTATCTTAAAGTTCCATTATACTATCGAATAAGAAAATGATTATTCACCATATGTGAATAAGAAGTCATGCGCCCAGTAGACGACCCAAGGCCTTGTCTATTTTCGCATCCAGTATAATGCCTTTAAGAGGATACCCTTAACTCCTTATTAGAGCTATGATTCCGATATCTGTAAACAAACCCTTCATCGTATACAAGTCATGCACCTAACAAACCGGTCTATAAGCTTACTACCTCTGAGACGCTTTAGCCATTAGAACATCAAAGTACACAAGTCATATATATGAAGTAGTTCATTCACACAGGATTAAGGTTACTGCACAATGAACGTCAAAAGTAGATTGATCCACTCATAGCGGACTATGTAGATCAATCACGCTTTAGTCTCGGTCTAATATGTCACCACCAAGCAATATATCTATGTCTCTACTTGGGAGTCTATGCCCCAGGTAGTCAAGACAAACCATCCCCACCATGGCTTTAGACAACATAATAGGCTTAACATGAGTTAGATGCTCGATCTAACCCCATAGACTACAGACCTTAGTTTAGATCGCTTACTTTAGAATATTGTCTTCTCATATACAAAAGTCCATTACATGCAATGTTCTAACAGTTTTAACATAAGTAGTCAAGGAGCTATATTTGTTTACTTTACTTTAACATGGAAATAGAATGAGGACAAACAGTAATGTAATGAATAACCTCTATATATAATTTTATTATCCAGTTCAAAATAAATACATCAAAATGTCTCTAATGCTTAGGGCATTTCCTAACAAATGTATCGGTTTTAAGTCAAATTAAGGCCATCTTGGCCATTAAATTGACATTATATTTTCACTACTCACTATCCACTGCTTTCTATTCTAACTGACTAGTCTGAGCGTTCTGACTCCGATTTTGTCAGTTTCTAGACAAAAAGAGGTCATCTGGGCCTTCGTTCTTGGTACTATACCCCTGCTAGGGTATTTCTCACTATTGTGCTCAGATGTTCGATCTGAGCGTTCTGGTGATCTATTCACCAGTCCTGTGTCAGGAAATGGTCGTCTGGACCAGTTTCTTGATACAGCATATCTTATACACTTATACACACAACACGGTGGACCGGTTTCACTATCGATCGTCCTTTTGTTACATGAATAGGAACTAAATAGTAACTACCTGTTTAATCTATTCAACTGGAAAATATACTGTATTCTTCAATGTAATTACTCATTACATAGTAATTAGGTTTGCATGCATTTTGAGAGTCTATATATCGGCCCTCTGTTCATTACATGGCCTTCTACACGGGTTCTAACACAGGCGTGTACATGGCAACACAGGCGTGTATTGTCCAGACACGGCTGTGTACTAGTTAAGCTTACTCAACACGGCTATGTCCTGAAACACGTTCACAATTCTGAGCGGTATATGGCCACTTACATGGCCGTTTACCTGACCGTGTCACACTACACGGCCATGTACTCTTACACGGCTTCTCACACTTATACAGTCCAGTCAGTACACGGCTTCTTAGATGCCTGTGTACCTAACCATGTTCATAGAATTTGCACTAAAAGGTGTCAAACTAACCCAAATTCATTCCTCAATTTCTCATTATATAGAATTTAGGTTACATGAGTATGGGGGTCCTTACATTCTGAGTTAAGAACCTGTTGTAGTACATGCTGACCCGACGTACGAGGAGAAACCCGTGCGGATCATAGTCAGAGAGGAGGAAGTACTTAAGAATAAAGTATACCGCTAGTAAAAGTGTTGTGGCGGAATCATTGCATTGAGGAAGCCACATGAGAATGGGAAGAAGACATGCGAAGAGACTTCCCGAAATTATTCTAATTTTTGAGAATGAAAATTTTGTGAGGGGGTAGATTGTAAAGACCGCCTCGTCCATGTAACCTAAGCACCGTTGAATGAGAATTTGATAAATGAATTTTTGGAATAAATTGGTGTCTTTTAGTGCAAATTCAGAGAACACGGTCCGGTACGCGACCGTGTATGTGGATGTGTACCGATTTGACTGAAAATGTGAGAGAAGCCGTGTAAGTGCACATGGCCATGTGGTGTGACACGGTCAGGTACACGACTGTGTACCGCTCAGGTTGATGAACGTGTTTCAGAACATGAGCGTGTTGAGCAATCTCAACTAGTACATGCCCGTGTCTGAAATGTACACGCCCGTGTTGCTTTACACACGCCCGTGTAAGGGCCCACGTAGAAGGCTATGTAATGAGCAAAGCCGTTGTAATGACTCTCATGAATTATGAAACTTAATTACTATGTAATGAGTAATTAAGTTAATAAATACAGTATACTTTCCAGTTGAATGAATTAAACAGGTACAGTAATGTTTAATTACTATTCATGTAGTGATAGGGCCAATTGATAGTGAAATCGATCCACCCTATTATGTAAGTGTGCATGTGAGACATGCAGTATCAAGAAATCAGTCCAGACGACCATTTCTTGACACAGAACTGTCATGCAGTGAAAGGGGCAACTGAGTGTGAGATCGGTTTACCTTAGTACATGTGAGTATGCGTGTGAGACACGCAGTATCAAGAAACTGGTCCAGACGACCATTTCTTGACACAGAGCTATCATGCAGTGAAAAGGGCAAACGAGAGTGAGATCGGTTTACCTTAGTACATGTGAGTGTGCTTGTGAGACTCACAGTATCAAGAAAATGGTCTAGACGACCATTTCTTGACATAGAACAGAACTGATGAGCTAGTCATCAATACGCCAGACTGGTCATCTGAGCACAGCAGCGATAATTGCCCTAATAAATGTGCAGTATCAAGAAAAGTGGTATGGATGACCTCTTCTCACCAAGAAACTAACAAAATCAGAGTTAGAACGCTCAGACTAGTCAGTGAAACAGAAAACAATAAATAGTAAATAGTAGATACGCAGTGTCAGGGTAATGGCCAAGATGACCTTAATTTGACATAAAAATGATATATTGACAGTCAGCAGGCTTAATCTGGTCAATTGAGCATAAAATGAGAACTTTTGTTTGAGAGATACGCAGTATCAGGAAGAGGGTTAAGACGATCTTTTCTCAGCCCGAAATTGATATATTTAAACTCAGAATGCCAAAATTAGTCAATCGGGCACAAGACATGTTTTTTGAGGCGGGGTCACATAGATCCAAAAAACAGGTCCAGACGACCTCAGATGGACGTAAAACTGATAAAATTGGAATCAGCACGTCTAAATTAGTTAGGAGAGACTATGTATGAAATTTCAAGTGAAAACGCCTGGTTATGTATGTGTAGTGCCAACACAGTGTAGGCACAACCACAGTATCAAGAAATTGGTCAATATGTGTGGCGGCCCGCCCCTCGTAGAGATCATACAACACTATTACAGTTGAGCTTATCGCTAACTGCGATAGATTGTACTCTCGTGGGTCGCCGGCTTATCTCACTCTCTTTTAAAATCGTGTCGTTTTTGGGGAAAATTTTTTTTTTTTTTCTTTAAACATCATATGAAATCTTCTTCCACTATTTACTTTGTTGATAAGTACAAAGTAATATAAATAATACAGTACTTTCGTAAAATTATATATAATTACAAAAGACTGTTTCCCCCTTTTTCCCTTCACTTTACGCTTAGCGGCAAGACTCTGGCAGTACCATATCCCTCGCCCAGTTATCCCATTTGACACGCGCCATCCCGTCCGCCATCCAATCAAACAAGCTACTGAGCTGGTCGCTTACCTGCAACATTAGCAAAAATGGTGAGCTACAGGCTCAGTAAGTTCAAACATGCAAGAAATAAAATTTCTATGAATAGTACTATTTATCATGAATAGTACCATTGACTACTATTCATCCGTGAATAGTAAGGTTGACCACACCACTGTATCACACTAGTACATCTACCGCGATGTTAGTGCTCTCACTAAACTGTCTTATGCTCAATTATGGCACAGTTTCAGTTTTAGGTCATTATCTTTAATTACGTTCTGGTTTTGAGCACGGTTGGCAGTACCATTTAAGTGCGCATGACTGGGAGCGGTACATTAGTGCTGACCTCCACAGCCTTAATCTCATAGCCCCGAAGGCAAAATAGTACATTGACTGGGAGCGATACATCAGTGCTGACCTCCACAGCCTTATCTCATAGCCCCGAAGGCAAAAGTACCTCCCTATACGGAAGGCTGGTACGCCAGAAAGTGGTTTCATTACCGACTTTTTAACATTCTAACCCGGTGACTTCACATTGTCCCGTGGTTAGGAATGGTTCACATTTTAATTTTAGGTGAGTGAGTTTCATTAACCTCGCTCTAGTGCCCGAAGCACAATTAACCATGTGTCCCATTCTTATAGTGCCCGTAGCACATTTCGTCTCTCTCTCTATTCTGTCATAGTGCCCGTAGCACATATGTACCTAACTTATAGTTAGTACATTAAAATTAGCACAATATTGCTATATGTTGCAGACAGGTAAATGTCTGAACTTACCTTATCAGACTGTTCCCTTTCTCTCTCTCGGATCTTGAATCGCCTTCCTTGTAGGCCGATTTTGGGATCCTACAGACAAAACTATGTCTGTTAATTTCTTTCCCATTTATAGCTTTTATTTTTCATTAAAAAGCTTAAATAAAACCTATTTATAACTTTTTAGGTTTTATTTATTATTTTCACCATTTTCCCCCCAACTTTTGCAAAATTACGATTTTACCCCAATATTTTGGCAAAATTACAGTTTTGCCCCTGACGGAATTTTATCGATCCAGACTGCATTTTTGGCTCTCAGGAACTTTTCTGACTCTTTTCTAATCATTACCGGGTTCGTTTCTATTTTATTTCCACTTTTTGTTTTCCCGGCCCTCGGGAAGCACTATTCCGACCCTCACGTCGGTTTAGCGATTTTCTATTGTTTCGGAGTCTCAAATGGACGTTTCACTAGTATTTAAAACATTCATCTAGACTTTCCCGACCTAGGTCTCCGAGGCTCGGGTTTTCCGTTCCCGACTCGGAACTTTATTTCATTTCCAAAAACGCCCCCCCTCGGGGTCGGTTTTTCAATCTCACACGCGTTTTTCATTTTCCAGGGGACGGGTTACTATTCACGACCCACTCCTTAAATTTTCCTTATTCACTTTTCCGTTAGGGACTCGGGTTTCCGTCCCGGCCCTAACTTTTATTTTAAATCCCTATTTTACCCCGAATGCCGTTTTCGAAATTTCGGCAGCATTTCGGCGTAAATTTAAGGCTTCCGGCGTTAGGTACGCCTCGAACCATAAGTACCTGCCACGTACTATACCACAAGCCTATTTTATGTAAAAGTTTTCCAAACTTTTACATAAAAACCCACAAATTTCAAATTTCACATTATCACCCACATTACAAAATTTTTTCACATTTTTACCCTTAATTTGGTTTCGGTTTTCACAACTAAACCGAACCAAATTTTGTCAAACTTTCACCACATTTTAGGCCATTCAAATGTCACGTTTTTAACACATTTTCAAGCCCATTTTCTTGGCATTTTCAACCAAATTTCCTAGGGTTTTTACACATTTATACCCCACGGCCATTGAATGCAATTCATACTAAAAATTTTTTCAACTTTCCACAATGAAATACAAGCTTTATTCTTCACCAAATTAAACTTAGAAAGCATATTAACAATTAACCACAAAGTTTTCTCATTGGTTACCTAAGGTAACCCACGGATTTACCTTTGAAAAACCAACCAAAATTTGGTTTTTCTTTACACAATTTGCATGGTTTTCTTCCTTATTTCATCCTTAACAAAACCCAACATCAATTCAATGGAAAATAACCAAAAATTTTCCATCTTTCTATCACTATTCACCCACGGATTTAGTGAAGAAAAACCATGAAAAATTGAGTGAAAAAGGGAGTTACCTTAATCAATTGCTTCCTTTGTCTTCAAGGAGTGTTTTGACACACTTTTTGTGAAGAAATTTTGAAGAAATCAAGTGGTTCTTCTTTGGTTGCTCACGTACCCACCAAGAGAAAAACTTAGAAAATTTTTTTGTTCTTTGGTTTTGCATGAAAATGGACTTCGGCTTTTTGCTCCAAAACTTGCCGACTTAAGCCACCAAAAAGACCAATTAATTTAGCCTTCCACCAATGAGAATTAGACATCTTTCAAGCCATTTCTTTCCCCATTTTTCAAAAATTAAAAATGGTAATTTTTGGCCAAATCTTGGCCTTTAGATCAAAAGGTGATTAAATCCTAGCCATTAATGCCACCAACCACCTTATTTATTCCATTTAATAAACTTGATTTATGATGTCATAAATGCAAAAGTGAAAGTTGACTTTGACTTTCACTATTCACATTAATTCGACTACTTTTTGACCGATACCGGTTCGAGCCGAAATTTTCCTGAAATCGTCCCGGCGTGTTCCTGAGGTCTCCTGCGCAGTCGGATCAATTTAATTTGCTTCCGTTTGATCAAAATCAATTCCGGAAGTTTACCGTCTCTTATTGCTCCGGTTAGGGTTTTCAATGCCGATTTTGGCACCGTTTCACCCGTTTCAACTCAGTGAATTTTTCCAACACTGAATTCTTACTCGTCAGTATTGTTAGAACATTTTCATATATTCTGAACAATATAAATACATTTATTTCACTCTTTAAATAGTACAAATTGTTATATACATACAATTGTACATTTTCGTCCGAGAATTGCCTGAATTTCCCGGTTGTCACAATATGACCTTTTCATCAAATAAAACTAATATATTTGGAATCAGCATGCTCAAATGAGTCATTTGAGCACAAAACAAAATTTTTGACCGAGAAATCGCAGTATTGGAAAACTGGTTGAGATGACCTCGGATGAAAATAAAACTGATATATTTGTGTTCAGCACACACAAATTAGTCAGTATAGCTTATGTTAAAATTTTTCAAAAGAATAGTATAAAGGGGTGGAAATTTTGGATTTTTGTAAAAGGGCCTCCATAATTTTTCCTTACCTCTTTTTCTCCCCCAAACCACTCGAATGTGAACAGTAACCACCGGTCGAATCCGACCTTTGTTTTGGACACCGCTAGCACAATTGGAAAGCTCTCGACGAGCTGAGTCCAATGGTGTGTTGACGCGACGGAACCGACATGGAGCACGCCACCCAAAGTCGTCAGAGGATGTGATTTTCCAACCACCGTTTCTCTGCCATCCGACGTTCAAATGCCACAATTCTGGTCCCAATGGATTCATGGTAAAGAGTAGAACAAAACCTAGGCCTCATTTTACCTCAACAGCCACTGAATTGCACCACCCAAGGTCACGCCGTTGCTGCCATGTCACCATCGTGAAACTCACTATTTCCAGCAGAGTTGAGCAACACCACCAGTCCTAAAATGATCAGAGTGGCACGGGGAGCAAAAGCCCCAAGCTAATTGCATGAAATAACCATGGCACGGTGGAGATCGAAGCTTGTCATCGCTTTCCAATTTTCAAGGGTTCGTTTCCAGCAATAGGAGCCTAGATTGGTGAATTGACACCACCAATGGGTTCTTTTTAACGAGCTCTTCAAGATGATGGCTACCTTTTTCCTCGCCGCCATAGTCAATGCCAGTCAACGATCAGTCAACGGCGGTCAACACCGATCAACAGTGACCCAGCAACTAAAATTTGAAGAATGGCTCATTGGCCTATTTTCGATGTTTCGGACACATCCGCAACATTGGATTTGCCAACCAGAATTTCAAAAGTGAAGAATGAAAATTCAAAGATTATGCGGTCGAGACCGAATGGCTCCTTTAATCACCGATGGGAATGATTTTGGTAGTAATTTTGATCCCTTTATTCCTCATTTTATTATTGGAATAATTATGTGTCAATTATGGATTATTGGCTTAAGGAATTGTAAGAAAAAGGGGTGAAATGTCGAAAAACAAAATATGTGGAAATGTGAATATTTTTATGTAAAAAGTTGAGTTTTTACATAAAAATTAGGCCTCTGGTTTAGTACGTGATAGATTAGAATTGGTTTGATGGTTTTGAGGCTTTTCCTAAACGCTGGGAACCCAAAAATTAAGCAGAAATGCTGTCAAAATTTCTAAAGCAGCACAAAGGAGTATTTTAGGAAACGAGGGGTAAAAATGTGTTCGGGATGGAAACCTGAGCCCCCCCTCGGTGACCTAGGCCCAGGAAAGAAGGATGGACGTTTTGAGGATTAGTAAACCGCCCATTCGAAATCTCGAAAGGTAAGAAAACGACCCCTATGTCAGAATAGTACCACCCGAGGGACGGGTGTGAGCTAAGTATAAAAATTTGGGGCGATTAAATCAGTAAAGGTATCCCGATAAGCTAAACAGTCAATACACAAGATATCTGGTCAGTTGACTGGTTGGTTAACCAGTCAAGGACTGAGTTTGAATGGTATAATGAGAGACAGTGATTAATTTGTCAAGTAGACAAATTAATTAAGCACGATTAGAAATTTAATATCAAATTCCCAAAGTAGAGCAGTTGGGTACCGATAGGCATCGATACCACACAATGATATATTTATTTGTCACTAACGATAGGGTGACCTAAGAGCGACGTTAATTAGTTTATTGGGTAAATAAACTAATTAACTACGATTAGAAAATCAAACTTTCAAGAGGAGGGCAGTTAGTATCGATAAGCATCGGTATCACCTAACAATAGAATTCTGTTATTAGTCACTAATGACCACAGTGACCTAAGAGCGAATGTTAACGAAATGCATAATGATTACAGGAAGGTACCTGTATTATGACAAAGGTGAGAGTATAAACTGTCCACTGACAGGTAAGTACAACTCTGCCTATAGCTTGAATAAAATGAATTTGAAATGATGATTTTTACAATATGTTAAGTATGCCTATCATGCACACATCGGTGTACAGCATACATAAGAGCATATAATTTCACAATCGAGTAGATTGATGAAAGAACAAGTTAGATGCCATATATCCCTATCGCGTAGGAATAAGGACAGCTTAGAGAAGCATATGGCAACAGATAAACAAGACGGAATTTAATAGCATGTCACACCAGCCTTTTTAGTTGAAGAGGTTCTCAAGTTAAAGCAAAGTTGAGCACCAATTGATGGCTCTTTAGCTTTTGGCCACAGGCGTTACTGATGGTCTGCGCACACACGATACTGACACAAGGGCCCCTAGCAGTGTAAAGAAAGATAATAAATAATGAAGCATACTATGAGCATAATCATATCATGCATTATTACGATATGCCTTAACTACAGTTCAGCATGCTTCTAGTTATAGTAGATATACAATTAGTACACGATGTATTCTGTTATGCATAATGTTTGTGATGTCTTGTATTCAGTGATATACTATGCTCTGATATGTGAATGTTTCAATGGTATATGTTGATATATGACATACTTATATGGTTTTAAGTATGTAATATGTTTTATGAACGACATGTTGTATTTATCGGGCATAAAGCTCACCGTGTGTGTTCATGTTATAGGTAAGCATCCTATGGCTTAAACACCAATGGGCGATGACAGCGGCGGAGGCGGATGTGAGGATGAGGTTATGGATACCACCGCAAGTATTCTTCCACACAGCTTAAGTAACAGTATTTTGGAGAATGATAGTTAAACAGTATTTTCATATAGCAACAGTTAAACACTATTTTTGAATAGTAATAATAAAACAGTATTTTTAAATAGTAACACTTAAATAGTATATTTGGAATCGTATTCAATTAAACAGTCAGTACAAGTATGTATGTATAGTTGAACTCCATACGATGTAGTCGTCATATTTTAATAGAATACGTATGTGAATAATAAATACATACGCATATAAAAAAAATCCCTAAAATCAGGGTATCTAAGTATATAAGTTTAAGTATCAGTTTTAAAGCAAAAGTACAACTAGTTGTTTTTAGTGACAGTTCAGGCCACTACGGGCACGGGACGTCACACTGATCACAGCAATGAAGACTTGCAAGATGCTATCCAATGAATGCATTGTAGGAAAATAAATCGGTAAAAACTTATCAGAGTGGCGCAGTGAAACAATAAAAAATTTTAGATCGTTAAATATCTCATAATGCCATATACAATAAACCAACAACAATTAAAACTCATATCTCAGGGACGCCAATCTGCAGGAGGAGAATGACCGGAGGGCTTCAACCAACTAGCCTTCTCTACTATTCTCTAATTCCCGAATGGCTGAGTGTGTGGGCACTCTGAACCTCGATCGGTATGCTAGCACTGCTAGTCTTCTTCCGACCACCCAGATCTCTAAAGAACTTATTGTCACGTTGAGTTGTGCAACAATAAGCCTGCTCACCTGAGAGTCTGTGGTCTGAGAGAACTGGAGCGGTAGGACCTCTATTTATAGACCTGTATGAGGTGATTCTCTGAATTTGAATTGGATTAGGAGAAGATATTCTCCCTTATCCACAAGCACAAAATCTGAATTTTTCAAGGGGAAAATCCCAACAATAAATTCGGCCACTTTAGGATAATTCCAATCCAAATCTAAACAAGATTTTCACTAGAATTTTATCTCTCTTTTTCAACCAAAAAATCCAAAAATCCAAGGGGAAAATCCCCACCAAAATTTCGGCCACTTTTGGATAAGGGAGAATTAAAATTCCACTAGGATTTTCAAGCTTCAATCTTATCTCATCTTTATCCAAAATAACCAAAAATCTCCTAAGAGATTTACTCCAAAAATTCGACCATTATCAGGGAAGAGAGAATCCAAATTCAACTGGGATTGAAACTTGAATTTTTCCTTAAACCTTATCCGCAAAAATTCAAAAATTCATTGAGGATAATCCTCAAAATTTTCGTCCATATTTGGTTAGAATTTGGATTCAAAATTCAAGTAGGATTCTTACAAGATTTTCCTCTCCATATCCAACTCAAATTCAAATTTCATTCCTCGTGGATTTACCATAACAAATTTGAATCCCACTTGGACTGTGATTCAAAATTTGAATTTCAAATTTCAAATTTAAATTTCAAATTCAAATTTCAAATTTCAAATTTCAAATTTCAAATTTAAATTTCAAATTCAAATTTCAATTTCAAATTTCAAATTTCAAAATTCAAAATTCAAAATTCAAAATCCACAAAATAATTGTATTTCTAATTCTTGCTCTCATGGATAATTTTCTATGACTCCAATCCAATCTCAAATAAAATCATGGCAACTTTATTTGGAGTTCGAATAATTGCGTACTCTATTATCCAAAACAAAATCAGAATTCAACCGGAGAGAATCTTGTCGACCATCTTAATCCTATGTGAACACCATCCATGCATAATAAACTAGCCAATAGCATACACAAATCAATTTTGCCAAACGTTAAGGAATTATGTGGAGTTAGTAGATGGACTAATTAGAGATATATAATCGGGCTCCTGCAAATCCATATGATCATCATTCTTTACCAAACAACTCAATCATATGATCACTAATTTCAGAGTCACACCACTATAAACCTGAAACTGAACTCCCAATTATATACCGTATTACGTAAGCCTGTGACAAGCTATCATCCAATGACCTTGTCATGTATGCAAAACCCTCACATGATATCCATGATCAGCCTTAGGCCGAAGTCCGTTTAATCCTACTGATCAGGCTATCTTAAAGTTCCATTATACTACCGAATAAAGAAAATGATTATTCACCATATGTGAATAACAAGTCATCCGCCCAGCAGACGACCCAAGGCCTTATCCATTTTCACATTCAGTATAATGCCTTTAAGAGGATACCCTTAACTTCTCATTAGAGCTATGATTCCGATATCTGGAAATGAACCCTTCATCGTATACAAGTTATGCACCCAATGAACTGGTCTATAAGCTTACTACCTCTGAGACGCTTTAGCCATTGGAACATCAAACTACACAAGTCATATACATGAACCTGTTCATTTACTCAGGATTAAGGTTACTACACAATGAACGTCAAAAGTAGATCGATCCACTCAAAGCAGACTTTGTAGATCAATCACGCTTTAGTCCCGGTCTAATATGTCACTACCAAGCAACATATCTATGTCTCTACTTGGGAGTCTATGCTCCAAACAATCAAGACAAATCGTCCCTTCCAAGGCTTTAGACAACATAATAGTCTGAACATGAGTTAGATGCTCAGTCTAACCCCATAGACAACAGACCATAGTTTAGAACGCTTACTTTAGAACATTGTCTTCTCGCATACAAAAGTCCATTGCATGCAACGTTCTAACAGTTTAACACAAGCAGTCAGGGAGCCATATTTGCTTATGTTTACTTTAACATGTAAATAAAACGAGGACAGATAACAATGTATTGAATAACCTCTATATATAATTATATTATCTAGTTCAAAATAAATACATCAAAATGTCTCTAATGCTTAGGGCATTTCCTAACATGCACGGGCTTTCGAGCACACGTAATGGACAAGACTCAAGAAATTAAGATACGACCTGAGAACGTGCTGATAGTCAGGACATTCGTGGAGTTATTTTTAGAAGACCTTCTAGGACTCCTGCCCGAGCATGAGATATCGTTCGAGACTGAACATCTACCAGGGTTAGGCCCCATCTCTAAGGCCCCATACAGAATGGGCCCTAAAGAGCTAAAGGAGCTCCAAACCCAGCAAAGGTTGAGACAGTTAGTGCTGTTAGGAAATGCCCTAAGTATTAGAGACATTTTGATGTATTCATTTTGAACTGGATAATAAAATTATACATAGAGGTTATTCATTACATTGCTATCTGTCCTCGTCTTATTTACATGTTAAAGTAAATGTAAGCAAATATAGCTCACTGACTGCTTGTGTTAAAACTGTTAGAACGTTGCATGCAATGGACTTTTGTATGCGAGAAGACAATGTTCTAAAGTTAGCGGTCTAAACTATGGTCTGTAGTCTATGGGGTTAGACCAAGCATCTAACTCATGTTAAGACTATTATGTTGTCTAAAGCCTTGGAGGGGACGGTCTGTCTTGACTGTCTGGAGCTGGACTCCCAAGTAGAGACATAGATATGTTACTTGGTGGTGACATATTAGACCGGGACTAAAGCGTGATTGATCTACGTAGTCCGCTATAAGTGGATCAATCTACTTTTGACGTTCATTGTGCAATAACCTTAATCCTGAGTAAATGAACTACTTCATGTATATGACTTGTGTACTTTGATGTTCCAATGGCTAAAGCATCTCAGAGGTAGTAAGCTTATAGACCGGTTCGTTGGGTGCATGACTTGTATATGATGAAGGGTTTGTTTTACAGATATTGGAATCATAGTTCTGAGGAGTTAAAGGTATCCTCTTAAAGGCATTATACTGAATGTGAAAATGGACAAGGCCTTGGGTCGTCTGCTGGGCGGATGACTTCTTATTCACATATGGTGAATAAACATTTTCTTAATTCAGTAGTATAATGGAACTTTAAGATAGCCTGATCAGTAGGATTAAACGAACTTTGACCTAAGGCTGATCATGGATATCATATGAGGGTTTTGCATATATGAGAAGGTCATTGGATAGTAGCTCGTCACAGGCTTACATAATACGATATATAATTGGGAGTTCAGTTTCAGGTTTATAGTGGTGTGACTCTGAAATTAGTGATAATATGATTGATTTGTTCGGTATAGAATGATGATCATATGGAATCACGGGAGCTCGATTATATATGTCCAATCAGTCCCTCTACTAGCTCCACATAATTCCTTAACGTTTGGCAAATTGATTTGTGTATGCTATTGGCTAGTTTATTATGCATGGATGGTGATGACACAGGATTAGGATGAAAGACAAGATTCTCTCCGGTTGGATTCAGATTTTTTTTTGGATAATAGAGTACACAATTATTCGAACTCCAAATAAAGTTGCCATGATTTTATTTGAGATTGGATTGGAGTTGTAAAAAATTATCCATGAGAACAAGAATATGAAACACAACCGTTTTGTGGAATTTGAAATTTGAATTTTGAATTTGAAATTTGAAATTCAAATTTTGAATCACCGTCCAAGTAGGATTCGAATTTGTTGTGGAAAATCCACAAGGTTTGAAATTCGAATTTGAGTTGGATTTGGAGAGGATAATCTTGTTAGAATCCTACTTGAATTTTGAATCTAAATCCCAACAAAAGTGGACAAAATTTTTGAGGATAATCCTCAATGGAATTTCGATTTTTGTGGATAAGGTTCAAGGGAAAATTCAAGTTTCAATCCTAGTTGAATTTGGATTCTCTCCTTCCCTGAAAAGTGGCCGAAATTAGGGAGAAAATCTCCTAGGAAATTCGGTTATTTTTGGATAAGGTTGAGATAAGATTCAAGCTTGAAAATCCTAGTGGAATTTTGATTCTCCCTTATCCTAAAAGTGGCCGAATTATTGGAGGAAAAATCTCCTTGGAAATTTCAGATTTTTTGGTTGAAAAAGGGAGATAAAATTCTAGTTAAAATCTTGTTTAGATTTGGATTGGATTTATCCTAAGAAAACCAAATTTTTTGTTGAGATTCTCCCTTGGAAAAGTTCGGATTTTTTGGTTATAGATAAGGGAAAATATCTTTTCCTAGTCCAATTCAAATTCAGAGAATCACCTCATGCAGGTCTATAAATAGAGGTCCTGCTACTCCAGTTCTCTTAGACCACAGACTCTCAGGTGAGCAGGCTTATTGTTGCACAGCTCATCGTGACAATAAAGTTCTTTAGAGATCTGGGTGGTCAGAAGAAGACTAGCAGTGCTAGCATACCGATCGAGGTTCAGAGTGCCCACACACTCAGCCATTCGGGAATTGGAGAATAGTAGAGAAGGCTAGTTGGTTGAAGCCTCCAGTCATTCTCCTCCTGTAAGATTGGCGTCCTTGAGGTATGAGTTTTAATTGTTGTTGGTTTATTGTATATGGCATCATGAGATATTTAACGATCTAAAAATTTTTATTGTTCCACTGTGCCACTCTGATACGTTTTTACCGATTTATTATCCTACAATTGGTATCAGAGCTTTCTCATGACTATGCCATGTACATAAATTAGACAATTACTTAGTCTTTTATTTATGCATGGATTTGATATTTAGAGAGTGGCATTCTAGGGTTCCTTTATGTTGTTATCATGGATTATGTATAAAGTACGTGGTTATTTTAATTTTTTGAATTATTATAAGCATGCTTGTTTATACCGGTTATGGTTCTTTAGAATTTAGAAAAATTGTATCCAGGAATTTTTATGTAACCATGGGAGCAGTTTATGAACACTGTAATTTTCCCATGGATTTTAATTTCTGTCTCTTAGAATTTTTATGGTTAGAATTTTTTGTACACCGGAAACGGTTTAGGAAATTTTATGTAATTATTCTTAGAGGAGATTGAAGATTGAAGACCGTAATTTATTTTTTCCCAAAAGTTAAATTTGATTTAAAGGTTGAAATTTTGATTGTGTGGAAAATTTCAATTTAATTGGGATTCAAATTAATTTTTGGAGATCCTAATAGGTAAATTGGAATATGGCACGAAAATCGAGACACGACCCCTCGGGATAGGCCGACGGGCCATGGTGAGGCTGCAGCCCCTGCCCTCGGGCAGGATGGGGCTGCGGCAGCCCCTAAGCAGGCCCACACCACCCCGGCCGTAGGCTTGGCCTGCAGCCAAGGGTGGCCGTGGCCTGCCCAAGGCTGGCCGCAGCTTGGGCGTGCAGCCTCTGGCTACAGGCGCTGCCTGCAGCCTGCCGGCTGCTGCGCCCAGCCTGGGTGTGCAGCCTGGCGCTGCAGGCTTAGCCTGCAGCCCGGCAGGGCTGCACATGGGGGCGGCCATGGGCTGCCAGCCCCTACGTGGTTGGTGGCAGCCACGGCGGCTGCCGTTTACAGGGGTGGTAGTGCGACGGTCTAAAAATCTGAAAATTTTGATTTTTAAATTTGAGATTTAATTTTAAATCATATTTAAAAATATGTAATTGAAAATTTGAAATTTTTGAAATTACATATTATTACACACGATGTTTAAAATTATTTAAAATTTGAATTTGAAATTTAAATTTGAAATTCGAATTTGGAATTTGAATTTGAAATTTAAATTTTTGGAGATTTAAATTTTAAATAATTCTTGGGATGAGAAATAAATGGAGAGGCTACATAAAGATGGATACAAGAAGATGGAACAGAATTCAAGACCCAAAGAATGCTTTGGATGGAATTTTGTAATCTTTATTTTCTTTGTTCTAGGTTGGAACCATAGCTTGGTTATTCTGTCAATTATTTTTTCTGTAATATGTCATGGATGTATAAATATGTATTGATAGATGTTTTGTATGCATATTTGATAACATGTCATATAGGATAGGTGAGTGCCGCTCATACTATATTGATCATACATAATTTGTCAAAACTTGCATGTTTTTCAAAATATTGAGTGGGAGAGGGTTTCAAACAAAACCCACGGCCTCCATTGTTGATCCATATGTGAAAGCATGGTAACGCCTCACGTCAGTTCTGCCCTGACCACACCCCTCGGTGGGTGTTTACCGCCGCCGATATACTAGATTGGATCTCCTATGTGGAAAACGTGTTCGGGTACGATCCTATTCATGACCACCCCTCGGTGGCTTGGTAGGACGTGGATTGGGCTACGTAAACAATGGTTATACACTCAAGACTCGTTTAGTTATTAACCTTCCCTAGAAGCTCTGTTAACTAAACTAGTGGCCAAATAAGCGGTTATTAATATATGTCTTAAACTTGGAGGATTTAAGGCAACATATATTAATTGGACGGGGTCCATGTTCTGGCTATTTGTTCTCATGACCACCCCTCGGTGGCTTGGGGCAATAGGTGCTGAGAATTACCGTTGTAATGCTACATGTTTTTCAAGTTTCATGTAGGAACATACTTGTATGTTTTATTTGCTAAATTATCTGTATATTTGCTTGGGCTTTGTAACGATGTCTAGTATAATTTTATTTCAGTTCAAAATGTCACCGACACCCCTCATTTCAATACTTACTGAAAATATGTTGAATGGCGACAATTATAAAGATTGGAAAAGAAATCTATTAATAGTTCTCAGCTGCGAGAGACACAAGTTCGTGCTGGACGAACCATGCCGACCTGGGCCCAAACCTGACACACCACTTGAGGAGGTCCCGGTTGCCTATAATCATTGGAGAGAATCCAATGAGATAGCTCGATGCTACATCCTTGCTAGCATGACGAGTGCTTTGCAAAAGCAGCATGAGACTTATCAAGTTGCTGGGGAGATCATGGAAAATCTAGAGGACATGTTCGGAGGCCAAGAAAAATTAGCTCGACAGTCTGCTATCACCAGCATTATGAACTCCAAGCAAAAGGCGGGTACTCTAGTGAAGGACCATATGATCACTCTAATGGGATTCTTCGCTGAGGCTGCCGAGAATGGTGCTGAGTTGGACTACAACACCCAGATCGAGATGGTGTTCAAGACTCTGTCTAAAGATTTTGTGGGGTTTAAGGCCGCATACAATCTGGCGACAAAGGAGTTAGGACTAACCGAGCTCATGAAGCAACTACAGGCTTATGAGCAGATGATCAGGGATGAGGATGTGGTTCGACCTAAAGGAGAGGCCAATTTGACGGAATCTTCCAATCCCTCACGGAAGAGGAAGAGGCCAAATAAGAAGCAAGTGGCTTCTAGTTCTTCTAATCCTCCTGTCTCGAACGGGAAGAAGAAGAAGAAGAACAAGAAGCCAAAGGACCCTAAAAAGTCCAAATGCTTCCATTGTGGGAAGGTAGGTCACTTCAAGAAGGCTTGCCGGGAATTCCTAGCCTCCAAGGGCAAGGAAGGTAAGGAACTTCATTACTTGGAAGCGTGTTTGGTGGAAGAATCGAAAGACACTTGGGTCATTGATTCGGGCGCCACTAATCATGTTTGTGTTTCTATGCAGGGGTTCGTGGAAACGAGAAGTCTACATGATAGGAGCCTCTCATTGCGAACTGGAGACGGCAGCTTGGTGGTGGCTGAGGCAGTGGGAGATGTTTACCTTTATTTTGATCAATTTAGGTTTATTTTGTTGAAAGACTGTTTTTATGTTCCTAATTTTAGGAGGAACCTTATATCGGTAGCTTGTTTAATAAAGGATTCTTATTCAGTTTCTTTTAGTAAAAGAGTTGATATTCGTAGAAATAAGTCTTTTATCTGTTCTGGATGGATGGATGGAAACCTATATTTGATCAAACCAAAGATGTACTCACTGCTTGACACTAAATTAATTGATAACTCTAAAAAGTTGAAAGTTTCTCACTCTAATAAGGGGTATCTTTGGCATTTAAGACTTGGTCATATTAATCAGGATAGGATTCAAAGATTGGTGAAAGACGGTCCTCTAGAATCTCTGGAGGAGGTACGACTTCCCCAATGTGAGTCTTCTCTAGAGGGTAAAATGACTAAGAGGTCTTTTGGAGCTAAGGGTACAAGGGCTCAGGAGCTCATAGAAATTGTGCACACTGACGTATGTGGCCCCATGAACGTCACAGCACGAGGAGGGTTCGAGTATTATGTCTCTTTTATAGATGATTACTCGAGGTATGGATATATGTATCTGATGCACTGCAAGAGCGAAACCTTTGACAAGTTTAAAGAGTATCGTGCGGAAGTGGAAAAGCAATTGGATAAATCCATAAAAACACTTCGATCTGATCGAGGTGGGGAATATCTCTCCGATGAATTTTTAGGACATCGTGTAGAGAACGGGATTTTATCCCAATTGACTACACCTGGTACTCCACAACAGAATGGTGTAGCCGAAAGGAGAAACAGGACCTTGTTGGATATGGTACGGTCCATGATGAGTTATTCAACGCTGCCATTATTATTTTGGGGATATGCTTTACAAATGGCATGTTATATTCTGAACCAGGTTCCGAGCAAATCAATTCTCAGAACTCCGTATGAATTATGGCGTGGCAGGAAGCCCTCCCTTGGACATATGAGAATATGGGGCTGCCCGGTACATGCACTGGATAGGGATGCGAAAAAGTTGGAACCAAGATCAGAATTGTGCATGTTTGTAGGGTATCCAAAAGGAACTAAAGGAGGTCTGTTCTATAACCCGAAGGAACAAAAAGTCATTGTCTCAACCCATGCGACATTCTTGGAGGAAAGTCACATGAATGACTTTAAGCCTCAAAGCAAAGTGGTGCTAGAGGAGTTATCAGGTGAAAGAACTGCTCCACAGATTTCGGTCTTGGACGCAAGTCCGAGTTCCAGTGAAAGACCTGCAGACGATCAACAATTTTGGGTGCCTCGTCGTAGTGGGAGGGTTTCTAAGAAACCTAATTTCTTCATGTATGATGCTGAGGTATACCAGGCCGAGGCTCATAAGCATGAGGAAGATCCGGTCACATATGATGAAGCTATAAAGGATGTTGATTCTAAATCATGGAAATAGGCTATGAACAATGAGATGGATTCTATGAAATCCAACTCTGTTTGGGAACTTGTAGATTTGCTGGATGGGATAAAACCCATTGGATGTAAATGGGTCTACAAAAGAAAGAAGGATGCGGAAGGGAGAGTGGAAACTTTCAAAGCTAGACTGGTTGCAAAGGGATACATGCAAAAGGCTGGAATCGATTACGAGGAAACCTTTTCGCCTGTTGCTATGCTGAAGTCTATCCGTATTCTTCTGTCCATTGCTGCGACTCTCGATTATGAGATCTGGCAAATGGATGTCAAGACGGCATTCTTGAATGGCCATCTTGAAGAGTGTATCTATATGATACAGCCCGAAGGGTTCGTAGCGAAAGGCCAAGAAAGAAAAGTCTGCAAGTTGCTTAGATCCATTTATGGATTAAAGCAGGCATCCCGCTCATGGAACCAGAGGTTTGATCAAGCGATTAAGACATTTGGTTTTGAGCAGAACGTTGATGAACCTTGTGTTTATAAACGTATTAAGGATGGAAAAGTGGTCTTTCTGATACTCTATGTCGATGATATACTACTCATTGGGAATGATGTAGGGAACTTATCATCGGTAAAGCTTTGGTTACACCAACAGTTTGACATGAAGGACTTGGGAGAAGCTAATTATGTTCTAGGCATTCGTCTCTTCAGAGATCGAAAGAACAAAATGATAGCATTATCCCAAGCTTCATACATAGATAAAATAATTGACAAATATGCAATGCTAGAGGCAAAGAAAGGCTCACAACCTTCTATTACCGGTCTAACTCTTTCATTGGATGACTGTCCCAAGGCATCGGAAGAAAGAGAGCGTATGAGTAAGGTCCCTTATGCATCAGTTGTGGGTAGCCTTATGTACGCTATGCTTTGCACTCGCCCGGACATATGTTTTGTAGTAGGTATGGTGAGTCGATATCAAGCGAATCCTGGAACCAAGCACTGGCAAGCAGTAAAGCATATACTCAAGTATCTTAAGAGAACAAGGGATTATATGCTGGTGTATTCTAGAGGGGACCTAACACCCGTAGGATACACGGACTCAGACTTCCAGACTTGTAAGGATTCGAGGAAATCGACATCTGGATCAGTGGTTTTACTCGGAAGAGGCACCATTGTATGGAGAAGCGTGAAACAGGGCTGCACTACTGACTCTACTATGGAGGCTGAGTATGTGGCTGCGGCTGAGGCATCTAAAGAAGCGGTTTGGCTCCACAAGTTCTTTAGAGACCTTGAGGTCATTCCGGGTGTTGACAAGCCTATCACACTTTACTGTGATAATACAGGGGCTATTGCCAACACAAGGGAATCTCGGCACCATAAGAGGACCAAGCACATCGATCGGAGATATCATATTATTAGAGGGCATGTGGAGACAGGACAAGTGGATGTATATAAGATCGCGTCTGAGGGCAACATTGCCGATCCCTTTACTAAGACTTTGGTAGCTAGAAGCTTTGAGAGGCATGTAGAGGCAATGGGGATGCGTAACATGGCACATCTGCTGGCTTAGGTCAAGTGGGAGATTGTTAGGAAATGCCCTAAGTATTAGAGACATTTTGATGTATTCATTTTGAACTGGATAATAAAATTATACATAGAGGTTATTCATTACATTGCTATCTGTCCTCGTCTTATTTACATGTTAAAGTAAATGTAAGCAAATATGGCTCACTTGTTGGAAAATAAATCGGTAAAAACGTATTAGAGTGGCGCAGCGGAACAATAAAAATTTTTAGATCGTTAAATATCTCATGATGCCATATACAATAAATCAACAACAATTAAAACTCATACCTCAAGGACGCCAATGAACAGGAGGAGAGTGACCGGAGGCTTCAACCAACTAGCCTTCTCTACTATTCTCCAATTCCCGAATGGCTGAGTGTGTGGGCACTCTGAACCTCGATCGGTATGCTAGCACTGCTAGTCTTCTTCCGACCACCCAGATCTCTAAAGAACTTTATTGTCACGATGAGCTGTGCAACAATAAGCCTGCTCACCTGAGAGTCTGTGGTCTGAGAGAACTGGAGTGGCAGGACCTCTATTTATAGACCTGCATGAGGTGATTCTCTGAATTCGAATTGGACTAGGAAAAGATTTTCTCCCTTATCCAAACCAAAAAATCCGAATTTTCCAAGGGAGAATCTCCACAATTAAATTCGGTTTTCTAGGATAAATCCAATCCAAATCTCAACAAGATTTTAACTAGAATCTTATCTCCCTTTTTTCAACCAAAAAATCCGAAATTCACAAGGAGAAAATCCTCCAAAAGATTTCGGCCATTATGGATAAGGGAGAATCAAAATTCCACTAGGATTTTCAAGCTAAATCTCATCTCAACCTTATCCAAAAAATAACCGAATTCTCCTTGGATTTAGGCTCCAAAATTTCGGCCACTTTTAGGGAAGAAGAGAATCCAAATTCAACTAGGATTCAAGCTTGAATTTACCCTTGAATCTTATCCACAAAATCCGAAATTTTCATGAGCATTATCCTCAAAAATTTCGTCCCTTATTTGTTGGGATTTGGATTCAAAATTCAAGTAGGATTCTAACAAGATTATCCTCTCCAAATCCAACTCAAATTCGAATTTCAAACCTTGTGGATTTTCCACAAAAATTCGAATCCTACTTGGACTGTGATTCAAAATTTGAATTTCAAATTTCAAATTCAAATTTCAAATTCAAATTTCAAATTTCAAATTTCAAATTTCAAATTTAAATTTCAAATTCAAATTTCAAATTTGAATTTCAAATTCAAATTTCAAATTTGAATTTCAAATTCAAATTTCAAATTCAAATTTCAAATTCAAAATTCAAATTTCAAATTTCAAAATTCAAATTTCAAATTTCAAAATTCAAATTTCAAATTCCACAAAACGGTTGTGTTTCATATTCTTGTTCTCATGGATAATTTTCTACAACTCCAATCCAATCTCAAATAAAATCATGACAACTTTATTTGGAGTTCGAATAATTGTGTACTCTATTATCCAAAACAAAATCTGAATCCAACCGGAGAGAATCTTGTCTACCATCCTAATCCTGTGTCATCACCATCCATGCATAATAAACTAGCCTATAGCATACACAAATCAATTTGCCAAACGTTAAGGAATTACGTGGAGCTAGTAGAGGGACTGATTGGACATATATAATCGGGCTCCCGTGATTCCATATGATCATCATTCTGTACCGAACAACTCAATCATATGATCACTAATTTCAGAGTCACACCACTATAAACCTGAAACTGAACTCCCAATTATATACCGTATTACGTAAGCCTGTGACGAGCTACCATCCAATGACCTTGTCATATATGCAAAACCCTCATATGATATCCATGATCAGCCTTAGGTCAAAGTCCGTTTAATCCTACTGATCAGGCTATCTTAAAGTTCCATTATACTACCGAATCTAGAAAATGATTATTCACCAAATGTGAATAAGAAATCATCCGCCCAGCAGACGACCCAAGGCCTTGTCCATTTTCACATTCAGTATAATGCCTTTAAGAGGATACCTTTAACTCCTTAGAGCTATGATTCCGATATCTGCAAACAAACCCTTCATCGTATACAAGTCATGCACCCAACGAACCGGTCTATAAGCTTACTACCTCTGAGACACTTTAGCCATTGGAACATCAAAGTACACAAGTCATATACATGAAGTAGTTCATTTACTCAGGATTAAGGTTATTGCACAATGAACGTCAAAAGCAGATTGATCCACTCATAGCGGACTACGTAGATCAATCACGCTTTAGTCCCGGTCTAATATGTCACCACCAAGCAACATATCCATGTCTCTACTTGGGAGTCCAGCTCCAGACAGTCAAGACAGACCGTCCCCTCTAAGGCTTTAGACAACACAATAGTCTTAACATGAGTTAGATGCTCGGTCTAACCCCATAGACTACAGACCATAGTTTAGACTGCTAACTTTAGAACATTGTCTTCTCGCATACAAAAGTCCATTGCATGCAACGTTCTAACAGTTTTAACACAAGCAGTCAGTGAGCCATATTTGCTTACATTTACTTTAACATGTAAATAAGACGAGGACAGATAGCAATGTAATGAATAACCTCTATGTATAATTTTATTATCCAGTTCAAAATGAATACATCAAAATGTCTCTAATACTTAGGGCATTTCCTAACAATCTCCCACTTGCCCTAAGCCAGCAGATGTGCCATGTTACGCATCCCCATCGCCTCTACATGCCTCTCAAAGCTTCTAGCTACCAAAGTCTTAGTAAAGGGATCAGCGATGTTGTCCTCGGACGCGATCTTACATACATCCACTTGTCCTGTCTCCACATGCCCTCTAATTATGTGATACCTCCGATCGATGTGCTTGGTCCTCTTGTGGTGCCGAGATTCCCTTGTGTTGGCAATAGCCCCTGTATTATCACAGTAAAATGTGATAGGCTTGTCAACACCCGGAATGACCTCAAGGTCTCTAAAGAACTTGCGGAGCCAAACCGCTTCTTTAGATGCCTCAGCCGCAGCCACATACTCAACCTCCATAGTAGAGTCAGCTGTGCAGCCCTGCTTCACGCTCCTCCACACAATGGTGCCTCCTCCGAGCAAAAACACTGATCCAGATGTCGATTTCCTCGAATCCTTACAAGTCTGGAAGTCTGAGTCCGTGTATCCTACGGGTGTTAGGTCCCCTCCAGAATACACTAGCATATAATCCCTCGTTCTCTTAAGATACTTGAGTATATGCTTTACTGCTTGCCAGTGCTTGGTTCCAGGATTCGCTTGATATCGACTCACCATACCTACTGCAAAACATATGTCCGGGCGAGTGCAAAGCATAGCGTACATAAGGCTACCCACAGCGGATGCATAAGGGACCTTACTCATACGCTCTCTTTCTTCCGATGTCTTGGGACAGTCATCCAATGAAAGAGTTAAACCGGCAATAGAAGGTTGTGAGCCTTTCTTTGCCTCTAGCATTGCATATTTGTCAATTATTTTATCTATGTATGAAGCTTGGGATAACGCTATCATTTTGTTCTTTCGATCTCTGAAGAGACGAATGCCTAGAACATAATTAGCTTCTCCCAAGTCCTTCATGTCAAACTGTTAGTGTAACCAAAGCTTGACCGATGATAAGTTCCCTACATCATTCCCAATGAGTAGTATATCATCGACATAGAGTATCAGAAAGACCACTTTTCCATCCTTAATACGTTTATAAACACAAGGTTCATCAACGTTCTGCTCAAAACCAAATGTCTTAATCGCTTGATCAAACCTCTGGTTCCATGAGCGGGATGCCTGCTTTAATCCATAAATGGATCTAAGCAACTTGCAGACTTTCTTATCTTGGCCTTTTGCTACGAACCCTTCGGGCTGTATCATATAGATACACTCTTCAAGATGGCCATTCAAGAATGCCGTCTTGACATCCATTTGCCAGATCTCGTAATCGAGAGCCGCAGCAATGGACAGAAGAATACGGATAGACTTCAGCATAGCAACAGGCGAAAAGGTTTCCTCGTAATCGATTCCAGCCTTTTGCGTGTATCCCTTTGCAACCAGTCTAGCTTTGAAAGTTTCCACTCTCCCTTCCGCATCCTTCTTTCTTTTGTAGACCCATTTGCATCCAATGGGTTTTATCCCATCCGGCAAATCTACAAGTTCCCAAACAGAGTTGGATTTCATAGAATCCATCTCATTGTTCATAGCCTGTTTCCAAGATCTAGAATCAACATCCTTTATAGTTTCATCATATGTGACCGGATCTTCCTCATGCTCATGAGCCTCGGCCTGGTATACCTCAGCATCATACATAAAGAAATTAGGTTTCTTGGAAACCCTCCCACTACGACGAGGCACCCTAAATTGTTGATCGTCTGCAGGTCTTTCACTGGAACTCGGACTTACGTCCAAGACCGAAATCTGTGGAGCAGTTCTTTCACCCGATAACTCCTCTAGCACCACTTTGCTTCGAGGCTTAAAGTTATTCATGTGACTTTCCTCCAAGAATGTCGCATGGGTTGAGACAATGACCTTTTGTTCCTTCGGGTTATAGAACAGACCTCCTTTAGTTCCCTTTGGATACCCTACAAACATGCACAATTCTGATCTTGGTTCCAACTTCTTCGCATCCCCATCCAGTACATGTGCCGGGCAGCCCCATATTCTCATATGTCCAAGGGAGGGCTTTCTGCCACGCCACAATTCATACGGAGTTCTAGGAATTGATTTGCTCGGAACCTGGTTCAGAATATAGCACGCCCTTTGTAAAGCATGTCCCCAAAATGATAATGGCAGCGTTGAGTAACTCATCATGGACCGTACCATATCCAATAAGGTCCTATTTCTCCTTTCGGCTACACCATTCTATTGTGGAGTACCAGGTGCAGTCAATTGGGATAAAATCCCGTTCTCTACAAGATGTCCTAGAAATTCATCAGAGAGGTATTCGCCACCTCGATCAGATCAAAGTGTCTTTATGGATTTATCCAATTGCTTTTCCACTTCCACACGATACTCTTTGAACTTGTCAAAGGTTTCGCTCTTGCGGTGCATCAGATACACATATCCATACCTCGAGTAATCATCTATGAAAGAGACATAGTACTCGAACCCTCCTCGTGCTGTGACGTTCATGGGGCCACATACGTCAGTGTGCACAATTTCTAAGAGCTCCTGTGCCCTTATACCCTTAGCTCCAAAAGATCTCTTAGTCATCTTACCCTCTAGACAAGACTCACATTGGGGAAGTCGTACCTCCTCCAGAGATTCCAGAGGACCGTCTTTCACCAATCTTTGAATCCTATCCTGATTAATATGACCAAGTCTTAAATGCCAAAGATACGCCTTGTTAGAGTGAGAAACTTTCAACCTTTTAGAGTTATCAATTAATTCAGTGTCAAGCAGTGAGTACATCTTTGGTCTGATCAAATATAGGTTTCCATCCATCCATCCAGAACAGATAAAAGACTTATTTCTACGAATATCAACTCTTTTACTAAAAGAAACTGAATAAGAATCCTTTATTAAACAAGCTACCGATATAAGGTTCCTCCTAAAATTAGGAACATAAAAACAGTCTTTCGATAAAATAAACCTAAATTGATCAAAATAAAGATGAACGTCTCCCACTGCCTCAGCCACCACAAAGCTACCATCTCCAGTCCGCAACGAGAGGCTCCTATCATGTAGACTTCTCGTTTCCACAAACCCCGGCATAGAAACACAAACATGATTAGTGGCGCCCGAATCAATGACCCATGTGTCTTTCGATTCTTCCACCAAACACGCTTCTAAGTAATGAAGTTCCTTACCTTCCTTGCCCTTGGAGGCTAGGAATTCCCGGCAAGCCTTCTTGAAGTGACCTACCTTCCCACAGTGGAAGCATTTGGACTTTTTAGGGTCCATCGGTTTCTTGTTCTTCTTCTTCTTCTTCCCGTCCGAGACAGTAGGATTAGAAGAACTGGAAGCTACTTGCTTCTTATTTGGCCTCTTCCTCTTCCGTGAGGGATTGGAAGATTCCGCCAAATTGGCCTCTCCTTTAGGTCGGACCGTATCCTCATCCCTGATCATCCGCTCATAAGCCTGTAGTTGCTTCATGAGCTCGGTAAGTCCTAACTCCTTTGTCGCCAGATTGTATGCGGCCTTAAACCCCACAAAATCTTTAGACAGAGTCTTGAACACCATCTCGATCTGGGTGTTATAGTCCAACTCAGCACCATTCTCGGCAGCCTCAGCGAAGAATCCCATTAGAGTGATCATATGGTCCTTCACCGGAGCACCCGCCTTTTGCTTAGAGTTCATAATGCTGGTGATAGCGGACTGTCGAGCCAATTTTTCTTGGCCTCCGAACATGTCCTCCAGATTTTCCATGATCTCCCCAGCAACTTGATAAGTCTCATGCTGCTTTTGTAAAGCACTCGTCATGCTAGCAAGGATGTAGCATCGAGCTATCTCATTGGATTCTCTCCAACGATTATAGGCAACCGGGACCTCCTCAAGTGGTGTGTCAGGTTTGGGCCCAGGTGGGCATGGTTCGTCCAGTACGAACTTGTGTCTCTCGCAGCTGAGAACTATTAATAGATTTCTTTTCCAATCTTTATAATTGTCGCCATTCAACTTATTTTCAGTAAGTATCGAAATGAGGGGTGTCGGTGACATTTTGAACTGAAATAAAATTATACTAGACATCATTACAAAGCCCAAGCAAATATGCAGATAATTTAGCAAATAAAACATACAAGTATGTTCCTACATGAAACTTGAAAAAAATGTAGCATTGCAACGGTAATTCTCAGCACCTATTGCCCCAAGCCACCGAGGGGTAGTCATGAGAACAAATAGCCGGAACATGGACCCCGTCCAATTAATATATGTTACCTTAAATCCTCCAAGGTTAAGACATATATTAATAACCGCTTATTTGGCCACCAGTTTAGTTAACAGAGCTTCTAGGGAAGGTTAATAACTAAACGAGTCTTTGAGTGTATAACCATTGTTTACGTAGTCCGATCCACGTCCTACCAAGCCACCGAGGGGTGGTCATGAATAGGATCGTACCCGAACACGTTTTCCACATAGGAGATCCAATCTAGTATACCGGCGGCGGTAAACACCTACCGAGGGGTGTGGTCAGGTCAGAACTGACGCGAGGCGTTACCATGCTTTCACACATGGATCAACAATGGAGGCCGTGGGTTTTGTTTGAAACCCTCTCCCACTCAATATTTTGAAAAACATGCAAGTTTTGACAAATTATGTATGATCAATATAGTATGAGCGGTACTCACCTATCCTATATGACATGTTATCAAATATGCATACAAAACATCCATCAATACATATTTATACATCCATGACATATCACAGAAAAAAATAATTGATAGACTAACCAAGCTATGGTTCCATCATAGAACAAAGAAAATAAAGATTACAAAATTCCATCCAAAGCATTCTTTGGGTCTTGAATTTTGTTCCGTCTTCTTGTATCCATCTTTATGTAGCCTCTCCATTTATTTCTCATCCCAAGAATTATTTAAAATTTAAATTTCCAAAAATTTAAATTTCAAATTCAAACTCCAAATTCGAATTTCAAATTTAAATTTCTAATTCAAATTTTAAACAATTTTAATCATCATGTGTAATAATATGTAATTTCAAAAATTTCAAATTTTTAATTACATATTTTTAAACATGATTTAAAATTAAATCTCAAATTTAAAAATCAAAATTTTCAAATTTTGGACCGCCGCACCGCCGCCCGTGAAGGCGGCAGCCGCCGTGGGCAGCCACCAACCCCGGAGGGGCTGGCAGCCCACGGCCGCCCCTTGTGCAGCCTGCAGCACTAGGCTGCACGCCCAGACTGGGCGCAGCAGCTGGCAGGCTGCACGCCCAGGCTGCGGCCAGCCTTGGGCAGGCCACGGCCACCCCTGGCTGCAGGCAGAGCCTGCGGCCGTGGGTGGTGTGGGCCTGTACAGGGGCTGCCGCAGCCCCATCCTGCCCGAGGGCAGGGGCTGCAGCCCCTCCAAGGTTTGTCGGCCTATCCCGAGGGGTCGTGTCTCGATTTTCGTGCCATATTCCAATTTATCTTTTAGGATCTCCAAAAATTAATTTGAATCCCAATTAAATTGAAATTTTCCACACAATCAAAATTTCAACCTTTAAATTAAATTTAACTTTTGGGAAAAATAAATTACGGTCTTCAATCTTCAATCTCCTCCAAGAATAATTACATAAAAAATTCCTATACCGTTTCCGGTGTACAAAATTCTATCCATAAAAATTCTAAGAGACAAAAATTAAAATCCATGGGAAAATTACAGTGTTAATAAACTGCTCCCATGGTTACATAAAAATTCCTAGATACAATTTTTCTAAATTCTAAGGAACCATAACGGGTATAAACAAGCATGCTTATAATAATTCAAAAAATTAAAATAACCACATACTTTATACATAATACATGATAACAACATAAAGGAACCCTAGAATGCCACTCTCTAAATATCAAATCCATACATAAACAAAAAGACTAAGTAATTGTCTAATTTATGTACATGGCATAGTCATGAGATGGCTCTGATACCAATTGTAGGATAATAAACCGGTAAAAACGTATCAGAGTGGCGCAGCGGAACAATAAAAATTTTTAGATCGTTAAATATCTCATGATGCCATATACAATAAATCAACAACAATTAAAACTCATACCTCAAGGACGCCAATGAACAGGAGGAGAGTGACCGGAGGCTTCAACCAACTAGCCTTCTCTACTATTCTCCAATTCCCGAATGGCTGAGTGTGTGGGCACTCTGAACCTCGATCGGTATGCTAGCACTGCTAGTCTTCTTCCGACCACCCAGATCTCTAAAGAACTTTATTGTCACGATGAGCTGTGCAACAATAAGCCTGCTCACCTGAGAGTCTGTGGTCTGAGAGAACTGGAGTGGCAGGACCTCTATTTATAGACCTGCATGAGGTGATTCTCTGAATTCGAATTGGACTAGGAAAATATTTTCTCCCTTATCCAAACCAAAAAATCCGAATTTTCCAAGGGAGAATCTCCACAATTAAATTCGGTTTTCTAGGATAAATCCAATCCAAATCTCAACAAGATTTTAACTAGAATCTTATCTCCCTTTTTTCAACCAAAAAATCCAAAATTCACAAGGAGAAAATCCTCCAAAAGATTTCGGCCATTATGGATAAGGGAGAATCAAAATTCCACTAGGATTTTCAAGCTAAATCTCATCTCAACCTTATCCAAAAAATAACCGAATTCTCCTTGGATTTAGGCTCCAAAATTTCGGCCACTTTTAGGGAAGAAGAGAATCCAAATTCAACTAGGATTCAAGCTTGAATTTACCCTTGAATCTTATCCACAAAATCTGAAATTTTCATGAGCATTATCCTCAAAAATTTCGTCCCTTATTTGTTGGGATTTGGATTCAAAATTCAAGTAGGATTCTAACAAGATTATCCTCTCCAAATCCAACTCAAATTCGAATTTCAAACCTTGTGGATTTTCCACAACAAATTCGAATCCTACTTGGACTGTGATTCAAAATTTGAATTTCAAATTTCAAATTCAAATTTCAAATTCAAATTTCAAATTTCAAATTTCAAATTTCAAATTTAAATTTCAAATTCAAATTTCAAATTCGAATTTCAAATTCAAATTTCAAATTCAAATTTCAAATTCAAAATTCAAATTTCAAATTTCAAAATTCAAATTTCAAATTTCAAAATTCAAATTTCAAATTCCACAAAACGGTTGTGTTTCATATTCTTGTTCTCATGGATAATTTTCTACAACTCCAATCCAATCTCAAATAAAATCATGGCAACTTTATTTGGAGTTCGAATAATTGTGTACTCTATTATCCAAAACAAAATCTGAATCCAACCGGAGAGAATCTTGTCTACCATCCTAATCCTGTGTCATCACCATCCATGCATAATAAACTAGCCAATAGCATACACAAATCAATTTGCCAAACGTTAAGGAATTATGTGGAGCTAGTAGAGGGACTGATTGGACATATATAATCGGGCTCCCGTGATTCCATATGATCATCATTCTGTACCGAACAACTCAATCATATGATCACTAATTTCAGAGTCACACCACTATAAACCTGAAACTGAACTCCCAATTATATACCGTATTACGTAAGCCTGTGACGAGCTGCCATCCAATGACCTTGTCATATATGCAAAACCCTCATATGATATCCATGATCAGCCTTAGGTCAAAGTCCGTTTAATCCTACTGATCAGGCTATCTTAAAGTTCCATTATACTACCGAATCTAGAAAATGATTATTCACCATACGTGAATAAGAAGTCATCCGCCCAGCAGACGACCCAAGGCCTTGTCCATTTTCACATTCAGTATAATGCCTTTAAGAGGATACCTTTAACTCCTCAGAGCTATGATTCCGATATCTGCAAACAAACCCTTCATCGTATACAAGTCATGCACCCAACGAACCGGTCTATAAGCTTACTACCTCTGAGACGCTTTAGCCATTGGAACATCAAAGTACACAAGTCATATACATGAAGTAGTTCATTTACTCAGGATTAAAGTTATTGCACAATGAATGTCAAAAGCAGATTGATCCACTCATAGCGGACTACGTCGATCAATCACGCTTTAGTCCCGGTCTAATATGTCACCACCAAGCAACATATCCATGTCTCTACTTGGGAGTCCAGCTCCAGACAGTCAAGACAGACCGTCCCCTCTAAGGCTTTAGACAACATAATAGTCTTAACATGAGTTAGATACTCGGTCTAACCCCATAGACTACAGACCATAGTTTAGACTGCTAACTTTAGAACATTGTCTTCTCGCATACAAAAGTCCATTGCATGCAACGTTCTAACAGTTTTAACACAAGCAGTCAGTGAGCCATATTTGCTTACATTTACTTTAACATGTAAATAAGACGAGGACAGATAGCAATGTAATGAATAACCTCTAAGTATAATTTTATTATCCAGTTCAAAATGAATACATCAAAATGTCTCTAATACTTAGGGCATTTCCTAACAATCTCCCACTTGCCCTAAGCCAGTAGATGTGCCATGTTACGCATCCCCATCGCCTCTACATGCCTCTCAAAGCTTCTAGCTACCAAAGTCTTAGTAAAGGGATCAGCGATGTTGTCCTCGGACGCGATCTTACATACATCCACTTGTCCTGTCTCCACATGCCCTCTAATAATGTGATACCTCCGATCGATGTGCTTGGTCCTCTTGTGGTGCCGAGATTCCCTTGTGTTGGCAATAGCCCCTGTATTATCACAGTAAAGTGTGATAGGCTTGTCAACACCCGGAATGACCTCAAGGTCTCTAAAGAACTTGCGGAGCCAAACCGTTTCTTTAGATGCCTCAGCCGCAGCCACATACTCAGCCTCCATAGTAGAGTCAGCTGTGCAGCCCTGCTTCACACTCCTCCACACAATGGCGCCTCCTCCGAGTAAAAACACTGATCCAGATGTCGATTTCCTCGAATCCTTACAAGTCTGGAAGTCTGAGTCCGTGTATCCTACGGGTGTTAGGTCCCCTCCAGAATACACTAGCATATAATCCCTCGTTCTCTTAAGATACTTGAGTATATGCTTTACTGCTTGCCAGTGCTTGGTTCCAGGATTCGCTTGATATCGACTCACCATACCTACTGCAAAACATATGTCCGGGCGAGTGCAAAGCATAGCGTACATAAGGCTACCCACAGCGGATGCATAAGGGACCTTACTCATACGCTCTCTTTCTTCCGATGTCTTGGGACAGTCATCCAATGAAAGAGTTAAACCGGCAATAGAAGGTTGTGAGCCTTTCTTTGCCTCTAGCATTGCATATTTGTCAATTATTTTATCTATGTATGAAGCTTGGGATAACGCTATCATTTTGTTCTTTCGATCTCTGAAGAGACGAATGCCTAGAACATAATTAGCTTCTCCCAAGTCCTTCATGTCAAACTGTTGGTGTAACCAAAGCTTGACCGATGATAAGTTCCCTACATCATTCCCAATGAGTAGTATATCATCGACATAGAGTATCAGAAAGACCACTTTTCCATCCTTAATACGTTTATAAACACAAGGTTCATCAACGTTCTGCTCAAAACCAAATGTCTTAATCGCTTGATCAAACCTCTGGTTCCATGAGCGGGATGCCTGCTTTAATCCATAAATGGATCTAAGCAACTTGCAGACTTTCCTATCTTGGCCTTTTGCTACGAACCCTTCGGGCTGTATCATATAGATACACTCTTCAAGATGGCCATTTAAGAATGCCGTCTTGACATCCATTTGCCAGATCTCGTAATCGAGAGCCGCAGCAATGGATAGAAGAATACGGATAGACTTAAGCATAGCAACAGGCGAAAAGGTTTCCTCGTAATCGATTCCAGCCTTTTGCGTGTATCCCTTTGCAACCAGTCTAGCTTTGAAAGTTTCCACTCTCCCTTCCGCATCCTTCTTTCTTTTGTAGACCCATTTGCATCCAATGGGTTTTATCCCATCCGGCAAATCTACAAGTTCCCAAACAGAGTTGGATTTCATAGAATCCATCTCATTGTTCATAGCCTGTTTCCAAGATCTAGAATCAACATCCTTTATAGCTTCATCATATGTGACCGGATCTTCCTCATGCTCATGAGCCTCGGCCTGGTATACCTCAGCATCATACATAAAGAAATTAGGTTTCTTAGAAACCCTCCCACTACGACGAGGCACCCTAAATTGTTGATCGTCTGCAGGTCTTTCACTGGAACTCGGACTTGCGTCCAAGACGGAAATCTGTGGAGCAGTTCTTTCACCCGATAACTCCTCTAGCACCACTTTGCTTCGAGGCTTAAAGTCATTCATGTGACTTTCCTCCAAGAATGTCGCATGGGTTGAGACAATGACCTTTTGTTCCTTCGGGTTATAGAACAGACCTCCTTTAGTTCCTTTTGGATACCCTACAAACATGCACAATTCTGATCTTGGTTCCAACTTCTTCGCATCCCCATCCAGTACATGTGCCGGGCAGCCCCATATTCTCATATGTCCAAGGGAGGGCTTCCTGCCACCCCACAATTCATACGGAGTTCTAGGAATTGATTTACTCGGAACCTGGTTCAGAATATAGCACGCCGTTTGTAAAGCATGTCCCCAAAATGATAATGGCAGCGTTGAGTAACTCATCATGGATCGTACCATATCCAATAAGGTCCTGTTTCTCCTTTCGGCTACACCATTCTGTTGTGGAGTACCAGGTGCAGTCAATTGAGATAATATCCCATTCTCTACAAGATGTCCTAGAAATTCATCGGAGAGGTATTCGCCACCTCGATCAGATCGAAGTGTCTTTATGGATTTATCCAATTGCTTTTCCACTTCCGCACGATACTCTTTGAACTTGTCAAAGGTTTCGCTCTTGCGGTGCATCAGATACACATATCCATACCTCGAGTAATCATCTATGAAAGAGACATAGTACTCGAACCCTCCTCGTGCTGTGACGTTCATGGGGCCACATACGTCAGTGTGCACAATTTCTAAGAGCTCCTGTGCCCTTGTACCCTTAGCTCCAAAAGACCTCTTAGTCATCTTACCCTCTAGACAAGACTCACATTGGGGAAGTCGTACCTCCTCCAGAGATTCCAGAGGACCGTCTTTCACCAATCTTTGAATCCTATCCTGATTAATATGACCAAGTCTTAAATGCCAAAGATACGCCTTGTTAGAGTGAGAAACTTTCAACCTTTTAGAGTTATCAATTAATTCAGTGTCAAGCAGTGAGTACATCTTTGGTCTGATCAAATATAGGTTTCCATCCATCCATCCAGAACAGATAAAAGACTTATTTCTACGAATATCAACTCTTTTACTAAAAGAAACTGAATAAGAATCCTTTATTAAACAAGCTACCGATATAAGGTTCCTCCTAAAATTAGGAACATAAAAACAGTCTTTCAATAAAATAAACCTAAATTGATCAAAATAAAGATGAACGTCTCCCACTGCCTCAGCCACCACAAAGCTACCATCTCCAGTCCGCAACGAGAGGCTCCTATCATGTAGACTTCTCGTTTCCACGAACCCCTGCATAGAAACACAAACATGATTAGTGGCGCCCGAATCAATGACCCATGTGTCTTTCGATTCTTCCACCAAATACGCTTCTAAGTAATGAAGTTCCTTACCTTCCTTGCCCTTGGAGGCTAGGAATTCCCGGCAAGCCTTCTTGAAGTGACCTACCTTCCCACAGTGGAAGCATTTGGACTTTTTAGGGTCCTTTGGCTTCTTGTTCTTCTTCTTCTTCTTCCTGTCCGAGACAGGAGGATTAGAAGAACTGGAAGCCACTTGCTTCTTATTTGGCCTCTTCCTCTTCCGTGAGGGATTGGAAGATTCCGCCAAATTGGCCTCTCCTTTAGGTCGGACCACATCTTCATCCCTGATCATCCGCTCATAAGCCTGTAGTTGCTTCATGAGCTCGGTAAGTCCTAACTCCTTTGTCGCCAGATTGTATGCGGCCTTAAACCCCACAAAATCTTTAGACAGAGTCTTGAACACCATCTCGATCTGGGTGTTGTAGTCTAACTCAGCACCATTCTCGGCAGCTTCAGCGAAGAATCCCATTAGAGTGATCATATGGTCCTTCACCGGAGCACCAGCCTTTTGCTTGGAGTTCATAATGCTGGTGATAGCGGACTGTCGAGCCAATTTTTCTTGGCCTCCGAACATGTCCTCCAGATTTTCCATGATCTCCCCAGCAACTTGATAAGTCTCATGCTGCTTTTGTAAAGCACTCGTCATGCTAGCAAGGATGTAGCATCGAGCTATTTCATTGGATTCTCTCCAACGATTATAGGCAACCGGGACCTCCTCAAGTGGTGTGTCAGGTTTGGGCCCAGGTGGGCATGGTTCGTCCAGTACGAACTTGTGTCTCTCGCAGCTGAGAACTATTAATAGATTTCTTTTCCAATCTTTATAATTGTCGCCATTCAACTTATTTTCAGTAAGTATCGAAATGAGGGGTGTCGGTGACATTTTGAACTGAAATAAAATTATACTAGACATCATTACAAAGCCCAAGCAAATATGCAGATAATTTAGCAAATAAAACATACAAGTATGTTCCTACATGAAACTTGAAAAAACATGTAGCATTGCAATGGTAATTCTCAGCACCTATTGCCCCAAGCCACCGAGGGGTGGTCATGAGAACAAATAGCCGGAACATGGACCCCGTCCAATTAATATATGTTGCCTTAAATCCTCCAAGGTTAAGACATATATTAATAACCGCTTATTTGGCCACCAGTTTAGTTAACAGAGCTTCTAGGGAAGGTTAATAACTAAACGAGTCTTGAGTGTATAACCATTGTTTACGTAGCCCGATCCACGTCCTACCAAGCCACCGAGGGGTGGTCATGAATAGGATCACACCCGAACACGTTTTCCACATAGGAGATCCAATCTAGTATACCGGCGGCGGTAAACACCTATCGAGGGGTGTGGTCAGGTCAGAACTGATGCGAGGCGTTACCATGCTTTCACATATGGATCAACAATGGAGGCCGTGGCTTTTGTTTGAAACCCTCTCCCACTCAATATTTTGAAAAAAAACATGCAAGTTTTGACAAATTATGTATGATCAATATAGTATGAGCGGCACTCACCTATCCTATATGACATGTTATCAAATATGCATACAAAACATCCATCAATACATATTTATACATCCATGACATATCACAGAAAAAATAATTGACAGACTAACCAAGCCATGGTTCCATCCTAGAACAAAGAAAATAAAGATTACAAAATTCCATCCAAAGCATTCTTTGGGTCTTGAATTTTGTTCCGTCTTCTTGTATCCATCTTTATGTAGCCTCTCCATTTATTTCTCATCCCAAGAATTATTTAAAATTCAAATCTCCAAAAATTTAAATTTCAAATTCAAATTCCAAATTCGAATTTCAAATTTAAACTTCAAATTTAAATTTTTAAACAATTTTAAACATCATGTGTAATAATATGTAATTTCAAAAATTTCAAAATTACATATTTTTAAACATGATTTAAAATTAAATCTCAAATTTAAAAATCAAAATTTTTCTGATTTTTGGACCGTCGGACCGCCGCCCCCGTAGGCGGCAGCCGCCGTGGGCAGCCACCAACCCCGGAGGGGCTGGCAGCCCACGGCCGCCCCTTGTGCAGCTTGCCGGGCTGCAGGCTAAGCCTGCAGCACCAGGCTGCACGCCCAGACTGGGCGCAGCAGCCGGCAGGCTGCAGGCAGCGCCTGCAGCCAGAGGCTGCACGCCCAGGCTGCGGCCAGCCTTGGGCAGGCCACGGCCACCCCTGGCTGCAGGCAGAGCCTGCGGCCGTGGGTGGTGTGGGCCTGCACAGGGGCTGCCGCAGCCCCATCCTGCCCGAGGGCAGGGGCTGCAGCCCCACCAAGGCCCGTGGGCCTATTCCGAGGGGTCGTGTCTCGATTTTCGTGCCATATTCCAATTTTCTTATTAGGATCTCCAAAAATTAATTTGAATCTCAATTAAATTGAAATTTTCCACACAATCAAAATTTCAACCTTTAAATCAAATTTAACTTTTGGAAAAAATAAATTACGGTCTTCAATCTTCAATCTCCTCCAAGAATAATTACATAAAAAATTCTAAACCGTTTCCGGTGTACAAAAAATTCTAACCATAAATATTCTAAGAGACAAAAATTAAAATCCATGGGAAAAACACAGTGTTAATAAACTGCTCCCATTGTTACATAAAAAATTCCTAGATACAATTTTTCTAGATTCTAAGGAACCATAACCGGTATAAACAAGCATGCTTATAATAATTCAAAAAAAAATTAAAATAACCACATACTTTATACATAATACATGATAACAACATAAAGGAACCCTAGAATGCCACTCTCTAAATATCAAATCCATACATAAATAAAAAGACTAAGTAATTGTCTAATTTATATACATGGCATAGTCATGAGATGGCTCTGATACCAATTGTGGGAAAATAAACCGGTAAAAACGTATCAGAGTGGCGCAGCGGAACAATAAAAATTTTTAGATCGTTAAATATCTCATGATGCCATATACAATAAATCAACAACAATTAAAACTCATACCTCAAGGACGCCAATGAACAGGAGGAGAGTGACCGGAGGCTTCAACCAACTAGCCTTCTCTACTATTCTCCAATTCCCGAATGGCTGAGTGTGTGGGCACTCTGAACCTCGATCGGTATGCTAGCACTGCTAGTCTTCTTCCGACCACCCAGATCTCTAAAGAACTTTATTGTCACGATGAGCTGTGCAACAATAAGCCTGCTCACCTGAGAGTCTGTGGTCTAAGAGAACTGGAGTGGCAGGACCTCTATTTATAGACCTGCATGAGGTGAATCTCTGAATTTGAATTGGACTAGGAAAAGATATTTTCCCTTATCCAAACCCAAAAAATCCGAATTTTCCAAGGGAGAATCTCCACAATTAAATTCGGTTTTTCTAGATAAATCCAATCCAAATCTTAACAAGATTTTAGCTAGAATTTTATCTCCCTTTTCCAACCAAAAAATCCGAAATTCACAAGGAGAAAATCCTCCAAATTTTCGGCCACTTTTAGGATAAGGGAGAATCAAAATTCCACTAGGATTTCTCAAGCAAAATCTCATCTTAACCTTATCCAAAAATAACCGAATTTCCTAGGATTAGGGATCCATAATTTTGGCCACTTTTGGGAGGAGAGAGAAACCAAATTCAACTAGGATTGAAGCTTGAATATTCCCTTGAATCTTATCCACAAAATCCGAAATCTTTCATGAGGATTATCCTCAAAATTTCGTCCCTTATTTGTTGGGATTTGGATTCAAAATTCAAGTAGGATTCTAACAAGATTATCCTCTCCAAATCCAACTCAAATTCGAATTTCAAACCTTGTGGATTTTCCACAACAAATTCGAATCCTACTTGGACTGTGATTCAAAATTTGAATTTCAAATTTCAAATTCAAATTTCAAATTCAAATTTCAAATTTCAAATTTCAAATTTCAAATTTAAATTTCAAATTCAAATTTCAAATTCGAATTTCAAATTCAAATTTCAAATTCAAATTTCAAATTCAAAATTCAAATTTCAAATTTCAAAATTCAAATTTCAAATTTCAAAATTCAAATTTCAAATTCCACAAAACGGTTGTGTTTCATATTCTTGTTCTCATGGATAATTTTCTACAACTCCAATCCAATCTCAAATAAAATCATGGCAACTTTATTTGGAGTTCGAATAATTGTGTACTCTATTATCCAAAACAAAATCTGAATCCAACCGGAGAGAATCTTGTCTACCATCCTAATCCTGTGTCATCACCATCCATGCATAATAAACTAGCCAATAGCATACACAAATCAATTTGCCAAACGTTAAGGAATTATGTGGAGCTAGTAGAGGGACTGATTGGACATATATAATCGGGCTCCCGTGATTCCATATGATCATCATTCTGTACCGAACAACTCAATCATATGATCACTAATTTCAGAGTCACACCACTATAAACCTGAAACTGAACTCCCAATTATATACCGTATTACGTAAGCCTGTGACGAGCTGCCATCCAATGACCTTGTCATATATGCAAAACCCTCATATGATATCCATGATCAGCCTTAGGTCAAAGTCCGTTTAATCCTACTGATCAGGCTATCTTAAAGTTCCATTATACTACCGAATCTAGAAAATGATTATTCACCATACGTGAATAAGAAGTCATCCGCCCAGCAGACGACCCAAGGCCTTGTCCATTTTCACATTCAGTATAATGCCTTTAAGAGGATACCTTTAACTCCTCAGAGCTATGATTCCGATATCTGCAAACAAACCCTTCATCGTATACAAGTCATGCACCCAACGAACCGGTCTATAAGCTTACTACCTCTGAGACGCTTTAGCCATTGGAACATCAAAGTACACAAGTCATATACATGAAGTAGTTCATTTACTCAGGATTAAAGTTATTGCACAATGAACGTCAAAAGCAGATTGATCCACTCATAGCGGACTACGTAGATCAATCACGCTTTAGTCCCGGTCTAATATGTCACCACCAAGCAACATATCCATGTCTCTACTTGGGAGTCCAGCTCCAGACAGTCAAGACAGACCGTCCCCTCTAAGGCTTTAGACAACATAATAGTCTTAACATGAGTTAGATGCTCGGTCTAACCCCATAGACTACAGACCATAGTTTAGACTGCTTACTTTAGAACATTGTCTTCTCGCATACAAAAGTCCATTGCATGCAACGTTCTAACAGTTTTAACACAAGCAGTCAGTGAGCCATATTTGCTTACATTTACTTTAACATGTAAATAAGACGAGGACAGATAGCAATGTAATGAATAACCTCTAAGTATAATTTTATTATCCAGTTCAAAATGAATACATCAAAATGTCTCTAATACTTAGGGCATTTCCTAACATCCCGTGATTCCATATGATCATCATTCTGTACCAAACAACTCAATCATATGATCACTAATTTCAGAGTCACACCACTATAAACCTGAAACTGAACTCCCAATTATATACCGTATTACGTAAGCCTGTGACGAGCTACCATCCAATGACCTTGTCATATATGCAAAACCCTCATATGATATCCATGATCAGCCTTAGGTCAAAGTCCGTTTAATCCTACTGATCAGGCTATCTTAAAGTTCCATTATACTACCGAATCTAGAAAATGATTATTCACCAAATGTGAATAAGAAATCATCCGCCCAGCAGACGACCCAAGGCCTTGTCCATTTTCACATTCAGTATAATGCCTTTAAGAGGATACCTTTAACTCCTTAGAGCTATGATTCCGATATCTGCAAACAAACCCTTCATCGTATACAAGTCATGCACCCAACGAACCGGTCTATAAGCTTACTACCTCTGAGACGCTTTAGCCATTGGAACATCAAAGTACACAAGTCATATACATGAAGTAGTTCATTTACTCAGGATTAAGGTTATTGCACAATGAACGTCAAAAGCAGATTGATCCACTCATAGCGGACTACGTAGATCAATCACGCTTTAGTCCCGGTCTAATATGTCACCACCAAGCAACATATCCATGTCTCTACTTGGGAGTCCAGCTCCAGACAGTCAAGACAGACTGTCCCCTCTAAGGCTTTAGACAACACAATAGTCTTAACATGAGTTAGATGCTCGGTCTAACCCCATAGACTACAGACCATTGTTTAGACTGCTAACTTTAGAACATTGTCTTCTCGCATACAAAAGTCCATTGCATGCAACGTTCTAACAGTTTTAACACAAGCAGTCAGTGAGCCATATTTGCTTACATTTACTTTAACATGTAAATAAGACGAGGACAGATAGCAATGTAATGAATAACCTCTATGTATAATTTTATTATCCAGTTCAAAATGAATACATCAAAATGTCTCTAATACTTAGGGCATTTCCTAACATCACTGACTGCTTATGTTAAAACTATTAGAACGTTGCATGCAATGGACTTTTGTATGCGAGAAGACAATGTTCTAAAGTTTGCGGTCTAAACTATGGTCTGTAGTCTATGGGGTTAGACCGAGCATCTAACTCATGTTAAGACTATTATGTTGTCTTAAGCCTTGGAGGGGACAGTCTGCCTTGACTGCCTGGAGTTGGACTCCCAAGTAGAGACATAGATATGTTACTTGGTGGTGACATATTAGACCGGGACTAAAGCGTGATTGATCTACGTAGTCCGCTATGAGTGGATCAATCTACTTTTGACGTTCATTGTCCAATAACCTTAATCCTGAGTAAATGAACTACTTCATGTATATGACTTGTGTACTTTGATGTTCTAATGGGTAAAGCGTCTCAGAGGTAGTAAGATTATAGACCGGTTCGTTGGGTGCATGACTTGTATACGATGAAGGGTTTGTTTGCAGATATCGAAATCATAACTCTGAGGAGTTAAAGGTATCCTCTTAAAGGCATTATACTGAATGTGAAAATGGACAAGGCCTTGGGTCGTCTGCTGGGCGGATGACTTCTTATTCACATATGGTGAATAAACATATTCCTAATTCGGTAGTATAATGGAACTTTAAGATAGCCTGATCAGTAGGATTAAATGGACTTTGACCTAAGGCTGATCATGGATATCATATGAGGGTTTTGCATATATGACAAGGTCATTGGATAGTAGCTCGTCACAGGCTTACGTAATACGATATATAATTGGGAGTTCAGTTTCAGGTTTATAGTGGTGTGACTCTGAAATTAGTGATCATATGATTGAGTTGTTCGGTATAGAATGATGATCATATGGAATCACAGGAGCCTGATTATATATGTCCAATCAGTCCCTCTACTAGCTCCACATAATTCCTTAATGTTTTGCAAATTGATTTGTGTATGCTATTGGCTAGTTTATTATGCATGGATGGTGATGACACAGGATTAGGATGAAAGACAAGATTTTCTCCGGTTGGATTCAGATTTTGTTTTGGATAATAGAGTACACAATTATTCGAACTCCAAATAAAGTTGCCATGATTTTATTTGAGATTGGATTGGAGTTGTAGAAAATTATCCATGAGAACAAGAATATGAAACACAACCGTTTTGTGGAATTTGAAATTTGAAATTTGAAATTTGAAATTTGAATTTGAAATTTGAATTTCAAATTTTGAATCACAGTCCAAGTAGGATTCGAATTTGTTGTGGAAAATCCACAAGGTTTGAAATTCGAATTTGAGTTGGATTTGGAAAGGATAATCTTGTTAGAATCGTACTTGAATTTTGAATCTAAATCCCAACAAAAGTGGACGAAATTTTTGAGGATAATCCTCAATGGAATTTCGGTTTTTGTGGATAAGGTTCAAGGGAAAATTCAAGCTTCAATCCTAGTTGAATTTGGATTCTCTCCTTCCCTGAAAAGTGGCCGAAATTAGGGAGAAAATCTCCTAGGAAATTCGGTTATTTTTGGATAAGGTTGAGATAAGATTCAAGCTTGAAAATCCTAGTGGAATTTTGATTCTCCCTTATCCTAAAAGTGGCCGAATTATTGGAGGAAAAATCTCCTTGGAAATTTCAGATTTTTTGGTTGAAACAGGGAGATAAAATTCTAGTTAAAATCTTGTTTAGATTTGGATTTGATTTACCTAAGAAAACCGAATTTTTTGTTGAGATTCTCCCTTGGAAAAGTTTAGATTTTTTGGTTATGGATAAGGGAAAATATCTTTTCCTAGTCCAATTCAAATTCAGAGAATCACCTCATGCAGGTCTATAAATAGAGGTCCTACCACTCCAGTTCTCTTAGACCACAGACTCTCAGGTGAGCAGGCTTATTGTTGCATAGCTCATCGTGACAATAAAGTTCTTTAGAGATCTAGGTGGTCGGAAGAAGACTAGAAGTGCTAGCATACCGATCGAGGTTCAGAGTGCCCACACAGTCAGCCATTCGGGAATTAGAGAATAGTAGAGAAGGCTAGTTGGTTGAAGCCTCTGGTCATTCTCTTCCTGTAAGATTGGCGTCCTTGAGGTATGAGTTTTAATTGTTGTTGGTTTATTGTATATGGCATCATGAGATATTTAACGATCTAAAAATTTTTATTGTTCCGCTGCGCCACTCTGATACGTTTTTACCGATTTATTATCCTACAAGCACATGACCAGCTCCAAGGAATGTAATGGAAGCACGCAGTTTCCTAGGCCTAACAGAATATTACCGGTGCTTTGTCGAAGGTTTTTTTTTTAAAGCTAGCCGTACCACTCACAGTGCTTACGAGGAAAGGAAAGAGGTATGAGTGAATAGATAAGTGTGAGGAGAGCTTTCTAGAGCTGAAACGACGATTCACAAGTGCTCTAGTGTTGACTATTCCAGACGCTAGTCGAGGAAACTTTGTGATTTGCGGCGACGTATCCCAGACCAAATTAGGGGTCGTATTGATGCAAAATGGTGGAGTGGTTGTGTACGCCTTGCGACAACTCAATAACCACGAGGAGAACTACCCTACTCATGATCTGGAGCTAACAGCCATAGTTTTGACGCCAAAAAAAAATATGAAGGCACTACCTATACGGAATCAACTGTGAGATTTACATAGACCACAAGAGGCTCAAGTATATCTTCACGCAGAAATAGCTTAACATGAGGCAACAAAGATGGCTAAAATTGGTAAAGGATTATGATTGCGAGGTCCTGTACCATTGAGGAAAAGCCAACAAGGTGGCTGATGTTCCGAGTCGGGATGGTGGCTTATAGACTAGCGCTCCGTCCCGAGTTAGCTACAGTGCACAACATTTTCCACGTCTTGATGCTGAAGAAGTACAAGCTAGATAGCTCCCACATTTTGAGCTAAGAACCCATAGAGGTATATGCCGATCTTACTTACGAGGAGAAACTGTGCAAATCCTAGTCAGAGAGGAGAAAGTATGTAGGAATAAGGTATTACCGATGGTAAAAGTGATATGGCAGAATCATAATGTAGAGGAAGCCATATCGGAATGGGAAGAAGATATGAAAAGAGACTTCCTAGAATTATTTTAATTTTCAAGGACAAAAATTTTGTAAAGGGGGTAGGTTATAATGACCCCTATATTCCCGAAACCTAATCACTATGTAATCAATAATTAAGTTGATAAATACAGTGTATTTTTCCCAATTGAATGAAGTAAACAGGTATAGTGATGTTTAATTACTATTTATGCAATGAAAGGGGCGATCGACAGTGAAATCGGGTCACCTTAACATATGTGTTTGTGTGTGTAAGACACGCAGTATCAAGAAACTGATCCAGACAACCATTTCTTGACATAGAACTGATAAGTTAATCATCAGTATGGTCAGACCGGTTATTTGAGTATGGTAGTGATGATTACCTTAATGGAGGTATAGTATTGAGAAATATGGTCCAGATGACCTCTTCTCGCCCAGAAACTGACGAAATCAGAGCCAGAATGCTCAGACTGGTCAGTTAAACAGAAAATAATGAATAGTAAATAGCAAAAATGTAGTGTCAGGTTAATGGCCAAGACGACCTTAATTTGACCTAGAACTGATATATTTATAGTCAGCTGGCTCAATTTAGTCAATTGAGCATAAAAGGATAATTTTTGTTTGAGAGATACGCAGTATCGGGAAAAGGGTCAAGACGACATTTTCTTGCCACGAAACTGATATATTTAGACTTAGAGCGCTCAAATTAATCAATTGAGCACAAGACATGTTTTTCGAGATAGGGACAGACAAATCCTAAAAACTGGTCCAGACAACCTCAGATAGACATATAAATTTGAAATCAGCACATCTAAATTAGTTAGGAGAGACTGTGTTTGAAATTTCACATGAAAACACCTCGTTATGCGTGTGCAAGGATAACACAGTGTAGACACCACCACAGTATGGGAAATGAGCAGTAAAATAGACTTAGAATGGGCTCATAGGCATTACAACCCAACCAGGAATAACTAGTTTAAGAATTGGATTTAGAAAATGCAATTTCGGTGGAAATCTAGAACACTGTCAAAAAAGGACCGAACACCATTGTGGGAAATTAAACTGCAAAGAGAAGCAAATGTAGATTAATTTCACCCCTTAAAAACTGTGTATTCTAGCTGAAAAAGCAGCTGAATTTAGCTGCAAAAATACCCTAAAAGTTGGCATTAAAATATTACAAATAGGTATGACACATTGATTAAAATAATGAATAGTATTGAGCACATGGCAAACCAAGCAATTAAGGCAATTTGAATCCACTTTCTTTTTTCAGCTAGGCCATGTTTTTTTAGGGCTGCTTGCAGCCAAAATTTGTCCCCCCTTAAGCTTAGTTATTAGCTTAATTAAGTGGGTTTTAGATTGATTAATTTTGGTTAGTTTTGCCTATAAAAGAATGTGCTTGGCATTAGGTTTCATTTCCTTCTTTTGCACACCCAAAAACCACAAACTTTTTCTCCCTTTGCTTTAGAAATTTTCACCCCTTTCTAGCCCCAAAACAAACGATTTTCAAGCCAAGAAACCTAGCCAAAAGTTTACCAAAAACTAGCTACCACCTAGCTTATGTTGGAGCCATTTTCTCAAGCCATCTGAAGGTCATTCAAGGGTAAGATTCTAGAATAATCTTTGTGGTTTTTAGTTGTTATTTTGGTTTGATGATAAGAGAAAATTTTTGGTGTCTTTTATAGTATAAACCAACCCCAAACAACCTTGGTTCACACAACCATTTTTGGTCACCCAAGCTTTGATTCGGTGTGCTTGGTTCAAAGCACATGATATAAAATCGAAAATCCTCTTTTTGTGTTTAGTTATTTTTAAGTTTTTGATCAAGGAATTTATGTGTATTTATTTGTGCAATAGGTTATAATAAGTTTATTTTGAGCCTTTAGCTTTTCATTTTTAAGTTTATATGGTTGTGTGGTTGTGGTTTAAATTTTATGGATGGATATATGTATGTGTGGACGTTAAGGTGGCTTGACACAAATCTGTCCCCAGATCTAGGCGACAGGTTTTGGCCATTTTGACCATGTTAGAGTCCAAATTTGGGATTTGGTAAAACATAAAGTTTTAAGAAATTTTGTTACGGTAATTTTTGCATCAAATAGCTTTTAGCCAAAATTAACTATAATATAAACTTTTCGAATAATTTTGAACCTGTGTCCAAAACCAGGACAAAAAAATCCAAGCACAGGAACAGTCTTGGGTTTTGTTAAAAATGAACTACTTTGAGTCCGAACTGGATCTCGGGCTCAACACAAAAGTTGTAGATCTTGTCGAAATCTTTAAGATGACCTATGCATGTTTTAAAAATTTGGCCGATTCGGACCTCAAACAGAGCCATTTTTAAAATAGTGCAAAACTAGGATTTTTCTTAAAACTAGACACAAGATAGCCAATAGTTTGATAGGTTTAGGACCTGATAGAGTTTGATTTAAGCTCCGAGATGACACAAGAGTTGTTTATCTCGTCGAGGATGAAAAGTTTTATGTTCGTCAAATTTACAAACTAAGTCGTTTCAAGTAAGTTTTAAAAACAATTTCGGTAATTGGTTCAAAAATCACTTTTAAAATACAAATACCAAAATGTGTTCTAACCTTTTTAAAAAAATAAAAATATGGTTTCAATAAAATGCCCCCACCTTCCAACGAGGTGATAAGGGGACGATTTCAAAGAACACAACTTTTCCAAAAATTTTTATGAGGCAACCAAAACAATTTTCAAAAATAACACAGTAGTGGTAGCCCGATAGGCTACCACACCAAACAAGCAAAGTAACCTGGTAAACTACCTAGTTAATGACGCGCGAGGTAACCAATCGGTTGACTGGTCGATCGGCCAGTCAATGACTGAGTTTGAACGATATAGTGAGGAGCGATGATTAATTTGTCAAGCAGACAACTTAATCAAACACGATAGAAGTTAGATACCAAATTTCCCAAAATAGAACAGTTGGGTACCAATGGATCTCGGTATCATACAACGATACAACTTATAGTCACTAATAGTAATAGTAATAAAAAATGATGTTAATTAATTTATTGAGTAATAAATTAATTAGCCACGATTAGACAATCAAACTTACGAAAAGAGAGCAAGTTAGTATCGACTGTAATTAGTACCATAAGTTAGTATCCACTTTAGTCACTAATGATATTAGTGACTAAGCAAAAGTATTAATGGAATCCGTATTGATAACAGGTATTCACTTGTAATTTGACAAAGGCGAGAGTACAAGTTTGCTTGCAAACTAGGTAAGTACAACTCCGCCTACAGCATGAGCAAAATGAATTTAAAGTATTGATTTTTACAGTATGTTAAGTATGCAAACCATGCACTGTTATTGCATCACATGTTAAGAAAGCATATAGTTTCACAATCGCATAGATTGATGACCAATACAAGTTAGATGCTATTACATCCCTATCAGGTAAGATTAGGAGATAGCCTAGTAGGGCTTACGGCATGAGAATAAAAGATAATAAGACTGAAAACTTAAGTGTTGGCGTACCGGCCTCCCGTTGGTGAGGTTTTATGTTATGATTTCTACTATAGTAAAATGCTACCTCCCGTAGGTAAGGTTAATGGCTAATTAGTGGAATGCTACCTCTCGTAGGTGAGGTTAATGGCTAAAACTTAAAGGTTTTATATTATGATTTCCACTATAGTAAAATGCTACCTCTCGTAGGTGAGGCTAATGGCTAATTAGTGGAATGCTATCTCCCGTAGGTGAGGTTAATGTCTAAAAGTTAAAGGTTTTATGTTCTGATTTCCACTACAGTAAAATGCTACCTCCCGTATGTAAGGGCCGCCATTTTCATGGCACCTACTTACCATGTAATGAGACGTTAATGAATAAAATTAGAGTATTTTGAGAGCTTTTAGATGTACATTTGGAGAACGCAGTCAAGTACATGCCTGTGTAGGTGGTCGTGTACCGTTCAAACTGTGTACGCATGAGAGAAGCCGTGTAAGTGTACAGGGCTTTGTGGTGTGACACGGTTAGGTACATAGCCGTGTAAGTGGCTATGTACCGTTTGGGTAAACGAACGTGTCCCAGGACATGGCCATGTTGAGCAAGCTCAACTAGTACATGCCCGTGTCTAGACAATACACGCCCATGTTAGAACCCGTGTAAAAGGCTGTGTAATGAGCAGAGAGCTGTTACACTAACTTTCAAAATTTATAAAACCTAATTGCTATGTAATGAGTGATTAAGTTGGAAAATACAGAGTATTTTCCAGTTGAATAAATTAAATAGGTACGGTACTGTTTAAATACTATTCATACAGTGAAAGGAACGATCAAAAGTGAATCTGGTCCACCCTATTATATGTATGAGTATATGAGACACACAGTGTCAGGAAACTAGTCCAGACAACCATTTCTTAACACAAGACTAGTGAGTAGATCACTAAAACGCTCGGACCGAATGTCTGAGCACAACAATGATGGATAACCGCCACGGCCCAAAATTTAGACACGTGACACGGCAGCCAAATCATAATATCAACCTGGGATTTAAGGAAAACATTTATTACGAAAAACGGGTCAACATTATAATTTAGCTAAGCCTAATTATTTATAAAGTAGCATCATAACCACAAAATAAAATAAAGTTGAAAATAAATACTTTTTAATGCTGAAATCAAACACAAAATCGGTCTTCAGAAGAAATTACCAACCATAAAATATTCCCAAGCATGAAATTTAAATAACGTGAAATAAAGTCCAAACTTAAGGTCTCATTACATCAGAACGAGAAACAGAAAGAAGAAGATGGAGAAAACGGATAGCATCATCTTTGGTAGAAACGGATAGCTCAACGATTTTCGGAACTGCTACTTCCTGCACCTGGAAGTAGTCATTTCGAAATCACAAAGAAAAGGAACGTGAGCACTGCCTCAGTAGGATAGAAACAAAGGTAGGTTAAACAGGTAACATTTAAAAGTATGACATAATATTCTTTTCCAAATATAATCAACAATTTAAAAAAATACATGGCATAATAATCATAAAAAAAATAATCAACAATTTCGTGAAAACATTTTTAATACAAGTTTTATTCTGCTGAGGACTTAGCATAGCTGCAATATACGTGCCTCAATATTAAAAATAATAAATCATTAAAAAAAACCATCATATTTTGAGTGAGGACTTGTCGTAGCTATAATATACGTGCCTCGAATTGAATTATCCTAAATCATCTCGTTACGGTCTAAATAGGCCGAACGACCTTGCGTAGGTTTAGGGACCTTCCCCCATGGCGTCAACTTTGGGACGCACGCATCATTTATAATGATCGTGAACTAGAACTCAATTATGTTCACCGGATTATTCAAAAGATGGTATTTACCAAGTTATATTATGCCATTAATCAAAACACGCTTTAAAATACACATTTATTACATAACACTTTGCATGCGTTTATTTCATCAAAAACAGTATAATAATTTCATAAACTGAAATAGCATATCATCGATAAAACAGGGAAATTTAAAACACTTGACTACTCCCAGAAAAGGCTAGAAAGTCCTACCTCGATTATTACACAAGCGTTGCAATAACATGATCCATGAATCAAGAAAGAACGTCAAATAAATCCTATAATCACAACATATGATTAGTCTAGGTCTAGACATAATCATCCAATAATTTTAGTGTGCCACAAATGGATTTTAAAATGTTTAATAAACATTTGAGATTTAAAATTTGTGAAAAACCTTTAGGTAGGATATTACTGGACATGGGCAGACTGACCTAGGTTGACTATAAAATCAATATTAATTCATTTTTAATTCCAAAAATTCTAAATTTTTAATATGTTAAACTAGACATCCGTAGCTTTAATTCCATATAATTTTTATAATTTTTAGACATCGTTTGGTTATTCAATTAGGCCAACATCCGAGGGGTTGTTTTCAGGCATGAAATTTGGGTTTCGGTTTCAATTCAAAAACTGGTAGTTCTGTCCACCTATCTTAGAAAAATACTTTGACTGAGCCAATGGATGAGTTTGGTTCTGAAATTTTGTAGGCATTTAGGGGACATCTTGAATTTAATTTTAGGTTCAAGATTTACTCGAAAATCATTTTTAAAACTCAAGTTATGGCTACTGTTCATATGGTAGTTTTCCAGATTTCCATTTTTCCTGTCCGAATTTCAATTAGCCTCAAACCAATTCAATTTTCATACAATGATCATGAATTCTCGTGGAGAACCTTATTTATATGTCATTCACACAACCCAAGAATCAAATTGGCAAAAATCATAAAATTTAGAAATGTGATAATAGGGTTTTTGAAAGGGGATCCATGAGGCAAAATTTTTAGGGTTTTAGAGAGAGAAATCACACCTTGTTTGTGCTGCACTATTTTTGATGCTTCGTCACCTTTTTGGCTGAATTTGTATGAGTGTTGGAGTCTTCAAAATAGTAAGGAAAAAAGTGGAGAAAAACCATAAAAATTTCAGATTTAAAATCAAAAGGAGAAGGAAGGAAAAAGTTGATTTCTCACCTTGTTTTTGTCTCAAAAGTTGTTGAATCTTTAAGCTGCCTTTAGGTAGGTTTTTGCTTGCTGTTTTGGTGTGTTTTGGGAGAGGAGAATTTAGAAAGGAAATAAGGGGAGGCTGGCCGAATTTTGGGAGAGGAAGGAAAGGTGAATGAGAGTTGAAAGAGGGTTTTTATACTAGGTTTTTCTTTCCTTTTTGCTTCCTTGTTTGGCCGAATCTTTTGAGGGGCAAAAGGGAAAGTTTTTGTGCTGTTTTGAGGCTAGGGTTTTTCTCTCCTTATTTCTCCTCAAGTGACCAAAATTACCCATTAGTTTTTAAGGAAAAATAATTTGAATTTTGATTAAGTTTTGACCTAGCTTTTAATTCAAATAAAATCTCCTTTATTTCCTACACTTTAGGGCCGAATTTCTTCTTTTTATTTAAGGAATGAAATTTGAGTTTGAATCCTCCTTGGATTTGTGGGATTTAAATTTTAATTAAAAATCCCAAGTAATGGCCGAATATTTTAGGGTTTTTGAGGTTCAAATTGTTGACTTTTTGAGTGGGATTTGACTAGGAAACCAACCTAGGGTTTCTAAAAGATTTTTAATTAATTTTTGGCATACTAATTTCATTTAAATTATATATTGACCCTTAAATAAAATTTAAGGTGTCACAAATATCTACCACTAAAAATAGTTTCGTCCTTGAAACTTTAAGAATTACTCCACACTAAAGAAGAGAATAAGAATATGAATAACTTCTCATTTCATTGAGCAATCTAAATGCACCTTTCAAAACATATAGTGGTATATCTACCACTATGAACAGAGTAGGGTTACAAAACAAACTTAGGTCGACTACATTACATGTACTCTACTGCTTAGCGAACCATTCAGCATGGTTCTCACGCATATCTTTCTCGATTTCCCATGTGGCTTCCTCTTCACCATGGTTACTCCAAAGTACCTTCACCATGGGTATTGTTTTCGTTCTCAGCTACTTGACCTTACGATCCAAAATCTTCACCGGAACCTCGACGTAAGAGACATCTGGTTGGATTTCTACATCATCTGTTGAAATGACTTCGGACTCTGTTTGTGCACTCTTCCTCAGCATCGACACATGGAAAACGTTGTGCACTCCCAAGGTGTCGGGTAACTTCAGCTCATATGTAACCTTACCAACTCTGCGTACGATCTCGAAAGGTCCAATGTAACGCGGTGCTAGCTTCCCTTTAACTCCGAAACGAGAGATACCTTTCTTCAGTGAAACCTTTAGCAACACAAACTCTCCAACCTCGAACTCTAACAGCTTTCTGTGTTGATCTGCATAGCTCTTCTGTCGACTCTATGCTGTTAGAAGTCGTTGTTTGATGATGGCAATCTTCTCGTACTGGTGTAGGATCATATCGGGTCCACCCACTGGTGCTTCCTGGTTGTCAACCCAATAGATGGGTGATCGACAAGGCTTTCCGTACAACGCTTCAAAGGGTGCCATTCCGATACTTGCTTGATAACTGTTGTTGTATGCGAACTCTGCCATGTAGAGGTGTCTGCTCCATCCATCTCCAAGATCAAGAACGTAGGCACGTAGCATATCCTCGAGAATCTGTATGAGACACTCCGACTGACCATCTGTCTGCGGATGAAAAGCGGTGCTGAAGTTCAGTTCTGTGCCTAGAGCTTCCTGTAGACTTTGCCAAAAGCGAGCGTTGAAGCGCGTATCACGATCAGAAATGATCACTGAAGGGACTCCATGCAATCTGACTATGTTCCTCACGTAAAGTTCGGGTAGCTGGTTCCTGTTGCAAGTCGTCTTGAATGGGATGAAGTGCGCGGTCTTCGTGAGACGATCTACAACTACCCAGACTCCATCAGATCCATCATGTGCTCTCGGTAAGCCGGTCAAGAAGTCCATTCCTATACTATCCCACTTCCACCGAGGTATTGGAAGTGGTTGGAGCAGACCTGCAGGTCTCTCCCGTACTACCTTTACCTTCTGACACATCAAACAGTTGGCCACGAAGTTCTTCACATCTAATTTCATACCTCTCCACCAAAACTGTCGTCTTAGGTTTTGATACATCTTGTTTCCACCTGGGTGCATGGCGAACCTCGACTGATGACACTCTGACAAGATCTCCTGTATAAGCTCTGGGATGTGTGGCACTGCTAAGCGACCCTCATTGTAAAGAATTCCACTAGCGTCCGTCGACCACTCTACAACATGCTTGCCCTTTAACAATCTATCTCGGATGTCAACGAAACGTGTATCTGCCAACTGATTCTCCTTGATCCTCTACAAGTAGTCTGGTTCCATCACTAAGTTATACAACACTGGGTGACCCTGAACTTCGCCAAAACGAACCTGATAAGCTGTAAGAACTCTGTCCTTTTCCCACTCATCTCTCTGCATAGCCATTATAGAAGCATCATGATCAGGATTGGGAACTGCCTTTCTTTTCCTACTTAGAGCATCTGCAACCACGTTTGCTTTACCGGGATAGTACTCGACTTGGAAGTCGTAGTCTTGCATGTATTCTACCCATCTTCTCTAACGCAGGTTGAGATCTTTTTATGTAGCTAGGTAGTTCAAACTCTTGTGATCTGAAAACAGTCTAAAACTGGCACCACACAGATAACAACGCCAAATCTTAAGCACGAACACTACTGTAGCCAACTCTAGATCATATGTAGGGTAGTTTCGTTCATGTTGTTTCAGCTGTCATGAGGCATAAGCGATAACTCAGTTCTGTTGCATCAAAACTGCTCCAAGACTTTGATAAGAAGCATCGATGTAGAAGTCATATACTTGATCCTGATCCGGAATGATAAGGATAGGTGCAGACGTCAAACGACTCTTTAACTCCTGGAAAACTGACTCACAGCTGTTGTCCCAAATGAAAGGTATATCCTTCTTTGTCAGATTGGTGAGGGGAGCAGCGAGCTTGCCGAAGTCCTGTACAAAACGTCGATAATATCCCACTAAGCCCAAGAAGCTTTGGATCTCTAGAACATTCTTCAGTCGTTCCCACTTAAGAATCGCTTCAACCTTGGATGGATTAACTGATATACCGTCTCCTGAGATGATATGCCCGAGAAACTTAACCTCTGTCATCCAAAACTCACATTTTTCTTTCTTGGCGTACAACTGATGTTCATGAAGAGTCTGTAAAACTATACTAAGATACTATGCATGATCTTCACGAGTTCGGGAGTAGATGGGGATGTCGTCGATGAATACGATGATGAACTTTTCAAGAAAAGGTCGGAAGACTCTATTCATCATATCCATGAAGGCTGCTGGCGTGTTTGTCAAACCGAAAGGCATTACTAAGAACTCATAACTGCCATACCTTATTCGGAATGCTGTCTTCGGGATATCCTCTTCTCTAACACGAATCTGATGATAACCAGATCTCAAATCAACCTTGGAGAAGAAACAAGCTCCACCCAACTGATCGAACAAGTCATCTATACGTGGTAACGGATACTTATTTTTTATGGTCACACTGTTGAGCTTTCTGTATTCCACACAGAGACGTACCGAACCGTCAGCTTTCTTCACAAAAAGGACTGATGAACCCCAAGGTGAGTTACTATCTCGGATAAAGCCCAGCGATTTCAACTCATCCAGCTGCTTGCTCAACTCTTTCATCTCTAGAGGTGCCATACGATACGGAGCAGAAGCAAAAGGAGCTATTCCGGGAACTAAGTCGATACGAAACTCTATTTCTCGATGAGGCAGTAAACCTGGAAGATCTTTTGGAAAAACATCTGGAAAACTATCGACAACAGGTATAGGTTGGGTACTCTTTTCAGAACTGGATCCTTCCACTGCATACAAGGATAAGAAGCAAAGAATACCCTGTCTACTCTTCGACACTAACCTCAGAGCAGATCTATCAACATCTGAAACTAAGCTTAACTGATAGGACACCACATGTCCGAAATCAGTTGTAAAAATAACGCGATGATTACGACAATTAAGCATAATCCCATATCGGGAAAGCCAGTCATATCCCAGAATAACATCATAAGCAAACATAGGCATTACCACAAGTGATGCCTCCAAACAAACATCCCCAACATAAACATAGGCTTAACACCCATCACTAACGGTAGTCGTGCCCAACAGGGATTTCACACATAAGGGAGAGTCAAGATTTTACAGTTTTAAACCAAGTGAACGAGCATAATGTTGGGCTATAAAAGAGTGTGTAGGCCCGGTGTCAAACAAAACATTTGCATATGTACCAAAGATAGGAATTATACCATCTAATGCAGTTAGTGTATGATCTATCTCCATGCTGTCAGCTCCAAGAGTGTGTACCTGTGGTGCCTTACCACGATTTTGAGCTATATTCCCTCGCTGATAGCCCGTACTCTGACCTTATGGTGGCGGTCTCTGATAACTTGACACTGGGAACTGCTGTAGCGATGTAGCATGTAGAGCATAAGGTGCAGTGTACTGGCCCATGCGCTGAGGCTGATAAGGAGCTGGAAGCTAAGGGTGCTGTGACTGCGAAGACTGGGAAGTAAACTGTTGCCTCTGTGGAAGACCATTCTGATTCCACTGATGATGATGTCTATGAGCATTATCTCTTGACTGTCTCTTCGGGCAGACATTTCTTTTGTGGCCTTCATCACCACACTCGAAGCAGGTAATCACATTCACCCGACCCTGTCGCTGTCCAGAAAACTGATGAGAACCCGATCCCTAAGACTGTTGGTTCTTCTGGTAAGGAGTCTGCGGCTTGTGCTGAGGCTTGTTGCGGATTGGTCCAGACTTGTTTCTGTTACGAGCTTCAAGGAACTCCTTGTCACCCTCTTCCACTGTCAATGCCTTAGCAACTATTTGCTGGTAGCTATTCCTGATCTGGAACGGTTGTACACCCCTCTTCACATAGAGGTTAAGCCCTTCCTCAAAGCGGAGACACTTAGTAGCTTTATCCAAAACCTGATTCTTTGCATACCGGGCCAACTCAGTGAACTTGGCTTCATATTCCTGCACTGACATAGACCCTTACTTCAAACAGACGAACTTCCTAGCTTTTCTGTCGCGGAACTGAGCTGAAAAGAAACACTCGTGAAAACGCTCCTCGAAAACTATCCAAGAAGACCTCTGCTCCTCTGTCAAACCATCCTCGATACTAGCCCACCAGGTAGAGGCTAGACCCACCAGCTTGTTGGAAGCAAACTCAACCCAAAACTCTGTGGGTGTGGCGGTCAACTTTAGCTGCTTGCGAATGGCATCAAACCAGTAGTCGACATCCATCTCTGTGCCCGTGCCGTCGAAAGTGGGTACGTGAGGCTTAAAGAAAAGAGTTAGGACTACCTGTTTAGGACGTATCATAGGCTGGGTAGGTACTACTCCAGAGGTAGGGTTTCCGGTGGTAGGCGTTTGCTGAGGAGTCTGAGAAGAACTCCCCACTCTCTAGGTCTCATTAGGAACAACATTGGCTACAGGAGCTGGGTTAGGTGTTCCAAAAGGTAAGACGGTGAAGAGAGCCTGTATCGCCACCGTGAGATTCTGCATCGCCGTTAGCTGATCATTCGGTGTAGGAACCACTGCATTCTGACTCCCTTGAGGCTGCGTGTTCCCAGGGTTCTCTTCATCGTTGCCTCTCTGCTGCCTCTAACTACGCGTGCCGGGACGAGCCATTTTGCTGAATAAGATTGAAGGAAGAGGAAATCCTATAAGCTTCTAAGAGTAAGGAAAACCATGCTTGGGTATATTGAAAACGTTTTGATGAAAACCCTTTTGAAAACCTGGGGCTCTGATACCATTATTTGTCACGGCCCAAAATTTAGACACGTGACACGGTAGCCAAATCATAATATCAACCCGGGAGTTAAGGAAAACATTTATTACGAAAAACGGGTCAACATTATAATTTAGCCAAGCCTAATTATTTATAAAGTAGCATCATAACCACAAAATAAAATAAAATAGAAAATAAATACTTTTTGACGTGGAAATCAAACACAAAATCGGTCTTCAAAAGAAATTACCAACTATAAAATATTCCCAAGCATGAAATTTAAATAACGTGAAATAAAGTCCAAACTTAAGGTCTCATTACATCAGAACGAGAAACAGAAAGAAGAAGATGGAGAAAACGGATAGCATCATCTTTGGTAGAAACGGATAGCTCAACGATTTTCGAAACTGCAACCTCCCGCACCTGGAAGTAGTCATTTCGAAATCGCAAAGAAAAGGGACGTGAGCACTGCCTCAGTAGGACAGAAACAAAGGTGGGTTAAACAGGTAACATTTAAAAGGATGACATAATATTCGTTTCCAAAAATAATCAACAATTTAAAAAAATACATGGCATAATAATCATAAAAAAAAAATCAACAATTCGTGAAAACATTTTTAATACAAGTTTTATTCTGTTGAGGACTTAGCGTAGCTGCAATATACGTGCCCCAATATTAAAAATAATAAATCATTAAAATAAACCATCATATTTTGAGTGAGAACTTGTCGTAGCTATAATATACGTGCCTCGAATTGAATTATCCTAGATCATCTCGTTACGGTCTAAATAGGCCGAACGGCCCTGCGCAGGTTTAGGGACCTTCCCCCATGGCGTCAACCTTAGGACGCATGCATCATTTATAATGATCGTGAACTAGAGCTCAATTATGTTCACCGGATCATTCAAAAGATGGTATTTACCAAGTTATATTATGTCATTAATCGAAACACACTTTAAAATACACATTTATTACATAACACTTTGCATGCGTTTATTTCATCAAAAACAGTATAATAATTGCATAAACTAAAAACAGCATGCCATCGATAAAACAGGGAAATTTAAAACACTTGACTACTCCCAGAAAAGACTAGAAAGTCCTACCTCGATTATTGCACAAGCGTTGCAACAACGTGATCCACGAATTAAGCAAGAACATCAAATAAATCCTATAATCACAACATATGATCAGTCTAGGTCTAGACATAATCATCCAATCATTTTAGTGTGCCACAAAAGGATTTTAAAATGTTTAATAAACATTTGGGATTTAAAATTTTTGAAAAACCTTAAGTTAGGATATTATTGGACATGGGCAGACTGACCTAGGCTGACTGTAAAATCAATATTAATTCATTTTTAATTCCAAAAATTCTAAATTTTTAATATGTTAAACTAGACATCCGTAGCTTTAATTCCATATAATTTTTAGATATCATTTGGTTATTCAATTAGGCCAAAATCCGAGGTGTTGTTTTCAGGCACGAAATTTAGGTTTCGGTTTCAATTCAAAAACTGGCAGTTCTGTCCACCTATCTTAGAAAAATACTTTGACTAGTACAACGGATGAGTTTTATTCTGAAATTTTGCAAGAATTTAGGGGACATCTTGAATTTAATTTTAGGCTCAAGTTGTACTCGAAAATCGTTTTTAAAACTCAAGTTATGGCTGACAAAATTTTACTGTTTATATGGTAATTTTCCAGATTTCTGTTTTTCCTGTCTGAATTTCAATCAGCCTCAAACCAATTCAATTTTCATCCAATGATCATGAAATTTCGTGGAGAACCTTATTTATATGTCAATCACACAACCCAAGAATCAAATTGGCAAAAATCATAAAATTTTCCCATGTGATAATAGGGTTTTTGAAAGGTGGATCAATGAGGCAAAATTTTTAGGGTTTTAGAGAGAGAAATCACACCTTGTTTGTGCTGCACTATTTTTGATGCTTCGTCTCCTTTTTGGTTGAATTTGTGTGAGTGTTGGAGTCTTCAAAACAGTAGGGAAAACAGTGGAGAAAAACCATAAAAATTTCGGATTTAAAATCAAAAGGAGAAGGAAGGAAAAAGTTGATTTCTCACCTTGTTTTTATCTCAAAAGTTGTTGAATCTTTGAGCTGCCTTTAGGTAGGTTTTTGCTTGCTGTTTTGGTGTGTTTTGAGAGAGGAGAATTTAGAGAGGAAACAAGAGGAGGCTGGTCGAATTTTGAGAGAGGAAGGAAAGGTGAATGAGAGTTGAAAGAGGGTTTTTATACTAGGTTTTTCTTTCCTTTTTGCTTCCTTGTTTGGCCGAATATTTTGAGGGGCAAAAGGGAAAGTTTTTGTGCTGTTTTGAGGCTAGGGTTTTTCTCTCCTTATTTCTCCTCAAGTGACCAAAATTACCCATTAGTTTTTAAGGAAAAATAATTTGAATTTTGATTGAGTTTTGACCTAGCTTTTAATTCAAATAAAATCTCCTTTATTTCCTACACTTTAGGGCCAAATTTCTTCTTTTTATTTAAGGGATGAAATTTGAGTTTGAGTCCTCCTTGGATTTGTGTTATTTAAATTTTAATTAAAAATCCCAAGTAATGGCCGAATATTTTAGGGTTTTTGAGGTTCAAATTGTTGACTTTTTGAGTGGGATTTGACTAGGAAACCAACCTAGGATTTCCAAAAGATTTTTAATTAATTTTTGGCACACTAATTTTATTTAAATTATATATTGACCCTTAAATAAAATTTAAGGCGTCACAATAACTCTAGTAAGGGTACGGTATCGAGAAAATGGTCCGGATGACCTCTTCTCAGTTAGAGACTGACAAAATCAGAGTCAGAGCATTCAAACTAGTCAGTTAAGTAAAAGACAGTGAATAGTGAATAGTGGGAAACGCGGTGTCAAGTTACTAGCCAGGATGGCCTTAATTTGACCTAAAACTGATATATAAACGAATAGTAGGCTCAATCTGGTCAATTGAGCACAAAATGAGAATTTTAGTTTGAGAGATATGTAGTATCAGGATGAGGGTCGAGACGACCTTTACTCGCTCCGAAACTGATATATTGGACTCAGAACGTCCAAATTAGTCAATCGGGCACTTGACACATTTTTCGAGGTGGGGTCACACAAATCTCGAAAATTGTTCTAGACGACCTCTAATAGATGTAAAATTGGTAAAAATAGAATCAGCATGTCTAAATTAGTCAAGAGAGACTGTCTAAAATTTCGCCTGGGAACGCCTTGGTTTGCATGCGAAAGGACAACACAATGTAGACACAACCACAGTATAGGATGTAAACAGTAAAATATACTGATAATGGGCTCTTAGATAGTATAAAACAACCAGAAATTGACAGTGCAAAAATCATATTCAAAAATCTAATTTTCGGGTGAAAATTGGAACACTGCCAAGAAAGGACCGAACACCGCAGTATAAAATTAGACTGTGTTGAGAAGCAAATGCAGATAAAATTTGGCCCTTAGAAACCATGCCCCTTAGCTATAAAAGTAGCTGATTTTGGTTGCTCACATAGCCCAAAAGTGAGAATGAAATATTACACTAGCCATGACAACTTTTGAATTTAAAATTCAAGTGGTTTTAAAGCTTGGTTAACAAGTTTTACTTTATCTCTTCTCCCTTCCATGCAGCAACCCACAACCATTTATGGACTAAAAAAGAGCAGCAATTTGTCCCTTTATTAGGCTAAAATGGTAAACAATTAATTAGGTTTAGGCTTAAGTAAGTTTGATTAAGTTTGCCTATAAAAGGCACACTTTGCACAAGGGTTTGTTCTTTCATTTGGCACCTCAAAACACAACACTCCTTCTCCCTTTCTTTCTTGCTATAGTCGACCCTTCCCATCTGCCAAAAGCCTCCATTTTCAAACCTTAAATCATACCAAAAACTTACCAAAAATCAAACCTCACAAGCTTGTGTTAAGAGGATTCGAATCCAAGTTGTTCTAAGGCACCAAGGGTAAGTTTTTAAAATCCAATCTTTGTAGTTTTTAGTGTTTGTTTTGGTTTGATTTTTAAGAGAAAAATTTTGGTATTGTTTCTAGCAAAACCTGACATCATTCTCTTTGGGTTCCCATGACCATTTTGGTTCCTCAAGCCCTAGTTTGAAATCGTTCTTGGTTCAAGGCACAAAGGTAAAACCGAAAAACTTATCTTGTGTTAGTTGATTTTAAGTTTTGATCAAGATCATTTATGTGTATTTGTTTATGCAAATGGTTTGTAATAATTTTATTTTGAGCCCTAGCTTTCCATTTTAAGTTTATGTGGTTGTGGTTGTGTTTACAATTTTTACAAATGGTTATTAGTATGTGTGATGCGATGAACATATATGGATGTGGCTGGACATAAATCTGTCCCCAAGAAAGGCCACAGATTTTGGCCATTTTGACCCACTTAGGTTCTGAATTTGGGATTTGGTAAAACACATTGTTTTAAGGAAATTTCATTATGGTCTTTTTTGGATCAAATAGCCCTTCACCAAAAACGACACTAAAATAGGATTTTAGAGTGGTTTTCTCTCAGTGTCCAAAACTAGGAACAAAATCCGAGCACAGACATAGGTACGAGTTTTGCTAAAAATGAACCCCTTAGAGTTCGAACCGAACTTCAGACTCAACATGAAAGTTGTAGATCTTGTCGAAATCTTTAAGATGGTTTGGGCATATTTTAAATATTCAGCTAGTTCGGGCCTCAAACAAAACTGTTTTTAAAGAGATGTAAAACTGGGACTTTTACGAAAAACTAGGCACATAGGCCACGGGTTTAATGAGTTTAGGAGCTGACAGAGTTAGATTTAGCCTCCAAGGTGAACATAAGATTTGTTCATCTCGTTGAGAACGAAAACTTTCATGTTCAACAAATTCAAAACAAAGTCGTTTCTATCAAGTTTCAAAATAGTTTTCAAAAATGGTTCAAAAACCACCTTTAAAACGTAACTTCAAAAAAAAAAATGTGATTTACACACTTTAAAATAAAATGTGTTTCTAACACTTTAAAATATAGACATGGTTTTCATAAAAATGTCCCCTACCTTCCAACAAGGTGATAAGTGGATGGGTTCTAAACACATAATTTTTTCAAGAATTTTTACAAGCCAACCCATACAATTTTCAAAGAAAAACAGTGTGGGTAGCCCGGTAGGCTACCACACCAAACAAGCAATAGTAACCCGATCGGTTACTACACCATGTTTACACATAGTAACCCGATAGGCTACCTAGTTACCAACGGGCGGGGTAACCGGTCAGTTGACTAGTCGGCACCCAGTCAAGGATCGTGTTTTGAATGAAATGGTAAGTAACGATGATTAATCGGTCAAATAGACAATTAATCAAACACGATTGACATTAGACACCAAATCCCCAAAGTAGGCCAATAGGGTACCAATGGGCCTCGGTACAACATAGAAACGCAAGTCAAAGTCATTAACGGTAATAGTGATCAAAAGACGATGTTAATTAATTTATTGCGTGGTAAATTAATTAACCATGCATAGAGAAGCAAACTCTAAAAAGAGAGCGGGCTAGTACTGACGGCAATCGGTACCTAGCAAATTATCTGCTTTAGTCACTAATAGTGATGGTGACTCAACGAGAGTATTAATGAGGAACATTATTGATGATAGGTGGTCACCTGTAATTTGTTAAAGGCACGAGTACTCAATTACTTGCAATTAGGTAAGTACAACTCCGCCTACGACATGAACAAAATATATTTAAAATAACGCTTTTATAGCATGTTAAGTATGCATGCCATGCATACGTTGATGCACAGCGTATTTAAGAACTTATAGTTTCACAATCAAGTAGATTGGCGAAAGATCATGTTAGATGCCATAAGTCCCTACCGCATAGAATTAGGGCTAGCTTAGAGAAGCATGTAACTAGAAAAGATAAACAAGATGAGAATAAGGGTATCAGTGTAATGGGCCAAGGCCCAAAAAATTTAACGAGCCGAGGCTCATAACGTATAACAGGCCAAGGCCCACAAAATTTAACGAGCCAAGGATCATAGTGTATAACAGGCCAAGGCCCACAAAATTTAACGAGCCGAGGCTCATAATGTATAACAGGCCAAAGCCATAAAATATATCCATAATGGGCCCTAAGTAGACATGAGAAAGAAAAAAGAATAACGAAGCATAAATGAGCATAACCGGACCATGCATTGTACACGGTATGCAATAGTTATAGTTCACTATGCTTCCATTCATAGTAAATGCATTCAGTACTCGTTGTCTCTGCTATGCATATAGTATATGAAGTTTTGAGATATGATGCTACGATATATGATATGTGATATATGGTATGTGATGATATCTGGTATGACATGTTTGTATGGTTTTCAAGCATGTACTATGTTTAAACATGTTTTGCGGTTAACATATTGTACTTACTGGGTGTAAAGTTCATGGAGTATGTTCATGCTGTAGGAAAATAAATCGGTAAAAACGTATCAGAGTGGCACAGCGGAACAATAAAAATTTTTTAGATCGTTAAATATCTCATGATGCCATATACAATAAACCAACAACAATTAAAACTTATACCTCAAGGACGCCAATCTTGCAGGAGGAGAATGACCAAAGGCTTCAACCAACTAGCCTTCTCTACTATTCTCCAATTCCTGAATGGCTGAGTGTGTGGGCACTCTGAACCTCGATCGGTATGCTAGCACTGCTAGTCTTCTTCCGACCACCCAGATCTCTAAAGAACTTATTGTCACGATGAGCTGTGTAACAATAAGCCTGCTCACCTGAGAGTCTATGGTCTGAGAGAACTAGAGTGGCAGGACCTCTATTTATAGACCTGCATGAGGTGATTCTCTGAATTCGAATTGGATTAGGAAAAGATATTCTCCCTTATCCATAACCATAAAATCTAAATTTTCCAAGGGAAAATCCCAACAATAAAATTCGGCTATTTAGGATAAATCCAATCCAAATCTAAACAAGATTTTAACTATAATTTTATCTCCCTTTTTCAACCAAAAATCCAAAAAATCTAAGGAGAAAATCTTCTAAAAATTTCGGCCACTTTTAGGATAAGGGAGAATCAAAATTCCACTAGGATTTTCAAGCTTGAATCTTATCTCATCCTTATCCAAAATAACCGAATTTTCCTAGGAGATATTCTCCAAAATTTCGGGCACTTTTCTAGAAGGAGAGAATCCAAATTCAACTGGGATTGAAATTTGAATTTTTCCCTTGAACCTTATCCACAAAAACCGAAAATCCATTGAGGATAATCCTCAAAATTTCATCCATGATTAGTTAGGATTTGGATTCAAAATTCAAGTAGGATTCTAACAAGATTATCCTCTCCATATCCAATTCAAATTTGAATTTCATTCCTTATGGATTTTTTACAACAAATTCGAATCCCACTTGGACTGTGATTCAAAATTTGAATTTCAAATTTCAAATTCGAATTTCAAATTCAAATTTCAAATTCCAAATTTCAAATTTAAATTTCAAATTCAAATTTCAAATTCGAATTTCAAATTCAAATTTCAAATTCAAATTTCAAATTTCAAAATTCAAAATTCAAATTTCAAAATCCACAAAACAGTTGTGTTTCAAATTCTTATTCTCATGAATAATTTTCTACAACTCCAATCCAATCTTAAATAAAATCATGGCAAATTTATTTCGAGTTCGAATAATTGTGTACTCTATTATCTAAAACAAATTTTGAATCCAAACGGAGAGAATCTTGTCTACCATCCTAATCCTATGTCATCACCATCCATGCATAATAAACTAGCCAATAGCATACACAAATCAATTTGCCAAACGTTAAGGAATTATGTGGAGCTAGTAGAGGGACTGATTGGACATATATAATTGGGCTCCTACAAATCCATATGATCATCATTCTTTTACCGAACAACTCAATCATATGATTACTAATTTCAGAGTCACATCACTATAAACCTGAAACTGAATGTGACAACCGGGAAATTCAGGCAATTCTCGGACGAAAATGTACAATTGTATGTATATAACAATTTGTACTATTTAAAGAGTGAAATAAATGTATTTATATTGTTCAGAATATATGAAAATGTTCTAACAATACTGACGAGTAAGAATTCAGTGTTGGAAAAATTCACTGAGTTGAAACGGGTGAAACGGTGCCAAAATCGGCATTGAAAACCCTAACCGAGCTAATAAAAGACGGTAAACTTCCGGGATTGATTTTGATCAAACGGAAGCAAATTAAATTGATCCGACTGCACAGGAGACCTCAGGAACACGCCGGGACGATTTCAGGAAAATTTCGGCTCGAACCGGTATCGGTCAAAAAGTAGTCGAATTAATATGAATAGTGAAAGTCAAAGTCAACTTTCACTTTTGCATTTATGACATCATAAATCAAGTTTATTAAATGGAATAAATAAGGTGGTTGGTGGCATTAATGGCTAGGATTTAATCACCTTTTGATCTAAAGGCCAAGATTTGGCCAAAAATTACCATTTTTAATTTTTGAAAAATGGGGAAAGAAATGGCTTGAAAGATGTCAAATTGTCATTGGTTTAGAGCCAAATTAATTGGCTTTTGGTTTGCATAAGTCGGCAAAACATTTACAAAGTGGCCGAAACCAAAATTTCAAGCCAAAAGCCATAAGAAAATTTTTCTAACTTCCTTCCATGGTGGCTACGTGAGGGACCAAGGGAAACCAAGTTTTATCTTCAACATTTCTTCACAAAAAGTGTGTCAAAACACTCCTAGAAGACAAAGGAAGCAATTGATTAAGGTATCTTCCCTTGCACTTGATTTTTTTCATGGTTTTCTTCACAAAATCCGTGGATGAATAGTGATAAAAAGATGTGAAATTTTTGGTTGTTTTTCATGGATTTGATGTTGGGTTTTGTTAAGGATGTATTAAGAAAGAAAACCATGCTAATTCATTAAAGAAAAACCAAATTTTGGTTGGTTTTTCAAAGGTAAATCCGTGGGTTACCTTAGGTAACCAATGAAAAAAAGTGTGTGGTTAATGGTTAACATGCTTTCTAAGTTTAATTTTGTGAAGAACAAAGCTTGTATTTCATTGTGGAAAGTTTGAAAAAAAAATTTCTTGTGTGAAATTCATAAGGTGGCCGTGGGTTGTTAATGGTTTGGAAGAAAACTTTTGCTTGGTTTTATGTGGTATTTGGTTGATTGGAATTATGCATTTTAATATGCAAGTGATGGAATTATGAATGAAAGAATGAAACAAAATTTTTTGGCATGTTTTCATTCAATGGCCGTGGGGTATAAATGTGTAAAAACCCTAGGAAATTTGGTTGAAAATGCTAAGAAAATGGGCTTGAAAATGTGTTAAAAATGTGACATTTGAATGGCCTAAAATGTGGTGAAAGTTTGACAAAATTTGGTTCGGTTTTGTTGTGAAAACCGAAACCAAATTAAGGGTAAAAATGTGAAAAAAATTTTGTAATGTGGGTGATAATGTGAAATTTGAAATTTGTGGGCTTTTATGTAAAAGTTTGGAAAACTTTTACATAAAATAGGCTTGTGGTATAGTACGTGGCAGGTACATTCGGTTCGAGGCGTACCTAACGCCGGAAGCCTTAAATTTACGCCGAAATGCTGCCGAAATTTCGAAAACGGCATTCGGGGTAAAATTGGGAATTTAAAATAAAAGTTAGGGCCGGGACGAAAACCCGAGTCCCTAACGGAAAAATTGAATAAGAAAAAAATTTAAGGGGTGGGTCATGAATAGTAACCCGTCCCCTTAAAAATAAAAAAACGCGTGTGAGATTGAAAAACCGACCCCGAGGGGGGGGCGTTTTTGGAAATAAAATAAAGGTCTGAGTCGGGAACGGAAAACCCGAGCCTCGGAGACCTAGGTCGGGAAAGTCTAGATGAACGTTTTAAAATACTAGTGAAACGTCCATTTGAGACTCCGAAACGATAGAAAATCGCTAAACCGACGTAAGGGTCGGAATAGTGCTTCCCGAGGGCCGGGAAAGCAAAAAAGTGGAAATAAAATAGAAACGAACCCGGTAATGATTAGAAAAGAGTCAGAAAAGTTTCTGAGAGCCAAAAATGCAGTCTGGATCAATAAAATTCCGTCAGGGATAAAACTGCAATTTTGCCAAAATATTGGGGTAAAATCGTAATTTTGCAAAAGTTGGGGGAAAACGGTGAAAATAATAAATAAAACCTAAAAAGTTATAAATAGGTTTTATTTAAGCTTTTTAATGAAAAATAAAAGCTATAATTGGGAAAGAAATTAACAGACATAGTTTTGTCTGTAGGATCCCAAAATCAGCCTACAAGGAAGGCGATTCAAGATCCGAGAGAGAGAAAGAGAACAGTCTGATAAGGTAAGTTCAGACATTTACCTGTCTGCAACATATAGCAATATTGTGCTAATTTTAATGTACTAACTATAAGTTAGGTACATATGTGCTACGGGCACTATGATAGAATAGAGAGAGAGACGAAATGTGCTACGGGCACTATAAGAATGGGACACATGGTTAATTGTGCTTCGGACACTAGAGCGAGGTTAATGAAACTCACTCACCTAAAATTAAAATATGAACCATTCCTAACCACGGGGCAATTGAAGTCACCGGGTTAGAATGTTAAAAAGTCGGTAATGAAACCACTTTCTGGCGTACCAGCCTTCCGTATAGGGAGGTACTATTTTGCCTTCGGGGCTATGAGAATAAGGCTGCGGAGGTCAGCACTGATGTACCGCTCCCAGTCATGTAAAATTTTGCCTTCGGGGCTATGAGACTAAGGCTGTGGAGGTCAGCACTAATGTACCGCTCCCAGTCACGCGCACTTAAATGGTACTGCCAACCGAGCTCAAAACCAGAACGTAATTAAAGATAATGACCTAAAACTGAAACTGTGCCATAATTGAGCGTAAGACAGTTTAGTGAAAGCACTAACATCGCGGTAGATGTACTAGTATAATACAGTGGTGTGGTCAACCTTACTATTCACGTATGAATAGTGGTCAAAGTTACTATTCACAGATGAATAGTGATCAACGGACTATTCATGATGAATAGTACTATTCATAGAAATTTTATTTCTTGCATGTTTGAACTTACTGAGCCTGTAGCTCACCATTTTTGCTAATGTTGCAGGTAAGCGACCAGCTCAGTAGCTTATTTGACTGGATGCGGACGGGATGGCGCGTGTTAAATGGGATAACTGGGTGAGGGATATGGTACTGCCAGAGTCTTGCCGCTGAGCGTTAAAGTGAAGGGAAAAAAAGGAGAAACAGTTCTTTTGTAATTATATATATATTTTACAAAAGTACTGTATTATTTATATTACTTTGTACTTATCAACAAAGTAAATAGTGGAAGAAGATTTCATATGATGTTTAAAGAAAAAAAAAAATTTTCCCAAAAAACGTCATGATTTAATACGAGAGAGAGATAAGCCGGCGACCCATGAGAGTACAATCTATCGTAGTTAGCAATAAAGCTTAACTGTAATAGTATTGTATGATCTCTACGAGGGGCGGGCCGCCACACTGAACTCCCAATTATATACCGTATTACGTAAGCCTGTGACAAGCTATCGTCCAATGACCTTGTCATGTATGCAGAACCCTCATATGATATCCATGATCAGCCTTAGGCCAAAGTCCATTTAATCCTACTGGTCAGGCTATCTTTAAGTTCTATTATACTACCGAATAAAGAAAATGATTATTCACCGTATGTGAATAAGAAGTGATCTGCCCAGCAGACGACCCAAGGCCTTGTCCATTTTCACATTCAGTATAATGCCTTTAAGAGAATTTCCTTAACTCCTCATTACAGCTATGATTCCAATATCTGTAAACGAACCCTTCATCGTATACAAGTCATGCACCCAATGAACCGGTCTATAAGCTTACTACCTATGAGACGCTTTAGCCATTGGAACATCAAAGTACACAAGTCATATACATGAAGCTGTCCTTTTACTCAGGATTAAGGTTACTGCATAATGAACATCAAAAGCAGATCGATCCACTCAAAGTGGACTTCATAGATCAACCGTGCTTTAGTCCCGGTCTAATATGTCCCCACCAAGTAACATATCTATGTCTCTACTTGGGAGTCCAGCTCCAGACAGTCAAGACAAACCGTCCGCTCCAAGGCTTTAGACAACATAATAGTCTTAACATGAGTTAGATGCTTGGTCTAACCCCATAGACTACAGACCATAGTTTAGACCACTAACTTTAGAACATTGTCTTCTTGCATACAAAAGTCCATTGCATGCAACATTCTAACAGTTAACACAAGCAGTCAGGGAGCCATATTTGCTTACATTTACTTTAACATGTAAATAAGACGAGAACAGATAGCAATGTAATGAATAACCTCTATGTATAATTTTATTATCCAGTTCAAAATAAATACATCAAAATGTCTCTAATGTTTAAGGCATTTCCTAACACATGCTGTAGGTAAGCATCCTATGGCCTGATCACTAATGGGCGATGATAGCGGTGGAGGTGGATGTGAGGGCGAGGTTATGGAGACACCGCGAGTATTCTTCCGCATAATATGAGTAAACAGTATTTTTTGGATAGTAATCGTTAAATTGTATTTTTGGATAGTAACCGTTAAATAGTATTTTTGAATAGTAATCATTAAATAGTATTTTTAAATAGTAATCGTTAAATGGTATTTTTGAATAGTAGCTATTAAATAGTACACGTACGTGAATAGTAAATACATACGAAAAAAAAATCCCTAAAATTTTGGTATAGATTTTAAGTACCAATGGTTTACAAGAAAGTATAAGTATTATTTAAAGAAGCAGTTTTTAAGTAACGGTCCGAGCCGTTAATGGCACGGGGCATCACACCGTAGGTGAGGTTAATGTCTAATTAACCTCAGTGGCCCGGAGTGTCATTTAAAAACTACTACTTATACTTTATCTTTAAATTGATACTTATACTTTCTTGCAAACCATTAATACTTACTTAATATGATATCATAATTTTAGGGATTTTTTTTATACACATACGTATTTACTATTCACGTATGTATACTATTAAAAATACAGAAACTACCTTATAGGGAGTCCAATTATACATACACACTTATAATACTGTTTAACTATTTACTATTCAGAAATAATATTCAAAATATACCGTTTAACTGCACTATTCAAAAATACTATCACTATTCATAAAATACTGTTTACTTAAACTGTGCAGAAGAGTACTCGTAGTGTATCCACAACCTCGCCTCACATCTGCCTTCGCCGCCCGTTATTATTTATACCATAGGACGTTTACCTATAGCATGAACATACTCTGTGAGCTTTATACCTAGTAAGTACAACATATTAACCGCAAAACATGTTTAATACATAGTACGTACTTAAAACCATAAAGCATGTCAGGTATGAACATATACCACATATTATCAACATACACCACTTAAACATATCACATACAATATCCTCTCACATCATGTCATTGATTACAAAACTTTATATGCATAGCAGATTCATCATATACTGAATGCATATTACTATATCTCGAAGCATAGTGAACTATATCATCAATAATGCATGGTCTGGTTATGTTCAATTATGCTTCCATGCTTTTTTTCTTCTCTTGTATATCTAGGGTCCATGTGTCAGTACCATGTGTGCGTAGACCAATGGTAACACTCGAGGTTACTAAAAAATGCCGAAGAGCCATCAACAGATGCTCAACTTTGCTTTAACTGAAAAACCTCTTCAACTAAAAGGGTTGGTATGACATGCTTATTAAATTCTATCTTGTTTATTCTGTTCTAGCCATATGCTTCTCTAAGCTGTCCCTAATCCTACGCGGTAGGGATATATGGCATCTAACTTGTTCTTTCATCAATCTACTTGATTGTAAAACTATATGCCTTATACGTGCTGTGCAACAACATGTGCATGGCATATGTACTTAACATACTGTAAAAACATCATTTTAAATTCATTTCATTCATGCCATAGGTGGAATTGTACTTACCTAGTTTGCATGCAAACTCGTACTCTCACCTCAGTCAACTTACAGGTAACTACCTATCATCATAACGTTTCTCATCAATACTTTCGCTGAGTCACTAATACTGTTAGTGAAAAAAGCAGATAAAATCATTTGGTATCGATTGCTGTCAGTCCAACTCGCTCTCTTTTTCAGCATTTGAATCTCTAGACATATTTAATTAATTTATTACCTCATAATTTAATTACAACGTTCACTGGTCACTAATACTGTTATTGACTATTACTTGCATTTCTATGTGGTACCAAGGCCCATTGGTACCCTATTAGCCTACTTTGGGGATTTGGCACCTAACTTCCATCGTGTTTGATTAATTTTCTTCTTAATAGATTAATCATCGTTCCTCACAGTGTTGTTCAAAACACAGTCCTTGACTAGTTTACCAGCCAGTCAACTGATTGGTTACCTCACGTGTTGGTAACTAGGTAGCCTACCGGGTTACTATGTGTAAACTTGGTGTAGTAATTGACCAGGTTACTTTGCTTGTTTAGGTGTGGTAGCCTACCGGGCTACTAATGCTTCTTTGGTGTGGTAGCCTACCGGGCTACTATGGCTTGTTTGGTGTGGTAGCCTACCAGGCTACCCACACTGTTTTGGTTATTTAAGAAAATCGAGAATGGTTGTCTTATAAAATTCTTGGGAAAATTCTTTATTTGAAACCATCCCCTTGCCACCCCGTTAAAAGGTAGGGGACATTTTTATGAAAACTATTTTTATTTTAAAGTGTGTAAATGTGACGGCCCGCCCTACGTAGGGTTAAACAGTACTATTACAGTCAGCTACTGTTGCCAATTGCAATAGACTGTAACCACTTGGGTCGTCGGCAACTTACTTTTAACTTGTTTCTAACTTATTCTGATACCATCTATAATAGCTGGTATCTTACTTTTAACATACTTTCTTTAACATGCTTACTCTAACTTCTCATTTGAACATGAAAATATGGAATAAATTTTTTTTTTCTTTTCTTAAACTTTACTTGGAAACTGTACCGTCGTAAAACATTTACTATAATAAATATTTTACATTGCCTTAACTTCATTTACATTATAAAACATCATTTTAATACTCTTTTAAACAGCTCAGCGGAAGACTCATAGTAGTACCATAACCCTCACCCAGTCCCTTGGCACATGCAGATTCCATCCGTCATCCATCACTTGTCTTATCTTCGTGCAGGATGCTTACCTGCAACATAAACAAACTTGTGAGCGACAGGCTCAATAAGTTCAAACATACATTCATGACAAAATACTAACTCATACCTTTTGGACAGAACATGTCTGATACCAACTGTGGCATCAGAACATGAACATACATTATACTTTACTTTCAACTTCATATATAACATATTCTAACATTGAGAGAAACAATCTCAACGTCTTCTTAGCATAAAATAATTTAAATATAACATACAGAATATATGCTTAACATCTTAAGCATAACATACTCAACATTATACAAAATATTGTATACACATATCAACTTAAATACAGCATACTTAATGTATGCTTAAACATCACAGATACACTTAAAATTGTATAACTGACTTATGCATATCAATTTATGCATAACATAGCATATGCACACATGTTAGTCGCATTATGCTTGTTTACTTTCATTCTTTCTTTCATGTCATACTTTTCTTCTTCTTTTCTTTTCTTGCTAAGCATATGCACACATATTAGTGGCATTATGCTTGTTTACTTTCATTCTTTCCTCTTCTAGCTTTTCTTAGCTTTTCTTTACTAAGCTTTACTTTCTCTTCTTTTCTTTTCTCTTCTTAGCTTTACTTTCTATTCTTAGCTTTTCTTTGCTAAGTTTTACTTTCTTTTCTTTTCTATACTTTATCTGCTTAATCTTTCACTTGTGGGCCCGTGGTTGGACGTACCTAGTGTGCGCAGACCAATAGAGGATCAGGGGAGCGACCCACCGATCAACCCTAAGGTCATCTCTGGACTACTGACCTTATAGGTAGTAAGTCATGCCATAAACTACCTCATTATTAACGAGGCAGCGCCACACTTCTGGGGTGGAGGCAGGAAGTTAAGCCATAAACTACCTCATTATTAACGAGGCAGCGCCACACTTCTGGGGTGGAGGCAAGAAGTTAAGCCATAAACTACCTCATTATTAACGAGGCAGCGCCACACTTCTGGGGTGGAGGCTATCTGGGAACCTCACAACTGGGGAGGCCGGTACGCCAACCTTAACTTTTAAGTCTTATTATCTTGCTTATCTTTCTCGTTCTTTACTTTATCTTTTCGTTCGTTTGTTCATTCATAAATCATTTCTTTCTTAACGTAACTTTTCTATAGTGTGAATTATGTTAGTCACACTTTAGTGCATATAGCACTAACAGACATGAATTCCATATAACACTTAAACATAAACCTAACATAACATGTCAGTTCATGTTACGAACAAATCACATATTTGAACTTACCACATATCATACTTAGACATAATAGTCTATTCATATTGCAGTCAATTAAATATTCGAACTTACTACGTAGAACACATAACACATAACATGACCAGTTCATTTATGTTGCAGTCAATTAAATGTTTGAACTTACTAATACTTGCTAGCATCTCTTTTCTCGCTTCCTTGGTCCGCAGACGTCTCTTCATATTGTCTGGCGCGGATCCCTATAACCGAAATAATAACGGTTATTTTCTATGCTTCTTTCATGTATAAAACTTAATAAAACGTAAAAATTCTACGTTTCATTTCTCGATCATAAATTTAAGGATCTAATATCCCATTTATAACTTTTCTGCTAACTTTTAGTAAAATTACTATTTTACCCTGAACTTTTGGTAAAATTACCATTTTGCCCCTAATGGGATTTTTCTCATTATAACCTTACTTTTCTTTGATTCGCAACTTAGCTTTGGCCCTTATTTACCATAATGTCTTGGTTTACTATTTACTGACCCTCGGGTGGTACTATTCTGACTCTCGAGCGTTAATGCTCTTTCTCGGGTCTAGGTTACCGAAAGGGCTCGGGTTTCCATCCCGACCACGTTTTTACCCTTCGGTTCTTAAAATACTCTTTTGTGCCGTTTTCAAAATTTCGGCAGCATTTCCGCTTAATTTTTGGATTCCCGGCGTTTAGGAAACGCCTCGAAACCATCTAACCTCGTTCTATTCTACCACGTACTATACCAGAGCCTATATTTTTACGTAAAAACTCAACTTTTTACGTAAAAATCTTTACATTTTTCACTTTTTCTCATTTGACTATTTTTCATACACATAGTCCAATTTTCTTACAATTTCACAATGCAGAATACATAATTCATATATACTCATTCCAAAAACATTAATTTCAGGAATGGAGGGACCGAAGTCACTACCGGAATCATTCCACTGGCGATCGAACGAACTGTTCGGTTTCGCGCGGATAAACTTTAATTCTCCGTTCTTTGCCTTTGACACTCCGTCTTGCAATTCTGACATCGCGGATGTGTTCGGAACGTCGAAAATAGGCCAACGGGCCATTCTTAAATTTTTGGTCTCCGGTCGCCGTTGACCGGCGTTGACGGCGGCGACGGTGGCAAATGAGTAGCCCATCTTGAAGAACTCGACGAGAGGAATCCATTGGTGACCTCAATTTCATGTTTGGAGGCCCCTATCGTCGGAAAATTCCCTCGAAAACCGTGGTCACGGCGGCGACGGTGGAACTCCGCCGTGCCGGACCTTTTTCCCAAAATTGGTTGAGGGCTTTTGCTCCCCTCAGCCCTGCGGTCATTTCTGCACCAACGGCGCACTTCAACTCGGCCGGAATCGGGCGTTTCGACGGCGGCTCCACGGCGTCGTTTCACCGACTTTTTCGAAGCTTGGCCGGCTCGATTCCGCCGGTGTTGAGGCAATCAGTGGCATGGGTTTTGCTCCTCTCTTCACCACGAAACTTTTGGGACCGGTTTCGTGGCAAACGGTGGCCGGACGGAGGAGATATCGGCGATCGAATTTCTCGGCTCCGGCGGCATTCGAGCGGCGCGTGCGGCGGCGTGCGGCGGCTGTTCCGTCGGGTCGACCCACCGTTGGACTCAGCTCGGTGAGAGCTTTCCGATGACACCGGCGGTGTCGAAAATGGACACCGTTTCCGATGGTCGGTTACTGTTCATTTTCGGGTAAGGGGTGGAAAGAGAAAATAAGAGAAAGTTATGGGCTTATTTCTTAAATTTCTGATTTTTTTGCCCTTTATATACTTCTTCGCCCAAAATTTCAACATGGGCTATCCTGACTAATTTGGACGTCCTGAATCCAAATATATCAGTTTTATTTTCATCTGAAGTCATCTTGACCAGTTTCCGGTACTGTGAATTCTCGATCAAAAATTACCTTTTTGCTCAATTAGCTAATTTGAGCATACAAATAGGCTATACTGACTAATTTGGACGTGCTGAATCCAAATTTATCAGTTTCAACTTCATTCGAGGTCATCTCGATCAGTTTTCTGGATCTGTGTGATCCCGTCTCGAAAAACGTGTCAGGTGCCTGATTGACTAATTTGGGCATCCTGAGTCTAAATATATCAGTTTCATATTAAGAAAATGTCATTTTAACCAATTTCTTGATACTGCATATTTCCTGATCATCACAGTAAAACACATTTTTGATGTTGCATTTTAAAGGTAGTTTTGAAACCATTTTCAAAAATTATTTTGAAACTTGATCGAAACGACTTTATTTGTAAATTTGGTGAACATGAAATTTTTCATTCTTGACAAGATGAACAATTTTCATGTTCACCTCAGAGCTCAAATCTAACTCTAACGGCTCTTAAACTCATTGAACCCGTGGCCAATGTGCCTAGTTTTTTTGTAAAAATTCTAGTTTTACGTCATTTTAAAAATTACCCTGTTTGAGGTCTAAAACGGCCAAATTTTTAAAATATGCATAGGTTGTCTCAAAGGTTTCGACGAGATGTACAACTTTTGTGTTGAGTCCGAAGTCCGGTTCGGATTCTAACTAGTCCATTTTTAACAAAACCCGAGACTAATTCTAGGTTTAGATTTTCAGTCTCAGTTTTGAACACCAAATGAAAACCACTCGAAAAACCTATTGTAGCTTCGTTTTTGGCCAAAACCCATTTCACAAAAACGAACATATCAAAATTTCCTAAACACTTCATGTTTCACCAAATCCTAAATTCGGAACCTAAGGGGGTCAACATGGCCAAAATCCATGGTCTTTTTCTGGGGATAGTTTTGTGTCCAGCCACATTTCTAAACATTTATGCTTATGCGTACACACATCCATTCATAAAAATGTAAACACAACCACACAACTACAAACTTAAATATGGAAAGCTAAGGGCTAAAATTAAACTTATTACAACCCATGCGTATGTAGGAAATAAATCGGTAAAACGCATCAGAGCGGCGCAGCAGAACAATAAAAATTTTTCAAGATCGTTAAATATCTCATGATGCCGTATAGAATAAACCAACAATAATTTAAACTCATACCTCAAGGACGCCAATCTGCAGGAGGAGAATGATTGGAGGGCTTCAACCAACTAGCCTTCTCTACTATTCTCCAATTCCCAAATGGTTGAGTGTGTGGGTACTCTGAACCTCGATCGGTATGCTAGCACCGCTAGTCTTCTTACCACCCAGATCTCTAAAGAACTTATTGTCATGGTGAGTTATGCAACAATAAGCCTGCTCACCTGAGAGTCTGTGGTCTGAGCGAACTAGAGTGGTAGGACCTCTATTTATAGACTTGCATGAGGTGATCCTCTGAATTCGAATTGGATTAGGAGAAGATTTTCTCCCTTATCCACAACACAAAATCTGAAAATCCAAGCCTTATCCTAACTAAAAAATTCAGCCATTGTATAGGATCTTGTATTCAAAATTCAAACAGGATTTTAACTTGAATTTTATCTCACCATTAACCAACTAAACATTCTGAAAATCTATTAGGATTTTCAATAAATATTTTTGGCCACAAAAGTAGGGGGAGAATCAAAATTCAACTAGGATTTTCAAGCTTGAATTTTATCTCATCCTTATCCAAAAATAACCAAAAATCTCCTTGGAGATTGTTCATTAAATTCCGGCCAATACAGGAGGAGAGAATCCAAATTCAACTAGGATTGAAGCTTGAATTTTTCCCTGAATCTTATCCACCAAAATTTTGAAAATTCCATAAGGATATTCCTCAAAATTTTTGACCAAGTTAGTTAGGATTGGGATTCAAAATTCAACTAGGATTCAAACAAGATTTTCTTCTTCATAATCCAACTCAAATTTGAATTCTAGCCTTGTGGAATTATCCACAAAGAATTCGAATTTCACTTGGACTATGATTCATAATTTGAATTTCAAATTTCAAAATTCAAACTTTAAATTCAAATTTCAAATTTCAAATTTAAATTTCATATTTAAATTTCAAATTCGAATTTCAAATTTAAATTTCAAATTTCAAAATTCAAATCTCAAAATCATAAATAGTCGTATTTCAAATTTTTGTTCTCATGGATAATTTTTTACAACTCTAATTCAATTTCAAATAAAATCATGGTAACTTTATTTGGAGTTCGAATAATTATGTACTCTATTATCCAAAACAAAATATGAATTCAACCGGAGAGAATCTTGTCTACCATTCTAATCCTATGTCAACACCATCCATGCATAATCAACTAGCCAATAAGCATACACAAATCAATTTGCTAATCATTAAGGAATTATGTGGAGTTAGTAGAGGGACCAATTAGACATATATAATTGGGCTCCCGTGAGTCCATATGATCATCATTCTTTACCGAACAACTTAATCATATGATCACTAATTTCAGAATCACACCACTATAAACCTGAAACTGAACTCCCAATTATATAGCGTATTACGTAAGCCAATGACAAGCTATTGTCCAATGACCTTGTCATTGATAACTCTAAGAAATTAGAGTTATTCATTGATTTTCTCATTTAATTATAGGCTTCTCCAAGAGGGTTTATTGTTTTATATGGTGTTTTTGTCTTTCATCTTTTAATTTGTGCATGTGCCTTCATCAAAAGTGTTTCTGTACCTTATTCGATTAAGTAAAGGAATTTTGACTCAAAACTATGCAAAAAGTTGGTGTTTAGCGTGGTTGTGTTTCCAGTCAGTTTTACAGGGGATGAAAATGAGAGAAGAATGCTGCAGCATTTTTGAACGGAGCTGAGTTGGAAATTTGAAATGACGTTAGTACAAAACCTATAGAAAAAGACAAAATATCATATGGGCTTTGTGCAGCTATCATTTTGGACCACTCGGGAGCTCTCAAAGATAGACAAGTCAGCAAGATTGTTGCCCTAGTAAATGTTTTTTCCCCAATGAGAAAGAGGACGCCGTCCAGTACAAAAATAAGAGAATAGTACCTTCTGCAGCCAACCCTTCCTTCATAGACAAATACACAAGAAAAGCAAAAAGTAGAGAGTACCAGCAAGAGAGAAAAAGAAGAAAGTACCAGAGAAGAAGGAGCAAGGACGTTAAAGAAGAGGATTCAAGCTTCAGCAGACTTTCCTTCTCTCCATCTGTTGCTTACCCTTCTTTTTAGTATTGAGCTGATTTAGACATGCTTTATTTGTGGATAATGGATTTTGTTAATTACAGTATGAACTAATTTCTTTAGCTGGGTTTGCTAATGGAACCATGGATGTGAACTGTTAACTAATTGTTGAATTTGTTATGGAAATCAGTTGTTCTTGTTCATTCATGTGTGTTAATGCGTATTTCTATTCTTGACTGGCCATCAATTTATAGAATATCAGATTTGGATTAATTCTGGAATGGTTGATTTAAATTGGATCTCATGAATGATGCATGTATGGTCTTAAAGGAATTTGTAGATCTATGGATGGTATAGGAATATATTATTCATCATGTATGACCCAAAAGAACCTAAGCTTCTATTTGCATTCTTTTAGTTGATCTCACATAGGAATATCCTGAAGTAAGTTAGGAGGATCATTCTGCAAAGAGATTTAGAAAAATCCTTGCTCTCATGTGTTCTTAGTTGACAAGATATATTGATTGCTGTAGTATTTCAGTAGCATTTTGTTTGCAGATTTGCATCCTGGGGAAATTAGTAAACCTTGCTTATCCAAATTATTGTTTTACAACCAAAATCTCTATTCCACTGTTTTTCTTCTTTCTGATCACTACTGTATTTCTTTATTAAGTGTACTAGAAATCTTGTCAACACCTCTTTGATTATAGTTTACGTAAATTGAACTTTACAGCTTCTACATTGCATTTTTATGATATAGTCCTCGTGGGAACGATATCCGTACTCTTGTACACTGTATTACTTGAACGATCTGTGCACTTGCAAATTGTAACCAACAAGTTTTTGGCACCGTTGCTGGGGAACTAATATCTTAAAAATTTTTGTAGAAGTATTTTGTTTCATTTCTTTTTATTCCTTTGAGTTGTGTTTTTGGCAGGATACTTGGTCTTCTGTATGAACAATCCTCAGGCCTGTGAGTTGTTGCCTTTGGATCCTGAAATTGAAAGGACATTTTGAGCTAGGAGAAGGGAACAACAAGGACTAGCAGCTGTTGAGGTTATGGCAGAGGAAGCAGCAGCCAATAATGGACAGCCTATTTATGATAACGACCCTATTCAACAACAAGCTGTGATGGATGACAAAAACACGGTAATTCGGGAGTATGCTGTGCCCATTCTGCAAGGGCTTAACCCGAGGATTGTCAGGCCAGAAATTGAAGCCACTCAATTTGAACTTAAACCGGTGATGTTTTAGATGTTGCAATCCATGGGCCAATTTAATGGCATGGCAACTGAAGATCCTCATTTGCATCTCAGGCTTTTCATGGAAGTGAGTGATTCTTTCAAGATTCCTTGGGTGACAAAAGATATGTTAAGGTTGAAGCTATTTCCCTATTATCTGAGGGATAGAGCTAGAGCTTGGCTTAATTCTTTGGCACCGGGCTCTGTTGCTACTTGGAATGATTTGGCAGAGAAGTTCTTGATGAAATACTTCCCACCAGCCAAAAATGCTAAGCTCAGAAACGACATCACGTCATTTCAACAAGCTGATGGTGAATCTTTGCATGAAGCTTGGGAAAGGTTTAAGAAGTTGCTAAGTAAATGTCCTCACCATGGGATCCTTCATTGGATTCAAATAGAGACTTTCTATAATGGGCTGAATGCACAAACTCGAACCATAGTAGATGCTTCTGCTAATGGTGCTCTTTTAGCTAAATCCTACAATGAAGCGTATGAGATTTTAGAGAGAATGGCTAATAATAATTATCAGTGGCCCACCGAGAGACTCAACGCAAGGAGACCTGCAGGAATATTGGAGGTTGATCCTATCATTGCACTTTTAGCCCAAGTTTCATCTTTAACCAACATGATTAAGACAATGAACACGCAGGCAAGTGTGAAGGCAGTCCAAACTCTGGGAGTTTCATGCGTATACTGTGGAGAGGGACATTTGTATGATAACTGTCCTTCAAATCTAGCTTCTGTTAATTATGTGGGAAATTTCAACAAGAGCAATAACCCTTACCCCAACACTTATAATCATAATGGAAGGCAGCATCCAAACTTGTCATGGAGTAATCAAGGCACAAGTTCTAGCAGTGTCAATGCTTTTTACTGGCCTGCTCATCCACCAGGATTTCCTCATCAACAACAAAGAAGCCAAGCTGTTAACCAATCAAGTTCTTTAGAGAATCTTCTGAAGGAATACATGGCTAAAAATGATGCTATCATTCAAAATCAAGCAGCTTCATTGATAAATCTGGAGAATCAAGTAGGACAGTTGGCCAACGCTTTAAACAACCATCCTCAAGGTGCATTGCCAAGCAATACAGAGAATCCTAGGCATGAAGGAAAGGAATAATGCAAGGCAATTACCTTGAGAGATGGAAAAGAGCTAGAACCAACTGGAGTAAAACCCAAAGCTGTGCAGACAGAGCCCACTTCAATCCAAAAAGAGGGGGATCAATTTCAACCCGAAGCATAACAGAAAATTCAGCAACTAGATTTTGAACTGCAAGATACTGCAGCATTTCCACAGCATACTGAGACGGCAAAAATCAGTAACAGTAGACCCCCCTTCCATTTCCTCAAAGATTTTAGAAGCAGCAAAAGGATGGTCAATTTTGTAAATTTTTAGATGTTCTGAAGCAACTGCATATCAATATACCACTGGTTGAAGCTTTGGAGCAGATGCCAAGTTATGCAAAGTTTATGAAAGATTTGGTGACGAAGAAGCGTAGATTTGGAGAATTTGAGATTGTGGCTTTGACAGAGGAGTGTAGTGCCATCTTGTAGATCAAACTTCCTCCTAAGCTGAAAGATCTTGGAAGCTTCACTATTCCTTGCTCAATAGGTCAACAGTACTTTGGTAAAGCTTTATGTGACTTAGGAGCAAGTATTAATCTGATGCCAATGTCTATCTTTAAGAAGCTTGGAATTGGGGAGGCTAGGCCTACTACAGTCTCACTACAGCTTGTTGACAGATCTATAGCTCACCCAGAAGGAAAGATTGAAGACGTACTTGTGAAGGTGGACAAGTTCATTTTTCCCGTGGATTTCATGGTATTAGACTTTGAGGCAGACAGAGAAGTACCGATTATATTAGGAAGACCATTCCTAGCCACAGGAAGAACTCTCATCGATGTATAGAAAGGCGAGTTAACAATGAGGGTCAACGATGAGCAAGTTACTTTCAATGTGTTAAAGGCGATGAAGTTTCAAGAAGAAATGGAGGAGTGCTCATCGGTCAATGTTATTGACTCGGTAGTGTCAGAAAATTTGGAGCAGAGCTGCCATGAAAACCATTCTGGGCCCACTTTGAAAACAGAAGTGGATATGGTGACTGATGAAGATGATGCTCAAGCCGCATGGGTTACTACGCAGTTAACATGCTCACGTAAGGAGAGGAATTTTGAGTCACTGGGACTGTTAGACGGTGAGATAAAAAAGTTTAAGCCATCTATTGAAGAGCCTCCGATTTTGGAATTGAAGCCTCTCCCCGCACACCTTAGGTATGCTTATCTTGGTGAATCAGAAACACTTCCAGTAATTATTTCAGCCTCTTTAACTGCAGACCAGGAGCAGAAATTACTTACAGTGCTGAGAAAATTCAAAAAAGCTTTAGGCTGGACTATTACAAATATTAAAGGAATCAATCCTTCAATATGTATGCATAAAATTTTGCTGAAGGAATGCTACAGCAATTCGGTAGAGCATCAGAGAAGATTGAATCATATTATGAAAGAAGTGGTGAAGAAAGAAGTAATTAAGTGGCTTGATGCAGGCATCATTTACCCCATCTCAGACAGTTCATGGGTTAGTCCGGTTCAATGTGTGCCAAAAAGAGGAGGAATAACAGTTGTGGCTAATAGCAACAATGAGTTGATTCCCACTCGGACAGTCATAGGATGGAGAGTCTGTATGGATTATCGAAGACTGAACAAGGCTACCAGAAAGGATCATTTTCCACTACCATTCATTGACCAGATGTTGGATTGATTAGTTGGGAAAGAATATTATTGTTTCCTGGATGGCTATTCAGGCTATAACCAAATAGCTATTGCACCTGAAGATCAAGGAAAGACTACCTTTACCTGCCTATATGGTACGTTCGCCTTCAGAAGAATGCCATTTGGGTTGTGTAATGCACCAGCAATATTTCAACGCTGCATGATGGCGATTTTCTCAGATATGCTGGAAAAATTTTTAGAGGTCTTCATAGACGACTTTTCAGTTTTGGGAGAGTCTTTTGATAGTTGCCTGGGGAATTTGGAGAAAGTCTTAAGGCGATGTGAAGAAACCAGTTTAGTTCTGAACTGGGAAAAATGTCATTTTATGGTAAATGAGGGTATTGTGTTAGGAACAAGGTTTCAAGAAGAGGAATTGAAGTAGACAAAGCAAAGATAGATATCATTGACAAGTTGTCACCGCCTACATCTGTGAAAGGGATTAGGGTGTGATGGTTTTTACAGACGTTTTATTAGGGACTTTTCAAAAATTTCTAAGCCTCTTTATTCGTTGTTGGAGTAGAATGTACCATTCAAGTTTGATGAGGATTGTCAGCGTGCTTTTACAAAATTGAAGAAGAAGTTGGTGTCAGCGTCGATCATAGTGGCTCCAGATTGGTCTTATTCATTTGAGTTGATGTGTGATGCTAGTGATTACACCATAGGAGCAGTCTTGGGATAGCGAAAGGAGAGGATATTCCATCCGATTTACTATGCTAGTAGAACCTTGACAGACGCTCAACTTAACTACACCACAACAGAAAAGGAGCTATTGGCTATAGTATTTGCATTCGACAAATTTAGAGCATATCTGGTAGGCACCAAGGTTGTGGTTTACACTGACCATTCAGCAATTAAATTCCTTATTTCCAAGAAAGACACTAAGCCAACATTGATTAGATGGGTTTTACTGCTTCAGGAGTTTGACTTGGAAATCAAAGATCGAAAAGGGACTGAAAATCAAGTGGTTGATCACTTATCCAGATTGGAAACAGGTGTGAAGAGAAGATCGAAGGGCCAATCAAGGAGACTTTCCCGTATGAACAGCTTTTTGTGATCAAACAGTTGAATGCACCCTGGTATGCTGATATTGTGAACTAATTGGTTAGTAATCTACTCCCACCAGAGCTGACAAGCCAACAAAGGAATAAGTTCCTTCATGATACCAAGTTCTATTACTGGGATGAGCCGTATTTGTTCAAGCAATGTGCAAATCAGATTTTAAGAAGGTGTGTACCTGAGGAAGAGGTAGCTGGGATACTTCATCATTGCCATTCTTCTCCTTATGGGGGACATTATGGAGGGCTTAGAACAGCAACCAAAGTTTTGCAATCAGGATTCTATTGGCCATCACTTTTTAAGGATGCTCATAAGTTTGCTAAGACTTGCGATCGGTGTCAGCGTGTGGGAAACATATCACAAAGGCATGAAATGCCACTGAACATTATCTTGGAAGTTGAAATATTTGATGTGTGGGGAATAGATTGTTAGGAAATGCCCTAAATATTAGAGACATTTTGATGTATTTATTTTGAACTGGATAATAAAATTATATATAGAGGTTATTCATTACATTGCTATCTGTCCTCATCTTATTTACATGTTAAAGTAAATGTAAGCAAATATGGCTCCCTGACTACTTGTGTTAAACTGTTAGAACGTTGCATGCAATGGACTTTTGTATGCGAGAAGACAATGTTCTAAAGTTAGCGGTCTAAACTATGGTCTGTAGTCTATGGGGTTAGACCGAGCATCTAACTCATGTTAAGACTATTATGTTGTCTAAAGCCTTAGAGGGGACGATTTGTCTTGACTGTCTGGAGCTGGACTCCCAAGTAAAGACATAGCTATGTTGCTTGGTGGTGACATATTAGACCGGGACTAAAGCGTGATTGATCTACAAAGTCCGCTTTGAGTGGATCGATCTGCTTTTGACGTTCATTATGCAGTAACCTTAATCCTGAGTAAAAGGACAGCTTCATGTATATGACTTGTGTACTTTGATGTTCCAATGGCTAAAGCGTCTCAGAGGTAGCAAGCTTATAGACCGGTTCGTTGGGTGCATGACTTGTATACGATGAAGGGTTCGTTTACAAATATCGGAATCATAGCTCTAATGAGGAGTTAAGGGTATCCTCTTAAAGGCATTATACTGAATGTGAAAATGGACAAGGCCTTGGGTCGTCTGCTGGGCGGATGACTTCTTATTCACATATGGTGAATAATCATTTTCTTTATTCGGTAGTATAATGGAACTTTAAGATAGCCTGATCAGTAGGATTAAACGGACTTTGGCCTAAGGCTGATCATGGATATCATATGAGGGTTCTGCATACATAACAAGGTCATTGGACAATAGCTTGTCACGGGCTTACGTAATACTTTAAATAATTGGGAGTTCAGTTTCAGGTTTATAGCGGTGTGACTCTGAAACTAGTGATCATATGATTGAGTTGTTCGGTAAAGAATGATGATCATATGGATTTGCAGGAGCCCGATTATATATGTCCAATCAGTCCCTCTACTAGCTCCATATAATTCCTTAACGTTTGGCAAATTGATTTGTGTATGCTCTTGGCTGGTTTATTATGCATGGATGGTGATGACACAGGATTAGGATGGTAGACAAGATTTTCTCCAGTTGGATTCAGATTTTGTTTTGGATAATAGAGTACACAATTATTCGAACTCCAAATAAAGTTGCCATGATTTTATTTGAGATTGGATTGGAGTTGTAGAAAATTATCCATGAGAACAAGAATTTGAAACACAATTGTTTTGTGGATTTTGAAATTTGAATTTTGAAATTTGAAGTTTGAATTTGAAATTTGAATTTGAAATTTGAATTTGAAATTCGAATTTGAAATTTGAAATTCAAATTTTGAATCACAGTCCAAGTAGGATTCGAATTTGTTGTGGAAAATCCACAAGGTTTGAAATTCGAATTTGAGTTGGATTTGGAGAGAATAATCTTGTTAGAATCCTACTTGAATTTTGAATCTAAATCCTAATAAAAGGTGGACGAAATTTTGAGGATAATCCTCAATAGAATTTCGGTTTTTGTGGATAAGGTTCAACGGAAAAATTCAAGTTTCAATCCCAGTTGAATTTGGATTCTCTCCTCCATGAAAAGTGGTCGAAATTTTGGAGTTTTTCTCCTAGGAAAATTCGGTTATTTTGGATAAGGATGAGATAAGATTCAAGCTTGAAAATCCTAGTGGAATTTTGATTCTCCCTTATCCTAAAAGTGGCCGAATTTGTAGAGGAGATTTTCTCCTAGGAATTTCGGATTTTATGGTTGAAAAAGGGGAGATAAAATTCTAGTTAAAATCTTGTTTAGATTTGGATTGGATTTATCCATAATGGCCGAATTTTATTGTTGAGATTCTCCCATAGAAAATTCAGATTTTATGGTTATGGATAAGGGATAATATCTTTTCCTAATCCAATTCAAATTCAGAGAATCACCTCATGCAGGTCTATATATAGAGGTCCTGCCACTCTAGTTGTCTTAGACCACAGACTTTCAGGTGAGCAGGCTTATTATTGCACAGCTCATCATGACAATAAGTTCTTTAGAGATCTGGGTGGTCGGAAGAAGACTAGCAGTGCTAGCATACCGATCGAGGTTCAGAGTGCCTACATACTCAGCCATTCGGGAATTGGAGAATAGTAGAGAAGGCTAGTTGGTTGAAGCCTCCGGTCATTCTCCTCCTGCAGATTGGCATCCTTGAGGTATGAGTTTTAATTGTTGATGGTTTATTGTATATGGCATCATGAGATATTTAACGATCTAAAAATTTTTATTGTTCCGCTGCGCCACTCTGATACGTTTTACCGATTAATTTTCCTACAATTGGTATCAGAGCCATCTCATGACTATGCCATGTACATAAATTAGACAATTACTTAGTCTTTTTATTTATGTATGGATTTGATATTTAGAGAGTAGCATTCTAGGGTTCCTTTATGTTGTTATCATGGATTATGTATAAAGTATGTGGTTATTTTAATTTTCTGAATTATTATAAGCATGCTTGTTTATGCTGGTTATGGTTCCTTAGAATTTAGAAAAATTGTATCTAGGAATTTTTATGTAACCATGGGAGTAGTTTATTAACACCGTCGGGATAGGCCGACGGGCCTTGGTGGGGCTGCAGTCCCTACCCTCGGGCAGGATGGGGCTGCGGCAGCCCCTGTACAGGCCATAACCACCCACGGCCGCAGGCTTGGCCTGCTGCCGATGGTGGCCGTGGCCTACCCAAGGTTGGCCACAGCCTGGGCGTGCAGCCTCTGGCTGCAGGCGCTGCCTACAGCCTGCCAGCTGCTGCGCCTAGCCTGGGCGTGTAGCCTGGCGCTACAGGCTTGGGCTGCAGCGTGGCAAGGCTGCACATAGGGGGCGGCCGTGGGCTGCCAGCCCCTCCGGGGCTGGTGGCTTCCCACGGCGGCTGCCGCCTTCGGGGGCGGCGGTGCGACGGTCTAAAAATCTGAAAATTTTGATTTTTAAATTTGAGATTTAATTTTAAATCATGTTTAAAAATATGTAATTGAAAATTTGAAATTTTTGAAATTGCATATTATTACACATGATGTTTAAAATTGTTTAAAAATTGAATTTGAAATTTAAATTTTTGGAGATTTAAATTTTAAATGATTCTTGGGATGAGAAATAAATGGAGAGGCTACATAAAGATGGATACAAGAAGACGGAACAAAATTCAAGACCCAAAGAATGCTTTGGATGAAATTTTGTAATCTTTATTTTCTTTGTTCTGGGATGGAACCATGGCTTGGTTATTCTGTCAATTATTTTTTCTGTGATATGTCATCGATGTACAAATAAGTATTGATGGATGTCTTATATGCATATTTGATAACATGTCATATAGGATAGGTGAGTGCCGCTCATACTATATTGATCATACATAATTTGTCAAAACTTGCATGTTTTTCAAAATATTGAGTGGGAGAGGGTTTCAAACAAAACCCACGGCCTCCATTGTTGATCCATATGTGAAAGCATGGTAACTCCTCGCGTCAGTTCTGCCCTGACCACACCCCTCGGTAGGTGTTTACCGCCGCCGGTATACTAGATTGGATCTCCTATGTGGAAAATGTGTTCAGGTATGATCCTATTCATGACCACCCCTCGGTGGCTTGGTAGGACGTGGATCGGGCTACGTAAACAATGGTTATACACTCAAGACTCGTTTAGTTATTAACCTTCCCTAGAAACTCTGTTAACTAAACTGGTGGCTAAATAAGCGGTTATTAATATATGTCTTAACCTTGGAGGATTTAAGGCAACATATATTAATTGGACAAGGTCCATATTCCGGTTATTTGTTTTCATGACCACCCCTCGGTGGCTTGGGGCAATAGGTGCTGTGAATTACTGTTGCAATGCTACATGTTTTTTTTCAAGTTTCATGTAGGAACATACTTGTATGTTTTATTTGCTAAATTATCTGTATATTTGCTTGGGCTTTGTAATGATGTCTAGTATAATTTTAGTTCAGTTCAAAATGTCACCGACACCCCTCATTTCAATACTTACTGAGAATAAACTGAATGGCGACAATTATAAAGATTGGAAAAGAAATCTATTAATAGTTCTCAGCTACGAGAGACACAAGTTCGTACTAAACGAACCATGCCCACCAGGGCCAAAACCTGACACACTGCTTAAGGAAGTCCCGGTTGCCTATACTCGTTGGAGAGAATCCAATGATATAGCTCGATGTTACATCCTTGCTAGTATGATGAGTGCTTTACAAAAGCAGCATGAGACTTATCAGGTTGCTAGGGAGATCATGGACAATCTGGAGGACATGTTCGGAGGCCAAGAAAAATTGGCTCGATAGTCCGCTATCACCAGCATTATGAACTCTAAGCAAAAGGCGGGTACTCCGGTGAAGGACCATATGATCACTCTAATGGGATTCTTCGCTGAGGCTGTCGAAAACGGTGTTGAGTTGGACTACAACACCCAGATCGATATGGTGTTCAAAACTCTGTCTAAAGATTTTGTGGGGTTTAAGGCCGTATACAATCTGTCGACAAGGGAGTTAGGACTAACCAAGCTCATGAAGCAACTTCAGGCTTATGAGCGGATGATCAGGGATGGGGATGCTGTCCAATCCAAAGGTGAGGCCAATTTGGCAGAATCTTCCAAACCCTCACGAAAGAGGAAGAGGCCAAAACAGAACAAAGTGGCTTCTAGTTCTTCTAATCCTCCTGTCTCAGATGGGAAGAAGAAGAAGAAGAACAAGAAGCCCAGGGACCCTAAAAAGTCCAAGTACTTCCGTTATGGAAAGGTAGGTCACTTCAAGAAGGCTTGCCGGGAAATCCTAGCCACCAAGGGCAAGGAAGGTAAGGAACTTCTTTACTTGGAAGCCTGTTTGGTGGAAGAATCGAAAGACACTTAGGTCATTGATTCGGGCGCCACTAATTATGTTTGTGTTTCTATTTAGGGGTTCGTGGAAACGAGAAGTCTACACGATAGGAGCATCTCGTTGCGAACTGGGGATGGTAGCTTGGTGGTGGCTGAGGCAGTGGGAGATGTTTACCTTTACTTTGATCAATTTAGGTTTATTTTATTGAAAGACTGTTTTTATTTTCCTAATTTTAGGAGGAATCTTATATCGGTAGCTTGTTTAATAAAGGATTCTTATTCAGTTTCTTTTAGTAAAAGAGTTGATATTCGTAGAAATAAGTCTTTTATCTGTTCTGGATGGATGGATGGAAACCTATATTTGATCAAACCAAAGATGTACTCACTACTTGACACTGAATTAATAGATAACTCTAAAAGGTTGAAAGTTTCTCACTCTAACAAGGCGTATCTTTGGCATTTAAGACTTAGTCATATTAATCAGGATAGGATTCAAAGATTGGTGAAAGACAGTCCTCTGGAATTTCTGGAGGAGGTACGTCTTCCCCAATGTGAGTCTTGTCTAGAGGGTAAAATGACTAAGAGGTCTTTTAGAGCTAAGGGTACAAGGGCTCAGGAGCTCTTAGAAATTGTGCACACTGACATATGTGGCCCCATGAACGTCGCAGCACGAGGAAGGTTTGAGTATTATGTCTCTTTTATAGATGATTACTCGAGGTATGGATATGTGTATCTGATGCACCGTAAGAGCGAAACCTTTGACAAGTTTAAAGGGTATCGTGCGGAAGTGGAAAAGTAATTGGATAAATCCATAAAGACACTTCGATCTGATCGAGGCGGCGAATACCTCTCCGACGAATTTCTAGGACATCTTGTAGAGAACAGGATATTATCCCAATTGACTGCACCTGGTACTCCACAACAGAATGGTGTAGCCGAAAGGAGAAACAGAACCTTATTGGATATGGTACGGTCGATGATGAGTTATTCAACGCTGCCATTATCATTTTGGGGATATGCTTTACAAACGGCACGCTATATTCTGAACCAGGTTCCGAGCAAATTAATTCCCAGAACTCCGTATGAATTGTGGCGTGGCAGGAAGCCCTCCCTTGGACATATGAGAATATGGGGCTGCCGGTGCATGTACTGGATGGGGATGCGAAGAAGTTGGAACCAAGATCAGAATTGTGCATGTTTGTAGGGTATCCAAAAGGAATTAAAGGAGGTCTGTTCTATAACCCGAAGGAACAAAAGGTCGTTGTCTCAACCCATACGACATTCTTGGAGGAAAGTCACATGAATGACTTTAAGCCTCGAAGCAAAGTGGTGCTAAAGGAGTTATCGGATGAAAGAACTGCTCCACAGATTTCGATCTTGGACATAAGTCTGAGTTCCAGTAAAAGACCTGCAGACGATCAACAATTTAGGGTGCCTCGTCGTAGTAGGAGGGTTTCAAAGAAACCTAATTTCTTCATGTATGATGCTGAGGTATACCAGGCCGAGGCTCATAAGCATGAGGATGATCCAGTCACTTATGATAAAGCTGTAAATGATGTTGATTCTAAATCTTGGAAACAGGCTATGAACAATGAGATGGATTCATGAAATCCAACTCTGTTTGGGAACTTGTAGATTTGCCGGATGGGATAAAACCCATTGGATGCATATGGGTCTACAAAAGAAAGAAAGATGCGGAAGGGAGAGTGGAAACTTTCAAAGCTAGACTGGTTGCAAAGGGGTACACGCAAAAGGCTGGAATTGATTACGATGAATCCTTTTCGCCTGTTGCTATGCTGAAGTCTATCCGTATTCTTCTGTCCATTGCTGCGGCTCTCGATTACGAGATCTGGCAAATGGATGTCAAGACGGCATTCTTGAATGGCCATCTTGAAGAGTGTATTTATATGATACAACCCGAAGGGTTCGTAGCGAAAGGCCAAGAAAAGAAAGTCTGCAAGTTGCTTAGATCCATTTATGGATTAAAGTAAGCATCCCGCTCATGGAACCAGAGGTTTGATCAAGCGATTAAGACATTTGGTTTTAAGCAGAACGTTGATGAACCCTGTGTTTATAAACGTATTAAGGATGGAAAAGTGGTCTTTCTGATACTTTATGTCGATGATATACTACTCATTGGGAATGATGTAGGGAACTTATCATCTGTCAAGCTTTGGTTACACCAACAGTTTGACATGAAGGACTTGGGAGAAGCTAATTATGTTCTAAGCATTCGTCTCTTCAGAGATCGAAAGAGCAAAATGATAGCGTTATCCCAAGCTTCATACATAGATAAAATAATTGGCAAATATGCAATGTAAGAGGCAAAGAAAGGCTCATAACCTTCTATTGCCGGTCTAACTCTTTCATTAGATGACCGTCCCTAGACATCGGAAGAAAGAGAGCGTATGAGTAAGGTCCCTTATGCATCCGCTGTGGGTAGCTTTATGTATGCTATTCTTTGCACTCGCCCGGATATATGTTTTGCAGTAAGTATGGTGAGTCGATATCAAGCAAATCCTGAAACCAAGCACTGGAAAGTAGTAAAGCATATACTCAAGTATCTTAAGAGAACGAGGGATTATATGCTGGTGTATTTTGGAGGGGACCTAACACCCGTAGGATATACGGACTGAGTCTTCCAGACTTGCGAGGATTTGAGGAAGTCGACATTAGAGGGCATATGGAGACAGGATAAGTGGATGTATGTAAGATCACGTCTGAGGACAACATTGCCGATCCCTCTACTAAGACTTTGGTGGCTAGAAGCTTTGAGAGGCACGTAGAGGCGATGGGGATGCGTAATACGACACATCTGCCTGCTTAGGGCAAGTGGGAGATTGTTAGGAAATGCCCTAAGCATTAGAGACATTTTGATGTATTTATTTTGAACTGGATAATAAAATTATATATAGAGGTTATTCATTACATTGCTATTTGTCCTCATCTTATTTACTTGTTAAAGTAAATGTAAGCAAATATGGCTCCCTGACTGCTTATGTTAAACTGTTAGAACGTTGCATACAATGGACTTTTGTATGCGAAAAGACAATGTTCTAAAGTTAGTGGTCTAAACTATGGTCTATAGTCTATGGGGTTAGACCGAGCATCTAACTCATGTTAACACTATTACGTTGTCTAAAGCCTTGGAGGGGACGGTTTGTCTTGACTGTCTGAAGCTGGACTCCCAAGTAGAGACATAGATATGTTGCTTGATGGTGACATATTAGACCAGGACTAAAGCGTGATTGATCTATGAAGTCCGCTTTGAGTGGATCGATCTGCTTTTGACGTTCATTATGTAGTAACCTTAATCCTAAGTGAAAGGACAGCTTCATGTATATGACTTGTGTACTTTGATGTTCCAATGGCTAAAGCGTCTCAGAGGTAGTAAGCTTATAGACCGGTTCGTTGGGTGCATGACTTGTATACGATGAAGGGTTCATTTACAGATATCGGAATCATAGCTCTAATGAGGAGTTAAGGGTATCCTCTTAAAGGCATTATACTGAATGTGAAAATGGACAAGGCCTTGGGTCGTCTGCTGGGTGGATGACTTCTTATTCACATACGGTGAATAATCATTTTCTTTTTTCGGTAGTATAATGGAACTTTAAGATAGCCTGATCAGTAGGATTAAACAGACTTTGGCCTAAGGCTGATCATGGATATCGTATGAGGGTTCTACATACATGACAAGGTCATTGGACGATAGCTTGTCACAGGCTTACGTAATACGGTATATAATTGGGAGTTCAGTTTCAGGTTTATAGTGGTGTGACTCTGAAACTAGTGATCATATGATTGAGTTGTTCGGTAAAGAATGATGATCATATGGATTTGCGAGAGCCCGATTATATATGTCCAAGCAGTCCCTCTACTAGCTCCACATAATTCCTTAACGTTTGGCAAATTGATTTGTGTATGCTCTTGGCTGGTTTATTATGCATGGATGGTGATGACACAGGATTAGGATGGTAGACAAGATTCTTTCCAGTTGGATTCATATTTTGTTTTGGATAACAGAGTACACAATTATTCAAACTCCAAATAAAGTTGCCATGATTTTATTTGAGATTGGATTAGAGTTGTAGAAAATTATCCATGAGAACAAGAATTTGAAACACAACTGTTTTGTGGATTTTGAAATTTGAATTTTGAAATTTGAAGTTTGAATTTTGAATTTGAATTCGAATATGAAATTTGAATTTGAAATTCGAATTTGAAATTTGAAATTTGAATTTGAAATTTAAATTTGAAATTTGAAATTTGAAATTTGAAATTTGAAATTTGAAATTTGAAATTTGAAATTTGAAATTTGAAATTTGAAATTTGAATTTGAAATTCGAATTTGAAATTTGAAATTCAAATTTTGAATCACAGTCCAAGTAGGATTCGAATTTGTTGTGGAAAATCCACAAGGTTTGAAATTCGAATTTGAGTTGGATTTGGAGAGGATAATCTTGTTAGAATCCTACTTGAATTTTGAATCTAAATCCTAACAAAAGGTGGATGAAATTTTGAGGATAATCCTCAATAGAATTTCGGTTTTTGTGGATAAGGTTCAAGAGAAAAATTCAAGTTTCAATCCCAGTTGAATTTGGATTCTCTCCTCCCTGAAAAGTGGCCGAAATTTTGGAGTTTTTCTCCTAGGAAAATTCGGTTATTTTGGATAAGGATGAGATAAGATTCAAGCTTGAAAATCCTAGTGGAATTTTGATTCTCCCTTATCCTAAAAGTGGCCGAATTTGTGGAGGAGATTTTCTCCTAGGAATTTCGGATTTTTTGGTTGAAAAAGGGGAGATAAAATTCTAGTTAAAATTTTGTTTAGATTTAGATTGGATTTATCCATAATGGCCGAATTTTATTGTTGAGATTCTCCCATAGAAAATTCGGATTTTATGGTTATGGATAAGGGAGAATATCTTTTCTTAATCTAATTCAAATTCAGAGAATCACCTCATGCAGGTCTATAAATAGAGGTCCTGCCACTCCAGTTCTCTTAGACCACAGACTCTCAGGTGAGCAGGCTTATTGTTGCACAGCTCATCGTGACAATAAGTTCTTTAGAGATCTAGGTGGTCAGAAGAAGACTAGCAGTGCTAGCATACCGATCGAGGTTCAGAGTGCCTACACACTCAGCCATTCGGGAATTGGAGAATAGTAGAGAAGGCTAGTTGGTTGAAGCCTCCGGTCATTCTCCTCCTACAGATTGGCATCCTTGAGGTATGATTTTTAATTGTTGATGGTTTATTGTATATGGCATCATGAGATATTTAACGATCTAAAAATTTTTATTGTTCCACTGCGCCACTCTGATATGTTTTACCGATTTATTTTCCTTCATAGATTTCATGGGGTCATTTCCTTCATCCTATAGCAATCAGTACATATTGGTGGCAGTGGATTATGTGAGCAAATGGGTGGAAGGATTAGTGTCTCCTACCAATGATTCCAAGGTGGTTGTGAGGTTTCTGCATAGGAATATTTTCACATGCTTTGGGACACCAAGGGCCATCATAAGTGATGAAGGAATGCACTTTAGCAGCAAGCAGTTTTAAGTCTTTTGGCTAAGTATGGAGTACACCACAAAGTTGCCACAGCCTATCATCCTCAAACTAGCGGGCAGGCTGAAGTTTCCAACAGAGAGATAAAAAGAATTATGGAAAAAGTGGTCAACCCCTTAGTGAAGGATTGGTCAGCATGATTGGATGACACCTTGTGGGCATACAGAACAGCTTATAAAACCCCTTTAGGAGCGTACCCCTACCGGTTGGTGTTCGGAAAGGCTTGCCACTTGCCAGTTGAGATGGAACATAAAGCCTACTGGGCAATTTCAAAGTTAAATCTGGATGCTCATGCAGCTGGTGAAAATAGAATGCTGCAATTAAATGAGATGGAGGAATTCAGAATGATGGCTTATGAAAATGCCAAGCTGTATAAAGAAAAAGTTAAGAAATGGCATGACAGTAAAATTCTTCCAAGGGAATTTCAAGCAGGGCAGCCAGTGCTTCTTTTTAACTCAAGGCTGAAACTCTTTCCAGGGAAATTGAAATCACGTTGGTCAGGTCCATTCAAGATTTGTGAGGTTTTTCCTCATGGAGCTGTGGAATTAATGGAGGAAGAATCAGGAAGAAAGTTCAAAGTGAATGGTTAGATGCTAAAGCATTACTGGGGAGGCACTTTCGACAAGGAGAAGACTATAATATCCTTGACAAACCCAGATTAGAAAAAGGGAAGTAGTCGGGCTATCGACTTTAAAAACAAGCGCATATGGGAGGTAACCCAATGCTTTATTGTTTCCTGTTTGTGTTTTTATTTGCTATTTCTTTCATGGACTTTCTTTGGTGAGATTAAGGTGGGTACGTCGTTTTAATAATTAATATAGGTTATCTGATATGTGTTTGCAAGGGAAAAGTAAGTGCAAGCCTCTGGAGCAGCAAAATGGAAACTGAAACAAAAATGCTACAGAAATGCTGCAGCATAGTTGCTACGACTGGAATCCATAAATGTCCTTCACAAAGCCAGGGCCGAGCACTGCCATAAAAAATATATATATAATAATAAATAAAAATAATAATAAAATAATAATAATAATAATATATAATATATATATTTAGAAATATATATATATATAAAAAGGGGGGGGGGCCTCAAAAACCCTACATAAAGGCCCCTTATTGTTTCTTTTCTGTGACAACCGGGAAATTCAGGCAATTCTCGGATGAAAAATGTACAATTGTATGTATATAACAATTTGTACTATTTAAAGAGTGAAATAAATGTATTTATATTGTTCAGAATATATGAAAATGTTCTAACAATACTGACGAGTAAGAATTTAGTATTGGAAAAATTCACTGAGTTGAAACAGGTGAAACGGTGCAAAATCGGCATTGAAAACCCTAACCGGAGCAATAAAAGACGGTAAACTTCCGGGATTGATTTTGATCAAATGGAAGCAGATTAAATTGATCCGACTGCACAGGAGACCTCAGGAACACGCCGGGACGATTTCGGGAAAATTTCGGCTCGAACCGGCATCGGTCAAAAAGTAGTCGAATTAATGTAAATAGAGAAAGTCAAAGTCAACTTTCACTTTTGCAATTATGACATCATAAATCAAGATTATTAAAGGAAAGAAATAAGGTGGTTGGTGGCATTAAAGGCTAGGATTTAATCACCTTTTGATCTAAAGGCCAAGATTTGGCCAAAATTCACCCTTTTTAATTTTTGAAAATTATGGAAAGAAATGGATTGGAAAGATGTCAAATTTTGATTGGTTTAGAGCCAAATTAATTGGCTTTCTTGCATGGTTAAGTCGGTAAAATGTGATAAAGTGGCCGAAGTTCATTTTCAAGCCAAAAGCCATAACAAAAATTTACTTAGTTTTTCCCATGGTGTCTACGTGAGCTACCAAAGGAGAACCAAGATTTTTCTTCAATATTTCTTCGCAAAAAGAGTGACAAAGTGTTCCTTGAAGACAAAGGAAGCATTAGACCAAGGTAACTCCCTTTTTCACTTAACTTTTCATGGTTTTTTTTCAATAAAACCGTGGGTGAATAGTGATAGAAAGATGGAAAAATTTTGGTTGTTTTCCATTGAATTGATGTTGGGTTGTGTTAAGGATGTAATAAGGAAGAAAACCATGCAAATTGTGTAAAGAAAAACCGAAATTTTGTTGGTTTTTCAAGGGAAAATCCGTGGGTTACCTTGGGTAACCAATGAGAAAACTTTGTGGTTTAATTTCTAACTTGCTTCCAAGTTTAATTTTGTGAAGAATAAAGCTTGTATTTCATTATGAAAAGCTTGAAAAAAATTCTTGGTATGCATTTCATAAAGTGGCCGTGGGGTTACTAAAGTTTGGAAGAAAAATTTTCATGGTTCTATGTGATAATTGGTTGATTGAAATTATGCATTTCAATATGCAAATGATGAATTTAAAATGGAAAGAATGAAACAAAAATTTTTTGGCATGTTTTCATTCTTTGGCCGTGGGTTGTATAAGGGTAAAAACCCTAAGAAATTGGTTGAAAATGCCAAGAAAATGGGCTTGAAAATGTGTTAAAAACGTGACATTTGAATGGCCTAAAATGTGGTGAAAGTTTGACAAAATTTGGTTCGGTTTGGTTGTGAAAACCGAAACCAAATTAAGGGTAAAATTGTGAAAAAATTTTGTTATGTGGGTGATATTGTGGAATTGGAATTTTGTGAGCTTTTATGTAAAAGTTTGGAAAACTTTTACATAAAATAGGCTTGTGGTATAGTACGTGGCAGGTACATACGGTTCGAGGCATACCTAACGCCGGAAGCCTTAAAATTACGCCGAAATGCTGCCGAAATTTCGAAAACAGCATTTGGGGTAAAATGGAATTAAAAATAAAAAGTTAGGGCCGGGACGGAAACCCGAGTCCCTAACGGAAAAGTGAATAAGGAAAACCTAAGGGGCGGTTCGTGAATAGTAACCCGTCCCCTAAAAATTTAAAACGCGAGTGAAATTGAAAAACCGACCCCGAGGGGGGGGCGTTTTTGGAAATGAAATGAAGGTCCGAGTCGGGAACGGAAAACCCGAGCCTCCGAGACCTAGGTCGGGAAAGTCTAGATGAACGTTTTAAATACTAGTGAAACGTCCATTTGAGGCTTCGAAACGATAGAAAATCGCTAAACCGACGTAAGGGTCGGAATAGTGCTTCCCGAGGGCCGGGAAAGCAAAAAGTGGAAATAAAATAGAAACGAACCCGGTAATGATTAGAAAAGAGTCAGAAAAGTTCCTGAGAGCCAAAAATGCAGTCTGGATCAATAAAATTCCGTCAGGGGTAAAACTGTAATTTTGCCAAAATACAGGGGCAAAATCGTAATTTTGCAAAAGTTGGGGGAAAATGGTGAAAATAATAAATAAAACCTAAAAAGTTATAAATAGGTTTTATTTAAGCTTTTTAATGAAAAATAAAAGCTATAAATGAGGAAATAAATTAACAGACATAGTTTTGTCTGTAGGATCCCAAAATCGGCCTACAAGGAAGGCGATTCAAGATCCAAGAGAGAGAAAGGGAACAGTCTGATAAGGTAAGTTCAGACATTTACCTGTCTGCAACATATAGCAATATTGTGCTAACTTTAATGTACTAACTATAAGTTAGGTACATATGTGCTACGGACACTATTATAGAGTAGAGAGAGAGACGTAATGTGCTACGGGCACTATTGAGAATGGACACATTGTTAATTGTGCTTCGGGCACTAGAGCGAGGTTAATGAAACTCACTCACCTAAAATTAAAATGTGAACCATTCCTAACCACGGGACAATGTGAAGTCACCGGGTTAGAAGTGTAAAAAGTCGGTAATGAAACCACTTTCTGGCGTACCAGCCTTCCGTATAGGGAGGTACTATTTTTGCCTTCGGGGCTATGAGACTAAGGCTGTGGAGGTCAGCACTGATGTACCGCTCCCAGTCATATAAAATTTTGCCTTCGGGGCTATGAGATTAAGGCTGTGGAGGTCAGCACTAATGTACCGCTCCCAATCATGCGCACTTAAATGGTACTGCCAACCTGAGCTCAAAACCAGAACGTAATCAAAGATAATGACCTAAAACTGAAACTGTGCCATAATTGAGCATAAGACAGTTTAGTGAGAGCACTAACATCGCGGTAGATGTACTAGTGTGATACAGTGTTGTGGTCAAACTTACTATTTATCATGAATAGTAGTCAAAGTACTATTCACGTATGAATAGTAGTCAAAGTTACTATTCACGATGAATAGTACTATTCATAGAAATTTTATTTCTTGCATGTTTGAACTTACTGAGCTTGTAGCTCACCATTTTTGCTAATGTTGCAGGTAAGCGACCAGCTCAGTAGCTTGTTTGACTGGATGCGGACGGGATGGCGCATGTCAAATGGGATAACTAGGCGAGGGATATGGTACTGCCAGAGTCTTCCCGCTGAGCGTTAAAGTGAAGGGAAAAAAAAGGGAAACAGTTCTTTTGTAATTATATATATTTTACAAAAGTACTTAATTATTCATATTACTTTGTACTTGCCAACAAAGTAATTAGTGGGAAAAGATTTTATATGATGTTTAAAGAAAAAAAAAAATTTCCCAAAACGTCATGATTTAAAAAGAGTAAAGAGATAAGCTGGCCACCCATGAGAGTACAATCTATCCCAGTTAGCGATAAAGCTCAACTGTAATAGTATTGTATGATCTCCACAAGGGGCAGGCCACCACATTTTCCCATTTCCTTTTCTTAGTTGCCACCCCCACCATACCCTTCCCCACCCAACGTTCTCAAATGCCCAACCTTCTCATTCCCCACCCAACGTTCTCAAACGCCCGAAATCTCCACCTTCATCGTCCTCGCCGTCAAAGCTGAGTAAGCCACGCCGTCTCCTCATCAATCTTTTTCCCATTTCAGCCTTCCTTTCCATCCATTTTCAGGCATTCTCCATTCTCCATTCATGCATCAAATCCGTCGGTCCTCTCCCTAAAAATCACACCCCCAAACTTCTCCATTCTCGTCTTTGCAATCAAACCAACGGTCCTTCTCACCATTTGGTGGCATTTTCTCTAATGAAGCCGACGCAAGGAGGGACTTTCAAAGGAACCCGAGCAACTTGGAAGCGTAAGCATTCTCACTCTTCTTTCTTGTCTCAAGTGGTGCATTGTGATTTATAGAAGTACGTGGTGGTGTGTTGTGGTTTGTAGAGGTGTTGTGTAGTGTGCGTGTTTTATGTGATTAAAAACAAAAAAAGGGGGCCTAAGTTCGGTGTTGGATAAGAGGTCGTGGCTGTGATTTATAGGTTGAGCATAGGAAACAATCGAGGATAGAGTAAGGTGACATCAGTGTTTTAAAGGAGAAATTCAAGAAGATTTATTTTTGGGTTGTTCACCATGCCTTTTAAGAGTAAAGGAAGGAAAGGCAAGAATTTAATAGAGGTTGAGGAGCCAGCATCAGCACAACAACAAGCTCATTCTGAAGAGGAGTTGGAGGAGACAAATGAGATAGAAAAATTTGCCTCTGCTGAAGCACGAACCAGATTCTATTCCGGTTTCAATACCAGGGTTCTCCTTATGGAGAAAGGCTTCCAATTCAAGCTCAGCAAAATGTTGGGATACCCAAATTTTGTCCATACAGTGGTACAGACACATAATTGGGCCACATTTGGCTAACATCAACCTGCAGCAAAAATACAGCTAGTCCACGAGTTCTATGCTAATTATAACAAGGAAACACCGGATTTTGTCTATGTTCGTGAGCAATAAGTTTGTATTTCTTTTGCCACAATCAACCGCTTATATAATCTGGATAACAATGAGAATGACTTCCAAGACTTGGCAGACAACTTGGATGATGCACAGTTGGAGGAAATTCTTCAGTCTTTGTGTGTAGAAGGCACATCTTGGAAGAAAAGTCGTGAATCATTGACATTTCCTAGGTGATGTCTTAAGAATGGGCCGCGAGTTTGGTTCCACTTTCTAAAGAATCGGTTAATGCCCTTGACTCATGACCATATGGTGCACAAGGTTAGAGCAATTTTGCTATACTGTATTGTGGAGGAGCATCCTTTCAATCTAGGGAAGCTGCTGCAGCATCAAATTGGGGTCTGTGCTGGTAGAAATAGTGGAGGCTTGTGGTTTCCTTCACTGATTACAAAGTTATGCATCTCTCAGGGAGTTGTCATAGAAGAGGGAGAGCCCATTGAGCAACCTTCTGCACCAATTACCACAAGCACTATCACCAAACTTATACAGGAGGAACCTCAGCCAGGACCATTAAATACACCTCGGCCCACAACATCTACTGCCCCACAGCCTGCTGACCTCACTGCTCCACAACCAACATCGACTTATGCTCCTTTTGCTGAAGGATTCCAGAGATTGGAGCAACATGTAAGCCAAATGGAAGTTGTTTAGTATGAATTGATGCATATGCTACAGGATTATTGGAAGTATGAGCAGAAAAGAGATATGGCAATGCAGCAGCATTTTCGTGCAAACTCCAAGCGCTTCCACACATTTCCAGCATTTCCAGAGCACTTATGTCATCCTTTTTTCGAGGATGTGGAACCTTCAGAGGCTGAGCCAACTTTACTGACCCTTGTGATCCTTGAACCCCACTCAACCCAACATCCACCACAGCATACTAAGAAGCAGCCACCAATCCCTGAGCCCTCTCCTCGTCGATCCACCCGTCGGAGTGTTGCAAAATCAGTTGGGCGTTGATAATAGTTTTCCTACTCAGTCAGGGAAGTCCCTTATTCTTCTAATAACATTTTGACTACCTGGCTTTCTTTTTATTTCTTTTTCTTAGGGTCTGTGTTTTTTTTTTCTTTTTGTTATTTTTCTTTTGTTTTTTCCTTTTATTATTTAGTGTCTTTGGTTTGATTTTTTTTTTCTTGGCTTTATTTGCTATGAGGATGAATTTCTTTTTACAATCACATTGTTTAACTTTGAAGTGAATTTGATTTGAGATAAACATAGGTTTCACCATTTTTTGATTTGTAGCTTCACATCTTTGCTTTCTATCTGATTATGCATTCTCTTCACGATGAACACAATCCCTGTGTTGTAGATTTCCTTGCTTCTCTAGAGCAGAGTATGTGCACTGTTTAAAATCATTTTATTGCTCTCTAGAACCTGTTTGCGTTAGGAAATGCCCTAAGTATTAGAGACATTTTTGATGTATTCATTTTGAACTGGATAATAAAATTATATATAGAGGTTATTCATTACATTGCTATCTGTCTTCGTCTTATTTACATGTTAAAGTAAATGTAAGCAAATATGGCTCACTGACTACTTGTGTTAAAACTGTTAGAACGTTGCATGCAATGGACTTTTGTATGCGAGAAGACAATGTTCTAAAGTTAGCAGTCTAAACTATGGTCTGTAGTCTATGGGGTTAGACCGAGCATCTAACTCATGTTAAGACTATTATGTTGTCTAAAGCCTTGGAGGGGACGGTCTGTCTTGACTGTCTGGAGCTGGACTCCCAAGTAAAGACATGGATATGTTGCTTGGTGGTGACATATTAGACCGGGACTAAAGCGTGATTGATCTACGTAGTCCGCTATGAGTGGATCAATCTGCTTTTGACGTTCATTGTGCAATAACCTTAATCCTGAGTAAATGAACTACTTCATGTATATGACTTGTGTACTTTGATGTTCCAATGGCTAAAGCGTCTCAGAGCTAGTAAGCTTATAGACCGGTTCGTTGGGTGCATGACTTGTATACGATGAAGGTTGTTTGCAGATATCGGAATCATAGCTCTGAGGAGTTAAAGGTATCCTCTTAAAGGCATTATACTGAATGTGAGAATGGACAAGGCCTTGGGTCGTCTGCTGGGCGGATGACTTCTTATTCACATATGGTGAATAATCATTTTCTAGATTCGGTAGTATAATGGAACTTTAAGATAGCCTGATCAGTAGGATTAACCGGACTTTGACCTAAGGCTGATCATGGATATCATATGAGGGTTTTACATATATGACAAGGTCATTGGATGGTAGCTCGTCACAGGCTTACGTAATACGGTATATAATTGGGAGTTCAGTTTCAGGTTTATAGTGGTGTGACTCTGAAATTAGTGATCATATGATTGAGTTGTTCGGTACAGAATGATGATCATATGGAATCACGGGAGCCCGATTATATATGTCCAATCAGTCCCTCTACTAGCTCCACATAATTCCTTAACGTTTGGCAAATTGATTTGTGTATGCTATAGGCTAGTTTATTATGCATGGATGGTGATGACACAGGATTAGGATGGTAGACAAGATTCTCTCTGGTTGGATTCAGATTTTGTTTTGGATAATAGAGTACACAATTATTCGAACTCCAAATAAAGTTGCCATGATTTTATTTGAGATTGGATTGGAGTTGTAGAAAATTATCCATGAGAACAAGAATATGAAACACAACCGTTTTGTGGAATTTGAAATTTGAATTTTGAAATTTGAAATTTGAATTTTGAAATTTGAAATTTGAATTTTGAATTTGAAATTTGAATTTGAAATTTGAATTTGAAATTCGAATTTGAAATTTGAATTTGAAATTTAAATTTGAAATTTGAAATTTGAAATTTGAAATTTGAATTTGAAATTTGAATTTGAAATTTGAAATTCAAATTTTGAATCACAGTCCAAGTAGGATTCGAATTTTTGTGGAAAATCCACAAGGTTTGAAATTCGAATTTGAGTTGGATTTGGAGAGGATAATCTTGTTAGAATCCTACTTGAATTTTGAATCCAAATCCCAACAAAAGTGGGCGAATTTTTAGAGGATAATCCTCAATGGAAAATTCGGTTTTTGTGGATAAGATTCAAGGGTAAATTCAAGCTTCAATCCTAGTTGAATTTGGATTCTCTTTACTCCCTAAAAGTGGCCGAAATTTTGGAGCCTAAATCCTAGGAAATTCGGTTATTTTTGGATAAGGTTGAGATGAGATTTAGCTTGAAAAATCCTAGTGGAATTTTGATTCTTCCTTATCCTAAAAGTGGCCGAAAATTTGGAGAAGATTTTCTTCTAAAGATTTCGGATTTTTTGGTTGAAAAAGGGAGATAAAATTCTAGTTAAAATCTTGTTTAGATTTGGATTGGATTTATCCTAGGAAAACCGAATTTAATTGTGGAGATTCTCCCTTGGAAAATTCAGATTTTTTGGTTTGGATAAGGGAGAAAATCTTTTCCTAGTCCAATTCGAATTCAGAGAATCACCTCATGCAGGTCTATAAATAGAGGTCCTGCCACTCCAGTTCTCTTAGACCACAGACTCTCAGGTGAGCAGGCTTATTGTTGCACAGCTCATCGTGACAATAAAGTTCTTTAGAGATCTGGGTGGTCGGAAGAAGACTAGCAGTGCTAGCATACCGATCGAGGTTTAGAGTGCCCACACACTCAGCCATTCGGGAATTAGAGAATAATAGAGAAGGCTAGTTGGTTGAAGCCTCCGGTCATTCTCCTCCTGCAGATTGGCATCCTTGAGGTATGAGTTTTAATTGTTGTTGATTTATTGTATATGGCATCATGAGATATTTAACGATCTAAAAATTTTTATTGTTCCGCTGCGCCACTCTGATACGTTTTTACCGGTTTATTTTCCTACAATTGGTATCAGAGCCATCTCATGACTATGCCATGCACATAAATTAGACAATTACTTAGTCTTTTTATTTATGTATGGATTTGATATTTAGAGAGTGGCATTCTAGGGTTCCTTTATGTTGTTATCATGTATTATGTATAAAGTATGTGGTTATTTTAATTTTCTGAATTATTATAAGCATGCTTGTTTATACCGGTTATGGTTCCTTAGAATTTAGAAAAATTGTATCTAGGAATTTTTTATGTAACCATGGGAGCAGTTTATTAACACTGTGTTTTTCCCATGGATTTTAATTTTTGTCTCTTAGAATATTTATGGTTAGAATTTTTGTACACCGGAAACGGTTTAGAATTTTTTATGTAATTATTCTTGGAGGAGATTGAAGATTGAAGACCGTAATTTATTTTTTCCAAAAGTTAAATTTGATTTAAAGGTTGAAATTTTGATTGTGTGGAAAATTTCAATTTAATTGGGATTCAAATTAATTTTTGGAGATCCTAATAGGTAAATTGGAATATGGCACGAAAATCGAGACACGACCCCTCGGGATAGGCCGATTAACCTTGGTGGGGCTGCAGCCCCTGCCCTCGGGCAGGATGGGGCTGTGGCAGCCCCTATGCAGGCAAGCATCACCCACGGCCGCAGGCTTGGCCTGCAGCCGAGGGTGGCGCAGCCTGCCCAAGGCTGGCCGCAGCCTGGGCGTGCAGCCACTGGCTGCAGGCGCTGCTTGCAGCCTGCCGGCTGCTGCGCCCAGCCTGGGCGTGCAGCCTGGCACTGCAAGCTTGGCCTGCAGCCCGGCAGGGCTGCACAAGGGGCAGCCGTGGGCTGCCAGCCCCTCCGGGGTTGGTGGCTGCCCACGGCGGCTGCCGCCTTCACGGGCGGCGGTGCGGCGGTCCAAAATTTGAAAATTTTGATTTTTAAATTTGAGATTTAATTTTAAATCATGTTTAAAAATATGTAATTAAAAATTTGAAATTTTTGAAATTACATATTATTACACATGATGATTAAAATTGTTTAAAATTTGAATTAGAAATTTAAATTTGAAATTCGAATTTGGAGTTTGAATTTGAAATTTAAATTTTTGGAAATTTAAATTTTAAATAATTCTTGGGATGAGAAATAAATGGAGAGGCTACATAAAGATGGATACAAGAAGACGGAACAAAATTCAAGACCCAAAGAATGCTTTGGATGGAATTTTGTAATCTTTATTTTCTTTGTTCTAGGATGGAACCATAGCTTGGTTAGTCTGTCAATTATTTTTTCTGTTATATGTCATGGATGTATAAATATGTATTGATGGATGTTTTGTATGCATATTTGATAACATGTCATATAGGATAGGTGAGTGCCGCTCATACTATATTGATCATACATAATTTGTCAAAACTTGCATGTTTTTCAAAATATTGAGTGGGAGAGGGTTTCAAACAAAACCCACGGCCTCCATTGTTGATCCATATGTGAAAGCATGGTAACGCCTCGCGTCAGTTCTGACCTGACCACACCCCTCAGTAGGTGTTTACCGCCGCCGGTATACTAGATTGGATCTCCTATGTGGAAAACGTGTTCGGGTGCGATCCTATTCATGACCACCCCTCGGTGGCTTGGTAGGACGTGGATCGGGCTACGTAAACAATGGTTAAACACTCAAGACTCGTTTAGTTATTAACCTTCCCTAGAAGCTCTGTTAACTAGACTGGTGGCCAAATAAGCGGTTATTGATATATGTCTTAACCTTGGAGGATTTAAGGTAACATATATTAATTGGACGGGGTCCATGTTCCGGCTATTTGTTCTCATGACCACCCCTCGGTGGCTTGGGGCAATAGGTGCTGAGAATTACCGTTGCAATGCTACATTTTTTTCAAGTTTCATGTAGAAACATACTTGTATGTTTTATTTGCTAAATCATCTGCATATTTGCTTGGGCTTTGTAATGATGTCTAGTATAATTTTATTTCAGTTCAAAATGTCACCAACACCCCTCATTTCGATACTTACTGAAAATAAGTTGAATGGCGACAATTATAAAGATTGGAAAAGAAATCTATTAATAGTTCTCAGCTGCGAGAGACACAAGTTCGTACTGGACGAACCATGCCCACCTGGGCCCAAACCTGACACACCACTTGAGGAGACCCCGGTTGCCTATAATCATTGGAGAGAATCCAATGAAATAGCTCGATGCTACATCCTTGCTAGCATGACGAGTGCTTTACAAAAGCAGCATGAGACTTATCAAGTTGCTGGGGAGATCATGGATAATCTGGAGGACATGTTCGGAGGCCAATAAAAATTGGCTCGACAGTCCGCTATCACCAGCATTATGAACTCCAAGCAAAAGGCGGGGACTCCGGTGAAGGACCATATGATCACTCTAATGGGATTCTTCGCTGAGGCTGCCGAGAATGGTGCTGAGTTGGACTATAACACCCAGATCGAGATGGTGTTCAAGACTCTGTCTAAAGATTTTGTGGGGTTTAAGGCCGCATACAATCTGGCGACAAAGGAGTTCGGACTTACCGAGCTCATGAAGCAACTACAGGCTTATGAGCGGATGATCAGGGATGAGGATGTGGTCCGACCTAAAGGAGAGGCAAATTTGGCGGAATCTTCCAATCCCTCACGGAAGAGGAAGAGACCAAATAAGAAGCAAGTGGCTTCCAGTTCTTCTAATCCTCCTGTCTCGGATGGGAAGAAGAAGAAGAAGAACAAGAAGTCGAAGGATCCTAAAAAGTCCAAATGCTTCCACTGTGGGAAGGTAGGTCACTTCAAGAAGGCTTGCCGGGAATTCCTAGCTTCCAAGGGCAAGGAAGGTAAGGAACTTCATTACTTAGAAGCGTGTTTGGTGGAAGAATCGAAAGACACATGGGTCATTGATTCGGGCGCCACTAATCATGTTTGTGCTTCTATGCAGGGGTTCGTGGAAACGAGAAGTCTACATGATAGGAGCCTCTCGTTGCGGACTGGAGATGGTAGCTTTGTGGTGGCTGAGGCAGTGGGAGACGTTCATCTTTATTTTGATCAATTTAGGTTTATTTTATTGAAAGACTGTTTTTATGTTCCTAATTTTAGGAGGAACCTTATATTGGTAGCTTGTTTAATAAAGGATTCTTATTCAGTTTCTTTTAGTAAAAGAGTTGATATTCGTAGAAATAAGTCTTTTATCTGTTCTGGATGGATGGATGGAAACCTATATTTGATCAGACCAAAGATGTACTCACTGCTTGACACTGAATTAATTGATAACTCTAAAAGGTTGAAAGTTTCTCACTCTAACAAGGCGTATCTTTGGCATTTAAGACTTGGTCATATTAATCAGGATAGGATTCAAAGATTGGTGAAAGACGGTCCTCTGGAATCTCTGGAGGAGGTACGACTTCCCTAATGTGAGTCTTGTCTAGAGGGTAAGATGACTAAGAGGTCTTTTGCAGCTAAGGGTACAAGGGCACAGGAGCTCTTAGAAATTGTGCACACTGACGTATGTGGCCCCATGAACGTCACAGCACGAGGAGGGTTCGAGTACTATGTCTCTTTCATAGATGATTACTCGAGGTATGGATATGTGTATCTGATGCACCGCAAGAGCGAAACCTTTGACAAGTTCAAAGAGTATCGTGCGGAAGTGGAAAAGCAATTGGATAAATCCATAAAGACACTTCGATCTGATCGAGGTGGCGAATACCTCTCTGATGAATTTCTAGGACATCTTGTAGAGAATGGGATATTATCCCAATTGACTGCACCTGGTACTCCACAACAGAATAGTGTAGCCGAAAGGAGAAACAGGACCTTATTGGATATGATACGATCCATGATGAGTTACTCAACGCTGTCATTATCATTTTGGGGACATGCTTTACAAACGGCGTGCTATATTCTGAACCAGGTTCCGAGCAAATCAATTCCTAGAACTCCGTATGAATTGTGGCGTGGCAGGAAGCCCTCCCTTGGACATATGAGAATATGGGGCTGCCCGGCACATGTACTGGATAGGGATGCGAAGAAGTTGGAACCAAGATCAGAATTGTGCATGTTTGTAGGGTATCCAAAGGGAACTAAAGGAGGTCTGTTCTATAACCCGAAGGAACAAAAGGTCATTGTCTCAACCCATGCGACATTCTTGGAGGAAAGTCACATGAATGACTTTAAGCCTCGAAGCAAAGTGGTGCTAGAGGAGTTATCGGGTGAAAGAACTGCTCCACAGATTTCGGTCTTGGACGCAAGTCCGTGTTCCAGTGAAAGACCTACAGACGATCAACAATTTAGGGTGCCTTGTCGTAGTGGGAGGGTTTCTAAGAAACCTAATTTCTTTATGTATGATGCTGAGGTATACCAGGCCGAGGCTCATGAGCATGAGGAAGATCCGGTCACATATGATGAAGCTATAAAGGATGTTGATTCTAGATCTTGGAAACAGGCTATGAACAATGAGATGGATTCTATGAAATCCAACTCTGTTTGGGAACTTGTAGATTTGCCGGATGGGATAAAACCCATTGGATGCAAATGGGTCTACAAAAGAAAGAAGGATGCGGAAGGGAGAGTGGAAACTTTTAAAGCTAGACTGGTTGCAAAGGGATACACGCAAAAGGCTGGAATCGATTACGAGGAAACCTTTTCGCCTGTTGCTATGCTGAAGTCTATCCGTATTCTTCTGTCCATTGCTGCGGCTCTCGATTACGAGATCTGGCAAATGGATGTCAAGACGGCATTCTTGAATGGCCATCTTGAAGAGTGTATCTATATGATACAGCCCGAAGGGTTCGTAGCAAAAGGCCAAGAAAGAAAAGTCTGCAAGTTGCTTAGATCCATTTATGGATTAAAGCAGGCATCCCGCTCATGGAACCAGAGGTTTGATCAAGCGATTAAGACATTTGGTTTTGAGCAGAACGTTGATGAACCTTGTGTTTATAAACGTATTAAGGATGGAAAAGTGGTCTTTCTGATACTCTATGTCGATGATATACTACTCATTGGGAATGATGTAGGGAACTTATCATCGGTCAAGCTTTGGTTACACCAACAGTTTGACATGAAGGACTTGGGAGAAGCTAATTATGTTCTAGGCATTCGTCTCTTCAGAGATCGAAAGAACAAAATGATAGCATTATCCCAAGCTTCATACATAGATAAAATAATTGACAAATATGCAATGCTAGAGGCAAAGAAAGGCTCACAACCTTCTATTGCCGGTCTAACTCTTTCATTGGATGACTTTCTCAAGACATCAGAAGAAAGAGAGCGTATGAGTAAGGTCCCTTATGCATCCGCTGTGGGTAGCCTTATGTACGCTATGCTTTGCACTCGCCCGGACATATGTTTTGCAGTAGGTATGGTGAGTCGATATCAAGCGAATCCTGGAACCAAGCACTGGCAAGCAGTAAAGCATATACTCAAGTATCTTAAGAGAACGAGGGATTATATGCTGGTGTATTCTGGACGGGACCTAACACCCGTAGGATACACGGACTCAGACTTCCAGACTTGTAAGGATTTGAGGAAGTCGATATTAGAGGGCATGTGGTGACAGGACAAGTGGATGTATGTAAGATCGCGTCCGAGGACAACATCGCTGATCCCTTTACTAAGACTTTGGTAGCTAGAAGCTTTGAGAGGCATGTAGAGGCGATGGGGATGCGTAACATGGCACATATACTAGCTTAGGGCAAGTGGGAGATTGTTAGGAAATGCCCTAAGTATTAGAGACATTTTTGATGTATTCATTTTGAACTGGATAATAAAATTATATATAGAGGTTATTCATTACATTGCTATCTGTCTTCGTCTTATTTACATGTTAAAGTTAATGTAAGCAAATATGGCTCACTGACTGCTTGTGTTAAAACTGTTAGAACGTTGCATGCAATGGACTTTTGTATGCGTGAAGACAATGTTCTAAAGTTAGCAGTCTAAACTATGGTCTGTAGTCTATGGGGTTAGACCGAGCATCTAACTCATGTTAAGACTATTATATTGTCTAAAGCCTTGGAGGGGACGGTCTGTCTTGACTGTCTGGAGCTGGACTCCCAAGTAGAGACATGGATATGTTGCTTGGTGGGGACATATTAGACCGGGACTAAAGCGTGATTGATCTACGTAGTCCGCTATGAGTGGATCAATCTGCTTTTGACGTTCATTGTGCAATAACCTTAATCCTGAGTAATTGAACTACTTCATGTATATGACTTGTGTACTTTGATGTTCCAATGGCTAAAGCATCTCAGAGGTAGTAAGCTTATAGACCGGTTCGTTGGGTGCATGACTTGTATACGATGAAGGGTTTGTTTGCAGATATCGGAATCATAGCTCTGAGGAGTTAAAGGTATCCTCTTAAAGGCATTATACTGAATGTGAGAATGGACAAGGCCTTGGGTCGTCTGCTGGGCGGATGACTTCTTATTCACATATGGTGAATAATCATTTTCTAGATTCGGTAGTATAATGGAACTTTAAGATAGCCTGATCAGTAGGATTAAACGGACTTTGACCTAAGGCTGATCATGGATATCATATGAGGGTTTTGCATATATGACAAGGTCATTGGATGGTAGCTCGTCACAGGCTTACGTAATACGGTATATAATTGGGAGTTCAGTTTCAGGTTTATAGTGGTGTGACTCTGAAATTAGTGATCATATGATTGAGTTGTTCGGTACAGAATGATGATCATATGGAATCACGGGAGCCCGATTATATATGTCCAATCAGTCCCTCTACTAGCTCCACATAATTCCTTAATGTTTGGCAAATTGATTTGTGTATGCTATAGGCTAGTTTATTATGCATGGATGGTGATGACACAGGATTAGGATGGTAGACAAGATTCTCTCCGGTTGGATTCAGATTTTGTTTTGGATAATAGAGTACACAATTATTCGAACTCCAAATAAAGTTGCCATGATTTTATTTGAGATTGGATTGGAGTTGTAGAAAATTATCCATGAGAACAAGAATATGAAACACAATCGTTTTGTGGAATTTGAAATTTGAATTTTGAAATTTGAAATTTAAATTTTGAAATTTGAATTTTGAAATTTGAATTTGAAATTTGAATTTGAAATTTGAAAATGAAATTCGAATTTGAAATTTGAATTTGAAATTTAAATTTGAAATTTGAAATTTGAAATTTGAATTTGAAATTTGAATTTGAAATTTGAAATTCAAATTTTGAATCACAGTCCAAGTAGGATTCGAATTTTTGTGGAAAATCCACAAGGTTTGAAATTCGAATTTGAGTTGGATTTGGAGAGGATAATCTTGTTAGAATCCTACTTGAATTTTGAATCCAAATTCCAACAAAAGTGGGCGAATTTTTTGAGGATAATCCTCAATGGAAAATTCGGTTTTTGTGGATAAGATTCAAGGGTAAATTCAAGCTTCAATCCTAGTTGAATTTGGATTCTCTTTACTCCCTAAAAGTGGCCGAAATTTTGGAGCCTAAATCCTAGGAAATTCGGTTATTTTTGGATAAGGTTGAGATGAGATTTAGCTTGAAAAATCCTAGTGGAATTTTGATTCTTCCTTATCCTAAAAGTGGCCGAAAATTTGGAGAAGATTTTCTCCTAAAGATTTCGGATTTTTTGGTTGAAAAAGGGAGATAAAATTCTAGTTAAAATCTTGTTTAGATTTGGATTGGATTTATCCTAGGAAAACCGAATTTAATTGTGGAGATTCTCCCTTGGAAAATTCGGATTTTTTGGTTTGGATAAGGGAGAAAATCTTTTCCTAGTCCAATTCGAATTCAGAGAATCACCTCATGCAGGTCTATAAATAGAGGTCCTGCCACTCCAGTTCTCTTAGACCACAGACTCTCAGGTGAGCAGGCTTATTGTTGCAAAGCTCATCGTGACAATAAAGTTCTTTAGAGATCTGGGTGGTCGGAAGAAGACTAGCAGTGCTAGCATACCGATCGAGGTTCAGAGTGCCCACACACTCAGCCATTCGGGAATTGGAGAATAGTAGAGAAGGCTAGTTGGTTGAAGCCTCCGGTCATTCTCCTCCTGCAGATTGGCATCCTTGAGGTATGAGTTTTAATTGTTGTTGATTTATTGTATATGGCATCATGAGATATTTAACGATCTAAAAATTTTTATTGTTCCGCTGCGCCACTCTGATACGTTTTTACGGGTTTATTTTCCTACAGTTTGATCAGCTCTCAAGGCGAAATCCTTGGTTACATTGTGTTAAGGATATGATTCAGGCATTTCTTTGGCCCAGTTGAACCTTTCTAGCTGACCTGGTGATATCTTTATCCTTGGCCTCCCATTGAGCCAAGAAAGCTATGTCCTTGCCACCCAAATTTTGCATTTAATTCTTTTCCTCTTTTCTTTTCACCCACACCCCGTGATCATAGTGCCCTTTTAAGTCTCTTTTAAGCTTTGCATTGTCCTTCCTCAACATTGAGGGCAATGTTGGTTTTATGTTTGGGGGGGGGGGGGGGGGGGGGGGGGGGGAAGGGTTTAAGAGTGTTCAAGCCGCTAAAGTAAAGATCTTGAGAATTCATCCACAGGAGTCTTTATTTTGCTACTTTTGTTAGTTAAGTGTTTGCTTCTATTTTTTTTAGGACTTTCTTTATGTCCTTACTCGAGGACGAGCAATGGTTCAAGTCTGGGGGTGTGATAACTCTAAGAAATTAGAGTTATTCATCGATTTTCTCATTTAATTATAGGCTTGTCCAAGAGGGTTTATTGTTTTATATGGTGTTTTTGTCTTTCATCTTTTAATTTATGCATGTGCCTTAGTCAAAAGTGTTTCTGTACCTTATTCGATTAAGTAAAGGAATTTTGACTCAAAACTGTGCAAAAAGTTGGTGTTTAGCTTGGTTGTGTTTCCAGTCAGTTTTACAGGAGATGAAAATGAGAGAAGAATGCTGCAGCATTTTTGAACGGAGCTGAGTTGGAAATTTGAAGTGACGTCAGTACACAACCTGGAGAAAAAGACAAAATATCATATGGGCTTTATGCAGCTGTCATTTTGGACCACTCGGGAACTCTCAAAGTTAGACAAGTCAGCAAGATTGTTGCCTTAGTAAATGTTTTTTCCCTAATGAGAAAGAGGACGCCGTCCAATACAAAAAGAAGAGAATAGTACCTTCTACAGCCAACCCCTCTATCAGAGACGAATACACAAGAAAAGCAAAAAGCAGAGAGTACCAGCAAGAGAGAAAAAGAAGAAAGTACCAGAGAAGAAGGAACAAGGACGTTGAAGAAGAGGAATCAAGCTTCAGCTGACTTTCCTTCTCTCCATCTGTTGCTTACCCTTCTTTTGAGTATTTAGCTGATTTAGACATGCTTTATTTGTGGATAACGGATTTGTTAATTACAGTATGAACTAATTTTATTTAGCTGGGTTTGCTAATGGAACCATGGATGTGAACTGTTAACTAATTGCTGAATTTGTTATGGAAATCAATTGTTCTTGTTCATTCATGTGTGTTAATGCGTATTTCTATTCTTGACTGGCCATCAATTTATAGAATATCAGATTTGGATTAATTCTGGAAAGGTTGATTTAAATTGGATCTCATGAATGATGTATGTATGGTGTTGAAGGAATTTGTAGATCTATGGATGGTATAGGAATATATTATTCATCATGTACGACCCAAAATAACCAAAGCTTCTGTTTGCATTCTTTTAGCTGATCTCACATAGGAATATGCTGAAGTAAGTTAGGAGGATCATTCTGCAAAGAGATTTGGAAAAATCCTTGCTCTCACGTGTTCTTGGTTGACAGGGTATATTGATTGCTGTAACATTTCAGTAGCATTTTGTTAGCAGATTTGCATCCTGGGGAAATTAGTAAACCTTGCTTATCCAAATTATTGTTTTACAACCAAAATCTCTACTCCACTGTTTTTCTTCTTTCTGATCACTACTGTATTTCTTTATTAAGTGTACTAGAAATCTTGTCAACACCTCTTTGATTACAGTTTACTTAAATTGAACTTTACAGCTTCTACATTGCATTTTTATGATATAGTCCTCGTGGGAACGATATCCGTACTCTTGTACACTATATTACTTGAACGATCTGTGCAATTGCAGATTATAACCAACAGTCATGCATGCAGAACCCTCATATGATATCCATGATCAATCTTAGGTCAAAGTCTGTTCAATCCTACTGATCAGGCTATCTTAAAGTTCCATTATACTACCGAATAAGAAAATGATTATTCACTATATGTGAATAAGAAGTCATCCACCCAGCAGATGACCTAAGGCCTTGTCCATTTTCACATCCAGTATAATGCCTTTAAGAGGATACCCTTGACTCCTTATTCGAGTTATGATTCTGATATCTATAAGCAAACCCTTCATCGTATACAAGTCATGCACCCAACAAATCGGTCTATAAGCTTACTACCTCTGAGACACTTTAGCCATTGGAACATCAAAGTACACAAGTCACATACATGAAGTAGTTCATTCACTCAAGATTAAGGTTACTACACAATGAACGTCAAAAGCAGATTGATCCACTCATAGTGGACTATGTAGATCAATCACATTTTGGTCTCGGTCTAATATGTCACCACCAAGCAACATATCTATGTCTCTACTTGGGAGTCTATACTCTAGACAGTCAAGACAAACCGTCCCCACTATGGCTTTAGACAACATAATAGTCTTAACGTGAGTTAGATGCTCGGTCTAACCCTATAGACTATAGACCTTAGTTTAGACTGCTTATTTTAGAACACTGTCTTCTCGCATACAAAAGTCCATGGCATACAACGTTCTTATAGTTTTCACGCAAGCAGTTAGTGAGCCATGTTTGCTTACATTTACTTTAACATGTAAATAGAATGGGGACAAATAGCAATGTAATGAATAACCTCTATATATAATTTTATTATCTAGTTCAAAATAAATAAATCAAAATGTCTCTAATGCTTAGGGCATTTCCTAACAATCTCGCACTTTCTCTAAGCCAGTAGATGTGCCATGTTATGCATCCCCATCGCCTCTACATGTCTCTTAAAGCTTCTAGCCACCAAAGTCTTAGTAAAGGGATCAACAATGTTGCCCTCAGACGCGATCTTACATACATCTACTTGTCCTGTCTCCACGTTTCCTCTAATAATGTGATACCTTCGATCTATGTGCTTGGTCCTCTTGTGGTGCTGAGATTCCCTTGTGTTGGCAATAGCCCCAGTGTTATCACAGTAAAGTGTGATAGGCTTGTCAACACCCGGAATGACCTCAAGGTCTCTAATGAACATGCAGAGCCAAACCGCTTATTTAGATGCCTCAGTCGTAGCCACATACTTAGCGTCCATCGTAGAGTCAGCTGTGCACTCCACGCTCCACCACACAATGGTGCCTCCTCCGAGCAAGGACACTGATCTGGAAGTCTTAGTCCATGTATCCTGCGGGTGTTAGGTCCCCTCCAGAATACACCAGTATCTAATCCCTCGTTCTCTTAAGATACTTGAGTATATGCTATACTGCTTGCCAATGCTTGGTTCCAGGATTCGCTTGATATCGACTCACCATACCTATTACAAAACATATGTCTAGGCGAGTGCAAAGCATAGCATACTTAAGGCTACCCACAACGGATGCATAAGGGACCTTACTCATATGCTATCTTTCTTCTGATGTCTTGGGACAATCATCCAATGAAAGAGTTAGACCGGCAATGGAAGGTTATGAACCTTTCTTTGCCTCTTGCATTGCATATTTGTCAATTATTTTATCTATGCATGAAGCCTGGGATAATGCTATCATTTTGTTCTTTCGATCTCTAAAGAGACGACTTCCTAGAACATAATTAGCTTCTCCCAAGTCCTTCATGTCAAACTGTTGGTGCAACCAAAGTTTAACCGATGACAAGTTCCCTACATCATTCCTAATGAGTAGTATATCATCGACATAGAATACCAGAAAGACCATTTTTCCATCCTTAATACGTTTATAAACACAGGGTTCATCAACGTTCTGCTCAAAAAGAAATGTCTTGATCGCTTGATCAAATCTCTGGTTCCATGAGCGGGATGATTGCTTTAATCCATAAATAGATCTAAGCAACTTGCAGACTTTTCTTTCTTGGCCTTTTGCTATGAACCCTTTGGGCCGTATCATATAGATACATTCCTAAAGATGGCCATTCAAGAATGCCGTCTTGACGTCAATGGACAGATCTCATAATTGAGAGCCATAGCAACGGACAGAAGAATACGGATAGACTTCAGCATAGCAATAGGCGAAAAGGTTTCGTCATAATCGATTCCAGCCTTTTGCGTGTACCCCTTTGCAACCAGTCTAGCTTTGAAAGTTTCCACTCTCCCTTCCACATCCTTCTTTCTTTTGTAGACTCACTTGCATCCAATGGGTTTTATCCCATCCAGCAGATCTGTAAGTTCCCAAATAAAGTTAGATTTCATAAAATCCATCTCATTGTTCATGGCCTGTTTCCAAGATTTAGAATCAACATCATTTATAGCTTCATCATAAGTGACCGGATCATCCTCATGCTCATGAACTTCAGCCTGGTATACCTCAGCATCATACATGAAGAAATTAGGTTTCTTTGAAACCCTCCCACTACGACGAGGCACCCTAAATTGTTGATCGTCTACAGATCTTTCACCGGAACTCAGACTTGCATCCAAAATCGAAACCTATAGAGCAGTTCTTTCACTCGATAACTCCTCCAGCACTACTTTGCTTCGAGGCTTAAAGTCATTCATGTGACTCTCCTCGAAGAATGTCGCATGGGTTGAAACAACGACTTTTTATTCCTTCGGGTTATAGAACAGACCTCCCTTAGTTCCCTTAGAATATCCTACAAACATGCACAATTCCGATCTTGATTCCAACTTCTTCGCATCCCCATCCAGTACATGTGTCGGGCAGTTCATATTCTCGTATGTCCAAGGGAGGGCTTCCTACCATGCCACAATTCATATGGAGTCCTGAGAATTGATTTACTTGGAACCTGGTTCAGAATATAGCACACCGTTTGTAATGCATATCCCTAAAATAATAACGACAGTGATGAATAACTCATCATGGACCGTACTATATCCAATAAGGTCCTGTTTCTCCTTTCAGCTATACCATTCTATTGTGGAGTACCAGGTGTATTCAATTGGGATAATATCCCATTCTCTACAAGATGTCCTAGAAATTCGTCAGAGAGGTATTCGCCACCTCGATCAGATCGAAGTGTTTTTATGGATTTACCCAATTGCTTTTCCACTCTTGCACGAGACTCTTTGAACTTATCAAAGGTTTTGCTCTTGTGGTGCATCAGGTACACATACCCATACCTCGAGTAATCGTCTATAAAGGAGACATAATACTCAAACCTTCCTCGTGCTATGACGTTCATGGGGCCACATACGTCGGTGTGTATAATTTCTAAGAGTTCCTGAGCCCTAGTACCCTTAGCTCCAAAAGACCTCTTAGTCATCTTACCTTCATGACAAGACTTACATCGAGGAAGACATACCTCCTCCAGAGATTCTAGAGGACCGTCTTTTACCAACCTTTGAACCCTATACTGATTAATATGACTAAGTCTTAAATGCCAAATATATTCCTTGTTAGAGTGAGAAACTTTCAACCTTTTAGAGTTATCTATTCATTCGGTGTCAAGCAGTGAGTACATCTTTGGTTTGATCAAATATAGATTTCCATCCATCCAGAATAGGTAAAAGACTTATTTCTACGAATATCAACTCTTTTACTAAAAGAAATTGAATAAGAATCCTTTATTAAACAAGCTACCGATATAAGGTTCCTTCTAAAATTAGGATCATAGAAACATTCTTTTAATAAAATAAACCTAAATTCATCAAAGTAAAGATAAACATCTCCCACTGCCTCAGCCGCCACCAAGCTACCATCTCCAGTCTGCAACGAGAGGCTCCTATCATGTAAACTTCTTATTTCCATTAACCCCTTCATAGAAACACTAACATGATTAGTGGCACCCGAATCAATGACCCAAGTATCTTTCGATTCTTCCACCAAACACACTTCTAAATAGTGAAGTTCCTTACCTTTCTTGCCCTTGGTGGCTAGGAATTCCCGACAAGCCTTCTTGAAGTGACCTACCTTCCCATAGCGGAAGCACTTGGACTTTTTAGGGTCCCTAGACTTCTTGTTCTTCTTCTTCTTCTTCCCATCTAAGACAGGAGGATTAGAAGAATTGGAAGCCGCTTGCTTCTGATTTAGCCTCTTCCTCTTCCGTGAGGGTTTGGAAGATTCTGCCAAATTGGCCTCTCCTCTCATCCCCATCCTTGATCATTCGCTCATAGGCTTGGAGTTGCTTCATGAGCTCGGTTAGTCCTAACTCCCTTGTTGCCAGATTATATATGGCCTTAAACCCCACAAAATCTTTTGATAGAGTTTTGAATACTATCTCGATCTGGGTGTTGTAGTCCAGTTCAGCACCGTTCTCAGCAGCCTCAGCAAAAAATCCCATTAGAGTGATCATATAGTCCTTCACCAGAGTACCTGCCTTTTGCTTAGAGTTCATAATGCTAGTAATAGCAGACTGTCGAGCTAATTTTTCTTAGCCTTCGAACATGTCCTCCAGATTTTCCATGATCTCCCAACAACTTGATAAGTCTCATGCTGCTTTTGTAAAGCACTCATCATGCTAACCAGAATGTAGCATCTAGCTATTTCATTGGATTCTCTCCAACGAGCATACGCAACCGGGACCTCCTCAAACGGTGTGTCAAGTTTGGGCCCAAGGGGTATGGTTCGTCCAGCATGAACTTGTGTCTCTCGCAGCTGAGAACTATCAATAGATTTCTTTTCCAGTTTTTATAATTATCACCATTCAGCTTATTTTCAGTAAGTACTGAAATGAGGGGTGTCGGTGACATTTTGAACTGAAATAAAATTATACTAGACATCATTACAAAGCCTAAGCAAATATATAGATAATTTAGCAAATAAAACATACAAGTATGTTCCTACGTGAAACTTGGAAAACATGTAGCATTGCAATAGTAATTCTCAGCACCTATTGCCCCAAGCCACCGAGAGGTGGTCATGAGACAAATAGTCGGAACATGGACCCCATCCAATCAATATATGTTGCCTTAAATCCTCCAAGGTTAAGACATATATTAATAACCGCTTATTTTGGCCACCAGTTTAGTTAACAGAGCTTCTAGGGAAGGTTAATAACTAGATGAGTCTTGAGTGTATAACCATTGTTTACGTAGCCCGATCCACATCCTACCAAGCCACCGAGGGGTGGTCATTAATAGGATCATGCCTAAACACGTTTTCCACATAGGAGATCCAACCTAGTATACCGGCGGCGGTAAACACCTATAGAAGGGTGTGGTCAAGGCAGAACTGACACGAGGCGTTATCATGCTTTCACATATGGATTAATAATGGAGGTGTGGGTTTTGTTTGAAACTTTCTCCCACTCAATATTTTGAAAAACATGTAGGTTTTGACAAATATGTATGATTAATATAGTATGAGCGGCACTCACCTATCCTATATGACATGTTATCAAATATGCATATAAAACCTCCATCAATACATATTTATACATCCATGGCATATCACAGAAAAAATAATTGATAGAATAATGACCAAGCCATGGTTCCATCCTAGAACAAAGAAAACAAAGATTACAAAATTTCATCCAAAGCATTCTTTGGGTCTTGAATTTTGTTCCATCTTCATGTATCCATCTTTATATAACCTCTCCATTTATTTCTCATCCCAAGAATCATTTAAAAATTTAAATTCCAAAAATTTAAATTTCAAATTCAAATTCCAAATTTGAAATTCAAATTTAAATTTCAAACTCAAATTTTAAACAATTTTAAATATCATGTGCAATAATATGTAATTTCAAATTTTCAAATTTTCAATTACATATTTTTAAACATGATTTAAAAATTAAATCTCAAATTTAAAAATCAAAATTTTTCTATTTTCGAACCATTGGCCCCGCGGCCCCGGAGGTCGGCAGCCACCGTGGGCAGCCCCCAGCCCCCTGGGTGGTTGGGAGCCCACAGTCGCAGGCCATGTGCAGCCTGCAGCCACAGGTTGCAAGCCCGGGTGGCCGCAGCAGCCTGCCAGGCTGCATGCCCAGGGCTATGGCTAGCCCTTGAAGGGTCACGGCCACCCTCGGTTGCAGGCAGAGCCTGCGGCCGTGGGTGGTGCAGCCATGGGCTGGGTCTATCGCAGCCTTATCCTGCCCGAGGGCAAGGGCTGCAGGCCCACCACGGCTGGTGGTCCATTCCGAGGGGTTCAGTCCTCTATTTCCGTGCCATATTTTAATTTACCCATTAGGATCTCCAAAATTAATTTGATTCCAAATTAAATTGAAATTTTCCACACAATCAAAATTTCAACCTTTAAATTAAATTTAACATTTAGGAAAAATAAATTATGGTCTTTAAACTTCAATCTCCTTCAAGAATAATTACATAAAATTTCCTAAACCGTTTCCGGTGTACAAAAATTCTAATCATAATAATTCTAAGACATAAAAATTTAAAATCCATGGGAATATTACAGTGTTAATAAACTGCTCTCATGGTTACATAAAAATTCCTAAATACAATTTTCTAAATTCTAAGGAACCATAACCGGTATAAAACAAGCATGCTTATAATAATTTAAAAATTATAATAATCATATACTACATACATAATACATGACAACAACATAAAGGAATCCTAGAATACCACTCTCTAAATATCAAATCCATACATAAATAAAAAGACTAACTAATTATCTAATTTATGTACATGGCATAGTTATGAGATGGCTCTGATACCAATTGTAGGAAATAAATCGGTAAAAACGCATCAGAGCGGCACCGGAACAATAAAAATTTTTCAAGATCGTTAAATATCTCATGATGCCATATACAATAAACCAACAACAATTTAAACTTATACCTCAAATACGCCAATCTGCAGGAAGAGAATGATTGGAGGGCTTCAACCAACTAGCATTCTCTCTATTCTCTAATTCCCGAATGGCTGAGTGTGTGGGCACTCTGAACCTCGATCGATATGCTAACACTGCTAGTCTTCTTTTGACCACCCAGATCTCTAAAGAACTTATTGTCACGGTGAGTTATGCAACAATAAGCCTGCTCACCTGAGAGTCTGTGGTCTGAGCAAACTAGAGTGGCAAGACCTCTATTTATAGACTTGCCTGAGGTGATCCTCTGAATTCGAATTGGATTAGGAGAAGATTTTCTCCCTTATCCACAACACAAAATCTGAAAATCCAAGCCTTATCCTAAATAAAAAAATTCGGCCATTGTATAGGATCTTATATTTAAAATTTAAATAGGAATTTAACTTGAATTTTATCTCACCATTAACGAACCAAAAATTCCTAAAATCTATTAGGATTTTTAGTGAATATTTCGGCCACAAAAGTAAGGGGAGAATCAAAATTCAACTAGGATTTCTAAGCTTGAATTTTGTCTCATCCTTATCCAAAAATAACCAAAAATCTCCTTAGAGATTGTTCAATAAATTTTGGCCAATATAGGGAGGAGAGAATCCAAATTCAACTAGGATTGATACTTAAATTTTTCCCTGAATCTTATCCACAAAAATTTCAAAAATTCCGTGAGGATATTCCTCAAAATTTTTGACCAAGTTAGTTAGGATTGGGATTCAAAATTCAAATAGGATTCAAATAAGATTTTCCTCTGCATAATCCAACTCAAATTTAAATTCTAACCTTGTGGAATTATCCACAAAGAATTCAAATTCTACTTGGACTGTGATTTATAATTTGAATATCAAATTTCAAAATTCAAATTCAAATTTCAAATTTCAAATTTCAAATTTAAATTTCAAATTTAAATTTCAAATTCAAATTTCAAATTCGAATTTCAAATTTAAATTTCAAATTCAAATTTCAAATTCAAAATTTAAATTTCAAATTTCAAAATTCAAATCTCAAAATCCATAAACAGTTGTATTTCAAATTTTTGTTCTCATGGATGATTTTCTACAACTCCAATCCAATCTCAAATAAAATAATAGCAACTTTATTTAGAGTTCGAATAATTATGTACTCTATTATTTAAAACAAAATATGAATTCAATCGGAGAGAATCTTCTCCACCATTCTAATCCCATGTCAACACCATCCATGCATAATCAACTAGCCAATAAGCATACACAAATCAATTTGCCAATCATTAAGGAATTATGTGGAGCTAGTAGAGCGACCAATTAGACATATATAATCGGGCTCCCGTGAATCCATATGATCATCATTCTTTACCGAACAACTCAATCATATGATCATTAATTTCGGTGTCACACCACTATAAACCTGAAACTGAACTCCCAATTATATACTGTATTACATAATCCTGTGACAAGCTACTATCCAATGACCTTGTCATGTATGCAGAATCCTCATATGATATCCATGATCAGCCTTAGGTTAAAGTCCGTTCAATCCTACTAATCAAGCTATCTTAAAGTTCCATTACACTATCGAATAAGAAAATGATTATTCACTATATGTGAATAAGAAGTCATCCGCCCAGCAAACGACCCAAGTCCTTGTCCATTTTCACATCTAATATAATGCCTTTAAGAGGATACCCTTAACTCCTTATTAGAACTATTATTCTGATATCTATAAACAAACCCTTCATCGTATACAAGTCATGCACCCAACGAACCGGTCTATAAGCTTACTACCTCTGAGATGCTTTAGCCATTGGAACATCGAAGTACACAAGTCATATACATGAAGTAGTTCATTCACTCAGTATTAAGGTTACTGCACAATAAGCATCAAAAGCAGATTGATCCACTCATAGCGGACTATGTAGATCAATCATGCTTTGATCCCAGTCTAATATGTCACCACCAGGCAACATATCTATGTCTCTACTTAGGAGTGTATGCTTCAGACAGTTAAGACAAACCGTCCCCACCATGGCTTTAGACAACATAATAGTCTTAACATGAGTTAGATGCTCAGTCTAACCCCATAGAATATAGACCTTAGTTTAGACTGCTTACTTTAGAACACTGTCTTCTCGCATACAAAAGTCCATTGCATACAACGTTCTAACAGTTTTAACACAAGCAGTCAGTGAGCCATATTTGCTTACATTTGCTTTAACATGTAAATAGAATGAGGACAAACAGTAATATAATGAATAACCTCTATATATAATTTTATTATCCAGTTCAAAATAAACAAATCAAAATGTCTCTAATGCTTAGGGCATTTCCTAGCAGAAACAAATACACATAAATTTATTGATCAAAAACTTAAAATCAACTAACTGCAAGATAGGGTTTTTAGTTTTACCTCTTGTGCTATGGACCAAGCGCAAGTCTGAACTGGGGCTTGAATGACAAAGTGGCCATGTGGACCAAGGAGGTGTGGTAGTCAATTTATGCTAGCAAAACACTAAAAATATTTCTCTTAATATCAACCCCAAAACAATACTAAAAATCACGAGTGATTGGTCTAGAACCTTACCCTTGGTGCACTTGAAATGGCTTGGAAATGAATTATCCTAGCACAAACTTGAAGAGGTTGGTTTTTGGTAAACTTTTGGTAAAATTTTGGACTTGAAAAATGGTGGTTTAGGGGTTGAAGGGTAGTTGGTAGCAGCAAGAGAAAGAAGAAGAGAATGGGTTGTGTTTTTGGAGGTGTGAAAATGAAGAAACATAAGTCTAAGGCATGGTCACCCTTTTATAGGCAAACCTAAGCAAACATTAACCAAACCTAAGCTCACTTAATCAAGCTATTCCTAAGCTAATTTAGGGACAAATTTCTGCCCCATTCAGCCTATCACCACTGAAGGAGCTGTGGCCGTAAATGGAGTGGAAATAAAAAAAATTTTTGTTTGATGGCATGTGCTTAATTTGTGACATTGTTTATTCAATGTGTCATAACTGTCGTAATCGAGAAATTTCACTGTTCTTAGAAATTTGGTATAACCTGAGTACTCAATGATTTTTATGTGAAAAATTGTAAAACATATGTTTTAATACTATTTCAAAAGCGATGAAATGTTCTGACAGTCCCGATAAGAATGTGTTCAGCGACGGAAAATTTTGCTGAACCGAAATTGGAGAAAATATGCCTTTTCAGTTTCAAAAATTTTGAGATTATACTGTAAGCCACTAAAAGACAAAATCATTACAGGATGAAATTTTAGGCAAACCGGAGTGAAATAAGGAAAATCGATCGCACGGACAACCTCAGAAACTCGTCTACATGATTTCGGTGTAAAATTTTTCAGTTTGACTTTTGGTCAAAAGTTTGACCTAGAGTTTAATGAGGAGAGTCAAAGATTGGATGTGAATCTTCCAAAGGATGTAAGGATACATTCAAATCCAAGGGCTAGGGTTTAAAGTCAAGAAAATTCAATGGTTAGGATTCAAAGTCAACAAGGAAAGTCAAAGGAAGCTTAATCAAAATTTCAAGAGGTTTCTAGGGCACTTAGGTGGCAGATTTTGGGGCAAAAATCAGAAAAAAAAAAAATCTACCCTACTTTGATTAATTACAAACTAGCCCCTAAGGAGTGGAAAAATTACATAAAAAACTTGCAAAAAGGTCCCTAAAAGTTTTGCAACTTAGTCCTTCCTTTTTGGCTACTTATATACACGGTTTTGGACACTTAGAAACCAAAAAATATATATATAGTTTTCAGCCATTAGAGCAGCCATGCACCTCTCCCATTGAAACCATAAAAATTTCTTCAAGTTTGTTACAAGAAAATGTGAAAAATTCAGCCTGAAGTTCAAGTAATCACGCAAGCAGGGTAAACTCCCATTTTGACATGATTTCTGGCAAAATCCTGTGTTATGGGCTGGTTTGAAGTGAGAAAAATCAATTTTTGTTCAAGGGATTTTTGCTTGAAAGTTTATGAGTAGTGTGAGATTAAGTTGAGCAAGGAACAAAGGCATGAAAAACCAAGTTGTACATGTGTTTCCGTCACTAAAAACATGGGTTTGTTAGGGCTTGGAATGGTGAAAATTTTGGTATTGTTTTGCATGGTTTTTGGTGTTGAAAATCATGGGGAAAGGAAATGAACAAAAAGAATGAAATGAGTTTGAAAAACATAGATTTTGTGTCTCATTTTCTACCTAAAAACTGTGTGAAACCCTACGTGTAATGTGAAACCTTGTGTTGATGAAAGTGTATGGCAAATGTGGTTTTGATTTTGTGTGGAAATCAAGAAAAAGAAATGAAAATAAAAACAAAATTTTGTGGTTGTTTTTCACGGAAAATCTGTGAGCATGCAGGGGGGTTGAATGAAACTTTTCACTTGTTTAGGGTAATAATTGGAATTCATCAAACATGTTATGTGTGATGAAAATTTTGATAAAGTTAGGAACAAGAAAGAAATTGAATTTTTGGTGCTTGTTGGTAATCAAATCCGTGGCTAAGTTTAGTGGAAATGAGAAGTTTTGATAAAGTTATGTGAATGAGTAAATGGTGTATAAAATCGGGCTTAAAAATAAGAAAGAACGGGTTTAAATCCCGTTAGAAACAATGAAATTTTAATGAAAAATTTTACATAAAAAGTTTGTAACTTTTACATAAAATTAGGTTTGTGGTATAGTACTTGGCAGGGTAGAATATGATAGATGGTTTCGAGGCGTTTCCTAAACACCGAGAACCTAGAATTTCAGCAGAAATGCTGCCGAAATTTTCCGGACACCTGAAGGGAAATTTGGTAAACGAGGGGTAAAAATAGGGTCGGGAACCAGAAAGCCAAGCCCCCTCGGGGACTTAGGCTCGAGAAAAGGACAATGGATGATTTTATAACTAGTGAATTGTCCATTTGAGATCCCGAAAGGTTAGAAAAGGGAGAAACGAACTCGAAGGTCGGAATAGTACCACCCGAGGGTCGGGTAAATAGTAACCCAAGCATTTTGGTATGAAACATCATAAAAGCTTGGCAAGACTTAAGAAAGTTTTTTTATGATTTTTGGGACTAGAAAACTCAGTTAAAACGTTAAAACGGGAATTTCAAAGTCTACAGTCCCGTCAGGGGCAAAATGGTCATTTTGACCAAAATTTTCTAGAAAGTTAGAAAAAGACCGTAAAATCCTCTGAATGAATTAATAATAATTTTTAAGGCCTTAATTAAGGTTTTAACAATTAAATTTGAATTTTTAGACAATACACGGGCGTGTACCAGGGGAACACGGGCATGTAGTAAAGGACTCTGTAATATACATGGGCATGTAGAAAAGGATTCCTAAACCCGAGAGGTACATGGCCATGGACACGGCCATGTACTAGGCCGTGTAATAAGCGCAAAATTTAAAAATAAACTCTAAATGAATAATTAGGGATAAAAAAAATTAGAAATTTACATTTTCACAATATTGTGAATATAAAATGAGTAGCACTAATAACTGTGATTTATTTCAGTTATAGGGAATCAACAAAAAGGTGATATAAGGAAGCCGATTTACTCAGGGAAGGAATTGCTAGCAAAATAGTGGTAAGTTCAGATATTTACTTGTTTGTAGCATGAATTTACTTGATATGTCTATATCTGCTATGTATGATATGTAAATATATATTCAGGTACTATATGCACACTAACATCAAATAATAAATAAACATAAATAAAGAACATGATGTAAGGAGTTCTAGACCCAGGAGGCAATCATAATGCCACCGGTCAGGAACTATAAGAAAGTCGGTAACGAAACCAGTATTGGCATACCGACCTCCCACACAGGTGGAGGTTCTCCATGTTTACATATGATACGACTTCCACACCGATGGTGGTACGTCCCAGGTATAGAAGTCCATTATTATGTAGACTGTAGAAGATTGGCTAGAGGGTCACTTCTCAGAGTCCCTCTCAGTCATGCACACACTTTGGTACGACCAATCTAGGGGCCTAACACCAGAACTTAATGCAAGATAAAGACCTAAGACTTAAGATTTACCATAAGCATAATATGTACTAATTGTATATGTGCAGCAGCTAAGGTAAAATTTAGCATGAATAGTACTGATCAAAGTCAACCTTACTATTCATGGTCAAAAGTCAAAGTTACTATTTATATAAATAGTACATTTTATGTTTTATGTTCCAGTTTGTATGTTTGAACTTACTGAGTCTGTTGCTCACAAGTTTATTCCTGTTGCAGGTAAGAAACTTGTATATAAGTAGCTAGTGGATGGATGAAGGGCGGGATCTGCATCTGCCACCGGGCCTGGACGAGGGGAATGGTCTTGCTTATGTTTTTTGTTGAGCAGACTTTGAAAGTTATTTTGAATATTCGTAACATGATGTAAATTAAGCACAACAGAATATGATATGTATTACAGTATGTACTTTATGAGGTTTTAGGACTTTACAGTTTAAAGTTCTGTTTAAAAAAAATCCCAGTTTTTCCCAAGCTAAAAATTTAAGTTTAAAATTTTGATCAGTAAATATCAAAGAAAAGTTATAAGTAAGTTGTCGGTGATCCAATGAGGTGACAGTCTATCATAGTGGACTTTATAGTTCTATTATGCTAGTGCTGTTGGCTTCCGTGAAGGGCAGGCCACCACAGTTGGTATCAAAGTGGTCAACCATGTCCCTCAAGACCTGATGCGCATCCCGTTCATCGATCCAAGTAAGTTAAGATTATTTTTATAAATAGTAACCTGCTTATTTATGTTAAGTGAACCTTATGTAGGAATTAGATGACGAGACCACCCTACCTCCGACCACATCCATACTGAGCTAAGGGTCCTCCAAGGGTATGGACCAGACCTATAATTAGGCCATCCCTACCCTAACAACTGACGGTACGATCCTCGGCACCAGCCAACCCTGCTACTCCACGAGCAGAGGCACCGGTGACTACCAGGGCATCAACCCCTCCGCTGGCACTTAATCCACCACCAGTAGTAGTTGATATCCCAGTAGTTGGTGGACGAGATCACATTGGCTTGAGGGTTTCTGCTAAGGCTACCAAGGCTTTTAGGGCCTGTCAGCCACCTATATTTGGCGGAGGACGTCAGTCAGTACCAATACAGGATTGGTTGCACATTGTAGAGATCATCTGTTGATCCTATAATATAGACTGAGATTACTGGGTCATTCTTGTAATGAGTATGTTTCAAGGAGATGCCCGAATATATTGGGAGTTCTGTGATTAAGAGGCATTGTTGAGGTTTAACTAGGCCAACTTCTGCTTGGTCATGAGACAGCAATTTGATCGAAGGAGCCTAGAGCACTCTCTAGTTCCCCCGACTAGAGAAGAGTATTTCACGTTGCAGACATGAAAATGCTTGAACTTATCACAACTGCGACAGTGTCCACCCTTGAAAATCCTCCATAGTTTTGATATCTTCTCTAGTTTGGATTCCAACAGACAGAGTATTCTTTGTTAATACCCATCATCAATTATCACTTTGGATATATTCATTTTGTGATTAATTTTATAACACATTTCAACTCTTTATGTGGTACACAGCTTGCAACATGCCCGTGTTCAAGCCCGTGTACCTCTCGGGTTTACACTACACGCCCGTGTCCCATAGTACACGCTCGTGTACTTTATAAATTTTAGATTTTTAACTTTAAAATCTTAATTATAGCCTCTAGAATCTTATTTAAAGTGTTCTAGATCCTTTACAATCCTTTCCGAGCCTTTCGAGAATTTTTGGTCAAAATGACCATTTTGCCCCTAACGGGTCTCAGGACCGTAATAATTCTTGTTCTATTATTTTTTCAGGATTTTCTAAGCCCAAATATCATAAAATAATATTTCTTAGACTTCGATATATTTTTACAGCATTATTTGCTACAAAATTGGTAACTATTCGTCACCTGACCCTTGGATACTATTCATCTGACACCTAAGGTCGTTTCTCGTATTTCTAGCATTTCAGAGCCTCAAATGGGTATTTCACTACTCCTGAAATGTTTCTAATCCCGTTCTCGAGCCTTGGTTCCCGAGGGGCTTGGGTTTTCTATCCCCATCATAATTTTCCCACCCTTGTTTCCTAAAATACCCCTAACGTGAATATTTTCCGTTCTCGGCATTTTAGCCACTGGAGGGTCGTTTTACTATTTCCTTTTGGGTTTCATTTTCCATTATCGGTTCTCAACATACCTAGGGGTCTCGGTTTTATTTTCAAGTCTAACCTTTTACCCCTTGTTTCCTGAAATGCCCTTATGTCATTTTAGAAATTTCGTCAGCATTTTCGCTTGTATTTTTAGGTTTCCCTGGTGTTAGGTACACCTCAGAACCTTTGTACCTACCACGTACTATACCAGAGGCCTATTTTACTTAAAGTTACCAACTTTATGTAAAAATTTTTCTGTATTATCCATCATTTCATCACAACACAATTTTCACTAATTTTCCACAATCATAGGCACGGTTTTCACATGAAAATCAACACCACAATATTTTCATCACAATGTTCAATTTTCATATTTATTCTTAAGGTTCCTAATGCACAATTCAACATTAAAAACCTAGGAATTTTCATTCCAACCCAGCCATACATGCCACGGTTTTCATGTTCAAACCATAAGAAAATTTTTCTATTCCTATGGTCTTTTATCAACCTTCCTTATTATTTTTCATCAACAAATTTTTTTTCATTTTCACCACACATAGGCAACGGATTTCACTGAGAAACATGCAAAATTTTTGCTTGTTTCATGGTTCTAAAACATGCTTTAATTCCCACGTCACTAAACCAACAAAACACCAAAACAATTCATCAATTTTTTCAACATTTTCCACCCTACAAGGCCATGGATTTCATGAAGAAAATGAATGAAAAATTCTTCAATTTAGTGGCTCACCTTGTAAATTCAAATCCTTACAACTTGGACTAGGGTTGAAGTTTGATTCTGTGAAGAAAAGTTGTCAAATTTTTGGCTTAAAGGGGAAGAGAGTGCACGGATTTGGAGAGGCAGAGTTTGGCTGAAATTTTCCAATTTCCAAATGAAAATTTTCATGCCTATTTATAGGCAAAACGTGGAGGACCAATTAGCAAAATTTCCCAACAATTTGGAAATTGTTTGAGGAATTTTTTGCTAACTTTCTAGGGTCAAAAATTAAAATTTTTGCTGATTTTTTCTAGGTTTGGCCGAACCCCTTTTTTCCTTATTTTCCAAAACTTTTCCAAGCCATTTTGGCTTAATCTTGGCCATTAATCAAAGATGCCTTTAATCCTAGCCATTAATGCCACCAAACTTATCTAACAAGCTTTAAATTTTTATTTATTACATCACATTTATGATGTCATATGTGATATCATCTAATTAATTCGTGGTCAAAGTTTGACCGAAAGTCAAACCGAATGGAAATTTACCGAAATCATGTAGGCGGGTTCCGAGCGCCTCTGGTGTGATCAGTCTACCTTATTTTGCTTTCGTTTGACCAAAATTCATTACCAGAAAATTTCGTCTTTTAGTGCACTTCGATGCACTCTCCAGGTATTTTGGCTCCGTTTTCGAGCCGTCTCACCCGATTCTGTTTAGAAAGTTTTTCTATCTCTGAACTCACACTCTTTAACACTATTAGATTATTTTCACTGTATTCTCAATAGTATTAAAATACAACTTTTTCACATTTTATACATTAAAATTGTTATATACATATAATTTTAATTCACTCCGAGAATCTGAAAATTCCCGGTTATCACATTGGAGACATTGTATATTAGAGCTAATTCAGGAGAAAGCGCTATTCTATAAGTAACCTTCTAGGCTCTCTTGATTATCTCTAAGGGTCCTATACTTAGGACTGAGCTTTCCTCTGCTTTTTGAAGCGCATCAGCTTCACGTCGGCCGTGGTGTTCTTGATGATGTCTGTGCTAACTAGTCATTTCTTTTCGATTTCATACCAATGAACCAGAGATCAACATTTGCTTCCATAGAGTGCCTCGTATGGTGCCATTCCGATCAAGGAATGGTAGCTTCTAGTCCTCATTCCCTTTGAAATCTAGGACACAAGCTCTTTACATATCTTCGAAGGTTTGTATAGTCATCTCAGACTGACCGTTAGTCTGAGGATGAAAAGTTATGCTGAACTTAATCTTGGTTCCCAATAATGCTTGAACGCTCTATCAAAATTTGGAAGTGAGGCATCCGTCGTGATCTGAAATGATTAATTTCGGTATTTCGTGCAATCTTACTATCCAAGCCACGTACATTTCTACCAATAGCTCAGTTTCACAGTCAAAAATTGAGCTGATTTAGTTAATCGGTCCACAGATTGCATCGTTATCGCTCGACGTTCTGGCAATTTAACTACGAAATCCATTGTAATTCGTTCCCATTTCCACTCGGGCAGCTAGATTGTTTTTTCTATAGTTTTCCTGCCAGTCGTTGATGTTCTACTTTAATTCTCTGACATGTGAGGCACTTTGCTACAAACTCAGTGACGTCGTTCTTTATCTTAGGCCACCAAAAACTCTCATTTAGATCCATATACATCTTGTTGCCCCTGAATGTATAGAATATGGTGTTTCGTGGGCTTTTGATAGGATCCTTTTCCTGATTTCTTTGTCCTTTGGAACACACATTCTATCTATGAAATAGAGTATGCCATCCTTAGAGACCTTAAATTTGAAACTTTCACCTCTGTTGCTTCCTTTTTGAGCTTGTTCAAGGTCGAATCAAGGTTCTGGCTGGCCTTAATCCCTGCTAGAAGCATCGATTGAAGGGTCATTTCAGATATCCTTCTAGTCAAAAACTCGACTTCACTGCTACATAGCTTCCTTTGTAATGTTTCTGGCGAGGCATAGATAGCCATAAGCGATGAACAGTGCTTTCTACTTAGTGCATCGGTCATCTTATTGGCTTTTTTTGGATGGTATAGGATTTCATAGTCATAATCCTTAACCAGTTCCAACTATCTTTGTTGCCTCATATTAAGCTCCTTTTATGTAAAGATGTACTTGAGGGTCTGGTGGTCTGTATAGATCTCGCACTTAATGCCGTATAAGTAGTGCCTCCAAATCTTAAGCACACAAAACGACAACTCTAGGTCATGTGTTGGGTAGTTTCTTTCATGGTTCTTGAGTTACTGTGAAGCAGACGCAACCACTCTACCATTTCACATCAATACAGCTCCTAGTCTGGTTTTAGAGGCGTCACTGTAGCTCATAAAGTTTCCTTGATTAGCTTTTGGAATAGTCAATATAGGGGCACTCGTAAGTCTTCGTTTCAGCTCTCAGAAGCTCTTTTCGCACTTGTCAGTCCACTCATAGTTCTTTCTCTCTTGATGGACATTGTGAGTGGTGTGGCTAACTTTGAGAAGCCTTTGACGAAGCGTCGGTAATATCCTGCTAGTCCTAGGAAGCTATGGATTTTCGTTATGTTCCTCAGGGTTGGTCATTTGCTAATTGCCCTAACCTTTACCAGGTCTATTGATACTCCTACTTTGGAGACTTCGTGGCCAAGAACATGAATCTTCTCTAGCCAAAATTCACACTTGGAAATTTTGGCATATAGTTTATGCTCTTTTAGCTTGATTAAGACGGTCTTTAGATGCTCCTCGTACTCCTCCTTTATCTTGGAATGTACAAGTATGTAATCAATAAACATAATGACAAACTTGTCCAAGAATTCCTTGATCACTCGGTTCATTAGATCTATGAAGGCTGTAGGGGCATTCGTCAGTTTGAATAACATAACGAGGAACTCATAATGTCTATATCGTGTTCAGAAAGCTATCTTGGGTATGTATTCATCCCTTATTCGTAACTGGTGATACCCTGAACATAAGTCAATCTTCAAAAATATTGCAGCACCTTAGAGCTTGTCAAACGATTTGTCGATCCGTGGGAACGGATACTTGTTCCTTGTTGTGATCTTGTTCAGCTTCCTGTAGTCTATGCACAACCTTAGCATTTCGTCCTTCTTCTTCACAAGCAAGATAGGTGTTTCCCACAGTGAACAGCTCTGTAGATGAAACCCTTGTCCATTGTGTCCTTCAATTAGGCCTTGGAGATAGGGCCGATCATAGTAGAAGTTCGATCTCGAACAATATTCCACGCTTTGGTACAAGTCTTGGAAGATCTCCTGGGAATACTTCCATGAATTCCCTGACTATCGACACATTCTTGGGTCCTATTTATACTCCTCGAGTCTTGTCTATTACAAATGCTAGGAAGCCCACGCATCTACTAGATAGCATCTTGCGAGCCTTCACTGCTGAGATCATCTTCTTTGGTTACTCCGGTGACATAGCCTTGTTGATAAACTTTTCACACCTAATCGGTCCAAGAATAACTTCCCGTCTTTGACAATCTAAGACGGCGTTGTATTTTACGAGGAATTCTATTTTCAAGGTTACGTCCTAATCGATTATATCAATGATGATCAAATTAATGTTTTGCTCTCTATGTAATTAATTACCAGTACGTAACGTATCTAGTAATTAGACAATAACACTTCCCTTGAGGGAAGTGCCATTTCTAAAAGCCTATTTTATTATACCTAAGCCCCTATCTAACTTTCTAGCGAAATATGATGACGCAATGAATAGGCGACTTGCTACTCCTTTCTACTTGATTGCCTTTCAAATTCTGCTTAGCAAGGTCTTCTTCCTTCCTTCAGTCTTCTCTTGACTTGATCCTCCTTTACCTCAGCCTTGGTCTCATCATAAGCCTCCTTCCACATGTGTTGTAGAAGTCCATATCGGTTTCTCACAATGCATAGCATACGTTAGAGCTGTGTCACTGGACATCGGCTGCAGTCTCTCCATCCGATGAACACTTCTCGTATATTCGCAACTGTGACATCCCGTGCCCTTAGTGGCCCAAATCGTCACTAAAAATTACTTCTTTAACTTTTACTTTAAATTCGATACTTAAACTTACTTGTTTAGATATTAGAATTTTAGGGAATTTTTTTTATACACGTACGTATTTACTATTCACGTACGTATATTATTAAAATATAGAATCTGAAAACATACGTATTTCAATTATACATACATACTTATACTGACTGTTTAATTAAATACTATTCCAAATATGCTATTCAACTGTTACTATTTAAAAATACTATTTAACTATTACTATTCAAAAATACTATATAACGGTTACTATTCAAAGATACTATTTAACGATTACTATTCAAAAATACTTATTACATAAACTGTGTGGAAGAATACTCGCGGTGTATCCATAACCTTGCCCTCACATCCGCCTTCGCTGCCGTCATCCCCCATTGCTGTTTAAGCCATAGGACGCTTACCTACAGCATGAACACACACTGTGAGCTTTATACCCAGTAAGTACAACATGTTAATCGCAAAATATGTTTAAATCATAGTACATACTTAAAATCATATAAGCATATCAGGTATCAACATATACCACATATCACATATCATGTCATTAAATACAAAACTTTACATACTATATGCATATCAGAATATATCGTGTACTGAATGCATATCTACTGTAACTAGAAGCATGCTAAACTATAGCTAAGGCATGTCGTAACAATGCATGATCCGATTATGCTCATATTATGCTTCATTATTTATTATCTTTTCTTTACTCTGTTGAGGGCCCATGTGTCAGTATTGTGTGCGCGCAGACCATTGGTAATGCCTGTTAGAAATGCCCTAAGCATTAAAGACATTTTGATGTATTTATTTTGAACTAGATAATAAAATTATATATAGAGGTTATTCATTACATTGTTATCTGTCCCTATTTTATTTACATGTTAAAGTAAATGTAAACAAATATGGCTCCCTGACTGCTTGTGTTAAAACTATAAGAACGTTGCATGCAATGGACTTTTGTATGCGAGAAGACAATGTTCTAAAGTAAGCGGTCTAAATTAAGGTCTGTAGTCTATGGGTTAAACCGAGCATCTAACACATGTTAAGACTATTATGTTATCTAAAGCCTTGGAGGGGACGGTTTGTCTTGACTGTCTGGAGCATAGACTCCCAAGTAGAGACATAGATATGTTGCTTATTGGTGACATATTAGACCAGGACTAAAGCGTGATTGATCTACGAAGTTCGCTTTGAGTGGATCGATCTGCTTTTGACGTTCATTGTGTAGTAACCTTAATCTTGAATAGATGAACAGCTTCATGTATATGACTTGTGCACTTTGATGTTCCAATGGCTAAAGCATCTCAGAGGTAGTAAGCTTATAGACTGGTTTGTTGGGTGCATGACTTGTATACGATGAAGGGTTTGTTTACAGATATCAGAATCATAGCTCGAATAAGGAATTAAGGGTATCCTCTTAAAGGCATTATACTGAATGTGAAAATCGACAAGGCCTTGGGTCGTCTGCTAGGCGGATGACTTCTTATTCACATATGGTAAATAATCATTTTCTTGATTCGGTAGTATAATGGAACTTTAAGATAGCCCGATCAGTAGGATTGAAAGGACTTTAACCTAAAGCTGATCATGGATATCGTATGAGGGTTCTGCATACATGACAAGGTCATTGGATGATAGCTTGTCACAGGCTTACGTAATACAGTATATAATTGGGAGTTCAGTTTCAGGTTTATAGTGGTGTGACTCTGAAATTAGTGATCATATGATTGAGTTGTTCGGTAAAGAATGATGATCATATGAATTCACGGGAGCCCGATTATATATGTCCAATTGGTCCCTTTACTAGCTCCATATAATTCCTTAATGTTTGGCAAATTGATTTGTGTATGCTATTGGCTAGTTGATTATGCATGGATGGTGTTGACATAGGACTAGGATGGTTGACAAGATTCTCTCCGGTTGGATTCAGATTTTGTTTTGGATAATAGAGTACACAATTATTTGAACTCCAAATAAAGTTGCCATGATTTTATTTGAGATTGGATTGGAGTTGTAGACAATTATCCATGAGAACAAGAATTTGAAATACAATTGTTTTGTGGATTTTGAATTTTGAATTTTGAATTTTGAATTTTGAAATTTGAATTTTGAAATTTGAAATTTGAAATTTGAAATTTGAAATTTGAATTTGAAATTTGAATTTATAATTTAAATTTGAAATTTGGAATTTGAAATTTAAATCTTGAATCACATTCCAGGTAGGATTCGAATTTCTTGTGGTAAATCCACAAGGAATGAAATTCAAATTTGAGTTGGATATGGAGAGGAAAATCTTGTTAGAAACCAACTTGAATTTTGAATCCAAATCCTTGTAATGACCGCCATTTTCATGACACTCACTTACCATGTAATAAGCCATTAAGGAATAAAATAGACATAATTTAATGTCTTTTAGTACAATTTAAGTAACACGGTCAGGTACACAGCCGTGTGAGTGACCGTGTGCCATTCGGACTGTGTATCTATTAATAGCCGTGTGAGTGTACATAGTCGTGTAGTGTAATACGGTCAAGTACACGATCGTGTAAGAGGCTGTGTACAGCTCAGATAGATGAATGTATTTCAAAGACATGGTCGTGTTGAGTAGTCTCAACTAGTACATGTCTGTGTCTGAAATGTACACACCCGTGTTGCGTTGCACGCGCACGCGTAAGATGTCACCTGGAACTTGGCTTCATATTCCCGCACTGACATAGACCCTTGCTTCAAACGGACAAACTCCCTAGCTTTGCTGTCGCGGAACTGAGCTGAAAAGAAACGCTCGTGAAAACGCTCCTCGAAAACTGTCCAAGAAGACCTCTACTCCTCTGTCAAACCATCCTCGATACTAGCCCACCAGGTAGAGGCTAGACCCACCAGCTTGTTGGTAGCAAACTCAACCCAAAACTCTGCAGGTGTGGCGGTCAACTTTAGCTGCTTACGAATGGCATCAAACCAGTAGTCGGCATCCATCTCTGTGCCCGTGCCATCGAAAGTGGGTACGTGAGGCTTAAAGAAAAGTGTTAGGGCTGCCTGTTTAGGATGTATCATAGGCTAGGTAGGTACTGCTCCAGAGGTAGGGTTTTCGGTGGTAGGCATTTGCTGAGGAGTCTGAGAAGAACTCCCCGCTCTCTGGGTCTCATTAGGAACAACATTGGCTACAGGAGCTGGGTTAGGTGTTCCAAAAGGTAAGACGGTGAGGAGAGCCTGTATCGCTGCCGTGAGATTCTGCATCACCGTTAGCTGATCGTTCGGTGTAGGGACTGTTGTATTCTGACTTCCTTGAGGCTGCGTGTTCCCGGGGTTCTCTTCGTCGTTGCCTCTCTGCTGCCTCTGACTTTGCGTGCCGGGATGAGCCATTTTGCTGAATAAGATTGAAGGAAGAGGAAATCCTATAAGCTTCTAAGAGTAAAGAAAACTATGCTTGGGTATTTTGAAAACGTTTTGATGAACACCCTTTTGAAAACGTTTTGATGAAAAACCCTTTTCAAAACGTTTTGATGGAAAACCCTTTTGAAAACCTGGGCTCTGATACTATTATTTGTCACGGCCCAAAATTTAGACACGTGACACGGCAACCAAATCATAATATCAACCCGAGATTTAAGGAAAAACATTTATTTCAAAAAACGGGTCGATATTATAATTTAGCTAAGCCTAATTATTTATAAAGCAGTATCATAACCACAGAATAAAATAAAGGATAAAATAAATACTTTTTAATGTGGAAATCAAACACAATATCGGTTTTCAAAAGAAATTACAAACCATAAAAATATTCCCAAGCATAAAATTTAAATAACGTGAAATAAAGTCCAAACTTAATGTCTCATTACATCAGAACGAGAAACATAAAGAAGAAGATGGAGAAAACGGATAGCATCATCTTCGGTAGTAACGGATATATTAATGATTTTCGGAACTGCTACCTCCCACACCTGGAAGTAGTCATTTCGAAATCACAAAGAAAAAGGGACGTGAGCGCTGGCTCAGTAGGACAGAAACAAAGGTGGGTTAACAGATAACATTTAAAAATATGGCATAATATCCGTTTCCAAAAATAATCAACAATTTAAAAAAAAAAACATTTTTAATGCAAGTTTTATTCTGCTGAGGACTTAGCGTAGCTGCAATATACGTGCCCCAATATTAAAATAATAAATCATTAAAAAAAACCATCATATTATGAGTGAGGACTTGTCGTAGCTATAATATACGTGCCTCGAATTTGAATTATCCTAGATCATCTCGTTACGGTCTAAATAGGCCGAACGGCCCTGCGCAGGTTTAGGGACCTTCCCCCATGGTGTCAACTTCGGGACGCACGCATCATTTACAATGATCGTGAACTAGAGCTCAATTATGTTCACCGGATTATTCAAAAGATGGTATTTACCAAGTTATATTATGCCATTAATCAAAACACTCTTTAAAATACACATTTATTACAAAATACGTTGCATGCATTTATTTCATCAAAAATAGTATAATAATTTCATAAATCGAAAACAGCATGCCATCAATAAAACAGGGGTATTTAAAACACTTGACTACTCCCAGAAAAGGCTAGAACGTCCTACCTCAATTTTCGCACAAGCATTGCGATAATGTGATCCACCAATCAAGCAAGAACGTCAAATAATTCTTATAATCAAACATATGATCAGTCTAGGTCTAGACATAATCATCCAATCATTTTAGTGTGCCACAAAAGATTTCAAAACGTGTAATAAACATTTGGGATTTTAAAATTTTTGAAAAACTCTAAGTTAAGATATTTCTGGTCATGGGCAGACTGACCTAGGCTGATTGTAAAATCAATATCAATTCATTTTTAATACCAAAAATTATAAATTTTTAATATGTTAAACTAGACATCCATAGCTTAATTCCATATAATTTTTATAATGTTTGGACATCATTTGTTCATTCAACTAGGCCAAAAACCGAGGGTTGTTTTCAGGCATAAAAATCTGGGTTTCAGTTTCGGTTCAAAACCTGGCAGTTCTGTCCGCCTATTTTAGAAAACTATTTTGACTGGGTAAACGGATGAATTTGATTCTGAAATTTTGCAGGAATTTAGGGGACATCTTGAATTTAATTTTAGGCTCAAGAATCACTCAAAAATATTTTTTAAAACTCAAGTTATGGCTGACACAAATTTACTGTTGATATGGTAATTTTCCAGATTTCTGTTTTTCTGTGTCCGAATTTCGATTAGCCTCAAACCAATTCAATTTTCATCCAATGATCACGAAATTTTGTGGAAAACCTTATTTATATGTCATTAACACAACCCAAGAATCAAATTGACAAAATCATAAAATCTTACACATATGATAATAGGGTTTTTGAAAAGGGGATCAATGAGGCAAAATTTTAGGGTTTGAGAGAAAAATCACACCTTGTTTGTGCTGCCCTATTTTTGATGCTTGGTCTCCCTTTTGGCTGAATTTGTGTATTGGAGTCTTCAAAACAGTATGGAAATAGTGGAGAAAACCATATAAATTTCGGATTTAAAATCAAAAGGAGAAGGAAGGAAAAAGTTTGATTTCTCACCTTGTTTTTGTCTCAAAAGTTGTTGAATCTTTGAGCTGCCTTTTGGTAGGTTTTGTTTGCTGTTTTGGGTGTGTTTTGGGAGAGAAAATTCAGAGAGGGAAGAGGGGAAAGCTGGCCGAAATTTTGAGGGGTAAAGGAGGGGTGAATGAGAGTTAAAAGGGGGTTTTTATACTAGGTTTTTCTTTCCCTTTCTCTTTCTTGTTTGGCTGAAAATTTTAGGGGGCAAAAAGGAAAGTTTTTGTGCTGTTTTGAGGCTAGGGTTTTCTCTCTTATTTCCCCTTAAGTGGCCGAAAATTATCCCTTAGTTTTTAAGGAAAAATAATTTGAATTTTAATTGAGTTTTAACCTAGCTTTTAATTCAAATAAAATCTCCTTTATTTCCTACACTTTATGGCCGAATTTCTTCTTTATATCTAAGGAATGAAATTTGAATTTGAATCCTTCTTGGATTTGTGGAATTTAAATTTTAATTTAAAATCCCAAGTGATGGCCGAATGTTTTAGGGTTTCTTTTTGAAGCTCAAATTGTTAACTTTTTGAGCGGAATTTGACTAGGAAACCAACCTAGGGTTTCCAAAAGATTTTTAAATTTTTTTTTGGCACACTAATTTTATTTAAATTATATATTGACCCTTAAATAAAATTTAAGGCGTCACATAAGAGTCCATGTAGAAGGCTGTGTAATGAGCCGAGAGCCACTATAATGACTCTCATGAATTATGAAACTTAATTACTATGTAATGATGTAATTAAGTTAATAAGCACAGTGTGCTTTTCAGTTGAATGAATTAAACAGGAATAGTAACGTTTAATTACTATTCATGCAGTGAAAGGGGTAATCGACAGTGAAATCGGTCCACCCTATTATGTGAGTATGCGTTGAGACACGCAATATCAAGAAACCGGTCTAGACGACCATTTCATGATACAGAACTGATGAGCTAGTCATCAGTACGCTCAGACTGGTCATCTGAGCGCAGCAGCGATAATTGCCCTAATAGATGTATAGTATCGAGAAAAGTGGTCTAGATGACCTCTTCTCACCCAGAGACTGACAAAATTAGAGTCAGAATGCTCAGATTAGTCAGTCAGATAGTGAATAGTGAACAGTGATTAGTGATTAGTGAATAGTGAGAAACACAGTGTCAGGTTAGTGGCCAAGACGGCCTTAATCTGGCATAAAACTGACATGTTAATAGTCAGCAGGCTCAATCTGGTCAATTGAGCATAAAATGTAGATTCTGTTTAAAAGATACGCAGTATCATGATGAGGGTCAAGACGACCTTTTCTCGCCCCGAAACTGATATATTTAGACTCAGGACGCCTAAATTAGTCAATCGGGCACCTAACACGTTTTTCGAGACGGGGTCATATAGATCCCGAAAACTGGTCTAGAACACCTCAGATGGATGTAAAACTGATAAATTTGAAATCAGCACGTCCAAATTAGTCAAGGGAGACTGTGTTTGAAATTTCACGCGAAAACACCTCGTTATGCGTGCGTAGTGTCAACACAGTGTAGGCCTAACCACAGTATCAAGAAATTGGTCAAGATGACCTTTTCTTGATATAAAACTGATATATTTGGGTTCGGCACGCCCAAATTAGTCAGTATAACCTATCTTAAAATTTTTCAAAAAATTAGTATAAAGGGATCGAAATTTTTAGATTTTTGTAAAAAGGGCCCCCATTATTTTTTTTCCTATCTTTTTCTCCCCCACGGCACACAAAGAAGAACAGGGACCGACCATCGAATCTGGCCTCCGTTTTTGACACCGCCGGCACCATTGGAAAGCTCTCGACGAGCTGAGTCCAACGGTGTGCCGAGTCGACGGAACCGACGTCGGAGAACGCCGTACGCGCCGCCTAAAGCCGCCAGTGGCCGAATTTTTCAAACCGTGATGTCTCCACCGTCCGACGTCCAAATGCCACGATTTCGGTCCCAATGGATTCGTGGTGAAGAGTAGAACAAAACCCAGGCTTCATTGCACGTCAACAGCCACCGGATCGTGCCGCCCAAGGTTCGCCGTCGCCGTCGCCAACACCGCCGTCGAATCTCGCTATTCCGGCGGAGTTGAGTTGCAAGGTCGGTATCAAAATGCTCAGAACAACACGTAGATCAAAAGCCCCAAATCAATTTTGGGCAACAACGCCAGAAAATGAAGATCTAACACCGCCGCCGTCGCCGACTTTTCGAGGGTCGATTTCCGATGATAGGAGCCTCGATTAGTGAAATTGACACCACCAATGGGTTCCTCTCGTCGAGCTCTTCAACATGGTGGTCGCCACTCCCATCGTCGCCGTGGTCAACGCCCGGTCAACGCCGGTCAACGGCGACCCGGATACCGAAAATTGAAGAATGGCCCGTTGGCCTATTTTCGACTTTCCAGACACATCCGCGGCATCGGACTTGCAAACCGGAGTTTCAAAAGTGGAGAACGATAATTCAAAGATTGTGCGATCGAGATCAAGCGGTTCACCCGACCACCGACGAGAACGATTTTTGTAGTGGTTTTGATCCCTTGATTCCTCAATTTATTATTAGAAATAATTATGTATGAATTATGGTTTGCTGACTTGAGGAATTGTAAGAAAAAGGGATGAAATGTTGAAAAAGAGAAAGTGAGGAAATGTGAATATTTTTACGTAAAAAGCGGAGCTTTTACGTAAAAATTAGGTCTCTGGTTTAGTACGTGGCAGGTTAGAATAGGTTAGATGATTTTGAGGCGTTTCCTAAACGTCAGAAACCCAAAAATTAAGAGGAAATGCTGCCGAAATTTCTAAAACAGCACAAAGGGGTATTTTAGGAAACGAGGGGTGAAAATGTGATCGGGATGGGAACCCGAGCCCCCTCGATGACCTAGATCCAGGAAAGAAGGACGGACGTTTACAGGATTAGTGAACCGCCCAATTAGAAATCTCGAAATGTAAGAAAACGACCCCTAGATCAGAATAGTGCCACCCGAGGGACGGGTGTGATCTAAGTATAAAATTTAGGGCGATTACATCGGTAATGGTAACCCGACAGGCTAAATGGTCATACGGGAGGTATTCAGTCAGTTGACTGGTCGGTTAGCCAATCAAGGACCAAGTCTAAATGGGATAGTGAGGGACAGTGATTAATTTGTCAAGTAGACAAATTAATCAAGCACGATTAAAAATTAGATATCAAATTTCCCAATGCAGAGTAGTTGGGTACTGATAGGCATCGGTACCACATAACGATAAACTTATTAGTTCCTAATGATAGAGTGACCTAAGAGCGACGTGAATTAATTTATTGAGCAAATAAATTAATTAACCACGATTAGAAAATCAAATTCTTAAGAAGAGGGCAATTAGTACCGACAAGGATCGGTACCACATAACGAGAATTTTTATTAGTCACTAATGACCACGGTGACCTAAGAGTGAATGTTAATGTAATGCATTATGATTACAGGGAGTTACCTGTATTGTGACGAAGGCGAGAGTATAAACTGTCTGCTGACAGGTAAGTACAACTCCTCCTACAGCATGGATAAAATGAATTTAAAATGAAGCTTTTCCAGTACTTTAAGTATGTATCTTGCACACGATGCTGCACAGCATACATAAGAGCATATAGTTTCACAATCAAGTAGATTGATGAAAGAACAAGTTAGAAGCCATAGATCCCTACCGCGTAGGATTGGGGACAGCTTAGAGAAGCGTATGGCTAGAACAGTTAAACAAGATGGAAATAAATAGGTGTGTCATACCAGCTCCTTCAGTCGAAGGGGTTTCCAGTTAAAGAAAGTTAAGGCCAAAAGTTGAGCATCAGTTGATGGCTCTTCGGCATTAGTTGACCTCGGCGTTACCGTTGGTCTGCGCGCATACGGTACTGACACATGGGCCCTAAATAGACAAGAAAAGAAAAGAGAAGTTTTAAGCATAAATGAATATAACCGGATCATGCATTAGTTATAGTTCGTTCTACTTTCTTTTTCAGTAGAGTGCATACAGTACACGATGCTTCTGTCATGCATAAAGTATGTGAAGTTTTATATTCAGTGTTATGACATGTTATGTGACGACATGATATGTGAGCTGATATGTGATATGCTTATATGGTATGTGATTTATTAAGTGATATATGTCATGCTTAGGATTTTAAGTATGTGCTATATTTTAAACATGTTTTGCGGTTAACATGTTGTACTTACTGGGCGTAAAGCTCACGGAGTGTGTTCATGCTGTAGATAAGCTTCCTATAGCGCAAACACCAAGGGGCGATGATGGCGGCGGAGGTGGATGTGAGGATGAGGTTATGGATACACCGCGAGTATTCTTTCGCACAGTATGAGTAAATAGTATTTTGAACGTTGACAGCTAAATAGTATTTTGAATAGTAAAGATTAATTGGTATTTTGGAACAATAAACAGTATATGTATGAATAGTATATTTAAATAGTGTCTGGTGAATATTAATCAAATAAACAAGTATATAAGTGTGTATGTATAATTGAAATCCTTATGTTTTTCAAATTCCGCATTTTAATAGTATACGTATGTGAATAGTAAATACGTACGCGTATATTAAAAAAAAATCCCTCTAAATTTATGCTATTAAATTCAGCAAGTTTAAGTATCGGTTTTAAAGAGGAAGTATAAGTAAAAGCTAAAGAAGCAAGTAATAGTTTTCAGTGATGGTCCGGGCTGCTGAGGGCACGGGACGTCACAGTTGGTATTAGAGCGGTTTCCTGCCATCCTACCTCACATCGCCGCATGCCTGCCTCATCTGCCCAAGTAAGTTAGTTTTATTTTTTTAGTCAGTAAATGTTTATCTATTGAAGATAACATTTTATAGTAATGAAACGACGAAATCTATGATGGCAAGGATAAGATGAAAAGATGCTGAGATCATTATACGAAAAATCACGACCGTGCAGTGCTAGAGAACTGCTCAGAGAAAGAACATGGATTGCTGCTCGAGTTGTACTGATCTTCAGAGCTAGTTGTCCACTAAGTTTCGAGTGGCAAACAGTACTCCTGCACTCTATGAGAATGTCAGGACTGGTTTCACATTATTAAAGTGATTCCCAGATTGTACGTCATTGGCCAGGATAACTGAGTCCTGTTGGCTGTTGATATCTCTCAGGAAGATACTCTCGTGTGTATCGGGATCCTTATGACCAGGATGAGCTCTTAACTGTGTCGAGTTTCGCCATACCACGATCGAGCCAATCTCTGAGAGCAGTCCAGCATCAGCCCCAGTTTTTCTCTATGGGCAAGCTGGGAGTGAAACCGCCTAAGTTCTCTAGAGTTATGGATATACGAGAATTTGTTCATCAGACTGAAAGACTGCAGCTGATGTCCGGCGATACAGTTCTAACGTATGCTATTCGCTACAAGGAACTGAAATGGACTTCTACAATACATGCTGAGACAAAAGTGGATCAAGACAGGAGAAGACCTAAAGAGAGAAAGAGACCTTGCCAAACAGAATTAGAAGAGCGATCAAGCAGGACTAGCAAGCCTTATCAAGGAGATAGTGAACGCTGAGAGAAAAGTGCTCAACCCCGGGAACCCTGCACAAGCCCAAGGCATTATAGCAGCCGCCATTATGGAGGGTGACCTGGTAGAACCAGCACCCCAACTGACCGATGAAGAGTTCATGGCCGAGCACCAGCCAGAAGTACACGAGGGCAATAGGGAGCCAATGGAGAACCCCGAACCAGCCCGTATACCTCCTGAACACCCCATGGAAGAGGAAGATGACAAGACTCTTTCCGATGCCCATCCCGACGATGAGGGAGAGGAGATCCCTAACCGCTTTAGTAATGACAAATAGATGGGGATGTACGAACCCCAAGTCATCATAGCCAGCGATGACGAGGTCAGTGTCGACTAAGAAGAAGAGAACCCAGAGGAGTACTCACTCAGTGATAGTGACGATGAGGAGATGTCTGATACTGAATCAGGATTGTCCTTCTAATAGTAGTAACCCTTATGCGAGAATGTTCGTTATGAAAATATATAGAGGGATGCAGTAGCTCTCCCCCGTCAGTTGTAGCATAATGTACTTGTTGGGATCGTATAAGGGAAGTATGTATCACTCCCACTGAACTAAAATCTTGAATATATGTATATATATTATGTGAAATATATTATGAGATAAGTAGTAAAGCTTTGCCCTAGGGGCCAGATATAAATGTTTTCCACAGTGTGAGTATGATATGACAGGAAGTGCAGGACGAATCCTAGCACTCAGATGATGTCCCAATACAATGCGGTAATTGTATTGAACATCACAGTATGAGAGAAAGAAAGGTGGATATAGTGCGTATATTTATATCCATAATGTTTAAGTAAGATTGTTAAGTAAGAAAGAAAATGATATGTGATACGAGTCCCAAGTACAGAATTTAAGAGACATATTTTCCTTTCCCGCTGTACGATAGGGTTACATAGGAAAACATGGCAAGAACGAGAGCTTAGTTAAATCCAGCATCCTGAGAGGATGAGTTGATAGCACAGATCACAGCCATGCGAGAGATGATCGAGAACCAATAACGGGAGCTAAACCAGCTTAGGGAACAGCTGAGCCAGCAACCCCAGGCACCACAGTCAGTAGAGATGCCAGCACAGGAGGCTCTAGCAGCCCAAGAAACTCTTAGGGAGCAAGCAGCACCTCTAACCCAGGAGGCACTAGCACCCATAGTAATGGCTGCTTTCGTAACAGCAATTGTTTTTCTACCAATCCCTAGGGAAGGCGACTTGTATGAGAGATTCCGATGCATGAAAGCGTTAGAATTCTTAGGAATCACTAACCCTATAGAGGCCGATGATTGGCTAACGGATATCCAAGTAATCTTGGATTTTATAGGGTTAACAGATAGAGAGAGAAAGTGATGTACGCATCATTCACCCTGCGCAATGAGGCGTGTTAGTGGTGGAAGATGGTAACCATTAGGAGGAACATCAAAGAGATGAGCTGGAGCGATTTCATTGAGGAATTCAAGGAGATGTACTTCAACGAGGAAGCACTAGTAGCGCAGTAAGACAAGTTCAACAACCTGCGCCAAGGTAGTGTGACTGTTATGGAGGTAGTCAAGAAATTTGAGCAGTTGGCTCAACTTTTTCCTGATTTGATACCGACTAAAAGGAGAGAGTTAGACGAATGCTGAAGATGTTCAGAACGGAAATCGCAGTTTGGGTCTGTAGCTGAAGCCACGAACCAGCGACACTAGTAGAATGTGTCAGCAAGGCTATCTGAGCTGAGTACTGGTTAGCTCATGATAAGGAGCGAAAGGCGCAGAATTTTAAGGCACGAAAGGAGGAGAAAACGCAAGCTGAGCAGGCTTAGGGGAAGCAGAACCTCAAGTTACAACACAGAGGACAGAATGTGGGAACCGGCCAGAATAGTAGGCATTCCCATAACAACAATAAGAGAAAAGGGGAATTAGGGCAATCAAGATTCACAGAAGAATTTCCCCAGAAGAGAGACGACCAGGAAGGAATGACAGCCAATACCCAATGTGCACGAGATGCGAAAAGAGGCACCCAGGAGAATGCAAGCAGAGAGCAAGTGGTTGTTTCATCTGTGGCAAGGAAGGCCACTATGCCAAAAAAAAAAAATTGCCACTCCAACCTGCAGAATCGACAGAATCAACCCCGCACTGGGAATAATCAACTTCACACCAACCAGACCAAGATCAAAGACCCTTCAATCACACAAGGTATACTGAAAGCTTCAGACAGCTAAGGGAGAATCTATGCTTACACGGGGAGTGACGTTGAAGCTGTAACTTCTGCAATGGTGACAGGCCAGCTTTCTATCGCCAACTTTGATGCGTTAGTTCTACTTGATTCTGGAGCCACCCATTCGTTGCATCATCAGATTCTGCCAAAAAAAAAAAACTTAGGACACAACGTTGTCATAAACTGTTGAAGGCGGAAAATCATTTTCGAACCAATCGGATGTGAAAAGTTCATCTACAAGGGTTTGTCGCCAGAGCAACCAAAGACGATGATATCAGCAGTGAAGGCTTGCGAGATGCTATCCAGTGGATGCACGGACTTCCTAGTATACGTAGTAGATAAGACTCAAGGAATAGAGATAGGACCCGACAACGTACCGATAGTCAGGGAATTCATGGAGATATTTCCAGAAGATCTTACAGGACTCCAACCAGAGCGCAGGATCTCGTTCGAGACTGAACGTCTACTAGAATCAGCCCCATCTTTGAGGCCCCCTACGGAATGGGCCCTGTAGAGCTAAAGGAGCTCCAAGCCCAGCTAAAGGACTAAATAGATAAGGGATTCATTCGACAGAGCTATTCACCTTGGAGAGCACCCATACCATTCGTGAAGAAGAAAGATGGACCACCGAGAATGTGCATCGACTACATAGAGTTGAACAGGATTATGATTAAGAACAAGCATCTGTTGCCGCGAGTTGACGATCTATTTGATAAGCTCTGAGATGCTGCAATGTCCTCGAAGATCGATATAAGTTCAGGGTACCATCAACTACGAATCAGGAAAGAAAATGTACCCAAAACAGCCTTTCAAATGCGGTACGGACATTATGAGTTTCTGTTCATGTCGCTCAGATTAACGGACGCACCAGCAACTTTCATGAACCGGATGAACCGCATGTTCAAGGACTATTTGGATAAGTTTGTCATTGTTTTCATCGATGACATACTTATACACTCTAAGATGAAGGAAGAGCACGAAGAGCACTTAATTATCATTTTGCGCATGCAACAGGACCATTAGTTATACACCAAGTTCTCCAAGTACAAGTTTTGGCTGGAGAAGGTCCATTTCCTAGGCCACGTAGTCCCCAAGGAAGGAGTATCTGTGGACCCGATGAAAATCGATACAGTTAGTGCGTGGCCAACTCAGAGGAACGTAACGGGAATTCACAGTTTCTTTAAACTAACAGGATGTTACCTACACTTAGTCGAAGGCTACTCAAAGTTAGCTGCTTCGCTCACAACGCTCACCAAGAAGGGAAAGAGGTATGAGTGGACCGGCAAGTGTGAGAAAAGCTTTCAAGAGCTGAAATGAAGACTCACAAGCGCTCCAATGCTGACCATTTCAAACGTTGGTTAGGGAAACTTCGTGATTTATAGTGACGTATCTAAAACCAGGTTGGGAGCCATGTTGATGTAGAGTGGTCGAGTAGTCGCATATGCTTCACGACAACTCAAAGACCCTGAAAAGAGCTACGCAACGCTTAATCTGGAGCTAGTAGCTATAGTTTTTACGTTAAAAGTATGGAAGCACTACCTGTATGGAGCCAAGTGCGAGGTTTACACCGACCATCAGAGCCTCAAGTGTATATTCACACAAAAAGAGCTCAACATGAGGCAGCATAGATGACTAGAGTTGGTAAGGATTACGACTGCGAGATCTTATGCCATCCAGGGAAAGCCAATAAGGTGGCTGATGCGCAGAGTCAGAAGCATATTACTATGCCTATGGCTATTAGTGCCTTGTCAGGAGCGCTACAAAGGAGCTATGCGACAGCGAGATCAAGATTTTGATAGGGAGATTGTCTGAAATGACCCTCCAATCGACGCTCCAAGAGGAGATCAAGATCAGTCAAGGTTTCGATTTGTCCCTGCTCAAGTCCAGAAAGGAAGCTATAGAGGACAAGGGTTCAGAGTTTAAGATCCTTAAGGACGACATACTCTACTACAGAGATAGAGTGTGTGTTCAGAAAGATGAAGAACTTAAGAAGTGAATCCTTTTGGAACCTTACGAGACGTCATATTCCATGCATCCGGTAGCTAACAAGATGTACAAGTACCTGAAGGAAAGCTTTTGGTGGCTTGGAATCAAGAATGACATTGTCGAGTTTGTCGCTAGATACCTTACATGCCAGAAGGTTAAGGCAGAACACCAGCGCCCAACAGGATAATCGTAGAAAATTAAGCTACCCGAGTAGAAATGGGACCAGATTACGATAAATTTCGTAGTCGGATTGCCGAAGACGTCAAACGATAATGACGCAATCTGGGTGATTGTAGATAGACTGACGAAATCAGCTAGATTTTTAGCAATGAAAGTTAGCGACTCGATGGAACGACTAGTAGAAATCTATGCAGCACAGTTCGTGAAACGGCATGGAGTACCAGAGTCGATCGTCCCAGATCGCAGTGGACGTTTTACCTCCATATTTTGGTGAAGTGTTCAGGCTGCGTTACGGTCCAAGTGAGAGTTCAGCATAGCATTTCATCCTCAGACCGACAGTTAGTCTGAGAGGACCATACAGATGTTAGAGGACATGTTGAGACCTGCGTCCTAGACTTCAAAGGAAATTGGGATCAGAAGCTACCATTGAGCGAGTTCTCGTACAACAGCAACTACCATTCCTCGACAGGGATGGCACCATACGACACTTTGTGGAAGGAAATGCAGATCTCTGGCTCATTCGTACGAGTTTGGAGAGAAACAAATAGTTAGCTTGGACATCATTAAGAATACCATGGCAGACATGAAGCTGAGACGAGAAACGTTAGATACAGCGCACAGTCGACAGAAGAATTTCGACGATAAACACCGTAGACCCCTCGAGTTTCAAGTAGGAGACTCGGTCTTTTTCAAGGCGCACTCATGAAAGGGGTGATGCGCATTGAAAATAAAAGAAAGCTCAGTCCTAGGTACATAGGACCCTTGAGATAATAGAGAAAGTTGGGAGGTGGCTTATAGACTAACGCTTCCTCTCGAGTTAGCTATAGTGCACAACATCTTTCACGTCTTGATGCTGAAGAAGTACGTGTCAAACAGCTCCCATGTTCTTAGCCAAGAGTTCGTTGTAGTATACGCTGATCCGACATACGAGGAGAGACCCGTGCGGATCCTAGTTAGAAAGGAGAGAGTACTTAGGAATGAAGTATACCGCTAGTAAAAGTGTTGTGACAGAATCATAGTGTTGAGGAAGTCACATGAGAATGGGAAGAAGACATGAGAAGAGACTTCCTGGAATTATTCTAATTTTCGAGGACGAAAATTTTGTAAGGGAGGTAGGTTGTAATGACCGCCATTTTCATGACACCTACTTACTGTGTAATAAGTCATTAAGGAATAAAATAGACATAATCTAATGTCTTTTAGTACAATTTAAGTAACACGGTCAGGTACACAGCCGTGTGAGTGACCGTGTGCCATTCGGACTGTGTATCTATTAATAGTTGTGTGAGTGTACATAGTCGTGTAGTGTAACACGATCAAGTACACGATCCTGTAAGAGGCTGTGTACAGCTCAGATAGATGAATGTATTTCAAAGACATGGTCGTGTTGAGTAGTCTCAACTAGTACATGTCTGTGTCTGAAATGTACACACCCGTGTTGCGTTGCACGCGCACGCGTAAGAGTCCGTGTAGAAGGCTGTGTAATGAGCCGAGAGCCACTGTAATGACTCTCATGAATTATGAAACTTAATTACTATGTAATGATGTAATTAAGTTAATAAGCACAGTGTGCTTTTCAGTTGAATGAATTAAACAAGAATAGTAACGTTTAATTACTATTCATGCAATGAAAGGGGTAATCGACAGTGAAATCGGTCCACCCTATTATGTGAGTATGCGTTGAGACACACAATATCAAGAAACCGGTCTAGACGACCATTTCATGATACAGAACTGATGAGCTAGTCATCAGTACGCTCAGACTGGTCATCTGAGCGCAGCAGTGATAATTGCCCTAATAGATGTATAGTATCGAGAAAAGTGGTCTAGATGACCTCTTCTCACCCAGAAACTGACAAAATCAGAGTCAGAATGCTCAGATTAGTCAGTCACATAGTGAATAGTGAACAGTGATTAGTGAATAGTGAGAAACGCAGTGTCAGGTTAGTGGCCAAGACGGCCTTAATCTGGCATAAAACTGACATATTAATAGTCAGCAGGCTCAATCTGGTCAATTGAGCATAAAATGTAGATTTTGCTTAAAAGATACGCAGTATCAAGATGAGGGTGAAGACGACCTTTTCTCGCCCCGAAACTGATATATTTAGACTTAGGACGCCTAAATTATTCAATCGGGCACCTAACACGTTTTTCGAGACGGGGTCATATAGATCCTGAAAACTGGGTCTAGAAGACCTCAGATGGATGTGAAACTGATAAATTTGAAATCAGCACGTCCAAATTAGTCAAGGGAGACTGTGTTTGAAATTTCACGCGAAAACGCCTCGTTATGCGTGCGTAGTGTCAACACAGTGTAGGCCTAACCACAGTATCAAGAAATTGGTCAAGATGACCTTTTCTTGATATAAAACTGATATATTTGGGTTCGGCACGCCCAAATTAGTCAGTATAACCTATCTTAAAATTTTTCAAAAAATTAGTATAAAGAGGTCGAAATTTTTAGATTTTTGTAAAAAGGGCCCCTATTATTTTTTTTTCCTATCTTTTTCTCCCCCATGCCACACGAAGATGAACAGTGACCGACCATCGAATATGGCCTCCATTTTTGACACCGCTGGCACCATTGGAAAGCTCTCGACGAGCTGAGTCCAACGGTGTGCCGAGTCTACGGAACCGACGTCGGAGAACGCCGTACGCGCCGCCTAAAGCCGCCGGTGGCCGAATTTTTGAAACCGTGATTTCTCCACCATCCGACGTCCAAATGCCACGATTCTGGTCCCAATGGATTCATGGTGAAGAGTAGAACAAAACCCAGGCTTCATTTCACGTCAACAGCCGCCGGATCGCGCCGCCCAAGGTTCGCCGTCGCCATCGCCATCGCCGCCGTCGAATCTCGCTATTCCGGCGGAGTTGAGTTGCAAGGTCGGTATCAAAATGCTCAGAACAACACGTAGATCAAAAGCCCCAAATCAATTTTGGGCAACAACGCCGGAAAATGAAGATCTAACACCGCTGCCGTCGTCGACTTTTCGAGGGTTGATTTCTGGTGATAGGAGCCTCGATTGGTGAAATTGACACCACCAATGGGTTCCTCTCATCGAGCTCTTCAAGATGGTGGTCGCCACTCCCATCGCCACCGTGGTCAACGCCGGTCAATGGCGGTCAACACCGGTCAACGCCGGTCAACGGCGACCCGGATACCGAAAATTGAAGAATGGCCCGTTGGCCTATTTTCGACGTTCCGGACACATCCGCGGCATCGGACTTGCAAACTGGAGTTTCAAAAGTGGAGAACGATGATTCAAAGATTGTGCGATCGAGATCGAACGGTTCACCCGACCGCCGACGGGAACGATTTTGGTAGTGGTTTTGATCCCTTGATTCCTCAATTTATTATTAGAAATAATTATGTATGAATTATGGTTTACTGACTTGAGGAATTGTAAGAAAAAGGGATGAAATGTTGAAAAAGAGAATGTGAGGAAATGTGAATATTTTTACGTAAAAAGTGGAGCTTTTACGTAAAAATTAGGCCTCTGGTTTAGTACGTGGCAGGTTAGAATAGGTTAGATGGTTTTGAGGCGTTTCCTAAACGTCGGAAACCCAAAAATTAAGCGGAAATGCTACCAAAATTTCTAAAACGGCACAAAGGGGTATTTTAGGAAACGAGGGTGAAAATGCGATCGGGATGGGAACCCGAGCCCCCTCAATGACCTAGATCCAGGAAAGAAGGACGGACGTTTACAGGATTAGTGAACCGCCCAATTAGAAATCTCGAAATGTAAGAAAACGACCCCTAGATCAGAATAGTGCCACCCGAGGGACGGGTGTGATCTAAGTATAAAATTTGGGGCGATTACATCAGTAATGGTAACCCGACAGGCTAAATGGTCATACGGGAGGTATTCAGTTAGTTGACTGGTCGGTTGGCCAGTCAAGGACCAAGTCTAAATGGGATAGTGAGAGACAGTGATTAATTTGTCAAGTAGACAAATTAATCAAGCACGATTAAAAATTAGATATCAAATTTCCCAAAGCAGAGTAGTTGGGTACTGATAGGCATCGGTACCACATAATGATAAATTTATTAGTTCCTAATGATAGAGTGACCTAAGAGCGACGTGAATTAATTTATTGAGCAAATAAATTAATTAACCACGATTAGAAAATCAAATTCTTAAGAAGAGGGCAATTAGTACCGACAAGGATCGGTACCACATAACGAGAATTTTTATTAGTCACTAATGACCACGGTGACCTAAGAGTGAATGTTAATGTAATGCATTATGATTACAGGGAGGTGCCTGTACTGTGACGAAGGCGAGAGTATAAACTGTCTGCTGACAGGTAAGTACAACTCCGCCTACAGCATGGATAAAATGAATTAAAAATGAAGCTTTTCCAGTACTTTAAGTATGTATCTTGCACACGATGCTGCACAGCATACATAAGAGCATATAGTTTCATAATCAAGTAGATTGATGAAAGAACAAGTTAGAAGCCATAGATCCCTACCGCGTAGGATTGGGGATAGCTTAGAGAAGCGTATGGCTAGAACAGTTAAACAAGATGGAAATAAATAGGTGTGTCGTACCAGCTCCTTCAGTCGAAGGGGTTTCCAGTTATAGAAAGTTAAGGCCAAAAGTTGAGCATCAGTTAATGGCTCTTCGGCATTAGTTGACCTCGGGCGTTACCGTTGGTCTGCGCGCATACGGTACTGACACATGGGCCCTAAATAGACAAGAAAAGAAAAGAGAAGTTTGAAGCATAAATGAACATAACCGGATCATGCATTAGTTATAGTTCGTTCTACTTTCTTTTTCAGTAGAGTGCATACAGTACACGATGCTTCTGTCATGCATAAAGTATGTGAAGTTTTATATTCAGTGTTATGACATGTTATGTGATGACATGATATGTGAGCTGATATGTGATATGCTTATATGGTATGTGATTTATTAAGTGATATATGTCATGCTTAGGATTTTAAGTATGTGCTATATTTTAAACATGTTTTGCGGTTAACATGTTGTACTTACTGGGCGTAAAGCTCACGGAGTGTGTTCATGCTGTAGATAAGCTTCCTATAGTGCAAACACCAAGGGGCGATGATGGCGGCGGAGGTGGATGTGAGGATGAGGTTATGGATACACTGCGAGTATTCTTCCGCACAGTATGAGTAAATAGTATTTTGAACGGTGACAGCTAAATAGTATTTTGAATAGTAAAGATTAATTGGTATTTTGGAACAGTAAACAGTATATGTATGAATAGTATATTTAAATAGTGTCTGGTGAATATTAATCAGATAAACAAGTATATAAGTGTGTATGTATAATTGAAATCCTTATGTTTTTCAAATTCCGCATTTTAATAGTATACGTATGTGAATAGTAAATACGTACGCGTATATTAAAAAAAAATCCCTCTAAATTTATGCTATTAAATTCAGCAAGTTTAAGTATCGGTTTTAAAGAGGAAGTATAAGTAAAAGCTAAAGAAGCAAGTAATAGTTTTCAGTGATGGTCCGGGCCGCTGAGGGCACGGGGCGTCACAATCCTAACAATAATGGATGAAAATTTTGAGGATTTTCCTCATGGAATTTTCAGATTTTTGTGGATAAGGTTCAAGGAAAAATTCAAGTTTCAATCCTAGTTGAATTTGGATTCTCTCCTCCCTGATTATGGCTGAAATTTTGAGGAAGATATCCTAGGAGATTTTTGGTTATTTTGGATAAGGATGAGATAAGATTCAAACTTGAAAATCCTAGTGAAATTTTGATTCTTCCCTTACCTTTTATGGCCGAAAATTTTATGGATTTATCCTAGTGAATTTTCAGATTTTTCTAGTGGATAATGGGGAGATAAAATTCAAGTTAAAATCTTGTTTAGATTTGAATTGGATAATCCTAAAATGGCCGAAATTTGTTGGGATTTTCCCCTTGGAAAATTTGGATTTTTTGGTTGTGGATAAGGGAGAATATCTTCTCCTAATCCAATTCAAATTCAAAGAACCACCTCATGCAAGTCTATAAATAGAAGTCCTGCCACTCCAGTTCTCTTAGACCACAGACTCTCAGGTGAGCAGGCTTATTGTTGCATAACTCACCGTGACAATAAGTTCTTTAGAGATCTGGGTGGTCGGAAGAAGACTAGCAGTGCTAACATACCGATCGAGGTTCAGAGTGCCCACACACTCAGCCATTCAGGAATTGGAGAATAGTAGAGAAGGCTAGTTGGTTGAAGTCCTCCGGTCATTCTCCTCCTGCAGATTGGCATCCTTGAGGTATGAGTTTAAATTGTTGTTGGTTTATTGTATATGGCATCATGAGATATCTAACGATCTTGAAAAATTTTTATTGTTCTGCTGCACCACTCTGATACGTTTTTACCGATTTATTTCCTACACGCCCATCGGCAAAAAACTGGAGAGCCATCAACGGATGCTCAACTTTCTGCTTTAAATTACTTTAACTTGAAAAACCTTTGCAGCTGGAGAGGCTGGTATGACATGCTTACTAAATTTCTATCTTGTTCATCTTTTCTAGCCATATGCTCTTCCAGGCTATCCCTAATCTTACACGATAGGGATATATGGCCTCCAACTTGTTCTTTCATCAATCTGTGCGATTGTGAAACTATATGCTCTTATGCATGCTGTGGAAGAACTTGTGCATGGTTTGCATATTTAATATACTATAAAAATTATCATTTCAAACTCATTTTATTCATATTGTAGGCGAAGTTATACTTACCTATCAGCAGACAGTTTATACTCTCGCCTTCATCATAATACAGGTACCTTCCTGTAATCATAATTCATTTCATTAGCATTCGCTCTTAGGTCACTGTGGTCATTAGTGACTAATAAACACTTTATCGTTATGTGGTACCAATCCTTATCGATACTAATTGCCCTCCTCCTGAGAGTTTGATTGTCTAATCGTGGATAATTAATTTATTTGCCCAATAAATTAATTAATGTCGTTCTTAGGTCACTCTATCGTTAGGTGATACCGATTCTCATTGGTACTAATTGCCCTCCTCTTGAGAGTTTGATTTTCTAACCGTGGTTAATAAATTTATTTGCCCAATAAATATTTAACGTCACTCTTAGGTTACTTTATCATTAGTGACTAATAAATCTATCATCGTGTTTTACCGATGCCTATCGGTACCGAATTGCTTTACTTTGAAAATTTGATATTTAATTTCTAATCGTGCTTAATTAATTTGTCTACTTGACAAATTAATCACTGTCTCTTACTATCACATTCAAACTCGGTCCTTAACTAGTTAACTGACCAGTCAACTGACCGTATACCTCGTTATTGACTGTTTAGCCTATCGGGTTACCTTTACCAATATAATCTCCCTTAATTCTATACTTAGCTCGCACCTGTCCCTTGGGTGGTACTATTCTGACATACGGGTCGTTTTTTTACATTTCAGGATTTCGAATGGGCGGTTTACTAATCCTCAGAACGTCCACCCTTCTTTCCCAGACCTAGGTCATTGAGGGGGGCCTCGGGTTTCCATCCCGATCACATTTTTACCCCGTGTTTCTTAAAGTACCCCTTTGTGCCGTTTTAGAAATTTCGACAGCATGTTCGCTTAATTTTTAGGGTTCTCGGCGTTTAGAAAATGCCTCAAAACCATCTAACCTATTCTAATTTACCACGTGCTATACCAGAGCCCTACTTTTTATGTAAAACTCAACTTTTTACATAAAAATATTCACATTTCCTCATATTTTCTTTTTCGACAGTTTATCCCTTTTTCTTACAATTCCTCAAGCCAATATCCATAATTAATACACAATTATTCTAAAATTAAAATGAGCAATAAAGGAATCAAAATTACTACCAAAAAATTGTTCCCATCAGTGATCAAAAGAACTGTTCGGTCTCAACCGCACAATCTTTGGATCGTTGTTCTTCACTTTTGAAATTTCGATTTGCAAATTGGATGCCGCGGATGTGTCCGGAATGTCAAAAATAGGCCAATAAGCTATTCTTCAATTTTTGATCACTGGGTCGCCATTGACTGGCGTTGACCGACGTTGACTGGTATTGACCGCAATGGCAAGGGAAAAGGCAACCACCAACTTGAAGAGCTCGACGAGAGGAATCCATTGGTGGTGTCAATTTCACCAATCGAGGCTCCTATCATCGAAAATCAACCCTCGAAAGTCGGCGATGGCAGCGGTGGTTGGGTCTCAGTCTTCCTGGTGTTGTTGCCTAAAACTAATTTGGGACTTTTGTTCTATGCATCCTTCTGAGCATTTTGATACCCACCTTGTCACTTAACTCTGTCGGAATCAACGGATTCCACAGCGGTAATGGTGGCAGCGACGACGAAGGCTGGACGGTGTGATCCGGCGGGTATTGACGTGAAATGAAGCTTGGGTTTTGTTCTACTCTTCACCATGAATCCATTAGGACCAGAATCGTGGCATTTGGACGTTGGACAGTGAAGAAATGATGGTTTGAAGATTTGGGCCTCTGACCTTTTTGGGTGGCACGTGCACCTTCCTCCGGCGTCGGTTCCGTCGACTCGACCCATCGTTGGACTCAGCTCGTCGAGAGCTTTCCAATGGTGGCGGTGTTGTCGAAAACGGAGGTCAGATTCGATAGGTGGTTACTGTTCACATATGGGTGGTGTGGGGAGAAAAAAGATAAGAAAAATTTATGAGGGTGGCCTTTTTACAAAAATCCAAAATTTTCCACCCTTTTCTACTAATTTTTTGAAAAATTTTAACATAGGCTATACTGACTAATTTGGGCGTGCTGAGCCCAAATATATCAGTTTTATTTTCATCCAAGGTAATCTCGACCAGTTTTCCGATACTGCATGGTTCTTGGTCAAAAATTACTTTTTGTGCTCAAATGACTAATTTGAGCATTTTGATTCCAAGTATATTAGTTTTATATCAAGAAAAGGTAATCCTGACCAATTTCTTGATACTGTGGTTATGCCTATACTGTGTCGACACTACACACGCATAATGAGGTATTTTTACACGAAATTTTAAACACTGTCTCTCCTGACTAATTTAGATGTGCTCAGTTTTACATCCATCGGTGGTCATCTGGACCAGTTTTCAAGATCTGTGTGACCTTACTTTGAAAAATGTGTTAGGTGCCCGATTGACTAATTTAGGCATCCTGAGTCTAAATATATCAGTTTCGGGATGAGTAAAGGCCGTCTTGACTCTCATCTAGGTATGACGTATCTCTCAAACAAAATTCACGTTTTGTGCCCAATTGACCAAATTGGGCCTGCTGTCTGTGAATTTATCAATTTTGAGTCAATTCAAGGTCATCTTGGCCAGTAGCTTGACATTGCATTTTTTACTATTCACTGTTCTCTGTTTAACTGACTAGTCTGAGTGTTTTGACTTCGACTTTGTCAGTTTCTTGGCGGGAAGAGGTCATCTAGACCATTTTTCTCGATACTGTACATCTATGAGGGCAATTATCGCTGCTGTACTCAGATGACCAGTTTGAGCATTTTAATGGCTAGCTCATCAATTCTGTGTCAAGAAATGGTCATCTGGACCGGTTTCTTGATATTGCATGTGTGACAACCGGGAAATTCAGGCAGTTCTCGGATGAAAAATGTACAATTGTATATATATAACAATTTGTACCATTTAAAGAGTGAAATAAATGTATGTATATTGTTTAGAATATGTGAAAATGTTCTAACAATACTGACGAGTAAGAATTCAGTGTTGGAAAAATTCACTGAGTTGAAACGGGTGAAACGGTGCCAAAATCGGCATTGAAAACCCTAACCGAGCCAATAAAAGACGGTAAACTTCCGGGATTGATTTTGATCAAACGGAAGCAGTTTAAATTGATCCGACTGCACAGGAGACCTCAGGAACACGCCGGGACGATTTCAGGAAAATTTCGGCTCGAACCGGTATCGGTCAAAAAGTAGTCGAATTAATGTGAATAGTGAAAGTCAAAGTCAACTTTCACTTTTGCATTTATGACATCATAAATCAAGATTAATAAATGAAATAAATAAGGTGGTTGGTGGCATTAATGGCTAGGATTTAATCACCTTTTGATCTAAAGGCCAAGATTTGGCCTAAATTTACCCTTTTTAATTTTTGAAAAATGGAGAAAGAATTAGGCATGAAAGGTGTCAAAATTTCATTGGTTTAGAGCCAAATTAATTGGCTTGTTTGTTGCATTAAGTCGGCAACATTTTGGAACAAAAGGCCGAGACATGTTTTCAAGCCAAAACCAAAGAAAAATTTGCTAAGTTATCTTCCATGGAGTCTACGTGAGCCACCCAAGGAGAACCAAGAGTTTTCTTCAAAATTTCTTCACAAAAAGAGTGTCAAAGTGTTCCTAGAAGACAAAGGAAGCATTAGACCAAGGTAACTCCCTTTTTCACTTAATTTTTCATGGTTTTTCTTCATGAAATCCGTGGTTGAATAGTGAGAAAAAGATGGAAAATTTTTGGTTGTTTTTCATGGATTTGATGTTGGGTTATGTTAAGGATGCAATAAGGAAGAAAATCATGTAAATTGTTTAAAGAAAAACCAAATTTTGGTTGGTTTTTCAAAGGAAAATCCGTGGGTTACCTTAGGTAACCAATGAGAAACCTTTGTGGTTAATTGCTAACATGCTTTCAAAGTTGAAATTGGTGAAGAATAAAGCTTGTATGTCATGGTGAAAAGCTTAAAAAAATTCTTGGTGTGAATTACATTAAATGGCCGTGGGGTTTAATAATGGTTTGGAAGAAAAATTTTCATGGTTTTATGTGGTATTTGGTTGATTGGAATTATGCATTTCAATATGCAAATGATGAATTTATAATGGAAAGAATGAAACAAAATTGTTTAGCATGTTTTCATTCTTTGGCCGTGGGTTATACAAGGGTAAAAACCCTAGGAAAATTGGTTGAAAATGCAAAGATAATGGGCTTGAAAATGTGTTAAAAATGTGACATTTGAATGGCCTAAGGTGTGGTGAAAGTTTGACAAAATTTGGTTTGGTTTGGTTGTGAAAACCGAAACCAAATTAAGGGTAAAATTGTGAAAAAATTTTGTTATGTGGGTGATAATGTGGAATTGGAATTTTGTGGGTTTTTATGTAAAAGTTTGGAAAACTTTTACATAAAATAGGCTTGTGGTATAGTACGTGGCAGGTACATACGGTTCGAGGCGTACCTAACGTCGGAAGCCTTAAAATTACGCCGAAATGCTGCCGAAATTTCAAAAACGGCATTCGGGGTAAAATAGGAATTTAAAATAAAAGTTAGGGCCGGGACGGAAACCCGAGTCCCTAACGGAAAAATTGAATAAGGAAAAAAATTTAAGGGGTGGGTTGTGAATAGTAACCCGTCCCCTTGAAAATGAAAAACGTGAGTGAAATTGAAAAACCGACCCCGAGGGGGGGGGCGTTTTTGGAAATAAAATAAAGGTTCGAAGTCGGGAACGGAAAACCCGAGCCTCGGAGACCTAGGTCGGGAAAGTCTAGATGAACGTTTTAAATACTAGTGAAACGTTCATTTGAGGCTCCGAAATGATAGAAAATCGCTAAACCGACGTAAGGGTCGGAATATTGCTTCCCGAGGGCCGGGAAAGCAAAAAGTGGAAATAAAATAGAAATGAACCCGGTAATGATTAGAAAAGAGTCAGAAAAGTTCCTGAGAGCCAAAAATGCAGTCTGGATAGATAAAATTCCGTCGGGGGCAAAACTGCAATTTTGCCAAAATATTGGGGTAAAATCGTAATTTTGTAAAAGTTAGGGGAAAATGGTGAAAATAATAAATAAAACCTAAAAAGTTATAAATAGGTTTTATTTAAGCTTTTTAATGAAAAATAAAAGCTATAAATGGGAATGAAATTAACAGACAAGGTTTTGTCTGTAGGATCCCAAAATCGGCCTACAAGGAAGGCGATTCAAGATCCAGGAGAGAGAAAGGAAAGAGGCTGATAAGGTAAGTTCAGACATTTACCTGTCTGCAACATATAGCAATTTGTGCTAACTTTAATGTACTAACTATAAGTTAGGTACATATGTGCTACGGGCACTATGATAGAATAGAGAGAGAGACGAAATGTGCTACGGGCACTATAAGAATGGGACACATGGTTAATTGTGCTTCGGGCACTAGAGCGAGATTAATAAAACTCACTCATCTAAAATTAAAATGTGAACCATTCCTAACCACGGGGCAATATGAAGTCACCGGGTTAGAATGTTAAAAAGTCGGTAATGAAACCACTTTCTGGCGTACCAGCCTTCCGTATAGGGAGGTACTTTTGCCTTCGGGGCTATGAGATAAGGCTGTGGAGGTCAGCACTGATGTACCGCTCCCAGTCATGTACAATTTTACCTTCGGGGCTATGAGATTAAGGCTATGGAGGTCAGCACTAATGTACCGCTCCCAGTCATGCGCACTTAAATGGTACTACCAACCTGAGCTCAAAACCAGAATGTAATCAAAGATAATGACCTAAAACTGAAACTGTGCCATAATTGAGCATAAGACAGTTTAGTGAGAGCACTAACATCGCGGTAGATGTACTAGTGTGATACAGTGTTGTGGTCAAACTTACTATTCACCATGAATAGTGGTCAAAGTTACTATTTACGTATGAATAGTGGTCAACGGTACTATTCACGATGAATAGTACTATTCATAGAAATTTTATTTCTTGCATGTTTGAACTTACTAAGCCTGTAACTCACCATTTTTGCTAATGTTGCAGGTAAGCGACCAGCTCAGTAGCTTGTTTGACTGGATGCGGACGGGATGGCGCGTGTCAAATGGGAGAACTGGGCGAGGGATATGGTACTGCCAGAGTCTTCCCGCTGAGCGTTAAAGTGAAGGAAAAAAAAAAAAGGGAAACAGTTCTTTTGTAATTATATATATATTTTACAAAAGTATTGTATTATTTATATTACTTTGTACTTATCAACAAAGTAAATAGTGGAAGAAGATTTTACATGATGTTTAAAAAAAAAAAAATTCCCCAAAAACGACATGATTTAAAAAGAGAGTGAGATAAGCCGGCGACCCATGAGAGTACAATCTATCGCAGTTAACGATAAGCTCAACTGTAATAGTATTGTATGATCTCTACGAGGGGCGGGCCTCTACAGCATGCCTCACATGCATACTCACATGTACTAAGGTAATTCGATCTCACTCTCGGTTGATCCTTTTACTGCATGACAGTTCTGTGTCAAGAAATGATCGTCTGGACCAGTTTCTTGACACTGCGTGTCTCACATGCACACTCACATAATAGGGTGGATTGATTTCACTGTCGATTACCCCTATCACTATATGAATAGTAATTAAACGTTACTGTATCCATTTAATTCTTTCAATAGGAAAGTATACTATATTTATTAACTTAATTACTCATTACATAGTACTTAAACTCCATGGGCAGCTCTTAACTTAATTACTCATTACTCATTACAACAACTCTTTGCTCATTACACAGCCTTCTACATGGGCTCTTACACGGGTGTGTACATTTCGAACACGGGCATGTACTAGTTGAGATTGCTCAACATGCCCATGTTCTAAAACATGCTCACCAACTCGAGCAGTACACAGCCACTTACACGGCCGTGTACCTGACCGTGTTACACTACAAGGCCATGTACATTTACACGGGTTCTTACACTTCAACAGTCCAAATGGTACACGACCACTTACACGGTCGTGTACTTGACCGTGTTCTTCAAATGTGTCCTAAAAAGCTTCAAAATACTCAAAATTCATTCCTTAATTACTCATTACACCATAAGTAGGTTCTGTGAATGTGGGGGTCATTACAACCTACTCCCCTTACAAAATTTTCGTCCTCAAAAATTTGAATAATTCTGAGAAGTCTCTTCTCATGTCTTCTTCCCGTTTTCATGTGGCTTCCTCAACACTATGATTCCACCACAACACTTTTACCAGCGGTATACTTTATTCCTAAGTACTTTCTCCTTTCTAACTAGGATCCACCCGAGTCTCTCCTCGTACATCGGATTAGCGTATACTACAATAGATTATGGGCTCAAAACATGGGAGTTGTCTGGCACGTACTTCTTTAGCATCGAGACGTGAGAGATGTTGGGCACTGTAGCTAACTCGAGAAGAAGTGCTAGTTTATAAGCCACCTTCCCAACTTCCTCTATATTATCGAAGGGTCCTATGTACCTAAGACTGAGTTTCCCTTTCCTTTCATGGGTATCACCTTGAGAAAGATCGAGTCTCCTACTTGAAACTCGAGGGGTCTATGGCACTTATCGTCAAAATTCCTCTGTCGACTGTGCACTATATCTAACGTTTCTTGTATCAGCTTCATGTCTACCGTGGCATTTTTTATGAAGTCCGAGCTAACTAGTCGTTTCCCTCTAGTCTCGTACTAATGAGCTAGAGATTTGCATGTCTTTCCGTAAAGCACCTCATATGGTGCCATCCCTAGTGAGGAATGGTAGCTGCTGTCGTACGAGAACTCGCTTAAGGGTAACTTCTAATCCTAATTTCCTTTGAAGTCTAGGATGCAAGCTCTCAACATATCCTTTATCGTCTGTATGGTCTGCTCAGACTGACTATCAGTCTGTGGGTGGAATGCTATGCTGAACTCTAACTTAGACACTAATGTGGCCTGAACGGTTTGCCAAAATCTAGAGGTGAAACGTCTGCTACGATCTGAGATGATCGACTCTGGCACTCCATACAGTTTTATGAACTGAGCCACATAGATTTCTGCTAGTCGTTCAACTAAGTAGCTAACTTTTATTGTAAGAAATCTGGCTGATTTTCGTCAATCTATCTACGATCACCCAGATTTCATCATTGCCATTGGAGGTCCTTGGCAATTCGACCACGAAGTTTATCATGATCTGGTCCTATGTTCACTCAGGTAGCTTAATTTTCTATAATTCTCCTACTGGGCACCTATGTTCTGCCTTAACCTTATGGCACGTAAGGTATCTGGCGACAAACTCGGTGATGTCATTCTTCATTCTAGGCCTCTAAAAGCTTTCCTTCAGGTCTTTGTACATCTTATTCGCCACTGGATGTACGGAATATGGCGTTTTGTAAGCTTCTAAAAGGATTCATTTCCTGAGTTCCTCATCATTCGGAACACATACTCCATCTTTGTAATAGAGTATATCATCCTTAGTGACTCTAAACCCTAAACTTTGGTCCTTCGTAGCCTCCTTTTTGAGCTTGTTCATGGATAAATTGAAGTCTTGACCGATCTTGATCTCTTCTTGGAGCGTCGATTGGAGGGTCATGTCAGACAACCTCCCTGTCAAAATCTTGATCTCGCTACTACATAGCTCCCCTTGTAGCGCTCCTGACAAGGCATTGATAGCCCTCCTGACAAGGCACTGATAGCCATCAGTGTAGTAAAATACTTTCGACTTTACGTTTCAATCACGTTATTGGCTTTTCCTGGATGGTATAGGATCTCGCAATCATAATCTTTTATCAACTCCAGCCATCTATGCTGCCTCATGTTGAGCTCTTTCGGTGTGAAGATATACTTGAGGCTCTGGTTGTCAGTGTAAATCTCACACTTGACTCTGTACGGGTAGTGCTTCCATGCTTTTAATGCTAAAACTACCGCTGCTAACTCTAGATCATGTGTTGGGTAGCTCTTCTCAGGGTTGTTAAGTTGTCGTGAAGTAGATGTGACTACTCTACTACCCTATATCAACACGGCTCCTAACCCGGTTTTAGATGCATCGCTATAAATCACAAGGCTTTCCTGACTAGTATTTGGAATGGTTAGTATTAGAGTACTTGTGAGTCTTCGTTTCGACTCTTGAAAGCTTTCCTCACACTTGTCGGTCCACTCACACCTCTTTTCCTTCTTGGTGAGCACTGTGAGCAGTGTAGCTAGCCTTGAAAACCCTCGACAAAACATCAATAGTATCCCACTAAGCCTAGGAAGCTACGGATCTCCATCATGTTTCTCGGAGCTGACCACGCACTAACTACGTCAATTTTCATCGGGTCGATGGACACTCCCTCCTTGGAGACTACGTGGCCTAGGAAATGGATCTTCTCTAATCAAAACCCGTACTTGGAGAGAGCTTGGCGTAATGCTAATGGTCTTGTTACATGCGTAAGACGATCCTTAAGTGCTCTTCGCACCCTTCCTTCGTCCTAGAGCATATAAGTATGTCATCGATGAACACAATGATAGACTTATCCAAATAGTCCTTGAACATACGGTTCATCAGGTTCATGAAGGCTGCTGGTGCATTTGTCAATCCGAACGACATGACCAGAAACTCGTAATGTCCGTACCGCATCCGAAAAAGCTCTTTTGGGTACATCTTCATCCTTGATTCGTAGTAATGGTACCCTAAATGTAGATCAATTTTTGAGAACACTGTAGTGTCTCAGAGTTGATCAGATAGATCGTGAACCCACAACAACGGATACTTGTTCTTAATTGTAATTCAGTTCAACTCTGTGTAATCGATGCACATTCAATGTTCCATCTTTCTTCTTCATGAATGGTACGAGTGCTCCCCAGGGTAAACAGCTCTATCGAATGAATCCCTTGTCTATTTAGTCCTTCAGTTGGGCTTGGAGTTTCTCTAGTTTTGCAGGGCCTATTCTGTATGGGGCCTTATGTTAGGAAATGACCTAAGTATTAGAGACATTTTGATGTATTTATTTTGAACTGGATAATAAAATTATATATAGAGGTTATTCTTCACATTGCTGTTTGTCCTCATTCAGTTTACATGTTAAAGTAAATGTAAGCAAATATGGCTCCCTGACTGCTTGTGTTAAAACTGTTAGAACGTTGTATGCAATGGATTTTTGTATGCGAGAAGACAATGTTCCAAAGTAAGTGGTCTAAACTAAGGTCTATAGTCTATGGGGTTAGACCGAGCATCTAACTCATGTTAAGACTATTATTTGTCTAAAGCCATGGTGGGGATGGTTTGTCTTGACTATCTGGAGCATAGACTCCCAAATAGAGACATAGATATGTTACTTGGTGGTGACATATTAGACCAGGACTAAAGCGTGATTGAACTACGTAGTCCGCTATGAGTGGATCAATCTGCTTTTGACGTTCATTATGCAGTAACCTTAATTTTGAGTGAATGAACTACTTCATGTATATGACTTGTGTACTTTGATGTTCTAATGGCTAAAGCGTCTCAGAGGTAGTAAGCTTATAGACCGGTTCATTGGGTGCATGACTTGTATATGATGAAGGGTTTGTTTACAGATATCGGAATCATAACTCTAATAAGGAGTTAAGGGTATCATCTTAAAGGTATTATACTGGATGTGAAAATAGACAAGGCCTTGGGTCATTTGCTGGGCGGATGACTTCCTATTCACATATGGTGAATAATCATTTTCTTATTCGGTAGTATAATGGAACTTTAAGATAGCCTGATCAGTAGGATTAAACAGACTTTGACCTAAGGCTGATCATGGATATCATATGAGGGTTCTGCATACATGACAAGGTCATTGGACAATAGCTTGTCATAGGCTTACATAATACGATATATGATTAGGAGTTCAATTTCAGGTTTATAGTGGTGTGATTCTGAAATTAGTGATCATATGATTGAGTTGTTCGGTAAAGAATGATGATCATATGGATTCATAGGAGCCTGATTATATATGTCCAATTGGTCCCTCTACTAGCTCCACATAATTCCTTAACGATTGGCAAATTGATTTGAGTATGCTATTGGCTAGTTGATTATGCATGGATGGTGTTGACATAGTATTAGGATGGTGGACAAGATTCTCTCCGGTTGAATTCAGATTTTGTTTTGGATAATAGAGTACACAATTATTCGAACTCCAAATAATGTTGCCATGATTTTATTTGAGATTGGATTGGAGTTGTAGAAAATTATCCGTGAGAACAAAAATTTGAAATACAACTGTTTGTGGATTTTGAAATTTGAAATTTGAAATTTGAATTTGAAATTTGAATTTAAAATTTAAATTTGAAATTTGAATTTGAAATTTAAATTTGAAATTCGAATTTGAAATTTGAATTCGAAATTTAAATTTGAAATTTGAAATTTTAATTTTAATTTTGAATTTTGAAATTTGAAATTCAAATTTTGAATCACAGTCCAAGTGGAATTTGAATTCTTTGTGGATAATTCCATAAGGCTAGAATTTGAATTTGAGTTGGATTATGAAGAGGAAAATCTTGTTTGAATCCTACTTGAATTTTGAATCCTAACTTCAACAAAAGTGGCTGAATTTTTTTGAGGAAAATCCTCCAAGATATGTTCGGTTTTTGTGGATAAGGATGTAGAGAAAAATTCAAGTTTCAATCCCACTTGAATTTGGATTCTCTCCTCCCTAAAAGTAGCCAAAAATATTAAGGAAATCTCAAGGGAGATTTTCAGTTTTAATTGGATAAGGTGGAGATTAAATTTAAGCTTGAAAATCCTAGTTGAATTTTGATTCTCTCCCTACTTTTGTGGCTGAAAATATTTGTTGAATATCCTGATAGATTTTCATATTTTTGGTTGGTTAATGGTGAGATAAAATTCAAGTTAAAATCCTATTTGAATTTTGAATGCAAAATCTTAAAGGTGGCCAAAATTTTGGGTTGAATATTGGCCTTAGATTTTCGGATTTTGTGGATGGATAAGGGAGAAAATCTTCTCCTAATCTAATTCGAATTCAGAGGATCACCTCATGTAAGTCTATAAATAGAGGTCCTACCACTCCAGTTCTCTTAGATCACAAACTCTCAAGTGAGCAAGCTTATTGTTGAATAACTCACCATGACAATAAGTTCTTTTGAGATCAGAGTAGTCAGAAGAAGACTAGCAGTGCTAGCATACCAATCGAGGTTTAGAGTGCCCACACACTCAGCCATTCAGGAATTGGACAATAGCAGAGAAGGCTAGTTGGTTGAAGCCCTCCGATCATTCTCCTCCTGCAGATCGGCGTCCTTGAGGTATGAGTTTAAATTATTGTTGGTTTATTGTATATGGCATCATGAGATATTTAACGATCTTGAAAAATTTTTATTGTTCCACTGCACCACTCTGATACATTTTTACCGATTTATTTCCTACAATTGGTATTAGAGCCATCTCATGATTATGCCATGTACATAAATTAGACAATTAATTAGTCTTTTTATTTATGTATGGATTTGATATTTAGAGAGTAGCATTTTAGGATTTCTTTATGTTGTTATCATGTATTATGTATAAAGTATGTGGTTATTTTTTAAATTATTATAAGCATGCTTGTTTTGTGCCGGTTATGGTTCTTTAGAATTTAGAAAGTTGTATCTAGGATTTTTTATGTAATTATGGGAGCAGTTTATGTAATGACCGAGAAAATTCACCATTCTCGGAAATATGTACATTTATATAATACAGTGATTTTTATGTTTAAAAATGCAAAATGAATGATTTGATACTGTTTAAAATGAAACAAAATGTTCTAACAGTGTTAAAGGTTAGGAATTCGGAGATAGAGATTATTACCAAACAAAAAAAAATGAGAAGAACGGTGCCAAGTCGGCATCAAAAACCCTAAATAGTGCACTGGGTGCACTAAAAGATGAAAAACTTCTGGAATTAATTTTGGACAAACGGAAGCAGAATAAGGCAAACTGACTGCACCGGAGAACCCAGAACCCACCGGGGCGATTCCAGAAACATTTCACCCGGGTCGATATTCGGTCAAAAAGTTGTCGAATTAATATGAATAGTGAAAGTCAAAATATGACTTTGCCTTTATGATGTCATAATTTAATTATAAAAAAATAAAAAAAAGGTGGTAGGTAAGATCAAGGGCCAAGATTAAGTGTACCTTTGATCTAATGGTCCAAAAAGTGACAAAAATTTAGGAAATTTGATTTTAGAAAATTATGGAAAGAAATGGTTGCAAGATGTCACTTTCTCATTGGCCAAAAGTGATTAATAAGACCAAAACAAAGCTAATTAACTCATTCCTTCTTGCATAAGATTCGGCCTTTTTTTTTTTTTGAAGCCAAAGAACCGTAGCTTTCCTTGCTTCCTTGCCTTGTTGAAGGCATAACCTTCTCCCCCCTTCACCAAGAAATTTCTCAAGTTTTTGGAGCTAAAATTTGGAGCACAAGTTACCTTCCATCATTCTAAGAAGGTGAGTTAAGCAACTCAAACTTTCCTCCTTATTTGGTGCACAAAAAACTGTGTGGGAAGTGTTGAAATTCTTGGTGATGAAAGCTTGTTGTTTTGAATGAATCAAGTGTTAGCATGGTTTGTATTTTTCTAAGAAAGGATTAGTGTGCTTTGGTTGCATGAAAAACAACAAGATTGCTGGTTTGAAAACAAAGTTAGGTTAGATTTTTGTCAAGAAATCCGTGGCTATTGTGAGGATGGTTAGTGAAGTTATTTTTGTATGAAATTTTGATGAAGAAAATCTGAACTTTTGCAGCTCAGCTTCAGCTATGAAGATGGCCTAATTTGACAAAAGTTAAAGCATGAAAGTTGTAGGAAATTTTGTCTTGAACAACTTTCATGAAGATCATTTTGGCAGGAAATGAGTGGAAGACATAGTTGTAGGCTGTGTATTGAAATCGGGTCACCCAGTGCATAAGTGTAACTAGTCTCGGATTTTTGACAAAACCAAGGCCTTAGAGGCCGAATTTGACAAAAGTCAAAGCATGAAAGTTGTTTTTCTAGATGTTATCTAAAATTTCCATGAAGACTACTTTGGCTAAATATGAACAGAAAAGGGACTTTAGCATCGATAAAGAAATAAGTGCTTTAGGACAAGTATGTGATGGATTGTGACATTTTTTTAAGTTGGATTGTTGTTGGTTAATGGTTCGAGAAAAATGATTTGGCATGAGAAATTGTTTAGGAAGGTTCATGTGGTAAGTGTGAAAAAGAATCAAGCATAATGTGCATATAATGTGGCTTGAAATGTGATTAAAAGAGTTGATATGTATGTAAAAATTTTTACGTAAAAGTTTAGAAACTTTTGCATAAAATAGGCCTCTGGTATAGTACGTGGTAGAATTAGTTAGGTTAGATGGTTTCGAGGCATTTCCTAAACGCCAGAAGCCTAAAAATTTAGTGGAAATACTACCAAAATTTCTTTAGCAGCATAAGGGGTATTTTAGGAAATGAGGGATAAAAGGTTATGGTCGGGTCAGAAACCCGAACCCCCCCTCAAGAAATCAGAGCCCGAAAAACACAAGGGGCAGTTTATGAATAGTAACCTATCCCCTCGAAACCTAAAAACAAGAGTGAAGTAAGAAAATTGACCCCCGAAGGGGGGGACATTTTTGGAAAACAACTTGCAAGTTAGCGTCAAGTTAGGAAAACTCGAGCCCTCGGAGGTTTAGGTCAGGAAAGCCTAAGTGAACGTTTTAGCGATTAGTAAAACGTTTATTTGAGACTCCGAAATAATAGAAAAATAAGAAATTGACGTAAGGGTCGGAATAGTACTTCCTGAGGGCTAGGAAAGTGAAAATTGGGGAAATGGTAGAAAATAATCTGGAAAATACCCGATAGGCCTTGAAAGCCAATTTTATGGTTTTTAGGCTTAGAAAATTTAGTTTAAAAATTTAAAATACAATTTTACTGTCCAATGACCCGTTAGGGGTAAAATGGTCATTTCGACTAGAAAATCTCAGAAAAATAGAAAAAGGACATTAAACCCGTAAGTTTATCATTTATGATTTTTGGGTTTAGAAAATCCCATTTAGGCATTAAACTGGAACTTTTACGGTCTAACGACCCATCAGGGCCAAAATGGTCATTTTGCCCAAAACATTTCATAAAGACCCAACAAAAAAAAAGAAAGAGAGAGACCATGAGAGCCTTGGTATAACTCGATTCAGGTTTTAAAGATCGTCAGACAGTAACAACCGAAGTTAGTATTCACAATCAAAGTTAAATTTACTATTCATAGTGAATAGTACTATTCACTATGAATATTACTATTCATCGTCAAAGTCAAAAATCGCTATTCACGACCCAAATTGAGTTTAAGGTTAAAGGAATGGTAAATACATAGAGAAAAATCTCGCTAGGGGTAAAATTGTAATTTTATCAAAAATTAGGGGGTAAAATCGTAAATTTTAAAAAATTTACAGAAAGGTCCAAAAAGGACCGTTAGGGCTTCTAAAGCCATCACAGAGCCTTAATTAGGGTTTTAAACACTAAAATTAAGTTTTACCAAAAGAAATGTCAGTGAATGACAATAAATTTGAATTTGAAATTTAAATTTGAAATTCGAATTTGGAATTTGAATTTGAATTTGAAATTTAAACTTTTGGGATTTAAATTTTAAATGATTCAAGGGATGAGAAATAAATAGAGAGGCTACATAAAGATGGATACAAGAAGACGGAACAAAATTCAAGACTCAAAGAACGCTTTGGATGGAATTTTGTAATCTTTATTTTCTTTGTTCTAGGATGGAACCATGGCTTGGTTATTCTGTCAATTATTTTTTCCGTAATATGTCATGGATGTATAAATATGTATTGATGGATGTTTTATATGCATATTTGATAACATGTCATATAGAATAGGTGAGTGCCGCTCATACTATATTAATCATACATATTTATCAAAACTTGCATGTTTTTGAAAATATTGACTGGGAGAGGGTTTTAAACAAAACCCATGGCCTCCATTGTTGATCCATATGTGAAAGTATGGTAACGCCTCACATCAGTTCTGCCCTGATCACACCCCTCAGTAGGTGTTTACCACCGCTGGTATACTAGGTTAGATCTCCTATGTGGAAAACGTGTTCAAACATGATCCTATTCATGACCACCCCTTAGTGGCTTGGTAGGATGTGGATCGAGTTACGTAAACAATGGTTATACACTCAAGACTCGTTTAGTTATTAACCTTCCTTAGAAGCTCTGTTAACTAAACTGGTGGCCAAAATAAGCGGTTATTAATATATGTCTTAACCTTAGAGGATTTAAGGCAACATATATTAATTGGATGGGGTCCATGTTTCGGCTATTTGTTTCATGACCACCCCTCGGTGGCTTGGGGCAATAGGTGCTGAGAATTACCGTTGTAATGCTACATGTTTTTTCAAGTTTCATGTAAGAACATACTTGTATGTTTTACTTGCTAAATTATCTGTATATTTGCTTGGGCTTTGTAATGATGTCTAGTATAATTTTATTTCAGTTCAAAATATTACCGACACCCCTCATTTTAATACTTACTGAAAATAAGCTGAATATTATAAAGACTGGAAAAGAAATCTACTGATAGTTCTCAGCTGCGAGAGACACAAGTATGTGCTGATGGACTATGCCCACCTGGGCCCAAACCTGACACACCGCTTGAGGAGGTCTCGGTTGCCTATACTCGTTGGAGAGAATCTAATGAGATAGCTCGATATTACATTCTAGCTAGCATGACGTGTGCTTTACAAAAGCAGCATGAGACTTATCAAGTTGCTAAAGAGATCATGGAAAATCTGGAGGACATGTTCAGAGGCCAAGAAAAATTGGCTAGACAGTCTGCTATAACCAGCATTATGAACTCCAAGTAGAAGGCAGGTACTCCGGTAAAGGACCATATGATCATTCTTTGCTGAAGCTGCTGAAAACGGTGCTGAGTTAGACTACAACACCCAGATCGAGATGGTGTTCAAAACTCTATCAAAACATTTTGTTGGGTTTAAGGCCGTGTACAATCTGACGACAAGGGAGTTAGGACTCACTGAGCTCATGAAGCAACTCTAAGCTTATAAGCAGATGATCAGGGATGAGGATGCGGTCCAACCTAAAGGAGAGGCCAATTTGGCAGAATCTTCCAAACCCTCACGGAAGAGGAAGAGGCCAAATCAGAAGCAAGCGACTTCCAGTTCTTCTAATCCTCCTGTCTCAGATAGGAAGAAGAACAAGAAGAATAAGAAGCCCAGGGCCCTAAAAAGTCCAAGTGCTTCCGCTACGGGAAGGTAGGTCACTTCAAGAAGGTTTGCGGGGAATTCCTAGCCGCCAAGGGCAAGGAAGGTAAGGAACTTCACTATTTAGAAGCGTATTTGTTGGAAGAATCGAAAGACAATTGGGTCATTGATTCGGGCGCCACTAATCATGTAGGCTCCTATCACCGTCATTGAGAAGTCTACATGATAGGAGCCTCTCGTTGTGGATTAGAGACGGTGGCTTGGTGGTGGCCGAGGCAGTGGGAAACATTTATCTTTACTTTGATGAATTTAGGTTTGTATTATTGAAAGACTGTGTGGCGGCCCGCCCCTCGTAGAGATCATACAATACTATTACAGTTGAGCTTTATCGCTAACTGCGATAGATTGTACTCTCATGGGTCGCCGGCTTATCTCTCTCCTCTTTTAAAATCATGTCGTTTTAGGGGAAAAATTTTTTTTTTTTTTTTAAACATCATATAAAATCTTTTTCCACTATTTACTTTGTTGACAAGTACAAAGTAATATAAATAATACAGTACTTTTGTAAAATATATATAATTACAAAAGAACTGTTTCCCCCTTTTTCCCTTCACTTTAACGCTCAGCGGAAAGACTCTGGCAGTACCATATCCCTCGCCCAGTTATCCCATTTGACACGCGCCATCCCGTACGCCATCCAGTCAAACAAGCTACTGAGCTGGTCGCTTACCTGCAACATTAGCAAAAATGGTGAGCTACAGGCTCAGTAAGTTCAAACATGCAAGAAATAAAATTTCTATGAATAGTACTATTCATCGTAAATAGTATCTTTGACCACTATTCATACGTGAATAGTAACTTTGACCACTATTCATGGTGAATAGTAAGTTTGACCACAACACTGTCTCACACTAGTACATCTACCGCGATGTTAGTGCTCTCACTAAACTGTCTTATGCTCAATTATGGCATAGTTTCAGTTTTAGGTTATTATCTTTATTTACGTTCTGGTTTTGAGCTCGGGTTGGCAGTACCATTTAAGTGCGCATGACTGGGAGCGGTACATTAGTGCTGACCTCCACAGCCTTAATCTCATAGCCCCGAAGGCAAAATTTTACATGACTGGGAGCGGTACATCAGTGCTGACCTCCACAGCCTTATCTCATAGCCCCGAAGGCAAAAGTAGTACCTCCCTATACGGAAGGCTGGTACGCCAGAAAGTGGTTTCATTACCGACTTTTTAACATTCTAACCCGGTGACTTCACATTGTCCCGTGGTTAGGAATGGTTCACATTTTAATTTTAGGTGAGTGAGTTTCATTAACCTCGCTCTAGTGCCCGAAGCACAATTAACCATGTGTCCCATTCTTATAGTGCCCGTAGCACATTTCGTCTCTCTCTCTATTCTATCATAGTGCCCGTAGCACATATGTACCTAACTTATAGTTAGTACATTAAAGTTAGCACAATATTGCTATATGTTGCAGACAGGTAAATGTCTGAACTTACCTTATCAGGCTGTTCTCTTTCTCTCTCTTGGATCTTGAATCGCCTTCCTTGTAGGCCGATTTTGGGATCCTACAGACAAAACTATGTCTGTTAATTTCTTTCCCATTTATAGCTTTTATTTTTCATTAAAAAGCTTAAATAAAACCTATTTATAACTTTTTAGGTTTTATTTATTATTTTCACCGTTTTCCCCCAACTTTTGTAAAATTACGATTTTGCCCCAATATTTTGGCAAAATTGCAGTTTTGCCCCTGACGGAATTTTATTGATCCAGACTGCATTTTTGGCTCTCAGGAACTTTTCTGATTTTTTTTCTAATCATTACCGGGTTCATTTCTATTTTATTTCCACTTTTTGTTTTCCCGGCCCTCGGGAATCACTATTCCGACCCTTATGTCGGTTTAGCGATTTTCTATTGTTTCGGAGTCTCAAATGGACGTTTCACTAGTATTTAAAACGTTCATATAGACTTTCCCGACCTAGGTCTCCGAGGCTCGGGTTTTCCGTTCCCGACTCGGACCTTTATTTTATTTCCAAAAACGCCCCACCCTCGGGGTCGGTTTTTTTTCAATCTCACACGCGTTTTTTTCATTTTTAAGGGGACGGATTACTATTCACGACCCACCCCTTAAATTACCCTTATTCACTTTTTCCGTTAGGGACTCGGGTTTCCGTCCCGGCCCTAACTTTTATTTTAAATCCCTATTTTACCCCGAATGCCGTTTTCGAAATTTCGGCAGCATTTCGGCGTAAATTTAAGGCTTCCGGCGTTAGGTACGCCTCGAACCATAAGTACCTGCCACGTACTATACCACAAGCCTATTTTATGTAAAAGTTTTCCAAACTTTTACATAAAAGCCCACAAATTTCAAATTTCACATTATCACCCACATTACAACATTTTTTTCACAAATTTACCCTTAATTTGGTTTCGGTTTTCACAACAAAACCGAACCAAATTTTGTCAAACTTTCACCACATTTTAGGCCATTCAAATGTCACATTTTTAACACATTTTCAAGCCCATTTTCTATGCATTTTCAACCACATTTTTAGGGTTTTTATGCACTTAGAACCCACGGCCTTATTAATGAAAATCATGCTCAACATATTTGTTTCATTCTTTCAATCACATTGCCACCATTTACACATTAATTTGCATGATTTCAATCAACCAAACATCACCTAAAATCAAGCAAAATTTCTTCCAAACCATTAACAACCCACGGCCACTTTATGAAATGCATACCAAGAATTTTTTTTCAAGCTTTCCACAATGAAATACAAGCTTTATTCTTCACCAAATTAAGCTTAGAAAGCATATTAACAATTAACCACACACTTTTCTCATTGGTTACCTAAGGTAACCCACGGATTTACCTTTGAAAAACCAACCAAAATTTGGTTTTTCTTTAATGAATTAGCATGGTTTTCTTCCTCAATACATCCTTAACAAAACCCAACATCAAATCCATGAAAAACAACCAAAAATTTCACATCTTTTTATCACTATTCATCCACGGATTTTGTGAAGAAAACCATGAAAAAAATCAAGTGCAAGGAAAGTTACCTTAATCAATTGCTTCCTTTGTCTTCAAGGAGTGTTTTGACACACTTTTTATGAAGAAATGTTGAAGAAAAAGGTTGGTTTCCCTTGGTCCCTCACGTAGCCACCATGGAAGGAAGTTAGAAAAATTTTCTTATGGCTTTTGCTTTGAAAATTGGCTTCGGCCAATATGTTCCAAGATTGCCGACTTAACCATGCAAGAAAGCCAATTAATTTGGCTCAAAACCAATCAAATTTCAACACCTTTCCAAGCCATTACTTTCCATAATTTTCAAAAATTAAAAATGGTATATTTTGGCCAAATCTTGGCCTTTAGATCAAAAGGTAGATGAATCATGGCCATCAATTCTACCAACCACCAAAATTCTTTCATTTATTAATCTTGAATTATGATGTCATAAATGCAAAAGTGAAAGTTGACTTTGACTTTCACTATTCACATTAATTCGACTACTTTTTGACCGATGCCGGTTCGAGCCGAAATTTTCCTGAAATCGTCCCGGCGTGTTCCTGAGGTCTCCTGTGCAGTCGGATCAATTTAATCTGCTTCCGTTTGATCAAAATCAATCCCGGAAGTTTACCGTCTTTTATTGCTCCGGTTAGGGTTTTTAAATGCCGATTTTGGCACCGTTTCACCCGTTTCAACTCAGTGAATTTTTCCAACACTGAATTCTTACTCGTCAGTATTGTTAGAACATTTTCATATATTCTGAACAATATAAATACATTTATTTCACTCTTTAAACAGTACAAATTGTTATATACATACAATTGTACATTTTCGTCCGAGAATTGCCTAAATTTCCCGGTTGTCACAGACTGTTTTTATGTTCCTAATTTTAGGAAGAACCTTATATCGATAGCTTGTTTAATAAAGGATTCTTATTCAGTTTCTTTTAGTAAAAGAGTTGATGTTCGTAGAAATAAGTCTTTTATCTGTTCTAGATGGATGGATGGAATCCTATATTTGATCAAACCAAAGATGTACTCACTGCTTGACGCTGAATTAATAGATAACTCTAAAAGGTTGAAAGCTTCTCACTCTAACAAGGTGTATCTTTGGCATTTAAGACTTGGTCATATTAATCAGGATATAATTCAAAGATTGGTGAAAGACGGTCCTCTAGAATCTCTGGAGGAGGTACGTCTTCCTTAATGTGAGTCTTATCTTGAGGGAAAGATGACTAAGAGGTCTTTTGGAGCTAAGGGTACTAGGGCTCAGGAACTCTTAGAAACTGTGCACACTGACGTATGTGGCCCCATGAACGTCACAGCATGAGTAGGGTTTGAGTATTATGTCTCCCTTATACATGATTACTTGAGGTATGGATATGTGTATCTGATGAACTGCAAGAGCGAAACCTTTGACAAGTTCAATGAGTATCGTGCGGAAATAGAAAAGTAATTAGATAAATCTATAAAGACACTTTGATCTGATTGAGGTGGCGAATACTTCTCTGATGAATTTCTAGAACATCTTGTAGAGAATAGGATATTATCCCAATTGACTGCACTTGGTACTCCACAATAGAATAATGTAGTCGAAAAGAGAAATAGGACCTTGTTAGATTTGGTACGGTCCATGATGAGTTATTCAACACTGCCGTTATCATTCTGGGGATATGCTTTACAAACGGCATGCTATATTCTGAACCAGGTTCCAAGCAAATCAATTCCCAAGACTCCGTATGAATTGTGGCATGGCAGGAAGCCCTCTCTTGGACATATGAGAATATTGGGCTGCCCGGCACATGTATTAGATGGGGATGCGAAGAAGTTGGAACCAACATTAGAATTGTGCATGTTCGTAGGGTATCCTAAGGGAAATAAGGGAGGTCTGTTCTATAACCCGAAGGAACAAAAGTCATTATTTCAACCCATGCGACATTCTTGGAGGAAAGTCATATGAATGACTTTAAGCCTCGAAGCAAAGTGGTGCTAGAGGAGTTGTCAGGTGAAAGAACTACTCCACAAGTTTTGATCTTGGATGCAAGTTCCAGTTCTAGTGAAAGACCTGTAGACGATCAACAATTTAGGGCGCCTCCTCGTAGTGGGAGGGTTTCGAAGAAACCTAATTTCTTCATGTATGATGCTGAGGTATACCAGGCCGAGGCTCATGATCATGAAGATGATCCAGTCACCTATGATGAAACTATAAATGATGTTGATTCTAAACTTGGAAATAGGCTATGAACAATGAGATGGATTCTATGAAATCTAACTCTGTTTGGGAACTTATAGATCTGTCGGATGGGATAAAACCCATTGGATGTAAGTGGGTCTACAAAGGAAAGAAGGATATGGAAGGGAGAATGGAAACTTTCAAAGCTAGACTGGTTGCAAAGGGGTACACGCAAAAGGCTGGAATCGATTACAATGAAACCTTTTCGCCTGTTGTTATGCTGAAGTCTATCCATATTCTTCTATCCGTCGCTGCGGCTCTCGATTATGAGATCTGGCAAATGGACGTCAAGACAACATTCTTGAATGGTCATCTTGAGGAATGTATCTACATGATACAGCCCGAAGGGTTCGTGGCAAAAGGCCAAGAAAGAAAAGTTTGCAAGTTACTTAGATCCATTTATGGATTAAAGCAAGCATCCCGCTCATGGAACCAGAGATTTGATCAAGTAATCAAGACATTTGGTTTTGAGTAGAACGTTGATGAACCCTGTGTTTATAAACATATTAAGGATGGAAAAGTGGTCTTTCTGGTACTCTATGTCGATGATATACTATTCATTGGGAATGATGTAGGGAACTTATCATCGTTCAAGCTTTGGTTGCACCAAAAGTTTGACATGAAGGACTTGGGAGAAGCTAATTATGTTCTAGGCATTCGTCTCTTCAGAGATCGAAAGAACAAAATGATAGCGTTATCTCAAGCTTCATACACAGATAAAATAATTGACAAATATGTAATGCAAGAGGCAAAGAAAGGTTCACAACTTTCCATTGCCAGTCTAACTCTTTCATTGGATGACTATCCCAAGACATCGGAAGAAAGCGAGCGTATGAGTAAGGTCCCTTATGCATCTGCTGTGGGTAGCCTTATGTACACTATGCTTTGCACGCGCCCGAACATAAGTTTTGCAGTAAGTTTGGTGAGTCGATATCAAGCGAATCACGGAACCAAGCACTGGCAAGTAGTAAAGCATATACTCAAATATCTTAAGAGAATGAGGGATTATATGCTAGTGTATTCTGGAGGGGACCTAACACCCATAGGATACACAGACTTAGACTTCCATACTTATAAGGATTCAAGGAAATCGACATCAGGTTCAGTGTTCTTGCTCAGAGAAGGCACCATTGTGTGGAGAAGCGTGAAGCAAGGTTGCTCAGTTGACTCTACTATGGAGGCTGAGTATGTGGCTGCGGCTGAGGCATCTAAAGAAGTGGTTTGGCTCCGCAAGTTCTTTAGAGACCTTGAGGTAATGCTGGGTGTTGACATGCCTATCACACTTTACTGTGATAACACTGGGGCTATTGCCAACATAAGGGAATCTCGGCACCATAAGAGGACCAAGCACATAGATTGGAGATATCACATTATTAGAGGGCACGTAGAGACAGGACAAGTAAATATATGTAAGGTCACGTTCGAGGACAACATTGTCGATCCCTTTACTAAGACTTTGGTGGTTAGAAGCTTTGAGAGGCATGTAGAGGTGATGGGGATGCGTAACATGGTACATCTACTGGCTTAGGGCAAGTGGGAAATTATTAGGAAATGCCCGAAGCATTAGAGACATTTTGATGTATTTATTTTGAACTAGATAACAAAATTATACATAGAGGTTATTCATTACGTTGCTGTAAGTCCTCATTCTATTTACATGTTAAAGTAAATGTAAGCAAATATGGCTCCCTGACTGCTTATGTTAAAACTGTTAGAACGTTGCATGCAATGGACCTTTTGTATGCGAGAAGACAATGTTCTAAAGTAAGCGGTCTAAACTAAGGTCTGTAGTCTATGGGGTTAGACTGAGCATCTAACTCATGTTAAGACTATTATGTTATCTAAAGCCATGGTAGGGATGGTTTGTCTTGACTATCTAGAGCACAGATTCCCAAGTAGAGACATAGATATATTGTTTGGTGGTGACATATTAGACCAAGACTAAAGCATGATTGATCTACGTAGTCCGCTATGAGTGGATCAATCTGCGTTTGACGTTCATTGTGCAGTAACCTTAAACCTGAGTGAATGAACTACTTCATGTATATGACTTATGTACTTTGATGTTCTAATGCCTAAAGCATCTCAGAGGTAGTAAGCTTATAGACTAGTTCGTTGGGTGCATGACTTGTATATTGATAAGTGAGTTTTATACTCACTCATTAGATGCCATTCAAGCTTAATATTTGTTAGTTTTTGAGGTGTTTTGTTGGTTTGATATGTGTTTGCGTGTGTTTTGTGTTTTGGTGTTTTTGTAGGTTTCATGGTGAATCTTGATGCTAAAATGGATGCTCGATGGTGTAAAAGAAGAAAGGAAGCAATCGGGCTTGGTTGGAGTTGGAAATCAAGGCAAAAAGACACATGGAATTTTTTTGGTGTGCACAAGCGCCAGGCTCTTGAAATCCAGTGCCTGGTGCTATGCAAGTTACACAATGCGCACGAGAGGCTGAGAGTGCAGCACCGCGGTGCTCAACAGTAAGCGCCTGGCGCTTCATCAAAATACGTCAAGCGCCTGGTGCTCGGTCTGAAAAAAAATGTAACGCTCGGCGCTCTAAGGGCAGCGCCAGGCGCTGCGAGTCGGTAAAATTGTGATTTTAAGGCCCAAAACAGCACAAAATTGATTGATTCGACCTTAAATCACCCAAGGCTATAAATAAGACATTGTAGGTCAAATTGAGGCATTCTTTTTGGTGGCTCTAAACCTAGAAGGAGAGAGAATAAGTGTGAAGAATAAGACGGCTACCGACAACGGCATTCTAATTCAATAATTCAGTTTATTCTTTCTTCCTTGATTATCTTTAGATCAACCATGATTATTTTTATTTTGTTTAGGATGAACTAAATTTTCTTTTCCCAGGTTTGGGATGCCTAACATGAATTTTAGATGCTAAATTTCTTTATTCTTTATTAAGGCCTATTCATGATTATTCATTCTATCTTGTGTTTAATGCTTTTTCTTAGATTGGCCACCTTTGAGAATAATACGGGAATGCTTATAATATCGACAGAGTTATTTGTGTTCATGCCATAGATAGGATGACATATGTAATTATAGGATAGACATATACTTATGTTCATGTGCAATCATATGAGAACTTGATCTTAATGAATTTCTTGAATTCAATTCATATAGAGATATGGTGGGTTGGGTAATAGAGGTATTCTTGCATGACCATTAACAGAGGCTGTAAAGACATGTGTGTTCTTGATTGGTAATCATTTAGGAATATTAAATAGGAAAAAGAAGGGATTTGCATCTAAATGGATTGTTAGGGGGAAGTCACAAATCTAGGTTGTTCAATCTTTAATAGTTCTACCATATTAATTCATATACGATGAAGGGTTTGTTTACAGATATCAGAATCATAGCTCTAATAAGGAATTAAGGGTATCCTCTTAAAGGCATTATACTGGATGTGAAAATGGACAAGGCCTTGGGTTGTCTGCTGGGCGGATGACTTCTTATTCACATATGGTGAATAATCATTTTCTTATTTGGTAGTATAATGGAACTTTAAGATAGCCTGATCAGTAGGATTAAACAAACTTTGACCTAAGGCTGATCATGGATATCATATAAGGGTTCTGCATACATGACAAGGTCATTGGACAATAGCTTGTCACAGGCTTATGCAATACGGTATATAATTGGGAGTTTAGTTTCGGGTTTATAGTGGTGTGACTCAGAAATTAGTGGTTATATGATTGAGTTGTTCGGTAAAGAATGATGATCATATGGATTCATGGGAGCCTGATTATATATGTCCAATTGGTCCCTCTACTAGCTCCACATAATTCCTTAATGATTGGCAAATTGATTTGTGTATGCTATTAGCTAGTTAATTATGCATGGATGCTGTTGACATAGGATTAGGATGGTGGACAAGATTCTCTTAGGTTGAATTCAGATTTTGTTTTAGATAATAGAGTACATAATTATTCGAACTCCAAATAAAGTTACCATGATTTTATTTGAGATTGGATTGGAGTTGTAGAAAATTATCCATGAAAACAAGAATTTGAAATACAACTGTTTGTGGATTTTGAAATTTGAATTTTGAAATTTGAAATTTTAAATTTGAATTTTAAATTTTAAATTTGAATTTTGAAATTTGAAATTTGAAATTTGAATTTGAAATTCGATTTTGAAATTTGAAATTTGAAATTTGAAATTTGAAATTGAAATTTGAATTTTGAAATTTGAAATTCAAATTTTAAATCACAGTCCAAGTGGAATTTGTATTCTTTGTGGATAATTCCGCAAGGCTAGAATTCGAATTTGAGTTGGATTATGAAGAGGAAAATTTTTTTTGAATCCTACTTTAATTTTGAGTCCCAATTCCATCAAAAGTGGTCGAATTTCTGTTGAGGAAAATCCTCCAGGAAATTTTCAGTTTTTGTGGATAAGGATACAGGGAAAAATTCAAGTTTCAATCCCAGTTGAATTTGGATTCTCTCCTCCCTAAAGTGGATGAAATTTATTGGATAAATCCAAAGGGAATTTCAGATTTTTTAGTGGATGAGGATGAGATAGAATTCAAGCTAGAAAATCCTATTTGGATTTTGATTCTCCTCACTTTTCATGGCCGAATCTAGTCATGATCTTGGCACTAGGGAAATTTGGTTATTATGGATAAATGAAGAGATAAAATTCAAGTTAAAATCTTGTTTAAATCTGGATTGGATAATCTCCAAGATTGGCTGAATTTTTGGTTGGGATTTGCCCCTAGAAAATTCAGATTTTGTGAGTGGATAAGGGAGAAAATCTTCTCTTAATCCAATTCGAATTCAGAGGATCACCTCATCCAAGTCTATAAATAGAGGTCCTGCTACTCCAATTCTCTTAAACCATAGACTCTCAGGTGAGTAGGCTTATTATTGCACAACTCACCGTGATAATAAGTTCTTTAGAGATCTGGGTAGTCGGAAGAAGACTAGCAGTGCTAGCATACCGATCGAGGTTCAGAGTGCCCATACACTCAGCCATTTAGGAATTGGAGAATAGTATAGAAGGCTAGTTAGTTGAAGCCCTCCGATCATTCTCCTCCTGCAGATTGGCGTCCTTGATGTATGAGTTTAAATTATTGTTGGTTTATTGTATAGGGCATCATGAAATATTTAACGATCTTAAAAATTTTTTTATTATTCCGCTGCGCCACTCTGATACGTTTTTATCGATTTATTTCCTACACCTTTAAATATAACACCAAAACACATTTCATATTGTTTAAAATAAAAATGTGGTTTTAATAAAATGTCCCCCACCTTCCAATAGGGTGGCAAGAGGGCGGTTTCAAAACAGAGAATTTTTTCTAAAAATTTTATAAGTCAACCAAAACAATTTTTCAGAGTAAAACAGTGTAGGTAGCCCGGTAGGTTACCACACCAAATGAGCAATAGTAGCCTGGTAGGCTACCATATCAAACAAGCTATAGTGGTCCGGTAAGCCACCACACCAGACAAGCCATAGTAGTTCGGTAGGCTACCATACCTAAACAAGCAAAGTAACCCGACCGTTTACTACACCAAGTTTACGTGTAGTAACCTAGTAGGCTACCTAGTTACCAACACGTGAGATAACCGGTCATTTGACTGGTTGGTAAACCAGTCAAGGACTATGTTTTGAACAACACTATGAGGAATGATGATTAATCTGTTAAGAAGACAATTAAGCAAACATGATAGAAGGTAGACACTAAATCCCTAAAGAAGACCAATAGGGTACCGATAGGCCTCGGTACCCCATATAAATGCAAATTACAGTCACTAACGATAGTAGTGACCAAAAGACTACGTTAAGTAATTTATTAGGTAATCAATTAATTAACCACATATAGAGAGAAGCAAACTCTCGAGATAGAGAGTGAGTTAGTACCGACGGCAATCGATACCAAGCGATTTATCTACTTTAGTCACTAACGGTAATAGTGACTTAGCAAGAGTATTAATGAGAAGCGTTATTGATGACAGGTGGTAGCCTGTAAGCTGATAAAGGCGAGTATACGAGTTGCTTAGAACTAGGTAAGTACAACTCCACCTACGGCATGAATGAAATGAATTTAAAGTGATGTTTTTATAGTATGTTAAGTATGTATGCCATGCACATGTTATTGCATAGCATGCATAAGAGCATATAGTTCATAATCACGTAGATCGATGAAAGAACAAATTAGATGCCATTAGATCCCTATCACATAGGATTAGGAGAGCTTATGGTATGAGAATAACAGATATGATTCAACAATTGGGAAATTGTTAAGCAATGTCGTACCGGCCCTTTTCCGTTTGAAGAGGTTTTCAGTTTAAGTTGACGGTTCTCTACATAGTGACCCTCAACAAAATGACCCTCCGTACAGTAGTCCTTCGTAAAGTGGCTCTCCGCATAGTGGCCCTCGGCAAAGTAAAGAAAAATAATTAATAAGGAAGCATAACTGAGCATAAATGGTTCATGTAGTATGCACATTATGCCCTAGATACAGATAGAGCAAGCTTCCTAGTTGCATAATAGGACATGCCCGCATGATTTTCATTCTGAGATGCCACATGATATGTTTCCATGTTCTGTGTGAATGTGTGACAAGATTACCAGTTGTATATGCCTTAAGTATGGCTTACGATCTAAACATATTTTGCGGATGACATGTTGTACTTACTGGGCATAAAGCTCACAGTATGTGTTCATGCTGTAGGTAAGTGTCCTATGACATAAACAGCAATGGGCGATGACAGCGGCGGAGGTGGATGTGAGACGAGGTTATAGGTATACCGCGAGTAATCTTCCGCACAATTTGAGTAACAGTTGAATAGCTTTTTTGATTAGCAACCGTTATACAGTATTTATGAATAGTAATCATTGAATAGTATATTTTGAATAGTAATTGTTAAATAGTATTTTTAAATAGTAACTGGTATACGGTATTTTTGAATAGTAATCGTTACACAGTATTTACGAATAATAATCGTTAAATAGTATTTTTAAATAGTAATCGTTAAGCAGTATTTTTGGAACACTAAATAGTTAAAATATATGTATGTGAATAGTGAATATGTACAACGTAAGAAATAAAAAAAAAGAAAAAAAAATCCCCTAAAATTAGGGTATCGAATTAAGTAAATTTAAGTATCAGTTTTCAAGCCAGATAAGTTAAGCAACTATTCTTTAAGTAAATAAGAATAGTTTTTCAAGCAAGTTAAGTATCAGTAGTAGTTTTAAGTAACGGTACAAGCCACTTAGGGCTCAGGATGTCACTGTTGGTATCAGAGCGGTTTCTTGCCACCCTACCTCACATCGCCGTATGCCTACCTTATCTATCTAAGTAAGTTGGTTTCTAATGTTACAGCATAAATATGCAAGCTAACGTAAGTTATATGTAGGAAAATAAATCGGTAAAAACGTATCAGAGTGGCGCAGCGGAACAATAAAAATTTTTAGATCGTTAAATATCTCATGATTCCATATACAATAAACCAACAACAATTAAAACTCATACCTCAAGGACGCCAATCTGCAGGAGGAGAATGACCGGAGGCTTCAACCAACTGGTCTTCTCTACTATTCTTCAATTCCCGAATGGCTGAGTATGTGGGCACTCTGAACCTCGATCGGTATGCTAGCACTGCTAGTCTTCTTCCGACCACCCAGATCTCTAAAGAACTTTATTGTCATGATGAGCTGTGCAACAATAAGCCTGCTCACCTGAGAGTCTGTGGTCTGAGAGAACTGGAGTGGCAGGACCTCTATTTATAGACCTGCATGAGGTGATTCTCTGAATTTAAATTGATTAGGAAAAGATATTTTTCCTTATCCATAACCAAAAGATCTGAATTTTCCAAGGGAGAATCTGAATAATAAAATTTGGTTTTTCTTAGGATAAATCCAATCCAAATCTAAACAAGATTTTAACTAGAATTTTATCTCCCTTTTTCAGCCCAAAAAATCCGAAAATTACAAGGAGAAAATCTCCTAAAAACTTCGGCCATTATGGATAAGGGAGAATCAAAAATTCCACTAGGATTTTCAAGCTTGAATCTTATCTTAACCTTATCCAAAAAAACCGAATTTTCCTAGGAGATTTTCTCCATATTTTCGGCCACTTTTCAGGGAAGGAGAGAATCTAAATTCAACTGGGATTGAAACTTGAATTTTTCCCTTGAATCTTATCCACAAAAAACCGAAATTTCCTTGAGGATTATCCTCAAAATTTCGTGCAACATTTGTTAGGATTTGGATTCAAAATTCAAGTAGGATTCTAACAAGATTATCCTCTCCAAATCCATCTCAAAATCGAATTTCAAACCTTGTGGATTTTCCACAACAAATTCGAATCCTACTTGGACTGTGATTCAAAATTTGAATTTCAAATTTCAAATTCAAATTTCAAATTTCAAATTTCAAATTTCAAATTTAAATTTCAAATTCGAATTTCAAATTCGAATTTCAAATTCAAATTTCAAATTCAAATTTCAAATTTCAAATTTCAAAATTCAAATTTCAAATTTCAAAATTCAAATTTCAAATTCCACAAAACGGTTGTGTTTCATATTTTTGTTCTCATGGATAATTTTCTACAACTCCAATCCAATCTCAAATAAAATCATGGCAACTTTATTTGGAGTTCGAATAATGTGTATTCTATTATCCAAAACAAAATCTGAATCCAACCGGAGAGAATCTTGTCTACCATCCTAATCCTGTGTCATCACCATCCATGCATAATAAACCAGCCAATAGCATACACAATTCAATTTGCCAAACGTTAAGGAATTATGTGGAGCTAGTAGAGGGACTGATTGGACATATATAATCGGGCTCCCGCAAATCCATATGATCATCATTCTTTTACCGAACAACTCAATCAATGATCACTAGTTTCAGAGTCACACCACTATAAACCTGAAACTGAACTCCCAATTATATACCGTATTACGTAAGCCTGTGACAAGCTATCGTCCAATGACCTTGTCATATATGCAGAACCCTCATATGATATCCATGATCAGCCTTAGGCCAAAGTCCGTTTAATCCTACTGATCAGGCCATCTTAAAGTTCCATTATACTACCGAAAAAAGAAAATGATTATTCACCATATGTGAATAAGAAGTCATCCGCCCAGCAGACGACCCAAGGCCTTGTCCATTTTCACATTCAGTATAATGCCTTTAAGAGGATACCCTTAACTCCTCATTAGAGCTATGATTCCAATATCTGTAAACGAACCCTTCATCGTATACAAGTCATGCACCCAACAAACCGGTCTATAAGCTTACTACCCCTGAGACGCTTTAGCCATTGGAACATCAAAGTACAGAAGTCATATAAATGAAGCTGTCCTTTTACTCAGGATTAAGGTTACTGCATAATGAACATCAAAAGCAGATCGATCCACTCAAAGCGGACTTCGTAGATCAATCACGCTTTAGTCCCGATCTAATATGTCACCACCAAGCAATATATCTATGTCTCTACTTGGGAGTCCAGCTCCAGACAATCAAGACAAACTGTCCCCTCCAAGGCTTTAGACAACATAATAGTCTTAACATGAGTTAGATGCTCGGTCTAACCCCATAGACTACAGACCATAGTTTAGACCGCTAACTTTAGAATATTGTCTTCTCGCATACAAAAATCCATTGCATGCAACGTTCTAACAGTTTAACACAAGCAGTCAGGGAGCCATATTTGCTTACATTTACTTTAACATATAAATAAGACGAGGACAGATAGCAATGTAATGAATAACCTCTATATATATAATCTTATTATCCAGTTCAAAATAAATACATCAAAAAATGTCTCTAATGCTTAAGGCATTTCCTAGCATTATAATGTGTGACCATCGCTGCACCAGTAGAGGTTACGCCAGTAAAGGCCAACAGAGGACGAGGGTTCCAAAGTACAACATGGTTCGAACATGTACATAGACAAATCAAGCTACTCAAGAAGACGAGTTAATGGCACGGCTCGTAGCCATGCAAGAGATGATGTTAAATCAACAACAAGAACTCGCTCAGATCAGGGAGCAATTGAACCAACAACCTCAGGCACCATAACCAGTGGAGGTGCCAGCTCAAGCAGCTCCAATAGCTGCTGACACCCCTAGAGAGTAAATGGCCCACCAGTCCGGACAACGCCAGCACCATCAGCCGTGGCTGTTCCCGTAGTAGCCAACGCCCTTCCGCTGATCTCTAGGGAAAGAGATTTGTATGAGATATTCTGGTGCCTGAAAGTGCTAGAATTCGAGGGGACCACAAACCTCATAGAGGCCGATGAATAGCTGATCGGTATCGAGGTCATCTTGGAACTCGTAGGATGGACAGAGAGAGAGAAAGTATTGTATGCATCCCTCGCTTTATGTAAAGGGGCACGACAATTGTGGAAGACCGTGGCCATCAGGAGAAATGTCAATGAAATGAATTGGGTAGGCTTCACCGATGAGTTCAAGAAGATGTACTTCAACAACGAGGCCCTAGCAGCTCAACAAGATGAGTTCAACAATCTGCATCATGGCAGCATAAACATGATGGAAGAGGTCCAGAAATTTGAGTAGTTAGCTCGACTCTATCCAGACTTGGTGCTGACCGAGAAAGAGAAGGTAAGAAGAATGTTAAAATGTTTAGGATGGACATTGCCGTCCAAGTATGCGGTGGAAGTCACGGACCTGCAACTATAGCCAAATGCGTCAGTAGGACTATCTGAGCAGAGTATTGGCTGGCCCAAGACAGGGAAAGAAAGGCTCAGATCTACAATGCCCGAAGGGAAGAAAAGATGCAAGACAAGCAGGCTAGGGGGATGCAGACCACAACTAGGGGGTAGAAAGTGGGAACCGGCCAGAACAGCAGGCAATTCCACAACCACAATAAGAGAAAGGAGAATCAGGGCAACCAAGGTTCACAGAAGGACTTCCCTCAGAAGAGAAACGACCAGGAAGGAAACGGCAGTCAACGCTCGACGTGCCCGAAATGTGGAAAGGGACACCTGGGGGAATGCAAGCAAGGAATGAGTGGCTACTACTTTTGTGGCAAGGAAGGCTACAATGCCAGAAACTGTTATTCCAACCCTTAGAGTCAACGGAACTAAGCTCACACCACAAGCAATCAATTTCATACCACCCAGACCAAGATTAAAAGCCCTTCAATTACATAAGGCAGGCTAGAAGCTCCAGACAACTAGGGGAGAATCTACGCCTACACGAGGAGAACCCAGAAGAGTTTCCCTTTGACAAAAGTAATGATCTTCAATGTAGAATCAGGATCTTCCTCATGCGTAGTAGCGACCTGTTAAGCAGAGCCTTTAATCTTCTAAATAGGTATTAAGAGAGGTAGTAGCCTACCCCATTAGACTCAACCTAGCTTGTTCTTTTGCAATTATGTACCAGGATATGTTTACCACTCCCAAGCAGACTAAAGTAATGTACCCTTTTTATAATATGAAAAATAGTACAGTTTGCCCAAGAGCTTAGACATAATACTTCCAAACTGTTAGGAAATGCCCTAAGCATTAGAGACATTTTGATGTATTTATTTTAAACTGGATAATAAAATTATATATAGAGGTTATTTATTACATTGCTATCTGTCCTCATTTTATTTACATGTTAAAGTAAATGTAAGCAAATATGGCTCCCTGACTGCTTGTGTTAAACTGTTAGAACGTTGCATGCAATGGACTTTTGTATGCGAGAAGACAATGTTCTAAAGTTAGCGGTCTAAACTATGGTCTGTAGTCTATAGGGTTAGACCGAGCATCTAACTCATGTTAAGACTATTATGTTATGTAAAGCCTTGGAGGGGACGGTTTGTCTTGACTGTCTGGAATTGGACTCCTAAGTAAAGACATAGATATGTTGCTTGGTGGTGACATATTAGACCGGGACTAAAGCGTGATTGATCTACGAAGTCCGCTTTGAGTGGATCGATCTGCTTTTGACGTTCATTGTGCAGTAATCTTAATCCTGAGTAAAAGGACAGCTTCATGTATATGACTTGTGTACTTTAATGTTCCAATGGCTAAAGCGTCTCAGAGGTAGTAAGCTTATAGACCGGTTCGTTAGGTGCATGACTTGTATATGATGAAGGGTTCATTTACAGATATCGGAATCATAACTCTAATGAGGAGTTAAGGGTATCCTCTTAAAGGCATTATACTGAACGTAAAAATGGACAAGGCCTTGGGTCGTCTGCTTGGCGGATGACTTCTTACGCACATATGGTGAATAATCATTTTCTTAATTCGGTAGTATAATGGAACTTTAAGATAGCCTGATCAGTAGGATTAAACGGACTTTAGCCTAAGGCTGATCATGGATATCATATGAGGGTTCTGCATACATGACAAGGTCATTGGATGATAGCTTGTCACAGGCTTACGTAATACGGTATATAATTGGGAGTTCAGTTTCAGGTTTATAGTGGTGTGACTCTGAAATAAGTGATCATATAATTGAGTTGTTCGGTAAAGAATGATGATCATATGGATTTTCGGGAGCCCGAATATATATGTCCAGTCAGTCCCTCTACTAGCTCCACATAATTCCTTAACGTTTGGCGAATTGATTTGTATATGCTATTGGCTAGTTTATCATGCATGGATGGTGTTGACATAGGATTAGGATGGTAGATAAGATTCTCTCTGGTTGGATTCAGATTTTGTTTTGGATAATAGAGTACACAATTATTCGAACTCCAAATAAAGTTGCCATGATTTTATTTGAGATTGGATTGGAGTTGTAGAAAATTATCCATGAGAACAAGAATTTGAAACACAACTGTTTTGTGAATTTTGAAATTTGAATTTTGAAATTTAAATTTGAAATTTGAAATTGAAATTTGAATTTGAATTTGAAATTTAAATTTGAAATTTGAAATTTGAAATTCGAATTTGAAATTCGAATTTGAAATTTGAATTTGAAATTTGAATTTGAAATTCGAATTTGAAATTTGAAATTCAAATTTTGAATCACAGTCCAGGTGGGATTCGAATTTGTTGTGGTAAATCCACAAGGAATGAAATTCGAATTTGAGTTGGATATGGAGAGGACAATCTTGTTAGAATCCTACTTGAATTTTGAATCCAAATCCTAACTAAAGATGGACAAAAATTTTGAGGATTGTCCTCAATGGATTTTCAGATTTTTGTGGATAAGGTTCAAGAAAAAATTCAAGTTTCAATCCCAGTTGAATTTGGATTCTCTCCTCCTAGATAATGGCCGAATTTTTGGAGTGAATCTCCTAGGAGATTTTCAGTTATTTTGGATAAGGATGAGATAAGATTCAAGCTTGAAAATCCTAGTGGAATTTTGATTCTCCCTTATCTAAAAGTGGCCGAATTTTTGAGGAGATTTTCTCCTTTGAATTTTTGTATTTTTTTGGTTGAAAAAGGGAAATAAAATTCTAGTTAAAATCTTGTTTAGATTTGGATTGGATTTATCCTAAAGTGGCCGAATTTATTGTTAGGATTTTTCCCTTGGAAAATTCAGATTTTATGCTTATGGATAAGGGAGAATATCTTCTCCTAATCCAATATGAATTCAGAGAATCACCTCATGCAGGTCTATAAATAGAGGTCCTGCCACTCCAGTTCTCTCAGACCACAGACTCTTAGGTGAGCAGGCTTATTGTTGCACAGCCCACCGTGACAATAAGTTCTTTAGAGATCTGGGTGGTCGGAAGAAGACTAGCAATGCTAGCATACCGATCGAGGTTCAGAGTGCCCACATACTCAGCCATTTAGGAATTGGAGAATAGTAGAGAAGGCTAGTTGGTTGAAGCCCTCCGGTCATTCTCCTCCTGCAGATTGGCATCCTTGAGGTATGACTTTTAATTGTTGTTGGTTTATTGTATATGGCATCATGAGATATTTAACGATCTGAAAAATTTTTATTGTTCCGCTGCGCCACTCTAATATGTTTTTACCGAATTATTATCCTACACAAACGTTTTAGAGTACGACTAAAAGAACGGCTCAGAGTAGAAGCATGGATTGCTACCGTGTTGTATCAACCTTCAAGGTTGGTTGTGTACTAAGTTTTGAGTGGTAAATAGTAATCCTACATTCCATGGGAATGTCAAGACTGGTTTCACGTTATCAAAATGATTCCCTAGTTGTACACCATTGATCAGGATAACTGAGTCCTGATGGCTGTCGATATCTTTCAGGAAGGTACTCTCGTGGGTATTGAGATTCTTATGATCAGGATGAGCTCTTAACTAGGTCAAATTTCGCCATACCATGATCGAGCAAATCATCGAAAAGAGTCCAGCATCAGCCCCAGTTTTTCTCTATGGGTAAGCGAGGAAGTGAAACCACTTAAGTTCCTTAAGAGTTACGGATATACAAGAATCTATTCATCAGACTGAGAGACTGAAGACGATGTTCGGTGACACAATCCTAACATATGCTGTGTGTTACGAGGAAACTGATATGGACTTTTACAACAAACGTTAAAGAAGGCTCATGATGAAATCAAGGCCGAGCATCAACCGAAGCACTTGAGGACGTCAGAGGAATCCATGGAAGAGCCCGAACTAGCCCCTTCATCTCCTGAACACCTCCTAGAGGTGGAGATTAACGATAATTATGACAAGGACCTTCCTGATGCCCATCCCGAGGATGAGACGATGGATGATGATGAAGAGGAGGAGACCTCCACCTACTACAGCAAAGGCGAATAGATGGAGATGTATAGGCCTCAAATCATTATAACCAGTGATGACGAGGCTAGTACGGACAAACGCTCTAGCAGCCTTCATGAATTTAGTGAATCGGGTGTTTAAGGACTTGTGGGGATAAGTTGATGACATACGATTATACTCCAAGATGAAATGAGGGAGTAACCGTCAATCCAGCAAAAATTGAGGTAGCAAAGATAGCTAGAATTTGTGAAGGATTACAACTGTGAAATCTTATATCATTCAGGAAAGGCCAATAAGGTGGCCGATGCGCTAAGTCGAACAAATTCTTTGTCACTTATGGCTATCAGTACCCTGTTGGGAGCATTACAAAAAGGGACTATGAAGTGATGAGATCGAGATTTTGACAGGGAGGTTGTCTGAAATGACCCTCCAATCGACGCTCTTAGAAGAGATTAAGGCCAGTTAGGACCTTGATTCGTCCCTAATCAAGCTCAGAAAGGAGGCTATGGAGGACCAAGCTTTAGAATTTTGAATCTCTAAGGACGGCATGCTCTATTACAGAGATAGGGTATGCGTTCCAATGAATAAGGAACTCAGGAATCGGATCCTCTCAGAAGTTCACGAAATGCCATATTCGGTACGTCCAGGGGCAAATAAGATGAACAACAACATCGCCAATTCATCACCAGATGCCTTACGCGTCAGAAGATTGAAGTGGAACATCACGTCCGACTGGAGAACTGTAAAAAATCGAGCTGCCTGGGTAGAAATGGGAGTAGATTATGATGGATTTGGTAGACGAATTGCCAAGAACGTCAAGCGATAACAGCGTAATTTGGGAAATTGTGGACAAATTAATGAAATCAACTCAATTTCTAGCTACGGAGGGGAGCTACTCGATAGAAGATTTGCAAAAATGTACGTAGCTCAGCTAGTGAGATAGCATGGAGCGCATGCCGACCTGTGTGACAACCGGGAAATTCAGGCAATTCTCGGATGAAAATGTACAAATGTATGTATATAACAATTTGTACTATTTAAAGAGTGAAATAAATGTATTTATATTATTTAGAATATGTGAAAATGTTCTAACAATACTGACGAGTAAGAATTCAGTATTGGAAAAATTCAATGAGTTGAAATGGGTAAAACGTTGCAAAACCGGCATTGAAAACCCTAACCAGAGCAATAAAAGACGGTAAACTTCCGGGATTAATTTTGATCAAACGGAAGCAGTTTAAATTGATCCGACTGCACAGGAGACCTCAGGAACATGCCGGGACGATTTCGGGAAAATTTCGGCTCAAACCGGTATCGGTCAAAAAGTAGTCAAATTAATGTGAATAGTGAAAGTCAAAGTCAACTTTCACTTTAGTATTTATGACATCATAAATCAAAATTATAAATGAAAGAAATAGGGTGGTTGGTGGCATTAATGGCCATGATTCATCCACTTTTTGATCTAAAGGCCAAGATTTGGCCAAAATTCACCCTTTTTAATTTTTGAAAAATGTGGAAAGAAATGGTGATGAAAGGTGGTTAATTCTCATTGGTTTAGAGCCAAATTAATTGGCTTTCTTTCATGCATAAGTCGGCCGCTTTAGGAACAAAAGGCTGACACCAAATTTCAAGCCAAAAACCATAACAAAATTTTTCTAAGTTATTTCCATGGTGTCTACGTGAGTCACCCAAGGAGAACCAAGAGATTTCTTCAAAATTTCTTTACAAAAAGTGTGTCAAAACACTCCTTGAAGACAAAGAAAGCATTATACCAAGGTAACTTCCCTTGCACTTGATTTTTTCATGGTTTTTCTTCATGAAATCCGTGGGTGAATAGTGAGAAAAAGATGGAAAATTTTTGGTTGTTTTTCATGGATTTGATGTTGGGTTATGTTAAGGATGTAATAAGGAAGAAAACCATGCAAATTGTTTAAAGAAAAACCGAAATTTTGTTGGTTTTTCAAGGGAAAATCCGTGGGTTACCTTAAGTAACCAATGAGAAAAAGTTGTGGTTTAATTGCTAACTTGCTTCCAAGCTTAAAATTGGTGAAGAATAAAGCATGAATTTCATTGTGAAAAGTTTGAAAAAATTTTTTGGTGTGAATTATATAAGGTGGCCGTGGGGTTTGTTAAAGGTTTGGAAGAAAAATTTTGCATGGTTTATGTGATATTTGGTTGATTGAAATCTTGCAATTTAATATGCAAATGATGAATTTATAATTGAAAGCATGAAACAAAAATGTTGAGTATGATTTCCATTCATGAGGCCGTGGGTTATAACCCTAAGAAATTGGTTGAAAATGCCAAGAAAATGGGCTTGAAAATGTGTTGAAAAAAATGACATTTGAATGACCTAAAGTGTGGTGAAAAGTTTGACAAAATTTGGTTCGGTTTGATTGTGAAAACCGAAACCAAATTAAGGGCAAAATTGTGAAAAAAATTTTGTAATGTGGGTGATAATGTGAAATTGGAATTTTGTGAGCTTTTATGTAAAAGTTTGGAAAACTTTTATGTAAAATAGGCTTGTGGTATAGTACGTGGCAGGTACATACGGTTCGAGGTGTACCTAATGCCGGAAGCCTTAAAATTACGCCGAAATGCTGTCGAAATTTCGAAAACGGCATTCGGGGTAAAATGGAAATTAAAAATAAAAGTTAGGGTCGGGACGGAAACCCGAGTCCCTAACGAAAAAATGTAATAAGGGAAACCTAAGGGGTGGTTTGTGAATAGTAACCCATCCCCTTTAAAATTTAAAACATGAGTGAAATTGAAAAACCGACCCCGAGGGGGGGTGTTTTTGGAAATGAAATAAAGGTCCGAGTCGGGAACGGAACATCCGAACCTCGGAGACCTAGGTCGAGAATATCTAGATGAACGTTTTAAATACTAGTGAAACGTCCATTTGAGGCTCCGAAACGATAGAAAATCGCTAAACCGACGTAGGGGTCAGAATAGTGCATCCCGAGGTTCGGGAAAGTGAAAAGTGGAAATAAAATAGAAATGAACCCGGTAATGATTAGAAAAGAGTTAGAAAAGTTCCTGATAGCCAAAAATGCAGTCTGGATCGAGAAAATTTTCGTCAGGGGAAAAATCGTAATTTTGCCAAAATATAGGGGTAAAATCGTAATTTTGCCAAAATACAGGGGCAAAATTGTAATTTTGTAAAAGTTGAGAAAAAAATGGGGAAAATGATAAATAAAGCCTGAAAAGTTATAAATAGATTTTATTTAAGCTTTTAAATGAAAACTAAAAGCTATAAATGGAAATGAAATTAACAGACAAGGTTTTGTCTTTAGGATCCAAAAATCGACCTACGAGGAGGGCGATCAAAGATCCACGAGAGAAAGAGGGAAGAGACTGATAAGGTAAGTTCAAACATTTACCTGTCTGCAACATATAGCATTATTGTTGCTAACTTTGATGTACTAGCTATAAGTTAGGTACATATGTGCTACGGGCACTACTATAGAGTAGAAAGAGAGACGTAATGTGCTACGGGCACTATAAGAATGGGACACATGGTTAATTGTGCTTCGGGCACTAGAGCGAGGTTAATGAAACTCACTCACCTAAAATTAAAATGTGAACTATTCCTAACCACGGGACAATGTGAAGTCACCGGGTTAGAATTTAAAAAGTCGGTAATGAAACCACTTTCTGGCGTACCAGCCTTCCGTACAGGGAGGCACTATTTTGCCTTCGGGGCTATGAGGATAAGGCTGTGGAGGTCAGCACTGATGTACCGCTCCCAGTCATATAAAATTTTGCCTTCGGGGCTATGAGATTAAGGCTGTGGAGGTCAGCACTAATGTACCGCTCCCAGTCATGCGCACTTAAATGGTACTGCCAACCTGAGCTCAAAACCAGAACATAAGCAAAGATAATTACCTAAAACTGAAACTATGCCATAATTGAGCATAAGACAGTTTAGTGAGAGTACTAACATCGCGGGAGATGTACTGGTGTGACACTGTGTTGTGGTCAAACTTACTATTCATGTATGAATAGTGGTCCAAGTTACTATTCACATATGAATAGTGGTCAAAGGTACTATTCACGATGAATAGTACTATTCATCGAAATTTTATTTCTTGCATGTTTGAACTTACTGAGCCTGTAGCTCACCATTTTTGCTAATGTTGCAGGTAAGCGACCAGCTCAGTATCTTGTTTGACTAGATGCGGACGGGATGGCGCGTGTCAAATGGGATAACTGGGCGAGGGATATGGTCCTGCCAGAGTCTTTCCGCTGAGCGATAAAAAAAGAAGAAGAAAAGAAAGAAACAGTCTTTTGTAATATTATATATTTTACGAAAGTACTGTAATATGTAAATTACTTTGTATTTGCCAACAAAGTAAATAGTGGAAAAGGTTTTACATGATGTTAAAAAAAAAAAAAAAAATTTCCCCAAAAACGACGTGATTTTAAAAGAGAGAGAGATAAGCCGGCGACCCATGAGAGTACAATCTATCGCAGTTAGCGATAAGCTCAACTGTAATAGTATTGTATGATCTCTACGAGGGGCGGGCCGCCACAGTTGGTATCAGAGCAAGGTTTGCGACTGATTTGGTTTTGAATACCAACTGCCGCCATAGTTGGTATCAGAGCCTGGTTTGAGATGGGTTAAGTTTTGAATACCAACGGCTGTCGCAGTTGGTATATCAGAGCAATGTGACCATATCCTGATTTGACACTTTTCGCATCCTGTACCGCTATCCAAGTAAGTAGTTTACTTAAGTTTAATTAATTATTTTCTTATATGAAAATAATTATGTTATAGGTAGCAAGGTGACCAGACCTCCATATGTGAGACCACCGCTACCACGACCGAGAGGAGTATTACGGTATGGATGAGATCTATTGTGAGGCCGTCTATGTCCCAACGACCGGTAGTTAGACCCCCGGTACCCGAGAGACCTCCAGTACCAGTATCAGCACCAGCACCAGCGCCAGTAGATATAGTACAGCCACGACCGATACTTCATCCACCTGTAGTAGTGGACATTCCAGTTGTTGGTGGACGCCAACATATTGGAGTGAGAGTTACGGCTCGGGCAGTACATGCATTTAGAGCTAGTAGTCCTCCGATGTTTGATGGTGGATGACAATCGATGGAGGCGAAGGACTGGCTCCATGCTATCGAGAGGATTATGGTGATATGCAACATCGATCGAGATATATGGATTCAGTTGGCTGTCAGTATGTTTCAGGGAGATGCTCGAGTATTTTGGCAGTATTGCGATCGGGAGATTTTATTAGGATTCAGTTGGGCTGAGTTCTGTCAGCGGTTGGCTGATCAGTTTCTGCCTAGGGATCCAACACCTGCTCCAGCACCTCCAGAGAGACGAGAGGCTGATACACCTGCATATCCCAGATTTGATGAGGTCAGGGACTACATTCTCCAGACAGAGAAGATGGTCATGCTGTCTGGTGAGACGGTGATGTCTTATGCAGCACGATTTGAGGAGACCATCAGGAGAAGATGTCCGTTGCCCAACCTCACTGAAGCAAACTGTTGCGAGCTGTTCTGGAAAGGTTTACCCTTGGAGTTGAGACAGAGGGTAATCAAGCCGTTTCCTCCGACACTCCAAGAGTTTGTGGTGACGATCAGGACGATTGAGAGAGAGATTCTGATCGAGCATCTGACGCAGAGTCAACAAGAGACACTGGGTCAAGATGAGATGATTGCACGCATCTTCGGACCGAGGAGAATGATGAATGATCATGAGGTCGGACCGTCTAGACCGCGAAGAGGCGATGACTCAAGACAGGGAGCATTGCCTAAGGACGGTGACGATTCAGATGATACCGATGACGATGAGGATCCGGAAGAATATCCTCTAGTCCCAGACACAGGGGATGCGTGACCAGTAGATATGTATACATGTACATAAGTAGCTATTAGAGAGAAAAGCTCTTTTGTATAAACTTGTGGCCAAAATGTATAAATGGCCGATGTATATATATGACTGGTGATGATTATGTATGACATATAAATGTTTTGTTATGAATGAAATACCAAAATGATTATATGTTATACGATGATGTGTTACAATGATGTGGCTTTACAGTACCCTAAATTTAGTAAATTGATATGATTTTACGAATGTGGTTATGGAAAAGCTAACGGTGAATTATTGTGCCATAATAGGACAATAGGTAAGATGGTGGATTTGCGAAATCGACCAGAAGGACGAGAGCGACGTCCTAATGTTATGGAGAGACTGGATCAGATACAAGCTCTATTAGAAGCTCAGATGCAAGAGAATGCAAATTTGAGGCGACGGGTAGAGGAGCTAGAACAGAGACAAGGCTCTGAGGGTACCCAAGTAGAACAACAAGCTGAGGTAGATCTGGTTATTCCTCCAGCTGTAGTACATGAGAGAGCTCCTGAACCACAACCAGTATTACATCTAGAACCCCTCTATGAAAGATTCAGGCGTATGAGGCCGTCAGAATTTGAAGGGTCTACAAATCCCTTAGAGGCTGAAGACTGGTTGTCGTCATTGCAAGTAATCATGGAATTCATGAACCTAACCGACTGAGAGAAGGTTGCATGTGCGTCTTTTGTGTTGAGAAAAGATGCTCGGTTTTGGTGGGACACTGTGCGAATGAGGAGAGACATGTCTACCATGAGTTGGGCAGAATTTCTGGAAGAATTTAACCAGAAATATTACGACCCTGCATCTCTGAGACAACAGCAAAAAGAATTCTCAGAGTTGACACAAGGAAACATGTCGGTAAGCGAAGTCTGCCGAAAGTTCGACCAGTTATCCTGTCTATGTCCTTATGTGGTCCCTACTGAGAGGGAGAAGATACAGAAAATGATCGGGATGTTCAGGCCAGAAATTGCTGTGTTAGTAGACACTGGACAAGTACCGCCTACTTCTGTAGCGGACTGTGTGAGTCAGGCCATTAGAGCTGAGTTCTATGTAGCTCGACAGAAAGAAGAAAGAGAAAAACACTGGGAGGCCAAGAAGAAGGAGAGGGCTTTGGCGAAGTCTACACAAGCTGGCCAATCGAGCAAGCCAAGTCAGAATGCCAAACCAAGCCAGGGCAATAGTCAAGGATCCCAGCAAAACAAGAGAAAAGGCAATTTTTCTGGAAATCGCCAGGGAAATAGTCGAAACCAGCAGCGGAGAACAGCTGGTAATGCGGAATCCAACGTGCAAAATTGTCCTACATGCGGGAAGATACATTTTGGGCAATGCAGATTTGGGCCACTTGTTTGCTACGAATGTGGAAAGGAAGGCCATTATGCCAGGAACTGTCCAAATAGGCAGGGTGGACAAGGCACTTCCCAACTGCACCAGACACGCCCACAAGCTCATTCCCTTCAGGCCAGAGTTAAAGAGTCACCAATAAGGCCGCAACGCCAGAAGCGTGTGCCACGTGCCGATGCTCGTGTGATGGCCTACAGTAAAGAAGATGCAGAGGCAGGAACATCGAACGCGGTGACAGGTCAGCTTCCTGTCGCTAGTCATGTAGCCTCTGTACTATTCGATTCCGGTGCTACGCATTCTTTTGTTTCCTATGCATTTGCTGACAAGATAGGACTTCCTAAGGACAATATGGGAAGGGTATTTAAGACAGCTTTACCCTCTGGGGAAGTATTGTTGTCCAATTACTGGCTACCTCATGTACCAGTATATGTGGCAAATAGGGAACTATATGCGGAGTTGATCGTGATGAAGATCGTGGATTACGATGTGATTCTAGGCATGAATTTCCTAGGGAAATACCAAGCTACGATCGAGTGCTGAAATCGAAAAATAGTATTCCAACCCGAGGAAGAAGAGAGTTTCGAATACGTCGACACTTCTCGAAAACCCGGGAAGATAATGATCAGTTCGCTGAGAGCAAGCAAGCTGATAGCCAGTGGTTGCACGGGATATCTGGCATATGTGGTGGACACTACAGAGGAACAGAAGCTGCGAGGTAAAGATGTTCCTGTGGTTAATGAGTTTCTTGACGTATTTCTAAAAGAGTTACCAGGGATACCGCCAGAGAGAGAAATCTCGTTCGAAATTGAGTTGATGCCTGGAACAGCACCTATTTCCAAAGCACCATACCGCATGGCTCCAGTGGAGTTAAAGGAGCTGCAAGAACAATTAAGGAGCTTTTGGATAAAGGATTCATCAGGCCGAGTTTTTCTCCATGGGGTGCACCTGTGCTATTCGTCAAGAAAAAGGATGGAACATTCCGGTTGTGCATTGATTACCGGGAGTTGAATAAGGTTACGATCAAAAATAGGTATCCGTTACCTAGAATTGATGACCTATTCGACCAGTTAAAAGGCGCAGCGGTATTTTCCAAGATCGACTTACGGTCAGGATATCACCAGCTGAGAATTAAAGAAAGTGATATTCCTAAGACGGCGTTTAGAACTCGTTATGGTCATTACGAGTTTCTTGTGATGCCATTTGGATTAACAAACGCGCCGGCAGCGTTCATGGACTTGATGAACAGAATTTTTAAAGAGTATTTGGATAAGTTTGTCATTGTATTCATTGATGACATTCTTATATACTCGAAGAGTCATGAGGAGCACAAGGAGCATCTGAGGATCGTGCTGAATACGATAAGGAAGAATCAACTGTATGCCAAATTCTCAAAATATGAGTTTTGGCTGGATAGAGTACATTTCCTCGGACATGTTGTATCCCAGGAAGGTATTACAGTAGATCCGACAAAGGTAGAGGCAATTAACCAGTGGCCTGCACCCAAGAGTGTGACGGAAATACGCAGTTTCTTGGGGTTAGCTGGTTATTATCGGCGATTTGTAGAGGGATTTGCGCGATTAGCTGCACCTCTTACCGCTCTTACACGCAAGGAAAGGAAGCACGAGTGGACTATGGAATGCGAAAAAAGCTTCCAGGAGTTAAAGAGGCGACTGACAAGCGCACCAATCCTTACGCTTCCCACTGAAGGGGAGAAGTTTGTGATCTACAGTGATGCATCTAAAATAGGATTGGGAGCAGTCCTAATGCAAGACGGCAAGGTAATTGCTTATGCTTCCTGTCAATTAAAGGAGCATGAAAGGAATTATCCTACGCATGACCTTGAACTTGCTGCAGTAGTGTTCGCACTTAAAATTTGGCGACACTATCTTTATGGAGCTCAATGTCAGATTTTCACTGATCACCAAAGCCTGAAGTATTTCTTCACGCAAAAAGAGCTCAATATGCGGCAAAGACGATGGTTGGAACTGGTGAAGGATTATGATTGTGAAATCCTATACCATCCAGGGAAGGCCAACCGTGTAGCGGATGCTTTAAGTAGAAAGTCTACCATATCGCAGCAGCTACCAATAAACAGGCTTCCGAAGCCATTGCAGCAAGAGATAAATTCTTTGAACTTGGAGCTGATATCTGGAAGACTAGCTGCACTTCAAGTGGAATCATCGCTATTTGAGGATATAAAGGAAGCTCAGAGGCCAGATTCCATGATGACAAGTGCTCAAGAAGGAATTTCCAAGGATGGAATGATCCTTTATCAAGGAAGAATAAATGTTCCAGCTGATGAGGAACTTAGAAGACGGATCATGTCAGAAGCTCATGAGACACCTTATTTGGTTCATCCTGGAGCTAGCAAGATGTATCAGGACTTGAAGTTACAGTTCTGGTGGAAAGGGATGAAGAATGATATAGCGAAATTCGTGAGCAGATGCATGACCTGTCAGAGAATCAAAGCAGAACATAAACATCCAGCGGGAAGATTGGAACCGTTGGAGATTCCTGAATGGAAATGGGAACACATTACGATGGATTTTGTAGTGGGACTCCCAAAAACCCGAGAAGGTTATGATGCCATCTGGGTTATTGTGGATAGACTGACCAAGACGGCTCGGTTTATAGCTGTTAAGATGACTTTTTCGTTAGAAAAGTTTGCTCAGTTATATGTAACTCATGTCGTCAGATTACATGGAGTACCAAAATCCGTTGTATCAGATCGAGATGCACGATTCACTTTGAATTTCTGGAAGCGTGTGCAAGAGGCCATGGGTACTGAATTGAGACTCAGTACGGCTTTTCATCTGCAAACAGACGGACAGTCGGAGCGGACAATTCAGACGTTAGAGGACATGCTTCGAGCTTGTGTTATAGATTTTACGGGAAATTGGAACGAGAAGTTACCATTGATTGCATTCTCGTACAATAATAGTTACCAAGCTTCTATAGGCATGGCACCTTACGAGGCTTTATATGGATGGAAGTGCAGATCACCATTACACTGGTATGATTTGCGAGAAAAGCAGTTGCATAAGACGGATTTCATAAAAGAGACTTCCGATGCAGTTGCTAGAATTCAGCGTCAAATGAAAATTGCGCAAAGCCGACAAAAGAGTTACGCGGACAAGAGGCGAAGATCCCTAGAGTTTGATGAAGGAGACTTCGTGTTTCTCAAGGTATCGCCCATGAAGGGGATTATGCGTTTCGGTAAGAAGGGGAAACTGAGTCCAAGATATATTGGACCTTATGAAATTATCGAACGCATTGGAAAGGTCGCTTACAAATTAGCGTTACCTCCAGAATTGTCAGCAGTGCACAATGTATTTCATGTGTCGATGCTGAGAAAGTATATACCAGATCCGTCTCATGTGTTGAAGCACGAGCTTATTCAAATCCATGAGGATTTGACATATGAGGAACAACCTATTCGAGTATTGGCTCGTGAAGAGAAAGTACTGAGGAATAAGACAATCCCACTAGTGAAGATTTTATGGAAAAATCACAACATTGAAGAAGCTACGTGGGAACGAGAAGACGAGATGAGGAGTTTATACCCCCACTTGTTCTAATTTTCGAGGACGAAAATTTTATAAGGAGAGGTGAATGTGACAACCGGGAAATTCAGGCAATTCTCGGATGAAAATGTACAAATGTATGTATATAACAATTTGTACTATTTAAAGAGTGAAATAAATGTATTTATATTGTTTAGAATATGTGAAAATGTTCTAACAATACTGACGAGTAAGAATTCAGTATTGGAAAAATTCAATGAGTTGAAACGGGTAAAACGGTGCAAAACCGACATTGAAAACCCTAACCAGAGCAATAAAAGACGGTAAACTTCCGGGATTAATTTTGATCAAACGAAAGCAGTTTAAATTGATCCGACTGCACAGGAGACCTCAGGAACATGCCGGGACGATTTTAGGAAAATTTCGGCTCGAACCGGTATCGGTCAAAAAGTAGTCGAATTAATGTGAATAGTGAAAGACAAAGTCAACTTTCACTTTAGTATTTATGACATCATAAATCAAAATTATAAATGAAAGAAATAGGGTGGTTGGTGGCATTAATGGCCATGATTCATCCACTTTTTGATCTAAAGGCCAAGCTTTGGCCAAAATTCACCCTTTTTAATTTTTGAAAAATGTAGAAAGAAATGGTGATGAAAGGTGATTAATTCTCATTGGTTTAGAGCCAAATTAATTGGCTTTCTTTCATGCATAAGTCGGCCACTTTAGGAACAAAAGGCCGAAATCAAATTTCAAGCCAAAAACCATAACAAAATTTTTCTAAGTTATTTCCATGGTGTCTACGTGAGCCACCCAAGGAGAACCAAGAGATTTCTTCAAAATTTCTTCACAAAAAGTGTGTCAAAACACTCCTTGAAGACAAAGGAAGCATTAGACCAAGGTAACTTCCCTTGCACTTGATTTTTTCATGGTTTTTCTTCATGAAATCCGTGGGTGAATAGTGAGAAAAAGATGGAAAATTTTTGGTTGTTTTTCATGGATTTGATGTTGGGTTATGTTAAGGATGTAATAAGGAAGAAAACCATGCAAATTGTTTAAAGAAAAACCGAAATTTTGTTGGTATTTCAAGGGAAAATCCGTGGGTTACCTTAAGTAACCAATGAGAAAAAGTTGTGGTTTAATTGCTAACTTGCTTCCAAGCTTAAAATTGGTGAAGAATAAAGCATGAATTTCATTGTGAAAAGTTTGAAAAAAAATTTTGGTGTGAATTATATAAGGTGGCCGTGGGGTTTGTTAAAGGTTTGGAAGAAAAATTTTGCATGGTTTATGTGATATTTGGTTGATTGAAATCATGCAATTTAATATGCAAATGATGAATTTATAATTGAAAGCATGAAACTAAAATGTTGAGTATGATTTCCATTCATGAGGCCGTGGGTTATAACCCTAAGAAATTGGTTGAAAATGCCAAGAAAATGGGCTTGAAAATGTATTGAAAAAAATGACATTTGAATGACCTAAAGTGTGGTGAAAAGTTTGACAAAATTTGGTTCGGTTTGATTGTGAAAACCGAAACCAAATTAAGGGCAAAATTGTGAAAAAAATTTTGTAATGTGGGTGATAATGTGAAATTGGAATTTTGTGAGCTTTTATGTAAAAGTTTGGAAAACTTTTACATAAAATAGGCTTGTGGTATAGTACGTGGCAGGTACATACGGTTCGAGGCGTACCTAACGCCGGAAGCCTTAAAATTACACCGAAATACTGCCGAAATTTCGAAAACGGCATTCGGGGTAAAATGGAAATTAAAAATAAAAGTTAGGGCCGAGACGGAAACCCGAGTCCCTAACGGAAAAATGTAATAAGGGAAACCTAAGGGGTGGTTCATGAATAGTAACCCGTCCCCTTTAAAATTTAAAACGTGAGTGAAATTGAAAAACCGACCCCGATGGGGGGTGTTTTTAGAAATGAAATAAAAGTCCGAGTCGGGAACGGAACATCCGAACCTCGGAGACCTAGGTCGGGAATGTCTAGATGAACGTTTTAAATACTAGTGAAACGTCCATTTGAGGCTCCGAAACGATAGAAAATCGCTAAACCGACGTAGGGGTCGGAATAGTGCTTCCCGAGGGTCGGGAAAGTGAAAAGTGGAAATAAAATAGAAATGAACCCGGTAATGATTAGAAAAGAGTTAGAAAAGTTCCTGAGAGCCAAAAATGCAGTCTGGATCGAGAAAATTTCCGTCAGGGGCAAAATTGTAATTTTGGCAAAATATAGGGGCAAAATCGTAATTTTGCCAAAATGCAGGGGTAAAATTGTAATTTTGCAAAAGTTGAGAAAAAAATGGGGAAAATGATAAATAAAGTCTGAAAAGTTATAAATAGGTTTTATTTAAGCTTTTAAATGAAAACTAAAAGCTATAAATGGAAATGAAATTAACAGACAAGGTTTTGTTTGTAGGATCCAAAAATCGACCTACGAGGAGGGCGATCAAAGATCCACGAGAGAAAGAGGGAAGAGACTGATAAGGTAAGTTCAGACATTTACCTGTCTGCAACATATAGCATTATTATTGCTAACTTTGATGTACTAACTATAAGTTAGGTACATATGTGCTACGGGCACTACTATAGAGTAAAGAGAGAGACGTAATGTGCTACGGGCACTATAAGAATGGGACACATGGTTAATTGTGCTTCGGGCACTAGAGCGAGGTTAATGAAACTCACTCACCTAAAATTAAAATGTGAACCATTCCTAACCATGGGACAATGTGAAGTCACCGGGTTAGAATTTAAAAAGTCGGTAATGAAACCACTTTCTGGCGTACCAGCCTTCCGTACAGGGAGGTACTATTTTGCCTTCGGGGCTATGAGGATAAGGCTGTGGAGGTCAGCACTGATGTACCGCTCCCAGTCATATAAAATTTTACCTTCGGGGCTATGAGATTAAGGCTGTGGAGGTCAGCACTAATGTACCACTCCCAGTCATGCGCACTTAAATGGTACTGCCAACCTGAGTTCAAAACCAGAACATAAGCAAAGATAATTACCTAAAACTGAAACTATGCCATAATTGAGCATAAGACAGTTTAGTGAGAGTACTAAAATCGCGGGAGATGTACTGTTGTGACACTGTGTTGTGGTCAAACTTACTATTCACGTATGAATAGCGGTCCAAGTTACTATTCACGTATGAATAGTGGTCAAAAGTACTATTCATAATGAATAGTACTATTCATAGAAATTTTATTTCTTGCATGTTTGAACTTACTGAGCTTGTAGCTCACCATTTTTGCTAATGTTGCAGGTAAGCGACCAGCTCAGTAGCTTGTTTGACTAGATGCGGACGGCATGGCGCGTGTCAAATGGGATAACTGGGCGAGGGATATGGTCCTGCCAGAGTCTTTCCGCTGAGCGATAAAAAAAGAAGAAGAAAAGAAAGAAACAGTCTTTTGTAATATTATATATTTTACGAAAGTACTGTAATATGTAAATTACTTTGTATTTGCCAACAAAGTAAATAGTGGAAAAGGTTTTACATGATGTTAAAAAAAAAAAAAATTTCCCCAAAAACGACATGATTTTAAAAGAGAGAGAGATAAGCCGGCGACCCATGAGAGTACAATCTATCGCAGTTAGCGATAAGCTCAATTGTAATAGTATTGTATGATCTCTACGAGGGGTGGGCCGCCACAACCTGACATACGAGGAGAAACCATGCAAATCCTAGTCAAAGAAGACAATGTACTTAGGAATAAGGTTATACCACTTGTAAAAGTGTTGTGGTGGAACCACAACATAGAAGAAGCCATATAGGGACGGGAAGAGCATATGAAAATAAACTTCCCGGAACTATTTTAATTTTCGAGGATGAAAATTTTGTAAGGGGGGTAGGTTGTAAGGACCCCCACACTCATGTAACCTAATTTCTATGTAATGAGAAATCGAGGAATAATTTGATGCCTTTTTATGCAAACTAGTGTAACGCGGTCAGGTACACGGCTGTGTGAGTGGTCGTGTACCACTCGAGTAAAATGAACGTGTTCCAAGACATGGTCGTGTTGAGCAAGCTCAACTGGTACACACCCATGTTCGGACAATATAGGCCCGTGTTGCCTTATACACGCTCGTGTAACAGGCCGTGTAATGAGTAGAGAGCCAGTATATAAACTCTCAAAATGTATGAAACCTAATTAATATACAATGAGTAATTAAGTTAGGAAATACAGTATGATTTCCAGTTTGATAGACTGAACAGGTATGGTACTGTGAAAGGGGGTAACCGACAGTGAACCCGGTCCAGCCTAATATGTGTATAAGTGTATGAGATGCACAGTGTCAGGAAACGGGTCCGGATGACCATTTCTTGACACAAGACTGGTAATAGATCACAAGAACGCTCGGATTGATCATCTGAGCACAACAACGATGAAAAACCCTAGCAAGGATACGGTATCGAGAAAATGATCCAGATGACCTCTTCCCATTTGTAAACTGACAAAATCGGAGTCAGAACGCTCAGACTAGTTAGTTAGTACAGAAAGCAATAAATAGCGAATAGTGAAAAATGCTGTGTCAAGTTACTAGCCAAGACAGCCCTAATTTGACTCAAAACTGATATGTTAACAATCAGTAGGCTCAATCTGGTCAATTGAGCATAAAATGTGAATTTTGGTTGGTAGATATGCAATATTGGGATAAGGGTCACAACGACCTTTACTCATCCCGAAACTGATATATTTAGACTCAGGACGCCCAAATTAGTCAATCAGACACCTGATACGTTTTTTGAGGTGGGATCACACAGATCTTGAAAACTGGTCCAGACGACCTTGGATGGACATAAAACTGATACAATTGGAATCAACACGTCCAAATTAGTCAAGAGAGACTGTGTCTAAAATTTGATACACAAACGCCTTGTTTTACGTGTGAAAGGACAACATAGTATAGACATAACCACAATATAGAAAATAAATAGCAAAATAGACTGATAATGATCTCTTAGACAGTATAAAATGACCAGGAATTGACAGTGTTAAAATCAGATTCATAAAATCTGATTTCTGGATGAAAATTAGAACACTACCGAAAAGGGACCGAAAACCGTAGTAGAAAACTGGACTACGAAGAGAGCAATACAGATTTATTTTTTTTTTGCCCTAAAACCATGTGTCCCTAGCTAGAAAACTAGTTGGTTTTGATCTTCCATCCTTATCCTTTGTGGACACCATCCATATATCCATGCAAGACAACCATCTAATAAGTATACTTTGATCAATTTGCCATTCGTTAAGGAATTATGTAGAGCTAGTAAAGGGACCAATTGGACATATATAATCGGGCCCCTATGAATCCATATGATCATTGCTTTGTACCGACCAACTCAATCATGTGATCACTAATTTCAAAGTCGTACCACTATAAACTCAAAACTGAACTCCCAATTATATACCGTATTACAAAAGCTCGTGACAAGCTATTGTCCAATGACCTTGTCATGTGTGTAAAACCCTCATATAATATCCATGATAACCTTAGGTCAAAGTCCGTTTAACCTACTAATCAAGCTATCTCAAAAAAAAAAAAAAAATAGAATAGAAAGAATGAAGAAATCATAAGAATAGAAAATAGACAGACATAACAGACTAATCTTAAGTGTTAGGCATAGACCATGTTTTATCTGCCTGTTTGTACTTATTGAGCTTTGGCTCACAAGTCTGTTCGTGATGTAGGTAACAAGGGTAAATAACCTACATTATGAAAAGAGAGCAAAAAGGACTAGCAGGCAGATTCCTACAGTGTCATGGACGGGTTATGGATCTGCTTTGCAAATTATCCGCTGTGAAAAGAGTATAGTACAAGAATGTATGTATAAACGTATAAAGACAAGACAAGTGTGTTATGTATAGAAGTGAAGTTTAAAAGTATACTTATGTAATAAAGTATGTTTATATTACTGAGTATTTTAAAGAAAACAAGATCGCAAGTATTTTACAAAATATGAAATGGAATAATATAAGTACATATGCGATTTCAAGAACTCATATATATTAAAAAAAAATTTCAGGGTTTTACAAATACCAATCTTTTAAACCACTAAGAGAAAAGCAAGTCAAGTAGGAGAAAATAAAGAGTAAAGAAAGAAAGAAAGAAAATGGATGACTCGAGCTAGTCGGGTGGCCTACAAGAGTTGGTATCAGAGCAAGTGGTTCTTCCACTGACCTTCCACGACCATCCTGTATCTGCACCTGCTCAGTCTAAGTAAGTTAGTCTTTAGATAATTATTACATTACTATGAGCTAGGCAACATGGTTCGTACACAAGCTAGGCAAATTCAAGAAACTGATTTTGCTGCTATACTAGCCAATATACAAGCTCGGCTGGATGCACAAGAGAGACAGAGCCAGAGATTACAAGAACTGTTAGAATAGAGAAATGTGGAACAAGTAAATCCCCCTCTACCTCAAGTACCAGTCCTAGAACCACAGCCAGCCGTAGAGTCGGTTGTATCCCCGGTACCAGCTGCACCAGGAATAGCTGTGGGTGCCTAACTAGGGATTAATCAGGAACTTTTGTATGAGAGGTTTAGGAAAATGAAGCCATCAGAGTTCGAAGGGTCTATGGATCCATTAGAGGCAGAAGAATGGATCGCCTCACTACAGAGCATTTTTGAATTCATGAACCCTACGGACCAGGAAAAGGTCCTATGTGCTTCCTGCATGTTAAAGAAGGATGCGCGATACTAGTGGGACATAGTCAGAATATAGACAGATACTAGGAGGATGATGTGGAACGACTTCCTAGAGGAGTTTAATAGGAAGTTTTTCAACCTAGATACTCTCCGAGCTTAACAAAGAGAGTTCGATGATTTAAGGCAAGGTGATATGACAATGACCGAGGCCTGTAGTAAATTTGACAGACTGGCCCAATTATGTCTACACCTGGTACCCACAGAGGGAGAAGGGGTACGAAGGATGATTAATATGTTTTGACCGGACATAGCCACAATTGTAGAGAGTGGTGAGACCCTGCTAAATATAGTAGCAGACTGTGTGAGCAGAGCCATGAGGGCAGAACATCATCTAGGTCAAGCAAAAGAAGAAAGAATGAAAGCATGGAAAGAGAAAAAGAAGGAAAGAGACCTTGCGAAGCAGATACAGAAGAACAACCAAGAAGGCCAGAGTAATAGGACTAACCAAGGAATAAAGCCTGGTCAGAAGAATAATCAAAATCAGACAAACCCCAACAAGCAGAAGGCCAACCCAAATGAAAATTAGAATCAAAATACTCGAAACACTCAATAGAGACAAGGCCCTAAAGTTGTGCAAAATCTACAACCATGCTCAAAGTGTGGAAAGATGCATAAGAACTACTGCATGCTACATATATGGCAAAGAAGGTCATTATGCCAGGACCTGTGCATCCAATTGATAGAATCCACTCGAACCCTTCCAGCATCGACAAATTGGTCAAGTCCATGCTGTACAAGGATCCTCCACTTCGATAGGGTGTTAAGAGATTACACCAAAGACAAAGGCGCACCTCCTAGCCTACACCAAATAAGACGTAGAGGTAGGCACTTCCAATGCAGTGACAGGTCAGCTTTTTGTCACTCAAAACCCTACACATGTTTTCTTTGACTTGGGTACATCACATTCATTTGCCTCGTATAACTTTGTACAAATAATTAATCATGCTAAGGATAAAATTGGACAAGTATTTAAGACAACCTTGCCATCTTGTGAGGTATTACTGTTTGATTATTGGTTGCATCATGTGCCAATAATTGTTGCTAATAGAAAATTATGCATCGGTCTAGTCATACTAGAATTAGTTGAGTATGATGTTGTCCTTGGAATGGATTTCCTCAGAAAGTACGGTGCAACAATTGACTGTCAATGGTGAAAAGTGGTGTTCTAGTCTGGAGGAGAAGATCAATTTGAGTATAAAGGGCATTCTCAGAAATTGTCAAATATGCTGATCAGTTCTATGAGAGCAAGAAAGCTAATATCTAGTGGCTATACTAGATATTTAGCTTATATCACGGACACAACCAAGGAGGTGAAGCTTCAACCTAAAGATGTGCTTGTGATCAATGAATTTATAGAGGTATTTCCAGAAGAATTGCCAGGGCTTCCACTGGATAAAGAAATCAACTTTGAGATTAAGTTGCTGCATGGAACGTCACCAATTTCTAAGACCCCGTATAAAATGGCTCCAACAGAGCTTAAGGAATTACAAGCTCAGCTGAAGGAATTGCTCGAGAAGGGTTTCATATGACCTAGTTTTTCACCATGGGGAGCTCCAGTCCTCTTTGTGAAGAAAAAGGACGGCACCTTAAGGATGTGCATAGATTACCGTGAGCTCAATAAAGTTACAATTAAGAACAAGTATCCACTACCAAGAATCAATGACTTATTCGATCAGCTTAAGGGAGCCGCGATCTTCTCAAAGATTGACCTTTGATCTGGTTATCACCAATTAAAGATCAAGAAAGAAGATACTCCAAAAACGTTTCGAACACAGTACGGGCACCATGAATTTCTAGTTATGCCTTTTGGATTGACTAATGCCCCAATCGCTTTCATGGATCTAATGAATCGAGTATTTAAGGAATATTTAGACAAGTTTGTCATTGTGTTTATCGATGACATCCTTATTTACTTGAAGAATTGAAGGGAACATGAAGAGCATCTCTGGATTGCACTACGCACTCTGAAGGAACACTAATTGTATGCCAAGTTTTTGATGTGAGAATTCTGGCTAGAAAAAGTCCATTTCTTAGGATATGTCGTCTCCAAAGATGGAATTTTAATAGACCCAGTAAAGATAGAAGCAGTCAATAAGTGTTCTCCTCCAAAAAATGTGACTGAGATCTGGAGTTTCTTAGGATTGGCAGGATACTACCATAGGTTTGTAGAGGGATTTGCAAGATTAGCTCGCCCTCTCACTGCCCTCACCCGTAAGGAGAAGAAATTTGAATGGACAAATAAGTATGAAGCAAGTTTCCAAGAACTGAAGAATCAGTTGACAAGTGCTCCAGTTCTTATAATCTCTAAAGATGAGGGAGAGTTTGACATTTACAGCGACGCATCTAGGATAGGATTAATAGCTGTCTTGATGCACGAAGGAAAGGTAATAGCTTATGCATCTCGTCAACTCAAAAAGCATGAGAAGAACTACCTAACTCATGATCTAAAGTTAGCAGCCATCGTGTTTACGCTCAAGATATGGTGGCATTTTTTATATGGAGCTCGGTGTAGGATCTTCACAGATCATCAGAGCTCAAAGTATTTTTTCACTCAGAAGGAGCTCAATATGAGATAAAGGATGGTCAGTGCCAGTAAAAGACTACGACTGTGAAATTTTATGTCACCCCGGCAAGGCGAATAGAGTAGCAGATGCGTTGAGCCACAAGTCAATAATGCTAGAATAAGTATCCATCAACAAGCTACGTAAGCCGCTACAATGCAAAATTTCCTCATTAGGATTGGAGCTAATTTTAGGAAAGTTGGCGGTAATGCAATTGAAGCCAACAATCCTAGAAGAAATTAAGGAAGCCTAGGAGTTAGATGGTGTTCTTAGAAGACTTAGAGAAGAAGCTTCCATGAAGGAAAAATCAGAATTCCACCTCTCCAATGATGGAATACTACTCTTTCAAGGACAAATTTGTGTACTAGACAAGGAGGATTTAAAGAAAAGAATTCTTACAGAAGTACATGATACTCCTTATTCAGTACATCCAAGTAGTACAAAAATGTACCAAGACCTAAAGTAGCACTTTTGGTGGAGAAAGATGAAGAATGACATTGTTAAACACGTCATTAGTTGTTTAACATGTCAAAGGATCAAAGCTGAACATCAATGACTAGCAAGCGAGTTACAACCATTGGAGATCCTAGAGTGGAAGTGGGAGCACGTGACTATGGATTTCATGGTAGGATTACCTAAGGCAAGTGAAGGATTTGATGCAATATGGGTAGTGGTCGATCGATTAACCAAGTCTGCTCACTTTATACCCATAAAGATGATGTACACATTGGAGAAATTGGCAGAATTGTATATTGCCAACATTGTGAGATTACATGGAGTACCGACAATGATAGTGTCAGATCATGACAGTCGGTTCGCATCAAATTTCTGGAAAAGTGTACAAGAAGCGATGGGCTCAGAATTAAGATTCAGCACTGCATTTCACCCTTGGACTTATGGATAGTCTAAGCGCACAATCCAAACACTAGAGGATATGCTCCAAGCATGTGTACTAGATTTCAAAGGAGCATGGAACAAGAAACTACCATTGCTTGAATTCTCCTACAATAATAGTTATCAATCCTCCATTGGAATGGCTCCTTACGAAGCGTTATATGGATAGAAATGCAGATCTCCTATCCATTGGTACAATCTGAGGGAGAAAGAACTGCCTAAGACCGAATTCATTCAGGAGACAATTGATGCAATCAAAAAGATCCAACAGAGGATGAAAAGGGCACAGAGTCATCAAAAGAGTTATGTAGATAAAAGATGAAGATTCCTGGAATTCAATGAAGGGGACTTTGTGTTCCTAAAGATAGCACCAATGAAAGGTATCATGCGATTTGGAAAGAAAGGGAAGCTGAGTCTAAGATATATAGGGCCTTTTCCGATTATTAGCCGAATTGGAAAGGTAGCCTATAAGATAGCATTGCCACCAGAATTATCTTCAGCCCATAATGTCTTTCACATATCAATGTTGAGAAAGTACATATTAGACCCTTCACATGTTCTGGACTATGAGCCGATTCAAATTCAAGAAGATTTATCCTATGAGGAGCAACCGGTGCAAATACTTGTTCGAGAAAAGAAAATGTTGAGAAATAGAAGTATTACACTGGTTAAAGTCCTATGGAGAAATCATAGTGTAGAAGAGGCCACGTGGGAAAGAGAAGAAGAAATGAGAGACAAGTACCCCTACTTATTCTAATTTTCGAGGATGAAAATTTTTAGGGAGGGGTGAATATCACAGCCGAGAAATTTTACTGTCCTCTGAAATTTTTTATACCATATGTACACAATAATTTTTATGTGTATAATTGTAAAACATATGTTTTAATACTATTGAGAACGCAACAAAATGTTCTAACCATGCCAAAGTGAGTGTGAGTAAGAATGGAAAATTTTACCGAACCGAAATAGGACAAATGATGCCTTTCCGGTTTCAAAATTTTTAGAAATATATTGTATGGCACTAAAGGATGAAATAGTTATGGTATAAATTTTTAGGCAAACTAGAGTGAGTTAAGGAAAACCGATCGCACGGACAGCCTCAGAAACTCGTTTACATGATTTCGATGCAAAGTCATTCGGTTTGACTTTTGGTCAAAAGGTTTGCTTGAAATTAATGAGAGGAGTCAAAGATTGAATGTGAAACTTGGAATGGATGTAAGGATACATCAAGATCCAAGGGCTAGGGTTTAAAGTCAATTTGATCCAATGGCCATGATTCAAAGTCAACATGAAGAAGTCAAAGAAAGCTTTGAACAATTTCAAGAGACTTCTTGGGCTATTATATGGCGGATTTTTAGAGGAAAAACAGAAAAAATCTGCCCAATTTTGTTTAATTACAAAACAGCCCTTAAAGGTTGTTAAAATTACCTAAAAAGTTTGCAAAAATGCCCCCAAGACAATTGCAAATTAGTCCCTCCTTTTTGGCTCCATATATACACGATTTTCGCAAAAAAGAAACCAGAAAAAATTTGGTTCTTCAGCCCCCCTAGCAGCCGTGTGTTTCCTCCATTGAAACCAGAAAAAATTTTCAAAGTTTTCTTCAAGAAAGTGTGCAAAATTCATTCCCAAGTTCAAGAAATCAAGAAAGCAAGTTAAGCTTCCATTTTTCATGGTTACCTCTTCTTTTTCCAAGAAAAATCCATGTGGGATATGGGCTGTTTTGAAGTGGAAAATTTTAGTTTTTGTTTAATGGATTTTTGCTTTAAAGAATGTTAATAGAATAAGGTTAAAACAAGCAAGGAATTATGAGAATGAAAAATCAATTTTAGGGCACTTTTGCTCACAAAATCCATGAGCTATTTATGGCATGGAAAGGTGAAATTTTTGATGTTACCTTGGTTGGTTTTTGGTGTTGAGAAGTATGTGGAAATGAAATGAAAGAAATGAATGATATGGAATTGAAAAACACATTCTTGTGTTTAGTTTCTTATGAAAATCCGTGTGATATTTAGGAGAGATGGGAAACTTTGTGTTGATGAATTTGGATTGTAAAAATGGTGTTAACATGTAGAGGAAACAAGTAAAGGAATGAAATGAGAAAAATAAAAGTTTGTGATTGAATTTTCAATTGAAAATCCGTGGCCTTCCGAGGGGATAATGCATGAAAATTTGATGAGTTATGTTAGGTTTTGGTGTTGTAATAGATATGTGTTAATGTGGAAAAATGATGCTTCAAAACAAAAATTTTGTTTAGGATTTTCTTAAGAAAAACCATGTATAAGTTAGGGGTAAAGATGCCATTTTAGCATGATGTGTTATGGAATGAAATGAAGTGTAAATTGTGAACTAATCTGAGTCTAAAAATGAGAAAGAACGGGTTGAAATTCCGTTAGAAATGCTTATGTAATTTTTACATAAAATTAGGTTTGTGATATAGTACGTGGTAGGTTAGAATAAGACACATGGTTTTGAGGCGTTTCCTAAGCGCTGGGAACCTAGAATTTTAGCAGAAATGCTGCCATAAATTTTATAACGGCACGAAGGGCATTTCAGAAAAAGATGGGTAAGTTAGGGTCGGGATTTTAAAAGTAGTGAAATGTCCATTTGAGTTCCCGAAAGGTTAGAAAAACAAGAAACGACCTCAAGGGTCGGAATAGTATCACCTGAAGGTCGGGTGAATAGCAACCCGAGCATTTCGACAAGAAAAGTCACAAAAGTTCAGTAAGATCTAAGAAAAGTTATTTTATGATTTTTGGGACTAGAAAACCTAATTAAAAAGCTAAAATGAAAATTTTATAGTCGAAGATCCCGTTAGAGGCAAAATGGTCATTTCGACCATAAATTTAAGAAAGGTCAAAAGAGGAGCGTTGAACCTCCTAGAAGGTTATTTTATGACTTTTGGGTTTAAGAAAGCCAGTTTAAGCAGTAAAATAAAATGTTCATGGTCTTGGTCAAAGTTACTATTCATAATAAATAGTACTATTTATGGTCAAAGTTACTATTTATCATTTTGACCAAAATTTTTGAAATGTTCGGAAAAGATCGTTAGAGCCCCAGAAGAGCCTAAACAGGATTTTAAAGGTCAAAATCAAAATTTAAGTCCGAGAAATGGGGAAAATCCCACTAGGGGTAAAACGGTCATTTTGTCAAAAGTTAAGGGTAAGATAGTAATTTTGTAAAAAGGTTCTGGAAAGGTCTGAATAGGATTGTTCAAGCTTTAAATGCTGTCATAAGACTTTAATTAAGTTTTTAAAAGACAAAGTTTAGAATTTAATAGAATAAAAGTAATTTAATAAAAATGTAATTAACCGACGACAATACTGTTTATAGGAAACTCGACTTGGGACAGGCATAGAAATTTAAAGGATTCGAGAAAGCTTACTTTGGCACAAGCACTGTAAGTATAAAATTTATATGTCTACTCACGAATTGACATACCATAGAATTATATTTATATATAAGTTATATATGTTGTGGCGTATTAATCTAACTTGTTCACAAAGTTAGAAAAACATTTAAAGCTAAAGTAAAGAAAGGTAAATATAAACAAGATAATAAGACTGAAAATGTAAGGTTGGCATACCGGCCTCCCCGGATGTGAGGTTTAAGAATAGCCTCCACCCTAGAAGTGTGGTGCTACCCCAAGAATAAAGTAGTTAATGGCTTAATGTGCTACCCTAAGTGTGGTAGTCCAAAGATTGACCTTGGGGTTGATTGATAGGTCGCCCCCCCTTTCCCCCATTGGTCTGCACGCATTAGGTACGTCCAACCATGGGCCCACAAGTGAAAGATAAAGAAAGAAAAGAAAAGAAAAGAAATGAAAGAAAAGAAAAAGATAGAATAAAAAGAATGAAGAAATCATAAGAATAGAAAATAGACACACATAACAGATTAACCTTAAGTGTTAGGCATAGACCATGTTTTATCTGCATGTTTGTACTTACTGAGCTTTAGCTCACAAGTCTGTTCATGATATAGGTAACAAGGGTAAACAACTTGCATTACGAAAAGAGAGCAAAAAGGACTGGCAGGCAGATTCCTACAATGTCACGGATGGGTTGTGGATCCGCTTCGCAAATTATCCACTGTGAAAAGAGTATAGCACAAGAATGTATGTATAAACATATAAAGGCAAGACAAGTGTGTTATGCATAGAAGTGAAGTAAGTTTAAAAGTATACTTATGTAATAAAGTATGTTTATATTACTGAGTATTTTAAAGAAAACAAGATCGCAAGTATTTTATGAAATATGAAATGGAATAATATAAGTACATATGCGATTTCAAGAACTCATATATATATAAAAAAAAATTCACGTTTTTTCAAATACCAATCTTTTAAACCACTAAGAGAAAAGCGAGTCAAGTAAGAGAAAATAAAGAGTAAAGAAAGAAAGAAAGAGAGTGGACGACTTGAGCTATGGGTGACCCACATATAAACTGTCCGCTGACAAGTAAATAAAACTCCACCTACAGCATGAGCAAAAATGAGTTTAAAGCGTTATTTTTACTCTATGTTAAGTGTACAAATCATGCACGGCTGTTGCATAGCATGATATAAGAGTTTATAAGTTCACAATCGCATAGATTGATGACCAGTATAAGTTAGATGCCATTACATCCTTATCGCGTAAGATTAGTGGATAGCCTAGTAAAGCATATGGCGTATCGGACATGATTCTACAATTGGGTAATTGTTAAGCTTGTCGTGTGACACCCCGTGCCCTTAGTGGCCTGGACCGTCACTAAAAACTACTTCTTTAACTTTTACTTGTACTTCTTCTATAAAACCGATACTTAAACTTACTTAACTCGATACTATAATTTTAGGGGATTTTTTTATATATATGCGTACGTATGTACGATTCACGTACGTATACTATTAAAATGCAGAATTTGAAAACATAAGGATTTCAATTATACACACACACTTATATACTTGTTTATCTGATTACTATTCACCAAATACTATTTAAATATATTATTCATACATATACTGTTTAATGTTACAAAATACCGTTTAACTTTTACTATTCAAAATACTATTTAACTGTTACCATTCAAAATATTGTTTACTTGTACTGTGCGAACGAATACTCGTGGTGTATCTAAAACCTCATCCTCACATCCGCGTCTGCCGCCATCATTGCCCCTTGATGCTTATGCTATAGAACGCTTACCTACAGTATGAATACACTCTATGAGCTTTACGCCTAGGAAGTACAACATATTAACCGTAAAACATGTTTAAAACATAGTACATACTTAAAATCTCATAAGCATGTCAAATATCAACATACACCACTGAACCATTCACATATCAGAACATAGCATATCACTGAATGCAAGATATCACATATTTTATGCATAAAAGAAGCATCGTGTACTATATGCACTTTACTGAAAATTAAAGCATAGCAAACTATAACTAATGCATGGTCTGGTTATGTTCATTTATACTTCAAACTTCTCTTTTCTTTCTCTTGTCTACTTAGGGCTCGTGTATCAGTACCGTGAGTGCGCAGACCATCGGTAACGTTCGTGGTCAAAAGCCAGAGCACCATCAACGGATGCTCAACTTTCTGCTTTAACTTACTTTAAAACCCTTTCAACTGAAAGATTCGGTACGACATGCCTATAAAATTCCATCTTCTTTATCTTTTCGAGCCATAAGCTTCTCTAAGCTATCCCTAATCTTATGCGATCGGGATGTATGGCCTCTAACTTGTTTTTTCATCAATCTACTCGATTGTGAAACTATATGCTCTTATGTGCATCATCATGTGCATGTTAGGCATACTTAACATAGTGTAAAACCATCATTTCAAACTCATTTTATTCATGCTGTAGGTGGAGTTGTACTTACCTGTCAGTGGATAGTTTATACTCTCACCTTCGTCACAATACAGGTACCTCTTTGTAATCATAACACATTTCGTTAACATTCACTCTTAGGTCACTATGGTCATTAGTGACTAATAAAAACTTTATCATTATGTGGTATCGATCTTTATCGGTACTAATTGCCCTTCTCTTGAGAGTTTGATATATATATTTTAATTTCTAATCGTGGTTAATTAATTTATTTACTCAATAAATTAATTAACATCGCTCTTAGGTTACTCTATCGTTAGTGACTAATAAATCTATCGTTGTGTGGTACCAATGCCTATTGGTACCTAACTGCTCTACTTTGGGAGTTTGGTATCTAATTTCTAATCGTGCTTGATTAATTTGTCTACTTGACAAATTAATCATTGTCTCTCATTATCTTGTTCAAACTTGGTCCTTGACTGGTTAACCGACCACTCAACTGACCGAATACCTCGCGTATTGACTGTTTAGCCTATCGGGTTACCTTTATCGATTTAACAACCCTAAATTTTATACTTAGCTCACACCTGTCCCTCGGGTGTTACTATTCCGACATAGGGGCCGTTTTTTTTTTTTTTTTACATTTTTGGATTTCTAATGGGTGGTTTACTAACCCTCAAAACATCCATCTTTCTTTCTTGGGTTTTGGTCACCAAGGGGGCTCGAGTTTTCATCCCGACCACATTTTTACCCTTCGTTTCCTAAAATACTCTTTTGTGCCGTTTTAGAAATTTCAGTAGCATTTCCACTTAATTTTTGGCTTCCTGGCGTTTAGGAAACGCCTCAAAATCATCTAACCTATTCTAATCTACCACATACTATACCAGAGGCCTAATTTTTATGTAAAAACTCAACTTTTTATGTAAAAATATCCATGTTCTCTCACATTTTCTTTTGCGACATTTCATTCATTTTTCTTACAATTCCTCAACTCAGTAATACATAATTAATACATAATTATTTCCAATAATAAAATGAGGAAATCAAGGGATCAAAACTACTACCAAATTGTTCCCATCGGTGATCAAAAGAACCGTTCAGTCTCGACTGCACAATCTTTGAATCATCGTTCTTCACTTTTGAAATTTTGGTTGTCAAATCCGATTCCGCGGATGTGTCCAGAACATCGAAAATAAGCCAACTGGCCATTCTTCAATTTTTGGTCATCGGGTCGCCGTTGACCGGTATTAACTGCCATTGATCGGTGTTGACTGACTGTTGACTAGCATTGACCACGACGACGATGGAAAAGGCAGCCACCAACTTAAAGAGCTCGATGAGAGGAATCCATTGGCTGTGTCAATTTCACCAATCGAGACTCCTATCGTTGGAAATCGACCCTTGAAAGTCGGTGCTAGTAACGGTGGTTGGATCTCCGTCCTCCCGGCATTGTTGGCCAAATTTGATTTGGTGCTTTTATTCCCCATGTTGTTCTGAGCATTTTGGTACCCACCTTGTAGCTCAACTCTGTCAGAATCGACGGATTCCACAGCGGCGACGGTCGCGGCAATGGCGAAGGCTGGGCGGCGCGATCCGGCGTCTGTTGACGTGAAATGAGGCATGGGTTTTGTTATACTCTTCACCATGAAACCATTGGGACTAGAATCATGGCATTTGGGCGTCAGACCGTGGAGATACGGCCGATCGAAATTTTCGACCACCGGCGGCTTTGGGCGGCACGTGCGCCTTCCTCCGGCGTCGGCTCCATCAACTTGGTACACTGTTGGAATCAGCTCGTCGAGAGTTGTCCAATGGTACCTGTGGTATCGAAAACAGAGGTCTAATTCGACCGGTGGTTACTGTTCATCTACAGGTGGTGTAGGGAGAAAAAGATAAGGAAAAAAATTATGGGGAGGCCTTTTTACAATAATCCAAAATTCTGGCCCCTTTATACTAATTTTTTGAAAAATTTTAACATAGGCTATACTGACTAATTTGGGTGTGCTGAACCCAAATATATCAGTTTTATTTTCATCCGAGGTCATCTCTGTAGGGAAATAAATCGGTAAAAACGTATCAGAGTGGTGCAGCAGAACAATAAAAAATTTTAGATCGTTAAATATCTCATGATGCCATATACAATAAACCTACAACAATTAAAACTCATACCTCAAGGACGCCAATCTGTAGGAGGAGAATGAGCAGAGGGCTTCAACCAACTAGCCTTCTCTACTATTCTCCTATTCCCGAATGGCTGAGTGTGTGGGCACTCTGAACCTCGATCGGTATGCTAGCACTGCTAGTCTTCTTCCGACCACCCAGATCTCTAAAGAACTTTATTGTCACGGAGGGCTGCGCAACAATAAGCCTACTCACCTAAGAGTCTGTGGCCTGAGAGAACTGGAGTGGCAGGACCTCTATTTATAGATCTGCATGTGGTGATTCTCTGAATTCGTATTGGATTAGGAGAAGATATTCTCCCTTATCTATAAGCACAAAATCTGAATTTTCCAAGGGAAAAATCCCAACAATAAATTCGGCCACTTTAGGATAAATCCAATCCAAATCTAAACAAGATTTTAACTAGAATTTTATCTCCCTTTTTCAACCAAAAAAATCCGAAAATTCAAAGGAGAATATCTCCTCAAAATTTCGGCCACTTTTAGGATAAGGGAGAATCAAAATTCCACTAGGATTTTCAAGCTTGAATCTTATCTCATCCTTATCCAAAATAACCGAATTTTCCTAGGAGATATGCTCCAAAATTTCGGCCACTTTCTGGGGAGGAGAGAATCCAAATTCGACTGGGATTGAAACTTGAATTTTTTCCCTTGAACCTTATCCAAAAAAAATGAAAATCCATTGAGAATAATCCTTAAAATTTCGTCCATCATTAGTTAGGATTTGGATTCAAAATTCAAGTAGGATTCTAACAAGATTATCCTCTCCATATCCAACTTAAATTCGAATTTCAAACCTTGTGGATTTACTACAACAAATTCGAATCCCACTTGCATTGTGATTCAAAATTTGAATTTCAAATTTCAAATTCAAATTTCAAATTCGAATTTTAAATTCAAATTTCAAATTCAAATTTCAAAATTCAAATTTCAAAATTCAAATTTCAAATTTCAAAATTCAAGTTTCAAAATCCACAAAACAGTTGTGTTTCAAATTCTTGTTCTCATGGATAATTTTCTACAACTCCAATCCAATCTCAAATAAAATCATGGCAACTTTATTTGGAGCTTGAATAATTGTGTACTCTATTATCCAAAACAAAATCTGAATCCAACCGGAGAGAATCTTGTCTATCATCCTAATCCTATGTCATCACCATCCATGCATAATAAACTAGCCAATAGCACACACAAATCAATTTGCCAAACGTTAAGGAATTATATGGAGCTAGTAGAGGGACTAATTGGACATATATAATCGGGCTCCCGCAAATCCATATGATCATCATTCTTTTATCGAACAACTCAATCATATGATCACTAATTTCAGAGTCACACCACTATAAACCTGAAACTGAACTCTCAATTATATATCGTGTTACGTAAGCCTGTGACAAGCTATCGTCCAATGACCTTGTCATGTATGCAGAATCCTCATATGATATCCATGATCAGCCTTAGGCCAAAGTCCGTTTAATCCTACTGATCAGGCTATCTTAAAGTTCCATTATACTACCGAATAAAGAAAATGATTATTCACCATATGTGAATAAGAAGTCATCCGCCCAGTAGACGACCCAAGGCCTTGTCCATTTTCATATTCAGTATAATGCCTTTAAGAGGATACCTTAACCTCCTCATTAGAGCTATGATTCCGATATCTGTAAACGAACCCTTCATCGTGTACAAGTCATGCAGCCAACGAACTGGTCTATAAGCTTACTACCTCTAAGATGCTTTAGCCATTGGAACATCAAAGTACACAAGTCATATACATAAAGCTGTCCTTTTACTCAGGATTAAGGTTACTGCACAATGAACGTCAAAAGCAGATCGATCCACTCAAAGCGGACTTCGTAGATCAATCACGCTTTAGTCCCGGTCTAATATGTCACCACCAAGCACCATATCTATGTCTCTACTTGGGAGTCCAGCTCCAGACAATCAAGACAAACCGTCCCTTCCAAGGCTTTAGACAACATAATAGTCTTAACATGAGTTAGATGCTCGGTCTAACCCTATAGACTACAGACCACAGTTTAGACCGCTAACTTTAGAACATTGTCTTCTCGCATACAAAAGTCCATTGCATGCAACGTTCTAACAGTTTAACAGAAGCAGTCAGGGAGCCATATTTTCTTACATTTACTTTAACATGTAAATATGACGAGGACAGATAGCAATGTAATGAATAACCTCTATATATAATTTTATTATCCAGTTCAAAATAAATACATTAAAATGTCTCTAATGCTTAGGCCATTTCCTAACAATCTCGACCAGTTTTCTGATACTGTGGTTTCCCAGTCAAAAATTATTTTTTGTACTCAAATGACTAAGTTGAGCATGCTGATTCTAAATATATCAGTTTTATTTCAAGAAAAGGTCATCTTGACCAATTTCTTGATACTGTGGTTAGGCCTACATGGTTTTGACACTGCGCATGCATAACTACGCGTGAAATTTCAAACACAGTCTATCTTGACTAATTTCGATGTGTTGATTTCAAATTTCTTAATTTTACGTCCATTTGAGGTCGTTTGGACTAGTTTTCAGGATCTGTGTGACCCCACCTCGAAAAACGTGTTAGGTCGTCTTGACTCTCATCCTGATATTGCGTATTTCTCAAATAAAAATCTACATTTTGTACTCAATTAACCAGATTGAGCCTACTGACTATTAATATATCAGTTTTATGCCAAATTAAGGCCGTCTTGGCTATTAACATGACACTGCATTTTTCACTATTTACTATTTTCTGTCTGACTGACTAATCTGAGTGATCTGACTCTGATTTTGTCAGTCTCTAGGAGAGAAGAGGTCATCTAGACCATTTTTCTCGATACTGTACATCTAGGAGGGTAATTATCGTTGTCGTGCTCAGATGACCAGTCTGAGCGTACTGATGACTAGCTCGTCAGTTTTGTGTCAGGAAATTGTCGTCTGGACCGGTTTCTTGATACTATGTGCCTCACACGCATACTCACACGTACTAAGGTAAACCGATCTCACTCTTGGTTGCCCTTTTCACTGCATGATAGTTTTGTGTCAAGAAATGGTCGTCTGGACCGGTTTCTTGATACTGCGTGTCTCACACGCATCCTAACATAATAGGGTGGACTGATTTCACTGTCGGTTGCCCCTGTCACTGCATGAATAGTAATTAAATGTTACTGTACCTGTTTAATTCATTCAACTGGAAAGTATACTGTATTTATTAACTTAATTTCTCATTACATAGTAATTAAGCTCCATAATTCATTAGAGTCATTACAGCGGCTCTCTACTCATTACACAGCCTTCTACTCGAGCTCTTACACAGGCATGTGTAAGGCAACACGGGCGTGTACATTTCAAATATAGGCATGTACTAGTTGAGATTGCTTAACATGCCCATGTTCTGAAAACACATTCACTAACCCGAATGGTACACGGCCACTTACACGACCGTGTACCTGACCGTGTTACACTACGTGGCCATGTACTCTTACACAGCTTCTTATACTTCAACAGTCCAAATGGTACACGACCACTTACACAGCCGTGTACCTGACCGTGTTCTTCAAATGTGCTCCAAAAAGCTTCAAAATACTTCAAATTCATTCTTTAATTACTTACACGGTAAGTAGGTTTCGTGAATGTGGGGGTCATTACAACCTAACCCCCTTTACAAAATTTTCGTCCTTGAAAATTAGAATAATTCCAGGAAGTCTCTTCTCATATCTTCTTCCCATTCTTATGTGGCTTCCTCAACGCTATGATTCCGCCACAACACTTTTACTAGCGGTATACTTTATTCCTAAGTATTTTCTCCTCTTTGACTAGGAACCGCACGGGTTTCTCCTCATATGTCGAATCAGCATGTACTACAACGGGTTCTTGACTCAGGTCATGAGAGCTGTCTGGCACATATTGTTAGGAAATGCCCTAAGTATTAGAGACATTTTGTTGTATTCATTTTGAACTGGATAAAAAAATTATATATAAAGGTTATTCGTTACATTGCTGTTTGTCCTCGTTTTATTTACATGTTAAAGTAAATGTAAGCAAATATGGCTCACTGACTGCTTGTGTTAAAACTGTTAGAACGTTGCATGCAATGGACTTTTGTATACGAGAAGACAATGTTCTAAAGTTAGCGGTCTAAACTATGGTCTGTAGTCTATGGGGTTAGACCGAGCATCTAACTCATGTTAAGACTATTATGTTGTCTAAAGCCTTGGAGGGGACGGTTTGTCTTGACTGTCTGGAGTTGGACTCCCAAGTAGAGACATAGATATGTTACTTGGTGGTGACATATAAGACCGGGACTAAAGCATGATTGATCTACGTAGTCCGCTATGAGTGGATCAATCTGCTTTTGACGTTCATTGTGCAATAACCTTAATCCTGAGTAAATGAACTACTTCATGTATATGACTTGTGTACTTTGATGTTCCAATGGCTAAAGCGTCTCAGAGGTAGTAGGCTTATAGACCGGTTCGTCGGGTGCATGACTTGTATACGATGAAGGGTTTGTTTGCAGATATCGGAATCATAGCTCTAAGGAGTTAAAGGTATCCTCTTAAAGGCATTATACTGAATGTGAAAATGGACAAGGCCTTGGGTCGTCTGCTGGGCGGATGACTTCTTATTCACATATGGTGAATAATCATTTTCTTAATTCGGTAGTATAATGGAACTTTAAGATAGCCTGATCAGTAGGATTAAACGGACTTTGACCTAAGGCTGATCATGGATATCATATGAGGGTTTTGCATATATGACAAGGTCATTGGATAGTAGCTTGTCACAGGCTTACGTAATACGGTATATAATTGGGAGTTCAGTTTCAGGTTTATAGTGGTGTGACTCTGAAACTAGTGATCATATGATTGAGTTGTTCGGTAAAGAATGATGATCATATGGATTTGGGGGAGCCCGATTATATATGTCCAATCAGTCCCTCTACTAGCTCCACATAATTCCTTAATGTTTGGCAAATTGATTTGTGTATGCTATTGGCTAGTTTATTATGCATGGATGGTGATGATACAGGATTAGGATGGTAGACAAGATTCTCTCCGGTTGGATTCAGATTTTGTTTTGGATAATAGAGTACACAATTATTCGAACTCCAAATAAAGTTGCCATGATTTTATTTGAGATTGGATTGGAGTTATAGAAAATTATCCATGAGAACAAGAATTTGAAACACAACCGTTTTGTGGATTTTGAAATTTGAATTTTGAAATTTGAATTTTGAATTTTGAATTTGAAATTTGAATTTGAAATTCGAATTTGAAATTCGAATTTGAAATTTGAATTTGAAATTCGAATTTGAAATTTGAATTTGAAATTTGAAATTTGAAATTTGAAATTTGAAATTTGAAATTTGAAATTTGAATTTGAAATTCAAATTTTGAATCACAGTCCAAGTGGGATTCGATTTTGTTGTGGAAAATCCACAAGGTTTGAAATTCGAATTTGAGTTGGATTTGGAGAGGATAATCTTGTTAGAATCCTACTTGAATTTTGAATCTAAATCGTAACAAAAGTGGATGAAATATTTGAGGATAATCATCAATGGAATTTCGGTTTTTATGGATAAGGTTCAAGGGAAAAATTCAAGTTTCAATCCCAGTTGAATTTGGATTCTCTCCTCCCTGAAAAGTGGCCGAAATTTTGGAGATAATCTCCTAGGAAAATTCCGTTATTTTGGATAAGGTTGAGATAAGATTCAAGCTTGAAAATCCTAGTGGAATTTTGATTCTTCCTTATCCTAAAAGTGGCCGAATATTTGGAGAAGATTTTCTCCTAGGAATTTCAGATTTTTTGGTTGAAAAAGGGAGATAAAATTCTAGTTAAAATCTTGTTTAGATTTGGATTGGATTTATCCTAAGAAAACCGAATTTTATTGTTGGATTTTCCCATGGAAAAATTCAGATTTTATGGTTATGGATAAGGGAGAATATCTTTTCTTAGTCTAATTCAAATTCAGAGAGTCACCTCATGCAGGTCTATAAATAGAGGTCCTGCCACTCCAGTTCTCTCAGACCACAGACTCTCAGGTGAGCAGGCTTATTGTTGCACAGTTCATCGTGACAATAAAGTTCTTTAGAGATCTGGGTGGTCGGAAGAAGACTAGCAGTGCTAGCATACCGATCGAGGTTCAGAGTGCCCACACACTCAGCCATTCGGGAATTGGAGAATAGTAGAGAAGGCTAGTTGGTTGAAGCCTCCGGTCATTCTCCTCCTGCAAGATTGGCGTCCTTGAGGTATGAGTTTTAATTGTTGTTGGTTTATTGTATATGGCATCATGAGATATTCAACGATCTAAAAATTTTTATTGTTCCGCTGCGCCACTCTGATAAGTTTTTACCAATTTATTTTCGCACAATTGGTATCAGAGCCATCTCATGACTATGCCATGTACATAAATTAGACAATTACTTAGTCTTTTTATTTATGTATGGATTTGATATTTAGAGAGTGGCATTCTAGGGTTCCTTTACGTTGTTATCATGGATTATGTATAAAGTATGTGGTTATTTTAATTTTCTGAATTATTATAAGCATGCTTGTTTATGACGGTTATGGTTCTTTAGATTTTAGAAAAATTGTATCTAGAAATTTTTTATGTAACCATGGGAGCAGTTTATTAACACTATAATTTTCCCATGGGTTTTAATTTTTGTCTCTTAGAATTTTTATGGTTAGAATTTTTTGTACACCAGAAACGGTTTAGGAAATTTTATTTAATTATTCTTGGAGGAGATTGAAGATTGAAAACCGTAATTTATTTTTTCCCAAAAGTTAAATTTGATTTAAAGGTTGAAATTTTGATTGCATGAAAATCGAGACACGACCCCTCGGGATAGGCCGACGGGCCTTGGTGGGGTTGCAGCCCCTGCCCTCGGGCAGGATGGGGCTGCGACAGTCCCTGTGCAGGCTAACACCACCCACGGCCGCAGGCTTGGCCTGTAGCCAAGGGTGGCCGTGGCCTGCCCAAGGCTGGCCGCAGCCTGGGTGTGCAGCCTCTGGCTGCAGGCGCTGCCTGCAGCCGGCCGGCTACTACGCCCAGCCTGGGCGTGCAGCCTGGCACTGCAGGCTTGGCCTGCAGCCCGGCAAGGCTGCACATAGGGGGCAGCCGTGGGCTGCCAACCCCTTTGGGGCTGGTGCTGCCCGCGGCGACTGCCGCCTTCGTAGACGGTGGTACGACGATCTAAAAATCGAAAATTTTTGATTTTTAAATTAGAAATTTAATTTTAAATCATGTTTAAAAATATGTAATTGAAAATTTGAAATTTCTGAAATTACATATTATTACACATGATGTTTAAAATTGTTTAAAAATTTGAATTGGAAATTTAAATTTGAAATTCGAATTTGGAATTTGAATTTGAAATTTAAATTTTTGGAGATTTAAATTTTAAATAATTCTTGGGATGAGAAATAAATGGAGAGGCTACATAAAGATGGATACAAGAAGACGGAACAGAATTCAAGACCCAAAGAATGCTTTGGATGGAATTTTGTAATCTTTATTTTCTTTGTTCTAGGATGGAACCATAACTTGGTTATTCTGTCAATTTTTTTTTCTGTGATATGTCATGGATGTGTAAATATGTATTGATGGATGTTTTGTATGCATATTTGATAACATGTTATATGGGATAGGTGAGTGCCGCTCATACTGTATTGATCATACATAATTTATCAAAACTTGCATGTTTTTCAAAATATTGAGTGGGAGAGGGTTTCAAACAAAACCCACGGCCTCCATTGTTGATCCATATGTGAAAGCATGGTAACGCCTCGCGTCAGTTCTGCCCTGACCACACCCCTCGGTAGGTGTTTACCACCGCCGGTATACTAGATTGGATCTCCTATGTGGAAAACGTGTTCGGGTACGATCCTATTCATGACCACCCCTCGGTGGCTTGGTAGGATGTGAATCGGGCTACGTAAACAATGGTTATACACTCAAGACTCGTTTAGTTATTAACCTTCCCTAGAAGCTCTATTAACTAAATTGGTGGCCAAATAAGCGGTTATTCATATATATCTTAACCTTGGAGGATTCAAGGTAACATATATTAATTGGACGGGGTCCATGTTCCGGCTATTTGTTTTCATGACCACCCCTCGGTGGCTTGGGGCAATAGGTGCTGAGAATTACCATTGCAATGCTACATGTTTTTCAAGTTTCATGTAGGAACATACTTGTATGTTTTATTTGCTAAATTATCTGTATATTTGCTTGGGCTTTGTAATGATGTCTAGTATAATTTTATTTCAGTTCAAAATGTCACCGACACCCCTCATTTCAATACTTACTGAAAATAAGCTGAGTGGCGATAATTATAAAGATTGGAAAAGAAATCTATTAATAGTTCTCAGCTGCGAGAGACACAAGTTCGTACTGGACAAACCATGTCCACCTGGGCCCAAACCTGACACACCACTTGAGGAGGTCTCGATTGCCTATAATCGTTGGAGAGAATCAAATGAGATAGCTCGATGCTACATCCTTGCTAGCATGACGAGTGCTTTACAAAAGCAGCATGAGACTTATCAAGTTGCTGGGGAGATCATGGAAAATCTGGAGGACATGTTCGGAGGCCAAGAAAAATTGGCTAGACAGTCCGCTATCGCCAGCATTATGAACTCTAAGCAAAAGGCGGGTATCCGGTGAAGGACCATATGATCACTCTAATGGGATTCTTCACTGAGGCTGCCGAGAATGGTGCTGAGTTGGACTACAACACCCAGATCGAGATGGTGTTCAAGACTCTGTCTAAAGATTTTGTAGGGTTTAAGGCCGCATACAATCTGGCGACAAAGGAGTTAGGACTAACCGAGCTCATGAAGCAACAACAGGCTTATGAGCGGATGATCAGGGATGAGGATGTGGTCTGACCTAAAGGTGAGGCCAATTTGGCGGAATCTTCCAATCCCTCACGGAAGAGGAAGAGGCCAAATAAGAAGCAAGTGGCTTCTAGTTCTTCTAATCCTCCTGTCTCGGACGGGAAGAAGAAAAAGAAGAACAAGAAGCCAAAGGACCCTAAAAAGTCAAAATGCTTCCATTGTGGGAAGGTAGGTCACTTCAAGAAGGCTTGCCGGGAATTCCTAGCCGCCAAGGGCAAGGAAGGTAAGGAATTTCATTACTTGGAAGTGTGTTCGGTGGAAGAATCGAAAGACACTTGGGTCATTGATTCGGGCGCCACTAATCATGTTTGTGTTTCTATGCAGGGGTTCGTGGAAACGAGAAGTCTACATGATAGGAGCCTCTCGTTACGGACTAGAGATGGTAGCTTCGTGGTGGCTGAAGCAGTGGGAGATGTTTATCTTTATTTTGATCAATTTAGGTTTATTTTATTTAAAGACTGTTTTTATGTTCCTAATTTTAGGAGGAACCTTATATCGGTAGCTTGTTTAATAAAGGATTCTTATTCAGTTTCTTTTAGTAAAAGAGTTGATATTCGTAGAAATAAGTCTTTTATCTGTTCTGGATGGATGGATGGAAACCTATATTTGATCAAACCAAAGATGTACTCACTGCTCGACACTGAATTAATTGATAACTCTAAAAGGTTGAAAGTTCTCACTCTAACAAGGGGTATCTTTGGCATTTAAGACTTGGTCATATTAATCAGGATAGGATTCAAAGATTGGTGAAAGACGGTCCTCTAGAATCTCTGGAGGAGGTACGACTTCCCCAATGTGAGTCTTGTCTAGAGGGTAAAATGACTAAGAGGTCTTTTGGAGCTAAGGGTACAAGGGCTCAGGAGCTCTTAGAAATTGTGCACACTGACGTATGTGGTCCCATGAACGTCACAGCACGAGGAGGGTTCGAGTATTATGTCTCTTTTATAGATGATTACTCGAGGTATGGATATGTGTATCTGATGCACCGCAAGAGCGAAACCTTTGACAAGTTCAAAGAGTATCGTGCAGAAGTGGAAAAACAATTGGATAAATCCATAAAGACACTTCGATCTGATCGAGGTGGCAAATATCTCTCCGATGAATTTCTAGGACATCTTGTAGAGAACGGGATTTTATCCCAATTGACTGCACCTGGTACTCCACAACAGAATGGTGTAGCCGAAAGGAGAAACAGGACCTTATTGGATATGGTACGGTCCATGATGAGTTATTCAATTCTGCCATTATCATTTTGGGGATATGCTTTACAAACGGCATGCTATATTCTGAACCAGGTTCCAAGTAAATCAATTCCCAGAACTCCGTATGAATTGTGGCGCGGCAAGAAGCCCTCCCTTGGACATATGAGAATATGGGGCTGCCCGGCGCATGTACTGGATGGGGATGCAAAAAAGTTGGAACCAACATCAAAATTGTGCATGTTTGTAGGGTATCCAAAAGGAACTAAAAGAGGTCTATTCTATAACCCGAAGGAACAAAAGGTCATTGTTTCAACCCATGTGACATTCTTGGAGGAAAGTCACATGAATGACTTTAAGCCTCAAAGCAAAGTGGTGCTAGAGGAGTTATCGGGTGAAAGAACTGCTCCACAGATTTCGATCTTGGACGTAAGTCTGAGTTCCAGTGAAAGACCTGCAGACGATTAACAATTTAGGGTGCCTCGTCGTAGTGGGAGGGTTTCTAAGAAACCTAATTTCTTCATGTATGATGTTGAGGTATACCAGGCCGAGGCTCATGAGCATGAGGATGATCCGGTCACGTATGATGAAGCTATAAAAGATGTTGATTCTAAATCTTGGAAACAGGCTATGAACAATGAGATGGATTCTATGAAATCGAACTCAGTTTGGGAACTTGTAGATTTGCCGGATGGGATAAAACCCATTGGATGCAAATGGGTCTACAAAAGAAAGAAGGATGCAGAAGGGAGAGTGGAAACTTTCAAAGCTAGACTGGTTGCAAAGGGGTACACGCAAAAGGCTGGAATTGATTACGATGAAACCTTTTCGGTCGTTACTATGCTGAAGTCTATCCGTATTCTTCTGTCCATTGTTGCGGCTCTCGATTAGGAGATCTGGCAAATGGATGTCAAGACGCCATTCTTGAATGGCCATCTTGAAGAGTGTATCTATATGATACAGCCCGAAGGGTTCATAGCGATTGGCCAAGAAAGGAAAGTCTGCAAGTTGCTTAGATCCATTTATGGATTAAAGCAAGTATCCTGCTCATGGAACCAGATGTTTGATCAAGCGGTTAAGACATTTGGTTTTGAGCAGAACGTTGATGAACCTTGTGTTTATAAACGTATTAAGGATGGAAAAGTGGTCTTTCTGATACTCTATGTCGATGATATACTACTCATTGGGAATGATGTAGGGAACTTATCATCGGTCAAGCTTTGGTTACATCAACAGTTTGACATGAAGGACTTGGGAGAAGCTAATTATGTTCTAGGCATTCGTCTTTTCAGATATCGAAAAAACAAAATGATAGCGTTATCCCAAGCTTCATACGTAGATAAAATAATTGACAAATACGCAATGTAAGAGGCAAAGAAAGGCTCACAACCTTCTATTGCCTGTCTAACTCTTTCATTGGATGACTGTCCCAAGACATTGAAAGAAAGAGAGCGTATGAGTAAGGTCCCTTATGCATCCGCTGTGAGTAGCCTTATGTACGCTATGCTTTGTACTCGCCCAGACATATGTTTTGCAGTAGGTATGGTGAGTCGATATCAAGCAAATCCTGGAACCAAGCACTAACAAGCTGTAAAGCATATACTCAAGTATCTTAAGAGAATGAGGGATTATATGCTGGTGTATTCTGGAGGGGACCTAACACCCGTAGGATACACGGATTCAGACTTCCAGACTTGTAAGGATTCGAGGAAATCGACATCTGGATCAGTGTTTTTACTCGGAGGAGGCGTCATTGTGTGGAGGAGCGTGAAGCAGGGCTGCACAGCTGACTCTACTACGGAGGCTGAGTATGTGGCTGCGGCTGAGGCATCTAAAGAAGCGGTTTGGCTCCGCAAGTTCTTTAGAGACCTTGAGGTCATTCCGGGTGTTGACAAGCCTATCACACTTTACTGTGATAATACAGGGGCTATTGTCAACACAAGGGAATCTCGGCACCACAAGAGGACCAAGCACATCGATCGGAGATATCACATTATTAGAGGGCATGTGGAGACAAGACAAGTGGATGTATGTAAGATCGCGTCCGAGGACAACATCACTGATCCCTTTACTAAGACTTTGGTGGCTAGAAGCTTTGAGAGGCATGTAGAGGCGATGGGGATGCGTAACATGGCACATCTACTGGCTTAGGGCAAGTGGGAGATTGTTCAGAAATGCCCTAAGTATTAGAGACATTTTGTTGTATTCATTTTGAACTGGATAATAAAATTATATATAGAGGTTATTCATTACATTGCTATTTGTCCTCGTCTTATTTACATGTTAAAGTAAATGTAAGCAAATATGGCTCACTGACTGCTTGTGTTAAAACTGTTAGAACGTTGCATGCAATGGACTTTTGTATGCGAGAAGACAATGTTCTAAAGTTAGCGGTCTAAACTATGGTCTGTAGTCTATGGGGTTAGACTGAGTATCTAACTCATGTTAAGACTATTATGTTGTCTAAAGCCTTGGAGGGGACGGTTTGTCTTGACTGTCTGGAGCTGGACACCCATGTAGAGACATAGATCTATTACTTGGTGGTGACATATTAGACCGGGACTAAATCATGATTGATCTACGTAGTCCGCTATGAGTGGATCAATCTGCTTTTGACGTTCATTGTGCAATAACCTTAATCCTGAGTAAATGAACTACTTCATGTATATGCCTTGTGTACTTTGATGTTCCAATGGCTAAAGCGTCTCAGAGGTAGTAAGCTTATAGACCGGTTCGTCAGGTGCATGACTTGTATACGATGAAGGGTTTGTTTGCAGATATCGGAATCATAGCTCTAAAGAGTTAAAGGTATCCTCTTAAAGGCATTATACTGAATGTGAAAATGGACAAGGCCTTGGGTCGTCTGCTGGGCGGATGACTTCTTATTCACATATGGTGAATAATCATTTTCTTAATTCGGTAGTATAATGGAACTTTAAGATAGCCTGATCAGTAGGATTAAACGGACTTTGACCTAAGGCTGATCATAGATATCATATGAGGGTTTTGCATATATGACAAGGTCATTGGATAGTAGCTTGTCACAGGCTTACGTAATACGGTATATAATTGGGAGTTCAGTTTCAGGTTTATAGTGGTGTGACTCTGAAACTAGTGATCATATGATTGAGTTGTTCGGTAAAGAATGATGATCATATGGATTTACGGGAGCCCGATTATACATGTCCAATCAGTCCCTCTACTAGCTCCACATAATTCCTTAACGTTTGGCAAATTGATTTGTGTATGCTATTGGCTAGTTTATTATGCATGGATGGTGATGATACAGGATTAGGATGGTAGACAAGATTCTCTCCGGTTGGATTCAGATTTTGTTTTGGATAATAGAGTACACAATTATTCGAACTCCAAATAAAGTTGCCATGATTTTATTTGAGATTAGATTGGAGTTGTAGAAAATTATCCATGAGAACAAGAATTTGAAACACAACCGTTTTGTGGATTTTGAAATTTGAAATTTGAAATTTGAATTTAAAATTTGAATTTGAAATTCGAATTTGAAATTTGAAATTGAAATTTAAATTTGAAATTTGAAATTTGAAATTTGAAATTTGAATTTGAAATTCGAATTTGAAATTTGAAATTCAAATTTTGAATCGCAGTCCAAGTGGGATTCGAATTTGTTGTGGAAAATCTACAAGGTTTGAAATTCGAATTTGAGTTGGATTTGGAGAGGATAATCTTGTTAGAATCCTACTTGAATTTTGAATCTAAATCCTAACAAAAGTGGACGAAATTTTTGAGGATAATCATCAATGGAATTTCGGTTTTTGTGGATAAGGTTCAAGGGAAAAATTCAAGTTTCAATCCCAGTTGAATTTGGATTCTCTCCTCCTTGAAAAGTGGTCGAAATTTTGGAGATAATCTCCTAGGAAAATTCGGTTATTTTGGATAAGGTTGAGATAAGATTCAAGCTTGAAAATCCTAGCGGAATTTTGATTCTTCCTTATTGTCACGGCCCAAAATTTAGACACGTGACACGGCAGCCAAATCATAATATCAACCCGAGATTTAAGGAAAACATTTATTACAAAAAAAAAACACAACGGGTCAACATTATAATTTAGCTAAGCCTAATTATAAAGTAGTATCATAACCACAAAACAAAATAAAGTAGAAAGTAAATACCTTTTAATGCGGAAATCAAACAAAAAATCAGTTTTCAAAAGAAATTACCAACAATAAATATTTCCAAGCATAGAATTTAAATAATGTGAAATAAAGTCCAAACTTAATGTCTCATTACATCAGAACGAGAAACAGAAAGAAGAAGATGGAGAAAATGGATAGCATCATCCTCGGTAGAAACGGATAGCTCAACGATTTTCGGAACTGCTACCTCCCGCACCTAGAAGTAGTCATTTCGAAATCACAAAGAAAAAGGGACGTGAGCGCTGGCTCAGTAGGACAGAAACAAAGGTGGGTTAACAGATAACATTTAAAAATATGGCATAATATTCGTTTCCAAAAATAATCAACCATTTAAAAAAAATACATGACATAATAATCATAAAAAAAATAATCAACAATTTCGTGAAAAACACTTTTAATACAAGTTTTATTCTGCTGAGGACTTAGCGTAGCTGCAATATACGTGCCCTAATATTAAAATAATAAATCATTAAAACAAACCATCATATTATGAGTGAGGACTTGTCGTAGCTATAATATACGTGCCTCGAATTTGAATTATCCTAGATCATCTCGTTACGGTCTAAATAGGCCGAACGGCCCTGCGCAGGTATAGGGACCTTCCCCCATGGCGTCAACTTTGGGACGCGTGCATCATTTACAATGATCGTGAACTAGAGCCCAATTATGTTCACCGGATTATTTAAAAGATGGTATTTACCAAGTTATATTATGCTATAAATCAAAACACGTTTTAAAATACACATTTAATTTCCAAATACGTTGTATGCGTTTATTTCATCAAAAATAATATAATAATTTCATAAACTGAAAATAGCATGCCATTGATAAAACAGGGAAATTTAAAACACTTGACTACTCCCAGAAAAGGCTAGAACGTCCTACCTCGATTATCACACAAGCGTTACGATAAGGTGATCCACAAATCCAGCAAGAACGTCAAATAAATCCTATAATCACAACATATGATTAGTCTAGGTCTAGACATAATCATCCAATCATTTTAGTGTGCCACAAAAGATTTTAAAACGTTTAATAAACATTTGGGATTTAAAATTTTTGAAAATCTCTAAGTTAAGATATTACTGGGCATGGGCAGACTGACCTAGGCTGAATGTAAAATCCATATTAATTTATTTTTCAGCCCAAAAATTCTAAATTTTTAATATGCTAAACTAGACATCTGTAGCTTTAATTCCATATAATTTTTATAATTTTTGGACATCATTTGGTCATTCAATTAGGCCAAAAACTGAGGGTTGTTTTCAGGCATAAAAATCTGGGTTTCAGTTTCGGTTCAAAACCTGGCAGTTCTGTCCGCCTATCTTAGAAAAATATTTTGACTAGGCAAACGGATGAGTTTGGTTCTGAAATTTTGCAGGCATTTAGGGGACATCTTCAATTTAGTTTTAGGCTCACGAATCACTCAAAAATCATTTTTAAAAGTCAAGTTATGGCCGACAAAAATTTACTGTTCATATAGTAATTTTCTGGATTTCTGTTTTTCTGTGTCCGAATTTCGATTAGCCTCAAACCAATTCAATTTTCATCCAATGATCACGAAATTTTGTGGAGAGCCTTATTTATATGTAATTAACACAAGCCAAGAATCAAATTGACAAAATCATAAAATCTTACACATATGATAATAGGGTTTTTGAAAAGGGGGTCAATGAGGCAAAATTTTTAGGGTTTGAGAGAGAGATTCACACCTTGTTTGTGCTACATTATTTTTGATGCTTGGTCTCCTTTTTGGCTGAATTTGTGTGAGTGTTGGAGTCTTCAAAACAGTAGGGAAAACAGGGGAGAAAACCATATAAAAATTCGGATTTAAAACCAAAAGGAGAAGGAAGGAAAAAGTTTGATTTCTCACCTTGTTTTTGTCTCAAAAATTGTTGAATCTTTGAGCTGCCTTTTGATAGGTTTTGTTACTGTTTTGGGTGTGTTTTGGGAGAGAAAATTCAGAGAGGAGAGAAGGGAAAGCTGGCCGAATTTTTGAGGGTGAAAGGAAGGGTGAATGAGAGTTAAAAGGGGTTTTTATACTAGGTTTTTCTTTCCCTTTCTCTTCCTTGTTTGGCCGAAAATTTCTAAGGGTAAAAGGGAAAGTTTTTATGCTTTTTTGAGGCTAGGGTTTTCTCTCTTATTTCCCCTTAAGTGGCCAAAATTATCCCTTAGTTTTTAAGGAAAAATAATTTTAATTTTGATTGAGTTTTTAACTTAGCTTTTAATTCAATAAAATCTCCTTTATTTCCTACACTTTATGGTCAAATTTCTTCTTTATATCTAAGGAATGAAATTTGAATTTGAATCCTCCTTGGATTTGTGGAATTTAAATTTTAAATTAAATCCCAAGTGATGGCCGAATATTTTAAGGTTTCTTTTTGAAGTTCAAATTGTTGACTTTTTGAGCGGAATTTGACTACGAAACCAACCTAGGGTTTCCAAAAGGATTTTTAATTAATTTTTGGCACACTAATTTTATTTAAATTATATATTGACCCTTAAATAAAATTTAAGGGGTCACACTTATCCTAAAAGTGGCCGAATATTTGGAGAAGATTTTCTCCTAGGAATTTCGGATTTTTTGGTTGAAAAAGGGAGATAAAATTCTAGTTAAAATCTTGTTTAGATTTGGATTGGATTTATCCTAAGAAAACCGAATTTTATTGTTGGATTTTCCCATGGAAAAATTCAAATTTTTTGGTTATGGATACGGGAGAATATCTTTTCCTAGTCCAATTCAAATTTAGAGAATCACCTCATGCAGGTCTATAAATAGAGGTCCTGCCACTCTAGTTCTCTCAGACCACAGACTCTCAGGTGAGTAGGCTTATTGTTGCACAGCTCATCGTGACAATAAAGTTCTTTAGAGATCTGGGTGGTCGGAAGAAGACTAGCAGTGCTAGCATACCGATCGAGGTTCAGAGTGCCCGCACACTCAGCCATTCGGGAATTGGAGAATAGTAGAGAAGGCTAGTTGGTTGAAGCCTCCAGTCATTCTCCTCCTGCAAGATTGGTGTCCTTGAGGTATGAGTTTTAATTGTTGTTGGTTTATTGTATATGGCATCATGAGATATTTAACGATCTAAAAATTTTTATTGTTCCGCTGCGCCACTCTGATACGTTTTTACCGATTTATTTTCACACACATTTCTTCAGCATCGAGACGTGAAAGACATTGTGCACTGTAGCTAACTCAGGAGGAAGCGCTATGTGCCTAGGACTGAGCTTTCATTTCTTTTCAAAGCATATCACCCCTTTCATGGGTGCCGCCTTGATAAAGACCAAGTCTCCTACTTGGAACTCGAGGGGTCTATGACACTTATCGTCAAAATTCTTCTGTCGACTGTGTGTTGTATCTAATGTTTCTCGTATCAGCTTCACGTCTGCCGTGGTATTCTTGATGATGTCCAAGCTAACTAGTCGTTTCTCTTTGGTCTCATACCAATGAGCCAGAGATCTACATGTCTTTTTATAAAGTGCCTTGTATGGTGCCATCCTTAGCGAGGAATGGTAGTTGCTGTCGTATGAGAACTCGCTCAAGGGTAGCTTTTGATCACAATTTCCTTTAAGGTCTAGGACACCGGCTCTCAACATGTCCTCTAATGTCTGTATGGTACTCTCAGACTAACTGTCAGTCTGAGGATTAGATGCTGTGCTGAACTTTAACTTAGACCCTAATGCGGCTTGAACGCTTTGCCAAAATCTGGAGGTGAAGCATCCATTGTGATCTGAGACAATCAACTCTGGCACTCTGTGTAGTTTTACAAACTGAGCTGCATAAATTTCTGCTAGTCATTCCACCAAGTAGCTAACTTTTATCGTAAGAAATCTGGCTAATATTCATCAATCTATCTATGATCACCTAGATTTCATCATTGCTGTTGGAGGTCCTTAGCAGTCCGACCATGAAGTCCATCATGATCTAGTCCCATTTTCACTCAGGTAATGAAGTTCCTTACCTTCCTTGCCCTTGGCGGCTAGGAATTCCCAGCAAGCCTTCTTGAAATGACCTACCTTCCCATAGTGGAAGCACTTGGACATTTTAGGGTCCTTGGGCTTTTTGTTGTTGTTCTTCTTCTTCTCATCCGAGATAGGAGAATTAGAAGAATTGGAAGCCACTTGCTTCTTATTTGACTTCTTCCTCTTCCGTGAAGGTTTGGAAGATTCCGCAAAATTGGCCTCTCTATTGGGTTGGATCGGGTTAAGACGACCTTATCTCGCCCCAAAACTAATATATTTAGACTCAGAACGCCCAAATTTGTTAATCGGGCACCTGACACGTTTTTAAGTCAGGGTCACATAGATCTTGAAAACTGGTCTAGACGACCCCAAACGGACTTAAAACTGATAAAATTGAAATTCGCACATCCGAATTAGTCAAGAGAGACTATGTTGAAAATTTCACGTGAAAACACCTCGATATGCGTGTGCAAGTATAACACAGTATAGACATAACCACAGTATAGGAAATGAAGAGTAAATTGGTGTAGAATGGGCTCTTAGACAGTATAAATCAACTAGAAATCATTAGTACAAAAATTGGATTAAAAAAAAATCTAATTTCCAGATGAAAATTAGAACATTATCAAGAAGGATTGAACACTGCAATAGAAAATTGGACTGCAAAGAGAGCCAAGGGCAGATGAATTTTGACCCTAAAAACCATGTACTCTAGCTTTAAAACCAGCTGGTTTTGCTGCACAAAAACCACAAAAAGTAAGAATAAAAAAATGGGAAGGTTATTGTGGCGGCCCGCCCTTCACGGAGGCCAACAATACTAGCATAGTAGAACTCTAAAGTCCACTATGATAGACTGTTACCTCATTGGGTCACCGGCAACTTATTTATAACTTTTCTTTTATATTTACTGATCAAAATTTTAAACTTAAATTTTTAGCTGGGGAAAAACTGGGATTTTTTTTTTTAAAACAGAACTTTAAACTGTAAAGTCGTAAAACCTCATAAAGTACATACTGTAATACATATAATATTCTGTTGTGCTCAATTTACATCATGTTACAAATATTCAAAATAACTTTCAAAGTCTGTTCAGAGGAAAACATAAGCAGGACCATTACCCTCGCCCAGCCCTAGTGGCAGATGTAGATCCTGCCCCTCGTCCATCCACTACCTACTGATGTACAGGCTTCTTACCTGTAACATGAATAAACTTGTGAGCAACAGACTCAGTAAGTTCAAACATACAAACTAGAACATAAAACATAAAATCATAAAAAGTACTATTTATATAAATAGTAACTTTGACTTTTGATCATGAATAGTAAGGTTGACTTTGATCGATACTATTCATGTTAACTTTGACCTAAGATGCTGCACACATACAGTTAGTACATATTATGCTCAATTATGATAAATCTTAAGTCTTAGGTCTTTATCTTGCATTAAGTTCTGGTGTTGGGCCCTTGGATTGGTCATACCGTAGTGTGTGCATGACTGAGAAGGACTATGGGGAGCGACCCTCCGGCCAATGCTCTACAGTCTATATAATAATGGACTTCCATATCCGGGACGTACCACCATCGGTGTAGAAGTCGTATCATATCTGAACATGGAGAACCTCCACCTGTGTGGGAGGCCCGTACGCCAATACTAGTTTCATTACCGACTTTCTTATGGTTCCTGACCGATGGCATTATGATTGCCTCCTGGGTCTAGAACTCCTTGCATCATGTTCTTTAGTTGTAGTTATTTATTTGTGACAACCGGGAAATTCAGGCAATTCTCGGATGAAAATGTACAAATGTATGTATATAACAATTTGTACTATTTAAAGAGTGAAATAAATGTATTTATATTGTTTAGAATATATGAAAATGTTCTAACAATACTGACGAGTAAGAATTCAGTGTTGGAAAAATTCACTGAGTTAAAACGGGTGAAACGGTGCAAAATCGGCATTGAAAACCCTAACCGGAGCAATAAAAGACGGAAAACTTCCGGGATTGATTTTGATCAAACGGAAGCAGTTTAAATTGATCCGACTGCACAGGAGACCTCAGGAACACGCCGGGACGATTTCAGAAAAATTTCGGCTCGAACCGGTATCGGTCAAAAAGTAGTCGAATTAATGTGAATAGTGAAAGTCAAAGTCAACTTTTGCTTTAGCATTTATGACATCATAAATCCATTTAATAAATAAAAAGAAGATGATGATTGGTAGAATTAATGGCCATGATTCATTTGCCTTTTTGATCTAAAGGCCAAGATTTGGCCAAAAATACACCTTTTTAATTTTTGAAAATTATGGAAAGAATTAGTTTGAAAGATGTCTAATTCTCATTGGTGGAAGGCTAAATTAATTGGCCTTTGGTTTCATTAAGTCGGCAACATTGTGATAAAGTGGCCGAAACTTGTTTCAAAGCCAAAACCAAAAGAAAGAAAATTTCTTCTAAGTGTTCATGGAGAATACGTGAGCCACCAAGGAGAACCAAGCAAATCTTCCAAAATTTCTTCACAAAAGTGGTATCAAACACTTCATTGAAGGCAAAGGAAGCAAGAAAGCAAGGTAACCTTCTTTGGTTTGCATTTTTTCTTGGTTTTTCTTCAAGAAAACTATGGGATGAATAGTGAAAAAGATGGAAAAATTTTTGGTGGTTTTCAATGATTTGATGCTTGGGTTTTGTTAAGGGTGTAATTAGTAGGAAAACCATGTAATTTGTTTAAAGAAAAACCAAATTTTGGTTGGTTTTTCAAGGGTAAATCCGTGGGTTACCTTAGGTAACCAATGAGAAAACTTTGTGGTTAATTGCTAACATGCTTTCAAAGTTGAAATTGGTGAAGAATAAAGCTTGTATGTCATGGTGAAAAGCTTAAAAAAAATTCTTGGTGTGAATTACATTAAATGGCCATGGGGTTTAATAATGATTTGGAAGAAAATTTTTGCATGGTTTATGTGGTATTTGGTTGATTGGAATTATGCAATTTAATATGCAAATGATGAATTTATAATGGAAAGAATGAAACAAAATTGTTTGGCATGTTTTCATTCTTTGGCCGTGGGGTACAAGTGTGTAAAAACCCTAGGAAAATTGGTTAAAAATGCCAAGAAAATGGGCTTGAAAATGTGGTAAAAACATGACATTAAATGGCCTAAAGTGTGGTGAAAGTTTGACAAATTTTTGGTTCGGTTTGGTTGTGAAAACCGAAACCAAATTAAGGGCAAAATTGTGGAAAAAATTTTGTGATGTGGGTTAAAATGTGAAATTGGAATTTGTGGGTTTTTATGTAAAAGTTTGGAAAACTTTTACATAAAATAGGCTTGTGTTATAGTACGTGGCAGGTACATACGGTTCGAGGCGTACCTAACGCCGGAAGCCTTAAAATTACGCCGAAATGCTGCCAAAATTTTGAAAATGGCATTCGGGGTAAAATGGAAATTAAAAATAAAAGTTAGGGCCGGGGCGGAAACCCGAGTCCCTAACGAAAAATTTTGAATAAAAAAATTTTTTAAGGGGTGGGTCATGAATAGTAACCCGTCCCCTTGAAAATGAAAAACGTGAGTGAAATTGAAAAGAAAAAAAAAAAAACCGACCCCGAGGGGGGCATTTTTGGAAACGAAATAAAGGTCCGAGTCGGGAACGGAAAACCCGAGCCTCGGAGACCTAGGTCGGGAAAGTCTAGATGAATGTTTTAAATACTAGTGAAACGTCCATTTGAGGCTCCGAAACGATAGAAAATCGCTAAACCGACGTAAGGGTCAGAATAGTGCTTCCCGAGGACCGGGAAAGCAAAAAGTGGAAATAAAATAAAAACGAACCCGGTAATGATTAGAAAAGAGTCAGAAATATTCCTGAGAGCCAAAAATGCAGTCTGGATCGAGAAAAAATTCTGTCAAGGGTAAAATCGTAATTTTTCAAAAGTTGGGGGAAAATGGTGAAAATAATAAATAAAGCCTAAAAAGTTATAAATAGGTTTTATTTAAGCTTTTTAATGAAAAATAAAAGCTATAAATGGAAATGAAATTAACAGACAAGGTTTTGTCTGTAGGATCCCAAAATCGACCTACGAGGAAGGCGATTCAAGATCCAAGAGAGAGAAAGGGAACAGTCTGATAAGGTAAGTTCAGACATTTACCTGTCTGCAACATATAGCAATATTGTGCTAACTTTAATGTACTAACTATAAGTTAGGTACATATGTGCTACGGGCACTATTATAGAGTAAAGAGAGAGACGTAATGTGCTACGGGCACTATTAAGAATGGACACATTGTTAATTGTGCTTCGGGCACTAGAGCAAGGTTAATAAAACGCACTCAACTAAAATTAAAATGTGAACCATTCCTAACCACGGGACAATGTGAAGTCATCGGGTTAGAATGTTAAAAAGTCGGTAATGAAACCACTTTCTGGCGTACCAGCCTTCCGTATAGGGTGGTATTTTTGCCTTTGGGGCTATGAAAATAAGGCTGTGGAGGTCAGCACTAATGTACCGCTCCCAGTCATGTACTATTTTGCCTTCGGGGCTATGAGATTAAGGCTGTGGAGGTCAGCACTAATGTACCGCTCCCAGTCATGCGCACTTAAATGGTACTGCCAACCTGAGCTCAAAATCATAATATAATTAAAGATAATGACCTAAAACTGAAACTGTGCCATAATTGAGCATAATACAGTTTAGTGAGAGCACTAACATCGCGGTAGATGTACTAGTGTGATACAGTGTTGTGGTCAACCTTACTATTCACGTAAGAATAGTGGTCAAAGTTACTATTCACGTATGAATAGTAGTCGATGGTACTATTCATGATGAATAGTACTATTCATAGAAATTTCATTTCTTGCATGTTTGAACTTACTGAGCCTGTAGCTCACCATTTTTGCTAATGTTGCAGGTAAGCGACCAGCTCAGTAGCTTGTTTGACTGGATGCGGACGGGATGACGCGTGTCAAATAGGATAACTGGGCGAGGGATATGGTACTGCCAGAGTCTTTCCGCTGAGCAATAAAAAGGAAAAAAAAAAAAAAGAAGAAAGAAACAGTCGTTTGTAATATTATATATTTTACGAAAGTACTGTAATATGTAAATTACTTTGCACTTGCCAACAAAGTAAATAGTGGGAAATGTTTTACATGATGTTTAAAAAAAAAAAAAAAACAAAAACAAAAAAATTTTTCCCCAAAAACGACATGATTTTAAGAGAGAGAGAGATAAGCCGGCGACCCATGAGAGTACAATCTATCGCAGTTAGCGATAAGCTCAACTGTAATAGTATTGTATGATCTCTACGAGGGGCGGGCCGCCACATTATTATTCCATGTTAGTGTGCATATAACACCTGAATATATATTTACATATCATATATAGCATATAGACATATCAAGTAAATTCATGTTGCAGACAAGTAAATGTCTGAACTTACTGTTATTTTGCTAATGATTCCTTCCCTGAATAAATTGACTTCCTTATATCACCTTTTCGTTAATTCTCTATAACTGAAATAAATCATGGTTATTAGTGCTACTCATTTTATATTCACAATATTGTGAAAATGTAAATTTCTAATTTTTTTATCCCTAATTATTAAGTTAGGGCTTATTTTTAAATTTTGCATTTATTACATGGCCTAGTACACAGCCGTGTTTATGGCCGTGTACCTCTCGGGTTTGGGAATCCTATAACCGAAATGAATCATGGTTATTAGCGCTACTCATTTTATATTCACAATATTGTGAAAATGCAAATTTCTAATTTTTTTATCCCTAATTATTCATTTAGGGCTTATTTTTAAATTTTGCGCTTATTACATAGCCTGGTACACGGCCGTGTCCATGGCCGTGTACCTCTCGGGTTTGGGAATCCTTTTCTACATGCCTATGTATATTAAAGAGTCCTTTACTACACGCTTGTGTTCCCCTGGTACACATCTGTGTACTATCTAAAAATTCAAAGTTAATTGTTAAAACCTTAATTAAGGCCTTAAAAATTATTATTAATTCATTCGGAGGCTTTTACAACCTTTTTCTAGCTTTCTAGAAAATTTTGGTCAAAATGACCATTTTGCCCCTGACGGGACCGTAGACTTTGAAATTCCCATTTTAACGTTTTAACTGAGTTTTCTAGTCCCAAAAATCATAAAACAATCTTTCTTAAGTCTTGGCAAGCTTTTACGATGTTTCTCGTCAAAATGCTTGGGTTACTATTCACCCAACCCTCGGGTGGTACTATTTTGACCTTCGGGGTCGTTTCTCGTTTTTCTAACCTTTTGGGACCTCAAATGGACAATTCACTAGGTATGAAATCATCCATTGTCCTTTTCTCGAGCCTAAGTTCCTGAGGGGGCTCGGGTTTCCGGTTCCCAACCCTATTTTTACCCCTCGTTTACCAAATTTCCCTTCAGGCATCCTGAAAATTTCAGCAGCATTTCTGTTGAAATTCTAGGTTCCCAGCGTTTAGGAAACGCCTCGAAACCATCTATCCTATTCTACCCTGCCAAGTTCTATACCACAAACCTAATTTTACGTAAAAGTTACAAACTTTTTAGTGAAATTTTTCATTAAAATCTCATTGTTTCTAACGGAATTTAAACCCGTTCTTTCTCATTTTTAAGCCTGATTTTATACACCATTTACACATTCACAGAACTTTATCAAAACTTCTCATTTCCACTAAACCTAGCCATGGATTTGATTAGCAACAAGCACCAAAAATTCAATTTCTTTCTTGTTCCTAACTTTATCAAAATTTTCATCACGCATAACATGTTTGATGAATTCCAATTATTACCCTAAACAAGTGAAAAGTTTCATTCAACCCCCCTTGCATGCTCACGGATTTTCCATGAAAAACAACCACAAAATTTTTTTTTATTTTCATTTCTTTTTCATGATTTCCACACAAAATCAAAACCATATTTACCATACACTTTCATCAACACAAGGTTTCACATTACACTTAGGGTTTCACATGATTTTTGGGTAGAAAATGAGACACAAAATCTATGTTTTTCAAACTCATTTCATTCTTTTTATTCATTTCCTTTCCGCACGATTTTCAACACCAAAAACCATGCAAAACAACACCAAAATTTTCACCATTCTAAGTCCTAACAAACCCGTGGTTTTAATGAGGGAAACACATGTACAACTTGATTTTTCATGCCCTTGTTCCTTGCTTAACTTAATCTCATACCACTCACACACTTTCAAGCAAAAATCCCTTAAACAAAAACTGATTTTTCTCACTTCAAACCAGCCCATAACACACGGATTTTTGCCATGAAAACAAAAAGAAATCATGTCAAAATGGGAGTTTACCTTACTTGCTTGATTACTTGAACTTTAGGATGAATTTTTCACATTTTCTTGCAACAAACTTGAAGAAATTTTTATGGTTTCAATGGGGGAGGTGCACGGCTGCTCTAATGGCTGAAAATTAGATTTTTTTGCGGCTTCTAAGTGTCCAAAATTGTGTATATAAGCAGCCAAAAAGGAAGGACTAAGTTGCAAAACTTTTAGGGACCTTTTTGCAAGCTTTTTGTGTAATTTTTCCACACTTTAGGGGCTGGTTTGTAATTAATCAAAGTAGGGTAGATTTTTTTTTTTCTGATTTTTGCCCCAAAATGTTAGGAAATGCCCTAAGCATTAGAGACATTTTGATGTATTTATTTTGAACTAGTAAATAAAATTATATATAAAGGTTATTCATTACATTACTGTCTGTCCTCATTTTATTTACATGTTAAAGTAAATGTAAGCAAATATGGCTCCCTGACTACTTATGTTAAAACTGTTAGAACGTTGCATGCAATGGACTTTTGTATGCGAGAAGACAATGTTTTAAAGTAAGCAGTCTAAACTATGATCTGTAGTCTATGGGGTAAGACCGAGCATCTAACTCATGTTAAGACTATTATGTTGTCTAAAGCCTTGGTGGGGACGGTTTGTCTTGACTGTCTGGAGCATAGACTCCCAAGTAGAGACATAGATATGTTGCTTGGTGTTGACATATTAGACTAGGACTAAAGCGTGATTGATTTAAGTGGATCGATCTACTTTTGACGTTCATTGTGCAGTAACCTAATCCTGAGTAGATGAACAGCTTCATGTATATGACTTATGTACTTTAATGTTCCAATGGCTAAAGCGTCTCAGAGGTAGTAAGCTTATAGACCAGTTCGTTGGGTGCATGACTTGTATACGATGAAGGGTTTGTTTACAGATATCGGTATCATAACTCTAATAAGGAGTTAAGGGTATCCTCTTAAAGGCATTATACTGGATGTGAAAATGGACAAGGCCTTGGGTCGTCTACTGGGCGGATGACTTCTTATTCACATATGGCGAATAATCATTTTCTTTATTCGGTAGTATAATGGAGCTTTAAGATAGCCTGATCAGTAGGATTAAACGGACTTTGACCTAAGGCTGATCATGGATATCATATGAGGGTTCTACATACATGACAAGGTCATTGGACGATAGCTTGTCATAGGCTTATATAATACGGTATATAATTAGGAGTTCAGTTTCAGGTTTACAGTGGTGTGGCTCTGAAATTAGTGATCATATGATTGAGTTATTCGATAAAGAATGATGATCATATGGATTCGCAAGAACCCGATTATATATGTCCAATTGATCCCTCTACTAGCTCCACACAATTCCTTAACGTTTGGCAAATTGATTTGAGTATGCTATTGACTAGTTGATTATGCATGGATGGTGTTGACATAGGATTAGGATGGTGGACAAGATTCTCTTTGATTGAATTCAGATTTTGTTTTGGATAATAGAGTACATAATTACTCAAACTCCAAATAAAATTGCCATGATTTTATTTGAGATTGGATTGGAGTTGTAGAAAATTATCCATGAGAACAAGAATTTGAAATACAACTGCTTTGTGAATTTTGAAATTTGAATTTTGAAATTTGAATTTTGAATTTTGAATTTTGAAATTTGAAATTTGAATTTGAAATTTGTATTTGAAATTTGAAATTCGAAATTTAAATTTGAAATTTGGAATTCGAAATTTGAATTTGAAATTTGAAATTCAAATTTTGAATCACATTCCAAGTAGGATTCGAATTTCTTGTGGCAAATCCACAAGGAATGAAATTTGAATTTGAGTTGGAAATGGAGAGGAAAATATTGTTTGAATCCGACTTAAATTTTGAATCCAAATCCTAACAAATATGGACGAAAATTTTAAGGATTATCCTCATGGAATTTTTGGATTTTTTTTTTATGGATAAGGTTCAGGGAAAAATTCAAATTTCAATTCTAGTTGAATTTGGATTCTCTCCTCCCTGATTATGGCTGAAATTTTGAGGAAGATCTCCTAGGAGATTTTCGGTTATTTTGGATAAGGATGAGATAAGATTTAAGCTTGAAAATCCTAGTGGAATTTTGATTCTTCCCTTATCTTTTGTGGTCGAAAATATTTGGTAAAAAATCCTCTAGGATTTTCGGATTTTTTGGTTAAAAAAAAAGGGAGATAAAATTCAAGTTAAAATATTGTTTAGATTTGAATTGGATAATCCTAAAGAGGCCGAAATTTTGTAGGGATTTTCCCCTTGGAAAATTCAGATTTTTTGGTTGTGGATAAGGGAGAATATCTTCTCCTAATCCAATTCAAATTCAGAGAATCACATCATGCAAATCTATAAATAGAGGTCCTGCTACTCCAGTTCTCTCAGACCACAGACTCTCAGGTGAGTAGGCTTATTGTTACATAACTCACCATGACAATAAGTTCTTTAGAGATCTGGGTGGTCGAAAGAAGACTAGTAGTGCTAGCATACCAATCGAGGTTCAGAGTGCCCACACACTCAGCCATTCGGGAATTAGAGAATAGTAGAGAAGGCTAGTTGGTTGAAGCCCTCCGGTCATTCTCCTCCTGCAAGATTGTCATTCTCCTCCTGCAAGATTGGTGTCCTTGAGGTATGAGTTTAAATTATTATTGGTTTATTGTATATGACATTATGAGATATTTAACGATCTTGAAAAATTTTTATTGTTCCATTGCGCCACTCTAATACGTTTTTTTGTCGACTTATTTCCTACATAAAATCCGCCACCTAAGTGCCCTAGAAACCTCTTGAAATTTTGATTAAGCTTCCTTTGACTTTCCTTGTTGACTTTGAATCCTAACCATTGAATTTTCTTGACTTTAAACCCTAGCCCTTGGATTTGAATATATCCTTACATCCTTTCAAAAATTTACATCCAATCTTTGACTCCCCTCATTAAATTCTAGGTCAAACTTTTGACCAAAATTAAAACTTTAAAAATTTTGCACCGAAATGGCATAGACGAGTTTCTGAGGCTGTCTGTGCGATCGGTTTTCCTTATTTCACTCTGGTTTGCCTAAAATTTCATCCCGTAAGTATTTTATCTTTTAGTGGCTTATAGTATAATACGTCGACTAGTGGGATCGTCTTATTTCTTAACACCTTTTCTTCATGTGCCAAAATCAGCACAGGTTGATTTTGGTAGGTCAAATCTTCTTGAACTTGTATCGGTTCATACTCCAGCACATGTGATGGATCAGGTACATATTTCCTAAACATTGACACATGAAAGACATTGTGTACTACCGACAAATCTGAGGGTAATGCTAACCTGTAGGCTACTTTCCCAATGCGTTCGATTATTTCAAATGGCCCAATATATCTAGGACTCAATTTCCCCTTTTTACCAAATCGCATTACGCATTTCATTGGCGATACTTTGAGGAATACGTAATCCCCCTTTTCGAACTCTAAGAATCTCCACTATTTGTCTGCGTAACTCTTCTATTGGCTTTGAGCGATCTTCATTCTTCTTTGAATTTTTGCAAGGGACCAATTAGACATATATAATCAGACTCCCGTGAATCCATATGATCATCATTCTTTACTAAACAACTCAATCATATGATCACTAATTTCAGTGTCACACCACTATAAACCTGAAACTGAACTCTCAATTATATACCGTATTATGTAAGCCTGTGACAAGCTATTGTCCAATGACCTTGTCATGTATGCTGAACCCTCATATGATATCTATGATCAGCCTTCGGTCAAAGTCCATTTAATCCTACTGATTAGGCTATCTTAAAGTTCCATTATACAGCCGAATAAGAAAATGGTTATTCACCATATGTTAATAAGAAGACATCTGCCCAGTAAACGATCCAAGGCCTTGTCCATTTTCACATCCAGTATAATGCCTTTAAGAGGATACCCTTAACTCCTTATTAGAGCTATGATTCCGATATCTGTAAACAAACCCTTCATCATATACAAGTCATGCACCCAACGAACCGGTCTATAAGCTTACTACCTCTGAGACGCTTTAGCCATTGGAACATCAAAGTACACAATCATATAAATGAAGTAGTTTATTCACTTAGGATTAAGGTTACTATAAAATGAACGTCAAAAGCAGATTGATCCACTCATAGTAGACTACGTAGATCAATCATGCTTTAGTCCCGGTCTAATATGTCACCACCAAGTAACATATTTATGTTTCTACTTGGGAGTCTATGCTCCAGACAGTCAAGACAAACCGTCCCCACCATGGCTTTAGACAACATAATTTTCTTAATATCAGTTGATGCTCGATCTAACCCCATAAACTACAGACCTTAGTTTAGAATGCTTACTTTAGAACATTATCTTCTCGCATACAAAAGTCTATTGCATGCAACGTTCTAACAGTTTTAACACAAGCAGTCAGGGAGTCATATTTGGTTATATTTACTTTAACATGTAAATAGAATGAGGACAAACAGCAATGTAATGAATAACCTTTATGTATAATTTTATTATCCAGTTCAAAATAAATACATCAAAATGTCTCTAATGCTTAGGGAATTTCCTAACAATCTCCCACTTGCCCTAAGCCAGTAGATGTGCCATGTTACACATCCTCATCACCTCTACATGCCTCTCAAAGCTTCTAGCCACCAAAGTCTTAGTAAAAGTATCTGCAATGTTGTTCTCGGATGCAATCTTACATACATCTACTTGCCCTGTCTCCATGTGCCCTCTAATAATGTGATACCTCCAATCTATGTGCTTGGCCCTCTTGTGGTGTAGAGATTCCCTTGTGTTGGCAATAGCCCCAGTGTTATCACAGTAAAGTGTGATAGGCTTGCTAACACCCGGAATGACCTCAAGGTCTCTAAAGAACTTGCGGAGCCAAACCGCTTCTTTAGATGCCTCAACTGCAGCCACATACTCAGCCTCCATAGTAGAGTCAACTGTGCAACCCTAACTCACGCTCCTCTACACAATGGCGCCTCCTCTGAGCAAGAACACTGATCCTGATGTCAATTTCCTCGAATCCTTGCAAGTCTGGAAGTCTGATTCCGTGTATCTTATGGGTGTTAGGTCCCTTCCATAATACACTAGCATATAATCCCTCGTTTTCTTAAGATACTTGAGTATATGCTTTACTGCTTGCCAATGCTTGGTTCCAAGATTCGCTTGATATTGACTCACCATACCTACTGCAAAACATATGTCCAGGCAAGTGCAAAGTATAGCGTACATAAGGCTACCCACAGCGGATGCATAAGGGACCTTACTCATGTACTTTCTTTCTTCCGATGTCTTTGGACAGTCATCCAATGAAAGAGTAAGACCGGCAATAGAAGGTTGTGAACCTTTCTTTGCCTCTTGCATTGCATATTTATCAATTATTTTATCTATGTATGAAGCTTAGGATAACGCTATCATTTTGTTCTTTCGATCTCTAACGAGATGAATACCTAGAATATAATTAGCTTATCCCAAGTCTTTCATGTCAAACTATTGGTGCAGCCAAAGCTTGATTGATGATAAGTTCCCTACATCATTCCCAATGAGCAGTATATCATCAACATAGAGTACTAGAAAGACCACTTTTCCATCCTTAATACGTTTATAAACATAGGCTTCATCAACGTTCTACTCAAAACCAAATGTCTTGATTGCTTAATCAAATCTCTGGTTCCATAAACAACTAGCAGACTTTTCTTTCTTGGCCTTTTGCCACGAACCCTTTGGGTTGTATTATGTAGATACATTTCTCAAGATGGCCATTCAAGAATGCCATCTTGACATCCATTTGCCAGATCTCGTAATCAAGAACCGCAGCAATGGACAGAAGAATACGGATAGACATCAGCATAGCAACAAGTGAAAAGGTTTCATTGTAATCGATTCCAGCCTTTTGCGTGTACCCCTTTGCAACCAGTCTAGCTTTGAAAAATCTCCCTTCCGCATCCTTCTTTCTTTTGCAGACCCACTTGCATCCAATGGGTTTTATCCCAACTAGCAAATCTACAAGTTCCCAAACAGAGTTGGATTTCATAGAATCCATCTCATTGTTCATGGCCTGTTTCCAAGATTTAGAATCAACATCATTTATAACTTCATCATAAGTGACTGGATCATCCTTATACTCATGAGCTTCAGCCTGGTATACCTTAGTATCATACATGAAGAAATTAGGTTTTTTCAAAACCCTCCCACTACGACAAGGCACCCTAAATTGTTGATCATCTGTAGGTCTTTCACCAGAACTCGGACTTGTGTCCAAGGCTGAAACCTGTGGAGCAGTTCTTTCACCCGATAACTCCTGTAGCACCACTTTGCTTCGAGGCTTAAAGTCATTCATGTGACTTTCCTCCAAGAATGTCGCATGGGTTGAAACAATGACTTTTTGTTCCTTCGGGTTATAGAACAGACCTCCCTTTGTTCCCTTAGGATACCCTACAAACATGCACAATTCTAATCTTGGATCCAACTTCTTCGCATCCCCAACCAGTACATGTGCCGGGCAGCCCCATATTCTCATATGTCTAAAGAAGGGTTTCTGCCACACCACAATTCATACGAAGTCCTGCGAATTGATTTGCTTGGAACCTGGTTCAGAATATAACACGCCGTTTGTACTGCATATCCCCAAAATGATAACAGTAGCGTTGAATAACTCATCATGGACCGTACCAATCCAATAAGGTCCTGTTTCTCCTTTCGGCTACCCCATTCTATTGTGGAGTACCAGGTGCAGTCAATTGGGATAATAAGCCATTCTCTACAAGATGTCCTAGAAATTTGTCAGAGAGGTATTCACCACCTCGATCAAATCAAAGTGTCTTTATGGATTTACCCAATTGCTTTTCCACTTTCGCACGATACTCTTTGAACTTATCAAAGGTTTGACTCTTGTGGTGCATCAGATAAACATATATATACCTCGAGTAATCTTCTATAAAGGAGACATAATACTCGAACCCTCCTCATGCTGTGACGTTCATGGGGCCACATACTTCAGTGTGCACAATTTCTAAGAGTTCTTGAGCCCTAGTACCCTTAGCTCCAAAAGACCTCTTAGTCATCTTACCCTCAAGGCAAGACTCACGTTGAGGATCCAGAGATTCTAGAGGACCATCTTTCACCAACCTTTGAATCCTATCCTGATTAATATGATCAAGTCTTAAATTCCAAAGATACGCCTTGTTAGAGTGAGAAACTTTCAACCTTTCAGAGTTATGTATTACTTCAGTGTCAAGCAGTGAGTACATCTTTAGTTTGATCAAATATAGGTTTCCATCCATCCATCCAGAATAGATAAAGGACTTATTTCTATGAATATCAACTCTTTTACTAAAAGAAACTGAATAAGAATCCTTTATTAAACAAGCTACCGATATAAGATTCCTCCTAAAATTAGGAACATAAAAACAGTCTTTTAATAAAATAAACCTAAATTCATCAAAGTAAAGGTAAATATCTCCCATTGCCTCAGCCACCACCAAGCTACCGTCTCTAATCTGTAATAAGAGGCTCCTATCATGTAGACTTCTCGTCTCCACGAACCCCTACATAGAAACACAAACATGATTAGTGGCGGCCGAATCAATGACCCAAGCGTCTTTCGATTATTCCACCAAACACGTTTCTAAATAGTGAAGTTCCTTACCTTCCTTACCCTTGACGGCTAGGAATTCCTAGCAAGCCTTCTTGAAGTGACCTACCTTCCTATAGCGGTAGCACTTTGACTTTTTAGGGTCCCTAGGATTCTTATTCTTCTTCTTCTTCTCCCCATCCGAGATAGGAGGATTAGAAGAACTGGAAGCCACTTGCTTCTGATTTGGCCTCTTCCTCTTCCGTTAGGGTTTGGAAGATTCTGGCAAATTGGCCTCTCCTTTTGGTTGGACCGCATCCCCATCCTTGATCATGCGCTCATAAGCTTGGAGTTGCTTCATGAGCTTGGTTAGTCCTAACTCCCTTGTCACCAGATTATATGCGGCCTTAAACTCCATAAAATCTTTTGACAAAGTTTTGAACACCATCTCGATCTGGGTGTTGTAGTCCAATTCAATACCGTTCTTGGCAGCCTCAGCAAAGAATCCCATTAGAGTGATCATATGGTCCTTCACCAGAGTACCTACCTTCTGCTTGGAATTCATAATACTGGTAATAGCAGACTGTCGAGCCAATTTTTCATCGCCTCTGAACATGTCCTCCAGATTTTCCAGGATCTCTTTAGCAACTTGATAAGTCTCATGCTGCTTTTGTAAAGCACTCGTCATGTTAGCCAGAATGTAGCACCGATCTATCTCATTGGATTCTCTCCAACGAGTATAGGTAGCTGGGACCTCCTCAAACGGTGTATCAGGTTTTCGCCCAGGTGGGCATGGTTCGTCTAGTATGAACTTGTGTCTCTCGCAGCTAAGAACTATCAATAGATTTCTTTTCCAGTCTTTATAATTATCACCATTTAGCTTATTTTCAGTAAGTATTGAAATGAGGGGTGTCGGTGATATTTTGAACTGAAATAAAATTATACTAGACATCATTACAAAGCCCAAGCAAATATACAAATAATTTAGCAAATAAAACATACAAGTATATTCCTACTTGAAACTTGAAAAACATGTAGCATTGTAACGGTAATTCCTAGCACCTATTGCCCTCAAGCCACTGAGGGGTGGTCATGAGATAAATAGCCAAAACATGGACCCCGTCTAATTAATATATGTTGCCTTAAATCCTCCAAGGTTAAGACATATATTAATAACCGCTTATTTTAGCCACCAGTTTAGTTAACAGAGCTTCTAGGGAAGGTTAATAACTAAATGAGCCTTGAGTGTATAACCATTGTTTACATAGCCCAATCCACATCCTACCAAGCCACCGAGGGGTGGTTATGAATCGGATCGTGCCCGAACACGTTTTCCACATAGGAGATCCAACCTAGTATACCGGCAGTGGTAAACACCTAATAAGGGGTGTGGTCAGGGCAGGACTGACGCGAGGCGTTACCATGCTTTCACATATGGATCAACAATGGAGGCCGCAGGTTTTGTTTGAAACCCTCTCCCATTCAATATTTTGAAAAACATGTAAGTTTTGACAAATATGTATGATCAATATAGTATGAGTGGCACTCACCTATCCTATATGACATGTTATCAAATATGCATATAGAACATCCATCAATACATATTTATACATCCATGACATATCACAGAAAAAATAATTGACGGAAAAATAACCAAGCCATGGTTCTATCCTAGAACAAAGAAAATAAAGATTACAAAATTCCATCCAAAGCATTCTTTGGTTCTTGAATTTTGTTCCATCTTCTTGTATCCATCTTTATGTAGCCTCTCCATTTATTTCTCATCCCAAGAACCATTTAAAATTTAAATCCCAAAAATTTAAATTTCAAATTCAAATTCCAAATTTGAATTTCAAATTTAAATTTCAAATTCAAATATTAAACAATTTTAAATATCATGTGTAATAATATAAAATTTCAAAAATTTCAAATTTTCAATTACATATTTTTAAACATGATTTAAAAATTAAATCTCAAATTTAAAAATAAAAAATTTTCGCTTTTTGAACCATCGACCCCACAGCCCCGGAGGCCGGCAGGGCTGGCAGCCCACGGCCGCAAGCCATGTACAGCTTTGCCAAGCTATAGGCTAAGCGTACAGCCACAGGTTGCACGCCCGGGTGGGCGCAACAGCCCGCCAGGCTGCAGGCAGCACTTGCAGCCACAGGCTACATGCCCAGGGCTGCAGCCAGCCCTTGGGGGGGGGCCACGGCTACCCTCGGCTGCAGGCAATGCCTGCAGCCGTGGGTAGGGGCTGCCGTAGCCCCGTCCTGCCCGAGGGCAGGGCCTGCAGCCCCACCACGGCTAGTGGTCTATCCCGAGGGGGTCGATCCTTAATTTCCTGCCATATTCCAATTTACCCATTAGGATCTCCAAAAATTAATTTGAATCCTAATTAAATTGAAATTTTCCACACAATCAAAATTTCAACCTTTAAATTAAATTTAACTTTTATGAAAAATAAATTACAGTCTTCAAACTTCAATCGCCTCCAAAAATAATTACATAAAATTTCCTAAACCGTTTCCGGTATACAAAAATTCTAATCATAATATTTCTTAGAGACAAAAAATTAAAATCCACGGGAAAATTACAGTGATAATAAACTATCGGCAACCCGACTCGTTCAGGCCATCGACTGCTTTCTTTTCTTTTTACTCTTATGAACATAGTTTTACTTTTTATTTCGCGGAAATGTGTTTGAAAAACTTACTTTTAGGTTTAGAATTTATGTGTGTGAAACTGTAGAATTTTTTTTTTTAAACATAATATAATCTACGGAAAATACATATATATATACATGACTTGTAACATACATATAAACTTTCTTGTTCTTGTTATACATACTCCATAATTATAAACACACATAACTTCTCGTTTTCTTTCTTTACATATCTGTTAAACTTTTCTTTCTTCTTTTCTTTCGCAGCAGAAAACCTAGCGGGTCCACTTCCCTGTCCATGACATCTCAGGAATCTGTCCACCAGTCCATGAGTTATTTTCTTCATTGTGCTGGCTGCTTACCCTTATCACCTACGCCACAAACAGACTAGTGAGCTAACACTCAGTAAGTACAAACATACATGCAAAACTGATATGAGTGTAACAACTAGAGTTAGCTTTGCTATACTTTCTTTTCTACGTTAGGGTTTCTTATTAGGCCTTCTATACCTTGATTTCTGACCCCTTTATATTTCTTCTTATGAACTATATTATTCTGCTCTTTGTCTATCTTTTCTTCCATATATTCTGTCTTTACTTTCTTTCTTTTCTTTCTCTCTTTACTTTCTTTACTTTCACTTGGGGGGCCCGATGTGGAACATACCGAATGCACGCAGACCAATGGGAGGAGGGGAAGCGACCCACCATCCTACCTCACGGTTATCTTAATCCATCGTATTTTATGGATGGATTATAGCTACCACGCCTTTTGGGGTAGGGTCAGCCAACTATCGCCCTTTTGGGTAACACCACATTCTGTGGGGAGGCTATAGACTTGAAAACCTCACCTTAAGGAGGCCGGTACGTCAACATTTAACTTTTAAATCTTATTATCTTACTTATTCACATTCTTGATCATTCTTTTTCCTAAACTTTTCATCTAGACCCAAATCATCTTTTTATGTGACTTAGTCAGTAAAGTTAGTACAACCAGTCTGTTTGTGGATTGACAAGTAAATGCCTGTACTTACAAAACTTGCGCTAATGTGATCTTCCTTGGGTCTTTCGCAGTTTCGTCCCTATCTCTCGTCGGGTGTCCTATTCATAAGATACCCTCAGTTAGTACTATTGTCATTCACTGACATTTCTTTTGATAAAACTTGATTTTAATGTTTAAAATCCTAATTAAGGCTCTGTGATAGCTTTAGAAGCCCTAACGGCCCTTTTTGGGCCTTTCTGTAACTTTTTGAAAATTTACGATTTTACCCCTTGATTTTTGGTAAAATTACAATTTTACACATAGCGAGATTTTTCTCTATGTATTTACCGTTCCTTTAACCTTAAACTCAATTTGGGTCGTGAATAGCGATTTTTGACTTTGACGATGAATAGTACTATTCATCGTGAATAGTTTGAATTGTACTATTCACTATGAATAGCTATTCACTATGAATAGTAACTTTATCTTTGATCGTGAATAGTAACTTCGGTTGTTACTGTTTGATGATCTTTAAAACTTGAATCGAGTCATACCAAGACTCTCACGGTCTCTCCCTCTCTTTTTTTTTCTTTGTTAGGTCTTTTTGAAATGTTTTGTGTAAAATAACCATTTTGCCCCTGATGGGTCGTTAGACCATAAAAGTTCCAGTTTAATGCCTAAATGGGATTTTCTAAGCCCAAAAATAATAAATGATAAACTTACGAGTTTAATGTCCTTGTTCTATTTTTCTGAGATTTTCTGGGCGAAATGACCATTTTGCCCCTAACGGGTCATTAGACCGTAAAATTGTATTTTAAATTTTTAAACTAAATTTTCTAAGCCTAAAAACCATAAAATTGGCTTTCAAGGCCTATCGGGTAATTTCCATATTATTTTCTACCATTTCCCCAATTTTCACTTTCCTGGCCCTCGGGAAGTACTATTCTGACCGTTACGTCAATTTCTTATTTTTCTATTGTTTCGGAGTCTTAGATAAACGTTTTACTAATCGTTAAAACATTCACTTAGGCTTTCCTGACTTAAATCTCTGAGGGCTCGGGTTTTCCTAACCTGACGCTAACTTGCAAGTCGTTTTCCAGAAATGTCCCCCCCTCGGGGGTCGATTTTCTTACTTCACTCTTGTTTTTAGGTTTCAAGGGGATGGGTTACTGTTCATAAACTGCCCCTTGTGTTTTTCTGGCTCTGATTTCTCGAGGGGGGGTTTGGGTTTCCGACCCAACCCTAACCTTTTATCCCTCATTTCTTAAAATACCCCTTATGCTGCTAAAGAAATTTCGGCAGCATTTTCGCTAAATTTTGAGGCTTCTAGCGTTTAGGAAATGCCTCAAAACCATCTAAACTAACTAATTCTACCACGTACTATACCAGAGGCCTATTTTACGCAAAAGTTTCTAAACTTTTGCGTAAAAATTTTTACATACATATCAACTCTTTTAATCACATTTCAAGCCACATTATATGCACATTATGCTTGATTCTTTTTCACATTTACCACATGAACCTTCCTAAACAATTTCTCATGCCAAATCATTTTTCTCGAACCATTAACCAACAACAATCCAACTTTAAAAAAATGTCACAATCCATCACATACTTATCCTAAAACACTTATTTCTTTATCGATGCTAACGTCCATCTTCTGTTCATATTTAGCCAAAGTAGTCTTCATGAAACTTTTAGATAACATATAGACAAACAACTTTCATGTTTTGACTTTTGTCAAATTCGGCTTCTAAGGCCTTGGTTTTGTCAAAAATCCGAGATTAGTTACACTTATGCACTGGGTGACCCGATTTCAATACATAACCTACAACTATGTCTTCCACTCATTTCCTGCCAAAATGACCTTCATGAAAGTTGTTCAAGACAAAATTTCCTACAACTTTCATGTTTAACTTTTGTCAAATTAGGCCATCTTCATAGCCGAAGCTGAGCTGCAAAAGTTCAGATTTTCTTCATCAAAATTTCATACAAAAATAACCTCACTAACAATCCTCACAGTAGCCACGGATTTCTTGATAAAAATCTAACCAAACTTTGTTTTCAAACCACCAATCTTGTTGTTTTTCATGCAACCAAAGCACACTAATCCTTTCTTAGAAAAATACAAACCATGCTAACACTTGATTCATTCAAAACAATAAGCTTTCATCACCAAGAATTTCAACACTTCCCACACAGTTTTTTGTGCACCAAATAAAGGGGAAAGTTTGAGTTGCTTAACTCACCTTGTTAGAATGATGGAAGGTAACTTGTGCTCCAAATTTTTAGCTCCAAAAACTTGAGAAATTTCTTGGTGAAGGGGGGAGAAGGTTATGGCTTCAACAAGGCAAGGAAGCAAGGAAAGCTACGGTTCTTTGGCTTCAAAAAAAAAAAAGGCCGAATCTTATGCAAGAAGGAATGAGTTAATTAGCTTTGTTTTGGTCTTATTAATCACTTTTGGTCAATGAGAAAGTGACACCTTGCAACCATTTCTTTCCATAATTTTCTAAAATCAAATTTCCTAAATTTTTTGTCACTCTTTGGACCATTAGATCAAAGGTATACTTAATCTTGGCCCTTGATCTTACCTACCACCTTTTCTCAAATTTTTTATAATTAAATTATGACATCATATAGGCAAAGTCATATTTTGACTTTTACTATTCACATTAATTCGACAACTTTTTGACCGAAAATCGACCCGGGTGAAACTTTCCCGGAATCAGCCCGGCGGGTTTTTGGGGTCTCCGGTGCAGTCAGTTTGCCTTATTCTGCTTCCGCTTGTCCAAAATTAATTCCGAAAGTTTTTCATCTTTTAGTCCACCCAGTGCACTATTTAGGGTTTTTGATGCCGATTTGGCACTGTTCTTCTCATTTTTTTTTTGTTTGGTAATAATCTCTATCTCCGAATTCCTAACCTTTAACACTATTAGAACATTTTGTTTCATTTTAAACAGTATCAAATCATTCATTTTGCATTTTTAAACATAAAAATCATTGTATTATATACAATGTACATATTTCCGAGAATGGTGAATTTTCTCGGTCATTACATTCACCCCTCCTTATAAAATTTTCATCCTCGAAAATTCTAAAAAATGGGGATATTTGGCCTTCATTTCATCTTCTCGTTCCCACGTAGCCTCTTCTACACAATAATTTCTCCATAACACCTTGACTAGTGGAATACTTCTATTCCTTAATATCTTTTCTTCTCGTGCCAGTATTTGGACTGGTTACTCCTTGTAGGACAAGTCTTATCGGACTTGAATTGGCTCGTATTTGAGTATGTGTGAAGGATCTGATATGTGCTTTCTCAGCATTGACACGTGGAAAACATTATGTATTGTGGACAACTCTGGTGGGAGCGCCAGCTTATAGGCTACCTTTCCCACTCGATTGATGATTGGAAAAGGTCCTACATATCGCGGACTCAATTTTCCTTTCTTTCCGAAGCACATTACACCTTTCATTGGTGCAACCTTTAGAAATACGAAGTCTCCTTCTTCAAATTCCAAGGGTCTTCATCGCTTATAAACATAGCTTTTTTGAAGACTTTGCGCAGTTTTCATCCTTTGTTGGATTTTCTTAACTGTGTCAATCGTCTCTTGGATGAATTTTGTCTTGTACAGCTTGTTTTCCCTTAAATCATACCAATGAATAGGAGATCTACATTTACATCCATACAATGCTTCGTACGGAGCCATTCCAATCGAAGCTTGGAAGCTGTTATTGTAGGAGAATTCTATCAATGGTAGCTTCTTATTCCATGCTCCTTTAAAATCCAATGTGCATGCCTAAAGCATATCTTCCAGTGTCTGGATAGTGCGTTCTGATTGTCCATCAGTCTGAGGGTGAAAAGTAGTGCTAAACCTCAATTCTAAACCCATAGTTGCTTGTGCACTCGTCCAGAAATTTGATGTGAATCGACTATCACGATCTGATACTATAGTGGATGGCACTCCATGCAGTCTCACTATGTTGGAGATGTACAGTTCTGCCAGCTTTTCCAGTGTATACATCATCTTTACAGGTATAAAGTGAGCCGATTTCGTCAATCGATCCACCACTGCCCATATTGCACCAAATCCTTCACTTTTTTTCGGTTGTCCAACTACAAAATCCATAGTCATTTTTTCCCATTTCCATTCTGGGATTTCCAGTGGTTGTAGTGTGCCTGCTGGTCGTCGGTGCTTTACTTTGACCCTTTGACATGTTAGCAATGACTAACTTGTTTAACAATGTCATTCTTCATTCTTCTCCACCAAAAGTGCTGCTTCAAATCTTGATACATCTTCGTACTGTCAGGATGTACTGAGTAAGGTGTATCGTGGGCTTCTATTAGGATTCTTTTTCGTAATTCCTCATTGTTAGGTACGCAGATTCTTCCTTGGAAAAGCAACATCCCATTGTCAGAAATATAGAATTCAGACTTTTCATTCTTGGAAGCTTCTTCCCTAAGCTTTCCAAGAACAGAATCTCGCTTTTGGGCCTTCTTAATTTCCTTAAAAAGTGTCAGTTTAAGTTGCATCATAGTTAGCTTTCCTGAAATCAACTCCATTCCTAATGAGGAGATTTCATGTTGAAGTGGCTTAGGTAGTTTGGCGATGGCTAGTCTTGTCAGCATTGTAGATTTGTGACTTAATGTGTCGGCTACTCTATTCGCCTTGCCGGGATGATACAAGATCTCATAGTCATAATCTTTGACAAATTCTAACCATCTCCTTTGCCTTATGTTGAGTTCCTTCTGAGTGAAGAAATACTTTAAACTCTGGTGGTCCGTGAAGATTCTACATTGTACTCCGTATAAATAATGTCGCCAAATCTTGAGAGCAAATACAACGACTACCAACTCAAGATCGTGAGTTGGGTAGTTCTTCTCATGTTCTTTGAGCTATCGAGATGCATAAGCTATCACTTTTCTATCTTGCATCAAGATAGCTCCCAATCTCATCCTAGACACATCACTATAAATGTCAAACTCTCTTTCATCTTTGGGGATTGTAAGAATGGGAGCACTAGTCAATCGTTTCTTCAATTCCTTAAAACTCTCCTCACATTTGTTTATCCATTCAAACTTCCACTCCTTGCATGTGAGAGTGGTAAGAGGGGCAGCTAATCTTGCAAATCCCTCTACGAACCTACAATAGTACCCTGCTAATCCCAGAAAACTCCAAATCTCAGTAACAGTCTTCGGAGTGGACCATTTGCTAACCGCTTCTATCTTCATAGGGTCTACCGAAATCCCATCCTTGGAAACGACATGTCCCAAGAAATGGACCTTGTCCAGCCAAAATTCACATTTTGAGAATTTGCTGTACAGCTGATGCTCCTTTAAAGTGCGTAACGCAATCCAAAGATGTTCCTCATGCTCCTCTTGGTCCTTTGAGTAAATAAGGATGTCATCGATAAATACAATCACAAACTTATCCAAATAATCCTTAAATACTCAGTTCATGAGATCCATAAATGCAGCTGGTGCGTTCGTCAATCCGAAGGGCATGACTAAGAACTCATAATGTCCATATCGTGTCCGAAATGCAGTCTTCGGGATGTCTCCTTCCTTGATCTTCAGCTGATGATAGCCCGATCGAATATCTATTTTGGAGAAGATTGCAACTCCCTTGAGTTGATTGAATAAATCGTCGATCCTTGGTAACGGATACTTATTCTTGATCGTGACTTTATTGAGTTCACGATAATCAATGCACATCCGTAGGGTTCCATCTTTCTTCTTTACGAACAATACTGGAGCACCCTATGGTGAAAAGCTGGGTCGGATGAATCCCTTTTCCAGTAATTCCTTCAATTGGACTTGTAATTCTTTAAGCTCTACAAGGGCCATTCTATATGGAGCCTTGGAAATCGGGGATGTGCCAGGTATCAACTCGATTTCGAAGGTAATTTCTCGATCCGGTGGAAGTCCTAGTAATTTTTCTGGAAATACTTCTAAGAATTTGTTGACTATGGGTACATCTCTCGGTTGTAGCTTCACTTCAGCATCAATGTCAGTGATGTAAGCGAAATATCCAGTGCACCCACTAGGTATTAGCTTCCTTGCTTTCATGGAGCTTATTATCATGTCGGACAACCAAGGAGTATGGTCCACATACTCGAACTGGTCTTCTTCTCCAGACTGAAACACCACCTTTCATTGTTGACAATCAATTGTTGCACGATACTTGCGGAGGAAATCCATTTCGAAAATAACATCGTAGTCAACTAACCATAGTATGACTAAGTCAATGCATAACTCTCAGTCGACAACAATTACTGGTACATAACATAGCTAGTAATCGGACAACAATACCTCACCAGATGATAAGGTGGTCTTAAATACTTGTCCAATTTTATCCTTAGCATGGTTAACTTTCTTAACGAAATCATACGAGGCAAATGAATGTGATGCACCTGAATCAAATAAAGCATATGCAAGGCTTTGGGCAACAAGTAACTGACCTGTCACCACGTTGGAGGTGCCTGCCTCCACATCCTCTTTTGTATATGCCAAGAGATGAGCGTTTGCCCTGGGTGCATCCTCTAGTCTACCCATTTGAATTTGGGGTCCCTGTAATCCGGTTTGCATGGTGCGCATTTGTCCGACAGGTTGCCCGGGTTCGAAGGACCTTGGTTGATACTATGGATTTGACATACAGTTCTTTGCAAAGTGGCCTTTCTTGCCACATATATAACAGGCAGTAGTGCCGAACTTGTACTCTCCTAGGTGCATTTTCCCACATTTTGGACGTGCTGGCTGCCCTCGACTGACGTTCTGATTTGGCCTTTGTTGAACATTATGAACATTTTGACCCCGATTATCATTCGGGTTGGCCCTTCACTTATTTGAGTTTGCCTGGTTTTGATTTTGGCTTTGACTAGGTCTAGGTCCTTGGTTCGGCTTACTGCTTTGAATGGCTTGATTATTCTTCTAAGTTTGCTTGGCCTGCTCTCTTTCCTTCTTCTTGTCTTCCCACGCCTTGTTTCTTTCTTCTCTAGCTCAGCCCAAGTGGTGTTCTGCTCTCATCGCCCTACCAACACAATCAGCTACTGTGGATGGTGGGGTCTCCCTACTTTCCACTAATGTCACTATGTCGGGCCGAAACATATCGATCATGCGTCGTACCCGTTCGCTCTCGGTTGGTACCAAGTAAGGACATAGTCGGCCAGTCTATCAAACTTACGGTAAGCCTCGGTCACTGACATGTCTCCTTGCTTCAAATCATTGAACTCCCTCTGCTGAGCTCAAAGTGTGTCCAGATTGAAGAACTTCCTATTGAACTCCTCTAGGAAGTCGTTCCATGTCATTGTTCGAACATTTCTTCGCATCTGTACCATTTCCCACCAGTACTGTGCATACTTTTTCAGCATATAAGAGGCATAGAGAACCTTTTCTTGGTCAGTAAGGTTCATGAATTCAAAGATCATTTGGATTGAAGCCAACCATTCTTCGGCTTCCAATGGGTCTATCGCGCCCTCAACCTCCTACAGTTTCATCCTTCTAAATTGCTCATATAAAGGTTCCTGATTAACTATGGCTTGGGCACCAATAGCCACTACTGGCATAGCTGGCATTGGTGGCATTGCTGGTTTCGGTGCTGGTTATGGTTCTGGCACTAGTGCTTAAGGTGGAGATGCTTGAGGTAGCGGAACTCTACCTACGTCAACTGGTCCAGGGTTCGTTTGGGCTAACATATCTCATAACCTCTGATTTTCTTGCTCTTGCACATCCAGTCATGCTTGTATATTGGCTAGCATAGTGGCAAACCTAGCCTCTTGGCCTGGCCTAGCTGTCGTAGCTCGTGTACAAACCATGTTATTGTGTACTACCTATTATAACCAATAACAACATGATTTAGTGCTTAAGAAAAAATAATAATAACTTAATTAAATACTATCTTACTTGGACTGTGTAGAGCAGATACTTGAAATGTCATGGAAGGTCGATGGGAGAACCGCTGCTCTGATACCAACTCTTGTCAGTGACCCGACAGGCCGTCGACTACTTTCTTTTCTTTTTACTCTTACGTAACATAGTTTTACTTTTTATTTCTCGGAAATGTGTTTGAAAAACTTACTTTTAGGTTTAGAATTTGTGTGTGTGAAACTGTAGAATTTTTTTAAAACATAATATAATCTACGGAAAATACATATATATATACATGACTTGTAACATACATATAAACTTTCTTGTTCTTGTTATACATACTCCATAATTATAAACACACATAACTTCTTGTTTTCTTTCTTTACATATCTGTTAAACTTTTCTTTCTTCTTTTCTTTCGTAGCAGAAAACCTAGCGGCTCGTATCCATGACATCTCAGGAATCTGTCCGTCAGTCCATTAGTTATTTTCTTTATTGTGCTGGCTGCTTGCCCTTGTCACCTATGCATAAAACAGTCTAGTGAGCTTACGCTCAGTAAGTACAAATATACATGCAAAACTGATATGAGTGTAACGACTAGAGTTAGCTTTGCTATACTTTCTTTTCTATGTTAGGGTTTCTTATTAGGCCTTCTATACCTTGATTTCTGACCCCTTTATATTTCTTCTTATGAACTATATTGTTCTACTCTTTGTCTATCTTTTCTTCCATATATTCTGTCTTTACTTTCTTTCTTTTCTTTCTGTCTTTACTTTCTTTACTTTTACTTGGGGGGCCCGATGTTGAACATACCGAATGCACGCAGACCAATGGGGGGATGGGAAGTGATCCACCATCCTACCTCACAGTCATCTTAATCCATCGTATTTTGTGGATGGGTTATAGCTACCATGCCTTTTGGGGTAAGGTCAGCCAACTACCGCCCTTTTAGGTAGCACCACATTCTGTAGGGAGGCTATAGACCTGAAAACCTCACCTTAAGGAGGCCGGTACGTCAACATTTAACTTTTAAATCTTATTATCTTGTTTATTCACATTCTTGATCATTCTTTTTCCTAAACTTTTCATCTAGACCTAAATCATCTTTTATGTGATTTAGTCAGTAAAGTTAGTACAACCAGCTAGTTTGTGGATAGACAAGTAAATGCTTGTACTTACAAAACTTGCACTAACGTGGTCGTCCTTGGGTCCTTCGTAATTTCGTCCCTGTCTCTCATTGGGTGTCCTATTCATAAGATACCCTCAGTGTTTTAAACAATTTTAAACATCATGTGTAATAATATGTAATTTCAAAATTTTAAAATTTTAATTACATATTTTTAAATATGATTTAAAATTAAATCTCAAATTTAAAAATTAAAATTTTCTATTTTTTTGCTCACGAGGCCCGAAACTGCCGTGGGCAGCCCCCAGCCCCCAGGGGGGGGAGGGCTGGCAACCCACGGCCATACTCTTGGTGCAGTCCAGCTGCTTGCAGGTAGCGCCTGCAGCTATGGGCTGCATGCCTGGGTGGGCGCATGTGACGCCTTAAATTTTATTTAAGGGTCAATATATAATTTAAATAAAATTAGTGTGCCAAAAATTAATTAAAAATCCTTTTGGAAACCCTAGGTTGGTTTACTAGTCAAATTCCGCTCAAAAAGTCAACAATTTGAACTTCAAAAAGAAACCCTAAAATATTCGGCCATCACTTGGGATTTTAATTAAAATTTAAATTCCACAAATCCAAGGAGGATTCAAATTCAAATTTCATTCCTTAGATATAAAGAAGAAATTTGGCCATAAAGTGTAGGAAATAAAGGAGATTTTATTGAATTAAAAGCTAAGTCAAAACTCAATCAAAATTTAAATTATTTTTCCTCAAAAACTAAGGGATAATTTTGGCCACTTAAGGAGAAATAAGAGAGAAAACCCTAGCCTCAAAACAGCACAAAAACTTTCCTTTCTGGCCCTTACAATTTTCGGCCAAACAAGGAAGAGAGGGGGAAAGAAAAACCTAGTATAAAAACCCCCTTTTAGCTCTCATTCACCCTTCCTTTCACCCTCAAAAATTCGGCCAGCTTTCCCCTCTCTCCTCTTTGAATTTTCTCTCCTAAAACACACACAAAATAGCAGAATAAAACTTGCATAAAAAATGTTTTTCACAAAATTGTTGATTATTTTTTTTTTGTTATGATTATTATGTCATGTATTTTTTTAAAATTGTTGATTATTTTTGAAAACGAATATTATGTCATATTTTTAAATGTTATCTGTTAACCCACTTTGTTTCTGTCCTACTGAGCCAGCGTTCACGTCCCTTTTTCTTTGTGATTTCGAAATGACTACTTCCAGGTGCGGGTGGTAGCAGTTCCGAAAATCGTTGAGCTATCCGTTTCTACCGAGGATGATGCTATCCGTTTTCTCCATCTTCTTCTTTCTGTTTCTCGTTCTGATGTAATGAGACATTAAGTTTGAACTTTATTTCACGTTATTTAAATTCTATGCTTGGGAATATTTATTGTTGGTAATTTCTTTTGAAAACCGATTTTGTGCTTGATTTCCGCATTAAAAGGTATTTACTTTCTACTTTATTTTGTTTTGTGGTTATGATGCTACTTTATAATTAGGCTTAGCTAAATTATAATGTTGACCCGTTGTTTTTGTAATAAATGTTTTCCTTAAATCTCGGGTTGATATTATGATTTGGCTACCGTGTCACGTGTCTAAATTTTGGGCCGTGACAAATAATGGTATCAGAGCCCAGGTTTTCAAAAGGGTTTTTCATCAAAACATTTTCAAAAGGGTTTTCATCAAAACGTTTTCAAAATACCCAAGCATAGTTTTCCTTACTCTTGGAAGCTTATAGGATTTCCTCTTCCTTCAATCGTATGCAGCAAAATGGCTCGTCCCGGCACGCGTAGTCAGAGGCAGCAGAGAGGCAACGATGAAGAGAACCCCGGGAACATGCAGCCTCAAGGGAGTCAGAATACAGCGGTCCCTACACCGAACGATCAGCTAACGGCGATGCAGAATCTCACGACAGCGATACAGGCTCTCCTCACCGTCTTACCTTTTGGAACACCTAACCCAGCTCCTGTAGCCAATGTTATTCCTAATGAGACCCAGAGAGTGGGGAGTTCTTCTTAGACTCCTCAGCAAATGCCTACCACCGAAAACCCTACCTCTGGAGCAGTACCTACCCAGCCTATGATACATCCTAAACAGGCAGCACTAACTCTTTTCTTTAAGCCTCACGTACCCACTTTCGACGGCACGGGCACAGAGATGGATGTCGACTACTGGTTTGATGCCATTCACAAGCAGCTAAAGTTGACCGCTACTCCCACAGAGTTCTGAGTTGAGTTTGCTTCCAACAAGCTGGTGGGTCTAGCCTCTACCTGGTGGGCTAGTATCGATGATGGTTTGACAGAGGAGCAGAGGTCTTCTTGGACAGTTTTCGAGGAGCGTTTTCATGAGCGTTTCTTTTCAACTCAGTTCCGCGACAGAAAAGCTAGGGAGTTCGTCCGTTTGAAGCAAGGGTCTATGTCAGTGTGGGAATATGAAGCCAAGTTCACTGAGTTGGCCCGGTATGCGAAGAATCAGGTTTTGGATGAAGCTACTAAGTGTCTCTGCTTTGAGGAAGGGCTTAGCCTCTATGTGAAGAGGGGTGTACAACCGTTCCAGGTCAGGGATAGCTACCAGCAGATAGTTGCTAAGGCGTTGACAGTGGAAGAGGGCGACAAGGAGTTCCTTGAAGCTCGTAACAAAAACAAGTCTGGACCAATCCGCAACAAGCCTCAACACAAGTCGTAGACTCCTTACCAGAAGAACCAGCAGTCTCAGGGGTCAGGTTCTCATCAGTCTTCTGGACAGTGACAGGGTCGGGTGAATGTGATTACCTGCTTCGAGTGTGGTGATGAAGGCCACAAAAGAAAGGTCTACCCGAAGAGACAGTCGAGAGACAATGCTCATAGACATCATCATCAGCGGAATCAGAATGGTTTTCCACAGAGACAACAGTTTACTTCCCAGTCTTCGCAGTCACAGCGCCCTCAGCTTCCGGTTCCCTATCAGCCTCAGCGCATGAGCCAGTACACTACGCCTTATGCTCCACATGCTACACCGCTACAGCAGTTTCCAGTGCCGAGTTATCAGAGACCGCCATCACAGGGTCAGAGTACGGGCTATCAGCGAGGGGATACAGCTCAAAATCGTGGTCAGGCACCACAGGTACACGCTCTTGGAGCTGACAGCATGGAGATAGATCATGCACCGACTGCATTAGATGGTATAATTCCTATCTTTGGTACATATACATATGTTTTGTTTGACACCGGGGCTACACACTCTTTTATAGCCCAACATTATGCTCGTTCACTTGGTTTAAAACTGCAAAATCTTGACTCTCCCTTATGTGTGAAATCCCCGTTGGGCACGACTATCGTTAGTGATGGGTGTCAAGCCTATGTTTATGTTGGGGATGTTTGTTTAGAGGCATCACTTATAGTAATGCCTATGTTTGCTTATGATGTTATTCTGGGATATGACTGGCTTTCCCGATATGGGATTATGCTTGATTGTCGTAATCGTCGCGTTATCTTTACAACTGATTTCGGACATGTAGTGTCCTATCAGTTAAGCTTAGTTTCAGATGTTGATAGATCTGCTCTGAGGTTAGAGTCGAAGAGTAGACAGGGTATTCTTTGTTTCTTATCCTTGTGTGCGGTGGAAGGATCCAGTTCTGAAAAGAGTACCCAACCTATACTTGTTGTCGATAGTTTTCCAGATGTTTTTCCAAAAGCTCTTCCAGGTTTACCACCTCATCGAGAAATAGAGTTTCGTATCGACTTAGTTCCTGGAATAGCTCCTTTTGCTTCTGCTCCATATCGTATGGCACCTCTAGAGATGAAAGAGTTGCACAAGCAGTTGGATGAGTTGAAATCGTTGGGCTTTATCCGAGACAGCAACTCACCTTGGGGTTCATCAGTCTTTTTTGTGAAGAAAGTCGACGGTTCGCTTCGTCTCTGTGTGGACTACAGAAAGCTCAACAGTGTGACCATCAAAAATAAGTATCCGTTACCACGTATAGATGACTTGTTCAACTAGTTGGGTGGAGCTTGTTTCTTCTCCAAGATTGATTTGAGATCCGGTTATCATCAACTTCGGGTTAGAGAGGAGGATATCCCAAAGACGGCATTCCGAACGAGGTATGGCAGTTACGAGTTCTTAGTAATGCCTTTCGGTTGGACAAACGCGCCAGCAGCCTTCATGGATATGATGAATAGAGTCTTCCGACCTTTTCTTGATAAGTTAGTCATCATATTCATTGACGACATCCTCATCTATTCCCGAACTCGTGAAGATCATGCACAGCATCTCAGTATAGTTTTACAGACTCTTCATGAACATCAGTTGTACACCAAGAAAGAAAAATGTGAGTTTTGGATGACAGAGGTTAAGTTTCTCGGACATATCATCTCAGGAGATGGTATATCAGTTGATCCATCCAAGGTTGAAGCGATTCTTAAGTGGGAACGACCGAAGAATGTTCCAGAGATCCGAAGCTTCTTAGGCTTGGCGGGATATTATCGACGTTTTGTACAGGACTTCAGCAAGCTCGTCGCTCCCCTCACCAATCTGATAAAGAAGGATGTACCTTTCATTTTGGACAACAGCTGTGAGTCAGTCTTCCAAGAGTTAAAGAGTCGTTTGACGTCTGCACCTATCCTTATCATTCCGGATCAGGATCAAGTATATGATGTCTACACCGATGCTTCTCATCAAGGTCTTAGAGTAGTCTTGATGCAACAGAACCGAGTTGTCGCTTATGCCTCATGATAGCTGAAACAACACGAATGAAACTACCCTACACACGATCTAGAGTTAGCTACAATAGTGTTTGCGCTTAAGATTTGGCGTTGTTATCTGTACGGTGCCAGTTTTAGACTGTTTTCAGATCACAAGAGTTTGAAATACCTAGCTACACAGAAAGATCTCAACCTGCGTCAGAGAAGGTGGGTAGAATACATGCAAGACTACGACTTCCAAGTCGAGTACCATCCAGGTAAAGCAAACGTGGTTACAGATGCACTAAGCAGGAAAAGAGAGGCAGTTCCCAATCTTGATCATGATGCTTCTATAATGGCGATGCAGATAGATGAGTGGGAAAAGGAAAGAGTTCTCACAGCTTATCAAGTTCGTTTTGGCTAAGTTCAGGGTCACCCAGTTTTATACAATTTAGTGATGGAACCAGACTACGTGCAGAGGATCAAGGAGAATCAGTTGGCAGATACACGTTTCGTTGACATCCGAGATAGATTATTAAAGGGCAAGCGTGTTGCAGAGTGGTCGATGGACGCCAGTGGAATTCTTTACAACGAAGGTCGCTTAGCAGTGCCACACATCCCAGAGCTTATACAGGAGATCTTGTCAGAGTTTCATCAGTCGAGGTTCGCCATGCACCCAGGTGGGAACAAGATGTATCAAAACTTAAGACGGCAGCTTTGGTGGAGAGGTATGAAGTTAGATGTGAAGAACTTCGTGGCCAATTGTTTGACGTGTCAGAAAGTAAAGGCAGTACGGGAGAGACCCGCAGGTCTGCTCCAACCACTTCCAATACCTCGGTGGAAGTGGGATAGTATAGGAATGGACTTCTTAACCGGCTTATCGAGAGCACAGGATGGATCTGATGGAGTCTGGGTAGTTGTAGATCGTCTCACGAAGATTGCGCACTTTATCCCGTTCAAGACGACTTGCACCAGGAACCAGCTAGCCGAGCTTTACATGAGGAACGTAGTCAGATTGCATGGAGTCCCTTCGGTGATCGTTTCTGATCGTGATACGCACTTCAACGCTCGCTTTTGGCAAAGTCTACAAGAAGTTCTAGGCACAGAACTGAACTTCAGCACCGCTTTTCATCCGCAGACAGATGGTCAGTCGGAGCGTCTTATACAGATCCTCGAGGATATGCTACGTGCCTGCGTTCTTGATCTTGGAGATGGATGGAGCAAACACCTCTACATGGCAGAGTTCGCATACAACAACAGTTATCAATCGAGTATCGGAATGGCACCCTTTGAAGCGTTGTATGAAAAGCCTTGTCGATCACCCATCTATTGGGTTGACAACCAGGAAGCACCAATGGGTGGACTCGAGATGATCCTAGACCAGTACGAGAAGATTGCCATCATCAAACAACGAGTTCTAACAGCACAGAGTCGACAGAAGAGCTATGCAGATTGACGTAGAAAGCCGTTAGAGTTCGAGGTCGGAGAGTTTGTGTTGCTAAAGGTTTCACCGAAGAAAGGTACCTCTCGTTTCGGAGTTAAATGGAAGCTAGCACCGCGTTACATTGGACCTTTCGAGATCGTACGCAGAGTTGGTAAGGTTGCATATGAGCTGAAGTTACCCGACACCTTGGGAGTGCACAACATTTTCCATGTATCGATGCTGAGGAAGAGTGCACGAACAGAGTCCGAAGTCATTTCAACAGATGATGTAGAAATCCAACCAGATGTCTCTTACGTCGAGGTTCCGGTGAAGATTTTGGATCGTAAGGTCAAGCAGCTGAGAACGAAAACAATACCCATGGTAAAGGTTCTTTGGAGTAACCATGGTGAAGAGGAAGCCACATGGTGTTAGGAAATGCCCTAAGTATTAGAGACATTTTGATGTATTCATTTTGAACTGGATAATAAAATTATACTTAGAGGTTATTCATTACATTGCTATCTGTCCTCGTCTTATTTACATGTTAAAGTAAATGTAAGCAAATATGGCTCACTGACTGCTTGTGTTAAAACTGTTAGAACGTTGCATGCAATGGACTTTTGTATGCGAGAAGACAATGTTCTAAAGTTAGCAGTCTAAACTATGGTCTATAGTCTATGGGGTTAGACCGAGCATCTAACTCATGTTAAGACTATTATGTTGTCTAAAACCTTAGAGGGGACGGTCTGTCTTGACTGTCTGGAGCTGGACTCCCAAGTAGAGACATGGATATGTTGCTTGGTGGTGACATATTAGACCGGGACTAAAGCGTGATTGATCTACGTAGTCCGCTATGAGTGGATCAATCTGCTTTTGACGTTCATTATGCAATAACCTTAATCCTGAGTAAATGAACTACTTCATGTATATGACTTGTGTACTTTGATGTTCCAATGGCTAAAGCGTCTCAGAGGTAGTAAGCTTATAGACCGGTTCGTTGGGTGCATGACTTGTATACGATGAAGGGTTTGTTTGCAGATATCGGAATCATAGCTCTGAGGAGTTAAAGGTATCCTCTTAAAGGCATTATACTGAATGTGAAAATGGACAAGGCCTTGGGTCATCTGTTGGGCGGATGATTTCTTATTCACATATGGTGAATAATCATTTTCTTGATTCGGTAGTATAATGGAACTTTAAGATAGCCTGATCAGTAGGATTAAACGGACTTTGACCTAAGGCTGATCATGGATATCATATGAGGGTTTTGCATATATGACAAGGTCATTGGATGGTAGCTCGTCACAGGCTTACGTAATACGGTATATAATTGGGAGTTCAGTTTCAGGTTTATAGTGGTGTGACTCTGAAATTAGTGATCATATGATTGAGTTGTTCGGTACAGAATGATGATCATATGGAATCACGGGAGCCCGATTATATATGTCCAATCAGTCCCTCTACTAGCTCCACATAATTCCTTAACGTTTGGCAAATTGATTTGTGTATGCTATTGGCTAGTTTATTATGCATGGATGGTGATGACACAGGATTAGGATGGTAGACAAGATTCTCTCCGGTTGGATTCAGATTTTGTTTTGGATAATAGAGTACACAATTATTCGAACTCCAAATAAAGTTGCCATGATTTTATTTGAGATTGGATTGGAGTTGTAGAAAATTATCCATGAGAACAAGAATATGAAATACAACCATTTTGTGGAATTTGAAATTTGAATTTTGAAATTTGAAATTTGAATTTTGAAATTTGAATTTTGAATTTTGAATTTGAAATTTGAATTTGAAATTTGAATTTGAAATTCGAATTTGAAATTTGAATTTGAAATTTAAATTTGAAATTTGAAATTTGAAATTTGAAATTTGAATTTGAAATTTGAATTTGAAATTTGAAATTCAAATTTTGAATCACAATCCAAGTAGGATTCGAATTTATTGTGGAAAATCCACAAGGTTTGAAATTCGAATTTGAGTTGGATTTGGAGAGGATAATCTTGTTAGAATCCTACTTGAATTTTGAATCCAAATCCCAACAAATAAGGGACGAAATTTTGAGGATAATCCTCATGAAAGATTTCGGATTTTGTGGATAAGATTCAAGGGAATATTCAAGCTTCAATCCTAGTTGAAATTGGTTTCTCTCTCCTCCCAAAAGTGGCCGAAATTTTGGAGCCTAAATCCTAGGAAATTCGGTTATTTTTGGATAAGGTTGAGATGAGATTTAGCTTGAAAAATCCTAGTGGAATTTTGATTCTTCCTTATCCTAAAAGTAGCCGAAAATTTGGAGAAGATTTTCTCCTAAAGATTTCGGATTTTTTGGTTGAAAAAGGGAGATAAAATTCTAGTTAAAATCTTGTTTAGATTTGGATTGGATTTGTCCTAGGAAAACCGAATTTAATTGTGGAGATTCTCCCTTGGAAAATTCGGATTTTTTGGTTTGGATAAGGGAGAAAATCTTTTCCTAGTCCAATTCGAATTCAGAGAATCACCTCATGCAGGTCTATAAATAGAGGTCCTGCCACTCCAGTTCTCTCAGACCACAGACTCTCAGGTGAGCAGGCTTATTGTTGCACAGCTCATCGTGACAATAAAGTTCTTTAGAGATCTGGGTGGTCGGAAGAAGACTAGCAGTGCTAGCATACCGATCGAGGTTCAGAGTGCCCGCACACTCAGCCATTCGGGAATTGGAGAATAGTAGAGAAGGCTAGTTGGTTGAAGCCTCCGGTCACTCTCCTCCTGTTCATTGGCGTCCTTGAGGTATGAGTTTTAATTGTTGTTGATTTATTGTATATGGCATCATGAGATATTTAACGATCTAAAAATTTTTATTGTTCCGCTGCGCCACTCTGATACGTTTTTTCCGGTTTATTTTCCTACAATTGGTATCAGAGCCATCTCATGACTATGCCATGTACATAAATTAGACAATTACTTAGTCTTTTTATTTATGTATGGATTTGATATTTAGAGAGTGGCATTCTAGGGTTCCTTTATGTTGTTATCATGTATTATGTATAAAGTATGTGGTTATTTTAATTTTTTGAATTATTATAAGCATGCTTGTTTATACCGGTTATGGTTCCTTAGAATTTAGAAAAATTGTATCTAGGAATTTTTATGTAACCATGGGAGCAGTTTATTAACACTGTAATTTTCCCATGGATTTTAATTTTTGTCTCTTAGAATTTTTATGGATAGAATTTTGTACACCGGAAACGGTATAGGAATTTTTTATGTAATTATTCTTGGAGGAGATTGAAGACCGTAATTTATTTTTCCCAAAAGTTAAATTTAATTTAAAGGTTGAAATTTTGATTGTGTGGAAAATTTCAATTTAATTGGGATTCAAATTAATTTTTGGAGATCCTAAAAGATAAATTGGAATATGGCACGAAAATCGAGACACGACCCCTCGGGATAGGCCGACAAACCTTGGTGGGGCTGCAGCCCCTGCCCTCGGGCAGGATGGGGCTGCGGCAGCCCCTGTGCAGGCCCACACCACCCACGGCCGCAGGCTCTGCCTGCAGCCAGGGGTGGCCGTGGCCTGCCCAAGGCTGGCCGCAGCCTGGGCGTGCAGCCACTGGCTGCAGGCGCTGCCTGCAGCCTGCCGGCTGCTGCGCCCAGTCTGGGCGTGCAGCCTGGCGCTGCAGGCTTGGCCTGCAGCCCGGCAGGGCTGCACAAGGGGCAGCCGTGGGCTGCCAGCCCCTCCGGGGTTGGTGGCTGCCCACGGCGGCTGCCGCCTTCACAGGCGGCGGTGCGGCAGTCCAAAATCAAAAAATTTTGATTTTTAAATTTGAGATTTAATTTTAAATCATGTTTAAAAATATGTAATTAAAAATTTGAAATTTTTGAAATTACATATTATTATACATGATGATTAAAATTGTTTAAAATTTGAATTAGAAATTTAAATTTGAAATTCGAATTTGGAATTTGAATTTGAAATTTAAATTTTGGAGATTTAAATTTTAAATAATTCATGGAATGAGAAATAAATGGAGAGGCTACATAAAGATGGATACAAGAAGACGGAACAAAATTCAAGACCCAAAGAATGCTTTGGATGGAATTTTGTAATCTTTATTTTCTTTGTTCTAGGATGGAACCATGGCTTGGTTATTCTGTCAATTATTTTTTCTGTGATATGTCATGGATGTATAAATATGTATTGATGGATGTTTTTGTATGCATATTTGATAACATGTCATATAGGATAGGTGAGTGCCGCTCATACTATATTGATCATACATAATTTGTCAAAACTTGCATGTTTTTCAAAATATTGAGTGGGAGAGGGTTTCAAACAAAACCCACGGCCTCCATTGTTGATCCATATGTGAAAGCATGGTAACGCCTCGCGTCAGTTCCGACCTGACCACACCCCTCGGTAGGTGTTTACCGCCGCCGGTATACTAGATTGGATCTCCTATGAGGAAAACGTGTTCGGGTGCGATTCTATTCATGACCACCCCTCGGTGGCTTGGTAGGACGTGGATCGGGCTACGTAAACTATGGTTATACACTCAAGACTCGTTTAGTTATTAACCTTCCCTAGAAGCTCTGTTAACTAAACTGGTGGCCAAATAAGCGGTTATTAATATATGTCTTAACCTTGGAGGATTTAAGGTAACATATATTAATTGGACGGGGTCCATGTTCCGGCTATTTGTTCTCATGACCACCCCTCGGTGGCTTGGGGCAATAGGTGCTGAGAATTACCGTTGCAATGCTACATGTTTTTTCAAGTTTCATGTAGGAACATACTTGTATGTTTTATTTGCTAAATTATCTGCATATTTGCTTGGGCTTTGTAATGATGTCTAGTATAATTTTATTTCAGTTCAAAATGTCACCGACACCCCTCATTTCGATACTTACTGAAAATAAGTTGAATGGCGACAATTATAAAGATTGGAAAAGAAATCTATTAATAGTTCTCAGCTGCGAGAGACACAAGTTCGTACTGGACGAACCATGCCCACCTGGGCCCAAACCTGACACACCACTTGAGGAGGTCCCGGTTGCCTATAATCGTTGGAGAGAATCCAATGAAATAGCTCGATGCTACATCCTTGCTAGCATGACGAGTGCTTTACAAAAGCAGCATGAGACTTATCAAGTTGCTGGGGAGATCATGGATAATCTGGAAGACATGTTCGGAGGCCAAGAAAAATTGGCTCGACAGTCCGCTATCACCAGCATTATGAACTCCAAGCAAAAGGCGGGTACTCCGGTGAAGGACCATATGATCACTCTAATGGGATTCTTCGCTGAAGCTGCCGAGAATGGTGCTGAGTTAGACTACAACACCCAGATCGAGATGGTGTTCAAGACTCTGTCTAAAGATTTTGTGGGGTTTAAGGCCGCATACAATCTGGCGACAAAGGAGTTAGGACTTACCGAGCTCATGAAGCAACTACAGGCTTATGAGCGGATGATCAGGGATGAAGATGTGGTCCGACCTAAAGGAGAGGCCAATTTGGCGGAATCTTCCAATCCCTCACGGAAGAGGAAGAGGCCAAATAAGAAGCAAGTGGCTTCCAGTTCTTCTAATCCTCCTGTCTCGGACGGGAAGAAGAAGAAGAAGAACAAGAAGCCAAAGGACCCTAAAAAGTCCAAATGCTTCCACTGTGGGAAGGTAGGTCACTTCAAGAAGGCTTGCCGGGAATTCCTAGCCTCCAAGGGCAAGGAAGGTAAGGAACTTCATTACTTAGAAGCGTGTTTGGTGGAAGAATCGAAAGACACATGGGTCATTGATTCGGGCGCCACTAATCATGTTTGTGTTTCTATGCAGGGGTTCGTGGAAACGAGAAGTCTACATGATAGGAGCCTCTCGTTGCGGACTGGAGATGGTAGCTTTGTGGTGGCTGAGGCAGTGGGAGACGTTCATCTTTATTTTGATCAATTTAGGTTTATTTTATTGAAAGACTGTTTTTTTTGTTCCTAATTTTAGGAGGAACCTTATATCGGTAGCTTGTTTAATAAAGGATTCTTATTCAGTTTCTTTTAGTAAAAGAGTTGATATTCGTAGAAATAAGTCTTTTATCTGTTCTGGATGGATGGATGGAAACCTATATTTGATCAGACCAAAGATGTACTCACTGCTTGACACTGAATTAATTGATAACTCTAAAAGGTTGAAAGTTTCTCACTCTAACAAGGCGTATCTTTGGCATTTAAGACTTGGTCATATTAATCAGGATAGGATTCAAAGATTGGTGAAAGACGGTCCTCTGGAATCTCTGGAGGAGGTACGACTTCCCCAATGTGAGTCTTGTCTAGAGGGTAAGATGACTAAGAGGTCTTTTGGAGCTAAGGGTACAAGGGCACAGGAGCTCTTAGAAATTGTGCACACTGACGTATGTGGCCCCATGAACGTCACAGCACGAGGAGGGTTCGAGTACTATGTCTCTTTCATAGATGATTACTCGAGGTATGGATATGTGTATCTGATGCACCGCAAGAGCGAAACCTTTGACAAGTTCAAAGAGTATCGTGCGGAAGTGGAAAAGCAATTGGATAAATCCATAAAGACACTTCGATCTGATCGAGGTGGCGAATACCTCTCTGATGAATTTCTAGGACATCTTGTAGAGAATGGGATATTATCCCAATTGACTGCACCTGGTACTCCACAACAGAATGGTGTAGCCGAAAGGAGAAACAGGACCTTATTGGATATGGTACGGTCCATGATGAGTTACTCAACGCTGCCATTATCATTTTGGGGACATGCTTTACAAACGGCGTGCTATATTCTGAACCAGGTTCCGAGCAAATCAATTCCTAGAACTCCGTATGAATTGTGGCGTGGCAGGAAGCCCTCCCTTGGACATATGAGAATATGGGGCTGCCCGGCACATGTACTGGATGGGGATGCAAAGAAGTTGGAACCAAGATCAGAATTATGCATGTTTGTAGGGTATCCAAAGGGAACTAAAGGAGGTCTGTTCTATAACCCGAAGGAACAAAAGGTCATTGTCTCAACCCATGCGACATTCTTGGAGGAAAGTCACATGAATGACTTTAAGCCTCGAAGCAAAGTGGTGCTAGAGGAGTTATCGGGTGAAAGAACTGCTCCACAGATTTCGGTCTTGGACGCAAGTCCGAGTTCCAGTGAAAGACCTGCAGACGATCAACAATTTAGGGTGCCTCGTCGTAGTGGGAGGGTTTCTAAGAAACCTAATTTCTTTATGTATGATGCTGAGGTATACCAGGCCGAGGCTCATGAGCATGAGGAAGATCCGGTCACATATGATGAAGCTATAAAGGATGTTGATTCTAGATCTTGGAAACAGGCTATGAACAATGAGATGGATTCTATGAAATCCAACTCTGTTTGGGAACTTGTAGATTTGCCGGATGGGATAAAACCCATTGGATGCAAATGGGTCTACAAAAGAAAGAAGGATGCGGAAGGGAGAGTGGAAACTTTCAAAGCTAGACTGGTTGCAAAGGGATACACGCAAAAGGCTGGAATCGATTACGAGGAAACCTTTTCGCCTGTTGCTATGCTGAAGTCTATCCGTATTCTTCTGTCCATTGCTGCGGCTCTCGATTACGAGATCTGGCAAATGGATGTCAAGACGGCATTCTTGAATGGCCATCTTGAAGAGTGTATCTATATGATACAGCCCGAAGGGTTCGTAGCAAAAGGCCAGGATAGGAAAGTCTGCAAGTTGCTTAGATCCATTTATGGATTAAAGCAGGCATCCCGCTCATGGAACCAGAGGTTTGATCAAGCGATTAAGACATTTGGTTTTGAGCAGAACGTTGATGAACCTTGTGTTTATAAACGTATTAAGGATGGAAAAGTGGTCTTTCTGATACTCTATGTCGATGATATACTACTCATTGGGAATGATGTAGGGAACTTATCATCGGTCAAGCTTTGGTTACACCAACAGTTTGACATGAAGGACTTGGGAGAAGCTAATTATGTTCTAGGCATTCGTCTCTTCAGAGATCGAAAGAACAAAATGATAGCGTTATCCCAAGCTTCATACATAGATAAAATAATTGACAAATATGCAATGCTAGAGGCAAAGAAAGGCTCACAACCTTCTATTGCCGGTTTAACTCTTTCATTGGATGACTGTCCCAAGACATCGGAAGAAAGAGAGCGTATGAGTAAGGTCCCTTATGCATCCGCTGTGGGTAGCCTTATGTATGCTATGCTTTGCACTCGCCCGGACATATGTTTTGCAGTAGGTATGGTGAGTCGATATCAAGCGAATCCTGGAACCAAGCACTGGCAAGCAATAAAGCATATACTCAAGTATCTTAAGAGAACGAGGGATTATATGCTGGTGTATTCTGGAGGGGACCTAACACCCGTACGATACACGGACTGAGTCTTCCAGACTTGTGAGGATTTGAGGAAGTCGACATTGGAGGGCAGATGGAGACAGGATAAGTGGATGTTTGTAAGATCGCGTCCGAGGACAACATCGCTGATCCCTTTACTAAGACTTTGGTAGCTAGAAGCTTTGAGAGGCATGTAGAGGCGATGGGGATGCGTAACATGGCACATCTACTGGCTTAGGGCAAGTGGGAGATTGTTAGGAAATGCCCTAAGTATTAGAGACATTTTGATGTATTCATTTTGAACTGGATAATAAAATTATACTTAGAGGTTATTCATTACATTGCTATCTGTCCTCGTCTTATTTACATGTTAAAGTAAATGTAAGCAAATATGGCTCACTGACTGCTTGTGTTAAAACTGTTAGAACGTTGCATGCAATGGACTTTTGTATGCGAGAAGACAATGTTCTAAAGTTAGCAGTCTAAACTATGGTCTGTAGTCTATGGGGTTAGACCGAGCATCTAACTCATGTTAAGACTATTATGTTGTCTAAAACCTTAGAGGGGACGGTCTGTCTTGACTGTCTGGAGCTGGACTCCCAAGTAGAGACATGGATATGTTGCTTGGTGGTGACATATTAGACCGGGACTAAAGCGTGATTGATCTACGTAGTCCGCTATGAGTGGATCAATCTGCTTTTGACGTTCATTATGCAATAACCTTAATCCTGAGTAAATGAACTACTTCATGTATATGACTTGTGTACTTTGATGTTCCAATGGCTAAAGCGTCTCAGAGGTAGTAAGCTTATAGACCGGTTCGTTGGGTGCATGACTTGTATACGATGAAGGGTTTGTTTGCAGATATCGGAATCATAGCTCTGAGGAGTTAAAGGTATCCTCTTAAAGGCATTATACTGAATGTGAAAATGGACAAGGCCTTGGGTCGTCTGCTGGGCGGATGATTTCTTATTCACATATGGTGAATAATCATTTTCTTGATTCGGTAGTATAATGGAACTTTAAGATAGCCTGATCAGTAGGATTAAACGGACTTTGACCTAAGACTGATCATAGATATCATATGAGGGTTTTGCATCTATGACAAGGTCATTGGATGGTAGCTCGTCACAGGCTTACGTAATACGGTATATAATTGGGAGTTCAGTTTCAGGTTTATAGTGGTGTGACTCTGAAATTAGTGATCATATGATTGAGTTGTTCGGTACAGAATGATGATCATATGGAATCACGGGAGCCCGATTATATATGTCCAATCAGTCCCTCTACTAGCTCCACATAATTCCTTAACGTTTGGAAAATTGATTTGTGTATGCTATTGGCTAGTTTATTATGCATGGATGGTGATGACACAGGATTAGGATGGTAGACAAGATTCTCTCCGGTTGGATTCAGATTTTGTTTTGGATAATAGAGTACACAATTATTCGAACTCCAAATAAAGTTGCCATGATTTTATTTGAGATTGGATTGGAGTTGTAGAAAATTATCCATGAGAACAAGAATATGAAATACAACCGTTTTGTGGAATTTGAAATTTGAATTTTGAAATTTGAAATTTGAATTTTGAAATTTGAAATTTGAATTTTGAATTTGAAATTTGAATTTGAAATTTGAATTTGAAATTCGAATTTGAAATTTGAATTTGAAATTTAAATTTGAAATTTGAAATTTGAAATTTGAAATTTGAATTTGAAATTTGAATTTGAAATTTGAAATTCAAATTTTGAATCACAATCCAAGTAGGATTCGAATTTGTTGTGGAAAATCCACAAGGTTTGAAATTCGAATTTGAGTTGGATTTGGAGAGGATAATCTTGTTAGAATCCTACTTGAATTTTGAATCCAAATCCCAACAAATAAGGGACGAAATTTTGAGGATAATCCTCATGAAAGATTTCGGATTTTGTGGATAAGATTCAAGGGAATATTCAAGCTTCAATCCTAGTTGAAATTGGTTTCTCTCTCCTCCCAAAAGTGGCCGAAATTTTGGAGCCTAAATCCTAGGAAATTCGGTTATTTTTGGATAAGGTTGAGATGAGATTTAGCTTGAAAAATCCTAGTGGAATTTTGATTCTTCCTTATCCTAAAAGTAGCCGAAAATTTGGAGAAGATTTTCTCCTAAAGATTTCGGATTTTTTGGTTGAAAAAGGGAGATAAAATTCTAGTTAAAATCTTGTTTAGATTTGGATTGGATTTGTCCTAGGAAAACCGAATTTAATTGTGGAGATTCTCCCTTGGAAAATTCGGATTTTTTGGTTTGGATAAGGGAGAAAATCTTTTCCTAGTCCAATTCGAATTCAGAGAATCACCTCATGCAGGTCTATAAATAGAGGTCCTGCCACTCCAGTTCTCTCAGACCACAGACTCTCAGGTGAGCAGGCTTATTGTTGCACAGCTCATCGTGACAATAAAGTTCTTTAGAGATCTGGGTGGTCGGAAGAAGACTAGCAGTGCTAGCATACCGATCGAGGTTCAGAGTGCCCACACACTCAGCCATTCGGGAATTGGAGAATAGTAGAGAAGGCTAGTTGGTTGAAGCCTCCGGTCACTCTCCTCCTGTTCATTGGCGTCCTTGAGGTATGAGTTTTAATTGTTGTTGATTTATTGTATATGGCATCATGAGATATTTAACGATCTAAAAATTTTTATTTTTCCGCTGCGCCACTCTGATACGTTTTTTCCGGTTTATTTTCCTACACATGGGAAACCCAGAAAGATATGCGCGAGAACCATGCTGAATGGTTTGCTAAGCAGTAGAGTACATGTAATGTAGTCGACCTAAGTTTGTTTTGTAACCCTACTCTGTTCATAGTGGTAGATATACCACTATATGTTTTGAAAGGTGCATTTAGACTACTTAATGAAATGAGAAGTTATTCATATTCTTATTCTCTTCTTTAGTGTGGAGTAATTCTTAAAGTTTCGAGGACGAAACTATTTTTAGTGGTAGATATTTGTGACGCCTTAAATTTTATTTAAGGTCAATATATAATTTAAATAAAATTAGTGTGCCAAAAATTAATTAAAAATCCTTTTGGAAACCCTAGGTTGGTTTCCTAGTCAAATTCCGCTCAAAAAGTAAACAATTTGAACTTCAAAAAGAAACCCTAAAATATTCGGCCATCACTTGGGATTTTAATTAAAATTTAAATTCCACAAATCCAAGGAGGATTCAAATTCAAATTTCATTCCTTAGATATAAAGAAGAAATTTGGCCATAAAGTGCAGGAAATAAAGGAGATTTTATTGAATTAAAAGCTAAGTCAAAACTCAATCAAAATTCAAATTATTTTTCCTTAAAAACTAAGGATAATTTTGGCCACTTAAGGGGAAATAAGAGAGAAAATACTAGCCTCAAAACAGCACAAAAACTTTCCCTTTTACCCCTTACAATTTTCGGCCAAACAAGGAAGAGAAAGGGAAAGAAAAACCTAGTATAAAAACCCCCTTTTAACTCTCATTCACCCTTCCTTTCACCCTCAAAAATTTGGCCAACTTTCCTCTCTCTCCTCTCTGAATTTTCTCTCCTAAAACACACCCTAAACAGCAGAATAAAACTTGCATAAAAAATGTTTTTCACGAAATTGTTGATTATTTTTTTTCTTATGATTATTATGTCATGTATTTTTTTTAAATTGTTGATTATTTTTGGAAACGAATATTATGTCATATTTTTAAATGTTATCTATTAACCCACCTTTGTTTCTGTCCTACTGAGCCAGCGCTCACGTCCCTTTTTCTTTGTGATTTCGAAATGACTACTTCCAGGTGCGGGAGGTAGCAGTTCCGAAAATCGTTGAGCTATCCGTTTCTACCGAGGATGATGCTATCCGTTTTCTCCATCTTCTTCTTTCTGTTTCTCGTTCTGATGTAATGAGACATTAAGTTTGAACTTTATTTCACGTTATTTAAATTCTATGCTTGGGAATATTTATTGTTGGTAATTTCTTTTGAAAACCGATTTTGTGCTTGATTTCCGCATTAAAAGGTATTTACTTTCTACTTTATTTTGTTTTGTGGTTATGATGCTACTTTATAATTAGGCTTAGCTAAATTATAATGTTGACCTGTTGTTTTTATAATAAATGTTTTCCTTAAATCTTGGGTTGATATTATGATTTGGCTGCCGTGTCACGTGTCTAAATTTTGGGCCGTGACAGCGCAGCAGCCCGCCAGGCTGCAGGCAATGCCTGCAACCATGGGCTGCACGCCCGTGTGGTGGCCGGCCCTTGGGTGGGCCACGACCACCCCTGGCTGCAAGCAAAGCCTACGGCCATGGGTGGTCATGGCCTAGACAGGGGCTACCGCAGCCCCATCCCACCAGAGGGCAGGGGCTACAGCCCCACCACAGTTGGTGGTCCATCCCGAGGAGGTCGGTTCTTGATTTTAGTGTCATATTCCAATTTACCCATTAGGATCTCCAAAAATTAATTTGAATCCTAATTAAATTGAAACTTTCCACACATCAAAATTTCAACCTTTAAATTAAATAACTTTTAGGAAAAAAATAAATTACGGTCTTCATACTTCAATCTTCTCCAAGAATAATTACATAAAATTTCCTAAATCATTTCCGGTATACAAAAATTCTAATCATAATAATTCTAAGAGACAAAAAATTAAAATCCATGGGAAAATTACAGTGTTAATAAACTTCTCCCATGGTTACATAAAAATTCCTAGATACAATTTTCTAAATTCTAAGGAACCATAACCAGCAATAAACAAGCATGCTTATAACAATTTAAAAAATTAAAATAACCACATACTACATACATAATCCATGATAACAACATAAATGAATCCTAGAATGCCACTCTCTAAATATCAAATCCATACATATATAAAAAGACTAATTAATTGTCTAATTTATGTACATGACATAGTCATGAGATAGCTCTGATACCAATTGTAGGAAATAAATCGATAAAAATGTATCAGTGTGGCGCAGCGGGACAATAATTTTTTTTTTTAAGATCGTTAAATATCTCATGATGCCATATACAATAAACCAACAATAATTTAAACTCATACCTCAAGGACGCCAATCTATAGGAGGAGAATGATTGGAGGGCTTTAACCAACTTGCCTTCTCTACTATTCTCCAATTCCCAAATGGCTGAGTGTGTGGGCGCTCTGAACCTCGATCGGTATGCTAGCACTACTAGTCTTCTTCTGACCACCCAGATCTCTAAAGAACTTATTGTCATGGTGAGTTGTACAACAATAAGCCTGCTCACTTGAGAGTCTATGGTCTGAGAGAACTGGAGTGGAAGGACCTCTATTTATAGACTTGCATGAGGTGATCCTCTAAATTCAAATTAGATTAGAAGATTTTCTCCCTTATCCACTCGCAAAATATGAATTTTCTAGGGGCAAATCCCAACCAAAAATTCGACCAATCTTGGAGATTATCCAAACCAAATTTAAACAAGATTTTAACTTGAATTTTATCTCCTTATTTATCCATAATAACCGAATTTCCCTAGGGCCAAAATCATGACTAGATTCGGCCATTAAAAGTGAGGAGAATCAAAATCCAAATAGAATTTTCTAGTTGAATTCTATCTCACCCTTATCCACTAAAAAATCTAAAATTCCCTTTGGATTTATCCAATAAATTTCATCCACTTTAGGGATGAGAGAATCCAAATTCAACTGGGATTGAAACTTGAATTTTTCCCTGCATCCTTTTCCACAAAAACCGAAAATCTCCTAAAGGATTCAAATTCTAGCCTTGTGGAATTATCCACAAAGAATTCAAATTCCACTTGGACTGTGATTCAAAATTTGAATTTCAAATTTCAAAATTCAAAATTCAAATTCAAATTTCAAATTTCAAATTTCAAATTTCAAATTTCAAATTTAAATTTCAAATTCAAATTTCAAATTCAAATTTCAAATTTCAAAATTCAAATTTCAAAATTCACAAATAGTTGTATTTCAAATTCTTGTTCTCATGGATAATTTTCTATAACTCCAATCCAATCTCAAATAAAATCATGACAACTTTATTTGGAGTTTGAATAATTGTGTACTCTATTATCCAAAACAAAATCTGAATTCAACTAGAGAGAATCTTGTCCACCATCTGGATCCTATGTCAACACCATCCATGCATAATCAACTAGCCAATAACATACACAAATCAATTTGCCAATCGTTAAGGAATTATGTGGAGCTAGTAGAGGACCCAATTGGACATATATAATCGGGCTCCTGTGAATCCATATGATCATCATTCTTTACCGAACAACTCAATCATATGATCACTAATTTCAGAGTCACACCACTATAAACCTGAAACTGAACTCCTAATTATATACCGTTGTACATAAGCCTATGACAAGCTATTGTCCAATGACCTCGTCACGTATGCAGAACCCTCATATGATATCCATGATCAGCCTTAGGTCAAAGTCTGTTTAATCCTACTAATCAGGCTATCTTAAAGTTCTATTATACTATCGAATAAGAAAATGATTATTCACCATATGTGAATAAGAAGTCATCCACCCAATAGATGACCTAAGGCCTTATCTATTTTCACATCCAGTATAATGCCTTTAAGAAGATACCCTTAACTCCTTATTAAAGCTATGATTCTGATATGTGTAAACAAACCCTTCATCGTATACAAGTCATGCACCCAATGAACCGGTCTATAAGCTTACTACCTCTGAGACGCTTTAGCTATTGGAACATCAAAGTACACAAGTCATATACATGAAGTAGTTCATTTACTCAGGATTAAGGTTACTGCACAATGAACATCAAAAACAGATTGATCCACTCATAGCGAACTATGTAGATCAATCATGCTTTAGTCCCGGTCTAATATGTCACCACCAAGCAACATATCTATGTCTCTACTTAGGAGGCTATGCTCCAGACAGTCAAGACAAACTATCCTCACCATGGCTTTAGACAACATAATAGTCTTAACATGAGTTAGATGCATGGTCTAACCCCATAGACTACAGACCTTAGTTTAGACCGCTTACTTTAGAACATTGTCTTCTCGTATACAAAAAGTCCATTGCATGCAACGTTCTAACAGTTTTAATACAATCAGTTAGGGAGCCATATTTGCTTCAATTTACTTTAACGTGTAAATAGAATGAGGACATACAGCAATGTAATAAATAACCTCTATATATAATTTTATTATCCAGTTCAAAATAAATACATCAAAATGTCTCTAATGCTTAGGGCATTTCCTAACAAAAGGATGGTTATTAAACCATTTTTGAAAACTATTTTGAAACTTAATTGAAACGACTTTGTTTGCAAATTTGGCAAACATGAAATTTTTCGGTCTCGACGAGATGAATAATTCTTGTGTTCACCTCGGAGCTCAAATCTAACTTAAATAGGTCCTAATCTTACTAAATTCATGGCTATTGTGCCCAGTTTTTTGTAAAAAAATCCAGTTTTACGTCATTTTAAAAACGCACTATTTGAGGCCCAAAACGGCCAAATTTTTAAAATGCGCATAGGTTGTCTTAAACCTTTCGACACGTTCTACAACTTTTGTGTTGAGCCCGAAACCCAGTTCAGAATCTAAGTGGTTCGTTTTTAGCAAAACCCAATACTAAGTCTGGGCTTGGATTTTTGGTCCTAGTTTTGGGCACCGACCACAAATCTGATCAAAGGCTTGATGACCAAATGGCCATGTGATTTCTTGTTGAAAAAGGGGTAGGTTTTATGCTAGTAAGACACTACAAAATTTTCTCTTAACATTAACCCAAAAATAACTACTAAAACCACAAAGTTTACTTCTAGAACCTTACCCTTGGTGCTCTTGAAATGGCTTGGAATTGAAGACCTCTAACACAAGCTTGAAGAGGTTGGTTTTTGGTAAACTTTTGGCTTGGTATTTGGCATGAAAATTGGTGGTTTTGGGGCTTAGGAACAATCGGCTATAGTTAAAGAAAGAATGAGAGAATGGGTTGTGTTTTTTTTGGAAGTGTGAAAATGAAATAACCTAAGCCTAAGGCATAGTCACCCTTTTATAGACAAACTTAAGCAAGCTTAACCAAACTTAAGCTTGATTAATCAAACCAACTTTAAGCTAATTTGGGGACAAAAATCTACCCTATTTTAGCCCATCCCATCGAATTTGCTGCAGCCATTAAGGAGGGGAAATAAACAAAAATTTTTGGTTGATGGCTTGATGGAAGTGTGACATTGTTTATTAATTTGTGTCATAACCTAACCTTTATTTTATTTCTCACTTTTTGGGGTTTTTGTGTAGCAAAACCAGCTGGTGTTCCAGCTAGGGACACATGGTTTTGGGGCCAAAAAAAGTGCATCTGTGTTGCTCTCTTCGCAGTCTAGTTTTCTACTGTGATTTTCATTCCCTTTTTGGCAGTGTTCTAATTTTCATCTGGAAATCTGATTTTCTGAATCTGATTTTAACACTGTCAATTCCCAATGTTTTATACTGTCTAAGAACCCATTATCAATCTATTTTACTATTTATTTCCTATACTGTTGTTGTGTCTACTCTGTGTTGTCCTTTCACACGCAAAACGAGATGTTCCTGTGCGAAATTTTAGACACAACCTCTCTTGACTATTTTGGAAGTGCTAATTCCAATTTTATTAGTTTTTCATTCCTCTAGGGTCATTTGGACTAGTTTTCGGGATCTGTGTGACCCCATCTCGAAAAACATACCAAGTGCCCGATTGATTAATTTGGGTGTCCTTAGTCTAAATATATCAGTTTCGGGACGAGTAAAGGTCATCTTAACTCTCATCCTGATACTGTGTATCTCCCAAACTAAAATTCACATTTTATGCTCAATTGACCAGATTGAGCCTACTGACTGTTAATATATCAGTTTTGAGTCAAATTAAGGTCGTCTTGGCCAATAACTTGACACTGCCTTTTTCACTATTCACTATTTACTGCTTTCTATACTAATTGACTAGTCTAAGTGTTCTGACTTCGATTTTGTCAGTTTATAGATGGGAAGAGGTCATCTGGGCCATTTTTTCGATACCGTACCCTTGCTAGGGTTTTTCATCGTTGTTGTGCTCAGACGATCAGTCCAAGCGTTCTAATGATCTGTTCACCAGTCTTGTGTCAAGAAATGGTCATCCAGACCCGTTTCTTGACACTGCGCATCTCATGCACTTATACACATATTAGGGTGGACCGGATTCACTGTCGGTTACCCCCTTTCACTATATAAGTAGTAATAAATAGTACCATACCTATTTAGTCTATCCAGTTGGAAATCACACTGTATCTCCCAACTTAATTACTCATTGTATAGTGATTAGGTTTCATACATTTTGAGAGTCTATATACCGGCTCTCTGCTCATTACATGGCCTTTTACACGGGCATGTATAAGGCAACACGGGCGTGCATTATCCGGACATGGGCGTGTATCAGTTGAGCTTGCTTAACACAACCATGTCTTGGAACTCGTTCATTTTACCCAAGCGGCACACGACCACTCACACAGCCGTGTACCTGATCGTGTTACACTAGTTTGCATAAAAAGGCATCAAATTATTCCTTAATTTCTCATTACATAGAAATTAGGTTACATGAGTATAGGGGTCCTTATACCTGAAACGTTTCTCATCCTGTTCCTGAGCCTTGGTTCTCGAGGGGCTTGAGTTTTCTATCTCATCCAATTTTCCCCCTCATTTCCAAAAATACCCCGTTCTCGGCATTTTAGACATTAAAGGGTCGTTTTGGTAATCCTTTTGGGTTCAATCCTCCACTCCCAACTTTAACCTATTGAGGGGTCTTGATTTTATTTCCGAGTCTACATTTTTACCCCTCATTTCCCGAAATGCCCTTATGCCATTTTAAAAATTTCGATAGCATTTCTGCTTAAATTTCTAGGTTTTCCCAGCTTTAGGTACGTCTCAAAACCTTGGTACCTACCACGTACTATACTAGAGACCTATTTTATGCAAAGTTACCAAACTTTGGATAAAAATTTTTCACATTATCAATCATTCAAATCACCACACAAATTTCATCAATTTTCTCAATCATAGGCCACAGTTTTCACATGGTATTCAACATCAAAATTTTATATCACAGTGCTCATTCATCACAATCAAGCTTAGGGTTTCTAATGTACATTTCAACATTAAAGACCTAAGAAATTTTTCATTCCAACCTAGCCTTATGCCACGATTTTCATGTGGCGGCCTGCCCTTCATGGAGGCTAACTGTACTAGCATGGTAGAGCTTAGAGTCCACTATGTTAGGAAATGCCCAAAGCATGATAGACATTTTGATGTATTTATTTTGAACTGGATAATAAAATTATAATATAGAGGTTATTCATTACATTGTTGTTTGTCCTTATTCCATTTACATGTTAAAGTAAATGTAAGCAAATATGACTCAGTGACTGCTTGTGTTAAAACTGTTAGAACATTGCATGCAATGGACTTTTGTATGCGAAAAGACAATGTTCTAAAGTAAGCAGTCTAAACTAAGTTCTGTAGTCTATGGGGTTAGACTGAGCATCTAACTCACGTTAAGACTATTATGTTGTCTAAAGCCATGGTCGGGACGAATTGTCTTGACTGTCCGGAGCATCGACTCCCAAGTAAAGACATAGATATGTTGCTTGGTGGTGACATATTAGACCGGGACTAAGGCGTGATTGATCTACGTAGTTCGCTATGAGTGGATCAATCTACTTTTGACGTTCATAATGCAATAACCTTAATCTTGAGTAAATGAACTACTTCATGTATATGACTTGTGTACTTTGATGTTCCAATGACTAAAGCGTCTCAAAGGTAGTAAGCTCATAGACCAGTTCGTTGGGTGCATGACTTGTATATGATAAAGAGTTTGTTTATAGATAATAGAATCATAGCTCTAAGGAGTTAAAGGTATCCTCTTAAAGGCATTATACTGAATGTGAAAATGGACAAGGCCTTGGGTCATCTGTTGGGCGGATGACTTCTTATTCACACATATGGTGAATAATCATTTTCTTATTCAGTAGTATAATAGAACTTTAAGATAGCTTGATCAGCAGGATTGAACGGACTTTGACCTAAGGCTAATCATAGATATCATATGAGGGTTTTGCATACATGACAAGGTTATTGGACATTAGCTTGTCACAGGCTTTCTTAATATAGTATATAATGGGGACTTCAGTTTCAGGTTTATAGTGGTGTGACTCTGAAATTAGTGATCATATGATTGAGTTGTTCGGTACAGAATAATGATCATATGGATTCACGGGAGCCTGATTATATATGTCCAATTGGTCCCTCTATTAGCTCCACATAATTCCTTAATGGATGGCAAATTGATCAGTGTATGCTTATTGGCTAGTTGATTATGCATGGATGGTGTTGACATAGGACAAGGATGGGAGACAAGATTCTCTCCAGTTGAATTCAGATTTTATTTTAGATAATAGAGTACATAATTATTTGAACTCCAAATAAAGTTGCCATGATTTTATTTGAGATTGAATTGGAGTTGTAGAAAATTATCCATTAGAACAAAATTTGAAATATAACTTTTTGTGGAGTTTGAAATTTGAATTTTAAAATTTGAAATTTGAAATTTGAAATTTAAATTTTGAATTTGAATTTTGAATTTGAAATTTAAATTTGAAATTTGAATTCAAATTTTGAATTACAGTCCAAGTGAAATTCAAATTTGTTGTGGATAATTCCACAAGGATCGAATTCGAATTTGATATGGATAATGGAGAAGAAAATCTTGTTTGAATCCTACTTGAATTTTGAATCCTATTTCTAGCAAAAGTGGCCGAAATTTGTTGAGGAAAATCCTCCAAGACATTTACAGTTTTTGTGGATGAGGTTCAAGGGAAATTCAAGCAAGAAAATCCTAGTTGAATTTTGATTCTCTCCCTCCCTAAAGTGGACAAAAATTTATGGATAAATCCTAGGAGAATTTTCAGTTTTTAATGGATAAGGGTGAGATTAAATTCAAGCTAGAAAATCCTATTTGGATTGTAATTCTCCTCACTTTTAATGGCCGAATCTAGTCATGTTTTTAGCACTAGGGAAATTCGATTATTATGGATAATTGAGGAGATAAAATTCAAGTTAAAATCCTATTTGAATTTGGATTGCAAGATCCCTAGGTTGGCTGAATCTTCCCATGATTGTGGCTTATGGGATTTTCGAATTTTATTAATGGATAAGGGAGAAAATCTTCTCCTAATCCAATTCGAATTTAAAAGGATCACCTCATGCAAGTCTATAAATAAAGGTCCTGCCACTCCAGTTCTCTCAGCCTACAGATTCTTAGGTGAGCAGGCTTATTGTTGCATAACTCACCAAGACAATAAGTTCTTTAGAGATCAGGGTAGTCAGAAGGAGATTAGCAGTGCTAGTATATTAGTTGAGGAACCGAGTGCCCGCACACTCTACCATCCAGGAATTGGAAAATAGTAGAGAAGGCTAGTTGGTTGAAGTCCAGTCATTCTCCTCCTGCAGTTTGGTGTCCTCTTGAGGTATGAGTTTTATTATTGTTAGTTTATTGTATATGGTATTACGAGATATTTAACGATCTTGAAAAATTTTTATGTTCTGCTGCGCCGTTCTGAGGCATTTTTTATCGATTTTTTTTCCTACACACTATGATAGACTATCACCTCATTGGGTCGCCGGCAACTTACTTATAACTTGTTTTTATTATTTACCATTCATATTTTAAACTTAAATTTTATCTTGAAAACTAGGGATTTTTTTTTAAACTGATCTTGAAGCTGTAAAGTCGTAAAACATTATAAACATATATTGAAATTGTATGGACTCCCATATCCATGTAACCTAAATTCTATATAATGAGAAATTGAGCAATGAATTTGGCTTAGTTTGATGGCTTTTTGTACAAAATTTGATGAACATGGTCTGGTACATGGCAATGCACCGATCGGACTGTTTACATGTGAAAGGCCGTGTGAGTGTACATGGTCATGCAGTGTGACAAGTCAGGTACACAGCCTTGTACCGCTCAGGAAGAGGAGTGTGTTTCTAGGACATGGCCGTGTTGAGCAACCTCAACTGGTACATGCCCGTGTTGCCGGGTACATGCCCGTGTAAGGGCTCGTGTAGAAGGCCGTGTATGGGACTGAGAGCCGTTTTTAAAGGCTCTCGTAATATGTGAAACCTAATTACTAGGTGGAGAGCAATTAAGTTCAAAAATACAGTATAATTTCCAATTGAATGGATTAAACAGATACAATACTATTTAAATACTATTCATACAATGAAAGGGGTGATCGACAATGAACTCGGTTTACCCTATTATGTGTATAAATGTGTGAGATGCGTAAGTCAGGAAACTGGTCTAGACGACCATTTCTTAACATAAGACTAATGAACAGATCGCCAGAACGCTCGGACCGAACATCTGAGCACGATAACGAGAGATAACCCTAGCAAGAGTACGATACCAAGAAAATGGTCTAGATGACCTCTTCTCACCTAGAGATTGATAAAATCAGAGTTAGAGCACTCAAACTGGCCAGTTAAGTGAAAGATAGTGAATAATGAATAGTGAAAAATACAGTGTCAAGTTACTAGCCAAGATAGTCGTAATTTGACTTAAAACTGATATATTAACTGTCAGTAGGCTCAATCTGGTCGATTGAGCATAAAATAGGAATTTTAGTTTGAGAAATACGTAGTATCAGGATGAGGGTCAAAATGACCTTTACACGTTTCGAAACTGATATATTTGGACTCAGAACGTCAAAATTAGTCAATCGGGCACCTGACATGTTTTTCGAGGTGGGGTCACATAGATCATGAAAATTAGTCCAGACTACCTTCAATGGACATAAAACTAATAAAAGTGGAATCAGCACGTCCAAATTAGTCAAGAGAGACTGTTTGAAATTTTGCCCGGGAATGCCTTGGTTTACATGCTAAAGTACAACACAGTGTAAACACAACCACAATATAGGATATGAACAGTAAATTAGACTGATAATGGGCTCTTAGACAGTATAAAACAACCAGAAATTTACAGTACAAAAATCGGATTCAAAAATCCAATTTTCGGGTGAAAGTTGGAACACTACCGAGAAAAGACCGAACACCGTAGCATAAAATTAGACTGCAATGAGAAGCCAACACAGATAAAATTGGCCCTTAGAAACCATGCCCCTAGCTACAAAAGGCAGCTTAAAATGGCTACTCCCATAGCCTAGATTAAAAAATTACTCTAGCCAAGACAACTTTTGAATTAAATATTCAAGGGTTTTTAAAAACTTGGTAAACAATCTTTGTTTATTCTTCTCTCCCTTCCATGAGCAGCTCACACCCACGTTTGTCTGAAAATGGGCAGCAATTTGTCCCATGATTTGGCTAATTTAGTGGATAATTAATTAGGATTAAGTCTAAGTAAGCTTGATCAATTTTGCCTATAAAAGGCACCCTTCACATAAGTGAATTGCTTTCCTTTCTTTTGGCTCCCAAAACACATTTCATTCTCCCTTTTCTTCTAGCTACAGCTGAACCTTTCTAAGCCCCAAACCCTCACATTTTCAAGCCTTAAGTCACACTAAAAGATGTAGGAAAATAAATCGATAAAAATGTATCAGAGTGGCGCAGCGGAACAATAAAAATTTTTAGATCGTTAAATATCTCATGATGCCATATACAATAAACCAACAACAATTAAAACTCATACCTCAAGGACGCCAATCTTGTAGAAGGAGAATGACCGAAGGCTTCAACCAACTAGCCTTCTCTACTATTCTCCAATTCCCAAATGGTTGAGTGTATGGGCACTCTGAACCTCGATCGGTATGCTAGCACTGCTAGTCTTCTTCCGACCACCCAGATCTCTAAAGAACTTTATTGTCACGATGAGCTGTGCAACAATAAGCCTACTCACCTGAGAGTCCGTGGTCTGAGAGAACTGGAGTGGCAGGACCTCTATTTATAGACCTGCATGAGCTGATTCTCTGAATTTGAATTGGACTAGGAAAAGATATTCTCCCTTATCCATAACCATAAAAATCTGAATTTTTCATGGGAAAATCCCAACAATAAAATTCGGTTTTTTAAGGATAAAACCAATTCAAATCTTAACAAGATTTTAACTAGAATTTTACTCCCTTTTTCAACCAAAAAATCCGAAATTTCCTAGGAGATTTTTCTCCAAATATTCGGCCACATTTAGGATAAGGGAGAATCAAAATTCCACTAGGATTTTCAAGCTTGAATCTTATCTCAACCTTATCCAAAATAACCAAATTTTCCTAGGAGATTTCCTCCATAATTTCGGCCACTTTTCAGGGAAGGAGAGAATCTAAATTCAACTAGGATTGAAACTTGAATTTTCCCTTGAACCTTATCCACAAAAACTAAAATTCATTAAGGATTATCCTTAAAAATTTCGTCCACTTTTGTTAGGATTTAGATTCAAAATTCAAGTAGGATTCTAACAAGATTATCCCCTATAAATCCAACTCAAATTTGAATTTCAAACCTTATGGATTTTCCACAACAAATTCGAATCCCACTTGGACTGTGATTCAAAATTTGAATTTCAAATTTCAAATTCGAATTTCAAATTCAAATTTCAAATTTCAAATTTCAAATTTAAAATTTAAATTTAAAATTCAAATTTCAAATTCAAATTTCAAATTCAAATTTCAAAATTCAAATTTCAAAATCCACAAAACGGTTGTGTTTCAAATTCTTGTTCTCATAGATAATTTTCTACAACTCCAATCCAATCTCAAATAAAATCATGACAACTTTATTTGGAGTTCGAATAATTGTGTACTCTATTATCCAAAACAAAATCTGAATCCAACCGGAGAGAATCTTGTCTACCATCCTAATCCTGTGTCATCACCATCCATGCATAATAAACTAGCCAATAGCATGCACAAATCAATTTGCCAAACGTTAAGGAATTATGTGGAGCTAGTAGAGGGACTGATTGGACATATATAATCGGGCTCCCGTGATTCCATATGATCATCATTCTGTACCGAACAACTCAATCATATGATCACTAATTTCAGAGTTACACCACTATAAACCTGAAACTGAACTCCAAATTATATACCGTATTACGTAAACCTGTGACGAGCTACTATCCAATGACCTTGTCATATATGCAAAATGTTAGGAAATGCCCTAAGTATTAGAGACATTTTGTTGTATTCATTTTGAACTGGATTATAAAATTATATATATAGAGGTTATTCATTACATTGCTATTTGTCCTCGTCTTATTTACATGTTAAAGTAAATGTAAGCAAATATGACTCACTGACTGCTTGTGTTAAAACTGTTAGAAAGTTGCATGCAATGGACTTTTGTATGCGAGAAGACAATGTTCTAAAGTTAGCGGTCTGAACTATGGTCTGTTGTCTATGGGGTTAGACCGAGCATCTAAGTCATGTTAAGACTATTATGTTGTCTAAAGCCTTGGAGGGGACGGTTTGTCTTGACTGTCTAGAGCTGGACTCCCAAGTAGAGACATAGATATGTTACTTGGTGGTGACATATTAGACCGGGACTAACATGGCGTTTGGGACACAAATTTTTTTGGCATTGCATTTAAATGCAATGCAATTTTCCCCCAAATACAAAAACATTCATTCAAATATCAATCACATCACATTTTAAATCTAACACAATCACTATTTATTATTTCACTTTTTCTATTACTTTTATTAATTACATCACATATTCTCTCTCCCTCTTTTTTTTCTCTCTACTTTTACCCATCACATCACATATTTATTATTAAAATACAATTCAAATACTTTTTCCCCAAACACACATTGCATTCAAAAGCAATGCTAATGCTTTTCCTCCAAATACAAATTGCATTCAATACATTGCATTCAAACGCAATGCAAATGCAATGCATTCACCAAACGAACCCTAAAGCATGATTGATCTACGTAGTCCGCTATGAGTGGATCAATCTGCTTTTGACGTTCATTGTGCAATAACCTTAATCCTGAGTAAATGAACTACTTCATGTATATGACTTGTGTACTTTGATGTTCCAATGGCTAAAGCATCTCAGAGGTAGTAAGCTTATAGACCGGTTCGTTGGGTGCATGACTTGTATACGATGAAGGGTTTGTTTGCAGATATCGGAATCATAACTCTAAGGAGTCAAAGGCATCCTCTTAAAGGCATTATACTGAATGTGAAAATGGACAACGCCTTGGGTCGTCTGCTGGGCGGATGACTTCTTATTCACATATGGTGAATAATCATTTTCTTAATTCGGTAGTATAATGGAACTTTAAGAAGCCTGATCAGTAGGATTAAATGGACTTTGACCTAAGGCTGATCATGGATATCATATGAGGGTTTTGCATATATGACAAGGTCATTGGACGATAGCTTGTCACAGGCTTACGTAATACGGTATATAATTGGGAGTTCAGTTTCAGGTATATAGTGGTGTGACTCTGAAACTAGTGATCATATGATTGAGTTGTTCGGTAAAAGAATGATGATCATATGGATTTGCGGGAGCCCGATTATATATGTCCAATCAGTCCCTCTACTGGCTCCACATAATTCCTTAACGTTTGGCAAATTGAATTGTGTATGCTATTCGCTGGTTTATTATGCATGGATGGTGATGACACAGGATTAGAATGGTAGACAAGATTCTCTCCGGTTGGATTCAGATTTTGTTTTGGATAATAGAGTACACAATTATTCGAACTCCAAATAAAGTTGCCATGATTTTATTTGAGATTGGATTGGAGTTATAGAAAATTATCCATGAGAACAAAAATATGAAACACAACCGTTTTGTGGAATTTGAAATTTGAAATTTGAAATTTGAATTTTGAATTTTGAATTTGAAATTTGAATTTGAAATTCGAATTTGAAATTTAAATTTGAAATTTGAAATTTGAAATTTGAAATTTGAATTTGAAATTTGAAATTCAAATTTTGAATCACAGTCCAAGTAGGATTCGAATTTGTTGTGGAAAATCCACAAGGTTTGAAATTCGAATTTGAGTTGGATTTAGAGAGGATAATCTTGTTAGAATCCTACTTGAATTTTGAATCCAAATCCTAACAAATGTTGCACGAAAATTTTGAGGATAATCCTCAAGGAAATTTCGGTTTTTTGTGGATAAGATTCAAGGGAAAAATTCAAGTTTCAATCCCAGTTGAATTTGGATTCTCTCCTTCCCTGAAAAGTGGCCGAAAATTGGGAGAAAATCTCCTAGGAAAATTCGGTTATTTTGGATAAGGTTGAGATAAGATTCAACCTTGAAAATCCTAGTGGAATTTTTGATTCTCCCTTATCCATAATGGTCGAAATTTTTAGGAGATTTTCTCTTTGTAATTTTCGGATTTTTTGGGTTGAAAAAGGGGGATAAAATTCTAGTTAAAATCTTGGTTAGATTTGAATTGGATTTATCCTAAGAAAACCGAATTTTATTGTTGGATTTTCCCATGGAAAAATTCGGATTTTTTGGTTATGGATAAGGGAGAAAATCTTTTCCTAGTCCAATTCGAATTCAAATAATCACCTCATGTAGGTCTATAAATAGAGGTCCTACCACTCCAGTTCTCTTAGACCACAGACTCTCAGGTGAGCAGGCTTATTGTTGCACAGCTCATCATGACAATAATGTTCTTTAGAGATCTGGGTGGCCAGAAGAAGACTAGCAGTGCTAGCATACCGATCGAGGTTCAGAGTGCCCACACACTCAGCCATTCGGGAATTGGAGAATAGTAGAGAAGGCTAATTGGTTGAAGCCTCCGGTCATTCTCCTCCTGCAGATTGGCGTCCTTGAGGTATGAGTTTTAATTGTTGTTGGTTTATTGTATATGGCATCATGAGATATTTAACGATCTAAAATTTTTATTGTTCTGCTGCGCCACTCTGATATATTTTTAACGATTTATTATCCTACAATTGGTATCAAAGCCATCTCATGACTATGCCATGTACATAAATTAGACAATTACTTAGTCTTTTTATTTATGTATGGATTTGATATTTAGAGAGTGGCATTCTAGGGTTCCTTTATGTTATTATCATGGATTATGTATAAAGTATGTGGTTATTTTAATTTTCTGAATTATTATAAGCATGGTTGTTTATGCCGGTTATGGTTCCTTAGAATTTAGAAAAATTGTATCTAGGAATTCTTTATGTAACCATGAGAACCGTTTATTAACACTGTAATTTTCCCATGGATCTTAATTTTTGTCTCTTAGAATTTTTATGGTTAGAATTTTTTGTACACCAGAAATGGTTTAGGAAATTTTATGTAATTATTCTTGGAGGAGATTGAAGATTGAAGACTGTAATTTATTTTTTCCCAAAAGTTAAATTTGATTTAAAGGTTGAAATTTTGATTGTGTGGAAAATTTCAATTTAATTGGGATTCAAATTAATTTTTGGAGATCCTAATAGGTAAATTGGAATGTGGCACGAAAATCGAGATACGACCCCTCGGGATAGGCCGACGGGCCTTGGTAGGGCTGCGCCCCTGCCCTCGGGCAGGATGGGGCTGCGGCAGCCCCTGTGCAAGCCAACACCACCCACGGCCGCAGGCTTGGCCTGCAGCCCTGGGTGGCCGTGGCCTGCCCAAGGCTGGCCGCAGCCTGGGCATGCAGCCGGCCGGTTGCTGCGCCCAGTCTGGGCGTGCAGCCTGGGGCTATAGGCTTGGCCTGCAGCCCGGCAAGGCTGCACATAGGGGGCAGCCGTGGGCTGCTAGCCCCTTTGGGGCTGGTGGCTGCCCACGGCAGCTGCCGCCTTCGGAGGCGGCGGTACGACGGTCTAAAAATCGGAAAAATTTTGATTTTTAAATAAGAAACTTAATTTTTAAATCATGTTTAAAAATATGTAATTGAAAATTTGAAATTTTTGAAATTACATATTATTACACATGATGTTTAAAATTGTTTAAAATTTGAATTGGAAATTTAAATTTTCAATTCGAATTTGGAATTTGAATTTGAAATTTAAATTTTTGGAGATTTAAATTTTAAATAATTCTTGGGATGAGAAATAAATGGAGAGGCTACATAAAGATGGATACAAGAAGATGGAAAGAATGCTTTGGATGGAATTTTATAATATTTATTTTCTTTGTTCTAGGATGGAACTATAGCTTGGTTATTCTATCAATTATTTATTCTGTGATATGTCATGGATGTATAAATATGTATTGATGGATGTTTTGTATGCATATTTGATAACATGTCATATAGGATAGGTGAGTGCCGCTCATACTATATTGATCATACATAATTTATCAAAACTTGCATGTTTTTCAAAATATTGAGTGGGAGAGGGTTTCAAACAAAACCCACAGCCTCCATTGTTGATTCATATGTGAAAGCATGGTAACGCCTCGCGTCAGTTCTGCCCTGACCACACCCCTCGGTAGGTGTTTACCGCCGCCGGTATACTAGATTAGATCTCCTATGTGGAAAACGTGTTCGAGTACGATCCTATTCATGACCACCCCTCGGTGGCTTGGTAGGACGTGGATCGGGCTACGTAAACAATGGTTATACACTCAAGACTCGTTTAGTTATTAACCTTCCCTAGAAGCCCTGTTAACTAAACTAGTGGCCAAATAAGTGGTTATTAATATATGTCTTAACCTTGGAGGATTTAAGGTAACATATATTAATTGGACGGAGTCCATGTTCCGGCTATTTGTTTTCATGACTACCCCTCGGTGGCTTGGGGCAATAGGTGCTGAGAATTACCATTGCAATGCTACATGTTTTTCAAGTTTCATGTAGGAACATACTTGTATGTTTTATTTGCTAAATTATCTGTATATTTACTTGGGCTTTGTAATGATATCTAGTATAATTTTATTTCAGTGTCACCGACACCACTCATTTCAATACTTACTGAAAATAAGCTGAATCGCGATAATTATAAAGACTGGAAAAGAAATCTATTAATAGTTCTCAGCTGCGAGAGACACAAGTTCGTACTGGACGAACCATGCCCACCTGGGCCCAAACCTGACACACCACTTGAGGAGGTCCCGGTTGCCTATAATCGTTGGAGAGAATCCAATGAGGTAGCTCGATGCTACATCCTTGCTAGCATGACGAGTGCTTTACAAAAGTAGCATGAGACTTGTCAAGTTGCTGGGGAGATCATGGAAAATCTGGAGGACATGTTCGGAGGCCAAGAAAAATTGGCTAGACAGTCTGCTATCACCAGCATTATGAACTCTAAGCAAAAGGCGGGTACTCCAGTGAAGGACCATATGATCACTCTAATGGGATTCTTCACTGAGGCTGTCGAGAATGGTGCTGAGTTGGACTACAACACCCAGATCGAGATGGTGTTCAAGACTCTATCTAAAGATTTCGTGGGGTTTAAGGCCGCATACAATCTGGTGACAAAGGAGTTAGGACTAACTGAGCTCATGAACCAACTACAGGCTTATGAGCAGACGATCAGGGATGAGGATGTGGTCCGACCTAAAGGTGAGGCCAATTTGGCGAAATCTTCCAATCCCTCACGGAAGAAGAAGAGGCCAAATAAGAAGCAAGTGGCTTCTAGTTCTTCTAATCCTCCTGTCTCGGACGGGAAGAAGAAGAAGAAGAACAAGAAGCCAAAGGACCCTAAAAAGTCCAAATGCTTCCATTGTGGGAAGGTAGGTCACTTCAAGAAGGCTTACCGGGAATTCCTAGCCGCCAAGGGCAAGGAAGGTAAGGAACTTCATTACTTGGAAGCGTGTTTGGTGGAAGAATCAAAAGACACTTGGGTCATTGATTCGGGCGCCACTAATCATGTTTGTGTTTCTATGCAGGGGTTCGTGGAAACGAGAAGTCTACATGATAGGAGCCTCTCGTTGCGGACTGGAGACGGTAGCTTTGTGGTGGCCGAAGTAGTGGGAGATATTTATCTTTATTTTGATCAATTTAGGTTTATTTTATTGAAAAACTGTTTTTATGTTCCTAATTTGAGGAGGAACCTTATATCGGTAGCTTGTTTAATAAAGGATTCTTATTCAGTTTCTTTTAGTAAAAAAGTTGATATTCGTAGAAATAAGTCTTTTATCTGTTCTGGATAGATGGATGGAAACCTATATTTGATCAAACCAAAGATGTACTCACTGCTTGACACTGAATTAAGTGATAACTCTAAAAGGTTGAAAGTTTCTCACACTAACAAGGCGTATCTTTGGCATTTAAGACTTGGTCATATTAATCAGGATAGGATTCAAAGATTGGTGAAAGACGGTCCTCTGGAATCTCTGGAGGAGGTACGACTTCCCCAATGTGAGTCTTGTCTAGAGGGTAAAATGACTAAGAGGTCTTTTGGAGCTAAGGGTACAAGGGCTCAGAAGCTCTTAGAAATTGTGCACACTGACGTATGTGGCCCCATGAACGTCATAGCATGAGGAGGGTTCAAGTATTATGTCTCTTTTATAGATGATTACTCGAGCTATGGATATGTGTATCTGATGCACCGCAAGAGCGAATCCTTTGACAAGTTCAAAGAGTATCGTGCGGAAGTGGAAAAGCAATTGGATAAATCCATAAAGACACTTCGATCTGATCGAGGTGGCGAATACCTCTCTGATGAATTTCTAGGACATCTTGTAGAGAACGGGATATTATCCCAATTGACTACACCTGGTACTCCACAACAGAATGGTGTAGCCGAAAGGAGAAACAGGACCTTATTGGATATGGTACGGTCCATGATGAGTTATTCAACACTGCCATTATCATTTTGGGGATATGCTTTACAAACGGCATGCTATATTCTGAACCAGGTTCCAAGCAAATCAATTCCCAGAACTCCGTATGAATTGTGGCGTGGCAGGAAGCCCTCCCTTGGACATATGAGAATATGGGGCTGCCCGGCATATTTACTGGATGGGGATGCGAAAAAGTTGGAACCAAGATCAGAATTGTGCATGTTTGTAGGGTATCCAAAAGGAACTAAAGGAGGTCTGTTCTATAACTCGAAGGAACAAAAAGTCATTGTCTCAACCCATGTGACATTCTTGGAGGAAAGTCACATGAATGACTTTAAGCCTCGAAGCAAAGTGGTGCTAGAGGAGTTATCGGGTGAAAGAACTGCTCCATAGATTTCGGTCTTGGACGTAAGTCCGAGTTCCAGTGAAGGACCTGCAGACGATCAACAATTTAGGGTGCCTCATCGTAGTGGGAGGGTTTCAAAGAAACCTAATTTCTTCATGTATGATGCCGAGGTATTGTAGGAAAATAAATCGGTAAAAAACGTATCAGAGTGGCGCAGCGGAACAATAAAAATTTTTAGGTCGTTAAATATCTCATGATGCCATATACAATAAACCAATAACAATTAAAACTCATACCTCAAGGATGCCAATCTTGCAGGAGGAGAATGACCGGAGGCTTCAACCAACTAGCCTTTTCTACTATTCTCCAATTCCCGAATGGCTGAGTGTGTGGGCACTCTGAACCTCGATCGGTATGCTAGCACCGCTAGTCTTCTTCCGACCACCTAGATCTCTAAAGAACTTTATTGTCACGATGAGCTGTGCAACAACAAGTCTGCTCACCTGAGAGTCTGTGGTCTAAGAGAACTGGAGTGGCAGGACCTCTATTTATAGACCTGCATGAGGTGATTCTCTGAATTTGAATTGGATTAGGAAAAGATATTTTCCCTTATCCTTAACCAAAAAATCTGAATTTTTCCATGGATAAATCCAACAATAAAATTCGGTTTTCTTAGGATAAATCCAATCCAAATCTAAACAAGATTTTAACTAGAATTTTATCTCCCTTTTTCAACCAAAAAATCTGAATTTTTCTTGGAGAAAATCTCCTCATAAATTTCGGCCAATATGGATAAGGGAGAATCAAAAATTCCACTAGGATTTTCAAGCTTGAATCTTATCTCAACCATATCCAAAAAATAACCAAATTTCCTAGGAGAGATTCTCCAAATTTTCGGCCACTTTTCAGGGAGGAGAGAATCCAAATTCAACTGGGATTGAAACTTGAATTTTTCCCTTGAACCTTATCCACAAAAACCGAAATTCCATTGAGGATTATCCTCAAAAATTTCGTCCACTTTTGTTGGGATTTAGATTCAAAATTCAAGTAGGGTTCTAACAAGATTATCCTCTCCAAATCCAACTCAAATTCGAATTTCAAACCTTGTGGATTTTCCACAACAAATTCGAATCCTACTTGGACTGTGATTCAAAATTTGAATTTCAAATTTCAAATTCAAATTTCAAATTTCAAATTTCAAATTCGAATTTCAAATTCAAATTTCAAATTCGAATTTCAAATTCAAATTTCAAATTCGAATTTCAAATTCAAATTTCAAATTCAAATTTCAAATTCAAAATTCAAATTTCAAATTTCAAATTTCAAATTTCAAATTTCAAAATTCAAATTTCAAATTCCACAAAACGGTTGTGTTTCAAATTCTTGTTCTCACGGATAATTTTCTACAACTCCAATCCAATCTCAAATAAAATCATGGCAACTTTATTTGGAGTTCGAATAATTGTGTACTCTATTATCCAAAACAAAATCTGAATCCAACCGGAGAGAATCTTGTCTACCATCCTAATCCTGTGTCATCACCATCCATGCAAAATAAACTAGCCAATAGCATACACAAATCAATTTGCCAAACGTTAAGGAGTTATGTGGAGCTAGTAGAGGGACTGATTGGACATATATAATCGGGCTCCCGTGATTCCACATGATCATCATTCTTTACCGGACAACTCAGTCATATGATCACTAGTTTCAGAGTCACACCACTATAAACCTGAAACTGAACTCCCAATTATATACCGTATTACGTAAGCCTGTGACGAGCTACTATCCAATGACCTTGTCATATATGCAGAACCCTCATATGATATCCATGATCAGCCTTAGGTCAAAGTCCGTTTAATCCTACTGATCAGGCTATCTTAAAGTTCCATTATACTACCGAATTAAGAAAATGATTATTCACCATACGTGAATAAGAAGTCATCCGCCCAGCAGACGACCCAAGGCCTTGTCCATTTTCATATTCAGTATAATGCCTTTAAGAGGATACCTTTAACTCCTCAGAGCTATGATTCCGATATCTACAAACAAACCCTTCATCGTATACAAGTCATGCACCCAACGAACCGGTCTATAAGCTTACTACCTCTGAGACGCTTTAGCCATTGGAACATCAAAGTACACAAGTCATATACATGAAGTAGTTCATTTACTCAGGATTAAGGTTATTGCACAATGAACGTCAAAAGCAGATTGATCCACTCATAGCGGACTACGTAGATCAATCACGCTTTAGTCCCGGTCTAATATGTCACCACCGAGCAACATATCCATGTCTCTACTTGGGAGTCCTGTGACAACCAGAGAATTTTAGCGGTGTGACCTAATTTAATCTAGGGTTTTCTATGAGTTCTGTAAGTAAGAATGTAAAGAAACACTATGGTTGTAATTAGACAAATTATAGTGTTGATAGAAATAAATAAATGTTTTGGAGGGAATTAAAATCTCCAAAAATAAGTAGAGAATAAAGTATATGAGTAAGAAAGTGAATTCAGGCCCAAAACGCTCAAAAATGAGTAGTTTCGGTATCTGAACAGTATAAACATAACAATATGGCAAGTCAAAGTAAGAGCACAGTAAGAAAAGTACAAATATATGTATATAATAATTTGTACTATTTAAAGAGTGAAATAGATGTATTTATATTGTTTAGAATATATTAAAATGTTCTAACAATACTGATGAGTAAGAATTCAGTGTTGGAAAAATTCACTGAGTTGAAACGGGTGAAACGGTGCCAAAACCGGCATTGAAACCCTAACCGGAGCTCAAAAAGACGGTAAACTTCCGGGATTGATTTTGATCAAATGGAAGCAATTTAAATTGATCCGACTGCGCAAGAGACCTCAGGAACACGCCGGGACGATTTCAGGAAAATTTCGGGTCGAACCGGCATCGGTCAAAAAGTAGTCGAATTAATGTGAATAGTGAAAGTCAAAGTCAACTTTCACTTTAGTAATTATGACATCATAAATCCATTTAAGAAATGGAAAGAAATATGGTGTTAGGTAGGATGAATGGCCATGATTTAATTTGCTTTTGATCTAAAGGCCAAGATTTGGCAAAAAATATACCTTTTTAATTTTTGAAAAAGGGAGAAAGTATTAGGGTGAAAGGTGCCTAATTTTCATTGGTGGATAGCCAAATTAATTGGCTTTCTTCCATGCATAAGTCGGCAAGTTTGGGAATAAAGTGGCCGAAGCCAATTTTCAAGCAAACAACCAAAGAAAATTTTCTAAGTCATTCTCCATGGTGAGCCGTGAGTGACCAAAGGAGAACTAAGCTATTTCTTCAAGTTTTCTATACAAAAAGTGTGGCAAAACATCACTTGAAGACAAAGGAAGAAAGTGAACAAGGTAACTTCCCTTGGATTGAAATTTTTCATGGTTTTTCTTCATGAAATCCGTGGGATGAATAGTGAATTAAGATGGAAAATTTTTGGTTGTTTTTCATTAAGTTGATGAAGGGTTTTGTTAAGGTTGTAATAAGTAAGAAAACCATGTAAATTGTTTAAAGAAAAACCAAATTTTGGTTGGTTTTTCAAAGGAAAATCCGTGGGTTACCTTAGGTAACCAATGAGAAAAGTTGTGGTTAATTGCTAACATGCTTTCTAAGTTGAAATTGGTGAAGAATAAAGCATGAATTTCATTATGGAAAAGTTTGAAAAAAATTTTGTTGTACATTACCTAAAGTGGCCGTGGGAAATACTTAGGGTTTTGGTGAAAATTTTGCATGTTTCATATGATGTTTGGTTAATTGAAATCATGCATTTTATGATGTGAATGATGAAATTTTGATTGAAAACATGAAACAAAAATGATGGCATGTGTTTTCTTAATGTGGCTGTGAGTTATGGGAGGCTTAAAAACCCTAAGAATTTGGTTGAAAAGTACAAGGAAATGGGCTTGAAAAAGTGTTAGAAAAATGGCATTGAATAGCCTAAAAAGTGGTTGAAAAGTTTGAGAAATTTTGGTTCGGTTTGGTGGTGAAAACCGAAAACAAAACTAAGGACAAAACTGTGAAAAAATTTTGTAATGTGGTTAAAAATGTGAAACTGGAATTTGTGAGCTTTTATGTAAAAGTTTGGAAAACTTTTACATAAAATAGGCTTGTGGTGTAGTACGTGGTAGGTACATATGGTTCGAGGCGTACCTAACGCCGGTAGCCTTAAAATTACGCCGAAATGCTACCGAAATTTCAAAACGGCTTTCGGGATAAAATAGGAATTTAAAAATAAAAAAAGTTTAGGGCGGGTTGGAAACCCGAGTCCCCAACAGAAAATTGAATAAGGAAAACCTAAGGGGTGGTTCGTGAATAGTAACCCGTCCCCTAAAAATGTAAAATGCGAGTGAAACGGAAAAGCCGACCCCGAGGGGGGGGCGTTTTTGGAAATGAAATAAAGGTCCGACTCGGGTACGGAAAATCCGAGCCTCGGAGACCTAGGTCGGGAATGTCTAGATGAACGTTTTAAATACTAGTGAAACGTCCATTTGAGGCTCCGAAACGATAGAAAATCACTAAACCGACGTAAGGGTAGGAATAGTGCTTCCCGACGGTCGGGAAAGTGAAAAGTGGAAATAAAATAGAAGCGAAACTGGTAATGATTAGAAAAGAGTCAGAAAAGTTCCTGAGGGCCAAAAATGCAGTCTGGATCAGTAAAATTCCGTCAGGGGCAAAACTGTAATTTTACCAAAATATAGGGGTAAAATCGTAATTTTGTAAAAGTTGGGAAAAATTGGGAAAATGATAAATAAAGCCCAAAAAGTTGTAAATAGGTTCTATTTAAGCTTTTTTAATGAAAAATAAAAGTTATAAATGGAAATGAAATTAACAGACAAAGTTTGTCTGTAGGATCCAAAAATCGATCTACAAGGAGGGCGATCAAAGATCCTAGAGAGAAAAGGAGAAGAGATTGATAAGGTAAGTACAGACATTTAATTGTCTACTCACGAATGGACTTACCATAGAGTTGTGTTATATATATATACACATTTAAGCTATTCAGTTTGTGACATGATACTAACATGTTCACGAGAATAGTAAGCAAGATCAGAAACAGAAAGAGGAATAAGATAAGTCAGATAATAAGACTTAAAAGTTAAGGTTGGCGTACCGGCCTCCCCAGTTGTGAGTTTCCCAGATAGCCTCCACCCCAGAAGTGTGGCGTTGCCTCGTTAATAATGAGGTAGTTTATGGCCTAACTTCCTGCCTCCACCCCAGAAGTGTGGCGCTGCCTCGTTAATAATGAGGTAGTTTATGGCATGACTTACTACCTATAAGGTCAGTAGTCCAGAGATGACCTTAGGGTTGATTGGTGGGTTGCTCCCCTGATCCTCTATTGGTCTGCGCGCACCAGGTACTTCCAACCACGGGCCCACAAGTGAAAGATTAAGCAGATAAAGTAAAGCAAAGAAAAGAAAGAAATAGAATAGAAAGAACAAGCAGTATAGGACTAAAGAAAATAATTGGTCCTATGTTGACTAACCCTAGAGTGGTGTTTTCAGCTTATTTACTTGTATGTATGTTTGTACTTACTGTGCTTTAGCTCATTAGTCTATTCGTGCTGTAGGTAATAAAGGAAAGCAACCAGCAAGATGAAACAAGAGTAGCGGACTGGCAGGCAGATCCCAGCGATGTCATGGACGGGTTATGGTTCCGTTTCGCAGAATTCCACTGTACTCAAGGTGTAAAAGAAAGAAAGTGTAATAGTGAGGTATATGTATAAAGACAAGACAAGAGTGTAGTATGTAAAGTAGTGAAACAAGCTTAAAAGTGTGTTTCTATTTTTACATACTTTAAAGTAACAAGACTCCAAAATATATTTTGGGAAAAAGTATTAAGAAGTACGTATATATTTATGTATACACAATTTTCAAGAATTAGTAGTTTCCTCCAGTTAAAGAAAAAAAAAATATTCCTAGTTTTTCAAGAACAAATCTTTTAAACCCCAAGAAGAAGAAAGTTATAGAGACAAGCAAGCTAAGTAAGACTAAGCAAAGAATAAAGAAAGCAAGCAAGATAAGGTGGACGACCTAAGCTAGAGGGGTCGCCCACAAGAGTTGGTATCAGAGCGAGCGGTTCTACTATCGATCTTCCATGACATCTCAGCATCTGCACCTGCTCAGTCCAAGTAAGTTAATTTTAGATAATCAATATCTAATTTAGCACTAAACCATGTCGCTATTGTTATAGGTCAGACACAGCAACATGGTTCGCACACGAGCTGAGCAAGCTCAAGAAGCAAGCTTAGCCGCTTTCCTAGCCAACATACAAGCTCGGCTAGAGGCACAAGAAACACAGAACCAGAGACTGCAAGAGCTACTGGAACAGAGGAATGGGGTCCAAGCGAATTTCCCTCCACCTCAAGCACCAGTACCGGAGCCACAACCAGCTCCTGAACCAGTAGCACCACCAGTCCGAATGGTACCTGAAGTAGCAATAGGTGCCCGAGCTGGAGCCAACCAGGGATCATTGTATGAACGGTTCCGAAAGATGAAGCCAAAAGAGTTTGAGGGATCTATAGAACCCTTAGAGGCTGAAGAATGGTTAGCGTCATTGCAGACTATGTTTGAGTTTATGGACCTAACAGACCAAGAGAAGGTCCTTTGCGCCTCCTGCATATTAACGAAGGATGCTCGTTATTGGTGGGAGACAGTAAAGATGCGAAGGGACGTTAGAAGGATGACCTGGAATGACTTCCTGGGAGAATTTAACAGGAAGTATTTCAACCTTGACACCCTACGAGCTCAACAAAGAGAGTTTGATGAGCTGAGGCAAGGCGAGATGACAGTGACTGAAGCCTGCCGTAAATTTGACAGATTAGCTCGACTGTGTCCACATTTGGTACCCACAGAAGAAGAGCGGGTACGGAGGATGATCAATATGTTCCAACAAGATATAGCCCTAAATGTGGAAAGTGGCGAGACCCTGCCAACCACTGTAGCAGACTGTGTAAGCAGAGCTATGAGGGCCGAGAATCGTCTGAACAGAGTTAAGGAAGAAAGAACAAAAGTTTGGGAGGAAAAGAAGAAAGAAAGAGATCTCGTGAAGCAGACTCAGAAGAACAACCAAGCTGGCCAAAGTAATAAATCTGGTCAAGGAATAAAGCCTGGTCAGAAAAATAACCAGAATCAGCAGAATACCAATAAGCGAAAGGGAAACCCAAATGAAAATTGGGGCCAAAATACTCGCAACACTCAGCAAAGGCAAGGCTTAGAAGGAGTACAGAACCGACAGCCATGCCCAAAATGTGGAAGACTGCACAAGGGCGAGTGCAAGCTGGGGAATACCGCATGCTATGTTTGTGGTAGAGAAGGCCATTATGCTAGAGTCTGCCCATCTAACCAACAGAACCAGCCGGGATCCTTTCAGTCCCGACAGACGAGCCAGGTCCATACTATACAAGGATCGCATACTCAACCTGGACGCCAGGAGAGTATACCAAAGACCGAGGCACATCTATTAGCCTACACCAGGGAAGATGTAGAGGCAGGCACCTCGAATGTGGTGACAGGTCAGCTTCTTGTCGCCCAAAGCCCTGTACTTGTTTTATTTGACTCCGGTGCATCGCATTCATTTGCCTCACATAGCTTTGTAGAAAGAGTTAGTCATGCCAAGGATAAAATTGGCCAAGTGTTTAAAATCACCTTACCGTCTAGTGAGGTATTATTATCTGATTGCTGGTTACGTCACGTACCAGTAATTGTTGCGGATAGGGAGTTGTACGTTGACTTAGTCGTCTTAGAGTTAGTCGATTATGACGTTATCCTTGGAATGGATTTCCTTGCAAAATATCAAGCGACCATTGACTGTCGACGACGAAAAGTAGTGTTCCAGTTTGGAGAAAAAGACCAGTTTGAGTATCAGGGGCATTCTCAGAAGCAGTCGAAAATGCTGATCAGTCCCCTGCGGGCAAGAAAGCTGATATCTAGTGGCTGTACCGGATATCTAGCTTATGTCAAGGACACCACCAAGAAGGTAGAACTACAACCGAACGAGGTACCAGTGATCAACGAGTTCGTGGAGGTATTTCCAGAAGAATTACTGGGACTTCCTCCTGATCGAGAGATTACCTTCGAAATCGAGTTACTGCCAGGAACGTCTCCGATTTCAAAGGCCCCTTACAGAATGGCACCGGCCGAGGTTAAAGAATTACAAGCTTAGCTGAAGGAGTTATTAGAGAAAGGTTTTATACGGCCTAGTTATTCGCCGTGGGGAGCTCCAGTTCTCTTCGTGAAGAAAAAGGATGGAACCCTCCGAATGTGCATAGATTATCGTGAGCTCAACAAAGTCACGATCAAGAATAAATATCCTCTATCAAGGATCGATGATTTGTTCGATCAGCTAAAAGGAGCCGTCTTCTCGAAGATTGATCTTCGATCCGGCTATCATCAGTTAAAAATTAAAGAAAGAGACATTCCAAAGACTGCATTCCGAACACGATATGGGCACTACGAATTTCTCGTTATGCCTTTTGGATTAACGAATGCACCAGCCGCTTTTATGGATCTGATGAATCGAGTATTCAAGGAATTTTTAGACCAGTTTGTCATTGTGTTTATCGATGACATCCTTATATACTCGAAAGATTGGAAAGAGCATGAGAAGCATCATCGGATTGTGTTACGCACTCTGAAGGAGCATCAGCTATATGCAAAGTTCTCCAAATGTGAATTTTGGCTAGGAAAGGTCCACTTCTTAGGACATGTCGTTTCCAAAGACGGAATCTCAATAGACCCAGCAAAGATCGAAGCGGTAAGCAAGTGGTCTCCTCTAAAGAATGTGACCGAGATCCGGAGTTTTCTCGGATTAGCGGGCTATTATCGGAGATTTGTAGAGGGATTTGCCAGATTAGCTGCCCCTCTCACTGCTCTCACACGCAAAGAGAAGAAGTTCGAGTGGACAAAGAAGTGTGAAGAAAGCTTTCAAGAGTTGAAGAATCGGTTGACCAGTGCTCCAATTCTCACAATTCCAAAGGATGAAGGAGACTTCGACATTTATAGCGATGCCTCCAGGACAGGTCTAGGAGCTGTGCTGATGCAAGATGGAAAAGTAATAGCCTATGCATCAAGACAACTCAAAGAGCATGAAAAGAACTATCCGACTCATGATTTGGAGTTAGCAGCCGTCGTATTTGCTTTGAAGATATGGCGACATTACCTATATGGAGTTCGGTGCAGAATCTTCACCGACCACCAGAGCTTAAAGTATTTCTTTACTCAGAAAGAGCTTAACATGAGACAAAGAAGATGGCTGGAGTTAGTAAAAGACTATGATTGTGAGATCTTATATCACCCTGGTAAAGCAAACAGAGTAGCAGACGCGTTGAGTCGTAAATCAACGATGCCAGAGCAAATAGCCATCGATAAGCTGCCCAAGCCACTTCAACATGAGATCTCCTTGTTGGGAGTGGAGATAATTTCAGGAAAATTAGCGGCAATGCAACTCAAACCAACAATTCTTGAGGAAATTAAAGAGGCTCAAGAGCTAGATGCTGCTTTCAAAAGGCTTAAAGAAGAGGCCTCTAGGAATGACAAGTCAGAATTCCACCTCTCCAAAGACGGAACTTTACTCTTCCAAGGAAGAATCTGTGTACCAGATGAAGAAGTTTTGAAGAAAAGAATCCTGACAGAGGCCCATGACACTCCATATTCAGTGCATCCGGGCAGTACGAAAATGTATCAGGATCTAAAGCAGCACTTTTGGTGGAAAAAGATGAAGAATGACATTGTTAAACACATCAGCAGCTGCTTAACATGTCAAAGAGTCAAAGCAGAGCATCAGCGGCCAGCCGGAGAGCTGCAGCCACTAGAGATTCTAGAGTGGAAGTGGGAGCACGTAACCATGGATTTCGTGGTCAGACTACCCAAGACAAGTGAAGGATTTGACATGATATGGGTAGTGGTGGATCGATTGACCAAATCTGCTCACTTTATACCCGTAAAGATGACATACACATTAGAGAAATTCACAGAATTGTACATTGCCAACATCGTGAGATTACATGGAATACCGACAACAATAGTGTCAGATCGTGACAGTCGGTTCACATCCAATTTCTGGAAAAGTGTACAAGAGGCAATGGGCTCCGAACTAAGATTCAGCACTGCATTTCATCCTCAGACTGACGGACAGTCTGAGCGTACGATCCAAACGCTAGAAGATATGCTTCATGCTTGTATTTTAGATTTTAAGGGAGCCTGGAATAAGAAGCTGCCGGTGATAGAATTCTCCTACAACAACAGCTATCAAGCGTCCATCGGGATGGCTCCTTATGAGGCATTATATGGACGAAAGTGTAGATCTCCCATTCACTGGTATGAACTCAAGGAGAAAGAACTTCATAAAACTGAGTTTATCCAAGAAACGATAGACGCGGTCCAAAAGATTCAGTAGAGAATGAAAACTACACAAAGTCGTCAGAAAAGCTACGCAGATAAAAGACGAAGATTCCTAGAGTTTAACGAGGGTGACTTTGTATTCTTAAAAGTAGCACCAATGAAAGGTGTCATGCGTTTTGGAAAGAAAGGAAAGTTGAGCCCAAGATACATAGGACCTTTCCCAATTATTAGCCGGGTTGGGAAAGTAGCCTATAAGATAGCTTTGCCACCGGAATTATCTTCAGTGCATAATGTCTTCCATGTATCTATGCTAAGAAAGTATATCTCGGACCCTTCATATGTCCTAGATTATGAGCCAATCCAAATTCGAGAGGATCTCTCTTACGAAGAACAACCGGTGCAAATACTTGCGCGAGAAGAGAAGATCTTAAGAAATAAATGCATTCCGCTGGTCAAAGTTCTATGGAAAAATCATAAGGTAGAAGAGGCCACGTGGGAAAGAGAAGATGAGATGAGAGCCAAGTATCCCCACCTGTTCTGATTTTCGAGGACGAAAATTTTTAAGGAGGGGTGAATGTGACGACCAGAGAATTTTAGCGGTGTGACCTAATTTAATATAGGGTTTTCTATGAGTTCTGTAAGTAAGAATGTAAAGAAACACTATGGTTGTAATTAGACAAATTATAGTGTTGATAGAAATAAATAAATGTTTTGGAGGGAATTAAAATCTCCAAAAATAAGTAGAGAATAAAGTATATGAGTAAGAAAGTGAATTCAGGCCCAAAACGCTAAAAAAGGAGTAGTTTCGGTATCTGAACAGTATAAAGATAACAATATGGCAAGTCAAAGTAAGAGCACAGTAAGAAAAGTACAAATATATGTATATAATAATTTGTACTATTTAAAGAGTGAAATAGATGTATTTATATTGTTTAGAATATATTAAAATGTTCTAACAATACTGACGAGTAAGAATTCAGTGTTGGAAAAATTCACTGAGTTGAAACGGGTGAAACGGTGCCAAAACCGGCATTGAAACCCTAACCGGAGCTCAAAAAGACGGTAAACTTCCGGGATTGATTTTGATCAAACGGAAGCAATTTAAATTGATCCGACTGCACAGGAGACCTCAGGAACACGCCGGGACGATTTCAGGAAAATTTCGGCTCGAACCGGCATCGGTCAAAAAGTAGTCGAATTAATGTGAATAGTGAAAGTCAAAGTCAACTTTCACTTTAGTAATTATGACATCATAAATCCATTTAAGAAATGGAAAGAAATATGGTGTTAGGTAGGATGAATGACCATGATTTAATTTGCTTTTGATCTAAAGGCCAAGATTTGGCCAAAAATATACCTTTTTAATTTTTGAAAAAGGGAGAAAGTATTAGGGTGAAAGGTGCCTAATTTTCATTGGTGGATAGCCAAATTAATTGGCTTTCTTCCATGCATAAGTCGGCAAGTTTGGGAATAAAGTGGCCGAAGCCAATTTTCAAGCAAACAACTAAAGAAAATTTTCTAAGTCATTCTCCATGGTGAGCCGTGAGTGACCAAAGGAGAACTAAGCTATTTCTTCAAGTTTTCTATACAAAAAGTGTGGCAAAACATCACTTGAAGACAAAGGAAGAAAGTGAACAAGGTAACTTCCCTTGGATTGAAATTTTTCATGGTTTTTCTTCATGAAATCCGTGGGATGAATAGTGAATTAAGATGGAAAATTTTTGGTTGTTTTTCATTAAGTTGATGAAGGGTTTTGTTAAGGTTGTAATAAGTAAGAAAACCATGTAAATTGTTTAAAGAAAAACCAAATTTTGGTTGGTTTTTCAAAGGAAAATCCGTGGGTTACCTTAGGTAACCAATGAGAAAAGTTGTGGTTAATTGCTAACATGCTTTCTAAGTTGAAATTGGTGAAGAATAAAGCATGAATTTCATTATGGAAAAGTTTGAAAAAAATTTTGTTGTACATTACCTAAAGTGGCCGTGGGAAATACTTAGGGTTTTGGTGAAAATTTTGCATGTTTCATATGATGTTTGGTTAATTGAAATCATGCATTTTATGATGTGAATGATGAAATTTTGATTGAAAGCATGAAACAAAAATGATGGCATGTGTTTTCTTAATGTGACCGTGAGTTATGGGAGGCTTAAAAACCCTAAGAATTTGGTTGAAAAGTACAAGGAAATGGGCTTGAAAAAGTGTTAGAAAAATGGCATTGAATAGCCTAAAAAGTGGTTGAAAAGTTTGAGAAATTTTGGTTCGGTTTGGTGGTGAAAACCGAAACCAAAACTAAGGGCAAAACTGTGAAAAAATTTTGTAATGTGGTTAAAAATGTGAAATTGGAATTTGTGAGCTTTTATGTAAAAGTTTGGAAAACTTTTACATAAAATAGGCTTGTGGTATAGTACGTGGCAGGTACATATGGTTCGAGGCATACCTAATGCCGGTAGCCTTAAAATTACACCGAAATGCTGCCAAAATTTCGAAAACGGCTTTCGGGGTAAAATAGGAATTAAAAATAAAAGTTTAGGGTCGGGTCGGAAACCCGAGTCCCTAACGGAAAATTGAATAAGGAAAACCTAAGGGGTGGTTCGTGAATAGTAACCTGTCCCCTAAAAATGTAAAATGCGAGTGAAACGGAAAACCGACCCCGAGGGGGGGGGGGCGTTTTTAGAAATGAAATAAAGGTCCGAGTCGGGAACGGAAAATCTGAGCCTCGGAGACCTAGGTCGGGAATGTCTAGATGAACGTTTTAAATACTAGTGAAACGTCTATTTGAAGCTCCGAAACGATAGAAAATCACTAAACCGACGTAAGGGTAGGAATAGTGCTTCCCGAGGATCGGGAAAGTGAAAAGTGGAAATAAAATAGAAGCGAAACCGGTAATGATTAGAAAAGAGTCAGAAAAGTTCCTGAGGGCCAAAAATGCAGTCTGGATCAGTAAAATTCCGTCAGGGGCAAAACTGGAATTTTGCCAAAATATAGGGGCAAAATCGTAATTTTGCAAAAGTTAGGAAAAATTGGGAAAATGATAAATAAAGCCCAAAAAGTTGTAAATAGGTTCTATTTAAGCTTTTTTAATGAAAAATAAAAGCTATAAATGGAAATGAAATTAATAGACAAAGTTTGTCTGTCGGATCCAAAAATCGACCTACAAGGAGGGCGATCAAAGATCCTAGAGAGAAAAGGAGAAGAGATTGATAAGGTAAGTACAGACATTTAATTGTCTACTCACGAATGGACTTACCATAGAGTTGTGTTATATATATATACACATTTAAGCTATTCAGTTTGTGACATGATACTAACATGTTCACGAGAATAGTAAGCAAGATCAGAAACAGAAAGAGGAATAAGATAAGTCAGATAATAAGACTTAAAAGTTAAGGTTGGCGTACCGGCCTCCCCAGTTGTGAGGTTCCCAGATAGCCTCCACCCCAGAAGTGTGGCGCTACCTCGTTAATAATGAGGTAGTTTATGGCTTAACTTCCTGCCTCCACCCCAGAAGTGTGGCGCTGCCTCGTTAATAATGAGGTAGTTTATGGCATGACTTACTACCTATAAGGTCAGTAGTCCAGAGATGACCTTAGGGTTGATTGGTGGGTTGTTCCCCTGATCCTCTATTGGTCTGCGCGCACCAGGTACTTCCAACCACGGGCCCACAAGTGAAAGATTAAGCAGATAAAGTAAAGCAAAGAAAAGAAAGAAATAGAATAGAAAGAACAAGCAGTATAGGACTAAAGAAAATAATTGGTCCTAAGTTGACTAACCCTAGAGTGGTGTTTTTAGCTTATTTACTTGTATGTATGTTTGTACTTACTGAGCTTTAGCTCATTAGTCTATTCGTGCTGTAGGTAATGAAGGAAAGCAACCAGCAAGATGAAATAAGAGTAGCGGACTAGCAGGCAGATCCCAGCGATGTCATGGACGGGTTATAGTTCCGTTGCGCAGAATTCTGCTGTACTCAAGGTGTAAAAGAAAGAAAGTGTAATAGTGAGGTATATGTATAAAGACAAGACAAGAGTGTAGTATGTAAAGTAGTGAAACAAGCTTAAAAGTGTGTTTCTATTTTTACGTACTTTAAAGTAACAAGACTCCAAAATATATTTTGGGAAAAAGTATTAAGAAGTACGTATATATTTATGTATACACAATTTTCAAGAATTAGTAGTTTCCTCCGGTTAAAGAAAAAAAAATATTCCTAGTTTTTCAAGAACAAATCTTTTAAACCCCAAGAAGAAGAAAGTTATAGAGACAAGCAAGCTAAGTAAGACTAAGCAAAGAATAAAGAAAGCAAGCAAGATAAGGTGGACGACCTAAGCTAGAGGGGTCGCTCACAAGTCCAGCTTCAGACAGTCAAGACAAACCGTCCCCTCTAAGGCTTTAGACAACATAATAGTCTTAACATGAGTTAGATGCTCGATCTAACTCCACAGACTACAGACCATAGTTTAGACTGCTAACTTTAGAACATTGTCTTCTCGCATACAAAAGTCCATTGCATGCAACGTTCTAGCAGTTTTAACACAAGCAGTCAGTGAGCCATATTTGCTTACATTTACTTTAACATGTAAATAGGACGAGGACAGATAGCAATGTAATGAATAACCTCTACGTATAATTTTATTATCCAATTCAAAATGAATACATCAAAATGTTAGGAAATACCCTAAGTATTAGAGACATTTTGATGTATTTATTTTGAACTGGATAATAAAATTATACATAGAGGTTATTCATTACATTACTATCTGTCCTTGTCTTATTTACATGTTAAAGTAAATGTAAGCAAATATGGCTCACTGACTGCTTATGTTAAAACTGTTAGAACGTTGCATGCAATGGAATTTTGTATGCGAGAAGACAATGTTCTAAAGTTAGCAGTCTAAACTATGGTCTGTAGTCTATGGGGTTAGACCGAGCATCTAACTCATGTAAGGACTATTCTGTTGTCTAAAGCCTTAGAGGGGACGGTTTGTCTTGACTGTCTGGAGCTGGACTCCCAAGTAGAGACATGGACATGTTGCTCGGTGGTGACATATTAGACCGGGACTAAAGTGTGATTGATCTACGTAGTCCGCTATGAGTGGATCAATCTGCTTTTGACGTTCATTGTGCAATAACCTTAATCCTGAGTAAATGAACTACTTTATGTATATGACTTGTGTACTTTGATGTTCCAATGGCTAAAGCGTCTCAGAGGTAGTAAGCTTATAGACCGGTTCGTTGGGTGCATGACTTGTATACGATGAAGGGTTTGTTTGCAGATATCGGAATCATAGCTCTGAGGAGTTAAAGGTATCCTCTTAAAGGCATTATACTGAATGTGAAAATGGACAAGGCCTTGGGTCGGCTGCTGGGCGGATGACTTCTTATTCACATATGGTGAATAATCATTTTCTTGATTCGGTAGTATAATGGAACTTTAAGATAGCCTGATCAGTAGGATTAAACGGACTTTGACCTAAGGCTGATCATGGATATCATATGAGGGTCTTGCATATATGACAAGGTCATTGGATAGTAGCTCGTCACAGGCTTACGTAATACGGTATATAATTGGGAGTTCAGTTTCAGGTTTATAGTGGTGTGACTCTGAAACTAGTGATCATATGATTGAGTTGTTCGGTAAAGAATGATGATCATATGGAATCACGGGAGCCCGATTATATATGTCCAATCAGTCCCTCTACTAGCTCTACATAATTCCTTAACGTTTGGCAAATTGATTTGTGTATGCTATTGGCTAGTTTATTATGCATGGATGGTGATGACACAGGATTAGGATGGTAGACAATATTCTCTCCGGTTGGATTCAGATTTTGTTTTGGATAATAGAGTACACAATTATTCGAACTCCAAATAAAGTTGTCATGATTTTATTTGAGATTGGATTGGAGTTGTAGAAAATTATCCATGAGAACAAGAATATGAAACACAACCGTTTTGTGGAATTTGAATTTTGAAATTTGAAATTTGAATTTTGAATTTGAAATTTGAATTTGAAATTTGAATTTGAAATTCGAATTTGAAATTTGAATTTGAAATTTAAATTTGAAATTTGAAATTTGAAATTTGAAATTTGAAATTTGAATTTGAAATTTGAAATTCAAATTTTGAATCAAAGTCCAAGTAGGATTCGAATTTGTTGTGGAAAATCCACAAGGTTTGAAATTCAAATTTGAGTTGGATTTGGAGAGGATAATCTTGTTAGAATCCTACTTGAATTTTGAATCCAAATCCCAACAAATAAGGGACCAAATTTTGAGGATAATCCTCAAGCAAATTTCGGTTTTTGTGGATAGGATTCAAGGGAAAATTCAAGTTTCAATCCTAGTTGAATTTGGATTCTCTCCTTCCCTGAAAAGTGGCCGAAATTAGGGAGAAAATCTCCTAGGAAATTCGGTTATTTTGGATAAGGTTGAGATGAGATTCAAACTTGAAAATCCTAGTGGAATTTTTGATTCTCCCTTATCCATAATAGCCGAAACTTTTGTTGAGATTTTCTCCAAGAAAAATTCGGATTTTTTGGTTGAAAAAGGGAGATAAAATTCTAGTTAAAATCTTGTTTAGATTTGGATTGGATTTATCCTAAGAAAAACCAAATTTTTTGTGGAGATTCTCCCTTGGAAAAATTCAGATTTTATGGTTAAGGATAAGGGAAAATATCTTTTCCCAATCCAATTCAAATTCAGAGAATCACCTCATGCAGGTCTATAAATAGAGGTCCTACCACTCCAGTTCTCTCAGACCACAGACTCTCAGGTGAGCAGGCTTATTGTTGCACAGCTCATCGTGACAATAAAGTTCTTTAGAGATCTGGGTGGTCGGAAGAAGACTAGCAGTGCTAGCATACCGATCGAGGTTCACAGTGCCCACACACTCAGCCATTCGGGAATTGGAGAACAGTAGAGAAGGCTAATTGGTTGAAGCCTCCGGTCATTCTCCTCCTGCAAGATTGGCGTCCTTGAGGTCTGAGTTTTAATTGTTGTTGGTTTATTGTATATGGCATCATGAGATATTTAACGATCTAAAAATTTTTATTGTTCCGCTGCGCCACTCTGATACGTTTTTACCGATTTATTTTCCTACACAAAATGTCTCTAATTCTTAGGGCATTTCCTAACAATCTCCCACTTGCCCTAAGCCAGCAGATGTGCCATGTTACACATCCCCATCGCCTCTACATGCCTCTCAAAGCTTCTAGCCACCAAAGTCTTAGTAAAGGGATTAGCGATGTTGTCCTTGGACGCGATCTTACATACATCCACTTGTCCTGTCTCCACATGCCCTCTAATAATATGATATCTCCGATCGATATGCTTGGTCCTCTTGTGGTGCTGAGATTCCCTTGTGCTGGCAATAGCCCCTGTGTTATCACAGTCTAGTGTGATAGGCTTGTCAACACCCGGAATGACCTCAAGGTCTCTAAAGAACTTGCGGAGCCAAACCGCTTCTTTAGATGCCTCAGCCGCAGCCACATACTCAGCCTCCATAGTAGAGTCAGTTGTGCAGCCCTGCTTCACGCTACACACAATGGCGGCTCCTCCGAGTAAAAACACTGATCCAGATGTCGATTTCCTCGAATCCTTACAAGTCTGGAAGTCTGAGTCCGTGTATCCTACGGGTGTTAGGTCCCCTCCAGAATACACCAGCATATAATCCCTCGTTCTCTTAAGATACTTGAGTATATGCTTTACTGCTTGCCAGTGCTTGGTTCCAGGATTCGCTTAATATCGACTCACCATACCTACTGCAAAACATATGTCTGGGCGAGTGCAAAGCATAACGTACATAAGGCTACCCACAGCAGATGCATAAGGGACCTTACTCATACACTCTCTTTCTTCCGATGTCTTGGGACAGTCATCCAATGAAAGAGTTAGACCGGTAATAGAAGGTTGCGAACCTTTCTTTGCCTCTTGCATTGCATATTTGTCAATTATTTTATCTATGTATGAAGCTTGGGATAACGCTATCATTTTGTTCTTTCGATCTCTGAAGAGACGAATGCCTAGAACATAATTAGCTTCTCCCAAGTCCTTCATGTCAAACTGTTGGTGTAACCAAAGCTTGACCGATGATAAGTTCCCTACATCATTCCCAATGAGTGGTATATCATCGACATAGAGTATCAGAAAGACCACTTTTCCATCCTTAATACGTTTATAAACACAAGGTTCATCAACATTCTGCTCAAAACCAAATGTCTTAATCGCTTGATCAAACCTCTGGTTCCATGAGCGGGATGCCTGCTTTAATCCATAAATGGATCTAAGCAACTTGCAGACTTTCCGTTCTTGGCCTTTTGCTATGAACCCTTCGGGCTGTATCATATAGATACACTCTTCAAAATGGCCATTCAAGAATGCCGTCTTGACATCCATTTGCCAGATCTCGTAATCGAGAGCCGCAACAATGGACAGAAGAATACGGATAGACTTTAGCAAGCAACAGGCAAAAAGGTTTCCTCGTAATTGATTCCAGCCTTTTGCGTGTATCCCTTTGCAACCAGTCTAGCTTTGAAAGTTTCCACTCTCCCTTCCGCATCCTTCATTCTTTTGTAGACCCATTTGCATCCAATGGGTTTTATCCCATCTGGCAAATCTGCAAGTTCCCAAACAGAGTTGGATTTCATAGAATCCATCTCATTGTTCATAGCCTGTTTCCAAGATTTAGAATCAACATCATTTATAGCTTCATCATAGGTGACCGGATCTTCCTCATGCTCATAAGCCTCGGCCTGGTATACCTCAGCATCATACATGAAGAAATTAGGTTTCTTAGAAACCCTCCCACTACGACGAGGCACCCTAAATTGTTGATTGTCTGCAGGTCTTTAACTGGAACTCAGACTTGCGTCCAAGACCTAAATATGTGGAGCAGTTCTTTCACCCGACAACTCCTCTAGCACCACTTTGCTTCGAGGCTTAAAGTCATTCATGTGACTTTCCTCCAAGAATGTCGCATGGGTTGAGACAATGGCTTTTTGTTCCTTCGGGTTATAGAACAGACCTCCTTTAGTTCCTTTTGGATACCCTACAAACATGCATAATTCTGATCTTGGTTCCAACTTTTTCGCATCCCCATCCAGTACATGTGCCGGGTAGCCCCATATTCTCATATGTCCAAGGGAGGGCTTCCTGCCACGCCACAATTCATACGGAGTTCCAGGAATTAATTTGCTCGGAACTTGGTTCAGAATATAGCATGATGTTTGTAAAGCATATCCCCAAAATGATAATGGCAGCGTTGAATAACTCATCATGGACCGTACCATATCCAATAAGGTCCTGTTTCTCCTTTCAGCTACACCATTCTGTTGTGGAGTACCAGGTGCAGTCAATTGGGATAATATCCCGTTCTCTACAAGATGTCCTAGAAATTCGTCGGAGAGGTATTCGCCACCTCGATCAGATCGAAGTGTCTTTATGGATTTATCCAATTGCTTTTCCACTTCCGCACGATATGTTAGGAAATGCCCTAAGTATTAGAGACATTTTGATGTATTCATTTTGAACTGGATAATAAAATTATACATAGAGGTTATTCATTACATTGCTATTTGTCCTCGTCTTATTTACATGTTAAAGTAAATGTAAGCAAATATGGCTCACTGACTGCTTGTGTTAAAACTGTTGGAACGTTGCATGCAATGGACTTTTGTATGCAAGAAGACAATGTTCTAAAGTTAGCAGTCTAAACTATGGTCTGTAGTCTATGGGGTTAGACCGAGCATCTAACTCATGTTAAGACTATTATGTTGTCTAAAGCCTTAGAGGGGACGGTCTGTCTTGACTGTCTGGAGCTGGACTCCCAAGTAGAGACATGGATATGTTGCTTGGTGGTGACATATTAGACCGGGACTAAAGCGTGATTGATCTACGTAGTCCGCTATGAGTGGATCAATCTGCTTTTGACGTTCATTGTGCAATAACCTTAATCCTGAGTAAATGAACTACTTCATGTATATGACTTGTGTACTTTGATGTTCCAATGGCTAAAGCGTCTCAGAGGTAGTAAGCTTATAAACCGGTTCGTTGGGTGCATGACTTATATACGATGAAGGGTTTGTTTGCAGATATCGGAATCATAGCTCTGAGGAGTTAAAGGTATCCTCTTAAAGGCATTATACTGAATGTGAAAATGAACAAGGCCTTGGGTCGTCTGCTGGGCGGATGACTTCTTATTCACATATGGTGAATAATCATTTTCTTAATTCGGTAGTATAATGGAACTTTAAGATAGCCTGATCAGTAGGATTAAACGGACTTTGACCTAAGGCTGATCATGGATATCATATGAGGGTTTTGCATACATGACAAGGTCATTGGATGGTAGCTCGTCACAGGCTTACGTAATACGATATATGATTGGGAGTTCAGTTTCAGGTTTATAGTGGTGTGACTCTGAAATTAGTGATCATATGATTGAGTTGTTCGGTAAAGAATGATGATCATATGGAATCACGAGAGCCCGATTATATATGTCCAATCAGTCCCTCTACTAGCTCCACATAATTCCTTAACGTTTGGCAAATTGATTTGTGTATGCTATTGGCTAGTTTATTATGCATGGATGGTGATGACACAGGATTAGGATGGTAGACAAGATTCTCTCCGGTTGGATTCAGATTTTGTTTTGGATAATAGAGTACACAATTATTCGAACTCCAAATAAAGTTGCCATGATTTTATTTGAGATTGGATTGGAGTTGTAGAAAATTATCCATGAGAACAAGAATATGAAACACAACCATTTTGTGGAATTTGAAATTTGAATTTTGAAATTTGAAATTTGAATTTTGAAATTTGAAATTTGAAATTTGAATTTGAAATTTGAATTTGAAATTTGAATTTGAAATTCGAATTTGAAAGTTGAATTTCAAATTTAAATTTGAAATTTGAAATTTGAAATTTGAAATTTGAATTTGAAATTTGAAATTCAAATTTTGAATCACAGTCCAAGTAGGATTCGAATTTGTTGTGAAAAATCCACAAGGTTTGAAATTCGAATTTGAGTTGGATTTGGAGAGGATAATATTGTTAGAATCCTACTTGAATTTTGAATCCAAATCCCAACAAAAGTGGGCGAATTTTTTGAGGATAATCCTCAATGGAAAATTCGGTTTTTGTGGATAAGATTCAAGGGAAAATTCAAGTTTCAATCCTAGTTGAATTTGGATTCTCTCCTTTCCTAAAAGTGGCCGAAATTTTGGAGCCTTAATGCAAGGAAAATTCGGTTATTTTTGGATAAGGTTGAGATGAGATTTAGCTTGAAAAATCCTAGTGGAATTTTGATTCTTCCTTATCCTAAAAGTGGTCAAAATCTTTAGGGAAGATACACCTTGAAATTTTCGAATTTTTTGGTTGAAAAAGGGAGATAAAATTCTAGTTAAAATCTTGTTGAGATTTGGATTGGATCTATCCTAAGAAAACCGAATTTTTAGTGGTGATTCTCCCTTGGAAAAATTTGGATTTTATGGGTTTGGATAAGGGAAAATATCTTTTCCTAATCCAATTCAAATTCAGAGATTCACCTCATGCAGGTCTATAAATAGAGGTCCTGCCACTCCAGTTCTCTCAGACCACAGACTCTCAGGTGAGTAGGCTTATTGTTGCACAGCTCATCGTGACAATAAAGTTCTTTAGAGATCTGGGTGGTCGGAAGAAGACTAGCAGTGCTAGCATACCGATCGAGGTTCAGAGTGCCCACACACTCAGCCATTCGGGAATTGGAGAATAGTAGAGAAGGCTAGTTGGTTGAAGCCTCCGGTCATTCTCCTCCTGAAAGATTGGCATCCTTGAGGTATGAGTTTTAATTGTTGTTGGTTTATTGTATATGGCATCATGAGATATTTAACGATCTAAAATTTTTATTGTTCCGCTGCGCCACTCTGATACATTTTTACCGGTTTATTTTCCTACAATTGGTATCAGAGCCATCTCATGACTATGCCATGTACATAAATTAGACAATTACTTAGTCTTTTTATTTATGTATGGATTTGATATTTAGAGAGTGGCATTCTAGGGTTCCTTTATGTTGTTATCATGTATTATGTATAAAGTATGTGGTTATTTTAATTTTTTGAATTATTATAAGCATGCTTGTTTATACCGGTTATGGTTCCTTAGAATTTAGAAATATTGTATCTAGGAATTTTTTATGTAACCATGGGAGCAGTTTATTAATACTGTAATTTTCCCATGGATTTTAATTTTTGTCTCTTAGAATTTTTATGGTTAGAATTTTTGTACACCGGAAATGGTTTAGAATTTTTTATGTAATTATTCTTAGAAGAGATTGAAGATTGAAGACCGTAATTTATTTTTCCCAAAAGTTAAATTTGATTTAAAGATTGAAATTTTGATTGTGTGGAAAATTTCAATTTAATTAGGATTCAAATTATTTTTTTGGAGATCCTAATAGGTAAATTGGAATATGGCATGAAAATCGAGACACGACCCCTCGGGATAGGCCGACGGGCCTTGATGGGGCTGCAGCCCCTACCCTCAGGCAGGATGGGGCTGCGGCAGCCCCTCTGCAGGCAAACATCACCCACGGCCGCAGGCTTGGCCTGTAGCCGAGGGTGGCGCAGCCTGCCCAAGGCCGGCCGCAGCCTGGGCATGCAGCCACTGGCTGCAGGCTGCTGCGCCCAGCCTGGGCGTGCAGCCTGGCACTGCAGGCTTGGCCTGCAGCCCGGCAGGCTGCACAAGGGGCAACCGTGGGTTGCCAGCCCCTCCGGGGTTGGTGGCTGCCCACGGCGGCTGCCGCCTTCACAGGCGACAGTGCGGCGGTCCAAAATTTGAAAATTTTGATTTTTAAATTTGAGATTTAATTTTAAATCATGTTTAAAAAATATGTAATTGAAAATTTGAAATTTTTGAAATTACATATTATTACACATGATGATTAAAATTGTTTAAAATTTGAATTAGAAATTTAAATTTGAAATTCGAATTTAGAGTTTGAATTTGAAATTTAAATTTTTGGAAGTTTAAATTTTAAATAATTCTTGGGATGAGAAATAAATGGAGAGGCTACATAAAGATGGATACAAGAAGACGGAACAAAATTCAAGACCCAAAGAATGCTTTGGATGGAATTTTGTAATCTTTATTTTCTTTGTTCTAGGATGGAACCATGGCTTGGTTATTCTGTCAATTATTTTTCTGTGATATGTCATGGATGTATAAATATGTATTGATGGATGTTTTGTATGCATATTTGATAACATGTCATATAGGATAGGTGAGTGCCGCTCATACTATATTGATCATACATAATTTGACAAAACTTGCATGTTTTTCAAAATATTGAGTGGGAGAGGGTTTCAAACAAAACCCACGGCCTCCGTTGTTGATCCATATGTGAAAGCATGGTAACGCCTCGCGTCAGTTCTGACCTGACCACATCCCTCGGTAGGTGTTTACCGCCGCCGGTATACTAGATTGGATCTCCTATGTGGAAAACGTGTTCGGGTGCGATCCTATTCATGACCACCCCTCGGTGGCTTGGTAGGACGTGGATCGGGCTACGTAAACAATAGTTATACACTCAAGACTCGTTTAGTTATTAACCTTCCCTAGAAGCTCTGTTAACTAAACTGGTGGCAAAATAATCGGTTATTAATATATGTCTTAACCTTGGAGGATTTAAGGTAACATATATTAATTGGACGGGGTCCATGTTCCGGCTATTTGTTCTCATGACCACCCCTCGGTGGCTTGGGGCAATAGGTGCTGAGAATTACCGTTGCAACGCTACATGTTTTTTTCAAGTTTCATGTAGGAACATACTTGTATGTTTTTATTTGCTAAATTATCCGTATATTTGCTTAGGCTTTGTAATGATGTCTAGTATAATTTTATTTCAATTCAAAATGTCACCGACACCCCTCATTTAAATACTTACTGAAAATAAATTGAATGGCGACAATTATAAAGATTGGAAAAGAAATCTATTAATAGTTCTCAGCTGCGAGAGACACAAGTTCGTACTGGACGAACCATGCCCACCTGGGCCCAAACCTGACACACCACTTGAGGAGATCCCCGTTGCCTATAATCGTTGGAGAGAATCCAACGAAATAGCTCGATGCTACATCCTTGCTAGCATGACGAGTGCTTTACAAAAGCAGCATGAGACTTATCAAGTTGCTGGGGAGATCATGGATAATCTGGAGGACATGTTCGGAGGCCAAGAAAAATTGGCTCGACAGTCCGCTATCACCAGCATTATGAACTCCAAGCAAAAGGCGGGTACTCCGGTGAAGGACCATATGATCACTCTAATGGGATTCTTCGCTGAGGCTGCCGAGAATGGTGCTGAGTTGGACTATAACACCCAGATCGAGATGGTGTTCAAGACTCTGTCTAAAGATTTTGTGGGGTTTAAGGCCGCATACAATCTGGCGACAAAGGAGTTAGGACTTACCGAGCTCATGAAGCAACTACAGGCTTATGAGCGGATGATCAGGGATGAGGATACGGTCCGACCTAAAGGAGAGGCCAATTTGGCGGAATCTTCCAATCCCTCACGGAAGAGGAAGAGGCCAAATAAGAAGCAAGTGGCTTCCAGTTCTTCTAATCCTCCTGTCTCGGACGGGAAGAAGAAGAAGAAGAACAAGAAGCCAAAGGACCCTAAAAAGTCCAAATGCTTCCACTGTGGGAAGGTAGGTCACTTCAAGAAGGCTTGCCGGGAATTCCTAACCTCCAAGGGCAAGGAAGGTAAGGAACTTCATTACTTAGAAGCGTGTTTGGTGGAAGAATCGAAAGACACATGGGTCATTGATTCAGGCGCCACTAATCATGTTTGTGTTTCTATGCAGGGGTTCGTGGAAACGAGAAGTCTACATGATAGGAGCCTCTCGTTGCGGACTGGAGATGGTAGCTTTGTGGTGGCTGAGGCAGTGGGAGACGTTCATCTTTATTTTGATCAATTTAGGTTTATTTTATTAAAAGACTGTTTTTATGTTCCTAATTTTAGGAGGAACCTTATATCGGTAGCTTGTTTAATAAAGGATTCTTATTCAGTTTCTTTTAGTAAAAGAGTTGATATTCGTAGAAATAAGTCTTTTATCTGTTCTGGATGGATGGATGGAAACCTATATTTGATCAGACCAAAGATGTACTCACTGCTTGACACTGAATTAATTGATAACTCTAAAAGGTTGAAAGTTTCTCACTCTAACAAGGCGTATCTTTCGCATTTAAGACTTGGTCATATTAATCAGGATAGGATTCAAAGATTGGTGAAAGACGGTCCTCTGGAATCTCTGGAGGAGGTATGACTTCCCCAATGTGAGTCTTGTCTAGAGGGTAAGATGACTAAGAGGTCTTTTAGAGCTAAGGGTACAAGGGCACAGGAGCTCTTAGAAATTGTGCACACTGACGTATGTGGCCCCATGAACGTCACAGCACGAGGAGGGTTCGAGTACTATGTCTCTTTCATAGATGATTACTCGAGGTATGGATATGTGTATCTGATGCACCGCAAGAGCGAAACCTTTGATAAATTCAAAGAGTATCGTGCGGAAGTGGAAAAGCAATTGGATAAATCCATAAAGACACTTCGATCTGATCGAGGTGGCGAATACCTCTACGATGAATTTCTAGGACATCTTGTAGAGAATGGGATATTATCCCAATTGACTGCACCTGGTACTCCACAATAGAATGGTGTAGCCGAAAGGAGAAACAGGACCTTATTGGATATGGTACGGTCCATGATGAGTTACTCAACGCTGCCATTATCATTTTGGGGACATGCTTTACAAACGGCGTGCTATATTCTGAACCAGGTTCCGAGCAAATCAATTCCTAGAACACCGTATGAATTGTGGCGTGGCAGGAAGCCCTCCCTTGGACATATGAGAATATGGGGCTGCCCGGCACATGTACTGGATGGGGATGAGAAGAAGTTGGAACCAAGATCAGAATTGTGCATGTTTGTAGGGTATCCAAAGGGAACTAAAGGAGGTCTGTTCTATAACCCGAAGGAACAAAAGGTCATTGTCTCAACCCATGCGACATTCTTGGAGGAAAGTCACATGAATGACTTTAAGCCTCGAAGCAAAGTGGTGCTAGAGGAGTTATCGGGTGAAAGAACTGCTCCACAGATTTCGGTCTTGGACGCAAGTCCGAGTTCCAGTGAAAGACCTGCAGACGATCAACAATTTAGGGTGCCTCGTCGTAGTGGGAGGGTTTCTAAGAAACCTAATTTCTTCGTGTATGATGCTGAGGTATACCAGGCCGAGGCTCATGAGCATGAGGAAGATCCGGTCACATATGATGAAGCTATAAAGTATGTTGATTCTAGATCTTGGAAACAGGCTATGAACAATGAGATGGATTCTATGAAATCCAACTCTGTTTGGGAACTTGTAGATTTGCCGGATGGGATAAAACCCATTGGATGCAAATGGGTCTACAAAAGAAAGAAGGATGCGGAAGGGAGAGTGGAAACTTTCAAAGCTAGACTGGTTACAAAGGGATACACGCAAAAGGCTGGAATCGATTACGAGGAAACCTTTTCGCCTGTTGCTATGCTGAAGTCTATCCGTTTTCTTCGGTCCATTGCTGCGGCTCTCGATTACGAGATCTGGCAAATGGATGTCAAGACGGCATTCTTGAATGGCCATCTTGAAGAGTGTATCTATATGATACAGCCCGAAGGGTTCGTAGCAAAGGCCAAGATAGGAAGTCTGCAAGTTGCTTAGATCCATTTATGGATTAAAGCAGGCATCCCGCTCATGGAACCAGAGGTTTGATCAAGCGATTAAGACATTTGGTTTTGAGCAGAACGTTGATGAACCTTGTGTTTATAAACGTATTAAGGATGGAAAAGTGGTCTTTCTGATACTCTATGTCGATGATATACCACTCATTGGGAATGATGTAGGGAATTTATCATCGGTCAAGCTTTGGTTACACCAACAGTTTGACATGAAGGACTTGGGAGAAGCTAATTATGTTCTAGGCATTCGTCTCTTCAGAGATCGAAAGAACAAAATGATAGCATTATCCCAAGCTTCATACATAGATAAAATAATTGACAAATATGCAATGCTAGAGGCAAAGAAAGGCTCACAACCTTCTATTGCCGGTTTAACTCTTTCATTGGATGACTGTCCCAAGACATCGGAAGAAAGAGAGCGTATGAGTAAGGTCCCTTATGCATCCGCTATGGGTAGCCTTATGTACGCTATGCTTTGCACTCGCCCTGACATATGTTTTGCAGTAGGTATGGTGAGTCGATATCAAGCGAATCCTGGAACCAAGCACTGGCAAGCAGTAAAGCATATACTCAAGTATCTTAAGAGAACGAGGGATTATATGCTAGTGTATTCTGGAGGGGACCTAACACCCGTAGGATACACGGACTCAGACTTCCAGACTTGTAAGGATTCGAGGAAATCGACATCTGGATCAGTGTTTTTACTCGGAGGAGGCGCCATTGTGTGGAGGAGCGTGAAGCAGGGCTGCACAGCTGACTCTACTATGGAGGCTGAGTATGTGGCTGCGGCTGAGGCATCTAAAGAAGCGGTTTGGCTCCGTAAGTTCTTTAGAGACCTTGAGGTCATTCCGGGTGTTGACAAGCCTATCACACTTTACTGTGATAATACAGGGGCTATTGCCAACACAAGGGAATCTCGGCACCACAAGAGGACCAAGCACATAGATCGAAGGTATCACATTATTAGAGGGCATGTGGAGACAGGACAAGTGGATGTATGTAAGATCGCGTCCGAGGACAACATCGCTGGTCCCTTTACTAAGACTTTGGTGGCTAGAAGCTTTGAGAGGCATGTAGAGGCGATGGGGATGCGTAACATGGCACATCTGCTGGCTTACGGCACGTGGGAGATTGTTAGGAAATGCCCTAAGTATTAGAGACATTTTGATGTATTCATTTTGAACTGGATAATAAAATTATACATAGAGGTTATTCATTACATTGCTATTTGTCCTCGTCTTATTTACATGTTAAAGTAAATGTAAGCAAATATGGCTCACTGACTGCTTGTGTTAAAACTGTTGGAACATTGCATGCAATGGACTTTTGTATGCGAGAAGACAATGTTCTAAAGTTAGCAGTCTAAACTATGGTCTGTAGTCTATGGGGTTAGACCGAGCATCTAACTCATGTTAAAACTATTATGTTGTCTAAAGCCTTAGAGGGGACGGTCTGTCTTGACTGTCTGGAGCTGGACTCCCAAGTAGAGACATGGATATGTTGCTTGGTGGTGACATATTAGACCGGGACTAAAGCGTGATTGATCTACGTAGTCCGCTATGAGTGGATCAATCTGCTTTTGACGTTCATTGTGCAATAACCTTAATCCTGAGTAAATGACCTACTTCATGTATATGACTTGTGTACTTTGATGTTCCAATGGCTAAAGCGTCTCAGAGGTAGTAAGCTTATAGACCGGTTCGTTGGGTGCATGACTTGTATACGATGAAGGGTTTGTTTGCAGATATCGGAATCATAGCTCTGAGGAGTTAAAGGTATCCTATTAAAGGCATTATACTGAATGTGAAAATGGACAAGGCCTTGGGTCGTCTGCTGGGCGGATGACTTCTTATTCACATATGGTGAATAATCATTTTCTTAATTCGGTAGTATAATGGAACTTTAAGATAGCCTGATCAGTAGGATTAAACGGACTTTGACCTAAGGCTAATCATGGATATCATATGAGGGTTTTGCATACATGACAAGGTCATTGGATGGTAGCTCATCACAGGCTTACGTAATAGATATATGATTGGGAGTTCAGTTTCAGGTTTATAGTGGTGTGACTCTGAAATTAGTGATCATATGATTGAGTTGTTCGGTAAAGAATGATGATCATATGGAATCACGGGAGCCCGATTATATATGTCCAATCAGTCCCTCTACTAGCTCCACATAATTCCTTAACGTTTGGCAAATTGATTTGTGTATGCTATTGGCTAGTTTATTATGCATGGATGGTGATGACACAGGATTAGGATGGTAGACAAGATTCTCTCCGGTTGGATTCAGATTTTGTTTTGGATAATAGAGTACACAATTATTCGAACTCCAAATAAAGTTGCCATGATTTTATTTGAGATTGGATTGGAGTTGTAGAAAATTATCCATGAGAACAAGAATATGAAACACAACCGTTTTGTGGAATTTGAAATTTGAATTTTGAAATTTGAAATTTGAATTTTGAAATTTGAAATTTGAATTTTGAATTTGAAATTTGAATTTGAAATTTGAATCTGAAATTCGAATTTGAAATTCGAATTTGAAATTTAAATTTGAAATTTGAATTTGAAATTTGAATTTGAAATTTGAAATTCAAATTTTGAATCACAGTCCAAGTAGGATTCGAATTTGTTGTGAAAAATCCACAAGGTTTGAAATTCGAATTTGAGTTGGATTTGGAGAGGATAATATTGTTAGAATCCTACTTGAATTTTGAATCCAAATCCCAACAAAAGTGGGTGAATTTTTTGAGGATAATCCTCAATGGAAAATTCGGTTTTTGTGGATAAGATTCAAGGGAAAATTCAAGTTTCAATACTAGTTGAATTTGGATTCTCTCCTTCCCTAAAAGTGGTCGAAATTTTGGAGCCTTAATCCAAGGAAAATTCGGTTATTTTTGGATAAGGTTGAGATGAGATTTAGCTTGAAAAATCCTAATGGAATTTTGATTCTTCCTTATCCTAAAAGTGGCCGAAATCTTTAGGGAAGATACACCTTGAAATTTTCGGATTTTTTGGTTGAAAAAGGGAGATAAAATTCTAGTTAAAATCTTGTTGAGATTTGGATTGGATCTATCCTAAGAAAACCGAATTTTTAGTGGAGATTCACCCTTGGAAAAATTCGGATTTTATTGGTTCGGATAAGGGAAAATATCTTTTCCTAATCCAATTCAAATTCAGAGATTCACCTTATGCAGGTCTATAAATAGAGGTCCTGCCACTCCAGTTCTCTCAGATCATAGACTCTCAGGTGAGCAGGCTTATTGTTGCACAGCTCATCGTGACAATAAAGTTCTTTAGAGATCTGGGTGGTCGGAAGAAGACTAGCAGTGCTAGCATACCGATCGAGGTTCAGAGTGCCCACACACTCAGCCATTCGGGAATTGGAGAATAGTAGAGAAGGCTAGTTGGTTGAAGCCTCCGGTCATTCTCCTCCTGCAAGATTGGCGTCCTTGAGGTATGAGTTTTAATTGTTGTTGGTTTATTGTATATGGCATCATGAGATATTTAACGATCTAAAATTTTTATTGTTCCGCTGCGCCACTCTGATACGTTTTTACCAGTTTATTTTCCTACACGATACTCTTTAAACTTGTCAAAGGTTTCGCTCTTGTGGTGCATCAGATACACATATCCATACCTCGAGTAATCATCTATAAAAGAGACATAATAGTCGAACCCTCCTCGTGCTGTGACGTTCATGGGACCACATGCGTCAGTATGCACAATTTCTAAGAGCTCCTGAGCCCTTGTACCCTTAGCTCCAAAAGACCTCTTAGTCATTTTACCCTCTAGACAAGACTCACATTGGGGAAGTCGTACCTCCTCCAGAGATTCCAGAGGACCGTCTTGTTAGGAAATGCCCTAAGTATTAGAGACATTTTGATGTATTCATTTTGAACTGGATAATAAAATTATACATAGAGGTTATTCATTACATTGCTATTTGTCCTCGTCTTATTTACATGTTAAAGTAAATGTAAGCAAATATGGCTCACTGACTGCTTGTGTTAAAACTGTTGGAACGTTGCATGCAATGGACTTTTGTATGCGAAAAGACAATGTTCTAAAGTTAGCAGTCTAAACTATGGTCTGTAGTCTATGGGGTTAGACCGAGCATCTAACTCATGTTAAGACTATTATGTTGTCTAAAGCCTTAGAGGAGACGGTCTGTCTTGACTGTCTGGAGCTGGACTCCCAAGTAGAGACATGGATATGTTGCTTGGTGGTGACATATTAGACCAGGACTAAAGTGTGATTGATCTACGTAGTCCGCTATGAGTGGATCAATCTGCTTTTGACGTTCATTGTGCAATAACCTTAATCCTGAGTAAATGAACTACTTCATGTATATGACTTGTGTACTTTGATGTTCCAATGGCTAAAGCGTCTCAGAGGTAGTAAGCTTATAGACCAGTTCATTGGGTGCATGACTTGTATATGATGAAGGGTTTGTTTGCAGATATCGGAATCATAGCTCTGAGGAGTTAAAGGTATCCTCTTAAAGGCATTATACTGAATGGGAAAATGGACAAGGCCTTGGGTCGTTTGCTGGGCGGATGACTTCTTATTCACATATGGTGAATAATCATTTTCTTAATTCAGTAGTATAATGGAACTTTAAGATAGCCTGATCAGTAGGATTAAACGGACTTTGACCTAAGGCTGATCATGGATATCATATGAGGGTTTTGCATACATGACAAGGTCATTGGATGGTAGCTCGTCACAGGCTTACGTAATACGATATATGATTGGGAGTTCAGTTTCAGGTTTATAGTGGTGTGACTCTGAAATTAGTGATCATATGATTGAGTTGTTCGGTAAAGAATGATGATCATATGGAATCACGGGAGCCCGATTATATATGTCCAATCAGTCCCTCTACTAGCTCCACATAATTCCTTAACGTTTGGCAAATTGATTTGTGTATGCTATTGGCTAGTTTATTATGGATGGATGGTGATGGCACAGGATTAGGATGGTAGACAAGATTCTCTCCGGTTGGATTCAGATTTTGTTTTGGATAATAGAGTACACAATTATTCGAACTCCAAATAAAGTTGCCATGATTTTATTTGAGATTGGATTGGAGTTGTAGAAAATTATCCATGAGAACAAGAATATGAAACACAACCGTTTTGTGGAATTTGAAATTTGAATTTTGAAATTTGAAATTTGAATTTTGAAATTTGAAATTTGAATTTTGAATTTGAAATTTGAATTTGAAATTTGAATTTGAAATTCGAATTTGAAATTTGAATTTGAAATTTAAATTTGAAATTTGAAATTTGAAATTTGAAATTTGAATTTGAAATTTGAAATTCAAATTTTGAATCACAGTCCAAGTAGGATTCGAATTTGTTGTGAAAAATCCACAAGGTTTGAAATTCGAATTTGAGTTGGATTTGGAGAGGATAATATTGTTAGAATCCTACTTGAATTTTGAATCCAAATCCCAACAAAAGTGGGCGAATTTTTTGAGGATAATCCTCAATGGAAAATTCGGTTTTTGTGGATAAGATTCAAGGGAAAATTCAAGTTTCAATCCTAGTTGAATTTGGATTCTCTCCTTCCCTAAAAGTGGCCGAAATTTTGGAGCCTTAATCCAAGGAAAATTCGGTTATTTTTGGATAAGGTTGAGATGAGATTTAGCTTGAAAAATCCTAGTGGAATTTTGATTCTTCCTTATCCTAAAAGTGGCCGAAATCTTTAGGGAAGATACACCTTGAAATTTTCGGATTTTTTGGTTGAAAAAGGGAGATAAAATTCTAGTTAAAATCTTGTTGAGATTTGGATTGGATCTATCCTAAGAAAACCGAATTTTTAGTGGAGATTCTCCCTTGGAAAAATTCAGATTTTATGGGTTTGGATAAGGGAAAATATCTTTTCCTAATCCAATTCAATTTCAGAGATTCACCTCATGTAGGTCTATAAATAGAGGTCCTGCCACTCCAGTTCTCTCAGACCACAGACTCTCAGGTGAGCAGGCTTATTGTTGCACAGCTCATCGTGACAATAAAGTTCTTTAGAGATCTGGGTGGTCGGAAGAAGACTAGCAGTGCTAGCATACCGATCGAGGTTCAGAGTGCCCACACACTCAGCCGTTCGGGAATTGGAGAATAGTAGAGAAGGCTAGTTGGTTGAAACCTCCGGTCATTCTCCTCCTGCAAGATTGGCGTCCTTGAGGTATGAGTTTTAATTGTTGTTGGTTTTTTGTATATGGCATCATGAGATATTTAACGATCTAAAATTTTTATTGTTCCGCTGCGCCACTCTGATACTTTTTTACCGGTTTATTTTCCTACAATTGGTATCAGAGACATCTCATGACTATGCCATGTACATAAATTAGACAATTACTTAGTCTTTTTATTTATGTATGGATTTGATATTTAGAGAGTAGCATTCTAGGGTTCCTTTATGTTGTTATCATGTATTATGTATAAAGTATGTGGTTATTTTAATTTTTTGAATTATTATAAGCATGCTTGTTTATACCGGTTATGGTTCCTTAGAATTTAGAAATATTGTATCTAGGAATTTTTTATGTAACCATGGGAGCAGTTTATTAATACTGTAATTTTCCCATGGATTTTAATTTTTGTCTCTTAGAATTTTTATGGTTAGAATTTTTGTACACCGGAAACGGTTTAGAATTTTTTATGTAATTATTCTTGGAGGAGATTGAAGATTGAAGACCGTAATTTATTTTTCCCAAAAGTTAAATTTTATTTAAAGATTGAAATTTTGATTGTGTGGAAAATTTCAATTTAATTAGGATTCAAATTATTTTTTTGGAGATCCTAATAGGTAAATTGGAATATGGCACGAAAATCGAGACACGACCCCTCGGGATAGGCCGACGGGCCTTGGTGGGGCTGCAGCCCCTGCCCTCAGGCAGGATGGGGCTGCGGCAGCCCCTCTGCAGGCAAACATCACCCACGACCGCAGGCTTGGCCTGCAGCCGAGGGTGGCGCAGCCTGCCCAAGGCCGGCCGCAGCCTGGGCATGCAGCCACTGGCTGCAGGTCTGCAGCCTGCCGGCTGCTGCGCCCAGCCTGGGCGTGCAGCCTGGCGCTGCAGGCTTGGCCTGCAGCCCGGCAGGCTGCACAAGGGGCAACCGTGGGCTGCCAGCCCCTCCGGGGTTGGTGGCTGCCCACGGCGGCTGCCTCCTTCACGGGCGACGGTGCGGTGGTCCAAAATTTGAAAATTTTGATTTTTAAATTTGAGATTTAATTTTAAATCATGTTTAAAAAATATGTAATTGAAAATTTGAAATTTTTGAAATTACATATTATTACACATGATGATTAAAATTGTTTAAAATTTGAATTAGAAATTTAAATTTGAAATTCGAATTTGGAGTTTGAATTTGAAATTTAAATTTTTGGAAGTTTAAATTTTAAATAATTCTTGGGATGAGAAATAAATGGAGAGGCTACATAAAGAAGGATACAAGAAGACGGAACAAAATTCAAGACCCAAAGAATGCTTTGGATGGAATTTTGTAATCTTTATTTTCTTTGTTCTAGGATGGAACCATGGCTTGGTTATTCTGTCAATTATTTTTCTGTGATATGTCATGGATGTATAAATATGTATTGATGGATGTTTTGTATGCATATTTGATAACATGTCATATAGGATAGGTGAGTGCCGCTCATACTATATTGATCATACATAATTTGACAAAACTTGCATGTTTTTCAAAATATTGAGTGGGAGAGGGTTTCAAACAAAACCCACGGCCTCCATTGTTGATCCATATGTGAAAGCATGGTAACGCCTCGCGTCAGTTCTGACCTGACCACACCCCTCGGTAGGTGTTTACCGCCGCCGGTATACTAGATTGGATCTCCTATGTGGAAAACGTGTTCGGGTGCGATCCTATTCATGACCACCCCTCGGTGGCTTGGTAGGACGTGGATCGGGCTACGTAAACAATGGTTATACACTCAAGACTCGTTTAGTTATTAACCTTCCCTAGAAGCTCTGTTAACTAAACTGGTGGCCAAATAAGCGGTTATTAATATATGTCTTAACCTTGGAGGATTTAAGGTAACATATATTAATTGGACGGGGTCCATGTTCCGGCTATTTGTTCTCATGACCACCCCTCTGTAGCTTGGGGCAATAGGTGCTGAGAATTACCGTTGCAATGCTACATGTTTTTTTCAAGTTTCATGTAGGAACATACTTGTATGTTTTTATTTGCTAAATTATCCGTATATTTGCTTGGGCTTTGTAATGATGTCTAGTATAATTTTATTTCAGTTCAAAATGTCACCGACACCCCTCATTTCAATACTTACTGAAAATAAATTGAATGGCGACAATTATAAAGATTGGAAAAGAAATCTATTAATAGTTCTCAGCTGCGAGAGACACAAGTTCGTACTGGACGAACCATGCCCACCTGGGCCCAAACCTGACACACCACTTGAGGAGATCCTGGTTGCCTATAATCGTTGGAGACAATCCAATGAAATAGCTCGATGCTACATCCTTGCTAGCATGACGAGTGCTTTACAAAAGCAGCATGAGACTTATCAAGTTGCTGGGGAGATCATGGATAATCTGGAGGACATGTTCGGAGGCCAAGAAAAATTGGCTCGACAGTCCGCTATCACCAGCATTATGAACTCCAAGCAAAAGGCGGGTACTCCGGTGAAGGACCATATGATCACTCTAATGGGATTCTTCGCTGAGGCTGCCGAGAATGGTGCTAAGTTGGACTATAACACCCAGATCGAGATGGTGTTCACGACTCTGTCTAAAGATTTTGTGAGGTTTAAGGCCGCATACAATCTGGCGACAAAGGAGTTAGGACTTACCGAGCTCATGAAGCAACTGCAGGCTTATGAGCGGATGATCAGGGATGAGGATACGGTCCGACCTAAAGGAGAGGCCAATTTGGCGGAATCTTCCAATCCCTCACGGAAGAGGAAGAGGCCAAATAAGAAGCAAGTGGCTTCCAGTTCTTCTAATCCTCCTATCTCGGACGGGAAGAAGAAGAAGAAGAACAAGAAGCCAAAGGACCATAAAAAGTCAAAATGCTTCCACTGTAGGAAGGTAGGTCACTTCAAGAAGGCTTGCCGGGAATTCCTAGCCTCCAAGGGCAAGGAAGGTAAGGAACTTCATTACTTAGAAGCGTGTTTGGTGGAAGAATCGAAAGACACATGGGTCATTGATTCGGGCGCCACTAATCATGTTTGTGTTTCTATGCAGGGGTTCGTGGAAACGAGAAGTCTACATGATAGGAGCCTCTCGTTGCGGACTGGAGATGGTAGCTTTGTGGTGGCTGAGGCAGTGGGAGACGTTCATCTTTATTTTGATCAATTTAGGTTAATTTTATTAAAAGACTGTTTTTATGTTCCTAATTTTAGGAGGAACCTTATATCGGTAGCTTGTTTAATAAAGGATTCTTATTCAGTTTCTTTTAGTAAAAGAGTTGATATTCGTAGAAATAAGTCTTTTATCTGTTCTGGATGGATGGATGGAAACCTATATTTGATCAGACCAAAGATGTACTCACTGCTTGACACTGAATTAATTGATAACTCTAAAAGGTTGAAAGTTTCTCACTCTAACAAGGCGTATCTTTGGCATTTAAGACTTGGTCATATTAATCAGGATAGGATTCAAAGATTAGTGAAAGACGGTCCTCTGGAATCTCTGGAGGAGGTACGACTTCCCCAATGTGAGTCTTGTCTAGAGGGTAAGATGACTAAGAGGTCTTTTGGAGCTAAGGGTACAAGGGCACAGGAGCTCTTAGAAATTGTGCACACTGACGTATGTGGCCCCATGAACGTCACAGCACGAGGAGGGTTCGAGTACTATGTCTCTTTCATAGATGATTACTCGAGGTATGGATATGTGTATCTGATGCACCGCAAGAGCGAAACCTTTGATAAATTCAAAGAGTATCGTGCGGAAGTGGAAAAGCAATTGGATAAATCCATAAAGACACTTCGATCTGATCGAGGTGGCGAATACCTCTCCAATGAATTTCTAGGACATCTTGTAGAGAATAGGATATTATCCCAATTGACTGCACCTGGTACTCCACAACAGAATGGTGTAGCCGAAAGGAGAAACAGGACCTTATTGGATATGGTACGGTCCATGATGAGTTACTCAACGTTGCCATTATCATTTTGGGGACATGCTTTACAAAGGGCGTGCTATATTCTGAACCAGATTCCGAGCAAATCAATTCCTAGAACTCCGTATGAATTGTGGCGTGGCAGGAAGCCCTCCCTTGGACATATGAGAAAATGGGGCTGCCCGGCACATGTACTGGATGGGGATGCGAAGAAGTTGGAACCAAGATCAGAATTGTGCATGTTTGTAGGGTATCCAAAGGGAACTAAAGGAGGTCTGTTCTATAACCCGAAGGAACAAAAGGTCATTGTCTCAACCCATGCGACATTCTTGGAGGAAAGTCACATGAATGACTTTAAGCCTCGAAGCAAAGTGGTGCTAGAGGAGTTATCGGGTGAAAGAACTGCTCCACAGATTTCGGTCTTGGACGCAAGTCCGAGTTCCAGTGAAAGACCTGCAGACGATCAACAATTTAGGGTGCCTCATCGTAGTGGGAGGGTTTCTAAGAAACCTAATTTCTTCATGTATGATGCTGAGGTATACCAGGCCGAGGCTCATGAGCATGAGGAAGATCCGGTCACATATGATGAAGCTATAAAGGATGTTGATTCTAGATCTTGGAAACAGGCTATGAACAATGAGATGGATTCTATGAAATCCAACTCTGTTTGGGAACTTGTAGATTTGCCGGATGGGATAAAACCCATTGGATGCAAATGGGTCTACAAAAGAAAGAAGGATGCAGAAGGGAGAGTGGAAACTTTCAAAGCTAGACTGGTTGCAAAGGGATACACGCAAAAGGCTGGAATCGATTACGAGGAAACCTTTTCGCCTGTTGCTATGCTGAAGTCTATCCGTATTCTTCTGTCCATTGCTGCGGCTCTCGATTACGAGATCTGGAAAATGGATGTCAAGACGGCATTCTTGAATGGCCATCTTGAAGAGTGTATCTATATGATACAGCCCGAAGGGTTCGTAGCAAAAGGCCAAGATAGGAAAGTCTGCAAGTTGCTTAGATCCATTTATGGATTAAAGCAGGCATCCCGCTCATGGAACCAGAGGTTTGATCAAGCGATTAAGGCATTTGGTTTTGAGCAGAACGTTGATGAACCTTGTGTTTATAAACGTATTAAGGATGGAAAAGTGGTCTTTCTGATACTCTATGTCGATGATATACTACTCATTGGGAATGATGTAGGGAATTTATCATCGGTCAAGCTTTGGTTACACCAACAGTTTGACATGAAGGACTTGGGAGAAGCTAATTATGTTCTAGGCATTCGTCTCTTCAGAGATCGAAAGAACAAAATGATAGCATTATCCCAAGCTTCATACATAGATAAAATAATTGACAAATATGCAATGCTAGAGGCAAAGAAAGGCTCACAACCTTCTATTGCCGGTTTAACTCTTTCATTGGATGACTGTCCCAAGACATCGGAAGAAAGAGAGCGTATGAGTAAGGTCCCTTATGCATCCGCTGTGGGTAGCCTTATGTACGCTATGCTTTGCACTCGCCCGGACATATGTTTTGCAGTAGGTATGGTGAGTCGATATCAAGCGAATCCTGGAACCAAGCACTGGCAAGCAGTAAAGCATATACTCAAGTATCTTAAGAGAACGAGGGATTATATGCTAGTGTATTCTGGAGGGGACCTAACACCTGTAGGATACATGGACTCAGACTTCGAGACTTGTAAGGATTCGAGGAAATCGACATCTGGATCAGTGTTTTTACTCGGAGGAGGCGCCATTGTGTGGAGGAGCGTGAAGCAGGGCTGCACAGCTGACTCTACTATGGAGGCTGAGTATGTGGCTGCGGCTGAGGCATCTAAAGAAGCGGTTTGGCTCCGCAAGTTCTTTAGAGACCTTGAGGTCATTCCGGGTGTTGACAAGCCTATCACACTTTACTGTGATAATACAGGGGCTATTGCCAACACAAGGGAATCTCGGCACCACAAGAGGACCAAGCACATAGATCGGAGGTATCACATTATTAGAGGGCGTGTGGAGACAGGACAAGTGGATGTATGTAAGATCGCATCCGAGGACAACATCGCTGATCCTTTTACTAAGACTTTGGTGGCTAGAAGCTTTGAGAGGCATGTAGAGGCGATGGGGATGCGTAACATGGCACATCTGCTGGCTTAGGGCAAGTGGGAGATTGTTAGGAAATGCCCTAAGTATTAGAGACATTTTGATGTATTCATTTTGAACTGGATAATAAAATTATACATAGAGGTTATTCATTAAATTGCTATTTGTCCTCGTCTTATTTACATGTTAAAGTAAATGTAAGCAAATATGGCTCACTGACTGCTTGTGTTAAAACTGTTGGAACGTTGCATGCAATGGACTTTTGTATGCGAGAAGACAATGTTCTAAAGTTAGCAGTCTAAGCTATGGTCTGTAGTCTATGGGGTTAGACCGAGCATCTAACTCATGTTAAGACTATTATGTTGTCTAAAGCCTTCGAGGGGACGGTCTGTCTTGACTGTCTGGAGCTGGACTCCCAAGTAGAGACATGGATATGTTGCTTGGTGGTGACATATTAAACCGGGACTAAAGCGTGATTGATCTACGTAGTCCACTATGAGTGGATCAATCTGCTTTTGACGTTCATTGTGCAATAACCTTAATCCTGAGTAAATGAACTACTTCATGTATATGACTTGTGTACTTTGATGTTCCAATGGCTAAAGCGTCTCAGAGGTAGTAAGCTTATAGACCGGTTCGTTGGGTGCATGACTTGTATATGATGAAGGGTTTGTTTGCAGATATCGGAATCATAGCTCTGAGGAGTTAAAGGTATCCTCTTAAAGGCATTATACTGAATGTGAAAATGGACAAGGCCTTGGGTCGTTTGCTGGGCGGATGACTTCTTATTCACATATGGTGAATAATCATTTTCTTAATTCAGTAGTATAATGGAACTTTAAGATAGCCTGATCAGTAGGATTAAACGGACTTTGACCTAAGGCTGATCATGGATATCATATGAGGGTTTTGCATACATGACAAGGTCATTGGATGGTAGCTCGTCACAGGCTTACGTAATACGATATATGATTGGGAGTTCAGTTTCAGGTTTATAGTGGTGTGACTCTGAAATTAGTGATCATATGATTGAGTTGTTCGGTAAAGAATGATGATCATATGGAATCACGGGAGCCCGATTATATATGTCCAATCAGTCCCTCTACTAGCTCCACATAATTCCTTAACATTTGGCAAATTGATTTGTGTATGCTATTGGCTAGTTTATTATGTATGGATGGTGATGACACAGGATTAGGATGTTAGACAAGATTCTCTCCGGTTGGATTCAGATTTTGTTTTGGATAATAGAGTACACAATTATTCGAACTCCAAATAAAGTTGCCATGATTTTATTTGAGATTGGATTGGAGTTGTATAAAATTATCCATGAGAACAAGAATATGAAACACAACCGTTTTGTGGAATTTGAAATTTGAATTTTGAAATTTGAAATTTGAATTTTGAAATTTGAAATTTGAATTTTGAATTTGAAATTTGAATTTGAAATTTGAATTTGAAATTCGAATTTGAAATTTGAATTTGAAATTTAAATTTGAAAATTGAAATTTGAAATTTGAATTTGAAATTTGAATTTGAAATTTGAAATTCAAATTTTGAATCACAGTCCAAGTAGGATTCGAATTTGTTGTGAAAAATCCACAAGGTTTGAAATTCGAATTTGAGTTGGATTTGGAGAGGATAATATTGTTAGAATCCTACTTGAATTTTGAATCCAAATCCCAACAAAAGTGGGCGAATTTTTTGAGGATAATCCTCAATGGAAAATTCGGTTTTTGTGGATAAGATTCAAGGGAAAATTCAAGTTTCAATCCTAGTTGAATTTGGATTCTCTCCTTCCCTAAAAGTGGCCGAAATTTTGGAGCCTTAATCCAAGGAAAATTCGGTTATTTTTGGATAAGGTTGAGATGAGATTTAGCTTGAAAAATCCTAGTGGAATTTTGATTCTTCCTTATCCTAAAAGTGGCCGAAATCTTTAGGGAAGATACACCTTGAAATTTTCGGATTTTTTGGTTGAAAAAGGGAGATAAAATTCTAGTTAAAATCTTGTTGAGATTTGGATTGGATCTATCCTAAGAAAACCGAATTTTTAGTGGAGATTCTCCTTTGGAAAAATTCAGATTTTATGGGTTTGGATAAGGGAAAATATCTTTTCCTAATCCAATTCAAATTCAGAGATTCACCTCATGCAGGTCTATAAATAGAGGTCCTGCCACTCCAGTTCTCTCAGACCACAGACTCTCAGGTGAGCAGGCTTATTGTTGCACAGCTCATCGTGACAATAAAGTTCTTTAGAGATCTGGGTGGTCGGAAGAAGACTAGCAGTGCTAGCATACCGATCGAGGTTCAGAGTGCCCACACACTCAGCCATTCGGGAATTGGAGAATAGTAGAGAAAGCTAGTTGGTTGAAGCCTCCGGTCATTCTCCTCCTGCAAGATTGGCGTCCTTGAGGTATGAGTTTTAATTGTTGTTGGTTTTTTGTATATGGCATCATGAGATATTTAACGATCTAAAATTTTTATTGTTCCGCTGCGCCACTCTGATACGTTTTTACCGGTTTATTTTCCTACACGTCTTTCACCAATCTTTGAATCCTATCCTGATTAATATGACCAAGTCTTAAATGCCAAAGATACGCCTTGTTAGAGTGAGAAACTTTCAACCTTTTAGAGTTATCAATTAATTCAGTGTCAAGCAGTGAGTACATCTTTGGTTTGATCAAATATAGGTTTCCATCCATCCATCCAGAACAGATAAAAGACTTATTTCTACGAATATCAACTCTTTTCCTAAAAGAAACTGAATAAGAATCCTTTATTAAACAAGCTACCGATATAAGATTCCTCCTAAAATTAGGAACATAAAAACTGTTTTTCAGTAAAATAAACCTAAATTGATTAAAATAAAGATAAACATCTCCCACTGCTTCAGCCACCACAAAGCTACCATCTGCGGTCTGCAACGAGAGGCTCCAATCATGTAGACTTCTCGTTTCCACGAACCCCTACATAGAAACACAAACATGATTAGTGGCGCCCGAATCAATGACCCAAGTGTCTTTCGATTCTTCCACCAAACACGCTTCCAGGTAATGAAGTTCCTTACCTTCCTTGCCCTTAGCGGCTAGGAATTCCCGGCAAGCCTTCTTGAAGTGACCTACCTTCCCATAATGGAAGCATTTGGACTTTTTAGGGTCCTTTGGCTTCTTCTCCTTCTTCTTCTTCTTCCCGTCCGAGACAGGAGGATTAGAAGAACTAGAAGCCACTTGCTTCTTATTTGGCCTCTTCCTCTTCCGTGAGGGATTGGAAGATTCCGCCAAATTGGCCTCTCCTTTAGGTCGGACCACATCCTCATCCCTGATCATCCGCTCATAAGCCTGTAGTTGCTTCATGAGCTCGGTTAGTCCTAACTCCTTTGTCACCAGATTGTATGCGGCCTTAAACCCCACAAAATCTTTAGACAGAGTCTTGAACACCATCTCGATCTGGGTGTTGTAGTCTAACTCAGCACCATTCTCGGTAGCCTCAGCGAAGAATCCCATTAGAGTGATCATGTGGTCCTTCATCGGAGTACCCGCCTTTTGCTTGGAGTTCATAATGCTGGTGATAGCGGACTGTCGAGCCAATTTTTCTTGGCCTCCGAACATGTCCTCTAGATTGTCCATGATCTCCCCAGCAACTTGATAAGTCTCATGCTGCTTTTGTAAAGCACTCGTCATGCTAGCAAGGATGTAGCATCGAGCTATCTCATTGGATTCTCTCTAATGATTATAGGCAACCGAGACCTCCTCAAGTGGTGTGTCAGGTTTGGGCTCAGGTGGGCATGGTTCGTCCAGCACGAACTTGTGTCTCTCGCAGCTGAGAACTATTAATAGATTTCTTTTCCAATCTTTATAATTGTCGCCATTCAACTTATTTTCAGTAAGTATTGAAATGAGGGGTGTCGGTGACATTTTGAACTGAAATAAAATTATACTAGACATCATTACAAAGCCCAAGCAAATATACAGATAATTTAGCAAATAAAACATACAAGTATGTTCCTACATGAAACTTGAAAAACATGTAGCATTGCAACGGTAATTCTCAGCACCTATTGCCCCAAGCCACCGAGGGGTGGTCATGAGAACAAATGGCCGGAACATGGACCCCGTCCAATTAATATATGTTGCCTTAATTCCTCCAAGGTTAAGACATATATTAATAACCGCTTATTTGGCCACCAGTTTAGTTAACAGAGCTTCTAGGGAAGGTTAATAACTAAACGAGTCTTGAGTGTATAACTATTGTTTACGTAGCCCGATCCACGTCCTACCAAGCCACCGAGGGGTGGTCATGAATAGGATCGTATCCGAACACGTTTTCCACATAGGAGATCCAATCTAGTATACCGGCGGCGGTAAACACCTATCGAGGGGTGTGGTTAGGGTAGAACTGACGCGAGGCGTTACCATGCTTTCACATATGGATCCACAATGGAGGCCGTGGGTTTTGTTTGAAACCCTCTCCCACTCAATATTTTGAAAAACATGCAAGTTTTGACAAATTATATATGATCAATATAGTATGAGCGGCACTCACCTATCCTATATGACATGTTATCAAATATGCATACAAAACATCCATCAATACATATTTATACATCCATGAAATATCACAGAAAAAATAATTGACAGAACAACCAAGCTATGGTTCCATCATAGAACAAAGAAAATAAAGATTACAAAATTCCATCCAAAGCATTCTTTGGGTCTTGAATTCTGTTCCATCTTCTTGTATCCATCTTTATGTAGCCTCTCCATTTATTTCTCATCCCAAGAATTATTTAAAATTATTATTCCAAAAATTTAAATTTCAAATTCAAATTCCAAATTCAAATTTCAAATTTAAATTTCAAATTTAAATTTTAAACAATTTTAAACATCATGTGTAATAATATGTAATTTCAAAAAATTTGAAATTTTTTAATTACATATTTTTAAACATGATTTAAAATTAAATCTCAAATTTAAAAAATCAAAATTTTCTGATTTTTGGACCGTCGGACCGTCGCCCCCGTAGGCGGCAGCCGCCGTGGGCAGCCACCAACCCCGGAGGGGCTGGCAGCCCACGGCCGCCCCCATGTGCAGCCCTGCAGGGCTACAGGCCAAGCTTGCAGCGCCGAGCTGCACGCCCTGGCTGGGCGTAGCAGTCGGCAGGCTGCAGGCAGCGCCTGCAGCCAGAGGCTGCACGCCCAGGCTGCGGCCAGCCTTGGGCAGGCCACGGCCACCCCTGGATGCAGGCCAAGCCTGCGGCCGTGGGTGGTGTGGGCCTGCACTGTGACGCCCCGTGCCCTCAGCGGCCCGGACCGTCACTGTAAACTCTATTACTTGCTTCTTTAGCTTTTAGTTATACTTCCTCTTTAAAACCGATACTTAAACTTTCTGAATTTCATAGCACAAATTTAGAGGGATATTTTTTTTAATATACGCGTACGTATTTACTATTCACGTATGTATACTATTAAAATATACTATTCATACATATACTGTTTACTGTTCCAAAATACTGTTTAACCTTTACTATTCAAAATACTATTTAACTGTCACCATTCAAAAAATTATTTACTCATACTGTGCGGAAGAATACTCGCGGTGTATCCATAACCTCATCCTCACATCCACCTCCGCCACCATCATCGCCCCTTGGTGTTTGCGCTATAGGAAGCTTACCTACAGCATGAACACACTCCGTGAGCTTTACGCCCAGTTAGTACAACATGTTAACCGCAAAACATGTTTCAAATATAGCACATACTTAAAATCCTAAGCATGACATATATCACTTAATAAATCACATACCATTTAAGCATATCACATATCAGCTCACATATCATGTCATCACATAACATGTCATAACACTGAATATAAAACTTCACATATTTTATGTATAACAGGAGCATCGTGTACTGTATGCACTCTACTGAAAAAGAAAGCATAGCGAACTATAACTAATGCATTGTCCGGTTATGTTCATTTATGCTTCAAACTTCTCTTTTCTTTTCTTGTCTATTTAGGGCCCATGTGTTAGTACCGTGTGCGCGCGGACCAACGATAACGCCTGAGGTCAACTAATGCCGATGAGCCATCAACTGATACTCAACTTGTGGCCTTAACTTTCTTTAATTGGAAACCCCTTCGACTGAAGGAGTCGGTACGACACACCTATTTATTTCCATCTTGTTTAACTGTTCTAGCCATACGCTTCTCTAAGCTGTCCCCAATCCTACGCGGTAGGGATCTATGGCTTCTAACTTGTTCTTTCATCAATCTACTCGATTATGAAACTATATGCTCTTATGTATGCTATGCAGCATCGTGTGCAAGATACATACTTAAAGTACTGGAAAAGCATCATTTTAAATTCAGTTTATCCATGCTGTAGGCGGAGTTGTACTTACCTGTCATCAGACAGTTTATACTCTCGCCTTCGTCACAATACAGGTACCTCCCTGTAATCATAATACATTTCGTTAACATTTACCCTTAGGTCACTGTGGTCATTAGTACTAATAAAAACTCTATCGTTAGTGATACCGATTCTTGTCGGTACTAATTGCCGTCTTCTTAAGAATTTGATTTTCTAATCATTGTTAATTAATTTATTTACCCAATAAATTAATTAACATCGCTCTTAGGTCACTCTATCAGTAGGAACTAATAAACTTATCGTTGTGTGGTACCGATGCCTATCGGTACCCAACAGCTCTACTTTGGGAAATTTGATATCTAATTTTTAATCGTGCTTGATTAATTTGTCTACTTGACAAATTAATCACTGTCTCTCACTATCCCATTCCGACTTGGTCCTTGACTGGCTAACCGACCAGTCAACTGACTGAATACCTCTCGTATGACCATTTAGCCTGTCGGGTTACCGTTACCGATGTAATCGGCCCAAATTTTGTACTTAAATCACACCCATCCCTCGGGTGGCACTATTCTGATCTAGGGGTCGTTTTCTTACATTTCGAGATTTCTAATTGGGTGGTTCACTAATCCTGTAAACGTCTGTCCTTCTTTCCTGGACCTAGGTCATCGAGGGGGCTCGGGTTTCCATCCCGATCACATTTTCAGCCCTCGTTTCCTAAAATACCCCTTTGTGCCGTTTTCGAAATTTCGGCAGCATTTCCGCATAATTTTTGGGTTTCCGGCGTTTAGGAAACGCCTCAAAACCATCTAACCTATTCTAACCTGCCACGTACTAAACCAGAGGCCTAATTTTTACGTAAAAGCTCTGCTTTTTACGTAAAAATATTCACATTTCCTCACATTCTCTTTTTCAACATTTCATCCTTTTTCTTAAAATTCCTCAAGTCAGTAAACCATAATTCATACATAATTATTTCCAATAATAAATTGAGGAATCAAGAGATCAAAACCACTACGAAAATCGTTCCCGTCGGCGGTCGGACGGATCGATCGGTCTCGACCGCACAATCTTTGAATCGGCGTTCTTCACTTTTGAAACTTCGGTTTGCAATTTTGATGCCGCGGATGTGTCCGGAACGTCAACAATAGGCCAACGGGCCATTCTTCAATTTTCGGTCTCCGGTCGTCGTTGACCGGCGTTGACCGGCCGTTGACCGGCGTTGACCACGACGGCGATGGGAGTGGCGACCACCATCTTGAAGAGCTCGACGAGAGGAACCCATTGGTGGTGTCAATTTCACCAATCGAGGCTCCTATCACCGGAAATCGACCCTCAAAAAGTCGGCGACGGTGGTGGTGTTGGATCTTCATTTTCTGACGTTGTTGCCCAAAATTGATTTGGGGCTTTTGATCTACGTGTTGTTCTGAGCATTTTGATACCGACCTTGCAACTCAACTCCGCCGAAATAGCGAGATTCGACGACGGCGATGGCAATGGCGACGGCAAACCTTGGGCGGCGCGATCCGGTGGCTGTTGACGTGAAATGAAGCCTGAGTTTTGTTCTACTCTTCACCACCAATCCATTGGGACTGGAATCGTGGCATTTGGACGTCGGACGGCAGAGATATGGCAGTTTGAAAAATTCGGCCACCGGCGGCTTTGGGCGGCGCGTGCGGCATGCTCCAGCGTCGGTTCGGTCGACTCGGCCCACCGTTGGAATCAGCTCGTCGAGAGCTTTCCAATGGTGCCGGCGATGTCGAAAACAGAGGTCGGATTCGACTGATGGTTACTGTTCATCCTCGTGTGGTGTTGGGGGAGGAAATGGGATTTGGAAAAATTATGGGGGCTATTTTTCAATAGTCCCAAAAATTTCGTCCTTTTATACTAATTTTTTGAAAAATTTTAAGATAGGCTATACTGACTAATTTGGGCGTGCTGAACCCAAATACATCAGTTTTATCTTCATCCGAGGTCGTCTCGACCAGTTTCCCGATACTGCATGGTTCCCGGTCAAAAATTACTTTTTGTGCTCAAATGACTAATTTGAGCATTCTGATTCCAAATATATCAGTTTTATATCAAGAAAAGGTCATCTTGACCAATTTCTTGATACTATGGTTAGGTCTACACTGTGTTGACACTGTGCACGCATAACGAGGCGTTTTCGCGTGAAATTTCAAACACAGTCTCTCTTGACTAATTTGGACGTGCTGATTTCAAATTTATCAGTTTTACATCCATCTAAGGTCTTTTAGACCAGTTTTCGGGATCTATATGACCCCATCTCGAAAAACGTGTCAGGTGCCCGATTGACCAATTTGGGCGTCCTGAGTCTAAATATATCAGTTTCGGGGCGAGAAAAGGTCGTCTTGACCCTCATCCCGATACTGCGTATCTTTTAAACAAAATCTACATTTTGTGCTCACTTGACCAGATTGAACCTGCTGACTATTAATATGTCAATTTTATGCCAGATTAAGGCCGTCTTGGCCACTAACCTGGCACTGCATTTCTCACTATTCACTAATCACTATTCACTGTTCACTTTTCACTATCTGACTGACTAATCTGAGTGCTCTAACTTTGATTTTGTCAGTCTTTGGGCGAGAAGAGGTCATCTAGACCACTTTTCTCGATACTGTACATCTATTAGGGCAATTATCACTGCTGCGCTCAGATGACCAATCTGAGCGTACTGATGACTAGCTTATCAGTTCTGTATCATGAAAAGGTCGTCTAGACTGGTTTCTTGATATTGCGTGTCTCAACGCATACTCACATAATAGGGTGGTCCGATTTCACTGTCGATTACCCTTTCACTGCGTGAATAGTAATTAAACGTTACTATTCCTGTTTAATTCATTCAACTGAAAAGCACACTGTGCTTATTAACTTAATTACATCATTACATAGTAATTAAGTTTCATAATTCATGAGAGTCATTACAGTGGCTCTCGGCTCATTACACAGCCTTCTACACGGACTCTTACACGTGCGTGTGCAATGTAACATGGGCGTGTACATTTCAAACACAGACATGTACTAGTTGAGACTACTCAACACGACCATGTCTTTGAAATACATTCATCTATCTGAGCGGTACACAGCCTCTTATACGATTGTGTACTTGACCGTGTTACACTACACGACTATGTACACTCACACGGCTATTAATAGATACACAGTCCGAATGGCACACGGTCACTCACATGGCTGTGTATCTGACCGTGTTACTTAAATTGTACTAAAAGACATTAAATTATGTCCATTTTATTCCTTAATGACTTATTACATGGTAAGTAGGTGTCATGAAAATGGCGGTCATTACAACCTACCCCCCTTACAAAATTTTCATCCTCGAAAATTAGAATAATTCCGGGATGTCTCTTCTCATGTCTTCTTCCCATTCTCATGTGGCCTCCTCAACACGATGATTCCGCCACAACACTTTTACTAGTGGTATACTTTATTCCTAAGTACCTTCTCCTCTCTGATGAGGATCTGCACGGGTCTCTCCTAGTACGTCGAATCAGCGTATACTACAACGGATTCTTGGCTAAGAACATGGGAGCTGTCTGGCACATACTTCTTCAGCATGAAGACGTGAAAGACGTTGTGCACTGTAGCTAACTCGGGAGGAAGTGCTAGTCTATAAGCCACCTTCCCGACTTTCTCTATTATCTCAAGGGTCCTATGTACCTCGGACTGAGCTTTCTTTTATTTTCAATGCGCATCAACCCTTTCATGGGTGCCGCCTTGAAAAAGATCGAATCTCCTACTTGAAACTCGAGGGGTCTATAGTGCTTATCGTCAAAATTTTTCTGCCGACTGTGCGCTGTATCTAACGTTTCTCGTATCAGCTTCGCGTCTGTCATGGTATTTTTGATGATGTCCAAGCTAACTAGTTGTTTCTCTCCAAACTCGTACTAATGAGCCAGAGATCTGCATTTCCTTCCACAAAGTGTCGTACAGTGCCATTCCTATCTAGGAATGGTAGTTGCTGTTGTATGAGAACTCGCTCAATGGTAGCTTCTGATCCCAATTTCCTTTGAAGTCTAGGACGCAGGTCTCAACATGTCCTCTAACATCTGTATGGTCCTCTCAGACTAACTGTCGGTCTGAGGATGAAATGCTGCGCTGAACTCTCACTTGGACTGTAATGCAGCCTGAACACTTCGCCAAAATCTGGAGGTAAAGCATCCACTACGATCTGAGACGATCGACTCTGGTATTCCGTGCCGTTTCACGAACTATGCCGCATAGATTTCTACTGGTCGTTCCACCGAGTAGCTAACTTTCATTGCTAAGGATCTAACTGATTTCATCAGTCTTTCTACAATCACCCAGATTGTGTCATTATCGTTTGACATCTTCGGCAATCCGATTATGAAATTCATCGTAATCTGGTCCCATTTCCACTCGGGTAGCTTAATTTTCTACGATTATCCTGCTGGGCGCTGGTGTTCTGCCTTAACCTTCTGGCACGTAAGGTATCTAGCAACGAACTCGACAATGTCATTCTTCATTCTAAGCCACCAAAAGCTTTCTTTCAGGTACTTGTACATCTTATTCGCCACCGGATGTACGGAATATGACGTCTCGTAAGGTTCCAAAAGGATTCGCTTCTTGAGTTCTTCATCTTTCAGAACACACACTCTATCTCTGTAGTAGAGTACGTAATCCTTAAGGATCTTAAACTCTGAATCCTTGTCCTCTATAGCTTCCTTTCTGGACTTAAGCAGGGACAAATTGAAACCTTGACCGATCTTGATCTCTTCTTGGAGCGTCGATTGGAGGGTCATGTCAGACAATCTCCCTATCAACATCTTGATCTCGCTATCACATAGCTCCTTTGTAGCGTTCCTGACAAGGCACTAATAGTCATAGGCATAGTAATATACTTCTGACTCCGTGCATCGACCACCTTATTGGCTTTCCCCGGATGGTATAGGATCTCACCGTCGTAATCCTTACCAACTCTAGCCATCTACGCTGCCTCATGTTGAGCTCTTTCTGCGTGAAGATACATTTGAGGCTCTAGTGGTCGATGTAAATCTTGCACGTGACTCTGTAAAGGTAGTGCCTCCATGCTTTTATCGTAAAAACTATCATTACTAGCTCCAGATCACGTGTTGGGTAGCTCTTCTCAGGGTTTTTAAGTTGTCGTGAAGCATACGCGACTACACTAGCACTCTGCATCAACACAGTTTCCAACTTGGTTTTAGATGCGGTGCTTAAATCACAAAGCTTCCCTGACCAACATTTGAAATGGTCAGCATTGGAGTGCTTATGAGTCTTCATTTCAGCTCTTGAAAGCTTTCCTCACATTTGTCGATTCACTTATGCCTCTTTCCCTTTTTGGTGAGCGCTGTGAGTGAAGAAGCTAACTTTGAGTAGCCTTCGACTAAGTGTAGGTAACATCCTATTAGTTTAAAGAAACTGTGAATTCCCGTTACGTTTCTCTGAGCTGGCCACGCGCTAACTGCATCAATTTTCATCGGGTCCACAGATACTCCTTCCTTGGGGACTACGTGGCCTAGGAAATGGATCTTCTCCAGCCAAAACTCGTACTTAGAGAACTTGGTGTATAACTAATGGTCCTGTTGCATGCGCAAAATGATAATTAAGTGCTCTTCGTGCTCTTCCTTCGTCTTAGAGTGTATAAGTATATCATCGATGAACACAATGACAAACTTATCGAAATAGTCCTTGAACATGCGGTTCATCCGGTTCATGAAAGTTGCTGGTGCGTCCGTTAATCTGAGTGACATGAACAGAAACTCGTAATGTCTGTACCGCGTTTGAAAGGCTGTTTTGGGTACATCTTCTTTCCTGATTCGTAGTTGATGGTACCCTGAACGTAGATCAATCTTCGAGGACATTGCAGCGTCTCAGAGCTAATCAAATAGATCGTCAACTCGCGGCAACAGATGCTTGTTCTTAATTGTAATCCTGTTCAACTCTCTGTAGTCGATGCACATTCTCAGTGGTCCATCTTTCTTCTTCACGATTGGTATGGGTGCTTTCAAGGGTGAATAGCTCTGTCGCATGAATCCCTTATCTATTTAGTACTTTAGCTGGGCTTGGAGCTCCTTTAGCTCTACAGGGCCCATTCCATAGGGGGCCTCAAAGATGGGGCTGATTCTAGTAGGCGTTCAGTCTCGAACGAGATTCCGCGCTCTGGTTGGAGTCCTGCAAGATCTTCTGGAAATATCTCCATGAATTCCCTGACTATCGGTACGTTGTCGGGTCCTATCTCTATTCCTTGAGTCTTATCTGCTACGTATACTAGGAAGTCTGTGCATCCACTGGATAGCATCTCGCGAGCCTTCACTACTGATATCATCGTCTTTGGTTGCTCTGGCAACAAACCCTTGTAGATGAACTTTTCATATCCTATTGGTTCAAAAACGATTTTCCGCCTTCAACAGTTTATGACAACATTGTGTCCTAAGCCTTTTTTTTTTTTGGCAGAATCTGATGATGCAACGAATGGGTGGCTCCAGAATCAAGTAGAACTAACGCATCAAAGTTGGCGATAGAAAGCTGGCCTGTCACCATTGCAGAAGTTACAGCTTCAACGTCACTCCTCGTGTAAGCATAGATTCTCTCTTAGCTGTCTGAAGCTTTCAGTATACCTTGTGTGATTGAAGGGTCTTCGATCCTGGTCTGGTTGGTGTGAAGTTGATTATTCCCAGTGCGGGGTTGATTCTGTCGATTCTGCAGGTTGGAGTGGCAATTTTTTGGCATAGTGGTCTTTCGTGCCACAGATGAAACAACCACTTACTCCTTGCTTACATTCTCCTGAGTGCCTCTTTCCGCATTTCGTGCACGTCGAATATTGGCTGTCATTCCTTTCTTGTCGTCTCTCTTCTGGGGAAATTCTCCTGTGAATCTTGGTTGCTTCTCTTGAGCCTGCTTGGCTTGCGTTTTCTCCTCCATTCGTGCCTTAAAATTCTGCGCCTTTCGCTCCTTATCCTGAGCCGACCAGTACTCGGCTCAGATAGCCTTGCTGACACATTCTGCTAGCGTCGCTGCTCCGTGGCTTCCGCTACAGACCTAAACTGTGATTTCCGTTCTGAACATCTTCAACATTCGTCTGATTCTTTCCTTTTGGTCGGTACCAAATCTGGATAAAGTTGAGCCAACTACTCAAATTTCTTGACTGCCTCCATAACAGTCATACTACCTTGGTGCAAGTTGTCGAACTCGTCTTACTGCGCTACTAGTGCTTCGTCGTTGAAGTACATCTCCTTGAATTCCTTAATGAAATCGCTCCAGCTCATCTCTCTAATGTTCCTCCTAATGGTTACCATCTTCCACCACTAACGCGCCTCATTGCGCAGGGTGAAGGATGTGTACATCACTTTCTCTCTCTATCTGATAACCCTATAAAATCCAAGATTACTTGGATATCCGTTAGCCAGTCATTGGCCTCTATAGGGTTGGTGATTCCTTCGAATTCTAACGCTTTCATGCGCCAGAATCTCTCATATAAGTCACCTTCCCTAGGGATTGACAGAAAACAATTGCTGCTACGAAAGCAGCCATTACTATGGGTGCTAGTGCTTCCTGAGCTGGAGGAGCTGCTTGCTCCCTCAGAGTTTCTAGGCTGCTAGAGCCTCCTGTGCTGGCATCTCTACTGACTGTGGTGCCTGGGGTTGCTGGCCCAGCTGTTCTCTAAGCTGGTTTTGTGGCGGCCCGCCCCTCGTGGAGATCATACAATACTATTACAGTTGAGCTTATCGCTAACTGCGATAGATTGTACTCTCGTGGGTCGCCGGCTTATCTCACTCTCCTTTAAAATCATGTCGTTTTTGGGGAAATTTTTTTTTTCTTTAACATCATATAAAGTCTTTTTCCACTATTTACTTTGTTGATAAATACAAAGTAATATAAATAACACAGTACTTTTGTAAAATATATATATAATTACAAAAGAACTGTTTCCCCTTTTTTTCCCTTCACTTTAACGCTCAGCGGGAAGACTCTGGCAGTACCATATCCCTCGCCCAGTTATCCCATTTGACACGCGCCATCCCGTCCGCATCCAGTCAAATAAGCTACTGAGCTGGTCGCTTACCTGCAACATTAGCAAAAATGGTGAGCTACAGGCTCAGTAAGTTCAAACATGCAAGAAATGAAATTTCTATGAATAGTACTATTCATCATGAATAGTACCTTTGACCACTATTCATACGTGAATAGTAAGTTTGACCACAACACTGTCTCACACTAGTACATCTACCGCGATGTTAGTGCTCTCACTAAACTGTCTTATGCTCAACTATGGCACAGTTTCAGTTTTAGGTCATTATCTTTAATTACGTTCTGGATTTGAGCTCAGGTTGGCAGTACCATTTTAAGTGCGCATGACTGGGAGCGGTACATTAGTGCTGACCTCCACAGCCTTAATCTCATAGCCCCGAAGGCAAAATAGTACATGACTGGGAGCGGTACATCAGTGCTGACCTCCACAGCCTTATCTCATAGCCCCCGAAGGCAAAAGTAGTACCTCCCTGTACGGAAGGCTGGTACGCCAGAAAGTGGTTTCATTACCGACTTTTTACACTTCTAACCCGGTGACTTCACATTGTCCCGTGGTTAGGAATGGTTCACATTTTAATTTTAGGTGAGTGAGTTTTATTAACCTCGCTCTAGTGCCCGAAGCACAATTAACCATGTGTCCCATTCTTATAGTGCCCGTAGCACATTACGTCTCTCTCTCTACTCTATAATAGTGCCCGTAGCACATATGTACCTAACTTATAGTTAGTACATTAAAGTTAGCACAATATTGCTATATGTTGCAGATAGGTAAATGTCTGAACTTACCTTATCAGACTGTTCTCTTTCTCTCTCTTGGATCTTGAATCGCCTTCCTTGTAGGCCGATTTTGGGATCCTACAGACAAAACTATGTCTGTTAATTTCTTTCCCATTTATAGCTTTTATTTTTCATTAAAAAGCTTAAATAAAACCTATTTATAACTTTTTAGGTTTTATTTATTATTTTCACCATTTTCCCCTAACTTTTGCAAAATTACGATTTTACCCCAATATTTTGGCAAAATTACAGTTTTGCCCCTGATGGAATTTTATTGATCCAGACTGCATTTTTGGCTCTCAGGAACTTTTCTGATTCTTTTCTAATCATTACCGGGTTCGTTTCTATTTTATTTCCACTTTTTGTTTTCCCGGCCCTCGGGAAGCACTATTCCGACCCTCACGTCGGTTTAGCGATTTTCTATTGTTTCGGAGCCTCAAATGGACGTTTCACTAGTATTTAAAACGTTCATCTAGACTTTCCCGACCTAGGTCTCCGAGGCTCGGGTTTTCCGTTCCCGACTCGGACCTTTATTTTATTTCCAAAAACGCCCCCCCCTCGGGGTCGGTTTTTCAATCTCACACGCGTTTTTCATTTTCAAGGGGACGGGTTACTATTCACGACCCACCCCTTAAATTACCCTTATTCACTTTTTCCGTTAGGGACTCGGGTTTCCGTCCCGGCCCTAACTTTTATTTTAAATCCCTATTTTACCCCGAATGCCGTTTTTCGAAATTTCGGCAGCATTTCGGCGTAAATTTAAGGCTTCCGGCGTTAGGTACGCCTCGAACCGTATGTACCTGCCACGTACTATACCACAAGCCTATTTTATGTAAAAGTTTTCCAAACTTTTACATAAAAGCCCACAAATTTCAAATTTCACATTATCACCCACATTACAACATTTTTTTTCACAAATTTACCCTTAATTTGGTTTCGGTTTTCACAACAAAACCGAACCAAATTTTGTCAAACTTTCACCACATTTTAGGCCATTCAAATGTCACATTTTTAACACATTTTCAAGCCCATTTTCTATGCATTTTCAACCACATTTTTAGGGTTTTTATGCACTTAGAACCCACGGCCTTATTAATGAAAATCATGCTCAACATATTTGTTTCATTCTTTCAATCACATTGCCACCATTTACACATTAATTTGCATGATTTCAATCAACCAAATATCACATAAACCAATGAAAATTTTTCTTCCAAACCATTAACAACCCACGGCCACTTTATGAAATGCATACCAAGAATTTTTTTCAAGCTTTCCACAATGAAATACAAGCTTTATTCTTCACAAATTTAAACTTAGAAAGCATGTTAACCATTAACCAAAACTTTTTCTCATTGGTCACTCAAGGTAACCCACGGATTTACCTTTGAAAAACCAACCAAAATTTGGTTTTTCTTTAATGAATTTGCATGGTTTTCTTCCTTAATACATCCTTAACAAAACCCAACATCAAATCCATGAAAAACAACCAAAAATTTTCCATCTTCCAATCACTATTCACCCACGGATTTTAAGAAGAAAAACCATGAAAAAATCAAGTGTAAGGGAAGATACCTTAATCAATTGCTTCCTTTGTCTTCTAGGAGTGTTTTGACACACTTTTTGTGAAGAAATGTTGAAGATAAAACTTGGTTTCCCTTGGTCCCTCACGTAGCCACCATGGAAGGAAGTTAGAAAAATTTTCTTATGGCTTTTGGCTTGAAATTTTGGTTTCGGCCACTTTGTAAATGTTTTGCCGACTTATGCAAACCAAAAGCCAATTAATTTGGCTCTAAACCAATGACAATTTGACATCTTTCAAGCCATTTCTTTCCCCATTTTTCAAAAATTAAAAATGGTAATTTTTGGCCAAATCTTGGCCTTTAGATCAAAAGCTAAATGAATCATGGCCTTTCATTCCACCAACCACCATTTTATTTCATTTATTAATCTAGATTTATGATGTCATAAATACTAAAGTGAAAGTTGACTTTGACTTTCACTATTCACATTAATTCGACTACTTTTTGACCGATGCCGGTTCGAGCCGAAATTTTCCTGAAATCGTCCCGGCGTGTTCCTGAGGTCTCCTGTGCAGTCGGATCAATTTAATCTGCTTCCGTTTGATCAAAATCAATCCCGGAAGTTTACCGTCTTTTATTGCTCCGATTAGGGTTTTTAATGCCGATTTTGGCACCGTTTCACCCGTTTCAACTCAGTGAATTTTTCCAACACTGAATTCTTACTCATCAGTATTGTTAGAACATTTTCACATATTCTGAACAATATAAATACATTTATTTCACTCTTTAAACAGTACAAATTGTTATATACATACAATTGTACATTTTCATCCGAGAATTGCCTGAATTTCCCAGTTGTCACAGGTTTAGCTCCCGCTGCTAGTTCTCCATCATCTCTCGCATGGCTGCGATCTGTGCTATCAACTCATCCTCTCGAGATGCTGGGTTTAACTAAGCTCTCGTTCTTGCCATGTTTTCCTATGTAACCCTATCGTACAGCGGGAAAGGAAAATATGTCCCTTAAATTCTGTACTTGGGACTCGTATCACATATCGTTTTCTTTCTTACTTAACAATCTTACTTAAACATTATGGATATAAATATACACACTATATCCACCTTTCTTTCTCTCATACTGTGATGTTCAATACAATTACCGCATTGTATTAGGACATCGTCTGAGTGCTAGGATTCGTCCTGCACTTCATGTCATATCATACTCACACTGTGGAAAAAATTTATATCTGGCCCCTAGGGCAAAGTTTTACTGCTTATCTCATAATATATTTCACATAATATATATACATATATTCAAGATTCTAGTTCAGCGAGAGTGACACACACTTCCCCTATACGATCCCAACAAGTATATTATGCTACAACTGACGGGGGAGAGCTACTGCTTCCCTCTATATATTTTCAAAACTAACATTCCCGCAGAAGGGTTACTACTATTAGAAGGACAATCCTGATTCAATATCAGGCATCTCCTCATCGTCACTATCCTAAGTGAGTACTCCTCTGGGTTCTCCTCTCCCTCATCGTCGGGATGGGCGTCGGAAAGAGTCTCGTTATCTTCCTCCTTCATGGGGTGTTCGGGAGACATACGGGCTGGTTCGGGTTCTCCATCGGCTCCCTATTGCCCTCGTGTACTTCTGGTTGGTGCTCGGCCATGAACTCTTCATCGGCCAGTTGGGGTGCTGGTTCTACCAAGTCACCCTCCATTATGGCGGCTGCTGTAATGCCTTGGGCTTGTGTAAGGTTTCTGGGATTGAGCACTTTTCTCTCGGCATTCACTATCTCCTTGATAAGGCTTGCTAGTCCTGCTTGATCGCTCTTCTAATTCTGTTTGGCAAGGTCTCTTTCTCTCTTTGGGTCTTCTCCTGTCTTGATCCACTTTTGTCTTGGCATGTATTGTGGAAGTCCATATCGGTTCCTTGTAGCGAACATCATACGTTAGAACTATATCACCGGACATCAGCTACAGTCTTTCAGTCCGATGAACAAATTCTCGTATATCCATAACTCTAGAGAACTTAGGCGGTTTCACTCCCTGCTTGCCCATAAAGAAAAACTGAGGCTGATGCTGGACTGCTCTCAGAGATTGGCTCGATCGTGGTATGGCGAAACTCGACACAGTTAAGAGCTCATCCTGGTCATAAGGATCCCGATACACACGAGAGAAGATATCTTCCTGAGAGATATCAACAGCTAACAGGACTCAGTTATCCTGGTCAATGGCGTATAATCAGAGAATCACTTTGATAACATGAAACCAGTCCTGACATTCTCATGGAGTGCAGGAGTACTATTTGCTACTCGAAACTTGGTGGACAACTAGCCCTGAAGATCGGTACAACTCGGGCAACAATCCATGTTCTTTCTCTGAGCAGTTCTCTAGCACTGCACAGTCGTGATTTTCATATAATGATCTCAGCATCTCTTCGTCTTATTCTCGCCATCATAGATTTCATCGTTTCATTACTATAAAATGTTATCTTCAATAGATAAACATTTACCGACTAAAAATAAAACTAACTTACTTGGACAGATGAGGCAGGCATGCGACGATGTGAGGTAGGATGGCAGGAAACCTCTCTGATACCAACTGTGACGCCCCATGCCCTCAGTGGCCCGGACCGTCACTGTAAACTCTATTACTTGCTTCTTTAGCTTTTAGTTATACTTCCTCTTTAAAACCGATACTTAAACTTCCTGAATTTAATAGCATAAATTTAGAGGGATTTTTTTTTAATATACGCGTACGTATTTACTATTCATGTATGTATACTATTAAAATATACTATTCATACATATACTGTTTACTGTTCCAAAATACTATTTAACCTTTACTATTCAAAATACTATTTAACTGTCACCATTCAAAAAATTATTTACTCATACTATGCGGAAGAATACTTGCGGTGTATCCATAACCTCATCCTCACATCCACCTCCGCCGCCATCATCGCCCCTTGGTGTTTGCGCTATAGGAAGCTTACCTACAGCATGAACACACTCCGTGAGCTTTACGCCCAGTGAGTACAACATGTTAACCGCAAAACATGTTTCAAATATAGCACATACTTAAAATCCTAAGCATGACATATATCACTTAATAAATCACATACCATTTAAGCATATCACATATCAGCTCACATATCATGTCATCACATAACATGTCATAACACTGAATATAAAACTTCACATACTTTATGTATAACAGGAGCATCGTGTACTGTATGCACTCTAATGAAAAAGAAAGCATAGCGAACTATAACTAATGCATTGTCCGGTTATGTTCATTTATGCTTCAAACTTATCTTTTCTTTTCTTGTCTATTTAGGGCCCATGTGTCAATACCGTGTGCGCGCTGACCAACGGTAACGCCCGAGGTCAACTAATGCCGATGAGCCATCAACTGATGCTCAACTTGTGGCCTTAACTTTCTTTAACTGGAAACCCCTTCGACTGGAGGAGCTGGTACGACACACCTATTTATTTCCATCTTGTTTAACTGTTCTAGCCATACGCTTCTCTAAGCTGTCCCCAATCCTACACGGTAGGGATCTATGGCTTCTAACTTGTTCTTTAATCAATCTACTCGATTATGAAACTATATGCCCTTATGTATGCTGTGCAGCATCGTGTGCAAGATACATACTTAAAGTACTGGAAAAGCATCATTTTAAATTCAGTTTATCCATGCTGTAGGCGGAGTTGTACTTACCTGTCATCAGACAGTTTATACTCTCGCCTTCGTCACAATACAGGTACCTCCCTGTAATCATAATACATTTCGTTAACATTTACTCTTAGGTCACTGTGGTCATTAGTGACTAATAAAAACTCTATCGTTAGTGATACCGATTCTTGTCGGTACTAATTGTCGTCTTCTTAAGAATTTGATTTTCTAATCATTGTTAATTAATTTATTTACCCAATAAATTAATTAACATTGCTCTTAGGTCACTCTATCATTAGGAACTAATAAACTTATCGTTGTGTGGTACCGATGCCTATCGGTACCCAACTGCTCTACTTTGGAAAATTTGATATCTAATTTTTAATCGTGCTTGATTAATTTGTCTACTTGACTAATTAATCACTGTCTCTCACTATCCCATTCCGACTTGGTCCTTGACTGGCTAACCGACCAGTCAACTGACTGAATACCTCTCGTATGACCATTTAGCCTGTCGGGTTACCGTTACCGATGTAATCGCCCCAAATTTTGTACTTAAATCACACCCGTCCCTCGGGTGGCACTATTCTAATCTAGGGGTCGTTTTCTTACATTTCGAGATTTCTAATTGGGCGGTTCACTAATCCTGTAAACGTCTGTCCTTCTTTCCTGGACCTAGGTCATCGAGGGGGCTCGGGTTTCCATCCCGATCACATTTTCGGCCCTCGTTTCCTAAAATACCCCTTTGTGCCGTTTTCGAAATTTCGGCAGCATTTTCGCTTAATTTTTGGGTTTCTGGCGTTTAGGAAACGCCTCAAAACCATCTAACCTATTCTAACCTGCCACGTACTAAACCAGATGTGACAACCGGGAAATTCAGACAATTCTCGGATGAAAATGTACAATTGTATGTATATAACAATTTGTACTATTTAAAGAGTGAAATAAATGTATTTATATTGTTCAGAATATGTGAAAATGTTCTAACAATACTGACGAGTAAGAATTCAGTGTTGGAAAAATTCACTGAGTTGAAACGGGTGAAACGGTGCCAAAATCGGCATTAAAAACCCTAACCGGAGCAATAAAAGACGGTAAACTTCCGGGATTGATTTTGATCAAACGGAAGCAGATTAAATTGATCCGACTGCACAGGAGACCTCAGGAACACGCCGGGACGATTTCAGGAAAATTTCGGCTCGAACCGGCATCGGTCAAAAAGTAGTCGAATTAATGTGAATAGTGAAAGTCAAAGTCAACTTTCACTTTTACATTTATGACATCATAATTCAAGATTAATAAATGAAAGAATTTTGGTGGTTGGTAGAATGGATGGCCATGATTCATCTACCTTTTGATCTAAAGGCCAAGATTTGGCCAAAATATACCATTTTTAATTTTTGAAAATTATGGAAAGTAATGGCTTGGAAAGGTGTTGAAATTTGATTGGTTTTGAGCCAAATTAATTGGCTTTCTTGCATGGTTAAGTCGGCAATCTTGGAACATATTGGCCGAAGCCAATTTTCAAAGCAAAAGCCATAAGAAAATTTTTCTAACTTCCTTCCATGGTGGCTACGTGAGGGACCAAGGGAAACCAAGCTTTTTCTTCAATATTTCTTCATAAAAAGTGTGTCAAAACACTCCTTGAAGACAAAGGAAGCAATTGATTAAGGTAACTTTCCTTGCACTTGATTTTTTTCATGGTTTTCTTCACAAAATCCGTGGATGAATAGTGATAAAAAGATGTGAAATTTTTGGTTGTTTTTCATGGATTTGATGTTGGGTTTTGTTAAGGATGTATTAAGGAAGAAAACCATGCTAATTCATTAAAGAAAAACCAAATTTTGGTTGGTTTTTCAAAGGTAAATCCGTGGGTTACCTTAGGTAACCAATGAGAAAAGTGTGTGGTTAATTGTTAATATGCTTTCTAAGCTTAATTTGGTGAAGAATAAAGCTTGTATTTCATCATGAAAAGCTTGAAAAAAATTTATGGCATGAATTATATAAAGTGGCCGTGGGTTTTGTTAATGGTTTGGAAGAAATTTTGCTTGATTTTAGGTGATGTTTGGTTGATTGAAATCATGCAAATTAATGTGTAAATGGTGGCAATGTGATTGAAAGAATGAAACAAATATGTTGAGCATGATTTTCATTAATAAGGCCGTGGGTTCTAAGTGCATAAAAACCCTAAAAATGTGGTTGAAAATGCATTGAAAATGGGCTTGAAAAAGTGTTGGAAACATGACATTTGAATGGCCTAAAGTGTGGTGTAAGTTGGACAAAATTTAATTTGGTTTGGTTGTGAAAACCGAAACCGAATTAAGTGTGAAATGTGAAAAAAAATTTTGTTATGTGGGTGATAATGTGAAATTTGAAATTTGAGGGCTTTTATGTAAAAGTTTGGAAAACTTTTACATAAAATAGGCTTGTGGTATAGTACGTGGCAGGTACATACGGTTCGAGGCGTACCTAACACCGGAAGCCTTAAATTTACGCCGAAATGCTGCCGAAATTTCGAAAACGGCATTCGGGGTAAAATAGGGATTTAAAATAAAAGTTAGGGCCGGGACGGAAACCCGAGTCCCTAACGGAAAAAGTGAATAAGGGTAATTTAAGGGGTGGGTCGTGAATAGTAACCCGACCCCTTAAAAATGAAAAACGCGTGTGAGATTGAAAAACCGACCCCGAGGGGGGGGCGTTTTTGGAAATGAAATAAAGGTCTGAGTCGGGAACGGAAAACCCGAGCCTCGGAGACCTAGGTCGGGAAAGTCTAGATGAACGTTTTAAATACTAGTGAAACGTCCATTTGAGGCTCCGAAACGATAGAAAATCGCTAAACCGACGTAAAGGTCGGAATAGTGCTTCCCGAGGGCCGGGAAAACAAAAAGTGGAAATAAAATAGAAACGAACCCGGTAATGATTAGAAAAAAATCAGAAAAGTTCCTGAGAGCCAAAAATGCAGTCTGGATCAATAAAATTCCGGCAGGGGCAAAACTGTAATTTTGCCAAAATATTGGGGCAAAATCGTAATTTTACAAAAGTTGGGGGAAAACGGTGAAAATAATAAATAAAACATAAAAAGTTATAAATAGGTTTTATTTAAGCTTTTTAATGAAAAATAAAAGCTATAAATGGGAAAGAAATTAACAGACATAGTTTTGTCTGTAGGATCCCAAAATCGGCCTACAAGGAAGGCGATTCAAGATCCAAGAGAGAGAAAGAGAACAGTCTGATAAGGTAAGTTCAGACATTTACCTGTCTGCAACATATAGCAATATTGTGCTAATTTTAATGTACTAACTATAAGTTAGGTACATATGTGCTACGGGCACTATGATAGAATAGAGAGAGAGACGAAATGTGCTACGGGCACTATAAGAATGGACACATTATTAATTGTGCTTCGGGCACTAGAGCGAGATTAATGAAACTCACTCCCCTAAAATTAAAATGTGAACCATTCCTAACCACGGGACAATGTGAAGTCACCGGGTTAGAATGTTAAAAAGTCGGTAATGAAACCACTTTCGGCGTACCAGCCTTCCGTACAGGAAGGTACTATTTTTGCCTTCGGGGCTATGAGACTAAGGCTGTGGAGGTCAGCACTGATGTACCGCTCCCAGTCATATAAAATTTTGCCTTCGGGGCTATGAGATTAAGGCTGTGGAGGTCAGCACTAATGTACCGCTCTCAGTCATACGCACTTAAATGGTACTGCCAACCTGAGCTCAAAACCAGAACGTAAATAAAGATAATGACCTAAAACTGAAACTGTGCCATAATTGAGCATAAGACAGTTTAGTGAGAGCACTAACATCGCGGTAGATGTACTAGTGTGAGACAGTGTTGTGGTCAAACTTACTATTCACCATGATTAGTGGTCAAAGTTACTATTCACGTATGAATAGTAGTCAAAGGTACTATTCACGATGAATAGTACTATTCATAGAAATTTCATTTCTTGCATGTTTGAACTTACTGAGCCTGTAGCTCACCATTTTTGCTAATGTTGCAGGTAAGCGACCAGCTCAGTAGCTTATTTGACTGGATGCGGACGGGATGGCGCGTGTCAAATGGGATAACTGGGCGAGGGATATGGTACTGCCAGAGTCTTGCCGCTGAGCGTTAAAGTGAAGAAAAAAAAAAGGGGAAACAGTTCTTTTGTAATTATATATATTTTACAAAAGCACTGTATTATTTATATTACTTTGTACCTATCAACAAAGTAAATAGTGGAAAAAGATTTTATATGATGTTTAAAGAAAAAAAATTTTTTCCCAAAAACGTCATGATTTAAATAGAGGAAAGAGATAAGCCGGCGACCCATGAGAGTACAATATATCGCAGTTAGCGATAAAGCTCAACTGTAATAGTATTGTATGATCTCCACAAGGGGCGGGCCGCCACACCAGAGGCCTAATTTTTACGTAAAAGCTCTGCTTTTTACGTAAAAATATTCACATTTCCTCACATTCTCTTTTTCAACATTTCATCCTTTTTCTTACAATTCCTCAAGTCAGTAAACCATAATTCATACATAATTATTTCCAATAATAAATTGAGGAATCAAGAGATTAAAACCACTACCAAAATCGTTCCCGTCGGCGGTAGGACGAACCGTTCGGTTTCGACCGCACAATCTTTGAATCGGCGTTCTTCACTTTTGAAACTTGGTTTGCAATTCCGATGCCGTGGATGTGTCCGGAACGTCAACAATAGGCCAACGGGCCATTCTTCAATTTTCGGTCTCCGGTCGCCATTGACCGGCGTTGACCGGCATTAACCACGGCGGCGATGGGAGTGGCGACCACCATCTTGAAGAGCTCGACGAGAGGAACCCATTGGTGGTGTCAATTTCACCAATCAAGGCTCCTATCACCGAAAATCGGCCCTCGAAAAGTCGGCGACGGCGGCGGTGTTGGATCTTCATTTTCCGGCGTTGTTGCCCAAAATTGATTTGGGGCTTTTGATCTACGTGTTGTTCTGAGCATTTTGATACCGACCTTGCAACTCAACTTCGCCAGAATAGCGAGATTCGACGGCGGCGATGGCGACGGCGACGGCGACGGTGAACCTTGGGCGGCGTGATCCGGTGGCTGTTGACGTGAAATGAAGCCTGCGTTTTGTTCTACTCTTCACCACCAATCCATTGGGACCGGAATCGTGGCATTTGGACGTCGGACGGCGGAGATACGGCGGTTTGAAAAATTCGGCCACTGGCGGCTTTGGGCGGCGCGTGCGGCGTGCTCCGGCGTCGGTTCGGTCGACTCGGCCCACCGTTGGAATCAGCTCGTCGAGAGCTTTCCAATGGTGCCGGCGGTGTCGAAAACAGAGGTCGGATTCGACTGATGGTTTCTATTCATCCTCGTGTGGTGTTGGGGGAGGAAATGGGATTTGGAAAAATTATGGGGGCTATTTTTCAATAGTCCCAAAAATTTCGTCCTTTTATACTAATTTTTTGAAAAATTTTAAGATAGGCTATACTGACTAATTTGGGCGTGCTGAACCCAAATATATCAGTTTTATCTTCATCCGAGGTCGTCCCGACCAGTTTCTCGATACTGCATGGTTCCCGGTCAAAAATTACTTTTCGTGCTCAAATGACTAATTTGAGCATTCTGATTCCAAATATATCAGTTTTATATCAAGAAAAGGTCATCTTGACCAATTTCTTGATACTATGGTTAGGCCTACACTGTGTTGACACTGTGCACGCATAATGAGGCGTTTTCGCGTGAAATTTCAAACACAGTCTCTCTTCACTAATTTGGACGTGCTGATTTTAAATTTATCAGTTTTACATCCATCTAAGGTCTTTTAGACCAGTTTTCAGGATCTATATGACCCCGTCTCGAAAAACGTGTCAGGTGCCCGATTGACCAATTTGGGCGTCCTGAGTCTAAATATATCAGTTTCGGGGCGAGAAAAGGTCGTCTTGACCCTTATCCCGATACTGCGTATCTTTTAAACAAAATCTACATTTTTTGCTCACTTGACCAGATTGAACCTGCTGACTATTAATATGTCAATTTTATGCCAGATTAAGGCCGTCTTGGCCACTAACCTGACACTGCGTTTCTCACTATTCACTAATCACTAATCACTGTTCACTTTTCACTATCTGACTGACTAATCTGAGCGCTCTGACTTTGATTTTGTCAGTCTTTGGGCGAGAAGAGGTCATCTAGACCACTTTTCTCGATACTGTACATCTATTAGGGTAGTTATCACTGCTGCGCTCAGATGACCAGTCTGAGCGTACTGATGACTAGCTTATCAGTTCTGTATCATGAAATGGTCGTCTAGACCGGTTTCTTGATATTGCGTGTCTCAACGCATACTCACATAATAGGGTGGACCGATTTCACTGTCGATTACCCTTTCACTGCGTGAATAGTAATTAAACGTTACTATTCCTGTTTAATTCATTCAATTGAAAATCACACTGTGCTTATTAACTTAATTACATCATTACATAGTAATTAAGTTTCATAATTCATGAGAGTCATTACAGTGGCTCTCGGCTCATTACACAGCCTTCTACATGGACTCTTACACGTGCGTGTGCAATGCAACACGGGCGTGTACATTTCAAACACAGACATGTACTAGTTGAGACTACTCAACACGACCATGTCTTTGAAATACATTCATCTATCTGAGCGGTACACAGCCTCTTACACGATCGCGTACTTGACCGTGTTACACTACACGACTATGTACACTCACACGGCTATTAATAGATACACAGTCCGAATGGCACATGGTCACTCACACGGCTGTGTATCTGACCGTGTTACTTAAATTGTACTAAAAGACATTAAATTATGTCCATTTTATTCCTTAATGACTTATTACATGGTAAGTAGGTGTCATGAAAATGGCGGTCATTACATGCACAGGGGCTGCCGCAGCCCCATCCTACTCGAGGGCAGGGGCTGCCGCAGCCCCACCCTACTCGAGGGCAGGGGCTGCAGCCCCACCAAGGCCCGTCAGCCTATCCCGAGGGGTCGTGTCTCGATTCTTGTGCCATATTCCAATTTACCTATTAGGATCTCTAAAAATTAATTTGAATCCCAATTAATTGAAATTTTCCACACAATCAAAATTTCAACCTTTAAATCAAATTTAACTTTTGGGAAAAAATAAATTACGGTCTTCAATCTTCAATCTCCTCCAAGAAGAATTACATAAAATTTCCTAAACCGTTTCCGTTGTACAAAAAATTCTAACCATAAAAATTCTAAGAGACAGAAATTAAAATCCATGGGAAAATTACAGTGTTAATAAACTGCTCCCATGGTTACATAAAAATTCCTAGATACAATTTTTCTAAATTCTAAGGAACCATAACCGGTATTAACAAGCATGCTTATAATAATTCAAAAAATTAAAATAACCACATATTTAATACATAGTCCATGATAACAACATAAAGGAACCCTAGAATGCCACTCTCTAAATATCAAATCCATACATAAATAAAAAGAGTAAGTAATTGTCTAATTTATGTACATGGCATAGTCATGAGATGGCTCTGATACCAATTGTAGGAAAATAAATCGGTAAAAAACGTATCAGAGTGGCGCAGTGGAACAATAAAAATTTTTAGATCGTTAAATATCTCATGATGCCATATACAATAAACCAACAACAATTAAAACTCATACCGCAAGGACGCCAATCTTGCAGGAGGAGAATGACCGGAGGCTTCAACCAACTAGCCTTCTCTACCATTCTCCAATTCCCGAATGGCTGAGTGTGTGGGCACTCTGAACCTCGATCGGTATGCTAGCACTGCTAGTCTTCTTCCGACCACCCAGATCTCTAAAGAACTTTATTGTCACGATGAGCTGTGCAACAATAAGCCTGCTCACCTGAGAGTCTGTGGTCTAAGAGAACTGGAGTGGCAGGACCTCTATTTATAGACCTGCATGAGGTGATTCTCTGAATTTGAATTGGATTAGGAAAAGATATTTTCCCTTATCCTTAACCAAAAAATCCGAATTTTTCCATGGATAAATCCAACAATAAAATTCGGTTTTCTTAGGATAAATCCAATCCAAATCTAAACAAGATTTTAACTAGAATTTTATCTCCCTTTTTCAACCAAAAAATCCAAATTTTTCTTGGAGAAAATCTCCTCATAAATTTCGGCCATTATGGATAAGGGAGAATCAATAATTCCACTAGGATTTTCAAGCTTGAATCTTATCTCAACCTTGTCCAAATTTCCTAGGAGAGATTCTCCAAATTTTCGGCCACTTTTCAGGGAGGAGAGAATCCAAATTCAACTGAGATTGAAACTTGAATTTTTCCCTTGAACCTTATCCACAAAAACCGAAATTCCATTGAGGATTATCCTCAAAAATTTCATCCACTTTTGTTGGGATTTAGATTCAAAATTCAAGTAGTATTCTAACAAGATTATCCTCTCCAAATCCAACTCAAATTGGAATTTCAAACCTTGTGGATTTTCCACAATAAATTCGAATCCTACTTGGACTGTGATTCAAAATTTGAATTTCAAATTTCAAATTCAAATTTCAAATTCAAATTTCAAATTTCAAATTTCAAATTTAAATTTCAAATTCAAATTTCAAATTCGAATTTCAAATTCAAATTTCAAATTCAAAATTCAAATTTCAAATTTCAAATTTCAAAATTCAAATTTCAAAATTCAAATTTCAAATTCCACAGAACGGTTGTGTTTCAAAATTCTTGTTCTCATGGATAATTTTCTACAACTCCAATCCAATCTCAAATAAAATCATGGCAACTTTATTTGGAGTTCGAATAATTGTGTACTCTATTATCCAAAACAAAATCTGAATCCAACCGGAGATAATCTTGTCTACCATCCTAATCCTGTGTCATCACCATCCATGCATAATAAACTAGCCAATAGCATACACAAATCAATTTGCCAAACGTTAAGGAATTATGTGGAGCTAGTAGAGGGACTGATTGGACATATATAATTGGGCTCACGTGATTCCATATGATCATCATTCTTTACCGAACAACTCAATCATATGATCACTAGTTTCAGAGTCACACCACGATAAACCTGAAACTGAACTCCCAATTATATACCGTATTACGTAAGCCTGTGACGAGCTACTATCCAATGACCTTGTCATATATGCAGAACCTTCATATGATATCCATGATCAGCCTTAGGTCAAAGTCCGTTTAATCCTACTGATCAGGCTATCTTAAAGTTCCATTATACTACCGAATTAAGAAAATGATTATTCACCATACGTGAATAAGAAGTCATCCACCCAGCAGATGACCCAAGACCTTATCCGTTTTTATATTCAGTATAATGCCTTTAAGAGGACACCTTTAACTCCTCAGAGCTATGATTCCGATATCTGCAAACAAACCCTTCATCGTATACAAGTCATGCACCCAACGAACCGGTCTATAAGCTTACTACCTCTGAGACGCTTTAGCCATTGGAACATCAAAGTACACAAGTCATATACATGAAGTAGTTCATTTACTCAGGATTAAGGTTATTGCACAATGAACGTCAAAAGCAGATTGATCCACTCATAGCGGACTACGTAGATCAATCATGCTTTAGTCCCGGTCTAATATGTCACCACCGAGCAACATATCCATGTCTCTACTTGGGAGTCCAGCTCCAGACAGTCAAGACAAACCGTCCCCTCTAAGGCTTTAGACAACATAATAGTCTTAACATGAGTTAGATGCTCGGTCTAACCCCATAGACTACAGACCATAGTTTAGACTGCTAACTTTAGAACGTTGTCTTCTCGCATACAAAAGTCCATTGCATGCAACGTTCTAACAGTTTTAACATAAGCAGTCAGTGAGCCATATTTGCTTACATTTACTTTAACATATAAATAGGACGAGGACAGATAGCAATGTAATGAATAACCTCTATGTATAATTTTATTATCCAGTTCAAAATGAATACATCAAAATATCTCTAATACTTAGGGCATTTCCTAACAGGTATACCAGGCCGAGGCTCATGAGCATGAGGATGATCCGGTCACCTATGATGAAGCTATAAATGATGTTGATTCTAAATCTTGGAAACAGGCTATGAACAATGAGATGGATTCTATGAAATCCAACTGTGTTTGGGAACTTGTAGATTTGCCGGATGGGATAAAACCCATTGGATGCAAATGGTTCTACAAAAGAAAGAAGGATGCGGAAGGGAGAGTGGAAACTTTCAAAGCTAGACTGGTTGCAAAGGGATACACGCAAAAGGCTGGAATCGATTACAATGAAACCTTTTCGCCTGTTGCTATGCTGAAGTCTATCCGTATTCTTCTGTCCACTGCTGCGGCTCTCGATTACGAGATCTGGCAAATGGATGTTAAGACGGAATTCTTGAATGGCCATCTTGAAGAGTGTATCTATATGATACAGCCCGAAGGGTTCGTAGCGAAAGGCCAAGAAAGGAAAGTCTGCAAGTTGCTAAGATCCATTTATGGATTAAAGCAAGCATCCCGCTCATGGAACCAGAGGTTTGATCAAGCAATTAAGACATTTGGTTTTGAGCAGAGCGTTGATGAACCTTGTGTTTATAAACGTATTAAGGATGGAAAAGTGGTCTTTCTGATACTCTATGTCGATGATATACTACTCATTGGGAATGATGTAGAGAACTTATCATCGGTCAAGCTTTGGTTACACCAACAGTTTGACATGAAGGACTTGGGAGAAGCTAATTATGTTCTAGGCATTCGTCTTTTCAAAGATCGAAAGAACAAAATGATAGTGTTATCCCAAGCTTCATACATAGATAAAATAATTGACAAATATGCAATGCAAGAGGCAAACAAAGGCTCACAACCTTCTATTGCCGGTCTAAATCTTTCATTGGATGACTATCCCAAGACATCGAAAGAAAGAGAGCGTATGAGTAAGGTCCCTTATGCATTCGCTGTGGGTAGCCTTATGTACGCTATGCTTTGTACTCGCCCAGACATATGTTTTGCAGTAGGTATGGTGAGTCGATATCAAGCAAATCCTGGAACCAAGCACTGGCAAGCTGTAAAACATATACTCAAGGATCTTAAGAGAACGAGGGATTACATGCTGGTATATTCTGGAGGGGACCTAACACCCGCAGGATACACGGACTCAGACTTCCAGACTTATAAGGATTCGAGGAAATTGACATCTGGATCAGTGTTTTTACTTGGAGGAGGCGCCATTGTATGGAGGAGCAGAAAGCAGGGCTGCACAGCTGACTCTACTATGGAGGCTGAATATGTGGCTGCGGCTGAGGCATCAAAAGAAGCGGTTTGGCTCCGCAAGTTCTTTAGAGACCTTGAGGTCATTCCGGGTGTTGACAAGCCTATCACACTTTACTGTGATGATACAGGGGCTATTGCCAACACAAGGGAATCTCGGCACCACAAGAGGACCAAGCACATTGATCGGAGATATCATATTATTAGAGGGCATGTGGAGACAGGACAAGTGGATGTATGTAAGATCGCGTCCGAGGACAACATCGCTGATCCCTTTACTAAGACTTTGGTGGCTAGAAGCTTTGAGAGGCATGTAGAGGCGATGGGGATGCGTAACATGGCACATCTACTGGCTTAGGGCAAGTGGGAGATTGTTAGGAAATGCCCTAAGTATTAGAGACGTTTTGTTGTATTCATTTTGAACTGGATAATAAAATTATATATATAGAGGTTATTCATTACATTACTATTTGTCCTCGTCTTATTTACATGTTAAAGTAAATATAAGCAAATATGGCTCATTGACTGCTTGTGTTAAAACTGTTAGAACGTTGCATGCAATGGACTTTTGTATGCGAGAAGACAAAGTTCTAAAGTTAGTGGTCTAAACTATGGTCTGTAGTCTATGGGGTTAGACCGAGTATCTAACTCATGTTAAGACTATTATGTTGTCTAAAGTCTTGGAGGGGACAGTTTGTCTTGACTATCTGGAGCTGGTCTCCCAAGTAGAGACATAGATATGTTACTTGGTGGTGACATATTTGACCGAGACTAAAGCATGATTGATCTACGTAGTCCACTATGAGTGGATGAATCTGCTTTTGACGTTCATTGTGCAATAACCTTAATCCTGAGTAAATGAACTACTTCATGTATATGACTTGTGTACTTTGATATTCCAATGGCTAAAGCGTCTCAGAGGTAGTAAGCTTATAGACCGGTTCGTTGGGTGCATGACTTGTATACGATGAAGTGTTTGTTTGCAGATATCGGAATCATAGCTCTAAGGAGTTAAAGGTATCCTCTTAAAGGCATTATACTGAATGTGAAAATGGACAACGCCTTGGGTCGTCTGCTGGGCGGATGACTTCTTATTCACATATGGTGAATAATCATTTTCTTCATTCGGTAGTATAATGGAACTTTAAGATAGCCTGATCAGTAGGATTAAACGGACTTTGACCTAAGGTTGATCATGGATATCATTTGAGGGTTTTGCATATATAACAAGGTCATTGGACGATAGCTTGTCACAGGCTTACGTAATACGGTATGTAATTGGGAGTTCAGTTTCAGATTTATAGTGGTGTGACTCTGAAACTAGTGATCATATGATTGAGTTGTTCGGTAAAAGAATGATGATCATATGGATTTACGGGAGCCTGATTATATATGTCCAATCAGTCCCTCTACTAGCTCCACATAATTCCTTAACGTTTGGCAAATTGAATTGTGTATGCTATTCGCTGGTTTATTATGCATGGATGGTGATGACACAGGATTAGGATGGTACACAAGATTCTCTCCGGTTGGATTCAGATTTTGTTTTGGATAATAGAGTACACAATTATTTGAACTCCAAATAAAGTTGCCATGATTTTATTTGAGATTGGATTGGAGTTGTAGAAAATTATCCATGAGAACAAAAATATGAAACACAACCGTTTTGTGGAATTTGAAATTTGAATTTGAAATTCGAATTTGAAATTTAAATTTGAAATTTGAAATTTGAAATTTGAAATTTGAATTTGAAATTTGAAATTCAAATTTTGAATCACAGTCCAAGTAGGATTCGAATTTGTTGTGGAAAATCCACAAGGTTTGAAATTCGAATTTGAGTTGGATTTGGAGAGGATAATCTTATTGGAATCCTACTTGAATTTTGAATCCAAATCCTAACAAAAGTTGCACGAAATTTTGAAGATAATCCTCAAGGAAATTTCGATTTTTTGTGCATAAGATTCAAGGGAAAAATTCAAGTTTAAATCCCAGTTGAATTTGGATTCTCTCCTTCCCTGAAAACTGGCCGAAAATAGGGAGAAAATCTCCTAGGAAAATTCGGTTATTTTGGATAAGGTTGAGATAAGATTCAAGCTTGAAAATCCTAGTGGAATTTTTGATTCTCCCTTATCCATAATGGCCGAAATTTTTAGGAGATTTTCTCTTTGTAATTTTCAGATTTTTTGGGTAGAAAAATAGGGATAAAATTTTAGTTAAAATCTTGTTTAGATTTGGATTGGATTTATCCTAAGAAAACCTAATTTTATTATTGGATTTTCCCATGGAAAAATTTGAATTTTTTGGTTATGGATAAGGGAGAAAATCTTCTCCTAGTCCAATTCGAATTCAGAGAATCACCTCATGCAGGTCTATAAATAGAGGTCCTGCCACTCTAGTTCTCTTAGACCACAGACTCTCAGGTGAGCAGGCTTATTGTTGCACAGCTCATCGTGACAATAAAGTTCTTTAGAGATCTGGGTGGTCGGAAGAAGACTAGCAGTGCTAGCATACCGATCGAGGTTCAGAGTGCCCACACACTCAGCCATTCGGGAATTGGAGAATAGTAGAGAAGGCTAGTTGGTTGAAGCCTCCGGTTATTCTCCTCCTGCAGATTGGCGTCCTTGAGGTATGAGTTTTAATTGTTATTGGTTTATTGTATATGGGATCATGAGATATTTAATGATCTAAAATTTTTATTGTTCCGCTGCGCCACTCTGATACGTTTTTACCGATTAATTATCCTACACAAAACCCTTATATGATATCCATGATCAGCCTTAGGTCAAAGTCCGTTTAATCCTACTGATCAGGCTATCTTAAAGTTCCATTATACTACCGAATTAAGAAAATGATTATTCACCATGTGTGAATAAGAAGTTATCTGCCCAGCTGATGACCCAAGGCCTTGTCCATTTTCACATTCAGTAAAATGCCTTTAAGATGATACCTTTAACTCCTTAGAGCTATGATTCCGATATCTGCAAACAAACCCTTCATCGTATACAAGTCATGCACCCAACGAACCGGTCTATAAGCTTACTGCCTCTGAGACGCTTTAGCCATTGGAACATCAAAGTACACAAGTCATATACATGAAGTAGTTCATTTACTCAGGATTAAGGTTATTACATAATGAACGTCAAAAGCAGATTGATCCACTCATAGCGGACTACGTAGATCAATCACGCTTTAGTCCCGGTCTAATATGTCACCACCAAGTAACATATCTATGTCTCTACTTGGGAGTCTAGCTCCAGACAGTCAAGACAAACCGTCCCCTCCAAGGCTTTAGACAACATAATAGTCTTAACATGAGTTAGATGCTCAGTCTAACCCCATAGACTACAGACCATAGTTTAGACCGCTAACTTTAGAACATTGTCTTCTCGCATACAAAAGTCTATTGCATGCAATGTTCTAACAGTTTTAACACAAGCAGTCAGTGAGCCATATTTGCTTACATTTACTTTAACATGTAAATAAGACGAGGACAGATAGCAATGTAATGAATAACCTCTATATATAATTTTATTATCCAGTTCAAAATGAATACATCAAAATGTCTCTAATACTTAGGGCATTTCCTAACAAAAGCTTACCAAAACCCAAATCTCACAAGCTTGTGCTAGGAGGATTCGAATCCAAGTCATTCTAAGGCACCAAGGGTAAGTCTTCAAAACTGATCCTTATAGTTTTAGTTTTTGTTTTGATTTGGTTTTTAAGATAAATTTTTGGTATTGTTTCTAGCAAAAACAGACCCCACTCTCTTGGATTTCCATGACCATTTTTGGCTCCTCAAGCCCTTGTTGAAACCGTGCTTGGTTCAAGGCACAAAGGTAAACCGAAAACCCTATTTTGTGTTAGTTGGTTTTAAGTTTTGATCAAGGCCATTTATGTGTATTTGTTTATGCAAATGACTTGTAATAATTTATTTTGACCCCTTAAGTTTCCATTTTTAAGTTTATGTGATTGTGGTTGTGTTTACAAATTTTTACGAATGGCTATGGTATGTGTGATGTTACGAACGAGTAGGAACTTGGCTGGACATAAATCTGTCCCAAGGAAAGGCCACGGATTTTGGCCATTTTGACCCACTTAGGGTCCAAATTTGGGATATAATAAAATATGATTTTTAAGAAATTTCGATACGGTCATTTTTGCATTAAATAGGCCTCGACCAAAAACAAACCTAAGATAGGTTTTTAGAGTGTTTTTCACTTGGTGTTCGAAACTGGGAACAAATTGGGAACAAAATCTGAGCCTGGAAATATGTACGGGTTTTAGTTAAAACGGACCCCTTAGAGTCAAAACCGGACTTTGGGCTCAACATAAAAGTTGTAAAACTCGTTGAAACCTTATGACCTATGTGTATTTTAAAATTTTGGCCATTTCGGGCCTCAAATAGAGCCGTTTTTACAGAGACGTAAAACTGGGAATTTTCCAAAAAACTGGGCACAAGCCCATGGGTTTAATGAAATTAGGAGCCATAAGAGTTGGATTTAGGCTCCAAGGTGAACACGAGATTTGTTCATCTTGTCGAGGAAAAAAACTTTCATGTTCGCCAAAATCACAAACAAAGTCGTTTCAATCAACTTTCAAAATGGTTTTTAAAAATGGTTCAAAAACCACCTTTAAAATGTAACTTTAAATATGTAATTTATACTCTTCAAAATAAAATGTGTTTTAACACTTTAAAAATACAAACATGGTTTTTATAAAAATGTTCCCCACCTTCCAATGGGGTTATAAGTGGACGGTTCCAAAAATAAAGAAATTTTCCAAGAACTTTTAAGTCAACCTACACCTTTTTTCAAAGAGAAATGGTGTGTGTAGCCTAGTAGGCTATTACACCAAACAAGCCATGGTAGCCCAGTAGGCTACTATGCCAAGCGAGCTGTACTGGCCCGGTGGGCCATTACACCAAACAAGGAATAGTAGCCCGGTAGGCTACCACACCCCAACAAGCAAAGTAACCCGATTGGTTACCACCTCATTTTACGCATAGTAACCCGGTAAACTACTTAGTTACCAACATACAAGGTAACCGGTCAGTTAACTGAGCGGTAAACCAGTAAAGGACTACGTTTCGAACAACATTGTGAGGAATGATGATTAATCTGTCAACTAGATGATTGATCAGACACGATACGAGTTAGACACCAAATCCCCATAGTAGGCCAATAGGGTATCGATAGGCCTCGGTACCGCATAGAAACATAAGTAATAGTCACTCACAGTAGTAGTGACTCTACGGAGATGCTGATAAGGAATGTTATTGATGACAGGTGGTCACTTGTAAATTGTTAAAGGCGTGAGTACGCATTTTGCTGGCAAATTTAGGTAAGTACAACTCCGTCTATGGCATGAATAAAATGATGTTTTTTAGTATGTTAAAAATATGTATGCCATGCACACGATGTCGCACCACATATTTAAGGGCATATCGTTTAACAATCAAGTAGATTGATGAAAGAGCAAGTTAGATGCCATACGTCGTTACCACGTAGGATTAGGGACAGCTTAGAAAAGCATGTGGCTAGAAAAGATAAACAAGATGGAAATGTATATGCATGTCGTACCGGCTCTTTTAGTTGAAAGGGTTTTAAAGTAAGTTAAAGTAAAAAGTTGAGCATCCGTTGATGGCTCTCCGACTTTTAACCACGGGTGTTACCGATGGTTTGTGCATATACGGTACTGACACACGGGCCCTAAATAGACAAGAAAAAGAAAGGAAAATATTGAAGCATAAATGAACATAATCGGATGATGCATTAGTTATGATTCATCATGCTTTTAGAGATAGTAAGATGCACTTAGTACATAATGTTTTTGTGATGCACATGTTATTTAAAGGTTCGTATTCGCTAATATGTTATATGATGATTTGTTATGTGATATGTTAATACGGTATATGTTGATACCTGATATGTTATATGATTTTAAGTATGATTTATGTTTAAACATGTTTTACAGTAAACATATTATACTTACTAGGCATAAAGCTTACGTAGTGTGCTCATGCTGTAGGTAAGCATCCTACAGCTTAAACCCCAATGGGCGATGGTGGCGGCAGAGGCAGATGTGAGGGCAAGGGTATGGAGACACCGCGAGTTTATCTTCCGCAAATTTGAGTTTTAGTATTTTGAATAGTAATAGTTAAATAGTATTTTGAATAGTAACTGTCAAATAGTATTTGTGAATAGTAATCACTAAACAGTAATTTTGAATGGTAACCGTTAAATAGTATTTTTAAATAGTAACCGTAAACCATACTTTTGAATAGTAACCATTATATAGTATTTTTGAATAGTAACCGTAAACCGTATTTTTGGATATTAACCGTAAAATAGTATTTTAAATAGTAATTATTAAATAGTATTTTAAATAGTAATCGGTATACGTGTGTACACAGTAAATACGTACGTGTTTAAAAAAAATCTCTAAATTTTTGATATCTAGTTAAGTATCAATTGCAAGAAAGTATAAGTATCTTTTAAAGCAAGCAAGTAAGCAAGTTTTTAGTGACGGTTCGGGCCACTGAGGGCACGTGGCGTCACAGTTGGTATCAGAGCGGCTTCCTGCCACCCTAACTCAAATCGCCGTACGCCTGCCTCATCCATCCAAGTAAGTTAGCTTTTGTTTTTATATATTAGTAAATAAGTTGACGTTTAAGTTATAATAGGAGGATGGCTACACCAGTTTACCCCCGGCAAGTGCAAAAGGACCGAGAAGCTAGTATAGCCTTCACTGCCATGTGACTACACACATACGACGATAGCAATCCATATGAACTCCCTTATTGGATTCATCATATGGAGACAATCTTCGAAGGGTGCCATATCCCACCCCGTCTATAGGTGGTAATGGCCAGTAGCCGATTGCGAGGACCAGTAATGACATGGTGGAATGATCGACGTAGGAACAGGGGTCTAGCAATGTAATGGGCTGAGCTCTGCCAAGATCTTTGCAACTCTAATGGCCCAGCTAAGGATGCAGATATCTGGGATGACGTGTATCAGAGGAGATATCAGGTCCTCTCTGACATTTGGGACATTTATGAGGGAGAGACCATGATACACTACTGTTAGCGGTTTCTAGACGCTATGTTACCGAGCATTCCCTTAGACAAGCCATTTGCAAAGGTAACCGACCTACTTTGGAGAGGGATCCCATTGTACGTAAGAGACCTCATCCAGTACCCTCTGTCACATGAGAACCTAAGGTACCTGGTCCGAGACATAGTGGATGCTGAGCGAGTGGCACTCAACCCTAACCTGGTAGAGGTAGCTCCCCAATCGGCCAACGAAGAACTCATGGCCAAACTACAGCCAGCAGTACCTGAAGACAATGGAGATCTGATGGTGGACCCCAAGCCAGCCCCTCAGTCTCCTGAGCACCATGAGGAGGAAAACGATGGCAAGGCTATCCCCGATGCTTAACCTAACGATGAGGAGGAGGAGATCCCCGACCACATTAGTGACGATGAGGGGGTAGAAATGTATGAGCCCCAAGTCATCATCACTAGTGACGATGAAGTTGATTTTGCTTGGGGAGATGAAGATGAAGACCCTGAGGAATTCCCTCTTAACGACAATGAGGACGAGGCAACGTCGGACGCCAAGTCTGTGATCTTTTGAGTAGTAGTAACCCTTCTCATGGGAACTTTGATTTGCAAATGTAGAGGGGAATAGTAGCTCCCCCGTCTAGTTTATTAATTGTACTTTTGGGATCATATTTTGGGAAGTGTGTGTCACTCTTGCCAATTAAAAGCATGTACATATATTTTTTAATATATATATATTTTATGAGATGTTTTATGAAAAAGTAGTTAAGTTTTTCCTTGAGGGCCTAAACATAATTTTCCACGAGTATGATCAAGTATGATAAAGAGTGTAGGATATCCTGGCACTCATATGATGTTCTAATGCAATACGACAATTGTAATGAACATCACAAGAGAAGAAAGAAAGATATAAAATGAGCATATATGTTTTTATCTATGACTGTTTAGTAAGAAGGAAAATGATATATAATATGAGTCCTAAGTATAGAATTTGAGGAACTTATGTTCTCTTTTCCTGTTATGTGATAGGGTTACATAGGTGACAATGGCAAGAACAAGATCACAGTCCACTCAAACTACCCGAGATGATGAACTAATGGCACGGCTCACAATCATGGAAATGATGTTAAATCAACAACAGGAGCTTAACTATCTCCGGGAGCAACTGAACCGACAATCCCAGGCACCACAACCAGAAGAGGTGCCAGTCCAAGTGGCACCAGTAGCCCCCAATAGCCCTAGGGAACAAGTGGCCCCACTAGTCCAAGTAATACCAACCACCGGCTGTGGCTACTTCTATAGCAACCCATATCCTTGTGCTAGCCCATAGAGAGGGTGACATGTATGAGTGGTTTAGGCGCATGAAGGTGCCTAAATTTGAGGGGACTACGAACCCCATTGAAGCAGATGATTGGTTGACCGACGCCCAGGTCATCCTCAACCTCGTGGGATTAATTGAAAGAGAGAAAGTACTATACATAACCCTCACCCTACGCAAAGGAGCACGCCAATGGTGGAAGACCATGACTATTAGGAGGGATGTTAATGCAATGAATTGGGTAGACTTTATTGCCAAGTTTAGAGAAATGTATTTCAACGATGAAGCCCCAGTAGTCCAACAAGATGAATTCAATAGTCTGTGCTAGGGCAGCATGACGGTCATGGAGGCCGTAAGGAAGTTCGAACAACTAGCATGACTTTGCCCCGACTTAGTGCCAACAGAGAAGGAAAGGGTCAGGAGAATGCTAAAAATATTCCGGATGGATATTGCCATCCAGGTATACAGTGGAAGTCATAGGCCAATGACCGTAGCTAAGTGCGTCAGTAGGGCCATCCGGGCAGAATACTAGTTGACCCAAGACAAGGAGAGAAGGGCCCAGATCTTCAAGGCCAAGAGGGAAGAAAAGAACCAACTGAAGCAGATCAAGGAAAGACCAAACCCCGACTCACAAAACAAGGGGCACAGCATGGGAAACAACCAACACCACAAACAGTCCAACCATAACAACAACAAAAGAAGTGGGAACGAAAGCAACCAGGGGCAGTAGAGGAATTTCCCCCAAAAGAATCACAACCGTGGGGGAAATGGCAATCAACACCTGCCTTGTCCGAAATGTGGTAAGAATCATCCTGGAGTGTGCCGCCAGGGCACCAGCGGCTATTACATATATGGCAAGAAAGGCCACTTCGCCAAACACTGCCGTTCAAACTCGTAAAATCAGCAAGGCCAAGCCCACCCTACTAGCAGATAGCTGCATGCCGCCAAAGGAAGAATTGAAGGCTCGTCGATTAACCAAGGCAGATTGGAAGCTCTAGAGCCGCAGGGGAGGATTTACGCCTTCACTCATGAGGATGCAGAGGCCGGAACCTTAACTGTGGTGACATGTTAGCTTTCTATCACCAACTCCACTGCACTAGTTTTATTTCATTCTAGAGCTACGCACTCTTTTGCATCATCAGAATTTGCTAGGAGGTTAGGTAAGAACTTAGATAAGATGAATCAAACTTTTCAAACTGCCCTTCCCTCTAAGGAAGTTTTGTTGTCTAGCTATTGGGCACGCCATGTGCCAATAGTTATCGGTAGGCACAAGCTAAGCGTGGACCTAATCATCATCAAGATGTGCGACTATGACATAATTATAGAAATGGATTTCCTCACCAAGTGCCACGTTGTTATAGACTGTCAGAGACAGGAGGGGACCTTTGACCCGTGCGGACACTAACAATTTGTCTACAAGGGCTTATCGTTGAAGTAACCAAAGACGATGATATTGGTAATGAAGGCTCACCAACTACTATCGACTAGATGCACCAGTTTTTTCACACACATCATGGATATAACCCAGGAAGCGGAAACAAAACCTGACAACGTACCTGTAATAAAGGAGTTCACGGAAGTATTCCCCAAAGATCTCCTAGGACTTCCGTCGGAGCAGGAGATATCGTTCGAAATCGAACTGTTACCAGGATTGGCTCCCATATCCAAGGCCCCCTATAGAATGGCCCCGGCAGAACTAAAAGAGCATCAAGCCTAATTGAAGGACCTAATGGACAAAGGCTTCATCCAACAGAGCTGATCACCATGGGGAGCACTTGTATTATTCGTGAAGAAAAAAGACAGAACGTTAAGGATGTGTATCGACTACCAAGAGCTGAGCAAGATCATGATCAAGAACAAGTATCCATTACCACAGATCGATGATTTGTTTGACTAGCTCTGAGGTACCGCAGTATTCTCAAAAATCGACTTACGTTCTGGGTACCACCAATTGCGGATCAGGGATGTGGACATACCCAATACAGCATTCCAAACACACTACGAACACTACGAGTTCCTTGTTATGTTGTTTGGTCTGACAAACGTACCTGTCGCTTTCATGGATCTGAAAAACAGAGTATTCAAGGAGTTCCTAGACAAGTTTGTCATTGTATTTATCGATGACATACTGATATATTCTAAGATAAAGGAGGAGCATGAGGAGCATTTGAGAGCCATCCTATCCAAGCTTAAGGAGCATCAGCTATACGCCAAATTCTCCAAATGTGAATTTTGATTAGAGAAGGTCCACTTCCTAGGTCACGTGGTCTCTAAAGAGGGAGTGTCCGTGGACCCAGTGAAAGTAGAAGCAATTAGTGAACGGCCAACTCTAAAGAATGTAACAGAAATCTGCAGCGTCTTAGGTCTAGCGGGATTCTACCAATGATTTGTGGAAGGATTCTTAAAGCTAGCCGTACCACTCACAGCACTCACAAAGAAAGAGAAGAAGTATAAGTGGATTGACAAATACGAGAAGAGCTTTCAGGAGCTGAAAGGCCAACTCACGAGTACCCCAATCTTGACCATACCAGATGCTGAACAGGGAGATTTTGTGATTTACAGCGATGTGTCTAAGACTGGATTAGGAGCTATATTAATGCAAGGTAGTAGAGTAGTCGCGTACGCTTCGTGGCAACTCAAGAACCACGAGAGGAACTACCCAACGCATGACTTGGAGCTTACAGCGGTCGTTTTTGCACTTAAAATATGGAGGCATTACCTTTATGGAGTTAAATGCGAGATCTACAAGGACCACTAGAGCCTCAAATACATTTTCACGCAGAAGGAGCTTAATATGAGGCAATAAAGATGGCTGGAACTGGTTAAGGATTATGACAGTAAGATCCTTGACCGTCTAGGGAAATCCAATAAGGTGGCCGACGTGCTGAGTAGAAAGTATACCTTGTCGCTTATGGCTGTCCATGCCTTGCCAGAAGTACTACAAGATGAGCTACGGAGCAGTAAGATTGAGATGCTAATAGGGAGGTTGTCCGAAATGACCCTCCAGTCAACACTCTCAGAAGAAATCAAGACCGGCCAGGACCTCAATTCGTCCCTAGAGAAGCTCAAAAAGGAGGCAATGGTGGACCAGAATTCAGATTTCCAAGTCTCTAAAGATGGTATACTCTATTTCAGAGATAGAGTGTGTGTTCTAAAGGATGGAGAACTCCAGAAAAGGATCCTATAAGAGGCTCATGACACACCATACTCGGTACACCCAGGAGCAAATAAGATGTACCAGGACCTAAAAGGGAATTTTTGGTGGCCACAGATAAAGAACGACGTCGCCAAGTTCATAGCAAAGTGCCTTACCTGCCAGAAAATTAAAGCAGAACATCAGCGACCGGGAGGAAAATTGCAGAGGATCGAGCTATCAAAGTGGACATGGGAGCAAATTACCATAGACTTTATGTCGGATTGCCTAGGACCTCAAGCGAGAACGATGCCATCTGGGTAATTATGGATCGACTAACGAAATCAACTCGATTTTTAGTCATGAAGTTGAGCTACTTGGTAGAGAGGTTAGCAGAAATGTACATCGCTCAAATAGTAAGACTGCACGGAGTACCCAAATCGATCATCTCAGATCGTGATGGACCCTTCACTTCAAGGTTTTGGCAGAGCATTCAAGCTGCAATGGGTACTAAACTGAAGTTCAGTACCGCCTTCCATCCTTAGACTGATGACCAGTCTGAGAGAACTATTCAGACTTTAGAAGATATGTTGAGAACGTGTGTCTTATACTTCAAGGGGAATTGGGATCAGAAGTTGCCCTTGATAGAGTTCTTGTACAATAATATCTATCATTCCTCGATTAGGATGACTCTGTACGAGGCACTCTACGGAAGAAGATGCCGATCTCTGATTCACTGGCATGAAACTGGAGAAAAACAACTAGCACTGACTTTGTCAAAGATACCACAATAGACATAAAGCTTATAAGAGAGAGGTTGGATATAGCACATAGCGGCCAGAAGAGTTACGTGGATAAATGACGAAGGCCTCTCGAATTTCAAGAAGGAGATTCAGTTTTCCTCAAGGTGGCACCCATGAAAGGGGTGATGCACTTTGGGAAGAAAGGGAAACTCAGTCCTAGATATATGGGACCCTTCAAGATCCTAGAGTGTGACAACCGAGAATTTCAGGCATTCTCAGAAGAAAATGTACAAATGTATGTATATAACAATTTGTACTATTTAAAGAGTGAAATAAATGTATTAATATTGTTTAGAATATATTGAAATGTTCTAACAATACTGACGAGTAAGAATTCAGTGTTGATAAAATTCACTGAGTTGAAACGGGTAGAGCAGTGCCAAAAACGACATTGAAAACCCTAACTGGTGCACTAAAAGATGAAAAACTTTCAGGATTGATTTTGATCAAACGGAAGTAGTATAAATTGATCCAACTGCACAGGAGACCTCAGGAACCCACCGGGACGATTTCAGGAAAATTTCGGCTCGAATCGACAACGGTCAAAAAGTAGTCGAATTAATGTGAATAGTAAAGTCAAAGTCAACACTTTACTTTACATTTATGACATCATAAAGCCAAAATATTAAATGTGAAAATTATGGTGGTTGGTGGCATTAATGGCCAAGATTAAATTGCTTTTTGATCTAAAGGCCAAGATTTGGCCAAAATTAACCAAATTAAATTTTTGAAAAAAATGGAAAGAATTGGTTTGAAAAGTGTTGCATTTTGATTGGTTGAAAGCCAAATTAATTGGCTTCCTTTGTGCTTAAGTCGGCAAAGTTGGAACACAAAGTGGCCGTAGCCATTTCAAAGCCAAAACATAAGAAAAAAATTTTCTAAGTGTTCTCCATGGTGAATACGTGAGCAACCAAGAGGAACCAATCAAATATTCCAAGTTTCCTTCACAAAAGTGGTGTCAAACACTTCATTGAAGTCAAAGGAAGCAAGAAAGCAAGCTAACCTTCTTTGGTTTGCAATTTTTGGCTTGTTTTCTCCCTAAAATCCGTGGGAGGAATAGTGTGAAGATGAGAAAATTTGTGGCTTGTTTTGGTTGATTTGGCGCTTGGGTTTTGTTAAGGGAGTAATTAGAAGAAAAATCATGCATTTTGTTTAAAGAAAAACAAAGTTTTGGTTGGTTTTCCAAGGGTAAAACCGTGGGTTACCATGAGTAGTTGATGATGAATTATTGTGATTTAAGTGTGGAAATGCTTTAAATCATACTTTGGTCAAATGTAAAGCATGATTTATGTGGATATAACTTGGAAAAATTTTGGTGTCAAATTTCCCTAAAGTGGCCGTGGCTTGCAATTAGGGTTTAGTGAACATTTTTGCATGATTTACTTGATGTTTGGATAGTTAAATTCATGCATTGAATTATGGAAATGATAGTTATGTGATTGAAAGCATGAAACAAAAATTTGGTGCATGTTTCTCTTAAATGGCCGTGGGTTATAATGGTGAAAAACCCTAAGAATTGTGTTGTAAAATGCATGGAAAATGGCTTGAAAATGTGCTAGGTAATGACATTGGAATAGCCTAAAATTTGGTTGAAAAATTGAATAGTTTTGGTTAGGTTTTGAGTATAAAAACCGTGGCTAAAACTAAGGGCAAAATTGAAAGAATTTTTGTGGAATGTGGTTCAAAATGTGAATTGAAATTTTGTGAGCTTTTATGTAAAAGTTTGGGAAACTTTTGTTAGGAAATGCCCTAAGCGTTAGAGACATTTTGATGTATTTATTTTGAACTAGATAATAAAATTATATATAGAGGTTATTCATTACATTGCTATCTGTCCTCGTCTTATTTACATGTTAAAGTAAATGTAAACAAATATGGCTCCCTGATTGCTTGTGTTAAACTGTTAGAACGTTGCATGCAACAGATTTTTGTATGCAAGAAGACAATGTTCTAAAGTTAGTAGTCTAATCTATGGTCTGTAGTCTATGGGGTTAGACCGAGCATCTAACTCATGTTAAGACTATTATGTTGTCTAAAGCCTTGGAGGGGACGGTTTGTCTTGACTGTCTGGAGCTGGACTCCCAAGTAGAGACATAGATATGTTGCTTGGTGGTGACATATTAACCGGGACTAAAGCGTGATTGATTTACGAAGTCCGCTTTGAGTGGATTAATCTGCTTTTGACGTTCATTATGCAGTAACCTTAATCCTGAGTAAAAGGACAGCTTCATGCATATGACTTATGTACTTTGATGTTCCAATGGCTAAAGCGTCTCAGAGGTAGTAAGCTTATAGACCGGTTCGTTGGGTGCATGACTTGTATACGATGAAGGGTTCGTTTGCAGATATTGGAATCATAGCTCTAATGAGGAGTTAAGGGTATCCTCTTAAAGGCATTATACTGAATGTGAAAATGGACAAGGCCTTGGGTCGTCTGCTGGGCGGATGACTTCTTATTCACGTATGGTGAATAATCATTTTCTTTAATCGGTAGTATAATGGAACTTTAAGATAGCTTGATCAATAGGATTAAACGGACTTTGGCCTAAGGCTGATCATGGATATCATATGAGGGTTCTGCATACATGACAAGGTCATTGGACGATAGCTTGTCACAGGCTTACGTAATACGGTATATAATTGGGAGTTCAGTTTCAGGTTTATAGTGGTGTGACTCTGAAACTAGTGATCATATGATTAAGTTGTTTGGTAAAAGAATGATGATTATATGAATTTGCGGGAGCCCGATTATATATGTCCAATCAGTCCCTCTACTAGCTCCACATAATTCCTTAACGTTTGGTAAATTGATTTGTGTATGCTATTGGCTGGTTTATTATGCATGGATGGTGATGACACAGGATTAGGATGGTAGAAAAGATTCTCTCCGGTTGGATTCAGATTTTGTTTTGGATAATAGAGTACACAATTATTCGAACTCCAAATAAAGTTGCCATGATTTTATTTGAGATTGGATTGGAGTTGTAGAAAATTATCCATGAGAATAAGAATTTGAAACACAACCGTTTTGTGGATTTTGAAATTTGAATTTTGAAATTTGAAATTTGAAATTTGAATTTGAAATTTGAATTTGAAATTCGAATTTGAAATTTGAATTTGAAATTTAAATTTGAAATTTGAAATTTGAAATTTGAAATTTAAATTTGAAATTCGAATTTGAAATTTGAAATTCAAATTTTGAATCACAGTCCAAGTGGGATTCAAATTTGTTGTGGAAATTCCACAAGGTTTGAAATTCGAATTTGAGTTGGATTTGGAGAGGATAATCTTGTTAGAATCCTACTTGAATTTTGAATCTAAATCCTAACAAAAGGTGAACGAAATTTTGAGGATAATCCTCAATGGAATTTCGATTTTTGTGGATAAGGTTCAAAGGGAAAAATTCAAGTTTCAATCCCAGTTGAATTTGGATTCTCTCCTCCCTGAAAGGTGGCCGAAAATTTGGAGTGTATCTCCTAGGAAAATTCGGTTATTTTGGATAAGGTTGAGATAAGATTCAAGCTTGAAAATCCTAGTGGAATTTTGATTCTCCCTTATCCTAAAAGTGGCCGAATTTTGTGAGGAGATTTTCTCCTAGGAATTTTGGATTTTTTCATTGAAAAAGGGGAGATAAAATTCTAGTTAAAATCTTGTTTAGATTTAGATTGGATTTATTCATAATGGCCGAATTTTATTGTTGAGAATCTCCCATAGAAAATTCAGATTTTTATGGTTATGGATAAGGGAGAATATCTTTTCCTAATCCAATTCAAATTCAGAGAATCACCTCATGTAGTTCTATAAATAGAGGTCCTGCCACTCCAGTTCTCTGAGACCACAGACTCTCAGGTGAGCAGGCTTATTGTTGCACAGCTCATCGTGACAATAAGTTCTTTAGAGATCTGGATGGTCAGAAGAAGACTAGCAGTGCTAGCATACCAATCGAGGTTTAGAGTGCCCACACACTCAGCCATTCGGGAATTGGAGAATAGTAGAGAAGACTAGTTGGTTGAAGCCTCCGGTCATTCTCCTCCTGCAAGATTGGCATCCTTAAGGTATGAGTTTTAATTGTTGTTGGTTTATTGTATATGGCATCGTGAGATATTTAACGATCTAAAAATTTTTATTGTTCCGCTGCGTCACTCTGATACGTTTTTACCGATTTATTTTCCTACAATTGGTATCAGAGACATCTCATGACTATGCCATGTACATAAATTAGACAATTACTTAGCCTTTTTATTTATGTATGGATTTGATATTTAGAGAGTGGCATTCTAGGGTTCCTTTATGTTGTTATCATGGATTATGTATAAAGTATGTGGTTATTTTAATTTTTTGAATTATTATAAGCATGCTTGTTTATACCGGTTATGGTTCCTTAGAATTTAGAAAAATTGTATCTCGGAATTTTTATGTAACCATGGGAGCAGTTTATTAACACTGTAATTTTCCCATGGATTTTAATTTTAATTTTTGTCTCTTAGAATTTTTATGGTTAGAATTTTTGTACACCGGAAACGGTTTAAGAAATTTTATGTAATTATTCTTGGAGGAGATTGAAGATTGAAGACCGTAATTTATATTTTCCCAAAAGTTAAATTTGATTTAAAGGTTGAAATTTTAATTGTGTGGAAAATTTCAATTTAATTGGGATTCAAATTAATTTTTGGAGATCCTAATAGGTAAATTGGAATATGACACGAAAATCGATACACAACCCCTTGGGATAGGCCAAAGGGCCTTGGTGGGGCTGCAGCCCCTGCCCTCGGGTAGGATGGGGCTGCGGCAGCCCCTGTGCAGGCCAACACCACCCATGGCCGCAGGCTTGGCCTGCAGCCAAGGGTGGCCGTGGCCTGCCCAAGGCTGGCCGCAGCCTGGGCGTGCAGCCTGGCGCTACAGGCTTAGCCTGCAGCCTGGCAAGGCTGCACATAGGGGCCAGCCGTGGGCTGCCAGTCCCTTTGGGGCTGGTGGCTGCTCACGGCAGCAGTGGTACGACGGTCTAAAAATCGAAAAATTTTGATTTTTAATTTAGAAATTTAATTTTAAATCATGTTTAAAAATATGTAATTGAAAATTTGAAATTTTTGAAATTACATATTATTACACATGATGTTTAAAATTGTTTAAAATTTGAATTGGAAATTTAAATTTGAAATTCGAATTTGGAATTTGAATTTGAAATTTAAATTTTTGGAGATTTAAATTTTAAATAATTCTTGGGATGAGAAATAAATGAAGAGGCTACATAAAGATGGATACAAGAAGACGGAACAGAATTCAAGACCCAAAGAATGCTTTGGATGGAATTTTGTAATCTTTATTTTCTTTGTTCTAGGATGGAACCATAACTTGGTTATTCTGTCAATTCTGCCCTGACCACACCCCTCGGTAGGTGTTTACCGCCGCCGGTATACTAGATTGGATCTCCTATGTGGAAAACGTGTTCGGGTACGATCCTATTCATGACCACCCCTCGGTGGCTTGGTAGGACGTGGATCGGGCTACGTAAACAATGGTTATACACTCAAGACTCGTTTAGTTATTAACCTTCCCTAGAAGCTCTGTTCACTAAACTGGTGGCCAAATAAGCGGTTATTAATATATGTCTTAACCTTGGAGGATTTAAGGCAACATATATTAATTGGACGGGGTCCATATTCCGGCTATTTGTTTTCATGACCACCCCTCGGTGGCTTGGGGCAATAGGTGCTGAGAATTACCATTGCAATGCTACATGTTTTTCAAGTTTCATGTAGGAACATACTTGTATGTTTTATTTGCTAAATTATCTGTATATTTGCTTGGGTCTTTGTAATGATGTCTAGTATAATTTTATTTCGTTCAAAATATCACCGACACTCCTCGTTTCAATACTTACTGAGAATAAACTGAATGGCGACAATTATAAGGATTGGAAAAGAAATCTGTTAATAGTTCTTAGCTGCTAGAGACACAAGTTCGTACTGGACGAACCATGCCCACCAGGGCCAAAACCTGACACATCGATTGAGGAGCTCTCGGTTGCCTATACTCGTTGGAGAGAATCCAATGATATAGCTCGATGCTACATACTTGCTAGCATGACGAGTGCTTTACAAAAGCAGCATGAGACTTATCAAATTGCTAGGGAGATCATGGAAAATCTGGAGGACATGTTCGGAGGCCAAGAAAAATTTGCTCAACAGTCCGCTATCACCAGTATTATGAACTCTAAGTAGAAGGCGGGTACTCCGGTGAAGGACCATATGATCACTCTAATGGGATTCTTCATTGAGGCTGCCGAACGGTGCTGAGTTGGACTACAACACCCAGATCGAGATGGTGTTCAAAACTCTGTCTAAAGATTTTGTAGGGTTTAAGGCCGCATACAATCTAGCGACAAGGGAGTTAGGACTAACTGAGCTCATGAAGCAACTCCAAGCTTATGAGCGGATGATCAGGGATGGGGATGCTGTCCAACCCAAAGGTGAGGCCAATTTGGCGGAATCTTCCAAACGCTCACGGAAGAGGAAGAGGCCAAATTAGAAGCAAGCGGCTTCCAATTCTTCTAATCCTCCTGTCTCGGATGGGAAGAAGAAGAAGAAGAACAAGAAGCCCAGGGACCCTAAAAAGTCCAAGTGCTTCCGCTGTGGGAAGGTAAGTCACTTCAAGAAGGCTTGCCGGGAAATCCTAGCCACCAAGGGCAAGGAAGGGGTTCGTGAAAACGAGAAGTCTACATGATAGGAACCTCTCGTTGCGAACTAGAGACGGCAGCTTGGTGGTGGCTGAGGCAGTGGGAGATGTTTACCTTTATTTTGATCAATTTAGGTTTATTTTATTAAAAGACTGTTTTTATGTTCCTAATTTTAGAAGGAACCTTATATCAGTAGCTTGTTTAATAAAGGATTCTTATTCAGTTTCTTTTAGTAAAAGAGTTGATATTCGTAGAAATAAGTCTTTTATCTATTCTGGATGGATGGATGAAAACCTGTATTTGATCAAACCAAAGATGTACTCGCTGCTTGACACTAAATTAATAGATAACTCTAAAAGGTTGAAAGTTTCTCACTCTAACAAGGCGTATCTTTGGCATTTAAGACTTGGTCATATTAACCAGGATAGGATTCAAAGATTGGTAAAAGACGGTCCTCTGGAATCTCTGGAAGAGGTACGTCTTCCCCAATGTGAGTCTTGTCTAGAGGGTAAAATGACTAAGAGGTCTTTTAGAGCTAAGGGTACAAGGGCTCAGGAGCTCTTAGAAATTATGCACACTGACATATGTGGCCCCATGAACGTCACAGCACGAGGAGGGTTTGAGTATTATGTCTCTTTTATAGATGATTACTCGAGGTATGAATATGTGTATCTGATGCACCGCAAGAGCGAAACCTTTGACAAGTTCAAAGGGTATCGTGCGGAAGTGGAAAAGCAATTTGATAAATCCATAAAGACACTTCGATCTAATCGAGGTGGCGAATACCTCTCCGATGAATTTCTAGGACATCTTGTAGAGAACGGGATATTATCCCAATTGACTGCACCTGGTACTCCACAACAGAATGGCGTAGCCGAAAGGAGAAACAGAACCTTATTGGATATAGTACGGTCCATGATGAGTTATTCAACGCTGCCATTATCATTTTGGGGATATGCTTTACAAACGACGTGCTATATTCTAAACCAGGTTTCGAGCAAATTAATTCCTAGAACTCCGTATGAATTGTGGCGTGGCAGGAAGCCCTCCCTTGGACATATGAGAATATGGGGCTGCCCGGCGCATGTACTGGATGGGGATGCGAAGAAGTTAGAACCAAGATCAGAATTGTGCATGTTTGTAGGGTATCCAAAAGGAACTAAAGGAGGTCTGTTCTATAACCCGAAGGAACAAAAGGTCGTTGTCTCAACCCATACGACATTCTTGGAGGAAAGTCACATGAATGACTTTAAGCCTCGAAGCAAAGTAGTGCTAGAGGAGTTATCGGATGAAAGAACTACTACACAGATTTCAGTCTTGGACGCAAGTCCGAGTTCCAGTAAAAGACCTGCAGACGATCAACAATTTAGGGTGCCTCGTCGTAGTGGGAGGGTTTCGAAGAAACCTAATTTCTTCATGTATGATGCTGAGGTATGCCTGGCCGAGGCTCATGAGCATGAGGATGATCCGGTAACTTATGATGAAGCTGTAAATGATGTTGATTCTAAATCTTGGAAACAGGCTATGAACAATGAGATGGATTCTATGAAATCCAACTCTGTTTGGGAACTTGTAGATTTGCCGAATGGGATAAAACCCATTGGATTCAAATGGGTCCACAAAAGAAAGAAGGATGCGGAAGGGAGAATGGAAACTTTCAAAGCTAGACTGGTTGCAAAGGGGTACACGCAAAAGGCTGGAATCGATTACGATGAAACCTTTTCGCCTATTGCTATGCTGAAGTCTATTCGTATTCTTCTGTCCATTGCTGCGGCTCTCGATTACGAGATCTGGCAAATGGATGTCAAGACGGCATTCTTGAATGGCCATCTTGAAGAGTGTATCTATATGATACAGCTCGAAGGTTTCGTAGCGAAAGGCCAAGAAAGGAAAGTCTGCAAGTTGCTTAGATCCATTTATGGATTAAAGCAAGCATCCCGCTCATGGAACCAGGGATTTGATCAAGCGATTAAGACATTTGGTTTTGAGCAGAACGTTGATGAACCTTGTGTTTATAAACGTATTAAGGATTGAAAAGTGGTCTTTCTGATACTCTATGTCGATGATATACTACTCATTGGGAATGATGTAGGGAACTTATCATCAGTCAAGCTTTGGTTACACCAACAGTTTGACATGAAGGACTTGGGAGAAGCTAATTATGTTCTAGGCATTCGTCTCTTCAAAGATCGAAAGAACAAAATGATAGCGTTATCCCAAGCTTCATACATAGATAAAATAATTGACAAATATGCAATCCGTTTCAAGTTTCATGTAGGAACATACTTATATGTTTTATTTGCTAAATTATCTGTATATTTGCTTGGGCTTTGTAATGATGTCTAGTATAATTTTATTTCAGTTCAAAATGTCACTGACACCCCTCATGTGGCGGCCCGCCCCTTGTGGAGATCATCCAATACTATTACAGTTGAGCTTTATCACTAACTGTGATAGATTGTACTCTCATGGGTCGCCGGCTTATCTCTCTCCTCTTTATAAATCATGACGTTTTTGGGAAAAATTTTTTTCTTCTTTAAACATCATATAAAATCTTTTTCTACTATTTACTTTGTTGATAGGTACAAAGTAATATAAATAATACAGTGTTTTTGTAAAATATATATAATTACAAAAGAACTGTTTCCCCCTTTATTTTTTTTTCCTTCACTTAAACGCTCAGCGGCAAGACTCTGGCAGTACCATATCCCTCGCCCAGTTATCCCATTTGACACGCGCCATCCCGTCCGCATCCAGTCAAATAAGCTACTGAGCTGGTCGCTTACCTGCAACATTAGCAAAAATGGTGAGCTACAGGCTCAGTAAGTTCAAACATGCAAGAAATAAAATTTCTATGAATAGTACTATTCATCATGAATAGTACCTTTGACCACTATTTATACGTGAATAGTAACTTTGACCACTATTCATACGTGAATAGTAAGGTTGACCACACCACTGTATCACACTAGTACATCTACCGCGATGTTAGTGCTCTCACTAAACTGTCTTATGCTCAATTATGGCACAGTTTCAGTTTTAGGTCATTATCTTTAATTACGTTCTGGTTTTGAGCTCGGTTGGCAGTACCATTTAAGTGCGCATGACTGGGAGCGGTACATTAGTGCTGACCTCCACAGCCTTAATCTCATAGCCCCGAAGGTAAAATTTTACATGACTGGGAGCGGTACATCAGTGCTGACCTCCACAGCCTTATCTCATAGCCCCGAAGGCAAAATAGTACCTCCCTGTACGGAAGGCTGGTACACCAGAAAGTGGTTTCATTACCGACTTTTTACACTTCTAACCCGGTGACTTCACATTGCCCCGTGGTTAGGAATGGTTCACATTTTAATTTTAGGTGAGTGAGTTTTATTAACCTCGCTCTAGTGCCCGAAGCACAATTAACCATGTGTCCCATTCTTATAGTGCCCGTAGCACATTTCGTCTCTCTCTCTATTCTATCATAGTGCCCGTAGCACATATGTACCTAACTTATAGTTAGTATATTAAAGTTAGCACAATATTGCTATATGTTGCAGACAGGTAAATGTCTGAACTTACCTTATCAGACTGTTCCCTTTCTCTCTCTCGGATCTTGAATCGCCTTCCTTGTAGGCCGATTCTGGGATCCTACAGACAAAACTATGTCTGTTAATTTCTTTCCCATTTATAGCTTTTATTTTTCATTAAAAAGCTTAAATAAAACCTATTTATAACTTTTTAGGTTTTATTTATTATTTTCACCGTTTTCCCCCAACTTTTACAAAATTACGATTTTACCCCAATATTTTGGCAAAATTACAGTTTTGCCCCTGACGGAATTTTATTGATCCAGACTGCATTTTTGGCTCTCAGGAACTTTTCTGACTCTTTTCTAATCATTACCGGGTTCGTTTTTATTTTATTTCCACTTTTTGCTTTCCCGGCCCTCGGGAAGCACTATTCCGACCCTTACGTCGGTTTAGCGATTTTCTATCGTTTCGGAGTCTCAAATGGACGTTTCACTAGTATTTAAAACGTTCATTTAGACTTTCCCGACCTAGGTCTCCGAGGCTCGGGTTTTCCGTTCTGACTCGGACCTTTATTTTATTTCCAAAAACGCCCCCCCTCGGGGTCGGTTTTTCAATCTCACACGCGTTTTTCATTTTCAAGGGGACGGGTTACTATTCACGAACCACCCCTTAAATTTTTTCCTTATTCAATTTTTCCGTTAGGGACTCGGGTTTCCGTCCCGGCCCTAACTTTTATTTTAAATTCCTATTTTACCCCGAATGCCGTTTTCGAAATTTCGGCAGCATTTCGGCGTAAATTTAAGGCTTCCGGTGTTAGGTACGCCTCGAACCGTATGTACCTGCCACGTACTATACCACAAGCCTATTTTATGTAAAATTTTTCCAAACTTTTACATAAAAGCCCACAAATTTTAAATTTCACATTATCACCCACATTACAAAATTTTTTTCACATTTTTACCCTTAATTTGGTTTCGGTTTTCACATCTAAACCGAACCAAATTTTTTCAAACTTTCACCACATTTTAGGGCATTCAAATGTCACGTTTTTAACACATTTTCAAGCCCATTTTCTTGGCATTTTCAACCAAATTCTTAGGGTTTTATGCACTTATAACCCACGGCCTTATTAATGAAAATCATGCTCAACATTTTTGTTTCATGCTTTCCATTTTATTTCATCATTTGCATATTAAAATGCATAATTCCAATCAACCAAATACCACATAAAACCAAGCAAAATTTTCTTCCAAACCATTAACAACCCCACGGCCATTTAATGGAATTCACACCAAAAATTTTTTCAACTTTCCACAATGAAATACAAGCTTTATTCTTCACAAAATTAAGCTTAGAAAGCATATTAGCAATTAACCACAAAGTTTCCTCATTGGTTACCTAAGGTAACCCACGGATTTCCCCTTGAAAAACCAACCAAATTTCAGTTTTTCTTTACACAATTTGCATGGTTTTCTTACTTATTTCATCCTTAACAAAACCCAACATCAATTCAATGGAAAACAACCAAAAATTTTCCATCTTTCTATCACTATTCACCCACGGATTTTGTGAAGAAAAAACCATGAAAATTTCAAGTGCAAGGGAAGATACCTTAATCAATTGCTTCCTTTGTCTTCAAGGAGTGTTTTGACACCCTTTTTGTGAAGAAAATTTGAAGAGAAAACTTGGTTTCCCTTGGGTGGCTCACGTACATGCCATGGAAGAAAACTTAGAAAAATTTTGTTCTTTGGTTTTGCATGAAAATGGTTTCGGCCTTTCACTCCAAAAGTGGCCGACTTATGCCACTAAAAGACCAATTAATTTGGTCATTAGCCAATGGGATTTAGGCACCTTCCAAGCCATTACTTTCCATAATTTTCAAAAATTAAAAAGGGTTAATTTTGGCCAAATCTTGGCCTTTAGATCAAAAGGTGATTAAATCCTAGCCATTAATGCCACCAACCACCTTATTTATTCCATTTAATAAACTTGATTTATGATGTCATAAATGCAAAAGTGAAAGTTGACTTTGACTTTCACTATTCACATTAATTCGACTACTTTTTGACCGATGCCGGTTCGAGCCGAAATTTTCCTGAAATCGTCCCGGCGTGTTCCTGAGGTCTCCTGTGCAGTCGGATCAATTTAATCTGCTTCCGTTTGATCAAAATCAATCCCAGAAGTTTACCGTCTTTTATTGCTCTGGTTAGGGTTTTCAATGCCGATTTTAGCACCGTTTCACCCGTTTCAACTCAGTGAATTTTTCCAACACTAAATTCTTACTCGTCAGTATTGTTAGAACATTTTCATATATTCTGAACAATATAAATACATTTATTTCACACTTTAAATAGTACAAATTGTTATATACATACAATTGTATATTTTCGTCCGAGAATTGCCTGAATTTCCCGGTTGTCACATTCACCCCTCCTTATAAAATTTTCGTCCTCGAAAATTAGAACAAATGGGGGTATAATTTCCTTATCTCATCTTCTCGTTCCCACGTAGCTTCTTCAATATTGTGATTTTTCCACAAAATCTTCACTAGTGGGATTACCTTATTCCTCAGTACTTTCTCTTCACGAGCTAGTACTTGAATCGGCTGTTCCTCATATGTCAAATCCTCGTGGATTTGAATAGGCTCATGCTTCAACACATGGGACGGATCTGGTATATACTTTCTCAGCATCGACACATGAAATACATTATGCACTGCCGACAATTCTGGGGGTAGCGCTAATCTGTAAGCGACCTTTCCAATGCGTTCGATAATTTCATAAGGTCCAATGTATCTTGGACTCAGTTTCCCTTCTTACCGAAACGCATAATTCCCTTCATAGGTGATACCTTGAGAAACACGAAGTCTCCTTCATCAAACTCCAAGGATCTTCGCCTTTTATTCGCATAGCTCTTTTGTCGGCTTTGCGCAATTTTCATTTGACGCTGAATTCTAGCAACTGCATCGGAAGTCTCTTGCATGAAATCCGTCTTATGCAACTACTTTTCTAGCAAATCGTACCAATGTAATGGTGATCTGCACTTCCGTCCATACAAAGCCTCGTAAGGTGCCATGCCTATCGAAGCTTGGTAACTATTATTGTACGAGAATTCAATCAATGGTAACTTCTCGTTCCAATTTCCCGCAAAATCCATAACGCAAGCTCGAAGCATGTCCTCTAACGTCTGAATTGTCCACTCTGACTGCCCGTCTGTTTGCGGATGAAAAGCCGTACTGAGTCTCAATTCAGTACCCATGGCCTCTTGCACACATTTCCAGAAATTTGAAGTGAACCGTGCATCTCGATCTGATACAATGGATTTCGGTACTCCATGTAGTCTGACGACATGAGTTATGTACAGCTGAGCAAACTTTTCCAGCGAAAAAGTCATCTTGACAGCTATAAACCGTGCCGTCTTGGTCAGTCTGTCCACAATAACCCAGATGGCGTCATAACCTTCTCGGGTTTTCGGGAGTCCCACTACAAAATCCATCGTAATGTGTTCCCATTTCCATTCAGGAATCTCCAACGGTTCCAATCTTCTCGCTGGATGTTTATGTTCCGCTTTGATTTTCTGACAGGTCATGCATCTGCTCACGAATTTCGCTATATCGTTCTTCATCCCTTTCCACCAGAACTGTAACTTTAAGTCCTGATACATCTTGCTCGCTCCGGGATGAACCGAATATGGTGTCTCGTGGACTTCTGACATGATCCGTCTTCTAAGTTCCTCATCAGCTGGAACATTTATCCTTCCTTGATAAAGGATTATTCCATCCTTGGAAATTCCTTCTTGAGCACTTGCCCTCATTGGATCTCGCCTTTGAGCTTCCTTTATTTCCTCAAATAGCGATGATTCCACTTGGAGTGCAGCTAACCTTCCAGATATCAACTCCAAGTTCAAAGAATTTATCTCTTGCTGCAATGGCTTTGGAAGCCTGTTTATTGGTAGCTGGTGCGATATGGTAGACTTTCTACTTAGAGCATCCGCTACACGGTTGGCCTTTCCTGGATGGTATAGGATTTCACAATCATAATCCTTCACCAGTTCCAACCATCGTCTCTGCCGCATATTGAGCTCTTTTTGCGTGAAGAAATACTTCAAGCTTTGGTGATCAGTGAAAATCTGACATTGAGCTCCATAGAGATAGTGTCGCCAAATTTTAAGTGCGAACACTACTGCAGCAAGTTCAAGGTCATGCGTAGGATAATTCCTTTCATGCTCCTTTAATTGACGGGAAGCATAGGCAATCACCTTGCCGTCTTGCATCAAGACTGCTCCCAATCCTATTTTCGATGCGTCACTGTAGATCACGAACTTCTCCCCTTCAGTGGGAAGCGTAAGGATTGGTGCGCTTGTCAGTCGCCTCTTTAACTCCTGGAAGCTTCTTTCGCATTCCATAGTCCACTCGTACTTCCTTTCTTTGCGTGTAAGAGCAGTAAGAGGTGCAGCTAGTGTCGCAAATCCCTCTACAAATCGCCGATAATAACCAGCCAATCCCAAGAAACTGCATATTTCCGTCACACTCTTGGGTGCAGGCCACTGGTTAATTGCCTCTACCTTTGTCGGATCTACTGCAATACCTTCCTGGGATACAACATGTCCGAGGAAATGTACTCTGCCCAGCCAAAATTCACATTTTGAAAATTTGGCATACAGTTGATGCTTCCGTATCGTATTCAGCACTATCCTCAGATGTTTCTTGTGCTCTTCATGACTCTTCGAGTATATAAGAATGTCATCAATGAATACAATGACAAACTTATCCAGATACTCTTTAAAAATTCTGTTCATCAAGTCCATGAACGCTGCTGGCGCATTTGTCAATCCGAATGGCATCACAAGAAACTCGTAGTGACCATAACGAGTCCTAAACGCCGTCTTAGGAATATCACTTTCTTTGATTCTCAGCTGGTGATATCCTGATCGTAAGTCGATCTTGGAAAATACCGCTGCACCTTTTAACTGGTCGAATAGGTCATCAATTCTAGGTAACGGATACCTATTTTTGATCGTAACCTTATTCAACTCCCGGTAATCAATGCACAGTCAGAAAGTTCCATCCTTTTTCTTGACGAATAACACAGGTGCACCCCATGGAGAAAAACTCGGCCTGATAAATCCCTTATCCAAAAGCTCCTTTAATTGTACCTGCAGCTCCTTCAACTCCACTAGAGCCATGCGGTATGGTGCTTTGGAAATGGATGCTGTTCCAGGCATCAACTCAATTTCAAACGAGATTTCTCTCTCTGGCGGTATCCCTGGTAACTCTTCTGGAAATACGTCAAGAAACTCATTAACCACAGGAACCTCTTCAGCTTGAAGCTTCTGTTCCTCTGCAGTATCCACCACATATGCCAGATATCCCATGCAACCACTGGCTATCAGCTTGCTTGCTCTCAGCGAACTGATCATCATCTTCCCGGGTCTTCGAGAAGTATCAACATACTCGAAACTCTCTTCTTCCTCGGGTTGGAAGACTATCTTTCGATTTCGGCAGTCGATCATAGCTCGGTATTTCCCTAGGAAATCCATGCCTAAAATCACATCGTAATCCATGATCTCCATTACGATCAACTCAGCATATAGTTCCCTATTTGCCACATATACTGGTACATAGGGTAACCAGTAATTGGACAACAATACTTCCCCAGAAGGTAAAGCTGTCTTAAATACCCTTCCCATATTATCCTTAGGAAGTCCTATCTTGTCAGCAAATGCATAGGAAACAAATGAATGCGTAGCACCGGAATCGAACATGACTAGCAACAGGAACCTGACCTGTCACCACGTTTGATGTTCCTGCCTCTGCGTCTTCCTTGCTGTAGGCCATCACACGAGCATCAGCACGTTGCATACGCTCCTGGCGTTGCGGCCTCACTGGTAACTCTTCCACTCTGGCTTGAAGGGAATGAGCTTGTGGGCGTGTCTGGTGCGGTTGGGAAGTGCCTTGTCCACCCTGCCTATTTGGACAGTTCCTGGCGTAATGGCCTTCCTTTCCACATTCGTAGCAAACAAGTGGCCCAAATCTGCATTGCCCAGAATGTCTCTTCCCGCATGTAGGGCAGTTTTGCACAGTAGACTCTGCATTACCAGCTGTTCTCCGCTGCTGGTTTCGATTATTGCCCTGGCGATTCCCAGAAAAATTCCCTTTTCTCTTATTTTGCTGGGATCCTTGACTATTGCCCTGGCTTGGTTTCACATTCTGACTAGGCTTGCTCGATTGACCAACTTGCGTAGACTTCGCCAAAGCCCTCTCCTTCTTCTTTGCCTCCCAGTGTTTCTCTCTTTCCTCTTTTTGTCGGGCTACATGAAACTCAGCCCTGATGGCCCGACTCACACAGTCTGCTACAGAAGTAGGTGGTACTAGTCCAGTGTCTACTAACGCAGCAATTTCTGGCCTGAACATCCCGATCATTTTCTGTATCTTCTCCCTCTCAGTAGGGACTACGTAGGGACATAGACGGGATAACTGGTCGAACTTTCGGCAGACTTTGCTTACCGACATGTTCCCTTGCGTCCACTCTGAGAATTCTTTCTGTTGCTATCTCAGAGATGCAGGGTCGTAATATTTCTGGTTAAATTCTTCCAGAAATTCCGCCCAACTCATGGTAGACACGTCTCTCCTCATTCGTACGGTGTCCCACCAAAACTGAGCATCTTTTCTCAGCACACAAGACGCACATGCAACCTTCTCTCGGTCGGTTAGGTTCATGAACTCCATGATCACATTCGTAAAATCATATCAATTCACGAAATTTAGGGTAATGTAAAGCCACATCATCGTACAACATATAATCATTTTGGTATTTCATTCATAGCAAAACATTTATAAGTCATACATAGACATCACCAGTCATATATACATCGGCCGTTTATACAAAATGGCCACAAGTCTATACAAAAGAGCTTTTCTCTCTAAGCTACTTATGTACATGTACACATCTACTGGTCACTCGTTTCCTACATCTGGGACTAGAGGATATTCTTCTGGATCCTCATCGTCATTGGTATCATCTGAGTCGTCACCACCCCTAGGTAATGTTCCCTGTCCTGAGTCATCACCTCGTGGTCTAGACGGTCCGGCCTCATGATCATTCATCATTCTTCTCGGCCCGAATATGCGTGCAAACATCTCATCTTGACCCAGCGTCTCTCGTCGACTCTGCGTCAGATGCTCGATCAGAATCTCTCTCTCGATCGCCCTGATCGTTACCACGAACTCTTGGAGCGTCGGAGGAAACGGCTTGATCACCCTCGGTCTCAGCTCCAAGGATAAGCCTTTCCAAAACAGCTCACAGCAGTTTGCTTCCGTGAGGTTAGGCAACGGACATCTCCTCCGAATGGTCTCCTCAAACCGTGCTGCGTAAGACATCACTGTCTCACCAGACAGCATGACCATCCTCTCGGTCTGGAGAATGTAATCCCTGACCTCATCGAATCCAGGGTACGCAGGTGCATCAGCCTCTCGTCTCTCTGGAGGTGCTGGAGCAGGTGTTGGATCCCTAGGTTGAAACTGATCAGCCAATCGCTGACAGAACTCAGCCCAACTGAATCCCAATAAAATCTCCTGGTCGCAATACTGCCAGAACACTCGAGCGTCTCCCTGAAACATACTGACTGCCAACTGGATCCACATATCTCGATCGATATCGCATATCACCATGATCCTCTCAATGGCATGGAGCCAGTCCTTAGTCTCCATTGACTGTCGTCCACCGTCGAACATAGGAGGACTGCTGGCCCTAAATGCCTGTACTGCCCGTGCCGACACTCTCACCCCAAGATGTTGGCATCCACCAACAACTGGAATGTCCACTACTACCGGTGGATGAACTATCGGTCGTGGCTGTACTATCTCTACTGGCGCTGGCACTGGTGCTGATACTGGTACCGGAGGTCTCTCGGGTACTGGGGGTCTAACTACCGGCCTTTGGGAAATGGGCGGCCTCACAATAGGTCTCGTCCATACCCGTAATACTCCTCTCGGTCGTGGTAGCGGTGGTCTCACATATGGAGGTCTGGTCATCGTGCTACCTATAAGATAATTATTTTCACATAAGAAAATAATTAACTGAACTTAAGTAAACTACTTACTTGGATAGCGGTGCAGGATGCGCAAAGTGTCAAATCGGGATATGGTCACACTGCTCTGATATACCAACTGTGGCAGCAGTTGGTATTATAAACTACACCAACCGTAAACCCTCTCTGATACCAACTGTGGCAGCAGTTGGTATTATAAACTAGACCAATCTCAGACCTTGCTCTGATACCAACTGTGGCGGCCCGCCCTTTGTGGAGATCATACAATACTATTATAGTTGAGCTTTATCGCTAACTGCGATAGATTGTACTCTCATGGGTCGCCGGCTTATCTCTCTCCTCTTTATAAATCATGACGTTTTTGGGAAAAAATTTTTTCTTCTTTAAACATCATATAAAATCTTTTTCTACTATTTACTTTGTTGATAGGTACAAAGTAATATAAATAATACAGTGCTTTTGTAAAATATATATAATTACAAAAGAACTGTTTCCCCCTTTTTTTTTTTTTTCCTTCACTTAAACACTCAGCGGCAAGACTCTGGCAGTACCATATCCCTCGCCCAGTTATCCCATTTGACACGCGCCATCCCGTCCGCATCCAGTCAAATAAGCTACTGAGCTGGTCGCTTACCTGCAACATTAGCAAAAATGGTGAGCTACAGGCTCAGTAAGTTCAAACATGCAAGAAATAAAATTTCTATGAATAGACTATTCATCATGAATAGTACCTTTGACCACTATTCATACGTGAATAGTAAATTTGACCACTATTCATACGTGAATAGTAAGGTTGACCACACCACTGTATCACACTAGTACATCTACCGCGATATTAGTGCTCTCACTAAACTGTCTTATGCTCAATTATGGCACAGTTTCAGTTTTAGGTCATTATCTTTAATTACGTTCTGGTTTTGAGCTCGGTTGGCAGTACCATTTAAGTGCGCATGACTGGGAGCGGTACATTAGTGCTGACCTCCACAGCCTTAATCACATAGCCCCGAAGGCAAAATTTTACATGACTGGGAGCGGTACATCAGTGCTGACCACCACAGCCTTATCTCATAGCCCCGAAGGCAAAATAGTACCTCCCTGTACGGAAGGCTGGTACGCCAGAAAATGGTTTCATTACCGACTTTTTACACTTCTAACCCGGTTACTTCACATTGCCCTGTGGTTAGGAATGGTTCACATTTTAATTTTAGGTGAGTGAGTTTTATTAACCTCGCTCTAGTGCCCGAAGCACAATTAACCATGTGTCCCATTCTTATAGTGCCCGTAGCACATTTCGTCTCTCTCTCTATTCATCATAGTGCCCGTAGCACATATGTACCTAACTTATAGTTAGTACATTAAAGTTAGCACAATATTGCTATATGTTGCAGACAGGTAAATGTCTGAATTTACCTTATCAGACTGTTCCCTTTCTCTCTCTCGGATCTTGAATCGCCTTCCTTGTAGGCCGATTCTGGGATCCTACAGACAAAACTATGTCTGTTAATTTCTTTCCCATTTATAGCTTTTATTTTTCATTAAAAAGCTTAAATAAAACCTATTTATAACTTTTTAGGTTTTATTTATTATTTTCACCGTTTTCCCCCAACTTTTACAAAATTACGATTTTGCCCCAATATTTTGGCAAAATTGCAGTTTTGCCCCTGACGGAATTTTATTGATCCAGACTGCATTTTTGGCTCTCAGGAACTTTTCTGACTCTTTTCTAATCATTACCGGGTTCGTTTCTATTTTATTTCCACTTTTTGCTTTCCCGGCCCTTGGGAAGCACTATTCCGACCCTTACGTCGGTTTAGCGATTTTCTATCGTTTCGGAGCCTCAAATGGACGTTTCACTAGTATTTAAAACGTTCATTTAGACTTTCCCGACCTAGGTCTCCGAGGCTCGGGTTTTCCGTTCCCGACTCGGACCTTTATTTTATTTCCAAAAACGCCCCCCCTCGAGGTCGGTTTTTCAATCTCACACGCGTTTTTCATTTTCAAGGCGACGGGTTACTATTCACGAACCACCCCTTAAATTTTTTTCTTATTCAATTTTTCCGTTAGGGACTCGGGTTTCCGTCCCGGCCCTAACTTTTATTTTAAATTCCTATTTTACCCCGAATGCCGTTTTCGAAATTTCGGCAGCATTTCGGCGTAAATTTAAGGCTTCCGGCGTTAGGTACGCCTCGAACCGTATGTACCTGCCACGTACTATACCACAAGCCTATTTTATGTAAAAGTTTTCCAAACTTTTACATAAAAGCCCACAAATTTTAAATTTCACATTATCACCCACATTACAAAATTTTTTTCACATTTTTACCCTTAATTTGGTTTCGGTTTTCACAACTAAACCGAACCAAATTTTGTCAAACTTTCACCACATTTTAGGCCATTCAAATGTCACGTTTTTAACACATTTTCAAGCCCATTTTCTTGGCATTTTCAACCAAATTCTTAGGGTTTTATGCACTTATAACCCACGGCCTTATTAATGAAAATCATGCTCAACATTTTTGTTTCATGCTTTCCATTTTATTTCATCATTTGCATATTAAAATGCATAATTCCAATCAACCAAATACCACATAAAACCAAGCAAAATTTTCTTCCAAACCATTAACAACCCCACGGCCATTTAATGGAATTCACACCAAAAATTTTTTCAACTTTCCACAATGAAATACAAGCTTTATTCTTCACAAAATTAAGCTTAGAAAGCATATTAGCAATTAACCACAAAGTTTCCTCATTGGTTACCTAAGGTAACCCACGGATTTCCCCTTGAAAAACCAACCAAATTTCAGTTTTTCTTTACACAATTTGCATGGTTTTCTTACTTATTTCATCCTTAACAAAACCCAACATCAATTCAATGGAAAACAACCAAAAATTTTCCATCTTTCTATCACTATTCACCCACGGATTTTGTGAAGAAAAAACCATGAAAATTTCAAGTGCAAGGGAAGATACCTTAATCAATTGCTTCCTTTGTCTTCAAGGAGTGTTTTGACACCCTTTTTGTGAAGAAAATTTGAAGAGAAAACTTGGTTTCCCTTGGGTGGCTCACGTACATGCCATGGAAGAAAACTTAGAAAAATTTTGTTCTTTGGTTTTGCATGAAAATGGTTTCGGCCTTTCACTCCAAAAGTGGCCGACTTATGCCACTAAAAGACCAATTAATTTGGTCATTAGCCAATGGGATTTAGGCACCTTCAAGCCATTACTTTCCATAATTTTCAAAAATTAAAAAGGGTTAATTTTGGCCAAATCTTGGCCTTTAGATTAAAAGGTGATTAAATCCTAGCCATTAATGCCACCAACCACCTTATTTATTCCATTTAATAAACTTGATTTATGATGTCATAAATGCAAAAGTGAAAGTTGACTTTGACTTTTACTATTCACATTAATTCGACTACTTTTTGACCGATGCCAGTTCGAGCCGAAATTTTCCTGAAATCATCCCGGCGTGTTCCTGAGGTCCTGTGCAGTCGGATCAATTTAATCTGCTTCCGTTTGATCAAAATCAATCCCAGAAGTTTACCGTCTTTTATTGTTCCGGTTAGGGTTTTCAATGCCGATTTTGGCACCGTTTCACCCGTTTCAACTCAGTGAATTTTTTCCAACACTGAATTCTTACTCGTCAGTATTGTTAGAACATTTTCATATATTCTGAACAATATAAATACATTTATTTCACTCTTTAAATAGTACAAATTGTTATATACATACAATTGTACATTTTCGTCCGAGAATTGCCTGAATTTCCCGGTTGTCACACCTCATTTCAATACTTACTGAGAAAAAACTAAATGGCGATAATTATAAGGATTGGAAAAGAAATCTGTTGATAGTTCTCAGCTGCGAGAGACACAAGTTCGTACTGCACGAACCATGCCCACCAGGGCCCAAACCTGACACACCGGTTGAGGAGGTCTCGGTTGCCTATACTCGTTGGAGAGAATCCAATGATATAGCTCGATGCTACATTATGGCTAGCATGACGAGTGCTTTACAAAAGCAGCATGAGACTTATCAGGTTGCTGGGGAGATCATGGAAAATCTGGAGGACATGTTCGAAGGCCAAGAAAAATTAGCTCGACAGTCGCTATAACCAGCATTATGAACTCTGAGCAAAAGGCGGGTACTCCAGTAAAGGACCATATGATCACTCTAATGGGATTCTTCACTGAGACTGCCAAGAACGGTGTTGAGTTGGACTACAACACCCAGATTAAGATGGTGGTCAAAACTCTGTTTAAAGATTTTGTGGGGTTTACGTCCGTATACAATCTGGCAACAAGGGAGTTAGGACTAACCAAGCTCATGAAGCAACTCCGAGCTTATGAACGGATGATCAGGGATGAGGATGCGGTCCAACCCAAAAGAGAGGCCAATTTGGCAGAATCTTCCAAACCCTCACGGAAGAGAAAGAGGCCAAATCAGAAGCAAGCGGCTTCCAATTCTTCTAATCCTCCTGTAATGACCGCCATTTTTATGGCACCTACTTACCATGTAATAAGTCATTAAGGAATAAAATGGACATAATTTAATGTCTTTTAGTGCAAATTTAAGAAACACGGTCAAGTACACGATCGTGTAAGAGGCTGTGTACCGCTCAGATAGATGAAGGTATATCAAAGACATGGCCGTATTGAGTAGTCTCAACTATTACATGCCCATGTTTGAAATGTACACGCCCGTGTTGCGTTGCACACGCATGTGTAAGAGTCTGTGTAGAAGGCTGTGTAATGACCCGAGAGCCACTGTAATGACTCTCATGAATTATGAAACTTAATTACTATGTAATGATGTAATTAAGTTAATAAGCACAGTGTGCTTTTCAGTTGAATGAATTAAACAGGAATAGTAACGTTTAATTACTATTCATGTAGTGAAAGGTGTAATCGACAGTGAAATCGGTCCACCCTATTATGTGAGTATGCGTTGAGACAAGCAATATCAAGAAACCGGTCTAGACGACCATTTCATGATACAGAACTGATGAGCTAGTTATCAGTTGTGACGCCTTAAATTTTATTTAAGGGTCAATATGTAATTTAAATAAAATTAGTGTGCCAAAAATTAATTAAAAATCCTTTTGGAAACCCTAGGTTGGTTTCCTAGCCAAATTCCGCTCAAAAAGTCAACAATTTGAACTTCAAAAAGAAACCCTAAAATATTCGGCCATCACTTGGGATTTAATTTAAAATTTAAATTCCACAAATCCAAGGAGGATTCAAATTCAAATTTCATTCCTTAGATATAAAGAAAAAATTTGGCCATAAAGTGTAGGAAATAAAGGAGATTTTATTGAATTAAAAGCTAGATCAAAACTCAATCAAAATTCAAATTATTTTTCCTTAAAAACTAAGGGATAGTTTTGGCCACCTAAAGGGAAATAAGAGAGAAAACCCTAGCCTCAAAATAGCACAAAAACTTTCCCTTTTACCCTTAGAAATTTCGGCCAAATAAGGAAGAGAAAGGGAAAGAAAGAAAACCTAGTATAAAAACCCTCTTTTGACTCTCATTCACCCTTCCTTTCACACTCAAAAATTCGGCCAACTTTCCCCTCTCTCCTCTCTGAATTTTCTCTCCCAAAACACACCCAAAACAGCAAACAAAACCTATCAAAAGGCAGCTCAAAGATTTAACAATTTTTGAGACAAAAACAAGGTGAGAAATCAAACTTTTTCCTTCCTTCTCCTTTTGGTTTTAAATCTGAATTTTTATATGGTTTTCTCCACTGTTTTCCCTACTGTTTTGAAGACTCCAACACTCACACAAATTCAGCCAAAAAGGAGACCAAGCATCAAAAATAGTGCAGCATAAACAAGGTGTGAATCTCTCTCTCAAACCCTAAAAATTTTGCCTCTTTGTTTCCCTTTCAAAAACCCTATTATCACATATGTAAATTTTAAGATTTTTGCCAATTTGATTCTTGGGTTGTGTTAATGACATATAAATAAGGTTTTCCACAAAATGTCGTGATCATTGGATGAAAATTGAATTGGTTTGAGGCTAATCGAAATTCGGACACAGAAAAACGGAAATCCGGAAAATTACCATATAAACAGTAAACTTTTGTCAGCCATAACTTGAGCTTTAAAAACGATTTTTGAGTGATTCTTGAGCCTAAAATTAAATTCAAGATGTCCCCTAAATCTATACAAAATTTCAGAACCAAACTCATCCGTTTTCCTAGTCAAAATATTTTTCTAATATAGGCGGACAGAACTGCCAGTTTTTGAACTGAAACTGAAACCCAGATTTTTATGCCTGAAAACAACCCCTCGGTTTTTGGCCTAATTGAATGAACAAATGATGTCTAAAAATTATAAAAATTATATGGAATTAAACCTACGGATGTCTAGTTTAACATATTAAAAATTTAGAATTTTTGGGATTAAAAATGAATTGATATTGATTTTACAATCAGCCTAGGTCAGTCTGTCCATGTCCAGTAATATCCTAACTTAGAGTTTTTCACAAATTTTAAATCCCAAATATTTATTAAACGTTTTGAAATCTTTTGTGGCACACTAAAATGATTGGATGATTTTTTCTAGACCCAGACTGATCATATGTTGTGATTATAGGATTTATTTGACGTTCTTGCTTGATTGGTGGATCACGTTATCGCAACGCTTGTGCGATAATCGAGGTAGGACGTTCTAGCTTTTTCTGGGAGTAGTCAAGTGTTTTAAATTCCCCTATTTTATTGATGGCATGCTGTTTTCAGTTTATAAAATTATTATACTATTTTTGGATGAAATAAACGCATGCAAAGTGTTTTGTATTAAATGTGTATTTTAAAACGTGTTTTGATTTATGGCATAATATAACTTGGTAAATACCATCTTTTGAATTATCCGGGGAACATAATTGAGCTCTAGTTCATGATCATTGTAAATGATGCCTGAATCCCAAAGTTGACGCCATGGGGGAAGGTCCCTAAACCTGCGCAGGGCCGTTCGGCCTATTTAGACCGTAACGAGATGATCTAGGATAATTCAAATTCGAGGCACGTATATTATAGCTACGACAAGTCCTCACTCATAATATGATGGTTTGTTTTAATGATTTATTATTTTCATATTAGGGCACGTATATTGCAGCTACGCTAAGTCCTCAGTAGAATAAAACTTGTTTTAAAAATGTTTTTCACGAAATTATTGATTATTTTTTTTATGATTATTATGTCATGCATTTTTTTTAAATTGTTGATTATTTTTGGAAACGAATATTATGCCATTCTTTTAAATGTTATCTGTTAACCCACCTTTGTTTCTGTCCTACTGAGCCAGCGCTCACGTCCCTTTTTCTTTGTGATTTCGAAATGACTACTTCCAGGTGCGGGAGGTAGCAGTTCTGAAAATCGTTGAGCTATCCGTTTCTACCGAGGATGATGCTATCCGTTTTCTCCATCTTCTTCTTTCTGTTTCTCGTTCTGATGTAATGAGACATTAAGTTTGGACTTTATTTCACGTTATTTAAATTCTATGCTTGGGAATATTTATTGTTGGTAATTTCTTTTGAAAACCGATTTTGTGTTTGATTTCCGCATTAAAAGGTATTTACTTTCTGCTTTATTTTGTTTTGTGGTTATGATGCTACTTTATAATTAGGCTTAGCTAAATTATAATGTTGACCCATTGTTTTTGTAATAAATGTTTTCCTTAAATCTCGGGTTGATATTATGATTTGGCTGCCGTGTCACTTGTCAAAATTTTGGGCCGTGACAAATAATGGTATCAGAGACCAGGTTTTCAAAAGGGTTTTTCATCAAAACATTTTCAAAAGGGATTTTTCATCAAAACGTTTTCAAAATGGTTTTCATCAAAACGTTTTCAAAATACCCAAGCATAGTTTTCTTACTCTTAGAAGCTTATAGGATTTCCTCTTCCTTCAATCTTATTCAGCAAAATGGCTCGTCCCGGCACTCGTAGTCAGAGGCAGCAGAGAGGTAACGACGAAGAGAACCCCGGGAACACGCAGTCTCAAGGGAGACAGAATGCATCGGTTCCTACACCGAATGATCAGCTAACGGCGATGCAGAACCTCACGGCGGCAATACAGGCCCTCCTCATCGTCTTACCTTTTGGAACACCTAACCCAACTCCTGTAGCCAATGTTGTTCCTAATGAGACCTAGAGAGCGGGGAGTTCTTCTCAGACTCCTCAGCAAACGCCTACCACCGAAAACCCTACCTCTGGAGCAGTACCTACACAGCCTATGATACATCCTAAACAGGCAGCCCTAACTCTTTTCTTTAAGCCTCACGTACCCACTTTCGACGGCACGGGCACAGAGATGGATGCCGACTACTGGTTTGATGCCATTCACAAGCAACTAAAGTTGACCGCCACACCCGCAGAGTTCTGGGTTGAGTTTGCTTCCAACAAGCTGGTGGGTCTAGCCTCTACCTGGTGGGCTAGTATTGAGGATGGTTTGATAGAGGAGCAGAGGTCTTCTTGGACAGTTTTTGAGGAGCGTTTTCATGAGCGTTTCTTTTCAGCTCAGTTCCGCGACAGAAAAGCTAGGGAGTTCGTCTGTTTGAAGCAAGGGTCTATGTCAGTGCGGGAATATGAAGCCAAGTTCCCTGAGTTAGCCCGGTATGCGAAGAATCAGGCGTTAGATGAAGCTACTAAGTGTCTCCGCTTTGAGGAAGGGCTTAGCCTCTATGTGAAGAGGGGTGTACAACCGTTCCAGATCAGGGATAGCTACCAGCAGATAGTTGCTAAGGCGTTGACAGTGGAAGAGGGCGACAAGGAGTTCCTTGAAGCTCGTAACAAAAACAAGTCTAGACCAATCCGCAACAAGCCTCAACACAAGCCGCAGACTCCTTACCAGAAGAACCAGCAGTCTCAGGGATCGGGTTCTTATCAGTCTTCTGGACAGCGACAGGGTCGGGTGAATGTGATTACCTGCTTCGAGTGTGGTGATGAAGGCCACAAAAGAAATGTTTGCCCGAAGAGACAGTCGAGAGACAATGCTCATAGACATCATCATCAGCGGAATCAGAATGGTCTTCCACAAAGACAACAGTTTACTCCCCAGTTTTCGCAGTCACAGCGCCCTCAGCTTCCGGCTCCCTATCAGCCTCAGCGCACGAGCCAGTGCACTGTGCCTTATGCTCCACATGCTACACCACTACAGCAGTTCCCAGTGCCGAGTTATCAGAGACCGCCACCACAGGGTCAGAGTACGGGCTATCAGCGAGGGAATACAGCTCAAAATCGTGGTAAAGCACCACAGGTACACGCTCTTGGAGCTGACAGCATGGAGATAGATCATACACCGACTACATTAGATGGTATAATTCCTATCTTTGGTACATATGCACATGTTTTGTTTGACACTGGAGCTACACACTCTTTTATAGCCCAACATTATGCTCGTACGCTTGGTTTAAAACTGCAAAATCTTGACTCTCCCTTATGTGTGAAATCCCCATTGGGTACGACTACCGTTAGTGATGGGTGTCAAGCCTATGTTTATGTTAGGGATGTTTGTTTGGAGGCATCACTTGTAGTAATGCCTATGTTTGCTTATGATGTTATTCTGGGATATGACTGGCTTTCCCGATATGGGATTATACTTGATTGTCGTAATCGTCGCGTTATCTTTACAACTGATTTCGGACATGTAGTGTCCTATCAATTAAGCTTAGTTTCAGATGTTGATAGATCTGCTCTGAGGTTAGTGTCGAAGAGTAGACAGGGTATTCTTTGCTTCTTATCCTTGTGTGCGGTAGAAGGATCCAGTTCTGAAAAGAGTACCCAACCTATATCTATTGTCGATAGTTTTCCAGATGTTTTTCCAAAAGCTTTTCCAGGTTTACCACCTCATCGGGAAATAGAGTTTCGTATCGACTTAGTTCCGGAACAGCTCCTTTTGCTTCTGCTCCGTATTGTATGGCACCTCTAGAGATGAAAGAGTTGCGCAAGCAGCTGGATGAGTTGAAATCGCTGGGCTTTATCCGAGACAGCAACTCACCTTGGGGTTCATCAGTCCTTTTTGTGAAGAAAGCCGACGGTTCGCTTCGTCTCTGTGTGGACTACAGAAAGCTCAATAGTGTGACCATCAAAAATAAGTATCCGTTACCACGTATAGATGACTTGTTCGACCAGTTGGGTGGAGCTTGTTTCTTCTCCAAGATTGATTTGAGATCGGGTTATCATCAACTTCGTGTTAGAGAGGAGGATATCCCGAAGACGGCGTTTCTAACAAGGTATGGCAGCTATGAGTTCTTAGTAATGCCTTTCGGTTTAACAAACGCGCCAGCAGCCTTCATGGATATGATGAATAGAGTCTTCCGACCTTTTCTTGATAAGTTCGTCATCGTATTCATCGACGACATCCTCATCTACTCCCGAACTCATGAAGATCATGCACAGCATCTCAATATAGGTTTACAGACTCTTCGTGAACATCAGTTGTACGCCAAGAAAGAAAAATGTGAGTTTTAGATGACAGAGGTTAAGTTTCTCGGACATATCATCTCAGGAGATGGTATATCAGTTGATCCATCCAAGCTTGAAGCGATTCTTAAGTGGGAACGACCGAAGAATGTTCCAGAGATCCGAAGCTTCTTGGGCTTAGCGGGATATTATCGACGTTTTGTACAGGACTTCAGCAAGCTCGCCGCTCCCCTCACCAATCTGACAAAGAAGGATGTACCTTTCGTTTGGGACAACAGCTGTGAGTCAGTCTTCTAAGAGTTAAAGAGTCGTTTGACGTCTGCACCTATCCTTATCATTCCGGATCAGGATCAAGTATATGATGTCTACACCGATGCTTCTCATCAAGGTCTTGGAGCAGTCTTGATGCAACAGAACCGAGTTGTCGCTTATGCCTCACGACAGCTGAAACAACACGAACGAAACTACCCTACACACGATCTAGAGTTAGCTGCAGTAGTGTTTGCGCTTAAGACTTGGCGTTGTTATCTGTACGGTGCCAGTTTTAGACTGTTTTCAGATCACAAGAGTTTGAAATACCTAGCTACATAGAAAGATCTCAACCTGCGTCAGAGAAGGTGGGTAGAATACATGCAAGACTATGACTTCCAAGTCGAGTACCATCCGAGTAAAGCAAACGTGGTTGCAGATGCACTAAGTAGGAAAAGAGAGGCAGTTCCCAATCCTGATCATGATGCTTCTATAATGGCGATGCAGATAGATGAGTGGGAAAAGGACAGAGTTCTCACAGCTTATCAAGTTCGTTTTGGCGAAGTTCAGGGTCACCTAGTGTTATACAACTTAGTGATGGAACCAGACTACGTGCAGAGGATCAAGGAGAATCAGTTGGCAGATACACGTTTCGTTGACATCCGAGATAGATTATTAAAGGGAAAGCGTGTTGCAGAGTGGTCGAGACAAGACTCTTTCCGACGCCCATCCCGACGATGAAGGAGAGGAGATCCTCGACCGCTTTAGTAATGACAAATAGATGGGGATGTACGAACCCCAAGTCATCATAGCCAGCAATGACGAGGTCCGTTTCGGCTGAGAAGAAAAGAAGAACCCAGAGGAATTCCCACTCAGCGATAGTGATGATGAGGAGATGCCTGATACTGAATCAGGATTGTCCTTCCAATAATAGTAACCCTTCTGCGGGAATGTTAGTTATGAAAATATATAGAGGGAAGCAGTAGCTCTCCCCCGTTAGTTGTAGCATAATATACTTGTTGGGATCATATAGGGGAAGTGTGTGTCACTCCCACTGAACTAGAATCTTGAATATATGTATATATATTATGTGAAATATATTATGATATAAGCAGTAAAGCTTTGCCCTAGGCGCTAGATATAATTTTTTTCCACAGTGTGAGTATGATATGATAAAAAGTGCAGGATGAATCCTAGCACTCTAACAATGTCCCAATACAATGTAGCAATTGTATTGAACACCACAGTATGAGAGAAAGAAAGATGGATATAGTGTGTATATTTATATCCATAATGTTTAAGTAAGATTGTTAAGTAAGAAAGAAAATGATATGTGATACGAGTCCCAAGTACAGAATTTAAGGGACATATTTTCCTTTCCCGCTGTACGATAGGGTTACATAGGAAAACATGGCAAGAACGAGAGCTTAGTTAAACCCAGCATCCCGAGGGGATGAGTTGATAGCACAAATCGTAGCCATGTGAGACATGATGGAGAACTAGCAACGGGAGCTAAACCAGCTTAGGGAATAGCTGGGCCAGCAACCTCAGGCACTACAGTCAGTAGAGATGCCAGCATAGGAGGCTCTAGCAGCCCCAGAAACTCTGAGGGAGCAAGCAGCTCCTCCAGCCCAGGAGGCATTAGCACCTATAGTAATGGCTACTTTCGTAGCAGCAATTGTTTTTTTTTTTTTTTTTTGCCAATCCCTAGGGAAGGCAACTTATATGAGAGATTCTGGTGCATGAAAGCGTTAGAATTCGAAATAATCACCAACCCTATAGAGGCCAATGACTGGCTAACGGATATCCAAGTAATCTTGGATTTTATAGGGCTAACAGATAGAGAGAAAGTGATATGCGCATCCTTCACCCTGCGCAATGAGGCGCGTCAGTGGTGGAAGATGGTAACCATTAGGAGGAACATTAGAGAGATGAGCTGGAGCGATTTCATTGAGGAATTCAAGGAGATGTACTTTAATGAGGAAGCACTAGCAGCTCAGTAAGACGAGTTCAACAACCTACGCCAAGATAGTATGACTATTATGGAGGCAGTCAAGAAGTTTGAGCAGTTGGCTCAACTTTTTCTAGATTTAGTACCGACTGAAAGGAAAAAGTTAGATGAATACTGAAGATGTTCACAACAAACATCGCAGTTTAGGTCTGTAGTGGAAGCCACGCACCAGCGACACTAGCATAACATGTCAGTAAGGCTATCTGAGCTGAGTACTGGTCGGCTTAGGATAAGGAGTAAAAGGCGCAGAATTTTAAGGCACGAAAGGAGGGGAAAACGCAAGCTGAGCAGGCTCAGGGGAAGCAGAACCCTGAGTTACAATACAGAGGACAGAACGTGGGAACCGGCCAGAATAGCAGGCATTCCAACAACAACAACAAGAGAAAAGGGGAACCAGGGCAACCAAGATTCAGAGGAGAATTTCCCCCAGAAGAGAAACGACCAAGAGGGAAATGATAGCCAATACCCGACGTGCACGAAATGCAGAAAGAGGCACCCATGAGAATGTAAGCAAGGAGCAAGTGGTTGTTTCATCTGTGACAACGAAGACTACTATGCCCAAAACTGCTACTCTGACCCACGAAACTGACAGAATCAACCCCACACTGGGAATAATCAACTTTACACCGTCCACACCAGGATCGAAGGCCCTTCGATCACACAAGGCAGACTAAAAGCTTCAGACAGCTAAGGGAGAATCTCGGCTTACGTGAGGAGTGACGCTGAAGCTGTAACTTCTGCAATGGTGACAGGCCAGCTTTCTATTACCAACTTTGATGTGTTAGTTCTACTTGATTCTGGAGCCACCCATTCGTTGCATCATCAGATTCTGCTAAAAAGCTTAGGTAGGACGAAATAGACGTTTAGAATATCATTTCCTTCAGGGGAAGTTTTATTGTATAATTACTGGACACGTCAGGTGCCAATAATTATCTGCGGGTGAGAATTGAGCGCTAACGTGATCATCAGCGACATGATCGATTATGACGGAATCTTGGGAATGGTTTTCCTCGCAGGACACAACGTTGTCATAAACTGTTGAAGGTGAAAAATCGTTTTCGAACCAATTGGATGTGCAAATTTCATCTTAAGGGTTTGTCGCCAGAGCAACCAAAGACGATGATATCAGCAGTGAAGGCTCGCAAGATGCTATCTAGTGGATGCACGGACTTCTTAGTATACGTAGCAGATAAGACTCTAGGAATAGAGATAGGATCCTAGAACATGCCAATAGTCAGGGAATTCATGGAGATATTTCCAGAAGGTCTTCTAGAACTCTCATCAGAGCGCGAGGTCTCGTTTGAGACTGAACATTTACTAGAATCAGCCCCTATCTCCAAGGCCCTGTACAGAATGGGCTCTGCAAAGCTAAAGGAGCTCTGAGCCCAGCTGATAGACTAAATAGACAAGGGATTCATTCGATAGAGCTGTTCAACCTAGAGAGCACCTGTACCATCCGTGAAGAAGAAGGATGGAACACTAAGAAGGTGCATTAAATATAGAAAGTTGAATGGGGTTACGATTAAGAGCAAGAACCCGTTACTGTTGGTTAACAATTTATTTGATCAACTCTGAGACGCTGCAGTGTTCTTGAAGATCGATCTACGTTCTGAGTACCATCAACTATGAATCAGGAATGAAGATGCACCCAAAACAGCCTTTTAAATGTGGTACGGACATTACGAGTTTCTGTTCATGTTGCTCAGATTGACGGACACGCCAGTAGCTTTCATGAACCAGATGAACCGCATGTTCAAGGGCTATTTAGATAAGTTTGTCATTGTGTTCATCGATGACATACTTATACACTCTAAGATGAAGGAAGAGCATGAAGAGCACTTAAGGATCATTTTACGTATGTAACAGGACCATCAGTTATACGCCAAATTCTCCAAGTATGAGTTTTGACTGAAGAGGGTCCATTTCCTAGGCCATGTAGACCCCAAGGAAGGAGTATCTATGGACCTAACGAAAATTGATGCAGTTAGCACGTGGCCAGCTCAGAGGAACGTAATAGGAATTCGCAGTTTCTTTAAACTAACAGGATGTTACCTACACTTAGTCGAAGGCTACTCAAAGTTAGCTATTCCGCTCACAACGCTCACCAAGAAGGGAAAGAGGAATGAGTGGACCGACAAGTGTGAGAAAAGCTTTCAAGAGCAGAAACGAAGACTCATAAGTGCTCCAATACTGACCATTCCAGATGCTGGTCAGGGAACCTTTGTGATTTAAAGTGATGCATCTAAAACCGAGTTAGAAACTGTGTTGATGCAGAGTGGTAGAGTAGTCGCGTATGCTTCACAACAACTTAAAAACCCTGAGAAGAGCTACCCAATGCGTGATCTAGAGCTAGCAGCGGTAGTTTTTGCGTTAAAAGCATGGAGGCACTACCTGTAAGGAGTCAAGTGCGAGATTTACATTGACCACTAGAGCCTCAAGTGTATCTTCACGCAGAAAGAGCTCAACATGAGGCAGCATAGATGGTTAGAGTTGGTAAAAGATTATGACTACAAAATCCTATATCATCCGGAAAAAGCCAAGAAAGTGGTCAATCCATCGAGTCAGAAGCATATTACTATGCATATGGCTATTAGTGCCTTGTCAGGAGTGCTACAAAGGAGCTATGCGACAACGAGATCAAGATTTTGAAAAGGAGATTGTCTGAGATGACCTTCCAATCGAAGCTCCAAAAAGATATCAAGATTGTTCAAGGCTTCGATCTGTCCTTGCTCAAGTCCAGAAAAGAAGCTAAGGAGGACAAGGGCTCAGAGTTTAAGATCCCTAAAGACGACATACTCTACTACAGAGATAGAGTGTGTGTTATGAAAGATGAAGAACTCATGAAGCGAATCCTTTTGGAACCTTACGAGACGTCATATTCTGTACATCTGGTGGCGAATAAGATGTACAAGTACCTGAAGGAAAGCTTTTGGTGGCTTGGAATGAAGAATGACATTGTCGAGTTCATCACTAGATGCCTTACGTGCCCAAAGGTTAAAGCAGATCACTAGCGCCCAGCAGGATAATCGTAGGAAATTAAGTTACCCAAGTGGAAATGGGACCAGAGTACGATGAATTTCATAATCGGATTACCGAAGACGTCAAACGATAATGATGCAATCAGGGTGATTGTAGATAGACTGATGACATCAGTTAGATTTTTAGCAATGAAAGTTAGCTACTTGGTGGAATAACTAGCAGAAATCCATGCGGCACAGTTCGTGAAATGGCACGGAGTACTAGAGTCAATCGTCTCAGATCATAGTAGACACTTTACCTCCAAATTTTGGCAAAGCGTTCAAGCTGCATTACAGTCCAAGTGAGAGTTCAGCACAACATTTCATCCTCAGACCGACAGTTAGTCTGAGAGGACCATACAGATGTTAGAGGACATGTTGAGACCTGTGTCTTAGACTTGAAAGGAAATTGGGATCAGAAGCTACCATTGAGCGAGCTCTTGTACAACAGCAACTACCATTCCTAGATAGGAATGGCACCGTACGAGATACTTTATAGAAGGAAATGCAGATCTCTTACTCATTAGTACGAGTCTGGAGAGAAACGACTAGTTAGCTCGAACATCATCAAGAATACCATGGCAGACGTGAAGTTGATACGAGAAACTTTAGATACACCGCACAGTCGACAGAAAATTTTTGACGATAAGTGCTATAGACCCCTCGAGTTTCAAGTAGGAGACTCGGTCTTTTTCAAGGTGGCACCCATGAAAGGAATGATGCACTTTGAAAAGAAAGGAAAGCTCCGTCCTAGGTACATAGGACCCTTGAGATAATAGAGAGAGTCGGGAAGGTGGCTTATAGACTAACGCTTCCTCCTGAGTTAGCTACAGTGCACAACATCTTTCACGTCTTGATGTTGAAGAAATACATGCCAGACAGCTCCCATGTTCTTAGCCAAGAATCCGTTGTAGTATACGCTGATCCGACGTACGAGGAGAGACCGGCGCGGATCCTAGTTAGAAAGGAGAAAGTACTTAAGAATGAAGTATACCGCTAGTAAAAGTGTTGTGGTGAAATCATAGTGTTGAGGAAGCCACATGAGAATGGGAAGAAGACATGAGAAGAGACTTCCCGGAATTATTCTAATTTTCGAGGACGAAAATTTTGTAAAGGGAGTAGGTTGTAAGGACCACCATTTTCATGACACCTACTTACCATGTAATAAGTCATTAAGGAATAAAATGGGCATAATTTAATATCTTTTAGTACAATTTAAGTAACACGGTCAGGTACACGGCCGTGTGAGTGACCGTGTGCCATTCGGACTGCGTATCTATTAATAGCCATGTAAATGTACATAATCATGTAGTGTAACACAGTCAGGTACACGGCCGTGTAAGAGGCCGTGTACCACTCAGATAGATAATGTGTTTCAAAGACATGGCTGTGTTGAGTAGTCTCAACTAGTACATGCCCGTGTTCGAAATGTATACGCTCGTGTTGCCTTGCACATGCACGTGTAAGAGTCTGTGTAAAAGACTCTTTAATGAGCCGAGAGTCGCTGTAATGACTCTCATGAATTATGAAACTTAATTACTATGCAATGATGTAATTAAGTTAATAAGCACAATGTGCTTTTCAGTTGAATGAATTAAACAGGAATAGTAACGTTTAATTACTATTCGTGTAGTGAAAGGGGTAATCGACAATGAAATCGGTCCACCCTATTATGTGAGTATGCGTTGAAACACGCAATATCAAGAAACCGGTCTAGACGACCATTTCATGATACAGAACTGATGAGCTAGTCATCAGTATGCTCAGACTGGTCATCTGAGCGCAGTAGTGATAATTGCCCTAATAGATGTCCAGTATTAAGAAAAGTGGTCTAGATGACCTCTTCTCGCCTAGAGACCGACAAAATCGAGGTCAGAACGCTCAGATTAGTCAGTCAGATAGTGAATAGTGACTAGTGAACAGTGTGATACGCAGTGTCAGGTTAGTGGCCAAGACGGCCTTAATCTGGCATAAACTAATATATTAATAGTCAGCAGGCTCAATCTGGTCAATTGAGCACAAAATGTAGATTTTGTTTAAGATATACGTAGTATCGGGATGAGCTTCAAGACGCCTTTTTTTGCTTCGAAACTGATATATTTAGACTCAGGACGCCCAAATTAATCAATCGGGCACCTGACACATTTTTCGAGATGAGGTCATGTAGATACTGAAAACTAGTCTAGAAGACCTCAGACAGACGTAAAACTGATAAATTTGAAATCAGCATGTCCAAATTAGTCAGGGAGACTGTGTTTGAAATTTCACGCGAAAACACCTCGTTATGCGTGTGCAGCGTCAACACAGTGTAGGCCTAACCACAGTATCAAGAAATTGGTCAAGATGACTTTTTCTTGATATAAAACTGATATATTTGGATTCAAAATGCTCAAATTAGTCATTTGAGCACAAAAAGTAATTTTTGATCGGGAGCCATGTAGTATCGGAAAACTGGTCGAGACGACCTCGGATGAAAATAAAACTGATATATTTGGGTTCAGCACGCCCAAATTAGTCAGTATAGCCTATCTTAAAATTTTTCAAAAAATTAGTATAAAGGGCAAAATTTTGAGGGTTCTTGAAAAATAGCCCCCATATTTTTTCAAATCTAATTTTCTCCCTCCCCCACACCACACAAAGATGAACAGTGACTGACCATCGAATCCGGCCTGCGTTTTCAACACCACCAGCACCATTGGAAAGCTCTCGACGAGCTGAATCCAACGGTGTGCCGAGTCGATGGAACCGACGCCGGAGAACACCGTACGTGCCGCCTAAAGCCACCGGTGGCCGAACTTTTCAAACCGTGATTTCTTCGCTGTCTGGCATCCAAATGCCATGATTTCGGTCCCAATGGATTCGTGGCGAAGAGTAGAACAAAACCCAGGCTTCATTGCACGTCAACAGCCGCCGGTTTGCACCGCCCAAGGTTCACCATCGCCATTGCCGCTGTCGAATCTCACTATTCTGACGGAGTTGAGTTACAAGGTATGTATCAAAATGCTCAGAACAACACGTAGGTCAAAAGCCCCAAATCAATTTTGGGCAACAACGCCGGAAAATGAAGATCCAACACCGCCGTCGTCACCGACTTTTTGAGGGTCGATTTCCGACGATAGGAGCCTCGATTGGTGAAATTGACACCACGAATGGGTTCCTCTCATCGAGCTCTTCAAGATGGTGGTCGCCACTCCCATCGCCACTGTGGTCAACACCGGTCAACGCCGGTCAACGGTGACCTGGAAACCGAAAATTGAAGAATGGCCTGTTGGCCTATTTTCGACGTTCCGGACACATCCGCGGCATCGGATTTGCAAACTGGAGTTTTAAAAGTGAAGAACGATGATTCAAAGATTGTGTGGTCGAGACCGAACGATTCGTCTGACCGCCAACGGGAACGATTTTGGTAGTGGTTTTGGTCCCTTGATTCCTCAATTTATTATTGGAAATAATTATGTATTAATTATGGTTTACTGACTTGAGGAATTGTAAGAAAAAGGGATGAAATGTCAAAAAAGAGAATGTGAGGAAATGTGAATATTTTTACGTAAAAAGGGGAGCTTTTACGTAAAAAAAAATGGGCCTCTAGTTTAGTACGTGGCAGGTTAGAATAGGTTAGATGGTTTTGAGGCGTTTCCCAAACGCTGGAAACCCAAAAATTAAGCGAAAATGCTGCCGAAATTTCTAAAACGGCACAAAGGGGTATTTTAGGAAACGAGGGATGAAAATCTGAATGTGATGGAAACCTGAGCCCCCCTTGATGACCTAGGTTCGAGAAAAAAGAACGGACGTTGTGAGGATTAGTGAACCGCCCCATTAGAAATTTCGTAATGTAAGAAAACGACCCCTATGTCAGAATAGTACCACCCGAGGGACGGGTGCGATCTAAGTATAAAATTTGGGGCGATTACATCGGTAACGGTAACCCTACAGGCTAAATGGTCATACGGGAGGTATTCAGTCAATTGACTGGTCGGTTGGCCAGTCAAGGACCAAGTCTCAATGGGATAGTGAGAGACAGTGATTAATTTATCAAGTAGACAAATTAATCAAGCACGATTAGAAATTAGATATCAAATTCCCAAAGTAGAGTAGTTAGGTACCGATAGGCATCGGTATCACACAATGATAGTTTTATTGGTTCCTATCGATAGAGTAACCTAAGAGCGATGTTAATTAATTTATTGGATAAATAAATTAATTAACCATGATTAGAAAGTCAAATTCTTAAGAGAAGGGCAATTAGTACCGATAAGGATCGGTACCACATAATGAGAATTTTTATTAGTCACTAATGACCACGGTGACCTAAGAGTGAATGTTAATGAAATGCATTATGATTACAGGGAGGTACCTGTATTGTGACGAAGGCGAGAGTATAAACTGTCTGATGACAAGTAAGTACAACTCCGCCTACAGCATGGATAAAATGAATTTAAAATGATGCTTTTCTAGTATTTTAAGTATGTATCTTGCACACGATGCTTCACAGCATACATAACAGCATATAGTTTCACAATCGAGTAGATTGATGAAAGAACAAAATAGAAGCCATAGATCCCTACCGCGTAGGATTGGGGACAGCTTAGAGAAGCGTATGGCTAGAATAATTAAACAAGATGAAAATAAATAGGTGTGTCATACCGGCTCCTTTAGTCGAAGGGGTTTCCAGTCAAAGAAATTTAAGGCCAAAAGTTGAGCATCAGGTGATGGCTCTTCGGCATTAGCTGACCTCGGGCGTTACTGTTGGTCTGCACGCGCACGGTACTGACACATGGGCCCTAAATAGACAAGAAAAGAAAAGAGAAGTTTGAAGCATAAATGAACATAACCGGACCATGCATTAGTTATAGTTCGCTATGCTTTCTTTTTCAGTAGAGTGCATACAGTACACGATGCTTCTGTCATGCATAAAGTATGTGAAGTTTTATATTCAGTGTTATGACATGTTATGTGATGACATGATATGTTAGCTGATATGTGATATGCTTATATGGTATGTGATTTATTAAGTGATATATATCATGCTTATGATTTTAAGTATGTGCTATGTTTTAAACATGTTTTGCGGTTAACATATTGTATTTACTGGGCGTAAAGCTCATGGAGTGTGTTCATGCTGTAGGTAAGCTTCCTATAGCGTAAACACCAAGGGGCGATGATGGCGGCGGAGGTGGACGTGAGGATGAGGTTATGGATACACCGCGAGTATTCTTCCGCATAGTATGAGTAAATAGTATTTTGAACGGTGACAGTTAAAAAGTATTTTGAATAATAAAGGTTAAATGGTATTTTGAAACAGTAAACAGTATATGTATGAATAGTATATTTAAATAGTATTGATGAATACTAATCAGATAGACAAGTATATAAGTGTGTATGTATAATTGAAATTTTTATGTTTTTCAAATTTCGCATTTTAATAGTATACGTATGTGAATAGTAAATACGTATGCGTATATAATAAAAAAAATCCCTCTAAATTTATGGTATTAAATTCAGCAAGTTTAAGTATCAGTTTTAAAGAAGAAGTATAAGTAAAAGTTAAAGAAGCAAGTTAACTAACAGTTTTCAGTGACGGTCCGGGCCGCTGAGGGCACGGGGCATCACAAGTGTTCGGGAATCGGAGGGGCTAGTTCAGGGTCTTCCATTGATTCCCCGTTGTCCTTAGGCGCTTCTGGCTGGTGCTCGGCCACGGGGTCCTAGTCAGTAGGTTGGTGTGCAAGGTCTACTGGGTCATCCTCCATATTGGGAGCTGTTGCATCGTCTTGGGCTTGTACAGGGTTCCCGGGGTTGAGCACTTCTCTTTCAGAATCTACTATCTCCTGGATAATGCATCTCAAGTCTTCATTATGTAGAGGGTAGTGAACGAGATCCCTCACATACCATGGAACCCTTTTCCATAACAGGTGTGGCGGCCCGCCCCTCGTAGAGATCATACAATACTATTACAGTTAAGCTTTATCGCTAACTACGATAGATTGTACTCTCATGGGTCGCCGGCTAGTCTATCTCTCTTGTAAAACATGACGTTTTTGGGGGAATTTTTTTTTTAAACATCATGTAAAACATTTTTCACTATTTACTTTGTTGGCAAGTACAAATTAATTTACATAATACAGTACTTTCGTAAAATATATACTATTACAAAAGACTATTTCTTTTTCCCTTCTCTTTTATCACTCAGGGAAAGACTCTGGCAGGACCATATCCCTCGCCCCTTATCCTATTTCACACGCGCCATCCCGTCCGCCGTCCAGTCAAACAAAGCTACTGAGCTGGTCGCTTACCTGCAACATAAGCAAAAATGGTGAGCTACAAGCTCAGTAAGTTCAAACATGCAAGAAATAAAATTTCTATGAATAGTACTATTCATCATGAATACTAACGTTGACCACTATTCATATGTCAATAGTAACTTTGACCACTATTCATTATGAATAGTAAGTTTGACCACAACACAGTATATCAACCGTACATCTACCGCGATGTTAGTACCCTCACGAAACTGTCTTATGCTCAATTATGGCATAGTTTCAGTTTTAGGTAATTATCTTTGCTTATGTTCTGGTTTTGAACTCAGGTTAGCAGCACCATTTAAGTGCGCATGACTGGGAGTGGTACATTAGTGCTGACCTCCACAGCCTTAATCTCATAGCCCCGAAGGCAAATAGTACATGACTGGGAGCGGTACATCAGTGCTGACCTCCACAGCCTTAATCTCATCATAGCCCCGAAGGCAAAAGTACCTCCCTGTACGGAAGGCTGGTACGCCAGAAAGTGGTTTCATTACCGACTTTTTAAAATTCTAACCCGGTGACTTCACATTGTCTCGTGGTTAGGAATGGTTCACATTTTAATTTTAGATGAGTGAGTTTCATTAACCTCGCTCTAATGCCTGAAGCACAATTAACAATGTGTCCATTCTTAATAGTGCCCGTAGCACATTTCGTCTCTCTCTCTACTCTATAGTAGTGCCCATAGTACATATGTACCTAACTTATAGTTAGTGCATCAAAGTTAGCAACAATAATGCTATATGTTACAGACAGGTAAATGTCTGAACTTACCTTATCAGTTTCTTCCCCTTTTTCTTCTTTTCCTTTCCTGGATCTTTAATCGCTCACCTTGTGGGTCGATTTTGGGATCCTACAGACAAAACTTTATCTGTTAATTTCATTTCTATTTATAGCTTTTATTTTTCATTAAAAAGCTTAAATAAAACCTATTTATAACTTTTTAGGCTTTATTTATCATTTTCCCCATTTTTCTCAACTTTTACAAAATTACGATTTTACCCCTATATTTTGGCAAAATTGCAGTTCTACCCCTGACGGAAATTTTCCCGATCCAGACTGCATTTTTGGCTCTCAGGAACTTTTCTGACTCTTTTCTATTCATTACCGGGTTCGTTTCTATTTTATTTCCACTTTTCACTTTCCCGACCCTCGGGAAGCACTATTCCTACCCTTACATCGGTTTAGTGATTTTCTATCGTTTCGGAACCTCAAATGGACGTTTCACTAGTATTTAAAACGTTCATCTAGACTTTCCCGATTTAGGTCTCCGAGGCTCGGATTTTCCGTACCCGAATCGGACCTTTATTTCATTTCCCAAAAACACCCCCCCCTCAGGGTCGGTTTTTCAGTTTCACTCGCGTTTTACATTTTTAGGGGACGGGTTACTATTCACGAACAACCCCTTAGGTTTTCCTTATTCAATTTTCTATTAGGGACTCGGGTTTCCGACCTGACCCTAAACTTTTATTTTTAATTCTCTTTTTACACCAAATGCCGTTTTCGAAATTTCGGCAGCATTGCGGTGTAAATTTAAGGTTACCGGCGTTAGGTACGCCTCGAACCATATGTACCTGCCACGTACTATACCACAAGCCTATTTTATGTAAAAGTTTTCCAAACTTTTACATAAAAGCTCACAAATTCCAATTCACATTTTGAACCACATTGCACAAAATTTCTTTCAATTTTGCCCCTGGTTTTGGCCACGGTTTTCACACTCAAAACCTAACCAAAACTTCTCAAATTTTCAACCAAATTTTAAGCTATTCCAATGTCATTATCTAGCACATTTTCAAGCCAATTACATGTATTTTTCAACACAATTCCTAGGGTTTTTAACCTTTACAACCCACGGCCAAATTAGGAGAAACATACACCAATTTTTTTGTTTCATGCTTTCAATCACAAATCCATCATTTCCATAATAAATTGCATGATTTAAATCATCCAAACATCAAGTAAACCATGCAAAATTTTTTTTCCCAAACCCTAATTAACCCATGGCCATATTAGGGTAATTTCACACCAAAATTTTTTTCAAGCTTTCCATCATATAAATCATGCTTTATATTTGACCAAAATATGATTTAAAGCATGTTAACACTTAAACCACAATAATTTCTCATTGACTACTCTTGGTAACCCACGGTTTTACCCTTGGAAAACCAACCAAAATTTGGTTTTTCTTTAAACCAAATGCATGGTTTTTCTCCCAATTACACCCTTAACAAAACCCAAGCACCAAATCAATCAAAACAAACCAAAAATTTTCCATCCTTTCCACTATTCATTACACAGATTTTTGGAAGAAAAATCAAGAAATTTTCAAACCAAGGAGAGTTACCTTGTTCACTTGCTTCCTTGGACTTCAATGAAAGGTTTGACACCAATTTTGTGAAGTAAACTTGAAGTGTTCACTTGGTCTCTCTTGGGTTGCTCACGTATTCACCATGAAAACACTTAGAAAAATTTTTTTGTGATGTTTTGGCTTGTAATTTATTTCGGCCATTTGTTCCCAAAAGTTGCCGACTTAACCACAAAGAAAGCCAATTAATTTGGCTTTCAACCAATCAAAAATCACCACCTTTCAAACCTATTTCTTTCCAAATTTTTCAAAAATTAAAATGGTGGAATTTTGGCCAAATCTTGGCCTTTAGATCAAAAAGCAAACTAATCTTGGCCATTAATGCCACCAACCACCATTTTTCATTGATTTATTAAATGGATTTATGATGTCATAAATGCAAAGTAAAACTTTGACTTTGACTTTGACTATTCATGTTAATTCGACTACTTTTTGACTGATACCGATTCGAGCCGAAATTTTCCTGAAATCTTCCCAGCGGGTTCCTGAGGTCTCCTGTGCAATTGGATCAATTTAAACTGCTTTCGTTTGATCAAAATCAATCCCGGAAGTTTTCCGTCTTTTATTGCCCCGGTTAGGGTTTTCAATGCCGTTTTTGGCACCGTTCCGCCCGTTTCAACTCAGTGAATTTTTCCAACACTGAATTTTTGCTCATCAGTATTGTTAGAACATTTTAATACATTCTAAACAATATAATTATATTTATTTCACTCTTTAAATAGTACAAATAGTTATATACATACATTTATACATTTTCTTCCGAGAATGCCTAAATCTCCCGGTTGTCACAACAGGTCAGCTATCTTTGCAAATGGTCTGTCTAAAGGGATGTGAGATAACATGGCATCCATAAACCTTTGATAGTAATGTGCCATGGCCTCCCCCTTGTAGGCATCCTAGATATCAGAGAGGGCACCGTATCGCCTCTCATGCATATCGCTCCAAATGTCCTTGTCTCTAGATGGCCCAATGCTCTCACGGAGATCTCAGTAGAATTCAGCCCAGTGCATTATTGGGTCCTCTTCTTAAGTTGTCCATTCCACCAGGCTATTGTTGGTCCATCCAGCCTACTATTGGCCAAAACCACCTGTTATTGAGGTGGGATATGGCAAGTTCGGAAGATATCCTACATACGACAGATCTAATATGGGAGCTCGTACAAGTGATGTCCATTATATCGGTCTGGTTGCATGGCGATGAAAGTCATGCTCGCCTGATGATCTTTGTGTACTTGGCGGGGGTTAATCGGTTCAGCCATACTACATATTATAATTAAAGCATTAACTTAAATACTAACATCGTAAGATAAAAGCTAACTTACTCGGCCAGATAAGGCAGGCATGCGGCGATGTGAGGTAGGGTGGCAGGAAACCGCTCTGATATCAATTGTGACAACCCGTGCCCTATGTGGCCCAGACCGTCACTTAAAACTGCTACTGATACTTAAACTTACTTACTTAATACTATAAATTTAGGGATTTTTTTTGAAGGCATACATTTTTACTATTCACATCATATACTTTACAAATACAAAAGTTCAAACAACTGAAGTTCAAGCTTATATACATACTTATGAAATTGCTTAGCTGATTACTACTCAAAATATAATGTTTGTTTAACACTATGCGGAAGTCAAAACTTACCGTGGTATCCACAACCTTACCCTTACATCCACCTCTGCCGCCGTCACTACCCATTAGGGTCTAAGCCGTAAGTTGCTTACCCACAGCATGAACACACACTATGAGCTTATTGCCCAGTAAGTACAACATGTCATCTGTAAAACATGTTTAAAACATAATACATACTTAAAAATATATATGCATATCATACACTGAATCATAATACATGCAAGACCAAAGTATCATATAGAACTGAGTACATAACCGAAATATCACACAGCTGGATGCATAGTAGAAAACATCATGTGACTAAATGCATATCTACTGTAGCTGGAAGCATGCTGTAGCTATAACTAAGACATATCGTGAACAATGCATGAACCGATTATGCTCATATTATGCTTTAAAATTCATTATCTTTTCTATGTCTAGTTGAGGGCCCATGTGTCAGTGCCGAATGTGTGTAGATGATTGGAAACGTCCATGATCACAAACTTAAGAGCTGTCAATGGAGACTCATCATACTTAAACAGAGATACCTCTTCAAATGGAAGAGGTTGATACGACATGCTTAATGATTACTCAATTGTTGAATTGTTTCTGATATCTTTCTGCCATACGGTCTACTAGAGTATCCCCTAATCATACGTGATAGGGATGTATGGCGTCTAACTCATGCTTTCATAAATCTACATGATTATAAAGCTATATGTTCTTATAACTTGCTATGTAACTACTGTGCATGGTTTATATACTTAACATAGTGTAAAATAACACTTTAAATTCATTTTTGCTCGTACTGTAGGTGGAGTTGTACTTACCTAATCTGTAGACAAAACTTGTACTCTCGCCCTTGTTAAATTACAAGTATCTACCTGTCATCATAACGTATTTCATCAATACTCATCGCTGAGTCACTAAGACCGTTAGTGGCTAGAGAAGCTATCGTCGTATGTTACCGTTTGCCGTCAGTACTGTTAGGAAATGCCCTAAGCATTAGAGACATTTTGATGTATTTATTTTGAACTGGATAATAAAATTATATATAGAGGTTATTCATTACATTGCTATATATCCTCGTCTTATTTACATGTTAAAGTAAATGTAAGCAAATATGGCTCCCTGACTGCTTGTGTTAAACTGTTAGAACGTTGCATGCAATAGACTTTTGTATGCAAGAAGACAATGTTCTAAAGTTAGCAGTCTAAACTATGGTCTGTAGTCTATGGGGTTAGACCGAGCATCTAACTCATGTTAAGACTATTATGTTGTCTAAAGCCTTGGAGGGGACGGTTTGTCTTGACTGTCTGGAGCTGGACTCCCAAGTACAGACATAGATATGTTGCTTGGTGGTGACATATTAGACCAGGACTAAAGCATGATTGATCTACGAAGTTCGCTTTGAGTGGATCGATCTGCTTTTCACATTCATTATGCAGTAACCTTAATCCTGAGTAAAAGGACAGCTTCATGTATATGACTTGTGTACTTTGATGTTCCAATGGCTAAAGTGTCTCAGAGGTAGTAACCTTATAGACCGGTTCGTTGGGTGCATGACTTGTTACGATGAAGGGTTCGTTTACAGATATCAGAATCATAGCTCTAATGAGGAGTTAAGGGTATCCTCTTAAAGGCATTATACTGAATGTGAAAATGGACAAGGCCTTGGGTCGTTTGCTGGAAGGATGACTTCTTATTCACATATGGTGAATAATCATTTTCTTTATTCGGTAGTATAATGGAACTTTAAGATAGCCTGATCAGTAGGATTAAACAGACTTTAGCCTAAGGCTGATCATGGATATCATATGAGGGTTCTGCATACATGACAAGGTCATTGGATGATAGCTTGTCACAGGCTTACGTAATACGGTATATAATTGGGAGTTTAGTTTCAGGTTTATAGTGGTGTGACTCTGAAATTAGTGATCATATGATTGAGTTGTTCGGTAAAAGAATGATGATCATATGGATTTGCGGGAGCCCGATTATATATGTCCAATCAGTCCCTCTACTAGCTCCACATAATTCCTTAACGTTTGGCAAATTGATTTGTGTATGCTCTTGGCTGGTTTATTATGCATGGATGGTGATGATATAGGATTAGGATGGTAGATAGGATTCTCTCCAGTTGGATTCAGATTTTGTTTTGGATAATAGAGTACACAATTATTCGAACTCCAAATAAAGTTGCCATGATTTTATTTGAGATCGGATTGGAGTTGTAGAAAATTATCCATGAGAACAAGAATTTGAAACACAACTGTTTTGTGGATTTTGAAATTTGAAATTTTAAATTTTAAATTTTAAATTTGAAATTTGAAATTTGAATTTTGAATTTGAAATTCGAATTTAAAATTTGAATTTGAAATTCGAATTTGAAATTTAAATTTGAAATTTAAATTTAAAATTTGAATTTGAAATTTGAAATTCAAATTTTGAATCACAGTCCAAGTGGGATTCGAATTTGTTGTGAAAAATCTACAAGGTTTGAAATACGAATTTGAGTTGGATAAGGAGAGGATAATCTTGTTAGAATCCTATTTGAATTTTGAATCCAAATCCTAACTAATGATGGACGAAATTTTGAGAATTATCCTCAATGGATTTTCGGTTTTTTGTGGATAAGGTTCAAGAAAAAAATTCAAGTTTCAATCCCAGTTGAATTTGGATTCTCTCTTCCCAGAAAAGTGGCCAAAATTTGGAGCATATCTCCTAGGGAAAATTCGGTTATTTTGGATAAGGATGAGATAAGATTCAAGCTTAAAAATCGTAGTGGAATTTTGATTCACCCTTATCCTAAAAGTGGCCAAAATTTTGAGGAAATTTTCTCCTTAGAATTTTCGGATTTTTTGGTTGAAAAATGGGGATAAAATTCTAGTTAAAATCTTGTTTAGATTTGGATTGGATTTATCCCATAATGGTTGAAATTTTGTTAGGATTTTCCCTTGGATAATTTCGGATTTTATGGTTGTGGATAAGGGAGAATATCTTCTCCTAATCCAATTCAAATTCAGAGAATCACCTCATGTAGGTCTATAAATAGAGGTCCTGCCACTCCAGTTCTCTTAAACCACAGACTCTCAGGTGAGCAGGCTTATTGTTGCACAGCTCATCGCGACAATAAGTTTTGTAGAGATCTGGGTGGTCGGAAGAAGACTAGTAGTGCTAGCATACCGATCGAGGTTCAGAGTGCCCACACACTCAGCCATTCGGGAATTGGAGAATAGTAGAGAAGGCTAGTTGGTTGAAGCCTCCGGTCATTCTCCTCTTGCAGATTGGCGTCCTTGAGGTATGAGTTTTAATTGTTGTTGGTTTATTGTATATGGCATCATGAGATATTTAACGATTTGAAAAATTTTTATTGTTTCGCTGCGCCACTCTGATACATTTTTACCGATTTAATTTGCCTACAAGTACTAACTTGTTCTCTTTTTGGAGAGTTTTGATTGTCTAATCGTGGTTAATTAACTTATTACCGAATAAATTAATTAATGTCACTCTTAGGTTACTACCACCGTTTGTGACAATAGACTTTATTGTTGTATGGTATTGATGCCCATCGGTACCAAACTGCTCTACTTTAGGAATTTGTTATCTAGTTTCTAATCATGCTTGATTAATTTGTCTACTTGACAATTAAATCACCATCCCTCACTATTTTGTTCAAAACTCGATCCTTGACTGGTTAGTCGACCAGTCAACTAACTGGTTACCTCGCGCATTGTCGATGTGACGCCCCGTGCCCTCAGTGGCCCGGACTGTCACTTAAAAACTAAACTTGCTTACTTGCTATTCTTATACTTTAAAGTCGATGCTTAAAATTACTTAACTCGATACCATAAAATTAGGGATTTGTTTTATTTCACATGTACGTATTTACTGTATACATACTATTCAAAAATATCGTTTAACGATTATTATTCAAAAATACGGTTTACGGTTACTATTTAAAAATACCATTTAACGGTTACTATTCAAACATACTGTCTGGCAATTACTATTCAAAGTACTATTTAATCATTACTATTCAAAATACTGATACTCAAATTTTATGGAAGATAAACTCGCGGTGTCTCTATAACCTTACCCTCACATTCACCTCCGCCACCATCGCCCATTGGGATTTAAGCCATAGGACACTTACCTACAACATGAACACACTACTTGAGCTTTACGCCCAGTAAGTATAACATGTTTACCGCAAAACATGTTTAAACATAGTACATACTTAAAAACATATAAGCAGTCATATATCACATATACCACTTTAACATATCACATATCACATACCACATATCACATATCATATCAAGGATTATAAAACTTCACATAACATGTGCATTATAGAAGCATCGTGTACTGAATGCATCTAGAAGTATGGTGAACTATAACTAATGCATGATCTGGTTATTCATTTATGCTTCAACGTCTCTTTTCTTTTCTTGTCTATTTAGGGCCCATGTGTTAGTACCGTGCGTGCACGGACCATCGGTAATGCCCGTGGTAAAATAGCCAGAGAGCCATCAACGGATGCTCAACTTTCTACTTTAACTTAAAAACCCCTTCATTTGAAAGGGCCGGTACGACGCGCTTACTACTTTCCATCTTGTTTATCTTTTCTAGCTATATGCTTCTCTAAGCTGTCCCAACTCCTACATGGTAGGGATGTATGGCATCTAACTTGCTTTTTCATCAATCTACTTGATTGTGAAACTATATGCTCTTAAACATGAGGTGCAACATCGTGTGCATGGCATACATATTTTAACATACTGTTAAATGTCATTTAAAAGCATTTTCGTTTATGCCATAGGCAGAGTTGTACTTACCTAATCGTAAGCAACTTGAAATCACGCCTTTATCAATTCATAGGTTACTACCTATCATCAATAACGTTTCTCATTAATACTCTTGTTGAGTCACTATTAACGTTAGTGACTATAACTTGCGTTTCTATGGGGTACCGAGACCCGTCGGTACCCTATTGGCCTATTATGGGTATTTGGTGTCTAACCCATATCATGTTCGATCAATCATCTACTTGACAGATTAATCATCGTTCCTCACTGTGTTGTTCAAAAACGTGGCCCTTGACTAGTTTACCGCTCAGTCAACAGACCGGTTAACTCGTGTGTTGGTAACTAAGTAGTCTATCGAGTTGCTATACGTAAACTTAGTGCAGTAACCGACCGGGTTACTTCGCTTGTTGGGGTATGGTAGCCTATCGGGCTACTAAGGCTTGTTTGGTGTAATGGCCCACCGGGCCACTATGGCTTACTTGGGGTAGTAGCCTACCGGGCTACTAAGGCTTGTTTAGTGTGGTAGCCTACTGGGTTACACACACTATTTTACTTTGAAAAAATATTATTTGGGTTGACTTGTAAAAATCTTGGAAAAATTCCTTATTTTGAAACCGCCCTCTTATCACCCCATTGGAAGGTGGGGGACGTTTTTATGAAACCTTGTTCATATTTTAAAGTGTTAAAAACACATTTTGATTTTGAAGTGTAAAAATTATATTTTTAAAGCTTGCATTTTAAAGGTGGTTTTTGAACCACTTTTGAAAACTATTTTGAAACTTAGTCTAAACGACTTTGTTTGAAATTTTCTCAAACATGAAAGTTTTCTTCCTCGACAAGATGAACAAATCTCATGTTCATCTCGGAGCATAAATCTAACTCTAACGGCTCCTAATTTCATTAAACCAATGGGATTGGTGCCCAGTTTTTTGTAAAAGTCCCAGTTTTACGTCTCTGTAAAAATGGCTTGGTTTGAGGCTCGAAACGGCTAAATTTTTGACTCACGTGGGTGGTTCTCAAGGTCTCGATGAGATCTACAACTTTTGTGTTGAGTCTGAGAACTGGTTAGGAATCTAAGTAGGTCATTTCTAGCAAAACCCGAGACTGTTTTAACACTCAGATTTTTGTTCCCAATTTTGGACACCGAAACAAAACTGGCCGAAAGGTCTATCTTAGGTTCATTTTTGGCCGAGGTCTATTTGACACAAAAATGACCGTATTGAAATTTACTTAAAACATCATGTTTCACCAATCCCAGATTCAGAACCTAAGTGGGTCAAAATGGCCAAAATCTGTGGCTGTTTTCTAAAGACAGATTTGTGTCCAGCTACCATAATACACATCCATGCATTCACATCCACAAATCATATGCAACTTAAAGTAAACACAACCACCACCATAATGACTTTAAGAAATGAAAGCTAAGGGCTCAAATAACTTAATACAACCTTGTGCATAAACAAATGGACATAAAACCCTTAGATTGAAAACTAAATTTTTCAACCAATCACCATAAGAAGGGTTTTGGTTTTTACCTTTGGTGCTTTGGACTCAAGTACACTTTTGGCTAATCTTGGGGGGTCAAAATGCCATGGAAACTCAAGGGATTGAGGTTGGTTTTATGCTAGCCAAGTTACCAAAAAAAATCATTCAAACAACAACTCAAAACCAAGAATCAAAATACAAGGAAAATCAGTTTTGTACTTACCCTTGGTGCACCCGAAAAGCTTGGTTCGGTCTCCCCTTGCTCAAGCTTGGAAGAGGTTGGTTTTTTGTGAGTTTTGGTCAAGGTTTTAGCTTGCAAAATGTTGGCTTTTGGGGCTGAGAAGATTTGGCAGCAAGCAAGGAAAAGAAGAAGAAAAAGGCTTGTGGTTTTAGGTGTGTGGAAGCAAAAGTCCATGTCTTATGTCAAGGGTGCCTTTTATAGGCAAAATTGATCCAACTCACTTAGGCTTAATCCTACTTAATTATCTACCAAATTAGCCAAATCTTGGGACAAATATGCTGCCACTTTTCAGAAGAAGTGGACACGGGCTGCTCATTGGGAGGAGGAAAGAATAAGCAATGTTTGTTGACTACTTTTTAAAAACCCTGAAATATTATATTCCAATGTGTCATGGCTAGGAAGATTATTTTAATGGCCACCTTTTGGGCTATGTTTGCTGTAGATTACAGCTACTTTTACAGCTAAGGGGCATGGAAATTTAAGGCCAATTTTATCTGTGTTGGCTTCTCATCGCAGTTTAATTTTATACTACGGTGTTTGATCTTTTCTCGGTAGTGTTCCAATTTTCACCAGAAAATTAGTTTTCTAAATTTGATTTTTATACTGTAAATTCCTGATTGTTTTCTACTGTCTAGGAGCCCATTATTAGTCTAAATTACTGTTCACATCCTACACTGTGGTTGTGTCTACACTGTGTTATCCTTTCGCATGCAAACCGAGGCGTTCCTGGGTGAAATTTCAGACACAGTTTCTCTTGACTAATTTGGACATGCTGATTTCATTTTTATCAGTTTTACGTCCATCAGAGGTCATCTAGACCAATATTCGGGGTTGGTGTGACCCCACTTTGAAAAACGTGTCAGGTGTCCGATTGACTAATTTGGGCGTTCTGAGCTCAAATATATCAGTTTCGGGGCGAGCAAAGGTCATCTTGACCCTCATCTTGATACTGCGTATCTCTCAAACTAAAAATCTCGTTTTGTACTCAATCAACCAGATCGATTCTACTAACCGTTCGTGCATCAGCTTTAGGTCAAATTAAGGCCGTCTTGGCCAATAACTTGACACTGCGTTCCTCACTATTCACCATTCATCATTTTCTACTTAACTGATTGGTCTGAGTGTTCCGACTCTGATTTTGTCAGTCTCTAGGTGAGAGGAGGTCATTTGGACCATTTTCTCGACATCGTACCCTTGCTAGGGCTATCTCTCGCTATTGTGCTCAAATGTTCAATCTGAGCTTTCTAGTGATCTATTTACCCGTCTTGTGTCAAGAATTAGTCGTCCGGACCAGTTTCCTAACACTACCTATCTCATTCATTTATACACATAATAGGGCGGACCAAGTTCACTGTCAATCGCCCCTTTTCACTACATAAATAGTACTTAAACAGTACCGTATCTGTTTAGTCTATTTAATGGGGAAATATACTATATTTTCCAACTTGATTACTCATTGTATAGTAATTAGGTTTCATGCAATTTGAGGGTCTGTGTAACAGCTTTCTACTCATTACACGGCCTTCAACACGGCCTCTAACACGGATGTGTATAAGGTAACACGGGCGTGTATACACCGGACACGGGCATGTACTAGCTGAAGTTTTTCAACACGGCCATGTTTCAAAACACGGCCTTTTACACGTTCATTAACCCGAGCGATACACAGCCATGTACCTGACCGTGTTCTGCTACACGGCCATGTACACATACATGGCTACACACATGTATACAGTCTGAGTGGTACACGGCCACTTACACGGCCATGTACCTGACCGTGTACTTTAAAAATTGCACTAAAATGTATCAAATTGTTCTTAAATTTCTCATTAAATTGAAAATTAAAGTACATGATCAGGGCGGTCCTTACATGTGGCGGCCCGCCCCTTGTGGAGATCATACAATACTATTACAGTTGAGCTTTATCGCTAACTGCGATATATTGTACTCTCATGGGTCGCCGACTTATCTCTTTCCTCTATTTAAATCATGACGTTTTTGGGAAAAAAATTTTTTTCTTTAAACATCATATAAAATCTTTTTCCACTATTTACTTTGTTGATAGGTACAAAGTAATATAAATAATACAGTGCTTTTGTAAAATATATATAATTACAAAAGAACTGTTTCCCCTTTTTTTTTCTTCACTTTAACGCTCAGCGGCAAGACTCTGGCAGTACCATATCCCTCGCCCAGTTATCCCATTTGACACGCGCCATCCCGTCCGCATCCAGTCAAATAAGCTACTGAGCTGGTCGCTTACCTGCAACATTAGCAAAAATGGTGAGCTACAGGCTCAGTAAGTTCAAACATGCAAGAAATGAAATTTCTATGAATAGTACTATTCATCGTAAATAGTACCTTTGACCACTATTCATACGTGAATAGTAACTAAACTGTCTCACACTAGTAAGTTTGACCACAACACTGTCTCACACTATTAATGGTGAATAGTAAGTTTGACCACAACACTGTCTCACACTAGTACATCTATCGCGATGTTAGTGCTCTCACTAAACTGTCTTATGCTCAATTATGGCACAGTTTCAGTTTTAGGTCATTATCTTTATTTACGTTCTGGTTTTGAGCTCAGGTTGGCAGTACCATTTTAAGTGCGCATGACTGGGAGCGGTACATTAGTGCTGACCTCCACAGCCTTATCTCATAGCCCCGAAGGCAAAATTTTACATTGACTGGGAGCGGTACATCAGTGCTGACCTCCACAGCCTTATCTCATAGCCCCGAAGGCAAAAGTACCTCCCTATACCGAAGGCTGGTACGCCAGAAAGTGGTTTCATTACCGACTTTTTAACATTCTAACCCGGTGACTTCACATTGTCCCGTGGTTAGGAATGGTTCACATTTTAATTTTAGGTGAGTGAGTTTCATTAATCTCGCTCTAGTGCCCGAAGCACAATTAATAATGTGTCCATTCTTATAGTGCCCGTAGCACATTTCGTCTCTCTCTCTATTCTATCATAGTGCCCGTAGCACATATGTACCTAACTTATAGTTAGTACATTAAAATTAGCACAATATTGCTATATGTTGCAGACAGGTAAATGTCTGAACTTACCTTATCAGACTGTTCTCTTTCTCTCTCTTGGATCTTGAATCGCCTTCCTTGTAGGCCGATTTTGGGATCCTACAGACAAAACTATGTCTGTTAATTTCTTTCCCATTTATAGCTTTTATTTTTCATTAAAAAGCTTAAATAAAACCTATTTATAACTTTTTAGGTTTTATTTATTATTTTCACCGTTTTCCCCTAACTTTTACAAAATTACGATTTTGCCCCAATATTTTGGCAAAATTACAGTTTTGCCCCTGACGGAATTTTATTGATCCAGACTGCATTTTTGGCTCTCAGGAACTTTTCTGATTTTTTTCTAATCATTACCGGGTTCGTTTCTATTTTATTTCCACTTTTTGTTTTCCCGGCCCTCGGGAAGCACTATTCCGACCTTTACGTCGGTTTAGCGATTTTCTATCGTTTCGGAGCCTCAAATGGACGTTTCACTAGTATTTAAAACGTTCATCTAGACTTTCCCGACCTAGGTCTCCGAGGCTCGGGTTTTCCGTTCCCGACTCAGACCTTTATTTCATTTCCAAAAACGCCCCCCCCTCGGGGTCGGTTTTTCAATCTCACACGCGTTTTTCATTTTTAGGGGGTCGGGTTACTATTCATGACCCACCCCTTAAATTACCCTTATTCACTTTTTCCGTTAGGGACTCGGGTTTCTGTCCCGGCCCTAACTTTTATTTTAAATCCCTATTTTACCCCGAATGCCGTTTTCGAAATTTCGGCAGCATTTCGGCGTAAATTTAAGGTTTCCGGCGTTAGGTACGCCTCGAACCGTATGTACCTGCCACGTACTATACCACAAGCCTATTTTATGTAAAAGTTTTCCAAACTTTTACATAAAAGCCCTCAAATTTCAAATTTCACATTATCACCCACATAACAAAATTTTTTTTCACATTTCACACTTAATTCGGTTTCGGTTTTCACAACCAAACCAAATTAAATTTTGTCCAACTTACACCACACTTTAGGCCATTCAAATGTCATGTTTCCAACACTTTTTCAAGCCCGTTTTCAATGCATTTTCAACCACATTTTTAGGGTTTTTATGCACTTAGAACCCACGGCCTTATTAATGAAAATCATGCTCAACATATTTGTTTCATTCTTTCAATCACATTGCCACCATTTACACATTAATTTGCATGATTTCAATCAACCAAACATCACCTAAAATCAAGCAAAATTTCTTCCAAACCATTAACAAAACCCACGGCCACTTTATATAATTCATGCCATAAATTTTTTTCAAGCTTTTCATGATGAAATACAAGCTTTATTCTTCACCAAATTAAGCTTAGAAAGCATATTAACAATTAACCACACACTTTTCTCATTGGTTACCTAAGGTAACCCACGGATTTACCTTTGAAAAACCAACCAAAATTTGGTTTTTCTTTAATGAATTAGCATGGTTTTCTTCCTTAATACATCCTTAACAAAACCCAACATCAAATCCATGAAAAACAACCAAAAATTTCACATCTTTTTATCACTATTCATCCACGGATTTTGTGAAGAAAACCATGAAAAAAATCAAGTGCAAGGAAAGTTACCTTAATCAATTGCTTCCTTTGTCTTCAAGGAGTGTTTTGACACACTTTTTATGAAGAAATGTTGAAGAAAAAGCTTGGTTTCCCTTGGTCCCTCACGTAGCCACCATGGAAGGAAGTTAGAAAAATTTTCTTATGGCTTTTGCTTTGAAAATTGGCTTCGGCCAATATGTTCCAAGATTGCCGACTTAACCATGCAAGAAAGCCAATTAATTTGGCTCAAAACCAATCAAATTTCAACACCTTTCCAAGCCATTACTTTCCATAATTTTCAAAAATTAAAAATGGTATATTTTGGCCAAATCTTGGCCTTTAGATCAAAAGGTAGATGAATCATGGCCATCCATTCTACCAACCACCAAAATTCTTTCATTTATTAATCTTGAATTATGATGTCATAAATGCAAAAGTGAAAGTTGACTTTGACTTTCACTATTCACATTAATTCGACTACTTTTTGACCGATGCCGGTTCGAGCCGAAATTTTCCTGAAATCGTCCCGGCGTATACCTGAGGTCTCCTGTGCAGTCGGATCAATTTAATCTGCTTCCGTTTGATCAAAATCAATCCCGGAAATTTACCGTCTTTTATTGCTCCGGTTAGGGTTTTTAATGCCGATTTTGGCACCGTTTCACCCGTTTCAACTCAGTGAATTTTTCCAACACTGAATTCTTACTCGTCAGTATTGTTAGAACATTTTCACATATTCTGAACAATATAAATACATTTATTTCACTCTTTAAATAGTACAAATTATTATATACATACAATTGTACATTTTCATCCGAGAATTGTCTGAATTTCCCGGTTGTCACATTACAGTCGAATATATAGCCTACTGGGTTACTTAGCTTATTTGGTGTGGTAGCCTACCGGGCTGCCTCTACTATTTTATTTATTTTGAAAATTGTTTTAGAAGTCTTATAAACTTTTTAGAAAATTTTATGTTCTTTGAAACCGTCCCCATATCACCCTGTTGGAAGATGGGGGCATTTTATCAAAACCATATTTTCATTTTAAAAAGGGAAGAACACATTTTGGTATTCATTTTTAAAAGTGGTTTTTTGAACCATTTACTGAAACTGTTTTAAAACTTGTTTGAAATGATTTAATTTATAAATTTGGCGAACATAAAACTTTTAGTCCTCAACGAGATGAATAACTTCGTGTTCATCTCGAAGCCCAAATCAAACTCTAATGGGTCCTAAACTCATCAAACCTGTGGCTAAACATATGTCCAGTTTTAGAAAAATTCCAATTTTATGCTTGTTTAAAAACGGCTCTGTTTAAGGCCAGAAACGACCAAATTTTTAAAACTCGTGTAGGTCATCTTAAAGGCTTCAACAAGATCTAACTTTTGTGCTGACTCCGAGATCTGGTTGGGACTCTAAATTGGTCATTTTTTTAAAAATCTGAGACTATTCTTGTTTCTCAGGATTTTAGTCCTAATTTTGAACTCCGGTTAAAAACAACTTGGAAAACCTATCTTAGAGTCATTTTTGGCCAAAAGCTATTTGATGTAAAAACGACTGTAATGAAATTTCCTTATAAAAATCCCAAAATTGGACCATAACATGCTCGAAAATGGCCAAAATCGTGGCCTAAAAACTGAGAACAGGTTGGCTTCCAGCCAACCCTATAAACATCCATTCACACATCCATCACAAAAATTTAAACCATAACCACACAATCATATAAACTTAAAAATAAAATGCTAAGGGCTCAAAATAAACTTATTACAACCTATTGCACAAATAAATACACATAAATTTCCTTGATTAGAACTTAAATGAAACTAAACCTTAAATAGGGTTTTGGTTTTTACCTTGTGTGCTATGAACCAAGCACAATCTAGACCAAAGGTGGGTGACCAAAACCGTGGGGACCTTGGTGAAAAAAGCGAGTCGACTTTTGCTAGGAAGGAAAAAAAAAATTTCTTTTTATCATCAAGCCAAAGGAAACTAACAAAACCATAAAGATTGGTTCTAGGACCTTACCAAAAAAAACAACCTTGAATGACTTGAAATGACCTTGAGTGGAATCCTCCTAAACAAGCCTGAATGGGCCTAATTTTTGGTGATCTTTGGCTGAGTATCTTGGCTGGAAAATGGTCAATTTTTAGGCTAGAGGGGGTTTGGATTTTCTGAAGAGAAAGGGAGATAGTGTTGTGTTTTCTTGAATGAGCAAAAGAAAGAAAATGACACCTTAGGTCAAGCATGTCCTTTTATAGGCAAATCTAACCCAAAATTAATCAATCAATCCTAAGCTTACTTAATTAAGCAAATTTCTTGCTAACTTGGGGGACAAAAACCTACAGTGGCTACCTTAAAAAACCAAGGAAGGCTGGCGCACACAAGGGGGTCAAATTGCCTTAAATGCGTGGTTGGCCATGTGATAAAACTATTGCATTTTTTTTTATTCAATGTGTAGCAGCCTAAGCAATATTTTAATGGCCACTTTTGGGCTACTTTGCAGCATGTTTTCTACTGCCTTTTTAGTAGAATACACGGTTTTATAAGGGGAGAATTCATTTGTAATGCTTCTCTTAGCAATCTAATTTCTCGCAGCAGTATTCGGTCCTTTTTCGATGGTGTTCTAGATTTCGATCAAAATTGGATTTTCTGAATCTGATATTTACACTGATAATTCCTAGTTGGGTTGTAATGCCTATGAGCCCATTCTGTATCTATTTTACTATTCATTTCTTATACTGTGGTTGTGTCTATACTATGTTGTCATTGCGCACGCATAACGAGACGTTTTCGTGTAAAATTTCAAACACATTCTCTCCTGACTAATTTGGACGTGCTGATTTCAAATTTATCAGCTTTACATCCATCTGAGGTTGTCTTGACCAGTTTTCAAGATTCGTGTGACCCTACCTCGAAAAACGTATTTTGCACTCAATTGACTAATTTGAGCAGTCTGAGTCTAATTATATAAGTTTCGGGCTGAGAAAAGGTCGTCTTAACCCCATTCCCGATACTGCATATCTCTTAATTAAAATTCACGTTTTACGCTCAATTGACCAAATTGAGCGTGTTGACTGTTAATGTATCAGTTTTATGTTAAATTAAGGCCATCTTGGCCATTAACCAGACACTGCGTATCTACTATTCACTATTCACTATTTTCTACTTAATTGACTAGTCTGAGCATTCTGACTCTGATATTGTCAGTTTCTAGGTGAGAAGAGGTCATCTGGACTATTTTTTTTGATACTGTATCTTTGTTAGGGTAATTATCACTGTTGTGCTTAGATGATTGGTCCGAGTGTATTGATGACTTGCTCACCAGTCCTGTGTTAAGAAATGGTCGTCCGGACCGATTTCTTGATACTGCGTATCTTATATGCACATACACATAATAGGGTGGACCGATTTCACTGTCGATTACCCCCTCACTGCATGAATAATAATTAAATGTTACTGTACCTATTTAATTCATTCAACTGGAAAATATACTGTATCGATTAAATTAATTACTCATTACATAGTAATTAGGTTTCATGAATCATGAAAGTCATTATAGCAGCTCTCTGCTCAATACACGGCCTCCAACATGGGCTCATACACGGGCATTTATCATGCAACACGGGCTTGCGCACTCTAGACACGGGCGTGCACCAGTTGGGATAGCTCAACACGCCCAGTCTCGAGAACACGACCTCTCACATGTTCTACTATCCGAGCGGTATACTGCTACTTACATGGCCATGTACCTGACCGTGTTACACTTACACGGCCACTTACAATTACACGGTCTCCCATACGTACACAGTTCGAACGGTACATGACTACTTACACAGCCATGTACCTGACCGTGTTCTTCAAATGTGCACTAAAAGGCTTCAAATTATTCCAAATTCATTCCTTAATGACTTATTACACGGTAAGTAGGTTCTATGAATATGGGGGTCATTACAAGGTAGGTTGGTGGGTTACTCCTCCTCCCCTCATTGGTCCACGTGCATCAGGTACGACCAATAATGGGGCCCACAAGTGAAAGTAAAGTAAAGAAAAGTAAAGAAAAGAAAATTAAAGAAAAAGAAAAGAACAGAATGATAGGGTATGAAAGAAAGAACAATGAAAACGAAAGAATGAAAAATAAACAAGCAAAATGCGACTAACAGGAGATGATATGCATAGGCAATGTTTTGTATGTATGTTTGTACTTACTAAGCTCTAGCTTACCAGTCTGTTCGTGATATATGTAACAAGGGTAAGCTATGACAACCAAGAAATTTCAATGTTCTCGAAAAATAGGTATACTATATGTATACAATGATTTTTATATTTAAAATGTGAGAAAACTATGATTTAATATTGGTTAGAATGCAATAAAATATTCTAACAATATTTAAGGATAGGAATTCGGTAATGGAAAATTTTATTGAATTAATACGGAAGTCACGATGCCCTTTAGGTATCAAAAATCCTAGAAGGTAACCTATGATAAGACAAGCATAAAAAACGATGAAAGAGCTATGATTACAAATTAACATCGTTTAGAATGAAATAAAATATTCTAACGATGTTAAAGATTATGAATTTGGTCATGGAAAAGTTTTTTGAACCGAAATGAGAAAAATAGGGCCATTTTGGAACCAAAAACCCTAGACGTTTACCAATGGTAAGCCAAGGGCAGTAAAAGAAAAAAATTCACGATAAGCATTTTTAGTCAAACGGAAGCAAAATGAGGCAAATGGATCACATGGAAGAACCTAGAAACCAGCCTATGCAATTTCAGGAAAGTTTCGTTTGGTTTGACTTTTGGTCAATCTTTGACTGAACAATTAATTAGATGATGTCATGGATGAAGTAAGCATGATTATGTCAAAATTGAAAAAGAAAAGTGTAAGGAAAGAATTAGGTAGATCCTAAGGTTAGGAATTAAAGAGGTTTTGATCAAAGGCACAAAAGTTGCCAAAATTCCATCCTTTTTCCTTTTTGTTTAAAAGAAAAATTTGGGAATTAATTTCCCTTGATGATGATCCAGATGGGTTGCAAATGGAGGATTAATTAAGTATGATTTGGTAGCTTATGATTGATCCAATGGTAAGGATTTAAAGAAGTTTTGATCCAATGGCCAAAAACAAGCCAAAATGGCATGGAGAAAAAAAATTGAAATTTGGTGAATTATAGGCTGTTTTGGAACTGGATTACGATGGCTTAAATGGGAGCTAAGTTGGCTCCTTTTGATTGGTCCAAAAATGCACTTAGTATTGTTATTTTGAAAGACAAAAAGTGGGTGAATTGCTTGGTGAAGTAACCAGATCGTTTAGGCTGCTTTCTACATGGTTTTTAGCTTGAAAGAAACTATAAAATGCAGCCAAAACCAACCCTCGTGTACTCCTCCATGGCCGTGTGCTCCTCCCACCATTCAAGCTAGGATTTTTCAAGTTTTTCCATCCAAAAACCTTGCAAATTAGCCCCTTCTTTTTGGGCTACTTTAACCACAATTTGGGGCTGTAAAACAGTGAAGAAAAGCAACAAAATTAGCCCTTGTTCCTGCCCTCCATGGCTGAGTCTTCTCCCCACCAATAACTCGAGTTTTCTTCAAGATTTCGTATCAAAGCGGTCTACCGAGCAAGAACTCATCCTTGTTGTGAGGTAAGCTCCATTTTTAATCTTTCTTGGTTATTTTGGAAGCAAAGAAACTGTGGGTATTATATGTTGGTGGTTGTGAAAGATTAAGCTTGAATTTGGTTGGATTGTACTTTAAAAAGCTAGGTCTGGCATGTGAGTTGTTAGGAAAAGATTTAAAGCATTAAAATTGGGGCAGCCCGAGCCCTGAGTGGCCCAGACCGTCACTTAAAGTTACTATTGATACTTAAACTTACTTACTTAATACTATAATTTTAGAGATATATATATTTTTTAGTGCATACATTTTTACTATTCATGTACATATACTTTACAAATGCAAAGCTCTAAATCATCTGGAGTTCAATCATACATACATACTTATGAAATTGTTTAACTAATTACTATTCAAAAATATAATGTTTGCTTAATACTGTGTGGAAGTCAAAACTTGCGGTGGTATGCACAACCTTACCCTTATTTCTGCCTCTGCCACCATCACTGCCCATTGAGGTCTAAGCCATAGGTCACTTACTTACAGCATGAACACACACTGTGAGCTTTACACCCTATAAGTATAACATATCATTTGCAAAACATGTTTAAAACATATAAGTATGTCATTTACATACAACATGTACCATGCACTGAATCATTCCACATACTGGATGCAAAACCAAAGCATCACATATAACTAAATGCATAACTGAAACATCACATAACTGAATGCATAACAGAAAAGATCATGTAACTGAATGCATATCTACTATAACTGGAAGTATGTTGTAACTATAGCTAGGGCATATCGTGAACAATGCATGAACCGATTATGCTCATATTATGCTTCACTATCAATTATCTTTTCTTTACTTAGCTGAGGGCCCGTGTGTCAGTACCGAACTATGCATAGATCATCAGAAACATCCGTGATCATACTTTCTTTATGAGCCTCGACTTGGGCTTGTTATGTATTTGGAGCCTTGGCTTGGCTCGTCATACCTAAACTGAGAAACCTCTTCAAGCGGGAGAGGCCGGTATGACACGCTTAATGATTACCCAATTGTTGAATCATATCTGATTTCCTCATGCCATAAGCTCTACTAGACTTTTCCCTAATCTTACGTGATAGGGATCAAATGGCATCTGTTAGGAAATGCCCTAAGCATTAGAGATATTTTGATGTATTTATTTTGAACTGGATAATAAAATTATATATAGAGGTTATTCATTACATTGCTGTGTGTCCTCATTCTATTTACATTTTAAAGTAAATGTAAGCAAATATGGCTCCCTGACTACTTGTGTTAAAACTATTAGAACGTTGCATGCAATGGACTTTTTGTATGTGAGAAGACAATGTTCTGAAATAAGTAGTCTAAACTAAGGTCTGTAGTCTATGGGTTTAGACCGAGCATCTAACTCATGTTAAGACTATTATGTTGTTTAAAGCCATGGTGGGGATGGTTTGTCTTGACTGTCTAGAGCATAGACTCCTAAGTAGAGACATAGATATGTTGCTTGGTGGTGACATATTAGACCGGGACTAAAGCGTGATTGATCTACGTAGTCCGCTATGAGTGGATCAATCTGCTTTTGACATTCATTGTGCAGTAACCTTAATCTTGAGTGAATGAACTACTTCATGTATATGACTTGTGTACTTTGATGTTCCAATCGCTAAAGCGTCTCAGAGGTAGTAAGCTTATAGACCAGTTCGTTGGGTGCATGACTTGTATACGATGAAGGGTTTGTTTGCAGATATCGGAATCATAGCTCTAATAAGGAGTTAAGGGTATCCTCTTAAAGGCATTATACAGGATGTGAAAATGGACAAGCCCTTGGGTTGTTTGCTGGGCGGATGACTTCTTATTCACATATCGTGAATAATCATTTTCTTATTCGGTAGTATAATAGAACTTTAAGATAACCTGATCAGTAGGATTAAATGGACTTTGATCTAAGGCTGATCATGGATATCATATGAAGGTTTTGCATACATGACAAGGTCATTAGACAATAGCTTGTCATAGGCTTACGTAATACGGTATATAATTGGGAGTTCAGTTTCAGGTTTATAGTGGTGTGACTCTGAAATTAATGATCATATGATTGAGTTATTAGGTAAAGATCATATGGATTCATAGGAGCCTGATTATATATGTCTAATTGGTCCCTGTACTAGCTCCACATAATTCCTTAATGATTGGCAAATTGATTTATGTACGCTATTGGCTAGTTGATTATGCATGGATGGTTTTAACATAGGATTAGGATAGTGGACAAGATTCTCTCTAGTTGAATTCATATGTTGTTTTGGATAATAGAGTACACAATTATTCGAACTCCAAATAAAGTTGCCATAATTTTATTTGAGATTGGATTGGAGTTGTAGAAAATTATCCATGAGAACAAAAATTTGAAATAAAACTGTTTGTGGATTTTGAAATTTGAATTTTGAAATTTAAAATTTAAATTTTGAATTTGAAAGTTGAATTTGAAATTTAAATTTGAAATTCGAATTTGAAATTTGAATTTGAAATTTAAATTTTGTAATTTGAAATTCAAATTTTGAATCACAGTCCAAGTGGAATTCAAATACTTTGTAGATAATTCTATAAGGCTAGAATTTGAATTTGAGTTAGATTATAAAGAGGAAAATCTTGTTTGAATCCTACTTGAATTTTGAATCGCAATCCTAACTAACTTGGTCGAATTTTGTTGAAGAAAATCCTCCAAGAGATTTTCGGTTTTTGTGGATAAGGATTCAGGTAAAAATTTAAGTTTCAATCCCAGTTGAATTTGGATTTTCTCCTCCCTAAAAGTGACCAAAATTTTGAGGGCAAATCTCAAGGAGATTTTTGGTTTTATTTGGATAAGGATGAGATAAAATTCAAACTAGAAAATCCTATTTGGATTTTGATTCTCCTCACACTTTAATGACCGAATCTAGTCATGGTTTTGGCACAAAGGGGAATCGGTTTTTATGAGGGAATGAGGAGATAAAATTCTAGTTAAAATCCTATTTGAACTTTGAATGAAAAATCCATAAAGTGGTTGAATCTTTTTTAGTTGGATAAGGCTTAAAAATTTAGATTTTTATTGTGGATAAGGGAGAAAATCTTCTCCTAGTCCAATTTGAATTCAGAGGATCACCTTATGCAAGTCTATAAATAGAAGTCCTGCCACTCCAGTTCTCTCAGACCACAGACTCTCAGGTGAGCAGGCTTATTGTTGCACAACTCACTGTGACAATAAGTTCTTTAGAGATCTGAGTGGTCGAAAGAAGATGAGCAGTGCTAGCATACCGATCGAGGTTCAGAGTGCCCACACACTCAGCCATTCAGGAATTGGAGAATAGTAGCGAAGGTTAGTTGGTTGAAGCCCTTCGATCATTCTCCTCCTGCAGATTGGTGTCCTTGAGGTATGAGTTTAAATTGTTATTGGTTTATTGTATATGGCGTCATGAGATATTTAACAATCTTGAAAATTTTTTATTGTTCTGCTGCACTACTCTGATACGTTTTTACCAATTTATTTTCCTACAATTGGTATCAGAGCCATCTCATGACTATGCCATGTACATAAATTAGACAATTAGTTAGTCTTTTTATTTATGTATGGATTCGATATTTAGAGAGTGGCATTCTAGGATTCCTTTATGTTGTTATCATGTATTATGTATGTAGTATGTGGTTATTTTAATTTTTTGAATTATTATAAGCATGCTTGTTTATACCGGTTATGGTTCTTAGAATTTAGAAAATTGTATCTAGGATTTTTTATGTAATAATGGGAGTAGTTTATTATCTCTATAGTTTTCCCATGGATTTTAATTTTTTGTCTCTTAGAATTATTGTGATTAGAATTTTGTACACCAAAAACGGTTTAAGAAATTTTATATAATTATTCTTGGAGGAGATTGAAGTTTAAAGACCGTAATTTATTTTTCCCAAAAGTTAAATTTAATTTAAAGCTTGAAATTTTGATAGTGTAGAAAATTTCAATTTAATTAGGATTCAAATTAATTTTTGAAGATCCTAATGGGTAAATTGGAATATGACATGAAAATCGAGGACCAACCCCCTCAGTATGGACCACCAGTTGTGGTGGGGCTGTAGCCCCTACCCTCGGGCAGGATGGGGCTGCGGCAGTCCTTGCCCATGGCTGCACCATCCACGGCCGTAGGCACTGCCTGCAGCCGAGGATGGCTGTGCCCACCCAAGGGCCGACCATCACCCGGGCATGTAACCTATGGCTGCAGGCACTGCCTACACCCTGACGGGCTGCTGCGCCCACACGGGCTTACAACCCATGGCTGTAGGCGCTGCCTGTAGCCTGACAGGCCGCTGCGCCCACCCGAGCATGCAGCCCATGGCTGCAGGTGCTGCCTGCAGTCGGCTGGACTGCACCGGGCTTGTGGCTGTGGGCTGCTAGCCCCCCACCCCCCTGGGGGCTGGGGGCTGGGGGCTTGCCCACGGTAGTTTCGGGCCTCCGGGCCCGATGGGCCAAAAAATATAAAATTTTAATTTTTAAAATTGAGATTTAATTTTTAATTCATGTTTAAAAATATGTAATTAAAAATTTTAAATTTTTGAAATTACATATTATTACACATGATATTTAAAATTGCTTAAAATTTGAATTTGAAAGTTAAATTTGAAATTTGAATTTGGAATTTGAATTTGAAATTTAAATTTTTGTGATTTAAATTTTAAATGATTCAAGGGATGAGAAATAAATGGAGAGTCAACATAAAGATGGATACAAGAAGACGGAAAAAAAATTCAAGATCCAAAGAATGCTTTGGATGGAATTTTGTAATCTTTATTTTCTTTGTTCTAGGATAGAACCATGGCTTGGTTATTATTCTGTCAATTATTTTTTCTGTGATATGTCATGGATGTATAAATATATATTGATGGATGTTTTATATGCATATTTGATAACATGTCATATAGGATAGGTGAGTGCCGCTTATACTATATTGATCATACATATTGGTCAAAACTTGCATGTTTTTCAAAATATTGAGTGGGAGAGGGTTTTAAACAAAACCCATAGCCTCCATTGTTGATCCATATGCGAAAGCTTGGTAACGCTTCGCGTCAGTTCTGCCCTGACCACAACCCCCGGTAGGTGTTTACCGCCGTCGGTATACTAGGTTGGATCTCCTATGTGAAAAATGTGTTCGGGCACGATCCTATTCATGACCACCCCTCGGTGGCTTGGTAGGATGTGGATCGGGCTACGTAAACAATGGTTATACACTCAAGACTCGTTTAGTTATTAACCTTCCCTAGAAGCTCTGTTAACTAAACTGGTGACCAAACTAAGTGGTTATTAATATATGTCTTAACCTTGGAGGATTTAAGGCAACATATATTAATTGGACGAGGTCCATGTTCCGAATATTTGTCTCATGACCACCCCTCGGTGGCTTAGGGCAATAGGTGCTGAGAATTACCGTTGCAATGCTACATGTTTTTCAAGTTTCATGTAGGAATATACTTGTATGTTTTATTTGCTAAATTATTTGTATATTTGCTTGGGCTTTGTAATGACATCTAGTATAATTTTATTTTAGTTCAAAATGTCACCGACATCCCTCATTTCAATATTTACTAAAAACAAGCTGAATGGTGATAATTATAAAGACTAGAAAAGAAATCTATTGATAGTTCTCAGTTGCGAGAGACACAAGTTCGTACTAAACGAACCATGCCCACCTTGGCCCAAACCTGACACACCGCTTAGAGAAGTCCCGGTTGCCTATACTTGTTAGAGAGAATCCAATAAGATAGCTCGGTGCTGCATTCTGGCTATCATGACGAGTGCTTTACAAAAGTAGTGTGAGACTAATCAAGTTGCTAAAGAGATCATGGAAAATCTAGAGGACGTGTTCGGAGGCCAAGAAAAATTGGCTCGACAGTTTGCTATTACCAGCATTATGAACTCTAAGTAGAAGGCAGGTACTCCAGTGAAGGACCATATGATCACTCTAATGGGATTCTTTGCTGAAGCTGCCGAGAACGGTGCTGAGTTAGACTACAACACCCAGATTGAGATGGTGTTCAAAACTCTATCAAAAGATTTTGTGGGGTTTAAGGCCACGTATAATCTGGCGATAAGGGAATTAGGACTAACCGAGCTCATGAAACAACTCCAAGCTTATGAGCGGATGATCAGGGATGGGGATGCGATCCAACCCAAAGGAGAGGCCAATTTTGTGGCGGCCCGCCCCTCGTAGAGATCATACAATACTATTACAGTTGAGCTTTATCACTAACTGTGATAGATTGTACTCTCATGGGTCACCGGCTTATCTCTCTTTCTTCTTAAATCATGACGTTTTTTGGAAAAAAAAATTTTTTCTTTAAACATCATGTAAAACATTTCCCACTATTTACTTTGTTGGCAAGTACAAAGTAATTTACATATTACAGTGCTTTCGTAAATATATAATATTACAAAAGACTGTTTTTTTTTTCCTTCCCTTTTTATCGCTCAGCGGAAAGACTCTGGCAGGACCATATCCCTCGCCTAGTTATCCAATTTGACACGCGCCATCCCGTCCGCATCCAGTCAAATAAGCTACTGAGCTGGTCGCTTACTTGCAACATTAGCTAAACTGGTGAGCTACAGGCTCAGTAAGTTCAAACATGCAAGAAATAAAATTTCTATGAATAGTACTATTCATCATGAATAGTACTATTGACCACTATTCATACGTGAATAGTAAGTTTGACCACAACACAGTGTCACAACAGTACATCTACCGCGATGTTAGTACTCTCACTAAACTGTCTTATGCTCAATTATGGCATAGTTTCAGTTTTAGGTAATTATCTTTGGTTATGTTCTGGTTTTGAGCTCAGGTTGGCAGTACCATTTAAGTGCGCATGACTAGGAGCGGTACATTAGTGCTGACCTCCACAGCCTTAATCTCATAGCCCCGAAGGAAAAATTATACATGACTGGGAGCGGTACATTAGTGCTGACCTCCACAGCCTTAGTCTCATAGCCCCGAAGGCAAAAGTACCTCCCTGTACGGAAGGCTGGTACGCTATAAAGTGGTTTCATTACCGACTTTTTAAAATTCTAACCCAGTGACTTCACATTGTCCCGTGGTTAGGAATGGTTCACATTTTAATTTTAGGGGAGTGAGTTTCATTAACCTCGCTCTAGTGCCCGAAGCACAATTAACAATGTGTCCATTCTCAATAGTGCCCGTAGCACATTACGTCTCTCTCTCTCTATTCTATAATAGTGCCCGTAGCACATATGTACCTAACTTATAGTTAGTATATTAAAATTAGCAATAATAATGCTATATGTTGCAGACAGGTAAATGTCTGAACTTACCTTATCAATCTCTTCTCTTTTTCCCTCGTGGATCTTTGATCGCCTTCCTTGTAGGTCGATTTTTGGATCCTACAGACAAAACTTTGTCTGTTAATTTCATTTCCATTTATAGCTTTCATTTTTCATTTAAAAGCTTAAATAAAACCTATTTATAACTTTTTAGGCTTTATTTATCATTTTCCCCATTTTTTTTCGACTTTTACAAAATTATAATTTTGCCCCTGTATTTTGGCAAAATTACGATTTTGCCCCTATATTTTGGCAAAATTACAATTTTGCCCCTGACGGAAATTTTCCCGATCCAGACTGCATTTTTGGCTCTCAGGAACTTTTCTGACTCTTTTCTAATCATTACCGGGTTTATTTTTATTTTACTTCCGCTTTTCACTTTCCCGACCCTCGGGAAGCACTATTCCGACCCTTACGTCGGTTTAGCGATTTTCTATCGTTTCGGAGCCTCAAATGGACGTTTCACTAGTATTTAAAACGTTCATCTAGACATTTCCGATCTAGGTCTCCGAGGCTCGGATTTTCCGTTCCCGATTCGGACCTTTATTTCATTTCCAAAAACGCCCCCCCCCTCGGGGTCGGTTTTTCAATTTCACTCGCGTTTTATATTTTTAAGGGGACGGATTACTATTCACGAGCCACCCCTTAGGTTTTCCTCATTCAATTTTCCGTTAGGGACTCGGGTTTCCGACCCGACCCTAAACTTTTTATTTTTATTTCCATTTTACCCCAAATGCTGTTTTCGAAATTTCGGCAGTATTTTGGCGTAATTTTAAGGCTTTCGGCGTTTGGTACGCCTCGAACCATATGTACCTGCCACGTACTATACCACAAGCCTATTTTATGTAAAAGTTTTCCAAACTTTTACATAAAAGCTCACAAATTTCCAATTTCATATTTTAACCCACATTACAAAATTTTTTCTCAATTTGGTCCTTAGTTTTGGTTTCGGTTTTCACAACCAAACCGAGCCAAACTTCTCAAATTTTTCAACCACTTTTTAGGCTATTCAATGTCATTTCCTTAACACATTTTCAAGCCCATTTACATTGCATTTTTCAACCAAATTCTTAGGGTTTTTACCATATATAACCCACGGCCAATGCATGAAAATCATGCACACCATTTTTGTTTCATTCTTTCACTCATAATTCCATCATTTGCATATTAAAATGCATTATTTAAATTAACCAAACATCACATAAATCATGCAAAGTTTCTTCCAAACCCTTAGGTAACCCCACGGCCACATTAGGTAAATGCACACCAAAATTTTTTTTCAAGCTTTTCCATAATGCAATCCATGGTTTATTCTTCACAGAATTTAACTTGAAAACATGTTAGCAATTAAACCACACAAATTTCTTATTGCTTACCTAAGGTAACCCACGGTTTTTCCCTTGGAAAACCAATAAAATTTCGGTTTTTCTTTAAACCAAATACATGGTTTTCTTTCTTATTACACCCTTAACAAAACCCAAGCATCAAATCATGGAAAACAACCAAAAATTTTTCCATCTTTTCCCACAATTCATCCCATGGTTTTCTTGAAGAAAAACCAAGAAAAAGTTAAGTGCAAGGGAAGTTACCTTACTCAATTGCTTCCTTTGTCTTCAAGGAATGTTTTGACACAAATTTGGTGAAGAAAAATTGAAGGAATAGCTTGGTTTCCCTTGGGTTACTCACGGCTCCACCATGGAAGAACACTTAGCATTTTTTTCTTTGGTTTTTGGCTTGAATTTGACTTCGGCTTTTTGTTCCAAAAGTGGCCGACTTATGCATGAAACAAGCCAATTAATTTGGCTACCAACCAATCACATTTCACCACCTTTCAACACCATTTCTTTCCATCTTTTTAAAAATTAAAAATGATGAATTTTGGCCAAATCTTGGCCTTTAGATCCAAAAGCAAATGAATCATGGCCATTAATGCTACCAACCACCATTTTCTTTCCATTTATTATATGGATTTATGATGTCATAAATGCTAAAGCAAAAGTTGACTTTGACTTTCACTATTCACATTAATTCGACTACTTTTTGACCGATACCGGTTCGAGCCGAAATTTTCCTGAAATCGTCCCGGCGTGTTCCTGAGGTCTCTTGTGCAGTCGGATCAATTTAAACTGCTTCCCTTTGATCAAAATTAATCCTGGAAGTTTTCCGTCTTTTATTGCCCCGGTTAGGGTTTTCAATGCCAGTTTTGACACCGTTTCACCCGTTTCAACTCAGCGAATTTTTCCAACACTGAATTTTTACTCGTCAGTATTGTTAGAACATTTTCATATATTCTAAACAATATAAATACATTTATTTCACTCTTTAAATAGTACAAATTGTTATATACATATATTTGTACATTTTCATCCGAGAATTGCCTGAATTTCCCGGTTGTCACATTCACCCCTCCTTATAAAATTTTCATCCTCGAAAATTAGAACAAGTGGGGGTATAAACTCCTCATCTCGTCTTCTCGTTCCCACGTAGCTTCTTCAATGTTGTGATTTTTCCACATAATCTTCACTAGTGGGATTGTCTTATTCCTTAGTACTTTCTCTTCACGAGCTAGTACTCGAATAGGTTGTTCCTCGTATGTCAAATCCTCATGGATTTGAATAGGCTCATGCTTCAACACATGGGACGGATCTGGTATATACTTTCTCAGCATCGACACATGAAATACATTATGCACTGTCGACAATTCTGGAGGTAACGCTAATCTGTAAGCGACCTTTCCAATGCGTTCGATAATTTCATAAGGTCCAATATATCTTGGACTTAGTTTCCCCTTCTTACCGAAGCGCATAATCCCCTTCATGGGCGAGACCTTGAGGAATACGAAGTCTCCTTCCTCAAACTCTAAGGATCTCCGCCTCTTGTCCGCATAACTCTTTTGTCGGCTTTGCGTAATTTTCATTTGACGCTGAATTCTAGCAACTGCATCGGAAGTCTCTTTTATGAAGTCCGTCTTATGCAACTGCTTCTCTCGCAAATCATACCAGTGTAATGGTGATCTGCACTTCCGTCCATATAAAGCCTCGTAAGGTGCCATGCCTATAGAAGCTTGGTAACTATTATTGTACGAGAATTCAATTAATGGTAACTTCTCGTTCTAATTTCCCACAAAATCCATCACACAAGCTCGAAGCATGTCCTCTAACGTCTGGATTGTCCGCTCCGACTGTCCGTCTGTTTGCGGATGAAAAGCCGTACTGAGTCTCAATTCAGTACCCATGGCCTCTTGCACACACTTCCAGAAATTCGAAGTGAACCGTGCATCACGGTCTGATACAATGGATTTTGGTACTCTATGTAATCTGACGACATGAGTTACATATAACTGAGCAAACTTTTCCAATGAAAAAGTCATCTTGACAGCTATAAACCGTGCCGTCTTGGTCAGTCTATCCACAATAACCCAAATGGCATCATAACCTTCTCGGGTTTTTGGGAGTCCCACTACAAAATCCATCGTAATATGTTCCCGTTTCCATTCAGGAATCTCCAACGGTTCCAATCTTCCTGCTGGATGTTTATGTTCTGCTTTGATTCTCTGACAGGTCATGCATCTGCTCACGAATTTCGCTATATCATTTTTCATCCCTTTCCACCAGAACTGTAACTTCAAGTCCTGATACATCTTGCTAGCTCTGGGATGAACCGAATATGGTGTCTCATGGGCTTCTGACATGATCCGTCTTCTAAGTTCTTCATCAGCTAGAACATTTATCCTTCCTTGATAAAGGATCATTCCATCCTTGGAAATTCCTTCTTGAGAACTTGTCATTGTTGGATCTCGCCTCTGAGCTTCCTTTATATCCTCAAATAGCGATGATTCCACTTGGAGTGCAGCTAGTCTTCCAGATATCAGCTCCAAGTTCAAAGAATTTATCTCTTGCTGCAATGGCTTCGGAGGCCTGTTTATCAGTAGCTGGTGCGATATGGTAGACTTTCTACTTAGAGCATCCGCTACACGGTTGGCCTTCCCTGGATGGTATAGGATTTCACAATCATAATCCTTTACCAGTTCCAACCATCGTCTTTGCCGCATATTGAGCTCTTTTTGCGTGAAGAAATACTTCAGGCTTTGGTGATCAGTGAAAATCTGACATTGAGCTCCATAGAGATAGTGTCGCCAAATTTTAAGTGCGAACACTACTGCAGCAAGTTCAAGGTCATGCGTAGGATAATTCCTTTCATGATCCTTTAATTGACGGGAAGCATAGGCAATCACCTTGCCGCCTTGCATCAGGACTGCTCCCAATCCTATTTTCGATGCATCACTGTAGATCACAAACTTCTCCCCTTCAGTGGGAAGCGTAAGGATTGGTGCGCTTGTCAGTCGCCTCTTTAACTCCTGGAAGCTTCTTTCGCATTCCATAGTCCACTCGTACTTCCTTTCTTTGCGTGTAAGAGCAGTAAGAGGTGCAACTAATCGCGTAAATCCCTCTACAAATCACCGATAATAACCAGCTAACCCCAAGAAACTGCGTATTTTCGTCACACTTTTGGGTGCAGGCCACTGGTTAATTGCCTCTACTTTTGCCGGATCTACAGCAATACCTTCCTGGGATACAACATGTCCGAGGAAATGTACTCTGTCCAGCCAAAACTCACATTTTGAGAATTTGGCATACAATTGATGCTTCCTTATCGTATTCAGCACGATCCTCAGATGCTCCTTGTACTCCTCATGAGTCTTTGAGTATATAAGAATGTCATCAACGAATACAATGACAAACTTATCCAAATACTCTTTAAAAATTCTGTTCATCAAATCCATGAACGCTGCCGGCGCATTTGTTAATCCAAATGGCATAACAAGAAACTCGTAATGACCATAACGAGTCCTAAATGCCATCTTAGGAATATCACTTTCTTTAATTCTCAGCTGGTGATATCCTGATCGTAAATCGATCTTGGAAAATACCTCTGCGCCTTTTAACTGGTCGAATAGGTCATCAATTCTAGGTAACGGATACCTATTTTTGATCGTAACCTTATTCAACTCCCGATAATCAATGCATAAACGGAATGTTCCATCCTTTTTCTTGACGAATAACACAAGTGCACCCCATGGAGAAAAACTCGGCCTAATGAATCCCTTATCCAAAAGCTCCTTTAATTGTACCTGCAGCTCCTTTAACTCCACTGGAGCCATGCGGTATGGTGCTTTGGAAATAGGTGCCGTTCCAGGCATCAACTCAATTTCGAACGAGATTTCTCTCTCTGGAGGTATCCCCGGTAATACGTCAAGAAATTCATTAACCACAGGAACATTTTCAGGTTGAAGCTTCTGTTCCTCTGTAGTGTCCACCACATATGCCAGATATCCCATGCAACCACGGGCTATCAGCTTGCTTGCTCTCAGTGAACTGATCATCATCTTCCTGGGCTTTCGAGAAGTGTCGACATATTCGAAACTCTCTTCTTCCTCGGGTTGGAATACTATCTTTCGATTTCAGCAGTCGATCGTAGCTTGGTATTTCCCTAGGAAATCCATGCCTAGAATCACATCATAATCCGCGATCTTCATCACGATCAACTCCGTATATAGTTCCCTATTTGCCACATATACTGGTACATGAGGTAGCCAGTACTTGGACAACAATACTTCCCCAGAGGGTAAAGCTGTCTTAAATACCCTTCCCATATTGTCCTTAGGAAGTCCTATCTTGTCAGCAAATGCATAGGAAACAAAAGAATGCGTAGCACCGGAATCGAATAGTACAGAGGCTACATGACTAGCGACAGGAAGCTGACCTGTCACCACGTTCGATGTTCCTGCCTCTGCATCCTCTTTGCTGTAGGCCATCACACGAGCATCGGCACGTGGCACACGCTCCTGGCGTTGTGGCCTTACTGGTGACTCTTCAACTCTGGCCTAAAGGGAATGAGCTTGTGGGCGTGTCTGGTGCGGTTGGGAAGTGCCTTGTCCACCCTGCCTATTTGGACAGTTTCTGGCATAATGGCCTTCCTTTCCACATTCATAGCAAACAAGTGGCCCGAATCTGCATTGCCCAGAATGTCTTTTCCCGCATGTAGGACAATTTTGCACATTGGATTCCGCATTACCAGCTGTTCTCTACTGCTGGTTTCGACTATTTCCCTGGCGATTTCCAGAAAAATTGCCTTTTCTTTTATTTTGCTGGGATCCTTGACTATTGCCCTGGCTTGGTTTAGCATTCTGATTTGGCTTGCTCGATTGACCGACTTATGCAGACTTTGCCAAAGCCCTCTCCTTCTTCTTAGCCTCCCAGTGTTTTTCTCTTTCCTCTTTCTGTCGGGCTACATGAAATTCAGCTCTAATGGCCCGACTCACACAATCTACTACAGAAGTAGGCGGTACTTGTCCAGTGTCTACTAACGCAGCAATTTCTGGCCTGAACATCCCGATCATATTCTGTATTTTCTCCCTCTCAGTAGGGACTACATAGGGACATAAACAGGATAACTGGTCGAACTTTCGGCAAACTTCACTTACCGACATATTTCCTTGCGTCAATTCTGAGAACTCTTTCTGTTGTTGTCTCAGAGATGCAGGGTCGTAATATTTCTAGTTAAATTCTTCCAGAAATTCCACCCAACTCATGGTAGACACGTCTCTTCTCATTCGTACAGTGTCCCACCAAAAACGAGCATCTTTTCTCAGCACAAAAGACGCACATGCAACCTTCTCCCTGTCGGTTAGGTTCATAAATTCCATGATCACTTGCAAGGATGACAACCAGTCTTCAGCCTCTAGAGGATTTGTAGACCCTTCAAATTCTGGCGGGCTCATACGCCTGAATCTTTCATAGAGGGGTTCCAAATTCAATACTGGTTGCGGTTCAGGAACTCTCTCATTTACAGCAGCTGGAGGGATAATCGGATCTACCTCAGCTTCCTATTCTACTTGGGTACCCTTAGAGCCTTGTCTCTGTTCTAGCTCCTCTACCTGTCACCTCAGATTAGCATTTTCTTACATCTGAGCTTCTAGCAGAGCTTGTATCTGATCCAGTATCTCCATAACATTAGGACATCGCTCTCGTCCCTCTAGTCGATTACGCAAATCCACCATCTTGCCTATTGTCCTATTATGGCACAATAATTCACCGTTAGCCTTTCCATAACCACATTCGTAAAATCATATCAATTCACGAAATTTAGGGTAATGTAAAGCCACATCATCGTAACATATCATCGCATAACATATAATCATTTTGATATTTCATTCATGGCAAAACATTTATATGTCATACATAATTATCACCAGTCATATATACATCGGCCTTTTTATACATCTTGGCCACAAGTCTATACAAAAGAGCTTTTCTCTCTAAGCTACTTATGTACATGTATGCTTCTACTGATCACGCATCCCCTGTGTCTGGGACTAGAGGATATTCTTCTGGATCCTCATCGTCATCGGGATCATCTGGATCGTCACCGCGCCTAGGCAATGCTCCCTATCCTGAGTCATCACCTCTTCGTGGTCTAGACGGTCCAGCCTCATGATCATTCATCATTCTTCTCGGTCCGAAGATGCGTGGGAACATCTCATCTTGACCCAGTGTCTCTCGTCGACTCTGCGTCAGATGCTCAATCAGAATCTCTCTCTCGATCGTCCTGATCGTCACCACAAACTCTTGGAGCGTAGGAGGAAATAGCTTGATTACCCTCTGTCTCAACTCCATGGGTAACCCTCTCCAAAACAGCTCACAACAGTTTGCTTCCGTGAGGTTGGGCAACGGACATCTCCTCCTAATGGTATCCTCAAATCGTGCTGCGTAAGACATAACTGTCTCACCAGACAACATGACCATCCTCTCAGTCAAGAGAATGCAGTCCCTAACCTCATCAAATCCCAGATACGCAGGTGTATCAGCCTCTCGTCTCTCTGGAGGTGCTGGAGCAGGTGCCGGATCCCTAGGCGGAAACTGATCAGCCAATCGCTGACAGAACTCAGCCCAACTGAATCCTAATAAAATCTCCTAGTCGCAATACTGCCAAAACACTCGAGCATGTCCCTGAAACATACTGACGGCCAACTGGATCCACATATCTCGATCGATGTCGCATATCACCATAATCCTCTCTATGGCATGGAGCCAGTCCTTCACCTCCATCGACTATCATCCACCGTCAAACATAGGAGGACTGCTAGCTCTGAATGCCTGTACTGCCCGTGCCGAAACTTTCACCCCAATATGTTGGCGTTCACCAACAACTGGAATGTCCACTACTACAGGTGGATGAACTATCGGTCGTGGCTGTACAACATCTACTAGCGCTAGTGCTGGTGCTGGTACTAAGGTCTCTCGAGTACCAGGGGTCTGATTACCGGTAGTTGGGAAATAGACGGCCTCACAATAGGTCGCGTCCATACCCGTAATACCCCTCTCGGTCGTGGTAGTGGTGGTCTCACATAAGGAGGTCTGGTCATCTTGCTACCTATAAGATAATTATTTTCATATAAGAAAATAATTAACTAAACTTAAGTAACTACTTACTTGGATAGCGGTGCAGGATGCACGAAGTGTCAAATCAGGATATGGTCACACTGCTCTGATATACCAACTGTGACTGCAGTTGGTAATCCAAACTAAATCCATCGTAATTCCGCTCTAATACCAACTATGACAGCAGTTGGTATTATGAACTAGACCAATCTCAAGCCTTCCTCTGATACCAACTGTGGCAGCAGTTGGTATTCTAGACTACACCAACCGTAAACTAGCTCTGATACCAACTGTGGCGGCCCGCCCCTCGTAGAGATCATACAATACTATTACAGTTGAGCTTTATCACTAACTGCGATAGATTGTACTCTCATGGGTCGCCGGCTTATCTCTCTTTCTTTTTAAATCATGACGTTTTTGGGAAAAAATTTTTTTTTCTTTAAACATCATGTAAAACATTTCCCACTATTTACTTTGTTGGCAAGTACAAAGTAATTTACATATTACAGTACTTTCGTAAATATATAATATTACAAAAGACTGTTTTTTTTTTCCTTCCCTTTTTATCGCTCAGCGGAAAGACTCTGGCAGGACCATACCCCTCGCCCAGTTATCCAATTTGACACGCGCCATCCCGTCCGCATCCAGTCAAATAAGCTACTGAGCTGGTCGCTTACCTACAACATTAGCAAAAATGGTGAGCTACAGGCTCAGTAAGTTCAAACATGCAAGAAATAAAATTTCTATGAATAGTACTATTCATCGTGAATAGTATCATTGACCACTATTCATAGGTAAATAGTAACTTTGACCACTATTCATACGTGAATAGTAAGTTTGACCACAACACAGTGTCACAACAATACATCTACCGCGATGTTAGTACTCTAACTAAACTGTCTTATGCTCAATTATGGCATAGTTTCAGTTTTAGGTAATTATCTTTGCTTATGTTTTGGTTTTGAGCTCAGGTTGGCAGTACCATTTAAGTGTGCATGACTGGGAGCGGTACATTAGTGCTGACCTCCACAGCCTTAATCTCATAGCCCCGAAGGCAAAATTATACATGACTGGGAGCGATACATCAGTGCTGACCTCCACAGCCTTAGTCTCATAGCCCCAAAGGCAAAAGGACCTCCCTGTACGGAAGGCTGGTACGGCAGAAAGTGGTTTCATTACCGACTTTTTAAAATTCTAACCCGGTGACTTCACATTGTCCCGTGGTTAGGAATGGTTCACATTTTAATTTAGGGGAGTGAGTTTCATTAACCTCGCTCTAGTGCCCAAAGCACAATTAACAATGTGTCCATTCTCAATAGTGCCCGTAGCACATTACGTCTCTCTCTCTATTCTATAATAGTGCCCGTAGCACATATGTACCTAACTTATAGTTAGTACATTAAAATTAGCAATAATAATGCTATATGTTGCAGACAGGTAAATGTCTGAACTTACCTTATCAGTCTCTTCTCTTTTTCTCTCGTGGATCTTTGATCGCCTTCCTTGTAGTTCGATTTTTGGATCCGACAGACAAAACTTTGTCTGTTAATTTCATTTCCATTTATAGCTTTTATTTTTCATTTAAAAGCTTAAATAAAACCTATCTATAACTTTTTAGGCTTTATTTATCATTTTCCCCATTTTTTTTCAACTTTTGCAAAATTACAATTTTACCCTTGTATTTTGGTAAAATTACGATTTTGCCCCTATATTTTGGTAAATTTACAATTTTACCCCTGACGGAAATTTTCCCGATCCAGACTGCATTTTTGGCTCTCAGGAACTTTTCTGACTCTTTTCTAATCATTACCGGGTTCATTTTTATTTTACTTCCACTTTTCACTTTCCCGACCCTCGGGAAGCACTATTCCGACCCTTACGTCGGTTTAGCGATTTTCTATCGTTTCGGAGCCTCAAATGGACGTTTCACTAGTATTTTAAACGTTCATCTAGACATTCCCGATCTAGGTCTCCGAGGCTCGGATTTTCCGTTCCCGATTCGGACCTTTATTTCATTTCCAAAACCCCCCCCCCTCGGAGTCGGTTTTTCAATTTCACTCGCGTTTTATATTTTTAAGGGGACGGGTTACTATTCACGAGCCACCCCTTAGGTTTTCCTCATTCAATTTTCCGTTAGGGACTCGGGTTTCCGACCCGACCCTAAACTTTTTATTTTTATTTCCATTTTACCCCAAATGCTGTTTTCGAAATTTCGGCAGCATTTCGGCGTAATTTTAAGGCTTCCGGCGTTAGGTACGCCTCGAACCATATGTACCTGCCACGTACTATACCACAAGCCTATTTTATGTAAAAGTTTTCCAAACTTTTACATAAAAGCTCACAAATTTCCAATTTCATATTTTAACCCACATTACAAAATTTTTTCTCAATTTGGTCCTTAGTTTTGGTTTCAGTTTTTACAACCAAACCGAACCAAACTTCTCAAATTTTTCAACCACTTTTTAGGCTATTCAATGTCATTTCCTCAACACATTTTCAAGCCCATTTACATTGCATTTTTCAACCAAATTCTTAGGGTTTTTACCATATATAACCCACGGCCAATGCATGAAAATCATGCACACCATTTTTATTTCATTCTTTCACTCATAATTCCATCATTTGCATATTAAAATGCATTATTTAAATTAACCAAACATCACATAAATCATGCAAAAGTTTCTTCCAAACCCTTAGGTAACCCCACGGCCACATTAGGTTAATGCACACTAAATTTTTTTTTCAAGCTTTTCCATAATGCAATCCATGGTTTATTCTTCACAAAATTTAACTTGAAAACATGTTAGCAATTAAACCACACAAATTTCTTATTGCTCACCTAAGGTAACCCACGGTTTTTCTCTTGGAAAACCAACAAAATTTCGGTTTTTCTTTAAACCGAATACATGGTTTTCTTCCTTATTACACCCTTAACAAAACCCAAGCATCAAATCATGGAAAACAACCAAAAATTTTTCCATCTTTTTCCACTATTCATCCCACGGTTTTCTTGAAGAAAAACCAAGAAAAAGTTAAGTGCAAGGGAAGTTACATTAGTCAATTGCTTCCTTTGTCTTCAAGGAATGTTTTGACACAAATTTGGTGAAGAAAAATTGAAGGAATAGCTTGGTTTCCCTTGGGTTACTCACGGCTCCACCATGGAAGACCACTTAGCATTTTTTTCTTTGGTTTTTGGCTTGAAATTTGACTTCGGCTTTTTGTTCCAAAAGTTGCCGACTTATGCATGAAACAAGCCAATTAATTTGGCTACCAACCAATCACATTTCACCACCTTTCAACACCATTTCTTTCCATCTTTTTCAAAAATTAAAAATGATGAATTTTGGCCAAATCTTGGCCTTTAGATCAAAAAGCAAATGAATCATGGCCATTAATGCTACCAACCACCATTTTCTTTCCATTTATTATATGAATTTATGATGTCATAAATGCTAAAGCAAAAGTTGACTTTGACTTTCACTATTCACATTAATTCGACTACTTTTTGACCGATACCGGTTCGAGCCGAAATTTTCCTGAAATCGTCCCGGCTTGTTCCTGAGGTCTCCTGTGCAGTCGGATCAATTTAAACTGCTTCCGTTTGATCAAAATTAATCCCGGAAGTTTTCCGTCTTTTATTGCCCCGGTTAGGGTTTTCAATGCCAGTTTTGACACCGTTTCACCCGTTTCAACTCAGCGAATTTTTCCAACACTAAATTTTTTCTCGTCAGTATTGTTAGAACATTTTCATATATTCTAAACAATATAAATACATTTATTTCACTCTTTAAATAGTACAAATTGTTATATACATACATTTGTACATTTTCATCCTAGAATTGCCTGAATTTCCCGGTTGTCACAAATTTGGTGGAATCTTCTAAACCCTCACGGAAAAGGTAGAGGCCAAATCAGAAGCAAGCAGCTTCCAGTTCTTCTAATTCTCCTATCTCGGATGGGAAGAAGAAGAAGAACAACAAGAAGCTCAGGGGCCCCAAAAAGTCCAAGTGCTTCCGTTGTGGGAAGGTAGGTCACTTCAAGAAGGTTTGCCAGGAATTCCTAGTCGCCAAGGGCAAGGAAGGTAAGGAACTTCACTATTTAGAAGCGTGTTTAGTGGAAGAATCGAAAGACACTTAAGTCATTGATTCAGGTGCCATCAATCATGTTTGTGTTTCTATGTAGGGTTCGTGGAAACGAGAAGTCTACATGATAGGAGCCTCTTGTTGCGGACTGGAGACGGTAGCTTGGTGGTGGCTGAGGCAGTGGGAGATATTTACTTTTACTTTGATGAATTTAGATTTATTTTATTAAAAGACTGTTTTTATGTTCCTAATTTTAGGAGGAACCTTATATCGGTAGCTTGTTTAATAAAGGATTCTTATTCAGTTTCTTTTAGTAAAAGAGTTGATATTTGTAGAAATAAGTCTTTTATCTGATCTGGATGGATGGATGGAAACCTATATTTGATCAAACCAAAGATGTACTCACTGCTTGACACCGAATTAATAGATTACTCTAAAAGGTTGAAAGTTTCTCACTCTAACAAGGCGTATCTTTGGCATTTAAGACTTGGTCATATTAATCAGGATAAGATTCAAAGGTTGGTGAAAGACAGTCCTCTAGAATCTCTGGAAGAGGTACGTCTTCCTCAATGTGAGTCTTGTCTTGAGGGTAAGATGACTAAAAGGACTTTTGGAGCTAAGGGTATTAGGGCTCAGGAACTCTTAGAAATTATACATATTGACGTATATGGCCCCATAAACATCACAGCATGAGAAGGGTTCGAGTATTATGTCTCCTTTATAGATGATTATTCAAGGTATGGATATGTGTATCTGATGCACCGCAAGAGTGAAACCTTTGATAAGTTCAAAGAGTATCGTGCGGAAGTGGAAAAGCAATTGGATTAATCCATAAAGACACTTTAATCTGATCGAGACGAATTTCTAGTATATCTTGTAGAGAATGGGATATTATCCCAATTGACTGCACCTAGTACTGCACAATAGAATGGTATAGCCGAAAGGAGAAACAGGACCTTATTGGATATGGTATGGTCCATGATGAGTTATTCAACACTGCCGTTATCATTTAGGGATATGCTTTGCAAACAGCATGCTATATTCTGAACTAGGTTCTAAGCAAATCAATTCCCAGGACTTCGTATGAATTGTGGCATGGCAGGAAGCCTTCCCTTGGACATATGAGAATATAGGGCTGCCCGGCACATGTACTGGATGGGGATAGAAAGAAGTTGGAACCAAGATCAGAATTGTGCATATTTGCAGGGTATCCTAAGGGAACTAAGGGAGGTCTGTTCTATAACCCGAAGGAACAAAAATTCATTGTTTTAACCCATGCGACAATCTTGGAGGAAATTCACATGAATGACTTTAAGCCTCGAAGCAAAGTGGTGCTAGATGAGTTTTCGGGTGCTAGATGTATTTATTTTGAACTGGACAATAAAATTGTATATAGAGGTTATTCATTACATTGCTGTTTGTCCTCATTCTATTTACATGTTAAAGTAAATGTAAGCAAATATGGCTCCCTGACTGCTTGTATTAAAACTGTTAGAAAGTTGCATGCAATGGACTTTTTGTATGCGAGAAGACAATGGTCTAAAGTAAGCGGTCTAAACTAAGGTCTGTAGTCTATAGGGTTAAACCGAGCATCTAACTCATGTTAAGACTATTATGTTGTCTAAAGCCATGGTGGGGATGGTTTGTCTTGACTGTCTAGAGCATAGACTCCTAAGTAGAGATATAGATATGTTGCTTGGTGGTGACATATTAGACCGGGACTGAAGCATGATTGATCTATGTAGTCCGCTATGAGTGGATCATTTTGCTTTTGACGCTCATTATGCAGTAACCTTAATCCTGAGTGAATGAACTACTTTATGTATATGACTTGTGTACTTTAATGTTCCAACGGCTAAAGCGTCTCAAAGGTAGTAAGCTTATAAACTGGTTCGTTGAGTGCATGACTTGTATACGATGAAGGGTATGTTTGCAGATATCGGAATCATAGCTCTAATAAGGAGTTAAGGGTATCCTCTTAAAGGCATTATACTGGATGTGAAAATGGACAAGACCTTAGGTCGTCTGTTGGGTGGATGACTTCTTATTCACATATCGTGAATAATCATTTTCTTATTCGATAGTATAATGGAACTTTAAGATAGCCTGATCAGTAGGATTAAACGGACTTTGACCTAAGGCTGATCATGGATATCATATGAGGGTTCTGCATACATGAAAAGGTCATTGGACAATAGCTTGTCACAGGCTTACGTAATACGGTATATAATTGGGAGTTCATGTGACGCCCCTGGATTCCGACCACCTGCAACCATCATGAATCGACTCTAAGGCCGACTAAGACCACTCGTGTGCCGAATCTGAGTCGTCAGTTTTAAACTCTTTTGCTCACAATTTTTAAATATCAAGGCCTAAATTTTGCCCATAATTTTTTTTTTTATACATACTTCCTCTTAAGAAAACTAAGTAAGAAAGCTATATCATATACTAACTTTTATATGTCTTAATAAAGTACAAAATAATATACAACATATAGTACATATATATGTATTGTATATTGTTTTTCCAAATTCATTTTCTTCAACTCAAAAAGCTCAGCAGAAAACTTATGGCAGGACCAAGTCCACGATGAGTTCCCTACCCCTTTGACACGCTCGCATCCTGCCGCCATCCAGAAATCTACTGGACAGGTTTCTTACCTGCAACATGAACAAACTGATGAGCTAACCGTAGGAAAATAAATCGGTAAAAACGTATCAGAGTGACGCAGCGGAACAATAAAAATTTTAGATCGTTAAATATCTCATGATGCCATATACAATAAACCAACAACAATAAAAACTCATACCTCAAGGACACCAATCTGCAGGAGGAGAATGACCGGAGGCTTCAACCAACTAGCCGTCTCTACTATTCTCCAATTCCTGAATGGCTGAGTGTGTGGGCACTCTAAACCTCGATCGGTATGCTAGCACTGCTAGTCTTCTTCCGACCACCCAGATGTCTAAAGAACTTTATTGTCACGATGAGCTGTGCAACAATAAGCCTGCTCACCTGAGAGTCTGTGGTCCGAGTGTGGTGGCCCGCCCCTCGTAGAGATCAACAATACTATTACAGTTGAGCTTATCGCTAACTGCGATAGATTGTACTCTCATGGGTCGCCGGCTTATCTCACTCTCTTTTTAAATCATGTCGTTTTTGGGGAAATTTTTTTTTTTTTTTAAACATCATGTAAAATCTTCTTCCACTATTTACTTTGTTGATAAGTACAAAGTAATATAAATAATACAGTACTTTTGTAAAATATATATATAATTACAAAAGAACTGTTTCCCTTTTTTTTTTTCCTTCACTTTAACGCTCAGCGGGAAGACTCCGGCAGTACCATATCCCTCGCCCAGTTATCCCATTTGACACGTGCCATCCCGTCCACATTTTTGTCAAACAAGCTACTGAGCTGGTAGCTTACCTGCAACATTAGCAAAAATGGTGAGCTACAGGCTCAGTAAGTTCAAACATGTAAGAAATAAAATTTCTATAAATAGACTATTCATCATGAATAGTACTGTTGACCACTATTCATACGTGAATAGTAACTTTGACCACTATTCATGGTGAATAGTAAGGTTGACCACAACACTGTGTCACAACAGTACATCTACCGCGATGTTAGTACTCTCACTAAACTGTCTTATGCTCAATTATGGCACAGTTTCAGTTTTAGGTCATTATCTTTGATTACGTTCTGGTTTTGAGCTCAGGTTGACAGTACCATTTAAGTGCGCATGACTGGGAGCGGTACATTAGTGCTGACCTCTACAGCCTTAATCTCATAGCCCCGAAGGCAAAATTTTATATGACTGGGAGCGGTACATCAGTGCTGACCTCCACAGCCTTAGTCTCATAGCCCCGAAGGCAAAAATAGTACCTCCCTGTACGGAAGGCTGGTACGCCAGAAAGTGGTTTCATTACCGACTTTTTAACATTCTAACCCGGTGACTTCACATTGTCCCGTGGTTAGGAATGGTTCACATTTTAATTTTTAGGTGAGTGAGTTTCATTAACCTCGCTCTAGTGCCCGAAGCACAATTAATCATGTGTCCCATTCTTATAGTGCCCGTAGCACATTTCGTCTCTCTCTCTATTCTATCATAGTGCCCGTAGCACATATGTACCTAACTTATAGTTAGTACATTAAAGTTAGCACAATATTGTTATATGTTGCAGACAGGTAAATGTCTGAACTTACCTTATCAGACTGTTCCCTTTCTCTCTCTTGGATCTTGAATCGCCTTCCTTGTAGGCCGATTTTGGGATCCTACAGACAAAACTATGTCTGTTAATTTCTTTCCCATTTATAGCTTTTATTTTTCATTAAAAAGCTTAAATAAAACCTATTTATAACTTTTTAGGTTTTATTTATTATTTTCACCATTTTCCCCCAACTTTTGCAAAATTACGATTTTGCCCCAATATTTTTGCAAAATTACAGTTTTGCCCCTGACGGAATTTTATTGATCCAGACTGCATTTTTGGCTCTCAGGAACTTTTCTTACTCTTTTCTAATCATTACCGGGTTCATTTCTATTTTATTTCCATTTTTCACTTTCCCGACCCTCGGGAAGCACTATTCCGACCCCGACGTCGGTTTAGTGATTTTCTATCGTTTCGGAGCTCCAAATGGACGTTTCACTAGTATTTAAAACGTTCATCTAGACTTTCCCGACCTAGGTCTCCGAGGCTCGGGTTTTCCGTTCCCGACTCGGACCTTTATTTTATTTCCAAAAACGCCCCCCCCCTTGGGGTCGGTTTTTCAATTTCACTCACGTTTTTCATTTTCAAGGGGACGGGTTACTATTCACAACCCACCCCTTAAATTTTTTTCCTTATTCAATTTTTCCGTTAGGGACTCGGGTTTCCGTCCCGGCCCTAACTTTTATTTTAAATTCCTATTTTACCCCGAATGCCGTTTTTGAAATTTCGGCAGCATTTCGGCGTAATTTTAAGGCTTCCGGCGTTAGGTATACCTCGAACCGTATGTACCTGCCACGTACTATACCACAAGCCTATTTTATGTAAAAGTTTTCCAAACTTTTACATAAAAACCCACAAAATTCCAATTCCACATTATCACCCACATAACAAAATTTTTTCACAATTTTACCCTTAATTTGGTTTCGGTTTTCACAACCAAACCAAACCAAATTTTGTCAAACTTTCACCACACCTTAGGCCATTCAAATGTCACATTTTTAACACATTTTCAAGCCCATTATCTTTGCATTTTCAACCAAATTTCCTAGGGTTTTTACCCTTGTATAACCCATGGCCAAAGAATGAAAACATGCCAAAAAATTTTGTTTCATTCTTTCCATTATAAATTTATCATTTGCATATTGAAATGCATAATTCCAATCAACAAAATACCACATAAATCAAGCAAAAATTTTCTTCCAAACCATTATTAAACCCCACGGCCATTTTATGAAATGCATACCAAGAATTTTTTTCAAACTTTTCACAATAAATTCATGCTTTATTCTTCACCAATTTCAACTTTGAAAGCATGTTAGCAATTAACCACAACTTTTTCTCATTGGTTACCTAAGGTAACCCACGGATTTTCCCTTGAAAAACCAACAAAATTTCGGTTTTTCTTTACACAATTTACATGGTTTTCTTCCTTATTACATCCTTAACATAACCCAACATCAAATCCATGAAAAACAACCAAAAATTTTCCATCTTTTTCTCACTATTCACCCACGGATTTCATGAAGAAAAACCATGAAAAAATTTAGTGAAAAAGGGAGTTACCTTAGTCTAATGCTTCCTTTGTCTTCAAGGAACACTTTGACACTCTTTTTTGTGAAGAAAAGTTGAAGAAAATCTTGGTTTCCCTTGGGTGGCTCACGTAGACTCCATGGAAAAAACTTAGAAAATTTTTTTTCTTTTGGTTTGGCTTGAAAAATGGGTCTCGGCCACTTTGTAAAATTTTTTGCCGACTTAATGAAACCAAAGGCCAATTAATTTAGCCTTCCACCAATGAGAATTAGACATCTTTCAACCTAATTCTTTCCCCATTTTTCAAAAATTAAAAATGGTAATTTTTGGCCAAATCTTGGCCTTTAGATCAAAAGGTGATTAAATCCTAGCCATTAATGCCACCAACCACCTTATTTATTTCATTTATTAATCTTGATTTATGATGTCATAAATGCAAAAGTGAAAGTTGACTTTGACTTTTACTATTCACATTAATTCGACTACTTTTTGACCGATACCGGTTCGAGCCGAAATTTTCCTGAAATCGTCCCGGCGTGTTCCTGAGGTCTCCTGTGCAGTCGGATCAATTTAAATTGCTTCCGTTTGATCAAAATCAATCCCGGAAGTTTACCGTCTTTTATTGGCTCGGTTAGGGTTTTCAATGCCGATTTTGGCACCGTTTCACCCGTTTCAACTCAGTGAATTTTTCCAACACTAAATTCTTACTCGTCAGTATTGCTAGAACATTTTCACATATTCTAAACAATATACATACATTTATTTCACTCTTTAAATGGTACAAATTGTTATATACATACAATTGTACATTTTTCATCCGAGAACTGCCTGAATTTCCCGGTTGTCACACCGAGGGAACTGGAGTGGCAGGACCTCTATTTATAGACCTGCATGAGGTGATTCTCTGAATTCGAATTGGACTAGGAAAAGATTTTCTCCCTTATCCATAACCAAATTTTTCCATGGGAAAATCCAACAATAAAATTCGGTTTTCTTAGGATAAATCCAATCCAAATCTAAATAAGATTTTAACTAGAATTTTATCTCCCTTTTCAACCAAAAAATCTGAAATTCCTAGGAGAAAATTTTCTCCAAATATTCTGCCACTTTTAGGATAAGGAAGAATCAAAATTCCACTAGGATTTTCGAGCTTGAATCTTATCTCAACCTTATCCAAAATAACCGAATTTTCCTAGGAGATTATCTCCAAAATTTCGGCCACTTTTCAGGGAGGAGAGAATCCAAATTCAATTGGGATTGAAACTTGAATTTTTCCCTTGAACCTTATCCACAAAAACCGAAATTCCATTGAGGATTATCCTTAAAAATTTCGTCCACTTTTGTTAGGATTTAGATTCAAAATTCAAGTAGGATTCTAACAAGATTATCCTCTCCAAATCCAACTCAAATTCGAATTTCAAACCTTGTGGATTTTCCACAACAAATTCGAATCTCACTTGGACTGTGATTCAAAATTTGAATTTCAAATTTCAAATTCGAATTTCAAATTCAAATTTCAAATTTCAAATTTCAAATTTCAAATTTAAATTTCAAATTCAAATTTCAAATTCAAATTTCAAATTCAAATTTCAAATTCCAATTTCAAATTCAAAATTCAAATTTCAAATTTCAAAATTCAAATTTCAAATTCCCCAAAACGGTTGTGTTTCAAATTCTTGTTCTCATGGATAATTTTCTACAACTCCAATCCAATCTCAAATAAAATCATGGCAACTTTATTTGGAGTTCGAATAATTGTGTACTCTATTATCCAAAACAAAATCTGAATCCAACCGGAGAGAATCTTGTCTACCATCCTAATCCTGTATCATCACCATCCATGCATAATAAACTAGCCAATAGCATACACAATTCAATTTGCCAAATGTTAAGGAATTATGTGGAGCTAGTAGAGGGACTGATTGGATATATATAATCGGGCTCCCGTAAATCCATATGATCATCATTCTTTTACTGAACAACTCAATCATATGATCACTAGTTTCAGAGTCACACCACTATAAACCTGAAACTGAACTCCTAATTATATACCGTATTACGTAAGCATGTGACAAGCTATCGTCCAATAACCTTGTCATATATGCAGAACCCTCATATGATATCCATGATAAGCCTTAGGTCAAAGTCCATTTAATCCTACTGATCAGGCTATCTTAAAGTTCCATTATACTACCGAATTAAGAAAATGATTATTCACCATATGTGAATAAGAAGTCATCCACCCAGCAGACGACCCAAGGCCTTGTCCATTTTCACATTCAGTATAATGCCTTTAAGAGGATACCTTTAACTCCTTAGAGCTATGATTCTGATATCTGCAAACAAACCCTTCATCGTATACAAGTCATGCACCCAACGAACCGGTCTATAAGCTTACTACCTCTGAGGCGCTTTAGCCATTGGAACATCAAAGTATACAAGTCATATACATGAAGTAGTTCATTTACTCAGGATTAAGGTTATTGCACAATGAACGTCAAAAACAGATTGATCCACTCATAGCGGACTACGTAGATCAATCATGCTTTAGTCCCGGTCTAATATGTCACCACCAAGCAACATATCTATGTCTCTACTTGGGAGTCTATGCTCTAGACAGTCAAGACAAACTGTCCCCTCCAAGGCTTGAGACAACATAATAGTCTTAACATGAGTTAGATACTCGGTCTAACCCCATAGACTACAGACCATAGTTTAGACTGCTAACTTTAGAACATTGTCTTCTCGCATACAAAAGTCCATTGCATGCAACGTTATAACAGTTTAAACACAAGCAGTCAGTGAGCCATATTTACTTACATTTACTTTAACATGTAAATAAAGCGAGGACAGATAGTAACGTAACGAATAACCTCTATATATATAATTTTATTATCCAGTTCAAAATAAATACATCAAAATGTCTTTAATACTTAGGGCATTTCCTAACAATCTCCCACTTGCCCTAAGCCAGCAGATGTGCCATGTTACGCATCCCCATCGCCTCTACGTGCCTCTCAAAGCTTCTAGCCACCAAAGTCTTAGTAAAGGGATCGGCGATGTTGTCCTCGGACGCGATCTTACATACATCCACTTATCCTGTCTCCATATGCCCTCTAATGTCGACTTCCTCAAATCCTCACAAGTCTGAAAGTCTAAGTCCGTGTATCCTACGGGTGTTAGGTCCCCTCCAGAATACACCAGCATATAATCTCTCATTCTCTTAAGATACTTGAGTATATGCTTTACAACTTGCCAGTGCTTGGTTCCAGGATTTGCTTGATATCGACTCACCATACCTACTGCAAAACATATGTCTGGGTGAGTGCAAAGCATAGCGTACATAAGGCTACCCACAGCGGATGCATAAGGGACCTTACTCATATGCTCTCTTTCTTCCGATGTCTTGGGACAGTCATCCAATGAAAGAGTTAGACCGGCAATAGAAGGTTGTGAGCCTTTCTTTGCCTCTTGCATTGCATATTTGTCAATTATTTTATCTATGCATGAAGCTTGGGATAACGCTATCATTTTGTTCTTTCGATCTCTTAAGAGACGAATGCCTAGAACATAATTAGCTTCTCCTAAGTCCTTCATGTCAAACTGTTAGTGTAACCAAAGCTTAACCGATGATAAGTTCCCTACATCATTCCCAATGAGTAGTATATCATCGACATAGAGTATCAGAAAGACCACTTTTCCATCCTTAATACGTTTATAAACTCAAGGTTCATCAACGTTCTGCTCAAAACCAAATGTCTTAATCGCTTGATAAAACCTCTGGTTCCATGAGCGGGATGCTTGCTTTAATCCATAAATAGATCTAAGCAACTTGCAGACTTTCCTTTCTTGGCCTTTCGCTATGAACCCTTCGGGCTGTATCATATAGATACACTCTTCAAGATGGCCATTCAAGAATGCCGTCTTGACATCCATTTGCCAGATCTCATAATCGAGAGCCGCAGCAATGGACAGAAGAATACGGATAGACTTCAGCATAGCAACAGGCGAAAAGGTTTCATCATAATCGATTCCAGCCTTTTGCGTGTACCCCTTTGCAACCAATCTAGCTTTGAAAGTTTACACTCTCCCTTCCGCATCCTTCTTTCTTTTGTAGACCTATTTGCATCCAATGGGTTTTATCCCATCTGGCAAATCTACAAGTTCCCAAACAGAGTTGGATTTCATAGAATCCATCTCATTGTTCATAGCCTGTTTCCAAGATTTAGAATCAACATCATTTACGGCTTCATCATAAGTGACCGGATCATCCTCATACTCATGAGCCTCGGCCTGGTATACCTCAGCATCATACATAAAGAAATTAGGTTTCTTAGAAACCCTCCCACTACGACAAGGCACACTAAATTGTTGATCGTCTGCAGGTTTTTCACTGGAACTCGGACTTATGTCCAAGACCGAAATCTGTGGAGCAGTTCTTTCACCCGATAACTCCTCTAGCACCACTTTGCTTCGAGGCTTAAACTCATTCATGTGACTTTCCTCCAAGAATGTTGCATGGGTTGAGACAATGACTTTTTGTTCCTTCAGGTTATAGAACAGACCTCCTTTAGTTCATTTTGGATACCCTACAAACATGCACAATTCTGATCTTGGTTCCAAATTTTTCACATCCCCATCCAGTACATGCGCCGGGCAGCCCCATATTCTCATATGTCTAAGGGAAGGCTTCCTGCCACGCCACAATTCATACGGAGTTCTGGGAATTGATTTGCTTGGAACCTGGTTCAGAATATAGCACGCCGTTTGTAAAGCATATCCCCAAAATGATAATGGCAGCGTTGAATAACTCATCATGGACCATACCATATCTAATAAGGTCCTGTTTCTCCTTTCGGCTACACCATTCTGTTGTGGAGTACCAGGTGCGTCAATTGGGATAAAATCCCGTTCTCTACAAGATGTCCTAGAAATTCATCGGAGAGGTATTCGCCACCTCGATCAGATCGAAGTGTCTTTATGGATTTATCCAATTGCTTTTCCACTTCCGCACGATACTCTTTGAACTTGTCAAAGGTTTCGTTCTTGCGATGCATCAGATACACATATCCATACCTCGAGTAATCAGCTATAAAAGAGACATAATACTCGAACCCTCCTCGTGCTGTGACGTTCATGGGGCTACATACGTCAGTGTGCACAATTTCTAAGAGCTCCTGAGCCCTTGTACCCTTAGCTCCAAAAGACCTCTTAGTCATTTTACCCTCTAGACAAGACTCACATTGGGGAAGTCGTACCTCCTCCAGAGATTCCAGAGGACCGTCTTTCACCAATCTTTGAATCCTATCCTGATTAATATGACCAAGTCTTAAATGCCAAAGATACGCCTTGTTAGAGTGAGAAACTTTCAACCTTTTAGAGTTATCAATTAATTCAGTGTCAAGCAGTGAGTACATCTTTGGTTTGATAAAATATAGGTTTCCATCCATCTATCCAGAACAGATAAAAGACTTATTTCTACGAATATCAACTCTTTTACTAAATGAAACTGAATAAGAATCCTTTATTAAACAAGTTACCGATATAAGGTTCCTCCTAAAATTAGGAACATAAAAACAGTCTTTCAATAAAATAAACCTAAATTGATTAAAATAAAGGTAAACATCTCCCACTGCTTCAGCCACCACAAAGCTACCATATCCAATCTGCAACGAGAGGCTCCTATCATGTAGACTTCTCGTTTCCACGAACCCCTGCATAGAAACACAAACATGATTAGTGGCGCCCGAATCAATGACCCAAGTGTCTTTCGATTCTTCAACCAAACACGCTTCCAAGTAAAGAAGTTCCTTACCTTCCTGCCCTTGGCGGCTAGGAATTCCTGGCAAGCCTTCTTGAAGTGACCTACCTTCCCACAATGGAAGCATTTGGACTTTTTAGGGTCCTTTGGCTTCTTATTCTTCTTCTTCTTCTTCCCGTCTGAGACAGGAGGATTAAAAGAAGTAGAAGCCACTTGCTTCTTATTTGGCCTCTTCCTCTTCCGTGAGGGATTGGAAGATTCCGCCAAATTGGCCTCTCCTTTAAGTCGGACCACATCCTCATCCCTGATCATCCGCTCATAAGCCTGTAGTTGCTTCATGAGCTCGGTTAGTCCTAACTCCTTTGTCGCCAGATTGTATGCGGCCTTAAACCCCACAAAATCTTTAGACAGAGTCTTGAACACCATCTCGATCTGGGTGTTGTAGTCCAACTCAGCACCATTCTCGGTAGCCTCAGTGAAGAATCCCATTAGAGTGATCATATGGTCCTTCATCAAAGTACCCGCCTTTTGCTTAGAGTTCATAATGCTGGTGATAGCGGACTGTCTAGCCAATTTTTCTTGGCCTCCGAACATGTCCTCCAGATTTTCCATGATCTCCCCAGCAACTTGATAAGTCTCATGCTGCTTTTGTAAAGCACTCGTCATGCTAGCAAGGATGTAGCATCGAGCTATCTCATTGGATTCTCTCCAACGATTATAAGCAACCGGGACCTCCTCAAGTGGTGTGTCAGGTTTGGGCCCAGGTGGGCATGGTTCGTCCAGTACGAACTTGTGTCTCTCGCAGCTGAGAACTATTAATAGATTTCTTTTCCAGTCTTTATAATTATCGCCATTCAGCTTATTTTCAGTAAGTATTAAAATGAGGGGTATCAGTGACATTTTGAACTGAAATAAAATTATACTAGATATTATTACAAAGCCCAAGCAAATATACAGATAATTTAGCAAATAAAACATAAAAGTATGTTCCTACATGAAACTTGAAAAACATGTAGCATTGCAATGGTAATTCTCAGCACCTATTGCCCCAAGCCACCGAGGGGTGGTCATGAAAACAAATAGCAAGAACATGGACCCCGTCCAATTAATATATGTTACCTTAAATCCACCAAGGTTAAGACATATATTAATAACCGCTTATTTGGCCACCAGTTTAGTTAACAGAGCTTCTAGGGAAGGTTAATAGCTAAACGAGTCTTGAGTGTATAACCATTGTTTACGTAGCCCGATCCACGTCCTACCAAGCCACCGAGGGGTGGTCATGAATAGGATCGTACCCGAACACGTTTTCCACATAGGAGATCCAATCTAGTATACCGGCGGCAGTAAACACCTACCGAGGGGTGTGGTCAGGGCAGAACTGACGCGAGGCGTTACCATGCTTTCACATATGAATCAACAATGGAGGCCGTGGGTTTTGTTTGAAACCCTCTCCCACTCAATATTTTGAAAAACATGCAAGTTTTGATAAATTGTGTATGATCAATATAGTATGAGCGGCACTCACCTATCCTATATGACATGTTATCAAATATGCATACAAAACATTCATCAATACATATTTATATATCCATGACATATCACAGAAAAAATAATTGATAGAATAACCAAGCTATGGTTCCATCCTAGAACAAAGAAAATAAAGATTACAAAATTCCATCCAAAACATTCTTTGGGTCTTGAATTCTGTTCCGTCTTCTTGTATCCATCTTTATGTAGCCTCTCCATTTATTTCTCATCCCAAGAATCATTTAAAATTTAAAACTCCAAAAATTTAAATTTCAAATTCAAATTCCAAATTCGAATTTTAAATTTAAATTTCCAATTCAAATTTTAAACAATTTTAAACATCATGTGTAATAATATGTAATTTCAAATTTTCAAATTTTCAATTACACATTTTTAAACATGATTTAAAATTAAATCTCAAATTTAAAAATCAAAATTTTTTGAATTTTGGACCATCGCACTGCCGCCCCCGAAGGCGGCAGCCACCGTGGGCAGCCACCAACCTCGTAGGGGCTGGCAGCCCACGGCCGCCCCCATGTGCAGCCCTGCCGGGCTGCAGGCCAAGCCTGTAGCGCCAGGCTGCACGCCCAGGCTGGGCATAGCAGCTGGCAGGCTGCTATACAGCGCCTGCAGCCAGAGGCTGCATGCCCAGGCTGCGACCAGCCTTGGGCAGGCCACGGCCACCCTTGGATGCAGGCCAAGCCTGCGACCGTGGGTGGTGTTGGCCTGTACAGGGGCTGCCGCAACCCCATCCTGCCCGAGGGCAGGGGCTGCAGCCCCACCAAGGCCCGTTGGCCTATCCCGAGGGGTCGTGTCTCGATTTTCGTGCCATATTCCAATTTACCTATTAGGATCTCCAAAAATTAATTTGAATCCCAATTAAATTGAAATTTTCCACACAATCAAAATTTCAACCTTTAAATCAAATTTAACTTTTGGGAAAAAAATAAATCACGGTCTTCAATCTTCAATCTCCTCCAAGAATAATTATTTAAAATTTCCTAAACTGTTTCCGGTGTATAAAAAATTCTAACCATAAAAATTCTAAGAGACAAAAATTAAAACCCATGGGAAAATTACAGTGTTAATAAACTACTCCCATGGTTACATAAAAAATTCCTAGATACAATTTTTCTAAATTCTAAGGAACCATAACTGGCATAAACAAGCATGCTTATAATAATTCAGAAAATTAAAATAACCATATACTTTATACATAATCCACGATAACAACATAAAGGAACCCTAGAATGCCACTCTCTAAATATCAAATCCATACATAAATAAAAAGACTAAGTAATTGTCTAATTTATGTACATGGCATAGTCATGAGAAGGCTCTGATATCAATTGTAGGAAAATAAATCGGTAAAAATGTATCAGAGTGGCGCAGCGGAACAATAAAAATTTTAGATCGTTAAATATCTCATGATGCCATATACAATAAACCAACAACAATTACAACTCATACCTCAAGGACGCCAATCTGCAGGAGGAGAATGACCGGAGGCTTCAACCAACTAGCTTTCTCTACTATTCTCCAATTCCCGAATGGCTGAGTGTGTGGGCACTCTGAACCTCGATCGGTATGCTAGCACTGCTAGTCTTCTTCCGATCACCCAGATCTCTAAAGAACTTTATTGTCACGATGAGCTGTGCAACAATAAGCCTGCTCAACTGAGAGTCTGTGGTCTGAGAGAACTGGAGTGGCAGGACCTCTATTTATAGGCCTGCATGAGGTGATTCTCTAAATTCGAATTGGACTAGGAAAAGATTTTCTCCCTTATCCATAACCAAAAAATCCGAATTTTTCCATGGGAAAATCCAACAATAAAATTCAGTTTTCTTAAGATAAATCCAATCCAAATCTAAATAAGATTTTAACTAGAATTTTATCTCCCTTTTTCAACCAAAAAATCTGAAATTCCTAGGAGAAAATCTTCTCCAAATATTCGGCCACTTTTAGGATAAGGAAGAATCAAAATTCCACTAGGATTTTCAAGCTTGAATCTTATCTCAACCTTATCCAAAATAACCGAATTTTCATAGGAGATTATCTCCAAAATTTCGGCCACTTTTCAGGGAGGAGAGAATCCAAATTCAACTGGGATTGAAACTTGAATTTTTCCCTTAAACCTTATCCACAAAAACCGAAATTCCATTGAGGATTATCCTCAAAAATTTCATCCACTTTTGTTAGGATTTAGATTCAAAATTCAAGTAGGATTCTAACAAGATTATCCTCTCCAAATCCAACTCAAATTCGAATTTCAAACCTTGTGGATTTTCCACAACAAACTCGAATCCCACTTGGATTGTGATTCAAAATTTGAATTTCAAATTTCAAATACGAATTTCAAATTCAAATTTCAAATTTCAAATTCAAATTTCAAATTCAAATTTCAAATTTGAATTTCAAATTCAAATTTCAAATTCAAATTTCAAATTCAAAATTCAAATTTCAAATTTCAAAATTCAAATTTCAAATTTCAAATTTCAAAATTCAAATTTCAAAATCCACAAAACGGTTGTGTTTCAAATTCTTTTTCTCATGGATAATTTTCTACAACTCCAATCCAATCTCAAATAAAATCATGGCAACTTTATTTGGAGTTCGAATAATTGTGTACTCTATTATCCAAAACAAAATCTAAATCCAAACAGAGAGAATCTTGTCTACCATCCTAATCCTGTATCATCACCATCCATGCATAATAAACTAGTCAATAGCATACACAATTCAATTTGCCAAACGTTAAGGAATTATGTGGAGCTAGTAGAGGGGCTAATTGGACATATATAATCGGGCTCCCGCAAATCCATATGATCATCATTCTTTTACCGAACAACTCAATCATATGATCACTAGTTTCAGAGTCACACAACTATAAACCTGAAACTGAACTCCCAATTATATACCGTATTACGTAAGCCTGTGACAAGCTATCATCCAATGACCTTGTCATATATGCAGAACCCTCATATGATATCCATGATCAGCCTTAGGTTAAAGTCTGTTTAATTCTACTGATCCGGCTATCTTAAAGTTCCATTATACTACCGAATTAAGAAAATGATTATTCACCATATGTGAATAAGAAGTCATCCGCCCAGCAGACGGCCCAAGGCCTTGTCCATTTTCACATTCAGTATAATGCCTTTAAGAGGATACCTTTAACTCCTTAGAGCTATGATTCTGATATCTGCAAACAAACCCTTTCATCGTATACAAGTCATGCACCCAACGAACCGGTCTATAAGCTTACTACCTCTGAGACGCTTTAGCCATTGGAACATCAAAGTACACAAGTCATATACATGAAGTAGTTCATTTACTCAGGATTAAGGTTATTGCACAATGAACGTCAAAAACAGATTGATCCACTCATAGCGGACTACGTAGATCAATCATGCTTTAGTCCCGGTCTAATATGTCACCACCAAGCAACATATCTATGTCTCTACTTGGGAGTCTATGCGCCAGACAGTCAAGACAAACTATCCCCTCCAAGGCTTTAGACAACATAATAGTCTTAACATGAGTTAGATGCTCGGTCTAACCCCATAGACTACAGACCATAGTTTAGACTGCTAACTTTAGAACATTGTCTTCTCGCATACAAAAGTCCATTGCATGCAACGTTCTAACAGTTTAAACACAAGCAGTCAGTGAGCCATATTTGCTTACATTTACTTTAACATGTAAATAAAATGAGGACAGATAGCAATGTAATGAATAACCTCTATATATATATAATTTTATTATCCAGTTCAAAATAAATACATCAAAATGTCTCTAATGCTTAGGGCATTTCCTACCACTAACAGGCTCAGTAAGTTCAAACATACATAGTATGAATCATATTGATTCAAAAACTCTAAAAACTCAATTTCCTATAAATGGTACTATTCACCATAAATAGTGATTTTAACCTTTGATCGATGAATAGTGACAGTTACCCTAACTGATTACTATTCACTCTACCCTAACGGGTACTATCAACATATCCTAACCGAATTTACATTACTTTAGCATAAACTTCGGTCATGCTCAATTATGATTTTTATCATTTTATTGATCGTTTATTCTCTATTTGATTTCTAGTTTAGAGCTCTGTTTATTGCAGTACCGATGATTATTAGTACGCTGACTGGGAGGGTCTAAGGAGCGACCTTAGAACATCAACCTCCACAGCCCTGATAACCCTGTAGGATCTGAAACAAACCTCCATCACTATATTGGAGGGGCGGTACGCCTTAATGGTTTCATTACCGTCTTTCAAATTTATAGTCTTGACCAAGTGATATCAATCATCACCTTAAGGTCACTATCCTCTATTGCCCGTAGGTCTTACTTATTCTTATTATCTGCGATATGTTATTCTAACTAGTCTCCAAATGTTTATAAGACTTTATGTCTAGTGTACATCTAGTACAGAATAAAATAACACAGTATTTCATGTTGCAGACATGTAAATGCTTGAACTTACCAATACTGTACTAGTGTCCACTTTCGAAACTCCTCTGCAATTCTATCTCTATTTTGGGTTCCTACAGACATAATATTGTCTGTTAATACCCTATTTTAATTATTACTTTAAATATACATTTATTTCACTTAATAATTCCATACTTTTATATTTTGTTTGTGGTACACGGTCTACAACACGCCCGTGTCTCAGCCCATGTACATTTTCAGGTTTACTCTACACGGCCATGTTGTTTACTATCTAACCGTGTAACTATACATGGCTTGATACACGCCCGTGTTCATGCTCGTGTACCTCTAGGGTTGTAACATTTTTCGTATACACGGCCATGTATTCTTTTACATGCCCGTGCTCCTCGAAATTTTTAGATTTTTTTTTACTCTAAAATCATTATTTGGAGCCTTAGAATTTTATCTAAATTATTCTAGGTCTTTTAGGGTCCTTTCCGAGCCTTTCAGAAAATTTTCATTTTACCCCTAACGGGTCTCGGGACCGTTACTATTCCGTTCTATCATTATTCTCAAATTTTCTAAGTCTAATTATTTTAAAATAATATTCCCTAGGTTTCTGTATCATTTTACAGCTTAAATTGCTGTAAAATCTCAACCTCATTTTTTTCCCAGCCCTCAATTACTATTCATCCGTCACCTAGGGTCGTTTTTTCATTTTTCGAGCGTTTCGGAGCCTCAAATTGCCCTTTCACTAGTCATTAAACATTATTTATCCCATCCCCGGCCCTCGGTCCTCGAGAGGCTTGGGTTTGCTATCCCGTCCTAAATTTTTTTCCTCGTTTCCCAAAATACCCCTACATTAATTTTTTTCCTGTTTTAGGCATTTTAGTATTTTAGGGTCGGTTTACTATTCCTTTTGGGTTGGTTTTCCATTTCTAGCCCTAATTCACAGAGGGGTCTCAGTTTCCTTTCCGAGTCCAATATTTTTACCCCTCATTTCCCAAAATGCCCTTAAGCCGATTTTAGAAATTTCGGCAGCATTTCCGCTTATATTTTAAGGTTTCCCGGCCCTTAGGTACGCCTCAGAACCTTTGTACCTGCCACGTACTATACCAGAGGCCTATTTTATACAAAGTTTCCAAACTTTGTATAAAAATTTTTCACATGATTCAATATTCAGAAACTAACACAAACAACAATATTTTTCTTTCAAACTAGCCTCGGTTTACTAGTTAATCATACCAAAATAATTTTTCATAACATCATATCATTCTTTAGTTTTCTAATGTATAAAACAACATCAAAAACTTAACAAAACATGCATTCTAACCCTAGCATAGCCACGGATTTTTATGCATAAACACATAGAAAATCTTATTTTCTCTCCTAGGGTTTTTATCAACGCTTTTCAACATTAAAAATTTTTCATTTCTTAATGTTCATGCTCACGGTTTTAGCAAGAAAATTACATCAACATTTTCTTGTTTCCTTATTCTAATTTATGCTTAATTCAATGCATAATTAAATGAACATAATTACTAAACCAAAACACCAAAACTCATGCATTTTTCACACCATTGAAGCCACGATTTTTCAAGTGAAACATGCAAAATTTTTGCTTGTTTCTAAGCCCTAATTCATGCTTTAATTTCTACAACACCAAACAAATCAAAACATCATCACATCATCAACTAAATAGCAATTTTTTTCCATTGTTTTTACACTCTCATACCCACGGATTTTCTAAGGAAAATCAAAGGGAAAAGCTTCAATTTTGAAGCTTACCTTGATTAGTTGATGACTTGAGATTGGAAATGCAATGCAAGCTAGGTTTGGTGTGTAATTGAAAACAAAATTTTGGCTTTCAATGTGACAACCGGGAAATTCAGGCATTCTCGGAAGAAAATGTACAAATGTATGTCCATAACAATTTGTACTATATAAAGAGTGAAATAAATGTATTTATATTGCTTAGAATGTATTAGAATGTTCTAACAATACTGACGAGTAAGAATTCAGTGTTGGAAAAATTCACTGAGTTGAAACGGGTGGAATGGTGCAAAAAAGGGCATTCAAAACCCTAACCAGTGCACTAAAAGATTAAAAACTTCCGGGATTGATTTTGATCAAACGGAAGTAGTATAAATTGATCCGACTGCACAGGAGACCTCAGGAACCCGCCGGGACGATTTCAGAAAAATTTCAGCTCGAACCGGTATCGGTCAAAATAATGTGAATAATAAAGTCAAAGTCAACATATTAATTTGCATTTATGACATCATAAAGCAAATTTATTAAATGTGAAAATTAAGGTGGTTGGTGGCATTAATGGCCAAGATTGGTTTGCTTTTTGATCTAAAGGCCAAGATTTGGCCAAAATTTCACCCATTTAATTTTTGAAAAAAATGGAAAGAAATGGGTTTGAAAAGTGTTGCATTTTGATTGGTTGAAAGCCAAATTAATTGGCTTTCTTTGTGTTTAAGTCGGCAACAATTGGAACAAAAGTGGCCACAGCCATTTCAAAGCCAAACATAAGAGAAAAATTTTTCTAAGTGTTCTCCCAAGAGGAACCGTGAGCAACCAAGAGAAACCAAGCAAATACTCCAAGTTTCGTTCACAAAAGTGGTGTCAAACCCTTCCTTGAAGACAAAGGAAGCAAGAAAGCAAGGTAACTTTCTTTGGGTTGTAATTTTTGGCTTGTTTTCTCCCTAAAATCCATGGGATGAATAGTGTGAAAATGAGAAAATTTTTGGTTTGTTTTGGTTGATTTGGTGCTTGGGTTTAATTAGGGTTTGGTGAATAATTTTTGCATGATTTACTTGATATTTGGATAGTTAAATTCATGCATTGAATTAAGGAAATGATAGATTTGTGATTGAAAGCATGAAAATAAAAAAATTTGGTGCATGTTTCTCTTAAATGGCCGTGGCTTGTAATGATGAAAAAACCCTAGGAATTGTGTTGAAAAATGCATTGAAATTGGCTTGAAAATGGGATAGATAATGACATTGGAATAGGCTAAAATTTGGGTGAAAATTTGAGAAGTTTTGGTTAGGTTTTAAGTGTGAAAACTGTGGCTAGAACTAAGGGCAAAATTGAAAGAAATTTTGTGGAATGTGGTTCAAAATGTGAATTGAAATGTTGTGAGCTTTTATGTAAAAGTTTGGGAAATTTTTACATAAAATAGGCTTGTGGTATAGTACGTGGCAGGTACATATGGTTCGAGGCGTACCTAACGACGGTAGCCTTAAATTTACGCCGAAATGCTGCCAAAATTTCGAAAACGGCATTTGGGGTAAAAAGGGAATTAAAAATAAGAGTTTAGGGTCGGGTCGGAAACCCGAGTCCCTAACGGAAAATTGAATAAGGAAAACCTAAGAGGTGGTTCGTGAATAGTAATCCGTCCCCTTAAAAATGTAAAACGCGAGTGAAACTGAAAAACCGACCTTGAGGGGGGGGCGTTTTTGGAAAACGAAGTAAAGGTCCGAGTCGGGTACAGAAAATCCGAGTCTCGGAGACCTAGATCGAGAACGTCTAGATGAACGTTTTAAATACTAGTAAAACGTCTATTTGAGACTCCGAAACGATAGAAAATCACTAAAGCGACGTAAGGGTCAGAATAGTGCTTCCCGAGGGTCGGGAAAGTGAAAAATATAAATAAAATAGAAACGAACCCGGTAATGATTAGAAAAGAGTCAGAAAAGTTCCTGAGAGCCAAAAATGCAGTCTGGATCAAGAAAATTCCGTCAGGGGCATAATTGTAATTTTGCCAAAATATAGGGGCAAAATCGTAATTTTGCAAAAGTTGAGAAAAATAGGGAAAATGATAAATAAAGCCTAAAAAGTTATAAATAGGTTTTGTTTAAGCTTTTTAATGAAAAATAAAAGCTATAAATGGAAATGAAATTAACAGACAAGGTTTTGTCTGTAGGATCCTAAAATCGACCTATAAGGAGGGCGATCAAAGATCCAGAAAGGCAAAAGGGAAGAAACTGATAAGGTAAGGTCAGACATTTACCTGTCTACAATATATAGCATTATTATTGCTAACTTTAATGTACTAACTATAAGTTAAGCACATATGTGCTACGGGCACTATTATAGAGTAGAGAAAGAGACGAAATGTGCTACGGGCACTATTGAGAATGGGACACATAGTAAAATTGTACTTCGGGCACTAGAGCGAGGTTAATGAAACTTACTCACCTAAAATTAAAATGTGAACCATTCCTAACCACGGGGCAATATGAAGTCACTGGGTTAGAATTTTAAAAAGTCGGTAATGAAACCACTTTTGGCGTACCAGCCTTCCGTACAGGGAGGTAAATTTTACCTTCGGGGCTATGATGAGATTAAGGCTGTGGAGGTCAGTACTAATGTACCGCTCCCAGTCATGTACAATTTTGCCTTCGGGGCTATGAGATTAAGGCTGTGGAGGTCAGCACTAATGTACCGCTCCCAGTCATGTGCACTTAATGGTACTGCCAACCTGAGCTCATAACCAGAACATAACGTAAGATAATTACCTAAAACTGAAACTATGCCATAATTGAACATAAGACAGTTTTGTGAGGGTACTAACATCGCGGTAGACGTATTGTTGATGTACTGTGTTGTGGTCAAACTTACTATTCATAATGAATTGTGGTCAAAGTTACTATTTATGTATGAATAGTGGTCAACATTACTATTCACGATAAATAGTAGTATTCATAGAAATTTTGTTTCTTTCATGTTTGAACTTACTGAGCCTGTAGCTCACCATTTTTGCTTATGTTGCAGGTAAGCGACCAGCTCAGTAGCTTTGTATGACTGGATGGCGGACGGATAGGAGACGAGGGATATGGTCCTACCAGAGTCTTCCCGCTGAGCGATAAAAGAGAAGGGAAAAAGAAAACAATTCTTTTGTAATTATATATTTTGTGAAAGTACTATATTATGTAAATTACTTTGTACTTATAAACAAAGTAAATAGTGGATAATGATGTTCATGATGTTAAAAAAAAATTCCCCAAAAACGTCATGATTTAAAGAGAGATAGATTAGCCAGTGACCCATGAGAGTACAATCTATCGCAGTTAGCGATAAAGCTCAACTGTAATAGTATTGTATGATCTCTACGAAGGGCGGGCCACCACATTCAAAGGGGGAGAAAGCCACGGTTTTGGCTGAATAAAAAGAGCAACAGTTTGATTGGTTTTTTCTATTTTTTTCATTGAATTTTGATGCCTATTTATAAGCAAAAACCAAGGCTCTTTAGCAAAATTTTTTCAATAATTTGCTAATTGTTCAAGGACTAAAAAGTAAGGATTTTGGGGAAAAAATTAAATTTTTTTCTTAGTCCTTTCCAAGTGGCCAAATGGTCTTTTAAAATTTTTTTAAAAAATTTTTCAATGGCTTTTTGGCATAATCTTGGCCATTGATCGTAAAGTAACCTAATTTAAATCTTACACCTTTCAAAATTACTTTCCTAATTAAGGAAAATAATTTTTGTTCATGACATAATCATGGTGATGTCATCCTACTATTCACATTAATTCACTAATTAATTCATGATCAAATTTTGACCAAAATCCGATCCGAACAGAACTTCATCAAAATCGCGTAAGCGGGTTTTCGGCGCCTCCGGTGCGATCGGTTTGTCTTATTTGGCTTCCGTTTGATCACAATTCTCTACCGTAAATTTCTATTGTTTTAGTACATTTCAATGCACTCTTTAGGGTTTTCGGCTCTGATTTCGAACCGTCTCACCCAATTATGTCTGGTAAGATTTTCTATCCCCGAACTCACACACTTTAACGCTGCCAGAACATTTTTACACTATTCACAACAGTATTAAAACATAACTTTTTCATATTTTATTCATTAAAATTGTTATATATATACAATTTTAACCTACTCTGAGAATCCAAAATTCCCAGTTATCACAGTTCAGTTTCAGGTTTATAGTGGTGTGACTCTGAAATTAGTGATCGTATGACTGAGTTGTTCGATAAAGAATGATGATCATATGGATTCACAGGAGCCCGATTATATATGTCCAATTGCTCCCTCTACGAGCTCCACATAATTCCTTAACGATTGGCAAATTGATTTGTGTATGCTTTTGGCTAGTTGATTATGCGTGGATGGTGTTGACATAGGATTAGGATGGTGGACAAGATTCTCTCCGGTTGAATTCAGATTTTGTTTTGGATAATAGAATACACAATTATTCGAACTCCAAATAAAGTTGCCATGATTTTATTTGAGATTGGATTGGAGTTGTAGAAAATTATCCATGAGAACAAAAATTTGAAATACAATTGTTTGTGGATTTTGAATTTTGAATTTTGAAATTTGAAATTTAAATTTTGAATTTGAAAAGTGAAATTGAAATTTAAATTTGAAATTTGAATTTCAAATTTTGAATTTTGAAATTTGAAATTTGAAATTTGAATTTGAAATTTGAAATTTGAAATTTAAATTTTGAATCACAGTCTAAGTAGAATTTGAATTCTTTGTGAATAATTCTACACGGCTAGAATTCGAATTTGAGTTGGATTATGAAGAGGAAAATCTTGTTTGAATCCTACTTGAATTTTGAATCCCAATCCTAACTAACTTTGTCGAATTTTGTTGAGGAAAATCCTCCAAGAGATTTTCAGTTTTTGTGGATAAGGATTCGGGTAAAAATTGAAGTTTCAATCCTAGTTGAACTTGGATTCTCTCCTCCCTAAAAGTGGTCGAAATTTTGAGGGCAAATCTCAAGGAGATTTTCGGTTTTATTTGGATAAGAATAAGACAAAATTCAAGCTAGAAAATCCTATTTGGATTTTGATTCTCCTCACACTTTAATGACCGAATCTAGTCATGGTTTTGGCATAAAAGGGAATTAGTTTTTATGAGGGAATGAGAAGATAAAATTCTAGTTAAAATCCTGTTTGAATTTTGAATGAAAAATCCATAAAGTGGCCGAATCTTTTTTGTTAGATAAGGCTCGAAAAATTCAGATTTTTATTTTAGTTAAGGGAGAAAATCTTCTCCTAATCTAATTCGAATTCAGAGGATCACCTCATGCATGTTTATAAATAGAGGTCCTGCCACTTCAGTTCTCTTAGACCATAGACTCTTAGATGAGCAGGCTTATTGTTGCACAACTCACAATGACAATAAGTTCTTTAGAGATCTAGGTGGTCGGAAGAAGACTACTAGTGCTAGCATACTGATCGAGGTTCAGAGTGCCCACACACTCAGCCATTCAGGAATTAGAGAATAGTAGAGAAGGCTAGTTGGTTGAAGCACTCTGATCATTCTCCTACTACAGATTGGCGTCCTTGAGGTATGAGTTTAAATTGTTATTGGTTTATTGTATATGGCATCATGAGATATCTAACAATCTTGAAAAATTTTTGTTGTTCCGCTGTGTCACTCTAATATGTTTTTACCAATTTATTTTCCTACAGCATCTAACTCATGCTTTCATTAATCTACGTGATTATGAAGCTATATGCTCTTATAACATGTTATGCAATAATTGTGCACGATTTACATACTTAGCATAGCGTAAAAATAATACTTTAAACTCATTTTTGCTCATGCTATAGGTGGAGTTGTACTTACCTGATCTGCAGGCAAAACTTGTACTCCCGCCCTTGTCAAATTACAGGTATCTACTTGTCATCATAATGTATTCCATCAATACTCATCGCTGAGTTACTAATATCATTAGTGACTAAAGCAGCTATTAATGTACGTTACCAATTGCCGTCGAGATTAACTTACTTTCTTTTTGGTGAGTTTTGATTCTCTAATCATGGTTAATTAATTTATTTACCCAATAAATTAATTAACCATGATTAAATAATCAAAACTCGCTCTTAGGTTATGTAAGGACCGCCCCGATCATGTACTTAAATTTTCAATTTAATGAGAAATTGAAGAATAATTTGATGCATTTTAGTATAATTTTTAAAGTACACGTTCAGGTACATGGCCGTGTTAGTGGCCATGTATGTGACAACCGGGAAATTCAGGCAGTTCTCGGATGAAAAATGTACAATTGTATGTATATAATAATTTGTACTATTTAAAGAGTGAAATAAATGTATGTATATTGTTTAGAATATGTGAAAATGTTCTAACAATACTGACGAGTAAGAATTCAGTGTTGGAAAAATTCACTGAGTTGAAACGGGTGAAACGGTGCCAAAATCGGCATTGAAAACCCTAACCGAGCCAATAAAAGACGGTAAACTTCCGGGATTGATTTTGATCAAACGGAAGCAGTTTAAATTGATCCGACTGCACAGGAGACCTCAGGAACACGCCGGGACGATTTCAGGAAAATTTCGACTCGAACCGGTATCGGTCAAAAAGTAGTCGAATTAATGTGAATAGTGAAAGTCAAAGTCAACTTTCACTTTTGCATTTATGACATCATAAATCAAGATTAATAAATGAAATAAATAAGGTGGTTGGTGGCATTAATGGCTAGGATTTAATCACCTTTTGATCTAAAGGCCAAGATTTGGCCAAAAATTACCATTTTTAATTTTTGAAAAATGGGGAAAGAATTAGGTTGAAAGATGTCTAATTCTCATTGGTGGAAGGCTAAATTAATTGGCCTTTGGTTTCATTAAGTCGGCAAAAAAATTTTACAAAGTGGCCGAGACCCATTTTTCAAGCCAAACCAAAAGAAAAAAAATTTTCTAAGTTTCTTCCATGGAGTCTACGTGAGCCACCCAAGGGAAACCAAGATTTTCTTCAACTTTTCTTCACAAAAAAGAGTGTCAAAGTGTTCCTTGAAGACAAAGGAAGCATTAGACCAAGGTAACTCCCTTTTTCACTAAATTTTTTCATGGTTTTTCTTCATGAAATCCGTGGGTGAATAGTGAGAAAAAGATGGAAAATTTTTGGTTGTTTTTCATGGATTTGATGTTGGGTTATGTTAAGGATGTAATAATGAAGAAAACCATGCAAATTGTGTAAAGAAAAACCCAAATTTTGTTGGTTTTTCAAGGGAAAATCCGTGGGTTACCTTAGGTAACCAATGAGAAAAAGTTGTGGTTAATTGCTAACATGCTTTCAAAGTTGAAATTGGTGAAGAATAAAGCATGAATTTATTGTGAAAAGTTTGAAAAAAATTCTTGGTATGCATTTCATAAAATGGCCGTGGGGTTTAATAATGGTTTGGAAGAAAATTTTTGCTTGATTTATGTGGTATTTGGTTGATTGGAATTATGCATTTCAATATGCAAATGATGAATTTATAATGGAAAGAATGAAACAAAATTTTTTGGCATGTTTTCATTCTTTGGCCGTGGGTTATACAAGGGTAAAAACCCTAGGAAATTTGGTTGAAAATGCAAAGATAATGGGCTTGAAAATGTGTTAAAAATGTGACATTTGAATGGCCTAAGGTGTGGTGAAAGTTTGACAAAATTTGGTTTGGTTTGGTTGTGAAAACCGAAACCAAATTAAGGGTAAAATTGTGAAAAAATTTTGTTATGTGGGTGATAATGTGGAATTGGAATTTTGTGGGTTTTTATGTAAAAGTTTGGAAAACTTTTACATAAAATAGGCTTGTGGTATAGTACGTGGCAGGTACATACGGTTCGAGGCGTATCTAACGCCGGAAGCCTTAAAATTACGCCGAAATGCTGCCGAAATTTCAAAAACGGCATTCGGGTTAAAATAGGAATTTAAAATAAAAGTTAGGGCCGGGACGGAAACCCGAGTCTCTAACGGAAAAATTGAATAAGGAAAGAGGCTGATAAGGTAAGTTCAGACATTTACCTGTCTGCAACATATAGCAATGTTGTGCTAACTTTAATGTACTAACTATAAGTTAGGTACATATGTGCTATGGGTACTATGATAGAATAGAGAGTGAGATGAAATGTGCTACGGGCACTATAAGAATGGGACACATGGTTAATTGTGCTTCGGGCACTAGAGTGAGGTTAATGAAACTCACTCACCTAAAAATTAAAATGTGAACCATTCCTAACCACGGGACAATGTGAAGTCACCGGGTTAGAATGTTAAAAAGTCGGTAATGAAACCACTTTCTGGCGTACCAGCCTTCCGTACAGGGAGGTACTATTTTTGCCTTCGGGGCTATGAGACTAAGGCTGTGGAGGTCAGCACTGATGTACCGCTCCCAGTCATATAAAATTTTGCCTTCGGGGCTATGAGATTAAGGTTGTGGAGGTCAGCACTAATGTACCGCTCCCAGTCATGCGCACTTAAATGGTACTGCCAACCTGAGCTCAAAACCAGAACGTAATCAAAGATAATGACCTAAAACTGAAACTGTGCCATAATTGAGCATAAGACAGTTTAGTGAGAGTACTAACATCGCGGTAGATGTACTGTTGTGACACAGTGTTGTGGTCAACCTTACTATTCACCATGAATAGTGGTCAAAGTTACTATTCACATATGAATAGTGGTCAACAGTACTATTCATCATGATGAATAGTACTATTTATAGAAATTTTGTTTCTTGCATGTTTGAACTTACTGAGCCTGTAGCTCACCATTTTTGCTAATGTTGCAGGTAAGCTACCAGCTCAGTAGCTTGTTTGACTGGATGCGGACGGGATGGCGCGTGTCAAATGGGATAACTGGGCGAGGGATATGGTACTGCCAGAGTCTTCCCGCTGAGCGTTAAAGTGAAGGAAAAAAAAAAGGGAAACAGTTCTTTTGTAATTATATATATTTTACAAAAGTACTGTATTATTTATATTACTTTGTACTTATCAACAAAGTAAATAGTGGAAGAAGATTTTACATGATGTTTAAAAAAAAAAAAAAATTTTCCCCAAAAACGACATGATTTAAAAAGAGAGTGAGATAAGCCGGCGACCCATGAGAGTACAATCTATCGCAATTAGCGATAAGCTCAACTGTAATAGTATTATGTGATCTCTACGAGGGGCGGGCCGCCACAGTGTACCACTCATACTGTGTACGTATGTGTAGCCGTGTAAGTGTACATGGCCATGTCGCAGAACACGGTTAGGTACGCGGCCGTTTTAGAGGCCGTGTACCGCTCAGGTTGTGAACATGTAAAAGGTCGTGTTTTGAAACAGGGCTGTGTTGAGAAACTTCAGCTAGTACACACCCGTGTTACCTTATACACGCTTGTGTTGAAAGCCGTGTAACGGGTAGAAAGTCGTTACCCAGACCCTCAAATTGTATGAAACCTAATTACTATGCAATGAGTAATTAAGTTGGAAAAATATAGTATATTTCCCATTGAATAGACTAAATAGATACGGTACTGTTTAAATACTATTCATGCAGTGAAAGGGGCGACCGACAGTGAATCCGGTCCACCCTATTGTGTGTATATGAATGAGACATGCAGTGTCAGGAAATTGGTTTGGACGACCATTTCTTGACACAAGACTGGTAAATAGATCACCAGAACGCTTGGACCGAACATCAGAGCATAATAGCAAGAGATAGGCCTAACAAGGGTACGATACCGAGAAAATGGTCTGGATGACCTCTTCTCACCTAGAGACTGACAAAATCAGAGTCGGAGCACTCAGACCAGTCAGTTAAGTAGAAAACGGAGGATAATGAATAGTGAGAAGTACGCAGTATCAGGATGAGGGTCAAGATGACTTTTACTTGCCCCGAAACTGATATATTTGGGTTCAGAACGCCCAAATTAGTCAATCAGGCACCTGACACGTTTTTCGAGGTGAGGTCACACAGATCCTGAAAATTGGTCTAGATGATCTGCGATGGACGTAAAACTGATAAAAATGAAATCAGCACGTCCAAATTAGTCAAGAGAGACTGTGTCTGAAATTTTGCCCTGGAACACCTCGATTAGCATGCAAAAGGATAACACAGTGTAGCCACAACCACAGTATAGGATGTGAACAGTAATTTAGACTGATAATGGGCTCTTAGACAGTAGAAAACAACCAGGAATTTACAGCACAAAAATCGGATTCAGAAAACCAATTTTCTGGTGAAAATTGGAACACTACCGAGAAAGGACCGAACATCGCAGTATAAAATTAGACTGCGATGAGAAGCCAACACAGATAAAATTAGCCTTAAATTTCCGTGCCACTTAGCTAGAAAAGTAGCTGCAATCTACAGCACACATAGCCTAAAAGGAGGCCATTAAAATAATCTTCCTAGCCATGACACATTAGAATATAATGTTTAAAGGTTTTTAAAAAGTAGTCAACAACAATTGTTTATTCCTCCCTCCTTCCAATGAGCAGCCCACGGCCCCTTGGTCTGAAAATTGGTAGCATATTTGTCCCAAGATTTGGCTAATTTGGTAGACAATTAAGTAAGATTAAGCCTAAATAGTTTGTTTAAGGTTTGCCTATAAAAGGCACCCTTGACATAAGGCATGGACTTTTGCTTCCACACACCTAAAACCACAAGTCTTTTTCTTCTTCTTTTCCTTGCTTGCTGCCGAATCTTCTCAACCCCAAAAGCCAACATTTTGCAAGCCAAACCTTGACCAAAACTCACAAAAAACCGACCTCTTCCAAGCTTGAGCAAGGGGAGACCGAACCAAGCTTTTCGGGTGCACCAAGGGTAAGTGCAAAACCGATTTTGCTTGTCTTTTGATTCTTGGTTTTGAGTTGTTGTTTGAATGATTTTTTTTTTGGTAACTTGGCTAGCATAAAATCAACCTCAAGCCCTTGAGTTTCCATGGCATTTTGACCCCCCAAGCCTAGCCAAAAGTGTGGTTGAGTCCAAAGCACCAAAGGTAAAAACTGAAACCCTTCTCATGGTGATTGGTTGAAAAATTTAGTTTTCAATCTAAGGGTTTTATGTGTATTTGTTTATACACAAGGTTGTATTAAGTTATTTGAGCCCTTAGCTTTCATTTCTTAAAGTCATTATGGTTGTGGTTGTGTTTACTTTAAGTTGCATACGGTTTGTGGATGTGAATGCATGGATGTGTATTATGGTGGCTAGACACATATCTATCCTTAGGGAGAGGCCATAAATTTTGGCTATTTAGACCCCCTTAGTTCCGAATTTGGGATTTGGTAAAATATGGTCTTTTAAGGAAATTTTGATACGGTCATTTTTACATCAAATAGCCCTCGGCCAAAAATGAACCTAAGATAGGTTTTTAGGATTTTTCACTCGGTGTCCAAAACTGAGAACAAAATCCAAACCCAGTGTTTAGTCTTAGGTTTTGCTAGAAATGGACCTCTTAGAGTCCGAACCGATTCTTGGACTCAACTTGAAAGTTGTAGATCTCATCGAGACCTTGAGAATGACCCATGAGAGTAAAAAATTTTGCCTTTTCGAGCCCCAAACCGAGCTGTTTTTACTGAGACGTAAAACTGGGATTTTTTACAAAAACTGGGCACTAAGCCCACAGGTTTAGGAAATTAGGATCCATTAGAGTAAGTTTTAGGCTTCGGGATGAACACAAGATTTGTTCATCTTGTCGAGGAAAAAAACTTTCATGTTCGACAAAATTTCAAACAAAGTTGTTTAGACCAAGTTTCAAAATTGTTTTCAAAAGTGGTTCAAAAAAAAACTACCTTTAAAATGTAAGCTTTAAAAATATAATTTATACACTTCAAAATAAAAATGTGTTTTTAACACTTTAAAATATGAACAATGATTTCATAAAAACATCCCCCACTTTCCAACAGGGTGATAAGGGGATGGTTTCAAAATAAGGAATTTTTCCAAGATTTTTACAAGCCAATCCAAACAATTTTTCAAAGTAAAATATTGTGTGTAGCCCGGTAGGCTACCACACCAAACAAGCCTTAGTAGCTCGGTAGGCTACTATTCCAAACAAGCCATAGTGGCCCAGTGGGCCATTACACCAAACAAGCCTTAGTAGCCCGGTAGGCTACCACACCCCAACAAGCAAAGTAACCCGGTCGGTTACTACACTAAGTTCACGTATAGTAACTCGATAGACTACTCAGTTGACTGAGCGGTAAACCAGTCAAGGGCTGCGTTTTGAACAACACAGTGAGGAATGATGATTAATCTATCAAGTAGACAGTTGATCGAGTATGATACGATTTAGACACCAAATCCCCATAATAGGCCAATAGGGTACCGATGGGTCTCGGTATCCCATAGAAACGCAAGTTATAGTCACTAATGTTAATAGTGACTCAACGAGAGTATTAATGAGAAACGTTATTGATTACAGGTGGTAACCTGTGAATTGATAAAGGTGTGATTTCAAGTTGCTTACAATTAGGTAAGTACAACTCCACCTATGGCATGAACGAAAATGCTTTTAAATGATATTTTACAGTATGTTAAAATATGTATGCCATGCACACGATGTTGTACCTCATGTTTAAGAGCATGTAGTTTCACAATCAAGTAGATTGATGAAAAGCCAAGTCAGATGCCATACGTCCCTACTGTGTAGTATTTGGGACAGCTTAGAGAGGCATATGGCTAGAAATAATAAACAAGACGGAAAGTGGTAAGCATGCCGTACCGACTCTTTCAAATGAAGGGGTTTTAAGTTAAAGCAGAAAGTTGAGCATCAGTTGATGGCTCTCCAGCTATTTTTACCACGGGCGTTACCGATGGTCTGTGCACGCACGGTACTAACACATGGGCCCTAAGTAGACAAGAAAAGAAAAGAGAAGTTTGAAGCATAAATGAACATAGCCGAATCATGCATTAGTTATAGTTCACCATGCTTCTAGATGCATTCAGTACACGATGTTTCTGTGAAGCACATTTTATGTGAAGTTTTATAATCTTTGATGTGGTATGTGATATGTGATATGTTAAAGTGGTATATGTGATATATGACTACTTATTTGTTTTTAAGTACTTTTAACATGTTTTGCGGTAAACATGTTGTACTTACTGGGCGTAAAGCTCACGTAGTATGTTCATGCTGTAGGTAAGCGTCCTACAGCATAAATCCCTATAGGCAATGGTGGCGGCAGAGGCAGATGAGAGGGCAAGGTTATGGAGACACCGCGAGTTTATCTTCCGCAAGATTTGAGTATCAGTATTTTGAATAGTAATGATTAAATAGTACTTTGAATAGTAATTGTCAAACAATATATTTGAATAGTAACCGTTAAATGGTATTTTTGAATAGTAACCGTAAACCACATCTTTGAATGGTAGTCGTTGAATGATATTTTTGAATAGTAACCATAAACCTTATTTTTGAATAGTAATCGTTAAATAGTATTTTTAAATAGTAACCGTTAAATAGTATTTTGGAATAGTAATCGGTATACGTACGTATACAGTAAATACGTACATGTAAAAAAAAAACCCTAATTTTCATTATATCTAGTTAAGTATAAATTGCTAGAAAGTATAAGAAAAGCAAGTAAGCAAGTTTTTAAGTGAAGGTCCGGGCCATTGAGGGCACGAGGTGTCACAGTTGGTATCAGAGCGGTTTCTTGCCACCTGATAAGTGCTAAACTGTACATATTTTTAGTCTATATTTAGGCCATTATTGTTTGGTTTAGGGATACTTTCATGGACTTTTGCACTTGATCGATTTATATGTTGTTTTCAGGTCCTAGCTAAAGCAATGGGAGCATAAGGAGGAGATTCAAAGCAGTTTGAAGCTTTTTGATCGAAGTTAAGCAGAACACGGTTTGGTACATGGCCGTGTACGTAGCCGTGTACCTCTCGGACTGACCAACGTGTGGAAAGCCGTGTTTCGGGAAAATAGGCGTGTTCGACGATATTAGACATAAAACACGGTCTAGTATATGGCCGTGTAAGTAGCCATGTACAGATCTGACCATGAACCGTGTAAGCAGCCGTGCATAGTAGAAACGGGCGGGTTCAGCAATTTAACAAGCACACGCTCGTGTCGAGGGAGAACACACGCCCGTGTTGGTTAATACACACCTATGTAAAATCTATCAGAGACCGTCTCGAAGCTCCTGTTCCACCCAGGAAGTCGAATTTTGTTCTATAAAAAGGGCAGGATCTGTCAATTGGAGGAGAGAGCCGTCAAACTGCAAAAGAAAACCCTAGAGCAACAGAGAGGAGGTAGAATAGAGAGATAAACACTCCAACAAGCAACCATCGATCGATTCAAGTTGGATTGCATTAGAATCAAGAGGATTTGTCATGGATTCATTTATTCTTTATATTCTATTGAATTGTAGTGCAGTTATTCCATTGATTATGAACTGATTTCTCTGATACCTAGATAGGAGGAATTCTAGAATGAATATTGTTATTCGATCTTTATTTAATTCAATTTATTCTTCAAGTTCATTGAGATTCAATTATGTGTTCTTTATTATCATTGAATTGATATTTACCGGTGTATTGATTCATGTTTGATATCATACAATTGCGATTGAGAAATCCTATGTTTGATTTGATCTTGCATAATTGAAGGGAGTTACACGTGATTCTAGAGATATGACAACGTAAATCTTTCAGATTAGGGTCAAACCTAATAGAGAGATTCATTGATTATTTAATACAATTCTGGGGGTTTTAATTAAGAAGAGATTTCAATTAATCAACCTGGGGTTAGTTGTTAATACGCTTGCGAAAGATTTTAACATAATTAAGGAGTTTCCACGGTCCAATAATTGGTAGATAAATTGATATATTAAGGATTGGATGCAATAGACATTTTAGGGGATTCGTTATCTAGGTATTCTTGGTTTGGATTGATTTCATCTTGATCTTCTGCTGTTTGGAGTTAATTTTGTGTTGGGTTGGTTTAATTTAATTCTTATTTAATTATTTCAGGATAAATCGACTATTTATAGGATAGATAATAAGAAAAGAGTAAGTACTAGTACTCGTTAGTCTCTGTGGGATCGACACTCGATATTGTTATCCACTGTACTATAGAAACTGGTAGGTACACTTGCCTAGAAGGTCTATAGGGTAGGAGATTGACCGTATCAAGTTTTTGGCACCTTTACCGGGGACTAGGATATTAGGAACACTTAATTCCCATTAATCTATCCATTGTTTTGTTTTATTTTATTTTACTCTTATTTCATTCTTATATTTTTTCTTTCGTGTTGCTATTTCAGGCACTTAGATCAGTTTATGACCCTTTACAATCCATTTAAGTTCTTTGAAGAAGATCCTGAGATTGAAAGAATAACTCTTCAAGTTCTTAGAATCAGGCGTTCACAGAGACAGGCAGAGTTAGCGCAGGAATCAGTCACGGCTGAATCGGAGCAACAAAGGATTGTGTCCGACTATGCAAGACCATCCTTGATGGGGACAGAATCCAGCATTGTTAGACCAGCTGTGGCGGCCAATAATTTTGAGATCAAGCCCAATATTATTCAAATGGTGCAACAATATGTACAATTTGATGGGCTCCAGGATGAGGATCCTAATGCGCATATAGCAAATTTCCTAGAGATTTGTGATACTTTCAAGATCAATGGCGCCACTGATGATGCGATAAGGCTGAGGCTGTTTCCTTTTTCTTTAAGGAACAGGGCCAAGCAGTGGCTGAATTCTCTACCGAGAGGTTCTATTACTACATGGGACCAAATAGCAGAGAAGTTTCTGTTAAAGTACTTTCCACCTACAAAGACTGCCAAACTAAGGAATGATATCTCTTCCTATGCCCAGATTGACTTTGAGACACTTATGAGACATAGGAGAGGTTTAAAGATCTTCTAAGGAAGTGTCCACATCACGGATTGCCAACATGGTTGCAAGTGTAAACCTTTTACAATGGGTTGAATCTGGCAACCAGGCAGATGATAGATGCAGTGGCTGGAGGAACATTGAACAACAAAACACCAGAGGCAGCCTAGGAGTTGATAGAGGACATGGCCATGAACAATTACCAATGGCACTCAAACCGAGCGAAGCCTAGCAAATCCGCTGGAATCTATGAGGTTGATGCAGTCACAGCCTTGGCCAGGCAAGTCGAAACCTTGAGTAAGAAGATTGATGGATTATCCGTAGGCCATCAAACATGTGTGGGGGAGGACATGTAACTGATGAGTGTCAAGGTTTATCAGCTATGGCTAGACAGACACCAGAGCATGTTGACTATATGGATAATGCACCACGATCCCAAAACAATCCCTATAGCAACACATGCAACCCATGCTGGAGGAACCACCCTAATTTCTCTTGGGGAAATCAAGGACAACAAAGAAATAATCCTCCTCCGGGTTTTCAGCAACAGTACCCGCCACAAAAGAAGAAGCCTAGCATGGAGGAATTGATGGCTAAATTTATTCAAACAGCTGAAAGTCGATTACAAGCCACTGAAACATCACTGAGGAACCAAGAGGCTTCTATTCATAAACTTGAGAACCAGATTGGTCAACTGGCAAAGCTTGTGTCAGAGAGACAACAAGGGAGCCTGCCTAGTAACACCGAGAAGAATCCAAAAGAGCAGGTCAAGGCAGTTACGTTGAGGAGTGGTAAAGAACTACAAGTTGAGAAAGAACCGCATGGTAAGGAAGAGAATGGCAAGCAATTCAAGGATAAAGAGAAGGGGGATGGGAATCCTAAACCTATGTAGGGTTTCCAACCCACTATCCCATACCCAGCCAAGCTAAAGAAGGATAAGATAGATGAGCAATTTGGTAAGTTTCTTGAACTGTTTAAGCAACTTCATATTAACTTGCCTTTTGTTGAAGCTTTTTTGCAGATGACAAAGTATGCAAAATTCTTGAAGGAATTGCTTTCAAATAAGAGGAAGTTGGAGGAGTTGTTAACAGTAACATTAAGTGAGGAGTGCTCGGCCATTGTGCAAAACAAACTACCCAAGAAATTTAAAGATCTAGGGAGTTTTACTATTCCTTGTCTCATTGGTAGTTTGTTGGTTGATAACGCATTAGTAGATTTGGGAGCTAGCATTAATTTGATGCCTTACAAGATGTTTAAGAAACTGAGGTAGGGAGAGCCTAAACTAACTAGGATGAGCATACAGTTAGCTAATAGGTCAGTTAAATACCCTAAAGGCATCATTGAGGATGTGTTGGTTAAGGTAGATAAGTTCATATTCCCTGTGGATTTTGTTATTCTTGAAATGGATGAGGACATTGAGGTACCCCTTATTTTAGGTCGACCCTTTTTAGCTACTGCTAGAGCCATTATAGATGTAAGTGATGGTAAGTTAGTCCTTAAGGTTGGGGATGAGGAGGTAACTTTTAAAATACATAATGCCATGAGACATTCCCTTGAGCAGGATGATACTTGTTACTTTCTTGACTCCATTGATATTGTCATTTCTGATTGTTTGTAGGAAATTGGTCCATGATGACCCTTTAGAGCTATGCCTTGTACAAGGAAAGGAGGAAAACGACGATGATCCTTGCATTAAGGAACAAGTAGCACATTTGGAAGCTAGCGAGCTCATGGTGAGAAAGAAAGAGTTTGAAAAGATCGAACAAAGTGGAGAGAAGAGGTTAAAACTCTCTATTGAGGACCCACCAGTTCTGGAATTGAAAGTGTTACTGGACCATTTCGAGTATGCCTTTTTGGAGAAGGAGTCAAAGCTACCGGTCATTATCACCTTCGAATTGAGGGCAGATCGGAAAGAAAAGCTACTGGTAGCACTTAAGAAGCATAAAAGAGCTATCGCTTAGAAGATTTCTAACATTAGGGGAATTAGCCCTTCATTTTGCACCCACAAAATCCTAATGGAGGATGAATTCAAGTCATCGATGCAACCCTAGAGGCAACTCAATCCCAAGATAAAGAAAGTAGTCAAACCAGAGGTGATTAAGCTCCTCGACGCAAGTACGATCTATCCGATCTCTGACAGCACTTGGGTAAGTCTTGTGCAAGTAGTTCCAAAGAAGGGTGGAATGATGATGGTACCTAATGAGAAGAACGAGTTGATTCCCATGAGAACCGTCACTGGGTAGAGAGTATGCATTGACTACAGAAAGCTTAATGATGCCACTTGAAAAAACCACTTCCCACTGCCCTTTGTGGACCAAATACTAGGGAGATTAGCGGGTCACATGTATTATTGCTTCTTAGATAGTCTATCCGGCTACTTCTAGATTCCTATAGCACCAGAGGACCAAGAGAAGACAACTTTCACGTGTCCCTATGGCATATTTGCATACAGAAGGATGCCTTTTGGGTTGTGCAATGCACTTGCCACCTTTCAAAGGTGTATGATGGCAATTTTTGATGATTTAATAGAAGACATCATGGAGATGTTTATGGATGACTTCTCTATATTTGGTGATTCCTTCGATGCATGCCTCCATAACCTAGAACGAGTGCTGAAAAGGTGTGAAGAAACTAATCTGGTTTTGAACTGGGAAAAGTGCCATTTTATGGTACAAGAGGGCATAGTTTTGGGCCATAAAATCTCGAGCAGGGGAATAGAGGTAGATAGAGCTAAGATTGAGACAATTGAAAAGCTACCACCCCCAACTGTAGTTAAGGCTGTGAGGAGTTTTCTGGGACATGCAGGTTTTTATAGGAAATTCATCAAGGACTTCTCTAAGATTGCTAGACCCTTAACTCAGTTACTCGAGAAAGATGCACCATTCGTCTTTACTCAAGAGTGTTTGGAAGCATTTAACACTCTTAAGGAGAAATTAACTAATGCCCTGATTATGGTCGCACCAGATTGGAACCTTCCGTTTGAACTGATGTGTGATGCCAATCACTTCGCAGTAGGTTCAGTACTTAGATAGTGGAGAGACAAGCACTTTCAACCCATCTACTATGCTAGCAAGACTTTGACGGACGCTCAAGAGAATTACACAACCACTGAAAAAGAATTGCTAGCTGTCATTTTCGCATTTGATAAATTTAGATCTTATTTAATTTTATACAAAGTCATTATTTATACTGATCATTCTGCATTGCGTTACTTGTTAAATAAGGCAGATGACAAGCCTTGATTGATCAGGTGGATTTTGTTATTACAGGAATTCGACTTGGAAATTAGAGATAAGAAGGGGGCTGAAAACCTAGCAATAGACCATCTTTCGCAGTTAGAGAACCTAAATCTAGAAAAGCTGGCAGAAGAGGACATCGATGATGCATTCCGTGAAGAACGTCTATACCATCTGACAGAGGTAAGTGCAGGTGAAGTCTCTTGGTTTGCCGATTTTGCTAATTACTTGGCTGCTGACATACTTCCTAAAGGGCTTTCTCATCAGCAAAAGAAGAAATTCTTTTCTGATTTGAAGAATTACTTTTGGGAGGACCCCTACTTGTTTAAGATCTATGCAGACCAAATCATTGGGTGATGTGTTTCATAATTGGAGGGATGGAAGATTTTGCAACACTTTCATGCTGGCCCAGTAGGAGGATATTAACACGCGAATAGGATAGCACAGAAGGTGCTCGAGTCAGGTTTTTATTGGCCTACTTTATTCAGAGATGCCCAAAGGTATGTAGCGTTGTGTGGCAACTGTCATCGATTAGGTAACATCTCTCGCCGGGATGAAATGCCCCAAAATTTCATTCTTGTTTGTGAAGTTTTCGATGTTTGGAGCATTGACTTTATGTGTCCTTTTCCAGTCTCTTTTGGGAGCAAGTACATCCTAGTTGCAGTGGATTATGTGTCTAAGTAGGTTTAAGCTCAAGCTTTACCAACAAATGATGCTATGGTAGTAGTTAAGTTCCTAAAAAGGTAATTCTCTCGATTTGGCACACCTAGAGCAATCATCAATGATAGGGACACACACTTTCGTAATGCACAGTTCATCAATGCACTAAAAAGATATGGTGTTATGCATAGAGTTGCAACCCCTTACCATCCACAGACTAATGGCTAAGTTGAGGTGATCAATAGGGATTTGAAAAGAGTCCTAGAAAGAACTGTAGAGCATCATAGGAGAGATTGGTCCATCAAATTAGATGATGCTCTTTGGGCCTATAGGACGGCATATAAGACACCGTTAAGGACTACACCATATAGGCTAGTTTATGGAAAAGCATGTCACCTACCAGTAGAATTTGAGCACCAAGCGTATTGGACAATTAAGTTCCTTAACTTTAACTTGGATGTTGCAGGAGAAAAGAGGAAAATCCAGGTGAACGAGTTAGAGGAATGGTGCTTGATGGCCTATGAGAATGCAAGGATATACAAGGAGCGAAGCAAGCTATATCATGACAGGAGGATCAAACAAGGGAAAGAATTCAGTGAAGGAGGTCAAGTGTTACTGTATAATTCTCGACTGAAACTATTCCCAAGAAAGCTCAAATCCAGATGGTCAGGTCCCTTTACGGTCAAGCAAGTTTTCCCCTACGGTACCGTTGAAGTAACGCATCTAGAGAAAGGCACGTTCAAGGTGAATGGACATCGCCTCAAGTTGTTCCTTGGAGGAGAGTTTGATAACTCTCAAAGGGAGGAGTTCAACCTCTACACCGACTAGTGGATGAAAGTGAATGCGTCACGCTAAAGACGTTAAACAAGCGCTTCTTAGGAGGCAACCCAAGTGTTTTCTTTCTTGTTTTCCCTTTTTCATGTTTTCTTTAATCTTAATTTAATTTTCGTTAGGTTTTGATTTCTCTTAGGTTTTAATTTTTGTTAGGTTTTGATTTCTCTTAGGTTTTTTTACTTTTTGTTTTTATTCAATTTTGAAAAAAAAAACTGAATAACATGACCAATTTCCCTAGAACATGCCCTGGAACACGCCAGTGTTAATAGGTGTGTTTGGGGCCGTGTGTAGTTTTGTTTGTCAGGTACACGGGCATGTTTGCGAGAGGAATAAGAGGAATAATATACCGAGGAGTACGCGGGCATAGACACGGCCGTGTTTATAGCCGTGTAAATTTAACTTGGACACGCCCGTGTCTTTGCCGTGTTAACTCCCGTGTCCGGAAGAAGGAGATTGAACAATTTTGTATAGAGGAGTACACGGCCTTAAACACACCCGTGTTAGAGGCCGTGTTCATCACCAGGTAAGTAACATGCCCATGTCTCGGCCGTGTAACCAGCCCGTGTTCTTTTCTTTTTCTCGACATGGCCCAATACACAACCGTGTATCTGGACGTGTCGAGGCAGTATTTATACAAACGGTTGCTCGAAACATGACCGTTTCATTCACGCACGCCCCCTTTCTCTAAAAATCCCAATTTCCACCGAAGAATCACGATGATCTGTGCATGAAAAGCTGGGTAAGCCTAATCCTAACCAATCATTTGATAAATGCCCTTTAGGAATTATATTTTTTTCAAAGAATTGTTGGGTATTTCGGGTGAAATTTCGTTCTTCTTTCTTCTTCAACTCACGGAAACGACGGTATGTATTCCTTCCTTTTTCTTCCTCGTTTGCTTTCATGATTTCTGGGTTATTTGATGGATTGATAACATGATTTGATATAAGTGCTCTGTGTTGCTTGATTGTTTTCGTGCAAACATTATGGAAGGGAGTGCACATTTTTTATCCAATGTGATGCTCGGACGTTCTCACCATTATGCTTAAATTTTCCTAACCTTTTGCATGCGTTGAATATGGTTCAATTTTGTCTGCGGTTGAATATTAAAGTGTTAATCTCAGAATAAGGCTTGAATTGTGCATGCTTTCAGTTTATCTTTGTTATTCATTATGAAATTCTTTCACAGGACCCCAATTGCCACCATGACAAGACGTACTGAAGAAATCCAGTGGTGACAAAAGGAAGTTCTGCGAAAAAGGTAGAGGGGAGAGGCCTCCTCTCATGCGCAGCAACACCCACCACAACAACATGGATTGCACCCACTGCTGCAATTTCAAGCTCCAATATTCCTTACGAGACTTGAGAGGCTATTGGAGAAACCTTTTAAGCATAGCCGGTTTATAGTTTGGCCAGTGTTATAGCAGATTGGTTTAGATCAACAAGTGAGAGAATTGGTCACTTTTAGGAGTTAGGACCGATTCTTCGACATTAAGGAACCGGCTTATCGAGAGTTAACTTTGGAATTCCTCACCACATTCTCCTTCAACAGGAGATCACTAAGCTGGTCCATGCCCAACATTGAGTTTCAGATTGGCGGGGAAAGATTTCACAGAAGCTATACGTAGTTCTCAATAGACTACGGTTTCTATACCGAAGAGTTTACCCAAACCGACGCCTATCGAGAACTACAGGTGGATTGGCCCTCCAACTTTAATGACCAGTGTATTAGAGGTCCATTAGTAGAGAGATGGAGTACGCACCAACAAGATCTAAAGCCTCCTATCTTTGTCACCCAGAACTTCGATACGTGCACAAGTTATTAGTGCACATCATTAGTGGACGGAGAGAAAGCACCAATGTAGTCTTTCGACATGACCTTTTCTACATCTACAATATGAGGGAGAAGGTGGCCATTCATTTGGGACATGCCTGGGCATGGTATTTGGATAGCCAGGCAAGCAGGCCATGAGTGGGTGCAGTGTGTTGCGGGCCTTACATCACGCGATTGGCTCACAACCTAGGGCTGTTTAATCGTCTACCTCCCATGACCATTACATCCTAGATGATACCGATTGACATGGATACTTTAAGATCCATGGGGATGGTTGAGAAACGACAGGGGCCAGGTGGTCCAACCTATGTTTCAATGGGTACCTTGCCACCTGCAATTGAGGCCGAATCCGAGAGGGATCGCTCCCCTGCACCACCATCGCATGACCAACACCCGGCCACGCCTTCCTACTCAAACGTCAGGAGATTGAGCAGTCAAACACTGCCCATGCTAAGAAGGACAGTGGCTTTGTAGCAAGTTCATTCATCTCGATTGATACGAATAGAGCGACAGTTGACCTGGATTGAAGATACGTTGACTCGCCTGTGTGCTCACCTCGGGGTCCCGACCTTACCCAACGTTCAGGTAGTTGACCCACCACTAGTGGCCCTGATGAGCCATCGAGACCTGGATCGATTTTTGAAGAACCCAGTACAGAGCCCCAGTCTACCCCACCTGTGGATCCCAAGCCTCCAGTAGCCGATGAGTAGTTTATAGAGTCGGTCTCGATTTCAATTTTTCCGTCTGACCGGGAGAACCAGATCTGTTGATTCCCTCTGTGTTTCTATTGACTATACCGACCTCTTCATTAGATACATATATTCAGGGAAGTACACGTTGACTTGTTCTTTTACCATTTTGTTTCCATTTTACTTGTTTGTTTCTCACTGTCTTAATTGTGTCCATTGAGGACAATGTACATCTCTAAGTGTGGGGAAGGGATTTTGGTTTTAGTGGAATTTATTTGTTGGAAATCGAGCATATGGTAGTCCTCTTGCATAAAGTAGTCCCCTTTCATTGATTCTTCTGTTTGGAAATCTTAATCTTGTTAAAATGCGCTTCAACATGCTCTTAATGACTGTGGTTCCTTGAATTGGATTAAGATACAAGCAGAAAATGACACGAATAGCTAGATTTTTATGAGCTTCATTATAGGCAGTTGTTGAGACAGTTAATCTGAATGAGAATTGCATGGGATTCACACACATGAGCCTATAATTTGTGAGTATTTGAGCCTATAAGCATTCATTATTATATGCTCTAATTATTTTCTTTCTGGTGTGATTATCATGCATAGTGGGAAGATTCTAGAACTTGCTTTGTTATGCACGTTATTGTTTTAGATGCATTACAAAGAAGGGTTTTGTCTTAGCCTTTCCTATTGACCGAACTTTAAGCCAAATACCCCCATTTTTTTTTCTTTTTTGGCCAACACCATAACCATTGTTCTACACCGAAGGGCTTCGTCAACTGAATTGCATGAAAATCTGATCAAAAGAAGTACAGAACCAAGGGATTGTCTAATTAAAGGTGCATGGTACATGTTTAAATTTCATCTTCTGTTGTGATCAATTCCACTTGGATGCTCGAATATTTTCAAGCAACATTTCGTAAAGCGAGTATCATTAAAAAAAAAAAGAAGAAGAAATAAAAAACAAGAGAAGAAAGAAATGTATATCATTGAAAAAAAAAAAAAGAGAAGTAAATAAGTAAGAACAGAAGATGATTGTGGTTAATGTAGGATAATAAACCGGTAAAAACGTATCAGAGTGGCGCAGCGGAACAATAAAAAATTTTAGATCGTTAAATATCTCATGATGCCATATACAATAAACCAACAACAATTAAAACTCATATCTCAAGGACGCCAATCTTACAGGAGGAGAATGACCGGAGGCTTCAACCAACAAGCCTTCTCTACTATTCTCCAATTCCCGAATGGCTGAGTGTATGGGCACTCTGAACCTCGATCGGTATGCTAGCACTACTAGTCTTCTTCCGACCACCCAGATCTCTAAAGAACTTTATTGTCACGATGAGCTGTGCAACAATAAGCCTGCTCACCTGAGAGTCTGTGGTCTGAGAGAACTGGAGTGGTAGGACCTCTATTTATAGACCTGCATGAGGTGATTCTCTGAATTCGAATTGGACTAGGAAAAGATTTTCTCCCTTATCCAAACCAAAAAATCTGAATTTTCCAAGGGAGAATCTCCACAATTAAATTCGGTTTTCCTAGGACAAATCCAATCCAAATCTAAACAAGCTTTTAACTAGAATTTTATCTCCCTTTTTCAACCAAAAAATCCGAAATCTTTAGGAGAAAATCTTCTCCAAATTTTCAGCCACTTTTAGGATAAGGAAGAATCAAAATTCCACTAGGATTTTTCAAGCTAAATCTCATCTCAACCTTATCCAAAAATAACCGAATTTCCTAGGATTAAGGCTCCAAAATTTCGGCCACTTTTAGGGAGTAGAGAGAATCCAAATTCAACTAGGATTGAAGCTTGAATTTACCCTTGAATCTTATCCACAAAAACTGAATTTTCCATTGAGGATTATCCTCAAAAAATTCGCCCACTTTTGTTGGGATTTGGATTCAAAATTCAAGTAGGATTCTAACAAGATTATCCTCTCCAAATCCAACTCAAATTCGAATTTCAAGCCTTGTGGATTTTCCACAACAAATTCGAATCCTACTTGGACTGTGATTCAAAATTTGAATTTCAAATTTCAAATTCAAATTTCAAATTCAAATTTCAAATTTCAAATTTCAAATTTCAAATTTAAATTTCAAATTCGAATTTTCAAATTCAAATTTCAAATTCAAATTTCAAATTCAAAATTCAAAATTCAAAATTCAAATTTCAAATTTCAAAATTCAAATTTCAAATTCCACAAAACGGTTGTGTTTCATATTCTTGTTCTCATGGATAATTTTCTACAACTCCAATCCAATCTCAAATAAAATCATGGCAACTTTATTTGGAGTTCAAATAATTGTGTACTCTATTATCCAAAACAAAGTCTGAATCCAACCGGAGAGAATCTTGTCTACCATCCTAATCCTGTGTCATCACCATCCATGCATAATAAACTAGCCAATAGCATACACAAATCAATTTGCCAAACGTTAAGGAATTATGTGGAGCTAGTAGAGGGACTGATTGGACATATATAATCGGGCTCCCGTGATTCCATATGATCATCATTCTGTACCGAACAACTCAATCATATGATCACTAATTTCAGAGTCACACCACTATAAACCTGAAACTGAACTCCCAATTATATACCGTATTACGTAAGCCTGTGACGAGCTACCATCCAATGACCTTGTCATATATGCAAAACCCTCATATGATATCCATGATCAGCCTTAGGTCAAAGTCCGTTTAATCCTACTGATCAGGCTATCTTAAAGTTCCATTATACTACCGAATCAAGAAAATGATTATTCACCATATGTGAATAAGAAGTCATCCGCCCAGCAGACGACCCAAGGCCTTGTCCATTTTCACATTCAGTATAATGCCTTTAAGAGGATACCTTTAACTCCTCAGAGCTATGATTCCGATATCTGCAAACAAACCCTTCATCGTATACAAGTCATGCACCCAACGAACCGGTCTATAAGCTTACTACCTCTGAGACGCTTTAGCCATTGGAACATCAAAGTACACAAGTCATATACATGAAGTAGTTCATTTACTCAGGATTAAGGTTATTGCACAATGAACGTCAAAAGCAGATTGATCCACTCATAGCGGACTACGTAGATCAATCATGCTTTAGTCCCGGTCTAATATGTCACCACCAAGCAACATATCCATGTCTCTACTTGGGAGTCCAGCTCCAGATAGTCAAGACAGACCGTCCCCTCCAAGGCTTTAGACAACATAATAGTCTTAACATGAGTTAGATGCTCGGTCTAACCCCATAGACTACAGACCATAGTTTAGACTGCTAACTTTAGAACATTGTCTTCTCGCATACAAAAATCCATTGCATGCAACGTTCTAACAGTTTTAACACAAGCAGTCAGTGAGCCATATTTGTTTACATTTACTTTAACATGTAAATAAGACGAGGACAGATAGCAATGTAATGAATAACCTCTAAGTATAATTTTATTATCCAGTTCAAAATGAATACATCAAAATGTCTCTAATACTTAGGGCATTTCCTAACAATCTCCCACTTGCCCTAAGCCAGCAGATGTGCCATGTTACGCATCCCCATCGCCTCTACATGCCTCTCAAAGCTTCTAGCTACCAAAGTCTTAGTAAAGGGATCAGCGATGTTGTCCTCGGACGCGATCTTACAAACATCCACTTGTCCTGTCTCCACATGCCCTCTAATAATGTGATACCTCCGATCGATGTGCTTGGTCCTCTTGTGGTGCCGAGATTCCCTTGTGTTGGCAATAGCCCCTGTATTATCACAGTAAAGTGTGATAGGCTTGTCAACACCCGGAATGACCTCAAGGTCTCTAAAGAACTTGCGGAGCCAAACCGCTTCTTTAGATGCCTCAGCCGCAGCCACATACTCAGCCTCCATAGTAGAGTCAGCTGTGCAGCCCTGCTTCACGCTCCTCCACACAATGGCGCCTCCTCCGAGTAAAAACACTGATCCAGATGTCGATTTCCTCGAATCCTTACAAGTCTGGAAGTCTGAGTCCGTGTATCCTACGGGTGTTAGGTCCCCTCCAGAATACACTAGCATATAATCCCTCGTTCTCTTAAGATACTTGAGTATATGCTTTACTGCTTGCCAGTGCTTGGTTCCAGGATTCGCTTGATATCGACTCACCATACCTACTGCAAAACATATGTCCGGGCGAGTGCAAAGCATAGCGTACATAAGGCTACCCACAGCGGATGCATAAGGGACCTTACTCATACGCTCTCTTTCTTCCGATGTCTTAGGACAGTCATCCAATGAAAGAGTTAAACCGGAAATAGAAGGTTGTGAGCCTTTCTTTGCCTCTAGCATTGCATATTTGTCAATTATTTTATCTATGTATGAAGCTTGGGATAATGCTATCATTTTATTCTTTCGATCTCTGAAGAGACGAATGCCTAGAACATAATTAGCTTCTCCTAAGTCCTTCATGTCAAACTGTTGGTGTAACCAAAGCTTGACCGATGATAAATTCCCTACATCATTCCCAATGAGTAGTATATCATCGACATAGAGTATCAGAAAGACCACTTTTCCATCCTTAATACGTTTATAAACACAAGGTTCATCAACGTTCTGCTCAAAACCAAATGTCTTAATCGCTTGATCAAACCTCTGGTTCCATGAGCGGGATGCCTGCTTTAATCCATAAATAGATCTAAGCAACTTGCAGACTTTCTTATCTTGGCCTTTTGCTACGAACCCTTCGGGCTGTATCATATAGATACACTCTTCAAGATGGCCATTCAAGAATGCCGTCTTGACATCCATTTGCCAGATCTCGTAATCGAGAGCCGCAGCAATGGACAGAAGAATACGGATAGACTTCAGCATAGCAACAGGTGAAAAGGTTTCCTCGTAATCGATTCCAGCCTTTTGCGTGTATCCCTTTGCAACCAGTCTAGCTTTGAAAGTTTCCACTCTCCCTTCCGCATCCTTCTTTCTTTTGTAGACCCATTTGCATCCAATGGGTTTTATCCCATCCGGCAAATCTACAAGTTCCCAAACAGAGTTGGATTTCATAGAATCCATCTCATTGTTCATAGCCTGCTTCCAAGATCTAGAATCAACATCCTTTATAGCTTCAGCATAGCAACAGGCGAAAAGGTTTCCTCGTAATCGATTCCAGCCTTTTGCGTGTATCCCTTTGCAACCAGTCTAGCTTTGAAAGTTTCCACTCTCCCTTCCGCATCCTTATTTCTTTTGTAGACCCATTTGCATCCAATGGGTTTTATCCCATCCGGCAAATCTACAAGTTCCCAAACAGAGTTGGATTTCATAGAATTCATCTCATTGTTCATAGCCTGTTTCCAAGATCTAGAATCAACATCCTTTATAGCTTCATCATATGTGACCGGATCTTCCTCATGCTCATGAGCCTCGGCTTGGTATACCTCAGCATCATACATAAAGAAATTAGGTTTCTTAGAAACCCTCCCACTACGACGAGGCACCCTAAATTGTTGATTGTCTGCAGGTCTTTCACTGGAACTTGGACTTGCGTCCAAGACCGAAATCTGTGGAGCAGTTCTTTCACCCGATAACTCCTCTAGCACCACTTTGCTTCGAGGCTTAAAGTCATCCATGTGACTTTCCTCCAAGAATGTCGCATGGGTTGAGACAATGACCTTTTGTTCCTTCGGGTTATAGAACAGACCTCCTTTAGTTCCTTTTGGATACCCTACAAACATGCACAATTCTGATCTTGGTTCCAACTTCTTCGTATCCCCATCCAGTACATGTGCCGGGCAGCCCCATATTCTCATATGTCCAAGGGAGGGCTTCCTGCCACGCCACAATTCATACGGAGTTCTAGGAATTGATTTGCTCGGAACCTGGTTCAAAATATAGCACGCCGTTTGTAAAGCATGTCCCCAAAATGATAATGGCAGCGTTGAGTAACTCATCATGGACCGTACCATATCCAATAAGGTCCTGTTTCTCCTTTCGACTACACCATTCTGTTGTGGAGTACCAAGTGCAGTCAATTGGGATAAAATCCCGTTCTCTACAAGATGTCCTAGAAATTCATCAGAGAGGTATTCGCCACCTCGATCAGATCGAAGTGTCTTTATGGATTTATCCAATTGCTTTTCCACTTCCGCACGATACTCTTTGAACTTGTCAAAGGTTTCGCTCTTGCGGTGCATCAGATACACATATCCATACCTCGAGTAATCATCTATGAAAGAGACATAGTACTCGAACCCTCCTCGTGCTGTGACGTTCATGGGGCCACATACGTCAGTGTGCACAATTTCTAAGAGCTCCTGTGCCCTTGTACCCTTAGCTCCAAAAGACCTCTTAGTCATCTTACCCTCTAGACAAGACTCACATTGGGGAAGTCGTACCTCCTCCAGAGATTCCAGAGGACCGTCTTTCACCAATCTTTGAATCCTATCCTGATTAATATGACCAAGTCTTAAATGCCAAAGATATGCCTTGTTAGAGTGAGAAACTTTCAACCTTTTAGAGTTATCAATTAATTCAGTGTCAAGCAGTGAGTACATCTTTGGTCTGATCAAATATAGGTTTCCATCCATCCATCCAGAACAGATAAAAGACTTATTTCTACGAATATCAACTCTTTTACTAAAAGAAACTGAATAAGAATCCTTTATTAAACAAGCTACCGATATAAGGTTCCTCCTAAAATTAGGAACATAAAAACAGTCTTTCAATAAAATAAACCTAAATTGATCAAAATAAAGATGAACGTCTCCCACTGCCTCAGCTACCATAAAGCTACCATCTCCAGTCTGCAACGAGAGGCTCCTATCATGTAGACTTCTCGTTTCCACGAACCCCTGCATAGAAACACAAACATGATTAGTGGCGCCCGAATCAATGACCCATGTGTCTTTCGATTCTTCCACCAAACACGCTTCTAAGTAATGAAGTTCCTTACCTTCCTTGCCCTTGGAGGCTAGGAATTCCCGGCAAGCCTTCTTGAAGTGACCTACCTTCCCACAATGGAAGCATTTGGACTTTTTAGGGTCCTTTGGCTTCTTGTTCTTCTTCTTCTTCTTCCCGTCCGAGACAGGAGGATTAGAAGAACTGGAAGCCACTTGCTTCTTATTTGGCCTCTTCCTCTTCCGTGAGGGATTGGAAGATTCCGCCAAATTGGCCTCTCCTTTAGGTCGGACCACATCCTCATCCCTGATCATCCGCTCATAAGCCTGTAGTTGCTTCATGAGCTCGGTTAGTCCTAACTCCTTTGTCGCCAGATTGTATGCGGCCTTAAACCCCACAAAATCTTTAGACAGAGTCTTGAACACCATCTCGATCTGGGTGTTATAGTCCAACTCAGCACCATTCTCGGCAGCCTCGGCGAAGAATCCCATTAGAGTGATCATATGGTCCTTCACCGGAGCACCCGCCTTTTGCTTAGAGTTCATAATGCTGGTGATAGCAGACTGTCGAGCCAATTTTTCTTGGCCTCCGAACATGTCCTCCAGATTTTCCATGATCTCCCCAGCAACTTGATAAGTCTCATGCTGCTTTTGTAAAGCACTCGTCATGCTAGCAAGGATGTAGCATCGAGCTATCTCATTGGATTCTCTCCAAAGATTATAGGCAACCGGGATCTCCTCAAGTGGTGTGTCAGGTTTGGGCCCAGGTGGGCATGGTTCGTCCAGTACGAACTTGTGTCTCTCGTAGCTAAGAACTATTAATAGATTTCTTTTCCAATCTTTATAATTGTCGCCATTCAACTTATTTTCAGTAAGTATCGAAATGAGGGGTGTCGGTGACATTTTGAACTGAAATAAAATTATACTAGACATCATTACAAAGCCCAAGCAAATATGCAGATAATTTAGCAAATAAAACATACAAGTATGTTTCTACATGAAACTTGAAAAAAATGTAGCATTGCAACGGTAATTCTCAGCACCTATTGCCCCAAGCCACCGAGGGGTGGTCATGAGAACAAATAGCCGAAACATGGACCCCGTCCAATTAATATATGTTACCTTAAATCCTCCAAGGTTAAGACATATATTAATAACCGCTTATTTGGCCACCAGTCTAGTTAACAGAGCTTCTAGGGAAGGTTAATAACTAAACGAGTCTTGAGTGTTTAACCATTGTTTACGTAGCCCGATCCACGTCCTATCAAGCCACCGAGGGGTGGTCATGAATAGGATCGCACCCGAACACGTTTTCCACATAGGAGATCCAATCTAGTATACCGGCGGCGGTAAACACCTACCGAAGGGTGTGGTCAGGTCAGAACTGACGCGAGGCGTTACCATGCTTTCACATATGGATCAACAATGGAGGCCGTGGGTTTTGTTTGAAACCCTCTCCCACTCAATATTTTGAAAAACATGCAAGTTTTGACAAATTATGTATGATCAATGTAGTATGAGCGGCACTCACCTATCCTATATGACATGTTATCAAATATGCATACAAAACATCCATCAATACATATTTATACATCCATGACATATCACAGAAAAAATAATTGACAGACTAACCAAGCTATGGTTCCATCCTAGAACAAAGAAAATAAAGATTACAAAATTCCATCCAAAGCATTCTTTGGGTCTTGAATTTTGTTCCGTCTTCTTGTATCCATCTTTATGTAGCCTCTCCATTTATTTCTTATCCCAAGAATTATTTAAAATTTAAATTTCCAAAAATTTAAATTTCAAATTCAAACTCCAAATTCGAATTTCAAATTTAAATTTCTAATTCAAATTTTAAACAATTTTAATCATCATGTGTAATAATATGTAATTTCAAAAAATTTCAAATTTTTAATTACATATTTTTAAACATGATTTAAAATTAAATTTCAAATTTAAAAATCAAAATTTTCAAATTTTGGACCGCCGCACCGCCGCCCGTGAAGGCGGCAGCCGCCGTGGGCAGCCACCAACCCCGGAGGGGCTGGCAGCCCACGGCTGCCCCTTGTGCAGCCCTGCCGGGCTGCAGGCTAAGCTTGCAGCGGCAGGCTGCACGCCCAGGCTGGGCGCAGCAGCCGGCAGGCTGCAAGCAACGCCTGCAGCCAGTGGCTGCACGCCCAGGCTGCGGCCAGCCTTGGGCAGGCTGCGCCACCCTCGGCCGCAGGCCAAGCCTGCGGCCGTGGGTGATGCTTGCCTGCATAGGGGCTGCCGCAGCCCCATCCTGCCCGAGGGCAGGGGCTGCAGCCCCACCAAGGCCCGTCGGCCTATTCCGAGGGGTCGTGTCTCGATTTTCGTGCCATATTCCAATTTACCTATTAGGATCTCCAAAAATTAATTTGAATCCCAATTAAATTGAAATTTTCCACACAATCAAAATTTCAACCTTTAAATCAAATTTAACTTTTGGAAAAAATAAATTACGGTCTTCAATCTTCAATCTCCTCTAAGAATAATTACATAAAAAATTCTAAACCGTTTCCGGTGTACAAAAATTCTAACCATAAATATTCTAAGAGGCAAAAATTAAAATCCATGGGAAAAACACAGTGTTAATAAACTGCTCCCATGGTTACATAAAAAATTCCTAGATACAATTTTTCTAAATTCTAAGGAACCATAACCGGTATAAACAAGCATGCTTATAATAATTCAAAAAATTAAAATAACCACATACTTTATACATAATACAGGATAACAACATAAAGGAACCCTAGAATGCCACTCTCTAAATATCAAATCCATACATAAATAAAAAGACTAAGTAATTGTCTAATTTATGTGCATGGCATAGTCATGAGATGGCTCTGATACCAATTGTAGGATAATAAACAGGTAAAAACGTATCAGAGTGGCGCAGCGGAACAATAAAAAATTTTAGATCGTTAAATATCTCATGATGCCATATACAATAAACCAACAACAATTAAAACTCATACCTCAAGGACACCAATCTTGCAGGAGGAGAATGACCGGAGGCTTCAACCAACTAGCCTTCTCTACTATTCTCCAATTCCCGAATGGCTGAGTGTGTGGGCACTCTAAACCTCGATCGGTATGCTAGCACTGCTAGTCTTCTTCCGACCACCCAGATCTCTAAAGAACTTTATTGTCACGATGAGCTGTGCAACAATAAGCCTGCTCACCTGAGAGTCTGTGGTCTGAGAGAACTGGAGTGGTAGGACCTCTATTTATAGACCTGCATGAGGTGATTCTCTGAATTCGAATTGGACTAGGAAAAGATTTTCTCCCTTATCCAAACCAAAAAATCCGAATTTTCCAAGGGAGAATCTCCACAATTAAATTCGGTTTTCCTAGGACAAATCCAATCCAAATCTAAACAAGATTTTAACTAGAATTTTATCTCCCTTTTTCAACCAAAAAATCCGAAATCTTTAGGAGAAAATCTTCTCCAAATTTTCGGCCACTTTTAGGATAAGGAAGAATCAAAATTCCACTAGGATTTTTCAAGCTAAATCTCATCTCAACCTTATCCAAAAATAACCGAATTTCCTAGGATTAAGGCTCCAAAATTTTGGCCACTTTTAGGGAGTAGAGAGAATCCAAATTCAACTAAGATTGAAGCTTGAATTTACCCTTGAATCTTATCCACAAAAACCGAATTTTCCATTGAGGATTATCCTCAAAAAATTCGCCCACTTTTGTTGGGATTTGGATTCAAAATTCAAGTAGGATTCTAACAAGATTATCCTCTCCAAATCCAACTCAAATTCGAATTTCAAACCTTGTGGATTTTCCACAACAAATTCGAATCCTACTTGGACTGTGATTCAAAATTTGAATTTCAAATTTCAAATTCAAATTTCAAATTCAAATTTCAAATTTCAAATTTCAAATTTCAAATTTAAATTTCAAATTCAAATTTCAAATTCGAATTTTCAAATTCAAATTTCAAATTCAAATTTCAAATTCAAAATTCAAATTTCAAATTTCAAAATTCAAATTTCAAATTTCAAAATTCAAATTTCAAATTCCACAAAACGGTTGTGTTTCATATTCTTGTTCTCATGGATAATTTTCTACAACTCCAATCCAATCTCAAATAAAATCATGGCAACTTTATTTGGAGTTCGAATAATTGTGTACTCTATTATCCAAAACAAAGTCTGAATCCAACCGGAGAGAATCTTGTCTACCATCCTAATCCTGTGTCATCACCATCCATGCATAATAAACTAGCCAATAGCATACACAAATCAATTTGCCAAACGTTAAGGAATTATGTGGAGCTAGTAGAGGGACTGATTGGACATATATAATCGGGCTCCCGTGATTCCATATGATCATCATTCTGTACCGAACAACTCAATCATATGATCACTAATTTCAGAGTCACACCACTATAAACCTGAAACTGAACTCCCAATTATATACCGTATTACGTAAGCCTGTGACGAGCTACCATCCAATGACCTTGTCATATTTGCAAAACCCTCATATGATATCCATGATCAGCCTTAGGTCAAAGTCCGTTTAATCCTACTGATCAGGCTATCTTAAAGTTCCATTATACTACCGAATCAAGAAAATGATTATTCACCATATGTGAATAAGAAGTCATCCGCCCAGCAGACGACCCAAGGCCTTGTCCATTTTCACATTCAATATAATGCCTTTAAGAGGATACCTTTAACTCCTCAGAGCTATGATTCCGATATCTGCAAACAAACCCTTCATCGTATACAAGTCATGCACCCAACGAACCGGTCTATAAGCTTACTACCTCTGAGACGCTTTAGCCATTGGAACATCAAAGTACACAAGTCATATACATGAAGTAGTTCATTTACTCAGGATTAAGGTTATTGCACAATGAACGTCAAAAGCAGACTGATCCACTCATAGCGGACTACGTAGATCAATCATGCTTTAGTCCTGGTCTAATATGTCACCACCAAGCAACATATCCATGTCTCTACTTGGGAGTCCAGCTCCAGATAGTCAAGACAGACCGTCCCCTCCAAGGCTTTAGACAACATAATAGTCTTAACATGAGTTAGATGCTCGATCTAACCCCATAGACTACAGACCATAGTTTAGACTGCTAACTTTAGAACATTGTCTTCTCGCATACAAAAATCCATTGCATGCAACGTTCTAACAGTTTTAACACAAGCAGTCAGTGAGCCATATTTGCTTACATTTACTTTAACATGTAAATAAGACGAGGACAGATAGCAATGTAATGAATAACCTCTAAGTATAATTTTATTATCCAGTTCAAAATGAATACATCAAAATGTCTCTAATACTTAGGGCATTTCCTAACAGTTAATAATGTTGTATGCGCCTTACTTGAGCTTTGATTGAAGGTTCTATATACAAGAGAGTCAGGTTTTTATGTGATTTGGTATAGACATGTCCTTTATCTTTTATTTTCTTGGTTAACCTGTGATCTATTCTTTCCATTCTTTCTATATCGCCACCCAAACCTTATCGCAGCCATGACAAGGATCCTCTAATTCATGCATCTAATTATAGTAATGTGATATATTAGCAAGCTTATGGTTAAGATTCCTGCTATGCATTGATTTGATGTTATGATATATTCTCTACCCTAAACACTTTGAGCGTTTTATGAGTGAATCCTATGTAAAGGAACGAGTCCTATGCTTTTGATTTCGGAAAGACTATCAACATGGTTGCTTATGGATGATAGTTTATAGAAGTTTAGTCTAGGACTATTGGATTTTACTTGTATTTTAATTTGGTTCAGAAGTCATAGTAGGAAGGAGTATAGGGAGATGCGTTGAGATAAGAGAGAGAGGGATATTTAGAAGGGTTTAAAATTTGGAACTATTATTTGCTTGAGGACAAGCAAATGCTTAAGTGCGGGGAGATTAGATAAGTGCTAAACTGTACATATTTTTAGTCTATATTTAGGCCATTATTGTTTGGTTTAGGGATACTTTCATGGACTTTTGCACTTGATCGGTTTATATGTTGTTTTCAGGTCCTAGCTAAAGCAATGGGAGCATAAGGAGGAGATTCGAAGCAATTTGAAGCTTTTTGACCGAAGTTGAGTAGAACACAATTTGGTACATGGCCGTGTACGTGGCCATGTACCTCTCAGACGGACCAACGTGTGGAAAGTCGTGTTTCAGTAAAATGGGCATGTTTGGCGATATTAGACATAAAATACGGTCTAGTACACGGCCGTGTAAGTGGCTGTGTATAGATCCGACCATGAACCATGTAAGCAGCCGTGCACAGGAGAAACGGCCGTGTTCAGTGATTTAACAAGCACACGCCCATGTCGAGGGAGAACACATGCCTGTGTTGGTTAATACACACCCGTGTAAAATCTGCCAAAGACCGTGTCGAAGCCTGTGTTCCACCCAGGAAGTCAAATTTTGTTCTATAAAAAGGGCAGGATCTATCAATTGGAGGAGAGAGCCATCAAACTGCAAAAGAAAACCCTAGAGCAGCAGAGAGGAGGTTAAATAGAGAGAGAAACACTCCAACAAGCAACCATCGATCAATTTAAGTTGGATTACATTAGAATCAAGAGGATTTGTCATGGATCCAATTATTCTTTATATTCTATTGAATTATAGTGCAATTATTCCATTGATTTTGAACAGATTTCTTTGATACCTAGATAGGAGGAACCCTAGAATGAATATTGTTATTTGATCTTTATTTAATTCAATTTATTCTTCAAGTTCATTGAGATTCAATTATGTGTTCTTTATTATCATTGAATTGATATTTACCGATGTATTCATTCATGTTTGATATCATACAATTGCGATGGAGAAATCCTATGTTTGATTTGATCTTGCATAATTGAAGGGAGTTGCACATGATTCTAGAGATAGGACAACGTAAATCTTTCGGATTAGGGTCAAACCTAATAGAGAGATTCATTGATTGTTTAATGCAATTCTGGGGGTTTTAATTAGGAAGAGATTTCAATTAATCAACCTGGGGTTAGTTGTTAATACGCTTGAGAAAGATATTAACATAATTAAGGAGTTTCCATAGTCCAATGATTGGTAGATAAATTGATATATTAAGGATTGGATGCAATAGACATTTTAGGGGGATTCATTATCTAGGTATTATTGGTTTGGATTGATTTCATCTTGATCTTCTGCTGTTTGGAGTTAATTTTGTGTTGGGTTGGTTTAATTTAATTCTTATTTAATTATTTCAGTATAAATCGACTGTTTATAGGATAGATAATAACAAAAGAGTAAGTACTAGTACTCGTTAGTCCCTGTGGGATCGACACTCGATATTGTTATCTACTGTACTATAGAAACCGATAGGTGTACTTGCCTAGAAGGTCTATAGGGTAGGAGATTGACCTTATCACCACCCTACCTCACATCGCCGTATGCCTGTCTTATCTGTCCAAGTAAGTTGGCTTTTGTTTTTCAAAATTTAGTATATGAGTTGACGATTAAGTTATAATAGGAGAATGGCTACACCGGTTGACCCTCAGCAAGTGCGAGAAGACCAAGAAGCGAGTATGGCTTTCGCCGCCATGCAACCACATACATTCAACGGCAACAACCCATACAAACTCCCTTATTGGATTCATCATATGGAGACAATCTTCGAAAGGTTCCATATTCCACCCCGTCTACTAGTGGTAATGGCCAATAGCTGGTTGCGAGGACCAGTAATGACATGGTGGAATGATCGACGCAGGATCAGGGGTCCAGTGATGCAGTGGGATGAGTTTTGCCAAGATGTTCGTAACTCCGATGACCCAGCTAAGGATGAAGATATCTGGGATGATATGTATGAGAGGAGATATCAGGTCCTCTCTGACATTTGGGACATTTGTGAGGGAGAGACCATGGTACACTATTGTCAGCGATTTTCAGACTCTATGTTACCGAGCATTCCCTCAGACAAGCCATTTACAGAGGTAACTGACTTGCTTTGGAGAGGGGTTCCATGGCACATGAGGGACCTCATCCACTACCCTCCGCCATATGAGGACCTGAGGCACTTGGTCCGAGACATAGTGGACACTGAGCGAGTGGCACTCAACCCTGACCCGGCAAACGCCGCACCTCAGCCGGCCGACGATGAGCTCATGGCCGAACCACAGCCAGCAGTACCTAAAGACAATGGAGACCCGATGGAAGACCCCGAACCAACCCCTCTATCTCCCAGACACCATATGGATGAAGACGGTGACGAGACTATCCTTGATGCCCAACCTAACGATGAGTAGGAGGAGATCCCCGATCACATCAGTGACGATGAGGAAGTAGAAATGTATGAGCCCCAAGTCATCATTGCCAGTGATGATGAAGTTGATTTTGCTTGGAAAGACGAGGATGAAGACCCTAAGGAGTTTCCCCTGAGTGAAAGCGAGAATGAGGAAATGTCTGACGCAGAGTCAGGATTGTCTTCTGAGTAGTAGTAACCCTTTTCACAGAAAATTTTGTTATGTAAAGGGAAACAGTGGCTTTCCCTGTCTGACTCAACTTAATGTGCTTAATGGGATCATATTTTGGGAAGTGTGTGTCATTCCTACCAAATTTAAAATATATATGTTTTATGAGATGTTTTATGAAAAGTAGTATCATTCTGCCCTGAGGGCCTAAATATGATTTTTCTACGAGTATGATCAAGTATGGTAAGGAGTACAGGACGGTTCCTGGCACTCAGATGATGTCCCAATACGACGCGATAGTTGTATTGAACATCATAAGAATAAGAGAAGAAAGGAAAGATATAGTATGTATATATCTATGATGCTTAAAATGAAGTTGTTTAGTAAGAAGGAAAATGATGTGTAAATATGAATCCCAAGTACAAAATTTGAGAAGCTTATGTTCTCTTTTTCTGTTATGTGATAGGGTTACATAGGTGATAATGGCAAGGACAGGAGCCCAAATAAACCAAGCTACGCGAGACGATGAGCTACCGGCACGTCTCGCAATGATGCAAGAAATGATGGTAAATCAACAACAAGAGCTTAACCAGCTTAGAGAACAAATGAACCGACAACAACAAGCACCACAACCTATGGAGGTACTAGTTCAAACTGCACCAGTAGCCCCCGACGCTCCCAGAGAGCAAGCAGCCCCACCAGCCCAAGTGATGCCAGCACCACCGGCTGTGGCTGCTCCTACAGTAGCCAATGTTATTGTACCAGCCTATAGAGAGGGTGACTTATACGAGCGGTTTAGGCGCATGAAGGTGCCTGAATTTGAAGGGACTATGAACCCTATTGAAGCCGACGATTGGTTGACTGATGTTTAAGTCATTCTAGACCTCGTGGGACTGACTGAAGGAGAAAAGGTCATATGCGCATCCCTAACTCTATAGAAAGGAGCACGCCATTGGTGGAAGACCGTGGCTATCAGAAGGAATATCAATGAAATAAACTAGGCAGACTTCATTACCAAGTTTAGATATATGTACTTCAACGACAAAGCCTTAGCAGTCCAGTAGGATGAATTTAACAACTTGCGCCAAGGAGGCATGACGGTCATGGAGGCCATAAGAAAATTCGAATAGCTAGCCCAACTTTACCCCGACCTAGTGCCAACTAAGAAGGAGAAGGTCAAAAGGATGCTAAAAATGTTTCGGATAGATATAGCCGTCCAAGTCTACAGCAGCAGCCATGGGCCAACAACCATGGTCGAATGCGTCAGTAGAGCCATTTGGGCTGAGTATTGGCTAGCCCAAGACAAAGAGTGGAAGGCGCAGATCTTCAAGGCAAGGAGAGAAGAGAAGAACCAACCGAAGTGGACCAAAGGTAGACAGCACTCTGAAATTCAGCACAGAGGACAGAGTACGGGAAACAACCAACACAACTGACCATCCAACAATAACAATAAGAGGAAAGGGAATCCAGGCAATCAAGGCCAGCAAAGGAACTTTCCTTAGAAGAAAAATAACCAAGGAGAAAAAGGAAATCAACACCCGCCTTATCCAAAATGCGGAAGGAGCCACTCGAGAGAATGCCGCCAGGGCACCAGCGGTTGTTACATATGTGGCAAGGAAGGCCACTTCACTAAACACTGCCGCTCGAACCCATAAAATCAGCAAGGCCAAGCCCGGCCTACTAGCGGACAGCTATACACTGCCCAAAGAAGGATTGAAGGCCCATTGATCAGCTAAGGCAGATTCGAAGCTCCAGAGCCATAGGGGAGGATTTATGCCTTTACCCGCGAGGATGCAGAGGCCGAAACCTCGACCGTGGTGACAGGTCAGCTTTCTGTCACCAACTCTACTGCACTAGTTTTGTTTGATTCCAGCACTATGCATTCTTTTGCATCATCAGAATTTGCTAGGAGGTTAGGCAAGAACTTAGATAAGATGAACTAGAATTTTCGAATTGCCCTTCCCTTTAGGGAAGTTTTGTTGTCTAGCTATTGGGTACGTCACATATCAATAGTTATCAGTGGGCACGAGCTGAGCATGGACCTAATCGTCATCAAGATGTGCGACTACGACGTGATTATAGGAATGGATTTCCTCGCCAAGTACCACGCCGTTATAGACTATCAGAGACGGGAGGTGACCTTCCACTCGAGCGGACACGAAAAATTTGTCTACAAGGGCTTATCATCGAAGCAACCAAAGACGATGATATCAGCAATGAAGGCTTGCCAGCTACTATCTAGTGGATGCACTAGCTTTCTCCCACACATAATGGATACGATCCAGGAAGAGGAAACCAGACCGGACGACGTACCAGTAGTAAAGGAGTTCACAGAAGTATTCTCTGAAGATCTTCCAGGACTTCTACCAAAGCGGGAGATATCATTCAAAATCAAACTGTTACCAGGATTAGCACCCGTATCCAAGGCCCCCTACAGAATGGCCCTGACAGAACTAAAGGAACTTCAAACTCAGTTAAAGGAGCTGATAGACAAGGGTTTCATTCGACAAAGCTGCTCGCCACGGAGAGCACCGGTCTTATTTATAAAGAAGAAAGATGGAACATTGCGAATGTGCATAGACTACCGGGAGCTGAACAAGATCACGATCAAGAACAAGTATCCGTTGTTGTGGATCGACGATTTGTTTGATCAGCTATGAGGCACTGCCGTATTTTCCAAGATCGACCTACATTCCAGGTACCACCAATTTCTGAGATGCATACATCCTTAAGACGGCATTCCGAACACAATATGGGCATTATGAGTTCCTCATGATGTCGTTCGGACTAACAGATGCACCTGCCGCTTTCATGGATCTGATGAACCAAGTATTCAAGGAGTTTCTGAACAAGTTTTTCATTGTGTTCATCGATGACATACTTGTATATTCTAAGATAACGGAAGAGCATGTGAAGCATTTGAGAGCTATCCTACTCAAGCTTAAAGAGCATCAACTGTATGCCAAATTCTCTAAGTGTGAATTTTGGCTAGAGAAGGTTCATTTTCTCGGTCACATGGTCTCCCATGAGGGAGTGTCAGTGGACCCAGCAAAGATAGAAGTAGTTAGCAATTGGTCGACTCTGAAGAACATAATAGAAATCCGTAGCTTCTTAGGTTTAGTAAGATACTACCGATGCTTTGTGAAAGGATTCTCGAAGCTAGCCACACCACTCACAATGCTAACTAAGAAGTAAAAGAAGTATGAGTGGTCTGACAAGTGCGAAAAGAGCTTTCAGGAGCTAAAAAGCTGACTCACGAGCGCTCCAATCCTGACCATACCAGATGCTGAACAAGGAAATTTTGTAATTTACAACGACACGTCGAAGACTGGACTAGGAGCTGTGTTAATGCAAGGTGGTAGGGTAGTCGCATACGCCTCAGGACAACTTAAGAACCACGAAAGGAGCTACCCAACTCAAGACTTGGAGCTTGTAGTGGTAGTTTTTACGCTTAAAATATAGAGGCATTACCTATATGGTGTCAAGTGCGAGATCTACACGGACCACCAGAGCCTCAAATACATTTTCATGCAAAAGGAGCTTAATATGAGGCAACAAGGATGGCTGGAGCTGGTGAAGGATTATGAATACGAAATCCTATACCACCCAAGAAAAGCCAATAAGGTGGCTGACGCATTGAGCAGGCTGCACTCTTCGATGCTTATGACCATCCAGGCCCTGCCAGAAGCACTGCAAAAGGAGCTACGAAGCAACGAGATTGACATGTTAACAGGAAGGTTGTCTGAAATGACCCTTCGGTCAATGCTCATAGAGGAAATCAAGGCTGGCCAAGACCTCGATTCGTCCCTGCACAAGCTCAAAAGGGAGGAATGGAGGACCAGAATTTAGAAATTTAGGTCTCTAAGGATGGCATACTCTATTTCAGAGATAGGGTGTGTGTTCAAGAGAATGAAGAACTCAAGAAGTGGATCCTGTCAGAAGCTCATGACATAACGTACTCGATACATCAAGGAGCAAATAAGATATACCAAGGCTTGAAAGGAATTTTTTGGTGGCCAAACATGAAGAATGACGTCGCCGAGTTCGTAGCAAGGTGCCTCACCTACCAGAAAATTAAAGCTGAGCATCAGTGACTAGGAGGAGAGCTGTAGAAGATCGAACTACCAGAGTGGAAATGGGAGCAAATTACCATGGATTTCATGGTCAGATTGCCCATAACCTCAAGCGGCAATGATGCCATCTGGGTAATTATGGATCGACTAATGAAGTCAGCTCGATTTTTAGCCATGAAGTTGAGCTACTCGGTAGAGAGGTTAGCAGAAATGTACGTCACTCAAGTGGTAAGACTGCACGGAGTACCCAAATCGATCATCTCAGATTGCGATAGACGCTTCACTTCAAGGTTTTGGCAGAGCGTTCAAGCTGCAATGGGAGCCAAATTAAAGTTCAGCACCACTTTCCATCCTCAAACTGACGGTCAGTATGAGAGGACTATACAAATGTTAGAGGATATGTTGAGAGTGTGTGCCTTAGACTTCAAGGGGAATTGGGATCAGAAGCTGCCATTGATAGAGTTCTCATACAATAATAGCTATCATTCCTTGATTGGGATGGCTCCATACGAGGCACTCTATGGAAGAAGATGCCGATCTCTGATTCATTGGCACGAGACCGGAGAAAAACAGCTCACCAGCAACGACTTCTTCAAGGATACAACAAAAGCTGTGAAGCTTATACGAGAGAGATTGGACGGCGAAGACCTCTTGAATTTCAAGAAGGAGACTCAATTTTCCTTAAGGTGGCACCCATGAAACGAGTGATGCGCTTTGGGAAGAAAGGGAAGCTCAGTCCTAGATATATAGGACCTTTCGAGATCCTCGAAAGGGTTAGGAAGGTAGCCTACCAATTAGTTCTTCCTCTCGAACTAGCTTTCGTACACAATGTCTTCCATGTCTCGATGTTGAAGAAGTATGTGCCGGATAGTTCCCACATACTAAGCTAAGAGCCAGTCAAAGTACATGCAGATCTGACCTATGAAGAGAGACCCGTATAGATTCTAGCCAGGGAAAATAAGGTTCTTAGGAATAAAGTGATTCCACTTGTTAAAGTATTATGGCAGAATCATAACCTCGAAGAAGTTACATGGGAACTGGAAGAGGATATGAAAAGAGACTTCCCGGATTTATTTTAATTTTCATGGATGAAAATTTTTGTAAGAGGGGTAGATTGTAAGGACCGCCCCGATCATGTACTTAAATTTTCAATTTAATGAGAAATTAAAGAATAATTTGATGCATTTTAGTACAATTTTTAAAGTACACGTTTAGGTACACGACCGTGTAAGTGGCCGTGTACCACTCAGACTATGTACGTGTGTGTAGCTGTGTAAGTGTACATGGCCGTGTAGTAGAACATGGTCAGGTACACGGCAATGTAAGAGGCCGTGTACCGCTCAGGTTATGAACGTGTAAAAGGCCGTGTTTTGAAACAGGGTCATGTTGAAACACTTCAACTAGTACATGCCCGTGTCCAGTGTATACACGCCCCTGTTAAAGGCCGTGTTGAAGACCGTGTAATGGGCAGAAAGCCGTTACACAGACCCTCAAATTGCATGAAACCTAATTACTATGCAATGAGTAATTAAGTTGGAAAAATATAGTATATTTCCCATTGAATAGACTAAATAGATATGGTACTGTTTAAATACTATTCATACAGTGAAAGGGGCGATCGACAGTGAACCCGATCCGCCCTATTGTGTGTATATGAATGAGACATGTAGTGTCAGGAACTGGTCCGGACGACCATTTCTTGACACAAGACTGGTAAATAGATCACCAGAATGCTGGACCAAATATCTGAGCACAATAGCAAGAGATAGCCTTAGCAAAGGTACGATATCGAGAAAATGGTCTAAATGACCTCTTCTCACCTAGAGACTGACAAAATCAGAGTCGGAGCACTCAGACCAGTCAGTTAAGTAGAAAACGACAGATAATAAATAGTGAGAAGTATGCAGTATCAGGATGAGCGTCAAGACGACCTTTACTTGCCCCGAAACTGATATATTTGGGCTCAGAATGCCCAAATTAGTCAATCAAACACCTGACACGTTTTACGAGATGGGTCACACAGATCCCAAAAACTGGTCTAGATGACCTTCGATGGATGTAAAACTGATAAAAATGAAATCAGGATGTCCAAATTAGTCAAGAGAGACTGTGTCTGAAATTTCGCTTGGGAACGCCTCGATTTACGTGCAAAAGGACAACACAGTATAGACACAACCACAGTATATGATGTGAACAGTAATTTAGACTGATAATGGGCTCTTAGATAGTAGAAAACAACCATCAATTTACAGTACAAAAATCAGATTCAGAAAACCAATTTTCTGGTGAAAATTGGAACACTGCCGAGAAAAACACCACAGTATAAAATTAGACTGCAATAAGAAGCCAACACAGATAAAATTGGCCTTAAATTTCCATGCCTCTTAGCTGCAAAAGCAACTGTAATTTGCAGCACACATAGCCCAAAAGGTGGCCATTAAAATAATCTTCCTAGCCATGACACATTGGAATAAAATATTCAAGGGTTTTTAAAAAGCAGTCAACAACAACTGTTTATTCCCCCCTCCTTCTAATGAGCAGCCCACGCCCCCTTAGTCTAAAAATTGACAGCATATTTATCCCAAGATTTGGCTAATTTGGTAGACAATTAAGTAAGATTAAGCCTAAGTAGTTTGGTTAAGGTTTGCCTATAAAAGGCACCCTTGACATAAGGCATGGACTTTTGCTTCCACACACCTAAAACCACAAGTCTTTTTCTTCTTCTTTTCCTTGCTTGCTACCGAATCTTCTCAGGCCCTAAAGCCAACATTTTGCAACCCAAAACCTTGATCAAAACTCACTAAAATCCAACCTCTTCCAAGCTTGAGCAAGGGGAGACCGAACCAAGCTTATTGGGTGCACCAAGGGTAAGTGCAGAACCGATTTTCCTTGTGTTTTGATTCTTGGTTTTGAGTTATTGTTTGAATGATTTTTAATTTTTGGTAACTTGGCTAGCATAAAACCAACCTCAAGCCCTTGAGTTTCCACGGCATTTTGACCCCCCAAGCCTAGCCAAAAGTGTGCTTGAGTCCAAAGCACTAAAGGTAAAAACCAAAACCCTTCTCATGGTGATTGGTTGAAAAACTTAGTTATCAATCCAAGGGTTTTATGTGTATTTGTTTATGCGCAAGGTTGTATTAAGTTATTTGAGCCCTTAGCTTTCATTTCTTAAAGTCATTATGGTTATGGTTGTGTTTACTTTAAGTTGCATATGGTTTGTAGATGTGAATGCATGGATGTGTATTATGGTGGTTGGACACATATCTGTCCTTAGGGAGGGGCCATGGATTTTGGCCATTTCAACCCCCTTAGTGTCCGAATTTAGGATTTGGTAGTTTTTAAGGAAATTTTGATATGGTCATTTTTGCATCAAATAGCCCTTGGCCAAAAACGAACCTAAGATAGGTTTTTAGGATGTTTTTCACTCGGCGTCCAAAACTGGGAACAAAATCCAAACCCAACGTTTAGTCTCGTGTTTTGCTAGAAATGGACCCCTTAGAGTCCGAACCATTCTCAGACTTAACATGAAAGTTGTAGATCTCATCGAGACCTTGAGAACGACCCATGAAAGTCAAAAATTTGGCCGTTTCAGGCCCCAAACCGAGCCGTTTTTACAGAGACGTAAAACTGGGATTTTTTAGAAAAACTGGGCACCAAGCCCATGGGTTTAATGAAATTAGGAGCCGTTAGAGTTAGATTTAGGCTTCGAGATGAACATGAGATTTGTTCATCTTGTTGAGGATGAAAATTTTCATGTTCAACAAAATTTCAAACAAAGTCGTTTACACCAAGTTTCAAAATTGTTTTCAAAAGTGGTTAAAAAAAACCACTTTTAAAATGCAAGCTTTAAAAATATAATTTATACACTTCAAAATAAAAATGTGTTTTTAACACTTTAAAATATGAACAAGGTTCTAATAAAAAACATCCCCAATCTTCCAACGGGGTGATAAGGGTATGGTTTCAAAATAAGGAATTTTTCCAAGATTTTTAAAAGGCAATCCAAACAAATTTTCAAAGTAAAATAGTGTGTGTAGCCCGGTAGGCTACCACACCAAACTAGCCTTAGTAGCCCGGTAGGCTACTACTCTAAACAAGCCATAGTGGCCTAGTGGGCCATTACACCAAATAAGTCTTAGTAGCCCGGTAGGCTACCATAACCCAATAAGCAAAGAAATCCGGTCGGTTACTACACTAAGTTCACGTATAGTAACTCGATAGACTACTTAGTTACGAACACGCGAGTTAACTGGTCAGTTGACTGAGTGGTAAACCAGTCAAGGGCCGCGTTTTGAACAACACAGTGAGGAACAATAATTAATCTGTCAAGTAGACGGTTGATCGAACACGATACGATTTAGACACCAAATCCCCATAATAGTCCAATAGGGTACCGACAAGTCTCGGTACCCCATAGAAACGTAAGTTATAGTCACTAACGTTAATAGTGACTCAACGAGAATATTAATGAGAAACGTTATTAAGGACAGGTGGTAACCTGTGAATTGATAAGGGCATGATTTCAAGTTGCTTGCAATTAGGTAAGTACAGCTCCGCCTATGGCATGAACAAAAATGCTTTTAAATGATATTTTATAGTATGTTAAAATATGTATGCCATGCACACGATGTTGCACATGTAGTTTCACAATCAAGTAGATTGATGAAAAAGCAAGTTAGATTGTCATACGTCCCTATCGTGTAGGATTTGGGACAGCTTAGGGAGGCATATGGCTAGAAAAGATAAACAAGATGGAAAGTAGTAAGCGTGTTGTACCGGCCCTTTCAATTGAAGGGGTTTTATGTTAAAGCAGAAAGTTGAGCATTCATTGATGGCTATCTGGCTATTTTTACCACGGGCGTTACCAATGGTCTGTGTACGCACGGTACTGACACATGGGCCCTAAGTAGACAAGAAAAGAAAAGAGAAGTTTGAAACACAAATGAACATAACCGGATTATGCATTAGTTATAGTTCACCATGCTTCTAGATACATTCAGTACATGATGTTTCTGTGATGCACATGTTATGTGAAGTTTTATAATCTTTGATGTGGTATGTGATATGTGATATTTTAAGTGGTATATGTGATACATGACTGCTTATATGTTTTTAAGTATGTACTATGTTTTAACATGTTTTGCAGTAAACATGTTGTACTTACTAGGCGTAAAGCTCACGTAGTGTATTCATGCTGTAGGTAAGCGTCCTACGGCTTAAATCCCCATGGGCGATGGTGGCAGTGGAGGTGGATATGAGGGCAAGGTTATAGAGACCCTACGAGTTTATCTTCCGCAAGATTTGAGTATCAGTATTTTGAATAGTAATGGTTAAATAGTACTTTGAATGGTAATTATCAAACAGTATGTTTGAATAGTAACCGTTAAATGGTATTTTTAAATAGTAACCGTAAATCATATTTTTGAATAGTAGTCGTTAAATGGTATTTTTGAATAGTAACTATAAACCGTATTTTTGAATAGTAATCGTTAAATAGTATTTTTGAATAGTAATGGGTATACGTACATATACAGTAAATACGTACGTGTAAAAAAAAATCCCTAATTTTCATGATATCTAGTCAAGTATAAATTGCTAGAAATTATAAAAAAACAAGTAAGCAAGTTTTTAAGTGATGGTCCAGACCATTGAGGGCATGGGGCGTCACAGGTCACTACTACCGTTAGTGACTATAAATTTTATTGCTGTATGGTACCGATGCACATCAGTACCCAACTGCTCTACTTTGGGAAATTGGTATCTAATTTCTAATCGTGCTTGATTAATTTGTCTACCTGACAAATCAATCACCGTTCCTCACTATCTCGTTCAAACTCAGTCATTAACTGGTTAACCGACCAGTCAACCGACTGGTTACCTTGCGCGTCGTTGACTATGTAGCCTACCAGTTTACTCACGTATTTGGTGTGGTAGCCAATCGGGCTACCTCTACTGTTTTATTTATTTTTAAGAAAGTTGTTTTAGAAGTCTTATAAAAATTTTGGAGAAAAATATATACTCTTTGAAACCCCCTATATCACCCTCTGGAAGGTGGGGATGTTTTATCAAAATCATTGTTCCATTTTAAAAGGGGGAGAACACATTTTGGTGTTCATTTTTAAAATTAGTTCTTGAATCGTTTTACTGAAAATTATTTAAAACTTGTTTGAAATGATTTAATTTGTAAATTTGATGAACATGAAACCTTTAGTCCTCGACAAGATGAACAACTCTTGTGTTCATCTGGGAGCTCGAATCACCCTCTAACGGGTCTTAGACTCATTAAACCCATGGCTAAAACTGTGCTCGGTTTTAGGAAAAATTCTAGTTTTACACTTGTTTAAAAACAGCTCTGTTTGGGCTTGAGACGGCCAAATTTTTAAAACTCGCGTAAGTCATCTTAAAGATTTCGACGAGATTTAAAACTTTCGTGTTGAGTCTAAGATCTGGTTCGGACTCTAATTTTGTCATTTTTATAAAAATCTGAGACTATTCCTGTGGCTCAGGATTTTGGTCCCAGTTTTGAACTCCAGTTAAATACTACTCGAAAAACCTATCTTAAAGTCATGTTTATCCAAAAGAAACAACCATAACGAAATTTCCTTAAGAATTTGTGTTTTACGCAATCCCAAAATCAGAACATAACATGCTCGAAAATGACCAAAATCGTGGCCCAAAAATTGAGGACAGGTTGGTTCCCAGCCAACCCTAAACGTCCATTCACACATCCATCCACAAAACTTAAAGTTCAAGCACACAACCACAAAAATACATAACCAAAAAGCTAAGGGCTCAAAATAAAGATTATTACAACCCATTGCTTAAATAAATATACATATGTTTCCTTGATCAAAACTTAAAAATGGCTAAACCATAAAAATAAGGTTTTCAGTTTTACCTTGTGTGCTATGAACCAAGCATAATTTGGACCAAAGGGTGAGTGAACAAAATCCGTGTGGTCCTTAGTGAAAAAGGGGGTCAGCCTTTGCTAGAAAGGAAACACAAAATTTTCTTTTATTATCTAGCCAAAAGAAACCAACAAAACCACAAATATTGGTTCTAGAACTTTACCGAAAATAACCTTAAAATGGCTTGGGTGGAAGCCTCCTAACACAAGCTTGAATGTGGCTAATTTTTGGTAATAACTTTGGCTGGATTTCTTGGCTGGGAAATGGTCAGTTTTTGGGCTGGAGAGGGGTCAGCTACAGATAAGAAAAAAAGAGGAGAAGTGTTGGTGTTTTGGGTGTGCAAAAAGAAGAAATGATACCCTAAACCAAGCACATCCTTTTATAGGCAAACCTAACCAATATTGATCAACCTAAAGCTCATTTAATTAAGCAAATTTTCTTGCTAATCTATGGACAAAAACCTGCTATTGGCTACCCTTAAAAACCGAGGAAGGTTATGCACAAAAGGAGGCCAAATGCCTTAAATGCATGGTTGGATCATGTGACAAAACTAATGCATATTTTATTCAATGTGTCATAAGCCTAGGCAATATTTTAACGGCAACTTTTGAGCTACTTTGCAGTTGGTTTTTGCTGGCTTTTTAGCTGCAATACACGGATTCCTAAGGGGGAAATTCATCTGTAAAAACTTCCCTTTGTAGTCTAATTTCCTGCGACGGTGTTCGGTCCTTTCTCGACGGTGTTTTAGATTTTGATTGAAATTGGATTTTCTTGATCCGTTTCTTATACTGATTATTCCTAGTTGGGTTGTAATGCCTGTGAGCCCATTCTATGCCTATTTACTATTTATTTTCTATACTGTGGTTGTGCCTACACTGTGTTGACCCTGCACACGCATAATGAGGCATTTTTGTACTAAATTGCAAACACAGTTTATCCTGACTAATTTGGATATACTGATTTCAAATTTATTATTTTTTCATCCATCTAAGATCGCCTGAACCAGTTTCAGGATCTGTGTGACCCCACCTCGAAAAACGTGTTTTGCGCTTGATTGACTAATTTGAGTATTCCGAGTCTAAATATATCAGTTTTATGTCAAATTAAGTCTTGGTCATTAACCTGACACTACATATCCACTATTTACTATTCACTACTTTCTGTTTAACTGACTAGTCTGAGTGTTCTTGTGACACCCCGTGCCCTCAGTGGCCTGGACTGTCACTGAAAACTATTACTTGCTTCTTTAACTTTTACTTATACTTCTTGACTTAAAACCGATACTTAAACTTGCTGAATTTAATACCATAAATTTAGATGAAATTTTTTTTTTATATATGCGTACGTATACTATTAAAATACGGAATTTGAAAAACATAAGGATTTCAATTATGCATACACACTTATATACTTGTTTATCTGATTCCTATTCACCAGATATTATTTAAATATACTACCCATACATATACTATTTACTATTCTAAAATAACGTTTAACCTTTACTATTCAAAATACTATTTAACTATCACCATTTAAAATACTATTTACTCATATTGTGCGGAAGAATAGTCGTGATGTATCCATAACCTCATCCTTACATTCGCCTCAGCCGCCATCATCGCCGTTTGATGTTTACGCTATAGGATGCTTACCTACAGTATGAACACACTCCGTGAGCTTTACGCCTAGTAAGTGTGACAACCGGGAAATTCAGGCAATTCTCGGATGAAAATGTACAATTGTATGTATATAACAATTTATACTATTTAAAGAGTGAAATAAATGTATTTATATTGTTTAGAATATATGAAAATGTTCTAACAATACTGACAAGTAAGAATTCAGTGTTGGAAAAATTCACTGAGTTGAAATGCGTAAAACGGTGCAAAACCGGCATTGAAAACCCTAACCGGAGTAATAAAAGACGGTAAACTTCCGGGATTAATTTTGATCAAACGAAAGCAATTTAAATTGATCCGACTGCACAGGAGACCTCAGGAACACACCGGGACGATTTCAGGAAAATTTCGGCTCGAACCGGTATCGGTCAAAAAGTAGTCGAATTAATGTGAATAGTGAAAGTCAAAGTCAACTTTCACTTTTTCATTTATGACATCATAAATAAAGAATTATGGATGAAAGAAATAAGGTGGTTGGTTGCATTAATGGCTAGGATTTAATCACCTTTTGATCTAAAGGCCAAGATTTGGCCAAAAATTACCATTTTTAATTTTTGAAAAATGGAGAAAGAATTAGGTTGAAAGATGTCTAATTCTCATTGGTGGAAGGCTAAATTAATTGGCCTTTGGTTTCATTAAGTCGGCAAAAATTTTACAAAGTGGCCAAGACCCATTTTTCAAGCCAAACCAAAAGAAAAAAAATTTTCTAAGTTTCTTCCATGGAGTCTACGTGAGCCACCCAAGGGAAACCAAGATTTTCTTCAACTTTTCTTCACAAAAAAGAGTGTCAAAGTGTTTCTTGAAGACAAAGGAAGCATTAGACCAAGGTAACTCCCTTTTTCACTTAATTTTTCATGGTTTTTCTTCTTGAAATCCGTGGGTGAATAGTGAGAAAAAGATGGAAAATTTTTGGTTGTTTTTCATGGATTTGATGTTGGGTTTTGTTAAGGATGAAATAAGTAAGAAAACCATGTAATTTGTTTAAAGAAAAACCAAATTTTGGCTGGTTTTTCAAGGGAAAATCCGTGGGTTACCTTAGGTAACCAATGACAAAAAGTTGTGGTTAATTGCTAACATGCTTTTTAAGTTGAAATTGGTGAAGAATAAAGCATGAATTCATTGTGAAAAGTTTGAAAAAAAATAGAAACGAACCCGGTAACGATTAGAAAAGAGTCAGAAAAGTTCCTGAGAGCCAAAAATGCAGTCTGGATCGGGAAAATTTCCGTCAGGGGCAAAATTGTAATTTTGCCAAAATATAGGGGTAAAATCATAATTTTGCCAAAATACAGGGGTAAAATCATAATTTTACAAAAGTTGGGGGAAAATGGTGAAAATAATAAATAAAACCTAAAAAGTTATAAATAGGTTTTATTTAAGCTTTTTAATGAAAAATAAAAGCTATAAATGGGAAAGAAATTAACAGACATAGTTTTGTCTGTAGGATCCCAAAATCGGCCTACAAGGAAGGCGATTCAAGATCCAAGAGAGAGAAAGGGAACAGTCTGATAAGGTAAGTTCAGACATTTACCTGTCTGCAACATATAGCAATATTGTGCTAACTTTAATGTACTAACTATAAGTTAGGTACATATGTGCTACGGGCACTATGATAGAATAGAGAGAGAGACGAAATGTGCTACGGGCACTATAAGAATGGGACACATGGTTAATTGTGCTTCGGGCACTAGAGCGAGGTTAATGAAACTCACTCACCTAAAAATTAAAATGTGAACCATTCCTAACCACGGGACAATGTGAAGTCACCGGGTTAGAATGTTAAAACGTCGGTAATGAAACCACTTTCTGGCGTACCAGCCCTCCGTACAGGGAGGTACTTTTTTTTGCCTTCGGGGCTATGAGATTAAGGCTGTGGAAGTCAGAACTGATGTACCGCTCCCAGTCATATAAAATTTTGCCTTCGGGGCTATGAGATTAAGGCTGTGGAGGTCAGCACTAATGTACCGCTCCCAGTCATGCGCACTTAAATGGTACTGCCAACCTGAGCTCAAAACCAGAACGTAATCAAAGATAATAACCTAAAACTGAAACTGTGCCATAATTGAGCATAAGACAGTTTAGTGAGAGCACTAACATCGCGGTAGATGTACTAGTGTGATACAGTGGTGTGGTCAACCTTACTATTCACGTATGAATAGTGGTCAAAGTTACTATTTGTATATGAATAGTGGTCAACGGTACTATTCATGATGAATAGTACTATTCATAGAAATTTTATTTCTTGCATGTTTGAACTTACTGAGCCTGTAGCTCACCATTTTTGCTAATGTTGCAGGTAAGCGACCAGCTCTGTAGCTTGTTTGACTGGATGCGGACGGGATGGCGCGTGTCAAATGGGATAATTGGGCAAGGGATATGGTACTGCCAGAGTCTTCCCGCTGAGTGTTAAAGTGAAGGAAAAAAAAGGGAAACAGTCGTTTTGTAATTATATATATTTTACAAAAGTACTGTATTATTTATATTACTTCGTACTTATCAACAAAGTAAATAGTGGAAGAAGATTTTGTATGATGTTTAAAGAAAAAGAAAAAGAAAAAAAAAATTTCCCCAAAAACGACATGATTTTAAAAGAGAGTGAGATAAGCCGGCGACCCACGAGAGTACAATCTATCGCAGTTAGCGATAAGCTCAACTGTAATAGTATTGTATGATCTCTACGAGGGGCGGGCCGCCACAGTTGGTATCAGAGCGGGTTTACGGTTGGTGTAGTTTATAATACCAACTGCCGCCACAGTTGGTATATCAGAGCAAGGTTTGCGACTGATTTGGTTTTGAATACCAACGGCTGTCACAGTTGGTATATCAGAGCAGTGTGACCATATCCCGATTTGACACTTCGCGCATCCTGCACCGCTATACAAGTAAGTAGTTTACTTAAGTTTAGTTAATTATTTTCTTATATGAAAATAATTATCTTATAGGTAGCAAGATGACCAGACCTCCATATGTGAGACCACCGCTACCTCGACCGAGAGGAGTATTACGGGTATGGACGAGATCTATTGTGAGGCCGTCTATGTCCCAACGACCGGTAAGCAGACCCCCGGTGCCCGAGAGACCTCCGGTACCAGTACCAGCATCAGTGCCAGCGCCAGTAGATATAGTACAGCCACAACCGATAGTTCATCCACCGGTAGTAGTGGACATTCCAGTTGTTGGTGGACGCCAACACATTGGGGTGAGAGTGTTGGCACGGGCAGTACAGGCATTTCGAGCTAGCAACCCCCCGATGTTTGACGGTGGACGACAGTCGATGGAGACTAAGGACTGGCTCCATGCTATCGAGAGGATTATGGTAATATGTGACATCGATCGAGATATGTGGATACAATTGGCAGTCAGTATGTTTCAGGGAGACGCTCGAGTGTTCTGGCAATATTGCGACCAGGAGATTTTATTGGGATTCAGTTGGGCTGAGTTCTGTTAGCGGTTGGCTGATCAGTTTCCGCCTAGAGATCCGGCACCTGCTCCAGCAACCCCAGAGACACGAGAGGCAGTTACACCTGCGTACCCTGGATTCGATGAGGTTAGGGACTACATTCTCCAGACTGAGAGGATGGTCATGTTGTCTGGTGAGACAGTGATGTCTTACGCAGCACGGTTTGAGGAGACCATTCGGAGGAGATGTCCGTTGCCCAACCTCACTAAAGCAAACTGTTGCGAGCTGTTCTGGAAAGGTTTACCCTTGGAGTTGAGACAGAGGGTAATCAAGCCGTTTCCTCCGACGCTCTAAGAGTTCGTGGTGACGATCAGGACTATTGAGAGAGAGATTCTGATCGAGCATCTGACGCAGAGTCGACGAGAGACGCTGGGTCAAGATGAAATGTTTGCACGCATCTTCGGGTCAAGAAGAATGATGAATGATCATGAGGCCGGACAGTCTAGACCACGAAGAGGTGATGACTCTGGACAGGGAGTATTACCTAGGAGTGGTGATGACTCAGATGAGCCAGATGACGATGAGGATCCAGAAGAATATCCTCTAGTCCCAGATGCGGGGAATGAGTGACCAGTAGATATGTATATATGTACATAAGTAGCTTAGAGAAAAGCTCTTTTGTATAGACTTGTGGCCAAAATGTATAAAATGGCCGATGTATATATGTGACTAGTGGTGGTTATGTATGACATATAAATGTTTTGCTATGAATGAAATATCAAAATGATTATATGTTATACGATGATGTGTTACAATGATGTGGCTTTACATTACCCTAAATTTCGTGAATTGATATGATTTTACGAATATGGTTATGGAAAAGCTAACGGTGAATTATTGTGCCATAATAGGACAATAGGCAAGATGGTGGATTTGCGTAATCGACCAGAAGGACGAGAGCGACTTCCTGATATTATGGAGAGACTGGATCAGATACAAGCTCTGTTGGAAGCTCAGATGCAAGAAAATGCGAATCTGAGACGACGGGTAGAGGAGCTAGAACAGAGACAAGGCTCTGAGGGTACCCAAGTAGAACAACAAGCTGAGGTAGATCAGGTTATCCCTCCAGCTGCAGTACATGAGAGAGCTCCTGAACCATAACCAGTATTGAATTTGGAACCCCTCTATGAAAGATTCAGGCGCATGAGACCGCCAGAATTTGAAGGGTCTATAAATCCCTTAGAGGCTGAAGACTGGTTGTCGTCATTACAAGTGATCATGGAGTTCATGAACCTAACCGACCGAGAGAAGGTTGCATGTGCGTCTTTTGTGCTGAGAAAAGATGCTCGGTTTTGGTGGGACACTGTGCGAATGAGGAGAGACGTGTCTACCATGAGTTGGGCGGAATTTCTGGAAGAATTTAACCAGAAATATTACGACCCTGCATCTCTGAGACAGCAACAGAAAGAATTCTCAGAGTTGACACAAGGGAACATGTCGGTAAGCGAAGTCTGCCGAAAGTTCGACCAGCTATCCCGTTTGTGCCCTTATGTGGTCCCTACTGAGAGGGAAAAGATACAGAAAATGATCGGGATGTTCAGGTCGGAAATTGCTGCATTGGTAGATACTGGACTAGTACCACCTACTTCTGTAGCAGACTGTGTGAGTCGGGCCATTAGAGCTGAGTTTCATATAGCCCGACAGAAAGAGGAAAGAGAGAAACACTGGGAGGCAAAGAAGAAGGAGAGGGCTTTGGCGAAGTCTACGCAAGTTGGTCAATCGAGCAAGCCTAGTCAGAATGCGAAACCAAGCCAGGGCAACAATCAAGGATCCCAGCAAAATAAGAGAAAAGGGAATTTTTCTGGGAATCGCCAGGGCAATAATCGAAACCAGCAGCGGAGAACAGCTGGTAATGCAGAGTCTAATGTGCAAAATTGCCCTACATGCGGGAAGAGACATTCTGGGCAATGCAGATTTGGGCCACTTGTTTGCTACGAATGTGGAAAGGAAGGCCATTACGCCAGGAACTATCCAAATAGGCAGGGTGGACAAGGCACTTCCCAACCACACCAGACACGCCCACAAGCTCATTCCCTTCAAGCCAGAGTGGAAGAGTCACCAGTGAGGCCACAACACCAGGAGCGAATGCAACGTGCTGATGCTCGTGTGATGGCCTACAGCAAGGAAGATGCAGAGGCAGGAACATCAAACGTGGTGACAGGTCAGCTTCCTGTCGCTAGTCATGTAGCCTCTGTACTATTCGATTCCGGTGCTATGCATTCATTTGTTTCCTATGCATTTGCTGACAAGATAGGACTTCCTAAGGATAATATGGGAAGGGTATTTAAGACAGCTTTACCCTCTGGGGAAGTATTGTTGTCCAGTTACTGGTTACCCTATGTACCAGTATATGTGGCAAATAGGGAACTATATGCTGAGTTGATCGTAATGGAGATCATGGGTTACGATGTGATTCTAGGCATGGATTTCCTAGGGAAATTCCAAGCTACGATCGACTGCCGAAATCGAAAGATAGTATTCCAACCTGAGGAAGAAGAGAGTTTCGAGTATGTCGACACTTCTCGAAGACCCGGGAAGATGATCATCAGTTCCCTGAGAGCAAGCAAGCTGATAGCCAGTGGTTGCATAGGATATCTGGCATATGTGGTGGATACTGCAGAGGAACAGAAGCTTCAAGCTGAAGATGTTCCTGTGGTTAATAAGTTTCTTGACGTATTTCCGGAAGAGTTACCAGGGATACCTCCAGAGAGAGAAATCTTGTTTGAAATTGAGTTGATGCCTGGAACAGCACCCATTTCCAAAGCACCATACCGTATGGCTCCAGTGGAGTTGAAGGAGCTGCAGGTACAATTAAAGGAGCTTTTGGATAAGGGATTCATCAGGCCGAGTTTTTCTACATTGGGTGCACCTGTGTTATTCGTCAAGAAAAAGGATGGAACATTCCGACTGTGCATTGATTACCGGGAGTTGAATAAGGTTACGATCAAGAATAGGTATCCGTTACCTAGAATTGATGACCTATTCGACCAGTTAAAAGGCGCAGCGGTATTTTCCAAGATCGACTTACGATCAGGATATCACCAGCTGAGAATCAAAGAGAGTGATATTCCTAAGACGGCATTTAGGACTCATTATGGGCACTACGAGTTCCTTGTGATGCCATTCGGATTAACAAATATGCCGGCAGCGTTCATGGATTTGATGAACAGAATTTTTAAAGAGTATCTGGATAAGTTTGTCATTGTATTCATTGATGACATTCTTATATACTCGAAGAGTCATGATGAGCACAAGGAGCATCTGAGTATCGTGCTGAACACGATAAGAAAGCATCAACTGTATGCCAAATTCTCAAAATGTGAGTTTTGGCTGGACAGAGTACATTTCCTTGGACATGTTGTATCCCAGGAAGGTATTGCTATAGATCCGACAAAGGTAGAGGCAATTAACCAGTGGCCTGCACCCAAGAGTGTGACTGAAATACGCAGTTTCTTGGGGTTAGCTGGTTATTATCGGCGATTTGTAGAGGGATTCGCACGACTAGCTGCACCTCTTACTGCTCTTACACGCAAGGAAAGGAAGTACGAGTGGACTATGGAATGCGAAAAAAGCTTACAGGAGTTAAAGAGACGGCTGACAAGCACACCAATCCTTACGCTTCCCACTGAAGGGGAGAAGTTTGTGATCTACAGTGATGCATCTAAAATAGGATTGGGAGCAGTCCTGATGCAAGACGGCAAGGTAATTGCCTATGCTTCCCGTCAATTAAAGGAGCATAAAAGGAATTACCCTACGCATAACCTTGAACTTGCTGCAGTAGTGTTCGCACTTAAAATTTGGCGACACTATCTCTATGGAGCTCAATGTTAGATTTTCACTGATCACCAAAGCCTGAAGTATTTCTTCACGTAAAAAGAGCTCAATATGCGACAGAGACGATGGTTGGAACTGGTGAAGGATTATGATTGTGAAATCCTCTACCATCCAGGAAAGGCCAACCGTGTAGCGGATGCTTTAAGTAGAAAGTCTACTATATCGCACCAGCTACCGATAAACAGGCTTCCGAAGCCATTGCAGCAAGAGATAAATTCTTTGAACTTGGAGCTGATATCTGGAAGACTAGCTGCACTCCAAGTGGAATCATCACTATTTGAGGATATAAAGGAAGCTCAGAGGCGAGATCCAACAATGACAAGTTCTCAAGAAGGAATTTCCAAGGATGGAATGATCCTTTATCAAGGAAGGATAAATGTTCCAGCTGATGAAGAACTTAGAAGACGGATCATGTCAGAAGCTCATGAGACACCATATTCGGTTCATCCCGGAGCTAGCAAGATGTATCAGGACTTGAAGTTACAGTTCTGGTGGAAAGGGATGAAGAATGATATAGCGAAATTTGTGAGCCGATGCATGACCTGTCAGAGAATCAAAGCGGAACATAAACATCCAGCAGGAAGATTGGAACCACTGCAGATTCCTGAATGGAAATGGGAACTCATTACGATGGATTTTGTAGTGGGACTCCCAAAAACCCGAGAAGGTTATGATGCCATCTGGGTTATTGTGGATAGACTGACCAAGACGGCACGGTTTATAGCTATCAAGATGACTTTTTCGTTGGAAAAGTTTGCTCAGCTGTACATAACTCATGTCGTCAGACTACATGGAGTACCAAAATCCATTGTATCAGATCGAGATGCACGATTCACTTCGAATTTTGGGAAGTGTGTGCAAGAGGCCATGGGTACTGAATTGAGACTTAGTACGGATTTTCATCCGCAAACAGACGGGCAGTCAGAGCGGACAATTCAGACGTTAGAGGACATGCTTCGAGCTTGCATTATGGATTTTGCGGGAAATTGGAACAAGAAGTTACCATTGATTGAATTCTCGTACAACAATAGTTACCAAGCTTCGATAGGCATGGCACCTTACGAGGCTTTGTATGGACGGAAGTGCAGATCACCATTACATTAGTACGATTTGCGAGAAAAGCAGTTGCATAAGACGGATTTCATGCAAGAGACTTCCGATGCAGTTGCTAGAATTCAGCGTCAAATGAAAATTGCGCAAAGCCGACAAAAGAGCTACGCGGATAAACGGCCAAGATCCTTGGAGTTTGATGAAGGAGACTTCGTGTTTCTCAAGGTATCGCCTATGAAGGGAATTATGCGCTTCGGTAAGAAGGGAAACTGAGTCCAAGATATATTGGGCCCTATGAAATTATCGAACGCATTGGAAAGGTCGCTTACAGATTAGCGCTACCCCCAGAATTGTCGGCAGTGCATAATGTATTTCATGTGTCAATGCTAAGAAAATATATACCAGATCCGTCCGATGTGTTGAAGCATGAGCCTATTCAAATCCACGAGGATTTGACATATGAGGAACAGCCTATTCAAGTACTAGCTCGTGAAGAAAAAGTACTGAGGAATAAGGTAATCCCACTAGTGAAGATTTTGTGGAAAAATCACAATATTGAAGAAGCTACGTGGGAACGAAAAGACGAGATGAGGAGTTTATACCCCCATTTGTTCTAATTTTCGAGGACGAAAATTTTATAAGGAGGGGTGAATGTGACAACCGGGAAATTCAGGCAATTCTCGGATGAAAATGTACAATTGTATGTATATAACAATTTGTACTATTTAAAGAGTGAAATAAATGTATTTATATAGTTTAGAATATATGAAAATGTTCTAACAATACTGACAAGTAAGAATTTAGTGTTGGAAAAATTCACTGAGTTGAAATGGGTAAAACGGTGCAAAACCGGCATTGAAAACCCTAACCGGAGCAATAAAAGACGGTAAACTTCCGGGATTAATTTTGATCAAACGGAAGCAATTTAAATTGATCCGACTGCACAGGAGACCTCAGGAACACGCTGGGACGATTTCAGGAAAATTTCGGCTCGAACCGGTATCGGTCAAAAAGTAGTCGAATTAATGTGAATAGTGAAAGTCAATGTCAACTTCCACTTTTGCATTTATGACATCATAAATCAAGAATTATGGATGAAAGAAATAAGGTGGTGGTGGCATTAATGGCTAGGATTTAATCACCTTTTGATCTAAAGGCCAAGATTTGGCCAAAAATTACCATTTTTAATTTTTGAAAAACGGAGAAAGAATTAGGTTGAAAGATGTCTAATTCTCATTGGTGGAAGGCTAAATTAATTGGCCTTTGGTTTCATTAAGTCGGCAAAAATTTTACAAAGTGGCCGAGACCCATTTTTCAAGCCAAACGAAAAGAAAAAAAATTTTCTAAGTTTCTTCCATGGAGTCTACGTGAGCCACCCAAGGGAAACCAAGATTTTCTTCAACTTTTCTTCACAAAAAAGAGTGTCAAAGTGTTCCTTGAAGACAAAGGAAGCATTAGACCAAGGTAACTCCCTTTTTCACTTAATTTTTCATGGTTTTTCTTCTTGAAATCCGTGGGTGAATAGTGAGAAAAAGATGGAAAATTTTTGGTTGTTTTTCATGGATTTGATGTTGGGTTTTGTTAAGGATGAAATAAGTAAGAAAACCATGTAATTTGTTTAAAGAAAAACCAAATTTTGGTTGGTTTTTCAAGGGAAAATCCGTGGGTTACCTTAGGTAACCAATGAGAAAAAGTTGTGGTTAATTGCTAACATGCTTTCTAAGTTGAAGTTGGTGAAGAATAAAGCATGAATTCATTGTGAAAAGTTTGAAAAAAAAATTCTTGGTATGCATTTCATAAAATGGCCGTGGGGTTTAATAATGGTTTGGAAGAAAATTTTTGCTTGATTTATGTGGTATTTGGTTGATTGGAATTATGCATTTCAATATGCAAATGATGAATTTATAATGGAAAGAATGAAACAAAATTTTTTGGCATGTTTTCATTCTTTGGCCGTGGGTTATACAAGGGTAAAAACCCTAGGAAATTTGGTTGAAAATGCAAAGATAATGGGCTTGAAAATGTGTTAAAAAATGACATTTGAATGGCCTAAAGTGCGGTGAAAAGTTTGACAAAATTTGGTTCGGTTTGATTGTGAAAACCGAAACCAAATTAAGGGCAAAATTGTGAAAAAAATTTTGTAATGTGGGTGATAATGTGAAATTGGAATTTTGTGAGCTTTTATGTAAAAGTTTGGAAAACTTTTACATAAAATAGGCTTGTGGTATAGTACGTGGCAGGTACATACGGTTCGAGGCGTACCTAACGCCGGAAGCCTTAAAATTACGCCGAAATGCTGCCGAAATTTCAAAAACGGCATTCGGGGTAAAATAGGAATTTAAAATAAAAGTTAGGGCCGGGACGGAAACCCGTGTCCCTAACGAAAAAAATTTTAATGAGGAAAACCTAAGGGGTGGTACGTGAATAGTAACCCGTCCCCTTAAAAATTTAAAACACGAGTGAAATTGAAAAACTGACCCCGAGGGGGGGGCGTTTTTGGAAATGAAATAAAGGTTCGAGTCGGGAACGGAAAACCCGAGCCTCGGAGACCTAGGTCGGGAATGTCTAGATGAACGTTTTAAATACTAGTGAAACGTTCATTTGAGGCTCCGAAATGATAGAAAATTGCTAAACCGACGTAAGGGTCGGAATAGTGCTTCCCGAGGGCCGGGAAAGCAAAAAGTGGAAATAAAATAGAAACGAACCCGGTAACGATTAGAAAAGAGTCAGAAAAGTTCCTGAGAGCCAAAAATGCAGTCTGGATCGGGAAAATTTCCGTCAGGGGCAAAATTGTAATTTTTCCAAAATATAGGGGTAAAATCGTAATTTTACCAAAATACAGGGGTAAAATCGTAATTTTACAAAAGTTGGGGGAAAATGGTGAAAATAATAAATAAAACCTAAAAAGTTATAAATAGGTTTTATTTAAGATTTTTAATGAAAAATAAAAGCTATAAATGGAAATGAAATTAATAGACAAGGTTTTGTCTGTAGGATCCCAAAATCGGCCTACAAGGAAGGCGATTCAAGATCCAAGTGAGAGAAAGGGAACAGTCTGATAAGGTAAGTTCAGACATTTACCTGTCTGCAACATATAGCAATATTGTGCTAACTTTAATGTATTAACTATAAGTTAGGTACATATGTGCTACGGGCACTATGATAGAATAGAGAGAGACGAAATGTGCTACGGGCACTATAAGAATGGGACACATGGTTAATTGTGCTTCGGGCACTAGAGCGAGGTTAATGAAACTCACTCACCTAAAAATTAAAATGTGAACCATTCCTAACCACGGGACAATGTGAAGTCACCGGGTTAGAATTTTAAAAAGTCGGTAATGAAACCACTTTCTGGTGTACCAGCCTTCCGTACAGGAAGGTACTTTTTTTTGCCTTCGGGCTATGAGATTAAGGCTGTGGAAGTCAGCACTGATGTACCGCTCCCAGTCATATAAAATTTTGCCTTCGGGGCTATGAGATTAAGGCTGTGGAGGTCAGCACTAATGTACCGCTCCCAGTCATGCGCACTTAAATGGTACTGCCAACCTGAGCTCAAAACCAGAACGTAATCAAAGATAATAACCTAAAACTGAAACTGTGCCATAATTGAGCATAAGACAGTTTAGTGAGAGCACTAACATCGCGGTAGATGTACTAGTGTGATACAGTGGTGTGGTCAACCTTACTATTCACCATGAATAGTGGTCAAAGTTACTATTCATGTATGAATAGTGATCAACGGACTATTCACGATGAATAGTACTATTCATAGAAATTTTATTTCTTGCATGCTTGAACTTACTGAGCCTGTAGCTCACCATTTTTGCTAATGTTGCAGGTAAGCGACCAGCTCAGTAGCTTGTTTGACTGGATGCAGACGGGATGGCGCGTGTCAAATGGGATAACTGGGCGAGGGATATGGTACTGCCAGAGTCTTCCCGCTGAGCGTTAAAGTGAAGGAAAAAAAAGGGAAACAGTCATTTTGTAATTATATATATATTTTACAAAAGTACTGTATTATTTATATTATTTTGTACTTATCAACAAAGTAAATAGTGGAAGAAGATTTTATATGATGTTTAAAGAAAAAGAAAAAAAAAATTTCCCCGAAAACGACATGATTTTAAAAGAGAGTGAGATAAGCCGGCGACCCACGAGAGTACAATCTATCGCAATTAGCGATAAGCTCAACTGTAATAGTATTGTATGATCTCTACGAGGGGCGGGCCGCCACAGTAAGTACAACATGTTTACCGCAAAACATGTTTAAACATACGTATACTTAAAATCATGTGAGCACACCAATCATCACAAATACCATATAACATATCACATATCACAGCATCATGTATCATATCTTAGAATACATCATCACATCATACTGAATGCATAACGTATCATATCATATATCACATCATATCGATGATTATAAAACTTCGCATAACATGTGCATCATAGAAACATCGTGTACTGTATGCATCTAGAAGCACGGTGAACTATAACTAATGCATGATCCGGTTATGTTCATTTATACTTCAAACTTCTCTTTTCTTTTCTTGTCTATTTAGGGCCCACGTGTCAGTACCGCGCATGCACAGACCATCGGTAATGCCCATGGTAAATAGCCAGAGAGCCATTAACGGATGCTCAACTTTTTGCTTTAACTTAGAACCTCTTTGTTTGAAAAGGCCGGTATGACACGCTTACTAATTTCCATCTCGTTTATCTTTTCTAGCCATACGCTTCTCTAAGCTATCCCAAATCCTACATAGTAGGGATGAATGGCATCTATCTTGCTTTTTTATCAATCTACTCGATTGTGAAACTATACGCTTTTATGTATGCTATGCAGCATCGTGTGCTTGATACATACTTAAATACTGGAAAAACATCATTTTAAATTCATTTTATTCATGCTGTAGGCGGAGTTGTAACTACCTGTCATCAGACAGTTTATACTCTTGCCTTCGTCACAATACAAGTACCTCCCTGTAATCATAATGCATTTCATTAACATTCCTTTTTAGGTCACTGTGGTCATTAGTAACTAATGAAAACTTTATCGTTATGTGGTACCGATCCTTGTTGGTACTAATTGCCCTCTTCTTAAGAATTTGATTTTCTAATCGTGGTTAATTAATTTATTTGCTCAATAAATTAATTAACGTCGCTCTTAGGTCACTCTATCGTTAGGAACTAATATACCTATCATTGTATGGTACCGATGCCTATCGGTACCCAACTACTTTACTTGGGACTTTTGATATCTAATTTCTAATCGTGCTTGATTAATTTATCTACTTGACAAATTAATCACTGTCTCTCACTATCCCGTTCAAACTCGGTCCTTGACTGGCTAGCTGACCAGTCAACTGACTGAATACCTCGTGTATTGACCATTTAGCCTGTCGGGTTACCTTTACCGATATAAGCACCCCAAATTTTATACTTAGCTCATACTCGTCCCACGGGTGGTACTATTCTGACATAGGGGTCGTTCTCTTGCATTTCGAGATTTCTGATTAGGCGGTTCACTAATCCTCAAAACGTCCGTTCTTCTTTCGCAGACCTAGGTCATCAAGGGGGCTTGGGTTTCCATCCTGATCACATTTTCACCCCTCGTTTCCTAAAATACTCGTTTGTGCCATTTTAGAAATTTCGGCAGCATTTCCGCTTAATTTTTGGGTTTCCGGCATTTAGGAAACGCCTCAAAACCATCTAACCTATTTTAACCTACCACGTACTAAATCAGAGGCCTAATTTTTACGTAAAAGCTCAGCTTTTTATGTAAAAATATTCACATTTCCTCACATTCTCTTTTTCGACATTTCATCCTTTTTTCTCGCAATTCCTCAAGTCAGCAAACCATAATTAATAGATAATTATTTCCAATAATAAATTGAGGAAATCAAGGGATCAAAACCACCACCAAAATCATCCCCGTCGGTGGTCGAATGAACTGTTCGGTCTCGACTGCACAATCTTTGAATCGTCGTTCTTCACTTTTAAAACTCCAGTTTGCAAATCCGATGCCGCGGACGTGTCCAGAATGTCGAAAATAGGCCAACAGGCCATTCTTCAATTTTCGGTCTTCGGGTCACCGTTGACCGGCGTTGACCACCGTTGACTGGTGTTGACCACGGCGGCGATGGAAGTGTTGAGCACCATCTTGAAGAGCTCGATGAGAGGAACCCATTTGTGGTGTCAATTTCACCCATCGAAACTCCTATCGCCGGAAATTGGCCCTCAAAAAGTCGGCGACGGCGGCGGTGTTGGATCTTCATTTTCCGGCGATTGTTGCCCAAAATTGATTTGGGGTTTTTGATCTACGTGTTGTTATGAGTATTTTGATACCCACCTTGCAACTCAACTCCGCCGGAATAGTGAAATTCAATGGTGGTGATGGCGATGGTGATGGCGAATCTTGGGTGGCGCGATACGGCGGCTGTTGATGTGAAAGGAGGCATGGGTTTTGTTCTACTCGTTACCACAAATCCATTGGGACCGGAATCGTGGCATTTGGACGTCAGACGGTGGAGAAATTGGCGTTTGAAAATTTTGACCATCGTGACCTTCGGCGGCACGTGCTACGTTTTTCGATGTCGGTACCAATGATGCCGACGTTGTCAAAAACAAAGGCCGGATTCAACGGTCGGTCACTATTCATGTTCGTTAGGTGTTGGGGGAGAAAATGAGGTTTGAAAAAATTATGTGGGCATTTGTAGAAGGATCCCAAAAATTTCGAGCTTTATAATAATTTTTTTTGAAAAATTTCAACATAGGCTATCTTTACTAATTTGGACGTGCTGAATCAAAATATATCAGTTTCGTTTTCATCTGAGATCATCTTGATCAGTTTCCGGTACTGCGAATTCCCGGTCAAAATTTACCTTTATGCCCAATTAACTAATTTGAGCATACAAATAGGCTATACTGACTAATTTGGTCATGCTGAACCCAAATATATCAGTTTTATCTTCATTTGAGGTCGTCTCGACCAGTTTCCCGATACTGCATGGCTCTTGATCAAAATTTACTTTTTGTGCTCAAATGACTAATTTGAGCACTTTGATTCCAAATATATCAGTTTTATATCAAGAAAAGGTCATCTTGACCAATTTCTTGATACTGCGGTTAGGCCTACACTGTGTTGACACTGCACACGTATAACGAGGCGTTTTCGCACAAAATTTCAAACACAGTCTCCTTTGACAAATTTGGACGAGCTGATTTCAAATTTATCAGTTTTATATCCATCTGAGGTCTTCTGGGCCAGTTTTTGGGATCTGTGCGATCCCATCTCGAAGAACATGTCAGGTGCCCGATTGACTAATTTAGGCATCTTGAGTGTAAATGTATCAGTTTCTGCAATGACCACCATTTTTATGGCACCTACTTACCTGTAATAAGTCATTAAGGAATTAAATGGACCTAATTTAATGCCTTTTAGTGCAAATTTAAGTAACACAGTCGTGTGAGTGACCGTGTGCCTTTCGGACTGTGTATCTGTTAGTAGCCGTGTGAGTGTACATGGCCGTGTAGTGTAACACGGTCAAGTACACGGCTGTGTGAGAGGCCCTATGCCGCTCAGATAGATGAATGTGTTTCAAAGACATGGCCGTGTTGAGTAGTCTCAACTAGTACACGCCCGTATTCGAAATGTACACGCCCGTGTTGCGTTGCACACGCACGTGTAAGAGTCCGTATAGAAGGCTGTGTAATGAGCCGAGAGCCACTGTAATGACTCTCATGAATTATGAAACTTAATTACTATGTAATGATGTAATTAAGTTAATAAGCATAGTGTGCTTTTCAGTTGAATGAATTAAACAGGAATAGTAACGTTTAATTACTATTCATGTAGTGAAAGGGGTAATCGACAGTGAAATCGGTCCACCCTATTATGTGAGTATGCGTTGAGACACGCAATATCAAGAAACCGGTCTAGACGACCATTTCATGATACAGAACTGATGAGCTAGTCATCAGTACGCTCAGACTGGTCATCTGAGTGCAGCAGTGATAATTGCCCTAATAGATGTACAGTATGGAGAAAAGTGGTCTAGATGACCTCTTCTCGCCCAGAGACTGACAAAATCGGAGTCAGAACGCTCAGATTAGTCAGTCAGATAGTGAATAGTGATTAGTGAACAGTGTGATACGCAGTGTCAGGTTAGTGGCCAAGACGGCCTTAATCTGACATAAAACTGATATATTACTAGTCAGCAGGCTCAATCTGGTCAATTGAGCACAAAATGTAGATTTTGTTTAAAAGATACGCAGTATCGGGATGAGGGTCAAGACGACCTTTTCTCACCCCGAAACTGATATATTTAGACTCAGGACGCCCAAATTAGTCAATCGGGCACCTGACACGTTTTTCGAGACGGGGTCATACAGATCTCGAAAACTGGTCTAGAAGACCGCAGATGAACGTAAAACTGATAAATTTGAAATCAGCACGTCCAAATTAGTCAAGAGAGACTGTGTTTGAAATTTCACGCGAAAACGCCTCGTTATGCGTGCATAGTGTCAACACAGTGTAGGAATAACCACAGTATCAAGAAATTGGTCAAGATGACCTTTTCTTGATATAAAACTGATATATTTGGAATCAGAATGCTCAAAATAGTCATTTGAGCACAAAAAGTAATTTTTGATCGGGAACCATGCAGTATCGGGAAACTGGTCGAGACGATCTCGGATGAAGATAAAACTGATATATTTGGGTTCAGCACGCCCAAATTAGTCAGTATAGCCTATCTTAAAATTTTTCAAAAAATTAGTATAAAAGGACGGAATTTTTGGGACTATTGAAAAATAGCCCCAATAATTTTTCCAAATCCCATTTCCTCCCCTAACACCACACGATGATGAACAGTGACTAACCATCGAATCCGGCCTCCGTTTTCGACACCGCCGGCACCATTGGAAAGCTCTCGACGAGCTGATTCCAACGGTGGGCCGAGTTGACCGAACCGACGCCGGAGCACGCCGCACGCGCCGCCCAAAGCCGCCGGTGGCCGAATTTTTCAAACCGCCGTATCTTCGCCGTCCGACCTCCAAATGCCATGATTCGGTCCCAATGGATTTGTGGTGAAGAGTAGAACAAAACCCAGGCTTCATTTCACGTCAACAGCCGCCGGATCGCGCCGTCCAAGGTTCACCGTCGCCGTCGCCGTCGCCGCCATCGGATCTCACTATTCTGGTGGAGTTGAGTTGCAAGGTCAGTATCAAAATGCTCAGAACAACACCTAGATCAAAAGCCCCAAATCAATTTTGGGCAACAATGCTGGAAAACGAAGATCCAACACCGCCACCGTCGCCGACTTTTCGAGGGTCGATTTTCGATGATAGGAGCCTCGATTGGTGAAATTGACACCACCAATGGGTTCCTCCCGTCGAGCTCTTCAAGATGGTGGTCGCTACTCCCATCGCCGCCGTGGTCAACGCTGGTCAACGATTGATCAACGCCGGTCAACGGCGGTCAACGCCAGTCAACGGCGACCGGAGACCGAAAATTGACGAATGGCCCGTTGGCCTATTTTTGACGTTCCGGACACATCCGCGGCATCGGAATTGCAAACCGAAGTTTCAAAAGTGAAGAACACCGATTCAAAGATTGTGCGGTCGAGACCGAACGGTTCGTCCGACCGCCGACAGGAACGATTTTGGTAGTGGTTTTGATCCCTTGATTCCTCAATTTATTATTAAAAATAATTATGTATGAATTACGGTTTACTGACTTGAGGAATTGTAAGAAAAAGGGATGAAATGTCGAAAAAGAGAATGTGAGGAAATGTGAATATTTTTACGTAAAAAGTGGAGCTTTTTCGTAAAAATTAGGCCTCTGGTTTAGTACGTGGCAGGTTAGAATAGGTTAGATGGTTTTGAGGCGTTTCCTAAACGCCGGAAACCCAAAAAATTAAGCGGAAATGCTGCCGAAATTTCGAAAACGGCACAAAGGGGTATTTTAGGAAACGAGGGCTGAAAATGTGATCGGGATGGAAACCCGAGCCCCCTCGATGACCTAGGTCCAGGAAAGAAGGGCGGACGTTTACAGGATTAGTGAACCGCACAATTAGAAATCTCGAAATTTAAGAAAACGACCCCTAGATCAGAATAGTGCCACCCGAGGGATGGGTGTGATCTAAGTATAAAATTTGGGGCGATTACATTGGTAACGGTAACTCGACAAGCTAAATGGTCATACGGGAGGTATTCAGTCAGTTGACTGGTCGGTTAGCCAGTCAAGGACCAAGTCGGAATGGGATAGTGAGAGACAGTGATTAATTTGTCAAGTAGACAAATTAATCAAGCACGATTAAAAATTAGATATCAAATTTCCCAAAGTAGAGCAGTTGGGTATCGATAGGCATCGGTACCACACAACGATAAGTTTATTAGTTCCTAACAATAGAGTGACCTAAGAGCGACGTGAATTAATTTATTGAGCAAATAAATTAATTAACCACGATTAGAAAATCAAATTCTTAAGAAGAGGGCAATTAGTACCGATAAGGATCGGTACCACATAACGAGAATTTTTGTTAGTCACTAATGACCACGGTGACCTAAGAGTGAATGTTAATGTAATGCATTATGATTACAGGGAGGTACCTGTATTGTGACGAAGGCGAGAGTATAAACTGTTTACTGACAAGTAAGTACAACTCCGCCTACAGCATGGATAAAATGAATTTAAAATGATGCTTTTCCAGTATTTTAAGTATGTATCTTGCACACGATGCTGCACAGCATACATAAGAGCATATAGTTTCACAATCGAGTAGATTGATGAAAGAACAAGATAGAAGTCATAGATCCCTACCGCGTAGGATTGGGGACAGCTTAGCGAAGCGTATGGCTAGAATAGTTAAACAAGAAGGAAATAAATAGGTGTGTCGTACCGGCTCCTTCAGTCGAAGGGGTTTCCAGTTAAAGAAAGTTAAGGCCAAAAGTTGAGCATCAGTTGATGGCTCTTCGGCATTAGTTGACCTCGGGAGTTACCGTTGGTCTGCGCGCACACGGTACTGACACATGGGCCCTAAATAGACAAGAAAAGAAAAGAGAAGTTTGAAGCATAAATGAACATAACCGGACCATGCATTAGTTATAGTTCGCTATGCTTTCTTTTTCAGTAGAGTGCATACAGTACACGATGCTTCTGTCATGCATAAAGTATGTGAAATTTTATATTCACTGTTATGACATGTTATGTGATGACATGATATGTGAGCTAATATGTGATATGCTTATATGGTATGTGATTTATTAAGTGATATATGTCATGCCTATGATTTTACGTACGTGCTATGTTTTAAACATGTTTTGCGGTTAACATATTGTACTTACTGGGCGTAAAGCTCACGGAGTGTGTTCATGCTGTAGGTAAGCATCCTATAGCGTAAACATCAAGGGACGATGATGGTGGCGGAGGTGGATGTGAGGATGAGGTTATGGATACACCGCGAGTATTCTTCCGCACAGTATGAGTAAATAATATTTTGAATGGTGACAGTTAAATAGTATTTTGAATACTAAGGGTTAAACGGTATTTTAGAACAGTAAACGGTATATGTATGAGTAGTATATTTAAATAGTATCTGGTGAATAGTAATCAGATAAACAAGTATATAATTGTGTATGTATAATTTAAATCCTTATGTTTTCCAAATTTCGCATTTTAATAGTATACGTACGTGAATAGTAAATACGTACACGTATATATAAAAAAAAAATCCCTCTAAATTTATGGTATTAAATTCAACAAGTTTAAGTATCGGTTTTAAAGAGAAAGTATAAGTAAAAGCTAAAGAAGCAAGTTAAATAATAGTGCTTACAGTGACGGTCCGGGCCGCTGAGGGCACGGGGCGTCACAGTTGGTATCAGAGCGGTTTCCTGCCATCCTACCTCACATCACCGCATGCCTGCCTCATCTATCCAAGTAAGTTAGTTTTATTTTTTAGTCAGTAAATGTTTATCTATTGAAGATAACATTTTATAGTAATGAAACGTTGAAATCTATGATGGCGAGGATAAGATGAAAAGATGCTGAGATCATTATACGAAAAATCACGACCGTGCAGTGCTAGAGAACTGCTCAGAGAAAGAACATGGATTGCTGCCCGAGTTGTACCGATCTTCAGGGCTAGTTGTCCACTAAGTTTCGAGTGGCAAACAGTACTCCTGCACTCCATGAGAATGTCAGGACTGGTTTCATGTTATCAAAGTGATTCCCTGATTGTACGCCATTGACCAGGATAACTGAGTCCTGTTGGCTGTTGATATCTCTCAGGAAAATACTCTCATGTGTATCGGGATCCTTATGACCAGGATGAGCTCTTAACTGTGTCGAGTTTTGCCATACCACGATCGAGCCAATCTCTGAGAGCAGTCCAGCATCAGCCTCAGTTTTTCTTTATGGGCAAGCGGGGAGTGAAACCGCCTAAGTTCCCTAGAGTTATGGATATACGAGAATTTGTTCATCGGACTGAAAGACTGTAGCTGATGTCCGATGATACAGTTCTAACGTATGCTGTTCGCTACAAGGAACCGATATGGACTTCCACAATGCATGCCAAGACAAAAGTGGATCAAGACAGGAGAAGACCCAAAGAGAGAAAGAGACCTTGCCAAACAGAATTAGAAGAGCAATCAAGCAGGACTAGCAAGCCTTATCAAGGAGATAGTGAACGCCGAGAGAAAAGTGCTCAACCCCGGGAACCCTGCACAAGCCCAAGGCATTATAGCAGTCGCCATTATGGAGGGTAACCAGGTAGAACCAGCACCCCAACTGACCGATGAAGAGTTCATGGCCGAGCACCAGCCAGAAGTAAACAAGGACAATAGGGAGCCAATGGAGAACCCCGAACCAGCTCGTATGTCTCCCGAACACCCCATGAAAGAGGAAGATAACGAGACTCTTTTCGACGCCCATCCCGACGATGAGGGAGAGGAGATCCCCAACCGCTTTAGTAGTGACGAATAGATGGGGATGTACGAACCCCAAGTCATCATAGCCAGCGATGACGAGGTCAGTTTCGACTAAGAAGAAAAAATCCAGAAGAGTACTCACTCAGTGATAGTGACAATGAGGAGATGCCTGATACTGAATCAGGATTGTCCTTCCAATTGTAGTAACCCTTCTGCGGGAATGTTAGTTATGAAAAAAAAATATAGAGGGAAGCAGTAGCTCTCCCCCGTCAGTTGTAGCATAATGTACTTGTTGGGATCGTATAGGGGAAGTGTGTCACTCTCACTGAACTAGAATCTTGAATATATGTATATATATTATGTGAAATATATTATGAGATAAGCAGTAAAGCTTTGCCCCAGGGGCCAGATATAAATTTTTTCACAGTGTGAGTATGATATGACAGAAAGTGCAGGACGAATCCTAGCACTCAGACGATGTCCCAATATAATGCGGTAATTGTATTGAACATCACAGTATGAGAGAAAGAAAGATGGATATAGTGTGTATATTTATATCCATAATGTTTAAGTAAGATTGTTAAGTAAGAAAGAAAATGATATGTGATACGAGTCCCAAGTATAGAATTTAAGAGACTTATATTTTCCTTTCCCGCTGTACAATAGGGTTACATAGGAAAACATGGCAAGAACGAGAGCTTAGTTAAACCCAGCATCCTGAAAGGATGAGTTGATAGCACAGATCGCAGCCATGCGAGAGATGATGGAGAACCAGTAACGAGAGCTAAACCAGCTTAGGGAACAGCTGGGCCAGCAACCCCAGGCACCATAGTCAGTAGAGATGCCAGCACAGGAGGCTCCAGCAGCCCAAGAAACTCTTAGGGAGCAAGCAGCTCCTCTAACCCAGGAGGCACTAGCACCCATAGTAATGGCTGCTTTCGTAACAGCAATTGTTTTTCTACCAATCCCTAGGGAAGGTGACTTGTATGAGAGATTCCGATGCATGAAAGCATTAAAATTCTTAGGAATCACCAACCCTATAGAGGCCGATGATTGGCTAACGGATATCCAAGTAATGTTGGATTTTATAGGGTTAATAGATAGAGAGAGAAAGTGATGTACACACCCTTCACCCTGCGCAATGATGCGCGTTAGTGGTGGAAGATGGTAACCACTAGGAGGAACATTAGAGAGATGAGCTGGAGCGATTTCATTGAGGAATTCAAGGAGATGTACTTCAACGAGGAAGCACTAGCAGCGCAGTAAGACAAGTTCAACAACTTGCACCAAGGTAGTATGACTGTTATGGAGGTAGTCAAGAAATTTGAGCAGTTGGCTCAACTTTTTCCAGATTTAGTATTGACTAAAAGGAGAGAGTCAGACGAATGCTGAAGATGTTTAGAACAGAAATCGCAGTTTAGGTCTGTAGCAGAAGCCACGGACCAGCGACACTAGCAGAATGTGTCAACAAGGCTATCTGAGCCGAGTACTGGTCGACTCATGATAAGGAGCGAAAGGCACAGAATTTTAAGACACGAAAGGAGGAGTAAACGTAAGCTGAGTAGGCTTAGGGGAAGCAGAACCTTGAGTTACAACACAGAGGATAGAACATGGGAACCGGCCAAAATAGCAGGCATTCCAACAACAATAACAAGAGAAAAGGGGAACCAGGGCAACCAAGATTCACAGGAGAATTTCCTCCAGAAGAGAAACGACCAGGAAGGAAATGATAGCCAACCCGACGTGCACGAAATGCAGAAAGAGGCACTCAGGAGAATGTAAGCAAGGAGTAAGTGGTTGTTTTATCTGTGGCAAGAAAGGCCACTATGCCAAAAAAATTGCCACTCCAACCTACAGAATCGACAGAATCAACCCCGCATTGGGAATAATCAACTTCACACCAACCAGACCAGGATCGAAAACCCTTCAATCACACAAGGCATACTGAAAGCTTCAGACAGCTAAGGGAGAATCTATGCTTACGCGAGGAGTGATGCTGAAGCTGTAACTTCTGTAGTGGTGACAGGCCAGCTTTCCATCACCAACTTTGATGTGTTAGTTCTACTTGATTCTGGAGCCATCCATTCGTTGCATCATCAGATTCTGCCAAAAAAAAAAAAAAAAGCTTAGGACACAACGTTGTCATAAACTGTTGAAGGCGGAAAATTGTTTTTGAACCAATCGGATGTGAAAAGTTCATCTACAAGGGTTTGTCACCAGAGCAACCAAAGATGATAATATCAGCAGTGAAGGCTTGCGAGATGCTGTCCAGTGGATGCATGGACTACCTAGCATACATAGTAGATAATACACAAGGAACAGAGATAGGACCCGAGAACATGCCGATAGTCAAGGAATTCGTGGAGATATTTCCAGAAGGTCTTCTAGAACTCTCGTTAGAGCGTGAGATCTCGTTCGAGACTGAACGTCTACCAGAATCAACCCCCATCTCCAAGGCCCCATACAAAATGGGCCCTGCAGAGCTAAAAGAGCTCCAAGCTCAGCTGAAGGACTAAATAGGTAAGGGATTCACTCGACATAATTGTTCACCCTGGGGAGCACCCATACCATTCGTAAAGAAGAAAGATGGACCACTGCGAATGTGCATCGACTACAGAGAGTTTAATAGGATTATGATTAAGAACAAGCATCCATTGCCACGGGTTGACGATCTATTTGATCAGCTTCAAGACGCTGCAGTGTTTTCGAAGATCGATCTACGTCCCGGGTACCATCAACTACGAATCAGGAATGAAGATGTACCCAAAATAGCCTTTCAAATGCGGTACGGATATTACGAGTTTCTATTCATGTTGCTCAGATTGACGGACGTGCCAGCAGCTTTCATGAACAGGATGAACCGCATGTTCAAGGGCTATTTGGATAAGTTTGTCATTGTGTTTATTGATGACATACTTATACACTCTAAGACGAAGGAAGAGCACGAAGAGCACTTAAGGATCATTTTGCGCATGTAACAGGACCATCAGTTATACGCCAAGTTCTCGAAGTACGAGTTTTGACTGGAGAAGGTCCATTTCCTAGGCCACGTAGACCCCAAGGAAGGAGTATCTATGGACCTGATGAAAATTGATGCAGTTAGCACGTGGCCGGCTCAAAGGAACGTAACGGGAATTCACAGTTTCTTCAAACTAACTGGATGTTACCTATACTTAGTCGAAGGCTACTCAAAGTTAGCTGCTCCGCTCATAGAGCTCACCAAGAAGGGAAAGAGGTATAAGTGAATCGACAAGTGTGAGGAAAGCTTTCAAGAGCTGAAATGAAGACTCATAAGCGCTCCAATGCTGACCATTTCAAATGTTGGTCAGGGAAGCTTTGTGATTTAAGCGCCGCATCTAAAATCAAGTTGGAAACTGTGTTGATGCAGAGTGGTAGAGTAGTCGCGTATGCTTCACGACAACTCAAAAACCTTGAGAAGAGCTACCCAACGCGTGATCTGGAGCTAGTAGCGATAGTTTTTACGATAAAAGCATGGAGGCACTACCTGTACGGAGTCACATGTGAGATTTACATCGACCACTAGAGCCTCAAATGTATCTTCACGCAGAAAGAGCTCAACATGAGGCAGCGTAGATGGCTAGAGTTGGTAAGGATTACGACCGTGAGATCCTATACCATCCGGGGAAAGCCAATAAGGTTGCCGATGCACGGAGTCAGAAGTGTATTACTATGCCTATGACTGTTAGTGCCTTGTCAGGAGCACTACAAAGGAGCTATGTGACAGCGAGATCAAGATTTTGATGGGGAGATTGTCTGACATGACCCTCCAATCGACGCTCCAAGAAGAGATCAAGATCGGTCAAGGTTTCGATTTGTCACTGCTTAAGCCCAGAAAGGAAGCTATAGAGGACCAAAGTTCAGCGTTTAAGATTCCTAAGGACGACATACTCTACTACAGAGATAGAGTGTGTGTTATGAAAGATGAAGAACTCACGAAGCGAATCCTTTTGAAACCTTACGAGACGTCATATTCTGTACATCCGGTGGTGAATAAGATGTACAGGTACCTGAAGGAAAGCTTTTGGTGGCTTGGAATGAAGAATGACATTGTCGAGTTCGTCGCCAGATGCCTTACGTGCCAGAAGGTTAAGGTAGATCACCAGCGCCCAGTAGGATAATCGTAGGAAATTAAGTTACCCGAGTAGAAATGGGACCAGATTACGATGAATTCATAGTCGGATTGCCGAAGATGTCAAACGATAATGACACAATCTGGGTGATTGTAGAAAGACTGATGAAATCAGTTAGATTTTTAGCAATGAAAGTTAGCTACTCGGTGGAACGACCAGTAGAAATCTATGCGGCACAGTTCGTGAAATGGCACGGAATACCAGAGTCGATCGTCTCAGATCGTAGTGGACATTTTACCTCCAGATTTTGGCGAAGTGTTCAAGCCGCATTACGGTCCAAGTGAGAGTTCAGCACAGCATTTCATCCTCAGACCGACAGTTAGTCTGAGAGGACCATAAAGGAAATTGGAATCAGAAGCTACCATTAAGCGAATTCTCATACAACAGCAACTACCATTCCTAGATAGGAATGGCACCGTACGAGACACATTGTGGAAGGAAATGCAGATCTCTGGCTCATTAGTATGAGTTTGGAGAGAAACGACTAGTTAGCTCAAACATCATCAAGAATACCATGGCAGACGTGAAGCTAATACGAGAAACGTTAGATACAGCGCATAGTCGACAGAAAAATTTTGACGATAAGCGCTATAGACCCCTCGAGTTTCAAGTAGGAGACTTGGTTTTTTTTTCAAGGCGGCGCCCATGAAAGGGGTGATGCACTTTGAAAAGAAAGGAAAGCTCCATCCTAGGTATATAGGACCCTCGAGATAATAGAGAAAGTTGGGAAGGTGGCTTATAGACTAACGCTTCCTCCCGAGTTAGCTATAGTGCACAACATCTTTCACGTCTTGATGCTGAAGAAGTACGTGCCAAACAGCTCCCATGTTCTTAGCCAAGAATCCGTTGTAGTATACGCTGATTCGACGTACGAGGAGAGACCCATGCGGATCCTAGCTAGAAAGGAGAAAGTACTTAGGAATGAAGTATACCGCTAGTAAAAGTGTTGTGGCAGAATCATAGTGTTGAGGAAGCCACATGAGAATGGTAAGAAGACATGAGTAGAGACTTTCCGGAATTTTTCTAATTTTCGAGGACGAAAATTTTGTAAGGGGGGTAGGTTGTAATGACCACCATTTTCATGGCACCTACTTACCTGTAATAAGTCATTAAGGAATTAAATGGACCTAATTTAATGCCTTTTAGTGCAAATTTAAGTAACACAGTCATGTGAGTGACCGTGTGCCTTTCGGACTGTGTATCTGTTAGTAGCCGTGTGAGTGTACATGGCCGTGTAGTGTAACACGGTCAAGTACACGGCTGTGTGAGAGGCCCTATACCGCTCAGATAGATGAATGTGTTTCAAAGACATGGCCGTGTTGAGTAGTCTCAACTAGTACACGCCCGTGTTGCGTTGCACACGCGCGTGTAAGAGTCCGTATAGAAGGCTGTGTAATGAGCCGAGAGCCACTGTAATGACTCTCATGAATTATGAAACTTAATTACTATGTAATGATGTAATTAAGTTAATAAGCACAGTGTGCTTTTCAGTTGAATGAATTAAACAGGAATAGTAACGTTTAATTACTATTCATGCAGTGAAAGGGGTAATCGACAGTGAAATCGGTCCACCCTATTATGTGAGTATGCGTTGAGACACGCAATATCAAGAAACCGGTCTAGACGACCATTTCATGATACAGAACTGATGAGCTAGTCATCAGTACGCTCAGACTGGTCATCTGAGCGCAGCAGTGATAATTGCCCTAATAGATGTACAGTATGGAGAAAAGTGGTCTAGATGACCTCTTCTCGCCCAGAGACTGACAAAATCGGAGTCAGAACGCTCAGATTAGTCAGTCAGATAGTGAATAGTGTGATACGCAGTGTCAGGTTAGTGGTCAAGACGGCCTTAATCTGACATAAAACTGATATATTAATAGTCAGCAGGCTCAATCTGGTCAATTGAGCACAAAATGTAGATTTTGTTTAAAAGATACGCAGTATCGGGATGAGGGTCAAGACGACCTTTTCTCACCCCGAAACTGATATATTTGGACTCAGGACGCCCAAATTAGTCAATCGGGCACCTGACACGTTTTTCGAGACGGGGTCATACAGATCTCGAAAACTGGTCTAGAAGACCGCAGATGGACGTAAAACTGATAAATTTGAAATCAGCACGTCCAAATTAGTCAAGAGAGACTGTGTTTGAAATTTCACGCGAAAACGCCTCGTTATGCGTGCATAGTGTCAACACAGTGTAGGCCTAACCACAGTATCAAGAAATTGGTCAAGATGACCTTTTCTTGATATAAAACTGATATATTTGGAATCAGAATGCTCAAAATAGTCATTTGAGCACAAAAAGTAATTTTTGATCGGGAACCATGCAGTATCGGGAAACTGGTCGAGACGACCTCAGATGAAGATAAAACTGATATATTTGGGTTCAGCACGCCCAAATTAGTCAGTATAGCCTATCTTAAAATTTTTCAAAAAATTAGCATAAAAGGACGGAATTTTTGGGACTGTTGAAAAATAGCCCCCATAATTTTTCCAAATCCCATTTCCTCCCCCAACACCACACGATGATGAACAGTGACCGACCATCGAATCCGGCCTCCGTTTTCGACACCGCGGGCACCATTGGAAAGCTCTCGACGAGCTGATTCCAACGGTGGGCCGAGTTGACCGAACCGACACCGCACGCGCCGCCCAAAGCCGCCGGTGGCCGAATTTTTCAAACCGCCGTATCTTCGCCGTCCGACCTCCAAATGCCACGATTCCAGTCCCAATGGATTCGTGGTGAAGAGTAGAACAAAACCCAGGCTTCATTTCACGTCAACAGCCGCCGGATCACGCCGCCCAAGGTTCGCCGTCGCCGTCGCCGTCACCGTCGCCGCCGTCAGATCTCACTATTCCGGTGGAGTTGAGTTGCAAGGTCGGTATCAAAATGCTCAGAACAACACGTAGATCAAAAGCCCCAAATCAATTTTGGGCAACAACGCCGGAAAACAAAGATCCAACACCGCCGCCGTCGTCGACTTTTCGAGGGCCGATTTTCGATGATAGGAGCCTCGATTGGTGAAATTGACACCACCAATGGGTTCCTCTCGTCGAGCTCTTCAAGATGGTGGTCGCTACTCACATCGCCGCCGTGGTCAACGCTGGTCAACGATCGGTCAACGCCGGTCAACGGCGACCGGAGACCGAAAATTGAAGAATGGCCCGTTGGCCTATTTTTGACGTTCCGGACACATCCGCGGCATCGGAATTGCAAACCGAAGTTTCAAAAGTGAAGAACGCCGATTCAAAGATTGTGCGGTCGAGACCGAACGGTTCATCCGACCGTCGACAGGAACGATTTTGGTAGTGGTTTTGATCCCTTGATTCCTCAATTTATTATTAGAAATAATTATGTATGAATTATGGTTTACTGACTTGAGGAATTGTAAGAAAAAGGGATGAAATGTCGAAAAAGAGAATGTGAGGAAATGTGAATATTTTTACGTAAAAAGCGGAGCTTTTACGTAAAAATTAGGCCTCTGGTTTAGTACGTGGCAGGTTAGAATAGGTTAGATGGTTTTGAGGCATTTCCTAAACGCCGGAAACCCAAAAAATTAAGCGGAAATGCTGCCGAAATTTCGAAAACGACACAAAGGGGTATTTTAGGAAACGAGGGCTGAAAATGTGATCGGGATGGAAAGCCGAGCCCCATCGATGACCTAGGTCCAGGAAAGAAGGGCGGACGTTTACAGGATTAGTGAACCGCCCAATTAGAAATCTCGAAATGTAAGAAAACGACCCCTAGATCAGAATAGTGCCACCCGAGGGATGGGTGTGATCTAAGTATAAAATTTGGGGCGATTACATTGGTAACGGTAACCCGACAGGCTAAATGGTCATACAGGAGGTATTCAGTCAGTTGACTGGTCGGTTAGCCAATCAAGGACCAAGTCGGAATGGGATAGTGAGAGACAGTGATTAATTTGTCAAGTAGACAAATTAATCAAGCACGATTAAAAATTAGATATCAAATTTCCCAAAGTAGAGCAGTTGGGTACCGATAGGCATCGGTACCACACAACGATAAGTTTATTAGTTCCTAACGATAGAGTGACCTAAGAGCGACGTGAATTAATTTATTGAGCAAATAAATTAATTAACCACGATTAGAAAATCAAATTCTTAAGAAGAGGGCGATTAGTACTGATAAGGATCGGTACCACATAACGAGAATTTTTGTTAGTCACTAATGACCACGGTGACTTAAGAGTGAATGTTAATGTAATGCATTATGATTACAGGGAGGTACTTGTATTGTGACAAGTATAAACTGTTTAATGTAATGTGACAAGTATAATGTAATGCATTATGATTACAGGGAGGTACCTGTATAAACTATTTACTGACAAGTAAGTACAACTCCGCCTACAGCATTGATAAAATGAATTTAAAATGATGCTTTTCCAGTATTTTAAGTATGTATCTTGCACACGATGCTGCACAGCATACATAAGAGCACATAGTTTCACAATCGAGTAGATTGATGAAAGAACAAGATAGAAGCCATAGATCCCTACCACGTAGGATTGGGGACAGCTTAGAGAAGCGTATGGCTAGAACAGTTAAACAAGATGGAAATAAATAGGTGTGTCGTACCGGCTCCTTCAGTCGAAGGGGTTTCCAGTTAAAGAAAGTTAAGGCCAAAAGTTAAGCATCAGCTGATGGCTCTTCGGCATTAGTTGACCTCGGGAGTTACCGTTGGTCTGCGCGCACAAGGTACTGACACATGGGCCCTAAATAGACAAGAAAAGAAAAGAGAAGTTTGAAGCATAAATGAACATAACCGGACCATGCATTAGTTATAGTTCGCTATGCTTTCTTTTTCAGTAGAGTGCATACAGTACACGATGCTTCTGTCATGCATAAAGTATGTGAAGTTTTATATTCACTGTTATGACATGTTATGTGATGACATGATATGTGAGCTGATATGTGATATGCTTATATGGTATGTGATTTATTAAGTGGCATATGTCATGCCTATGATTTTACGTATGTGCTATGTTTTAAACATGTTTTCCGGTTAACATGTTGTACTTACTGGGCGTAAAGCTCACGGAGTGTGTTCATGCTGTAGGTAAGCATCCTATAGCGTAAACATCAAGGGACGATGATGGTGGCGGAGGTGGATGTGAGGATGAGGTTATGGATACACCGCGAGTATTCTTCCGCACAGTATGAGTAAATAATATTTTGAATGGTAACAGTTAAATAGTATTTTGAATACTAAGGGTTAAACGGTATTTTAGAACAGTAAACGGTATATGTATGAGTAGTATATTTAAATAGTATCTGGTGAATAGTAATCAGATAAACAAGTATATAATTGTGTATGTATAATTTAAATCCTTATGTTCTCCAAATTTCGCATTTTAATAGTATACGTACGTAAATAGTAAATACGTACGCGTATATATAAAAAAAAAATCCCTCTAAATTTATGGTATTAAATTCAGCAAGTTTAAGTATCAGTTTTAAAGATAAAGTATAAGTAAAAGCTAAAGAAGCAAGTTAAGTAATAGAGCTTACAGTGACAGTCTGGGCCGCTGAGGGCACGGGGCGTCACAGTTTCGGGGCGATAAAAGGTCGTCGTAACCCTCATCCCGATGCTGTGTATCTCTCAAACAAAATCTACATTTTGTACTCAATTGACCAGATTGAGCTTGCTGACTATTAATATATCAATTTTATGCCAGATTAATGCCGTCTTGGCCACTAACCTGGCACTGTGTTTTCCACTATTCACTATTTACTATTTTCTATCTGACTGACTAGTCTGAGCGTTCTGACTCCGATTTTGTCAGTCTCTGGGCAAGAAGAGGTCATCTAGATCACTTTTCTCGATACTATACATCTATTAGGGCAATTATTACTACTGTGCTCAGATGACCAGTCTGAGCATACGGATGACTAGCTCATCAGTTCTGCATCATGAAATGGTCATCTGGACAGGTTTCTTAATATTGCGTGTCTCAATGCATACTCACATAATATGGTGGACCGATTTCACTGTCATTTACCCTTTTCACTGCGTGAATAGTAATTAAACGTTACTATACCCGTTTAATTCATTCAACTAGAAAGTATACAGTGTTTATTAACTTAATTACATCATTACATAGTAATTAAGTTGCATAATTCATGAGAGTCATTACAGCAGCTCTCGGCTCATTACATAACTTTCTACACGCACTCTTACACGGGCGTGTGCAAGGCAATACGGGCGTGTACATTTCGGATACAGGCGTGTACTAGTTGAGTCTACTCAACACGGGCATGTCTTTGAAACACATTCATTTATCCGAGCGGTACACGGCCTCTTACACAACCGTGTACCTGACTGTGTTACTTAAATTTACACTAAACGACATTAAATTATGTCCATTTTATTCCTTAATGACTTATTACATGGTAAGTAGGTGTCATGAAAATGGCGGTCATTACAGTTCTAGCTTTGATTTTGTCAGTTTCTGGGTGAGAAGAGGTCATCTGGACCATTTTTCTCAATACTGTACATCTATTAGGGTAATTATCGCTGCTATTCTCAGATAACCAATCTAAGTGTACCGATGACTCGCTCACCAGTTCTATGTCAAGAAATGGTCATCCGAACCAGTTTCTTAATACTGCGTGTCTCACATGTACACGCACATATGTAATAGCGAGATTCGACGTTGGCGATGGCGACGAGGATGGCGAATCTTGGGTGGCACGATACGGTGGCTGTTGACATGAAAGGAGGCATAGGTTTTGTTCTACTCTTCACCACGAATTCATTGGGACCAGAATCGTGGCATTTGGACATCGGACGGCAGAGAAATCGGCGTTTGAAAATTCTGGCCAACGTGACCTTTGGGCAGCGCTTACGGCATTTTCCGGCGTTGGTTCGGTCGACTTTGCCCACTGTTGGAATCAGCTTGTCAAGAGCTTTCCAATGATGCTGGTGGTGTCGAAAACAGAGGCTGGATTCGACGGTCAGTCACTGTTCATGTTCGTGAGGTGTTGTGGGAGAAAATGAGGTTTGGAAAAATTATGTGGGCATTTGTCGAAGGATCCCAAAAATTTCGGGCTTTATAGTAATTTTTTTTTGAAAAATTTCAACATAGGCTATCTTTACTAATTTGGACGTGTTGAATCCAAATATATCAGTTTTGTTTTCATCCGAGGTCATCTTGATCAGTTTTCGGTACTGCGAATTCCCGGTCAAAAATTAGCTTTATGCCCAATTAACTAATTTGAGCATACAAATAGGCTATAGTGACTAATTTGGGTGTGCTGAACCCAAATATATCAGTTTTATCTTCATCCGAGGTCGTCTCGACTAGTTTCCCGATACTGCATGGTTCTCGATCAAAATTTACTTTTTGTGCTCAAATGACTAATTTGAGCATTCTGATTCCAAATATATCAGTTTTATATCAAGAAAAGGTCATCTTGTTAGGAAATGCCCTAAGCATTGAGACATTTTAATTTATTTATTTTGAACTGGATAATAAAATTATATATAAAGGTTATCCATTACATTGCTCTCTGTCCTCAATTTATTTACATGTTAAAGTAAATGTAAGCAAATATGGCTCCCTGACTGCTTGTGTTAAAACTGTTAGAACATTGCATGCAATGGACTCTTGTATGCGAGAAAACAATGTTCTAAAGTAAGCGGTCTAAACTATGGTCTATAGTCTATGGGGTTAGACCGAGCATCTAACTCATGTTAAGACTATTATGCTGTCTAAAGCCTTGGAGGGGACGGTTTGTCTTGACTGTCTGGAGCTGGACTCCCAAGTAGAGACATAGATATGTTGCTTGGTGGTGACATATTAGACCAGGACTAAAGCATGATTGATCTATGAAGTCCGTTTTGAGTGGATCAATCTGCTTTTGACGTTCATTGTGTAGTAACCTTAATCCTAGGTAGATGGACAGCTTCATGTATATGACTTGTGTACTTTGATGTTTTAATGGCTAAAGCGTCTTAGAGGTAGTAAGCTTATAGACCGGTTCGTTGGGTGCATGAGTTGTATACGATGAAGGGTTCGTTTACAGATATCGGAATCATAGCTCTAATGAGGAGTTAAGGGTATCCTCTTAAAGGCATTATACTGAATGTGAAAATGGACAAGGCCTTGGGTCGTCCGGATGACTTCTTATTCACACATGGTGAATAATCATTTTCTTAATTCGGTAGTATAATAGAACTTTAAGATAGCCTGATCAGTAGGATTAAACGAACTTTGGCCTAAGGCTGATCATGGATATCATATGAGGGTTCTGCATACATGACAAGGTCATTGGACGATAGCTTGTCACAGGCTTATGTAATACGGTATATAATTGGGAGTTTAGTTTCAGGTTTATAGTGGTGTGACTCTGAAATTAGTGATCATATGATTGAGTTGTTTGGTAAAGAATGATGATCATATGGATTTGCAAGAGCCTGATTATATATGTTCAATCAGTCCCTCTACTAGCTCCTCATAATTCCTTAACATTTGGCAAATTGATTTGTGTATGCTATTGGCTAGTTTATTATGCATGGATGGTGTTGACATAGGATTAGGATGGTCGACAAGATTCTCTCTGGTTGGATTCAAATTTTGTTTTGGATAATAGAGTACACAATTATTCGAACTCCAAATAAAGTTGCCATGATTTTATTTGAGATTGGATTCGAGTTGTAGAAAATTATCTATGAGAACGAGAATTTGAAATACGACTATTTTGCGGATTTTGAAATTTGAATTTTGAAATTTGAAATTTGAAATTTGAAATTTGAAATTTGAAATTTGAAATTTGAAATTTGAAATTTGAAATTTGAAATTGAAATTTGAATTTGAAATTTGAAATTTGAAATTCAAATTTGAAATTTGAAATTTGAAATTTGAATTTGAAATTTCAAATTTCAAATTCAAATTTTGAATCACAGTCCAAGTGGGATTCGAATTTGTTGTGGTAAATCCATAAGGAATGAAATTCGAATTTGAGTTGGATATGGAGAGGAAATCTTGTTAGATACCTGCTTGAATTTTGAATCCAAATCCTAACCAAATATGGACGAAAATTTTGAGGATTATCCTCAATGAATTTTCGGATTTTTGTGGATAAGGATCAAGGAAAAATTCAAGTTTCAAACCCAGTTGAATTTGGATTCTCTCCTCCTTGATAATGGCTGAATTTTTGGAGTAAATCTCCTAGGAGATTTTCGGTTATTTTGGATAAGGATGAAATAATATTCAAGCTTGAAAATCCTAGTGGAATTTTGATTCTCCTCATCCAAAAGTGGCCGAATTTTTTGTTGGGATTTTCCCCTTGAATTTTCGGATTTCTTGGTTGAAAAAGGGAGATAAAATTCTAGTTAAAATCTTGTTTAGATTTGAATTGGAATTATCCTAAAGTGGCCGAATTTATTGTTGGGATTTTCCCCTTGGAAAATTTGGATTTTATGCTTGTGGATATGGGAAAATATCTTCTCCTAATCCAATTTGAATTCAGAGAATCACCTCATGCAGGTCTATAAATAGAGGTCCTACCACTACAGTTCTCTTAGACCACAGAGTCTCAGGTGAGCAGGCTTATTGTTGCATAACTCACCGTGACAATAAGTTCTTTAGAGATCTGGGTGGTCGGAAGAAGACTAGCAGTGCTAGCATACCGCTCGAGGTTCAGAGTGCCCACACACTCAGCCATTCGGGAGTTGGAGAATTGTAGAGAAGGCTAGTTGGTTGAAGCCCTCCGGTAATTCTCCTCCTGCAAGATTGGCGTCCTTGAGGTATGAGTTTAAATTGTTGTTGGTTTATTGTATATGGCATCATGAGATATTTAACGCTCTTGAAAAATTTTTATTGTTCTGCTGCGCTACTCTGATATGTTTTACCGATTTATTTTCCTACACATCTTGACCAATTTCTTGATACTGTGATTAGGTCTAAACTGTGTTAACACTACGCATGCATAACGAGGTGTTTTCAAGTGAAATTTCAAACATAGTTTCCTTTGACTAATTTGGACGAGCTGACTTCAAATTTATCAGTTTTATGTCCATCTGAGGTCTTCTGGGCCAGTTTTCAGGATCTGTATGACCCCATCTTGAAAAACGTGTCAGGTGCCCGATTGACTAATTTGGGTGTCCTGAGTCTAAATATATCAGTTTCAGGGCGAGAAAAGGTTGTCTTGACCCTTATCTCGATATTGCGTATCTCTCAAACAAAATCTATATTTTCTACTCAATTGACCAGATTGAGCTTGCTGACTATTAATATATCAGTTTTATGCCAGATTAAGGCCGTCTTGGCCACTAACCTGACACTGCATTTTTCACTATTCACTATTTAATATTTACTATTTCCTATCTAACTGACTAGTTTGAGTGTTCTGACTCCAATTTTGTCAGTCTCTGGGTAAGAAGAGGTCATCTAGACCACTTTTCTCGATACTGTACATCTATTAGGGCAATTATCACTACTGTGCTTAGATGACCAGTTTGAGCATACTGATGACTAGCTCATCAGTTCTGTATCATGAAATGGTCGTCCGGACCGGTTTCTTGATATTACATGTCTCAACGCATATTCACATAATAGGGTGGACTGATTTCACTGTCGATTGCCCCTTTCACTGCATGAATAGTAATTAAACATTACTATACCCGTTGAATTCATTCAACTGGAAAGTATACTGTGTTTATTAGCTTAATTACATCATTACATAGTAATTATGTTGCATAATTCATGAGAGTCATTACAGCGGCTCTCAGCTCATTACACAACCTTCTACACGGACTCTTACACGGGCGTGTGCAAGGTAACACGGGTGTGTACATTTCAGACACGGGCATGTACTAGTTGAGACTACTCAACACAGCCATGTCTTTGAAACACATTCATTTATCTGAGCGGTACACGGTCGTGTACTTGACCGTGTTACACTACACGACCATGTACACTCACACAACTACTAATAGATACACAGTCCGAATGGCACACGGTCACTCACACGGCCGTGTACCTAACCGTGTTACTTAAATTTGCACTAAAAGGCATTAAATTATGTCCATTTTATTCCTTAATGACTTATTATATGGTAAGTAGGTGTCATGAAAATGGCGGTCATTACAACCTACCCCTTTTACAAAATTTTCGTCCTCAAAAATTAGAATAATTCCGGGAAGTGTCTTCTCATGTCTTCTTCCCATTCTTATGTGGCTTCCTCAACACTATGATTCCGCCACAACACTCTTACTAGCGATATACTTTATTCCTAAGTACTTTCTCCTCTCTGACTAGGATCCGCACGGGTCTCTCCTCGTACGTCGGATCCGCGTATACTACAACGGATTCTTGGCTAAGAACATGGAAGCTGTTTGGCACGTACTTCTTCAGCATCAAGACGTGAAAGACGTTATGCACTGTAGCTAACTCGGAAGGAAGTGTTATTCTATAAGCCACCTTCCCAACTTTCACTATTATCTCAAAGGTCCTATGTACCTAGGACTGAGCTTTCCTTTCTTTTCAATGCGCATCACCCTTTTTATGGGTGCCGCCTTGAAAAAGACTAAGTCTCCTACTTGAAACTCGAGGGGTCTACGGTGCTTATCGTCAAAATTCTTCTGTCGACTGTGCGCTGTATCTAACGTTTCTCGTATCAGCTTCACGTCTGCCATGGTATTCTTAATGATGTCCGAGCTAACTAGTCGTTTCTCTCTAGAATCATACTAATGAGCCAGAGATCTGCATTTCCTTCCACAAAGTGTCTCGTACAATGCCATTCCTATCAAGGAATGGTAGTTGCTGTTGTACGAGAACTCGCTCAATGGTAGCTTCTAATCCCAATTTCATTTGAAGTCTAGGACGTAGGTCTCAACATGTCTTCTAACGTCTGTATGGTCCTATCAGACTGACTGTCAGTCTGAGAATGGGATGCTGTGCTCAACTCTAAGTTGGACCTTAATGCGGCCTGAACGCTTTGCTAAAATCTGGAGGTGAAGCGTCTGCTATGATCTAAGATGATCACTCTGGCACTCTGTGCAGTTTTACGAACTGAGCCGCATAGATTTCTGCTAGTCATTCCACCGAATAGCTAACATTCATTGCTAAAAATTTAGTTGATTTCGTCAATCAGTCTGCAATCACCTAGTGTGACAACCGGGAAATTCAGGCAATTCTCGGATGAAAATGTACAAATGTATGTATATAACAATTTGTACTATTTAAAGAGTGAAATAAATGTATTTATATTGTTTAGAATATATGAAAATGTTCTAACAATACTGACTAGTAAAAATTCAGTGTTGGAAAAATTCACTGAGTTGAAACGGGTGAAACGGTACCAAAACCGGCATTGAAAACCCTAACCGGGGCAATAAAAGACGGAAAACTTCCGGGATTGATTTTGATCAAACGGAAGCAATTTAAATTGATTCGACTGCACATGAGACCTCAGGAACACGCCGGGACGATTTCAGGAAAATTTCGACTCGAATCGGTATCGGTCAAAAAGTAGTCAAATTAATGTGAATAGTAAAAGTCAAAGTCAACTTTGCTTTAGCATTTATGACATCATAAATCCCTTTAATAAATGGGATTAAAATGGTGGTTGGTAGCATTAATGGCCATGATTCATTTGCTTTTTGATCTAAAGGCCAAGATTTGGCCAAAAATACACCATTTTAATTTTTGAAAATGATGGAAAGAATTAGGCTTGAAAGGTGTTTATTTCTCATTGGTTAAAGGCCAAATTAATTGGCTTATTTGATGATTAAGTCGGCAAAACTTGGGAACAAATGGCCGAAACATTTTTCAAGCAAAAATCCAAAGAACAAAAAAATTTGCTAAGTTTTTTCCTTGGTGGAGCCTTGAGGAACCAAGAGGAACCAAGCTATTCCTTCAATTTTCTTTCACAAAAATTGTGTCAAAGGATTCCTTGAAGACAAAGGAAGCAAGTGAACAAGGTAACTCCCCTTGGATTAAACTTTTTCTTGGTTTTTTTTCATGGAAACCGTGGGATGAATAGTGGAAAAAGATGGAAAAATTTTTGGTTATTTTCAATGATTTGATGCTTGGGTTTTGTTAAGGGTGTAATTAGGAAGAAAACCATGCAATTAGTTTAAAGAAAAACCAAAATTTTGTTGGTTTTCCAAGGGTAAAACCGTGGGTTACCTTGAGTAATCAATGAAGAAATTGTTGTGTTTATGTATTAACATGCTTTCAAGTTAAATTTTGTGAAGAATAAACCATGAATTTCATTATGGAAAGCTTGAAAAAAAATTTTGGTGTGCATTTACATAATGTGGCCGTGGGGTTACCTAAAGGTTTGGAAGAAAAATTTGCATGGTTTTATGTGATGTTTGGTTAATTGAAATCATGCATTTTAATATGTAAATGATGAATTTATAATTGAAAGCATGAAACAAAAATGGTGTGCATGATTTTCATGCATTGGCCGTGGGTTATATATGGTAAAAACCCTAAGAATTTGGTTGAAAAATGCAATGTAAATGGGCTTGAAAATGTGTTGAGGAAATGACATTGAATAGCCTAAAAAGTGGCTGAAAAATTTGAGAAGTTTGGTTCGGTTTGGTTGTGAAAACCGATACCAAAACTAAGGGCAAAATGGTAAAAAAAATTTGTAATGTGGTTGAAAATGTGAAATTGGAATCTTGTGAGCTTTTATGTAAAAGTTTGGAAAACTTTTACATAAAATAGGCTTGTGGTATAGTACGTGGCAGGTACATATGGTTCGAGGCGTACCTAACGCCGGAAGCCTTAAAATTACGCCGAAATGCTGCCGAAATTTCGAAAACAGCATTTGGGGTAAAATGGAAATAAAAATAAAAAGTTTAGGGTCGGGTTGGAAACCCGAGTCCCTAACGGAAATTTGAATAAGGAAAACCTAAGGGGTGGTTCGTGAATAGTAATCCGTCCCCTTAAAAATTTAAAACGCGAGTGAAATTGAAAAAAAAAAAACCGACCCCGAGGGGGGGCGTTTTTGGAAATGAAATAAAGGTCCGAATCGGGAACGGAAAATCCGAACCTCAAAGACTTAGATCGGGAATGTCTAGATGAACGGTTTAAATACTAGTAAAACGTCCATTTGAGGCTCCGAAACGATAGAAAATCGCTAAACCGACGTAAGGATCGGAATAGTGCTTCCCGAGGGTCGGGAAAGTGAAAAATGAAAGTAAAATCAAAATGAACCCGGTAATGATTAAAAAAGAGTCAGAAAAGTTCCTGAGAGCAAAAAATGCAGTCTGGATCGGGAAAATTTCCGTCAGGGGTAAAATTGTAATTTTGCCAAAATATAGGGGCAAAATCGTAATTTTGCCAAAATACAGGGGTAAAATCGTAATTTTGCAAAAGTTGAGAAAAATGGGGAAAATGATAAATAAAGCCTAAAAAGTTATAAATAGGTTTTGTTTAAGCTTTTAAATGAAAAATAAAAGCTATAAATGGAAATGAAATTAACAGACAAAGTTTTGTCTGTAGGATCCAAAAAAAATCGACCTACAAGGAGGGCGATCAAAGATCCACGAGAGAAAAAGAGAAGAGATTGATAAGGTAAGTTCAGACATTTACCTGTCTGCAACATATAGCATTATTGTTGCTAACTTTGATGTACTAACTATAAGTTAGGTACATATGTGCTACGGGCACTATTATAGAGTAGAGAGAGAGACGTAATGTGTTACGGGCACTATTGAGAATGGACACATTGTTAATTGTGCTTCGGGCACTAGAGCGAGGTTAATGAAACTCACTCCCCTAAAAATTAAAATGTGAACCATTCCTAGCCACGGGACAATATGAACTCACCGGGTTAGAAATTTAAAAAGTCGGTAATGAAACTACTTTCTGGCGTACCAGCCTTCTATACAGGGAGGTACTATTTACCTTCGGGGCTGTGAGATTAAGGCTGTGGAGGTCAGCACTGATGTACCGCTCCCAGTCATGTACTATTTTGCCTTCGGGGCTATGAGAATAAGGCTGTGGAGGTCAGCACTAATGTACCGCTCCCAGTCATGCGCACTTAAATAGTACTGCCAACCTGAGCTCAAAACCAGAACATAAGCAAAGATAATTACCTAAAACTGAAACTATGCCATAATTGAGCATAAGACAGTTTAGTGAGAGTACTAACATCGCGGTAGATGTACTGTTGTGACACTGTGTGGTGGTCAAACTTACTATTCACGTATGAATAGTGGTCAAAGTTACTATTCACCTATGAATAGTTTGTCAACGATACTATTCATGATGAATAGTACTATTCATATAAATTTTATTTCTTGCATGTTTGAACTTATTGAGCCTGTAGCTCACCATTTTTGCTAATGTTGCAGGTAAGCGACCAGCTCAGTAGCTTATTTGACTGGATGCGGACGGGATGACGCGTGTCAAATCGGATAACTGGGCGAGGGATATGGTCCTGCCAGAGTCTTTCCGCTGAGCGATAAAAAGGGAAGAAAAAAATAAAAATAAAAAGAAACAGTCTTTTGTAATATTATATATTTACGAAAGTACTGTAATATGTAAATTAATTTATACTTGCCAACAAAGTAAATAGTGGGAAATGTTTTACATGATGTTTAAAGAAAAAATTTTTTTTCCCAAAAACGTCATGATTTAAAAAGAAAGAGATAGATTAGCCAGCGGCCCATGAGAGTACAATCATCGCAGTTAGCAATAAAGCTTAACTATAATAGTATTGTATGATCTCTACGAGGGGCGGGCCGCCACAGTTGGTATCAGAGCGGGTTTACGGTTGGTGAAGTTTAGAATACCAACTGCTACCACAGTTGGTATCAGAGCCAAGTTTGAGATTGGTCTAGTTTATAATACCAACTGCTGCCACAGTTGGTATTAGAGCGGAATTACGATGGATCTAGTTTGGATTACCAACTACAGTCATAGTTGGTATGTCAGAGCAGTGTGACCATATCCTGATTTGACACTTCGCGCATCCTGCACCGCTATCCAAGTAAGTAGTTTACTTAAGTTTAGTTAATTATTTTCTTATGTGAAAATAATTATGTTATAGGTAGCAAGATGACCAGACCTCCATATATGAGACCACTGCTACCACGACCGAGAGGAGTATTACGGGTATGGACGAGACCTATTGTGAGGCCGTCTATGTCCCAACGACCGGTAATTAGACCCCTGGTGCCCGAGAGACCTCCAGTACCAGTACCAGCATCAGCACCAGTGCCAGTAGATGTTGTACAGCCACGACCGATAGTTCATCCACCTATAGTAGTGGACATTCCAGTTGTTGGTGGACGCCAACACATTGGAGTGAGAGTTTCAGCTCGGGCTATACAGGCATTCAGAGCCAGCAGTCCCCCTATGTTTGATGGTGGACGACAATCGATGGAGGCGAAGGACTGTCTCCATGCCATCGAGAGGATTATGGTGATATGCGACATCGATCGAGATATGTGGATCCAGTTGGCCGTCAGTATGTTTCAGGGAAATACTCGAGTGTTCTGACAGTATTGCGACCAGGAGATTTTATTAGGATTCAGTTGGGCTGAGTTCTGTCAGCGATTGGCTGATCAGTTTCCGCCTAGGGATCCGGCACCTGCTCCAGCACCCCCAGAGACACGAGAGGCAATTACACCTGCGTATCCCGGATTCGATGAGGTTAGGGACTATATTCTCCAGACTGAGAGGATGGTCATGTTGTCTGGTGAGACGGTGATGTCTTACGCAGCACGATTTGAGGAGACCATTAGGAGAAGATGTCTGTTGCCCAACCTCACGGAAGCAAACTGTTGTGAGCTGTTCTGGAGAGGCTTACCCATGGAGTTGAGACAGAGGGTAATCAAGCTATTTCCTCTGACGCTCCAAGAGTTTGTGGTGACGATCAGGACGATCGAGAGAGAGATTCTGATCGAGCATCTAACACAGAGTCGACGAGAGACACTAGGTCAAGATGAGATGTTCGCACGAATCTTCGGACCGAGAAGAATGATGAATGATCATGAGGCTGGACCGTCTAGACCACGAGGAGGTGATGACTCAGGACAGGGAGCATTGCCTAGGGGCGGTGACGATTCAGATGATCCCGATGACGATGAGGATCCAGAAGAATATCCTCTAGTCCCAGATACAGGAGATGCATGACCAGTGGATATGTATGCATGTACATAAGTAGCTTATAGAGAAAAGCTCTTTTGTATAGACTTGTGGCCAGGATGTATAAAATGGCCGATGTATATATGACTGGTGATGATTATGTACAATATATAAATGTTTTGCTATGAATGAAATATCAAAATGATTATATGTTGTACGATGATGTGTTACGATGATGTGGCTTTACATTACCCTGAATTTCGTAAATTATATGATCTTACGAATGTGGTTATTGAAAAGCTAACGGTGAATTATTGTGCCATAATAGGACGATAGGCAAGATGGTGGATTTGCGAAATCGACAAGAAGGACAAGAGCGACGTCCTAATGTTATGGAAAGACTGGATCAGATACAAGCCCTGTTAGAAGCTCAGATGCAAGAAAATGCTAATCTAAGGCGACAGGTAGAGGAGCTAGAACAGAGACAAGGCTCTGAGGGTACCCAAGTAGAACAGGAAGCCGAGGTAGATCCGGTTATCCCTCCAGCTACTGTAAATGAGAGAGTTCCTGAACAGCAACCAGTATTAAATCTGGAACCCTTCTATGAAAGATTCAGGTGTATGAGGCCGCCAGAATTTGAAGGGTCTACAAATCCCCTAGAGGCTGAAGACTGGTTGTCGTCATTACAAGTGATCATGGAATTTATGACCCTAACCGACCGGGAGAAGGTTGCATGTGCGTCTTTTGTGCTGAGAAAAGATGCTCATTTTTGGTGGGACACTGTACGAATGAGAAGAGACGTGTCTACCATGAGTTGGGTGGAATTTCTGGAAGAATTTAACCAGAAATATTACGACCCTGCATCTCTGAGACAACAGCAAAAAGAGTTCTCAGAATTGACTCAAGGAAACATGTCGATAAGCGAAGTTTGCCGAAAGTTCGACCAGTTATCCCGGTTATGTTCCTATGTAGTCCCTACTGAGAGGGAGAAAATACAGAAAATGATCGGGATGTTCAGGCCCGAAATTGCTGCGTTAGTAGACACTGGACAAGTACCGCCTACTTCTGTAGCAGATTGTGTGAGTCGGGCCATTAGAGCAGAATTTCACGTAGCCCGACAGAAAGAGGAAAGAGAGAAACACTTGGAGGCCAAGAAGAAGGAGTGGGCTTTGGCGAAGTCTACACAAGCTGGTCAATCGAGCAAGCCAAGTCAGAATGCTAAACTAAGCCAGGGCAATAGTCAAGGTTCCCAACAAAACAAGAGAAAAGGCAATTTCTCGGGAAATCGCCAGGGAAATAATCGAAACCAGCAGCAGAGAACAGCTGGTAATGCAGAATCCAATGTGCAAAATTGCCCTACATGCGGGAAAAGACATTCTGGACAATGCAGATTTGGGCCACTTGTTTGCTATGAATGTGGAAAGGAAGGCCATTATGCCAGAAACTGTCCAAATAGGCAGGGTGGACAAGGCACTTCCCAACCGCACCAGACACGCCCACAAGCTCATTCCCTTCAGGCCAGAGTTGAAGAGTCACCAGTAAGGCCGCAACGCCAGGAGCGTGTACCACGTGCCGATGCTCGTGTGATGGCCTACAGTAAAGAGGATGCAGAGGCAAGAACATCGAACGTGGTGACAGGTCAGCTTCCTGTCGCTAGTCATGTAGCCTCTGTACTATTCGATTCCGGTGCCACGCATTCTTTTGTTTCCTATGCATTTGCTGACAAGATAGGACTTCCTAAGGACTATATGGGAAGGGTATTTAAGACAGCTTTACCCTCTGGGAAAGTATTGTTGTCCAATTACTGGCTACCTCATGTACCAGTATATGTGGCAAATAGGGAACTATATGCGGAGTTGATCGTGATGAAGATTGCGGATTACGATGTGATTCTAGGCATGGATTTCCTAGGGAAATACCAAGCTACGATCGACTGCCGAAATCGAAAGATAGTATTCCAACCCGAGGAAGAAGAGAGTTTCGAATATGTCGACACTTCTCGAAAGCCCAGGAAGATGATGATCAGTTCGCTGAGATCAAGCAAGCTGATAGCCAGTGGTTGCATGGGATATCTGGCCTATGTGATGGACACTACAGAGGAACAGAAGCTTCAACCTGAAGATGTTCCAGTGGTTAATGAGTTTCTTGACGTATTTCCGGAAGAATTACCAGGGATACCTCCAGAGAGAGAAATCTCGTTCGAAATTGAGTTGATGCCTGGAACGGCACCTATTTCCAAAGCACCATACCGCATGGCTCCAGTGGAGTTAAAGGAGCTGCAGGTACAACTGAAGGAGCTTTTGGATAAAGGATTCATCAGGCCGAGTTTTTCTCCATGGGGTGCACCTGTGTTATTCGTCAAGAAAAAGGATGGAACATTCTGGTTGTGCATTGATTACCGGGAGTTGAATAAGGTTACAATCAAAAATAGGTATCCGTTACCTTGAATTGATGACTTATTCGACCAGTTAAAAGGCGCAGCGGTATTTTCCAAGATCGATTTACGATCAGGATATCACCAGCTGAGAATTAAAGAAAGTGATATTCCTAAGACGGCGTTTAGGACTCGTTATGGTCACTACGAGTTTCTTGTGATGCCATTTGGATTAACAAATGCACGGCAGCGTTCATGGACTTGATGAACAGAATTTTTAAAGAGTATTTGGATAAGTTGTCATTGTATTCATTGATGACATTCTTATATACTCGAAGACTCATGAGGAGCACAAGGAGCATCTGAGGATCGTGCTGAATACGATAAGGAAGCATCAATTGTATGCCAAATTCTCAAAATATGAGTTTTGGCTGGACAGAGTACATTTCCTTGGACATGTTGTATCCCAGGAAGGTATCGCTGTAGATCCGATGAAAGTAGATGCAATTAACCAGTGGCCTGCACCCAAGAGTGTGACGGAAATACGCAGTTTCTTGGGATTAGTTGGTTATTATCGGCGATTTGTAGAGGGATTTGCGCAGTTAGCTGCACCTCTTACTGCTCTTACACGCAAGGAAAGGAAGTACGAGTGGACTATGGAATGCGAAAGAAGCTTCCAGGAGTTAAAGAGGCAACTGACAAGCGCACCAATCCTTACGCTTCCCACTGAAGGGGAGATGTTTGTGATCTACAGTGATGCATCTAAAATAGGATTGGGAGCAGTCCTAATGCAAGGCGGTAAGGTGATTGCCTATGCTTCCCGTCAATTAAAGGATCATGAAAGGAATTATCCTACGCATGACCTTGAACTTGCTACAGTAGTGTTCACACTTAAAATTTGGCGACACTATCTCTATGGAGCTCAATGTCAGATTTTCACTGATCACCAAAGCCTGAAGTATTTCTTCACGCAAAAAGAGCTCAATATGTGGCAAAGACGATGGTTGGAACTGGTGAAGGATTATGATTGTGAAATCCTATACCATCCAGGGAAGGCCAACCGTGTAGCGGATGCTCTAAGTAGAAAGTCTACCGTATCGCACCAGCTACCAATAAACAGGCTTCCGAAGCCACTGCAGCAAGAGATAAATTCTTTGAACTTGGAGCTGATATCTGGAAGACTAGCTGCACTCCAAGTGGAATCATCGCTATTTGAGGATATAAAGGAAGCTCAGAGGCGAGATCCAACAATGACAAGTTCTCAAGAAGGAATTTCCAAGGATGGAATGATCCTTTATCAAGGAAGGATAAATTGTTAGGAAATGCCCTAAGTATTAGAGACATTTTTGATGTATTCATTTTGAACTGGATAATAAAATTATATATAGAGGTTATTCATTACATTGCTATCTGTCCTCGTCTTATTTACATGTTAAAGTAAATGTAAGCAAATATGGCTCACTGACTGCTTGTGTTAAAACTGTTAGAACGTTGCATGCAATGGACTTTTGTATGCGAGAAGACAATGTTCTAAAGTTAGCAGTCTAAACTATGGTCTGTAGTCTATGGGGTTAGACCGAGCATCTAACTCATGTTAAGACTATTATGTTGTCTAAAGCCTTGGAGGGGACGGTCTGTCTTGACTGTCTGGAGCTGGACTCCCAAGTAGAGACAAGGATATGTTGCTCGGTGGTGACATATTAGACCGGGACTAAAGCGTGATTGATCTACGTAGTCTGCTATGAGTGGATCAATCTGCTTTTGACGTTCATTGTGCAATAACCTTAATCCTGAGTAAATGAACTACTTCATGTATATGACTTGTGTACTTTGATGTTCCAATGGCTAAAGCGTCTCAGAGGTAGTAAGCTTATAGACCGGTTCGTTGGGTGCATGACTTGTATACGATGAAGGGTTTGTTTGCAGATATCGGAATCATAGCTCTGAGGAGTTAAAGGTATCCTCTTAAAGGCATTATACTGAATGTGAAAATGGACAAGGCCTTGGGTCGTCTGCTGGGCGGATGACTTCTTATTCACATATGGTGAATAATCATTTTCTTGATTCGGTAGTATAATGGAACTTTAAGATAGCCTGATCAGTAGGATTAAACGGACTTTGACCTAAGGCTGATCATGGATATCATATGAGGGTTTTGCATACATGACAAGGTCATTGGATGGTAGCTCGTCACAGGCTTACGTAATACGATATATAATTGGGAGTTCAGTTTCAGGTTTATAGTGGTGTGACTCTGAAATTAGTGATCATATGATTAAGTTGTTCGGTAAAGAATGATGATCATATGGAATCACGGGAGTCCAATTATATATGTCCAATCAGTCCCTCTACTAGCTCCACATAATTCCTTAATGTTTGGCAAATTGATTTGTGTATGCTATTGGCTAGTTTATTATGCATGAATGGTGATGACACAGGATTAGGATGGTAGACAAGATTCTCTCCGGTTGGATTCAGATTTTGTTTTGGATAATAGAGTACACAATTATTTGAACTCCAAATAAAGTTGCCATGATTTTATTTGAGATTGGATTGGAGTTGTAGAAAATTATCCATGAGAACAAGAATATGAAACACAACCGTTTTGTGGAATTTGAAATTTGAATTTTGAAATTTGAATTTTGAATTTTGAAATTTGAAATTTGAATTTTGAATTTGAAATTTGAATTTGAAATTTGAATTTGAAATTTGAAATTCAAATTTTGAATCACAGTCCAAGTAGGATTCGAATTTGTTGTGGAAAATCCACAAGGTTTGAAATTCGAATTTGAGTTGGATTTGGAGAGGATAATCTTGTTAGAATCCTACTTGAATTTTGAATCCAAATCCCAACAAAAGTGGGCGAATTTTTTGAGGATAATCCTCAATGGAAAATTCGGTTTTTGTGGATAAGATTCAAGGGAAAATTCAAGTTTCAATCCTAGTTGAATTTGGATTCTCTCCTTCCCTAAAAGTGGCCGAAATTTTGGAGCCTTTATCCAAGGAAAATTCGGTTATTTTTGGATAAGGTTGAGATAAGATTCAAGCTTGAAAATCCTAGTGGAATTTTTGATTCTCCCTTATCCATAATGGCCGAAATCTTTTGGAGGATTTTCTCCTTGTGAATTTCGGATTTTTTGGTTGAAAAAGGGAGATAAAATTCTAGTTAAAATCTTGTTAAGATTTGGATTGGATTTATCTTAGGAAAAACCGAATTTATTGTTAGGATTATCCTATGGAAAAATTCGGATTTTTTGGTTAAAAATAAGGGAAAATATCTTTTCCTAATCCAATTCAAATTCAGAGATTCACCTCATGCAGGTCTATAAATAGAGGTTCTGCCACTCCAGTTCTCTCAGACCACAGGTGAGCAGGCTTATTGTTGCACAGCTCATCGTGACAATAAAGTCCTTTAGAGATCTGGGTGGTCGGAAGAAGACTAGCAGTGCTAGCATACCGATCGAGGTTCAGAGTGCCCACACACTCAGCCATTCGGGAATTGGAGAATAGTAGAGAAGGCTAGTTGGTTGAAGCCTCCGGTCATTCTCCTCCTGCAAGATTGGCGTCCTTGAGGTATGAGTTTTAATTGTTGTTGGTTTATTGTATATGGCATCATGAGATATTTAACGATCTAAAATTTTTATTGTTCCGCTGCGCCACTCTGATACGTTTTTACCGATTGAATTTCCTACACTATACCCATTTAATTCATTCAACTAGAAAGTATATTGTGTTTATTAACTTAATTACATCATTACATAGTGATTAAGTTGCATAATTCATGAGAGTCATTACAGCAGCTCTCGGCTCATTACGTAACTTTCTACACGCACTCTTACATGGGCGTGTGCAACGCAATACAGGCGTGTACATTTCGGATACGGACGTGTACTAGTTGAGTCTACTCAACACAGGCATGTCTTTGGAACACATTCATTTATCTGAGCGGTACATGGCCTCTTACACGGCCGTGTACCTGACCGTGTTACTTAAATTTGCACTAAACGACATTAAATTATGTCCATTTTATTCCTTAATAACTTATTACATGGTAAGTAGGTGTCATGAAAATGGCGATCGTTACAGTTCTAGCTCTGATTTTGTCAGTTTCTGGGCGAGAAGAGGTCATCTGGACCATTTTTCTCAATACTGTACATCTATTAGGGTAATTATCGCTGCTATTCTCAGATAACCAATCTAAGTGTATCGATGACTCGCTCACCAGTTCTGTGTTAAGAAATGGTCATCCGAACCGGTTTCTTAATACTGCGTGTCTCACATGTACACACACATATGTAATAAGGTGAACAGATTTCACTGTCGATTGCCCTTTTCACTGCATGAATAGTAGTTAAACGTACTGTACCTGTTTAATTCATTCAACTGGAAAATATATTGTATTTATTAACTTAATTACTTATTACATAGTAATTAGGTTTCACGAATCATGGGAGCATTACAACAGCTCTCTGTTCAATACACGGCCTTCAACACTGGCTCTTATACGGGCGTGTTCCATGCGACACGGGTGTGTATACATTCAGACACGGGCATGTACCAGTTAAAATACTCAACACGCCCAGCTTCCCGAAACACAGCCTCTTACACGTTTGACAGTCCAAACGATACACGGCCACTTACATGGTCGTGTACCTAATTGTGTTCTTCAAGCTTACATCAAAAAGCTTCAAACTACACCAAATTCATTCCATAATTACTTATTACATCATAATTAGGTTCTATGAATATGGGGGTCATTACAACCTACCCCCCTTACAACATTTTCGTCCTAAAAAATTAGAATAATCTCGAGAAGTCACTTTTTATATCTTCTTCCCATTCCCATGTGGCTTCCTCTATACTATGGTTCCGCCACAACACTTTTAACAGGGGTATGACTTTATTTCTAAGTGTTAGGAAATGCCTTAAGCATTAGAGACATTTTGATGTATTTATTTTGAATTGGATAATAAAATTATATATATAGAGAGGTTATTCATTACATTGCTATCTGTCCTCAATTTATTTACATATTAAAGTAAATGTAAGCAAATATGGCTCCCTGACTGCTTGTGTTAAACTGTTAGAATGTTGCATGCAATGGACTTTTGTATGCGAGAAGACAATGTTCTAAAGTTAGCAGTCTAAACTATGGTCTGTAGTCTATGGGGTTAGACCGAACATCTAACTCATGTTAAGACTATTATGTTGTCTAAAGCCTTGGAGGGGACGGTTTGTCTTGACTGTCTGGAGCTGGACTCCCAAGTAGAGACATAGATATGTTGCTTGGTGGTGACATATTAGACCGGGACTAAAGCGTGATTGATCTACGAAGTCTGCTTTGAGTGGATCGATCTGCTTTTGACGTTCATTGTGCGGTAACCTTAATCCTGAGTAAAAGGACAGCTTCATGTATATGACTTGTGTACTTTGATGTTCCAATGGCTAAAGCATCTCAGAGGTAGTAAGCTTATAGACTAGTTCGTTGGGTGCATGACTTGTATACGATGAAGGGTTCGTTTACAGATATCGGAATCATAGCTCTAATGAGGAGTTAAGGGTATCCTCTTAAAGGCATTATACTGAATGTGAAAATGGACAAGGCCTTGGGTCGTCTGCTGGGTGGATGACTTCTTATACACATATGGTGAATAATCATTTTCTTAATTCGGTAGTATAATGGAACTTTAAGATAGCCTGATCAGTAGGATTAAACAGACTTTGGCCTAAGGTTGATCATGGATATCATATGAGGGTTCTACATACATGACAAGGTCATTGGACGATAGCTTGTCATAGGCTTACGTAATACGGTATATAATTGGGAGTTCAGTTTCAGGTTTATAGTGGTGTGACTCTGAAATTAGTGATCATACAATTAAGTTGTTCGGTAAAGAATGATGATCATATGGATTTGTGGGAGCCTAATTATATATGTCCAATCAGTCCCTCTACTAGCTCCACATAATTCCTTAACGTTTGGCAAATTGATTTGAGTATGCTATTTGCTAGTTTATTATGCATGGATGGTGTTGACATAGGATTAGGATGGTAGAGAAAATTCTCTCCAGTTGGATTCAGATTTTGTTTTAGATAATAGAGTACACAATTATTCGAACTCCAAATAAAGTTGTCATGATTTTATTTAAGATTGGATTGGAGTTGTAGAAAATTATCCATGAGAACAAGAATTTGAAATACAATTGTTTTATGGATTTTGAAATTTGAATTTTGAAATTTGAAATTTGAATTTTGAATTTGAAATTTGAATTTGAAATTTGAATTTGAAATTCGAATTTGAAATTTGAATTTGAAATTCGAATTTGAAATTTAAATTTGAAATTTGAAATTTGAATTGAAATTCGAATTTGAAATTTGAAATTCAAATTTTGAATCACAGTCCAAGTGGGATTCGAATTTGTTGTGGTAAATCCACAAGGAATAAAATTCGAATTTGAGTTGGATATGGAGAGGAAAATTTTGTTAGAATCCTACTTGAATTTTGAATCAAAATCCTAACTAAAGATGGACAAAAATTTTGAGGATTATCCTCAATGGATTTTCAGATTTTTGTGGATAAGGTTCAAGAAAAAATTCAAGTTTCAATCTCAGTTGAATTTGGATTCTCTCCTCCCAGATAATGGCCGAATTTTTGGAGTGAATCTCCTAGGAGATTTTCGGTTATTTTGGATAAGGATGAGATAAGATTCAAGCTTGAAAATCCTAGTAGAATTTTGATTCTCCCTTATACAAAAGTGGCCGAATTTTTGTGGAGATTTTTTCCTTGGAATTTTCAGATTTTTTGGTTGAAAAGAGAAGATAAAATTCTAGTTAAAATCTTGTTTAGATTTGGATTGGATTTATCCTAAAGTGGCCAAATTTATTGTTGGGATTTTCCCCTTGGAATTTTAGATTTTGTGCTTGTGGATAAGGGAGAATATCTTCTCTTAATCCAATTCGAATTCAGAGAATCACCTCATGCAGGTCTATAAATAGAGGTCCTGCCACTCCAGTTCTCTCAGACCACAGGCTCTCAGGTGAGTAGGCTTATTGTTGCACAGCCCACCATGACAATAAGTTCTTTAGAGATCTGGGTGGTCGGAAGAAGACTAGCAGTGCTTGCATACCGATCGAGGTTTAGAGTGCCCACACACTCAGCCATTCGGGAATTGGAGAATAGTAGAGAAGGCTAGTTGGTTGAAGCCCTCCGATCATTGTCCTCCTGCAGATTGGCATCCTTGAGGTATGAGTTTTAATTGTTGTTGGTTTATTGTATATGGCATCATGAGATATTTAACGATCTGAAAAATTTTTATTGTTCCGCTACGCCACTCTGATACGTTTTTACCAATTTATTTTCCTACACTAAGCACCTTCTCTTCCCTGGCTAAGATCTGCGCAGGTTTCTCCTCATATGTTAGATCGGCATGTACTTTCAATCGGTTCTTGGCTAAAAACATAGGAGCTATCTGGCACATACTTCTTCAGCATCGAAACATGGAAGACATTGTGCAGTGAAGCTAACTCAGGAGGAAGCGCTAATCTATCCCGACTCTCTTGATTATCTTGAAGGGTCCTATGTACCTAGGACTAAGCTTTCCCTTCTTTCCAAAGTGCATCACCCCTTTCATGGATGCCACCTTGAGAAAGACTGAGTCTCATTCTTGAAACTCGAGGGGTCTATGGCGCTTATTTGCATAACTCTTTTGGTGACTATGCGCTGTATCCAATCTCTCTCGTATTAGTTTCACGTCTACCGTGGTGTTCCTAATGAAGTCCATGCTGGTAAGTTGTTTCTCTTCGGTCTCATGCCAGTGAACCAAAGACCTACATTTTCTCCCATAAAGCACCTCGTATGGTGCCATCCCGATCAAGGAATGGTAGTTGTTGCTGTACGAGAACTCGATCAAAGGTAGCTTCTGTTCCCAGTTTCCTTTGAAGTCTAGGACACAAGCTCTCAACATATCCTCTAATGTCTGTATGGTCCTCTCAGACTGACTATCAGTCTAAGGATGGAATGCTGTGCTAAACTTCAATCTGGTCCCTAATGCGACCAGGACGCTCTGCCAAAATCTGGAAGTAAAGCGTCCATCACGATCTAGGATGATAGACTTTGGCACTCCGTGTAGTCTCATTATCTGAGCTACATAAATTTCTGCTAGTTGTTCCGCTGAATAGCTAACTTTCATGGCTAGAAATCAAACTGATTTGTTCAATCTGTCTACAATCACCCAAATTGCATCATTGCCACTTGATGTCCTCAATCTGACTATGAAATTAATCGTAATCTGGTCCCATTTCCATTTAGGCAGCTCAATCTTCTGTAATTCTCCTGCCGATTATTGATGTTTTACCTTAACCTTCTGCCATGTAAGGCATCTGGCAATAAAGTCGGCGACGTCATTCTTTATTTTAGGCCACCAAAAACTTTCCTTTATCTTCAGGAAGGGCGTCAAAAAGAGCCTCATCATCGTCCTCATTACCACCCACTTCTAAGGGGTGTTCGAGAATCGGAGGGGCTGGTTCGGGGTCTTCCATCGGTTCCCCATCGTCCTCAGGTGCTTCTGGCTGATGCTCGGCCACGGGGTCCTCGTCAACCGGTTGGTGTGCGAGGTCCACTGGGTTTCCCTCAATATTAGTAGCTGCTACATCGTCTTGGGCTTGCACAGGGTTCCCAGGGTTGATTACTTCTCTCACGGCATCCACTATCTCCTAGATAAGGCACCTCAAGTCGTCATAATGTGGAAGGTAGTGGACGAGATCCCTCACGTACCATGAAACTCCTTTCTATAACAGATCAGCTATCTCTGTAAAAGGTCTGTTTAAAGGGATGTGTGGCCAGATGGTGTCCATGAACCTTTGATAGTAATGCACCATGGTCTCCCCCTCATAGGTATCCCAGATACCAAAGAGGGCATCATATCGCATCTCGTGCATATCACTCCAGATATCCTTGTCTCTAGCTAGTCTAACGGTATCGCAGAGGTTTCGGTAGAATTCGGTCCAATGCATTATCAGATCCCTGTTCCTAAGTCGTCCATCTCACGAGGCCATTACTGGTCCCTCCAGCCTGCTACTGTGACAGCCCGAGCCTTGAGGGGCTCGGACCATCACTTAAAACTACTATTGATACTTAAACTTACTTACTTAATACTATAATTTTAGGGATATTTTTTTTAAATGCATACATTTTTACTATTCATGTACATATACTTTACAAATATAAAGATCTAAAACAATTGAAGTTCAATTTTACATACATACTTATGAAATTACTTAACTGATTATTACTCAAAATATAATGTTTGCTTAACACTATGTGGAAGTCAAAACTTGCAGTGGTATCCATAACCTCACCCTCACATTCGCCTCTGCTGCCATCACTGTCCAACGTGGTCTAAGGCATAGGTCGCTTACCTATAGCATCAATATACACGGTGAGCTTTATGCCCAGTAAGTATAACATGTCATCCGCAAAACATATTTAAATCATAATACATACTTAACACATATAAGCATTTCATGCATTGAATCATTCCACATACTGGATGTAAATCCCAAGCATCACATAAAACTGAATACATAACTGAAACATCACATAACTGGATACATAATAGAAAACATAATGTAACTAAATGCATATCTACTATAGCTGGAAGCATGCTGTAACTATAGCTAAGGCACATCGTGAATGATGAATGAACTGATTATGCTCAATTTATGCTTCATTATTCATTATCTTTTCTTTACTTAGCTGAAGGCCCATGTCTCAGTATCGAACTGCGCGTGGATCATCAGAAACATCCGTGATCATACTTTCTTTATGAGCCTCGACTGGGCTCATTATGTATTCGGAGCCTCGTGTGATAAATGGGAATTTTAGATTCTTAGAGTAGATTAAAATTGTATGTATGTATCAATTTTGATAAATAAAATGTGAAAAAGTTGTGTTTTAATACTGTTGTGAATACTGTAAAAATGTTCTGACAGTGTTAAAGTGAGTCAGTTCAGGAATGGAAAATCTTACCGAGCATATTTGGGTGAGACGGTTCGAAATCAGAGCCAAAAACCCCAGGGAGTATATTGAAATGCACTAAAAAGATAGAAATTTACGGTATAGAATTTTGATCAAACGGAAGCAAAATAAAACAAACCGACCGCACCGGAGGTACCCGGAACCCACCTACACGATTTTAGTAAAGTTCCGTTCAGTTTCACTTTCAGTCAAAATTTGACCACGAATTAATTAGTGAATTAATCCATATATATAATAGGATGACATCACACATACGATGTCATAAATATTTTTTTTAAGGCTTGGAAAGTATTATAAAAGAGGTGTATGGCTAGGATTTGTTGTCTTTGAGATCAAGGGTTAAGATCATGCCAAAATAACATTTGAAACAAAATTAAAAAAATTGGAAAAAGGCCATTCGGCCACCTAGAAAAAGGGCAGGAAAAATTTTGATTTTTGACCCAAAAATATTGCATTTTAGTCCTTGAACAATTAGCAAATTGTTGGAAAAAAAATTGCTAAGTGGTCCCTAGCTTTTGCCTATAAATAGGCTTCAAAATTCATTCAAAAAATGAAAAAAAATTGGCCAAACTCTTGCCAATTCTCTATAGCCCAAAATCGTGCCCCTTAAGTGCATTCTAAGCCAAAAATTTCCAAAATTTCACACCAAAATAACTTTCAATCATAGCCAAGGTTGCAAGGGAACAAACTCATAAGGTTAGCTTCTAAATTGAAGCAATTTTCCTTGATTTTGTTTAGAAAATCCATGGGTCTTGGATGTGGGAAAACATTGATAAAAATTGATGTTTTGTTAATGATATGATTAGTTTGGTGGTTTAGAGATTAAAGCATGATTTAGGTTTAAGAAACAAGCAAAAATTTATGCTTGGTTCCATGAAAAACCGTGGCACTATTGGTATGAAAAATGATTGGAAATTTGTGATTTAGTTTAGTGTTTATGTTCATTTGCTAACATGTTGAATTAAGCATGAATTAGAATCAAGAAACAAGAAAATTTGATGCATTTTCATACTAAAATCCATGGGTGACAAACACTAGAAAATGGAAAATTTTTAGTGTTGAACAATGATGAGTAATGTTAATAAAACCCTAGGAAAGAAAATAAAATTTTCTAGGGTGCTTTAGCATAAAAATCTGTGGACAATGCTAGGGTTGGAGTGAAAAATTGGTTAGGTTTTAATGTTAATTTGTACATTTGAAAACCTAAGAATAAATTGTGATAATTGTTAAAGGTGATGAAAAACATTTGATGATGATTAACCTGATAAACCGAGGCTAGGTTTGGAAATAGTTTGATGAAGTGTATTGAATTCTGATTATAGGTTAATGTTGAAAATTTTTATACAAAATTTGGTAACTTTATATAAAATAGGCCTCTGGTATAGTACATGGCAGGTACAAAGGTTCTGAGTTGTACCTAATGCCGGGAAAACCTTAAAATACAAGCGAAAATGCTGTCGAAATTTCTAAAACGACATAAGGGCATTTCGGGAAACGAGGGATAAAAATTTTAGACTCGGAAAGGAAACTGAAACCCCTCGGTGGATTAGGATTGAAAATGGAAAACCAACCTAAGAGGAATAGTAAACCGACCCTTAATGACTAAAATGCCTAAAATAGGAAAAAAAATTCATGTTAGGGATATTTTGGGAAACGAGGAAAAAAAATAGGTCGGGCTCGAAAACCCGAGCCTCTCGGGGACCGAGGGCTGGGGACGAAACGAAAAACATTTTAAAAGTAGTGAAATACCCATTTGAGACTCCGAAACGCTAGAAAAATGAGAAACGACCCTAGGTGACGGATAAATAGTAACCAAGGGCTGGAAAAATAGATAATTGAAATTTTGTAGCAAATTAAGCTGTAAAATGATAAGATAGAATAGTTATGGTCTCGAGAACCGTCAAGGGCAAAATGGTTATTTTGACTAAAAATTTCCAAAAGGCTCGGAAAGGACCATAAAGGACCTAAAATAACTTAAATAAAATTCTAGGAACCAAAATAGAGATTTTAGAGTTGAAAATCTAGAGATTAAATAATACACGGCATGTACAGTGAAACACGACCGTATGGAGTGAACCCGAGGGGTACACGGGCTGGGACACGGGTGTGTTGCAGGCTGTGTACCATAAATAAAGTTAAACTATGTTGAATTGTTAAGTGAAATGAATATATATTTAAAGTAATAATTAATAAAAGAATATTAACAGACAAAATTATGTCTGTAGGAACCCAAATTAGAGATTAAACTGCGGAGGAGTCCCAGAAGTGGACATTATCGCAGTATTGGTAAGTTGAAGCATTTTCATGTCTGCAACATGAAATACTATATTACTTTATTATGTACTAGTTGTACATTAGGTATCAAGTTCTATGGACAGTTGGGGATTAGTTAGTATAACAGGTCCCACATAATAAAAGGAAAAGAATATCTAAGGCCTACGGGCGATGGAGGTTAGTGACCTTGAGGTGACGATTAATGTCACTTGGTCAGAATTATAATTGAAGGATGGTAATAAAACCATTTAAGGCGTACCGCCCCTCCAACATTATGATGGAGGTTTTTTAGGTCCTACGAGGATATAATAAGGGCTGTCGAGGCAGAAGCTCTAGGGTCGCTTCCTAGGCCCTCCTAATCAGCGCGCAACATAAATTATCGGTACTGCCATAAAAGAGCTCAATACCAGAATACAAATAGAGAAAGAGTAATGTGAAGCCTTAAATTTTATTTAAGGGTCAATATATAATTTAAATAAAATTAGTGTGCCAAAAATTAATTAAAAATCCTTTTGGAAACCCTAGGTTGGTTTCCTAGTCAAATTCCGCTCAAAAAGTCAACAATTTGAACTTCAAAAAGAAACCCTAAAATATTCGGCCATCACTTGGGATTTTAATTAAAATTTAAATTCCACAAATCCAAGGAGGATTCAAATTCAAATTTCATCCCTTAGATATAAAGAAGAAATTTCGGCCATAAAGTATAGGAAATAAAGGAGATTTTTATTTGAATCAAAAGCTAGGTCAAAACTCAACCAAAATTCAAATTATTTTTCCTTAAAAACTAAGGGATAATTTTCAGCCACTTAAGGGGAAATAAGAGAGAAAACCTTAGCCTCAAAACAGCACAAAAACTTTCCCTTTTGCCCCTTAAAATTTCGACCAAACAAGGAAGAGAAAGGGAAAGAAAGAAAACCTAGTATAAAAACCCTCTTTTGACTCTCATTCACCCTTCCTTTCACACTCAAAAATTCGGCCAGCTTTCCCTTCTCTCCTCTCTGAATTTTCTCTCCCAAAACACACCCAAAATAGCAAACAAAACTTACCAAAAGGTAGCTCAAAAATTTAACAATCTTTGAGACAACAACAAGGTGAGAAATCAAAATTTTTTTTCCTTCCTTTTCCTTTTGATTTCAAATCTGAAATTTTATATGGTTTTCTCCACTGTTTCCCTACTGTTTTGAAGACTCCAACACTCACACAAATTCAGCCAAAAGGGAGACCAAACATCAAAAATAGTGCAGCACAAACAAGGTGTGATTTCTCTCTCAAACCCTAAAATTTTTGCCTCATTGATCCCCTTTTCAAAAACCCTATTATCATATGTGTAAGATTTTATGATTTTGTCAATTTGATTCCTAGGTTGTGTTAATGAAATATAAATACGGTTTTCCACAAAATTTCGTGATCATTGGTTGAAAATTGAATTGGTTTGAGGCTAATCGAAATTCGGACACAGAAAAACGGAAATCCGGAAAATTACCATATGAACAGTAAATTTGTGTCGGCCATAACTTGAGTTTTAAAAACAATTTTTGAGTAATTCTTGAGCCTAAAATTAAATTCAAGATGTTCCTTAAATGCCTACAAAATTTCAGAACCAAACTCATCCGTTTGCCTCAAAATATTTTTCTAAGATAGGCGGATAGAACTGCCAGGTTTTGAACTGAAACTGAAACCCAGATTTTTATGCCTGAAAACAACCCTCGGTTTTTGGCCTAGTTGAATAACCAAATGATGTCCAAAAATCATAAAAATTATATGGAATTAAAGCTATGGATGTCTAGTTTAACATATTAAAAATTTAGAATTTTTGGGATGAAAAATATATTAATATGGATTTTACATTCAGCCTAGGTCAGTCTGCCCATGCCCAGTAATATCTTAACTTAGAATTTTTCAAAAATTTTAAATCCCAAATGTTTATTAAACGTTTTAAAATCTTTTGTGGCACACTAAAATGATTGGACGATTATTTCTAGACCTAGACTAATCATATGTTGTGATTATAGGACTTATTTGACGTTCTTGCTGGATTTGTGGATCACGTTATCGTAACGCTTGTGCGATAATCGAGGTAGGACATTCTAGCCTTTTCTGGGAGTAGTCAAGTGTTTTAAATTTCCCTGTTTTATCGATGGCATGCTGTTTTTAGTTTATGAAATTATTATATTGTTTTTTGATGAAATAAACGCATGCAACGTATTTGGTAATTAAATGTGTATTGATTTATGGCATAATATAACTTGGTAAATACCATCTTTTGAATAATCCGATGAACATAATTGAGCTCTAGTTCACGATCATTGTAAATGATGCATGCGTCCCAAAGTTGACGCCATGGGGGAAGGTCCCTAAACCTACGCAGGGCCGTTCGGCCTATTTAGACCGTAACGAGATGATCTAGGATAATTCAAATTCGAGGCACGTATATTATAGCTACGACAAGTCCTCACTCATAATATGATGGTTTGTTTTAATGATTTATTATTTTAATATTGGGGCACGTATATTGCAGCTACGCTAAGTCCTCAGCAGAATAAAACTTGCATTAAAAATGTTTTTCACGAAATTGTTGATTATTTTTTTGTTATGATTATTATGTCATGTATTTTTTTTTTAAATTGTTGATTATTTTTGGAAACGAATATTATGCCATACTTTTAAATGTTATCTGTTAACCCACCTTTGTTCCTGTCCTACTGAGCCAGCGCTCACGTCCCTTTTTCTTTGTGATTTCGAAATGACTACTTCCAGGTGTGGGAGGTAGCAGTTCCGAAAATCGTTGAGCTATCCGTTTCTACCGAGGATGATACTATCCGTTTTCTCCATCTTCTTCTTTCTGTTTCTCGTTCTGATGTAATGAGACATTAAGCTTGGACTTTATTTCACGTTATTTAAATTCTATGCTTGGAAATATTTATGGTTGGTAATTTCTTTTGAAAACCGATTTTGTGTTTGATTTCCCCATTAAAAGGTATTTACTTTCTACTTTATTTTGTTTTGTGGTTATGATGCTACTTTATAAATAATTAGGCTTAGCTAAATTATAATGTTGACCCGTTTTTCGTAATAAATGTTTTCCTTAAATCTTGGGTTGATATTATGATTTGGCTGCCGTGTCACGTGTCTAAATTTTGGGCCGTGACAAGTAATCAATAATATGATAAAAGTCATGATTGAGCATAACTGAAGCTTACACTAATTATAGCGAACTTGGTTAGAAAAATATGAATAGTAACTGTTAGGCTAATGTGAATAGTAACCGATTAAAGTAATGTGAACAGTACGTGTTAGGGTAACCGCTACTATTCATCGATCAAAGGTCAAAGTCACTATTTATGATGAATAGTATTATTCATAGAAAATGGTATTTTAATGTTTTTGAATCTACGCGATTCTTATTAAGTATGTTTGAACTTACTGAGCCTGTTAGCTCAGCAGTTTGTTCATGTTGCAGGTAAGAAACCTGTCCAGTGGACTATATGGATGGCAGCAGGATGTGCAAGTGTCAAGGGATAGGGAATTCACGGTGGACTTGGCCCTGCCATAAGTCTTCCGCTGAGTTTTGCGAGTTAGTGAATTGAAGAGAATGTGTCATTGAAAAAAAAATACAGTATAAATATTTTGTATGTTATACATTATGTTGTACTCAAAAAGACAACTAAAAGTTAGTATTGTATTTTACATGGCTTTTATACTTAGTTTTCTTTTTGAGAAAGTATGTATTAAAAAGAAAAAAAAATTTTGGGCATAATTTTGGGCCCTGAAAATATGAGTTGAGAGAAAAAGAGTTTTAAATGGCGATCCGGATTCGACACAAGGGCTGTCCTGATCAGCAACAGAGTCAGTTCATTACAGTTTCGTGTAGTTGGATTCGGGGGCACCACACCTCGGCTTGGCTCGTCATTCCTAAACTAAGAAACCTCTTTAGGCGGGAGAGGCCGGTACAACATGCTTAATAATTACCCAATTGTTGAAACATATCTGATATCCCCATGCCATAAGCTCTAGTAGGCTTTTCCTTGATCTCACGTGATAGGGATCTAATGGCATCTAACTCATGCTTTCATTAATCTACGCAATTATAAAGCTATATGCTCTTGTAACATGCTATGCAAAAACTGTGCATGTTTTACATTTTTAACATAGTGTAAAGACAACACTTTAAGCTAATTTTTGCTCATGCTGTAGGTGGAGTTGTACTTACCTGATCTGCAGGCAAAACTTGTACTCTCACCCTTGTCAAATTATAGGTATCTACCTGTCATTATAACGTATTCCATCAATACTCATTGCTGAGTCACTAATACCATTAGTGACTAAAGTACCTATTAGTGTACATTACCGATTGCCATTGGTACTAACTTACTCTCTTAGGTCACTACTATCGTTAGTGACTACAAATTTTATTATTGTATGTTACCGATGCCCATCGGTACCCAACTGCTCTACTTTAGGAATTTGGTATCTAATTTATAATTGTGCTTGATTAATTTGTCTACCTGACAAACCAATCATCGTTTCTCACTATCTCGTTCAAACTCAGTCATTAACTGGTTAACCAACTAGTTAACTGACCGGTTACCTCGCACATCGATGACTAGGTAGCCTACGGGGTTACTCGCATATTTGGTGTGGTAGCTAATCGGGCAAACTCTACTGTTTTATTTATTTTAAGAAAGTTGTTTTAGAAGTCTTATAGAATTTTGGCGAGAATATATGTTCTTTGAAACCACCCCCATATCACCCCGTTGGAAGGTGGGGGCATTTTATCAAAACCATTTTTTTCCATTTTGAAAAGTGAAGAACACAGTTTGGTGTTCATTTTTTAAAAGTGGTTCTTGAACCATTTTACTGAAACTAGTTTAAAACTTATTTAAAATGATTTAATTTGTGAATATAAAACTTTTGGTCCTTGATGAGAAGAACAACTCTTATTTTCATCTCAGAGCTCGAATCACACTCCAAGGGGTCCTAAACTCATCAACCCCATGGCTAAAACTATGCCCAGTTTTAGGAAAAATTCCAGTTTTATGCTTGTTTGAAACAGCTCTGTTTGGGGCAAGAAACGACCAAATTTTTACAACTTGCACAAGTTGTCTTAAAGTTTCGCTGAGATCTAAAAATTTCATGTTGAGTTCAAGATCTGGTTCGGACTCTAAGTTAGTCATTTCTATAAAAATCTGAAACTGTTCCTATGGCCTAGGATTTTAGTCTCACTTTTGAACTTTGGTTAAATACTACTTGAAAAACCTATCTTGGTGTCATTTTTGACCAAAGGCTTTTTGATGCAAAAACGACCGTAACAAATTTTCTTAAAACTTCGTGTTTTACCAAATCCCAAAAATGGACCATAACGTGGTCAAAAATGGCCAAAACTGCTGCTTAAAGAATAAGATAGGTTGGTTTCCAGCCAACCCTAAAACGTCCTTTCACATATCCATCTACAAAAATTTAAAGCTCAAGCACATAACCATAAAAATACATAACCAAAAAGCTAAGGGCTCAAAATAAAGATTATTATGACCCATTACTCAAACAAATACACATAAATTTCCTTGATCAAAACTTAAACAAAACTAAATCTCGAATAGGGTTTCGGTTTTTACCTTGTGTGCCATGAAGCAAGCACAATCTGAACCAAGGGGTGGGTGACCAAAACCATGTGGTCCTTAGTGAGAAAGGGAGTTGGTCTTTGCTAGAAAGGAAACACAAAATTCTCTTTTATCATCTAGCCAAACGAAACCAACAAAACCACAAAGATTGGTTCTAGAACCTTACCGAAAACAACCTTGAAATGGCTTGGCTGGAAGCCTCCTACACAAGCTTGAATGTGGCTGATTTTTGGTAAAGTTTTGGTGAAGTTTGGCTGGGTTTCTTGGCTAGGAAATGGTTAGGTTTTGGGTTGGAGAGGGGTCGGTTGTAGATAAGAAAAGAAGAAGAGAAGTGTTGGTGTTTTGGGTGTGCCAAAAGAAGAAATAATACCCTAGACCAAGCACATCTTTTTATAGGCAAAACTAACAAAGATTAATCAACCTAAAGCTCACTTAATTAAGCTAATTTTCTTGCTAATCTAGGGACAAAACCCTGATGTTGGCTAACCTCAAAAACCGAGGAAGGCTGCACACAAAAGGAGGCCAAATGCCTTAAATGCATGGTTGGAATATTTTATTCAATGTGTCATAAGCCTGGGCAATATTTTAATGGCAATTTTTGGGCTACAATGCGGCTGGTTTTTGCTGCCTTTTCAGCTGCAATACATGGATTCCTAAAGGGGAAATTAATCTATAAAAACTTCTCTTTGCAGTCTAATTTCCCCTGATGGTGTTCGATCTTTTCTCGATGGTGTTCTAGATTTTGACTGAAATTGGATTTTCTTGATCCATTTATTATATTGATTATTCTTGGTTAGATTGTAATGCCTGTGAACCCATTCTGTATCTATTTTACTATTCATTTTCTGTATTGTGGTTATGCCTATACTGTGTTGACACTGCACGTGCATAACGAGGTTGTTTCGTGCGAAATTGCAAACACAGTCTATCCTGACTAATTTGGACATGCTGATTTCAAATTTATCAGTTTTACATCCATCTAAGGTCGTCTGGACCAGTTTTCGGGATCTGTGTGATCCCACCTCAAAAAGCGTGTTTTGCGCTCAATTGACTAATTTAAGCGTTCTGAATCTAAATATATCAATTTCAGGCTAAGAAAAGGTTGTCTTGACCCCTTTCCCTATACTGCGTATCTCTCAAACAAAATTTCGTGTTTTGTGCTCAATTAACTAAATTGAGCCTGCTGACTGTTTATATATCAGTTTTGTGCCAAATTAAGGCCGTTTTGACCATTAACCTGACATTGTATATCTATTATTCACTATTCACTGCTTTCTATTTAACTGACTAGTCTGCGCGTTCTGGCCTTGATTTTGTCAGTTTTTGGGCGAAAAGGAGTCATCTGGACCATTTTTCTCGATACTGTACATCTGTTAGGGTAATAATCACTACTGTACTCAAATAACCAGTCTGAGCATACTGATGACTCGCTCACCAGTCCTGTGTTAAGAAATGGTCATCTAGACCGGTTTCTTGATGCTGTGTGTCTTATACGCACATACACATAATAGGGTGGACCGATTTCACTGTCGGTTACCCTTTCACTGCATGAATAGTAATAAAACATTACTGTACCTATTTAATTCATTCAACTAGAAAATATACTATATTTATTAACTTAATTACTCATTACATATTAATTAGGTTTCATGAATCATGGGAGTCATTACAGTGGGTCTCTGTTCAATACACGACCTTCAACACGGGCTCTTACAGAGGTGTGTATCATGCAACATGGGCATGTGTACTCTAGACATGGGTGTATACCAGTTGAGATTGCTCAACACGCCCAGTTCCTGGAACACAGCCTCTCACATGTTCAATGGTTTGAGTGGTAAATGGCCACTTACTGTAAGCAGGCCTAGCTACCTTAATTTTAAACTTACTTTTAAACTTACTCTTTAATACTATCTCTTGTGGGTGACCCGACTCGCGCGAGCCGTCCACTTAAAACTTTACTCTTCTTAACTATACTTTTCTTAACTTTACTCTTCTTGTCTTTACTCTTCCTGACCTTACTCTTCTTAATTTAGCGTACTTACTTTACTTCTTATACTTTTCTTACTTTCTTTAAACTTTTCACTTAACTTCATTCTTTTAAAGTACTTTAAAAAGTACTTTCTTTGACAAACTCAGCTCTTATACTATTAAAATTTGCCATTTTATACTTGGTATTTAAACTTACTTGCAGAAGTAGTATTTGAAAAATTACTGATAAATTTTTTTTTCTTTTAAAACTTGATTTAAACATACGAGTTTTTAAAAAGCATATTGAAATACGTCATAAACTTAACTTATATTAAACCTTGTCTCTTTTCTTTACATTACATATGTATTTTCTTTTTGATGCAGCAGAAAATCACAGTGAAACCATAATCCACCCCATGACACTCTGGGAATCTGTCTGCCAGCCCATCTGTGTCTTTTTTCATAATGTAGGCAGCTTACTCTTATTACCTACATCATGAACAGACTAGTGAGCTAGAGCTCAGTAAGCACAAACAAACATTAAATATATCATACACATAAACTTATATTTCATAACACATCTCATACATAACACTTCATAAACCACATCAACTAAGAACAAAGGTTAGTCAATTTATGCCAACTTATTCTCGTTCTACGTTCTCATTGTTCTTTCTTTTCTTTCTCATCATTCTATTCTTTCTGTTCTTTTTTTTTTTCCTTTTCTTTCTATTCCTTTTTTTTCCTTTTCTCTCACTATCTTGTGGGCCCATGGTTGGACGTACCACACACTAAACTACCACACACTGGGGTGGCATCTTTAAGCCATTAACTACCGCATCTTGGGGGTAGCACCACACAACTAGGGTGGAGGCCATAAATGTTAAACCTCACTCTGGGAAGGTCGTACGCCAACTTTTAAATTTTTAATCTTATTATCTTATTTATCTTTATCTTTCTTTACTTTAGCTTCTCAACCTTTTTTGACCTTGTGAACGTATTAGATTATCATGTCACCAAGCACAACTTTTATATAAAGCTTAATCAGAAACTTTTTATCTCTTGTAAACATTTCTTTTAAGAAATGTGTTGTAACCTCATTTCACAACAACACATCATAACATATTCCTGTGACAAGTCAGTTCGTGAGTAGACAATTAAATGTCTGTACTTACCTATACTTTTGCTCGAATCTCTTTCTTTGCTTCTGGATCCCTAGACGCTCCTTCGTCGCCTCTATGTCGAATCCCTATAACTGAAATAGTTATGACTATTTTAAAATCTTTACTTTATACATAAAACTTATTAAAATGTAATCATTCTACGTTTAATTTTCTTAATCATGAACTTAGGGGTCTAAAATCCCATTTCTAGCCTTTCCGTCAACTTTTGCCAAAATGATAATGAATAGTAACTTTGATGTGAATAGTAACTTTAACTAATGGTCATACTTTCATAAATAACTTTTCTTCTTTTAAAATCTTGAACTTGGCCTTAAAAAATCTTAATTAAACTCATTTGTCACTTTTTCGCTAACTTTTGGAAAAATGATCGTTGTATCCCAAACTTTTGGTAAAATTACCATTTTACCGCTAGTTGGATTTTTATCACTTAAACTTTACTTTTGGCCTTTAAAACCCTAATTAGAGCCTTTGAATCATTTTTAGAGCTCTAATGGTTCATTTTGACTATTTTCTAAATCTTTGGCAAAAATTACCGTTTTGCCCTTAATGGGGTTTTCTTACTTTTTTTCATCTTAAAACTTGATTCTAGCCTTACGAATTCTATTTAAGATAGTCTAAGGCTCTAACGGTCCTTTCTGAGCATTTCAAAAATTTTGGTCAAGATGGTCATGAATAGTAATTTTGATTGTGAATAGTACTATTTATATGAATAGTATTTTGCCTTGACCGTGAATCTTGTCATTTTAATGCTTAGACTGGGTTTTATAAGTCCAAATATTATAAAATGATGAATTTAAAGGCTTAACGCCCCTTTTTGGACCTTTTCAAAATTTTTGGTCAAAATGATCATTTTGCCCCCGACGGACCTTTGGGCCGTAAAATCTTTACTTTAACATTTTAATGGGATTTTTTAAACCCAAAAATCATAAATTCATCTTTTTAGGCCTGAATAAATTTTTACAACATTAATCGCTGTAATTTCTACAATTATTTCACGCCCTCGAGTGGCATTATTCCGATGCGTAGGGGTCGTTTCTCGTTTTTCTAACGTTTCGGGGCCTCAAATGGACGTTTCACTACTCTTAAAAACGTCCGCCATCCTTTCTTAGACCTTAGTCACTGAGGGGGCTCGGGTTTTTACCCCGACCATAATTTTACCCCTCATTTCCCAAAATGCCCTTAAGGTCGTTTTTCTTCCTTTTTCATTATTTAAAACTTCGGCAGCATTTTGGCTTAAATTCTAGGTTTCCGACGTTTAGGGAACGCCTCAAAACCATCTAACCTCTCTAACTTGCCACATACCATGCCAGAGGTCTAATTTTTGTGCAAAAGTCTAAAATTTTTATGTAAAAATTCTCATAAAAACTGTGGTGGCCCGCCCTGAATTGAGGCTATAGTACTTGTATAGTAGAGCTTGAAGTCAACTATAATAGACTGTCACCTCAATGGGTCGCTGGCATCTTACTTGTAACTTATTCTTGTGGATTACCATTCGTAATTTAAAATTTTCTTTTGTTCTAAAAAATGGGGATTTTTTTTAAAACTATTTGTGACTGTAAGCTGTATAAACATAAGCATCATAAAACATGAGAGAAAGTATTGTCATACTTGCTGCACATAATTTACATCATAATATATTTTCAAAATATAATTCAAAATCTACTTTCCAAAACATAATTCAAAAGCTACTCAGCGGAAAACATCAGCAGGACCATTCCCCTCGCCTAACCCTAGAGGTAGATGTAATCCCGCCCCTCGTCCATCTACTGCCTACTGTTATACAAGCTTCTTACCTGCAACATGAATAAACTTGTGAGCGATAGGCTCAGTAAGTTCAAACATACATGCAAGAACATAAAGCATAAAATCATTCTATACTAGTACTGTAGCCTCAATTGGGTCGCTGGCATCTTACTTGTAACTTGTTCTAGTGGATTACTATTCATAATTTAAAATTTTCTTTTGTTCTGAAAATTGGGGATTTTTTTTAAAACTATTTGTGACTGTAAGCTGTAAAAACATAAGCATCATAAAACATGAAAGACAGTATTGTCATACTTGCTGCACATAATTTACATCGTGATATATTTTCAAAATATAATTCAAAATCTGCTCTCCAAGACATAATTCAAAAGATGCTCAGTGGAAAACATCAGCAGGACCATTCCTCTGGCCCAGCCCTGGAGGTATATGCAATCCCACTCCTAGTCCATCCACTACCTACTGGTGTACAGGCTTCTTACTTGCAACATGAATAAACTTGTGAGCGACAAGCTCAGTAAGTTCAAACATACATGCAAGAACATAAATCATAAAATCATGGAAAGTAGTATTCATATGAATAGTACTTTGACTTGTGATATGAATAGTAAGGTTTGTTAGGAAATACCCTAAGCATTAGAGACATTTTGATGTATTCATTTTGAACTGGATAATAAAATTATATATAGAGGTTATTCATTACATTGCTATCTGTCCTCGTCTTATTTACATGTTAAAGTAAATGTAAGCAAATATGGCTCACTGACTGCTTGTGTTAAAACTGTTAGAACGTTGCATGCAATGGACTTTTGTATGCGAGAAGACAATGTTCTAAAGTTAGCGGTCTAAACTATGGTCTGTAGTCTATGGGGTTAGACCGAGCATCTAACTCATGTTAAGACTATTATGTTGTCTAAAGCCTTGGAGGGGACGGTTTGTCTTGACTGTCTGGAGCTGGACACCCAAGTAGAGACATATATATGTTACTTGGTGGCGACATATTAGACCGGGACTAAAACATGATTGATCTACGTAGTCCGCTATGAGTGGATCAATCCGCTTTTGACGTTCATTGTGCAATAACCTTAATCCTGAGTAAATGAACTACTTCATGTATATGACTTGTGTACTTTGATGTTCCAATGGCTAAAGCGTCTCAGAGGTAGTAAGCTTATAGACCGGTTCATTGGGTGCATGACTTGTATACGATGAAGGGTTCGTTTACAGATATCGGAATCATAGCTCTAAGGAGTTAAAGGTATCCTCTTAAAGGCATTATACTGAATATGAAAATGGACAAGGCCTTGGGTCGTCTGCTGGGCGGATGACTTCTTATTCACATATGGTGAATAATCATTTTCTTAATTCGATAGTATAATGGAACTTTAAGATAGCCTGATCAGTAGGATTAAACAGACTTTGACCTAAGGCTGATCATGGATATCATATGAGGGTTTTGCATATATGACAAGGTCATTGGATAGTAGCTCGTCACAGGCTTACTAATACGGTATATAATTGGGAGTTCAGTTTCAGGTTTATAGTGGTGTGACTCTGAAACTAGTGATCATATGATTGAGTTGTTCAGCAAAGAATGATGATCATATGGATTTGCAGGAGCCCGATTATATATGTCCAATCAATCCCTCTACTAGCTCCACATAATTCCTTAACGTTTGGCAAATTGATTTGTGTATGCTATTGGCTGGTTTATTTTGCATGGATGGTGATGACACAGGATTAGGATGGTAGACAAGATTCTCTCCGGTTGGATTCAGATTTTGTTTTGGATAATAGAGTACACAATTATTCGAACTCCAAATAAAGTTGCCATGATTTTATTTGAGATTGGATTGGAGTTGTAGAAAATTATCCATGAGAACAAGAATTTGAAACACAACCGTTTTGTGGATTTTGAAATTTGAATTTTGAAATTTGAAATTTGAAATTTGAATTTGAAATTTGAATTTGAAATTTGAATTTGAAATTCAAATTTGAAATTTGAAATTGAAATTCAAATTTGAAATTTGAAATTTGAAATTTGAAATTTAAATTTGAAATTCGAATTTGAAATTTGAAATTCAAATTTTGAATCACAGTCCAAGTGGGATTCAAATTTGTTGCGGAAAATCCACAAGGTTTGAAATTCGAATTTGAGTTGGATTTGGAGAGGATAATCTTGTTCGAATCCTACTTGAATTTTGAATCTAAATCCTAACAAATTGTGGACGAAATTTTGAGGATAATCCTCAATGGAATTTCGGTTTTTGTGGATAAGGTTCAAGGGAAAAATTCAAGTTTCAATCCCGAATTTGGATTCTCTCCTTCCCTGAAAAGTGGCCGAAATTATGGCGGAAATCTCCTAGGAAAATTCGGTTATTTTGGATAAGGTTGAGATAAGATTCAAGCTTGAAAATCCTAGTGGAATTTTAATTCTCCCTTATCCTAAAAGTGGCCGAATTTTTTGAGGAGATTTTCTCCTAGGAATTTTAGATTTTTTGGTTGAAAAAGGGAGATAAAATTCTAGTTAAAATCTTGTTTAGATTTAGATTGGATTTATCCTAAATAAACCGAATTTTATTGTTGGGATTTTCCCATGGAAAAATTCAGATTTTATGGTTATGGATAAGGGAGAATATCTTTTCCTAATCCAATTTGAATTCAGAGAATCACCTCATGCAGGTCTATAAATAGGGATCCTGCCACTCCAGTTCTCTCAGACCACAGACTCTCAGGTGAGTAGGCTTATTGTTGCACAGCTCATTGTGACAATAAGTCCTTTAGAGATCTGGGTGGTCGAAAGAAGACTAGCAATGCTAGCATACCGATCGAGGTTCAGAGTACCCACATACTCAGCCATTCAGGAATTGGAGAATAGTAGAGAAGGCTAGTTGGTTGAAGCCTCCGGTCATTCTCCTCCAGCAAGATTGGCTTCCTTGAGGTATGAGTTTTAATTATTGTTGGTTTATTGTATATGGCATCATGAGATATTTAACGATCTAAAAAATTTTTATTGTTCCGCTGCGCCACTCTGATACGTTTTTACCGATTTACTTTCCTGCAATTGGTATCAGAGCCATCTCATGACTATGCCATGTACATAAATTAGACAATTACTTAGTCTTTTTATTTATGTATGGATTTGATATTTAGAGAGTGGCATTATAGGGTTCCTTTGTGTTGTTATCATGGATTATGTATAAAGTATGTGGTTATTTTAATTTTTTGAATTATTACAAGCATACTTGTTTATACCGGTTATGGTTCCTTAGCATTTAGAAAAATTGTATCTAGGAATTTTTATGCAACCATGGGAGCAGTTTATTAACACTGTAATTTTCCCATGGATTTTAATTTTTGTCTCTTAGAATTTTTATGGTTAGAATTTTTGTACACCATAAACGGTTTAGGAAATTTTATGTAATTATTCTTGGAGGAGATTGAAGATTGAAGACCGTAATTTATTTTTTCCCAAAAGTTAAATTTGATTTAAAGGTTGAAATTTTGATTGTGTGGAAAATTTCAATTTAATTGGGATTCAAATTAATTTTTGGAGATCCTAATAGGTAAATTGGAATATGACACGAAAATCGGGACACACCCCCTCGGAATAGGCCGGCGGGCCTTGGTGGGGCTACAGCCCCTACCCTCGGGCAGGATGGGGCTGTGGCAGCCCCTGTGCAGGCCAACACCACCCACGGCCGTAGGCTTGGCCTACAGCCAAGGGTGGCCGTGGCCTGCCCAAGGCTGGCCGCAGCCTGGCAGCCCGGCAATGCTGCACAAAGGGGGCAGCAGTGGGCTGCCAGCCCCTTTGGGGCTGATGGCTGCCGCCTTCGAGGGCGGCGTTGTGACCGTCTAAAAATCAGAAAATTTTGATTTTTAAATTAGGGATTTAATTTTAAATCATGTTTAAAAATATGTAATTGAAAATTTGAAATTACATATTATTACACATGATGTTTAAAATTGTTTAAAATTTGAATTGGAAATTTAAATTTGAAATTCGAATTTGGAATATGAATTTGAAATTTAAATTTTTGGAGATTTAAATTTTAAATAATTCTTGGGATGAGAAATAAATGGAGAGGCTACATAAAGATGGATACAGGAAGACGGAACAAAATTCAAGACCCAAAGAATGCTTTGGATGGAATTTTGTAATCTTTATTTTCTTTGTCCTAGGATGGAACCATGGCTTGGTTATTCTGTCAATTATTTTTTCTGTGATATGTTATAGATGTATAAATATGTATTGATGGATGTTTTATATGCATATTTGATAACATGTCATATAGGATAGGTGAGTGCCGCTCATATTATATTGATCATACATAATTTGTCAAAACTTGCATTTTTTTTTTCAAAATATTAAGTGGTAGAGGGTTTCAAACAAAACCCACGGCCTCCATTGTTGATCCATATGTGAAAGCATGGTAACGCCTCGTGTCAGTTCTGCCCTGACCACGCCCCTCGGTAGGTGTTTACTGCCGCCGGTATACTAGATTGGATCTCCTATGTGGAAAACGTGTTCGGGTACGATCCTATTCATGACCACCCCTCGGTGGCTTGGTAGGACGTGGATCGGGCTACGTAAACAATGGTTGTACACTCAAGACTCGTTTAGTTATTAACCTTCCCTAGAAGCTCTGTTAACTAAACTGGTGGCCAAATAAGCGGTTATTAATATATGTCTTAACCTTGGAGGATTTAAGGCAACATATATTAATTGGACGGGATCCATGTTCCTGCTATTTGTTTTCATGACCACCCCTCGGTGGCTTGGTGCAATAGGTGCTGTGAATTACCGTTGTAATGCTACATGTTTTTTCAAGTTTCATGTAGGAACATACTTGTATGTTTTATTTGCTAAATTATCTGTATATTTGCTTGGGCTTTATAATGATATCTAGTATAATTTTATTTCAGTTCAAAATGTCACCGACACCCTTCATTTCAATACTTACTGAGAATCAACTGAATGGCGACAATTATAAGGATTGGAAAAGAAATCTGTTAATAGTTCTCAGCTGCGAGAGACACAAGTTCGTACTAGACGAACCATGCCTACCTGGGCCCAAACCTGACACACCACTTGAGGAGGTCCCGGTTGCCTATAATCGTTGGAGAGAATCCAATGAGATAGCTCGATGCTACATCCTTGCTAGCATGACGAGTGCTTTACAAAAGCAGCATGAGACTTATCAGGTTGCTAAGGAGATCATGGACAATCTGGAGGACATGTTTAGAGGCCAAGAAAAAATTGGCTCGACAGTCTGCTATCACTAGTATTATGAACTCTAAGCAAAAGGCGGGTACTCTGGTGCAGGACCATATGATCACTCTAATGGGATTCTTCGCTGAGGCTACCGAGAATGGTGCTGAGTTGGACTACAACACCCAGATCGAGATGGTGTTCAAGACTCTGTCTAAAGATTTTGTGGAGTTTAAGGCCGCATACAATCTGGCGACAAGGGAGTTAGGACTAACCAAGCTCATGAAGCAACTCCAAACTTATGAGCGGATGATCAGGGATGGGGATGCAGTCCAACCCAAAGGTGAAGCCAATTTGGCAGAATCTTCCAAACGCTCACGAAAGAGGAAGAGGCCAAATCAGAAGCTAGCGGCTTCCAGTTCTTCTAATCCTCCTGTCTCAGATGGGAAGAAAAAGAAGAAGAACAAGAAGCCCAGGGACCCTAAAAAGTCCAAATGCTTTCGTTGTGGGAAGGTAGGTCACTTCAAGAAGTCTTGTCGGGAATTCCTAGCCGCTAAGGGCAAGGAAGGTAAGGAACTTCACTACTTGGAAGCGTGTTTGGTGGAAGAATCAAAAGACACTTGGGTCATTGATTCGGGCGCCACTAATCATGTTTGTATTTCTATACAGAGGTTCATGAAAATAAGAAGTCTACATGATAGGAGCCTCTCGTTGTAGACTGGAGATGGTAGCTTTGTGGTGGCTGAGGCAGTGGGAGATGTTTACCTTTACTTTGATCAATTTAGGTTTATTTTATTGAAAGACTGTTTTTATGTTCCTAATTTTAAGAGGAACCATATATCAGTAGCTTGTTTAATAAAGGATTCTTATTCAGTTTCTTTTAGTAAAAGAGTTGATATTCGTAGAAATAAGTCTTTTATCTGTTCTGGATGGACGGATGGAAACCTATATTTGATCAAACCAAAGATGTACTCACTGCTTGACACTAAATTAATAGATAACTCTAAAAGGTTGAAAGTTTCTCACTCTAACAAGGTGTATCTTTGGCATTTAAGACTTGGTCATATTAATCAGGATAGAATTCAAAGATTGGTGAAAGACGGTCCTCTGGAATCTCTGGAGGAGGTACGTCTTTCCCAATGTGAGTCTTGTCTAGAGGGTAAAATGACTAAGAGGCCTTTTGGAGCTAAGGGTACAACGGCTCAGGAGCTCTTAGAAATTGTGCACACTGACGTATGTGGCCCCATGAACGTCACAGCACGAGGAGGGTTCGAGTATTATGTCTCTTTCATAGATGATTACTCGAGGTATGGATATGTGTATCTAATGCACCGCAAGAGCGAAACCTTTGACAAGTTCAAAGAGTATCGTGCGGAAGTGGAAAAGCAATTGGATAAATCCATAAAGACACTTCGATCTGATCGAGGTGGCGAATATCTCTCCGATGAATTTCTAGGATATCTCTTAGAGAATGGGATATTATCCCAATTGACTGCACCTGGTACTCCACAACAGAATGGTGTAGTCGAAAGGAGAAACAGGACCTTATTGGATATGGTACGGTCCATGATGAGTTATTCAACGCTGCCATTATCATTTTGGGGATATGCTTTACAAACGGCGTGCTATATTCTAAACCAAGTTCTAAGCAAATCAATTCCTAGAACTCCGTATGAATTGTGGCGTGGCAAGAAGCCCTCCCTTGGACATATGAGAATATGGGGCTACCCGGCGCATGTACTGGATGGGGATGCAAAAAAGTTGGAACCAAGATCAGAATTGTACATGTTTGTAGGGTATCTAAAAGGAGCTAAAGGAGGTCTGTTCTATAACCCGAAGGAACAAAATGTCATTGTCTCAACCCATGCAACATTCTTGGAGGAAAGTCACATAAATGACTGTAAGCCTAGAAGCAAAGTGGTGCTAGAGGAGTTATCGGGTGAAAGAACTACTCCACAGATTTCGGTCTTGGACGCAAGTCTGAGTTCCAGTGAAAGACCTACAGACGACCAATAATTTAGGGTGCCTCGTCATAGTGGGAGGGTTTCGAAGAAACCTAATTCTTCATGTATGATGCTGAGGTATACCAGGCCGAGGCTCATGAGAATGAGGATGATCGGGTCACCTATGATGAAGCTATAAATGATGTTGATTCTAAATCTTAGAAACAGGCTATGAACAATGAGATGGATTCTATGAAATCCAACTCTGTTTGGAAACTTGTAGATTTGCTGGATGGGATAAAACCCATTGGATGCAAATGGGTCTACAAAAGAAAGAAGGATGCGGAAGGGAGAGTGGAAACTTTCAAAGCTAAACTGGTTGCAAAGGGGTACACGCAAAAGGCTGGAATCGATTACGATGAAACATTTTCACCTGTTGCTATGCTGATGTCTATCCGTATTCTTCTGTCCATTGCTGCGGCTCTCGATTACGAGATCTGGCAAACAGATGTCAAGACAGCATTCTTGAATGGCCATCTTGAAGAGTGTATCTACATGATACAGCCTAAAGGGTTCGTAGCGAAAGACCAAGAAAGGAAAGTCTGCAAGTTGCTTAGATCCATTTATGGATTAAAGCAAGCATCCCGCTCATAGAACCAGAGGTTTGATCAAGCGATTAAAACATTTGGTTTTGAACAAAACGTTGATGAACCCTGTGTTTATAAATGTATTAAGGATGGAAAAGTGGTCTTTCTGATGCTTTATGTCGATGATATACTACTCATTGGGAATAATGTAAGGAACTTATCATCGGTCAAGTTTTGGTTACACCAACAGTTTGACATGAAGGACTTGGGAGAAGCTAATTATGTTCTAGGCATTCGTCTCTTCAGAGATCGAAAGAACAAAATGATAGCATTATCCCAAGCTTCATACATAGATAAAATAATTGACAAATATGCAATACAAGAGGCAAAGAAAGGCTCACAACCTTCAATTGCCGGTCTAACTCTTTCATTGGATGATTGTCCCAAGACATCAGAAGAAAGAGAGTGTATGAGTAAGGTCTCTTATGCATCCGCTGTGGGTAGCCTTATGTACGCTATGCTTTGCACTCGCCCGGATATATGTTTTGCAGTAGGTATGGTGAGTCGATATCAAGCAAATCCTGGAACCAAGCACTGGCAAGCAGTAAAGCATATACTAAAGTATCTTAAGAGAACGAGGGATTATATGCTGGTGTATTCTGGAGGGGACCTAACACCCATAGGATACACGGACTCAGACTTCCAGACTTGTAAGGATTCAAGGAAATCGACATCTGGATAAGTGTTTTTACTCAGAGGAGGCACCATTGTGTGGAGGAGCGTGAAGTAGGGCGCACAGCTGACTCTACTATAGAGGCTGAGTATGTGGCTACGGCTGAGGCATCTAAAGAAGCGGTTTGGCTCCGCAAGTTCTTTAGAGACCTTGAGGTCATTCCGGGTGTTGACAAGCCTATCACACTTTACTGTGATAACACAGGGGCTATTGCCAACACAAGGGAATCTTGGCACCACAAGAGGACTAAGCACATCGATCGGAGATATCATATTATTAGAAGGCACGTGGAGACAGGACAAGTGGATGTATGTAAGATTGCGTCCGAGGACAACATCGCCAATCCCTTTACTAAGACTTTGGTGGCCAGAAGCTTTGAGAGGCACGTAGAGGTGATGGGGATGCGTAATATGGCACATCTGTTGGCTTAGGGCAAGTGGGTGATTGTTAGGAAATGCCCTAAGTATTAGAGACATTTGATGTATTTATTTTGAACTGGATAATAAAATTATATATAGAAGTTATTCATTACATTGCTGTCTGTCCTCGTCTTATTTACATGTTAAAGTAAATGTAAGCAAATATGGCTCCCTGACTGCTTGTGTTAAACTGTTAGAACATTGCATGTAATGGACTTTGGTATGGAGAAGACAATGTTCTAAAGTTAGAGGTCTAAACTATGGTCTGTAGTCTATGGGGTTAGACCGAGCATCTAACTCATGTTAAGACTATTATGTTGTCTAAAGCCTTGGAGGGGACGGTTTGTCTTGACTATCCGGAGCTGGACTCCTAAGTAGAGACATAGATATGTTGCTTGGTGGTGACATATTAGACCGGGACTAAAGTGTGATTGATCTACGAAGTCTGCTTTGAGTGGATCGATCTGCTTTTGACGTTCATTATGCAGTAACCTTAATCCTGAGTAAAAGGACGGCTTCACGTATATGACTTGTGTACTTTGATGTTCCAATGGCTAAAGCGTCTCAGAGGTAGTAAGCTTATAGACTGGTTTGTTGGGTGCATGACTTGTATACGATGAAGGGTTCATTTACAGATATCGGAATCATAGCTCTAATGAGGAGTTAAGGGTATCCTCTTAAAGGTATTATACTGAATGTGAAAATGGACAAGGCCTTGGGTCGTCTGCTGGGCGGATGACTTCTTATTCACATATGGTGAATAATCATTTTCTTTATTCGGTAGTATAATGGAACATTAAGATAGCCTGATCAATAGGATTAAATGGACTTTGGTCTAAGGCTGATCATGGATATCATATGAGGGTTCTGCATACATGACAAGGTCATTGGACGATAGCTTGTCACAAGCTTACATAATACGGTATATAATTGGGAGTTCAGTTTCAGGTTTATAGTGGTGTGACTCTGAAATTAGTGATCATATGATTGAGTTGTTCGGTAAAAGAATGATAATCATATGGATTTGTGGGAGCCCGATTATATATGTCCAATCAGTCCATCTACTAGCTCCACATAATTTCTTAACGTTTGGCAAATTGATTTGTGTATGCTATTGACTAGTTTATTATGCATGGATGGTAATGACATAGGATTAGGATGGTAGACAAGATTCTCTCTGGTTGGATTCAGATTTTGTTTTGGATAATAGAGTACACAATTATTCGAACTCCAAATAAAGTTGCCATGGTTTTATTTGAGATTGGATTGGAGTTATAGAAAATTATCCATGAGAACAAGAATTTGAAACACAACTGTTTTGTGGATTTTGAAATTTGAATTTTGAAATTTGAATTTTGAATTTTGAATTTGAAATTTGAATTTGAAATTTGAATTTGAAATTTGAATTTGAAATTTAAATTTGAAATTTGAAATTTGAAATTTGAAATTTGAAATTTGAATTTGAAATTCGAATTTGAAATTTGAAATTCAAATTTTGAATCATAGTCCAAGTGGGATTCGAATTTGTTGTGGAAAATCCACAAGGTCTAAAATTCGAATTTGAGTTGGATATGGAGAGGATAATCTTGTTAGAATCCTACTTGAATTTTGAATCCAAATCCTAACTAAAAGTTGGACGAAATTTTGAGGATAATCCTCAATGGATTTTCGGTTTTTGTGGACAAGGTTCAAGGAAAAAATTCAAGTTACAATCCCAGTTGAATTTGGATTCTCTCCTCTCCAGAAAGTGGCCGAAATTTTGGAGAATATCTCCTAGGAAAATTCGTTTATTTTGGATAAGGATGAGATAAGATTCAAGCTTGAAAATCCTAGTGGAATTTTGATTCTCCCTTATCCTAAATGTGGTCGAATGTTTTGAGGAGATTTTCTCCTAGGAAATTTTGGATTTTTTGGTTGAAAAAGGGAGATAAAATTCTAGTTAAAATCTTGTTTAGATTTGGATTGGATTTATCCTAAATGGTCGAATTTTATTGTTGGGATTTTCCCATGGAAAATTCAGATTTTACGGTTATGGATAAGGGAGAATATCTTTTCCTAATCCAATTCGAATTCAGAGAATCACCTCATGCAGGTCTATAAATTGAGGTCCTGCCACTCCAGTTCTCTCAGACCACAGACTCTCAGGTGAGTAGGCTTATTGTTGCACAGCCCACCGTGACAATAAAGTTCTTTAGAGATCTAGGTGGTCAGAAGAAGACTAGCAGTGCTAGCATACCGATCGAGGTTCAGAGTGCCCACACACTCAGCCATTTAGGAATTGGAGAATAGTAGAGAAGGCTAGTTGGTTGAAGCCTCCGGTCATTCTCCTCCTGCAGATTGGCGTCCTTGAGGTATGAGTTTTAATTTGTTGGTTTATTGTATATGGCATCATGAGATATTTAACGATCTAAAAATTTTATTGTTACGCTGCGCCACTCTGATACGTTTTTACCGATTTATTTTCCAACACTATTCATATATATAATGTTTACTGTTCTAAAATATACTGTTACTCAAAAACTACGCTAAAGATAATACTTGTGGTGGTATCCGTAACCTCGCCCTCACATCCGCCTCTGCCGCCATCATTCTCCATTAGGGTTTAAGCCATAGGACGCTTACCTATAGCATGAATACACACCGTGAGCTTTATTGCCCATTAAGTACAACATGTTAACCGTAAAACATGTTTAAAACTTAATACATACTTAAAATCATACAAGCATGTCATAAATCAACATATACCACTTATACATAGCACATACCAGATCATCATATAACATGTCATGGAATACAAAAGTTTACATACCATATGCATAGCAGATTCAGCATGTACTAAATGCATCTTATGATAGCTAGAAGTATAGTAAAATATAACTAATGTATACTGTGATCAATGCATAATCCGATTATGTTCATTTATACTTCAATGTTCTCTTTCTTTCTCTTGTCTACTTAAGGCCTGTGTATCGGTACCGTGTGCGCGCAGACCAATGGTAATGCCCGAGGTCACTAAAAAGTTGAAGAGCCATCAACGGATGCTCAACTTTGCTTTAACTTACTTTAACTTAAAAACCTCTTCAACTGAAAAGGCCGGTACGACACGTTTATTAAATTTCATCTTGTTTATCAGTTCTAGCCATATGCCTCTCTAAGCTGTCCCTAATCCTACGCAGTAGGGATATATATGGCATCTAACTTGTTCTTTTATCAATCTACTTGATTGTGAAACTATATGCTCTTATGTATGCTGTGCATCATCGTGTGCACGTTAGGCATACTTAACATACTACAAAATCATCATTTCAAATTCATTTTATTCATGTTGTAGACAAAGTTGTACTTACCTAGTTTGTATGCAAACTCATACTCTCGCCTTAGTTAACTTACAGGTAACTACCTGTCATCATAATGTTTCTCATCAATACTTTTGCTGAGTCACTAATACTGTTAGTGACAAAAGCAGATAAAATCATTTGGTACCGATTGCCGTCAGTACAACTCACTCTCTTTTTCATCATTTGAATCTCTAGACATGTTTAATTAATTTATTGCCTCATAATTTAATTACAACATTCTCTAGTCACTATTACCGTTAGTGACTATTACTTGCATTTCTATGTGGTACCGAGGCGCATCGATACCCTATCGGCCTACTTTGGGGATTTGGCATCTAACTTCCATTGTGTTTGACTAATTGTCTTCTTGACAGATTAATCATCGTTCCTTACAGTATCGTTCAAACATGGTCCTTAACTAGTTGACCAATTAGTCAACAGACTGGTTACCTCGCGCATCATTAACTAGGTGGCCTACTGGGTCATTATGTGTAAACTTGGTGTAGTAACCGACCGGGTTACTTTGCTTGTTTGGGTGTGGTAACCTACTGGGCTATTATTGCTTATTCGGTGTGGTAGCCTATCGGGCTACTACGGCTTATGTGGTAGATTACCGGGTTACTATGGCTTGTTTGGTATGGTAGCTTACCGGGCGACCCACACTGTTTTGGTTATTTAAGAAAATCGTTTTGGTTGCCTTATAAAATTTTTGAGAAAATTCTTTGTTTTGAAACCATCCCTTTGCCACCCCGTTGGAAGGTGGGGGACATTTTATTAAAACCACATTTTTATTTTAAAGTGTGTAAAACACGTTTTTTTGATGTTGCATTTTAAAGGTGGTTTTTGAATCATTTTTGAAAACTATTTTGAAACTTGATCGAAACAACTTTATTTATAAATTTGGCAAACATAAAATTTTTCGTCCTCAATAAGATGAACAATTTTCTTGTTCATCTTAGAGTTCAAATCTAACTCTAATGGCTCCTAAACTCATTGAACCCGTGGCCAATGTGCCCAGTTTTTGTTAAAGTTCCAATTTTATGTCATTTTAAAAACGGCTCTGTTTGAGACCCGAAACAGCCAAAATTTTAAAACACGCATAGGTAATATTAAAGACTTCGATGAGATCTACAACTTTCATGTTGAGCCCGAAGTCCGGTTCGGAATCTAACTGGTCCATTTCTAATAAAACCTAAGACTAATTCTGGGTTCGGATTTTTTAGACCCAGTTTTGGACACCGAATAAATACCACTCAAAAAACCTATCGTACTTTCGTTTTTGACCAAAATCTGTTTGACACAAAAATGATCATATCAAAATTTTCTTAAATCTCCATTACCAAATCCCAAATTCAAATCCTAAGGGGGTCAAAATGGCCAAAATCTATGGCCTTTTTCTGGGGACAGATTGTGTCCAGCAACTTTTCTAAATGTTCATGCATCACACATACTCACATCCATTCATAGAAAATGTAAATATAACCACACAACCACAAACTAAAAAATGGAAAGTTAAGGCTTAAAATAAACTTATTACAACCCTTGTGCATAAACAAATATACATAAATCCCTTGATCAAAATCATAAAATCAACTAACCATAAGAGAGGGTTTTCAGTTTTTTACCTCTTGTGCATCGAACCAAGCACAATTTCGAACCAAGGCTTGATGACCAAAATGGCCATGTGATTCTTGGTTAAAAAGGGGTTAATTTTAGGCTAGCAAAACACCAAAAATATTTCTCTTAATATCAACTCAAAACCATAACTAAAAACCACAAAGATTGGTTTCAAAAACTCACCCTTGGACAAACTTAGAATGGCTTGGAATGAATCCTCCTAGCTCAATCTTGAAAGGGGTTAAATTTGGGTAACCTTTAGCTATGTTTTTGGCATGAAAAATGTAGGGTTTTAGGGCTTGGGAGTAGTCGGTAGTAGTAAGAGAAAGAAGGACAGAATGGGTTATGTTTTTGGTGGTGTTAAAATGAAAGACTAGAACCTAAAGCCTTTCTCACCCTTTTATAGACAAACCTAAAACCATTAACCAAACCTAAGCTCATTTAATCAAGCTATTCCTAAGTTAATTTAGGGACAAATTTGCCGCCCATTTCTATCTATTACCACCGAAGGAGCTGCGGCCATTTAAGGAGGAAAGAATAAAGAAAATGGTGATGATAGGTGATGGAGAAATGTGATATTTTTTATTCACTTGTGTCATAACTTTCCCCATTTTTTATTCTTGCTTTTTGGGGTAATTTTGTAGCTGAAAACAGCTGGTTTCCAACCAAGGCACATAGTTTTTATGGCCTAAATTTCATCTGTATTTGCTTCTCCTCACAATCTAGTTTTTCTACTGCGGTGTTCGGTCCTTTCTCTACAATATTCTATGTAAGGACCCGCATACTCATGTAACCTAAATTTTACATAATGAGAAGTTGAGGAATGAATTTAGGTTAAATTGATGCCTTTTAATACAATATTAATTGCATGGTCAAAAACATACCAGTGTAAGAGCCTGTGTAGAGGGTCGTGTAATGAGGAGAGAGCCGGTATACAAACTCTCAAAATATATGAAACCTAATTGCTATGTAATGAGTAATTAAGTTTGGAAAATGCAGTATATTTTCCACTGGAATAGATTAAATAGGTACGGTACTGTTTAAGTGCCATTCATTCAATGAAAGGGGTGAACAACAGTGAACCCGGTCCACCCTATTATGCGGATGAATGTAAGAGACACGCAGTGTCATGAAACTAGTTCGAACGACCACTTCTTAACATTAGACTGGTGAACAGATCATTAGAATGCTCGGACCACTCATCTGAGCGCAACAACGATGAAAAAACCCCAGCAAGGGTATGATATTGAAAAAAGAGTCGATATGACCTCTTCTCATCAAGAGACTGACAAAATCGAAGTCAGAGCACTCAGACTAGTCAGTTAAGTTGAAAACTATGAATAGTGAATAGTAAAAAATGTAGTGTCAAGTTATTGGCCAAGATGGCCTTAATTTGACTTAGAACTGATATATTAACAGTCAATAGGCTCAATCTGGTCGATTGAGCATAAAACGAGAATTTTAGTTTGGGAGATATGTAGTATCGAGAAGGGGGTCAAGACGACCTTATCTCGCCTGAAACTTATATATTTAGACTCTGGACACCCAAATTAGTCAAACGGGCACCTGACAAGTTTTTCTAGGTGGGGTCATATAGATCCCAAAAACTAGTCCAGACAACTGTCGATGGATGTAAAACTGGTAAAAATGGAATCAGTATGTCCAAATTAGTCAAGAGAGGCTATGTCTGAAATTTCACCCGAGAATGCCTTGGTTTACGTGCGAAAGGATAACATAGTGTAGACTCAACTATAGTATAGGTGATAAATAGTAAAATAGACTGATAATGGACTCTTAGATGATATAAAACAACCAGGAATTGACAGTACAAAAATCAGATTCAGAAACCCAATTTTCGGGTGAAAATTGGAACATTAACGAGAAAGGACCGAACACCAGAGTATAAAATTAAACTGCGTTGAGAAGCAAATGTAGATAAAATTTGGCCCTTAGAAACCGTGCCCCTTAGCTGCAAAAGCAGCTGATTTTGGCTGCTCACATAGCCCAAAATTGAGAATAAAATATTACACTAGCCAAGATAACTTTTGAATTTAAAATTCAAGGGGTTTTAAAGCTTGGTCAACAAGTTTTGCTTTATCTCTTCTCCTTTCCATGTAGTAGCCCACGCCTATTTATGGACTAAAAAAGAGCAGAAATTTGTCCCTTGATTAGCCTAAAATGGTAGACAATTAAGTTGGTTTAGGCTTAAGCAAGATGGGAACTTTTGCCTATAAAAGGCACACATGACAACAAGGGTTCCTTTCTTCATTTGGCACCTCAAAAATACAACACTTTTTCCTCTCTTTCTTTCCATTGCAGCTGACCACCCCTCTAGCAAAAAACCCCCATTTTCAAGCCAAAATCCCACCAAAAAGTTTACCAAAAATCCAGCTCTTCTAGCTTATGATAAGAGGTCTCATTTCCAAGCCATTCCAAGGTGATCAAGGGTAAGTTTTAGAATCCAATCTTTGTGGTTTTAGTTTTTGTTTTGGTTGGATATTAAGAGAAATTATTTTGGTGTTTTTCCTAGCATAAAAACTGACCCTATCCTCTTGATTCCACACAGCTATTTTGGTTTCTCAAGCCCTTAGTTCAGATTTGTGCTTGAACCATAGCACAAAAGGTACACCGAAAACCCTCCCTTTTATGGTTAGATGATTTTTAAGTTTGATCAAGGTTATTTATGTGCATTTGTTTATGCAACTGGTTTGTAATAAGTTTATTTTGAGCCCTTAACTTTTCATTTTTAAGTTTATGTGGTCATGGTTATGTTTACGATTTTTATGAATGGTTGTTAGTATGTGTGATGTAATGAACATTTAGAAATATAGCTGGACACAAATCTGTCCCCAGGGAAAGGCCACGGATTTTGGTCATTTTGACCCCCTTAGGATCCAAATTTGGGATTTAGTAAAACACAATGTTTTAAGAAAATTTTGATACGGTCATTTTTACGTCTAATAAGCCCTCGGTCAGAAATGACACTAAAATAAGTTTTTAGAATGGTTTTCACTCGGTGCCCAAAACTGGGACCAAAAATCCGAGCCTAGACTTAGTCTCGGGTTTTATTAAAAATGGACTACTTAAAGTCTGAACCGGACATCGAGCTCAATATGAAAGTTGTAGAATACGTCGAAATCTTTAAGATGATCTATGTGTGTTTTAAAAATTTTGCCGTTTCGGGCCTCAAACAGCGCCGTTTTCAAAGTGATGCAAAACTGGAACTTTTACAAAAAACTGGGCACATAGGCCATGGGTTTGATAGGATTAGGACCCGTTCGAGTTAGATTTGAGCTCCGAGATGAACACAAAAATTGTTCATCTCGTCGAGATGAAAAATTTCATGTTCACCAAATTTGCAAACAAAGTCATTCCGTACAAGTTTCAAAACAGTTTTGATAAGTGGTTTAAAAACCACCCTTAAAATACAAAACCAAAATATGTTTTATACACCTTAAAAATAAAAATGGTTTTCATAAAAATATCCCCCACCTTCCAACGGGGCGATAAGGGAACGGGTTCCAAATACATAATTATTCCAAGGATTTTACAAGTCAACCAAAATGATTTTCAAACATAACCAAAATAGTGTGGGTAGCCCGGTAGGCTACCACACCAAATAAGCGATAGTAACTTGGTAGATTACCAAGTCAACAATGCGCGAGGTAACCGGCCAGTTGACTGGTTGGCACCCAGTCAAGGACCGTGTTTTAAATAGACAATTAATCAAACACGATCGACATTAGACACCAAATCCCCAAAGTAGGACAATAGGGTACCGAGGGGCCTTGGTACCACATAGAAATGCAAGTCAAAGTCACTAACGGTAATAGTGACCAAAAGACAACGTTAAATAATTTATTGGGTCGTAAATTAATTAACCACACATAGAGAAGCAAACTCTGAAAAGAGAGCGAGCTAGTACCGACAGCAATTGGTATGTAGCAAATTATCGACTTTAGTCACTAATAGTGATGGTGACTCAACGAGAGTATTAATAATAAATGTTATTGATGACCAGTGGTCACCTATAATTTGTTATAGGCATGAGTATGCAATTGCTTGCAATTAGGTAAGTACAACTCTGCCTACGGCATGAATGAAATAAATTTAAAGTATTGTTTTATACTATGTTAAGTACACAAACCTTGTATAGTTGATGCGTAGCATATAGTTTCATAACCGCGTAGACTAAAACATAAAGAGTCCAAGTTGAGGCTCATAAAGAAAGAATAATCTAAGCTAATAATATATATAATGAGCCCATGTCGAGGCTCATAATATATACATAACGAGTCCAAGTCGAGACTCATAAAGAAAAAATAATCTACACTCATAATCTGTAACATGTCGAAGCTGAGGCTCACAAAATATAACAAGTCCAAGTCGAGGCTCATAAGGAAAGAATAATTTAGGCTCGCAACACATAAGAAGTCCAAGTCGAGGCTCATAAAGAAAGAATGATCTAAGATATAATGAGCCCAAGTCGAGGTTCATAAAGAAAGATAATGAATAATGAAGCATAAGCTGAGCATAAACGGTTCATGTAGTGTACACGTTATGCCCTAGATATAATTAGAACAAGCTTTCTAGTTGCATGATAGGACATGCCCACTTGATGTGCATTTTGAGATGCTACGTGATATGTTTCCATGTTCATTGTGAATGTGTGATAAGTTTGCTAGTTTTGTATATGCCTTAAGTATGGCTTACTATTTAAACATGTTTTGAGGTTAACATGTTATACTTACTGGGCTTAAAGCTCACAGAGTGTATTCATGCTGTAGGTAAGCGTCCTATGGCTTAAATCACAATGGGCGATGACGGCGGCGGAGGCGGATGTGAGGGCGAGGTTATGGATACACTGCGAGTATTCTTCCGCATAATTTTTGAATAAATAGTATTTATGAATTATAATCGTTAAATAGTATTTTTGAATAGTAATTATTAAATAATATTTATGAATAGTAATCGTGATATAGTATTTTTTTTGAATAGTAACCATAAACGGTATTTTTTGAATAATAAATAGTTAGACAGTATTATAAATATGTATGAGTAATTAAACTTCCTATGTTTAGACGATGCACATTTAAAGTATGTGTGTGTGAATAGTAAATACCTACGCATCTAAAAAAAATTCCTTGAAATTAGGGTACCTAATTAAGTAACTTAAAGTATCAGTTTGTAAGAAAGTATAAGTATCAGTTAAGAAAGTAGTTTTGGGTGACGGTCTGGGCCACTAAAGGCAGGGGCGTTACAGTTGGTATCAGAGCGGTTTCCTACCACCCTACCTCATATCACCGCATGCCCGCCTCATTTGTCCAAGTAAGTTAGTTTTTATTTTACAGTATTAGTATGTAAGTTAACAACCAAGTTTCAGCAGGCGACCATGACGGTACCAGTGGAACCTACACTAGCAGAACATGTACCAGTAGAACCTGCTCCCTTAGGCCCTCGCCAGATACAAGAAGATCGCAGGGCAAGTATGGCTTTCACCTCCATGCACCTAGACAGATACGATGGTTATCGTCTAGATGAGCTCCCACTATGGATTCACAATATGGAAGTTATCTTCCAAACCTGCCACGTCTCACCTCACTTACAGATGGTTTTGGCGAGTGGTAGGCCGGACGGACTAGTAAGAGTGTGGTGGTTAGATCGATGCAAGGGTGGAGACCTGATTGTACATTCGGAGGACTTTTGTGGAGACCTTCTCAGCAACTATAGGTTGCCACCCATGGAAGAAAGAACTCAAGCTAAATGGGTTAAAGAGAAATGGAACCCTAAACCACAGCACCGAGTATGAAATGTGAAAACCAGCCAGAACTACAGGCAATCCCACAACAATATTAAGAAGGGGAAGAGAAACGATCGGGAAGGAGATGGCAACAAGCACCTGACGTGCCCAAAATGCAAAAGAAGGCACCCGAGAGAATGCAAGCAAGGGATGAGTGGCTGTTTCTTTTGTAGCAAGGAAGGCCACAATGCCAAAAACTGTTATTCCAACACTCAGAGTCAACGAAACCAAGCTCGCACTGCAAGTAACCAACTCCATACTACCCAAACTAAAATTGAAGGCCCCTCAATCGCACAAGGCAGACTGGAAGCCCCATGACAACTAAAGCAAAACCTCTTCTTAGCCTATGTATATAGACATGATGCGAAGTAGTAGCTTACTCCCACTAGACCTATCCTAGTATGTCCTTTTAAGATTATGTACCGGGAAATGTATACCACTCTCAATAGACTAAAGTTATGTACTTTTAAAATGATGTAAAAGCAGTGCAGTTTTGCCTAAAAGCTTAGATATAATATTTTCACATGTGACTAGAGTACGATTAAAAAAAAAGAGTCAGAAGAGATGTTGAGAACACTACACGTAAAATCATGATTATGTAAACTAAAGAATAGGTCAGAGTAGGAGCATGGATTGCTGCCAAGTAGTACCGATCTTCAGGGCTAGTTGTCTACTAAGTTTTGACTGGCAAACAGTACTCCTATACTTTATGAGAATGTCAGGATTGGTTTCATGGTATCAAGATGATTCCCCGATTTTATGCCATTGATTAGGATTACTGAGTCCTGTTGGCTGTTGATATCTTTCAAAAAGATACTCTCATGTGCATTGGGATTCTTATAACTAGGATGAGCTCTTAACTGAGTCAATTTTTGCCATACCATGATCGAGCAAATCTTTGAGAGGAGTCCAGCATCAGCCCTAGTTTATCTTTATGGGCAAGCAACGGAGTGAAACCACCTAAGTTCCCTAGAGTAACGGATATACGAGAAGTCTTCATTGGGATTCTAGTGACATAGCTCTAACGTATGTTATGCGCTACGAGGAATTGATATGGACTTCTACAACACATGTTGAAGATGACTCATGACAAAACCAAGGCCAAGCATTAGCCAGAAGCACTTGAGGATGTCAATGGAACCCATGGAAGAGCCTGAACCAGCCCATTCGTCTCCCAAACACTTTCTAGAGGTGGAGGTTAACGATGACGATGACGGGGACCTTCTTGACGCTCATCCCGAGGATGAGGAGATGGGAGATGATGAAGAGGAAGAGACCCCCGACTACTACGGCAAAGGCGAATAGATGAAGATGTATGAGCCCCAAGTCATTATAGTCAATAATGACGAAGCTAGTATTCAAAAACGCTCCAGTAGCCTTCATTAACCGGGTGTTCAAGGACTTTTGGGATAAGTTGTAATCGTATTCATCAATGACATACTATTATACTCCAAGATGAAAGGAGAAGCATGAAGAACATTTGAGGATATTATTGCGCATATCAAAGGACCATCAGTGGTATGCCAAGTTCTCCAAGTGCAAGTTTCGATTGAAAGAAATCTATTTTCTAGGCCACATGGTCTTCAAGGACGGAGTATCCATCGACCTGGCAAAAATTGAGGTAGTTAGCACGTGGCCAACTCCGAGGAAACAGGATGGAGATCCGCAGTTTCCTAGACTTAGCAGGATATCATTGGCGCTTCATCGAAGCTTTTTGAAGCTAACCGCTCCATTTTTAGTGCTTACCAAGAAAGAAAAGAGGTATTAGTGGATCGATGAGTGTGAGGAGAACTATCAAGAGTTGAACAAAGGATGAGAGTTCTGAATTTAAGGTCTCTAAGGGCGACATACTCTATTACAGAGATAGAGTGTACGTTCTGAAGGATGAGGAACTTAGGAAGCGAATCCTTTCGTAAGCTCACTAAACGCCATATCTTGTACATCCAAGGGCGAACGAGATGTTCAAGGATCTAAATGAAAGTTTTGGTGGCTTAAGATGAAGAATGGCGTCGCCAAGTTAGTCGCCTAATGCCTTACGTGTCAGAAGATTAAAGTGGAACGTCCACAACCGATAGAAGAACTACCGAAGATCGAGCTACCCTAATGGAAATGGGACCAAATTTCAATGGATTTTGTAGTCGTATTGCCAAAAACTTAAAGTGGCAATAATGTGATCTTGGTGATTATGGATAGATTGATGAAATCAGGTCAATTTCTAGCTATAGAGGGGAGCTACTCGATAGAAGATTTGCAGAAATGTATATAGCTCAGCTAGTAAGACTGCAAGGAGTGCATGCCGATCTGACATACGAGGAGAAACCGTGCGAATCCTAGCCAAAGGAGACAAAGTACTTAGGAATAAGGTTATGCCACTTGTAAAAGTGTTGTGACGGAACCACAACATAGAAGAAGCCATATGGGAATGGGAAGAGTATATGAAAAGAAACTTCCTAGAACTAGTCTAATTTTTGAGGATGAAAATTTTGTAAGGGGGATAGGTTGTAAGGGACCCAATACTCATGTAACCTAAATTCTACATAATGAGAAATTGAGGAATAAATTTGGGTTAAATTGATGCTTTTTAATACAATATTAATTGCACGGTCAGAAACACGCCAGTGTAAGAGCCCGTATAGAAGGCTGTGTAATAAGCAGAGAGCCGACATACAGACTCTCAAAATGTATGAAACCTAATTGCTATGTAATGAGTAATTAAGTTTGGAAAATACAGTATATTTTCCAGTGGAAAAGATTAAATATGTACGATATTGTTTAAGTGCCATTCATGCAGTGAAGGGGTGACTGATAGTAAATCCGGTCTACCCTATTGTGCAGATGAGTGTAAGAGACACGCAGTGTCAGGAAACTGGTCTGAACGACCACTTCTTGACACTAGAATGGTGAACAGATCACCAGAACGCTCGGACCACTTGTTTGAGCACAACAACGATGAAAAAACCCTAGCAAGGGTACGATATCAAGAAAATGGTCTATATGACCTCTTCTCACTGAGAGACTGACAAAATCAGAGTCAGAGCACTCAGACTAGTCAGTTAAGTTGAAAATGATGAATAGTGAAAAACGTAGCGTCAAGTTATTCGCCAAGACAGCCTTAATTTGACTTAGAACTGATATATTAACAGTCAATAGGCTCAATCTAGTCGATTGAGCCTAAAATGAGAATTTTAGTTTGGGAGATATGCAGTATCAGGAAAGGGGTCAAGATGTCCTTATCTCACCCCAAAACTGATATATTTAGACTCAGACACCCAAATTAGTCAAAAGGGCACTGATACGTTTTTCAAGGTGGGGTCACATAGATCTCGAAAACTAGTCCAGATGACCTTTGATGGACGTAAAACTGATAAAAATGGAATTAGTACATCCAAGTTAGTCAAGAGGCATTGTATCTGACATTTCGTCAAGGATAACACCTCGGTTTACGTGTGAAAGGATAACATAGTGTAGACACAATCACAATATAGGAGAAGAATAGTAAAATAGACTGATAATAGACTGTTAGACGATATAAAACAATCAGGAATTGACAGTACAAAAATCGGATTTAGAAATCCAATTTTTAGGTGAAAATTGAAACACTGCTGAGTATGGACCGAATACCGCAGTATAAAATTAGACTGCGTCGAGAAGCAAACGTAGATAAAATTTGGCCCTTAGAAACCATGCCCCTTAGCTACAAAAGTAGCTGATTTTGGCTACTCACATAGCCTAAAAGTGAGAATAAAATATTACACGAGCCATGACAACTTTTGAATTTAAATTTCAATTGGTTTGAAAGCTTGGTCAACAAGTTTTGCTCTATCTCTTCTCCCTTCCATACAGCAGCCCATGCCCATTTATGTACTGAAAAAGGGCAGAAATTTGTCCCTTGATTAGGCTAAAATGGTAGATAATTAAGCTGGTTTAGGCTTAAGCAAGATGGGTTACTTTTGCCTATAAAAGGCACACATGACAACAAGGGTTCCTTTCTTCATTTGGCACCTTAAAAATACAACACTTTTTCCTCTCTTTCTTTCTATTGTAGCCAACCACCCCTTCAGCCAAAAACCCCCATTTTCAAGCCAAAATCCCACCAAAAAGTTTACCAAAAATTCAACCCTTCTAGCTTGTGATAAAAGGTCTCATTTCCAAGCCATTCCAAGGTGATCAAGGGTAAGTTTTAGAATCCAATATTTGTGGTTTTAGTTTTTGTTTTGGTTGGATATTAAGATAAATTATTTTGGTGTTTTTGCTAGCACAAAAATCGACCTTACCCTCTTGATTCCACATGGCCATTTTGGTTCCTCATGCCCCTAGTTCAAATTTATGCTTGCACCACAGCACAAGAGGTAAACCAAAAACCCTCCTTTTTATGGTTAGATGATTTTAAAGTTTGATCAAGGCTATTTATGTGTATTTGTTTATGCAAATGGTTTGTAATAAGTTTATTTTGAGCCCTTAGCTTTCCATTTTTAAGTTTATGTGGTCGTGGTTATGTTTATGATTTTTACGGATGGTTGTTAGTATGTGTGATGTGATGAACGTTTAGAAATGTGGCTGGACACAAATCTGTCCCCAGGGAAAGGCCACGGATTTTGGCCATTTCGACCCCTTTAGGTTCTAAATTTAGGATTTAGTAAAACACAATGTTCTAAGGAAATTTCGATACAGTCATTTTTGCGTCAAATAGCCCTCAGCCAGAAATGACCCTAAGATAGGTTTTTAGAGTGGTTTTCACTTAGTGCCCAAAACTAGGACCAAAAATCCGCGCCCAGACTTAGTCTCGGGTTTTATTAAAAATGGACCACTTAGATTCTGAACCGGACTTCGGGCTCAACATGAAAGTTGTAGAATACATCGAAATCTTTAAGATGACCTATGCTTGTTTCGAAATTTTGGCCGTTTTGGGCCTCAAACAGAGTTGTTTTCAAAGTGATACAAAACTGGGACTTTTACAAAAAACTGGCCACATAGGCCACGGGTTTGGTAGGATTAGGACCTGTTCAAGTTAGATTTGAGTTCCAAGATGAACATGAAAATTGTTTGTCTCGTCAAGGACAAAAAATTTCATTTTCACCAAATTCGCAAACAAAGTCGTTTCATACAAGTTTCAAAATAGTTTTGATAAGTAGTTCAAAAACCACCCTTAAAATACAAGACCAAAACATGTTTTATACACTTTAAAAATAAAAATGGTTTTCGTAAAAACGTCACCCAACTTCCAATGGGGCGATAAGGGGACGAGTTCCAACATGAAATTTTTTCAAGGATTTTACAAGTCAACCAAATTGGTTTTCAAACATAACCAAAACAATGTGGGTAGCACTAGTAAGCTACCATACCAAACAAGCAATAGTAACCTGGTAGATTTCCAAGTCAACAAAGCGCAAGGTAACCAGTCAATTGACTGGTCGGCACCCAGTTAAGGACCGTGTTTTGAACAAAATTGTAAGAAATGATGATTAAGTTGTCAAATAGACAATTAATCAAACATAATCCACATTAGACACCAAATCCCCAAATTAGGCCAATAGGGTACCGATGAGCCTCGGTGCCACATAGAAATGCAAGTCAAAGTCGCTAACGGTAATAGTGACCAAAAGACGACATTAATTAATTTATTGGGTAGTAAATTAATTAACCATGCATAGAGAAGCAAACTCTGAAAAGAGAGTGAGCTAGTACCGACGGCAATCAGTACCTAGAAAATTACCTACTTTAGTCACTAATAGTGATGGTGACTCAACAAGAGTATTAATGAGGAACGTTATTGATGACAGGTGGTCACCTGTAATTTGTAAAGACACGGGTATGCAATTGCTTGCAATTAGGTAAGTACAACTCTGCCTACAGCATGAATGAAATGAATTTAAAGTATTATTTTACACTATGTTAAGTATACAAACCTTGCATAGTTGATGCATAGCATATAGTTTTATAATCACGTAGACTTATGAAAACATAATGAGTCCAAGTTGAGGCTCATAAAGAAAGAATAATCTAGGCTAATAATATATATAATGAGCCCATGTCAAGGCTCATAATATATACATAACGAGTCCAAGTCAAAGCTCATAAAGAAAGAATAATCTAGACTCGTAATCTGTAATGCGTCCAAGCTGAGGCTCACAAAACATAACGAGTCCAAGTCGAGGCTCATAAGGAAAGAATAATCTTGGCTCACAACACATAAAGAGTCCAAGTCGAGGCTCATAAAGGAAGAATGATCTAAGATATAACGAGCCTAAGTCGAGGTTCATAAAGAAAGATAATGAATAATGAGGTATAAGCTGAGCATAAACGGTTCATGTAGTGTACACGTAATGCCCTAAACACAATTAGAGCAAGGTTTCTAGTTGCATGATAGGACATGCCCACATGATATGCATTCTGAGATGCTACATGATGTGTTTCCATATTCTGTGTGAATGTATGATAAGTTTGCCAGTTTTGTATATGCCTTAAGTATGGTTTACTATTTAAACATGTTTTGCGGTTAACATGTTGTACTTACTGGGCGTAAAGCTCACGGAGTTTGTTCATGGTATAGGTAAGTGTCCTATGGCTTAAATCACAATGGGTGATGACGGTGGCAGAGGCGGATGTGAGGGCGAGGTTATGGATACACTGCGAGTATTCTTCCGCATAATTTTTGAGTAAACAGTATTTATGAATAGTAATCATTAAATAGTATTTTTGAATAGTAATCGTTAAATAGTATTTGTGAATTGTAATCATTAAATAGTAATTTTTTTGAATAGTAACTGTAAACGGTATTTTTTGAATATTAAATAGTTAGACAGTATTATAAATGTGTATGAGTAATTAAATTTCCTATGTTTAGACGATGCACATTTAAAGTATGCATACGTGAATAGTAAATACCTACACATCAAAAAAAGAATTTTCCTAAAATTAGGGTACCTGATTAAGTAACTTAGAGTATCAGTTTGCAAGAAAGTATAAGTATCAATTAAGAAAGCGGTTTTGGGTGACGTTACGGGCCACTAAGGGCACAAGGCGTTACAGTATTTTCATCTGAAAATCAGATTTTCTGAATCTGATTTTTACACTGATGATTTCTAGTTGGTTTATACTATCTAAGAGCCTATTCTACACTAATTTACTATTCATTTCCTATACTGTGGTTATGTCTACACTTTGTTATACTTGCGTAAGCAAAACGAGGCATTTCGGTGTGAAATTTTCAACACATTCTCTCTTGATTAATTCGGACGTGTTGATTTCAATTTTATCAGTTTTACGTCCGTCCGAGGTCGTCTAGACTAGTTTTCGGGATTTGTGCGACCCCATCTCGAAAAACATGTCAGGTGCCCGATTGACTAATTTGGACATTCTGAGTCTAAATATATCAGTTTTGGGGTGAGATAAGGTCGTCTTGACCCTCATCTCGAAATTGCATATTTCTTAGTCAAAAATTCATGGTTTGTGCCCAATTGACCAAATTGGGCCTGTTGACTGTGAATATATTGTAGGAAAATAAATTGGTAAAAACATATCAGAGTGACGTAGCGAAACAATAAAAATTTTTCAAGATCGTTAAATATCTCATGATGCCATATACAATAAACCAACAATAATTTAAACTCATACCTCAAGGACGCCAATCTGTAGGAGGAGAATGATCGAAGGGCTTCAACCAACTAGCCTTCTTTACTATTCTCCAATTCCCAAATGGCTGAGTGTGTGGGCACTCGGTTCCTCGACTGGTATACTAGCACTGCTAGTCTTCTTCCGACCACCCAGATCTCTAAAGAACTTGTTGTCACAGTAAGTTGTGCAACAATAAGCCTGCTCACCTGAGAGTCTGTGGTATGAGAGAACTGGAGTGACAGGACCTCTATTTATAGACTTGCATGAGGTGATCCTCTGAATTCGAATTAGATTAGGAGAAGATTTTCTCCCTTATCCACAATAAAAATCTGAATTTTGAAGCCTTATCCAACCAAAAAAGATTCGGCCGCTTTATGGATTTTTCATTTAAAATTCAAACAGGATTTTAACTAGAATTTTATCTCCTCATTCTCTCATAAAAACCGATTCCCCTTTGTGCTAAAAACATGAATAGATTCGGTCATTAAAGTGTGAGGAGAATCAAAATCCAAATAGGATTTTCCAGCTTGAATTTTATCTCATCCTTATCCAAATAAACCGAAAATCTCCTCGAGATTTACCCTCAAAATTTCGGCCACTTTTAGGGAGGAGAGAATCTAAATTCAACTGGGATTGAAACTTGAATTTTTTTGTTGAATCCTTATCCACAAAAACTGAAAATCTCTTGCAGGATTTTCCTCAACAAAATTCGACTAAGTTAGTTAGGATTAGGATTCAAAATTTAAGTAGGATTCAAACAAGAGTTTCCTCTTCATAATCCAACTCAAATTTGAATTCTAGCCTTGTGGAATTATCCACAAAGAATTCGAATTCCACTTGGACTGTGATTCAAAATTTGATTTTCAAATTTCAAAATTCAAAATTCAAATTCAAATTCAAATTCAAATTCAAATTTCAAATTTCAAATTTCAAATTTCAATTTCAATTTCAAATTTCAAATTTCAAATTTCAAATTTCAAATTTAAATTTCAAATTCAAATTTCAAATTCAAATTTCAAATTTCAAATTTCAAAATTAAAATTTCAAAATCCACAAACAATTGTATTTCAAATTTCTGTTCTCATGGATAATTTTCTATAACTCCAATCCAATCTCAAATAAAATCATGGCAATTTTATTTGGAGTTCGAATAATTGTGTACTCTATTATCCAAAACAAAATCTGAATTTAACTGAAGAGAATCTTGTCCACCATCCTAATCCTATGTCAACACCATCCATGCATAATCAACTAGCTAATAGCATACACAAATCAATTTGCCAATCATTAAGGAATTATGTGGAGCTAGTGGAGGGACCAATTGGACATATATAATTGAGCTCCGGTGAATCCACATGATCATCATTCTTTACCGAACAACTCAATCATATGATCACAAATTTTAGAGCCACACCACTATAAACCTGAAACTGAACTCCCAATTATATACTGTATTACGTAAGCCTGTGACAAGCTATTGTCCAATGACCTTGTCATGTATGCAGAACCCTCATATGATATCCATGATCAGCCTTAGGTTAAAGTCTATTTAATCCTACTAATCGGGCTCTCTTAAAGTTCCATTATACTACCGAATAAGAAAATAATTATTCACTATATGTGAATAAGAAGTCATCCACCCAGTAGATGATCTAAGGCCTTGTCTATTTTCACATCCAGTACAATACCTTTAAGAAGATACCTTTAACTCCTTATTAGAGCTATGATTCCGATATCTATAAACAAACCCTTTATCGCATACAAGTCATGCACCCGACGAACTGGTTATAAGCTTACTACCTCTGAGACGCTTTAGCCATTGGAACATCAAAGTACACAAGTCATATACATGAAGTAGTTCATTCACCCAGGATTAAGGTTACTGCACAATGAACGTCAAAAGTATATTGATCCACTCATAGCGGACTACGTAGAACAATCATGCTTTAGTCCTGGTCTAATATGTCACCACTAAGTAACATATCTATGTCTCTACTTGGGAGTCTATGCTCCAGACAGTCAAGACAAACTGTCCCCACCATGACTTTAGACAACATAATAGTCTTAACATGAGTTAGATGCTCGGTCTAACCCCATAGATTACAGACCTTAGTTTAGACCACTTACTTTAGAATATTGTCTTCTCACATACAAAAAGTCCATTGTATGTAACGTTCTAACAGTTTAAACATAAGTAGTTAGGGAGCCATATTTGCATACATTTACTTTAACATGCAAATAAAATGAGGACAAACAGCAATGTAATGAATAATCTCTACATATATTTTTATTATCTAGTTCAAAATAAATACATCAAAATGTCTCTAATGCTTAGAGTATTTCCTAACAATCTCCCATTTGCCCTAAGCCAGTAGATGTGCCATGTTATGTATTCCCATCGCCTCTACATGCCTCTCAAAGCTTCTAGCCACCAAAGTCTTAGTAAAGGGATCGGCAATGTTGTCCTCAGACGCGATCTTACATACATCTACTTGTCCTATCTCCACGTGCCCTCTAATAATGTGATATCTCTGATCTATGTGCTTGGTCCTCTTGTGGTGCCGAGATTCCCTTGTGTTGGCAATAGCCCCAATGTTATCATAGTAAAGTGTGATAGGCTTGTCAGCACCCGTAATGACCTCAAGGTCTCTAACGAACTTGCGAAGCCAAACCGCTTCTTTAAATGCCTCAGCCGCAGCCACATACTCAGCCTCCATATTAGAGTCAGCTATGCAACCTTGCTTCACGCTCCTCCACACAATGGCACCTCCTCTGAGTAAGAACGATGATCCTGATGTCGATTTTCTCGAATCCTTGCAAGTTTGGAAGTCTGAGTCCGTGTATCCTACAGGTGTTAGGTCCCCTCCAGAATACACCAGCATATAATCTCTTGTTCTCTTAAGATGCTTGAGTATATGCTTTACTGCTTGCCAGTGCTTGGTTCCAGGATTCGTTTGAAATCGACTCACCATACCTACTGCAAAACATATGTCCGGGCGAGTACAAAGTATAGCGTACATAAGGCTACCCACATTGGATGCATAAGGGACCTTACTCATATGCTCTCTTTCTTCTGATGTCTTTACACAGTCTTCCAATGAAAGAGTTAGACCGGCAATAGAAGGTTATGAACCTTTCTTTGCCCCTTGCATTGCATAATTGTCAATTATTTTATCTATGTATGAAGCTTGGGATAACACTATCATTTTGTTCTTTTGATCTTTGAAAAGACGAATGCCTAGAACATAGTTAGCTTCTCCCAAGTCCTTCATGTCAAACGTTGGTGCAGCCAAAGCTTGACTGATGATAAGTTCCTTACATCATTCCTAATGAGCAGTATATCATCGACATGGAGTATCAGAAAGACCACTTTTCCATCCTTAATACGTTTATAAACACAGGATTCATCAACATTCTGCTCAAAACCAAATGTTTTGATCGCTTGATCAAATCTCTGGTTCCATGAGCGGGATGGTTGCTTTAATCCATAAATGGATCTAAGCAACTTGCAGACTTTCCTTTCTTGGCCTTTCGCTACGAACCCTTCGGGCTGTATCATGTACATACATTCCTTAAGATGGCCATTCAAGAATGGCATCTTGACATCCATTTGCCAGATCTCGTAATTGAGAGCCGCAGCAATAGACAGAAGAATGCGGATGGACTTCAGGATAGAAACAGGTGAAAATGTTTCATCGTAATCGATTCTAGCCTTTTACAGGTACCCTTTTGTAGCCAGTCTAGCTTTGAAAGTTTCCACTCTCCTTTCCGCATCCTTCTTTCTTTTGTAGACCCACTTGCATCCAATGGGTTTTATCCCATCCGGTAGATCTACAAGTTCCCAAACAGAGTCGGATTTCATAGAATCCATCTTATTGTTCATAGCCTATTTCCAAGATTTAGAATCAACATCATTTATAGTTTCATCATAAGTGACCGGATCATCCTTATGCTCATTAGCCTCGACCTGGTATACCTTAGCATCATACATGAAGAAATTAGGCTTCTCCGAAACCATTCCACTATGACGAGGCACCCTAAATTGTTGATCATCTGCAGGTCTTTCACCGGAACTCGGACTTGCGTCCAAGACTGAAACTGTAGGAAAATAAATCAGTAAAAACGTATCAGAGTGGCACAGCAGAACAATAAAAATTTTTAGATCGTTAAATATCTCATGATGCCATATACAATAAATCAACAACAATTAAAACTCATACCTCAAGGACGCCAATCTTGCAGGAGGAGAATGACTGGAGGCTTCAACCAACTAGCCTTCTCTACTATTCTCCAATTCCCGAATGGCTGAGTGTGTGGGCACTCTGAACCTCGATCGGTATGCTAGCACTACTAGTCTTCTTCCGACTACCCAGATCTCTAAAGAACTTATTGTCATGATGAGCTGTGCAACAATAAGCCTGCTCACCTGAGAGTCTGTGGTCTTAGAGAACTGGAATGGCAGGACCTCTATTTATAGACCTGCATGAGGTGATTCTCTGAGTTTGAATTGGACAAGGAAAAGATATTCTCCTTTATCCATAACCATAAAATCTGAATTTTTCCATGGGAAAATCCCAACAATAAAATTCGGTTTTTTTTAGGATAAATCCAATCCAAATCTAAACAAGATTTTAACTAGAATTTTATCCCCCTTTTTCAACCAAAAATCCGAAATTCCTAGGAGAAAATCTCCTCAAAAAAATTCGGCCACTTTTAGGATAAGGGAGAATCAAAATTCCACTAGGATTTTCAAGCTTGAATCTTATCTCAACCTTATCCAAAATAACCAAATTTTCTTAGGAGATTTCCTCTATAATTTCGGCCACTTTTCAGGGAAGGAGAGAATCCAAATTCAACTAGGAATGAAACTTGAAATTTTCCTTTGAACCTTATCCACAAAAACCGAAATTCTATTAAGGATTATCCTCAAAATTTCGTCCATAATTTGTTAGGATTTAGATTCAAAATTCAAGTAGGATTCTAACAAGATTATCCTCTCCAAATCCAACTCAAATTCGAATTTCAAACCTTGTGGATTTTCCACAACAAATTCGAATCCCACTTGGACTGTGATTCAAAATTTAAATTTCAAATTTCAAATTCGAATTTCAAATTCGAATTTCAAATTTCAAATTTCAAATTTCAAATTTCAAATTTAAATTTCAAATTTGAATTTCAAATTCAAATTTCAAATTCAAAATTCAAAATTCAAAATTCAAAATTCAAATTTCAAATTTCAAAATCCATAAAACGGTTGTGTTTCAAATTCTTGTTCTCATGGATAATTTTCTACAACTCCAATCCAATCTCAAATAAAATCATGGCAACTTTATTTGGAGTTTGAATAATTGTGTACTCTATTATCCAAAACAAAATCTGAATCCAACCGGAGAGAATCTTGTCTACCATCCTAATCCTATGTCATCACCATCCATGCATAATAAACCAGCCAATAGCATACACAAATCAATTTGCCAAACGTTAAGGAATTATGTGGAGCTAGTAGAGGGACTGATTGGACATATATAATCAAGCTCCCGTAAATCCATATGATCATCATTCTTTTACTGAACAACTCAATCATATGATCACTAGTTTCAGAGTCACACCACTATAAAATTGAAACTAAACTCCCAATTATATACCGTATTACGTAAGCATGTGACAAGCTATCGTCCGATGACCTTGTCATGTAAGCCGAACCCTCATATGATATCCATGATCAGCCTTAGGCCAAAGCCCGTTTAATCCTACTGATCAGGCTATCTTAAAGTTTCATTATACTACCGAATAAAGAAAATGATTATTCACCGTATGTGAATAAGAAGTCATCCGCCCAGCAGACGACCCAAGGCCTTGTCCATTTTCACATTCAATATAATGCCTTTAAGAGGATACCCTTAACTCCTCATTAGAGCTATGATTCCAATATCCGTAAACGAACCCTTCATCGTATACAAGTCATGCACCCAACGAACCGGTCTATAAGCTTACTACCTCTGAGACGCTTTAGCCATTGGAACATCAAAGTACACAAGTCATATACATGAAGCTGTCCTTTTACTCAGGATTAAGGTTACTGCATAATGAACGTCAAAAGTAGATTGATCCACTCAAAGTGGACTTCATAGATCAATCACGCTTTAGTCCCGGTCTAATATGTAACCACCAAGCAACATATCCATGTCTCTACTTGGGAGTCCAGCTCCAGACAGTCAAGACAGACAGTCCCCTCCAAGGCTTTAGCCAACATAATAGTCTTAACATGAGTTAGATGCTCGGTCTAACCCCATAGACTACCGACCATAGTTTAGACTGCTAACTTTAGAACATTGTCTTCTTGCATACAAAAATCCATTGCATGCAACGTTCTAACAGTTTAACACAAGCAGTCAGTGAGCCATATTTGCTTACATTTACTTTAATATGTAAATAAGACGAGGACAGATAGCAATGTAATGAATAACCTCTATATATAATTTTATTATCCAGTTCAAAATAAATACATCCAAATGTCTCTAACGCTTAGGGCATTTCCTAACAGAAACCTGTGGAACAGTTCTTTGACCCGACAACTCTTCTAACACCACTTTGCTTCATGCCTTAAAGTCATTCATGTGACTTTCCTCTAAGAATGTCGCGTGGGTTGAAACAATGACTTTTTGTTCCTTCGGGTTATAGAACAGACCTCCCTTAGTTCCCTTTGGATACCCTACAAATATGCACAATTCTAATGTTGATTCCAACTTCTTCGCATCCCCATCCAGTACATATGCTGGGCCGCCCCATATTCTCTTATGTCCAAGGGAGGGCTTCCTGCTACGCCACAATTCATACGGAATCTTGGTAATTGATTTGCTTGGAACCTGGTTCAGAATATAGCACGTCGTTTGTAAAGCATATCCTCAGAATGATAACGGCAGCATTAAATAACTCATCATGGATCGTACCATATCCAACAAGGTCCTGTTTCTCCTTTCGGCTACACCATTCTGTTGTGGAGTACCAGGTGCAGTCAATTGGGATAATATCCCATTCTCTACAAGATGTCCTAGTAATTCGTCGGAGAGGTATTCATCACCTCGATCAGATCAAAGTGTCTTTATGGATTTATCCAATTGCTTTTCCACTTCCGCACGATACTCTTTGAACTTGTCAAAGGTTTCGCTCTTGCGGTGCATTAGATACACATATCCATACCTCGAGTAATCGTCTATAAAGGAGATATAATACTCAAACCCTCCTCGTGCTGTGATGTTCATGGGGCCACATATGTCAGTGTGCACAATTTCTAAAAGCTCCTGTGCCCTAGTACCCTTAGCTCCAAAAAACTTCTTAGTCATCTTTCCCTTAAGACAAGACTCATATTGAGGAAGATGTACCTTCTCTAGAGATTCTAGAGGATTGTCTTTCACTAACCTTTGAATCCTATCCTGATTAATATGACTAAGTCTTAAATGCTAAAGATACGCCTTGTTAGAGTGAGAAACTTTCAACCTTTTAGAGTTATCTATTAATTCGGTGTCAAGCAGTGAGTACATCTTTGGTTTGATCAAATATAGGTTTCCATCCATCCATCCAGAATAGATAAAAGACTTATTTCTATGAATATCAACTCTTTTACTAAAAGAAATTGAATAAGAATCCTTTATTAAACAAGCTACTGATATAAAGTTCCTCCTAAAATTAGGAACATAAAAACAATCTTTTAATAAAATAAACCTAAATTCATCAAAGTAAAGGTAAACATCTCCCACTGCCTCAGCCATCACCAAGCTACCATCTCCAATCCACAACGAGAGGCTCCTATCATGTAGACTTTTTGTTTTTACGAACCCCTGCAAAGAAACACAAATATGATTAGTGGAGCCCGAATCAATGACCCAAGTGTCTTTCGATTCTTTGACCAAACACGCTTCTAAATAGCGAAGTTCCTTACCTTCCTTGCCCTTGGCGACTTGGAATTCCCAGCAAGCCTTCTTGAAGTGACCTACCTTCCCACAGTGGAAGCACTTAGACTTTTTAGGGTCCTTGAGTATCTTGTTGTTCTTCTTCTTCTTCCCATCCGAGACAGGAGGATTAGAAGAAATAAAAACCACCTGCTTCTTATTTGGCCTCTTCCTCTTCCATGAGGGTTTGGAAGATTCCGCCAAATTAGCCTCTCCCTTGGGTTAGACCGCATCCCCATCCCTGATCATCCGCTCATAAGCTTGGAGTTGCTTCATGAGCTCGGTGAGTCCTAAATCCTTTGTCACCAGATTGTATGCGGCCTTAAACCCCACAAAATATTTTAACAGAGTTTTGAACACCATCTCGATTTGGGTGTTGTAGTCTAACTCAGCACCGTTTTTGGCAATCTCAGCAAAGAATCCCATTAGAGTGATCATATGGTCCTTCACCGAAGTACTTGCATTCTGCTTGGAGTTCATAAACTGGTGATAGCAGACTGTCGAGCTAATTTTTCTTGGCCTCTGAACATGTCCTCCAGATTTTCCATGATCTCTCTAACAACTTGATAAGTCTCATGCTGCCTTTGTAAAGCCCTCATCATGCTAGCAAGTATGTAGCACCGAGCTATCTCATTGGATTCTCTCCAACAAATATAGGCAACCGGGACCTCCTCAAGTGGTGTGTCAGGTTTGGGCCCAGGTGGGCATGGTTCGTCCAGTACGAACTTGTGTCTCTCGCAGCTGAGAACTATAAGTGGATTTCTTTTCCAATCTTTATAATTATCGCCATTCAGCTTATTTTCAGTAAGTATTGAAATAAGGGGTGTCGGTGATATTTTGAACTGAAATAAAATTATACTAGACATCATTACAAAGCCCAAGCAAATATACAGATAATTTAGAAAATAAAACATACAAGTATGTTCCTACATGAAACTTGAAAAGCATGTAGTATTGCAACAGTAATTCTCAACACCTATTGTCCCAAGCCATCGAGGGTTGGTCATGACACAAATAGCCGGAACATGGACCCCGTCCAATTAATATATATTGTCTTAAATCCTCCAAGGTTAAGATATATATTAATAACTGCTTATTTTGGCCACTACTTTAGTTAACAGAGCTTCTAAGGAACGTCAATAACTAAACGATTCTTGAGTGTATAACCATTGTTTACGTAGCCCGATCCACATCCTACCAAGCCACCGAGGGGTGGTCATGAATAGGATCGTACACGAACACATTTTCCACATAGGAGATCCAACCTAGTATATCGGCGGTGGTAAACACCTACTGAGGGGTGTGGTCAGGGTAGAACTGACACGAGGCGTTACCATGGTTTCACATATGGATCAACAATAGAGGCTGTGGGTTTTGTTTGAAACCCTCTCCCACTCAATATTTTGAAAAACATGCAAGTTTTGACAAATATGTATGATCAATATAGTATGAGCACCACTCACCTATCCTATATGACATGTTATCAAATATGCATACAAAACATCCGTCAATGCATATTTATACATCCATGACATATCACAGAAAAAATAATTGACGGAAAAATAACCAAGTTATGGTTCCATCCTAGAACAAAGAAAATAAAGATTACAAAATTCCATCCAAAGCATTCTTTGGGTCTTGAATTTTGTTCTGTCTTCTTGTATACATCTTTATGTAGTCTCTCCATTTATTTCTCATCCTAAGAATCATTTAAAATTTAAATCCCAAAAATTTAAATTTCAAATTCAAATTCCAAATTCGAATTTCAAATTTAAATTTCAAATCAAATTTTTAAACAATTTTAAACATCATGTGTAATAACATGTAATTTCAAAAATTTAAAATTTTAATTACATATTTTTAATCATGATTTAAAAATTAAATCTAAACTTTAAAATTAAAATTTTCTATTTTTCAACCCACGGGGGCCGGAGGCCCGAAACTACCATGGGCAGCCCCCAGCCCCTGAGGGGGCTGGCAGCCCACGGCCACAGGCCTGGTGTAGTCCAGCCGGCTGCAGGCAGTGCCTACAGCCATGGTCTACAAGCCCGGGTGGGCGCAACAGCCCGCCAGCCTGCAGGCAGCGCCTGCAGCCATGGGCTACACGCCCGAGGGCTGAAGGGCCCTTAGGTGGGCCACGGCCACCCCTGACTACAGGCAAAGCCTGTGGCAGTGGGGTGTAGCCTTGGGCAGGGGCTGCAGCCCCACTACAGCTGGTGGTCCGTCCCGAGGGGATCGATCCTTAATTTTTGTGTCATATTTCAATTTACCCATTAGGATCTCCAAAAATAATTAAAATCCTAATTAAATTGAAATTTCCACACAATCAAAATTTCAATCTTTAAATTAAATTTAACTTTTGGGGAAAATAAATTACGGTTTACAAACTTCAATCTCCTCTAAGAATAATTACATAAAATTTCCTAAACCGTTTCCGGTGTACAAAAATTCTAACCATAATAATTCTAAGAGACAAAAAATTAAAATCCATGGGAAAATTACAGTGTTAATAAACGGCTCCCATGGTTACATAAAAATTCCTAGATACAATTTTCTAAATTCTAAGGAACCATAACCAACAAAAACAAGCGTGCTTATAATAATTCAAAAAATTAAAATAACCACATACTATATACATAATACATGATAACAACATAAAGGAATCCTAGAATGCCACTCTCAAAATATCAAATCCACACATAAATAAAAAGACTAATTAATTGTCTAATTTATGTACATGGCATAGTCATGAGATGGCTCTGATACCAATTGTAGGAAATAAATCGGTAAAAATGTATCAAAGTGGCACAGCAGAACAATAAAAAAATTTTCAAGTTTGTTAAATATCTCATGATGCCATATACAATAAATGAACAACAATTTAAACTCATACCTCAAGGACGCCAATCTCTAGGAAGAGAGCGATCAGAGGGCTTCAACCAACTAGTCTTCTCTACTATTCTCCAGTTCCCGAATGGCTGAGTGTGTGGGCACTCTGAACCTCGATTGGTATGCTAGCACTGCTAGTCTTCTTCTGACCACCTAGATCTCTAAAGAACTTATTTTCACGGTGAGTTGTACAACAATAAGCCTGCTCACCTAAGAGTCTGTGATCTAAGAGAACTGTAGTGGCAGGACCTCTATTTATAGACTTGCATAAGGTGATCCTCTAAATTCGAATTGGATTAGGAGAAGATTTTCTCCCTTATCCTCAACCAAAAAATCCAAAATTTTCAAGCCTTTGTCCACTAAAAGAATTCAGCCATTTTAGGATTTTTTTCATTCAAAATTCAAACAGGATTTTAAATTGAATTTTATCTCCCATTAACCAACCAAAAAAATCCAAAAATCTCTTAGGATTTTCAATGAATATTTTCGACTACAAAAAGTAGGCGGAGAGTCAAAATTCAATTAGGATTTTTCAAGCTTGAATTTTATCTCATCTTTATCCAAAATAACCGAAAATCCTCCTTGATATTTAATCAAAATTTTCAACCACTTTTAGGGAGGAGAGAATCCAAATTCAACTGGGATTGAAACTTGAATTTTTCCCGGAATCTTATCCATAAAATTTTCAAAAATTCCATGAGGATAATCCTCAAAATTTTTGACCAAAATTAGTTAGGATTGTAATACAAAATTCAAGTGGGATTCAAACAAGATCTTCCTCTCCAAATCCAACTCAAATTTGAATCTTCCTTTCTGTGGATTTATCCACATAAATTCGAATCCTATAAGGACTGTGATTCAAAATTTGAATTTCAAATATCAAAGTTCAAATTTCAAAATTCAAACTTCAAATTCAAATTTCAAATTTAAATTGCGAATTCAAATTTCAAATTTAAATTTCAAATTCAAAATTTAAATTTCAAATTTTAAATTCAAAATTTAAATTTCAAATTTCAAAATTCAAATTTCAAAATCCACAAAAAGTTCTATTTCTAATTTTTATTCTCATCGATAATTTTCTACAACTCCAATCCAATCTCAAATAAATTCATAGCAACTTTATTTGGAGTTCGAATAATTATGTACTCTATTATCCAAAATGAAAACTAAATTCAACTGGAGAGAATCTTGTCCACCATCCTAATCCTATGTCAACACCATCCATGCATAATCAACTAGTCAACAAGCATACACAGATCAATTTGCCAATTGTTAAGGAATTATGTGGAGCTAGTAAAGGGGCCAATTGGACATATATAATTGGGCTCTCGTGATTCCATATGATCATCATTCTGCACCGAATAACTCAATCATACGATCACTAATTTCAGAGTCACTCTACTATAAACCTGAACTCAACTCCCAATTATATAACGTATTACGTAAACCTGTGACAAGCTATCGTCCAATGACCTTGTCAAGTATGCAGAACCCTCATATGATATCCATGGTCAGCCTTAGGTCAAAGTCCATTCAATCCTACTGATCAGGATATCTTAAAGTTCCATTATACTACAGAATAAAAAAATGATTATTCACCAAATGTGAATAAGAAGTCATCCGCCCAATAGACGACGTAAGGCCTTGTCCATTTTCACATCCAGTATAATGCCTTTAAGGGGATACCCTTAACTCCTTATTAGAGCTATGATTCTGATATCTGTAAACAAACCCTTCATTGTATACAAGTCATGCACCCAACGAACCAGTCTATAAGGTTACTACCTCTGAGACGCTTTAGCCATTGGAACATCAAAGTACACAAGTCATATACATGAAGTATTTCATTCATTCAAGATTAAGGTTACTGCACAATGAATGACAAAAGCAGATTGATCCACTCATAGCGGACTACGTAGATCAATCACGCTTTAATCCCGGTCTAATATGTCACCACCAAGCAACATATCTATGTCTCTACTTGGGAGTCTATGCTCCAGACAATCAAGACAAATTGTCCCCACCATAGCTTTAAACAACACAATAGTCTTAACATGCGTTAGATGCTCGGTCTAACCCCATAGACTACAGACCTTAGTTTAGAGCGCTTACTTTAGAACATTGTCTTCTCGCATGCAAAAGTCCATTGCATGCAACATTCTAATAGTTTTAACACAAGCAGTCAGGGCACCATATTTGCTTACATTTACTTTAACATGTAAATAGAATGAGGACACATAGCAATGTAATGAATAACCTCTATATATAATTTTATTATCCAGTTCAAAATAAATACATCAAAATGTCTCTAATGCTTAGGGCATTTCTTAACAGGAAGATTCCGCCAAATTGGCCTCTCCTTTTGGTTGGATCGCATCCCCACCCTTGATCATCCGCTCATAAGCATGGAGTTGCTTCATGAGCTCGGTTAGTCCTAACTCCCTCATTGCCAGATTGTATGCAGCCTTAAACCCCCCAAAATCTTTTAACAGAGTTTTGAACGCCATTTCGATCTGCGTGTTGTAGTCCAGCTCAGCACCAGTCTCAGCACCTTCAGTAAAGATTCCCATTAGAGTGATCATATGGTCTTTCACCGGAGTACCTGGCTTTTGCTTGGAGTTCATAATACTGGTAATAGCAAACTGTTGAACAAATTTATCTTGGCCTCTGAACATGTCCTCCAGATTTTCCATGATCTCCCCAACAACTTGATAAATCTCATGCTGCTTTTGTAAAGCACTCGTCATGCTAGCCAGAATGTAGCATCGGGCTATCTAATTGGATTCTCTCCAACAAGTATAGGCAACCGGGACCTCCTCAAGCGATGTGTCAGGTTTGGGCCCAGGTGGGCATGGTTCGTCCAGTACGAACTTGTGTCTCTCGTAGCTGAGAACTATCAATAGATTTCTTTTCTAGTCTTTATAATTATCACCATTTAGTTTATTTTCAGTAAGTATTGAAATGAGGAGTGTCGGTGACATTTTGAACAGAAATAAAATTATACTAGACATCATTACAAAGCCCAAGCAAATATATAGATAATTTAGCAAATAAAACATACAAGTATGTTCCTACATGAAACTTGAAAAACATGTAGCATTGTCACAGTAATTCTCAGCACCTATTGCCCCAAGCCACCGAGGGGTGGTCATGAGATAAATAGCCAGAACATGAACCCCGTCCAATTAATATATGTTGCCTTAAATCCTCCAAGGTTAAGACATATATTAATAACCGCTTATTTTGGCCACCAGTTTAGTTAACAAAGCTTGTAGGGAAGGTTAATAACTAAACGAGTGTTGAGTGTATAACCATTGTTTACGTAGCCCGATCCACGTCCTACCAAGCCACCGTGGGGTGGTCATGAATAGGATCATGCCCGAACACGTTTTCCACATAGGAGTCCAACCTAGTATACCGGTGGTGGTAAACACCTACCGAGGGGTGTGGTCAGGGTAGAACTGACGCGAGGCGTTACCATGGTTTCACATATGGATCAACAATGGAGGCCGTGGGTTTTGTTTGAAACACTCTCCAACTCAATATTTTGAAAAACATACAAGATTTGACAAATATGTATGATCAATATAGTATGAGCGGGACTCACCTATCCTATATGACATGTTATCAAATATGCATATAAAACATCCATCAATACATATTTATACATCCATGACATATCACAGAAAAAATAATTGACGAAAAAATAACCAAGCCATGGTTCCATCCTAGAACAAAGAAAATAAAGATTACAAAATTCCATCCAAAGCATTCTTTGGGTCTTGAATTTTGTTCCGTCTTCTTGTATCCATCTTTATGTAGCCTCTCCATTTATTTCTAATGCCTATAATTATTTAAAATTTAAATTCCAAAAATTTAAATTTCAAATTTAAATTTCATATTCGAATTTCAAATTTAACTTTCAAATTCAAAATTTTAAATAATTTTAAACATCATGTGTAATAATATGTAATTTCAAAAATCTCAAATTTTCAATTACATATTTTTAAACATGATTTAAAATTAAATCTCACATTTAAAAATCAAAATTTTTGATTTTTGAACCATCATGAGTAGCCGCCATGGGTAGCCCCCAGCCCCCAGGGGGGCTGGCAGCCCATGGCCGCCCCTTATGTAGCCCTGCTGGGCTGCAGGCCAAGCCTACTACACCAGGCTACATGCCTAGGCTGTGCGTAGCAGCTGGCAGGCTGTAGGCAGCGCCTGCAGCCATAGGCTGCACGCCCAGGCTGCGGCCAGCCTTGGGAGGGCCACGGCCACCCTCGGCTACAGGCCAAGCCTGCGGCCGTGGGTGGTCACGGCCTGTACAGGGGCTGCTACAGCCCCATCCTACCCAAGGGCAAGGGCTGCAGGCCCACCAAGGCCCAATGGCCTATTTCGAGTGGTTGTGTCACGATTTTCATACCATATTCTAATTTACCTATTAGGATCTTCAAAAATTAATTTGAATCCCAATTAAATTGAAATTTTTCACACAATCAAAATTTCAACCTGTAAATCAAATTTAACTTTTGGGAAAAATAAATTACGGTCTTCAATCTTCAATCTCCTCCAAGAATAATTACATAAAAAATTCTAAACCGTTTCCGATGGACAAAAATTCTAAGAGACAAAATTAAAATCCATGGGAAAATTATAGTATTAATAAACTGCTCTCATGGTTACATAAAAAATCCTAGATACAATTTTTCTAAATTCTAAGGAACCATAACCGGCATAAACAAGCATGCTTATAATAATTCAAAAAATTAAAATAACCACATACTACATACATAATCCATGATAACAACATAAAAGAATCCTAGAATGCCACTATCTAAGTATCAAATCCATATATAAATAAAAAGACTAAGTAATTGTCTAATTTATGTACATGGCATAGTCATGAGATGGCTCTGATACCAATTGTAGGAAATAAATCGGTAAAACCGTATCAGAGTGGCGCAGCGGAACAATAAAAATTTTTTAAGATTGTTAAATATCTCATGATGCCATATACAATAAACCAACAACAATTTAAACTTATGCCTTAAGGACGCCAATCTTGTAGGAGGAGAATGACCGGAGGGCTTCAACCAACTAGCCTTCTCTACTATTCTCCAATTCCCGAATGGCTGAGTATGTGGGCACTCTGAACCTCGATCGGTATGCTAGCATTGCTAGTCTTCTTCCGACCACCCAGATCTCTAAAGAACTTATTGTCATGGTGAGTTTTGCAATAATAAGCCTGCTCACCCGAGAGTCTATGATCTAAGAAAACTGGAGTGGCAGGACCTCTATTTATAGACTTGCATGAGGTGATTCCCTAAATTCGAATTGGATTAGGAGAAGATTTTCTCCCTTATCCACAACATAAAATCTGAAATTATCTAAGGGGGAAATCCCAACAAAATTTCGGCCAATATTAGCATTATCCAATTCAAATCTAAACAAGATTTTAACATGAATTTTGTCTCCCTTTTTCGACCAAAAAATCTAAAAATCCATGGGGAAAATCCCAACAAAAATTTCAGCCACTTTAGGATAAGGGAAGAATCAAAATTCCACTAGGACTTTCAAGCTTTAATCTTATCTCATCCTTATCCAAAATAACCGAAAATCTACAAGAGATCTTCCCTTAAAATTTCGACCATAATCTAGGGAGGAGAGAATCCAAATTCAACTGGGATTGAAACTTGAATTTTTTCCTGAACCTTATCCATAAAATATCTGAAAATTCCATGAGAATAATCCTCAAAATTTTGGTCCATTATTGTTAGGATTTGGATTCAAAATTCAAGTAGAATTCTAACAAGATTTTCCTCTCCATACTCAACTCAAATTCGAATTTCATTCCTTGTTGATTTACCATAAGAAATTCGAATCCTACTTGGACTATGATTCAAGATTTGAATTTCAAATTTCAAATTCAAATTTCAAATTCAAATTTTGAATTTCAAATTTCAAATTCAATAATTCAAATTTCAAATTTCAAAATTCAAATTTCAAAATCCACAAAACAGTTGTATTTCAAATTCTTGTTGTCACGGATAATTTTCTACAACTCCAATCCAATCTCAAATAAAATCATGGCAACTTTATTTAGAGTTCGAATAATTGTGTACTCTATTATCCAAAACAAAATCTGAATTCAACCCGATAGAATCTTGTCTACCATCCTAAACTTATGTCAACACCATCCATGCGTAATCAACCAGCCAATAGCATACACAAATCAATTTGCCAAACGTTAAGGAATTATGTGGAGCTAGTAGAGGAACCAATTGGACATATATAATCGGGCTCCCGCAAATCCATATGATCATCATTCTTTACCTAATAACTCAATCATATGATCACTAATTTCAGAGTCACACCACTATAAACCTGAAATTGAACCCCCAATTATATACCGTATTACGTAAGCCTGTGACAAGCTATTGTCCAATGACCTTGTCATGTATGCAGAACCCTCATATGATATCTATGATCAGCCTTAGGTCGAAGTCTGTTTGATCCTACTGATCAGGCTATCTTAAAGTTCCATTATACTAACGAATAAAGAAAACGATTATTTACCATATGTGAATAAGAAGTCATCCGCCAGCAGACAACCCAAGGCCTTCTCCACTTTCACATTCAGTCTAATGCCTTTAAGAGGATACCCTTAACTCCTCATTAGAGCTATGATTCCGATATCTGTAAACGAATCCTTCATCGTATACAAGTCATGCACCCAACGAATCGGTCTATAAGCTTACTACCTCTGAGACGCTTTAGCCATTAGAACATCAAAGTACACAAGTCATATACATGATGCTGTCCATCTACTCAAGATTAAGGTTACTGCACAATGAACATCAAAAGTAGATCGATCCACTTAAAGCGGACTTCGTTGATCAATAACGCTTTAGTCCCGGTCTAATATGTCACCACCAAGCAACATATCTATGTCTCTACTTGGGAGTCCAGCTCCAGACAGTCAAGACAAACCATCCCCTCCAAGGCTTAAGACAACATAATAGTTTTAACATGAGCTAGATGCTCGGTCTAACCCCATAAATTACAGACCATAGTTTAGACTGCTTACTTTAGAACATTGTCTTCTCACATACAAAAGTCCATTGCATGCAACGTTCTAACAGTTTAACACAAGCAGTCAGGGAGCCATATTTGCTTACATTTACTTTAACATGTAAATAAAACGAGGACAGATAGCAATGTAATGAATAACCTCTATACATAATTTTATTATCCAGTTCAAAATAAATATATCAAAATGTCTCTAATGCTTAGGGCATTTCCTAACAGTCTCGGTTTCTTTTCCGAGTATAATATTTTTACCCCTCGTTTCTTGAAATGCCCTTATGCCGTTTTGGAAATTTCGGCAGCATTTCTGCTTGTATTTTAAGGTTTTCCCGGTGTTAGGTATGCCTCAGAACCTTTGTACCTGTCACGTACTATATTAGAGGCCTATTTTATACAAAGTTACCAAACTTTATATAAAAATTTTACACATTAATCAGTATTCAAATATCAATACACAACATCAATTTCTTTCCAAATATAGCCTCAGTTTATCATGTTGATTATCACCAAATGTTTTTCATCACAATATTCCAATATCACATATCACTCTTAGGTTTTCTAATGTGTAAAACAACATCAAAACCTAACAAAATTTTCATTTAACCTTAGCCTGTAATGGCACGGTTTTCCTATTAAACCACATAGGAAAATTTTGTTTTCTTTCCTAGGGTTTTATCAACATTACTCATCATTGTTCAACACTAAGAATTTTCCATTTCCTAGTGTTTACCACCCACGGATTTTAGCATGAAAAATACATTAAAATTTCTTGATTCTAGATTCTAATTCATTCTTAATTCACATGCCACTAAATGATCATAAACACTAACTCAAATCACCAAATTTCCAAATCATTTTCCACACCACAAGTGCCACGGATTTCATGGAAACCAAGAATAAATTTTTGCTTGTTTCTTAAACCTAATTCATGCTTCAAATTCTATAACATCAAATTGATCAACAATCAACATCAAAACATTGAGTTTCTCACTATTTTTCCTCATCAATAGCCACGTATATTTTTGAAAAATTTCAACAAGAAAGCTTCAAAATTGTGGCTTACCTCTTCCAATTGATCACTTGATGTCTAAGCCTGAATTGAAGTCTAATTTTGGTGTGAAATTTTGACAAATTTTGCCTTAAATGGGGGGGTGGGGGGGAACTCACGGATTTTGGTTGCTTGAGAATGACAAGAGTTTGGCCAAATTTTTCTATTTTTTTGAATGAATTTTGAAGCCTATTTAGAGGCAAAAGCTAAGGACCTTTGTGTAATTTTTTTCCAATAATTTACTAATTGTTCAAGGACTAAAATGCAATATTTTTAGGCCAAAAATAAAATTTTTGGTTGTTCCCTTTCCAAGTGGCTGAATGGCCTTTTTTAAAACTTTTAAAATATTTTTCCCATGTTATTTTGGCAAGATCATGGCCATTGATCAAAAAGGAAATTAATCCTAGCCTTACACCTTTCCACATTACTTTCCAAACCTAAAAAAAAATACATATATGACATCATAATGGTGATATCATCCTATTATATTAAGGGATTAATTCCCTAATTAATTTGTGGTAAAATTTTGATCGAAAGTCAAATCGAACAGAACTCTACCGATTGGTTGAGAAAGTAACCGATCGGTTCTAGGAGCCTCTGGTGCGATCGGTTTGTTTTATTTTGCTTCCGTTTGGTCAAAATTCTTTACCATAAATTTCTATCTTTTTAGTGCATTTCAATGTACTCTCTAGGATTTTTGCCTCCGTTTTCGAACTGTCTCACCCGATTCTGTTTGGTAAGATTTTCCATCGCCGAACTCACTCACTTTAACACTGCCAGAACATTTTTATATTATTCTCAATAGTATTAAAACACAACTTTTTCGTGTTTTATCCATTAAAATGGATACATATATACAATTTTCAATCTACTCCAAGAATCTAAAATTCCCGGTTATCACAACCGATCAGTTGACTAGTAGTTAATTAGTTAAAAACGGTAGAGGTAGCCCGATTGGCTACTACAACAAATACTCAAAGTAATGATGGAAATAAATCAGTAAAAACATATCAGAGTGGCACAGTGAAAAATATTTTTCAAGATCATTAAATATCTCATGATGCCATATACAATAAACCAATAATAATTTAAACTCATACCTCAAAGAAGGCCAATCTGCAGAAGGAGAATGATTAGAGGGTTTCAACCAACTAGCCTTATTACTATTCTCCAATTCTCAAATGGCTGAGTGTGTGGGCACTCTGAACCTCGATCGGTATGCTAGCACTGCTAGTTTTCTTCCGACCACCCAGATCTCTAAAGAATTTATTGTCACGGTGAGTTATGTAACAATAAGCCTGCTCACCTGAGAGTCTGTGGTCTGAGAGAACTGGAGTGGCAGGACCTCTATTTATAGACTTGCATGAGGTGATCCTCCGAATTCGAATTGGATTAGGAGAAGATTTTCTCCCTTATCTGCTCATAAAATCTAAATTTTTCATGGCCTTATCCAACCAAAAAATTCATCCACTTTTGAGATTATCCAATCCAAATTGAAACAGGATTTTAACTTGATTTTTATCTCCTCATTCTCTCATAAAAACCGATTCTCCTTTGTGCTAAAAACATTACTGGATTCGGTCATTAAAGTGTGAGGAGAATTAAAATCCAAATAGGATTTTCTAGCTTGAATTTTATCTCATCCTTATCCATAAATAACCAAAAATCCCCTTGAGATTCACTCAACAATTTTCAACCACAAATACGGATGAAAGAATCCAAATTCAACTGGAATTGAAACTTAAATTTTTTCCTGAATCTTATCCATACAAAAACTGAAAAATCTATGAGGATATTCCTCAATATTTTTGTGCAAGTTAGTTAGGATTGGGGTCCAAAATTCAAGCAGGATTCAAATAAGATTTTCCTCTTCATAATCCAACCCAAATTCGAATTCTAGGCTTATGGAATTATCCACAAAGAATTCGAATTCCACTTGGACTATGTTTCAAATTTTGAATTTCAAATTTCGAAATTCAAATTTCAAATTCAAATTTCAAATTTAAATTTCAAACTCAAATTTCAAAATTCAAATTTCAAAATCCACAAGCAGTTGTATTTCAAATTTTAGTTCTCATGGATAATTTTCTACAACTCCAATCCAATCTCAAATAAAATCATAGCAACATTATTTGGAGTTTGAATAATTGTGTACTTTATTGTCCAAAACAAAATATGAATTCAACCGAATAGAATCTTGTCCACCATCCTAATCCTATGTCAACACCATCCATGCATAATCAACCAGCCAATAAGCATACACAAATCAATTTGCTAATAGTTAAGGAATTACGTGGAGCTAGTAGAGGGACCAATTGGACATATATAATCGGACTCCCGTGAATACATATGATCATCATTCTTTACCTAACAACTCAATCATATGATCACTAATTTCATAGTCACACCACTATAAACTTGAAACTGAACTCCTAATTATATACCGTATTACGTAAGCCTGTGACAAGCTATTGTCCAATGACCTTGTCATGTATGCAGAACCCTCATATGATATCCATGATCAGCCTTAGGTCAAAGTCCGTTCAATCCTACTGATCAGGCTATCTTAAAGTTCCATTATACTACCGAATAAGAAAATGATTATTCACCATATGTGAATAAGAAGTCATCCGTCCAGCAGACAACCCAAGGCCTTGTCCATTTTCACATCCAGTATAATGCCTTTAAGAGGATACCCTTAACTCCTTATTAGAGCTATGATTCCGATATCTGTAAACAAACCCTTCATTATATACAAGTCATGTACCCAACGAATTGGTCTAGAAGCTTGCTACCTCTGAGACGCTTTAGGCATTGGAACATCAAAGTACAGAAGTCATATACATGAAGTAGTTCATTTACTCAGGATTAAGATTACTACACAATGAACGTCAAAATTAGATTGATCCACTCATAGCGGACTACGTAGATCAATCACGCTTTAGTCCCAGTCTAATATGTCACCACCAAGCAGCATATCTATGTCTCTACTTGGGAGTCTATGCTCCAGACAGTCAAGACAAACTGTCCCCACCATGGCTGTAGACAACATAATAGTCTTAACATGAGTTAGATGCTCAGTCTAACCCCATAGACTACAGACCTTAGTTTAGACTGCTTACTTTAGAACATTGTCTTCTCGCATACAAAAGTCCATTGCATGCAATGTTCTAACAGTTTTAACACAAGCAGTCAGTGAGCCATATTTGCTTACATTTACTTTAATATGTAAATAGAATGAGGACAAATAACAATTTAATGAATAACCTCTATATGTAATTTTATTATCCAGTTCAAAATAAATACATCAAAATGTCTCTAATGCTTAGGGCATTTCTTAACAATCTCCCACTTGCCCTAAGCCAGTAGATGTGCCATGTTACGCATCCCCGTTGCCTATACGTGCCTCTCAAAGTTTCTAGCCACCAAAGTCTTAGTAAAGGGATCGACAATATTGTCCTCGGATACGATCTTACATACATCTACTTGTCCTATCTCCATGTGCCCTCTAATAATGTGATACCTCCGATCTATGTGCTTGGTCCTCTTCTGGTGCCGAGATTCCCTTGTATTGGCAATAGCCTCAGTGTTATCCCAATAAAGTATGATAGGCTTATCAACACCCAGAATGACCTCAAGGTCTTTAAAGAACTTACGGAGCCAAACCGCTTCTTTAGATGCCTCAGCCGCAGCCACATACTCAGCCTCCATCGTAGAGTCAACTGTGCAACCCTGCTTCACGCTCCTCTATACAATGGCACCTCCTTCGAGCAAGAACACTGATCCTGATGTCGATTTCCTTGAATCATTGTAAGTCTAGAAGTCTGAGTCCATGTATCCTATGGGTGTTAGGTCCCCTCCAGAATACACCAGAATATAATCCCTCATTCTCTTAAGATACTTAAGTATATGCTTTACTGCTTGCTAATGCTGGTTCCAGGATTCGCTTGATATCGACTCACCATACCTACTGCAAAATATACGTCCAGGCGAGTGCAAAGCATAGTGTACATAAGGCTACCTATAGTGAATTCATAAGGGACCTTACTCATACGCTCTCTTTCTTTCGATATCTTAGGACGGTCATCCAATGAAAGAGTTAGACCGGTAATGGAAGGTTGTGAACCTTTCTTTGCCTCTTGCATTACATATTTGTCAATTATTTTATCTATGTATAAAGCTTGGGATAATTCTATCATTTTGTTCTTTCGATCTCTGAAGAGACGAATGCCTAGAACATAATTAGCTTCACCCAAGTCTTTCATGTCAAACTGTTGGTGCAGCCAAAGCTTCACCGATGATAAGTTCCCTATATCATTCCCAAATAGCAGTATATCATCGATATAGAGTACTAGAAAGACTACTTTACCATCCTTAATACGTTTATAAACACAGGGTTCATCAACGTTCCGCTCAAAACCAAACGTCTTGATCGCTTGATCAAATCTCTGGTTCCATGAGCAAGATGCTTACTTTAATCCATAAATGGATATAAGCAACTTGCAGACTTTTCTTTCTTGGCCTTTTGCCACAAACCCTTCGGGCTGTATCATGTAGATACATTCCTTAAGATGGCCATTCAAGAATGCCGTCTTGACGTCCATTTGCCAGATCTCGTAATCGAGAGCCGCAGCAACAGACAAAAGAATATGGATAAACTTCAGCATAGCAACAGGCGAAAAGGTTTCATTGTAATCGATTCCAGCCTTTTGCATGTACCCCTCTGCAATCAGTCTAGCTTTGAAAGTTTCCACTCTCCCTTCTGCATCCTTCTTTCTTTTGTAGACCTACTTACATCCAATGGGTTTCATCCCATCTGGCAGATCTACAAGTTCCCAAACAGAGTTAGATTCAATAGAATCCATCTCATTATTCATGGCCTATTTCCAAAATTTAGAATCAACATCATTTATAGCTTCATCATAGGTGACCGGATCATCCTCATGCTCATAAGCCTCGGCCTGGTATACCTCAGCATCATACATGAAGAAATTAAACTTCTTCGAAACCCTCCCACTACGACGAGGCACCCTAAATTGTTGATCGTCTACAGGTCTTCCACCGGAACTCGGACTAGCATCTAAGACTGAAATCTATGGAGCAGTTCTTTCACCTGATAACTCCTCTAACACCACTTTGCTTTGAAGCTTAAAGTCATTCGTGTGACTTTCCTACAAGAATGTCGCATGGGTTGAAATAATGACTTTTTGTTCCTTTAGGTTATAGAACAGACCTCCCTTAGTTCCCTTAGGATACCCTACAAACATTCATAATTCTGATCTTAGTTCCAAATTCTTCACATCCTTATCCTGTACATGTGCCGGGCAGCCCTATATTCTCATATGTCCAAGGGAAGGCTTCCTGCAATGCTGCAATTCATACGGAGTCCTGAGAATTAACTTGCTTGGAACCTAGTTCAGAATATAGCACGCCGTTTGTAATGCATATCCCCAAAATGATAACGGCAACGTTGAATAACTCATCATGGACCGTACCATATCCAATAAGGTCTTGTTTCTCCTTTCGGCTACACCATTCTATTGTGGAGTATCAGGTGTAGTCAATTAGGATAATATCCCATTCTCTATAAGATGTCCTAGAAATTCATCGGAGAGGTATTCGCCACATCGATCAGATCGAAGTGTCTTTATGGATTTACCTAATTACTTTTCCACTTCCGCATGATACTCTTTGAACTTGTCAAGGTTTTGCTTTTGCGGTGCATCAGATACACATATCCATACTTCGAGTAATCGTATATAAAGGAGACATAATACTCGAACCCTCCTTGTGCTGTGACGTTCATGGGGCTACATAAATCAGTGTGCACAATTTCTAAGAGTTCCTGAGCCCTAGTACCCTTAGCTCCAAAAGACCTCTTAGTCATCTTACCCTCAAGACAAGACTCACATTGGGGAAGACGTACCTCCTCTAGATATTCTAGACGACCGTCTTTCACAAACTTTTGAATCCTATCCTGATTAATATGACCAAGTCTTAAATGCCAAAGATATGGCTTGTTAGAGTGAGAAACTTTCAACCTTTTAGAGTTATCTATTAATTCAGTGTCAAGCAGTGAGTACATCTTTGGTTTGATCAAATATAGGTTTCCATCCATCCATCCCGAACAGATAAAAGACTTATTTCTATGAATATCGACTCTTTTACTAAAAGAAACTGAATAAGAATCCTTTATTAAACAAGCTACCGATATAAGGTTCCTTCTAAAATTAGGAACATAAAAACAATCTTTTAATAAAATAAACCTAAATTCATCAAAGTAAAAGTAAACATCTTCCACTGCCTCAGCCACCACCAAGCTACCGTCTCCAGTTCAGAATGAGAGGCTCTTATCATGTAGACTTCTCATTTCCACGAACCCCTGCATGGAAACACAAACATGATTAGTGGCGCCAGAATCAATGACCTAAGTGTCTTTCGATTCTTCTCCTAAACACGCTTCTAAATAGTGAAGTTCCTTACCTTCCTTGCCCTTGGTGGCTAGGAATTCCTGGCAAGCCTTCTTGAGGTGACCTACCTTCCCACAGTGGAAGCACTTACACTTTTTAGGGTTCCTGGGCTTCGTGTTCTTCTTCTTCTTTTTCCCATCCGAGACAGGAGGATTAGAAGAATTGGAAGCCGCTTGCTTCTGATTTGGACTCTTCCTCTTCCGTGAGGGTTTGGAAGATTCTGCCAAATTGGCCTCTCCTTTTGGTTGGACAGCATCCCCATCTTTGATCATCCATTCATAAGCTTAGAGTTGCTTCATGAGCTTGGTTAGTCCTAACTCCCTTGTTGCCAGATTATATGCGGCCTTAAACCCCACATAATCTTTTGACAGAGTTTTGAACACTATCTCGATCTGGGTGTTGTAGTCTAGTTCAGCACTGTTCTCAGCAGCCTCAGCAAAGAATCTCATTAGAGTAATCATATGGTTCTTCACTAGAGTACCTGCCTTTTGCTTAGAGTTTATAATGCTGGAAATAGTAGACTGTCGAGCCAATTTTTCTTGGCCTCCAAACATGTCCTCCAAAATTTCTATGATCTCCCCAGTAACTTGATAAGTCTCATCCTACTTTTGTAAAGCACTTATCATGCTAGCAAGAATGTAGCATCAACCTATCTTATTGGATTCTCTCTAATGAGTATAGGCAACCGGGACCTCCTCAAGCGATGTGCTAGGTTTGGGCCCAAGTGGGCATGGTTCGTCCAACATGAACTTGTGTCTCTCACAACTGAGAACTATTAGTAGATTTCTTTTCCAGTCTTTATAATTATCGTCATTCAGCTTATTTCAGTAAGTATTGAAATGAGGGATGTCGTTGACATTTGAATTGAAATAAAATTATACTAGACATCATTACAAAGCCCAAGCAAATATACAGATAATTTAACAAATAAAACATACAAGTATGTTCCTACATGAAACTTTAAAAACATATAGCATTGCAACGGTTATTCTCAGCACCTATTGCCCCAAGCCACCGAGTGGTGGTCATGAGACAAATAGCCTGAACATGGACCCCGTCCAATTAATATATGTTGTCTTAAATCCTTCAAGGTTAAGACATATATTAATAACTGTTTATTTTGGCCACCAGTTTAGTTAACAGAGCTTGTAGGGAAGGTTAATAACTAAATGAGTCTTGAGTGTATAACCATTGTTTACATTGCCCGATCCATGTCCTACCAAGCCATCGAGGGGTGGTCATGAATAGAATCATACCCAAACACGTTTTCCACATAGGAGATCCAACCTAGTATACCGACGACGGTAAACACCTATCGAGGGTGTGGTCAGGGCAAAACTGACGCGAGGCGTTACCATGCTTTCACATATGAATCAACAATGGAGGCCGTGGGTTTTGTTTGAAACCCTTCCTCACTCAATATTTTGAAAAACATGCAAGTTTTGACAAATGTGTATGACCAAATATGCATATAAAACATCCATCAATACATATTACATCCATGACATATCACAGAAAAAAAAATTGACAGAATAATAACCAACCCATAGTTCCATCCTAGAACAAAGAAAATAAAGATTACAAAATTCCATCTAAAGCATTCTTTGGGTCTTGAATTTTATTTCGTCTTCTTGTATCCATCTTTATGTAGTCTCTCCATTTATTTCTTATCCCAAGAATCACTTAAAATTTAAATCCCAAAAATTTAAATTTCAAATTCAAATTCCAAGTTTGAATTTCAAATTTAAATTTCAAATTCAAATTTTAAACAATTTTAAATATCATGTGTAATAATATGTAATTTCAAAAATTTCAAATTTTCAATTACATATTTTTAAGCATGATTTAAAAATTAAATCTTAAATTTAAAAATCAAAATTTTTCGATTTTCGAACCATCAGCCCCACGGCCCCGGAGGCCAACAGCCGCCGTGGGCAGGCCCCAGCCCCCGGGGGGCTGGTAGCCTGCGACCACAAGTCATGTGCAGCTATGCCAGGCTGCAGGCCAAGCCTGCAGCCACAGGTTGCACTCCCGAGTGGGCGTAGCAGCCCGCCAGGCTACAGGCAGCACCTGTAACCATAGGCTGCACGCCTAGGGCTGCGGCTAGCCTTTAGGGGGCCTTGGCCGCAGGTAGAGCCTACGGCCGTGGGTGGTGCAGCTGTGGGTAGGGGCTGCCGCGGCCCCCTCCGGCCCGAGGGCAGGGGCTGCAGCCCTACCACGGTTAGTGGTCCATCCCTAGGGAGTCGGTCCTTGATTTCTGCATCATATTTCAATTTACCCATTAGGATCTCCAAAATTAATTTGAATCCTAATTAAGTTGAAATTTTCCACACAATCAAAATTTCAACCTTTAAATTAAATTTAACTTTTGGAAAAAATAAATTACGGTCTTTAAACTTCAATCTCCTCCAATAATAATTACATAAAATTTCCTAAACTGTTTCTGGTGTACAAAAATTCTAATCATAATAATTCTAAGACACAAAAAATTAAAATCCATAGGAAAATTATAATAATAATAAACTGCTCCCATTATTACATAAAAAATCATAGATACAATTTTCTAAATTCTAAAGAACTATAACGGGTAAAAACAAGCATGCTTATAATAATTTAAAAAATTAAAATAACCGCGTACTACATACATAATACATGATAACAACATAAAGAAATCCTAGAATGTTACTCTCTAAATATCAAATCCATACATAAATAAAAAGACAAATTAATTGTCTAATATATGTACATGGCATAGTCATGAGATGGCTCTGATACCAATTGAAGTAAATAAATTGGTAAAAACATATCAAAGTAGTGCAACAGAAAAAAATTTTTAAGATCGTTAAATATCTCATGATGCCATATACAATAAACCAACAACAATTTTAACTCATACCCCAAAGGACGCAAATCTGCAGGAGGAGAATGATTGGAGGGCTTCAACCAACTAGCCTACTCTACTATTCTCCAATTCCTGAATGGTTGAGTGTGTGGGCACTCTGAACCTCGATCAGTATGCTAGCACTGCTAGTCTTCTTCCGACCACGCAGATCTCTAAAGAACTTATTGTCACGGTGAGTTATGCAACAATAAGCCTGCTCATCTGAGAGTCTATGGTCTGAGAGAACTGGAGTGGAAGGACCTCTATTTATAGACTTACATGAGGTGATCCTTTGAATTCGAATTAAAATTCTAGCCTTGTGGAATTATCCATAAAGAATTCGAATTCCACTTGGACTGTGATTCAAAATTTCAATTTCAAATTTCAAATTTCAAAATTCAAATCTAAATTTCAAATTTCAAATTCAAATTTCAAATTCGAATTTCAAATTTAAATTTCAAATTCAAATTTCAAATTCAAAATTTAAATTTTAAATTTCAAAATTCAAATTTCAAAATCCACAAATAGTTGTATTTCAAATTTTTGTTCTCATGGATAATTTTCTACAACTCCAATCCAATCTCAAATAAAATCATGGCAACTTTATTTGGAGTTTGAATAATTGTGTACTCTATTATCCAAAACAAAATATGAATTCAACTGAAGAGAATCTTATCCACCATCCTAATCCTATGTCAACACCATCCATGAATAATCAACCAAACAATAAGCACACGCAAATCAATTTGCCAATCATTAAGGAATTATGTGGTGCTAGTAGAAGGACCAATTGGACATCTATAATTAGGCTCCTGTGAATCCATATGATCATCATTCTTTACCGAACAACTCAATCATATGATCACTAATTTCATAGTCACACCACTATAAACCTGAAACTGAACTCCCAATTATATACCGTATTACGTAAGCCTGTGACAAGCTATTATCCAATGACCTTGTCATGTATGCAGAACCCTCATATGATATCCATGATCAGTCTTAGGTCAAATTCCGTTCAATCCTACTACTCAGGCTATCTTAAAGTTCCATTATACCACCGAATAAGAAAATGATTATTCACCATATGTGAATAAGAAGCCATCTGCCTAGCAGACGACCCAAGGCCTTGTCCATTTTCACATCCAGTATAATGCCTTTAAGAGGATACCCTTAACTTCTTTTTAGAGCTATGATTCTGATATCTATAAACAAACCCTTCATCGTATACAAGTCATGCACCTAACAAACCGATCTATAAGCTTACTACCTCTGAGACGCTTTGGGCATTGGAACATCAAAGTACAGAAGTCATATACATGAAGTAGTTCATTCACTCAGGATTAAGGTTACTGCACAATGAACGTCAAAAGCAGATTGATCCACTCATAGCGGACTATGTAGATCAATCACGCTTTTGTCTTGGTCTAATATGTCACCACCAAGCAACATATCTATGTCTCTACTTGGGAGTCTATGCTCCAAATAGTCAAGACAAATCGTCCCTACCATGGCTTTAGACAACATAATAGTCTTAACATGAGTTAGATGCTCGATCTAACCCCATAGACTACAGACCTTAGTTTAGACCGCTTACTTTAGAACATTATCTTTGTAGGATAATAAATCGGTAAAAACGTATCAGAGTGGCATAGCGAAACAATAAAAATTTTTAGATCGTTAAATATCTCATGATGCCATATGCAATAAACCAACAACAATTAAAACTCATACCTCAGGGACGCCAATCTTGCAGGAGGAGAATGACCGGAGACTTCAACCAACTAGCCTTCTCTATTATTCTCCAATTCTCGAATGGCTGAGTGTGTGGGCACTATGAACCTCGATCGGAATGCTAGCACTGCTAGTCTTCTTCCGACCACCCAGATCTCTAAAGAACTTTATTGTCACGATAAGCTGTGCAACAATAAGCCTGCTCACCTGAGAGTCTGTGGTTTGAGAGAACTGGAGTGGCAGGACCTCTATTTATAGGCCTGCATGAGGTGATTCTCTGAATTTGAATTGGACTAGGAAAAGATATTCTCCCTTATCCATAACCATAAAAATCTGAATTTTTCATGGGGAAATCCCAACAATAAAATTCGGTTTTTTAAGGATAAAAACAATCCAAATCTAAACAAGATTTTAACTAGAATTTTATCTCCCTTTTTCAACCAAAAAATCTGAAATTTCCCAGGAGATTTTTCTCCAAATATTCGGCCACATTTAGGATAAGGGAGAATCGAAATTCAACTAGGATTTTCAAGCTTCAATCTTATCTCAACCTTATTCAAAATAACCGAATTTTCCTAGGAGATTTCCTCCATAATTTTGGCCACTTTTCAGGGAAGGAGAGAATCCAAATTCAACTAGGATTGAAACTTGAATTTTCCCTTGAACCTTTTCCGCAAAAACCGAAATTCCATTGAGGATTATCCTCAAAAATTTCGTCCACTTTTGTTAGGATTTAGATTCAAAATTCAAGTAGGATTCTAAAAAGATTATCCTCTCCAAATCCAACTCAAATTCGAATTTCTAACCTTGTGGATTTTCCACAACAAATTCGAATCCCACATGGACTGTGATTCAAAATTTGAATTTCAAATTTCAAATTCGAATTTCAAATTCAAATTTCAAATTTCAAATTTCAAATTTCAAATTTAAATTTCAAATTCAAATTTCAAATTCGAATTTCAAATTCAAATTTCAAATTCAAATTTCAAATTTAAAATTCAAAATTCAAAATTCAAAATTCAAATTTCAAAACCCACAAAACGATTGTGTTTCAAATTCTTGTTCTCATAGATAATTTTCTACATTTCCAATCCAATCTCAAATAAAATCATGGCAACTTTATTTGGAGTTCGAATAATTGTGTACTCTATTATCCAAAACAAAATCTGAATCCAACCGGAGAGAATCTTGTCTACCATCCTAATCCTGTGTCATCACCATCCATGCATAATAAACTAGCCAATAGCATACACAAATCAATTTGCCAAACGTTAAGGAATTATGTGGAGCTAGTAGAGGGACTGATTGAACATATATAATCGGGCTCCCGCAAATCCATATGATCATCATTCTTTACCGAACAACTCAATCATATGATCACTAGTTTCAGAGTCACACCACTATAAACCTGAAACTGAACTCCCAATTATATACCATATTACGTAAGCCTGTGACGAGCTACTATCCAATGACCTTGTCATATACGCAAAACCCTCATATGATATCCATGATCAGCCTTAGGTCAAAGTCCATTTAATCCTACTAATCAGGCTATCTTAAAGTTCCATTATACTACTGAATTAAGAAAATGATTATTCACCATGTGTGAATAAGAAGTCATCCGCCCAGCAGATGACCCAAGGCCTTGTCCATTTTCACATTTAGTATAATGCCTTTAAGAGGATACCTTTAACTCCTTAGAGCTATGATTCCGATATCTGCAAACAAACCTTTCATCGTATACAAGTTATGCACCCAACAAACCGGTGTATAAGCTTACTACCTCTGAGACGCTTTAGCCATTGGAACATCAAAGTACACAAGTCATATACATGAAGTAGTTCATTTACTCAAGATTAAGGTTATTGCATAATGAACGTCAAAAGCAGATTGATCCACTCATAGCGGACTATGTAGATCAATCACGCTTTAGTCCCGGTCTAATAAGTCACCTCCAAGCAACATATCTATGTCTCTACTTGGGAGTCCAGCTCTAGACAGTCAAGACAAACCGTCCCCTCCAAGGCTTTAGACAACATAATAGTCTTAACATGAGTTAGATGCTCAGTCTAACCCCATAGACTACAGACCATAGTTCAGACCGCTAACTTTAGAACATTGTCTTCTTGCATACAAAAGTCCATTGCATGCAACGTTCTAACAGTTTTAACACAAGCAGTCAGTGAGCCATATTTGCTTACATTTATTTTAACATGTAAATAAGACGAGGACAGATAGCAATGTAATGAATAACCTCTATGTATAATTTTATTATCCAGTTCAAAATGAATACATCAAAATGTCTCTAATACTTAGGGCATTTCCTAACAATCTTCTCGTATACAAAAGTCCATTGCATGCAACGTTCTAACAATTTTAACACAAGCAGTCAGCGAGCCATATTTTCTTACATTTACTTTAACATGTAAATAGAATGAGGACAAATAGCAATGTAATTAATAACCTCTATATATAATTTTATTATCCTGTTCAAAATAAATACATCAAAATGTCTCTAATGCTTAGGGCATTTCCTAACAAGTAACCCGGTAGGCTACATAGTCAACGATGTACGATGTAACTGGTCAGTTTACTGGTTGATTAACTAGTCAAGAATCGAGTTTGAACGGAATAGTTAAAAACGGTGATTAATTTGTCAAGTAGACAAATTAATCAAGTACGATAGAAATTAGATACCAAATTCCCAAAATAAGAGTAGTTGGGTACCGATAGACATCGGTACCATGCAACAATAAAATTTATGCTCACTAACAATAGTAGTGACCAAATAGCAATGTTAATATAAATTAATTTGCCATGATTAGAAAATTAAACTCTCTCTCGAGAGTAGTTCGTACCGATAAGGATCGGTACTACCTAATGTTAGAATTTTTATTAGTTACTAACGACCATGGTGACCTAAGAACAAAGTTTAACAAAGATATGTATGATTACAGGTCACTACCTGTAAATTTTCAACGAAGACGAAGTACAAATTATCGGCCAACAATTAAGTATAACTCCACCTACAGCATGAGCAAAATGAATTTAAAGTGTTATTTTACGCTATGTTAAATATACTATCTATGGATAATTGTTGCATAGCATGTTATATGACCATATAGTTTCATAATCACTTAGATTTGTAAGGATCGCCCCATTCTTGCGGCTTAAATTCTATACAATGATAAATGAAGGAATGAATTTAGGTTAATTTGATGCCTTTTAATTTAATATTGATTAACACGGGTAGGTGCACAGCCGTGTACCGCTCGGGTAGAGGAATGTATTTCCAAGACACGGCTGTGTTGAGCAGTCTCAACTGGTACACGTCCGTGTTGCCTGGTACACGCCTGTGTAAAAACCTGTGTAGAAGGCCATGTATGGAACTAAGAGCTATTATAAAGACTCTCGTAATGCGTGAAACCTAAATACTATGTAATAAGTAGTTAGGTTGATCAAATATAGTATATTTTCCAGTGGAATAGTTTAAACAAGCACAGTAGTGTTTGATTACTATTTATGCAATGAAAATGGCAACCGATAGTAAAACCGGTCCACCCTTTTATGTGTATAAGTGTATAAGATGCGCAGTATCAGGAAACTGGTCCAAATGACCATTTCTTGACACAAGACTGGTGAAGCATTCACTAGAACACTCGGACCGAACGTCTGAGCCTAACAGCGAGAAATACCATAGTAGAGGTACATTTCTCGAGAATAAGGGTCCAGATGACCTCTTCTCATCCAGAGACTGACAAAATCAGAGTTAGAATACTCAGACTAGTCAGTTAAACAAAAATAGTGAATATTGAATAGTGGAAAACACAAAGTCAGATTTATGGCCAAGACGGCCTTAATTTGACATAAAACTGATATATTAGTAGTCAGCAGGCTCAATCTGGTTAATTGAGCACAAAATGTAAAATTTTGTCTGAGAGATACGCAATATCAGGTTGAGGGTCAAGACGACCTTTTCTCGCCGCGAAACTGATATATTTAGACTCAGAACGCTCAAATTAGTCAATCGAACACCTGACATGTTTTTTGAGGTTGGATCACATAGATCCCAAAAACTGGTCAAGAGGACCTCAGATAGACATAAAACTAATAAAATTGAAATTAGCACGTCTAAATTAGTCAAGAGAGACTGTGTTGAAAATTTCACACTAGAACGCCTCGTTTTGCATGCGCAAGGACAACACAGTGTAGACACAACCACAGGATAGGAAATAAACAGTAAACTGGTATAGAATAGGCTCTTAGACAGTATAAACCGACTAGGAATTGATAGTATAAAAATCGGATTTAGAAAATCTGAAATCTGGGTGAAAATTAGAACACTGTCAAGAAAGGACCGAACATCACAGTAGAAAACTGGACTATGAAGAGAAACAAATGCAAATGAATCGTAATAACGAGGAAATTTTACTGTTCTCGGAATATTGTAAATTGCTTGTACATGATGAATTTCATGTTTAAAATGTGAAATGAATGATTAATATTGTGTAGAACGAGACAAAATATTCTAACGATATTACAAATTAAGAATTCGGTGATGCAAAAGCATGCCGAATTGAGCTGGGGAAAAAAAGTGAACTGTAAACCCTAATAGGTGACTCAGGGTAAACTGAGTGCACAAAAAGATAAAATAATGATAGTAGTGATTTTAGACGTGAGTGTGTGTGTGTTACACATAGTATCGAGAAGTTGTTCTAGATGACCTCTTCTTGACCTAAAATTGATATATTTAGATTCAGCATGCTCAAATTATTCAATTGAGCATGAAAAGTAATATTTAAGCTGGAGATATGCAGTATCAAGAAATTGGTCAAGATGACATTTTCTTGATATAAAACTGATATATTTGGGATCAGAATGCTCAAATTAGTCATTTGAGCATGAAAAGTAAATTTTGACCAGGAAATATATAGTACTGGAAACTGACTGAGATGACCTCGGATGATGGTGAAACTGATATATTTAGATTCAGGACGTCCAAATTAGTCAGTATAGCCTATCAGAATGCTCAAATTAGTTAATTGAGCACAAAGGTAAATTTTGAATCGGAATTCACAGTATCGGAAACTGGTCGAAATGATTTCGGATGAAAATAAAACTAATATATTTGGGTTCAGCACACCCAAATTAGCCAGGATAGCTCATGTTGAAATTTTGGACAAAAAGGGTATAAAAGGTCGAAATTGTAGAAAATGCCACATAATTTTCATTTTCTAGATTTTCTCCCTCACATGTACACCGTCGGTGAACAGTAACCGACCACCGAAAACGGTGTCCGTTTTCGACACCGCCGGTCTCGTTGGAAAGCTCTCGACGAGCTGAGTCCAATGGTGTGCTGAATCGACAAAACCGATGCCGGAGAACGCTACATGCACCGCCCAAAGCCGTCGACGGTCGGAAATTTCAAACGACCGTATCTCTGCTGTTCGACCTCCGATCGACACGATTCCGGTCCAAAAAGCTTCGTCTTGAAGAGTAGAACAAAACCCAAGCTTCATTTTGGCTCAACAGTCACCGGATCGTGCCGTCCGAAGCCACGCTGTCGCCGCCGTGAAGCCGCCATGGAATCTGTCATTTCCAGCCGAGGCGAGGGACACCGTGGGTGTCAAAATACTCAGAAGATGATGGGGAACAAAAGCCCTCAAACAATTTTGGGCAACAACCCCGGCACGGCAGAGATTCAACACCGCCGCCGTGGGTCGTGTTTTTGAGGTCGATTGTCGACGATCAGAGCCTCCAATGGTGAAATTGACACCACCAATGGACTCTTCTCATCGAGATCTTCAAGGTGGGCACCTCCATTGTTCACGCCGCTGCCGTTTGCCACCAATCAATGCCGGAGTCAATGCCGATCAACGTGGTCAACGCCGGTCAACGGCGACCCAGGGGCGGAAAAATGAAGAGTGGTCCGTTGGCTTATTTTCGACGTTCTGGACACATTCGTGGCATCAGAACTGCCAACCGGGATTTCGAACGTAAAGAACGGAGACAAAAAGTTTACGCGGTTGAGACCGAACGGTTCATCCGATCGCCAATGGGATGATTTCGGTAGCGATTTCATTTCCCTTCATTCCTTATTTATGTATTGGAATGATTTGTATGTAATTTGTATTCAAATTGTAAAAAGAAAAGAAAAAAAAAAGAGTAAAATGAATGAAATGTCAGAAAAAGAAAATGTATGGGAAATGTGAATATTTTTATGTAAAAAGTGGAGTTTTACGTAAAAATTAGGCCTCTGGTATAGTACGTGGTAGAATAAAATAGGTTAGATGGTTTTGAGGCTTTTCCTAAACGCCGGAAACCTAAAAATTTAGCGGAAATGCTGCCAAAATTTTGAAAATAGCACTAAGGGCATTTCGATGAAAAACGAGAGGCAAATTGTGCTCTGTAATGGAAATCGAGACCCCTCGATGAGTTAGGCTTGGAAAATGGGAAAATGAACCTTTGAGGAATGGTAAACCATCCCTCTAAGGTTGTGAAAATGCAAGAGAACGGGAAAACCAATGTCAAGGGTATTTTAGGAAACGAAAGGTAAATTTGAGGTCAGGATGAAAACCTGAGCCTACTCGGTGTCTAAGGCTCGGGATTAGCATAACAAACGTTTCAGGAGTAGTGAAATATCCATTTAAGGCTCTGAAACGTGAGAAAAACGAGAAACAACCCTAGATGTCAGAATAGTACCACCCAAGGGTCGGATGACCGATAGTCATCAATGAAACAGCAATGAATGCTGTAAAAGTATGTGAAAGCTTAAGAAATATTATTTTATGATATTTAGGCTTAGAAAATCCTATTAAAAGTCACAGTAAGCATATAACGGTCCCGAGACCCATCAGGGGCAAAATGGTCATTTTGACCAAAAATTTCTGAAAGACTCGGAAAGGACCGTGAATGCCTAAGGATAGTTAAAATGAAATTATAAAAGTTAAATTTGGGTCTTAAACCAACAAAGAGTAGATTTATGATGAGAAATCAAATCAGGGGCAAAATGGTAATTTTGCCAAGAGTTAGTGTAAAAATAGAAAATGGGATTTTAGATTCCCAAGACCATTTACGGGAAACAAAACATAGAATTTTTACGTTTTACTAAATTTTGAATATGAAATGAAGATTTAGAATAACCGTGGTTATTCTGGTTATAGGAACCCGATCCAGACGCGGCAAAAGAACGTTTGTGGAGCCGGGGAAGGAAATGCTAGTGAAAGTATCAGTAAGTTCGAACATTTAATTGACTGCAACATGTATAGACTATTATGTCTAAGTGTGATATGTATAAGTTCTAGCATTCATTTGTCTACTCATGAACATTCTGATGTTGTTCATTATATGAATGAATTAATCTGTTATGTCTAGGTTTATATGCTATATGAATGTTTCATAGCGCGATGCTAATGTTTGGTAAGCTCAGATATTTACATGTCTGCAGCATGAATTACTATTTGATTGATTTAAGTACTTTTCATACAAACTTGTAAAGTCCTACGGGCAATAGGGTTGTAGTTAAATTAACTCACCTAATGAAATGAGAAATTAAAAAGTGTATAAATAATACACTATGGAGAAGTGTTAGGGTACTATAGTGTGGTTAATTAAAAACACACATAAAGAAATAAATGTAAAAACCTACGGGCAATAAGGGTTCCACCATGAGATGATTCATATGAATGTCGTCGATGGGGAACTATAAGAAAGATGGTAATGAAACCACTAAGGCGTACCACCCCACCAACATAGTGGTGGAGGTTTTTCTCAGATCCTACGAGGATATCAGGGCTGTGGAGGCCGATGTTCTGTTAGGAAATGCCCTAAGTATTAGAGACATTTTGATGTATTCATTTTGAACTGGATAATAAAATTATACATAGAGGTTATTCATTACATTGCTATCTGTCCTCGTCTTATTTACATGTTAAAGTAAATGTAAGCAAATATGGCTCACTGACTGCTTGTGTTAAAACTGTTAGAACGTTGCATGCAATGGACTTTTTGTATGCGAGAAGACAATGTTCTAAAGTTAGCAGTCTAAACTATGGTCTGTAGTCTATGGGGTTAGACCGAGCATCTAACTCATGTTAAGACTATTATGTTGTCTAAAGCCTTAGAGGGGACGGTCTGTCTTGACTGTCTGGAGCTGGACTCCCAAGTAGAGACATGGATATGTTGCTTGGTGGTGACATATTAGACCGGGACTAAAGTGTGATTGATCTACGTAGTCCGCTATGAGTGGATCAATCTGCTTTTGACGTTCATTATGCAATAACCTTAATCCTGAGTAAATGAACTTCTTCATGTATATGACTTGTGTACTTTGATGTTCCAATGGCTAAAGCGTCTCAGAGGTAGTAAGCTTATAGACCGGTTCGTTGGGTGCATGATTGTATACGATGAAGGGTTTGTTTGCAGATATCGGAATCATAGCTCTGAGGAGTTAAAGGTATCCTCTTAAAGGCATTATACTGAATGTGAAAATGGACAAGGCCTTGGGTCGTCTGCTGGGCGAATGACTTCTTATTCACATATGGTGAATAATCATTTTCTTGATTCGGTAGTATAATGGAACTTTAAGATAGCCTGATCAGTAGGATTAAATGGACTTTGACCTAAGGCTGATCATGGATATCATATGAGGGTTTTGTATATATGACAAGGTCATTGGATGGTAGCTCGTCACAGGCTTACGTAATACGGTATATAATTGGGAGTTCAGTTTCAGGTTTATAGTGGTGTGACTCTGAAATTAGTGATCATATGATTGAGTTGTTCGGTACAGAATGATGATCATATGGAATCACGGGAGCCCGATTATATATGTCCAATCAGTCCCTCTACTAGCTCCACATAATTCCTTAACGTTTGGCAAATTGATTTGTGTATGCTATTGGCTAGTTTATTATGCATGGATGGTGATGACACAGGATTAGGATGGTAGACAAGATTCTCTCCGGTTGGATTCAGATTTTGTTTTGGATAATAGAGTACACAATTATTCGAACTCCAAATAAAGTTGCCATGATTTTATTTGAGATTGGATTGGAGTTGTAGAAAATTATCCATGAGAACAAGAATATGAAACACAACCGTTTTGTGGAATTTGAAATTTGAATTTTGAAATTTGAAATTTGAATTTTGAAATTTGAAATTTGAATTTTGAATTTGAAATTTGAAATTGAAATTTGAATTTGAAAATTCGAATTTGAAATTTGAATTTGAAATTTAAATTTGAAATTTGAAATTTGAAATTTGAAATTTGAATTTGAAATTTGAAATTCAAATTTTGAATCACAGTCCAAGTAGGATTCGAATTTTTTGTGGAAAATCCACAAAGCTTGAAATTCGAATTTGAGTTGGATTTGGAGAGGATAATCTTGTTAGAATCCTACTTGAATTTTGAATCCAAATCCCAACAAAAGTGGACGAAATTTTTGAGGATAATGCTCATGAAAATTTCGGATTTTGTGGATTAGATTCAAGGGTAAATTCAAGCTTGAATCCTAGTTGAATTTGGATTCTCTTCTTCCCTAAAAGTGGCCGAAATTTTGGAGCCTAAATCCAAGGAGAATTCGGTTATTTTTTGGATAAGGTTGAGATGAGATTTAGCTTGAAAATCCTAGTGGAATTTTGATTCTCCCTTATCCATAATGGCCGAAATCTTTTGGAGGATTTTCTCCTTGTGAATTTCGGATTTTTTGGTTGAAAAAAGGGAGATAAGATTCTAGTTAAAATCTTGTTCAGATTTGAATTGGATCTATCCTAAGAAAACCGAATTTTTAGTGGAGATTATCCCTTGGAAAAATTCAGATTTTATGGGTTTGGATAAGGGAAAAAATCTTTTCCTAGTCTAATTCGAATTCAGAGAATCACCTCATGCAGGTCTATAAATAGAGGTCCTGCCACTCCAGTTCTCTCAGACCACAGACTCTCAGGTGAGCAGGCTTATTGTTGCACAGCTCATCGTGACAATAAAGTTCTTTAGAGATCTGGGTGGTCGGAAGAAGACTAGCAGTACTAGCATACCGATCGAGGTTCAGAGTGCCCACACACTCAGCCATTCGGGAATTGGAGAATAGTAGAGAAGGCTAGTTGGTTGAAGCCTCCGGTCACTCTCCTCCTGTTCATTGGCATCCTTGAGGTATGAGTTTTAATTGTTGTTGATTTATTGTATATGGCATCATGAGATATTTAACGATCTAAAATTTTTATTGTTCCGCTGCGCCACTCTGATACGTTTTTACCGATTTATTTTCCTACAATTGGTATCAGAGCCATCTCATGACTATGCCATGCACATAAATTAGACAATTACTTATTCTTTTTATTTATGTATGGATTTGATATTTAGAGAGTGGCATTCTAGGGTTCCTTTATGTTGTTATCATGTATTATGTATAAAGTATGTGGTTATTTTAATTTTTTGAATTATTATAAGCATGCTTGTTTATACCGGTTATGGTTCCTTAGAATTTAGAAAAATTGTATCTAGGAATTTTTTATGTAACCATGGGAGCAGTTTATTAACACTGTGTTTTTCCCATGGATTTTAATTTTTGTCTCTTAGAATATTTATGGTTAGAATTTTTGTACACCGGAAACGGTTTAGAATTTTTTATGTAATTATTCTTGGAGGAGATTGAAGATTGAAGACCGTAATTTATTTTTTCCAAAAGTTAAATTTGATTTAAAGGTTGAAATTTTGATTGTGTGGAAACTTTCAATTTAATTGGGATTCAAATTAATTTTTGGAGATCCTAAAAGATAAATTGGAATATGGCACGAAAATCGAGACACGACCCCTCGGGATAGGCCGACAAACCTTGGTGGGGCTGCAGCCCCTGCCCTCGGGCAGGATGGGGCTGCGGCAGCCCCTGTACAGGCCCACACCACCCACGGCCGCAGGCTCTGCCTGCAGCCAGGGGTGGCCGTGGCCTGCCCAAGGCTGGCCGCAGCCTGGGCGTGCAGCAGGCTTGGCCTGCAGCCCGGCAGGCTGCACAAGGGGCGGCCGTGGGCTGCCAGCCCCTCCGGGGTTGGTGGCTGCCCACGGCGGCTGCCGCCTTCACAGGCGGCGGTGCGGCGGTCCAAAATTTGAAAATTTTGATTTTTAAATTTGAGATTTAATTTTAAACCATGTTTAAAAATATGTAATTAAAAATTTGAAATTTTTGAAATTACATATTATTACACATGATGATTAAAATTGTTTAAAATTTGAATTAGAAATTTAAATTTGAAATTCGAATTTGGAGTTTGAATTTGAAATTTAAATTTTTTGGAAATTTAAATTTTAAATAATTCTTGGGATGAGAAATAAATGGAGAGGCTACATAAAGATGGATACAAGAAGACGGAACAAAATTCAAGACCCAAAGAATGCTTTGGATGGAATTTTGTAATCTTTATTTTCTTTGTTCTAGGATGGAACCATAGCTTGGTTAGTCTGTCAATTATTTTTTTCTGTGATATGTCATGGATGTATAAATATGTATTGATGGATGTTTTGTATGCATATTTGATAACATGTCATATAGGATAGGTGAGTGCCGCTCATACTATATTGATCATACATAATTTGTCAAAACTTGCATGTTTTTCAAAATATTGAGTGGGAGAGGGTTTCAAACAAAACCCACGGCCTCCATTGTTGATCCATATGTGAAAGCATGGTAACGCCTCGCGTCAGTTCTGACCTGACCACACCCCTCGGTAGGTGTTTACCGCCGCCGGTATACTAGATTGGATCTCCTATGTGGAAAACGTGTTCGGATGCGATCCTATTCATGACCACCCCTCGGTGGCTTGGTAGGACGTGGATCGGGCTACGTAAACAATGGTTATACACTCAAGACTCGTTTAGTTATTAACCTTCCCTAGAAGCTCTGTTAACTAAACTGGTGGCCAAATAAGCGGTTATTAATATATGTCTTAACCTTGGAGGATTTAAGGTAACATATATTAATTGGACGGGGTCCATGTTCCGGCTATTTGTTCTCATGACCACCCCTCGGTGGCTTGGGGCAATAGGTGCTGAGAATTACCATTGCAATGCTACATTTTTTTCAAGTTTCATGTAGGAACATACTTGCTAAATTATCTGCATATTTGCTTGGGCTTTGTAATGATGTCTAGTATAATTTTATTTCAGTTCAAAATTTCACCGACACCCCTCATTTCGATACTTACTGAAAATAAGTTGAATGGCGACAATTATAAAGATTGGAAAAGAAATCTATTAATAGTTCTCAGCTGCGAGAGACACAAGTTCGTACTGGACGAACCATGCCCACCTGGGCCCAAACCTGACACACCACTTGAGGAGGTCCCGGTTGCCTATAATCGTTGGAGAGAATCTAATGAGATAGCTCGATGCTACATCCTTGCTAGCATGACGAGTGCTTTACAAAAGCAGCATGAGACTTATCAAGTTGCTGGGGAGATCATGGAAAATCTGGAGGACATGTTCGGAGGCCAAGAAAAATTGGCTCGACAGTCCACTATCACCAGCATTATGAACTCTAAGCAAAAGGCGGGTGCTCCGGTGAAGGACCATATGATCACTCTAATGGGATTCTTCGCTGAGGCTGCCGAGAATGGTGCTGAGTTAGACTACAACACCCAGATCGAGATGGTGTTCAAGACTCTGTCTAAAGATTTTGTGGGGTTTAAGGCCGCATACAATCTGGCGACAAAGGAGTTAGGACTTACCGAGCTCATGAAGCAACTACAGGCTTATGAGCGGATGATCAGGGATGAAGATGTGGTCCGACCTAAAGGAGAGGCCAATTTGGTGGAATCTTCCAATCCCTCACGGAAGAGGAAGAGGCCAAATAAGAAGCAAGTGGCTTCCAGTTCTTCTAATCCTCCTGTCTCGGACGGGAAGAAGAAGAAGAAGAACAAGAAGCCAAAGGACCCTAAAAAGTCCAAATGCTTCCACTGTGGGAAGGTAGGTCACTTCAAGAAGGCTTGCCGGGAATTCTTAGCCTCCAAGGGCAAGGAAGGTAAGGAACTTCATTACTTAGAAGCATGTTTGGTGGAAGAATCGAAAGACACATGGGTCATTGATTCGGGCGCCACTAATCATGTTTGTGTTTCTATGCAGGGGTTCGTGGAAACGAGAAGTCTACATGATAGGAGCCTCTGGTTGCGGACTGGAGATGGTAGCTTTGTGGTGGCTGAGGCGGTGGGAGACGTTCATCTTTATTTTGATCAATTTAGGTTTATTTTATTGAAAGACTGTTTTTATGTTCCTAATTTTAGGAGGAACCTTATATCGGTAGCTTGTTTAATAAAGGATTCTTATTCAGTTTCTTTTAGTAAAAGAGTTGATATTCGTAGAAATTAGTCTTTTATCTGTTCTGGGTGGATGGATGGAAACCTATATTTGATCAGACCAAAGATGTACTCACTGCTTGACACTGAATTAATTGATAACTCTAAAAGGTTGAAAGTTTCTCACTCTAACAAGGCGTATCTTTGGCATTTAAGACTTGGTCATATTAATCAGGATAGGATTCAAAGATTGGTGAAAGACGGTCCTCTGGAATCTCTGGAGGAGGTACGACTTCCCCAATGTGAGTCTTGTCTAGAGGGTAAGATGACTAAGAGGTCTTTTGGAGCTAAGGGTACAAGGGCACAGGAGCTCTTAGAAATTGTGCACACTGACGTATGTGGCCCCATGAATGTCACAGCACGAGGAGGGTTCGAGTACTATGTCTCTTTCATAGATGATTACTCGAGGTATGGATATGTGTATCTGATGCACCGCAAGAGCGAAACCTTTGACAAGTTCAAAGAGTATCGTGCGGAAGTGGAAAAACAATTGGATAAATCCATAAAGACACTTCGATCTGATCGAGGTGGCGAATACCTCTCTGATGAATTTCTAGGACATCTTGTAGAGAACGGGATTTTATCCCAATTGACTGCACCTGGTACTCCACAACAGAATGGTGTAGCCGAAAGGAGAAATAGGACCTTATTGGATATGGTACGGTCCATGATGAGTTACTCAACGCTGCCATTATCATTTTGGGGACATGCTTTACAAACGGCGTGCTATATTCTGAACCAGGTTCCGAGCAAATCAATTCCTATAACTCCGTATGAATTGTGGCGTGGCAGGAAGCCCTCCCTTGGACATATGAGAATATGGGGCTGCCCGGCACATGTACTGGATGGGGATGCGAAGAAGTTGGAACCAAGATCAGAATTGTGCATGTTTGTAGGGTATCCAAAGGGAACTAAAGGAGGTCTGTTCTATAACCCGAAGGAACAAAAGGTCATTGTCTCAACCCATGCGACATTCTTGGAGGAAAGTCACATGAATGACTTTAAGCCTCGAAGCAAAGTGATGCTAGAGGAGTTATCAGGTGAAAGAACTGCTCCACAGATTTCGATCTTGGACGCAAGTCCGAGTTCCAGTGAAAGACCTACAGACGATCAACAATTTAGGGTGCCTCGTCGTAGTGGGAGGGTTTCTAAGAAACCTAATTTCTTTATGTATGATGCTGAGGTATACCAGGCCGAGGCTCATGAGCATGAGGAAGATCCGGTCACATATGATGAAGCTATAAAGGATGTTGATTCTAGATCTTGGAAACAGGCTATGAACAATGAGATGGATTCTATGAAATCTAACTCTGTTTGGGAACTTGTAGATTTGCCGGATGGGATAAAACCCATTGGATGCAAATGGGTCTACAAAAGAAAGAAGGATGCGGAAGGGAGAGTGGAAACTTTCAAAGCTAGACTGGTTGCAAAGGGATACACGCAAAAGGCTGGAATCGATTACGAGGAAACCTTTTCGCCTGTTGCTATGCTGAAGTCTATCCGTATTCTTCTGTCCATTGCTGCGGCTCTCGATTACGAGATCTGGCAAATGGATGTCAAGACGGCATTCTTGAATGGCCATCTTGAAGAGTGTATCTATATGATACAGCCCGAAGGGTTCGTAGCAAAAGGCCAAGATAAGAAAGTCTGCAAGTTGCTTAGATCCATTTATGGATTAAAGCAAGCATCCCGCTCATGGAACCAGAGGTTTGATCAAGAGATTAAGACATTTGGTTTTGAGCAGAACGTTGATGAACCTTGTGTTTATAAACGTATTAAGGATGGAAAAGTGGTCTTTCTGATACTCTATGTCGATGATATACTACTCATTGGGAATGATGTAGGGAACTTATCATCGGTCAAGCTTTGGTTACACCAACAGTTTGACATGAAGGACTTGGGAGAAGCTAATTATGTTCTAGGCATTCGTCTCTTCAGAGATCGAAAGAACAAAATGATAGCGTTATCCCAAGCTTCATACATAGATAAAATAATTGACAAATATGCAATGCTAGAGGCAAAGAAAGGCTCACAACCTTCTATTGCCGGTTTAACTCTTTCATTGGATGACTGTCCCAAGACATCGGAAGAAAGAGAGCGTATGAGTAAGGTCCCTTATGCATCCGCTGTGGGTAGCCTTATGTACGCTATGCTTTGCACTCGCCCGGACATATGTTTTACAGTAGGTATGGTGAGTCGATATCAAGCGAATCCTGGAACCAAGCACTGGCAAGCAGTAAAGCATATACTCAAGTATCTTAAGAGAACGAGGGATTATATGCTAGTGTAATCTGGAGGGGACCTAACACCCGTAGGATACACGGACTCAGACTTCCAGACTTGTAAGGATTCGAGGAAATCGACATCTGGATCAGTGTTTTTACTCGGAGGAGGCGCCATTGTGTGGAGGAGCGTGAAGCAGGGCTGCACAGCTGACTCTACTATGGAGGCTGAGTATGTGGCTGCGGCTGAGGCATCTAAAGAAGCGGTTTGGCTCCGCAAGTTCTTTAGAGACCTTGAGGTCATTCCGGGTGTTGACAAGCCTATCACACTTTACTGTGATAATACAGGGGCTATTGCCAACACAAGGGAATCTCGGCACCACAAGAGGACCAAGCACATCGATCGGAGGTATCACATTATTAGAGGGCATGTGGAGACAGGACAAGTGGATGTATGTAAGATCGTGTCCGAGGACAACATCGCTGATCCCTTTACTAAGACTTTGGTAGCTAGAAGCTTTGAGAGGCATGTAGAGGCGATGGGGATGCGTAACATGGCACATCTACTGGCTTAGGGCAAGTGGGAGATTGTTAGGAAATGCCCTAAGTATTAGAGACATTTTGATGTATTCATTTTGAACTGGATAATAAAATTATACATAGAGGTTATTCATTACATTGCTATCTGTCCTCGTCTTATTTACATGTTAAAGTAAATGTAAGCAAATATGGCTCACTGACTGCTTGTGTTAAAACTGTTAGAACGTTGCATGCAATGGACTTTTTGTATGCGAGAAGACAATGTTCTAAAGTTAGCAGTCTAAACTATGGTCTTTAGTCTATGGGGTTAGACCGAGCATCTAACTCATGTTAAGACTATTATGTTGTCTAAAGCCTTAGAGGGGACGGTCTGTCTTGACTGTCTGGAGCTGGACTCCCAAGTAGAGACATGGATATGTTGCTTGGTGGTGACATATTAGACCGGGACTAAAGTGTGATTGATCTACGTAGTCCGCTATGAGTGGATCAATCTGCTTTTGACATTCATTATGCAATAACCTTAATCCTGAGTAAATGAACTTCTTCATGTATATGACTTGTGTACTTTGATGTTCCAATGGCTAAAGCGTCTCAGAGGTAGTAAGCTTATAGACCGGTTCGTTGGGTGCATGACTTGTATACGATGAAGGGTTTGTTTGCAGATATCGGAATCATAGCTCTGAGGAGTTAAAGGTATCCTCTTAAAGGCATTATACTGAATGTGAAAATGGACAAGGCCTTGGGTCGTCTGCTGGGCGGATGACTTCTTATTCACATATGGTGAATAATCATTTTCTTGATTCGGTAGTATAATGGAACTTTAACATAGCCTGATCAGTAGGATTAAACGGACTTTGACCTAAGGCTGATCATGGATATCATATGAGGGTTTTGTATATATGACAAGGTCATTGGATGGTAGCTCGTCACAGGCTTACGTAATACGGTATATAATTGGGAGTTCAGTTTCAGGTTTATAGTGGTGTGACTCTGAAATTAGTGATCATATGATTGAGTTGTTCGGTATAGAATGATGATCATATGGAATCACGGGAGCCCGATTATATATGTCTAATCAGTCCTTCTACTAGCTCCACATAATTCCTTAACGTTTGGCAAATTGATTTGTGTATGCTATTGGCTAGTTTATTATGCATGGATGGTGATGACACAGGATTAGGATGGTAGACAAGATTCTCTCCGGTTGGATTCAGATTTTGTTTTGGATAATAGAGTACACAATTATTCGAACTCCAAATAAAGTTGCCATGATTTTATTTGAGATTGGATTGGAGTTGTAGAAAATTATCCATGAGAACAAGAATATGAAACACAACCGTTTTGTGGAATTTGAAATTTGAATTTTGAAATTTGAAATTTGAATTTTGAAATTTGAAATTTGAATTTTGAATTTGAAATTTGAAATTGAAATTTGAATTTGAAAATTCGAATTTGAAATTTGAATTTGAAATTTAAATTTGAAATTTGAAATTTGAAATTTGAAATTCAAATTTTGAATCACAGTCCAAGTAGGATTCGAATTTTTTGTGGAAAATCCACAAGGTTTGAAATTCGAATTTGAGTTGGATTTGGAGAGGATAATCTTGTTAGAATCCTACTTGAATTTTGAATCCAAATCCCAACAAAAGTGGACGAAATTTTTGAGGATAATGCTCATGAAAATTTCGGATTTTGTGGATTAGATTCAAGGGTAAATTCAAGCTTGAATCCTAGTTGAATTTGGATTCTCTTCTTCCCTAAAAGTGGCTGAAATTTTGGAGCCTAAATCCAAGGAGAATTCGGTTATTTTTTGGATAAGGTTGAGATGAGATTTAGCTTGAAAATCCTAGTGGAATTTTGATTCTCCCTTATCCATAATGGCCGAAATCTTTTGGAGGATTTTCTCCTTGTGAATTTCGGATTTTTTGGTTGAAAAAAGGGAAGTAAGATTCTAGTTAAAATCTTGTTGAGATTTGGATTGGATCTATCCTAAGAAAACCGAATTTTTAGTGGAGATTATCCCTTGGAAAAATTCAGATTTTATGGGTTTGGATAAGGGAAAAAATCTTTTCCTAGTCCAATTCGAATTCAGAGAATCACCTCATGCAGGTCTATAAATAGAGGTCCTGCCACTCCAGTTCTCTCAGACCACAGACTCTCAGGTGAGCAGGCTTATTGTTGCACAGCTCATCGTGACAATAAAGTTCTTTAGAGATCTGGGTGGTCGGAAGAAGACTAGCAGTACTAGCATACCGATCGAGGTTCAGAGTGCCCACACACTCAGCCATTCGGGAATTGGAGAATAGTAGAGAAGGCTAGTTGGTTGAAGCCTCCGGTCACTCTCCTCCTGTTCATTGGCGTCCTTGAGGTATGAGTTTTAATTGTTGTTGATTTATTGTATATGGCATTATGAGATATTTAACGATCTAAAATTTTTATTGTTCCGCTGCGCCACTCTGATACGTTTTTACCGATTTATTTTCCTACATGTTCTAAGGTCGCTCCTTAGACCCTCCCAGTCAGCGCGCTAATAATCATCGGTACTGCCATAAACAGAGCTCTAAACTAGAAATCAAATAGAGAATAAACAATCCATAAAATGATAAAAATCATAATTGAACATAACCGAAGTTTACGCTAGAATAATGTAAATTCGGTTAGAATATGTGAATAGTACCCCGTTAGGGTAAAGTGAATAGTAACCAATTAGGGTAACTGTTACTATTCATCAATCAAAGGTCAAAGTCACGATTCATGGTGAATAGTACAATTTATGATGAATAGTATTATTCATAGGAAATTGAGTTTTAGTGTTTTTGAATCAATATGATTATTACTATGTATGTTTGAACTTACTGAGCCTGTTAGCTCATCAGTTTGTTCATGTTGCAGGTAAGAAACCTGTCCAGTAGATTTCTGAATGGCGGCAGGATGCGAGCATGTCAAAGGGATAGGGAATCCACTGTGGATATGGTCCTGCTACAAGTTTTCTACTGAGCGTTGAAAAAAGAGACATGTATTGTAAAAAGATTTGAATTATGTATTGTGTATAAACTATGTTTGTATTTTTAAAAGTGACAAACATAGTTCAGTTTAATTACGTTATGTTTGCAAACAAGAAAAAGTATTTAAAAAAATGATTCCAAATTTCACAAAGGGTTTAAAGGAAAGAAAAGAATTTAGGTGACCCGACGAAGTTCACGAGCTATTTCAGTCGGCTAAGGAGCTTGATTGTAATAGTTTCGGTGGACCGAGGTCGGGGGCGCCACAGGTGGTATCAGAGCGAGCTTGACCATATCCCTCCTAGCACGAGACACAACCTACTCGTCTATCCAAGTAAGTTAGCATTGTTTTGAATTAGTAGTTGTTTATTTATAGGAAAATAAACGACTTAGATGAAATGAGATGACGAGATCAATGAATATGGACTCACTATTGTATAGTGCTAGTGGACTACCACAATACGGTTATTCAGAGTTCGAGATAGAGAATTACCATGATTATGATCGTATAGTGCTACAGAATGAACAAGGAAGGCTGCTCAGAGAAGAAATGAAGATTGCCATCAAGTTACATAGAACTCCAATGTCAGCTGCCCACAAAGTTTGGAGTGGCAAACAATCCTTCAGAATTTCATAGGAAGGCAAGATTGGTGTCACATTATTGAAATAATTTTCCGGCTGTGTACCATTAATCGGGATGATGGGTCTTGTTGGCTGTTGATGATGCTTTTCAGGGAGATACTCTCGTGTGTATTGGGATTCTTGTGACCAGAAGTAGCGCTTAACTGGACCAAGTTTCACCATGCCACGATTGAGTAAATCTTCTCTTGGAAAGAGTCTAACATCAGCCCCAATTCCTCAAGGGCAAACAGGGTGTCACTTCTAATGTCACCTAAGTTCCTTAGAGTTGCGAACATACGGGAATTAGTTCATCGGACTGAGAAACTGCAGTCGATGTCCGGTGACGTAGTTCTAACGTATGTTGTGCACTTCGAGGAACTGATGAATCCCCTCCAATTTGCGTGGAATTCACAACGGAACTTAAGCCGAGACGAGCGTAGATCCAAGAATGTCTATAGGTGAACGATCTAGTCAAGGAAGAAGAGGACCCGTAAAAGTTTCTTGTAGACCAGGAAAATTAGATATATTAGGCTATATATATATCCTTTATGTTATACTAAAATGTTATGTAATAACATGTGTATGTAGTGACTTGTGTGTGATGAATTGTTATGAACTGTCAAAATGTGTTGATATAATATAATGAGTTTTGTTGTTTTATCCTATATGAAAAGGTACAATATACGATAAATGGGCTATGTGCATTTATTGCGCTAGAAATGGTCCAGATGAAGAGAATGAAGATCCGAAGGAATTTCCCTTTGAAATCAGATCAATAGAATTATTAAAATGTAGAGGGGTACATATGTGTATATAAGTATGCTCAATGTAGAAGAGGCTGTTGTACATATAAGGCCTTAATATTGATATGTATGTGAACGTCATGAAACGAGTTATAATAATGCCTTGCGATGATATGGCATTAGGATTTCTTTGAATTTCGAGAAATCTTAAAAATTTTACGAACTATATATATACATTGAAAATCTAATGATTGATTTTCAAACAATTATAGGGAAATAGAAAATATGGTGAATACATGTGGTCAAGAAAGTATGAATGAATGTCTCACCCTGTCAAAAAGGGTAGAGAAATTATAAGGCCTTTTAGAGGTCTAGATGTAAGAAAACGTCGAATTAAGACTGTGTTTAGATGAGATAGAACCTAGACAGGGTGTTGAGGAGGTTCAGCCACCACTGGCCCTTACAGTTGAATAGGTAGTACATTACCGCTATTCCTGAAAGGATATAGGAACTACGGTCAATAGTAAATCAAAAGCTATTATATAAGCGATTCCGTGGAATAAAACCTCAAGAGTTTAAGGGCTCTACAAATCTTTTGAAAGCAGAGGAATGATTTTCCTCTATATTTGAGACTATTGTGAACTAGAATAAATTTATGGTTGAATTTTATTAGATATATTATGATCCTGTATTACGGAATCCGTAACGAAAATGGGTTTACCGCATTAAAGCAAAGAAATGTATCAGTGAGTGAAGTGCATCAGAAATTGATCAACTGTCCAAATGATGCCCTTATGTGGTAATTATTTAGAGGAAAAAGATACAGATAATGATTAGAATGTTCCAACCAGAGATCTTTGCTTTGGTGGATAGTGGTCTAATGCCATCACCTTCAGTGACAGACTGCGTCAGTTGCATTCTGCGGGTTGAATACCAGCAAGCTAGATAGAAAGAAGAAAGAGAAAAGTCTGAAAAACCTGGAAAAGGGAAAGGAATTTGACTAAATTTTTCCCAAGTTGGAACCTAAATTGGCCAAAGCAGTAAACCTAATCAAAATATTAGGCCAGGACAGTTTAATATTCCAGGCCTATAGTCGTAGAATAAAGGAAGAGGCAAATTTTCCGAGAAAATGAAAACCGAACCTGGGATAATAGAAGGCAGCATAGGAACCTAACCAATAATATAGGATAAACTGTATCCAGTTGCGTTACAAGTGAGAAGAGGCACTGGCCATAATACTGAATTGATCTTAGTACATGTTACCAATGTGGGAAAAGAAGGGCGTTATGTCAGAAACTGACCCACAAATCGGTAGAATGCACAGGAAGCGTTTTAACCACAGCAACAACGTCCCAAGTCCACGTGTGATATGCTAGTTTTGAAGGGCCATCGGTAGTACTGGAAAGACAAGAACACGTAACACGTGCCAATGCTCGTGTCTTGGCGTACACTAAGGAGGATGTGAAAGTAGGAACTCAAACATAGTGACAGAATCGATTGTTTAAAGGTTAGTTGATTGTGACGTAATCCTAGGAACGGATTTCCTAGGGAAATATCAAACCATAGTTGATTGTCAGAACCGAAAGATAGTATTTCGACTAGACGACGAAGAAAGTTTTGAACATGTGGATTCATCACGTAAATCGAGGAAGATGATAATTAGCTCGTGAAGTACGAGGAAGCTAACGGCCAGTAGCTATATTAAATACTTAGCCGATGTGGCAAATGTAATAGAGGAACAGAAGCTTTAATCAGAAAATGTTACCATTGTCCATGAATTTCTCGACGATCTTTTAAAGAAATTGTCTAGATTTCTGTAAGAACAAGAAATTTCCATTGAAATCGAGCTCATGCAAAGAACTGCACCCACTTTCAAAGGTGTGGCAGTATTCTCTAAGACTGATTTACGATTAAGATACCATCAACTGAGTGTTCAAGGAATTCCTAGATAAGTTGTCATAGTGTTTATCGATGACATACTTATATATTCATATACTCATAAGGAGTATGAAGAGCATTTGAGAACTGCTCTGCTTGCAAAATTCTCCAAGTGTGAATTTTGGCTAGATAAAGTGCATTTTCTGGGACACGTAGTCTCCAAACAAGGAATCATCGTAGATCTTGTCAAGAGGAGATGACTAATGAATTGCCTGCACCTAAGACTGTAATAGGAATATAGAATTTCTTAGGTTTGGTTGGCAACTATAAAAGACTTATGGAAAGGTTCGCACGACTAGCGGCACCTCTTACGGCTTTTACGTGCAAGGAGAGGTAATATGAGTAGACTGAAGAATGTGAAAAGAGTTTTCAAGAGTTGAAAAAAATTGACTAACAAGCGCGCCAATTCACACACTTCTCACAAAAAGGGAGAAATTCGTGATATATTGCGATGCATCGAAAAAAATCATCGGTACTGTCATAAATAGAGCTCTAAACTAGAAATCAAATAGAGAATACACAATCAATAAAATGATAAAAATCATAATTGAATATAACCGAAGTTTACGCTAGAGTAATGTAAATTCGGTTAGAATATGTGAATAGTACCCCGTTAGGGTAAAGTGAATAGTAACCAGTTAGGGTAACTGTTACTATTCATCGATCAAAGGTCAAAGTCACGATTCATGGTGAATAGTACGATTTATGGTGAATAGTATTATTCATAGGAAATTGAGTTTTAGTGTTTTGAATCAATATGATTCTTACTATGTATGTTTGAACTTACTAAGCCTGTTAGCTCATCAGTTTGTTCATGTTGCAGGTAAGAAACCTGTCCAGTAGATTTCTAAATGGTGGCAGGATGCAAGTGTGTCAAAGGGATAGGGAATCCACTGTGGATATGGTCCTGCTACAAGTTTTCCGCTGAGCGTTGAAAAAAGATACATGTATTGCCAAAAGATTTGAATTATGTATTGTGTATAAACTATGTTTGTATTTTTAAAAGTGACAAACGTAGTTCAGTTTAATTACGTTATGTTTACAAACAAGAAAAAGTATTTAAAAAAAATGATTCCAAATTTCACAAAGGGTTTAAAGGAAAGAAAAGAATTTAGGCGACCCGACGAAGTTCACGAGCTATTTCAGTCGGCTAAGGAGCTTGATTGTAATAGTTTCGGTGGACCGAGGTCGGGGGCGCCACATGAATTTTGGTCTTAAAAATCGTGTGCCCTTAGCTAAAAACTAGCTATTTTTAGCTGCGCGAAAAGCCCCAAAAAGTAACATTAAAATAAGGGACAAGTTATGACACAAATCTATTAAACAATATTTCATTTTCCATCACTTACCATCAACCAATTTTTTATTTTCCCCTCCTTAAATGGCCATAGCCCCCTCGGTTTTGAGGACTGAAATGGGTAGCAAATTTGTCCCTAAATTAGCTTAAGATTGGCTTGATTAATTGAGCTTAGTGTTGTGACGTCTCGTGCCTTTAGTGGCTCGAACTACTACTTGAACTGATACTTATACTTTCTTGGAAACCAGTAATACTTACTTAAAACTAATTGATTTAGATACCTTAATTTTAGGGGATTTTTTTTGAGGCGTACATATTTACTATTCACATACGTGTACCTTCGAAAATACAAAGTCTAAATCATAAGGAGTTTAGCGTTACATACATACTTATAAAATTCTTTAACTAATTACTATTCAAAACATACTATTCATATATATACTATATACTGTCCCAAAATATACTGTTACTCAAAAACTATGAGAAAGATAATACTCGCGGTGGTATTCGTAACCTCGCCCTCATAGCCGCCTTCGTCGCCGTCATCGCCCATTAGGGTTTAAGCCATAGGACGCTTACTTGTAGCATGAACACACATCATGAGCTTTATTGCCCAGAAAGTACAACATGTTAACCGCAAAACATGTTTAAAGTATAATACATACTTAAAATCATATAAGCATGTCAGGTATCAACATATACCACTTAACATAGCACATAACACATTCATCACATATCATGTCACTGGATACAAAACTTCACATACTTTATGCATAGCTAGAACATCGTGTACTGAATACATCTTACTACAGCTAGAAGCATGGTGAACTATCTTGCGAACAATGCATGGTCTGATTATGTTCATTTATGCTTCAATACTCTTTTTTTTCTTCTGTCTACTTAGGGACCGTGTGTGACAAATGGGAAATTCAGGCAATTCTCAGAAGAAAATGTACAAATATATGTATATAACAATTTGTACTATTTAAAGAGTGAAATAAATGTATTTATATTGTTTAGAATATATGAAAATGATCCAACAATACTGACGAGTAAGAATTCAGTGTTGGAAAAATTCACTGAATTGAAACGGGCAAAACGGTGCCAAAACCGGCATTAAAAACCCTAACCGGGACAATAAAAGACGGAAAACTTCCGAGATTGATTTTGATCAAACGGAAACAGTTTAAATTGATCCGACTGCACAGGAGACCTCAGGAACACGCCGGGATGATTTCAGGAAAATTTCGGCTCGAACCGGTATCGGTCAAAAAGTAGTTGAATTAATGTGAATAGTAAAAGTCAAAGTCAACTTTTGCTTTAGCATTTATGACATCATAAATCCCTTTAATAAATGGGAAGAAAATGGTGGTTGGTAGCATTAATGGCCATGATTTAGTTTCTTTTTGATCTAAAGGCCAAGATTTGGCCAAAATTCACCATTTTAATTTATTGAAAAATATGGAAAGAATTAAGGTGAAATGTGTTGAGTTTTGATTGGTGGAAAGCCAAATTAATTGGCCTTCTAGTTGCTTAAGTCGGCAACTTTAGTGAATAAAGTGGCCGAAACATACTTCAAGCCAAAACCAAAGACAACAAAATTTTCTAAGTCATTTCCACGGTGAACCGTGAGCCACCAAGAGAGAACCAAGTAATTCCTTCAATCTTTCTTCACAAAAATTGTGTCAAACCATTCCTTGAAGACAAAGGAAGCAAGTGAACAAGGTAACTCCCCTTGGATTGAACTTTTTCTTGGTTTTTTTTCAAGAAAACCGTGTGATGAATAGTGTTGAGAATGAAAAAAATTTTGGTTGTTTTCATTGATTTGGTGTTTGGGTTTTGTTAAGGGTGTGATTAGGAAGAAAACCATGTAATTGGTTTAAAGAAAAACCAAAATTTTGTTGGTTTTCCAAGGGTAAAACCGTCGGTTACTATGGGTAATCAATGAGAAATTTTTATGGTTTAAGTGTTAACATGCTTTCAAGTTATATTTTGTTAAGAATAAAGCATGATTTGCATTATGGAAAGCTTGGTGGAAAATTTTGCATGATTTATGTGATATTTGGATAATTTAAATCATGCATTTTATAATGTAAATGATGGAATTGTGATTGAAAGCAAGAAAAGAAAATTTGGGTATGTTTCCTTAGTGAGGCCGTGAGTTATGTGAGGTTAAAAACCCTAGGAATTGTGTTGAAAAATGCAATGAAATTGGCTTGAAAATGTGTTAGAAAATGACATTTGAATAGCCTAAAAATTGGTGGAAAATTTGAGAAGTTTTGGTTAGGTTTTGATTGTCAAAACCGTGGCCAAAAACTAAGGATAAAAATGATAGAAATTTGTGTAATGTGGTTTAAAATGAGAAATGAATTTTGTGAGCTTTTATGTAAAAGTTTGGAAAACTTTTACATAAAATAGGCTTGTGGTATAGTACGTGGCAGGTACATATGGTTCGAGGCGTACCTAACGCCGGTAGCCTTAAAATTACGCCGAAATGCTGCCGAAATTTCGAAAACAGCATTTGGGGTAAAATGGAAATAAAAATAAAAGTTTGGGGTCGAGTCGGAAACCCGAGTCCCTAACGAAAAATTTGATAAGGAAAACCTAAGGGGTGGTTCATGAATAGTAAATCGTCCCCTTGAAAATGTAAAACGTGAGTGAAACAAAAAAACCGACCCCGAGGGGGGGACGTTTTTGGAAACGAAATAAAGGTCCGAGTCAGGTACGGAAAATCCGAGCCTCGGAGACCTAGGTCGGGAAAGTCTAGATGAACGTTTTAAATATTAGTAAAACGTCCATTTGAGGCTCCGAAACGATAGAAAATCACTAAACCGACGTAAGGGTCGGAATAGTGCTTCCCGAGGGTCGGGAAGTGAAAAGTGAAAATAAAATAGCAATGAACCCGGTAACGATTAGAAAAGAGTCAGAAAAGTTCCTGGGAACCAAAAATGCAGTCTGGATCGGGAAAATTCCGTCAGGGGCAAAACTGTAATTTTACCAAAATATAGGGGTAAAATCGTAATTTTGTAAAAGTTGAGAAAAATGGGGAAAATGATAAATAAAGCCTAAAAAGTTATAAATAGGTTTTATTTAAGCTTTTTAATGAAAAATAAAAGCTATAAATGGAAATGAAATTAACAGACAAGGTTTTGTCTGTAGGATCCCAAAATCGACCTACAAGGAGGGCGATCAAAGATCCAAGAGAAAAAAAAGAGAAGAGACTGATAAGGTAAGTTCAGACATTTACCTGTCTGCAACATATAGCATTATTGTTGCTAACTTTGTTGTACTAACTATAAGTTAGGTACATATGTGCTACGGGCACTATTATAGAGTAGAGAGAGAGACGTAATGTGCTACGGGCACTATTGAGAATGGACACATTGTTAATTATGCTTCGGGCACTAGAGCGAGGTTAATAAAACTCACTCCCCTAAAATTAAAATGTGAACCATTCCTAACCACGGGACAATATGAAGTCACCGGCTTAGAATTTTAAAAAGTCGGTAATGAAACCACTTTCTGGCGTACCAGCCTTCCGTACAGGGAGGTAACTTTTGCCTTCGGGGCTATGAGATTAAGGCTGTGGAGGTCAGCACTGATGTACCACTCCCAGTCATGTACAATTTTGCCTTCGGGGCTATGAGATTAATGCTGTGGAGGTCAGCACTAATGTACCGCTCCCAGTCATGCGCACTTAAATGGTACTGCCAACCTGAGCTCAAAACCAGAACATAAGCAAAGATAATTACCTAAAACTGAAACTATGCATAAGACAGTTTAGTGAGAGTACTAACATCGCGGTAGATGTACTGTTGTGATACTGTGTTGTGGTCAACCTTACTATTCACAATGAATAGTGGTCAAAGTTACTATTCACATATGAATAGTGGTCAACGGTACTATTTGTGATGAATAGTACTATTCATAGAAATTTTATTTCTTGCATGTTTGAACTTACTGAGCCTGTAGCTCACTATTTTTGCTAATGTTACAGGTAAGCGACCAGCTCAGTAGCTTGTTTGACTGGATGCGGACGGGATGGCGCGTGTCAAATCGGATAACTGGGCGAGGGATATGGTCCTGCCAGAGTCTTTCCGCTGAGCGATAAAAAGGGAAGGAAAAAAAAAAAGAAACAGTCTTTTGTAATATTATATATTTTACGAAAGTATTGTAATATGTAAATTACTTTGTACTTGCCAACAAAGTAAATAGTGGGAAATGTTTTACATGATGTTTAAAGAAAAAAACAAATTTTTTTCCCCAAAAACATCATGATTAAAAGAGAGATAGATTAGCCGGCGACCCATGAGAGTACAATCTATCGCAGTTAGCGATAAAGCTCAACTGTAATAGTATTGTATGATCTCTACGAGGGGCGGGCTGCCACACCGTGTGCCAGTACTGTGTGCGCACAGACCATCAGTAATGCCCATGGTCAAAAAAGCTGAAGAGCCATCAACGGATGCTTAACTTTGCCTTAACTTACTTTAACTTGAAAAACCTCTTCAACTGAAAAGGCCAGTATGACACACTTACTAAATTCTGTCTTGTTTATCTGTTCTAGCCATATGCTTCTCTAAGCTATCCCTAATCCTACGCGGTAGGGATATATGGCATCTAACTTGTTCTTTCATTAATCTACTTGATTGTCAAACTATATGCTCTTATACATGCTGTGTAACAATGTGTGCATGGCATACGTACTTAACATACTCTAAAAACACCATTTTAAATTCATTTCATTCATGTTATAGGCGGAGTAGTACTTACCTAGTTTGCAAGCAATTTGTACTCTCACCTTGTCAACTTACAGGTTACCACCTGTTATCAATAACATATCTCATTAACACTCTTGTTGAGTCACTAATATTGTTAGTGACTAAGGTAGATAAAATCGCTTGGTACCGATTGCCATCGGTACTAACTCGCTCTCTATTCAGAGTTTGATTCTCTAGATGTGTTTAATTAATTTATTACCCAATAAATTAATTAATGTCATTCTTAGGTCACTATTACCGTTAGTGAAGATAACTTGTGTTTCTATGTGGTACCGAGGCCTATCAGTCTATTTTGGGAATTTGGTGTCTAACTTCTATCATGTTTGATTAAGTTTGTCTGCTTGACAATTTAATCATCGTTCCTCACAATATTGATCAAACTCGGTTCTCAACTGGTTGACCGATTAGTAACTGACCGGTTACCTCGCGTGTTGTTGAATGTATATCCTACTAGTTACCTTGTGTAAACTTGGTATAATAACCCATCGGGTTATTATTGCTTGTTTGGTGTGGTAGCCTACCGAGCTACCCTCACCGTTTTAGTCATTTTTGAAAAAATCATTTTAGTTTCCTTATAAAATTCTTGAAAAATTATGTGCTTTGAAACCGTCCCCTTATCACCCTATTGGAAGGTGGGGGACGTTTTTATGAAACCCATTTTTATTTTTAAAGAGTTAAAATACATATTGGGTGTTGCATTTTAAAGGTGGTTTTTGAACCACTTACCAAATCTATTTTAAAAACTTATCCGAAACGACTTCATTTGTAAATTTTGTAAACATAACATTTTTTGCCCTTGATAAGATGAACAATTCTTGTGTTCAGCGCAGAGCTTAATTCTAACTTAAACGGGTCCTAATTCTTCCAAACCCGCGGCTATTGTGCCCAGTTTTTTTGTAAAAATTCCAGTTTTACGTCATTTTAAAAACAGCTCTGTTTGAGGCCCAAAACGGCTAAATTTTTAAAATGCACATAAGTTGTCTTAAAGATTTTGGCGTGTTCTACAACTTTCATGTTAAGCCCGAAACCCGGTTCGGACTCTAAGTGGTTTGTTTTTAGCAAAACCCAAGACTATGTCTGGGCTCAGATTTTTAGCCCCAGTTTTGGGCACCGAATGAAAACGACTCGAAAAACCTATCATAGTGTCATTTTTGGCCAGAACAATTTTATGCAAAAACGCCGTAACGAAATTTTCTTAAAACTCAGTGTTTTACCAAATCCCAAATTCGGACCCTAATGGGGTCAAAATGACCCAAAACTATGGCCTTTTTCTGGGGACAGATTGTGTCCAACCATTCTAAAACAAAACATTCGTGCTCACACATTCATACATCTATTCATAAAAAGATAAACACAAACACACAACCATAAACTTAAAAATGGAAAGCTAAGGACTCAAAATAAGCTTATTACAACCCATTTGTATTAAAAAAAAATACACATAAATGGCCTTGATCAAACTTAAAAATTACTAACCACCAAGAAAGGTATCAGTTTTACCTCTTGTGCTATTATCCAAGCACAACTCCGAATCAAGGGCTTGAGTGCCTAAATGGCAGTGTAAACCAAGGAGAATTGGGATCGGTTTTATGCTAGCAAAACACCAAAAATTTCCCTTTAATATCAACCCAAAATAACAACTAGAAAATACAAAAATAGGTTCCAAAAACTTACCCTTGAACACACTTGAAATGACTTGGAATGAATCCTCCTAGCACAAGCTTGAGGGAGCTGATTTTTGGTGAGTTTTTGGTTTGGTTTTTTGCTTGAAAATGGTAGGTTTTAGGGGCTAGGGGTAGTCAGCTGCAGCAAGAAAGGAAGGGGGAAAGAGTTTTGTGATTTTTGAGGCCAAAGTAAGAAAACAACCCTTGTTGGTCATGTGTGCCTTTTATAGGTAATTCCAACCAAATTTGCTTAAGCTAAAACCTACTTAATTGTCCACATTTTTAGCCTAATCAAGGGACAAATTTGTTACAATTTTTTCTGCCCTAGGGGCCATGGGCTACCCATGGGAAAGAGGGGGAATAAACAAAAATTGTTTCATGGCCATGTGGGGAAATTTGGAATTATTTATTCAAAAGTGGTCCAACACATCCCTAACTTTAGGGAAAACTTTTCCCACTTTTTAGGGCTATGTTTGGGCTGTTTGGGGCTACTTGCATATGGTTTTCTAGGGGGAGAATTTATCTGCAAAGTCTTCTCTTCGCAGTCTAATTTCTACCATTCGGCATCTGACCCTTTTTCGGCAGTGTTCTAGTTTTCACCCACAATTAGATTTTCTGAATCTGATTCTTATACTGTCAAATCCTAGTTGGTTTATACTATCTAAGAGCCCATTTTGTACTAATTTACTATTTTTTTCTTATACTGTGGTTGTGTCTATACTGTGTTGTACTTGCACACGCATATCGAGATATTTTCGCATGAAATTTACAACACAGTCTCTCTTGACTAATTCGGATATGTTGATTTCAATTTTATCAGTTTTACGTCCATCCAGGGTCGTCTGGACCAATTTTCAGGATCTCTATGACCCCACCTCGAAAAACATGTTAGGTGCCCGATTGACTAATTTGGGCGTTCTAAGTCTAAATATATTAGTTTCGGGGTGAGAAAAGGTCGTTCTGACTCTTATCCCGATACTGCATATCTCCCAAACAAAAATTCTTATTTTATGCCCAATTGACTTGATTGAGCCTATTAACTACTAATATATCAATTTTATGTCAAATTAAGGCCGTCTTGGCCAGTAACTTGACACTACATTTTTTACTATTCACTATTCATTGCTTTCTATTCTAAATAACTAGTCTGAGCACTCTGACTCTGATTTTGTCAGTTTCTGGATGAGAAGAGGTCATCTAGACCATTTCTCAATACTATACCCTTGCTAAGGTTTCTATCATTGTTATGCTCAGATGGCCGGTCCGAGCGTTCTTGTGATCTGTTCACCGATCTTATGTCAAGAAATGGTCATCCGGACCAATTTCTTGACACTACGTGTCTCATACACTTATACACATAATAGGGTAGATTGGGTTCACTGTCGGTCGCTTTTTTCACTACATAAATAGTGCTTAAACAGTACCATACCTGTTTAATCTATTCAACTGGAAAATATACTGTATTTTCCAACTTAATTACTCATTACATAGCAATTAGGTTTCATACATTTTGAGAGTCTATATACTGGCTCTCTACTCTTTACACGGGCTCTCACACTGGCGTGTACCTGATCGTGCAAATCAGTATTGTATTAAAAGGCATCAAATTAACCCAAATTCATTCCTCAATTTAGAATTTAAGTTACAAGAATGGGGTGGTCCTTACAACCTACCCCCTTATAAAATTTTCATCCTCAAAAATTAGAATAAATCTGGGAAGTCTCTTTTCATATCTTCTTCCTGTTCCCATGTAGCTTCTTCTATATTGTGGTTCCGCCACAACACTTTTACAAGAGGAATCACTTTCTTCCTAAGGACTTTACTTTCCTTGGCTAAAATTCGCACGTGTTTTTCTTCATACGTCAGATCGGCGTGGACTTCAACTGGTTCTTGGCTTAAGATGTGGGAACTATCCAGCGCATACTTCTTCAACATTGAGACGTGAATGATGTTATGCACTGAAGCCAATTCGGGAGGAAGGGCTAACCTATAAGCTGCCTTCCCAACTCGCTCGATGATCTTGCAGGGTCCTATGTATCTAGGACTATGCTTCCCTTTCTTCCCAAAGCACATCACCCCTTTCATGGGTACCACTTTGAGAAAGAAAAAGTCTCCTTCTTAAAACTCGTGGGGTCTGCGACGTATTTCTGCATAGCTCTTTTGACAACTGTGCGCCGTTTCCAACCTCTCTCTTATTAGCTTTATGTCTGCTGTAGTATCTTTAATGAAGTCCATGCTAGAAGTTGTTTCTCTCCAGTCTCGTGCCAGTGGACCAGAAAACGACATTTTCTTCCATAGAGTGCTTGTACGGAGCCATCCCAATTGAGAAATGGTAGCTATTAATTTACAAGAACTCTATCAAAGGTAGCTTCTGATCCCAATTCCCCTTGCAGTCTAGGACACAAACTCTTAGCATATCTTCTAACGTCTGAATGGTTCTCTCAAACTAGCCATCAGTCTGAGGATGAAAAGCTGTGCTAAACTTTAATTTAGTCCACAATGAAGCCTGGACGCTTTGCCAAAACCTTGAAGTGAAGCGTCTGTCGCGATCTGAAATGATTGATTTTAGTACTCCGTGTAACCTTACTATTTGAGTCGCGTACATTTCTGCCAGCCTTTCTACTGAATAGCTCTGCTTTATGGCTAAAAATTGAGTTGATTTTGTTAGTCAATCCACAATTACCTAGATTGTATCATTTTCGCTTGATGTTCTGGGCAATCTGACCACGAAATCCATTGTAATCTGCTCCCATTTCCACTCAGGCAGCTCGATTTTCTATAATTCTCCTCCCAGTCATTGATGTTCTACTTTAATTTTCTGGCATATAAGGCATCTAGTAATGAACTCGGTGACGTCATTCTTCATCTTAAGCCACCAAAAAATTTCTTTCAGGTCTTTGTACATTTTGTTCGCCCCTGGATGTACCGAGTATGGCGTGTCGTGGGCTTCTGAAAGGATTTTTTTTCCTGAGTTCTTCATCCTACGAAACACACACTCTATCTCTAAAATAGAGTATGAACTCTAGTCCTCTATTGCCTCTTTTTTGAGCTTGTTCAAGGATGAATTGAGGTCCTGACTGGCCTTGATTTCTTTTAAGAGCATTGACTGGAGGGTCATTTTAGACAACCTCCCTACTAAAATCTCTATCTCACTGCTGTGTAGCTCCTTTGAAGTGCTTCCGGTACGGTATGGATAGCCATAAGCATTGAAGAGTGTTTTTGCTTAGTGCATTGGCCACCTTGTTGGCCTTTCTTGGGTGATATGAGATTTCACAATCATAATTCTTCACCAGTTCCAGCCATCTTCGTTGCCTCATATTAAGCTCCTTCTGTATGAAAATATATTTAAGGCATTGGTGGTCCGTATATATCTCACACTTGATGCCATATAAGTAATGCCTCCAAATCTTGAGCATAAAAACGACCGCTGCAAGCTCCAGGTCATGCGTTGGGTGGTTCCTTTCATGGTTTTTGAGTTGTTGCGAAGCGTATGTGACCATTCTACCATTCTATATTAACACGGCACCTAGTCCAGTCTTGGAGGCATCACTATAGATCACAAAATTCCCTTAACTAGCTTCTGGATTAGTCAAAATCGGGGCACTCGTGAGTCTCCGTTTCAGCTCCTGGAAGATCTTTTCGCACTTGTTAGTCCACTCATACTTCTTCTCCTTCCTGGTAAGCGCTGTGAGGGTGCAGCTAACTTAAAGAAGCCTTCGACGAAGCGTCGGTAATAGCCTGCTAATCCTAGGAAGCTACGGATTTTTGTTACGTTCTTCGAGGTCAGCCATTTGCTAACTGCTTCAACTTTCACTGGGTCTATTGACACTCCTTCCTTGGAGACTACATGGCTAAGGAAGTGGACCTTCTCGACCCAAAACTCACACTTGGAGAATTTGGCATATAGCTGATGATTTCGTAGCTTGAGTAGGACAGCTCTCAGATGCTCCTCGTGCTCTTCCTTTGTCTTGGAGTATATAAGTATGTCATCGATAAACACAATGACAAACTTGTCTAAGAATTCCTTGAAGACACAATTCATTAAGTCCATGAAGGCTGTAGGGTATTTGTTAATCCAAACGACATAACAAGGAACTCGTAATGTCCATATTGTGTTCGGAAGGCTATCTTGGGTATGTCTGCATCCCTTATTTACAACTGGTGATACCCGGAATGTAAGTTAATCTTTGAGAACACTGTAGCACCTCGGAGCTGGTCGAACAAATCATCGATCCATGGCAACAGATACTTGTTCTTTATTTGTGATCTTGTTCAGCTCCTGATAGTCGATGCACATCCGTAATGTTCCGTCCTTCTTCTTCACAAACAAGGCAGGTGCTTCCCATGGTGAACAGCTTTGTCAGATGAAGCCTTTGTCCATCAGATCCTTCAACTGAGTCTGAAGTTCTTTTAGCTCTGCTAGGGCCATTTGATATGGGGCCTTAGATATAGGGGCTGATCTGGGTAATAGCTTGATCTTGAATGATATCTCTCGCTCCGACTGAAGTCCTGGGAGATCCTCTAGGAACACTTCTATGAACTCCTTAACTATTGGCACACTGTCCGGGCCTTCTTCTGCTTTTTGGGTCATGTTCACTATGTTTGCGAGGAAGCTGGTGCATCTGCTAGATAGTAACTTATGAGTATTCATAGCCAATATCATCATCTTAGGTTGCTTCAGCGATAAGCCCATGTAAACAAACTTCTCGTGCCCGATCAGCTCAAATGTAACTTCCCGCCTTTAGCAGTCTATGACGGCGTGGTAGTTGGCAAGGAAGTCCATTCCCATAATTACGTCGTAGTCATACATATCAATGACGATTAGATCCACGCTCAACTCGTGCCTACTGACAACTACTGGCACGTGGCGTAGCCAATAGCTAGATAACAAAACTTCCCCGAAGGGAAGGGCAGTTCGAAAAGTTTGATTCATTCTATCTATGTTCTGACCTATCTCCCTAACAAACTTCGATGATGCAAAAGAATGTGTAGCTCCAGAATCAAACAATATTTGTGCAGTGGAGTTGGTGATAGAAAGCTGACTTGTCACCACCATCGAGGTTCTGGCTTCTGTATCCTCTCTAGTGAAAACATAGATCCTCTCCTGCTTCTTTGGAGCCTCCAATCTACCCTGGGAGATTGATGGACCTTCGATCCTGGTTTGGGCGGCATACAGTTAGTCGTTAGCAACACAAGCTTGACTCTGTTGATTTTGTGGGTTGGAGCGATACTGCTTGGCATAGTGGCCTTCCTTGCCATAGATGTAGTAGCCACTGGTTCCTTGGCAACATTCTCCTGGATGGTTCTTCCCACACTTTGGATAAGGCTGGTGTTGGCTACAATTTCCCCCTCGATTGTTCTTTTTCTGGGAGAAATTCCTCTGCTACCCTTGATTGCTTGGATTCCCTTTCCTCTTGTTGTTGGGATGGGACTGTTTGTTATTCTGGCTGTTCCCCATGTTTTGACCCTTATGCTGTGCTTTGAGGTTCCGTCTTCCTTTAGTTATCGTAGCTTACGTCTTCTCCTCTCTCTTAGCCTTGAAAATTTGAGCCTTTCTTTCCCTGTCCTGGCCCAGCCAATACTCTGCTCGAATGGCTCTGCTGACGCATTCAGCCACGGTTATGGGTCTGTGACTCCCACTACAGAATTGGATGGCAATATTCATCCTGAATATTTTCAGCATCCTCCTAATCTTTTCCTTTTCCATCAGCATTAGGTCTGGGCAAAGTTAAGCTAACTGCTCGAACTTTCTTACTGCCTCCATGACAGTCATACTTTCCTAGCGTAGATCATTAAACTCATCTTGTTGGCACAAGAATGTTGGTGTAACAACGTTGACTACTGTGGGAGCAGCCATAGCTGATGGCACTAGCATTGTCTGGACTAGTAGGGCCGCTTGCTCTCCGTGAGTGTTGGGAGCTACTGGAGCTACTTGAGCTGGCACCTCCACTGGTTGTGGTGCCTAAGGTTGTTGATTTAGTTACTCCTTAAGTTGAGCGAGTTCCTGTTGTTGATTTAACATCATCTCTTGCATGGCTGCGAGCCATGCTATTAACTTGTCTTCTCAGGTAGTTTAATTAGTCAGAGCTCTTGTTCTCACCATCGCTTCCTATGTAACCCTATCACACAGTGGGAAAAGAAACTATTAGTCTTTCAGATCTGTACTTGGGGCTTGTATAACATATCATTTTCTTTCTTACTTAACAATCTTACTTAATCATCACAAATGCACATATTATATCTTTCTTTTCTTTCTCTCATTCTGTGATGTTCAATACAATTGCCGCATTATATTGGAACATCATCAGAGTGTCAGGAACTGTCCTGCACTTTTTGTCTTTCTATTGATATGTGTGGAAAATACCAAATTTAAGCCCTCTGGGCAAAACAACACTGCTTTTCATAATGTGTTTCACAAAATATATATATTCAAAACTCTAGTTCAACGGGAGTGACACACACTTCCTAATATACAAAACCAACAAGTACGTATAGCTAAGTCTGAGGGGAATAGCTACTGCTTCCCTATATATTTTTACAAAAATCAAAATTCCTGCAGAAAGGGTTATGACTACTCGGAGGACAATCCTAACTCGGTGTCAGACGTCTCCTCGTCCTTACTGTCACCGAGTGGAAACTCCTCGGGGTCCTCCTCCTCGTCTCCCTAAGCAAAATAAACTTCATTGTCACTGGCGATGATGACCTGGGGTTCGTACATCTCCACCCACTCATCATCACTAAAGCGATCGGGGATCTCCTCCTCCTCATCTTCAAGTTGGGCATTGGGGAGAGCCTCATCATCATCTTCCTCCTCGTGGTGCTCGGGAGACTAAGGTGCTGGTTTGGGGTCCACCATGGGTTCCCCATCACCCTCGGGTACTGTTAGTTGGTGGGCGGCCATGAACTCTTCATCGACTAGTTAGGGTGCTACGTCTGCCAGGTTACCCTCTTTGATAGCTACTACTACTGCAAAGCCTTTGCCAGGTGCAGGGTTGAGTGCGACTCTCTCAGCTTCTACTATATCCCGGGCAAGGCGCCTCAGGTCTTCATGCTGTGGAGGGTAGGGAACAAGGTCCCTTATATACCACAGTGCTCCTCTCCATAGCAAGTAAGCTGTCTCTGCAAAGGGTCGGTCCAAAGGGATATGGGGAAGCATCACATCTATGAACCTCTAATGCACTATAGTGCACCATGGTCTCTCCCTCATAGATATCCTAGATTTTGGAGAGGACCTGGTATCACCTCTCATGCATATCATCCCATATATCTCTGTCTCGGGCTGGTTCAACGCTATCACGGAGGTAGCGGCAGAACTCAACCCACTACACTGGATGCTCGATCCTGCATCGTTCGTTCCACCATGTCAGTGCTGGTCCCTCTAGTCTACTATTGGCCAATATTACGTGTAGGCGAGGTGTGATATGGCATGCTTCGAAGATAACCTCTAAGTGATGGATCCAATATGGAAGTTTGCACAAGTGACGACCATCGTATATGTCCGGCTGCATGGCGACAGAAGCTAAGCGCGCTTGACGGTCCTTTTGCACTTGATGCGGGTTGATCGGTGCGGCCATTATCTCCTATTATAATTTGCAAACCATTAATACTTAAAACTTATTAACTTAGATGCCTTAATTTTAGGGGATTTTTTTTTAGGCGTACGTATTTACTATTCACGTACATGTACTTTCGAAAATACAAAGTCTAAATCATAAGGAGTTTAGCTTTACATACATACTTATAAAATTCTTTAACTAATTACTATTCAAAATATACTATTCAAATATATACTATTTTCTCTTTCAAAATATACTGTTACTCAAAAACTATGAGGAAGATAATACTCGTGGTGGTATCCATAACCTCGCCCTCACACCTGCCTCCACCGCGGTCATTGCCCATTAGGGTTTAAGCCATAGGAGGCTTACCTACAGCATGAATACACACCGTGAGATTTATTACCCAGGAAGTACAACATGTTAACTCAAAACATGTTTAAAGTACAATACATACTTAAAATCATATAAGCATGTCAGGTATCAACATATATCACTTAACATAGCATATAACACATTCATCACATATTATGTCATTGGATACAATACTTCACATACTTTATGCATAGCAGGAACATCATATACTAAATGTATCTTACTGTAGCAAGAAGCATAGTGAACTATCTTATGAACAATGCATGGTCCGATTGTGTTCATTTATGCTTTAATACTCTTTTTCTTTCTCTTATCTACTTAGGGCCTGTGTGCCAATACCGTGTGCATGCAGACCATTAGTAACCCCCGTGGTCAAAAAAGCCGAAAAGCCATCAATGGATGCTCAACTTTGCCTTAACTTGCTTTAACTTGAAAAACCTCTTCAACTGAAAAGGCGGGTACGACATGTTTACCAAATTCTGTCTTGTTTATCTATTCTAGCCATAATCCTACGCAGTAGGGATATATGACATCTAACTTGTTCTTTCATCAATCTACTTAATTGTGAAATTATGTGCTCTTATACATGCTGTGCAACAATGTGTGCATGGCATGTACTTAACATACTGTAAAAACATCATTTTAAATTCATTTCATTCATGCCATAGGTGGAGTTGTACTTACCAAGCTTGCGAGCAATTCGTACTCTTGCCTTGTCAACTTACAGGTTACCACTTATCATCAATAACGTATCTCATTAACACTCCTGTTGAGTCACCAATAATGTTAGTGACTAAGGCAGATAAAATCGCTTGGTACCGATTGTCGTCGGTACTAACTCGCTCTCTATTCAGAGTTTGATGCTCTAGATTTGTTTAATTAATTTATTATCTAATAAATTAATTAATGTCGTTCTTAGGTCACTATTACCGTTAGTGACTATAACTTGTGTTTCTATATGGTACCGAGGCCCATCAGTACCCTATTGGTCTACTTTAGGGATTTGGTGTCTAACTTCTATCATGTTTGATTAAGTTTGCCTGCTTGACAATTTAATCATCGTTCCTCGCAGTATTGATCAAACTCGGTCCTTAACTGGTTGACCGACTAGTAACTGACCAGTTACCTCGTGTGTTGTTTATCGGATATCCTACCGGGTTATCTTGTGTAAATTTGGTGTGGTAACCCACCGGGTTACTATTGCTTGTTTGGTGTGGTAGCCTATCCGGCTACCCACACATTTTTAGTCATTTTTGAAAAAATCGTTTTGGTTGCCTTATAAAATTCTTGGAAAATTGTATGCTTTGAAACAGTCCCCTTATCACCCCGTTGGAAGGTGAATGACATTTTTATGAAAACCACTTTTATTTTTAAAGAGTTAAAATACATTTTGTGTGTTGCATTTTAAAGGTGGTTTTCGATCCACTTATCAAAACTATTTTAAAAACTTGTTCAAAACGACTTCGTTTGTAAATTTTGTGAACATAACATTTTTTATTCTCAATGAGATGAACAATTCTTATGTTCATATTGGAGCTTAATTCTAACTTGAACGGGTCCTAACTCTACCAAACCAGTAGCTATTATGCCTAGTTTTTTTTGTAAAAATTCCAGTTTTATGTCATTTTAAATACGGCTCTGTTTGAGGCCAGAAACGACCAAATTTTTAAAACACGCTTAGGTTGTCTTAAAGGTTTTGACGCGTTCTACGACTTTCATGTTGAGCCTGAAACCTAATTTGGATACTAAGTGGTTCATTTTTAGCAAAACCCGAGACTATGTCTGGGCTCAGATTTTTAGCCCCAGTTTTGGGCACCAAACAAATACCACTCAAAAAACCTACCATAGTGTCGTTTTTGGTGTAGGAAAATAAATCGGTAAAAACGTATCAGAGTGGCGCAGCAGAACAATAAAAATTTTTAGATCGTTAAATATCTCATGATGCCATATACAATAAACCAACAACAATTAAAACTCATACCTCAAGGATGCCAATCTGCAGGAGGAGAATGACCGGAGGGTTTCAACTAACTAGCCTTCTCTACTATTCTCCAATTCCCGAATGGTTGAGTGTGTGGGCACTCTGAACCTCGATCGGTATGCTAGTACTGCTAGTCTTCTTCTGACCACCCAGATCTCTAAAGAACTTATTGTCACGGTGAGCTGTGCAACAATAAGCCTGCTCACCTGAGAGTCTGTGGTCTGAGAGAACTGGAGTGGCAGGACCTCTATTTATAGACCTGCGTGAGGTGATTCTCTTGCATTCGAATTAGATTAGGAGAAGATATTCTCTCTTATCCACAAGCACAAAATCTGAATTTTCCATGGGAAAATCCCAATAATAAAATTCGGCCACTTTAGGATAAATCCAATCCAAATCTAAACAAGATTTTAACTAGAATTTTATCTCCCTTTTTCAACCAAAAAATCAGAAAATTCTAAGGAGAAAATCTCCACAAAAATTCAGCCACTTTTGGATAAGAGAGAATCAAAATTCCACTAGGATTTTCAAGCTTGAATCTTATCTCATCCTTATCCAAAATAACTGAAAATCTCCTAGGAGATTCACTCCAAAATTTCGGCCACTTTCTAGGAGGAAAGAATCCAAATTCAGCTGGGATTGAAACTTGAATTTTTCCTTAAACCTTATCGACAAAAAATCCGAAAATCATTGAGGATAATCCTTAAAATTTTCGTCCAACTTTAGTTAGGATTTGGATTCAAAATTCAAGTAGGATTCTAACAAGATTATCCTCTCCATATCTAACTCAAATTCGAATTTCATTCCTTGTGGATTTTCCACAACAAATTCGAATCCCACTTGGACTGTAATTCAAAATTTGAATTTCAAATTTCAAATTCGAATTTCAAATTCAAATTTCAAATTTCAAATTTCAAATTTCAAATTCAAATTTCAAATTCAAATTTCAAATTTCAAATTTCAAAAATTCAAAATTCAAATTTCAAAAATTCAAAATTCAAATTTCAAAATTCAAATTTCAAAATCCACAAAACAGTTGTGTTTCAAATTCTTATTCTCATGAATAATTTTCTACAACTCCAATCCAATCTCAAATAATATCATGGTAACTTTATTTGGAGTTCAAATAATTGTGTACTCTACTATCCAAAATAAAATCTGAATCCAACCGGAGAGAATCTTGTCTACCATCCTAGTCCTATGTCATCACCATCCATGCATAATAAACTAGCCAATAGCATACACAAATCAATTTGCCAAACGTTAAGGAATTATGTGGAGCTAGTAGAGGGACTAATTGGACATATATAATCGGGCTCGCATAAATCCATATGATCATCATTCTTTACCGAACAACTCAATCATATGATCACTAATTTCGGAGTCACACCACTATAAACCTGAAACTGAACTCCCAATTATATACCGTATTACGTAAGCCTGTGACAAGCTATCGTCCAATGACCTTGTCATGTATGCAAAACCCTCATATGATATCCATGATCAGCCTTAGGCCAAAGTCCATTTAATCCTACTGATCAGGCTATCTTAAAGTTCCATTATACTACCAAATAAAGAAAATGATTATTCACCATATGTGAATAAGAAGTCATTCGCCTAGCAGACGACCCAAGGCTTTGTCCATTTTTACATTCAGTATAATGCCTTTAAGAGGATACCCTTAACTCCTCATTAGAGCTATGATTCTGATATCTGTAAACGAACCCTTCATCGTATACAAGTCATGCACCCAACGAGCCGGTCCATAAGCTTACTACCTCTGAGACGCTTTAGCCATTGGAACATCAAAGTACACAAGTCATATACATGAAGTTGTCCTTTTACTCAGGATTAAGGTTACTGCACAATGAATGTCAAAAGCAGATCGATCCACTCAAAGCGGACTTCGTAGATCAATCACGCTTTAGTCTCGGTCTAATATGTCACCACCAAGCAACATATCTATGTCTCTACTTGGGAGTCCAGCTCCAGACCGTCAAGACAAACCGTCCCCTCTAAGGCTTTAGACAACATAATAGTCTTAACATGAGTTAGATGCTCGGTCTAACCCCATAGACTACAGACCATAGTTTACACCGCTAACTTTAGAACATTGTCTTCTCGCATACAAAAGTCCATTGCATGCAACGTTCTAATAGTTTAACATAAGCAGTCAGGGAGCCATATTTGCTTACATTTACTTTAACATGTAAATAAAACGAGGACAGCTGGCAATGTAATGAATAACCTCTATATATATAATTTTATTATCCATTTCAAAATAAATACATCAAAATGTCTCTAATGCTTAGGGCATTTCCTAACATTTGGCCAGAACCTATTTGACGTAAAAACGACCGTAACAAAATTTCCTTAAAACTTTGTGTTTTAGCAAATCCAAAATTTGGACCCTAAGGGGGTCAAAATGACCAAAACCCATGTCCTTTTTCTGGGGACAGATTGTGCCCAGCCATTCTAAAACAAAACATTCATGCTCACATGTGTATACGTCCATTTGTAAAAACGTAAACATAACAACACAACCACCAACTTAAAAATGGAAAGCTAAGCACTTAAAATAAACTTATTACAAACCCATTTACATAAACAAATACACATAAATGGCCTTGATCAAACTTAAAAATTACTAACCACCAAGAAGGGTTTTGATTTTACCTCTTGTGCTATGATCCAAGCACAACTCCGAATCAAGGGCTTGAGTGCCTAAAATGGCCATGTGAACCAAGGAGAATGGGGGTTGGTTTTATGCTCGCAAAACACCAAAAATTTCCCTTTAATATCAACCCAAAATAACGACTAGAAAATACAAGGATAGGTTCCAAAAACTTACCCTTGAACACACTTGAAATGACTTGGATTGAATCCTCCTAGCATAAGTTCACTATCAGTCACCCCTTTCACTGTATGAATAGTACTTAAATAGTACTGTACCTATCTAATCTATTCAGCTGGAAAATATACTATATTTTCCAACTTAATTACTCATTACATAGCAATTAGGTTTCATACATTTTGAGAGTCTGTATACCGGCTCTCTGCTCTGTACACGGCCTTCTATACGGGCTCTCACACTAGCATGTACCTAACCGTACTAATTTGTATTGCATTAAAAGGCATCAAACTAACCCAAATTCATTCCTCAATTTAGAATTTAAGTTATAAGAATGGGGCAATCCTTACAAGTGTCGGTTAATTTCACTTAGGTTTGTCTATAAAAGGGGTGACCATGCCTTAGGTTTTGTTCTTTCATTTTCACATCTTAAAAGCACAACTGCTTTCTCTCTCTTTTCCCTTGCTATAGCCGACTGCTTCAAGGCCCCAAAACCCTCCATTTTCAAGCCAAAATCATACTAAAAGTTTACCAAAATTTAACCTCTCTCAAGCTTGTGTTAGTAGGTTTCATTCCAAGCCACTTCAAGGGTTTGCAAGGGTAAGTTTTTAGAACCTATCCTTGTGTTTCTAGTTATTGTTTTGAGTTGATATTAAGAGAAAAATTTTGGTGTTTTGCTAGCATAAACCAACCCCTACTCTCCTTGGTTCACACAGCCATTTAGTCACTCAAGCCTTTATTTCGGTGTGCTTAATTCTTAGCATGAAAGGTAAAACCGAAAAACCCTCCCTTTTGTGGTTAGTTGTTTTTAAGATTTTGATCAAGAAATTTATGCGTATTTGTTAATGCAAATGGGCTGTAATAAGTTTATTTTGAGCCCTTAGCTTTCCATTTTTAAGTTTATGGTTGTGTGGTTGTGTTTACATTTTTTTACGAATGGATGTGTGCATATGAGCATGGACTTTTGTTTTAGGTGGCTGGACACAATCTATCCCTAGAAAAAAGGCCATGGGTTTTGGTCATTTTGACCCCCTTAAGTTCAGAATTTGGGATTTGGTAAAACATAAAGTTTTAAGGAAATTTCGTCATGGTCATTTTTGCATTAAACAGGTTTTGGCCAAAAATGATATTAAGATAGGTTTTTCGAGTAGTTTTCATTCGGTGTCCAAAACTAGGACCTAAAATCCGAGCCCAGACACAGTCTCGGGTTTTGTTAAAAACGGACCACTTAGATTCTGAAACAAATCTCGGGCTCAACATGAAAGTTGTAGATCTCATCAAAATCTTTAAGACAACCTACATATTGTTTAAAAATTTAGCAGTTTCGAGCCTCAAATAAGCCGTTTTATAAAATATCGTAAAACTGGGATTTTGCAAAACTGGGAACAAACAGACCACGGGTTTAGTAAGATTAGGACCCATTCGAGTTAGATTTGAGCTCTGAGGTGAACATGAGAATTGTTCATCTCATCGAGGATGAAAAATTTTATGTTCACCAAATTTATAAACGAAGTCGTTTCGAACAAGTTTTTTAAATGGTTTCGGTAAGTGGTTCAAAAATTACCTTTTAATGCAACATCAAAATGTATTTTAAATTGTTTAAAATAAAAATATGGTTTTCATAAAACGTTCCCCCACCTTCCAATGGAGTGATAAGGGGACGGTTTTAAAGAACATAATTTTCCCCAAGAATTTTATAAGGCAACCAAAATGATTTTCAAAAATAACTAAAGCAGTGTGGGTAGCCCGGTAAGCTACCACACCAAACAAGCAATAGTAACTTGGTAGACTACCTAGTTAAACGACACGTGAGGTAACCAGTCAGTTGATCGGTCGGCAACCAGCTAAGGACTGTGTTTTGAACGATATGGTGAGGAACAATGATTAATCTGTCAAGTAGACAATTAATCAAACGTAATAGAAATTAGACACCAAATCCCTGTTAGGAAATGCCCTAAGTATTGGAGACATTTTGATGTATTTATTTTGAATTGGATAATAAAATTATACATAGAGGTTATTCATTACATTGCTATCAATCCTCGTCTTATTTACATGTTAAAGTAAATGTAAGCAAATATGGCTCCCTGACTGCTTATGTTAAACTGTTAGAACGTTGCATGCAATGGACTTTTATATGCGAGAAGACAATGTTCTAAAGTTAGCGGTCTAAACTATGGTCTGTAGTCTATGGGGTTAGACCGAGCATCTAACTCATATTAAGACTATTATGTTGTCTAAAGCCTTGGAGGGGACGGTTTGTCTTGACTGTCTGGAGCTGGACTCCCAAGTAGATACATAGATATGTTGCTTGGTGGTGACATATTAGACCGGGACTAAAGCGTGATTGATCTACGAAGTCTACTTTGAGTAGATCGATCTGCTTTTGACATTCATTATGCAGTAACCTTAATCCTAAGTAAAAGGACAGCTTCATGTATATGACTTGTGTACTTTGATGTTCTAATGGCTAAAGCGTCTCAGAGGTAGTAAGGTTATAGACCGGTTCGTTGGGTGCATGACTTGTATATGATGAAAGGTTCGTTTACAGATATCGGAATCATAGCTCTACTGAGGAGTTAAGGGTATCCTCTTAAAGGCATTATACTGAATGTGAAAATGGACAAGGCCTTTGGTCGTCTGCTGGGCGGATGACTTCTTATTCACATATGATGAATAATCATTTTCTTTATTCGGTAGTATAATGGAACTTTAAGATAGCCTGATCAGTAGGATTAAACGGACTTTGACCTAAGGCTGATTATGGATATCATATGAGGGTTCTGCATACATGACAAGGTCATTGGACGATAGCTTGTCACAGGCTTACGTAATACGGTATATAATTGAGAGTTCAGTTTCAGGTTTATAGTGGTGTGACTCTGAAATTAGTGATCATATGATTGAGTTGTTCGGTAAAAGAATGATGATCATATGGATTTACGAGAGCCTGATTATATATGTCTAATCAGTCCCTCTACTAGCTCCACATAATTCCTTAACGTTTGGCAAATTGATTTGTGTATGCTCTTGGCTGGTTTATTATGCATGGATGGTGATGACACAGGATTAGGATGGTAGACAAGATTCTCTCCGGTTGGATTCAGATTTTGTTTTGGATAATAGAGTACACAATTATTTGAACTCCAAATAAAGTTGCCATGATTTTATTTAAGATTGGATTGGAGTTGTAGAAAATTATCCATGAGAACAAGAATTGAAACATAACTGTTTTGTGGATTTTGAAATTTGAATTTTGAATTTTGAATTTTGAATTTTGAATTTTGAATTAGAAATTTGAATTTGAAATTTGAATTTGAAATTCGAATTTGAAATTTGAAATTCAAATTTTGAATCACAGTCCAAGTGGGATTCGAATTTGTTGTGGAAAATCCACAGGGTTTGAAATTCAAATTTGAGTTGGATATGGAGAGGATAATCTTGTTAGAATCCTACTTGAATTTTGAATCCAAATCCTAACTAATGATGGATGAAATTTTGAGGATTATCCTCAATGGATTTTCGGTTTTTATGGATAAGGTTCAAGGGAAAAATTCAAGTTTCAATCCCAGTTGAATTTGGATTCTCTCCTCCCCAGAAAGTGGTCGAAATTTTGGAGCATATCTCCTAGGAAAATTCGGTTATTTTGGATAGGGATGAGATGAGATTTAAGCTTGAAAATCCTAGTGGAATTTTGATTCTCCCTTATCCTAAATGTGGCCGACTTTTTTTAGGAGATTTTCTCCTTGGAAATTTCGGATTTTTTGGTTGAAAAAGGGAGATAAAATTCTAGTTAAAATCTTGTTTAGATTTGGATTGGATTTATCCTAAATGGCCGAATTTTATTGTTGGATTTTTTCCTTGGAATATTTAGATTTTATGGTTATGGATAAGGAAGAATACCTTTTCCTAATCTAATTCAAATTCAGAGAATCACCTCATGTAGGTCTATAAATAGAGGTCCTGCCGCTCCAGTTCTCTCAGACCACAGACTCTCAGGTGAGCAGGCTTATTGTTGCGCAGTTCATCTTGACAATAAGTTCTTCAGAGATCTGGGTGGTCGGAAGAAGACTAGCAGTGCTAGCATACCGATCGAGGTTCAGAGTGCCCACACACTCAACCATTCGGGAATTGGAGAATAGTAGAGAAGGCTAGTTGGTTGAAGCCTCCGGTCATTCTCCTCCTGCAAGATTGGCGTCCTTGAGGTATGAGTTTTAATTGTTGTTGGTTTATTGTATATGGCATCATGAGATATTTAACGATCTAAAAATTTTTATTACTCCACTGCACCACTCTGATACGTTTTTACCGATTTATTTTCCTACAATTGGTATCAGAGCCATCTCATGACTATGCCATGTACATAAATTAGACAATTACTTAGTCTTTTTATTTATGTATGGGTTTGATATTTAGAGAGTGGCATTCTAGGGTTCCTTTATGTTGTTATCATGGATTATGTATATAGTATGTGGTTATTTTAATTTTCTGAATTATTATAAGCATGCTTGTTTATGCCAGTTACGGTTCCTTAGAATTTAGAAAAATTGTATCTAGGAATTTTTTATGTAACCATGGGAGCAGTTTATTAACACTGTAATTTTCCCATGAATTTTTAATTTTTTGTCTCTTAGAATTTTTATGGTTAGAATTTTGGTACACCGGAAACGGTTTAGGAAATTTTATGTAATTATTCTTGGAGGAGATTAAAGATTGAAGACCATTATTTATTTTTCCCAAAAGTTAAATTTGATTTAAAAATTGAAATTTTGATTGTGTGGAAAATTTTAATTTAATTGGGATTCAAATTAATTTTTGGAGATCCTAATAGGTAAATTGGAATATGACACGAAAATCGAGACACGACCACTCGGGATAGGCCGACGGGCCTTGGTGGTGCTGCAACCCCTGCCCGCGGGCAGGATGAGGCTGCGGCAGCCCCTCTGCAGGCCATAACCACCCACAGCCATAGGCTTGGCCTGCAGCCGAGGTTGGCCGTGGCCTACCCAAGGCTAGCCCCAGCCTGGGCGTGTAGCCTATGGCTGCAGGCGCTGCCTGCAGCCTACCGGCTACTGTGCCCAGCCTGGGCGTGCAGCCTGGCACTGCAGGCTTAGCCTGCAGCCCGACAAGGCTACACAGGGGGTGGCCGTGGGCTGCCAGCCCCTCCGGGGCTAGTGGCTGCCCACGGCGGCTGCCGCCTTTGGGGGCGGTGGTGCGATGGTTGAAAAATCAAAAAATTTTGATTTTTAAATTTGAGATTTAATTTTAAATCATGTTTAAAAATATGTAATTGAAAATTTGATATTTTTGAAATTACATATTATTACACATGATGTTTAAAATTGTTTAAAATTTAAATTTGAAATTTAAATTTAAAATTCGAATTTGGAATTTGAATTTGAAATTTAAATTTTTGGAGATTTAAATTTTAAATAATTTTTCGGATGAGAAATAAATGGAGAGGCTACATAAAGATGGATACAAGAAGATGGAACAAAATTCAATACCTAAAGAATGCTTTGGATGAAATTTTGTAATCTTTATTTTCTTTGTTCTAGGATGGAACCATGGCTTGGATATTCTATCAATTATTTTTCTGTGATATGTCATGGATGTATAAATATGTATTGATGGATGTTTTATATGCATATTTGATAACATGTCATATAGGATAGGTGAGTGCCGCTCATACTATATTGATCATACATAATTTGACAAAACTTGCATGTTTTTCAAAATATTGAGTGGGAGAGGGTTTCAAACAAAACCCACGGCCTCCATTGTTGATCCATATGTGAAAGCATGGTAACGCCTCGTGTCAGTTCTGCCCTGACCACACCCCTCGATAGGTGTTTACCACCGCCGGTATACTAGATTGGATCTCCTATGTGGAAAACGTGTTCGGGTACGATCCTATTCATGACCACCCCTCGGTGGCTTGGTAGGACGTGGATCGGGACACATAAACAATGGTTATACACTCAAGACTCGTTTAGTTATTAACCTTCCCTAGAAGCTCTGTTAACTAAACTAGTGGCCAAATAAGCGGTTATTAATATATGTCTTAACCTTGGAGGATTTAAGGCAACATATATTAATTGGACGGGGTCCATGTTCCGGCTATTTGTTTTCATGACCACCCCTCGGTGGCTTGGGGCAATAGGTGCTAAGAATTACCGTTGTAATGCTACATGTTTTTCAAGTTTCATGTAGGAACATACTTGTATGTTTTATATGCTAAATTATCTGTATATTTGCTTGGGCTTTGTAATGATGTCTAGTATAATTTTATTTCAGTTCAAAATGTCACCGACACCCCTCATTTCAATACTTACTGAGAATAAACTGAATGGCGATAATTATAAAGATTGGAAAAGAAATCTATTGATAGTTCTCAGTTGCGAGAGACACAAGTTCGTACTGGACGAACCATGCCCACCAGGGCCAAAACCTGACACACCGCTTGAGGAGGTCTCGGTTACCTATACTCGTTGGAGAGAATCCAATGATATAGCTCGATGCTACATGCTTGCTAGCATGACGACTGCTTTACAAAAGCAGCATGAGACTTATCAGGTTGCTAAGAAGATCATGGATAATCTGGAGGACATGTTCGGAGGCCAAGAAAAGTTACCTCGACAGTCCGCTATAACCAGCATTATGAACTCTAGCAAAAGGCAAGTACTCCGGTGAAGGACCATATGATCACTCTAATGGCATTCTTTGCTGAGGCCGCCGAAAACGGTGCTGAGTTGGACTACAATACCCAGATTTAGATGGTGTTCAAAACTCTGTCTAAAGATTTTGTGGGGTTTAAGGCCACATACAATCTGGCGACAAGGGAGTTAGGACTAATCGAGCTCATGAAGCAACTCCAGGCTTATGAGCGGATGATCAAGGATGGGGATGCTGTCCAACCCAAAAGTGAGGCCAATTTGGCGGAATCTTCCAAACCCTCACGGAAGAGGAAGAGGCCAAACTAAAAGCAAGCGGCTTCCAGTTCTTCTAATCCTCCTGTCTCGGATGGGAAGAAGAAGAAGAAGAATAAGAAGCCCAGGGACCCTAAAAAGTCCAAGTACTTCCGTTGTGGGAAGGTAGGTCACTTTAAGAAGGCTTGCCGGGAAATCCTAGCCGACAAGGGCAAGGAAGGTAAGGAACTTCACTACTTGGATGCGTGTTTAGTGGAAGAATCGAAAGACACTTGGGTCATTGATTCGGGCACCATTAATCATGTTTGTGTTTCTATGCAGGGGTTCGTGAAAACGAGAAGTCTACATGATAGGAGCCTCTCGTTGCGAACTGGAAATGACAGCTTGGTAGTGGCTGAGGCAATGGGAGATATTTACCTTTATTTTGATCAATTTAGGTTTATTATATTGAAAGACTGTTTTTATGTTCCTAATTTTAGGAGGAACCTTATATCGGTAGTTTGTTTAATAAAGGATTCTTATTCGGTTTCTTTTAGTAAAAGAGTTGATATTCGTAAAAGTAAGTCTTTTATCTATACTGGATTGATGGATAGAAACCTATATTTGATCAAACCAAATATGTACTTACTGCTTGACACTGAATTAATAGATAACTCTAAAAGGTTGAAAGTTTCTCACTCTAACAAGGTGTATCTTTGGCATTTAAGACTTGGTCATATTAATCAGGATAGGATTCAAAGATTGGTGAAAGACGGTCCTCTGGAATCTCTGGAGAAGGTACGACTTCCCAATGTGAGTCTTGTCTAGAGGGTAAAATGACTAAGAGGTCTTTTGGAGCTAAGGGTACAAGGGCTCAGGAGCTCTTAGAAATTGTGCACACTGACGTATGTGGCCCCATGAACGTCACAGCAAGAGGAGGGTTCGAGTATTATGTCTCTTTTATAGATGATTACTCGAGGTATGGATATGTGTATCTGATGCACCGCAAGAGCGAAACCTTTGACAAGTTCAAAAAGTATCGTGCGGAAGTGGAAAAGCAATTGGATAAATCCATAAAGACACTTCGATCTGATTGAGGTGGCGAATACCTCTCCGACGAATTTCTAGGACATCTTGTAGAGAACGGAATATTATCCCAACTGACTGCACTTGGTACTCCACAACAGAATGGTGTAGCTGAAAGGAGAAACAGGACCTTATTGGATATGGTACGGTCCATGATGAGTTATTCAACGCTGCCATTATCATTTTGGGGATATGCTTTACAAACGGTATGCTATATTCTGAACCAAGTTCCAAGCAAATCAATTCCCAGAACTCCGTATGAATTGTGGCATGGCAAGAAGCCCTCCCTTGGACATATGAGAATATGGGGCTGCCCGACTCATGTACTGGATGAGGATGTGAAAAAGTTGGAACCAAGATCAGAATTGTGCATGTTTGTAGGGTATCCAAAAGGAACTAAAGGAGGTCTGTTCTATAACCCGAAGGAACAAAAGGTCATTGTCTCAACCCATGCGACATTCTTGGAGGAAAGTCACATGAATGACTTTAAGTCTCGAAGCAAAGTGGTGCTAGAGGAATTATCGGGTGAAAGAACTACTCCACAGATTTCAGTCTTGGACGCAAGTCCGAGTTCCGGTGAAAGATCTGCAGACGATCAACAATTTAGGGTGCCTCGTCGTAGTGGGAGGGTTTCGAAGAAACCTAATTTCTTCATGTATGATGCTGAGGTATACCAGGCCGAAGCTCATGAGCGTGAGGATGATCCGGTCACCTATGATGAAGCTATAAATGATATTGATTCTAAATCTTGGAAACAGGCTATGAACAATGAGATGGATTCTATGAAATCCAACTCTGTTTGGGAACTTGTAGATTTGCCAGATGGGATAAAACCCATTGGATGCAAATGGGTCTACAAAAGAAAGAAGGATGCGGAAAGGAGAGTGGAAACTTTCAAAGCTAGACTAGTTGCAAAGGGATACACGCAAAAGGCTGGAATCGATTACCATGAAACCTTTTCGCCTGTTGCTATGCTGAAGTCTATCCGTATTCTTCTGTCCATTGCTGCGGCTCTCGATTACGAGATCTGGCAAATGGATGTCAAGATGGCATTCTTGAATGGCCATCTTGAAGAGTGTATCTATATGATACAGCCCGAAGGGTTCGTAGCGAAAGGCCAAGAAAGGAAAGTCTGCAAGTTGCTTAGATCCATTTATGGACTAAAGCAAGCATCCCGCTCATGGAACTAGAGGTTTGATCAAGCGATTAAGACATTTGGTTTTGAGCAGAACGTTGATGAACCTTGTGTTTATAAACATATTAAGGATGGAAAAGTGGTCTTTCTGATACTCTATGTCGATGATATACTACTCATTGGGAATGATGTAGGGAACTTATCATCGGTCAAGCTTTGGTTACACCAATAGTTTGACATGAAGGACTTGGGAGAAGCTAATTATGTTCTAGGCATTCGTCTCTTTAGAGATCGAAAGAACAAAATGATAGCGTTATCCCAAGCTTCATACATAGATAAAATAATTGACAAATATGCAATGCAAGAGGCAATGAAAGGTTCACAACCTTCTATTGCCGGTCTGACTCTTTCATTGGATGACTGTCCCAAGACATCGGAAGAAAGAGAGTGTATGAGTAAGGTCCCTTATGCATCCGCTGTGGGTAGCCTTATGTACGCTATGCTTTGCACTCGCCCGGATATATGTTTTGCAGTAGGTATGGTGAGTCGATATCAAGCAAATCCTGGAACCAAGCACTGGCAAGCAGTCAAGCACATACTTAAGTATCTTAAGAGAACGAGGGATTATATGCTAGTGTATTCTGGAGGGGACCTAACACCTGTAAGATACACGGACTCAGACTTCCAGACTTGTAAGGATTTGAGGAAATCGACATCTGAATCAGTGTTTTTACTCGGAGGAGGCACCATTGTGTGGAGGAGCGTGAAGCAGGGCTGCACAACTGACTCTACTATAGAGGCTGAGTATGTGGCTGCGGCTGAGGCATCTAAAGATGCGGTTTGGCTCCGCAAGTTCTTTAAAGGCCTTGAGGTCATTCCGGGTGTTGACAAGCCTATCACACTTTACTGTGATAACACAGGGGCTATTGCCAACACAAGGGAATCTCGGCACCACAAGAGGACCAAGCACATAGATCGGAGATATCATATTATTAGAGGGCATGTAGAGACAGGACAAGTGGATGTATGTAAGATCGCATTCGAGGACAACATTGCCGATCCCTTTACTAAGACTTTGGTGGCTAGAAGCTTTGAGAGGCACGTAGAGGCGATGGGGATGCGTAACATGGCACATCTGCTGGCTTAAGGCAAGTGGGAGATTGTTAGGAAATGCCCTAAGTATTAGAGACATTTTGATGTATTTATTTTGAACTGGATAATAAAATTATACATAGAGGTTATTCATTATATTACTATCAGCCCTCGTCTTATTTACATGTTAAAGTAAATGTAAGCAAATATGGCTCCCTGACTGCTTATGTTAAACTGTTAGAACGTTGCATGCAATGGACTTATGTATGCGAGAAGACAATGTTCTAAAGTTAGCGGTCTAAACTATGGTCTGTAGTCTACGGGGTTAGACCGAGAATCTAACTCATGTTAAGACTATTATGTTGTCTAAAGCCTTGGAGGGGACGGTTTATCTTGACTGTCTGGTGCTGGACTCCCAAGTAGAGACATAGATATGTTGCTTGGTGTTGACATATTAGACCGAGACTAAAGCGTGATTGATCTATGAAGTCCACTTTGAGTGGATCGATCTGCTTTTGACGTTCATTATGCAGTAACCTTAATCCTGAGTAAAAGGACAGCTTCATGTATATGACTTGTGTACTTTGATGTTCCAATGGCTAAAGCGTCTTAGAGGTAGTAAGCTTGTAGACCGGTTCGTTGGGTGCATAACTTGTATACGATGAAGGGTTCGTTTACAGATATCGGAATCATAGCTCTAATGAGGAGTTAAGGGTATCCTCTTAAAGGCATTATACTGAATGTGAAAATGGACAAGGCCTTTGGTCGTCTGCTGGGCGGATGACTTCTTATTCACATATGGTGAATAATCATTGTCTTTATTCGATAGTATAATGGAACTTTAAGATAGCCTGATCAGTAGGATTAAACGAACTTTGGCCTAAGGCTGATCATGGATATCATATGAGGGTTCTGCATACATGACAAGGTCATTGGATGATAGCTTGTCACAGGCTTACGTAATACAGTATATAATTGGGAGTTCAGTTTTAGGTTTATAGTGGTGTGACTCTGAAATTAGTGATCATATGATTGAGTTGTTCGGTAAAAGAATGATGATCGTATGGATTTACGGGAGCCCGATTATATATGTCCAATCAGTCCCTCTACTAGCTCCACATAATTCCTTAGCATTTGGTAAATTGTTTTGTGTATGCTCTTGGCTGGTTTATTATGCATGGATGGTGATGACACAGGATTAGGATGGTAGATAAGATTCTCTCCGGTTAGATTCAGATTTTGTTTTGGATAATAGAGTACACAATTATTCGAACTCCAAATAAAGTTTCCATGATTTTATTTGAGATTGGATTGGAGTTGTAGAAAATTATCCACGAGAACAAGAATTTTGGTACGGTCAATCTTCTACCCTATAGACCTTCTAGGCAAGTGCACCTATCAGTTTCTATAGTATAGTGGATAACAATATTGAGTGTCGCTCCCATAGGGACTAACGAGTACTAGTACTTACTCTTTTCTTATTATCTATCCTATAAACAATCAATTTATGCTTAAATAATTAAATAAGAATTATATTAAATCAATCCAACACAAAATTAACTCCAAACAGCAGAAGATTAAGATGAAATCAATCTAAACCAACAATACCTAGATAATGAATCCCCCTAAAACGTATATTGCATCCAATCCTTAATATATCAAATTATCTACTAATCATTGGACCGTGGAAACTCCTTAATTATGTCAATATCTTTCTCAAACGTATTAACAACTAACCCAGGTTGATTAATTGAAATCTCTTCCTAATTAAAACCCCCAGAATTGCATTCAACAATCAATGAATCTCTCTATTAGGTTTGACCCTAATCCGGAAGATTTACGTTGTCCTATCTCTAGAATCACATGTAACTCCTTTCAATTATGCAAGATCAAATCAAACATAGGATTTCTCAATCGCAATTGTATGATATCAAACATGAATTAATACACTGGTAAATATCAATTCAATGATAATAAAGAACACATAATTGAATCTCAATGAACTTGAAGAATAAATTAAATTAATTAAGGATCAAATAACAATATTCGTTCTAGGGTTCCTCCTGTCTAGGTATCAAAGAAATTAGTTCATGATCAATGGAATAACCGCACTACAATTCAATGAACTACAAAGAATAATTGAATTCATGACAAATCCTCTCGATTCTAATGCAATCCAACTTGAATTGATCGATGGTTGCTTGTTGGAGTGTTTCTCTCTCTATTCTACCTCCTCTCTGCTGCTCTAGGGTTTATTTTTGCAGATTGATGGCTCTCCCCTTGAATTGATAGGTCCTGCCCCTTTTATAGAGCAAAATTCGACTTTCTAGATGGAACACGGTCTCAGGCAGATTTTACACAGGCGTGTACTAACCAACACGGGCGTGTATTCAAGGTCGACATGGGCGTGCACCTGTTAAATCGCTGAACACGCCCGTTTCTATTGTGCACGGCCGCTTACACGGTTCACGGTCACTCTTGTACACGGCCACCTACACGGCCGTGTACCAGACCGTGTATTATGTCTAATATCGCCGAACACGCCCGTTTTCCCAAAACACGGCTTTACGTACGTTGGTGAATCCGAAAGGTACACGGCCACGTACACGGCCGTGTACCAAACCGTGTTCTGCTCAACTTTGGTCAAAAAGCTTCAAACTACTCCGAATCTCCTCCTTATGCTCACATTGCTTTAACTAGGACCTGAAAACAACATATAAACCGATCAAGTGCAAGAATTCCATGAAATTATCCTTAAACTAAACAATAATGGCCTAAATATGGACTAAAAATATGTACAGTTTGGCACTTATCAAATCTCCCCACACTTAAGCATTTGCTTGTCCTCAAGCAAATAATAGTTCCAAATCATAAAACCTTCTAAATATCCCTCTCTCTCTTATCTCAATGCATCTCTCCATACTCCTTCCTACTATGACTTCTGAACCAAATTAAAATACAAGTAAAATCCAACAATCCTAGGCTAAACTTCTATAAACAATCATCCATAAGCAATCATGTTGTCAGTCTTTCCAGAATCAAAAACATAAGACTCATACCCTCACATAGGATTCACTCATAAAACGCTCAAAGTGTTTAGGGTAGAGAAGATATCATAGCACTCAAATCAATGCATAGCAGGAATCTTAACCATAAGCTTGCTAATATATCACATCACTATAATTAGATGCATGAATTAAAGGATCCTTGTCATGGCTGCGATAAGGTTTGGGTGGCGGTATATGGAAAGAATGGAGTGAATAGATCCCAGGTTAACCAAAAATAAAAGATAAAGGACCCGTCTATACCAAATCACACAAGAACCTGACTCTCTTGTATATAGAACCTTCAATTAAAGCTCAAGTAAGGTGCATAAAACATTATTAACCACAATCATCTGCTGTTCTTACTTATTTATTTCTCTTTTTTTTTCCTTTTTTTTTCGTTTTTTTTTTTGAATCTCAATGATGCTCGCTTTACAAAATGTTGCACTTGAAAAATATTCGAGCATCCAAGTGGAATTGATCACAACAGAAGATGAAGTTTAAACATATACCATGCACCTTTAGTCAGACAAGCCCTTGGTTCTGTACTCCTTTTGATCAGATTTTCATGGGATTCAGTTGACTAAGCCCTTCGGTGTAAAACAATGGTTATGGTGTTGGCCAAGAAAAAATAATTGGGGTATTTGGCTTAAAGTTCGGTCAACAAGAAAGGCTAAGACAAAACCCTTCTTTCCAATGCATCTAAAACAGTAACGTGCATAACAAAGCAAGTTCTAGAATCTTCCCACTATGCATGATAATCACACCAAAAAGAAAATAAGTGGAGCATATAATGATGAATGCTCATAGGCTCAAATACTCACAAATTTTAGGCTCATGTGTGTGAATCCCATGCAATTTTCATCCAGATTAACTGTCTCAACAATTGCCTATAACGAAGCTCATAAAAATCTAGCTATTCATGTCGTTTTCTGCTTGTATCTTAAACCAATTCGAGGAACCACAGTCATTGAGAGCATGTTGAAACACATTTTAACAAGATTAAGATTTCCAAACAGAAGAATCAATGAAAAGGGACTACTTTATGCAAGAAGACTACAAAATGCTCAATTCCCAACAAATAAATTCCACTAAAACCAAAATCCCTTCCCCACACTTAGAGATGTACATTGTCCTCAATGGACACAATTAAAACAGTGAGGAATAAACAGGTAAAATGGAATCAAAATGGTATAAGAACAAGTCAACGTGTACTTCCCTGAATATATGTATGTAATGAAGAGGCCAGTACAGTCAACATCAATGTAGTGGGGATCAACAGACCTGGTTCTCCCAGCCAAACGAAAAATTAAATTCGAGGCCGACTCCATAAACTACTCATCGGCTACTAGAGGCTCGGGATCCACAGGTGGGGTAGACTGGGGCTCTGTACTCGGTTCTTCGGGGATCAGTCCAGATCTCGATGGCTCCTCAGGGCCGCTAGTGGTGGGATCAACTGCCCAAACGTTGGGTAAAGTCGGGATCTCGAGGTGAGCACACAGGCGAGTCAACGTATCTTCAATCCAGGCCGACTGTCGCTCTAGTCGTATCAGTCGAGATGAATGGGCTTGTTGCAAAGCCACTGTCCTTCTTAGCATTGGCAGCACTTGACTGCTCAATCTTCCGACATTTGAGTGGGAAGGGGTGGTCGGGTGTTGGTCTTGCTGTGGTGGTGCAGGGGAGTGATCCCTTTCAGATTCGGCCTCGGTTGCAGGTGGTGGGGTACCTGTCAGAACATAGGTTGGACCACCTGGCCCCTATCGTCTCTCAACCATCCCCATGGATCTTAAAGTATCCATGTCAATCGGTATCATCTAAGATGCAATGGTCAAGGGAGGTAGATGACTAAACAGCCCTAGGTTGCGAGCCAATCGCGTGATGTACGGCCCGCAACACACTGCGCCCGCTCGTGGCCTGCTTGCCTGGCTATCCAAGTACCATGCCCAGGCATGTCCCAAATGAATGGCCACCTTCTCCCTCATACTATAGATGTAGAAAAGGTCACGTCGAGAGACTACACCAGTGCTTTCTCTCCGTCCACTAATGGTGTGCACTAATAACTTGTGCACATATCGAAGTTTTGGGTGACAAAGACGGGAGGCTTTAGATCTCGTTGGTGCGTACTCCCTCTCTCTACTAATGGACCTCCAATATTGCTGGTCATTAAAGTTGGAGGGCCAGTCCACCTGTAGTTCTCGATAGGCGTCGGTTTGGGTAAACTCCTCGGTATAGAAACCACAGTCTATTGAGAACTGCGTATAGCTTCTGTGAAATCTTTCCCCGCCGATCTGAAACTCCATGTTGGGCAGGGACCAGCTCAGTGATCTCTTGTTGAGGGAGAATGTGGTGAGGAATTCCAAAGTTAGCTCTTGATAAGCTGGTTCCTCAATATCGAATAATCGGTCCCAACTCCCAAAAGTGACCAATTCCCTCACTTGTTGATCTAAGCCAATCTGATGTAACACAGGCCAATCTATAAACCGGCTATTCTCAAAAGGTTTTTCCAATAGCCTCTCAAGTCTCGTAAGGAATGCTGGAGCCTGAAATTGCAGTAGTGGGTGCAGTCCAGGTTGTTGTGGTGGTTGTTGCTGCGCATGAAAAGAGGCCTCTCCCCTCTGCCTTTTCCGCGGAACTTCCTTTTGTCGCCGCTAGATTTCTTCAGTACGTCTTGTCATGGTGGCACTTGGGGTCCTGCAAAAGAAATTCATAGTGAATAACAGAGATAAACTGAAAGTATGCACAATTCAAGCCTTATTCTGAAATTCACATTTCAATATTCAACCGCAGACAAGATTGAATCACATTTCAGGCATGCAAAAGGGTTAGGAAAATTTAGCACACTAGTGAGAACGTCCGAGCACCACATTGGACGGAAAGAAAAATGTGCACTCCGTTCACAATGTCCGCACGAAATCAATCAAGCAACACAGAGTACTTCTATCAAATCATGCTATTAATCCAGCAAATAACCCATAAATCACGAAAGCAAACGAAAAAGAAGAAGGAAGGAATACATACCATCGTTTCCGTGAGTCGAAGAAGAAGGAAGAAAAAATTTCGCCTGAAATACCCAACTATTCTTCAAAAAAAAATCTAATTCCTAAAGGGTGTTTATCAAATAATCCATTAGAATTAGGCTTACCCGGCTTTTCATGCACAGATCGGCGCGATTTCTTGGTGGAACTTCGGATTTCGGAGAAAGGGGGTGTGTGTGAGTGAAACGGTCGTGTTTCCAGCAACCGTTCGTATAAATAATGCCTCGACACGCCCAAATACACGACCGTGTATCGGGCCGTGTCGAGAAAAATAAAAGAATACAGGCGGTTACACGGCCGAGACACGGGCGTGTTACTTACCTATGGATGAACACGGCCCATAACACGGGCGTGTTTAAGGCCGTGTACTCCTCTGTACAGAATTGTTCAATCTCCTTCTCCTGGACACGGGTGTTAACACGGCAAAGACACGGCGTGTCTAATTTGAATTTACACGGCCATAAACACGGCCGTGTCTATTCCCGTGTACGTCTCGGTACGTTGACTCCATTTTTCCCCTCGTAAACATGCCCGTGTACCTGACAAGCAAAACTTCACATGGCCCCAGACACGCCCATTAACACGGGCGTGTTTTATGGATTTTTTTTTTTTCAAAAGAATAAAAACAGAAAGTAACAAGAAACTAAAGCCTAATGAAAATTAAAACCTAAGGGCAATCAAAACCTAATGAAAATTAAATTAAGAGTAAAGAAAACATGAAATAAGGGAAACGAGAAAGAAAACCCTTGGGTTGCCTCCCAATAAGCGCTTGTTTAACGTCTTTAGCTTGACGCATTCACTTTCATCCACTAGTCGATGTGAAGGTTGAACTCCTCCCTTTGAGAGTTATCAAACTCTCCCCCTAGGAACAACTTGAGGCGATGTCCATTCACCTTGAACGTGCCTTTTTCTGGATGCGTTACTTCAACGGTACCGTACGGGAAAACTTGCTTGACCGTAAAGGGACCTGACCATCTGGATTTGAGCTTTCCTAGGAATAATTTCAGCCTAGAATTATACAATAACACTTGATCTCCTTCGCTGAATTCTTTCCCTTGTTTGATCCTCCTGTCATGATATAGCTTGCTTCGCTCCTTGTATATCCTCGCGTTCTCATAGGCCATCAAGCGCCATTCCTCTAACTCGTTCATCTGGATTTTCCTCTTTTCTCCTGCAACATCCAAGTTAAAGTTAAGGAACTTATTTGCCCAATACGCTTGGTGCTCAAATTCCACTGGTAGGTGACATGCTTTTCCATAAACTAGCCTATATGGTGTAGTCCCTATCGGTGTCTTGTATGCCGTCCTATAGGCCCATAGAGCATCATCTAATTTGATGGACCAATCTCTCCTATGATGCTCTACAGTTCTTTCTAGGATTCTTTTCAAGTCCCTATTGGTCACCTTAACTTGGCGACTAGTCTGTGGATGGTAAGGGGTTACAACTCTATGCGTAACACCATATTTTTTTAGTGCATTGATGAACTGTGCATTACGAAAGTGTGTGCCCCTGTCACTAATGATTGCTCTAGGTGTGCCAAATCGAGAGAATAACTTTTTTAGGAACTTAACGACTACCCTAGCATCATTTGTTGGTAAAGCTTGGGCTTCAACCCACTTAGACACATAATCCACTGCAACTAGGATGTACTTGTTCCCAAAAGAGACTGGAAAAGGACCCATAAAGTCAATGCCCCAAACATCGAAAACCTCACAAACAAGAATGAAATTTTGGGGCATTTCATCCCGGCGGGAGATGTTACCTGATCGCTGACAGTTACCACACAACACTACGTACCTTTGGGCATCTCTGAACAAAGTAGGCCAATAAAAACCTGACACGAGTACCTTCTGCGCTGTCCTATTAGCATGGTAATGTCCTCCTGTTGGGCCGGCATGACAGTGTTGCAAAATCTTCCATCCCTCCAATTGCGAAACACATCGCCTAATGATTTGGTTTGCACAGATCTTAAACAAGTAGGGGTCCTCCCAAAAGTAATTCTTCAAATCAGAAAAGAATTTCTTCTTTTACTGATGAGAAAGCCCTTTAGGAAGGATGTCAGCAGCCAAATAATTAGCAAAATTGGCAAACCAAGGGACTTCACCTGCACTTACCTCTGTCAGATGGTATAAACATTCTTTAGGAAATGCATCATCGATGTCCTCTTCTGCCAGCTTTTCTAGATTCGAGTTCTCTAACCGCGAAAGATGGTCTGCTGCTAGGTTTTCAGTCCCCTTCTTATCTTTAATTTCCAAGTCAAATTCCTGTAACAACAAAATCCACCTGATCAATCTGGGCTTGGCATTTGCCTTATTTAACAAGTAACGCAATGCAGAATGATCAGTATAAACAATGACTTTGGATAAAATTAAATAAGATCTGAATTTATCAAATGCAAAAATGACAGCTAGCAATTCTTTTTCGGTGGTTGTATAATTCTCTTGAGCGTCCGTCAAAGTCTTGCTAGCATAGTAGATGGGCTGAAAGTGCTTGTCCCTCCGCTGTCCTAGTATTGCACCTACTGTGAAGTCACTGGCATCACACATCAATTCAAACGGAAGGTTCCAATCTGGTACGACCATAATCGGGGCATTAGTTAATTTCTCCTTAAGAGTGTTAAATGCTTCCAAACACTCCTGAGTAAAGACGAATGGTGCATCTTTCTCGAGTAACTGAGTTAAGGGTCTGGCAATCTTAGAGAAGTCGTTGATGAATCTCCTGTAAAAACCTGCATGTCCCAGAAAACTCCTCACAGCCTTAACTACAGTTGGGGGTGGTAGCTTTTCAATTGTCTCAATATTAGCTCTATCCACCTCTATTCCCCTGCTCGAGATTTTATGGCCCAAAATTATGCCTTCTTGTACCATAAAATGGCACTTTTCCCAGTTCAAAACCAGATTAGTTTCTTCACACCTTTTCAGCACTCGTTCAAGGTTGTGGAGGCACGCACCGAAGGAATCGCCAAACATAGAGAAGTCATCCATAAACACCTCCATGATGTCTTCTATTAAATCATCAAAAATTGCCATCATGCACCTTTGAAAGGTGGCAGGTGCATTGCACAGCCCAAAAGGCATCCTCCTGTATGCAAATGTGCCATAGGGACATGTGAAAGTTGTCTTCTCTTGGTCCTCTGGTGCTATAGGAATCTAGAAATAGCCGGATAGACCATCCAAGAAGCAATAATACATGTGACCCGCTAATCTCTCTAGCATTTGGTCCAAAAAGGGCAGTGGAAAGTGGTCTTTTCGAGTGGCATAATTAAGTTTTCTGTAGTCAATGCACACTCTCCACCCAGTGACGGTTCTCATGGGAATCAGCTCGTTCTTCTCATTAGGTGCCACCGTCATTCCCCCCTTCTTTGGAACTACCTGCACAGGACTTACCCAAGCGCTGTCAGAGATCGGATAGATCATACCTGTGTCGAGGAGCTTAATCACCTCTACTTTGACTACTTCCTTCATCTTGGGATTGAGTCGCCGCTGGGGTTGCACCGATGACTTGAATTCATCCTCCATTAGGATTTTGTGGGTGCAAAATGAAGGGGTAATTCCCCTAATGTCCGAAATCTTCCAAGCGATAGCCCTTTTATGCTTCTTAAGTGCTACCAGCAACTTTTCTTTCTGATCTGTCCTCAATCCGGAGGCGATAATGATTGGTAGCTTTGAATCCTTCTCCAAAAAGGCATACTCGAGATGGGCTGGTAACGCTTTTAGTTCCAGAACTGGTGGGTCCTCGATAGAGGGTTTTAACCTCTTCTCTCCACTTTGTTCAATCTTTTCAAATTCTTTCTTTCTCACCATGAGCTCGCTAGCTTCCAAATGTGCTACTTGTTCCTTAATGCACGAATCATCGTCGTTTTCCTCCCTTCCTTGTACAAGGCATAGCTCCAAAGGGTCATTATGGACCAATTCCTGTAAACGATCAGAAACGACAATATCAGTAGAGTCAAGATAGTAACACGTATCATCCTCTTCAAGAGAATGTCTCATGGCATTATGTATTTTAAAAGTTACCTCCTCATCCCCAACCCTAAGGACTAGCTTACCATCACTCACATCTATAATGGCTCTAGCAGTAGCTAAAAAGGGTCGACCTAGAATAAGGGGTACCTCAATGTCCTCAACCATTTCAAGAATGACAAAATCCACAGGGAATATAAACTTATCTACCTTAACCAACACATCCTCAATGATGCCTTTAGGGTATTTAACTGACCTATCGGCTAACTGTATGCTCATCCTAGTTGGTTTAGGCTCTCCCAACCCCAGTTTCTTAAACATCTTGTAAGGCATCAAATTAATGCTAGCTTCCAAATCTGCTAATGCCTTATCAACTGATAAACTACCAATGAGACACAGAATAGTAAAACTCCCTGGATCTTTTAATTTCTTGGGCAGCGTGTTTTGCACAATGGCTGAGCATTCCTCACTTAATGTTACTGTTGACAGCTCCTCCAACTTCCTCTTATTTGAAAGCAAATCCTTCAAGAATTTTGCATACTTTGGCATCTGCGAAAGAGCTTCAACAAAAGGCAAGTTAATGTGAAGTTGCTTAAACAGTTCAAGAAACATACCAAATTGCTCATCCATCTTATCCTTCTTTAGCTTAGCTGGGTATGGGATAGTGGGTTGGAAACCCTGCACAGGTTTAGGATTTCCTTCCCCCTTCTCTTTATCCTCAGATTGCTTGCCATTCTCTTCCTTACCATGCGGCTCCTTCTCAACTCGTAGTTCTTTATCGCTCCTTAAGGTAACTGCCTTGACCTGCTCTTTTGGATTCTTCTCGGTATTACTAGGCAGGCTCCCTTGTTGTCTCTCTGACACAAGCTTTGCCAGCTGACCAATTTGGTTCTCAAGGTTATGGATAGAAGCCTCTTGGTTCCTCAGTGATGTTTCAGTGGCTTGGAATCGGCTTTCAGATGTTTGAATAAATTTAGCCATTAATTCCTCCATGCTAGGCTTCTTCTCTTGTGACAGGTGTTGTTGCTGAAAACCCGGAGGAGCATTATTTCTTTGTTGTCCTTGATTTCCCCAAGAGAAATTGGGGTGGTTCCTCCAGCCTGGGTTATATGTGTTGCTATAGGGATTGTTTTGGGTTCGTGGTGCATTACCCATATAGTCAACATGCTCTGGTGTCTGTCTAGCCATAGCTGATAAACCTTGACACTCCTCAGTCATATGTCCTCCCCCACACATGTCACAATGTAGGACTTGAACTGGTTGATGGCCTACAGATAATCCATCAATCTTCGTACTTAATGCTTCGACTTGCCCAGCCAAGGCTGTGACTGCATCAACTTCATAGATTCCAGCGGATTTGCTAGGCTTCACTCGGTTAGAGTGCCATTGGTAATTGTTCATGGCCATGTCTTCTATCAATTCTTGGGCTGCCTCTGGTGTTTTGTTATTCAATGTTCCTCCAGCTGCTGCATCTATCATCTGCCTGGTTGCCGGATTCAACCCATTGTAAAAGGTTTGCACTTGCAACCATGTTGGCAATCCGTGATGTGGACACTTCCTTAGAAGATCTTTAAACCTCTCCCATGTCTCATAAAGTGTCTCAGAATCAATCTGGGCATAGGAAGAGATATCATTCCTTGGTTTGGCAGTCTTCGCAGGTGGAAAGTATTTCAACAGAAACTTCTCTGTCATTTGGTCCCATGTAGTAATAGAACCTCTCGGCAGAGAATTCAGCCACTGCTTAGCCCTATTCCTTAAAGAAAAAGGAAACAGCCTCAGCCTTATTGCATCATCAGTGGTGCCATTAATCTTGAAAGTATCGCAGATCTCCAGGAAATTTGCTATGTGTGCATTAGGATCCTCATCCTGGAGCCCATCAAATTGTACATATTACTGCACCATTTGAATAATATTGGGCTTGATCTTAAAATTATTGGCCGCCACAGCTGGTCTAACAATGCTGGATTCTGTCCCCATTAAGGATGGTCTTGCATAGTCAGACATAGTCCTTTGTTGCTCTGGTTCAGCCATGACTGGTTCCTGTACTAACTCTTCTTGTCTCTGTGAACGCCTGGTTCTAAGAGCTCGAAGAGTTGTTCTTTCAATCTCAGGATCTTCTTCAAAGAACTCAGATGGACTGTTGCAGGTCATAAACTGATCCAAGTACCTGAAATAACAACACAAAAGAAGAAGAAAAAAAATATATTAAATATAAGAATATAGAAAATAATAATAAAAAAATAAAATAAAATAAAAATACAATTAAATAAAATAAAATAAAATAAAACATATATATAAGAATGAAATAAGAGATAAAATAGAACGAAATAAATTAAAACAAAAGAATGGATAGATTAATAGGAATTAAGTGTTCCAAATATCCTAGTCCCCGGCAACGGCACCAAAAACTTGGTACGGTCAATCTTCTACCCTATAGACCTTCTAGGCAAGTGCACCTATCGGTTTCTATAGTATAGTGGATAACAATATCGAATGTCGATCCCACAGGGACTAACGAGTACTAGTACTTACTCTTTTTTTATTATCTATCCTATAAACAATCAATTTATGCTTAAATAATTAAATAAGAATTATATTAAATCAATCCAACACAAAATTAACTCCAAACAATAGAAGATTAAGATGAAATCAATCTAAACCAACAATACCTAGATAATGAATCCCCCTAAAACGTATATTGCATCCAATCCTTAATATATCAAATTATCTACTAATCATTGGACCGTGGAAACTCCTTAATTATGTCAATATCTTTCTCAAACGTATTAACAACTAACCCCAGGTTGATTAATTGAAATCTCTTCCTAATTAAAACCCCTAGAATTGCATTCAACAATCAATGAATCTCTCTATTAGGTTTGACCCTAATCCGGAAGATTTACGTTGTCCTATCTCTAGAATCACGTGCAACTCCTTTCAATTATGCAAGATCAAATCAAACATAGGATTTCTCAATCGCAATTGTATGATATCAAACATGAATTAATACACCGGTAAATATCAATTCAATGATAATAAAGAACACATAATTGAATCTCAATGAACTTGAAGAATAAATTAAATTAATTAAGGATCAAATAACAATATTCGTTCTAGGGTTCCTCCTATCTAGGTATCAAAGAAATTAGTTCATGATCAATGGAATAACCGCACTACAATTCAATGAACTATAAAGAATAATTGAATTCATGACAAATCCTCTTGATTCTAATGCAATCCAACTTGAATTGATCGATGGTTGCTTGTTGGAGTGTTTCTCTCTCTATTCTACCTCCTCTCTGCTGCTCTAGGGTTTATTTTTGCAGATTGACGGCTCTCCCCTTGAATTGACAGGTCCTGCCTCTTTTATAGAGCAAAATTCGACTTTCTGGATGGAACACGGTCTCAGGCAGATTTTACACGGGCGTGTACTAACCAACACGGGCGTGTATTCAAGGTCGACACGGGCGTGTACCTGTTAAATCGCTGAACACGCCCGTTTCTATTATGCACGGCCGCTTACACGGTTCACGGTCACTCCTGTACACGGCCACCTACACGGCCGTGTACCAGACCGTGTATTATGTCTAATATCGCCGAACACGCCCGTTTTCCCAAAACACAGCTTTACGTACGTTGGTGAATCCGAAAGGTACACGGCCACGTACACGGCCGTGTACCAAACCGTGTTCTGCTCAACTTTGGTCAAAAAGCTTCAAACTGCTCCGAATCTCCTCCTTATGCTCACATTGCTTTAACTAGGACCTGAAAACAACATATAAACCGATCAAGTGCAAGAATTCCATGAAATTATCCTTAAACTAAACAATAATGGCCTAAATATGGACTAAAAATATGTACAATTTAGCACTTATCAAATTTGAAACATAACTGTTTTGTAGATTTTGAAATTTGAATTTTGAATTTGAAATTCGAATTTGAAATTTGAATTTGAAATTTAAATTTGAAATTTGAAATTTGAATTTGAAATTCAAATTTTGAATCACAGTCCAAGTGGGATTCGAATTTGTTGTGGAAAATCCACAGGGTTTGAAATTTGAATTTGAGTTGGATATGGAGAGGATAATCTTGTTAGAATCCTACTTGAATTTTGAATCCAAATCCTAACTAATGATGGATGAAATTTTGAGGATTATCCTCAATGGATTTTCGGTTTTTATGGATAAGGTTTAAGGGAAAAATTCAAGTTTCAATCCCAGTTGAATTTAGATTTTCTCCTCCCCAGAAAGTGGCCGAAATTTTAGAGCATATCTCCTAGGAAAATTCGGTTATTTTGGATAAGGATGAGATAAGATTCAAGCTTGAAAATCCTAGTGGAATTTTGATTCTCCCTTATCCTAAATGTGGCCGAATTTTTTGAGGAGATTTTCTCCTTGGAAATTTCGGATTTTTTGGTTGAAAAAGGGAGATAAAATTCTAGTTAAAATCTTGTTTAGATTTGGATTGGATTTATCCTAAATGGCCGAATTTTATTATTGGATTTTTTCCTTGGAAAATTCAGATTTTATGGTTATGGATAAGGGAGAATATCTTTTCCTAATCCAATTCAAATTCAGAGAATCACCTCATGCAGGTCTATAAATAGAGGTCCTGCCACTCCAGTTCTCTCATACCACAGACTCTCAGGTGAGCAGGCTTATTGTTGCACAGCTCATCGTGCCAATAAGTCCTTTAGAGATCTGGGTGGTTGGAAGAAGACTAGCAGTGCTAGCATACCGATCGAGGTTCGGAGTGCCCACACACTCAGTCATTCGGGAATTGGAGAATAGTATAGAAGGCTAGTTGGTTGAAGCCTCCGGTCATTCTCCTCCTGCAAGATTGGCGTCCTTGAGGTATGAGTTTTAATTGTTGTTGGTTTATTGTATATGGCATCATGAGATATTTAACAATCTAAAAATTTTTATTGTTCCGCTGCACCACTCTGATACGTTTTTACCGATTTATTTTCCTACAATCCCCAAAGTTGACCAATGGGGAACCGGTACGCCTAGGTACCATGCAGAAACACAAGTAATAGTCAGTGAAGACAAAAGTGACCTGTGAACGTTGTAATTAATTTATGGGGTAATAAATTAATTAAGCACACCTAGAGAATCTAACTTTGAATAGAGAGTGAGTTAGTACCGACGGTAATCGGTACCAAGCGATTTTATCTACTTTAATCTCTAACAGTATTAGTGACTCAGTAAAAGTGTTAACGGAGTACATTATGTTGACAGGTAGTTACCTGTAATCTGATAAAGGTGAGAATACGAGTTGCTTGTAACTAGGTAAGTACAACTCCGCCTATAGTATGAATAAAATGAATTTAAATAATGGTTTCTTATTCACAAAATTCTTAGAAAAACCGTGGGGTAACCTAGGTAACACACTATTGAGATTTTTTGGTCCGTCACATCTTCTCCTAGTCTAATTCAAATTCAAGGGATCACCTCATGCTAGTCTATAAATTGGAATCCTGCCACTCTAGTACTCTCAGTCCATGGACTCTCAGATGAGCAGGCTTACTGTCGCATAACTCCCCGTGACAATAAGTTCTTTAGAGATCTGGGTCGTCGGAAGAAGATTAGCAGTGTTAGCATACCAGTCGAGGAATCGAGTGCCCACACATTCTGCCATCCAGGAGTTGGAGAATTGTAGAGAAGGCTAGTTGGTTGAAGCCCTCCAGTCAATCTCCTCCTGTGGTTTGGCATCCTCTGAGGTATGAATTTATATTGTTGTTAGTTTATTGTATATGGCATCACGAGATATTTAATGATCTTGAAAAATTTTATATGTGACATCATGCATGACCTCACCCAACTAATTCGTAAGTCAAAGTTTGATCAAAAGTCAAACTGAAAGAAATTTCACTGAAATCGCATAGGCGAGTTTCTAAGGCCTTCCGTGTGATCAGTTTGCCTTTATTTTACTATCGTTTGAATAAAAATTGAAACCATAATTTTTCATCTTTTAGTGAACTTGGTTTATCTAAGGCAATCTCTTGGGATTTTTGATTCTGAATAGTGTCATTATTTTTTTGAAAACGATGAAATTTCTCAGGAAATGCACCGGAGGACTTATCTAGCCATCCGTGCTATCAGTTCGATCTAACTTAATCTCAAAACTCTTAAAAAAACTAAAACACTTATCTTATCTTACTTTGGCTTTAACTTGCCATTTCTTTATATCTATACTTTTCGAATACTGAAACTACTACCTTTTAAGTGTTTTGGTCCGAAATCACTTTCTCAATCATGAACTTTGTTCTTTGATCATTTTTGGAGATTTGAAGTCCTCCAAAATATTTATTTATTTCTATTAAGACTGTTATTTGTTTATTTACAAACACAGTATTCTCATACATTCTTATTCACAAAATTCTTAGAAAAACCCTGGTTTAACCTACGTAACACTATTGAGATTCTATGGTCCGTCACATCTTCTCCTAGATCAATTCTAATTCAAGGGATCACCTCATGCTAGTTCGTAAATCGGGGCCCTGCCACTCTAGTACTCTCAGACCATGGACTCTCAGATGAGCAGGCTTACTGTTGTATAACTTACCATGACAATAAGCTCTTTAGAGATCTGGGTGGTCGGAAGAAGATTAGCAGCGCTAGCATACTAGTCGAGGAACCGAGCGCCCACACACTCTGCCATCCAAGAATTGGAGAATAATAGAGAAGGCTAGTTGGTTGAAGCCCTCCAGTCATTCTCCTCCGGTGCTTTGGCATCCTCTGAGGTATGAATTTATATTGTTGTTAGTTTATTGTATATGGCATCACAAGATATTTAATGATCTTGAAAAATTTTATATGTGACATCATGCATAACCTCACCCAACTAATTCGAAAGTCACAGTTTGACCAAAAGTCAAACTGAAAGAAATTTCACCGAAATAGCATAGGCGAGTTTCTAGGGCCTTCCATGCGATCAGTTTACCTTTATTTCACTATAGTTTGAATAAAAATCGAAACCATAATTTTTTGTCTTTTAGTGAAATTGGTTTACCTAAGGTAATATCTTGGGATTTTTGATTCCGAAAAGCATCATTATTTTTTTGAAAATGATGAAATTTCTCAGGAAATGCACCGGAGGACTTATCTAGCCATCCGTGCTATCAGTTCGATCTAACTTAATCATAAAACTCTTAAAAACACTAAAACACGTATCTTATCTTACTTTTCCTTTAACTTGCCATTTCTTTATATCCATACTTTTCGAATACCGAAACTACTACCTTTTAAGCGTTTTGGTCCGAAATCACTCTCTCAATCATGAACTTTATTTTTTGATCATTTTTCGAGATTTTAAATCCTTCAAAATATTTATTTATTTCTATTCACACTATTATTTGTTTGTTTAGAAATACAGTGTTCTCGTACATTCTTATTCACAAAATTCTTAGAAAAACCCTAGTTTAACCTAGGTAACATTATTGAGATTCTTTGGTCCGTCTCATCTTCTCCTAGTCCAATATGAATTCAAGGGATCACCTCATGCTAGTCTGTAAATAGGGGCCCTGCCACTCTAGTACTCTCAGACCATAGATTCTCAGATGAGCAGGCTTACTGTTGCATAACTTACCATGACAATAAGTTGTTTAGAGATCTGGGTGGTCGGAAGAATATTAGCAGTACTAGCACACCGGTCGAGGAACCGAGTACCCACACAATCTGCCATCTAGGAATGGGAGAATAGTAGAGAATGCTAGTTTGTTGAAGCCCTCCAGTCATTCTCCTCCGGTGCTTTGGCATCCTCTGAGGTATGTATTTATATTGTTGTTAGTTTATTGTATATGGCATCACGAGATATTTAATGATCTTGAAAAATTTTACATGTGACATCGTGCATGACCTCACCCAACAAATTTGAAAGTCAAAGTTTGACCAAAAGTCAAACTAAAAGAAATTTCACCGAAATCGCGTAGGTGAGTTTCTAGAGCCTTCCGTATGATCAGTTTGCCTTTATATTACTATAGTTTGAATAAAAATCGTAACCATAATTTTTCATCTTTTAGTGAACATGGTTTACCTAAGGTAATCTTTTGGGATTTTTGATTCCGAAAAGCAACATTATTTTTCTGAAAATGATGAAATTTCTCAGGAAATGCACCGAAGGACTTATCTAGCCATCCGTGCTATCAGTTCGATCTAACTTAATCTCAAAACTCTTAAAAAAACTAAAACACTTATCTTATCTTACTTTTGCTTTAACTTGACATTTCTTTATACCTATACTTTTCGAATATCGAAACTACTACCCTTCAAGCGTTTTGGTCCGAAATCACATTCTCAATCATTAACTTTATTCTTTAATCATTTTTGGAAATTTTAAATCCTCCAAAACATTTATTTATTTCTATTAACACTGTTATTTGTTTGTTTACAAATACAGTGTTCTCGTACATTCTTATTCATAAAATTCTTAGAAAAACCCTAGTTTAACCTAGGTAACACTATTGAGATTGTTTGGTCCGTCACATCTTTTCCTAGTCCAATTCGAATTCAAGGGATCACCTCATGCTAGTCTATAAATAGGGGCCCTGCCACTATAGTACTCTCAGACCATGGACTCTCAGATGAGCAGGTTTACTGTTGCATAACTCACCATGACAATAAGTTCTTTAGAGATCTGGGTGGTCGGAAGAAGATTAGTAGTGCTAGCATACTAGTCGAGGAGTCGAGTGCCCACACACTCTGCTATCTAGTGATTGGAGAATAGTAGAGAAGGCTAGTTGGTTGAAGCCCTCCAGCCATTCTCCTCCTGTGCTTTGGCGTCCTCTGATGTATGAATTTCTATTGTTGTTCGTTTATTGTGTACGGCATCATGGGATATTTAATGATCTTGAAAAATTTTATACGTGACATCATGCATGACCTCACCCAACTAATTCGAAAGTCAAAGTTTAACCATAGTCAAACAGAAAGAAATTTCACCGAAATAGCATAGGCAAGTTTCTAGGGCCTTTCATGCGATCAGTTAACCTTTATTTCACTATAGCTCGAATAAAAATCGAAACCATAATTTTTCATCTTTTAGTGTACTTGGTTTACCTAAGGTAATCTCTTGGGATTTTTGATTCCGAAAAGCATCATTATTTTTCTGAAAGGGATGAAATTTCACAGGAAATGCACCGGAGGACTTGTCTAGACATCCGCGCTATCAGTTCTATCTAACTTAATCTCAAAACTCTAAAAAATGCTAAAACACTTATCTTACCTTACTTTTGCTTTAACTTGCCATTTCTTTATATCTATACCTTTCGAATATTGAAACTACTACCTTTTAAGCGTTTTGGTCCGAAATCACTTTCTCAATTATGAACTTTATTCTTTGATCATTTTTGGAGATTTTAAATCCTCCACAACATTTATTTATTTCTATTAATACTATTATTTGTTTATTTACAAATACGGTGTTCTCGTACGTTCTTATTCACAAAATTCTTGGATATACCCTAGTTTAACCCAGGTAACACTATTGAGATTCTTTGGTCCGTCACATCTTCTCCTAGTCCAATTCAAATTCAAGGGATCACCTCATGCTAGTCTATAAATTGGAGCCCTGCCACTCTAGTACTCTCAGGCCAACGACTCTCAGATGAGCAGGCTTACTGTTGCATAACTCCCCGTGAGAATAAGTTATTTAGAGATATGGGAGGTTGGAAGAAGATTAGCAATGCTAGCATACCAGTCGAGGAACTGAGTGCCCACACACTCTGCCATCCAGGAATTGGAGAATAGTAGAGCAGGCTAGTTGGTTGAAGCGCTCCAGTTATTCTCCTCCCGTGTTTTTGGCGTCTTCTGAGGTATGAATTTATATTGTTGTTAGTTTAGAGTATATGGCATCACGAGATATTTAATGATCTTAAAAAATTTTATATGTGACATCATGCACGACCTCACAAAACTAATTTGAAAGTCAATGTTTGACCAAAAGTCAAACTGAAAGAAATTTCACAGAAATCGCATAGGCGATTTTCTAGGGCCTTCCATGTGATTAGTTTAACTTTACTTTACTGTAGTTTGAATAAAAATCGAAACCATAATCTTTCATCTTTTAGTGAACTTGGTTTACCTAAGGTAATCTCTTGGGATTTTTGATTCCGAAAAGCATCATTATTTTTCTGAAAATGATGAAATTTCTCAGGAAATGCACCGGAGGACTTACCTAGCCATCCGTGCAATCAGTTCGATCCAACTTAATCATAAAACTCTTAAAAGCACTAAAACACTTATCTTATCTTACTTTTGCTTTAACTTGCCATTTATTTATATCTATACTTTTCGAATACCGAAACTACTACCTTTTATGCGTGTTGGTCTGAAATCACTTTCTCAATCATGAACTTTATTCTTTGATCATTTTTGGAGATTTTAAATTCTCCAAAACATTTATTTATTTCTATTAACACTATTATTTGTTTGTTTACAAATACAGTGTTCTCGTACATTTTTATTCATAAAATTCTTAGAAAAACCCTAGTTTAACCTAGGTAACACTATTGAGATTGTTTGGTCCGTCACATCTTCTCCTAGTCCAATTCGAATTCAAGGGATCACCTCATGCTAGTCTATAAATAGGGTCCCTGCCACGCTAGTACTCTCAGACCATGGACTCTCAGATGAGCAGGTTTACTATTGCATTACTCACCATGACAATAAGTTCTTTAGAGATCTGGGTGGTCGGAAGAAGATTAGCAGTGCTAGCATACCAGTCGAGGAACCGAGAGCCCACACACTCTACCGTCTGGGAATTAGAGAATAGTAGAGAAGGCTAGTTAGTTGAAGCGCTCCAGTCATTCTCCTCCTGTGTTTTTGGCGTCCTCTGAGGTATGAATTTATATTGTTGTTGGTTTAATGTATATGGCATCATGACTTATTTAATGATCTTGAAAAATTTTATATGTGACATCATGCATGACCTCACCCAACAAATTGGAAAGTCAAAGTTTGACCAAAAGTCAAACTGAAAGAAATTTCACCGAAATCGTATAGGGCTTTCCGTGTGATCAGTTTACCTTCATTTTACTATCGTTTGAAAAAAAATCGAAACCATAATTTTTCGTCTTTTAGTGAACTTGGTTTACCTAAGGCATTCTCTTGGGATTTTTGATTCCGAATAGCATCATTATTTTTTTGTAAACGATGAAATTTCTCAGGAAATGCACCGGAGGACTTATCTAGCCATCCGTGCTATCAGTTCGATCTAACTTAATCTCAAAACTCTTAAAAACACTAAAAAACTTATCTTATCTTACTTTTGCTTTAACTAGCCATTTCTTTATATCTATACATTTCAAATACTGAAACTACTACCTTTTAAGTGTTTTGGTCCGAAATCACTTTCTCAATCATGAACTTTGTTCTTTGATCATTTTTGGAGATTTGAAGTTCTTCAAAATATTAATATATTTCTATTAACACTGTTATTTGTTTATTTACAAATACAGTGTTCTCATACATTCTTATTCAGAAAATTCTTAGAACAACCCTAGTTTAACCTACGTAACACGATTGAGATTCTTTGGTCCGTCACATCTTCTCCTAGATCAATTCTAATTCAAGGGATCACCTCATGCTAGTCTGTAAATAGGGGCCCTGCCACTCTAGAACTCTCAGACCATGGACACTTAGATGAGTAGGCTTACTATTGCATAACTTATCATGACAATAAGCTCTTTAGAGATCTGGGTGGTCGAAAGAAGTTTAGCACCGCTAGCATACTATTCGAGGAACCGAATGCCCACACACTCTGCCATCCAGGAATTGGAGAATAGTAAAGAAGGCTAGTTGGTTGAAGCCTCCATTCATTCTCCTCCTATGGTTTGGCATCCTCTAAGGTATGAATTTATATTGTTGTTAGTTTATTGTATATGGTATCACGAGATATTTAATGATCTTGAAAAATTTTACATGTAACATCATGCATGACCTCACCCAACAAATTTGAAAGTCAAAGTTAGACCAAAAGACAAACTGAAAGAAATTTCACTGAAATCGCGTAGGTGAGTTTCTAGGGCCTTCCGTATGATCAGTTTGCCTTTATTTTACTACAGTTTGGATAAAAATCGTAACCATAATTTTTCATCTTTTAGTGAACACTGTTTACCTAAGGTAATCTCTTGGGATTTTTGATTCCGAAAAGCTTCATTATTTTTCTGAAAATGATGAAATTTCTCAAGAAATGCACCGGAGGACTTATCTAGCCATCCGTGCTATCAGTTCGATCTAACTTAATGTCAAAACTTTTAAAAATGCTAAAACACTTATCTTATCTTACTTTTGCTTTAACTTGCCATTTCTTTATATCTATACTTTTCGAATACCGAAACTACTACCTGTTAAGCGTTTTGGTCCGAAATCACTTTCTCAATTATGAACTTTATTCTTTGATCATATTTGGAGATTTTAAATCCTCCAAAACATTTATTTATTTCTATTAACACTATTATTTGTTTATTTACAAGTACGGCGTTCTCATACATTATCCTTCACAAAATTCTTAGAAAAACCCTAGTGTAACGAATGCCCACACTATTGAGATTCTTTGGACTGTCACATCTTCTCCTAGTTCAATTGGAATTCAACGGATCACCTCATGCTAGTCTATAAATTGGAGCCCTACCACTCTAGTACTCTCAGACCATGGACTCTCAGATGAGCTGGCTTACTGTTGCATAATTCCCTGTGACAATAAGTTCTTTAGAGATCTGGGTGGTCGGAAGAAGATTAGCAGTGCTAGCATACCAGTCGAGGAACCGAGTGCCCACACACTCTGCCATCCAGGAATTGGAGAATAGTATAGAAGGCTAGTTGGTTGAAGGCCTCCCGTCATTCTCCTCCTGTGGTTTGGTGTCCTCTGCGGTATGAATTTATATTGTTGTTAGTTTATTATATATGGCATCACGAGATATTTAACGATCTTGAAAAATTTTATATGTGACATCATGCAAGACCTCACCCAACTAATTCAAAAGTCAAAGTTTGACCAAAAGTCAAACTAAAAGAAATTTCACCGAAATCGCATAGGCTAGTTTCTAGGGCCTTCCATGCAGTCAGTTTACCTTTATTTCACCATAGTTTGAATAAAAATCGAAATCATAATTTTTCGTCTTTTAGTGAACTTGGTTTACCTAAGGTAATCTCTTGGGATTTTTGATTCCGAAAAGCATCATTATTTTTCTGAAAATGATGAAATTTCTCAGGAAATGCATCGGAGGACTTATCTAGACATCCGCGCTATCAGTTCGATCTAACTTAATCTCAATACTCTTAAAAATGCTAAAACACTTATCTTATCTTATTTTTGCTTTAACTTGCCATTTCTTTATATCTATACTTTTCGAAAAACGAAACTACTCCCTTTTAAGTGTTTTGGTTCGAAATCACTTTCTCAATTACGAACTTTATTCTTTGATCATTTTTGGAGATTTTAAATCCTCCAAAATATTTATTTATTTCTATTAACACTATTATTTGTTTATTTACAAATACAGTGTTCTCATACATTCTTATTCACAAAATTCTTAGAAAAACCTTAGTTTAACCTAGGTAACACTATTGAGATTCCTTGGTCCGTCACATCTTCTCCTAGTCCAGATCGAATTCAAGGGATTTCCTCACGCTAGTCTATAAATGGGGGCCCTGCCGCTCTAGTACTCTCAGACCATGGACTCTCAGATGAGCAGGCTTACTGTTGCATAACTCTCCATGACAATAAGTTCTTTAGAGATCTGGGTGGTCGGAAGAAGATTAGCAGTGCTAGCATACCAGTCGAGGAACCGAGTGCCCACACACTCTGTCATCCAAGAATTGGAGAACAGTAGAGATGGCTAGTTGGTTGAAGCCCTCCAATCATTCTCCTCCTGTCTTTTGGCGTTCTCTGAGGTATGGGTTTATATTGTTGTTCGTTTACTATGTATGGCATCACGAGATATTTAATGATCTTGAAAAATTTTATATGTGACATCATGCACGACCTCACCCAACTAATTCGAAAGTCAAAGTTTGACCAAAAGTCAAACTGAAAGAAATTTCACCGAAATCGTATAGGCGAGTTTCTAGGGCCTTCCATGCGATCAGTTTACCTTTGTTTCACTATAGTTTGAATAAAAATTGAAACCATAATTTTTCGTCTTTTAGTGAACTTGGTTTACACAAGGTAATTTCTTGGGATTTTTGATTCCAAAAAGCATCATTATTTTTCTGAAAATGATGAAATTTCTCAGGAAATGCACCAGAGGACTTATCTAGACATCCGCGGTATCAGTTTGATCTAACTTAATCTCAATACTCTTAAAAATGCTAAAACACTTATGTTATCTTACTTTTGCTTTAACTTGCCATTTCTTTATATATATACTTTTCGAGTACTGAAACTACTACCTTTTAAGCGTTTTGGTCCGAAATCACTTTCTCAATCACGAACTTTGTTCTTTGATCATTTTTAGAGATTTTAGGTCCTCCAAAACATTTATTTGTTTCTATTAGCAATATTATTTGTTTATTTACAAATACACTGTTCTCATACATTCTTGTTCACAAAATTCTTAGATAAACCCTAGTGTAACCTTGATAACACTATTGAGATTCTTTGGTCCGTCACATCTTCTCCTAGTCCAATTCTTATTCAAGGGATCACCTCATGATAGTCTATAAATTGGAGCCCTGCTACTCTAGTACTCTCAGACCATGGACTCTCAGATGAGCAGGCTTACTGTTGCATAACTCCCCGTGACACTAAGTTCTTTAGAGATCTGAGTGGTCGGAAGAAGATTAGTAGTGCTAGCATACCAGTCGAGGAACCGAGTGCCCACATACTCTGCTATCCATTAATTGGAGAATAGTAGAGAAAGATAGTTGGTTGAAGCCCTCCAGTTATTCTCCTCCTGTGGTTTGGTGTTCTCTAAGGTATGAATTTATATTGTTGTTAGTTTATTGTATATGGCATCACGAGATATTTAATGATCTTGAAAAATTTTACATGTGACATAATGCATGACCTCACCCAACAAATTTGAAAGTCAAAGTTTCACCAAAAGTCAAACTAAAAGAAATTTCATCGAAATCGCGTAGGTGAGTTTCTAGGGCCTTCTGTATGATCAGTTTGCCTTTATTTTACTATAGTTTGAATAAAAATCGTAACCATAATTTTTCATCTTTTAGTGAACATGGTTTACCTTAGGTAATCTCTTGGGATTTTTGATTCTCAAAGGCATCATTATTTTTCTGAAAATGATGAAATTTCTCAGGAAATGCACCGGAGGACTTATCTAGCCATCCGTGCTATCAGTTCGATCTAACTTAATCTCAAAACTCTTAAAAATGCTAAAACACTTATGTTATCTTACTTTTGCTTTAACTTGCCATTTCTTTATATCTATACTTTTCGAATACCGAAACTACTACCTTTTAAGCGTTTTGGTCTGAAATTACTTTCTCAATTACGAACTTTATTCTTTGATCATTTTTGGAGATTTTCAATCCTCCAAAATATTTATTTATTTCTATTAACCCTATTATTTGTTTATTTGCAAATGGAGTGTTCTCATACATTCTTATTCACAAAATTCTTAGAAAAACCCTAGTTTAACCTAGGTAACACTATTGAGATTCCTTGGTCCGTCACATCTTCTCCTAGTTCAATTCGAATTCAAGGGATCACCTCATGCTAGTCTATAAATAGGGGCCCTGCCACTCCAGTACTCGCAGACCAAGGACGCTCAGATAAGCAGGCATATTGTTGCACAACTCACCATGACAACAAGTTCTTTAGAGATCTGGGTGGTCGTAAGAAAATTAGCAGTGCTAGCATACCAGTTAAGGAACCGAGTGCCCACACACTCTGCCATCCAGGAATTAGAGAATAGTAGAGAAGGCTAGTTGGTTGAAGCCCTCTAGTCATTCTCCTCCTGTGTTTTGGCGTCCTCTAAGGTATGAATTTATATTGTTGTTCGTTTATTATGTATGGCATCACGAGATATTTAATGATCTTGAAAAATTTTGTATGTGACATCATGCATAAACTCACCCAACTAATTCGAAAGTCACAGTTTGACCAAAAGTCAAACTGAAAGAAATTTCACCGAAATCGCGTAGGTGAGTTTCTAGGGCCTTCCGTATGATCAGTTTGCCTTTATTTTACTATAGTTTGAATAAAAATCATAACCATAACTTTTCACCTTTTAGTGAACATGGTTTACCTAAGGTAATCTTTTGGGATTTTTGATTCCGAAAAGCATCATTATTTTTTTGAAAATGATGAAATTTCTCAGGAAATGCACCGGAGGACTTATCTAGCCATCCGTGCTATCAGTTCGATCTAACTTAATCTCAAAACTCTTAAAAATGCTAAAACACTTATCTTATCTTACTTTTGCTTTAACTTGCCATTTCTTTATATCCATACTTTTCGAATACCGAAACTACTACCTTTTAAGCGTTTTGGTCCAAAATCACTTTCTCAATTATGAACTTTATTCTTTGATCTTTTTTGGAGATTTTAAATCCTCCAAAACATTTATTTATTTCTATTAACACTATTATTTGTTTATTTGCAAATACGGCGTTCTCATACATTCTTATTCACAAAATTCTTAGATAAACCCTAGTTTAACCTAGGTAACACTATTGAGATTCCTTGGTCCATCACATATTCTCCTGGTCCAATTCGAATTCAAGGGATCACCTCATGCTAGTCTATAAATAGGGCCCCTGCCACTCTAGTACTCTCAGACCATGGACTCTCAGATGAGCAGGCTTACTATCGTATAACTCACCATGACAATAAGTTCTTTAGAGATCTGGGTGGTCGGAAGAAGATTAGCAGTGCTAGCGTACTTGTCGAGGAATCGAGTGCCCACATACTCTGCCATCCAGCAATTAGAGAATAGTAGAGAAGGCTAGTTGGTTGAAGCGCTCCAGTCATTCTCCTCTTGTGTTTTTGGCATCCTCTGAGGCATGAATTTATATTGTTGTTAGTTTATTGTATATGGCATCACGAGATATTTAATGATCGTGAAAAATTTTATATGTGACATCATGCACGACCTCACCAAACTAATTCGAAAGTCAAAGTTTGACCAAAAGTCAAACTAAAAGAAATTTCACCGAAATCGCATAGGCGAGTTTGTAGGGCCTTCCATGTGATCAGTTTACCTTTATTTCACTATAGTTTGAATAAAAATCAAAACCGTAATTTTTCATCTTTTAGCGAACTTGGTTTACCTAAGGTAATCTCTTGGGATTTTTGATTCCGAAAAGCATCATTATTTTTCTGAAAATGATGAAATTTCTCAGGAAATGCATCGGAGGACTTATCTAGACATCCACACTATCAGTTCGATCTAAGTTAATCTCAAAACTCTTAAAAATGCTAAAACACTTATCTTATCTTACTTTTGCTTTAACTTGCCATTTCTTTATATGTATACTTTTCGAATACCGAAACTACTACCTTTTAATCGTTTTGGTCTGAAATCACTTTCTCAATTATGAACTTTATTCTTTGATCATTTTTGGAGATTTTAAATCCTCCAAAACATTTATTTATTTCTATTAACACTATTATTTGTTTATTTACAAACACGGTGTTCTCATACATACTTATTCACAAAATTCTTAGATAAACCCTAGTTTAAGCTGGGTAACACTATTGAGATTCTTTGGTCCGTCACATCTTATCCTAGTCCAATTCGAATTCAAGGGATCGCCTTATGCTAGTCTATAAATTGGAGCCCTGCCACTCTAGTACTCTCAAACCATGGACTCTTAGATGAGCATGCTTACTGTTGCATAACTCCCCGTGACAATATGTTCTTTAGAGATCTGGGTGGTCAGAAGAAGATTAGCAGTGCTAGCATACCAGTCGAGGAACCGAATGCCCACACACTCTGCCATCCAGGAATTGGAGAATAGCAGAGAAGGCTAGTTGGTTGAAGCCCTCCAGTCATTCTCCCCCTGTGGTTTGGCGTCCTCTGAAGTATGAATTTATATCATTGTTGGTTTATTGTATATGGTATCACGAGATATATTAATGATCTTAAAAAATTTTATATGCGACATCGTGCATGACCTCACCTAACTAATTCGAAAGTCAAACTGAAAGAAATTTCACTAAAATCACATTGGCGAATTTCTAGGGCCTTCCGTGTGATCAGTTTACCTTTATTTTACTATAGTTTGAATAAAAATCGAAACCATAATTTTTCATCTTTTAGTGAACTTGGTTTACCTAAGGTAATCTCTTGGATTTTGGATTCTGAAAAGCATCATTCTTTTTTTGAAAATGATGAAATTTCTCAGGAATTGCACCAGAGGACTTATCTAGACATCCGTGCTATCAGTTCGATCTAACTTAATCTCAAAACTCTTAAAAATGCTAAAGCACTTATCTTATCTTACTTTTGCTTTAACTTGCCATTTCTTTATATCTATACTTTTCGAATACCGAAACTACTACCTTTTAAGCGTTTTGGTCCGAAATCACTTTCTCAATTATGAACTTTATTCTTTGATTATTTTTTGAGATTTTAGATCCTCCAAAATATTTATTTATTTCTATTAACACTATTATTTGTTTATTTAAAAATACAGTGTTCTCATACATTCTTATTCACAAAATTCTTAGAAAAACCCTTGTTTAACCTAGGTAACACTATTGAGATTCTTTGGTCCGTCATATCTTCTCCTAGTCCAATTCGAATTCAAGGGATCACCTCGTGCTAGTCTATAAATAGGGGCCCTGCAACTCTAGTACTCTCAGACCATGGACTCTTAGATGAGCAGGCTTACTGTTGCATAACTCACCATGACAATAAGTTCTTTAGAGATCTGGGTGGTCGGAAGAATATTAGTATTGCTAGCATACCAGTCAAGGAACTGAGTGCCCACACACTCTGCCATCCAGGAATTAGAGAATAGTAGAGAAGGCTAGTTGGTTAAGGCCATCTAGTCATTCTCCTCCGGTGGTTTTGCGTCCTCTGTGGTATGAATTTATATTGTTGTTAGTTTATTGTATATGGCATCACGAGATATTTAATGATCTTGAAAAAGTTTTGTAATTCCAATGTGCCACCTAATGTGTTTTTATCGACTTTTTCCTATAACTTTGTGTTTAGTTTGATCATTTAGTGTTATTATTGAAGTGTATTTTGCCTGCTTGAAATAAGCAAATTTCATGCTTGATTTTATTAAAAAATCTGTGGCCTATGTGTAGGAATATGTGGAAAATTTTGTGATGAAATTTGGTAAGAAAAAGTTCGATAAAGGAACCCTAAGAACAAGAAAACTTTGTCTAGAGTTTTAGACATGAAAATCGTGGCCTTAACGTAAGGTTTGGAATGAAATTTTCTCAAGTATTTGATGTGGATATATGCATTAGAAACCATAAGATTGAAATGTGATAAGTGAACTTTGGGGTGAAAAATTTTAGTGAAAGTTCACCTATGGAAACCGTGGCCTATGTTGAGGAAAAATAATGAAACTTTGTGTTAGTTTGAATGATTGGTAATGTGGAAAAGTTTTATGTGAAAATTTAGTAATTTTGTGTAAAATAGGCCTTTGATATAGTACGTGGTGGGTACTAAGGTTATGAGGCGTACCTATCACTGAGAAAACTTAAAATTTAAGTGGAAATATTGTCAAAATTTTATAAAGGGGCATTTCAAGAAACGAGGGATAAACTTATGGATGGGATGGAAAACCCAAGCCCTTCAGGAACCAAGGCTCGAGAATAAGGTAATAAACATTTCAAAAGTAGTGAGACACTCATTTGAGACGCTGAAACGTTAGAAAATGTAAAACGACCTTAGATGTCAGAATAATGCCGTCTGAGGGTCGGCTAAGGAATACTCATCGATTTTGCAGCAATTGATGCTGTAAAAATATATTGAAGCCTAAGAAATATTAATTTATGATATTTGAGCTTAGAAAATCCAGCAAAAATAGTAAAGTGGAAATGATACAGTCCTAAGACCCACCAAGGGTAAATTGGTCATTTTGGCCAAAAATTTCCAAAAAGGCTCGAAAAGGACCGTTAAGGACTTAGAATGATTCAAATAAGATTCTAAAGGCCATAAGTAAGATTCTAAAGGACTTAGAATGCTAAAATCCAAACTTGGTGATGAACACGAGCGTGTAGTTAGGTATACGGCTGTGTATTGAAGAAATCAGGCAATCCGAGAGGTACACAGTCTTAAATATGAGCATATGTCAAGCCATGTACTGTTGTATGGACACATAGGGTTACATGGCCGTTTGGAAAAAGGACCCTAGAGGTACGCGGTCTTGGACACAGGCATGTACCAAGTCATGTACTATTGCATGGATTGAAAAGGTTACATGACCGTGTAACAAAGGACCCGAGAGGTAAATGGCCTTAGACACAGGTGTGTACCAGGTTGTGTATCACAAAGAAAGATGAAATATATTGTGATAATAAGAACAAAATGAATATATGCAAAGTGATAAATGGTGATAGCAATTAACAGACAATATTTTGTCTGTAGGGACCTAAACTAGAGGTGATAAAGGAACTACAAAGGATGTTAGCCATTGGACGTTAGCGCAGTTGTGGTAAGCTCAAGCATTGCTGTGTCTGTAACATGAAATGCAGTGATATTTAATTATGTACTATTTATATAGTAGATGAAAAATCCTACGGGTACTAAGGTGTAGTTAAACTAACACAACTAATCGATTGATAAGTCTTAGATGTGTACTATGAGTACACCATGGAAAGAGGTGCTATGGCACTAGAGTGTGACTAAATTTAAGACACACCTAAATGAAAGAATGTGAAAAGACCTACGGGTATTAAAGGTTCTTGACCTTGAGGTGATGATTAATGTCACCCAGTCGGAACTATAAAAAAGATGGTAATGAAACCACTTCTTACATACCGGCCTCCAGCGATAGATGGAGATATTTTTCAGATCCTACATGGATAAGCGAAAGGGCTTAATAGATTGTGGAGGATTGGCCAAAGTGTCACTCCCCAGGTCCTCCCAGTCAGGGTGCAACAACGGTACGACCACTACGGGCCCAAAACCAGAACATAATGAAGATAATGACCAAAGACTGAAATAACAGCCATAAATGAGCATAATCGACACTAACTTTACGTATAGTGTACTCGGTCAAAGTTGACATAAATAGTACTCAGTCAAACTCAAAGTTACTATTCATAAATGAATAGTAGTATTTATATGGATTTTGATTATTGATGCTTTTGAATCTATAAGACTCATAGTATGTATGTTTAAACTTACTGAGCCTATTAGCTCACTAGTTTTTTCATGTTGCAGGTAAGAAACCGGTCTAGTAGATTTCTCTAGATGGCGGCAGGATATGTGGTGCCAATGGGATAGGGAATTCCACTGTGGATTATGGTTCTGCTACCAATCTTCCGCTGAGCTTTGAAAGAGAAGTTTTGAAGAAAATGCATTTTGTGACACACAGTTTGGAAAATGTAAGTGTATAAATTATGATTGTATCACAAAATGACAACTAAAGTATAGTTTAAAGTTTTACATGGCTTTCAAACAAGGCTTTTATACAAGAAAAGTATTTTAAAAGTAAAGAAAAAAAAGGGGCTCCAAAATACAAAGAGTTAAAAATGAAATAAAGTTTTTAGCAACCCAATAAGGTTCATGAGCTATTTTAATTGACTACAAAGTTTGATTGTGATAGTTTCGCATGGCCAAAATTGGGGGTGTCACAGGTTGGTATCAGAGTAGTTAACCATATCCCTACTGGCACAAAGCACAGCCTACTCGTTAATCTAAGTAAGCTAGCTTTCTTTAAGTTAGTTAGCTATTTGTTTATACAAGGTTATATATTTTGTAGGATATACAATGACCAGGCCACTTATATACGACCTCAACCACAGAGACTGAGAGGACTGATCAGGGTATGGACCGGGTCTGTAATTAGGCCATCCAAGTCCCAACGTCCTGTACATTGACCGCCGACGCCTAAGCCACTAGCGCCATGGGCTAGGGCACCATCACCGATTCGAGCGCCACCTCCTCGATCATTACTTAATCCATCAGTCGAGATAGACATTCCAGTTGTCGGAAGGCAGCCACACGTGGGAACTAGGGTATCAACTTGCGCTATACACGCGTTTCGAGGTAGTCATCTACCCATTTTCAAGGGAGGTCAATAGGGGATTGCTACTAGAAATTGGCTACACGATGTAGAGACGATCATGCATCAATGCGACATTAACAAGGATTGCTGGGTTATGTTGGTAGTCGGCACATTCTATGGAGATGCACGGATGTTTTAGGAGCATTGCAAATAGGACATGCTGTTGGGACTTGACTTGCTGAGTTTAAGCATATTATGATACAGTAGTTCATGCCTAAGAGCTTAGCACCAGTTCCAGATCCTCCGGAGAGCAGGGCAGTGACACTACCAACTACTTTACCTAGATACATGGATATCAGAGAGTTTGTTCTCCGTGCAGAGGGACTACAGATGCTGCTGAGTGACACAGTTTTCAATTATGTTGTACGATTTGAGGAGAACATCATGAGGAGATGTCCCTTATTCAACCTCACTAATGAGGATTTTTGTGACATGTTTTGGAAGGGTTTTACGATAGATTTACGTCAGAGGGTAACCCTACTATATCCTCTTACTCTACGAGAGTTTATAGTCACAATAGCTCAAGTTGAGGAAGAGCTATTGTTGGAGCGCATGGTGCGCAATAGGCATGAACAAGGGTTGCAAGGGGTAATGCTAGAACGTCTTTATCGGACTCGACCTATGGCGAGTGACCATGAGGCTGGTCCATCTAGGCGACATAATGGGATAAGTCCTATTAGGGGAACACCATCTAGGATCGAGAATGGTTCGGATGAGAAAAAGGAAGATTTGGAAGAAATTTCGATGGTTCTGGATCAACCAGGGGATTAGAATGTAAAATATATAACGATGTATAAATGTATATATCTGTATATGTACGTGTATGATTGTGTTGAAAGGCTATCTTGAGAAAATAGCCTTGAAGTTGATATATATACAAATGTTGTGAAATGATATTTTAAAATGATGAGATGTTGAAATTATATAATGTTTAAAATCTATTTTTATTTATATTGTAAAAATATGTTTGTTGAAAATCTAATGATTGATTTTCATGTGACTATAGGAAATAGAAAAGATGGTGAACACGTGAAACCAAAGGAATATGAGAGGGCATCCTGTCCTTTCAGAAAGGGTTGATGAATTACAATCCCTTATAGAAGCTCAGATGAATGAAAATGCTGAGCTAAGACAATGTTTAGAGCAAATGGAATAGAGGCAAGGCCAAAAAGAAGGCTAAACCTCACAAATGGCTGCAACTGAACAAGCAGTGCCGCCAGTTATGCCCGAGGTAGTACTTGAACCCCAATCTCAACGCCGAGTAAATCAGGAGCCATTGTATGAGCGATTTCGATAGATGAAGCCAGCAGAATTTGAGGGCTCTGCAAACCCTTTAGAAGTAGAGGAATGGCTTTCCTCAATCCAAATGATCTTAGAATTTATGGATCTAACGAAGCAAGAGAAAGTCATGTATGCATCCTTTGTACTGAGGAAGGATGCAAGGTTTTGGTGGGACACCATCAAACTGAGAAGAACGTAGCCATGATGACATGGACAGAATTCTTAGAAGAATTCAATCAGAAGTACTATGACCTCGTGCTACTACAACCTCAACAATGGAGTTTGCAGAGTTTAAACAGGGGAATATGATAATGAGTGAAATCTGTCAAAAGTTTGAGCGATTGTCTCGATTATGTACACACGTAGTCCCTACTGAGAGGGTGAAAATACAAAAGATGCTCGGGATGTTTTGACCTAACATCTCAGCATTAGTAGATAGTGGGTTAACGCCACCCACTACGGTAGCTAATTGCGTTAGTAGAGCTTTGAGAGCCGAGTACTATTTAGCTCAACAAAGAGAAGAGAAAGAGAAAATCTAGGATGCCAAGAAGAAGGAAAAAGTCTTGGCTAAAGCTGCTTAAGCAGGAACCCAAATTGGACAAAGGAGCAAGCAGAACCAGAGTGTTAAGGCTAGACAGCCAAACATGTCAGGTCAACAGTTACAAGGCAAAAGAAAAGGAAATTTTATTGGGAATCAAAATTAAAATAACCCGAATCAGTAATGGAGGATGAACAATAATGTCCTATCAATTATTTGTGACTACATTACATGCAAAAAGAGGCACATAAGCTGATGCATATACGCCCTAAATGCCTGTTTTCAATGCGGAAGAGAAGGCCATTTTGCCAGAAACTGCCTCGAAAATCGATAAAATGCACATGGTACGTTTCAGCCACAGTAGCAACGTCCCCAAGCTCATGCACTACAGGCTCAAATCGAAGGGCCTTTGAAGACGCAAGAAAGACAAGAATGCATGCCTTGTGCAGATGCTCGGGTTATGGCATACACTAAGGAGGATGCAGAAGCTAGGACGTCCAACGTGGTGACAGGTCAGCTTTCTGTCGCTAATCATTTGGCATCTATTTTATTCAATTCTAGATCTACGCATTTGTTTATTTCATGCAAATTTGCAAATAGGATAAGATATCCTCGGGATAGTATGAGTAAGACGTTTAGAACGTGTGATAGCCACGGCCTTGAGTGGCTTGGACCGTCACTTAAAACTACTAATACTCAACTACTAAAATTACACTCGTGGGCCTGGCGCCTGTTATGTATTAAGAGTCATCGACTTAGGCTCATCATACTTAAACTGAAAAACCTTTTCAAGCGGGAGAGGCTGGTACGACACGCTTAATAATTACCCAATTGTTTATCTGATCAGGCCATATGCTTTACTAGGTTATCGCCTAATCTTATTTGATAGGGATGTATGGTATCTAACTCATGCTTTCATTAATCTTGTGACGTTCCCCGCCCGGAGTGGGCCGAACCATCACTAAAAATTACTACTTTAAAACTAATACTTAAACTTACTTACTTAGATACCCTAATTTTAGTGGATTTTTTTTTGAAGGCATACGTATTTACTATTCATGTACGTATACTTTAAGATGCAGAATCTAAAACATAGGGAGTTCAATTATACATACATACTTATACTGACTATTTAAATAAATACTGTTCCAAATATACTATTCATATATATGTACTATTTAACTATTACTATTTAAAAATACTGTTTAATTGTTACTATTAAAAAAATACTATTTACTCAAGCTGTGCAGAAGATTAACTCATGGTGTATTAATAACCTCGCCCTCACATCCGCCTCCGCCACCTTCATTGCCCATTAATGACTATGCCATAGGACGCTTACCTACAACATGAACGTACACTGTGAGCTTTATGCCCAGTAAGTATAACATGTTAATCACAAAACATGTTTAAAACATAGTACGTACTTAAAATCATATAAGCATGTCAGGTATCAACATATACCACATATCGCATACCATATCATCACATATCATGTCGTTGAATATAAAACTTCACATACTATATGCATAGCAGAAACATCGTGTACTGAATGCATCTTACTGTAGCTAGAAGCATAGTTAATGCGTACTGTGAACTATACATGATCTGGTTATGTTCATTTATGCTTCAATGCTCTTTTTCTTTTTCTTGTCTACTTAGGGCCCGTGTGTCAGTACCGAGTGTGAGCAGACCATCAGTAATGCCTGTGGTCACTAAAATGAAGAGCCATTAATGGATGCTTAACTTAACTTTAACTTGAAAAACCTCTTCAACTGAAAAGGCCTGTATGACACGCCTATTAAATTCTGACTTGTTTACCTGTTCTGGCCATATGCTCTTCTAAGTTGTCTCTAATCTTACGCGATAGGAATATATGCCATCTAACTTGTTCTTTCATCTAAATAGATGAAATAAATGAACAAATAATAATGTTAATAGAAATAAATAAATGTTTTGGAGGATTTAAAATCTCCAAAAATGATCAAAGAATAAAGTTCATAATTAAGAAAGTGATTTCGAACCAAAACGCTTAAAAGGTAGTAGTTTTAGTATTCGAAAAGTATACATATAAAGAAATGGCAAGTTAAAGCCAAAGCAAGATAAGGTAAATGTTTTAGTGTTTTTAAGGGTTTTGAGATTAAGTTAGATCGAACTGATAGCACAGATGGCTAGATAAGTCCTCCGGTGCATTTCCTGAGAAATTTCATCATTTTCAAAAAAATAATGATGCCTTTCGGAATCAAATATCCCAAGAGATTACTTAAGGTAAACCATGTTCACTAAAAGATGAAAAATTATGGTTACGATTTCTATTCAAACTATAGTAAAATAAAGGCAAACTGATCAAACGGAAGGCCCTACAAACTCACCTACGTGATTTCGGTGAAATTTCTTTCAGTTTGACTTTTGGTCAAACTTTGACTTTCAAATTTGTTAGGCGAGGTCATGCATGATGTCACATGTAAAATTTTTCAAGATCATTAAATATCTCGTGATGCCATATATAATAAACTAACAACAATATAAATTCATACCTTAGAGGACTCCAAACCACAGGAGGAGAATGAATGGAGGGCTTGAACCAACTAGCCTTCTCTACAATTCTCCAATTCCTAGATGGTAGAGTGTGTGGGCAATCGATTCCTCGACTGGTATGCTAGCACTGGTAATCTTCTTCCGACCACCCAGATCTCTAAAGAACTTATGGTCATGGTAAGTAATGCAACAGTAAGCCTGCTTATCTGAGAGTCCATGGTCTGAGTGTACTAGAGTGGCGGGGCCCCTATTTATAGACTAGAATGAGGTGATCCCTTGAATTGGAATTGAACTAGGAGAAGTTGTGATGGACCAAAGAATCTCAATAGTGTTACGTAGGTTAAACTAGGGTTTTTCTAAGAATTTTGTGAATAAGAATGTATGAGAACACTGTATTTGTAAATAAACAAATAATAGTGTTAATAGAAATAAATAAATGTTTTGGAGAACTTAAAATCTCCAAAAATGATCAAAGAACAAAGTTCATGATTGAGAAAGTGATTTCGGACCAAAACGCTTAAAAGGTAGCAATTTCAATATTTGAAAAGTAGAGATATAAAGAAATGGCAAGTTAAAGGAAAAGTAATATAAGATAAGTGTTTTAGTGTTTTTAAGTGTTTGGAGATTAAGTTCAATCGAACTGATACCACGGATGGCTAGAGAAGTCCTCCGGTGCATTTTATGAGAAATTTCATCATTTTCAGAAAAATAATGATGCTATTCGGAATCAAAAATCCCAAGAGATTACCTTAGGTAAACCAAGTTCACTAAAAGACGAAAAGTTATGGTTCCGATTTTTATTCAAACTATAGTAAAATAAAGGTAAATTGGTCACATGGAAGGCCCTAGAAATTTACCTATGCGATTTCAGTGAAATTTGTTTCTGTTTGACTTTTGGTCAAACTTTGACTTTCGAATTAGTTAGGTGAGGTCATGCATTATGTCACACATAAAATTTTTCAAGATCATTAAATATCTCGTGATGCCATATACAATAAACTAACAACAATACAAATTCATAACTCAGAGGATACCAAACCGCAGGAGAAGAATGACTGGAGCGCTTCAACCAGCTAGCCTTCTCTACTATTCTCCAATTCCTGGATGGCAGAGTGTGTGGGCACTCGGTTCCTCGACTGGTATGCTAGCACTACTAATCTTCTTCCGACCACCCAGATCTCTAAAGAACTTATTGTCACGGGGAGTTATGCAACAGTAAGCCTGCTCATCTGAGAGTCCATGGTCTGAGAGTACTAGAGTGGCAGGGATCCAATTTATAGAGTAGCGTGAGGTGATCCCTTGAATTCGAATTGGACTAGGAGAAGATGTGACGGACCAAAGAATCTCAATAGTGTTATCTAGCTTACAATAGGGTTTACCTAAGAATTTTATGAATAAGAATGTATGAGAACGCCGTATTTGTAAATAAACAAATAATAGTGTTAATAGAAATAAATAAATGCTTTGGAGGATTTAAAATCTCCAAAAATGATCAAAGAATAAAGTTCATAATTGAGAAAGTGATTTCAGACCAAAAAGTTTAAAAGGTAGTAGTTTCAGTATTCAAAAAGTATAGATATAAAGAAATGGCAAGTTAAAGCAAAAGTAAGATAAGATTAGTGTTTTAGCATTTTTAAGAGTTTTGAGATTAAGTTAGATCGAACTGATAACACGGATGGCTAGATAAGTACACCGGTGCATTTCCTGAGAAATTTCATCATTTTCAGAAAAATAATGATGCTTTTCGGAAACAAAAATCCCAAGAGATTACCTTATGTAAACCAAGTTCATTAAAAGACGAAAAATTATGGTTTCGATTTTTAATCAAACTATCGTGAAATAAAGGTAAACTGATCGCATGGAAGGCCTTAGAAACTCGCCTATGCGATTTCGGTGAAATTTCTTTCAGTTTAACTTTTGGTCAAACTTTGACTTTCGAATTAGTTGGGTGAGGTCATGCATGACTTCACATATAAAATTTTTCAAGATCATTAAATATCTCGTGATGCCATACACAATAAACGAACAACAATATAAATTCATACCTCAGAGGATGCCAAAACACAAGAGGAGAATGACTGGAGGGCTTCAACCGACTAGCGTTCTCTACTATTCTCTAATTCCTCGACGGCAGAGTGTGTGGACAATCGGTTTCTCGACTGGTATGCTAGCACAGCTAATTTTCTTCCGACCACCCAGATCTCTAAAGAACTTGTTGGCATGGTAAGTTATGCAACAGTAAGCCTGCTCATATGAGAGTCCATGGTCTGAGAGTACTGGAGTGGCAGGGCCCCTATTTATAGACTAGCATGAGATGATCCCTTGAATTCGAATTGGACTAGGAGAAGATGTGACGGACCAAGGAATCTTAGTAGTGTTACCTAGGTTAAACTAGGGTTTTTCTAAGAATTTAGTGAATAAGAATGTATGAGAACACTGTATTTGTAAATAAACAAATAATAGTGTTAATAGAAATAAATAAATATTTTGGAGGATTTAAAATCTGCAAAAATGATCAAAGAATAAAGTTCATAATTGAGAAAGTGATTTCGGACCAAAACGCTAAAAAGATAGTAGTTTCGGTTTCCGAAAATTATAGATATAAAGAAATGGCATGTTAAAGCAAAAGTAAGATAAGATAGGTGTTTTAGAATTTTTAAGAGTATTGAGATTAAGTTAGATCGAACTGATAGCGCGGATGTCAAGATAAGTCCTCCAATGCATTTCCTGGGAAATTTCATCATTTTCAGAAAAATAATGATGCTTTTCGGAATCAAAAATCCCAAGAGATTACCTTAGGTAAACCAAGTTCACTAAAAGACGAAAAATTATGATTACGATTTTTATTCAAACTATAGTAAAATAATGGCAAACTGATCATATGGAAGGCCCTAGAAACTCACCTACGCGATTTCGGTGAAATTTCTTTCAGTTTGAGTTTTGGTCAAACTTTGACTTTCAAATTTGTTGGGTAAGGTCAAGCATGATGTCACATGTAAAATTTTTCAAGATCATTAAATATCTCGTGATGTCATATATAATAAATTAACAACAACATAAATTCATACCACAGAGGACACCAAACCACAGGAGGAAAATGACTGGAGGGCTTCAACCAACTAGCCTTCTCTACTATTCTCTAATTCATGGATGTCAGAGTGTGTGGGCACTCGGTTCCTCGACTGGTATGCTAGCATAGCTAATCTTCTTCCGACCACCCAGAACTCTAAAGAACTTATTGTCACGGGGAGTTATGCAATAGTAAGCCTGCTCACCTGAGAGTCCATGGTCTGAGAGTGCCAGAGTGGCAGGGCTCCAATTTACAGACTAGCGTGAGGTGATTCCTTGATTTCGAATTGGACTAGGAGAAGATGTGACGAACCAAAGAATCTCAATAGTGTTATCTAGGTTACACTAGGGTTTATCTAAGAATTTTATGAATAAGAATGTATGAGAACGCCGTATTTGTAAATAAACAAATAATGGTGTTAATAGAAATAAATAAATGTTTTGGAGGATTTAAAATATCCAAAAATGATCAAAGAATAAAGTTCATAATTGAGAAAGTGATTTCGGACCAAAAAGCTTAAAAGGTAGTAGTTTCGGTATTCGAAAAGTATAGATATAAAGAAATGGCAAGTTAAAGCCAAAGTAAGAAAAGATAAGTGTTTTAGCATTTTTAAGAATTTTGAGATTAAGTTAGATCAAACTGATAACACGGATGGCTAGATAAGTCCTCCGGTGCATTTCCTGAGAAATTTCATCATTTTCAGAAAAATAATGATGCTTTTCGGAATCAAAAATCCCAAAAGATTACCTTAGGTAAACCATGTTCACTAAAAGACGAAAAATTATGGCTACGATTTTTATTCAAACTATAGCAAAATAAAGGCAAACTGATCATACGGAAGGCCTTAGAAACTCACCTACGCGATTTCGGTGAAATTTCTTTCAGTTTGACTTTTGGTCAAACTTTGACTTTCGAATTAGTTTGGTGAGGTCATGCATGATGTCACATGTAAAATTTTTCAAGATCATTAAATATCTCGTGATGCCATATACAATAAACTAATAACAATATAAATTCATACCTTAGAGGATGCCAAACCACAGGAGGAGAATAACTGGAGGGCTTCAACCAACTAGCCTTCTCTACTACTCTCCAATTCCTGGATGGCAGAGTGTGTGGGCACTCGGTTCCTCGACTAGTATGCTAGCGCTGCTAATCTTCTTTCGACCACCCAGATCTCTAAAGAACTTATTGTCATGGCAAGTTATGCAACAGTAAGCATGCCCATCTGAGAGTCCATGGTCTGAGAGTACTAGAGTGGCAGGGCCCCTATTTACAGACTAGCATGAGGTAATCCCTTGAATTAGAATTGAACTAGGAGAAGATGTGACGGACCAAAGAATCTCAATAGTGTTACGTAGGTTAAACTAGGGTTCTTCTAAGAATTTTGTGAATAAGAATGTATGAGAACACTGTATTTGTAAATAAATAAATAATAATATTAATAGAAATAAATAAATATTTTGGAGGACTTAAGATCTCTAAAAATGATCAAAGAACAAAGTTCATGATTGAGAAAGTGATTTCGGACCAAAACACTAGTTTCAGTATTCGAAAATTATAGGTATAAAGAAATGGCAAGTTAAAGCAAAAGTTGATAACATAAGTGTTTTAGCATTTTTAAGACTATTGAGATTAAGTTAGATCGAACTGATACTACGGATGTCTAGATAAGTCCTCTGGTGCACTTCTTAAGAAATTTCATCATTTTCAGAAAAATAATGATGCTTTTCGGAATCAAAAATCCCAAGAGATTACCTTGTGTAAACCAAGTTCACTAAAAGACGAAAAATTATGGTTTCGATTTTTATTCAAACTATAGTGAAATAAAGGTAAACTGATCGCATGGAAGGCAATAGAAACTCGCCTATGCGATTTCGGTGAAATTTCTTTCAGTTTGACGTTTGGTCAAACTTTGACTTTTGAATTAGTTGGGTGAGGTCATGTATGATGTCACATATAAAATTTTTCAAGATCATTAAATATCTCGTGATGCCATACACAATAAACGAACAACAATATAAACTCATACCTCAGAGGACGCCAAAATACAGGAGAATGACTGGAGGGCTTCAACCAACTAGCCTTCTCTACTATTCTCCAATTCCTGGGTAGCAGAGTGTATGGGCACTCGGCTCCTCGACTGGTATGCTAGCACTGCTAATCTTCTTCCGACCACCCAGATCTCTAAAGAACTTATTGCCATGGTGAGTTATGCAACAGTAAGCCTGCTCATCTGAGAGTCCATGGTCTGAGAGTACTTGAGCGGCAGGGCCCCCATTTATAGACTAGCATGAGGTGATCCCTTGAATTCGAACTGGACTAGGAGAAGATGTGACGGACCAAGGAATCTCAATAGTGTTACCTAGGTTAAATTAGGGTTTTTCTAAGAATTTTGTGAATAAGAATGTATGAGAACACTGTATTTATAAATAAACAAATAACAGTGTTAATAGAAATAAATAAATATTTTGGAGGACTTCAAATCTCCAAAAATGATCAAAGAACAAAGTTCATGATTGAGAAAGTGATTTCAGACCAAAACGCTTAAAAGGTAGTAGTTTCAGTATTCGAAAAGTATAGATATAAAGAAATGGCAAGTTAAAGCACAAGTAAGATAAGATAAGTGTTTTAGTGTTTTTAAGAGTTTTGAGATTAAGTTAGATTGAACCGATAGCACGCATGGCTAGATAAGTCCTCCGGTGCATTTCTTGAGAAATTTCATCGTTTTCAAAAAAATAATGACGTAATTCGGAATCGAAAATCCCAAGAGATTGCTTTAGGTAAACCAAGTTCACTAAAAGACAAAAAATTATGGTTTCGATTTTTATTCAAACGATTGTAAAATGAAGGTAAACTGATCACACGGAAGGCCTTAGAAACTAGCCTATGCGATTTCGGTGAAATTTCTTTCAGTTTGACTTTTGATCAAACTTTGACTTTCGAATTAGTTGGGTGAGGTCATGCATGATGTCGCATATCAAATTTTTCAAGATCATTAAATATCTCGTGATGCCATATACAATAAACTAACAACAATATAAATTCATACCTCAGAGGATCCCAAACCACAGGAGGAGATTGACTGGAGGGCTTCAACCAACTAGCCTTCTCTACAATTCTCCAACTCCTGGATCGCAGAATGTGTGGGCACTCGGTTCCTCGACTGGTATGCTAGCACTTTTAATCTTCTTCCGACGACCCAGATCTCTAAAGAACTTATTGTCACGGGGAGTTGTGCGACAGTAAGCCTGCTCATCTGAGAGTCCATGGTCTGAGAGTACTAGAGTGGCAGGATTCCAATTTATAGACTAGCATGAGGTGATCCCTTGAATTCGAATTGAACTAGGAGAAGATGTGACGGACCAAAAAATCTCAATAGTGTGTTACGTAGGTTACACCACGGTTTTTCTAAGAATTTTGTGAATAAGAATGTATGAGAATGCCGTATTTGTAAATGAACAAATAATAATGTTAATAGAAATAAATAAATGTTTTGGAGGATTTAAAATCTCCAAAAATGATCAAAGAATAAAGTTCATAATTGAGAAAGTGATTTCGAACCAAAACGCTTAAAAGGTAGTAGTTTCAGTATTCGAAAAGTATAGATATAAAGAAATGGCAAGTTAAAGCCAAAGTAAGATAAGGTAAGTGTTTTAGTGTTTTTAAGGGTTTTGAGAGTAAGTTAGATCGAACTGATAGCACGGATGGCTAGATAAGTCCTCCGGTGCATTTCCTGAGAAATTTCATCGTTTTCAGAAAAATAATGATGCTTTTCGGAATCAAAAATCTCAAAAGATTACCTTAGGTAAACCATGTTCACTAAAAGACGAAAAATTATGGTTACGATTTTTATTCAAACTATAGTAAAATAAAGGCAAACTGATCATACGGAAGGCCCTAAAAACTCACCTACGCGATTTCGGTGAAATTTCTTTTAGTTTGACTTTTGGTCAAACTTTTACTTTCAAATTTGTTGGGCGAGGTCATGCATGATGTCACATGTAAAATTTTTCAAGATCATTAAATATCTCGTGATGCCATATATAATGAACTAACAACAATATAAATTCATACCTTGGAGGATGCCAAACCACAGGAGGAGAATGAATGGAGGGCTTCAACCAACTAGCCTTCTCTATAATTCTCCAATTCCTGGATGGTAGAGTGTGTGGGCACTCGGTTCCTCGACTAGTATGCTAGCACTGCTAATCTTCTTCCGACCACCCAGATCTCTAAAGAACTTATTGTCATGGTAAGTTATGCAACAGTAAGCCTGCTCATCTGAGAGTCCATGGTCTGAGAGTACTAGAGTGGCGGGGCCCCTATTTATACACTAGCATGAGGTGATCCCTTGAATTGGAATTGAACTAGGAGAAGATGTGATGGACCAAAGAATCTCAATTGTGTTACGTAGGTTAAACTAGGGTTTTTCTAAGAATTTTGTGAATAAGAATGTATGAGAACACTGTATTTGTAAATAAACAAATAATAGTGTTAATATAAATAAATAAATGTTTTGGAGAACTTAGGGGGCGTTTGGTAAACGCATTGCATTTTAATTGTATTTGAATTAAATTTGTTTTTTAAATGTTGTATTTGGTTGAAAAGTATTTGTTTTGTATTTGAATGAAATGTGTGTTTGGATGAAAAGTATTTTAGAGTTGAAAAGTTGATGTGATTGGTAAAAGTAGAGATAAATAGTAGAGTTGAAAAGTTGATGTGATTGTTTTAAAAATGTTTTAAATAGTAATTGTTTTCGTAGCACTGTTGCAAAATTTGTGTTTAGTGTAAAATTGTATTGTATTTGAATGAAGTTAAAATGAAATATTAGTGGCAAATGACACCTTAAAATCTCCAAAAATGATCAAAGAACAAAGTTCATGATTGGGAAAGTGATTTCAGACCAAAACGCTTAAAAGGTAGCAATTTTAATATTCGAAAAGTATAGATATAAAGAAATGGCAAGTTAAAGGAAAAGTAATATAAGATAAGTGTTTTAGTGTTTTTAAGAGTTTTGAGATTAAATTAGATCGAACTGATAGCATGGATGGCTAGATAAGTCCTCCGGTGCATTTTCTGATAAATTTCATCATTTTCAGAAAAATAATGATGCTATTCGGAATCAAAAATCCCAAGAGATTGCCTTAGGTAAACCAAGTTCACTAAAAGACGAAAAATTATGGTTTCGACTTTTATTCAAACGATAGTAAAATAAAGGTAAACTGATCGTACGGAAGGCCCTAGAAACTCGCCTATGTGATTTCGGTGAAATTTCTTTCAGTTTGACTTTTGGTCAAACTTTGACTTTCGAATTTGTTGGATGAGGTCATGCATGATGTCACATATAAAATTTTTCAAGATCATTAAATATCTCGTGATTCCATATATAATAAACTAACAACAATATAAATTCATACCTTAGAGGATGCCAAACCACAAGCGGAGAATGACTGGAGGGCTTCAACCAACTGGCCTTCTCTACTATTCTCCAATTCCTGGGTGGCAGAGTATGTGGGCACTCGGTTCCTCGACTGGTATGCTAGCACTGCTAACCTTCTTCCGACCACCCAGATCTCTAAAGAACTTATTGTCACAGTGAGTTATTGTAGGAAAATAAATCGGTAAAAACGTATCAGAGTGGCGCAGCGGAACAATAAAAATTTTTAGATCGTTAAATATCTCATGATGCCATATACAATAAACCAACAACAATTAAAACTCATACCTCAAGGACGCCAATCTTGCAGGAGGAGAATGACCGGAGGCTTCAACCAACTAGCCTTCTCTACTATTCTCCAATTCCCGAATGGCTGAGTGTGTGGGCACTCTGAACCTCGATCGGTATGCTAGCACTGCTAGTCTTCTTCCGACCACCCAGATCTCTAAAGAACTTTATTGTCACGATGAGCTGTGCAACAATAAGCCTGCTCACCTGAGAGTCTGTGGTCTAAGAGAACTGGAGTGGCAGGACCTCTATTTATAGACCTGCATGAGGTTATTCTCTGAATTTGAATTGGATTAGGAAAAGATATTTTCCCTTATCCTTAACCATAAAATCTGAATTTTTCCAAGGGAGAATCTCCATAAAAAATTCAGTTTTTCTTAGGATAAATCCAATCCAAATCTAAACAAGATTTTAACTAGAATTTTATCTCCCTTTTTCAACCAAAAAATCTGAATTTTTCTTGGAGAAAATCTCAACAAAAGTTTCGGCCATTATGGATAAGGGAGAATAAAAAATTCCACTAGGATTTTCAAGCTTGAATCTCATCTCAACCTTATCCAAAATAACCGAATTTCCTAAGAGATTTTCTCCCTAATTTCGGCCACTTTTCAGGGAAGGAGAGAATCCAAATTCAACTAAGATTGAAACTTGAATTTTCCCTTGAATCCTATCCACAAAAACCGAAATTTGCCTGAGGATTATGTTCAAAATTTCGTCCCTTATTTGTTGGGATTTGGATTCAAAATTCAAGTAGGATTCTAACAAGATTATCCTCTCCAAATCCAACTCAAACTCGAATTTCAAACCTTGTGGATTTTCCACAACAAATTCGAATCCTACTTAGACTGTGATTCAAAATTTGAATTTCAAATTTCAAATTCAAATTTCAAATTTAAATTTCAAATTCAAATTTCAAATTCGAATTTCAAATTCAAATTTCAAATTCAAATTTCAAATTCAAATTTCAAATTTCAAATTTCAAAATTCAAATTTCAAAATTCAAAATTCAAATTTCAAATTCCACAAAACGGTTGTGTTTCATATTCTTGTTCTCATGGATAATTTTCTAAAACTCCAATCCAATCTCAAATAAAATCATGGCAACTTTATTTGGAGTTCGAATAATTGTATACTCTATTATCCAAAACAAAATCTGAATCCAACTGGAGAGAATCTTGTCTACCATCCTAATCCTGTGTCATCACCATCCATGCATAATAAACTAGCCAATAGCATACACAAATCAATTTGCCAAACGTTAAGGAATTATGTGGAGCTAGTAGAGGGACTGATTGGACATATATAATCGGGCTCCCGTGATTCCATATGATCATCATTCTTTACCGAACAACTCAATCATATGATCACTAGTTTCAGAGTCACACCACTATAAACCTGAAACTGAACTCCCAATTATATACCGTATTACGTAAGCCTGTGACGAGCTACTATCCAATGACCTTGTCATATATGCAAAACCCTCATATGATATCCATGATCAGCCTTAGGTCAAAGTTCGTTTAATCCTACTGATCAGGCTATCTTAAAGTTCCATTATACTACCGAATCAAGAAAATGATTATTCACCATATGTGAATAAGAAGTCATCCGCCCAGCAGACGACCCAAGGCCTTGTCCATTTTCACATTCAGTATAATGCCTTTAAGAGGATACCTTTAACTCCTCAGAGCTATGATTCTGATATCTGCCAACAAACCCTCATCGTATACAAGTCATGCACCCAACGAACCGGTCTATAAGCTTACTACCTCTGAGACGCTTTAGCCATTGGAACATCAAAGTACACAAGTCATATACATGAAGTAGTTCATTTACTCAGGATTAAGGTTATTACACAATGAACGTCAAAAGCAGATTGATCCACTCATAGCGGACTACGTAGATCAATCACACTTTAGTTCCGGTCTAATATGTCACCACCGAGCAACATATCCATGTCTCTACTTGGGAGTCCAGCTCCAGACAGTCAAGACAAACTGTCCCCTCTAAGGCTTTAGGCAACATAATAGTCTTTACATGAGTTAGATGCTCGGTCTAACCCCATAGACTACAGACCATAGTTTAGACTACTAACTTTAGAACATTGTCTTCTCGCATACAAAAGTCCATTGCATGCAACGTTCTAACAGTTTTAACACAAGCAGTCAGTGAGTCATATTTGCTTACATTTACTTTGACATGTAAATAAGACAAGGACAGATAGCAATGTAATGAATAACCTCTATGTATAATTTTATTATCCAGTTCAAAATAAATACATCAAAATGTCTCCAATACTTAGGGCATTTCCTAACAGTTATGCAACAGCAAGCCTGCTCATCTGAGAGTTTATGGTCTGAGAGTATTAGAGTGGCAGGGCCCCTATTTATAGACAAGCATGAGGTGATCCCTTGAATTGGAATTGGACTAGGAGAAGATGTGACGGTCCAAAGAATCTCAATAGTGTTACCTAAGTTGCACTAGGGTTTTTCTAAGAATTTTGTGAATAAGAATGTATGAGAACGTCGTATTTGTAAATAAACAAATAATAGTGTTAATAGAAATAAATAAATGTTTTGGAGGATTTAAAATCTCCAAAAATGATCAAAGAATAAAGTTCATAATTGAGAAAGTGATTTCGGACCAAAACGCTTAACAGGTAGTAGTTTCGGTATTCGAAAAGTATAGATATAAAGAAATGGCAAGTAAAGGCAAAAGTAAGATAAGATAAGTGTTTTAGCATTTTTAGGAGTTTTGAGATTAAGTTAGATCGAACTGATAGCACGGATGGTCAGATAAGTCCTTCGGTGCATTTCCTGAGAAATTTCATCATTTTCAGAAAAATAATGATGCTTTTCGGAATCAAAAATCCCAAAAGATTACCTTAAGTAAACCATGTTCACTAAAAGACGAAGAAATAAAGTAGTGATTAGAATGAAGAAAAACAATGGAACAGAGATTTTGGTTGTAAAACAATAATGTGGATAAGCTAGGTTTACTAATTTCCCAGGATGCAAATCTACTAACAAAATGCTACAGCAATCAATATACCCTGTCAACCCAGAACACGTGAGAGTAAGGATTTTTCCAAATCTCTTTGCAGAATGATCCTTCTAACTTACTTCAGCATATTCCTATGTGAGATCAGCTAAAAGAATGCAAACAGAAGCATAGGTTATTTTTGGGTCATACATGATGAATAATATATTCCTATACCATCCATTGATCTACAAATTCCTTCAAGACCAAACATGCATCATTCATGAGATCCAATTTAAATCAACCTTTCCAGAATTAATCCAAATCTGATATTCTATAAATTGATGGCCAGTCAAGAATAGAAATACGCATTAACACACATGAATGAACAAGAAACAATTGATTTCCATAACAAATTCAGCAATTAGTTAACAGTTCAGATCCATGGTTCCATTAGCAAACCCAGCTAAAGAAAATTAGTTCATACTGTAATTAACAAAATCCATTATCCACAAATAAATCATGTCTAAATCAGCTCAATACTAAAAAGAAGGGTAAGCAACAGATGGAGAGAAGGGGAGTCTGCTGAAGCTTGATTCCTCTTCTTCAACGTCCTTGCTCCTACTTTTCTGGTCCTTTCTTCTTTTTCTCTCTTGCTGGTACTCTCTGCTTTTTATTTTTCTTCTGTATTCGTCTTTGATGAAGAGGGTTGGCTACAGAAGGTACTATTCTCTGCTTTTTATACTCGACGGCGTCTTTCTTCTAAAATGGGGAAAAACATTTGCTAGGGCAACAATTTTGCTGACTTTTCTAGCTTTGAGAGCTCCCGAGTGGTCCAAAATGATAGCTGTACAAAGCCCATGTGATATTTTGTCTTTTTCTCCAGGTTGTGTATTGACGTCACTTCAAATTTCTAACTCAGCTCCGTTCAAAAATGCTGCAGCATTCTTCTCTCATTTTCATCCCCTGTAAAACTGACTGGAAACACAACCAAGCTAAGCACCAACTTTTTGCACAGTTTTTGAGTCAAAATTCCTTTACTTAATCGAATAAGGCACAAAGATATTTTTTACTAAGGCACATGCACAAATTAAAAGATGAAAGACAAAAACACCACATAAAACAATAAACCCTTTTGGACAAGCCTATTTTTAAACGAGAAAATCAATGAATAACTCTAATTTCTTAGAGTTATCACACCCCCAAACTTGAATCATTGCTTGTCCTCGAGTAAAGACATAAAGAAAGTCATAAAAAAAAAAAAAGAAACAAACACTTAACTAACAAAAATAGCAAAATAAAGACTCCTATGGATGAATTCTCAAGGTCTTTGCTTTAGCAGCTTGAACATGAGTTTAAATCAAAACAAACACGAGTTCCACCAAAAATTAATTCTTCGATTCAAAAGATTGCTTGCTCTCCAATTGCTTCTCCCCGATTAGTGTGTGTGCTCTCCCAAATGCTATGTCATTCTTGCTAATCTTGACAGTATAGTGCACACAAATTCACCCTTTTCAATTTGAAAAGAACTGCTTATTCCATAAGCCTGCTTTTCACAACTCTCTCCACTAATGTAGATTAGCATCTAGCCAAGGATCATTAGGACTTTTTGTTAGGAAATGCCCTAAGCATTAGAGACATTTTGATGTATTTATTTTGAACTGGATAATAAAATTATATATAAAGGTTATTCATTACATTGTTATCTGTCCTCGACTTATTTACATATTAAAGTAAATGTAAGCAAATATGGCTCCTTGACTGCTTGTGTTAAACTGTTAGAATGTTACACGCAATGGACTTTTGTATGCGAGAAGACAATGTTCTAAAGTTAACGGTCTAAACTATGGTCCATAGTCTAGGGGGTTAGACCGAGCATCTAACTCATTTTAAGACTATTATGTTGTCTAAAGCCTTGGAGGGGACGGTTTGTCTTGACTATCTAGAGCTGGACTCCCAAGTAGAGACATAGATATGTTGCTTGGTGGTGACATATTAGACTAGGACTAAAGCGTGATTGATCTACGAAGTCCGCTTTGAGTGGATCGATCTGCTTTTGACGTTTATTATGCAGTAACCTTAATCCTGAGTAAAAGGACAGCTTTATGTATATGACTTGTGTACTTTGATGTTCCAATGGCTAAAGCGTCTCAGTGGTAGTAAGCTTATAGACCGGTTCGTTGGGTGCATGACTTGTATACGATGAAGGGCTCGTTTACAGATATTGGAATCATAGCTCTAATGAGGAGTTAAGGGTATCCTCTTAAAGGCATTATACTGAATGTGAAAATGGACAAGGCCTTGGGTCGTCTGCTGGGCGGATGACTTCTTATTCACATATGGTGAATAATCATTTTCTTTGTTTGGTAGTATAATGGAACTTTAAGATAGCCTGATCAGTAGGATTAAACGGACTTTGGCCTAAGGCTGATCATGGATATCATATGGGGGTTCTGCATACATGACAAGGTCATTGGACGATAGCTTGTCATAGGCTTACGTAATACGGTATATAATTGGGAGTTCAGTTTCAGGTTTATAGTGGTGTGACTCTGAAATTAGTGATCATATGATTGAGTTGTTCGGTAAAAGAATGATGATCATATGGATTTGCGGGAGCCCGATTATATATGTCCAATCAGTCCCTCTACTAGCTCCACATAATTCCTTAACGTTTGGCAAATTGATTTGTGTATGCTATTGGCTAGTTTATTATGCATGGATGGTGATAACATAGGATCAGGATGGTAGACAAGATTCTCTCCGGTTGGATTCAGATTTTGTTTTGGATAATAGAGTACACAATTATTCGAACTCCAAATAAAGTTGCCATGATTTTATTTGAGATTGGATTGGATTTGTAGAAAATTATCCATGAGAACAAGAATTTGAAACACAACTATTTTGTGGATTTTGAAATTTGAATTTTGAAATTTGAATTTTGAATTTTGAAATTTGAAATTTGAATTTGAAATTCGAATTTGAAATTCGAATTTGAAATTCGAATTTGAAATTTGAATTTGAAATTCGAATTTGAAATTTGAAATTTGAATTTTGAATTTGAAATTCGAATTTGAAATTTTAAATTCAAATTTTGAATCACAGTCTAAGTGGGATTCGAATTTATTGTGGAAAATCCACAAGGTTTGAAATTCGAATTTGAGTTGAATATGGAGAGGATAATCTTGTTAGAATCCTACTTGAATTTTGAATCCAAATCCTAACTAATAATGGACGAAATTTTGAGGATTATCCTCAATGGATTTTTGGTTTTTGTGGATAAGGTTCAAGGGAAAAATTCAAGTTTCAATCCCAGTTGAATTTGGATTCTCTCCTCCCAGAAAAGTGGTCGAAATTTTGGAGAATATCTCCTAGGAAAATTCGGTTATTTTGGATAAGGATGAGATAAGATTCAAACTTGAAAATCCTAGTGGAATTTTGATTCTCCCTTATCCTAAATGTGGCCAAATTTTTTGAGGAGATTTTCTCCTTGGAAATTTCAGATTTTTTGGTTGAAAAAGGGAGATAAAATTCTAGTTAAAATCTTGTTTAGATTTGGATTGGATTTATCCTAAATGGCTGAATTTTATTGTTGGATTTTTTCCTTGGAAAATTCAGATTTTATGGTTGTGGATAAGGGAGAATATCTTCTCCTAATCCAATTCGAATTCAGAGAATCACCTCATGCAAATAGAGGTCCTGCCACTCCAGTTCTCTCAGACCACAGACTCTCAGATGAGCAGGCTTATTGTTGCACAACCCACCGTGACAATAAAGTTCTTTAGAGATCTGGGTGGTGGGAAGAAGACTAGCAGTGCTAGCATACCGATCGAGGTTCAGAGTGCCCACACACTCAGCCATTCGGGAATTGGAGAATAGTAGAGAAGGCTAGTTGGTTGAAGCCTCCGGTCATTCTCCTCCTATTGTATATGGCATCATGAGATATTTAACGATCTAAAAATTTTTATTGTTCCACTGCGCCACTCTGATACGTTTTTACCGATTTATTTTCCCACACTTTTTAAGGTTGTAATGCAAGGCTGGGTTAAGGGGTAGGGTATTGGATGTCATTTCAACGAGGCTCGCCCCGAATCACACCACCCTTCTAAGACTTGAGCTTTATTTCTTTTACTTTGGTGTCCCCCTTTCCCCCCCAAACTTGATATGTTGCAATTCTCAATTGTCACTTTTTTTTAATCAGTTATGTCAACAATGCCTTTTGATGCGAATGCCAACATTTGTGATGAAGACACCCGGTTACTCAACAAGGTCACATTTGAAATGAACTGACATTTACTCATATCTTGAACTGCCGTTTAACGCAAAAGTACACATGGGGCTCATGTTACTCCTGGTTACTAAGCAGCTCAAAACAGTGGAGTAAAATTTTATATTTTTTTATTTTTATTTTTATTTTTTGAACAAGAACAATTGAAACATGAAACAATTGACTCTTAAACCCTTCACCCCCCCAAACTTAAAACCAACATTGCCCTCAATGTTAAGGAAGGACAATGCAAAGCTTAAAAGAGACTTAAAAGGGCACTATGATCACGGGGTGTGGGTGAAAAGAAAAGAGGAAAAGAATTAAATGCAGAATTTGGGAGGCAAGGACATAGCTTTCTTGGCTCAATGGGAGGCCAGGGATAAAGATATCACCAGGTCAGCTAGAAAGGTTCAACTAGGCCAAAGAAATGCCTAAATCATATCCTTAACGTAATGCAACCTAGGATTTCGCCTTGAGAGCTGATCAAACCGGTTCTAGAGAGCAATAAAATGATGTTAAACAGTGCACATACTCTGCTCTAAAGAAGCAAGGAAATCTACAACACAGGGATTGTGTTCATCATGAAGAGAATGCATAATCAGATAGTAAGCAAAGATGTGAAGCTACAAATCAACAAATGGCGAAACCTATGTTTATCTCAACTCAAATTCACTTCAAAGTTAAACAATGTGATCGTAAAAAGAAATTCATCCTCATAGCAAATAAAGCCAAGAAAAAAAAAATCAAACCAAAGACACTAAACAACAAAAGGAATAAACAAAAGAAAAATAACATAAAGAAAAAAACACAGACCCTAAGAAAAAGAAATAAAAAAGAAAGCCAGGTAGTCAAAATGTGATTAGAAGAATAAGGGACTTCCCTGACTGAGTAGGAAAACTATTATCAACGCCCAACTGATTTTGCAGCACTCCGACGGGTGGATCGACGAGGAGAGGGCTCAGGGATTGGTGGCTGCTTCTTAGTATGCTGTGGTGGATGTTGGGTTGAGTGGGGTTCAGGGATCACAGGGGTCGGTGAAGTTGGCTCAGCCTCTACAGGTTCCCCATCCTCGGAAAAAGGATGACATAAGTGCTCTGGAAATGCTGGAAATGTGTGGAAGCGCTTGGAGTTTGCACGAAAATGTTGCTGCATTGGCATATCTCTTTTCTGCTCATACCTCCAATAATCCTGTAGCATATACATCATTTCATACTGAACAATTTCCATTTGGCTTACACGCTGCTCCAACCTCTGGAATCCTTCAGTAAAAGGAGCATAAGTCAATGTTGGTTGTGGAGCATTAGGGTCAGCAGGCTGCGGGGCAGTAGATGTTGTGGCCCGAGGTGCATTTGATGGCCCTGGCTGAGGTTCCTCCTGTATAAGTCTGGTGATAGTGCTTGTGGTAATTGGTGTAGAAGGTTGCTCAATAGGCTCTCGCACTTCTATGACAACTCCCTGAGAGATGCATAACTTTGTAATCAGTGAGGGAAACCATAAGCCTCCACTATTTCTACCAGCACAGACCCCAATTTGATGCTGCAGTAGCTTCCCTAGATTGAATGGATGTTCCTCCACAATATAGTATAGCAAAATTGGTCTAGCCTTGTGCACCACATGGTCATGAGTCGAGGGCATTAGCCAATTCTTTAAAAAGTGGAACCAAACTCGCGGCCCATTCTTGAGACATCGCCTGGGAAATGTCAATGATTCACGACTTTTCTTCCAAGATGTGCCTTCTACACACAAAGACTGAAGAATTTCCTCCAACTGTGCATCATCCAAGTTGTCTGCAGAGTCTTGGAAGTCATTCTCATTGTCATCCAGATTATATAGGCGGTTGATTGCAACAGAAGAAATACAAACTTGTTGCCCATGAACATAGACAAAATCCGGTGTTTCCTCGTTATAATTAGCATAGAACTCGCGGACTAACTGTATTTTTGCTGCAGGTTGATGTTGGCCAAATGTGACCCAATTATGTGTCTGTACCACTGTATGGACAAAATCTGGGTATCCAAACATTTTGCTGAGCTTGAATTGGAAGCCTTTCTCCATAAGGAGAACCCTGGTATTGAAACCGGAATAGAATCTGGTTCGTGCTTCAGCAGAGGCAAATTTTTCTATCTCATTTGTCTCCTCCAACTCCTCTTCAGAATTGTTGTTGCACTGATGCTGGCTCCTCAACCTCTATTAAATTCTTGTCTTTCCTTCCTTTACTCTTAAAAGGCATGGTGAACAACCTAAAAATAAATCTTCTTGAATTTCTCCTTCAAAACACCGATTTCACCTTACTCTATCCTCAAAAATTCCTCTGCTCAACCCAAAAATTACAGCCACGGACTCTTATCCAACACCGAACTTAGCCCCCCCCCCCCTCCCCCCCCTTTTTTTTTTTTATATAACACGCACACACCACACTACACCTCCACAAATCACAACACACTACCACGCACTTCTATAAATCACAATGTACCACTTGAGACAAGAAAGAAGAGTGAGAATGCTTACGCTTCCAAGTTGCTCGGGTTCCTTCAAAAGTCCCTCCTTGCGTCGGCTTCTTTAGAGAAAATGCCACCAAATGGTGAGAAGGACCGTTGGTTTGATTGCAAAGGCGAGAATGGAGAAGTTTGGAGGTGTGATTTTTAGGGAGAGGACCGACAGATTTGATGCATGAATGGAGAATGGAGAATGCCCGAAAATGGATGGAAAGGAAAGCCGAAATGGGAAAAAAATTGATGAGGAAACGGCGTGGCTTACTCGGCTTTGACGGCGAGGACGAAGAAGGTGGAGATTTCGCGCGTTTGAGAAAGTTGGTGGAGTGGAATGTGGAAGCTTAGAAGGAGGGTGGTTATGGTGGGGGCGGCAGTTAAGAAAAGGGAATGGGAAAAGAAACAACAAGGGGCCTTTATGTAGGGTTTTTGAGGGCCCCTTTTTTTTTAATTATATATATTATATATTATTATTATAATTATTTTATTATTATTATTTTTTATTTTTTTAATATATATATATATTTTTATATATATATGTTTTTTTTATTATATATTTTTTTCTTTTCTTTTCGCACTACAGCGCTCGGCCCTGGCATTTGTAAAGGACTTTTATGGATTCCAGTTGCAGCAACTATGCTGCAGCATTTCTGTAGCATTTTTGTTTCAGCTTCCATTTACTGCTCCAGAGGCCGTCACTTCCTTTTTTCTTGCAAACACATATCAGACAACCTATATTAATTATTAAAACGATGTACTCACCTTAATCTCACTAAAGAAAATCCACGAGAGAAACAAACAACTAAAAACACAAATAGGAAACAATAAAACATTGGGTTGCCTTCCATAACCGCTTGTTTTTAAAGTCGACAGCCCGACTACTTCCCTTTTTCTAATCTATGTCTGTCAAGGATATTGCAGTCTTCTCCTTGTCGAAAGTGCCTCCCTAGTAATGCTTTAGCCTCTGACCATTCACTTTGAACTTTCTTCCTAATTCTTCCTCCATTAATTCCACAGCTCCATGAGGAAAAACCTCACAAATCTTGAATGGACCTGACCAACATGATTTCAATTTCCTTGGAAAGAGTTTCAGTCTTGAGTTAAAAAGAAGCACTCGCTGCCCTGCTTGAAATTCCCTTGGAAGAATTTTACTGTCATGCCATTTCTTAACTTTTTCTTTATACAGCTTGGCATTTTCATAAGCCATCATTCTGAATTCCTCCATCTCATTTAATTGCAGCATTCTCTTTTCACCAGCTGCATGAGCATCCAGATTTAACTTTGAAATTGCCTAGTAGGCTTGATGTTCCATCTCAACTGGCAAGTGGCAAGCCTTTTTGAATACCAGTTGGTAGGGGGACGCTCCTAAAGGGGTTTTGTAAGCTGTTCTGTACGCCCACAAGGTGTCATCCAATCGTGCTGACCAATCCTTCCTTGACGGGTTGACCACTTTTTCCAGAATTCTTTTTATCTCCCTGTTGGAAACTTCAGCCTGCCCACTAGTTTGAGGATGATAGGCTGTGGCAACTTTGTGGTGTACTCCATACTTAGCCAGAAGACTTTCAAACTACTTGCTGCTAAAGTGCGTTCCTTCATCACTTATGATGGCCCTTGGTGTCCCAAAGCATGTGAAAATATTCCTATGCAGAAACCTCACAACCACCTTGGAATCATTGGTAGGAGACGCTAATGCTTCCACCCATTTGCTCACATAATCCACTGCCACCAATATATACTGATTGCTATAGGATGAAGGAAACAGCCCTATGAAATCTATTCCCCACACATCAAATATTTCAACTTCCAAGATAATGTTCAGGGGCATTTCATGCCTTTGTGAAATGTTTTCCACACGCTGGCACTGATCGCAAGTCTTAGCAAACTTATGAGCATCCTTAAAAAGTGATGGCCAATAGAATCCTAATTGCAAAACTTTGGCTGTTGTTCTAAGCCCTCCATAGTGTCCCCCATAAGGAGAAGAATGGCAATGATGAAGTATCCCAGCTATCTCTTCCTCAGGTACATATCTTCTTAAAATTTGATCTGCACACTGGTTGAACAAATACGGCTCATCCCAGTAATAGAACTTGGTATCATGAAGGAACTTCTTCCTTTGTTGGCTTGTCAGCTCTGGTGGGAGTAGACTACTAACCAAGTAGTTCACAATATCAGCATACCAGGGTGCATTCAACTGTTTGATCACAAAAAGTTGTTCATCCAGGAAAGTCTCCTTGATTGGCCCTTTAATCTTCTCTGTCACGCCCATTTCCAATCTGGATAAGTGATTAGCCACTTGATTTTCAGTCCCTTTTCGGTCTTTGATTTCCAAGTCAAACTCCTGAAGCAGTAAAACCCATCTAATCAATCTTGGCTTAGCGTCTTTCTTGGCAATGAGGTATTTAATTGCTGAATGGTCAGTGTAAACCACAACCTTGGTGCCTACCAGATATGCTCTAAATTTGTTGAAAGCAAATACTATAGCCAACAGCTCCTTTTCTGTAGTGGTGCAATTAAGTTGAGCGTCTGTCAAGGTTCTACTAACATAGTAAATCGGATGAAATATCCTCTCCTTTTGCTGTCCTAAGACTGCTCTTATGGCGTAATCACTAGCATCACACATCAACTCAAATGAACAAGACCAATCTAGAGCCACTATGATCGGCGCTGACACCAACTTCTTTTTCAATTCTGTAAAAGCACGCTGACAATCCTCATCAAACTTGAACGGTACATTCTGCTCCAACAATGAACAAAGAGGCTTAGAAATTTTTGAAAAATCCCTAATAAAACGTCTGTAAAAACCAGCATGCCCCAAGAAACTTCTAATCCCTTTCACAGATGTAGGCGGCAGCAACTTGTCAATGATATCTATCTTTGCTTTGTCTACTTCACTTCCTCTTCTTGAAACCTTGTGTCCTAACACAATACCCTCATTTACCATAAAATGGCATTTTTCCCAGTTCAGAACTAAACTGGTTTCTTCACATCACCTTAAGACTTTCTCCAAATTCCCCAGGCAACCATCAAAAGACTCTCCCAAAACTGAAAAGTCATCCATGAAAACCTCTAAAAATTTTTCCATCATATCTGAGAAAATCGCCATCATGCAGCGTTGAAATGTTGCTGGTGCATTGCACAACCTAAATGGCATTCTTCTGAAAGTAAATGTACCATATGGGTAGGTAAAGGTAGTCTTTTCTTGATCTTCGGGTGCAATAGCTATTTGGTTATAGCCTGAATAGCCATCCAGGAAACAATAATATTCTTTCCCAGCTAATCGATCTAACATCTGGTCAATGAATGACAGTGGAAAATGATCCTTTCTGGTAGCCTTGTTCAGTCTTCGATAATCCATACAGACTCTCCATCCTGTGACTGTTTAGGTGGGAATCAACTCATTGTTGCTGTTAGCCACAACTGTTATTCCTCCTCTTTTTGGCACACATTGAACCGGACTAACCCATGAACTGTCTGAGATGGGGTAAATGATGCCTGCATCAAGCCGTTTAATTACTTCTTTCTTTACCACTTCTTTTATAATAGGATTCAATCTTCTCTGCTGCTCTACCGAATTGCTGTAGCATTCCTATAGCAAAATTTTATGCATACATATTGAAGGACTGATTCCTTTAATATCTACAATAGTCCAGCCTAAAGCTTTTTTGAACTTTCTTAGCACTGTAAGCAATTTCTACTCTTGGTCTGAAGTTAAAGAGGCTAAAATAATTACTAGAAGTGTTTCTGATTCACCAAGATAAGCATACCTAAGGTGTGTGGGGAGAGGCTTCAATTCTAAAATTAGAGGCTCTTCAATAGATGGCTTAAACTTTTTTATCTCACCGTCTGACAATCCCAGCGGCTCAAAATTCCTCTCCTTCCGTGAGCTAGTTAACTGCGTAGCAACCCACGTGGCTTGAGCATCATCTTCATTAGTCACCATATCCACTTCTGTTTTCAAAGTGGGCTCAGAATGGTTTTCATAGCAGCTCTGCTCCAAATTTTCTGACACTACCGAATCAATAACATTGACCGATGAGTACTCCTCCATTTCTTCTGGAAATTGACTGATGAGTACTCCTCCATTTCTTCTGGAAACTTCATTGCCTTTAACACATTGAAAGTAACTTGCTCATCCTTGACCCTCATTGTTAACTCGCCTTTCTGTACATCGATGAGAGTTCTTCCCGTGGCTAGGAATGATCTTCCTAGTATAATCGGTACTTCTCTGTCTGCCTCAAAGTCTAATACCATGATATCTGCGGGAAAAATGAACTTGTCTACCTTCACAAGTACGTCTTCTATCTTTCCTTCTGGGTGAGCTATAGATCTGTCGGCAAGCTATAGCAAGACTGTAGTAGGCCTAGCTTCCCCAATCCCAAGCTTCTTAAAGATAGACATTGGCATCAGATTAATACTTGCTCCCAAGTCACATAAAGCTTTACCAAAGTACTGTTGACATATTAAGCAAGGAATAGTGAAGCTTCCAAGATCTTTCAGCTTAGGAGGAATTTTGTTCTGCAAGATGGCACTACACTCCTCCGTCAAAGCCACAATCTCAAATTCTCCAAATCTACGCTTTTTTGTCACTAGATCTTTCATAAACTTTGCATAACTCGGCATCTGCTCCAAAGCTTCAACCAGTGGTATATTGATATGCAGCTACTTCAGGACATCAAGAAATTTACGAAATTGACCATCCTTTTGCTGCTTCTGAAATCTTTGAGGAAATGGAGGGGGGGTCTACTGTTACTGATTTTTGCCATCTCAGTATGCTGCGGAAATACTGTAGCATTTTGCAGTTCAGAATCTGGTTGCTGAATTTTCTGTTCTGCTTCGGGTTGAAATTGATCCCCCTCTTCTTGGATTGAAGTGGGCTTCGTCTGTATAGCTTTGGGTTTTACTCCAGTTGGTTCTAGCTCTTTTCCATTTCTCAAGGTAATTGCCTTGCATTGTTCCTTTCCTTCACGACTAGGATTCTCTGTATCGCTTGGCAATGCACCTTGGGGACGGTTGTTTAAAGCGTTGGCCAACTGTCCTACTTGATTCTCTAGATTTCTCAATGAAGCTGCTTGATTTTGAATGACAACATCATTTTTAGCCATGTATTCCTTCAGAAGATTCTATAAAGAACTTGATTGGTCAGCAGCTTGGCTTTTTTGTTGTTGATGAGGAAATCCTAGTGGATGAGCAGGCCAGTAAAAAGCATTGACACCACTGGAACTTGTGCCTTGATTGCTCCATTACAAGTTTGGATGCTGCCTTCCACTGTGATTGTAAGTGTTGGGGTAAGGGTTATTGCTCCTGTTGAAATTTCCCACATAATTAACAGAAGCTGGATTTGAAGGACAGTCATCATACAAATGTCCCTCTCCACAGTATACACATGAAACTCCCAGAGTTTGGACTGCCTTCGTACTTGCCTATGTGTTCATTGTCTTAATCATGTTGGTTAGAGATGAAACTTGGGCTAAAAGTGCAGTGATAGGATCAACCTCTAATATTCCTGCGGGTCTCCTTGCGTTGAGTCTCTCGGTGGGCCACTGATAATTATTATTGGCCATTCTCTCTAAAATCTCATACGCTTCATTGTAGGATTTAGCCAAAAGAGCACCATTAGCAGAAGCATCTACTATGGTTCGAGTTTGTGCATTCAGCCCATTATAGAGATGAATCAAATGAAGGATCCCATGGTGAGGACATTTCCTTAGCAACTCCTTAAACCTTTCCCAAGCTTCATGCAAAGATTCACCATCAGCTTGTTGAAATGACGTGATGTCATTTCTGAGCTTAGCATTCTTGGCTGGTGGGAAGTATTTCATCAAGAACTTCTCTGCCGAATCATTCCAAGTAGTAACAGAGCCCGGTGCCAAAGAATTAAGCCAAGCTCTCGCTCTATCCCTCAGAGAATAGGGAAATAGCTTTAACCTTAACACATCTTCTGTCACCCCAGGAATCTTGAAAGAATCACTCACTTCCATGAAAAGCCTGAGATGCAAATGAAGATCTTCAGTTGCCATGCCACTGAATTAGCCCACAGATTGCAACATCTGAAACATCACCGGTTTAAGTTCAAATTGAGTGGCTTCAAATTCTGGCCTAACAATCCCTGGGTTGAGCCCTTACAGAATGGGCACAGCATACTCCCAAATTGCCCTGTTTCTGTCATCCATCACAGCTTGTTGTTGAATAGGGTCGTTACCATAAACAGGCTGTCCATTATTGGCTGCTGCTTCCTCTGCCATAACTTCAACAGCTGCTAGTCCTTGTTGTTCCCTTCTCCTAGCTCGAAATGTCCTTTCAATTTCAGGATCCAAAGGTAACAACTCATGGGCCTGAGGATTGTTCATACAGAAGACCAAGTATCCTGCCAAAAACCACAACTTAAAAGAATAAAAAGAAATGAAACGAAATACTTCTACAAAAAAATTTTAAGATATTAGTTCCCCAGCAACGGCACCAAAAACTTGTTGGTTATAAATCTGCAAGTGCACAGATCGTTCAAGTAATACAGTGTACAAGAGTATGGATATCATTCCCACGAGGACTATATCATAAAAATGTGATGTAGAAATTGTAAAGTTCAATTTAAATAAATTGTAATCAAAGAGGTTTTGACAAGATTGCTAGTAAAAATGGATTGTAAAATTACTGAAAAATAAAAAGTACACTTAACAAAGAAATAAAGTAGTGATCAGAATGAAGAAAAATAATGGAACAGAGATTTTAGTTGTAAAACAATAATGTGGATAAGCTAGGTTTACTAATTTCCCCAGGATGCAAATCTGCTAACAAAATGCTACCGAAATGTTACAGCAATCAATATACCCTGTCAACCCAGAACATGTGAGAGCAAGGATCTTTCCAAATCTCTTTGCAGAATGATCCTTCTAACTTACTTCAGCATATTCCTATGTGAGATCAGCTAAAAGAATGCAAACAGAAGCATAGGTTCTTTTGGGTCATACATGATGAATAATATATTCCTATACCATCCATAGATCTACAAATTCCTTCAAGACCAAACATGCATCATTCATGAGATCCAATTTAAATCAACCTTTCTAGAATTAATCTAAATCTGATATTCTATAAATTGATGGCCAGTCAAGAATAGAAATACGCATTAACACACATGAATGAATAAGAAACAATTGATTTCTGTAACAAATTTAGCAATTAGTTAACAGTTCACATCCATGGTTCTATTAGCAAACCCAGCTAAAGAAAATTAGTTCATACTGTAATTAACAAAATCCATTATGCACAAATAAATCATGTCTAAATCAGCTCAATACTAAAAACAAGGGTAAGCAACAGATAGAGAGAAGGAAAGTCTGCTGAAGCTTGATTCCTTTTCTTCAACGTCCTTGCTCCTTCTTTTTTGGTCCTTTCTTCTTTTTCTCTCTTACTGGTACTCTCTGCTTTTTATTTTTCTTCTGTATTCGTCTCTGATACATGGGTTAAACTAGGGTTTTTCTAAGGATTTTGTGAATAAAAACGTATGAGAACACTGTATTTGTAAATAAACAAATAATTGTGTTAATAGAAATAAATAAATGTTTTAGAGGATTTAAAATCTCCAAAAATGATTAAAGAATAAAGTTCATGATTGAGAAAGTGATTTCGGACCAAAACGCTTAAAAGGTAGAAGTTTTGGTATTCGAAAAGTACAGAAATAAAGAAATGGCAAGTTAACGCAAAAGTAAGATAAAATAAGTGTTTTAGTGTTTTTAAGAGTTTTAAGATTAAGTTTGATCGAACTGATCACACAGATGGCTAGATAAGTCCTCCGGTGCATTTCCTAAGAAATTTCATCATTTTTAGAAAAATAATGATGCTTTTCGAAATAAAAAAATCCCAAGAGATTACCTTAGGTAAACCAAGTTCATTAAAAGATGAAGAATAATAATTTCGATTTTTATTCAAACTATAGTAAAATAAAGGATAACAGATTGCACGGAAGGCTTTAGAAACTCGCCTATGCGATTTCGGTGAAATTTCTTTCAGTTTGACCTTTGGTCAAACTTTGACTTCTGAATTAGTTGGGTGAGGTCATGCATGATGTCACATATAAAATTTTTCAAGATCATTAAATATCTCGTGATGCCATATACAATAAACTAACAAGAATATAAATTCATGTTTCAGAGGACACCAAACCAGAGGAGGAGAATGACTGGAGGGCGTCAACTAACTAGCCATCCCTACTATTCTCTAATTCCTGGATGGCAGAGTGTGTAGGCACTCGGTCCCTCGACTGGCATGCTAGCACTGCTAATCTTCTTCCGACCACCCAGATCTCTAAAGAACTTATTGTTATGGTGAGTTATGCAATAGTAAGCCTGCTCATCTAAGAGTCCATGGTCTAAGAGTACTAGAGTGGCAGGGCCCCAATTTATAGACTAGCACGAGGTGATCCCTTGAATTGGAATTGGACTAGGAGAAGATGTTATGGACCAAAGAATCTTAATAGTGTTACCTAGGTTAAACTAGGGTTTTCCCAAGAATTTTGTGAACAAGAATGTATGAGAACACTGTATTTGTAAATAAACAAATAATAGTGTTAATAAAAATAAATAAATGTTTTGGAGGACTTAAAATCTCCAAAAATGATCAAAGAACAAAGTTCATGATTTAGGAAGTGATTTCGTACCAAAATGCTTAAAAGGTAGTAGTTTCAGTATGCAAAAAGCATAGATATAAAGAAATGGCAAGTTAAAGCAAAAGAAAGATAACATAAGTGTTTTAGTGTTTTTAAGAGTTTTGAGATTAAGTTAGATCGAACTGATAGCACGGACGGCTAGACAAGTCCACCGGTGCATTTCCTGAGAAATTTCATCATTTTCAGAAAAATAATGACGCTTTTCGGAATCAAAAATCCCAAGAGATTACCTTAGGTAAACCATGTTCACTAAAAGACGAAAAATTATGGTTACGATTTTTATTCAAACTATAGTAAAATAAAGGCAAACTGATCACACGGAACGCCCTAGAAACTCACCTACGCGATTTCGGTGAAATTTCTTTCAATTTGACTTTTGGTCAAATTTTGACTTTCAAATTTGTTGGGTGAGGTCATGCATGATGTCACATGTAAAATTTTTTAAGATCATTAGATATTTCGGGATGCCATATACAATAAACTAACAACAATATAAATTCAAACCTTCGAGGACGCCAAACCACAGGAGGAGAATGATTGGAGGGCTTCAACCAACTAGCCTTCTCTACTATTCTCCAATTCTTGGATGGCAGAGTGTGTGGGCACTCGGTTCCTCGACTGCTATGCTAGCACTGCTAATCTTCTTCCGACTATCTAGATCTCTAAAGAACTTATTGTCATGGTAAGTTATGCAACAGTAAGCCTGCTCATTTGAGAGTCCATGGTCTGGGAGTACTAGAGTGGCAGGGCCCCTATTTATAGACTAACACGAGGTAATCCATTGAATTGGAGTTGGACTAGGACTGGGAGAAGATGTGACGGACCAAAGAACCTCAATAGTGTTATGTAGGTTAAACTAGGGTATTTCTAAGAATTTTGTGAATAAGACTGTATGAGAACACTGTATTTGTAAATAAACAAATAATAGTGTTAATAGATATAAATAAATGTTTTGGAGGACTTAAAATCTCCAAAAATGATCAAACAACAAAGTTCATGATTGAGAAAGTGATTTCGGACCAAAACGCTTAAAAGGTAGTAGTTTCAGTATTCGAAAAGTATAGATATAAAGAAATGGCAAGTTAAAGCAAAAGTGAGATAAGATAAGTGTTTTAGTGTTTTTAAGAGTTTTGACATTAAGTTAGATCGAACTGATAATACGAATGGCTAGATAATTCCTCCGGTGCATTTCCTCAGAAATTTCATCATTTTCAGAAAAATAATGATGCTTTTCAGAATCAAAAATCCCGAGAGATTACCTTAGGTAAACCAATTTCACTAAAAGACAAAAAATTATGGTTTCAATTTTTATTCAAACTATAGTAAAATAAAGGTAAACTGATCGCACGGAAGGCCCTAGAAACTTGCCTATGTGATTTCGGTGAAATTTCTTTCAGTTTGACTTTTGGTTAAACTTTGACTTTCGAATTAGTTGGGTGAGGTCATGCATGATGTCACATATAAAATTTTTCAAGATTATCAAATATCTTATGATACCATATACAACAAACTAACAAGAATATAAATTCATACCTCAGAGGATGCCAAACTACAGAAGGAGAATGATTGGAGGGCTTTAACCAACTAGCCTTTTCTACTATTATCAATTCCTGGATGGCAGAGTGTGTGGGCACTCGGTTCCTCGACTGGTATGCTGGCATTGCTAAACTTCTTTCGACCACCCAGATCTCTAAAGAACTTATTGTAGTGGGGAGTTATGCAACAGTAAGTCTGCTCATTTGAGAGTCCATGGTCTGAGAGTACTAGAGTGGTAGGGCCCCTATTTACAGACTAGGATGAGGTGATCCCTTGAATTTGAATTGGACTAGGAGAAGATGTGACGGACCAAAGAATCTCAACAGCGTTACCTAGGTTAAACTAGGGTGTTTCTAAGAATTTTGTGAATAAGACTGTATGAGAACACTGTATATGTAAATAAACAAATAATAGTGTTAATTGAAATAAATAAATGTTTTGGAGGACTTAAAATCTCCAAAAATGATCAAAGAACAAAATTCACGATTTAGAAAGTGATTTCGTACCAAAATGCTTAAAAGGTAGTAGTTTCAGTATTCAAAAAGCATAGATATAAAGAAATGGCAAGTTAAAGCAAAAGTAAGATAACATAAGTGTTTTAGTGTTTTTAAGAGTTTCAAGATTAAGTTAGATCGAACTGATAGCACGGATGGCTAGACAAGTCCGCCGATGCATTTCCTGAGAAATTTCATCATTTTCAGAAAAATAATGATGCTTTTCAGAATCAAAAATCCCAAGAGATTACCTTAGGTAAACCATGTTCACAAAAAGACGAAAAATTATTTTAACGATTTTTATTCAAACTATAGTAAAATAAAGGCAAACTGATCACACGGAAGGCCCTAGAAACTCACCTACGTGATTTCGGTGAAATTTCTTTCAGTTTGACTTTTGGTCAAACTTTGACTTTCAAATTTGTTGGGTGAGGTCATGCATGATGTCACATGTAAAATTTTTTAAGATCATTAGATATCTCGTGATGCCATATACAATAAACTAACAACAATATAAATTCAAACCTTCGAGGATGCCAAACCACAGGAGGAGAATGATTGGAGGGCTTCAACCAACTAGCCTTCTCTACTATTCTCCAATTCTTGGATGGCAGAGTGTGTGGGCACTCGGTTCCTCGACTGCTATGCAAACATTGTTAATCTTCTTCCGACCACTCAGATCTCTAAAGAACTTAGTGCCATGGTAAGTTATGCAATAGTAAGCCTGCTCATCTGAGAGTCCATGGCCTGAGAGTACTAGAGTGGCAGAGCCCCTATTTATAGGCTAGCACGAGGTGATCCCTTGAATTGGAATTGGACTAGGACTAGGAGAAGATGTGACAGACCAAAGAACCTCAATAGTGTTACGTAGGTTAAACTAGGGTTTTTCTAGGAATTTTGTGAATAAGACTGTATAAGAACACTGTATCTGTAAATAAACAAATAATAGTGTTAATAGAAATAAATAAATGTTTTGGAGGACTTAAAATCTCCAAAAATGATCAAAGAACAAAGTTCATGATTAAGAAAGTGATTTCAGACCAAAACGCTTAAAAGGTAGTAGTTTCAGTATTCGAAAAGTATAGATATAAAGAAATAGCAAGTTAAAGCAAAAGTAAGATAAGATAAGTGTTTTAGTGTTTTTAAAAGTTTTGAGATTAAGTTAGATCGAACTGATTGCACGAATGGCTAGATAAGTCCTCCGGTGCATTTCCTCATAAATTTCATCATTTTCAAAAAATAATGATGCTTTTCGGAATCAAAAATCCCAAGAGATTACCTTAGGTAAACCAAGTTCACTAAAAGACGAAAAATTATGGTTCCAATTTTTATTCAAACTATAGTAAAATAAAGGTAAACTGATCGCACGGAAGGCCCTAGAAACTCGCCTATGCGATTTCGGTGAAATTTCTTTCAGTTTGACTTTTGGTCAAACTTTGACATTCGAATTAGTTGGGTGAGGTCATGCATGATGTCACATATAAAATTTTTCAAGATCATTAAATATCTCGTGATACCATGTACATCAAACTAACAAGAATATAAATTCATACCTCAGAGGATGCCAAACTACAGGAGGAGAATGACTGGAGAGCTTCAACCAACTAGCCTTTTCTACTATTCTCCAATTCCTGGATGGCAGAGTGTGTGGGCACTCGGTTCCTCGACTGGTATGCCGGCACTGCTAATCTTCTTCCGACCACCCAGGTCTATAAAGAACTTATTGTAATGGGGTGTTATGCAACAGTAAGCCTGCTCATTTGAGAGTCCATGGTCTGAGAGTACTTGAATGGTAGGGCCCCTCTTTATAGACTAGGATGAGGTGATCCCTTGAATTCGAATTGGACTAGGAGAAGAGGTGACGGACCAAAGAATCTCAATAGTGTTACCTAGGTTAAACTAGGGTTTTTCTGAGAATTTTATGAATAAGACTGTATGAGGACACTGTATTTGTAAATAAACAAATAATGGTGTTAATAGAAATAAATAAATGTTTTGGAGGACTTAAAATCTCCAAAAATGATCAAAGAACAAAGTTCACGATTTAGAAAGTGATTTCGTACCAAAATGCTTAAAAGGTAGTAGTTTCAGTATTCAAAAAGCATAGATATAAAGAAATGGCAAGTTAAAGCAAAAGTAAGATAACATAAGTGTTTTAGTGTTTTTAAGAGTTTTGAGATTAAGTTAGATCGAACTGATAGCACGGATGGCTGCACAAGTCCACCGGTGCATTTCCTGAGAAATTTCATCATTTTCAGAAAAATAATGACGCTTTTCGGAATCAAAAATCCCAAGAGATTACCTTAGGTAAACCATGTTCACTAAAAGACGAAAAATTATGGTTACGATTTTTATTCAAACTATAGTAAAATAAAGGCAAACTGATCACACGGAACGCCCTAGAAACTCACCTACGCGATTTCGGTGAAATTTCTTTCAATTTGACTTTTGGTCAAATTTTGACTTTCAAATTTGTTGGGTGAGGTCATGCATGATGTCACATGTAAAATTTTTCAAGATCATTAGATATTTCGGGATGCCATATACAATAAACTAACAACAATATAAATTCAAACCTTCGAGGACGCCAAACCACAGGAGGAGAATGATTGGAGGGCTTCAACCAACTAGCCTTCTCTACTATTCTCCAATTCTTGGATGGCAGAGTGTGTGGGCACTCGGTTCCTCGACTGCTATGCTAGCACTGCTAATCTTCTTCCGACTATCTAGATCTCTAAAGAACTTATTGTCATGGTAAGTTATGCAACAGTAAGCCTGCTCATCTGAGAGTCCATGGTCTGGGAGTACTAGAGTGGCAGGGCCCCTATTTATAGACTAACACGAGGTAATCCATTGAATTGGAGTTGGACTAGGACTGGGAGAAGATGTGACGGACCAAAGAACCTCAATAGTGTTATGTAGGTTAAACTAGGGTATTTCTAAGAATTTTGTGAATAAGACTGTATGAGAACACTGTATTTGTAAATAAACAAATAATAGTGTTAATAGAAATAAATAAATGTTTTGGAGGACTTAAAATCTCCAAAAATGATCAAACAACAAAGTTCATGATTGAGAAAGTGATTTCGGACCAAAACGCTTAAAAGGTAGTAGTTTCAGTATTCGAAAAGTATAGATATAAAGAAATGGCAAGTTAAAGCAAAAGTGAGATAAGATAAGTGTTTTAGTGTTTTTAAGAGTTTTGAGATTAAGTTAGATCGAACTGATAGTACGAATGGCTAGATAATTCCTCCGGTGCATTTCCTCAGAAATTTCATCATTTTCAGAAAAATAATGATGCTTTTCAGAATCAAAAATCCCGAGAGATTACCTTAGGTAAACCAATTTCACTAAAAGACAAAAAATTATGGTTTCAATTTTTATTCAAACTATAGTAAAATAAAGGTAAACTGATCGCACGGAAGGCCCTAGAAACTTGCCTATGTGATTTCGGTGAAATTTCTTTCAGTTTGACTTTTGGTTATACTTTGACTTTCGAATTAGTTGGGTGAGGTCATGCATGATGTCACATATAAAATTTTTCAAGATTATCAAATATCTTATGATACCATATACAACAAACTAACAAGAATATAAATTCATACCTCAGAGGATGCCAAACTACAGAAGGAGAATGATTGGAGGGCTTTAACCAACTAGCCTTTTCTACTATTATCAATTCCTGGATGGCAGAGTGTGTGGGCACTCGGTTCCTCGACTGGTATGCTGGCACTGCTAATCTTCTTTCGACCACCCAGATCTCTAAAGAACTTATTGTAGTGGGGAGTTATGCAACAGTAAGTCTGCTCATTTGAGAGTCCATGGTCTGAGAGTACTAGAGTGGTAGGGCCCCTATTTACAGACTAGGATGAGGTGATCCCTTGAATTTGAATTGGACTAGGAGAAGATGTGACGGACCAAAGAATCTCAACAGCGTTACCTAGGTTAAACTAGGGTGTTTCTAAGAATTTTGTGAATAAGACTGTATGAGAACACTGTATATGTAAATAAACAAATAATAGTGTTAATTGAAATAAATAAATGTTTTGGAGGACTTAAAATCTCCAAAAATGATCAAAGAACAAAATTCACGATTTAGAAAGTGATTTCGTACCAAAATGCTTAAAAGGTAGTAGTTTCAGTATTCAAAAAGCATAGATATAAAGAAATGGCAAGTTAAAGCAAAAGTAAGATAACATAAGTGTTTTAGTGTTTTTAAGAGTTTCAAGATTAAGTTAGATCGAACTGATAGCACGGATGGCTAGACAAGTCCGCCGATGCATTTCCTGAGAAATTTCATCATTTTCAGAAAAATAATGATGCTTTTCAGAATCAAAAATCCCAAGAGATTACCTTAGGTAAACCATGTTCACAAAAAGACGAAAAATTATTTTAACGATTTTTATTCAAACTATAGTAAAATAAAGGCAAACTGATCACACGGAAGGCCCTAGAAACTCACCTACGTGATTTCGGTGAAATTTCTTTCAGTTTGACTTTTGGTCAAACTTTGACTTTCAAATTTGTTGGGTGAGGTCATGCATGATGTCACATGTAAAATTTTTTAAGATCATTAGATATCTCGTGATGCCATATACAATAAACTAACAACAATATAAATTCAAACCTTCGAGGATGCCAAACCACAGGAGGAGAATGATTGGAGGGCTTCAACCAACTAGCCTTCTCTACTATTCTCCAATTCTTGGATGGCAGAGTGTGTGGGCACTCGGTTCCTCGACTGCTATGCAAACATTGTTAATCTTCTTCCGACCACTCAGATCTCTAAAGAACTTAGTGCCATGGTAAGTTATGCAATAGTAAGCCTGCTCATCTGAGAGTCCATGGCCTGAGAGTACTAGAGTGGCAGAGCCCCTATTTATAGGCTAGCACGAGGTGATCCCTTGAATTGGAATTGGACTAGGACTAGGAGAAGATGTGACAGACCAAAGAACCTCAATAGTGTTACGTAGGTTAAACTAGGGTTTTTCTAGGAATTTTGTGAATAAGACTGTATAAGAACACTGTATCTGTAAATAAACAAATAATAGTGTTAATAGAAATAAATAAATGTTTTGGAGGACTTAAAATCTCCAAAAATGATCAAAGAACAAAGTTCATGATTAAGAAAGTGATTTCAGACCAAAACGCTTAAAAGGTAGTAGTTTCAGTATTCGAAAAGTATAGATATAAAGAAATAGCAAGTTAAAGCAAAAGTAAGATAAGATAAGTGTTTTAGTGTTTTTAAAAGTTTTGAGATTAAGTTAGATCGAACTGATTGCACGAATGGCTAGATAAGTCCTCCGATGCATTTTCTCATAAATTTCATCATTTTCAAAAAATAATGATGCTTTTCAGAATCAAAAATCCCAAGAGATTACCTTAGGTAAACCAAGTTCACTAAAAGACGAAAAATTATGGCTCCAATTTTTATTCAAACTATAGTAAAATAAAGGTAAACTGATCGCACGGAAGGCCCTAGAAACTCGCCTATGCGATTTCGGTGAAATTTCTTTCAGTTTGACTTTTGGTCAAACTTTGACATTCGAATTAGTTGGGTGAGGTCATGCATGATGTCACATATAAAATTTTTCAAGATCATTAAATATCTCGTGATACCATGTACATCAAACTAACAAGAATATAAATTCATACCTCAGAGGATGCCAAACTACAGGAGGAGAATGACTGGAGAGCTTCAACCAACTAGCCTTTTCTACTATTCTCCAATTCCTGGATGGCAGAGTGTGTGGGCACTCGGTTCCTCGACTGGTATGCTGGCACTGCTAATCTTCTTCCGACCACCCAGGTCTATAAAGAACTTATTGTAATGGGGTGTTATGCAACAGTAAGCCTGCTCATTTGAGAGTCCATGGTCTGAGAGTACTTGAATGGTAGGGCCCCTCTTTATAGACTAGGATGAGGTGATCCCTTGAATTCGAATTGGACTAGGAGAAGAGGTGACGGACCAAAGAATCTCAATAGTGTTACCTAGGTTAAACTAGGGTTTTTCTGAGAATTTTATGAATAAGACTGTATGAGGACACTGTATTTGTAAATAAACAAATAATGGTGTTAATAGAAATAAATAAATGTTTTGGAGGACTTAAAATCTCCAAAAATGATCAAAGAACAAAGTTCACGATTTAGAAAGTGATTTCGTACCAAAATGCTTAAAAGGTAGTAGTTTCAGTATTCAAAAAGCATAGATATAAAGAAATGGCAAGTTAAAGCAAAAGTAAGATAACATAAGTGTTTTAGTGTTTTTAAGAGTTTTGAGATTAAGTTAGACCGAACTGATAGCACGGATGGCTACACAAGTCCTCCGGTGCATTTCCTGAGAAATTTCATCATTTTCAAAAAAATAATGATGCTTTTCGGAATCAAAAATCCCAAGAGATTACCTTAGGTAAACCATGTTCACTAAAAGACGAAAAATTATGGTTCCAATTTTTATTCAAACTATAGTAAAATAAAGGTAAACCGATCGCACGGAAGGCCCTAGAAACTCGCCTATGCGATTTCGGTGAAATCTCTTTCAGTTTGACTTTTGGTCAAACTTTGACATTCGAATTAGTTGGGTGAGGTCATGCATGATGTCACATATAAAATTTTTCAAGATCATTAAATATCTCGTGATACCATGTACATCAAACTAACAAGAATATAAATTCATACCTCAGAGGATGCCAAACTACAGGAGGAGAATGACTGGAGAGCTTCAACCAACTAGCCTTTTCTACTATTCTCCAATTCCTGGATGGCAGAGTGTGTGGGCACTCGGTTCCTCGACTGGTATGCCGGTACTGCTAATCTTCTTCCGACCACCCAGATCTATAAAGAACTTATTGTAATGGGGTGTTATGCAACAGTAAGCCTGCTCATTTGAGAGTCCATGGTCTGAGAGTACTAGAGTGGTAGGCCCCTATTTATAGACTAGGATGAAGTGATCCCTTGAAGTCGAATTGGACTAGGAGAAGATGTGACGGACCAAAGAATCTCAACAGTGTTACCTAGGTTAAAGTAGGGTTTTTCTAAGAATTTTGTGAATAAGACTGTATGAGAACGCTGTATTTGTAAATAAACAAATAATAGTTTTAATAGAAATAAATAAATGTTTTGGAGGACTTAAAATCTCCAAAAAAGATCAAAGAACAAAGTTCATGATTGAGAAAGTGATTTCGGACCAAAACGCTTAAAAGGTAGTAGTTTCAGTATTCGAAAAGTATAGATATAAAAAAATGGCAAGTTAGAGCAAAAGTAAGATAAGATAAGTGTTTTAGTGTTTTTAAGAGTTTTGAGATTAAGTTAGATCAAACTGATTGCACGAATAGCTAGATATGTCCTCCGGTGCATTTCCTCAGAAATTTCATCATTTTCAGAAAAATAATGATGCTTTTCGGAATCAAAAATCCCAAGAGATTACCTTAGGTAAACCAAGTTCACTAAAAGACAAAATGTTATGGTTTCGATTTTTATTCAAACAATAGTAAAATAAAGGTAAACTGATCGCACGGAAGGCCCTAGAAACTCGCCTATGCGATTTCGGTGAAATTTCTTTCAGTTTGACTTTTGGTCAAACTTTGACTTTCGAATTAGTTGGGTGAGGTCACGCATGATGTCACATATAAAAATTTTCAAGATCATTAAATATCTTGTCATACCACACACAACAAACTAACAAGAATATAAATTCATACCTCAGAGTATGCCAAACTACAGGAGGAGAATGACTGAAGGGCTTCAACCAACTAGCCTTTTCTACTATTCTCCAATTCCAGGATGGCAGAGTGTGTGGGCACTCGGTTCCTCGACTGGTATGCCGGCACTACTAATCTTCTTCCGACCACCCAGATCTATAAAGAACTTATTGTAATGGGGTGTTATGCAACAGTAAGCCTGCTCATTTGAGAGTCCATGGTCTGAGAGTACTTGAATGGTAGGACCCCTCTTTATAGACTAGGATGAGGTGATCCCTTGAATTCGAATTGGACTAGGAGAAGAGGTGACGGACCAAAGAATCTCAATAGTGTTACCTAGGTTAAACTAGGGTTTTTCTGAGAATTTTATGAATAAGACTGTATGAGGACACTGTATTTGTAAATAAACAAATAATGGTGTTAATAGAAATAAATAAATGTTTTGGAGGACTTAAAATCTCCAAAAATGATCAAAGAACAAAGTTCACAATTTAGAAAGTGATTTCGTACCAAAATACTTAAAAGGTAGTAGTTTCAGTATTCAAAAAGCATAGATATAAAGAAATGGCAAGTTAAAGCAAAAGTAAGATAACATAAGTGTTTTATTGTTTTTAAGAGTTTTGAGATTAAATTAGTCGAATTGATAGCACGGATGGCTAGACAAGTCCGCCGGTGCATTTCCTGAGAAATTTCATCATTTTCAGAAAAATAATGATGCTTTTTGGAATCAAAAATCCCAAGAGATTACCGTAGGTAAACCATGTTCACTAAAAGACGAAAAATTATGGTTACGATTTTTATTCAAACTATAGTAAAATAAAGGCAAGCTGATCACACGGAAGGCCCTAGAAACTCACCTACGCGATTTCGGTGAAATTTCTTTCAGTTTGACTTTTGGTCAAACTTTGACTTTCAAATTTGTTGGGTGAGGTCATGCATGATGTCACATGTAAAATTTTTCAAGATCATTAGATATCTTGTGATGCCATATACAATAAACTAACAAGAATATAAATTCATGCCTCAGAGGATGCCAAACTATAGGAGGAGAATGACTGGAGTGCTTCAACCAACTAGCCTTTTCTACTATTCTCCAATTCCTGGATGGCAGAGTGTGTGTGCACTCGGTTCCTCGACTGGTATGCCGACACTGCTAATCTTCTTTCGACCATCCAGATCTCTGAAGAACTTATTGTAATGGGGAGTTATGCAACAGTAAGCCTGCTCATTTGAGAGTCCATGGTCTGAGAGTACTAGAGTGGTAGGGCCCCTATTTATAGACTAGGATGAGGTGATCCCTTGAATTCAAATTGGACTAGGAGAAGATGTGACGGACCAAAGAATCTCAATAGTGTTACCTAGGTTAAACTAGGATTTTTCAATGAATTTTATGAATAAGACTGTATGAGAACACTGTATTTGTAAATAAACAAATAACAGTGTTTATAGAAATAAATAAATGTTTTGGAGGACTTAAAATCTCCAAAAATGATCAAAGAATAAAGTTCACGATTAAGAAAGTGATTTCGTACCAAAATACTAAAAAGGTAGTAGTTTCAGTATTCAAAAAGCATAGATATAAAGAAATGGCAAGTTAAAGCAAAAGTAAGATAACATAAGTGTTTTAGTGTTTTTAAGAGTTTTGAGATTAAGTTAGACCGAACTGATAGCACGGATGGCTAGACAAGTCCTCCGGTGCATTTCCGGAGAAATTTCATCATTTTCAAAAAAATAATGATGCTTTTCGGAATCAAAAATCCCAAGAGATTACCTTAGGTAAACCATGTTCACTAAAAGACGAAAAATTATTGTTATGATTTTTATTCAAACTATAGTAAAATAAAGGCAAACTGATCACACGGAAGGCCCTAGAAACTCACCTACGCGATTTCGGTGAAATTTCTTTCAGTTTGACTTTTGGTCAAACTTTGACTTTCAAATTTGTTGGGTGAGGTCATGCGTGATGTCACTTGTAAAATTTTTCAGGATCATTAGATATCTGGTGATGCCATATACAATAAACTAACAACAATATAAATTCAAACCTTAGAGGACGCCAAACAACAGGTGGAGAATGATTGGAGGGCTTCACCCAAGTAGCCTTCTCTACTATTCTTCAATTCTTGGATGGAAGAGCGTGTGGCACTCGGTTCCTCGACTGCTATGCTAGCACTGCTAATCTTCTTCTGACCATCCAGATCTCTAAAGAACTTATAGTCATGGTAAGTTATGCAACAGTAAGCCTGCTCATCTGAGAGTCCATGGTCTGAGAGTACTAAAGTGGCAGGGCCCCTATTTATAGACTAGCACGAGGTGATCCCTTGAATGGGAATTGGACTAGGACTAGGAGAAGATGTGGCGGACCAAAGAACCTCAATAGTGCTACGTAGGTTAAACTAGGGTTTTTCTAAGAATTTTGTGAATAAGACTGTATGAGAACACTGTATTTGTAAATAAACAAATAATAGTGTTAATTGAAATAAATAAATGTTTTGGAGGACTTAAAATCTCCAAAAATGATCAAAGAACAAAATTCACGATTTAGAAAGTGATTTCGTACCAAAATGCTTAAAAGGTAGTAGTTTCAGTATTCAAAAAGCATAGATATAAAGAAATGGCAAGTTAAAGCAAAAGTAAGATAACATAAGTGTTTTAGTGTTTTTAAGAGTTTCAAGATTAAGTTAGATCGAACTGATAGCACGGATGGCTAGACAAGTCCGCCGATGCATTTCCTGAGAAATTTCATCATTTTCAGAAAAATAATGATGCTTTTCAGAATCAAAAATCCCAAGAGATTACCTTAGGTAAACCATGTTCACAAAAAGACGAAAAATTATTTTAACGATTTTTATTCAAACTATAGTAAAATAAAGGCAAACTGATCACACGGAAGGCCCTAGAAACTCACCTACGTGATTTCGGTGAAATTTCTTTCAGTTTGACTTTTGGTCAAACTTTGACTTTCAAATTTGTTGGGTGAGGTCATGCATGATGTCACATGTAAAATTTTTTAAGATCATTAGATATCTCGTGATGCCATATATAATAAACTAACAACAATGTAAATTCAAACCTTCGAGGATGCCAAACCACAGGAGGAGAATGATTGGAGGGCTTCAACCAACTAGCCTTCTCTACTATTCTCCAATTCTTGGATGGCAGAGTGTGTGGGCACTCGGTTCCTCGACTGCTATGCAAACATTGTTAATCTTCTTCTGACCACTCAGATCTCTAAAGAACTTAGTGCCATGGTAAGTTATGCAATAGTAAGCCTGCTCATCTGAGAGTCCATGGCCTGAGAGTACTAGAGTGGTAGAGCCCCTATTTATAGGCTAGCACGAGGTGATCCCTTGAATTGGAATTGGACTAGGACTAGGAGAAGATGTGACAGACCAAAGAACCTCAATAGTGTTACGTAGGTTAAACTAGGGTTTTTCTAGGAATTTTGTGAATAAGACTGTATAAGAACACTGTATCTGTAAATAAACAAATAATAGTGTTAATAGAAATAAATAAATGTTTTGGAGGACTTAAAATCTCCAAAAATGATCAAAGAACAAAGTTCATGATTAAGAAAGTGATTTCAGACCAAAACGCTTAAACGGTAGTAGTTTCAGTATTCGAAAAGTATAGATATAAAGAAATAGCAAGTTAAAGCAAAAGTAAGATAAGATAAGTGTTTTAGTGTTTTTAAAAGTTTTGAGATTAAGTTAGATCAAACTGATTGCACGAATGGCTAGATAAGTCCTCCGGTGCATTTTCTCATAAATTTCATCATTTTCAAAAAATAATGATGCTTTTCAGAATCAAAAATCCCAAGAGATTACCTTAGGTAAACCAAGTTCACTAAAAGACGAAAAATTATGGCTCCAATTTTTATTCAAACTATAGTAAAATAAAGGTAAACTGATCGCACGGAAGGCCCTAGAAACTCGCCTATGCGATTTCGGTGAAATTTCTTTCAGTTTGACTTTTGGTCAAACTTTGACATTCGAATTAGTTGGGTGAGGTCATGCATGATGTCACATATAAAATTTTTCAAGATCATTAAATATCTCGTGATACCATGTACATCAAACTAACAAGAATATAAATTCATACCTCAGAGGATGCCAAACTACAGGAGGAGAATGACTGGAGAGCTTCAACCAACTAGCCTTTTCTACTATTCTCCAATTCCTGGATGGCAGAGTGTGTGGGCACTCGGTTCCTCGACTGGTATGCCGGCACTGCTAATCTTCTTCCGACCACCCAGGTCTATAAAGAACTTATTGTAATGGGGTGTTATGCAACAGTAAGCCTGCTCATTTGAGAGTCCATGGTCTGAGAGTACTTGAATGGTAGGGCCCCTCTTTATAGACTAGGATGAGGTGATCCCTTGAATTCGAATTGGACTAGGAGAAGAGGTGACGGACCAAAGAATCTCAATAGTGTTACCTAGGTTAAACTAGGGTTTTTCTGAGAATTTTATGAATAAGACTGTATGAGGACACTGTATTTGTAAATAAACAAATAATGGTGTTAATAGAAATAAATAAATGTTTTGGAGGACTTAAAATCTCCAAAAATGATCAAAGAACAAAGTTCACGATTTAGAAAGTGATTTCGTACCAAAATGCTTAAAAGGTAGTAGTTTCAGTATTCAAAAAGCATAGATATAAAGAAATGGCAAGTTAAAGCAAAAGTAAGATAACATAAGTGTTTTAGTGTTTTTAAGAGTTTTGAGATTAAGTTAGACCGAACTGATAGCACGGATGGCTACACAAGTCCTCCGGTGCATTTCCTGAGAAATTTCATCATTTTCAAAAAAATAATGATGCTTTTCGGAATCAAAAATCCCAAGAGATTACCTTAGGTAAACCATGTTCACTAAAAGACGAAAAATTATGGTTCCAATTTTTATTCAAACTATAGTAAAATAAAGGTAAACCGATCGCACGGAAGGCCCTAGAAACTCGCCTATGCGATTTCGGTGAAATTTCTTTCAGTTTGACTTTTGGTCAAACTTTGACATTCGAATTAGTTGGGTGAGGTCATGCATGATGTCACATATAAAATTTTTCAAGATCATTAAATATCTCGTGATACCATATACATCAAACTAACAAGAATATAAATTCATACCTCAGAGGATGCCAAACTACAGGAGGAGAATGACTGGAGAGCTTCAACCAACTAGCCTTTTCTACTATTCTCCAATTCCTGGATGGCAGAGTGTGTGGGCACTCGGTTCCTCGACTGGTATGCCGGTACTGCTAATCTTCTTCCGACCACCCAGATCTATAAAGAACTTATTGTAATGGGGTGTTATGCAACAGTAAGCCTGCTCATTTGAGAGTCCATGGTCTGAGAGTACTAGAGTGGTAGGCCCCTATTTATAGACTAGGATGAAGTGATCCCTTGAAGTCGAATTGGACTAGGAGAAGATGTGACGGACCAAAGAATCTCAACAGTGTTACCTAGGTTAAAGTAGGGTTTTTCTAAGAATTTTGTGAATAAGACTGTATGAGAACGCTGTATTTGTAAATAAACAAATAATAGTTTTAATAGAAATAAATAAATATTTTGGAGGACTTAAAATCTCCAAAAAAGATCAAAGAACAAAGTTCATGATTGAGAAAGTGATTTCGGACCAAAACGCTTAAAAGGTAGTAGTTTCAGTATTCGAAAAGTATAGATATAAAAAAATGGCAAGTTAGAGCAAAAGTAAGATAAGATAAGTGTTTTAGTGTTTTTAAGAGTTTTGAGATTAAGTTAGATCAAACTGATTGCACGAATAGCTAGATATGTCCTCCGGTGCATTTCCTCAGAAATTTCATCATTTTCAGAAAAATAATGATGCTTTTCGGAATCAAAAATCCCAAGAGATTACCTTAGGTAAACCAAGTTCACTAAAAGACAAAATGTTATGGTTTCGATTTTTATTCAAACAATAGTAAAATAAAGGTAAACTGATCGCACGGAAGGCCCTAGAAACTCGCCTATGCGATTTCGGTGAAATTTCTTTCAGTTTGACTTTTGGTCAAACTTTGACTTTCGAATTAGTTGGGTGAGGTCACGCATGATGTCACATATAAAAATTTTCAAGATCATTAAATATCTTGTTATACCACACACAACAAACTAACAAGAATATAAATTCATACCTCAGAGTATGCCAAACTACAGGAGGAGAATGACTGAAGGGCTTCAACCAACTAGCCTTTTCTACTATTCTCCAATTCCAGGATGGCAGAGTGTGTGGGCACTCGGTTCCTCGACTGGTATGCCGGCACTACTAATCTTCTTCCGACCACCCAGATCTATAAAGAACTTATTGTAATGGGGTGTTATGCAACAGTAAGCCTGCTCATTTGAGAGTCCATGGTCTGAGAGTACTTGAATGGTAGGACCCCTCTTTATAGACTAGGATGAGGTGATCCCTTGAATTCGAATTGGACTAGGAGAAGAGGTGACGGACCAAAGAATCTCAATAGTGTTACCTAGGTTAAACTAGGGTTTTTCTGAGAATTTTATGAATAAGACTGTATGAGGACACTGTATTTGTAAATAAACAAATAATGGTGTTAATAGAAATAAATAAATGTTTTGGAGGACTTAAAATCTCCAAAAATGATCAAAGAACAAAGTTCACAATTTAGAAAGTGATTTCGTACCAAAATACTTAAAAGGTAGTAGTTTCAGTATTCAAAAAGCATAGATATAAAGAAATGGCAAGTTAAAGCAAAAGTAAGATAACATAAGTGTTTTATTGTTTTTAAGAGTTTTGAGATTAAATTAGTCGAATTGATAGCACGGATGGCTAGACAAGTCCGCCGGTGCATTTCCTGAGAAATTTCATCATTTTCAGAAAAATAATGATGCTTTTTGGAATCAAAAATCCCAAGAGATTACCGTAGGTAAACCATGTTCACTAAAAGACGAAAAATTATGGTTACGATTTTTATTCAAACTATAGTAAAATAAAGGCAAGCTGATCACACGGAAGGCCCTAGAAACTCACCTACGCGATTTCGGTGAAATTTCTTTCAGTTTGACTTTTGGTCAAACTTTGACTTTCAAATTTGTTGGGTGAGGTCATGCATGATGTCACATGTAAAATTTTTCAAGATCATTAGATATCTTGTGATGCCATATACAATAAACTAACAAGAATATAAATTCATGCCTCAGAGGATGCCAAACTATAGGAGGAGAATGACTGGAGGGCTTCAACCAACTAGCCTTTTCTACTATTCTCCAATTCCTGGATGGCAGAGTGTGTGTGCACTCGGTTCCTCGACTGGTATGCCGACACTGCTAATCTTCTTTCGACCATCCAGATCTATGAAGAACTTATTGTAATGGGGAGTTATGCAACAGTAAGCCTGCTCATTTGAGAGTCCATGGTCTGAGAGTACTAGAGTGGTAGGGCCCCTATTTATAGACTAGGATGAGGTGATCCCTTGAATTCAAATTGGACTAGGAGAAGATGTGACGGACCAAAGAATCTCAATAGTGTTACCTAGGTTAAACTAGGATTTTTCAATGAATTTTATGAATAAGACTGTATGAGAACACTGTATTTGTAAATAAACAAATAACAGTGTTTATAGAAATAAATAAATGTTTTGGAGGACTTAAAATCTCCAAAAATGATCAAAGAATAAAGTTCACGATTAAGAAAGTGATTTCGTACCAAAATACTTAAAAGGTAGTAGTTTCAGTATTCAAAAAGCATAGATATAAAGAAATGGCAAGTTAAAGCAAAAGTAAGATAACATAAGTGTTTTAGTGTTTTTAAGAGTTTTGAGATTAAGTTAGACCGAACTGATAGCACGGATGGCTAGACAAGTCCTCCGGTGCATTTCCGGAGAAATTTCATCATTTTCAAAAAAATAATGATGCTTTTCGGAATCAAAAATCCCAAGAGATTACCTTAGGTAAACCATGTTCACTAAAAGACGAAAAATTATTGTTATGATTTTTATTCAAACTATAGTAAAATAAAGGCAAACTGATCACACGGAAGGCCCTAGAAACTCACCTACGCGATTTCGGTGAAATTTCTTTCAGTTTGACTTTTGGTCAAACTTTGACTTTCAAATTTGTTGGGTGAGGTCATGCGTGATGTCACTTGTAAAATTTTTCAGGATCATTAGATATCTGGTGATGCCATATACAATAAACTAACAACAATATAAATTCAAACCTTAGAGGACGCCAAACAACAGGTGGAGAATGATTGGAGGGCTTCACCCAAGTAGCCTTCTCTACTATTCTTCAATTCTTGGATGGAAGAGCGTGTGGCACTCGGTTCCTCGACTGCTATGCTAGCACTGCTAATCTTCTTCTGACCATCCAGATCTCTAAAGAACTTATAGTCATGGTAAGTTATGCAACAGTACGCCTGCTCATCTGAGAGTCCATGGTCTGAGAGTACTAAAGTGGCAGGGCCCCTATTTATAGACTAGCACGAGGTGATCCCTTGAATGGGAATTGGACTAGGACTAGGAGAAGATGTGGCGGACCAAAGAACCTCAATAGTGCTACGTAGGTTAAACTAGGGTTTTTCTAAGAATTTTGTGAATAAGACTGTATGAGAACACTGTATTTGTAAATAAACAAATAATAGTGTTAATAGAAATAAATAAATGTTTTAGAGGACTTAAAATCTCCAAAAATGATTAAAGAACAAAGTTCATGATTGAGAAAGTGATTTCGTACCAAAATGCTTAATAGGTAGTAGTTTCAGTATTCAAAAAGCATAGATATAAAGAAATGGCAAGTTAAAGCAAAAGTAAGATAACATAAGTGTTTTAGCGTTTTTAAGAGTTTTGAGATTAAGTTAGATCGAACTGATAGCACGGATGGCTAGACAAGTCCGCCGATGCATTTCCTGAGAAATTTCATCATTTTCAGAAAAATAATGACGCTTTTCGGAATCAAAAATCCCAAGAGATTACCTTAGGTAAACCATGTTCACTAAAAGGCGAAAAATTATGGTTACGATTTTTATTCAAACTATAGTAAAATAAAGGCAAACTGATCACACGGAAGGCCCTAGAAACTCACCTACGCGATTTCGGTGAAATTTCTTTCAGTTTGACTTTCGGTCAAACTTTGACTTTCAAATTTGTTGGGTGATGTCATGCATGATATCACATGTAAAATTTTTCAAGATCATTAGATATCTTGTGATGCCTTATACAATAAACTAACAACAATATAAATTCAAACCTTAGAAGACGCCAAACCACAGGAAGAGAATGAGTGGAGGGCTTCAACCAACTAGCCTTCTCTAGTATTCTCCAATTCTTGGATGGTAGAGTGTGTGGGCACTCGGTTCCACGACTGCTATGCTAGCACTGCTAATCTTCTTCGGACTATCCAGATCTATAAAGAACTTATTATCATGGTAAGTTATGCAACAGTAAGCCTGCTCATCTGAGAGTCCATCGTCGGAGAGTACTAGAGTGGCAGGGCCCCTATTTATAGACTAGCACGAGGTGATCCCTTGAATTGGAATTGGACTAAGACTAGGAGAAGATGTGACGGACCAAAGAACCTCCATAGTGTTACTTAGGTTAAACTAGGATTTTTATAAGAATTTTGTGAATAAGACTATATGAGAATATTGTATTTGTAAATAAACAAATAATAGTGTTAATAGAAATAAATAAATGTTTTGGAGGATTTAAAATCTCCAAAAATGATCAAACAACAAAGTTCGTGATTGAGAAAGTGATTTCGGACCAAAACGCTTAAAAGGTAGTAGTTTCATTATTCGAAAAGTACAGATATAAAGAAATGGCAAGTGAAAGCAAAAGTAAGATAAGATAAGTGTTTTAGTGTTTTTAAGAGTTTTGAGATTAAGTTAGATCGAACTCATAGTACGAATGGGTAGATAAGTCCTCCGGTGCATTCCCTCATAAATTTCAACATTTTCAGAAAAATAATGATGCTTTTCAGAATCAAAAATCCCAATAGATTACCTTAGGTAAACCAAGTTCACTAAAAGACAAAAAATTATGGTTTCGATTTTTATTCAAACTATAGTAAAATAAAGGTAAACTGATCGCACGGAAGGCCCTAGAAACTCGCCTATGTGATTTCGGTGAAATTTCTTTCAGTTTGACTTTTGGTCAAACTTTGACTTTCGAATTAGTTGGGTGAGGTCACGCATGATGTCACATATAAAAATTTTCAAGATCATTAAATATCTTGTCATACCATACACAATAAACTAACAAGAATATAAATTCATACCTCAGAGTATGCCAAACTACAGGAGGAGAATGACTGAAGGGCTTCAACCAACTAGCCTTTTCTACTATTCTCCAATTCCTGGATGGCAGAGTGTGTGGGCACTTGGTTCCTCAACTCGCATCCCGGCACTGCAAATCTTCTTCCGACCACCCAGATCTATAAAGAACTTATTGTCATGGGGAGTTATGCAATAGCAAGCCTGCTCATTTGGGAGTCCATGGTCTGAGAGTACTAGAGTGGTAGGGCCCCTATTTATAGACTAGGATGAGGTGATCCCTTGAATTCGAATTGGACTAGCAGAAGATGTGATGGACCAAAGAATCTCAATAGTGTTACCTAGGTTAAACTAGGGTTTTTCTGAGAATTTTATGAATAAGACTGTATGAGCACACTGTATTTGTAAATAAACAAATAATGGTGTTAATAGAAATAAATAAATGCTTTGGAGGACTTAAAATCTCCAAAAATGATCAAAGAACAAAGTTCACGATTTAGAAAGTGATTTCGTACCAAAATACTTAAAAGGTAGTAGTTTCAGTATTCAAAAAGCATAGATATAAAGAAATGGCAAGTTAAAGCAAAAGTAAGATAACATAAGTGCTTTATTGTTTTTAAGAGTTTTGAGATTAAGTTAGATCGAACTGATTACACGAATGGCTAGATAAGTCCTCCAGTGCATTTCCCCATAAATTTCATCATTTTCAAAAAATAATGATGCTTTTCGGAATCAAAAATCCCAAGAGATTACCTTAGGTAAACCAAGTTCACTAAAAGACAAAAAATTATGGTTCCAATTTTTATTCAAACTATATTAAAATAAAGGTAAACCGATCGCACGGAAGGCCCTAGAAACTCGCCTATGCGATTTCGGTGAAATTTCTTTCAGTTTGACTTTTGGTCACACTTTGACATTCGAATTAGTTGGGTGAGGTCATGCATGATGTCACATATAAAATTTTTCAAGATCATTAAATATCTCGTGATACCATGTACATCAAACTAACAAGAATATAAATTCATACCTCAGAGGATGCCAAACTACAGGAGGAGAATTACTGGAGGGCTTCAACCAACTAGCCTTTTTTACTATTCTCCAATTCCTGGATGGCAGAGTGTGTGGGCACTCGGTTCCTCGACTGGTATGCCGGCACTACTAATCTTCTTCCGACCACCCAGATCTATAAAGAACTTATTGTAATGGGGTGTTATGCAACAGTAAGCCTGCTCATTTGAGAGTCCGTGGTCTGAGAGTACTTGAATGGTAGGGCCCCTCTTTATAGGCTAGGATGAGGTGATCCCTTGAATTCGAATTGGACTAGGAGAAGTGGTGACGGACCAAAGAATCTCAATAGTATTACCTAGGTTAAACTAGGGTTTTTCTGAGAATTTTATGGATAAGACTGTATGAGGACACTGTATTTGTAAATAATCAAATAATGGTGTTAATAGAAATAAATAAATGTTTTGGAGGACTTAAAATCTCCAAAAATGATCAAAAAACAAAGTTCACTATTTAGAAAGTGATTTCGTGCCAAAATACTTAAAAGGTAGTAGTTTCAGTATTCAAAAAGCATAGATATAAAGAAATGGCAAGTTAAAGCAAAAGCAAGATAACATAAGTGTTTTATTGTTTTTAAGAGTTTTGAGATTAAATTAGATCAAACTAATAGCACGGATGGCTAGACAAGTCCGCCGGTGCATTTCCTGAGAAATTTCATCATTTTCAGAAAAATAATGATGCTTTTTGGAATCAAAAATCCCAAGAGATTACCGTAGGTAAACCATGTTCACTAAAAGACGAAAAATTGTGGTTACGATTTTTATTCAAACTATAGTAAAATAAAGGCAAGCTGATCACACGGAAGGCCCTAAAAACTCACCTACGCGATTTCGGTGAAATTTCTTTCAGTTTGACTTTTGGTCAAACTTTGACTTTCAAATTTGTTGGGTGAGGTCATGCATGATGTCACATGTAAAATTTTTCAAGATCATTAGATATCTTGTGATGCCATATACAATAAACTAACAAGAATATAAATTCATGCCTCAGAGGATGCCAAACTATAGGAGGAGAATCACTGGAGGGCTTCAACCAACTAGCCTTTTCTACTATTCTCCAATTCCTGGATGGCAGAGTGTGTGGGCACTCGGTTCCTCGACTGGTATGCCGACACTGCTAATCTTCTTTCGACCATCCAGATCTCTAAAGAACTTATTGTAATGGGGAGTTATGCAAAAGTAAGCCTACTCATTTGAGAGTCCATGGTCTGAGAGTACAAGAGTGGCAGGGCCCCTATTTATAGACTAGGATGAGGTGATCCGTTGAATTCAAATTGGACTAGGAGAAGATGTGACGGACCAAAGAATCTCAATAGTGTTACCTAGGTTAAACTAGGATTTTTCTAAGAATTTTATGAATAAGACTGTATGAGAACACTGTATTTGTAAATAAACAAATAATAGTGTTTATAGAAATAAATAAATGTTTTGGAGGACTTAAAATCTCCAAAAATGATCAAAGAACAAAGTTCACGATTTAGAAAGTGATTTCGTACCAAAATGGTTAAAAGGTAGTAGTTTCAGTATTCAAAAAGCATAGATATAAAGAAATGGCAAGTTAAAGCAAAAGTAAGATAACATAAGTGTTTTAGCGTTTTTAAGAGTTTTGAGATTAAGTTAGATCGAACTGATAGCACGGATGGCTAGACAAGTCCGCCGATGCATTTCCTGAGAAATTTCATCATTTTCAGAAAAATAATGACGCTTTTCGGAATCAAAAATCCCAAGAGATTACCTTAGGTAAACCATGTTCACTAAAAGGTGGAAAATTATGGTTACGATTTTTATTCAAACTATAGTAAAATAAAGGCAAACTGGTCACACGGAAGGCCCTAGAAACTCACCTACGCGATTTCGGTGAAATTTCTTTCAGTTTGACTTTTGGTCAAACTTTGACTTTCAAATTTGTTCGGTGATGTCATGCATGATGTCACATGTAAAATTTTTCAAGATCATTAGATATCTTGTGATGCCTTATACAATAAACTAACAACAATATAAATTCAAACCTTAGAAGACGCCAAACCACAGGAAGAGAATGGGTGGAGGGCTTCAACCAACTAGCCATCTCTAGTATTCTCCAATTCTTGGATGGCAGAGTGTGTGGGCACTCGGTTCCTCGACTGCTATGCTAGCACTGCTAATCTTCTTCCGACTATCCAGATCTGTAAAGAACTTATTATCATGGTAAGTTATGCAACAGTAAGCCTGCTCATCTGAGAGTCCATCGTCGGAGAGTACTAGAGTGGCAGGGCCCCTATTTATAGACTAGCACGAGGTGATCCCTTGAATTGAAATTGGACTAGGACTAGGAGAAGATGTGACGGACCAAAGAACCTCCATAGTGTTACGTAGGCTAAACTAGGGTTTTTCTAAGAATTTTGTGAATAAGACTATATGAGAATACTGTATTTGTAAATAAACAAATAATAGTGTTAATAGAAATAAATAAATGTTTTGGAGGACTTAAAATCTCCAAAAATGATCAAACAACAAAGTTCATGATTGAGAAAGTGATTTCGGACCAAAACACTTAAAAGGTAGTAGTTTCAGTATTCGAAAAGTACGGATATAAAGAAATGGCAAGTTTAAGCAAAAGTAAGATAAGATAAGTGTTTTAGTGTTTTTAAGAGTTTTGAGATTAAGTTAGATCGAACTGATAGTACGAATGGGTAGATAAGTGTTCCGGTGCATTCCCTCATAAATTTCAACATTTTCAGAAAAATAATGATGCTTTTCAGAATCAAAAATCCCAATAGATTACCTTAGGTAAACCAAGTTCACTAAAAGACAAAAAATTATGGTTTCGATTTTTATTCAAACTATAGTAAAATAAAGGTAAACTGATCGCACGGAAGGCCCTAGAAACTCGCCTATGTGATTTCGGTGAAATTTCTTTCAGTTTGACTTTTGGTCAAACTTTGACTTTCGAATTAGTTGGGTGAGGTCATGCATGATGTCACATATAAAATTTTTCAAGATCATTAAATATCTCGTGATACCATATACAACAAACTAACAAGAATATAAATTCATACCTCAGAGGATGCCAAACTACAGGAGGAGAATGATTGGAGGGCTTCAACCAACTAGCCTTTTCTACTATTCTACAATTCCTGGATGGCAGAGTGTGCGGGCACTCGGTTCCTCGACTGGTATGTCGGCACTGCTAATCTTCTTCCGACCACCCAGATCTCTAAAGAACTTATTGTAATGGGGAGTTATGCAACAGTAAGCCTGCTCATTTGAGAGTCCATGGTCTGAGAGTACTAGAGTGGTAGTCCCCTATTTATAGACTAGGATGAGGTGATCCCTTGAAGTCGAATTGGACTAGGAGAAGATGTGACAGACCAAAGAATCTCAACAGTGTTACCTAGGTTAAACTAGGGTTTTTCTAAGAATTTTGTGAATAAGACTGTATGAGAACGTTGTATTTGTAAATAAACAAATAATAGTTTTAATAGAAATAAATAAATGTTTTGGAGGACTTAAAATCTCCAAAAAAGATCAAAGAACAAAGTTCATGATTGAGAAAGTGATTTCGGACCAAAACGCTTAAAAGGTAGTAGTTTCAGTATTCGAAAAGTATAGATATAAAAAAATGGCAAGTTAGAGCAAAAGTAAGATAAGATAAGTGTTTTAGTGTTTTTAAGAGTTTTGAGATTAAGTTAGATCAAACTGATTGCACGAATAGCTAGATATGTCCTCCGGTGCATTTTCCCAGAAATTTCATCATTTTCAGAAAAATAATGATGCTTTTCGGAATCAAAAATCCCAAGAGATTACCTTAGGTAAACCAAGTTCACTAAAAGACAAAATGTTATGGTTTCGATTTTTATTCAAACTATAGTAAAATAAAGGTAAACTGATCGCACGGAAGGCCCTAGAAACTCGCCTATGCGATTTCGGTGAAATTTCTTTCAGTTTGACTTTTGGTCAAACTTTGACTTTCGAATTAGTTGGGTGGGGTCACGCATGATGTCACATATAAAAATTTTCAAGATCATTAAATATCTTGTCATACCATACACAACAAACTAACAAGAATATAAATTCATACCTCAGAGTATGCCAAACTACAGGAGGAGAATGACTGAAGGGCTTCAACCAACTAGCCTTTTCTACTATTCTCCAATTCCAGGATGGAAGAGTGTGTGGGCACTCGGTTCCTCGACTGGTATGCCGGCACTACTAATCTTCTTCCGACCACCAAGATCTGTAAAGAACTTATTGTCATGGGGAGTTATGCAATAGCAAGCCGGCTCATTTGGGAGTCCATGGTCTGAGAGTACTAGAGTGGTAGGGCCCCTATTTATAGACTAGGATGAGGTGATCCCTTGAATTCGAATTGGACTAGGTGAAGATGTGACGGACCAAAGAATCTCAACAGTGTTACCTAGGTTAAACTAGGGTGTTTCTAAGAATTTTGTGAATAAGACTGTCTGAGGACACTGTATTTGTAAATAAACAAATAATGGTGTTAATAGAAATAAGTAAATGTTTTGGAGGACTTAAAATCTCCAAAAATGATCAAAGAACAAAGTTCACGATTTAGAAAGTGATTTCGTACCAAAATACTTAAAAGGTAGTAGTTTCAGTATTCAAAAAGCATAGATATAAAGAAATGGCAAATTAAAGCAAAAGTAAGATAACATAAGTGTTTTATTGTTTTTAAGAGTTTTGAGATTAAGTTAGACCGAACTGATAGCACGGATGGCTAGACAAGTCCTCCGGTGCATTTCCTGAGAAATTTCATCATTTTCAAAAAAATAATGATGCTTTTCGGAATCAAAAATCCCAAGAGATTACCTTAGGTAAACCAAGTTCACTAAAAGACAAAAAATTATGGTTCCAATTTTTATTCAAACTATAGTAAAATAAAGATAAACTGATCGCACGGAAGGCCCTAGAAACTCGCCTATGCGATTTCGGTGAAATTTCTTTCAGTTTGAGTTTTGGTCAAACTTTGATATTCGAATTAGTTGGGTGAGGTCATGCATGATGTCACATATAAAATTTTTCAAGATCATTAAATATCTCGTGATACCATGTACATCAAACTAACAAGAATATAAATTCATACCCTAGAGGATGCCAAACTACAGGAGGAGAATGACTGGAGGGCTTCAACCAACTAGCCTTTTCTACTATTCTCCAATTCCTGGATGGCAGAGTGTGTGGGCACTCGGTTCCTCGACTGGTATGCCGGCACTACTAATCTTCTTCCGACCACCCAGATCTATAAAGAACTTATTGTAATGGGGTGTTATGCAACAGTAAGCCTGCTCATTTGAGAGTCCATGGTCTGAGAGTACTTGAATGGTAGGGCCCCTCTTTATAGACTAGGATGAGGTGATCCCTTGAATTGGACTAGGACTACGAGAAGATGTGACGGACCAAAGAACCTCCATAGTGTTACGTAGGTTAAACTAGGGTTTTTCAAAGAATTTTATGAATAAGACTATATGAGAATACTGTATTTGTAAATAAACAAATAATAGTGTTAATAGAAATAAATAAATGTTTTGGAGGACTTAAAATCTCCAAAAATGATCAAACAACAAAGTTCATGATTGAGAAAGTGATTTCGGACCAAAACACTTAAAAGGTAGTAGTTTCAGTATTCGAAAAGTACAGATATAAAGAAATGGCAAGTTAAAGCAAAAGTAAGATAAGATAAGTGTTTTAGTGTTTTTAAGAGTTTTGAGATTAAGTTAGATCGAACTGATAGTACGAATGGGTAGATAAGTCCTCCGGTGCATTCCCTCATAAATTTCAACATTTTCAGAAAAATAATGATGCTTTTCAGAATCAAAAATCCCAATAGATTACCTTAGGTAAACCAAGTTCACTAAAAGACAAAATGTTATGGTTTCGATTTTTATTCAAACTATAGTAAAATAAAGGTAAACTGATCGCACAGAAGGCCCTAGAAACTCGCCTATGCGATTTCGGTGAAATTTCTTTCAGTTTGACTTTTGGTCAAACTTTGACTTTCGAATTAGTTGGGTGGGGTCACGCATGATGTCACATATAAAAATTTTCAAGATCATTAAATATCTTGTCATACCATACACAACAAACTAACAAGAATATAAATTCATACCTCAGAGTATGCCAAACTACAGGAGGAGAATGACTGAAGGGCTTCAACCAACTAGCCTTTTCTACTATTCTCCAATTCCAGGATGGCAGAGTGTGTGGGCACTCGGTTCCTCGACTGGTATGCCGGCACTACTAATCTTCTTCCGACCACCAAGATCTGTAAAGAACTTATTGTCATGGGGAGTTATGCAATAGCAAGCCGGCTCATTTGGGAGTCCATGGTATGAGAGTACTAGAGTGGTAGGGCCCCTATTTATAGACTAGGATGAGGTGATCCCTTGAATTCGAATTGGACTAGGAGAAGATGTGACGGACCAAAGAATCTCAACAGTGTTACCTAGGTTAAACTAGGGTGTTTCTAAGAATTTTGTGAATAAGACTGTCTGAGGACACTGTATTTGTAAATAAACAAATAATGGTGTTAATAGAAATAAGTAATTGTTTTGGAGGACTTAAAATCTCCAAAAATGATCAAAGAACAAAGTTCACGATTTAGAAAGTGATTTCGTACCAAAATACTTAAAAGGTAGTAGTTTCAGTATTCAAAAAGCATAGATATAAAGAAATGGCAAATTAAAGCAAAAGTAAGATAACATAAGTGTTTTATTGTTTTTAAGAGTTTTGAGATTAAGTTAGACCGAACTGATAGCACGGATGGCTAGACAAGTCCTCCGGTGCATTTCCTGAGAAATTTCATCATTTTCAAAAAAATAATGATGCTTTTCGGAATCAAAAATCCCAAGAGATTACCTTAGGTAAACCAAGTTCACTAAAAGACAAAAAATTATGGTTCCAATTTTTATTCAAACTATAGTAAAATAAAGGTAAACTGATCGCACGGAAGGCCCTAGAAACTCGCCTATGCGATTTCGGTGAAATTTCTTTCAGTTTGAGTTTTGGTCAAACTTTGATATTCGAATTAGTTGGGTGAGGTCATGCATGATGTCACATATAAAATTTTTCAAGATCATTAAATATCTCGTGATACCATGTACATCAAACTAACAAGAATATAAATTCATACCCTAGAGGATGCCAAACTACAGGAGGAGAACGACTGGAGGGCTTCAACCAACTAGCCTTTTCTACTATTCTCCAATTCCTGGATGGCAGAGTGTGTGGGCACTCGGTTCCTCGACTGGTATGCCGGCACTACTAATCTTCTTCCGACCACCCAGATCTATAAAGAACTTATTGTAATGGGGTGTTATGCAACAGTAAGCCTGCTCATTTGAGCGTCCATGGTCTGAGAGTACTTGAATGGTAGGGCCCCTCTTTATAGACTAGGATGAGGTGATCCCTTGAATTGGACTAGGACTACGAGAAGATGTGACGGACCAAAGAACCTCCATAGTGTTACGTAGGTTAAACTAGGGTTTTTCAAAGAATTTTATGAATAAGACTATATGAGAATACTGTATTTGTAAATAAACAAATAATAGTGTTAATAGAAATAAATAAATGTTTTGGAGGACTTAAAATCTCCAAAAATGATCAAACAACAAAGTTCATGATTGAGAAAGTGATTTCGGACCAAAACACTTAAAAGGTAGTAGTTTCAGTATTCGAAAAGTACAGATATAAAGAAATGGCAAGTTAAAGCAAAAGTAAGATAAGATAAGTGTTTTAGTGTTTTTAAGAGTTTTGAGATTAAGTTAGATCGAACTGATAGTACGAATGGGTAGATAAGTCCTCCGGTGCATTCCCTCATAAATTTCAACATTTTCAGAAAAATAATGATGCTTTTCAGAATCAAAAATCCCAATAGATTACCTTAGGTAAACCAAGTTCACTAAAAGACAAAAAATTATGGTTTCGATTTTTATTCAAACTATAGTAAAATAAAGGTAAACTGATCGCACAGAAGGCCCTAGAAACTCGCCTATGTGATTTCGGTGAAATTTCTTTCAGTTTGACTTTTGGTCAAACTTTGACTTTCGAATTAGTTGGGTGAGGTCATGCATGAGGTCACATATAAAATTTTTCAAGATCATTAAATATCTCGTGATACCATATACAACAAACTAACAAGAATATTAATTCATACCTCAGAGGATGCCAAACTACAGGAGGAGAATGATTAGAGGGCGTCAACCAACTAGCCTTTTCTACTATTCTACAATTCCTGGATGGCAGAGTGTGCGGGCACTCGGTTCCTCGACTGGTATGTCGGCACTGCTAATCTTCTTCCGACCACCCAGATCTCTGAAGAACTTATTGTAATGGGGAGTTATGCAACAGTAAGCCTGCTCATTTGAGAGTCCATGGTCTGAGAGTACTAGAGTGGTAGGCCCCTATTTATAGACTAGGATGAGGTGATCCCTTGAAGTCGAATTGGACTAGGAGAAGATGTGACGGACCAAAGAATCTCAACAGTGTTACCTAGGTTAAACTAGGGTTTTTCTAAGAATTTTGTGAATAAGACTGTATGAGAACGCTGTATTTGTAAATAAACAAATAATAGTTTTAATAGAAATAAATAAATGTTTTGGAGGACTTAAAATCTCCAAAAAAGATCAAAGAACAAAGTTCATGATTGAGAAAGTGATTTCGGACCAAAACGCTTAAAAGGTAGTAGTTTCAGTATTCGAAAAGTATAGATATAAAGAAATGGCAAGTTAAACCAAAAGTAAGATAAGATAAGTGTTTTAGTGTTTTTAAGAGTTTTGAGATTAAGTTAGATCAAACTGATTGCACGAATAGCTAGATATGTCCTCCGGTGCATTTGCTCAGAAATTTCATCATTTTCAGAAAAATAATGATGCTTTTCGGAATCAAAAATCCCAAGAGATTACCTTAGGTAAACCAAGTTCACTAAAAGACAAAATGTTATGGTTTCGATTTTTATTCAAACTATAGTAAAATAAAGGTAAACTGATCGCACGGAAGGCCCTAGAAACTCGCCTATGCGATTTCGGTGAAATTTCTTTCAGTTTGACTTTTGGTCAAACTTTGACTTTCGAATTAGTTGGGTGAGGTCACGCATGATGTCACATATAAAAATTTTCAAGATCATTAAATATCTTGTCATACCATACACAACAAACTAACAAGAATATAAATTCATACCTCAGAGTATGCCAAACTACAGGAGGAGAACGACTGAAGGGCTTCAACCAACTAGCCTTTTCTACTATTCTCCAATTCCAGGATGGCAGAGTGTGTGGGCACTCGGTTCCTCGACTAGTATGCCGGCACTACTAATCTTCTTCCGACCACCAAGATCTGTAAAGAACTTATTGTCATGGGGAGTTATGCAATAGCAAGCCGGCTCATTTGGGAGTCCATGGTCTGAGAGTACTAGAGTGGTAGGGCCCCTATTTATAGACTAGGATGAGGTGATCCCTTGAATTCGAATTGGACTAGGAGAAGATGTGACGGACCAAAGAATCTCAACAGTGTTACCTAGGTTAAACTAGGGTGTTTCTAAGAATTTTGTGAATAAGACTGTCTGAGGACACTGTATTTGTAGATAAACAAATAATGGTGTTAATAGAAATAAATAAATGTTTTGGAGGACTTAAAATCTCCAAAAATGATCAAAGAACAAAGTTCACGATTTAGAAAGTGATTTCGTACCAAAATACTTAAAAGGTTGTTGTTTCAGTATTCAAAAAGCATAGATATGAAGAAATGGCAAATTAAAGCAAAAGTAAGATAACATAAGTGTTTTATTGTTTTTAAGAGTTTTGAGATTAAGTTAGACCGAACTGATAGCACGGATGGCTAGACAAGTCCTCCGGTGCATTTCCTGAGAAATTTCATCATTTTCAAAAAAATAATGATGCTTTTCGGAATCAAAAATCCCAAGAGATTACCTTAGGTAAACCAAGTTCACTAAAAGACAAAAAATTATGGTTCCAATTTTTATTCAAACTATAGTAAAATAAAGGTAAACTGATCGCACGGAAGGCCCTAGAAACTCGCCTATGCGATTTCGGTGAAATTTCTTTCAGTTTGACTTTTGGTCAAACTTTGACATTCGAATTAGTTGGGTGAGGTCATGCATGATGTCACATATAAAATTTTTCAAGATCATTAAATATCTCGTGATACCATGTACATCAAACTAACAAGAATATAAATTCATACCCTAGAGGATGCCAAACTACAGGAGGAGAATGACTGGAGGGCTTCAACCAACTAGCCTTTTCTACTATTCTCCAATTCCTGGATGGCAAAGTGTGTGGGCACTCGGTTCCTCGACTGGTATGCCGGCACTACTAATCTTCTTCCGACCACCCAGATCTATAAAGAACTTATTGTAATGGGGTGTTATGCAATAGTAAGCCTGCTCATTTGAGAGTCCATGGTCTGAGAGTACTTGAATGGTAGGGCCCCTCTTTATAGACTAGGATGAGGTGATCCCTTGAATTGGACTAGGACTAGGAGAAGATGTGACGGACCAAAGAACCTCCATAGTGTTATGTAGGTTAAACTAGGGTTTTTCAAAGAATTTTGTGAATAAGACTATATGAGAATACTGTATTTGTAAATAAACAAATAATAGTGTTAATAGAAATAAATAAATGTTTTGGAGGACTTAAAATCTCCAAAAATGATCAAACAACAAAGTTCATGATTGAGAAAGTGATTTCGGACCAAAACACTTAAATGGTAGTAGTTTCAGTATTCGAAAAGTACAGATATAAAGAAATGGCAAGTTAAAGCAAAAGTAAGATAAGATAAGTGTTTTAGTGTTTTTAAGAGTTTTGAGATTAAGTTAGATCGAACTGATAGTACGAATGGGTAGATAAGTCCTCCGGTGCATTCCCTCATAAATTTCAACATTTTCAGAAAAATAATGATGCTTTTCAGAATCAAAAATCCCAATAGATTACCTTAGGTAAACCAAGTTCACTAAAAGACAAAAAATTATGGTTTCGATTTTTATTCAAATTATAGTAAAATAAAGGTAAACTGATCGCACGGAAGGCCCTAGAAACTCGCCTATGTGATTTCGGTGAAATTTCTTTCAGTTTGACTTTTGGTCAAACTTTGACTTTCGAATTAGTTGGGTGAGGTCATGCATGAGGTCACATATAAAATTTTTCAAGATCATTAAATATCTCGTGATACCATATACAACAAACTAACAAGAATATTAATTCATACCTCAGAGGATGCCAAACTACAGGAGGAGAATGATTAGAGGGCGTCAACCAACTAGCCTTTTCTACTATTCTACAATTCCTGGATGGCAGAGTGTGCGGGCACTCGGTTCCTCGACTGGTATGTCGGCACTGCTAATCTTCTTCCGACCACCCAGATCTCTAAAGAACTTATTGTAATGGGGAGTTATGCAACAGTAAGCCTGCTCATTTGAGAGTCCATGGTCTGAGAGTACTAGAGTGGTAGGCCCCTATTTATAGACTAGGATGAGGTGATCCCTTGAAGTCGAATTGCACTAGGAGAAGATGTGACGGACCAAAGAATCTCAACAGTGTTACCTAGGTTAAACTAGGGCTTTTCTAAGAATTTTGTGAATAAGACTGTATGAGAACGCTGTATTTGTAAATAAACAAATAATAGTTTTAATAGAAATAAGTAAATGTTTTGGAGGACTTAAAATCTCCAAAAAAGATCAAAGAACAAAGTTCATGATTGAGAAAGTGATTTCGGACCAAAACGCTTAAAAGGTAGTAGTTTCAGTATTCGAAAAGTATATATATAAAGAAATGGCAAGTTAAACCAAAAGTAAGATAAGATAAGTGTTTTAGTGTTTTTAAGAGTTTTGAGATTATGTTAGATCAAACTGATTGCACGAATAGCTAGATATGTCCTCCGGTGCATTTCCTCAGAAATTTCATCATTTTCAGAAAAATAATGATGCTTTTCGGAATCAAAAATCCCAAGAGATTACCTTAGGTAAACCAAGTTCACTAAAAGACAAAATGTTATGGTTTCGATTTTTATTCAAACTATAGTAAAATTATGGCAAACTGATCGCACGGAAGGCCCTAGAAACTCGCCTATGCGATTTTGGTGAAATTTCTTTCAGTTTGACTTTTGGTCAAACTTTGACTTTCGAATTAGATGGGTGAGGTCACGCATGATGTCACATATAAAAATTTTCAAGATCATTAAATATCTTGTCATACCATACGCAACAAACTAACAAGAATATAAATTCATACCTCAGAGTATGCAAAACTACAGGAGGAGAATGACTAAAGGGCTTCAACCAACTAGACTTTTCTACTATTCTCCAATTCCTGGATGGCAGAGTGTGTGGGCACTCGATTCGTCGACTGGTATGCCGGCACTGCTAATCTTCTTCCGACCACCCAGATCTATAAAGAACTTATTGTCATGGGGAGTTATGCAATAGCAAGCCTACTCATTTGGGAGTCCATGGTCTGAGAGTACTAGAGTGGTCGGGCCCCTATTTATAGACTAGGATGAGGTGATCCCTTGAATTCGAATTGGACTAGGAGAAGATGTGATGGACCAAAGAATCTCAATAGTGTTACCTAGGTTAAACTAGGGTTTTTCTGAGAATTTTATGAATAAGACTGTATGAGGACACTGTATTTGTAAATAAACAAATAATGGTGTTAATAGAAATAAATAAATGTTTTGGAGGACTTAAAATCTCCAAAAATGATCAAAGAACAAAGTTCACGATTTAGAAAGTGATTTCGTACCAAAATACTTAAAAGGTAGTAGTTTCAGTATTCAAAAAGCATAGATATAAAGAAATGGCAAGTTAAAGCAAAAGTAAGATAACATAAGTGTTTTATTGTTTTTAAGAGTTTTGAGATTAAGTTAGACCGAACTGATAGCACGGATGGCTAGACAAGTCCTCCGGTGCATTTCCTGAGAAATTTCATCATTTTCAAAAAAATAATGATGCTTTTCGAAATCAAAAATCCCAAGAGATTACCTTAGGTAAACCAAGTTCACTAAAAGACAAAAAATTATGGTTCCAATTTTTATTCAAACTATAGTAAAATAAAGGTAAACTGATCGCACGGAAGGCCCTAGAAACTCGCCTATGCGATTTCGGTGAAATTTCTTTCAGTTTGACTTTTGGTCAAACTTTGACATTCGAATTAGTTGGGTGAGGTCATGCATGATGTCACATATAAAATTTTTCAAGATCATTAAATATCTCGTGACACCATGTACATCAAACTAACAAGAATATAAATTCATACCCCAGAGGATGCCAAACTACAGGAGGAGAATGACTGGAGGGCTTCAACCAACTAGCCTTTTCTACTATTCTCCAATTCCTGGATGGCAGAGTGTGTGGGCACTCGGTTCCTCGACTGGTATGCCGGCACTACTAATCTTCTTCCGACCACCCAGATCTATAAAGAACTTATTGTAATGGGGTGTTATGCAATAGTAAGCCAGCTCATTTGAGAGTCCATGGTCTGAGAGTACTTGAATGGTAGGGCCCCTCTTTATAGACTAGGATGAGGTGATCCCTTGAATTGGACTAGGACTAGGAGAAGATGTGACGGACCAAAGAACCTCCATAGTGTTACGTAGGTTAAACTAGGGTTTTTCAAAGAATTTTGTGAATAAGACTATATGAGAATACTGTATTTGTAAATAAACAAATAATAGTGTTAATAGAAATAAATAAATGTTTTGGAGGACTTAAAATCTCCAAAAATGATCAAACAACAAAGTTCATGATTGAGAAAGTGATTTCGGACCAAAACACTTAAAAGGTAGTAGTTTCAGTATTCGAAAAGTACAGATATAAAGAAATGGCAAGTTAAAGCAAAAGTAAGATAAGATAAGTGTTTTAGTGTTTTTAAGAGTTTTGAGATTAAGTTAGATCGAACTGATAGTACGAATGGGTAGATAAGTCCTCCGGTGCATTCCCTCATAAATTTCAACATTTTCAGAAAAATAATGATGCTTTTCAGAATCAAAAATCCCAATAGATTACCTTAGGTAAACCAAGTTCACTAAAAGACAAAAAATTATGGTTTCGATTTTTATTCAAACTATAGTAAAATAAAGGTAAACTGATCGCACGGAAGGCCCTAGAAACTCGCCTATGTGATTTCGGTGAAATTTCTTTCAGTTTGACTTTTGGTCAAACTTTGACTTTCGAATTAGTTGGGTGAGGTCATGCATGAGGTCACATATAAAATTTTTCAAGATCATTAAATATCTCGTGATACCATATACAACAAACTAACAAGAATATTAATTCATACCTCAGAGGATGCCAAACTACAGGAGGAGAATGATTAGAGGGCGTCAACCAACTAGCCTTTTCTACTATTCTACAATTCCTGGATGGCAGAGTGTGCGGGCACTCGGTTCCTCGACTGGTATGTCGGCACTGCTAATCTTCTTCCGACCACCCAGATCTCTAAAGAACTTATTGTAATGGGGAGTTATGCAACAGTAAGCCTGCTCATTTGAGAGTCCATGGTCTGAGAGTACTAGAGTGGTAGGCCCCTATTTATAGACTAGGATGAGGTGATCCCTTGAAGTCGAATTGCACTAGGAGAAGATGTGACGGACCAAAGAATCTCAACAGTGTTACCTAGGTTAAACTAGGGCTTTTCTAAGAATTTTGTGAATAAGACTGTATGAGAACGCTGTATTTGTAAATAAACAAATAATAGTTTTAATAGAAATAAGTAAATGTTTTGGAGGACTTAAAATCTCCAAAAAAGATCAAAGAACAAAGTTCATGATTGAGAAAGTGATTTCGGACCAAAACGCTTAAAAGGTAGTAGTTTCAGTATTCGAAAAGTATAGATATAAAGAAATGGCAAGTTAAACCAAAAGTAAGATAAGATAAGTGTTTTAGTGTTTTTAAGAGTTTTGAGTTTAAGTTAGATCAAACTGATTGCACGAATAGCTAGATATGTCCTCCGGTGCATTTCCTCAGAAATTTCATCATTTTCAGAAAAATAATGATGCTTTTCGGAATCAAAAATCCCAAGAGATTACCTTAGGTAAACCAAGTTCACTAAAAGACAAAATGTTATGGTTTCGATTTTTATTCAAACTATAGTAAAATTAAGGCAAACTGATCGCACGGAAGGCCCTAGAAACTCGCCTATGCGATTTTGGTGAAATTTCTTTCAGTTTGACTTTTGGTCAAACTTTGACTTTCGAATTAGATGGGTGAGGTCACGCATGATGTCACATATAAAAATTTTCAAGATCATTAAATATCTTGTCATACCATACGCAACAAACTAACAAGAATATAAATTCATACCTCAGAGTATGCAAAACTACAGGAGGAGAATGACTAAAGGGCTTCAACCAACTAGACTTTTCTACTATTCTCCAATTCCTGGATGGCAGAGTGTGTGGGCACTCGATTCGTCGACTGGTATGCCGGCACTGCTAATCTTCTTCCGACCACCCAGATCTATAAAGAACTTATTGTCATGGGGAGTTATGCAATAGCAAGCCTACTCATTTGGGAGTCCATGGTCTGAGAGTACTAGAGTGGTCGGGCCCCTATTTATAGACTAGGATGAGGTGATCCCTTGAATTCGAATTGGACTAGGAGAAGATGTGATGGACCAAAGAATCTCAATAGTGTTACCTAGGTTAAACTAGGGTTTTTCTGAGAATTTTATGAATAAGACTGTATGAGGACACTGTATTTGTAAATAAACAAATAATGGTGTTAATAGAAATAAATAAATGTTTTGGAGGACTTAAAATCTCCAAAAATGATCAAAGAACAAAGTTCACGATTTAGAAAGTGATTTCGTACCAAAATACTTAAAAGGTAGTAGTTTCAGTATTCAAAAAGCATAGATATAAAGAAATGGCAAGTTAAAGCAAAAGTAAGATAACATAAGTGTTTTATTGTTTTTAAGAGTTTTGAGATTAAGTTAGACCGAACTGATAGCACGGATGGCTAGACAAGTCCTCCGGTGCATTTCCTGAGAAATTTCATCATTTTCAAAAAAATAATGATGCTTTTCGAAATCAAAAATCCCAAGAGATTACCTTAGGTAAACCAAGTTCACTAAAAGACAAAAAATTATGGTTCCAATTTTTATTCAAACTATAGTAAAATAAAGGTAAACTGATCGCACGGAAGGCCCTAGAAACTCGCCTATGCGATTTCGGTGAAATTTCTTTCAGTTTGACTTTTGGTCAAACTTTGACATTCGAATTAGTTGGGTGAGGTCATGCATGATGTCACATATAAAATTTTTCAAGATCATTAAATATCTCGTGACACCATGTACATCAAACTAACAAGAATATAAATTCATACCCTAGAGGATGCCAAACTACAGGAGGAGAATGACTGGAGGGCTTCAACCAACTAGCCTTTTCTACTATTCTCCAATTCCTGGATGGCAGAGTGTGTGGGCACTCGGTTCCTCGACTGGTATGCCGGCACTACTAATCTTCTTTCGACCACCCAGATCTATAAAGAACTTATTGTAATTGGGTGTTATGCAACAGTAAGCCTGCTCATTTGAGAGTCCATGGTCTGAGAGTACTTGAATGGTAGGGCCCCTCTTTATAGACTAGGATGAGGTGATCCCTTGAATTCGAATTGGACTAGGAGAAGAGGTGAGGACCAAAGAATCTCAATAGTGTTACCTAGGTTAAACTAGGGTTTTTCTGAGAATTTTATGAATAAGACAGTATGAGGACACTGTATTTGTAAATAAACAAATAATGGTGTTAATAGAAATAAATAAATGTGTTGGAGGACTTAAAATCTCCAAAAATGATCAAAGAACAAAGTTCACAATTTAGAAAGTGATTTCGTACCAAAATACTTAAAAGGTAGTAGTTTCAGTATTCAAAAAGCATAGATATAAAGAAATGGCAAGTTAAAGCAAAAGTAAGATAAAATAAGTGTTTTATTGTTTTTAAAAGTTTTGAGATTAAATTAGATCGAACTGATATCACGGATGGCTAGACAAGTCCGCCGGTGCATTTCCTGAGAAATTTCATCATTTTCAGAAAAATAATGATGCTTTTTGGAAACAAAAATCCCAAGAGATTACCGTAGGTAAACCATGTTCACTAAAAGACGAAAAATTATGGTTACGATTTTTATTCAAACTATAGTAAAATAAAGGCAAGCTGATCACACGGAAGGCCCTAGAAACTCACCTACGCGATTTCGGTGAAATTTCTTTCAGTTTGACTTTTGGTCAAACTTTGACTTTCAAATTTGTTGGGTGAGGTCATGCATGATGTCACATGTAAAATTTTTCAAGATCATTAGATATCTTGTGATGCCATATACAATAAACTAACAAGAATATAAATTCATGCCTCAGAGGATGCCAAACTACAGGAGGAGAATGACTGGAGGGCTTCAACCAACTAGCCTATTCTACTATTCTCCAATTCCTGGATGGCAGAGTGTGTGGGCACTCAGTTCCTCAACTGGTATGCCGACACTGCTAATCTTCTTTCGACCATCCAGATCTCTAAAGAACTTATTGTAATGGGGAGTTATACAACAGTAAGCCTGCTCATTTGAGAGTCCATGGTCTGAGAGTACTAGAGTGGTGGGGCCCCTATTTATAGACTAGGATGAGCTGATCCCTTGAATTCAAATTGGACTAGGAGAAGATGTGACGGAGCAAAGAATCTCAATAGTGTTACCTAGGTTAAACTAGGGTTTTTCTAAGAATTTTATGAATAAGACTGTATGAGAACACTGTATTTGTAAATAAACAAATAATAGTGTTTATAGAAATAAATAAATGTTTTGGAGGACTTAAAATCTCCAAAAATGATCAAAGAACAAAGTTCACGATTTAGAAAGTGATTTCGTACCAAAATGCTTAAAAGGTAGTAGTTTCAGTATTCAAAAAGCATAAATATAAAGAAATGGCAAGTTAAAGCAAAAGTAAGATAACATAAGTGTTTTAGTGTTTTTAAGAGTTTTGAGATTAAGTTAGACCGAACTGATAGCACGGATGGCTAGACAAGTCCTCCGGTGCATTTCCTGAGAAATTTCATCATTTTCAAAAAAATAATGATGCTTTTCGGAATCAAAAATCCCAAGAGATTACCTTAGGTAAACCATGTTCACTAAAAGACGAAAAATTATTGTTATGATTTTTATTCAAACTATAGTAAAATAAAGGCGAACTGATCACACGGAAGGCCCTAGAAACTAACCTATGCGATTTCGGTGAAATTTCTTTCAGTTTGACTTTTGGTCAAACTTTGACTTTCAAATTTGTTGGGTGAGGTCATGCGTGATGTCACTTGTAAAATTTTTCAGGATCATTAGATATCTGGTGATGCCATATACAATAAACTAACAACAATATAAATTCAATCCTTAGAGGACGCCAAACAACAGGAGGAGAATGATTGGAGGGCTTCAACCAACTAGCCTTCTCTACTATTCTTCAATTCTTGGATGGTAGAGCGTGTGGGCACTCGGTTCCTCGACTGCTATGCTAGCACTGCTAATCTTCTTCTAACCATCCATATCTCTAAAGAACTTATAGTCATGGTAAGTTATGCAACAGTAAGCCTGCTCATCTGAGAGTCCATGGTCTGAGAGTACTAAAGTGGCAGGGCCCCTATTTATAGACTAGCACGAGGTGATCCCTTGAATGGGAATTGGACTAGGACTAGGAGAAGATGTGGCGGACCAAAGAACCTCAATAGTGCTACGTGTAGGAAAATAAATCGGTAAAAACGTATCAGAGTGGCGCAGCGGAACAATAAAAAATTTTTAGATCGTTAAATATCTCATGATGCCATATACCATAAACCAACAACAATTAAAACTCATACCTCAAGGACGCCAATCTTGCAGGAGGAGAATGACTGGAGGCTTCAACCAACTAGCCTTCTCTACTATTCTCCAATTCCCGAATGGCTGAGTGTGTGGGCACTCTAAACCTCGATCAGTATGCTAGCACTGCTAGTCTTCTTCCGACCACCCAGATCTCTAAAGAACTTTATTGTCACGATGAGCTGTGCAACAATAAGCCTGCTCACCTGAGAGTCTGTGGTCTGAGAGAACTGGAGTGGCAGGTCCTCTATTTATAGACCTGCATGAGGTGAATCTCTGAATTTGAATTGGATTAGGAAAAGATATTTTCCCTTATCCAAACCCATAAAATCTGAATTTTTCCAAGGGAGAATCTCCACTAAAAATTCAGTTTTCTTAGGATAGATCCAATCCAAATCTCAACAAGATTTTAACTAGAATTTTATCTCCCTTTTTCAACCAAAAAATCTGAAAATTTCAAGGTGTATCTTCCCTAAAGATTTCGGCCACTTTTAGGATAAGGAAGAATCAAAATTCCACTAGGATTTTTCAAGCTAAATCTCATCTCAACCTTATCCAAAAATAACCGAATTTTCCTTGGATTAAGGCTCCAAAATTTCGGCCACTTTTAGGGAAGGAGAGAATCCAAATTCAACTAGGATTGAAACTTGAATTTTCCCTTGAATCTTATCCACAAAAACCGAATTTTCCATTGAGGATTATCCTCAAAAAATTCGCCCACTTTTGTTGGGATTTGGATTCAAAATTCAAGTAGGATTCTAACAAGATTATCCTCTCCGAATCCAACTCAAGTTCGAATTTCAAACCTTGTGGATTTTCCCACAACAAATTCGAATCCTACTTGGACTGTGATTCAAAATTTGAATTTCAAATTTCAAATTCAAATTTCAAATTTCAAATTTCAAATTTCAAATTTAAATTTCAAATTCAAATTTCAAATTCGAATTTCAAATTCAAATTTCAAATTCAAATTTCAAATTTCAAAATTCAAATTTCATATTTCAAAATTCAAATTTCAAATTCCACAAAACGGTTGTGTTTCATATTCTTGTTCTCATGGATAATTTTCTACAACTCCAATCCAATCTCAAATAAAATCATGGCAACTTTATTTGGAGTTCGAATAATTGTGTACTCTATTATCCAAAACAAAATCTGAATCCAACCGGAGAGAATCTTCTCTACCATCCTAATCCTGTGTCATCACCATCCACACATAACAAACTAGCCAATAGCATACACAAATCAATTTGCCAAACGTTAAGGAATTATGTGGAGCTAGTAGAGGGACTGATTGGACATATATAATCGGGCTCCCGTGATTCCATATGCTCATCATTCTTTACCGAACAACTCAATCATATGATCACTAATTTTAGAGTCACACCACTATAAACCTGAAACTGAACTCCCAATTATATATCGTATTATGTAAGCCTGTGACGAGCTACCATCCAATGACCTTGTCATATATGCAAAACCCTCATATGATATCCATGATCAGCCTTAGGTCAAAGTCCGTTTAATCCTACTGATCAGGCTATCTTAAAGTTCCATTATACTTCCGAATCAAGAAAATGATTATTCACCATATGTGAATAAGAAGTCATCCGCCCAGCAGACGACCCAAGGCCTTGTCCATTTTCACATTCAGTATAATGCCTTTAAGAGGATACCTTTAACTCCTCAGAGCTATGATTCCGATATCTGCAAACAAACCCTTCATCGTATACAAGTCATGCACCCAACGAACCGGTCTATAAGCTTACTACCTCTGAGACGCTTTAGCCATTGGAACATCAAAGTACACAAGTCATATACATGAAGTAGTTCATTTACTCAGGATTAAGGTTATTGCACAATGAACGTCAAAAGCAGATTGATCCACTCATAGCAGACTATGTAGATCAATCACGCTTTAGTCCCGGTCTAATATGTCACCACCAAGCAACATATCCATGTCTCTACTTGGGAGTCCAGCTCCAGACAGTCAAGACAGACCGTCCCCTCCAAGGCTTTAGACAACATAATAGTCTTAACATGAGTTAGATGCTCGGTCTAACCCCATAGACTACAGACCATAGTTTAGACTGCTAACTTTAGAACATTGTCTTCTCGCATATAAAAGACCATTGTATGCAACGTTCTAACAGTTTTAACACAAGCAGTAGTGAGCCATATTTGCTTACATTTACTTTAACATGTAAATAAGACGAGGACGGATAGCAATGTAATGAATAACCTCTATATATAATTTTATTATCCAGTTCAAAATGAATACATCAAAAATGTCTCTAATACTTAGGGCATTTCCTAACACTACGCAGGTTAAACTAGGGTTTTTCTAAGAATTTTGTGAATAAGACTGTATGAGAACACTGTATTTGTAAATAAACAAATAATAGTGTTAATAGAAATAAATAAATGTTTTAGAGGACTTAAAATCTCCAAAAATGATCAAAGAACAAAGTTCATGATTGAGAAAGTGATTTCATACCAAAATGCTTAATAGGTAGTAGTTTCAGTATTCAAAAAGCATAGATATAAAGAAATGGCAAGTTAAAGCAAAAGTAAGATAACATAAGTGTTTTAGCGTTTTTAAGAGTTTTGAGATTAAGTTAGATCGAACTGATAGCACGGATGGCTAGACAAGTCCGCCGATGCATTTCCTGAGAAATTTCATCATTTTCAGAAAAATAATGACGCTTTTCGGAATCAAAAATCCCAAGAGATTACCTTAGGTAAACCATGTTCACTAAGAGGCGAAAAATTATGGTTACGATTTTTATTCAAACTATAGTAAAATAAAGGCAAACTGATTACACGGAAGGCCCTAGAAACTCACCTACGCGATTTCGGTGAAATTTCTTTCAGCTTGACTTTTGGTCAAACTTTGACTTTCAAATTTGTTAGGTGATGTCATGCATGATGTCACATGTAAAATTTTTCAAGATCATTAGATATCTTGTGATGCCTTATACAATAAACTAATAACAATATAAATTCAAACCTTAGAAGACGCCAAACCACAGGAAGAGAATGAGTGGAGGGCTTCAACCAACTAGCCTTCTCTAGTATTCTCCAATTCTTGGATGGCAGAGTGTGTGGGCACTTGGTTCCTCGACTGCTATGCTAGCACTGCTAATCTTCTTCCGACTATCCAGATCTATAAAGAACTTATTATCATGGTAAGTTATGCAACAGTAAGCCTGCTCATCTGAGAGTCCATCGTCGGAGAGTACTAGAGTGGCAGGGCCCCTATTTATAGACTAGCACGAGGTGATCCCTTGAATTGGAATTGGACTAGGACTAGGAGAAGATGTGACGGACCAAAGAACCTCCATAGTGTTACGTAGGTTAAACTAGGGTTTTTCTAAGAATTTTGTGAATAAGACTATATGAGAATACTGTATTTGTAAATAAACAAATAATAGTGTTAATAGAAATAAATAAATGTTTTGGAGGACTTAAAATCTCCAAAAATGATCAAACAACAAAGTTCATGATTGAGAAAGTGATTTCGGACCAAAACACTTAAAAGGTAGTAGTTTCAGCATTCGAAAAGTACAGATATAAAGAAATGGCAAGTTAAAGCAAAAGTAAGATAAGATAAGTGTTTTAGTGTTTTTAAGAGTTTTGAGATTAAGTTAGATCGAACTGATAGTATGAATGGGTAGATAAGTCCTCCGGTGCATTCCCTCATAAATTTCAACATTTTCAGAAAAATAATGATGCTTTTCAGAATCAAAAATCCCAATAGATTACCTTAGGTAAACCAAGTTCACTAAAAGACAAAAAATTATGGTTTCGATTTTTATTCAAACTATAGTAAAATAAAGGTAAACTGATCGCACGGAAGGCCCTAGAAACTCGCATATGCGATTTCGGTGAAATTTCTTTCAGTTTGACTTTTGGTCAAACTTTGACTTTCGAATTAGTTGGGTGAGGTCATGCATGATGTCACATATAAAATTTTTCAAGATCATTAAATATCTCGTGATACCATATACAACAAACTAACAAGAATATTAATTCATACCTCAGAGGATGCCAAACTACAGGAGGAGAATGATTGGAGGGATTCAACCAACTAGCCTTTTCTACTATTCTACAATTCCTGGATGGCAGAGTGTGCGGGCACTCGGTTCCTCGACTGGTATGTCGGCACTGCTAAACTTCTTCCGACCACCCAGATCTCTAAAGAACTTATTGTAATGGGGAGTTATGCAACAGTAAGCCTGCTCATTTGAGAGTCCATGGTCTGAGAGTACTAGAGTGGTAGGCCCCTATTTATAGACTAGGATGAGGTGATCCCTTGAAGTCGAATTGCACTAGGAGAAGATGTGACGGACCAAAGAATCTCAATAGTGTTACCTAGGTTAAACTAGGGTTTTTCTAAGAATTTTGTGAATAAGACTGTATGAAAACGCTGTATTTGTAAATAAACAAATAATAGTTTTAATAGAAATAAATAAATGTTTTGGAGGACTTAAAATCTCCAAAAAAGATCAAAGAACAATGTTCATGATTGAGAAAGTGATTTCGGACCAAAATGCTTAAAAGGTAGTAGTTTCAGTATTCGAAAAGTATAGATATAAAGAAATGGCAAGTTAGAGCAAAAGTAAGATAAGATAAGTTTTTTAGTGTTTTTAAGAGTTTTGAGATTAAGTTAGATCAAACTGATTGCACGAATAGCTATATATGTCCTCCGGTGCATTTCCTCAGAAGTTTCATCATTTTCAGAAAAATAATGATGCTTTTCGGAATCAAAAATCTCAAGAGATTACCTTAGGTAAACCAAGTTCACTAAAAGACAAAATGTTATGGTTTCGATTTTTATTCAAACTATAGTAAAATAAAGGTAAACTGATCGCACGGAAGGCCCTAGAAACTCGCCTATGCGATTTTGGTGAAATTTCTTTCAGTTTGACTTTTGGTCAAACTTTGACTTTCGAATTAGTTGGGTGAGGTCACGCATGATGTCACATATAAAAATTTTCAAGATCATTAAATATCTTGTCATACCATACACAACAAACTAACAAGAATATAAATTCATACCTCAGAGTTTGCCAAACTACAGGAGGAGAATGACTGAAGGGCTTCAACCAACTAGCCTTTTCTACTATTCTCCAATTCCTGGATGGCAGAGTGCGTGGGCACTCGGTTCCTCGACTGGTATGCCGGCACTGCTAATCTTCTTCCGACCACCCAGATCTATAAAGAACTTATTGTCATGGGGTGTTATGCAACAGTAAGCCTGCTCATTTGAGAGTCCATGGTCTGAGAGTACTTGAATGGTAGGGCCCCTCTTTATAGACTAGGATGAGGTGATCCCTTGAATTCGAATTGGACTAGGAGAAGAGGTGACGGACCAAAGAATCTCAATAGTGTTACCTAGGTTAAACTAGGGTTTTTCTGAGAATTTTATGAATAAGACAGTATGAGGACACTGTATTTGTAAATAAACAAATAATGGTGTTAATAGAAATAAATAAATGTTTTGGAGGACTTAAAATCTCCAAAAATGATCAAAGAACAAAGTTCACGATTTAGAAAGTGATTTCGTACCAAAATACTTAAAAGGTAGTAGTTTCAGTATTCAAAAAGCATAGATATAAAGAAATGGCAAGTTAAAGCAAAAGTAAGATAAAATAAGTGTTTTATTGTTTTTAAGAGTTTTGAGATTATGTTAGATCGAACTGATAGCACGGATGGCTAGACAAGTCCGCCGGTGCATTTCCTGAGAAATTTCATCATTTTCAGAAAAATAATGATGCTTTTTGGAATCAAAAATCCCAAGAGATTACCGTAGGTAAACCATGTTCACTAAAAGACGAAAAATTATGGTTACGATTTTTATTCAAACTATAGTAAAATAAAGGCAAACTAATCACACGGAAGGCCCTAGAAACTCACCTACGCGATTTCGGTGAAATTTCTTTCAGCTTGACTTTTGGTCAAACTTTGACTTTCAAATTAGTTGGGTGAGGTTATGCATGATGTCACATGTAAAATTTTTCAACATCATTAGATATCTCGTGATGCCATATACAATAAACTAACAACAATATAAATTCAATCCTTAGAGGACGCTAAACCACAGGAGGAGAATGATTGGAGGGCTTCAACCAACTAGCCTTCTCTACTATTCTCCAATTCTTGGATGGCAGAGTGTGTGGGCCCTCGGTTCCTCGATTGCTATGCTAGCACTGCTAATCTTCTTCCGACCATCCAGATCTCTAAAGAACTTATTGTCATGGTAAGTTATGCAACAGTAAGCCTGCTCATCTGAGAGTCCATGGTCTGAGAGTACTAAAGTGGCAGGGCCCCTATTTATAGACTAGCACGAGGTGATCCCTTGAATGGGAATTGGACTAGGACTAGGAGAAGATGGGGCGGACCAAAGAACCTCAATAGTGCTACGTAGGTTAAACTAGGGTTTTTCTAAGAATTTTGTGAATAAGACTGTATGAGAACACTGTATTTGTAAATAAATAAATAATAGTGTTAATAGAAATAAATAAATGTTTTGGAGGACTTAAAATCTCAAAAAATGATCAAACAATAAAGTTCATGATTGAGAAAGTGATTTCAGACCAAAACGCTTAAAAGGTAGTAGTTTCAGTATTCGAAAAGTATAGATATAAAGAAATGGCAAGTTAAAGCAGAAGTAAGATAAGATAAGTGTTTTAGTGTTTTTAAGAGTTTTGAGATTAAGTTAGATGTATTGATAGCACAAATGGCTAGATAAGTCCTCCGGTGCATTTCCTCAGAAATTTCATCATTTTCAGAAAAATAATGATGCTTTTCGGAATCAAAAATCCCAATAGATTACCTTAGGTAAACCAAGTTCACTAAAAGACAAAATTATGGTTTCAATTTTTATTCAAACTATAGTAAAATAAAGGTAAACTGATCGCACGGAAGGCCCTAGAAACTCGCCTATGCGATTTCGGTGAAATTTCTTTCAGTTTGACTTTTGGTCAAACTTTGACTTTCGAATTAGTTGGGTGAGGTCATGCATGATGTCACATATAAAATTTTTCAAGATCATTAAATATCTCGTGATACCATATACAACAAACTAACAAGAATATAAATTCATACCTTAGAGGATGCCAAACTACAGGAGGAGAATGACTGGAGGGCTTCAACCAACTAGCCTTTTCTACTATTCTCCAATTCCTGGATGGCAGAGTGTGTGGGCACTCGGTTCCTCGACTGGTATGCCGACACTGCTAATCTTCTTCCGACCACCCAGATCTCTAAAGAACTTATTGTCACGGGGAGTTATGCAACAGTAAGCCGGGTCATTTTAGAGTCCATGGTCTGAGAGTACTAGAGTGGTAGGTCCCCTGTTTATAGACTAGGATGAGGTGATCCCTTGAATTCGAATTGGACTAGGAGAAGATGGGACAGACCAAAGAATCTCAATAGTGTTACCTAGGTTAAACTAGGGTTTTTTCTAAGAATTTTGTGAATAAGACTGTATGAGGACACTGTATTTGTAAATAAACAAATAATAGTGTTAATAGAAATAAATAAATGTTTTTGAGGACTTAAAATCCCCAAAAATGATCAAAGAACAAAATTCATGATTTAGAAAGTGATTTCGTACCAAAATGCTTAAAAGGTAGTAGTTTCAGCATTCAAAAAGCATAGATATAAAGAAATGGCAAGTTAAAGCAAAAGTAAGATAACATAAGTGTTTTAGTGTTTTTAAGAGTTTTAAGATTAAGTTAGATCGAACTGATAGCACGGATGGCTAGACAAGTCCGCTGGTGCATTTCCTGAGAAATTTCATCATTTTCAGAAAAATAATGACGCTTTTCGGAATCAAAAATCCCAAGAGATTACCTTTGGTAAACCATGTTCACTGAAAGACGAAAAATTATGGTTACGATTTTTATTCAAACTATAGTAAAATAAAGGTAAACTGATCGCACGGAATGCCCTAGAAACTCGCCTATGCGATTTCGGTGAAATTTCTTTCAGTTTGACTTTTGGTCAAACTTTGACTTTCGAATTTGTTGGGTGAGGTCATGCATTGTGACAACCGGGAAATTCAGGCTTTCTCGGCAGAAAATGTACAAATATATGTATAAAACAATTTGTACTATTTAAAGAGCGAAATAAATGTATTTATATTGTTCAGAATACAGTGAAATGTTCTAACAATACTGATGAGTGAGAATTCAGTGTTGATAAAATTCACTGAATTGAAACGGGTGGAACGGTGCCAAAAACGGCATTGAAATCCCTAACCGGTGCACTAAAAGATGAAAAATTTTCGGGATTGATTTTGATCAAACGGAAGCAATATAAATTGATCCGACTGTACAGGAGACCTCCGGAACCCGCCGGGACGATTTCAGGAAAATTTCGGCTAGAACCGGTATCGGTCAAAAAGTAGTCGAATTAATGTGAAAAGTAAAGTCAAAGTCAACACTTTACTTTTCCATTTATGACATCATAAATCAAATTAATAAATGAAAGAAATATGGTGGTTGGTGGCATTAATGGCCAAGATTTAATCACTTTTTGATCTAAAGGCCAAGATTTGACCAAAATTTCACCCATTTAATTTTTGAAAAAAATGGAAAGAAATGGGTTTGAAAAGTGTTGCATTTTGATTGGTTGAAAGCCAAATTAATTGGCTTCCTTTACAAGTTAAGTTGGCAACATTTGGAACAAAAGTGGCCGAGACAATTTTCAAGCCAAAACAAAGAACAAAAAATTTCTAAGTGTTGTCTATGGTGAGTACGTGAGCAACCAAAGAGAAACCAAGCAAATATCCCAAGTTTTCTTCACAAAATTTGTGTCAAACCCTTCATTGAAGTCCAAGGAAGCAAGAAAGCAAGGTAACTTTCTTTAGCTTGCAAATTTTGGCTTGTTTTCTCCCTAAAATCTGTGTAATGAATAGTGTAAAGGATGAAAAATTTTTGGTTTGTTTTGATTGATTTGGTGCTTGGGTTTTGTTAAGGGTGTGATTAGAAGAAAAACCATGCATTTTGTTTAAAGGAAAACAAAATTTTGGTTGGTTTTCCAAGGGTAAAACCGTCGGTTACCAAGTGTAGTCAATGAGGAATTGTTGTGGTTTAAGTGTTAAAATGCTTTAAATCATGTTTTGATTTAATGTAAAGCATGATTTGTATGATTGAAAGCTTGGAAAAAAAAAATTTGGTGTCAAATAACCCTAATATGGCCGTGGGTTTAATTAGGGTTTGGAAAAAATTTTTGCATCATTTACTTGATGTTTGGATGATTTAAATCATGCATTGAATTAAGGAAATGATGGATTTGTGATTGAAAGCATGAAACAAAAAAAAATTTAGTGCATGTTTCTCTTAAATGGCCGTGGGTTATAATGGTGAAAACCCTAAGAATTTGTGTTGAAAATGCATGTAAATTGGCTTGAAAATGTGCTAGGTAATGACATTGGAATAGCCAAAAATTTGGTGGAAAAATTGAAAAGTTTTGGTTAGGTTTTGATTGTGAAAACCGTGGCCAAAACTAAGGGCAAAATTTAAAGAAATTTTGTGTAATGTGGTTCAAAATGTGAATTGAAATGTTGTGAGCTTTTATGTAAAAGTTTAGGAAACTTTTACATAAAATAGGTTTGTGGTATAGTACGTGGCAGGTACATATGATTCGAGGCGTACCTAACGCTGGTAGCCTTAAATTTACGCTGAAATGCTGTCGAAATTTCGAAAACGACATTTGGGTAAAAAGAGAATTAGAAATAAAAGTTTAGGGTCGGGTTGGGAACCCGAGTCCCTAACGGAAAATTAAATAAGGAAAACTTAAGAGGTGGTTTGTGAATAGTAACTCGTCCCCTTAAAAATGTAAAATGCGAGTGAAATTGAAAAACCGACCCCGAAGGGGGGCGTTTTTGGGAAACGAAATAAAGGTCTGAGTCAAGTACGGAAAATGCGAGTCTCGGAGACCTAGATCGGGAATGTCTACATGAACGTTTTAAATACTAGTAAAACGTCCATTTGAGGCTCCGAAACGATAGAAAATCACTAAACCGACGTAAGGGTCGAAATAGTGCTTCCCGAGGGTCGGGAAGGTGAAAAATAGAAATAAGATAGAAACGAACCCGGTAATAAATAGAAAAGAGTCAGAAAAGTTCCTGAGAGCCAAAAATGCAGTCTGGATCGAGAAAATTCCGTCAGGGGCATAATTGTAATTTTACCAAAATATAGGGGCAAAATCATAATTTTGCAAAAGTTGAGAAAAATAGGAAAAATGATAAATAAAACCTAAAAAGTTATAAATAGGTTTTATTTAAGCTTTTTAATAAAAAATAAAAGCTATAAATGGAAATGAAATTAACAGACAAAGTTTTGTCTGTAGGATCCCAAAATCGACCTAAAAGGAGGGCGATCAAAGATCCAAGAGAGAAAAGAGGAAGAAACTGATAAGGTAAGTTCAGACATTTACCTGTCTGCAACATATAGCATTATTATTGCTAACTTTGATGTACTAACTATAAGTTAGGTACATATGTGCTACGGGTACTATTATAGAGTAGAGAGAGAGACGAAATGTGCTACGGGCACTATTGGAATGGGACACATGGTAAAATGTGCTTCGGGCACTAGAGCGAGATTAATGAAACTCACTCACCTAAAATTAAAATGTGAACCATTCTTAACCACGGGGCAATATGAAGTCACCGGGTTAGAACTTTAAAAAGTCGGTAATGAAACCACTTTTGGCGTACCAGCCTTCCGTACAGGGAGGTAAATTTTGCCTTCGGGGCTATGAGACTAAGGCTGTGGAGGTCAGCACTGATGTACCGCTCCTACTCATGTACAAATTTTGCCTTCGGGGCTATGAGATTAAGGCTGTGGAGGTCAGCACTAATGTACCGCTCCCAGTCATGCGCACTTAAATGGTACTGCCAACCTGAACTCAAAACCAGAACGTAATCAAAGATAATTACCTAAAACTGAAACTATGCCATAATTGAGCATAAGACAGTTTCGTGAGGGTATTAACATCGTGGTAAATGTACTGTTGATGTACTGTGTTGTGGTCAAACTTACTATTCACAATGAATAGTGGTCAAAGTTACTATTTGTTAGGAAATGCCCTAAGTATTAGACACATTTTGATGTATTCATTTTGAACTGGATAATAAACTTATACATAGAGGTTATTCATTAAATTGCTATCTGTCCTCGTCTTATTTACATGTTAAAGTAAATGTAAGCAAATATGGCTCACTGACTGCTTGTGTTAAAACTGTTAGAACGTTGCATACAATAGACTTTTGCATGCGAGAAGACAATGTTCTAAAGTTAGCAGTCTAAACTATGGTCTGTAGTCTATGGGGTTAGACCGAGCATCTAACTCATGTTAAGACTATTATGTTGTCTAAAGCCTTGGAGGGGACGGTTTGTCTTGACTGTCTGGAGCTAGACTCCCAAGTAGAGACATAGATATGTTACTTGGAGGTGACATATTAGACCGGGACTAAAGCGTGATTGATCTACGTAGTCCGCTATGAGTGGATCAATCTGCTTTTGACGTTCATTGTGCAATAACCTTAATCCTGAGTAAATGAACTACTTCATGTATATGACTTGTGTACTTTGATGTTCCAATGGCTAAAGCGTCTCAGAGGTAGTAAGCTTATAGACCGGTTCGTTGGGTGCATGACTTGTATACGATGAAGGGTTTGTTTGCAGATATCAGAATCATAGCTCTGAGGAGTTAAAGGTATCCTCTTAAAGGCATTATACCGAATGTGAAAATAGACAAGGCCTTGGGTTGTCTGCTGGGCGGATGACTTCTTATTCACATATGGTGAATAATCATTTTCTTAATTCGGTAGTATAATGGAACTTTAAGATAGCCTGATCAGTAGGATTAAACGGACTTTGACCTAAGGCTGATCATGGATATCATATGAGGGTTTTGCATATATGACAAGGTCATTGGATAGTAGCTCGTCACAGGCTTACGTAATACGGTATATAATTGGGAGTTCAATTTCAGATTTATAGTGGTGTGACTCTGAAGCTAGTGATCATATGATTGAGTTGTTCGGTAAAAGAATGATGATCATATGGATTTGCAGGAGCCCGATTATATATATCCAATCAGTCCCTCTATTAGCTCCACATAATTCCTTAACGTTTGGCAAATTGATTTGTGTATGCTATTGGCTGGTTTATTATGCATGGATGGTGATGGCACAGGATTAGGATGGTAGACAAGATTCTCTCCGGTTGGATTCAGATTTTGTTTCAGATAATCGAGTACACAATTATTCGAACTCCAAATAAAGTTGCCATGATTTTATTTGAGATTGGATTGGAGTTGTAGAAAATTATCCACGAGAACAAGAATTTGAAACACAACCGTTTTGTGGATTTTGAAATTTGAATTTTGAAATTTGAAATTCGAATTTTGAAATTTGAAGTTTGAATTTTGAATTTGAAATTTGAATTTGAAATTCGAATTTGAAATTTGAATTTGAAATTTAAATTTTAAATTTGAAATTTGAAATTTGAAATTTGAATTTGAAGTTCGAATTTGAGATATGAAATTCAAATTTTGAATCATAGTCCAAGTAGGATTCGAATTTGTTGTGGAAAATCCGCAAGGTTTGAAATTCGAATTTGAGTTGGATTTGGAGAGGATAATCTTGTTAGAATCCTACTTGAATTTTGAATCCAAATCCCAACAAAAGTGGACGAAATTTTTGAGGATAATCCTCAATGGAATTTCGGTTTTTATGGATAAGGTTCAAGGGAAAAATTCAAGTTTCAATCCCAGTTGAATTTGAATTCTCTCCTCCTTGAAAAGTGGCTGAAATTTTGGAGATAATCTCCTAGGAAAATTCGGTTATTTTGGATAAGGTTGAGAAAAGATTCAAGCTTGAAAATCCTAGTGGAATTTTGATTCTTCCTTATCCTAAAAGTGGCCGAATATTTGGAGAAGATTTTCTCCTAGGAATTTCGGATTTTTGGTTGAAAAAGGGAGATAAAATTCTAGTTAAAATCTTGTTTAGATTTGGATTGGATTTATCCTAAGAAAACCGAATTTTATTGTTGGATTTTCCCTTGGAAAAATTCAGATTTTTTAGTTATGGATAAGGGAGAAAATCTTTTCCTAGTCCAATTCGAATTCAGAGAATCACCTCATGCAGGTCTATAAATAGAGGTCCTGCCACTCCAGTTCTCTCAAACCACAGACTCTCAGGTGAGCAGGCTTATTGTTGCGCAGCTCATCGTGACAATAAAGTTCTTTAGCGATCTGGGTGGTCGGAAGGGGACTAGCAGTGCTAACATACCGATCGAGGTTCAGAGTGCCCACACACTCAGCCATTAGGGAATTGGAGAATAGTAGAGAAGGGTAGTTGGTTGAAGCCTCCGGTCATTCTCCTCCTACAAGATTGGCGTCCTTGAGTTATGAGTTTTAATTGTTGTTGGTTTATTGTATATGGCATCATGAGATATTTAACAATCTAAAAATTTTTATTGTTCCGCTGCGCCACTCTGATACGTTTTTACCGATTTATTTTCTTATAATTGGTATCAGAGCTATCTCATGACTATGCCATGTACATAAATTAGACAATTACTTACATGGCGTTTGGGACACAAATTTTTTTGGCATTGCATTTAAATGCAATGCAATTTTCCCCCAAATACAAAAACATTTCATTCAAATACCAATCACATCGCATTTTAAATCTAACACAATCACTATTTATTATTTCACTTTTTCTATTACTTTTATTAATTACATCACATATTCTCTCTCCCTCTTTTTTTTCTCTCTACTTTTACCCATCACATCATATATTTATTATTAAAATACAATTCAAATACTTTTCCCCCAAATACACATTGCATTCAAATGCAATGCTAATGCTTTTCCTCCAAATACAAATTGCATTCAATACATTGCATTCAAACGCAATGCAAATGCAATGCGTTCACCAAACGAACCCTTAGTCTTTTTATTTATGTATGGATTTGATATTTAGAGAGTGGCATTCTAGGGTTCCTTTATGTTGTTATAATGGATTATGTATAAAGTATGTGGTTATTTTAATTTTCTGAATTATTGTAAGCATGCTTGTTTATGCCGGTTATGGTTCCTTAGAATTTAGAAAAATTGTATCTAGGAATTTTTATGTAACCATGGGAGCAGTTTATTAACACTGTAATTTTCCCATGGATTTTAATTTTTGTCTCTTAGAATTTTTATGGTTAGAATTTTTGTACACCGGAAATGATTTAGGAAATTTTATGTAATTATTCTTGAAGGAGATTGAAGATTGAAGACCGTAATTTATTTTTCCCAAAAGTTAAATTTGATTTAAAGATTGAAATTTTGATTGTGTGGAAAATTTAAATTTAATTGGGATTCAAATTAATTTTTGGAGATCCTAATGGGTAAATTGGAATATGACACGAAAATCGAGACATGACCCCTCGGGATAGACCGACGGGCCTTGGTGGGGCTGCAACCCCCGCCCTCGGGCAAGATGGGGCTGCGGTAGCCCCTGTACAGGCCAACACCACCCACGGCCGCAGGCTTGGCCTGCAGCCGAGGGTGGCCATGGCCTGCCCAAGGCTGGCCGCAGCCTGGGCGTGCAGCCTGCCGGCTGCTATGCCCAGCATGGGTGTGCAGCCTGGCGCTGCAGGCTTGGCCTGCAGCCCGGCAAGGCTGCACCTAGGGGACAACCGTGGGCTGCCAGCCCCTTTGGGGCTGGTGGCTGCCCACGACGGCTGCCGCCTTCGGGGGCGGTGGTGCGATGGTCCAAAATTCGAAAAATTTTGATTTTTTAAATTTGAGATTTAATTTTAAATCATGTTTAAAAATATGTAATTGAAAATTTGAAATTTTTGAAATTACATATTATTACACATGATGTTTAAAATTGTTTAAAATTTGAATTGGAAATTTAAATTTGAAATTCGAATTTGGAATTTGAATTTGAAATTTAAATTTTTGGAGATTTAAATTTTAAATAATTCTTGGGATGAGAAATAAATGGAGAGGCTACATAAAGATGGATACAAGAAGACGGAACGAAATTCAAGACCCAAAGAATGCTTTGGATGGAATTTTGTAATCTTTATTTTCTTTGTTCTAGGATGGAACCATGGTTTGGTTATTCTGTCAATTATTTTTTTTGTGATATGTCATGGATGTATAAATATGTATTGATGGATGTTTTGTATGCATATTTGATAACATATCATATAGGATAGGTGAGTGCAGCTCATACTATATTGATCATACATAATTTATCAAAACTTGCATGTTTTTCAAAATATTGAGTGGGAGAGGGTTTCAAACAAAACCCATGGCCTCCATTGTGATCCATATGTGAAAGCATGGTAACGCCTCGCGTCAGTTCTGCCCTGACCACACCCCTCGGTAGGTGTTTACCACCGCCGGTATACTAGATTGGATCTCTTGTGTAGAAACGTGTTCGGGTATGATCCTATTCATGACCACCCCTCGGTGGCTTGGTAGGACGTGGATCGGGCTACGTAAACAATGGTTATACTCAAGACTCGTTTAGTTATTAACCTTCACTAGAAGCTCTGTTAACTAAACTGGTGGCCAAATAAGCGGTTATTAATATATGTCTTAACCTTGGAGGATTTAAGGTAACATATATCAATTGGACGGGGTCCATGTTCTGGCTATTTGTTTTCATGACCACCCCTCGTGGCTTGGGGCAATAGGTGCTGAGAATTACCGTTGCAATGCTACATGTTTTTCAAGTTTCATGTAGGAACATACTTGTATGTTTTATTTGCTAAATTATCTGTATATTTGCTTGGGTTTTGTAATGATGCCTAGTATAATTTTATTTAAAATGTCACCGACACCCCTCATTTCAATACTTACTGAAAATAAGCTGAATGGCGATAATTATAAAGACTGGAAAAGAAATCTATTAATAGTTCTCAGCTGCGAGAGACACAAGTTCGTACTGGACGAACCATGCCCACCTGGGCCCAAACCTGACACACCACTTGAGGAGGTCCCGGTTGCCTATAATCGTTGGAGAGAATCCAATGAGATAGTCATCCTTGCTAGCATGACGAGTGCTTTACAAAAGCAGCATGAGACTTATCAAGTTGCTGGGGAGATCATGGAAAATCTGGAGGACATGTTCGGAGGCCAAGAAAAATTGGCTCGACAGTCCGCTATCACCAGTATTATGAACTCTAAGTAGAAGGCGGGTACTCCGGTGAAGGACCATATGATCACTCTAATGGGATTCTTCGCTGAGGCTGCTGAAAACGGTACTGAGTTGGACTACAACACCCAGATTGAGATGGTGTTCAAAACTCTGTCTAAAGATTTTGTGGGGTTTAAGGCCGCATACAATCTGGCGACAAGGGAGTTAGGACTAACCGAGCTCATGAAGCAACTCCAAGCTTATGAGCGGATGATCAGGGATGGGGATGCTGTCCCACCCAAAGGTGAGGCCAATTTGGCGGAATCTTCCAAACCCTCACGGAAGAGGAAGAGGCCAAATCAGAAGCAAGCGGCTTCCAGTTCTTCTAATCCTCCTGTCTCGGATGGGAAGAAGAAGAAGAAGAACAAGAAGCCCAGGGACCCTAAAAAGTCCAAGTGCTTCTGTTGTGGGAAGTTAGGTCATTTCAAGAAGGCTTGCTGGGAAATCCTAGCCGCAAAGGGCAAGGAAAGTAAGGAACTTCTTTACTTAGAAACGTGTTTGGTGGAAGAATCGAAAGACACTTGGGTCACTGATTCGGGTGCCACTAATCATGTTTGTGTTTCTATGCAGGGGTTCGTGGAAACGAGAAGTCTACATGATAGGAGCCTCTCATTGTGAACTGGGGACGGCAGCTTGGTGGTGGCTGAGGCAGTGGGAGATTTTTACCTTTATTTTGATCAATTTAGGTTTATTTTATTAAAAGACTGTTTTTATGTTCCTAATTTCAGGAGGAACCTTTTATCGGTAGCTTGTTTAATAAAGGATTCTTATTCAGTCTCTTTTAGTAAAAGAGTTGATATTCGTAGAAATAAGTCTTTTATCTGTTCTGGATGGATGGATGGAAACCTATATTTGATCAAACCAAAGATGTACTCACTGCTTGACACTGAATTAATTGATAACTCTAAAAGGTTGAAAGTTTCTCACTCTAACAAGGCGTATCTTTGGCATTTAAGACTTGGTCATATTAATCAGGATAGGATTCAAAGATTGGTGAAAGATGGTCCTCTGGAATCTCTAGAGGAGGTACGTCTTCCCCAATGTGAGTTTTGTCTAGAGGGTAAGATGACTAAGAGGTCTTTTGGAGCTAAGGGTACAAGTGCTCAGAAGCTCTTAGAAATTGTGCATACTGACGTATGTGGCCCCATGAACGTCACAGCACGAGGAGGGTTCAAGTATTATGTCTCTTTTACAGATGATTACTCGAGGTATGGATATGTGTATCTAATGCACCGCAAGAGCGAAACCTTTGACAAGTTCAAGGAGTATCGTGCGGAAGTGGAAAAGCAATTGGATAAATCCATAAAAACACTTTGATCTGATCGAGGTGGCGAATACCTCTCCGACGAATTTCTAGGACATCTTGTAGAGAACGGGATATTATCCCAATTGACTGCACCTAGTACTCCACAACAGAATGGTGTAGCTGAAAGGAGAAATAGGACCTTATTGGACATGGTACGGTCCATGATGAGTTACTCAACGCTGCCATTATCATTTTGGGGATATACTTTACAAACGGCATGCTATATTCTGAACCAAGTTCCGAGCAAATCAATTCCCAGAACTCCGTATGAATTGTGGCGTGGCAGGAAGCCCTCCCTTGGACATATGAGAATATAGGGCTGCCCGGCACATGTACTGGATGGGGATGCGAAGAAGTTGGAACCAAGATCAGAATTGTGCATGTTTGTAGGGTATCCAAAGGGAACTAAAGGAGGTCTGTTCTATAACCCGAAAGAACAAAAAGTCATTGTCTCAACCCATGCGACATTCTTGGAGGAAAGTCACATGAATGACTTTAAGCCTCGAAGCAAACTGGTGCTAGAGGAGTTATCGGGTGAAAGAACTGCTCCACAGATTTTGGTCTTGGACGCAAGTCCGAATTCTAGTGAAAGACCTGCAGACGATCAACAATTTAGGGTGCCTCGTCGTAGTGGGAGGGTTTCGAAGAAACCTAATTTCTTCATGCATGATGCTGAGGTATACCAGGCCGAGGCTCATGAGCATGAGGAAGATCCGATCACATATGATGAAGCTATAAATGATGTTGATTCTAAATCTTGGAAACAAGCTATGAACAATGAGACGGATTCTATGAAATCTAACTTTGTTTGGGAACTTGTAGATTTGCCGGATGGGATAAAACCCATTAGATGCAAATGGGTCTACAAAAGAAAGACGGATGCGGAAGGGAGAGTGGAAACTTTCAAAGCTAGACTGGTTGCAAAGGGATACACGCAAAAGGCTGGAATCGATTACGAGGAAACCTTTTCGCCTGTTGCTATGCTAAAGTCTATCCGTATTCTTCTGTCCATTGCTGCGGCTCTCGATTACGAGATCTGGCAAATGGATGTCAAGAAGGCATTCTTGAATGGCCATCTTGAAGAGTGTATCTATATGATACAGCCCGAAGGGTTCGTAGCGAAAGGCCAAGAAAGGAAAGTCTGCAAGTTGCTTAGATCCATTTATGGATTAAAGCAAGCATCCCGCTCATGGAACCAGAGGTTTGATCAAGCGATTAAGACATTTGGTTTTGAGCTGAACGTTGATGAACCTTGTGTTTATAAACGTATTACGGATGGAAAAGTGGTCTTTCTGATACTCTATGTCGATGATATACTACTCATTGGGAATGATGTAGGGAACTTATCATCGGTCAAGCTTTGGTTACACCAGCAGTTTGACATGAAGGACTTGGGAGAAGCTAATTGTGTTCTAGGCATTCGTCTCTTCAGAGATCAAAAGAACAAAATGATAGCGTTATCCCAAGCTTCATACCTAGATAAAATAATTGACAAATATGCAATGCAAGAGGCAAAGAAAGGTTTGCAACCTTCTATTGTTGGTCTAACTCTTTCATTGGATGACTGTCCCAAGACATCGGAAGAAAGAGAGCATATGAGTAAGGTTCCTTATGCATCTGCTGTGGGTAGCCTTATGTATGCTATGCTTTGCACTCGCCCGGACATATGTTTTGCAGTAGGTATGGTGAGTCGATATCAAGCGAATCCTGGAACCAAGCACTGGCAAGCAGTAAAGCATATACTCAAGTATCTTAAGAGAACGAGGGATTATATGCTGGTGTATTCTGGAGGGGACCTAACACCCGTAGGATACACGGACTCAGATTTCCAGACTTGTAAGGATTCGAGGAAATCGACATCTGGATCAGTGTTTTTACTCGGAGGAGGTGCCATTGTGTGGAGGAGCGTGAAGCAGGGCTGCACAGCTGACTCTACTATGGAGGCTAAGTATGTGGCTGCGGCTGAGGCATCTAAAGAAGTGGTTTGGCTCTGCAAGTTCATTAGAGATCTTGAGGTCATTCCGGGTGTTGACAAGCCTATCACACTTTACTGTGATAATACAAGGGCTATTGCCAACACAAGAGAATCTCGGCACCACACAAGAGGACCAAGCACATCGATCGGAGATATCATATTATCAGAGGGCATGTGGAGATAGGACAGGTGGATATATGTAAGATCGCATCCGAGGACAACATCACTGATCCCTTTACTAAGACTTTGGTGGCTAGAAGCTTTGAGAGGCATGTAGAGGCGATGGGGATGCGTAACAAGGCACATCTGCTGGCTTAGGGCAAGTGGGAGATTGTTAGGAAATGCCCTAAGTATTAGAGACATTTTGATGTATTCATTTTGAACTAGATAACAAAATTATACATAGAGGTTATTCATTACATTGCTATCTGTCCTCGTCTTATTTACATGTTAAAGTAAATGTACGCAAATATGGCTCACTGACTGCTTGTGTTAAAACTGTTAGAACGTTACATGCAATGGACTTTTGTATGCGAGAAGACAATGTTCTAAAGTTAGCGGTCTAAACTATGGTCTGTAGTCTATGGGGTTAGACCGAGCATCTAACTCATGTTAAGACTATTATATTGTCTAAAGCCTTGGAGGGGACGGTTTGTCTTGACTGTCTGGAGCTAGACTCCCAAGTAGAGACATAGATATGTTGCTTGGAGGTGACATATTAGACCGAGGCTAAAGCGTGATTGATCTACGTAGTCCGCTATGAGTGGATCAATCTGCTTTTGACGTTCATTGTGCAATAATCTTAATCCTGAGTAAATGAACTACTTCATGTATATGACTTGTGTACTTTGATGTTCCAATGGCTAAAGCGTCTCAGAGGTAGTAAGCTTATAGACCGGTTCGTTGGGTGCATGACTTGTATACGATGAAGGGTTTGTTTGCAGATATCGGAATCATAACTCTGAGGAGTTAAAGGTATCCTCTTAAAGGCATTATACCGAATGTGAAAATGGACAAGGCCTTGGGTCGTCTGCTGGGTGGATGACTTCTTATTCACATATGGTAAATAATCATTTTCTTAATTCGGTAGTATAATGGAACTTTAAGATAGCCTGATCAGTAGGATTAAACGGACTTTGACCTAAGGCTGATCATGGATATCATATGAGGGTTTTGCATATATGACAAGGTCATTGGATAGTAGCTCGTCACAGGCTTACGTAATACGGTATATAATTGGGAGTTCAGTTTCAGGTTTATAGTGGTGTGACTCTGAAGCTAGTGATCATATGATTGAGTTGTTCGGTAAAAGAATGATGATCATATGGATTTGCAGGAGCCCGATTATATATGTCCAATCAGTCCCTCTACTAGCTCCACATAATTCCTTAACGTTTGGCAAATTGATTTGTGTATGCTATTGGCTGGTTTATTATGCATGGATGGTGATGGCACAGGATTAGGATGGTAGACAAGATTCTCTCCGGTTGGATTCAGATTTTGTTTTGGATAATAGAGTACACAATTATTCAAACTCCAAATAAAGTTGTCATGATTTTATTTGAGATTGGATTGGAGTTGTAGAAAATTATCCATGAGAACAAGAATTTGAAACACAACCGTTTTGTGGATTTTGAAATTTGAATTTTGAAATTTGAAATTTGAAATTTGAAATTGAAATTTGAAATTTGAATTTTGAAATTTGAATTTTGAATTTGAAATTTGAATTTGAAATTCGAATTTGAAATTCGAATTTGAAATTTGAATTTGAAATTTAAATTTGAAATTTGAAATTTGAAATTTGAAATTTGAAATTTGAATTTTGAATTTGAAGTTCAAATTTGAGATTTGAAATTCAAATTTTGAATCACAGTCCAAGTAGGATTCGAATTTGTTGTGGAAAATCCACAAGGTTTGAAATTCGAATTTGAGTTGGATTTGGAGAGGATAATCTTGTTAGAATCCTACTTGAATTTTGAATCCAAATCCCAACAAAAGTGGACGAAATTTTTGAGGATAATCCTCAATGGAATTTCGGTTTTTGTGGATAAGGTTCAAGGGAAAAATTCAAGTTTCAATCCCAGTTGAATTTGGATTCTCTCCTCCCTGAAAAGTGGCCGAAATTTTGGAGATAATCTCCTAGGAAAATTCGGTTATTTTGGATAAGGTTGAGATAAGATTCAAGCTTGAAAATCCTAGTGGAATTTTGATTCTTCCTTATCCTAAAAGTGGCCGAATATTTGGAGAAGATTATCTCCTAGGAATTTCGGATTTTTTGGTTGAAAAAGGGAGATAAAATTCTAGTTAAAATCTTGTTTAGATTTGGATTGGATTTATCCTAAGAAAACCGAATTTTATTGTTGGATTTTCCCATGGAAAAATTTGGATTTTTTGGTTATGGATAAGGGAGAAAATCTTTTCCTAGTCCAATTCGAATTCAAAGAATCACCTCATGCAGGTCTATAAATAGAGGTCCTGCCACTCTAGTTCTCTCAGACCACAGACTCTCAGGTGAGCAGGCTTGTTACTGCACAGCTCATCGTGACAATAAAGTTCTTTAGAGATCTGGGTGGTCGGAAGAAGACTAGCAGTGCTAGCATACCGATCGAGGTTCAGAGTGCCCAAACACTCAGCCATTCGGGAATTAGAGAATAGTAAAGAAGGCTAGTTGATTGAAGCCTCCGGTCATTCTCCTCCTGCAAGATTGGCGTCCTTGAGGTATGAGTTTTAATTGTTGTTGGTTTATTGTATATGGCATCATGAGATATTTAACGATCTAAAAATTTTTATTGTTCTGCTGCGCCACTTTGATACGTTTTTACCGATTTATTTTCCTACACTATTTACAAGTGAATAGTAGTCAATGTTACTATTCATAATGAATAGTCTATTCATAGAAATTTTATTTCTTGCATGTTTGAACTTACTGAGCCTGTAACTCACCATTTTTGCTTATGTTGCAGGGAAGCGACCAGCTCAGTAGCTTTGTATGATTGGATGGCGGACGGAATGACACGTGTCAAATGGGATAAGAGGCGAGGGATATGGTCCTGCCAGAGTCTTTCCGCTGAGCGATAAAAATGAAAGGGAAAAAAGAAACAATCTTTTGTAATAATATATATTTTACGAAAGTACTGTATTATGTAAATTACTTTGTACTTGCAAACAAAGTAAATAGTGGATAATGTTTTACATCATGTTAAAAAAAAAAGAAAAAAAATTTTTTCCCCCAAAAACGTCATGTTTTAAAGAGAGATAGATTAGCCGGTAACCCATAAGAGTACAATTTATCGCAGTTAGTGATAAAGCTTAACTGTAATAGTATTGTATGATCTCTAAGAGGGGTAAGCCGCCACGTGCATGATGTCACATATAAAATATTTCAAGATCATTAAATATCTCGTGATACCATATACAACAAACTAACAAGAATATAAATTCATACCTCAGAGGACGCCAAACCACAAGTGGAGAATGACTGGAGGGCTTCAACCAACTAGCCTTCTCTATTATTCGCCAATTCCTGGATGGCAGAGTGTGTGGGCACTCGGTTCCTCGACTGGTATGCCAGCACTGCTAATCTTCATCCGACCACCCAGATCTCTAAAGAACTTATTATCATGGGAAGTTATGCAACAGTAAGCTTGCTCATTTGAGAGTCCATGGTCTGAGAGTACTAGAGTGGTAGGGCCCCTATTTATAGACTAGGATGAGGTGATCCCTTGAATTCGAATTGGACTAGGAGAAGATGTGACGGACCAAAGAATCTCAATAGTGTTACCTAGGTTAAACTAAGGTTTTTCTAAGAATTTTGTGAATAAGACTGTATGAGAACACTGTATTTGTAAATAAACAAATAATAGTGTTAATAGAAATAAATAAATGTTTTGGAGGATTTAAAATCTCCAAAAATGATCAAAGAACAAAGTTCATGATTGAGAAAGTGATTTCGAACCAAAATGCTTTAAAGGTAGAAGTTTCGGTATTCAAAAAGTATATATATAAAGAAAAGGCAAGTTAAAGAAAAAGTAAGATAAGATAAGTGTTTTAGTGTTTTTAAGAGTTTTAAGATAAAGTTTGATCGAACTGATAGCACGAATGGCTAGATAAGTCCTCCGGTGCGTTTCCCTAGAAATTTCATCATTTTTAGAAAAATAATGCTGCTATTCGGAATCAAAAACACCAAGAGATTACCTTAGGTAAACCAAGTTCATAAAAGATGAAATATTATGGTTTCGATATTTATTCAAACTACAGTAAAATAAAGGAAAACAGATCCCACGGAAGGCCCTAGAAACTCGCCTATGCGATTTCGGTGAAATTTCTTTCAGTTTCACTTTTAGTCAAACTTTGACTTTTGAATTAGTTGGGTGAGGTCATGCATGATGTCACAAATAAAATTTTCAAGATCATTAAATATCTCTTGATGCCATATACAATAAACTAACAAGAATATAAATTCATACCTCAGAGGATGCCAAACCACAGGAAGAAAATGACTTGAGGGCTTCAACCGACTAGCCTTCCCTACTATTCTCCAATTCCTGGATGGCAGAGTGTGTGGGCACTCGATTCCTCAACTGGTATGCTAGCACTGCAAATCTTCTTCTGACCACCTAGATCTCTAAAGAACTTATTGTCATGGTAAGTTATGCAATAGTAAGCTACTCATCTGAGAGTCCATGGTCTAAGAGTACTAGAATGGCAGGGCCCCTTTTTATAGGCTAGCACGAGGTGATCCCTTGAGTTAGAATTGGACTAGGAGAAGATGTGACGGACCAAAGAATCTCAATACGTAGGTTAAACTAGGCTTTTTCTAAGAATTTTGTGAATAAGAATGTACGAAAACACTGTATTTGTAAATAAACAAATAATAGTGTTAATAGAAATAAATAAATGTTTTAGAGGGCTTAAAATCTCCAAAAATGATCAAAGAACAAAGTTCATGATTGAGAAAGTGATTTCGGACCAAAACGCTTAAAAGGTTGTAGTTTCAGTATTCGAAAAGTATAGATATAAAGAAATGGCAAGTTTAAGCAAATGTAAGATAAGATAAGTGTTTTAGTGTTTTTAAGAGTTTTGAGATTAAGTTAGATCGAACTGATAGCACGGATGGCTAGATCAGTCCTCCGGTGCAATTCCTGGGAAATTTCATCATTTTTAGAAAAATAATGATGCTTTTCGAAATCAAAAATCCCAAGAGATTGCCCTAGGTAAACCAAGTTCACTAAAAGACAAAAAATTATGGTTTTGATTTTTATTCAAACGATAGTAAAATAAAGGTAAACTGATAACGAGGAAGGCCCTAGAAACTCGCCTATGCGATTTCGGTGAAATTTCTTTCAGTTTGACTTTTGGTCAAACTTTGACTTTTGAACCAGTTGGGTGAGGTCATGTATGATGTCACATATCAAAATTTTCAAGATCATTAAATATCTGATGATGCTATATACAACAAACTAACAAGAATATAAATTCATACATCAGAGGATGCCAAACCAAAGGAGGAGAATGACTAGAGGACTTCAACCAACTAGTCTTCTCTACTATTCTCCAATTCCTGGATGGCAGAGTGTGTGGGCACTCGGTTCGTCGACTGGTATGCTAGCACAGCTAAACTTCTTTCGACCACTTAGATCTCTAAATAACTTGTTGTCATGGGGAGTTATGCAACAGTAAGCCTACTCATCTGAGAGTCCATGGTCTGAGAGCACTAAAGTGGCAGGGCCCTTATTTATAGACTATGATGAGGTGATCCCTTGAATTTGAATTGGACTAGGCGAAGATGTGACGGACCAAAGAATCCTAATAGTATTACCTAAGTTAAACTAGGGTTTTTCTATGAATTTTGTGAATAAGAATGCATGAGAACACTGTATTTGTAAATAAACAAATAATAGTGTTAATAAAAATAAATAAATCTTTTGGAGGATTTAAAATCTCTAAAAATGATCAAAGAATAAAGTTCATGGTTGAAAAAGTGATTTCGGACCAAAACGCTTAAAAGGTAGTAGTTTCGGTATTTGAAAAGTATAGATATAAAGAAACGGCAAGTTAAAGCAAAAGTAAGATAAAATAAGTGTTTTAGTGTTTTTAAGAGTTTTAAGATTAAGTTTGATCGAACTGATAGCACAGACGGCTAGATAACTCCTCTGGTGCATTTCCTGAGAAATTTCACCATTTTCAGAAAAATAATGATGCTAATCGGAATCAAAAATCCCAAGAGATTACCATAGGTAAACCAAGTTCACTAAAAGACGAAATATTATGGCTTTGATTTTAATTTAGACTATAGTGAAATAAAGGTAAACAGATTGCACGGAAGGCCCTAGAAACTCGCCTATGCGATTTTGGTGAAATTTCTTTCAGTTTGACTTTTGATCAAACTTTGACTTTGGAATTAGTTGGGTGAGGTCATGCATGATGTCACATATAAAATTTTTCAAGATCATTAAATATCTCGTGATGCCATATATAATAAACTGACAAGAATATAAATTCATACCTCAGAGAACGCCAAACCATAGGAGGAGAATGACTGGAGGACTTCAACCAACTAGCCTTCTCTACTATTCTCCAATTCCTGGATGGCAGAGTGTGTGGGCACTCGGTTCGTCGACTAGTATGCTAGCACAGCTAATCTTCTTTCGACCACTTAGATCTCTAAAAAACTTGTTGTCATGGGGAGTTATGCAATAGTAAGCCTACTCATCTGAGAGTCCATGGTCTGAGAGCACTAAAGTGGCAGGGCCCCTATTTATAGATTAGGATGAGGTGATCCCTTGAATTTGAATTGGACTAGGCGAAGATGTGACGGACCAAAGAATCCCAATAGTATTACCTAAGTTAAACTAGGGTTTTTCTAAGAATTTTGTGAATAAGAATGCATGAGAACACTGTATTTGTAAATAAATAAATAATAGTGTTAACAAAAATAAATAAATCTTTTGGAGGATTTAAAATCTCTAAAAATGATCAAAGAATAAAGTTCATGGTTGAAAAAGTGATTTCGGACCAAAACGCTGAAAAGGTAGTAGTTTCGGTATTTGAAAAGTTTAGATATAAAGAAACGGCAAGTTAAAGCAAAAGTAAGATAAAATAAGTGTTTTAGTGTTTTTAAGAGTTTTAGGATTATGTTTGATCGAACTAATAGCACGGACGGCTAGATAACTCCTCCGGTGCATTTCCTGAGAAATTTCACCATTTTCAGAAAAATAATGATGCTAATCGGAATCAAAAATCCCAAGAGATTACCATAGGTAAACCAAGTTCACTAAAAGATGAAATATTATGGCTTTGATTTTTATTTAAACTATAGTGAAATAAAGGTAAACAGATTGCACGGAAGGCCCTAGAAACTCGCCTATGCGATTTTGGTGAAATTTCTTTCAGTTTGACTTTTGGTCAAACTTTGACTTTGGAATTAGTTGGGCGAGGTCATGCATGATGTCACATATAAAATTTTTCAAGATCATTAAATATCTCGTGATGCCATATATAATAAACTAACAAGAATATAAATTCATACCTCAGAGGACGCCAAACCACAGGAGGAGAATGACTGGAGGGCTTCAACCAACTAGCCTTCTCTACTATTCTCCAATTCCTGGATGGCAGAGTGTGTGGGCACTAGGTTCCGTGACTGGTATGCTAGCACTGCAAATCTTCTTCCGACCACCCAGATCTCTAAAGAACTTATTATCATGGTAAGTTATGCAACAGTAAGCCTGCTCATCTGAGAGTCCATGGTCTGAGAGTACAAGAGTGGCAGGGCCCTTATTTATAGACTAGCATGAGGTGATCCCTTGAATTGGAATTGGACTAGGAGAAGATGTGACGGACCAAAGAATCTCAATAGTGTTACGTAGGTTAAACTAGGGTTTTTCAAAGAATTTTGTGAATAAAAATGTATGAGAACACTGTATTTGTAAATAAACAAATAATAGAGCGAATAGAAATAAATAAATGTTCCGGAGGACTAGAAATCTCCACAAACGATCAAAGAACAAAGTTTATGATTGAGAAAGTGATTTCGAGCCAAAACGCTTAAAAGGTAGTAGTTTCAGTATTTGAAAAGTATAGATATAAAGAAATGGCAAGTTGAAGCAAAAGTAAGATAAGATAAGTGTTTTAGTGTTTTTAAGAGTTTTGAGATTAAGTTAGATCGAACAGATAGCAAGGATGGCTAGATAAGTCCTCCGGTGCATTTCTTGAGAAATTTCATCATTTTCAGAAAAATAATGATGCTTTTCGGAATCAAAAATCCCAACAGATTGCCTTATGTAAACCAAGTTCACTAAAAGACAAAAAATTATGGTTTCGATTTTTATTCAAACTATAGTGAAATAAAGGTATACTGATCGCACGGAAAGCCCTAGAAACTCACCTATGTGATTTCGGTGAAATTTCTTTCAGTTTGACTTTTGTTCAAACTTTGACTTCTGAATTAGTTGGGTGAGGTCATGCATGATGTCACATATAAAATTTTCAAGATCATTAAATATCTCGTGATGCCATATAAAATAAACTAACAAGAATATAAATTCATACCTCAAAGGACGCCAAACCACAGGAGGAGAATGACTAGAGGGCTTCAACTAACTTGCCTTCTCTACTATTCTCCAATTCCTGCATGGCAGAGTGTGTGGGCACTCGGTTCCTCGACTGGTATGCTAGCACAGCTAATCTTCTTCCGACCACCTAGATCTCTAAAGGACTTATTGTCACGGGGAGTTATGCAACAGTAAGCCAGCTCATCTCAGAGTTCATGGTCTGAGAGCACTAGAGTGGCAGGGCCCCTATTTATAGACTAGGATGAGGTGATCCCTTGAATTCCAATTGGACTAGGCGAAGATGTGACGGACCAAAGAATCTCAATAGTATTACCTAAGTTAACTAGGGTTTTTCTAAGAATTTTGTGAATAAGAATGTACGAGAACACTGTATTTGTAAATAAACAAATAATAGTGTTAATAAAAATAAATAAATCTTTTGGGGGATTTAAAATCTCTAAAAATGATCAAAGAATAAAGTTCATGATTGAGAAAGTGATTTTGGACCAAAACGCTTAAAAGGTAGTAGTTTCGGTATTTGAAAAGTGTAGATAAAAAGAAATGGCAAGTTAAAGCAAAAGTAAGATGAAATAAGTGCTTTAGTGTTTTTAAGAGTTTTAAGATTAAGTTTGATCGAACTGATAGCACGGACTGCCAGATAAGTCCTCCGGTGCATTTCCTGAGAAATTTCACCATTTTAAGAAAAATAATGATGCTAATCGGAATCAAAAATCCCAAGAGATTACCTTAGGTAAACCAAGTTTGCTAAAAGACGAAATATTATGGCTTTGATTTTTATTCAAACTATAGTAAAATAAAGGTAAACAGATCGCACGGAAAGCCCTAGAAACTCGCTTATGCGATTTCGGTGAAATTTCTTTCAGTTTGACTTTTGGTCAAACTTTGACTTTCGAATTAGTTGGGTGAGGTCATGCATGATGTCGCATTTAAAATTTTTCAAGATCATTAAATATCTCGTGTTGCCATATGCAATAAACTAACGAGAATGCAAATTCATACCTCAGAGGACGCCAAACCACAGGAGGAGAATGACAGGAGGGCTTCAACCAACTAGCCTTCTCTACTATTCTCCAATTCCTGGATGGCAGTGTGTGTGGGCACTCGGTTCCTCGACTGGTATGCTAGCACTACTAATCTTCTTCTGACCACCCAAATCTCTAAAGAACTTGTTGTCATGGGGAGTTATGCAACAATAAGCCTGCTCATCTGAGAGTCCATGGTCTGAGAGCACTAGAGTGGCAGGGCCCCTATTTATAGACAAGGATGAGGTGATCCCTTGAATTGGAATTGGACTAGGTGAACATGTGACGGACCAAAGAATCTCAATAGTGTTACGTAGGTTAAGCTAGGGTTTTTTTTTAAGAATTTTGTGAATAAAAATGTACGAGAACACTATATTTGTAAATAAACAAATAATAGTGTTAATAGAAATAAATAAATGTTTTGGAAGATCGAAAATCTTCAAAAATGATCAAAGAATAAAGTTCATGATTGAGAAAGTGATTTCAAACCAAAACAATTAAAAGGTAGTAGTTTCGGTATTCGAAATGTATAGATATAAAGAAATGGCAAGTTAAAGCAAATGTAAGATAAGATAAGTGTTTTAGTGTTTTTAAGAGTTTTAAGATTAAGTTTGATCGAACTAATCGCACGGATGGCTAGAAAAGTCCTCCGGTGCATTTCCTCCGAAATTTCATCATTTTTAGAAAAATAATGATGCTTTTCGGAATCAAAAATCCCAACAGATTACCTTAGGTAAACCAAGTTCACTAAAAGACGAAAAATTATGGTTTCGATTTTTATTCAAACTATAGTAAAATAAAGATAAACAGATCACACGGAAGGCCCTAGAAACACACCTATGCGATTTCGGTGAAATTTCTTTTAGTTTGACTTTTGGTCAAACTTTGACTTCTGAATTAGTTGGGTGAGGTCATGCATGATGTCACATATAAAATTTTTCAAGATCATTAATATATCTCGTGATGCCATATACAATAAACTAACAAGAATATAAATTCATAACTCAAAGGATGCCAAACCACAAGAGGAGAATGACTGGAGGGCTTCAACCAACTAGCCTTCTCTACTATTCCCCAATTCCTGGGTGGCAGTGTGTGTGGACACTCGATTCCTCGACGGGTAAGCTAGCACTTCTAATCATTTTCCGACCACCTATATCTCTAAAGAACTTATTGTGATGATAAGTTATGCAACAGTAAGCCTGCTCATCTGAGAGTCCATGGTCTGAGAGTACTAGAGTGGTAGGGCCCCTATTTATAGACCAGGATGGGGTGATCCCGTGAATTGGAATTAGACTAGGAGAAGATGTGACGGACAAAAGAATCTCAAGAGTGTTACGTAGGTTAAACTAGGGTTTTCCTAAGAATTTTATGAATAAGAATGTATGAGAACACTATATTTGTAAATAAACAAATAATAGTGTTACTAGAAGTAAATAAATGTTTTGGAGGACTTAAAATCTCCAAAAACGATCAAAGAATAAAGTTCATGATTAAGAAAGTGATTTTGGACCAAAATGCTTAAAAGATAATAGTTTCATTATTCGAAAAGTATAGATATAAAGAAATGGCAAGTTAAAGCAAAAGTAAGATAAGATAAGTGTTTTAGTGTTTTTAAGAGTTTTAAAATTAAGTTTAATCGAACTGATAGCACGGATGGATAGATAAGTCCTCCGGTGCATTTCTTGAGAAATTTCATCATTTTCAGAAAAAAAAAATGATGCTTTTCGGAATCAAAAATCCTAAGAGATTACCTTAGGTAAACCAAGTTCACTAAAAGGCGAAAAATTATGGTTTCGATTTTTTTTCAAACTATAGTAAAATAAAGGTAAACTGATCGCACGGAAGGCCCTAGAAACTCACCTATGCGATTTCGGTGAAATTTCTTTCAGTTTGACTTTTGTCAAACTTTGACTTTCGAATTAGTTGGGTGAGGTCATGCATGATGTCACATATAAAATTTTTCAAGATCATTAAATATCACGTGATGGCATATACAATAAACTAACAAGAATATAAATTCATACATCAGAGGATGCCAAACCACAGGAGGAGAATGACTGGAGGGCTTCAACCAACTAGCCTTCTCTACTATTCTCCAATTCTTGGATGGCAGAGTGTGTGGGCCCTCGGTTCCTAGACTGGTATGCTAGCACTGCTAATCTTCTTCCGACCACCCAGATCTCTAAAGAACTTATTGTCATGCTGAGTTATGCAACAGTAAGCCTGCTCATCTAAGAGTCCATGGTCTGAGAGTACAAGAGTGGCAGGGCCCTTATTTATAGACTAGGAGGAGGTGATCCCTTGAATTGGAATTGGACTAGGAGAAGATGTGACGTCCAAAGAATCTCAATAGTGTTACGTAGGTTAAACTAGGGTTTTTCTAAGGATTTTGTGAATAAAAATGTATGAGAACACTGTATATGTAAATAAACAAATAATAGAGTTAATAGAAATAAATAAATGTTTTGGAGGACTTAAAATCTCCAAAAATGATCAAAGAATAAAGTTCATGATTGAGAAAGTGATTTCGGACCAAAACGCTTAAAAGGTAGTAGTTTCAGTATTAGAGAAGTATAGATATTAAGAAATGCTAAGTTAAAGCAAAAGTAAGATAAGATAAGTGTTTTAGTTTTTTTAAGAGTTTTGAGATTAAGTTAGATCGAACTGATAGCACAAATGTCTAGATAAGTCCTCCGGTGCGTTTCCCTAGAAATTTCATCATTTTTAGAAAAATAATGCTGCTATTCGGAATCAAAAACACCAAGAGATTACCTTAGGTAAACCAAGTTCATAAAAGATGAAATATTATGGTTTCGATATTTATTCAAACTATAGTAAAATAAAGGTAAACAGATCCCACAGAAGGCCCTAGAAACTCGCCTATGCGATTTTGGTGAAATTTCTTTCAGTTTGACTTTTGGTCAAACTTTGACTTTCGAATTAGTTGGGTGAGGTCATGCATGATGTCACATATAAAATTTTTCAAGATCATTAAATATCTCATGATACCATGTACAATAAACTAACAAGAATATAAATTCAAACATCAAAGGACGCCAAACCACAGGAGGAGAATGACTGGAGGGCTTCAACCAACTAGCATTCTCTACTATTCTCTAATTCTTGGATGGTAGAGTGTGTGGGCACTCGGTTCCTAGACTGGTATTCTAGCACTACTAATCTCCTTCCGACCACCCAGATCTCTAAAGAACTTATTGTCATGCTGAGTTATGCAACAGTAAGCCTGCTCATCTAAGAGTCCATGGTCTGAGAGTACTAGTGTGGCTGGGGCACTATTTATAGACTAGGATGACGTGATCCCTTGAATTAGAATTGGACTAGGAGAAGATGTGACGGACCAAAGAATCTCAATAGTGTTACATGGGTTAAACTAGGGTTTTTCTAAGGATTTTGTGAATAAAAACGTATGAGAACACTGTATTTGTAAATAAACAAATAATAGAGTTAATAGAAATAAATAAATGTTTTGGAGGACTTAAAATATTCAAAAATGATCAAAGAATAAAGTTCATGATCGAGAAAGTGATTTCGGACCAAAACGCTTAAAAGGTAGTAGTTTCAGTATTCGAAAAGTATAGATATTAAGAAATGGCAAGTTAAAGCAAAACTAAGATAAGATAAGTGTTTTAGTGTTTTTAAGAGCTTTGAGATTAAGTTAGATCGAACTGACAGCACGGATGGCCAGATAAGTCCTTCGGTGCATTTCCTGCAGAAAAATAGTGATGCTATTCGGAATAAAAAATCCCAAGAGATTACCTTAGGTAAACCAAGTTCACTAAAAGATGAAATATTATGGTTTCAATATTTATTCAAACTATAATAAAATAAAGGTAAACAGATCCTACAGAAGGCCCTAGAAACTCGCCTATGCGATTTCGGTAAAATTTCTTTCAGTTTGGCTTTTGGTCAAACTTTGACTTCTGAATTAGTTGGGTTAGGTCATGCATGATGTCACATATAAAATTTTTCAAGATCATTAAATATCTCGTGATGCCATATACAATAAACTAACAAGAATATAAATTCATACCTCAGAGGACGCCAAACCACAGGAGGAGAATGACCGGAGGGCTTCAACCAACTAGCCTTCTCTGCTATTCTCCAATTCTTGGATGGCAGAGTGTGTGGGCACTCGGTTGCTAGACTGGTTTGCTAGCACTGCTAATCTTCTTCCGACCACCCTGATCTCTAAAGAACTTATTGTCATGGTGAGTTATATAACGGTAAGCCTGCTCATCTAAGAGTCCATGGTCTGAGAGTACTATAGTGGCAGGGGCCCTATTTATAGACTAGGATGAGGTGATCCCTTGAATTGGAATTGGACTAGGAGAAGATGTGATGGACCAAAGAATCTCTACAGTATTACATAGGTTAAACTAGGGTTTTTCTAAGAATTTTGTGAATAAGAATGTATGAGAACGCTGTATTTGTACATAAACAAATAATAGTGTTAATTGAAATAAATAAATGTTTTGGAGGGCTTAAAATCTCCAAAAATGATCAAAGAATAAAGTTTATGATTGAGAAAGTGATTTCGGACCAAAACGCTTAAAAAGTAGCAGTTTTAGTATTCGAAATGTATAGATATGAAGAAATGGCAAGTTAAAGCGAAAGTAACATAAGATAAGTGTTTTAGTGTTTTTAAGAGTTTTAAGATTAAGTTTGATTGAACTGATAGCACGGATGGCTAGGTAAGTCCTCCGGTGCATTTCCTGAGAAATTTCATCATTTTCAGAAAAAAAAAATGATGCTTTTCGGAATCAAAAATCCCTACAGATTACCTTAGGGAAACCAAGTTCACTAAAAGGCGAAAAATTATTGTTTCGATTTTTTTTCAAACTATCGTAAAATAAAGGTAAACTGATCGCACGGAAGGCCTTAGAAACTCGCCTTTGCGATTTTGGTGAAATTTCTTTTAGTTTGACTTTTGGTCAAACTTTGACTTTCGAATTAGTTGGGTGAGGTCATGCATGATGTCACATATAAAATTTTTCAAGATCATTAAATATCTCATGATGCCATATACAATAAACTAACAAGAATATAAATTCATACCTAAGAGGATGCCAAACCACAGGAGAAGAATGACTGGAGGGCTTCAACCAACTAGCCTTCTCTACTATTCTCCAATTCTTGGATGGCAGAGTGTGTGGGCCCTCGGTTCTTAGACTGGTATGCTAGCACTACTAATCTTCTTCCGACCACCCTGATCTCTAAAGAACTTATTGTCATGCTGAGTTATGCGACAGTAAGCCTGCTCATCTAAGAGTCCATGGTCTGAGAGTACTAGAGTGGCAGGGGCACTATTCGTAGACTAGGATGAGGTGATCCCTTGAATTAGAATTGGACTAGGAGAAGATGTGACGGGCCAAAGAATCTCATGTTAGGAAATACCCTAAGTATTAGAGACATTTTGATGTATTCATTTTGTACTGGATAATAAAATTATACATAGAGGTTATTCATTACATTGCTATTTGTCCTCGTCTTATTTATATGTTAAAGTAAATGTAAGCAAATATGGCTCACTGACTGCTTGTGTTAAAACTGTTAGAACGTTGCATGCAATGGACTTTTGTATGCGAGAAGACAATGTTCTAAAGTTAGCAGTCTAAACTATGGTCTGTAGTCTATGGGGTTAGACCGAGCATCTAACTCATGTTAAGACTATTATGTTGTCTAAAGCCTTAGAGGGGACGGTTTGTCTTGACTGTCTGGAGCTGGACTCCCAAGTAGAGACATGGATATGTTGCTTGGTGGTGACATATTAGACCGGGACTAAAGCGTGATTGATCTACGTAGTCCGCTATGAGTGGATCAATCTGCTTTTGACGTTCATTATGCAATAACCTTAATCCTGAGTAAATGAACTACTTCATGTATATGACTTGTGTACTTTGATGTTCCAATGGCTAAAGCGTCTCAGAGGTAGTAAGCTTATAAACCGGTTCGTTGGGTGCATGACTTGTATACGATGAAGGGTTTGTTTGCAGATATCGGAATCATAGCTCTGAGGAGTTAAAGGTATCCTCTTAAAGGCATTATACTGAATGTGAAAATGGACAAGGCCTTGGGTCGTCTGCTGGGCGGATGAACATTTTCTTGATTCGGTAGTATAATGGAACTTTAAGATAGCCTGATCAGTAGAATTAAACAGACTTTGACCTAAGGCTGATCATGGATATCATATGAGGGTTTTGCATACATGACAAGGTCATTGGATGGTAGCTCGTCACAGGCTTACGTAATACGATATATAATTGGGAGTTCAGTTTCAGGTTTATAGTGGTGTGACTCTGAAATTAGTGATCATATGATTGAGTTGTTCGGTACAGAATGATGATCATATGGAATCACGGGAGCCCGATTATATATGTCCAATCAGTCCCTCTACTAGCTCCACATAATTCCTTAACGTTTGGCAAATTGATTTGTGTATGCTATTGGCTAGTTTATTATGCATGGATGGTGATGACACAGGATTAGGATGGTAGACAAGATTCTCTCCGGTTGGATTCAGATTTTGTTTTGGATAATAGAGTACACAATTATTCGAACTCCAAATAAAGTTGCCATGATTTTATTTGAGATTGGATTGGAGTTGTAGAAAATTATCCATGAGAACAAGAATATGAAACACAACCATTTTGTGGAATTTGAAATTTGAAATTTGAATTTTGAAATTTGAAATTTGAAATTTGAATTTGAAATTTGAATTTGAAATTTGAATTTGAAATTCGAATTTGAAATTTGAATTTGAAATTTGAATTTGAAATTTGAAATTCAAATTTTGAATCACAGTCCAAGTAGGATTCGAATTTGTTGTGGAAAATCCACAAGGTTTGAAATTCGAATTTGAGTTGGATTTGGAGAGGATAATCTTGTTAGAATCCTACTTGAATTTTTGAATCCAAATCCCAACAAAAGTGGGCGAATTTTTTGAGGATAATCCTCAATGAAAATTCGGTTTTTTTGTGGATAAGATTCAAGGGAAAATTCAAGTTTCAATCCTAGTTGAATTTGGATTCTCTCCTTCCCTAAAAGTGGCCGAAATTTTGGAGCCTTAATCCTAGGAAATTCGGTTATTTTTGGATAAGGTTGAGATGAGATTTAGCTTGAAAATCCTAGTGGAATTTTGATTCTTCCTTATCCTAAAAGTGGCCGAAAATTTGGAGAAGATTTTATCCTAAAGATTTCGGATTTTTTTGGTTGAAAAAGGGAGATAAAATTCTAGTTAAAATCTTGTTTAGATTTGGATTGGATTTATCCTAGAAAAACCGAATTTAATTGTTAGGATTATCCTATGAAAAATTCGGATTTTTTGGTTAAAGATAAGGGAGAAAATCTTTTCCCAGTCCAATTCGAATTCAGAGAATCACCTCATGCAGGTCTATAAATAGAGGTCCTGCCACTCCAGTTCTCTTAGACCACAGACTCTCAGGTGAGCAGGCTTATTGTTGCACAGCTCATCGTGACAATAAAGTTCTTTAGAGATCTGGGTGGTCGGAAGAAGACTAGCAGTGCTAGCATACCGATCGAGGTTCAGAGTGCCCACACACTCAGCCATTCGGGAATTGGAGAATAGTAGAGAAGGCTAGTTGGTTGAAGCCTCCGGTCATTCTCCTCCTGCAAGATTGGCATCCTTGAGGTATGAGTTTTAATTGTTGTTGGTTTATTGTATATGGCATCATGAGATATTTAACGATCTAAAATTTTTTATTGTTCCGCTGCGCCACTCTGATACGTTTTTACCGGTTCATTTTCCTACAATTGGTATCAGAGCCATCTCATGACTATGCCATGCACATAAATTAGACAATTACTTAGTTTTTTTATTTATGTATGGATTTGATATTTGGAGAGTGGCATTCTAGGGTTCCTTTATGTTGTTATCATGTATTATGTATAAAGTATGTGGTTATTTTAATTTTTTGAATTATTATAAGCATGCTTGATTATACCGGTTATGGTTCCTTAGAATTTAGAAAAATTGTATCTAGGAGATAAGAATTAAAATCTATGGGTAAGTTACAGTGTTAATAAACTGCTCCCATGGTTACATAAAAATTCCTAGATACAATTTTTCTAAATTCTAAGGAACCATAACCGGTATAAACAAGCATGCTTATAATAATTCAAAAAATTAAAATAACCACATACTTTATACATAATACATGATAACAACATAAAGGACCCCTAGAATGCCACTCTCTAAATATCAAATCCATACATAAATAAAAAGACTAAGTAATTGTCTAATTTATGTACATGGCATAGTCATGAGATGGCTCTGATACCAATTGTAGGAAAATAAACCGGTAAAAACGTATCAGAGTGGCGCAGCGGAACAATAAAAAATTTTTAGATCGTTAAATATCTCATGATGCCATATACAATAAATCAACAACAATTAAAACTCATACCTCAAGGACGCCAATATGCAGGAGGAGAATGACCGGAGGCTTCAACCAACTAGCCTTCTCTACTATTCTCCAATTCCCGAATGGCTGAGTGTGTGGGCACTCTGAACCTCGATCGGTATGCTAGCACTGCTAGTCTTCTTCCGACCACCCAGATCTCTAAAGAACTTTATTGTCACGATGAGCTGTGCAACAATAAGCCTGCTCACCTGAGAGTCTGTGGTCACAGAGAACTGGAGTGGCAGGACCTCTATTTATAGACCTGCATGAGGTGATTCTCTGAATTCGAATTGGACTAGGAAAAGATTTTCTCCCTTATCCAAACCAAAAAATCCGAATTCTCCAAGGGAGAATCTCCACAATTAAATTCGGTTTTCCTAGGATAAATCCAATCCAAATCTAAACAAGATTTTAACTAGAATTTTATCTCCCTTTTTCAACCAAAAAATCTGAAATCTTTAGGAGAAAATCTTCTCCAAATTTTCGGCCACTTTTAGGATAAGGAAGAATCAAAATTCCACTAGGATTTTTCAAGCTAAATCTCATCTCAACCTTATCCAAAAATAACCGAATTTCCTAGGATTAAGGCTCCAAAATTTCGGCAACTTTTAGGGAAGGAGAGAATCCAAATTCAACTAGGATTGAAACTTGAATTTTCCCTTGAATCTTATCCACAAAAAAGCGAATTTTCTATTGAAGATTATCCTCCAAAAATTCGCCCACTTTTGTTGGGATTTGGATTCAAAATTCAAGTAGGATTCTAACAAGATTATCCTCTCCAAATCCAACTCAAATTCGAATTTCAAACCTTGTGGATTTTCCACAACAAATTCGAATCCTACTTGGACTGTGATTTAAAATTTGAATTTCAAATTTCAAATTCAAATTTCAAATTCAAATTTCAAATTTCAAATTTCAAATTTCAAATTTAAATTTCAAATTCAAATTTCAAATTCGAATTTCAAATTCAAATTTCAAATTCAAATTTCAAATTCAAAATTCAAATTTCAAATTTCAAAATTCAAATTTCAAATTTCAAAATTCAAATTTCAAATTCCACAAAACGGTTGTATTTCATATTCTTGTTCTCATGGATAATTTTCTACAACTCCAATCCAATCTCAAATAAAATCATGGCAACTTTGTTTGGAGTTCGAATAATTGTGTACTCTATTATCCAAAACAAAATCTGAATCCAACCGGAGAGAATCTTGTCTACCATCCTAATCCTGTGTCATCACCATCCATGCATAATAAACTAGCCAATAGCATACACAAATCAATTTGCCAATCGTTAAGGAATTATGTGGAGCTAGTAGAGGGACTGATTGGACATATATAATCGGGCTCCCGTGATTCCATATGATCATCATTCTGTACCGAACAACTCAATCATATGATCACTAATTTCAGAGTCACACCACTATAAACCTGAAACTGAACTCCCAATTATATACCGTATTACGTAAGCCTGTGACGAGCTACCATCCAATGACCTTGTCATATATGCAAAACCCTCATATGATATCCATGATCAGCCTTAGGTCAAAGTCCGTTTAATCCTACTGATCAGGCTATCTTAAAGTTCCATTATACTACCGAATCAAGAAAATGATTATTCACCATATGTGAATAAGAAGTCATCCGCCCAGCAGACGACCCAAGGCCTTGTCCATTTTCACATTCAGTATAATGCCTTTAAGAGGATACCTTTAACTCCACAGAGCTATGATTCCGATATCTGCAAACAAACCCTTCATCGTATACAAGTCATGCACCCAACGAACCGGTCTATAAGCTTACTACCTCTGAGACGCTTTAGCCATTGGAACATCAAAGTACACAAGTCATATACATGAAGTAGTTCATTTACTCAGGATTAAGGTTATTGCACAATGAACGTCAAAAGCAGATTGATCCACTCATAGCGGACTACGTAGATCAATCACGCTTTAGTCCCGGTCTAATATGTCACCACCGAGCAACATATCCATGTCTCTACTTGGGAGTCCAGCTCCAGACAGTCAAGACAGACCGTCCCCTCCAAGGCTTTAGACAACATAATAGTCTTAACATGAGTTAGAAGCTCGGTCTAACCCCATAGACTACAGACCATAGTTTAGACTGCTAACTTTAGAACATTGTCTTCTCGCATACAAAAGTCCATTGCATGCAACGTTCTAACAGTTTTAACACAAGCAGTCAGTGAGCCATATTTGCTTACATTTACTTTAACATGTAAATAAGACGAGGACAGATAGCAATGTAATGAATAACCTCTATGTATAATTTTATTATCCAGTTCAAAATGAATACATCAAAATGTCTCTAATACTTAGGGCATTTCCTAACATGCTGCGCCCAGCCTGGGCGTGCAGCCTGGCGCTGCAGGCTTGGCCTGCAGCCCGGCAGGGCTGCACAAGGGGCGGCCGTGGGCTGCCAGCCCCTCCGGGGTTGGTGGCTGCCCACAGCGGCTGCCGCCTACGGGGGCGGCGGTCCGACGGTCCAAAAATCAGAAAATTTTGATTTTTAAATTTGAGATTTAATTTTAAATCATGTTTAAAAATATGTAATTAAAAATTTGAAATTTTTGAAATTACATATTATTACACATGATGTTTTAAAATTGTTTAAAATTCAAATTTGAAATTTAAATTTGAAATTCGAATTTGGAATTTGAATTTGAAATTTAAATTTTTGGGAGATTTAAATTTTAAATAATTCTTGGGATGAGAAATAAATGGAGAGGCTACATAAAGATGGATAAAAGAAGACGGAACAAAATTCAAGACCCAAAGAATGCTTTGGATGGAATTTTGTAATCTTTATTTTCTTTGTTCTAGGATGGAACCATGGCTTGATTATTCTGTCAATTATTTTTCTGTGATATGTCATGGATGTATAAATATGTATTGATGGATGTTTTGTATGCATATTTGATAACATGTCATATAGGATAGGTGAGTGCTGCTCATACTATATTGATCATACATAATTTGTCAAAACTTGCATGTTTTTCAAAATATTGAGTGGGAGAGGGTTTCAAACAAAACCCACGGCCTCCATTGTTGATCCATATGTGAAAGCATGGTAACGCCTCACGTCAGTTCTGACCTGACCACACCCCTCGGTAGGTGTTTACCACCGCCGGTATACTAGATTGGATCTCCTATGTGGAAAACATGTTCGGGTGCGATCCTATTCATGACCACCCCTAGGTGGCTTGGTAGGACGTGGATCAGGCTACGTAAACAATGGTTATACACTCAAGACTCATTTAGTTATTAACCTTCCCTAGAAGCTCTGTTAACTAAACTGGTGGCCAAATAAGCGGTTATTAATATATGTCTTAACCTTGGAGGATTTAAGATAACATATATTAATTGGACGGGGTCCATGTTCTGGCTATTTGTTCTCATGACCACCCCTCGGTGGCTTGAGGCAATAGGTGCTGAGAATTACTGTTGCAATGCTACATGTTTTTTCAAGTTTCATGTAGGAACATACTTGTATGTTTTTATTTGCTAAATTATCTGTATATTTGCTTGGGCTTTGTAATGATGTCTAGTATAATTTTATTTCAGTTCAAAATGTCACCGACACCCCTCATTTCAATACTTACTGAAAATAAGTTGAATGGCGACAATTATAAAGATTGGAAAAGAAATCTATTAATAGTTCTCAGCTGCGAGAGACACAAGTTCGTACTGGATGAACCATGCCCACCTGGGCCCAAACCTGACACACCACTTGAGGAGGTCCCAGTTGCCTATAATCGTTGGAGAGAATCCAATGAAATAGCTCGATGCTACATCCTTGCTAGCATGACGAGTGCTTTACAAAAGCAGCATGAGACTTATCAAGTTGCTGGGGAGATCATGGATAATCTGGAGGACATGTTCGGAGGCCAAGAAAAATTGGCTCGACAGTCCGCTATCACCAGCATTATGAACTCCAAGCAAAAGGCGGGTAATCCGGTGAAGGACCATATGATCACTCTAATGGGATTCTTCGTTGAGGCTGCCGAGAATGGTGCTGAGTTGGACTATAACACCCAGATCGAGATGGTGTTCAAGACTCTGTCTAAAGATTTTGTGGGGTTTAAGGCCGCATACAATCTGGCGACAAAGGAGTTAGGACTTACCGAGCTCATGAAGCAACTACAGGCTTATGAGCGGATGATCAGGGATGAGGATACGGTCCGACCTAAAGGAGAGGCCAATTTGACGGAATCTTCCAATCCTTCATGGAAGAGGAAGAGGCCAAATAAGAAGCAAGTGGCTTCCAGTTCTTCTAATCCTCCTGTCTCGGACGGGAAGAAGAAGAAGAAGAACAAAAAGCCAAAGGACCCTAAAAAGTCCAAATGCTTCCATTGTGGGAAGGTAGGTACTTCAAGAAGGCTTGCCGGGAATTCCTAGCCTCCAAGGGCAAGGAAGGTAAGGAACTTCATTACTTAGAAGCGTGTTTGGTGGAAGAATCGAAAGACACATGGGTCATTGATTCGGGCGCCACTAATCATGTTTGTGTTTCTATGCAGGGGTTCGTGGAAACGAGAAGTCTACATGATAGGAGCCTCTCGTTGCAGACTGGAGATGGTAGCTTTGTGGTGGCTGAGGCAGTGGGAGACGTTCATCTTTATTTTGATGAATTTAGGTTTATTTTATTGAAAGACTGTTTTTATGTTCCTAATTTTAGGAGGAACCTTATATCGGTAGCTTGTTTAATAAAGGATTCTTATTCAGTTTCTTTTAGTAAAAGAGTTGATATTCGTAGAAATATGTCTTTTATCTGTTCTGGATGAATGGATGGAAACCTATATTTGATCAGACCAAAGATGTACTCACTGCTTGACACTGAATTAATTGATAACTCTAAAAGGTTGAAAGTTTCTCACTCTAACAAGGCGTATCTTTGGCATTTAAGACTTGGTCATATTAATCAGGATAGGATTCAAAGATTGGTGAAAGATGGTCCTCTGGAATCTCTAGAGGAGGTACGTCTTCCCCAATGTGAGTTTTGTCTAGAGGGTAAGATGACTAAGAGGTCTTTTGGAGCTAAGGGTACAAGTGCTCAGAAGCTCTTAGAAATTGTGCATACTGACGTATGTGGCCCCATGAACGTCACAGCACGAGGAGGGTTCAAGTATTATGTCTCTTTTACAGATGATTACTCGAGGTATGGATATGTGTATCTAATGCACCGCAAGAGCGAAACCTTTGACAAGTTCAAGGAGTATCGTGCGGAAGTGGAAAAGCAATTGGATAAATCCATAAAAACACTTTGATCTGATCGAGGTGGCGAATACCTCTCCGACGAATTTCTAGGACATCTTGTAGAGAACGGGATATTATCCCAATTGACTGCACCTGGTACTCCACAACAGAATGGTGTAGCCGAAAGGAGAAACAGGACCTTATTGGATATGGTACGGTCTATGATGAGTTACTCAACGCTGCCATTATCATTTTGGGGACATGCTTTACAAACGGCGTGCTATATTCTGAACCAGGTTCCGAGCAAATCAATTCCTAGAACTCCGTATGAATTGTGGCATGGCAGGAAGCCCTCCCTTGGACATATGAGAATATGGGGCTGCCCGGCACATGTACTGGATGGGGATGCGAAGAAGTTGGAACCAAGATCAGAATTGTGCATGTTTGTAGGGTATCCAAAGGGAACTAAAGGAGGTCTGTTCTATAACCCGAAGGAACAAAAGGTCATTGTCTCAACCCATGCGACATTCTTGGAGGAAAGTCACATGAATGACTTTAAGCCTCGAAGCAAAGTGGTGCTAGAGGAGTTATCGGGTGAAAGAACTGCTCCACAGATTTCGGTCTTGGACGCAAGTCCGAGTTCCAGTGAAAGACCTGCAGACGATCAACAATTTAGGGTGCCTCGTCGTAGTGGGAGGGTTTCTAATAAACCTAATTTCTTTATGTATGATGCTGAGGTATACAAGGCTGAGGCTCATGAGCATGAGGAAGATCCGGTCACATATGATGAAGCTATAAAGGATGTTGATTCTAGATCTTGGAAACAGGCTATGAACAATGAGATGGATTCTATGAAATCCAACTCTGTTTGGGAACTTGTAGATTTGTCGGATGGGATAAAACCCATTGGATGCAAATGGGTCTACAAAAGAAAGAAGGATGCGGAAGGGAGAGTGAAAACTTTCAAAGCTAGACTGGTTGCAAAGGGATACACGCAAAAGGCTGGAATCGATTACGAGGAAACCTTTTCGCCTGTTGCTATGCTGAAGTCTATCCGTATTCTTCTGTCCATTGCTGCGGCTCTCGATTACGAGATCTGGCAAATGGATGTCAAGACGGCATTCTTGAATGGCCATCTTGAAGAGTGTATCTATATGATACAGCCCGAAGGGTTCGTAGCAAAAGGCCAAGATAAGAAAGTCTGCAAGTTGCTTAGATCCATTTATGGATTAAAGCAGGCATCCCGCTCATGGAACCAGAGGTTTGATCAAGCGATTAAGACATTTGGTTTTGAGCAGAACGTTGATGAACCTTGTGTTTATAAACGTATTAAGGATGGAAAAATGGTCTTTCTGATACTCTATGTCGATGATATACTACTCATTGGGAATGATGTAGGGAATTTATCATCGGTCAAGCTTTGGTTACACCAACAGTTTGACATGAAGGACTTGGGAGAAGCTAATTATGTTCTAGGCATTCGTTTCTTCAGAGATCGAAAGAACAAAATGATATCGTTATCCCAAGCTTCATACATAGATAAAACAATTGACAAATATGCAATGCTAGAGGCAAAGAAAGGCTCACAACCTTCTATTGCCGGTCTAACTCTTTCATTGGATGACTGTCCCAAGACATCGGAAGAAAGAAAGCGTATGAGTAAGGTCCCTTATGCATCCGCTGTGGGTAGCCTTATGTACGCGATGCTTTGCACTCGCCCGGACATATGTTTTGTAGTAGGTATGGTGAGTCGATATCAAGCGAATCCTGGAACCAAGCACTGGCAAGCAGTAAAGCATATACTTAAGTATCTTAAGAGAACGAGGGATTATATGCTAGTGTATTCTGGAGGGGACCTAACACCCGTAGGATACACGGACTCAGACTTCCAGACTTGTAAGGATTCGAGGAAATCGACATCTGGATCAGTGTTTTTACTCGGAGGAGGCGCCATTGTGTGGAGGAGCGTGAAGCAGGGGGGCACAGCTGACTCTACTATGGAGGCTGAGTATGTGGCTGCGGCTGAGGCATCTAAAGAAGCGGTTTGGCTCCGCAAGTTCTTTAGAGACCTTGAGGTCATTCCGGGTGTTGACAAGCCTATCACACTTTACTGTGATAATACAGGGGCTATTGCCAACACAAGGGAATCTCGGCACCACAAGAGGACCAAGCACATAGATCGGAGGTATCACATTATTAGAGAGCATGTGGAGACAGGACAAGTGGATGTATGTAAGATCGCATCCGAGGACGACATCGCTGATCCCTTTACTAAGACTTTGGTGGCTAGAAGCTTTGAAAGGCATGTAGAGGCGATGGGGATGCGTAACATGGCACATCTACTGGCTTAGGGCAAGTGGGAGATTGTTAGGAAATGCCCTAAGTATTAGAGACATTTTGATGTATTCATTTTGAACTGGATAATAAAATTATACATAGAGGTTATTCATTACATTGCTATTTGTCCTCGTCTTATTTACATGTTAAAGTAAATGTAAGCAAATATGGCTCACTGACTGCTTGTGTTAAAACTGTTAGAACGTTGCATGCAATGGGCTTTTGTATGCAAGAAGACAATGTTCTAAAGTTAGCAGTCTAAACTATGGTCTGTAGTCTATGGTGTTAGACCGAGCATCTAACTCATGTTAAGACTATTATGTTGTCTAAAGCCTTACAGGGGACGGTTTGTCTTGACTGTCTGGAGCTGGACTCCCAAGTAGAGACATGGATATGTTGCTTGGTGGTGACATATTAGACCGGGACTAAAGCGTGATTGATCTACGTAGTCCGCTATGAGTGGATCAATCTGCTTTTGACGTTCATTATGCAATAACCTTAATCCTGAGTAAATGAACTACTTCATGTATATGACTTGTGTACTTTGATGTTCCAATGGCTAAAGCGTCTCAGAGGTAGTAAGCTTATAGACCGGTTCGTTGGGTGCATGACTTGTATACGATGAAGGGTTTGTTTGCAGATATCAGAATCATAGCTCTGAGGAGTTAAAGGTATCCTCTTAAAGGCATTATACTGAATGTGAAAATGGACAAGGCCTTGGGTCGTCTGCTGGGCGGATGACTTCTTATTCACATATGGTGAATAATCATTTTCTTGATTCGGTAGTATAATGGAACTTTAAGATAGCCTGATCAGTAGGATTAAACGGACTTTGACCTAAGGCTGATCATGGATATCATATGAGGGTTTTGCATACATGACAAGGTCATTGGATGGTAGCTCGTCACAGGCTTACGTAATACGATATATAATTGGGAGTTCAGTTTCAGGTTTATAGTGGTGTGACTCTGAAATTAGTGATCATATGATTGAGTTGTTCGGTACAGAATGATGATCATATGGAATCACGGGAGCCCGATTATATATGTCCAATCAGTCCCTCTACTAGCTCCACATAATTCCTTAACGTTTGGCAAATTGATTTGTGTATGCTATTGGCTAGTTTATTATGCATGGATGGTGATGACACAGGATTAGGATGGTAGACAAGATTCTCTCCGGTTGGATTCAGATTTTGTTTTGGATAATAGAGTACACAATTATTCGAACTCCAAAAAAAGTTGCCATGATTTTATTTGAGATTGGATTGGAGTTGTAGAAAATTATCCATGAGAACAAGAATATGAAACACAACCGTTTTGTAGAATTTGAAATTTGAATTTTGAAATTTGAAATTTGAATTTTGAAATTTGAATTTTGAAATTTGAATTTGAAATTTGAATTTGAAATTTGAATTTGAAATTCGAATTTGAAATTTGAATTTGAAATTTAAATTTGAAATTTGAAATTTGAATTTTAAATTTGAATTTGAAATTTGAAATTCAAATTTTGAATCACAGTCCAAGTAGGATTCGAATTTGTTGTGGAAAATCCACAAGGTTTGAAATTCGAATTTGAGTTGGATTTGGAGAGGATAATCTTGTTAGAATCCTACTTGAATTTTTGAATCCAAATCCCAACAAAAGTGGGCGAATTTTTTGAGGATAATCCTCAATGAAAATTCGGTTTTTTTGTGGATAAGATTCAAGGGAAAATTCGAGTTTCAATCCTAGTTGAATTTGGATTCTCTCCTTCCCTAAAAGTGGCCGAAATTTTGGAGCCTTAATCCTAGGAAATTCGGTTATTTTTGGATAAGGTTGAGATGAGATTTAGCTTGAAAATCCTAGTGGAATTTTGATTCTTCCTTATCCTAAAAGTGGCCGAAAATTTGGAGAAGATTTTCTCCTAAAGATTTCAGATTTTTTTAGTTGAAAAAGGGAGATAAAATTCTAGTTAAAATCTTGTTTAGATTTGGATTGGATTTATCCTAGAAAAACCGAATTTAATTGTTAGGATTATCCTATGAAAAATTCGGATTTTTTGGTTAAAGATAAGGGAGAAAATCTTTTCCCAGTCCAATTCGAATTCAGAGAATCACCTCATGCAGGTCTATAAATAGAGGTCCTGCCACTCCAGTTCTCTTAGACCACAGACTCTCAGGTGAGCAGGCTTATTGTTGCACAGCTCATCGTGACAATAAAGTTCTTTAGAGATCTGGGTGGTCGGAAGAAGACTAGCAGTGCTAGCATACCGATCGAGGTTCAGAGTGCCCACACACTCAGCCATTTGGGAATTGGAGAATAGTAGAGAAGGCTAGTTGGTTGAAGCCTCCGGTCATTCTCCTCCTGCAAGATTGGCGTCCTTGAGGTATGAGTTTTAATTGTTGTTGGTTTATTGTATATGGCATCATGAGATATTTAACGATCTAAAATTTTTTATTGTTCCGCTGCGCCACTCTGATACGTTTTTACCGGTTCATTTTCCTACATCTCAATAGTATTACGTAGGTTAAACTAGGGTTTTTCTAAGGATTTTGTGAATAAAAATGTATGAGAACACTGTATTTGTAAATAAACAAATAATAGAGTTAATAGAAATAAATAAATGTTTTGGAGGACTTAAAATCTCCAAAAATGATCAAAGAATAAAGTTCATGATTGAGAAAGTGATTTCGGACCAAAACTCTCAAAAGGTAGTAGTTTCAGTATTTGAAAAGTATAGATAATATGAAATGGTAAGTTAAAGCAAAAGTAAGATAAGATAAGTGTTTTATTGTTTTTAAGAGTTTTGAGATTAAGTTAGATCGAACTGATAGCACGAATGTCTAGATAAGTCCTCCGGTGCGTTTCCTGAGAAATTTCATCATTTTCAGAAAAATAATGATGCTATTCGGAATCAAAAATACCAAGAGATTACCTTAGGTATACCAAGTTCATAAAGGATGAAATATTATGGTTTCGATATTTATTCAAACTATAGTAAAATAAAGGAAAACAGATCCCACAGAAGGCCCTAGAAACTCGCCTATGCGATTTCGGTAAAATTTCTTTCAGTTTGGCTTTTGGTCAAACTTTGACTTCCGAATTAGTTGGGTTAGGTCATGCATGATGTCACATATAAAATTTTTCAAGATCATTAAATATCTCGTGATGTCATATACAATAAACTAACTAGAATATAAATTCATACCTCAGAGGACGCAAAACCGTAGAAGGAGAATGACTGGAGGGCTTCAACCAACTAGCCTTCTCTGCTATTCTCCAATTCTTGGATGGCAGAGTGTGTGGGCACTCGGTTCCTAGACTGGTATGCTAGCACTGCTAATCTTCTTCCGACCACCCAGATCTCTAAAGAACTTATTGTCATGGGGAGTTATGCAACAGTAAGCCTGCTCATCTAAGAGTCCGTGGTCTGAGAGTACTAGAGTGGCAGGGGCCCTATTTGTAGACTAGTATGAGGTGATCCCTTGAATTGGAATTGGACTAGGAGAAGATGTGACTGACCAAAGAATCTCAATAGTGTTACGTAGGTTAAACTAGGGTTTTTCTTAGAATTTTGTGAATAAGAATGTATGAGAATACTGTATTTGTACATAAACAAATAATAGTGCTAATAGAAATAAATAAATGTTTTGGAGGACTTAAAATCTCCAAAAATGATCAAAGAATAAAGTTCATGATTGAGAAAGTGATTTCGGACCAAAACGCTTAAAAGGTAGTAGTTTCAATATTCAAAAGTATAGATATAAAGAAATGGCAAGTTAAAGAAAAAGTAAGATAAGATAAGTGTTTTAGTGTTTTTAAGAGTTTTGAGATTAAGTTAGATCGAACTGATAGTATGGATGGCTAGATAAGTCCTCCGATGCATTTCCTGAGAAATTTCATCATTTTTGGAAAATTAATGATACTATTTGGAATCAAAAATCCGAATAGATTACCTTAGGTAAACCAAGTTCACTAAAAGAAGAAATATTATGGTTTCAATATTTATTCAAACTACAGTAAAATAAAGGTAAACAGATCCCACGGAAGGCCCTAGAAATTCGCCTATCCGATTTTGGCGAAATTTCTTTCAGTTTGACTTTTAGTCAAACTTTGACTTTCGAATTAGTTGGGTGAGGTCATGCATGATGTCACATATAAATTTTTCAAGATCATTAAATATCTCGTGATGGCATATACAATAAACTAACAAGAATATAAATTCATACCTCAGAGGATGCCAAACCACAGGAGGAGAATGACTGGAGGGCTTCAACCAACTAGCCTTCTCTACTATTCTCCAATTCCTAGATGGCAGAGAGTGTGGGCACTCGGATCCTCGACTAGTGTGCTAGCACTGCTAATCTTCTTCCGACCACCCAGATCACTAAAGAACTTATTGACATGGGAAGTTATGCAATAGTAAGCCTACTCATCTGAAAGTTCATGGTCTGAGCGTACTAGAGTGGCAGGGCCCCTATTTATAAACTAGCATGAGGTGATCTCTTGAATTCGAATTGGACTAGGAGAAGATGTGATGGACCAAAGAATCTCAATAGTGTTACCTAGGTTAAACTAGGGTTTTTCTAAGAGTTTTGTGTATAAGAATGCATGAGAACACTGTATTTGTAAATAAACAAATAATAGTGTTAATAGAAATAAATAAATGTTTTGGAGGATTTAAAATCTCCAAAAATCAACAGAGAACAAAGTTCATGATTGAGAAAGTGATTTCGGACCAAAACGCTTAAAAGGTAGTAGTTTTAGTATTCGAAATGTATAGATATAAAGAAATGGCAAGTTAAAGCAAAAGTAAGATAAGATAAGTGTTTTAGTGTTTTTAAGAGTTTTAAGATTAAGTTTGATCGAATTGATAGGGCGGATGGCTAGATAAGTCCTCCGGTGCATTTCCTGAGAAATTTTATCATTTTCAGAAAAAAAAAATGATACTTTTCGGAATCAAAAATCCCAAGAGATTACCTTAGGTAAACCAAGTTCACTAAAAGGCAAAAAATTATTGTTTCGATTTTTTTTCAAACTATCGTAAAATAAAGGTAAACTGATCGCACGGAAGGCCCTAGAAACTCGCCTACGCGATTTCGGTGAAATTTCTTTCAGTTTGACTTTTGGTCAAACTTTGACTTTTGAATTAGTTGGGTGAGGTCATGCATGATGTCACATATAAAATTTTTCAAGATCATTAAATATCTCATGATACCATATACAATAAACTAACAAGAATATAAATTCAAACATCAGAGGACGCCAAACCACAGGAGGAGAATAACTGGAGGGCTTCAACCAACTAGCCTTCTCTACTACTCTCCAATTTTTGGATGGCAGAGTGTGTGGGCACTCGGTTCCTAGACTGGTATGCTAGCACTGCTAACCTTCTTCCGACCACTCAGATCTCTAAAGAACTTATTATCATGGTGAGTTATGTAACGGAAAGCCTGCTCATCTAAGAGTCCATGGTCTGAGAGTACTAGAGTGGCAGGTGCCCTATTTATAGACTAGGATGAGGTGATCCCTTGAATTGCAATTGGACTAGGAGAAGATGTGACTGACCAAAGAATCTCAATAGTGTTACGTAGGTTAAACTAGGGTTTTTCTTAGAATTTTGTGAATAAGAATGTATAAGAACACTGTATTTGTACATAAACAAATAATAGTGTTAATAGAAATAAATAAATGTTTTGGAGGACTTAAAATCTCCAAAAATGATCAAAGAATAAAGTTCATGATTGAGAAATTGATTTCGGACCAAAACGCTTTAAAGGTTGTAGTTTCAGTATTCAAAAGTATAGATATAAAGAAATGGCAAGTCAAAGAAAAAGTAAGATAAGATAAGTGTTTTAGTGTTTTTAAGAGTTTTGAGATTAGGTTAGATCGAACTGATAGTATGGATGGCTAGATAAGTCCTCTGATGCATTTCCTGAGAAATTTCATCATTTTTGGAAAAATAATGATACTATTCGGAATCAAAAATCCCAAGATATTACCTTAGGTAAACCAAGTTCACTAAAAGAAGAAATATTATGGTTTCAATATTTATTCAAACTATAGTAAAATATAGGTAAACAGATCCCACGGAAGGCCCTAGAAACTGGGCCATCCGATTTTGGCGAAATTTCTTTCAGTTTGACTTTTGGTCAAACATTGACTTTCGACTTAGTTGGGTGAGGTCATGCATGATGTCACATATAAAATTATTCAAGATCATTAAATATCTCGTGATGGCATATACAATAAACTAACAAGAATATAAATTCATACCTCAGAGGACGCCAAACCACAGGAGGAGAATGACTGGAGGGCTTCAACTAACTAGCCTTCTCTACTATTCTCCAATTCCTAGATGGCAGAGTGTGTGGGCACTCGGATCCTCGACTGGTGTGCTAGCACTGCTAATCTTCTTCCGACCACCCAGATCACTAAAGAACTTATTGACATGGGAAGTTATGCAATAGTAAGCCTACTCATCTGAAAGTTCATGGTCTGAGCGTACTAGAGTGGCAGGGCCCCTATTTATAAACTAGCATGAGGTGATCTCTTGAATTCGAATTGGACTAGGAGAAGATGTGATGGACCAAAGAATCTCAGTAGTGTTACCTAGGTTAAACTAGGGTTTTTCTAAGAGTTTTGTGTATAAGAATGCATGAGAACACTGTATTTGTAAATAAACAAATAATAGTGTTAATAGAAATAAATAAATGTTTTGGAGGATTTAAATTCTCTAAAAATCAACAAAGAATAAAGTTCATGATTGAGAAAGTGATTTCGGACCAAAACGCTTAAAAGGTAGTAGTTTTAGTATTCGAAATGTATAGATATAAAGAAATGGCAAGTTAAAGCAAAAGTAAGATAAGATAAGTGTTTTAGTGTTTTTAAGAGTTTTAAGATTAAGTTTGATCGAACTGATAGGGCGGATGGCTAGATAAGTCCACCAGTGCATTTCCTAAGAAATTTCATCATTTTCAGAAAAAAAAAAATGATGCATTTCGGAATCAAAAATCCCAAGAGATTACCTTAGGTAAACCAAGTTCACTAAAAGGCAAAAAATTATTGTTTCGATTTTTTTTTCAAACTATCGTAAAATAAAGGTAAACTGATCGCACGGAAGGCCCTAGAAACTCGCCTATGCGATTTCGGTGAAATTTCTTTCAGTTTGACTTTTGGTCAAACTTTGACTTTCGAATTAGTTGGGTGAGGTCATGCATGATGTCACATATAAAATTTTTCAAGATCATTAAATATCTCATGATACCATATACAATAAACTAACAAGAATATAAATTCAAACCTCAGAGGACGCCAAGCCCCAGGAGGAGAATGACTGGAGGGCTTCAACCAACTAGCCTTCTCTACTATTCTCCAATTCTTGGATGGCAGAGTGTGTGGGCACTCGGTTCCTAGACTGGTATGCTAGCACTGCTAATCTTCTTCCGACCACCCAGATCTCTAAAGAACTTATTGTCATGCTGAGTTATGCAACAGTAAGCCTGCTCTTCTAAGAGTCCATTGTCTGAGAGTACTAGGGTGGCTGGGGCACTATTTATAGACTTGGATGAGGTGATCCCTTGAATTGGAATTGGACTAGGAGAAGATGTGACGGACCAAAGAATCTCAATAGTGTTACATGGGTTAAATCTAAGGATTTTGTGATTAAAAATGTATGAGAACACTGTATTTGTAAATAAACAAATAATAGAGTTAATAGACATAAATAAATGTTTTGGAGGACTTAAAATCTCCAAAAATGATCAAAGAATAAAGTTCATGATTGAGAAAGTGATTTTGGACCAAAACGCTTAAAGGGTAGTAGTTTTAGTATTCGAAAAGTATAGATATTAAGAAATGGCAAGTTAAAGCAAAAGTAAGATAAGATAAGTGTTTTAGTGTTTTTAAGAGTTTTGAGATTAAGTTAGATCGAACTGATAGCACGGATGGCCAGATAAGTCTTTCGGTGCATTTCCTGCAGAAAAATAGTGATGCTATTCGGAATAAAAAATACCAAGAGATTACCTTAGGTAAACCAAGTTCACTAAATGATGAAATATTATGGTTTCGATATTTTTTCAAACTATAATAAAATAAAGGTAAACAGATCCCACAGAAGGACCTAGAAACTCGCCTATGTGATTTCGGTAAAATTTGTTTTAGTTTGGCTTTTGGTCAAACTTTGACTTCTGAATTAGTTGGTATAGTTCATGCATGATGTCACATATAAAATTTTTCAAGATCATTAAATATCTCGTGATGCCATATACAATGAACTAACAAGAATAAAAATTCATACCTCAGAGGACGCCAAACCACAGGAGGAGAATGACTGGAGGGCTTCAACCAACTAGCCTTCTCTGCTATTCTCCAATTCTTAGATGGCAGAGTATGTGGGCACTCGGTTCCTACACTGGTTTGCTAGCACTGCTAATCTTCTTCCGACCACCCAGATCTCTAAAGAACTTATTGTCATGGTGAGTTATGTAACGGTTGAAGGAAAATAAACCGGTAAAAACGTATCAGAGTGGCGCAGCGGAACAATAAAAAATTTTTAGAACGTTAAATATCTCATGATGCCATATACAATAAATCAACAACAATTAAAACTCATACCTCAAGGACGCCAATATGTAGGAGGAGAATGACCGGAGGCTTCAACCAACTAGCCTTCTCTACTATTCTCCAATTCCGGAATGGCTGAGTGTGTGGGCACTCTGAACCTCGATCGGTATGTTAGCACTGCTAGTCTTCTTCCGACCACCCAGATCTCTAAAGAACTTTATTGTCACGATGAGCTGTGCAACAATAAGCCTGCTCACCTGAGAGTCTGTGGTCTGAGAGAACTGGAGTGGCAGGACCTCTATTTATAGACCTGCATGAGGTGATTCTCTGAATTCGAATTGGACTAGGAAAAGATTTTCTCCCTTATCCAAACCAAAAAATCCGAATTTTCCAAGGGAGAATCTCCACAATTAAATTCGGTTTTCCTAGGACAAATCCAATCCAAATCTAAACAAGATTTTAACTAGAATTTTATCTCCCTTTTTCAACCAAAAAATCCGAAATCTTTAGGAGAAAATCTTCTCCAAATTTTCGGCCACTTTTAGGATAAGGAAGAATCAAAATTCCACTAGGATTTTTCAAGCTAAATCTCATCTCAACCTTATCCAAAAATAACCGAATTTCCTAGGATAAAGCCTCCAAAATTTCGGCCACTTTTAGGGAGGGAGAGAATCCAAATTCAACTAGGATTGAAACTTGAATTTTCCCTTGAATCTTATCTACAAAAACCAAATTTTCCATTGAGGATTATCCTCAAAAAATTCGCCCACTTTTGTTGGGATTTGGATTCAAAATTTAAGTAGGATTCTAACAAGATTATCCTCTCCAAATCCAACTAAAATTCGAATTTCAAACCTTGTGGATTTTCCACAACAAATTCGAATCCTACTTGGACTGTGATTCAAAATTTGAATTTCAAATTTCAAATTCAAATTTCAAATTCAAATTTCAAATTTCAAATTTCAAATTTCAAATTTAAATTTCAAATTCAAATTTCAAATTCGAATTTTCAATTTCAAATTTCAAATTCAAATTTCAAATTCAAAATTCAAATTTCAAATTTCAAAATTCAAATTTCAAATTCCACAAAACGGTTATGTTTCATATTCTTGTTCTCATGGATAATTTTCTACAACTCCAATCCAATCTCAAATAAAATCATGGCAACTTTATTTGGAGTTCGAATAATTGTGTACTCTATTATCCAAAACAAAGTCTGAATCCAACCAGAGAGAATCTTGTCTACCATCCTAATCCTGTGTCATCACCATCCATGCATAATAAACTAGCCAATAGCATACACAAATCAATTTGCCAAACGTTAAGGAATTATGTGGAGCTAGTAGAGGGACTGATTGGACATATATAATCGGGCTCCCGTGATTCCATATGATCATCATTCTGTACCGAACAACTCAATCATATGATCACTAATTTCAGAGTCACACCACTATAAACCTGAAACTGAACTCCCAATTATATATCGTATTACGTAAGCCTGTGACGAGCTACCATCCAATGACCTTGTCATGTATGCAAAACCCTCATATGATATCCATGATCAGCCTTAGGTCAAAGTCCGTTTAATCCTACTGATCAGGCTATCTTAAAGTTCCATTATACTACCGAATCAAGAAAATGATTATCACCATATGTGAATAAGAAGTCATCCGCCCAGCAGACGACCCAAGGCCTTGTCCATTTTCACATTCAGTATAATGCCTTTAAGAGGATACCTTTAACTCCTCAGAGCTATGATTCCGATATCTGCAAACAAACCCTTCATCGTATACAAGTCATGCACCCAACGAACCAGTCTATAAGCTTACTACCTCTGAGACGCTTTAGCCATTGGAACATCAAAGTACACAAGTCATATACATGAAGTAGTTCATTTACTCAGGATTAAGGTTATTGCACAATGAACGTCAAAAGCAGATTGATCCACTCATAGCGGACTACGTAGATCAATCACGCTTTAGTCCCGGTCTAATATGTCACCACCGAGCAACATATCCATGTCTCTACTTGGGAGTCCAGCTCCAGACAGTCAAGACAGACCGTCCCCTCCAAGGCTTTAGACAACATAATAGTCTTAACATGAGTTAGATGCTTGGTCTAACCCCATAGACTACAGACCATAGTTTAGACTGCTAACTTTAGAACATTGTCTTCTCGCATACAAAAGTCCATTGCACGCAACGTTCTAACAGTTTTAACACAAGCAGTCAGTGAGCCATATTTGCTTACATTTACTTTAACATGTAAATAAGACGAGGACAGATAGCAATGTAATGAATAACCTCTATATATAATTTTATTATCCAGTTCAAAATGATTACATAAAAAATGTCTCTAATACTTAGGGCATTTTCTAACAATCTCCCACTTACCCTAAGCCAGTAGATGTGCCATGTTACGCATCCCCATCGCCTCTACATGCCTCTCAAAGCTTCTAGCTACCAAAGTCTTAGTAAAGGGATCAGCGATGTTGTCCTCGGACGCGATCTTACATACATCCACTTGTCCTGTCTCCACATGCCCTCTAATAATGTGATACCTCCGATCTATGTGCTTGGTCCTCTTGTGGTGCCGAGATTCCCTTGTGTTGGCAATAGCCCCTGTATTATCACAGTAAAGTGTGATAGGCTTGTCAACACCCGGAATGACCTCAAGGTCTCTAAAGAACTTGCGGAGCCAAACCGCTTCTTTAGATGCCTCAGCCGCAGCCACATACTCAGCCTCCATAGTAGAGTCAGCTGTGCAGCCCTGCTTCACGCTCCTCCACACAATGGCACCTCCTCCAAGTAAAATCACTGATCCAGATGTCGATTTCCTCGAATCCTTACAAGTCTGGAAGTCTGAGTCCGTGTATCCTACGGGTGTTAGGTCCCCTCCAGAATAAACTAGCATATAATCCCTCGTTCTCTTAAGATACTTGAGTATATGCTTTACTGCTTGCCAGTGCTTGGTTCCAGGATTCGCTTGATATCGACTCACCATACCTACTGCAAAACATATGTCCGGGCGAGTGCAAAGCATAGCGTACATAAGGCTACCCACAGCGGATGCATAAGGGACCTTACTCATACGCTCTCTTTCTTCCGATGTCTTGGGACAGTCATCCAATGAAAGAGTTAAACCGGCAATAGAAGGTTGTGAGCCTTTCTTTGCCTCTAGCATTGCATATTTGTCAATTATTTTATCTATGTATGAAGCTTGGGATAATGCTATCATTTTGTTCTTTCGATCTCTGAAGAGACGAATGCCTAGAACATAATTAGCTTCTCCCAAGTCCTTCATGTCAAACTGTTGGTGTAACCAAAGCTTGACTGATGATAAATTCCCTACATCATTCCCAATGAGTAGTATATCATCGACATAGAGTATCAGAAAGACCACTTTTTCATCCTTAATACGTTTATAAACACAAGGTTCATCAACGTTCTGCTCAAAACCAAATGTCTTAATCGCTTGATCAAACCTCTGGTTCCATGAGCGGGATGCCTGCTTTAATCCATAAATGGATCTAAGCAACTTGCAGACTTTCCTATCTTGGCCTTTTGCTACGAACCCTTCGGGCTGTATCATATAGATACACTCTTCAAGATGGCCATTCAAGAATGCCGTCTTGACATCCATTTGCCAGATCTCGTAATCGAGAGCCGCAGCAATGGACAGAAGAATACGGATAGACTTCAGCATAGCAACAGGCGAAAAGGTTTCCTCGTAATCGATTCCAGCCTTTTGCGTGTATCCCTTTGCAACCAGTCTAGCTTTGAAAGTTTCCACTCTCCCTTCCGCATCCTTCTTTCTTTTGTAGACCCATTTGCATCCAATGGGTTTTATCCCATCCGACAAATCTACAAGTTCCCAAACAGAGTTGGATTTCATAGAATCCATCTCATTGTTCATAGCCTGTTTCCAAGATCTAGAATCAACATCTTTTATAGCTTCATCATATGTGACCGGATCTTCCTCATGCTCATGAGCCTCGGCCTGGTATACCTCAGCATCATACATAAAGAAATTAGGTTTCTTAGAAACCCTCCCACTACGACGAGGCACCCTAAATTGTTGATCGTCTGTAGGTCTTTCACTGGAACTCGGACTTGCGTCCAAGACCGAAATCTGTGGAGCAGTTCTTTCACCCGATAACTCCTCTAGCACCACTTTGCTTCGAGGCTTAAAGTCATTCATGTGACTTTCCTCCAAGAATGTCGCATGGGTTGAGACAATGACCTTTTGTTCCTTCAGGTTATAGAACAGACCTCCTTTAGTTCCCTTTGGATACCCTACAAACATGCACAATTCTGATCTTGGTTCCAACTTCTTCGCATCCCCATCCAGTACATGTGCCGGGCAGCCCCATATTCTCATATGTCCAAGGGAGGGCTTCCTGCCACGCCACAATTCATAAGGAGTTCTAGGAATTGATTTGCTCGGAACCTGGTTCAGAATATAGCACGCCGTTTGTAAAGCATGTTCCCAAAATGATAATGGCAGCGTTGAGTAACTCATCATGGACCGTACCATATCCAATAAGGTCCTGTTTCTCCTTTCGGCTACACCATTCTGTTGTGGAGTACCAGGTGCAGTCAATTGGGATAATATCCCATTCTCTACAAGATGTCCTAGAAATTCATCGGAGAGGTATTCGCCACCTCGATCAGATCGAAGTGTCTTTATGGATTTATCCAATTGCTTTTCCACTTCCGCACGATACTCTTTGAACTTATCAAAGGTTTCGCTCTTGCGGTGCATCAGATACACATATCCATACCTCGAGTAATCATCTATGAAAGAGACATAATACTCGAACCCTCCTCGTGCTGTGACGTTCATGGGGCCACATACGTCAGTGTGCACAATTTCTAAGAGCTCCTGTGCCCTTGTACCCTTAGCTCCAAAAGACCTCTTAGTCATCTTACCCTCTAGACAAGACTCACATTGGGGAAGTCATACCTCCTCCAGAGATTCCAGAGGACCGTCTTTCACCAATCTTTGAATCCTATCCTGATTAATATGACCAAGTCTTAAATGCCAAAGATACGCCTTGTTAGAGTGAGAAACTTTCAACCTTTTAGAGTTATCAATTAATTCAGTGTCAAGCAGTGAGTACATCTTTGGTCTGATCAAATATAGGTTTCCATCCATCCATCTAGAACAGATAAAAGACTTATTTCTACGAATATCAACTCTTTTACTAAAAGAAACTGAATAAGAATCCTTTATTAAACAAGCTATCGATATAAGGTTCCTCCTAAAATTAGGAACATAAAAACAGTCTTTCAATAAAATAAACCTAAATTGATCAAAATAAAGATGAACGTCTCCCACTGCCTCAGCCACCACAAAGCTACCATCTCCAGTCTGCAACGAGAGGCTCCTATCATGTAGACTTCTCGTTTCCACGAACCCCTGCATAGAAACACAAACATGATTAGTGGCACCCGAATCGATGACCCATGTGTCTTTCGATTCTTCCACCAAACACGCTTCTAAGTAATGAAGTTCCTTACCTTCCTTGCCCTTGGAGGCTAGGAATTCCCAGCAAGCCTTCTTGAAGTGACCTACCTTCCCACAGTGGAAGCATTTGGACTTTTTAGGGTCCTTTAGCTTCTTGTTCTTCTTCTTCTTCTTCCCGTCTGAGACAGGAGGATTAGAAGAACTAGAAGCCACTTACTTCTTATTTGGCCTCTTCCTCTTCCGTGAAGGATTGGAAGATTCCGCCAAATTGGCCTCTCCTTTAGGTCGGACCGTATCCTCATCCCTGATCATCCGCTCATAAGCCTGTAGTTGCTTCATGAGCTCGGTAAGTCCTAACTCCTTTGTCGCCAGATCGTATGCGGCCTTAAAACCCTACAAAATCTTTAGACAGAGTCTTGAACACCATCTCGATCTGGGTGTTATAGTCCAACTCAGCACCATTCTCGGCAGCCTCAGCGAAGAATCCTATTAGAGTGATCATATGGTCCTTCACCGGAGCACCCGCCTTTTGCTTGGAGTTCATAATGCTGGTGATAGCGGACTGTCGAGCCAATTTTTCTTGGCCTCCGAACATGTCCTCCAGATTATCCATGATCTCCCCAGCAACTTGATAAGTCTCATGCTGCTTTTGTAAAGCACTCGTCATGTTAGCAAGGATGTAGCATCGAGCTATTTCATTGGATTCTCTCCAACGATTATAGGCAACCGGGACCTCCTCAAGTGGTGTGTCAGGTTTGGGCCCAGGTGGGCATGGTTCGTCCAGTACGAACTTGTGTCTCTCGCAGCTGAGAACTATTAATAGATTTCTTTTCCAATCCTTATAATTGTCGCCATTCAACTTATTTTCAGTAAGTATCGAAATGAGGGGTGTCGGTGACATTTTGAACTGAAATAAAATTATACTAGACATCATTACAAAGCCCAAGCAAATATACAGATAATTTAGCAAATAAAAACATACAAGTATGTTCCTACATGAAACTTGAAAAAACATGTAGCATTGCAACGGTAATTCGCAGCACCTATTGCCCCAAGCCACTGAGGGGTGGTCATGAGAACAAATAGCCGGAACATGGACCCCGTCCAATTAATATATGTTACCTTAAATCCTCCAAGGTTAAGACATATATTAATAACCGCTTATTTGGCCAACAGTTTAGTTAACAGAGCTTCTAGGGAAGGTTAATAACTAAACGAGTCTTGAGTGTATAACCATTGTTTACGTAGCCCGATCCACGTCCTACCAAGCCACCGAGGGGTGGTCATCAATAGGATCGCACCCGAACACGTTTTCCACATAGGAGATCCAATTTAGTATACCGGCGGCGGTAAACACCTACCGAGGGGTGTGGTCAGGTCAGAACTGACGCGAGGCGTTACCATGCTTTCACATATGGATCAACAATGGAGGCCGTGGGTTTTGTTTGAAACCCTCTCCCACTCAATATTTTGAAAAACATGCAAGTTTTGACAAATTATGTATGATCAATATAGTATGAGCGGCACTCAACTATCATATATGACATGTTATCAAATATGCATACAAAACATCCATCAATACATATTTATACATCCATGACATATCACAGAAAAAATAATTGACAGAATAACCAAGCCATGGTTCCATCCTAGAACAAAGAAAATAAAGATTACAAAATTCCATCCAAAGCATTCTTTGGGTCTTGAATTTTGTCCCGTCTTCTTGTATCCATCTTTATGTAGCCTCTCCATTTATTTCTCATCCCATGAATTATTTAAAATTTAAATCTCCAAAAATTTAAATTTCAAATTCAAATTCTAAATTCGAATTTCAAATTTAAATTTCAAATTTAAATTTTAAACAATTTTAAACATCATGTGTAACAATATGTAATTTCAAAAATTTCAAATTTTTAATTACATATTTTTAAACATGATTTAAAATTAAATCTCAAATTTAAAAATTAAAATTTTCTGATTTTTGGACCGTCGGACCGCCGCCCCTGTAGGCGGCAGCCGCCGTGGGCAGCCACCAACCCCGGAGGGGCCGGCAGTCCACGGTTGCCCCATGTGCAGCCTGCCGGGCTGCAGGCCTAGCCTGCAGCACCAGGCTGCACGCCCAGGCTGCAGGCAGCGCCTGCAGCCAGTGGCTGCACGCCCAGGCTGCGGCCAGCCTTGGGCAGGCTGCGCCACCCTCGGCTGTAGGCAGAGCCTGCTGCTGTGGGTGGTGTGGGCCTGCACAGGGGCTGCCGCAGCCCCATCCTGCCCGAGGGCAGGGGCTGCAGCCCCATCAAGGCCCGTCGGCCTATCCCGAGGGGTCGTGTCTCGATTTTCGTGTCATATTCCAATTTACCTATTAGGATCTCCAAAAATTAATTTGAATCCCAATTAAATTGAAATTTTCCACACAATCAAAATTTCAACCTTTAAATCAAATTTAACTTTTGGGAAAAATAAATTACGGTCTTCAATCTTCAATCTCCTCCAAGAATAATTACATAAAATTTCCTAAACCGTTTCCGGTGTACAAAAAATTCTAACCATTAAAATTCTAAGAGACAGAAATTAAATTCCATGGGAAAATTACAGTGTTAATAAACTGCTCCCATGGTTACATAAAAATTCCTAGATACAATTTTTCTAAATTCTAAGGAACCATAACCGGTATAAATAAGCATGCTTATAATAATTCAAAAAATTAAAATAACCACATACTTTATACATAATACATGATAACAACATAAAGGAACCCTAGAATGCCACTCTCTAAATATCAAATCCATACATAAATAAAAAGACTAAGTAATTGTCTAATTTATGTGCATGGCATAGTCATGAGATGGCTCTGATACCAATTGAAGGAAAATAAACCGGTAAAAATGTATCAGAGTGACGCAGCGGAACAATAAAAAATTTTTAGATCGTTAAATATCTCATGATGCCATATACAATAAATCAACAACAATTAAAACTCATACCTCAAGGACGCCAATATGTAGGAGGAGAATGACCGGAGGCTTCAACCAACTAGCCTTCTCTACTATTCTCCAATTCCCGAATGGCTGAGTGTGTGGGCACTCTGAACCTCGATCGGTATGCTAGCACTGCTAGTCTTCTTCCGACCACCCAGATCTCTAAAGAACTTTATTGTCACGATGAGCTGTGCAACAATAAGCCTGCTCACCTGAGAGTCTGTGGTCACAGAGAACTGGAGTGGCAGGACCTCTATTTATAGACCTGCATGAGGTGATTCTCTGAATTCGAATTGGACTAGGAAAAGATTTTCTCCCTTATCCAAACCAAAAAATCCGAATTTTCCAAGGGAGAATCTCCACAATTAAATTCGGTTTTCCTAGGACAAATCCAATCCAAATCTAAACAAGATTTTAACTAGAATTTTATCTCCCTTTTTCAACCAAAAAATCCGAAATCTTTAGGAGAAAATCTTCTCCAAATTTTCGGCCACTTTTAGGATAAGGAAGAATCAAAATTCCACTAGGATTTTTCAAGCTAAATCTCATCTCAACCTTATCCAAAAATAACCGAATTTCCTAGGATAAAGCCTCCAAAATTTCGGCCACTTTTAGGGAGGGAGAGAATCCAAATTCAACTAGGATTGAAACTTGAATTTTCCCTTGAATCTTATCTACAAAAACCGAATTTTCCATTGAGGATTATCCTCAAAAAATTCGCCCACTTTTGTTGGGATTTGGATTCAAAATTCAAGTAGGATTCTAACAAGATTATCCTCTCCAAATCAAACTCAAACTCGAATTTCAAACCTTGTGGATTTTCCACAACAAATTCGAATCCTACTTGGACTGTGATTCAAAATTTGAATTTCAAATTTCAAATTCAAATTTCAAATTTCAAATTTCAAATTTCAAATTTCAAATTTAAATTTCAAATTCAAATTTCAAATTCGAATTTTCAAATTCAAATTTCAAATTCAAATTTCAAATTCAAATTCAAATTTCAAATTTCAAAATTCAAATTTCAAATTCCACAAAACGGTTGTGTTTCATATTCTTGTTCTCATGGATAATTTTCTACAACTCCAATCCAATCTCAAATAAAATCATGGCAACTTTATTTGGAGTTCGAATAATTGTGTACTCTATTATCCAAAACAAAGTCTGAATCCAACCGGAGAGAATCTTGTCTACCATCCTAATCCTGTGTCATCACCATCCATGCATAATAAACTAGCCAATAGCATACACAAATCAATTTGCCAAACGTTAAGGAATTATGTGGAGCTAGTAGAGGGACTGATTGGACATATATAATCGGGCTCCCGTGATTCCATATGCTCATCATTCTTTACCGAACAACTCAATCATATGATCACTAATTTCAGAGTCACACCACTATAAACCTGAAACTGAACTCCCAATTATATATCGTATTACGTAAGCCTGTGACGAGCTACCATCCAATGACCTTGTCATATATGCAAAACTCTCATATGATATCCATGATCAGCCTTAGGTCAAAGTTCGTTTAATCCTACTGATCAGGCTATCTTAAAGTTCCATTATACTACCGAATCAAGAAAATGATTATTCACCATATGTGAATAAGAAGTCATCCGCCAGACGACCCAAGGCCTTGTCCATTTTCACATTCAGTATAATGCCTTTAAGAGGATACCTTTAACTCCTCAGAGCTATGATTCCGATATCTGCAAACAAACCCTTCATCGTATACAAGTCATGCACCCAACGAACCGGTCTATAAGCTTACTACCTCTGAGACGCTTTAGCCATTGGAACATCAAAGTACACAAGTCATATACATGAAGTAGTTCATTTACTCAGGATTAAGGTTATTGCACAATGAACGTCAAAAGCAGATTGATCCACTCATAGCGGACTATGTAGATCAATCACGCTTTAGTCCCGGTCTAATATGTCACCACCGAGCAACATATCCATGTCTCTACTTGGGAGTCCAGCTCCAGACAGTCAAGACAGACCGTCCCCTCCAAGGCTTTAGACAACATAATAGTCTTAACATGAGTTAGATGCTCGGTCTAACCCCATAGACTACAGACCATAGTTTAGACTGCTAACTTTAGAACATTGTCTTCTCGCATACAAAAGTCCATTGCATGCAACGTTCTAACAGTTTTAACACAAGCAGTCAGTGGGCCATATTTGCTTACATTTACTTTAACATGTAAATAAGACGAGGACAGATAGCAATGTAATGAATAACCTCTATATATAATTTTATTATCCAGTTCAAAATGAATACATCAAAAATGTCTCTAATACTTAGGGCATTTTCTAACAACGGTAAGCCTGCTCATCTAAGAGTCCATGGTCTGAGAGTACTAGAGTGGCAGGGGCCCTATTTACAGACTAGGATGAGGTGATCCCTTGAATTGGAATTGGACTAGGAGAAGATGTCACTGACCAAAGAATCTCTATAGTATTACATAGGTTAAACTAGGGTTTTTCTAAGAATTTTGTGAATAAGAATGTATGTGAACGCTGTATTTGTACATAAACAAATAATAGTGTTAATTGAAATAAATAAATGTTTTGGAGGGCTTAAAATCTCCAAAAACGATCAAAGAATAAAGTTAATGATTGAGAAAGTGATTTCAAACCAAAACGCTTAAAAGGTAGTAGTTTCAGTATTCGAAAGTATAAATCTAAAGAAATGGCAAGTTAAAGAAAAAGTAAGATAAGATAAGTGTTTTAATGTTTTTAAGAGTTTTAAGATTAAGTTAGATCGAACTGATAGTATGGACGGCTACATAAGTCCTCCGACGCATTTCCTGAGAAATTTCATCATTTTTGGTAAAATAATGATACAATTCGAAATCAAAAATCCCAAGAGATTACGTTATGTAAACCAAGTTCACTAAAAGAAGAAATATTATGGTTTCGATATTTATTCAAAATATAGTAAAATAAAGGTAAACAGATCCCACGGAAGGCCCTAGAAACTCGCCTATCCGATTCCGGTGAAATTTCTTTCAGTTTGACTTTTGGTCAAACTTTGACTTTCGAATTAGTTGGGTGAGGTCATGCATGATGTCACATATAAAATTTTTCAAGATTATTAAATATCTCGTGATGCCATATACAATAAACTAACAAGAATATAAATTCATACCTCAGAGGATGCCAAACCACAGGAGGAGAATGACAGGAGGGCTTCAACCAATTAGCCTTCTCTGCTATTCTCCAATTCCTAGATGGCAGAGTGTGTGGTCACTCGGATCCTCGACTGGTGTGCTAGCATTGCTAATCTTCTTCCGACCACCCAGATCACTAAAGAACTTATTGTCATGGGAAGTTATGCAACAGCAAGCCTACTCATCTGAAAGTCCATGGTCTGAGAGTACTAAAGTGGCAGGGCCCCTTTTTATAGACTAGTATGAGGTGATCCCTTGAATTCGAATTGGACTAGGAGAAGATGTGATGGACCAAAGAATCTCAATAGTGTTACCTAGGTTAAACTAGGGTTTTTCTAAGAGTTTTGTGTATAAGAATGCATGAGAACACTGTATTTGTAAATAAACAAATAATACTGTTAATAGAAATAAATAAATGTTTTGGAGGATTTAAAATCTCCAAAATCAACAAAGAATAAAGTTCATGATTGAGAAAGTGATTTCGGACCAAAACGCTTAAAAGGTAGTAGTTTTGGTATTCGAAATGTATAGATAGAAAGAAATGGCAAGTTAAAGCGAAAGTAAGATAAGATAAGTGTTTTAGTGTTTTTAAGAGTTTTAAGATTAAGTTTGATCGAACTGATAGCACGAATGGCTAGATAAGTCCTCCGGTGCATTTCCTGAGAAATTTCATCATTTTCAGAAAAAAAAAATGATGCTTTTCGGAATCAACAATCCCAAGAGATTACCTTAGTTAAACCAAGTTCACTAAAAGATGAAATATTATGGTTTCGATATTTATTCAAACTATAGTAAAATAAAGGTGAACGGATCCCACAGAAGGCCCTAGAAACTCGCCTATGCGATTTCGGTAAAATTTCTTTCAGTTTGGCTTTTGGTCAAACTTTGGCTTCCGAGTTAGTTGGGTTAGGTCGTGCATGATGTCACATATAAAATTTTTCAAGGTCATTAAATATCTCGTGATGCCATATACAGTAAACTACCAAGAATATAAATTCATACCTCAGAGGATGCCAAACCACAGGAGGAGAATGATTGGAGGGCTTCAACCAACTAGCCTTCTCTGTTATTCTCCAATTCTTGGATGGCAGAGTGTGTGGGCACTCGGTTCCTAGACTGGTATGCTAGCACTTCTAATCTTCTTCCGACCACCCAGATCTCTAAAGAACTTATTGTCATGGTGAGTTATGTAACGGTAAGCCTGCTCTTCGAAGAGTCCATGGTCTGAGAGTACTAGAGTGGCAGGGGCCCTATTTATAGACTAGGATGAGGTGATCCCTTGAGTTGGAATTGGACTAGGAGAAGATGTGACTGACCAAAGAATCTCAATAGTATTACGTAGGTTAAACTAGGGTTTTTTTTAAGAATTTTGTGAATAAGAATGTATGAGAATACTGTATTTGTACATAAACAAATAATAGTATTAATAGAAATAAATAAATGTTTTGGAGGACTTAAAATCTCCAAAAATGATCTAAGAATAAAGTTCATGATTAAGAAAGTGATTTCGAACCAAAACGCTTAAAAGGTAGTAGTTTCAGTATTCGAAAGTATAGATATAAAGAAATAGCAAGTTAAAGAAAAAGTAAGATAAGATAAGTGTTTTAGTGTTTTTAAGAGTTTTAAGATTAAGTTAGATCGAACTGATAGTATGGATGGCTAGATAAGTCCTCCGATGCATTTCCTGAGAAATTTCATCATTTTTGGAAAAATAATGATACTATTCGAATCAAAAATCCCAAGAGATTACCTTAGGTACACCAAGTTCACTAAATGAAGATATATTATGGGTTCGATATTTATTCAAACTATAGTAAAATAAAGGTAAACAGATCCCACGGAAGGCCCTAGAAACTCGCCTATCCAATTTCGATGAAATTTCTTAGAGTTTGACTTTTGGTCAGACTTTGACTTTCGAATTAGTTGGTTGAGGTCATGCATGATGTCACATATAAAATTTTTCAAGATCATTAAATATCTCGTGATGCCATATACAATAAACTAACAAGGATATAAATTCATACCTCAGAGGATGCCAAACCACAAGAGGAGAATGACTGGAGGGCTTCAACTAGCTAGCCTTCTCTGCTATTCTCCAATTCCTAGATGGCAGAGTGTGTGGGCACTCAGATCCTCGACTGGTGTGCTAGCACTGCTAATCTTCTTCCGACCACCCAGATCACTAAAGAACTTATTATCATGGGAAGTTATGCAACAGCAAGCCTACTCATCTGAAAGTCCATGGTCTGAGAGTACTAGAGTGGCATGGCCCCTATTTATAGACTAGCATGAGGTGATCCCTTGAATTCGAATTGGACTAGGAGAAGATATGATGGACCAAAGAATCTCAATAGTGTTACCTAGGTTAAACTAGGGTTTTTCTAAGAGTTTTGTGTATAAGAATGCATGAGAACACTGTATTTGTAAATAAACAAATAATAGTGTTAATAGAAATAAATAAATGTTTTGGAGGATTTAAAATCTCCAAAAATCAACAAAGAATAAAGTTCATGATTGAGAAAGTGATTTCGGACCAAAACACTTAAAAGGTAGTAGTTTTAGTATTCGAAATGTATAGATATAAAGAAACGGCAAGTTAAAGCGAAAGTAAGATAAGATAAGTGTTTTAGTGTTTTTAAGAGTTTTGAGATTAAGTTAGATTGAACTAATAGTATGGATGGCTAGATAAGTCCTCCGATGCATTTTCTGAGAAATTTCATCATTTTTTGAAAAATAATGATATTATTCGGAATCAAAAATCCCAAGAGATTACCTTAGGTAAACCAAGTTCACTAAAAGAAGAAATATTATGGTTTCGATATTTATTCAGACTATAGTAAAATAAAGGTAAACAGATCCCACGGAAGTCCCTAGAAACTCGCCTATCCGATTTCGGTGAAATTTCTTTCAGTTTGACTTTTGATCAAACTTTGACTTTCGAATTAGTTGGGTGAGGTCATGCATGATGTCACATATAAAATTTTTCAAGATCATTAAATATCTCGTGATGCCATATACAATAAACTAACTAGAATATAAATTCATACCTCAGAGGATGCCAAACCACAGGAGGAGAATGACTGGAGGGCTTCAACCAATTAGCCTTCTCTGCTATTCTCCAATTCTTGGATGGCAGAGTGTGTGGGCACTCGGTTCCTCGACTGGCATGCTAGCGCTGCTAATCTTCTTTCGACCACCCAGATCTCTAAAGAACTTATTGTCGTGGGGAGTTATGCAACAGTAAGCCTACTCATCTATGAGTCCATGGTCTGAGAGTACTAGAGTGGCAGGGCCCCTATTTATAGACTAGGAAGAGGTGATCCCTTGAATTGGAATTGGACTAGGAGAAGATGTGACTGACCGAAGAATCTCAATAGTGTTACGTAGGTTAAACTAGGGTTTTTCTAAGAATTTTGTGAATAATAATGTATGAGAGGACTGTATTTGTAAATAAACAAAAAATAGTGCTAATAGAAATAAATAAATGTTTTGGAGGAATTAAAATCTCCAAAAATGATCAAAGAATAAAGTTCACGATTGAGAAAGTGATTTCGGACCAAAACACTTAAATGGTAGTGTTAGGAAATGCCCTAAGTATTAGAGACATTTTGATGTATTCATTTTGAACTGGATAATAAAATTATACATAGAGGTTATTCATTATATTGCTATCTGTCCTCGTCTTATTTACATGTTAAAGTAAATGTAAGCAAATATGGCTCACTGACTGCTTGTGTTAAAACTGTTATAACGTTGCATGCAATGGACTTTTGTATGCGAGAAGACAATGTTCTAAAGTTAGCAGTCTAAACTATGGTCTGTAGTCTATGGGGTTAGACCGAGCATCTAACTCATGTTAGGACTATTATGTTGTCTAAAGCCTTAGAGGGGACGGTTTGTCTTGACTGTCTGGAGCTGGACTCCCAAGCAGAGACATAGATATGTTGCTTGGAGGTGACATATTAGACCGGGACTAAAGCGTGATTGATCTGCGTAGTCCGCTATGAGTGGATCAATCTGCTTTTGACGTTCATTGTACAATAACCTTAATCCTGAGTAAATGAACTTCTTCATGTATATGACTTGTGTACTTTGATATTCCAATGGCTAAAGCGTCTCAGAGGTAGTAAGCTTATAGACCGGTTCGTTGGGTGCATGACTTGTATACGATGAAGGGTTTGTTTGCAGATATCGGAATCATAGCTCTGAGGAGTTAAAGGTATCCTCTTAAAGGCATTATACTGAATGTGAAAATGGACAAGGCCTTGGGTCGTCTGCTGGGCGGATGACTTCTTATTCACATATGGTGATAATCATTTTCTTGATTCGGTAGTATAATGGAACTTTAAGATAGCCTGATCAGTAGGATTAAACGGACTTTGACCTAAGGCTGATCATGGATATCATATGAGGGTTTTGCATACATGACAAGGTCATTGGATGGTAGCTCGTCACAGGCTTACGTAATACGGCATATAATTGGGAGTTCAGTTTTAGGTTTATAGTGGTGTGACTCTGAAACTAGTGATCATATGATTGAGTTGTTCGGTAAAGAATGATGATCATATGGAATCATGGGAGCCCGATTATATATGTCCAATCAGTCCCTCTACTAGCTCCACATAATTCCTTAACGTTTGGCAAATTGATTTGTGTATGCTATTGGCTAGTTTATTATGCATGGATGGTGATGACACAGGATTAAGGTGGTCGACAAGATTCTCTCCGGTTGGATTCAGATTTTGTTTTGGATAATAGAGTACACAATTATTCGAACTCCAAATAAAGTTGCCATGATTTTATTTGAGATTGGATTGGAGTTGTAGAAAATTATCCATGAGAACAAGAATTTGAAACACAACCGTTTTGTGGAATTTGAAATTTGAATTTTGAAATTTGAAATTTGAATTTTGAAATTTGAAATTTGAATTTTGAATTTGAAATTTGAATTTGAAATTCGAATTTGAAATTTGAATTTGAAATTTGAAATTTGAAATTTGAAATTTGAAATTTGAAATTTGAATTTGAAATTTGAATTTGAAATTTGAAATTCAAATTTTGAATCACAGTCCAAGTAGAATTCGAATTTGAGTTGGATTTGGAGAGGATAATCTTGTTAGAATCCTACTTGAATTTTGAATCTAAATCCCTACAAAAGTGGACGAAATTTTTGAGGATAATCCTCAATGGAATTTCGGTTTTTGTGGATAAGGTTCAAGGGAAAAATTCAAGTTTCAATCCCAGTTGAATTTGGATTCTCTCCTCCTTGAAAAGTGGCTGAAAATTTGGAGAAAATCTCCTAGGAAATTCGGTTATTTTTGGATAAGGTTGAGATAAGATTCAAGCTTGAAAATCCTAGTGGAATTTTTGATTCTCCCTTATCCATAATGGCCGAAATCTTTAGGAGAGATTCTCCTTGAAATTTTTGGATTTTTTGGGTTGAAAAAGGGAGATAAAATTCTAGTTAAAATCTTGTTTAGATTTGGATTGGATTTATCCTAAGAAAACCGAATTTTATTGTGGAGATTCTCCCTTGGAAAAATTTGAATTTTATGGATATGGATAAGGGAAAATATCTTTTCCTAATACAATTCAAATTCAGAGAATCACCTCATGCGGGTCTATAAATAGAGGTCCTGCCACTCCAGTTCTCTCAGACCATAGACTCTCAGGTGAGCAGGCTTATTGTTGCACAGCTCATCGTGACAATAAAGTTCTTTAGAGATCTGGGTGGTCGGAAGAAGACTAGCAGTGCTAGCATACCGATCGAGGTTCAGAGTGCCCACACACTCAGCCATTCGGGAATTGGAGAATAGTAGAGAAGGCTAGTTGGTTGAAGCCTCCGGTCATTCTCCTCCTGCAAGATAGGCGTCCTTGAGGTATGAGTTTTAATTGTTGTCGGTTTATTGTATATGGAATCATGAGATATTTAACGATCTAAAAATTTTTATTGTTCCGCTGCGCCACTCTGATACGTTTTTACCTATTTATTGTCCTACAGGTAGTAGTTTCAGTATTCGAAAAGTATAGATATAAAGAAATGGCAAGTTAAAGAAAAAGTAAGATAAGATAAGTGTTTTAGTGTTTTTAAGCATTTTAAGATTAAGTTTGATCGAACTAATAGCACGGATGGCGAGATAAGTCCTCCGGTGCATTTCCTCTGAAATTTCATCATTTTCAAAATAATAATGATGCAATTTGGAATCAAAAATCCCGAGAGATTACCTTAGGTAAACCAAGTTCACTAAAAGACAAAAAATTATGGTTTCAGTTTTTATTCAAACTATAGTAAAATAAAGGTAAACTGATCGCACGGAAGGCCCTAAAAACTCGCCTATGAAATTTCTGTGAAATTTCTTTCAGTTTGACTTTTGGTCAAACTTTGACTTTCGAATTTGTTGGGTGAGGTCATGCATGATGTCACATATAAAATTTTTCAAGATCATTAAATTTCTCGTGACGCCATTTACAATAAACTAACAAGAATATAAATTCATACCTAAGAGGATGCCAAACCACAGGAGGAGAATGACTGAAGGGCTTCAACTAACTAGCCTTCTCTACTATTCTCTAATTACTAGATGGCAGAGTGTCTGGGCACTCGGATCCTCGACTGGTATTCTAGCACTGCTAATCTTCTTCTGACCACCCGGATATCTAAATAACTTATTGTCATATGGAGTTATGCAACAGTAAGCCTGCTCGTCTAAGAGTCCATGGCCTGAGAGTACTAGAGCGGCAGGGCCCCTATTTATAGACTAGCACGAGGTGATCCCTTGAATTCGAATTGGACTAGGAGAAGATGTGACGGACCAAAGAATCTCAATAGTGTTACCTAGGTTAAACTAGGGTTTTTCTAAGAATTTTGTGAATAACAATGTATGGGAGCACTGTACTTGTAAATAAACAAATAACAGTGTTAATAGAAATAAATAAATGTTTTGGGGGACTTAAAATCTCCAAAAATGATCAAAGAATAAAGTTCACGATTGAGAAAGTGATTTCGGACCAAAACACTTAAATGGTAGTAGTTTCAGTATTCGAAAAGTATAGATATAAAGAAATGGCAAGTTAAAGCAAAAGTAAGATAAGATAAGTGTTTTAGTGTTTTTAAGCATTTTAAGATTAAGTTTGATCGAACTGATAGCACGGATGGCTAGATAAGTCCTCCGGTGCATTTCCTCTGAAATTTCATCATTTTCAGAATAATAATGATGCAATTCGGAATCAAAAATCCCAAGAGATTACCTTAGGTAAACCAAGTTCACTAAAAGACAAAAAATTATGGTTTCAGTTTTTATTCAAACTATAGTAAAATAAAGGTAAACTGATCGCACGGAAGGCCAAAGAAACTCGCCTATGCAATTTCGATGAAATTTTTTTCAGTTTGACTTTTGGTCAAACTTTGACTTTCGAATTTGTTGGGTGAGGTCATGCATGATGTCACATATAAAATTTTTCAAGATCATTAAATTTCTCGTGACGCCATTTACAATAAACTAACAAGAATATAAATTTATACCTCAGAGGATGCCAAACCACAGGAGGAGAATGACTGAAGGGCTTCAACTAACTAGCCTTCTCTACTGTTCTCTAATTACTAGATGACAGGGTGTCTGGGCACTCGGATTCTCGACTGGTATGCTAGCACTGCTTGTGACGCCCCGTGCCCTCAACGGCCCGGACCGTCACTGAAAACTATATTACTTAACTTGCTTCTTTAGCTTTTATTTATACTTTCTCTTTAAAACCGATACTTAAACTTGCTGAATTTAATACCATAAATTTAGAGGGATTTTTTTTTTTATATATACGCGTACGTATTTACTATTCACGTACGTATATTATTAAAATGCGGAATTTGAAAAACATAAGGATTTAAATTATACATACACAATTATATACTTGTTTATCTGATTACTATTCACCAGATACTATTTAAATATACTACTCATACATATACTGTTTACTGTTCTAAAATACCGTTTAACCTTTACTATTCAAAATACTATTTAACTGTCACCATTCAAAATATTATTTACCCATACTGTGCGGAAGAATACTCGCGGTGTATTCATAACCTCATCCTCACATCCACCTCCGCCACCATCATCGTCCCTTGATGTTTACGCTATAGGATGCTTACCTACAGCATGAACACACTCCGTGAGCTTTACGCCCAGTAAGTACAACATGTTAACCGCAAAACATGTTGAAAACATAGCACATACCTAAAATCATAGGCATGACATATATCACTTAATAAATCACATACCATATAAGCATATCACATATCAGCTCACATATCATGTCATCACATAACATGTCATAACAGTGAATATAAAACTTCACATACTTTATGCATGACAGAAGCATCGTGTACTGTATGCACTCTACTGAAAAAGAAAGCATAGCGAACTATAACTAATGCATGGTCCGGTTATGTTCATTTATGCTTCAAACTTCTCTTTTCTTTTCTTGTCTATTTAGGGCCCATGTGTCAGTACCGTGTGCGCGCAGACCAACGGTAACTCCCGAGGTCAACTAATGCCGAAGAGTCATCAACTGATACTCAACTTTTGGCCTTAACTTTCTTTAACTGGAAACCCCTTCGACTGAAGGAGCCGGTACGACACACCTATTTATTTCCATCTTGTTTAACTGTTCTAGCCATACGCTTCTCTAAGCTGTCCCCAATCCTACGCGGTAGGGATCTATGGCTTCTATCTTGTTCTTTCATCAATCTACTCGATTGTGAAACTATATGCTTTTATGTATGCTGTGCAGCATCGTGTGCAAGATACATACTTAAAATACTGGAAAAGCATCATTTTAAATTCATTTTATCCATGCTGTAGGCGGAGTTGTACTTACCTGTCATCAGACAGTTTATACTCTCGCCTTCGTCACAATACAGGTACCTCCCTGTAATCATAATACATTTCGTTAACATTTACTCTTAGGTCACTGTGGTCATTAGTGACTAATAAAAACTCTATCGTTAGTGATACCGATCCTTGTCGGTACTAATTGCCCTCTTCTTAAGAATTTGATTTTCTAATCGTGGTTAATTAATTTATTTGCTCAATAAATTAATTCACGTCGCTCTTATGTCACTCTATCATTAGGAACTAATAAACTTATCGTTGTGTGGTACCGATGCCTATCGGTACCCAACTGCTCTACTTTGGGAAATCTGATATCTAATTTTTAATCGTGCTTGATTAATGTGTCTACTTGACAAATTAATCACTATCTCTCACTATCCCATTCCGACTTGGTCCTTGACTGGCTAACCGACCAGTCAACTGACTGAATACCTCTCGTATGACCATTTAGCCTGTCGGGTTACCGTTACCGATGTAATCGCCCCAAATTTTATACTTAGATCACACCCGCCCCTCGGGTGGCACTATTCTGATCTAGGGTCGTTTTCTTACATTTTGAGATTTCTAATTGGGCGGTTCACTAATTCCGTAAACGTCCGCCCTTCTTTCCTGGACCTAGGTCATCAAGGGGGCTCGGGTTTCCATCCCGATCACATTTTCATCCCTCGTTTCCTAAAATACCCCTTTGTGCCGTTTTAGAAATTTCGACAGTATTTCCGCTTAATTTTTGGGTTTCCGGCGTTTAGGAAATGCCTCAAAACCATCTAACCTATTCTAACCTGCCACGTACTAAACCAGAGGCCTAATTTTTACGTAAAAGCTCCGCTTTTTACGTAAAAATATTCACATTTCTTCACATTTTCTTTTTCGACATTTCATCCCTTTTTCTTACAATTCCTCAAGTCAGTAAACCATAATTCATACATAATTATTTCCAATAATAAATTGAGGAATCAAGGGATCAAAACCACTACCAAAATCGTTCCCGTCGGCGGTCGGACGAACCGTTCTGTCTCGACCGTACAATCTTTGAATCGGCGTTCTTCACTTTTGAAACTTCGGTTTGCAATTCCGATGCCGCGGATGTGTCCGGAACGTCGAAAATAGGCCAACGGGCCATTCTTCAATTTTCGGTCTCCGGGTCGCCGTTGACCGGCGTTGACCGTCGTTGACTGGCGTTGACCGGCCGTTGACCACGGCGGCGATGGGAGTGGCGACCACCATCTTGAAGAGCTCGACGAGAGGAACCCATTGGTGGTGTCAATTTCACCAATCGAGGCTCCTATCACCGGAAGTCGGCCCTCGAAAAGTCAGCGACGGTGGCGGTGTTGGATCTTTGTTTTCCGGCGTTGTTGCCCAATATTGATTTGGGGCTTTTGATCTACGTGTTGTTCTGAGCATTTTGATACCGACCTTGCAACTCAACTCCGCCGGAATAGTGAGATTCGACGGCGGCGATGGCGACGGCGACGGTGAACCTTGGGCGGCGCGATCCGGTGGCTGTTGACGTGAAATGAAGCCTGGGTTTTGTTCTACTCTTCACCACGAATCCATTGAGACCGAAATCGTGGCATTTGGACGTCGGATGGCAGAGAAATCACGGTTTGAAAAATTCGGCCACCGGCGGCTTTAGGCGGCGCGTGCGGCGTTCTCCGACATCGGTTCCGTCGACTCGGCACACCATTGGACTCAGCTCGTCGAGAGCTTTCCAATGGTGCCGGCGGTGTCGAAAACGGAGGCCGGATTCGATGGTTGGTCACTGTTCATCTTCGTGTGGTGTGGGAGGGAGAAAATGTGATTTGGAAAAATATGGGGCCTATTTTTCTAGAATCCCCAAAATTTCGTCCTTTATACTAATTTTTTGAAAAATTTTAAGATAGGCTATACTAACTAATTTGGGCGTGCTGAACCCAAATATATCAGTTTTATCTTCATCTGAGGTCGTCTCGACCAGTTTCCCGATACTGTATGATTCCCGGTCAAAAATTACTTTTTGTGCTAAAATGACTAATTTGAGCATTATGATTCCAAATATATCAGTTTTATATCAAGAAGAGGTCACCTTGACCAATTTCTTAATACTATGGTTAGGCCTACACTGTGTTGACACTGTGCACGCATAACGAGGCATTTTTGCGTGAAATTTCAAACACAGTCTCTCTTGACTAATTTGGACGTGCTGATTTCAAATTTATCAGTTTTACGTCCATCTGAGGTCTTCTGGACCAGTTTTCGGGATCTGCATGACCCCGTCTCGAAAAACGTGTCAAGTGCCCGATTGACTAATTTGGGCGTCCTGAGTCTAAATATATCAGTTTCGGGGCGAGAAAAGGTCGTCTTGACCCTCATCCCAATACTGCGTATCCCTTAAACAAAATCTACATTTTGTGCTCAATTGACCAGATTGAGCCTGCTGACTATTAATATATCAGTTTTATGTCAGATTAAGGCCGTCTTGGCCACTAACCTGACACTGCGTATCACACTGTTCACTAATCACTATTCACTATCTGACTGACTAATCTGAGCGTTCTGATTCCGATTTTGTCAGTCTCTGGGCGAGAAGAGGTCATCTAGACCACTTTTCTCCATACTGTACATCTATTAGGGTAATTATCACTGCTGCGCTCAGATGACCAGTCTGAGCGTACTGATGACTAGCTCATCAGTTCTGTATCATGAAATGGTCGTCTAGACCGGTTTCTTGATATTGCGTGTCTCAACGCATACTCACATAATAGGGTGGACCGATTTCACTGTCGATTACACCTTTCACTGCATGAATAGTAATTAAACGTTACTATTCCTGTTTAATTCATTCAACTGAAAAGCACGCTGTGCTTATTAACTTAATTACATCATTACATAGTAATTAAGTTTCATAATTCATGAGAGTCATTACAGTGGCTCTCGGCTCATTACACAGCCTTCTACACGGACTCTTACACGTGCGTGTGCAACGCAACACGGGCGCGTACATTTCAGACACGGGCATGTACTAGTTGAGACTACTCAACACGGCCATGTCTTTGAAATACATTCATCTATCGGAGCGGTACACAGCCTCTTACACGATCGTGTACTTGACCGTGTTACACTACACGACTATGTACACTTACACGGCTATTAATAGATACACAGTCCGAATGGCACACTGTCACTCACACGGTTGTGTACCTGACCGTGTTACTTAAATAGTACTAAAAGACATTAAATTATGTCCATTTTATTCCTTAATGACTTATTACATGGTAAGTAGGTGTCATGAAAATGGCGGTCATTACACTGCTAATCTTCTTCTGACCACCCGGATATCTAAATAACTTATTGTCATATGGAGTTATGCAACAGTAAGCCTGCTCGTCTAAGAGTCCATGGCCTGAGAGTACTGGAGCGGCAGGGCCCCTATTTATAGACTAGCACGAGGTGATCCCTTGAATTCAAATTAGACTAGGAGAAGATGTGATGGACCGAAGAATCTCAATTGTGTTACCTAGGTTAAACTAGGGTTTTTCTTAGAATTTTGTGAATAACAATGTATGAGAGCACTGTACTTGTAAATAAACAAATAACAGTGTTAATAGTAATAAATAAATGTTTTGGGGGACTTAAAATCTCCAAAAATGATCAAAGAATAAAATTCACGATTGAGAAAGTGATTTCGGACCAAAACACTTAAATGGTAGTAGTTTCAGTATTCAAAAAGTATAGATATAAAGAAATGGCAAGTTAAAGCAAAAGTAAGATAAGATAAGTGTTTTAGTGTTTTAAGCATTTTAAGATTAAGTTTGATCGAACTGATAGCACGGATGGCTAGATAAGTCCTCCGGTGCATTTCGTCTGAAATTTCATCATTTTCAGAATAATAATGATGCAATTCGGAATCAAAAATCCCAAGAGATTACCTTAGGTAAACCAAGTTCACTAAAAGACAAAAAATTATGGTTTCAGTTTTTATTCAAACTATAGTAAAATAAAGGTAAACTGATCGCACGGAAGGCCAAAGAAACTCACCTATGCAATTTCAGTGAAATTTCTTTTAGTTTGACTTTTGGTCGAACTTTGACTTTTGAATTTGTTGGGTGAGGTCATGCATGATGTCACATATAAAATTTTTCAAGATCATTAAATTTCTCGTGACGCCATTTACAATAAACTAACAAGAATATAAATTCATACCTTAGAGGATGCCAAACCACAGGAGGAGAATGACTGAAGGGCTTCAACTAACTAGCCTTCTCTACTATTCTCTAATTACTAGATGGCAGAGTGTCTGGGCACTCGGATCCTCGACTGGTATGCTAGCGCTGCTAATCTTCTTCTGACCACCCGGATATCTAAATAACTTATTGTCATATGGAGTTATGCAACAGTAAGCCTGCTCGTCTAAGAGTCCATGGCCTGAGAGTACTAGAGCGGCAGGGCCCCTATTTATAGACTAGCACGAGGTGATCCCTTGAATTCGAATTGGACTAGGAGAAGATGTGACGGACCGAAGAATCTCAATAGTGTTACCTAGGTTAAACTAGGGTTTTTCTAAGAATTTTGTGAATAACAATGTATAAGAGCACTGTACTTGTAAATAAACAAATAACAGTGTTAATAGAAATAAATAAATGTTTTGGGGGACTTAAAATCTCCAAAAATGATCAAAGAGTAAAGTTCACGATTGAGAAAGTGATTTCGGACCAAAACACTTAAATGGTAGTAGTTTCAGTATTCGAAAAGTATAGATATAAAGAAATGGCAAGTTAAAGCAAAAGTAAGAAAAGATAAGTGTTTTAGTGTTTTTAAGCATTTTAAGATTAAGTTTGATCGAACTGATAGCACGGATGGCTATATAAGTCCTCCGGTGCATTTCCTCTGAAATTTCATCATTTTCAGAATAATAATGATGCAATTCGGAATCAAAAATCCCAAGAGATTACCTTAGGTAAACCAAGTTCACTAAAAGACAAAAAATTATGGTTTCAGTTTTTATTCAAACTATAGTAAAATAAAGGTAAACTGATCGCACAGAAGGCCAAAGAAACTCGCTTATGCAATTTCGGTGAAATTTCTTTCAGTTTGACTTTTGGTCAAACTTTGACTTTCAAATTTGTTGGGTGGGGTCATGCATGATGTCACATATAAAATTTTTCAAGATCATTAAATTTCTCGTGACGCCATTTACAATAAACTAACAAGAATATAAATTCATACCTCAGAGGATGCCAAACCACAGGAGGAGAACGACTGAAGGGCTTCAACTAACTAGCCTTCTCTACTATTCTCTAATTACTAGATGGCAGAGTGTCTGGGCACTCGGATTCTCGACTGGTATGCTAGCACTGCTAATCTTCTTCTGACCACCCGGATATCTAAATAACTTATTGTCATATGGAGTTATGCAACAGTAAGCCTGCTCGTCTAAGAGTCCATGGCCTGAGAGTACTAGAGCGGCAGGGCCCCTATTTATAGACTAGCACGAGGTGATCCCTTGAATTCGAATTGGACTAGGAGAAGATGTGACGGACCGAAGAATCTCAATAGTGTTACCTAGGTTAAACTAGGGTTTTTCTAAGAATTTTGTGAATAACAATGTATGAGAGCACTGTATTTGCAAATAAACAAATAATAGTGTTAATAGAAATAAATAAATATTTTAGAGGATTTAAAATCTCCAAAAATGATCAAAGAATAAAGTTCATGATCGAGAAAGTGATTTCGTACCAAAATGCTTAAATGGTAGTAGTTTCAGTATTCGAAAAGTATAGATATAAAGAAATGGCAAGTTAAAGCAAAAGTAAGATAAGATAAGTGTTTTAGTGTTTTTAAGAGTTCTGAGTTAAGTTAGATCGAACTGATAGCACGGATGGCTAGATAAGTCCTCCGGTGCATTTCCTGAAAAATTTCATCATTTTTAGAAAAATAATGATGCTATTCGGAATCAAAAATCCCAAGAGATTACCTTAGGTAAACCAAGTTCAATAAAAGATGAAATATTATGGTTTCGATATTTATTCAAACTATAGTAAAATAAAGGTAAACAGATCCCACGGAAGGCCCTAGAAACTCGCTTATGCGATTTCGGTAAAATTTCTTTCAGTTTGGCTTTTGGTCAAACTTTGACTTCCGAATTAGTTGCGTGAGGTTTTGCATGATGTCACATATAAAATTTTTCAAGATCATTAAATATCTCGTGATGCCATATACAATAAACTAACAAGAATATAAATTCATACCTCAGACGATGCCAAACCACAGGAGGAGAAAGACTGGAGGGCTTCAACTAACTAGCCTTCTCTGCTATTCTCCAATTCTTGGATGGCAGAGTGTGTGGGCACTCGGTTCCTCGACTGGTATGCTAGCACTGCTAATCTTCTTCCGACCACCCAGATCTCTAAAGAACTTATTGTCATGGGGAGTTATGTAACAGTAAGCCTGCTCATCTAAGAGTCCGTGGTCTGAGAGTACTAGAGTGGCAGGGGCCCTATTTGTAGACTAGGATGAGGTGATCCCTTGAACTGGAATTGGACTAGGAGAAGATGTGACTGACCAAAGAATCTCAATAGCGTTATGTAGGTTAAACTAGGGTTTTTCTAAGAATTTTGTGAATAAGAATGTATAAGAACACTGTATTTGTACATAAACAAATAATAGTGTTAATAGAAATAAATAAATATTTTGGAGGACTTGAAATCTCCAAAAATGATCAAAGAATAAAGTTCGTGATTGAGAAAGTGATTTCGGACCAAAACGCTAAAAAGGTAGTAGTTTCAGTATTCGAAAAGTATAGATATAAAGAAATGGCAAGTTAAAGCAAAAGTAAAATAAGATAAGTGTTTTAGTGTTTTTAAGAGTTTTGAGATTAAGTTAGATCGAACTGATAGCACGGATAGCTAGATAAGTCCTCCGGTTCATTTCCTGAGAAATTTCATCATTTTCAGAAAAATAATGATGCTTTTCGGAATCAAAAATCCTAAGAGATTACATTAGATAAACCACATTCACTAAAAGATGAAAAATTATGGCTTCGATTTTTATTCAAACTATAGTAAAATAAAGGCAAACTGATCACATGGAAGGCCTTAGAAACTCACCTACGCGATTTCGGTGAAATTTCTTTCAGTTTGACTTTTGGTCAAACTTTGACTTTCAAATTTGTTGGGCGAGGTCATGCATGATATCACATGTAAAATTTTTCAAGATAATTAAATATCTCGTGATGCCATATACAATAAACTAACAACAATATAAATTCATACCTCAGAGAACACCAAACCACAGGAGGAGAATGACTGGAGGGCTTTAACCAACTAGCCTTCTCTACTATTCTCCAATTCCTGGATGGCAGAGTGTGTGGGCACTCGGTTCCTTAACTAGTATGCTAGCACTGCTAATCTTCTTTCGACCACCCAGATCTCTAAAGAACTTATTGTCCTGGTGGGTTATGAAATAGTAAGCCTGCTCATTTGAGAGTCCATGGTCTGAGAGTACTAAAGTGGCAGGGCCCCTATTTATAGACTAGGATGAGGTGATCCATTGAATTCGAATTGGATTTGGAGAAGATGTGACAGACTAAAGAATCTCAATAGTATTATCTAGGTTAAAATAGGGTTTTTCTAAGAATTTTGTGAATAAGAATGTATGAGAACACTGTATTTGTAAATAAACAAATAATAGTGTTAATAGAAACAAATAAATGCTTTGGAGGATTCAAAATCTCCAAAAATGATCAAAGGGAAAAATTCATGATTGAGAAAGTGATTTCGGACCAAAACGCTTGAAAGGTAGTAGTTTCGATATTCAAAAAGTATAGATATAAAGAAATGGCAAGTTAAAGCAAAAGTAAGATAAGATAAGTGTTTTAGTATTTATAAGAGTTTTGAGATTAAGTTAGATCGAACTGATAGAACGGATTGCTAGATAAGTCCTCCGGTGCATTTTGCTAAGAAATTTCTTCATTTTTAGAAAAATAATGATGCTTTCTGGAATCAAAAACCCCAAGAGATTACCTTATGGAAACAAAGTTCACTAAAAGACAAAAAATTGTGGTTTCGATTTTTATTCAAACTATAGTGATATAAAGGTAAACTGATCACACGGAAGGCCCTAGAAACCCACCTATGCGATTTCGGTGAAATTTCTTTCAGTTTGACTTTTGGTCAAACTTTGACTTTCGAATTAGTTGGGTGAGGTTGTGCATGATGTCACATATAAAATTTTTCAAGATCATTAAATATCTCGTGATGCCATATACAATAAACTAACAAGAATATAAATTCATACCTCAGAGGACACCAAACCACAGGAGGAGAATGACTCGAGGGCTTCAACCAACTAGCCTTCTATACTATTCTCAAAGTCCTGGATGGCAGAGTGTGTGGGCACTCGGATCCTCGACTGGTGTGCTAGCACTGCTAATCTTCTTCTAACCACCCAGATCTCTAAAGAACTTATTGTCATGGTGGGTTATGCAACAGTAAGCCTGCTCATCTGAGAGTCCATGGTCTGAGAGTACTAGAGTGGCAAGGCCCCTATTTATAGACTAGCATGAGGTGATCCCTTGAATTCGAATTGGACTCGGAGAAGATGTGACGGACCGAAGAATCTCAATAGTGTTACCTAGGTTAAACTAGGGTTTTTCTAAGAATTTTGTGAATAAGAATGTATGAGAACACTGTATTTGTAAATAAACAAATAATAGTGTTAATTGAAATAAATAAATATTTTGGAGGATTTAAAATCTCCAAAAATGATAAAAGAATAATGTTCATGATTGAGAAAGTGATTTCGGACCAAAACGCTCAAAAGGTAGTAGTTTCTGTATTCGAAAAGTATCGATATAAAGAAATGGCAAGTTAAAGCAAAAGTAAGATAAGATAAGTGTTTTAGTGTTTTTAAGAGTTTTGAGATTAAGTTAGATCGAACTGATAGCACGGATGGCTAGATAAGTCCTCCGGTGCATTTCCTAAGAAATTTCATCATTTTCAGAAAAATAATGATGCTTTTCGGAATCAAAAATCCCAAGAGATTACCTTAGGTAAACAAAGTTCACTAAAAGACAAAAAATTATGGTTTTGATTTTTATTCAAACTATAGTGAAATAAAGGTAAACTGATCACACGAAAGGCCTTTGAAACTCGCCAATGCGATTTCGGTGAAATTTCTTTCAGTTTGACTTTTGGTCAAACTTTGACTTTCGAATTAGTTGGGTTAGGTCATGGGTGATGTCACATTCATGATATCGTAAATCAAAAATGAAATTATTTGGAAGGTGGTAGGTAGATCCAAAGGCTAGGATTTAAAGGAAGATTTGATCAAAGGTTGAGATCAAGCCAAAAATATATGAGAAAAAAATTAAAAATTGTGACTTTAGGGGCTGAAATAGAGTCGGTGAGGCAGCCGAAAATACGGCCAGAATAATTGCAAAATCACCCCAAAAAGTTTGCTAAAAACCCCCTAAAACTTTGCTAAAAAGTCCTCAAAAATAATTGCCCAAAAGCCCCCCCTTTTGACTATATAAAGGGCACGGTTTTGTGCCTTAAAAATCAGGAAAAAAAAAATTAATTTGTGTGTGGGATTGTAAGAAATTTTAAGTTGGTTTGGTTAATTTGTTAATTTGAATATGTGTTTTGGAATATGAGATGACTAGAAAGAAAATTTGAAAACTTAAAACAAAATTTAAATAGCTTTTTTATTACAAAAATTGTGGGTTTTCAACAGTGAAAGGCATGAAATTTTGTGAAAAATAAATTGTGTTTGGGGATTTAAAAAGAATTAAGTTGATATGGAAAGCAAGTTTGTAAATTTAGAAACATTGAAACAAAAGTTTGGTTAGGTTTTTCAAAGAAAATTCAAGTATGAAAAGGGGAGGAAATTGTGTTTTTGTAAAAGAATAATATGTAGCATAATGTGATGGGAATTGTGTATAAGAACCAAAGGTAAAGTGAGAAAGAAATGGATGAAAGTTTGGTTAGAAATGATTAGGTTTTTACAAAGAATTTTACGTAAAAAGTTTAGAACTTTTTACGTAAAATAGGCCTCTGGTATAGCACGTAGCAGGTTAGAATAGGAAAGATAGTTTTGAGGCATTTCCTAAACTTAGGAAACCTAAAAATTAAGCGGAAATGTTGCTGAAATTTTTAAAATGACACTAAGGGCATTTCAGGAAACGAGGGGTAAAAAGGTGCTCAAAAATAAAAACCGAGACCCCTCGATGAGTTAGGATTGAAAAAGAAGGAAGAACATGTTAAGGGGTAATAAACCATCCCTTCAAGAATTTTAAACGACAAAAAAGAAGAAGAACAACCCTAAGGGTAATTTGGAAAATGAAGGGCAAATTTAGGGTCAGGATGAAAACCCGAGCCCTTTCGGTGACTTAGGTCTAGAAAAAGATAATAGATGTTTTCAAGATTAGTGAAATTTCCATTTGGAGTCCCGAAATGCAAGAAAAATGAGAAACAATCTGAGGGGTTGGAATAGTATCACCCGAGAGTCGAGTGAAAATAAATAGTAAAGTTATAGCAATTAATGCTGTAAAAATTTGTCAAGGCCTAGAAAAAATTATTTTATAATTTTTGGGATTAGGAAATTCTATCAAAGTATTAAAACGAAAACATTATGGCCCCAGGACCTATCTAGGGCAAAATGGTCATTTCGACCAAAAATTTTAGAAAGGTCAAAAGAAGAGGGTTAGACCCCCCAAATGGTCATTTTACAACTTTTGGGCTTAGAAAAGCCAGTTTAAGCAGTAAAATAAAATGTTCAAAGTCCATATCAAAGTTACTATTCGTGATGAATAATATTATTCATAGTCAAAGATACTATTTATCATTTTGACTAAAATTTCTGAAATGCTCGGAAAAGATTGTTAGAGCCCCAGAAGAGCCTAAACAGGATTTTAAAGATCAAAATCAAAATTTAGGTCTTTCCCACTAGGGGCAAAATAGTCATTTTGTCAAAAATTAGGGGCAGAATAGTCATTTTGCAAAAAGGTTCCAGAAAGGTCTAAATAGGATCATTCAGCCTTTAAATGCTATCATAAGGCTTTAATTGAGTTTCAAAAACCAAAGTTTAGATTTTAGTAGAACAAAAGCAATTAAATAAAAATGTAATTAACCGACAACGTTGTTGTGGCGGCCTGTCCCTCGTAGAGATCATACAATACTATTATAGTTAAGCTTTATTGCTAACTGCGATAGATTGTACTCTCATGGGTCGCCGGCTAATCTCTCTCTCAGTAAATCATGACGTTTTTGGGGAAATTTTTTTTTTCTTTAAACATCATGTAAAACATTTCCCACTATTTACTTTGTTGGCAAGTATAAAGTAATTTACATATTACAGTACTTTCGTAAAATATATAATATTACAAAAGACCGTTTCTTTTTCCCTTCCCTTTTTATCGCTCAGCGGAAAGACTCTGGCAGGACCATATCCCTTGCCTATTTATCCCATTTGACACACGCTATCCTGTCCCCATCCAATCAAACAAGCTACTGAGCTGGTCGCTTACCTGCAACATTAGCAAAAATGGTGAGCTACAGGCTCAGTAAGTTCAAACATGCAAGAAATAAAATTTCTATGAATAGTACTATTCATCGTGAATAGTCTGTTGACCACTATTCATATACAAATAGTAACTTTGACCACTATTCATACGTGAATAGTAACTTTGACCACAACACAGTGTCACAACAGTACATCTGCCGCGATGTTAGTACTCTCACTAAACTGTCTTATGCTCAATTATGGCATAGTTTCAGTTTTAGGTAATTATCTTTGCTTATGTTCTGGTTTTGAGCTCAGGTTGGCAGTACCATTTAAGTGCGCATGACTGGGAGCGGTACATTAGTGCTGACCTCCACAGCCTTAATCTCATAGCCCCGAAGGCAAAATTGTACATGACTGGGAGCGATACATCAGTGCTGACCTCCACAGCCTTAATCTCATCATAGCCCGAAGGCAAAAGTACCTCCCTGTACGGAAGGCTGGTACGCCAGAAAGTAGTTTCATTACCGACTTTTTAAAGTTCTAACCCGGTGACTTCATATTGTCCCGTGGTTAGGAATGGTTCACATTTTAATTTTAGGTGAGTGAGTTTCATTAACCTCGCTCTAGTGCCCGAAGCACAATTACCAATGTGTCCATTCTCAATAGTGCCCGTAGCACATTACGTCTCTCTCTCTATTCTATAATAGTGCCCGTAGCACATATGTACCTAACTTATAGTTAGTACATTAAAGTTAGCAACAATAATGCTATATGTTACAGACAGGTAAATGTCTGAACTTACCTTATCAGTCTCTTCCCTCTTTCTTTCTTGGATCTTTGATCGCCCTCCTTGTAGGTCGATTTTGGGATCCTACAGACAAAACCTTGTCTGTTAATTTTATTTCCATTTATAGCTTTTATTTTTCATTTAAAAGCTTAAATAAAACCTATTTATAACTTTTTAGGCTTTATTTATCATTTTCTCCATTTTTCTCAATTTTTGTAAAATTACGATTTTACCCCTATATTTTGGCAAAATTACAATTTTGCCCCTGACGGAATTTTCTCGATCCAGACTGCATTTTTGGCTCTCAGGAACTTTTCTGACTCTTTTCTAATCATTACTGGGTTCATTTCTATTTTATTTTCACTTTTCACTTTCCCGACCCTCGGGAAGCCTATTCCGACCCTTACGTCGGTTTAGTAATTTTCTATCGTTTCGGAGTCTCAAATGGACGTTTTACTAGTATTTAAAACGTTCATCTAGACATTCCCGATCTAGGTCTCCAAGACTCGGATTTTCCGTTCCCGACTCGGACCTTTATTTCATTTCCAAAAACGACCCCCTCGGGGTTGGTTTTTTTTTTTTTTTCAATTTCACTCGCGTTTTACATTTTTAGGGGACGGGTTACTATTCACGAACCACCCCTTAGGTTTCCTTATTCAATTTTCCGTTAGGGACTCGGGTTTTCGACCCGACCCCAAACGTTTATTTTTAATTCCCATTTTACCCCAAATGCTGTTTTCGAAATTTCGGCAGCATTTCGGCGTAATTTTAAGGCTACCGGCGTTAGGTACGCCTCGAATCATATGTACCTGCCACGTACTATACCACAAGCCTATTTTATGAAAAAGTTTTACAAACTTTTACATAAAAGCTCACAAAATTCAATTTTCATTTTAAACCACATTACACAAATTTCTTTCATTTTTATCCTTAGTTTTTGGCCACGGTTTTGACAATCAAAACCTAACCAAAACTTCTCAAATTTTCCACCACATTTTGTGCTATTCAATGTCATTTTCTTAACACATTTTCAAGCCAATTTCAATGCATTTTTCAACCAAATTCCTAGGGTTTTTATCCCCACATAACCCACGGCCACACTAAAGGAAACATACCCCAAAATTTTTTTTCTTGCTTTCAATCACAATTCTAGCATTTACATTATAAAATGCATGATTTAAATCATCCAAATATCCAATAAACCATGCAACATTTTCCACCAAACCCTAAGTAACCCACGGCCACATTAGGTAAGTCCACACCAAAATTTTTTCCAAGCTTTCCATAATGCAAATCATGCTTTATACTTAACAAACATGTAATTTAAAGCATGTTAACACTTAAACCATAAAAATTTCTCATTGGTTACTCTTGGTAACCCACGGTTTTACCCTTGGAAAACCAACCAAAATTTGGTTTTTCTTTAAACCAAAATTTGGTTACATGGTTTTCTTCCTAATTACACCCTTAACAAAACCCAAGCACCAAATCAATGAAAACAACCAAAAATTTTTCCATCCTCAACACTATTCATCACACGGATTTCTTGAAGAAAAACCAAGAAAAAATTCAATGCAAGGGAAGTTACCTTCCTTTGTCTTCAAGGAATGGTTTGACACCAATTTTGTGAAGAAAGATGGAAGAAATCACTTGGTTCCTCTCGGTGGCTCACGTACTTTCCATGGGAAACACTTAGAAAAATTTGCTCTTGGTTTTGGCTTTCAAAATTTGTCTCGGCCAATATGTTCCCAAAGTTGCCGACTTATGCATGAAATAAGCCAATTAATTTGGCTTTTAACCAATCAAATTTCACCACATTTCAAAGCCATTTCTTTCCAACATTTTCAAAAATTAAAATGGTGACATTTTGGCCAAATCTTGGCCTTTAGATCAAAAAGAAACTAAATCATGGCCATTAATGCTACCAACCACCATTTTCTTTCCATTTATTAAATGGATTTATGATGTCATAAATGCTAAAGCAAAAGTTGACTTTGACTTTCACTATTCATATTAATTCAACTACTTTTTGACCGATACCAGTTCGAGTCGAAATTTTCCTGAAATCGTCCCGGCGTGTTCCTGAGGTCTCCTGTGCAGTCGGATCAATTTAAATTGCTTCCGTTTGATCAAAATTAATCCCGGAAGTTTTCCGTCTTTTATTGCCTCGGTTAGAGTTTTCAATGCCGGTTTTGGCACCGTTTTACCCGTTTCAACTCAGTGAATTTTTCCAACATTGAATTCTTACTCGTCAGTATTGTTAGAACATTTTAATATATTCTGAACAATATAAATACATTTATTTCACTGTTTAAATAGTATAAATTGTTATATACATACATTTGTACATTTTCTTCCGAGAATTGCCTGAATTTCCCGGTTGTCACATTCACCCCTCCTTATAAAATTTTCATCCTCAAAAATTAGAACATGTGGGGGTATAAACTCCTCATCTCGTCTTCTCGTTCCCACGTAGCTTCTTCAATGTTGTGATTTTTCCATAGAATCTTCACTAGTGGGATTGTCTTATTCCTCAGTACTTTTTTTTCACGAGCCAGTACTCGAATAGGTTGTTCCTCATATGTCAAATCCTCGTGGATTTGAATAGGCTCATGCTTCAACACATGGGACGGATCTGGCTTATATTTTCTCAGCATCGACACATGAAATACATTATGCACTGCCGACAATTCTGGAGGTAACGCTAATTTGTAAGCGACCTTTCTAATGCGTTGGATAATTTCATAAGGTCCAATATATCTTGGACTAAGTTTCCCCTTCTTACCGAAACGCATAATCCCCTTCATGGGCGATACTTTAAGAAACACGAAGTCTCCTTCATCAAACTCTAAGGATCTCCGCCTCTTGTCCGCATAACTCTTTTGTCGGCTTTGCGCAATTTTCATTTGACGCTGAATTCTAGCAACTGCATCGGAAGTCTCTTTTATGAAATCCGTCTTATGCAACTGCTTATCTCGCAAATCATACCAGTGTAATGGTGATCTGCACTTCCGTCCATACAAAGCCTCGTAAGGTGCCATGCCTATAGAAGCTTGGTAACTATTATCGTACGAGAATTCAATTAATGGTAGCTTCTCGTTCCAATTTCCCACAAAATCCATTACACAAGCTCGAAGCATGTCCTCTAACGTCTGAATTGTCAGCTCCGACTGTCTGTCTGTTTGCGGATGAAATGCCGTACTGAGTCTCAATTCAGTACCCATGGCCTCTTGCACACACTTCCAGAAATTCGAAGTGAATCGTGCATCTCGATCTGATACAATGGATTTTGGTACTCCATGTAATCTGAAGACATGAGTTACGTACAACTGAGCAAACTTTTCCAATGAAAAGGTCATCTTAACAGCTATAAACTGTGCCGTCTTGGTCAGTCTGTCCACGATAACCCAGATGGCATCATAACCTTTTCGGGTTTTTGGGAGTCCCATTACAAAATCCATCGTAATGTGTTCCCATTTCCATTGAGGAATCTCCAGAGGTTCCAATCTTCCTGTTGGATGTTTATGCTCTGCTTTGATTCTTTGACAGGTCATGCATCTGCTCACGAATTTCGCTATATCATTCTTCATCCCTTTCCACCAGAACTGTAACTTCAAGTCCTGATACATCTTGCTAGCTTCGGGATGAACCGAATATGGTGTCTCGTGGGCTTCTGACATGATCCGTCTTCTAAGTTCCTCATCAGCTGGAACATTTATCCTTACTTGATAGAGGATCATTCCATCCTTGGAAATTCCTTCTTGAGAACTTGTCATTATTGGGTCTCGTCTTTGAGCTTCCTTTATATCCTCAAACAACGACGATTCCACTTGGAGTGCAGCTAGTCTTCTAGATATCAGCTCCAAGTTCAAAGAATTTACCTCTTGCTGCAATGGCTTCGGAAGCCTTTTTATCGGTAGCTGGTGCGATATGGTAGATTTTCTACTTAGAGCATCTGCTACACGGTTGGCCTTCCCTGGATGGTATAGGATTTCACAATCATAATCCTTTACCAGTTCTAACCATCTTCTTTGTCACATATTGAGCTCTTTTTGCGTGAAGAAATATTTCAGGCTTTGGTGATCAGTGAAAATCTGACATTGAGCTCCGTAGAGATAGTGTCGCCAAATTTTAAGTGCGAACACTACTGCAGCAAGTTCAAGGTCATGCGTAGGGTAATTCCTTTCATGCTCCTTTAATTGACGGGAAGCATAGGTAATCACCTTGCCGTCTTGCATCAGGACTGCTCCCAATCCTATTTTAGATGCATCACTGTAGATCACAAACTTCTCCCCTTCAGTGGGAAGCGTAAGGATTGGTGCGCTTGTCAGCCGTCTCTTTAACTCCTGGAAGCTTCTTTCGCATTCCATAGTCCACTCGTACTTCCTTTCCTTGCATGTAAGAGCAGTAAGAGGTGCAGCTAAACGCGCAAATCCCTCTACAAATCGTCGATAATAACCAGCTAATCCCAAGAAACTGCGTATTTCTGTCACATTCTTGGGTGCAGGCCACTGGTTAATTGCATCTACTTTCGTCGGATCTACAGCAATACCTTCCTGGGATACAACATGTCCGAGGAAATGTACTCTATCTAGCCAAAACCCGCATTTTGAGAATTTGGCATACAGTTGATGCTTCCTTATCGTATTCAGCACGATCCTCAGATGCTCCTGGTGCTCCTCATGAGTCTTTGAGTATATAAGAATGTCATCAATGAATACAATGACAAACTTATCCAAATACTCTTTAAAAACTCTGTTCATTAAATCCATGAATGCTGCCGGTACATTTGTTAGTCCAAATGGCATCACAAGAAACTCGTAGTGACCATAACGAGTCCTAAACGCCGTCTTAGGAATATCACTTTCTTTAATTCTCAACTGGTGATATCCTGATCGTAAGTCGATCTTGGAAAATACTGCTGTGCCTTTTAACTGGTCGAATAGGTCATCAATTTTAGGTAATGGATACCTATTCTTGATCGTAACCTTATTCAACTCTCGGTAATCAATGCACAAATGGAATGTTCCATCCTTTTTCTTGACGAATAACACAGGTGCACCCCACGGAGAATAACTCGGTCTGATGAATCCTTTATCCAAAAGCTCCTTTAATTGTTCTTGCAGCTCCTTTAACTCCACTGGAGCCATGCGGTATGGTGCTTTGGAAATAGGTGCCGTTCTAGGCATCAACTCAATTTCAAACGAGATTTCTCTCTCTGGAGGTATCCTTGGTAATTCTTCTGGAAATAGGTCAAGAAATTCATTAACAACGGGAACATCTTCAGGTTGAAGCTTCTGTTCCTCTGTAGTATCCACCACATATGCCAGATATCCCATGCAACCGCTGGCTATCAGCTTGCTTGCTCTCAGCGAACTGATCATCATCTTCCCGGGTTTTCGAGAAGTATCGACATATTCGAAACTCTCTTCTTCCTCAGGTTGAAATACTATCTTTTGATTTCGACAGTCGATCGTCGCTCGGTATTTCCCTAGGAAATCCATGCCTAGAATCACATCGTAATCCGCGATCTTCATTGCGATCAACTCTGCATATAGTTCCCTATTTACCACATATACTGGCACACGAGGTAGCCAGTAATTGGACAACAATACTTCCCCAGAGGGTAAAGCTGTCTTAAATACTCTTCCCATATAGTCCTTAGGAAGTCCTATCTTGTCAGCAAATGCATACGAAATAAAAGAATGCGTAGCACCGGAATCAAACAGTACAGAGGCTACATGACTAGCGACAGTGAGCTGACCTGTCACTACGTTCGATGTTCCTGCCTCTGCATCCTCCTTGCTGTAGGCCATCACACGAGCATCAGCACGTGACACACGCTCCTAGCGTTGTGGCCTTACTGGGGACTTTTCAACTCTGGCCTGAAGGGAATGAGCTTGTGGGCGTGTCTGGTGCGGTTGGGAAGTGCCTTGTCCACTCTGCCTATTGTTTGGACAGTTTCTGGCATAATGGCCTTCCTTTCCACATTCATAGCAAACAAGTGGCCCAAATCTGCATTGCCCAGAATGTCTCTTCCCGCATGTAGGACAATTTTACACATTGGATTCCGCATTACCAGCTGTTCTCCGCTACTGGTTTCGATTATTTCCCTGGCGATTTCCAGAAAAATTGCCTTTTCTCTTGTTTTGCTGGGACCCTTGATTATTGCCCTGGCTTGGTTTAGCATTCTGATTAGGCTTGCTCGATTGACCAACTTGTGTAGACTTAGCCAAAGCCTCTCCTTCTTCTTGGCCTCCCAGTGCTTTTCTCTTTCCTCTTTCTATCGGGCTACGTGAAACTCAGCTCTAATGGCCCGACTCACACAATCAGCTACAGAAGTAGGTGGTACTTATCCAGTGTCTACTAACGCAGCAATTTCTGGCCTGAACATCCCAATCATTTTCTGTATTTTCTCCCTCTCAGTAGCGACTACATAGCGACATAAACGGGATAACTGGTCGAATTTTCAGCAAACTTCGCTCACCGACATATTTCCTTGCGTCAATTCTGAGAACTCTTTCTGCTGTTGTCTTAGAGATGCAGGGTCATAATATTTCTAGTTAAATTCTTCCAGAAATTCTGCCCAACTCATGGTAGACACGTTCCTTCTCGTTCGTACAGTGTCCCACCAAAAACGAGCATCTTTTCTCAACACAAAAGATGCACATACGACCTTCTCCCGATCAGTTAGGTTCATGAATTCCATGATCACTTGCAAGGATGACAACCAGTCTTCAGCCTCTAGAGGATTTGTAGAACCTTCAAATTCTGGCGGTCTCATACGCCTGAATCTTTCATAGAGGGGTTCCAGATTTAATACCAGTTGTGGTTCAGGAACTCTCTCATGTACTGCAGCTGGAGGGATAACTGGATCTACCTCAGCTTCCTGTTCTACTCGGGTACCCTCAGAGCCTTGTCTCTGTTCTAGCTCCTCTACCCGTTGCCTCAGATTAGCATTTTCTTGCATCTGAGCTTCTAACAGGGCTTGTATCTGATCCAATCTCTCCATAACATTAGGACGTCGCTCTCGTCCCTCTGGTCGATTTCACAAATCCACCATCTTGCCTATCGTCCTATTATGGCACAATAATTCACCGTTAGCTTTTCCATAACCACATTCGTAAAATCATATCAATTCACGAAATTTAGGGTAATGTAAAGCCACATCATTGTAACACATCATCGTATAACATATAATCATTTTGATATTTCACTCATAGCAAAACATTTATATGTCATACATAATCATCACCAGTCATATATACATCGACCTTTTTATACATCTTGGCCACAAGTCTATACAAAGGAGCTTTTCTCTCTAAGCTACTTATGTACATGTATACATATCCACTAGTCACGCATCTCATGTATCTGGGACTAGAGGATATTCTTCTGGATCCTCGTCGTCATCGGGATCATCTGAATCGTCACCGTCCCTAGGTAATGCTCCCTGTCCTGAGTCATCACCTCCTCGTGGTCTAGACGGTCCAGCCTCATGATCATTCGTCATTCTTTTCGGCCCAAAGATGCGTGCAAACATCTCATCTTGACCCAGTGTCTCTCATCGACTCTGCGTCAGATGCTCGATCAGAATCTCTCTCTCGATCATCCTGATCGTCACTACAAACTCTTGGAGCGTAGGAGGAAATAGCTTGATTACCCTCTATCTCAACTCCATGGGTAACCCCCTCCAGAACAGCTCACAACAGTTTGCTTCAGTGAGGTTGGGCAACGGACATCTCCTCCTAATGGTCTCCTCAAATCGTGCTGTGTAAGACATCACTGTCTCACCAGACAACATGACCATCCTCTCAGTCTGGAGAATATAGTCCCTAACCTCATCGAATCCAGGGTACGCAGGTGTATCAGCCTCTCGTCTCTCTGGAGGTGCTGGAGCAGGTGCCGGATCCCTAGGCGGAAACTGATCAGCCAATCACTGACAGAACTCAGCTTAACTGAATCCTAATAAAATCTCCTGGTCACAATACTCTCAGAATACTCGAGCCTCTCCCTAAAACATACTGATGGCCAACTGGATCCACATATCTCGATCGATGTCGCATATCACCATAATCCTCTCTATGGCATGGAGCCAGTCCTTCGCCTCCATTGACTGTCGTCCACCGTCAAACATAGGAGGACTGCTAGCTCGAAATGCCTGTACTGCCCGAGCTGAAACTCTCACTCCAATGTGTTGGCGTCCACCAACAACTGGAATGTCCACTACTACTGGTGGATGAACTATCGGTCGTGGCTGTACAACATCTACTGCCACTGGTGCTGATGCTGGTACTGGTGCTGGAGGTCTCTCGGGCACCGGGGATCTGATTACCGATCGTTGGGCAATAGACGACCTCACAATAGGTCTCGTCCATACCCGTAATACCCCTCTCGGTCGTGGTAGCGGTGGTCTCACATAAGAAGGTCTGGTCATCTTGCTACCTATAACATAATTATTTTCACATAAGAAAATAATTAACTAAACTTAAGTAAACTACTTACTTGGATAGCGGTGCAGGATGCGCGAAGTGTCAAATCGGGATATGGTCAATACTGCTCTGATATACCAACTGTGACGGTAGTTGGTAATCCAAATTAAACCAACCGTAATTCCGCTCTGATACCAACTGTGACAGCAGTTGGTATTATAAACTAGACCAATCTCAAACCTTTCTCTGATACCAACTGTGACAGCAGTTGGTATTATAAACTACACCAACCGTAAACCTTGCTCTGATACCAGCTGTGGCGGCTCGGCCCTCGTAGAGATCATACAATACTATTACAGTTAAGCTTTATCGCTAACTGCGATAGATTATACTCTCATGGGTCGCCGGCTAATCTCTCTCTCAGTAAATCATGACGTTTTTGGGGAAAATTTTTTTTTCTTTAAACATCATGTAAAACATTTCCCATTATTTACTTTGTTGGCAAGTACAAAGTAATTTACATATTACAGTACTTTCGTAAAATATATAATATTACAAAAGACCGTTTCTTTTTCTCTTCCCTTTTTATCGCTCAGCGGAAAGACTCTGGCAGGACCATATCCCTCATCCATTTATCCCATTTGACACACGCTTTCTCGTCCGCATCCAGTCAAACAAGCTACTGAGCTGGTCGCTTACCTGCAACATTAGCAAAAATGGTGAGCTACAGGCTCAGTAAGTTCAAACATGCAAGAAATAAAATTTCTATGAATAGTACTATTCATCGTGAATAGTATCATTGATCACTATTCATATATGAATAGTAACTTTGACCACAACACAGTGTCACAACAGTACATCTACCGCGATGTTAGTACTCTCACTAAACTGTCTTATGCTCAATTATGGCATAGTTTCAGTTTTAGGTAATTATCTTTGCTTATGTTCTGGTTTTGAGCTCAGGTTGGCAGTACCATTTAAGTACGCATGACTGGGAGCGGTACATTAGTGCTGACCTCCACAGCCTTAATCTCATAGCCCCGAAGGCAAAATTGTACATGACTGGGAGCGGTACATCAGTGTTGACTTCCACAGCCTTAATCTCATCATAGCCCCGAAGGCAAAAGTACCTCCCTGTACGGAAGGCTGGTACGCCAGAAAGTGGTTTCATTACTGACTTTTTAAAGTTCTAACCCGGTGACTTCATATTGTCCCGTGGTTAGGAATGGTTCACGTTTTAATTTTAGGTGAGTGAGTTTCATTAACCTCGCTCTAGTGCCCGAAGCACAATTACCAATGTGTCCATTCTCAATAGTGCCCGTAGCACATTACGTCTCTCTCTCTATTCTATAATAGTGCCCGTAGCACATATGTACCTAACTTATAGTTAGTACATTAAAGTTAGCAACAATAATGCTATATGTTACAGACAGGTAAATGTCTGAACTTACCTTATCAGTCTCTTCCCTCTTTCTTTCTTGGATCTTTGATCGCCCTCCTTGTAGGTCGATTTTGGGATTCTACAGACAAAACCTTGTCTATTAATTTTATTTCCATTTATAGCTTTTATTTTTCATTTAAAAGCTTAAATAAAACCTATTTATAACTTTTTAGGCTTTAGTTATCATTTTCCCCATTTTTCTCAATTTTTACAAAATTACGATTTTGCCCCTATATTTTGGCAAAATTACAATTTTGCCCCTGACGGAATTTTCTCGATCCAGACTGCATTTTTGGCTCTCAGGAACTTTTCTGACTCTTTTCTAATCATTGCCGGGTTCATTTCTATTTTATTTTCACTTTTTACTTTCCCGACCCTCGGGAAGCACTATTCCGACCGTTACGTCGGTTTAGTGATTTTCTATCGTTTCGAAGCCTCAAATGGACGTTTCACTAGTATTTAAAACGTTCATCTAGACATTCCCAATCTAGGTCTGTGAGGCTCGGATTTTCCGTTACCGACTCGGACCTTTATTTCATTTCCAAAAACACCCCCCCTCGGGGTCAGTTTTTTTTTTTTTTCAATTTCACTCGAGTTTTACATTTTTAGGGGACGGGTTACTATTCACGAACCACCCCTTAGGTTTCCTTATTCAATTTTCCGTCAGGGACTCGGGTTTCCGACCCGACCCCAAACGTTTATTTTTAATTCCCATTTTACCCCAAATGCTGTTTTCGAAATTTCGGCAGCATTTCGGTGTAATTTTAAGGCTACCGGTGTTAGGTACGCCTCGAACCATATGTACCTGCCACGTACTATACCACAAGCCTATTTTATGAAAATTTTTCCAAACTTTTACATAAAAGCTCACAAAATTCAATTTTCATTTTAAACCACATTACACAAATTTCTTTCATTTTTATCCTTAGTTTTTGGCCACGGTTTTGACAATCAAAACCTAACCAAAACTTCTCAAATTTTCCACCACATTTTAGGCTATTCAATGTCATTTTCTTAACACATTTTCAAGCCAATTTCAATGCATTTTTCAACCAAATTCCTAGGGTTTTTATCCCCACATAACCCACGGCCACACTAAAGGAAACATACCCCAAAATTTTTTTTCTTGCTTTCAATCACAATTCTAGCATTTACATTATAAAATGCATGATTTAAATCATCCAAATATCCAATAAACCATGCAACATTTTCCACCAAACCCTAAGTAACCCACGGCCACATTAGGTAAGTCCACACCAAAATTTTTTCCAAGCTTTCCATAATGCAAATCATGCTTTATACTTAACAAACATGTAATTTAAAGCATGTTAACACTTAAACCATAAAAATTTCTCATTGGTTACTCTTGGTAACCCACGGTTTTACCCTTGGAAAACCAACCAAAATTTGGTTTTTCTTTAAACCAAAATTTGGTTACATGGTTTTCTTCCTAATTACACCCTTAACAAAACCCAAGCACCAAATCAATGAAAACAACCAAAAATTTTTCCATCCTCAACACTATTCATCACACGGATTTCTTGAAGAAAAACCAAGAAAAAATTCAATGCAAGGGAAGTTACCTTCCTTTGTCTTCAAGGAATGGTTTGACACCAATTTTGTGAAGAAAGATGGAAGAAATCACTTGGTTCCTCTTGGTGGCTCACATACTTTCCATGGGAAACACTTAGAAAAATTTGTTCTTGGTTTTGGCTTTCAAAATTTGTCTCGGCCAATATGTTCTCAAAGTTGCCGACTTATGCATGAAATAAGCCAATTAATTTGGCTTTTAACCAATCAAATTTCACCACATTTCAAAGCCATATCTTTCCAACATTTTCAAAAATTAAAATGGTGAAATTTTGGTCAAATCTTGGCCTTTAGATCAAAAAGAAACTAAATCATGGCCATTAATGCTACCAACCACCATTTTCTTTCCATTTATTAAATGGATTTATGATGTCATAAATGCTAAAGCAAAAGTTGACTTTGACTTTCACTATTCACATTAATTCGACTACTTTTTGACCGATACCGGTTCGAGTCGAAATTTTCCTGAAATCGTCCCGGCGTGTTCCTGAGGTCTCCTGTGCAATCGGATCAATTTAAATTGCTTTCGTTTGATCAAAATTAATCCCGGAAGTTTTCCGTCTTTTATTGCCCCGGTTAGGGTTTTCAATGCCGGTTTTGGCAACGTTTTACCCGTTTCAACTCAGTGAATTTTTCCAACACTGAATTCTTACTCGTCAGTATTGTTAGAACATTTTAATATATTCTGAACAATATAAATACATTTATTTCACTGTTTAAATAGTACAAATTGTTATATACATACATTTGTACATTTTCTTCCGAGAATTGCCTGAATTTCCCGGTTGTCACAGTTGTTGTCTATAAGAAACCCGACGAGAGACGAGCAAAGGAATTCAAAGGACCCGAGAAAGCTCACTTTAGCACAAACACTATAAGTAAAGACATTTAAATGTCTACTCACGAACTGACTTACCATAGAACCTTGTTTATATATAAGTTATATATTTTGTGACATGATAATCTAACATGTTCACAAAGTCAGAAAGGTGCAAAAAGCCAAAGTAAAGAAAGATAAGTATAAATAAGATAATAAGACTGAAAATACAAGGTTGGCATACCGGCCTCCCCAGAGAGAGGTTTTCTAGTTATAGCCTCCACTCCAATTGTGTGGTGCTGCCTCAATAAGTGGAAGTTAATGGCTCAATGTCCTACCCCAAGTGTGGTAGTTCAAATATTGACTTTGGGGTTGATTGGTGGGTCGCTCCCCCTTCTTCAATTAGTCTGCGCGCATTAGGTACGTCCGACCACGGGCCCTCAAGTGAAAGATAAAGAAAGAAAAGAAAGGAAAGAAAAGAAAAGAAAAGAAACAAAAGAAAAAGATAGATTAGAAAGAATAAAGAAATCATAAAAGCAAGAAATAGTCACACATAAGAGGACTAACCCTAAGTGTTATGCATGAAGCATGTTTTACATATATGTTTATACTTATTGAACTTTAGCTTACGAGTCTGTTCATGATGTAGGTAATAAGGGTAAGCAACTTGCATTATGAAAAGAGAACTGAAGGGCTAGCTGGCAGATTCTCACAGTGTCATGGACGGGTTGTGGATCCGTTTCGCAAATTATCCGCTGTGAAAAGAGTATAGTACAAAGGTGTATGTATAAATGTATAAAGACAAGACAAGTGTATTATATATAGAAGTGAAGCAAGTTTAAGAGTATATACTTATGTAATAAAGTATGTTTATATTACTAAATATTTTAAAGAAAACAAGATCGCAAGTATTTTTTCAAAAAACGAAATAGAGTAATATATGTATATATATGTGATTCCAAGAACTCATATTTTCAATAAGTTAAAAAAAAATATCCACGGTTTTTTGAATACCAATCCTTAAAATCATAAAGAGAAAAGCAAGTTAAGTAAGAGGAAATAAAGAGCAAAGAAAGAAAGAAAGAGAGTGGACGACTCGAGCTAGTCGAGTGACCCACAGAAGATTTTCTCCCTTCCTTTCCTCACAAAATCCGAATTTTCCATAGGCCAAAAACAAGGGAAGATTCGACCACCTTGGATGGATTTTTCTTTCCAAATTCAAACAGGATTTTAACTAAAATTTTATCTCATCATTATCCACTAAAACCGAATTTTCCATTAGCCCAAGAACAAGGCTAGATTCTGCCATCCAAGTGTGAAGAGAATCAAAATTCAAATAAGATTTTCTAGCTTGAATTTTATCTCACCCTTATCCATAAAAAATTTGAAATTCCCTTAGGTTTATCCATACAATTTTCGACCACTTTTGTAAGGGAGAGAATCAAAATTCAACTAGGATTGAAAATTTAATTTTCCTTCATTCTTATCCACAAAAACCGAATTCTCTTAGGCAAAATCTTCGCTAACAAATTCAGCCACTTTTGGTTAGGTTTAGGATTCAAAATTCAAGTAGGATTCAAATAAGATTTTCCTCTCCATTATCCACATAAAATCCGAAATTCACCTTGTGGAATTTTCCACAACAAATTTGGATTTTCCAAGATATTGTGATTTAAAATTTGAATTCAAATTTCAAAGTTCAAATTTCAAAATTCAAAATTTAAACTTCAAATTCAAAATTCAAATTTAAATTTTGAATTCAAATTTCAAATTCAAATTTTAAATTTAAAATTTCAAATTACAAATTTCAAATTTCAAATTTCAAATTTCAAACTCCACAAGAAGTTGTATTTCAAATTTTTTCCTCATGGATAATTTTCTACAACTCCAATTTAATCTCAAATAAAATCATGGAAACTTTATTTGGAGTTTGAATAATTATGTACTCTATTACCCAAAACAAAATCTGAATTCAACCGGGGAGAATCTTGTCTTCCATCCTTATCCTGAGTCTACACCATCCATGCATAGTCAATTAGCCAATAAGCATATGCTGATCAATTTGCCATTCATTAAGGAATTATGTGGAGCTAGTAGAGGGACCAATTGGACATATATGATCGAGCTCCTGTGATTCCATATGATCATTATTCTGTATCAAACAACTCAATCATATGATCACTAATTTCAGAGTCACACCACTATAAACCTGAAACTAAACTCCCAATTATATATCGTATTATGAAAGCATGTGACAAGCTATTGTCCAATGACCTTATCATGTATGCAAAACCCTCATATGATATCCATGATCAGCCTTAGGTCAAAGTCCGCTCAACCTACTAATCAGGCTATCTTAAAGTTCTATTGTACTACCAAATAAGAAAATGATTATTCACCATATGTGAATAAGTTATCCACCTAGCAAACAACCCAAGCCCTTGTCTATTTTCACATCCAGTGTAATGCCTTTAAGAGGATACCCTTAACTTCTTATTAGAGCTATGATTCTGATATCTGTAAATAAACCTTTCATCATATAAAAGTCATGCACCCAACGAACTGGTCTATAAGCTTACTACCTCTGAGACGCTTCAGCCATTGGAACATTAAAGTACACAAGTCATATACATGAAGTAGTTCATTTACTTAGGATTAAGGTTATTGCATAATGAACATCAAAAGCAGATTGATCTATTCATAGTAGACTGTGTAGATCAATCGCTTTAGTCACGGTCCTATATGTCACTACCAAGCAACATATCTGTGTCTCTACTTGGGAGTCTATGCTTTGGATAGTCAGGACAAACTGTTCCCACCATGGCTTTAGACAACATAATAGTCTTAACATGAGTTAGATGCTCGGTCTAACCCCATAGACTACAGACCATAATTTAGACCGCTTACTTTAGAACATTATCTTCTCGCATATAAAAGTCTATTGCATGCAATGTTCTAATAGTTTTAACACAAGCAGTTAATAAGCTATATTTGCTTACATTTACTTTAATATGTAAATAAAATAAGGACAAACAGTAATGTAATGAATAACCTCTTTATATAATTTTATTATCCAGTTCAAAATAAATAGAATACATCAAAATGTCTTTCATGCTTAGGGCACTTCCTAATTCCCACTTGCCCTAAGCCTGTAGATGTGCCATGTTATGCATCCCCATATCCTTAACATGACTTGTAAAGCTTCTAGCTACCAAAGTCTTAGTAAAGGGATCGGCAATGTTGTCCTTGAACGTAACTTTACATGCATCCACTTGTCCTGTCTCCACGTGCCCTCTAATAATGTGGTACCTCTGATCTATGTGCTTGGTCCTCTTGTAGTACCGAGATTCCTTTGTGCTGGCAATAGCCCCGTTATTATCATAGTAAAGTGTGATAGGCTTGTCAACACCCGGAATGACCTCAAGGTCTTTAAAGAACTTGCGGAGCCAAACCGCTTCTTTAGATGTTTCAGCTGCAGCCACATACTCAGCCTCCATCATAGAGTCAGCTGTGCAACCCTGTTTCATGCTCCTCCATACAATGGCGCCTCCTTCGAGCAAGAACTCTGATCTGGATGTCGATTTTCCTCAAATCTTTGCAAGTCTGAAAGTCTGAGTCTGTGTATTGTATGGATGTTAGGTCCCCTCCAGAATACATTAGAATATGATCCCTTATTCTTTTAAGATACTTGAGTATATACTTTACTACTTGCCAGAGCTTGATTCTAGGATTCACTTGATATCGACTCACCATACCTACTACAAAATATATATCCAAGCAAATGCAAAGCATAGGTACATAAGCCTACCCACAGTGGATGTATAAGGGATCTTACTCATACGCTCTCTTTCTTTTGGTGTCTTGGGATAGTCATCCAATGAAAGAGTTAGACAGGTAATGGAAGTTTGTAAACCTTTCTTAGCCTCTTGCATTGCATATTTGTCAATTATTTTATCTATGTATGAAGCCTGAAATAATGCTATCCTTTTGTTCTTTTGATCTCTAAAGAGACGAATGCCTATAACATAATTAGCTTCTCCTAAGTCCTTCATGTCAAACTGTTGGTGCAGCCAAAGTTTAACAGATGATAAATTCCCTAATCATTCCTAATGAGTAGTATATCATCGACATAGAGTACTAGAAAGACCACTTTTCCATCCTTAATACATTTATAAACACAGGATTCATCAACGTTCTGCTCAAAATTGAATGTTTTGATCGCTTGATCAAACCTTTGTTTCCATGAGTAGGATGCTTGCTTTAATCCACATATAGATCTAAGCAACTTGCAGACTTTCCTTTCTTGATCTTTTACCATGAACCCTTTAGGCTGTATCATTTAGATACTTTCCTCAATATGGTCATTCAAGAATGCCGTCTTGACGTCCATTTACTAGATCTCATAATCAAGAGCCGCAGCAATAGATAGAAGAATACAGATAGACTTCAACATAGCAACAGGTGAAAACGTTTAATCGTAATCGATTCTAGCCTTTTGTGTATACTCCTTTGCAATGAGTCTAGCTTTGAAAGTTTTCACTCATTCTTCTGCATCCTTCTTTATTTCGTAGACCTACTTACATCCAATGGTTTTTATCCCATCCGGTAGATCCACAAGTTCCCAAATAGAGTTGGATTTCATAGAATCCATCTGATTGTTCATGGCCTATTTTCAAGATTTAGAATCAACATCAGTTATAGCTTCATCATAAGTGATCGGATTATCTTTATGCTCATAAGCCTCAGCTTGGTATACCTTAGCATCATACATAAAGAAATTAGGGTCCTTAAAACCCTCCCACTACGATGAAGCACCCTAAATTGTTCATTGTCTATATGTCTTTCACTGGAGCTCGAACTTGCGTCCAAGATCGAAACCTATGGAGCAGTTCTATCATCCGATAAATCCTTTAGCACCACTTTGCTTCGAGGCTTAAAGTCATTCATGTGACTTTTCTCTAAGAATGTTGCGTGGGTTGATACAATGACCTTTTGTTCCTTCGAGTTATATAACAGACCTCCCTTAGTTCCCTTAAGATATCCTATAAATATGCACAATTCTGATCTTGGTTCCAACTTCTTCACGTCCCTATCTAGTACATGTGCCGGGTAGCCCCATATTCTTATATGTCTAGGGGAGGGCTTCCTGCCATGCCACAATTCATACGGAGTCTTGAGAATTGACTTACTTGGAACTTGGTTCAGAATATAGCATGCCGTTTATAATGCATATCCCCAGAATGATAACGGCAGCGTTGAATAACTCATCATGGACTGTACCATATCCCATAAAGCCTTGTTTCTTCGTTCGACTACACCATTCTGTTATGGAGTACTAGGTGCAGTTAATTGGGATAATATCCCATTCTCTACAAGATGTCTTGAAAATTCATCAGAGAAGTATTCGGCACATCGATCAGATCGAAGTGTCTTTAAGGATTTACCCAATTGCTTTTCCACTTCCACACGATACTCTTTGAACTTATCAAAGGTTTCGCTCTTGCGGTGCATCAGGTACACATATCCATACCTCGAGTAATCATCTATAAAGGAGACATAATACTCATACCTTCCTCATGCTGCGACATTCATGGGGCCACATATGTCGATGTGCATAATTTATAAGAGTTCTTGAGCCCTAGTACCCTTAACTCCAAAAGACCTCTTAGTCATCTTACCCTTAAGACAAGACTCATATTGAGGAAGATGTACCTCCTCTAGAGATTCTAGAGGACCGTTCTTTACCAACCTTTGAATCTTATCCTGATTAATATGACCAAGTCTTAAATGCCAAAGGTACATCTTGTTAGAGTGAGAAACTTTCAACCTTTTAGAGTTATCAGTTAATTCTGTGTCAAGTAGTGAGTACATCTTTGGTTTGATTAAACACAGGTTTTCATCCATCCATCTAGAACAGATAAAAGACTATTTTTATGAATATCAACTCTTTTAGTAAAAGAAACTGAATAAGAATATTTTATTAAACAAGTTATCGATATAAGGTTCCTCCTAAAATTAGGAACATAAAAACAGTTTTTTAATAATATAAACCTAAATTTATCAAAGTAAAGATATACATCTCTCAGTGCCTCAGCCATCACCAAGCTACCGTATCCGATCCGCAACGAGAGGCTCCTATCATGTAGACTTCTTGTTTCCGTGAACCCCTGCATGGAAACACAAACATGATTAGTGGCACCTGCATCAATGACCTAAGTATCTTTTGATTCTCCCACCAAATATGCTTCTAGATAAAGAAGTTCCTTACCTTCGTTGTCCTTGGTGGCTAGGAATTCCTGGCAAGCCTTCTTAAAGTGACCTACCTTCCTACAGTGGAAGCACTTGGACTTTTTAGGGTCTTTAAGCTTCTTGTTCTTCTTCTTTTTGTTCCCATCTGAGACAGGAGGACTAGAAAAACTAGAAGTCACTTGCTTCTTATTTGGCCTTTCCTCTCCCATGAGGGTTTGGAAGATTTCGCCAAATTGGCCTCTCCTTTAGGTTGGACCGCATCCTCATACCTGATCATCCGCTCATAAGCTTAGAGTTGCTTCATAACCTTGGTGAGTCCTAACTACGTTGTCGCCAGATTATATGCGGCCTTAAACCCCACAATATTCTTAGACAGAGTTTTAAACACCATTTTGATTTAGGTGTTGTAGTCCAACTCAGCACCGTTTTTAGCAGTCTCAGCAAAGAACCCCATAAGAGTGATCATATGGTCTTTTACTGGAGTACCCACCTTTTGCTTAGAGTTCGTGATACTTGTGATGGCAAATTATTGAGCTAATTTTTATGGGCCTCTGAACATGTCTTCCAAGTTTTCCATGATCTCCCTAGTAACTTGATAAGTCTCATGTTGCTTTTGTAAAGCACTCATCATGCTAGCAAGAATGTAGCACTGAGCTATCTCATTGGATTCTCTCCAACAAGTATAGGTAACCGGGATTTCCTCAAGCAATGTGTTAGGTTTGGGCCCAGGTGGGCATGGTTTGTTCAGTACGAACTTGTGTCTCTCGCAGCTGACAACTATTAGTAGATTTCTCTTCCAGTCTTTATAATTATCACCATTTAGTTTATTCTCAGTAAGTATTGAAATGAGGGGTATCGGTGGTATTTTGAACTGAAATAAAATTATACTAGACATCATTACAAGGCCTAAGCAAATATAAAGAGAATTTAGCAAATAAAACATACAAGTATATTCCTACATGAAACTTGAAAAACATGTAGCATTTTAATGGTAATTCTCAGCACCTATTGCCCCAAGTCACTGAGGGGTGGTCATGAGACAAATAGCTGAACCATGGACCCCATCCAATTAATATATGTTGCCTTGAATCCTCCAAGTTTAAGACATATATTAATAACCACTTATTTTGGCTACCAGTTTAGTTAACAGAGCTTCTAGGGAAGGTTAATAACTAAACGAGCCTTGAGTGTATAACCATTATTTACGTAGTCCGATCTATGTCCTACCAAGCCACCGAGGGGTGGTCATGAATAGAATCATGGCCAAACAAGTTTTCCACATTGGAAATCTAACCTAGTATACTGGCAGCAGTAAACACCTACCGAGGGTTGTGGTCAGGGCAAAACTGACGTGAGGTATTACCATGCTTTCACATATGGATCAACAATGGAGGCCGTGGTTTTTGTTTGAAACCCTCTCCCACTCAATATTTTGAAAAACATGCAAGTTTTGACAAATATGTATGATCAATATAGTCTAAGCGGCATTTACCTATCCTATATGACATGTTATCAAATATGCATACAAGTCATCAATCAACACTTATTCATCCATCCATGACATATCACAGAAAAAATAATTGATCGAAAATAACCAAGCCATGGTTCCATCCAAGAATAAAGAAAATAAAGATTATAAAATTTCATCTAAAGCATTCTTTGGGTCTTGAATTTTATTCCGTCTTCTTGTATCCATCTTTATGTAGCATTTTCATTTATTTCTCATCCCAATAATCATTTAAAATTTAAATTCCAAAAATTTAAATTTCAAAATTTGAATTTCAAATTTAAATTTCAAATTCAAATTTTAAACAATTTAAATTTCATGTGTAATAATATGTAATTTTAAAATTTTCAATTACATATTTTTAGACATGATTTAAAATTAAATCTCAAATTTAAAAATCAAAATTTTTTGTTTATCATCCTATCAGCCTACGGGCCCCGGAGGTCTGCGCCGCCATGGGCAGCCCTAACCCCCGAAGGGGCTAGCAGCCCATGCCAAGCTAGGTGCAACCTCAAGCTACATGCCCGGGTGGGTGCAGTAGCTGCCAAGCTGCAGGTGCCATGGGCTACACATGTGGCGTCCCGCCCCTTGTGGAGATCATACAATACTATTACAGTTGAGCTTTATCGCTAACTGCGATAGATTGTACTCTCATGGGTCGCCGGCTTATCTCTCTACTCTTTTTAAAATCATGACGTTTTTGAGAAAATTTTTTTTTTCTTTAAACATCATATAAAATCTTTTTCCACTATTTACTTTGTTGATAGGTACAAAGTAATATAAATAATACAGTGCTTTTGTAATATATATATAATTACAAAAGAACTGTTTCCCCCTTTTTTTTTTCCCTTCACTTTAACGCTCAGCGGCAAGACTCTGGCAGTACCATATCCCTCGCCCAGTTATCCCATTTGACACGCGCCATCCCGTACGCCATCCAGTCAAACAAGCTACTGAGCTGGTCGCTTACCTGCAACATTAGCAAAAATGGTGAGCTACAGGCTCAGTAAGTTCAAACATGCAAGAAATAAAATTTCTATGAATAGTATTATTCATCGTGAATAGTACCATTGACCACTATTCATCGTGAATAGTAAGGTTGACCACACCACTGTATCACACTAGTACATCTACCGCGATGTTAGTGCTCTCACTAAACTGTCTTATGCTCAATTATGGCACAGTTTCAGTTTTAGGTCATTATCTTTATTTACGTTCTGGTTTTGAGCTCAAGTTGGCAGTACCATTTAAGTGTGCATGACTGGGAGCGGTACATTAGTGTTGACCTCCACAGCCTTAATCTCATAGCCCCGAAGGCAAAATTTTACATAACTGGGAGCGGTACATCCGTGCTGACCTCCACAGCCTTATCTCATAGCCCCGAAGGCAAAAGTACCTCCCTATACGGAAGGCTGGTACGCCAGAAAGTGGTTTCATTACCGACTTTTTAACATTCTAACCCGGTGACTTCACATTATCCCGTGGTTGGGAATGGTTCACATTTTAATTTTAGGTGAGTGAGTTTTATTAACCTCGCTCTAGTGCCCGAAGCACAATTAACCATGTGTCCCATTCTTATAGTGCCCGTAGCACATTTCGTCTCTCTCTTTATTCTATCATAGTGCCCGTAGCACATATGTACCTAACTTATAGTTAGTACATTTAAGTTAGCACAATATTGCTATATGTTGCAGACAGGTAAATGTCTGAACTTACCTTATCAGACTGTTCTCTTTCTCTCTCTTGGATCTTGAATCGCCTTCCTTGTAGGCCGATTTTGGGATCCTACAGACAAAACTATGTCTGTTAATTTCTTTCCCATTTATAGCTTTTATTTTTCATTAAAAAGCTTAAATAAAACCTATTTATAACTTTTTAGGTTTTATTTATTATTTTCACCATTTTCCCCCAACTTTTACAAAATTACGATTTTGCCCCAATATTTTGGCAAAATTACAGTTTTGCCCCTGACGGAATTTTATTGATCCAGACTGCATTTTTTTGGCTCTCAGGAACTTTTCTGACTCTTTTCTAATCATTACCGGGTTCGTTTCTATTTTATTTCCACTTTTTGCTTTCCCGGCCCTCGGGAAGCACTATTCCGACCCTTACGTCGGTTTAGCGATTTTCTATCGTTTCGGAGCCTCAAATGGACGTTTCACTAGTATTTAAAACGTTCATCTAGACTTTCCCGACCTAGGTCTCCGAGGCTCGGGTTTTCCGTTCCCGACTCGGACCTTTATTTCATTTCCAAAAACGCCCCCCCTCGGGGTCGGTTTTTCAATCTCACACACGTTTTTCATTTTTAAGGGGACGGGTTACTATTCACGACCCACCCCTTAAATTTTCCTTATTCACTTTTCCGTTAGGGACTCGGGTTTCCGTCCCGGCCCTAACTTTTAATTTAAATTCCTATTTTACCCCGAATGCCGTTTTTGAAATTTCGGCAGCATTTCGGCGTAATTTTAAGGCTTCCGGCGTTAGGTACGCCTCGAACCATATGTATCTGCCACGTACTATACCACAAGCCTATTTTATGTAAAAGTTTTCCAAACTTTTACATAAAAGCCCACAAATTTCAAATTTCACATTATCACCCACATTACAAAATTTTTTTCACATTTTTACCCTTAATTTGGTTTCGGTTTTCACAACCAAACCGAACCAAATTTTGTCAAACTTTCACCACATTTTAGGCCATTCAATGTCATGTTTTTAACACATTTTCAAGCCCATTTTCTTGGCATTTTCAACCAAATTCTTAGGGTTTTTTAAACACTTAAACCCCACGACCATTGAATTGAAAACATGCACACATTTTTGCTTTCATTCTTTCAATCACAATTCCATCATTTGCATATTAAAATGCATAATTCCAATCAACCAAATACCACATAAAACCAAGCAAAATTTTCTTCCAAACCCATTGTAAACTCACGGCCACTTTATACAATTCATACCAAAAAGTTTTTCAACTTTCCACAATGAAATACAAGCTTTATTCTTCACCAAATTAAACTTAGAAAGCATATTAACAATTAACCACAAAGTTTCCTCATTGGTTACCTAAGGTAACCCACGGATTTCCCCTTGAAAAACCAACCAAATTTCAGTTTTTCTTTACACAATTTGCATGGTTTTCTTCCTTATTACATCCTTAACAAAACCCAACATCAATTCAATGGAAAACAACCAAACATTTTCCATCTTCCAATCACTATTCACCCACGGATTTCATTGAAAAAAACCATGAAAATTTCAAGTACAAGGGAAGTTACCTTGGTCTAATGCTTCCTTTGTCTTCAATAAACACTTTGCCACTCTTTTTTGTGAAGAAATTTGAAGATATTGCTTGGTTCTCCTTGGTCCCTCACGTAGACACCATGGAAGAAAGACTTAGAAATTTTTTTGTCTTGGTTTTGCCTTGAAAAATGTTTCGGCCCTTTTGTTACAAAATTGCCGACTTAAGCATGAAGGAAAGCCAATTAATTTGGCTCTAAACCAATCAAAATTTGACATCTTTCCATGCCATTTCTTTCCCCATTTTTCAAAAATTAAAAATGGTAATTTTTGGCCAAATCTTGGCCTTTAGATCAAAAGCTAAATGAATCATGGCCTTTCATTCTACCAACCACCATTTTCTTTCCTTTAATAATCTTGATTTATGATGTCATAATTACAAAAGTGAAAGTTGACTTTGACTTTCACTATTCACATTAATTCGACTACTTTTTGACCGATGCCGGTTTGAGCCGAAATTTTCCTGAAATCGTCCCGGCGTGTTCCTGAGGTCTCCTGTGCAGTCGGATCTATTTAATCTGCTTCCGTTTGATCAAAATCAATCCCGGAAGTTTACCGTCTTTTATTGGCTCGGTTAGGGTTTTCAATGCCGATTTTGCACCGTTTCACCCGTTTCAACTCAGTGAATTTTTCCAACACTGAATTCTTACTCGTCAGTATTGTTAGAACATTTTCATATATTCTAAACAATATAAATACATTTATTTCACTCTTTAAATAGTACAAATTGTTATATACATACAATTGTACATTTTCATCCGAGAATTGCCTGAATTTCCCGGTTGTCACATTCACCCCTCCTTATAAAATTTTCGTCCTCGAAAATTAGAACAAATGGGGGTATAATTTCCTTATCTCGTCTTCTCGTTCCCACGTAGCTTCTTCAATATTGTGATTTTTCCACAAAATCTTCACTAGTGGGATCACCTTATTCCTCAGTACTTTCTCTTCACGAGCTAGTACTTGAATAGGCTGTTCCTCATATGTCAAATCCTCGTGGATTTGAATAGGCTCATGCTTCAACACATGGGACGGATCTGGTATATATTTTCTCAGCATCGACACATGAAATACATTATGCACTGCCGACAATTCTGGGGGTAGCGCTAATCTATAAGCGACCTTTCCAATGCGTTCGGTAATTTCATAGGGCCCAATATATCTTGGACTCAGTTTTCCCTTCTTACCGAACCGCATAATCCCCTTCATAGGCGATACCTTGAGAAACACGAAGTCTCCTTCGTCAAACTCCAAGGATCTCCGCCTTTTATCCGCGTAGCTCTTTTGTCAGCTTTGCGCAATTTTCATTTGACGCTGAATTCTAGCAATTGCATCGGAAGTCTCTTTTATGAAGTCCGTCTTATGCAACTGCTTTTCTCGCAAATCGTACCAATGTAATGGTGATCTGCACTTCCGTCCATACAAAGCCTCGTAAGGTGCCATGCCTATCGAAGCTTGGTAACTATTATTGTACGAGAATTCAATCAATGGTAGCTTCTCGTTCCAATTTCCCGCAAAATCCATAACACAAGCTCGAAGCATGTCCTCTAACGTCTGAATTGTCCGCTCTGACTGCCCGTCTGTTTGCAGATGAAAAGCCGTACTGAGTCTCAATTCAGTACCCATGGCCTCTTGCACACACTTCCAGAAATTTGAAGTGAATCGTGCATCTCGATCTGATACAATGGATTTCGGTACTCCATGTAGTCTGACGACATGAGTTATGTACAGCTGAGCAAACTTTTCCAGCGAAAAAGTCATCTTGACAGCTACGAACCGTGCCGTCTTGGTCAGTCTGTCCACAATAACCCAAATGGCGTCATAACCTTCTCGGGTTTTCGGGAGTCCCACTACAAAATCCATCGTAATGTGTTCCCATTTCCATTCAGGAATCTCTAGTGGTTCCAATCTTCCTGCTGGATGTTTATGTTCCGCTTTGATTCTCTGACAGGTCATGCATCTGCTCACGAATTTTGCTATATCGTTCTTCATCCCTTTCCACCAGAACTGTAACTTCAAGTCCTGATACATCTTGCTAGCTCCGGGATGAACCGAATAGGGTGTCTCATGGGCTTCTGACATGATCCGTCTTCTAAGTTCCTCATCAGCTGGAACATTTATCCTTCCTTGATAAAGGATTATTCCATCCTTGGAAATTCCTTCTTGAGAACTTGTCATTATTGGATCTCGCCTCTGAGCTTCTTTTATTTCCCCAAATAGCGATGATTCCACTTGGAGTGCAGCTAATCTTCCAGATATCAGCTCCAAGTTCAAAGAATTTATCTCTTGCTGCAATGGCTTCGGAAGCCTTTTTATTGGTAGCTGGTGCGATATAGTAGACTTCCTGCTTAGAGCATCCGCTACACGATTGGCCTTTCCTGGATGGTAGAGGATTTCACAATCATAATCCTTCACCAGTTCCAACCATCGTCTCTGTCGCATATTAAGCTCTTTTTGCGTGAAGAAATACTTCAAGCTTTGGTGATCAGTGAAAATCTGACATTGAGCTCCATAGAGATAGTGTCGCCAAATTTTAAGTGCGAACACTACTGCAGCAAGTTCAAGGTCATGCGTAGGATAATTCCTTTCATGCTCCTTTAATTGACTGGAAGCATAGGCAATCACCTTGCCGTCTTGCATCAGGACTGCTCCCAATCCTATTTTCGATGCATCACTGTAGATCACGAACTTCTCCCCTTCAGTGGGAAGCGTAAGGATTGGTGCGCTTGTCAGTCGCCTCTTTAACTCCTGGAAGCTTCTTTCGCATTCCATAGTCCACTCGTACTTCCTTTCTTTGCGTGTAAGAGCAATAAGAGGTGCAGCTAATCGCGCAAATCCCTCTACAAATCGTCGATAATAACCAGCTAACCCCAAGAAACTGCGTATTTCAGCCACACTCTTGGGTGCAGGCCACTGGTTAATTGCCTCTACTTTTGTCGGATCTACTGCAATACCTTCCTGGGATACAACATGTCCGAGGAAATGTACTCTGTCCAGCCAAAATTCACATTTTGAGAATTTGGCATACAGTTGATGCTTCCTTATCGTGTTCAACACGATCCTCAGATGTTCCTTGTGCTCTTCATGAGTCTTCGAGTATATAAGAATGTCATCAATGAATACAATGACAAACTTATCCAAATACACTTTAAAAATTCTGTTCATCAAATCCATGAACGCTGCTGGCGCATTCGTCAATCCAAATGGCATCACAAGGAACTCGTAGTGCCCATAACGAGTCCTAAACGCCGTCTTAGGAATATCACTTTCTTTGATTCTCAGCTGGTGATATCTTGATCATAAGTCGATCTTGGAAAATACCGCTGCGCCTTTTAACTGGTCGAATAGGTCATCAATTCTTGGTAACGGATACCTATTTTTGATCGTAACCTTATTCAACTCCCGATAATCAATGCACAGTCGGAATGTTCCATCCTTTTTCTTGACGAATAACACAGGTGCACCCCATGGAGAAAAACTCGGCCTGATAAATCCCTTATCCAAAAGCTCCTTTAATTGTACCTGCAGCTCCTTCAACTCCGCTGGAGCCATACGGTATGGTGCTTTGGAAATGGGTGCTGTTCCAGGCATCAACTCAATTTCAAACGAGATTTCTCTCTCTGGAGGTATCCCTGGTAACTCTTCTGGAAATACGTCAAGAAACTCATTAACCACAGGAACATCTTCAGCTTGAAGCTTCTGTTCCTCTGTAGTATCCACCACATATGCCAGATATCCCATGCAACCACTGGCTATCAGCTTGCTTGCTCTCAGCGAACTGATCATCATCTTCCCAGGTCTTCGAGAAGTATCAACATACTCGAAACTCTCTTCTTCCTCGGGTTGGAAGACTATCTTTCGATTTCGGCAGCCGATCGTAGCTTGGTATTTCCCTAGGAAATCCATGCCTAGAATCACATCGTAATCCATGATCTCCATTATGATCAACTCAGCATATAGTTCCCTATTTGCCACATATACTGGTACATAGGGTAACCAGTAACTGGACAACAATACTTCCCCAGAAGGTAAAGCTGTCTTAAATACCCTTCCCATATTATCCTTAGGAAGTCCTATCTTGTCAGCAAATGCATAGGAAACAAATGAATGCGTAGCACCGGAATCGAATAGTACAGAGGCTACATGACTAGCAACAGGAAGCTGACCTGTCACCACGTTTGATGTTCCTGCCTCTGCATCTTCCTTGCTGTAGGCCATCACACGAGCATCAGCACGTGACATTCGCTCCTGGCGTTGCGGCCTCACTGGTGACTCTTCCACTCTGGCTTGAAGGGAATGGGCTTGTGGGCGTGTCTGGTGCGGTTGGGAAGTGCCTTGTCCACCCTGCCTATTTGGACAGTTCCTGGCGTAATGACCTTCCTTTCCACATTCGTAGCAAACAAGTGGGCCAAATCTGCATTGCCCAGAATGTCTCTTCCCGCATGTAGGGCAGTTTTGCACATTAGATTCTGCATTACCAGCTGTTCTCCGCTGCTGGTTTTGATTATTACCCTGGCGATTCCCAGAAAAATTCCCTTTTCTCTTATTTTGCTGGGATCCTTGATTGTTGCCCTGGCTTGGTTTCGCATTCTGACTAGGCTTGCTCGATTGGCCAACTTGCGTAGACTTCGCCAAAGCCCTCTCCTTCTTCTTTGCCTCCCAGTGTTTCTCTCTTTCCTCTTTCTGTCGAGCTACATGGAACTCAGCTCTAATGGCCCGACTCACACAGTCTGCTACAGAAGTAGGTGGTACTAGTCCAGTATCTACTAACGCAGCAATTTCTGGCCTGAACATCCCGATCATTTTCTGTATTTTCTCCCTCTCAGTAGGGACTACATAGGGACATAGACGGGATAACTGGTCGAACTTTCGGCAGACTTCGCTTACCGACATGTTCCCTTGTGTCAACTCTGAGAATTCTTTCTGTTGCTGTCTCAGAGATGCAGGGTCGTAATATTTCTGGTTAAATTCTTCCAGAAATTCCACCCAACTCATGGTAGACACGTCTCTCCTCATTCGTACGGTGTCCCACCAAAACCGAGCATCTTTTCTCAGCACAAAAGACGCACATGCAACCTTCTCCCGGTCGGTTAGGTTCATGAACTCCATGATCACTTGTAATGATGACAACCAGTCTTCAGCCTCTAAGGGATTTGTAGACCCTTCAAATTCTGGCGGCCTCATGCGCCTGAATCTTTCATAGAGGGGTTCCAAATTCAATACTGGTTGTGGTTCAGGAGCTCTCTCATGTACTGCAGCTGGAGGAATAACCGGATCTACCTCAGCTTGTTGTTCTACTTGGGTACCCTCAGAGCCTTGTCTCTGCTCTAGCTCCTCTACCCGTCGCCTCAGATTTGCATTTTCTTGCATCTGAGCTTCCAACAGAGCTTGTATCTGATCTAGTCTCTCCATAATATCAGGACGTCGCTCTCGTCCTTCTGGTCGATTTCGCAAATCCACCATCTTGCCTATTGTCCTATTATGGCACAATAATTCACCGTTAGCTTTTCCATAACCACATTCGTAAAATTATATCAATTTACGAAATTTAGGGTAATGTAAAGCCACATCATCGTACAACATATAATCATTTTGGTATTTCATTCATAGCAAAACATTTATATGTCATACATAGACTTCACCGGTCATATATACATCGGCCGTTTATACAAAATGGCCACAAGTCTATACAAAAGAGCTTTTCTCTCTAAGCTACTTATGTACATTTACACATCTATTGATCACTCGTTTCCTACATCTGGGACTAGAGGATATTCTTCTGGATCCTCATCGTCATTGGTATCATCTGAGTCATCACCACTCCTAGGTAATACTCCCTGTCCTGAGTCATCACCTCGTGGTCTAGACGGTCCGGCCTCATGATCATTCATCATTCTTCTCGGCCCGAATATGCGTGCAAACATCTCATCTTGACCCAGCGTCTCTCGTCGACTCTGCGTCAGATGCTTGATCAGAATCTCTCTCTCGATCGCCCTGATCGTTACCACGAACTCTTGGAGCGTCGGAGGAAACGGATTGATTACCCTCGGTCTCAGCTCCAAGGATAAGCCTTTCCAAAACAACTCACAGCAGTTTGCTTCCGTGAGGTTAGGCAACGGACATCTTCTCCTGATGGTCTCCTCAAATCATGCCGCATAAGACATCACTGTCTCACCAGACAGCATGACCATCCTCTCGGTCTGGAGAATGTAATCCCTGACCTCATCGAATCTAGGGTACGCAGGTGTATCAGCCTCTCGTCTCTCTGGAGGTGCTGGAGCAGATGCTGGATCCCTAGGTTGAAACTGATCAGCCAATCACTGACAGAACTCAGCCCAACTAAATCCCAATAAAACCTCCTGGTCGCAATATTGCCAGAACACTCGAGCGTCTCCCTGAAACATACTGACTGCCAGCTGGATCCACATATCTCGATCAATGTCACATATCGCCATAATCCTCTCAATGGCATGGAGCCAGTCCTTAGTCTCCATCGACTGTCGTCCACCGTCAAACATCGGGGGACTGCTAGCTCAAAATGCCTGTACTGCCCGTGCCGACACTCTCACCCCAATGTGTTGGCGTCCACCAACAACTGGAATGTCCACTACCACAGGTGGATGAACTATCGATCGTGGCTGTACAATATCTACTGGCGCTGGCACTGATGCTGGTACTGGTACCGGAGGTCTCTCGGGCACCGGGGGTCTAACTACCGGCCTTTGGGACATAGGTGGCCTCACAATAGGTCTCGTCCATACCCGTAATACTCCTCTCGGTCGAGGTAGCGGTGGTCTCACATATGGAGGTCTGGTCATCGTGCTACCTATAAGATAATTATTTTCACATAAGAAAATAATTAACTGAACTTAAGTAAACTACTTACTTGGATAGCGGTGCAGGATGGGCAAAGTGTCAAATCGGGATATGGTCACAGTGCTCTGATATACCAACTGTAACAGCCGTTGGTATTCAAAACCAAATCAGTCGCAAACCTTGCTCTGATATACCAACTATGGCAGCAGTTGGTATTATAAACTAAACCAATCTCAGACCTTGCTCTGATACCAACTGTGGCGTCCCGCCCCTTGTGGAGATCATACAATACTATTACAGTTGAGCTTTATCGCTAACTGCGATAGATTGTACTCTCATGGGTCGCCGGCTTATCTCTCTACTCTTTTTAAAATCATGACGTTTTTGGGAAAATTTTTTTTTTCTTTAAACATCATATAAAATCTTTTTCCAGTATTTACTTTGTTGATAGGTACAAAGTAATATAAATAATACAGTGCTTTTGTAATATATATATAATTACAAAAGAACTGTTTCCCCCTTTTTTTTTTTCCCTTCACTTTAACGCTCAGCGGCAAGACTCTGGCAGTACCATATCCCTCGCCCAGTTATCCCATTTGACACGCGCCATCCCGTACGCCATCCAGTCAAACAAGCTACTGAGCTGGTCGCTTACCTGCAACATTAGCAAAAATGGTGAGCTACAGGCTCAGTAAGTTCAAACATGCAAGAAATAAAATTTCTATGAATAGTATTATTCATCGTGAATAGTACCGTTGACCACTATTCATCGTGAATAGTAGGTTGACCACACCACTGTATCACACTAGTACATCTACCGCGATGTTAGTGCTCTCACTAAACTGTCTTATGCTCAATTATGGCACAGTTTCAGTTTTAGGTCATTATCTTTATTTACGTTCTGGTTTTGAGCTCAAGTTGGCAGTACCATTTAAGTGTGCATGACTGGGAGCGGTACATTAGTGTTGACCTCCACAGCCTTAATCTCATAGCCCCGAAGGCAAAATTTTACATAACTGGGAGCGGTACATCCGTGCTGACCTCCACAGCCTTATCTCATAGCCCCGAAGGCAAAAGTACCTCCCTATACGGAAGGCTGGTACGCCAGAAAGTGGTTTCATTACCGACTTTTTAACATTCTAACCCGGTGACTTCACATTATCCCGTGGTTGGGAATGGTTCACATTTTAATTTTAGGTGAGTGAGTTTTATTAACCTCGCTCTAGTGTCCGAAGCACAATTAACCATGTGTCCCATTCTTATAGTGCCCGTAGCACATTTCGTCTCTCTCTTTATTCTATCATAGTGCCCGTAGCACATATGTACCTAACTTATAGTTAGTACATTTAAGTTAGCACAATATTGCTATATGTTGCAGACAGGTAAATGTCTGAACTTACCTTATCAGACTGTTCTCTTTCTCTCTCTTGGATCTTGAATCGCCTTCCTTGTAGGCCGATTTTGGGATCCTACAGACAAAACTATGTCTGTTAATTTCTTTCCCATTTATAGCTTTTATTTTTCATTAAAAAGCTTAAATAAAACCTATTTATAACTTTTTAGGTTTTATTTATTATTTTCACCATTTTCCCCCAACTTTTACAAAATTACGATTTTGCCCCAATATTTTGGCAAAATTACAGTTTTGCCCCTGACGGAATTTTATTGATCCAGACTGCATTTTTTTGGCTCTCAGGAACTTTTCTGACTCTTTTCTAATCATTACCGGGTTCGTTTCTATTTTATTTCCACTTTTTGCTTTCCCGGCCCTCGGGAAGCACTATTCCGACCCTTACGTCGGTTTAGCGATTTTCTATCGTTTCGGAGCCTCAAATGGACGTTTCACTAGTATTTAAAACGTTCATCTAGACTTTCCCGACCTAGGTCTCCGAGGCTCGGGTTTTCCGTTCCCGACTCGGACCTTTATTTCATTTCCAAAAACGCCCCCCCTCGGGGTCGGTTTTTCAATCTCACACGTTTTTCATTTTTAAGGGGACGGGTTACTATTCACGACCCACCCCTTAAATTTTCCTTATTCACTTTTCCGTTAGGGACTCGGGTTTCCGTCCCGGCCCTAACTTTTAATTTAAATTCCTATTTTACCCCGAATGCCGTTTTTGAAATTTCGGCAGCATTTCGGCGTAATTTTAAGGCTTCCGGCGTTAGGTACGCCTCGAACCGCATGTATCTGCCACGTACTATACCACAAGCCTATTTTATGTAAAAGTTTTCCAAACTTTTACATAAAAGCCCACAAATTTCAAATTTCACATTATCACCCACATTACAAAATTTTTTTCACATTTTTACCCTTAATTTGGTTTCGGTTTTCACAACCAAACCGAACCAAATTTTGTCAAACTTTCACCACATTTTAGGCCATTCAATGTCATGTTTTTAACACATTTTCAAGCCCATTTTCTTGGCATTTTCAACCAAATTCTTAGGGTTTTTTAAACACTTAAACCCCACGACCATTGAATTGAAAACATGCACACATTTTTGCTTTCATTCTTTCAATCACAATTCCATCATTTGCATATTAAAATGCATAATTCCAATCAACCAAATACCACATAAAACCAAGCAAGATTTTCTTCCAAACCCATTGTAAACTCACGGCCACTTTATACAATTCATACCAAAAAGTTTTTCAACTTTCCACAATGAAATACAAGCTTTATTCTTCACCAAATTAAACTTAGAAAGCATATTAACAATTAACCACAAAGTTTCCTCATTGGTTACCTAAGGTAACCCACTGATTTCCCCTTGAAAAACCAACCAAATTTCAGTTTTTCTTTACACAATTTGCATGGTTTTCTTCCTTATTACATCCTTAACAAAACCCAACATCAATTCAATGGAAAACAACCAAACATTTTCCATCTTCCAATCACTATTCACCCACGGATTTCATTGAAAAAAACCATGAAAATTTCAAGTACAAGGGAAGTTACCTTGGTCTAATGCTTCCTTTGTCTTCAATAAACACTTTGCCACTCTTTTTTGTGAAGAAATTTGAAGATATTGCTTGGTTCTCCTTGGTCCCTCACGTAGACACCATGGAAGAAAGACTTAGAAATTTTTTTGTCTTGGTTTTGCCTTGAAAAATGTTTCGGCCCTTTTGTTACAAAATTGCCGACTTAAGCATGAAGGAAAGCCAATTAATTTGGCTCTAAACCAATCAAAATTTGACATCTTTCCATGCCATTTCTTTCCCCATTTTTCAAAAATTAAAAATGGCAATTTTTGGCCAAATCTTGGCCTTTAGATCAAAAGCTAAATGAATCATGGCCTTTCATTCTACCAACCACCATTTTCTTTCCTTTAATAATCTTGATTTATGATGTCATAATTACAAAAGTGAAAGTTGACTTTGACTTTTACTATTCACATTAATTCGACTACTTTTTGACCGATGCCGGTTCGAGCGGAAATTTTCCTGAAATCGTCCCGGCGTGTTCCTGAGGTCTCCTGTGCAGTCGGATCAATTTAATCTGCTTCCGTTTGATCAAAATCAATCCCGGAAGTTTACCGTCTTTTATTGGCTCGGTTAGGGTTTTCAATGCCGATTTTGCACCGTTTCACCCGTTTCAACTTAGTGAATTTTTCCAACACTGAATTCTTACTCGTCAGTATTGTTAGAACATTTTCATATATTCTAAACAATATAAATACATTTATTTCACTCTTTAAATAGTACAAATTGTTATATACATACAATTGTACATTTTCATCCGAGAATTGCCTGAATTTCCCGGTTGTCACAACACACCTGGGTGGGTGCAGCAACCCGCCAGGCTGCAGGCATTGGGGCTACACCTAGGGCCTCGACAACCCCTGGGGGGGGGGGGGCCACGGCCACCCTTGTAGGAAAAAATCAGTAAAAACGCATCAGAGTGGCGCAACGGAATTACAAAAATTTTTCAATATCGTTAAATATCTCATGATGCCATATACAATAAACTAACAATAATATAAACTCATACCTCAAAGGACACCAAACTGCCAGAGGAGAATGACTAGAAGGCTTCAACCAACTAGCATTTTCTACTATTCCCCAATTTCCAGATGGCAGAGTGTGTGGAAACTCGGTTCCTCGACTAGTACGCTAGCACTGCTAGTCTTCTTTCGACCACCCAGATCTCTAAAGAACTTATTGTCACGGTAAGTTATGCAATAGTAATCCTGCTCATCTGAGAGTCTGTGGTCTGGGAGAACTAGAGTGGCAAGACCTCTATTTATAGTGTGGCGCCCCCGAATCCAACCACGCGCAACCGCCATGATCCGACTCCGTTGTCAGCCAAGATAGCCCATGCACTGAATCTAGATCGTCATTTAAAACTCTTTTTCTTACAACTCTTATTTTTCAGGGCCCAAAATTTCACCCATAATTTTTTTTTCTTTGTAATACACATTTTCCTCAAACGAAAGCTAAGTATGAAAGCCATATGAAATATAAAACTAAATTTTAGTTGTCTTTTTGAGTACAACATAATGTACAAACATACAATACATATATATCGTTTTTCAAAATACATTATCTTCAATTCACTATTTTATTACTCAGCGGAAGACTGGTAGCAGGACCAAAATCCATAGTGGATTCCCTATCCCATTGACACGTGTGCATCCTGCTACCATCTATGTAGTCTATTGGACAGGTTTCTTGCCTGTAACATGAACAAATTGATGAGCTAACGGGCTCAGTAAGTTCAAACATACTTAGTAAGAATCACATAGATTCAAAAACATCAAAAATACACTTTCCTATGAATAAAACTATTCATCATGAATAGTACTATTCACTCATGAATAGTAACTTTGACCTTTGATTGATGAATAATAAGTGTTACCCTAATCGATTACTATTCATATTACCCTAACCGAATCCACTACACTTAGTGCTAGTGTCGGTTATGTTCAATTATGTTGTGTCATGGCTTTCATCACATTACTGACCATTCTCTCTATTTATATTCTGGTGTTGAGCTCATTGTGACAGTACCGATAGTTTAATTACGCGCTGACTGGGAGGGCCTAGGGAGCAACCCTAGAGCTTCTTCCTCTCCAGCCTTCATCGCTCGTAGCGATTATTATATCCCCGAAGGACCTGTAAAACCTCCACCACAACGTTGGACGGGCGGTACGCCTTAAATGGTTTTATTACCATATTTCAATTATAATTCTGACCAAGTGACATTAATTGTCACCTCAAGGTCATTAACCTCCATCGCCCATAGGCCTTAGATATTCTCTTTCTCTTATTATGTGGAATATGTTATACTAACTAATCCCCCAATGTCCATAGGACTTAATACCTAATGTACAACTAGTACATAATGAAATAATATAGTATTTCATGTTATAGACATGAAAATGCTTGAACTTACCACCACTACGATAATGTCTGCTTCCGGAACTCCTCTGCAGTTTTATCTCTTGTTTGGGTCCCTACAGACATAGGATTGTCTGTTAATATCCATCATTAATTATCACTTTGGATATATTCATTTTGTGATATATTTTATAACACATTTCAACTTTTTATGTGGTATACGGTCTGCAACACGCCTGTGTCCCTGCTCGTGTACTTCTCGGGTTCACTCTGCACGGTCGTGTTTCAAAGTACATGCCCGTGTACTATTTAAACTCTAGAATTTTGACTCTAAAATCTTTATTTTGGGTTCTAGAATTTTATTTAAGGTATTCTAGATCCTTTATGGTCCTTTCCGAGCCTTTCAAAAATTTTTGGTCAAAATGACCATTTTACCCCTGATGGGTCTCGAGACCGTAACTATTTCGTTCTATCATTTTTCCCAAATTTTCTAAGCCCAAATATCATAAAATAATCTCCCCTGGGTTTCCGTATCATTTTACAACTTAATTTGCTACAAAATCTCAATTATTCATTTTCCGACCCTTGGTTACTATTCATCCGACACCTAGGGTTGTTTCTCGTTTTTCTAGTGTTTTGGAGCCTCAAATGGATATTTCACTACTCTTTAAACATTTTTCATTCGATTGCCGAGCCTCAGTTCCCGAGGGGCTCGAGTTTCTTATCCTGATCTAATTTTTCTCCCTCATTTCCTAAAATACCTCTAACGTGAATTTTTCCCCGTTTTAGGCATTTTAGTCATTAAAGGGGTCGGTTTACTATTCCTCTTGGGTTAGTTTTCCATTTTTAATCCTAACCCACTGAGGGGTCTCAGTTTCCTTCCCGAGTCTAATATTTTTACCCCTCATTTCTCGAAATACCCTTATGCCGTTTTAGAAATTTCAACAGCATTTCTGCTTTTATTTTTTGGTTTCCCCTGCGTTAGGTACGCCTCAGAACCTTTGTACCTACCACGTACTATACTAGAGGCCTATATTATACAAAGTTACCAAACTTTGTATAAAAATTTTTCACATTAACAAACATTCAAAGTTCAACACAAATCATTAATTTTTTTTCCACTTATAGCCTCGGTTTCTCATGATAAACAACACCAAATATTTTTCATCACAACATTCAAATATCACATATCACTCTTAGGTTTTCCAATGTACATATCAACATTAAAAACCTAACAAAATTTCATTTCAACCCTAGCATTAAGCCACATATTTTTATGCTAAAACACCATATAAAATTTTATTCTTATTACTAGGGTTTTATCCACATTTCTCATCATTGTTCAAGCCTAAAAATTTTCCATTTTTTAGTGTTTATTGGCCATAGGTTCTAGCATGAAACATGCACCAAAATTGCTTGTTTCATTATTCCAATTCATGCTTTAATAAACATAGTATCAAACTCACATAATCATTAAAGCAAATCACCAAATTTCTCAACATTTTTCCCTTTAACAAGCCACGGTTTTTCATGAAATCATGCATCAAAATTTTGCTTATCTCTAATTCCCACAGCATGCTTCATTCATCCTAGTATCAAACCAATCATAAACATCAACAAAACATCAAAATTTTCAACCATTTTCCAACCCTCATAAGCCACGGATTTTGCAAGAAAAATCAAGGAGAAATTCTTCAAAATGGTGGCTTACCTTATCAATTTGATTTCTTGATGCCTAAGCTTGGATTGGAAGCTAATTTTGGTGTAAAATTTTGACAAATTTTTGGCTTAGAAAAGACTAGGAGTGCATGCATTTTTGGTAGAAAAAATGGCAAGAGTTTGGCTTGGTTTTCTCATTTTTTCAAGTGATTTTTGATGCCTATTTATATGCAATTGGATGGGGACCTTTTTACAATTTTTCCCAACAATTTCCTAATTGTTTGGGGACTTAAATACAAACTTTTTGGGGTCAAAAATGAAATTTTTGGGCTGCCATCTCACCATGTGGCCGAATGCCATTTTTCCAAATTTTCCAAATTTTTTTCAATGCCATTTTGGCTTGATCATGATCATTGATTCAAAAAGCATTAAATCATGGCCTTTAATGCTACCTAACTCCATAATTAAGCATAAAAAACCTAATTAACTATATCTAAATTATGATGTCATCTTGACATCATCCAATTAATATGTGAATTAATTCGTGGTCAAATTTTGGCCGAAAGTCAAACCGAACAGAACTTTACCGGAATCACGTAGGCAGGTTCCGGGTGCTTTCGGAGCGATCGGTTTGTTTTATTTTGCTTCCGTTTAGCCAAAATTCCTTACCGTAAAGTTTTGTCTTTTAGTGCACTCCGGTGCACTCTTCAGGGCTTTTGGCTTCGTTTTTGAGCCGTCTCACCTATTTCTGTTTGGCAAGATTTTCTATCTCCGAACTCACTCACTTTAACACTGCCGGAACATTTTCACAATATTCACAACAGTATTAAAACACAACTTTTTCATATTTTATTTATTAAAATTGATACATACATACAATTTTAATGTACTCTGAGAATCTAAAAATTCCCGGTTATCACATATAGACTGGCATAAGGTGATCCCTTGAATTCAAATTGGACTCGGAGAAGATTTTCTCCCTTCTTTTCCTCACAAAATCTGAATTTTCCATAGGCCAAAAACAAGGGAAGTTTCGACCACTTTGGATGGATTTTGCTTTCCAAATTCAAACTGGATTTTAACTAGAATTTTATCTCATCATTATCCACTAAAACTGAATTTTCCCTTAGCCCAAGAACAAGGCTAGATTTAGCCATCCAAGTGTGAGGAGAATTAGAATTCAAATAGGATTTTCTAGCTTGAATTTTATCTCACCCTTATCCAACAAAATCTGAAATTCCCTTAGGTTTATCCATGCAATTTTTGGCCACTTTAGTGAGGGAGAGAATCAAAATTCAACTAGGATTAAAACTTTAATTTTTCTTCATTCTTATCCACAAAAACTGAATTCCCTTAGGCAAAATCTTCCCTAACAAATTCGGCCACTTTTGATTAGGTTTAGGATTCAAAATTCAAGTAGGATTCAAACAAGATTTTCCTCTCCATTATCCACATAAAATACGAAATTCATCTTGTGGAATTATCTATAACAAATTCAGTTTATCCAAGTATTGTGATTTAAAATTTGAATTCAAATTTCAAAGTTCAAATTTCAAAATTCAAACTTCAAATTCAAAATTCAAATTTAAGTTTTAAATTCAAATTTCAAATTTCAAGTTCAAATGTCAAATTCGAATTTCAAATTTAAATTTCAAATTCAAATTTCATATTCAAAATTTAAATTTCAAAATTCAAATTTCAAACTCCACAAAAAGTTGTATTTCAAATTTTGTCCTCATAGATAATTTTCTACAACTCTAATTTAATCTCAAATAAAATCATGGCAACTTTATTGGGAGTTCAAATAATTGTGTATTCTATTATCCAAAACAAAATCTGAATTCAACCAGAGAAAATCTTGTCTTCCATCCTTATCCTATGTCTACATCATCCATGCTTAGTCAACTAGCTAATAAGCGTACACTGATCAATTTGTCATTTATTAAGGAATTATTTGAGGCTAGTAGAGGGATCAATTGGATATATATAATCGGGCTCTTATGATTTCATATGATCATTATTCTGTACTGAACAACTTAATTATATGATCACTAATTTCAGAGTCATACCATTCTAAACCTGAAACTGAACTCCCAATTATATACCGTATTACGAAAGCCTATGCTATTATCTAATGACCTTGTCATATATGTAAAACCCTCATATGATATCCATGATCAGCCTTAGGTCAAAGTCTGTTCAACCTACTAATCAGACTATCTTAAAGTTCCATTATACTACCGAATAAGAAAATGATTATTCACCATATGTGAATAAGAAGTCATCCACCTAGCAGACGACCCAAGGCTTTGTCCATTTTCACATCCAATATAATGCCTTTAAGAGGATACCCTTAACTCTTTATTAGAGCTATGATTCTGATATCTGTAAACAAACCCTTCATCGTATACAAGTCATGCACCCAACGACTGATCTATAAGCTTACTACCTCTGAGATGCTTTAGCCATTGGAACATCAAAGTACACAAGTCATAAACATGAAGTAGTTCATTTACTCAGGATTAAGGTTACTGCATAATGAACGTCAAAAGTAGATTGATCTACTCATAGCAGACTATGTAGATCAATCACGCTTTAGTCCCAGTCCAATATGTCACCACCAAGCAACATATCTATGTCTTTACTTGGGAGTCTATGCTCTGGATAGTCAAGACAAACCATCCCCACCATGGCTTTAGACAACATAATAGTCTTAATATGAGTTAGATGCTTGGTCTAACCCCATAGACTATAGACCTTACTTTAGAACATTGTCTTCTCGCATACAAAAGTCCATTGCATGCAACGTTTTGACAATTTTAACACAAGTAGTCAGTGAGCCATATTTGCTTACATTTACTTTAACATGTAAATAAAATAAGGAAAAACAGTAATGTAATGAATAACCTATTTATATAATTTTATTCTCCAGTTCAAAATAAATGAAATACGTCAAAATGTCTTTTGTGCATAGGGTATTTCCTAAAAAAAGTTTGCACACAAAATTTTCATCATTTTTCCCCCATACATGGCATGGATTTTTGAATGAAAACACAAGAAAATCAAGCAAAATAAAGGCTTACCTCAAGAGCTTGATCACTTGATGGTTGGATGAGGTTTTAGAACAAGTTTATTGAAAAGTTTTGCTAAGATTTTCGGATTTCCATGGCCCTTTTTCACTTCTATTTATAGGCAACAAGATGGAGGACTAAGTTGCAATTCTTTCCAACAATTTGGTAACTCTTTAGGGACTTTTTAGCCAACTTTCTAGGGACTATATAGCAATTTTTTGGCTGATTATTCCAGCCTCCACAGACTCCAATTTCAGCCCAAATATCCAAAATTTTGCTAATTTTTTTCTTGTAATTTTGGCTTAACCCTAACCTTCCATCCAAAAGCACCTTAAATGCTAGCCTTTAGATCTACCTACGACCCTTATTCATCTTAATTATCTCATTTATTGCATCATCTTTTGATGTCATCAATGACATCATCCAATTAATTCAACATATTAATTTGTGGTCAAAATTTGACTAAAAGTCAAACTGAATGGAAATCAACCAAAATCACGTAGGCGAGTTTTTGACGCCTCCTGTGTGATCAGTCTACCTAATTTTGCTTTCGTTTGACCAAAAATTACTACCATAAATTGTTCATCTTTTAGTGCATTTGGTGCACTTTCTAGGGCTTTTGGCTCCGATTTAGGGCCGTTTCTATGACAACCGGGAAATTCAGGCAATTCTCAGATGAAAATGTACAATTGTATGTATATAACAATTTGTACTATTTAAAGAGTGAAATAAATGTATTTATATTGTTTAGAATATATGAAAATGTTCTAACAATACTGACGAGTAAGAATTCAGTGTTGGAAAAATTCACTGAGTTGAAACGGGTGAAACGGTGCAAAACCGGCATTGAAAACCCTAACCGAGGCAATAAAAGACGGAAAACTTCCGGGATTGATTTTGATCAAACAGAAGCAATTTAAGTTGATCCGACTGCACAGGAGACCTCAGGAACACGCCGGGACGATTTCAGGAAAATTTCGGCTCGAACCGGTATCGGTCAAAAAGTAGTCGAATTAATGTGAATAGTAAAAGTCAAAGTCAACTTTTACTTTAGCAATTATGACATCATTAATCCATTTAATAAATGGGATTAAAATGGTGGTTGGTAGCATTAATGGCCATGATTCATTTGCTTTTTGATCTAAAGGCCAAGATTTGGCCAAAATTCCCATTTTTTATTTTTGAAAAATATGGAAAGAATTAGGCATGAAAGGTGTTTAATTCTCATTGGTTGATAGCCAAATTAATTGGCTTTCTTTCATGCATAAGTCGGCAAAACTTGGGAATGAAATTGCCGAAACATTTGAAAGACAAAAACCAAACAAAAAAATTCTAAGGCATTTCTTCCATGGTGTACGTGAGCAACCCAAAGAGAAACCAAGATATCTCTTCAAATTTTCTTCACCAAATTTGTGCCAAAACATTCCTTGAAGGCAAAGGAAGCAATTGACTAAGGTAACTTCCCTTGCACTTGACTTTTTGTTGGTTTTTCTTCATGAAAACCGTGGGTGAATGGTGGGAAAAAGATGGAAAATTTTTGGTTGTTTTTCCATGGTTTGATGCTTGGGTTTTGTTAAGGGTGTAATAAGGAAGAAAACCATGCAATTGGTTTAAAGAAAAACCGAAATTTTGTTGGTTTTTCAAGGGTAAATCCGTGGGTTACCTTAAGTAAACAATGAGAAAATTTTGTGGTTTAATTGTTAACTTGCTTCCAAGTTAAATTTTTGTGAAGAATAAAGCTTAAATTTCATTATGGAAAGCTTGGAAAAAAAATTTTGGTGAACCTAACCTAATGTGGCCGTGGGGTTAACAAGGTTTGGAAGAAAAATTTTCATAGTTTTATGTGATGTTTGATTGATTGAAGTCATGCATTTTACAATGTAAATAAAGGAATTGTGATTGAAAGAATGAAACAAAAATATTTGGCATGTTTTTCATTCATTGGCCGTGGGTTATATAAGGATAAAAACCCTAGGAAATTTGGTTGAAAATGCATTGAAAATGGGCTTGAAAATGTGTTAAAAAAATGGCATTGAATAGCCTAAAAAGTGGTTGAAAAGTTTGACAAATTTTGGTTCGGTTTGGTTGTGAAAAAAAAACCGAAACCAAACTATGGACAAAATTGTGAAAAAATGTTGTAATATGGGTCAAAATATGAAATTGGAAATTTGTGAGCTCTTATGTAAAAGTTTGGAAAACTTTTACATAAAATAGGCTTGTGGTATAGTACGTGGCAGGTACATATGGTTCGAGGCGTACCTAACGCCGGAAGCCTTAAAATTACGCCGAAATGCTGCCGAAATTTCGAAAACAGCATTCGGGGCAAAATGGGAAATAAAAATAAAAATAAAAAAAAGTTTAGGGTCGGGTCGGAAACCCGAGTCCCTAACGAAAAATTGAATAAGGAAAACCTAAGGGGTGGTTCGAGAATAGTAACCCGTCCCCTTAAAAATTTAAAACGCGAGTGAAATTGAAAACCGACCCCGAGGGGGGGCGTTTTTGGAAACGAAATAAAGGTCCGAGTTGGGAACGGAAAACCCGAGCCTCGGAAACCTAGGTCGGGAAAGTCTAGGTGAACGTTTTAAATACTAGTGAAACGTCCATTTGAGACCCCGAAACGATAGAAAATCACTAAACTGACGTAAGGGTCGGAATAGTGCTTCCCGAGGGTCGGGAAAGTGAAAAGTGGAAATAAAATAGAAATGAACCCGGTAATGATTAGAAAAGAGTCAGAAAAGTTCCTGAAAGCCAAAAATGCAGTCTGGATCAGGAAAATTTCCGTCAGGGGCAAAATTGTAATTTTGCCAAAATATAGGGGTAAAATCGTAATTTTACCAAAATACAGTGGGCAAAATCGTAATTTTGCAAAAGTTGAGAAAAAAATGGGGAAAATGATAAATAAAGCCTAAAAAGTTATAAATAGGTTTTATTTAAGCTTTTTAATGAAAAAAAATAAAAGTTATAAATGGGAATGAAATTAACAGACAAGGTTTTGTCTGTAGGATCTAAAAATCGACCTACGAGAAGGGCGATCAAAGATCCACGAGAGGAAAAGAGAAAAGACTGATAAGGTAAGTTCAGACATTTACTTGTCTGCAACATATATCATTATTGTTGCTAACTTTAATGTACTAACGATAAGTTAGGTACATATGTGCTACGGGTACTACTATAGAGTAGAGAGAGAGACGTAATGTGTTACGGGCACTATTGAGAATGGACACATTGTTAATTGTGCTTCGCGCACTAGAGCGAGGTTAATGAAACTCACTCACCTAAAATTAAAATGTGAACCATTCCTAACCACGGGGCAATATGAAGTCACCGGGTTAGAATTTTAAAAAGTCGGTAATGAAACCACTTTCTGGCGTACCACCCTTCCGTACAGGGAGGTATTTTTGCCTTCGGGGCTATGAGACTAAGGCTGTGGAGGTCAGCACTGATGTACCGCTCCCAGTCATGTACTATTTTGCCTTCGGGGCTATGAGATTAAGGCTGTGGAGGTCAGCACTAATGTACCGCTCCCAGTCATGCGCACTTAAATGGTACTGCCAACCTGAGCTCAAAACCAGAACATAAGCACAGATAATCACCTAAAACTGAAACTATGCCATAAGTGAGCATAAGACAGTTTAGTGAGAGTACTAACATCGCGGTAGATGTACTGTTGTGACACTGTGTTGTGGTCAACCTTACTATTTACGTATGAATAGTGGTCAAAGTTACTATTCATGTATGAATAGTGGTCAAAGATACTATTCATGATGAATAGTACTATTCATAGAAATTTTATTTCTTGCATGTTTGAACTTACTGAGCCTGTAACTCACCATTTTTGCTAATGTTGCAGGTAAGCGACCAGCTCAGTAGCTTGTTTGACTGGATGCGGACGGGATGGCGCGTGTCAAATCGGATCACTGGGCGAGGGATATGGTCCTGCCAGAGTCTTTCCGCTGAGCGATAAAAAAGGAAGAAAAAAAAAAGAAAGAAACAGTCTTTTGTAATATTATATATTTTACGAAAATACTTTAATATGTAAATTACTTTGTACTTGCCAACAAAGTAAATAGTGGGAAATATTTACATGATGTTTAAAGAAAAAAAAAAATTTTCCCAAAAACGTCATGATTTAAAAAAAGAGAAAGAGATAAGCCGGCGACCCATGAGAGTACAATCTATCGCAGTTAGCGATAAAGCTCAACTGTAATAGTATTGTATGATCTCTACGAGGGGCGGGCCGTCACAGTTTCACCTGTTTTTGTTTAAGTAAATTTTCCATATCTAAACACACGCTCTTTAACATTGTTAGAACATTTTATCGCATTCTAAACAGTATTAAAACATAATTTTTTCACATTTCATACATTAAATTGTAATAAACATATAATTTTCAATTCTTCTGAGAATCTTAAAATTCCCGGTTATCACATTATAAACGGGATGCTATATTCTGAACCAAATTCTAAGTAAATCAATTCTCAGGACTACGTATGAATTATAGCATGGCAGGAAGCCCTCCCTTGGACATATAAGAATATAGGGCTACCCAGCACATATACTAGATGGGGATGTGAAGAAGTTGGAACTAAGATCAGAATTGTGCATGTTTGTATGGTATCCTAAGGGAACTAAGGGAGGTCTATTTTATAACTTAAAGGAACAAAAAGTCATTGTATCAACCCATGTGACATTCTTGGAAGAAAGTCACATAAATGACTTTAAGCCTCGAAGCAAAGTGGTGCTAGAGTAGTTATCGAGAGATAGAACTACTCCACAGATTTAGATCTTGGATATAAGTATGAGTTCTAGTGAAAACCTACAGATGATCAACAATGGGAAGGTTTAAAGGAAACCTAATGTCTTTATGTATGATGCTGAGATATACCCGGCCGGGGCTCATGAGCATAAGGATGATCCGGTCACTTATAATAAAGCTATAAATGATGTTGATTCTAAATCTTAGAAACATGCCATGAGCAATGAAATAGATTCTATGAAATCTAACTCTATTTGGAAACGTGTGGATCTATCAGATGGGATAAAACCCATTAGAGGCAAGTAGGTCTACAAAAGAAAGAAGGATGTGGAAGGGAGAGTTAAAACTTTCAAGGTTAGACTTGTGGCAAAGGGATACACGTAAAAGGCTGGAATCGATTACAATGAAACCTTTTTGCCTATTGCTATGCTGAAGTCTATCCATATTCTTCTGTTTGTTGCTGCAGCTCTCGATTACAAGATCTGGCTAATGGATGTCAAGATAGCATTCTTGACTGGCCATCTTAAGGAAAGTATCTATGTGGCAACCCGGAGACCTGGCGGCCCGGACTGTCACTTAAAATTTGCTTAACTTAAACTTGAATATACTTAGCTTGCTTAAAATTATTTATCTTAATAGCATAATTTTAGGGGATTTTTTTTTGAACGCATATGCTTTACTACATACGATGTAAATACATATGCTTTACTATAGCCATACATACTTAAATATACTTTACAACTCATATAGATCTTAATACAACTTGAGGTTAAACATACATACATACTCAGGAAATACTAAACTAGTCATTACTTAATATAAGATTCTTAAAATAAAAAGGGTTACTCAACATAGTGCGAAAGACAAACTCGTGATGGTATCCATGACCTTAACCCTCACATCAGCCCTGCCGCCATCATCATCCATCAGAGTCTAGCCTGTAGGTTTCTTATCTATAACATGAACACACATGATGAGCTTTACGCTCAGCAAGTACAACACTAAATCCGCAAAATTATCATTGAAAAACATATGCAATTACTTAAAGGCACATCAAACTAATAAGCACATTATGACTTCAAAGCACATCATGAATACATATCATGTGTCATATAGCTGAAAGCACAATATATCACATAACTCAGAAGCATATCATAACTATAACTTAAAGCATATCATGAATTATGCATGAACCGATTATGCTCAATTATGCTTTATTATGCATTATCTTTCTTTACTTGTTTGAGGGCTTGTATGTTAGTACCGAATGCGCGCTGTGGCGGCCTGCCCCTCATAGAGATCATACAATACTATTACAGTTGAGCTTTATCGCTAACTGCGATAGATTGTACTCTCATGGGTCACCGGCTTATCTCTCTCTCTTTTTAAATCATGAAGTTTTTAGGGAAATTTTTTTTTTTCTTTTAAACATCATGTAACCATTTCTCACTATTTACTTTGTTGGCTAGTACAAAGTAATTTACATATTACAGTACTTTCATAAAATATATAATATTACAAAAGACTGTTTCTTTCTTTTTTTTTCTTCCCTTTTTATCGCTCAGCGGAAAGACTCTGGCAGGACCATATCCCTCGCCCAGTTATCCGATTTGACACGTGCCATCCCATCCGCATCCAGTCAAACAAGCTACTGAGCTGGTCGCTTACCTGCAACATTAGCAAAAATGGTGAGCTACAGGCTCAATAAGTTCAAACATGCAAGAAATGAAATTTCTATGAATAGTACTATTAGTCGTGAATAGTATCTTTGACCACTATTCATACATAAATAGTAACTTTGACCACTATTCATACATGAATGGTAAGGTTGACCACAACCCAGTGGTACAACAGTACATCTACCGCGATGTTAGTACTCTCACTAAACTGTCTTATGCTCAATTATGGCATAGTTTCAGTTTTAGGTAATTATCTTTGCTTATGTTCTGGTTTTGAGCTCAGGTTGGCAGTACCATTTAAGTGCGTATGACTGGGAGCGGTACATTAGTGCTGACCTCCACAGCCTTAATCTCATAGCCCCGAAGGTAAAATAGTACATGACTGGGAGCGGTACATCAGTGCTGACCTCCACAGCCTTAGTCTCATAGCCCCGAAGGCAAAAATACCTCCCTGTACGGAAGGGTGGTACGCCAGAAAGTGGTTTCATTACCGACTTTTTAAAATTCTAACCCGGTGACTTCATATTGCCCCGTGGTTAGGAATGGTTCACATTTTAATTTTAGATGAGTGAGTTTCATTAACCTCGCTCTAGTGCCCGAAGCACAATTAACAATGTGTCCATTCTCAATAGTGTCCGTAACACATTACGTCTCTCTCTCTACTCTATAGTAGTACCCGTAGCATATATGTACCTAACTTATCGTTAGTACATTAAAGTTAGCAACAATAATGATATATGTTGCAGACAGGTAAATGTCTGAACTTACCTTATCAGTCTTTTCTCTTTTCCTCTCGTGGATCTTTGATTGCCCTCCTCGTAGGTCGATTTTTGGATCCTACAGACAAAACCTTGTCTGTTAATTTCATTTCCATTTATAACTTTTATTTTTCATTTAAAAGCTTAAATAAAACCTATTTATAACTTTTTAGGCTTTATTTATCATTTTCACCATTTTCCCCAACTTTTGCAAAATTACGATTTTGCCCCTGTATTTTGGCAAAATTACGATTTTACCCCTATATTTTGGCAAAATTACAATTTTACCCCTGACGGAAATTTTCCTGATCCAGACTGCATTTTTGGCTCTCAGGAATTTTTCTGACTCTTTTCTAATCATTACCGGGTTCATTTCTATTTTATTTCCACTTTTCCCTTTCCCGACCCTCGGGAAGCACTATTCCGACCCTTACGTCGGTTTAGTGATTTTCTATCGTTTCGGAGCCTCAAATGGACGTTTTCCTAGTATTTAAAACGTTCACCTAGACATTCCCGACCTAGGTCTCTGAGGTTCAGATTTTCCGTTCCCGACTCGGACCTTTATTTCGTTTCCAAAAACGCCCCCCCTCAGGGTCGGTTTTCAATTTCACTCGCGTTTTAAATTTTTAAGGGGATGGGTTACTATTCCCGAACCACCCCTTAGGTTTTCCTTATTCAATTTTTCGTTAGGGACTCGGGTTTCCGACTCGATCCTAAACTTTTTTAATTTTTATTTCCCATTTTGCCCCGAATGCCGTTTTCGAAATTTCGGCAGCATTTCGGCTTAAATTTAAGGCTTCCGGCGTTAGGTACGCCTCGAACCATATGTACCTGCCACGTACCATACCACAAGCCTATTTTATGTAAACGTTTTCCAAACTTTTACATAAAAGCTCACAAATTTCCAATTTCATATTTTGACCCACATTACAACATTTTTTTCACAATTTTGTCCATAGTTTGGTTTCGGTTTTCACAACCAAACCGAACCAAAATTTCTCAAACTTTTCAACCACTTTTTAGGCTATTCAATGTCATTTCCTCAACACATTTTCAAGCCCATTTTCAATGCATTTTCAACCAAATTTTTAGGGTTTTTTTAGCACTTATAACCCACGGCCAATGAATGAAAAACATGCCAAATATTTTTTTGTTTCATTCTTTCAATCACATTTCCATCATTTACATATTAAAATGCATGATTTAAATTAACCAAACATCACATGAAATCATGCAAAATTTTCCACCAACCCTTAGGTAACCCACGGCCACATTAGGTTAGGTTCACCCACAATTTTTTTTCAAGCTTTTCACAATGCAATTCAAGCTTTATTCTTCACAAAATTTAACTTGAAAGCATGTTATCAATCAAACCACAAAAATTTCTCATTGTTTAGCTAAGGTAACCCACGGATTTACCCTTGAAAAACCAACAAAATTTCGGTTTTTCTTTAAACCAATTGCATGGTTTTCTTCCTTATTACATCCTTAACAAAACCCAACATCAAATTAATGAAAAACAACCAAAAATTCTCCATCTTTTTCCCACTATTCACCCACGGATTTCTTGAAGAAAAACCAACAAAAAGTCAAGTGCAAGGGAAGTTACCTTAGTCAATTGCTTCCTTTGTCTTCAAGGAGTGTTTTGACACCAATTTTGTGTAGAAATATTGAAGAAATTGCTTGGTTCCTCTTGGGTCACTCACGTACACACCATGGAAGACTTAGCAAATTTTTGTTCTTTGGTTTTGCTTCAAAATATGTCTCGGCCTTTTGTTCCGAAAAAGTGGCCGACTTATGCATGAAACAAGCCAATTGATTTGGCCTTTAACCAATCAAATTTCAACACCTTTCACCTTAATTCTTTCCATATTTTTCAAAAAATCAAAATGGTGAATTTTGGCCAAATCTTGGCCTTTAGATCAAAAAGTAGATGAATCATGGCCATTAATGCTACCAACCACCATTTTCTTTCCATTTATTAAATGGATTAATGATGTCATAAATGCTAAAGTAAAAGTTGACTTTGACTTTCACTATTCACATTAATTCTACTACTTTTTGACCGATACCGGTTCGAACCGAAATTTTCCTGAAATCGTCCCGGCGTGTTCCTGAGTTCTCCTGTGCAGTCGGATCAATTTAAATTGCTTCCGTTTGATCAAAATTAATCCCGGAAGTTTTCCGTCTTTTATTGCCTCGGTTAGTGTTTTCAATGCCGGTTTTGCACCGTTTCACCCGTTTCAACTCAGTGAATTTTTCCAACACTTAATTCTTACTCGTCAGTATTGTTAGAACATTTTCATATATTCTAAACAATATAAATACATTTATTTCACTCTTTAAATAGTACAAATTGTTATATACATACAATTGTACATTTTCATCCGAGAATTGCCTGAATTTCCCGATTGTCACATTCACCCCTCCTTATAAAATTTTCGTCCTCGAAAATTAGAACAAATTGGGGTATAAACTCCTCATCTCGTCTTCTCGTTCCCACGTAGCTTCTTCAATGTTGTGATTTTTCCACAAAATCTTCACTAGTGGGATTACCTTATTCCTCAGTACTTTCTCTTCACGAGCTAGTACTCGAATAGGCTGTTCCTCATATGTCAAATCCTTGTGGATTTGAATGGGCTCATGCTTCAAAACATGGGACGGATCTGGTATATATTTTCTCAGCATCGACACATGAAACACATTATGCACTGCCGACAATTCTGGAGGTAACGCTAATCTATAAGCGACCTTTCCAATGCGCTCGATAATTTCATAAGGTCCAATATATCTTGGACTCAGTTTCCCCTTCTTACCGAAACGCATAATCCCCTTCATAGGTGATACCTTAAGAAATACGGAGTCTCCTTCATCAAACTCTAAGGATCTCCGCCTCTTGTCCGCATAACTCTTTTGTCGGCTTTGCGCAATTTTCATTTGACGCTGAATTCTACCAACTGCATCGGAAGTCTCTTTTATGAAGTCCGTCTTATGCAACTGCTTCTCTCGCAAATCATACCAGTGTAATGGTGATCTGCATTTCCATCCATACAAAGCCTCATAAGGTGCCATGCCTATAGAAGCTTGGTAACTATTATTGTACGAGAATTCAATCAATGGTAACTTCTCGTTCCAATTTCCCACAAAATCCATAACACAAGCTCGAAGCATGTCCTCTAACGTCTGAATTGTCCACTTCGACTGTCCGTCTGTTTGCGGATGAAATGCCGTACTGAGTCTCAATTCAGTACCCATGGCTTCTTGCACACACTTCCAGAAATTCGAAGTGAATCGTGCATCTCGATCTGATACAATGGATTTTGGTACTCCATGTAGTCTGACGACATGAGTTACATATAACTAAGCAAACTTTTCCAATGAAAAAGTCATCTTGACAGCTATAAACCATGCCGTCTTGGTCAGTCTATCCACGATAACCCAGATGGCATCATAACCTTCTCGGGTTTTTGGGAGTCCCACTACAAAATCCATCGTAATGTGTTCCCATTTCCATTCAAGAATCTCCAACGGTTCTAATCTTCCTGCTGGATGTTTATGTTCCGCTTTGATTCTCTGACAGGTCATGCATCTGCTCACGAATTTCGCTATATCGTTCTTCATCCCTTTCCACCAAAACTGTAACTTCAAGTCTTGATACATCTTACTAGCTCCGGGATGAACCGAATAGGGTGTCTCATGAGCTTCTGACATGATCCGTCTTCTAAGTTCTTCATCAGCTGGAACATTTATCCTTCCTTGATAAAGCATCATTCCATCCTTGGAAATTCCTTCTTGAGAACTTGTCATTGTTGGATCTCGCCTCTGAGCTTCCTTTATATCCTCAAATAGCGATGATTCCACTTGGAGTACAGCTAGTCTTCCAGATATCAGCTCCAAGTTCAAAGAATTTATCTCTTGCTGCAATGGCTTCGGAAGCCTGTTTATCGATAGCCGGTGCGATATGGTAGACTTTCTACTTAAAGCATCCGCTACACGGTTGGCCTTCCCTGGATGGTATAGGATTTCACAATCATAATCCTTCACTAGTTCCAACCATCGTCTTTACCGCATATTGAGCTCCTTTTGCGTGAAGAAATACTTCAAGCTTTGGTGATCAGTGAAAATCTGACATTGAGCTCCATAAAGATAGTGTCGCCAAATTTTAAGTGCGAACACTACTGCAGCAAGTTCAAGGTCATGCGTAGGATAATTCCTTTCATGATCCTTTAATTGACGGGAAGCATAGGCAATCACCTTGCCGTCTTGCATCAGGACTGCTCCCAATCCTATTTTAGATGCATCACTGTAGATCACAAACTTCTCCCCTTCAGTGGGAAGTGTAAGGATTGGTGCGCTTGTCAGCCGTCTCTTTAATTCCTGGAAGCTTCTTTCGCATTCCATAGTCCACTCGTACTTCCTTTCTTTGCGTGTAAGAGCAGTAAGAGGTGCAGCTAATCGCGCGAATCCCTCTACAAATCACCGATAATAACCAACTAACCCCAAGAAACTGCATATTTCTGTCACACTCTTGGGTGCAGGCCACTGGTTAATTGCATCTACCTTTGTCGGATCTACAGCAATACCTTCCTGGGATACAACATGTCCAAGGAAATGTACTCTGTCCAGCCAAAATTCATATTTTGAGAATTTTGCACACAGTTGATGCTTCCTTATCGTATTCAACACGATCCTCAGATGCTCCTTGTGCTCCTTATGAGTCTTCGAGTATATAAGAATGTCATCAATGAATGCAATGACAAACTTATCCAAATACTCTTTAAAGATTCTGTTCATTAAATCCATGAACGCTGCCGGCGCATTTGTTAATCCAAATGGCATCACAAGAAACTCGTAGTGACCATAACGAGTCCTAAACGCCGTCTTAGGAATATCACTTTCTTTAATTCTCAGCTGGTGATATCCTGATCGTAAGTCGATCTTGGAAAATACCGCTGCGCCTTTTAACTGGTCGAATAGGTCATCAATTCTAGGTAACAGATACCTATTTTTGATCGTAACCTTATTCAACTCCCGGTAATCAATGCACAAACGGAATGTTCCATCCTTTTTCTTGACGAGTAACACAGGTGCACCCCATGGAGAATAACTCGGCCTGATGAATCCCTTATCCAAAAGCTCCTTTAATTGTACCTGCAGCTCCTTTAACTCCACTGGAGCCATGCGGTATGGTGCTTTGGAAATAGGTGCCGTTCCAGGCATCAACTCAATTTCGAACGAGATTTCTCTCTCTGGAGGTATCCCTGGTAATTCTTCTGGAAATACGTCAAGAAACTCATTAACAACAGGAACATCTTCAGCTTGAAGCTTCTATTCCTCTGTAGTATCCACCACATATGCCAGATATCCCATGCAACCACTGGCTATCAGCTTGCTTGCTCTCAGCGAACTGATCATCATCTTCCCGGGTCTTCGAGAAGTGTCGACGTATTCGAAACTCTCTTCTTCCTCGGGTTGGAATACTATCTTTCGATTTCGGCAGTCGATCGTAGCTTGGTATTTCCCTAGGAAATCCATGCCTAGAATCACATCGTAATCCGTGATCTTCATCACGATCAACTTCGCATATAGTTCCCTATTTGCCACATATACCGGTACATGAGGTAGCCAGTATTTGGACAACAATACTTCCCCAGAGGGTAAAGCTGTCTTAAATACCCTTCCCATATTGTCCTTAGGAAGTCCTATCTTGTCAGCAAATGCATAGGAAACAAAAGAATGCGTAGCACCGGAATCGAATAGTACAGAGGCTACATGACTAACGACAGGAAGCTGACCTGTCACCACGTTCGATGTTCCTGCCTCTGCATCCTCTTTGCTGTAGGCCATAACACGAGCATCGGCACGTGACACATGCTCCTGGCGTTGCGGCCTTACTGGTGACTCTTCAACTCTGGCCTGAAGGGAATGAGCTAGTGGGCGTGTCTGGTGTTGTTGGGAAGTGCCTTGTCCACCCTGTCTATTTGGACAGTTCCTGGCATAATGGCCTTCCTTTCTACATTCATAACAAACAAGTGGCCCAAATCTGCATTGCCCAGAATGTCTCTTCCCGCATGTAGGACAATTTTGCACGTTGGATTCCGCATTACCAGCTGTTTTTCGCTGCTGGTTTCGACTATTTCCCTGGCGATTTCCAGAAAAATTGCCTTTTCTCTTATTTTGCTGGGATCCTTGATTATTGCCCTGGCTTGTTTTAGCATTCTGACTTGGCTTGCTCGATTGACCAACTTGTACAGACTTTGCCAAAGCCCTCTCCTTCTTCTTGGCCTCCCAGTGTTTTTCTCTTTCCTCTTTCTGTCGGGCTACGTGAAACTCAGCTCTGATGGCCCAACTCACACAGTCTGCTATAGAAGTAGGCGGTACCTGACCAGTATCTACCAATGCAGCAATTTCCGGCCTGAACATCCCGATCATTTTCTGTATTTTCTCCCTCCCAGTAGGGACTACATAGGGACATAGACGGGATAACTGGTTGAACTTTCGGCAGACTTCACTTACCGACATGTTTCCTTGAGTCAATTCTAAGAACTCTTTTTGTTGTTGTCTCAGAGATGCAGGGTCGTAATATTTCTGGTTAAATTCTTCCAGAAATTTCGCCCAACTCATGGTAGACACGTCTCTTCTCATTCGTACAGTGTCCCACCAAAAACGAGCATCTTTTCTCAGCACAAAAGACGCACATGCAACCTTCTCCCTGTCGGTTAGGTTCATGAATTCCATAATCACTTGTAAGGATGACAACCAGTCTTCAGCCTCTAGTGGATTTGTAGACCCTTCAAATTCTAGCGGTCTTATACGCCTGAATCTTTCATAGAGGGGTTCCAAATTCAATACTGGTTGTGGTTCAGGAGCTCTCTCATGTACCGCAGCTGGAGGGATAACCGGATCTACCTCAGCTAGTTGTTCTACTTGGGTACCCTCAGAGCCTTGTCTCTGTTCTAGCTCCTCTACCCGTTGCCTCAGATTAGCATTTTCTTGCATCTGAGCTTCTAGTAGGGCTTGTATTTGATCCAGTCTCTCCATAACATTAGGACGTCGCTCTCGTCCTTCTGGTCGATTACGCAAATCCACCATCTTTCCTATTGTCTTATTATGGCACAATAATTCACCGTTAGCTTTTCCATAACCACATTCGTAAAATCATATCAATTCACGAAATTTAGGGTACTGTAAAGCCACATCATCGTAACACATCATCGTATAATATATAATCATTTTGATATTTCATTCATAGCAAAAAATTTATATGTCATACATAACCACCACCAGTCATATATATACATCGGCCATTTATACATCTTAGCCATAAGTCTATACAAAAGAGCTTTTCTCTAAGCTACTTATGCACATGTATGCATCTACTGATCACGCATCCCCTGTGTCTGGGACTAGAGGATATTCTTCTGGATCCTCATCGTCACTGGTATCATCTGAATCGTCACCGCCCCTAGGCAATGCTCTTTGTCCTGAGTCATCACCTCTTCGTGGTCTAGACGGTCCAGCTTCATGATCATTCATCATTCTTCTCGGTCCGAAGATGCGTGCAAACATCTCATCTTGACCCAGTGTCTCTCGTCGACTCTGCGTCAGATGCTTAATCAGAATCTCTCTCTCGATCGTCCTGATCGTCACCACAAACTCTTGGAGCGTCGGTGGAAATAGCTTGATTACCCTTTGTCTTAACTCCAAGGGTAAACCTCTCCAAAACAGCTCACAGCAGTTTGCTTCCGTGAGGTTGGGCAATGGACATCTCCTCCGAATGGTCTCCTCAAACCGTGCTGCGTAAGACATCACTGTCTCACCAGACAACATGACCATCCTCTCAGTCTGGAGAATGTAGTCCCTAACCTCATCAAATCCGGGATACGCAGTTGTAACTACCTCTCGTCTCTCTGGAGGTGCTGGAGCAGGTGCCGGATCCCTAGGCGGAAACTGATCAGCCAATCACTGACAGAACTCAGCCCAACTGAATCCTAATAAAATCTCCTGGTCGCAATACTACTAGAACACTTGAGCATCTCCCTGAAACATACTGACGGCCAGCTGGATCCACATATCTCGATCGATGTCGCATATCGCCATAATCCTCTCGATGGCATGGAGCCAGTCCTTCGTCTCCATCGATTGTCGTCCACCATCAAACATAGGAGGACTGCTAGCTCGAAATGCCTGTACTGCCCGAGCCGAAACTCTCACCCCAATATGTTGGCGTCCACCAACAACTGGAATGTCCACTACCACCGATGGATGAACTATCGGTCGTGGCTGTACAACATCTACTGGCGCTGGCATTGGTGCTGGTACTGGTACCTGAGGTCTCTCGGGCACCGGGGGTCTAATTACCGGTCGTTGGGACATAGACGGCCTCATAATAGATCTCGTCCATACCCGTAATACTCCTCTCGGTCGAGGTAGCGGTGGTCTCACATATGGAGGTCTGGTCATCTTGCTACCTATAACATAATTATTTTCATATAAGAAAATAATTAACTAAACTTAAGTAAACTACTTACTTGGATAGCGGTGCAGGATGCGCGAAGTGTCAAATCAGGATATGGTCACACTGCTCTGATATACCAACTATGACTGCAGTTGGTAATCCAAACTAGATCCATCGTAATTCCGCTCTAATACCAACTGTAACGGTAGTTGGTATTATAAACTAGACCAATCTCAAACCTTGCTCTGATACCAACTATGGCAGCAGTTGGTATTCTAAGCTAAACCAGTCGCAAACCTTGCTCTGATACCAACTGTGACAGCAGTTGGTATTATAAACTAGACCAACCGTAAACCTTGCTCTGATACCAACTGTGGCGGCCCGCCCCTCGTAGAGATCATACAATACTATTACAGTTGAGCTTTATCGCTAACTGCGATAGATTGTACTCTCATGGGTCGCCGGCTTATCTCTCTCTCTTTTTAAATCATGACGTTTTGAGGGAAAAATTTTTTTTTTTTCTTTTAAACATCATGTAACCATTTCTCACTATTTACTTTGTTGGCTAGTACAAAGTAATTTACATATTACAGTACTTTCGTAAAATATATAATATTACAAAAGACTGTTTCTTTCTTTTTTTTTCTTCCCTTTTTATCGCTTAGCGGAAAGACTCTGGCAGGACCATATCTCTCGCCCAGTTATCCGATTTGACACGCGCCATCCCGTCCCCATCTAGTCAAACAAGCTACTGAGCTGGTCGCTTACCTGCAACATTAGCAAAAATGGTGAGCTACAGGCTCAGTAAGTTCAAACATGCAAGAAATGAAATTTCTATGAATAGTACTATTTATCGTGAATAGTATCTTTGACCACTATTCATACATGAATAGTAACTTTGACTACTATTCATACATGAATAGTAAGGTTGACCATAACCCAGTGGCACAACAGTACATCTACCGCGATGTTAGTACTCTCACTAAACTGTCTTATGCTCAATTATGGCATAGTTTCAGTTTTAGGTAATTATCTTTGCTTATGTTCTGGTTTTGAGCTCAGGTTGGCAGTACCATTTAAGTGCGTATGACTAGGAGCGGTACATTAGTGCTGACATCCACAGCCTTAATCTCATAGCCCCGAAGGCAAAATAGTACATGACTGGGAGCGGTACATCAGTGCTGACCTCCACAGCCTTAGTCTCATAGCCCCGAAGGCAAAAATACCTCCCTGTACGGAAGGCTGGTACGCCAGAAAGTGGTTTCATTACCGACTTTTTAAAATTCTAACCCGGTGACTTCATATTGCCCCGTGGTTAGGAATGGTTCACATTTTAATTTTAGGTGAGTGAGTTTCATTAACCTTGCTCTAGTGCCCGAAGCACAATTAACAATGTGTCCATTCTCAATAGTGCCCGTAGCACATTACGTCTCTCTCTCTACTCTATAGTAGTACCCGTAGCACATATGTACCTAACTTATCGTTAGTACATTAAAGTTAGCAACAATAATGCTATATGTTGCAGACAGGTAAATGTCTGAACTTACCTTATCAGTCTTTTCTCTTTTGCTCTCGTGGATCTTTGATCGCCCTCCTCGTAGGTCGATTTTTGGATCCTACAGACAAAACCTTGTCTGTTAATTTCATTTCCATTTATAGCTTTTATTTTTCATTTAAAAGCTTAAATAAAACCTATTTATAACTTTTTAGGCTTTATTTATCATTTTCACCATTTTCCCCAACTTTTACAAAATTACGATTTTGCCCCTGTATTTTGGTAAAATTACGATTTTACCCCTATATTTTGGCAAAATTACAATTTTACCCCTGACGGAAATTTTCCCGATCCAGACTGCATTTTTGGCTCTCAGGAAGTTTTCTGACTCTTTTCTAATCATTACCGGGTTCATTTTTATTTTATTTCCACTTTTCACTTTCTCGACCCTCGGGAAGCACTATTCCGACCCTTACGTCGGTTTAGTGATTTTCTATCGTTTCGGAGCCTCAAATGGACGTTTTACTAGTATTTAAAACGTTCACCTAGACATTCCCGACCTAGGTCTCTGAGGTTCGGATTTTCCGTTCCCGACTCGGACCTTTATTTCGTTTTCAAAAACGCCCCCCCTCGGGGTCGGTTTTCAATTTCACTTGCGTTTTAAATTTTTAAGGGGATGGGTTACTATTCTCGAACCACCCCTTAGGTTTTCCTTATTCAAATTTTCGTTAGGGACTCGGGTTTCCGACCCGACCCTAAACTTTTTTTATTTTTATTTCCCATTTTGCCTCGAATGCCGTTTTCGAAATTTCGGCAGCATTTCGGCGTAAATTTAAGGCTTCCGGCGTTAGGTACGCCTCGAACCATATGTACTTGCCACGTACTATACCACAAGCCTATTTTATGTAAATGTTTTCCAAACTTTTACATAAAAGCTCACAAATTTCTAATTTCATATTTTGACCCACATTACAACATTTTTTTCACAATTTTTTCCATAGTTTGGTTTCGGTTTTCACAACCAAACCGAACCAAAATTTCTCAAACTTTTCAACCGCTTTTTAGGCTATTCAATGTCATTTCCTCAACACATTTTCAAGCCCATTTTCAATGCATTTTCAACCAAATTTTTAGGGTTTTTTTAGCACTTATAACCCACGGCCAATGAATGAAAAACATGCCAAATATTTTTTTGTTTCATTCTTTCAATCACATTTCCATCATTTACATATTAAAATGCATGATTTAAATTAACCAAACATCACATAAAATCATGCAAAAGTTTCCACCAACCCTTAGGTAACCCACGGCCACATTAGGTTAGGTTCACCCACAATTTTTTTTCAAGCTTTTCACAATGCAATTCAAGCTTTATTCTTCACAAAATTTAACTTGAAAGCATGTTATCAATCAAACCACAAAAATTTCTCATTGTTTAGCTAAGGTAACCCACGGATTTACCCTTGAAAAACCAACAAAATTTCGATTTTTCTTTAAACCAATTGCATGGTTTTCTTCCTTATTACATCCTTAACAAAACCCAACATCAAATTAATGAAAAACAACCAAAAATTCTCCATCTTTTTCCCTCTATTCACCCACGGATTTCTTGAAGAAAAACCAACAAAAATTCAAGTGCAAGGGAAGTTACCTTAGTCAATTGCTTCCTTTGTCTTCAAGGAGTGTTTTGACACCAATTTTGTGTAGAAATATTGAAGAAATTGCTTGGTTCCTCTTGGGTCACTCACGTACACACCATGGAAGACTTAGCAAATTTTTGTTCTTTGGTTTTGCTTCAAAATATGTCTCGGACTTTTGTTCCCAAAAAGTGGCCGACTTATGCATGAAACAAGCCAATTAATTTGGCCTTTAACCAATCAAATTTCAACACCTTTCACCTTAATTCTTTCCATATTTTTCAAAAAATCAAAATGGTGAATTTTGGCCAAATCTTGGCCTTTAGATCAAAAAGTGGATGAATCATGGCCATTAATGCTACCAACCACCATTTTCGTTCCATTTATTAAATGGATTAATGATGTCATAAATGCTAAAATAAAAGTTGACTTTGACTTTCACTATTCACATTAATTCGACTACTTTTTGACCGATACCGGTTCGAGCCGAAATTTTCCTGAAATCGTCCTGGCGTGTTCCTGAGGTCTCCTGTGCAGTCGGATCAATTTAAATTGCTTCCGTTTGATCAAAATTAATCTCGGAAGTTTTCCGTCTTTTATTGCCTCGGTTAGGGTTTTCAATGCCGGTTTTGCACCGTTTCACCCGTTTCAACTCAGTGAATTTTTCCAACACTTAATTCTTACTCGTCAGTATTGTTAGAACATTTTCATATATTCTAAACAGTATAAATACATTTATTTCACTCTTTAAATAGTACAAATTGTTATATACATACAATTGTACATTTTCATCCGAGAATTGCCTGAATTTCCCGGTTGTCACACGCGCGGATTATCGGATTCACCGTGATCATACTTTCTTTAGGTGCCTTGGCCCGTTATATATTATGAGCCCTGGCTTAGGCTCGTCATACTTAAACTGAAAAACCTCTTCTAGGTTGAGAGGCCAGTATGACACGCTTAACTATTACCCAATTGTTAATATCATGAGTTACTCATAATGCCATAAGCTCTATTGGGCTATCCACTAACCATGCGTGATAGGGATATAAAGGCATCTAACTCATACTATTCAATAATCTATGCGATTATGAAACATTTTATATCATGTTATGTAATAATCATTCATGATTAGCATACATATCACAGAGTAAAACAACAGTTTTAAACTCATTTTATTCATGCTGTAGGCGGAGTTGTACTTACCTGATCTGCAGGTAAATTTGTACCTTGCCTCTTCAATTTACAGGTCTCCACCTATAATCATAATGCGTTTTCATTAAAACTCGCTCTTAGGTCACTATGGCCGTTAGTGACTAATAAAAATTTTATTGTTATGTAGTACCGATCCTTATCGGTACTAACTGCTCTCGTCTTGATGGTTTGATTTTCTAACTATGGTTAATTAATTTATTTACCTAATAAATTAATTAACGTCACTCTACCTCTTCCTATCTCGGGTTTGATTGATTAAGCGGCTAGTCAACTAACCGATTACCTCACGTATTGACAGTTTAGCCAATCGGGTTACCTTTACTAATTTAAAACTTATTACTGAAAAATGTCATTTGTTTTTGTGAAATTCCTTTTGTTAGGATTTGAACACAAACTCCCTTTTTCACCCTGTTGGAAGGTGAGGGTGTTTACTTAAAACCATTTTTTTGTTTAAAAAGAAAACATTTTGGTGTTCACTTGAAAGGTGGTTTTTAAACCCTTTTTTGAAAAACTGTATGTAACTTATTTTAAACGATTGAATTTGCAAACTAGGCAAACACGATACTTTTTGTCCTCGATGAGATGGACAACTTTTGTGCTCAGCTCGAAGCTCGATTCAAATTCTAGCGGGTCTTAAACCTAGCAAACCTGTGGTAAAAACTGTGCCCATTTTAGAAAAATTGCCAACTTTTCGGTTATTTAAATACTGCTTTATTTGGAGTCCTAAACGACCGAATTTTTAAAACTCACCCAAGCTATCTTTTAGTTTTTTATGTGATCTACAACTTTTGTGTTGAGCCCGAGATCCAGTTCAGACTGTATTACTTATTTTTATAAAACACACGAAGCTGTTCTTGTTCCCAGGTTTCAGTCTTAGTTTTGAACTCCAGTTATAAAATGCTCTGAAAACCTATCTTGCTGTCATTTTTGGCCAAAGGCTATTTGACACAAAAATGATCGTAACGAAATTTTCTAAAATTTTTTGTTTACAAAATCTCAAAATCCATATGGGACATGCTCAAAAACACACAATTCCCTGGCTAAATTCTAGGACAGGTTTGGTTTTCAGCCAAACCCTAAAATGTCCATAAAATCAACCATCCACATAAACTTGAATCACAACCACACAAGCATAAAAGCGTAAATAAAAATACTGAAGGCTTAAAATAAACTTATTACAACCCATTGTTTGAAATACACAATAAATCTCTTTGATCACAAAACTTAAAATGAAACTAAACCGTAAAAAGGAGAGGTTTTTCAGATTTTTACCTTAGTGTGCTTTGAACCTAGCACAACCGAACTAAGTGGTAACCAAACTTTCATGTAGACCAAAGGTGGAAATGGAGTTGGCTAGGGCTAGAAAGAAACATAAAAACCTCCTTGGTTAACCAAGCCAAATAACTAACTAAAACCATAAGGAAAGTAGCAATTTACCTCAAAGTGGTCTTGAAGAAATGGCTCCTCCCAAGCTAGTGTGTGACTGATTTTTGGTAAAAATTTTGGTGAACTTTGGTGTGTATTGGGGCTGCAAGGGCGTCAGTTGACTGAAGAGAATAAGAAGAAAAGTTGTTGTCTTGAGAGCTTTTTGGTGAGCCAAAGGAAGAAAATGGAGTCTAAGGCCATGCACACTTATTTATAGACAAATGCTAAGCAAGTTTAATCAACTCTAAGCCAACTTAATTAAGCCAAACCTTAGCTAATCTAGGGGAAAAATTTGCTGCTGCCACCTAGTTGAAAAAAACGTGGGGGCTGAAGAGAAAAGAAGCACAAATTCCATTAATTGCTTGATAAAGTCTACAGTGTGTTGCCTACCACTTTTTTCATTTTTTATTCAAGGTGTCATAAACATGCTTCCTTGTTTTATGGGAAACTTTACCACATTGCCTCTTAGGGCTATGTTTGGCTACTTCCAAACATGATTTTTGAGGGGAAGAAATCATCTGCAAAAGCTTTCCTCAACAGTCTAATTTCCTTTAACGGTGTTCGGTCCTTTTTTGGCAGTGTTATAGACCTAAATCGAACGTGGATTTTCTTGATCTGATTCTTATGCAATTCATTCCTGGTTGGGTTGTAGTGCCTATGAGCCCATTCTGTGCCTATTTACTATTCATTTACAGTACTGTGGTTATGTCTACACTGTGCTGACACTACGCACGCATAGTATAACTTTTTTGTGTGAACTTTAAGACACAGTCTGTCCTAACTAATTCGAATGTGCTGATTTCAAATTTATCAGTTTTACGTTCATTTAAGGTCTTCTGGACCAGTTTTCTGGATCTGTGTGACTCCTACCTGGAAATCACCTTTTGTGCTCAACTGACCAGTTTGAGCATTCTAAGTCTAAATATATCAGTTTTGGGCTGAGAAGAGGTCATCTTGACCCTTTTCCCAATATTGTGTATGCCTAAAACAAAATTTCACATTCTACTCTCAATTGACTAAATTGAGCATATTGACTATAAATATATCAGTTTTATGTCAAGAAAATATCATCTCGACCATTTTCTCGATACTGTATATTTATCAGGCAAAATTTCACTATTGTGCTCAAATAACCAGTCTGAGCATAATGATGACTAGCTCATCAGTTCTGTGTTAAGAAATGGTCGTCTTGACCAGTTTCTTGATACTACCTGTCTCACACACACACTCACATTTACTAAGGTGAACTGATCTCACTCTCAGTTGCCCCTTTTTACTACATGAATAGTAATTAAACATTTCTTTACCTATTTAATTCATTCAAACTGGAAAATTATACTGTATTCATTAACTTAATTATTTGTTACAGAGTAATTAGGTTCCATGAACATAGTAGTCATTACAACCTATCCACCTTACAAAATTTTCATCCTTGAAAATTAGAACAATTCCGGGAAGTCTCTTCTCATGTCTTCTTCCTCTTCCCATGTGGCTTTTTGGACATTATGATTCCACCACAAAACTTTCATGAGAGGTATGATTTTATTCCTTAGCACCTTTTCTTCTCTAACTAGGATCTAAACGGGTTTCTCCTCGTAAGTCAGATCAGTGTGTACTTCTACAAGTTCTTGACTCAGAACATGGGAGTTGTCAGTCACATACTTCTTCACATCAAGACGTAAAAGTCGTTGTGCACCGAAACTAACTCGGGAGGAAGCGCTAGTCTATAAGCCACATTCTCGACTCTCTCGATTATCTTGAAGGGTCCTATGTACCTAAGATTGAGCTTTCCCTTCTTTCCAAAGTGCATCACCCCTTTTGTGGGTGCCACCTTGAGAAAGACTGAGTCTCTTTCTTGAAACTCGAGGGGTCTACAGCGCTTACATGCAAAACTCTTCTAGCAACTATGCACTATATCTAACCTATCTCGTATCCTATGTACCTAAGATTGAGCTTTCCCTTCTTTCCAAAGTGCATCACCCCTTTTGTGGGTGCCACCTTGAGAAAGACTGAGTCTCTTTCTTGAAACTCGAGGGGTCTACAGCGCTTACATGCAAAACTCTTCTAGCAACTATGCACTATATCTAACCTATCTCGTATCAGATTCATGTCCGCCATTGTATTCTTAATGAAGTCTGTGTTAATTAGTTGTTTTTCTCCGGTCTCATGCCAATGAACCGAGGATCTGTAGCTACAAAATCGATAAAAACGCATCAGAGTAGTGCAGCGGAACAATAAAAATTTTTTCAAGATCGTCAAATATCTCGTGATGCCATATACAATAAACTAACAACAATAAAACTCATACCTCAAGAGGACGCCAAATTGCAGGAGGAGAATGACTGGAGGGCTTCAACCAACTAGCCTTCTCTACTATTCTCCAATTCCTAGATGGTAGAGTGTGTGGGCGCTTGGTTCCTTGACCAGTATGCTAGCACTACTAGTCTTCTTCCGACCACCCAGATCTCTAAAGAACTTATTGTCATGGTGAGTTGTGCAACAATAAGCTTGCTCACCTGAGAGTCTGTGGTCTGAGAGAACTGGAGTGGTAGGACCTCTATTTATAGGCTTGCATGAGGTAATCCTTTTAATTCGAATTGGATTAGGAGAAGATTTTCTACCTTATACACAAAAAAAAAAAATTTTGAATTTTCTAGGCCTTATCCAACCAACAAAATTTCAGCCATTTTAGGAATTTTCTAATCCAAATTCAAACAAGATTTTAACTTGAATTTTATCTCACCATTATCCACAAAAAAAATCCAAAAATTCACTAGGATTTATCCACAAAATTTTTGACTATAATGTGATGGAAAGAATCAAAATTCAAATAGGATTTTCTAACTTGAATTTTATCTCACCCTTATCCATTAAAACCGAAAATCTCCCTTGGGATTATAAAATAAATTTCATCCAATACAGGGAGGGAGAGAATCCAAATTCAACTATGATTCAAACTTGAATTTTTTCCTGAATCTTATCCATTAAAAAATTAAAAATTCCTAGGAGGATTTTCCTCAACAAATTTCGGCCAATTTTGTTAGGATTAGGATTCAAAATTCAAGTAGGATTCAAACAAGATTTTCTTCTTCATAATCCAACTCAAATTTGAATTATAACCTTGTGGAATTATCCACAAAGAATTCGAATTCCACTTGGACTGTGATTTAAAATTTGAATTTCAAATTTCAAAGTTCAAATTTGAAAATTCAAACTTCAAATTCAAAATTCAAATTTAAATTTCAAATTCAAATTTCAAATCAATTTTAAATTTCAAATTCAAATTTCAAAATTCAAAATTCAAAATTCAAAATTTAAATTTCAAAATTCAAATTTCAAATTTCAAACTCCACAAAAAGTTGTATTTCAAATTTTGTTCTCATGGATAATTTTCTACAACTCCAATCCAATCTCAAATAAAATCATGGCAACTTTATTTGGAGTTCGAATAATTGTGTACTCTATTATCCAGAACAAAATATGAATTCAACCGAAGAGAATCTTGTCCACCATCCTGATCCTATGTCAACACCATCCATGCATAATCAACTAGCCAATAAGCATACACAAATCAATTTGCCAACCATTAAGAAATTATATGGAGCTAGTAGAGGGACCAATTAGACATATATAATCAGGCTCCTGCAAATCCGTATGATCATCATTCTGTACCGAACAACTCAATCATATAATCACTAAATTCAGAGTCACAGCACTATAAACCTGAAACTGAACTCCCAATTATATACCGTATTACGAAAGCCTGTGACAAGCTAATGTCCAATGACCTTGTCATGTATGCAAAACCCTCATATGATATCCATGATCAGTCTTAGGTCAAAGTCCGTTCAATCCTACTGATCAAGCCATCTTAAAGTTCCATTATACTACCGAATAAGAGAATGATTATTCACCATGTGTGAATAAGATGTCATTTGCCCAGTAGATGACCCAAGGCCTTGTCCATTTTCACATCCAATATAATGCCTTTAAGAGGATACCTTTAACTCTATAGAGCTATGATTCTAATATCTGTAAACAAACCCTTTATCGTATATAAGTCATGCACCCAACGAACTGGTCTATAAGCTTACTACCTCTGAGACGCTTTAGGTATTGGAACATCAAAGTACACAAGTCATATACATGAAGTAGTTCATTTACTCAGGATTAAGGTTATTGCATAATAAACGTCAAAAGCAGATTGATCCACTCATAGCAGACTACATAGATCAATCATGCTTTAGTCCTAGTCTAATATGTCACCACTAAGCAACATATCTATGTCTCTACTTAGGAGTCTATGCTCCGAATAGTCAAGATAAACTGTCCCGACCATGGCTTTAGATAACATAATAGTCTTAACATGAGTTAGATGCTCGGTCTAACCCCATAGACTACAGACCTTAGTTTAGACTGCTTACTTTAGAACATTGCATTCTCGCATACAAAAGTCCATTGCATGCAATGTCTTGACAATTTTAACATAAGCAATTAGTGAGCCATATTTGCTTACATTTACTTTAACATATAAATAGAATAAGGACAAACAACAATGTAATGAATAACCTCTATATTATAATTTCATTATCCAATTCAAAATAAATACATAAAAAATGTCTCTAATGCTTAGGGCATTTCCCAATAGGATCTGCATTTCTTTCTATAAAGTGCCTCGTACGGTGCCATCCCTATCGAGGAATGGTACCTATTATTGTATAAGAACTCGATCAGAAGTAGCTTCTTATCCAAGTTTCCTTTAAAATCTAGGACATAAGCTCTCAACATGTCCTCCAATGTCTGTATAGTCCTTTCAGGTTGCCTGTCAGTCTGAAGGTGGAAGGCTATGTTAAATTTCAACTTAGATCCTAGTGCGACCTAAATGCTTTGCCAAAACCTGGAGATAAAGCGTTCGTCACAATCTGAAATGATCGACTTTGGCACTCCGTGCAGTCTTACGATCTGAGCCACATAGATCTCCGCTAATCATTCCATCAAATAACTAACCTTTATGGCTAGAGATCGAGCTGATTTCATCCTTCAGAACACATACCCTATCCCTGTAGTAGAGTATGCCGTCCATAGAGACTTTAAACTCTGAACTTTTGTTCTTCGTAGCTTCCTTTCTTAGCTTAACCAAGGACAAATCGAGCTCTTGGCTAGCCTTGATCTCGTCCAGTAGTGTCAATTGGAGAGTCATGTCGGACAATTATCCTATTAAAATCTTGCTCTTGCTACAACACAGATCCCTCTATAGGGCTTTCGGCAAGGCATTGATAGCCATAAGCGAAGTGGAATGCTTTCGACTGAATGCATCGGCCACCTTGTTGGCTTTTCCTAGATGGTATAGGATCTCACAGTCATAATCCTTGACCAACTCTAGCCATCTTCACTGTCTCATATTGAGCTCTTTCTGTGTAAAAATGTCTTTGAGACTTCGGTGGTCAGTGTAGATCTCACACTTGACTCCGTAGACGTAGTGCCTCCACATTTTCAGCGTAAAAATTACCGTTGCTAGCTTTAGATCATGCATAGGGTAGTTCTTCTCGTGGCCCTTGAGCTATCGTGAAGCATACGTGACTACTCTACCACTCTGCAATAACACAGCTCCTAACCCGGTTTTAGATGCGTCGCTATAGATGAGATGTCTCGTGCCATGAGTGGCCCGAACCGTCACTTAAAACTACTAGTGATACTTACTTATCCTACTTTAAAACTATTACTTATACTTACTTACTTTGATACCATAAATCTAGGGATTTTTTTTGATTGCGTATGTATTTACTATTCACGTACGTATACTTTAAAAATACAAAGTCTAAATCATAAGGAGTTCATTTGTACATACATACTTATAAAACTGTTAAACTAGTTTCTATTCAAAATATACTATTTATTTAACACTGTACAGAAGTCAAACTTGCAGTGGTATCTGTGACAACCAGGAAATTTCATCATTCTCGGCAAATAAGTACATTGAATATACATTATGATTTTTAGGTTTAAAAATATGAAATATAGTGATTTTATGTGTGTACGTGTGTGTAACACAGTATCAAGAAATTAGTCAAGATGACTTTTTCTTGATATAAAACTGATATATTTGGAATCAGTATGCTCAATTTAGTCAATTGAGCACAAAATGTAAATTTTGACAGGAAAACATGCAGTACTGGAAAAGTAGTCAAGATGACCTTGAATGAAGTTGAAACTGATAAATTTGGGTTCAGCACACCCAAATTAGTCAGTATAGCCTATCAGCATGCTCAAATTAGTTAATTGAGCACAAAGGTAATTTTTGACTGGGAATTCGTAGTATCGAAAACTAGACAAGATGACCTTGGATGAAAATAAAACTGATATATTTGTGTTCAGCATGCCCAAATTAGTCAGTATAGCCTATCAGCATGCTCAAAATAGTTAACTGAGCACAAAGGTAATTTTTGACCAGGAATTCGTAGTACCGGAAACTGGATGAGATGACCTCGGATGAAAATAAAACTGATATATTTGGGTTCAACACGCCCAAATTAGTCAGGATAGCTCATGTTGCAATTTTTGACAAAAAAAGTATATGTAAAGGTGAAAAATCAGAAATTTCGAAATAAGCCTTTATAATTTTCACATTTCCTCATTTTCTCCCCCACACTGTCGATGAATAGTAATTAACCATCGAAAATGGTATCCGTTTTCGACACCACCATTCTCGTTGGAAAGCTCTGGCCGAGCTAAGTCTAACGGTGGGTTGAGTCGACGGAGTAGCCGTCGGAGCACGCCGCATGCGCCGCCCAAAGTTGCCAGTGGCCAAAATTTTCGAACGGCCATATCTCTGCCGTCCTACGTCCGATCAACACAATTCTGGTCCCAAAAGACTCGAGGTGAAGAGTAGAACAAAACCCAAGCTTCATTTCAGCTCAACATTCGTCAAATTGCACCGCTCAACATCGCGCCGTTGTCACTGTGGAATCCATCGATTCTGGCGGAGTTGAGTGATGTGGTGGGTACCAAAATGATCAGAGAAGCATGGGGAACAAAAGCCCTAAACCAATTTTGGGCAACAACCCCAGCATGACGAAGAATGGATCACCGCTACCATTGCCAAATTTTGAGGGATTGATTCGGGTGATAGAGGCCTCGATTGGTGAAATTGACATCACCAATGGGTTCCTCATGTCGAGATCTACGAGATGGTCTCCCCTGTTGTCCACGCCACCACAGTCAACACCAGTCAACGGCGATCGATGACCAAAAATTGAAGAATGTCCCGTTGGCCTATTTTTTACATTCCAGACACATTCGCAGCGTCGAAATTGCAAGACGGAATTTCAAAAGTGAAGAACGTTGAAATAAAGTCTGTCTGCACGAGACCAAACGATGCGTTCGACTGCCGGTGGGACGATTTTGGTTGTGATTTTGGTCCTTTCATTCCTTAATTTATGTTTTGGAATGATTATGTATTAATTATGTATTTTAGCACGTGAAATTATAAGAAAAATGAACTATGTGTATGAAAAATAGTCAAATAAGAAAATGTGTAAAATGTAAAGATTTTTACCTAAACGTTGAATTTTTACGTAAAAATATAGGCCTCTGCTATAGTATGTGATAGAATAGAAATAGGTTAGATGGTTTTGAGGCGTTTCCTAAATGTTGGGTACCCAAAAATTAAGCGGAATTGCTGCTGAAATTTCAAAAAGGCACAAAGGGGTATTTTAGGAAACGTGGCGTAAAAATGTGGTCGGGATGGAAACCTGAGCCCCTTCGGTGACCTAGGCCTGAAAAAGAGGATTAACGACCGAGGGTCGGAATAGCAACACCCGAGGGTCGGGTGTGAAATAATTGTAGAAATTATAGTAATTAATGCTATAAAAATTTATTCAGGTCTAAGAAAGATGAATTTATAACTTTTGGGTTTAGAAAATCCCATTAAAACGTTAAAGTAACAATTTAACGGCCCAAAGGCCCGTTAGGGGTACAATGGTCATTTTGACCAAAAATTTTAGAAATGTCCAAAAAGGGTCGTTAAGCCTTCAAGTCCATCGTTTTATGATTTTTGGGCTTAAAAAATCGAGTTTAAGTATTAAAATGACAAGATTCACGATCAGGGTAAGGTACTATTCACGTAAATAGTATTATTCACAGTGAATAATACTATTCAAAGTCAAAGTTACTATTTACGATCATTTTGACTAAAATTTCCGAAATGCTCAGAAAGGACTGTTAGAGCCTTAAAATAGCTTAAATAGAATTCTTTAAGTCAAAATCAAGTTTTAAGTCGAAGAAAAGTAAGAAAACCCCGTTAAGGGCAAAACGGTAATTTTTACCAAAAATTTGGGAAATAGCCAAAATGAACTGTTAGAGCTTCAAACATGATTCGAAGACTTTAATGAGGATTTTAAAGGCCAAAAGTAAAGTTTATGTGAGAAAAATCCCATCAGGGGTAAAATAGTAATTTTGCCAAAAGTTCAAGGGTAAAATGGTAATTTTACCAAAAGTTAGCAGAAAAGTTATAAATGGGATATTAAACCCCTAAATTCATGATTGGCAAGTGAAACGTAGAATGTTTACATTTTATTAAGCTTTGTGCACAAAATGAGAAATGAAAATAACCATGATTATTTTGATTATAGGAACTCGCTCCAAACGCGATGAATGGACGTCTGCAGACTAGAAAGCAAGAAAAGAAAATACGAGTAGAAGTATCCGTAAGTTTGAACATTTAATTGATTGCAACATCAATTGACTTCTATGTCTATGTAACCTATGTGCAGTATGAAAGTTCAAATATTTTTATGTCTGCAACATGAATAGAATATTATGTGTAAGGGTCATATGTGGTAAGTTTCAAATATTTATATGTCTGCAATATGTATGGACTTTTATGTGTTACATGTTGTAAGTTCAAGCATTTAGTTGACTGTAACATGAATGGACTGGTAATGTTATGAACTATGTGTTATGTCTAAGTTAAATGTAAATTGACTTGACATGTTTATATTTATGTGTTATATGCAGTAAGTTCAGACATTTTATTGTCTGTTACATGAATTTACGTAATATGTTTATACATTATGGATGAAATGTAATGTATATATGTAAGGTGTTATATGCACAAAGTTGTATTTAATAAAATACACACAATGAAAGAAAGACATGAGAAGTGTTCTAGACCATACAGGCAATGATAATGCCACCTGGTCGGAACCATTTAAAAGACAGTAAGGAAAGGCAAGAATAAGCCAGATAATAAGACTGAAACTTAAAACGTTGGATGTGTATGTGTTACGTCTAAGTCAAACATGAATTGACTTCTACGTTTAAGTGTTATATGTAGTAAGTTCAGACATTTTCCTGTTTGCAATATGAATTGACTGCAGTATGTCTGTTAAATGATAAGATGCAATGATATGATTGCTATGAAAACTATGTGCATATGTTTATGTCTATGTGTCATGTCTAAGTCAAACATGACTTGACTTGACATGTTTACGTGCTATGTATAAAATGTAAATGACATGAATGTTATGAAAGTCATGTTACGAACTATGTATCATGTCTAAGTTAAATGTAAATTTACTTGACATGTTTATGTCCATGCATTATATGGAGTAAGTTCAGACAATTTTATTGTCTGTAACATGAATTTACGTAATATGTTTATATGTTATATATGACATATAAAGTATGTACTAAGGTACTATATGCACACTAATGTGTAAATAAAATGTACACAAATAAGAAAAGAAATGTAATAAGTGTTCCAAACCAAGGAGGCTATAAAAATGCCATCAGTTAGGAATCGCATGAAAGATGGTAATGAAACCAGTTTGGCGTACCAGCCTCCCACACAGGTAGAGGTTCCTCATGTTAAGTTATGATATGGCTTCCAAACTGACGGTGATACGTCACAGGTACATAAGTCTGATGTTCAAGTAGACAGTAGAGGATTGGCCAGTGGGTCGCTCCCTAGAGTCCTTGTTAGTTATTCATGCGTTGCGGTATAACTAATAATGGGTCCCAAAATCAAAACATAATGCAAGATAAAGACTTAAGACTTAAACTTTGCCCATAAATGAGCATAATTAAGTCTAACATGTACTAATCGTATGTTCTAAGTTATGGTTTACAGTCAAAGTTTATGTTACGATCAATGGTACTGTTCGTAGTAAACAGTACTATTCATGTGTATGGTTTCCAATCTGATGGTGGTACGTCCTAGGTGCGAAAGTTTAAAATGTGATATGTTTATGATGTAAATACTGTTCATAGTCAGAGTTACTATTCATAATGAATAGTAATGAACAAGTAATAAATGTTAATTGTTATGTTAATGATCCTTGCCATGTTTGATGTTAAGAATATTTAAGTATACGTATGTATTTTTACGACACTTAAGTATATGTATGAAGTTTTATGTATTTAGGTATAATAAGTTTATTCATTATGTTAAATGTGAAAGTATTTTCACGATAATAAGTATGTCAAATATGTTATGCTTACGATGTGTAAACATTCATTAAGTATGTTATGTTTGTGATGTGTAAACATACGTTAAGTATGTTATGTTTCCATACGTTAAGTATGCTACATGTAAAATATGATATGTTTACGATGTAAAGTATGTTAAGTATGAAAGTATGGTCAAGACGTTAAAGTATGATAAGTACAAAAGTATGTTTATGATGTTAAGAATGTTTAAAGTACATTAAGCATGTTTACGATGATAAGTATGAACGTAGGATTATGACGTAAAGTTTGTTCAGGTATGTACAAGTATGTTGACCATGTTATGTACGATAAGTATAAGTGTTAAGCAATGTATGATATATGTTATATTAATGTTCTAATGCCACAGTTGGTGTGAGATATACTGTATTCAAAAAGGCAAGAGTATTAATATGTTATGAATGTATGTTTGAACTTACTGAGCCTGTTGCTCACAAGTTTGTTTATGTTGCAGGCAAGCAACCTACCCAATGATAAGACAAGTGATGGATGACGAATGAGATCTGCATGTGCCAAGGGACTAGACAACTACTATGAGTCTTCCGCGGAGCTGTTTAAAAGAGTATTGAAATGATGGTTTATGATGTATACCAAGTTATGGCAATGTAAAAGATTTACTTTAGTAAATGTTTTACGATGATACAAGTTCAAGTTTAAAGTTTAAAAAAAAAATTTATTCCCTATTTTCATATTCAAATGGGAAGTTAAAATAACCATATTAAAGAAATTATGTTAAAACTAAGGTACTAGCTGTCACAGGTGGTATCAGAATAAGTTAAAAGTAAAATAAAAGTAAGTTGTCGATGACCCAATGAGGTAGTAGTCTATCATAGTGGACTCTAAGGCTCGACTATGCTAGTATTGTTAGCCTTCATAAAGGGCAGGCCGTCACAGGTCGTATCAGAGCAGTTTGATCATATCCCTCTTGGCACGATGCACATCCAATTCGCCATCCAAGTAAGTTAGTTTTATTTTGATTAGTAAATGTTATTTATTGAAAATAAACATTTTGTAAGGATAAGATGATGAGATGATGATATCATAGTACAGGCACTAGTTCCCTGTACGAGTTTCGAGGATAGACAGTATTTTTACTTTAGCACTCCATGGGAATGTAGTACTATGTTCATGCCATCGAGATGATTTTCCAGCTATGTGCCATTGATTTGGATAACTGGGTCCTTTTGGCTATTAGCACTTTCAGGAAAATGCTCTCGTGTGTATTGGGATTCTTGTGATCAGGATTAGCGCTTAACTGGACCGAGTTTTGCCATACCACGATTGAGTGATTCTCTTGGAGGAGTCCAGCATCAACCCTAGTTTCCACATGGGCAAGCGGGGTGTCAGTTCCAACACCGTCTATATTCCCTAGAGTTACGGTTATACAGGAAAATTAGATGTACAAGGACATGATATATGTAGCCTTCATGTTATGTAGATATGTCTAAAATGACATGTAAATGTTATGAAATGACAAATATATGTGATGAATAGTTATGAAATGAAATCTTTGTACCCCTACTTGTCTCAATTTTCGAGGACGAAAATTTTATAAGGAGGGGTGAGTGTGACAACTAGGAAATTTCATCATTCTTGGAAAATAGGTACATTGAATGTACATTACGATTTTTAGGTTTAAAAATATGAAATATAGTGATTATATGTGTGTACATGTGTGTGTAATACAGTATCAAGAAATTGGTCAAGATGACCTTTTCTTGATATAAAACTGATATATTTGGAATTAGTATGCTCAATTTAGTCAATTGAGCACAAAATGTAAATTTTGATCGGGAAACATGCAGTATCGGGAAACTAGTCAAGATAACCTTGAATGAAGTTGAAACTGATAAATTTGGATTCAACACGCCCAAATTAGTCAGTATAGCCTATCAGCATGCTCAAATTAGTTAATTGAGCACAAAGGTAATTTTTGACCGGGAATTTGTAATACCGGAAATTAGATGAGATGATCTCGGATGAAAATAAAACTGATATATTTGGGTTCAGCACGCCTAAATTAGTCAGTATAGCCTATCAACATGCTCAAATTAGTTAATTGAGTACAAAGGTAATTTTTAACTAGGAATTCATAGTACTGGAAACTGGATGAGATGACCTTAAATGAAAAAAAAAACTGATATATTTGGGTTCAGCACCCAAATTACTCAGGATAGCTCATGTTAAAATTTTTGACAAAAAAGTATATATAAGGGTGAAAAATCAGAAATTTCAAAATAAGCCCTCACAATTTTCACATTTCCTCATTTTCTCCCCCACACCGTCAATGAACAGTAACCGACCATCGGAAATGGTGTCCGTTTCCAACACCACTAGTCTCGTTGGAAAGCTCTCACCGAGCTGAGTCCAACGGTGGGTTGAGTCGACGAAGCAGCCGTCGGAGTATGCCGCAAGCACCACCCAAAGTCGCCGGTGGCTGAAATTTTCTAACTGCCATATCTCTGCCTTCCGACGTTCGATCGACATAATTCCTGTCCCAAAAGACTCAGGGTGAAGAGTAGAATAAAACCCAAGCTTCATTTCAGCTCAACAGTCACCGGATTGCATCGCCTAACATTACATAGTCGCCGCCGTGAAGCCACCGTGGAATCCATCAATTCTGGTGAAGTTGAGTGGCGTGGTGGGTACCAAAATGATTAGAGAAGCACGAGGAACAAAAGCCCTAAACCAACTTAGGGCAACAACCCCGGCACGGCAGAGAACGGATCACCGTCGCCATCACCAATTTTTGGGGGTTCAATTCCGGTGATAGGGGCCTCGATTGGTAAAATTAACCCCACCAATGGATTTCTCATGTCGAGATCTACGAGATGGTGTCCACCATTGTCCACGCCGCCACAGTCAAAGTCAGTCAACGCCCGGCAACACCAGTCAATGGTGGTCAACGTCGGTCAACAGCGACCGGTGACCAAAAATTAAAGAATGGCCCATTGGCCTATTTTTGACGTTCCAGACACATTCGCGGCATCGGAATTGCAAGACGGAATTTCAAAAGTGAAGAACGTTGAAATAAAGTTTGTCCGTGCGAGATGGCACGGTGCGTTCGACTACTGGTGGGATGATTTTGGTTGTGATTTCGGTCCTTTCATTCCTTAATTTATGTTTTAGAATGATTATGTATTAACTATGTATTTTAGCACGTGAAATTGTAAGAAAAATGGACTATGTGCATGAAAAATAGTCAAATAAGAAAATGTGTAAAATGTAAAGATTTTTACATAAAAGTTGAATTTTTACATAAACATATAGGCCTCTAGTATAGTACGAGGTAGAATAGAAATATGTTAGATGGTTTCGAGGCGTTTCCTAAATGCCGGGAACCCAAAAATTAAGCAGAATTACTGCCGAAATTTCAGAAATGACACAAAGGGGTATTTTAGGAAACAAGGCGTAAAAATATGGTCGGGACGGAAACCTGAGCCCCTTCAGTAACCTAGGCCTGAAAAAGAGGATTAACGACCGAGGGTCGGAATAGCACCACCTGAGGGTCGAGTGTGAAATAATTATAGAAATTACATCAATTAATGCTGTAAAAATTTATTAAGGCCTAAGAAAGATGAATTTATAACTTTTGGGTTTAGAAAATCCTATTAAAATGTTAAAGTAACGATTTAACGGCCAAAAGGCCCGTTAGGGGCAAAATGGTCATTTTGACCAAAAATTTTAGAAAGGTCCAAAAAGGGTCGTTAAGCCTTTAAGTCCAACGTTTTATGATTTTTGGGCTTAAAAAATCCAGTCGTTAAGCCTTTAAGTCCATTGTTTTATGATTTTTGAGCTTAAAAAATCCAGTTTAAGTATTAAAATGACAAGATTCACGATCAGGGTAAGGTACTATTCACGTAAGGTGAATAATACTATTCACAGTCAAATTACTATTTATGATCATTTTGACTAAAATTTCCGAAATGCTCAGAAAGGACCGTTAGAGCCTTAAAATAGCTTAAATAGAATTCTTAAAGTCAAAATCAAGTTTTAAGTCGAAAAAAAGTAAGAAAACCCCGTTAAGGGCAAAACTGTAATTTTTGTCAAAATTTTGGGAAATAGTCAAAATGAACTGTTAGAGCTTCAAACATGATTCGAAGACTCTAATAAGGATTTTAAAGGCCAAAAGTAAAGTTTAAGTGAGAAAAATCCCATTAGGGGTAAAATAGTAATTTTACCAAAAGTTCAGGGGCAAAATGGTAATTTTACCAAAAGTTAGCAGAAAAGTTATAAATGAGATATTAAACCCCTAAATTCATGATTGGCAAGTGAAACATAGAATTTTAACATTTTATTAAGCTTTGTGCATAAAATGAGAAATGAAAATAACCGTGATTATTTTGATTTTAGGAATTCGCTCCCGACGTGATGAAGGGACGTCTGCGGACCAGAAAGCAAGAAAAGAAAATACGAGCAGAAGTATCTGTAAGTTTGAACATTTAATTGACTGCAACATCAATTGACTTCTATGTCTATGTGACCTATGTACAGCATGTAAGTTCAAACATTTCCATGTCTGCAACATGAATAGAATATTATGTCTAATGGTCATATGTGGTGAGTTTCAAATATTTACATGCCTGCAACATGTATGGACTTTTATGTGTTACATGTAAGTTCAAGCATTTAGTTGACTGTAACACGAATGGACTAGTAATGTTATGAACTATGTGTTAAGTCAAATGTAAATTGACTTGACATGTTTATGTCTATGTGTTATATGTAGTAAGTTCAGACATTTTATTGTCTGTTACATGAATTTACGTAATATGTTTATATGTTATGAATGAAATGTAAAGTATATATGCAAGGTGTTATATGCACAAAGGTGTATTTAATAAAATACACACAATGAGAGAAAGACATGAGAAGTATTCTAGATCATGGAGGCAATGATAATGCCACCTGGTCGGAACCATATGAAAGATAGTAAGGAAAGACAAGAACAAACAAGATAATAAGACTGAAGCTTTAAATGTTGGATGTTTATATGTTAGGTCTAATTCAAACATGAATTGACTTCTATGTTTAAGTGTTATATGTAGTAAGTTCGGATATTTTCCTGTTCACAACATGAACTGACTGCAGTATGTCTGTTAAATGATAAGATACAATCATATGATTGCTATGAAAACTATGTGCATATGTTTATGTCTATGTGTCATGTCTAAGTCAAACATGAGTTGACTTGACATGTTTACGTGCTATGTATAAAATCTAAATGACATGAATGTTACGAAAGTCATGTTACGAACTATGTGTCATGTCTATGTTAAATGTAAATTTACTTGATATGTTTATGTCCATGTACTATATGCAGTAAGTTTAGACAATTTTATTGTCTATAACATTAATATACGTAATATGTTTATATATTATATATGACATGTAAAGTATGTACCAAGGTGCTATATGCACACTATTGTGTAAATAAAATGTACACAAATAAGAAAAGAAATGTAATAAGTCTTCCAGACCACAGAGGCAATGAAAATGCTACCGGTTAGAAATCGCATGAAAGATGGTAATGAAACCACTTTGGCGTACCGGCCTCCCATACAGGTGGAGGTTCCTCATGTTAAGTTATGATATGGCTTCCAAACTGATGGTGGTATGTCCCGGGTATGGAAGTCTGATGTTCAAGCAAACTGTATAGGATTGGCCAGTAGGTCACTCCCTAGAGACTCTCTCAGTTGTGTGTACATTACGATACGACCAATCATGGGGTCCAAAATCAGAACATAATGCAAGATAAGACTTAAGACTTAAACTTTGCCCATAAATGAGCATAATTAAGCCTAACATGCACTAATCGTATACTTAATGTTCTAAGTTATGGTTTACAGTCAAAGTTACTATTACGATCAACAGTACTGTTCACAGTCAATAGTACTGTTCATGTGTATGGTTTCCAACCCGACGGTGGTACGTCCCGAGTGCGGAAGTTTACAATGTGATATGTTTACGATGTAAATACTATTCATGGTCAGAGTTACTATTCATAATGAATAGTAATGCATAAGTAATGCATGTTAATTGTTATGTTAATGATCCTTTCCATGTTTGATGTTAAGAATATTTAAGCATACATAAGTATATTTACGATACTTAAGTATATGTACGAAGTTTTATGTATTTAGGTGTAATAAGTATATTCATTATGTTAAATGTCAAAGTATTTTTACGATAATAAGTATGTCAAATATGTTATGTTTACGATGTGTAAACATTTATTAAGTATGTTATGTTTCAAGTATGTTATGTTTACGATGTGTAAACATACATTAAGTATGTTATGTTTCCATACGTTAAGTATGCTACGTGTAAAATATGATATGTTTATGATGTAAAGTATGTTAGGTATGAAAGTATGGTCAAGACGTTAAATTATGATAAGTACAAAAGTATGGTCATGATGTTAAGATTGTTTAAAGTACATTAAGCATGTTTACGATGATAAGTATGAACGTAGGATTATGATGTAAAAGTATGTTCAGGTATGTACAAGTATGTTGACCATGTTATGTACGATAAGTATGAGTGTTAAGTAATGTATGATATATGTTATGTTAATGTTCTGATGTTACAGTTGGTGTGAGATATACTCTGTTCAAAAAGGTAAGAGTATTATTATGTCATAAATGTATGTTTGATCTTACTGAGCCTGTCGCTTACAAGTTTGTTTATGTTGTAGATAAGCAAGCTGTCCAAGAGACTAGGCGAGGGTTATGGTACTGCTATGAGTCTTCCATTGAGCTGTTTAAAAAGAGTGTTGAAATGATGGTTTATGATGTATATCAAGTTATGGAAATGTAATAGATTTACTTTAGTAAATGTTTTACGATGATACAAGTTCAAGTTTAAAGTTAAAAAAAAAATTTTATTCCCTATTTTCATGTTCAAATGGGAAGTTAAAATAACCATATTAAAGAAATTATGTTAAAACTAAGATACCAGCAGTCACAGGTGGTATCAGAATAAGTTAAAAGTAAGTTAAAAGTAAGTTGCCGACGACCCAATGAGGTGGCAGTCTATCATAGTGGACTCTAAGGCTCGACTATGCTAGTACTGTTAGTCTCCACGAAGGGCAGGCCGTCATAGTATCCACATCTTTGCCCTCACATCTGCCTCCGCCGTCGTCACCGTCCATAGTTGTCTAAGCCGTAGGTCACTTACCTATAGTATGAACACACACTGTGAGCTTCACGCCTAGAAAGTACAATATATCATCTGCAAAACATATTTAAATCGTAATACATACTTAAAATATATAAGCATGTCATGTACTATTCACTGATTCATACTATATACTGGATGCAACACTAGAGCATTACACAGAACTAAAAACATAACAGCAACATATCATCACTGAATACATAACTAAAAACATCATGTGACTGAATGCATATCTACTATAACTAGAAGCATACTAAACTATAGCTTAAACATATCGTGGACAATGCATGAACCGATTATGCTTTATTATTCATTATCGTTTCTTGTCTTTACTAAGGGCCCATATGTCAGTACCAAATTATGCGCAAATCATTGGAAACGTCCATGATCCTAATGAGCCTTATGCTCGTGGGCCATATGCCCCATTATGTATTAAGAGCCATCGACATCGGCTCATCATACTTAAACTAAAAAGAACCTCTTCAAGCGGAAGGGGCCGATACGACACAAAGTTTTTTAATTACCAGTTGTTTTTCTGATCTGGCTATATGCCCTACTAGGCTGTCCCTAATCTTACATGATTTACACGATAGGGATGTATGGCATCTAACTTTTTCTTTCATCAATTTATGCGATTGTGAAACTACATGCTCTTATACATGCTCTGCATCCATGGTGCATGGTTTGCATACTTAACACACTGTAAAAATCATACTTTAAATTCATTTTGTTCATACTGTAGGCATAGTTGTACTTACCTAGTTTGCAAGCAAACTCGTACTCTCACCCTTATCATGTTACAGGTACTACATGTCATCAACAGATATTCCATTAATACTCTTATTGAGTCACTAGTACCGTTAGTGACTAAAGCGGATACTAACGCATGGTACCAATTGCCATCGGTACTAACAGGCTCCCTCTTCGTGAGTTTGATTGTCTAATCACGGCTAATTAATTTATTATCCAATAAATTAATTAGCAGTGTTCTTTGGTCACTATTACCGTTAGTGACCGTAACTTGTGTTTTTGTATGGAACCGAGGCCCATCGATATCCTATTGCTCTATTTTGAGAATTTGGTATCTAACTTTTATCGTGTTTGATTAAGTTGTCTACTTGATAAATTAATCATCGTTCCTCACTATATCATTCAAACTCGACTGGTTGACGTACCAGTCAATTGACTGGTTACCTTGCGTGTTGTTGACTCGGTAGCCGACCGGGTTACTAAGCTTGTTTTATGTGGTAGCCTACCGGGCTACCGCTACTGTTTTGTTTATTTTACAAAGTTGTTTTGGTTGCCTTATAAAATTCTTGTGAAAATTGTGTGCTTTGAAACCGTCCCCTTATCACCTCGCTGGAAGGTGCGGGCTTTTTATTAAAACCATGTTTTTATTTTAAAAGGGTAGTACACATTTTGGTGTTTGTATTTTAAAGTTATTTTTTAAACCACTTACTGAAACTATTTCAAAAATGTGTTTGAAACGACTTAGTTTATAAATTTGTTGAACATAAAACTTTTCATCCGCGACGAGATGAACAATTCTCGTGTTCATCTCGGAGCTCAAATCAAACTCTAACAGCTCCTAAACTCACTAAACCAGTGGTTACTTATGCCCAATTTTTGAAAAGTTTCTAGTTTTACGCTATTTTGAAAATGGCTCTGTTTTAGGCTAGAAACAGCTAAATTTTCAAAATACGCTTAGGTTTTTTAGAGGTTTCAATGAGATCTATAACTTTTGTGTTGAGCCCAAGATCCGGTTCGGACTCTAAGTGGGTCAATTTTCACAAAACCCGAGATTGTTCCTGGGCTCAGATTTTTTAGTCCCAGTTTTGGATACCAACTGAAAACCACTTGAAAGACCTATCTTAGTACCATTTTTGGCCAAAACCTATTTGACGCAAAAATGACCGTAACGAATTTTTTTAAAACTTCATGTTTTACCAAATCCCAAATTCGAGTTTAACATGGTCAAAATGGCCAAAACCCATGGCCTAAATCCGAGGATAGATTTGTGTCCAGCCACTAAAACGTCCACACATACACATATCCATCCATAAAAATTAAACCACAACCACACAACCACATAACTTAAAAATGAAAAGCTAAGGGCTCAAAATAAACTTATTACAACCCATTGCACAAATAAATATACATAAATTCCTTGATCAAAAACTTAAAAATAACTAACCATAAAAAGGGAGGGTTTTCGATTTTACCTCTTGTGCTATGAACCAAGCACACTGAATTAAAGCTTGGGTAACAAAAATAGCCATGTGAACCAAAGAGGTTTGGGGTCGGCTTGTGCTAGAAATGACACAAAAAATTTTTTCTTAAAAAATTTCTCTTAACAACAACCCAAAATAATAACTAAAAATCGCCAAGATTGATTCTAGAAACTTACCCTTGAATGAGCTTGGAATGGCTTGGATTGAAATCTCCTAACACAAGCTTGAAGGGCCTAAATTTTGGTAAGCTTTTGGTTAGGTTTTTGGCTTACAAATAGATGGTTTTGGCTAAAGGGAGGGGTCAATTTTTGGCTGATAGAGAGGGGAAGAGTTTATGCCTTTCGAGTGTGCAAAAAGAAAGAACAAAACCTAAAGCCATGCTCAACCTTTTATAGACAAAACCTAAGCAAAATTAACCAACCTTAAGCTCAATTAATCAAGCCAATCTTATGCTAATTTGGGGACAAATTTATAGTAATTCTAGCCCTTAAAAACTGAGGGGCTGCACACATTGAAGGAGGGCCAAATAAAAAAATTTGTTGTTGGCCATGTGCTTGAATGCTTGAATTTTTTATTCAAATGGTGTCATACCTATTGTATTATTTTAATCACACTTTTGGGCTACTCTTGCAGCCAATTGTAGCTGCTTTTGCAGCTAGGATACATAGATTTTAAGGGACAAAATTCATCTGTATTTGCTTTTCTTTGCAATCTAATTTTCTATAGCGTGTTCGGTCCTTTCTTGATGGTGTTCTAGTTTTCACCCGAAATTAGATTTTCTGAATCTGGTTTTTGTACTGATCATTCCTAGTTGGGTTGTACAATCTAAGAGCCCATTCTGTGTCTATTTTACTATTTATTTCCTATACTATGGTTATTTCTATACCATGTTGTCCTTGCGCATGCAAAACGAGGCGTTCCCATGTGAAATTTCAAGCACAGTCTCTCTTGACTAATTTAGACATGCTAATTTCAATTTTATCAGTTTTACATCCATCTGAGGTTTTTTGGACTAGTTTTCAGGATCTATGTGAATCCGTTTTTTTGGTCACACAAAATAAGGTGGACCGATTTCACTGTCGGTCGCCCCTTTCACTGTATGAATAGTAATTAAGCATTAATGTTCCTACTTAATGTATTCAACTAGAAAATATACTGTATTTTTTTAACTTAATTACTCGTTGCATGGTAATTAGGTTTCATGCATTACGAGAGTCTTTACTGTGGCTCTTTGCTCAATACACGGCCTTCCACATGGGTTCTTACACGAGCGTGTATAAGGCAACACAGGCGTGTAACAGTTGAGACTGCTCAACACAGCCATCTCCTGGAAACACGTTCATCTACCTGAGTGGTACACAGCCACTTACACGGCCGTGTGCCTAACTATGTTAGACTACACAACCATGTGCACTCACTCGGCTTCAAACATGGCAATAGTTTGAACGGTACACGTCTGTTTACACGGTCGTATACCTGATTGTGTTCTTTAAATGTGCACTAAAAGACACCAATTTATTCCTCAATTTCTTATTATATGGAAATTAGGTTACATAAACGGGGCGGTCCTTACAACTTACCCCCCTTACAAAATTTTTGTCCTAAAAAATTAGAACAAATTTTGGAAGTCTCTTCTCATATCTTCTTCCCGTTCCCATGTGGCTTCCTCTATATTATGGTTCCACCATAATACCTTTACATGTGGTATAACTTTATTCCTAAGTACTTTATCTTCTTTAGCTAAGATCTACACGGGTTTCTCCTCGTATATCAGATCGACGTGGACTTTGATAGGTTCTTGTCTCAGAATGTGGGAGCTATTTCGCACATACTTCTTCAGCATTGAGATGTGGAAGACATTATGCACTAAAGCTAGTTTGGGAGGAAGCACAAATCTGTAAAACACCTTCCCGACTCTCTTGATGATCTTGAAAGGTCCTATATATCTAGGACTGAGCTTTCCTTTCTTCCCAAAGTGCATCACCCCTTTCATGGGTGCCACCTTGAGAAAAACAGAGTCTCCTTCTCGAAACTCGAGGGATCTGTGACGTTTGTCTGCGTAGCTCTTCTGGCAACTATGTGCTGTATTCAGCCTCTTTCTTATAAGCTTCACGTCTGCCGTGGTATCTTTAATGAAATTCGTGCTGGTAAGCTATTTCTCTCTGGTCTGGTACCAATTAACTGGAGATCGGCATTTTCTTTTATAGAGTGCTTCGTTTGGTGCCATCCCGATCGAGGAATGGTGCCTGTTATTGTACGAGAACTCAATCAATGGTAGCTTTTGGTCCCAGTTTCCATTGAAGTCTAGGATATAAGCTCTCAACATATCCTCCAGTGTTTGTATGGTCTTTTCGAACTGATCGTCAGTCTGAGGGTGAAAAGCTGTGCTAAACTTCAACTTGGTTCCCAATGAGGCTTGGACGCTCTATCAAAACCTAGAGGTAAAGCGTTTGTCGCGATCTGAGATAATAGATTTCTGTACTTCGTACGGTCTCACTATCTGAGCTACATACATTTCTGCTAATCTTTCCACCAAGTAGCCCAGCTTTATAGCTAGAAATTGAGTTGATTTCATCAATCGGTCCACAATTACCCAAATTGCGTCGTTGCTACTCGATGTCTTAGGCAATCCGACCATGAAATCCATTGTAATCTGCTCTCATTTCCAGTCGGATAGCTCGATTTTTTGTAGTTCTCCTATAGGCCATTGATGTTCTACCTTAGTTCTCTGACACGTGAGGCATCTGGCAACGAACTCGGTAATGTCATTCTTCATATTAGGCCACCAAAAACTCTCTTTTAGGTTTTTGTACTTCTTATTCTCCCCTGGATGTACAGAATATGGCATTTCGTGAGCCTCTGAAAGGATCCGCTTCTTAAGTTCCTGTCACGGCCCAAAATTTAGACACGTGACACGGCAGTCAAATCATAATATCAACCCGAGATTTAAGGAAAACATTTATTACAAAAACAACGGGTCAACATTATAATTTAGCTAAGCCTAATTATAAAGTAGCATTATAACCAAAAAATAAAATAAAGGAGAAAATAAATGCTTTTTAATGTGGAAGTCAAACACAAAATCAGTTTTCAAAAGAAATTATCAACCATAAATATTCCCAAGCATAGAATTTAAATAACATGAAATAAAGACCAAACTTAATGTCTCATTACATCAGAACGAGAAACAGAAAGAAGAAGATGGAGAAAACGGATAGCATCATCCTCAGTAGAAACGGATAGCTCAACGATTTTCGGAACTGCTACCTCCCGCACCTGGAAGTAGTCATTTCGAAATTACAAAGAAAAAGGGACGTGAGCGCTGGCTCAGTAGGACAGAAACAAAGGTGGGTTAACAGATAACATTTAAAAGTATGGCATAATATTCGTTTCCAAAAATAATCAACAATTTAAAAAAAATACATGACATAATAATCATAAAAAAAATAATCAACAATTTCGTGAAAAACATTTTTTTTATACAAGTTTTATTCTGCTGAGGACTTAGCGTAGCTGCAATATACGTGCCCCAATATTAAAATAATAAATCATTAAAACAAACCATCATATTATGAGTGAGGACTTGTCGTAGCTATAATATACGTGCCTCGTATTTGAATTATCCTAGATCATCTCGTTACGGTCTAAATAGGCCGAACAGCCCTGCGCAGGTGTAGGGACCTTCCCCCATGGCGTCAACTTCGGGACGCACGCATCATTTACAATGATCGTGAACTAGAGCTCAATTATGTTCACCGGATTATTCAAAAGATGGTATTTACCAAGTTATATTATGCCATGAATCAAAACACTCTTTAAAATACACATTTATTACAAAATACGTTGCATGCGTTTATTTCATCAAAAATAGTATAATAATTTCATAAATCGAAAACAGCATGCCATCAATAAAACAGGGGAATTTAAAACACTTGACTACTCCCAGAAAAGGCTTGAACGTCCTACCTTAATTTTCGCACAAGCGTTGCGATAACGTGATCCACCAATCAAGCAAGAACGTCAAATAAATCCTATAATCAAAACATATGATCAGTCTAGGTCTAGACATAATCATCCAATCATTTTAGTGTGCCACAAAAGATTTTAAAACGTTTAATAAACATTTGGGATTTAAAATTTGTGAAAAACCCTAAGTTAAGATATTTCTGGTCATGGGCAGACTGACCTAGGCTGATTGTAAAATCAATATCAATTCATTTTTAATCCCAATAATTCTAAATTTTTAATATGTTAAACTAGACATCCGTAGCTTTAATTCCATATAATTTTTATAATTTTTAGACATCATTTGGTCATTCAATTAGGCCAAAAACCGAGGGTTGTTTTCAGGCATAAAAATCTGGGTTTCAGTTTCAGTTCAAAACCTGGCAGTTCCGTCCGCCTATTTTAGAAAAATATTTTGACTAGGCAAATGGAGGATTTTGGTTCTGAAATTTTGTAGAAATTTAGGGGACATCTTGAATTTAATTTTAGGTGCAAGAATCACTCAAAAATCGTTTTTAAAACTCAAGTTATGGCTGACACAAATTTACTGTTTATATGGTAATTTTCCAGATTTCCATTTTTCTGTGTCCGAATTTCGATTAGCCTCAAACCAATTCAATTTTCATCCAATGATCACGAAATTTTGTGGAAAACCTTATTTATATGTCACTAACATAACCCAAGAATCAAATTGACAAAATCATAAAATCTTACACATATGATAATAGGGTTTTTGAAAAGGGGATCAATGAGGCAAAATTTTAGGGTTTGAGAGAAAAATCACACCTTGTTTGTGCTGCCCTATTTTTGATGCTTGGTCTCCCTTTTGGCTGAATTTGTGTGAGTATTGGAGTCTTCAAAACAGTATGGAAATAGTAGAGAAAACCATATAAATTTCGGATTTAAAATCAAAAGGAGAAGGAAGGAAAAAGTTTGATTTCTCACCTTGTTTTTGTCTCAAAAGTTGTTGAATCTTTGAGCTGCCTTTTGGTAGGTTTTGTTTGCTGTTTTGGGTGTGTTTTGGGAGAGAAAATTCAGAGAGGGGAGAGGGGAAAGCTGGCCGAAATTTTGAGGGGGAAAGGAGGGGTGAATGAGAGTTAAAAGGGGGTTTTTATACTAGGTTTTTCTTTCCCTTTCTCTTTCTTGTTTGGCTGAAAATTTTAAGGGGCAAAAGGGAAAGTTTTTGTACTGTTTTGAGGCTAGGGTTTTCTCTTTTATTTCCCCTTAAGTGGCCGAAAATTATCCCTTAGTTTTTAAGGAAAAATAATTTGAACTTTAATTGAGTTTTAACCTAGCTTTTAATTCAAATAAAATCTCCTTTATTTCCTACACTTTATGGCCAAACTTCTTCTTTATATCTAAGGAATGAAATTTGAATTTGAATCCTTCTTGGATTTGTGGAATTTAAATTTTAATTTAAAATCCCAAGTGATGGCCGAATGTTTTAGGGTTTCTTTTTGAAGCTCAAATTGTTGACTTTTTGAGCGGAATTTGACTAGGAAACCAACCTAGGGTTTCCAAAAGATTTTTAAATTAATTTTTGTCACACTAATTTTATTTAAATTATATATTGACCCTTAAATAAAATTTAAGGCGTCACAGTTCCTCATCTTTCGGAACACACACTCTATTTTTGTAGTAGAGTATGCCGTCCTTAAAGACTCAAAACTTGAAATTCCAGTCCTCTGTAGCCTTCTTTCTGAGTCTGATGAAGGATGAATCGAGGTCCTAACTGGCCTTAATTTCTTCTAGGAGTGTCGATTGGAGGGTCATTTCAGACAATCTCCCTGTTAATATCTCGATTTCACTACAGTGTAGCTCCTTTTGTAGTGCTTTTGGCACAGCACGAATAGCCATAAGCGACGAGGAATGCTTTCTACTTAATACATTAGCCACATTATTGGCTTTCCCTAGGTGGTACAGGATTTCACAATCGTAATCCTTTACCAGTTCTAACCATCTTCGTTGCCTCGTGTTGAGCTCCTTCTGTGTAAGGATGTACTTGAGGCTTTGGTGATCTGTATAGATTTCGCACTTACACTATATAGGTAGTGCCTCCAAATCTTAAGTGCAAAAACGACCGCTGCTAACTCCGGGTCATGTGTCAGGTAGTTCTTTTTATGGTCCTTGAGTTGTTGCAAAGCGTATGCGACCACTCTATCATTCTGCATCAGTACGGCTCCTAGTCTAGTCCTGGATGCGTCACTGTAGATCACAAAGTTTTCCTGTCCAGCATCCAGTATGGTCAGGATCGGAGAGCTTATGAATCTGTGTTTCAACTCCTGGAAGCTCCTTTCACACTTATCCATCCACTCATACTTCCTTTCCTTCTTGGTTAGCACTGTGAGTGGTGCGGCTAGCTTTGAAAAACCTTCAATGAAACGCTGATAATAACTCGCTAGTCCTAGGAAACTATGGATCTCCATCATGTTCCTCAAGGTTAGCCATGCATTAACTGCTTTAACCTTTGCCGAGTCTACTGATACTCCTTCCTTGGAGACTACGTGGCCAAGAAAGTGAACCTTCTCCAGCCAAAACTCGCACTTAGGGAACTTGACGTAAAGCTGATGGTCCTTTAGCTTGTGTAGGATAGCCCTCAAATGCTCTTTGTGCTCCTCCTTCGTTTTAGAGTATACAAGTATGTCATCGATAAACACAACGGCAAACTTATCTAAGAAGTCCTTGAACACATAGTTCATCAAATCTATGAAGGCTGCGGGGGCTTTCGTCAATCCAAATGACATAACGAGGAACTCGTAATGTCCATATCGCGTTCGGAAAGCTCTCTTGGGTATGTCTGCATCCCTAATTCGCAACTAGTGGTACCCTGAGTGCAGGTCAATTTTCGAGAATACTGTGGCATCTTGGAGCTGATTAAACAGATCGTTAATCTGTGGCAACGAATATTTATTCTTTATCGTGATCTTGTTCATCTCCCTATAGTCTATGCACATCCTTACATTCCGTCCTTCTTCTTTACAAATAGCACAGGTGCTCCCTAAGGTGAACAGCTCTATCGAATGAAACCCTTGTCAGTTCCTTTAGCTAGGTTTGGAGTTCCTTTAGTTCTGTAGGGGCCATTCTATATGGGGCCTTGGAAATGGGGACTGATCCTGGTAGAAGCTCGATCTTGAATGCTATTTTGCACTCTGGCAGAAGCCTTGGAAGATCCTCTGGAAATACCTCCACGAACTCTTTAACCACCAGCACACTATCCGATCTTATCTCTGGTTCTTGAGTTTTGTCTACTACGAGTGCTAGGAGTCCCGCACATCACTAGATAGCATCTTGCGAGCCTTCACTACTAAGATCGTTGTCTTTGGTTACTCCCTCAACAAACCCTTGTAGATGAACTTTTCACACCTAATCGGTCCAACAAGTAACCTTTTGCCTTTGATAGTCTATGACGGCATTGTATTTTACAAGGGACTCTATTCCCAAGATTACATCCTGATCGATCATGTTAATGATGATCAGATTAACGCTCAACTCTCTACTACAAACAATTATTGGTACATAATGTATCCAGTAATTAGACATTAAAACTCCCTCTGAGGGAATTGTCATTCTAAAAGTCTATTTCATCCTATCTAAGCCCTTATCTAGCTTTCTAGCAAAGTCTGATGATGTAACAAATGGGTGGCCTGCTACTCTTTCTGCTTGATTGCTCTTCTAATTCTGTTTGGAAAGGTCTCTTTCTCTCTTTTGGTCTTTTCCTGCCTTGATCCACCTTTGCCTCAGCCTTGATTTCGTCCTAAGCCTTCTTTAACATGCATCGTAGAAGTCAATATTAGTTCCTCGTAGCGCATAGCATATATTAGAATTATGTCACCAGATATCGACAGCAGTCTCTCAGTCCAATGAACAACTTCTCATATATCCGTAACTCCAGGAAACTAAGGTGGTTTTACTTCCCCGCTTGCCCAAAAAGAATAACTAGAGCTGATGTTGGACTCCTTTTGTAGATTTGCTCAATCATGGTATGGCAAAACTCGATCCAGTTAAGAGCTCATCCTGATCACAAGAATCCTAATACACATGAGATTATCTTCCTGAAAGATACCAATAGCTAACAGGACTCCATTATTCTGATCAATGGAGTGCAATCAGGGAGTCATTTTGATAGCATGAAACCAGTCCTGACATTCCCATGGAGTGCAGGAGTATTGTTTACCACTCAAAACTTAATGGACAACTAGCCCTAAAGATTGGTATAACTCGGGTAGCAATCCATGTTCTTACTTTGAGCAGTTCTTTAGCACTGCTTTGTATACCATTTAAAAAAAATACATAACTTTAGTTTGTTGGGAATGGCAACACTCCCCAGTACATCGTCTCAAATGGATATGCTAGGTTAGATCTAGCAGGGGTAAGCTACTGCTTCCCATTATAAATATATACGCGCCTAAAAAAAGATTTTGCTTTAGTTATCTGGGGCTTCCAGCTTCCACATCATCTCTGGTGAAGGCATAGATCCTCCCCTGGGTGTCTGGTGCCTCTAATCTGCCTTGAGCAATTGAAGGGCCTTTTATCCTGGTCTAGGTGGTGTGTAGTTGGCCCTTGGTTGCACGGGCTTGGTTCTGCTGGTTTTAAGGGTTGAAGTTGCAATTCTTGGCGCAGTGGCCTTCCTTGGCATATATGAAGCAACCGCTTGTTCCTTGTCTGCACTCCCCCAGGTGTTTCCTCCCACATGTTGGGCATGACAGGTATTGATTGCCATTTCCTCCTTGGTTGTTCTTCTTTTAGGGAACATTCCTTGACGACCCTTGATTGCTTTGGTTCCCTTTTCTCTTGTTATTATTGTGGGATTGCTTGTTGTGTTGGCTGGTTCCCACATTTTGTCCTTTATGCTATGATTCAGGGTTCTGTCTCCCCTTGGTTTGCTTGGCCTGTGTTTTCTCCTCTCTTTTGACCTTGAAGATCTGTGCCTTTCTTTCCTTGTCCTGAGCCAACCAGTATTCAGCTCGAATGGCTCTATTAACACATTTTGCCACTGTTGTGGGCCCATGGCTACCGCTGTAGAGTTGGACGGCGATGTCCGTCCTGAACATCTTCAGCATCCATCTAACTCGTTCCTTTTCAGTGGGCACTAGATCAGGGTAGAATCAGGCTAATTGTTCAAACTTCCTGACCGCCTCCATCACGGTCATGGTACACTAACGTAGATTGTTAAATTCATCTTGTTGCACCGCCAATGCTTCATCATTAAAATACATCTCCTTGAACTCATCAATGAAGTTTGCCCAACTCATGCCATTGACATTTCTTCTGATGGCCACTGTTTTCCACAATTGGCGTGCTCCCTTGCATAGGGTAAAGGATGCACATAATACTTTCTCCCTCTCTGTCAATCCCACGAGGTCCAAGATCACTTGGATGTTGGTTAGCCAGTCGTCGGCCTAAATGGGATTTGTGGTTCCTTTAAATTCTGGAACTTTCATGCGCTGAAACTTCTCATAAAGATCGCCTTCCCTAGGGGTCGACAAAAGAACGTTGGTCACTGCAGGGATAGTCGCTACTGGGGGTGCTAATACCATCTGGGCTGGGGGAGCCGCTTGCTCCCTCGGAGTCTCCGGGGCTGCTGAAGCCTCCTAAACTGGCACTTGAGCTGACTGCGGTGCTTGGGGTTGTTGGTCTAATCATTCCCTAAGCTGGGTAAGTTCCTGTTGCTGGTTCTCCATCATTTCTCGCATAGCTACGAGCTGTGCCATTAATTCCTCTTCCTGGGATACTTGGTTTGTTTGTGTACGTGTTCGGATCATGTTGCCCTTTGGAACGAGGGTTTCCTCTGGTGTAACCTCTACTAGTGCAGTCACAGTTACACATTATAACTTACGTTAACTTACATACTAATAGTATAAAATAAAAACTAACTTACTTGAATAGATGAGGTAGGCATGCAGCAATGTGAGGTAAGGTGGTAGGATACGTCTCTGATACCAACTATGACATCCCGAGCCCTAAGTGTTAGGAAATATCCTAAGTATTAGAGACATTTTTATGTATTTATTTTGAACTGGATAATAAAATTATAATATAGAGGTTATTCATTACATCGCTGTTTGTCCTTATTCTATTTACCTATTAAAGTAAATGTAATCAAATATGGCTCATTGACTGCTTATGTTAAAACTGTTAGAATGTTGCATGCAATGGACTTTTGTATGCCAGAAGACAATGTTCTAAAGTAAGCAGTCTAAACTAAGGTCTATAGTCTATGAGGTTAGACCGAGCATCTAATTCATGTTAAGACTATTATGTTGTCTAAAGCCATGGTGGGGACGGTTTGTCTTGACTTTTCGGAGTATAGACTCCCAAGTAGAGACATAAATATGTTGCTTGGTGGTGATATATTAGACAGAGACTAAAGCGTGATTGATCTATGTAGTCCACTATGAGTGGATCAATCTGCTTTTGACGTTCATTATGCAATAACCTTAATCCTGAGTAAATGAACTACTTCATATATATGACTTGTATACTTTGATGTTCCAATGGCTAAAGCGTCTTAGAGGTAGTAAGCTTATAAATCGGTTCGTTGGGTTCATGACTTATATACGATGAAGGGTTTGTTTATAGATATTGGAATCATAGCTCTAAGAAGTTAAAGGTATCCTCTTAAAGGCATTATACTGGATGTGAAAATAGACAAGGCTTTGGGTTGTCTACTGGGCAGATGACTTTTTATTCACATATGATGAATAATCATTGTCTTATTCGGTAGTATAATGGAACTTTAAGATAACTTGATCAGTAGGATTAAACAGACTTTGACCTAAGGCTGATCATGGATATCATATGAGGGTTCTGCATATATGACAAGGTCATTGGACATTAGCATATCACAGGCTTTCATAATACGGTATATAATTGGGAGTTTAGTTTCAGGTTTATAGTGGTGTGACTCTGAAATTAGTGATCATATGATTGAGTTGTTCAGTACAGAATGATAATCATATGGATTCATAGGAGCCTGATTACATATGTCCAGTTGGTCCCTCTACTAGCTCCACATAATTCCTTAATGGTTGGTAAATTGATTTGTGTATGCTTATTGGCTAGTTGATTATGTATGGATGGTGTTGACATAGGATTAGGATGGTGGACAAGATTCTCTCCGGTTGAATTCATATTTTGTTTTGGATAATAAAGTACATAATTATTCAAACTCCAAATAAAGTTGCCATGATTTTATTTGAGATTAGATTGGAGTTGTAGAAAATTATCCATGAGAACAAAATTTGAAATACAACTTTTTGTGGAGTTTGAAATTTGAAATTTGAAATTTAAAATTTGAATTTGAAATTTGAATTTGAAATTTAAATTTGAAATTTGAAATTTGAATTTGAAACTTGAATTCAAAATTTAAATTTAAATTTTGACTTTGAAGTTTGAATTTTGAAATTTGAACTTCAAAATTTGAAATTCAAATTTTGAATCACAATCCAAGTGGAATTCGAATTCTTTGTGGATAATTCCACAGGGTTAGAATTCGAATTTGAGTTGGATTATGGAGAGGAAAATTTTGTTTGAATTCTACTTGAATTTTGAATCCTAAATCTATCAAGAAAACCGAATTTGTTAAGGGAATACCACCTTGGGAGGAATTAGCTTTTGTGGATAAGGTTCATGGGAAATTCAAGCAAGAAAATCCTAGTTGATTTTTGATTCTCTCCCTACCTAAAGTGGATAAAAATTATTGGATAAATCTGAGGAGATTTTTTGGTTATTTGTGGATAAGGATGAGATAAAATTCAAGCTAGAAAATCCTATTTAGATTTTGATTCTCCTCACTTTTAATGGCCGAATTTAGTCATGTTTTTGGCATTAGGGAAATTTGGTTATTATGGAAAATTAAGGAGATAAAATTCAAGTTAAAATCCTGTTTGAATTTGGATTACAAAATCCCAAAAGATGGCTGAATCCACCCTTGATTTTGGCCTTGTTAATTTCGGATTTTTATGAGTGGATAAGGGAGAAAATCTTCTCCTAATCCAATTCGAATTCAAGGGATCACCTCATGCAAGTCTATAAATAGACATCCTACCACTCTAGTTCTCTTAGACCACAAACTCTCAGGTGAGCAGACTTATTGTTGCACAACTCACCGTGACAATAAGTTCTTTAGAGATCTGGGTGGTCGGAAAGAGACTAGCAATGCTAGTATACCGGTCGAGGAACCGAGTGCCCAGGCACTCTGCCATCCGTGAATTGGAGAATAGTAGAGAAGACTAGTTGGTTGAAGCCCTCCAATCATTCTCCTCCTCCAGTTTGGCGTCCTCTTGAGGTATGGGTTTTATTGTTGTTAGTTTATTGTATATGGCATCACGAGATATTTAACGATCTTGAAAAATTTTTATTATTCCGCTGTGCTGCTCTGATATGTTTTTACTGATTTTAATCCTACACTGAGTAGCCCAGACCATCACTTAAAACTACTACTGATACTTACTTATCTTGCTTAAAAACTATTACTTATACTTACTTTCTTCGATACCATAAATCTAGGGATTTTTTTTTATTGCTAATGTATTTACTATTCATGTACATATACTTTAAAAATACAAAGTCTAAATCATAAGGAGTTCAGTGGTACATACATACTTATAAAACTATTTAAGTAGTTACTATTCAAAATATATTGTTTATTTAACACTGTGTGGAAGTCAAACTTGCGGTGGTATCCACAACCTCGCCCTCACATCCGCCTCTGCCACCATCACCGTAAATAGTTGTCTAAGCCATAGGTCGATTATCTACTGCATAAACACACATTGTAAGCTTTACACCCAGTAAGTACAACATGTCATCTGCAAAACATGTTTAAATCATAATACATACTTAAAACATATAAGCATATCATGTACTATTTACTGATTCATACCATATACTGGATGCAACACCAGAGCATCACACAGAACTAAAACATAACAGCAACATCTCATCACTGAATGCATAACAGAAAACATCATTTGACTGAATGCATATCTACTGTAACTGGAAGAATACTGAACTATAGCTAAAACATATTGTGGACAATGCATGAACCGATTATGCTTTATTATTCATTATCGTTTCTTATCTTTGCTAAGGGCTTGTGTGCCAGTACCGAATTACATGCAGATTATTAGAAACATCCATGATCCTAATGAGCCTTACGCTTATGGGCCATATGCCCTATTATGTATAAAGAGCTATCGACATTGGCTCGTCATACTTAAACTAAAAAGAACCTCTTCAAGCAGAAGGGTCCGATACGACACAAAGTCTATTAATTACTAGCTATTAATCTGATCTGGCCATATGCTCTACTAGGCTATCCCTAATCTTACACGATATGGATGTATGGCATCTAACTTGTTCTTTCATCAATCTACGTGATTGTGAAACTATATGCTCTTATACATACTATGCACCAACGGTGCATGGTTTGTATGCTTAACATACTGTAAAAATCATACTTTGAATTCATTTTGTTCATGCTGTAGGTGGAGTTGTACTTACCTAGTTTGCAAGCAAACTCATACTCTCACCCTTATCATGTTACAGGTACTACCTATCATCAACACATATTCCATTAATACTCTTACTGAGTCACTAGTACCGTTAGTGACTAAAGCAGATACTAACGCATGGTACCGATTGTCGTCAGTACTAACTGGCTCTCTCTTGGTGAGTTTGATTGTCTAGTTGTGGCTAATTAATTTATTACAAAATAAATTAATTAGCAGTGTTCTTAAGTCACTATTACCGTCAGTGACCATAACTTGTGTTTTTGTATAGTATCGAGGCCCATTGGTACCCTATTGATCTACTTTGGAAATTTGGTATCTAACTTCTATCGTGTTTAATTAAGTTGTCCACTTGACAAATTAATCATCATTCCTTACTATATCATTCAAACTTGGTCCTTGACTAGTTCACCGACCAGTTAACTAGCTGGTTACCTCGCGCGTTGTTGACTCGGTAGCCTACCCGGTTACTAAGCTTGTTTCATGTGGTAGCCTACCGGGCTACCACAACTGTTTTGTTTATTTTGCAAAGTTGTTTTGGTTGCCTTATAAAATTCTTGGGAAAATTGTGTGCTTTGAAACCGTCCCTTTATCACCCTATTGGAAGGTGGGGGCGTTTTATTAAAACCATGTTTTTATTTTAAAAGTGTAGAACACATTTTGGTGTTTGCATTTTAAAGGTGGTTTTTTGAACCACTTACCGAAATTGTTTTAAAAACATATTTGAAACGACTTAGTTTGTAAATTTGGCAAACATAAAACTTTTCGTTCTTGATGAGATGAACAATTCTTGTGTTCATCTCAAAGCTTAAATGAAACTTTAACTGTTCCTAAACTTACTAAACCCATGGCTACTTATGCCCAGTTTTTGAAAAGTTTCCAGTTTTCTGCTATTTTGAAAATGTCTCTGTTTGAGGTCCGAAACGGCCAAATTTTCAAACCACGCATAGGTGTTTTAAAGGTTTTAATGAGATCTACAACTTTTGTGTTGAGCCCGAGATCCGATTCGAACTGTAAGTTAGTCATTTTTCACAAAACCCAAGACTATTCCTGGGCTCGAATTTTTTAGTCCCAGTTTTGGATACCGAATGAAAACCACTCCAAAAACCTATCTTAGTGTCATTTTTGGCCAAAACCTATTTGACTTAAAAACTATTTGACGCAAAAACAACTGTAATGAAATTTCCTTGAAACTTCATGTTTTACCAAATCCCAAATTCAGACTCTAACATGGTCAAAATGGCCAAAACCTGTGGCCTAAATCTAGGGACAGATTTGTGTCCAGCAACTAAAACGTCCACACATAACATATCCATCCATAAAAATTAAACCACAACCACATAACTTAAAAATGAAAAGCTAAGGGTTCAAAATAAACTTATTACAACCCATTGCACAAATAAATACACATAAATTCCTTGATCAAAAACTTAAAAATAACTAACCATAAAAAGGGAGGGTTTTCAGTTTTACCTCTCGTGCTATGAACCAAGCACACCGAATCAAAACTTGGGTAAAAAAAATAGCCATGTGAACAAAGGAGGTTTAGTGTCGGCTTGTGCTAGAAATGACACCAAAAATTTTCTCTTAACAACAACCCAAAATAATAACTAAAAATCACCAAGATTGATTCTAGAAACTTATCCCTTGAATGAGCTTGGAATGGCTTGGATTGAAATCTCCTAACACAAGCTTAAAGGGGCTAAATTTTGGTAAGCTTTTGGTTGGGTTTTTGGCTTATAAATGTACGATTTTGGTTAAAGGGAGGGGTCGGATTTTTGGCTGATAAAGACAGGAAGGGTTTGTGTCTTTGGAGTGTGCAAAAAAAAAAGAACAAAACTTAAAGCCATGCTCACCCTTTTATAGACAAAACCTAAGCAAAATTAACCAACCTTAAGCTCAATTTATCAAGTCAATCTTATGCTAATTTGGGACAAATTTGCTGCAATTCCAACCCTCAAAAACCGAGGGGCTGCGCGCACTAAAGGAGGGCCAAATAAAAAAATTTGTTGTTGGCCATGTGCTTGAATGCTTGAATTTTTTATTCAAAGGGTGTCATACCTATTGTATTATTTTAATCACACTTTTGGGCTACTCTTGCAACCAATTGCAGCTGCTTTTGCAGTTAGGATACACAGATTTTAAGAGACAAAATTCATCTGCATTTTCTTCTCTTTGCAGTCTAATTTTCTACAACGGTGTTCTGTCCTTTCTCGGCAGTGTTCTAGTTTTCACACGAAATTGGATTTTCTGAATCTAATTTTTGTACTGATCATTCCTAGTTAGGTTGTACTATCTAAGAGCCCATTATGTGTCTATTTTACTATTCATTTCCTATACTATGGTTGTATCTACATTGTGTTGTCCTTGCACACGCAAAACGAGGTACTCTCGCGTGAAATTTCAAACACAATCTCTCCTAACTAATTTGAATGTGTTGATTTCAATTTTATCAGTTTTATGTCCATCTAAGGTCGTCTAGACCAGTTTTTGAAATCTGTGTGACCCTATCTCGAAAAACGTGTCAGGTGCCTGATTGACTAATTTGGGCGTTCTGAGTCTAAATATATCAATTTTAGGGCGAGAAAAGGTCATCTTGACCCTCTTCTCGATACTACGTATCTCTCAAACAAAAATTCTTGTTTTATACTCAATTGACTAAATTAAGCATGCTGACTGTTATTATATCAGTTTTTATGTTAGATTAAGGCCATCTTGGCCATTAACCTGACACTGTATTTTTACTATTCATTACCCATTGTTTTCTACTTAACTGACTAGTCTGAGTGTTCTAACTTCGATTTTGTCAGTTTCTGGGCAAGAAAAGGTCGTCTGGACCATTGTTCTTGATACTATACCTCCACTAGGGTATTTATCGTTGTTATGCTCAGATGATCGGTCTGAGCGTTCTGATGATTTGTTCACCAGTCTTGTGTCAGGAAATGGTCATCTGGACCAGTTTCCTGATACTGTGTATCTTAAACACTTACACACAAAATATGGTGGACCGATTTCACTGTTGATTGCCCCTTTCACTACATGATTAGTAATTAAACATTATTGTTTCTGTTTAATCTATTCAACTAGAAAATATATCGTATTTTTTTCAACTTAATTACTCGTTGTATGGTAATTAGGTTTCACGCATTACGAGAGTCTTTATCGTGGCTTTTTGCTCAATATATGGACTTCTACATGGGTTCTTACATGGGCGTGTATAAGGCAATACGGGCGTGTACCAGTTGAGACTGCTCAACACGGCCATGCCCCGGAAACACATTCATCTACCCGAGCGGGATGAATGTGTTTCACTACATGGGTTCTTTCACTACATGATTAGTAATTAAACATTACTGTTTCTGTTTAATCTATTCAACTAGAAAATATATCGTATTTTTTTCAACTTAATTACTCGTTGTATGGTAATTAGGTTTCACGCATTACGAGAGTCTTTATCGTGGCTTTTTGCTCAATATATGGACTTCTACATGGGTTCTTACATGGGCGTGTACAAGGCAATACGGGTGTGTACCAGTTGAGACTGCTCAACACGGCCATGTCCCGGAAACACATTCATCTACCAGAGCGGTACACGGTCACTAACACAGTTGTGTACCGCATTGTGTTACACTACACGGCCATGTTCACTCGCACGGCTTCTAACATTGCAACAGTTTGAATGGTACACAGCTGTGTACCTAAGCGTGTTCTTTAAATGTGCACTAAAAGACACTAATTTATTCCTCAATTTCTCATTATATGGAAATTAGGTTACACGAACAGGGCGGTCCATACAATAGATCACAAAGCTCCCTTGGCTAGCATTTGGAATGGTCAGCATTGGAGCGCTGGTGAGTCATCGTTTCAGCTCTTGAAAGTTCTCCTCATATTTGTCATTCCACTCGAACCTCTTTCCCTTTTTGGTGAGTGTTGTAAGTAGGGCTGCTAATTTCAAAAAGCCTTTGACAAAACGTCAATAATATCCTACTAAACTTTGGAAATTGCATATTTCCATCACATTTTTCAGAGCTGGCCATGCACTAACCATATCAATCTTTCCTGTCTACTGATACTCCCTCCTTGGAGACTACGTGACCTAGGAAATGAACCTTCTCCAGTGAAAACTCGCACTTGGAGAACTTGGCATACAGCTGATGTTCTTTTAACATGTGTAGGGTGATCCTCAAGTGTTCTGCATGCTTCTCCTTCATCTTGGAGTATATAAATATGTCATCGATGAACACAGTGATAAACTTATCCAAATAGTCCTTAAATATGCGATTCATCAAATCCATGAAGGTGGCTAAAGCATTTGTTAGCCTGAACGACATAACAAGAAACTCATAGTATCTGTATCGCATTCAAAAGGTTGTCTTGGGCACATTCTCATTCGGGATTCATAGTTAATGGTATCCTAAATGCAGATCGACCTTTGAAAATATTACCACGTCTTAGAGTTTATCAAACAAATTATCAATCCGTGGTAGGGGATACTTGTTCTTAATCGTAATCTTATTCAGCTCTCTGTAGTCTATACTCATCCTTAGTATGCCATCTTTCTTCTTTACGAACAATACGGTCGCTCCCTAGGGTGAAAACCTCTATCGAATGAATCCTTTGTCCATCAGGTCCCTCAGCTTGGCTTATAGCTCCTTTAGCTCTGTAGGGGCAATTCTATACAGGGCCTTAAAGATGGGAGCTGATCTTGGTAGCAGTTCAATCTCAAATGAGATTTCACGCTCTGACAGGAGTTTTGGAAGATTTTTTGGAAATACATTCGCAAATTCCTTGACTATCGGCACGTTCTTGGGTCCTATCTCTATTTCTCGAGTCTTATCTACCATGTGTGCTAGGAAGCCTGTGCATCCATTGGATAGCATCCGTTAGATAGCATCTTGCGAGCCTTAATTGCTGAGATCATCGTCTTTGGTTACTTCCGTGACAAACCTATGTAAACGAACTTTTCACATCCAATCAGTCCAAAAGCAACTTTCTATCTTCAATAGTCTATGTTGGCATTGTATTTTGTGAGGAAGTCCATTCCTAAGATTACGTCATAATCAATCATGTGGATGATGATCAGATTAACGCTCAGCTCTTTACCGTAAATAATTACTAATACATAACGCATCCAGTAATTAAATAATAAAACTTCCCCTAAGGGAAGTGCTGTTCTAAAAGTCTGTTTCATCCTATCTAAGCCCTTATCTAACTTTCTAGGAAAGTATGATAATGCAAACGAATGGGTGGCTCTAGAATCAAATAAAACCAAAGCGTCTGAGTTTTCTCCTCCTTCCGTGCCTTAAAGATCTAAGCCTTTTGCTCTCTATCCTGTGCCAACCAGTACTCAGCTCAGATGGCCCTACTAACACATTCTGCAACCGTCATCGTTCCGTGACTTCTGCTGCAGACCTGCATTGCGATGTCTGTCCTAAACATCTTTAGCATCCTTCTGACTCTCTCCTTTTCTGTAGGCATCAAGTCCAAACAGAGTCTAACTAATTGCTCAAATTTTCTAATTGCCTCCATCACTGTCATATTACCTTAGTGTAGGTTAGTGAACTCATCTTACTGCGCTGCTAACGCCTCGTCATTGAAGTACATCTTCTTGAATTCCTCCATGAATTCCATCCAACTTATCTCGTTGACATTTCTTCTAATCGCTACCATCTTCCACCACTGACGCGCCTCCTTCTTCAGGGCAAAGGATGCACAAATCACCTTCTCTCTGTCAGTCAATCCCATAAAATCCAAGATTACTTGGATATCCATTAGCCAGTCATCGGCCTTGGTTCCTTCGAACTTTGGCACTTTCATGCACCGGAATCTCTCGTATATGTCACTTTCCCTAAAGGCTGGTTGAGGTATGTTTACTGCTATGGGGGCAGCCATTGTTGGAGGGGATAGTGGTGGTTCAGGAAATTCCCACCCTCGCAGAACTCCCTGGACTGGGGGAGTTGCTCACTCCCTTAAAGTCTCTGAGGCTGGTGGAGCCTCCTGAGCTAGTACCCCTACTATCTGTGGTGCCTGGTTCTGTTGACCTAGCTACTCCCTGAGTTGGTCTAGGTCGCGCTATTGATTCTCCATTATTTCTCGCATAGCCGCAAGTTGTGCCATTAACTCATCCTCTCGGGATGCTTGGGTTGTTTGTGTACATGTTCAAACCATGTTGTCCTTCGAAACCCTTGTTCCTTGGTGGGGCTCTACTGGTACGGGTTCTACTGGGGTAACTATGGCCACATATTATAACTTAAATATTAACCTACATCCTATCAACATAAAATACAAACTTACTTACTTGGACAGATGAAGTGGGCATGCAGCGAAGTGAGGTCGGGTGGCAGGATGCTACTCTGATACCAACTGTGGTGACTCGGAGCCCTAGCGGCCCAGACCGTCACTTAAAACTTGCTTAACTTAAACTTAAACATACTTAACTTGCTTAAAACTCTTTATGTTTATAGAATAATTTTAGGGGATTTTTTTTGAATGCATCATCGTCCATCGAAGTCTAGCCCATAGGTTTCTTACCTATAGCATGAACACACATGATGAGCTTTACGTTAAGCAAGTACAACACTAAATCTGCAAAACTATCATTTAAAAACATATGCTATAACTTAAAGGCACATCATACTAATAAAGCACATCATGACTTCAAAGCACATCATGAATACATATCATGTGTCATATAGTTGAAAGCACAACATATCACATAATTCAGAAATATATCATAACTATAACTTAAAGCATATCGTGAACTATGCATGAACTGATTATGCTTAATTATGCTTCATTATGCATTATCTTTTTTTACTTGTCTGAGGGGCCGTGTGTCGGTACCGAATGCGCGTAGATCATCGGATTCACCGTGATTATACTTTCTTTATGGGTCTTGGCCCGTTATATATTATGAGCTTCGGCTTAGGCTTGTCATACTTAAACTGAAAAACCTCTTCTAGCTTGAGAGGCCGGTACGATACGCTTAACTATTACCCAATTATTAAGATCATGAGTTACTATCATGCCATAAGCTCTACTAGGCTATCCAATAATCATGTGCAATAGGGATATAAAGGCATCTAACTCATACTATTCAATAATCTATGCAATTATGAAACATCTTATATCATGTTATGCGACAATCATTCACGATTAGCATGCATATCATAGAGCAAAACAATAGTTTTAAACTTATTTTATTCATGCTACAGGTAGAGTTGTACTTACTTGATCTGTAGGCAAATTTGTACCTCACCTCGTCAATTTACAGGTCTCCACCTGTAATCATAATGCATTTCTGTTAAAACTCACTCTTAGGTCATTATGTCCGTTAGTGACTAATAAAAATTCTATCGTTATGTGGTACCGATACTTATCAGTACTAACAGCTCTCCTCTTAAGGGTTTGATTTTCTAATCATGGTTAATTAATTTATTTACCTAATAAATTAATTATCGTCGCTCTACCTCTTCCTGTCTTGGGTTTGATTGGTTAACCGGCTAGTCAACTAACCGATTACTGTAGGAGATAAATCGGTAAAAACATATCAGAGTGGCGCAGCGAAACAATAAAATTTTTTCAAGATCGTTAAATATCTCATGATGCCATATACAATAAACCAACAACAATTTAAACTCATACCTCAAGGATGACAATCTTGCAGGAGGAGAATGACTGGAGGGCTTCAACCAACTAGCCTTCTCTACTATTCTCCAATTCCTGAATGGCTGAGTGTGTGGGCACTCGGAACCTCAATCGGTATGCTAGCACTGCTAGTCTTCTTTCGACCACCCAGATCTCCAAAGAACTTATTGTCATGGTGAGTTATGCAACAATAAGCCTACTCACCTGAGAGTCTGTGGTCTGAGAGAACTGGAGTGGTAGGACCTCTATTTATAGACTTGCATGAGGTGATTCTCTGAATTCGAATTGGATTAGGAGAAGATTTTCTCCCTTATCCACAATATAAAATCTAAAATTATCCAAGGGCAAAATCCCAACAAAATTTCGACCAACATTAGGATTATCCAATTCAAATCTAAATAAGATTTTAACATGAATCTTATCTCCCTTTTTCAACCAAAAAATCTGAAAATCCAAGGGGAAAAATCGCAACAAAAATTTCGGCCACTTTTGGATAAGGGAAAAATTAAAATTCTACTAGGATTTTCAAGCTTGAATCTTATCTCATCCTTATCCAAAATAATTGAAAATCTTCTAGGAGATTCACTCAAAAAATTCAGCCATTATCAGGGAGGAGAGAATCCAAATTCAACTGGATTGAAACTTGAATTTTTCCTTGAACCTTATCCATAAAAAATCTGAAAATTCCATGAGGATAATCCTCAAAATTTTTGTCTATTATTGTTAGGATTTGGATTCAAAATTCAAGTAGGATTCTAACAAGATTTTCCTCTCCATATCCAACTCAAATTTGAATTTCATTCCTTGTGGATTTACCATAAGAAATTCGAATCCCACTTGGATTGTGATTCAAAATTTGAATTTCAAATTTGAAATTCAAATTTCAATTTCAAATTTCAAATTTCAAAATCTATAAAACAGTTGTATTTCAAATTCTTGTTCTCATGGATAATTTTCTACAACTCCAATCCAATCTCAAATAAAATCATGGCAACTTTATTTGGAGTTCGAATAATTGTGTACTCTATTATCCAAAACAAAATCTGAATCCAACCGGAGAGAATCTTGTCAACCACCCTAATCCTATGTCAACACCATCCATACATGATCAACTAGCCAATAGCATACACAAATCAATTTGCCAAACGTTAAGGAATTATATGGAGCTAGTAGAGGGACTAATTGGAAATATATAATCGGGCTCCCGTGAATCCATATGATCATCATTCTTTATCGAACAACTTAATCACATGATCACTAATTGTAGAGTCACACCACTGTAAACCTGAAACTGAACTCCCAATTATATACCGTATTACGTAAGCCTATGACATGCTATCATCCAATGACCTTGTCATGTATGCAGAACCCTCATATGATATCCATGATCAGCCTTAGGTCAAAGTCCGTTCAATCCTACTCATCAGGCTATCTTAAAGTTCCATTATACTACCGAATAAAGAAAATGATTATTCATCATATGTGAATAAGAAGTCATCCACCCAGCAGACGACCCAAGGTCTTGTCCATTTTCACATTCAGTATAATGCTTTTAAGAGGATACCCTTAACTCCTCATTAGAGCTATGATTCTGATATCTGTAAACGAACCCTTCATCGTATACAAGTCATGCACCCAACAAACCGGTCTATAAGCTTACTACCTCTGAGATGTTTTAGCCATTGGAACATCAAAGTACACAAGTCATATACATGAAGCTGTCCATCTACTCAGGATTAAGGTTACTGCACAATGAACATCAAAAGCAGATCGATCCACTCAAAGTGGACTTCGTAGATCAATCACGCTTTAGTCCCGATCTAATATGTCACCACCAAGAAATATATCTATGCTCTACTTGGGAGTCTATGCTCCAGACAGTCAACAAAAACCGTCCTCTTCAAGGCTTTAGACAATATAATAGTCTTAACATGAATTAGATGCTCGGTCTAAGCCCATAGACTACAAACCATAGTTTAGACTGCTTACTTTAGAACATTGTCTTCTCACATACAAAAGTCCATTGTATGCAATGTTCTAACAGTTTAACATAAGCAGTCAGGGAGCCATATTTGCTTACATTTACTTTAACATATAAATAAAATAAGGACAGATAGCAATGTAATGAATAACCTATATATATAATTTTATTATCCAGTTCAAAATAAATACATCAAAATATCTCTAATACTTAGGGCATTTCCTAACAATCTCCTACTTGCCCTAAGCCAGTAGATGTGCCATGTTACGCATCCCCATCGTCTCTACGTGCCTCTTAATACATCAGCATATAATCCCTCGTTCTCTTAAGATACTTAAGTATATGCTTTACTGCTTGCCAGTGCTTGGTTCCAGGATTCGCTTGATATCGACTCACCATACCTATTGCAAAACATTTGTCCAGGCGAGTGCAAAGCATAGCGTACATAAGGCTACCTACAGCGGATGCATAAGGGACCGTACTCATACACTCTCTTTCTTTCGATGTCTTTGGACAGCCATCCAATGAAAGAGTTAGACTGGCAGTAGAAGGTTGTGTACCTTTCTTTACATCTTACATTGTATATTTGTCAATTATTTTATCTATGTATGAAGCTTGGAATAACGCTATCATTTTGTTCTTTCGATCTCTGAAGAGACGAATGCCTAGAATATAATTAGCTTCTCCCAAGTCCTTCATGTCAAATAGTTAGTGTAACCAAAGCTTAACCGATGACAAATTCCCTACATCATTCCCAATGAGTAGTATATCATCGACATAGAGTATCAAAAAGACCATTTTTTCATCCTTAATACGTTTATAAACATAGTGTTCATCAACGGTCTGCTCAAAACCGAAAGTCTTGATCGCTTGATCAAATCTCTGGTTCCATGAGCAGGATGCTTGCTCTAATCCATAAATGGATCTACGCAACTTGCAGACTTTCCTTTCTTGGCCTTTCGCTACGAACCCTTCGAGCTGTATCATACAGATACACTCTTCAAGATGGCCATTCAAGAATGCTGTCTTGACATCCATTTGCCAAATCTCGTAATCGAGAGCTGTAGCAGCGGATAGAAGAATACGGATAGACTTCAGCATGGTAACAGGTGAAAAGGTTTCATCGTAATCGATTCCAGCCTTTTGCGTGTGCCCCTTTGTAACCAGTCTAGCTTTGAAAGTTTCCACTCTCCCTTCCGCATCCTTCTTTGTTTTGTAGACCCATTTGCATCCAATGGGTTTTATCCAATCCGACAAATCTACAAGTTCCCAAACAAAGTTGGATTTCATAGAATTCATCTCATTGTTCATAGCCTATTTCCAAGACTTAGAATCAACATCATTTATAGGTTCATCATAGGTGACCGGATCATCCTCATGCTTATGAGCCTCGGCCTGGTATACCTCAGCATCATACATGAAGAATTAGGTTTCTTCGAAACCCTCCCACTACGACGAAGTACCATAAATTATTGATCATCTGCAGGTCTTTCACTGGAACTCGACTTGTGTCCGAGACCGAAACCTGTGGAGCAGTTCTTTCACCTGATAACTCTTCTAGCACCACTTTGCTTCGAGGCTTAAAGTCATTCATGTGACTTTCTTCCAAGGACGCCGTATGGGTTGATACAATGACTTTTTGTTCCTTCGGGTTATAAAACAGACCTCTTTTAGTTCCCTTTGGATACCCTACAAACATGCACAATTCTGATCTTGGTTCCAACTTCTTCGCATCCCCATCCAATACATGTGCCGGGCAGCCCTATATTCTCTTATGTCCAAGGGAGGGGGCTTCCTGCCACGCCACAATTCATACGGAGTTCTGGGAATTGATTTGCTTGGAACCTGGTTCAGAATATAGCATGTCGTTTCTAAAGCATATCCCCAAAATGATAATGGCAGTATTGAATAACTCAACATGGACCGTACCATATCCAACAAGGTCCTGTTTCTCCTTTCGGCTACACCATTCTATTTTGGAGTACCAGGTGCAATCAATTGGGATAATATCCCGATCTCTACAAGATGTCCTAGAAATTTATCGGAGAAGTATTCACCACCTCAATCAGATCGAAGTTTCTTTATGGATTTATCCAATTGCTTTTCCACTTCCGCACGATACTCTTTGAACTTGTCAAAGGTTTCACTCTTGCGGTGCATTAGATATACATATCCATACCTCAAGTAATCGTCTATAAAGGAGACATAATGCTCTAACGCTCCTTGTGCTGTGACGTTCATGGGGCTGTTAGGAAATGCCCTAAGTATTAGAGACATTTTGATGTATTCATTTTGAACTGGATAATAAAATTATATATAGAGGTTATTCATTACATTGCTATCTGTCCTCGTCTTATTTACATGTTAAAGTAAATGTAAGCAAATATGACTCACTGACTGCTTGTGTTAAAACTATTAGAACGTTGCATGCAATGGACTTTTGTATGCGAGAAGACAATGTTTTAAAGTTAGCAGTCTAAACTATGGTCTGTAATCTATGGGGTTAGACCGAGCATCTAACTCATGTTAAGACTATTATGTTGTCTAAAGCCTTGGAGGGGATGGTCTGTCTTGACTGTCTGGAGCTGGACTCCCAAGTAGAGACATAGATATGTTGCTTGGTGGTGATATATCAGACCGGGACTAAAGCGTGATTGATCTACGTAGTCCGCTATGAGTGGATCAATCTGCTTTTGACGTTCATTGTGCAATAACCTTAATCCTGAGTAAATGAACTACTTCATGTATATGACTTGTGTACTTTGATGTTCCAATGGCTAAAGCGTCTCAGAGGTAGTAAGCTTATAGACCGGTTCATTGGGTGCATGACTTGTATACGATGAAGGGTTTGTTTGCAGATATCGGAATCATAGCTCTGAGGAGTTAAAGGTATCCTCTTAAAGGCATTATACTGAATGTGAAAAAATGGACAAGGCCTTGGGTCGTCTGCTGGGCGGATGACTTCTTATTCACATATGGTGAATAATCATTTTCTTAATTCGGTAGTATAATGGAACTTTAAGATAGCCTGATCAGTAGGATTAAACGGACTTTGACCTAAGGCTAATCATGGATATCATATGAGGGTTTTGCATATATGACAAGGTCATTGGATAGTAGCTCGTCACAGGCTTACGTAATACGGTATATAATTGGGAGTTCATTTCAGGTTTATAGTGGTGTGACTCTGAAACTAGTGATCATATGATTGAGTTGTTCGGTAAAGAATGATGATCATATGGAATCACGGGAGCCCGATTATATATGTCCAATCAGTCCCTCTACTAGCTCCACATGATTCCTTAACGTTTGACAAATTGATTTGTGTATGCTATTGGCTGGTTTATTATGCATGGATGGTGATGATACAGGATTAGGATGGTAGACAAGATTCTCTCCGGTTGGATTCAGATTTTGTTTTGGATAATAGAGTACACAATTATTCGAACTCCAAATAAAATTGCCATGATTTTATTTGAGATTGGATTGGAGTTGTAGAAAATTATCCATGAGAACAAGAATATGAAACACAACCGTTTTGTGGAATTTGAAATTTGAATTTTGAAATTTGAAATTTGAATTTTGAAATTTGAAATTTGAAATTTGAATTTGAAATTTGAATTTGAAATTCGAATTTGAAATTTGAATTTGAAATTTAAATTTGAAATTTGAAATTTGAAATTTGAAATTTGAATTTGAAATTTGAAATTCAAATTTTGAATCACAGTCCAAGTAGGATTCGAATTTACTGTGGAAAATCCACAAGGTTTGAAATTCGAATTTGAGTTGGATTTGGAGAGGATAATCTTGTTAGAATCCTACTTGAATTTTGAATCTAAATCCCAACAAAAGTGGATGAAAATTTTGGGGATAATCCTCAATGAAAAATTCAAATTTTGTGGATAAGATTCAAGGGAAAATTCAAGCTTCAATCCTGGTTGAATTTGGATTCTCTCCTTCCCAGAAAAGTGGCCGGAAATTTGGAGAATCTCTCCTAGGAAATTCGGTTATTTTTGGATAAGGTTGAGATAAGATTCAAGCTTGAAAATTCTTGTGGAATTTTGATTCTTCCTTATCCTAAAAGTGGCCGAAAATTTGGAGAATATTTTCTCCTAGAAATTTCGGATTTTTTGGTTGAAAAAGGGGGATAAAATTCTAGTTAAGATCTTGTGTAGATTTGGATTGGATTTATCCTAAGAAAACCGAATTTAATTGTGGAGATTCTCCCTTGGAAAATTCGGATTTTTTGGTTATGGATAAGGGAGAAAATCTTTTCCTAGTCCAATTCGAATTCAGAGAATCACCTCATGTAGGTCTATAAATAGAGGTCCTGCCACTCCAGTTCTCTCAGACCATAGACTCTCAGGTGAGCAGGCTTATTGTTGCACAGCTCATCGTGACAATAAAGTTCTTTAGAGATCTGGGTGGTCGGAAGAAGACTAGCAGTGCTAGCATACCGAACGAGGTTCAGAGTGCCTACACACTCAGCCATTCGGGAATTGGAGAATAGTAGAGAAGGCTAGTTGGTTGAAGCCTCCGGTCATTCTCCTCCTGCAAGATTGGCGTCCTTAAGGTATGAGTTTTAATTGTTGTTGGTTTATTGTATATGGCATCATGAGATATTTAACGATCTAAAAATTTTTATTGTTCCGCTGCGCCACTCTGATACGTTTTTTACCGATTTATTTTCCTACAATTGGTATCAGAGCCATCTCATGACTATGCCATGTACATAAATTAGACAATTACTTACTCTTTTTATTTATGTATGGATTTGATATTTAGAGAGTGGCATTCTAGGGTTCCTTTATGTTGTTATCATGGATTATGTATTAAGTATGTGGTTATTTTAATTTTTTGAATTATTATAAGCATGCTTGTTAATACCGGTTATGGTTCCTTAGAATTTAGAAAAATTGTATCTAGGAATTTTTATGTAACCATGGGAGCAGTTTATTAACACTGTAATTTTCCCATGGATTTTAATTTTTGTCTCTTAGAATTTTTATGGCTAGAATTTTTATACACCGGAAACGGTTTAGGAATTTTTATGTAATTATTCTTGGAGGAGATTAAAGATTGAAGACCATAATTTATTTTTCCCAAAAGTTAAATTTGATTTAAAGGTTGAAATTTTGATTGTGTGGAAAATTTCAATTTAATTGGGATTCAAATTAATTTTTGGAGATCCTAATAGGTAAATTGGAATATGGCACGAAAATCGAGACACGACCCCTCGGGATAGGCCAACGGGCCTTGGTGGGGCTGCAGCCCCTGCCCTCGGGCAGGATGGGGCTGCGGCAGCCCCTGTGCAGGCCCACACCACCCACGGCCGCAGGCTTGGCCTGCAGCCAGGAGTGGCCGTGGCCTGCCTAAGGCTAGCCGCAGCCTGGGCGTGCAGCCTGCCGGCTGCTGCGCCCAACCTGGGCGTGCAGCCTGGCATTGCAGGCTTGGCCTACAGCCCGGCAGGGCTGCACATGGGGGCGGCCGTGGGCTGCCAGCCCCTCCGGGGTTGGTGGCTGCCCACGGCGGCTGCTGCTTACGGGGGCGGCGGTCCGACGGTCCAAAAATCAAAAAATTTTGATTTTTTAAATTTGAGATTTAATTTTAAATCATGTTTAAAAATATGTAATTAAAAAATTTCAAATTTTTTGAAATTACATATTATTACACATGATGTTTAAAATTGTTTAAAATTTAAATTTGAAATTTAAATTTGAAATTCGAATTTGGAATTTGAATTTGAAATTTAAATTTTTGGATATTTAAATTTTAAATAATTCTTGGGATGAGAAATAAATGGAGAGGCTACATAAAGATGGATACAAGAAGATGGAACAGAATTCAAGACCCAAAGAATGCTTTGGATGGAATTTTGTAATCTTTATTTTCTTTGTTCTAGGATGGAACCATAGCTTGGTTGTTCTGTCAATTATTTTTTCTGTGATATATCATGGATGTATAAATATGTATTGATGGATGTTTTGTATGCATATTTGATAACATGTCATATAGGATAGGTGAGTGCCGCTCATACTATATTGATCATACATAATTTGTCAAAACTTGCATGTTTTTCAAAATATTGAGTGGGAGAGGGTTTCAAACAAAACCCACGGCCTCCATTGTTGATCCATATGTGAAAGCATGGTAACGCCTCGCGTCAGTTCTGCCCTGACCACACCCCTCGGTAGGTGTTTACCGCCGCCGGTATACTAGATTGGATCTCCTATGTGGAAAACATGTTCGGGTACGATCCTATTCATGACCACCCCTCGATGGCTTGGTAGGACGTGGATCGGGCTACGTAAACAATGGTTATACACTCAAGACTCGTTTAGTTATTAACCTTCCCTAGAAGCTCTGTTAACTAAACTGGTGGCCAAATAAGCGGTTATTAATATATGTCTTAACCTTGGAGGAATTAAGGCAACATATATTAATTGGACGGGGTCCATGTTCCGGCTATTTGTTCTCATGACCACCCCTCGGTGGCTTGGGGCAATAGGTGCAGAGAATTACCGTTGCCATGCTACATGTTTTTCAAGTTTCATGTAGGAACATACTTGTATGTTTTATTTGCTAAATTATCTGTATATTTGCTTGGGCTTTGTAATGATGTCTAGTATAATTTTATTTCAGTTCAAAATGTCACTGACACCCCTCATTTCAATACTTACTGAAAATAAGTTGAATGGCGACAATTATAAAGATTGGAAAAGAAATCTATTAATAGTTCTCAGCTGCGAGAGACACAAGTTCGTGCTGGACGAACCATGCCCACCTGGGCCTAAACCTGACACACCACTTGAGGAGGTCCCGGTTGCCTATAATCGTTGAGACTTATCAAGTTGCTGGGGAGATCATGGACAATCTGGAGGACATGTTCGGAGGCCAAGAAAAATTGGCTCGACAGTCCGCTATCACCAGCATTATGAACTCCAAGCAAAAGGCGGGTACTCCATTGAAGGACCATATGATCACTCTAATGGGATTCTTCGCTAAGGCTGCCAAGAATGGTGCTGAGTTAGACTACAACACCCAGATCGAGATGGTGTTCAAGACTCTATCTAAAGATTTTGTGGGGTTTAAGGCCGCATACAATCTGGCGATAAAGGAGTTAGGACTAACCGAGCTCATGAAGCAACTACAGGCTTATGAGCGGATGATCAGGGATGAGGATGTAGTCCGACCTAAAGGAGAGGCCAATTTGGCGGAATCTTCCAATCCCTCACGGAAGAGGAAGAGGCCAAATAAGAAGCAAGTGGCTTCTAGTTCTTCTAATCCTCCTATCTCGGACGGGAAGAAGAAGAAGAAGAACAAGAAGCCAAAGGACCCTAAAAAGTCAAAATGCTTCCATTGTGGGAAGGTAGGTCACTTCAAGAAGGCTTGCCGGGAATTCCTAGCCGCCAAGGGCAAGGAAGGTAAGGAACTTCATTACCTGGAAGCATGTTTGGTGGAAGAATTGAAAGACACTTGGGTCATTGATTCGGGCACCACTAATCATGTTTGTGTTTCTATGTAGGGGTTCTAGAAACGAGAAGTCTACATGATAGGAGCCTCTCGTTGCGGACCGGAGATGGTAGCTTTGTGGTGGCTGAGGCAGTGGGAGATGTTTATCTTTATTTTGATCAATTTAGGTTTATTTTATTGAAAGACTGTTTTTATGTTCCTAATTTTAGGAGGAACCTTATATCGGTAGCTTGTTTAATAAAGGATTCTTATTCAGTTTCTTTTAGTAAAAGAGTTGATATTCGTAGAAATAAGTCTTTTATCTGTTCTAGATGGATGGATGGAAACCTATATTTGATCAAACCAAAGATGTACTCACTGCTTGACACTGAATTAATTGATAAATCTAAAAGGTTGAAAGTTTCTCACTCTAACAAGGCGTACCTTTGGCATTTAAGACTTGGTCATATTAATCAGGATAGGATTCAAAGATTGGTGAAAGACGGTCCTCTGGAATCTCTGAAGGAGGTACGACTTCCCCAATGTGAGTCTTGTCTAGAGGGTAAAATGGCTAAGAGGTCTTTTGGAGCTAAGGGTACAAGGGCTCAGGAGCTCTTAGAAATTGTGCATACTGACGTATGTGGCCCCATGAACGTCACAGCACGTGGAGGGTTCGAGTATTATGTCTCTTTTATAGATGATTACTCGAGGTATGGATATGTGTATCTGATGCACCGCAAGAGCGAAACCTTTGACAAGTTCAAAGAGTATCGTGCGGAAGTGGAAAAGCAATTGGATAAATCCATAAAGACACTTCGATCTGATCGAGGTGGTGAATACCTCTCTAACGAATTTCTAGGACATCTTGTAGAGAACGGGATATTATCCCAATTGACTACACCTGGTACTCCACAACAGAATGGTGTAGCCGAAAGGAGAAACAGGACCTTATTGGATATGGTACGGTCCATGATGAGTTATTCAACGCTGCCATTATCATTTTGGGGATATGCTTTACAAACGGCATGCTATATTCTGAACCAAGTTCCGAGCAAATCAATTCCTAGAACTCCGTATGAATTGTGGCGTGGCAGGAAGCCCTCCCTTGGACATATGAGAATATGGGGCTGCCCGGCACATGTACTGGATGGGGATGCGAAAAAGTTGGAACCAAGATCAGAATTATGCATGTTTGTAGGGTATCCAAAAGGAACTAAAGGAGGTCTGTTCTATAACCCGAAGGAACAAAAGTACCCATGCGACATTCTTGGAGGAAAGTCACATGAATGACTTTAAGCCTCGAAGCAAAGTGGTGCTAGAGGAGCTATCGGGTAAAAGAACTACTCCACAGATTTCGGTCTTGGACGCAAGTCCGAGTTCCAGTGAAAGACCTGCAGACGATCAACAATTTAGGATGCCTCGTCGTAGTGGGAGGGTTTCTAAGAAACCTAATTTCTTCATGTATGATGCTGAGGTATACCAGGCTGAGGCTCATGAGCATGAGGAAGATCCGGTCACATATGATGAAGCTATAAATGATGTTGATTCTAAATCTTGGAAACAGGCTATGAACAATGAGATGGATTCTATGAAATCCAACTCTGTTTGGGAACTTGTAGATTTGCCGGATGGGATAAAACCCATTGGATGCAAATGGATCTACAAAAGAAAGAAGGATGCGGAAGGGAGAGTAGAAACTTTCAAAGCTAGACTGGTTGCAAAGGGATACACGCAAAAGGCTGGAATCGATTACGAGGAAACCTTTTTGCCTGTTGCTATGCTGAAGTCTATCCGTATTCTTCTGTCCATTGCTGCGGCTCTCGATTATGAGATCTGGTAAATGGATGCCAAGACGGCATTCTTGAATGGCCATCTTGAAGAGTGTATCTATATGATACAGCCCGAAGGGTTCGTAGCGAAAGGCCAAGAAAGGAAAGTCTGCAAGTTGCTTAGATCCATTTATGGATTAAAGCAGGCATCCCGCTCATGGAACCAGAGGTTTGATCAAGCGATTAAGACATTTGGTTTTAAGTAGAACGTTAATGAACCTTATGTTTATAAACGTATTAAGGATGGAAAAGTAGTCTTTCTGATACTCTATATCGATGATATACTACTCATTGGGAATGATATAGGGAACTTATCATCGGTCAAGCTTTGGTTATACCAACAGTTTGACATGAAGGACTTGAGAGAAGCTAATTATGTTCTAGGCATTCGTCTCTTCAGAGATCGAAAGAACAAAATGATAGCGTTATCCCAAGCTTCATACATAGATAAAATAATTGACAAATATGCAATGCTAGAGGCAAAGAAAGTTACATAACCTTCTATTGCCGGTCTAACTCTTTCATTGGATGACTGTCCAAAGACATCGGAAGAAAGAGAGCATATGAGTAAGGTCCCTTATGCATCCGCTGTGGGTAGCCTTATGTACGCTATGCTTTGCACTCGCCCGGACATATGTTTTGCAGTAGGTATGGTGAGTCGATATCAAGCGAATCCTAGAACCAAGCACTGGCAAGCAGTAAAGCATATACTCAAGTATCTTAAGAGAACGAGGAATTATATGCTGGCGTATTCTGGAGGGCACCTAACACCCATAGGATACACGGACTCAGACTTCCAGACTTGTAAGGATTCAAGGAAATCGACATCTGGATCAGTGTTTTTACTCGGAGGAGGCCCCATTGTGTGGAGGAGCGTGAAGCAGGGCTGCACAGCTGACTCTACTATGGAGGCTGAGTATGTGGCTGCGGCTGAGGCATCTAAAGAAGCGGTTTGGCTCCGCAAGTTCTTTAGAGACCTTGAGGTCATTCCGGGTGTTGACAAGCCTATCACACTTTACCGTGATAATACAGGGGCTATTGCCAACACAAGGGAATCTCGGCACTACAAGAGGACCAAGCACATCGATCAGAGATATCATATTATTAGTGGGCATGTGGAGACAGGACAAGTGGATGTATGTAAGATCCCGTCCGAGGATAACATCGCTGATCCCTTTACTAAGACTTTGGTGGCTAGAAGCATTGAGAGACATGTAGAGGCGATGGGGATACGTAACATGGCACATCTGCTGGCTTAGGGTAAGTGGGAGATTGTTAGGAAATGCCCTAAGTATTAGAGACATTTTGATGTATTCATTTTGAACTGGATAATAAAATTATATATAGAGGTTATTCATTACATTGCTATCTGTCCTCGTCTTATTTACATGTTAAAGTAAATGTAAGCAAATATGGCTCACTGACTGCTTGTGTTAAAACTGTTAGAACGTTGCATGCAATGGACTTTTGTATGCGAGAAGACAATGTTCTAAAGTTAGCAGTCTAAACTATGGTCTGTAATCTATGGGCTTAGACCGAGCATCTAACTCATGTTAAGACTATTATGTTGTCTAAAGCCTTGGAGGGGACGGTCTGTCTTGACTGTCTGGAGCTGGACTCCAAGTAGAGACATAGATATATTGCTTGGTTGTGACATATCAGACCGGGACTAAAGCGTGATTGATCTACGTAGTCCGCTATGAGTGGATCAATCTGCTTTTGACGTTCATTGTGCAATAACCTTAATCCTGAGTAAATGAACTACTTCATGTATATGACTTGTGTACTTTGATGTTCCAATGGCTAAAGCGGTAGTAAGCTTATAGACCGGTTCGTTGGGTGCATGACTTGTATACGATGAAGGGTTTGTTTGCAGATATCGGAATCATAGCTCTGAGGAGTTAAAGGTATCCTCTTAAAGGCATTATACTGAATGTGAAAATGGACAAGGCCTTGGGTCATCTACTGGGCGGATGACTTCTTATTCACATATGGTGAATAATCATTTTCTTAATTCGGTAGTATAATGGAACTTTAAGATAGCCTGATCAGTAGGATTAAACGGACTTTGACCTAAGGCTGATCATAGATATCATATGAGGGTTTTGCATATATGACAAGGTCATTGGATAGTAGCTCGTCACAGGCTTACGTGATACGGTATATAATTGGGAGTTCAGTTTCAGGTTTATAGTGGTGTGACTCTGAAACTAGTGATCATATGATTGAGTTATTTGGTAAAGAATGATGATCATATGGAATCACGGGAGCCCGATTATATATGTCCAATCAGTCCCTCTACTAGCTCCACATAATTCCTTAACGTTTGGCAAATTGATTTGTGTATGCTATTGGCTGGTTTATTATGCATGGATGGTGATGATACAGGATTAGGATGGTAGACAAGATTCTCTCCGGTTGGATTCAGATTTTGTTTTGGATAATAGAGTACACAATTATTCGAACTCCAAATAAAGTTGCCATGATTTTATTTGAGATTGGATTGGAGTTGTAGAAAATTATCCATGAGAACAAGAATATGAAACACAACCGTTTTGTGGAATTTGAAATTTGAATTTTGAAATTTGAAATTTGAATTTTGAAATTTGAAATTTGAATTTGAAATTTGAATTTGAAATTTGAATTTGAAATTTGAATTTGAAATTCGAATTTAAAATTTGAATTTGAAATTTAAATTTGACATTTGAAATTTGAATTTGAAATTTGAATTTGAAATTTGAAATTCAAATTTTGAATCACAGTCCAAGTAGGATTCGAATTTGTTGTGGAAAATCCACAAGGTTTGAAATTCGAATTTGAGTTGGATTTGGAGAGGATAATCTTGTTAGAATCCTACTTGAATTTTAAATCTAAATCCCAACAAAAGTGGACGAAAATTTTGAGGATAATCCTCAATGAAAAATTCAGATTTTGCGGATAAGATTCAAGGGAAAATTCAAGCTTCAATCCTAGTTGAATTTGGATTCTCTCCTTCCCTAAAAAGTGACCGGAAATTTGGAGAATCTCTCCTAGGAAATTCGGTTATTTTTGGATAAGGTTGAGATAAGATTCAAGCTTGAAAATCCTAGTGGAATTTTGATTCTTCCTTATCCTAAAAGTGGCCGAAAATTTGGAGAATATTTTCTCCTAGAAATTTCGGATTTTTTGGTTGAAAAAGGGGGATAAAATTCTAGTTAAGATCTTGTTTAGATTTGGATTGGATTTATCCTAAGAAAACCGAATTTAATTGTGGAGATTCTCCCTTGGAAAATTCAGATTTTTTGGTTATGGATAAGGGAGAAAATCTTTTCTTAGTCCAATTCGAATTCAGAGAATCACCTCATGCAGGTCTATAAATAGAGGTCCTGCCACTCAAGTTCTCTCAGACCACAGACTCTCAGGTGAGCAGGCTTATTGTTGCACAGCTCATCGTGACAATAAAGTTCTTTAGAGATCTGGGTGGTCGAAAGAAGACTAGCAGTGCTAGCATACCGATCGAGGTTCAGAGTGCCCACACACTCAGCCATTCGGGAATTGGAGAATAGTAGAGAAGGCTAGTTGGTTGAAGCCTCCGGTCATTCTCCTCCTGCAAGATTGGCGTCCTTGAGGTATGAGTTTTAATTGTTGTTGGTTTATTGTATATGGCATCATGAGATATTTAACGATCTAAAAATTTTTATTGTTCCGCTGCGCCACTCTGATACGTTTTTTACCGATTTATTTTCCTACAGGGGCCACCTATATCAGTGTGCACAATTTCTAAGAGCTCCTGAGCCCTTGTACCCTTAGCTCCAAAAGACCTCTTAGTCATCTTTCCCTCTAGACAAGACTCACATTGAGGAAGACGTACCTCCTCTAGAGATTCTGGAGTATCGTCTTTCACCAATCTTTGAATCCTATCCTAATTAATATGACTAAGTCTTAAACGCCAGAGATACACCTTGTTAGAGTGATAAACTTTCAACCTTTTATAGTTAACTATTAATTCGGTGTCAAACAGTAAGTACACCTTTGGTTTGATCAAATATAGGTTTCCATCCATCCATCCAGAACAGATAAAAGACTTATTTCTATGAATATCAACTTTTTACTAAGAGAAACTGAATAAGAATCCTTTATTAAACAAGCTACCGATATAAGGTTCCTCCTAAAATTAGGAACATAAAAACAGTCTTTCAATAAAATAAACCTAAATTTATCAAAGTAAAGATAAATATCTCCCACTACCTCAGCCACCACCAAAATGCCATCTCTAGTCTGCAACGAAAGGCTCCTATCATGTAGACTTCTCATTTCCATGAACCCTTGCATAGAAACACAAACATGATTAGTGGCGTCCAAATCAATGACCCAAGTGTCTTTCGATTCTTCCACCAAACATGCTTCCAAAATGAAGTTCCTTACCTTCCTTGCCCTTGGCGACTAGGATTTCTCGGCAAGCCTTCTTAAAGTGACCTACCTTCCCACAGAGGAAGCATTTGGACTTTTTAGGGTCCCTGGGCTTCTTGTTCTTCTTCTTCCTATTGAGACAGGAGGATTAGAAGAACTGGAAACCGCTTACTTTTGATTTGGCCTCTTCCTCTTCCGTGAGGGTTTGGAAGATTCTGTCAAATTGGCCTTTCCTTTGGGTTGGACCGCATCCCCATCCCTGATCATCCACTCATAAGCTTGGAGTTACTTCATAAGCTCAGTTAGTCCTAACTCCCTTGTCGCCAGATTGTATGTGGCCTTAAACCCCACAAAATCTTTAGACAGAGTTTTAAACACCATCTCGATCTGGGTGTTGTAGTCCAACTCAGCACCATTCTCGGCAGCCTCAGCAAAGAATCCCATTAGAGTGATCATATGGCCCTTTACCGGAGTGCCCGCCTTCTGCTTAGAGTTCATAATACTGGTTATAGCAGACGGTCGAGCCAACTTTTCTTGGCCTCTGAACATGTCCTCCAGATTTTCCATGATCACTCCAGCAACTTGATAAGTCTCATGCTGCTTTTGTAAAGCACTCGTCATGCTAGCCAGAATGTAGCATCGAGCTATCTCATTGGATTCTCTCCAACGAGTATAGGCAACCAGGACTTCCTCAAGCGGTGTGTCAGGTTTGGGCCCTGGTGGGCATGGTTCGTCCAGTACAAACTTGTGTCTCTCGCAGCTAAGAACTATCAACAGATTTCTTTTTCAATCTTTATAATTATTGCTATTCAGTTTATTCTTAGTAAGTATTGAAATGAGGGGTGTCGGTGACATTTTGAATTGAAATAAAATTATACTAGACATCATTACAAAGCCCAAGCAAATATAAAGATAATTTAGCAAATAAAACATACAAGTATGTTCCTACATGAAAATTGAAAAATATGTAGCATTGCAACGGTAATTCTCAGCACCTATTGCTCCAAGCTACGGAGGGGTGGTCATGAAACAAATAGTTGGAACATGGACCCCGTCCAATTAATATATGTTGCCTTAAATCCTCCAAGTTTAAGACATATATTAATAACCGCTTATTTGGCCACCAGTTTAGTTAACAGAGCTTCTAGGGAAGGTTAATAACTAAACGAGTCTTGAGTGTATAACCATTGTTTACGTAGCCCGATCCACGTCCTACCAAGCCACCGAGGGGTGGTCATGAATAGGATTGTACCCGAACACGTTTTCCACATAGGAGATCCAATCTAGTATATCGGCAGCGGTAAACACCTATCGAGGGCTGTGGTCAGGACAGAACTAACATGAGGCGTTACCATGCTTTCACATATGGATCAATAATGGAGGCTGTGGGTTTTGTTTGAAACCCTCTCCCACTCAATATTTTGAAAAATATGCAAGTTTTGACAAATATGTATGATTAATATAGTATGAGCGGCATTCACCTATCCTATATGACATGTTATCAAATATGCATATAAAACATCCATGACATATCATAGAAAAATAATTGACAGAATAACCAAGCCATGGTTCCATCCTAGAACAAAGAAAATAAAGATTACAAAATTCCATCCAAAGCATTTTTTGGGTCTTGAATTTTGTTTCGTCTTCTTGTATCCATCTTTATGTAGCCTCTCTATTTATTTCTCATCCCAAGAATCCTTTAAAAATTTAAATTCCAAAAATTTAAATTTCAAATTCAAATTCCAAATTCGAATTTCAAATTTAAATTTCAAATTCAAATTTTAAACAATTTTAAACATCATGTGTAATAATATGGAATTTCAAAAATTTTAAACTTTCAATTACATATTTTTAAACATGATTTAAAATTAAATCTCAAATTTAAAAATCAAAATTTTTCGATTTTAGAACCGTCGCCCCACCACCCTTGGAGGCCGGCAGCCACCATGGGCAGCCCACGGCCGCCCCTTGTGCAGCCCTACCGGGCTGCAGGCCAAGCCTGCAACGCCAAGCTGCATGCTTAGACTGGGCGCAGCAGCCGGCAGGCTGCACACCCAGGCTACGGCCAGCCTTGGGTGGGCCACGGCCACCCTCGGCTACAGGCCAAGGCTACGGCCATGGGTAATCATGGCCTATCAAGGGGCTGCCGCAGCCCCATCCTGCCCGAGGGTAGGGGCTGTAGCCCCATCAAGGCCCGATGGCCTATCCCGAGGGGTCGTGTCTCGATTTTCGTGTCATATTCTAATTTACCCATTAGGATCTCCAAAATTTAATTTGAATCAATTAAATTGAAATTTTTCATACAATCAAAATTTCAACCTTTAAATCAAATTTAACTTTTAGGAAAAATAAATTACGGTCTTAATAAACTGCTCCCATGGTTGCATAAAAATTCCTAAATACAAATTTTCTAAATTCTAAAGAGCCATAACCAGCAAAAACAAGCATGCTTATAATAATTCAAAAAATTAAAATAACCATATACTACATACATAATCCATGATAACAACATAAAGAATCCTAGAATGCCACTCTCTAAATATCAAATCTATAGATAAATAAAAAGACTAATTAATTGTCTAATTTATGTACATGGCATAGTCATGAGATGGCTCTGATACTAATTGTAGGAGATAAATCAGTAAAAATGTATCAGAGTGACGCAGTGGAACAATAAAAATTTTTCAAGATCGTTAAATATCTCATGATGCCATATACAATAAACCAACAACAATTTAAACTCATACCTCAAGGATGCCAATCTTGTAGGAGGACAATGATCGGAGGACTTCAACCAACTACCCTTCTCTACTATTCTCCAATTCTTGAATGAATGAGTGTGTGGGCACTCTGAACCTCGATCGGTATGCTAGCACTACTAGTCTTCTTCCGACCACCTAGATCTCTAAAGAACTTATTATCACAGTAAGTTATGCAATAGTAAGCCTGCTCATCTGAGAGTCTGTGGTCTGAGAGAACTAGAGCGGTAAGACCTCTATTTATAATGTGGTGGCCCCGAATCTAACCACGTGAAACCGTCATGATCCGACTCCGTTGTGAGCCAAGAAAGCCTGTGTACTAAATCCAGATCGCCATTTAAAACTCTTTTTCTTACAACTCTTATTTTTCAGGGCCCAAAATTTCACCCATAATTTTTTTTCTTTTTAATACACATTTTCCTCAAACGAAAGCTAAGTATGAAAGCCATATGAAATATAAAACGGTGAGTTATGCAACAATAAGCCTGCTCACCTGAGAGTCTGTGGTCTGAAAGAACTGGAGTGGCAGAACCTCTATTTATAGTCTTGCATGAGGTGATTCTCTGAATTCGAATTGGATTAGGAGAAGATTTTCTCCCTTATCTACAACATAAAATTCGAAATTATCCAAGGGGAAAATCCCAACAAAATTTTGGCCAACATTAGGATTATCCAATTCAAATCTAAACAAGATTTTAACATGAATCTTATCTCCTTTTTTCAACCAAAAAATCCGAAAATCCAAGGGGAAAAGTCCCAACAAAAATTTTGACCACTTTTGGATAAGGGAAGAATCAAAATTCCACTAGGATTTTCAAGCTTGAATCTTATCTCATCCTTATCCAAAATAATCGAAAATCTTCTAGGAGATTCACTCAAAAAATTCGGCCATTATTAGGGAGGAGAGAATCCAAATTCAACTGGGATTAAAACTTGAATTTTTCCTTCAACCTTATCCACAAAAAATCCAAAAATTCCATAAGGATAATCCTCAAAATTTTCATCCATTATTATTAGTATTTGGATTCAAAATTCAAGTAGGATTCTAACAAGATTTTCCTCTCCATATCCAACTCAAATTCGAATTTCATTCCTTGTAGATTTACCACAAGAAATTCAAATCCCACTTGGACTGTGATTCAAAATTTGAATTTCAAATTTCGAATTCAAATTTCAAATTTCAAATTTCAACATTTAAATTTCAAAATCCACAAAACAGTTGTATTTCAAATTCTTGTTCTCATGGATAATTTTCTACAACTCCAATCCAACCTCAAATAAAATCATGGCAACTTTATTTGGAGTTCGAATAATTGTGTACTCTATTATCCAAAACAAAATCTGAATCCAACCGAAGAGAATCTTGTCAACCATCGTAATCCTATGTCAACACCATCGATGCATAATCAACTAGCCAATAGCATACACAAATCAATTTGCCAAACGTTAAGGAATTATGCGGAGCTAGTAGAGGGACCAATTGGACATATATAATTGGGCTTCCATGAATCCATATAATCATCATTCTTTACCGAAGAAATCAATCATATAATCACTAATTTTAGAGTCACACCACTATAAATCTGAAACTAAACTCCCAATTATATACCGTATTACGTAAGCTTATGACAAGCTATCGTCCAATGACCTTGTCATGTATGTAGAACCCTCATATGATATCCATGATCAGCCTTAGGTCAAAGTCCGTTCAATCCTACTCATCAGGCTATCTTAAAGTTCCATTATACTACCGAATAAAGAAAATGATTATTCACCATATATGAATAGGAAGACATTCGCCCAGCAGACGACCCAAGCCTTGTCCATTTTCACATTCAGTATAATGCCTTTAAGAGGATACCCTTAACTCCTCATTAGAACTATGATTCCGATATCTGTAAACGAATCCTTCATCGTATACAAGTCATGCACCCAACGAACCAGTCTATAAGCTTACTACCTCTGAGATGCTTTAGCCATTGGAACATCAAAATACACAAGTCATATACATGAAGCTGTCCATCTACTCAGGATTAAGGTTACTGCACAATGAACGTCAAAAGTAGATCGATCCACTCAAAGCGGACTTCGTAGATCAATCACATTTTAGTCCCGGTCTAATATGTCACCACCAAGCAACATATCTGTGTCTCTACTTAGGAGTCTATGCTCCAGACAGTCAAGACAAACCATCCCCTCCAAGGCGTTAGACAACATAATAGTCTTAACATGAGTTAGATGCTCGGTCTAACCTCATAGACTACAGACCATAGTTTAGACCGCTTACTTTAGAACATTATTTTCTCGCATACAAAAGCCCATTGTATACAACGTTCTAATAGTTTAACACAAGCAGTCAGGGAGCCATATTTGCTTACATTTACTTTAACATGTAAATAAAACGAGGACAGATAGCAATGTAATGAATAACCTCTATATATAATTTTGTTATCCAGTTCAAAATAAATACATCAAAATGTCTCTAATGCTTAGGGTATTTCCTAACAATTACCTCGTGTATTGACTGTTTAGCCTATCGGGTTACTTTTACCGATTTAAAACTTATTACTAAAAAATGTCATTTGTTTTTGTGAAATTCCTTAGGATTTGAACACAAACTCCCTTTTTCACCCTGTTGGAAGGTGAGGGTGTTTACATAAACCATTTTCTTGTTTAAAAAGAACACATTTTGGTGTTCACTTGAAGGTGGTTTTTAAACCCTTTTTCGAAAAACTGTTTGTAACTCATTTTAAACGATTGAATTTGCGAACTAGGAAAACATGAAACTTTGAGTCCTCGATGAGATGATCTACTTTCATGTTCACCTTGGAGCTTGATTCAAACTCTAACATGTCCTAAACCTAGCAAACCCGTAGCTAAAACTGTGCCCATTTTAGAAAAATTTCCACTTTTTTAGTTATTTGAAAACTACTTTGTTTAAGGCCATAAACGGCCGAATTTTTAAAACCTACATAGGACATCTTTTAGTTTTTGATGTGATCTACAACTTTCATGTTGAGCCTGAGATCCGGTTCGGACTCTAAATTGCTCATTTTTATAAAAATCCAGGGCTTTGAATCTAGCACAACCGAACCAAGTGGTGACTAAAGTTTCATGTAGACCAAGGGTGGAAATGGAGTCGACTAGGGCTAGTAAGAAACATAAAAATCTCCTTGGTTAACCAAGCTAAATAACCAACTAAAACCACAACGAAAATGTCCTAGCAATTTAACTCAAAGTGGTCTTGAAGTGACTTAAAGAAATGGCTCCTCCCAAGCTAGTGTGTAGCTGATTTTTGGTAAAAATTTTGGTGAACTTTGATGTGTGTTGGAGGTACAAGGGCATCGGCTGGCTGATGAGAATGAGAAGGAAAGTTGGTGTCTTGAGAGCTTTTTGGTGAGCCAAAGGAAGAAAATGGAGTTGAAAGCCATGCACACCTATTTATAGACAAATGCTAAGTAAGTTTAATCAACTCTAAGCCAACTTAATTAAGCCAAACCTTAAGTAATCTAGGGGATAAATTTGTTGCTACCACCTAGCTAAAAAACATGGGGGCTGAAGAGAAAAGAAGCACAAATTGCATTAATTGCTTGATAAAATCTATAGTGTGTTACCTCATTTTTTATTCAAGGTGTCATAAGCATGCTTCCTTGTTCTGTGGGAAAATTTTCCACCTTGCCTCCTAAGGCTATGTTTGGTTGCTTTCAAACACGGTTTTTGAGGGGAAGAAATCATCTGCAAAAGCTTCCCTTAACAGTCTAATTTCTTATAACAGTGTTCGGTCCTTTTTCGGTAGTATTCTACACTTACCGAACGTGGATTTTCTTGATCCAATTCTTATAGTATTCATTCTTGGTTGAGCTGTAGTGCCTATGAGCCCATTCTGTGCCTATTTACTATTCATTTATGGTACTGTGGTTTTATCTACATTGTACTAACGCTGCGCACGTATAGTACAACTTTTTTGTACGAACTTTCAGACACAGTCTATCCTGACTAATTTGGACGTGCTGATTTCAAATTTATTAGTTTTACATCCATCTAAGGTCGTATGGACCAGTTTTCTGGATTTGTTTGACTCCTACTTAGAAATCAGCTTTTGTGCTCAACTGACCAGTTTAAGCGTTATGAGTTTAAATATATCAGTTTTAGGCTGAGAAGTAGTCGTCTTGACCCTTTTCCCGATACTATGTATGCCTAACACAAAATTTCACGTTCTGTGCTTAATTGACTAAATTGAGCATGTTGATTATAAATATATTAGTTATGTCAAGAAAACGTCATCTTAACCATTTTCTCGATACTGTATATTTATTAGGAAAAATTTCATTGTTGTGCTCATTTGACCAGTCTGAGCGTACTATGACTAGCTCGTCAGTTCTGTGTCAAGAAATGGTCGTTTGGACTAGTTTCTTGGTACTGCATGTCTCACATGCATACTCACATGTACTAAGGTGAACTGATCTCACTCTCGGTTGCCCCTTTTCATTGCATGAATAGTAATTAAACATTTCTTTACCCGTTTAATTCATTCAAACTAGAAAATTATACTGTATTCATTAACTTAATTACTTATTACAGAGTAATTAGGTTCCACGAACATGGTGGTCATTACAATCTATATGCTACAGTCTGAAGGGTTCGTGGTAAAAGGCCAAGAAAGAAAAGTGTGCAAGTTGCTTAGATCCATTTATGGATTAAAGCAAGCATCCCACTCATGGAACCAAAGGTTTGATCAAGCGATTAAAATATTCAGTTTTGAGTAAAACATTGATGAACCTTGTGTTTATAAACTTATTAAAGATAGAAAAGTGGTCTTTCTTGTGCTCTATATCAATGATATACTACTCATTGGGAATAATGTAGGGAATTTATCATCGGTCAAGCTTTGGCTAAACCAATATTTTGACATGAAGGACTTGGGAGAAGCCAATTATGCTCTAGGCAATTATCTCTTTAGAGATTGAAAGAACAAAATAATAGCATTATCCCAAGCATCATAAATAGACAAGAAATTGACAGGTATGTCATACAAGAGGCAAAGAAAGATTCATAACTTTCCATTGCCGGTCTAACTCTTTCATTAGATAACTGCCCCAAGACATCGGAAGAAAGAGAGTGTATGAGTAAGGTCCCTTATGCATCCGCTGTGGGTAGACTTATATACGTTATACTTTGTACACGCCTAGATATTTGTTTTGCAATAGGTATGGTGAGTCAATATCAAGCAAATCTTGGAATCAAGCACTGACAAGTAGTAAAGCATATACTCAAGTATCTTAAGAGAACGAAGGATTATATATTGATGTATTTTGGAGGGAACCTAACACTCGTAGGATACACGATTTAGGGAGCATTTGATAAACACATTGCATTTTGATTGTATTTGAATGAAATTTGTTTTTTGAATGTTGTATTTGGTTGAAAAGTATTTGTTTTGTATTTGAATGAAATGTGTGTTTGGATGAAAAGTATTTTAGAGTTGAAAATTTGATATGATTGGTAAAAGTAGAGATAAATAGTAGAGTTAAAAAGTTGATGTGATTGTTTTAAAAATATTTTGAATAGTAATTATTTTCGTAACACTGTTACAAAATTTGTGTTTGGTGTAAAATTGTATTGTATTTGAGTAAAATTAAAATGAAATTCTTTTCCAAACGTCACCTTAGACTTTCAGACTTATAAGGATTCAAGGAAGTCGACATCAGGATCAGTGTTCGTGCTCGAAGGAAGCGCTATTATGTGGAAGAGCGTGAAATAAGGTTGCACAGCTGACTCTACGATGGAGGTTGAGTATGTGGCTGCGGCTGAGGCATCTAAAGAAGCAGTTTGCTCCGTAAGTTCTTTAGAGACCTTGACATCATTTTGAGTGTTGACAAAGCTATCACACTCTATTATGACACTCTATTACGACAATAGTGCGATTATTGACAACACTAGGGAATCTAGGCACCACAACAGAACAAAGCACATAGATCGAAGGTACCACATAATAAAAGGGCATGTGGAGGCAGGACTAGTGGATGTTTGTAAGGTTGCATCTGAGAATAATATTGTTGACCCTTTTACTAAGACTTTGATAGCTAGAAGTTTTGAGAGGCATGTTAAGGTGATAGGGATGTGAAACATGGCCTATTTACTGGCTTAGAGCAAGCAGGAGATTATTAAGAAATGCCGTAACCATAAAAGACATTTTAATGTGTTTCATTTATTTTGAACTAGATAATAAAAATTATATTTAAAAGTTATTCATTGCATTGATGTATGTCCTCTCTCTATTTACATGTTGAAACAAATGTAAGCAACTATAGGTCACTAACTGCTTGTGTTAAACTATTAGAATATCACATGTAATGGACTTTGTATGTGAGCAGACAATATTTTAAAGTAAGTAGTCTAAATTATGATCTATAGTCTATGGGGTTAAACCAAACATCTAACTCATGTTAAAACTATTATGTTGTCTAAAGCCATGGTAGGGATGGTTTGTCTTGACAGTCTAGAGCATAGACTCTAGAGTAGAGACATAGATATGTTGCTTGGTGGTGACATATTTGACTGGGACTAAAGCATGATTGATCTAAGTAGTCCACTACAAGTGGATCAATCTGCTTTCAACATTCATTATGTAATAACCTTAATCCTGAGTAAATGAACTACTTCATGTATATGGCTTGTGTAATTTGATGTTCCAATGGCTAAAGCATCTTAAAGGTAGTAAGCTTATAGATCGGTTTGTTGCGTGCATGACTTATATATGATGGAGGGTTTGTTTACAGATATTGGAATCATAGCTCTAATAAAGAGTTAAGGGTATCCTCTTAAAGGCATTATATTGGATGTTAAAATGGACAAAGCCTTGAGTTGTCTGCTAGGCAGATGATTTCTTATTCACTTATGGTGAATAATCATTTTCTTATTCAGTAGAATAATGGAACTTTAAGATAGGTTGATCAGTAGGTTGAACGAACTTTGACCTAAGGCTGATCATGGATATCATATGAGGGTTTTGCATACATGACAAGGTCATTGGATAATAGCTTGTCACAGGCTTTCGTAATACGGTATGTAATTGAGAGTTCAGTTTTAGGCTTGTAGTGGTATGACTCTTAAATTAGTAATCATACGATTTAGTTATTCAGTACAGAATGATGATCATATAGATTCATGGAAGCCCGAATATATATGTCTAAATGGTCGTTCTACTAGCTTCACATAATTCCTTAACGGATGGCCAATTAATCAGGATATATTTATTAGCTTGTTGTCTTGCATGGATATAGATGGTGTCCTCAAAGGATAAAGGTAGAAGACAAGATTCTCTCCTAATTGAATTTGAATTTTGTTTTGGATAAGAGATTACACAATTATTCGAATTCTAAATAAAGTTGCCATGATTTTATTTGAATTTGAGTTGAAGTTGTGGAAAATTATCCATGTGGACAAAAATTTGAAATTTAAGTATTTTGTAGAGTTTGAAATTTGAATTTTGAAATTTAAATTTTGAATTTGAAATTTTAATTTAAAATTTGAATTTGATATTTAAATTTGAAATTTAAATTTAAATTTGAATTTGATGTTTGAATTTGAAATTTAAATTTAAATTTGAATTTGATGTTTGAATTTGAAATTTAAATTTGAAATTTGTATTTGAAGTTTGAATTTTTGAAATTTGAACTTTGAAATTTAAATTCAAATTTTAAATCACAAACCAAGTGGCAACCGAATTTTGTTGTGGATAAATCCACATGGCAAATTCGGTTTTCTTGTAGATAAAGGAAAGGAAGATCTTTTTTGAATCCTACTTGAATTTTGAATCCTAATCCCTCTAGATGTGGATGAATTTGTTGAAGGGATCTCACCCTTGATGGATTCAGTTTTTATGGATAAGGATGAAGGAAAATTCAAGTTATAATCCTATTTAAATTTTGAATCTCTCCCTCACATGCTGTAATCGACTTTCCTCTATGGATAATGCCAAAGGGGTGGATAAGTGTGAGATGAAATTCAAGTTCAAATCTTATTTGAATTTTGTGTCTTACTTCCTCTTGGAGTGGCCAAATCTAGCCATGATTTTGGCCTTAGAGAGAATTAGTTTTGGCTGAAAATGGAAGATAAAAATTCAAGTCAAATCTTGTTTGAATTTTGAATAAAAGATCTCCTAGGTGTGGTCGAAAATTCAAGGGAGATTTTGGCCTAAGGGAGTTTGGATTTTTGTGTGGAAAAAGGGGAGAAAATCTTTTCTTGGTCTAATTCAAAATTTAAGAGATCACCTCATGCAAAATTATAAATAGGGGTCCTACCACTCTAGTTCTCTCAAACCACAGACTCTCAGGTGAGTAGGCTTATTGTTGCACAAATCATCGTAGCAATAAGTTCTTAATGAGATTTTGGGTGGTTGGAAGAAGACTAGCAGTGCTAGTATACCGATTGAGGATCCAAGTGCCTATACACTCTGTCATCCAGGAATTGGAGAATAGTAAAAAAGGTGTTGAAGCTCTACAGTCATTCTCCTCCTGCAATCTTGGTGTCCTCTGAAGGTATAAAATTATTATTATTAATTTATTATATATGATATCATGAGATATTTAATGATTTTGAAAAATTTTTGTAATTCTGCTGTGCTATCTTGATCGATTTTTCCTACATACAGAAGCAACATGAAACATATCAAGTTATCGAGAAGATCATGGAAAACTAGGAGGATATATTCGAAGGCCAAAAAAAGTAGCTTGATAGTCTTTCATCACGAGTATAATGAACTCTAAGCCAAAGGTAGATACACTGATGAAGGACCATATGCGTATGCTGATGGCACCCTTTACTATCAACAGCCTCAACAAAGAATGCCATAAGTATAAGCATATGATCTTTTATTGGAGTACCGACCTTCTGCCTAGAGTTCATTATACTTGTGATAGTAGACTATCGAGTCAACTTTTGTTGGCCTCCAAACATGTCCTCCAAGTTTTTCATGATCTCTTTAGCAACTTGATAGATTTCATCTTGCTTTTGTAAAGCACTCGTCATACTAGCGAGGATATAGTATCGAGCTATCTCGTTAGAATCTCTCCAATGAGTATACATGATAGGGACATCTTCAAATGATGTATCAGGCCGAGGCCTTGGTGGGCATGGTTCATCTAGTACAAACTTATGTCTCTTGTAGCTAGGAACTACTAGCAAGTTTCTTTTCTTGTCTTTATAATTATCGTCGTTTATTTTTTTTTTTTTCAATCAATAATGAGATTAGAGGTATTGGTGACATTTTTATTTGAAATAAAATATATAAAAATATCATGACAAAGCCTAAGCAAATATATAGATTATTTAGCAAATAAAACATACAAGTATGTTCCTATAAGAAACTTGGAAAAAACATGATACCTTGTAACAGTATTTCTCAGCTTCTATTGCTTCAAGCCACCAAAGGTTAGTCATGAGACAAATAGTCACAACATAGACCCCATTAAATTAATATATTTTGCCTTAAATCCTCCAAGGTTAAGACATATATTAATAATTGGTTATTTTGGCCACCAGTTTAACTAACAAAGCGTCTAAGGAAGATTTATAGCTAAACAAGTCTTGAGTGTGTAACCATCGTTTACGTAATCCGATCTATGTCCTATCCAAGCCATTGAGAGATGGTCATGAATAAGATCATGCCTAAATACATTTTTCACTTAGCAGATCCAGCCTAATATACCGATGGTGGTAAACAACTACCAAGGGGTGTGATCAGGGTGGAACTGATGTGAAGCATTACCATGCTTTCACATATGGATCAACAATAAAGGTCATGGATTGTGTTTGAAACCCTCTCCCACTAAATATTTAAAAAACATGCATGATCAATATAGTTTGAGCGACATTCTTCTATCCTATGACATGTTATCAAATATGCGCACATAACATCCATGAATACACATTCATCCATCCATGATAAAATATAGAATAAATAAATGACGGAAAATTAAATAACCTAGCCATGGTCTCATCCTAGAAAAAAGATAAATAAAATATTCCAAAATTACATCCAAAGCATTCTTTGGGTCTTGAAATTTGTTCCATCTTCACGTACCCATCTTTATATAGCTCTTCTATTTATTTCTCATCCTAAAAATTAATTAAAATTCAAATTTCTAAGATTCAAATTTTAAACAAATTTAAATTTCATGTATAAAATTATTTAATTTCAAAATTCAAATTTACAATTACATAATTTGTAATTTCAAAATTTAAATTTACAAATACAAAATTTTAAACACAATTTGGAATTAAATATCAAATTTTAAAAGTGAAAAATTTTCAAGTTTCAGCCCGTTGGGCCAAGGGCCCAATAGCCTGCAGACCCCACAAGTAGCCTTGGCTGACGGCAGGGCTTGCAGTCCCTTATAGGGGCTACTGCTGTGGGCTGCAGCCTAGAGGGTTGCCATAACCTTCCTAGCTAGAGGTAAAGCCGCCAAGGCTGCCTACAGCCCCTCCTACCCGAAGGTAGGGGCTAAAGTCTCACTAAGGCTTGTAGTCGCCCCCCAATATGCACCTTGAAGTGTGTGTCGATTGGCATACCGTCCCCCTGAGTTGGTTCCTATATATTGTGCCATATTCCCAATTTACCCATTAAAATGACCAAAAAAATTTTGAATCCTAATTAAATTGGGATTTTCCACACAAAAAAATAATTCAATCATTAAATTAAATTTAATTCTTAGGAAAAATAAATTATGTTTTTAATCTTCATCTCCTTCATGAATAATTACATGAAATTTCCTATATCGTTTCGGTATACAAAAAATTCTAAAAAATTCAAAGAGATAAAAAAAAAATCAAAATCCATAGGAAAATTATGATGACAATAAATCGCTCTAATAGTTACATGAAAAATCATAGATATAATTTTTCTAAATTTTAAAGAATTATGATCGGTAAAATTGAGCATGCTTATAATAATTTTAAGATTAAAATAACCACATACATAATACATAATATATGCTAACAACATAAAGGAAACCTAGAGTTCCACCCTCTAAATATCAAATCTATACATTGAGGAGAAAAATGATCATTTAATTTATGTATATGATATATTCACGAGTTGTCTCTGATACCAATTATAGTTAAAATAGCAAGAGTATGCAACGAAATTTTAAAAAATAAATTATTTGAAGATCGTTAAAAACTCATGTTGCCTTGTATAATAAATTATTCAATAATCATTATACTTTCAAAGGAGAATATTAAGAACGCCAGAGGATGTGATCGAGGGGCTTTAACCAACTAGCATTCTCTATTGTTCTCTAATTCTCGAATGGTGGAAAGTGTAGGCACTTGGTTTCTCGATCGGTATTCTAGCACGGTTTGTCTTCTTCCAACTACCCAGATCTTTGAGAATTTATTATAATTAGTGAGATGTATAATAATACATTTGCTTACTTGAGAGTCTGTGGTAAAAGGAAATAGGAGTCTCGAAGGATCTATTTAAAAATTTGCATTAGGTGGCATTCAAAATTTTGAATTGGACTAAGAAATGATTTTTTTTCTCTCTCTTTCTACACCCAAAAACTTATTCTCCTTTAGGCTAACCCCTATAAAAATTCGACCACACATGGGACAGAAACATTCAAATTTCAAACAAGATTTTTCTCTCTCCTCTCCATACAAAAACTGATTTCTTCCCTGTGGTTTTTCCATAAAAAAAAAATTGACCATGAAGGAATTTTATTATTCAAAATTTATTCAAATTTCAAACTCTACAAACCTTATGATTTCATTAGCTTGGAAAATTTTCTACAATTCCAACTTAAATTCAAATAAAATCATAGTAACTTTATTTGAAATTCAAATAATTATATAATCTCTTATCTAAAACAAAATTCAAATTCAAATTAAGAGAAAAATCTCGTCTTCCAATCCTAGAGAAAAGAGCCACCACTTTATTTGTGCTAGAACAAGATTTTGTTCAATTCAAATTCAAATAGGTTAATAATTTAAATTTCAAATATTTATTTAAATAAGATTTTTAAAATTCAAATCAATTTCATATTTATCTTTTGAAAGGCAAATATAATTAATTTAAATTTCAAATCTTATCTTCCAAAATAAATATTTACCTAAATTAAATATTTATCCTATTTATTGAATAATACAAAATTATAATTTTGCCCCTGTTACCTAGAGAAAAAAGCCCACATCCTATAAAGAGTGATTCAGATTTTTATCTTCACTAAATATAAGAATACAAGCAATAAAGAATATCTATATCAATTATCATCTATTAAGGAATTATATGGAGTTAGTAAAGGGACCGATTGGACATATATAATATAGACTCCAATAATCCATGTAATTATTTTTCTATTCCAAATAAGCCTATTACACAATTATTAGTTTCAAAATCACACCACTATAAACCTGAAACTACACTACTAATTATACATCATATTATGCAAGCCAGTGATAAGCTATTGTCTAATGATTTTGTCATTTATGCAACATCCTCATATGATATCCATGATTAAGATTAGGTCAAACTCCCTTCGACCTACTAATCAAGCTATTTAAATATCGATTATATACCCAATTAAGAAAAGTGATTATTCACCATATGTGAATAAGAAGTCATCTGCTGAGCAAACGACCCAAGGCCTTGTCATTTCCATATTCGGTATAATGCCTTCAAGAAGATAACCTTTACTCCTCATTAGAGCTTTGATTTTAATATTTATAAATAAACTCTCCATCATATACAAGTCATATACACAACGAACTGATCTATAAGCTTACTATCTTTGAGATGCTTTAGCCTTTAAAACATCAAAGGACACAAGTCATACACATGAAGCGATTCACCTATTTAGGATTAAAATTATTGCATAATGAACGTTGAAAGTGAATTAATCCACTCAAGTGGACTACGTAGATCAATTACACTTTAGTCCCAGTCCAAAACGTTACCACTAAGTAACATATCTATGTTTCTACTCGAGAGTCAAAACTCTAGACAGTCAAAACAAACCGTCTTCCTAATTGACTTTAAACAACATAATAGACTTAATATGAGTTATATACTCACTCCAATCCCATAGACTATAGACTATAGATTAGACTGCTTATTTTAAAATATTGTCTTCTCGCGTACAAAAGTCCATTGCATGCAATATTCTAACAGTTTAACAACAAGCAGTCAATGAGCCATATTTGCTTATATTTACTTTAACATATAAATAGGATGAAAACATATAACAATGTAATGAATATCTTCTAATATATTATTAATCAATTCAAAATTAAATGAAATATAAGAATATTTTTCCCACTTAGGGCGTTCCTAATATATTATTAATCAATTCAAAATTAAAGTTGTAATGTTCAGCACGATGTGTTATAATATAAGACTCATAGGCAGAGTTCATTTATATTTTAAGTTGTGCTCAACATCGATGGCACTCGCAAGTTTTTCGTAAAGTTATTATGAATTGATACACTAAATATGCAATAAGTATGTACAATGTACTAAGGCAACAACTTTCCAAGTGATTGTCACCTCATGTAATGTAAATTAGCATTCTTAAAAATATACGTACAGACACTAAATCATTCCTACCTATATAGGATTTTTGTACATTTTAATCCCAAGTTGTTTAGTAGTCGATAATGGAGTTGACCCTATGATGCTTTGAATTTGAATACAAGTTTTAAACGGGTCAACAGATGGCCAAAATTTTCAGCCTTCCATCCAATTGAAAATATAACTTGCACTGCAAATTATATCAAACATAGTTTGCGTTCAATGTTCGGGTCTTAGCATTTGGTTATTTATAAAATAAGCGAGGATATATTTGTCAAATTCTTCATTTGCAGATACTATTTACTTTTCCTCAGGATGTATATATATATATATTTTTTTTCACGTTCCAAAATTAAGATAGTGAGGTATAAGGAATGTTAAAAAAAATAAAATGAATCTCAAGTCTCTAAGTTCACCAATTTTATTTTTAAAATCATTTATTACTTATTTAATTATGTTTCCAATTATGCTTGAGTAATTTAATTAAACTTTATCATTTGCATTTAAAAATCTCATAACAGGGTTCTTATGTTTTACGGATGTATATTTGGATAAAATAAAATAAATGAGAACATAAAATAAAATTAAAATATATAGTCCTGGAACATTCAAATTATATACATGTTCCAAAGCAAAGGAAATAGTATTTCTGCTCTTAATCCTTAGTCATCATATGGTAATTCCACGACACCTATATCTTCTAATCACCTTTCCCTCGTGGAGGTTAACCAGTTTTAAAACAATGAGTAAAAGACCCAATAGGATATTTATAAATCATTTTTCAAACATTTTATTAACCATCATAATAATAATAAATCAATACAACACAGAATCTTAAACATGCAATCGTGATTATGCAATTTTAACAACCAAATTCTTTTTTTTCCAAATTCTCTTTGAAAATACGAGTCACATCATAAAATATACCATGTTATTTTGTCAAAAATTCATAATTAGATTATTTTTGCTTAAATTTCTAAAATTGTGATATTTTCTAAAATCACAAAATTTATAAAACTTTATAAACACATTTACTTTAAAGCAATCTTTCTTGGCCAAATCACTAAAAACAAACTGACTACAAAAAATGGATAAGATATCCTACCTCTTTGACAAATTTAATCTACTAATAACTTGTACGTATTTCAAGATAGTCATCTTTTCCAATTCTGATCAGTGAGTACCTAAAAATAATTACAGATAATTTAATTATTTATCCAAAAATCTCGTAATCTTAATTATGGTAAATTCAATTATTTAATGTGCCATTTACATAAATTTAAAAATATATTTTATTTTATCACTCGTAAATTTTAAAACAATTTATTTTTTTTAAATCTTGTATATTTTTTAAATATTTTGACATGACATGCCGTAAAATATTGAATGTCCACAAACTGTAAAAGTGCTTAACCAAAAAAAAAATTCGAAATCCTAGAGCCGTTTTTGTATAGTTCAAATTTCAAATTCCAAATCTATTAAAAATATTTATTTACAAATCTATTATTATTATTATTTTATTTATTTTATGATGATGATGATGATGATTATTATTATTATTATATACACAGACACATGTACATATACACACATATATATATATGTTTTGAAGGGGAAAGGATTCCGACCAATGGCTCATGGTAGTGGAAGAATGACAGAACTCGACGGCTATTAGGCTGTGAGGGCGAAAGCGCAAAGGTGAAGAAAGGACAGCAGTTGAGCTGAGAGACAGCGAAGGCATGGGGCGGGGTCCAGCTAGCGACAGGTGAGGCATGATGGCTAGCAAAGGGTTGCAAGGGTATGCCTCGGGCGTGGGCGTGGCTTTGGCTTGGTGGCATGGTTCGAGAGTTCAGGGTTGCTACATGGTGGTTAGTGGCATGGGTGGGTTGTAGGTGTTGCGAGGGGGCTCAGCGCTAGGCTGGCAAGGCGTGGAAGGTCTGGCGAGTTCAGGCTTGGGTCGATCTATGGCGTGGCTAGTTGGGTCAAACGGCTGGCAACTCGAGGAAGGCCAAGTGTTAGTCACCAATCAGCTGGGTTGCGAGGATCTCAGGCTGCTTGAGCTCGATGGCTAGCGATCTAGTGAGTGCTTGGCTCTGGTTGCCATAGGTGTGAAAGGGGCTGGAGAAGGAGAGTGAGACCAGAAAAATAGAACGAAAGTGAGAGGGTGAATAAGAAAGAAAGGGATCAGAGAGGAAGGAAAGGAAAGAGAGTGAGAAATCCAGTGAGAAAGAAAGAAAGAGAGAGTGATCTAGAGCTAGTGAAAGAAGAGAAGAGAGAGTGTGGAAGAGAGAAAGGAAGCAAATGAGAAAGAGAGTCGGGTAGGTGTCAAGTCATTAGAAATAGGGAGGAAAGAGAAAAAAAAGTGGGTAAGCATGAAAGATAGTGATTGGACAGGAAGAGGGAGAGAGAAATTAAGAAATTGAAAGTGAAAGAGAGAGAGGGTGACCGTATGCATGAGAAGGTGAGATTAGGGCTGGCAATCCGTGTTATCGTGTCGTATTCGTGTCATGTTATGCTCTTTAGTTGACACTATTATGCTAAATCCAAATCTGATCCATTTAATAATTGTGTCAAAATCTTAAACCCAAACCTAACCCATTTATTAACCGTGTTAATCGTGTCGACCCGAATTAACCTGTTTAATAACTTATTTAATATGATTGCGATACTTTAATATTTTTATTAGATAACATATATTTTCTTTTATGAAATACAAGTGAAATTTACTTATAAAGTTTTAAAATTCATATTATTTGTACTTTATTAGTTATAAAAATTCTTGTTTTATATCATATACAATTAAGTTAAAAAATAATATATAGTATTATGGTGAGGGGGAGAAGAGGGCAATGAAGAGAGGTGAGGGGGGATGAGGGGTGATTAGCCGTGTTGTCACGGAGGTCAATGGGGTGAGGGAAGGGTAGGGGAGGGCGACGGGGGAAGGTGAATGGAGAGGAAGCAGAAGGGAGGGTGACGGGGTGAGGGGATGAGAGAGGGGTTGACGACGACAGAGTCAGGGACGACCGGTCATATTATTGCACAGGTCAATTGAGTAAGGGAAGGGGAGGGCGATGAGGTAAGGTAAGCAGAGCTGCAAAGGTAATGAAAACTAAAAAAAAAAGAATAAAATCTAGATTTTCTTTTCTATGTTAAAAAATTTTAAAATATATATATAAAAAATAAAAGATATATTTTATATTTGAATTTTTTGTCATAACCGAGAAATTTTGCAGTTCTCGAAAAACATGTACATGGTATAAATACAATGATTTTTATGTTTAAAAATGTAAAATATATGATTTAATATTATTTAGAATGCAATAAAATGTTCTAGCAATGTTAAAGGAAGGGACTCGGGGATAAGAAATTTTATAGAATCGAAATTAGACAAATAATGCATTTTCGGTATCAAAAACCCTAGATGGATACTAGGATTCACTAAAAGACAAAAGACTTATGGCATGGATTTTTGGCCAAACGAAAGTAAATTAAGGAAAACCAATCACACGGATGACCCCAGAAACTCACCTATGTGATATCAGTAAAATACCGTTCGGTTTGACTTTTGGTCAAAGTTTGACCAAGTATATATATTGAGAAAAGATTAAGGTGTATACACTCACAAGAATATTAGAATACACAATGATCTAAGGGTTAGGGTTAAAAGTCACTTTGATCCAATGGCTAGGATTCAAAGTCAACTCAAAAAGTCAAAGATCAAACTTAGAAAAATTCAAGAGGATTCTAGGCTTGCAAGGTGGTGGATTTTGGTGGAGAAATAAGAAAAAAATCAGCAAAAATTTTATTCTTTGCAAAGAAGCTCTTAAAAGGTTGCAAAATGACCCTTGATAGGTTACCAAATTATCCAAGAATCTTTGCAAATTGGTCATGTAACGGCCCGCCCATCTTGGAGGCCAAACGACACCATCACGGTCGATCTCTGAACCCGATTGCGATAGACTGTCGCCTCATAGGTCGTCAGCAACTTACTTTTAACTTGCTCTGATACCAAATGTGATGGCTGGTATCTTACTTTTAACATACTTTCTTTAACATACTTATTTTAACTTCCCATTTTAACGCAAAAATAAGGAATAAATGTTTTTTTAACTATTTTTTTTACTGGGCATTTTGTATTTCAAACCCTTCCATCGTAAATCATTTACTAGAGAAAACATTTTATATAATTTAAACTTTATTACTTCATAAACATTTCATTTCAACATTCTTTTAAACAGCTTAGCGGAAAACTCATAGCAGTGCCATAACCCTCGCCCAGTCCCTTAGCACATGCAGATCTCATTCGTCATTCACCACTTGTTTTATTGTTGTGCAGGTTGCTTACCTACAACATGAACAAACTTGTAAGCTATAAGCTCAGTAAGTTCAAACATACATACTAGGAATCATGTAGATTCAAAAACATAAATAATAAAATTTTTCATGAATATTACTATTCATCTATGAATAGTAACTTTGACTTTGATTAGTAAATAGTAACTTTGACTTTGATCACATACTATTCACGTCAAATTTGACCGAGTACACTATACATAAAATTAGTGTCTATTATGCTCAGTTATGTTCTTTTATGGCTTTCATTTCAATTTTTGATCATTATATTCTTTATGTTCTGGTTTTGGGCCCATGTTGGCCGTACTGATGGTGCGCGCTACTAAGAGGGACTTAGGGAGCGAGCCGCCGGCCAATCCTCTACAATCTATTAAGCCTTTGGCTTATCCTCATAGGATCTGAAAAACACCCAATTGTTACTGGAGGCCGGTACGCCAAAAGAGGTTTCTTTACTATCTTTCTTATAGTTCTAACTGGATGGCATTTATCGCCCCATGGTCAGGAATCCTTAATGGCCGTAGGACTTTCACATTCTTTTATTTATATGTGTCTTAAATTTAACCACACTTTAGTGCCGTAGCACTTCTTTTTGTAGTGTACCCACAGTACACATCTCAGACTTGTCAATTCATTAGGTGAGTTAGTTTAACTACACCCTAGTGCCCGTAGGACTTTTCATCTAATGTATGAATAGTACATAATTAAATATTATAGTATTTCATGCCGCAGACAATTAAATGTCTGAACTTACTATATATAACACATGGATATAAACATGTCAAGTCAATTTATATTTGACTTAGACATAACACATAGTTCATAACATGGCTTTCGTAACATTCCTATCACAGTATCTTGATATTAAAACAAACATACGCCAATCAATTCAGGTTGTAGACAATGCAATGTTTGAACTTACCACATATGTCACATAACATAAAAGTCAATTCATGTTGCAGATAGGAAAATATTTGAACTTACAGATACTCTTGCTCGTATCTCCTTTCTTGCTTTCTTGATCCGCAGATGTCCCTTCATTGTGTTTGGAAGCGGATCCCTATGACCGAAATAATAACAGTCATTTTAAATTCTCATTTCATATATAAAGCTTAGTAAAACATAAAAATTCTATCTTTCATTTCCCAATCATGAACTTAGGGGTCTAATATCCCACTTATAACTTTTTTCTCAACTTTTGTCAAACTTACCATTTCACCCCTAACTTTTGACAAAAATGATAATTTCATTCCTAGCGGACTTTTCTAACTTTTCTCCTTCTTAAATCTTGATTTTGGCCTTAAAAATCTTAATTAATCTCATTTGTCACTTTTTCACTAACTTTTGGAAAAATAACCGTTGTATCTCGAACTTTCGACAAAATTATTATTTTTCCCCTAGCGGGATTTTTCTCACTTAAACTTTACTTTTAGCCTTTAAAATCCTAATTAGAGCCTTTGGGTCACATTTAAAACCCTAACAGTTCGTTATAACTATTTTCTAAATTTCTGGCCAAAATGACCATTTTACCCCTAACGGATCTTTCTTACTTTTCTTCGACCTAAAACTCGATTCTGGCTTTTAGAATTCTATTTAATCTATTCTAAAGCTCTAACGGTCCTTTTCGAGTATTTCAGAAATTTTGGTCAAAATGATAAATAGTGACTTTGACCGTAAATAGTACTATTTATCATGAATAGTAACTTTTATTTTGACTGTGAATATTTTCATTTTCTTGCTTAGACTGAATTTTCTAAACCCAAAAATCATAAAACGATGAACTTAAAAGCTTAATGACCCTTTTTCGGACCTTTATGAAATTTTTGATCAAAATGACCATTTTGCCCCTGACAGGCCTTTGAGCCGTAAAATTTTTACTTTAACATTTTGATGTGATTTTCTAAACCCGAAAATCATAAATTCATCTTTCTTAGGCCTTAATAAATTTTTACAGCATTAATCGCTGTAATTTCTATAATTATTTCACACCCGACCCTCAGGTGGTACTATTCTGACACGTGGGGGTTGTTCCTTGTTTTTCTAATGTTTCAGGGTCTCAAATGGACATTTCACTACTCTTGAAAACGTCTATCATCCTTTCTTAGACCTTAGTCACCGAGAGGGCTCGGGTTTTCACCCCAACCACAATTTACCTTTCATTTCCCAAAATACCCTTAACGTCGTTTTTCTTCTCTTTCTAGCTTTTCGAGACTTTAAATGAACATTTTTCCATTCCTTAAAATGTTCGCTCTCGCTTTTCGAGCCTAACTCATCAAGGAATGTCGGTTCTCACCCCGACTCTCAATTTCACCTCTCGTTTCCTAAAATGCCCCTAATGCTGCTTTAAAAATTTCGACAGCATTTTCGCTTAATTTTTGGGTTCCCGACGTTTAGGAAATAACTCGAAACCATCTAATCAATTCTAATCTGCCACGTACTAAACTAGAGGCCTAATTTTGACGCAAAAACACAAACTTTTTAACGTAAAAAATTCATAAAAAAAACTAATTTTTTTTATTGCTATTTTCATCTTTTTCTTTTCATTCTTAACCCTTGGTTCTTATATACACATTCACTTACAAACTTTTCTTTATAAAAACTTTAATCAATCTTTATTGATTTCTTCACATCAAGCCACGGTTTTACATTGAAAACCTAAGGCAAATACTCGGTTTTCATCTTCCAATCACTCACGGTTTTTGTGCTTGAAATCATGCACCAAATTACACATTGAAATCTTAAAAATTTCTCAAGCTTTAGTTCACTCCATCCCACAGTTTTCACTTGGAAACCTTAGGCTAAATTTTGGTTTCAAGCTTCTAATTCATTTCTTAACTATCTCACATGCCAACTTAGCTTTTTAGAGCTCAATTTTAACAAAACTCATGCTTAAAAATTTTCTACCAAGCCACCATGATAGCCACAATTTTGCATTGAAATTATGCACCAAGATTTTGTGTGTTTTTGCTTCTAATTCATTCTTTATCAAAAACACATGCCAATCAAGCTTTTTGCATCACTAATCCTTAAGGCTTACACTTAAATTTTCACTAACCATTTGAAGGAAATAAATCGGTAAAAACGTATCAGAGTGGCGCAGCGGAACAATAAAAATTTTTTTAGATCATTAAATATCTCATGATGCCATATACAATAAATCAATAACAATTTAAACTCATAACTCAAAGACGCCAATCTTGGAGGAGGAGAATAACCGGAGGGCTTCAACCAACTAGCCTTCTCTACTATTATCCAATTCCCGAATGGCTGAGTATATGGGCACTCTGAACCTCGATCGATATGCTAGCACTGCTAGTCTTCTTCCGACCACCCAGATCTCTAAAGAACTTATTGCTACGGTGAGTTGTGCAACAACAAGCCTGCTCACCTGAGAGTCTATGGTCTTAGAGAATTGGAGTGGTAGGACCTCCATTTATAGACTTGCATGAGGTAATCCTCTGAATTCGAATTGGATTAGGAGAAGATTTTCTCCCTTATCCACTCACAAAATCCAAAATTATCAAGGCCAAATCCCACTAAAAAATTTGGCCACTTTCTCAAGATTTTGTGTTCAAAATTCAAACAGGATTTTAATTAGAATTTTATCTCCTCTCAATCAACCAAAAATCAGAAAATCTCTTTAGGATTTCCTCAAATATTTTCGGCCATAAAAGATAAGGGAAGAATCAAAATTCCACTAGGATTTCCAAGCTTGAATCTTATCTCATCCTTATCCAAAATAACCGAAAATCTACATGAGATATGCCCTCAAAATTTCAGCAACAATCTAGGGAGGAGAGAATCCAAATTTGACTGGGATTGAAACTTGAATTTTTCTCTGAACCTTATCCACAAAAAATCTGAAAATTCCATGAGGATAATCCTCAAAATTTTCGACCAAGTTTGTTAGGATTTGGATTCAAAATTCAAGTAGGATTCAAACAAGATTTTCCTCCCCAAATCCAACTCAAATTTGAATTTCATTCCTTGTAAATTTACCAAAAGAAATTCGAATCCTACATGGACTGTGATTCAAAATTTGAATTTCAAATTTCAAATTTAAATTTCAAATTTGAATTTCAAATTTCAAATTTCAAATTTCAAATTTCAAATTTCAAATTCGAATTTCAAATTTAAAATTCAAATTCAAATTTTGAATTCAAAATTCAAAATTCAAAATTCAAATTTAAAAATCCACAAAACAATTGTATTTCAAATCTTGTTCTCATGGATAATTTTCTATAACTCCAATCCAATCTCAAATAAAATCATGGCAACTTTATTTGGAGTTCGAATAATTGTGTACTCTATTATCCAAAACAAAATCTGAATCCAACCGGAGAGAATCTTGTCAACCATCCTAATCCTATGTCAACACCATCCATGCATAATCAATTAGCCAATAACATACACAAATCAATTTGCCAAATGTTAAGGAATTATGTGGAGCTAGTAGAGGGACCAATTGGACATATATAATTGGGCTCCCGTGAATCCATATAATCATCATTCTTTACCGAACAACTCAATCATATGATCACTAATTTCAGAGTCACACCACTATAAACCTGAAACTAAACTCCCAATTATATATCGTATTACGTAAGCTTGTGACAAGCTATCGTCCAATGACCTTGTCATGTATGTAGAACCCTCATATGATATCTATGATCAGCCTTAGGCCAAAGTCCGTTCAATCCTACTGATCAGGCTATCTTAAAGTTCCATTATACTACCGAATAAAGAAAATGATTATTCACCTTATGTGAATAAGAAGTCATCCGCCCAGCAGACGACCCAAGCCTTGTCCATTTTCACATTCAGTATAATACCTTTAAGAAGATACCCTTAACTCCTCATTAGAGCTATGATTCCGATATCTATAAACTAACACTTCATCGTATACAAGTCATGCACCCAACGAACTAGTCTATAAGCTTACTACCTCTGAGACGCTTTAGCCATTGGAACATCAAAGTACACAAGTCATATACATGAAGCTATTCATCTGCTCAGGATTAAGGTTACTGCACAATGAACGTCAAAAGCAGATCGATCCACTCAAAGCGGACTTCGTAGATCAATCACGCTTTAGTCAGGTCTAATATGTCACCACCAAGCAATATATTTATATCTCTACTTGTGAGTCTATGCTCTAGACAGTCAAGACAAACCGTCCCCTCCAAGGCTTTAGACAACATAATAGTCTTAACATGAGTTAGATGCTCGGTCTAACCCCATAGACTACAAACCTTAGTTTAGACCGCTTACTTTAGAACATTGTCTTCTCGTATATGAAAGTCCAGTGCATGCAACGTTCTAACAGTTTTAACACAAGCAGTCAGGGAGCCATATTTGCTTACATTTACTTTAACATGTAAATAAAACGAGGACAGATAGCAATGTAATGAATAACCTCTATATATAATTTTATTATCCCGTTTAAAATAAATACATCAAAATGTCTCTAATGCTTAGGGCATTTCCTAAAAATCTCCTACATGCCCTAAGCCAGCAGATGTGCCATGTTACGCATCCCTATCGCCTCTATATGCCTCTCAAAGCTTCTAGCCACCAAAATCTTAGTAAAGGGATCGGCAATGTTGTCCTCGGACGCGATCTTACATATATCTACTTGGCCTGACTCCACGTGCCCTCTAATAATATGATATCTTCGATCTATGTGCTTGGTCCTCTTGTGGTGCCGAGATTCCCTTGTGTTGGCAATAGCCCCAGTGTTATCACAGTAAAGTGTGATAGGCTTGCCAACACTTGGAATGAACTCAAGGTCTCTAAAGAACTTACGGAGCCAAACCGCTTCTTTAGATGCCTCAGCCGCAGCCACATACTCAGCCTCTATAGTAGAGTCAGCTGTGCAGCCCTACTTCACGCTCCTCCACACAATGGTGCCTCCTCCGAGCAAGAACACTGATCCAGATGTCGATTTCCTCGAATCCTTGCAAATCTGGAAGTCTGAGTCTATGTATCCTATGGGTGTTAGGTCTCCTCCAAAATACACCAGCATATAATCCCTCGTTCTCTTAAGATACTTGAGTATATGCTTTACTGCTTACCAGTGCTTGGTTCCAAGATTCGCTTGATATCGACTCACCATACCTACTGCAAAACATATGTCTGAGCGAGTGCAAAGCATAGCTTACATAAGGCTACCCATAGCGGATGCATAAGGGACCTTACTCATATGCTCTCTTTCTTCCAATGTCTTTGAGCAGTCATCCAATGAAAGAGTTAGACCGGTAATAGAAGGTTGTGTACCTTTCTTTGCCTCTTGCATTGCATATTTTTCAATTATTTTATCTATGTATGAAGTCTGGGATAACGCTATCATTTTGTTCTTTCGATCTCTAAAGAGACGAATGCCTAGAACATAATTAGCTTCTCCCAAGTCCTTCATGTCAAACTGTTGGTGTAACCAAAGCTTGACCGATTATAAGTTCCCTACATCATTCCCAATGAGTAGTATATCATCGACATAGAGTATCAGAAAGACCACTTTTCCATCCTTAATACGTTTATAAATACTGGGTTCATCAATGTTCTACTCAAAACCGAAAGTCTTGATCGCTTGATCAAATCTCTGGTTCCATGAGCGGGATGCTTGCTTTAATTCATAAATGAATCTAAGCAACTTACAGACTTTCCTTTCTTGGCCTTTCGCTACGAACCCTTCGGGCTGTATCATGTAGACACATTCCTCAAGATGGCCATTCAAGAATGCCGTCTTGACATCCATTTGCCAGATCTCATAATCGAGAGTCGCAGCAATGGACAGAAGAATACGGATAGACTTCAGCATAGCAACAGGCGAAAAGGTTTCATCGTAATCGATTCTAGCCTTTTACAGGTATCCCTTTGCAACTAATCTAGCTTTGAAAGTTTCCACTCTCCTTTCCGCATCCTTCTTTCTTTTGTAGACCCATTTGCATCCAATGGGTTTTATCCTATCCAGCAGATCTACAAGTTCCTAAACAGAGTAGGATTTCATAGAATCCACCTCATTATTCATAGCCTGTTTCTAAGATTTAGAATCAACATCATTTATAGCTTCATCATAAGTGACCGGATCATCCTCATGCTCATGAGCCTCGGCCTGGTATACCTCGGCATTATACATGAAGAAATTAGGTTTCTTTGAAACCTTCACACTACGACGAGATACCCTAAATTGTTGATGGTCTGCAGGTCTTTTACTGGAACTCGGACTTGCTTCTAAGATCAAAACCTGTGAAGCAGGTCTTTCACCTAATAACTCCTCTAGCACCACTTTGCTTCGAGGCTTAAAGTCATTCATGTGACTTTCCTCCAAGAATGTCACATGGGTTGAAACAATGATTTTTTGTTCCTTTGGGTTGTAGAATAGACCTCCCTTAGTTCCCTTTGGATACCCTACAAACATGTATAATTCTGATCTTAGTTCCAACTTCTTCGCATCCCCATCCAGTGCATGTGCCGGGTAGCCCCATATTCTCGTATGTCCAAGGGAGGCCTTCCTACCACGCCACAATTCATACGGAGTCCTGGGAATTGATTTGTTTGGAACCTGGTTCAGAATATAGCATGTCGTTTGTAAAGCTTATCTCCAAAATGATAACGGAAGCGTTGAATAACTCATCATGGACTGCACCATATCCAACAAGGTCCTGTTTCTCCTTTCGACTACACCATTCTGTTGTGGAGTACCATGTCCAATCAATTGGGATAATATCCCATTCTCTACGAGATGTCTTAGAAATTCGTAGGAGAGGTATTCACTGCCTTGATCAGATCAAAGTGTCTTTATGAATTTATCCAATTGCTTTTCCACTTCTGCATGATACTCTTTGAACTTGTCAAAGGTTTCGCTCTTGCGATGCATCAGATACACATATCCAAACCTCGAGTAATCGTCTATAAAGGAGACATAATACTCGAACCCTCCTCGTGCTGTGAAGTTCATGGAGCCACATACGTCAGCGTGCATAATTTCTAAGAGCTCCTGTGCCCTAGTACCCTTAGCTCCAAAAGACCTCTTAGTCATCTTTCCCTCTAGAGAAGACTTACATTGAGAAAGACGTACCTCCTCCAGAGATTCTAGAGGACCGTCTTTCACCAATCTTTGAATCCTATCCTGATTAATATGACCAAGTCTTAAATGCCAAAGATACGCCTTGTTAAAGTGAGAAACTTTCAACCTTTTAGAGTTATCTATTAATTCAGTGTCAAGCAGTGAGTACATCTTTGGTTTGATCAAATATAAGTTTCTATCCATCCATCCAAAACAGATAAAAGACTTATTTCTACGAATATCAACTCTTTAACTAAAAGAAACTGAATAAGAATCCTTTATTAAACAAGCTACCGATATAAGGTTCCTCCTAAAATTAGGAACATAAAAACAGTCTTTTAATAAAATAAACCTAAATTCATCAAAGTAAAGATAAATATCTCCTACTACCTCAGCCACCACCAAACTGCCGTCTCTAGCCCGCAATGAGAGGATCCTATCATGCAGACTTCTCATTTCCATGAACCCCTGCATAGAAACACAAATATGATTAGTGGCGCCCGAATCAATGACCTAAGTGTCTTTCAATTCTTCCACTAAACACGCTTCCAAATAGTGAAGTTCCTTACCTTCCTTGTCCTTAGCGGCTAAGATTTCCTGACAAGCCTTCTTGAAGTGACCCACCTTCCCACAGCAGAAGCACTTGGACTTTTTAGGGTCCTTGGGCTTCTTGTTCCTCTTCTTCTTCTTCCCATCCAAGACAGGAGGATTAGAAGAACTGGAAGCCGCTTGCTTCTGCTTTGGCCTTTTCCTCTTCCGTGAGGGTTTGGAAGATTCCGTCAAATTGGTCTCTCCTTTAGGTTGGACCGCATCCCCATCCCTGATCATCCGCTCATAAGCTTAGAGTTGCTTCATGAGCTCAGTGAGTCCTAACTCCCTTGTCGCCAGATTGTATACAGCCTTAAACCCCACAAAATCTTTAGACAGAGTTTTGAACACCATCTCGATCTGGGTGTTGTAGTCCAACTCAGCACCATTCTCGGCAGCCTCAGTGAAGAATCCTATTAGAGTGATCCTATGGTCCTTCATCGGAGTACCTGCCTTCTGCTTGGAGCTCATAATGCTTATTATAGTAGACTGTCGAGCCAATTTTTCTTGGCTTCCGAACATGTCCTCCATATTTTCCATGATCTCCCCAGCAACTTGATAAGTCTCATGCTGCTTTTGTAAGGCACTCGTCATGCTAGCCAGAATGTAGCATTGAGCTATCTCATTGGATTCTCTCCAACGAGTATAGGCAACCAGGACCTCCTTAAGTGGTGTGTCAGGTTTGGGCCCAAGTGGGCATGGTTCGTCCAGTACGAACTTGTGTCTCTCGCAGCTGAGAACTATCAGTAGATTTCTTTTCCAGTCTTTATAATTATTGTCATTCAGTTTATTCTCAGTAAGTATTGAAATGAGGGGTGTCGGTGACATTTTGAATTGAAATAAAATTATACTAGACGTCATTACAAAGCCTCAGCAAATATACAGGTAATTTAGCAAATAAAACATACAAGTATGTTCCTACATGAAATTTGAAAAACATTTAGCATTAAAATGGTAATTCTCAGCACCTGTTGCCCCAAGCCACCAAGGGGTAGTCATAAAACAAATAGCCAGAACATGGACCCTGTCCAATTAATTTATGTTGCCTTAAATCCTCCAAGATTAAGACATATATTAATAACCACTTATTTTGGCCACCAGTTTAGTTAACAGAGCTTCTAGGGAAGGTTAATGACTAAACGAGTCTTGAGTATATAACCATTGTTTACGTAGTCCGATCCACGTTCTACCAAGTCACCGAGGGGTGGTCATGAATAGAATCGTATCTGAACACGTTTTCCACATAGGAGATCCTGTGGTCAGAGTAGAACTGACACGAGGCATTACCATGCTTTCACATATGGATCAACAATGGAGGCCGTGGGTTTTGTTTGAAACCCTCTCCCACTCAATATTTTGAAAAAACATGCAAGTTTTGATAAATATGTATGATCAATATAGTATGAGTGGCACTCACCTATCCTATATTACATGTTATCAAATATGCACATAAAACATCCATCAATACATATTTATATATCCATGACATATCACAGAAAAAATAATTGACAGAATAACCAAGCCATGGTTCCATCCTAGAACAAAGAAAATTAAAGATTACAAAATTCCATCCAAAGCATTCTTTAGGTCTTGAAGTTTGTTTTGTCTTCTTCTATCCTTCTTTATGTAGCTTCTCCATTTATTTCTCATCCCAAGAATCATTTAAAATTTAAATTTCAATTTCAAATTCCAAATTCGAATTTCAAATTTAAATTTCAAATTCAAATTTTTAAACAATTTTAAACATAATGTGTAATAATATGTAATTTCAAAATTTTCAAATTTTCAATTACATATTTTTAAACATGATTTAAAATTAAATCTCAAATTTAAAAATTAAAATTTTTGATTTGTTGAACCGTCGCCCCTACTACCTCGTAGGCCGGCAACCGCCGTGGGCAGCCCACGGCCGCCCCTTGTGCAGTCCTGCAGGGCTACAGGCTAAGCCTGCAGTGCCAGGCTGCACGCCTAGGCTGGGCGCAGCAGCCGGCAGGCTATAGGCAGCTCCTACAGCCACAGGCTGCACGCTCAGGCTATGGCCCGCCTTGGGAGGGCCACGGCCACCCTCGACTACAGGCCAAGCCTGCGGCCGTGGGTGGTTATGGCCTGTACAGGGGCTGCTGCAGCCCCATCCTGCCCGAGGGCAGGGGTTGCAGCCCCACCAGGGCCCGATGGCCTATCCCGAGGGGTCGTGTCTCGATTTTCATGCCATATTCTAATTTACCCAATAGGATCTCTAAAAATTAATTTGAATCCCAATTAAATTAAAATTTTCCACACAATCAAAATTTCAACCTTTAAATTAAATTTAACTTTTGGGAAAAATAAATTATGGTCTTCAAACTTCGATCTCCTCCAAGAATAATTACATAAAATTTCCTAAACCGTTTCCGGTGTACAAAATTTCTAATCATAATAATTCTAAGAGACAAAAATTAAAATCCATGGGAAAAATTATAGTATTAATAAACTACTCCCATGGTTGCATAAAAAATTCCTAGATACAATTTTTCTAAATTCTAAGGAACCATCACCGGCAAAAACAAGCATGCTTATAATAATTCAGAAAGTTAAAAAAAAAAACATACTACATACATAATCCATGATAACAATATAAAGGAATTCTAGAATGCCACTATCTAAATATCAAATCTATACATAAACAAAAAGACTAATTAATTGTCTAATTTATGTACATGGCATAGTCATGAGATGGCTCTGATACCAATTGTAGGAAAATAAATCGAGAAAAACGTATCAAAGTGACGCAGCCGAACAATAAAAATTTTCCAAGATCGTTAAATATCTCATGATGCCATATACAATAAATCAACAATAATTTAAACTCATACCTCGAGTACGCCAATCTTGCAGGAGGAGAATGACCGGAGGGCTTCAACCAACTAGCCCTCTTTACTATTCTCCAATTCCCAAATGGCTGAGTGTATGGGCACTCTAAACCTCGATTGGTATGCTAGCACTGCTAGTCTTCTTCTGACCACTCAGATCTCTAAAGAACTTATTGTCATGGTGAGTTGTGCAACAATAAGCCTACTCACCTGAGAGTTTGTGGTCTTAGAGAACTGGAGTGGCAGGACCTCTATTTATAGACTTGCATGAGGTGATCCTCTGAATTCAAATTGGATTAGGAGAAGATTTTCTCCCTTATCCACTCATAAAATCCGATATTATCAAGGCCAAATCCCACTAAAAAATTCGGCCACTTCCTCAAGATTTTGTGTTCAAAATTCAAACAGGATTTTAACTAGAATTTTATCTCCTCTCAACCAACCAAAAATCCGAAAATCACTTTAGGATTTCCTCAAATATTTTCGGCCACAAAAGATAAGGGAAGAATCAAAATTCCACTAGAATTTTCAAGCTTGAATCTTATCTCATCCTTATCCAAAATAACCAAAAATCTACATGATATATGCCCTCAAAATTTCAGCCACAATCTGGGGAGGAGAGAATCCAAATTCAACTGGGATTGAAACTTGAATTTTTCCCTGAACCTTATCCACAAAAAATCTGAAAATTCCATGAGGATAATCCTCAAAATTTTCGACCAAGTTTGTTAGGATTTGGATTCAAAATTCAAGTAGGATTCAAACAAGACTTTCCTCTCCATATCCAACTCAAATTCAAATTTCATTCCTTGTGAATTTACCACAAGAAATTCGAATCCTACCTGGACTATGATTCAAAATTTGAATTTCAAATTTCAAATATAAATTTCAAATTTCAAATTTAAATTTCAAATTCAAATCTCAAATTCGAATTTCAAATTCAAAATTCAAAATTCAAAATTCAAATTTAAAAATCCACAAAATAGTTGTATTTCAAATTCTTGTTCTCATGGATAATTTTCTACAACTCCAATCAAATCTCAAATAAAATCATGGCAACTTTATTTGAAGTTCGAATAATTGTGTACTCTATTATCCAAAACAAAATCTGAATTCAACCAGAGAGAATCTTGTCCACCATCCTAATCCTATGTCAACACCATCCATGCATGATTAACTAGCCAATAGCATACACAAATCAATTTGCCAAACATTAAGGAATTATGTGGAGCTAGTAGAGGGACCAATTGGATATACATAATCGGGCTCCCGCGAATTCATATGATCATCATTCTTTACCGAACAACTCAATCATATGATCACTAATTTCAGAGTCACACCACTATAAACCTAAAACTGAACTCCCAATTATATACCGTATTACGTGAGCCTGTGACAAGCTATCGTCCAATGACCTTGTCATGTATACAAAACCCTCATATGATATCCATGATCAGCCTTCGGTCAAAGTCTGTTCAATCCTACTAATCAGGCTATCTTAAAGTTCTATTATACGACCGAATAAAGAAAATGATTATTCACCATATGTGAATAAGAAGTCATCCGCCTTGCAGATGACCCAAGGCCTTTTCCATTTTCACATTCAGTATAATGCCTTTAAGAGGATACCCTTAACTCCTTATTAGAGCTATGATTCCGATATCTATAAACAAACCCTTCATCATATACAAGTCATACACCCAACGAACCGGTCTATAAGCTTACTACCTCTAAGACGCTTTAGCCATTGGAACATCAAAGTACACAAGTCATATACATGAAGCTATTCATCTGCTCAGGATTAAGGTTGCTGCACAATGAACGTCAAAAGTAGATCGATCCACTCAAAGCGGACATCGTAGATCAATCACGCTTTAGTCAGGTCTAATATGTCACCACTAAGCAACATATCTATGTCTCTACTTGTGAGTCTATGCTCTAGACAGTCAAGACAAACCGTCCCCTACAAGGCTTTAGACAACATAATAGTCTTAACATGAGTTAGATGCTCGGTCTAACCCCATAGACTACAGACTTTAGTTTAGACCACTTACTTTAGAACATTGTCTTCTCGCATACAAAAGTCCATTGCATACAATGTTCTAACAGTTTTAACATAAGAAATCAGGGAGCCATATTTACTTATATTTACTTTAACATGTAAATAAAATGAGGACAGATAGTAATGTAATGAATAACCTCTATATATAATTTTATTATCCAGTTCAAAATAAATATATCAAAATATCTCCAATGCTTAGGGCATTTCCTAACACCATTTCCATGCATACACACACGGTTTTCTCTTTGAAAATCATGAGCAAAAGTCAAGTTTTTTGCTATGAACTTCATAAGTTCTCACATAGTCACTTCCTAGCAAAATTTGTACACCAAACTTTCAAATTTTCAAGCTAAAATTTTCATAACTCCTCATGCTAAATTCCCATGGTTTCTAAGCTTTAAAATACCAAGAAAAAGCTTGAATTTCAACGCTTACCCCACAACAATAATCAACTCTTGCTTGGGTTGAAATTTGGTGTGAAAAACTTAAAAAATCCTAGCTTGGAAGGGCAAGGAAATCCACGGCCTTGGAGGACTGGTTTGGGACTGATTTTTGGCTGTTTTGGGAGGCTTATTTCCATGTGTGAAGGGGCTAAAATTAGCCTAAAGGTTTCAGTTAAATAAGCCAACAATTCCACCTTTTTTTTTTCTTGATTTTTCTTTACTAAAATCTTTGCAATTTTGGACAAATCAATGGCCAACAACTTAGCTTCCCAACCAACTCCAATTAGTCCATTTCTATCCTTCCATATCCGGATCCCATATTGGGAAATTTCCCAATTTTTTTTCTTAAAATTTTGCTTGCAATTTTGGCAAGCTTTTGACCTTAGGATTAAGACTTCTTTAATTCTCATCTATTGGATCTACCTAACCTTATTTCTTACTAAATACTTAATCATTTATGGCATAATCATGCTTACATCATCCATGACATCATCTAATTAATTCACTGGTCAAAGTTTGACCAAAAGTCAAACTGAACAGAACTTTCTCGAAATCGCGTAGGTGGGTTTCTAGGGCCTTCTGCACAATCGGTTTGCCTTATTTCATTGCGGTTTGGCTAAAAATCAAAACCATAAATTTTTATTTTTTTCCCCATTCTTGGTTTATCTTAGGTAATCTTTTAAGGTTTTCGGTTTCTAAATGGCATCTTTACTTTTCCAAAAACAATAAAATTTATGGGGGAGTGTACCAGAGGACTTACCTAGCCAGCCATACTATCGGTTTGATCTAATTCAATCTCAAAACTCTTAAAAACCCTAAAACCTCTATCTTGACTTATCTTTACTTTGACTTGTCATTTCTTATTTATTATCTTTTTCGGATACCAAAACCACTCCATTTGAGCATTTTGGTCGGAAATCACTTTCTCAATCATGAACTTTATTCTTTGATCATTTTTAGAGATTTTATATCCTCCATAACATTTATTTATTACTATGAACACTCTTATTTGTCTATTTACAAACACAGTGTTTTTATACATTCGTATTCATAAAAATTCCTAGAAAAACCTAGCTTAATCCTAGGTATACTATTGGGATTTTTTAGTCTGTCATAGGTCCCTCATCTTCTTGGCCATAAAACACATGGATTTAATATGTAAAAACAGAAAACATTCAACCAAATTTGTAGCCATTTCTGGCCCTTCCAACCGTGAGACAAACCACCACCGAAACCAAAAATTTTCTTCAAAATTTTCTCCAGAACTTGTCTCAAATCCTTCTCAAGTTCAAGAAATCAAAGACTAGTAAGGTAAATCTCCATATCCAAGCTTTTCTTCTCATTTTTCTACTGAAAATCCATCAGTTATTCATGGCCTTGGAGGGTGAAAATTTTAGTGTAAACCTTGTTATTTTGGTGTTGTTAATGTGTGTGCTAGTTAAAGAATATTATGGAAGCTTGAAACACAAAGTTTTGAGTGTGTTTCAAGTGGAAAATCCATGGGATAAGGATGTTGGATTTTGAACAATTGTTTTGTTGTTCATGATTTAGAAATGAGTATGGATATGGATTGAAATTAAGGAAGGAAATGGAATTTGTAAACAACAAAAATTCATGCATGTTTCGTAAGAAATCCATGGGGTATGGTGATGAAATTTGAGCCTTTGTGTTGATGATGTTTGCTTACAAATGTGATGTTAACATGTCATGGAATCAAAAAATTAAAATAGAGCTTGAAATAAAATTTTGGTGCATGACTTTCTAAAGAAAACCGTGGACATCTCTAGGGGTTTAAATGAAAATTTTTACATGTTTAGGGTAGATTGTTGAACTTAAAATCTTGTGTTTGCATGTGATGGAATTAGGGAATAAGTTAGAAGCAAGAAAAATTCAATTTGGTGCTTAGTTTCATTAAAAACCAGTGGCTAGGGTTGTGTGGGAAATGGGAGATTTTGTGAGGCAAATGTGATTGTGGAATGTAGATAAAAACTGAGGGCGAGAATAGGTGAAAATGAACCAAAACGTCGTTAGAAACGACTAGGGTTATAAAGTTATTTTTACGTAAAAAGGTTAGGTTTTATGTAAAAATTAATCCTCTGGTTTAGTAATTGGCAAGTGCCAAGGTTTTGAGGCGTTACCTAAATGCTGGGAACCTAAAAAAATAGGTGGAAACGCTGCCGAATTTTTATAGTGAGCCAAAGGGTATTTTAGGAAACGAGGGGTAAAATAGGATTGGGGTTGAAAACCCGAGCCCCCTCGATAACTTAGGTCGGGGAATGGACAACGGACGTTTTCAATATTAGTGAAACATCCATCTGGAGTCCCGAAACGTAAGAAAAAGTTGATAAACGACCGAGGGTCGGAATATTACCCCGAGGGTCAGGTAAATAGTAACCCGAGCATTTCGGCGAGTAAAGTCGTAAAAGCTCAGTAAAGCCTAAGAAAAATTATTATTTGACTTTTGGGCTTAGAAAATCCGGTTGAAATGCTAAAGTGAAGATTTTATGGCCTAAGGTCTCATTAGGGGTAAAATGGTCATTTTAACCAAAAATTTCAAAAATAATAGAGAAAGATCGTTAGAACCTTAGAATGACTTAATTAAATTTATAAAGGCCAAAATTAAGTTTTAAGTAAAAAAAAAAATAAAAGACGAAAAATACCACTAGGGATGAAATTATCATTTTGTCAAAAGTTAAGGGCAAAAGGGTCATTTTGTCAAAAGTTAGAAAAAATGACGATAAGGCCCGGAATGACACCCTAAGGCATTAATTAATGTTTAATGGCCAAAATCACGACCTAAGTACAAGAAAAGCAAAAAAGGTTCACTAGGGGCAAAATGGTCATTTTGTCCAAAGTTAGGGACAAAATGACCATTTTCCCAAAAGTTAACAGAAAGGTCAGAAATGAAGCGTTAGACCCCTAAATGCATCGTTAGGGACCTAGATTTAAAAATGTTACGTTTTTGCTATATTTTTAAATATGAAATGAATAGTAAAAATAATCGTGACTTATTTCGGTTATAGGGATCCAACCAAAAGGCGACGAAAGAACATCGGTTGACCCTAGCAAGTAAACGCTAGCAAGATATTTATAAGTTCAGACATTTTATTGTCTACAATATGAATTTACGTAATATGTTTATGTACTATGTATGATACGTAAAGCATGTATCAAGGTGCTATATGCACACTAACGTGTAAAATAAAACACACACAAACAAAGAAAGAAATGTAAAGGGTTCCAGATGTAGGAGGTAGTGATATTGCCACCGGTTAGGAACTACATAAAAGATGATAATGAACCACTTTGGCGTACCGGCCTCCCATCTAGGTGGAGGTTACTCATGTTATGTTATATTATGTTCATGTTATGTAGACTGTTGAGGATTGGCCACTGGGTCGCTCCCCAGAGTTGCTCTTAGTCATGCGCGTATTATGGTACGACCAAATCATAGGGCCCAAAATCAGAACATAATACAAGATAAAGACCTAAGACGTAAACCTTGCCCATAACTGAGTATAATTAAGTCTAACACGTACTAACAAAACATCTAATACCCTAAGTTATGGTCCATAATTTTAGATACCTGTTTTTATGTTTGAACTTATTGAGCTTGTCACTCACAAGTTTATTCATGTTGTAGGTAAGCAAATTGTACGCCAATAGATTTTAGGATGGACTAGGGGCAAGATCTGCGTCTGCCACAAGGACTGGGTGAGGGAAATGGTCCTGTTGCCAATTTTCCGCTGAGCTGACTTTAAAGGATTTGAAACAATGTATTATGATGTAAATTAAGTACGATGACGTAAAATGTGTATTTTAGAATATGTTTTATGACATTTCAGTTTCAAATTCGGTTTTTTTTTTTAAATTTCACTATTTTCATGATAATTTAGAAAGTTCAAAATAAATCTATAAACAAGGAAAGTAAGTTAAAAGTAAGTTGCCGGCAACCCAATAAGGTGACAGTCTATCATAGTTGGCTTCAGAGCTCAACTGTGATATTACTGTTAGCCTCTACGTAGGGCGTGCCGCCACATTTTGAATTTTGAAAACTTAAAATTAAAAATAGTAAAATATTATAATATAAATAACAATATAAACATATTAAAGATTATAAATAGGTAATTTATGAATCATATTTGTGTCAACCTATATATGATCTATTTATTAAACGAGTTATATTGTATTAATTACGAGTTGGCGGGTTCGTGCGAGTTCGATCTTTTATTTAATCGTGTTTAATGAGTTCAACCCTTTTCGACCTAAATCCATTTAAGGAAAACCCAAACTCTTTAACTTTGTGCGGATTTCATGTCTTGTTATTGTGTTGTTACCTGAATTGCTAGCCCTAGGTGAGACAGAATAAATAAAAGGAGAGAGAGTGTTCAAGAAAAAGATGGAAGGGTGGGGAAAGAGAGAGAACGTTCAGGAAAGAGAGAGAAGAAGAGAGAATTTTTGAGAGGGTCGATGAAAAAGAAAATAAAAATAATGAGTAAAGAAATAAAAATGAAATTTGGTAAAATTAATGAATAAAGTTATAAAAATTTTAAAATTTATCAAAATATTCAAAATATCTTCAAATTAATATTTAATATATTAGAAATTTTAAATTGAACTTTTAAAATAAAAATTAATTGGTATACTAATAATTAAATTTTTTTCACTCACATGTGAATTTAAATTAAAAAATTTTACAACGTGATATATATATTTGATAAACGAATATATCTGATGACTATAATTTTTTTGTTTAGAAACTTATAACAATTAATTGATTTATATGTAATTTTTTTATATATTTGAAATCTCATAACATAATATTGATAAAAAAAAGATATTGATAAAAAAAATGTAGTTGAAAAATATTATATTAGAATCACCAAATTATACACCATATCTCGCAATAAAAATTAAAGTGTTGTTTTGTAAAAATGTTGGATAACAGCTCATCCTTATATATATTTATATATAAACCAAATCAGTTTTTTATCAACTTCAGATCCAGTTAATCGGTTTTTGTTACCTGTGATGTACTAGTTTAAAGCAGATGGTATGCATATATTTTTCTCGATAAGGAAAAATTAGAATAACAAGTAAAAGAAATATACAAGAAAATTAACAAATAATTTGAAAAAAAAAGGGCATAAAAAAATGACCAAAAAAAAATAGGACTAAAATAAAAGAAATATATCAATACGAAAAAAGGACTAATATAATATTATATAGATTAATAGAAAAATGGTTGAGCGGATATAAATATGTTTTTTTTTTTTTTTCCTTTGTTCTTTGTTGACCAGATGGTTGCGTAATTGACGTAAACTTGACTTATAGTGCTTGTTAAATTGACATTCAGGTTATTTCTACGAGATGTATTCTCAATTAACCAAGACCAATAGCAAGGAAAGAATCACTAGAATTGGCCTAATACCACCATAAAACTATTCAAAGTTCCACATTCAATTTGCTAAAGAGCATACACGATATAACGTGCAATCTGTTAAAATTAATAAAACAGATTAAAGTAGGAAAACAGCAGATACAATACCCACGGACCTCGTTTATTATATCAGCACATGCTAAATTCCAGCTAGTACCTAGTTGTGGCCATTCTTTCCATTTCATAAACTTTTTGTTTGGTTCATCTTCAAACCAAAATTTTCAACTCAATTTTTATTTTTTAAAAAATCAACAAAATTATAATAAATTTTTAAAAAATCAACTAACTTCAATATAAAAATTTCATTTCTTGCTAGCGAATCAAATAAAAGCAACTCGGAGCATATTTCAGCGTTAATATTCCCCCTGCTTGTCGGATATTGGGCCTTGTGAGCTTGATATCAAATTTACCTTTGTATTTAACAAGATTTAATTTGTCAGAGGAGAGAGATATATGAACATTCTTTCTAGAACCAGATTTTTTAATTATTTTAATTGTACATAAACTTGAACAAACAAATTCTAATTTATCCTTTAAAAAATTAAGAAAATTTGAAATGCTCTTCAGAATTTTTACCAAATTTGCAATGCTGAATTAAAGTATTACTAGGACTGAACTTTTGGATTAATGAGGATCGTTATCTAGTTGTTGCCTTTAGCATTAAAAAAAATGAAGCCACTTTTTTTTTTTTTTTTGTTTTAATGGAAGTCCTAAAATACCTAGGTTCTAATTTGTATTGCTGGAAAAGTTCTAATTTGCATGCACAGTATGGTGATATTATTATTTTTTTCTTTTTTATATAAATGGTTACAAAGATAAAAGGTGGCATCCTTAGATAAGCCTAGTGTAGCAATGTAATTTGCAAATGGCATGTACGTATACCTCTCAAAGAAGACTATCCATAAACGTCCATCGCTGTGATGGTATTAAATCAAATTCATGATGTCTTATATGAAAGACTAGTGAGCTTACCACTCAGTCACACTCTCAATGGTGATACTACAAAAATTGATTACTGTGGGGACGGTGATTTCGATTTATTATTATTCATGATAACTGGGAATTTTAAGATTCTCAGAAGAATTTAAAATTGTATGTATATAAATTGTATGTATATGACAATTTTAATATATAAAATATGAAAAATTTATGTTTTAACACTGTTGAGAGTGCAACAAAATGTTCTAACAGTGTTAAAAAGTGTAAGTTTAGAGATGAAAAATCTTCCCAAACAGAAATGGGTGAAACGACCCTAAATCAGAGTCAAAAGCCCTAGAGGGTGCATTTAATGTACTAAAAGATGAAAATTTATGGTAATGATTTTTGGTCAAACGGAAGCAAAATAAGGCAAACCGATTGTACTGGAGGCGTAAAAAACCCGCCTATGCGATTTCAGTAGATTTAAGTTCGGTTTGACTTTTGGTCAAATTTTGACCATAAACTAATATGTTGAATTAATTAGATGATGTCATGAGTGACATCAATTAATGATGTAATAATTGATGAATATATGGCTAAAAAGGGTAGTTGGTAGATCTAATAGTGGAGATTAGTTGTAATCTTGAATCAAGGGCTAGGATTAGGCCAAAATGAAGTGAAATTTTTGGCAAAAATTTGGATAATTTGGGGCTGTTTTGGATCACTGAAGAGGGCTGGAAACCAGCTAAGAATTTTGCAATTTGATCCCTTGAAAGTTTACCAAAAAGTCCCTAAAATGTTGCCAAATTGTTGTGGAAATTTGCAATTTAACCCTTCCTTTGGTTGCCTATAAATACAAGTGAGAAAGGCCATGAAAAAAATTTTTGAAAACTTGGCCAAATGCTGCCATTTTGAAACCGTGTATCTCCACCCCTTTCCAAGTCAAAAACATAGCAAAATTCCCTCACCAAATTAACTTCCAAACCTATTCCAAGCATCAAGGATTCAAGCTCTTAAGGTGAGCCACCAGTTTGTAGCTTTTCATGCTATTTTTCTCTTCAAAATCCATGGCATGTTGGGTGTGAAAGTATGGTGAAAATTTTGATGTTAAACTTTGTGTTGATGTTGGATAAATGATGTAGTGATTGAAGTGTGTTTTAGAAGCTAGAAATAAGCAATTTTCATGCATGATTTCTTGAAAATCCGTGGACTATGTGGTGAAGAATGTGAAAAAAATTTAGTGATGAAATTTGGTAAGGAAATATTTGATAAAGGACTCTAAGAATGAGAAAATTTTGCCTATGGTTTTGGACATGAAAACTGTGCCCCTAATGTGTAAGGTTTGAAATGAAAATTTTAAGGTTTTGATGTGAAAATGTGCATTAGAAACCCTAAGATTGAAATGTGATAAATGACCTTTGTGACGAAAATTTGAATTCCATAAGGAAACTGTGGCCTATGTTGAGGAAAAATGGTTAAATTTGTGATTGATTTAAATGATTCATAATGTGAAAAAGTTTTACGTAAAAGTTTAGTAACTTTACATAAAATAGGCCTTTGATACAGTACGCGGCAGGTACTAAGGTTCTGAGGCGTACCTAACACCGGGAAAACCTAAAATTTAAGCGGAAATGCTGCTAAAATTTTAAAAACGACGTAAAGGGTATTTCAGGAAACGAAGGGTAAAAATATGCTCGGAAATAAAAACTGAGACCCCCTGGTAGGTTAGAGTTGGTAATGGGAGATTAAACTTAAGAGGAATAGTAAAATGACCCTCTAATATCTAAAATGCCGAGAACGGAAAGAAATCTATGTTAGGGGTATTTTAGGAAACGAGTAGGAAAATTTATGAACGGAATGGAAAACCGGAGCCCCTTGGGGACCAAGGCTCGGGAGTGGGATGATAAACGTTTCAGGAGTAATGAAATACCTATTTGAGACTCCGAAATGTTAGAAAAACGAGAAACGACCCTAGGTGTCGGAATAGTACCTTCGAGGGTCGGGTGAGGAATAGTCACTGATTTTGCAGCAAATAATGCTATAAAAATATATTGAAACATAAGAAATATTATTTTATGATATTTGGGTTTAGAAAATCCAAAAAAAAAATAGTAGATTGGAAACGTTACGGTCCCAAGACCCGCTAGGGGTAAAATGGTTATTTTGATAAAAAATTTCCAAAAGGCTCGGAAAGGACCATTAAGAACCTAGAATGCCTTAAATAAGATTGTAGAGGCCATAACTAAGATTTTAAGGCCAAAATCCAAAATTTATGAAGTACACGGGCATGCACTTTGGAACACGAGTGCGTAAGAAAGACCCGAGAGGTACACGGGTTTGGAAACGGGCGTGTATCAGACCGTGCATCACATAAAGAGATGAAATGTGTTGTAATGCTAATAACAAACAAATATATGTAAAGTGATAAATGATGATGGGTATTAACAAACAATTCTGCAGGTACCCAAATTAGAGAAGGTACAAGAACTGCAAAGGAAGTCAAAGAGTGGACGTTAGCGCAGTTCTAGTAAGTTCAAGTATTTTTATGTCTGCAACATGAAATATTATGATATTTAATTATGTAATATTTGTACATTAGATGCAAAGTTCTACCAGCACTAGGGTGTAGTTAGACTAACACACATAATGAACTATTAAGGTGAGATGTGTACTGTGGGTCTACAACGGAAAGAGTGTGACTAAATTTAAGACACACCCAATGAACTGTTAAGGTGAGATATGTACTGTGGGTATACTACAGAAGAGTGTGACTAACATTAAGACACACCCATAAATGAGAGAATGTGTAAAGGCCTATAGGCATTAAAGGTTCCCGATTTTGAGGTGATGATTAGTGCCATCGGGTCGGAATTATAATTGAAAGATGGTAATAAACCATTTTTGGTGTACCAGCCTCCAGCGACAGATGGAGGCATTTTCAAATCCTATGAGGATAAGCCATAAGGGCTTAATAGACTGGGGAGGATTGGCCTCAGGGTAGCTCCCAAGGTCTATCACAGTAGCACGCAACATCGGTACGGCCGCTATGAGCTTAAAACCAAAATATAATGAAGATAATGATCAAAAATTTAGTGAAAGCCATAAATGAGCATAATTGAGCATAACCGATACTAACGTTACGTATAATGTACTCGATCAAAGTTGACGTGAATAGTATCCAGTCAAAGTCAGACTTATTATTCACTAGTCAAAGTCAAAGTTACTATTTATAGATGAATAACACTATTCATAGGAAATTTGATTATTGATGCTTTTGAATCTATACGATTCATGGTGTATTTGTTTGAACTTACTGAGCCTATTAGCTCATCAGTTTGTTCATGTTGTAGGTAAGAAACCTATCCAGTAGACACTCTGGATGGCGATAGGATATGTGGTGCCATTAGGATAGGGAATTCTACTGTGGATTATGGTCTTGCTACTAGTCTTCCGCTGAGCTTTGAAAGACGAAATTTAAAGAAAATGTATTTTGAGATACAAAGTTGAGAAAATGTATTTATGTAAATTATGTTGTATTACAAAAGACAACTAAAGTTTAGTTTTAAATGTTTCATGGCTTTCATGCAAGGCTTTAATGCAAGATAAGTATTTTGGGAAAAAAAAAAGAGCTCCAAAATACAAAGATTAAAAAAATGAAAGAAAGTTTTTGACGAATCAATGAGGTACACGAGCTGTCGCAATCGGCTATAGAGTTGGATTGTAACAGTTTCATGTGGCCAAAATTGGAGGCAACACAGGTTGGTATTAGAGCAGTTGAACATATCTCTACTGGCACAAAGCGCAGCCTGCTCATCAATCCAAGTAAGTTAGCTTTCTTTAAGTTAGTTAGCTATTTGTTTATACAAGGTTATGTGTTTTATAGTAGATACGATGACTAGGCCACCATATGTGTGACCACAGCCGTATAGACCGAGATGACCGATCAGGGTATGGACCAGGCCCGTGATTAGGTCATCCATGTCCCAGTGACCAGTACATAGGCTGTCGACACCTGAGCCGCCAACGCCACCTCCTCGACTGGTACTTAATCCACCAGTCGAGATAGAAATCCCAGTTGTTGGAGGGTGTCCACATGTAGGAGCTGAAGTTTCAGTACGTGCTGTGCATGCTTTTCGAGGTAGTCATCCACCCACTTTTGAGGGAAGTCAACAAGGGATTGCTATGGATCTAATGGAACAAGAGAAAGTCATGTGTGCATCCTTTGTACTAAGGAAGTATGCAAGGTTTTGGTGGGACACCATCAAACTGAGAAGGAACATAGCCATGATGACATGGACGAAATTCTTAGAAGAATTCAATCAAAAGTATCATGATCCCATGCTGCTACGACCTCGACAGAGGGAGTTTGCAGAGTTAAAGCAAGGAAACATGGCAATAAGTAAAGTCTGTCAAAAGTTTAACCAACTGTTCTGATTATGTCCATGTGTTGTCCCTACTGAAAGGGAGAAAATACAAAAGATGCTCGGGATGTTCTGACCCGACATCTCAGCTTTCGTAGATAGTGGGTTAACACCACCCACTATGGTGGCTGATTGTGTTAATCGAGCTCTAAGAGCTGAGTACCATCTAGCTTGACAAAGGTAAGAAAAGGAGAAAATCTGGGATGCCAAGAAAAAGGAAAAAGTCTTGGCTAAAGCTGCTTAAGCAGGAACCCAAGTTGGATACGGTAGCAAGCCGAATTCGAACATTAAGGCTGTACAGTCAAGCACTTTCGATCAACAGTTGCAAGGTAAAAGGAAAGGGAACAGTTTCAGAAATAGGAATCAGCGACGAAAGCTGAATAATAATGCCCTATCTATTGTTCACGACTGTGTTATGTGGGGAAAGAGGCATACAGGCCTGTGCAAAGATGCTCCAAACGCCTGTTTCCTGTGATGTCCCATGCCCTGAGTGGCCTGGATCATCACTTAAAACTACTGTTACTTATCTTGAGTATAAAAACTATTACTTAAACTTACTTAATTAGATACCATAATTTTAGGGGATTTTTTTTTAATGTGTATGCATTTACTACTCACGTATGTATACTTTCAAAAATACAAAGTCCAAATTATAAGGAGTTCAGTCATACTTATAAAATTCTTTAACTAATTACTATTTAAAATATACTATTTAAAAATACTGTTTACTGTGCGGAAGTTAAACTCACGGTATATCCATAACTTCGCCCTCAGATCCACCTCTGCCGCTGTCATCACCTATTGAGCTCTAAGCTGTAGGTCGCTTACCTATAGCATGAACATACACTGTGAGCTTTATGCCCAGTAAGTAGAACATGTTATCTGCAAAACATGTTTAAATCATAATACATACTTAAAACCATATAAGCATGTCATAAACCAATACATCTCACTGAAACATTCCACATACCAAAACAACACATATCACTGAATGCAAAACATCACATACTATATGCATAACAGAAAACATCGAGTACTGAATGCATATCTACTATAATTGAAAGCATAATGAACTATAACTAATGCATACTGTGAACAATGCATGATTTGGTTATGCTCATTAATGCTTCAATATTCTTTTTCTTTCCTATGTCTAGCTGAGGGCCCGTGTGTCTGTACCTAGTGTGCACAGATTATCGGAAATGCCCGTGATCACTAACTTAAGAGCCGTCAATGGAGGCTCAACTTACTTTAACTTGAAAAACCTCTTTAACGGAAAAGGCCGGTATGTCACGCTTTATTAATTTCCGTCTTGTTATCTGATTTGGCCATATGCTCTACTAAGCTATCCCTAATCTTACATGATAGGGATGTATGGCATCTAACTTGTTCTTTCATCAATCTACGTGATTGTGAAACTATATACTTTCTTAACATGCATTGCAACAATAGTGCATGAATTGCATACTTAACATACTGTAAAATCAACACTTTAAAATCATTTTGCTCATGCTGTAGGTAGAGTTATACTTACCTAGTTTGCAAACAAACTCGTACTCTTGCCTTTGTCAACTTACTGGTAACTACCTATCATTGATAACGTACCTTATTAATACTTTTACTGAGTCACTAATACCATTAGTGACTAAAGTGGATACTAACGTATAGTACCGATTGTCGTCGGTACTAACTTACTCTCTTTTGGTGAGTTTGATTGTCTACTCATGGTTAATTAATTTATTGTCCAATAAGTTAATTAACATCGTTTTTTGATCACTGCTACCATTAGTGACTACAACTTGTATCATGGGATGGTACTGAGGCCCATCGGTACCTTACTGCTCTATTTTGGGAATTTGGTATCTAACTTCTATCGTATTTGATTAAGTTATCTATTTGATAAATTAATCATCATTCCTCACTATATCGCTCAAACTCAGTCCTGGACTGGTTGACCAACCTGTCAACTGACTAGTTATCTCGCGCGTCGTTAACTAGGTAACCTACCAGGTTACTAAGTTTGTTTGGGTATGGTAGCCTACCGGGCTACCTCTACTGTTTTATTTTGAAAATTGTCTTGGTTGCCTTATAAAAATTTGGGAAAATTATGTGTTTTGGAACCGTCCTCGTATCGCCCCGATGGATGGTGGGGGCATTTTATTAAAACCATATTCTTACTTTAAAAAGGTTAGAATATATTTTGGTATTTATATTTTAAAGGTGGTCTTTGTACCACTTACCAAAACTGTTTTTAAAATGTGTTTGAAATGACTTAGTTTATAAATTTGATGAACATAAAACTTTTTCGTCCTCAATGAGATGAACAATTCTTGTGTTCATCTAGGAGCTCAAATCAAACTCTAATGGCTCCTAAACTCACTAAACCTATAGCTACTCATGCCAAATTTTTGAAAAGTTTCCAGTTTTACGCTATTTTGAAAACAGCTCTGTTTAAAGCCCGAAACAGCCAAATTTTTAAAACATACAACAGGTCATCTCAAATATTTTGACGAGATCTACAACTTTCATTGAGCCCGAGATCCAGTTCGGACTCTAAATGGGTCATTTTCAACAAAACTCAAGACTATTCCTAGACTCAGATTTTTAGTCCCTGTTTTGGACACCGGTTCAAAACTACTTGAAAAGTCTATGTTAGAGTCATTTTTTGCCAAAACCTATTTGACACAAAAATGACCGTAACAAAATTTTCTTAAAAATTTATGTTTTATCAAATCCCAAATTCAGGATCTAACATGGTCAAAATGGCCAAAACCCATGGCCTAAATCTAGGGACAGATTTGTGTCTAGCCACTTAAACGTCCACACACATACATATCCATCCATAAAAATTAAACCACAACCACACAACTACATAAACTTAAGAATGAAAAGCTAAGGATTCAAAATAAACTTATTACAACCAATTGCATAAATAAATACACATAAATTCCTTGATCAAAAACTTAAAAATAACTAACCACAAAAAGGGAGGGTTTTTCAGCTTTATCTTGCGTGCTATGAATCAAGCACACCGAATCAAAGCTTGGGAGACAAAAATGGCAGTGTGAACCAATAGGGATTGGGGTCGGCTTATGCTAGCAATGACACCAAAAATTTTCTCTTAATATCAACCCAAAATAATAACTAAAAACACAAGGATGAGTTCTAGAAACTTACCCTTGAATGAACTTAGAATGGCTTGAGAGTATGGCTCCAACACAACCTAGGTGGGGGCTGATTTTTAGCAAGCTTTTGGCTGGGTTTTTGGCTTGCAAATGGATGGTTTTCACTGAAGGGAGGGGTCAGATTTTTGGCTAATAGAGAGGGGAAGAGTTTGTCTCTTTGTGGTGTGCAAAAAGAAAGAACAAAACCTAAAGCCATGTTCACTATTTTATAGACAAAACCTAAGCAAAATTAACCAATCTTAAGCTTAATTAATCAAGCCAATCTTATGCTAATTTGAGCACAAATAACTTCAATTCTAGCCCTCAAAAACCGAGGGGCTTGCGCATGGATATAATTTAAAAATTCCTTTGTTGGCTATGTGATGGAATTCATGAATTATTTAATCAAAAGGTGTCATACTTATTTTATTATTTTATTTCCACCTTTGGGCTATTTTTGCAGCTCATTGCGGCTGCTTTTGTAGCTAAGATACATGGATTTTAAGTGGTGGAATTCATCTACATTTCCTTCTCTTTGTAGTCTAATTTTCTACAGCAGTGTTCAGTCTTTTTTCGGTAGTGTTCTAGTTTTCACCTGAAAATTGGATTTTCTGAATCCTATTTTTATGCTATAAATTTTTGGTGGGTTGTATTGCCTAAGAGCCCATTCTAAGTCTATTTTACTGTTTATTTCCTATACTGTGGTTGTATCTACACTGTGTTGTCCTTACGCACGTAAAACGAGGCGTTCCCGCGTGAAATTTCAAACACAGTCTCTCTTGACTAATTTGGACGTGCTAATTTCAATTTTATCAGTTTTACGTCTATCTGAGGTCATTTGGATCATTTTTGGGGATCTGTGTGATCCCGTCTCAAAAAACGTGTTAAGTGCCCGATTGACAAATTTAGGCATTCTGAGTCCAAATATATCAGTTTTGGGGCGAGAAAAAGTCATTTTGACCCGCTTCATGATACTACGTATCTCTCAAACAAAAATTCTTGTTTTATACTCAATTGATTATATTGAGCCTGCTGACTGTTAATACATTAGTTTTATGCCAGATTAGGGTTGTCTTAGCCATTAACTTGATGCTGTATTTCTACTATTTATTATTTTTTACTTAACTGACTAGTCTGAGTGTTCTGACTCTGATTTTGTCAGTTTCTGGGTGAGAAGAGGTCATCTAGACTATTTTATAGGTTCTGTAGCCCTACTAGGGTTACTATCGCTGCTATGCTCAGATAACCAGTCTGAGCGTACCCATGATCTGCTCACTAGTCCTGTGCTAGAAAATGGTCATCTGGACCAGTTTCCTTATATTGCGCATCTTATACACTTATACACATAATAGGGTGGACCAATTTCACTGCCGGTCGCCCCTTTAACTACGTGAATAGTAATTAAACATTACTGTTCCTGCTTAATCTCTTCAACTAGAAAATATACTGTATTTTTTAACTTAATTACTCACTACAAAGTAATTAGGTTTCATGCATTATGAGAGTCTTGACAGCGGCTCTCTGCTCAGTACACGGCCTTCTACACGGGTTTTCACACAGGCGTGTACAAAGTAACACGGGCGTGTACAAAGCAACACGGGTGTGTATAAAGCAACATGGGCGTGTACATTCCGGACATGGGCGTGTTCCAGTCGGCTTACTCAACAAGCCCATGTCTTTGAAACACATTCATCTACCCGAGCGGTACACGGCCACTTACATGACCGTGTACCTGACTGTGTTACACTACACAGCCATGTTCACTCAAACGACCTCTAACATTTCAACAGTCAGAACGGCACACGGCTATTTACACGGTCTTGTACTTAACCGTGTTCTTTAAATTTGCATTAAAAGACACCAATTTATTTCAAAGCCATTCCTTAAATTCTCATTAAGCATTACTTAGGTTACATAAATGTGTAACCTACAACCTACTCCTTACAACCTACTCCTCTTACAAAATCTTCGTCTTCAAAAATTAGAACAAATCCGGGAAGTCTCTTCTCATATCTTCTTCCTGTTCCCACGTGTCTTCCTCTATATTATGGTTCCACCACAATACTTTTACAAGCAGTATAACCTTATTCCTAAGGATTTTATCTTCTTTAGCTAAGATCTACACAGGTTTCACTTCGTACGTCAGATCGGCATGGAATTTAACTGGCTCTTGGCTCAAAATGTGGGAGCTATCTGGCATGTACTTCTTTAGTATTGAGACGTGGAAAACATTATGTATGGAAGCTAATTTGAGAGGGAGTGCTAATTTGTAGGCCACATTCCCGACTCTCTCAAGGATCTTGAAGGGTCCTATATATTTAGGACTGAGCTTTCCTTTCTTCCCAAAGCGCATCACCCCTTTCATAGGTGCCACCTTGAGAAAAACTAAGTCTCCTTCTTGAAACTCAAGGGGTCTGCGGCATTTGTCTACATAGCTCTTTTGGTGATTGTCTACCGTCTCTAGCCTCTCTCTTATAAGCTTCACGTCTGCCATCATATCCTTAATGAAGTCCATGCTGGTAAGCTATTTCTCTCCGGTCTCATGCCAATGCAGCAGAGATTTGTACTTTCTTCCATAGAGTGCCTCGTACGGCGCCATCCCGATCAAGGTATGGTAGCTATTATTGTACGAGAACTTAATCAATGGTAGCTTTTGATCCCAGTTTCCCTTGAAGTTTAGGACATAAGCTTTTAGCATATCCTCTAATGTCTTAATGGTTATCGGACTGACCGTCAGTTTGAGGATAAAAAGCTGTGCTAAAGTTCAATTTGGTTCCCAATGAGGCTTGGACGCTCTGCCAAAACCTGGAGGTGAAGCATCCACCATAATCTGAGATAATAGATTTTGGTACTCCGTGCAATCTCACTATCTGAGCTACATATATTTTTGCTAGTCTTTCTAATGAGTAGCTCAATTTTATAGCTAGAAATCAAGCTAATTTTGTCAATTAGTCCACAATTACCCAGATTGCATCATTGCCGCTCGATGTCTGAGGTAATTTGACCATGAAATCCATTGTAATCTGCTCCCATTTCCACTCAGGTAGCTCAATTTTCTATAGTTCTCGTGCCGGCCGTTGATGTTCTACCTTAATCTTCTGACACGTGAGGCATCTTGCAACGAACTTGGTGATGTCGTTCTTCATTCGTGGCCACCAAAAACTCTCTTTTAAGTCTTTGTACATCTTGTTTGCCCATGGATGTATAGAATATGGCGTTTCATGGGCCTCTGAAAAGATTCGCTTCCTAAGTTCCTTATCCTTCAGAATGCACACTCTATCATTGTAATAGAGTATGTCGTCCTTAGAAACTCTGAACTCTGAACTTTGGTCCTCCATAGCTTCCTTCCTGAGCTTGTTTAGAGACAAATCGAGAACTTGTTTGGCCTTGATTTCCTCTAGGAGTGTGGATTAGAGGGTCATTTTAGACAACTTCCCCATCAAAATCTCAATCTCACTGTTGCGCAGCTCCTTTTATAGTGTTTCTAGCAAGGCACGGATAGCCATAAGCGACTAGAAATGCTTTCTACTTAGTGCATCAGCCACCTTGTTGGCTTTTCCTGGATGGTATAGGATTTCACAGTTATAATCCTTTACCAGTTCTAGTCATCTCTGTTGCCTCATATTAAGCTCCTTCTATGTGAAGATATACTTGAGGCTCTGGTGGTCCGTGTAAATCTCACACTTGACACCATATAGGTAGTGCCTCCAAATCTTATGCGCAAAGATTACCGCTGCTAGCTCCAAGTCATGTGTTGGGTAATTTTTCTCATGGTTCTTGAGCTGTCGCAAAGCTTATGTGACCACTCTACTATTTTGGATAATGCGGCTCCCAACCCGATCTTGGATGCATCACTGTAGATCACAAAGTTTGCCTGACCAGCATCTAAAATGGTCAGGATTGGGGCGCTTGTGAGTCTTCGTTTCAGCTCATAGAAGCTCTTTCAAACTTATCCATCCACTCATACTTCTTATCCTTCTTGGTGAGTGCTGTAAGTGGAGCGGCCAGCTTCAAAAAACCTTCCATGAAGCGCCGGTAATATCCTGCTAGTCCTAGGAAACTGCTGATTTGTTAGGAAATGCCCTAAGTATTAGAGACATTTTGATGTATTCATTTTGAACTGGATAATAAAATTATACATAGAGGTTATTCATTACATTGCTATCTGTCCTCGTCTTATTTACATGTTAAAGTGAATGTAAGCAAATATGGCTCACTGACTACTTGTGTTAAAACTGTTAGAACGTTGCATGCAATGGACTTTTGTATGCGAGAAGACAATGTTCTAAAGTTAGCAGTCTAAACTATGGTCTGTAGTCTATGGGGTTAGACCGAGCATCTAACTCATGTTAAGACTATTATGTTGTCTAAAGCCTTGGAGGGGACGGTCTGTCTTGACTGTCTGGAGCTGGACTCCCAAGTAGAGACATGGATATGTTGCTCGGTGGTGACATATTAGACCAGGACTAAAGCATGATTGATCTACGTAGTCCGCTATGAGTGGATCAATCTGCTTTTGACGTTCATTGTGCAATAACCTTAATCCTGAGTAAATGAACTACTTCATGTATATGACTTGTGTACTTTGATGTTCCAATGGCTAAAGCGTCTCAGAGGTAGTAAGCTTATAGACCGGTTCGTTGGGTGCATGACTTGTATACGATGAAGGGTTTGTTTGCAGATATCGGAATCATGGCTCTGAGGAGTTAAAGGTATCCTCTTAAAGGCATTATACTGAATGTGAAAATGGACAAGGCCTTGGGTCGTCTGCTGGGCGGATGACTTCTTATTCACATATGGTGAATAATCATTTTCTTGATTCGGTAGTATAATGGAACTTTAAGATAGCCTGATCAGTAGGATTAAACGGACTTTGACCTAAGGCTGATCATGGATATCATATGAGGGTTTTGCATACATGACAAGGTCATTGGATGGTAGCTCGTCACAGGCTTACGTAATACGATATATAATTGGGAGTTCAGTTTCAGGTTTATAGTGGTGTGACTCTGAAATTAGTGATCATATGATTGAGTTGTTCGGTACAGAATGATGATCATATGGAATCACGGGAGCCCGATTATATATGTCCAATCAGTCCCTCTACTAGCTCCACATAATTCCTTAACGTTTGGCAAATTGATTTGTGTATGCTATTGGCTAGTTTATTATGCATGGATGGTGATGACACAGGATTAGGATGGTAGACAAGATTCTCTCCGGTTGGATTCAGATTTTGTTTTGGATAATAGAGTACACAATTATTCGAACTCCAAATAAAGTTGCCATGATTTTATTTGAGATTGGATTGGAGTTGTAGAAAATTATCCATGAGAACAAGAATATGAAACACAACCGTTTTGTGGAATTTGAATTTTGAATTTTGAATTTGAAATTTGAATTTGAAATTTGAATTTGAAATTCGAATTTGAAATTTGAATTTGAAATTTAAATTTGAAATTTGAAATTTGAAATTTGAAATTTGAATTTGAAATTTGAATTTGAAATTTGAAATTCAAATTTTGAATCACAGTCCAAGTAGGATTCGAATTTGTTGTGGAAAATCCACAAGGTTTGAAATTCGAATTTGAGTTGGATTTGGAGAGGATAATCTTGTTAGAATCCTACTTGAATTTTGAATCCAAATCCCAACAAAAGTGGGTGAATTTTTGGAGGATAATCCTCAATGGAAAATTCGGTTTTTTGTGGATAAGATTCAAAGGAAAATTCAAGTTTCAATCCTAGTTGAATTTGGATTCTCTCCTTCCCTAAAAGTGGCCGAATTTTGGAGGCTTTATCCTAGGAAATTCGGTTATTTTTGGATAAGGTTGAGATGAGATTTAGCTTGAAAAATCCTAGTGGAATTTTGATTCTTCCTTATCCTAAAAGTGGCCGAAAATTTGGAGAAGATTTTCTCCTAAAGATTTCAGATTTTTTGGTTGAAAAAGGGAGATAAAATTCTAGTTAAAATCTTGTTTAGATTTGGATTGGATTTGTCCTAGGAAAACCGAATTTAATTGTGGAGATTCTCCCTTGGAAAATTCGGATTTTTTGGTTTGGATAAGGGAGAAAATCTTTTCCTAGTCCAATTCGAATTCAGAGAATCACCTCATGCAGGTCTATAAATAGAGGTCCTGCCACTCCAGTTCTCTCAGACCACAGACTCTCAGGTGAGCAGGCTTATTGTTGCACAGCTCATCGTGACAATAAAGTTCTTTAGAGATCTGGGTGGTCAGAAGAAGACTAGCAGTGCTAGTATACCGATCGAGGTTTAGAGTGCCCACACACTCAACCATTCGGGAATTGGAGAATAGTAGAGAAGGCTAGTTGGTTGAAGCCTCCGGTCATTCTCCTCCTGCATATTGGCATCCTTGAGGTATGAGTTTTAATTGTTGTTGATTTATTGTATATGGCATCATGAGATATTTAACGATCAAAAAATTTTTATTGTTCCGCTGCGCCACTCTGATACGTTTTTACCGGTTTATTTTCCTACAGGATTTTCGTTACATTTCTTGGTGTTGGCCATGCGCTAACTACCTCCACCTTTACTGGATCTACTGATACTCCCTCCTCGGAGACTAGGTGGCTAAGAAAGTGAACCTTCTCCGGCCAAAATTCACACTTGGAGAATTTGGCATATAGCTGATGATTCTTTAGTTTGCATAAGACGACCCTCAAATGCTCCTCGTGCTCCTCCTTCATTTTAGAATATATAAGTATGTCATCGATAAACATAATGACAAACTTATCTAAGAAGTCCTTGAACACCCGGTTCATCAAGTCCATGAAGGCCACTGGTGCATTAGTTAATCTGAATGACATGACCAGAAACTTGAATGTATGTATCGTGTTTAGAAAGCTATTTTAGGTATGTCTGCATCCCTGATTCACAACTAGTGGTACCCGAAACGTAGGTTAATCTTCGAGAATATTGTAGCACCTCAGAGCTGATCGAACAGATCGTCGATCTGCGGCAATGGATACTTGTTCTTTATCGTGATCTTGTTTAGCTCCCTGTAGTCTATGCACATCCTTAGTGTTCCGTCCTTTTTCTTCACGAACAAATAGGTGTTCCCCAAGGTGAACAGCTCTGTCGGATGAAACCCTTGTCTATCAAGTCTTTCAACTGGGCCTAGAGTTCTTTAAATTCCACAGAGGCCATTCAGTACGAGGCCTTGGAGATGGGGGCTGATCTTGGTAGGCACTCCATCTCAAATGAGATTTCACGCTCAGGTGGAAGCCCTAGAAGATCCTCTGGAAACACTTCCATGAACTTTTTGACTACTGGCACGCTTTCTGGCTCTAACTCTGCTTCTTGAGTCTTATCTACTATGTGCGCTAAGAAGCCGGTGCATCTGCTTGATAACAATTTGTAGGTCTTCATTGCTGAAATCATCATCTTTGGTTGCTTTAACGACAACCCCTTGTAGACAAACTTCTCATGCCCGATTGGCTCAAAGGTAACCTTGCGTCTTTGACAGTCTATGATGGTATTGTACTTGGTGAGGAAGTCCATCCCTACGATTACGTCATAGTCACACATGTTGAGGATGATTAGGTCCACGCTTAACTCTCATCCACTGATAACTACTGGTCCGTGGTGTATCCAGTAATTAGACAATAAAACTTCCCTGGAAGGAAGGACAGTTCAGAAAGTTTGTTCCATTTTATCTAGGTTCTTATCTATCTTCCTAGCAAATTCTGAGGATGCAAATGAATGCGTGGCTCTAAAATCAAATAAAACCAAATCAGTTGAGTTGGCGACAGAAAGCTGACCTGTCACCACAGTCGAGGTTCCAGCTTCCACATCATCTCTGGTGAAGGCATAGATTCTTCCCTGAGCATTTGATGCCTCCAATCTTCCCTGAGTGATCGAAGGATTTTCGATCCTGGTCTAGGTGGCGTGCAGTTGACCACTGGTGGTGCGGCTTGGCCTTATTGATTCTACAGGTTAGAGTGGCAGTTCTTGATGTAATGGCCCTCCTTGCCACATATGTAGCAGCCACTGGTTCCTTGTTTGCATTCTCCGGGATGATTTCTTCCATAGCTTGGGCATGGTGGGTGTTGAATGCCATTTCCTCCCCGGTTATTCTTCTTTTGGGGGAAGTTCCTTTGCGGCCCTTGGTTACTCTAGTTCCCTTTTCTCTTGTTATTGTTATGGGATTGCCTATTGTGTTCGCTGGCTCTCACATTTTGCCCTTTATGCTGTGTTTCAAGGTTCTGTCTCCCCTTGGTCTATTTGGCCTATGTTTTCTGCTCTCTTCTGGCCTTGAAGATCTATGCCTTTCTTTCGTTGTCCTAAGCTAAACTAGTATTCAGCTCTGATAGCTCTACTAATGCACTCCGCCATTGTTGCGAGCCCATGGCTACCACTGCAAACTTAGATGGCGATGTCCGTCTGAAACATCTTTGACATTCTCTTAACCTTTTCCTTTTCTGTCAGCACTAGGTCAAGGCAGAGTCGTGCTAGTTGTTCAAACTTCCTGACCACCTCCATCACAGTCGTGCTACCCTAGCGTAGATTGTTAAACTCATCATGTTGTGCTGCCAACGCTTCATCATTAAAATACATCTCCTTAAACTCATTAATGAAATCTGCCCAACTCATTTCATTGACATTTCTTCTGATGGCCACTGTTTTCCACCATTGCTGTGCCCCCTTACGTAGGGTAAGGGATGTATATAATACTTGCTCCCTCTCCGTCAATCCCACGAGGTCCAAGATCACTTGGAAGTCGGTTAGCCAGTCATCGGCCTTAATGGGATTTGTGGTCCCTTCAAACTCTAGCATCTTTATGTGCCTGTATCGCTCATATAGGTCACCTTCTCTAGGGGTTGTAGGGGCTGGCACAAGAACATTGGCCGCTACAGGAGCAGCCATGGCTGAGGGTGCTGGTGTCGTCTGGGCTGGGGGAGCCTCTTGCTCTTTAGGAGTGTCGGGGTTACTGGAGCCGCTTGGACTGGCACCTCTACTAGTTGTGGTGCTTGGGGTTGTCGATCTAGCCATTCCCTAAGCTGGGTAAGGTCTTGTTGTTGATTCTATACCATGCCTGCGAGTTGTACCATTAACTCATCTTTTCGAGTGGCTTAGTTTGACTGAGATCTCGTTCTTGCTATGGTTTCCTGTGTAACCCTATCACACAGTGGGAAAGAAAATATAAGTCTTTTAAATTCTGTACCTGGGATTTGTATCACATATTATCTTCTTACTTAACAATCTTAGATATAACCATACACATTATATCTTTCTTTTTCTTATACTGTGATGTTCAATACATTTGCAGCATTGTATTGGAATATCATCTGTGTCATAATCGAGAAATTTTACTGTTTCTAGAAATTTTATATAACATGTGTACTCAATGATTTTTAAGTGTAAAACTGTAAAACATATGTTTTAATACTATTTAGAATGCGAAGAAATGTTTGGACAGTGCTGACAAGAGTGTGATCAAAAACAAAAAATTTTACCGAACCGAAATCTGACAAAATAGGCCTTTCTGGTTTCGAAAATTTTGAAAATATATTGTAAACCACTAAAAGACAAAATACTTGCGGTATTGATTTTGGTACAAAAATTTTCGATTTGACTTTTGGTCAAAAGTTTGACTCCAAATATATATGAAGAGTTAAAGATTGGGTGTAAATCTTTGAAAGGATGTAAGGATACATTCCAATCTAAGGGCTAGGATTTAAAGTCAAGGAAATTCAATGGCTAGGATTTAAAGTCAACAAGAAAAGTCAAAGGAAACTTAAGCAAATTTTCAAGAGGTTTCTAGAGCTTGTAGGTGGCAGATTTTGGGACCAAAATCAGAAAAAAAAAAAAAACTGTCAATTTCTGTCTTATTGCAAAACAGCCCCTAAAGAGTAGAAAAATTGCACAAAAAGCTTGCTAAAATACCCTTAAATCAATTACAACGTAGTCCCTCCTTTTTGGCTACTTAAGTACACGGTTTTAGGCACTTAGAAACTAGAAAAAATTCTAGGTTTCAGCCTCCATTACTACCGTGCACCTTGCTCATTAAAGCCAGAAAATTTCTTCAATTTTAGTGTAAGAAAGTGTGGAAAATTAATCACAAAGTTCAAGTAATCAAGCAAGCAAGGTAACCTTTTATTTTGGCATAATTTCTTCTTGTTTTTCAAGAAGAAAATCCGTGTGTTATGGGCTATTTTGAAGTGAGAAAAATCAGTTTTTGTCTAAGGAATTTTTGCTTGAAAGGGTGTTAATGGTGAGTGATTAAAGCAAGAGTGGAAATAAGAGCATGAAAAGTTAAGTTTAGGTGCATTTTATTCACCAAAAACCGTGGGTTATTAGAGTTTGAAATGGTGAAAATTTTGGTGTTGTTTTGCTTGGTTTTGATGTTGAAAGTCATGTGGAAATGGAATGAAAGCAATGGATAAAATGGAATTGAAAAACACAAAATTTTGTGTTGTATATTATGTGAAAATCCGTGGGGAAGAAAGAGGAGAAATGGGGATTTTGTGTTGTTGAATTTGGTTTTTAAAGGTGGCATTGTTATGTATCAGAAACAAGGAAAAAAAATACAATTTTGTTGGATTTTTTTATAAAAAATCCGTGGGCTAAAGGAAGGGGTGATAATGGAATATTTTATTTGTTGTGATAATGTTTTAGATTTATAAAGTATGTTGATGTGTAATAAAATGATACATACAGTGAGGAATAAGGAAAAAATTAAATTTTGGCATGTGTTTTTACAATAAAAACCGTGTATAGGTTTAGTGAAAATGAGAAGTTTGATCAAGTTATGTAAATGTGTGAATGGTGCATAAAACCAGGCCTAAAAATGATAAAGAACGGGTTAAAATCCCATTAGAAATGAGTAAGTTTTATTGTGTAATTTTACATAAAAAGTTTGTAACTTTTATGTAAAATTAGGTTTGTGGTATAGTACTTGACAGGATATATGGTTTCGAGGCGTTTCCTAAACGTTGGGAACCTAGAATTTCAGCGGAAATGCTGCCGAAATTTTCAGGACGCCCAAAGGGTAATTTGGTAAACGAGGGGTAAAAATAGGGTCAGAAACTAGAAACCCAAGCCCCCTCGGGAACCTAAGCTTGAGAAGAGAATAACGGACGATTACATAATTAGTGAAATGGCTATTTGATGTCCCGAAAGGCTAGAAAAGCGAGAAACGACCTCGAGGGTCGGAATAGTACCACCCGAGGGTTGGTGAATAGTAACCCAAGCATTTTGGCAGAAAATATCGTAAAAGCTTAGTAAAACCTAAGAAAATTTATTTTATGAGTTTTGGAAACAGAAAACCCAGATAAAATGATAAAACGAAAATTTCCCGGTCTCTAGTCCCGTCAAGGGTAAAATGGTCATTTTGACCAAAATTTTCTAAATTGCTAAAAAAAGGTCGTAAAAGCCTCAGAGTGATTTTATTAAATTTCTAAAGGCTAAAATAGAGCCGTAAGTCAGAAAAACGGGGGAAAATCCCTCTAAGGACGAAATGGTCATTTTGCCAAAAGTTAGGAGCAAAACGGTCATTTTGTGAAAAAGTTCAGAAAAGTGATATTAAGGCCTAGAATAGTATTTTACTCTGCACAATAATTATAGAATTGAAAATATAAATCCCAAAATGAATAATTAAGAACCCAAATTAGAAATTTTATATTTTCACCGTATTTTAGTTATGAAATGAATAGTAAAAATGACCGTGATCTATTTCGGTTATAGGAAATCAACCAAAAGGCAATTTAAGGAAGCTAGTTGACTTAAGAAAGGAACCGCTAGCAAAATGTCTGTAAGTTCAGACATTTATTTGTCTGCAGCATGAATTTACCCAGTATGCTTATGTGATATGTATGACAGAAAATTTAGTAGTCAGGTGCTGCATGCATACTAACATAAGAAGCAAAATAATAAGATACAGAACATAATTTAAAGAGTTCCAGACCCTAGAGGCAGCATAAATGCCACTGGTCAGAAACCACAAGAAAATCAGTAACTAAATCAGTATTGATGTACCTGCCTCGCACACAAGTAGAGGTTTTTCAGATTCAGTTATGATAGGACTCCAAATCGATGGTGATACGTCCCGGGTTTGGAAGTCTGATGTATTTAGACTGTAGAAGATTGGCCAGTGGGTCCTTCCCAGAGTACCTCTCGGTTATATGCGCACTACGGTACGACCAATTCAAGGGCCTAATATCAGAATTCTATATCAGATAAAGACTTAAGACTTAAGAACTATCATAATTGAGCATAAAACGTACTAACTGTATGTGTAGCAGCTTAGACCCAAGTTAACATGAATAGTATCGATCAAAGTCAACCTTACTATTCATGATCAAAAGTCAAAATTACTATTCATATTAGTAGTACTTTTTATGATTTTATGATTTATGCTCCTGCATGTATGTTTGAACTTACTGAGCCTCTCGCTCACAAGTTTATTCATGTTGCAGATAAGAAGCCTGTACACCAGTAGATAGTGGATGGATGAGGAGCGGGATTGCATCTACCTCTAGGGCTAGGCAAGAGGAATGGTCCTGCTGATGTTTTCCGCTGAGCAGATTTAGAGTGATATTTTGAGAATAGATTTTGAATTATATTTTGAAAATATATCATGATGTAAATTATGTACGACAAGTATGACCATACTTTATCTCATGCTTTATGATGTTTATGTTTTTACAGTTTACAGTCACAAATAGCTTTTTTTTTTTTAAATCCCCAGTTTTCAGAACAAAAGAAAATTTTAAACTACAAATGGTAATTTAACCAGAACAAGTTATAAGTGAGTTGCCGGCGACCCATTGAGGTAACGGTCTATCATAGTGGACTTTAAGCTCTACTATGCTAGTATTGTAGCCTCAATACAGGACGGGCCGCCATAGTCTGAGTGCCAGGATTCATCCTGCACTTTTTGTTATGTTATGATCGTACTGTGGAAAAATCATGTCTGAGCCCCAGGGCAAAATTATATTGCTTTTTATAATATATTTCACAAAATATATATATACATATACTTAAGACTCCAGTTCAGTGGGAGTGACACATACTTCCCAATATACAATCCCAACAAATATGTTAAGCTAAGTCTGATGGGGAAAGCTACTGCTTCCCACTATACATTTACATAACAAAAATTCCCGCAGAAAGGGATACTACTACTCGAAGGACAATCCTGATTCCGCATCAGACATTTCCTCATCATCATTGTCGCTGAGAGGAAACTCCTTTGGATCTTCCTCCTCATCCCCCCAGACGAAACTGCATTCGTCGTCACTGGCTATGATGACTTGGGGCTCATACATCCCCATCTATTCATCATCGCTAAAGTGATCAGGGATCTCCTCTCCCTCATCGTCGGGATGGGCGTTGGGAAGAGCCTTATCATCATCCTCTTCCATGTGGTTTTCGGGAGACAGAGAAGCTAGTTTGGGGCCCTCCATCGGTTCCCCATTGCCCTTGGGTGCTTTAGGCATGATCTCTTCGTTGGCCAGTTAGGGTGTAGGGTCTACCTGGTCACCCTCCATATGGGTAGCTGCTGGAACACCTTAGACTAGTGCAGGGATGAGTGCTTCTTTCTCAATGTCCACTATTTCCTGGACGAAGCGCCTCAAGTTTTCATGTTTCGGAAGGTAGTGGACGAGATCCCTCACGTACCACAGAGTTCCTTTCCACAACAAGTCGTCTATCTCTACAAACGGCCTATCTAGAGGGATATGAGGTAGCATGACGTCCAAAAACCTTTAACAGTAGTGTGCCATGGCCTCTCCCTCATAGACATCCCAGATGTCATAGAGAACCTCGTATAGCCTCTCGTACATGTCATTCCAAATATCTACATCTTTAGCTGGTCCATCTGAATTGCGGAGGTCTTGGCAGAACTCAACCCATTGCATCGTCAGATCCCTGATCCTACGTCGTTCATTCTACCATGGCGAAGAAACCACCCGTAGATGGGGTGAGATGTGGTAAGCTTTGAAAATAACCTCCATATGGTGGATCCAATATGGGAGTTCGTGTGCTGCTTGCCAAAACCACCCGTAGATAGGGTGGGATATGGCAAGCTTTGAAAATAACCTCCATATGGTGGATACAATATGGGAGTTTGCATGGGTGGCTACCATCATATAGATCTGGTCACATGGTGGCGAAAGCCAGGCTCGCTTGTCGATCTTCTTGTACTTGGCAGGGGTCAATCGGTGCAGCCATACTACCTACTATAACCGAATCGTTAACTTACATGCTAATATCGAGAAAATAAATAAAGCTAACTTACTTGGACAAATGAGGTAGGCATGCGGCAATGTGAGGTAGAATGGCAGGATACTGCTCTGATACCAACTGTGATATCCCACGCCCTGAGTGGCCTTGACTGTCACTTAAACCTAGTATTACTTAACTTGAGTATAAAAACTATTACTTAATCTTACTTAATTAGATCCCATAATTTTATGGGATTTTTTTTGAATGCATATGTATTTACTATTCATGTATGTATACTTTCGAAAACACAAAGTCTAAATCATAAGGAGTTCAGTTATACATACATACTTATAAAATTCTTTAACTAATTACTATTCAAAAATACTGTTTACTGTGCGGAAGTTAAACTCGCGGTGTATACATAACCTCGACCTCACATCCGCCCCCGCCGCCATCATCGGCCATTGAGCTCTAAGCTATAGGTCGCTTACCTACAGCATGAACACACACTGTGAGCTTTATGCCCAGTAAATACAACATGTCATCCGCAAAACATGTTTAAATCATAATATATACTTAAAACCATATAAGCATGTCATGTGATGACTGGGAATTTTAGATTCTTGGGGTGCATTAAAATTGTAAACGTGTACCAATTTTAATAAATAAAATGTGAAAAAGTTGTGTTTTAATACTGTTGTGAATACTGTAAAAATGTTCCGGTAGTGTTAAAGTGAGTGAATTCGGAGATGGAAAATCTTACCGAATTGAATCGGGTGAAACGGTTCGAAAATGGGGTCAAAAACCCTAGACAGTGTACTGAAATGCACTAAAAAGATAAAAATTTATGGTAGAGAATTTTAACTAAACGGAAGCAAAATAAAATAAACCAATCGCACTAGAGGCACCTAGAACCCGCCTATGCGATTTCAATAAAGTTTCGTTCAGTTTGACTTTCGGTCAAAATTTGACCACGAATTAATATACGAATTAATTTATAGGATGACATCATATTTATGATGTCATAAATATAATTTTTGAAATCTTGGAAAGTAAGATATAATATGTGTAAGGCTAGGATTAGTTGTCATTTTGATCAATGGCTAAGATTAAGCTAAAATGACATTGAAAAAAAATTCTAAAATGGGCAAAAAAGGGGATTCAGCCACTTAGAGGAATGGCAGCCCAAAATTTTTATTTTGACCCCAAAAAAATTTCATTTTAGCCCTTGAACAAATATGTAATTGTTGAGAAAAAAATTGCTAAAAGGTCCCTTGCTTTTGCCTATAATTAGGCTTCAAAAATTCACTTGAAAAATTAGTGAAACTTGGCCAAACTCTTGCCAATTTCTGCAACCAAAAATCCGTGCCCCCTTAGTGGATTCCAAGCCAAAAATTTTCAAAATTTCACATCAAAATTAGCCATCAAATTCACTTCTAGCATCAAGGAATCTAATTGATAAGGTAAGCTTCTAATTTGAAGCAATTTACCTTGATTTTCCTTAGAAAATCCGTGGGTCTTTGGTGAAAAATTTGATGAAAACAAATTGATGCTTTGTTGGTGATATGATGGGTTTGATGTTAGGATGAATTAAAGTATGATTTGGAAATTGAAACAAGCAAAAATTTTGCATGTTATCCATGAAAACCGTGGCCTTGTAGGGTGGAAATGATGTGGAAAACAATTGAGGATTTTCTTGATGGTTTATGTTCATTTTATAACATGTTGATCAAAGCATGAATTAGGATCTAGAAATAAGAAAATTTTGACGTTTGTTTCCCATAGAACCCATGGCCTATGTGTGGTTAAAATGAGAAAATTTTTAGTGTCGAACAATGATGCGAAGTGTTGATAAACCCTAGTAATAAGAACAAAAATTTTCTATGTGAATTAGCATGAAAAATCCGTGGCTAATGCTAGGGTTGGAATGAAATTTTGTTAGGTTTCTAATGTTGAAATGTACATTTGAAAACCGAAGAATGATATGTGATAATTGATTATGGTGATGAAAAATATTTGGTGATGTGTAACTTGAGAAACCGAGTTGATAAGTGGAAAAAAAAAATTGATGATTTGTGTTGAACTTTGAATATGGATTAATGTGGAAACTTTTTATACAAAGTTTGATAAGTTTGTATTAAATAGGCCTCTGGTATAGTACGTGGTAGGTACAAAGGTTCTGAGGCATATTTAACGCCGGGAAAACTTTAAAATACAAGCGGAAATGCTGTCGAAATTTTTAAAACGGCATAAGGGCATTTCGGGAAACGAGAGGTAAAAATATTAGACTCGAGAAGGAAACCAGGACCCCTCGGTAGATTAGAGTTAGTAATGGAAAACCAACCCAAGAGGAATAGTAAATCGACCCTTAATGACTAAAATGCCTAAAACGGGAAAAAAAATCACATTAGGGGTATTTTAGGAAACGAGGGAAAAATTAGGTCGGGATAGGAAATTCGAGCTCCTCCAGAACCGATGCTAGGGGACGGGAATGAAAAAAGTTTTAAGAGTAGTGTAATACCCATTTGAGACTCTGAAACACTAGAAAAACGAGAAACGACCCTAGGTGTCAGATGAATAGTAATTGAGGGTCGGAAAATGAATAATTGAGATTTTACAGCAAATAAAGCTGTAAAATGATACAGAAGCCTAGGAAATATTCTTTTAAGATATTTGGGCTTAGAAAATTTGGGAAAAATGATAAGACGGAATAGTTATGGTCCCGAAACCCGTCAGGGGCAAAATGGTCATTTTGACCAAAAATTTTCGAAAGGTTCGTAAAGGACCATAAAGGATCGAGAATGCCTTAAATAAAATTCTAGAACCCAAAATAAAGATTTCAGAATCAAAAATCTGAAATTTAAATAGTACACGGGCGTGTACATAGAAATACAGCCGTGTAGAATGAACCCGAGAGGTACACGGGCAGGAACACGGGCGTATTTCAGATTGTGTACCACATTAAAAGTTAAATTGTGTTGGAAAATTTATCATGAGATGAATATATTTAAAGTGATAATTAATAAAGAGTATTAACAGACAATATTATGTCTGTAGGAACTCAAACTAGAGATAAAACTGCGGAGGAGTTCTGGAAGTGGATATTATCGTAATGGTGGTAAATTCAAGCATTTTCATATCTGCAACATAAAATACTGTATTATTTCGTTATGTACTAGTTGTACATTAGGCATTAAGTCCTATGGACGTTGGGGGATTAGTTATTATAACACATCCCACATAATAAGAGGAAAAGAATATCTAAGGCCTACGGGTGATGCAGGTTAGTGACCTTGAGATGACGATTAATGTCACTTGGTCAGAATTATAATTGAAAGATGGTAATAAAACTATTTAAGGCATATCGCCCCTCCAATGTTGTGGTGGAGGTTTTTCAGATCCTATGAGGACATAATAAGGGCTGGAGAGGAAGAAGCTCTAGGGTCGTTCCCTAGGCCCTCCCAGTCAGCACACAAAATAAATTATCGGTACTATCACAACAAGCTCAACACCGGAATACAAATAGAGAGAATAATCAATAATGTGATGAAAGACATAATTGAGCATAACCGACACTAACACTAAGTGTAGTGAACTCGGTTAGGATAATATGAATAGTAACCGATTAGGGTAATAGTTACTATTCATCGATCAATGATCAAAGTCACTATTTATGGTAAATAGTACTATTCATAGAAAATTGTAATTTTATTATTTTTTTAATCTATGTGATTCTTACTATTCATAGAAAATTGTAATTTTGCTGTTTTTGAATCTATGTGATTCTTACTAAGTATGTTTAAACTTACTGAGCCTGTTAGCTTATCAGTTTGTTCATGTTGCAAGTAAGAAACCTGTCCAGTAGACTAATGGATGGCGGCAGGATGTGCATGTGTCAATGGGATAGGGAGTCCACTATGAATTTCAGTCCTACTACTAGTCTTCCACTGAGCAATAAGTTAGTGAATTGAAGAGAATGTATTTTGAAAAGCACAGTATATGTATGTTGTATGTTGTACATTATATTACACTCAAAAAGATAACTAAAAGTTAGCATTATACTTCGCATGGCTTTCATAATTAGCTTTCTTTTAAGAAAAGTATGTATTAAAAAGAAAAAAAAATTATGGGCGAAATTTTGGGCCTTGAAAAATAAAAGTTGAGAGAAAAAGAGTTTTAAATGGCGATTCAGATTCGACACATGGGCTGTCTTGGTCGGCAAAAGAGTCGATTCATGACAGTTTCGCATGGTTGGATTCGAGGGTGCCACAGGTTGGTATCAAAGCGGTTGACCATATCCCTATTGGTACGAAATGCGACCTGCTCATCAATCCAAGCAAGTTAGCTTTCTTTAAGACTAGTTAACTTTTCGTGTATTTGAGGTTATATATTTTTGTAGGACATACGATGACTAGACCACCTTATATGAGACCCCACCCAAATCGACTGAGAGGACCGATCTGGGTATGGACTAGGCCCGTGATCAGACCATCGATGATTCATCGAGTAGCGCCTCGACCACCGATACCTAAGCTGCCAGCGCCAAGGATTGTAGCACCGGCACCGGTACAAGCACCACCTCCTGCATCGGTTGTAAATCCACCAGTAGCGATAGATATTCCAATGGTGAGAGAACGAGCCCATATAAGATCTCAAGTATCGGTACAAGCGGTACATGTATTCAGAGGTAGTCATCCACCCACTTTTGAGGGAGGTCAAAAGGGGATCTCTACTCGAGATTGGTTACACGACATAGAGGTGATTATGTGTTAGTGTGATATAGACGAGGATTGTTAGGTGTTGATGGCAGTGGGCACATTTCGTGAGGATGCACGGATGTACTAGGAGTACTGTGATCACGAGATGTTGTTGGGACTAGATTGGGCTGTGTTCTGACACATTATGATACTATAGTTCTTGCCAAAGAGTCCAGCGTCACTAGTTCCAGACCCCTCTAGAGAGTAGGGTAGTGACTCTACCACCAACTATGCCTAGATATATTGATGTGAGGGAGTTCATTCTCAGAGCTGAGAGACTTCAGATGCTGCTGAGTGATACGGTGTTCACTTATGCAGTACGGTTTGAGGAGAACGTAGTGAGGAGATGCCCTATGTCTAACCTCACTGAGGAGGATTTTTGTGACATTTTCTGGAAGGGGCTCACTATAGATCTACGACAGAGGGTAACCCTTTTATATCCTACCACTTTACGAGAGGTTATTGTTATTGTAGCTAAAGTGGAGGAAGAGCTGATGATGGAGCGCATGGTGCACAAGAGACATGAACAACTATTACAGAAAGTAATGTTAGATCGCTTATACGGATCGAGACCTATGGTAAATGATCATGAGGCTGGTCCATCAAGACAACATGAGGGTATAGGTCCCGCTAAAGGATCAACACCATCCGAGGCTGGAAATGGCACGGATGAGGATGAAGTGGATCCAAAGAAATTTTTGACAATTCCAGATCAACCTCAGCCAGGAGACTAGATGTAGAAACATATGTGATGTATAAATATGTATATATATCTATATATGTGTATATATGACTATATCGAAAGGCAGTATTTAGAAGAATTAGAACCCCAACTGCAACCCTGAGTCAATCAAGAACCACTTTATGAAAGATTCTGACGAATGAAGCCGCCGGAGTTTGAGGGTTCCACAAACCCATTAGAAGTAGAAGAATGGTTATCTTCACTCCATATGATCTTGGAATTTATGGAGTTGAATGACCAAGAAAGGATTATGTGTGCATCCTTTGTTCTGAAGAAGGATGCAAGATTTTGGTGGGAATCAGTCAAATTAAGAAGGAAGGTGTTCACAATATCCTGGCTAGTCTTTTTAGAATAATTTAATCAGAAGTATTATAATCCCGCACTACTACGACCACAACAAAGAGTGTTTGCGGAATTAAAGTAGGGGGACATTGTAGGAAAATAAATAAGAAAAAACGTATCAGAGTGGCGCAGAGGAACAATAAAAATTTTTAGATCGTTAAATATCTCATGATGCCATATACAACAAACCAACAACAATTAAAACTCATACCTCAAGGACGCCAATCTGTAGGAGGAGAATGACTGGAGGGCTTCAACCAACTAGCCTTCTCTGCTATTCTCTAATTCTCGAATGGCTGAGTGTGTGGTTACTCTAAACCTCGATTGGTATCTAGCACTGCTAGTCTTCTTCCGACCACCCAGATTTCTAAAGAAATTATTGTCACGATGGGCTGTGCAACAATAAGCCTGCTCACCTGAGAGTCTGTGGTCCGAGAGAACTGGAGTGGCAGGACCTCTATTTATAGACCGGCATGAGGTGATTCTCTGAATTCGAATTGGATTAGGAGAAGATATTATCCCTTATCCACAAGCACAAAATCTGAATTTTCCAAGGGACAATCCCAACAATAAAATTCGACCACTTTAAGATAAATGCAATCTGAATCTAAACAAGATTTTAACTAGAATTTTATCTCCCTTTTTCAACCAAAAATCCGAAAATTCTAAGGAGAAAATCTCCACAAAAAATTCGGCCACTTTTGGATAAGGGAGAATCAAAATTCCACTAGGATTTTCAAGCTTGAATCTTATCTCATCATTATCCAAAATAACCGAAAATCCCTTAGGAGATTCACTCCTAAATTTCAGCCATCTTCTGGTAGGAGAAAATCCAAATTCAACTGAGATTGAAACTTGAATTTTTTCTTAAACCTTATCCACAAAAAAAATCCGAAAATCATTGAGGATAATCCTCAAAATTTTCGTCCAACTTTAGTTAGGATTTGGATTCAAAATTCAAGTAGGATTCTAACAAGATTATTCTCTCCATATCCAACTCAAATTCGAATTTCATTCCTTGTGGATTTACCACAACAAATTCGAATCCCACTTGGACTGTGATTCAAAATTTGAATTTCAAATTTCAAATTCGAATTTCAAATTCAAATTTCAAACTTCAAATTTCAAATTTGACATTTAAATTTCAAATTCAAATTTCAAATTCGAATTTCAAATTCAAATTTCAAATTTAAATTTCAAATTCAAAATTCAAATTTCAAATTTCAAATTTCAAAATCCATAAAACAGTTGTGTTTCAAATTCTTGTTCTCATGGATAATTTTCTACAACTCCAATCCAATATCAAATAAAATCATGGCAACTTTATTTGGAGTTCGAATAATTGTGTACTCTATTATCCAAAACAAAATCTAAATCCAACCGGAGAGAATCTTATCTACCATCCTAATCCTATGTCATCACCATCCATGTATAATAAACTAGCCAATAGCATACACAAATCAATTTGCCAAACGTTAAGGAATTATGTAGAGCTAGTAGAGGGACTAATTGGACATATATAATCGGGCTCCCACAAATCCATATGATCATCATTCTTTACCGAACAACTCAATCATATGATCACTAATTTCAGAGTCACACCACTATAAACCTGAAACTGAACTCCCAATTATATATCGTATTACATAAGCCTGTGACAAGCTATCGTCCAATGACCTTTTCAAGTATGCAAAACCCTCATATGATATCCATGATCAGCCTTAGGCCAAAGTCCGTTTAATCCTACTGATCAGGCTATCTTAAAGTTCCATTATACTACCGAATTAAGAAAATGATTATTCACCATGTGAATAAGAAGTCATCCGCCTAGTAGACGACCCAAGGCCTTATCCATTTTCACATTTAGTATAATGCCTTTAAGAGGATACCCTTAACTCCTCATTAGAGCTATGATTCCGATATCTGTAAACGAACCCTTCATCGTATACAAGTCATGCATCCAACGAACCGGTCTACAAGCTTACTACCTCTGAGACACTTTAGCCATTGGAACATCAAAGTACACAAGTCATATACATGAAGCTGTCCTTTTACTCAGGATTAAGGTTACTGTATAATGAACGTTAAAAGCAGATCGATCCACTCAAAGCGCACTTCGTAGATCAATCACGCTTTAGTCCCGGTCTAATATGTCACCACCAAGCAACATATCTATGTCTCTACTTGGGAGTCCAGCTCCAGACAATCAAGACAAACCATCCCCTCTAAGGCTTTAGACAACATAATAGTCTTAACATAAGTTAGATACTCGGTCTAACCCCATAGACTACAGACTATAGTTTAGACCTCTAACTTTAGAACATTGTCTTCTCGCATACAAAAGTCTGTTGCATGCAACATTCTAACAGTTTAACACAAGCAGTCAGGGAGCCATATTTGCTTACATTTACTTTAACATGTAAATAAAACGAGGACAGTTAGCAATGTAATGAATAACCTCTATATATAATTTTATTATCCAGTTCAAAATAAATACATCGAAATGTCTCTAATGCTTAGGGCATTTCCTAACAATCTCCCACTTGCCCTAAGCCAGCAGATGTGCCATGTTATGCATCCCCATCACCTCTACGTGCCTCTCAAAGCTTCTAGCCACCAAAGTCTTAGTAAAGGGATCGGTAATGTTATCCTCGGACGCGATCTTACATACATCTACTTGTCCTGTCTCCACGTGCCCTCTAATAATATGATATCTCCGATCTATGTGCTTGGTCCTCTTGTGGTGCCGAGATTCCGTTGTGTTGAAAATAGCCCCAGTGTTATCACAGTAAAGTGTGATAGGCTTATCAACACCCGGAATGACCTCAAGGTCTCTAAAGAACTTGCGGAGCCAAACCGCTTCTTTAGATGCCTCAGCCGCAGCTACATACTCAGCCTCCATAGTAGAGTCAGCTGTGTAGCCCTGCTTCACGTTCCTCCACACAATGGCGCCTCCTCCGAGTAAAAACACTGATCCAGATGTCGATTTCCTCGAATCCTTACAAGTCTGGAAGTCTGAGTCCGTGTATCCTACGGGTGTTAGGTCCCCTCCAGAATATACCAGCATATAATCCCTCGTTCTCTTAAGATACTTGAGTATATGCTTTACCGCTTGCCAGTGCTTGGTTCCAGGATTTGCTTGATATCGACTCACCATACCTACTGCAAAACATATATCCGGGCGAGTGCAAAGCATAGCATACATAAGGCTACCCACAGTGGATGCATAAGGGACCTTACTCATATGCTTTCTTTCGTCCAATGTCTTGGGACAGTCATCCAATGAAAGAGTTAGACCAGTAATAGAAGGATGTGAACCTTTCTTTGCCGCTTGCATTGCATATGTATCAATTATTTTATCTATGTATGAAGCTTGGGATAACGCTATCATTTTGTTCTTTCGATCTCTGAAGAGACGAATGCCTAGAACATAATTAGCTTCTCCCAAGTCCTTCATGTCAAACTATTGGTGTAACCAAAGCTTGACCGATGATAAGTTCCCAACACCATTACCCAATGAGTAGTATATCATCGACATAGAGTATCAGAAAGACCACTTTTCCATCCTTAATACGTTTATAAACACATGGTTCATCAACGTTCTGCTCAAAACTGAATGTCTTAATCGCTTGATCAAACCTCTAGTTCCATGAGCGGGATGCTTGCTTTAATCTATAAATGGATCTAAGTAGCTCGCAGACTTTCTTTTCTTGGCCTTTCGCTACGAACCCTTCGGGCTGTATCATATAGATACACTCTTCAAGATGGCCATTCAAGAATGCCGTCTTGACATCCATTTGCCAAATCTCGTAATCGAGAGCCACAGTAATGGACAGAAGAATACGGATAGACTTTAGCATAGCAACAGGTGAAAAGGTTTCATCGTAATCGATTCCAGCCTTTTGCGTGTACCCCTTTGCAACCAGTCTAGCTTTGAAAGTTTCCACTCTCCCTTCTGCATCCTTCTTTCTTTTGTAGACCCATTTGCATCCAATGGGTTTTATCCCATCCGGCAAATCTACAAGTTCCTAAACAGAGTTGGATTTCATAGAATCCATCTCATTATTCATAGCCTGTTTCCAAGATTTAGAATCAACATCATTTATAGCTTCATCATAGGTGACCGGATCATCCTCATGCTCATGAGCCTCAGCCTGGTATACCTCAGCATCATACATGAAGAAATTAGGTTTCTTTGAAACCCTCCCACTACGACGAGGCACCCTAAACTGTTGATCGTCTGCAGGTCCTTCACCCGAACTCAGACTTGCGTCCTAGACCGAAATCTGTGGAGCAGTTCTTTCACCCGATAACTCCTCTAGCACCACTTTGCTTCGAGGCTTAAAGTCATTCATGTGACTTTCCTCCAAGAATGTCGCATGGGTTGAAACAATGACTTTTTATTCCTTCGGGTTATAGAATAGACCTCCTTTAGTTCCTTTTGGATACCCTACAAACATGCACAATTCTGATCTTGGTTCCAACTTTTTCGCCTCCCCATCCAGTACATACGCCGGGCAGCCCCATATTCTCATATGTCCAAGGGAGGGCTTCCTGCCACGCCACAATTCATACGGAGTTCTGGGAATTGATTTGCTTGGAACCTGGTTCAGAATATAGCATGCTGTTTGTAAAGCATATCCCCAAAATGATAATGGCAGCATTGAATAACTCATCATGGATCGTACCATATCCAATAAGGTCCTGTTTCTCCTTTCGGCTACACCATTCTGTTGTGGAGTACCAGGTATAGTCAATTGGGATAATATCCCGTTCTCTACAAGATGTCCTAGAAATTCATCGGAGAGGTATTCGCCACCTCGATCAAATCGAAGTGTCTTTATGGATTTATCCAATTACTTTTCCACTTCCGCACGATACTCCTTGAACTTGTCAAAGGTTTCACTCTTGCGGTGCATCAGATACACATATCCATACCTCGAGTAATCATACGTCAGTGTGCACAATTTCTAAGAGCTCCTGAGCCCTTGTACCCTTAGCTCCAAAAGACCTCTTAGTCATCTTGCCCTCTAGATAAGACTCACATTGGGGAAGACGTACCTCATCCAGAGATTCCAGAGGACCGTCTATCACTAATTTTTGAATCCTATCCTAATTAATATGACCAAGTCTTAAATGCCAAAGATGCGCCTTGTTAGAGTGAGAAACTTTCAACCTTTTAGAGTTATCTATTAATTTAGTGTCAAGCAGTGAGTACATCTTTGGTTTGATCAAATATAGGTTTCCATCCATCCATCCAGAACAGATAAAAGACTTACTTCTATGAATATCAACTCTTTTACTAAAAGAAATTGAATAATAATCCTTTATTAAACAAGCTACCGATATAAGGTTCCTCCTAAAATTAGGAACATAAAAACAGTCTTTCAATAAAATAAACCTAAATTGATCAAAGTAAAGGTAAATATCTCCCACTGCCTCAGCCACTACCAAGCTGCCATCTCCAGTTCGCAACGAGAGGCTCCTATCATGTAGACTTCTCGTTTCCATGAGCCCCTGCATAGAAACACAAACATGATTAATGGCGCTTGAATCAATGACCCAAGTGTCTTTCGATTCTTCCACCAAACACGCTTCCAAGTAATGAAGTTCCTTACCTTCCTTGCCCTTGGCGGCTAGGAATTCCCGGCAAGCCTTCTTAAAGTGACCTACCTTCCCACAACGAAAGCATTTGGACTTTTTAGGGTCCCTGGGCTTCTTGTTCTTCTTCTTCTTCTTCCCATCCGAGATAGGAGGATTAGAAGAACTGGAAGCCGCTTGCTTCTGATTTGGCCTCTTCCTCTTCCATGAGGGTTTGGAAGATTCCGCCAAATTGACCTCACCATTGGGTTGGACCGCATCCTCATCCCTGATCATCTACTCATAAGCATGGAGTTGCTTCATGAGCTCGGTTAGTCCTAACTCCTTTGTCGCCAGATTGTATGCAGCCTTAAACCCCACAAAATCTTTAGACAGTGTTTTGAACACCATCTCGATCTGGGTATTGTAGTCCAACTCAGCACTGTTTGCGGTAGCCTCAGCAAAGAATCCCATTAGAGTGATCATATGGTCCTTCACCGGAGTACCCACTTTTTGCTTAGAGTTCATAATGCTGGTTATAGCGGACTGTCGAGCCAATTTTTCTTGGCCTCCGAACGTGTCCTCCAGATTGTCCATGATCTCCCTAGCAACCTGATAAGTCTCATGCTGCTTTTGTAAAGCACTCGTCATGCTAGCAAGCATGTAGCATCGAGCTATATCTTTGGATTCTCTCCAATGAGTATAGGCAACCGGGACCACCTCAAGCAGCGTGTCAGGTTTTGGCCCTAGTGGGCATGGTTCGTCCAGTACGAACTTGTGTCTTTCGTAGTTGAGAACTATCAACAGATTTCTTTTCCAATCCTTATAATTATCACCATTCAGTTTTTTCTCAGTAAGTATTGAAATGAGGGGTGTCGGTGACATTTTGAACTGAAATAAAATTATACTAGACATCATTACAAAGCCCAAGCAAATATACAGATAATTTAGCAAATAAAACATACAAGTATGTTCCTACATGAAACATGAAAAACATGTAGCATTGCAACGGTAATTCTCAGCACCTATTGCCCCAAGCCACCGAGGGGTGGTCATGAAAACAAATAGCCGGAACATGGACCCCGTCCAATTAATATATGTTGCCTTAAATCCTCCAAGGTTAAGACATATATTAATAACCGCTTATTTGGCCACCAGTTTAGTTAACAGAGCTTCTAGGGAAGGTTAATAACTAAACGAGTCTTGAGTATATAACCATTGTTTATGTAGCCCGATCTACGTCCTACCAAGCCACCGAGGGGTGGTCATAAATAGGATCGTACCCAAACACGTTTTCCACATAGGAGATTCAATCTAGTATACCGGCGGCGGTAAACACCTACCGAAGGGTATGGTCAGGGTAGAACTGACGCGAGGCGTTACATGCTTTCACATATGGATCAAAAATAGAGGCCGTGGGTTTTGTTTGAAACCCTGTCCCACATAATATTTTGAAAAACATGCAAGTTTTGACAAATTATGTATGATCAATATAGTATAAGCGGTACTCAGCTATCCTATATGACATGTTATCAAATATGCATATAAAACATCCATCAATACATATTTATACATCCATGACATATCACAGAAAAAATAATTGACAGAATAACCAAGCCATGGTTCCATCCTAGAACAAAGAAAAATAAAGATTACAAAATTTCATCCAAAGCATTTTTTGGGTCTTGAATTTTGTTCTGTCTTCTTGTATCCATCTTTATGTAGCCTTTCCACTTATTTCTCATCCCAAAAATTATTTAAAATTTAAATCTCCAAAATTCAAAATTCAAATTCAAATTCTAAATTCGAATTTCAAATTTAAATTTCAAATTCAAATTTTAAACAATTTTAAACATCATGTATAATAATATGTAATTTCAAAAATTTCAAATTTTCAATTACATATTTTTAAACATGATTTAAAATTAAATCTCAAATATAAAAATCAAAATTTTTCGATTTTTGAATCGTCGCACCACCGCCCCCGGAGGCGACAGCCGCCGTGGGCAGCCCCCAACCTCGAAGGGGCTGGTAGCCACGGCCGCCCCCATGTGCAGCCTTGCCGGGCTGCAGGCCAAGCCTGCAACGCCAGACTGCACACCCAGGCTAGGCGCAGCAGCCGGCAGGTTGCATGCCCAGGCTACGGCTAGCCTTAGGGAGGCCACGGCCACCCTCGGCTGCAGGCCAAGCCTGCGGCCGTGGGTGGTTATGGCCTGCACAGGGGCTGCCGCAGCCCATCCTGCCCGAGGGCAGAGGCTGCAGCCCCACCAAGGGCCGACGGCCTATCCCGATGGATCGTGTCTCGATTTTCGTGTCATATTCCAATTTACCTATTAGGATCTTCAAAAATTAATTTGAATCCCAATTAAATTGAAATTTTCCACACAATCAAAATTTCAACCTTTAAATCAAATTTAACTTTTGGGAAAAATAAATTACGATCTTCAATCTTCAATCTCCTCCATGAATAATTACATAAAATTTCCTAAACCGTTTTCGGTGTACAAAATTCTAACCATAATAATTCTAAGAGACAAAAATTAAAATCCATGGGAAAATTACAGTGTTAATAAACTGCTCCCATGGTTACATAAAAATTCCTAGATACAATTTTTCTAAATTCTAAGGAACCATAACCGGCATAAATAAGCATGCTTATAATAATTCAGAAAATTAAAATAACCATATACTTTATACATAATCCATGATAACAACATAAAGGAATCCTAGAATGTCACTCTCTAAAAATCAAATCCATACATAAATAAAAAGACTAAGTAATTGTCTAATTTATGTGCATGGCATAGTCATGAGACGGCTCTGACACCAATTGTAGGAAAATAAATCGGTAAAAACGTATCAGAGTGGCGCAGCGGAACAATAAAAATTTTTAGATCATTAAATATATCATGATGCCATATACAATAAACCAACAACAATTAAAACTCATACCTCAAGGATGCCAATCTATAGGAGGAGAATGATCGGAGGGCTTCAACCAACTAGCCTTCTCTACTATTCTCCAATTCCCGAATGGCTGAGTGTGTGGGTACTCTGAACCTCGATTGGTATGCTAGCACTGCTAGTCTTCTTCCGACCACCTAGATCTCTAAAGAACTTATTGTCACGATGGACTGTGCAACAATAAGCCTGCTCACCTGAGAGTCTGTGGTCTGAGAGAACTGGAGTGGCAGGACCTCTATTTATAGACCTGCATGAGGCGATTCTCTGAATTCGAATTGGATTAGGAGAAGATATTCTCCCTTATCCAGAAGCACAAAATCTCAATTTTCCAAGGGAAAATCCGAACAATAAAATTCGGCCACTTTAGGATAAATGCAGTCCGAATCTAAACAAGATTTTAACTAGAATTTTATCTCCCTTTTTCAACCAAAAAATCTGAAAATTCTAAGGAGAAAATCTCCACAAAAATTCGGCCACTTTTGGATAAGGGAGAATCAAAATTCCACTAGGATTTTCAAGCTTGAATCTTATCTCATCATTATCCAAAATAACCGAAAATCTCTTAGGAGATTCACTCCTAAATTTCGGCCATCTTCTGGGAGGAGAGAATCCAAATTCAACTGGGATTGAAACTTGAATTTTTTCTTGAACCTTGTCCACAAAAAAAATCCAAAAATCATTGAGGATAATCCTCAAAATTTTCGTTCAACTTTAGTTAGGATTTGGATTCAAAATTCCGGTAGGATTCTAACAAGATTATTCTCTCCATATCCAACTCAAATTCGAATTTCATTCCTTGTGGATTTACCACAACAAATTCGAATCCCACTTGGACTGTGATTCAAAATTTGAATTTCAAATTTCAAATTTGAATTTCAAATTCAAATTTCAAACTTCAAATTTCAAATTTGACATTTAAATTTCAAATTCAAATTTCAAATTCAATATTCAAAATTCAAAATTCAAATTTCAAATTTCAAAATCCATAAAACAGTTGTGTTTCAAATTCTTGTTCTCATGGATAATTTTCTACAACTCCAATCCAATCTCAAATAAAATCATGGCAACTTTATTTGGAGTTCGAATAATTCTGTACTCTATTATCCTAAACAAAATTTGAATCCAACCGGAGAGAATCTCGTCTACCATCCTAATCCTATGTCATCACCATCCATGCATAATAAACTAGCCAATAGCATACACAAATCAATTTGCCAAACATTAAGGAACTATGTGGAGCTAGTAGAGGGACTAATTGGACATATATAATCAGGCTCCCACAAATCCATATGATCATCATTCTTTACCCAACAACTCAATCATATGATCACTAATTTCAGAGTCACACCACTATAAACCTGAAACTGAACTCCCAATTATATATCGTATTACGTAAGCCTGTGACAAGCTATCGTCCAATGACCTTGTCAAGTATGCAAAACCCTCATATGATATCCATGATCAGCCTTAGGCCAAAGTCCGTTTAATCGTACTGATCAGGCTATCTAAAAGTTCCATTATACTACCGAATTAAGAAAATGATTATTCACCATATGTGAATAATAAGTCATCCGCCCAACAGACGACCCAAGGCCTTGTCCATTTGCACATTCAGTATAATGCCTTTAAAAGGATACCCTTAACTCCTTATTAGAGCTATGATTCCAATATCTGTAAACGAACCCTTCATCATATACAAGTCATACACCCAACGAACCGGTCTATAAGCTTACTACCTCTGAGACACTTTAGCCATTGGAACATCAAAGTACACAAGTCATATACATGAAGCTGTCCTTTTACTCAGGATTAAGGTTTCTGCATAATGAACGTCAAAAGCAGATCGATCCACTCAAAGTGCACTTCGTAGATCAATCACGCTTTAGTCCTGGTCTAATATGTCACCACCAGGCAACATATTTATGTCTCTACTTGGGAGTCCAGCTCCAGACAGTCAAGACAAACCGTCCCCTCTAAGGCTTTAGACAACATAATAGTCTTAACATGAGTTAAATGCTCGATCTAGCCCCATAGACTACAGACCATAGTTTAGACCGCTTACTTTAGAACATTGTCTTCTCGCATACAAAAGTCCATTACATGCAACATTCTAACAGTTTAACACAAGCAGTCAGGAAGCCATATTTGCTTACATTTACTTTAACATGTAAATAAAACGAGGACAGATAGCAATGTAATGAATAACCTCTATATATAATTTTATTATCCAGTTCAAAATAAATACATCAAAATGTCTCTAATGCTTAGGGCATTTCCTAACAAACATGTCAGTGATAGAAGTCTGTAGCAAGTTCGACTAGTTGTCCCGACTGTGCCCATATGCTGTCTCCACTAAGAGGCAGAAAATTCAGAAGATGCTGGGAATGTTTCATCCTGAAATCTCAGCATTGGTGGACAGTGGGTTGACACCGCCCACTACTATATCCAATTATGTAAGCAGAGCTTTGAGGGCTTAACATTACCTGGTAAGATAGAAGGAGGAAAAGGAAAAGATTTGGAATGCCAAGAAGAAGGAAAAGGTCTTGGCCAAAGCTGTACAAGTTGGATCCCAGGTCAGACAAAGCAGCAAATCAAATCAGAATGCTAAGGCTGGGTAGACAAGTACTTCTGGCCAGTAGTCACAGGGAAAGAGAAAGGGGAATAATTCTAGAAATAGGAACTAGCAGTAGAGGTTGAACAATAATGCTAGACCTATTGTTCGTGAATACATAGTCTATAGAGAAAGGTATGCAGGCAGATGCAGACTTGCCCCAAACGCCTGTTTCCAATGTCGAAAGGATGGCCATTTTGCCAGGAATTGTCCTGAAAATAGGCAAAATGTGCAGGGTTCATTCCAAATACAGCAGCAATGTCCCCAAGCACATGCAATCCAAGCAAAGAGTGAAGGTCCTTCATCCACAGAAAGGCAAGAAAGACCACAAGGTTAGCCTCATGCAGATGCCAGAGTAATGGTGTATACCAAAGAAGATACGAAAGCTGGGACGTCCAATGTAATGACAGGTTAGTTTTCTATCGCTAATCATTTGGCGTTTGTTTTATTTGATTCTGGTGCTACGCATTCATTTATTTCCTACCAATTTGTGAACAAGATAGGATATCCTAAGGATAACGTGGGTATGACCTATAGAACGCCTCTACCCTCAAGAGAAGTGATGTCCAATTATTGGCTACCTCATGTGCCAATAATTATGGCAAATAGGGAGTTGTATGCAGAATTGATCGTGATGGAGCCTGCCGATTACGATGTAATACTAGGAATGGACTTTCTAGGGAAGTATCAAGCATGATGGATTGCCAAAAGTGAAAGATAAGGTTCCAACCTGACCAAGAAGATGGATTTGAATACATCGATTCGTCACACAAATCAAGGAAGATAATAATCAATTCAATGAAAGCAAGAAGGCTAATGTCGGATAGCTGTGCTGGATATTTAGCATATATTGTGGATATAAAAAAGGAACAGAAGCTTTAACCTTAAGATGCTTCTATTATGAAGGATTTTATCGATGTTTTCCCAGAGGAATTACCCGAATTACCGCTAGAACGAGAAATCTCTTTTAAGATTGAACTGATGCCAGGAACTGCACCCATCTCAGAGGCACCGTACCGGATGGCACCAACAAAGTTGAAGGAGTTATAAGAGCAACTGAAAGAACTTCTTGACAAGGGATTTATACATCTAAGCTATTCCTCATAGGGTGCTCCCGTACTGTTTGTCAAGAAGAAGGATGGATCATTTTGAATGTGCATCGACTATCAGGAGTTAAACAAGGTTACGATCAAAAATAGGTATCCGTTACCAAGAATTGACGATTTGTTTGACCAACTTAAAGGTGTAGTAGTATTCTCCAAGATCGATTTACGATCAGGATATCATCAACTGCGGATCAAGGAGAGCGACATTCATAAGACCGCATTTCGTACCCATTACGGTCATTATGAATTCCTTGTGATGCTGTTTGGGTTAACAAATGTGCCAACTGCATTTATGGACTTGATGAATCGAGTCTTTAACGAATATCTAGATAAGTTTGTCATTGTGTTTATCAATGACATACTCATATATTCAAAGACTCGTGAGGAGCATGAAGAACATCTGAGGATTGTCCTAAAGATGATAAGGAAGCATCAACTCTATGCCAAATTCTCTAAATGCGAATTTTGGCTAGATAGAGTGCATTTTCTTGGACATGTGATCTCCAAGGAAGGAATCACTGTGGATCTACCAAAAGTAGAGGAGGTCAATGAATGGCCAGCTCCTAAGAATATGATGAAAATATGGAGTTTCTTAGGTTTAGCTGGCTATTACAGAAGATTTGTAAAGGGATTTGCACGACTCGCTGCACCTCTCACAGTTGGACATGCAAAGAGAGAAAGTATGAGTGGACAGAGGTGTGCGAAGGAAGCTTCCAAGAGCTGAAAAGATGATTAACCAGTGCACCAATTCTTACACTTCTACTAAAGGACAGATGTTCGTGATTTACAATGATACCTCGAAGATGGGATTATGAGCTGTCTTAATGCAAGGTGACAAGGTGATTGCCTATGCCTTGCATCAATTAAAGGATTATGAGAGAAATTATCCCACGTATGATTTGGAACTTGCCACAGTAGTGTTCACATTGAAGATTTGGCAACACTGTCTGTATGGAGCTTAGTGTCAAATTTATACTAACCACCAAAGTTTAAAATATTTTTTCATGCAAAAAGAGCTAAATATGCGGCAAAGGAGATGGCTAGAGCTGGTAAAGGATTATGATTATGAAATCCTCTACCATCCCGGAAAAGCCAATCGCATTGCTGATGCTTTAAGTAGGAAATCTACTATTATGCAACAACTGTCGATCAAAAAATTTCCAAGGCCATTACAATAGGAGATCAACACATTGAAGTTAGAAGTGACATCTAGAAAATTGGCTACACTACAATTGGAATCAACACTGTATGAGGACATTAGAGAGGCCCAGAAATGAGACCCGAAGTTAGCAAGTCCCCATGAGGGAGTGTCTGAAGACCAGTTAATCCTACATCAAGGAAGAATTCATATTCTAGATGATGAAAGACCAAGAAGGCGAATTATGGTAGAAATCCATGAAACGCCATATTCAGTACACCCCGGAGCCATTAAGATGTACCAAGATTTGAAGCTCCAATTCTAGTGGAAAGAGATAAAGAAGGATATTACGGAATTTGTAAGCAGATGTATGACGTGCCAAAAAGTTAAGGCTGAACATCGTCATTCAGGTGAAAAATTAGAACCGTTGAAGATTCTTGAATGGAAATGGGAACATATTATGATGGACTTTGTGGTAGGACTACCGAAAACTCAAGAAGGTTATAACGCTATTTGGGTTATTGTCGACAGATTGACAAAGACAGCAAAGTTCATTATTTTGAAAATGACCTTTTCATCGAAAAAATTAGCGAACCTATATGTTAACCGCATAGTCAGGTTACATGGATTTCCTAGATTCATTATGTCAGATCGTGATCTATGATTCACTTCGAATTTCTGAACATGTGTGCAAGAAGCTATGGGAACGGAAGTGCGTCTAAGCACAACATTTCATCCGTCGATGGACGGGCAATCTGAACGAACCATTCAAACACTGGAAGACATGCTTTGTGCATGTATAACAGATTTCCAGGGGAGTTGGAACGAGAAACTTCCATTGGTAGAGTTTTCGTACAATAACAGCTACCAAGTCTCGATAGGTATGGCACCCTATGAAGCTCTATATGGGAAAAAGTGTAGATCACCGGTTCATTAGTATGATTTACAATAAAAACGACTACACAAGACATATTTTGTACAAGAAACAGCGAATGCAGTTGCGAAAATACAGCTACGGATGAAAATAGCACAGAGCTGACAGAAGAGCTATGCAGACAAAAGATGAAGACCCCTAGAGTTTAATAAAGGGGATTTCATATTCTTAAGAGTGTCACCGATGAAAGGAATAATGCGGTTCAGAAAGAAAGGAAAATTAAGTCCAAGATATATTGGGCCATATGAGATCATCGAATGCATTAGAAAGGTTGCCTATGGATTGGCATTACCTCCAGAAATGTCAGCAGTATACAATGTGTTCCACATGTCAATGTAGCGGAAGTATATATTGGATCCATCCCATGTGTTTAAACATAAACCGATCCAAATTCAGGAAGATCTGATGTACGAGGAGAGGCTTGTTCAAATTCTGGCATGAGAAGATAAGGTTTCGAGGAACAAGATGATTCCATTAGTCAAAGTGCTGTGGAGAAATCACTGCGTTAAAGAGGCTACATGGGAACGAGAAGACGAAATCAGAATTGTATATCCCCACTTGTTCTAAATTTTCAAGGACGAAAATTTTATAAGGAGGGGTGAATGTGATAACCGGGAATTTTAGATTCTCAAAGTACATTAAAATTGTATGTGTGTACCAATTTTAATAAATAAAATGCCAAAAAGTTATGTTTTAATACTGTTGTGAATACTGTAAAAATATTCCGATAGTATTAAAGTGAGTGAGTCTGAAGATGGAAAATCTTACCGAACAAAATTGGGTGAAGCGGTTCGAAAATGGGGCCAAAAACCCTAGAGAGTGCACTAAAATGCACTAAAAAGATAAAAATTTATGGTAGAGAATTTTGACCAAACAGAAGCAAAATAAAACAAAATAATCGCACCGGAGGCGCCCGAAACCTACCTACGCGATTTCGGTAAAGTTCCGTTTGGTTTGACTTTCGGTCAAAATTTAACGACGAATTAATATACAAATTAATTCATAGGATGACGTCACATTTATGATGTCATAAATATAATTTTTGAAAGCTTGGAAAGTAAGATTTAATATGTGTCAGTGGGATTAGTTGTCCTTTTTATCAATGGCTAAGATTAAGCCAAAATGACATTGAAAAAAAATTTAAAATGGGCAAAAAAGGGGATTCGGCCACTTGCAGGAATGGCAACCCAAAATTTTTATTTTGAGCCCAAAAAAATTGCATTTTAGCCCTTAAACAAATATGTAATTATTGAGAAAAAAATTGCTAAAAGGTCCCTTGCTTTTGCCTATAAATATGCTTCAAAAATTCACTTGAAAAATTAGTGAAACTTGGCTAAACTCTTGCCAATTTCTGTAGCCAAAAATCCTTGCCCCCTTAGTGGATTCCAAGCCAAAAATTTTTAAAATTTCACACCAAAATTAGCCTTTAAATTCACTTCTAGCATCAAGGAATCGAATTGATAAGGTAAGCTTCTAATTTGAAGCAATTTACCTTGATTTTCCTTAGAAAATCCGTGGGTCTTTGGTGAAAAATTTGATGAAAACAAATTGATGCTTTGTTGGTGATATGATTGGTTTGATGTTAGGATGAATTAAAGTATGATTTGGAAATTGAAACAAGCAAAAATTTTGCATGTTGTCCATGAAAACCGTGGCCCTGTAGGGTGGAAATAATGTAGAAAAAAAATTGAGGATTTGCTTGATGGTTTATGTTCATTTTATAACATGTTGATCAAAGCATGAATTAGGATCTAGAAATAAGAAAATTTTGATGTTTGTTTCCCATAGAACCAGTGGCCTATGTGTGGTTAAAATGAGAAAATTTTTAGTGTTGAACAATGATGAGAAGTGTTGATAAAACCTTAGTAATAAGAACAAAAATTTTCTATGCGAATTAGCATGAAAAATCCATGGCTAATGCTAGGGTTGGAATGAAATTTCGTTAGGTTTCTAATGTTGAAATGTACATTTAAAAACCTAAGAATGCTATGTGATAATTGATTATAGTGATGAAAAATATTTGGTGATGTGTAACATGAGAAACCGAGTTGATAAGTGGAAAAAAATTTGATGATTTGTGTTGAATTATGAATATGGATTAATGTGGAAAATTTTTATGCAAAGTTTGATAACTTTGTATAAAATAGGCATTTGGTATAGTACGTGGCAGGTACAAAGGTTTTGAGGCATACCTAACACCGGAAAAACTTTAAAATAAAAGCGAAAATGCTGTCGAAATTTTTAAAACGACATAAGGGCATTTCAGGAAACGAGAGGTAAAAATATTAGACTTGGGAAGGAAACCAGGACTCCTTGGTGGATTAGGGTTGGTAATGGAAAACCAACCCAAGAGGAATAGTAAATCGACACCTAATAACAAAAATGCCTAAAATGGGAAAAAAATTCACGTTAGGGGTATTTTAAGAAACGAGGGAAAAATTAGGTCGGGATAGGAAAGCCGAGCCCCTCGGGAACCGAGACTAGGGGACGGGAATGAAATACGTTTCAAGAGTAGTGAAATACCCATTTAAGATTCCGAAACACTAGAAAAACAAGAAGACCCTATGTGTGGATGAATAGTAATCGAGGGTTGGAAAATAAATAATTAAGATTTTGTAGCAAATAAAGCTGTAAAATGATACAGAAGCCTAGGGAATATTATTTTAAGATATTTGGGATTAAACAATTCAGGAAAAATGATAAGACGGAATAGTTACGGTCTCGAAACCCGTTAGGGGCAAAATAGTCATTTTGATCAAAAATTTTGGAAAGGTTCGGAAAGGACCATAAATAATCTAGAATGCCTTAAATAAAATTCTAGATCCCAAAATAAAGATTTTAGAATCAAAAATCTAGATTTAAATAGTACACGGGCATGTACATAGAAAAACAGCCGTGTAGAACGAACCCAAGAGGTACACGGGCAGGGACACGGGTGTGTTTCAGACCGTGTACCACATTCAAAGTTAAATTGTGTTGGAAAATTTATCACAAGATGAATATATTTAAAGTGATAATTAATAAAGGGTATTAACAGACAATATTATGTTTGTAGGAACCCAAACTAGAGATAAAACTGCGGAGAAGTTCCGGAAGTGGACATTATCGTAATGGTGGTAAGTTCAAGCATTTTCATATCTGCAATATGAAAAACTGTATTATTTCGTTATGTACTAGTTGTACATTAGGCATTAAGTCCTATGGACGTTGGAGAATTAGTTATTATAACACATCCTACATAATAAGAGGAAAAGAATATCTAAGGCCTACGGGCGATGCAGGTTAGTGACCTTGAGGTGATGATTAATGTTACTTGATCAGAGTTATAATTAAAATATGGTAATAAAACCATTTAAGATGCACCGCCCCTCCAACGTTGTGGTGGAGGTTTTTCACATCCTACGAGGACATAATAAGGGCTGGAAAGGAAGAAGCTCTAGGGTTACCCCCTAGGCCCTCTTAGTCAGCGTGTAAAATAAATTATAAGTACTACCATAATGAGCTCAACACCAGAATACAAAAAGAGAGAATGATCAATAATGTGACGAAAGCCATAATTGAGCATAACTGACACTAATACTAAGTGTAGTGAACTCAGTTAGGATAATATGAATAGTAACTGATTAGGTAACATGAATAGTAATCAATTAGAGTAATATGAATAGTAACCAGTTAGTGTAACAGTTACTATTCATCGATCAATAGTCAAAGTCACTATTTATAGTGAATAGTACTATTCATAAGAAATTGTAATTTTGCTGTTTTTGAATCTATGTGATTCTTACTGAGTATGTTTGAACTTACTGAGCCTGTTAGCTCATCAGTTTGTTCATGTTGCAGGTAAGAAACCTGTCTAGTAGACAAATAGATGGTGGCAAGATGTGCATGTCAATGGGATAGGGAGTCTACTATGGATTTCGGTCTTATTACCAGTCTTCTACTTAGCGATAAGTTAGTGAATTGAAGAGAATGTATTTTGAAAAGCACAATATATGTATGTTGTATGTTGTACATTATGTTAAACTCAAAAAGACAACTAAAAATTAGCATTATACTTTACATGGCTTTCATAATTAGCTTTCTTTTAAGGAAAGTATGTATTAAAAAGAAAAAAAAATTTATGGGTGAAATTTTGGGCTCTGAAAAATAAGAGTTGAGAGAAAAAGAGTTTTAAATGGCGATCCGGATTCGACACATGGGCTGTCTTGGTTGGCAAAAGAGTTGATTCATGATAGTTTCGCGTGGTTGGATTCGGGGGCGCCACATGTCATAAACCATTACATCTCACTGACACATTCCACATACCAGAACAACACATATCATTGAATGCAAAACATCACATACTATTTGCATAACAAAAAACATCGAGTACTGAATGCAAATCTACTATAACTGAAAGCATAATGAACTATAACTAATGCATACTGTGAACAATGCATGATTTGGTTATGCTTATTTATGCTTCAATACTCTTTTTCTTTCCTATGTCTAGCTGAAGGCCCTTGTGTCTGTACTGAGTGTGCGTAGATCATCGAAAACGTCTGTGATCACTAACTTAAGAGCTGTCAACGAAGGCTCAACTTACTTTAACTTGGAAAACCTCTTCAATGGAAAAGGCCGGTACGACACGCTTTATTAATTTCCATCTTGTTATCTAATCTGGCCATATGCTCTACTAAGCTGTCCCTAATCTTACGTGATAGGAATGTATGGCATCTAACTTATTCTTTCATCAATCTACATGATTGTAAAACTATATACTTTTTTAACATACGATGCAACAACAGTGCATGAATTGCATACTTAACATACTATAAAATCAACACTTTAAAATCATTTTGCTTTGTACTTACCTAGTTTGCAAACAAACTTATACTCTCGCCTTTGTTAACTTACAGGTAACTACCTGTCATCAATAACGTACCTTATTAATACTTTTGCTGAGTCACTAATATCATTAGTGACTAAAGTGGATACTAATGTATGGTACCAATTGCCGTCGGTACTAACTTGCTTTCTTTTGATGAGTTTGATTATCTAATCATGGCTAATTAATCTATTACCCAATAAATTAATTAATGTCATTTTTTGTTCACTACTACCGTTAGTGACTAAAACTTGTATCATGGTATGGTACCGAGGCCCATCGGTACCTTACTGCTCTATTTTGGGAATTTGGTAGCTAACTTCTATAGTGTTTGATTAAGTTGTCTACTTGACAAATTAATCATTGTTCCTCACTATATCATTCAAACTCAGTCTTGGACTGGTTAACCGACTAATCAACTAACCGGTTACCTTGCGCGTCGTTAACTAGGTAACCTACTGGGTTACTAAGTTTGTTTGGGTGTGGTAGCCTACCAGGCTACCTCTACTGTTTTATTTTGAAAATTGTCTTGGTTGCCTGATAAAAATTTGGGAAAATTATATGCTTTGAAACAAAACCCTTATCACTCTGTTGGAAGGTAGGGGTGTTTTATTAGAACCATATTCTTATTTTAGAAAGATTAGAATACATTTTGGTGTTTGCATTTTAAAGTTGGTCTTTGTACCACTTACCAAAACTGTTTTAAAAACGTGTTTGAAACAACTTAGTTTGTAAATTTGGCGAACATAAAGCTTTTTCGACCTCGACGAGATGAATAATTCTCGTGTTCGTCTCGGAGCTCAAATCAAACTCTAACGGCTCCTAAACTCACTAAACCCGTAGCTACTCATGCCCAGTTTTTGAAAAGTTTCCAGTTTTATGCTATTTTGAAAATGGCTCTGTTTGAGGACAGAAACGGCAAAATTTTTAAAACACATGTAAGTCATCTTAAAGGTTTCGATGAGATCTACAACTTTTATGTTGAGCCCAAGATCCAATTTAGACTCTAAGTACGTCATTTTCAACAAAACCTGAAACTATTCCTAGACTTGGATTTGTAGTCCCAGTTTTGGACACCAGTTTAAAACTCCTCGAAAAGTCTATCTTAGATTCATTTCTTGCCAAAACCTATTTGAGACAAAAATGACCGTAACGAAATTTGCTTAAAACTTTATGTTTTACCAAATCCCAAATTCGAAATCAAACATGGTCAAAATGGCCAAAACCCATGGCCTAAATTTGGGGACAGATTTGTGTCTAGCCACTTAAACGTCCACACACATACATATCCATCCATAAAAATTAAACCACAACCACATAAACTTAAAAATGAAAAGCTAAGGGCTCAAACTAAACTTATTACAACCCATTGTATAAATAAATACACATAAATTCGTTGATCAAAAACTTAAAAATAACTAACCACAAAACGGGAGTTTTCGATTTTACCTTACGTGCTACGAACCAAGCACACCGAATCAAAGCTTGGGTGACAAAAATGGCCGTGTCAACAAATAGGGATTGGGGTTGGCTTGTACTAGCAATAACACCAAAAATTTTCTCCTAACATCAACCTAAAATAATAACTAAAAACACAAGGATGGGTTCTAGAAACTTACCCTAGAATGAACTTGGAATGGCTTAAGATTTTGGCTCCAACACAACCTAGGTAAGGGCTGATTTTTGGCAAGCTTTTGGCTGGGTTTTTGGCTTGTAAATGGACGGTTTTGGCTGAAGGGAGGGGTCAGATTTTTGCTTGATAAAGAGGAGAAGAGTTTGTGTCTTTGGGGTGTGCAAAAAGAAAGAACAAAACCTAAAGCCATGCTCACCCTTTTATAGACAAAACCTAAGCAAAATTAACCAACCTTAAGCTCAATTAATCAAGCCAATCTTATGCTAATTTGGGGACAAATTTGCTGTAATTCTAGCCCTCAAAAACCGAGGGTGCTGCGCATGGATAAGGAGGCCAATTTAAAAATTCCTTTGTTAGCCATATGATGGAATTCATGAATTATTTAATCAAAAGGTGTCATACTTATTTTATTATTTTATTGCCACCTTTTGGGCTATTTTTGTAGCTCATTGTGGCTACTTTTGCAGCTAAGGTACATGGATTTTAAGGGGTGGAATTTATCTGCATTTGCTTCTCTTTGTAGTCTAATTTCTACAGCGGTGTTCAGTCCTTTTTCGGCAGTGTTCTAGTTTTTACTCGGAAATTCAATTTTCTGAATCCGTTTTTTATACTATAAATTTTTGGTGCGTTGTATTGCCTGAGAGCCCATTTTGAGTCTATTTTGCTGTTCATTTCCTATACTGTGGTTGTGTCTACACTGTATTGTCCTTGCACACGCAAAACGAGGCGTTCCCTTGTGAAATTTTAAACACAGTCTCTTGATTAATTCAGATATGTTGATTTCAATTTTATCAATTTTACATCCATCTGAGGTCGTCTAGACTAACTTTCAGGATCTGTGTGACCCACCTCAAAAAATGTGTCCGGTGCCCAATTGTTTAATTTGGGCATTCTGAATCCAAATATATTAGTTTCAGGGTGAGAAAAGGTCGTCTTGACCCTCTTCCCGATACTGCATATCTCTCAAACAAAAATTCTCATTTTATGCTCAATTGACTAAATTGAGCCTGCTGACTATTAATACATTAGTTTTATGCCAGATTAGGGCTGTCTTGGCCATTAACCTAACACTGCATTTCTACTATTTACTATTTTCTGCTTAACTGACTAGTTTAAGTGTTCTGACTCTGATCTTGTCAGTTTCTGAGTGAGAAAAGGTCATCTGGACCATTTTCTCGGTACTGTACCCTTACTAAGGTTACTATCACTACTATGCTCAGATAACCAGTCTAAGCATACTGATAATCTGCTCACCAGTCTTATGTCAGGAAATGGTCATTTAGACCAGTTTCCTGATACTGTGTATCTTATACACTTATATACATAATAGGGTGGACCGATTTTATTGTCGGTCGCCCCTTTCACTACATGAATTGTAATTAAACATTACTATTCTTGTTTAATCTATTCAATTAGAAAATATACTATATTTTTCAACTTAATTACTCACTACAAAGTAATTAGAGTTCATGCATTACGAGAGTCTTGATAGTGGCTCTCTACTCAGTACACGACCTTCTACACTAGTTCTCACACGAGCGTGTACAAGGCAACACGGGCGTGTACATTCTGGACACAGGCGTGTTCCAGTCGGCTTACTCAACATGCCCATTTCTTTGAAACACGTTCATCTACTCGAGCGGTACATGGCCACTTACACAACCGTGTACCTAACCGTGTTATACTACACAGCCATGTTCACTCACACGATTTCTAACATTTCAGCAGTTCAAATGATACACGGCTGTTTACACAGCCATGTACCTGACCGTGTTCTTTAAATTTGCACTAAAAGACACCAATTTATTTCAAGTCCATTCCTTGAATTCTCATTAAGCAGTACTTAGGTTACATGCACGGGGCAGTCCTTACATTTCCAATGTGGAAGAGAGGGCCATTTTGCCAGAAACTACCCCGAGAATTGACAAAATGGGCAGGGTACGTTTCAACTACAGCAGTAATGTCCCCAAGCTCATGTGTTACAGGCTAACATTGAAGGGCCTTCGGAGACACAAGAAAGATCTAAATGCATGCCTCGTGTAGATGCTTAGGTCATGGTCTACACTAAAGAGGATGCGAAAGCTGGGACGTCTAATGTAGTGACAGGTTAGCTTTCTGTCGCTAATCATTTGGCGTCTATTTTATTTGATTCTGGAGCTATGTATTCGTTTATTTCATACGAATTTGCAGATAGAAGAGGATATCCTAACGATAGCATGGGTATGACGTTTAGAACGGCTCTACCCTTAGGAAAAGTGTTGATGTCCAATTACTGGTTACGTCATGTACCAATAATTGTGACAAATAGGGAGTTATATACAGAATTGATTGTGATGAAGTTAGCTGGTTACAATGTAATCCTAGTAATGGATTTCCTAGGAAAATATCGAGCAATGATCGATTGCCAAAAGTGAAAAATAGTGTTTCAACCTGACCAGGAAGACCGCTTTGAATATGTCAGCTTGTCATGTAAAATGAGGAAAATGATGATCAATTCGATGAAAGCAAGAAGGCTAATATCTAGCGGCTGTGCTGGATATTTAGCATATATAGTGAATGTGATGGAGGAGCAAAAGCTTCAACCTGAAGACGTTCCTATTATCAACGATTTTCTCAATGTCTTCCCAGAAGAATTACCTGGACTGCCGCTAGAATGAGAGATCTTTTTTGAGATCGAATTAATGCCAGGAACTATACCTATCTCAAAGGTACCATATCGAATGGCACCAGTGGAGCTAAAGGAGTTACAAGAGTAATTAAAAGAGCTTCTTGACAAAATTTTCATACGTCTGAGCTACTCCCCATGAGGTGCTCTAGTACTATTCGTCAAGAAGAAGGATGGAACATTTTGCATATGTATCAATTATCGGGAGTTGAACAAGGTTACGGTCAAGAATAGGTATCCGTTACCTAGAATTGACAACTTGTTCGATCAACTCAAAAGTGCAGTAGTATTCTCCACGATCGATCTTTGATCAGGATACCACCAGCTGTGGATCAAGGAGAGTGATATTTTGAAGACAACGTTTAGCACCCGTTACGGTCATTAAGAATTTCTTGTGATGATGTTTAGGTTAACAAATGCGCCAGCTATGTTTACAGACCTAATGAATCAAGTCTTCAAGGAATTTCTAGATAAGTTTGTCATTGTATTTATTGATGACATACTTATATATTCAACAACTCGTGAGGAGCACGAGGAACACCTGAGGATCGTTCATTAAACGATAAGGAAGCACCAACTGTGACATCCCGTGCCCTCAGTGGCCAAGACCTTCACTTAAAGTCTTGTTTACTTAAATGATACTTATACTTTCTTGCAATACATTAATACTTACTTAGAATCTATGTACTTAGTTGCCCTAATTTTAAGGGATTTCTTTTGTATGTATTTATTGTTTACATACGTATACTGTCAGAATTCAAAAAGGCCATTTAATGAGTACTACTCAAAAATACTATTCAATAATTACTATTCAAAAATACTATTTGACGGTTACTATTTAAAAATACTATTTAATGGTTACTATTTAAAAATACTGTTTAATGGTTACTATTCAAAAATATTGTTTGATGATTACTATTCAAAAATACTATTTAACGGTTACTATTCAAAAAAACTATTTACTCAAACTATGCGGAAGATTAACTTGCGGTGTCTCCATAACCTCGCCTCACATCCGCCTCCGCCGCCGTCATCGCCCATTGTGGTTTAAGCCATAGGTCACTTACCTATAGCATGGACACACTCCATGAGCTTTACGCCCAGTAAGTATAACATGTTAACCACAAAACATGTTTAAAGCATAGTACATACTTCAAATCATATACAAAACTAGAAATCATATCTCACGTTCACACAGAACATGGAAACAAATCTTGTAGCATCTCAGAATGCATATCGTGTGGGCGTGTCCCATCATGCAACTAGGAAGCTTACTCTAACTGTATCTCGGGCATAACGTGTACACTACGTGAACCATTTATGCTCAGCTTATGCTTCATTATGAACCTTGACTTGGGCTCGTTATAAAATCTGAACCTAGATTATTCTTTCTTTATGAGCCTCAACTTGGACTTGTTATGTGTTATTAGTCTCGACTTGGACTCGTTATGTATGTTGTGAGCCTCGGCTTAGACTCGTTATATGTTGTGAGCCTCGACTTAGACTCATTACAGATTATGGGCCTCGACTTGGACCCGTCATACCGACACTTTAACTTTATTACCCAATTCTGTATTTGATTATGCCATATGCTCTACTAGGCTTATCCTCAATCTTACGTGATAAGGATCTATGGCATCCCACTTATGTTTTCATAAATCTATGTGATTATGAAACTATATGCTCTTCTAACATGCTATGCAACAACATGTGCATGCTATGCATACTTAACATATTGTAAAAATCACTTTAAACTCATTTTATTCATGTTGTAGGTGGAGTTGTACTTACCTAATTGCAACCAAATTGCGTACTCGCGCCTTTAACAAATTACAAGTGACCACTTGTCATCAATAACATTCCTCATTAATACTCTCGTTGAGTCACCATTAACATTAGTGACTATATCTTGCGTTTCTATGGGGTACCGAGGCCCGTCGGTACCCTATTGACCTACTATGGGGATTTGGTGTCTAACTTGTACCGCGTTTGATTAATTGTCTACTTGACGGATTAATCTTTGTTTCTTATAGTGTTGTTCGAAACACGGTCCTTGATTGAGTACCGGCCAGTCAACTGACCGGTTACCTCACGCGTTGGTAACTAAATAGCCTACCGGGTTACTACACGTAAACTTGGTGTAGTAACTGGCCGGGTTACTTCACTTGTTGGGGTGTGGTAGCCTATCGGGCTACTATTCCTTATTTGATGTAATGGCCCACCGGGCCACTATGGCTTGTTTGGGGTAGTAGCCTACCAGGCTACTAAGGCTTGTTTGGTGTGGTAGCCTACCGGGCTACACACTATTTTACTTTGAAAAAATTGTATGGGTTGGCTTGTAAAAATTCTTGGGAAAATTTGTGTTTGGAACCCGTCCCATTAGGAAGGTGGGGGACATTTTTATAAAAACCATGTTTATATTTCAAAATGTTGAAAATACAATTTTATTTGAAGTATGTAAAACACATTTTAACGTTACATTTTAAAGGTGGTTTTTGAACCACTTTTGAAAAGGGTTTTGAAACTTAATTGAAATGGCATTGTTTGTGATTCTAGTGGACATGAAAGTTTTCGTCCTCAATGAGATAAACAAATCTCACGTTCACCTCAGAGCTAAACTCTAACAGCTCCTAATCTTGCTAAACCCACGGGCCAAGTGCCTAGTTTTTTTATAAAAGTCCCAGTTTTACATCACTTTGAAAAAGGCTCTGTTTGATGCCTGAAACAGCCAAATTTTTAAAACACGCACAGGTCATTTTCAAGATTTCGACGAGATCTATAACTTTCGTGTTGAGCCCGAGAACCGATTCGGAATCTAAATGGTCTATTGTTAATAAAATCTGAGACAAATTTTTGGATTCAGATTTTGTTCCCAGTTTTGGATGTTGAGTGAAAAACACTCTAAAAACCTATCATAAAGTCATTTTTGAGAGTCTATATAACAGCTTTCTATTCATTACATGGCCTTCAACACAGACGTGTATCTGATCATGTCACTTAAATTTGCACCAAATGGCATCAAATTATTCCTCAATTTCTCATCATATGTAAACCCAGCTACAGGAATGGGGTGGTCCTTACAACCTACCCCCCTTACAAAATTTTCGTCGTCGAAAATTGGAATAAGTTAGGTAAGTCTCTTTTTAGGTCTTCCTCCCATTCTCGTGTGGCTTCTTCTATATTGTGGTTCCGCCACAATACTTTTACAAGTGGAATCACTTTATACCTCAGGACTTTACTCTCCTTGGCTAAAATTTGTACGGGTTCTTCTTCATATGTCAGATAACCATGCATCTCGTGTAGTCTCACTCGCTAAGCTTCATAAACTTCTACTGATCTTCCTACTGAGTAGGTCACTTTCATGGTCAAGAATCGAGCTGATTTCGCCAATTTGTCCACAATTTCCCAATTTGTGCCGTTGTCGCTTAACGTTCTTAGCAATCTGTATACGAAATCCATCGTAAATTGCTTCCATTTACACTTGGGTAGCTCGGTTTTCTACAGTTCTCCTGCCAGTCGTTGATGTTCCACTTTAATCCTTTGGTATGTAAGGCATTTCGCAATGAACTCGGAAACGTCATTCTTCATCTTAGGCCTCCAAAAACTCTCTTTTAAGTCTTTAATCATCTTGTTTGCCCATGGACATACCGAGTATGGCGTGTCATGGGCTCTTGAAATGATCATTTTCCTGAGTTCTTCATTCTCTGGAACACACTCTATTTCTATAATAGAGTATGCAGTCCTTAAAGACTCTAACTTTGGAACTCTCACCCTCCGTTGCTTCCTTTTTGAGCTTGTTTAGGGACGAATCGAGGACTTGGCTGGTCTTAATTTCTCTTAAGAGAGTCAATTGGAGGGTCATTTCAGACAACCTCCTCGCTAAAATCTCGATCTCGCTGCTGTGTAGCTCCTTTTGCAGGGTTTCTGGTAAGGCATGGACAACCATAAGCGATGATGAGTACTTTCTGCTCAGCACATCTACCACCTTGTTGGCTTTTCTTGGATGATATAGGATTTCACAGACGTAATCCTTTCCAACTTTCTGTAATCGATACCATTCTTAGTGTTCCATCTCTCTTCTTCACGAATAGTACGGGTGCTCCCCAGGGTGAATAGCTTAGTCAAATGAATCCCTCGTCCAATAAATCCTTCAGCCGACTTAAAACTCCTTTAGCCCTGCAGGGCTCATTCTGTTAGGAAATGCCTAAGCATTAGAGACATTTTGATGTATTTATTTTGAACTGGATAATAAAATTATATATATAGAGGTTATTCATTATATTGCTATCTGTCCTCGTTTTATTTACATGTTAAAGTAAATGTAAGCAAATATAGCTCCCTGACTGCTTGTGTTAAACTGTTAGAACGTTGCATGTAATGGACTTTTGTATGCGAGAAGACAATGTTCTAAAGTTAGCAGTCTAAACTATGGCCTGTAGTCTATGGGGTTAGACCGAGCATCTAACTCATGTTAAGACTATTATGTAGTCTAAAGCCTTGGAGGGGACGGTTTGTCTTGACTGTTTGGAGCTGGACTCCGAAGTAGAGACATAGATATGTTGCTTGGTGGTGACATATTAGACCGAGACTAAAGCGTGATTGATCTATGAAGTCCGCTTTGAGTGGATCAATTTGCTTTTGACGTTCATTGTGCAGTAACCTTAATCCTGAGTAAAAGGACAGCTTCATGTATATGACTTGTGTACTTTGATGTTCCAATGGCTAAAGCGTCTCAGAGATAGTAAGCTTATAGACCGGTTCGTTGGGAGCATGACTTGTATACGATGAAGGATTTGTTTATAGATATCAGAATCATAGCTCTAATGAGGAGTTAAGGGTATCCTCTTAAAGGCATTACACTGAATGTGAAAATGGACAAGGCCTTGGGTCGTCTACTGGGCGGATGACTTCTTATTCACATATGGTGAATAATCATTTTCTTAATTCGGTAGTATAATGGAACTTTAAGATAGCCTAATCAGTAGGATTAAACAGACTTTGGCCTAAGGCTGATCATGGATATTATATGAGGGCTCTGCATATATGACAAGGTCATTGGACGATAGCTTGTCACGGGCTTACGTAATACAGTATATAATTGGGAGTTCAGTTTCAGGTTTATAGTGGTGTGACTCTGAAATTAGTAATCATATGATTGAGTTGTTCGGTAAAGAATGATGATCATATAGATTTGCGGGAGCCCGATTATATATGTCCAATCAGTCCCTCTACTAGCTCCACATAATTCCTTAACATTTAGCATATTGATTTGTGTATGCTATTGGCTAGTTTCTTATGCATGGATGGTGATGACATAGGATTAGGATGGCAGACAAGATTCTCTCCGGTTGGATTCAGATTTTGTTTTGGATAATAGAGTACACAATTATTCGAACTCCAAATAAAGTTGCCATGATTTTATTTGAGATTGGATTGGAGTTGTAGAAAATTATCCATGAGAACAAGAATTTGAAATGCAACTGTTTTGTGGATTTTAAATTTTGAATTTTGAAATTTGAATTTTGAATTTTGAATTTGAAATTTGAATTTGAAATTTGAAATTTGAATTTGAAATTTGAATTTGAAATTCGAATTTGAAATTTGAAATTTGAATTTGAAATTTAAATTTGAAATTTGAAATTTGAAATTTGAAATTCGAATTTGAAATTTAAATTTTGAATCACAGTCCAAGTGGGATTCGAATTTGTTGTGGTAAATCCATAAGGAATGAAATTTGAATTTGAGTTGGATATGGAGAGGAAAATCTTGTTAGAATCCTACTTGAATTTTGAATCCAAATCCTAACTAAAGTTGGACGAAAATTTTGAGAATTATCCTCAATGGATTTTTGGATTTTTTGTGGATAAGGTTCAAGGAAAAATTCAAGTTTCAATCCCAGTTGAATTTGGATTCTCTCCTCCCAGTTAATGGTTGAATTTTGGAGTGAATCTCCTAGGAGATTTTCGGTTATTTTGGATAAGGATGAGATAAGATTCAAGCTTAAAAATCCTTGTGGAATTTTGATTCTCCCTTATCTAAAAGTGGCTGAATTTTTTGTGGAGATTTTCTCCTTAGAATTTTCAGATTTTTTGGTTGAAAAAAGGAGATAAAATTCTAGTTAAAGTCTTGTTTAGATTTGGATTGGATTTATCCTATAATGGCCGAAATTTGTTGGGATTTTCCCTTGGATAATTTCGGATTTTATGGTTATGGATAAGGGAGAATATCTTCTCCTAATCCAATTCAAATTCAGAGAATCACCTCATGCAGGTCTATAAATAGAGGTCCTGCCACTCCAGTTCTTTAAGACCACAGACTCTCAGGTGAGCAGGCTTATTGTTGCACAGCCCCCCGTGACAATAAGTTCTTTAGAGATCTAGGTGGTCGTAAGAAGACTAGCAGTGCTAGCATACCGATCGAGGTTCAGAGTGCCCACACACTCATCCATTCAGGAATTAGAGAATAGTAGAGAAGGCTAGTTGGTTGAAGCCCTCCGGTCATTCTCCTCCTGTAGATTAGCATCCTTGAGGTATGAGATTTAATTATTGTTGGTTTATTATATATGGCATCATGAGATATTTAACGATCTGAAAAATTTTTATTGTTCCACTGTGCCACTCTGATATGTTTTTACCAATTTATTTTCCTACACATTCGGTATGGGGCTTTAGAGATGGGGGCTAATCCGCGTAGATGCTCAATCTCGAACGAGATCGCTCGCTCTGGCAAGAGTCCTAGTAGATCTTCTGGAATACCTCCGTGAATTCTCTAACTATTGGCATGTTCTCGAGTCCTGTCTCTATTCCTCAAGTCTTATCTACTACGTGTGCTAAGTAGTCCGTGCATCCACTAGATAGCATCTTGCAAGTCTCCATTGTTGTGATCAGTGTCTTTGGTTGCTTTAGCGACAAGCCCCTTGTGGATGAAACCTTCACACTTGATCGGTCAAAAAGTGACTTTCCGCATTTAACAGTCTATGACGACGTCATACTCACGAGGAATCCTGTTCCAAAGATTACGTCATAATCGATCATGTCGATGATGATCAGATTAACGTTCAGCTCTCTATTGCAGATAATTATCAGTATATAACGTGTCCAATACTAGACAATAAAACTTCCCCTAAGGGAATCATTGTTTTAAGAGTCTATTTCATCCTATCTAAGCCCCTATCTAGCTTCCTAGCGAAGTCTGATAATGCAAACGAATGGGCGACTTGCTACTCCTTTCTGTTTGGCAAGGTCTCTTTCTTTCTTTTGGTCTTCTCCTGACTTGATCCTCCTTTGCCTCGGCCTTGGTTTTGTCATATGCCTTCTTCAACATGTGTGGTAGAAGTCCATATCGATTTCTTATGGTGCACAGCATACGTTAGAGCTGTGTCACCAGATATCGGGTGCAGTCTCTTCGTCTAATGAACAATTCTTGTATATCCGTAACTCTGGGGAACTTAGGTGGTTTCACTTCCCCGCTTACCCATAAAGAAAAACTAGGGCTGATGCTGGACTCCTTTTGGTGATTTGCTCGATCATGGTATGGTGAAACCTGACCCAGTTAAGAGCTCATCTTGGTCATAACAATCCAATACACACGAGAGTATCTTCCTGAAAGATATCAACAGCCAATAGGACTTAGTTATCCTGATCAATGGAGTATAATCGAGGAGTCAACTTGACAGCATGAAACCAATCCTGACATTCTCATGGAGTACAGGAGTACTACTTGCCACTCGAAACTTAGTGGATAACTAGCCCTGAAGATCGGTGCAACTCGGGTGGCAATCCATGTTCCTACTCTGAGCCGTTCTCTCAGTCGCCCTCAATCCTGTGTGAAAATGTTATATCTAAACCTTTGGGAAAATCTGCACTGCTTTTTATATCATCAAAAAATGTACATAACTTTAGTCTATTGGGAGTGGTAAACACTTCCCAGTACATCATCTCAAAAGGACATGCTAGGTTAGATCTAGCGAGGTAAGCTATTACTTCTCATTATACATATATACGTGCCTAAGAAAAGATTTTGTCTTAGTTGTTTGGGGCTTCCAGTCTGCCTTGTGCGATTAAAAGGCCTTCAATTCTGGTCTGGGCAGCATGTAATTGGTTACTGGTGGTGCGAGCTTGGTTTTGTTGTTTTTGTGGTTTGAAATAGCAGTTTTTGGCGAGGTAACCTTCCTTGCCACATACAAAATAGCCACACATCCCTTGCTTGCATTCTCCTGGGTGTCCCTTTCTGCATTTCAAGCACATCGAGCGTTGGCTGTGATCTCCTTTCTGATAGTTTTTCTTCTGAAGGAAGTCGTTTTGTGAATTTTAATTACCTGGATTACCCTTCCTCTTGTTATTATTGTAAGGATGCTTGCTGTGTTGGTGGTCTCCATGTTCTACCCCTTCGTCTGCTTGGCCGGGGTCTTTTCCTCTCTTCTGGCCTTAAAGATCTGAGCTTTCCACTCCCTGTCCTGGGCCAACCAGTACTCAGCTCGGATGGCCCTACTAACGCACTATGCCATTGTTGCAGGCCCGTGGCTACCACTGCAGACTTGGACGGCGATGTCCGTCCTGAACATTCTCAACATCGTCTGACTCTTTCCTTCTCGGTGGGCACTAAGTCAGGGTAGAGTTGGGTTAATTGTTCAAACTTCCTGACCACCTCCATCACGGTCATGCTACCCTAATGTAGATTGTTGAACTCATCCTGCTGGGCTGCTAGGGCCTCTTTATTAAAGTACATTTCTTTGAACTCTTCTATGAACTCTGACCACTCATCATACTGACATCCCTTCTGATTTTGACTGTCTTCAACCATTGCCTTGCCTCTTTACGCAGGGCAAAAGATGCACATATCACCTTCTCCTTATCAGCTAATCTTGCAAAATCCAAAATCATTATGATGTCTGTTAGCCAGTCATCGGCCTCAATGGGATTTGTGGTCCCTTCAAATTCTAACACCTTCATGCTCCTGAATCGCTCACATAGGTCGCCTTCCCTAGGGGTCGACAGAAGAAATTGGCTGTTGCTAGAGCAGCCATGGTTAGTGGTGCTAGGGCCGTCTGGGTTGGAGGAGCTGCTGACTCCCTGAGAATGTCGGGGGCTACTAGAGCCTCTTAGACTGCCACCTCTGCTGATTGTGGTGCTTGAGGTTGTTGATCCAGCTGTTACCAAAGCTGGTTTAACTCCCGTTGTTGATTCTCCATCATCTCTCGTATAACTGTGAGCGATGCCATTAATTCATCCTCCCGAGATGCTTGGTTTGTCTGTGTACGTGTTCGAACCATTTGTCCTTTGGAATCCTCATCCTCTGGTGGAGCTCTACTAGCATAGCTTCTACTGGTGCAGCTATAGTTACATATTAACTTACATATTAATACTTGTAAAGTAAAAACTAACTTACTTGGACAGATGAGGCAAGCGCGTAGTGATGTGAGGTGGGGTGGCAGGAAACTGCTTGGATACCAACTGTGTGTAGGAAAATAAATTGGTAAAAACGTATCAGAGTGGCGCAGCGGAACAATAAAAATTTTTAGATCGTTAAATATCTTATGATGCCATATACAATAAACCAACAACAATTAAAACTCATACCTCGAGAACGCCAATCTTCAGGAGGAGAATGACCGGAGGGCTTCAACCAACTAGCCTTCTCTACTATTCTCTAATTCCCGAATGGCTGAGTGTGCGGGCACTCTGAACCTCGATCAGTATGCTAGCACTGCTAGTCTTCTTCTGACCACCCAGATCTCTAAAGAACTTATTGTCACGGTGGGCTGTGCAACAATAAGCCTGCTCACCTGAGAGTCTATGGTCTGAGAGAACTGGAGTGGCAGGACCTCTATTTATGGACCTACATGAGGTGATTCTCTGAATTTGAATTGGATTAGGAGAAGATATTCTCCCTTATCCACAAGCACAAAATCCGAATTTTCCAAGGGGAAAATTCAACAATAAAATTCGTCCACTTTAGGATAAATCCAATCCAAATCTAAACAAGATTTTAACTAGAATTTTATCTCCTTTTTTCAACCAAAAAATCTGAAAATTCAAAGGAGAAAATCTCCACAAAAATTCGACCACTTTTGGATAAGGGAGAATCAAAATTCTACTAGGATTTTCAAGCTTGAATCTTATCTCATCCTTATCCAAAATAACCAAAAATCTCCTAGGAGATTCACTCCAAAATTCGACCATTATCTGGGAGGGGAGAATCCAAATTCAACTGGGATTGAAACTTGAATTTTTCCTTGAACCTTATCCACAAAAAATCCAAAAATCCATTGAGGATAATCCTCAAAATTTTCGTCCAACTTTAGTTAGGATTTGGATTCAAAATTCAAGTAGGATTCTAACAAGATTATCCTCTCCATATCCAACTCAAATTCGAATTTCATTCCTTGTGGATTTACCACAACAAATTCGAATCCTACTTGGACTGTGATTCAAAATTTGAATTTCAAATTTCAAATTCGAATTTTAAATTCAAATTTCAAATTTCAAATTTAAATTTCAAATTCAAATTTCAAATTTCAAATTCGAATTTCAAATACAAATTTCAAATTCAAATTTCAAATTTCAAAAATTCAAATTTCAAATTTCAAAATTCAAATTTCAAAATCCACAAAACAGTTGTATTTCAACTCTTACTCTCATGGATAATTTTCTACAACTCCAATCCAATCTCAAATAAAATCATGGCAACTTTATTTGGAGTTCGAATAATTGTGTGCTCTATTATCCAAAATAAAATCTGAATCCAACTAAGAGAATCTTGTTTACTATCCTAATCCTATGTCATCACCATCCATGCATAATAAACTAGCCAATAGCATACACAAATCAATTTGTCAAACGTTAAGGAATTATGTGGAGCTAGTAGAGGGACAGATTAGACATATATAATCGGGCTCCTGCAAATCCATATGATCATCATTCTTTACCGAATAACTCAATCATATGATCACTAATTTCAGAGTCACACCACTATAAGCCTGAAACTGAACTCCCAATTATATACCGTATTACGTAAGCCTGTGATAAGCTATTGTCCAATGACCTTGTCATGTATGCAGAACCCTCATATGATATCCATGATCAGCCTTAGGCCAAAGTCCGTTTAATCCTACTGATCAGGCTATCTTAAAGTTCCATTATACTACCGAATTAAGAAAATGATTATTCACCATGTGAATAAGAAGTCATCCGCCTAGTAGACGACCCAAGGCCTTATCCATTTTCACATTTAGTATAATGCCTTTAAGAGGATACCCTTAACTCCTCATTAGAGCTATGATTCCGATATCTGTAAACGAACCCTTCATCGTATACAAGTCATGCATCCAACGAACCGGTCTACAAGCTTACTACCTCTGAGACGCTTTAGCCATTGGAACATCAAAGTACACAAGTCATATACATGAAGCTGTCCTTTTACTCAGGATTAAGGTTACAGCACAATGAACGTCAAAAGCACATCGATCCACTCAAAGCGGACTTCGTAGATCAATCACGCTTTAGTCTCGGTCTAATATGTCACCACCAAGTAACATATCTATGTCTCTACTTGGGATTCCAGCTCCAGACAGTCAAGACAAACTGTCCCCTCCAAGGCTTCAGACAACATAATAGTCTTAACATGAGTTAGATGCTCGGTCTAACCCCATAGACTACAGACCATAGTTTAGACTGCTAACTTTAGAACATTGCCTTCTCGCATACAAAAGTCCATTGCATACAACGTTCTAACAGTTTAACACAAGCAGTCAAGGAGCCATATTTGCTTACATTTACTTTAACATATAAATAAAATGAGGACAGATAGCAATGTAATGAATAACCTCTATATATAATTTTATTATCCAGTTCAAAATAAATACAACAAAATGTCTCTAATGCTTAGGGCGTTTCCTAACAATTTCCTACTTGCCCTAAGCCAGCAGATGTGCCGTGTTACGCATCCCCATCGCCTCTACGTGCTTCTCAAAGCTTCTAGCCATCAAAGTCTTAGTAAAGGGATCGGCAATGTTGTCCTCGGACACGATCTTACATACGTCTACTTGTCCTATCTCCACGTGCCCCCTAATAATATGATATCTCCGATCTATGTGCTTGGTCCTCTTGTGGTGTCAAGATTCCCTTATGTTGGCAATAGCCCCAGTGTTATCATAGTAAAGTGTGATAGGCTTGTCAACACCCGGAATGACCTCAAGGTCTCTAAAGAACTTGCGGAGCCAGACCGCTTCTTTAGATGCCTCAGCCGCAGCCACATATTCAGCCTCCACAGTAGAGTTAGCTGTGCAGCCCTGCTTCACGCTCCTCCACACAATGGCGCCTCCTCCGACCAAAAACACTGATCCAGATGTCAATTTCCTTGAATCCTTACAAGTCTGGAAGTCTGAGTCCGTGTATCCTACAGGTGTTAGGTCCCCTCCAGAATACACAGCATATAATCCCTCGATCTCTTAAGATACTTTAGTATATGCTATACTGTTTGCCAGTGCTTGGTTCCAGGATTTGCTTGATATCGACTCACCATACCTACTGCAAAACATATATCCGGGCGAGTGCAAAGCATAGCATACATAAGGCTACCCACAGCGGATGCATAAGGGACCTTACTCATACGCTCTCTTTCTTCCGATGTCTTGGGACAGTTATCCAATGAAAGAGTTAGACCGGCAATAGAAGGCTGTGAACCTTTCTTTGCCTCTTGCATTGCATATTTGTCAATTATTTTATCTATGTATGAAGCTTGGGATAACGCTATCATTTTGTTCTTTCGATCTCTGAAGAGACAAATGCCTAGAACATAATTAGCTTCTCCCAAGTCCTTCATGTCAAACTATTGGTGTAACCAAAGCTTGACCGATGATAAGTTCTCTACATCATTCCCAATGAGTAGTATATCATCGACATAGAGTATCAGAAAGACCACTTTTCCATCCTTAATACGTTTATAAACACAGGGTTCATCAACGTTCTGCTCAAAACTAAATGTCTTAATCGCTTGATTAAACCTCTGGTTCCATGAGCGGGATGCTTGCTTTAATCCATAAATGGATCTAAGCAACTTACAGACTTTCCTTTCTTGGCCTTTCGCTACGAACCCTTCGGACTGTATCATACAGATACATTCTTCAAGATGGCCATTCAAGAATGCCGTCTTGACATCCATTTGCCAAATCTCGTAATCGAGAGCCGCAGCAACGGACAGAAGAATACGGATAGACTTCAGCATAGCAACAGGCAAAAAGGTTTCATCATAATCGATTCCAGCCTTTTGCGTATACCCCTTTGCAGCCAGTCTAGCTTTGAAAGTTTCCACTCTCCCTTCCACATCCTTCTTTCTTTTATAGACCCATTTACATCCAATGGGTTTTATCCCATCCGGCAAATCTACAAGTTCCCAAACAGAGTTGGATTTCATAGAATCCATCTCATTGTTCATAGCTTGTTTCCAAGATTTAGAATCAACATCATTTATAGCTTCATCATAGGTGACCGGATCATCCTCATGCTCATGGGCCTCGGCCTGGTATATCTCAGCATCATACATGAAGAAATTAGGTTTCTTTGAAACCCTCCTACTACGACGAGGCACCCTAAATTGTTGATCATTTGTAGGTCTTTCACCAGAACTCGGACTTGCATTCAAGACCGAAATCTGTGGAGCAGTTCTTTTACTCGATAACTCCTTTAGCACCACTTTGCTTCGAGGCTTAAAGTCATTCATGTGACTTTCCTCTAAGAATGTTGCATGGGTTGAAACAATGACTTTTTGTTCCTTCAGGTTATAGAACAGACCTCCTTCAGTTCCTTTTGGATACCCTATAAACATGCACAATTCTGATCTTGGTTCCAATTTCTTCGCATCCCCATCCACTACATGAGTCGGGCAGCCCCATATTCTCATATGTCCAAGGGAGGGCTTCCTGCCATGCCACAATTCATACGGAGTTCTGGGAATTGATTTGCTTGGAATCTGGTTCAGAATATAACACGCCATTTGTAAAGCAAATCCCCAAAATGATAATGGCAGCGTTGAATAACTCATCATGGACCGTACCATATCCAACAAGGTCCTGTTTCTTCTTTCGAGTACACCATTCTGTTGTGGAGTACCAGGTGCAGTCAATTGGGATAATATCCCGTTCTCTACAAGATGTCCTAGAAATTCATCGGAGAGGTATTCGCTACCACGATCAGATCGAAGTGTCTTTATGGATTTATCCAATTGCTTTTCCACTTCCGCACGATACTCTATGAACTTGTCAAAGGTTTCGCTCTTGCGGTGCATCAGATACACATATCCATACCTCGAGTAATCATCTATAAAAGAGATATAATACTCGAACCCTTCTCGTGCTGTGACGTTCATGGGGCCACATACGTCAGTGTGCACAATTTCTAAGAGCTCCTGAGCCCTTGTACCCTTAGCTCTAAAAGACCTCTTAGTCATCTTACCCTCTAGACAAGATTCACATTGGGGAAGACGTACCTCCTCCAGAGATTCCAGAGGACTGTCTTTCACCAATCTTTGAATCCTATCCTGATTAATATGACCAAGTCTTAAATGCCAAAGATATGCCTTGTTAGAGTGAGAAACTTTCAACCTTTTAGAGTTATCTATTAATTCGGTGTCAAGCAATGAGTACATCTTTGGTTTGATCAAATATAGGTTTCCATCCATCCATCCAGAACAGATAAAAGACTTATTTCTACGAATATCAACTCTTTTACTAAAAGAAACTGAATAAGAATCCTTTTTTAAACAAGCTACCGATATAAGGTTCCTCCTAAAATTAGGAATATAAAAACAGTCTTTCAATAAAATAAACCTAAATTGATCAAAGTAAGGTAAATATCTCCCACTGCCTCAGCCACCACCAAGCTGCCGTCTCCAGTTCGCAATGAGAGGCTCCTATCATGTAGACTTCTCGTTTCCATAAACCCCTGCATAGAAACACAAACATGATTAGTGGCGCCCGAATCAATGACCTAAGTGTCTTTCGATTCTTCCACCAAACATGCTTCCAAGTAATGAAGTTCCTTACCTTCCTTACCCTTGACGGCTAGGAATTCTCGGCAAGCCTTCTTAAAGTGACCTACCTTCCTACAACGAAAGCATTTGGACTTTTTAGGGTCCCTAGGCTTCTTGTTCTTCTTCTTCTTCTTCCCATCCAAGACAGGAGGATTAGAAGAACTGGAAGCCGCTTGCTTCTGATTTGGCCTCTTCCTCTTCCGTGAGGGTTTGGAAGATTCTGCCAAATTGGCCTCTCCTTTGGGTTAGACCACATCCCCATCCTTGATCATCCGCTCATAAGCTTGTAGTTGCTTCATGAGCTCGGTTAGTCCTAACTCCCTTATCGCCAGATTGTATGCAGCCTTAAACCCCACAAAATCTTTAGATAGAGTTTTGAACACCATCTCGATCTGGGTGTTGTAGTCCAACTCAGCACCGTTCTTGGCAGCCTCAGTGAAGAATCCCATTAGAGTGATCATATGGTCCTTTACCGGAGTACCCGCCTTTTGCTTAGAGTTCATAATGCTGGTGAGAGCGGACTGTCGAACCAATTTTTCTTGGCCTCCGAACATGTCCTCCAGATTGTCCATGATCTCCCTAGCAACCTGATAAGTCTCATGCTGTTTTTGTAAAGCACTCGTCATGCTAGCAAGCATGTAGTATCGAGCTATATCATTGGATTCTCTCCAATGAGTATAGGCAACCGGGACCTCCTCAAGCAGTGTGTCAGGTTTTGGCCCTGGTGGGCATGGTTCGTCCAGTACGAACTTGTGTCTCTCGCAGCTAAGAACTATCAACAGATTTCTTTTCTAATCCTTATAATTATCACCATTCAATTTATTCTCAGTAAGTATTGAAATGAGGGGTGTCGGTGACATTTTGAACTGAAATAAAATTATACTAGACATCATTACAAAGCCCAAGTAAATATAAAGATAATTTAGCAAATAAAACATACAAGTATGTTCCTACATGAAACTTGAAAAACATGTAGCATTGCAACGGTAATTTTCAGCACCTATTGCCCCAAGCCATCGAGGGGTGGTCATGAAAACAAATAGCCGGAACATGGACCCCGTCCAATTAATATATGTTGCCTTAAATCCTCCAAGGTTAAGACATATATTAATAACCGCTTATTTGGCCACCAGTTTAGTTAACAGAGCTTCTAGGGAAATAACTAAACAAGTCTTGAGTGTGTAATCATTGTTTACGTAGCCCGATCCATGTCCTACCAAGCCATCGAGGGGTGGTCATGAATAGGATTGTATCCGAACACGTTTTCCACATAGGAGATCCAATCTAGTATACTGGCGGCGGTAAACACCTACTGAGGGGTGTGGTCAGGGCAAAACTAACGCGCGCCGTTACCATGCTTTCACATATGGATCAACAATGGAGGCCGTGGGTTTTGTTTGAAACCCTTTCCCACTCAATATTTTGAAAAACATGCAAGTTTTGACAAATTATGTATGATCAATATAGTATGAGCGGCACTCATCTATCCTATATGACATGTTATCAAATATGCATACAAAACATCTATCAATTCATATTTATACATCCATGACATATCATAGAAAAAATAATTGACAGATAAATAACCAAGCCATGGTTCCATCCTAAAACAAAGAAAATAAAGATTACAAAATTTCATCCAAAGCATTCTTTGGATTTTGAATTTTGTTCCGTCTTCTTGTATCCATCTTTATGTAGCCTCTCTATTTATTTCTCATCCCAAAAATTATTTAAAATTTAAATCTCCAAAATTTAAATTTCAAATTCAAATTCTAAATTCGAATTTCAAATTTAAATTTCAAATTCAAATTTTAAACAATTTTAAACATCATGTATAATAATATGTAATTTCAAAAATTTCAAATTTTCAATTACATATTTTTAAACATGATTTAAAATTAAATCTCAAATTTAAAAATCAAAATTTTTTGATTTTTAAATCGTCGCACCACCACCCCTAGAGGCGACAGCCGCCATGGGCAGCCCCCAGCCCCACGGGGGGCTGGCAGCCCATGGCCGCCCATATGCAGCCCTGCCGGGCGGTAGGCCAAGCCTGCAGCACCAGGCTGCATGCCCAGGCTGCGGCCAGCTTTGGGGGGGGGGCCACGGCCACCCTCGGCTGCAGGCTAAGCCTGCAGCCATGGGTGGTTATGGCCTGCACAGGGGCTGACGCAGCCCCATCCTGCCCGAGGGCAGGGGCTGCAGCCCTACAAAGGCCCGATGGCCTATCCCGAGGGGTCGTGTCTCGATTTTCATGCCATATTAAATTGAATCCCAATTAAATTGAAATTTTCCACATAATCAAAATTTCAACCTTTAAATCAAATTTAACTTTTGGGAAAAATAAGTTACGGTCTTCAATCTTCGATCTCCTCTAAGAATAATTACATAAAAATTCCTAAACCGTTTCCGGTGTACAAAAATTCTAACCATAATAATTCTAAGAGACAAAAAATTAAAATCCATGGGAAAATTACAGTGTTAATAAACTGCTCCCATGGTTACATAAAAAATTCCTAGATACAATTTTTTTTTCTAAATTCTAAGGAACCATAACCGACATAAACAAGCATGCTTATAATAATTCAGAAAATTAAAATAACCACATACTTTAAACATAATCCATGATAACAACATAAAGGAATCCTAGAATGCCACTTTCTAAATATCAAATCCATACATAAATAAAAAGACTAAGTAATTGTCTAATCTATGTACATGGCATGATCATGAGATGGCTGTGATACCAATTGTAGGAAAATAAATCGTTAAAAATGTATCAGAGTGGCGTAGCGGAACAATAAAAATTTTTAGATCGTTAAATATCTCATGATGCCATATACAATAAACCAACAACAATTAAAACTCATACCTCAAGGACGCTAATCTTCAAGAGGAGAATGACAGGAGGGCTTCAACCAACTAGCCTTCTCTACTATTCTCCAATTCCCGAATAGCTGAGTGTGTGGGCACTCTGAACCTCGATCGGTATGCTAGCACTACTAGTCTTCTTCCGACCACCCAGATTTCTAAAGAACTTATTGTCACGGTGGGCTGTGCAACAATAAGCCTGCTCACCTGAGAGTCTGTGGTCTGAGAGAACTGGAGTGACAGGACCTCTATTTATAGACCTGCATGAGGTGATACTCTGAATTTGAATTGGATTAGGAGAAGATATTCTCCCTTATCCACAAGCACAAAATCTGAATTTTCCAAGGGGAAAATCCAACAATAAAATTCAGCCACTTTAGGAAAAATCCAATCCAAATCTAAACAAGATTTTAATTAGAATTTTATCTCCCTTTTTCAACCAAAAAATCTGAAAATTCAAAGGAGAAAATCTCCACAAAAATTCGGCCGCTTTTGGATAAGGGAGAATCAAAATTTCACTAGGATTTTTAAGCTTGAATCTTATCTCATCCTTACCCAAAATAACCTAAAATCTCCTAGGAGATTCACTCCAAAATTCGACCATTATCTGGGAGGAGAGAATCCAAATTCAACTGGGATTGAAACTTGAATTTTTCCTTGAACCTTATCCACAAAAAATATGAAAATCCATTGAGGATAATCCTCAAAATTTTCATCCAACTTTAGTTAGGATTTGGATTCAAAATTCAAGTAGGATTCTAACAAGATTATCCTCTCCATATCCAACTCAAATTCGAATTTCATTCCTTGTGGATTTACCACGACAAATTCGAATCCCACTTGGACTGTGATTCAAAATTTGAATTTCAAATTTCAAATTCGAATTTCAAATTTGAATTTCAAAATTAAATTTCAAATTCAAATTTCAAATTCAAATTTCAAATTCAAATTTTAAATTTCAAATTTCAAAAATTCAAATTTCAAATTTCAAAATTCAAATTTCAAAATCCACAAAACAGTTGTATTTCAAACTCTTGTTCTCATGGATAATTTTCTACAACTCCAATCCAATCTCAAATAAAATCATGGCAACTTTATTTGGAGTTCGAATAATTGTGTACTCTATTATCCAAAACAAAATCTGAATCCAACCGGAGAGAATCTTGTTTACCATCCTAATCCTATGTCATCACCATCCATGCATAATAAACTAGCCAATAGCATACACAAATCAATTTGCCAAACGTTAAGGAATTATGTGAAGCTAGTAGAGGGACTGATTAGACATATATAATCAGGCTCCCGCAAATCCATATGATCATTATTCTTTACCAAACAACTCAATCATATGATCACTAATTTCAGAGTCACACCACCATAAACCTAAAACTGAACTCCCAATTATATACCGTATTACGTAAGCCTGTGACAAGCTATCATCCAATGACCTTGTCATGTATGCAGAACCCTTATATGATATCCATGATCAGCCTTAGGCCAAAGTCCGTTTAATCCTACTGATCAGGCTATCTTAAAGTTCCATTATACTACCGAATTAAGAAAATGATTATTCACCATATGTGAATAAGAAGTCATCCGCCCAGCAAACGACCCAAGGCCTTGTCCATTTTCACATTCAGTATAATGCCTTTAAGAGAATACCCTTAACTCCTTATTAGAGCTATGATTCCGATATCTGTAAATGAACCCTTCATCGTATACAAGTCATGCACCCAACGAACCGGTCTACAAGCTTACTACCTCTGAGACGCTTTAGCCATTGGAACATCAAAGTACACAAGTCATATACATGAAGCTGTCCTTTTGCTTAGGATTAAGGTTACTGCACAATGAACGTCAAAAACAAATCGATCCACTCAAAGCGGACTTCGTAGATCAATCACGCTTTAATCCCGGTCTAATATGTCACCACCAAGCAACATATCTATGTCTCTACTTAGGAGTCCAGCTCCAGACAGTCAAGACAAACCATCCCCTCCAAGGCTTTAGACAACATAATAGTCTTAACATGAGTTAGATGCTCGGTCTAACCTCATAGACTACAGACCATAGTTTAGACCGCTAACTTTAGAACATTGTCTTCTTGCATACAAAAGTCTATTGCATGCAACGTTCTAACAGTTTAACACAAGCAGTCAGGGAGCCATATTTGGTTACATTTACTTTAACATGTAAATAAAACCAGGACAGATAGCAATGTAATGAATAACCTCTATATATAATTTTATTATCCAGTTCAAAATAAATACATCAAAATGTCTCTAATGCTTAGGGTATTTCCTAACACTGTGACGCCCTGTGCCCTCAGTGACCCGGAACGTCACTTAAAGACTTGCTTACTTAAATGATACTTATACTTTCTTGTAATACATTAATACTTACTTAGAATCTATGTACTTAGTTGCCCTAATTTTAAGGGATTTTTTTTCGTACGTATTTACTATTTACGTACGTATACCATCAAAATTCAAAAAGGCCATTTAACAGTTACTATTTAAAAATACTGTTTGACGGTTACTATTCAAAAATACTATTCAATGATTACTATTTAAAAATACTATTTAACGGTACTATTCAAAAATATTGTTTAACGGTTACTATTCAAAAATACTGTTTAACGGTACTATTCAAAAATATTGTTTAACGGTTACTATTAAAAAATACTGTTTGACGGTTACTATTCAAAAATACTATTTAACAGTTACTATTTAAAAATACTATTTACTCAAACTGTGCGGAAGATTAACTTGCGGTATCTCCATAACCTCGCCTCACATCCACCTCCACCGCCGTCATTGCCCATTGTGGTTTAAGCCATAGGTAGCTTACCTGCAGCATGGACACACTCCGTAAGCTTTACGCCTAATAAGTACAATATGTTAACCGCAAAACATGTTTAAAGCATAGTACATACTTCAAATCATATACAAAACTGGAAATCATATCTCACGTTCACACAGAACATGGAAACAAATCTTGTAGCATCTCAGAATGCATATCGTGTAGGCATGTCCCATCATACAACTAGGAAGCTTACTCTAACTGTATCTAAGGCATAACGTATACACTACGTGAACCGTTTATGCTCAGCTTATGCTTCACTATTCATTACCTTTCATTACGAACCTTAACTTGGGCTCGTTATAAAATCTGAACCTAGATTATTTTTTCTTTATGAGCCTCAACTTGGACTCATTATATGTTATTTGTCTCGACTTGGACTCGTTATGTATGTTGTGAGCCTCGGCTTGGACTATTATATGTTGTGAGCCTCAGCTTGGACTCATTACAGATTATGGGCCTCACCTTGGACCCGTCATACCGATACTTTAACTTTATTACCCAATTCTGTATTTGATTATGCCATATGCTCTACTAGGCTTTTCCTCAATCTTACGTGATAGGAATCTATGGCATCCTATTTATGTTTTCATAAATCTACGTGATTATAAAACTATATACTCTTCTAACATGCTTTGCAACAACATGTGCATGCTATGCATACTTAATATACTGTAAAAATCACTTTAAACTCATTTTATTCATGCCGTAGGTGGAGTTGTACTTACCTAATTGCAAGCAAATTGCATACTCGCGCCTTTAACAAATTACAGGTGACTACTTATCATCAATAACATTCCTTATTAATGCTCTCGTTGAGTCACCATTAATGTTAGTGACTATATCTTGCGTTTTTATGGGGTACCGAGGCCCGTCGGCACCCTATTGGCCTACCATGGGGATTTGGTGTCTAACTTGTACCGTGTTTGATTAATTTTCTACTCGACAGATTAATCTTCGTTCGTCATAGTGTTGTTCGAAATACAGTCCTTGACTGGGTACCGGCTAGTTAACTAACCGGTTACCTCGTGCGTTGGTAGCTAAATAGCTTACCGAGTTACTACACGTAAACTTGGTGTAGTAACCGGCCGGGTTACTTCGCTTGTTGGGGTGTGGTAACCTACCAGGCTGTTATTCCTTATTTGGTGTAATGGCTCACTAGGCCACTATGGCTTGTTTGGGGTAGTAGCCTACCGGGCTACTAAGGCTTGTTTGGTGTGGTAGCCTACCGGCCTATACACTATTTCACTTTGAAAAATTGTACGAGTTGGCTTGTAAAAATTCTTGGAAAAATTTACGTGTTTGGAACCCATCCCCTTATCACCTCGTTGGAAGGTGGGGGATGTTTTTATGAAAACCATGTTTATATTTCAAAGTGTTGAACATACATTTTTATTTGAAGTATGTAAAACACATTTTAATGTTACATTTTAAAGGTGGTTTTTGAACGACTTTTGAAAAAGGTTTTGAAACTTAATCGAAATGGCTTTGTTTGCGATTTTCACGAACATGAAAGTTTTCATCTCGACGAGATGAACAAATCTCGTGTTCACCTCAGAGCTAAACTATAACTCTAACAGCTCCTAATCTTGCTAAACCTGTGGCTAAGTGCCGAGTTTTTTTGTAAAAGTTCCAATTTTACATCACTTTAAAAACGGCTCTGTTTGAGGCTCGAAATGGCCAAAATTTTAAAACATGCATAGGCCATTTTCAAGGTCTCGATGAGATCTACAACTTTCGTGTTGAGCCCAAGAACCGGTTCAGACTCTAAGTGGTCCATTTTTAATAAAATACAAGACAAATTTCTGGGTTCGGATTTTGTTCCCAGTTTTGGACACTAAGTGAAAAACACTCTAAAACCTATCGTGAAGTCATTTTTGAGAGTCTATATAACGGCTCTCTGTTCATTACAAGGCCTTCAATATGGACGTGTATCTGATCGTGTCACTCAAATTTGCACCAAATGGCATCAAATTATTCCTCAATTTCTTGTTATATGTAAATCTAGCTACAAGAATGGGGTGGTCCTTAAACCAACTCTATGCAAAATTCTCTAAGTATAAATTTTGGCTAGATAAAGTACATTTCCTCGGACATGTAGTCTCCAAATAAGGAATCACTGTGGATCCTGCTAAAGTGGAGGCGATCAACGAATGGCCTACACCTAGGAATGTGACCGAAATATGGAGTTTTTTAGGAGTCGGCTATTATAGGAGATTCTAGAGGGATTTGCACGACTTGCTGCACCTCTCACGGCTCTTACATGCAAAGAGAGGAAGTACGAGTGGACTGAGGAGTGCGAAAGGAGCTTTCGAGAGCTAAAGAAGTGACTAACGAGCGCGCCAATCTTTACGCTTCCTACTAAAGGAGAGACATTCGTGATATATAGCAACGAATGAAGACAGCACAGAGTCGACAGAAAAGTTATGCAGATAAATGATGAAGATCCCTAGAGTTTAACGAAGGAGATTTCGTATTCTTAAGAATTTTGCCAATAAAAGGAATAATGCGTTTCAATAAGAGAGGGAAATTGAGTCTAAGATATATTAGACCATTCAAAATTATCCAACGCATTGGAAAAGTTGCCTATAAGTTGGCATTACCTCCAAAAATATCGGTAGTGTATAATGTGTTCCACGTGTCTATGTTGCGAAAGTACATACTGGATCCATCCCATGTACTGAAACATGAACTAATTTAGATCCAGGAAGATCTGACATATGAAGAACGGCATATTCAAATTTTGGCACGAGAAGAAAAAGTATTAAGGAACAAAATGATCCTATTAGTCAAAGCTTTGTGGAAAAATCACAATGTCGAAGAGGCTATATGGGAGCACGAAGATGAAATTAGGGAATTGTACCCCCATTTGTTTTAAATTTTCGAGGACACAAATTTTATAAGGAGGGGTGAATGTGATAACCGAGAATTTTAAGATTCTCAGAAGAATTTAAAATTATATGTATATGACAATTTTAATATATAAAATATGAAAAAGTTGTGTTTTAATACTGTTAAGAATGCAACAAAATGTTCTAACAGTGTAAAAGTGTAAGTTCGGAGATAGAAAATCTTCCCAAACAGAAACGGGTGAAACAGCCCTAAATCGGAGCCAAAAACCCTAGAGGGTGCATTGAATGCACTAAAAGACGAAAATTTACGATAATAATTTTTAGTCAAACGGAAGCAAAATAAGCAAACCGATCGCACTGGAAGCATCAGAAACCCGCCTACGCGATTTCGATAGATTTCCGTTTGGTTTAACTTTTGATCTAACTTTGACCACGAATTAATATGTTGAATTAATTGGATGATCTCATGAGTGACATCAATTAATGATGTAATAATTGATGAATATATGGCTAAAAAGGATGGTTGGTAGATCTAATGGTAGAGATTAGTTGTAATCTTGAATCAAAGGATAGGATTAGGCCAAAATGACGTGAAATTTTTGGCAAAATTTTGGATAATTTGGGGCTGTTTTGGGTTGGTGAAGAGGGCTGGAAAATAGCTAAGAATTTTGCCATTTGGTCCCTAGAAAGTTTGCTAAAAAGTCCCTAAAATGTTGCCAAATTGTTGTGGAAATTTGCAATTTAACTCTCCCTTTGGTTGCCTATAAATACAAGTGAGAAAGGCCATGAAAAAAATCTAAAAACTTGGCCAAATGCTGCCATTTTGAAACCATGTATCTCCACCCCTTTCAAAGTCAAAAACTTAGCAAAATCTCCTCACCAAATTAACTTCCAAACCTATTCCAAGTATCAAGGATTCAAGCTCTTAAGGTAAGCTACCATTTTGTAGCTTTTCTTGCTATTTTTCTCTTCAAAATTCGTGGCATGTTGGGTGTGAAAGTATGGTGAAAAATTTGATGTTAAACTTTGTATTGATGTTGGTTGAATGATGCAGTGATTGAAATGTAATGACCGCCATTTTCATGACACCTACTTACCATGTAATAAGTCATTAAGGAATAAAATGGACATAATTTAATGTCTTTTAGTACAATTTAAGTAACACGGTCAGGTACACAGTCGTGTGAGTGACCGTGTGTCATTCGGACTGTGTATCTGTTAGTAGCCGTGTGAATGTACATGGCCGTATAGTGTAACACGGTCAAGTACACGACCATGTAGGAGGCCGTGTACCACTCGGATAGATGAATGTGTTTCAAAGACATGGCCGTGTTGAGTAGTCTCAACTAGTACACGCCCGTGTTTGAAATGCACACGCCCGTGTTGCGTTGCACACGCACGTGTAAGAGTCTATGTATAAGGCTGTATAATGAGCCGAGAGCCACTGTAATGACTCTCATGAATTATGAAACTTAATTTCTATGTAATGATGTAATTAAGTTAATAAGCACAGTGTGCTTTTCAGTTAAATGAATTAAACAGGAATAGTAACGTTTAATTACTATTCATGCAGTGAAAGGGGTAATCGACAGTGAAATCGGTCCACCCTATTATGTGAGTATGCGTTGAGACACGCAATATCAAGAAACCGGTCTAGACGACCATTTCATGGTACAGAACTGATGAGCTAGTCATCAGTACGCTCAGACTGGTTATCTGAGCGCAGTAGTGAAAATTGCCCTAATAGATGTACAGTATGGAGAAAAGTGGTCTAGATGACCTCTTCTCGCCCAGAGACTGACAAAATCGGAGTCAGAACGCTCAGATTAGTCAGTCAGATAGTGAATAGTGATTAGTGAACAGTGTGATACGCAGTGTCAGGTTAGTGGCCAAGACGGCCTTAATCTGGCATAAAACTGATATATTAATAGTCAGCAGGCTCAATCTGGTCAATTGAGCACAAAATGTAGATTTTGTTTAAGGGATACGCAGTATCGGGATGAGGGTCAAGACGACCTTTTCTCACCCCGAAACTGATATATTTAGACTCAGGACGCCTAAATTAGTCAATCGGGCACCTGACACGTTTTTCGAGACGGGATCATACAGATCTCGAAAATTGGTCTAGAAGACCTTAGATGGACGTAAAACTGATAAATTTGAAATCAGCACGTCCAAATTAGTCAAGAGAGACTGTGTTTGAAATTTCACGTGAAAATACCTCGTTATGCGTGCACAGTGTCAACATAGTGTAGGCCTAACCACAGTATCAAGAAATTGGTCAAGATGACCTTTTCTTGATATAAAACTGATATATTTGGAATCAGAATGCTCAAATTAGCCATTTGAGCACAAAAAGTAATTTTTGACCGGGAATCATGCAGTATCCCGAAAACTGGTCTCGAAGACCTCAGATGGATGTAAAACTGATAAATTTGAAATCAGCACGTCCAAATTAGTCAAGGGAGACTGTGTTTGAAATTTCACACGAAAACGCCTCGTTATGCGTGCGTAGTGTCAACACAGTGTAGGCCTAACCACAGTATCAAGAAATTGGTCAAGATGACCTTTTCTTGATATAAAACTGATATATTTGGGTTCAGCACGCCCAAATTAGTCAGTATAGCCTATCTTAAAATTTTTCAAAAAATTAGTATAAAGGGGTCGAAATTTTTAGATTTTGCAAAAAGGGCCCCCATTATTTTTTTTTCCTATCTTTTTCTCCCCACACCACCCGTAGGTGAACAGTAACCATCAATCGAATCCGACCTCCGTTTTCGACACCGCCGGCACCATTGAAAAGCTCTCGACGAGCTGATTCCAACGGTGGGCCGAGTCGACCGAACCGACGCCGGAGCACGCCGCACGCGCCGCCCAAAGCCACCGGTGGCCGAATTTTTCAAACCGCCGTATCTCCACCGTCCGACGTCCAAATGCCACGATTCCGGTCCCAATGGATTCGTGGTGAAGAGTAGAACAAAACCCAGGCTTCATTTCACGTCAACAGCCGCCGGATCGCGCCGCCCAAGGTTCGCTGTCGCCGTCGCCGTCGCCGCCGTCGAATCTCACTATTCCGGCGGAGTTGAGTTGCAAGGTCGGTATCAAAATGCTCAGAACAACACGTAGATCAAAAGCCCCAAATCAATTTTGGGCAACAACGCCGGAAAATGAAGATCTAACACCGCCGCCGTCGCCGACTTTTCGAGGGCCGATTTCGGTGATAGGAGCCTCGATTGGTGAAATTGACACCACCAATGGGTTCCTCTCATCGAGCTCTTCAAGATGGTGGTCGCCACTCCCATCGCCGCCGTGGTCAACGCCGGTCAACACCGGTCAATGGCGACCCGGAGACCGAAAATTGAAGAATGGCCCGTTGGCCTGTTTTCGACGTTCCGGACACATCCGTGGCATCGGATTTGCAAACCGGAGTTTCCAAAGTGGAGAACGTCGATTCAAAGATTGTGCGGTCGAGACCGAACGGTTCGTCCGACCGCCGACGGGAACGATTTTGGTAGTGGTTTTGATCCCTTGATTCCTCAATTTATTATTAGAAATAATTATGTATGAATTATGGTTTACTGATTTGAGGAATTGTAAGAAAAAGGGATGAAATGTCGAAAAAGAAAATGTGAAGAAATGTGAATATTTTTACGTAAAAAGCAGAGCTTTTACGTAAAAATTAGGCCTCTGGTTTAGTACATGACAGGTTAGAATAGGTTAGATGGTTTTGAGGCGTTTCCTAAGCGCCGGAAACCCAAAAATTAAGCGGAAATGCTGCCGAAATTTCGAAAACGGCACAAAGGGGTATTTTAGGAAACGAGGGCTGAAAATGTGATCGAGATAGGAACCCGAGCCCCCTCGATGACCTAGGTCCAGGAAAGAAGGACAGACGTTTACAAGATTAGCGAACCGCCCAATTAGAAATTTGTAATGTAAGAAAACGACCCCTTGATCAGAATAGTGCCACCCGAGGGACGGGTGTGATCTAAGTATAAAATTTGGGGCGATTACATCGGTAACGGCAACCCGACAGACTAAATGGTCATACGGGAGGTATTCAGTCAGTTGACTGGTCGGTTAGCCAGTCAAGGACCAAGTCTGAATGGGATAGTGAGAGATAGTGATTAATTTGTCAAGTAGACAAATTAATCAAGCACGATTAAAAATTAGATATCAAATTTCCCAAAGTAGAATAGTTGGGTACCGATAGGCGTCGGTACCACACTGTTGGAAAATTAATCGGTAAAAACGTATCAGAGTGGCGCAGCGGAACAATAAAAATTTTTAGATCGTTAAATATCTCATGATGCCATATACAATAAATCAACAACAATTAAAACTCATACCTCAAGGACGCCAATCTGCAGGAGGAGAATGACCTGAGGCTTCAACCAACTAGCCTTCTCTACTATTCTCCAATTCCCGAATGGCTGAGTGTGTGGGCACTCTGAACCTCGATCGGTATGTTAGCACTGCTAGTCTTCTTCCGACCACCCAGATCTCTAAAGAACTTTATTGTCACGATGAGCTGTGCAACAATAAGCCTGCTCACCTGAGAGTCTGTGGTCTGAGAGAACTGGAGTGGCAGGACCTCTATTTATAGACCTGCATAAGGTGATTCTCTGAATTCGAATTGGACTAGGAAAAGATTTTCTCCCTTATCCAAACCTATAAAATCCCAATTTTTCCAAGGGAAAATCCCAACAATAAATTCGGTTTTTCTTAGGATAAATCCAATCCAAATCTAAACAAGATTTTAACTAGAATTTTATCTCCCTTTTTCAACCAAAAAATCTGACTTTTCTTTAAGAAAATCTCAACAAAAGTTTCGGCCATTATGGATAAGGAAGAATCAAAAATTCCACTAGGATTTTCAAGCTTGAATCTCATCTCAACCTTATCCAAAATAACCGAATTTCCTAGGAGATATACTCCCTAATTTCGGCCACTTTTTAGGGAAGGAGAGAATCCAAATTCAACTAGGATTGAAGCTTGAATTTACCCTTGAATCTCATCCACAAAATCCGAAATTTCCTTGAGGATTATCCTCAAAATTTCGTCCCTAATTTGTTGGGATTTGGATTCAAAATTCAAGTAGGATTCTAACAAGATTATCCTCTCCAAATCCAACTCGAATTCGAATTTCAAACCTTGTGGATTTTCCACAACAAATTCGAATCCTACTTGGACTGTGATTCAAAATTTGAATTTCAAATTTCAAATTCAAATTTCAAATTCAAATTTCAAATTTCAAATTTCAAATTCAAATTTCAAATTCGAATTTCAAATTCGAATTTCAAATTCAAATTTTAAATTCAAATTTCAAAATTCAAATTTCAAAATTCAAATTTCAAATTTCAAAATTCAAATTTCAAATTCCACAAAACGGTTGTATTTCATATTCTTGTTCTCATGGATAATTTTCTACAACTTCAATTTAATCTCAAATAAAATCATGGCAACTTTATTTGGAGTTCGAATAATTGTGTACTCTATTATCCAAAATAAAATCTGAATCCAACCGGAGAGAATCTTGTCTACCATCCTAATCCTGTGTCATCACCATCCATGCATAATAAACTAGCCAATAGCATACACAAATCAATTTGCCAAACGTTAAGGAATTATGTGGAGCTAGTAGAGGGACTGATTGGACATATATAATCGGGCTCTCATGATTCCATATGATCATCATTCTTTACCGAACAACTCAATCATATGATCACTAGTTTCAGAGTCACACCACTATAAACCTGAAACTGAACTCCCAATTATATACCGTATTACGTAAGCCTGTGACGAGCTACTATCCAATGACCTTGTCATATATGCAAAACCCTCATATGATATCCATGATCAGCCTTAGGTCAAAGTCCGTTTAATCCTACTGATCAGGCTATCTTAAAGTTCCATTATACTACCGAATCAAGAAAATGATTATTCACCATATGTGAATAAGAAGTCATCCGCCCAGCAGACAACCCAAGGCCTTATCCATTTTCACATTCAGTATAATGCCTTTAAGAGGATACCTTTAACTCCTCAGAGTTATGATTCCGATATCTGTAAACAAACCCTTCATCGTATACAAGTCATGCACCCAACGAACCGGTCTATAAGCTTACTACCTCTGAGACGCTTTAGCCATTAGAACATCAAAGTACACAAGTCATATACATGAAGTAGTTCATTTACTCAGGATTAAGGTTATTGCACAATGAACATCAAAAGCATATTGATCCACTCATAGCGGACTATGTAGATCAATCACACTTTAGTCCCGGTCTAATATGTCACCACCGAGCAACATATCCATGTCTCTACTTGGGAGTCTAGCTCCAGACAGTCAAGACAAACCGTCCCCTCTAAGGCTTTAGACAACATAATAGCCTTTACATTAGTTAGATGCTCAGTCTAACCCCATAGACTACAGACCATAGTTTAGACTGCTAACTTTAGAACATTGTCTTCTCGCATACAAAAGTCCATTGCATGCAATGTTCTAACAGTTTTAACACAAGCAGTCAGTGAGCCATATTTGCTTACATTTACTTTAACATGTAAATAGGACGAGGACAGATAGCAATATAATGAATAACCTCTATGTATAATTTTATTATCCAGTTCAAAATAAATACATCAAAATGTCTCTAATACTTAGGGCATTTCCTAACAATCTCCCACTTGCCCTAAGCTAGCAGATGTGCCATGTTACGCATCCCCATCGCCTCTACATGCCTCTCAAAGCTTCTAGCTACCAAAGTCTTAGTAAAGGGATCAGCGATGTTGTCCTCAGACGCGATCTTACATACATCCACTTGTCCTGTCTCCACATGCCCTCTAATAATGTGATACCTCCGATCTATGTGTTTGGTCCTCTTGTGGTGCCGAGATTCCCTTGTGTTGGCAATAGCCCCTGTATTATCACAGTAAAGTGTGATAGGCTTGTCAACACCCGGAATGACCTCAAGGTCTCTAAAGAACTTGCGGAGCCAAACCGCTTCTTTAGATGCCTCAGCCGCAGCCACATACTCAGCCTCCATAGTAGAGTCAGCTGTGCAGCCCTGCTTCACGCTCCTCCACATAATGGCGCCTCCTCCGAGTAAAAACACTGATCCAGATGTCGATTTCCTCGAATCCTTACAAGTCTGAAAGTCTGAGTCCGTGTATCCTACGGGTGTTAGGTCCCCTCCAGAATACACCAGCATATAATCCCTCGTTCTCTTAAGATACTTGAGTATATGCTTTACTGCTTGCCAGTGCTTGGTTCCAGGATTCGCTTGATATCGACTCACCATACCTACCACAAAACATATGTCAGGGCGAGTGCAAAGCATAGCGTACATAAGGCTACCCACAGCGGATGCATAAGGGACCTTACTCATACGCTCTCTTTCTTCCGATGTCTTGGGACAGTCATCCAATGAAAGAGTTAGACCGGTCATAGAAGGTTGTGAGCCTTTCTTTGCCTCTAGCATTGCATATTTGTCAATTATTTTATCTATGTATGAAGCTTGGGATAACGCTATCATTTTGTTCTTTCGATCTCTGAAGAGACGAATGCCTAGAACATAATTAGCTTCTCCCAAGTCCTTCATGTCAAACTGTTGGTGCAACCAAAGCTTGACCGATGATAAATTCCCTACATCATTCCCAATGAGTAGTATATCATCGACATAGAGTATCAGAAAGACCACTTTTCCATCCTTAATACGTTTATAAACACAAGGTTCATCAACGTTCTGCTCAAAACCAAATGTCTTAATCGCTTGATCAAACCTCTGGTTCCATGAGCGGGATGCTTGCTTTAATCCATAAATGGATCTAAGCAACTTGCAGACTTTCCTTTCTTGGCCTTTCGCTACGAACCCTTCGGGCTGTATCATATAGATACACTCTTCAAGATGGCCATTCAAGAATGCCGTCTTGACATCCATTTGCCAGATCTCGTAATCGAGAGCCGCAGCAATGGACAGAAGAATACGGATAGACTTCAGCATAGCAACAGGCGAAAAGGTTTCCTCGTAATCGATTCCAGCCTTTTGTGTGTATCCCTTTGCAACCAGTCTAGCTTTGAAAGTTTCCACTCTCCCTTCCGCATCCTTCTTTCTTTTGTAGACCCATTTGCATCCAATGGGTTTTATCCCATCCGGCAAATCTACAAGTTCCCAAACAGAGTTGGATTTCATAGAATCCATCTCATTGTTCATAGCCAGTTTCCAAGATCTAGAATCAACATCCTTTATAGCTTCATCATATGTGACTGGATCTTCCTCATGCTCATGAGCCTCGGCCTGGTATACCTCAGCATCATACATGAAGAAATTAGGTTTCTTAGAAACCCTCCCACTACGACGAGGCACCCTAAATTGTTGATCGTCTGCAGGTCTTTCACTGGAACTCAGACTTGCGTCCAAGACCGAAATCTGTGGAGCAGTTCTTTTACCCGATAACTCCTCTAGCACCACTTTGCTTCGAGGCGTAAAGTCATTCATGTGACTTTCTTCCAAGAATGTCGCATGGGTTGAGACAATGACTTTTTGTTCCTTCGGGTTATAGAACAGACCTCCTTTAGTTCCTTTTGGATACCCTACAAACATGCATAATTCTGATCTTGGTTCCAACTTCTTCGCATCCCCATCCAGTACATGTGCCGGGCAGCCCCATATTCTCATATGTCCAAGGGAGGGCTTCCTGCCACGCCACAATTCATACGGAGTTCTAGGAATTGATTTGTTCGGAACCTGGTTCAGAATATAGCATGCCGTTTGTAAAGCATATCCCCAAAATGATAATGGCAGTGTTGAGTAACTCATCATGGACCGTACCATATCCAATAAGGTCCTGTTTCTCCTTTCGGCTACACCATTCTGTTGTGGAGTACCAGGTGCAGTCAATTGGGATAAAATCCCGTTCTCTACAAGATGTCCTAGAAATTCATCGGAGAGGTATTCGCCACCTCGATCAGATCGAAGTGTCTTTATGGATTTATCTAATTGCTTTTCCACTTCCGTACGATACTCTTTGAACTTGTCAAAGGTTTTGCTCTTGCGGTGCATCAGATACACATATCCATACCTCGAGTAATCATCTATAAAAGAGACATAATACTCAAACCCTCCTCGTGCTGTGACGTTCATGAGGCCACATACGTCAGTATGCACAATTTCTAAGAGCTCCTGAGCCCTTGTACCCTTAGCTCCAAAAGACCTCTTAGTCATCTTACCCTCTAGACAAGATTCACATTGGGGAAGTTGTACCTCCTCCAGAGATTCCAGAGGACCGTCTTTCACCAATCTTTGAATCCTATCCTGATTAATATACCCAATTCTTAAATGCCAAAGATACGCCTTGTTAGAGTGAGAAACTTTCAACCTTTTAGAGTTATCAATTAATTCAGTGTCAAGTAGTGAGTACATCTTTGGTCTGATCAAATATAGGTTTCCATCCATCCATCCAGAACAGATAAAAGACTTATTTCTACGAATATCAACTCTTTTACTAAAAGAAACTGAATAAGAATCCTTTATTAAACAAGCTACCGATATAAGGTTCCTCCTAAAATTAGGAACATAAAAACAGTCTTTCAATAAAATAAACCTAAATTGATCAAAATAAAGATAAACATCTCCCACTGCTTCAGCCACCACAAAGCTACCATCTCCAGTCCGCAACGAGAGGCTCCTATCATGTAGACTTCTCGTTTCCACGAACCCCTTCCTTGCCCTTGGCGGCTAGGAATTCCCGGCAAGCCTTCTTGAAGTGACCTACCTTCCCACAATGGAAGCATTTGGACTTTTTAGGGTCCTTTGGCTTCTTGTTCTTCTTCTTCTTCTTCCCGTCCGAGACAGGAGGATTAGAAGAACTAGAAGCCACTTGCTTCTTATTTGGCCTCTTCCTCTTCCGTGAAGGATTGGAAGATTCCGCCAAATTGGCCTCTCCTTTAGGTCGGACCGTATCCTCATCCCTGATCATCCGCTCATAAGCCTGTAATTGCTTCATGAGCTCGGTTAGTCCTAATTCCTTTGTCGCTAGATTGTATGCGGCCTTAAACCCCACAAAATCTTTGGACAGAGTCTTGAACACCATCTCGATCTGGGTGTTGTAGTCCAACTCAGCACCATTCTCGGCAGCCTCAGCGAAGAATCCCATTAGAGTGATCATATGGTCCTTCACCGGAGCACCCGCCTTTTGCTTAGAGTTCATAATGCTGGTGATAGCGGACTGTCGAGCCAATTTTTCTTGGCCTCCGAACATGTCCTCCAGATTTTCCATGATCTCCCCAGCAACTTGATAAGTCTCATGCTGCTTTTGTAAAGCACTCGTCATGCTAGCAAGGATGTAACATCGAGCTATCTCATTGGATTCTCTCCAACGATTATAGGCAACCGGGACCTCCTCAAGTGGTGTGTCAGGTTTGGGCCAAGGTGGGCATGGTTCGTCCAGTACGAACTTGTGTCTCTCGCAGCTGAGAACTATTAATAGATTTCTTTTCCAGTCTTTATAATTATCGCCATTCAACTTATTTTCAGTAAGTATCGAAATGAGGGGTGTCGGTGACATTTTGAACTGAAATAAAATTATACTAGACATCATTACAAAGCCCAAGCAAATATACAGATAATTTAGCAAATAAAACATACAAGTATGTTCCTACATGAAACTTGAAAAAACATGTAGCATTGCAACGGTAATTCTCAGCACCGATTGCCCCAAGCCACCGAGGGGTGGTCATGAAAACAAATAGCCGGAACATGGACCCCGTCCAATTAATATATGTTACCTTAAATCCTCCTAGGTTAAGACATATATTAATAACCGCTTATTTGGCTACCAGTTTAGTTAACAGAGCTTCTAGGGAAGGTTAATAACTAAACGAGTCTTGAGTGTATAACCATTGTTTACGTAGCCCGATCCACGTCCTACCAAGCCACCGAGGGGTGGTCATGAATAGGATTGCACCCGAATACGTTTTCCACATAGGAGATCCAATCTAGTATACCGACGGCGGTAAACACCTACCGAGGGGTGTGGTCAGGGCAGATCTGACGCGAGGCGTTACCATGCTTTCACATATGGATCAACAATGGAGGCCGTGGGTTTTGTTTGAAACCCTCTCCCACTCAATATTTTTAAAAACATGCAAGTTTTGACAAATTATGTATGATCAATATAGTATGAGCGGCACTCACTTATCCTATATGACATGTTATCAAATATGCATACAAAACATCCATCAATACATATTTATACATCCATGACATATCACAGAAAAAATAATTGACAGAATAACCAAGCTATGGTTCCATCCTAGAACAAAGAAAATAAAGATTACAAAATTCCATCCAAAGCATTCTTTGGGTCATGAATTCTGTTCCGTCTTCTTGTATCCATCTCTATGTAGCCTCTTCATTTATTTCTCATCCCAAGAATTATTTAAAATTTAAATCTCCAAAAATTTAAATTTCAAATTCAAATTCCAAATTCGAATTTCAAATTTAAATTTCCAATTCAAATTTTAAACAATTTTAAACATCATGTGCAATAATATGTAATTTCAAAAATTTTAAATTTTCAATTACATTTTTTTAAACATGATTTAAAATTAAATCTCAAATTTAAAAATCAAAATTTTCTGATTTTGGACCGCCGTACCGCCGCCGTTGAAGGCGGCAGTCGCCGTGGGCAGCCACCAACCCCGGAGGGGCTAGCAGCCCACGGCCGCCCCCATGTGCAGCCCTGCCGGGCTGCAAGCCAAGCCTGCAGCGCCTGGCTGCACGCCCAGGCTAGGCGCAGCAGCCGGCAGGCTGCAGGCAGGCACTTGCAGCCAGTGGCTGCACGCCCAGGCTGCGGCCAGCCTTGGGCAGGCTGCGCCACCCTCGGCTGCAGGCCAAGCCTGCGGCCGTGGGTGATGTTTGCCTGCAGAGGGGCTACCGCAGCCCCATCCTGCCCGAGGGCAGGGGTTGCAGCCCCACCAAGGCCCGTCGGCCTATCCCGAGGGGTCGTGTCTCGATTTTCGTGCCATATTCCAATTTACCTATTAGGATCTCTAAAAATTAATTCGAATCCTAATTAAATTGAAATTTTCCACACAATCAAAATTTCAATCTTTAAATCAAATTTAACTTTTGGGAAAAAATAAATTACGGTCTTCAATCTTCAATCTCCTCCAAGAATAATTACATAAAAAATTCCTATACCGTTTCCGGTGTACAAAATTCTATCCATAAAAATTCTAAGAGACAAAATAAAATCCATGGGAAAATTACAGTGTTAATTAAACTGCTCCCATGGTTACATAAAAATTCCTAGATACAATTTTTCTAAATTCTAAGGAACCATAACCGGTATAATCAAGCATGCTTATAATAATTCAAAAAATTAAAATAACCACATACTTTATACATAATCCACGATAACAACATAGAGGAACCCTAGAATGCCACTCTCTAAATATCAAATCCATACATAAATAAAAAGACTAAGTAATTGTCTAATTTATGTACATGGCATAGTCATGAGATGGCTCTGATACCAATTGTTGGAAAATTAATCGGTAAAAACGTATCAGAGTGGCGCAGCGGAACAATAAAAATTTTTAGATCGTTAAATATCTCATGATGCCATATACAATAAATCAACAACAATTAAAACTCATACCTCAAGGACGCCAATCTGCAGGAGGAGAATGACCGGAGGCTTCAACAAACTAGCCTTCTCTACTATTCTCCAATTCCCGAATGGCTGAGTGTGTGGGCACTCTGAACCTCGATCGGTATGCTAGCACTGCTAGTCTTCTTCCGACCACCCAGATCTCTAAAGAACTTTATTGTCACGATGAGCTGTGCAACAATAAGCCTGCTCACCTGAGAGTCTGCGGTCTGAGAGAACTGGAGTGGCAGGACCTCTATTTATAGACCTGCATGAGGTGATTCTCTGAATTCGAATTGGACTAGGAAAAGATTTTCTCCCTTATCCAAACCCATAAAATCTGAATTTTTCCAAGGGAAAATCCCAACAATAAATTCGGTTTTTCTTAGGATAAATCCAATCCAAATCTAAACAAGATTTTAACTAGAATTTTATCTCCCTTTTTCAACCAAAAAATCCGACTTTTCTTTGAGAAAATCTCAACAAAAGTTTCGGCCATTATGGATAAGGAAGAATCAAAAATTCCACTAGGATTTTCAAGCTTGAATCTCATCTCAACCTTATCCAAAATAACCGAATTTCCTAGGAGATATACTCCCTAATTTTGGCCACTTTTCAGGGAAGGAGAGAATCCAAATTCAACTAGGATTGAAGCTTGAATTTACCCTTGAATCTCATCCACAAAATATGAAATTTCCTTGAGGATTATCCTCAAAATTTCGTCCCTAATTTGTTGGGATTTGGATTCAAAATTCAAGTAGGATTCTAACAAGATTATCCTCTCCAAATCCAACTCAAATTCGAATTTCAAACCTTGTGGATTTTCCACAACAAATTCGAATCCTACTTGGACTGTGATTCAAAATTTGAATTTCAAATTTCAAATTCAAATTTCAAATTCAAATTTCAAATTTCAAATTTCAAATTTCAAATTTAAATTTCAAATTCAAATTTCAAATTCAAATTTCAAATTCAAATTTTAAATTCAAAATTCAAATTTCAAATTTCAAAATTCAAATTTCAAATTTCAAATTTCAAAATTCAAATTTCAAATTCCACAAAACGGTTGTATTTCATATTCTTGTTCTCATGGATAATTTTCTACAACTCCAATCTAATCTCAAATAAAATCATGGCAACTTTATTTGGAGTTTGAATAATTGTGTACTCTATTATCCAAAATAAAATCTGAATCCAACCGGAGAGAATCTTGTCTACCATCCTAATCCTGTGTCATCACCATCCATGCATAATAAACTAGCCAATAGCATACACAAATCAATTTGCCAAACGTTAAGGAATTATGTGGAGCTAGTAGAGGGACTGATTGGACATATATAATCGGGCTCTCATGATTCCATATGATCATCATTCTTTACTGAACAACTCAATCATATGATCACTAGTTTCAGAGTCACACCACTATAAACCTGAAACTGAACTCCCAATTATATGCCGTATTACGTAAGCCTGTGACGAGCTACTATCCAATGACCTTGTCATATATGCAAAACCCTCATATGATATCCATGATTAGCCTTAGGTCAAAGTCCATTTAATCCTACTGATCAGGCTATCTTAAAGTTCCATTATACTACCGAATCAAGAAAATGATTATTCACCATATGTGAATAAGAAGTCATCTGCCCAGCAGACAACCCAAGGCCTTGTCCATTTTCACATTCAGTATAATGCCTTTAAGAGGATACCTTTAACTCCTCAGAGTTATGATTCTGATATCTGCAAACAAACCCTTCATCGTATACAAGTCATACACCCAACGAACTGGTCTATAAGCTTACTACCTCTGAGACGCTTTAGCCATTAGAACATCAAAGTACACAAGTCATATACATGAAGTAGTTCATTTACTCAGGATTAAGGTTATTGCACAATGAACGTCAAAAGCAGATTGATCCACTCATAGCGGACTACGTAGATCAATCACACTTTAGTCCCGGTCTAATATGTCACCACCGAGCAACATATCCATGTCTCTACTTGGGAGTCCAGCTCCAGAGAGTCAAGACAAACCGTCCCCTCTAAGGCTTTAGACAACATAATAGCCTTTACATGAGTTAGATGCTCGGTCTAACCCCATAGACTACAAACCATAGTTTAGACTGCTAACTTTAGAACATTGTCTTCTCGCATACAAAAGTCCATTGCATGCAATGTTCTAACAGTTTTAACACAAGCAGTCAGTGAGCCATATTTGCTTACATTTACTTTAACATGTAAATAGGACGAGGACAGATAGCAATGTAATGAATAACCTCTATGTATAATTTTATTATCCAGTTCAAAATAAATACATCAAAATGTCTCTAATACTTAGGGCATTTCCTAACACACACAACGATAAGTTTATTAGTTCCCAATGATAGAGTGACCTAAGAGCGACGTTAATTAATTTATTGGGTAAATAAATTAATTAACAATGATTAGAAAATCAAATTCTTAAGAAGAGGGCAATTAGTACCGATAAGGATCGGTACCACATAACGAGAATTTTTATTAGTCACTAATGACCACGGTGACCTAAGAGTAAATGTTAACGAAATGTATTATGATTACAGGGAGGTACCTGTATTGTGACGAAGGCGAGAGTATAAACTGTCTGATGACAGGTAAGTACAACTCCGCCTACAGCATGGATAAAATGAATTTAAAATGATGATTTTCCAGTATATTAAGTATGTATCTTGCACACGATGCTGCACAGCATACATAAGAGCATATAGTTTCACAATCGAGTAGGTTGATGAAAGAACAAGATAGAGCCATAGATCCCTACCGCGTAGGATTGGGGACAGCTTAGGGAAGCGTATGGCTAGAACAGTTAAACAAGATGGAAATAAATAGGTGTGTCGTACCGGCTCCTTCAGTCGAAGGGGTTTCCAGTTAAAGAAAGTTAAGGCCAAAAGTTGAGCATCAGTTGATGGCTCTTCGGCAATTAGTTGACCTCGGGCATTACCGTTGGTCTGCGCGCACACGGTACTGACACATGAGCCCTAAATAGACAAGAAAAGAAAAAGAGAAGTTTGAAGCATAAATGAACATAACCGGACCATGCATTAGTTATAGTTCGCTATGCTTTCTTTTTGAGTAGAGTGCATACAGTACACGATGCTTCTATCATGCATAAAGTATGTGAAGTTTTACATTCACTGTTATGACATGTTATGTGATGACATGATATGTGATATGCTTATATGGTATGTGATTTATTAAGTGATATATGTCATGCTTATGATTTTAAGTATGTACTATGTTCTAAACATGTTTTGCGGTTAACATGTTGTACTTACTGGGCGTAAAGCTCACGGAGTGTGTTCATGCTGTAGGTAAGCTTCCTATAGCGCAAACACCAAGGGGCGATGATGGCGGCGGAGGTGGATGTGAGGATGAGGTTATGGATACACCGCGAGTATTCTTCCGCACAGTATGAGTAAATAATATTTTGAATGATGACAGTTAAATAGTATTTTGAATAGTAAAGGTTAAACGGTATTTTAGAACAGTAAACAGTATATGTATGAGTAGTATATTTAAATAGTATCTGGTGAATAGTAATCAGATAAAGAAGTATATAATTGTGTATGTATAATTTAAATCCTTATGTTTTTCAAATTCCGCATTTTAATAGTATACGTACGTGAATAGTAAATACGTACGCGTATATATAAAAAAAAATCCCTCTAAATTTATGCTATTAAATTCAGCAAGTTTAAGTATCGGTTTTAAAGAGGAAGTATAAGTAAAAGTTAAAGAAGCAAGTAATAGTTTTCAGTGACGGTCCGGGCCGCTGACGGCATGGGGCGTCACAGTGGGTATCAGAGAGGTTTCATGCCATCCTACCTCACATCGCCGCATGCCTGCCTCATCTGTCCAAGTAAGTTAGTTTTATTTTTTAGTTGGTAAATGTTTATCTATTGAAGATAACATTTTATAGTAATGAAACGATGAAATCTATGATGGTGAGGATAAGATGAAAAGATGCTGAGATCATTATACAAAAAATCACGACCGTGCAATGCTAGAGAACTGCTCAGAGAAAGAACATGGATTGCTACTCGAGTTGTACCGATCTTCAGAGCCAGTTGTCCACTAAGTTTCGAGTGGCAAACAGTACTCCTGTACTCTATGAGAATGTCAGGACTGGTTTCATTATCAAAGTGATTCCCCGATTGTACGTCATTGACCAGGATAACTGAGTCCTGTTGGCTGTTGATATCTCTCAGGAAGATACTCTCGTATGTATCGGAATCCTTATGACCAGGATGAGCTCTTAACTGCGTCGAGTTTCGCCATACCACGATCGAGCCAATCTCTAAGAGGAGTCCAGCATCAGCCTCAGTTTTTCTTTATGGGCAAGCGGGGAGTGAAACTGCCTAAGTTCTCTAGAGTTATGGATATACGAGAATTTGTTCATCGGACTGAAAGACTATAGCTGATGTCCGGCGATACAGTTCTAACATATGCTGTTCGCTACAAGGAACCGATATGGACTTCCACAATACATGCCAAGACAAAAGTGGATCAAGACAGGAGAAGACCCAAAGAGAGAAAGAGACCTTGCCAAACAGAATTAGAAGAGCGATCAAGCAGGACTAGCAAGCTTATCAAGGAGATAGTGAACGCCGAGAGAAAAGTGCTCAACCCCGAGAACCCTACACAAGCCCAAGGCATTATAGCAGCCGCCAGTATGGAGGGTGACCCGGTAGAACCAGCACCCCAACTGGCCGATGAAGAGTTCATGGCCGAGCACCAGCCATAAGTACACAAGGGCAATAGGGAGCCGATGAAGAACCCCGAACCAGCCCGTATGTCTCCCGAACACCCCATGAAAGAGGAAGATAACGAGACTCTTTCTGACGCCCATCCCGACGATGAGGGAGAAGAGATCCCCAACCGCTTTAGTAATGACGAATAGATGGGGATGTACGAACCCCAAGTCATCATAGCCAGCGATGACGAGGTCAGTTTCGACTAAGAAGAAGAGAACCCAGAGGAGTACTCACTCAGTGATAGTGACGATGAGGAGATGTTTGATACTGAATCAGGATTGTCCTTCCAATAGTAGTAACCCTTCTGCGAGAATGTTAGTTATGAAAGTATATAGAGGGAAGCAGTAGCTCTCCCCCGTCAGTTGAAGCATAATGTACTTGTTGGGATCGTATAGGGGAAGTGTGTGTCACTCCCGCTGAACTAGAATCTTGAATATATGTATACATATTATGTGAAATATATTACGAGATAAGCAGTAAGGCTTTGCCCTAGGGGCCAGATATAATTTTTTTCCACAGTGTGAGTATGATATGACAGAAAGTGCAAGATGAATCCTAGCACTCAGACGATGTCCTAATACAATGCGGCAATTATATTGAACATCACAGTATGAGAGAAAGAAAGGTGGATATAGTGTGTATATTTATATCCATAATGTTTAAGTAAGATTGTTAAGTAAGAAAGAAAACGATATGTGATACGAGTCCCAAGTACAGAATTTAAGGGACATATTTTCCTTTCCCGCTATACGATAGGGTTACATAGGAAAACATGGTAAGAACGAGAGCTTAGTTAAATCCAGCATCCCGAGAGGATGAGTTGATAGCACAGATCGCAGCCATGTGAGAGATGATGGAGAACCAGCAGCGGAAGCTAAACCAGCTTAGAGAACAGCTGGGCTAGCAACCCCAGGCACCACAGTCAGTAGATATGCCAGCATAGGAGGCTCTAGCATCCCAGAAACTCTGAGGGAGCAAGCAGCTCCTCCAGCTCAGGAAGCACTAGCACCCATAGTAATGGCTGCTTTCGTAGCAGTAATTGTTTTCTGTCAATCCCTAGGGAAGGTGACTTATATGAGAGATTCTGGCGCATGAAAGCGTTAGAATTCGAAGGAATCACCAACCCTATAGAGGCTAATGACTGGCTAACAGATATCCAAGTAATCTTGGATTTTATAGGGCTAACAGATAGAGAGAAAGTGATGTGCGCATCCTTCACCCTGCGCAATGAGGCGCGTCAGTGGTGGAAGATGGTAACCATTAGGAGGACCATTAGAGAGATGAGCTGGAGCGATTTCATTGAGGAATTCAAGGAGATGTACTTCAACGAGGAAGCACTAGTAGCGCAGTAAGATGAGTTCGACAACCTGCACCAAGGTAGTATGACTATTATGGAGGCAGTCAAGAAGTTTGAGCAGTTGGCTCAACTTTATCCAGATTTGGTACCGACCAAAAGGAGAGAGTCAGACGAATGCTGAAGATGTTCAGAACGGAAATCACAGTTTAGATCTGTAGCTGAAGCCACGAACCAGCGTCACTAGTAGAATGTGTCAGTAAGGCTATCTGAGCCGAGTACTGGTCAGCTCATGATAAGGAGCGAAAGGCGTGGAATTTTAAGGCACGAAAGGAGGAGAAAACGCAAGCCGAGCAGGCTCAGGAGAAGCAGAACCCCGAGTCACAATACAGAGGGCAGAATGTGGGAACCGGCCAGAATAGCAGGCATTCCAACAACAATAACAAGAGAAAAGGGGAACCAGGGCAACCAAGATTCACAGGAGAATTTCCCCCAGAAGAGAAACGACCAGGAAGGAAATGATAGCCAACCCGACGTGCACGAAATACGGAAGGAGGCACTCAGGAAAATGTAAGTAAGGAGTATGTAGTTGTTTCATCTGTGGCAAGAAAGGCCACTATGCCAAAAAATTGCCACTCCAACCTGCAAAATCGACAGAATCAACCCCGCATTAGGAATAATCAACTTCACACCAACTAGACCAGGATCGAAGACCCTTCAATCACACAAGGCATACTGAAAGCTTCAGACAGCTAAGAGAGAATCTATGCTTACGCGAGGAGTGACGCTGAAGCTGTAACTTCTATAGTGGTGACAGGCCAGCTTTCCATCACCAACTTTGATGTGTTAGTTCTATTTGATTCTGGAGCTACCCATTCGTTGCATCATCAGATTCTGCTAAAAAGCTTAGTACACAACGTTGTCATAAACTGTTGAAGGCAGAAAATCGTTTTCGAACCAATCGGATGTGAAAAGTTCATCTACAAGGGTTTTTTGCCAGAGCAACTAAAGACGATGATATCAGCAATGAAGGCTCGTGAGATGCTATCCAGTGGATGCACGGACTTCCTAATATACGTAGCAGATAAGACCCAAGGAATAGGGATAGAACCCGAGAACATGCCGATAGTCAGGAAATTCGTAGAGATATTTCCAGAAGGTCTTCTAAAACTCTCGTCAGAGCGCGAGATCTCGTTCGAGACTGAACGTTTACCAGAATCAGCCCCCATCTCTAAGCCCAGCTGAAGGACTAAATAGGCAAGGGATTTACTCGACAGAGCTGTTCACCATAGGGAGCACCTGTACTATTCGTGAAGAAGAAAGATGGACCACTAAGAATGTGCATCGACTACAGAGAGTTGAATAGGATTATGATTAAGAACAAGCATCCGTTGCCATGGGTTGATGATCTATTTGATTAGCTCTGAGACGCTGCAATGTCCTCGAAGATCGATCTACATTCAGGGTACCATCAACTACGAATCAGGAATGAAGATGTACCCAAAGTAGCCTTTCAAACGCGGTACGGATATTACGAGTTTCTGTTCATGTTGCTCAGATTGACGGACGCGCCAGCAGCTTTCATGAACCGGATGAACCGCATGTTCAAGGGCTATTTGGATAAGTTTGTCATTGTGTTCATCGATGACATACTTATACACTTTAAGACGAAGGAAGAGCACGAAGAGCACTTAAGGATCATTTTGCGCATGTAACAGGACCATCAGTTATATGCCAAGTTCTCCAAGTACGAGTTTTGACTGGAGAAGGTCCATTTTCTAGGCCACGTAGACCCCAAGGAAGGAGTATCTATGGACCTGACGAAAATTGATACAGTTAGCACGTGGCCAGCTCAGAGGAACGTAACGGGAATTCGCAGTTTCTTTAAACTAACAGGATGTTACCTACACTTAGTCAAAGGCTACTCAAAGTTAGCTGCTCCGCTCACAACGCTCACCAAGAAGGGAAAGAGGTATGAGTGGACCGACAAGTGTGAGAAAAGCTTTCAAGAGCTGAAACGAAGACTCACAAGCGCTCCAATGCTGACCATTCCAGATGCTGGTCGGGGAAGCTTTGTGATTTAAAGCGACGCATCTAAAACCGAGTTGGAAACTGTGTTAATGCAAAGTGGTAGAGTAGTCGCATATGCTTCACGACAACTCAAAGACCCTGAAAAGAGCTATCCAACGCGTAATCTGGAGCTAGTAACGATAGTTTTTACGATAAAAGCATGGAGGCACTACCTGTACGGAGTCACGTGCGAGATTTACATCGACCACTAGAGTCTCAAATGTATCTTCACGCAGAAAGAGCTCAACATGAGGCAGCGTAGATGGCTAGAGTTGGTAAGGATTACGACCGTGAGATCCTATACCATCCGGGGAAAGCCAATAAAGTGGTCAATGCGTAGAGTCAGAAGCATATTACTATGCCTATGGCTATTAGTGCCTTGTCAAGAGCGCTACAAAAGAGTTATGCGACAGCGAGATCAAGATTTTGATAGGGAGATTGTCTGACATGACCCTCCAATCGATGCTTCAAGAAGAGATCAAGATCGGTCAAGGCTTCGAATTGTCCCTGAACAAGCTCAAAAAGGAGGCTATAAAGGATCAAAGTTCAGAGTTTAAGATCCCTAAGGATGACATACTCTACTACAGAGATAGAGTGTATGTTATGAAAGATGAAGAACTCACGAAGCGAATCCTTTTGGAACCTTACGAGACGTCATATTCCGTACACCTGGTGGCGAATAAGATGTACAAGTACCTGAAAGAAAGCTTTTGGTGGCTTAGAATGAAGAATGACATTATCGAGTTCGTTGCCAGATACCTTACGTGCCAGAAGGTTAAGGCAGAACACCAGCGCTCAGCAGGATAATCGTAGGAAATTAAGTTACCCGAGTGGAAATAGGACCAGATTACGATGAATTTCGTAGTCAGACTGCCGAAGACGTCAAACGATAATAACGCAATCTGGGTGATTGTAGACAGACTGATGAAATCAGTTAATTTTTTTTTAGCAATGAAAGTTAGCTACTTGGTGGAACGACTAGCAGAATCCATGCGGCACAGTTCGTGAAACGGCATGGAGTACCAGAGTTGATCATCTCAGATCGTAGTGGATGCTTTACCTCTAGATTTTGGCAAAGCATTTAAGCCGCATTACCGTCCAAGTGAGAGTTCAACATAGCATTTCATCCTCAGACCGATAGTTAGTCTGAGAGGACCATACAGATGTTAGAGGACATGTTGAGACTTGCGTCCTAGACTTCAAAGGAAATTGGGATCAGAAGCTACCATTAAGCGAGTTCTCGTACAACAGCAACTACCATTCCTAGATAGGAATGGCACCGTACGAGACACTTTGTAGAAGGAAATGCAGATCTCTGCCTCATTAGTACCAGTTTGGAGAGAACCGACTAGTTAGCTCAGACATCATCAAGAATACCATGGCAGACGTGAAGCTGATACGAAAAACGTAAGATACAACGCACAGTCGACAGAAGAATTTCGATGATAAGCGCCATAGACCCCTCGAGTTTCAAGTAGCGACACCCATGAAAGGGGTAATGCACATTGAAAAGAAAGGAAAGCTTAGTCCTAGGTACATAGGACCCTTGAGATAATAGAGAAAGTCAGGAAGGTGGCTTATAGACTAACGCTTCCTCCCGAGTTAGCTACAGTGTACAACGTCTTGATGCTGAGGAAGTACGTGCCAGATAGCTCTCATGTTCTTAGCCAACAATCCGTTGTAGTATACGCTGATCCGACGTACGAGGAGAGACCCGTGCGGATCTTAGTTAGAAAGGAGAAAGTACTTAGGAATGAAGTATACCGCTAGTAAAAGTGTTGTGGCGGAATCATAATGTTGAGGAAGCCACATGAGAATGGGAAGAAGACATGAGAAGAGACTTCCTGGAATTATTCTAATTTTCGAGGACGAAAATTTTGTAAGGGGGGTAGGTTGTAATGACCGCCATTTTCATGACACCTACTTACCATGTAATAAGTCATTAAGGAATAAAATGGACATAATTTAATGTCTTTTAGTACAATTTAAGTAACACGGTCAGGTACACAGTCGTGTGAGTGACCGTGTGTCATTCGGACTGTGTATCTGTTAGTAGCCGTGTGAGTGTACATGGCCGTATACTGTAACACGGTCAAGTACACGACCGTGTACGAGGCCGTGTACCACTCGGATAGATGAATGTGTTTCAAAGGCATGGCCGTGTTGAGTAGTCTCAACTAGTACACGCCCGTGTTTGAAATGCACACGCCCGTGTTGCGTTGCACACGCACGTGTAAGAGTCTGTGTATAAGGCTGTATAATGAGCCGAGAGCCACTGTAATGACTCTCATGAATTATGAAACTTAATTACTATGTAATGATGTAATTAAGTTAATAAGCACAGTGTGCTTTTCAGTTAAATGAATTAAACAGGAATAGTAACGTTTAATTACTATTCATGCAGTGAAAGGGGTAATCGACAGTGAAATCGGTCCACCCTATTATGTGAGTATGCGTTGAGACACGCAATATCAAGAAACCGGTCTAGACGACCATTTCATGATACAGAACTGATGAGCTAGTCATCAGTACGCTCAGACTGGTCATCTGAGCGCAGCAGTGAAAATTGCCCTAATAGATGTACAGTATGGAGAAAAGTGGTCTAGATGACCTCTTCTCGCCCAGAGACTGACAAAATCGGAGTCAGAACGCTCAGATTAGTCAGTCAGATAGTGAATAGTGATTAGTGAATAGTGTGATACGCAGTGTCAGGTTAGTGGCCAAGACGGCCTTAATCTGGCATAAAACTGATATATTAATAGTCAGCAGGCTCAATCTGGTCAATTGAGCACAAAATGTAGATTTTGTTTAAGGGATACGTAGTATCGGGATGAGGGTCAAGACGACCTTTTCTCACCCCGAAACTGATATATTTAGACTCAGGACGCCTAAATTAATCAATCGGGCACCTGACACGTTTTTCGAGACGGGATCATACAGATCTCGAAAATTGGTCTAGAAGACCTCAGATGGACGTAAAACTGATAAATTTGAAATCAGCACGTCCAAATTAGTCAAGAGAGACTGTGTTTGAAATTTCACGCGAAAATGCCTCGTTATGCGTGCACAGTGTAGGCCTAACCACAGTATCAAGAAATTGGTCAAGATGACCTTTTCTTGATATAAAACTGATATATTTGGAATCAGAATGCTCAAATTAGTCATTTGAGCACAAAAAGTAATTTTTGACCGGGAACCACGCAGTATCCCGAAAACTGGTCTAGAAGACCTCAGATGGATGTAAAACTGATAAATTTGAAATCAGCACGTCCAAATTAGTCAAGGGAGACTGTGTTTGAAATTTCACACGAAAACGCCTCGTTATGCGTGCGTAGTGTCAACACAGTGTAGGCCTAACCACAGTATCAAGAAATTGGTCAAGATGACCTTTTCTTGATATAAAACTGATATATTTGGGTTCAGCACGCCCAAATTAGTCAGTATAGCCTATCTTAAAATTTTTCAAAAAATTAGTATAAAGGGGTCGAAATTTTTAGATTTTGCAAAAAGGGCCCCCATTATTTTTTTTTCCTATCTTTTTCTCCCCACACCACCCGTAGGTGAACAGTAACCATCAATCGAATCCGACCTCCGTTTTCGACACCGCCGGCACCATTGAAAAGCTCTCGACGAGCTGATTCCAACGGTGGGCCGAGTCGACCGAACCGACGCCGGAGCACGCCGCACGCGCCGCCCAAAGCCACCGGTGGCCGAATTTTTCAAACCGCCGTATCTCCACCGTCCGACGTCCAAATGCCACGATTCCGGTCCCAATGGATTCGTGGTGAAGAGTAGAACAAAACCCAGGCTTCATTTCACGTCAACAGCCGCCGGATCGCGCCGCCCAAGGTTCGCTGTCGCCGTCACCGTCGCCGCCGTCGGATCTCACTATTCCGGCGGAGTTGAGTTGCAAGGTCGGTATCAAAATGCTCAGAACAACACGTAGATCAAAAGCCCCAAATCAATTTTGGGCAACAACGCCGGAAAATGAAGATCTAACACCGCCGCCGTCGCCGACTTTTCGAGGGCCGATTTCCGGTGATAGGAGCCTCGATTGGTGAAATTGACACCACCAATGGGTTCCTCTCATCGAGCTCTTCAAGATGGTGGTCGCCACTCCCATCGCCGCCGTGGTCAACACCGGTCAACGGCGGTCAACGCCGGTCAACGGCGACCCGGAGACCGAAAATTGAAGAATGGCCCGTTGGCCTATTTTCGACGTTCCGGACACATCCGCGGCATCGGATTTGCAAACCGGAGTTTCCAAAGTGGAGAACGTCGATTCAAAGATTGTGCGGTCGAGACCGAACGGTTCGTCTGACCGCCGACGGGAACGATTTTGGTAGTGGTTTTGATCCCTTGATTCCTCAATTTATTATTAGAAATAATTATGTATGAATTATGGTTTACTGATTTGAGGAATTGTAAGAAAAAGGGATGAAATGTCGAAAAAGAAAATGTGAAGAAATGTGAATATTTTTACGTAAAAAGCAGAGCTTTTACGTAAAAATTAGGCCTCTGGTTTAGTACGTGACAGGTTAGAATAGGTTAGATGGTTTTGAGGCGTTTCCTAAGCGCCGGAAACCCAAAAATTAAGCGGAAATGCTGCCGAAATTTCGAAAACGACACAAAGGGGTATTTTAGGAAACGAGGGCTGAAAATGTGATCGAGATAGGAACCCGAGCCCCCTCGATGACCTAGGTCCAGGAAAGAAGGACAGACGTTTACAAGATTAGCGAACCGCCCAATTAGAAATTTGTAATGTAAGAAAACGACCCCTTGATCAGAATAGTGCCACCCGAGGGACGGGTGTGATCTAAGTATAAAATTTGGGGCGATTACATCGGTAACGGTAACCCGACAGAATAAATGGTCATACGGGAGGTATTCAGTCAGTTGACTGGTCGGTTAGCCAGTCAAGGACCAAGTCTGAATGGGATAGTGAGAGATAGTGATTAATTTGTCAAGTAGACAAATTAATCAAGCACGATTAAAAATTAGATATCAAATTTCCCAAAGTAGAACAGTTGGGTACCGATAGGCGTCGGTACCACACTGTTGGAAAATTAATCGGTAAAAACGTATCAGAGTGGCGCAGCGGAACAATAAAAATTTTTAGATCGTTAAATATCTCATGATGCCATATACAATAAATCAACAACAATTAAAACTCATACCTCAAGGACGCCAATCTGCAGGAGGAGAATGACCTGAGGCTTCAACCAACTAGCCTTCTCTACTATTCTCCAATTCCCGAATGGCTGAGTGTGTGGGCACTCTGAACCTCGATCGGTATGTTAGCACTGCTAGTCTTCTTCCGACCACCCAGATCTCTAAAGAACTTTATTGTCACGATGAGCTGTGCAACAATAAGCCTGCTCACCTGAGAGTCTGTGGTCTGAGAGAACTGGAGTGGCAGGACCTCTATTTATAGACCTGCATAAGGTGATACTCTGAATTCGAATTGGACTAGGAAAAGATTTTCTCCCTTATCCAAACCTATAAAATCCCAATTTTTCCAAGGGAAAATCCCAACAATAAATTCGGTTTTTCTTAGGATAAATCCAATCCAAATCTAAACAAGATTTTAACTAGAATTTTATCTCCCTTTTTCAACCAAAAAATCTGACTTTTCTTTAAGAAAATCTCAACAAAAGTTTCGGCCATTATGGATAAGGAAGAATCAAAAATTCCACTAGGATTTTCAAGCTTGAATCTCATCTCAACCTTATCCAAAATAACCGAATTTCCTAGGAGATATACTCCCTAATTTCGGCCACTTTTCAGGGAAGGAGAGAATCCAAATTCAACTAGGATTGAAGCTTGAATTTACCCTTGAATCTCATCCACAAAATCCGAAATTTCCTTGAGGATTATCCTCAAAATTTCGTCCCTAATTTGTTAGGATTTGGATTCAAAATTCAGGTAGGATTCTAACAAGATTATCCTCTCCAAATCCAACTCAAATTCGAATTTCAAACCTTGTGGATTTTCTACAACAAATTCGAATCCTACTTGGACTGTGATTCAAAATTTGAATTTCAAATTTCAAATTCAAATTTCAAATTCGAATTTCAAATTCAAATTTCAAATTCGAATTTCAAATTCAAATTTCAAATTCGAATTTCAAATTCGAATTTCAAATTCAAATTTTAAATTCAAATTTCAAATTTCAAATTTCAAAATTCAAATTTCAAAATTCAAATTTCAAATTTCAAAATTCAAATTTCAAATTCCACAAAACGGTTGTATTTCATATTTTTGTTCTCATGGATAATTTTCTACAACTTCAATTTAATCTCAAATAAAATCATGGCAACTTTATTTGGAGTTCGAATAATTGTGTACTCTATTATCCAAAATAAAATCTGAATCCAACCGGAGAGAATCTTGTCTACCATCCTAATCCTGTGTCATCACCATCCATGCATAATAAACTAGCCAATAGCATACACAAATCAATTTGCCAAACGTTAAGGAATTATGTGGAGCTAGTAGAGGGACTGATTGGACATATATAATCGGGCTCTCGTGATTCCATATGATCATCATTCTTTACCGAACAACTCAATCATATGATCACTAGTTTCAGAGTCACACCACTATAAACCTGAAACTGAACTCCCAATTATATACCGTATTACGTAAGCCTGTGACGAGCTACTATCCAATGACCTTGTCATATATGCAAAACCCTCATATGATATCCATGATCAGCCTTAGGTCAAAGTCCGTTTAATCCTACTGATCAGGCTATCTTAAAGTTCCATTATACTACCGAATCAAGAAAATGATTATTCACCATATGTGAATAAGAAGTCATCCGCCCAGCAGACAACCCAAGGCCTTATCCATTTTCACATTCAGTATAATGCCTTTAAAAGGATACCTTTAACTCCTCAGAGTTATGATTCCGATATCTGTAAACAAACCCTTCATCGTATACAAGTCATGCACCCAACGAACCGGTCTATAAGCTTACTACCTCTGAGACGCTTTAGCCATTAGAACATCAAAGTACACAAGTCATATACATGAAGTAGTTCATTTACTCAGGATTAAGGTTATTGCACAATGAACATCAAAAGCATATTGATCCACTCATAGCGGACTATGTAGATCAATCACACTTTAGTCCCGGTCTAATATGTCACCACCGAGCAACATATCCATGTCTCTACTTGGGACTCTAGCTCCAGACAGTCAAGACAAACCGTCCCCTCTAAGGCTTTAGACAACATAATAGCCTTTACATGAGTTAGATGCTCAGTCTAACCCCATAGACTACAGACCATAGTTTAGACTGCTAACTTTAGAACATTGTCTTCTCGCATACAAAAGTCCATTGCATGCAATGTTCTAACAGTTTTAACACAAGCAGTCAGTGAGCCATATTTGCTTACATTTACTTTAACATGTAAATAGGACGAGGACAGATAGCAATATAATGAATAACCTCTATGTATAATTTTATTATCCAGTTCAAAATAAATACATCAAAATGTCTCTAATACTTAGGGCATTTCCTAACAATCTCCCACTTGCCCTAAGCTAGCAGATGTGCCATGTTACGCATCCCCATCGCCTCTACATGCCTCTCAAAGCTTCTAGCTACCAAAGTCTTAGTAAAGGGATCAGCGATGTTGTCCTCAGACGCGATCTTACATACATCCACTTGTCCTGTCTCCACATGCCCTCTAATAATGTGATACCTCCGATCTATGTGTTTGGTCCTCTTGTGGTGCCGAGATTCCCTTGTGTTGGCAATAGCCCCTGTATTATCACAGTAAAGTGTGATAGGCTTGTCAACACCCGGAATGACCTCAAGGTCTCTAAAGAACTTGCGGAGCCAAACCGCTTCTTTAGATGCCTCAGCCGCAGCCACATACTCAGCCTCCATAGTAGAGTCAGCTGTGCAGCCCTGCTTCACGCTCCTCCACATAATGGCGCCTCCTCCGAGTAAAAACACTGATCCAGATGTCGATTTCCTCGAATCCTTACAAGTCTGAAAGTCTGAGTCCGTGTATCCTACGGGTGTTAGGTCCCCTCCAGAATACACCAGCATATAATCCCTCGTTCTCTTAAGATACTTGAGTATATGCTTTACTGCTTGCCAGTGCTTGGTTCCAGGATTCGCTTGATATCGACTCACCATACCTACCGCAAAACATATGTCAGGGCGAGTGCAAAGCATAGCGTACATAAGGCTACCCACAGCGGATGCATAAGGGACCTTACTCATACGCTCTCTTTCTTCCGATGTCTTGGGACAGTCATCCAATGAAAGAGTTAGACCGGTAATAGAAGGTTGTGAGCCTTTCTTTGCCTCTAGCATTGCATATTTGTCAATTATTTTATCTATGTATGAAGCTTGGGATAACGCTATCATTTTGTTCTTTCGATCTCTGAAGAGACGAATGCCTAGAACATAATTAGCTTCTCCCAAGTCCTTCATGTCAAACTGTTGGTGTAACCAAAGCTTGACCGATGATAAATTCCCTACATCATTCCCAATGAGTAGTATATCATCGACATAGAGTATCAGAAAGACCACTTTTCCATCCTTAATACGTTTATAAACACAAGGTTCATCAACGTTCTGCTCAAAACCAAATGTCTTAATCGCTTGATCAAACCTCTGGTTCCATGAGCGGGATGCTTGCTTTAATCCATAAATGGATCTAAGCAACTTGCAGACTTTCCTTTCTTGGCCTTTCGCTACGAACCCTTCGGGCTGTATCATATAGATACACTCTTCAAGATGGCCATTCAAGAATGCCGTCTTGACATCCATTTGCCAGATCTCGTAATCGAGAGCCGCAGCAATGGACAGAAGAATACGGATAGACTTCAGCATAGTAACAGGCGAAAAGGTTTCCTCGTAATCGATTCCAGCCTTTTGTGTGTATCCCTTTGCAACCAGTCTAGCTTTGAAAGTTTCCACTCTCCCTTCCGCATCCTTCTTTCTTTTGTAGACCCATTTGCATCCAATGGGTTTTATCCCATCCGGCAAATCTACAAGTTCCCAAACAGAGTTGGATTTCATAGAATCCATCTCATTGTTCATAGCCAGTTTCCAAGATCTAGAATCAACATCCTTTATAGCTTCATCATATGTGACTGGATCTTCCTCATGCTCATGAGCATCGGCCTGGTATACCTCAGCATCATACATGAAGAAATTAGGTTTCTTAGAAACCCTCCCACTACGACGAGGCACCCTAAATTGTTGATCGTCTGCAGGTCTTTCACTGGAACTCAGACTTGCGTCCAAGACCGAAATCTGTGGAGCAGTTCTTTTACCCGATAACTCCTCTAGCACCACTTTGCTTCGAGGCGTAAAGTCATTCATGTGACTTTCTTCCAAGAATGTCGCATGGGTTGAGACAATGACTTTTTGTTCCTTCGGGTTATAGAACAGACCTCCTTTAGTTCCTTTTGGATACCCTACAAACATGCATAATTCTGATCTTGGTTCCAACTTCTTCGTATCCCCATCCAGTACATGTGCCGGGCAGCCCCATATTCTCATATGTCCAAGGGAGGGCTTCCTGCCACGCCACAATTCATACGGAGTTCTAGGAATTGATTTGCTCGGAACCTGGTTCAGAATATAGCATGCCGTTTGTAAAGCATATCCCCAAAATAATAATGGCAGTGTTGAGTAACTCATCATGGACCGTACCATATCCAATAAGGTCCTGTTTCTCCTTTCGGCTACACCATTCTGTTGTGGAGTACCAGGTGCAGTCAATTGGGATAAAATCCCGTTCTCTACAAGATGTCCTAGAAATTCATCGGAGAGGTATTCGCCACCTCGATCAGATCGAAGTGTCTTTATGGATTTATCTAATTGCTTTTCCACTTCCGCACGATACTCTTTGAACTTGTCAAAGGTTTTGCTCTTGCGGTGCATCAGATACACATATCCATACCTCTAGTAATCATCTATAAAAGAGACATAATACTCAAACCCTCCTCGTGCTGTGACGTTCATGAGGCCACATACGTCAGTATGCACAATTTCTAAGAGCTCCTGAGCCCTTGTACCCTTAGCTCCAAAAGACCTCTTAGTCATCTTACCCTCTAGACAAGATTCACATTGGGGAAGTTGTACCTCCTCCAGAGATTCCAGAGGACCGTCTTTCACCAATCTTTGAATCCTATCCTGATTAATATGACCAAGTCTTAAATGCCAAAGATACGCCTTGTTAGAGTAAGAAACTTTCAACCTTTTAGAGTTATCAATTAATTCAGTGTCAAGTAGTGAGTACATCTTTGGTCTGATCAAATATAGGTTTCCATCCATCCATCCAGAACAGATAAAAGACTTATTTCTACGAATATCAACTCTTTTACTAAAAGAAACTGAATAAGAATCCTTTATTAAACAAGCTACCGATATAAGGTTCCTCCTAAAATTAGGAACATAAAAACAGTCTTTCAATAAAATAAACCTAAATTGATCAAAATAAAGATAAACATCTCCCACTGCTTCAGCCACCACAAAGCTACCATCTCCAGTCCGCAACGAGAGGCTCCTATCATGTAGACTTCTCGTTTCCACGAACCCCTTCCTTGCCCTTGGCGGCTAGGAATTCCCGGCAAGCCTTCTTGAAGTGACCTACCTTCCCACAATGGAAGCATTTGGACTTTTTAGGGTCCTTTGGCTTCTTGTTCTTCTTCTTCTTCTTCCCGTCCGAGACAGGAGGATTAGAAGAACTAGAAGCCACTTGCTTCTTATTTGGCCTCTTCCTCTTCCGTGAAGGATTGGAAGATTCCGCCAAATTGGCCTCTCCTTTAGGTCGGACCGTATCCTCATCCCTGATCATCCGCTCATAAGCCTGTAATTGCTTCATGAGCTCGGTTAGTCCTAATTCCTTTGTCGCTAGATTGTATGCGGCCTTAAACCCCACAAAATCTTTGGACAGAGTCTTGAACACCATCTCGATCTGGGTGTTGTAGTCCAACTCAGCACCATTCTCGGCAGCCTCAGCGAAGAATCCCATTAGAGTGATCATATGGTCCTTCACCGGAGCACCCGCCTTTTGCTTAGAGTTCATAATGCTGGTGATAGCGGACTGTCGAGCCAATTTTTCTTGGCCTCCGAACATGTCCTCCAGATTTTCCATGATCTCCCCAGCAACTTGATAAGTCTCATGCTGCTTTTGTAAAGCACTCGTCATGCTAGCAAGGATGTAGCATCGAGCTATCTCATTGGATTCTCTCCAACGATTATAGGCAACCGGGACCTCCTCAAGTGGTGTGTCAGGTTTGGGCCAAGGTGGGCATGGTTCGTCCAGTACGAACTTGTGTCTCTCGCAGCTGAGAACTATTAATAGATTTCTTTTCCAGTCTTTATAATTATCGCCATTCAACTTATTTTCAGTAAGTATCGAAATGAGGGGTGTCGGTGACATTTTGAACTGAAATAAAATTATACTAGACATCATTACAAAGCCCAAGCAAATATACAGATAATTTAGCAAATAAAACATACAAGTATGTTCCTACATGAAACTTGAAAAAACATGTAGCATTGCAACGGTAATTCTCAGCACCGATTGCCCCAAGCCACCGAGGGGTGGTCATGAAAACAAATAGCCGGAACATGGACCCCGTCCAATTAATATATGTTACCTTAAATCCTCCTAGGTTAAGACATATATTAATAACCGCTTATTTGGCCACCAGTTTAGTTAACAGAGCTTCTAGGGAAGGTTAATAACTAAACGAGTCTTGAGTGTATAACCATTGTTTACGTAGCCCGATCCACGTCCTACCAAGCCACCGAGGGGTGGTCATGAATAGGATTGCACCCGAATACGTTTTCCACATAGGAGATCCAATCTAGTATACCGACGGCGGTAAACACCTACCGAGGGGTGTGGTCAGGGCAGATCTGACGCGAGGCGTTACCATGCTTTCACATATGGATCAACAATGGAGGCCGTGGGTTTTGTTTGAAACCCTCTCCCACTCAATATTTTTAAAAACATGCAAGTTTTGACAAATTATGTATGATCAATATAGTATGAGCGGCACTCACTTATCCTATATGACATGTTATCAAATATGCATACAAAACATCCATCAATACATATTTATACATCCATGACATATCACAGAAAAAATAATTGACAGAATAACCAAGCTATGGTTCCATCCTAGAACAAAGAAAATAAAGATTACAAAATTCCATCCAAAGCATTCTTTGGGTCTTGAATTCTGTTCCGTCTTCTTGTATCCATCTCTATGTAGCCTCTTCATTTATTTCTCATCCCAAGAATTATTTAAAATTTAAATCTCCAAAAATTTAAATTTCAAATTCAAATTCCAAATTCGAATTTCAAATTTAAATTTCCAATTCAAATTTTAAACAATTTTAAACATCATGTGCAATAATATGTAATTTCAAAAATTTTAAATTTTCAATTACATCTTTTTAAACATGATTTAAAATTAAATCTCAAATTTAAAAATCAAAATTTTCTGATTTTGGACCGCCGTACCGCCGCCGTTGAAGGCGGCAGTCGCCGTGGGCAGCCACCAACCCTGGAGGGGCTAGCAGCCCACGGCCGCCCCCATGTGCAGCCCTGCCGGGCTGCAAGCCAAGCCTGCAGCGCCTGGCTGCACACCCAGGCTAGGCGCAGCAGCCGGCAGGCTGCAGGCAGGCACTTGCAGCCAGTGGCTGCATGCCCAGGCTGCGGCCAGCCTTGGGCAGGCTGCGCCACCCTCGGCTGCAGGCCAAGCCTGCGGCCGTGGGTGATGTTTGCCTGCAGAGGGGCTACCGCAGCCCCATCCTGCCCGAGGGCAGGGGCTGCAGCCCCACCAAGGCCCGTCGGCCTATCCCGAGGGGTCGTGTCTCGATTTTCGTGCCATATTCCAATTTACCTATTAGGATCTCCAAAAATTAATTTGAATCCTAATTAAATTGAAATTTTCCACACAATCAAAATTTCAATCTTTAAATCAAATTTAACTTTTGGGAAAAAATAAATTACGGTCTTCAATCTTCAATCTCCTCCAAGAATAATTACATAAAAAATTCCTATACCGTTTCCGGTGTACAAAATTCTATCCATAAAAATTCTAAGAGACAAAATAAAATCCATGGGAAAATTACAGTGTTAATTAAACTGCTCCCATGGTTACATAAAAATTCCTAGATACAATTTTTCTAAATTCTAAGGAACCATAACCGGTATAATCAAGCATGCTTATAATAATTCAAAAAATTAAAATAACCACATACTTTATACATAATCCACGATAACAACATAGAGGAACCCTAGAATGCCACTCTCTAAATATCAAATCCATACATAAATAAAAAGACTAAGTAATTGTCTAATTTATGTACATGGCATAGTCATGAGATGGCTCTGATACCAATTGTTGGAAAATTAATCGGTAAAAACGTATCAGAGTGGCGCAGCGGAACAATAAAAATTTTTAGATCGTTAAATATCTCATGATGCCATATACAATAAATCAACAACAATTAAAACTCATACCTCAAGGACGCCAATCTGCAGGAGGAGAATGACCGGAGGCTTCAACAAACTAGCCTTCTCTACTATTCTCCAATTCCCGAATGGCTGAGTGTGTGGGCACTCTGAACCTCGATCGGTATGCTAGCACTGCTAGTCTTCTTCCGACCACCCAGATCTCTAAAGAACTTTATTGTCACGATGAGCTGTGCAACAATAAGCCTGCTCACCTGAGAGTCTGCGGTCTGAGAGAACTGGAGTGGCAGGACCTCTATTTATAGACCTGCATGAGGTGATTCTCTGAATTCGAATTGGACTAGGAAAAGATTTTCTCCCTTATCCAAACCCATAAAATCCAAATTTTTCCAAGGGAAAATCCCAACAATAAATTCGGTTTTTCTTAGGATAAATCCAATCCAAATCTAAACAAGATTTTAACTAGAATTTTATCTCCCTTTTTCAACCAAAAAATCCGACTTTTCTTTGAGAAAATCTCAACAAAAGTTTCGGCCATTATGGATAAGGAAGAATCAAAAATTCCACTAGGATTTTCAAGCTTGAATCTCATCTCAACCTTATCCAAAATAACCGAATTTCCTAGGAGATATACTCCCTAATTTTGGCCACTTTTCAGGGAAGGAGAGAATCCAAATTCAACTAGGATTGAAGCTTGAATTTACCCTTGAATCTCATCCACAAAATATGAAATTTCCTTGAGGATTATCCTCAAAATTTCGTCCCTAATTTGTTGGGATTTGGATTCAAAATTCAAGTAGGATTCTAACAAGATTATCCTCTCCAAATCCAACTCAAATTCGAATTTCAAACCTTGTGGATTTTCCACAACAAATTCGAATCCTACTTGGACTGTGATTCAAAATTTGAATTTCAAATTTCAAATTCAAATTTCAAATTCAAATTTCAAATTTCAAATTTCAAATTTCAAATTTAAATTTCAAATTCAAATTTCAAATTCAAATTTCAAATTCAAATTTTAAATTCAAATTTCAAATTTCAAATTTCAAAATTCAAATTTCAAATTTCAAATTTCAAAATTCAAATTTCAAATTCCACAAAACGGTTGTATTTCATATTCTTGTTCTCATGGATAATTTTCTACAACTCCAATCTAATCTCAAATAAAATCATGGCAACTTTATTTGGAGTTTGAATAATTGTGTACTCTATTATCCAAAATAAAATCTGAATCCAACCGGAGAGAATCTTGTCTACCATCCTAATCCTGTGTCATCACCATCCATGCATAATAAACTAGCCAATAGCATACACAAATCAATTTGCCAAATGTTAAGGAATTATGTGGAGCTAGTAGAGGGACTGATTGGACATATATAATCGGGCTCTCATGATTCCATATGATCATCATTCTTTACTGAACAACTCAATCATATGATCACTAGTTTCAGAGTCACACCACTATAAACCTGAAACTGAACTCCCAATTATATGCCGTATTATGTAAGCCTGTGGCGAGCTACTATCCAATGACCTTGTCATATATGCAAAACCCTCATATGATATCCATGATCAGCCTTAGGTCAAAGTCCGTTTAATCCTACTGATCAGGCTATCTTAAAGTTCCATTATACTACCGAATCAAGAAAATGATTATTCACCATATGTGAATAAGAAGTCATCTGCCCAGCAGACAACCCAAGGCCTTGTCCATTTTCACATTCAGTATAATGCCTTTAAGAGGATACCTTTAACTCCTCAGAGTTATGATTCTGATATCTGTAAACAAACCCTTCATCGTATACAAGTCATACACCCAACGAACCGGTCTATAAGCTTACTACCTCTGAGACGCTTTAGCCATTAGAACATCAAAGTACACAAGTCATATACATGAAGTAGTTCATTTACTCAGGATTAAGGTTATTGCACAATGAACGTCAAAAGCAGATTGATCCACTCATAGCGGACTATGTAGATCAATCACACTTTAGTCCCGGTCTAATATGTCACCACCGAGCAACATATCCATGTCTCTACTTGGGAGTCCAGCTCCAGAGAGTCAAGACAAACCGTCCCCTCTAAGGCTTTAGACAACATAATAGCCTTTACATGAGTTAGATGCTCGGTCTAACCCCATAGACTACAAACCATAGTTTAGACTGCTAACTTTAGAACATTGTCTTCTCGCATACAAAAGTCCATTGCATGCAATGTTCTAACAGTTTTAACACAAGCAGTCAGTGAGCCATATTTGCTTACATTTACTTTAACATGTAAATAGGACGAGGACAGATAGCAATGTAATGAATAACCTCTATGTATAATTTTATTATCCAGTTCAAAATAAATACATCAAAATGTCTCTAATACTTAGGGCATTTCCTAACACACACAACGATAAGTTTATTAGTTCCCAATGATAGAGTGACCTAAGAGCGACGTTAATTAATTTATTGGGTAAATAAATTAATTAACAATGATTAGAAAATCAAATTCTTAAGAAGAGGGCAATTAGTACCGATAAGGATCGGTACCACATAACGAGAATTTTTATTAGTCACTAATGACCACGGTGACCTAAGAGTAAATGTTAACGAAATGTATTATGATTACAGGGAGGTACCTGTATTGTGACGAAGGCGAGAGTATAAACTGTCTGATGACAGGTAAGTACAACTCCGCCTACAGCATGGATAAAATGAATTTAAAATGATGATTTTCCAGTATATTAAGTATGTATCTTGCACACGATGCTGCACAGCATACATAAGAGCATATAGTTTCACAATCGAGTAGGTTGATGAAAGAACAAGATAGAGCCATAGATCCCTACCGCGTAGGATTGGGGACAGCTTAGGGAAGCGTATGGCTAGAACAGTTAAACAAGATGGAAATAAATAGGTGTGTCGTACCGGCTCCTTCAGTCGAAGGGGTTTCCAGTTAAAGAAAGTTAAGGCCAAAAGTTGAGCATCAGTTGATGGCTCTTCGGCATTAGTTGACCTCGGGCATTACCGTTGGTCTGCGCACACACGGTACTGACACATGAGCCCTAAATAGACAAGAAAAGAAAAAGAGAAGTTTGAAGCATAAATGAACATAACCGAACCATGCATTAGTTATAGTTCGCTATGCTTTCTTTTTCAGTAGAGTGCATACAGTACACGATGCTTCTATCATGCATAAAGTATGTGAAGTTTTACATTCACTGTTATGACATGTTATGTGATGACATGATATGTGATATGCTTATATGGTATGTGATTTATTAAGTGATATATGTCATGCTTATGATTTTAAGTATGTACTATGTTCTAAACATGTTTTGCGGTTAACATGTTGTACTTACTGGGCGTAAAGCTCACGGAGTGTGTTCATGCTGTAGGTAAGCTTCCTATAGCGCAAACACCAAGGGGCGATGATGGCGGCGGAGGTGGATGTGAGGATGAGGTTATGGATACACCGCGAGTATTCTTCCGCACAGTATGAGTAAATAATATTTTGAATGATGACAGTTAAATAGTATTTTGAATAGTAAAGGTTAAACGGTATTTTAGAACAGTAAACAGTATATGTATGAGTAGTATATTTAAATAGTATCTGGTGAATAGTAATCAGATAAAGAAGTATATAATTGTGTATGTATAATTTAAATCCTTATGTTTTTCAAATTCCGCATTTTAATAGTATATGTACGTGAATAGTAAATACGTACGCGTATATATAAAAAAAATCCCTCTAAATTTATGCTATTAAATTCAGCAAGTTTAAGTATCGGTTTTAAAGAGGAAGTATAAGTAAAAGTTAAAGAAGCAAGTAATAGTTTTCAGTGACGGTCCGGGCCGCTGACGGCACGGGGCGTCACAGTGGGTATCAGAGAGGTTTCATGCCATCCTACCTCACATCGCCGCATGCCTGCCTCATCTGTCCAAGTAAGTTAGTTTTATTTTTTAGTCGGTAAATGTTTATCTATTGAAGATAACATTTTATAGTAATGAAACGATGAAATCTATGATGGTGAGGATAAGATGAAAAGATGCTGAGATCATTATATAAAAAATCACGACCGTGCAATGCTAGAGAACTGCTCAGAGAAAGAACATGGATTGCTACTCGAGTTGTACCGATCTTCAGAGCTAGTTGTCCACTAAGTTTCGAGTGGCAAACAGTACTCCTGTACTCTATGAGAATGTCAGGACTGGTTTCATTATCAAAGTGATTCCCCGATTGTACGTCATTGACCAGGATAACTGAGTCCTGTTGGCTGTTGATATCTCTCAGGAAGATACTCTCGTATGTATCGGAATCCTTATGACCAGGATGAGCTCTTAACTGCGTCGAGTTTCGCCATACCACGATCGAGCCAATCTCTAAGAGGAGTCCAGCATCAGCCTCAGTTTTTCTTTATGGGCAAGCAGGGAGTGAAACTGCCTAAGTTCTCTAGAGTTATGGATATACGAGAATTTGTTCATCGGACTGAAAGACTATAGCTGATGTTCGGCGATACAGTTCTAACATATGCTGTTCGCTACAAGGAACCGATATGGACTTCCACAATACATGCCAAGACAAAAGTGGATCAACACAGGAGAAGACCCAAAGAGAGAAAGAGACCTTGCCAAACAGAATTAGAAGAGCGATCAAGCAGGACTAGCAAGCTTATCAAGGAGATAGTGAACGCCGAGAGAAAAGTGCTTAACCCCGAGAACCCTACACAAGCCCAAGGCATTATAGCAGCCGCCAGTATGGAGGGTGACCCGGTAGAACCAGCACCCCAACTGGCCGATGAAGAGTTCATGGCCGAGCACCAGCCATAAGTACACAAGGGTAATAGGGAGCCGATGAAGAACCCCGAACCAGCCCGTATGTCTCCCGAACACCCCATGAAAGAGGAAGATAACGAGACTCTTTCTGACGCCCATCCCGACGATGAGGGAGAAGAGATCCCCAACCGCTTTAGTAATGACGAATAGATGGGGATGTACGAACCCCAAGTCATCATAGCCAGCGATGACGAGGTCAGTTTCGACTAAGAAGAAGAGAACCCAGAGGAGTACTCACTCAGTGATAGTGACGATGAGGAGATGTTTGATACTGAATCAGGATTGTCCTTCCAATAGTAGTAACCCTTCTGCGAGAATGTTAGTTATGAAAATATATAGAGGGAAGCAGTAGCTCTCCCCCGTCAGTTGAAGCATAATGTACTTGTTGGGATCGTATAGGGGAAGTGTGTGTCACTCCCGCTGAACTAGAATCTTGAATATATGTATACATATTATGTGAAATATATTACGAGATAAGCAGTAAGGCTTTGCCCTAGGGGCCAGATATAATTTTTTTCCACAGTGTGAGTATGATATGACAGAAAGTGCAAGATGAATCCTAGCACTCAGATGATGTCCTAATACAATGCGGCAATTATATTGAACATCACAGTATGAGAGAAAGAAAGGTGGATATAGTGTGTATATTTATATCCATAATGTTTAAGTAAGATTGTTAAGTAAGAAAGAAAACGATATGTGATACGAGTCCCAAGTACAGAATTTAAGGGACATATTTTCCTTTCCCGCTATACGATAGGGTTACATAGGAAAACATGGTAAGAACGAGAGCTTAGTTAAATCCAGCATCCCGAGAGGATGAGTTGATAGCACAGATCGCAGCCATGTGAGAGATGATGGAGAACCAGCAGCGGAAGCTAAACCAGCTTAGAGAACAGCTGGGCTAGCAACCCCAAGCACCACAGTCAGTAGATATGCCAGCACAGGAGGCTCTAGCAGCCCAGAAACTCTGAGGGAGCAAGTATCTCCCCCAGCTCAGGAAGCACTAGCACCCATAGTAATGGCTGCTTTCGTAGCAGCAATTGTTTTCTGTCAATCCCTAGGGAAGGTGACTTATATGAGAGATTCTGGCGCATGAAAGCGTTAGAATTCGAAGGAATCACCAACCCTATAGAGGCTAATGACTGGCTAACGGATATCCAAGTAATCTTGGATTTTATAGGGCTAACAGATAGAGAGAAAGTGATGTGCGCATCCTTCACCCTGCGCAATGAGGCGCGTCAGTGGTGGAAGATGGTAACCATTAGGAGGAACATTAGAGAGATGAGCTGGAGCGATTTCATTGAGGAATTCAAGGAGATGTACTTCAACGAGGAAGCACTAGTAGCGCAGTAAGATGAGTTCGACAACCTGCACCAAGGTAGTATGACTATTATGGAGGCAGTCAAGAAGTTTGAGCAATTGGCTCAACTTTGTCCAGATTTAGTACCGACCAAAAGGAGAGAGTCAGACGAATGCTGAAGATGTTCAGAACGGAAATCACAGTTTAGATCTGTAGCTGAAGCCACGAACCAGCGTCACTAGTAGAATGTGTCAGTAAGGCTATCTGAGCCGAGTACTGGTCAGCTCATGATAAGGAGCGAAAGGCGTGGAATTTTAAGGCACGAAAGGAGGAGAAAACGCAAGCCGAGCAGGCTCAGGAGAAGCAGAACCCCGAGTCACAATACAGAGGGCAGAATGTGGGAACCGGCCAGAATAGCAAGCATTCCAACAACAATAACAAGAGAAAAGGGGAACCAGGGCAACCAAGATTCACAGGAGAATTTCCCCCAGAAGAGAAACGACCAGGAAGGAAATGATAGCCAACCCGACGTGCACGAAATGCGGAAGGAGGCACTCAGGAAAATGTAAGTAAAGAGTAAGTAGTTGTTTCATCTGTGGCAAGAAAGGCCACTATGCCAAAAAATTGCCACTCCAACCTGCAAAATCGACAGAATCAACCCCGCATTAGGAATAATCAACTTCACACCAACTAGACCAGGATCGAAGACCCTTCAATCACACAAGGCATACTGAAAGCTTCAGACAGCTAAGGGAGAATCTATGCTTACGCGAGGAGTGACGCTGAAGCTGTAACTTCTATAGTGGTGACAGGCCAGCTTTCCATCACCAACTTTGATGTGTTAGTTCTACTTGATTCTGGAGCTACCCATTCGTTGCATCATCAGATTCTGCTAAAAAGCTTAGTACACAACGTTGTCATAAACTGTTGAAGGCGGAAAATCGTTTTCGAACCAATCGGATGTGAAAAGTTCATCTACAAGGGTTTTTTGCCAGAGCAACTAAAGACGATGATATCAGCAATGAAGGCTCGTGAGATGCTATCCAGTGGATGCACGGACTTCCTAATATACGTAGCAGATAAGACCCAAGGAATAGGGATAGAACCCGAGAACGTGCCGATAGTCAGGAAATTCGTAGAGATATTTCCAGAAGGTCTTCTAGAACTCTCGTCAGAGCGCGAGATCTCGTTCGAGACTGAACGTTTACCAGAATCAGCCCCCATCTCTAAGCCCAGCTGAAGGACTAAATAGGCAAGGGATTTACTCGACAGAGCTGTTCACCATAGGGAGCACCTGTACTATTCGTGAAGAAGAAAGATGGACCACTAAGAATGTGCATCGACTACAGAGAGTTGAATAGGATTATGATTAAGAACAAGCATCCGTTGCCACGGGTTGATGATCTATTTGATTAGCTCTGAGACGCTGCAATGTCCTCGAAGATCGATCTACATTCAGGGTACCATCAACTACGAATCAGGAATGAAGATGTACCCAAAGTAGCCTTTCAAATGCGGTACGGATATTACAAGTTTCTGTTCATGTTGCTCAGATTGACGGACGCACCAGCAGCTTTCATGAACCGGATGAACCGCATGTTCAAGGGCTATTTGGATAAGTTTGTCGTTGTGTTCATCGATGACATACTTATACACTTTAAGACGAAGGAAGAGCACGAAGAGCACTTAAGGATCATTTTGCGCATGTAACAGGACCATCAGTTATATGCCAAGTTCTCCAAGTACGAGTTTTGATTGGAGAAGGTCCATTTTTTAGGCCACGTAGACCCCAAGGAAGGAGTATCTGTGGACCTGACGAAAATTGATACAGTTAGCACGTGGCCAGCTCAGAGGAACGTAACGGGAATTCGCAGTTTCTTTAAACTAACAGGATGTTACCTACACTTAGTCGAAGGCTACTCAAAGTTAGCTGCTCCGCTCACAACGCTCACCAAGAAGGGAAAGAGGTATGAGTGGACCGACAAGTGTGAGAAAAGCTTTCAAGAGCTGAAACGAAGACTCACAAGCGCTCCAATGCTGACCATTCCAGATGCTGGTCGGGGAAGCTTTGTGATTTAAAGCGACGCATCTAAAACCGAGTTGGAAACTGTGTTAATGCAAAGTGGTAGAGTAGTCGCATATGCTTCACGACAACTCAAAGACCCTGAAAAGAGCTATCCAACGCGTAATCTGGAGCTAGTAACGATAGTTTTTACGATAAAAGCATGGAGGCACTACCTGTACGGAGTCACGTGCGAGATTTACATCGACCACTAGAGTCTCAAATGTATCTTCACGCAGAAAGAGCTCAACATGAGGCAGCGTAGATGGCTAGAGTTGGTAAGGATTACGACCGTGAGATCCTATACCATCCGGGGAAAGCCAATAAAGTGGTCAATGCGTAGAGTCAGAAGCATATTACTATGCCTATGGCTATTAGTGCCTTGTCAAGAGCGCTACAAAGGAGTTATGCGACAGCGAGATCAAGATTTTGATAGGGAGATTGTCTGACATGACCCTCCAATCGATGCTTCAAGAAGAGATCAAGATCGGTCAAGGCTTCGAATTGTCCCTGAACAAGCTCAAAAAGGAGGCTATAGAGGATCAAAGTTCAGAGTTTAAGATCCCTAAGGATGACATACTCTACTACAGAGATAGAGTGTGTGTTATGAAAGATGAAGAACTCACGAAGCGAATCCTTTTGGAACCTTACGAGACGTCATATTCCGTACACCTGGTGGCGAATAAGATGTACAAGTACCTGAAAGAAAGCTTTTGGTGGCTTAGAATGAAGAATGACATTATCGAGTTCGTTGCCAGATACCTTACGTGCCAGAAGGTTAAGGCAGAACACCAGCGCTCAGCAGGATAATCGTAGGAAATTAAGTTACCCGAGTGGAAATAGGACCAGATTACGATGAATTTCGTAGTCAGACTGCCGAAGACGTCAAACGATAATAACGCAATCTGGGTGATTGTAGACAGACTGATGAAATCAGTTAATTTTTTTTTAGCAATGAAAGTTAGCTACTTGGTGGAACGACTAGCAGAATCCATGCGGCACAGTTCGTGAAACGGCATGGAGTACCAGAGTTGATCATCTCAGATCGTAGTGGATGCTTTACCTCTAGATTTTGGCAAAGCATTTAAGCCGCATTACCGTCCAAGTGAGAGTTCAACATAGCATTTCATCCTCAGACCGATAGTTAGTCTGAGAGGACCATACAGATGTTAGAGGACATGTTGAGACTTGCGTCCTAGACTTCAAAGGAAATTGGGATCAGAAGCTACCATTGAGCGAGTTCTCGTACAACAGCAACTACCATTCCTAGATAGGAATGGCACCGTACGAGACACTTTGTAGAAGGAAATGCAGATCTCTGCCTCATTAGTACCAGTTTGGAGAGAACCGACTAGTTAGCTCAGACATCATCAAGAATACCATGGCAGACGTGAAGCTGATACGAAAAACGTAAGATACAACGCACAGTCGATAGAAGAATTTCGATGATAAGCGCCATAGACCCCTCGAGTTTCAAGTAGCGACACCCATGAAAGGGGTAATGCACATTGAAAAGAAAGGAAAGCTTAGTCCTAGGTACATAGGACCCTTGAGATAATAGAGAAAGTCGGGAAGGTGGCTTATAGACTAACGCTTCCTCCCGAGTTAGCTACAGTGTACAACGTCTTGATGCTGAGGAAGTACGTGCCAGATAGCTCTCATGTTCTTAGCCAACAATCCGTTGTAGTATACGCTGATCCGACGTACGAGGAGAGACCCGTGCGGATCTTAGTTAGAAAGGAGAAAGTACTTAGGAATGAAGTATACCGCTAGTAAAAGTGTTGTGGCGGAATCATAATGTTGAGGAAGCCACATGAGAATGGGAAGAAGACATGAGAAGAGACTTCCTGGAATTATTCTAATTTTCGAGGACGAAAATTTTGTAAGGGGGGTAGGTTGTAATGACCGCCATTTTCATGACACCTACTTACCATGTAATAAGTCATTAAGGAATAAAATGGACATAATTTAATGTCTTTTAGTACAATTTAAGTAACACGGTCAGGTACACAGTCGTGTGAGTGACCGTGTGTCATTCGGACTGTGTATCTGTTAGTAGCCGTGTGAGTGTACATGGCCGTATACTGTAACACGGTCAAGTACACGACCGTGTACGAGGCCGTGTACCACTCGGATAGATGAATGTGTTTCAAAGGCATGGCCGTGTTGAGTAGTCTCAACTAGTACACGCCCGTGTTTGAAATGCACACGCCCGTGTTGCGTTGCACACGCACGTGTAAGAGTCTGTGTATAAGGCTGTATAATGAGCCGAGAGCCACTGTAATGACTCTCATGAATTATGAAACTTAATTACTATGTAATGATGTAATTAAGTTAATAAGCACAGTGTGCTTTTCAGTTAAATGAATTAAACAGGAATAGTAACGTTTAATTACTATTCATGCAGTGAAAGGGGTAATCGACAGTGAAATCGGTCCACCCTATTATGTGAGTATGCGTTGAGACACGCAATATCAAGAAACCGGTCTAGACGACCATTTCATGATACAGAACTGATGAGCTAGTCATCAGTACGCTCAGACTGGTCATCTGAGCGCAGCAGTGAAAATTGCCCTAATAGATGTACAGTATGGAGAAAAGTGGTCTAGATGACCTCTTCTCGCCCAGAGACTGACAAAATCGGAGTCAGAACGCTCAGATTAGTCAGTCAGATAGTGAATAGTGATTAGTGAACAGTGTGATACGCAGTGTCAGGTTAGTGGCCAAAACGGCCTTAATCTGGCATAAAACTGATATATTAATAGTCAGCAGGCTCAATCTGGTCAATTGAGCACAAAATGTAGATTTTGTTTAAGGGATACGTAGTATCGGGATGAGGGTCAAGACGACCTTTTCTCACCCCGAAACTGATATATTTAGACTCAGGACGCCTAAATTAATCAATCGGGCACCTGACACGTTTTTCGAGACGGGATCATACAGATCTCGAAAATTGGTCTAGAAGACCTCAGATGGACGTAAAACTGATAAATTTGAAATCAGCACGTCCAAATTAGTCAAGAGAGACTGTGTTTGAAATTTCACGCGAAAATGCCTCGTTATGCGTGCACAGTGTAGGCCTAACCACAGTATCAAGAAATTGGTCAAGATGACCTTTTCTTGATATAAAACTGATATATTTGGAATCAGAATGCTCAAATTAGTCATTTGAGCACAAAAAGTAATTTTTGACCGGGAACCACGCAGTATCCCGAAAACTGGTCTAGAAGACCTTAGATGGATGTAAAACTAATAAATTTGAAATCAGCACGTCCAAATTAGTCAAGGGAGACTGTGTTTGAAATTTCACGCGAAAACGCCTCGTTATGCGTGCGTAGTGTCAACACAGTGTAGGCCTAACCACAGTATCAAGAAATTGGTCAAGATGACCTTTTCTTGATATAAAACTGATATATTTGGGTTCAGCACGCCCAAATTAGTCAGTATAGCCTATCTTAAAATTTTTCAAAAAATTAGTATAAAGGGGTCGAAATTTTTAGATATTGCAAAAAGGGCCCCCATTATTTTTTTTTCCTATCTTTTTCTCCCCACACCACCCGTAGGTGAACAGTAACCATCAGTCGAATCCGACCTCCGTTTTCGACACCGCCGGCACCATTGGAAAGCTCTCGACGAGCTGATTCCAACGGTGGGCCGAGTCGACCGAACCGACGCCGGAGCACGCCGCACGCGCCGCCCAAAGCCGCCGGTGGCCGAATTTTTCAAACCGCCGTATCTCCGCCGTCCGACGTCCAAATGCCACGATTCCGGTCCCAATGGATTCGTGGTGAAGAGTAGAACAAAACCCAGGCTTCATTTCATGTCAACAGCCGCCGGATCGCGCCGCCCAAGGTTCGCTGTCGCCGTCGCCGTCGCCGTCATCGGATCTCACTATTCCGGCGGAGTTGAGTTGCAAGGTCGGTATCAAAATGCTCAGAACAACACGTAGATCAAAAGCCCCAAATCAATTTTGGGCAACAACGCCGGAAAATGAAGATCCAACACCGCCGCCGTCGCCGACTTTTCGAGGGTCGATTTCCGGTGATAGGAGCCTCGATTGGTGAAATTGACACCACCAATGGGTTCCTCTCGTCGAGCTCTTCAAGATGGTGGTCGCCACTCCCATCGCCGCCGTGGTCAACGCCGGTCAACGGCGGTCAACGCCGGTCAACGGCGACCCGAAGACCGAAAATTGAAGAATGGCCCATTGGCCTATTTTCGACGTTCCAGACACATCCGCGGCATCAGATTTGCAAACTGGAGTTTCAAAAGTGGAGAACGTCGATTCAAAGATTGTGCGGTCGAGACCGAACGGTTCGTCCGACCGCCGACGGGAACGATTTTGGTAGTGGTTTTGATCCCTTGATTCCTCAATTTATTATTAGAAATAATTATGTATGAATTATGGTTTACTGACTTGAGGAATTGTAAGAAAAAGGGATGAAATGTCGAAAAAGAAAATGTGAAGAAATGTGAATATTTTTACGTAAAAAGCAGAGCTTTTACGTAAAAATTAGGCCTCTGATTTAGTACGTGGCAGGTTAGAATAGGTTAGATGGTTTTGAGGCGTTTCCTAAGCGTCGGAAACCCAAAAATTAAGCGGAAATGCTGCCGAAATTTCGAAAACGGCACAAAGGGGTATTTTAGGAAACGAGGGCTGAAAATATGATCGGGATGGGAACCTGAGCCCCCTCGATGACCTAGGTCCAGGAAAGAAGGACGGACGTTTACAGGATTAGCGAACCGCCCAATTAGAAATTTCGTAATGTAAGAAAACGACCCCTAGATCAGAATAGTGCCACCCGAGGGACGGGTGTGATCTAAGTATAAAATTTGGGGCGATTACATCGGTAACGGTAACCCGACAGACTAAATGGTCATACGGGAGGTATTTAGTCAGTTGACTGGTCGGTTAGCCAGTCAAGGACCAAGTCTGAATGGGATAGTAAGAGACAGTGATTAATTTGTCAAGTAGACAAATTAATCAAGCACGATTAAAAATTAGATATCAAATTTCCCAAAGTAGAACAGTTGGGTACCGATAGGCATCGGTACCACACAACGATAAGTTTATTAGTTCCCAATGATAGAGTGACCTAAGAGCGACGTTAATTAATTTATTGGGTAAATAAATTAATTAACAATGATTAGAAAATCAAATTCTTAAGAAGAGGGCAATTAGTACCGATAAGGATCGGTACCACATAACGAGAATTTTTATTAGTCACTAATGACCACGGTGACCTAAGAGTAAATGTTAACGAAATGTATTATGATTACAGGGAGGTACCTGTATTGTGACGAAGGCGAGAGTATAAACTGTCTGATGACAGGTAAGTACAACTCCGCCTACAGCATGGATAAAATGAATTTAAAATGATGCTTTTCCAATATATTAAGTATGTATCTTGCACACGATGCTGCATAGCATACATAAGAGCATATAGTTTCACAATCGAGTAGGTTGATGAAAGAACAAGATAGAGCCATAGATCCCTACCGCGTAGGATTGGGGACAGCTTAGGGAAGCGTATGGCTAGAACAGTTAAACAAGATGGAAATAAATAGGTGTGTCGTACCGGCTCCTTCAGTCGAAGGGGTTTCCAGTTAAAGAAAGTTAAAGCCAAAAGTTGAGCATCAGTTGATGGCTCTTCGGCATTAGTTGACCTCGAGCGTTACCGTTGGTCTGCGCGCACACGGTACTGACACATGGGCCCTAAATAGACAAGAAAAGAAAAGAGAAGTTTGAAGCATAAATGAACATAACCGGACCATGCATTAGTTATAGTTCGCTATGCTTTCTTTTTCAGTAGAGTGCATACAGTACACGATGCTTCTGTCATGCATAAAGTATGTGAAGTTTTACATTCACTGTTATGACATGTTATGTGATGACATGATATGTGAGCTGATATGTGATATGCTTATATGGTATGTGATTTATTAAGTGATATATGTCATGCTTATGATTTTAAGTATGTACTATGTTCTAAACATGTTTTGCGGTTAACATGTTGTACTTACTGGGCGTAAAGCTCACGGAGTGTGTTCATGCTGTAGGTAAGCTTCCTATAGCGCAAACACCAAGGGGCGATGATGGCGGCTGAGGTGGATGTGAGGATGAGGTTATAGATACACCGCAAGTATTCTTCCGCACAGTATGAGTAAATAATATTTTGAATGGTGACTGTTAAATAGTATTTTGAATAGTAAAGGTTAAACGGTATTTTAGAACAGTAAACAGTATATGTATGAGTAGTATATTTAAATAGTATCTGGTGAATAGTAATCAGATAAAGAAGTATATAATTGTGTATGTATAATTTAAATCCTTATGTTTTTCAAATTCTGCATTTTAATAGTATACGTACGTGAATAGTAAATACGTACGCGTATATATAAAAAAAAATCCCTCTAAATTTATGCTATTAAATTCAGCAAGTTTAAGTATCGGTTTTAAAGAGGAAGTATAAGTAAAAGTTAAAGAAGCAAGTAATAGTTTTCAGTGACGGTCCGGGCCGCTGAGGGCACGGGGCGTCACATGAAATGTGTTTTAGAAGCTAGAAATAAGCAATTTTCATGCATGGTTTCTTCAAAATCTATGGACTATGTGGTGAAGAATGTGAAAAAAATTTGGTGATGAAATTTGGTGAGGAAATGTTTGATAAAGGACTCTAAGAATAAGAAAATTTTGCCTATGGTTTTGGACATGAAAACTATGGCCCTAATATGTAAGGTTTGGAATGAAAATTTTAAGGTTTTGATGTGGAAATGTGCATTAGAAACCCTAAGATTGAAATGTGATAAATGAGCTTTATGATAAAAAATTTTGGTGTTGAATTCCATAAGAAAACCGTGGCCTATATTGAGGAAAAATGGTGAAATTTGTGATTGATTTGAATGATTCATAATGTGAAAAAGTTTTTCGTAAAAGTTTGGTAACTTTGTGTAAAATAAGCCTTTGGTATAGTACGTGACAGGTACTAAGACTCTGAGGCGTACCTAATGCCGGAAAAACCTAAAATCTAAGTGGAAATGCTGCCAAAATTTTTAAAACGACATAAAGGGTATTTCAGGAAACGAGGGGTAAAAATGTGCTCGGAAATAAAAACCGAGACCCCTCCGTAGGTTAGAGTTGATAATGGGAGATTAAACTCAAGAGGAATAGTAAAACGACCCTCTAATGTCTAAAATACCGAGAACAAAAAGAAATCTACGCTAGGGATATTTTAGGAAACGAGGGGAAAAATTTATGGACGGGATCGAAAACCTGAGCCCCTTAGGAACTAAGGCTCGGGAGTGGGATGATAAATGTTTCAGAAGTAGTAAAATACCCATTTAAGACTCCGAAACGCTAGAAAAACGAGAAACGACGCTAGGTGTCAGAATAGTACCTTCGAGGGTTGGGTGAGGAATAGTCACCGATTTTGTAGTAAATAATACTATAAAAATATATCGAAGTCTAAGAAATATTATTTTATGATATTTGGGCTTAGAAAATCCTAGAAAAATGGTAGAATGGAAATGTTACGGTTCTAAGACCCGCTAGGGGTAAAATGGTTATTTTAACCAAAAATTTCTGAAAGGCTTGAAAAAGACTGTTAAGAACCTAAAATGCCTTAAATAAGATTTTAGAGGTTATAACTAAGATTTTAATGTCAAAATCCAAAATTTATAAAGTACACGGATGTGTACTTTGGAATATGGGTGCGTAAGAAAGGCCTAAGATGTACATAGGTTTGGACACGGGCGTGTATCAAATTGTATATCACATAAAGAGATGAAATGTGTTGTAATGGTAATAACAAATGAATATATGCAAAGTGATAAATGGTGATGGGTATTAACAGACAACATTTTGTCTGTAGGGACCTAAATTAGAGAAGGTACAAGAACTACAAAGGAAGTCAGAGATTGGACGTTAGCGCAGTTCTTGTAAGTTCAAGCATTTTTATATCTGCAACATGAAATACTGTGATGTTTAATTATGTAATATTTGTATATTAGATGCAAAGTCCTACAGACACTAGGGTGTAGTGAGACTAACACACCCAATGAACTGTTAAGGTGAGATGTGTACTATGGGTACACTACGGAAAGAACTGCAAAGGAAGTCAGAGAAAGTACAAGAACTGTAAAGGAAGTCAAAGATTGGACGTTAGCACAGTTCTGGTAAGTTCAAGCATTTTCATTTCTACAACATGAAATACTGTGACATTTAATTATGTAATATTTGTACATTAGATGCAAAGTCCTACAGGCACTAGGGTGTAGTTAGACTAACACACTCAATGAACTCTTAAGGTGAGATGTGTACTGTGGCTACGCTACAGAAAGAGTGTGACTAAATTTAAGACACACCCATAAATGAGAGAATGTGTAAAGACCTACGGGCATTAAAGGTTCCTGACTTTGAGATGATGATTAATGTCACCCGGTCGAAACTGTAATTGAAATATAGTAATAAAACTACTTTTGGCATACTGACCTCCAGCGATAGATGGAGGTATTTTCAAATCCTATGGGGATAAGCCATAAGGACTTAATAGACTGGGGAGGATTGGCCTCAGGATAGCTCCTAAGGTCCCTCACAGTAGCGCGCAACATCGGTATGGCTGTTATGAGCTCAAAACCAAAATATAATGAAGATAATGACCGAAAATTTAATGAAAGCCATAAATGAGCATAATCGACACTAACGTTACATATAGTGTACTCGGTCAAAGTTGACGTTAATAATACCAGGTCAAAGTCAAAATTACTATTTACTAGTTAAAAGTCAAAATACTATTCATAGAAAAATTTATTATTAATGCTTTTGAATCTATATGATTCATAGTATGCATGTTTGAACTTACTGAGCCTATTAGTTCACCAATTTGTTCATGTTACAAGTAAGAAACCTGTCTAGTAGACACTCTAGATGGCAGCAGGATATGTGATGTCATTGGAATAGAGAATTCTACTGTGGATTATGGTCCTGCTACCAGTCTTCTGCTGAGCTTTGAAATATATAATTTGAAGAAAATGTATCTTGAGATACAAAGTTGAAAAAATGTATTTATGTAAATTATGTTGTATTACAAAAGACAATTAAGTTTAGTTTTAAATTTTTCATGGCTTTCATACAAGGCTTCCATGCAAGATCAGTATACCATATAAGATAAGTATACAAGGCTTCCATGTAAGATAAGTATTTTGGGGGGAAAAAAAATGAGCTCCAACATACGAAGATTTAAAAAAAAATGAAAGAAAGTTTTTAACGACTCAATGAGATACACGGGCTATCGCAATCGGCTATAGAGTTGGATTATAACTGTTTCGCGTGGTCAAAATTAGTGGCGTCACATTGTTTTTGAAATGCAATACGGGATCATTATATCTTATAGCTTATGCCGTTTGACGAAATGGTCATTGGCACTTTAGCATGGGTATACTTATGCTTTTTTTTTTTTTTTGGGCAAGCCCTTTTGAAAGATTTGATGCATAATATTTTATTTTATTTTTTTGGTCGGCCAGAAGTAATGACTTTGTTATCCACACATTTTGGCTGATGACTTTGCGTGATAAATACGGTACATGTGTGGAAATTAAAGTCAAGCTCAATGTTGATAGGCTGACACAATATGCATGCAGTCCAGATAGATATATAATTCCCTATTTATGGACGGCTTAATCAGCGTGGAAATGAAGTTCTTAATATGCGTCACATTTGCAAAAGTTGTTATATAATTTTTTTTATATTTTATTTTTTCAATTTTATACAGACTGCAGAGTTGCCAAAGAATTTGTATAAAGTGGATAAAATATACTTGGGAATATTTACCCAAAAACAAAACTTCTGAGATGTTAACTTAGAAGGCATTTATATAACTCATTACTTTTAAATATAATATATAATGTATTGAATGTAATATGTACATAGATGAAGAATATTTGTATTATATTCAAATGTTTTGAATTATAAATATTAAGTATATAATGTGATTAATAAAAATAGAGAGAAAGAGAATATATTATGTGATTGATAAAATTAATAGAAAAAGTAAAATAATAAATAGTGATCATATTGAATTTAAATTGTGATATAATTGATATTTAAATATAATATTTTTATGTTTAAATAAAAATTATATTATAGTTAAATATAACGTAAATACATGTATTTTCAAATATCCCTTGTAAAGTTAATACTGATTATCTTCCCAACTTGACACGCTGGGCTGGGCTCAAACATCTTCTACTCCTCTTTTTCTTTTTTTTTTTTTTTCTTTTTTTTTTTTGGGGTTTATCATAATACTATTTAGAAGTCCCATGACTCCTATCAAATGCTGGCCAGGTCGAAAGTTTCTGATAACTTTTACACTTTTATTAAATCCAGTTAAAAGAAAATAGCATATTGATGGAAAGGGAGACACCAAAATATGTCTCAATCTATGGCATACATTGACGTGACGTTTTCATAGGATAGATTGTCTGGTGTAACTTGTAGACGTTCAGCATTCACACTAGAATAGCGTCTACCTTGTTTTTTTTTTTTTTTTTTTTTCATTTATTTATATGCGTTGCGCAAAAATTAAAAAGAAAATAAACTTTTTTTGGACTAGATGCATATAATGAAATGATCTTGACGTTGACCCTATAGAGGTGGACAAAGTGATTTTGGGATTACTCTTTAGATTTTTATTAAAAAAGAAATCTAAGGTTCGAGATCTCTATCATGTTCTTGGGTGCCTCTTTAATTACGGGACAACAGAGTGTAATTCTGAACCCCTTTACTCCTATAAAAAGATAAAAATAGCTCGATATAGAGCTAGCTACTTTCTCCATTAACTTTTTTGTCATACTATCATTTCTCCACTGTGCGGTTGAAGCACAATCAGATCTGGAGTACTTTATAGAGATATAGACCCAAATGTTGGGAATGAAGAAATGCAGAATAGCATCCAATATATTCGAAGTTAAATAGAGAATTAGTTAAAACGTAGATCTAAACGACAGTTGCTCTTCTTTTACATTTTCTGTATTCTTACAAAATCTTTTCACGTAATGTTACAATATTCCCCTAAAGTTCTGCCTTGTAATAAAACCGACCGTTATCACAGATTTGAGAATGTTTAATTTCGGAAAAATAATTTCTATCTACGAGTAATATCAGTTATACTATGGTGAAAGGATATTATTGTTGTAGTATTTAACTTGCATGGACTCAGCTTCTACAAAAGCCAACCGCATTGAATGCTTTTCCAAAACCTATCCTTATAGAGAATCAGGTGGTGCAACTACCCACTTTTAACAGTATATTCGTGACAAAGAATTAAGCAATCAAGACAATTAAAGAGGATATTAACGTAGGCAAGGTGAGGGATATTTTGGTGACATCTAGTATACGTTGTAATAAATATTGGCAAAAAATTCAAATTAGAACGGTTCAGGTAGAAAGGAAATGGCTAGTTATTGGATTTAAAATGATTCGAAGAATTATAGTGCTTCCAGTTCTTTAGGGAAAAAGAATCCGAGTTAAGGGCTTCTATTTTGACTTCCCAAACACAATAATTCGTGCACGTCCTAAATGCAGGTCTATTCTCCAAAGGAAATAACTTCTGACGTGGGGTCGCGAACTATCACCATCACTCTTCCCACGCATACAGCATCTCACACTCTTCCCACGCATAATAATGCAGTTGTAAGATTTTTTTGGCGAATTAGTTTGAGGAAGTCGAAAGGAGCATTCACACTTAACAAATTGAAAAAAAAAAAAAAAAAACGGATAGAAAGCATCAAAGTTCCATATATGCCTTCTTCAATCAAGGCCAAAGATGTTGAGGTGGTTCCTTAAGCAAAGAACGCCATGTCATCTTAGAATGTCTGGAAAGGAAATAGAAATTGTGATTTCACGATATTTGAATAAATTGATAGAACTCAACAAAATCCGCAGAAACATGAACGTTGATTTTGAAATAAAAGTACTTATAAACTACTTTGAAAGAAATAAAAGTACTTATAAACTACTTTGAAAGGAAAAAAAGTTTCAAGATATATAAATGAAATCAATTTTCATTCGCATTTGTGTACCTTCTCTAAAGGCTTGTTTATTTTGTCGTTTTTATATTTTTTGCTTTTTTTTCTTTTTTGTTTGGTTTGTCTTTGAGGCTGATTTTAGAATGACTCTAATTTTATTTTTTGAATTATTTTTTCTTTATTTTTTTTATTATCCGTTTAATAAATTTAAGTGGAAATTTTTATCCTCCACATTTAAAAATATGTAAAAATCAAAAGTAGAATACAGTTGCTACATTTAAGAAAAGATAAAAATATTAAGGGCTTGTTAGAGGGGAGTTTTGTAAGATGGAGTTTTAAAGATTAGAGATGAAATGAGTTTTGAATATGTGTGTTTAATAAAAATTAACTATTTGGAGTAAAAAGGTGTAAAGACTTAAAATGTGTTAATTAAAAAAAAAAGTAATATGGATATTATTTCACTAGTCGCGAAATTTTATATAATTAAAAAAAATATCTCCATTCAAATTAAAATAATAAAGTTATAGACATTTTAAATTTGAGTTTTTTTAAAAAAAAAAAAAGAAAAAAGAGATTTGAAAAATAACAGTGAATTTGAAGGAAAAAATACATATATAAAAAAGGAAAACAATTTTTTCAAGTGTCACCAAACACCCCCAAAAGACGTTCAAAAAAGATTAAGGGCCCATTTGGGGAAGGTTTTGAAAATGTATTTTAGATGTTAGAGAAAAGTAAGTTTTGGAAAATGTGTTTAAAAGAAAAAAAAATTGTTTGGAGTAAAAAAGTTTAAAATCTTAAAAATTTAGAAAACAATTTTCACTATAGATACTATTTCGTTCATCTTAAAATTCTATGTAATTAAAAAAAATCTTATTTGAATTTGTATATGTAAAGTTATGGATTTTTACAATTTGAGTTTATTATGGAGTATTAGAGATATAAATAGTAAAATATATTTATGAGGTGAAGAAAGTACCAATAAAGTGTATAAAATGTGTCTCCAAAATGCTTTGCAAACACCTCTTAAGTCCACTGTAATAGACATTAGTTTCAAGAGGATGTCCCTTAATATTAGGTCGTCTCTCAATCAACGACTGAGTTGGACCGCGGTGGACATTTTGTGATATTTTTTGTTTACAAAGTGAGAAAATTATATGATAAATAATGTTTTTGAAATAATAAATTTCAAAAAAAAATATTTAAACTAATTAAATATTAAAAATCTAGTAGAATATCAAACAGTATTCTAATATGTTATCAAATGATGTTAGAATGCATTTGTTGTTAGTTGAAAGTATTTTTATAAAGACACATTACATTGACTTTTGACTTTTATTAAAAGAGAACAAACATTTACACGTAAGGCAAATTTTCAAAGGATGTAAAAATGTGTTTTTTTAGACATTTCTAAAATTTCTTTCTTGATAAAACTGTTTTATTTCTTAAATCTAAATTATTTATCTAATAAAAATAAGAGAATTATTAATTTAAATGAAATTAAAAGTAATTTATACATATATTTATTATATTAAAATTAAAAAAATCATTATATTAATTCCACCCCCACCCAACCACCCGGCCACCCACCCACCCCCGCCGTCGGTGCCTAACAGTACTTCCACGTAATACACGTTTGCGGATACTTTTTATTGTTTGTCTTTGTCCTCTTTTTCCTGTTAAAGAGGTTTTATTTTAACACATTTTTTTAATAATTTGGTTTTACATTATGATTTCTATATTGGGTTAATATGTAATAACGTGATATGAATCTATTTGTTATTCCAGTGGATTTTAAAATAGAAAAATACATCTTGTAGTATTGGATGATGATTTTATTAGATATATAGTTAAAGAGAAACAATTTTTCAATTTTAAAAGCCACTTAAAAAAATTCAACCTAGATTTTATTCGTAATTGACAAGACACTTAAATTTATGCTTTTTGATACTCATAATAGTTTGAAAAAAAAAAAACCATATTTTCAATAACATAATAATTGTCAAACTGATTAAAAAAAAAAAAGCATCTCAAATATGTTACTTATTTATGGGTACTTTTTTATTGTTTTATTTTGTGTCTTAAAATATATAATTATTGATTCGTATTGGAGATGGTTTTTATTTATGAATCAATTTAAATTGTCGGATATGTCAAATTCTAACAAACTATAAAAACGCTGGTTTATCAATTTTATTTTAAAAAAACTGAGACCCAAATGTATCCATTTAAAAGTGTAGAAGTATAAATGAAGTTACACAACATTTCTCCTTTTCATTGCTCAGTTATAAACAGACTTCCATAGGTTTGAGATAAGATGAAAGAGAAACAATTTCCTTTATATCAATTGGAGCAACGTGAACCGACGAGGGCACGAAAAGTTAAAAGGATGCTATCTTTTTTATTTTCACGAGTACAAAAGAGACAGAATAGTGGTTTTTGACACTTACAATTTGGGTAGCATTTGATTAGATTGATTGTATATTTAATAAAGCTTTTAAGAGAATATATATCACAATAATGAACTACTGGGTAGTTCTATTATGGAATAAGGCTTTAGATAGGGTAAAATTTTTTAATCACATGATTTGATTTAGATGGTATGGATATTATATACACATGAAACATAACATACATTCACCTACATTGATTACAAAAAAAATACTAAAAAGAAAAAAGGATTTTTCTTTTTCTTTTTTATTTTTTTGCTTTGGAACCAAAAAAATAAAAAAATAAAGGAATAATTTGACTTCCACTGTGTTGGTTATCAGAGGTGAGGAAGAAGGAACTTGCCAGAGGTATACAAACTTCCATATCTCTACTGATGCTTCTCTAGCGTACCTTCTCCTCTGACATCCTCCTAGCCTCCTGCCTGTCTCTATCTCTTTCTTCTTTCTTTTCCCTCCATTTCCATGGCTGCTTTAAAGTTTGCAAGCTCAAATCTCGTAGGTGGGGCCTCCCTGCTCCTCGAAGGTTTACAAGCATCCCCGTCTCCTCCAGCCTCTACTTCGACTTCCCCTGACCACCTGCCATTCTCTCTATCCACTTTCTCTCTCTGCTTTCTTTCTCCTCCATTTCCATGGCTGCCTCAAGACTAGCAACGATAGTCATGCGAACACTTCTCATGAGCTCGATGGAGATTTGCAAGTGACAACGGCAGATTGGGCCTTCCCATTTGAGGTCTACAATGTTCGAAATGCCCCAAAAAGGAAAGACATTTCAATATATTTTATTTATTTTTCAATTGATTAATGATATATTAGAGATTATTGATTACATCATTACTATATATCCTTGTTTACTTACATGTTAAAGTAAATGTAAGCAAATATGACTCATTAACTACTTGATGTTAAACTGTTAGAATGTTGTATGCAATCGCTTTTTGTATGTGAGAAGACAATATTTTAAAGTACGTAGTCTAAATTTATAATCTGTAGTCTATGCCATTATCGTTCTAAACCAAGTTTCAACTAAATCAACTCCTAGTAGCCTGTACGAATTATGGCGTAGCAAAAAGCTTTCACTTGGACACATAAAAATATAGGGTTTCTCAGCACATGTATTGGATGGGGATGCAAATAATTTCGAACCGCATTTTGAATTATGTATTTTTGTAAGGTATCTTATAGATACTAAGAGAAGTTTATTCATAACTGGAAGGAACAAAAAGTCATTGTTTCGACTCATGTGACATTCCTTGAAGAAAGTTACATAAATGACTTTAAACCTCAAAGTAAAGTAATGTTGGAAGAGTTACTAAGTGAAAAATTTGTTCCATAAGTTTTGGTCTTGAACCCAAGTCCAAGTTTTCATGAAAGACCTACAAACAATCGATAGACTAGGGAGCTTCAACGTAGTGGGAGAGTTTCTAGGAAATCAAGTTTCTTCATGTATGATGCTAAAGCTTACCATGCTGAAGCTCATCAGCATAATGATGACCATATTACCTATAATGAGGCTATAAATTATGTTAATGCTAAGCTATGGAAACAGGCAATGAATAATGAAATGGATTCTATATAATCCAACTCCATATGGGAGACCTTCCTAATGGAATCAAGCCCATTGAGTGTAAATGGGTCTATAAGAGAAGGAAGGATACCGAAGGAAAAGTTGAAACTTTCAAGACTTGTCATAAAGTGATGCACACAAAAGGTTGGAGTTGACTATGTTGAAACCTTTTCCCTTGTTATGATGCTAAAATCAACCCGCATTTTTCTATCTATTGTTGCGGCTCTTGATTACATGATCTGACAAATGTACGTCAAGATGATATTCTTAAATGACCATCTTGATGAAAGTATCTATATAATACAACCTAACGGGTTTGTGGCAAAAAGCCAAAAAAACAAGGTTTGCAAGTTTTTGTAGGCAAAATAGTAAGACATGCACAGTAGAAATTGTAAAATTTTTCAAAATCATTAAAAACTTGCATTGTCATATACAATAAATTATTCAACAATCATTATACCTTCAGAGGAGATCACTAGGAATGCCAGAGGATGTGACCAAGAGGTTTCAACCAACTAGCCTTCCTTACTATTCTCTAATTCCTAGACAATGGAGTGTGTCAGCACTCAGTTTCTCGATTGGTATTCTAGCGCTGCTTGTCTCCTTCCAACCACCCAGATCTTTAAGTATTTATTATTATGAGTCAGAGGTATAATAATAAATTTACTCACTTGAGAGTTTGTGGTCTAAAGAAAATACGATTCCTAAGCGTCCTCTTTATAAATTTGCATTAGGTGACTTTCAAAATTTGAATTGAACTCAAGAAAATATGTTTCTCTTTCCTCCATACCCTAATGGCCAATGTAAGAATACAAACAATAAAGAATATTCCGATTAATTACCATCCATTAAGGAATTATGAGGAGCTAGTAAAGGGACTGATTGAACATATATAATATAGACTCCAATAATCCATGTAACTATTATTCTATACCAAACAAACCTATTATATAATTATTAGTTTCAGAGTCACTTATAAACTTGAAACTGCACTTCTAATTATATATCATATTACGCAATCTAATGATTAGCTATCATCCAATGACCTTGTTATGTATGCAACACCCTCATATGATATCTATGATTAACCTTAGATCAAAGTCTATTCGACCTGTTGATCACACTATTTTAAAGATCTATTATACACCTGATTAAGAAAATGATTATTCATCATATATGATTAAGAAGTCATCTGCTAAGTAAATGACTTAAGGTCGTGTTCATTTTCACATCTAATATAATACCTTCAAGAGGATAACATTTACTCTTCATTAGAGCTATGATTCTAATATTTATAAATAAACCCTCCATCGTATACAAGTCATATACCCAACAAATCGATCTATAAGCTTAATACCTTTGAGATGCTTTAGCATTTAGAATATCAAAGTATACAAGTCATATACATGAAGTGATTCACTTACTCAGAATTAAGGTTATTGCATAATGAATGCCGAATGTGAATTAATCTATTTAAGTGGACTGTTGGAAAAAAATAAAAAATATATATAGTAGAATTTAAAAGTTTTTCAAAAATCGTTAGAACTCATATTGCTATATATAATAAATTATCAACAATCAAATTTATCTTTCAAATAAAACACCTTGGGTGCCAGAGTGAACGTTAGAAACTCAGGAGGACAACACCAGGAAGGCTTCAATCAATTAGCCTTCTTTACTATTTTCTAATTTCTAGACAGTTGAGTGTGTGGGCACCCATTTCCTTGATCAGTATTTTATGTCGCTTATCTCCTTCCAATCACCTAGATCTCTTAAGAACTTATTGCTACATTGATTTGTGTAATAATAAGCCTGCTCATCTGAGAGTCTGTGATATAAAGAAAATAGAAGTGGAATAACTCCTATTATAATATTGCATGAGGTAACCTTTTGAATTTTGAATTAGACTAAGAAAAAATTTTCTCTAACTAATTTTATCCTCCAAAACCGACTCCATCAAAAGAAAAATCCCCTAAAGAAATTCGGCCACCAAAGGTGAGGAGGATTCAAAATTCAAATAGGATTCACACAAGATTTTTTCTTCCTTATCCACCTAGTAAAAACTGATTCTCCTTAGTAGTTTACCTCCTCAAAAATTTGGCCACATAAAATAGAAAAGAATAAAAAATCAAATAGGATTCAAACAAGATTTTCCTTTTCTCTTATCCACAAGAAAACCAAATTCTCTCTTGGAATTATCCATTAAGATTTCTGCCACTTATAGGATTTGTGATTCAAAATTTAATTCAAATTTCAAACTCTACAAATCTTTGAATTTTATTCACATGGATAATTTTCTACAACTCCAATTCAAATTCAAATAAAATCATAGCAACTTTATTTGAAATATAAATAATTATATAATCTCTTATCCAAAACAAAATAAAAATTCAAATTAGGAGAAAATCTTGTCTTCCATCCTTATTTATCATGGACGCCACTTTAGATTGTGCAAGGACAAGATTTTGTTCAATTCAAATTCAAATAGGATAATCTTTTAAGTTTCAAATATTTATTTTAAGACAAGATTTCAAAATTCAAATTAATCACATATTTGAATTTGATATTCAAATACAATTATTTTAAATTTCAAATCTTATCCTTAAAAAATAAATATTAATTAAATATTTATTCCATTTATTGAATAGTACAAAATTATAATTTTGGCCCTATAGCACATAGAGAAAAGTTGCCTACACACTTGTGGAGGGTGATTCAGATTTTTCTCATCACTAAATGCAAAACAACAAGCCACATAAGAATACCCTGATCAACTACCATCTTTAAAGAATTATAAGAGTTAGCAAAGGGATTGATTAGACATATATAATCGGGCTCCTATAAGTCCATGTAATTATTGTTTTATATCAAACAACTCAATGACATGATTACTAATTTCAGGATCATTCCACTATGTACTTGAAACTGAACTCTTAATTATATTACAAATTACACAAACCTCAAAAAAGACACCGTTCAATGACCTTGTCGTTAATGCAAAATCCTCATATGATATCCATGATCAACCTAAGTCAAAGTCCATTCAATCTTTTGATCATGTTATCATAAAGATTCATTATGCACCCAATAAGAGAATGATTATCAACCATAAGTGAATAATAAGTTGTTTGTCAAGCAAACGACCCAAGGCTTTGTCTATTCTTACTAATCCAGCATAATATCTTTAAGAGGATAACCTTAACTCTACATAAAAGCTATGATTCCTTATTTGTAAGCAATCCCTTCATCATATGTATACTATGTACCTAATGAACTAATCCATTAGCTTACTACCTCTGAGACAACCTAGCCTTTGGAATATCAAAGCACACTAGCCACATATATAGAGCTGCTCATTTACTTAAGATTAAGTTTATTACATAATGAATGTCAAAAATAGATTGATCCACTCATAGCAGACTATGTAGATCAATCATACTTTAGTCTCGGTCCAATACATCACTACCAAGCAACATATCCATGTCTCTACTCGAGATTCAAAGCTCTAGATAGTTAAGACAAATCGTCCCCCAAATTGGCTTTAGACAACATAATAGTCTTAACATGGGTTAGTTGCTCACTCTAATCCCATAGACTATAGACCATAGATTTAGACTACTTACTCTAGAAAGTTGTCTTCTCACATATAAATGATCATTGCATGCAACTTTCTAACAATTTAACACCATCAGTTAATGAGCCATATTTGCTTACATTTACTTTAACATGTAAATACATTGAGGGCTTATAGTAATGTAATGAATAATCTCTAAATTATTTTATTAATCAGTTCAAAATAAACAAAATAAATTAAAATATCTTTCCCACTTAGGGCACACTTAACATGGACTATGTAGATTAATTGCACTCTAATCCAGTCTTATATGTCGCTATCAAGCAATATATCTATATTCTTACTCGGGAGTTGATGCTTTAGACAATCAAAACAAACTGCCTTCCCAATTAGCTTTAGATAATATAATAATCTAAATATAAGTTAGATGCTCACTCTAACTCCATATACTACGAATTATAGATTTATATTATTTACTTTATAATGTTATCTTCTCGCATATAAAAGTCCATTGCATGCAACATTCTAACAATTTAACAACAAATACTCAGTAAGCCATATTTGCTTACACTTACTTTAACATGTATATAGAATGAGGACATATATTAATGTAATGTATAACCTCTAATATCTCATTAATCAATTCAAAATAAATGAAATACATAAAAATGTCTTTCCTACTTAAGGCATTTCAAACAGTTTCGTAGATCCGTTTATGGATTAAAGTAAGCATCCTGCTCATTGAACCAAAGATTTGATTAGACAATTAAAACATTTGGTTTTGAGTAGAACGTTGATAAACTTTGTATTTATAAATGTATAAATGATAGCAAGGTGGTCTTTTTGGATCTCTATGTTGATGATACAGTACTCATTGAAAATAATATAGTAAACTTATCATATGTCACACTTTGGCTATCTCGATAATTCGACATGAAAGACTTAGAAAAAGCTAATTATGTTCTAGGTATTTCTCTTTAGATATCGGAAGAATAAAATGATAGCTCTATCCCAAGTTTTATACAAAGATATGATAATTGAGAAATTTGTAATGTGGAAGGCAAAGAAACGTTCTCACGTAAGAAAAATCGTAATAGTACATAGTAGAATTTAAAAAAAAATTCAAAGATTGTTAAATGGCTTATGTTATCATATACAATAAATTATCAATAATATTATACCTTTAGAGGAAAATACTAGGAACGCCAAAGGAAGTTACCGAAGGGCTTCAACTAACTAGCTTTCTCTACTATTCTCTAATTCTTGGACGGTGGAGTGTGTGGGCACTTGATTCCTCGATCAGTATTCTAGTGTTGCTTGTTTCCTTCCAACCACCTAGATCTCTAAGAATTTATTATTACTAGTGAGATGTGCAATAATAAATTCACTCATCTAGGAGTCTATAGCCTAAAGAAAGTAGAAGTACCAAAACCCCTATTTATAAAATTGCATTAGGTGACTTTTAAATTTTGAATTAGACCAAGGAAAGATTTTTCTCTCTCTTCCAACACACCAAGGCCAATTCTCCCAAGGGACGAATGCCTTAAAAAATTTGGCTATGTAGGGTGAGGGAGATTTAAGATTCAAACAAGATTTTTCTCTCTCCTCCTTCCACTAAAAACCAACTTCTTCCACAAGGTAAATCCCAAAAAATTTTAGTCTTAGTAGATTTTTGTGATTCAAAATTTGATTTAAATTTCAAACTCTACAAATCTTAGGATCTTGTCTCTATGAATAACTTTCCACAACTCTAATTCAAATCCAAATTCAAATAAAATCATGGTAACTTTATTTGAAATTAAAATAATTGTGTAATCACTTATCTAAAATAAAATTCAAATACAAATTAGGAGAAAATCTTGTCTTCCATCCTTATCCATAATGGACACCACCTACTATTAGGAAATGCCCTAAGCATGAAAGACATTTTGATGTATTTCATTTATTTTGAATTGGATAATAAAATTACATATAAAGGTTATTTATTATATTACTGTTTGTCCTTATTTTATTTACATTTTAAAGTAAATGTAAACAAATATGGCTCATTGACTGCTTGTGTTAAACTGTTAGAACATTGCATGGAATGGACTTTTGTATGCTAGAAGACAATGTTCTAAAGTAAGAAGTCTAAATTATAGTCCGTAGTCTATGGGGTTAGACCGAGTATCTAACTCATGTTAAGACTATTATATTGTCTAAAGCCATGATAGGGATAGTTTATCTTGATTGTCTGGAGTATAAACTCTCGAGTAGAGACATAGATATGTTACTTGATGGTGACATATTAGACCGGGACTAGAGCGTGATTGATCTACGAAGTCTGATTTAAGTGGATCGATCTGCTTTTGACATTCATTGTGCAGTAACCTTAATCCTGAGTAAATGGACAGCTTCATGTATATGACTTGTGTACTTTGATGTTTCAATGGCTAAAGCGTCTCAAAGGTAGTAAGCTTATAGACTGGTTCGTTGGGTGCATGACTTGTATATGATGAAAGGTTCGTTTACAGATATCGGAATCATAGCTCTCATGAGGAGTTAAGGGTATCCTCTTAAAGACATTATACTAGATGTGAAAATAGATAAGGCCTTGGGTCATCTGCTAGGTGGATGACTTCTTATTCACATATAGTAAATAATCATTTTCTTATTTAGTAATATAATGAAACTTTAAGATAGCTTGATCAGTAGGTTGATCAGACTTTGACTTAAGGCTGATCATGGATATCATATGAGGGTTCTACATACATGACAAGGTCATTGGATAATAGCTTGTCATAGGTTTTCGTAATACGGTATATAATTGAGAGTTCAGTTTCAGGTTTATAATGGTGTGACTCTAAAATTAGTGATTGTATGATTGAGTTGTTTAGTACAGAATGATGATCATATGGATTTACGGGAGCCCGATTATATATGTCTAATTAGTCCCTCTACTAGCTCCACATAATTCCTTAACGAATGGCAAATTGATCAAGGTATGCTTATTGGCTAGTTGTCTTTCCATGGATATGGATTGTGTCTACAAAGAATAAGGATGGAAAGGCAAGATTCTCTCTAGTTGACTTTGAATTTTGTTTTAAATAAGAGATTACACAATTATTCGAATTCCAAATAAAGTTGTCATGATTTTATTTGAGTTTGGATTGGAGGTGTGCAAAATTATCCATGAGGACAAAAATTTGAAATACAACTTTTTTGTGGATTTTGAAATTTGAAATTTGAAATTTAAATTGAAATTTCAATTTGACATTTGAATTTGAAATTTAAATTTGAAATTTGAATTTGAAATTTAAATTTGAAATTTAAATTTGAAGTTTGAATTTTGAATTTTGAAATTTGAAATTTGAAATTTGAAATTTGAAATTTGAAATTCAAATTGTGAATCACAATATCTTGCAATAACCAAATTTGTTGTGGATAATTCTACATGGTTAGAATTGGTTTTAATATGGATAAGAGAGAGGAAGATCTTGTTTGAATCCTACTTGAATTTTGAATCTAAATCTATTGGATAATGACTGAATTTGTTGAAGGGATTTATCCATAGGAGAATTCAGATTTTATTTGGATAAGGATGAGTGAAAAATTCAAGTTTCAATCCTATTTGAATTTTGATTTTTTCCCTCACAAAAGTGGTTGAAATTCTATGGATAAACCTAAGGGGAAATTCGGTTTTTATGTGGATAAGGGTGAGCTAAAATTCAAGCTAGAAAATCGTATTTGAATTTTGATTCTCTTCACATTTGAATGGCCTAATCTAAACATGTTTTTGGCCTAAGGGAAAATTTGGTTTTAGTGGATAATGATGAGATAAAATTCAAGTTAAAATTTTGTTTGAATTTGGAATGCAAAATCCCCTAAGGTAGCTGAATCTTCCCTTGATTATGGCCTATAGGAAATTCAAATTTTGTATGGATGGAAGGGAGAAAATCTTTTCCTGGTCCAATTCAAATTCAAGGGATCACCTTATGCAAGTCTATAAATAGGGGTCCTGCCATTCCAGTTCTCTTAAACTACAAACTCTCAGGTGAGTAGGCTTATTGTTGCATAACTCACCATGACAATAAGTTCTTTAAAGATCTAGGTGGTCAGAAGAAGACTAGCAGTGCTAGCATACCGGTCGAGGATCCGAGTGCCCACACACTTTGCCATCCAGGAATTGGAGAATAGTAAGAAGGCTAGTTGGTTGAAGCCCTTCAGTCATTCTCCTCTTGCAATTTGGCATCCTCTAGAGGCATGAGTTTTATTGTTGTTAGTTTATTGTATATGTAGGAAAAAATCAATAAAAACGCATCAGAGCGGCGCAGCGGAACCACAAAAATTTTTAAAGATCGTTAAATATCTCGTGATGCCATATACAATAAACTAACAATAATAAAACTCATACCTCAAGAGGACGCCAAACTATAGGAGGAGAATGACTGGAGGGCTTTAACCAACTAGCATTCTCTACTATTCTCTAATTCCCAAATGGCAGAGTGTGTGGGCACTCGGTTCCTCGATCTGTATGCTAGCACTGCTAGTCTCCTTCTGACTACCCAGATCTCTAAAGAACTTATTGTCACGGTGAGTTATGCAACAATAAGCCTGCTCACCTGAGAGTCTGTGGTCTAAGAGAACTGGAGTGTAGGACCTCTATTTATAGACTGGCATGAGGTGATCCCTTGAATTCGAATTAGACTAGTATAAGATTTTCTCCCTTATCCACTCACAAAAACCGAAAATCCCATAGGCCATAATCATGGGAAGATTCGGCCAACCTAGGGATCTTGCAGTCCAAATTCAAATAGGATTTTATCTTGAATTTCATCTCCTCAATTATCCATAATAACCGAATTTCCCTAGTGCCAAAAACATGACTAGATTCGACCATTAAAAGTGAGGAGAATCAAAATCCAAATAGGATTTTCTAGCTTGAATTTAATCTCACCTTTATCCATTAAAAACAGAAAATTCTCCTAGGATTTATCCATAAATTTTCATCCATTTTAGGGAAGGAGAGAATCAAAATTTAATTAGGATTTTCTTGATTGGATTTCCCTTGAACCATATCCACAAAAACTGAAAATATCTTAGAGGATTTTCCTCAACAAATTTCGGCCACTTTTGCTAGAATTAGGATTCAAAATTTAAGTAGGATTCAAACAAGGTTTTCCTCTCCATTATCCATATCAAATTCAAATTCTATCCTTGTGGAATCATCCACAATAAATTCAAATTTCACTAGGACTGTGATTCAAAATTTGAATTCAAATTTCAAATTTTAAATTTCAAAATTCAAACTTCAAATTCAAAATTCAAATTTAAATTTTGAATTCAAATTTCAAATTTCAAATTTCAAATTCAAATTTCAAATTTCAAATTTAAATTTAAATTTAAATTTCAAAATTTAAATTTCAAATTTCAAATTTCAAATTTCAAAATTCAAATTTCAAACTCCACAAAAAGTTGTATTTCAAATTTTGTTCTCATGGATAATTTTCTACAACTCCAATTCAATCTCAAATAAAATCATGGCAACTTTATTTGAAGTTTAAATAATTGTGTACTCTATTATCTAAAAAAAATCTGAATTCAACTGAAAAGAATATTGTCTACCATCCTTATCCTATGTCAACACCATCCATACATAATCAACTAGCCAACAAGCATACATTAATCAATTTGCCAACCATTAAGGAATTATGTGTAAGGACCGCCTCGATGATGTGCTTTAATTTTCAATTTAATGAGAAATTGAAGAATAATTTGATGCATTTTAGTGTAATTTTTAAAGTACACGGTCAGGTACACGGCCATGTAAGTGGCCGTGTACCACACAGACTGTGTACGTGTGTGTAGCCGTGTAAGTATACATAGCCGTGTAGTATAACACGGTCAGATACACGCCATGTAAGAGGCCGTGTACTGCTCGGGTTGTGAACGTGTGAGAAGCCGTGTAACTGAACATGGCCGTGTAGTAGAACACGGTCAAGAACACGGCCGTGTACCTCTGTGACGACAAGAGAATTTTAGCGGTGTGACCTAATTTAATCTAGGGTTTTCTATGAGTTCTGTAAGTAAGAATGTAAAGAAACACTATGGTTGTAATTAGACAAATTATAGTGTTGATAGAAATAAATAAATGTTTTGGAGGAATTAAAATCTCCAAAAATAAGTAGAGAATAAAGTATATGAGTAAGAAAGTGAATTCAGGCCCAAAACGCTCAAAAAGGAGTAGTTTCGGTATCTGAACAGTATAAAGATAAGAATATGGCAAGTTAAAGTAAGAGCACAGTAAGAAAAGTACAAATATATGTATATAATAATTTGTACTATTTAAAGAGTGAAATAGATGTATTTGTATTGTTTAGAATATATTAAAATGTTCTAACAATACTGACGAGTAAGAATTCAGTGTTGGAAAAATTAACTGAGTTGAAACGGGTGAAACGGTGCCAAAACCGGCATTGAAACCCTAACCGGAGCTCAAAAAGACGGTAAACTTCCGGGATTGATTTTGATCAAACGGAAGCAATTTAAATTGATCCGACTGCACAGGAGACCTCAGGAACACGCCGGGACGATTTCAGGAAAATTTCGGCTCGAACCGGCATCGGTCAAAAAGTAGTCGAATTAATGTGAATAGTCAAAGTCAAAGTCAACTTTCACTTTTGCATTTATGACATCATAAATCCATTTACCAAATGGAAAGAAATATGGTGTTAGGTAGGATGAATGGCCATGATTTAATTTGCTTTTGATCTAAAGGCCAAGATTTGGCCAAAATTAACCATTTTTAATTTTTGAAAAAGGTGGAAAGAATTAGGTGGAAAGGTGTTGAAATTTGATTGGTTAAAGGCCAAATTAATTGGCTTTCTTCCATGCATAAGTTGGCAAGTTTGGGAATAAAGTGGCCGAAGCCAATTTTCAAGCAAACAACCAAAGAAAATTTTCTAAGTTATTCTCCATGGTGAGCCGTGAGTGACCAAAGGAGAACTAAGCTATTTCTTCAAGTTTTCTATACAAAAAGTGTGGCAAAACATCACTTGAAGACAAAGGAAGAAAGTGAACAAGGTAACTTCCCTTGGATTGAAAATTTTCTTGGTTTTTCTTCATGAAAACCGTGGGGTGAATAGTGAATTAAGATGGAAAATTTTTGGTTCTTTTTCATTAAGTTGATGAAGGGTTTTGTTGAGGTTGTAATAAGTAAGAAAACCATGTAAATTGTTTAAAGAAAAACCAAATTTTGGTTGGTTTTTCAAAGGAAAATCCGTGGGTTACCTTAGGTAACCAATGAGAAAAAGTTGTGGTTAATTGCTAACATGCTTTCTAAGTTGAAATTGGTGAAGAATAAAGCATGAATTTCATTATGGAAAAGTTTGAAAAAAAAATTTGTTGTACATTACCTAAAGTGGCCGTGGGAAATACTTAGGGTTTTGGTGAAAATTTTGCATGTTTCATATGATGTTTGGTTAATTGAAATCATGCATTTTATGATGTGAATGATGAAATTTTGATTGAAAGCATGAAACAAAAATGATGGCATGTGTTTTCTTAATGTGGCCGTGAGTTATGGGAGGCTTAAAAACCCTAAGAATTTGGTTGAAAAGTACAAGGAAATGGGCTTGAAAAAGTGTTAGAAAAATGGCATTGAATAGCCTAAAAAGTGGTTGAAAAGTTTGAGAAATTTTGGTTCGGTTTGGTGGTGAAAACCGAAACCAAAACTAAGGGCAAAATTGTGAAAAAATTTTGTAATGTGGTTAAAAATGTGAAATTGAAAATTTGTGAGCTTTTATGTAAAAGTTTGGAAAACTTTTACATAAAATAGGCTTGTGGCATAGTACGTGGTAGGTACATATGGTTCGAGGCGTACCTAACGCCGGTAGCCTTAAAATTACGCCGAAATGCTGCCGAAATTTCAAAAACGGCTTTCGGGGTAAAATAGGAATTTAAAAATAAAAAGTTTAGGGTCGGGTCGGAAACCCGAGTCCCTAACAGAAAATTGAATAAGGAAAACCTAAGGGGTGGTTCGAGAATAGTAACCCGTCCCCTTGAAAATGTAAAACGCGAGTGAAACGGAAAACCGACCCCGAGGGGGGGGCGTTTTTGGAAATGAAATAAAGGTCCGAGTCGGGTATGGAAAATCCGAGCCTCTGAGACCTAGGTCGGGAATGTCTAGATGAACGTTTTAAATACTAGTGAAACGTCCATTTGAGGCTCCGAAACGATAGAAAATCACTAAACCGACGTAAGGGTCGGAATAGTGCTTCCCGAGGGTCGGGAAAGTGAAAAGTGGAAATAAAATAGAAGCGAACCCGGTAATGATTAGAAAAGAGTCAGAAAAGTTCCTGAGGGCCAAAAATGCAGTCTGGATCAATAAAATTCCGTCAGGGGCAAAACTGCAATTTTGCCAAAATATAGGGGCAAAATCGTAATTTTGCAAAAGTTGGGAAAAAATTGGGAAAATGATAAATAAAGCCCAAAAAGTTGTAAATAGGTTCTATTTAAGCTTTTTTAATGAAAAATAAAAGCTATAAATGGAAATGAAATTAACAGACAAAGTTTGTCTGTAGGATCTAAAAATCGACCTACAAGGAGGGCGATCAACGATCCTAGAGAGAAAAGGAGAAGAGATTGATAAGGTAAGTACAGACATTTAATTGTCTACTCACGAATGGACTTACCATAGAGTTGTGTTATATATATATACATTTAAGCTATTCAGTTTGTGACATGATACTAACATGTTCACGAGAATAGTAAGCAAGATCAGAAACAGAAAAAAGGAATAAGATAAGTCAGATAATAAGACTTAAAAGTTAAGGTTGGCGTACCGGCCTCCCCAGTTGTGAGGTTCCCAGATAGCCTCCACCCCAGAAGTGTGGCGCTGCCTCGTTAATAATGAGGTAGTTTATGGCTTAACTTCCTGCCTCCACCCCAGAAGTGTGGCGCTGCCTCGTTAATAATGAGGTAGTTTATGGCATGACTTTCTACCTATAAGGTCAGTAGTCCAGAGATGACCTTAGGGTTGATCGGTGGGTCGCTCCCCTGATCCTCTATTGGTCTGCGCGCACCAGGTACGTCCAACCATGGGCCCACAAGTGAAAGATTAAGCAGATAAAGTAAAGCAAAGAAAAGAAAGAAATAGAATAGAAAGAACAAGCAGTATAGGACTAAAGAAAATAATTGGTCCTAAGTTGACTAACCCTAGAGTGGTGTTTTCAGCTTATTTACTTGTATGTATGTTTGTACTTACTGAGCTTTAGCTCATTAGTCTATTCGTGTTGTAGGTAATAAAGGAAAACAACCAGCAGTATGAAGCAAGAGTAGCGGACTGACAGGCAGATCCCAGCGATGTCATGGACGGGTTATGGTTCCGTTTCGCAGAATTCCGCTGTACTCAAAGTGTAAAAGAAAGAAAGTGTAATAGTGAGGTATATGTATAAAGACAAGGCAAGAGTGTAATATGTAAAGTAGTGAAACAAGCTTAAAAGTGTGTTTCTATTTTTACGTACTTTAAAGTAACAAGACTCCAAAAATATATTTTGGAAAAACAAAAAGTATTAAGTAGTACGTATATATTTATGTATACACAATTTTCAAGAATCAGTAGTTTCATCCAGTCCAGTTTAAAAAGAAAGAAAAAAAAAATATTCCTAGTTTTTCAAGAACAAATCTTTTAAACCCCAAGGAGAAGAAAGTTATAGAGACAAGCAAGCTAAGTAAGACTAAGCAAAGAATAAAGAAAGCAAGCAAGATAAGGTGGACGACCTAAGCTAGAGGGGTCGCCCACAACCTCTCGGGTTAATGAACGTGTAAAAGGCCGTGTTTTGAAATATGGCCGTGTTGAAAAAATTTAGCTAGTACACACCCGTGTCCGGTGTATACACGCCCGTGTTACCTTATACACGCCCTTGTCAGAGGCCGTGTTAAAGGCCGTGTAATGGGTAGAAAGCCGTTACATAGACCCTCAAATTGCATGAAACCTAATTACTATACAATGAGTAATTAAGTTGAAACACATAGTATATTTTCCCATTGAATAGACTAAATAGATAAGGTACTGTTTAAGTACTATTTATGCAGTGAAAGGGATGACCGATAGTGAACCCGGTCCACCCTATTATGTGTATAAATGAATGAGATATGCAGTGTCAGAAAACTAGTCCGGATGACCATTTCTAGACACAAGACTGGTAAGTAGATAACCAGAACGCTCGAACTGAACATCTGAGCACAATAGCGAGAGATAGCCTTAGCAAGGGTATGATATCGAGAAGTGGTCCAGATGACCTCTTCTCACCTAGAGACTGACAAAATCAGAGTTAGAGCACTCAGACCAGTCAGTTAAGTAGCAAACGGCGGATAATGAATAGAGAGAAATGCAGCGTCAAGTTATTGGCCAAGACGGCCTTAATTTGACCTAAAGCTGATACATGAACGGTTAGTAGACTCGATCTGATTGATTAAGCACAAGACGAGATTTTTAGTTTGAGAAGTACGTAGTATCAGGATGAGGGTCAAGAAGACCTTTACTCATCTCGAAACTGATATATTTGGGCTCAGAACGCCCAAATTAGTCAATCAGGTACCTGACATGTTTTTTGAGGTGGGGTCACACAGATCCCAAAAACTGGTCTACATGACCTCCGATGGATGTAAGACTGATAAAAATGAAATCAACATGTCCAAATTAGTCAAGAGAGACTGTGTCTAAAATTTCACTCGAGAACGCCTCGGTTTACGTGTGAAAGGACAACACAGTGTAGACACAACCATTGTATAGGATGTGAACAGTAATCTAGACTGATAATGGGCTCTTAGATAGTAGAAAACAACCAGGAATTTACAGTACAAAAATTAGATTCAGAAAACCAATTTTCGGATGATAATTGGAATACTGCCGAGAAAGGATCGAACACCATAGTATAAAATTAGACTGCGATGAGAAGCCAACACAGATAAAATTTGACCTTAAATTTCCGTGCCTCTTAGCTGCAAAATTAGCTATAATCTGCAGCACACATAGCCCAAAAGGTGGCCATTAAAATAATCTTCCTAGCCATGACACACTTGAATATTTTAATCAAGGGTTTTTAAAAAGCTAGTCAACAACAATTGTTTATCCCTCTCTCCTTCCAATGAGCAGCCCATGCCCCCTTGGTCTGAAATTGGGCAACATATTTGTCCCAAGATTTGGCTAATTTGGTAGACAATTAAGTAGGATTAAATCTAAGTAAGTTGGATCAATTTTGCCTATAAAAGGCACCCTTTACACAAGTGATTTGTTTCCTTTTTTTTTGGCTTCCAAAACACTTTTCATTTCCCCTTCTTCTCCTAGCTGCAACCGAACCACTTAGGCTTCCAAACGCTTACTTTTTCAAGCTTTAAATCATACCATAACTTACCAAAAATCAAACCTCGCAAGCTTATGCTAGGAGGATCTGAATCCAAGTCGTTCTAAGGCACCAAGGGTAAGTCATCAAAAACCGATCCTTGTGGTTTTTAGTTTCTGTTTTGATTTGATTTTTAAGAGAAATTTTTGGTATTTGTTCTAGCAAAAACAGACCCCATTCTCTTGGATTCCCATGACCATTTTTGGTACCTCAAGCCTAGTTGAAACCATGCTTGGTTCAAGGCACGAAGGTAAACTATAAAACCTTATCTTGCGTTAGTTAGTTTTAAGTTTTGATAAAGGCCATTTATGTGTATTTATTTATGCAAATAGTTTGTAATAAGTTTATGTTAAGTCCTTAGATTATCATTTTTATGTTCATGTGGTTGCGGTTGTGCTTACGTTTTTTTTTTATGGATGGTTATGTGCGAATGAGAGCATGAACATTTTAGTGGCCGGACACAAATCTGTCCTTAGGGAGAGGCCACGGATTTTGGCCATTTCAACCCCCTTAGGGGTCCGAATTTGGGATTTGGTAAAATATGGTGTTTTAAGGAAATTTTGATACGGTCGTTTTTACATCAAATAGGTCTCGGACAAAAACAAGCTAAGATAGGTTTGTACAGTGTTTTTCACTCGGTGTCCAAAACTAAGAACAAAATTCGAACCCAGTATTTAGTCTCGGGTTTTGCTAGAAATGGACCACTTAGAGTCTGAACCGGTTCTCGAACTCAACATGAAAGTTGTAGATCTCATCAAGACCTTGAAAACTACTCATGTGTGTCAAAAATTTGGGCGTTTCAGGCTTCAAACTAAGCCGTTTTTACAGAGACGTAAAACTAGGAATTTTTATAAAAAAAACTAGGCACCAAGACCACGGGTTTAATGAAATTAGGAGCATTAGAATTAGATTTAGGCTCCGAGATGAACATGAGATTTGTTCATCTTGTCGAGGATGAAAACTTTCATGTTCAACAAAATCACAAACAAAGTCGTTTAGACCAAGTTTCAAAACAGTTTTCAAAAGTGGTTCAAAAACCACCTTTAAAATGCAAGCTTTAAAAATATAATTTATACACTTCAAAATAAAAATGTGTTTTAACACTTTAAAAATATGAACAAGGTTTCCATAAAAACGTCTCCCACCTTCCAACGGGGTGATAAGAGGACAGTTTCAAAATAAAGAATTTTTCTAAGATTTTTACAAGCCAACCCAATCAATTTTTCAAAGTAAAATAGTGTGTGTAACCCGATAGGCTACCACACCAAACAAACCTTAGTAGCCCTGTAGGCTACTACCCCAAACAAGCCATAGTGGCTAGGTGGGCCATTACACCAAACAAGCCTTAGTAGCCCGGTAGGCTACCACACCCCAACAAGTGAAGTAACTCGGTCGGTTACTACACTAAGTTCATATATAGTAACTCGATAGACTACTTAGTTACCAATACGTGAGTTAACCGGTCAGTTGACTGAGCGGTAAACCAATCAAAGGCCACATTTTAAACAACACAGTCAGGAACAATGATTATTCTGTCAAGTAGACGATTGATCAAACACGACACGAGTTAGACACCAAATCCCCATAATAGGCCAGTAGGGTACCGATAGGTCTCGGTACCCCATAGAAATGCAAGTTATAGTCACTAACGTTAATAGTGACTCAACGAGAGTATTAATGAGAAACGTTATTGATGACAGGTGGTAACCTGTGAATTGATAAAGGCGTGATTTCAAGTTGCTTGCAAATAGGTAAGTACAACTCCGTCTATGGCATGAACGAAAATGCTTTTAAATGATATTTTACAATATGTTAAAATATGTATGCCATGCACATGATATTGCACCTCATGTTTAAGAGCATGTAGTTTCACAATCAAGTAGATTGATGAAAAAGTAAGTTAGATGCCACACGTCCCTAACATGTAGGATTTGGGATAGCTTAGAGAAGCATATGGCTAGAAAAGATAAACAAGATGGAATATAGTAAGCGTGTCATACTAGTCCTTTCAAATGAAGGTGTTTTAAGTTAAAGCAGAGAGTTAAGCATCCATTGATGGCTCTCCGGTTATTTTACCATGGGCATTACCGATGGTCTGTGCATGCATAGTACTGACACATGGGCCCTAGATAGACAAGAAAAGAAAAGAAAAGTTGAAGCATAAATGAACATAACCGGATCATGCATTAGTTATAGTTCACCATGCTTCTGATGCATTCAGTACACGATGTTTCTGTGATGCACATGTTATGTGAAGTTTTATAATCGTTGATATGGTATATGTGATATATGACTGCTTATATGTTTTTAAGTATGTACTATATTTAAACATATTTTGCGATAAACATGTTATACTTACTGGGCGTAAAGCTTGCATAGTGTGTTCATACTGTAGGTAAGCGTCCTACGGCTTAAATCCTAATGGGCGATGGTGGCAGCAGAGGCGGATGTGAGGGCAAGGTTATGGAGACACCGCGAGTTTATCTTCTGCAAATTTGAGTATCAGTATTTTGAATAGTAATGGTTAAATAGTACTTTGAATAGTAATTGTCAGACAGTATCTTTGAATAGTAATCATTAAATAGTATATTTGAATAGTAACCGTTAAATGGTATTTTTGAATAGTAATCGTAAACCGTATTTTTGAATAGTAATCATTAAATAATATTTTTGAATAGTAATCGTTAAATAGTATTTTTAAATAGTAATCGGTATACGTACGTATCCAGTAAATACGTACATGTAAAAAAAAACCCTAATTTTATGATATCTAGTTAAGTATAAGTTGCTAGAAAGTATAAGAAAAGCAAGCAAGTCAGTTTTTAGCAAGGGTCTGGGCCACTGAGGGCACGGGGCATCACAGTTGGTATCAGAACGGTTTCCTGCCACCCTACCTCACATTGCTGTACGCCTGCCTCATCTGTCCAAGTAAGTTAGCTTTGTTTTTCAAAATTTAGTATATGAGTTGATGATTAATTTATAGTAGGAGAATGGCTGCACTGGTTGACCCTCAGCAAGTGCGAGAGGACCACGAAGCGAGTGTAGCTTTCACCGCCATGCGACCACACACATACGACGGTAGCAACCCATACGAGCTCCCTTATTGGATTCATCATATGGAGACAATCTTCGAAGGGTGCCATATTCCACCTCGTCTATAGGTGGTAATGGCTAGTTGCCGATTGCGAGGACCAGTGATGACATGGTGGAATGATCGACGCAGGCTCAGGGTTCCAGTGATGCAGTGGGATGAGTTCTACCAAGACCTTCGTAACTCTAATGGTCCAGCTAAGGAGGCTAATATCTGGGAGGATATGTGTGAGCGACGATACCAGATCCTCTCCGACACTTGGGATCTCTACGAGGGAGAGACCATGGCACATTATTGTTAGAGATTTCTAGATGCCATGTTACCTCATATCCCTCAGGATAGACACTTTTTAGATATAGCCGACCTGCTATGGGGAGAAGCACCAAGGTATGTGAGGGACCTTGTTCCCTACCCTTCACCGTGTTAGGAAATGCCCTAAGCATTAGAGACATTTTGATGTATTTGTTTTGAACTGGATAATAAAAAAATTATCAATAGAGGTTATTCATTACGTTGCTATCTGTCCTCGTTTTATTTACATGTTAAAGTAAATGTAACCAAATATGGCTCCCTGATTGCTTGTGTTAAACTGTTAGAACGTTACATGAATGGACTTTTGTATGCGAGAAGACAATGTTCTAAAGTAAGCGGTCTAAACTATGGTCTGTAGTCTATGGGGTAGACCGAGCATCTAACTCATGTTAAGACTATTATGTTGTCTAAAGCCTTGGAGGAGACGGTTTGTCTTGACTGTCTGGAGCTGGACTCCCAAGTAGAGACATAGATATGTTGCCTAGTGGTGACATATTAGACTGAGACTAAAGCGTGATTGATCTACGAAGTCCGCTTTGAGTGGATCGATCTGCTTTTGATGTTCATTGTGCAGTAACCTTAATCCTGAGTAAATGGACAGCTTCATGTATATGACTTGTGTACTTTGATGTTCCAATGGCTAAAGCGTCTCAGAGGTAGTAAGCTTATAGACCGGTTCATTGGGTGCATAACTTGTATACAATGAAGGGTTCGTTAACAGATATCGGAATCATAGCTCTAATGAGGAGTTAAGGGTATCCTCTTAAAGGCATTATCCTAAATGTGAAAATGGACAAGGCCTTGGGTCATCTACTAGGCGGATGACTTCTTATTCACATATGGTGAATAATCATTTTCTTTATTCGGTAGTATAATGGAACTTTAAGATAGCCTGATCAGTAGGATTAAACGGACTTTGGCCTAAGGCTGATCATGGATATCATATGAGGGTTCTGCATACATGACAAGGTCATTGGACGATAGCTTGTCACAGGCTTACGTAATACGGTATATAATTGGGAGTTCAGTTTCAGGTTTATAGTGGTGTGACTTTGAAATTAGTGATCATATGATTGAGTTGTTTGGTAAAGAATGATGATCATATGGATTTGTGGGAGCCCAATTATATATGTCCAATTAGTCCCTTTACTAGCTCCACATAATTCCTTAACGTTTGGCAAAATTGATCTGTGTATGCTATTGGCTAGTTTATTATGCATGGATGGTGTTGAGATTGGATTAGGATGGTGGACAAGATTCTCTCTGGTTGGATTCAGATTTTGTTTTGGATAATAGAGTACACAATTATTCGAACTCCAAATAAAGTTGCCATGATTTTATTTGAGATTGGATTGGAGTTGTAGAAAATTATCCATGAGAACAAGAATTTGAAATACAACTGTTTTGTGGATTTTGAAATTTGAATTTTGAAATTTGAAATTTGAATTTTGAATTTGAAATTTGAATTTAAAATTTGATTTTGAAATTTGAAATTTGAAATTTGAAATTTGAATTTGAAATTTGAAATTCAAATTTTGAATCACAGTCCAAGTGGGATTCGAATTTGTTGTGATAAATCCACAGGGAATGAAATTTGAATTTAAGTTGGATAGGGAGAGGAAATCTTGTTTGAATCATACTTGAATTTTGAATCCAAATCCTAACCAAATATGGACAAAAATTTTGAGGATTATCCTCAATGAATTTTCATATTTTTATGGATAAGGTTCAAGAAAAAATTCAAGTTTCAATCCCAGTTGAATTTAGATTCTCTCTTCGCTGATAATAGCCGAATTTTTTGGGTAAATCTCCTAGGAGATTTTCAGTTATTTTGGATAAGGATGAGATAAGATTCAAGCTTGAAAATCCTAGTGAATTTTTGATTCTTCCTTATCCAAAAGTGGCCGAAATTTTTGTGAGGATTTTCCCTTTGGATTTTCAGATTTTTTGGTTGAAAAAGGGAGATAAGATTTATGTTAAAATCTTGTTTGAATTTGGATTGGATAATCTTCAATAATGGCCGAAATTTGTTGGGATTTTCCTCGGATAATTTCAGATTTTATGGTTGTGGATAAGGGAGAATATCTTCTCTTAATACAATTTGAATTCAGAGAATCACCTCATGCAGGTCTATAAATAGAGGTCCTGCCACTCCAGTTCTCTCAGACCACAGACTCTCAGGTGAGCAGGCTTATTGTTACACAACTTACCATGACAATAAGTTCTTTAGAGATCTGGGTGGTCGGAAGAAGAGTAGCAGTGCTAGCATACCGATCGAGGTTCAGAGTACCCACACACTCAGCCATTCGGGAATTGGAGAATAGTAGAGAAGGCTAGTTGGTTGAAGCCCTCCGGTCATTCTCCTCCTGTAGATTGACGTCCTTGAGGTATGAGTTTTAATTGTTGTTGGTTTATTATATATGGCATCATGAGATATTTAACGATTTAAAAATTTTTATTGTTCCGCTGCGCCACTCTGATACATTTTTACCGATTTATTATCATACAATTGGTATTGGAGCCATCTCATGACTGTGCCATGTGCATAAACTAGACAATTACTTAGTCTTTTATTTATGTATGGATTTGATATTTAGAGAGTGGTATTCTAGGATTCCTTTATGTTGTTATCATGAATTATGTATATAGTATGTGGTTATTTTAATTTTTTGAATTATTATAAGCATGCTTGTTTTTGCAGTTATGGTTCCTTAGAATTTAGAAAAATTGTATTTAGGATTTTTTTATGTAACCATGGGAGCAGTTTATTAACACCGTAATTTTCCCATGGATTTTAATTTTTTCTCTTAGAATTATTATGGTTAGAATTTTTTATACACCGGAAACGGTTTAGGAAATTTTATGTAATTATTCTTGGAGAAGATTGAAGATTGAAGACCGTAATTTATTTTTCCTAAAAGTTAAATTTAATTTAAAGGTTGAAATTTTGATTGTGTAGAAAATTTCTATTTAATTGGGATTCAAATTATTTTTTTGAGATCCTAATGGGTAAATTGGAATATGGCACGAAAATCCAGACACGACCCCTTAGGATAGGCCGTCGACCCTTGGTGGGGCTGCAGCTTTTGCCCTCGGGCAGGATGGGCTGCGGCAGCCCCTGTGCAGGCCATAATCGTAGGCTTGGCCTGCAGCCGAGGGTGGCCGTGGCCTCCCCAAGGCTGGCTGCAGCCTGGGCGTGCAGCCTGGTGCTGCAGGCTTGGCCTACAGCCCGGCAGGGCTGCACAAGGGGCGGCTATGGGCTGGCTGCCCCCCCGGGGGTGGGGGCTGCCCATGGCAGCTGCCGCCTCCGGGGGCGGTGGTGCGACTGTTCAAAAATTGAAAAAATTTTGATTTTTAAATTTAAAATTTAATTTTAAATCATGTTTAAAAATATGTAATTGAAAATTTGAAATTTTTGAAATTACATATTATTACACATGATTTTTAAAATTGCTTAAAATTTGAATTTGAAATTTAAATTTGAAATTCGAATTTGGAATTTGAATTTGAAGTTTAAATTTTTGGATATTTAAATTTAAATGATTCTTGGGATGAGAAATAAATGGAGAGGTTACATAAAGATGGATACAAGAAGACGGAACAAAATTCAAGACCCAAAGAATGCTTTGGATGGAATTTTGTAATCTTTATTTTCTTTGTTCTAGGATGGAACCATGACTTGGTTATTTATCTGTCAATTATTTTTTTTGTGATATGTCATGGATGTATAAATGTGTATTGATGGATGTTTTGCATACATATTTGATAACATGTCATATAGGATAGGTGAGTGCCGCTCATACTATATTGATCATACATATTTGTCAAAACTTGCATGTTTTTCAAAATATTGAGTGGGAGAAGGTTTCAAACAAAACCCACAGCCTCCATTATTGATCCATATGTGAAACCATGGTAATGCCTCACGTCAGTTCTGCCCTGACCACACCCCTCGGTAGGTGTTTACCGCCACCGGTATACTAGATTAGATCTCCTATGTGGAAAATGTGTTCAGGTATGATCCTATTCATGACCACCCCTCGGTGGCTTGGTAGGATGTGGATTGGGCTACGTAAATAATGATTATATACTCAAGACTCGTTTAGTTATTGACCTTCCCTAGAAGCTCTGTTAACTAAACTGATGGCCAAATAAGCGATTATTAATATATGTCTTGACCTTTGAGGATTTAAGGCAGCATCTATTAATTGGACGGGGTCCATGTTCTGGCTATTTGTTTCATGACCACCCCTCAGTGGCTTGGGGCAATAGGTGCTGAGAATTACCGTTGCAATGCTACATGTTTTTCAAGTTTCTTGTAGGAACATACTTGTATGTTTTATTTTCTAAATTATCTGTATATTGGCTTGGGCTTTGTAATGATGTCTAGTATAATTTTATTTCAGTTCAAAATGTTACCGACACCCCTCATTTCAATACTTATTGAGAATAAACTGAATGGCGATAATTATAAGGATTGGAAAAGAAATTTATTGATAGTTCTCAGCTGCGAGAAACACAAGTTTATATTGGACGAACCATGCCCACCAGGGCCCAAACCTGACACACCGCTTAAGGAGGTCCCGGTTGCCTATACTCGTTGGAGAGAATCCAATGACATAGCTCGATGTTACATGCTTGCTAGCATGACAAGTGCTTTACAAAAGCAGCATGAGACTTATCCGGTTGCTAGGGAGATCATGGACAATCTGGAGGACATTTTTGGAGGCCAAGAAAAATTGGCTCGACAGTTCGCTATAACCAGCATTATGAACTCTAAGCAAAAGGCGGGTACTCCGGTGAAGGATCATATGATCACTCTAATGGGATTCTTCGCTGGACAACACCCAGATCGAGATGGTGTTCAAAACTTTGTCTAAAGATTTTATGGGATTTAAGGCCGCATATAATCTGGCGACAAGGGAGTTAGGACTAATCGAGCTCATGAAGCAACTCCAAGCTTATGAGCGGATGATCAGGGATGGAGATGCGGTCCAACCCAATGGAGAGGCCAATTTGACAGAATCTTCCAAACCCTCACGGAAGAGGAAGAGGCCAAATCAGAAGCAAGCGGCTTCCAGTTCTTCTAATCCTCCTGTCTCGGATGGGAAGAAGATGAAGAAGAACAAGAAGCCCAGGGGCTCTAAAAAGTCCAAATGCTTTCGTTATGGGAAGGTAGGTCACTTCAAGAAGTCTTGCCGGGAAATCCTAGCCGCCAAGGGCAAGGAAGGTAAGGAACTTCACTACTTAGAAGCGTGTTTGGTGGAAGAATCGAAAGACACTTGGGTTATTGATTCGGGCGCCACTAATCATGTTTATGTTTCTATGCGGGGGTTCGTGGAAACGAGAAGTCTACATGATAGGAGCCTCTCGTTGCGGACTGGAGACGGTAGCTTGGTGGTGGCTGAGGCAGTGGGAGATATTTATCTTTACTTTGATCAATTTAGGTTTATTTTATTGAAAGACTGTTTTTATGTTCATAATTTTAGGAGGAACCTTATATCGGTAGCTTGTTTAATAAAGGATTCTTATTCAGTTTCTTTTAGTAAAAGAGTTGATATTCATAAAAATAATTCTTTTATCTATTTTGGATGGATGGATGGGAACTTATATTTGATCAAACCAAAGATGTACTCGCTGTTTGACACCGAATTAATAAATAACTCTAAAAGATTGAAAGTTTCTCACTCTAACAAGGCATATCTTTGGCATTTAAGACTTGGTCATATTAATCAGGATAGGATTCAAAGATTGATGAAAGACGGTCCTCTAGAATCTCTAGAGGAGGTACGTCTTTGTCAATGTGAGTCTTGTCTAGAAGGTAAAATGACTAAGAGGTCTTTTGGAGCTAAGGGTACAAGGGCTCAGGAGCTCTTAGAAATTGTGCATACTGACGTATGTGGCCCCATGAACGTCACAGCACGAGGAGGGTTCGAGTATTATGTCTCCTTTATAGACGATTACTCAAGGTATGGATATGTGTATCTGATGCATTGCAAGAGCGAAGCCTTTGACAAGTTCAAAGAGTATTGTGCGAAAGTGGAAAAGTAATTGGATAAATCCATAAAGACACTTTGATCTGATCAAGATGGTGAATACCTCTCTGATGAATTTCTAGGACATCTTGTAGAGAATGGGATATTATCCCAATTGACTGCACCTGGTACTCCACAAGAGAATGGTGTAACCAAAAGGAGAAACAAGAACTTGTTGGATATGGTACGGTCCATGATGAGTTATTCAACGCTGCCATTATCATTTTAAGGATATGCTTTACAAATGACATGCTATATTCTGAACCAGGTTCCAAGCAAATCAATTCCCAGAACTCCGTATGAATTGTGGCGTGACAAGAAGCCTTCCCTTGGACATATGAGAATATGGGGCTGCCCGGCACATGTACTGGATGGGGATGTGAAGAAATTGGAACTAAGATCAGAATTGTGCATGTTTATAGGGTATCCAAAAGGAACTAAAGGAGGTCTGTTCTATAACCCGAAGGAACAAAAAGTCATTGTTTCAACCCATACGACATTCTTGGAGGAAAATCACATGAATGACTTTAAGCCTCGAAGCAAAGTGGTGCTAGAGGAGTTATCGGGTGAAAGAACTGCTCCACAGATTTCAGTCTTGGATGCAAGTCTGAGTTCCTGTGAAAGACCTGTAGATGATCAATAATTTAGGATGCCTCATCGTAGTGGAAGGGTTTCGAAGAAACTTAATTTCTTCATGTATGATGCTGAGGCATACCAGGCTGAGGCTCATGAACATGAGGATGATCCGGTCACCTATGATGAAGCTATAAATGATGTTGATTCTAAATCTTAGAAATAGCCTACGAACAATGAGATGGATTCTATGAAATCCAACTCTGTTTGGGAACTTGTAGATTTGCCAGATGGGATAAAACCCATTGGATGCAAATGGGTCTACAAAAGAAAGAAGGATACGGAAGGGAGAGTGGAAACTTTCAAAGCTAGACTGGTTGCAAAGGGGTACACGCAAAAGGCTGGAATTGATTACGATGAAACCTTTTCGCCTGTTGCTATGCTGAAGTCTATCCATATTCTTCTGTCCATTGCTGCGGCTCTTGATTACGAGATCTGGCAAATGGATGTCAAGACGGCATTCTTGAATGGCCATCTTGAAGAGTATCTATATGATACAGCCCGAAGGGTTTGTAGCGAAAAGCCAAGAAAGGAGAGTCTGCAAGTTGCTTAGATCCATTTACAGATTAAAGCAAGCATCCCGCTCATGGAACTAGAGGTTTGATCAAGCGATTAAGGCATTTGGTTTTGAGCAGAACGTTGATGAACCTTGTGTTTATAAACGTATTAAGGATAGAAAAGTGGTCTTTCTGATACTCTATGTCGATGATATACTACTCATTGGGAATGATGTAGGGAATTTATCATCGGTCAAGCTTTGATTACACCAACAGTTTGACATGAAGGACTTGGGAGAAGCTAATTATATTCTAGGCATTCGTCTCTTTAGAGATCAAAAGAACAAAATGATAGCATTATCCTAAGCTTCATACATAGATAAAATAATTGACAAATATGCAATGCAAGAGGAAAAGAAAGGTACACAACCTTCTATTACTGGTCTAACTCTTTCATTGGATGACTGTCCCAAGACACCGGAAGAAAGAGAGCGTATGAGTAAGGTCCCTTATGCATCCGCTGTGGGTAGCCTTATGTATGCTATGCTTTGCACTCGGCCAGACATATGTTTTGCAGTAGGTATGGTGAGTCGATATCAAGCGAATCCTGGAACCAAGCACTGGCAAGCAGTAAAGCATATACTCAAGTATCTTAAGAGAACGAGAGATTATATGTTGGTGTATTCTGGAGGGGACCTAACACCCATAGGACACACGGACTCAGACTTCCAGACTTGCAAGGATTTGAGGAAATCAACATCTGAATCAGTGTTTTTGCTCGGATGAGGCGCCATTGTGTGGAGGAGTGTGAAGCAGGGCTGTACAGTTGACTCTACTATGGAGGCTGAGTATGTGGCTGCGGCTGAGGCATTTAAAGAAGCGGTTTGGCTCCGCAAGTTCTTTAGAGATCTTGAGGTCATTCCAGGTGTTGACAAGCCTATCATACTTTACTGTGATAACACTGGGGCTATTGTGAACATAAGGGAATCTCGGCACCATAAGAGGACCAAGCACATAGATCGGAGATATCATATTATTAAAGGGCACGTGGAGACAGGACAAGTAGATGTATGTAAGATCGCATCCTAGGACAACATTGCCGATCCCTTTACTAAGACTTTGGTGGCTAGAAGCTTTGAGAGGCACGTAGAGGCGACGGGGATGCGTAACATGGCACATCTACTAGCTTAGGGCAAGTGGGAGATTGTTAGGAAATGCCCTAAGCATTAGAGACATTTTGATGTATTTGTTTTGAACTGGATAATAAAAAAATTATATATAGAGGTTATTTATTACATTGCTATCTGTCCTTATTTCATTTACATGTTAAAGTAAATGTAAGCAAATATGGCTCCCTGACTGCTTGTGTTAAACTATTAGAACATTGCATGCAATGGACTTTTGTATGCGAGAAGACAATGTTCTAAAGTAAGCGATCTAAACTATGGTCTGTAGTCTATAGGGTTAGACCAAGCATCTAACTCATGTTAAGACTATTAGGTTGTCTAAAGCCTTGGAGGGGACGGTTTATCTTGATTGTCTGGAGTTGGACTCCCAAGTAGAGACATAGATATGTTGCCTGGTGGTGACATATTAGACCAGGACTAAAGCATGATTGATCTACGAAGTCCGCTTTGAGTGGATCAATCTACTTTTGACGTTCATTGTGCAGTAACCTTAATCCTGAGTAAATGGACAGCTTTATGTATATGACTTGTCTACTTTGATGTTCCAATGGCTAAAGCGTCTCAAAGGTAGTAATCTTATAGACTAGTTTGTTGGGTGCATGACTTGTATACGATGAAGGGTTCATTTACAGATATCGGAATAATAGCTCTAATGAGGAGTTAAGGGCATCCTCTTAAAGGCATTATACTGAATGTGAAAATGGACAAGGTCTTGGGTCGTCTGCTGGGCGGATGACTTCTTATTCACATATGGTGAATAATCATTTTCTTTATTCAGTAGTATAATGGAACTTTAAGATAGCCTGATCAGTAGGATTAAACAGACTTTGGCCTAAGGCTGATCATGGATATCATATGAGGGTTCTGCATATATGACAAGGTCATTGGACGATAGCTTGTCATAGGCTTACGTAATACGGTATATAATTGGGAGTTCAGTTTCAGGTTTATAGTGGTGTGACTTTGAAATTAGTGATCATATGATTGAGTTGTTTGGTAAAGAATGATGATCATATGGATTTGCGGGAGCCTGATTATATATGTCCAATTAGTCCCTCTACTAGCTCCACATAATTCCTTAACGTTTGGCAAAATTGATCTGTGTATGCTATTGGCTAGTTTATTATGCATGGATGGTGTTGACATAGGATTAGGATGGTGGACAAGATTCTCTCTGGTTGGATTCAGATTTTGTTTTGGATAATAGAGTACACAATTATTCAAACTCCAAATAAAGTTGCCACGATTTTATTTGAGATTGGATTGGAGTTGTAGAAAACTATCCATGAGAACAAGAATTTGAAATACAATTGTTTTGTGGATTTTGAAATTTGAATTTGAAATTCGAATTTGAAATTTGAATTTGGAATTCGAATTTGTAATTTGAATTTGAAATTTAAATTTGAAATTTGAAATTTGAAATTTGAAATTGAAATTTGAAATTCAAATTTTGAATCACAGTCCAAGTGGGATTCGAATTTGTTGTGGTAAATCCACAAAGAATGAAATTCGAATTTGAGTTGGATATGGAGAGGAAATCTTGTTTGAATCCTAGTTGAATTTTGAATCCAAATCCTAACCACATATGGATGAAAATTTTGAGGATTATCCTCAATGAATTTTTGGATTTTTGTGGATAAGGTTCAAGGAAAAATTCAAGTTTCAATCCCAGTTGAATTTGGATTCTCTCTTCCCTGATAATAGCCGAATTTTTTGAGTAAATCTCCTGGGAGATTTTCAGTTATTTTGGATAAGGATGAGATAAGATTCAAGCTTGAAAATCCTAGTGAATTTTTTATTCTTCCTTATCCAAAAGTGGCCGAAATTTTTGTGGGGATTTTCCCCTTAGATTTTCAGATTTTTTGGTTGAAAAGGGAGATAAGATTCATGTTAAAATCTTGTTTGAATTTGGATTGGATAATCTTCAACAATGGCCGAAATTTGTTGGGATTTTCCTTTGGATAATTTCAGATTTTATGGTTATGGATAAGGGAAAATATCTTCTCTTAATCCAATTCGAATTCAGAAAATCACCTCATGCAAGTCTATAAATAGAGGTGCTGCCACTCCAGTTCTCTCAGACCACAGACTCTCAGGTGAGCAGGCTTATTATTGCATAACTTACCATGACAATAAGTTCTTTAGAGATCTGGGTGGTCGAAAGAAGAGTAGCAGTGCTAGCATACCGATCGAGGTTCAGAGTGCCCACACACTCAGCCATTCAGGAATTGGAGAATAGTAGAGAAGGCTAGTTGGTTGAAGACCTCTGGTCATTCTTCTCCTGTAGATTGGCGTCCTTGAGGTATGAGTTTTAATTGTTGTTGGTTTATTGTATATGGCATCATGAGATATTTAGTGAGTGTAGCTTTCGCCGCCATGCGACCACACACATACAACGGTAGCAACCCATACGAGCTCCCTTATTGAATTCATCATATGGAGACAATCTTCGGAGGGTGCCATATTCCACCTTGTCTATAGGTGGTAATGGCCAGTAGCCGATTACGAGGACCAGTGATGACATGGTGGAACGATCGATGTAGGCTCAGGGGTCCAGCGATGCAGTGGGATGAGTTCTACCAAGACCTTCGCAACTCTGATGGTCCAGCTAAGGAGGCCGATATCTAGGCGGATATGCGCGAGCGAAGATACCAGATCCTCTCTGACACTTGGGATCTCTACGAGGGAGAGACCATGGCACATTATTGTCAGAGATTTCTAGATGCCATGTTACCTTATATCCCTCAGGATAGACACTTTTCAGATATAGCCGACCTGCTATAGGGAGAAGTACCAGGGTATGTGAGGGACCTCGTTCCCGACCCTCCACCGCATGAAGGCTTGAGGCACCTGATCCGAGACATAGTGGACGCCGAGAGGGTAGCACTCAACCTCGAACCAGCCCCTCTATCTCCTAGACACCATATGGATAAAGACAGTGACGAGGCTATCCTCGATGCCCAACCTAACGATGAGGAGGAGGAGATCCTCGATCACATCAGTGACGATGAGGGGTTGGAAATGTATGAGCCCCAAGTCATCATCGCTAGTGATGATGAAGTTGATTTTGCTTGGGGAGATGAGGATGAAGACCCCAAGGAGTTTCCCCTGAGTGAAAGCGAGAATGAGGAAATGTCTGACGTAGAGTCAGGATTGTCCTCAGAGTAGTAGTAGCCTTTTTCACAGAAATTTTTATTACGTAATCATGTAGAGGGAAACAATAACTTTCCCCATCTGACTCAACTTAATGTACTTAATGAGATCGTATTTTGGGAAGTGTGTGTCACTTCCACCAAATTTAAAATATATATATATTTTATGAGATGTTTTATGAAAAGTGTGTAGGAAAATATACCGGTAAAAACATATCAGAGTGGCGCAGCGGAACAATAAAAATTTTTAGATCGTTAAATATCTCATGATGCCATATACAATAAATCAACAACAATTAAAACTCATACCTCAAGGACGCCAATGAACAGGAGGAGAGTGACCGGAGGCTTCAACCAACTAGCCTTCTCTACTATTCTCCAATTCCCGAATGGCTGAGTGTGTGGGCACTCTGAACCTCGATCGGTATGCTAGCACTGCTAGTCTTCTTCCGACCACCCAGATCTCTAAAGAACTTTATTGTCACGATGAGCTGTGCAACAATAAGCCTGCTCACCTGAGAGTCTGTGGTCTGAGAGAACTGGAGTGGCAGGACCTCTATTTATAGACCTGCATGAGGTGATTCTCTGAATTCGAATTGGACTAGGAAAAGATTTTCTCCCTTATCCAAACCAAAAAATCCGAATTTTCCAAGGGAGAATCTCCACAATTAAATTCGGTTTTCCTAGGATAAATCCAATCCAAATCTAAACAAGATTTTAACTAGAATTTTATCTCCCTTTTTCAACCAAAAAATCCGAAATCTTTAGGAGAAAATCTTCTCCAAATTTTCGGCCACTTTTAGGATAAGGAAGAATTAAAATTCCACTAGGATTTTTCAAGCTAAATCTCATCTCAACCTTATCCAAAAATAACCGAATTTCCTAGGATTTAGGCTCCAAAATTTCGGCCACTTTTAGGGAGTAAAGAGAATCCAAATTCAACTAGGATTGAAGCTTGAATTTACCCTTGAATCTTATCCACAAAAACCGAATTTTCCATTGAGGATTATCCTCAAAAAATTCGCCCACTTTTGTTGGGATTTGGATTCAAAATTCAAGTAGGATTCTAACAAGATTATCCTCTCCAAATCCAACTCAAATTCGAATTTCAAACCTTGTGGATTTTCCACAAAAATTCGAATCCTACTTGGACTGTGATTCAAAATTTGAATTTCAAATTTCAAATTCAAATTTCAAATTCAAATTTCAAATTTCAAATTTCAAATTTCAAATTTAAATTTCAAATTCAAATTTCAAATTCGAATTTCAAATTCAAATTTCAAATTCAAATTTCAAATTCAAAATTCAAATTTCAAATTTCAAAATTCAAATTTCAAAATTCAAATTTCAAATTCCACAAAACGGTTGTGTTTCATATTCTTGTTCTCATGGATAATTTTCTACAACTCCAATCCAATCTCAAATAAAATCATGGCAACTTTATTTGGAGTTCGAATAATTGTGTACTCTATTATCCAAAACAAAATCTGAATCCAACCGGAGAGAATCTTGTCTACCATCCTAATCCTGTGTCATCACCATCCATGCATAATAAACTAGCCTATAGCATACACAAATCAATTTGCCAAACGTTAAGGAATTATGTGGAGCTAGTAGAGGGACTGATTGGACATATATAATCGGGCTCCCGTGATTCCATATAATCATCATTCTGTACCGAACAACTCAATCATATGATCACTAATTTCAGAGTCACACCACTATAAACCTGAAACTGAACTCCCAATTATATACCGTATTACGTAAGCCTGTGACGAGCTACCATCCAATGACCTTGTCATATATGCAAAACCCTCATATGATATCCATGATCAGCCTTAGGTCAAAGTCCGTTTAATCCTACTAATCAGGCTATCTTAAAGTTCCACTATACTACCGAATCAAGAAAATGATTATTCACCATATGTGAATAAGAAGTCATCCGCCCAGCAGACGACCCAAGGCCTTGTCCATTTTCACATTCAGTATAATGCCTTTAAGAGGATACCTTTAACTCCTCAGAGCTATGATTCCGATATCTGCAAACAAACCCTTCATCGTATACAAGTCATGCACCCAACGAACCGGTCTATAAGCTTACTACCTCTGAGACGCTTTAGCCATTGGAACATCAAAGTACACAAGTCATATACATGAAGTAGTTCATTTACTCAAGATTAAGGTTATTGCACAATGAACGTCAAAAGCAGATTGATCCACTCATAGCGGACTAAGTAGATCAATCACGCTTTAGTCCCGGTCTAATATGTCACCTCCAAGCAACATATCCATGTCTCTACTTGGGAGTCCAGCTCCAGACAGTCAAGACAGACCGTCCCCTCCAAGGCTTTAGACAACATAATAGTCTTAACATGAGTTAGATGCTCGGTCTAACCCCATAGACTACAGACCATAGTTTAGACTGCTAACTTTAGAACATTGTCTCCTTGCATACAAAAATCCATTGCATGCAACGTTCTAACAGTTTTAACACAAGCAGTCAGTGAGCCATATTTGCTTACATTTACTTTAACATGTAAATAAGACGAGGACAGATAGCAATGTAATGAATAACCTCTAAGTATAATTTTATTATCCAGTTCAAAATGAATACATCAAAATGTCTCTAATACTTAGGGCATTTCCTAACAATCTCCCACTTGCCCTAAGCCAGTAGATGTGCCATGTTACGCATCCCCATCGCCTCTATATTCCTCTCAAAGCTTCTAGCTACCAAAGTCTTAGTAAAGGGATCAGCGATGTTGTCCTCGGACGCGATCTTACATACATCCACTTGTCCTGTCTCCACATGCCCTCTAATGTCGACTTCCTCAAATCCTTACAAGTCTGGAAGTCTGAGTCCGTGTATCCTACGGGTGTTAGGTCCCCTCCAGAATACACCAGCATATAATCCCTCGTTCTCTTTAAGATACTTGAGTATATGCTTTACTGCTTGCCAGTGCTTGGTTCCAGGATTCGCTTGATATCGACTCACCATACCTACTGCAAAACATATGTCCGGGCGAGTGCAAAGCATAGCGTACATAAGGCTACCCACAGCGGATGCATAAGCGACCTTACTCATACGCTCTCTTTCTTCCGATGTCTTGGGACAGTCATCCAATGAAAGAGTTAAACCGGCAATAGAAGGTTGTGAGCCTTTCTTTGCCTCTAGCATTGCATATTTGTCAATTATTTTATCTATGTATGAAGCTTGGGATAATGCTATCATTTTGTTCTTTCGATCTTTGAAGAGACGAATGCCTAGAACATAATTAGCTTCTCCCAAGTCCTTTATGTCAAACTGTTGGTGTAACCAAAGCTTGACCGATGATAAATTCCCTACATCATTCCCAATGAGTAGTATATCATCGACATAGAGTATCAGAAAGACTACTTTTCCATCCTTAATACGTTTATAAACACAAGGTTCATCAACGTTCTGCTCAAAACCAAATGTCTTAATCGCTTGATCAAACCTCTGGTTCCATGAGCGGGATGCCTGCTTTAATCCATAAATGGATCTAAGCAACTTGCAGACTTTCTTATCTTGGCCTTTTGCTACGAACCCTTCGGGCTGTATCATATAGATACACTCTTCAAGATGGCCATTCAAGAATGCCGTCTTGACATCCATTTGCCAAATCTCGTAATCGAGAGCCGCAGCAATGGACAGAAGAATACGGATAGACTTCAGCATAGCAACAGGCGAAAAGGTTTCCTCGTAATCGATTCCAGCCTTTTGCGTGTATCCCTTTGCAACCAGTCTAGCTTTGAAAGTTTCCACTCTCCCTTCCGGATCCTTATTTCTTTTGTAGACCCATTTGCATCGAATGGGTTTTATCTCATCCGGCAAATCTACAAGTTCCCAAACAGAGTTGGATTTCATAGAATCCATCTCATTGTTCATAGCCTGTTTCCAAGATCTAGAATCAACATCCTTTATAGCTTCATCATATGTGACCGGATCTTCCTCATGCTCATGAGCCTCGGCCTGGTATACCTCAGCATCATACATAAAGAAATTAGGTTTCTTAGAAACCCTCCCACTACGACGAGGCACCCTAAATTGTTGATCGTCTGCAGGTCTTTCACTGGAACTCGGACTTGCGTCCAAGACCGAAATCTGTGGAGCAGTTCTTTCACCCGATAACTCCTCTAGCACCACTTTGCTTCGAGGCTTAAAGTCATTCATGTGACTTTCCTCCAAGAATGTCGCATGGGTTGAGACAATGACCTTTTGTTCCTTCGGATTATAGAACAGACCTCCTTTAGTTCCCTTTGGATACCCTACAAACATGCACAATTCTGATCTTGGTTCCAACTTCTTCGCATCCCCATCCAGTACATGTGCCGGGCAGCCCCATATTCTCATATGTCCAAGGGAGGGCTTCCTGCCACGCCACAATTCATACGGAGTTCTAGGAATTGATTTGCTCGGAACCTGGTTCAGAATATAGCACGCCGTTTGTAAAACATGTCCCCAAAATGATAATGGCAGCGTTGAGTAACTCATCATGGACCGTACCATATCCAATAAGGTCCTATTTCTCCTTTCGGCTACACCATTCTGTTGTGGAGTACCAGGTGCAGTCAATTGGGATAAAATCCCGTTCTCTACAAGATGTCCTAGAAATTCATCAGAGAGGTATTCGCCACCTCGATCAGATCGAAGTGTCTTTATGGATTTATCCAATTGCGTTTCCACTTCCGCACGATACTCTTTGAACTTGTCAAAGGTTTCACTCTTGCGGTGCATCAGATACACATATCCATACCTCGAGTAATCATCTATGAAAGAGACATAGTACTCGAACCCTCCTCGTGCTGTGACGTTCATGGGGCCACATACGTCAGTGTGCACAATTTCTAAGAGCTCCTGTGCCCTTGTACCCTTAGCTCCAAAAGACCTCTTAGTCATCTTACCCTCTAGACAAGAATCACATTGGGGAAGTCGTACCTCCTCCAGAGATTCCAGAGGACCGTCTTTCACCAATCTTTGAATCCTATCCTGATTAATATGACCAAGTCTTAAATGCCAACGATACTCCTTGTTAGAGTGAGAAACTTTCAACCTTTTAGAGTTATCAATTAATTCAGTGTCAAGCAGTGAGTACATCTTTGGTCTGATCAAATATAGGTTTCCATCCATCCATCCAGAACAGATAAAAGACTTATTTCTACGAATATCAACTCTTTTACTAAAAGAAACTGAATAAGAATCCTTTATTAAACAAGCTACCGATATAAGGTTCCTCCTAAAATTAGGAACATAAAAACAGTCTTTCAATAAAATAAACCTAAATTGATCAAAATAAAGATGAACGTCTCCTACTGCCTCAGCCACCACAAAGCTACCATCTCCAGTCCGCAACGAGAGGCTCCTATCATGTAGACTTCTCGTTTCCACGAACCCCTGCATAGAAACACAAACATGATTAGTGGCGCCTGAATCAATGACCCAAGTGTCTTTCGATTCTTCCACCAAACACGCTTCTAAGTAATGAAGTTCCTTACCTTCCTTGCCCTTGGAGGCTAGGAATTCCCGGCAAGCCTTCTTGAAGTGACCTACCTTCCCACAGTGGAAGCATTTGGACTTTTTAGGGTCCTTTGGCTTCTTGTTCTTCTTCTTCTTCTTCCCGTCCGAGACAGGAGGATTAGAAGAACTGGAAGCCACTTGCTTCTTATTTGGCCTCTTCCTCTTCCGTGAGGGATTGGAAGATTCTGCCAAATTGGCCTCTCCTTTAGGTCGGACCGTATCCTCATCCCTGATCATCCGCTCATAAGCCTGTAGTTGCTTCATGAGCTCGGTTAGTCCTAACTCCTTTGTCGCCAGATTGTATGCGGCCTTAAACCCCACAAAATCTTTAGACAGAGTCTTGAACACCATCTCGATCTGGGTGTTATAGTCCAACTCAGCACCATTCTCGGCAGCCTCAGCGAAGAATCCCATTAGAGTGATCATATGGTCCTTCACCGGAGCACCCGCCTTTTGCTTAGAGTTCATAATGCTGGTGATAGCGGACTGTCGAGCCAATTTTTCTTGGCCTCCGAACATGTCCTCCAGATTTTCCATGATCTCCCCAGCAACTTGATAAGTCTCATGCTGCTTTTGTAAAGCACTCGTCATGCTAGCAAGGATGTAGCATCGAGCTATCTCATTGGATTCTCTCCAACGATTATAGGCAACCGGGACCTCCTCAAGTGGTGTGTCAGGTTTGGGCCCAGGTGGGCATGGTTCGTCCAGTACAAACTTGTGTCTCTCGCAGCTGAGAACTATTAATAGATTTCTTTTCCAATCTTTATAATTGTCGCCATTCAACTTATTTTCAGTAAGTATCGAAATGAGGGGTGTCGGTGACATTTTGAACTGAAATAAAATTATACTAGACATCATTACAAAGCCCAAGCAAATATGCAGATAATTTAGCAAATAAAACATACAAGTATGTTCCTACATGAAACTTGAAAAAAAATGTAGCATTGCAACGGTAATTCTCAGCACCTATTGCCCCAAGCCACCGAGGGGTGGTCATGAGAACAAATAGCCGGAACATGGACCCCGTCCAATTAATATATGTTACCTTAAATCCTCCAAGGTTAAGACATATATTAATAACCGCTTATTTGGCCACCAGTTTAGTTAACAGAGCTTCTAGGGAAGGTTAATAACTAAACGAGTCTTGAGTGTATAACCATTGTTTACGTAGCCCGATCCACGTCCTACCAAGCCACCGAGGGGTGGTCATGAATAGGATCGCACCCGAACACGTTTTCCACATAGGAGATCCAATCTAGTATACCGGCGGCGGTAAACACCTACCGAGGGGTGTGGTCAGGTCAGAACTGACGCGAGGCGTTAGCATGCTTTCACATATGGATCAACAATGGAGGCCGTGGGTTTTGTTTGAAACCCTCTCCCACTCAATATTTTGAAAAACATGCAAGTTTTGACAAATTATGTATGATCAATATAGTATGAGCGGCACTCACCTATCCTATATGACATGTTATCAAATATGCATACAAAACATCCATCAATACATATTTATACATCCATGACATATCACAGAAAAAAAATAATTGACAGACTAACCAAGCTATGGTTCCATCCTAGAACAAAGAAAATAAAGATTACAAAATTCCATCCAAAGCATTCTTTGGGTCTTGAATTTTGTTCCGTCTTCTTGTATCCATCTTTATGTAGCCTCTCCATTTATTTCTCATCCCAAGAATTATTTAAAATTTAAATTTCCAAAAATTTAAATTTCAAATTCAAACTCCAAATTCGAATTTCAAATTTAAATTTCTAATTCAAATTTTAAACAATTTTAATCATCATGTGTAATAATATGTAATTTCAAAAATTTCAAATTTTTAATTACATATTTTTAAACATGATTTAAAATTAAATCTCAAATTTAAAAATCAAAATTTTCAAATTTTAGACCGCCGCACCGCCGCCCGTGAAGGCGGCAGCCGCCGTGGGCAGCCACCAACCCCGGAGGGGCTGGCAGCCCACGGCCGCCCCTTGTGCAGCCTGCCGGGCTGCAGGCGCTGCCTGCAGCACCAGGCTGCACGCCCAGACTGGGCGCAGCAGCCGGCAGGCTGCAGGCAGCGCCTGCAGCCAGAGGCTGCACGCCCAGGCTGCGGCCAGCTTTGGGCAGGCCACGGCCACCCCTGGCTGCAGGCAGAGCCTGCGGCCGTGGGTGGTGTGGGCCTGTACAGGGGCTGCCGCAGCCCCATCCTGCCCGAGGGCAGGGGCTGCAGCCCCACCAAGGTTTGTCGGCCTATCCCGAGGGGTCGTGTCTCGATTTTCGTGCCATATTCCAATTTATCTTTTAGGATCTCCAAAAATTAATATGAATCCCAATTAAATTGAAATTTTCCACATAATCAAAATTTCAACCTTTAAATTAAATTTAACTTTTGGGAAAAATAAATTACGGTCTTCAATCTTCAATCTCCTCCAAGAATAATTACATAAAAAATTCCTATACCGTTTCCGGTGTACAAAATTCTATCCATAAAAATTCTAAGAGACAAAAATTAAAATCCATGGGAAAAACACAGTGTTAATAAACTGCTCCCATGGTTACATAAAAAATTCCTAGATACAATTTTTCTAAATTCTAAGGAACCATAACCGGTATAAACAAGCATGCTTATAATAATTCAAAAAATTAAAATAACCACATACTTTATACAAAATACATGATAACAACATAAAGGAACCCTAGAATGCCACTCTCTAAATATCAAATCCATACATAAATAAAAAGACTAAGTAATTGTCTAATTTATGTGCATGGCATAGTCATGAGATGGCTCTGATACCAATTGTAGGAAAATAAATCGGTAAAAAAGTATCAGAGTAGCGCAGCGGAACAATAAAAATTTTTAGATCGTTAAATATCTCATGATGCCATATACAATAAATCAACAACAATTAAAACTCATACCTCAAGGACGCCAATGAACAGGAGGAGAGTGACCGGAGGCTTCAACCAACTAGCCTTCTCTACTATTCTCCAATTCCCGAATGGCTGAGTGTGTGGGCACTCTGAACCTCGATCGGTATGCTAGCACTGCTAGTCTTCTTCCGACCACCCAGATCTCTAAAGAACTTTATTGTCACGATGAGCTGTGCAACAATAAGCCTGCTCACCTGAGAGTCTGTGGTCTGAGAGAACTGGAGTGGCAGGACCTCTATTTATAGACCTGCATGAGGTGATTCTCTGAATTCGAATTGGACTAGGAAAAGATTTTCTCCCTTATCCAAACCAAAAAATCCGAATTTTCCAAGGGAGAATCTCCACAATTAAATTCGGTTTTCCTAGGATAAATCCAATCCAAATCTAAACAAGATTTTAACTAGAATTTTATCTCCCTTTTTCAACCAAAAAAATCCGAAATCTTTAGGAGAAAATCTTCTCCAAATTTTCGGCCACTTTTAGGATAAGGAAGAATCAAAATTCCACTAGGATTTTTCAAGCTAAATCTCATCTCAACCTTATCCAAAAATAACCGAATTTCCTAGGATTTAGGCTCCAAAATTTCGGCCACTTTTAGGGAGTAAAGAGAATCCAAATTCAATTAGGATTGAAGCTTGAATTTACCCTTGAATCTTATCCACAAAAACCGAATTTTCTATTGAGGATTATCCTCAAAAAATTCGCCCACTTTTGTTGGGATTTGGATTCAAAATTCAAGTAGGATTCTAACAAGATTATCCTCTCCAAATCCAACTCAAATTTGAATTTCAAACCTTGTGGATTTTCCACAAAAATTCGAATCCTACTTGGACTGTGATTCAAAATTTGAATTTCAAATTTCAAATTCAAATTTCAAATTTCAAATTTCAAATTTCAAATTTAAATTTCAAATTCAAATTTCAAATTCGAATTTCAAATTCAAATTTCAAATTCAAATTTCAAATTCAAAATTCAAATTTCAAATTTCAAAATTCAAATTTCAAAATTCAAATTTCAAATTCCACAAAACGGTTGTGTTTCATATTCTTGTTCTCATGGATAATTTTCTACAACTCCAATCCAATCTCAAATAAAATCATGGCAACTTTATTTGGAGTTCGAATAATTGTGTACTCTATTATCCAAAACAAAATCTGAATCCAACCGGAGAGAATCTTGTCTACCATCCTAATCCTGTGTCATCACCATCCATGCATAATAAACTAGCCTATAGCATACACAAATCAATTTGCCAAACGTTAAGGAATTATGTGGAGCTAGTAGAGGGACTGATTGGACATATATAATCGGGCTCCCGGGATTCCATATAATCATCATTCTGTACCGAACAACTCAATCATATGATCACTAATTTCAGAGTCACACCACTATAAACCTGAAACTGAACTCCCAATTATATACCGTATTACGTAAGCCTGTGACGAGCTACCATCCAATGACCTTGTCATATATGCAAAACCCTCATATGATATCCATGATCAGCCTTAGGTCAAAGTCCGTTTAATCCTACTGATCAGGCTATCTTAAAGTTCCACTATACTACCGAATCAAGAAAATGATTATTCACCATATGTGAATAAGAAGTCATCCGCCCAGCAGACGACCCAAGGCCTTGTCCATTTTCACATTCAGTATAATGCCTTTAAGAGGATACCTTTAACTCCTCAGAACTATGATTCCGATATCTGCAAACAAACCCTTCATCGTATACAAGTCATGCACCCAACGAACCGGTCTATAAGCTTACTACCTCTGAGACGCTTTAGACATTGGAACATCAAAGTACACAAGTCATATACATGAAGTAGTTCATTTACTCAGGATTAAGGTTATTGCACAATGAACGTCAAAAGCAGATTGATCCACTCATAGCGGACTACGTAGATCAATCACGGTTTAGTCCCGGTCTAATATGTCACCTCCAAGCAACATATCCATGTCTCTACTTGGGAGTCCAGCTCCAGACAGTCAAGACAGACCGTCCCCTCCAAGGCTTTAGACAACATAATAGTCTTAACATGAGTCAGATGCTCGGTCTAACCCCATAGACTACAGACCATAGTTTAGACTGCTAACTTTAGAACATTGTCTCCTTGCATACAAAAATCCATTGCATGCAACGTTCTAACAGTTTTAACACAAGCAGTCAGTGAGCCATATTTGCTTACATTTACTTTAACATGTAAATAAGACGAGGACAGATAGCAATGTAATGAATAACCTCTAAGTATAATTTTATTATCCAGTTCAAAATGAATACATCAAAATGTCTCTAATACTTAGGGCATTTCCTAACAAAGTGGTATCATTTTGCCCTGGGCCTAAATATGATTTTTCTACAAGTATGATCAAGTATGGTAAAGAGTCCAGGACGGTTCCTGGCACTCAGACGATGTCCCAATATGATGCGATAGTTGTATTGAACATCATAAGAATAAGAAAAGAAAAGAAAGGAAAGATATAATATGTATATTTATATCTATGATACTTAAAATAAAGTTGTTTAGTAAGAAGGAAAATGATATGTAAATACAAATCCCAAGTACAAAATTTGAGAAGCTTATGTTCTCTTTTTCCATTGAATGATAGGGTTACATAGGTGACAATGGCAAGAACAAGAGCCCAAACAAACCAAGCTATGTGAGAGGATGAGCTACTGGCACATCTCGTAACGATGCAAGAAATGATGGTAAATCAACAACGGGAGCTTAACCAGCTCAGAGAACAAATGAACCAACAACAACAAGCACCACAACTCATAGAGGTACTAGTCCAAGCTGCACCAGCAGCCCCCGATGCTCCTAGAGAGCAAGCGGCCCCACCAGCCTAAGCAATGCCAGCACCACCGGCTGTGGCTGCTCCTGCAGTAGCCAATGTTATTATACCAGCCTATAGAGAGGACGACTTATACGAGCGGTTTAGGCGCATGGAGGTGCCTGAATTTGAAGGAACTACGAACCCCATTGAAGCCAACGATTGACTGACTGATGTTCAAGTCATTCTAGACCTCGTGGGACTGACCGAAGGAGAAAAAGTTATATGCGCATTCCTAGCCCTACGGAAGGGAGCACGCCAGTGGTAGAAGACCGTGGCTATCAGAAGGAACATCAATGAAATGAACTGGGTAGACTTCATCACTGAGTTCAGAGAAATATACTTCAACGATGAAGCTTTAACAGTCCAATAAGATGAATTTAACAACTTGCGCCAAGGAGGCGTGATGGTCATGGAGGCCATAAGGAAATTCAAACAGCTAGCCTGACTTTTCCCCGACCTAGTACCGACTGAGAAGGAAAATGTCAGGAGGATGCTGAAAATGTTTCGGACAGATATAGCCGTCCAAGTCTACAGCGGCAGCCATGGGCCAACAACCATGGCTGAATGTGTCAGTAAAGCCATCCGGACTGAGTATTGGCTAGCCTAAGACAAAGAAAGGAGGGCACAGATCTTCAAGGTAAGGAGAGAAGAGAATAACCAACCGAAGTCGACCAAGGGCAGACAGCACTCTGAATTTCAGTACAGAGGGTAAAGTATGGGAAACAACCAGCACAACAGGCCATCCAACAACAACAATAAGGGGAAAGGGAATCCAGGCAATCAAGGCCATCAAAGGAACTTTCCTCAAAAGAAAAATAACCGAGGAAGAAAGAGAAATCAACACCTGCCTTGTCCAAAATGCTAAAGAAACCATCCGGGAGAATGCCACCAGGGCACCAGTAGCTGTTACATATGTGGCAAGCAAGGCCACTGTAGGAAAATAAATCGGTAAAAACGTATCAGAGTGGCGCAGCGGAACAATAAAAATTTTTAGATCGTTAAATATCTCATGATGCCATATACAATAAACCAACAACAATTAAAACTCATACCTCAAGGACGCCAATCTTGCAGGAGGAGAATGACCGGAGGCTTCAACCAACTAGCCTTCTCTACTATTCTCCAATTCCCGAATGGCTGAGTGTGTGGGCACTCTGAACCTCGATCGGTATGCTAGCACTGCTAGTCTTCTTCCGACCACCCAGATCTCTAAAGAACTTTATTGTCACGATGAGCTGTGCAACAATAAGCCTGCTCACTTGAGAGTCTGTGGTCTGAGAGAACTGGAGTGGTAGGTCCTCTATTTATAGACCTGCATGAGGTGAATCTCTGAATTTGAATTGGATTAGGAAAAGATATTTTCCCTTATCCAAACCCATAAAATCCGAATTTTTCCAAGGGAGAATCTCCACAAAAAATTCGATTTTTCTTAGGATAAATCCAATCCAAATCAAAACAAGATTTTAACTAGAATTTTATCTCCCTTTTTCAACCCAAAAAATCCGGCCACTTTTCAGGGAAGGAGAGAATCCAAATTCAACTAGGATTGAAACTGGAATTTTCCCTTGAATCCTATCCATAAAAACCGAAATTTGCTTGAGGATTATCCTCAAAATTCGTCCCTTATTTGTTGGGATTTGGATTCAAAATTCAAGTAGGATTCTAACAAGATTATCCTCTCCAAATCCAACTCAAATTCGAATTTCAAACCTTGTGGATTTTCCACAACAAATTCGAATCCTACTTGGACTGTGATTCAAAATTTGAATTTCAAATTTCAAATTCAAATTTCAAATTCAAATTTCAAATTTCAAATTTCAAATTTCAAATTTAAATTTCAAATTCAAATTTCAAATTCGAATTTCAAATTCAAATTTCAAATTCAAATTTCAAATTTCAATATTCAAATTTCAAATTCCACAAAACTGTTGTGTTTCATATTCTTGTTCTCATGGATAATTTTCTACAACTCCAATCCAATCTCAAATAAAATCATGGCAACTTTATTTGGAGTTCGAATAATTGTGTACTCTATTATCCAAAACAAAATCTGAATCCAACCGGAGAGAATCTTATCTACCATCCTAATCCTGTGTCATCACCATCCATGCATAATAAACTAGCCAATAGCATACACAAATCAATTTGCCAAACGTTAAGGAATTATGTGGAGCTAGTAGAGGGACTGATTGGACATATATAATCAGGCTCCCGTGATTCCATATGATCATCATTCTTTACCGAACAACTCAATCATATGATCACTAGTTTCAGAGTCACACCACTATAAACCTGAAACTGAACTCCTAATTATATACCGTATTACGTAAGCCTGTGACGAGCTACTATCCAATGACCTTGTCATATATGCAAAACCCTCATATGATATCCATGATCAGCCTTAGGTCAAAGTCCGTTTAATCCTACTGATCAGGCTATCTTAAAGTTCCATTATACTACCGAATCAAGAAAATGATTATTCACCATATGTGAATAAGAAGTCATCCGCCCAGCAGACGACCCAAGGCCTTGTCCATTTTCACATTCAGTATAATGCCTTTAAGAGGATACCTTTAACTCCTCAGAGCTATGATTCCGATATCTGCAAACAAACCCTTCATCGTATACAAGTCATGCACCCAACGAACCGGTCTATAAGCTTACTACCTCTGAGAGGTAGTTCATTGATGTTCCAATGGCTAAAACGTCTCAGAGGTAGTTCATTTACACAGGATTAAGGTTATTGCACAATGAACGTCAAAAGCAGATTGATCCACTCATAGCGGACTACGTAGATCAATCACACTTTAGTCCCGGTCTAATATGTCACCACCGAGCAACATATCCATGTCTCTACTTGGGAGTCCAGCTCCAAACAGTCAAGACAAACCGTCCCCTCTAAGGCTTTAGACAACATAATAGTCTTTACATGAGTTAGATGCTCGGTCTAACCCCATAGACTACAGACCATAGTTTAGACTGCTAACTTTAGAACATTGTCTTCTCGCATACAAAAGTCCATTGCATGCAACGTTCTAACAGTTTTAACACAAGCAGTCAGTGAGTCATATTTGCTTACATTTACTTTAACATGTAAATAAGATAAGGACAGATAGCAATGTAATGAATAACCTCTATGTATAATTTTATTATCCAGTTCAAAATAAATACATCAAAATGTCTCTAATACTTAGGGCATTTCCTAACAGCCACTTCGCTAAACACAGCCGTTCAAACCCGTAAAATTAGCAAGGTCAAGCCCGCCCTACTAACAGACAGCTGCAAGCTGCCCAGGGAAGGATTGAAGGCCCAGCGATCAGCCAAGGTAGATTGGAAGCTCCAGAGCCACAGGGGAGGATTTATGCCTTTACTCGCGAGGAGGCAGAGGCTAAAACCTCAACCGTGGTGACAGGTCAGCTTTCTGTTGCCAACTCCACTGCACTAGTTTTGTTTGATTCCAGCGCTACGTATTCTTTTGCATCATCAAAATTTGCTAGGAGGTTAGGCAAGAACTTAGATAAGATGAACCAGACTTTTCGAATTGCCCTTCCCTCTGGGGAAGTTTTGTTGTCTAGCTATTGGATATGTCATGTACCAATAGTTATCAGTGGGCATGAACTGAGCATGGACCTAATCGTCATCGAGATGTGTGACTACGACGTGATTATAGGAATGGATTTCCTTGCCAAGCACCACACCATTATAGACTGTCAGAGACGAGAGGTGACCTTCCACCCGAGTGGACACGAGAAATTTGTCTACAAGGGCTTATCATCAAAGCAACCAAAGACGATGATATCGGCAATGTAGGCTTACCAGCTACTATCTAGTGGATGCACTGGTTTTCTCACACACATAATGGATACGACCCAGGAAGCGGAAACTAGACCGGACAACGTACCAGTAATAAAGGAGTTCACAGAAGTATTCCCTGAAGATCTTCCAGGACTTCTGCCAGAGTGGGAGATATCATTCAAAATCGAACTATTACCAAGATCGGCACCCGTATCCAAGGCCCCCTATAGAATGGCCCCGGCAGAATTGAAGGAGCTTCAAACTCAGTTAAAGGAGCTGATGGACAAAGGTTTCATTCGACAGAGCTGCTCGCCGTGGGGAGCACCGGTCTTATTTGTAAAGAAGAAGGACAGAACGTTGCGAATGTGCATAGACTACCAAGAGCTGAACAAGATCACGATTAAGAACAAGTATTCGTTGCCACGAATCGACGATTTGTTCGACCAGCTACGAGGAACTACCGTATTTTCCAAGATCGACCTACGTTTCGGGTACCACCAATTACGGATCCGAGATGCAAGCATCCCTAAGACGGCATTCTGAACACGATATAGACATTATGAGTTCCTCGTTGTGTCGTTCAGGCTGACAAACGCACCTGTCGCTTTCATGGATCTGATGAACCAAGTATTCAAGGAGTTCCTGGACAAGTTTGTCATTATGTTTATCGATAACATACTTGTACATTCTAAGACAAAGGAAGAACATGCGGAGCATTTGAGAGCCGTCCCACTCAAGCTTAAGGAGCATCAACTGTATGCCAAATTCTCTAAGTGTGAATTTTGGCTGGAGAAGGTCCATTTTCTTGGTCACGTGGCCTCCCATGAGGGAGTGTCTGTGGACCCCAGCAAAGGTAGAAGTAGTTAGCAATTGGTTGACTCTGAAGAACGGGACAGAAATCCGCAGCTTCTTAGGTTTAGCAGGATACTACCGACGCTTTGTGAAAGGATTCTCGAAGCTAGCTGCACCACTGACGACACTAATCAAGAAGCAAAAGAAGTACGAGTGGTCTGACAAGTATGAAAAGAGCTTTCCAGAGCTAAAAAGCTGACTCACGAGCACTCCAATCCTGACCATACCAGATGCTGAACAAGGGAATTTTATAATTTACAACGATGCGTCCAAGACTGGACTAGGAGTCTTGTTAATGCAAGGTGATAGAGTAGTCACATATGCCTCGTGACGACTTAAGAACTACAAAAAGAACTATCCGATGCACGACTTGGAGCTTACAGCGGTGGTTTTTGTGCTCAAAATATGGAGGCATTACCTATATAGCGTCAAGTACGAGATCTACATGGACCACCAGTGTAATGACCGTCATTTTCATGGCACCTACTTACCATGTAATAAGTCACAAAGGAATAAAATGGACATAATTTTGTGACGCCCCATGCCCTCAGCGGCCCGGACCGTCACTGTAAACTATATTACTTAACTTGCTTCTTTAGCTTTTACTTATACTTTCTCTTTAAAACCGATACTTAAACTTGCTGAATTTAATACCATAAATTTAGAGGGATTTTTTTTTATATATACGCGTACGTATTTACTATTCACGTACGTATACTATTTAAATGCAGAATTTGAAAAACATAAGGATTTAAATTATACATACACAATTATATACTTGTTTATCTGATTACTATTCACCAGATACTATTTAAATATACTACTCATACATATACTGTTTACTGTTCTAAAATACCGTTTAACCTTTACTATTCAAAATACTATTTAACTGTCACCATTCAAAATATTATTTACTCATACTGTGCGGAAGAATACTCGCGGTGTATCCATAACCTCATCCTCACATCCACCTCCGCCACCATCATCGTCCCTTGAAGTTTACGCTATAGGATGCTTACCTACATCATGATCACACTCCGTGAGCTTTACGCCCAGTAAGTACAACATGTTAACCGCAAAACATGTTTAAAACATAGCACATATGTAAAATCATAGGCATGACATATATCACTTAATAAATCACATACCATATAAGCATATCACATATCAGCTCACATATCATGTCATCACATAACATGTCATAACAGTGAATATAAAACTTCACATACTTTATGCATGACAGAAGCATCGTGTACTGTATGCACTCTACTGAAAAAGAAAGCATAGCGAACTATAACTAATGCATGGTCCGGTTATGTTCATTTATGCTTCAAACTTCTCTTTTCTTTTCTTATCTATTTAGGGCCCATGTGTCAGTACCGTGTGCGCGCAGACCAACGGTAACTCCCGAGGTCAACTAATGCCGAAGAGCCATCAACCGATGCTCAACTTTTGGCCTTAACTTTCTTTAACTGGAAACCCCTTCGACTGAAGGAGCCGGTACGACACACCTATTTATTTCCATCTTGTTTAACTGTTCTAGCCATATGCTTCTCTAAGCTGTCCCCAATCCTACGCGGTAGGGATCTATGGCTTCTATCTTGTTCTTTCATCAATCTACTCGATTGTGAAACTATATTCTCTTATGTATGCTGTGCAGCATCGTGTGCAAGATACATACTTAAAATACTGGAAAAGAATCATTTTAAATTCATTTTATCCATGCTGTAGGCGGAGTTGTACTTACCTGTCAGTAGACAGTTTATACTCTCGCCTTTGTCACAATACAGGTACCTCCCTATAATCATAATGCATTACATTAACATTCACTCTTGGGTCACCGTGGTCATTAGTGACTAATAAAAATTCTCGTTATGTGGTACCGATCCTTATCGGTACTAATTGCCCTATTCTTAAGAATTTGATTTTCTAATCATTGTTAATTAATTTATTTACCCAATAAATTAATTAACATCGCTCTTAGGTCAATCTATCGTTAGGAACTAATAAACTTATCGTTGTGTGGTATCGATAGGCTGCTCTACTTTGGGAAATTTGATATCTAATTTTTAATCGTGCTTGATTAATTTGTCTACTTGACAAATTAATCACTGTCTCTCACTATCCCATTCCGACTTGGTCCTTGACTGGCTAACCGACCAATCAACTGACTGAATACCTCCCCTATGACCATTTAGCCTGTCGGGTTACCGTTACCGATGTAATCGCCTCAAATTTTATACTTCGATCGCACCCGTCCCTCGGGTGGTACTATTCTGACATAGGGGTCGTTTTCTTACATTACGAAATTTCTAATGAGACGGTTCACTAATCCTCACAACGTCCGTCCTTCTTTCCTGGACCTAGGTCATCGAGGGGGCTCGGGTTTCCATCCCGATCACATTTTCAGCCCTCGTTTCCTAAAATACCCCTTTGTGCCGTTTTCGAAATTTCGGCAGCATTTCCGCTTAATTTTTGGGTTTCCGGCGTTTAGGAAACGCCTCAAAACCATCTAACCTATTCTAACCTGCCACGTACTAAACCAGAGGCCTAATTTTTACGTAAAAGCTCCGCTTTTTACGTAAAAATATTCACATTTCTTCACATTCTCTTTTTTGACATTTCATCCCTTTCTCTTACAATTCCTCAAGACAGTAAACCATAATTCATACATAATTATTTCTAATAATAAATTGAGGAATCAAGGGATCAAAACCACTACCAAAATCGTTCCCGTCGGCGGTCGGACGAACCGTTCGGTCTCGACCGCACAATCTTTGAATCGACGTTCTCCACTTTTGAAACTCCGGTTTGCAAATCCGATGCCGCGGATGAGTCCGGAACGTCGAAAATAGGCCAACAGGCCATTCTTCAATTTTCGGTCTCCGGGTCGCCGTTGACCGGTGTTGATCGCCATTGACCGGCGTTGACCGCCGTTGACCACGGCGGCGATGGGAGTGGCGACCACCATCTTGAAGAGCTCGACGAGAGGAACCCATTGGTGGTGTCAATTTCACCAATCGAGGCTCCTATCACCGGAAATCGGCCCTCGAAAAGTCGGCGTTGGATCTTCATTTTCTGGCGTTGTTGCCCAAAATTGATTTGGGGCTTTTGATCTACGTGTTGTTCTGAGCATTTTGATACCCACCTTGCAACTCAACTCCACCGGAATAGTGAGATCCGACGGCGGCGACGGCGACGGCGACGGTGAACCTTGGCCGGCACGATCCGGCGGCTGTTGACGTGAAATGAAGCCTGGGTTTTGTTCTACTCTTCACCACGAATCCATTGGGACCGGAATCGTGGCATTTGGAGGTCGGACGGCGAAGATACGGCGGTTTGAAAAATTCGGCCACCGGTGGCTTTGGGCGGCGCGTGCGGCGTGCTCCGGTGTCGGTTCGGTCAACTCAGCCCACCGTTGGAATCAGCTCGTCAAGAGCTTTCCAATGGTGCCGGCGGTGTCGAAAACGGAGGCCGGATTCGATGGTCGGTCACTGTTCATCATCGTGTGGTGTTGGGGGAGGAAATGAGATTTGGAAAAATTATGGGGCTATTTTTCAATAGTCCCAAAAATTCCGTCCTTTTATACTAATTTTTTGAAAAATTTTAAGATAGGCTATACTGACTAATTTGGGCGTGCTGAACCCAAATATATCAGTTTTATCTTCATCCGAGGTCGTCTCGACCAGTTTCCCGATACTGCATGATTCCCGGTCAAAAATTACTTTTTGTGCTCAAATGACTAATTTGAGCATTCTGATTCCAAATATATCAGTTTTATATCAAGAAAAGGTTATCTTGACCAATTTCTTGATACTGTGGTTAGGCCTACACTGTGTTGACACTGTGCACGCATAACGAGGCGTTTTCGCGTGAAAATTCAAACACAGTCTCTCTTGACTAATTTGGACGTGCTGATTTCAAATTTATCAGTTTTACATCCATCTAAGGTTTTTAGACCAGTTTTCGGGATCTATATGACCCTGTCTCGAAAAACGTGTCAGGTGCCCGATTGACCAATTTGGGCGTCCTGAGTCTAAATATATCAGTTTCGGGGCGAGAAAAGGTCGTCTTGACCCTCATCCCGATACTGCGTATCTTTTAAACAAAATCTACATTTTGTGCTCAATTGACCAGATTGAGCCTGCTGACTATTAATATATCAGTTTTATGCCAGATTAAGGCCGTCTTGGCCACTAACCTGACACTGCGTTTCTCACTATTCACTAATCACTATTCACTATCTGACTGACTAATCCGAGCATTCTAACTCCGATTTTGTCAGTCTCTGGGCGAGAAGAGGTCATCTAGACCACTTTTCTCCATACTGTACATCTATTAGGGCAATTATCACTGCTGCGCTCAGATGACCAGTCTGAGCGTACTGATGACTAGCTCATCAGTTCTGTATCATGAAATGGTCGTCTAGACCGGTTTCTTGATATTGCGTGTCTCAACGCATACTCACATAATAGGGTGGACCGATTTCACTGTCGGTTGCCCCTTTCACTGCATAAATAGTAATTAAACGTCACTATACCCGTTTAATTCATTCAACTGAAAAGCACACTGTGTTTATTAACTTAATTACATCATTACATAGTAATTAAGTTTCATAATTCATGAGAGCCATTACAGTGGCTCTCGGCTCATTACACAGCCTTCTACACAGACTCTTACACGGGTGTGTACAAGGCAACACGGGTGTGTACATTTCGGACACGGGCGTGTACTAGTTGAGACTACTCAACATGGCCATGTCTTTGAAATACATTCATCTATCTGAGCGGTACACAGCCTCTTACACAATCATGTACTTGACCGTGTTTCTTAAATTTGCACTAAAAGACATTAAATTATGTCCATTTTATTCCTTAATGACTTATTACAGGTAAGTAGGTGCCATGAAAATGGCGGTCATTACAACCTACCCCCCTTACAAAATTTTCGTCCTCGAAAATTAGAATAATTCCAGGAAGTCTCTTCTCATGTCTTCTTCCCATTCTCATGTGGCTTCCTCAACACTATGATTCCGCCACAACACTTTTTCTAGCAGTATACTTTATTCCTAAGTACCTTCTCCTCTTTGACTAGGATCCGCACTCCTCGTACGTCGGATCAGCGTATACTAAAACGGATTCTTGGCTAAGAACATGGGAGCTGTCTAGCACGTACGTCTTCAGCATCAAGACGTGAAAGATGTTGTGCACTATAGCTAACTCGAGAGGAAGCGTTAGTCTAGAAGCCACCTTCCCGACTTTCTCTATTATCTCGAGGGTCCTATATACCTAAGACTGAGCTTTCTTTTATTTTCAATACGCATCACCCCTTTCATGAGTGCCGCCTTGAAAAAGACCGAGTCTCCTACTTGAAACTCGAGGGGTCTACGGCGCCTATCGTCAAAATTCTTCTGTCGACTGTGTGCTGTATCTAACGTTTCTCGTATCAGTTTCACGTCTGCCATGGTATTCTTGATGATGTCTGAGCTAATTAGCCGTTTCTCTCCGGTTTCGTACTAATGAGCCAGGGATCTACATTCCTTTCCATAGAGTGTCTCGTACGGTGCCATTCCTATCTAGAAATGGTTGTTGCTGTTGTATGAGAACTCGCTCAATGGTAGCTTCTGATTCCAATTTCCTTTGAAGTCTAGGACGTAGGTCTCAACATGTCCTCTAACATCTGTATGGTCCTCTCAGACTAACTGTCGGTCTGAGGATGAAATGTTGTGCTGAACTCTCATTTGGACGGTAATGCGACTTAAATGCTTTGCCAAAATCTAGAGGTAAAGCATCCACTACGATCTGAGACGATCGACTCTGGTACCCATGCCGTTTCACGAACTGTGCCGCATGGATTCTGCTAGTCGTTCCACCAAGTAGCTAACTTTCATTGCTAAAAAAAAAGAAAAATTAACTGATTTCATCAGTCTGTCTACAATCACCCAGATTGCGTCATTATCGTTTGACGTCTTCGGTAGTCCGACTACGAAATTCATCGTAATCTGGTCCTATTTCCACTCGGGTAGCTTAATTTTCTACAATTATCCTGCTGGGCGCTGGTGTTCTGCCTTAACCTTCTGACACGTAAGGTATCTGGCAACGAACTCGACAATGTCATTCTTCATTTCAGGCCACCAAAAGCTTTCCTTCAGGTACTTGTACATCTTATTCGCTATCGGATGTACTGAATATGACGTCTCGTAAGGTTCCAAAAGGATTCGCTTCTTGAGTTATTCATCTTTCAGAACACACACTCTATCTCTGTAGTAGAGTACGTTATCCTTAAGGATCTTAAACTCTGAACCCTTGTCCTCCATAGCTTCCTTTCTGGACTTGAGCAGGGACAAATCGAAACCTTGACCGATCTTGATCCCTTCTTGGAATGTCGATTGGAGGGTCATGTCAGACAATCTCCCTATCAAAATCTTGATCTCGCTGTCGCATAGCTCCTTTGTAGCGCTCCTGACAAGGCACTAATAGTCATAGGCATAGTAATATACTTCTGACTCCGTGCATCGGCCACCTTATTGGCTTTCCCCGGATGGTATAGGATCTCACGGTCGTAATCCTTACCAACTCTAGCCATCTACGCTGCCTCATATTGAGCTCTTTTTGCATGAATATACACTTGAGGCTCTGATGGTCCGTGTAAACCTCGCACTTGGCTCCATACAGGTAGTGCCTCCATACTTTTAATGTAAAAACTACTACTGCTAGCTCCAGATTACGCATTGGGTAGCTCTTTTCAGGGTCTTTGAGTTGTCGTGAAGCATATGCGACTACTCGACCACTCTGCATCAACACAGTTTCCAACTCGGTTTTAGATGCGTCGCTTCAAATCACAAAGCTTCCCTGACCAACATTTGAAATGGTCAGCATTAGAGTGCTTATAAGTCTTCATTTCAGCTCTTGAAAGCTTTCCTTATACTTGTTGATTCACTTATACCTCTTTCCCTTCTTGGTGAGCTCTGTGAGCGAAGCAGCTAACTTTGAGTAGCCTTCGACTAAGTGTAGGTAACATCCTGTTAGTTTAAAGAAACTGTGAATTCCCGTTACGTTCCTCTGAGCTGGCCACGCGCTAATTGCATCAATTTTCATCGGGTCCACAGATACTCCTTCCTTGGGGACTACATGGCCTAGGAAATGGACCTTCTCCAGCCAAAACTCGTACTTGGAGAACTTGGTGTATAACTGATGGTCCTGTTGCATGCGCAAAATGATAATTAAGTGCTCTTTGTGCTCTTCCTTCGTCTTAGAGTGTATAAGTATGTCATCGATGAACACAATGACAAACTTATCCAAATAGTCCTTGAACATGCAGTTCATCTGGTTCATGAAAGTTGCTAGCGTGTCCGTCAATCTGAGCAACATGAACAAAAACTCGTAATGTCCGTACCGCGTTTGAAGGGCTGTTTTGGGTACATCTTCTTTCCTGATTCGTAGTTGATGGTACCCTGAACGTAGATCAATCTTCGAGAACATTGCAGCGTCTCAGAGCTAATCAAATAGATCGTCAACTCGCGGCAACAGATGCTTGTTCTTAATCGTAATCCTGTTCAACTCTCTGTAGTCGATGCACATTCTCAGTGGTCCATCTTTCTTCTTCACGATTGGTATGGGTGCTCTCAAGGGTGAATAGCTCTGTCGCATGAATCCCTTATCTATTTAGTCCTTTAGCTGGGCTTTGAGCTCCTTTAGCTCTACAGGGCCCATTCCGTAGGGGGCCTCCAAGATGGGGCTGATTCTAGTAGACGTTCAGTCTCGAACGAGATCCTGCGCTCTTGTTGGAGTCCTGCAAGATCTTCTGGAAACATCTCCATGAATTCCCTGACTATCGGTACGTTGTCGGGTCCTATCTCTATTCCTTGAGTCTTATCTGCTACGTATACTAGGAAGTCCGTGCATCCACTGGATAGCATCTCGCGAGCCTTTACTGCTGATATCATCGTCTTTGGTTGCTCTGGCAACAAACCCTTATAGATGAACTTTTCACATCCGATTGGTTCGAAAACGATTTTCCGCCTTCAACAGTTTATGACAACGTTGTGTCCTAAGCTTTTTTTTTTTTGGCAGAATCTGATGATGCAACGAATGGGTGGCTCCAGAATCAAGTAGAACTAACGCATCAAAGTTGGTGATAGAAAGCTGGCCTGTCACCATTGCAGAAGTTACAGCTTCAACGTCACTCCCCGTGTAAGCATAGATTCTCCCTTAGCTGTCTGAAGCTTTCAGTATACCTTGTGTGATTGAAGGGTCTTCGATCCTGGTCTGGTTGGTATAAAGTTGATTATTCCCAGTGCGGGGTTGATTCTGTCGATTCTGCAGGTTGGAGTGGCAATTTTTTGGCATAGTGGCCTTTCATGCCATAGATGAAACAACCACTTACTCCTTGCTTACATTCTCCTGAGTGCCTCTTTCCGCATTTCGTGCACGTCGGATATTGGCTGTCATTCCTTTCTTGTCGTCTCTCTTCTAGGGAAATTCTACTGTGAATCTTGGTTGCTCTAATTCCCCTTTTCTCTTGTTGTTGTCATGGGAATGCCTGCTATTCTAGCCGGTTCCCACATTCTGTCCTCTGTGTTGTGACTCGGGGTTCTGCTTCTCTTGAGCCTGCTTGGCTTGCGTTTTCTCCTCCATTCGTGCCTTAAAATTCTACGCCTTTCGCTCCTTATCCTGAGCCGATCAGTACTCGGCTCAGATAGCCTTGCTGACACATTCTGCTAGCGTCGCTGGTCCGTGGCTTCCGCTACAGACCTAAACTGTGATTTCTGTTCTGAACATCTTCAACATTCGTCTGATTCTTTCCTTTTGGTCGGTACCAAATCTGGATAAAGTTGAGCCAACTGCTCAAATTTCTTGACTGCCTCCATAACAGTCATACTACCTTGGTGCAAGTTGTCGAACTCGTCTTACTGCGCTACTAGTGCTTCATCGTTGAAGTACATCTCCTTGAATTCCTCAATGAAATCGCTCCAGCTCATCTCTCTAATGTTCCTCCTAATGGTTACCATCTTCCACCACTAACGCGCCTCATTGTGCAGGGTGAAGGATGTGTACATCACTTTCTCTCTCTATCTGTTAACCCTATAAAATCCAAGATTACTTGGATATCCGTTAGCCAGTCATTGGCCTCTATAGGGTTGGTGATTCCTTCGAATTCTAACGCTTTCATGCGCTAGAATCTCTCATATAAGTCACCTTCCCTAGGGATTAGCAGAAAACAATTGCTGCTACGAAAGCAGCCATTACTATGGGTGCTAGTGCTTCCTGAGCTGGAGGAACTGCTTGTTCCCTTAGAGTTTCTGGGGCTGCTAGAGCCTCCTGTGCTAGCATCTTTACTGACTGTGGTGCCTGGGGTTGCTGGCCCAGCTGTTCCCTAAGCTGGTTTAGCTCCGGTTGCTAGTTCTCCATCATCTCTCGCATGGCTGCGATCTGTGCTATCAACTCATCCTCTCGGGATGCTGGGTTTAACTAAGCTCTTGTTCTTGCCATGTTTTTCTATGTAACCCTATCGTACAGCAGGAAAGGAAAATATAAGTCTCTTAAATTCTGTACTTGGGACTCATATCACATATCATTTTCTTTCTTACTTAACAATCTTACTTAAACATTATGAATATAAATATACACACTATATCCACCTTTCTTTCTCTCATACTGTGATGTTCAATATGATTACCGCATTGTATTGGGACATCGTCTGAGTGCTAGGATCCGTCCTGCACTTTCTGTCATATCATACTCACACTTGTGGAAAAAAAATTATATCTGGCCCCTAGGGCAAAGCTTTACTGCTTATCTCATAATATATTTCACATAATATATATACATATATTCAAGATTCTAGTTTAGCGGGAGTGACACACACTTCCCCTATACGATCCCAACAAGTACATTATGCTTCAACTGACGGGGGAGAGCTACTGCTTCCCTCTATATATTTTCAAAACTAACATTCCCGTAGAAGGGTTACTACTATTGGAAGGACAATCCTGATTCAGTATCAGGCATCTCCTCATCATCACTATCGCTGAGTGAGTACTCCTCTGGGTTTTCCTCTTCTTCTCAGTCGAAACTGACCTCATCATCACTGGCTATGATGACTTGGGGTTCGTACATCCCCATCTATTCGTCATTACTAAAGCGGTTGGGGATCTCCTCTCCCTCATCGTCGGGATGGGCGTCGAAAAGAGTCTCGTTATCTTCCTCTTTTATGGGGTGTTCGGGAGACATACGGGCTGGTTCGGGGTTCTCCATCGGCTCCCTATTGCCCTTGTGTACTTCTGGCTGGTGCTCGGCCATGAACTCTTCATCGGCCAGTTGGGGTGCTGGTTCTATCGAGTCACCCTCCATAATGGCGGCTGCTATAATGCCTTGGGCTTGTGCAGGGTTCCTGGGGTTGAGCACTTTTCTCTCGGCGTTCACTATCTCCTTGATAAGGCTTGCTAGTCCTGCTTGATCTCTCTTCTAATTCTGTTTGGCAAGGTCTCTTTCTCTCTTTGGGTCTTCTCCTGTCTTGATCCACTTCTGTCTCGGAATGTATTGTAGAAGTCCATATTGGTTCCTTGTAGCGAACAGCATACGTTAGAACTGTATCACCGGACATCAGCTGCAGTCTTTCAGTCCGATGAACAAATTCTCGTATATCCATAACTCTAGAGAACTTAGGCGGTTTCACTCCCCGCTTGCCCATAAAGAAAAACTGAGGCTGATGCTGGACTGCTCTCAGAGATTGGCTCGATCGTGGTATGGCGAAACTCGACACAGTTAAGAGCTCATCCTGGTCATAAGGATCCCGATACACACGAGAGTATCTTCCTGAGAGATATCAACAGCCAACAGGACTCAGTTATCCTGGTCAATGGCGTACAATTAGGGAATCACTTTGATAACATGAAACCAGCCCTGACATTCTCATGGAGTGCAGGAGTACTGTTTGCCACTCGAAACTTAGTGGACAGCTAGCCCTGAAGATCGGTACAACTCGGGCAGCAATCCATGTTCTTTCTCTGAGCAGTTCTCTAGCACTGCACGGTCGTGATTTTTTGTATAATGATCTCAGCATCTTTTCATCTTATCCTTGCCATCATAGATTTCGTCGTTTCATTACTATAAAATGTTATCTTCAATAGATAAACATTTACTGACTAAAAAATAAAACTAACTTACTTGGACAGATGAGGCAGGCATGCGGCGATGTGAGGTAGGATGGCAGGAAACCGCTCTGATACCAACTGTGACGCCCCGTGCCCTCAGCGGCCCGGACCGTCACTGTAAACTATATTACTTAACTTGCTTCTTTAGCTTTTACTTATACTTTCTCTTTAAAACCGATACTTAAACTTGCTGAATTTAATACCATAAATTTAGAGGGATTTTTTTTTATATATACGCGTATGTATTTACTATTCACGTACGTATACTATTTAAATGCAGAATTTGAAAAACATAAGGATTTAAATTATACATACACAATTATATACTTGTTTATCTGATTACTATTCACCAGATACTATTTAAATATACTACTCATACATATACTGTTTACTGTTCTAAAATACCGTTTAACCTTTACTATTCAAAATACTATTTAACTGTCACCATTCAAAATATTATTTACTCATACTATGCGGAAGAATACTCGCGGTGTATCCATAACCTCATCCTCACATCCACCTCCGCCACCATCATCGTCCCTTGAAGTTTACGCTATAGGATGCTTACCTACAGTATGAACACACTCCGTGAACTTTACGCCGAGTAAGTACAACATGTTAACCGCAAAACATGTTTAAAACATAGCACATATGTAAAATCATAGGCATGACATATATCACTTAATAAATCACATACCATATAAGCATATCACATATCAGCTCACATATCATGTCATCACATAACATGTCATAACAGTGAATATAAAACTTCACATACTTTATGCATGACAGAAGCATCGTGTATTGTATGCACTCTACTGAAAAAGAAAGCATAGCGAACTATAACTAATGCATGGTCCGGTTATGTTCATTTATGCTTCAAACTTCTCTTTTCTTTTCTTGTCTATTTAGGGCCCATGTGTCAGTACCGTGTGCGCGCAGACCAACGGTAACTCCCGAGGTCAACTAATGCCGAAGAGCCATCAACCGATGCTCAACTTTTGGCCTTAACTTTCTTTAACTGGAAACCCCTTCGACTGAAGGAGCCGGTACGACACACCTATTTATTTCCATCTTGTTTAACTGTTCTAGCCATATGCTTCTCTAAGCTGTCCCCAATCCTACGCGGTAGGGATCTATGGCTTCTATCTTGTTCTTTCATCAATCTACTCGATTGTGAAACTATATGCTCTTATGTATGCTGTGCAGCATCGTGTGCAAGATACATACTTAAAATACTGGAAAAGCATCATTTTAAATTCATTTTATCCATGCTGTAGGCGGAGTTGTACTTACCTGTCAGTAGACAGTTTATACTCTCGCCTTTGTCACAATACAGGTACCTCCCTGTAATCATAATGCATTACATTAACATTCACTCTTAGGTCACCGTGGTCATTAGTGACTAATAAAAATTCTCGTTATGTGGTACCGATCCTTATCGGTACTAATTGCCCTATTCTTAAGAATTTGATTTTCTAATCATTGTTAATTAATTTATTTACCCAATAAATTAATTAACATCGCTCTTAGGTCAGTCTATCGTTAGGAACTAATAAACTTATCGTTGTATGGTATCGATAGGCTGCTCTACTTTGGGAAATTTGATATCTAATTTTTAATCGTGCTTGATTAATTTGTCTACTTGACAAATTAATCACTGTCTCTCACTATCCCATTCCGACTTGGTCCTTGACTGGCTAACCGACCAATCAACTGATTGAATACCTCCCCTATGACCATTTAGCCTGTCGGGTTACCGTTACCGATGTAATCGCCTCAAATTTTATACTTCGATCGCACCCGTCCCTCGGGTGGTACTATTCTGACATAGGGGTCGTTTTCTTACATTACGAAATTTCTAATGAGACGGTTCACTAATCCTCACAACGTCCGTCCTTCTTTCCTGGACCTAGGTCATCGAGGGGGCTCGGGTTTCCATCCCGATCACATTTTCAGCCCTCGTTTCCTAAAATACCCCTTTGTGCCGTTTTCGAAATTTCGACAGCATTTCTGCTTAATTTTTGGGTTTCCGGCGTTTAGGAAACGCCTCAAAACCATCTAACCTATTCTAACCTGCCACGTACTAAACCAGAGGCCTAATTTTTACGTAAAAGCTCCGCTTTTTACGTAAAAATATTCACATTTCTTCACATTCTCTTTTTTGACATTTCATCCCTTTCTCTTACAATTCCTCAAGACAGTAAACCATAATTCATACATAATTATTTCTAATAATAAATTGAGGAATCAAGGGATCAAAACCACTACCAAAATCGTTCCTGTCGGCGGTCGGACGAACCGTTCGGTCTCGACCGCACAATCTTTGAATCGACGTTCTCCACTTTTGAAACTCCGATTTGCAAATCCGATGCCGCGGATGTGTCCGGAACGTCGAAAATAGGCCAACGGGCCATTCTTCAATTTTCGGTCTCCGGGTCGCCGTTGACCGGTGTTGACCGCCATTGACCGGCGTTGACCGCCGTTGACCACGGCGGCGATGGGAGTGGCGACCACCATCTTGAAGAGCTCGACGAGAGGAACCCATTGGTGGTGTCAATTTCACCAATCGAGGCTCCTATCACCGGAAATCGGCCCTCGAAAAGTCGGCGACGGCGGCGGTGTTGGATCTTCATTTTCCGGCGTTGTTGCCCAAAATTGATTTGGGGCTTTTGATCTACGTGTTGTTCTGAGCATTTTGATACCCACCTTGCAACTCAACTCCACCGGAATAGTGAGATCCGACGGCGGCGACGGCGACGGCGACGGTGAACCTTGGGCGGCACGATCCGGCGGCTGTTGACGTGAAATGAAGCCTGGGTTTTGTTCTACTCTTCACCACGAATCCATTGGGAACCGAATCGTGGCATTTGGAGGTCGGACGGCGAAGATACGGTGGTTTGAAAAATTCGGCCACCGGCGGCTTTGGGCGGCGCGTGCGACGTGCTCCGGTGTCGGTTCGGTCAACTCGGCCCACCGTTGGAATCAGCTCGTCGAGAGCTTTCCAATGGTGCCGGCGGTGTCGAAAACGGAGGCCGGATTCGATGGTCGGTCACTGTTCATCATCGTGTGGTGTTGGGGGAGGAAATGGGATTTGGAAAAATTATGGGGCTATTTTTCAATAGTCCCAAAAATTCCGTCCTTTTATACTAATTTTTTGAAAAATTTTAAGATAGGCTATACTGACTAATTTGGGCGTGCTGAACCCAAATATATCAGTTTTATCTTCATCCGAGGTCATCTCGACCAGTTTCCCGATACTGCATGATTCTCGGTCAAAAATTACTTTTTGTGCTCAAATGACTAATTTGAGCATTCTGATTCCAAATATATCAGTTTTATATCAAGAAAAGGTTATCTTGACCAATTTCTTGATACTGTGGTTAGGCCTACACTGTGTTGACATTGTGCACGCATAATGAGGCGTTTTCACGTGAAAATTCAAACACAGTCTCTCTTGACTAATTTGGACGTGCTGATTTCAAATTTATCAGTTTTACATCCATCTAAGGTCTTTTAGACCAGTTTTCGGGATCTATATGACCCTGTCTCGAAAAACGTGTCAGGTGCCCGATTGACCAATTTGGGCGTCCTGAGTCTAAATATATCAGTTTCGGGGCGAGAAAAGGTCGTCTTGACCCTCATCCCGATACTGCGTATCTTTTAAACAAAATCTACATTTTGTGCTCAATTGACCAGATTGAGCCTGCTGACTATTAATATATCAGTTTTATGCCAGATTAAGGCCGTCTTGGCCACTAACCTGACACTGCGTTTCTCACTATTCACTAATCACTATTCACTATCTGACTGACTAATCCGAGCGTTCTGACTCCGATTTTGTCAGTCTCTGGGCGAGAAGAGGTCATCTAGACCACTTTTCTCCATACTGTACATCTATTAGGGCAATTATCACTGCTGCGCTCAGATGACCAGTCTGAGCGTACTGATGACTAGCTCATCAGTTCTGTATCATGAAATGGTCGTCTAGACCGGTTTCTTGATATTGCGTGTCTCAACGCATGCTCACATAATAGGGTGGACCGATTTCACTGTCGGTTTCCCCTTTCATTGCATAAATAGTAATGAAACGTCACTATACCCGTTTAATTCATTCAACTGAAAAGCACACTGTGTTTATTAACTTAATTACATCATTACATAGTAATTAAGTTTCATAATTCATGAGAGCCATTACAGTGGCTCTCGGCTCATTACACAGCCTTCTACACAGACTCTTACACGGGTGTGTACAAGGCAACACGGGTGTGTACATTTCGGACACGGGCGTGTACTAGTTGAGACTACTCAACATGGCCATGTCTTTGAAATACATTCATCTATCTGAGCGGTATACAGCCTCTTACACAATCATGTACTTGACCGTGTTTCTTAAATTTGCACTAAAAGACATTAAATTATGTCCATTTTATTCCTTAATGACTTATTACAGGTAAGTAGGTGCCATGAAAATGGCGATCATTACAAATTTAATGTCTTTTAGTGCAAATTTAAGAAACACGGTCAAGTACACGATCGTGTAAGAGGCTGTATACCGCTCAGATAGATGAATGTATTTCAAAGTCATGGCCGTGTTGAGTAGTCTCAACTAGTACACGCCCATGTCTGAAATGTACACGCCCGTGTTGCGTTGCACACGCACGCGTAAGAGTTCGTGTAGAACGCTGTGTAATAAGCCGAGAGCCACTGTAATGACTCTCATGAATTATGAAAATTAATTACTATGCAATGATGTAATTAAGTTAATAAACACAGTGTGCTTTTTAGTTGAATGAATTAAATGGCAATAGTAATGTTTAATTACTATTCATGCAGTGAAAGGGGCAACCGACAGTGAAATCGGTCCACCCTATTATGTGAGTATGCGTTGAGACACGCAATATCAAGAAACCGGTCAAGGCGACCATTTCATGATACAGAACTGATGAGCTAGTCATCAGTACGCTCAGACTGGTCACCTGAGCGCAGCAGCGATAATTGCCCTAATAGATGTACAGTATCGAGAAAAGTGGTCTAGATGACCTATTCTCGCCCATAGACTGACAAAAGCAAAGTCAGAACGCTCAGATTAGTCAGTCAGATAGTGAATAGTGAATAATGAGAAACGCAGTGTTAGGTTAGTGGCCAAGACGGCCTTAATCTGGCATAAAACTGACATATTAATAGTCAGCAGGCTCAATCTGGTCAATTGAGCATAAAATGTAGATTTTGTTTAAAAGATACGTAGTATCGGGATGAGGGTCAAGACGACCTTTTCTCGCCCCGAAACTGATATATTTAGACTCAGGACGCCCAAATTAGTCAATCGGGCACCTGACACGTTTTTCGAGATGGGGTCATACAGATCCCGAAAACTGGTCTAGAAGACCTCAGATGGATGTAAAACTGATAAATTTGAAATCAGTACGTCCAAATTAGTCAAGGGAGACTGTGTTTGAAATTTCACGCGAAAACACCTCGTTATGCGTGCGTAGTGTCAACACAGTGTACGCCTAACCACAGTATCAAGAAATTGGTCAAGATGACCTTTTTTTGATATAAAACTGATATATTTGGGTTCAGCACGCCCAAATTAGTCAGTATAGCCTATCTTAAAATTGTTCAAAAAATTAGTATAAAGGGGTCGAAATTTTTAGATTTTTGTAAAAAGGGCCCCCATTATTTTTTTTTCCTACCCTTTTCTCCCCCACACCACACGAAGATGAACAGTGACCGACCATCAAATCCGGCCTCCATTTTCAACACCACCGGCACCATTGGAAAGCTCTCGACGAGCTGAGTCCAACGGTGTGCCGAGTCGACGGAACCGACGTCGGAGAACGCCGCACGCGCCGCCTAAAGCCGCCAGTGACCGAATTTTTCAAACCGTGATTTCTCCATCGTCCGACGTCCAAATGCCACGATTCCGGTCCCAATGGATTCGTGGTGAAGAGTAGAACAAAACCCAGGCTTCATTTCATGTCAACAGCCACCGGATCGCACCGCCCAAGGTTCACCGTCACCATCGCCATCGTCACCATCGAATCTCGCTATTTCGGCAGAGTTGAGTTGCAAGGTCGGTATCAAAATGCTCAGAACAACACGTAGATCAAAAGCCCCAAATCAATTTTGGGCAACAACGCTGGAAAATGAAGATCCAACACCGCTGCCGTCGCCGACTTTTCGAGGGCCGATTTCCGGTGATAGGAGCCTCGATTGGTGAAATTGACACCATCAATGGGTTCCTCTCGTCGAGCTCTTCAAGATGGTGGCTGCCACTCCCATCGCCGCCGTGGTCAACACCGGCCAACGACCGGTCAATGCCGGTCAACGGCAGTCAACGTCGGTCAACGGTGACCTGGGGACCGAAAATTGAAGAATGGCCCGTTGGCCTATTTTTGACGTTCTGGACATGTCTGCGGCATCGGAATTGCAAACCAGAGTTTCAAAAGTGGAGAACGATGATTCAAAGATTGTGCGATCGAGATCGAACGGCTCACCCGACTGCCGACGGGAACGATTTTGATAGTGGTTTTGATCCCTTGATTCCTCAATTTATTATTAGAAATAATTATGTATGAATTATGATTTACTGACTTGAGGAATTGTAAGAAAAAGGGATAAAATGTCGAAAAAGAGAATGTGAGGAAATGTGAATATTTTTACGTAAAAAGTAGAGCTTTTACGTAAAAATTAGGCCTCTGGTTTAGTACGTGGCAGGTTAGAATAGGTTAGATGGTTTTGAGGCGTTTCCTAAACGCCGGAAACCCAAAAATTAAGCGGAAATGCTGCCGAAATTTCTAAAACGGCACAAATGGGTATTTTAGGAAACGAGGGGTGAATATGTGATCGGGATGGAAACCTGAGCCCCCTCGATGACCTAAGTCCAGGAAAGAAGGGCAGACGTTTACAGGATTAGTGAATCGCCCAATTAGAAATCTCGAAATGTAAGAAAACGACCCCTAGATCAGAATAGTGCCACCCGAGGGACGGGTGTGATCTAAGTATAAAATTTGGGGCGATTACATCGGTAATGGTAACCTGACAGGCTAAATGGTCATAATTCAGTCAGTTGACTGGTCGGTTAGCCAGTCAAGGACCAAGTCGGAATGGGATAGTGAGAGACAGTGATTAATTTGTCAAGTAGACAAATTAATCAAGCACGATTAAAAATTAGATATCAAATTTCCCAAAGTAGAGCAGTTGGGTACCGATAGGCATCGGTACCACACAACGATAAGTTTATTAGTTCCTAACGATAGAGTGACCTAAGAGCGATGTTAATTAATTTATTGGGTAAATAAATTAATTAACAATAATTAGAAAATCATATTCTTAAAAAGAAGGCAATTAGTACTGATAAGGATCGGTACCACATAACGAGAATTTTTTATTAGTCACTAATGACCACGGTGACCTAAGAGTGAATGTTAATGTAATGCATTATGATTACAGGGAGGTACTTGTATTGTGACGAGGGCGAGAGTATAAACTGTCTGCTGACAGGTAAGTACAACTCCGCCTGCAGCATGAATAAAATGATGTTAAAATGATGCTTTTCCAGTATTTTAAGTATGTATCTTGCACACAATGCTGCACAGCATACATAGGAGCATATAGTTTCACAATCGAGTAGATTGATGAAAGAACAAGATAGAAGCCATAGATCCCTACCGCGTAAGATTGGGGATAGCTTAGAGAAGCGTATGGCTAGAACAGTTAAATAAGATGGAAATAAATAGGTGTGTCGTACCGGCTCCTTCAGTCGAAGGGGTTTCCAGTTAAAGAAAGTTAAGGCCAGAAGTTGAGCATCGGTTGATGGCTCTTCGGCATTAGTTGACCTCGGGAGTTACCGTTGGTCTGCGCGCACACGGTACTGACACATGGGCCCTAAATAGATAAGAAAAGAAAAGAGAAGTTTGAAGCATAAATGAACATAACCGGACCATGCATTAGTTATAGTTCGCTATGCTTTATTTTTCAGTAGAGTGCATACAGTACACGATGCTTCTGTCATGCATAAAGTATGTGAAGTTTTGTATTCAGTGTTATGACATGTTATGTGATGACATGATATGTGAGCTGATATGTGATATGCTTAAATGGTATGTGATTTATTAAGTGATATATGTCATGCTTAGGATTTGAAGTATGTGCTATATTTTAAACATGTTTTGCGGTTAACATGTTGTACTTACTGGGCGTAAAGCTCACGGAGTGTGTTCATGCTGTAGATAAGCTTCCTATAGCGCAAACACCAAGGGGCGATGATGGCGGCGGAGGTGGATGTGAAGATGAGGTTATGGATACACCACGAGTATTCTTCCACACAGTATGAGTAAATAATATTTTGAATGGTGACAGTGAAATAGTATTTTGAATAGTAAAGGTTAACAGTATTTTGGAACAGTAAACAGTATATGTATGAATAGTATATTTAAACAGTATCCGGTGAATAGTAATCAGATAAACAAGTAGATAAATGTGTATGTATAATTGAAATCCTTATGTTTTTCAAATTCCGCATTTTAATAGTATGCATACGTGAATAGTAAATACGTACGCGTATATAAAAAAATATATCCCTCTAAATTTATGGTCTTAAATTCAGCAAGTTTAAGTATCGGTTTTAAAGAAGAAGTATAAGTAAAAGTTAAAGAAGAAAGTAATAGTTTTCAGTGACGGTCCGGGCCGCTGAGAGCACGGGGCGTCACAGTTGGTATCAGAGCGGTTTCCTGCCATCCTACCTCACATCACCGCATGCCTACCTCATCTGTCCAAGTAAGTTAGTTTTATTTTTTAGTCGATAAATGTTTATCTATTGAAGATAACATTTTATAGTAATGAAACGACGAAATCTATGATGGCGAGGATAAGATGAAAAGATGCTGAGATCATTATACGAAAAATCACGACCGTGCAGTGCTAGAGAACTGCTCAGAGAAAGAACATGGATTGCTGCCCGAGTTGTACCGATCTTCGGGGCTAGTTGTCCACTAAGTTTCGACTGGCAAATAGTACTCCTGCACTCTATGAGAATGTCAGGACTGGTTTCACATTATCAAAGTGATTCCCTGATTGTACGTCATTGACCAGGATAACTGAGTCCTGTTGGCTGTTGATATCTCTCAGGAACATACTCACGTGTGTATCGGGATCCTTATGACCAGGATGAGCTCTTAACTATGTCGAGTTTCACCATACCACGATCGAGCCAATCTCTGAGAGCAGTCCAGCATCAGCCCCAGTTTTTCTCTATGGGCAAGCAGGGAGTGAAACCGCCTAAGTTTTCTAGAGTTATGGATATATGAGAATTTGTTTATCGGACTGAAAGACTGCAGCTGATGTCCGGCGATACAGTTCTAACGTATGCTGTTTGCTACAAGGAACCGAAATGGACTTCTACAATACATGCCGAGACAAAAGTGGATCAAGATAGGAGAAGACCTAAAGAGAGAAAGAGACCTTGCCAAACAGAATTAGAAGAGTGATCAAGCAGGACTAGTAAACCTTATCAAGGAGATAGTGAACGCCGAGAGAAAAGTGCTCAACCCTGGGAACCCTACACAAGCCCAAGGCATTATAGCAGCCGCCATTATGGAGGGTGACCCGGTAGAACCAGCACCCCAACTGGCCGATGAAGAGTTCATGGCCGAGCACCAGCAAGAAGTACACAAGGGTAATAGGGAGCCGATGAAGAACCCTGAACCAGCCCGTATGTCTCCCGAACACCCCATGAAAGAGGAAGATAGCGAGACTCTTTCCGACGCCCATCCCGATGATGAGGGAGAGGAGATCCCCAACCGCTTTAGTAATGACGAATAGATGGGGATGTACGAACCCCAAGTCATCATAGTCAGCGATGATGAGGTCAGTTTTGACTGAGAAGAAGAGGAGAACCCAGAGGAGTACTCACTCAGCGATAGTGATGATGAGGAGATGCCTGATACTGAATCAGAATTGTCCTTCCAATAGCAGTAACCCTTCTGCGGGAATGTTAGTTATGAAAATATATAGAGGGAAGCAGTAGCTCTCCCCCGTCAGTTGTAGCATAATATACTTGTTGGGATCGTATAGGGGAAGTGTGTGCCATTCCCACTGAACTAGAATCTTGAATATATGTATATATACTATGTGAAATACATTATGAGATAAGCAGTAAAGCTTTGCCCTAGGGGGCAGATAAAAATTTTTTCCACAAGTGTGAGTATGATATGACAGAAAATGCAGGATGAATCCTAGCACTCAGATGATGTCCCAATACAATGCAGCAATTGTATTGAACATCACAGTATGAGAGAAAGAAAGATGGATATAGTGTGTATATTTATATCCATAATGTTTAAGTAAGATTGTTAAGTAAGAAAGAAAATGATATGTGATACGAGTCCCAAGTATAGAATTTAAGAGACATATTTTCCTTTCCCGCTGTACGATAGGGTTACATAGGAAAACATGGCAAGAACGAGAGCTTAGTTAAACCCAGCATCCTGAGAGGATGAGTTGATAGCACTAATCGCAGCCATGTGAGAGATGATGGAGAACCAGTAACGGGAGCTAAACCAACTTAGGGAACAGCTGGGCCAGCAACCCCAGGCACCACAGTCAGTAGAGATGCCAGCACAGGAGGCTCCAGCAGCCTAAGAAACTCTTAGGGAGCAAGCAGTTCCTCTAACCTAGGAGGCACTAGCACCCATAGTAATGGCTGCTTTCGTAACAGCAATTGTTTTTCTACCAATCCCTAGGGAAGGCGACTTGTATGAGAGATTCTGTGTCACGGCCCAAAATTTTGACACGTGACACGGCAGCCAAATCATAATATCAACCCGAGATTTAAGGAAAACATTTATTACAAAAACAACGGGTCAACATTATAATTTAGCTAAGCCTAATTATAAAGTAGCATCATAACCACAAAACAAAATAAAGCAGAAAGTAAATACCTTTTAATGCGGAAATCAAACACAAAATCGGCTTTCAAAAGAAATTACCAACAATAAATATTCCCAAGCATAGAATTTAAATAACGTGAAATAAAGTCCAAACTTAATGTCTCATTACATCAGAATGAGAAACAGAAAGAAGAAGATGGAGAAAACGGATAGCATCATCCTCGATAGAAACAGAATGGCTCAACGATTTTCGGAACTGCTACCTCCCGCACCTAGAAGTAGTCATTTCGAAATCACAAAGAAAAGGGACGTGAGCGCTGGCTCAGTAGGACAAAAACAAAGGTGGATTAAACAGGTAGCATTTAAATGTATGGCATAATATTTGTTTCCAAAAATAAAATCAACAATTTAAGAATATATGGCATAATAATCATTTAAAACAAATAATCAACAATTTCGTGAAAACACTTTTAATATAAGTTTTTTTCTGCTGAGGACTTAGCGTAGCTGCAATATACGTGCCCCAATATTAAAATAATAAATCATTAAAACAAACCATCATATTATGAGTGAGGACTTGTCGTAGCTATAATATACGTGCCTCGAATTTGAATTATCCTAGATCATCTCGTTACGGTCTAAACAGGCCGAACGGCCCTGCGCAGGTTTAGGGACTTTCCCCATGGCGTCAACTCTGGGACGCACGCATCATTTACAATGATCATGAACTAGAGCTCAATTATGTTCACCGGATTATTCAAAAGATGGTATTTACCAAGTTATATTATGCCATAAATCAAAACACGTTTTAAAATACACATTTAATTACCAAATACGTTGCATGCGTTTATTTCATCAAAAACAATATAATAATTTCATAAATTGAAAATAGCATGCCATCGATAAAACAGGGAAATTTAAAACACTTGACTACTCCCAGAAAATGCTAGAACGTCCTCCTCAATTTTCGCACAAGCATTGCGATAATGTGATCCACCAATCAAGCAAGAACGTCAAATAATTCCTATAATCAAACATATGATCAGTCTAGGTCTAGACATAATCATCCAATCATTTTAGTGTGCCACAAAAGATTTCAAAACGTGTAATAAACATTTGGGATTTTAAAATTTTTGAAAAACTCTAAGTTAAGATATTTCTGGTCATGGGCAGACTGACCTAGGCTGATTGTAAAATCAATATCAATTCATTTTTAATACCAAAAATTCTAAATTTTTAATATGTTAAACTAGACATCCGTAGCTTTAATTCTATATAATTTTTATAATTTTGGGACATCGTTTGGTCATTCAACTAGGCCAAAAACCGAGGGTTGTTTTCAGGCATAAAAATCTGGGTTTCAGTTTCGGTTCAAAACCTGGCAGTTCTGTCCGCCTATCTTAGAAAAATATTTTGACTGGGAAAACAGATGAGTTTGGTTCTGAAATTTTTCAGACATTTATGGGACATCTTGAATTTAATTTTAGGCTCAAGAATCACTCAAAAATCGTTTTTAAAACTCAAGTTATGGCTGACACAAATTTACTGTTCATATGGTAATTTTCCAGATTTCCGTTTTTCTGTGTCCGAATTTCGATTAGCCTCAAACCAATTCAATTTTCATCCAATGATCACGAAATTTTGTGGAAAACCTTATTTATATTGTTAGGAAATGCCCTAAGTATTAGAGACATTTTGATGTATTCATTTTGAACTGGATAATAAAATTATACTTAGAGGTTATTCATTACATTGCTATCTGTCCTCGTCTTATTTACATGTTAAAGTAAATGTAAGCAAATATGGCTCACTGACTGCTTGTGTTAAAACTGTTAGAACGTTGCATGCAATGGATTTTTGTATGCAAGAAGACAATGTTCTAAAGTTAGCAGTCTAAACTATGGTCTGTAGTCTATGGGGTTAGACCGAGCATCTAACTCATGTTAAGACTATTATGTTGTCTAAAGCCTTGGAGGGGACGGTCTGTCTTGACTGTCTGGAGCTGGACTCCCAAGTAGAGACATGGATATGTTGCTTGGAGGTGACATATTAGACCGGGACTAAAGCGTGATTGATCTACGTAGTCCGCTATGAGTGGATCAATCTGCTTTTGACGTTCATTGTGCAATAACCTTAATCCTGAGTAAATGAACTACTTCATGTATATGACTTGTGTACTTTGATGTTCCAATGGCTAAAGCGTCTCAGAGGTAGTAAGCTTATAGACCGGTTCGTTGGGTGCATGACTTGTATACGATGAAGGGTTTGTTTGCAGATATCGGAATCATAGCTCTGAGGAGTTAAAGGTATCCTCTTAAAGGCATTATACTGAATGTGAAAATGGACAAGGCCTTGGGTCCTCTGCTGGGCGGATGACTTCTTATTCACATATGGTGAATAATCATTTTCTTGATTCGGTAGTATAATGGAACTTTAAGATAGCCTGATCAGTAGGATTAAACGGACTTTGACCTAAGGCTGATCATGGATATCATATGAGGGTTTTGCATATATGACAAGGTCATTGGATGGTAGCTCGTCACAGGCTTACGTAATACGGTATATAATTGGGAGTTCAGTTTCAGGTTTATAGTGGTGTGACTCTGAAATTAGTGATCATATGATTGAGTTGTTCGGTACAGAATGATGATCATATGGAATCACGGGAGCCCGATTATATATGTCCAATCAGTCCCTCTACTAGCTCCACATAATTCCTTAACGTTTGGCAAATTGATTTGTGTATGCTATTGGCTAGTTTATTATGCATGGATGGTGATGACACAGGATTAGGATGGTAGACAAGATTCTCTCCGGTTGGATTCAGATTTTGTTTTGGATAATAGAGTACACAATTATTCGAACTCCAAATAAAGTTGCCATGATTTTATTTGAGATTGGATTGGAGTTGTAGAAAATTATCCATGAGAACAAGAATATGAAATACAACTGTTTTGTGGAATTTGAAATTTGAATTTTGAAATTTGAAATTTGAATTTTGAAATTTGAAATTTGAATTTTGAATTTGAAATTTGAATTTGAAATTTGAATTTGAAATTCGAATTTGAAATTTGAATTTGAAATTTAAATTTGAAATTTGAAATTTGAAATTTGAAATTTGAATTTGAAATTTGAATTTGAAATTTGAAATTCAAATTTTGAATCACAGTCCAAGTAGGATTCGAATTTGTTGTGGAAAATCCACAAGGTTTGAAATTCGAATTTGAGTTGGATTTGGAGAGGATAATCTTGTTAGAATCCTACTTGAATTTTGAATCCAAATCCCAACAAATAAGGGACGAAATTTTGAGGATAATCCTCATGAAAGATTTCGGATTTTGTGGATAAGATTCAAGGGAATATTCAAGCTTCAATCCTAGTTGAATTTGGTTTCTCTCTCCTCCCAAAAGTGGCCGAAATTTTGGATCCCTAATCCTAGGAAATTCGGTTATTTTTGGATAAGGTTAAGATGAGATTTTGCTTGAGAAATCCTAGTGGAATTTTGATTCTCCCTTATCCTAAAAGTGGCCGAAAATTTGGAGGATTTTCTCCTTGTGAATTTCGGATTTTTTGGTTGGAAAAGGGAGATAAAATTCTAGCTAAAATCTTGTTAAGATTTGGATTGGATTTATCTAGAAAAACCGAATTTAATTGTGGAGATTCTCCCTTGGAAAATTCGGATTTTTTGGGTTTGGATAAGGGAAAATATCTTTTCCTAGTCCAATTCAAATTCAGAGATTCACCTCATGCAGGTCTATAAATAGAGGTCCTGCCACTCCAGTTCTCTCAGACCACAGACTCTCAGGTGAGCAGGCTTATTGTTGCACAGCTCATCGTGACAATAAAGTTCTTTAGAGATCTGGGTGGTCGGAAGAAGACTAGCAGTGCTAGCATACCGATCGAGGTTCAGAGTGCCCACACACTCAGCCATTCGGGAATTGGAGAATAGTAGAGAAGGCTAGTTGGTTGAAGCCTCCAGTCATTCTCCTCCTGCATATTGGCGTCCTTGAGGTATGAGTTTTAATTGTTGTTGATTTATTGTATATGGCATCATGAGATATTTAACGATCTAAAATTTTTTATTGTTCCGCTGCGCCACTCTGATACGTTTTTACCGGTTTATTTTCCTACATATATGTCATTAACACAACCTAAGAATCAAATTGACAAAATCATAAAATCTTACACATATGATAATAGGGTTTTTGAAAAGGGGATCAATGAGGTAAAATTTTAGGGTTTGAGAGAAAAATCACACCTTGTTTGTGCTGCCCTATTTTTGATGCTTGGTCTCCCTTTTGGCTGAATTTGTGTGAGTATTGGAGTCTTCAAAACAGTATGGAAATAGTGGAGAAAACCATATAAATTTCGGATTTAAAATCAAAACGAGAAGGAAGGAAAAAGTTTGATTTCTCACCTTGTTTTTGTCTCAAAAGTTGTTGAATCTTTGAGCTGCCTTTTGGTAGGTTTTGTTTACTGTTTTGGGTGTGTTTTGGGAGAGAAACTTCAGAGAGGGGAGAGGGGAAAGCTGGCCGAAATTTTGAGGGTGAAAGGAGGGGTGAATGAGAGTTAAAAGGGGGTTTTTATACTAGGTTTTTCTTTCCCTTTCTCTTCCTTGTTTGGCTGAAAATTTTAAGGGGCAAAAGGGAAAGTTTTGTGCTGTTTTGAGGCTAGGGTTTTCTCTCTTATTTCCCCTTAAGTGGCCGAAAATTATCCCTTAGTTTTTAAGGAAAAATAATTTGAATTTTAATTGAGTTTTGACCTAGCTTTTAATTCAAATAAAATCTCCTTTATTTCCTACATTTTATGGCCGAATTTCTTCTTTTTATCTAAGGAATGAAATTTGAATTTGAATCCTTCTTGGATTTGTGGAATTTAAATTTTAAATTAAATCCCAAGTGATGGCTGAATATTTTAGGGTTTCTTTTTGAAGTTCAAATTGTTGACTTTTTGAGCGGAATTTGACTAGGAAACCAAACTAGGGTTTCCAAAAGGATTTTTAATTAATTTTTGGCACACTAATTTTATTTAAATTATATATTGACCCTTAAATAAAATTTAAGACGTCACATTCTGACGCATGAAAGCGTTAGAATTCTTAAGAATCACCAACCCTATAGAGGCCGATGATTGGCTAACGGATATCCAAGTAAAATCTTAGATTTTATAGGGTTAACAGATAGAGAGAGAAAGTGATGTACGCATCCTTCACCCTGCGCAACGAGGCGCGTTAGTGGTGGAAGATGGTAACCATTAGGATGAACATCAGAGAGATGAGCTGGAGTGATTTCATTGAGGAATTCAAGGAGATGTACTTCAACGAGGAAGTACTAGTAGCGCAGTAAGACGAGTTCGACAACCTGCACCAAGGTAGTATGACTGTTATAGAGGCAGTCAAGAAGTTTGAGCAGTTGGCTCAACTTTGTCCAGATTTGGTACCGACCAAAAGGAGAGAGTCAGACGAATGCTAAAGATGTTCAGAACGGAAATCACAGTTTAGGTCTGTAGCGGAAGCCACGGACCAGCGACACTAGCAGAATGTGTCAGCAAGACTATCTAAACTGAGTACTGGTCGGTTCATGAAAAGGAGCGAAAGGCGCAGAATTTTAAGGCACGAAAGGAAGAGAAAACGCAAGCTGAGTAGGCTCAGGGGAAGCAGAACCCCGAGTTACAATACAGAGGACAGAATGTGGGAACCGGCCAGAATAGTAGGCATTCCCATAACAACAACAAGAGAAAAGGGGAATTACGGCAATCAAGATTCACAGAAGAATTTCCCCAGAAGAGAGACGACCAGGAAGGAATGACAGCCAATACCCGACGTGCACGAGATGTGGAAAGAGGCACCCAGGAGAATGCAAGCAGAGAGCAAGTGATTGTTTCATCTGTGGCAAGGAAGGCCACTATGCCAAAAAAAAAAAAGAAATTGCCACTCCAACCTACAGAATCGACAAAATCAACCCCGCACTGGGAATAATCAACTTCACACCAACCAGACCAGGATCGAAGACCCTTCAATCACACAAGGTATACTGAAAGCTTCAGACAGCTAAGGGAGAATCTATGCTTACACGGGGAGTGACGTTGAAGCTGTAACTTCTGCAATGGTGACAGGCCAGCTTTCTATCGCCAACTTTGATGCGTTAATTCTACTTGATTCTAGAGCCACCCATTCGTTGCATCATCAGATTCTGTCAAAAAAAAAAAAAACTTAGGACACAACGTTCTCATAAACTGTTGAAGGCGGAAAATCGTTTTCGAACCAATCGGATGTGAAAAGTTCATCTATAAGGGTTTGTCGCCATAGTAACCAAAGACGATGATATTAGCAGTGAAGGCTCACGAGATGCTATCCAGTGGATGCACGGACTTCCTAGTATACGTAGCAGATAAGACTCAAGGAATAGAGATAGGACCCGACAACGTACCGATAGTCAGGGAATTCATGGAGATATTTCCAGAAGATCTTCCAAGACTCCAACCAGAGCGCGGGATCTCATTCGAGACTGAACGTCTACTAGAATCAGCCCCATCTTTGAGGCCCTCTACGGAATGGGCCCTGTAGAGCTAAAGGAGCTCCAAGCCCAGCTAAAGGACTAAATAGATAAGGGATTCATTCGACAGAGCTATTTACCCTGGAGAGCACCCATACCATTCGTGAAGAAGAAAGATGGACCACTGAGAATATGCATCGACTACAGAGAGTTGAACAGGATTATGATTAAGAACAAGCATCTGTTGCCGCGAGTTGACGATCTATTTGATTAGCTCTGAGACGCTGCAATGTCCTCGAAGATCGATCTACGTTCAGGGTACCATCAACTACGAATCAGGAAAGAAGATGTACCCAAAACAGCCTTTCAAACGCGGTACGGACATTACGAGTTTCTGTTCATGTCGCTCAGATTAACGGACGCACCAGCAACTTTCATGAACCGGATGAACCGCATGTTCAAGGACTATTTGGATAAGTTTGTCATTGTGTTCATGATGACATACTTATACACTCTAATACGAAGGAAGAGCACTTAATTATCATTTTGCGCATGCAACAGGACCATCAGTTATACACCAAGTTCTCCAAGTACAAGTTTTGGCTGGAGAAGGTCCATTTCCTAGGCCACGTAGTTCCTAAGGAAGGAGTATCTGTGGACCCGATGAAAATTGATGCAGTTAGCACGTGGCCAGCTCAGAGGAACGTAACAGGAATTCACAGTTTCTTTAAACTAACAGGATATTACCTACACTTAGTCGAAGGCTACTCAAAGTTAGCTGCTCTGCTTACAGAGCTCACCAAGAAGGGAAAGAGGTATAAGTGAATCGACAAGTGTGAGGAAAGCTTTCAAGAGCTGAAATAAAGACTCATAAGCACTCCAATGCTGACCATTTCAAATGTTGGTCAGCGAAGCTTTGTGATTTAAGCGCCGTATCTAAAACCAAGTTGGAAACTGTGTTGATGTAGAGTGGTAGAGTAGTCGCGTATGCTTCACGACAACTCAAAAACCTTGAGAAGAGCTACCCAACGCGTGATCTGGAGCTAGTAGCGATAGTTTTTACGATAAAAGCATGGAGGCACTACCTGTACGGAGTCACGTGCGAGATTTACATCGACCACTAGAGCCTCAAATTTATCTTCACGCAGAAAGAGCTCAACATGAGGCAGCGTAGATGGCTAGAGTTGGTAAGGATTACGACAGTGAGATCCTATACCATCCTGGGAAAGCCAATAAAGTGGTTAATACGTAGAGTCAGAAGCATATTACTATGCCTATGAATATTAGTGCCTTGTCAGGAGCGCTACAAAGGAGCTATGCGGCAGCGAGATCAAGATTTTGATAGGGAGATTGTCTGACATGACCCTCCAATCGACGCTCTAAGAAGAGATCAAGATCGGTCAAGGTTTCGATTTGTCCCTGCTCAAGTCCAGAAAGGAAGCTATAGAGGACAAGGGTTCAGAGTTTAAGATCCTTAAGAATAACGTACTCTACTATAGAGATAGAGTGTGTGTTCTGAAAGATGAAGAACTCAAGAAGCGAATCCTTTTGGAACCTTACGAGACGTCATATTCCGTACATCCGATAGAGAATAAGATGTACAAGTACCTGAAGGAAAGCTTTTGGTGGCCTGAAATGAAGAATGACATTGTCGAGTTCGTTGCCAGATACCTTACGTGTCAGAAGGTTAAGGCAGAACACCAGCGCCCAGCAGGATAATCGTAGAAAATTAAGCTACCCGAGTGGAAATAGGACCAGATTACGATGAATTTCGTAGTCAGATTGCCGAAGATGTCAAACGATAGTGACGCAATCTGGGTGATTGTAGATAGACTGACGAAATCAGCTAGATTTTTAGCAATGAAAGTTAGCTACTCGGTGGAACGACTAGTAGAAATCTATGCGGCACAGTTCGTGAAACGGCACGGAATACCAGAGTCGATCGTCTCAGATCGTAGTGGATGCTTTACCTCCAGATTTTGGCGAAGTGTTCAGGCTGCATTACAGTCCAAGTGAGAGTTCAGCACAGCATTTCATCCTCAAACCGAAAGTTAGTCTGAGAGGACCATACAGATGTTAGAGGACATGTTGAGACCTGCGTCCTAGACTTCAAAGGAAATTGGGATCAGAAGCTACCATTGAGCGAGTTCTCGTACAACAGCAACTACCATTCCTCGATAGGAATGGCACCATATGATACTTTGTGGAAGGAAATGCAGATCTCTGGCTCATTAGTACGAGTTTGGAGAGAAACAACTAGTTAGCTTGGACATCATCAAGAATACCATGGCAGACATGAAGCTGATACGAGAAACGTTAGATACAGCACACAGTCGATAGAAGAATTTTGACGATAAGCACCGTAGACCCCTCGAGTTTCAAGTAGGAGACTCGGTCTTTTTCAAGGTGGTACCCATGAAAGGGCTGATGCGCATTGAAAATAAAAGAAAGCTCAGTCCTAGGTATATAGGACCCTCAAGATAATAGAGAAAGTCGGGAAGGTGGCTTATAGACTAACGCTTCCTCCTGAGTTAACTATAGTGCACAACATCTTTCACGTCTTGATGCTGAAGAAGTACGTGTCAAACAGCTCCCATGTTCTTAGCCAAGAATTCGTTGTAGTATACGCTGATTCGATGTACGAGGAGAGACCCATGCAGATCCTAGTCAGAGAGGAGAAGGTACATAGGAATAAAGTATACCGCTAGTAAAAGTGTTGTGGTGGAACCATCGTGTTAAGGAAGCCACATGAGAATGGGAAGAAGACATAAGAAGAGACGTCCCGGAATTATTCTAATTTTCGAGGACGAAAATTTTGTAAGGGGGGTAGGTTGTAATGACCGCCATTTTCATGGCACCTACTTACCATGTAATAATTCACAAAGGAATAAAATGGACATAATTTAATGTCTTTTAGTGCAAATTTAAGAAACACGGTCAAGTACACGATCGTGTAAGAGGCTGTATACCGCTCAGATAGATGAATATATTTCAAAGTCATGGCCGTGTTGAGTAGTCTCAACTAGTACACGCCCATGTCTGAAATGTACACGCCCGTGTTGCGTTGCACACGCACGCGTAAGAGTTCGTGTAGAACGTTGTGTAATAAGCCGAGAGCCACTGTAATGACTCTCATGAATTATGAAAATTAATTACTATGTAATGATGTAATTAAGTTAATAAACACAGTGTGCTTTTTAGTTGAATGAATTAAATGGGAATAGTAATGTTTAATTACTATTTATGCAGTGAAAGGGGCAACCGACAGTGAAATCGGTCCACCCTATTATGTGAGTATGCGTTGGGACACGCAATATCAAGAAACCGGTCAAGGCGACCATTTCATGATACAGAACTGATGAGCTAGTCATCAGTACGCTCAGACTGGTCACCTGAGCGCAGCAGCGATAATTGCCCTAATAGATGTACAGTATCGAGAAAAGTGGTCTAGATGACCTATTCTCGCCCATAGACTGACAAAAGCAAAGTCAGAACGCTCAGATTAGTCAGTCAGATAGTGAATAGTGAATAATGAGAAACGCAGTGTTAGGTTAGTGGCCAAGACGTCCTTAATCTGGCATAAAACTGACATATTAATAGTCAGCAGGCTCAATCTGGTCAATTGAGCATAAAATGTAGATTTTGTTTAAAAGATACGCAGTATCAGGATGAGGGTCAAGACGACCTTTTCTCGCCCCGAAACTGATATATTTAGACTCAGGACGCCCAAATTAGTCAATCGGGCACCTGACATGTTTTTCGAGACGGGGTCATACAGATCCTGAAAACTGGTCTAGAAGACCTCAGATGGATGTAAAACTGATAAATTTGAAATCAGCACGTCCAAATTAGTCAAGGGATACTGTGTTTGAAATTTCACGCGAAAATGCCTCGTTATCCGTGCGTAGTGTAACACAGTGTAGGCCTAACCACAGTATCAAGAAATTGGTCAAGATGACCTTTTTTTGATATAAAACTGATATATTTGGGTTCAGCACGCCCAAATTAGTCAGTATAGCCTATCTTAAAATTTTTCAAAAAATTAGTATAAAGGGGTCGAAATTTTTAGATTTTTGTAAAAAGGGCCCCCATTGTTTTTTTTTCCTACCTTTTTCTCCCCCACACCACACGAAGATGAACAGTGACCGACCGTCGAATCCGGCCTCCGTTTTCAACACCGCCGGCACCATTGGAAAGCTCTCGACGAGCTGAGTCAAACGGTGTGCCGAGTCGACGGAACCGACGTCGGAGAACGCCGCACGCGCCGCCTAAAGCCGCCGGTTGCCGAATTTTTCAAACCGTGATTTCTCCGCCGTCCGACGTCCAAATGCCACGATTCTGGTCCCAATGGATTCGTGGTGAAGAGTAGAACAAAACCCAGGCTTCATTTCACGTCAACAGCCGCCGGATCGCGCCGCCCAAGGTTCGCCGTCGCCACCGTCGAATCTCGCTATTCCGGTAGAGTTGAGTTGCAAGGTCGGTATCAAAATGCTCAGAACAACACGTAGATCAAAAGCCCCAAATCAATTTTGGGCAACAATGCCGGAAAATGAAGATCCAACACCGCCGCCACCGCCGACTTTTCGAGGGCCGATTTCCAGTGATAGGAGTCTCGATTGGTGAAATTGACACCACCAATGGGTTCCTCTCGTCGAGCTCTTCAAGATGGTGGCTGCCACTCCCATCGCCGCCGTGGTCAACGCTGGTCAACGACCGGTCAACGGCGGTCAACGTCAGTCAACGGCGACCCGGAGACCGAAAATTGAAGAATGGCCTGTTGGCCTATTTTTGATGTTCCGGACACATCCGCGGCATCGGAATTGCAAACCAGAGTTTCAAAAGTGGAGAACGATGATTCAAAGATTGTGCGATCGAGATCGAACGGTTCACCCGACCGCCGACGGGAATGATTTTGGTAGTGGTTTTGATCTCTTGATTCCTCAATTTATTATTAGAAATAATTATGTATGAATTATGGTTTACTGACTTGAGGAATTGTAAGAAAAAGGGATGAAATGTCGAAAAAGAGAATGTGAGGAAATGTGAATACTTTTACGTAAAAAGCGGAGCTTTTACGTAAAAATTAGGCCTCTGGTTTAGTACGTGGCAGGTTAGAATAGGTTAGATGGTTTTGAGGCGTTTCCTAAATGCCGGAAACCCAAAAATTAAGCGGAAATGCTACCGAAATTTCTAAAATGGCACAAAGGGGTATTTTAGGAAACGAGGGGTGAATATGTGATCGGGATGGAAACCTGAGCCCCCTCGATGACCTAAGTCCAGGAAAGAAGGGCAGACGTTTACAGGATTAGTGAACCGCCCAATTAGAAATCTCGAAATGTAAGAAAACGACCCCTAGATCAGAATAGTGCCACCCGAGGGACGGGTGTGATCTAAGTATAAAATTTGGGGCGATTACATCGGTAACGGTAACCCGACAGGCTAAATGGTCATAATTCAGTCAGTTGACTGGTCGGTTAACCAGTCAAGGACCAAGTCGGAATGGGATAGTGAGAGACAGTGATTAATTTGTCAAGTAGACAAATTAATCAAGCACGATTAAAAATTAGATATCAAATTTCCCAAAGTAGAGCAGTTGGGTACCGATAGGCATCGGTACCACACAATGATAAGTTTATTAGTTCCTAATGATAGAGTGACCTAAGAGCGATGTTAATTAATTTATTGGGTAAATAAATTAATTAACAATGATTAGAAAATAAAATTCTTAAGAAGAGGGCAATTAGTACCGGTAAGGATCGGTACCACATAACGAGAATTTTTTATTAGTCACTAATGACCACGGTGACCTAAGAGTGAATGTTAATGTAATGCATTATGATTACAGGGAGGTACCTGTATTGTGACGAGGGCGAGAGTATAAACTGTCTACTGACAGGTAAGTACAACTCCGCCTGCAGCATGAATAAAATGATGTTAAAATGATGCTTTTCCAGTATTTTAAGTATGTATCTTGCACATGATGCTGCACAGCATACATAAGAGCATATAGTTTAACAATTGAGTAGATTGATGAAAGAACAAGATAGAAGCCATAGATCCCTACCGCATAGGATTGGGGATAGCTTAGAGAAGCGTATGGCTAGAACAGTTAAACAAGATGGAAATAAGTAGGTGTGTCATACCGGCTCCTTCAGTCGAAGGGGTTTCCAGTTAAAGAAAGTTAAGGCCAAAAGTTGAGCATCAGTTGATGGCTCTTCGGTATTAGTTGACCTCAGGCGTTACCGTTAGTCTGCGCGTACACGGTACTGACACATGGGCCCTAAATAGACAAGAAAAGAAAAGAGAAGTTTGAAGCATAAATGAACATAACCGGACCATGCATTAGTTATAGTTCGCTATGCTTTTTTTTCAGTAGAGTGCATACAGTACACAATGCTTCTGTCATGCATAAAGTATGTGAAGTTTTATATTCAGTGTTATGACATGTTATGTAATGACATGATATGTGAGCTGATATGTGATATGCTTAAATGGTATGTGATTTATTAAGTGATATATGTCATGCTTAGGATTTTAAGTATGTGCTATATTTTAAACATGTTTTGCGGTTAACATGTTGTACTTACTGGGCGTAAAGCTCACGGAGTGTGTTCATGCTGTAGATAAGCTTCCTATAGAGCAAACACCAAGGGGCGATGATGGCGGCGGAGGTGGATGTGAGGATGAGGTTATGGATACACCGCGAGTATTCTTCCGCACAGTATGAGTAAATAATATTTTGAATGGTGACAGTGAAATAGTATTTTGAATAGTAAAGGTTAAACAGTATTTTGAAACAGTAAACAGTATATGTATGAATAGTATATTTAAATAGTATCTGGTGAATAGTAATCAGATAAACAAGTAGATAAATGTGTATGTATAATTGAAATCCTTATGTTTTTCAAATTCTGCATTTTAATAGTATGCGTATGTGAATAGTAAATACGTACGCGTATATAAAAAAAAATCCCTCTAAATTTATGGTATTAAATTCAGCAAGTTTAAGTATCGGTTTTAAAGAAGAAGTATAAGTAAAAGTTAAAGAAGCAAGTAATAGTTTTCAGTGACGGTCCGGGCCGTTGAGGGCATGGGGTGTCACAACCAGAGTCTCAAATACATTTTCATGCAGAAGGAGCTTAATATGAGACAACGAAGATGGCTGGAGCTGGTGAAAGACTACGACTGTGAAATCCTATATCACCCAGGAAAAGCCAATAAGGTGGCTGACGCGTTGAGCAAGATGCACTCTTCGACGCTTATGACCATCCAGGCCCTACCGGAAGCACTGCAAAAGGAGCTATGGAGCAGGGAGATTGAGATATTGACAGGAAGGTTGTCTGAAATGACCCTCCAATCAATGCTCATAGAGGAAATCAAGGTTGGCCAGGACCTCGATTCATCCCTGCACAAGTTCAAAAGGGAAGCAATAGAGGACCAGAATTCAAAATTTCAGGTCTCGAAGGATGGCATACTCTATCTCGGAGATAGAGTGTGTGTTCCAAAGGATGAAGAAGTCAAGAAGCGGATCCTGTTAAAAGCCCATGATATGCCGTGCTCGATACATCCAGGAGCAAATAAGATGTACTAGGGCTTGAAAGGAAGTTTTTGGTGGCCAAACATGAAGAATGACGTCGTCAAGTTTGTAGCAAGGTGCCTCACCTGCCAAAAAATTTAAGCAGAACATCAACGACCGGGAGGAGAGCTGCAGAAGATCGAGCTACCAGAGTAGAAATGGGAGCAAATTACCATGGATTTCGTGGTCAGATTGCCCAGGACCTCAAGCAAGAATGATTCCATCTGGGTAATTGTGGATCGACTAATGAAGTCAACTCGATTTTTAGCCATGAAGTTGAGCTACTCGGTAGAGAGGTTAGCAGAAATGTACGTCGCTCAAGTAGTAAGACTACACGGAGTACCCAAATCGATCATCTCAGATCACGATGGATGCTTCACTTTAAGATTTTAGCAGAGTGTTCAAGCTGTAATGGGAACCAAATTAAAGTTCAACACCACTTTCCATCCTCAGACTGACAGCCAGTCTAAGAGGACTATACAAACGTTAGAGGATATGTTGAGAGCATGTGTCTTAGACTTCAAGGGGAATTAGGATCAGAAGCTGCCATTGATAGAGTTCTCGTACAATAATAGCTATCATTCCTCGATTGGGATGGCTCTGTACGAGGCACTTTATGGAAGAAGATGCCGATCTCCGATTCACTAGCATGAGATCGGAGAAAAATAGCTCACTAGTATTGACTTCGTTAAGGATACAACAAAAGCTGTAAGGCTTATACGAGAGAGACTGGATACAGCACATAGCTGCTAGAAGAGTTATGCGGATAGACGATGAAGACCCCTCGAATTTCAAGAAGGAGACTCAGTTTTCCTCAAGGTGGCACCCATGAAAGGGGTGATGCCCTTTGGGAAGAAAGGGAAGCTCAGTCTTAGATATATAAGACCTTTCGAGATCCTCGAAAGGGTTGGGAAGGTAGCCTACCGATTAGCGCTTCCTCCCAAACTAGCTTTCGTACATAATGTTTTCCACGTCTCGATGTTGAAGAAGTATGTGCCGGATAGTTCTCACATACTAAGCCTAGAGCCAGTTGAAGTACATGTAGATCTTGTTAGGAAATGCCCTAAGTATTAGAGACATTTTGATGTAATCATTTTGAACTGGATAATAAAATTATACATAGAGGTTATTCATTACATTGCTATCTGTCCTCATCTTATTTACATGTTAAAGTAAATGTAAGCAAATATGGCTCACTGACTGCTTGTGTTAAAACTGTTAGAACGTTGCATGCAATGGACTTTTATATGCGAGAAGACAATGTTCTAAAGTTAGCAGTCTAAACTATGGTCTGTAGTCTATGGGGTTAGACAGAGCATCTAACTCATGTTAAGACTATTATGTTGTCTAAAGCCTTAGAGGGGACGGTTTGTCTTGACTGTCTGGAGCTGTACTCCCAAGTAGAGACATGGATATGTTGCTCGGTGGTGACATATTAGACCGGGACTAAAGCGAGATTGATGTACATAGTCCGCTATGAGTGGATCAATCCACTTTTGACGTTCATTGTGCAATAACCTTAATCCTGAGTAAATGAACTTCTTCATGTATATGACTTGTGTACTTTGATGTTCCAATGGCTAAAGCATCTCAGAGGTAGTAAGCTTATAGACCGGTTCGTTGGGTGCATGACTTGTATACGATGAAGGGTTTGTTTGCAGATATCGGAATCATAGCTCTGAGGAGTTAAAGGTATCCTCTTAAAGGCATTATACTGAATGTGAAAATGGACAAGGCCTTGGGTCATCTGCTGGGCTGATGACTTCTTATTCACATTTGGTGAATAATCATTTCCTTAATTCGGTAGTATAATAGAACTTTAAGATAGCCTGATCAGTAGGATTAAACGGACTTTGACCTAAGGCTGATCATGGATATCATATGAGGGTTTTGCATATATGACAAGGTCATTGGATAGTAGCTCGTCACAGGCTTACGTAATACGGTATATAATTGGGAGTTCAGTTTCAGGTTTATAGTGGTGTGACTCTGAAATTAGTGATCATATGATTGAGTTGTTCGGTACAGAATGATGATCATATGGAATCACGGGAGCCCGATTATATACGTCCAATCAGTCCCTCTACTAGCTCCACATAATTCCTTAACGTTTGGCAAATTGATTTGTGTATGCCATTGGCTGGTTTATTATGCATGGATGGTGATGGTGATGACACAGGATTAGGATGGTAGACAAGATTCTCTCCTGTTGGATTCAGATTTTGTTTTGGATAATAGAGTACACAATTATTCGAACTCCAAATAAAGTTGCCATGATTTTATTTTAGATTGGATTGTAGTTGTAGAAAATTATCCATGAGAACAAAAATATGAAACACAACCGTTTTGTAGAATTTGAAATTGGAATTTTGAAATTTGAAATTTGAATTTTGAATTTGAAATTTGAATTTGAAATTTGAAATTTGAATTTGAAATTCGAATTTTGAAATTTGAATTTGAAATTTAAATTTGAAATTTGAAATTTGAAATTTGAAATTGAAATTTGAATTTGAAATTTGAAATTCAAATTTTGAATCACAGTCCAAGTAGGATTCGAATTTGTTGTGGAAAATCCACAAGGTTTGAAATTCGAATTTGAGTTGGATTTGGAGAGGATAATCTTGTTAGAATCCTACTTGAATTTTGAATCCAAATCCTAACAAATGTTGCACGAAATTTTGAGGATAATCCTCAAGGAAATTTCGGATTTTTGTGGATAAGATTCAAGGGAAAATTCAAGTTTAAATCCTAGTTGAATTTGGATTCTCTCCTTCCCTGAAAAGTGGCCGAAATTATGGAGGATCTCTCCTAGGAAAATTCAGTTATTTTGGATAAGGTTGAGATAAGATTCAAGCTTGAAAATCCTAGCAGAATTTTTGATTCTCCCTTATCCATAATGGCCGAAATCTTTAGGAGATATTCTCCTTGAAAATTTCGGATTTTTTTGGGTTGAAAAAGGGAGATAAAATTCTAGTTAAAATCTTGTTTAGATTTGGATTGGATTTATCCTAAGAAAACCGAATTTTTTGTTGAGATTCTCCCTTGGAAAAGTGTAGATTTTTTGGTTATGGATAGGGGAAAATATCTTTTCCTAATCCAATTCAAATTCAGAGAATCACCTCATGCAGGTCTATAAATAGAGGTCCTGCCACTCCAGTTCTCTCAGACCACAGACTCTCAGGTGAGCAGGCTTATTGTTCCACAGCTCATCGTGACAATAAAGTTCTTTAGAGATCTGAGTGGTCGGAAGAAGACTAGCAGTGCTAGCATACCGATCGAGATTCAGAGTGCCCACACACTCAGTCATTCGGGAATTGGAGAATAGTAGAGAAGGCTAGTTGGTTGAAGCCTCCGGTCATTCTCCTCCTGCAAGATTGGCGTCCTTGAGGTATGAGTTTTAATTGTTGTTGGTTTATTGTATATGGCATCATAAGATATTTAACGATCTAAAAATTTTTATTGTTCCGCTGCGCCACTCTGATACGTTTTTACCGATTTATTTTCCTATAGATCTAACCTATGAAGAAAGACACGTGTAGATTTTAGCCAGGGAAAATAAGGTTCTTAAGAATAACGTGGTTCCGCTTGTTAAAGTATTATGGCGGAACCATAACCTCGAAGAAGCTACATGGGAACGGGAAGAGGATATGAAAAGAGACATCCCGGATTTATTCTAATTTTTGAGGACGAAAATTTTTGTAAGAGGGGTAGATTGTAAGGACCGCCTCGATCATGTGCTTTAATTTTCAATTTAATGAGAAATTGAAGAATAATTTGATACATTTTAGTGCAATTTTTAAAGTACACGGTCAGGTACACGGCCGTGTACCACACAGACTGTGTACGTGTATGTAGCCATGTAAGTATACATGGCCGTGTAGTAGAACACGGTCAGGTACACAACCGTGTAAGAGGCCGTGTACCGCTCAAGTTGTGAACGTGTGAGAAGCCGTGTAACTGAACATGGCCGTGTAGTAGAACACGGTCAAGAACACGACCGTGTAAGAGGCCGTGTACCTCTCGGGTTAATGAACGTGCAAAAGGCCGTGTTTTGAAACATGGCCATGTTGAAAAACTTCAGCTAGTACACACCCCTGTCCGGTGTATACACGCCCGTGTTACCTTATACACAACCGTGTTAGAGGCCATGTTGAAGGTCGTGTAATGGGCAGAAAGCCGGTACACAGACCCTCAAATTGCATGAAACCTAATTACTATGTAATGAGTAATTAAGTTGGAAAACATAGTATATTTTCCCATTGAATAGACTAAACAGATACGGTACTATTTAAATACTATTCATACAGTGAAAGGGGTGATCGATAGTGAACCCTGTCCACCCTATTATGTGTATAAATGAATGAGACATACGGTATTAGAAAACTAGTCCGGACGACTATTTCTTGACACAAGACTGGTAAGTAGATCACCAGAACGCTCGGACCGAACATCTGAGCACAATAGCGAGAGATAGCCCTAGCAAGGGATATTGAGAAATGGTCCAGATGGCCTCTTCTCACCTAGAGACTGACAAAATCAGAGTCGGAGCACTCAGACCAGTCAGTTAAGTAACAAATAGTAGATAATGAATAGAGAGAAACGCAGCGTCAAGTTACTAGCCAAAACGGCCTTAATTTGACCTAAAGCTGATACATAAACGGTTAGTAGACTCGATCTGGCTGATTGAGTACAAGACGAGAATTTTAGTGTGAGAAGTACATAGTATCAGGATGAGGGTCAAGACGACCTTTACTCACCCCGAAACTGATATATTTGGGCTCAGAATGCCCAAATTAGTCAATCGGGCATCTAACATGTTTTTCGAGGGGTCACACAGATTTTGAAAACTAGTTTAGATGACCTCTGATGGATGTAAGACTGATAAAAATGAAATAAGCACATCCAAATTAGTCAAGAGAGACTGTGTCTGAAATTTCACCCGAGAACGCCTCGATTTACGTGTGAAAGGACAACACAGTGTAGACACAACCATAGTATATGACATGAACAGTAATATAGACTAATAATGGGCTTTAGACAGTAGAAAACAACCAGGAATTTATAGTACAAAAATCGAATTCAGAAAACCAATTTTCGGATGAAATTGGAACACTATCGAGAAAGGACCGAACACCACAGTATAAAATTAGACTGCGATGAGAAGCCAACACAGATAAAATTTGGCCTTAAATTTCCGTGCCCCTTAGCTGCAAAAGCAGCTGTAATCTACAGCACATATAGCCCAAAAGGTGGCCATTAAAATAATCTTCCTAGGCATGACACACTTGAATATTTTATTCAAGGGTTTTTAAAAAGCTAGTCAACAACAATTGTTTATTCCTCCCTCCTTCCAATGAGCAGCCCATGCCCCCTTGGTCTAAAATTGGGCAACATATTTGTCCCAAGATTTGGCTAATTTGGTAGACAATTAAGTAGGATTAAGTCTAAGTAAGTTGGATCAATTTTGCCTATAAAAGGCACCCTTTACACAAGTGATTTGTTTCCTTTCTTTTTGGCTTCCAAAACACTTTTCATTTCCCCTTCTTCTCCTAACTGTAGCTGAACCCCTTAGGCCTCCAAATCCTCCCTATTTCAAGCTTTAAATCATACCATAACTTACCAAAAATCAAACCTCACAAGCTAGTGCTAGGAGGATCCGAATCCAAGTCATTCTAAGGCACCCAGGGTAAGTCATCAAAACCTGATCCTTGTAGTTTTTAGTTTCTGTTTTCATTTGATTTTTAAGAGAAATTTTTGGTATTTGTTCTAGCAAAAACAGACCCCATTCTCTTGGATTCCCACTACCATTTTTGGTTCCTCAAGCCTGGTTGAAACCGTGCTTGGTTCAAGGCACGAAGGTAAACCAAAAAACCTTATCTTGCGTTAGTTAGTTTTAAGTTTTGATCAAGGCCATTTATGTGTATTTATTTATGCAAATGGTTTGTAATAAGTTTATGTTAATCCCTTAGATTATCATTTTTAAGTTCATGTGGTTGTGGTTGTGTTTACATTATTTTTGTTATGGATAGTTATGTGCAAATGAGAGATGAACGTTTTAGTGGCTGGACACAAATCTGTCCTTAGGGAGAGGCCACGGATTTGGGCTATTTCGACCCCCTTAGGATCCAAATTTGGGATTTGGTAAAACACAATGTTTTAAGAAAATTCGATACGGTCATTTTTATGTCAAATACGCCTCGGCCAAAAACGAGCCTAAGATAGGTTTTTAGAGTGTTTTTCACTCAGTGTCCAAAACTGGAAACAAAATCTGAACCCACTATTTAGTCTCGGGTTTTGCTAGATATGGACCACTTAGAGTCCAAACCGGTTCTCAGACTCAATATGAAAGTTGTAGATCTCATCAAAACCTTGAAAACCACTCGCATGTGTCAAAAATTTGGCCGTTTCGGGCCTCAAACCGAGCCATTTTTACAGAGACGTAAAACTGGGATTTTTATAAAAAAAACTGGGCACCAAGCCCACGGGTTTAATTAAATTAGGAGCCGTTAGAGTTAGATTTAGGCTCCGAGATGAACATGAGATTTGTTCAACTTGTCGAGACGAAAACTTTCATGTTTGACAAAATCACAAACAAAGTCATTTAGACCAAGTTTCAAAATAGTTTTCAAAAGTGGTTCAAAAACCACCTTTAAAATGCAAGCTTTAAAAATATAATTTATACACTTCAAAATAAAAATGTATTTTTAACACTTTAAAAATATGAACAAGGTTTCCATAAAAACATCCCCTACCTTCCAATGGGGTGATAAGGGGATGGTTTCAAAATAAAGAAATTTTCCAAGATTTTTACAAGCCAACCCAATCAAATTTTCAAAGTAAAATAGTATGTGTAGCCCGGTAGGCTACCACACCAAACAAACCTTAGTAGCCCTGTAGGCTACTGCCCTAAACAAGCCATAGTGGCCCAGTGGGCCAGTCCACCAAACAAGCCTTAGTAGCCCGGTAGGCTACCACACCCCAACAAGCGAAGTAACCCGGTCGGTTACTACACTAAGTTCACATATAGTAACTCAATAGACTACTTAGTTACCAACACGCTAGTTAACCGGTCAGTTGACTAAGCGGTAAACCAGTCAAGGGCCGCGTTTCGAACAACACAGTGAGGACTGATGATTAATCTGTCAAGTAGATGATTGATCAAACACGACACGAGTTAGACACCAAATCCCCATAATAGGCCAATAGGTTACCGACGGGTCTCGGTACCCCATAGAAACGCAAGTTATAGTCACTAACGTTAATAGTGACTCAACGAGAGTATTAAGGAGAAACGTTATTATGACAGGTGGTAACCTGTGAATTGATAAAGGCGTGATTTCAAGTTGTTTGCAAATAGGTAAGTACAACTCCATCTATGACATGAACGAAAATGCTTTTAAATGATATTTTACAGTATGTTAAAATATGTATGCCATGCACATGATGTTGCACCTCATGTGTAAGAGCATGTAGTTTCACAATTAAGTAGATTGATGAAAAAGCGAGTTAGATGCCATACGTCCCTACCATGTAGGATTTAGGACAGCTTAGAGAAGCATATGGCTAGAAAAGATAAACAAGATGGAAAGTAGTAAGCTTGTCGTACCGGCCCTTTCAAATGAAGGGGTTTTAAGTTAAAGCAGAAAGTTGAGCATCCGTTGATGGCTCTCCGGCTATTTTACCATGGGTGTTACTGATGGTCTGTGCATGCACGGTACTGACACATGGGCCCTAAATAGACAAGAAAAGAAAAGAGACGTTGAAGCATAAATGAACATAACCGGATCATGCATTAGTTATAGTTCACCATGCTTCTAGATACATTCAGTACACGATGTTTCTGTGATACACATGTTATGTGAAGTTTTATAATCATTGATATGGTATATGTGATGTATGACTGCTTATATGTTTTTAAGTATGTACTATTTTTAAACATGTTTTACGGTAAACATGTTGTACTTACTGGGCGTAAAGCTCATATAGTATGTTCATACTGTAGGTAAGCGTCCTACAGCTTAAATCTTAATGGCGATGGTGGCGGCAGAGGCAGATGTGAGGGCAAGGTTATGGAGACACCACGAGTTTATCTTCTGTAAATTTGAGCATCAGTATTTTGAATAGTAATAGTTAAATAGTACTTTGAATAGTAATTATCAGAAAGTATCTTTGAATAGTAATCGTTAAAAAGTATGTTTAAATAGTAACCGTTAAATGGTATTTTTGAATAGTAATCGTAAACCGTATTTTTGAATAGTATCGTTAAATAATATTTTTGAATAGTAATCGTTAAATAGTATTTTTGAATAGTAATCGGTATACGTACGTATCCAGTAAATACATACATGTAAAAACAAATCCCTAATTTTATGATATCTAGTTAAGTACAAGTTGTTAGAAAGTATAAGAAAAGCAAGCAAGTCAGTTTGTTAGGAAATGCCCTAAGCATTAGAGACATTTTGATGCATTTATTTTGAATTGGATAATGAAATTATATATAGATGTTATTCATTACATTGCTATCTGTCCTCATTTTATTTACATGTTAAAGTAAATGTAAGCAAATATGGCTCCCTGACTGCTTGTGTTAAACTGTTCGAACGTTGCATGCAATGGACTTTTGTATGTGAGAGAACAATGCTCTAAAGTAAGCGGTCTAAACTATGGTTTGTAGTCTATGTGGTTAGACCGAGCATCTAACTAATGTTAAGATTATTATGTTGTCTAATGCCTTGGAGGAAACGGTTTGTCTTGACTGTCTGGAGTTGGACTCCCAAGTAGAGACATAGATATATTGTTTGGTGATGACATATTAGACCGGGACCAAAGCGTGATTGATCTACGAAGTCTGCTTTGAGTGGATCGATCTACTTTTGACGTTCATTGTGCAGTAACCTTAATCCTGAGTAGATGGACAGCTTCATGTATATGACTTGTGTACTTTGATGTTCCAATGGCTAAAGCGTCTCAGAGGTAGTAAGCTTATAGACCGGTTCGTTGGGTGCATGACTTGTATACGATGAAGGGTTCATTTACAGATATCGGAATCATAACTCTAATGAGGAGTTAAGGGTATCCTCTTAAAGGCATTATACTGAATGTGAAAATGGACAAGGCCTTGGGTCGTTTGCTGGGCGGATGACTTCTTATTCACATATGGTGAATAATCATTTTCTTTATTCGGTAGTATAATGGAACTTTAAGATAGCCTGATCAGTAGGATTAAACGGACTTCGACCTAAGGCTGATCATAGATATCATATGAGGGTTCTGCATACATGACAAGGTCATTGGATGATAGCTTGTCACAGGCTTACGTAATACGGTATATAATTAGGAGTTCAGTTTCAGGTTTATAGTGGTGTGACTCTGAAATTAGTGATCATATGATTGAGTTGTTCGGTAAAGAATGATGATCATATGGATTTGTGGGAGCTCGATTATATATGTCCAATTGGTCCCTGTACTAGCTCCACGTAATTCCTTAACGTTTGGCAAAATTGATTTATGTATGCTATTGGCTAGTTTATTATGCACAGATGGTGTTGACATTGGATTAGGATGGTGGACAAGATTCTCTCCGGTTGGATTTAGATTTTGTTTTGGATAATAGAGTACACAATTATTCGAACTCCAAATAAAGTTGCCATGATTTTATTTGAGATTGGATTGGAGTTGTAGAAAATTATCCATGAGAACAAGAATTTGAAATACAACTTTTTTGTGGAATTTGAAATTTGAAATTTGAATTTGAAATTTGAATTTGAAATTCGAATTTGAAATTTGAATTTGAAATTTAAATTTGAGATTTGAAATTTGAAATTTGAAATTTGAATTTGAAATTTGAATTTGAAATTTGAAATTCAAATTTTGAATCACAGTCCAAGTGGAATTCGAATTCCTTGTGGTAAATCCACAAGGAATGAAATTCGAATTTGAGCTGGATATGGAGAGAAAAATCTTGTTATAATCCTACTTGAATTTTGAATCCAAATCCTAACAATAATGGACAAAAATTTGGAGGATTATTCTCATGGAATTTTCAGATTTTTGTGGATAAGGTTCAAGGAAAAATTCAAGTTTCAATCTCAGTTGAATTTGGATTCTCTCCTCCCTGATAATGGCCGAATTTTTGAGTAAATCTCCTAGAAGATTTTCGGTTATTTTGGATGAGGATGAGATAAGATTCAAGCTTGAAAATCCTAGTGGAATTTTGATTCTTCCCTTATCCAAAAGTGACCGAAATTTTTGTTGGGATTTCCCCCCTTGGATTTTTGGATTTTTTGGTTGGAAAAGGGAGATAAGATTCATGTTAAAATCTTGTTTAAATTTGAATTGGATAATCCTAATGTTGGCCGAAATTTTGTTAGGATTTTCACCTTGGATAATTTTGGATTTTATGTTGTGGATAAGGGGGAAAATCTTCTCCTAATCCAATTCGAATTCAGAGAATCACCTCATGCAAGTCTATAAATAGAGGTCCTGTAACTCCAATTCTCTTAGACCACATACTCTCAGATGAGCAGGCTTATTGTTGCATAACTCACTGTGATAATAAGTTCTTTAGAGATTTGAGTGATCGGAAGAAGACTAGCAGTGCTAGCATACTGATCGAGGTTCAAAGTGCCCACACACTCAGCCATTCGGGAATTGGAGAATAGTAGAGAAGGCTAGTTGGTTGAATCCCTCCAGTCATTCTCCTCCTGCAAGATTGGCATCCTTGAGGTATGAGTTTAAATTGTTGTTGGTTTATTGTATATGGCATCATGAGATATTTAACGATCTTGAAAAATTTTTATTGTTCTGCTGCACCACTCTGATACGTTTTTACCGATTTATTTCCTTCAATTGGTATTAGAGCCATCTAATGACTATGCCATGTACATAAATTAGACAATTACTTAATTTTTTTATTTATGTATGGATTTGATATTTAGAGAGTGACATTCTAGGTTTCTTTTATGTTGTTATCATGGATTATGTATATAGTATGTGGTTATTTTAATTTTTTGAATTATTATAAACATGCTTGTTTATGCTGGTTATGGTTTCTTAGAATTTAGAAAAATTGTATCTAGGATTTTTATGTAACCATGGGAGCAGTTTATTAATACTGTAATTTTCCCATGGATTTTAATTTTGTCTCTTAGAATTATTATGATTAGAATTTTTGTACACCGAAAACGGTTTAGAATTTTTTATGTATTATTCTTGGAGGAAATTGAAGATTGAAGACCGTAATTTATTTTTCCCAAAAGTTAAATTTGATTTAAAGGTTGAAATTTTGATTCTGTGAAAAATTTCAGTTTAATTGGGATTCAAATTAATTTTTGGAGATCCTAATAGGTAAATTGGAACATGGCATGAAAATTGAGACACGACCCCTCGGAATAGGCCATCGGGCCTTGGTGGGGCTGCAGTCCCTACCCTCGGGCAGGATGGGGTTGCGGCAGCCCCTGTACAGGCCATGACCACCCACGGCTGCAGGCTTGGCCTGTAGCAGAGGGTGGTCGTGGCCTCCCCAAGGCTGGCTGCAGCCTAGGTGTGCAGCCTGTCGGCTGCTGCGCCCAGCCTAGGCGTGTAGCCTGACACTGCAGGCTTGGCCTGCAGCTCGGTAGGGCTGTACAAGGGGCGGCCATGGGCAACCAGCCCCTCGGGGCCTGGGGGTTGCCCACGGCAACTGCCAGCCTCCGGGGGCAGTGGCGCGACGGTTCTAAAATCGAAAAATTTTGATTTTTAAATTTGAGATTTGATTTTAAATCATGTTTAAAAATATGTAATTGAAAATTTAAAATTTTTGAAATTACATATTATTACACATGATGTTTAAAATTGTTTAAAATTTGAATTTGAAATTTAAATTTGAAATTCGAATTCAAAATTTGAATTTGAAATTTAAATTTTAAATGATTTTTGGGATGAGAAATAAATAGAGAAGCTACATAAAGATGGATACAAGAAGACGGAACAAAATTCAAGACCCAAAGAATGCTTTGGATGGAATTTTGTAATCTTTATTTTCTTTGTCCTAGGATGGAACCATGGCTTGGTTATTCTGTCAATTATTTTTTTCTATAATATGTCATGGATGTATAAATATGTATTGATGGATGTTTTATATGCATATTTGATAACATGTTATATAGGATAGGTGAGTGCCACTCATACTATATTGATCATACATACTTGTCAAAACTTGTATGTTTTTCAAAATATTGAGTGGGAGAAGGTTTCAAACAAAACCCATGGCCTCCATTGTTGATCCATATGTGAAAGGATGGTAACGCCTCGCATCAGTTCTGCCCTGACCACACCCCTCGGTAGGTGTTTACTACCGCCGGTATACTAGATTGGATCTCCTATGTGGAAAACGTGTTCGGGTATGATCCTATTCATGACCACCCCTCGGTGGCTTGGTAGGACATGGATCGGGCGACATAAACAATGGTTATACACTCAAGACTTGTTTAGTTATTAACCTTCCCTAGAAGCTCTGTTAACTAAACTGGTGGCCAAATAAGCAGTTATTAATAGATGTCTTAACCTTGGAGGATTTAAGGCAACATATATTAATTGGACGAGGTCCATGTTCTGGCTATTTGTTTTATGACCACCCTTCGGTGGCTTAGGGCAATAGGTGCTGAGAATTACCATTGCAATGCTACATGTTTTTCAAGTTTCATGTAGGAACATACTTGTATGTTTTATTTGCTAAATTATCTGTATATTTGCTTGGGCTTTGTAATGATGTCTAGTATAATTTTATTTCAGTTCAAAATGTCATCAACACCCCTCATTTCAATACTTACTGAGAATAAACTGAATGGTGATAATTATAAAGATTGGAAAAGAAATCTGTTGATAGTTCTCAGCTGCGAGAGACACAAGTTTGTACTGGACGTACCATGCCCACCAGGGCGTAAACCTGACACACCGCTTGAGGAGGTCCTGGTTGCCTATACTTATTGGAGAGAATCTAATGAGACAGCTAGATACTACATTCTAGCTAGCATGACAAGTGCTTTACAAAAGTAGCATGAGACTTATCAAGTTGCTGGGGAGATCATGGAAAATCTGGAGGACATGTTTGAAGGCCAAGAAAAGTTGGCTCGACAGTCTATTATAACCAGTATTATGAACTCTAAGCAAAGGCGGGTACTCCGGTGAAGGACCATATGATCACTCTAATGGGATTCTTCGCTGAGGCTACCGAGAACGGTGCTGAGTTGGACTACAACACCCAGATCGAGATGGTGTTCAAAACTCTGTCTAAAGATTTTGTAGGGTTTAAGGCCGCATACAATCTAGCGACAAGGGAGTTAGGACTAACCGAGCTCATGAAGCAACTCCAAGCTTATGAGCGGATGATCAGGGATAGGGATACGATCCAACCTAAAGGAGAGGCCAATTTGGCAGAATCTTCCAAAACCTCACGGAAGAGGAAGAGGCCAAATTAGAAGCAAGTGGCTTCCAGTTCTTCTAATCCTCCTGTCTCGGATGGGAAGAAGAAGAACAAAAACAAGAAGCCCAAGGACCCTAGAAAGTCCAAGTGCTTCCACTGTGGGAAGGTAGGTCACTTTAAGAAGGCTTGTCGGGAAATCCTAGCCATCAAGGGCAAGGTAAGGAACTTCACTACTTGGAAGCGTGTTTGGTGGAAGAATTGAAAGACACTTGGGTCATTGATTCGGGCGCCACTAATCATGTTTGTTTGTTTATGCAGAGGTTCATGGAAACAAGAAGTCTACATGATAGGAGCCTCTCGTTGCGGACTGGAGATGGCAGCTTGGTGGTGGCTGAGGCAGTGGGAGATATTTATCTTTATTTTGATGAATTTAGGTTTATTTTATTGAAAGACTGTTTTTATGTTCCTAATTTTAGGATTAACCTTATATCGGTAGCTTATTTAATAAAGGATTCTTATTCAGTTTCTTTTAGTAAAAGAGTTGATATTCGTAGAAATAAGTCTTTTATCTGTTCTAGATGGATGGATGAAAACCTATATTTGATCAAACCAAAGATGTACTCACTGCTTGATACCGAATTAATAGATAACTCTAAAAGGTAGAAAGTTTCTCACTCTAACAAGGTGTATCTTTGGCATTTAAGACTTGGTCATATTAATCAAGATAGGTTTCAAAGATTGGTGAAAGACAGTCCTCTAGAATCTCTGGAGGAGGTACGTCTTCCTCAATGTGAGTCTTGTCTAGAGGGAAAGATGACTAAGAGGTCTTTTGGAGCTAAGGGTACTAGGGCTCAGGAGCTCTTAGAAATTGTGCACACTGACGTATGTGGCCCCATGAACGTCACAGCACGAGGAGGGTTCAAGTATTATGTCTCCTTTATAGATGATTACTCAAGGTATGGATATGTGTATCTGATGCATCACAAGAGCGAAACCTTGGATAAATCCGTAAAGACACTTCGATCTGATCGAGGTGGTGAATACCTTTCTAACGAAGTTCTAGGATATCTTGTAGAGAACAGGATATTATCCCAATTGACTGCACCTGGTACTCCACAACAGAATGGTGTAACCGAAAGGAGAAACAGGACCTTGTTGGATATGGTACAGTCCATGATGAGTTATTCAACGCTGCCATTATCATTTTGGGGATATCCTTTACAAACGGTGTGCTATATTCTGAACCAGGGTCTAAGCAAATCAATTCCCATAACTCCATATGAATTGTAGCGTGACAAGAAGCCCTCCCTTGGACAAATGAGAATATGGGACTGCCTGGCACATGTATTAGATGGGGATGCAAAGAAGTTGGAACCAAGATTAGAACTGTGCATGTTTGTAGGGTATCGAAAGGGAACTAAAGGAGGTCTATTCTATAACCCGAAAGAACAAAAAGTCATTGTTTCAACCCATGCGACATTCTTGGAGGAAAGTCACATCAATCACTTTAAGCCTCGAAGCAAAGTGGTGCTAGAGAAGTTATTGGGTGAAAGAACTGCTCTACAAGTTTCGGTCTTGGATGCAAGTCTGAGTTCCGGTGAAAGACTTGTAGACGATCAACAATTTAGGATGCCTCGTCATAGTGGGAGGGTTTCGAAGAAACCTAATTTCTTCATGTATGATGCTGAGGTATACCAGGCCGAGGCTCATGAGCATGAGGATGATCCGGTCACCTATGATGAAGCTATAAATGATATCGATTCTAAATATTGGAAACAGGCTATGAACAATGAGTTGGATTCTATGAAATCCAACTCTGTTTGGGAATTTGTAGATTTGTCAGATGGGATAAAACCCATTGGATGCAAATGGGTCTACAAAAGAAAAAAGGATGCAGAAGGGAGAGTGGAAACTTTCAAAGCTAGACTGGTTGCAAAGGAGTACACGTAAAAGGTTGGAATCGATTATGATGAAACATTTTCGCCTGTTGCTATGCTAAAGTCTATTGGTATTCTTCTGTCCATTGCTGCGGCACTTGATTACGAGTCTGGCAAATGGATGTCAAGACGGCATTCTTGAATGGCCATCTTGAGGAGTGTATCTACATGATACAGCCCGAAGGGTTCATAGCAAAAGGCCAAGAAAAGAAAGTATACAAATTGCTTAGATCCATTTATGGATTAAAGCAAGCATCCCGCTCATGGAACCAGAGGTTTGATCAAGCGATTAAGACATTTGGTTTTGAGCAGAACGTTGATGAACCTTGTGTTTATAAACGTATTAAGGATGGAAAAGTGGTCTTTCTGATACTCTATGTCGATGATATACTACTCATTGGGAATGATGTAGGGAATTTATCATCAGTCAAGCTTTGGTTACACTAACAGTTTGACATGAAGGACTTGGGAGAAGCTAATTATATTCTAGGCATTCGTCTCTTCAGAGATCGAAAGAACAAAATGATAGCGTTATCCCAAGCTTCATACATAGATAAAATAATTAACAAATATGCAATGCAAGAGGCAAAGAAAGTTACATAACCTTCTATTGCCGGTCTAACTCTTTCATTGGATGACTGTCCAAAGACATCGGAAGAAAGAGAGTGTATGAGTAAGGTCCCTTATGCATCCGCTGTGGGTAGCCTTATGTACGCTATGCTTTGCACTCGCCCGAACATATGTTTTGCAGTAGGTATGGTGAGTCAATATCAAGCGAATCCTGGAACCAAGCACTGGCAAGCAGTAAAGCATATATTCAAGTATCTTAAGAGAACGAGGGATTATATGCTAGTGTATTCTAGAGGGGACCTAACACTCATAGGATACACGGACTCAGAATTCCAGACTTGCAAGGATTAGAGAAAATCGACATCTGGTAGTGTTTTTGCTCGGAGGAGGCGTCATTGTGTGGAGGAGTGTGAAGCAGGGCTGCACAGCTGACTCTACTATGGAGGCCGAGTATGTGACTGCGGCTAAGGTATCTAAAGAAGTGGTTTGGCTCTACAAGTTCTTTAGAGACCTTGAGATCATTCCGGGTGTTGACAAGCCTATCACACTTTACTGTGATAACACTGGGGCTATTGCCAACACAAGGGAATCTCTGCACCACAAGAGGACCAAGCACATAGATCAGAGATATCATATTATTAGAGGGCACGTAGAGACAGGCCAAGTAGATGTATATAAGATCGCGTCTGAGGACAACATTGCCGATCCCTTTACTAAGATTTTGGTGGCTAGAAGCTTTGAGAGGCACGTAGAGGGGATGGGGATGCGTAACATGGCACATCTGCCAGCTTAGGGCAAGTGGGAGATTGTTAGGAAATGCCTTAAGCATTAGAGATATTTTGATGTATTTATTTTGAACTGGATAATAAATATATATATAGAGGTTATTCATTACATTGCTATCTATCCTCGTTTTATTTACATGTTAAAGTAAATATAAGCAAATATGGTTCCCTGACTGCTTGTGTTAAACTATTAGGACGTTGCATGCAATGGACTTTTGTATGCGAGAAGACAATGTTCTAAAGTAAGAGGTCTAAACTATGGTCTGTAGTCTATGGGATTAGACTGAGCATTTAACTCATGTTAAGGCTATTATGTTGTCTAAAGCCTTGGAGGGGATGGTTTGTCTTGACTGTCTAGAGTTCAACTCCTAAGTAGAGACATAGATATGTTGCTTGGTGGTGACATATTAGACCGGGACTAAAGCGTGATTGATCTACGAAGTCCACTTTGAGTAGATCGATCTGCTTTTCATGTTCATTGTGTAGTAACCTTAATCCTGAGTAGATGGGTAGCTTCATGTATATGACTTGTGTACTTTGATGTTCCAATGGCTAAAGCGTCTCAGAGGTAGTACGCTTATAGACCGGTTCGTTAGGTGCATGACTTGTATACGATGAAGGGTTCATTTACAAATATCGGAATCATAACTCTAATGAGGAGTTAAGGGTATCCTCTTAAAGGCATTATACTGAATGTGAAAATGGACAAAGGCCTTGGGTCGTCTGTTGGACGAATGACTTCTTATTCACATATGGTAAATAATCATTTTCTTTATTCGGTAGTATAATGGAACTTTAAGATAGCCTGATCAGTAGGATTAAACGGATTTCGACCTAAGGCTGATCATGGATATCATATGAGGGTTCTGCATACATGACAAGGTCATTGGACGATAGCTTGTCACAGGCTTACATAATACGGTATATAATTGAGAGTTCAGTTTTAGGTTTATAGTGGTGTGACTCTGAAATTAGTGATCATATGATTGAGTTGTTCGGTAAAAAATGATGATCATATGGATTTGCAGGAGCCCAATTATATATGTCCAATTGGTCGCTCTACTAGCTCCACATAATTCCTTAACGTTTGGCAAAATTGATTTGTGTATGCTATTGGCTAGTTTATTATGCATGGATGGTGTTGACATAGGATTAGGATGTGGACAAGATTCTCTCTGGTTGGATTCAGATTTTGTTTTGGATAATAGAGTACATAATTATTCGAACTCCAAATAAAGTTGCCATGATTTTATTTGAGATTAGATTGGAGTTGTAGAAAATTATTCATGAGAACAAGAATTTGAAATACAACTGTTTTATGTAATTTGAAATTTGAAATTTGAATTTGAAATTTGAAATTTGAATAGTGGGATTCGAATTCCTTGTGGTAAATCCACAAGGAATGAAATTCGAATTTGAGTTGGATATGGAGAGGAAAATCTTGTTAGAATCCTACTTGAAATTTTGAATCCAAATCCTAACAATAAATGGACGAAAATTCTGAGGATTATCCTTATGGAATTTTCAGATTTTTTGTGGATAAGGTTGAACAAAAAATTCAAGTTTCAATCTCAGTTGAATTTGGATTCTCTCCTTCCTGATAATGGCCAAATTTTTGAGTGAATCTCCTAGAAGATTTTCGATTATTTTGGATAAGGATGAGATAAGATTCAAGCTTGAAAATCCCAGTAGAATTTTGATTCTTCCCTTACCCAAAAGTGGCCGAAATTTTTGTTGGGATTTTCCCCCTTGGATTTTCAGATTTTTTGGTTGAAAAAGGGAGATAAGATTCATATTAAAATCTTGTTTAGATTTGAATTAGATAATCCTAATGTTAGCTGAAATTTTGTTGGGATTTTCCCCTTGGATAATTTCAGATTTTATGTTGTAGATAAGAGAGAAAATCTTCTCCTAATCCAATTCAAACTCAGAGAATCACCTCATGCAAGTCTATAAATAGAGGTCTTGCCACTCCAGTTCTCTTAGACCACAGACTCTCAAGTGAGCAGGCTTATTATTGCATAACTCACCGTGACAATAAGTTCTTTAGCGATCTGGGTGGTTGGAAGAAGACTAGCAGTGCTAGCATACCGATCGAGGTTCAGAGTGCCCACACACTCAGCCATTCAGGAATTGGAGAATAGTAGAGAAGGCTAGTTGGTTGAAACCCTCCTGTCATTCTCCTCCTGTAAGATTGGCGTCCTTGAGGTATGAGTTTAAATTATTGTTGGTTTATTGTATATGGCATCATGAGATATTTAACGATCTTGAAAAATTTTTATTGTTCCATTGTGCCACTCTGATACGTTTTCACCGATTTATTTCCTTCAAGTTTTTAGTGACGTTCCGGACCATTGAGGGCACGGGGCGTCACATTATGTAAAGCTAGTAGAGGGACCAATTGGACATATATAATCGGGCTCCCTTGAATCCATATGATCATTGTTCTATACCGAACAACTCAATCATATGATCACTAATTTCAGAGTCACACCACTATAAACATGAAACTGAACTCCCAATTATATACTATATTACGAAAGCTTGTGACAAGCTAATGTCCAATGACCTTGTCATGTATGCAGAACCCTCATATAATATCCATGATCAGCCTTAGGTCAAAGTCTGTTCAATCCTACTGATCAGGCTATCTTAAAGTTCCATTATACTACCGAATAAGAAAATAATTATTCACCATGTGTGAATAAGAAGTCATCCGCCCAGCAAACGACCCAAGACCTTGTCCATTTTCACATCCAGTATAGTGCCTTTAAGAAGATACCTTTAACTCCTTAGAGCTACGATTTCGATATCTGTAAACAAACCCTTCATCGTATACAAGTCATGCACCCAATGAACCAGTCTATAAACTTACTACCTCTGAGGCTCTTTAGCCATTAGAACATCAAAGTACATAAGTCATATACATGAAGTAGTTCATTTACTCAAGATTAAGGTTATTGTATAATGAACGTCAAAAGCATATTGATCCACTCATAGCGGACTACATAGGTCAATCACACTTTAGTCCCGGTCTAATATGTCACCACCAAGCAACATATCTATGTTTCTACTTAGGAGTCTATACTCTGGACAGTCAAAATAAACTGTCCCCACCATGGGTTTAGACAACATAATAGTCTTAACACGAGTTGGATGCTCGGTCTAACTCCATAGACTACGGACCTTAGTTTAGACTGCTTACTTTAGAACATTGTCTTCTCGCATACAAAAGTCCATTGTTTGCAACATTCTAACAGTTTTAACATAAGTAGTCAGTGAGCCATATTTGCTTACATTTACTTTAACATGTAAATAGAATAAGGACAAACAGCAATGTAATGAATAACCTCTATATTATAATTTTATTATCTAGTTCAAAATAAATACATCAAAATGTCTCTAATGCTTAAGGCATTTCCTAACAATCTCCCACTTGCCCTAAGCCAGCAGATGTGCCATATTACGCATCCCCATCGCCTCAACATGCCTTTCAAAGCTTTTAACCACTAAAGTCTTAGTAAAAGGATCAGTAATGTTGTCCTCGAACGCGATTTTACATACATCCACTTGTCTTGTCTCCACGTGCCCTCTTATAATGTGATACCTCCGATCTATGTATTTGGTCCTCTTATGGTGCCGAGATTCCCTTGTGTTGGGAATAGCCCCAGTATTATCACAGTAAAGTGTGATAGGCTTGTCAACACTCGGAATGACCTCAAGGTCTCTAAAAAACTTGCGGAGCCAAACCGCTTCTTTAGATGCCTCAGCCGCAGCCACATACTCAGCCTCTATCATAGAGTCAGCTGTACAACCCTGCTTCACGCTCCTCCACACAATGGTGACTCCTCCGAGTAAGAACACTAATCCTGATGTCGATTTCATCGAATCCTTACAAGTCTGGAAGTCTGAGTCCGTGTAACCTATGGGTGTTAGGTCCCCTCGAGAATACACCAACATATAATCTCTCGTTCTCTTAAGATACTTGAGTATATGCTTTACTGCTTACCATTGCTTGGTTACAGGATTCACTTGATATCGACTCACCATACCTACTGCAAAACACATGTCCGGGCGAGTGCAAAGCATAGTGTACATAAGGCTACCCACAGTGGATGCATAAGAGACCTTACTCATACACTCTCTTTCTTCTGATGTCTTAGGACAGTCATCCAATGAAAGAGTTAGACCGACAATGGAAGGTTGTGAACCTTTCTTTGCCTCTTGCATTGCATACTTGTCAATTATTTTATCTATGTATAAAGCCTGGGATAATGCTATCATCTTATTCTTTCGATCTTTAAAGAGACAAATGCCTAGAACATAATTAGCTTCTCCCAAGTCCTTCATGTCAAACTATTGGTGCAGTCAAAGCTTGACCAATGATAAGTTCCCTACATCATTTCCAATGAGTAGTATATCATCGACATAGAGTACTAGAAAGACTACTTTTCCATCCTTAACACATTTATAAACACAGGGTTCATCAACGTTCTGCTCAAAACTGAATGTTTTGATCGCTTGATCAAACCTTTGGTTCCATGAGCGGGATGCTTGCTTTAATCCATAAATGGATCTAAGCAACTTGTAGACTTTTCTCTCTTGGCTTTTTACCACGAACCCTTCAGGCTATATCATGTAGATACTTTCCTTAAGATGGCCATTTAAGAATGCCGTCTTAATGTCCATTTACCAGATCTCGTAATCGAGAGCCGCAGCAATGGACAGAAGAATACAGACAAACTTCAGCATAGCGACAGGCGAAAAGGTTTCATCGTAATCGATTCTAACCTTTTGCGTGTACCCCTTTGCAACCAGTCTACCTTTGAAAGTTTTTACTCTCCTTTCTGCATTCTTCTTTGTTTTGTAGACCTATTTGCATCCAATGGGTTTTATCCCATCTGACAGATCTATAAGGTCCTAAACAGAGTTGGATTTCATTGAATCGATCTCATTGTTCATGGTCTGTTTCCAAGATTTAGAATCAACATCATTTATAGCTTCATTATAATTGACCAGATCATCCTTATGCTCATGAGCCTTGGCTTGGTATACCTCAGCATCATACATGAAGAAATTAGGCTTCTTTGAAACCCTCCTACTACGACGAGGCACCCTAAATTGCTAATCATCTACAGGTCTTTCACTGGAATTTAGACTTGTGTCCAAGACCGAAACCTGTGGAGCAGTTCTTTCACCCGATAACTCCTTTAGCACTACTTTGCTTTGAGACTTAAAGTCATTCATGTGACTTTCCTCTAAGAATGTCACAATGACTTTTTATTCCTTCGGGTTATAGAACAGACCTCCCTTAGTTCCCTTAGGATACCATATAAATATGTACAATTCTGATCTTGGTTCTAACTTTTTCACATCCCTATCCTATACATGTATCGGACAACCCCATATTCTCATATGTCTAAGGGAGGGCTTCCTGCCACGCCACAATTCATACAGAGTCTTCGGAATTGACTTGCTTGGAACCTAGTTTAGAATATAGCACGCCATTTGTAATGCATATCCCCAAAATAATAATGGCAGCATTGAATTGTGATAACCGGAAATTTTAGATTTTCGGAGTAGATTAAAATTGTATGAATGCATCAATTTTAATGAATAAAATATGAAAAATTTGTGTTTTAATACTGTTGTGAATACTGTAAAAATGTTCCAGCAGTGTTAAAGTGAGTGAGTTCGGAGATGAAAAATATTACAGAATATAATCGGGTGAGATGGTTCGAAAATGGAGCCAAAAACCCTAGAGAATACATTGAAATGCACTAAAAGATAAAAATTTACGGTAGAGAATTTTGACCAAACGGAAGCAAAATAAAACAAACCAATCGCACCGGAGGTGCCCAAACTCACCTATGCGATTTCAGTAAAGTTCCGTTTGGTTTGACTTTCGGTCAAAATTTGACCACGAATTAATATACGAATTACTTCAAAGGATGACATCACATTTATGATGTCATAAATATAGTTTTTTTTTAAGGCATGGAAAGTAATTTGGCAAGGTGTAAGGTTAGGATTTGTTGTCTTTTTGATCAATGGCTAAGATCTAGCCAAAAAGACATTGGAAAAAATTTTAAAATTTTGAAAAAAGGCCATTAGGCCACCTAGAAAGAAGGCAGCAAAAAAAATTTTTATTGTTGACCCAAAAATATTGCATTTTAGTCCTTGAACAAATAGGAAATTATTAGAAAAAAATTGTCAAAAGGTCCCTTGCTTTTGCCTATAAATAGGCTTCAAAAATCCATTTGAAAATTAGAGAAATGTTGTCAAACTCTTGCCAATTTTCTACAGCCAAAACCGTTCCCCTTAAGTGCATTCCAAGCCTAAAATTTCTAAAATTTCATACCAAAAATAGCCTCCAATTTTAACCAAGGTTGCAAGGGGAACAAGTTCATAAGGTTAGCTTCTAATTTGAAGCATTTTCCATGTGTTTTCTTAGTGAAAACCCATGTATGAAGGGTGTAGGAAATTGGTTAAAAATTTGATGTTTGGTTTTTGTGTTTGATTGGTTTGGTGTTTTAGAGATTAAAGCATGATTTAGAACTAGAAACAAGCAAAAATTTTGCATGTTTCCATAAAAAAATCCGTGGCCTTGTAGGATTGTAATGATGTGGAAATTTTGGTGAATTGTTTTAATGAATATGTAAGTTTGATACTATGTTCATTCAAGCATAAATTGGAATAAGGAAACAAGAAATTTTGATGTTTGTTTCCCATAGAACCCTTGGCCTATGTGTGGTTGAAATGAGAAAATTTAGAGTTGATAAATGATAAGGAATGTGTAATAAAAGCCCTAGGAAAGGAAAAAAAATTTTCTATGTGAATTAGCATGAAAAATTCGTGGCTAATGCTAGGATTGGAATGAAAATTTTGCTAGGTTTCTAATGTTGAAATATACATTGAAAACCTAAGAATGATATGTGACAATTGATTACGGTGATGTAAAACATTTGTTGTTGTTATCATGAAAAAAACCGAGGATATGTTTGAGAAAAATTTGATGATGTGTGCTGAGTTCTGAATATTGGTTAATGTGGAAAATTTTTATACAAAGTTTGGTAATTTTGTATAAAATAGGCCTCTGGTATAGTACTTGGCAGGTACAAAGGTTCTGAGGCATACCTAATACTGGGAAAACCTAAAAATATAAGCAGAAATGTTGTCGAAATTTCTAAAACAGCATACGGGCATTTCGGGAAATGAGGGATAAAAATATTGGACTTGGGAAGGAAACCGAGACCCCTCAATGGATTAGGCTTCATAATGGAAAACCAACCCAAGAGGAATAGTAAACCGACCCTTAATGACTAAAATGCCTAAAAACGGGAAAAAATTTCACGTTGGGGGTATTTTGGGAAACGAGGGAAAAATTAGGTCGAGATAGGAAACCTGAGCTCCTCAAGAACCGAGAGTAGGAGACGAGAATGAAACACGTTTCAGGAGTAGTGAAATACCCATTTGAGGCTCCGAAACGCTAGAAAAATGAGAAACGACCCTAGGTGTAGGATAAATAGTAACTGATGGTCGAAAAATGAATAATTAGGTTTTCATAGCACATAAAGCTGTAAAATGAAACAGAAGCCTAGAAAATATTATTTTAAGATATTTGGGCTTAGAAAATTAGAGAAAAATGATAGAACGAGATAGATACGGTTCCGAGACCCAACAGGGGCAAAATGGTCATTTTGATAAAAAAATTTTGAAAGGCTCGGAAAGGACCATAAAGGATATAGAATGACTTAAATAAAATTCTAGGACCCAAAACAAAGATTTTAGAGTTAAAATCTAGAGTTTAAATAGTACACGGGCGTGTACAGTGAAACACGGCCGTGTAGAATGAAACCGAGAGAGACACGGTCAGGGACACGGGCATGTTGCAGACCACGTAGCACATAAAGAGTTGAAATGTTTTGTAAAATTTATCACAAAATAAATATATTCAAAGTGATAATTAATAAAAGGTATTAACAGACAATATTATGTCTATAGGAACTCAAACTAGAGATAAAACTGCAGAGGAGTTCCGAAAGTGGACATTATCGTAGTGGTGGTAAGTTCAAGCATTTTCATGTCTGCAACATGAAATACTATATTACTTTGTTATGTACTAGTTGTACATTAGGTACCAAGTCCTATGGACATTTGTGGATTAGTTAGTATAACATGTCCCACAAAATAAAAGGAAAAGAATATCTAAGGCCTACGGGCAATGGAGGTTAGTGATCTTGAGGTGATGATTAATGTCACTTGGTCAGAATTATAATTGAAAGATGGTAATAAAACCATTTAAGGCATGCCACCCCTCCAACGTTGTGGTGGAGGTTTTTCAGATCCTACGGGGATAGAATAAGGGCTGGAGAGGAAGAAGCTCTAGGGTCGCTCCTTAGGCCCTCCCAGTCAGCGCGCAAGGTAAACTATTGGTACTACCATAATGAGCTCAACGCTAAATAGAGAAAATAGTCAATAATATGACGAAAGCCATAATTAAGCATAATCGACACTAACACTAAGTGTAGTGTTTTCAGTTAGGGTAATATGAATAGTAACCGGTTAGGGTAATATAAATAGTAACCGGTTAGGGTAATATGAATAGTAATCGGCTAGAGTAATATGAATAGTAATCGGTTAGAGTAATAGTAACCAGTTAGGGTAATATGAATACTAACCAGTTAGAGTAATGTGAATAGTAACTAATGAGGGTAACAGTTACTATTCATCGATCAAGGGTCAAAGTCACTATTCATGATAAATAGTACTATTCATAGGAAATTATAATTTTGTTGTTTTTGAATCTATGTGACTTTTATTAAGTATTTTGAACTTACTGAGCCTGTTAGCTCATCAGTTTGTTCATGTTGCAGGTAAGAAACCTGTTCAATAGACTAATGGATGGCGGCAGGATGAGCGCGTGTCAATGGGATAGGGAGTCCACTGTGGATTTCGGTCCTACTACCAGTCTTTCGCTGAGCGATGAGTTAGTGAATTGAAGAGAATGTGTTTTGAAAAATACAGTATATATATTGTATGTTGTACATTATATTGTACTTAAAATGACATCAAAAAATTAGTATGATATTTTATATGGCTTTCGTACTTGGCCTTTTTATAAAGAAAGTATGTATACAAAAGAAAAAAAAATTGGGCGAAATTTTGGGCCCTAAAATAAAAAAAAGAGTTGAGAGAAAAAGAGTTTTAAATGGCGATCCAGATTTGACACATGAGCTGTCTTGGTCGACAACTGAGTCAGTTCATGACAGTTTCGCGTGGTTGGATTCGGGGGCGTCACATGAATAACTCATCATGGACCGTACCATATCCAATAAGGTCCTGTTTCTCCTTTCGGCTACACCATTCTGTTGTGGAGTACTAGGTGCAGTCAATTGGGATAATATCCTATTCTCTACATGATGTCTTAGAAATTCATCGGAGAGGTATTTGTCACCTCGATCAGATTAAAGTGTCTTTATAGATTTACCTAATTGCTTTTCCACTTTTGCACAATACTTTTTGAGCTTATCAAAGGTTTTGCTCTTGTGGTGCATCAGGTACACATATCCATACCTCGAGTAATCATCTATAAAGGAGACATAATACTCAAACCCTCCTCGTGCTGTGATGTTCATGGGGCCACATACTTCAGTGTGCACAATTTCTAAGAGTTCTTGAGCCCTAGTACCCTTAGTTCCAAAAGACCTCTTAGTCATCTTACATTTAAGACAAGACTCACATTGAAGAAGACGTACCTCCTCCAGAGATTTTAAAGGACCGTCTTTCACCAATCTTTGAATCCTATCTTGATTAATATGACTAAGTCTTAAATGCCAAAGATACACTTTGTTAGAGTGAGAAACTTTCAACTTTTTAGAGTTATCAGTTAATTCGGTGTCAAGCAGTAAGTACATCTTTGGTTTGATTAAATATATGTTTCCATCCATCCATCCAAAACAGATAAAAGACTTATTTTTGTGAATATCAACTCTTTTACTAAAAAAACTGAATAAGAATCTTTTATTAAACAAGCTACCGATATAAGGTTCCTCCTAAAATTAGGAACATAAAAACAATCTTTTAATAATATAAACCTAAATTCATCAAAATAAAGATAGACATCTGCCACTGCCTCAGCCACCACCAAGCTACCGTCTCCGGTCCGCAACGAGAGGCTCCTATCATATAGACTTCTAGTTTCCATGAACCCCTGCATAGAAACACAAACATGGTTAGTGACTCCTGAATCAATGACCCAAGTGTCTTTCGATTCTTCCACCAAACACGCTTCTAAATAATGAAGTTCCTTACCTTCCTTACCCTTGGCGGCTAGGAATTCCCGGTAAGCCTTCTTGAAGTTACCTACCTTCCCACAGTGGACGCACTTGGTCTTTTTAGGGTCCTTGGGCTTCTTATTCTTCTTCTTCTTCTTCCCATCCGAGATAGGAGGATTAGAAGAATTAGAAGCTGTTTGCTTCTTATTTGGCCTCTTCCTCTTCCGTGAGGGTTTGGAAGATACCGTCAAATTGGCCTCTCCTTTGGGTTGGACTGCATTCCCATCTTTGATCATCCGCTCATAAGCTTAGAGCTACTTTATGAGCTCGGTGAGTCCTAACTCCCTTGTCGCCAGATTGTATGCGGCCTTGAACAGAGAATTCTAACAGTGTAACTTAGTTTAATCTAGGGTTTTCAATGAGTTCTGTAAGCAAGAATGTAAGGAAATACTATGTTTGTAATTAGACACATTATAGTATTAATAGTAATAAATAGATGTTTTGGAGGAATTAAAATCTCCAAAAATGAGTAGAGAATAAAGTATATTAGTAAGAAAGTGATTTCGAGCCAAAACGCTTAAAAAGGAGTAGTTTCGGTATCCGAACAGTGTAAAGATAAGAATATGGCAAGTCAAAGTAAGAGCATAGTAAGAAAAGTAATTTAGGGTTTTTAAGAGTTTTAAAACAGTATTAGAATAATTTGACAGTAAGGATGGCTATATAAGTCCTCCGGTATATCACCCTAGAAATTTCGTCATTTTCGGTAAAATGATGAAGAATTTTAGGGCCAAAGAAACCAAGAGATTACCCTAGGTAAAACCTAAGGTTACTAAAGGACGAAAAACTTTGTCATTGATTTCTAGCCCAACGACAGTAGAATTAGGTAAACCGATTGCACAGGAGGCGTCAGAAACCCGCCTACGCGATTTCGGTAAAGTTTGGTTCGGTTTGACTTTTGGTCAAACTTTGACCTATGGATTGGATGACATCATGGATGATGTCATAATTAAGAATAAGAAAATTAGAAGAAAAAGGGTGGTATGTAGGATGAATGGTTAAGATTAAAGGTAGGTAAGATCAAGGGCTTAGATTAAGCCAAAAATGCAAAGTTGATTTTTTTAAAAATTTTGTGGATAAGGGCTGAAGTAGGTCAGTTTTTCAGTTGGAAAAGCAGCCAAAATAATTATATTTTGACCCCAAAAAGTTTGCAAATAAACCCTTAAAAAGTTACTAAAATGTCCCTAAAGAAAATTGCTAAAAAGCCCACCTTTTTGGCCTCCCTTTTAAAAACGATTTTGGCTTCATAAAATCAAAAACTTTTTCTAAAATTACAGCCCCTTTGCTGCCCTTTGAAGCCTTGACTCTCCCCCTTCATTGAGCTTAAGTTTCTTCAAAGTTTGGTGCCAAAATCTTAAGCAAAGTCCTTCCTAAGCAAGTGTTGAGTAACATAGCAAGGTAAGCTTGAAATTTCAAGCTTTTCTTTGGTATTTTGAAGAAGAAATCCATGGCTATGTTGAGTAGAAAAGAATGAGAAAAGTTTTGTTCAGACTTTGTTGTTTAAGGCTGATTAGTTGGCATGATAGTTAAAGAGTAATTTAGAAGCTTGAAACAATAATTTTTCATGTTAGTTTTATGAGGAACCTGTGGCTAAGTGTATGGGTTCAAGGAATTTCAAGTTTGGTTTAATTAAATTTTTGTTTTAAAGTGTGTTTTGATATGTAAAACAACTAGAAAGAAAGTTTGAAAGCTTAAAACCAAAGTGGGATTCGGTTTGTTTCAAGAAAAACCATGTATGTTACTAGGGTTTGGAAAGAATTTTGAGTTAGTTTTGGTTGATTTAAACATGTGTGTTGATGTGTACAATGTTTAAAAAGAAAAGTTAAAAAGTTTGAAACAAAATTTTGTAAGGTTTTCTAAAGGGAAACCATGTATACCTAGTGTGAAGAACATGTAAAAATCATGTGATTTTAGTATTGTGGTAAGTTAGAATGATGTAGAAGATAAGCTTGTGTAAGTGGTTGAATTGAAAACCAAAGTTTGGTTAGGGTTTAGTATAAAACCCGTGGCATCCAAGTGAGATTTCAACAAGAATTTTAGTTGGTTTTGGTATTGAATATGCTTTAAAAACCATGTTTATAAGTGTAAGAAAGAATGTTTGAAAGAAAATTTTGATGTTGGAAACCTAGACTAAAACCGTGGCCTAAGTGATTGAAAAACAAAGATTTTGTGTGTGAATTGTACAATGAAAGTGTAGAAAGTTTTTACGTAAAAGTTTAGAATTGAATGAAATAGGCCTCTGGTTTAGTACGTGATAGGTTTAGATTAGAATAGATGGTTTGGAGGCGTTTCCTAAATGCCGGAAACCTAAAATTTAAGCGGAAATGCTGCCGAAATTTTTAAAGCAGCATTAAGGCATTTCATGAAACGAGCGATAAAAATATGCTCGGAAATGAAAACCGAGATCCCTCGGTACCTTAGAGTTTGAAGTAAGAAATCAAGTCTAGCAGAATAGTAAATCAAGCCCTAAAATCTAAAATGCCGAGAGGACGGGAAAACAATAACGTCAAGGGCGTTTTGGGTAACAAGGGTAAAGTTTAGGGTCGTGATCGAAAAACCCGAGCCCCTCAGAGAACTAAGTCGGGAAGAGAATAAGGAACGTTTTTAAGATTAGTGAAAAGCTCGTTTGAAGCTCTGAAATGCTAGAACAACGAGCAACGACCTCAAGGGTTGAAATAGTACCACCCGAGGGACGAGTGACAAGTAAGTAGTGTAATTACAACAATTAAGTTGTAAAAATTTACCGAGACCTAGAAAAGATTGTTTTAAGATTTTAGGGACTCAGAAAATCCCACTTAAGCACCAAAATGAGAATGTTACGACCGCAAGACCCATTATGGGCAAAATGGTCGTTTTGACCAAAAAGTCTAGAAAAGTCAAGAAAAGGGCGTTAAACCGTCCAGTTAGCTATTTTATGGTTCTCGGATTTAGAGAACCCAGTCTAAGCAGAAAAATAGAAACGTCCCCCCGGCTCAGTTACTATTCACGTACATGGCACTATTCACGTAAATAGTACTATTCATCGTCGGAAGTTTACATTAGCATAAGTGCTGTAAGTACAGACATTTAATTGTTTATTCACGAATTGACTTGCTATATAGTTGTATTATATATATACACATTTAAGTTATTCAGTTTGTGACATGATACTAACATGTTCATGAGAATAGTTAAGCAAGATCAGATAAAGAAAAGAAGAATGAGATAAGTCAGATAATAAGACTTAAAAGTTAAGGTCGGCGTACTGGCCTCTCCAGTTTTAAGGTTCAAAGATAGCCTCCACCCCAGTTGTGTGGCACTGTCTCATTAATAATGAGGTAGTTGATGGCTTGACTTGCTACCTATAGGTAGTAGTCCAGAGATGACCTTAGGGTTGATTGGTCGGTCACTCCCTTGATCCTCTATTGGTCTGCGCACATTAGGTACGTCCAACCACGGGCCCACAAGTGAAAGATTAAGCAATATAATGTAAAGCAAAGAAAAAGAAAGAGATAGAATAGAAAGAATAAGTAAAGCATAGGAATAAGCAAATAATTGGTCATAAGTTGACTAACCCTAAGTGTGGTGTATTCAGCTTATTTACTTGTATGTTTGTACTTACTGAGCTTTAGCTCATGAGTCTATTCGTGATGTAGGTAATAAAGGTAAGCAGCTAGCAATATGAAAAAAGAGTCAAGGACTGGCAGACAGATTCCAAAGATTTCATGGACGGGTTATGGTTCTGTTTCGCAGAGTTCCCCTGTAATCAAAGTGTAAAAGAAAGAAAGTGTAATAGTGAATTATATGTATAAAGATAAGACAAGAGTGTAGTATGTTAAGTAGTGAAAGAAGCTTAAAAGTATGTTTTTATTTTTGTGTACTTTAAAGTAACAAGACCGCAAAGTATATTTTGGGGAAAAACATTAAGTAGTACACATATATTTATGTATACACGATTTCAAAGAACTAATAGTTTCATCCAGTCAAGTTTAAAAAGAAAAAAAAATATTCCCAATTTTTTCAAGTACAAATCTTTTAAACCCCTAAAGAAAAAGAAAGTTATAAAGACAAGCAAGCTAAGTAAGTAGAAGCAAAGTACAAAGGAAGCAAGCAAGACAAGGTGGACGACCCATGCTAGAGGGATCGCGCCCACAAGAGTTGGTATTAGAGCGAGCGGTTCTACTATCGACCTTCCATGACATTTCGGTATCTGCACCTGCTTAGTCCAAGTAAGTTAATTTTAAATAATCAATATCTAATTTAGCACTAAACCATGTCGCTACTGTTATAGGTTAGACACAGCAACGTGGTTCATACACGAGCTGCGCAAGTTCAAGAACCAGATTTAGCCGCCATCCTAGCCAACATACAAGTTCGGTTAGAGGAACAAGAAAGACAGAACCAGAGACTGCAAGAGCTACTAGAACAGAGGAATGGGGCCCAAGTGAATTTCCCTCTGCCTCAAGTACTAGTATCGGAGCCACAGCCAGCTCCTGAACCAATAGCACCACCAGTCTGAATGATACCTGAAGTAGCAATAGGTGCCCGAGTTGGAGCCAACAAGGGACCATTGTATGAGTAGTTTCGGAAGATGAAGCTGAAAGAGTTTGAGGGATCTATAGACCCTCTAGAGGCTAAAGAATGGTTAGCTTCATTGAAGACCATTTTGGACCTGACAGACCAGGAGAAGATCCTTCGCGCCTCCTACATATTAATAAAGGATGATTGTTGTTGATGGGAGACAGTAAAGGTCCGAAGGGATGTTAGAAGGATGACCTGGAATGACTTCCTGAGAGAATTTAACAGGAAGTATTTCAACCTAAACACCCTACGAGCTCAACAAAGAGAGTTCGATGAGTTGAAGCAAGGCAAGATGACAGTGACTGAAGCCTGCTGTAAATTCGATAGATTAGCTCGACTGTGTCTGCATTTGATACCCATAGATGAAGAGCGAGTACAGAGAATAATTAACATGTTCTGACCAGATATAGCCATAGTTGTGGAGAGCGGCGAGACCCCGCCAACCACTGTAGCAAACTATGTGAGTACAGCCATGAGGGCTGAGCACCGTCTGAACAGAGTCAAGGAAGAGAGAACGAAAGTCTGGGAGGAGAAGAAAAAAGAGAGAGATCTAGCAAAGCAGACCCAGACGAACAATCAAGCTGGCCAAAGTAGCAAATCTGGTCAAGGAATGAAGCCTAGTCAGAAAAATAACCAGAATCAGTAGAATGCCAATAAGCGAAAGGGAAACCCAAATGAAAATTGGGGCCAAAATACTTGCAACACTTAGCAGAGACAAGGCTTAGAAGGAGTACAGAACCGACAGCCATGCCCAAAATACGGAAGGCTACATAAGGGCGAGTGCAAGCTGGGGAGTACCGCATGCTATGTTTATGGCAAGAAGGCCTGCACATCCAACCAATAGAACCAGCCGAGATCTTTTTAGCCCCGACAGACAAGCCAGGTCCACGCCATACAAGGACCCCCTATTCAGCTAGGGCGCTAGGAGATTATACCAAAGATCGAGGCGCATCTGTTAGCTTACACCAGGGAAGATGTGGAGGCAGGCACCTCTAATGTGGTGATAGGTCAGCTTCTTGTCACCCAAAGCTCTGCACTTGTTTTATTTGACTCCGGTGCATTGCATTCATTTGCCTCCCATAGCTTTGTAGAAAGAGTTAGTCATGCCAAGGATAAAATTGGCCAAGTGTTTAAAACCACCTTACCGTCTGGTGAGGTATTATTGTCCGATTACTGGTTACATCACGTGCTAGTAATTGTTACCGATAGGGAGTTGTATGTCGATTTAGTCATCTTAAAGTTAGTCGATTATGACGTTATCCTTGGAATGGATTTCCTTGAAAAATATCGAGCGGCCATTGACTGTCGATGACAAAAAGTAGTGTTCCAGTTTGGAGAAAAAGACCAGTTTGAGTATAAAGGGCATTCTCAGAAGCAGTTGAAAATGCTGATCAGTCCCCTGTGGGTAAGAAAGTTGATATCTAGTGGCTGTATCGGATATCTAGCTTATGTCAAGGATACCACCAAGAAGGTAGAACTACAACCGAACGAGGTATCAGTGATTAATGAGTTCGTGGAGGCATTCCCAGAAGAATTGTCGGGACTTCCTCCTGATCGAGAAATTACCTTCGAGATCGAGTTGCTACCAGGAACATGTCTGATTTCCAAGGCCCCTTACAGGATGGCACCCGCCGAGCTTAAAGAATTACAAGCTCAACTAAAGGAGTTATTAGAGAAAGGTTTCATACGGCCTAGTTATTCGCCATGGGGAGCTCCAGTTCTCTTTGTAAAGAAAAAGGAGGGAACCCTCAGAATGTGCATAGATTATCGTGAGCTCAACAAAATCACGATCAAGAATAAATATCCTCTACCCAGGATCGATGATTTATTCGATCAGCTGAAAAGAGCCACCGTCTTTTTAAAGATTGACCTTCGATCCGGCTATCACCAGTTAAAAATCAAAGAAGGAGACATTCCAAAGACCGCATTTTGAACACGGTACGAGCACTACAAATTTCTCGTTATGCCTTTTGGATTAATGAATGCACCAGCCGTTTTTATGGACCTGATGAATCGAGTATTTAAGGAATTTTTAGACCAGTTTTTCATTGTGTTTATCGATGATATCCTTATATACTCGAAAGATTGGAAGGAGCACGAGGAGCATCTTTGGATTGTGCTACGCACTATGAAGGAGCATCAGCTATATGCAAAGTTCTCCAAATGCGAATTTTGGCTAGATAAGGTCCACTTCTTAGGACATGTCATCTCCAAAGACTGAATTTCAGTAGACCCAGCAAAGATCAAAGCGGCAAGCAAGTGGTCTCCTCCAAAGAATGTGACCGAGATCTAGAGTTTTCTCGGATTAGCGGCCTATTACCAGAAATTTGTAGAGGGATTTGCTAGGTTAGCTAGCCCTCTCACTACTCTCACACATAAGGAGAAGAAGTTTGAGTGGACAAATAAGTGTGAAAAAAGCTTTCAAGAGCTAAAGACTCGGTTGACCAGTGCTTCAATTCTCATAATTTCGAAGGATAAAGGAGACATTGATATTTATAGCGATGCCTCCAGGACAGGTTTATGAGCTGTTTTGATGCAGGATGGAAAAGTAATAGCCTATGCATCAAGATAACTCAAAGAGCATGAAAAGAACTATCTGACTCATGATTTAGAGCTAGCTGCCGTCGTATTTACTTTGAAGATAAGGCAACATTACCTATATGGAGTCCGGTGCAGAATCTTCATTGACCACCAAAGTTTAAAGTATTTCTTCATTCAGAAAGAGCTCAACATGAGACAAAGAAGATGGTTAGAGTTAGTGAAAGATTATGATTGTGAGATCCTATATCACCCCGGCAAGGCAAACAGAGTAGCAGACGCATTGAGTTGTAAATCAACGATGCCAGAGTAGATAGCCATCGATGAGCTACCCAAGCTGCTTCAACATGAGATATCATTGTTGGAAGTAGAGATAATTTCGGGAAAATTAGCGACAATGCAACTCAAGCCAACAATTCTTGAGGAGATTAAGCAGGCTCAAAAGCTAGACGCTGTTCTCGGAAAGCTTAAAGAAGAATCCTCTAAGAATGACAAGTCAGAGTTCCACCTCTCTAAAGATGGAATTTTACTCTTCCAAGGAAGAATTTGTGTACCAGATAAAGAAGATTTGAAGAAAAGAATTCTGACAGAGGCCCATGACACTCCTTATTTAGTGCATCCGGGCAGTACGAAAATGTATCAAGATTTAAAGCAGCACTTTTGGTGGAGAAAGATGAAGAATGACGTTGTTAAACACATCAGCAGCTATTTAACATGTCAAAGCAGAGCATCAATGGCCAGCCGGAGAGCTGCAACCATTGGAGGTTCTAGAGTGGAACTGTGAGCACGTAACCATGGATTTCGTGGTAGGGTTACCCAAGACGAGCGAAGGATATGATGCTATATGGGTAGTGGTAGACCGACTGATTAAGTCTACCCACTTTATACCCGTGAGGACAACATATACACTGGAGAAGTTAGCAGAGTTATATATCTCCAATATTGTAAGACTGCATGGGATACCGACCATGATAGTATCAGATCGTGATAGTCAGTTCACATCTAACATTTGGAGAAGTGTACAAGAGGCAATGGACTCAGAACTAAGATTCAGCACTGCGTTTCACCCTCAGACTGACGGACAGTCTGAGCGTACCATCCAAAAGCTAGAAGAAATGCTTCATGCATGTATTTTAGATTTCAAGGGAGTCTGGAACAAGAAGCTACCATTGATAGAATTCTCCTACAAAACAGCTATCAAGCATCCATCAGGATGACTCTCTACAAGGCATTATATGGACGAAAGTGCAGATCTCCCATTCACTGGTATGATCTCAGGGAGAAAGAACTTCACAAAATCGAGTTTATCCAAGAAACAATAGACGTGGTACAAAAGATTCAGCAGAGAATGAAAACTACACAAAGTCGTCAGAAAAGCTATGCAGACAAAAGATGAAGATTCCTGGAGTTCAATGAGGGAGACTTCGTATTCTTAAAAGTAGCACCAATGAAGGGTGTCATGCGTTTTGGAAAGAAAGGAAAGTTGAGTCCAAGATATATAGGGACTTTTCCAATCATTAGCCGAGTTGGGAAAATGGCCTATAAGATGGCTTTGCCACCAGAATTGTCTTCGATGCACAATGTCTTCCATGTATCCATGTTAAGAAAGTGCATCTCGGACCTTTCACATGTCCTAGATTACGAGATAATCCAAGTTTAAGAGGATCTCTCTTATGAAGAGCAACCAGTGCAAATATTTGCATGAGAAAAGAAGATATTAAGAAATAAAAGCATCCCGCTGGTTAAAGTTCTATGGAAAAATCATAACGTAGAAGAGGCCACGTGGGAAAGAGAAGATGAGATGAGAGCCAAGCACCCCTACCTGTTCTGATTTTCGAGGACGAAAATTTTTAAGGAGGGGTGAATGTGACGACCAGAGAATTCTAACAGTGTAACTTAGTTTAATCTAGGGTTTTTAATGAGTTCTGTAAGCAAGAATGTAAAGAAACACTATGTTTGTAATTAGACAGATTATAGCGTTGATAGTAATAAATAGATGTTTTGGAGGAATTAAAATCTCCAAAAATGAGTAGAGAATAAAGTATATGAGTAAGAAAGTGATTTTGGGCCAAAATGCTCAAAAAGGAGTAGTTTCAGTATCCGAATAGTGTAAAGATAAGAATATGGCAAGTCAAAGTAAGAGCACAGTAAGAAAAGTAATTTAGGGTTTTTAAGTGTGACAACCGGGAAATTCAGGCAGTTCTCGGATGAAAAATGTACAATTGTATGTATATAACAATTTATACTATTTAAAGAGTGAAATAAATGTATTTATATTGTTCAAAATATATGAAAATGTTCTAACAATACTGACGAGTAAGAATTCAGTGTTGGAAAAATTCACTGAGTTGAAACGGGTGAAACGGTGCCAAAATCGGCATTGAAAACCCTAACCGGAGCAATAAAAGACGGTAAACTTCCGGGATTGATTTTGATCAAACGGAAGCAGATTAAATTGATCCGACTGCACAGGAGACCTCAGGAACACGCCGGGACGATTTCGGGAAAATTTCGGCTCGAACCGGCATCGGTCAAAAAGTAGTCGAATTAATGTGAATAGTGAAAGTCAAAGTCAACTTTCATTTTTGCATTTATGACATCATAAATCTAGATTAATAAATTAAAGAATTATGGTGGTTGGTAAAATGAAAGGCCATGATTCATTTAGCTTTTGATCTAAAGGCCAAGATTTGGCCAAAAATTACCATTTTTAATTTTTTAAAAATGGGGAAAGAAATGGCATGGAAAGATGTCAAATTTTGATTGGTTTAGAGCCAAATTAATTGGCTTTCTTGCATGGTTAAGTCGGCAACTTTGTAACAAAAGGGCCGAAACATTTTTTCAAAGCAAAAACCAAAAGAAAATTTGCTAAGTTATCTTCCATGGAGTCTACGTGAGCCACCCAAGGGAAACCAAGTTTTCTCTTCAACATTTCTTCACAAAAAGTGTGTCAAAACACTCCTAGAAGACAAAGGAAGCATTAGACCAAGGTAACTTCCCTTGCACTTGAAATTTTCATGGTTTTTCCTCAAGAAATCCGTGGGTGAATAGTGATTGGAAGATGGAAAAATTTTGGTTGTTTTTCATGGAATTGATGTTGGGTTTTGTTAAGGATGTATTAAGGAAGAAAACCATGCAAATTGTGTAAAGAAAAACCAAATTTTGGTTGGTTTTTCAAAGGTAAATCCGTGGGTTACCTTGAGTAACCAATGAGAAAAAAGTTTTGGTTAATGGTTAACATGCTTTCTAAGTTTAAATTTGTGAAGAATAAAGCTTGTATTTCATTATGAAAAGCTTGGAAAAAATTTCTTGTGTGAAATACATGATGCGGCCGTGGGTTGTTAATGGTTTGGAAGAAAAATTTTCATTGGTTTATGTGATATTTGGTTGATTGAAATCATGCAAATTAATGTGTAAATGGTGGCAATGTGATTGAAAGAATGAAACAAAATTATTTGGCATGTTTTCATTCTTTGGCCGTGGGTTTTAAGTGTTTAAAAAACCCTAAGAAATTGGTTGAAAATGCAAAGAAAATGGGCTTGAAAATGTGTTAAAAATGTGACATTTGAATGGCCTAAAATGTGGTGAAAGTTTGACAAAATTTGGTTCGGTTTGGTTGTGAAAACCGAAACCAAATTAAGGGTAAAAATGTGAAAAAAATTTTGTAATGTGGGTGATAATGTGAAATTTGAAATTTGTGGGCTTTTATGTAAAAGTTTGGAAAACTTTTACATAAAATAGGCTTGTGGTATAGTACGTGGCAGGTACATACGGTTCGAGGCGTACCTAACGCCAGAAGTCTTAAAATTACGCCGAAATGCTGCCGAAATTTCAAAAAAAAAAGGCATTCGGGGTAAAATAGGGATTTAAATTAAAAGTTAGGGCCGGGAGGGAAACCCGAGTCCCTAACGAAAAAATTGAATAAGGAAAAAAATTTAAGGGGTGGGTCGTGAATAGTAACCCGTCCCCTTAAAAATGAAAAACGCGTGTGAGATTGAAAAACCGACCCCGAGGGGGGGGCGTTTTTGGAAATGAAATAAAGGTCCGAGTCGGGAACGGAAAACCCGAGCCTCGGAGACCTAGGTCGGGAAAGTCTAGATGAACGTTTTAAATACTAGTAAAACGTCCATTTGAGACTCCGAAACGATAGAAAATCGCTAAACCGACGTGAGGGTCGGAATAGTGCTTCCCGAGGGCCGGGAAAGCAAAAAGTGGAAATAAAATAGAAACGAACCCGGTAATGATTAGAAAAGAATCAGAAAAGTTCCTGAGAGCCAAAAATGCAGTCTGGATCAATAAAATTCCGTCAGGGGCAAAACTGTAATTTTGCCAAAATATTGGGGCAAAATCGTAATTTTGCAAAAGTTGGGGGAAAATGGTGAAAATAATAAATAAAACCTAAAAAGTTATAAATAGGTTTTATTTAAGCTTTTTAATGAAAAATAAAAGCTATAAATGGGAAAGAAATTAACAGACATAGTTTTGTCTGTAGGATCCCAAAATCGGCCTACAAGGAAGGCGATTCAAGATCCAAGAGAGAGAAAGGGAATAGTCTGATAAGGTAAGTTCAGACATTTACCTGTCTGCAACATATAGCAATATTGTGCTAACTTTAATGTACTAACTATAAGTTAGGTACATATGTGTTACGGGCACTATGATAGAATAGAGAGAGAGACGAAATGTGCTACGGGCACTATAAGAATGGGACACATGGTAAATTGTGCTTCGGGCACTAGAGCGAGGTTAATGAAACTCACTCACCTAAAATTAAAATGTGAACCATTCCTAACCACGGGACAATGTGAAGTCACCGGGTTAGAATGTTAAAAAGTCGGTAATGAAACCACTTTCTGGCGTACCAGCCTTCCGTACAGGGAGGTACTATTTTTGCCTTCGGGGCTATGAGATAAGGCTGTGGAGGTCAGCACTGATGTACCGCTCCCAGTCATATAAAATTTTGCCTTCGGGGCTATGAGATTAAGGCTGTGGAGGTCAGCACTAATGTACCGCTCCCAGTCATGCGCACTTAAATGGTACTGCCAACTTGAGCTCAAAACCAGAACGTAATTAAAGATAATGACCTAAAACTGAAACTGTGCCATAATTGAGCATAAGACAGTTTAGTGAGAGCACTAACATCGCGGTAGATGTACTAGTGTGAGACAGTGTTGTGGTCAAACTTACTATTCACCATGAATAGTGGTCAAAGTGACTATTCACGTATGAATAGTGGTCAAAGGTACTATTCATGATGAATAGTCTATTCATAGAAATTTTATTTCTTGCATGTTTGAACTTACTGAGCCTGTAGCTCACCATTTTTGCTAATGTTGCAGGTAAGCGACCAGCTCAGTAGCTTATTTGACTGGATGCGGACGGGATGGCGCGTGTTAAATGGGATAACTGGGCGAGGGATATGTTACTGCCAGAGTCTTACCGCTGAGCGTTAAAGTGAAGGAAAAAAAAAAAAGGGGGAAACAGTTCTTTTGTAATTATATATATTTTACAAAAGCACTGTATTATTTATATTACTTTGTACTTATCAACAAAGTAAATAGTGGAAAAAGATTTTATATGATGTTTAAAGAAAAAAAAATTTTTTCCCAAAAGCGTCATGATTTAAAAAGAGTAGAGAGATAAGCCGACGACCCATGAGAGTACAATCTATCGCAGTTAGTGATAAAGCTCAACGGTAATAGTATTGTATGATCTCCACAAGGGGCGGGCCGCCACAGTTGGTATCAGAGCCAAGTTTGAGATTGGTCTAGTCTAGAATACCAACTGCTGCCACAGTTGGTATCAGAGCCTGGTTTTCGAGTGGCTAAGTTTTGAATACCAATTGCCGTCACAGTTGGTATATCAGAGCAGTGTGACCATATCCCGATTTGACACTTTGCGCATCCTGCACCGCTATCCAAGTAAGTAGTTTACTTAAGTTCAGTTAATTATTTTCTTATGCGAAAATAATTATCTTATAGGTAGCACGATGACCAGACCTCCATATGTGAGACCACAGCTACCACGACCGAGAGGGGTATTACGGGTATGGACGAGACCTATTGTGAGGCCGCCCATTTCCCAAAGGCCGGTAGTCAGACCCCCGGTACCCGAGAGACCTCCGGTACCAGTGCCGGCATCAGTACCAGTGCCAGTAGAGATAGTACAGCCACGACCGATAGTTCATCCACCGGTAGTAGTGGACATTCCAGTTGTTGGTGGACGCCAACATATTGGGGTGAGAGTGTCGGCACGGGCAGTACAGGCATTCCGAGCTAGCAGTCCTCCTATGTTCGACGGTGGACGACAGTCGATGGAGACCAAGGAATGGCTCCATGCCGTGGAGAGGATCATGGTGATATGCGATATCGATTGAGATATGTGGATCCAGTTGGCTGTCAGTATGTTTCAGGGAGACGCTCGAGTGTTCTGGCAATATTGCGACCAGGAGATTTTATTGGGATTCAGTTGGGCTGAATTCTGTCAGCGATTGGCTGATCAGTTTCAACCTAGGGATCCAGCACCTGCTCCAGCACCTCCAGAGAGACGAGAGGCTGATACACCTGCGTACCCTGGATTTGATGAGGTCAGGGATTACATTCTCCAGACCGAGAGGATGGTCATTCTGTCTGGTGAGACAGTGATGTCTTACGCAGCACGGTTTGAGGAGACCATTCGGAGGAGATGTCCGTTGCCTAACCTCACGGAAGCAAACTGCTGTGAGCTGTTTTGGAAAGGCTTATCCTTGGAGCTGAGACTGAGGGTGATCAAGCCGTTTCCTCCGACGCTCCAAGAGTTCGTGGTAACGATCAGGGCGATCGAGAGAGAGATTCTGATCGAGCATCTGACGCAGAGTCGACGAGAGACGCTGGGTCAAGATGAGATGTTTGCACGCATCTTCGGGCCGAGAAGAATGATGAATGATCATGAGGCCGGACCGTCTAGACCACGAAGAGGTGATGACTCTGGACAAGGAGTATTACCTAGGAGTGGTGATGACTCAGATGATACCAATGACGATGAGGATCCGGAAGAATATCCTCTAGTCCCAGATGCGGGGAATGAGTGACCAGTAGATGTGTATATGTACATAAGTAGCTTAGAGAAAAGCTCTTTTGTATAGACTTGTGGTCATTTTGTACCCCAGGCTGATGTATATATATGACTGGTGGTGATTATGTATGACATATAAATGTTTTGCTATGAATGAAATATCAAAATGATTATATGTTGTACGATGATGTGTTACGATGATGTGGCTTTACAGTACCCTAAATTTCGTAAATTGATATAATTTTACTAATGCGATTATGGAAAAGCTAACGGTGAATTATTGTGCCATAATAGGACAATAGCCAAGATGGTGGATTTGAGAAATCGACCAGAGGGACGGGAGCGACGTCCTGATATTATAGAGAGACTGGATCAGATACAAGCTTTGTTAGAAGCTCAGATGCAAGAGAATGCGAATCTGAGGTGACGGGTAGAGGAGCTAGAACAGAGACAAGGCTCTGAGGGTACCCAAGTAGAACAACAAGCTGAGGTAGATCCGGTTATCCCTCCAGCTGCAGTACATGAGAGAGCTCCTGAACCTCAACCAGTATTGAATTTGGAACCCCTCTATGAAAGATTCAGGCGTATGAGACCGCCAGAATTTGAAGGGTCTACAAATCCCTTAGAGGCTGAAGACTGGTTATCGTCATTACAAGTGATCATGGAGTTCATGAACCTAACCGACCGAGAGAAGGTTGCATGTGCGTCTTTTGTGCTGAGAAAAGATGCTCGTTTTTGGTGGGACACCATGCGAATGAGAAGAGACGTGTCTACCATGAGTTGGGCGGAATTTCTGGAAGAATTTAACTAGAAATATTACGACCCTGCATCTCTGAGACAGCAACAGAAAGAATTCTCAGAGCTGACACAAGGGAACATGTCAGTAAGCGAAGTCTGCCGAAAGTTCGATCAGCTATCCCGTTTGTGCCCTTATGTGGTCCCTACTGAGAGGGAAAAGATACAAAAAATGATCGGGATGTTCAGGCCAGAAATTGCTGCGTTAGTAGATACTGGACTAGTACCACCTACTTCTGTAGCAGACTGTGTGAGTCGGGCCATTAGAGCTGAGTTTCATGTAGCCCGACAGAAAGAGGAAAGAGAGAAACACTGGGAGGCTAAAAAGAAGGAGAGGGCTTTGGCGAAGTCTACGCAAGTTGGTCAATCGAGCAAGCCTAGTCAGAATACGAAACCAAGCCAGGGCAACAATCAAGGATCCCAGCAAAATAAGAGAAAAGGGAATTTTTCTGGGAATCGCCAGGGCAATAATCGAAACCAGCAGCGGAGAACAGCTGGTAATGCAGAGTCTAATGTGCAAAATTGCCCTACATGCGGGAAGAGACATTCTGGGCAATGCAGATTTGGGCCACTTGTTTGCTACGAATGTGGAAAGGAAGGCCATTACGCCAGGAACTGTCCAAATAGGCAGGGTGGACAAGGCACTTCCCAACCGCACCAGACACGCCCACAAGCTCATTCCCTTCAAGCCAGAGTGGAAGAGTCACCAGTGAGGCCACAACGCCAGGAGCGTATGCAACGTGCTGATGCTCGTGTGATGGCCTACAGCAAGGAAGATGCAGAGGCAGGAACATCAAACGTGGTGACAGGTCAGCTTCCTGTCGCTAGTCATGTAGCCTCTGTACTATTCGATTCCGGTGCTACGCATTCATTTGTTTCCTATGCATTTGCTGACAAGATAGGACTTCCTAAGGATAATATGGGAAGGGTATTTAAGACAGCTTTACCCTCTGGGGAAATATTGTTGTCCAGTTACTGGTTACCCTATGTACCAGTATATGTGGCAAATAGGGAACTATATGCTGAGTTGATCGTAATGGAGATCATGGATTATGACGTGATTCTAGGCATGGATTTCCTAGGGAAATACCGAGCTACGATCGACTGCCGAAATCGAAAGATAGTCTTCCAACCCGAGGAAGAAGAGAGTTTCGAGTATGTTGATACTTCTCGAAGACCCGGGAAGATGATGATCAATTCGCTGAGAGCAAGCAAGCTGATAGCCAGTGGTTGCATGGGATATCTGGCATATGTGGTGGATACTACAGAGGAACAGAAGCTTCAAGCTGAAGATGTTCCTGTGGTTAATGAGTTTCTTGACGTATTTCCAAAAGAGTTACCAGGGATACTGCTAGAGAGAGAAATCTCGTTTGAAATTGAGTTGATGCCTGGAACAGCACCTATTTCCAAAGCACCATACCGCATGGCTCCAGTGGAGTTAAAGGAGCTGCAGGTACAATTGAAGGAGCTTTTGGATAAGGGATTTATCAGGCCGAGTTTTTCTCCATGGGGTGCACCTGTGTTATTCGTCAAGAAAAAAGATGGAATATTCCGACTGTGCATTGATTACCGGGAGTTGAATAAGGTTACGATAAAAAATAGGTATCCGTTACCTAGAATTGATGACCTATTCGACCAGTTAAAAGGCGCAGCAGTATTTTCCAAGATCGACTTACGATCAGGATATCACCAGCTGAGAATCAAAGAAAGTGATATTCCTAAGACGGCGTTTAGGACTCGTTATGGTCACTACGAGTTCCTTGTGATGCCATTCGGATTGACAAATGCGCCGGCAGCGTTCATGGACTTGATGAACAGAATTTTTAAAGAGTATTTGGATAAGTTTGTCATTGTATTCATTGATGACATTCTTATATACTCGAATACTCATGAGGAGCACAAGAAGCATCTGAGGATAGTGCTGAACACGATACGGAAGCATCAACTGTATGCCAAATTTTCAAAATGCGAATTTTGGCTGGACAGAGTACATTTCCTCGGACATGTTGTATCCCAGGAAGGTATTGCAGTAGATCCGACAAAGGTAGATGCAATTAACCAGTGGCCTGCACCCAAGAGTGTGACAGAAATACGCAGTTTCTTGGGATTGGCTGGTTATTATCGGCGATTTGTAGAGGGATTTGCGCGATTAGCTGCACCTCTTACTACTCTTACACGCAAAGAAAGGAAGTACGAGTGGACTATGGAATGCGAAAGAAGCTTCCAGGAGTTAAAGAGGCGACTGACAAGCGCACCAATCCTTACGCTTCCCATTGAAGGGGAGAAGTTTGTGATCTACAGTGATGCATCGAAAATAGGATTGGGAGCAGTCCTGATGCAAAATGACAAGGTAATTGCCTATGCTTCCCGTCAATTAAAGGAGCATGAAAGGAATTATCCTACGCATGACCTTGAACTTGTTGTAGTAGTGTTCGCACTTAAAATTTGGCGACACTATCTCTATGGAGCTCAATGTCAGATTTTCACTGATCACCAAAGCTTGAAGTATTTCTTCACGCAAAAAGAGCTCAATATGCGACAGAGACGATGGTTGGAATTGGTGAAGGATTATGATTGTGAAATCCTATACCATCCAGGGAAGGCCAACCGTGTAGCGGATGCTTTAAGTAGAAAGTCTACCATATCGCACCAGCTACCAATAAATAGGCTTCCGAAGCCATTGCAGCAAGAGATAAATTCTTTGAACTTGGAGCATATATCTGCAAGATTAGCTGCACTCCAAGTGGAATCATCGCTATTTGAGGATATAAAAGAAGCTCAGAGGCGAGATCCAGCAATGACAAGTTTTCAAGAAGGAATTTCCAAGAATGGAATAATCCTTTATCAAGGAAGGATAAATGTTCCAGCTGATGAGGAACTTAGAAGACGGATCATGTCAGAAGCTCATGAGACACCCTATTCGGTTCATCCCGGAGCTAGCAAGATGTATCAGGACTTGAAGTTACAGTTCTGGTGGAAAGGGATGAAGAACGATATAGCGAAATTCGTGAGCCGATGCATGACCTGTCAGAAAATTAAAGCGGAATATAAACATCCAGCAGGAAGATTGGAACCACTGGAGATTCCTGAATGGAAATGGGAACACATTACGATGGATTTTGTAGTGGGACTCCCAAAAACCCGAGAAGGTTATGACGCCATTTGGGTTATTGTGGACAGATTGACCAAGACGGCACGGTTCGTAGCTGTCAAGATGACTTTTTCGCTGGAAAAGTTTGCTCAGCTGTACATAACTCATGTCGTCAGACTACATGGAATACCGAAATCCATTGTATCAGATCGAGATGCACGGTTCACTTCGAATTTCTGGAAGTGTGTGCAAGAGGCCATGGGTACTGAATTGAGACTCAGTACGGCTTTTCATCTGCAAACAGACGGGCAGTCAGAGCGGACAATTCAAACGTTAGAGGACATGCTTCGAGCTTGCGTTATGGATTTTGCGGGAAATTGGAACGAGAAGTTACCATTGATTGAATTCTCGTACAATAATAGTTACCAAGCTTCTATAGGCATGGCACCTTACGAGGCTTTGTATGGACGGAAGTGCAGATCACCATTACATTGGTACGATTTGCGAGAAAAGCAGTTGCATAAGATGGACTTCATAAAAGAGACTTCCGATGCAGTTGCTAGAATTCAGCGTCAAATGAAAATTGCGCAAAGCCGACAAAAGAGCTACGCGGAAAAAAGGCGGAGATCCTTGGAGTTTGACGAAGGAGATTTCGTGTTTCTCAAGGTATCACCTATGAAGGGGATTATGCAGTTCGGTAAGAAGGGGAAACTGAGTCCAAGATACATTGGGCCTTATGAAATTATCGAACGCATTGGAAAGGTCGCTTACAGATTAGCGCTACCCCCAGAATTGTCGGCAGTGCATAATGTATTTCATGTGTCGATGCTGAGAAAGTATATACCAGATCCGTCCCATGTATTGAAGCATGAGCCTATTCAAATCCACGAGGATTTGACATATGAGGAACAGCCTATTCAAGTGCTAGCTCGTGAAGAGAAAGTACTAAGGAATAAGGTAATCCCACTAGTGAAGATTTTGTGGAAAAATCACAACATTGAAGAAGCTACGTGGGAATGAGAAGACGAGATGAGGAATTTATACCCCCATTTGTTCTAATTTTCGAGGACGAAAATTTTATAAGGAGGGGTGAATGTGACAACCGGGAAATTCAGGCAGTTCTCGGATGAAAAATGTACAATTGTATGTATATAACAATTTGTACTATTTAAAGAGTGAAATAAATGTATTTATATTGTTCAGAATATATGAAAATGTTCTAACAATACTGACGAGTAAGAATTCAGTGTTGGAAAAATTCACTGAGTTGAAACGGGTGAAACGGTGCCAAAATCGGCATTGAAAACCCTAACCGGAGCAATAAAAGACGGTAAACTTCCGGGATTGATTTTGATCAAACGGAAGCAGATTAAATTGATCCGACTGCACAGGAGACCTCAGGAACACGCCGGGACGATTTCGGGAAAATTTCGGCTCGAACCGGCATCGGTCAAAAAGTAGTCGAATTAATGTGAATAGTGAAAGTCAAAGTCAACTTTCACTTTTGCATTTATGACATCATAAATCTAGATTAATAAATTAAAGAATTATGGTGGTTGGTAAAATGAAAGGCCATGATTCATTTAGCTTTTGATCTAAAGGCCAAGATTTGGCCAAAAATTACCATTTTTAATTTTTTAAAAATGGGGAAAGAAATGGCATGGAAAGATGTCAAATTTTGATTGGTTTAGAGCCAAATTAATTGGCTTTCTTGTATGGTTAAGTCGGCAACTTTGTAACAAAAGGGCCGAAACATTTTTTCAAAGCAAAAACCAAAAGAAAATTTGCTAAGTTATCTTCCATGGAGTCTACGTGAGCCACCCAAGGGAAACCAAGTTTTCTCTTCAACATTTCTTCACAAAAAGTGTGTCAAAACACTCCTAGAAGACAAAGGAAGCATTAGACCAAGGTAACTTCCCTTGCACTTGAAATTTTCATGGTTTTTCCTCAAGAAATCCGTGGGTGAATAGTGATTGGAAGATGGAAAAATTTTGGTTGTTTTTCATGGAATTGATGTTGGGTTTTGTTAAGGATGTATTAAGGAAGAAAACCATGCAAATTGTGTAAAGAAAAACCAAATTTTGGTTGGTTTTTCAAAGGTAAATCCGTGGGTTACCTTGAGTAACCAATGAGAAAAAAGTTTTGGTTAATGGTTAACATGCTTTCTAAGTTTAAAAACCGACCCCGAGGGGGGGGCGTTTTTGGAAATGAAATAAAGGTCCGAGTCGGGAACGGAAAACCCGAGCCTCGGAGACCTAGGTCGGGAAAGTCTAGATGAACGTTTTAAATACTAGTGAAACGTCCATTTGAGACTCCGAAACGATAGAAAATCGCTAAACCGACGTGAGGGTCGGAATAGTGCTTCCCGAGGGCCGGGAAAGCAAAAAGTGGAAATAAAATAGAAACGAACCCGGTAATGATTAGAAAAGAATCAGAAAAGTTCCTGAGAGCCAAAAATGCAGTCTGGATCAATAAAATTCCGTCAGGGGCAAAACTGTAATTTTGCCAAAATATTGGGGCAAAATCGTAATTTTGCAAAAGTTGGGGGAAAATGGTGAAAATAATAAATAAAACCTAAAAAGTTATAAATAGGTTTTATTTAAGCTTTTTAATGAAAAATAAAAGCTATAAATGGGAAAGAAATTAACAGACATAGTTTTGTCTGTAGGATCCCAAAATCGGCCTACAAGGAAGGCGATTCAAGATCCAAGAGAGAGAAAGGGAATAGTCTGATAAGGTAAGTTCAGACATTTACCTGTCTGCAACATATAGCAATATTGTGCTAACTTTAATGTACTAACTATAAGTTAGGTACATATGTGCTACGGGCACTATGATAGAATAGAGAGAGAGACGAAATGTGCTACGGGCACTATAAGAATGGGACACATGGTAAATTGTGCTTCGGGCACTAGAGCGAGGTTAATGAAACTCACTCACCTAAAATTAAAATGTGAACCATTCCTAACCACGGGACAATGTGAAGTCACCGGGTTAGAATGTTAAAAAGTCGGTAATGAAACCACTTTCTGGCGTACCAGCCTTCCGTACAGGAAGGTACTATTTTTGCCTTCGGGGCTATGAGATAAGGCTGTGGAGGTCAGCACTGATGTACCGCTCCCAGTCATATAAAATTTTGCCTTCGGGGCTATGAGATTAAGGCTGTGGAGGTCAGCACTAATGTACCGCTCCCAGTCATGCGCACTTAAATGGTACTGCCAACTTGAGCTCAAAACCAGAACGTAATTAAAGATAATGACCTAAAACTGAAACTGTGCCATAATTGAGCATAAGACAGTTTAGTGAGAGCACTAACATCGCGGTAGATGTACTAGTGTGAGACAGTGTTGTGGTCAAACTTACTATTCACCATGAATAGTGGTCAAAGTTACTATTCACATATGCATAGTGGTCAAAGGTACTATTCATGATGAATAGTCTATTCATAGAAATTTTATTTCTTGCATGTTTGAACTTACTGAGCCTGTAGCTCACCATTTTTGCTAATGTTGCAGGTAAGCGACCAGCTCAGTAGCTTATTTGACTGGATGCGGACGGGATGGCGCGTGTCAAATGGGATAACTGGGCGAGGGATATGTTACTGCCAGAGTCTTGCCGCTGAGCGTTAAAGTGAAGGAAAAAAAAAGGGGGGGAAACAGTTCTTTTGTAATTATATATATTTTACAAAAGCACTGTATTATTTATATTACTTTGTACTTATCAACAAAGTAAATAGTGGAAAAAGATTTTATATGATGTTTAAAGAAAAAAAAAATTTTTCCCTAAAGCGTCATGATTTAAAAAGAGTAGAGAGATAAGCCGGCGACCCATGAGAGTACAATCTATCGCAGTTAGTGATAAAGCTCAACTGTAATAGTATTGTATGATCTCCACAAGGGGCGGGCCGCCACATTAAGAGTTTTAAAATAGTATTAGAATAATTTGATATTACGGATGGCTAGATAAGTCCTCCGGTATGTCACCCTAGAAATTTTGTCATTTTTGGTAAAATGATGAAGCATTTTAGGGCCAAAGAAACCAAGAGATTACCCTAGGTAAAACCTAAGGTTACTAAAGGACGAAAAACTTCGTCATTGAGTTTTAGCCCAACGACAGTAGAATCAGGTAAACCGATTACACAGGAGGTGTTAGAAACCCGCCTACACGATTTCGGTAAAGTTTGGTTCGATTTGACTTTTGATCAAACTTTGACCTATGGATTAATTGGATGACATCATGGATGATATCATAATTAAGAATAAGAAAATTAGAAGAAAAAGGGTGGTAGGTAGGATGAATGGTTAAGATTAAAGGTAGGTAAGATCAAGGGCTAAGATTAAGTCGAAAATGCAAAGTTGAATTTTTTAAAAATTTTGTGGATAAGGGCTGAAGTAGGTTGGTTTTTCAGCTGGAAAAGCAGCCAAAATAATTATATTTTGACCCCAAAAAGTTTGCAAATAAACCCTTAAAAAGTTACTAAAAAGTCCCTAAAGAAAATTGCTAAAAATCCCTCCTTTTTGGCCTCCCTTTTAAAAATGATTTAGGTTTCAGAAACTTTTTCTAAAATTACAGCCCCTTTGCTCCCTTTGAAGCCTTGACTCTCCCCCTTCATTAAGCTTAAGTTTCTTCAAAGTTTGGTGCTAAAATCTTAAGCAAAGTCCTTCCTAAGCAAGTATTGAGTAACATAGCAAGGTAAGCTTGAAATTTCAAGCTTTTCTTTGGTATTTTGAAGAAGAAATCTGTGGCTATGTTGAGTAGAAAAGAATGAGAAAAGTTTAGTTCAAACTTTGTTGTTTAAGGTTAATTAGTTGGCATGATAGTTAAAGAGTAATTTCGAAGCTTGAACAATAATTTTTCATGTTAGTTTTATAAGGAACCCGTGGCTAAGTGTATGGGTTCAAGGAATTTCAAGTTTGGTTTAACTAAATTATTGTTTTAAAGTGTGTTTTGATAGGTAAAACAACTAGAAAGAAAGTTTGAAAGCTTAAAACCAAAGTGGGATTCGGTTTGTTTCAAGAAAAACCATGTATGTTACTAGGGTTTGGAAAGAATTTTGAGTTAGTTTTGGTTGATTTAAACATGTGTGTTGATGTGTACACTGTTTAAAAAGAAAAGTTAAAAAGTTTGAAATAAAATTTTGTAAGGTTTTCTAAAGGGAAACCATGTATACCTAGTGTGAAGAACATGTAAAAATCATGTGATTTTAGTGTTGTGGTAAGTTAGAATGATGTAGAAGAAGAAGCTTGTGTAAGTGGTTGAATTGAAAACCAAAGTTTGGTTAGGGTTTAGTATAAAACCCGTGGCATCCAAGTGAGATTTCAACACGAATTTTAGTTGGTTTTGGTATTGAATATGCCTTAAAAACCATGTTTATAAGTGTAAGAAAGAATGTTTGAATGAAAGAAAATTTTGATGTTGGAAACCTAGACTAAAACCATGGTCTAAGTGATTGAAAAACAAAGATTTTATGTGTGAATTTTACAATGAAAGTGTGGAAATTTTTTACGTAATAGTTTAGAAGCTTTTGCATAAAATAGGCCTCTGGTATAGTATGTGGCAGGTTTAGATTAGTATAGATGGTTTTGAGGCGTTTCCTAAACGCCGAAAACCTAAAATTTAAGTGGAAATACTGTCGAAATTTTTAAAGCGGCATTAAGGCATTTCAGGAAATGAGCGATAAAAATATGCTCGGAAATGAAAACTGAGATCCCTCGTTACCTTAGAGTTTGAAGTAAGAAAGCAAGTCTAGCGGAATAGTAAACCGAGCCTTAAAATCTAAAATGCCGAGAGGACAGGAAAAAAATAACATCAACGGCGTTTTTGGAAACAAAGGTAAAGTTTAGGGCTGTGATGGAAAAACCCAAGCAACTCAGAGACCTAAGTTGGGAAGAGAATAAGGAACGCTTTTAAGATTAGTGAAAAGCTCGTTTCAAGCTCCGAAACTTTAGAACAACGAGCAACGACATCAAGGGTTGAAATAGTACCACCCGAGGGATGGGTGACAAGTAAGTAGTGTAATTGCAACAATTAAGTTGTAAAAATTTACCGAGACCTAGAAAAGATTGTTTTAAGATTTTAGGGACTCAGAAAATCCCACTTAAGCACCAAAATGAGAATGTTACGACCCCAAGACCCACTAGGGGCAAAATAGTCGTTTTGACCAAAAAGTCTAGAAAAGTCGAGAAAGGGGCGTTAAACCCTCCAGTTAGCTATTTTATGGTTCTCGGATTTAGAGAACCCAGTCTAAGCAGAAAAATAGAAACGTCCCCCTGACCCAATTACTATTCACGCACGTGGTACTATTCACGTGAATAGTACTATTCATCATCAGAAGTCACTATTCATCAAGTTTACCAAAATTTCTGAAATGCTCGAAAAATGGTTGCTAAAGCCCTACAAAAGTATAAACAGAGTCGTTAGGACTTTAAATATCATCATAAGACTTTAATTAAGATTTTAAAAACTAAAGTTCAGATTTTAGTATAATAAAGTCAATTAATGAAAATATATTAACTGATGACATTGTGTCTTTAGCAAACTCAACTAGAGACGGGCAAAGGAGGTCGACGGGCCACAGAAGTTTACACTAGCACAAGTGCTGTAAGTACAGACATTTAATTGCCTATTCACGAATTGACTTGCCATATAGTTGTATTATATATACACATTTAAGTTATTCAGTTTGTGACATGATACTAACATGTTCACGAGAATAGTTAAGCAAGATCAGATAAAGAAAAGAAGAATGAGATAAGTCAGATAATAAGACTTAAAAGTTAAGGTTGGCATACCGGCCTCTCCAGTTTTGAGGTTTAAAGATAGCCTCCACCCCAGTTGTGTGGCCCTGCCTCGTTAATAATGAGGTAGTTGATGGCTTGACTTGCTACCTATAGGTAGTAGTCCAGATATGACCTTGGGGTTGATTGGTGGGTCGCTCCCTTGATCCTCTATTGGTCTGCGTGCATTAGGTATGTCCAACCACGGGCCCACAAGTGAAAGATTAAGCAAGATAAAGTAAAGCAAAGAAAAGAAAGAGATAGAATAGAAAGAATAAGTAAAGCATAAGAATAAGCAAATAATTGGTCATAAGTTGACTAACCCTAAGAGTGGTGTTTTCAGCTTATTTACTTGTATATTTGTACTTACTAAGCTTTAGCCCATGAGTCTATTCGTGATGTAGGTAATAAAGGTAAGCAGCCAACAATATGAAACAAGAGTCACGAACTGGCAGGCAGATTCCAAAGATGTCATGGACGGGTTATGGTTCCGTTTCACAGAGTTCTGCTGTAATCAAAGTGTAAAAGAAAGAAAGTGTAATAGTGAAGTATATGTATAAAAATAAGACAAGAGTGTAGTATATTAAGTAGTGAAAGAAGCTTAAAAGTATGTTTTTATTTTTACGTACTTTAAAGTAACAAAACCGCAAAGTATATTTTGGGGAAAAACATTAAGTAGTACGCATATATTTATGTATACACGATTTCAAAGAACTAATAGTTTCATCCAGTCAAGTTTAAAAAGAAAAAAAAATATTCCCAATTTTTTCAAGTACAAATCTTTTAAACCTCTAAAGAAAAAGAAAGTTATAAAGAAAAGCAAGCTAAGTAAGTAGAAGCAAAGAACAAAGGAAGCAAGCAAGATAAGGTGGACGGCCCAAGCTAGAGGGATCGCACCCACAGTTGCTTTAAATCCTCTAAGGTTAAGACATATATTAATAACCGCTTATTTTGACCACCAATTTAGTTAACAGAGCTTCTAGGGAAGGTTAATAACTAAACGAATATTGAGTGTATAACCATTGTTTACGTAGCCCAATCCACGTCCTACCAAGCCACCGAGGGGTGGTCATGAATAGAATCATGCCCGAACATGTTTTCCACGTAGGAGATCCAACCTAGTATACCGGCGGTGGTAAACACCTACCGAGGGGTGTGGTCAGGGCAGAACTAACGCGAGATGTTACCATGCTTTCACATATGGATCAACAATGGAGGCCATGGGTTTTGTTTGAAACCCTCTCCCACTCAATATTTTGAAAAACATGCAAGTTTTGACAAATATATATGATCAATATAGTTTGAGCGGCATTCACCTATCCTATATGACATGTTATCAAATACGCATACAATTCATCCATCAATACATATTCATCCATCCATGACATATCATAGGAAAAATAATTGACGGAAAAATAACCAAGTCATGGTTCCATCTTAGACCAAAGAAAATAAAGATTACAAAATTCCATCCAAAGCATTCTTTGGGTCTTGAATTTTGTTCCGTCTTCTTGTATCCATCTTCATGTAACCTCTCCATTTATTTCTCATCTCAAGAATCATTTAAAATTTAAATTCCAAAAATTTAAATTTTAAATTCAAATTTCAAATTTAAATTTCAAATTTAAATTTTAAACAATTTAAATTTCATGTGTAATAATATGTAATTTCAAAAATTTAAAATTTTCAATTACATATTTTAAACATGATTTAAAATTAAATCTAAAATTTAAAAATAAAAAATAAAAAATTTTCAATTTTTTCGGCTCGTCGGCCCACGGGGCCTGGAGGCCCTCAGCCAGTGTAGGCAGCCCCCAACCCCGGGGGGCTGGCAGCCTACGGCCATAGGCCTGGCACAGCCATGCTGAACTACAGGTAGAGCCTGCAGGCCCAGGCTGCACACCGAGCGTGCAGTCCCAGGCTCCACACTCGGTCGCTGTAGCAACCCCAGGCTGCAGGCAGTGCCTATAGCCATGGGTTGCACACGCCCGGGTGAGTGTAGCAGCACGCCATGCTGCAGGCGACGCTTGTAGCCATGGGCTGTAGCCCAGAGGGCTCAGCCAGCCCCTAGGGGGTCCAGGGCCACCCTCGGCAAAAGGCAAAGCCTACAGCCGTGGGTGGTGTTGGCTTGGACAGGGGCTGCTGCAACCCCATCCTGCCCGAGGGCAGAGGCTGCAGCCCTACCAAGGCAAGTGGCCTATCCTGAGGTCTGTCCTCGATTTCTATGCCATATTCCAATTTACCTATTAGGATTTCCAAAAAATTAATTTGAATCCTAATTAAATTGGAATTTTCCACACAATCAAAATTTCAATCTTTAAATTAAGTTTAACTTTTGGGAAAAGTAAATTACGGTCTTCAAACTTCAATCTCCTCCAAGAATAATTACATAAAATTTCCTAAACCGTTTCCGGTGTACAAAAAATTCTAATCATATTAATTCTAGGAGACAAAAGATTAAAATCCATGGGAAAATTACGGTGATGATAAACCGCTCCCATGGTTATATAAAAAATTCCTAGATATAATTTTCTAAATTCTAAGGAATCATAACCTGCATAAAACAAGCATGTTTATAATAATTCAAAAATTAAAATAACCACATACTGCATACATAATACATGATAACAATATAAAGGAATCCTAGAATGCCACTCTCTAAATATCAAATCCATACATAAATAAAAACACTAATTAATTGTCTAATTTATGTACATGGCATAGTCACGAGATGGCTCTAATATCAATTGTAGGAAAAATTGATAAAAATGCATCAGAGCGGTGCAGCGAAACAACAAAAATTTTAAAGATTGTTAAATATCTCGTGATGTCATATGCAATAAACTAACAACAATAAAACTCATACCTCAAGAGGATGCCAAACTGCAGGAGGAGAATGACTAGAGGGCTTTAACCAACTAGCCTTTTCTATTATTCTCCAATTCCTGTTCCTCGACCAGTATGCTAGCACTGCTAGTCTTCTTCTGACCACCCAGATCTCTAAAGAACTTATTGTCATGATGAGTTATGCAACAATAAGCCTGCTCACCTGAGAGTCTGTGGTCTAAGAGAACTGGAGTGGTAGGACCTCTTTTTATAGACTGGCATGGGGTGATCCCTTGAATTCGAATTGGACTAGGAGAGGATTTTCTCCCTTATCCACCCACAAAAACCGAAAATCCCATAGGGCACAATCATGGGAAGATTCGGCCAACCTAGGGATCTTGCAGTCCAAATTCAAACAGGATTTTAACTTGAATTTTATCTCCTCAATTATCCATAATAACCAAATTTCCCTAGTGCCAAAAACATGACTAGATTCGACCATTAAAAGTGAGGAGAATCAAAATCCAAATAGAATTTTCTAGCTTGAATTTAATCTCACCCTTATCCATTAAAAACTGAAAATTCTCCTAGGATTTATCCATAAATTTTCATTTATTTTAGGGAAGGAGAGAATCAAAATTCAACTAGTATTTTCTTGCTTAAATTTCCCTTGAACCTTATCCATAAAAACTGAAAATATCTTGGAGGATTTTCCTTAACAAATTTCGGCCACTTTTGCTAGAATTAGGATTCAAAATTCAAGTAGGATTCAAGCAAGATTTTCCTCTCCATTATCCATATCAAATTTGAATTCTATCCTTGTGGAATTATCCATAACAAATTCGAATTTTGCTTGGATTGTAATTCAAAATTTGAATTCAAATTTCAAAGTTTAAATTTCAAAATTCAAACTTCAAATTCAAAATTCAGATTTAAATTTCGAATTGAAATTTCAAATTCAAATTTCAGATTCAAATGTCAAATTCAAATTTCAAATTTAAATTTCAAATTCAAATTTCAAATCCAAAATTTAAATTTCAAATTTCAAATTTTAAAATTCAAATTTCAAACTCGACAAAAAGTTGTATTTTAAATTTTGTTCTCATGGATAATTTTCTACAACTCCAATTCAATTTCAAATAAAATCATGGCAACTTTATTTGGAGTTTAAATAATTGTGTACTCTATTATCCAAAACAAAATTTGAATTCAACTGGAGAGAATCTTGTCTACCATCCTTATCCTATGTCAACATCATCCATGCATAATCAACTAGCCAACAAGCATACACTGATCAATTTACTATCCGTTAAGGAATTATGTGGAGCTAGTAGAGGGACCAATTAGAGATATATAATCAGGCTCCCGTGAATCCATATGATCATTATTCTATACGGAACAACTCAATCATATTATCACTAATTTCAGAGTCACACCACTATAAACCTGAAACTGAACTCTCAATTATACATCGTATTACGAAAGCCTGTGACAAGCTAATATCCAATGACCTTGTCATGTATGCACAATCCTCATATGATATCCATGATCAGCCTTAGGTCAAAGTCCATTCGATCCTACTAATCAGGCTATCTTAAAGTTCCATTATACTATCGAAGAAGAAAATGATTATTCACCATGTGTGAATAAGAAGTCATCCATCCAGCAAACGACCCAAGGCCTTGTCTATTTTCATATCTAGTATAATGCCTTTAAGAGGATACCTTTAACTTCTTAGAGCTATGATTCCGATATCTGTAAACAAACCCTTCATCGTATACAAGTCATGCACTCAACGAATCGGTCTATAAGCTTACTACCTCTGAGACGCTTTAGCCATTGGAACATCAAAGTACACAAGTCATATACATGAAGTAGTTCATTTACTTAGGATTAAGGTTATTGTATAATGAACGTCAAAAGCAGATTGATCCACTCATAGCGGACTACATAGATCAATCACGCTTTAATCCTGGTCTAATATGTCACCACCAAGCAACATATCCATGTCTTTACTTAGGAGTTTATGCTCCAGACAATCAAGACAAACTGTCCCCACCATGAATTTAGACAACATAATAGTCTTAACATGAGTTAGATGCTTGGTCTAACCCATAGACTACCCCACCTAAGGCTGCAAGATCTGCCTGCAGCCCGGCAGGGCTGCAACTGACTTGGGCGTGGGATGCCAACCCCCCGAGGGCTGGGGGCTACCCACGGCAGCTGCGGGCCTCCGGGCCCAGGGGCCGACGAGCTGAAAAACAAAAATTTTCAATTTTTGAATTTGAGATTTAATTTTAAATCATGTTTAAAAATATGTAATTAAAAATTTTGAAATTACATATTATTACACATGAGATTTAAATTGTTTAAAATTTTAAATTTAAATTTGAAATTCGAATTTGAAATTTAAATGTTGAAATTTAAATTTTAAATGATTTTTAGGATGAGAAATAAATGGGGAGGCTACATGAAGACGGATACAAGAAGACGGAATAAAATTTAAGGCACAAAAAATGCTTTGGATGAAATTTTGTAATCTTGGGTGGCGTTTGTTTTTGTGTTCGAGAATAATTTTCCATTTTCAAACACATAGAAAATGAAAACGGTCTCAAAATAGCGTTTGTTTTTTCAATGTTTTCAAAACCATTTTGAAAACATTGGGGGCGTTTATTTTTTATTTCGAGAATGATTTTTTATTTTCAAAAACACAGAAAATGAAAACGGTCCCAAAATAGTGTTTGTTTATTTGATGTTTTCAAAACAATTTTAAAAACATCGTTTTCAAAACCATTTTAAAAATATCGTTTTCAACTATGTTTTTGTTTTTTGGGTTTTTTAAAAACGAAAAAAAGTTGTTTTTACTTTTTGTTTTCTTTTTCTCCCTCCATCTCCTCTCTCTCTCTCTTTCTCTTTCTGCCTTTGCAGCATCAGTGATGATCATATCTAACGATAGCATCCATCTCTGACGAAGGCTGATGACCATGAGCTAGTGACGATGATGACGATTCCCTCACGATGATAACTATCAACTCATAATCGAAATTTAGCCATCACCACTACCTAGAGCTCAGACCACCAATCTCTTCCACCCTTATCACTCATTGCAAAACCTACCACCAAAGTTTTTTTTTAAATTATGACTAATAATTTATTTTTTATTCTTTTTTAAAATTAAAAATAAATATGTTTTTATAAGATACTCACTTATAAAATGAGTTTTCAAAATATATAACCAAACAAAATTTTATTTTTATGTTTTTTAGAATATACACTCAGAAAACATAACCAAACGCAATTTCAGAAATGATCTCAATATAGTTTTCAAAGCATTCTCATTTTCAATTTTTTTGAGAACAGAAAGCATTTTAAAACCAATACCAAACGCCACCTTTATTTCTTCTTTGTTTTAGGATGGGACTATAGCTTGGTTATTTAATATTATCCGTCATTTATCTTTTCTGTGATATGTCATGAATGAATGAATATGTATTGATGGATAATTTGGATGCATATTTGATAACATATCATATAGGATAGGTGAGTGTTGTTCAGACTGTATTGATCATACATATTTACAAAACTTGCGTATTTTTCAAAATATTAAGTGGGAGAGGTTTCAAACAAAACCCACGGCCTCCATTATTGATCCATATGTGAAAGTATGGTAACGCCTCGCATTAGTTATACCCTGACCACGCCCCTCGGTAGGTGTTTACCACCTCCAGTATACTAGGTTGGATTTTCTATGTGGAAAACATGTTCAGACATGATTCTATTCATGACCACCTCTCGGTGGCTTGGTAGGGCATGGATCAGACTATGTAAACAATGGTTATATACTCAAGACTTATTTAGTTATTAACCTTCCTAAAAAGCTCTATTAATTAAACTGGTGGCCAAAATAAGTGGTTATTAATATATGTCTTAATCTTGGAGGATTTAAGGCAACATATATTAATTGGACGGGGCCCATGTTCTGGCTATTTATCCCATGACCACCCCTCAGTGGTTTGGGTCAATAGGTGTTGAGAATTACCATTGCAATGCTACATGTTTTTTCAAGTTTCATGTAGGAACATACTTGTATGTTTTATTTGCTAAATTCTCTCTATATTTGCTTGGGTTTTGTAATGATGTCTAGTATTTTAGTTCAAAATGTCACCGACACTACTCATTTCAATGCTTATTGAAAATAAACTTAATGGCGATAATTATAAAGACTAGAAAAGAAATCTGCTAATAGTTCTCAGCTCCGAGAGACACAAGTTCATATTAGACAAACCATGCCCACCTGAGCCCAAACCTGACACACCACTTGAGGAGATCCCGGTTACCTATACTCATTGGAGAGAATCTAATGAGATAGCTCAATGCTACATTCTTGCTAGTATGACGAGTACTTTACAAAAATAGCATGAGACTTATCAAGTTGCTAGGGAGATCATAGAGAACTTGTTGGACATGTTTGGAGGCCAAGCAAAATTGGCTCAACAGTCAGCCATCATTAATATCATAAACTCTAAGTAGAAGGTAGGTACTTTGGTAAAGGGCCATATGATCACACCTATGGGATTCTTTGCTGAGGTTGCTGAAAACGGTGTTGAGCTGGATTACAACACTCAGATCGAAATGGTGTTTAAAACTCTGCAAAGGATTTTGTGGGGTTTAAGGCCATATATAATCTGGCGATAAGGGAGTTAGGACTCACTGAGCTCATGAAGCAACTCAAGCTTATAAGCAGATGATCAGAGATGGGGATGCGATCCAACCAAAAGAAGAGGCCAATTTGGTACAATCTTCTAAATCCTCACGAAGAAGAAGAGGCCAAATAAGAAGCAACTGGCTTCCAGTTCTTCTATTCCTTCTGTCTCAGATAGGAAAAAGAAGAAGAAGAATAAGAAGACTAAGGGCCCTAAAAAGTCTAAGTGCTTCCACTGTAGAAAGGTAGGTCACTTCAAGAAGGCTTGTCGAGAATTCCTAGCCGCCAAAGGCAAGGAAGATAAAGAACTGCTTTCTCTAGAAGCGTGTTTGGTGGAAGAATCAAAAGACACTTAGGTCATTGATTTGGGAGCCACTAATCATGTTTGTATTTCTATGCAGGCGTTCGTGGAAACGAGAAGTCTACATGATAGGAGCCTCTTATTGCAGACTGGAGATGTTAGCTTGGTGGTGACTGAGGCAGTGGGAGACGTTTATCTTTACTTTGATGAATTTAGGTTTACATTATTGAAAGACTGTTTTTATATTCTAATTTTAGGAGGAACCTTATATCAGTAGCTTGTTTAATAAAAGACTCTTATTCAGTTTCTTTTACTAAAAGAGTTGATATTCGTAAAATTAAGTCTTTTATCTATTCTGGATGGATGGATGGAAACCTATATTTAATCAAACCAAAGATGTACTCACTGCTTGACACCGAATTAACTGATAACCCTAAAAGGTTGAAAGTTTCTCACTTTAACAAGGCGTATCTTTGGCATTTAAGACTTGGTCATATTAATCAAGATATGATTCAAAGATTGGTGAAAGATGGTCCTTTAGAATCTCTAAAGGAGGTACGTCTTCCTCAATGTAAGTCTTGTCTTAAGAGTAAGATGACTAAGAGGTCTTTTGGAGCTATGGGTAACTCTTAGAAATTATGCACATCGACATATGTGACCCCATGAATGTCACAACATGAGGAGGGTTCGAGTATTATGTCTTCTTTATAGATGATTACTCGAGGTATAGATATGTGTACCTAATGTACCGTAAGAGTGAGGCCTTTGATAAGTTCAAAGAATATCGTGCAGAAGTGAAAAAGCAATTAGGTAAATCCATAAAGACACTTCGATTTAATCGAGGTGGTGAATACCTCTCCGATGAATTTCTAGGACATCTTATAGAGAATGGGATATTATCCCAATTGACTGCACCTAGTACTTTACAATAGAATGGTGTAGCCGAAAGGAGAAATAGGACTTTATTGGATATGGTACAGTCCATGATGAGGTATTCAACACTACTGTTATCAATCTACGGATATGCATTACAAACAGTATGCTATATTCTGAATCTGGTTCCAAGTTAGTCAATTCCCAGACTTCGTATGAATTGTGGCGTGGTAGGAAGCCCTCCCTTAGACATATGAGAATATGGGGCTGCCTGGCACATGTACTGGATAGGAATGCGAAGAAATTAGAACCAAGATCAGAATTGTGCATGTTTGTAGGGTATCCTAAGGGAAATAAGGAGGTTTGTTCTATAACCTGAAGAAACAAAAAGTCATTGTATCAACCCATGTGACATTCTTGGAGGAAAGTCACATGAATGACTTTAAGCCTCGAAGCAAAGAGGTGCTAGAGGAGTTATCGGGTGATAGAACTGCTTCACAGATTTCGATCTCAGACATAAGTCCGAGTTCTAGTGAAAGACCTGTAGATAATCAACAGCTTAGGGTGCCTCGTCGTAGTGGTAGGGTTTCTAGGAAACCTAATTTCTTCATGTATGATACTGAGGTACAGCAGGGCAAGGCTCATGAGCATGAGGATGATCTGATTACTTATAATGAAGCTATAAATAATGTTGATTCTAAATCTTAAAAACGGGGCATGAACAATGAGATGGATTCTATAATATCCAACTTTATTTAGGAACTTGTGGATCTATTGGATGGGAAAAAACCCAGTGGATGCAAGTAGGTCTACAAAGAAAGAAGGATATGGAAGGGAGAGTTGAAACATTCAAGGCTAGACTTATGGCAAAGGGATACACACAAAAGGTTGGAATCGGTTACGATGAAACCTTTTTGCTTGTTGTTATGCTGAAGTCTATCTGTATTCTTCTGTCCATTACTACGAATCTCAATTGCGAGATCTGGCAAATGGACGTCAAGACGGCATTTTTGAATGGCCATCTTAAGGAAAGTATCTACATGATACAGCCTGAAGGGTTCATGGTAAAAGGCTAAGAGAAAAAATTCTACAATTTGCTTAGATCCATTTATGGATTAAAGCAAGCATCCCACTCATAGAACCAAAGATTTGATTAAGCGATCAAAACATTCAGTTTTGAGTAGAACGTTGATGAACCCTGTGTTTATAAATGTATTAAGGATGAAAAAGTGGTCTTTCTGGCACTCTATGTCAATGATATACTGCTAATTAGGAATGATGTAGGGAATTTATCATTGGTCAAGCTTTAGCTGTACCAACAGTTTGACATGAAGGACTTGGGAGAAGCTAATTATTGCTAGGCATTCATCTCTTTAGAGATCGAAAGAACAAAACGACAGCATTGTCCCAAGCTTCATATATAGATAAAATAATTAACAAATATGCAATGCAAGAGGCAAAGAAAGGTTCACAACCTTCCGTTGCCGGACTAATTCTTTTATTAGATGACTGTGCCAAGACATCAGAAGAAAGAGAGCACATGTGTAACATCCCTTATGCATCCGCTGTTGGTAGCCTTATATACGTTATGCTTTGCACTCGCCCGGATATATGTTTTGTAGTAGGTATGGTAAGTCGATATCAAGCGAATTCTAGAATCATGCACTGGTAAGCAGTAAAGGATGTACTCAAGTATCTTAAGAGAACGAGGGATTATATGCTGGTGTATTCTGGAGGGGACCCAACACTTGTAGGATACACGGACTCAGACTTCTAGCCTTGTAAGGATTCAAGAAAATCGACATCAGGATCAGTGTTCTTGGTCAGAGGAGGCGCCATTATGTGGAGGAGCATGAAACAGGTTGCATGGCTAACTCTATGATGGAGGCTGAGTATGTGGCTGTAGCTGAGGCATCTAAAGAAGCAGTTTGGCTCTACAAGTTCTTTAGAGATCTTAAGGTCATTCCGGCTGTTGACAAGCCAATCACACTCTATTGTGATAATATTGGGGCTATTGCCAATACAAAGGAATCTCAGCACCATAAGAGGACTAAGCACATAGATTGGAGGTACCACATTATTAGAGGACACGTGGAGACAAGGCAAGTAGATGTATGTAAGGTCATGTCTGAGGACAACATAGCTGACCCCTTTACTAAGACTTTAGTGGCTAGAAGCTTTGAAAGACATGTTGAGCTGATGGGTTGTGTAACATGGCACATTTACTGGCTTAGGGAAAGTGGGAAATTGCTAGGAAATGCCCTAAGCATGAAAGACATTTTGATGTATTTCATTTATTTTGAACTAGATAATAAAATTATATATAAAAGTTATTCATTACATTGTTGTTTATCCTTATTCTATTTATATGTTAAAATAAATGTAAGCAAATATGGCTCACTGACTGCTTGTGTTAAACTATTAGAACGTTGCATGCAATGGACTTTTGTATGCGAGAAGACAATGTTCTAAAATAAGTAGTCTAAATTATGGTCCATAGTCTATGGGGTTAGACCGAGCATCTAACTCATGTTAAGACTATTATGTTGTCTAAGGTCATGATGGGGACGGTTTGTCTTGACCGTCCAGAGCATAGACTCTCGAGTAGAGATATAGACATGTTACTTGGTGGTGACATATTAGACTGGGACTAAAGCGTGATTGATCTACATAGTCCGCTATGAGTGGATCGATCTATTTTTGACGTTCATTATGCGATGTCCCGAGCCCTTAATGGCCCGTACCGTCACTTAAAACTGCTAGTTGTTCTTTATCTTTAAAATTGACACTTAACTTACTTACTTAGATATCATAAATTTAGGGATTTTTTTTTATTACATACGTATTTACTATTCATGTATGTATACTGTTAAAATGCAGAATCTAAAACATAGGGAATTTCAATTATACATACATACTTGTACTGACTGTTTAAATAAATACTATTCCAAATATACTATTTAACTGACACTATTTAAAAATACTGTTTTACTATTACTATTCAAAAATACTATTTAACTATTACTATACAGAAATACTGTTACTTAAACTGTGTGGAAGAATACTCCCGGTGTATCCATAACCTCACCTCACATCTGCCTCCGCTGTCGTCATCGCTCATTGTTATTTATATCATAGGATGCTTACCTACAGTATGAACACACTCCGTGAGCTTTACGCCCAGTAAGTACAACATGTTAACCGCAAAACATGTTTAAAATGTAATACATACTTAAAACCATAAAGCATGTCAGGTATGAACATATACCACATATCATCAACATACACCACTTAAACATATTACATACAACATCATCACACATCATGTCATTGAATACAAAACTTTATATGCATAGCAGATTCATTATATACTGAATGCATCTTCCTGGATTTAGAAGCATAGGGAACTATATCATGAACAATGCATGGTCCGGTTATGTTCAATTATGCTTCAATGCTCTTTTTCTTCTCTTGTCTACTTAGGGCCTATGTGTCAGTACTGTGTGTGCGCAGACCAACGGTAACGCCCGAGGTCACTAAAAAAATTTGGAAGAGCCATCAAAGGATGCTCAACTTTGCTTTAACTTACTTTAACTTAAAAACCTCTTCAACTGAAAAGGCTGGTATGACACGCTTATTAACTTTTGTCTTGTTTATCTATTCTAGCCTTATGCTTCTCTAAGCAGTCCCTAATCCTACGCGGTAGGGATATATATGATATCTAACTTGTTCTTTCATCAATCTACTCAATTAGGAAATTATATGCTCTTATGTATGCTGTGTATCATCGTGTGCATGTTAGACATACTTAACATACTGTAAAAACATCATTTTAAATTCATTTCATTCATACCATAAGCGGAGTTGTACTTACCTAGTTTACACACAAACCCGTACTCTCGCCTCTATCAACTTACAGGTTACTACCTGTCATCAATAACGTTTCTTATCAGCACCTTCGCTGAGTCACTAATACTATTAGTGACTAAAGCAAATAAATCGCTTTGTATCGATTGCCGTCGATACTAACTCTCTCTCTCACTCTTGGGAGTTTGCTTCTCTATATGTGGTTAATTAATTTATTGCTCCATAAATTAATTATAGCGTTCTTAGGTCACCATCACCGTTAGTGATTGTTACTTACATTTCTATGTGGTACCTAGGCCCATCGGTACCCTATTGGCCTACTTTCGTGATTTGGCACCTAACTTCCATCATGTTTGATTAATTGTCTTCTTGACAGATTAATCATCGTTCCTCACAGTGTTGTTCAAAACACGGTCCTTGACTGGTTTACCGACCAGTCAACTGACCGGTTACCTCGCGTGTTGGTAACTAGGTAGCCTACTGGATTACTATGCATAAACTTGGTATAGTAACCGATCGGGTTACTTTGCTTGTTTGGATGTGATAGCCTATTGGGCTACTATGGCTTATGTGGTAGCCTACCAGGCTACTATAACTTATTCGGTGTGGTAGCCTACCGGGCTACCCATACTGTTTTGGTTATTTAAGAAAATTATTTTGGTTGCCTTATACAATTCTCGGGAAAATTCTTTATTTTGAAACAATCCCCTTACCACCCCATTGGAAGGTAGAGGACGTTTTTATAAAGACCATAGTTTTATTTTAAAGTGTGTAAAACACATTTTTGGGTGTTGCATTTTAAGGGTGGTTTTTGAACCACTTTCGAAAACTATTTTGAAACTTAATCGAAACGACTTTGTTTGCAAATTTGGCGAACATGAAATTTTTCATTCCCAATGAGATGAACAATTTTTGTGTTCACCTTGGAGCTCAAATCTAACTCTAACAGCTCCTAAACTCATTGAACCCGTGGCTAATATGCCTAGTTTTTTTGTAAAAGTTCTAGTTTTACGTTATTTTAAAAACGGCTCTGTTTGAGACCCGAAACAGTCAAATTTTTAAAACACGCATGGGTCGTCTTAAAGGTTTCGATGAGATCTACAACTTTCATGGTGAGCCCGAAGTCCAGTTCGTGAGGAAACTGGTGCATCCACTAGATAGTAGTCTGTAAGCCTTCGTGGCCGATATCATCATCTTGGGTTGCTTCGGTGATAAGCCCTTGTAGACAAACTTCTCATGCCTATTCGGCTCAAATATAACTTCCCGTCTTCAGCAGTTTATAATAGCATTATAGTTGGGGAGGAAGTCCATTCCCATGATTACATCGTAGTTGCACATATCAATGAAGATTAGGTACACGCTCAGCTCGTGCCAACTGATAACTACTGGCACATGACGCATCCAATAGCTAGATAACAAAACTTCCCCGGAAGGAAGGGCAGTTCGAAAAGTTTGATTCATTCTATCTATGTTCTGGCCTATCTCCCTAGCAAACTTCGATGATGCAAAAGAGTTTGTAGCTCCAGAATCAAACAGAACTAGTGTAGTGGAGTTGGTGATAGAAAGCTGACCTGTCACCACAGTCGAGGTCCTGGCTTCTGCATCTTCTCTAGTGAAAGCGTAAATCCTCTTCTGCTTCTCTGGAGCTTCTAATCTGCCTTAGGTGATTGATGGGCCTTAGATTCTAACGTGGGCGGCATGTAGTTGTCAGTTAGTGGGTCGGGTTTGGCCTTACTAGTTTTGTGGATTGGAGCAGCAGTGCTTGGCGAAGTGGCCTTCCTCGCCACAGATGTAGCAGCCACTGGTTCCTAGGCGGCATTCTGCTGGATGATTCTTTTCACACTTTAGACAAGGTGGGTGTTGACTGCCATTTCCTCCCCGATTATTTTTCTTTTGGGGAAAATTCCTTTGCTGGCCTTGATTACCTAGATTCCCTTTCCTCTTATTGTTGTGATGGGATTGTTTATGATTCTGGCTACTTCTTACATTTTGACCCTTGTTTTGAGAATCAGGGTGCTATCTTCCCTTGGTCGGTATGGCTTGCGTCTTCTCCTCTCGCTTGGCCTTGAAAATCTGCACTTTTCTCTCCCTGTCTTGGGCCAACCAATACTTTGCCCGGATGGCTTGGCTGACGTATTCAATCATAGTTGCAGGTCTGTGGCTTCCACCGCATAACTGGATGGTAATGTCTGTCCTGAACATTTTCAACATTCTTCTCACCTGCTCCTTCTCAGTCGGTACTAAGTCTGGACATAGTCGAGCCAACAGCTTGAATTTTCAGACCGCTTCCATCACGGTCATACTTCCCTGGCGTAGATTGTAAAACTCATCTTATTGTGCTACCAGGTCCTCTCGTTAAAGTACATCTCTTTAAATTCGTCGATGAAGTCTGCCCAATTCATTTCATTAACATTTCTCCTGATGGCCATGATTTTCCACCATTGGCGGGCTCCCTTGCGTAAGAGTGGAACGCATACAATACCCTCTCCCTCTCTGTTAGTCCTACAAGGTCTAAGATGACCTGGGTGTCAGCCAACCAGTCATTGGCCTCTATAGGGTTTGTGGTTCCTTCGAATTCTGGTGCTTTCAGGCGCCATAATCGCTCATAGAGGTCGCCTTCTCTAGGAGCTAGCACAAGAATGTTGGCTACTGGGGAAGCAGCCACAGCTGATGGTGTGATAACCGGGAATTTTAGATTCTCGAATTATGTTAAATTTATATGTAAATAACAATATTAATGAATAAAGTGTGAAAACATTGTATTTCAATACTGTTGTGAATAGTATAAAATATTCTGACAGTGTGAAAGTGTGTAAGTTCGGGGATAGAAAATCCTACTGAACATAATCGGGTGAGACGGTTCGAAATCAGAACCGAAAACCCTAGAAAGTACATTGAAATGTACTAAAACAATAAAAATTTACGGTAGAGAATTCTGATCAAACGGAAGCAAAATAAGACAAACCGACCACACGGGAGGCACTAAAAACTCGCCTACGCGGTTTCGGTAAAGTTCCGTTCGGATCGGATAACAGTCAAAAATTGACTATGAATTAATTCAAGATTAATATGAATAGTTGATGACATCACTATGATGATGTCATAAAACAAATTAAATTTTTGTCAAAATTAGAAAGCTTTGAAAGGTGTATGGCTAGGATTGGTTTACTTTTTGATCAAAGGCCAAGATCATGTCAAAATTCACTTAGAAAAAATAAAAAAAAAATTTAGGCATTTTGTTGCAAGGCCATTCGGCCATGTCGAAAGGGAGAAAGAGAAATTTTATTTTGACCCCAAAACTCTTACTTTTTGGTCCTTAAATAATTAAGAAATTGTTGGAAAAAAATTACAAAAATGCCCTTGATTTTTGCCTATAAATAGGCATCAAAAATTCAAGAAAAAAGTAAAGAAATACAACTAAACTCTTGCCAAAAATTTCCAGCCAAAACCGTGGAGGAGAAACCCCTTGAACCAAAAATTTTGTTTGAAATTTCACACCAAATTTAGTTTGAATTTCACTTCCAACAACAAGACAACAACCAAGCAAGGTAAACCCTAAATTTGAAGCTTTTTCTTTGGTTTTTTCTATTAAAAACTGTGTGTATGGAGAGTGAAAAACAATGGGAAAAAAAATTGTTTAATTGTTGATTCTATGTTTGGTTAATGTTGTGATATTCAAAGCATGAATTAGGATAGAAAAACAATCAAAATTTTGCATGTTTTCTTGTAAAATCCGTGGCTCCTAGGGTGTGAAAACTTCATGAATTTTGTTGTTTTGTTTTAGTGTTGATGTTCATTCAATCATATGAAAAAAAATTAAGCATGAAATGAAAGTTAGAAACAAGAAAAATTTGAGGAAGAATTCTTGCAAAAACAAAAAACCGTGGGCATGATTGTGAGAAAATGGGAAAATTTAATGTTGATACAAGTTGATAAAAAAACCCTAGGAAAGAAAGAAAAATTTTCTTTCTATTTTTTTTTGGCATAAAAACCGTGGCCATGTCTAGGGTTAGAATGCATGTTTTGTTTAGTTTTAAATGTTAATTTATACATTAAAAAGTATAAGAGTAATGTGGTGTGGTGATGAAAATTTATTTGATGTAAAAACCTAGTAAACTAGGGTTAGTTTGAAAAAAATGGATATGTAATGTGATTTGTAAATGTTGAAACATATGGAAAGTTTTTATACAAAGTGTGGAAACTTTGTACAAAATAGGCCTCTGGTATAGTGTAATGACCGCCATTTTCATGACACCTACTTACTATGTAATAAGTCATTAAGGAATAAAATGGACATAATTTAATGTCTTTTAGCAAATTTAAGAAACACGGTCAAGTACATGATCGTGTAAGAGGCTGTGTACCGCTCAGATAGATGAATGTGTTTCAAAGACATGGCCGTGTTGAGTAGTCTCAACTAGTACACGCCCGTGTTCGAAATGTACATGCCCGTGTTGCGTTGCACACACACGTGTAAGAGTCCGTGTAGAAGGCTGTGTAATGAGCTGAGAGCCACTGTAATGACTCTCATGAATTATGAAACTTAATTACTATGTAATGATGTAATTAAGTTAATAAGCACAGTGTGCTTTTCAGTTGAATGAATTAAACAGGAATAGTAACGTTTAATTACTATTCATGCAGTGAAAGGGGTAATCGACAGTGAAATCGGTCCACCCTATTATGTGAGTATGCGTTGAGACACGCAATATCAAGAAACCGGTCTAGACGACCATTTCATGATACAGAACTGATGAGCTAGTCATCAGTACGCTCAGACTGATCATTTGAGCGCAGTAGTGATAATTGCCCTAATAGATGTACAGTATGGAGAAAAGTGGTCTAGATGACCTCTTCTCGCCCAGAGACTGACAAAATCGGAGTCAGAACGCTCAGATTAGTCGGTCAGATAGTGAATAGTGATTAGTGAACAGTGTGATACGCAGTGTCAGGTTAGTGGCCAAGACGGCCTTAATCTGGCATAAAACTGATATATTAATAGTCAGCAGGCTCAATCTGGTCAATTGAGCACAAAATATAGATTTTGTTTAAGGGATACGCAGTATCGGGATGAGGGTCAAGACGACCCTTTCTCGCCCCGAAACTGATATATTTAGACTCAGGACGCCCAAATTAGTCAATCGGGCACCTGACACGTTTTTTGAGACGGGGTCATACAGATCTCGAAAACTGGTCTAGAAGACTGCAGATGGACGTAAAACTGATAAATTTGAAATCAGCACGTCCAAATTAGTCAAGAGAGACTGTGTTTGAAATTTCACGCGAAAACGCCTCGTTATGCGTGCATAGTGTCAACACAGTGTAGTCCTAACCACAGTATCAAGAAATTGGTCAAGATGACCTTTTCTTGATATAAAACTGATATATGTGGAATCAGAATGCTCAAATTAGTCATTTGAGCACAAAAAGTAATTTTTGACTGGGAACCATGCAGTATCGGGAAACTGGTTGAGACGACCTCGGATCAAGATAAAACTGATATATTTGGGTTCAGCACGCTCAAATTAGTCAGTATAGCCTATCTTAAAATTTTTCAAAAAAATTAGTATAAAAGGACGAAATTTTTGGGACTATTGAAAAATAGCCCCCATAAATTTTCCAAATCCCATTTCCTCCCCCAACACCACCGAGGATGAACAGTGACCGACCATCGAATCCGACCTCCGTTTTCGACACCGCCGGCACCATTGGAAAGCTCTCGACGAGCTGATTCCAACGGTGTGCCGAGTCGACGGAACCGACGCCGGAAAACACCGCACGAGCCGCCTAAAGCCGCCGATGGCCGAATTTTTCAAACCGCCGTATCTCCGCCGTCCGATGTCCAAATGCCACGATTCCGGTCCCAATGGATTCGTGGTGAAGAGTAGAACAAAACCCAGGCTTCATTTCACGTCAACAGCCACCGGATCGCGCCGCCCAAGGTTCGCCGTCGCCGCAGTCGGATCTCACTATTCCGGCGGAGTTGAGTTGTAAGGTGGGTATCAAAATGCTCAGAACAACACGTAGATCAAAAACTCCAAATCAATTTTGGGCAACAACGCCGGAAAATGAAGATCCAACACCGTCGCCGTCGCCGACTTTTCGAGGGTCGATTTCCGGTGATAGGAGCCTCGATTGGTGAAATTGACACCACCAATGGGTCCCTCTCGTCGAGCTCTTCAAGATGGTGGTCACCACTCCCATCGCCGCCGTGGTCAACGCCGGTCAACGACCGGTCAACACCGGTCAACGGCGGTCAACGCCGGTCAACGGTGACCCGGAGACCGAAAATTGAAGAATGGCCCGTTGGCCTATTTTCGACGTTCCGGACACATCCGCGGCATCAGAATTGCAAACCGAAGTTTCAAAAGTGAAGAACGCCGATTCAAAGATTGTGCGGTCGAGACCGAACGGTTCGTCCGACCGCCGACGGGAACGATTTTGGTAGTGGTTTTGATCCCTTGATTCCTCAATTTATTATTAGAAATAATTATGTATGAATTATGGTTTACTGACTTGAGGAATTGTAAGAGAAAGGGATGAAATGTCGAAAAAGAGAATGTGAAGAAATGTGAATATTTTTACGTAAAAAGCGGAGCTTTTACGTAAAAATTAGGCCTCTGGTTTAGTACGTGGCAGGTTAGAATAGTTTAGATGGTTTTGAGGCGTTTCCTAAACGCCGAAAACCCAAAAATTAAGCGGAAATGCTGCCGAAATTTCTAAAACGGCACAAAGGGGTATTTTAGGAAACGAGGGCTGAAAATGTGATCGGGATGGAAACCCGAGCCCCCTCGATGACCTAGGTCTGGGAAAGAAGGACGGACGTTTATAGGATTAGTGAACCGCCCAATTAGAAATTTCGTAATGTAAGAAAACGACCCCTATGTCAGAATAGTACCACCCGAGGGACGGGTGCGATCGAAGTATAAAATTTGGGGCGATTACATCGGTAACGGTAACCCGACAGGCTAAATGGTCATACGGGAGGTATTCAGTCAGTTGACTGGTCGGTTAGCCAGTCAAGGACCAAGTCGGAATGGGATAGTGAGAGACAGTGATTGATTTGTCAAGTAGACAAATTAATCAAGCACGATAAAAAAAAAAATTAGATATCAAATTTCCCAAAGTAGAGCAGTTGGGTACCGATAGGCATCGGTACCACACAACGATAAGTTTATTAGTTCCTAACGATAGAGTGACCTAAGAGTGATGTTAATTAATTTATTGGGTAAATAAATTAATTAACAATGATTAGAAAATCAAATTCTTAAGAAGAGGGCAATTAGTACCGATAAGGATCGATACCACATAACGAGAATTTTTATTAGTCACTAATGACCACGGTGACCTAAGAGTGATTGATAATATAATGCATTATGATTACAGGGAGGTACCTGTATTGTGAGGAAGGTGAGAGTATAAACTGTCTGATGACAGGTAAGTACAACTCCGCCTACAGCATGGATAAAATGAATTTAAAATGATGCTTTTCCAGTACTTTAAGTATGTATCTTGCACACGATGCTGCACAGCATACATAAGAGCATATAGTTTCACAATCGAGTAGATTGATGAAAGAACAAGTTAGAAGCCATAGATCCCTACCGCGTAGGATTGGGGACAGCTTAGAGAAGCGTATGGCTAGAACAGTTAAACAAGATGGAAATAAATAGGTGTGTCATACCGGCTCCTTCAGTCGAAGGGGTTTCCAGTTAAAGAAAGTTAAGGCCAAAAGTTGAGCATCAGTTGATGGCTCTTCAGCATTAGTTGACCTCGGGAGTTACCGTTGGTCTGCACGCACACGGTACTGACACATGGGCCCTAAATAGACAAGAAAAGAAAAGAGAAGTTTGAAGCATAAATGAACATAACCGGACCATGCATTAGTTATAGTTCGCTATGCTTTCTTTTTCAGTAGAGTGCATACAGTACACGATGCTTCTGTCATGCATAAAGTATGTGAAGTTTTATATTCACTGTTATGACATGTTATGTGATGACATGATATGTGAGCTGATATGTGATATGCTTATATGGTATGTGATTTATTAAGTGATATATGACATGCCTATGATTTTACGTATGTGCTATGTTTTAAACATGTTTTGCGGTTAACATGTTGTACTTACTGGGCGTAAAGCTCACGGAGTGTGTTCATGCTGTAGGTAAGCATCCTATAGCGTAAACATCAAGGGACGATGATGGTGGCGGAGGTGGATGTGAGGATGAGGTTATGGATACACCGCGAGTATTCTTCCGCACAGTATGAGTAAATAATATTTTGAATGGTGACAGTTAAATTGTATTTTGAATAGTAAAGGTTAGTAGTATATTTAAATAGTATCTGGTGAATAGTAATCAGATAAACAAGTATATAATTGTGTATGTATAATTTAAATCCTTATGTTTTTCAAATTCCGCATTTTAATAGTATACGTACGTGAATAGTAAATACGTACGCGTATATATAAAAAAAAATCCCTCTAAATTTATGGTATTAAATTCAGCAAGTTTAAGTATCGGTTTTAAAGAGAAAGTATAAGTAAAAGCTAAAGAAGCAAGTTAAGTAATATAGTTTACAGTGACGGTCCGGGCCACTGAGGGCACGGGGCATCACATATAGTACGTGGCAGGTACAAAGGTTCTGAGGCGTACCTAACGCCGGGAAACCTTAAAAATACAAGCGGAAATGCTGCCGAAATTTCTAAAATTGGCTAAAGGGAATTTCGGGAAACGAGGGGTAAAATATTGAACTCGGAAAGGAAACCGAGACCCCTCGGTGGAATATGATTAGAAATGGAAAACCAACCCAAAAGGAATAGTAAACCGACCCTAAATTACCAAAATGCCTAAAACAGAAACAAAAATCGATGTTAGGGGTATTTTGAGAAACGAGGGAAAATTTTAGGTCGGGATAGGAAACTCGAGCCTCTTGAGGTCCAAGGGGCGGGGACGGGATGAATAACGTTTAGTAAATAGTGAAAAGGCCATTTGAGGCTCCGAAACGCTCGAAAAATGGAAAAACGACCCTAGGTGACGGATGAATAGTAATCGAGGGTCGGGAAAAATAAAGTTGAGATTTTGTGGCTATTTAAGCTGTAAAATGATACGAAAGATTAAGAAATATTATTTTAAAATTTTTAGACTTAGAAAATTTGGAAAAAAAAAAATAGAATGAAGCTAATTATGGTTCCAAAACCCGTTAAGGGCAAAATGGTCATTTTGATCAAAAATTTCCGAAAAGGCTCGGAAATAACTCTAAAAGACCTAGAATAACTTAAATAAAATTATAAAACTCAAAATAAGAATTTTAGAGTTAAAATTCTAAGAATTTTAAGAAACACGGGCGTGTAGGGGAATACACAGCCGTGAATGTGGTGGCCCGCCCCTCGTAGAGATCATACAATGCTATTACAGTTGAGCTTTATCACTAACTGCGATAGATTGTACTCTCATGGGTCGCCGACTTATCTCTCTCTCTTTTTAAATCATGACGTTTTTGGGAAAATTTTTTTTTTCTTTAAACATCATGTAAAACATTTCCCACTATTTACTTTGTTGGCAAGTACAAAGTAATTAACATAATACAGTACTTTCGTAAAATATATAATATTACAAAAAACTGTTTCTTTTTCTTTTTTTTTCACCCTTTTTATCGCTCAGCGGAAAGACTCTGGCAGGACCATATCCCTCGCCCAGTTATCCGATTTGACACGCGCCATCCCGTCCGCATCCAGTCAAACAAGCTACTGAGCTGGTCGCTTACCTGCAACATTAGCAAAAATGGTAAGCTACAGGCTCAGTAAGTTCAAACATGCAAGAAATAAAATTTCTATGAATAGTAGTATTCATCGTGAATAGTACCGTTGACCACTATTCATATATGAATAGTAACTTTGACTACTATTCATACGTGAATAGTAACTTTGACCACAACACAGTGTCACAACAGTACATCTACCGCGATGTTAGTACTCTCACTAAACTGTCTTATGCTCAATTATGGCATAGTTTCAGTTTTAGGTAATTATCTTGCTTATGTTCTGGTTTTGAGCTCAGGTTGGTAGTACCATTTAAGTGCGCATGACTGGGAGCGGTACATTAATGCTGACCTCCACAGCCTTAATCTCATAGCCCCGAAGGCAAAAGTACCTCCCTGTACGGAAGGCTGGTACGCCAGAAAGTGGTTTCATTACCGACTTTTTTTAAAATTCTAACCCGGTGACTTCACATTGTCCCGTGGTTAGGAATGGTTCACATTTTAATTTTAAGTGAGTGAGTTTCATTAACCTCGCTTTAGTGCCCGAAGCACAATTAACAATGTATCCATTCTCAATAGTGCCCGTAGCACATTACGTCTCTCTCTCTACTCTATAATAGTGCCCGTAGCACATATGTACCTAACTTATAGTTAGTACATTAAAGTTAGCAACAATAATGCTACATGTTGCAGACAGGTAAATGTCTGAACTTACCTTATCAGTCTCTTTCCTCTTTCTCTCGTGGATCTTTGATCGCCCTCCTCGTAGGTTGATTTTTGGATCCTACAGACAAAACCTTGTCTGTTAATTTCATTTCCATTTATAGCTTTTATTTTTCATTTAAAAGCTTAAATAAAACCTATTTATAACTTTTTAGGCTTTATTTATCATTTTCCCCATTTTTCTCAACTTTTGTAAAATTACGATTTTGCCCCTGTATTTTGGCAAAATTACGATTTTGCCCCTATATTTTGGCAAAATTACAATTTTACCTCTGACGGAATTTTCCTGATCCAGACGGCATTTTTGGCTCTCAGGAACTTTTCTGACTCTTTTCTAATCATTACCAGGTTCATTTCTATTTTATTTCCACTTTTCACTTTCCCGACCCTCGGGAAGCACTATTCCGACCCCTACGTCGGTTTAGCGATTTTCTATCGTTTCGGAGCCTCAAATGGACGTTTCACTAGTATTTAAAACGTTCATCTAGACATTCCCGACCTAGGTCTCCGAGCTTCGGATTTTCCGTTCCCGACTCGGACCTTTATTTCATTTCCAAAAACACCCCCCCTCGGGGTCGGTTTTTCAATTTCACTCGCGTTTTAAATTTTTAAGGGGACGGGTTACTATTCACGAACCGCCCCTTAGGTTTCCCTTATTCAATTTTTTTGTTAGGGACTCGGGTTTCCGACTCGACCCCAAACTTTTTATTTTAATTCCCATTTTGCCCCGAATGCCGTTTTCGAAATTTCGGCAGCATTTCGGCGTAAATTTAAGGCTTCCGGCGTTAGGTACGCCTCAAACCGTATGTACCTGCCACGTACTATACCACAAGCCTATTTTATGTAAAAGTTTTCCAAACTTTTACATAAAAGCTCACAAAATTCCAATTTTATATTTTGACCCACATTACAAAATTTTTTTCTCAATTTTGTCCATAGTTTTGGTTTCGGTTTTCACAACCAAACCGAACCAAAATTTCTCAAACTTTTCAACCGCTTTTTAGGCTATTCAATGCCATTTTTTTAACACATTTTCAAGCCAAAAATTTTCCATCTTATTTTCCATCTTATTTTACTATTCACCCCACGGTTTTCTTGAAGAAAAACCAAGAAAAAGTTAAGTGCAAAGGAAGTTACCTTAGTCAATTGCTTCCTTTGTCTTCAAGGAATGTTTTGACACAAATTTGGTGAAGAAAAATTGAAGAAATTGCTTGGTTTCCCTTGGTAGCTCACGACTCCAACATGGAAGGATACTTAGAAAATTTTTCTTTGGTTTTTTGCTTGAAATTTGGTCTCGACTTTTTGTTCCAAAAGTGGCCGACTTATGCCACTAAAAGGCCAATTAATTTGGCTTTCCACCAATGAGATTTCACCACCTTTCAACACTAATACTTTCCATAATTTTCACAAATTAAAAATGGTGAATTTTGGCCAAATCTTGGCCTTTAGATCAAAAAGTAGATGAATCATGGCCATTAATGCTACCAACCACCATTTTCTTTCCATTTAATAAATGGATTTATGATGTCATAAATGCTAAAGCAAAAGTTGACTTTGACTTTCACTATTCACATTAATTCGACTACTTTTTGACCGATACCGGTTCGAGCCGAAATTTTCCTGAAATTGTCTCGACATGTTCCTAAGATCTTCTGTGCAGTCGGATCAATTTAAACTGCTTCCGTTTGATCAAAATAAATCCCGGAAGTTTTCTGTCTTTTATTGGCCCGGTTAGGGTTTTCAATGCCGTTTTTGGCACCGTTTAACCCATTTCAATTCAGCGAATTTTTCCAACACTGAATTTTTACTCGTCAGTATTGTTAGAACATTTTCATATATTCTAAACAATATAAATACATTTATTTCACTCTTTAAATAGTACAAATTGTTATATACATACATTTGTACATTTTCATCCGAGAATTACCTGAATTTCCCGGTTGTCACATTCACCCCTCCTTATAAAATTTTCGTCCTCGAAAATTAGAACAAGTGGGGGTATAAACTCCTCATCTCATCTTCTCGTTCCCACGTAGCTTCTTCAATGTTGTGATTTTTCCACAGAATTTTTACTAGTGGGATTGTCTTATTCCTCAGTACTTTCTCTTCACTAGCTAGTACTTGAATAGGTTGTTCCTCATATGTCAAATCCTCATGGATTTGAATAGGCTCATGCTTCAGGACATGGGACGGATCTGGTATATATTTTCTCAGCATCGACACATGAAATACATTATGCACTGCCGACAATTCTGGAGGTAGCGCTAATCTGTAAGCGACCTTTCCAATGCGTTCGATAATTTCATAAGGTCCAATATATCTTAGACTAAGTTTCCCCTTCTTACCGAAACGCATAATCCCCTTCATGGGCGATATCTTGAGGAATACGAAGTCTCCTTCATCGAACTCCAAGGATCTCCGCCTCTTGTCCGCATAACTCTTTTGTCAGCTTTGCGCAATTTTCATTTGACGCTGAATTCTAGCAACTGCATCGGAAGTCTCTTTTATGAAGTCCGTCTTATGCAACTGCTTCTCTTGCAAATCATACCAGTGTAATGGTGATCTGCACTTCCGTCCGTACAAAGCCTCGTAAGGTTCCATGCCTATCGAAGCTTGGTAACTATTATTGTACGAGAATTCAATCAATGGTAACTTCTCGTACCAATTTCCCACAAAATCCATTACACAAGCTCGAAGCATGTCCTCTAACGTTTGAATTGTTCGCTCCGACTGTCCGTCTGTTTGCGGATGAAATGCCGTACTGAGTCTCAATTCAGTACCCATGGCCTCTTGCACACACTTCCAGAAATTCAAAGTGAACCGTGCATCTCGATCTGATACAATGGATTTTGGTACTCCATGTAGTCTAACGACATGAGTGATGTACAACTGAGCAAACTTTTCCAATGAAAAGGTCATCTTGACAGCTATAAACCGTGCCGTCTTGGTCAGTCTATCCACAATAACCCAGATGGCATCATAACCTTCTCGGGTTTTTGGGAGTCCTACTACAAAATCCATCGTAATGTGTTCCCATTTCCATTCAGGAATCTCCAACGGTTCCAATCTTCCTGCTGGATGTTTATGTTCCGCTTTGATTCTCTGACAGGTCATGCATCTGCTCACGAATTTCGCTATATCGTTCTTCATCCCTTTCCACCAGAACTGTAACTTCAAGTCCTGATACATGTTACTAGCTCCGGGATGAACCGAATAGGGTGTCTTATGAGCTTCTGACATGATCCGTCTTCTAAGTTCCTCATCAGCTGGAACATTTATCCTTCCTTGATAGAGGATCATTTCATCCTTGGAAATTCCTTCTTGAGAACTTGTCATTGTTGGATCTCGCCTCTGAGCTTCCTTTATATCCTCAAACAGCGATGATTCCACTTGGAGTGCAGCTAGTCTTCCAGATATCAGCTCCAAGTTCAAAGAATTTATTTCTTGCTGCAATGGCTTCGGAAGCTTGTTTATTGGTAGCTGGTGCGATATGGTAGACTTTCTACTTAAAGCATCCGCTACACGGTTGGCCTTCCCTGGATGGTATAGGATTTCACAATCATAATCCTTCACCAATTCCAACCATCGCCTTTGCCGCATATTGAGCTCTTTTTGCGTGAAGAAATACTTTAGGCTTTGGTGATCAGTGAAAATCTGACATTGAGCTCCATAGAGATAGTGTCGCCAAATTTTAAGTGCGAACACTACTGCAGCAAGTTCAAGGTCATGCGTAGGATAATTCCTTTCATGCTCCTTTAATTGACGGGAAGCATAGGCAATCACCTTGCTGCCTTGCATCAGGACTGCTCCCAATCCTATTTTAGATGCATCACTGTAGATCACAAACTTCTCCCCTTCAGTGGGAAGCATAAGGATTGGTGCGCTTGTCAGTCGCCTCTTTAACTACTGGAAGCTTCTTTCGCATTCCGTAGTCCACTCGTACTTCTTTTCCTTGCGTGTAAGAGCGGTAAGAGGTGCAGCTAATCGCACAAATCCCTCTACAAATCGCCGATAATAACTAGCTAACCCCAAGAAACTGCGTATTTCTGTCACACTCTTGGGTGCAGGCCACTGGTTAATTGCCTCTACCTTCGTCGGATCTACAGCAATACCTTCCTGGGATACAACATGTCCAAGGAAATGTACTCTGTCCAGCCAAAATTCGCATTTTGAGAATTTGGCATACAGTTGATGCTTCCTTATCGTATTCAGCACGATCCTCAGATGCTCCTTGTGCTCCTCATGACTCTTTGAGTATATAAGAATGTCATCAATGAATACAATGACAAACTTATCCAAATACTCTTTAAAAATTCTGTTCATCAAGTCCATGAATGCTGCCGGCGCATTTGTTAATCCAAATTGCATCACAAGAAACTCGTAGTGACCATAACGAGTCCTAAACGCCGTCTTAGGAATATCACTTTCTTTAATTCTCAGCTGGTGATATCCTGATCGTAAGTCGATCTTGGAAAATACCGCTGCACCCTTTAACTGGTCGAATAGGTCATCAATTCTAGGTAACGGATACCTATTTTTGATCGTAACCTTATTCAACTCTCGGTAATCAATGCACAAATGGAATGTTCCATCCTTTTTCTTGACGAATAACACAGGTGCACCCCATAGAGAAAAACTCGGCCTGATGAATCCTTTATCCAAAAGCTCCTTTAATTGTACCTGCAGCTCCTTTAACTCCACTGGAGCCAAGCGGTATGGTGCTTTGGAAATAGGTGCTGTTCCAGGCATCAACTCAATTTTGAACGAGATTTCTCTCTCTGGAGGTATCCCTGGTAGCTCTTCCGGAAATACGTCAAGAAATTCATTAACCACAGGAACATCTTCAGGTTGCAGCTTCTGTTCCTCTGTAGTGTCAACCACATATGCCAGATATCCCATACAACCACTGGCTATCAGCTTGCTTGCTTTCAGCGAACTGATCATCGTCTTCCCGGGTTTTCGAGAAGTATCGACGTACTCGAAACTCTCTTCTTCCTCGGGTTGGAATACTATCTTTCGATTTCGACAGTCAATCGTAGCTTGGTATTTCCCTAGGAAATCCATGCCTAGAATCACATCGTAATCCGCGATCTTCATTACGATCAATTCCGCATATAGTTCCCTATTTGCCACATATACTGGTACATGAGGTAGCCAGTACTTGGACAATAATACTTCCCCAGAGGGTAAGGCTGTCTTAAATACCCTTCCCATATAGTCCTTAGGAAGTCCTATCTTGTCAGCAAATGCATAGGAAACAAAAGAACGCGTAGCACCGGAATCGAATAGTACAGAGGCTACATGACTAGCGACAGGAAGCTGACCTGTCACTACGTTCGATGTTCCCGCCTCTGCATCCTCTTTACTGTAGGCCATCACACGAGCATCGGCATGTGGTACACGCTCCTGGCGTTGCGGCCTTACTGGTGACTCTTCAACTCTGGCCTGAAGGGAATGAGCTTGTGGGTGTGTCTGGTGCTGTTGGGAAGTGCCTTGTCCACCCTGCCTATTTGGACAGTTCCTGGCATAATGGCCTTCCTTTCCACATTCATAGCAAACAAGTGGCCCAAATCTGCATTGCCCAGAATGTCTCTTCCCGCATGTAGGACAATTTTGTACATTGGATTCCGCATTACCAGCTGTTCTCCGCTACTGGTTTCGACTATTTCCCTGGCGATTTCCAGAAAAATTGCCTTTTCTCTTATTTTGCTGGGATCCTTGATTATTGCCCTGGCTTGGTTTAGCATTCTGATTTGGCTTGCTCGATTGACCAACTTGTGTAGACTTCGCCAAAGCCCTCTCTTTCTTCTTGGCCTCCCAGTGTTTTTCTCTTTCCTCTTTTTGTTGGGCTACGTGAAACTCAGCTCTAATGGCCCAACTCACACAATCTGCTACAGAAGTAGGCGGTACTTGACCAGTATCTACCAATGCAGCAATTTCTGGCCTGAACATCCTGATCATTTTCTGTATTTTCTCCCTCTTAGTAGGGACTACATAGGGACATAAACGGGATAACTGGTCGAATTTTCGGCAAACTTCGCTCACCGACATATTTCCTTGCGTCAATTCTGAGAACTCTTTTTGTTGTTGTCTCAGAGATGCAGGGTCGTAATATTTCTGGTTAAATTCCTCCAGAAATTCCGCCCAACTCATGGTAGACACGTCTCTTCTCATCCGTACAGTGTCCCACCAAAAACGAGCATCCTTTCTCAGCACAAAAGACGCACATGCAACCTTTTCCCGGTTAGTTAGGTTCATAAATTCCATGATCACTTGTAATGACGACAACCAGTCTTCAGCCGCTAGAGGATTTGTAGACCCTTCAAATTCTGGCGGCCTCATACGCCTGAATCTTTCATAGAGGGGTTCCAAATTTAATACTGATTGTGGTTCAGGAGCTCTCTCATGTACCGCAACTGGAGGGATAACCGGATCTACCTCAGCTTCTTGTTCTACTTGGGTACCCTCAGAGCCTTGTCTCTGTTCTAGCTCCTCTACCCGTCACCTCAGATTAGCATTTTCTTGCATCTGAGCTTCTAACAGGGCTTGTATCTGATCCAATCTCTCCATAACATTAGGATGTCGCTCTCGTCCCTCTGGTCGATTACGCAAATCCACCATCTTGCCTATTGTCCTATTATGGCACAATAATTCACCGTTAGCTTTTCCATAACCACATTCGTAAAATCATATCAATTCACGAAATTTAGGGTACTGTAAAGCCACATCATCGTAACACATCATCGTATAACATATAATCATTTTGGTATTTCATTCATAACAAAACATTTATATGTCATACATAATCATCACCAGTCATATATACATCGGCCATTTTATACATCCTGGCCACAAGTCTATACAAAAGAGCTTTCCTCTCTATAAGCTACTTATATACATGTATGCTTCTACTGATCACGCATCCCCTGTGTCTGGGACTAGAGGATATTCTTCTGGATCCTCATCGTCATCGGGATCATCTGAATCGTCACCGCCCCTAGGCAATGCTCCCTGTCCTGAGTCATCACCTCTTCGTGGTCTAGACGGTCCAGCTTCATGATCATTCATCATTCTTCTCGGTTCCAAGATGCGTGCAAACATCTCATCTTGACCCAGTGTCTCTCGTCGACTCTGCGTCAGATGCTCAATCAGAATCTCTCTCTCGATCGTCCTGATCGTCACCACAAACTCTTGGAGCGTCGGAGGAAACAACTTGATTACCCTTTGTCTCAATTCCAAGGGTAAACCTCTCCAAAACAGCTCACAACAGTTTGCTTCCGTGAGGTTGGGTAATGGACATCTTCTCCTAATGGTCTCCTCAAATCATGCTGCGTAAGACATCACCGTCTCACCAGACAGCATGACCATCCTCTCAGTCTGGAGAATGTAGTCCCTAACCTCATCAAATCTGGGATACACGGGTGTATCAGCCTCTCGTGCCTCTGGAGGTGCTGGAGCAGGTGTCGGATCCCTAGGCGGAAACTGATCAGCCAACCGCTGACAGAACTCAGCCCAACTGAATCCTAATAAAATCTCCTGGTCGCAATACTGCCAAAATACTCGAGCATCTCCCTGAAACATATTGACGGCCAACTGAATCCACATCTCTCGATCGATGTCGCGTATCACCATAATCCTCTCGATGGCATGGAGCCAGTCCTTCGCCTCCATCGACTGTCGTCCACCATCAAACATAGGGGGACTGCTAGCTCGAAACGCCTGTACTACCTGAGCCGAAACTCTCACCCTAATATGTTGGCGTCCACCAACAACTGGAATGTCCACTACTACAGGTGGATGAACTATCAGTCGTGGCTGTACAACATCTACTGGCACTGGTGCTGATGCTGGTACTGGTACCGGAGGTCTCTCGGGCACCGGGGGTCTAATTACCGGTCGTTGGGACATAGACGGCCTCACAATAGATCTCGTCCATACCCGTAATACTCCTCTCGGTCGAGGTAGCGGTGGTCTCACATATGGAGGTCTGGTCATCTTGCCACCTATAAGATAATTATTTTCATATAAGAAAATAATTAACTAAACTTAAGTAAACTACTTACTTGGATAGCGGTGCAGGATGCGCGAAGTGTCAAATCGGGATATGGTCACACTACTCTGATATACCAACTGTGACTGCAGTTGGTAATCCAAACTAAACCAACCGTAATTCCGCTCTGATACCAACTGTAATGGCAGTTGGTATTATAAACTAGACCAATCTCAAACCTTGCTCTGATACCAACTGTGGCTGCAGTTGGTATTCTAAACTTCACCAACCGTAAACCTTGCTCTGATACCAACTGTGGCGGCCCGCCCCTCGTAGAGATTATACAATGCTATTACAGTTGAGCTTTATCGCTAACTGCGATAGATTGTACTCTCATGGGTCGCCGGCTTATCTCTCTCTCTTTTTAAATCATGACGTTTTTGGGAAATTTTTTTTTTCTTTAAACATCATATAAAACATTTCCCACTATTTACTTTGTTGGCAAGTACAAAGTAATTTACATAATACAGTACTTTCGTAAAATATATAATATTACAAAAGACTGTTTCTTTTTCTTTTTTTTTTCCCCTTTTTATCGCTCAGCGGAAAGACTCTAGCAAGACCATATCCCTCGCCCAGTTATCCGATTTGACACGCGCCATCCCGTCCGCATCCTGTCAAACAAGCTACTGAGCTGGTCGTTTACCTGCAACATTAGCAAAAATGGTGAGCTACAGGCTCAGTAAGTTCAAACATGCAAGAAATAAAATTTCTATGAATAGTAGTATTCATCGTGAATAGTACCATTGACCACTATTCATACATAAATAGTAACTTTGACTACTATTCATACGTGAATAGTAACTTTGACCACAACACAGTGTCACAACAGTACATCTACCGCGATGTTAGTACTCTCACTAAACTGTCTTATGCTCAATTATGGCATAGTTTCAGTTTTAGGTAATTATCTTGCTTATGTTCTGGTTTTGAGCTCAAGTTGGCAGTACCATTTAAGTGCGCATGACTGGGAGCGGTACATTAGTGCTGACCTCCACAGCCTTAATCTCATAGCCCCGAAGGCAAAAGTACCTCCCTGTACGGAAGGCTGGTACGCCAGAAAGTGGTTTCATTACCGACTTTTTTTAAAATTCTAACCCGGTGACTTCACATTGTCCCGTGGTTAGGAATGGTTCACATTTTAATTTTAGGTGAGTGAGTTTCATTAACCTCGCTCTAGTGCCCGAAGCACAATTAACAATGTGTCCATTCTCAATAGTGCCCGTAGCACATTACGTCTCTCTCTCTACTCTATAATAGTGCCCGTAACACATATGTACCTAACTTATAGTTAGTACATTAAAATTAACAACAATAATGTTATATGTTGCAGACAGGTAAATGTCTGAACTTACCTTATCAGTCTCTTTCCTCTTTCTCTCGTGGATCTTTGATCGCCCTCCTCGTAGGTTGATTTTTGGATCCTACAGACAAAACCTTGTCTGTTAATTTCATTTCCATTTATAGCTTTTATTTTTCATTTAAAAGCTTAAATAAAACCTATTTATAACTTTTTAGGCTTTATTTATCATTTTCCCCATTTTTCTCAACTTTTACAAAATTAAGATTTTGCCCCTGTATTTTGGTAAAATTACGATTTTACCCCTATATTTTGGCAAAATTACAATTTTACCCCTGACGGAATTTTCCCGATCCAGACTGTATTTTTGGCTCTCAGGAACTTTTCTGACTCTTTTCTAATCATTACCGGGTTCATTTCTATTTTATTTCCACTTTTCACTTTCCCGACCCTCGGGAAGCACTATTCCGACCCCTACGTCGGTTTAGCGATTTTCTATCGTTTCGGAGCCTCAAATGAACGTTTCACTAGTATTTAAAACGTTCATCTAGACATTCCCGACCTAGGTCTCCGAGCTTCGGATTTTCCGTTCCCGACTCGGACCTTTATTTCATTTCCAAAAACGCCCCCCCCTCGGGGTCGGTTTTTCAATTTCACTCGCGTTTTAAATTTTTAAGGGGACGGGTTACTATTCACGAACCGCCCCTTAGGTTTCCCTTATTCAATTTTTTCGTTAGGGACTCAGGTTTCCGACCCGACCCCAAACTTTTTATTTTAATTCCCATTTTGCCCCGAATGCCGTTTTCGAAATTTCGGCAGCATTTCGGCGTAAATTTAAGGCTTCCGACGTTAGGTACGCCTCAAACCGTATGTACCTGCCACGTACTATACCACAAGCCTATTTTATGTAAAAGTTTTCCAAACTTTTACATAAAAGCTCACAAAATTCCAATTTCACATTTTGACCCACATTACAAAATTTTTTTCTCAATTTTGTCCATAGTTTTGGTTTCGGTTTTCACAACCAAACCGAACCAAAATTTCTCAAACTTTTCAACCGCTTTTTAGGCTATTCAATGCCATTTTTTTAACACATTTTTAAGCCCATTTTCAATGCATTTTCAACCAAATTCTTAGGGTTTTTAAGCACTTATAACCCACGGCCAATGAATGAAAATCCTGCTCAACATTTTTGTTTTATGCTTTCAATTATAAATTCATCATTTACATATTAAAATGCACGATTTCAACTAACCAAACATCACATAAAACCATGCAAATTTTTCTTCCAAACCCTTAGAATTCCCACGGCCACATTATGTAAATGCACACCAAAATTTTTTTTCAAGCTTTCCATAATGAAATTCATGGTTTATTCTTCACAAAATTTAACTTGAAAGCATGTTAGCAATGAAACCACACAAATTTCTCATTGTTTACCTAAGGTAACCCACGGTTTTTTCCTTGGAAAACCAACAAAATTTCGATTTTTCTTTAAACCAAATACATGGTTTTCTTCCCTATTACACCCTTAACAAAACCCAAGCATCAAATCATGGAAAACAACCAAAAATTTTCCATCTTATTTTACTATTCACCCCACGGTTTTCTTGAAGAAAAACCAAGAAAAAGTTAAGTGCAAGGGAAGTTACCTTAGTCAATTGCTTCCTTTGTCTTCAAGGAATGTTTTGACACAAATTTGGTGAAGAAAAATTGAAGAAATTGCTTGGTTACCCTTGGTAGCTCACGGCTCCACCATGGAAGGATACTTAGAAAATTTTTCTTTGGTTTTTTGCTTGAAATTTGGTCTCGGCTTTTTGTTCCAAAAGTGGCCGACTTATGCCACTAAAAGGCCAATTAATTTGGCTTTCCACCAATGAGATTTCACCACCTTTCAACACTAATACTTTCCATAATTTTCACAAATTAAAAATGGTGAATTTTGGCCAAATCTTGGCCTTTAGATCAAAAAGTAGATGAATCATGGCCATTAATGCTACCAACCACCATTTTCTTTCCATTTAATAAATGGATTTATGATGTCATAAATGCTAAAGCAAAAGTTGACTTTGACTTTCACTATTCACATTAATTCGACTACTTTTTGACCGATACCGGTTCGAGCTGAAATTTTCCTGAAATCGTCCCAGCGTGTTCCTGAGGTCTCCTGTGCAGTCGGATCAATTTAAACTGCTTCCGTTTGATCAAAATAAATCCCGGAAGTTTTCCGTCTTTTATTGGCCCGGTTAGGGTTTTCAATGCCGTTTTTGGCACCGTTTCACCCGTTTCAATTCAGCGAATTTTTCCAACACTGAATTTTTACTCGTCAGTATTGTTAGAACATTTTCATATATTCTAAACAATATAAATACATTTATTTCACTCTTTAAATAGTACAAATTGTTATATACATACATTTGTACATTTTCATCCGAGAATTGCCTGAATTTCCCGGTTGTCATAGTGAATAGGAAAAAATTTTATAACCCGAAAGGTACACAGGCTTGAACATGGGCGTGTATCTAGCCGTGTACAGTTACACGGCTAAGAAAGAAAATAACATGGCCGTGTAAAATAGACCCAAGAGGTACACGGCCTGGAACACGGGCGTGTTATAGACCGTGTACCACAAATAAAATTTAAATATGTAGAATTGTAAGTAAAATATATATATATTTTAGATAATAAATAAAAAGGGGTATTAACAGACACTATTATGTCTGTAGGAACCCACAATAAAGATAGAACTGCAGAGGAGTTCCGGGAGTGGACACTAGCGCAGTATTGGTAAGTTCAAGCATTTTCATGTCTGCAACATGAAATACTGTATTAATCTATTCTACACTAGCTGCACACTAGATATAAAATCCTTTGAATATTTGGGAATTAGTTAGTATAACATATCCCAAATCGAGAAAATAAGTAAGACCTACGGGCAATAGAGGATTGTGACCTTGAGGTGACTTATGCAACCACTTGGTCAAAACTGTAAATTGAAAGATGGTAAATGAAACCACTAAGGCGTACCGCCCCTCCAACATAGTGGTGGAGGTTTGTTAAATCCTACGGGATTATCAGGGCTGTGGAGGTCGATGTTCTAAGGTCGCTCCTTGGACCCTCCCAGTCAGCGCGCAAATAATCATCGGTACTGCCAGAAATAGAGCTCTACATTAAACATCAAATAGAAAATAAACAATCAATAAAATGATGGAAATCATAATTGAGCATAACTGAAGCTTACACTAGAGAAAGGTAATTTCAGTTAGGGTAAAAGAATAGTATCTTGATAGAGTAAAGTGAATAGTAACCAGTTAGGGTAACTGGTACTATTCACCGGTCAAAGGTCAACTATACTATTCATGGTGAATAGTACTATTCATAAGAGATTGAGTTTTTCTTGTCTTTGAATCAATATGATTCTTACTATGCATGTTTGAACTTACTGAGCCCGTTAGCTCATCAGTTTGTTCATGTTACAGGTAAGAAACCTGTTCTGTAGATATATGGATGGCGGTAGGATGCGAGCGTGTTAAAGGGATATGGAACTCGAGCGTGTTAAAGGGATATGGAACTCACCGTGGACATGGTCCTGCCATAAGTTTTCCGCTGAGCTTTTTGAGTAAAGAAAATATGTTTGCAGACAAAGACTACAATACATATAAATATTATATTTGTACTAAATATGTTACACTTATTTCAGACATGGAAAAAAATAGTATTATATTTTACATCGCTTTCTTAATTAATATTCATAAGAAGAAGTATGTATTGAAGAAAAAAAAATTTTGGGGCGAAATTTTAGGCCCTTGTATTTAAGAAGTTTTAATAAAAGCGTTTAAAACTAACGACTCGGATTCAGCACCCGAACGGTCTTGGTCTGCCATAGAGTCGATTCATGACGGTTGCGAGTGGTTGGAATCTGGGGACGTCACAGATGGTGCTAGTGTGGCCTGGACTGGTGGGGCCGCTTGCTCTCTAGGGGTGTTGGGGGCTACTAGAGCTACTTGAGCTAGCACCTCCGCTGGTTGTGGTGCCTGAGGTCGCTGGTTCAGTTGCTTCCTGAGCTGAGCGAGTTCCTACTACTAATTCAGCATCATCTCTTGCATGGTTGTGAGCCATGCCATTAGCTCATCTTCTCTGGTGGCTTGATTAGATTGGGATCTTATTCTTGCCATTGTCTCCTATGTAACCCTATCACACAGTAGGAAGAAAATATAAGTCTTTTTTTTTTTTCTAACTTTGTACTTGGTACTTGTATTACATATTATCTTCTTATTTAACAATCATAGATATGAATATACATATTATATCTTTCTTTCCTTCTCTTATTTTGTGATGTTCAATACAACTGCTGCATTGCATTGAAACATCATTCGAGTGCCAAGAACCGTCTTGCACTCTTGTCTCACTATTGACATGTGTAAAAATCATATTTAGGCCCTCAGGGCAAAATGATACTACTTTTCATAATATTACTCAAAAATATATACAAGCTTTTAATTTGGCGGGAGTAACACACACTTCCCAAAATACGATCCCAACAAGTACATTAAGTTAAGTCAGATGGGGAAAACTACTGTTCCTTTTTATATATTTACATAACAAAAATTCCCGTGGAAAGAGTTACTACTACTCGAAGGACAATCCTGACTCGGCGTCGGTCATCATCTCATCCTCACTATCACTAAGTGGGAACTCCTCTGGGACCTTCTCCTCATCTCCCTAGATAATACTGCCTTCGTTGTCACTAGCGATGATAACCTGGGGCTCATACATCTTTATCCACTCATCGTCACTAATGTGATCGGGGATGTCCTCCTCCTCATCTTTAGGTTGGGCATCAGGGAGAGCCTCGTCATCATCTGCCTCCTCATGGTGCTCGAGAGATTGAGGGGCTAGCTCGGGGTCCTCCATCAGTTCCCCATCGTCCTCGGGTACTGCATGCTGCTGTGCGGCCACGAACTCTTCGTCAGTCGGTTGGGGTGCTGCATTCACCGGGTCACCTTCCACGTTAGCTGTTACTGTAAAACCTTCACCCAATGCAGGGTTAAGAGCCACTCTCTCTCTTCTACTATGTCTCAGGTAAGGCGTCTCAGATCCTCATGTGGCAGAAGGTAGGGAATGAGGTCCTTCACATACCATGGTGTCCCTCTCCATAACAGGTCAACCATCTCTGCAAAAGGTCTATCCTGGGGGATATGAGGCAACATGGCATCTAGAAACCTCTGGCAATAGTACGCCATGGTCTCTCCCTCATAGATATCCCAAATGTCAGTGAAGACCTGGTATCACCTCTTGCGCATATCGTCCCATATATCTCCGTCTTGGGCTGGTGCAACGCTATCACGGAGGCTGCGGCAGAACTCGGCGCACTACACCAGATGCCCGATCCTGCGCTGTTCGTTCTACTAGATCAGTACTAGTCCCTATAGTGTGCTACTGGCTAGTACCACTTGTAGGTGAGGTGGAATATGGCATGCCTCGAAAATGACCTCCAGATGATGGATCCAGTATGGAAGTTCGCTTGAGCGTCGACCATTATATATGTCCGGTCGCATGGCAGTGAAAGCTAGACTCGCCTGTAAGTCTTCTTGTACTCGATGGGGGTCAATCGGTGCAGCCATTATCTCCTATTATAAATTAAATGTCAACTTATGTACTAAACATTGAAAAATAAAAGCTAACTTACTTGGACAGATGAGGCAGGCGTACGATGATGTGAGCTAGGGATTTTTTTTTATTGCGTACGTATTTACTATTCACATATGTATACTGTTAAAATGCAGAATCTAAAACATAGGGAATTTCAATTATACATACATACTTGTACTGACTGTTTAAAAAATTTTATTCTAAATATACTATTTAAAAATACAGTTTTACTATTACTATTCAAAAATAATATTTAACTATTACTATACGAAAAATACTGTTTAACTGTCATTCTCCAAAAATACTGTTACTTAAGCTGTGCGGAAGAATACTCGCGATGTATCTATAACCTTGCCTCACATTCGCCTTCGCTGCCGTCATCGCCTATTGTTATTTATACCATAGGACGCTTACCTACAGTATGAACACACTCCATGAGCTTTACACCCAGTAAGTACAACATGTTAACCGCAAAAAATGTTTAAAATGTAGTACATACTTAAAACCATAAAGCATGTCAGGTATGAACATATACCACATATCATCAACATACACCACTTAAACATATCACATACAACATCATCACATATCATGTCATTGAATACAAAACTTTATATGCATAGCAGATTCATCATGTACTGAATGCATCTTACTGGATCTAGAAGCATATTGAACTATATCATGAACAATGCATGGTCCGGTTATGTTCAATTATGCTTCAATGCTCTTTTTCTTCTCTTGTCTACTCAGGGCCCGTGTGTTAGTACCGTGTGTGCACAGATCAATAATAATGCCCGAGGTCACTAAAAAAAAGCCGAAAAGCTATCAATGGATGCTCAACTTTGCTTTAACTTACTTTAACTTAAAAACCTCTTCAACTGAAAAGGCCGGTATGACACGCTTATTAAATTCCGTCTTGTTTATCTATTTTAGTCATATGCTTCTTTAAGCAGTCCCTAATCCTATGCGGTAGGGATATATATGGCATCCAACTTGTTCTTTCATTAATCTACTTGATTGGGAAACTATATGCTCTTATGTATGCTGTGCATCATCGTGTGCATGTTAGGCATACTTAACATATTGTAAAAACATCATTTTAAATTCATTTCATTCTTGCCGTAGGTGGAGTTGTACTTACTTAGTTTGCACGTAAACCCGTACTCTCGCTTCTGTCAACTTACAGGTTGCTACCTATCATCAATAACGTTTCTTATCAGCAACTTCGCTGAGTCACTAATACTGTTAGTGACTAAAGCAGATTAATAGCTTTGTACCGATTGCCATCGGTACTAACTCTCTCTCTCACACTTGAGAGTTTGCTTTTCTATACTTGGTTAATTAATTTATTACCTCATAAATTAATTACAGCATTCTTAGGTCACCATCACCGTTAGTGACTATTACTTTCGTTTCTATGTGGTACCAATGCCCATCGGTACCCTATTGGCCTACTTCGGGGATTTGGCACCTAACTTCCATCGTGTTTGATTAATTATCTTCTTGATAGATTAATCATCGTTCCTCATAGTGTTGTCAAAACACGGTCCTTGACTAGTTTACTGGCTAGTCAACTGACCGGTTACCTCGCGTGTTGATAACTAGGTAGCTTATCGGGTTACTATGCGTAAACTTGGTGTAGTAACCGACGGGTTTACTTTGCTTGTTTGGGTATGGTAGCCTACTGGGCTGCTATGGCTTATGTGGTAGCCTACTGGGCTTCTATGGCTTATGTTGTAGCCTACCGGGATACTATGTCTCATTCGGTTTGGCAGCCTACCTAGCTGTCCACACTATTTTGGTTATTTAAGAAAATCGTTTTGATTGCCTTATACAATTCTTGGAAAAATTCTTTTTTTTGAAACCATCCCCTTACCACTCCATTGGAAGGTGAGGGACGTTTTTATGAAAACTATATCTTTATTTTAAAGTGTGTAAAACACATTTTTGGGTGTTGCATTTTAAGGGTGGTTTTTGAACCACTTTCGAAAACTATTTTGAAACTTAATCGAAACGACTTTATTTGCTAATTTGGTGAACACGTAATTTTTCATCCTTAATGAGATGAACAATTTTCGTGTTCACCTCAGAGCTCAAATCTAACTCTAACAGCTTCTAAACTCATTGAACCCATGGCTAATATGCCCATTTTTTTGTAAATGTTCCAGTTTTATGTCATTTTAAAACGGCTCTGTTTGAGACTTGAAACGGCCAAATTTTTAAAACACACATGGGTCGTCTTAAAGATTTTGATGAGATCTACAACTTTTGTGGTGAGCCCAAAGTCCGGTTCGGACTCTAAGTGGTTCATTTTTAACAAAACCTGAGACTAATTATGAGTTCTGATTTTTCAGTCCTAGTTTTGGGCACTGAGTGAAAACCACTCAAAAAACCTATCGTAATATCGTTTCTGGCCAAAACCTATACACAAAAATGACCGTCTCAAAATTTCCTTAAAACTCCATGTTTTGCTAAATCTCAAATTCGGACCCTAAGGGGGTCAAAATGGCCAAAATCCATTGCCTTTTTCTGGGGACAGATTGTGTCCAGCCATTTTTCTAAGGGGGTGTTTGGTTAATAATTTAGAGATATCCAAAACCAACTTTTTTCTAAAACTTCACTACTTTTCACTATTTATATCTCCAAAATACTATAGTAAACTCCAAACTTTAAAAGTTCATAACTTTGTATATTCAAGTCCAAATTAGATAATATTTTTTAAATTGCATAAAATTTCGAGAGGAATGAAATAATATCCATATTGATATATTTTTTCTAAAAAACATTTTAAATTTTTTTATTTTTTCAACCCAAACAATTTTCTTCTCCCAAACACATTTTCCAAAATAACTTTTTTCCAACTAAAAAATAATGTCTTCAAGCATCTCCTCCAAACACCCCCTAAATGTTCATGCATCACACATACTCACATCTATTTGTAGAAAATGCAAACATAACCACATAACCACAAACTTAAAAATAGAAAGCTAAGGGCTCAAAATAAACTTATTACAACCTCTGTTCATAAACAAATACACATAAATCCCTTGATCAAAATCTTAAAATCAACTAACCACAAGAGAGGGTTTTCGATTTTTACCTCTTGTGCTTCGAACCAAGCACAATTTCGAACCAAGGCTTGAAGACCAAAGTGGTCATGTGATTCTTGGTGAAAAAGGGTCAGTTTTATGCTAACAAAACACCAAAAATATTTCTCTTAATATCAACTCAAAACCATAACTAAAAATGACAAGGCTTGGATTCTAAAAACTTACCCTTAATGCACTTGAAATGGCTTGAAAATGGTTCCTCCTAACACAAGCTTGAAGAGGTTTATTTTTGGTAAACTTTCGATAAAATTTTGGACTTGAAAAATGATGGTTTGGGGGCTTATAGGTAGTCAGTAGCAATAAGGGAAAGGGAGAGAATGAGTGGTGGTTTTTTGGGTGTGAAAAATAAAGGAACACAAGTCTAAGGTATGGCCACCCTTTTATGGACAAACTTAAGCAAGCTTAACCAAACTTAAGCTTGATTAATCAAGCCAAATTTAAGCTAATTTATGGGACAAACTTCTACCTAATTCAGCCCATTCCCACTGAAGGAGCTGCAGCCATTTAAGGGGGAAGGTAAAAAAAATTTGGTTGATTGAAATGTGATGGAATGGTGACTTATTTATCATTTGTGTTATAACCTACCCAATATTTTATTTCTACCATTTTGGGGTTTTTGTGCAGCAAAACCAGCTGGTTTTCTAGCCAAGGACACATAGTTTTGGAGGCCAAAATTTCATCTGTGTTTAATCTCTTCGCAGTCCAGTTTTCTACTATGGTTTTCGGTCCTTTCTCGGCAGTATTCTAATTTTCATCTGAAAATTAGATTTTCTGAATTTGATTTTTATACTGATGATTTCTAGTTGGTTTATACTGTCTAAGAGCCCTTTCTATACCTATTTACTATTTATTTTCTATACTGTGGTTGAGTCTACACTGTGTTATACTTGAGCATGCATATCAAGGCGTTTTTGCGTGAAATTTTCAATATAATCTCTCTTGACTAATTTGGACGTGCTGATTTTATTTTTATTAGCTTTACGTCCGTCTAGGACTGTTTGTGTGACGACCAGAGAATTTTAGTGGTGTGACCTAGTTTAATCTAGGGTTTTCTATGAGTTCTGTAAGTAAGAATGTAAAGAAACACTATGGTTGTAATTAGACAAATTATAGTGTTGATAGAAATAAATAAATGTTTTGGAGGAAATTAAAACCTCCAAAAATAAGTAGAGAATAAAGTATATGAGTAAGAAAGTGAATTCAGGCCCAAAACGCTCAAAAAGGAGTAGTTTCGGTATCTGAACAGTATAAAGATAAGAATATGGCAAGTCAAAGTAAGAGCGCAGCAAGAAAAGTACAAATATATGTATATAATAATTTGTACTATTTAAAGAGTGAAATAGATGTATTTATATTGTTTAGAATATATTAAAATGTTCTAACAATACTGACGAGTAAGAATTCAGTGTTGGAAAAATTCACTGAGTTAAAACGGGTGAAACGGTGCCAAAACCGGCATTGAAACCCTAACCGGAGCTCAAGAAAGACGGTAAACTTCCGGGATTTATTTTGATCAAACGGAAGCAATTTAAATTGATCCGACTGCACAGAAGACCTCAGGAACACGCCGGGAAGTTTTCAGGAAAATTTCGGCTCGAACCGGCATCGGTCAAAAAGTAGTCGAATTAATGTGAATAGTGAAAGTCAAAGTCAACTTTCACTTTAGTAATTATGACATCATAAATCCATTTAAGAAATGGAAAGAAATTGGTGTTAGGTAGGATGAATGGCCATGATTTAATTTGCTTTTGATCTAAAGGCCAAGATTTGGCCAAAAATATACCTTTTTAATTTTTGAAAAAGGTGGAAAGTATTAGGCATGAAAGGTGTCAAAATTTCATTGGTTTAGAGCCAAATTAATTGGCTTTCTTCCATGCATAAGTTGGCAAAACTTGGGGGATAAAGGCCGAGACAAAAAATTGAAAGCAAAACATAACAAAAATTTTTCTAAGGCATTTCCATGGTGAGCCGTGGGTGACCAAAGGAGAATTAAGCTATTTCTTCAAGTTTTCTATACAAAAAGTGTGGCAAAACATCACTTGAAGACAAAGGAAGAAAGTGAACAAGGTAACTTCCCTTGGATTGAAATTTTTCTTGGTTTTTCTTCATGAAAACCGTGGGGTGAATAGTGAATTAAGATGGAAAATTTTTGGTTGTTTTTCATTAAGTTGATGATGGGTTTTGTTAAGGGTGTAATGAGGAAGAAAACCATGCAATTGGTTAAAAGAAAAACCAATTGTTGGTTGGTTTTCCAAAGGAAAATACGTGGGTTACCATTGGTAAGCAATGAGAAATTTGTGTGATTTATGTGTTAACATGCTTTTAACTTATGTTTTGTTAAGAATAAAGCATGAATTTCACTATGGAAAAGCTTGGAAAAATTTTGGTGTCCATTTACTCAAAGTGGCCGTGGGTTTACTTAGGGTTTTGGTGAAAATTTTGCATGTTTCATATGATGTTTGGTTAATTGAAATCATGCATTTTATGATGTGAATAATGAAATTTTTGATTGAAAGCATGAAACAAAAATGATGGCATGTTTTTCACTAATGAGGCCGTGGGTTTAAGTGTTTAAAAACCCTAAGAATTTAGTTGAAAAGTATAAGGAAATGGGCTTGAAAAAGTGTTAGAAAAATGGCATTTAATAGCCTAACAAGTGGTTGAAAAGTTTGAGAAACTTTGGTTCGGTTTGGTGGTGAAAACCGAAACCAAAACTAAGGGCAAAATTGTGAAAAAATTTTGTAATGTGGTTAAAAATGTGAAATTGGAATTTGTGAGCTTTTATGTAAAAGTTTGGAAAACTTTTACATAAAATAGGCTTGTGGTATAGTACGTGGCAGGTACATATGGTTCGAGGCGTACCTAACGCCGGAAGTCTTAAAATTACGCCGAAATGCTGCCGAAATTTCGAAAACGGCTTTCGGGGTAAAATAGGAATTAAAAATAAAAGTTTAGGGTCGGGTCGGAAACCCGAGTCCCTAACGGAGAATTGAATAAGGAAAACCTAAGGGGTGGTTCGTGAATAGTAGACCGTCCCCTAAAAATGTAAAATGAGAATGAAACGGAAAAACCGACCCCGAGGGGGGGCATTTTTGGAAATGAAATAAAGGTCCGAGTCGGGTACGGAAAATCCGAGCCTCGGAGACCTAGGTCGGGAAAGTCTAGATGAACGTTTTAAATGCTAGTAAAACGTCCATTTGAAGCTCCGAAACGATAGAATATCACTAAACCAACGTAAGGGTCGGAATAGTGCTTCCCGAGGGTCGGGAAAGTGAAAAGTGGAAATATAATAGAAACGAACCCGGTAATGATTAGAAAAGAGTCAGAAAAGTTCCTGAGGGCCAAAAATGCAGTCTGGATCAATAAAATTCCGTCAGGGGCAAAACTGCAATTTTACCAAAATATAGGGGCAAAATCGTAATTTTACAAAAGTTGGGAAAAATTGGGGAAATGATAAATAAAGCCCAAAAAGTTGTAAATAGGTTCTATTTAAGCTTTTTAATGAAAAATAAAAGCTATAAATGGAAATGAAATTAACAGACAAAGTTTGTCTGTAGGATCCAAAAATCGACCTACAAGGAGGGCGATCAAAGATCCTAGAGAGAAGAAGAGAAGAGATTGATAAGGTAAGTACAGACATTTTATTGTCTACTCACGAATGGACTTACCATAAAGTTGTGTTATATATATATACACATTTAAGCTATTCAGTTGTGACATGATACTAACATGTTCACGAGAATAGTAAGCAAGATTAGAAAAAGAAAAGAGAAATAATTTAAGTCAAATAATAAGACTTAAAAGTTAAGGTTGGCGTACCGGCCTCCCCAGTTGTGAGGTTCCCAGATATCCTCCACCTCAGAAGTGTGGCGCTGCCTCGTTAATAATGAGGTAGTTTATGGCTTAACTTCCTGCCTCCACCCCAGAAGTGTGGCGCTGCCTCGTTAATAATGAGGTAGTTCATGGCATGACTTACTACCTATAAGGTCAGTAGTCCAGAGATGACCTTAGGGTTGATCGGTGGGTCGCTCCCCTGATCCTCTATTGGTCTGCGCGCACTAGGTACGTCCAACCACGGGCCCACAAGTGAAAGATAAAGCAGATGAAGTAAAGCAAAGAAAAGAAAGAAATAGAATAGAAAGAACAAGCAGTATAGGACTAAAGAAAATAATTGGTCCTAAGTTGACTAACCTTAGAGTGGTGTATTCAGTTTATTTACTTGTATGTATGTTTGTACTTACTGAGCTTTAGCTCATTAGTCTATTCGTGCTGTAGGTAATAAAGGAAAGCAACCAGCAAGATGAAACAAGAGTAGCGGGCTGGCAGGCAGATCCCAGCGATGTCATGGACGGGTTATGGTTCCATTTCGCAGAATTCCGCTGTACTCAAGGTGTAAAAGAAAGAAAGTGTAATAGTGAGATATATGTATAAAGACAAGACAAGAGTGTAGTATGTAAAGTAGTGAAACAAGCTTAAAAGTATGTTTCTATTTTTACGTACTTTAAAGTAACAAGACTCCAAAACATATTTTGGGAAAAAGTATTAAGAAGTACGTATATATTTATGTATACACAATTTTCAAGAATTAGCAGTTTCCTCCAGTTAAAGAAAAAAAAATATTCCTAGTTTTTCAAGAACAAATCTTTTAAACCCCAAGGAGAAGAAAGCTATAGAAACAAGCAAGCTAAGTAAGACTAAGCAAAGAATAAAGAAAGCAAGCAAGATAAGGTGGACGACCTAAGCTAGAGGGGTCGCCCACAAGAGTTGGTATCAGAGCGAGCGGTTCTACTATCGACCTTCCATGACATCTCAGCATCTGCACCTGCTCAGTCCAAGTAAGTTAATTTTAGATAATCAATATCTAATTTAGCACTAAACCATGTCGCTATTGTTATAGGTCAGACACAGCAACATGGTTCGCACACGAGTTGAGCAAGCTCAAGAAGCAGACTTAGCCGCTGTCCTAGCCAACATACAAGCTCGGCTAGAGGCACAAGAAACACAGAACCAAAGGCTGCAAGAGCTACTGGAACAGAGGAATGGGGCCCAAGCGAATTTCCCTCCACCTCAAGCACCAGTACCGGAGCCACAACCAGCTCCTGAACCAGTAGCACCACTAGTCCGAATGGTACCTGAAGTAGCAATAGGTGCCCAAGCTGGAGCCAACCAGGGATCATTGTATGAACGGTTCCGAAAGATGAAGCCAAAAGAGTTTGAGGGATCTATAGAACCCTTAGAGGCTGAAGAGTGGTTAGCTTCACTACAGACCATTTTTGAGTTTATGGACCTAACAGACCAAGAAAAGGTCCTTTGCGCCTCCTGCATATTAACGAAGGATGCTCGTTATTGGTGGGAGACAGTAAAGATGCGAAGGGACGTTAGAAGGATGACCTGGAATGACTTCCTGGGAGAATTTAATAGGAAGTATTTCAACCTTGACACCCTACGAGCTCAACAAAGAGAGTTCGATGAGCTGAGGCAAGGCGAGATGACAGTGACCGAAGCCTGCTGCAAATTCGACAGATTAGCTCGACTGTGTCCACATTTGGTACCCACAGAAGAAGAGTGGGTACGGAGGATGATCAATATGTTCCGACAAGATATAGCCCTAAATGTGGAAAGTGGCGAGACCCTGCCAACCACTGTAGCGGACTGTGTAAGCAGAGCTATGAGGGCCGAGAATCGTCTGAATCGAGTTAAGGAAGAAAGAACAAAAGTCTGGGAGGAGAAGAAGAAAGAAAGAGATCTTGCGAAGCAGACTCAGAAGAACAACCAAGCTGGCCAAAGTAATAAATCTGGTCAAGGAATGAAGCCTGGTCAGAAAAATAACCAGAACCAGCAGAACACCAATAAGCGAAAGGGAAACCCAAATGAAAATTGGGGCCAAAATACTCGCAACACTCAGCAAAGGCAAGGCTTAGAAGGAGTACAGAATCGACAGCCATGCCCAAAATGTGGAAGATTGCACAAGGGTGAGTGCAAGCTGGGGAATACCGCATGCTTTGTTTGTGGTTGAGAAGGCCATTATGCTAGAGTCTGCCCATCCAACCAACAGAACCAGTCGGGATCCTTTCAGTCCCGACAGACGAGCCAGGTCCATGCTATACAAGGATCGCATACTCAACCTGGAGGCCAGGAGAATATACCAAAGACCGAGGCACATCTATTAGCCTACACCAGGGAAGATGTAGAGGCAGGCACCTCGAATGTGGTGACAGGTCAGCTTCTTGTAGCCCAAAGCCCTGCACTTATTTTATTTGACTCCGGTGCATCGCATTCATTTGCCTCACTTAGCTTTGTAGAAAGAGTTAGTCATGCCAAGGATAAAATTGGCCAAGTGTTTAAAACCACCTTACCGTCTGGTGAGGTATTATTATCTGATTACTGGTTACGTCACGTGCCAGTAATTGTTGCTGATAGGGAGTTGTACGTCGACTTAGTCGTCTTAGAGTTAGTCGATTATGACGTTATCCTTGGAATGGATTTCCTTGCAAAATATCAAGCGACCATTGACTGTCGACGACGAAAAGTAGTGTTCCAGTCTGGAGAAAAAGACCAGTTTGAGTATCAAGGGCATTCTCAGAAACAGTCGAAAATGCTGATCAGTTCCCTGCGGGCAAGAAAGCTGATATCTAGTGGCTGTACTGGATATCTAGCTTATGTCAAGGACACCACCAAGAAGGTAGAACTACAACCGAACGAGGTACCAGTGATCAACGAGTTCGTGGAGGTATTTCCAGAAGAATTACCAGGACTTCCTCCTGATCGAGAGATTACCTTCGAAATCGAGTTGCTGCCAGGAACGTCTCCGATTTCAAAGGCCCCTTACAGAATGGCACCGGCCGAGCTTAAAGAATTACAAGCTCAGCTGAAGGAGTTGTTAGAGAAAGGTTTTATACGGCCTAGTTATTCGCCTTGGGGAGCTCCAGTTCTCTTCGTGAAGAAAAAGGATGGAACCCTCCGAATGTGCATAGATTATCGTGAGCTCAACAAAGTCACGATCAAGAATAAATATCCTCTACCAAGGATCGATGATTTATTCGATCAGCTAAAAGGAGCCACCGTCTTCTCGAAGATTGATCTTCGATCCGGCTATCATCAGTTAAAAATTAAAGAAAGGGACATTCCAAAGACCGTGTTCCGAACACGGTATGGGCACTACGAATTTCTCGTTATGCCTTTTGGATTAACGAATGCACCAGCCGCTTTTATGGATCTGATGAATCGAGTATTCAAGGAATTTTTAGACCAGTTTGTCATTGTGTTTATCGATGACATCCTTATATACTCGAAAGATTGGAAGGAGCATGATAAGCATCTTCGGATTATGTTACGCACTCTGAAGGAGCATCAGCTATATGCAAAGTTCTCCAAATGTGAATTTTGGCTAGGTAAGGTCCACTTCTTAGGACATGTCGTTTCCAAAGATGGAATTTCAGTAGACCCAACAAAGATCGAAGCGGTAAGCAAGTGGTCTCCTCCAAAGAATGTGACCGAGATCCGGAGTTTTCTCGGATTAGCGGGCTATTATCGGAGATTTGTAGAGGGATTTGCCAGATTAGCTACCCCTCTCACTGCTCTTACACGCAAAGAGAAGAAGTTCGAGTGGACAAAGAAGTGTGAAGAAAGCTTTCAAGAGTTGAAGAATCGGTTGACCAGTGCTCCAATTCTCACAATTCCAAAGGATGAAGGAGACTTCGACATTTTTAGCGATGCCTCCAGGACAGGTCTAGGAGCTGTGCTGATGCAGGATGGAAAAGTAATAGCCTATGCATCAAGACAACTCAAAGAGCATGAAAAGAACTATCCGACTCATGATTTAGAGTTAGCAGCCGTCGTATTTGCTTTGAAGATATGGCGACATTACCTATATGGAGTTCGGTGCAGAATTTTCACCGACCACCAGAGTTTAAAGTATTTCTTTACTCAGAAAGAGCTTAACATGAGACAAAGAAGATGGCTGGAGTTGGTAAAAGATTACGATTGTGAGATCTTATATCACCCCGGTAAGGCGAACAGAGTGGCAGACGCGTTGAGTCGTAAATCAATGATGCCAGAGCAAATAGCCATCAATAAGTTGCCCAAGCCACTTCAACATGAGATCTCCTTGTTGGGAGTAGAGATAATTTCAGGAAAATTAGCAGCAATGCAACTCAAACCAACAATTCTTGAGGAGATTAAAGAGGCTCAAGAGCTAGATGCTGCTTTCAAAAGGCTTAAAGAAGAGGCCTCTAAGAATGACAAGTCAGAGTTCTACCTCTCCAAAGACGGAACTTTACTCTTCCAAGGAAGAATTTGTGTACCAGATGAAGAAGTTTTGAAGAAAAGAATCCTGGCAGAGGCCCATGACACTCCATATTCGGTGCATCCGGGCAGTACAAAAATGTATCAGGATCTAAAGCAGCACTTTTGGTGGAAAAAGATGAAGAATGACATTGTTAAACACATCAGTAGCTGCTTAACATGTCAAAGAGTCAAAGCAGAGCATCAGCGGCCAGCCGGAGAGCTGCAGCCATTAGAGATTCCAGAGTGGAAGTGGGAGCACGTAACCATGGATTTCGTGGTCGGGCTACCCAAGACAAGTGAATGATTTGACATGATATGGGTAGTGGTGGATCGATTGACCAAATCTGCTCACTTTATACCCGTAAAGATGACATACACATTCACAGAATTGTACATTTCCAACATTGTGAGATTACATGGAATACCGACAACAATAGTGTCAGATCGTGACAGTCGGTTTACATCCAAATTCTGGAAAAGTGTACAAGAAGCAATGGGCTCCGAACTAAGATTCAGCACTGCATTTCATCCTCAGACCGACGGACAGTCTGAGCGTACGATCCAAACGCTAGAAGATATGCTTCGTGCTTGTATTTTAGATTTCAAGGGAGCCTGGAACAAGAAGCTGCCGTTGATAGAATTCTCCTACAACAACAGCTATCAAGCGTCCATCGGGATGGCTCCTTATGAGGCATTATATGGATGAAAGTGTAGATCTCCCATTCACTGGTATGAACTCAGGGAGAAAGAACTTCATAAAACCGAGTTTATCCAAGAAACGATAGACGCGGTCCAAAAGATTCAGCAGAGAATGAAAACTGCACAAAGTCGTCAAAAAAGCTACGCAGATAAAAGACGAAGATTCCTAGAGTTTAACGAGGGTGACTTCGTATTCTTAAAAGTAGCACCAATGAAAGGTGTCATGCATTTTGGAAAGAAAGGAAAGCTGAGCCCAAGATACATAGGACCTTTCCCAATTATTAGCCGGGTTGGGAAAGTAGCCTATAAGATAGCTTTGCCACTGGAATTATCTTCAATGCATAATGTCTTTCATGTATCCATGCTAAGAAAGTATGTGACAACCGGGAAATTCAGGCAATTCTCGGACGAAAATGTACAATTGTATGTATATAACAATTTGTACTATTTAAAGAGTGAAATAAATGTATTTATATTGTTCAGAATATATGAAAATGTTCTAACAATACTGACGAGTAAGAATTCAGTGTTGGAAAAATTCACTGAGTTGAAACGGGTGAAACGGTGCCAAAATCGGCATTGAAAACCCTAACCGAGCTAATAAAAGACGGTAAACTTCCGGGATTGATTTTGATCAAACGGAAGCAAATTAAATTGATCCGACTGCACAGGAGACCTCAGGAACACGCCGGGACGATTTCAGGAAAATTTCGGCTCGAACCGGTATCGGTCAAAAAGTAGTCGAATTAATGTGAATAGTGAAAGTCAAAGTCAACTTTCACTTTTGCATTTATGACATCATAAATCAAGTTTATTAAATGGAATAAATAAGGTGGTTGGTGGCATTAATGGCTAGGATTTAATCACCTTTTGATCTAAAGGCCAAGATTTGGCCAAAAATTACCATTTTTAATTTTTGAAAAATGGGGAAAGAAATGGCTTGAAAGATGTCAAATTGTCATTGGTTTAGAGCCAAATTAATTGGCTTTTGGTTTGCATAAGTCGGCAAAACATTTACAAAGTGGCCGAAACCAAAATTTCAAGCCAAAAGCCATAAGAAAATTTTTCTAACTTCCTTCCATGGTGGCTACGTGAGGGACCAAGGGAAACCAAGTTTTATCTTCAACATTTCTTCACAAAAAGTGTGTCAAAACACTCCTAGAAGACAAAGGAAGCAATTGATTAAGGTATCTTCCCTTGCACTTGATTTTTTTCATGGTTTTCTTCACAAAATCCGTGGATGAATAGTGATAAAAAGATGTGAAATTTTTGGTTGTTTTTCATGGATTTGATGTTGGGTTTTGTTAAGGATGTATTAAGAAAGAAAACCATGCTAATTCATTAAAGAAAAACCAAATTTTGGTTGGTTTTTCAAAGGTAAATCCGTGGGTTACCTTAGGTAACCAATGAAAAAAAGTGTGTGGTTAATGGTTAACATGCTTTCTAAGTTTAATTTTGTGAAGAACAAAGCTTGTATTTCATTGTGGAAAGTTTGAAAAAAAATTACTTGTGTGAAATTCATAAGGTGGCCGTGGGTTGTTAATGGTTTGGAAGAAAACTTTTGCTTGGTTTTATGTGGTATTTGGTTGATTGGAATTATGCATTTTAATATGCAAGTGATGGAATTATGAATGAAAGAATGAAACAAAATTTTTTGGCATGTTTTCATTCAATGGCCGTGGGGTATAAATGTGTAAAAACCCTAGGAAATTTGGTTGAAAATGCTAAGAAAATGGGCTTGAAAATGTGTTTAAAATGTGTCATTTGAATGGCCTAAAATGTGGTGAAAGTTTGACAAAATTTGGTTCAGTTTTGTTGTGAAAACCGAAACCAAATTAAGGGTAAAAACGTGAAAAAAATTTTGTAATGTGGGTGATAATGTGAAATTTGAAATTTGTGGGCTTTTATGTAAAAGTTTGGAAAACTTTTACATAAAATAGGCTTGTGGTATAGTACGTGGCAGGTACATTCGGTTCGAGGCGTACCTAACGCCGGAAGCCTTAAATTTACGCCGAAATGCTGTCGAAATTTCGAAAACGGCATTCGGGGTAAAATTGGGAATTTAAAATAAAAGTTAGGGCCGGGACGGAAACCCGAGTCCCTAACGGAAAAATTGAATAAGAAAAAAATTTAAGGGGTGGGTCATGAATAGTAACCCGTCCCCTTAAAAATAAAAAAACGCGTGTGAGATTGAAAAACCGACCCCGAGGGGGGGGCGTTTTTGGAAATAAAATAAAGGTCCGAGTCGGGAACGGAAAACCCGAGCCTCGGAGACCTAGGTCGGGAAAGTCTAGATGAACGTTTTAAAATACTAGTAAAACGTCCATTTGAGACTCCGAAACGATAGAAAATCGCTAAACCGACGTAAGGGTCGGAATAGTGCTTCCCGAGGGTCGGGAAAGCAAAAAAGTGGAAATAAAATAGAAACGAACCCGGTAATGATTAGAAAAGAGTCAGAAAAGTTCCTGAGAGCCAAAAATGCAGTCTGGATCAATAAAATTCCGTCAGGGGTAAAACTGTAATTTTGCCAAAATATTGGGGCAAAATCGTAATTTTGAAAAAGTTGGGGGAAAACGGTGAAAATAATAAATAAAACCTAAAAAGTTATAAATAGGTTTTATTTAAGCTTTTTAATGAAAAATAAAAGCTATAATTGGGAAAGAAATTAACAGACATAGTTTTGTCTGTAGGATCCCAAAATCGGCCTACAAGGAAGGCGATTCAAGATCCGAGAGAGAGAAAGAGAACAGTCTGATAAGGTAAGTTCAGACATTTACCTGTCTGCAACATATAGCAATATTGTGCTAATTTTAATGTACTAACTATAAGTTAGGTACATATGTGCTACGGGCACTATGATAGAATAGAGAGAGAGACGAAATGTGCTACGGGCACTATAAGAATGGGACACATGGTTAATTGTGCTTCGGGCACTAGAGCGAGGTTAATGAAACTCACTCAACTAAAATTAAAATGTGAACCATTCCTAACCACGGGGTAATATGAAGTCACCGGGTTAGAATGTTAAAAAGTCGGTAATGAAACCACTTTCTGGCGTACCAACCTTCCGTACAGGGAGGTACTATTTTTGCCTTCGGGGCTATGAGATAAGGCTGTGGAGGTCAGCACTGATGTACCGCTCCCAGTCATATAAAATTTTGCCTTCGGGGCTATGAGATTAAGGCTGTGGAGGTCAGCACTAATGTACCGCTCCCAGTCATGCGCACTTAAATGGTACTGCCAACCTGAGCTCAAAACCAGAATGTAAATAAAGATAATGACCTAAAACTGAAACTGTGCCATAATTGAGCGTAAGACAGTTTAGTGAGAGCACTAACATCGCGGTAGATGTACTAGTGTAATACAGTGGTGTGGTCAACGGGACTATTCATGATGAATAGTACTATTCATAGAAATTTTATTTCTTGCATGTTTGAACTTACTGAGCCTGTAGCTCATCATTTTTGCTAATGTTGCAGGTAAGCGACCAGCTCAGTAGCTTATTTGACTGGATGCGGACGGGATGGCGCGTGTCAAATGGGATAACTGGGCGAGGGATATGGTACTGCCAGAGTCTTGCCGCTGAGCGTTAAAGTGAAGGGAAAAAAAGAAGAAACAGTTCTTTTGTAATTATATATATATTTTACAAAAGTACTGTATTATTTATATTACTTTGTACTTATCAACAAAGTAAATAGTGGAAGAAGATTTCATATGATGTTTAAAGAAAAAAAAAAATTTCCCAAAAAACGTCATGATTTAATACGAGAGAGAGATAAGCCGGCGACCCATGAGAGTACAATCTATCGCAGTTAGCGATAAAGCTTAACTGTAATAGTATTGTATGATCTCTACGAGGGGCGGGCCGCCACAGTTGGTATCAGAGCGTGGTTTTCGAGTGGCTAAGTTTTGAATACCAATTGCCGTCACAGTTGGCATATCAGATCAGTGTGACCATATCCCGATTTGACACTTTGCGCATCCTGCACCGCTATCCAAGTAAGTAGTTTACTTAAGTTCAGTTAATTATTTTCTTATGCAAAAATAATTATCTTATAGGTAGCACGATGACCAGACCTCCATATGTGAGACCACCGCTACCACGACCGAGAGGGGTATTACGGGTATGGACGAGACCTATTGTGAGGCCGCCCATTTCCCAAAGGCCGGTAGTCAGACCCCCGGTACCCGAGAGACCTCCGGTACCAGTGCCGGCATCAGTACCAGTGCCAGTAGACGTAGTACAGCCGCGACCGATAGTTCATCCACCGGTAGTAGTGGACATTCCAGTTGTTGGGGGCCGCCAACATATTGGGGTAAGAGTGTCGGCATGGGCAGTACAGGCATTTAGGGCCAGCAGTCCTCCTATGTTCGACGGTGGACGACAGTCGATGGAAACCAAGGACTGGCTCCATGCCGTAGAGAGGATCATGGTGATATGCGATATTGATCGAGATATGTGGATCTAGTTGGCAGTCAGTATGTTTCAGGGAGACGCTCGAGTGTTCTGGCAGTATTGCGACCAGGAGATTTTATTGGGATTCAGTTGGGCCGAATTCTGTCAGCGGTTGGCTGATCAGTTTCAACCTAGGGATCCAGCACCTGCTCCAGCATCTCCAGAGAGACGAGAGGCTGATACACCCGCGTACCCTGGATTCGATGAGGTCAGGGATTACATTCTCCAGACCGAGAGGATAGTCATGTTGTCTGGTGAGACAGTGATGTCTTACGCAGCGCGGTTTGAGGAGACCATTCGGAGGAGATGTCCGTTGCCTAACCTCACGGAAGCAAACTGCTGTGAGCTGTTTTGGAAAGGTTTATCCTTGGAGCTGAGACCGAGGGTGATCAAGCCGTTTCCTCCGACGCTCCAAGAGTTCGTGGTAACGATCAGGGCGATCGAGAGAGAGATTCTGATCGAGCATCTGACGCAGAGTCGACGAGAGACGCTGGGTCAAGATGAGATGTTTGCACGCATATTCGGGCCGAGAAGAATGATGAATGATCATGAGGCCGGACCGTCTAGACCACGAGGTGATGACTCAGGACAGGGAACATTACCTAGGGGTGGTGACGACTCAGATGATACAGATGACGATGAGGATCCAGAAGAATATCCTCTAGTCCCAGATGTAGGGAACGAGTGACCAGTAGATGTGTATATGTACATAAGTAGCTTAGAGAGAAAAGCTCTTTTGTATAGACTTGTGGCCATTTTGTATAAACGGCCGATGTATATATGACTGGTGATGCCTATGTATGACATATAAATGTTTTGCTATGAATGAAATACCAAAATGATTATATGTTGTATGATGATGTGTTACGATGATGTGGCTTTGCAGTACCCTAAATTTCGTAAATTGATATGATTTTACGAATGCGGTTATGGAAAAGCTAACGGTGAATTATTGTGCCATAATAGGACAATAGCCAAGATGGTGGATTTGAGAAATCGACCAGAGGGACGAGAGCGACGTCCTGATATTATGGAGAGACTGGATCAGATACAAGCTTTGTTAGAAGCTCAGATGCAAGAAAATGCGAATCTGAGACGACGGGTAGAGGAGCTAGAACAGAGACAAGGCTCTGAGGGTACCCAAGTAGAACAACAAGCTGAGGTAGATCCGGTTATTCCTCCAGCTGCAGTACATGAGAGAGCTCCTGAACCACAACCAGTATTAAATCTAGAACCCCTCTATGAAAGATTCAGGCGCATGAGGTCGCCAGAATTTGAAGGGTCTACAAATCCCTTAGAGGCTGAAGACTGGTTGTCATCATTACAAGTGATCATGGAGTTCATGAACCTAACCGACCAGGAGAAGGTTGCATGTGCGTCTTTTGTGCTGAGAAAAGATGCTCGTTTTTGGTGGGACACTGTGCGAATGAGGAGAGACGTGTCTACCATGAGTTGGGCGGAATTTCTGGAAGAATTTAACCAGAAATATTACGACCCTGCATCTCTGAGACAGCAACAGAAGGAATTCTCAGAGTTGACGCAAGGGAACATGTCGGTAAGCGAAGTCTGCCGAAAGTTCGATCAACTATCCCGTTTGTGCCCTTATGTAGTCCCTACTGAGAGGGAAAAGATACAGAAAATGATCGGGATGTTCAGGCCAGAAATTACTGCGTTAGTAGACACTGGACTAGTACCACCTACTTTTGTAGCAGACTGTGTGAGTCGGGCCATTAGAGCTGAGTTTCATGTAGCCCGACAGAAAGAGGAAAGAGAGAAACACTGGGAGGCTAAAAAGAAGGAGAGGGCTTTGGCGAAGTCTACGCAAGTTGGTCAATCGAGCAAGCCTAGTCAGAATGCGAAACCAAGCCAGGGCAACAACCAAGGATCCCAGCAAAATAAGAGAAAAGGGAATTTTTCTGGGAATCGCCAGGGTAGTAATCGAAACCAGCAGCGGAGAACAGCTGGTAATGTGGAATCCAATGTGCAAAACTGCCCTACCTGCGGGAAAAGACATTCTGGGCAATGCAGATTTGGGCCACTTGTTTGCTATGAATGTGGAAAGGAAGGCCATTACGCCAGGAACTGTCCAAATAGGCAGGGTGGACAAGGCACTTCCCAACTGCACCAGACACGCCCACAAGCTCATTCCCTTCAAGCCAGAGTGGAAGAGTCACCAGTGAGGCCGCAACGCCAGGAGCGTATGCAACGTGCTGATGCTCGTGTGATGGCCTACAGCAAGGAAGATGCAGAGGCAGGAACATCAAACGTGGTGACAGGTCAGCTTCCTGTCGCTAGTCATGTAGCCTCTGTATTATTCGATTCCAGTGCTACGCATTCATTTGTTTCCTATGCATTTGCTGACAAGATAGGACTTCCTAAGGATAATATGGGAAGGGTATTTAAGACAGCCTTACCTTCTGGGGAAGTATTGTTGTCCAATTACTGGCTACCATATGTACCAGTATATGTGGCAAATAGGGAACTATATGCTGAGTTGATCGTAATGGAGATCATGGATTACGATGTGATTTTAGGCATGGATTTCCTAGGGAAATACCAAGCTACGATCGACTGCCGAAATCGAAAGATAGTCTTCCAACCCGAGGAAGAAGAGAGTTTCGAGTATGTTGATACTTCTCGAAGACCCGGGAAGATGATCATCAGTTCGCTGAGAGCCAGCAAGCTGATAGCCAGTGGTTGCATGGGATATCTGGCATATGTGGTGGATACTGTAGAGGAACAGAAGCTTCAAGCTGAAGAGGTTCCTGTGGTTAATGAGTTTCTTGACGTATTTCCAGAAGAGTTACCAGGGATACCGCCAGAGAGAGAAATCTCGTTTGAAATTGAGTTGATGCCTGGAACAGCACCTATTTCCAAAGCACCATACCGCATGGCTCCAGTGGAGTTAAAGGAGCTGTAGGTACAATTAAATGAGCTTTTGGATAAGGGATTCATCAGGCCGAGTTTTTCTCCATGGGGTGCACCTGTGTTATTCGTCAAGAAAAAGGATGGAACATTCCGACTGTGCATTGATTACCGAGAGTTGAATAAGGTTACGATCAAAAATAGGTATCCGTTACCTATAATTGATGACCTATTTGACCAGTTAAAAGGCGCAGTGGTATTTTCCAAGATCGATTTACGATCAGGATATCACCAGCTGAGAATTAAAGAAAGTGATATTCCTAAAACGGCGTTTAGAACTCGTTATGGTCATTACGAGTTTCTTGTGATGCCATTTGGATTGACTAATGCGCCAGCAGCATTCATGGATTTAATGAATAGAATTTTTAAAGAGTATCTGGATAAGTTTGTCATTGTATTCATTGATGACATTCTTATATACTCGAAGACTCATGAGGAGCACAAGAAGCATCTGAGGATCGTGTTGAATACGATACGGAAGCATCAACTGTATGCCAAATTCTCAAAATGCGAGTTTTGGCTGGACAGAGTACATTTCCTCGGACATGTTGTATCCCAGGAAGGTATTGCTGTAGATCCGATAAAGGTAGAGGCAATTAACCAGTGGCCTGCACCCAAGAGTGTGACGGAAATACGCAGTTTCTTGGGGTTAGCTGGTTATTATCGGCGACTTGTAGAGGGATTCGCGCGACTAGCTGCACCTCTTACTGCTCTTACACGCAAAGAAAGGAAGTACGAGTGGACTATGGAATGCGAAAGAAGCTTCCAGGTGTTAAAGAGGCGACTGACAAGCGCACCAATCCTTACGCTTCCCACTGAAGGGGAGAAGTTCGTGATCTACAGTGATGCATCAAAAATAGGATTGGGAGCAGTCCTGATGCAAGACGGCAAGGTGATTGCCTATGCTTCCCGTCAATTAAAGGAGCATGAAAGGAATTATCCTACGCATGACCTTGAACTTGCTGCAGTAGTGTTCGCACTTAAAATTTGGCGACACTATCTCTATGGAGCTCAATGTCAGATTTTCACTGATCACCAAAGCTTGAAGTATTTCTTCACGCAAAAAGAGCTCAATATGCGACAGAGACGATGGTTGGAATTGGTGAAGGATTATGATTGTGAAATCCTCTACCATCCAGGAAAGGCCAACCGTGTAGCGGATGCTCTAAGTAGGAAGTCTACTGTATCGCACCAGCTACCAATAAACAGGCTTCCGAAGCCATTGCAGCAAGAGATAAATTCTTTGAACTTGGAGCTGATATCTGGCAGATTAGCTGCACTCCAAGTGGAATCATCGCTATTTGAGGAAATAAAGGAAGCTCAAAGGCGAGATCCAATGATGGTAAGTGCTCAAGAAGGAATTTCCAAGGATGGAATAATCCTTTATCAAGGAAGGATAAATGTTCCAGCTGATGAGGAACTTAGAAGACGGATCATGTCAGAAGCTCATGAGACACCCTATTCGGTTCATCCCGGAGCGAGCAAGATGTATCAGGACTTGAAGTTACAGTTCTGGTGGAAAGGGATGAAGAACGATATAGCTAAATTCGTGAGTAGATGCATGACCTGTCAGAAAATCAAAGCGGAACATAAACATCCAGCGGGAAGATTGGAACCGTTGGAGATTCCTGAATGGAAATGGGAACACATTACGATGGATTTTGTAGTGGGACTCCCGAAAACCCGAGAAGGTTATGACGCCATTTGGGTTATTGTGGACAGACTGACCAAGACGGCACGGTTTATAGCTGTCAAGATGACTTTTTCGTTGGAAAAGTTTGCTCAGCTGTACATAACTCATGTCGTCAGACTACATGGAGTACCAAAATCCATTGTATCAGATCGAGATGCACGATTCACCTCGAATTTCTGGAAGTGTGTACAAGAGGCCATGGGTACTGAATTGAGACTCAGTACGGCTTTTCATCCGCAAACAGACGGGCAGTCAGAGCGGACAATTCAGACGTTAGAGGACATGCTTCGAGCTTGCATTATGGATTTTGCGGGAAATTGGAACGAGAAGTTACCATTGATTGAATTCTCGTACAATAATAGTTACCAAGCTTCGATAGGCATGGCACCTTACGAGGCTTTGTATGGACGGAAGTGCAGATCACCATTACATTGGTACGATTTATGAGAAAAGCAGTTGCATAAGACGGATTTCATGCAAGAGACTTCCGATGCAGTTGCTAGAATTCAGCGTCAAATGAAAATTGCGCAAAGCCGGCAAAAGAGTTATGCGGATAAGAGGCGGAGATCCTTGGAGTTCGATGAAGGAGACTTCGTGTTTCTCAGGGTATCGCCTATGAAGGGGATTATGCGTTTCGGTAAGAAGGGGAAACTGAGTCCAAGATACATTGGACCTTATGAAATTATCGAACGCATTAGAAAGGTCGCTTACAGATTAGCGCTACCTCCAGAATTGTCGGCAGTGCATAACGTATTTCATGTGTCGATGCTGAGAAAGTATATACCAGATCCGTCCCATGTATTGAAGCATGAGCCTATTCAAATCCACGAGGATTTGACATATGAGGAACAGCCTATTCAAGTACTAGCTCGTGAAGAGAAAGTACTGAGGAATAAGGTAATCCCACTAGTGAAGATTTTGTGGAAAAATCACAATATTGAAGAAGCTATGTGGGAACGAGAAGACGAGATGAGGAAATTATACCCCCATTTGTTCTAATTTTCGAGGACGAAAATTTTATAAGGAGGGGTGAATGTGACAACCGGGAAATTCAGGCAATTCTCGGACGAAAATGTACAATTGTATGTATATAACAATTTGTACTATTTAAAGAGTGAAATAAATGTATTTATATTGTTCAGAATATATGAAAATGTTCTAACAATACTGACGAGTAAGAATTCAGTGTTGGAAAAATTCACTGAGTTGAAATGGGTGAAACGGTGCCAAAATCGGCATTGAAAACCCTAACCGAGCTAACAAAAGACAAGTAGCAATAAGGGAAAGGGAGAGAATGAGTGGTGGTTTTTTGGGTGTGAAAAATAAAGGAACACAAGTCTAAGGTATGGCCACCCTTTTATAGACAAACTTAAGCAAGCTTAACCAAACTTAAGCTTGATTAATCAAGCCAAATTTAAGCTAATTTATGGGACAAACTTCTACCTAATTCAGCCCATTCCCACTGAAGGAGCTGCGGCCATTTAAGGGGGAAGGTAAAAAAAATTTGGTTGATTGAAATGTGATGGAATGGTGACTTATTTATCATTTGTGTTATAACCTACCCAATATTTTATTTCTACCATTTTGGGGTTTTTGTGCAGCAAAACCAGCTGGTTTTCTAGCCAAGGACACATAGTTTTGGAGGCCAAAATTTCATATGTGTTTAATCTCTTCGCAGTCCAGTTTTCTACTATGGTTTTCGGTCCTTTCTCGGCAGTATTCTAATTTTCATCTGAAAATTAGATTTTCTGAATTTGATTTTTATACTGATGATTTCTAGTTGGTTTATACTGTCTAAGAGCCCTTTCTATACCTATTTACTATTTATTTTCTATACTGTGGTTGAGTCTACACTGTGTTATACTTGAGCATGCATATCAAGGTGTTTTTGCGTGAAATTTTCAATATAATCTCTCTTGACTAATTTGGACGTGCTGATTTTATTTTTATTAGCTTTACGTCCGTCTAGGACTGTTTGTGTGACGACCAGAGAATTTTAGTGGTGTGACCTAGTTTAATCTAGGGTTTTCTATGAGTTCTGTAAGTAAGAATGCAAAGAAACACTATGGTTGTAATTAGACAAATTATAGTGTTGATAGAAATAAATAAATGTTTTGGAGGAAATTAAAATCTCCAAAAATAAGTAGAGAATAAAGTATATGAGTAAGAAAGTGAATTCAGGCCCAAAACGCTCAAAAAGGAGTAGTTTCGGTATCTGAACAGTATAAAGATAAGAATATGGCAAGTCAAAATAAGAGCACAGCAAGAAAAGTACAAATATATGTATATAATAATTTGTACTATTTAAAGAGTGAAATAGATGTATTTATATTGTTTAGAATATATTAAAATGTTCTAACAATACTGACGAGTAAGAATTCAGTGTTGGAAAAATTCACTGAGTTAAAACGGGTGAAACGGTGCCAAAACCGGCATTGAAACCCTAACCGGAGCTCAAGAAAGACGGTAAACTTCCAGGATTTATTTTGATCAAACGGAAGCAATTTAAATCGATCCGACTGCACAGAAGACCTCAGGAACACGCCGGGAAGATTTCAGGAAAATTTCGGCTCGAACCGGCATCGGTCAAAAAGTAGTCGAATTAATGTGAATAGTCAAAGTCAAAGTCAACTTTCACTTTAGTAATTATGACATCATAAATCCATTTAAGAAATGGAAAGAAATTGGTGTTAGGTAGGATGAATGGCCATGATTTAATTTGCTTTTGATCTAAAGGCCAAGATTTGGCCAAAAATATACCTTTTTAATTTTTGAAAAAGGTGGAAAGTATTAGGCATGAAAGGTGTCAAAATTTCATTGGTTTAGAGCCAAATTAATTGGCTTTCTTCCATGCATAAGTCGGCAAAACTTGGGGGATAAAGGCCGAGACAAAAAATTGAAAGCAAAACATAACAAAAATTTTTCTAAGGCATTTCCATGGTGAGCCGTGGGTGACCAAAGGAGAATTAAGCTATTTCTTCAAGTTTTCTATACAAAAAGTGTGGCAAAACATCACTTGAAGACAAAGGAAGAAAGTGAACAAGGTAACTTCCCTTGGATTGAAATTTTTCTTGGTTTTTCTTCATGAAAACCGTGGGGTGAATAGTGAATTAAGATGGAAAATTTTTGGTTGTTTTTCATTAAGTTGATGATGGGTTTTGTTAAGGGTGTAATGAGGAAGAAAACCATGCAATTGGTTAAAAGAAAAACCAATTTTTGGTTGGTTTTCCAAAGGAAAATCCGTGGGTTACCATTGGTAAGCAATGAGAAATTTGTGTGATTTATGTGTTAACATGCTTTTAACTTATGTTTTGTTAAGAATAAAGCATGAATTTCACTATGGAAAAGCTTGGAAAAATTTTGGTGTCCATTTACTCAAAGTGGCCGTGGGTTTACTTAGGGTTTTGGTGAAAATTTTGCATGTTTCATATGATGTTTGGTTAATTGAAATCATGCATTTTATGATGTGAATAATGAAATTTTTGATTGAAAGCATGAAACAAAAATGATGGCATGTTTTTCACTAATGAGGCCGTGGGTTTAAGTGTTTAAAAACCCTGAGAATTTAGTTGAAAAGTATAAGGAAATGGGCTTGAAAAAGTGTTAGAAAAATGGCATTTAATAGCCTAACAAGTGGTTGAAAAGTTTGAGAAACTTTGGTTCGGTTTGGTGGTGAAAACCGAAACCAAAACTAAGGGCAAAATTGTGAAAAAATTTTGTAATGTGGTTAAAAATGTGAAATTGGAATTTGTGAGCTTTTATGTAAAAGTTTGGAAAACTTTTACATAAAATAGGCTTGTGGTATAGTACGTGGCAGGTACATATGGTTCGAGGCGTACCTAACGCCGGAAGCCTTAAAATTACGCCGAAATGCTGCCGAAATTTCGAAAACGGCTTTCGGGGTAAAATAGGAATTAAAAATAAAAGTTTAGGGTCGGGTCGGAAACCCAAGTCCCTAACGGAGAATTGAATAAGGAAAACCTAAGGGGTGGTTCGTGAATAGTAGACCGTCCCCTAAAAATGTAAAATGAGAATGAAACGGAAAAACCGACCCCGAGGGGGGGCATTTTTGGAAATGAAATAAAGGTCCGAGTCGGGTACGGAAAATCCGAGCCTCGGAGACCTAGGTCGGGAAAGTCTAGATGAACGTTTTAACTACTAGTAAAACGTCCATTTGAAGCTCCGAAACGATAGAATATCACTAAACCGACGTAAGGGTCGGAATAGTGCTTCCCGAGGGTCGGGAAAGTGAAAAGTGGAAATATAATAGAAACGAACCCGGTAATGATTAGAAAAGAGTCAGAAAAGTTCCTGAGGGCCAAAAATGCAGTCTGGATCAATAAAATTCCGTCAGGGGCAAAACTGTAATTTTGCCAAAATATAGGGGCAAAATCGTAATTTTACAAAAGTTGGGAAAAATTGGGGAAATGATAAATAAAGCCCAAAAAGTTGTAAATAGGTTCTATTTAAGCTTTTTAATGAAAAATAAAAGCTATAAATGGAAATGAAATTAACAGACAAAGTTTGTCTGTAGGATCCAAAAATCGACCTACAAGGAGGGCGATCAAAGATCCTAGAGAGAAGAAGAGAAGAGATTAATAAGGTAAGTACGGACATTTAATTGTCTACTCACGAATGGACTTACCATAAAGTTGTGTTATATATATATACACATTTAAGCTATTCAGTTGTGACATGATACTAACATGTTCACGAGAATAGTAAGCAAGATTAGAAAAAGAAAAGAGAAATAATTTAAGTCAAATAATAAGACTTAAAAGTTAAGGTTGGCGTACCGGCCTCCCCAGTTGTGAGGTTCCCAGATATCCTCCACCCCAGAAGTGTGGCGCTGCCTCGTTAATAATGAGGTAGTTTATGGCTTAACTTCCTGCCTCCACCCCAGAAGTGTGGCGCTGCCTCGTTAATAATGAGGTAGTTCATGGCATGACTTACTACCTATAAGGTCAGTAGTCCAGAGATGACCTTAGGGTTGATCGGTGGGTCGCTCCCCTGATCCTCTATTGGTCTGCGCGCACTAGGTACGTCCAACCACGGGCCCACAAGTGAAAGATAAAGCAGATGAAGTAAAGCAAAGAAAAGAAAAAAATAGAATAGAAAGAACAAGCAGTATAGGACTAAAGAAAATAATTGGTCCTAAGTTGACTAACCCTAGAGTGGTGTATTCAGCTTATTTACTTGTATGTATGTTTGTACTTACTGAGCTTTAGCTCATTAGTCTATTCGTGCTGTAGGTAATAAAGGAAAGCAACCAGCAAGATGAAACAAGAGTAGCGGGCTGGCAGGCAGATCTCAGCGATGTCATGGACGGGTTATGGTTCCGTTTCGTAGAATTCCACTGTACTCAAGGTGTAAAAGAAAGAAAGTGTAATAGTGAGATATATGTATAAAGACAAGACAAGAGTGTAGTATGTAAAGTAGTGAAACAAGCTTAAAAGTATGTTTCTATTTTTACGTACTTTAAAGTAACAAGACTCCAAAACATATTTTGGGAAAAAGTATTAAGAAGTACGTATATATTTATGTATACACAATTTTCAAGAATTAGCAGTTTCCTCCTGTTAAAGAAAAAAAAAATATTCCTAGTTTTTCAAGAACAAATCTTTTAAACCCCAAGGAGAAGAAAGCTATAGAAACAAGCAAGCTAAGTAAGACTAAGCAAAGAATAAAGAAAGCAAGCAAGATAAGGTGGACGACCTAAGCTAGAGGGGTCGCCCACAGTTTGGACTAGTTTTTGGGATCTGTGTGATCTAATCTCGAAAAACATGTCAGGTGCCCGATTGACTAATTTGAGCATACTGACTGTGAATATATCAGTTTTAAGTCAAATTAGGGCCATCTTGGCCAATAACTTGACACTGCATTTTTTACTATTCACTGCTTTCTATTCTAACTGACCAGTCTACGCATTCTGACTCCGATTTTGTCAGTCTCTAGGTGAGAAGAGGTCATCTGGACCATTTTCTCGATACCGTACCCTTGCTAGGGTTATTTATCACTATTGTGCTTAGATGTTCGGTCCGAGCGCTCTGGCGATCTGTTCACCAGTCTTGTATCAGGAAATGGTCGTTTGGACCAGTTTTCTAATACTACATATCTCATCCACTTATACACATATTAGGGTGGACCGGGTTTACTGTCGATTACCCCTTTTCACTATATGAATAGTAATAAATAGTACCGTACCTATTTAATCTATTCAACTAAAAATCATACTATATTTTTCAACTTAATTATTCATTACATAGTAATTAGGTTTTGTGCATTTTGAGAGTCTGTATTGTGGCTTTTTACTCTTTGCACAGCCTCTTACACGGGTCCATACACGGGCGTGTACAAGGCAACACAGGCGTGTATACTCAGGACACGGGCGTGTTTCTGTCGAGACTGCTTGACATGGCCATGTCCTGAAACGCGGCCTTTTACACGTTCATCGACCCGAGTGGTACACGACCACTTACACGGTCGTGTACCTGACCGTGTCAGACTACACAGTCATATTTACTCACACGACCTCTCTCACGTAAATAGTCTGATCGGTACACGGCTTCTTACACAGGCGTATACCTAACCGTGTTCATCAAATTTGTACTAAAAGCCATCAAACTAACCTAAATTCATTGCTCAATTTCTCATTATATAGAATTTAGGTTACATGAATATGGGGGTCCTTACACATTATGTAATAACTGTAATCCTGAATAGATAAACTACTTCATTTATATGACTTATGTACTTTAATGTTCCAATGGCTAAAGCGTCTCAGAGATAGTAAGCTTATAGACTGGTTCGTTGGGTGCATGACTTATATACAATAAAGGGTTTGTTTGTAGATATCCGAATCATAGCCCTAATAAGGAGTTAAGGGTATCCTCTTAAAGGCATTATATTGGATGTGAAAATGGACAAGGCCTTGAGTCGTCTGCTAGGCGGAGGACTTCTTATTCATATATGGTGAATAATCATTTTCTTATTTGAAAGCATGATGGTACTTTAAGATAGCTTGATCAATAGATTGATAGGACTTTTACCTAAGGCTGATCATGGATATCATATGAGGGTTTTGCATACATGACAAGGTCATTAGACAAAAGCTTGTCATAGGTTTTTGTAATACGGTATATAATTGAGAGTTCAGTTTCAGGTTTATAGTGGTGTTACTCTAAAATTAATGATCGTATGATTGAGTTGTTCGGTATAGAATGATAATCATATGGATTCACAAGAGTCCAATTATATATGTCCAATTGGTCCCTCTACTAGCTTCACATAATTCTTTAACGAATGGCAAATTAATCAGGGTATACTTATTAGCTAGTTGTCTTTGCATGGATATAGATTGTGTCTTCATAGGATAAGGATGAAAAGGCAGGATTCACTCTAATTGATTTTGAATTTTGTTTTGGATAAGAGATTACACAATTATTCGAATTCCAAATAAAATTGCTATGATTTTATTTGAGTTTAGATTGGAGTTATGGAAAATTATCTGTGAGGACAAAAATTTGAAATACAACTTTTTTATGGATTTTGAAATTTGAAATTTAAATTTTGAATTTGAAATTTGAATTTAAAATTTGAATTTAAAATTTAAATTTGAAATTTGAATTTGAAATTTGAATTTGAAATTTAAACTTGAAATTTGAATTTGAAATTTGAATTTGAAGTTTGAATTTTGAAATTTGAACTTTGAAATTTGAAATTCAAATTTTGAATCACGATATCTTGTAATAACCGAATTTGTTGTGAATAATTCCACATGGTTAGAATTGATTTTAATATGGATAATGGAGAGGAAGATCTTGTTTGAATCCTACTTGAATTTTGAATCCTAAATTTATTGGATAATGGCCGAATTTGTTGAAGGGATTTATCCCTAGGGGAATTCAGATTTTATTTGGATAAGGATAAGTGAAAAATTCAAGTTTCAATCCTATTTAAATTTTGATTCTCTCCCTCACAAAATTGGCTAAAATTCAATGGATAAACCTAAGGGGAAATTCGGTTTTTATGTGGATAAGTGTGAGATAAAATTCAAGCTAGAAAATCCTATTTGAATTTTGATTCTCCTCATACTTGAATGGCCAAATCTAGACATACTTTTGGCTCAAGGGAAAATTCAGTTTTAGTGGATAATGATGAGATAAAATTCAAGTTAAAATCCTGTTTGAATTTGGAATGCAAAATCCCCTAGGGTGGCCAAATCTTCCCTTGATTACGGCCTATAGGAAATTCGGATTTTGTGTGGATGGAAGGGAGAAAATATTTTCCTAGTCCAATTCGAATTCAAGGGATCACCTCATGCAAGTCTATAAATAGGGGTCCTGCCACTCCAGTTCTCTCAAACCACAGACTCTCAGGGGAGCAGGCTTATTGTTGCATAACTCACCATGATAATAAGTTCTTTAGAGATCTGGGTGGTCGGAAAAAGACCAGTAGTGCTAGCATACCAGTCGAGGATCTGAGTGCCCATACACTCTGCCATTCAGGAATTGGAGAATAGTAGAGAAGGCTAGTTGGTTGAAGCCCTTCGGTCATTCTCTTCCTACAATTTGGTGTCCTCTAGAGGTATGAGTTTTATTGTTGTTAGTTTATTGTATATGGTATCACGAGATATTTAATGATCTTGAAAAATTTTTGTAATTCCGCTGTACCTCTATGATGTATTTTTTACCGATTTTTTCCTACACCTACCTAGTGCTCAAGAAAAGATTTTGTTCAATTCAAATTTAAATAAGATAATCTTTTAAATTTCAAATATTTATTTTAAGACAAGATTTTCAAAATTCAAATTAATCTCATATTTGATTTTCAAAAACAAATGCAATTAATTTAAATTTCAAATTTTATCTTTCAAAGTAAATATTAATTAAATATTTATCCCATTATTGAATAATACAAAATTATAATTTTGCCCTTCTGGCACCTAGAGAAAAACACTTACACCCTGTGGGAGGATGATTCAGATTTTTCTGTTCACTAAATGCTACACAATAAGCAATCAAGAATATCCCGACCAAATACCATCCATTAAGGAATTATGCGGAACTAGTAGAGGGATCAATTGGACATATATAATATGAGCTTCAATAATTTATGTAACTATTATTCTATACCAAATAAACCCGTTACAATTGTTACTTTCAGAGTTACACTACTATAAACTTGAAATTGCACTCCCAATTGTATACAGTACTATGTAAGTTAGTGATAAGGTATCGTCCAATGACATTGTTATATATGCAAAGCCATTATATGATATCCATGATCAGCCTTAGATCAAAACCATTAGGTTTTTGGCCCAAAATATTTGCATTTTGATCCTTTAACAATTAGCAAATTATTGGAAAATTTTGCTAAAAAACCCTTGACTTTTGCCTATAAATAGGCATCCAAAATCATTCAAAAAATAGAAAAACTAAGCCAAACTCTTGCTCTTTTTTTCAGCCAAAAATCCGTGGCCCCCCCCCCCCCATTAAGCCAAAATTTTGTTTTAAATTTCACACCAAACTTAGCTTTCATTGCATTTCTAGCATCAAGCCATCAACTAGTTAAGGTAAGCTCCGAAATTGAACCATTTCTCTTTGATTTTCTTAGTAAAAATCCGTGGGTTTTTAGAATGGAAAAACAATGAAAAATTATTGTTTTGTTGATGATATGATTTGTTTGATGTTGTAGAATTTAAAGCATGATTTAGGGTTTAGAAACAAGCAAAAATTTTGCATGTTTCCATAAGAAATCCGTGGCATTAGTGGTGTGAAAAATGATTGGGAATTGATGATTTGGTTTAGTGTTTATGTTCATTTAATTATATGTTGAATCAAGCATGAATTAGAATCAAGAAATAAGAAATTTTTGATGAATTTTCATACTAAAATCCGTGGGTTATGAACGCTAGAAAATAGAAAATTTTTAGTGTTGAATGAGAATATGGAATGTTGATAAAAACCCTAAGAAAGAAAGCAAAATTTTCTATGTGATTTGCATGAAAAATCCGTGGCTAATGCTAGGGTTGAAATGAAAATTTTGTTAGGTTTTGAGTGTTGTTTTACACATTAGAAAACCTAAGAGTGATATGTGATTTTTGAAATGTTGTGATGAAAAACTTTGGTGATGATTAACATGATAAACCAAGGCTAGTTTGGAAAATTTTGGTTGTTGTGTATGGATTTTTGAATATTGATTTATGTGGAATATTTTTATATAAAGTTTGGAAACTTTGTATAAAATAGGCCTCTGGTATAATACATGGCAGGTACAAAGGTTCTGAGGCGTACCTAACGCCGGGGAAACCTTAAAATATAAGCGGAAATGCTGCCAAAATTTTTAAAATGGCATAAGGGCATTTCAGGGAATGAGTGGTAAAAATATTAGACTTGGGAAGAAAACCGGGGCCCCTCGTGGATTAGGATTGAAAATGGAAAACCAACCCAAAATGAATAGTAAACTGACCCTTAATGTCTAAAATGCCTAAAACAGAAAAAAAAAATTTCATGTTAGGGGTATTTTGGGAAACGAGGAAAAATATTAGGTCGGGATAGGAAACCTGAGCCTCTCGAGGACCGAGAGTTGGGGACGGGATAAAAAGTGTTTCAAGAGTAGTGAAATGGCCATTTGAGGCTCCAAAACACTCGAAAAACAAGAAATGACCCCAGGTGATGGATGAATAGTAATCGAGGGTCAGAAAATGAATAATTAGGGTTTTTAGCACTAAAAAGCTGTAAAATATTACCGAAGCCTAGGAAAAGATAATTGGGCTTAGAAAGATTAAGAAAAACGATAGAACGGAGAAGTTACGGTCCCGAGACCTGATAGGGGTAAAATTGTCATTTTGACCAAAAATTTCCAAAAGGCTCGGAAAGGACCGTAAAGGATCTAGAATAACTTAAATAAAATTCTAAAATCCAAAATGGAGATTTTAAGGTTTAAAAATCTAGAGTTTAAATAGTACACGAGCGTGTACAATGAAACACGGTCGTGTAAAATAAAATCGAGAGGTACACGGTTAGGGACACAGGTGTGTTGCAGACCGTGTACCATATAATGAATTGAAATGCTTTGTAAAAATTTATCATAAAGTAAATATATTTAAAGTGATAATTTATAAAGAATATTGACAGACAATGTTATGTCTGTAGGAAGTCAAATTAGAGATAGAACTGCGGAGGAATTCCAGAAGTGGACATTAGTGCAGTATTGGTAAGTTCAAGCATTTTCATGTCTGCAACATGAAATACTGTGATATTTTATTATGTACTAGATGTACATTAGGAATAAAGTTCTATAGATATTTGGGGATTAGTTAGTATAACATATCCCATATAATGAGAAAAGAGATTATGTAAGGCCTACGGGAGATGGAGGTTAGTGATCTTGAGGTGACGATTAATATCACTTGGTCAAAACTATAATTGAAAGATGGTAATAAAAACCATTAAGGCGTACCGTCCCTTCAACATATTGATGGAGGTCTCTTAGGTCCTACGGGGATATAAGTGCTGTGGAGGCCGAAACTCTAGAGTCACTCCCTAGGCCCTCCTAGTCAGCGCGCAAATTAATAACGGTATTGCCATAAAAAGAGCTCTATACTAGAAAGTAAATAGAGAATGAACCATCAATAATATGATAAAAACCATAATTGAGAATAACCGAAGAGTATAATAAGTATAGTGATTTCGGTTAGGATGTATGAATAGTATCCAGTTGAAGTAATGTGAATAGTATCAGTTATGGTAACAGTTACTATTCATCGATCAAAGGTCAAAGTCACTATTCATAAGAGATTGAATTTTCAATGTTTTTGAATCTGTATGATTCTTACTAAGTATGTTTGAACTTACTGAGCCTGTTAGCTCACCAGTTTGTTCATGTTGTAGGTAAGAAACTTGTCCAGTAGATATATGGATGGCGGCAGGATGTGCGCGTGTCAAGGAATAGGGAATTCACCGTGAACTTGGTCCTGCCATAAATTTTCCGCTTAGCTTTCAAAGTTAGTGAATTGAAGAGATTGTGAAAAAAAAAAATACATGCAGTATAAATATTTTGTATATTATACATTATGTTGTACTCACAAAGGACAACTAGAAGTTAGTGTTGTATTTTATCTGGTTTTTATATTTAGCTTTCTTTTGGAGAAAGTATGTATTAAAAAGGAAAAATTTTATAGGCAAAATTTTCGGGCCCTAAGAGATGAAAGTATTAGGAAAAGAGTTTTAAATTGACAATCCAGTTTCGGCACATGAGCTGTCTTGTTCGGCGATAGAGTCGGTTCATGACAGTTGTGGGTGATCAGAATCGGGGGCGTCACAGCAAACGACCCAAAACCTTATCCATTTTCACATCTAATATAATGCCTTTAAGAGGATAACCTTTACTCTTCATTATAGCTATGATTCTAATATCTACAAACAAATCCTCAATTGTATACAAATTATGTACCCAATAAACCAGTCTATAAGATTACTACCTCTGAGACACTTTAGCCATTAGAATATCAAAGTACACAAGTCATATATATGAAGCAATTCATCTACTTAGGATTAAGCTTATTGTATAATGAATGTCAAAAGTGACATGATCCACTCATGTTGACTGCGCCCGATCAATATGTCACCATCAAGTAACATATCCATGTCTTCACTAGGGAGTCAAAGCTCCAGACAATCAAGACAAACCGTCACCACAATTGGCTTTAGACAACATAATAATCTTAAACAGAATAATCTTAACATGAGTTAGATGCTTAATCTAAGCCTATAGATTACAAACCATTGTTTAGACTGCTTACTTTAGAATGTTGTCTTCTCGGATATAAAGTCAATTATATGTAACATTCTAATAGTTTAACACAAGCAGTCAGTGAGTTATATTTGCTTACATTTACATATTTGCTTATAGTTCAAAATAAATGAATAACCTCTAAATAAAATGTCTTTCCTACTTAGGGCATTTGTAACAATCTCCCACTTGCCCTAAGCTAGTAGATGTGCCATGTTATGCATTTCCATCGCTTTGACATGCCTTTCAAAGCTTCTAGCTACCAAAGTCTTAGTAAAGGGATCGATAATGTGATCCTTGAATGCGACCTTCCATACATCTACTAGTCCTGCCTCCACGTTCCCTCTAATTGTATGGCATCTTTGATCAATGTGCTCTGTCCTCTTATGATGCCTAGATTCTCTTGTTTTGACAATCATTGTGTAATTATCACAGTAGAGTATGATAGGTTTGTCAACACCTGGAATGACCTTAAGGTCTCTAAAGAGCTTGTAGTGCCAGACCGCTTTTTTAGATGGCTCAACCACGGCCACATATTTAGCTTCCATCACAGAATCAACAGTGTAATCTTGTTTCATGCTCCTCCACACAATGGTGCCTCCACCGAGCAAAAACACTAATCCCTAAGATGACTTCCTTGAATCCATATAAGTTTGGAAGTTTGAGTCCGTGTATCCTACTGGTGTTAGGTTTCCTTCAGAATATGCCAGTATATAATCCCTCATTCTCTTCAGATACTTGAGTGTATGATTTACAGCTTGCCAATGCTTGATTCTGGTTTTCGCTTGATATCGATTCACTATACCTACAGCAAAACAAATACCTAGTCGTCTGCAAAATATAGTGTACATAAGGCTATCCATAGCAGAGGCATAAGGGACCTTACTCATATGCTCTCTTTCTTTTGATGTCTTTAGATAGTCATCCAATGAAAGAGTTAGACCGACAATGAAAAGTTGTGAACCTTTCTTTGCCTCTTGTAGTGCGTATTTCTCAATTATCTTGTCTATGTATGAAGCCTGAGATAACTCTATCATTTTGTTCTTTTAATCTTTGAAGAGACAAATGCCTAGAACATAATTAGCTTTTCTTAAGTCCTTTATATCAAACCATTGGGACAACCAAAGTTTGATCGATAATAAGTTCACTACTTTGTTCGCAATGAGCAGTATATCATTGATATAGAGCACCAAAACAATCACTTTACTATTCTTAATACATTTATAAACATAAGGTTCATCAACGTTCTACTCAAAATTGAATGTTTTGATCGCTTGATCAAATCTTTGATTCCATGAGCGGGATGCTTGCTTTAATCTATAAGTGGATCTAAGCAACTTACAAACTTTTTTCTCATAGCCTTTTGTCATTAACCCTTCGGGCTGTACCATATAGATAATTTCCTCAAGATGGCCATTCAATAATGCCATTTTGACATTTATTTGCTAGATATCGTACTTGACAGCTACAGCAACGGATAGAAGAATGCAGACAGACTTTAGTATCATAACAAGTAAAAAGATTTCATAGTAATCGACTCCAGCCATCTGCGTGTACCTTTTTACCACAAGTGTGGGCTTGAAAGTTTTAACTCTCCCTTTACCATCTCTCTTTTTTTTATATAGAACTATTGCACCCAACGGGTTTGATCCAATCTGGTAAGTCCATAAGCTCCCAAATAGAGTTGGACTTCATAGAATATATCTCATTGTTCATGGCTTGTTTCTAAGATTTAGAATCAACATCATTTATGGCTTTATCGTAAGTCATTGGATCATTATCAAGCTTATAAGCTTTACCCTGATATATCTCAGTATGATACATGAAGAAAGTAGGTTTCCTAGAAACCTTTCCACTACATCAAAGCACCCTAATTGTTGATCATTTGCAAGTGTTTTACTAGAATTCAGACTTGCATGCAAGACCAAAACCTGTGGAGTAATTCTATCACTCAATAACTCTTTTAGCATCACTTTACTTCAAGGCTTAAAGTCATTTATATAACTTTCCTCCAGGAATGTTGCATAGGTTGAAATAATAACTTTTTGTTCCTTTAGATTATAGAGTAGTCCTTTTTTAGTTCTTTTAGGATACCTTACAAACATGCATAATTCTGGTCGTGGTTCCAACTTTTTTGCATCCCTATCCAATACATGTGCCAAGTAGCCCCATATTTTCATCTGTTTAAGGGGGGGGGCTTTTTATCTTGCCACAATTCATATGGAGTCCTGGGAATTAATTTACTCAAAACTTAGTTCAGAATATAGCATGCCATTTGTAGCGCATATCCCTAGAATGATAATTGTAGCATTGAATAACTCAGCATGAATAGTATCATATCCAATAAGACCCTGTTTCTGCTTTCAACTATACCATTCTATTATAGAGCACCAGATGTAGTCAATTGGGATAGAATCCCGTTCTCTATAAACTTTCCTATAAATTCGTCAGAGACGTATTCACTACCTTGACCAAATTGAAGTGTCATTATGGATTTACCCAATTGTTTTTTCACTTCTACATGATACTCTTTAAACTTACCAAAGGTTTCACTTTTGCAGTGCATTAAGAACACATATCCATACCTCGAGTAATTGTCTATAAAGAAGACATAATACTCATACCCTTCTCATGCCTTAACATTCATGGGGCTATATATGTTGGTGTGTACAATTTCTAAGAGTTTCTGAGCCCTAGTACACTTAGCTCTAAAAGACCTCTTAGTCACCTTACCCTTGAGACAAGACTCACATTGAGGAAGATGTACCTCTTTCAGAGTTTACAAAGGACCTTCTTTCATCAACTTGAATCCTATCCTGATTAAGATGACTAAGTCTTAAATGCCAAAGGTACGCATTGTTAGAGTGAGAAATATTCAATCTTTTAGAGTTATCTATTAATTTGGTGTCAAGCAATGAATACTTCTTAGGTTTAACCAAATAAAGGTTCCCATCCGTCTATCCAAGACAAATAAAAGACTTATTTTTGTAAATATCAAATCTTTTATTAAAAGAAACTAAATAAGAATCTCTTATTAAACAAGCTACCGATATAAGGTTCCTCGTAAAATTAGAAACATAAAAATAGTTTTTCAAAAAATAAACCTAAATTAATCAAAATAAAGATGCACGTCTCCCACTTCCTCTGCCACCACCAAGCTACCATTTCTAGTATGCAATGAGAGGCTCTTATTATGTAGACTTCTCGTTTCTAAAAATCCCTACAAAGAAATACAAACATGATTAGTGACATCTGAATCAATAACCTAAGTGTCTTTTGATTTTTCTACCAAACACACTTCCAAATAAAGAAGATCCTTACCTTCCTTCGTGGCAAAGAATTCCTTGCAAGACTTCTAGAAATGGCCTACCTTTCCACAGCAGAAGCACTTGGACTTTTTAGAGTACTTAGGCTTCTTGTTCTTCTTCTTTTTCTTCCTATCCGAGACAAGAGAAATAGATGAACTAGAAGCCCCTTGCTTCTTCTTTGGCTTCTTCTTGTTCCCAAAGGGTTTAGAAGATTCTGTCAAGTTGGCCTTTCCTTTAGATTGGACCGCATCTCCATCATTGATCATCCGTTCATAAGCTTGGAGTTGCTTCATGAGCTTGGTAAGTCCTAACTCCCTCATTGCTAGATTATATGCGGTTTTAAATCCCACAAAATCATTTGGCTGAGTCTTGAACACCATCTCAATTTAGTTGTTGTCTTGAACACCATCTCAATTTAGGTGTTGTAGTCTAACTCTGCATCGTTTTCAACAGTCTCAACAAAGAATCCATAAGTGTGAGCATATGATCTTTTATCAGAGTACCTACCTTCTGCCTAGAGTTCATTATACTTGTGATAACGGACTGTTGAACTAATTTTTCTTAGCCTCCGAACATATCCTCCAAGTTATTAATGATTTCTTTGGTAACTTGATAGGTTTCATGTTGCTTTCATAAAGCACCCACCTGTAGGAATAAAATCAGTAAAAACGCATCAAAGCGGTGCAGCGGAACAACAAAAAATTTTCAGATCCTTAAATATCTCGTGATGCCATATATAATAAATTAACAACAATAAAACTCATACCTCAAGACGACACCAACTGTAGGAGGAGAATGACTGGAGGGCTTTAACCAACTAGCCTTCTCTACTATTCTCCAATTCCTGGATGGCAAAGTGTGTGCGCACTCAGTTCCTCGCTCGGTATGCTAGCACTGCTAGTCTTCTTCCAACCACCTAGATCTCTAAAGAACTTATTGTCACGGTGAGTTATGCAACAATAAGCCTACTCACCTGAGAGTCTATGGTCTGAGAGAACAGGAGTGGCAGGACCTCTATTTATAGACTTGCATGAGGTGATCCTCTGAATTCAAATTGGATTAGGAGAATATTTTCTCCCTTATGCACTAATAAAAATCTGAAAATTCTAGGCCTTATCCAACCAAAAAGAATTCGGCCATTTTAGGTATTTTCTTTCAAAATTCAAATAGGATTTTAACTTGAATTTTATCTCTTTATTCCCTTATAAAAACCGATTCCCCTTTGTGCCGAAAACATGACTAGATTCGGTTATTAAAGTGTGAGGAGAATCAAAAATCAAATAGGATTTTCTAGCTTGAATTTAATCTCACCCTTATCCATTAAAAAACCGAAAACCTCCCTTCGGATATCCACAAAATTTTTGACCACTTTTAAGAAGGAGAGAATCCAAATTCAACTAGGATTTTCTTGCTTGAATTTTCCTTGAACCTTATCCACAAAAACCAAAATACTTAGGAGGTTTTCCCTCAACAATTTTCAACCATTTTATTAGGATTGGGATTCAAAATTCAAGTAGGATTCAAACAATATTTTCCTCTCCATAATCCAACTCAAATTCGAATTCTAACCCTGTGGAATTATCCACAAAGAATTCTAATTCCACTTGGACTGTGATTTAAAATTTGAATTTCAAATTTCAAAATTCAAATTTCAAAATTCAAAATTCAAATTTAAATTTCAAATTCAAATTTCAAATTCGAATTTTAAATTTAAATTTCAAATTCAAAATTTAAATTCCAAATTTCAAAATCCACAAAAAAGATGTATTTCAAATTTTTGTTCTCATGGATAATTCTATACAACTCCAATCCAATCTCAAATAAAATCATGGCAACTTTATTTGGAGTTCAAATAATTGTGTACTCTATTATCCAAAACAAAATATGAATTCAACCGGAGAGAATCTTGTCCACCATCCTAATCCTATGTCAACACCATCCATGCATAATCAACTAGTCAATAACTATACACAGATCAATTTGCCACCTGTTAAGGAATTATGTGGAGCTAGTAGAGGGACCAATTGGACATATATAATCGGGCTCTCATGAATCCATATGATCATCATTCTGTACCGAACAACTCAATCATATGATCACTAATTTCAGAGTCACACCACTATAAACCTGAAACTGAACTCCCAATTATATACCATATTATGAAAGCCTGTGACAAGCTAATATCCAATTACCTTGTCATGTATGCGGAACCCTCATATGATATCCATGATCAGCCTTAGGTCAAAGTCCGTTTTATCCTACTGATCAGGCTATCTTAAAGTTTCATTATGCTACCAAATAAGAAAATGATTATTCACAATATGCAAATAAGAAGTCATCTGCCCAGCAGATGACCCAAGGCCTTGTCCATTTTCACATCTAGTATAATGCCTTTAAGAGGATACCTTTAACTCTTTAGAGCTATGATTCTAATATTTGTAAACAAACCCTTCATCGTATACAAGTCATGCACCCAACGAACCGGTCTATAAGCTTACTACCTCTGATACGCTTTAGCCATTAGAACATCAAAGTACACAAGTCATATACATGAAGTAGTTCACTTACTCAGGATTAAGGTTATTGCATAACAAATGTCAAAAGCAGATTGATCCACTCATAGTGGAATACATAGATCAATCATGCTTTAGTCCCAGTCTAATATGTCACCACCAAGCAACATATCTATGTCTCTACTTAGGAGTCTATGCTTCGGACAGTCAAGACAAACTGTCCCCATCATGGCTTTAGACAGCATAATAGTCTTAACATGAGTTAGATGCTCAGTCTAATCCCATAGACTATAGACCTTAGTTTAGACTGCTTACTTTAGAACAATGTCTTCTTGTGTATAAAAATCCATTGCATGCAACGTTTTAACAGTTTTAACATGAGCAGTTAGTGAGCCATATTTGCTTACATTTACTTTATCATGTAAATAGAATAAGGACAAACAGTAATGTAATGAATAACCTCTATATTATAATTTTATTATCCATTTCAAAATAAATACATAAAATGTCTCTAATGCTTAGGGCATTTCCTAACAATCTCCCAACTACCCTAAGCTAGCAGATGTGCCATGTTACACATCCCCATCGCCTCTACATGCCTTTCAAAGCTTCTAGCCACCAAAGTTTTAGTAAAGGGATCGGTAATGTTGTCCTCAGACATAATCTTACATACATCCACTTGTCTTGTCTCCACGTGCCTTCTTATAATGTGATACCTCCAATCTATGTGCTTGGTCCTCTTATAGTGCTGAGATTCCCTTGTGTTGGCAATAGCCCCAGTGTTATCACAGTAAAGTATGATAGGCGTGTCAACACCGGAATGACCTCAAGGTCTCTAAAGAACTTGCGGAGCCAAACCGCTTCTTTAGATGCCTCAGCCGCAGACATATACTCAGCTGTGTAACCCTGCTTCATGCTCCTCTAGACAATGGCGTCTCCTCCGAGTAAGAACACTGATCCTAATGTCGATTTCCTCGAATCCTTGCAAGTTTGGAAGTCTGAATCCGTGTATCCTACGGGTGTTAGGTCCCCTCCAGAATACACCAACATATAATCCCTTGTTTTCTTAATATATTTGAGTATATGCTTTACTGTTTGCCAGTGCTTGGTTATAGGATTCGCTTGATATCAACTCACTATACCTACTACAAAATATATATCCGGGCGAGTGCAAAGTATAGCGTACATAAGGCTACCCACAGCGGATGCATAAGGGACCTTACTCATACGCTCTCTTTCTTCCGATGTCTTGGGACAGTCATCCAAATAAAGAGTTAGACCGACAATGGAAGGTTGTGAACCTTTCTTTGCCTCTTGCATTGCATATTTGTCAATTTTTTTATCTATGTATGAAGTCTGGAATAATGCTATCATTTTATTCTTTCGATCTTTGAAGAGACGAATGCCCAGAACATAATTAGCTTCTCCCAAGTCCTTCATGTCAAACTGTTGGTGTAGTCAGAGCTTGACTGATGATAAATTCCATATATCATTTCGAATGAGCAGTATATCATCGACATCGAGTACTAGAAAGACCACTTTACCATCCTTAATACGTTTATAAACATAGAGTTCATCAACATTCTACTCAAAACCAAATGTGTTGATCGCTTGATCAAATCTCTGGTTCCATGAGCGGGATGCTTGCTTTAATCCATAAATGGATCTAAGCAACTTGCAGACTTTTCTTTCTTGGCCTTTTGCCACGAAACCTTCGGGCTGTATCATGTAGATACATTCCTCAAGATGGCCATTCAAGAATGCCGTCTTGACGTCTATTTTCTAGATCTCGTAATCGAGAGCCACAGCAATGGACAGAAGAATACAAGTAGATTTCAGCATAGCAACAGGCGAAAAGGTTTCATCGTAATCGATTCCACCCTTTTGCGTGTACCCCTTTGCAACTAGTCTAGCTTTGAAAGTTTCCATTCTCCCTTTTGCATCCTTCTTTCTTTTATAGACCCACTTGCATCCAATGGATTTTATCCCATCCAATAGATCTACAAGTTCCCAAACGGAGTTGGATTTCATAAAATCCATCTCATTGTTCATAGCCTGTTTCCAAGATTTAAAATCAACATCATTTATAACTTCATCATAAGTGACCGGATCATCCTCATGCTCATGAGCCTCGACCTGGTGTACCTCAGTATCATACATGAAGAAATTAGGCTTTTTTGAAACCCTCCCACTACAATAAGGCACCCTAAATTGTTGATCGTATGTAGGTCTTTCACCGAAACTCAGACTTGCATCGAAGATCAAAACTTGTGGAGCAGTTCTTTCACCTAATAACTCCTCTAGTACCATTTTACTTCGAGGCTTAAAGTCATTCATGTGACTTTCCTCCAAGAATGTTGCATGGGTTGAAATAATGACTTTTTGTTCCTTCGGGTTATAGAACAGACCTCCCTTAGTTCCCTTCCGATACCCTAGAAACATGCATAATTCTGATCTTGGTTCTAACTTCTTCGCATCCCTATCTAGTACATGTGCTAGGCAGCCCCATACTCTCATATGTCCAAGGGAGGGCTTCCTGTCATGCCACAATTCATACAGAATCTTGGGAATTGACTTGTTTGGAACCTGGTTCAGAATAGAGCACGCCGTTTATAATGCATATCCCCAAAATGATAACGGCAGTGTTGAATAATTTATCATGGACCGTACCATATCCAATAAGATTCTATTTCTCCTTTCGGCTACACCATTTTGTTATGGAGTACCAGGTGCAATCAATTAAGATAATATCTCATTCTCTACAAGATGTCCTAGAAATTCATCAGAGAGGTATTTGCCACCTCGATCAGATTGAAGTTTCTTAATGGATTTACCCATTGCTTTTCCACTTCCGCATGATACTCTTTGAACTTATCAAAGATTTCGCTCTTACAGTGCATTAGGTACACATATCCATACCTCGAGTAATTGTCTATAAAGGAGACATAATACTCGAACCCTCCTCGTGCTATAACATTCATGGGGCCACATACGTTAGTGTGCATAATTTCTAAGAGTTCCTGAGCCCTAGTAACCTTAGCTCCAAAAGACCTTTTAGTCATCTTAACCTCAAGACAAGACTCAAATTGAGGAAGACGTACCTCCTCCAGAGATTCTAGAGGACCAACCTTTAAATCCTACCCTAAGTAATATGACCAAGTTTTAAATGCCAAAGATATGCCTTGTTAGAGTGAGAAACTTTCAACCTTTTAAAGTTATTTATTAATTCGGTGTCAAGCAGTGAGTACATCATTGGTTTGATCAAATATAGGTTTCCATCCATCCATCCAGAATAGATAAAAGACTTATTTTTATGAATATCAACTCTTTTACTAAAAGAAACTGAATAAGAATCCTTTATTAAACAAGCTACTGATATAAGGTTCCTTCTAAAATTAGGAACATAAAAACAGTCTTTCAATAATATCAACCTAATTTATCAAAATAAAGATAGACGTCTCCCACTGCCTCAGCCACCACCAAGCTACCGTCTCCGGTCTGCAACGAGAGGCTCCTATCACATAGACTTCTTGTTTCCACGAATCCCTGTATAGAAACACAAACATGATTAGTGACACCTGAATCAATGACCCAAGTGTCTTTCGATTCTTCCACCAAACACGCTTCTAAATAATGAAGTTCCTTACCTTCCTTGCCCTTGCCTGATAGGAATTCCCGGCAAGCCTTCTTAAAATGACCTACCTTCTCACAGTGGAAGCACTTGGACTTTTTAAGGTCTTTTGGCTTCTTGTTCTTCTTCTTCTTTTTCCCATCCGAGACAGGGGGATTAGAAGAACTGGAAGCCGATTGCTTCTTATTTGACCTCTTCCTCTTCTGTGAGGGTTTGGAAGATTCTGCCAAATTGGCCTCTCCTTTAGGTTGGACTGCATCCCTATCCCTGATCATCCGCTCATAAGCTTGTAGTTGCTTCATGAGCTCGGTGAGTCCTAACTCCTTTGTCGCCAGATTATATGTGGCCTTAAACCCCACAAAATCCTTAGACAAATTTTTAAACACCATTTCAATCTGGGCGTTGCAGTCCAACTCAGCACCATTTTCGGCAGCCTCAGCAAAGAATCCCATTAGAATGATCATATGGTCCTTCACCGGAGTACCTGCCTTTTGCTTAGAGTTCATAATGCTGGTAATAGCAGACTGTCGAGCCAATTTTTCTTGGCCTCTGAACATGTCCTCCAGATTTTCCATAATCTCCCTAGCAACTTGATAAGTCTTATGCTGCTTTTGTAAAGCACTCGTCATGCTAGCAAGAATTTAGTATCGAGCTATCTCATTGGATTCTCTCCAACGAGTATAGGCAACCAGGACCTCCTCAAGCGGTGTGTCAAGTTTAGGTCCAAGTGGGCATGGTTGGTCCAGCACAAACTTATGTCTCTCGTAGCTGAGAACTATTAGCAGATTTCTCTTCCAATCTTTATAATTATCGCCATTCAGCTTATTTTTAGTAAGTATTGAAATGAGGGGTGTCGGTGATATTTTGAACTGAAATAAAATTATACTAGACATCATTACAAATCCCAAGCAAATATATAAATAATTTAGCAAATAAAACATACAAGTATGTTCCTACATGAAACTTGAAAAAAATGTAGCATTACAACGGTAATTCTCAGCACCTATTGCCCCAAGCCACTGAGGGGTGGTAATGAGATAAATAGCCGGAACATGGACCCCGTCCAATTAATATATGTTGCCTTAAATCCTCCAAGGTTAAGACATATATTAATAACCACTTATTTTGGCCACCAATTTAGTTAACAGAGTTTCTAGGGAAGGTTAATAACTAAACGAGTCTTGAGTGTATAACCATTGTTTACGTAGCCCGATCCATGTCCTACCAAGCCATCGAGGGGTGGTCATGAATAGGATCATGCCCAAACACATTTTCCACATAGGAGATCCAACCTAGTATACCGGCAGCAATAAACACCTACCAAGGGGTGTAGTCAGGGTAGAACTGACGCGAGGCATTACCATGCTTTCACATATGGATCAACAATGAAGGCCGTGGGTTTTGTTTGAAACCCTCTCCCACTTAATATTTTGAAAAACATGCAAGTTTTGATAAATATGTATGATCAATATAGTATGAGCGGCATTCACCTATCCTATATGACATGTTATCAAATATGCATACACATCATCCATCAATACATATTCATCTATCCACGACATATCGTGGAAAAAATAATTGACAGAAAAAATAACCAAGTCATGGTTCCATCCTAGGACAAAGAAAATAAAGATTACAAAATTCCATCCAAAGCATTCTTTGGGTCTTGAATTTTGTTCCGTTTTCTTGTATCCATCTTTATATAGCCTCTTTATTTATTTCTCATCCCAAGAATCATTTGAAATTTAAATCCCAAAATTTAAATTTCAAATTCAAATTTCAAATTTAAATTTCAAATTTAAATTTTAAACAATTTAAATTTCATGTGTAATAATATGTAATTTCAAAAATTTCAAAAATTTTTAATTGCATATTATTAAACATGATTTAAAATTAAATCTCAAATTTAAAAATCAAAATTTTTCATTTTTCAGTCCATAGGGCCCGGAGGCCCACAGCCGCTGTGGGCAGCCCCCAGGCCCCAGGGGACCTGGCAGCCCACGACCACAGGCCATGTGCAGCCATGTGCAGCCATGCCGGGCTGTAGGCTCAGGTTGCACTCCAGGCTGTAGGCAACACCTATAACCATGGGCTACACGCCCAGGTAGGCGCAGCAGCCCAAGGCTTGTGCGGCCCTTGGGCAGCCCACGGTTACCCTTGGCTGTAGGTAAAGCTTGCGGCCGTGGGTCGTTGGGCCTGGACAGGGGCTGCTGTAGCCCCATCCTACCCGAGGGCAGGGGCTACAGCCCTACCAAGGCCGATGGCCTATCCCGAGGGGTCGTGCTTCAATTTTCATGTCATATTCCAATTTTTCCATTAGGATCTCCAAAAATTAATTTGAATCCTAATTAAATTAGAATTTTCCACACAATCAAAATTTCAACCTTTAAATTAAGTTTACTTTTGGGAAAAATAAATTACGGTCTTCAAACTTCAATCTCCTCCAAGAATAATTACATAAGATTTCCTACACTGTTTCCGGTGTACAAAAATTCTAATCATAATAATTCTAAGAGACAAAAAATTAAAATCCATGGGAAAATTACGGTGATGATAAACCACTCCCATGGTTACATAAAAATTCCTAAATACAATTTTCTAAATTCTAAGGAACCATAATCGGCATAAAACAAGTATGCTTATAATTATTTAAAAAATTAAAATAACCACATATCACATACTACATACATAATACATGATAACAACATAAAGGAATCCTAGAATGTCACTCTCTAAATATCAAATCTATACATAAATAAAAAGACTAACTGATTGTCTAATTTATGTACATGGCATAGTCATGAGATAGCTCTGATACTAATTGTAGGAATAAAATCGGTAAAAACACATCAGAGTGGTGCAGCGGAATAATAAAAATTTTTCAAGATCATTAAATATCTCGTGATGCCATATAAAATAAATTAACAACAATAAAACTCATACCTCAAGAGGATGCCAACTGTAAGAGGAGAATGACTGGAGGGCTTCAACCAACTAGCCTTCTCTACTATTCTCCAATTCTCGGATGGCAGAGTGTGTGGGCACTCAGTTCCTTGACCGGTATGCTAGCACTGCTTGTCTTCTTCTGACCACCTAGATCTCAAAAGAACTTATTGTCACGGTAAGTTATGCAACAATAAGCCTGCTCACCTGAGAGTCTATGGTCTGAGAGAACTGCAGTGGTAGGACCTCTATTTATAGACTTACATGAGGTGATCTTCTGAATTCGAATTAGATTAGGAGAAGATTTTCTCCCTTATCCACTCACAAAAATCTAAAAATTCTAGGCCTTATCCAACCAAAAAGAATTCGGCCATTTTAGGGATTTTCTTTCAAAATTCAAATAGGATTTTAACTTGAATTTTATCTCCTCATTCCCTTATAAAAATTGATTCCCCTTTGTGCCAAAAACATGACTAGATTAGGTCATTAAAATGTGAGGAGAATCAAAAATCAAATAGGATTTTCTAGCTTGAATTTAATCTCACCTTTATCCATTAAAAAACCGAAAATCTCCCTTAGGATATCCACAAAATTTTCGGCCACTTTTAGGGAGGAGAGAATCCAAATTCAACTAGGATTTTCGTGCTTGAATTTTCCTTGAACCTTGTCTATAAAAACTGAAAATATCTAGGAGGATTTCCCTCAACAATTGTCGACCATTTTAGTTAGGATTGGGATTCAAAATTCAAGTAGGATTCAAACAATATTTTCCTCTCCATAATCCAACTCAAATTCGAATTCTAATCCTATGGAATTATCCACAAAGAGTTCGAATTCCACTTAGACTGTGATTCAAAATTTGAATTTTAAATTTCAAATTTCAAATTTCAAATTTAAATTTCAAATTCGAATTTCAAATTTAAATTTTAAATTCAAATTTCGAATTCAAAATTTAAATTTCAAATTTCAAATTTCAAAATCCACAAAAAAGTTATATTTCAAATTTTTGTTCTCATGGATAATTTTCTACAACTCCAATCCAATCTCAAATAAAATCATGGCAACTTTATTTGGAGTTCGAATAATTGTGTACTTTATTATCCAAAATAAAATATGAATTCAACCAAAGAGAATCTTGTCCACTATCCTAATCCTATGTCAACACCATCCATGCATAATCAACAAGCCAATAAGCATACACAAATCAATTTGCCAACCGTTAAGGAATTATGTAGAGCTAATAGAGGGACCAATTGAACATATATAATCGGGCTCCCGTGAATCCATATGATCATCATTCTATACCGAACAACTCAATCATATGATCACTAATTTCAGAGTCACACCACTATATACCTGAAAACTGAACTCCCAATTATATACCATATTACGAGAGCCTGTGACAAGCTAATGTCGAATGACCTTGTCATGCATGTAGAACCCTCATATGATATCTATTATCAGCCTTAGGTCAAAGTCCATTTTATCCTACTGATCAGGCTATTTTAAAGTTCCATTATGCTATCGAATAAGAAAATGATTATTGACCATATGTGAATAAGAAGTCATCTGCCCAGTAGACGACCCAAGGCCTTGTCTATTTTCACATCCAGTATAATGCCTTTAAGAGGATACCTTTAACTCCTTAGAGCTATGATTTCGATATCTGTAAACAAACCCTTCATCGTATACAAGTCATGCACCCAACGAACCGATCTATAAGCTTACTACCTCTGAGACGCTTTAACCATTGGAACATCAAACTACACAAGTCATATACATGAAGTAGTTCATTTACTCACGATTAAGGTTATTGCATAATGAATGTCAAAATCATATTGATCCACTCATAGCGGACTACGTCGATCAATCATGTTTTAGTCCCGGTCTAATATGTCACCACCAAGCAACATATCTATGTCTCTACTTGGGAGTCTATGCTCCAAACTGTCAAGACAAACCGTCCTCATCATGGCTTTAGACAACATAACAGTCTTAACATGAGTTAGATGTTCGGTCTATTCCTATAGACTACAGACCTTAGTTTAGACCGCTTACTTTAGAACATTATCTTCTTGCATACAAAAATCCATTGCATGCAACATTCTAACAGTTTTAACACTAGTTGTCAGTGAGCCATATTTGCTTACATTTACTTTAACATGTAAATAGAATAAGGACAAACAGTAATATAATAAATAACTTCTATATTATAATTTTATTATCCAGTTCAAAATAAATACATAAAATGTCTCTAATGCTTAAGGCATTTCCTAACACCACCATGCTAGCGAGGGTGTAGCATCGAGCTATCTCATTAGATTCTCTCTAACGAGTAAACATGACAGGGACCGCATCAAGTGGTGAATCAGGTCAAGGCCCTAATGGGCATGATTCGTCCAGTATGAACTTGTGTTTATCGTAGCTAAGAACTATTAGCAGATTTCTTTTTCAATCTTTATAATTATTGCCATTTAATTTGTTTTTAGTGAGTATTAAGATAAAAGGTATTAATGACATTTTGAGCTAAAATTAAATTATACAAAAACATCATTACAAAACCCAAGCAAATATGAAGAAAGTTTAGCAAATAAAACATATGAGTATGCTCCTACATGAAACTTGGAAAAACATATAGCACTGCAATGGTAATTCTTAACACCTATTGCCCTAAGCCACCAAGTGGTGGTCATGAGACAAACAGCTAGAACATGAACCCTGTCTAATCAATATATGTTGCTTTAAATCCTCCAAAGTTAAAATATATATTAATGACCACTTAATTTAGCCACCAGTTTAGCTAATAGAGCTTTTAGAGAAGGTTAATAGCTAAATAAGTCCTGAGTGTGTAACCATTATTTACGTAATTCAATCTATGTCTTACCAAGCCATCAAGGGATGGTCATAAATAGGATCATGCCTGAACATATTTTCCACATAGGAGATCTAACCTAGTATACTAGTGGCGTTAAACACCTATCAAGGGGTATGGCCAGGGCAAAACTGACATAAGGCATTACTATGCTTTCACATATAGATCAACAATAGAGGCTGAAGTTTATTAAGTCTTACCTCGAGTAATCATTTGTAAAGAAGACATAATACTCATACTGTAAGGACCACCCCGTCCCTGTAACTTAACAAATTATTCAATGAGAAGCTAAGGAATAATTTGATGCATTTTTAGTCTAAATACATCGAACACGGTCAGGTACACGGTCGTGTAAGAAACCATATACTGATCGGATAGTTTTATGAGAGAGGCCGTGTGAGTTAACATGGCGGTGTAGTTTTATATGGTCAGGTACACGGCTGTGTAAGTAGCCGTGTACCACTCGAATAAAGTGAGCATGGTCCAAGACACGGTGGAGTTGAGAAAGCCCGGCTAGTACATGCCCATGCTCGAGCCATACACGCCCGTGTTAGAACCCTTGTATAAGGCTGTGTACTGAGCAAAGAGCCAATTTAAAGACTCTCGTAATGTGTGAAACCTAGTTACTATGAAATGAGTAATTAAGTTGATAAATGTAGCATAAATTCTAGTTGAATAGACTAAACAGGTGCAATACTATTTATTACTATTCATACAGTGAAAAGGGGTAACCGACAGAGAACCCGGTCTACCCTATTATGTGTATAAGTGTATGAGATACGCAGTGTCATGAAACTGGTCTGGATGACCATTTCCTGACACAAGATTGGTGAGCAGATCACTGAAATGCTCAGATCAAACGTCTGAGCACAACAACAAGAATCTCCCTAGTAGGGGTACAGTATCGAGAAAATGGTCCGGATAACCTCTTCTCACCCAGAGACTAACAAAATCAGAGTTAGAACACTCGGACTAGTCAGTTAGAACAGAGAACAAGGAATCATGAATAGTGAATAATGAATAGTACAAGATACAGTATCCAGTTAATGGCCAAGACAGCCTTAGTTTGACTCAAAACTGATATATCTAGACTCAGGACGCCCAAATTAGTCAAACAGGCACCTGACACGTTTTTCGAGGTGGGACCACACAGATCTTGAAAAATGGTCCAGACAACCCCAGACAGACATAAGACTAGTAAAATTAAAATCAGAACGTTCGAATTAGTCAAGAGAGACTGTGTCTGAAATTTCGCCTATGAACGCCCTGGTTTACGTGCGAAAGGACAACACAGTGTAGACACAACCACAGTATAGGAAATAAATAGTGATTTGACATAGAATGGGCTCTTAGACAGTATAAAACAATTAGAAATCATCAGTACAAAAATCAGATTCAGAAAATCCAATTTTTGGATGAAAATTAGAACACTGCCGAGAAAGGGTCGAAAAACGTAGTAGAAAACTAGACTGCACATAACTGATTCGATTGGACCTTTACCCCAACCAAACCGTGCCCCCTTTGGTTAAGAAAATAGCTGCAAAACCAGCTAAAAATGATCCCTTAAATCAAGGGATGTGTTGGAGTTTTTAGATTTAAAAAATGGGGTTTTAAGGACAAGAGGACCATGACCATTTAATGCAAACTTGCTCCCTTTCACCCTCCATCATGGCTCTGAAATTTCAAGGGCTGCAGCACAGATTTTTGTCCCCCAATTGAGCTAAATTGTGGCTTAATTAAGAGGACTTAGAGTTAAGCAAAGTTGCTTAAAGTTGCCTATAAAAAGCTGCAACCACCCTTAGGTCTCACTTTTCCCATTTGCTCACAAAAACTCTCAAGAAAAATACAGCTTTCTCTCCACTTTCTCTTCAAAAAATCCGACCCCTCTTCAGCCCCTAAACCACCCATGTTTTCACATAACCTTCACACAAAAGCTTGGCCACACAAGTTGCTAGAGGTGCACTCTTCCAAGGTAGTTTCGGTAAGACCCTAGAACCGAAATTTTTCTATGGTTTAGTTTTTCATCTTGGCTTGATATTAAGAGAAACGTTTTATTTTCCTTGTGTTCTCATTCTAGCACAAGTGACCCCTCAACCCCATTTGTTTTCCATGGAGCCTTGACAGCCACCCTTGGCCCGGTTGTGTTTAGATCAAAGCACTCTAAGGTATAAACCGAAAAACCCCCATCTTTTGTGGTTAGTTGTTTTTAAGTTTTTGATTAAAGGAGATTTATGTGTATTTGGTTATGCACATGGGTTGTAATAAGTTATTTGAGCCCTTAACTTTCATTTTCTAAAGATTTTGTGGTTGTGGTTGTGTTTACTTTAGTTTACAAGTGGTTTGAGATATGTGTGTGCACGAGTGTGTAGAGGGTGGCTGGACACAAAATCTGTTCCCAAGATAAGCCACAGATTTTGGCCATTTTGACCTACTTAGGGTCCGAATCTGAGATTTGGTAAAACATGAAGTTTTAAGGAAATTTTGATACAGTCATTTTTACTCAAATAGCCATTGGCCAAAAATGAACCTACGATAGACTTTTCGACTGGTTTTAGTTTGGTGTCCAAAACTGGGAGTAACAAATCCGGACCAAATGAATAGTCTTAGATTGTTATTAAAATGACCCTTTTAGAGGCTGAACCAGACTTTGGTCAAAACATGAAAGTTTTAGATCTCAACAAAACCTTTAAACTAACTCATGTGGGTTTGAAAATTTTAGCCATTTCAGGCCCCAAACAGACCTATTTTCAAAGGTGCGTAAAACTGGAACTTTTATAAAAACTGGCACAAAGGCCATGGGTTTGATGAATTTAGGAGCCGTTAGAATTAGAATTATGCTCCGAAATGAACATGAGAATTGTTCATTTCGTCGAGGATGAAAAGTTTCATGAACGCTGATTTCTCAAACAAAGTCATTTCGAACAAGTTTCAAATTATTTTCAAAAGTGGTCCAACGCCACATTTTTTTAGCACATTTACAATGTGTTCCCTTTAAATGACTTAGAAATGATTTCAACAAAAACACCCTCATCCTCTAACGGGGTGAGGTGAGACTCATTTTCAAAAATATGGGGGCACCATACCCGTTTCAAACCATTTCAAACACTTTGCCTTAAAAAATGTGGGGACACCATACCCCTTTCAAAATGAAAAATCCTTTTGTAAGAATTTTTAGATTTGAACAAAGTTTTCAAAGGAATTTCACAAAGAACAAGGGACGTTTTAAGTAAGATATGGTAGAGGTAGCCTAGTCGGCTACTACACCATAATGCAATGTAGCTCAGTAGGCTACCACACCCAAACAAGTAAAGTACCCGGACGGTTACTATACCAAGCCTACACATAGTAGCCCGATAGGCTTCCTAGTTGCCAAAACGCAAGGTAACCGATCAGTTGACTGATCAGTAAATCAGTTAAGGACCGTGTTCAAAGTAACATTGTGAGGAACTTTGATTTAACTATTAAGAAGACAGTTAATCAAACGTGACAGAAATTAGACACCAAATTCCCAGATAGACCAATAGGGTACCGAGGGACCCCGGTACCACATGAAAGACGAGTATAGGCAAAAGTAGCCTAAGGGCGTGGTATTTAATTATCTACTTAGTCACTAACAGTATTGGTGACTTAGAGAAGATATTAACGAGAGACGTTATTGATGACAGGTAGTAACCTACAGATTTTTAAAGGCGCGAATACAAGTGCTTGCAATTAGGCAAGTACAATTCCACCTGCAGCATGAATAAAATGATGTTAAAATGATGGTTTTACAGTATGTTAAGTATGCCTTACATGCACACGATGTTGCACAGTATACATAAGAGCATATAGTTTCACAATCGCGTAGATTTATGAAAGAACAAGTTAGAAGCCATAGGTCCCTATTGCGTAGGATTGGGGACAGCTTAGAGAAATGTATGGCTAGAACAGTTAAATAAGATGGAAATAAATAGGTGTGTCGTACCGGTTCCTTCAGTCGAAGGGGTTTCCAGTTAAAGAAAGTTAAGGCCAAAAGTTGAGCATCAGTTGATGGCTCTTTGGCATTAGTTGACCTCGGGCGTTATCGTTGGTCTGCGCATACACGGTACTGACACATGGGCCCTAAATACACAAGAGAAAGAAAAGAGTACTAAAGCATAAATGAACATAACCAGATCATGCATAGTTCACTGTCCGCATTAGTTCGCTATGCTTTCAGCTATAGTAAGATACATGCATTTATATGAAGTAATCTGTATGCATATGGTATGTAAAGTTTGTATGCAATGACATGATATGTGATGATATGGTATATGCTAAGTGGTATATGTTACTATCTTGCATACTTATGCGTTTTCAAGTGTGTATTATGCTTAAACATGTTTTGCGGTTAACATGTTGTACTTACTCGGTGTAAAGCTCACGGAATGTATTCATGCTGTAGGTAAGCGTCCTATGGCATAAGCCACAATGGGCAATGACGGCGGCAGAGGCAGATTTAAGGCGAGGTTATAGACACCATACGAGTTTAACTTCTGCACAGTTTAAGTAAACAGTATTTTGAACAGTAACAGTATAGTACCAGTAAATGGTACCTTTAAATAGTAACCGTTAAATAGTATTTTTGAATAGTAATGGTTACACAATATTTTTGAATAGTAATAGTTGAATAGTATTTTCGAATAGCAGCCGATTGATACTATTCAAAACTACTATTCCACAAAATCAACAATATAAGTATGTTTGCAAGATTAAATTTATTATGTTTCAAATTCCGCTTTTAATAGTACATGTACATGAATAGTAAATACGTACGCTTTAAAAAAAAATTTCTTCTAAAATTAGGGTAACCTATTAAAGATATTTTAAGTAAGCAATATTCAATTGTAAGAAAGTATAAGTAAAAGTAAAGAAACAGTAGTTTTACAGTGATGGTCTGGGCCGCCTAGGGCACGGGGCGTCACACATACCCTTCTCAAGCCTCAACATTCATAGGGCCACATATATTGGTGTACATAATTTCTAAGAGTTTACAAAGGACTGTCTTTCACCAACCTCAATCCTATCCTGATTAAGATGACCAAGTCTTAAATGCCAAATGTATGCCTTGTTAGACTGAGAAACATTCAACATTTTAGAGTTATCTGTTAATTTAGTGTCAAGTAGTGAATACTTCTTAGGTTTGACCAAATAAAGGTTCCTATCTATCCATTTAGAACAGATAAAAGACTTATTTTTGTGAATATCAACGCTTTTATCAAAAAAAACTAAATAAGAATCTCTTATTAAACAACCTACCGATATAAGGTTCCTCTTAAAATTAGAAAAATAAAAATAGTTTTTCAATAAAATAAACCTAAACTAATCAAAATAAAGATGCACGTCTCGCACTGCCTCAGCCAACACCAAGCTACCATCTCCAGTCCGCAACGAGAGGCTCCTATCATATAGACTTCTTGTTTCCATAAACCCTTGTAAAGAAACACAAGCATGATTAGTGGTGCCCGAATCAACAACCCAAGTGTCTTTTGATTTTTCTGCCAAACATACTTCTAAGTAAAGAAGATCCTTACCTTCCTTGGCGGCTAAAAATTCCTTGCATGACTTCTTGAAATGGCCTACCTTCCCATAGTAAAAGCACTTGGACATTTTAAAGTCCTTAGGCTTCTTGTTCTTTTTCTTTTTCTTCCCATACGAGACAAGAGGAATAGATGAACTAGAAGCCCCTTGCTCCTTCTTTAGCTTCTTCTTATTCCCAAAGGGTTTAGAAGATTCTGCTAAGTTGGCCTCTCCCTTAACTTGGACCGCATCTCCATCATTAATCATCCACTCATAAGCTTGGAGTTGCTTCATGAGCTCGGTAAGTCCTAACTCCCTTGTCGCCAGATTATATGTGGCTTTAAACCCCACAAAATCCTATGATTAAGTCTTGAACACCATTTCAATTTAGGTATTGTAGTCTAACTCTGCACCATTTTTAACAACCTTAGCAAGAATCTATCAGTGTGAGCATATAATCTTTTATCGAAGTACCTACCAGCTACCTAGAGTTCATTATAGTTATGATAATGGACTATTGAACCAATTTTTCTTGGCCTTGGAATATGTCCTCCAAGTTATTAATGATCTTTTTGGCAACTTGACAAGTTTCATTTTGCTTTTGTAAAGCGCCCGTCATGCTAGCGAAAATGTAACATCGAGCTATCTCATTAGATTCTCTCTAATGAGTAAACATGACAGGGATCTCTTCAAGTGGCGAATCAGGTCAGGGCCCTAGTGGTCACGGTTCATCCAGTATGAACTTGTGTCTATTGTAGTTAAGAACTATTCGTAGATTTGTTTATCAATCTTAATAATTATTACCATTTAATTTGTTTTCAGTAAGCATTGAGATAAAAGGTGTCGGAGACATTTTGAACTAAAATAAAATTATACAAGAACATCATTACAAAACCCAAGCAAATATGAAGAAAGTTTAGCAAATAAAACATATGAGTATGTTCCTATATGAAACTTGAAAAAACATGCAGCACTGCAATAGTAATTCTCAGCACCTATTACCCTAAGCCATCGAGGGGTAGTCATGACACAAATAGCCAGAATATAGACCCCGTGCAATCAATATATGTTGTCTTAAATCCTCCAAGGTTAAGATATATATTAATAACCGCTTATTTTGGCTGCCAGTTTAGCTAACAAAGCTTTTAGGGAAAGTTAATAGCTAAACGAGTCTTGAGTGTGCAACCATTATTTACGTAATTGGATCCATGTCCTACCAAGCCATCGAGGGATGGTCATAAATAGGATCATGCCTGAACACGTTTTCCACATAGGAGATCTAACCTAGTGTACCAGTGGCGTTAAACACCGATCAAGGGGTGTAGCCAGGGTGGAACTAACATAAGGCATAACTATGCTTTCGCATATAGATCAACAATAGTGGGGTGTAGCAAGGGCGTGTAGGCAAGGCAGAACTGACATAAGGCATTACTATGCTTTCACATATAGATCAACAATAGAGGCTGTGGGTTTTGTTTTAAACCATTTCCCACTCAATATTTTAAAAAACATGCAAGTTTTTGAAAAATACATATGATCAATATAGCTTGAGCTGTATTCTTCTATCATGTATGACATGTTATCAAATATGCATACAAAACATTCATCGATACATATTCATCCATCCATGACATAACATAAAAAAAATAAATGACGAAAAATTTAAACAACTGAGCCATGGTACAATCCTAAAAACGAAAGAAAAATTAAAGATTACAGAATTATATACAAAGCATTCTTTAAGTCTTGAATTTAGCTCGGTATTCTTGTATCCATCATCATGTAACTCTTCAATTTATTTTTTATCTCAAAAATTATTTAAAATTCAAGTTTCTAAAATTCAAATTTTTAACAATTTCAAATTTCATGTATAATAACATGTAATTTTAAAATTTAAATTTATAATTACATATTTTTATACATAATTTAATATTAAATCTCAAATTTAAAGATTGAGAATTTCTAAATCTCGGCTCGTTGGGCCATGGGCCTGAAGGCCCGCAACCACCTTGGGCAGCCCTAGCCCTTGGCAAAGCCGACAGCCCTGCCAAGTTGTAGGCTAAGCTTATAGCCATGGGCTGCAACCCTAGGGAGCTAATGTGGCCACCCCTGGTTGCAACCTTAGCCAAGGGCTGCTAATGCCCCTTCCTACCTAAGGGCAGGGGCTGCTACCCCACAAAGACTCATTGCAGTTCTCGAGGAGTCGGTTCTTTTATTTCATGCCATATTCCCAATTTACCTATTAGAATCTCAAAAAAAAAAAAAATTGAATCCTAATCAAATTAGGATTTTCCACATAAAAAAATTCAATCATTAAATTAAATTTAATCTTCAAAAAAAAAATAAATTATGACCTTTAATCTTTAATCTCCGCCAAGAATAATTATATAAAATTTACTTTATCGTTTTTGGTATACAAAAATTCTAAATAAAAAATTCTAAAACACAAATAATTAAAATCTATGGGAAAATTATGGCAACAATAAACCATTCTCATAATTACATGAAAAATCCTAGATACAATTTTTCTAAATTCTAAGGAACCATGATTGGCAAAATTGAGCATGCTTATAATAATTTTTAAAAGATTAAAATAACCACATACACTATATATAATCCATAATAACAAAATAAATGAATCCTAGAATACCACTCTTTAAATATCAAATCCATACATCAAGTGGAATAAAATGATCGTTTAATTTATGTATATGACATAATCATGAACCTGTCTTTGATACCACTTATAGGAAAATCGTAATAGTACGCAGTAGAATTTTTTAAAAAAATTTTCAAAGATCATTAAATGACTCGTGTTGTCATATACAATAAATTATCAATAATCATGTTCCTTCAGAGGAAAACACTAGGAATGACAAAGGAAGTGACTGAGGGGTTTTAACTAACTAGTTTTCTCTACTATTCTCAAATTCCCAGATGGTGGGGTGTGCGGACATTCAGTTCCTTGATCAATATTCTAGCATAGTTTGTCTCCTTTTAACCACCCAGATCCCTAAGAATTTAATATTACTAGTGAGATGTGCAATAAAAAAATTTACTCACCTGAGAGCCTGTGGTCTAAAGAAAATAGGAGCATCAAAATCCTTATTCTTAAAATTATATTAAATGACTTTTGAATTTTGAATTAAACCAAGAAAAGAGTGCCCTAAAAAATTTAGCTATGTAAGGTGTGGGAGATTCAAAATTCACACAGGATTCAAACAAAATTTTTCTCTCTCCTCCTTCCACCAAAAACTGATTTCTTACACAAGGTAAATCCCAAAAAATTTTGGCCCTAGTGGATTTTTGTGATTTAAAATTTGAATCAAATTTCAAACTCCACAAATCTTGGGATTTTTTTCTTCATGGATAATTTTCCACAACTCTAATTCAAATTCAAATAAATTCATCGCAAGTTCATTTGAAATTCAAATAACTGTGTAATCTCTTATCCAAAACAAAATTCAAATTCAAATTAAGAGAAAATCTTATCCTCCATCTTTATTCATAATGGACGCCACCTATCTACTACTCAAGATAAGATTTTGTTCAATTCAAATTCATATAGGATAATCTTTTAAATTTCAAATATTTATTTTAAGACAAGATTTTCAAAATTCAAATTAATCTCATATTTGATTTTCAAGAACAAATACGACTGATTTAAATTTTAAATCTTATCTTCCAAAATAAACTTTAATTAACTATTTATCCCATTTATTAAATAATACAAAATTATAATTTTGGCCCTTCGACACCTAGAGAAAAATGCCTACACCCTGTTGGAGGGTGATCCAGATTTTTTTCTTTACTAAATGCAAGACAATAAGTGATCAAGAGTATCCCGATCAAATACTATCCGTTAAAGAATTATACGGTGCTAGCAGAGGGACTAATTGGACATATATAATGTGGGCTCTAATAATCCATGTAACTATTATTCTATACGAAATAAACCCTAATTATTAATTTCAGAGTCAAACTACTATAAATTTGAAACTACACTCCCAAATATATACCATTTTATGTAAGTCAGTGATAAACTATTGTCCAATGACCTTTTTATATATGCAAAACCCTCATATAATATCTATGATCAGCCTTAGGTCAAATGCTATTTGATGTGCTGATAAGCTATCTTAAAAATCCATTATACTCTCGAATAAGAAAATAATTATTCACCATATGTGAATAAGAGATTATTTGCCTAATAGACGACCCAAGGCCTTGTCTATTTTCATATCTAGTATAATGCTTTTAAGAGGATAATCTTTACTCCTCATTGGAGCTATGATTCCAATATTTGTAAACTAACCCTTCATCGCATACAAGTCATGTACTCAACGAACCGGTCTATGAGCTTATTACCTATGAGACACTTTAGCCATTGGAATATCAAAGTACACAAGTTATACACATAAAGCGATTCATCTACTCAGGATTAAGGTTATTACATAATGAATGTCAAAAGTAATATAATCCACTCAGGCGGACTACATAGATCAATTACACTTTTGCCCCTGTCCAATACATAACCACCAAGCAACATATCTATGTCTCTACTTGAGAGTCACAACTCTAGACAGTCAAGACATACCGTCCCTCTATTTGGTTTTAGACAACATAATAGTCTTAACATGAGTTAGATACTCAGACTATGGACTATAGTTTAGACTGTTTACTTTAGAACGTTTTCTTCTCACATATAAAAGTCTATTGTATGCAACATTCTAATAGTTTAACATAAGCAGTCGTGAGCCATATTTGCTTACATTTACTTTAACATATATAAAAGATGAGGACACATAACAATGTAATGAATAACCTCTAAATATAATATTATTATCCAATTCAAAATAAATAAAATACATATAAAATATCTTTTCTGCTTAAGGCTTTCCTAATATCTCAACCTTCTATTGTTAGTTTAACTCTTTCATTAGGTGACTGTCTCAAGACATCAAAAGAAAAAGAGCGTATGAGTAAAGTCCCTTATGCATTTACTGCGCGTAGTCTCATGTATGCTATGCTTTGCACTTGCTTGGATATTTATTTTGTAGTGGGTATAGTGAATTAGTATCAGTCGAAACTTAGAACCAAGCATTGGAAAGCGATGAAGTATATACTCAAGTAGATGTATACAAGATTACATCTGAGGACAGCATTACCGATTCCTTTACTAAGAATTTGATGGCTAAAAACTTTGAAAGGCATATAGAGGCGATAGAGATGCAAGACATGACACATTTACTAGCTTTGGAGAAGTAAGAGACTGTTAGGAATGTCCTAAGAGGGAAAGATATTTTAATGAATTTTATTTATTTTTGAACTCATTAATAATATATTACAGGTTATTCATTATATCATTACTATACGTCCTTGTCTTATTTACATGTTAAAATAAATGTAAGTAAATATGACTCATTGACAACTTGATGTTAAACTATTAAAATGTTACATGAAATGAGTTTTTGTATGCGAGAAGACAATGTTCTAAAGTAAGTAGTCTAAATCTATAATCCATAATCTATAAAGTTAGAGTAAGCATCTAACTCATGCTAAGTCTATTATTTTATCTAAAGCCAATTGGGGAGATATTTTGTGTTGATTATCTGGAGTGAGCTGACTCTCAAGTAGAGATATAGATATGTTGCTTGATAGTGATGTATTACCAAAATATAATTAATTTATATAGTCCGCTTGAATAGATTAATTCACTTTTGATGTTCTTTAAGCAATAACCTTAATCCTGAGTAAGTAAATAGTTTCATGTATATAACTTGTATACTTTGATGTTCTAAAGCCTAAGATGTCTTGAAGTAGAAAGCTAAAAGCCCACCTCATTTGGTATATGACTTATATTCGATGAAGGGATTGCTTCTAGATATGAAATCATAACTCAAATATAGAATAAAGATTATTCTCTTAACGGTATTATACTAGATGTGAAAATGGATGAGGCCTTGGTTTGTTTGCTTGGAAAATGATTTATTATTCATATACAGTGAATAATCATTTTCTTATTTGATGTATAATGAATCTATAAGATATCATAATCAAAAGGTTGAATAGACTTTGACTTTAAATTGATCTTAGATATCATATGAGGGTATCGTATATATGACAAGGTCATTGGATTGTGACTATTCACTGGCTTACATAATATGGTATATAATTGAGAGTGCAGTTTTAAGTTTATAGTAGTGTGACTCTGAAACTAATAATTGTGTAATTGATTTATTTGGCATAGAAGAATTATTTATATAGATTATTAGAACCTATATTATATAGTCCAATCGGTCTCTTTACTAGCTGTACATAATTCCTTAACGGATGGTAATTAATCGGGATATTCTTTATGGTTTTAGTTTTTGGACTTAGTAAAGAAAAAAATCTAGTTTACCTTTTAGTGTGTGTATGCATTTTTTTGCTGAGAGCTGAATGAGAGTTTTGTTTCATTTGATTAATGAGATAAACATTTAATTTGTATAAACATTTGTTTGGAAGATTAGATTTGAAATATAAATTGTTTATATTTATCTTTTGAGATAAATATGAGATTGATTTAAATTTAAAAAATATGGAGAAATTAATTATTTGAATAATTAATTTAAATATCTAGATAATCTTATTTAAATAAATATTTCAAATTAAATATAGAGATTATCCTATTTAAATTTGAATTTAAACAAAATCTTATCTTTCTGTGCTTATGATAGGTGCATTTTTTGAGCGTAAGGCAAGGAAAAAGATTTCCTTTTTATTGATTTTATTTGGATAATTATTACGTAATTGTTTAATTCAAGTAAAGTTGTCATGATTTTATTTTGAATATAAACTGGATTCATGGAACATTATCCATGTAAATAAAACACAAGATAAATTGAGATTAAAATTTGAATCAAATTTTGGATCTCCTATACCTAAAGTGGGTGAATTTTTGTGACTCCATAGTAGAGGGAAAAAAAATGCCAACTATAGGGATAGAGTGAGAAAAATATTTTTCAAATATCTTATTTAAATTTAAAATCTACCCAGAGCATTCACTATAAATAGAACCCTAGGAGCTCTTATTTTATTTAGACTATAGACTCTTAGATGAGCGAATTTATTATTATAACTCTTACTCATAATAATAAATTGCTAAAGTTCTGAGTGGTTGAAAGGAGACAAACCATGTGAATACCGATTAGGAAATTGAGTGCCTACATACTTCAACGTCCGAAAATTGAAGAATAGTAAAGAAAGTTAGTTGGTTGAAGCTTTCTTAGTCACATCCTCCTACATTCTTTGTGTTTTCCTCACATGGTATTTAGATTGTTGTATAAATTATTGAATATAGCAATATGAGTTAGTATAATCTTTTAGGAAATTTTTAAAATTCCGCTGCGCGTGTTTCCTGATTTTCCTACATGTAAGCTAGATAGGGCCTCCCTGTCTCCAATGTTTCAAATTAGTGCCTGCCTCCATCGCGATTTTCATCTAAGCTGACGGTGGGAGGGAGGGTGAACTTATTGTCAAAACCTTTCTTTGGTGGAGCACCACATAGGATAATCTTCGATGAAGACCCAGGCTAGTGGGGGAGGGGGGCTGTCGGTTGGGGGAGCCGCCAGAATTTTTTTTTATTTTTTGAAATGTTTTGTAAAACATAATTGCGGTAGGTTTCATAATTTGTTGCTGTGTTTTTAAATCCCAAAATTTAAAAAAAAATCTGATGATTAATAATTTTTACACTATCTACGGGGTAAAGTAGTCTTGCCCCATGGTAAAATTATCCAAATTTTTAATAAGGATAAAATGATAAAAGGATAAAGTTTTTAAAGGTAAAATGGAATACCAAATTTTATAAATCAAGAGGTGATTTTGAAAGATCAATAGTATCTATTTCTTTAGACGTGACCAGAAGATAAAGTCCTCAAATATGAAGTAATATTATTCATGTTAGGGATTAGTTGTTTATGTCTAAGAGTAGTGCATCATCTCAATCTTGTTAAAGGCCAACAAATGTTATATCGACGATCTGAAAATAATCTCAAATACTTCTCGTCGTACTTTAACTTAAAAAGAATTAAAGCTATTATTCGGTCATAACTTCATAACTTGTTTTCAGATAGTTGTTATTCTTATTTTTTTCTTCGAGAGAGTTTGTAAGCAATTCTCATTGTATTGACATATACACAAATATATATACATACACACACAAAGATTTATTTATATACGTGTGTGTAATATTATAATCTGTTCATTTTCTATATCGCCTCTTCTGTCGACTTCAAAACTGATTCTAATATTCTCTAAAAAAATTAAAATCATGTCCGTCATAAGACGCTTATTAGCGTCCAAATTTAACTCTAGTTAAACATGTCTCCTCCACACACATACATCCATACGTAAGAAATACATAAAAATATACAAAAACAAACATCAACATACTAGTGATTTATATGTTAATATATATATATATATTCATTTCCTCGAAAATATGTACATGGTATCTTTCAGGCAGTTTGAAAAACCTCTTTGATATATTCTGAATCTTGGCACTTTGTAGTGTTTGTAGATAACAACAAAGCTTAGTATACTGCTTACTAAAAATAAAAATAAAAATAAAAAGCTTATTGCACATATAACTAGTGGACCCATATATCCATTTCTTTATGACTTTGGTCACATTTGGTTGCGGTGAGAATGAAAAGGAACGTTAATGCATTTGTTTGGTTATGATCATACAAAAATTGTGGAATGGATTATAATTATTTTTACGTTGACTAAATAAATTACTCTTATTATTTATGATTGTTATTGCAAATCTTTATAAGAAAAATTTTGTTGTATATATTTTATTTTTTGGAATGGAACAACAGTTTTTTTAAGTTATATAACATAATTAAAAAAAGAATCTCTCAAAAAAAATTTTGAAAAAGTGGGGAAAAAAAAACAAATAATTGGTAATGCAATTAAGTGTTGATGGGGCATGGAACCATTAGACATGGGATGGGTAGATTTTGGAAGATCTTGGCATTGGCGGATCTAGGGCAGCGATTAGACAAAAATTTGGGAGGAGTAGGAGGAGAACGACAGATCTATTGTGCAACATTGGCTGATCGATGAGGATGAGCGCGACTGAAGATGAGACGACGAGTGTGATGAGAGGTAAGGAGAAGAGCAGCTGATCTGAAGGCAAAAGTAGGCAAATATAAGAGGAGAAGGAGCGCGATAGATCGATGAGATTAGCAATAGGAGGGTCATCAATGAAGTTCTTTGACGATGGAGGAGGAGATGAGTTCCATCGAAGGTCATCGACGGAAGAGGGGGAGGATGAATTGGTAGCGTTGGTTCATACTGTTACCAACGGAAAGTTTTCAAAAAGAAAAAAAAGACAAAAAGGGCAATTACGGGAAGAACAAGTAGAAAAAGCTTAGAATGACCACTCATATAATCTAATTAAAGAATGAATACTCATATAGTCCGATTAAAAATTATTAAAGAATGACAATTCTTTTAAAATGGAGTAAAAATTATTATAATAAAATGATCATTTTTTATTTTAAATTAATCAAATAAAAGACTTACTTTATATTCCATTCCATTCCATTCCTTTTCTTTCCCCACACCAAACATGAACTGTATCTGACTTTTTCCTTTCCCAAACACAACATATTGATTTATGTAATTTAGTCAATTTATAAGTCTACAATACCATTTCTTGGAATCTATTACGCGTATAAAACAACCTTGTAAAAAAAAATTTTGTCAGCAGTTCCTTGTAATAACTTTCCAATGAGAAAACATTAGTAAGTCTAATTACTGTTCAAAATTGACGGCTAATAACGATGTCTACCAAAACAAATATCTACCAAATTTTAATCTGATGACACAAATTTCCCTTCTATGTATATGGCACTCAAATTTTTTAAAACCACTCCCACAAAACACACACCAACCATACTGATTTGATCACTCACTCACCCTCAACCATGGACGCTCTCAACCTTGTCCTCTGCTTGGTCCCTCTTTTCTTGCCCCTTTTCATATTCGTCTTCAAGTCAACTGAATCTTCCGGCGGCTCAGAAAACCTCCCGCCGGGCAGCATGGGCTGGCCCATCATTGGGGAAACCATAGAGTTCCTGTTTGGCAAGCCGGTAAGTTTTGTGCTCAAGAGGATGAATAAGTACTCCCCCAACATCTTCAAGACCAACATCCTTGGCGAGAAAACGGCGGTGATATGCGGTCCTAACGGCCACAAGTTCCTCTTCTCCAACGAACAAAAGTACTTCACGGCCTTCCGACCGCATTCCATGCAGAGAATGTTCCGATCCTACAAAGAGCCTAAAGCTGCACAAATCCAACATGGAAGGGAAGGGGAAGCAAAATTCCTTCGCTCGCCTGGGTTTCTTAAGCCCGAAGCTCTTGTTCGGTACTTGGAGAAAATGGACGCAATCACTGAGGACCAAATGAAGAAGTACTGGGAGGGCAAGGAAGAAGTGAAGGCTTATCCTCTGGCGAAGACTCTGACTCTCACTCTGGCCTGCAGATTCTTCTTGGGCATCGATAAGCCCGAGAGGATCGCGAGGCTAGTCGATAAATTCGACAATGTTACCGTAGGGATGCATTCTCTGATGGTGAACTTCCCGGGGACAACATTTTATAGGGCGACCAAAGCTGCCAATGCGATTAGTAAGGAGTTGAAGGCGGTGATAGGAGAGAAGAAGGAGGCGATGGAGGCGGCGGCGGCGATGCAGGACATTCTGACGCATATGATAGTGGCGACTGATGCGTCCGGGAAGCACATGGCGGAGGCTGAGATTGCTGATAAGATAATGGGTTTGCTCACTGCTGGCTATAGCACTGTGGCCACTGCCATGGCTTTCTTCATGAAATATGTTGGTGAGAGGCCAGATATCTACCAAAAAGTACTAGCAGGTATACATATATGTTCAATTTTTGTTTTTATGTAATATAAATTTGGTTTGTATATATGTTTTTTTTTAGCTGATTTTGATATTTGGTTACAGTTAAATAGAGCAAAAGGAAATAGCAGAATCAAAGAAGGCAGGGGAGATGTTGGAATGGGAAGACATAAACAAGATGAAGTATTCTTGGAATGTTTTGTATGAAGTTATGAGGTTCGCTCCTCCACTTCAGGGCACTTTCCGAGAGGCTCTCACCGATTTCACCTATGCCGGTTACACTATTCCAAAGGGATGGAAGGTAAAACACACACACACAACACACACACACACACTCATACACACATATTATGGGAAAGGTCTATATACATATCTATCTCGTTTGGTTGGAAAGTAATGCAACAACGCTTTCTCCTTTCTTTCATTTCTTTTCTTTTCTTTTCTTTTTTTCTTTTTTTCTTTTTTCTTTTTTTCCTTTTTCTTTTGATGGTATGGGCCATTCACGTTGGTAATTTAGAAGAAAATCCTCAAGATTTTGATCCCATGACCTAACACTCTTAATTTCTTTTCTCATCCACTCAACTAATCCTTACAAGATTTAAGAAATGAACCAACTTAATTTAGAGGAAAAATGCCGTAATAATCTCTCTCTTATGAAATCGTTTTGATAATCTACAATTTTAGACTAACATCACATCATAATCCTATTATAACAAAAAAGTTTACGCTCATTAGATAGAACTTGAGAAAATTATAAATTTCTTTTAATAATTTTGGGCCCCAAATTGATTTATAAATGTATATTCCCGTATTGATATATATATATATATATGTTGATGTTGGTGAAAAAAAATAAAAATCTACATGTACTGAGGTTAGCTCACTGATGCGGCGTATCATTTTTGTTCATGGTAATATCAGATTTATATAAGTATCAATTATTAATGTTCATAAAAAAAATTTCTGATCTATGCTATATCCAAGTACGGTGTTTGTCCTTTTTCTGGTAAAATTGAGCATGTTTAACAAGTTTCTCAGCCGTTTTTTAACGTACTAAAAGCACATTATATGCTAAATTTTTGCAGGTATATTGGACTGGAAGTACGACAAACAAGAACAAAGAATATTATCTGGAGCCAGAGAAGTTTGATCCATCGAGATACGATGACATCAACGCATTCCCACCGTTCACATTTGTTCCGTTCGGAGGAGGACCTCGCATGTGCCCCGGCAAAGAGTACGCTAGGCTTGCTATTCTCACTTTCGTCCACAATGTGGTGAAGAGGTTCCAATGGGAGGTGGTTTTTCCTAATGAGAAAATTGTTGGCGATATGATGCCTACTCCCGAGAAAGGCCTCCCAATTTACCTCCGATCTCACTAGACTTGGCTTATTGATTTTCTCTTTCCATTTATTCTCCCCACATTGTGGTATGAACTGTGACAACGTTACTCAAGGCAGAATAGAGAGAGAGTAAAAAAAGTCGCTAGTTTTTTCTTATTTTTACAATTACGTAAAAAAAAATTAAAAAAAAATCTAGTAAAAGAAATTTATAAGAGGGGTTATATAGCCCAATTAGCAAAGCAATAAAAAGCTAATCTATCCTGCTAAAAAAATTAAAACTGATCTACCGTTAACAATAAATGAAAAATATAATACTAATCTTAAGATAAATCTAATAATTCTAGGACTCAGTAAAGAAGTTTCAAATTGATATTTGATCGTACTTTGTAAAGATAGATTTGCATATACAATCTTACTAAATGTTCCTAAATCCCCTTAGTTTGTTTCATACTTCACCACCAAAGTTGGATCCTTCCCTGAGGCACCGTTTAAGCTTTATAACACGACTTTACCCATTGAGAGAGAGAAGATATAAAGTTGGCAGGCGCTGATTAACTTTTACTATTTATGCGATTATAAATCAAAAATCTTCCACGAGAACTATAACTTCGATATCATGTAAGATCTTACAGGAGTGCAAAATAAAGGGGAGAAAAGGTGGTTGGATTCTTATTGTTACAATTCCAACAAAAACATAATCAATTAAAACAAACTGATAAAAAAGGTTTGTACAACCACACAATAAATAAATATATATATATGTAAATATAAAGGACTAATCAACCTTTACTAATAAAGAAAAACTATGGTCGTGAGTCTAATAATCATAACATAAGCATCCTCGTTGTTTTCTATTTTCTTTCTGTTTTGACAAAATGTATTAATTAATTTTGCTGTCATTATAGAATATAACCAAATTGCAGTATTACTTTTCCCTCTAGTGGAAGGACATATTATGAGATAAGGAATGGATGCAGTTGATGCCGTCGGTAAACAATTGGTCTATGGCTTTCCCTTTGTGAAACGATTTTTGCATGTGAGAGTGCAAAAATCATATATAGTTGTGCAGTCATATATCCCGATGTGCAGAATTAGACTCGCTCGTTTGCCAAGAAATTTAAAAAAAATGATAAGATGTATTCCAACTTGATTGATCTTGAAATGATCCTGAACAATCACCATTTAAATACTAGTTTTCAGTAAATTCCGTGAATTTCCCGTCGTTTATGTCAGCAAGAACTTACAGTTTGAATAGCTAGTTTAAAGCGAGATGTTAAACGAAAGCAAAGTTTCTAAATTAATTAAGAAGAATATTTCAGGATTCTCTCAAGAGAATGCAAGTGAAGGTTTTTTGAGGCCGTCCTTTGTGCCTGGGGATTATTGCAGATCTAGGTCTCTTGGAGAATATTGAAATCATGTTCCAAGGACGATTAAGTCGATACAATTCGGTCACTGTTAGCCTGCTATTTCTACATATTCTATTTCCTTTCCGTATATGGGATATTTATCTAGTATACACTAGGCAGTCCCCAAATGCTGGAACTAATAAAGCTAGGGTACTCAACGTGGAGAATCCTAATACAAATTCTGGTAAAAGAAGTAGAACAATTCATTAGCAAAAAATAAATAAATAAGTAAATGAACTATTCTAGATAGTTTAACATGGAGCATACATACATAAAATTGGAACTAACTTTATCTTTTCTCTCACTTATTAATGAGCAAATTGAGCAAACAGCCCCTTTTAAAGGATGTGTTGGTATTTTATCAGAAAAAGAAAAGTGCGATTGTTGAAAGTTACTGCAATGTGCTTTGTTGAGAGCCACGTTGAAAGGAAGAAAGCTGAAAACATTCATTTAGTTCAGTAACGTTTACAATTTAAACCAAAAAAATAAAAAATAACAACCCACTAACAACATGGTCCTAAGTTTAAGCCATGAACATAAACTCGAATAACAAAATGCCTGAAAAATAGCAACTACTTGAAACACAACTAAACAACATTAAAATCCACATCAGCAGCCCTAAACACATCATCCAACACTCCTCCTTGCTTTAGGAGCTGCAAACACCAAGTGTTGTCCTCAGAAATTCGAATTTGCTCACTGGCAGTGGCTTGGTGAAGATATCTGCAACCTGCTCCTATGTTCTACAATGAACCAGCACAATGTCACCTTCTTTCTGCACTTCCCTCAAGAAGAAAAACTTAATGTTGAAATGCTTAGTCTTCCCATGAAACACTGGATTGTGAGAAATTGCAATGGCAGCTTGGTTATCAACTAAAATCTTTGTACTCTCCTTTTGTTCCAAGTTAAGATCACTTAAGATCTTTCTCAGCCACAACGCCTGATTAACAGCGGCTGCTGCTGCTGCAATAAATTTAGCTTCAGCAGTGGATTGAGCCACTGTTTCTTGCTTCTTAAAGCTCCATGAAAAAACACCAGATCCAAGAGTGAAACAATATCTTGAAGTACTTTTCATATCGTCAACAGATCCTCCCCAATCACTGTCAGAGAATCCAATCAGCCTGAAATCCTTGCTTCTTGTGAATTTGACACCAAAATCACTTGTACCTTTGACATATCTAATCACCCTTTTTGCTGCTTCAAGTGCACTTCACTTGCACAATGCATAAAACGAGAAAGAATACTAACTGCATTCAAGATATCAGGTCTTGTTGCTGTAAGATACATCAGACATCCTACCAGACTTCTAAAATGAGCTTCGTTGATTTTCTCTTAACCATCTTCCTTAATCAACTTCTCCTTTTGATTCATTGGAGTGTTCGCAGCCTTGTAGTCCTCCATCTAAAATTTCTTCAATATTTCCCTTGCATACTTTTTCTGGTAGATGAATACTTCATTTTGGCTCTGCTTGATTTCCATTCCAAGAAAGTAAGATATGAGCCCGAGATCTGTCATCTCAAATACTTTCATCATTTCATGCTTGAAATCATGGACTTGACTTACATTGCTTCCTGTGACCAGTAGATCATCAACATAAAGTGAAATAAATAAAACATCATTTTCACCACATTTAACATATAAAGTGGACTCGGATAAGCTCCTTTTAAAGCCTAAACTGAGCAGATGTTCATCAATGTTCATCAATTCTACTGTACCAAGCTCTTGGAGCTTGCTTTAATCTATAGAGTGCCTTCTTGAGAAGATAAACCCTGTCCTCTTCTCCTTTCTTCACAAAGCCTTCTGGCTGCTCAACATAGATCTCCTCCTATAGAAAACCATTTAAGAAGGCTGATTTAACATCTAATTAGTACACTTTCCAATTCTTTTGTGCTGCAATTGCCAGTAAGAGCTGAGGGTGTCAAGTCTGGCCACTGGTGCAAAAGTATCCGAGTAGTCCACGCCAAATACTTGAGCATATCCTTTCACCACGAGCCTAGATTTATGCTTATTGATTGAGCCATCTGCATGAAGCTGGTTCTATACACCCACTTAACTCCAATTACCTTCCTGTTTTGGGGTCGATCAGCCAACTCTCACGTTTTGTTTTTTTCAATCACGGACAACTCCTCCTCCATTGCAGCCATCCAATTCTTGTCTTTCATTGCTACTTCAAAACACACACGGCTATATTGCACCTTGCATAAATGTTAGTGAGTAATCTAGTACCTCTTATAGAAGCATCATCCACCAACTCATTCTGCCAATTTTCATCTTCATCAGTGCTTAAAGCAGGAAAACTTAAGCTGCAGGTCTGCCATGGTTTGGCCATTTTTCTTTGCCTTATCCCAGTTCCACTCTTCATCTTCCATGAAATGAACATCTCTGCTTATAACAATTTTCCCAGTTTGTGGTTGGAAAATTTTATAAGCTTTTGCAATAGTGCTATAGCCAATTAAGATGCCTAGAAGTGCTCTTTTGTCTAACTTATCTCTCTTGATCTGTGGAACATGAGTGAAACACAAACGACCAAATATTTTGAGAAAATTTAGAGATGGTTTATGACCATACCAAACCTCATAGGGTGTCTGATCCTTGACTGCTTTTGTCGGTGGTCTATTTTGCAAGAACTGTTTGGGTAGATTCTTCTCATGCAACATACATCTAGTCATTTCTAAGATATATTTGTTTCTCCTTTCACTAACTCCATTTTTTTGCGGAGTGTAGGGGGCTGTTAGCTGATGCTCAATGCCATCTTCTTCATAAAATGCATTGAAATTTTCTAAGGTATATTCCTTGCCATTATCAGACCTCAATATTTGAATTTGGTTGCCACTTTGACTTTCGACAATCTTCTTTAACTTCTAGAATACTCCAGCCACTTCTGACTTGAATTTTATGAAAAAAATCCAACACATTCTTGTGAAATCATTAATAAAAGCAACATAATATCGACTACCTACTAATGCGGGAGTTCTCTAAGGTCCAGAAACATTTGTGTGGACTAAATGCAGCTCACAAGTGGCTCTCCATGCTGGCTTGGGAAATGGCTTTCTATTTTGCTTTCCAAATTGACAAGCCTTACAGGTCGGTATGTGATCATCAAACTCTGGAAGATCAATTGCCATCCTTTTGGACTTCATTTGTAGTAGCCCTTGGTGGTGATAGTGCCCGAGCCCCTTGTGCCACACCATTAAGAAGTTTTCTTTGGTTAAAAAAGCTGATTGCTCCTCCTGCATTGGATTGAGTGAAAAGCTCCTCCCTGCCATCTTAACTTCGAACATCTTTTAGCCTATAGCATCCTCTATCACACATGCCTTCTCCATGAACATCACTTTGAATCCCTTCTCTATTAATTGACCAACACTAACCAAGTTTTGATCAATATCTGGTACATAGAGAACATCGGTGGTCAGCTTGGTTCCTGAACAGCTTGCAATGGCTATGGTGCCCTTTCCTTTGACTGCAATATATTCACCGTTTCTAATTCTGACCTTCTTGAACTCGGTGCTCTTCAATTCTTTGAACAACTCCTTGTCATGTGTCATATGATTAGTGCAGCCACTATCAATGAGCTAGCTTTCACTTGATTTATGACTCGTGAAACAAGTTGCAATGAAAAGCTGGTCTTCTTCTTCTTGATCTGCCACTTGTGCTTCGTCTCCTTGTTGCTGATTTTTATTCTTGCAAATGACAGCTTCATGTCCCATTTGATTGCACTTGCTGTACTTTGCATCTAGCCTCAAGCACTTGAAAGGAGGGTGACCTTTCTTGCCACAATGTTGACATGGAGGGTAATCCTTCTTTACTCCTGATCTTCTATTTCCAACTTTGCTTTTGTTCCCAGTCTCCACTTGCAGCTTGAAACTTCTTGTTCTTGGGCCTCCTATTCTTTCCATCATCTTGATGCTTGACTGGTAGAGCTCCTTTGATGGCTCCTTCTTGCCTCATTACACACCTCTACTCTTGTGCTTGCAAAGCACTTAAGAGTTCTGCCAGAGTAATCTTTGACAGATCCTTCATGTTTTCTAAGGTGGTGATGGTAGCCTCAAATCTCTCAGGCATTGTTACAAGGATTTTCTCCACAATCCTTGAATCTGCCAGAGACGAACCTAGTAGCCTGACCTTATTGGCTATGCTAAGGAGCTTGTCAGAATACTCCTTAATTGTCTCAGTTTCCTTCATCTTCTGCAGCTGAAAATCACGTACAAGATTCAGTACTTGCATCCCATGAATCCTCTCATCTCCTTTGTACTCAGTCTTGAGATAATCCCATATCTCCTTTGCTGACTTTAGAGACATAATTCGGGTAAAAATGGTTGATGAAACTATAGCAAACAAACAGGCTTTTGCCTTTGATTTCTTTGTCTTCTTCTCCTTTTGTGCTTTGATTGTGCCATGGGGGGGTTGGTAGGTAATGCAGGGATCTCATAATCCTCTTCCACTGCTTCCCAAAGATCCAAAGCCTCTAACTATGTCTCCATGCATACTGCCCAAATCTGATAGTTGTCTCCATAAAAAACTGGGGGTGCAATTGAAGAGAAATTGGCTTCAGCTTCCATGTTACGTCAAACACTCACACAGGTCCCTTAAGAAGAGAGCTCTGATACCAATTGTTGGTATTTTATCAGAAAAAGAAAAGTGCAATTGTTGAAAGTTATTGCAATGTGCTTTGATGAGAGCCACGTTGAAAGGAAGAAAACTAAAAACATTCATTTAGTTCAGCAACGTTTACAATTTAAACCAAAAAAAAATAACAACCCACTAACAACATGACCCTAAGTTTAAGCCATGAACATAAACTCAAATAACAAAATGCCTAAAAAATAGCAACTACTTGAAACACAACTAAACAACATTAAAATCCACATCAGCAGCCCTAAACACGTCATCTAACAGGATGTTAAGAACTTTTGTTCCGTGTTAAACACAATCAGGAATTTTGAACTTTGATTTTTTTTTTTCTTTTACTTATTTTAAAAGGACAATTTTATCCCGTCTTTCCCGGGTGAAGAGTACTCTAGGCTTGCTATTCTCACTTTTGTTCACAAAGTGGTCACAAGGTTCGAATGGAAGAGCATTTTTCCCAATGAAAATAGTTGGCGACATGATGCCTGCCCCTGAAAATGGTCTTCCAATTCGCCTCCGATCTCATTTGACTTGATAATTTTTTTAAATCATTTTGAACATTGTGGTTATTGTTATTATTTTTCCTTTGCTTTCTTTCGTGTTGTACGATGTAATAAGTAAAATTTTAATGTTACTTCATCATATCCTACAATCTTTTTTCATGTAAAAGTTTACCCTCGAGTGGAACGCAATATTTCTAGGAGGAAGAAGGTGCATTGGTATTCTGTGATTGGATTATGGTCTCCCTCACTTCTTACCGTATTTTATGCTACAAGAATCGTATTATAATGGAAAAATTTATTGTAGCGTCAAAGTATAAGTTTCTCAATTATACACAGAAACGAGTTCGACTCATTCATAATTGATCGAAGTGTTTCAACAATCACAATATCAACTACTGTTAGTAAGTTGTTATAACAGTAAAAATCCTTCGTTCTTTCTCTTAAGATACATGCAGGGTTTAATATTTTATAACTCCACTTTAAAACCACTCCACTTTAAAATCTTTAGCCGATCAATATTATAATGTGAAAGGAATGAGAGTGGAATGATATCAATAATTTTTTAAATAAAAAAATGATCAGATATTGATTTTTGTATATGCTTTTACATGTCACTTTATGGAAATTCTAAAACTAGTTATCATTGTTGATGCAACTTTTCCTTTGACACTAACTACAATTCAAATAAGCACCACTATAACATGGGAAACTAACAAAAATATTGTACTACCGGTGAAATGTGGAAATTATGCGACATAAATGCAATCCTGGCCGAGAAATACCTGATATTGGACATTAATGTACCCCCACCATTCAAATTCTCCTATCTGGAGGCCACTTAGGATGTGCCTACATAAAGATTATGCGAAGGAAAAGTGTTGTATTCCAAAGAAAAAGTGTTGTCTTTTTTAGAAATAGTCTCGTATCTAATGTAAAATGATATTCAGTATATTGATATTTGATATATTAATATAAATGTGAATTTTAATTATTAAAAATGCAAACTCATATAGAAGAAAGTATAAATATAATTATATTGAAAACATAAACATAAATAAAAGTGTAAAAACCGTATTCATATGTTATTAATGAATGAAAAAATAAAATAAAGTTATTCATTTTTAATTTCCAAGTCTAACACATAACAAATATTTTAAGAAATATATTCAAATACCACTTTTCTTTTTCAAAAACAATCAATCGCAATATCAATAAATATTTCTAACATCATTTTCAAAACATTATTATTTCTTTTTCGTATCTAAAAAAACAAAACTAATTCCAAAATGCTTCCAAACATGCCCTTTGTTTAATCTACATTATTTGGCCACTTGGCTTTCATTTTGCTGAGTTAACGTTAGAGCCCTTTAGCGATGTAGAGAAATTTTTTTTTATTTTTTATTTTTTAATGATACGGCAACCAACATTAGACTTGAACATTACGTCTCAACAAAGTTGGCGTCTAATACCCGATAACTTCATTTGTTTAGCACATCTCTTAAATTTAAATCAACACTTGGAAAGACATTATAAACTATGGACGTGAAAAAAAAAAAAAAAAATCCAAATGCACAAGCGAGAAATTGACACCAGAAAGAAAAGCCAAAACATATCTTTTGAAATTTAACCGTACTTAAAAATCTCATTAGAAACCTTGTTCATAAAATCACTAGGAAAAAAAAAAAAAGCACCAAATAAGAGACAAAGAAGGTTCGTGTTTATTATTTACCAAAGATGATATTACGGAAGGAAAGTAATATCTCTGTTAGCCTAAGCCCCGCAAAAAAGAAGTAGAATGCCATCATTTTATCTCAAATAGAGAAATAGCATAAGAAACTAGTCAATCAACAGGAAGATAACCCTTTCCGAAATTTCTTAAAAGCCATTCACGACAAATGGATTTCTTATTTGTTTATTGTAATAATGTAATCGACAAATGAATCTAGCCATTTTTCTTTATCGAGGAATATGTATAGCAGTGCATGAAGCAATCTTAATAGCTTATTTGAATAATAGGCTATATCAAATCTCACACACGGTAAATAGTCATTGTTATTTGATATTATTTAATTAATCATGCTGAACCTACAGTTGTCGAGCATTTGTTGGAGACTTGCCGTGGTTTCCTTCATGCTTCTTTGCGAATCCAAATGTACGAATATGCGCCTATAAAAGACACGCATCATCTGTATTATTTCTCCAGTCAAACTTTCTTAATATAACTATATTACTAATATTTTGATAAAATTCACTTTGGTTGAAGATCTAAGAAAGCTAGGAAATATTAATGAAATTACCCTAAAACTTTGTTCACCAATCCTTTTTTTTTTTTTTTTTAATTTGCTATTCTCTAAAAAGTCTATCTAGCTGTTCTAGAACTGAGTACTTTGTATTGCACCCTTGAAAAGCTTAGGTTAAATCCTCAAGGTTAGATAGTCATTAAACCTGTTTTGCACTTGAACATCATCTAAGATGGATGGAATCTATCCTTAAAAGACAACACTTAGCACGTCTCAATCATAATTCCATCTTTGGCAGCATCCCATTTTTTACTTAAATCTCCAACAAAAAGACATATGTGATATGATGCCCACACCAAAGAAAAGTCTTCCGATTCGCCATCAATGTCCTTCTTTGGTCCATCCAGATTGAATCCAATTACAATCACTATAAGGAATGCATTAAGCGGGAAAGACATTTTAATATATTTTATTTATTTTTAAACTGATTAATAATATATTAGAAATTATTCATTACATTGCTATATGTCCTCATCTTATTTACATGTTAAAGCAAATGTAAGCAAATATGGCTCATTGACTACTTGTTGTTAAACTGTTAGAATGTTACATACAATAATCTTTTGTATATAAGAAGATAATGTTCTAAAGTAAATAGTTTAAATCTATAATTCGTAGTCTATAGAGTTAGATTGAGCATATAACTCATGTTAAGACTATTATGTCATCTAAAGCTAATTAAGAAGATGGTTTGTCTTGACTATTTAGAGCATTTAACTCCCGAGTAGAGACACAAATATGTTGATTGGTGATGATATATTAGACTAAGATCAAAGTGCAATTAATCTACGTAGTTTACTTAAGTAGATTAATTTAGTTTCGACGTTTATTGTATAATAACCTTAATCCTGAGTAAGTGAATCGCTTTATATATATGACTTGTGTACTTTGATGTTTGAAAGGCTAAAGGTCTCAGAGATATGAAGCTTATAAATCAGTTCATTGGGTACATAACTTGTATACGATTGAAGGTTTACTTACAGATATGGAATCATAACTCTAATGAGAAATAAAAGTTATCCTCTTAAAGACAATATACTAGATATGAAAATGGACAAGGCTCTGGGTTGTTTGCTTAGTAGATGACTTCTTATTCACATATGGTGAATAATCATTTTCTTAATCGGGTGTATAATTGATCTTTAAGCTAGCGTGATCAATAGATCGAACAGACTTTGATATAAGATTTATTTTAAATATCATATGAGGGTATTGCATACATAACAGGGTCATTGGACAATGGCTAAACACTTGCTTGCATAATACAGTATATATTTGGGAGTGTAGTTTCAAGTTTATAGTAGTATAACTCTGAAACTAATAATTGTGTAATATGTTTATTTAATATAGAATAATAGTTGCATGATTATTAAAACTCACATTATATATATCTAATCAGTCCTTATACTAGCTCCACATAATTCCATAACAAATACTAATTGATTGTGGTATTCTTTATGGCTTGTATTCTTGCATTTAGTAAAGATAAAAGTCTGGGTCACTTGATTTCTAGTGTAGGCATTTTTCTATAAGGCCAAGGGAAAAATTATAATTTTGTTTTATTTAATTAAAAGGATACATATTTAATTTGTATAAATATTTATTTTGAAAAATAAGGTTTGAAATTTAAATTAATTGTATTTGTCTTTTAAATGATGAATATGAGATTAATTTAAATTTTGAAAATCTTGTTTGAATAAATATTTTAAAGTGAAAGATTATCCCATTTGAATATAAATTAAACAAAATCTTATCCTTGCACACTGAAAGTGGACTGTTTTTCTTAGGATTTAGAAAACATGATTTTCTCTTAATTTGATTTTATTTATGATAATTATCACAAATTGTTTAATTCAAATAAAGTTGTCATAATTTGATTTTAAATTTAAACTAGAGTTATAGAACATTATCCATATGGACAAAATCACAAGATTTGTGAAGTTTGAAATTTGAATCAAATTTTGATTTTCAGACCTATAGGTGGACAAATTTTTTGCATATCCCAAGGGAGAAATTCGACCATCACAAGAGGAGGAGAGAGAAAAAAATCTTTTTTAGAATTATGTTTCAATTTTGAATATCCTAATCCTGGAATGGCCGAATTTTTTGAGGATGTCCTCTAGGGAAGAATCAACCTTGGTGAGGGAGGAGAGAGAAATTTTTTTTTTCTTGAGTCCTATTCAAATTCTAAAAACCACCTAAGACAATTTTATAAATAGGACCCTTGAGACTTATATTTTCCTTAAACCACAAACTCTCAAGTAAGCGAATTTATTATTATACCTCTCACTCGTAATAAATTAATTTTTAGAGATCTAGGTGGTAAAAAAGGAGACAAACCATACAGTGAAGGAAATAAATCGGTAAAAACGTATCAGAGTAGCGTAGCAGAACAATAAAAATTTTTCAAGATCGTTAAATATCTCATGATGTCATATACAATAAACCAACAACAATTTAAACTCATACCTCAAGGACGCCAATCTTGCAGGAGGAGAATGACTGGAGGGCTTCAACCAACTAGCCTTCTCTACTATTCTCCAATTCCCGAATGGCAGAGTGTGTGGGCACTCTGAATCTCGATCGGTATGCTAGCACTGCTAGTCTTCTTCCAACTACCCAGATCTTCAAAGAACTTATTGTCACGATGAGTTGTGCAATAATAAGCCTACTCACCTGAGAGTCCGTGGTTTAAGATAACTGGAGTGGTATGACCTCTATTTATAGACTTGCATGAGGTGATTCTCTGAATTCGAATTGGATTAAGAGAAGATTTTCTCCCTTATCCATAACATAAAATCCAAAATTATCTAAGGGGAAAATCCCAACAAAATTTCAGCCAATATTAGGATTATCCAATTCAAATCTAAACAAGATTTTAACATGAATCTTATCTCCCTTTTTCAACCAAAAAATCCAAAAATCCAAGGGGAAAATCCCGACAAAAATTTCGGCCACTTTTGGATAAGGGAAAAATCAAAATTCCACTAGGATTTTCAAACTTGAATCTTATCTCATCCTTATCGAAAATAACCAAAAATCTTCTAGGAGATTCACTCAAAAATTCTGCCAATATCAGGGCGGAGAGAATCCAAATTCAACTGGGATTGAAACTTGAATTTTTCCTTGAACCTTATCCATAAAAAATATGAAAATTCCATAAGGATAATCCTCAAAATTTGCGTCCATTATTGTTAGGATTTGGATTCAAAATTCAAGTAGGATTCTAACAAGATTTTCCTCTCCATATCCAACTCAAATTCGAATTTCATTCCTTGTGGATTTACCACAAGAAATTCGAATCCCACTTGGACTATAATTCAAAATTTGAATTTTAAATTTCAAATTCAAATTTCAAATTTCAAATTTCAAATTTAAATTTCAAATTCAAATTTCAAATTTCAAAATTCAAATTTCAAAATCCACAAAAGAGTTGTATTTCAAATTCTTGTTCTCATGGATAATTTTCTACAATTCCAATCCAATCTCAAATAAAATCATGACAACTTTATTTGGAGTTCGAATAATTGTGTACTCTATTATCCAAAACAAAATCTGAATCCAACTGGAGAGAATTTTGTCCACCATCCTAATCCTATGTGAACACCATTCATGCATAATAAACTAGCCAATAGCATACACAAATCAATTTTTCCAAACATTAAGGAATTATGTGGAGCTAGTAGAGGGACTAATTGGACATATATAATCGGACTCCCGCAAATCCATAAGATCATCATTTTTTACCGAACAACTCAATCATATGATCATTAATTTCAGAGTCACATCACTATAAACCTGAAACTGAACTCCCAATTATATACCGTATTACGTAAGCCTATGACAAGCTATCGTCCAATGACCTTGTCATGTATGCAAAACCCTCATATGATATCCATGATCAGCCTTAGGTCGAAGTCTGTTTAATCCTACTGATCAGGCGATCTTAAAGTTCCATTATACTACCGAATAAAGAAAATGATTATTCACCATATGTGAATAAGAAGTCATCCGCCCAGCAGACGACCCAAGGCCTTATCCATTTTCACATTCAGTATAATGCCTTTAAGCGGATACCCTTAACTCCTCATTAGAGCTATGATTCCGATATCTGTAAATGAACCCTTCATTGTATACAAGACATGCACCCAACGAACCGGTCTATAAGCTTACTACCTCTGAGACGCTTTAGCCATTGGAATATTAAAGTACACAAGTCATATACATGAAGCTGTCCATCTACTCAGGATTAAGGTTACTGCACAATGAATGTTAAAAGCAGATCGATCCACTGAAAGCGGACTTCGTAGATCAATCACGCTTTAGTCCCAATCTAATATGTCACCATCAAGCAACATATCTATGTCTCTACTTGGGAGTCTAGCTCCAGCCAGTCAAGACAAACCGTCCCCTCCAAGGCTTTATACAACATAATAGTCTTAACATGAGTTAGATGCTTGGTCTAATCCCATAGACTACAGACCATAGTTTAGACCGTTTACTTTAGAACATTGTTTTCTCGCATACAAAAGTCCATTGCATGTAATGTTCCAACAGTTTAACACAAGCAGTCAAGGAGCCATATTTGCTTACATTTACTTTAACATGTAAATAAAACGAGGATAGATAGTAATATAATGAATAACTTATATATATAATTTTATTATCCAGTTCAAAATAAATACATCAAAATATCTCTAATGCTTAGGGCATTTCCTAACAATCTCCCACTTCCTCTAAGCCAGTAAATGTGCCATGTTACGCATCCCCATTGCCTCTACGTGCCTCTCAAAACTTCTAGCCACCAAAGTCTTAGTAAAGGGATCGACAATGTTGTCCTCGGACGCGATCTTACATACATCTACTTGTCCTGTCTCCACGTGCCCTCTAATATCAACTTCCTCGAATCCTTGTAAGTCTGGAAGACTCAGTCCGTGTATCCTATGGGTGTTAGGTCTCTTCCAGAATACACCAACATATAATCACTTGTTCTCTTAAGATACTTAAGTATATGCTTTACTGCTTACCAGTGCTTGGTTCCAGGATTCGCTTGATATCGACTCACCATACCTACTGCAAAACATATGTCCGGGCGAGTGCAAAGCATAGCATACATAAGACTACCCATAGCGGATGCATAAGGGACCTTACTCATACGCTCTCTTTCTTCCGATGTCTTTGGACAATCATTCAATGAAAGAGTTAGACCGGTAATAGAAGGTTGTGTACCTTTCTTTGCCTCTTGTATTGCATATTTGTCAATTATTTTATCTATGTATGAAGCTTGGGATAATGCTATCATTTTGTTCTTTCGATCTCTGAAGAGAGGAATGCCTAGAACATAATTAGCTTCTCCCAAGTCCTTCATGACAAACTATTGGTGTAACCAAAGCTTAACCGATGATAAATTCCCTACATCATTCCCAATGAGTAGTATATCATCGACATAGAGTATCAGAAAGACCACTTTTCCATCCTAAATACGTTTATAAACACAGGGTTCATCAACGTTCTGCTCAAAACCAAATGTCTTAATCGCTTGATCAAACCTCTGGTTCCATGAGTGGGATGCTTGCTTTAATCCATAAGTGGATTTAAGCAACTTGCAGACTTTCCTTTCTTGGCCTTTTGCTACAAACCTTTCGGGCTGTATCATGTAGATACACTCCTCAAGATGGCCATTCAAGAATGCCGTCTTGACATCCATTTGCCAGATCTCGTAATCGAGAGCCGCAGCAATGGACAGAAGAATACGGATAGACTTCAGCATAGCAACAGGTGAAAAGGTTTCATCGTAATCGATTCTAGCCTTTTGCGTGTACCCCTTTGCAACCAGTCTAGCATTGAAAGTTTCCACTTTCCCTTCTGTATCCTTCTTTCTTTTATAGACCCATTTGCATCTAATGGGTTTTATCCCATCCGGCAAATCTATAAGTTCCCAAATAGAGTTAGATTTCATAGAATCCATCTCATTGTTCATAGCCTGTTTCCAAGATTTAGAATCAGCATTATTTATAGTTTCATCATAGGTGACCAGATCATCCTCATGCTCATGAGCCTCGGCCTGGTATACCTCAGCATCATACATGAAGAAATTAGGTTTCTTTGAAACCCTCCTACTATGACGAGGCACCCTAAATTGTTGGTCGTCTGCAGGTCTTTCACTGGAACTCAGACTTGCATCCAAGACCGAGACCTACGGAGTAGTTCTTTCACCCAATAACTCCTCTAGCACCACTTTACTTCGAGGCTTAAAGTTATTCATATGACTTTCCTCCAAGAATGTCGCATGGGTTGAAACAATGACTTTTTGTTCCTTTAGGTTATAGAACAGACCTCTTTTAGTTCCCTTTGGATACTCTACAAACATGCATATTTCTGATCCTGATTCCAACTTCTTCGCATCCCCATCCAGTACATATGCCGGGCAGCCCCATATTCTCCTATGTCCAAGAGAGGGCTTCCTGTCACGCCACAATTCATACGGAGTTCTGGGAATTGATTTGCTTGGAACCTGGTTTAGAATATAGTACGCCGTTTGTAAAGCATATCCCCAAAATGATAATGGCAGCGTTGAATAACTCATCATGGATCGTACCATATCCAACAAGGTCCTGTTTCTCCTTTCGGCTACACCATTCTATTGTGGAGTACCAGGGGCAGTCAATTGGGATAATATCCCGTTCTCTACAAGATGTCCTAGAAATTCGTCGGAGAGGTATTCACCACCTCGATCAGATCTAAGTGTCTTTATGAATTTATCCAATTGCTTTTCTACTTCCGCACGATACTCTTTGAACTTGTCAAAGGTTTTGCTCTTGCGGTGCATCAGATACACATATCCATACCTCGAGTAATCGTCTATAAAGAAGACATAATACTCGAACCCTCCTCGTACTGTGACGTTCATGGGGCCACATATGTCAGTGTGCACAATTTCTAAGAGCTCTTGAGCCCTAATACCCTTAACTCCAAAAGACCTCTTAGTCATCTTTCCTTCTAGACAAGACTCACATTGAGGAAGACGTACCTCCTCCAGAGATTCTAGAGGACCGTCTTTCACTAATCTTTGAATCCTATCCTGATTAATATGACCAAGTCTTAAATGCCAAAGATACGGCTTGTTAGAGTGAGAAACTTTCAACCTTTTAGAGTTATCTATTAATTCGGTGTTAAGCAGTGAGTACATCTTTGGTTTGATCAAATATATGTTTCCATCCATCCATCCAGAACAGATAAAAGACTTATTTCTACGAATATCAACTTTTTACTAAAAGAAACTGAATAAGAATCCTTTATTAAACAAGCTACCGATATAAGGTTCCTCCTAAAATCAGGAACATAGAAACAGTCTTTCAATAAAATAAACCTAAATTCATCAAAATAAAGATAAATATCTCCCACTGCCTCAGCCACCACCAAGCTGTCATCTCCAGTCTGCAACGAGAGGCTCCTATCATGTAGACTTCTCGTTTCCACGAACCCCCTGCATAGAAACACAAACATGATTAGTGGCGCTCGAATCAATGACCTAAGTGTTTTTCGATTCTTCCACTAAACATGCTTTTAAGTAGTAAAGTTCCTTACCTTCCTTGCCCTTCGTGGCTAAGATTTCCCAGCAAGCCTTCTTAAAGTGACCTACCTTCCCATAGCCGAAGCACTTGGACTTTTTAGGGTCCCTGGGCTTCTTGTTCTTCTTTTTCTTCTTCCCATCCGAGAGAGGAGGATTAGAAGAACTGGAAGCCACTTGCTTTTGATTTGGCCTCTTCCTCTTCCATAAGAGTTTGGAAGATTCTGCCAAATTGGCCTCTCCTATGGATTGGACTGCATCCCCATCCCTGATCATCCGCTCATAAGCTTGGAGTTGTTTCATGAGCTCGGTTAGTCCTAACTCCCTTGTCGCCAAATTGTATGCGGCCTTAAACCCCACAAAATCTTTAGATAGAGTTTTGAACACCATCTCGATCTGGGTGTTGTAGTCTAACTCAGCACCGTTCTTGACAGCCTCAGCGAAAAATCCCATTAGAGTGATCATATGGTCCTTCACCAGAGTACCCGCCTTTTACTTAGAGTTCATAATACTGGTTATAGCAGACTGTTGAGCCAACTTTTCTTGGCCTCCGAACATGTCTTCTAGATTTTCCATGATCTCCAAAGCAACTTGATAAGTCTAATGCTGCTTTTGTAAAGCACTCGTCATGCTAGCAAGAATGTAGCATCGAGCTATCTCAGTGGATTCTCTCCAACGAGTATAGGCAACCGGGACTTCCTCAAGTAATGTGTCAGGTTTGGGCCCTAGTGGGCATGGTTCATCTAGTACGAACTTGTGTCTCTCGCAGCTGAGAACTACCAACAGATTTCTTTTCCAATCTTTATAATTATCACCATTCAGTTTATTCTCAGTAAGTATTGAAATGAGGGGTGTTGGTGACATTTTGAACTGAAATAAAATTATACTAGACATCATTACAAAGCCCAAGCAAATATACAGATAATTTAGCAAATAAAACATACAAGTATGATTCTACATGAAACTTGAAAAACATGTAGCATTGCAACGATAATTCTCAGTACCTATTGCCCTAAGCCACCGAGGGGTGGTCATGAAACAAATAGCCGGAACATGGACTCCGTCCAATTAATATATGTTACCTTAAATCTGTTAGGAAATGCCCTAAGCATTAGAGACATTTTGATGTATTTATTTTGAAATGGATAATAAAATTATATATAGAGGTTATTTATTACATTGCTATCTGTCCTCATCTTATTTACATGTTAAAGTAAATGTAAGCAAATATGGCTCCCTGACTGCTTGTATTAAACTGTTAGAACGTTGCATGCAATGGAATTTTGTATACGAGAAGACAATGTTCTAAAGTTAGCGGTCTAAACTATAGTCTGTAGTCTATGGGGTTAGACCGAGCATCTAACTCATGTTAAGACTATTATGTTGTCTAAAGCCTTGGAGGGGATGGTTTGTCTTGACTGTCTGGAGCTGGACTCCCAAGTAGAGATATAGATATGTTGCTTGGTGGTGACATATTAGACCGAGACTAAAGCGTGATTGATCTACGAAGTCCGCTTTGAGTGGATCAATCTGCTTTTGATGTTCATCATGCAGTAACCTTAATCCTGAGTAAAAGGACAGCTTCATGTATATGACTTGTGTACTTTGATGTTCCAATGGCTAAAGTGTCTCAGAGGTAGTAAGCTTATAGACCGGTTCGTTGGGTGCATGACTTGTATACAATGAAGGGTTCGTTTACAGATATCGGAATCATAGCTCTAATGAGGAGTTAAGGGTATCCTCTTAAAGGCATTATACTGAATGTGAAAATGGACAAGGCCTTGGGTCGTCTGCCGGGCGGATGACTTCTTATTCACATATGATGTATAATCATTTTCTTTATTTGGTACTATAATGGAACTTTAAGATAGCCTGATCAGTAGGATTAAACGGACTTTGGCCTAAGGCTGATCATGGATATCATATGAGGGTTCTGCATGCATGACAAGGTCATTGGACGATAGCTTGTCACAGGCTTACGTAATACGGTATATAATTGGGAGTTCAGTTTCAGGTTTATAGTGGTGTGACTCTGAAATTAGTGATCATATGATTGAGTTGTTCGGTAAAAGAATGATGATCATATGGATTTGCGGGAGCCCGATTATATATATCCAATCAGTCCATCTACTAGCTCTACATAATTCCTTAACGTTTGGCAAATTGATTTGTGTATGCTCTTGGCTGGTTTATTATGCATGGATGGTGATGACACAGGATTAGGATGGTAGACAAGATTCTCTCCGGTTGGATTCAGATTTTGTTTTGGATAATAGAGTACACAATTATTCGAACTCCAAATAAAGTTACCATGATTTTATTTGAGATTGGATTGGAGTTGTAGAAAATTATCCATGAGAACAAGAATTTGAAACACAACTATTTTGTGGGTTTTGAAATTTGAATTTTGAAATTTGAAATTTGAAATTTGAATTTGAAATTTGAATTTAAAATTTGAATTTGAAATTCGAAATTGAAATTTGAATTTGAAATTCGAATTTGAAATTTGAAATTTGAAATTTGAATTTGAAATTCGAATTTGAAATTTGAAATTCAAATTTTGAATCACAGTCCAAGTGGGATTCGAATTTGTTGTGGAAAATCCACAAGGTTTGAAATTCGAATTTGAGTTGGATATGGAGAGGATAATCTTGTTAGAATCCTACTTGAATTTTGAATCCAAATCCTAGCTAAAAGTTGGACGAAATTTTGAGGATAATCCTCAATGGATTTTCTGTTTTTGTGGATAAGGTTCAAGGGAAAAATTCAAGTTTCAATCCCAGTTGAATTTGAATTCTCTCCTCCCCAGAAAGTGGCCGAAATTTTAGAGAATATCTCCTGGGAAAATTCGGTTATTTTGGATAAGGACGAGATAAGATTCAAGCTTGAAAATCCTAGTGGAATTTTGATTCTCCCTTATCCTAAATGTGGCCTAATTTTTTGAGGAGATTTTCTCCTAGGAAATTTCGGATTTTTTGGTTGAAAAAGGGAGATAAAATTCTAGTTAAAATCTTATTTAGATTTGGATTGGACTTATCCAAAATGGTCGAATTTCATTGTTGGGATTTTCCCTTGGAAAATCCCAACAATGAAATTCGACCATTTTGGAAAATTCAGATTTTATGGTTATGGATAAGGGAGAATATCTTTTCCTAATCCAATTTGAATTCAGAGAATCACCTCATGCAGGTCTATAAATAGAGGTCCTGCCACTCCAGTTCTCTTAGACCACAGACTCTCAGGTGAGCAGGCTTGTTGGTGCACAGCCCACCGTGACAATAAAGTTCTTTAAAGATCTGGGTGGTCAGAAAAAGACTAGCAGTGCTAGCATATCAATCGAGGTTCAGAGTGCCCATACACTCAGCCATTCGGGAATTGGAGAATAGTAGAGAAGGCTAGTTGGTTGAAGCCTCCGGTCATTCTCCTCCTGCAGATTGGCGTCCTTGAGGTATGAGTTTTAATTGTTGTTGGTTTATTGTATATGGCATCATGAGATATTTAACGATCTAAAAATTTTTATTGTTCCGCTGCGCCACTCTGATATGTTTTTACCGATTTATTTTCCTACAAAATCCTCCAAGGTTAAGACATATATTAGTAACCGCTTATTTGGCCACTAGTTTAGTTAACAGAGCTTCTAGGAAAGGTTAATAACTAAATGAGTCTTGAGTGTATAACCATTGTTTATGTCACCCGATCCACGTCCTACCAAGCCACCGAGGGGTGGTCATGAATAGGATCGTACCCGAACACGTTTTCCACATAGGAGATCCAATCTAGTATACCGACGGCGGTAAACACCTACCGAGGGGTGTGGTTAGGGCAGAATTGACGCGAGGTGTTACCATGCTTTCACATATGAATCAACAATGGAGGTCGTGGGTTTTGTTTGAAACCCTCTCCCACTCAATATTTTGAAAAACATGCAAGTTTTGATAAATATGTATGATCAATATAGTATGAGCGGCACTTACCTATCCTATATGACATGTTATCAAATATGCATATAAAACATCCATCAATACATATTTATACATCCATGACATATCATAAAAAAAATAATTGATAGAATAACCAAGCCATGGTTCCATTCTAGAACAAAGAAAATAAAGATTAAAAAATTCTATCCAAAGCATTCTTTGGGTCTTGAATTTTGTTTCGTCTTCTTGTATCCATCTTTATGTAGTCTCTCAATTTATTTCTCATCCTAAGGATCATTTAAAATTTAAATTCCAAAAATTTAAATTTCAAATTCAAATTTTAAACATCATGTGTAATAATATGTAATTTTAAATTTTAAATTACATATCTTTAAACATGATTTAAAATTAAATATCAAATTTAAAAAATAAAAAAATTTTGATTTTAGAACCATCGCCCCATCGCCCCCGGAGGTCGGCAGCCGCTGTGGGTAGCTCCCAGCCCCCAGCCCCCAGCCCCTGGGGGCTGGCAGCCCATGGTCCCCCCATGTGCAGCCCTACTGGGCTTGGCCTGCAGCCCAGTAGGGCTGCACATGGGGGGGCCATGGGCTGCCAGCCCGGCCAAGCCTGTAGCACCAGGCTGCACGCCTAGGCTAGGCGCAGCAGCCGGCAGGCTGCAGGCAGCGCTTGTAGCCACAGGCTGCACGCCCAGGCTGTAGCCCGCCTTGGGGAGGCCACGACCACCCTCGGTTACAGGCCAAGCCTGCGGCTGTGGGTGGTCATGGCCTGTACAGGGGCTGTCGCAGCCCCATCCTGCCCGAGGGCAGGGGTTGCAGCCCCACCAAGGCCTGATGGCCTATTCTGAGGCATCGTGTCTCGATTTTTGTGCCATATTCCAATTTACCTATTAGGATCTCCAAAAATTAATTTGAATCCCAATTAAATTGAAATTTTTCACACAATCAAAATTTCAACCTTTAAATCAACTTTTACTTTTGGGAAAAATAAATTACGATCTTCAATCTTCAATCTCCTCCAAGAATAATTACATAAAAAATTCTAAACCGTTTCCGGTGTACAAAAATTCGAATCATAATAATTCTAAGAGACAAAATTAAAATCCATGAGAAAATTACAGTATTAATAAACTGCTCCCATGGTTACATAAAAAATCCTAGATACAATTTTTCTAAATTCTAAGGAACCATAACCGGCATAAACAAACATGCTTACAATAATTCAAAAAATTAAAATAACCATATACTACATACATAATTCATGATAACAACATAAAGGAATCCTAGAATGTCACTCTCTAAATATCAAATCCATACATAAATAAAAAGACTAAGCAATTGTCTAATTTATATACATAGCATAGTCATGAGATGGCTTTGATATCAATTGAAGGAAATAAATTGGTAAAAACGTATCAGAATGGTGCAGTGGAACAATAAAAATTTTTCAAGATCGTTAAATATCTCATGATGCCATATATCATAAACCAACAATAATTTAAACTCATACATCAAGGACGCCAATCTTACAGGAGGAGAATGATCGGAGGGCTTCAACCAACTAGCTTTTTCTACTATTCTCCACTTCCTCAATGGCTGAGTGTGTGGACACTCTGAACCTCGATCGGTATGCTAGCACTGCTAGTCTTCTTTCGACCACCCAGATCTCTAAAGAACTTATTGTCACGGTGAGTTATGCAACAATAAGCCTGCTCACCTGAGAGTCTGTGGTCTGAGAGAACTGGAGTAGCAGGACCTCTATTTATAGACTTGCATGAGGTGATTCCCTGAATTTGAATTAGATTAGGCGAAGATTTTCTCCCTTATCCACAACATAAAATCTGAAATTATCCAAGGGGAAAATCCCAACAAAATTTCAGCCAACATTAGGATTATCCAATTCAAATCTAAATAAGATTTTAACATGAATCTTATCTCCCTTTTTCAACCAAAAAATCCAAAAATCCAAGGGGAAAATCCCAACAAAATTTCGGCCACTTTTGGATAAGGGAAGAATCAAAATTCCACTAGGATTTTCAAGCTTGAATTTTATCTCATCCTTATCCAAAATAACCGAAAATCTTCTAGGAGATTCACTCAAAAATTCAGCCATTATTAGGGAGGAGAGAATCCAAATTCAACTGGGATTGAAACTTGAATTTTTCCTTGAACCTTATCCATAAAAAATCTGAAAATTCCATGAGGATAATCCTCAAAATTTTCATCCATTATTGTTAGGATTTGGATTCAAAATTCAAGTAGGATTCTAACAAGATTTTCATCTCCATATCCAACTCAAATTCGAATTTCATTCCTTGTGAATTTACCACAAGAAATTCGAATCCCACTTGGATTGTGATTCAAAATATGAATTTCAAATTTCAAATTTCAAATTTCAAATTTCAAATTCGAATTTCAAATTCAAATTTCAAATTCAAATTTCAAATTTCAAAATTCAAAATTCAAAATTCAAAATTCAAATTTCAAATTTCAAATTTCAAAATTCAAATTTCAAAATTCACAAAACAGTTGTATTTCAAATTCTTGTTCTCATGGATAATTTTCTGCAACTCCAATCCTATCTCAAATAAAATCATGGCAACTTTATTTAGAGTTTGAATAATTGTGTACTCTATTATCCAAAACAAAATATGAATCCAACCGAAGAGAATCTTGTCCACCATCCTAATCCTATGTCAACACCATCCATGCATAATAAACTAGCCAATAGCATACACAAATCTATTTTGCCAAACGTTAAAGAATTATTTGGAGCTAGTAGAGGGACTAATTGGACATATATAATCGGGCTCCGGCAAATCCATATGATCATCATTCTTTACCGAATAACTCAATCATATGATCACTAATTTCAGAGTCACACTACTATAAACCTGAAACTGAACTCCCAATTATATACCGTATTACGTAAGCCTGTGACAAGCTATCGTCCAATGACCTTGTCATGTATGCAGAACCCTCATATGATATCCATGATCAGCCTTAGGTCGAAGTCCGTTTAATCCTACTAATCAGGCTATCTTAAAGTTCCATTATACTACCGAATGAAGAAAATGATTCTTCACTATATGTGAATAAGAAGTCATTCGTCCAGCAGATGACCCAAAGCCTTATCCATTTTCACATTCAGTATAATGCCTTTAAGAGGATACCCTTAACTCCTCATTAGAGCTATGATTCCGATATCTATAAATGAACCCTTCATCGTATACAAGTCATATACCCAATGAACTGGTCTATAAGCTTACTACCTATGAGACGCTTTAGCTATTGGAACATTAAAGTACACAAGTCATATACATGAAGCTGTCCATCTACTCTAGATTAAGGTTACTGCATAATGAACGTCAAAAGCAAATCGATCCACTTAAAGCGGACTTCGTCGATCAATCACGCTTTAGTCCTGGTCTAATATGTCACCACCAAGTAACATATTTATGTCTCTACTTGGGAGTCCAGCTCCAAACAGTCAAGACAAACTGTCCCCTCCAAAGCTTTAGACAATATAATAGTCTTAACATGAGTTAGATGCTCGGTCTAACCCCATAGACTACAGACCATAGTTTAGACCACTTACTTTAGAACATTGTCTTCTCGCATACAAAAGTCTATTGCATGCAACGTTCTAACAATTTAACACAAGCAGTCAAGGAGTCATATTTGCTTGCATTTACTTTAACATGTAAATAAAACGAGGACAGATAGTAATGTAATGAATAATTTCTATATATATAATTTTATTATCCAGTTCAAAATAAATACATCAAAATGTCTCTAATACTTAGGGCATTTCCTAACACGTAGAATATTGATTAAGAAACTGAGTATCCATAATTCTACCGTCTAAGAATTGTAGAATAGAAAAGAAGACTAGTTGGTTGAAATCTTTTTGGTCACATCCTCCAACATTTCTAATGTTTTCCTCGAAGGTATAATGATTGTGTAGGAAGAAATCGATTAGAGTGGCACAGCGGAATTATAAAATTTTTCAAGATCGTTAAATATCTCGTGATGTCATATACAATAAACTAACAACAATAAACTTATACCTTCAGAGGACACCGAGGATGTAGGAGGAGAATGACCAGAGGGTTTCAACCAACTAACCTTCTCTACTATTCTCCAATTCCCATATGTCAGAGTGTATGGGCACTCAGATCCTCGATCGGTATACTAGCACTATTAGTCTTCTTACGACCACCCAAATCTCTAAAAAACTTATTATCACGGTGAGTTGTGCAATAATAAGCCTACTCATATGAGAGTCTGTGATCTAAGAGAACTGGAGTGGTAGGATCCCTATTTATAGACTTGCATGAGGCGATCCCTTGAATTTGAATTTGTGGTGGCCTGCTTTCTTAGAGGCTAGATGGTACCATCATGGTCGAGCTCTAAAGCCGACTGTGATAGACCGTCACCTCATGGGTTACGAACAACCTACTTTTAACTTACTTTTAACTCGCTCTGATATCAAATGTGGCGGCCCTAACTGCGTGGAGGCTAGATGGTGCCATTCGATCGAGCTCTAAAGCCGACTACAATAGACCGCCACCTCATGGGTCACTGTATCTTACTTAAACTTACTTACTTTTATACCTTTAAACTTTATCATTTAAACTTTGTAATTTAACACATACAATTTTTTTTTTAAACTTTCTTTTCAACTGGGCGTTTCATATTTGAAACTGTTCCATCGTAAACCATTACTACATAAACATTTTACATAATTTAAATTTTATTATATCATAAACATTTCGTTTCAATATTCATTTAACTTTACACTCTTTTAAATAGCTCAGCAAAAGACTTATAACAGTGCCATATGTGGCATATCCAACTCTGGTTAGACGAAACTATTACAATCAAGCTCCTCTGCCGATTGAAATAGCCTGTAAACCTTATTGGGTCGCCGAAAACTCACTTTTACTATTAAACTCTCTTCTTTAAGGGCATAATTTTTGCGTCATTTTTTTTAAAACGGCATAATAAATAAAACTTTACTATGCTTGTCTTTTTGAAAGTACAAACATAATTTACATAAATATACAATTCAATTCTTTATGCAAAATACATCCTTTCTTTTTTCAAATCTATCTTCAAAACGCTTAGTAGAAGACTAGTAGCAGGACCATATCTATAGTGGATTCCCTATCCCTTTGGCACACGCAGATCCCACCGTCATCCACAGTAATCTACTAGACAGGTTTCTTACCTGTAACATGAACATACTGGTGAGCTACTGGCTCAGTAAGTACAAGTATAAATACAACAAATCATATAGATTCTAAATCATGAATAATAAATTTTACCATAAATAATACTATTCATTATGAATAGTACTTTGACTTTGATCATGAATAGTAATATTGACTTTAACCAGATACTATTCATGTCAACTTTGATCGAGAACACTATATATAAAGTTAGTGCCTATTATGCATGGTTATGCTCTCTTATGGCTTTCATTTTGAATTTTTTGGTCATTATCTTCTTTATATTCTAGTTTTGGGCCCTATCATATCATTGGTCGTACTGTTATGCACGCTGACTGGAAGGGACTTTGGGGAGCTACCCACTGGCCACTCCTCCACAGTCTGTCATGGCCTGTAGCCGATAAATAAAACCCCCACCGTACTGGAGGCTGGTACGCCAGCTTTGGTTTCATTACAATCTTTCTTATGATTCCAACTGGGTGGCTTTATCATCACCTAACGGTTAGGAACACTTTAGTGCCCACAGCACATTTATTTTCATTCGTTTATAGTGTGTATTAAATTATTCACATTTTAATGCCCGTAGCACATTGTTCCATATTGTACCTATAGTACACTACTTTGACTTATTAAGTTAGTTATTTGTGTGTTAGCATTGTCACACTATAGTGCTCGTAGCACATTCTCACATAATGTACATATAGTACATATATATAACAAGTAGGTTCATGTTACAAATAGAAAGATGTCTGAACCTACTCATACTTCACATAGACATAAACATGTCAAGTAAATTCATGTTGCAGATTGCAATGTATGAACTTACCAAAATTGTGCTAACGTCCACTTCCTGGAGTGTGTCGACGTTCCTTCGTCGTTCTTTGATTTGACTCCTATAACAGAAATAATCCATGATTATTTTCCATATTTATTTTATATTTAAAATATAGCAAAAATATGAAAATTCTAAATCTGGATCTCTAATGATGGACTTTAAGGTCTAACACCTCGATTTTGACCTTTTCGCCAACTTTTGGTAAAATTACCATTTTGCCCCTCTGTGGCGGCCCGCCCCTCGTAGAGATCATACAATACTATTACAGTTGAGCTTATCGCTAACTGCGATAGATTGTACTCTCGTGGGTCGCCGGCTTATCTCACTCTCTTTTAAAATCATGTCGTTTTTAGGGAAATTTTTTTTTTTTTTTTTACCATCATGTAAAACCTTTCCCACTATTTACTTTGTTGGCAAGTACAAAGTAATATAAATATTACAGTACTTTCGTAAAATATGTATAATTACAAAAGAACTGTTTCCCCCTTTTTCCCTTCACTTTAACGCTCAACAGGAAGACTCTGGCAGTACCATATCCCTCGCCCAGTTATCCCATTTGACACGCGCCATCCCATCCGCATCCAGTCAAACAAGCTACTGAGCTGGTCGCTTACCTGCAACATTAGCAAAAATGGTGAGCTACAGGCTCAGTAAGTTCAAACATGCAAGAAATAAAATTTCTATGAATAGTACTATTTATCGTGAATAGTCATTGACCACTATTCATATGTGAATAGTAACTTTGACCACTATTCATATGTGAATAGTAAGTTTGACCACAACACTATATCACACTAGTACATCTACCGCGATGTTAGTGCTCTCACTAAACTGTCTTATGCTCAATTATGGCACAGTTTCAGTTTTAGGTCATTATCTTTGATTACGTTCTGGTTTTGAGCTCAGGTTGGCAGTACCATTTAAGTGCGCATGACTGGGAGCGGTACATTAGTGCTGACCTCCACAGCCTTAATCTCATAGCCCCGAAGGCAAAATTGTACATGACTGGGAGCGGTACATCAGTGCTGACCTCCACAGCCTTATCTCATAGCCCCGAAGGCAAAAGTACCTCCCTATACGGAAGGCTGGTACGCCAGAAAGTGGTTCCATTACCGACTTTTTAACATTCTAACCCGGTGACTTCATATTGCCCCGTGGTTAGGAATGGTTCACATTTTAATTTTAGGTGAGTGAGTTTCATTAACCTCGCTCTAGTGCCCGAAGCACAATTAACCATGTGTCCCATTCTTATAGTGCCCGTAGCACATTTCGTCTCTCTCTCTATTCTATCATAGTGCCCGTAGCACATATGTACCTAACTTATAGTTAATACATTAAAGTTAGCACAATATTGCTATATGTTGCAGACAGGTAAATGTCTGAACTTACCTTATCAGACTGTTCCCTTTCTCTCTCTTGGATCTTGAATCGCCTTCCTTGTAGGCCGATTTTGGGATCCTACAGACAAAACCTTGTCTGTTAATTTCATTTCCATTTATAGCTTTTATTTTTCATTAAAAAGCTTAAATAAAACCTATTTATAACTTTTTAGGTTTTATTTATTATTTTCACCATTTTCCCTCAACTTTTGCAAAATTACGATTTTTGTAGGAAAATAAATCGACAAAAATGTATCAGAGTGGCGCAGCGGAACAATAAAAAATTTTAGATCGTTAAATATCTCATGATGCCATATACAATAAATCAACAACAATTAAAACTCATACCTCAAGGACGCCAATCTGCAGGAGGAGAATGACCGGAGGCTTCAACCAACTAGCCTTCTCTACTATTCTCCAATTCCCGAATGGCTGAGTGTGTGGGCACTCTGAACCTCGATCGGTATGCTAGCACTGCTAGTCTTCTTCCGACCACCCAGATCTCTAAAGAACTTTATTGTCACGATGAACTATGCAACAATAAGCCTGCTCACCTGAGAGTCTGTGGTCTGTGAGAACTGGAGTGGCAGGACCTCTATTTATAGACCTGCATGAGGTGATTCTCTGAATTCGAATTGGACTAGGAAAAGATTTTTTCCCTTATCTTTAACCAAAAAATCCGAATTTTTCCACAGGATAATCCTAACAATAAATTCGGTTTTTCCTAAGATAAATCCAATCCAAATCTTAACAAGATTTTAACTAGAATTTTATCTCCCTTTTTCAACCAAAAAATCCGAAATTCACAAGGAGAAAATCCTCCAAAAGATTTCGGCCATTATGGATAAGGGAGAATCAAAAATTCCACTAGGATTTTCAAGCTTGAATCTTATCTCAACCTTATCCAAAAATAACCGAATTTTCCTTGGATAAAGGCTCCAAAATTTCGGCCACTTTTAGGGAAGGAGAGAATCCAAATTCAACTAGGATTGAAACTTGAATTTTCCCTTGAATCTTATCCACAAAAACCGAATTTTCCATTGAGGATTATCCTCAAAAAATTCACCCACTTTTGTTGGGATTTGGATTCAAAATTCAAGTAGGATTCTAACAAGATTATCCTCTCCAAATCCAACTCAAATTCGAATTTCAAACCTTGTGGATTTTCCACAACAAATTCGAATCCTACTTGGACTGTGATTCAAAATTTGAATTTCAAATTTCAAATTCAAATTTCAAATTCAAAATTCAAAATTCAAAATTCAAATTTCAAATTTCAAATTTAAATTTCAAATTCAAATTTCAAATTCGAATTTCAAATTCAAATTTCAAATTCAAATTTCAAATTTCAAAATTCAAATTTCAAATTTCAAAATTCAAATTTCAAATTCCACAAAACGGTTGTGTTTCATATTCTTGTTCTCATGGATAATTTTCTACAACTCCAATCCAATCTCAAATAAAATCATGGCAACTTTATTTGGAGTTCGAATAATTGTGTACTCTATTATCCAAAACAAAATCTGAATCCAACCGGAGAGAATCTTGTCTACCATCCTAATCCTGTGTCATCACCATCCATGCATAATAAACTAGCCAATAGCATACACAAATCAATTTGCCAAACGTTAAGGAATTATGTGGAGCTAGTAGAGGGACTGATTGGACATATATAATCGGGCTCTCGTGATTCCATATGATCATCATTCTTTACCGAACAACTCAATCATATGATCACTAATTTCAGAGTCACACCACTATAAACCTGAAACTGAACTCCCAATTATATATCGTATTACGTAAGCCTGTGACGAGCTACCATCCAATGACCTTGTCATGTATGCAAAACCCTCATATGATATCCATGATCAGCCTTAGGTCAAAGTCCGTTTAATCCTACTGATTAGGCTATCTTAAAGTTCCATTATACTACCGAATCAAGAAAATGATTATTCACCATATGTGAATAAGAAGTCATCCGCCCAGCAGACGACCCAAGGCCTTGTCCATTTTCACATTCAGTATAATGCCTTTAAGAGGATACCTTTAACTCCTCAGAGCTATGATTCCGATATCTGCAAACAAACCCTTCATCGTATACAAGTCATACACCCAACGAACCGGTCTATAAGCTTACTACCTCTGAGACGCTTTAGCCATTGGAACATCAAAGTACACAAGTCATATACATGAAGTAGTTCATTTACTCAAGATTAAGGTTATTGCACAATGAACGTCAAAAGCAGATTGATCCACTCATAGCGGACTACGTAGATCAATCATGCTTTAGTCCCGGTCTAATATGTCACCACCGAGCAACATATCCATGTCTCTACTTGGGAGTCCAGCTCCAGACAGTCAAGACAAACCGTCCCCTCCAAGGCTTTAGACAACATAATAGTCTTAACATGAGTTAGATGCTCGGTCTAACCCCATAGACTACAGACCATAGTTTAGACTGCTAACTTTAGAACATTGTCTTCTCGCATACAAAAGTCCATTGCATGCAACGTTCCAACAGTTTTAACACAAGCAGTCAGTGAGCCATATTTGCTTACATTTACTTTAACATGTAAATAAGACGAGGACAAATTGCCATGTAATGAATAACCTCTATGTATAATTTTATTATCCAGCTCAAAATGAATACATCAAAATGTCTCTAATACTTAGGGCATTTCCTAACAATTTTGCCCCTATATTTTGGCAAAATTGCAGTTTTGCCCGTGACGGAATTTTATTGATCCAGACTGCATTTTTGGCTCTCAGGAACTTTTCTGACTCTTTTCTAATCATTACCGGGTTCGTTTTTATTTTATCTCCACTTTTTGCTTTCCCGGCCCTCGGGAAGTACTATTCCGACCCTTACGTCAATTTAGCGATTTTCTATCGTTTCGGAGCCTCAAATGGACGTTTCACTAGTATTTAAAACGTTCATCTAGACTTTCCCGACCTAGATCTCCGAGGCTCGGGTTTTCCGTTCCCGACTCGGACCTTTATTTTATTTCCAAAAACGCCCCCCCTCGGGGTCGGTTTTTCAATTTCGCTTACGTTTTTCATTTTCAAGGGGATGGGTTACTATTCACGACCCACCCCTTAAATTTTTTTTCCTTATTCAATTTTTCCGTTAGGGACTCGGGTTTCCGTCCCGGCCCTAACTTTTATTTTAAATTCCTATTTTACCCCGAATGCCGTTTTTGAAATTTCGGCAGCATTTCGACGTAATTTTAAGGCTTCCGGCGTTAGGTACGCCTCGAACCGTATGTACCTGCCACGTACTATACCACAAGCCTATTTTATGTAAAAGTTTTTCCAAACTTTTACATAAAAACCCACAAAATTCCAATTCCACATTATCACCCACATAACAAAATTTTTCCACAATTTTACCCTTAATTTGGTTTCGGTTTTCACAACCAAACCAAACCAAATTTTGTCAAACTTTCACCACACCTTAGGCCATTCAAATGTCACGTTTTTAACACATTTTCAAGCCCATTTTCTTTGCATTTTCAACCAGTTTTCCTAGGGTTTTTACCCTTGTATATGTAGGAAAATAAACCGGTAAAAATGTATCAGAGTGGCGCAGCGGAACAATAAAAATTTTAGATCGTTAAATATCTCATGATGCCATATACAATAAACCAACAACAATTAAAACTCATACCTCAAGGATGCCAATCTTGCAGGAGGAGAATGACCGGAGGCTTCAACCAACTAGCCTTCTCTACTATTCTCCAATTCCCGAATGGCTGAGTGTGTGGGCACTCTGAACCTCGATCGGTATGCTAGCACTGCTAGTCTTCTTCTGACCACCCAGATCTCTAAAGAACTTTATTGTCACGATGAGCTGTGCAACAATAAGCCTGCTCACCTGAGAGTCTGTGGTCTAAGAGAACTGGAGTGGCAGGACCTCTATTTATAGACCTGCATGAGGTGATTCTCTGAATTCGAATTGGACTAGGAAAAGATTTTCTCCCTTATCTTTAACCAAAAATCTGAATTTTTCATAGGATAATCCTAATAATTAAATTCGGTTTTTCTAGGATAAATCCAATCCAAATCTCAACAAGATTTTAACTAGAATTTTATCTCCCTTTTTCAACCAAAAAATCTGAAATCTTAAGGAGAAAATCTTCTCCAAATTTTCGGCCACTTTTAGGATAAGGAAGAATCAAAATTCCACTAGGATTTTCAAGCTAAATCTCATCTCAACCTTATCCAAAAATAACCGAATTTCCTAGGATTAAGGCTCCAAAATTTCGGCTACTTTTAGGGAAGGAGAGAATCCAAATTCAACTAAGATTGAAACTTGAATTTTCCCTTGAATCTTATCCACAAAAACTGAATTTTCCATTGAGGATTATCCTCAAAAAATTCGCCCACTTTTGTTGGGATTTGGATTCAAAATTCAAGTAGGATTCTAACAAGATTATCCTCTCCAAATCCAACTCAAATTCGAATTTCAAACCTTGTGGATTTTCCACAACAAATTCGAATCCTACTTGGACTGTGATTCAAAATTTGAATTTCAAATTTCAAATTTCAAATTCAAATTTCAAATTCAAATTTCAAATTTCAAATTTCAAATTTCAAATTTAAATTTCAAATTCAAATTTCAAATTCGAATTTCAAATTCAAATTTCAAATTCAAATTTCAAATTCAAAATTCAAATTTCAAATTTCAAAATTCAAATTTCAAAATTCAAATTTCAAATTCCACAAAACGGTTGTGTTTCATATTCTTGTTCTCATGGATAATTTTCTACAACTCCAATCCAATCTCAAATAAAATCATGGCAACTTTATTTGGAGTTCGAATAATTGTGTACTCTATTATCCAAAACAAAATCTGAATCCAACCGGAGAGAATCTTGTCTACCATCCTAATCCTGTGTCATCACCATCCATGCATAATAAACTAGCCAATAGCATACACAAATCAATTTGCCAAACGTTAAGGAATTATGTGGAGCTAGTAGAGGGACTGATTGGACATATATAATCGGGCTCTGTGATTCCATATGATCATCATTCTTTACCGAACAACTCAATCATATGATCACTAATTTCAGAGTCACACCACTATAAACCTGAAACTGAACTCCCAATTATATATCGTATTACGTAAGCCTGTGACGAGCTACCATCCAATGACCTTGTCATATATGCAAAACCCTCATATGATATCCATGATCAGCCTTAGGTCAAAGTCCGTTTAATCCTACTGATCAGGCTATCTTAAAGTTCCATTATACTACCGAATCAAGAAAATGATTATTCACCATATGTGAATAAGAAGTCATCCGCCCAGCAGACGACCCAAGGCCTTGTCCATTTTCACATTCAGTATAATGCCTTTAAGAGGATACCTTTAACTCCTCAGAGCTATGATTCCGATATCTGCAAACAAACCCTTCATCGTATACAAGTCATGTACCCAACGAACCGGTCTATAAGCTTACTACCTCTGAGACGCTTTAGCCATTGGAACATCAAAGTACACAAGTCATATACATGAAGTAGTTCATTTACTCAGGATTAAGGTTATTGCACAATGAACGTCAAAAGCAGATTGATCCACTCATAGCGGACTACGTAGATCAATCACGCTTTAGTCCCGGTCTAATATGTCACCACCGAGTAACATATCCATGTCTCTACGTGGGAGTCCAGCTCCAGACAGTCAAGACAAACCGTCCCCTCTAAGGCTTTAGACAACATAATAGTCTTAACATGAGATAGATGCTCGGTCTAACCCCATAGACTACAGACCATAATTTAGACTGCTAACTTTAGAACATTGTCTTCTCGCATACAAAAGTCCATTGCATGCAACGTTCTAACAGTTTTAACACAAGCAGTCAGTGAGCCATATTTGCTTACATTTACTTTAACATGTAAATAAGACGAGGACAGATAGCAATGTAATGAATAACCTCTATGTATAATTTTATTATCCAGTTCAAAATGAATACATCAAAATGTCTCTAATACTTAGGGAATTTCCTAACAATCTCCCACTTGCCCTAAGCCAGCAGATGTGCCATGTTACGTATCCCCATCGCCTCTACATGCCTCTAAAAGCTTCTAGCCACCAAAGTCTTAGTAAAGGGATCAGCGATGTTGTCCTCGGACGCGATCTTACATACATCCACTTGTCCTGTCTCCACATGCCCTCTAATAATGTGATACCTCCGATCTATGTGCTTGGTCTTCTTGTGGTGCCGAGATTCCCTTGTGTTGGCAATAGCCCCTGTATTATCACAGTAAAGTGTGATAGGCTTGTCAACACCCGAAATGACCTCAAGGTCTCTAAAGAACTTGTGGAGCCAAACCGCTTCTTTAGATGCCTCAGCCGCAGCCACATACTCAGCCTCCATAGTAGAGTCAGCTGTGCAGCCCTGCTTCACGCTCCTCCACACAATGACGCCTCCTCCGAGTAAAAACACTGATCCAGATGTCGATTTCCTCGAATCCTTACAAGTCTGGAAGTCTGAGTCCGTGTATCCTACGGGTGTTAGGTCCCCTCCAGAATACACTAGCATATAATCCCTCGTTCTCTTAAGATACTTGAGTATATGCTTTACTGCTTGCCAGTGCTTGGTTCCAGGATTCGCTTGATATCGACTCACCATACCTACTGCAAAACATATGTCCGGGCGAGTGCAAAGCATAGCGTACATAAGGCTACCCACAGCGGATGCATAAGGGACCTTACTCATACGCTCTCTTTCTTTCGATGTCTTGGGACAGTCATCCAATGAAAGAGTTAGACCGGCAATAGAAGGTTGTGAGCCTTTCTTTGCCTCTAGCATTGCATATTTGTCAATTATTTTATCTATGTACGAAGCTTGGGATAACGCTATCATTTTGTTCTTTCGATCTCTGAAGAGACGAATGCCTAGAACATAATTAGCTTCTCCCAAGTCCTTCATGTCAAACTGTTGGTGTAACCAAAGCTTGACCGATGATAAGTTCCCTACATCATTCCCAATGAGTAGTATATCATCGACATAGAGTATCAGAAAGACCACTTTTCCATCCTTAATACGTTTATAAACACAAGGTTCATCAACGTTCTGCTCAAAACCAAATGTCTTAATCGCTTGATCAAACCTCTGGTTCCATGAGCGGGATGCCTGCTTTAATCCATAAATGGATCTAAGCAACTTGCAGACTTTCTTATCTTGGCCTTTTGCTACGAACCCTTCGGGCTGTATCATATAGATACACTCTTCAAGATGGCCATTCAAGAATGCCGTCTTGACATCCATTTGCCAGATCTCGTAATCGAGAGCCGCAGCAATGGACAGAAGAATACGGATAGACTTCAGCATAGCAACAGGCGAAAAGGTTTCCTCGTAATTGATTCCAGCCTTTTGCGTGTATCCCTTTGCAACCAGTCTAGCTTTGAAAGTTTCCACTCTCCCTTCCGCATCCTTCTTTCTTTTGTAGACCCATTTGCATCCAATGGGTTTTATTCCATCCGGCAAATCTACAAGTTCCCAAACAGAGTTGGATTTCATAGAATCCATCTCATTGTTCATAGCCTGTTTCCAAGATCTAGAATCAACATCCTTTATAGCTTCATTATATGTGACCGGATCTTCCTCATGCTCATGAGCTTCGGCTTGGTATACCTCAGCATCATACATAAAGAAATTAGGTTTCTTAGAAACCCTCCCACTACGACGAGGCACCCTAAATTGTTGATCGTCTGCAGGTCTTTCACTAGAACTCGGACTTGCGTCCAAGATCGAAATCTGTGGAGCAGTTCTTTCACCCGATAACTCCTCTAGCACCACTTTGCTTCGAGGCTTAAAGTCATTCATGTGACTTTCCTCCAGGAATGTCGCATGAGTTGAGACAATGACCTTTTGTTCCTTCGGGTTATAGAACAGACCTCCTTTAGTTCCCTTTGGATACCCTACAAACATGCACAATTCTGATCTTGGTTCCAACTTCTTCGCATCCCCATCCAGTACATGTGCCGGGCAGCCCCATATTCTCATATGTCCAAGGAAGGGCTTTCTGCCACGCCACAATTCATACGGAGTTCTAGGAATTGATTTGCTCGGAACCTGGTTCAGAATATAGCACGCTGTTTGTAAAGCATGTCCCCAAAATGATAATGGCAGCGTTGAGTAACTCATCATGGACCGTACCATATCCAATAAGATCCTGTTTCTCCTTTCGGCTACACCATTCTGTTATGGAGTACCAGGTGCAGTCAATTGGGATAATATCCCATTCTCTACAAGATGTCCTAGAAAATCATCGGAGAGGTATTCGCCACCTCGATCAGATCGAAGTGTCTTTATGGATTTATCCAATTGCTTTTCCACTTCCGCACGATACTCTTTGAACTTATCAAAGGTTTCGCTCTTGCGGTGCATCAGATACACATATCCATACCTCGAGTAATCATCTATGAAAGAGACATAGTACTCGAACCCTCCTCGTGCTGTGACGTTCATGGGGCCACATACGTCAGTGTGCACAATTTCTAAGAGCTCCTGTGCCCTTGTACCCTTAGCTCCAAAAAACCTCTTAGTCATCTTACCCTCTAGACAAGACTCACATTGGGGAAGTCGTACCTCCTCCAGAGATTCCAGAGGACCGTCTTTCACCAATCTTTGAATCCTATCCTGATTAATATGACCAAGTCTTAAATGCCAAAGATACGCCTTGTTAGAGTGAGAAACTTTCAACCTTTTAGAGTTATCAATTAATTCAGTGTCAAGCAGTGAGTACATCTTTGGTCTGATCAAATATAGGTTTCCATCCATCCATCCAGAACAGATAAAAGACTTATTTCTACGAATATCAACTCTTTTACTAAAAGAAACTGAATAAGAATCCTTTATTAAACAAGCTACCGATATAAGGTTCCTCCTAAAATTAGGAACATAAAAACAGTCTTTCAATAAAATAAACCTAAATTGATCAAAATAAAGATGAATGTCTCCCACTGCCTCAGCCATCACAAAGCTACCATCTCCAGTCCGCAACGAGAGGCTCCTATCATGTAGACTTCTCGTTTCCACGAACCCCTGCATAGAAACACAAACATGATTAGTGGCGCCCGAATCAATGACCCAAGTGTCTTTCGATTCTTCCACCAAACACGCTTTCAAGTAATGAAGTTCCTTACCTTCCTTGCCCTTGGAGGCTAGGAATTCCCGGCAAGCCTTCTTGAAGTGACCTACCTTCCCACAGTGGAAGCATTTGGACTTTTTAGGGTCCTTTGGCTTCTTGTTCTTCTTCTTCTTCTTCCCGTCCGAGACAGGAGGATTAGAAGAACTGGAAGCCACTTGCTTCTTATTTGGCCTCTTCCTCTTCCGTGAGGGATTGGAAGATTCCGCCAAATTGGCCTCTCCTTTAGGTCGGACCGTGTCCTCATCCCTGATCATCCGCTCATAAGCCTGTAGTTGCTTCATGAGCTCGGTTAGTCCTAACTCCTTTGTCACCAGATTGTATGCGGCCTTAAACCCCACAAAATCTTTAGACAGAGTCTTGAACACCATCTCGATCTGGGTGTTATAGTCCAACTCAGCACCATTCTCGGCAGCCTCAGCGAAGAATCCCATTAGAGTGATCATATGGTCCTTCACCGGAGTACCCGCCTTTTGCTTGGAGTTCATAATGCTGGTGATAGCGGACTGTTGAGCCAATTTTTCTTGGCCTCCGAACATGTCCTCCAGATTATCCATGATCTCCCCAGCAACTTGATAAGTCTCATGCTGCTTTTGTAAAGCACTTGTCATGCTAGCAAGGATGTAGCATCGAGCTATTGCATTGGATTCTCTCCAACGATTATAGGCAACCGGGACCTCCTCAAATGGTGTGTCAGGTTTGGGCCCAGGTGGGCATGGTTCGTCCAGTACGAACTTGTGTCTCTCGCAGCTGAGAACTATTAATAGATTTCTTTTCCAATCTTTATAATTGTCGCCATTCAATTTATTTTCAGTAAGTATTGAAATGAGGGGTGTCGGTGACATTTTGAACTGAAATAAAATTACACTAGACATCATTACAAAGCCCAAGCAAATATACAGATAATTTAGCAAATAAAAACATACAAGTATGTTCCTACATGAAACTTGAAAAAAAAACATGTAGCATTGCAACGGTAATTCTCAGCACCTATTGCCCCAAGCCACCGAGGGGTGGTCATGAGAACAAATAGCCGGAACATGGACCCCGTCCAATTAATATATGTTACCTTAAATCTTCCAAGGTTAAGACATATATTAATAACTGCTTATTTGGCCACCAGTTTAGTTAACAGAGCTTCTAGGGAAGGTTAATAACTAAACGAGTCTTGAGTGTATAACCATTGTTTACGTAGCCCGATCCACGTCCTACCAAGCCACCGAGGGGTGGTCATGAATAGGATCGCACCCGAACACGTTTTCCACATAGGAGATCCAATCTAGTATACCGGCGGCGGTAAACACCTACCGAGGGGTGTGGTCAGGTCAGAACTGACGCGAGGCGTTACCATGCTTTCACATATGGATCAACAATGGAGGCCGTGGGTTTTGTTTGAAACCCTCTCCCACTCAATATTTTGAAAAACATGCAAGTTTTGACAAATTATGTATGATCAATATAGTATGAGCGGCACTCACCTATCCTATATGACATGTTATCAAATATGCATACAAAACATCCATCAATACATATTTATACATCCATGACATATCACAAAAAAATAATTGACAGAATAACCAAGCCATGGTTCCATCCTAGAACAAAGAAAATAAAGATTACAAAATTCCATCCAAAGCATTCTTTGGGTCTTGAATTTTGTTCCGTCTTCTTGTATCCATCTTTATGTAGCCTCTCCATTTATTTCTCATCCCAAGAATTATTTAAAATTTAAATTTCCAAAAATTTAAATTTCAAATTCAAACTCCAAATTCGAATTTCAAATTTAAATTTCTAATTCAAATTTTAAACAATTTTAATCATCATGTGTAATAATATGTAATTTAAAAAATTTCAAATTTTCAATTACATATTTTTAAACATGATTTAAAATTAAATCTCAAATTTAAAAATCAAAATTTTCAAATTTTGGACCGCCGCCCGTGAAGGCGGCAGCCGCCGTGGGCAGCCACCAACCCCGGAGGGGCTGGCAGCCCACGGTTGCCCTTTGTGCAGCCTGCCGGGCTGCAGGCCAAGCCTGCAGCGCCAGGCTGCACACCCAGGCTGGGCGCAGCAGCCGGCAGGCTGCAGGCAGCGCCTGCAGCCAGTGGCTGCATGCCTAGGCTGCAGCCGGCCTTGGGCAGGCTGCGCCACCCTCGGCTGCAGGCCAAGCCTGCGGCCGTGGGTGATGTTTGCCTGCATAGGGGCTGCCGCAGCCCCATCCTGCCCGAGGGCAGGGGCTGCAGTCCCACCAAGGCCCGTAGGCCTATTCCGAGGGGTCGTGTCTCGATTTTTATGCCATATTCCAATTTACCTATTAGTATCTCCAGAAATTAATTTGAATCCCAATTAAATTGAAATTTTCCACAATCAAAATTTCAACCTTTAAATCAAATTTAACTTTTGGGAAAAATAAATTACGGTCTTCAATCTTCAATCTCCTCCAAGAATAATTACATAAAATTTCCTAAACCGTTTCCGGTGTACAAAAAATTCTAACCATAAAAATTCTAAGAGACAGAAATTAAATTCCATGGGAAAATTACAGTGTTAATAAACTGCTCCCATGGTTACATAAAAAATTCCTAGATACAATTTTTCTAAATTCTAAGGAACCATAACCGGCATAAATAAGCATGCTTATAATAATTCAAAAAATTAAAATAACCACATACTTTATACATAATACATGATAACAACATAAAGGAACACTAGAATGCCACTCTCTAAATATCAAATCCATACATAAATAAAAAGACTAAGTAATTGTCTAATTTATGTACATGGCATAGTCATGAGATGGCTCTGATACCAATTGTAGGAAAATAAACCGGTAAAAATGTATCAGAGTGGCGCAGCGGAACAATAAAAATTTTAGATCGTTAAATATCTCATGATGCCATATACAATAAACCAACAACAATTAAAACTCATACCTCAAGGACGCCAATCTTGCAGGAGGAGAATGACCGGAGGCTTCAACCAACTAGCCTTCTCTACTATTCTCCAATTCCCGAATGGCTGAGTGTGTGGGCACTCTGAACCTCGATCGGTATGCTAGCACTGCTAGTCTTCTTCCGACCACCCAGATCTCTAAAGAACTTTATTGTCCCGATGAGCTGTGCAACAATAAGCCTGCTCACCTGAGAGTCTGTGGTCTAAGAGAACTGGAGTGGCAGGACCTCTATTTATAGACCTGCATGAGGTGATTCTCTGAATTCGAATTGGACTAGGAAAAGATTTTCTCACTTATCTTTAACCAAAAATCCGAATTTTTCATAGGATAATCCTAATAATTAAATTCGGTTTTTCTAGGATAAATCCAATCCAAATCTCAACAAGATTTTAACTAGAATTTTATCTCCCTTTTTCAACCAAAAAATCCGAAATCTTTACGAGAAAATCTTCTCCAAATTTTCGGCCACTTTTAGGATAAGGAAGAATCAAAATTCCACTAGGATTTTCAAGCTAAATCTCATCTCAACCTTATCCAAAAATAACCGAATTTCCTAGGATTAAGGCTCCAAAATTTCGGCCACTTTTAGGGAAGGAGAGAATCCAAATTCAACTAGGATTGAAACTTGAATTTTCCCTTGAATCTTATCCACAAAAACCGAATTTTCCATTGAGGATTATCCTCAAAAAATTCGCCCACTTTTGTTGGGATTTGGATTCAAAATTCAAGTAGGATTCTAACAAGATTATCCTCTCCAAATCCAACTTAAATTCGAATTTCAAACCTTGTGGATTTTCCACAACAAATTCGAATCCTACTTGGACTGTGATTCAAAATTCAAATTTCAAATTCAAATTTCAAATTTCAAAATTCAAATTTCAAATTTAAATTTTAAATTCAAATTTCAAATTCGAATTTCAAATTCAAATTTCAAATTCAAATTTCAAATTTCAAATTTCAAAATTCAAATTTCAAATTTCAAAATTCAAATTTCAAATTCCACAAAACGGTTGTGTTTCATATTCTTGTTCTCATGGATAATTTTCTACAACTCCAATCCAATCTCAAATAAAATCATGGCAACTTTATTTGGAGTTCGAATAATTGTGTACTCTATTATCCAAAACAAAATCTGAATCCAACCGGAGAGAATCTTTTCTACCATCCTAATCCTGTGTCATCACCATCCATGCATAATAAACTAGCCAATAGCATACACAAATCAATTTGCCAAACGTTAAGGAATTATGTGGAGCTAGTAGAGGGACTGATTGGACATATATAATCGGGCTCTCGTGATTCCATATGATCATCATTCTTTACCGAACAACTCAATCATATGATCACTAATTTCAGAGTCACACCACTATAAACCTGAAACTGAACTCCCAATTATATATTGTATTACGTAAGCCTGTGACGAGCTACCATCCAATGACCTTGTCATATATGCAAAACCCTCATATGATATCCATGATCAGCCTTAGGTCAAAGTCCGTTTAATCCTACTGATCAGGCTATCTTAAAGTTCCATTATACTACCGAATCAAGAAAATGATTATTCACCATATGTGAATAAGAAGTCATCCGCCCAGTAGACGACCCAAGGCCTTGTCCATTTTCACATTCAGTATAATGCCTTTAAGAGGATACCTTTAACTCCTCAGAGCTATGATTCCGATATCTGCAAACAAACCCTTCATCGTATACAAGTCATGCACCCAACGAACCGGTCTATAAGCTTACTACCTCTGAGACGCTTTAGCCATTGGAACATCAAAGTACACAAGTCATATACATGAAGTAGTTCATTTACTCAGGATTAAGGTTATTGCATAATGAACGTCAAAAGCAGATTGATCCACTCATAGCGGACTACGTAGATCAATCACGCTTTAGTCCCGGTCTAATATGTCACCACCGAGTAACATATCCATGTCTCTACGTGGGAGTCCAGCTCCAGACAGTCAAGACAAACCATCCCCTCCAAGGCTTTAGACAACATAATAGTCTTAACATGAGTTAGATGCTCGGTCTAACCCCATAGACTACAGACCATAATTTAGACTGCTAACTTTAGAACATTGTCTTCTCGCATACAAAAGTCCATTGCATGCAACGTTCTAACAGTTTTAACACAAGCAGTCAGTGAGCCATATTTGCTTACATTTACTTTAACATGTAAATAAGACGAGGACAGATAGCAATGTAATGAATAACCTCTATGTATAATTTTATTATCCAGTTCAAAATGAATACATCAAAATGTCTCTAATACTTAGGGCATTTCCTAACAGTATAACCCACGGCCAAAGAATTAAAACATGCCAAAAAATTTTGTTTCATTCTTTCCATTATAAATTCATCATTTGCATATTGAAATGCATAATTCCAATCAACCAAATACCACATAAATTAAGCAAAAATTTCCTTCCAAACCATTAGTAAACCCACGGCCATTTAATGTAATTCACACCAAGAATTTTTTTAAGCTTTTCACCATGACATACAAGCTTTATTCTTCACCAATTTCAACTTTGAAAGCATGTTAGCAATTAACCACAAAGTTTTCTCATTGGTTACCTAAGGTAACCCACGGATTTTCCTTTGAAAAACCAACAAAAATTTGGTTTTTCTTTAAACAGTTTACATGGTTTTCTTACTTATTTCATCCTTAACAAAACCCAACATCAAATCCATGAAAAACAACCAAAAATTTTCCATCTTTTTCTCACTATTCACCCACGGATTTCATGAAGAAAAACCATGAAAAAAATCAAGTGCAAGGGAAGTTACCTTGGTCTAATGCTTCCTTTGTCTTCAAGGAGTGTTTTGACACACTTTTTGTGAAGAAATTTTGAAGAAAACTCTTGGTTCTCCTTGGGTGGCTCACGTACATGCCATGGAAGAAACTTAGAAAAATTTTGTTCTTTTGGTTTGGCTTGAAAATTGGCTTCGGCCACTTTGTAAAATTTTTGCCGACTTAATGAAACCAAAGGCCAATTAATTTAGCCTTCCACCAATGAAAATTAGACATCTTTCAACCTAATTCTTTCCCCATTTTTCAAAAATTAAAAATGGTAATTTTTGGCCAAATCTTGGCCTTTAGATCAAAAGGTGATTAAATCCTAGCCATTAATGCCATCAACCACCTTATTTCTTTCATCCATAATTCTTGATTTATGATGTCATAAATGCAAAAGTGAAAGTTGACTTTGACTTTCACTATTCACATTAATTCGACTACTTAATGACCGATACCGGTTCGAGCCGAAATTTTCCTGAAATCATCCCGGCGTGTTCCTGAGGTCTCCTGTGCAGTCGGATCAATTTAATCTGCTTCCGTTTGATCAAAATTAATCCCGGAAGTTTACTGTCTTTTATTGGCTCGGTTAGGGTTTTCAATGCCGGTTTTGCACCGTTTTACCCGTTTCAACTCAGTGAATTTTTCCAACACTGAATTCTTACTCGTCAGTATTGTTAGAATATTTTCACATATTCTAAACAATATACATACATTTATTTCACTCTTTAAATAGTACAAATTGTTATATACATACGATTGTACATTTTTCATCCGAGAACTGCCTGAATTTCCCGGTTGTCACACCCTCATTCACTTTTTTCATCATAAATCCACTTTTCGTGGTCCTTGAACTCAAATTTAGCCTTTAGAATTTTTATTTTAGCTATTTCAAGGCGCTTATGGTCCTTTCTAGTCATTTCAGAAAATCTTTAGTCAAAATGATCATTTTGCCCCTGACGGGTCAATGGACCGTAAAAATTCCGTTTCAGTATTTTGGCTGAACTTTCTAAGCCCAAAAATCATAGAATAATTTTTCTTAGGCCTCGATATATTTTTACAGCATTATTCGCTGCAAAATCGATGACTATCCCTCACCCGACTCTCGGATGGTATTATTCCGACACCTAGGATCGTTTCTCGTTTTTCTCACATTTCGAAGCCTCAAATGACCATTTCACTACTCTTAAAAACGTCTATTGTCCTTTCCCAAGCCTAGGTCACCGAAGGGCTTGGGTTTCTAATCTCCTTCACAATTTTACCCCTCGTTTCCTAAAATACCCTTATCATAATTTTTTCCTCTTTTCAACATTTTAGATTTCAAAGGGACGTTTTACTATTCCTTAAAACGTCCACTCTTCCTTTTTCAAGCCTAACTACTCTTCCTTTTTCAAGCCTAACTCATCGAGGGTCTTGGTTTTCATTCCCAAGTACATTTTTATCCCTCATTTTCTGAAATGCCTTTAATGCCGTTACAAAATTTTCGACAGCATTTCTGCTTAAATTTTAGGTTTCCTAGCGTTTTAGTATGCATCAGAACCTTAGTACCTGCCACGCACTAAACCAAAGGCCTATTTTACACAAAAGTACCGAACTTTTATGTAATATTTTTCCATATTTCCACGCTTTCAATTCAACACATCAATTCATTATTTTTCCTCAAAATTGGCCATAGTTTTCATCCACATCTCAACACCAAACTTTTTTTTTTTCACCACAAACTCATTTTGTCATACTTCAATATCATGGTTTTTAATGCATATTTCCACACCAAAAACCTAATGAATTTTCATTCCAACCCTTACACTCTAGCCATGATTTTCATGTTTAACAGCCCTAGACAATAAATTTCTTGTTCTTAGGGTTTTTAATCAAGCCTTTTCACACAATTTTCATCACAAAATTTTCCATATTTTTCTTTCTCATGGCCACAGATTTTGCATGAAGCCATGCATAGAAAATGCTTGTTTTAAGCTTCCAAATACACTTTAATCACAACACCAAACAACCAAGCCAAAACAACAAAGTTTGCACCCAAAAATTTTCACCATCCTTTCCCCCCCAAATGTGGCACGGATTTTTTAAGGAAAACATAAGAAAAATAAGGTAAATTAAAGTGTTACCTTGATAGCTTGGACACTTGAAGCTTGGAGGTTGTTCTAGAGTGAATTTGTATGAAAACTTGTAAAATTTTTGGCTTGGAAATGAAGGGAAACTCGCGGCTAGAAATGGGCAGCAAGGGGGCCAATTTTTCTCTTTGTTTTTGGCTGAATTTTCTAGCCCTTTCACTGGTTATATAGGTAGCCAATAAAGGGAGGGTTTTTTTGCAAACTTTTTCTGCAATTTGGCTTGTTTCAAGGGACTTCTTAGCAACTTTTTTGGGGAATAATTTGCAAAGTTTTGGCTAATTTTTCAGCTTTCCCACCGCCTCAAAACAACCCAATATTATCCCAAAAATTGCCAAATTTTTGTTTGTATTTTTGGCTTAATCCTAGCCTTCCATTCAAGATTACCTTAAACCATGGCCTTTAGATCCAACAACCCTTTTTTTTTTTTTTTTTTCCAAAAGTAGTCTCATTTTTGACATCATTTATTGATGTCATGGGTGACATCACCCAATTAATTCCACACATAATATCATAGTCAAAGTTTGATCAAAAGTCAAACCGAACGGAAATTTACCAAAATTGTGTAGGCAAGTTTCTGATGCCTCGTGTGCGATTGGTTTGCCTTATTTTGCTTCCGTTTGACCAAAAATCATGACCAAAAAATTTTGTCTTTTAATGCATATGGTGCACCATCTAGGCTTTTCAGTTCCGGTTTGGGACTGTTTCACCCGTTTTGGTTCAGAAAAATTTTCCATCTCTGAATTCATGCCCTTTAATACTATTTGAATATTTTATCACGTTTTAACAATATTAAAACATAACTTTTTCATATTTTATACATTAAAATTGTCATATATATGCAATTTACTTTTCTTTCAAGAACCTTAGAATTTCTTGGTTATCATATTCACCTCTCCTTATAAAATTTTCATCCTCAAAAATTTTGAACAAGTGGAGGTACAACATCTTCATTTCTTTTTCACATTCCCATGTAGCCTCTTCAACATTGTGATTTTTCTGCATAGTTTTTCTGTTGACTTTATGCGATCTTCATTCACCTTTGTATTTTCACAACTGCATCTGATGTTTCCTGTGACGCCCCCGATTTCGATCAGCCACAACTGTCATGAACCGACTCTATCGCCGAACAAGACAGCTCGTGTGCTGAAACTGGGTTGTCAATTTAAAACTCTTTTTCTAATACTTTCATCTCTTAGGGCCCGAAAATTTTGCCTATAAAATTTTTTCTTTTTAATATATACTTTCTCAAAAAGAAAGCTAAATATAAAAACCAGGTAAAATACAAAACTAACTTCTAGTTGTCCTTTTTGAGTATAACATAATGTATAATATACAAAATATTTATACTGCATGTATTTTTTTTTCACAATCTCTTCAATTCACTAACTTTGAAAGCTCAGTGGAAAACTTATGGTAGGACCAAGTCCACGGTGAATTCCCTATCCCTTGACATGTGCACATCCTGCCGCCATCCATATATCTACTGGACAGGTTTCTTACCTGTAACATGTGGCGGCCCGCCCTTCATAGAGATCATAAAATACTATTACAGTTAAGCTTCATAGCTAACTGCGATAAATTGTACTCTCATGGGTCGCCAGCTAATCTATCTCTCTTTAAAACATCACGTTTTTGGGGAATTTTTTTTTTAAAACATCATGTAAAACATTATCCACTAATCACTTTGTTTACAAGTACAAAGTAATTTACATAATACAGTACTTTCACAAAATATATATTATTATAAAAGAACTGTTTCTCTTTCCTTTCTCTATTATCGCTCAGTGGAAAGACTCTGGCAGGACCATATCCCTTGGCCTCCTATCCCATTTGACACTTGCTATCCCGTCCGCCATCCAGCCATACAAAGCTAGTGAGCTGGTTGCTTACCTACAACATAAGCAAAAATGATGAACTACAGGCTCAGTAAGTTCAAACATGCAAGAAATAGAATTTCTATGAATAGTACTATTTATCATAAATAGTAACTTGACTACTATTCACCATAAATAGTAACTTTGACTACAATACAGTATATCAACAGTATATCAACCATGGTGTTAGTACTCTCACGAAACTGTCTTATGCTCAATTATGGCATAGTTTCAGCTTTAGGTAATTATCTTTAATTATGTTCTGGTTTTGAACTCAGGTTGGCAGTACCATTTTAGTGTGCATGATTGGGAGTGGTACATTAGTGCTGACCTCCACAGCCTTAATCTCATCATCATAGCCCCGAAGACAAAGTTGTACATGACTGGGAGCGGTACATTAGTGCTGACCTCCACAGCCTTAATCTCATCATCATAACCCCGAAGGCAAAGTTTACCTCCCTGTACGAAAGGCTGGTACGTCAAAAGTGGTTTCATTACCGACTTTTTAAAGTTCTAACCCGGTGACTTCATATTGCCCCGTGGTTAGGAATGGTTCACATTTTAATTTCGTGTAAGTGAATTTCATTAACCTCGCTCTAGTGCCCGAAGCACAATCTATTATGTGTCCCATTTCAATAGTGCCCGTAGCACATTGCATCTCTCTCTCTATTCTATAATAGTGTCCGTAGCAAATATGTACCTAACTTATAATTTGTACATCAAAGTTAGCAATAATAATGCTACATGTTGTAGACAAGTAAATGTCTGAACTTACCTTATCCATTTCTTGTCTTTTTTTCCTTTCTGGATCTTTAATCGCTTTCCTTGTGGGTCGATTTTAGGATCCTACAGACAAAAACTTGTCTGTTAATTTCATTTCCATTTATAGCTTTTCTTTTTTATTAAAAAGCTTAAATAAAACCAATTTATAACTTTTTAGGCTTTATTTATCATTTTCCCCATTTTTCTCAACTTTTGAAAAATTACGATTTTGCCCCTATATTTTGGCAAAATTACAATTATGCCCTTGACGGGAGTTTCTCGATCTAGACTGCACTTTTGGCTCTCAGGAACTTTTCTGACTCTTTTCTATTCATTATCGGGTTCATTTCTATTTTATTTCTTTTTTTCACCTTCCCGACCCTTAGGAAGTACTATTCTGACCCTTACGTCGGTTTAGTGATTTTCTATCGTTTCAGAGCCTCAAATGGACGTTTTACGAGTATTTAAAACGTTCATCTAGACTTTCCCGATCTAGGCCTTCGAGACTCGGATTTTCCGTACCCGACTCGGACCTCTACTTCGTTTACCAAAACGCCCCCCCTCGGGGTCAGTTTTTCAGTTTCATTCGCGTTTTACATTTTTAAGGGGACGGGTTACTATTCATGAACCACCCCTTAGGTTTCCGTTATTCAATTTTCCTTTAGGGACTCGGGTTTCCGACCCGACCCTAAACTTTTACTCTTGATTCCCTTTTTACCCCAAATGCCGTTTTCGAAATTTCGATAGCATTTCGGCGTAAATTTAAGGCTACCGGCGTTAGGTACGCCTCGAACCATATGTACCTGCCACGTACTATACCAAAATCCTATTTTATGTAAAAGTTTCCCAAACTTTTACATAAAGCTCACACAATTTCCAATTCACATTTTGAACCACATTCCACAAAATTCTTTCAATTTTACCCTTAGTTTTAGCCACGGTTTTCATACTCAAAACTTAACCAAAACTTTTCAATTTTTCAATCAAATTTTAGGCTATTCAAAGGCTATTACCCAGCACATTTTCAAGCCATTATCCATGCATTTTACAACACAATTCTTAGGGTTTTTCAACACACATAACCCACGGCCATTTTAGGGAAAAACATGCACAACATTTTGTTTCATGCTTTCAACCTCATAACCAATATTTCCATAATTCAATGCATGAATTTAACTATCCAAACATCAAGTTAATCATGCAAAAATGTTCACCAAACCCTAATTACACCACACGGCCATATTAGAGAATTTACATACCAAAATTTTTCCAAGGTTTCTAACCATGCAAATCATGCTTTCCATTAATCCAAAACATGATTTAAAGCATTACAACACTTAAACAACAATGAATCCATTATCAAACACATAGGTAACCCATGGTTTTACCATTAAAAAACCAACCAAAACTTTGTTTTTCTTGAAACAAAATGCATGGTTTTTCTTCTAATCAAACCATTAATAAAACCCAAGCACCAAATCAACCAAATAAATCACAAATTTTCTCGTCCTTTAAGCCAACAACCCACGGATTTTTCAATGAAAAACCAAGAAAAATTTCAAACCAAAGATGGCTACCTTGATTTTTTGCTTCCCTTGACTTCAATGAAGAGTTTGCTACCACTTTTGTGAAGAAAACTTGAAAGTTTTGCTTGGTTCTCCTTGGTTGCTCACGGTTTCACTATGGAATCACTTAGAAAATTTTTTTTCTTTATTTTGGCTTTGAATAAGCTACGGGTGCCTTTGTTTCAAACTTTACCGACTTAAGTAACAAAGGAAACCAATTAATTTAGCTTTCAACCAATGAAAATTCAACACCTTTCATGCCATTTCTTTCCATATTTTCACAAAATTTAATTTGGCTAATTTTGACCAAATCTAAGCCTTTAGATCAAAAGCATATTTAATCTTGGCCATTAATGCCACCAACCACCAAATTTAAATCATTTAATAAATGGCTTTATGATGTCATAAATGCAAAGTAAAAACTTTGACTTTGACTTTACTATTCATGTTAATTCGACTACTTTTTGACCGATGTTGGTTCGAGCCGAAATTTTCCTGAAATCGTCCCAGCGGGTTCTTGAGGTCTCCTGTGCAGTCCGATTAATTTATACTGCTTCCGTTTGATTAAAATCAATCCCGGAAGTTTTTCATCTTTTAGTGCACCATAATGCACCGGTTAGGGTTTTCAATGCCGTTTTTGGCACCGTTCCACCCGTTTAAATTCAGTGAATTTTATCAATACTGAATTCTTACTCGTCAGTATTGTTAGAATATCTTAATATATTCTAAACAATATAAATTTATTTATTTCACTCTTTAAATAGTACAAATTGTTATATACATACATTTGTACATTTTCTTCCGAGAATGCCAGAATTTCCCCGTTGTCACATAACATGAACAAACTGGTGAGTTAACAGGCTCAGTAAGTTCAAACATACTTAGTAAGAATCATACAGACTCAAAAACATTAAAAACTCAATCTCCTATAAATAGTGACTTTGACCTTTGATTGATGAATAGTAACTATTATCATAACTGATTACTATTCACATTACTTCAACTGGATACTATTCACACATCCTAACCAAAATCATTGTACTTAGTATACTCTTCAGTTATGCTTAATTACGATTTTCATCATATTATTAATGGTTCATTCTCTATTTACTTTCTAGTATAAAGCTATTTTTATGGCAATACCGTTATTAATCTTGCGTGCTGACTGGGAGGGCCTAGGTAGCGACCCTAGAGCTTCAGCCTCCACAGCCCTTATATCCCCGTAGGACCTGAGAGACCTCTATCAATATGTTGGAGGGACGGTACGCCTTAATGGTTTTTATTACCATCTTTCAATTATAGTTTTGACCAAGTGACATTAATCGTCACCTCAAGGTCACTAACCTCCATTGCCCGTAGGCCTTACATAATCTTTTTTCTCATTATATGGGATATGTTATACTAACTAATCCCCAAATGTCCATAGAACTTTATTCCTAGTGTACATTTAGTACATAATAAAATATCACAGTATTTCATGTTGCAGACATGAAAATGCTTGAACTTACCAATACTGTGCTAATGTCCACTTCCGGAACTCCTCCGCAGTTCTATCTCTAATTTGACTTCCTACAGACATAACATTGTCTGTCAATATTCTCTATAAATTATCACTTTAAATATATTTACTTTGTGATAAATTTTTACAAAGCATTTCAATTCATTATATGGTACACGGTCTGCAACACACCCGTGTCCCTAACCGTGTACCTCTCGGTTTTATTTTACACGGCCATGTTTCACTGTACACGCCCGTGTATTACTTAAACTCTAGATTTTTAATCTTAAAATCTCCATTTTGGATTCTAGAATTTTATTTAAGTTATTCTAGATCTTTTATGGTCCTTTCTGAGCCTTTTGGAAATTTTCGATCAAAATGACCATTTTGCCCCTATCGGGTCTCGGGATCGTAACTTCTCCGTTCTATCGTTTTTCTCAATCTTTCTAAGCCCAATTATCTTAAAATAACATTTCCTAGACTTTGGTATCATTTTACAACTTTTTAGTGCTAAGAACCCTAATTGTTCATTTTCCGACCCTCGATTACTATTCATCCATCATCTAGGGTCATTTCTTGTTTTCGAGCGTTTCAGAGCCTCAAATGGCCATTTAACTACTCTTGAAACACTTTTTATCCTGTCCCAAACCCTTGGTCCTAGAGAGGCTTGGGTTTCCTATCCCGACCTAATATTTTTCCTCGTTTCCCAAAATACCCCTAACATGAAATTTTTTTTCCTGTTTTAGGCATTTTAGACATTAAAGGTCAGTTTACTATTCCTTTTGGGTTAGTTTTCCATTTTCAATCTTAATCCACCGAGGGGTCCCGGTTTCCTTCCCGAGTCTAATATTTTTACCCCTCATTCCCCGAAATGTCCTTATGTCGTTTTAAAAATTTCGACAGCATTTCTGCTTATATTTTAAGGTTTCCCCGGTGTTAGGTACGCCTCAGAACCTTTGTACCTGCCACGTACTATACCAAAGGCCTATTTTATACAAAGTTTTCAAACTTTGTATGAAAATGTTCCACATAAATCAATATTCAAAAATCCATACATAATAACCAAAATTTTCCAAACTAGCCTTGGTTTATCATGTTAATTGTGATGCCCCGCGCCCTAGGCGGCCCGGACCATCACTGTAAAACTACTGTTTCTTTAATTTTACTTATACTTTCTTGTAATTGAATATTGCTTACTTAAAATATCTTTAATAGGTTACCCTAATTTTAGAAGAAATTTTTTTTTTTAGCACACGTATTTACTATTCATGTACATGTAATATTAAAAGCAGAATTTGAAACATAATAATAATCTTGCAAACATACTTATACTGTTCATTTTGTGGAATAGTATTTTTGAATAGTATCAATCAGCTGCTATTCGAAAATACTATTTAACTATTACTACTCAAAAATATTGTGTAAGCATTACTATTCAGAAATACCATTTAACGATTACTATTTAAAAGTACCATCTACTGGTACTATACTGTTACTGTTCAAAATACTGTTTACTTAAACTGTGCGGAAGTTAAACTTGTATGGTGTCCATAACCTCGCCTCACATCCGCCTCCGCCGCCGTCATTGCCCATCGTGACTTATGCCATAGGACGCTTACCTACAGCATGAACACACTCCGTGAGCTTTAAGCCCAGTAAGTACAACATGTTAACCGCAAAACATGTTTAAACATAATACATACTTAAAACGCATAAGCATGCAACATAGTCACATATAACACTTAGCATATACCATATCATCACATATCATGTCATAGCATACAAACTTTATATACCATATGCATACAGATTACTTCATGTAAAAGCATGTATCTTACTGTAGCTAAAAGCATAGCGAACTAATGCGGATAGTGAACTATGCATGATCCGGTTATGTTCAGTTATGCTTTAGCACTCTTTTCTTTCTCTTGTCTATTTAGGGCCCATGTGTCAGTACCGTGTGTGCGCAGACCAACGGTAACGCCCGAGGTCAACTAATGCCGAAGAGCCATCAACTGATGCTCAACTTTTGGCCTCAACTTTCTTTAACTGGAAACCCCTTCAACTGAAGGAGCCGGTACGGCACACCTATTTATTTCCATCTTGTTTAACTGTTCTAGCCATATGCTTCTCTAAGCTATCCCCAATACTATACGGTAGGGATCTATGGCTTCTAACTTGTTCTTTCATCAATCTACTTGATTGTGAAACTATATGCTCTTATGTATGCTGTGCAACATCGTGTGCATGTAAGGCATACTTAACATACTGTAAAACCATCATTTTAACATCATTTTATTCATGCTGCAGGCGGAGTTATACTTACCTAATTGCAAGCACTTGTATTCGCACCTTTAGAAATTTGCAGGTTACTACCTGTCATCAATAACGTCTCTCGTTAATACCTTCTCTAAGTCACCAATACTGTTAGTGACTAAAGTAGATAATTACTTGATACCGATTGCCGTCGGCACTACTTACTCTCTATCTCAAGAGTTAACTTATTCGTATATGGTTAATTAACTTATGGCCCCATAAATTAACTACCACGTCCTTAGGCTACTTTTGCCTATACTCGTCTTTCATGTGGTACCGGGGTCCCTCGGTACCCTATTGGCCTATCTGGGAATTTGGTGTCTAATTTCTGTCACGTTTGATTAACTGTCTTCTTGACAGTTAAATCAACATTCCTCACAATGTTGCTCTGAACACGGTGCTTGACTGATTTACCGATCAATCAACTGACCGGTTACCTCACGTTTTGGCAACTAGGTAGCCTATCAGGCTACTATGTGTAGGCTTGGTATAGTAACCGTTCGGGTTACTTTGCTTGTTTGGGTGTGGTAGCCTATCTGGCTACCTTGCATTATGGTGTCGTAGCCGACTAGGCTACCTCTACCATATCTTACTAAAAACATCCCTTGTTCTTTGTGAAATTCCTTTGAAAACTTTGTTCAAATCTAGAAATTCTTACAAAAGGATTTTTCATTTTGAAAGGGGTATGGTGTCCCCACATTTTTTTGAAAGCAAAGTGTTTGAAATGGTTTGAAAGGGATATGGTGTCCCCACATTTTTGAAAACGAGTCTCACCTCGCCCCGTTGGAGGATGAGGGTGTTTTTGTTGAAATCATTTCTAAGTCATTTAAAGGGAACACATTGTAAATGTGCTAAAAAAATGTGGTGTTGGACCACTTTTGAAAATAATTTGAAACTTGTTCGAAATGACTTTGTTTGAGAAATCGGCGTTCATGAAACTTTTCGTCCTCGACAAAATGAACAATTCTTGTGTTCATTTCGGAGCCTAATTCTAACTCTAACGGCTCCTAAATTCATCAAACCCATGGCCTTTGTGCCCAGTTTTTATAAAAGTTCCAGTTTTACGCACTTTTGAAAACAGGTCTGTTTGGGGCCCGAAACGGCTGAATTTTTGAAACCCACGCACGTCAGTTTCAAGGTTTCGTCGAGATCTAAAACTTTTGTGTTTTGACCAAATTCTGGTTCGGCCTCTAAAAGGGTCATTTTAATAAAAATCTGAGACTGTTCATTTGGTCCGGATTTGTTACTCCCAGTTTTGGACACCGAACCAAAACTAGCCGAAAAGCCTATCGTAGGTTCATTTTTTGCCAATGGCTATTTGACGTAAAAACGACCATATCAAAATTTTCTTAAAACTTTATGTTTTACCAAATCCCAGATTCGGACCCTAAGTGGGTCAAACTGGCCAAAATCCGTGGCTGATCCTGGGGACAGATTTTGTGTCCAGCCACCCTCTACACACTCATGCACACACATATCTCAAACCACTTGTAAACTAAAGTAAACACAACCACAACCACAAAAACTTTAAAAAACTGAAAGCTAAGGGCTCAAATAACTTATTACAACCCATGTGCATAACCAAATACATATAAATCTCCTTTGATCAAAAACTTAAAAACAACTAACCACAAAAGATGGGGGTTTTTCGGTTTATACCTTAGAGTGCTTTGATCCAAGCACAACCGGGCCAAGGGTGGCTGTCAAGGCTCCATAGAAAACAAAGAGGGTTGAGGGATCATTTGTGGTAGAATGAGAATACAAGGAAAACAAAAAGTTTCTCTTAATATCCAGCCAAGATGAAAAATTACACCATAGAAAAAATTTCGGTTTTAGGGTCTTACCGAAACTACCTTGGAAGAGTGCACCTCTAACAACTTGTGTGGCCAAGCTTTTGTGTGAAAGTTATGTGAAAATATGGGTGGTTTAGGGGCTGAAGAGGGGTCGGATTTTCTGAAGAGAAAGGGGAGAGAAAGCTGTATTTTTCTTGAGTGTTTTTGTGAGCAAATGGAAAAAGTGAAACCTAAGGGTGGTTGCACCTTTTCATAGGCAACTCAAAGCAACTTTGCTTAACTCTAAGCCCTCTTAATTAAGCCATAATTTAGCTCAATTGGGGGACAAAAATCTGTGCTGCAGCCCTTGAAATTTTGGAGCCATGATGGAGGGTGAAAGGGAGCAAGTTTGCATTAAATGGTCATGGTCCTCTTGTCCTTAAAACCCCATTTTTTTAATCTAAAAACTCCAACACATCCCTTGATTTAAGGGATCACTTTCAGCTGGTTTTGCAGCTGGTTTTGCAGCTGTTTTCCTAACTAAAGGGGGCATGGTTTGGTTGGAGTAAAAGTCCAACCGAATCGGTTCTGTGCAGTCTAGTTTTCTACTGCGTTTTTCAGCCCTTTCTCGGCAGTGTTCTAATTTTCATCCAAAAATTGGATTTTCTGAATCTGATTTTTGTACTGACGATTTCTAATTTTTTTATACTGTCTAAGAGCCCATTCTATACCAAATCACTATTCATTCCTATACTGCGGTAGTGTCTACACTGTGTTGTCCTTTCGCACGCAAACCGAGGCGTTCCTAGGCGAAATTTCAGACACAATCTCTCTTGACTAATTCGGACGTTCTGATTTCAATTTTATCAGTCATATGTCCGTCTGAGGTCGTCTAGACCAGTTTTCAGGATCTGTGGGGTCCCACCTCAAAAAACGTGTCAGGTGTCCGTTTGACTAATTTGGGCGTCCTGAGTCTAGATATATCAATTTTAAGTCAAACTAAGGCCGTCTTGGCCAGTAACTTGACACTGCATCTTATACTATTCACTATTCACTATTCATGGTTCATTGTTCTCTGTTCTAACTGACTAGTCCGAGTGTTCTGACTCCGATTTTGTCAGTCTCTGGGTGAGAAGAGGTCATCCAGACCATTTTCTCGATACTGTACCCTACTAGGGAGATTCTCGTTATTGTGCTCAGACGTTTGGTCCGAGTATTTCAGTGATCTGCTCACCAGTCTTGTGTTAGGAAATGGTCATCCGGACTAGTTTCATGACACTGTGTATCTTATACACTTATACACATAACAGGGTAGACCGGGTTCTCTGTCGGTTACCCATTTTCATTGTATGAATAATAATAAACAGTACTGCACCTGTTTAGTCTGTTCAACTGGAATTTATGCTACATTTATCAACTTAATTACTCATTTCATAGTAATTAGGTTGCACGCATTACGAGAGTCTTCAAATTGGCTCTCTGTTCAGTACACGGCCTTCTACAAGGGTTCTAACACGGGCGTGTATGGCTTGAGCACGGGCGTGTACTAGCTAGGCTTTCTCAACACGACCGTGTCTTGGATCATGCTCACTTACCCGAGTGGTACACGGCCACTTACACAGTCGTGTACCTGACCATATAAAACTACACGGCCATGTTAACTCACACGGCCTCTCTCATAAAATAATCCGATCAGTACACGGTTTCTTACACGACCATGTACCTGACCGTGTTCGATGTATTTGGACTAAAAACGCATCAAATTATTCCTTAGCTTCTCATTAAATAATTTACTGAGTTACAAGGACGGGGTGGTCCTTACATTAATCATCACCAAAGTTTTTCATCACAACATTTCAAATATCACATATCACTCTTAGGTTTTCTAATGTGTAAAACAACACTCAAAACCTAACAAAATTTTCATTCCAACCCTACCATTAGCCACAGATTTTTCATGCAAATCACATAGAAAATTTTGCTTTCTTTCCTAGGGTTTTTATCAACATTCCATATTCTCATTCAACACTAAAAATTTTCCATTTTCTAGTGTTCATAACCCATGGATTTTAGCATGAAAATTCATCAAAATTTTCTTATTTCTTGATTTTAATTCATGCTTGATTCAACATATAATTAAATAAACATAAACACTAAACCAAATCATCAATTCCCAATCATTTTTCACACCACTACTGCCATGGATTTCTTATGGAAACATGCAAAATTTTTGCTTGTTTCTAAACCCTAAATCATGCTTTAAATTCTACAACATCAAACAAATCATATCATCAACAAAACAATAATTTTTCATTGTTTTTCCATTCTAAAAACCCACAGATGTTTACCAAGAAAATCAAAGAGAAATGCTTCAATTTCGAAGCTTACCTTAACTAGTTGATGGCTTGATGCTAGAAATGCAATGAAAGCTAAGTTCGGCGTGAAATTTAAAACAAAATTTTGGCTTAATGGGGGGTGAAGGCCACAGATTTTTGACTGAAAAAAAAAAGATCAAGAGTTTGGCTTAGTTTTTCTATTTTTTTGAATGATTTTGGATGCCTATTTATAGGCAAAAGTCAAGGGTTTTTTAGTAAATTTTTTCAACAATTTGCTAATTGTTCAAGGATCAAAATGCAAATATTTTGGGTCAAAAACCTAATTTTTTCTTTCTCTCTTTCCGCATGGCTGAATGGCCTTTTAGATAATTCTAATAAATTTTTTTTATCATTTTGGCAAGATCTTAGCCATTGATCAAAAAGTGAACAAATTCTAACCATACACCTTTTATCTTACTTTCCAAAACAAAGAAATAAAAATGGATTTATGACATCAATATGATGATGTCATCCTACTATTTATATTAATTCACTAATTAATTCATGGTCAAATTTTGATCGAAAGCCGAACCGAACAGAACTTTACCGAAATCACGTAGGCGGGTTCCAGGTGCCTCCGGTGCGATCGGTTTGTTTTATTTTGCTTCAGTTTGATCAGAATTCTCTACCGTAAATTTTTATCGTTTTAGTGCATTTCGATGCATTCTCTAGGGTTTTTGGCTCTGATTTCGAACTGTCTCACCCAATTATGCCAAGTAAAATTTTCCATTCCCGAACTTACTCACTTTAACACTGCCAGAACATTTTTACAGTATTCTCAGCAGTATTAAAACACAACTTTTACATATTTTATTCATTAAAATTAATACATACATACAATTTTAATCTACTCCGAGAGTCTGAAATTCCTGGTTATCACATTTCCCGTACAAAATCGATCTTGTGCAGCTGCTTTTCTCGCAGATCGTACCAGTGAATGGGTAATCTACACTTTCGCCCATATAAAGCTTCATAGGGTGTCATTCTTATGAAAGCTTGGTAGTTATTATTATACAAGAATTCTACTAACGGTAGCTTCTCATTCCAAACTCCTAGAAAATCTATGACACAGGCACAGAGCATGTCTTCCAACATCTGAATAGTTCATTTAGATTGCTCGTCCGTCTGAGGATGAAAAACCGTACTGAGTCACAATTCCATCCTCATGGCCTCTTGCACGTACTTCTAAAAATTTAAAGTGAATCGTGCATCTCGATCTGACATGATAGACTTAGGAACACCATGTAATCTAATGACATGGGTTACATAAAGGTTTGCCAACCTTTTTGGTGAAAACGTCATTTTCACTACTATGAATCGCATCGTTTTTGTCAACCTATCAACTATGACCCAAATGGCGTCATAATCCTCTTGGGTCTTTGGTAATCCCATTACAAAGTCCATTGCGATGTGTTCCCACTTCTATTTGAAAATTTCTAGAGGTTCTAATTTACCTCCCAGATGTTGATGCTCGATCTTAACTTTTTGGCAAGTTAAGCATCGGCTCACAAACTTTATGATATCATTTTTCATCCCTTTCCACTAGGATTGTAACTTTAAATCCTGGTACATCTTGTTAGCTCTGGGATGAACTGAATATGGCGTTTCATGAGTGACATGATTTGCCTTTTTAGTCCTTCGTCAGCTGAGACATGAATTCTTCCTTGATATAGGATTAATCCATCCTTGGTAATCCCTTCCCGAGGACTTGCTAGATTTGGATCTCATTTTTTAGCCTCTCTAATGTCCTCAAATAATAATGACTCTAGTTGGAGTGCAGTCAATTTTCCAGATATCAGCTCCAATTTCAATAAGTTGATCTCTTGTTACAATGGCCTTGGGAGCTTTTGTATCAGCAATTACTGCAGAATAGTAGATTTTCTACTCAAAGCATCCGCTACATAGTTAGCCTTTCTGGGATGGTAGAGGATCTCACAGTCGTAATCCTTCACTAATTCCAACCATCTTTTTTGTCACATATTCAGCTCCTTCTGTGTGAAGAAGTACTTTAAGCTTTGATGGTCAGTGTAAATCTGACACTGAGCTCTATATAAATAGTGTCGCTAGATCTTAAGTGCGAACATTACTGCAGCAAGTTCTAAGTCATGTGAATCCCTCTACGAATCTCCTATAATAGCCAGGTAAATCTAAGAAACTCCATATTTCGACCATATTCCTAGGTGCAGGCCATTCGTTAATCGCTTCTACTTTTGCATGATCCACAGCAATTCCTTCCTTGGAAACCACGTGTCTGAGGAAGTGTACTCTATCTAACCAAAATTCACACTTGGAGAATGTAATGACCGCCATTTTCATGACACCTACTTACCATGTAATAAGTCATTAAGGAATAAAATGGACATAATTTAATGTCTTTTAGTACAATTTAAGAAACACGGTCAAGTACATGATCGTGTAAGAGGCTGTGTACTGCTCAGATAGATGAATGTATTTCAAAGACATGGCCGTGTTGAGTAGTCTCAACTAGTACATGCTCGTGTCTGAAATGTACACGCCCGTGTTGCGTTGCACACGCACGTGTAAGAGTCCGTGTAGAAGGCTGTGTAATGAGCCGAGAGCCACTGTAATGACTCTCATGAATTATGAAACTTAATTACTATGTAATGATGTAATTAAGTTAATAAGCACAGTGTGCTTTTCAGTTGAATGAATTAAACAGGAATAGTAATGTTTAATTACTATTCATGCAGTGAAAGGGGTAATCGACAGTGAAATCGGTCCATCCTATTATGTGAGTATGCGTTGAGACACGCAATATCAAGAAACCGGTCTAGACGACCATTTCATGATACAGAACTGATGAGCTAGTCATCAGTACGCTCAGACTGGTCATCTGAGCGCAGCAGTGATAATTGCCCTAATAGATGTACAGTATCGAGAAAAGTGGTCTAGATGACCTCTTCTCGCCCATAGACTGATAAAATCAAAGTCAGAACGCTCAGATTAGTCAGTCAGATAGTGAACAGTGATTAGTGAATAGTGAGAAACGCAATGTCAGGTTAGTGGCCAAGACGGCCTTAATCTGGTATAAAACTGATATATTAATAGTCAGCAGGCTCAATCTGGTCAATTGAGCACAAAATGTAGAATTTTTTTAATGGGATACACAGTATCGGGAGGAGGGTTAAGACAACCTTTTCTCGCCCTGAAACTGATATATTTAGACTCAGGACGCCCAAATTAGTCAATCGGGCACCTGACACGTTTTTCGAGACGGGGTCATGCAGATCCTGAAAACTGGTCCAGAAGACCTCAGATGGACGTAAAACTGATAAATTTGAAATCAGCACGTCCAAATTAGTCAAGAGAGACCGTGTTTGAAATTTCACGCGAAAACGCCTCGTTATGCGTGCACAGTGTCAACACAGTGTAGGCCTAACCACAGTATCAAGAAATTGGTCAAGATGACATTTTCTTGATATAAAACTGATATATTTGGAATCAGAATGCTCAAATTAGTCATTTGAGCACAAAAAGTAATTTTTGACCGGGAACCATACAGTATCGGGAAACTGGTCGAGACGACCTCGGATGAAGATAAAACTGATATATTTGGGTTCAGCACGCCCAAATTAGTCAGTATAGCCTATCTTAAAATTTTTCAAAAAATTTGTATAAAGGACGAAATTTTGGGGATTCTAGAGAAATAGTCCCCATATTTTTCCAAATCTCATTTTCTCCCTCCCCACACCACACGAAGATGAACAGTGACCGACCATCGAATCCGGCCTCCGTTTTCGACACCGCCGGCACCATTGGAAAGCTCTCGACGAGCTGATTCCAATGGTGGGCCGAGTCGACCGAACCGACGCCGGAGCACGCCGCACGCGCCGCCCAAAGCCGCCGGTGGCCGAATTTTTCAAACCACCGTATCTCCACCGTCCGACGTCCAAATGCCACGATTCCGGTCCCAATGGATTCGTGGTGAAGAGTAGAACAAAATCCAGGCTTCATTTCACGTCAACAGCCGCCGAATCGCGCCGCCCCAGGTTCGCCGTCGCCGTCGCCGTCGCCGTCGCCATCGCCGCCGTCGGATCTCGCTATTCCGGCGGAGTTGAGTTGCAAGGTCGGTGTCAAAATGCTCAGAACAACACGTAGATCAAAAGCCCCAAATCAATTTTGGGCAACAACGCCGGAAAAATGAAGATCCAACGCCGCCGCCGTCGCCGACTTTTCGAGAGCCGATTTCCGGTGATAGGAGCCTCGATTCGTGAAATTGACACCACCAATGGGTTCCTCTCGTCGAGCTCTTCAAGATGGTGGTCGCCACTTCCATCGCCGCCGTGGTCAACGCCGGTCAACGGCCGGTCAACGCCGGTCAACGGCGACCCGGAGACCGAAAATTGAAGAATGGCCCGTTGGCCTATTTTCGACGTTCCGGACACATCCGCGGCATCGGATTTGCAAACTGGAGTTTCAAAAGTGAAGAACGACGATTCAAAGATTGCACGGTCGAGACCGAACGGTTCGTCCGACCGCCGACGGGAACGATTTTGGTAGTAGTGTTGATCTATTTATTCCTCAATTTAATATTGGAAATAATTATGTAGTAATTATGGTTTAATGACTTGAGGAATTGTAAGAAAAAAGGGTGAAATATCGAAAAAGAAAATGTGAATATTTTTACGTAAAAAGCGGAGCTTTTACGTAAAAATTAGGCCTCTGGTTTAGTACGTGGCAGGTTAGAATAGGTTAGATGGTTTTGAGGCGTTTCCTAAACGCCGGAAACCAAAAAATTAAGCGGAAATGCTGCCGAAATTTCTAAAACGGCACAAAGGGGTATTTTAGGAAACGAGGGCTGAAAATGTGATCGGGATGGAAACCCGAGCTCCCTCGATGACCTAGGTCCGGGAAAGAAGGACGGACGTTGTGAGGATTAGTGAACCGCCCCATTAGAAATTTCGTAATGTAAGAAAACGACCCCTATGTCAGAATAGTACCACCCGAGGGACGGGTGCGGTCGAAGTATAAAATTTGGGGCGATTACATCGGTAACGGTAACCCGATAGGCTAAATAGTCATACGAGAGGTATTCAGTATGTTGACTGGTTGGTTAGCCAGTCAAGGACCAAGTCGGAATGGGATAGTGAGAGACAGTGATTAATTTGTCAAGTAGACAAATTAATCAAGCACGATTAAAAAAATTAGATATCAAATTTCCCAAAGTAGAGCAGTCGGGTACCGATAGGCATCAGTACCACACAACGATAAGTTTATTAGTTCCTAACGATAGAGTGACCTAAGAGCGATGTTAATTAATTTATTGGGTAAATAAATTAATTAACAATGATTAGAAAATCAAATTCTTAAGAAGAGGGCAATTAGTACCGACAAGGATCGGTACCACATAACGAGAATTTTTATTAGTCACTAATGACCACGGTGACCTAAGAGTGAATGTTAATGTAAATGCATTATGATTACAGGGAGGTACCTGTATTGTGACGAAGGCGAGAGTATAAACTGTCTGCTGACAGGTAAGTACAACTCCGCCTACAGCATGGATAAAATGAATTTAAAATGATGCTTTTCCAGTATTTTAAGTATGTATCTTGCACACGATGCTGCACAGCATACATAAGAGCATATAGTTTCACAATCGAGTAGATTGATGAAAGAACAAGATAGAAGCCATAGATCCCTACCGCGTAGGATTTGGGGACAGCTTAGAGAAGCGTATGGCTAGAACAGTTAAACAAGATGGAAATAAATAGGTGTGTCGTACCGGCTCCTTCAGTCGAAGGGGTTTCCAGTTAAAGAAAGTTCAGGCCACAAGTTGAGCATCAGTTGATGGCTCTTCGGCATTAGTTGACCTCGGGCGTTACCGTTGGTCTGCGCGCACACGGTACTGACACATGGGCCCTAAATAGACAAGAAAAGAAAAGAAAAGTTTGAAGCATAAATGAACATAACCGGATCATGCATTAGTTATAGTTCGCTATGCTTTCTTTTTCAGTAGAGTGCATACAGTACACGATGCTTCTGTCATTCATAAAGTATGTGAAGTTTTATATTCAGTGTTATGACATGTTATGTGATGACATGATATGTGAGCTGATATGTGATATGCTTATATGATATATGATTTATTAAGTGATATATGTCATGCCTATGATTTTACGTATGTGCTATGTTTTAAACATGTTTTGCGGTTAACATGTTGTACTTACTGGGCGTAAAGCTCACGGAGTGTGTTCATGCTGTAGGTAAGCATCCTATAGCGTAAACATCAAGGGACGATGATGATGGCGGAGGTGGATGTGAGGATGAGGTTATGGATACACCGCGAGTATTCTTCCGCACAGTATGAGTAAATAATATTTTGAATGGTGACAGTTAAATAGTATTTTGAATAGTAAAGGTTAAATGGTATTTTGGAACAGTAAACAGTATATGTACGAGTAGTATATTTAAATAGTATCTGGTGAATAGTAATCAGATAAACATGTATATAATTATGTATGTATAATTGAAATCCTTATGTTTTTCAAATTCCGCATTTTAATAGTATGCGTACGTGAATAGTAAATACGTACGTGTATATAAAAAAAAAAATCCCTCTAAATTTATAGTCTTAAATTCAGCAAGTTTAAGTATCGTTTTTAAAGAAGCAAGTAATAGAGTTTACAGTGACGGTCCGGGCCGCTGAGGGCACGAGGCGTCACAGTTGGTATCAGAGCGGTTTCCTGCCATCCTACCTCACATCGCCACATGCCTGGCTCATTTGTGCAAGTAAGTTAGTTTTATTTTTAGTCAGTAAATGTTTATCTGTGGGAGATAACATTTTATAGTAATGAAACGACCAAATCTATGATGGCGAGGACAAGCTGAAAAGATGCTGAGATCTTTATACGAAAATCACGACCGTACAGTGCTAGAGAACTGCTCAGAGAAAGAGCATGGATTGCTGCCCGACTTGTACCGATCTTCAAGGCTAGTTGTCCACTAAGTTTCGAATGGCAAACAGTACTCCTACACTCCATGAGAATGTCAGGACTGGTTTCTCATTATCAAAGTGATTCCCCGATTGTACGCCATTGATCAGGATAACTGAGTCCTGTTAGCTGTTGATATCTCTTAAGAAGATACTCTCGTGTGTATCGGGATCCTTATGACCAGGATGAGCTCTTAACTGTGTCGAGTTTCGCCATACCACGATCGAGCCAATCTCTGAGAGGAGTCCAGTATCAGCCTCAGTTTTTTTTTTTTTTTCTTTATGGGTAAGCGGGGAGTGAAACCGCCTAAGTTCCCTAGAGTTATGGATATACGAGAATTTGTTCATCGGACTGAAAGACTGCAGCTGATGTCCGGTGATACAGCTCTAACGTATGCTGTTTGCTACAAGGAACCGAAATGGAGTTCTACAATACATGCCGAGACAAAAGTGGATCAAGACAGGAGAAGACCCAAAGAGAGAAAGAGACCTTGCCAAACAGAATTAGAAGAGCGATCAAACAGGACTAGCAAGCCTTATCAAGGGGATAGTGAATGCTGAGAGAAAAGTGCTCAACCCCGGGAACCCTGCACAAGCCAAGACATTATAGCAGCCACCATTATGGAGGGTGACCCGGTAGAATCAGCACCCCAACTGGCCGATGAAGAGTTCATGGTCGAGCACCAGCCAGAAGTACATAAGGGCAATAGGGAGCCGATGGAGAACCCCGAACTAGCCCGTATGTCTCCCGAACACCCCATAAAAGAGGAAGATAACGAGACTCTTTTCGACGCCCATCCCGATGATGAGGGAGAGGAGATCCCCAACCGCTTTAGTAATGATGAATAGATGGGGATGTACGAACCCCAAGTCATCATAGCCAGCGATGACGAGGTCAGTTTCAGCTGAGAAGAAGAGGAGAAACCAGAGGAGTACTCACTTAGCGATAGTGACGATGAGGAGATGCCTGATACTGAATCAGGATTGTCCTTCCAATAGTAGTAACCCTTCTACGGGAATGTTAGTTATGAAAATATATAGAGGGAAGCAGTAGCTCTCCCCCGTCAGTTGTAGCATAATATACTTGGTGGGATTGTATAAGGGAAGTGTGTGTCACTTCCACTGAACTAGAATCTTGAAAATATGTATATATATTATGTGAAATATATTATGAGATAAGCAGTAAAGTTTTGCCCTAGGGGCCAGATATAAATTTTTTCCACAAGCGTGAGTATGATATGACAGAAAGTGCAGGATGAATCCTAGCACTCAGACGATGTCCCAATACAATGCGGTAATTGTATTGAACATCACAGTATAAGAGAAAGAAAGGTGGATATAGTGTGTATATTTATATCCATAATGTTTGAGTAAGATTGTTAAGTAAGAAAGAAAACGATATGTGATACGAGTCCCAAGTACAGAATTTAAGAGACTTATATTTTCCTCTCCCGCTGTACGATAGGGTTACATAGGAAAACATGGTAAGAACGAGAGCTTAGTTAAACCCAGCATCCTGAGAGGATGAGTTGATAGCAAAGATCGCAGCCATGCGAGAGATGATGGAGAACCAGTAACGGGAGCTAAACCAGCTTAGAGAACAGCTGGGCCAGCAACTCAAGGCACCACAGTCAGTAGGGATGCCAACACAGGAGGCTCCAGCAGCCCCAGAAACTCTGAGGGAGCAAGCAACTCCTCCAGCCCAGGAGGCACTAGCACCTATAGTAATGGCTACTCTTGTAGTAGCAATTGTTTTATTTTGCTAATCCTTAGGAAAGGTGACTTCTATGAGAGATTCTGGCGCATGAAAGCGTTAGAATTCAAATGAATCACCAACCCTATAGAGGCCAATGACTGGCTAACGGATATCCAAGTAATCTTGGATTTTATAGGGTTAACAGATAGAGAGAGAAAGTGATGTACGCATCCTTCACCCTACGCAATGAAGCGCGTTAGTGGTGGAAGATGGTAACCATTAGGAGGAACGTTAGAGAGATGACCTGGAGCGATTTCATTGAGGAATTCGAGGAGATGTACTTCAACGAGGAAGCATTAGTAGCGCAGTAATACGAGTTCGACAACCTGCACCAAGGTAGTATGACTGTTATGGAGGTAGTCAAGAAGTTTGAGCAGTTGGCTCAACTTTGTCCAGATTTGGTACCGACCAAAAGGAGAGAGTCAGACGAATGCTGAAGATGTTCAGAACGGAAATCACAGTTTAGGTCTGTAGCGGAAGCCACGGACTAGCGACACTAGCAGAATGTGTCAGCAAGACTATCTGAGCTGAGTACTGATCGGTTCATGATAAGGAGCGAAAGGCGTAGAATTTTAAGGCACGAAAGGAGGAGAAAACGCAATCCGAGTAGGCTCAGGAGAAGCAGAACCCCGAGTCACAATACAGAGGGCAGAATGTGGGAACCGGCCAGAATAATAGGCATTCCCATAACAACAACAAGAGAAAAGGGGAATTAGGGCAATCAAGATTCACAGAAGAATTTCCCCAGAAGAGATACGACCAGGAAGGAATGACAGCCAATACTCGACGTGCACGAGATGCGGAAAGAGGCACCCAGGAGAATGCAAGCAGAGAGCAAGTGGTTGTTTCATCTGTGGCAAGGAAGGCCACTATGCCAAAAAAAAAAATTGCCACTCCAACCTGCAGAATCGACAGAATCAACCCCGCACTGGGAATAATCAACTTCACACCAACCAAACCAGGATCGAAGACCCTTCAATCACACAAGGTATACTGAAAGCTTTAGACAGCTAAGGGAGAATCTATGCTTACACGGGGAGTGACGTTGAAGCTGTAACTTCTGCAATGGTGACAGGCCAGCTTTCTATCACCAACTTTGATGTGTTAGTTCTACTTGATTCTGGAGCTACCCATTCGTTGCATCATCAGATTCTACTAAAAAGCTTAGGACACAACGTTGTCACAAACTGTTGAAGGCGGAAAATCGTTTTCGAACCAATCGGATGTGAAAAGTTCATCTACAAGGGTTTTTCGCCAGAGCAACTAAAGACGATGATATCAGCAGTGAAGGCTCGCGAGATGCTATCCAGTGGATGCACGGACTTCCTCATATACGTAGCAGATAAGACCCAAGGAATAGGGATAGGACCCGAGAACGTGCCGATAGTCAGGAAATTCATAGAGATATTTCCAGAAGGTCTTCTAGAACTCTCGTTAGAGCGCGAGATCTCATTCGAGACTGAACATTTACCAGAATCAGCCCCTATCTCCAAGCCCAGCTGAAGGACTAAATAGGCAAGGGATTTACTCGACAGAGCTATTCACCATGGGGAGCACCTGTACTATTCGTGAAGAAGAAAGATGGACCACTAAGAATGTGCATCGACTACAGAGAGTTGAACAGGATTACGATTAAGAACAAGCATCCGTTGCCACGGGTTGATGATCTATTTGATTAGCTCTGAGACGCTGCAATGTCCTTGAAGATCGATCTACGTTCAGGGTACCATCAACTACGAATCAGGAACGAAGATGTACCCAAAATAGCTTTTCAAACGCGGTACGGATATTACGAGTTTTTGATCATGTTGCTCAGATTGACGGACGCGCCAGCAGCTTTCATGAACTGGATGAACCGCATGTTCAAGGGCTATTTGGATAAGTTTGTCATTGTGTTCATCGATGACATACTTATACACTTTAAGATGAAGGAAGAGCACGAAGAGCACTTAAGGATCATTTTGCGCATGTAACAGGACCATCAGTTATACGCCAAGTTCTCCAAGTACGAGTTTTGACCGGAGAAGGTCCATTTCCTAGGCCACGTAGTCCCCAAGGAAGGAGTATCTGTGGACCTGACGAAAATTGATGCAGTTAGCACGTGGCCAGCTCAGAGGAACGTAACGGGAATTCGCAGTTTCTTCAAACTAACAGGATGTTACCTACACTTAGTCGAAGGCTACTCAAAGTTAGCCGCACCGCTTACAGCGCTGACCAAGAAGGAAAAGAGGTATAAGTGAACCGACAAGTATGAGAAAATCTTTCAAGAGCTGAAATGAAGACTCACAAGCGCTCCAATGCTGAACATTTCAAATGTTGGTCAGGGAAGCTTTGTGACTTAAGCGCCACATCTAAAACCAAGTTGGAAACTGTGTTGATGCAGAGTGGTAAAGTAGTCACGTATGCTTCACGACAACTCAAAAACCTTGAGAAGAGCTACCCAACGCGTGATCTGGAGCTAGTAGCGATAGTTTTTACGATAAAACCATGAAGGCACTACCTGTACGGAGTCACGTGTGAGATTTACAACGACCACTAGAGCCTCAAATATATCTTCACGCAGAAAGAGCTCAACATGAGACAGCGTAGATGGCTAGAGTTGGTAAGGATTACGACCGTGAGATCCTATACCATCTGGGGAAAGCCAATAACGTGGCCGATGCACAGAGTCAAAAGTATATTACTATGCCTATGACTATTAGTGCCTTGTCAGGAGCGCTACAAAGTAGCTATGCGACAGCGAGATCAAGATTTTGATAGGGAGATTGTCTGACATGACCCTCCAATCGATGCTCCAAGAAGAGATCAAGATCGGTCAAGGTTTCGATTTGTCCCTGCTCAAGTCCAGAAAGGAAGCTATAGAGGACAAGGGTTCAGAGTTTAAGATCCTTAAGGATGACGTACTCTACTACAGAGATAGAGTGTGAGTTCTGAAAGATGAAGAACTCAAGAAGCGAATCCTTTTGGAACCTTACGAGACGTCATATTCCGTACATCCGGTGGCAAATAAGATGTACAAGTACCTGAAAGAAAGCTTTTGGTGGCTTAGAATGAAGAATGACATTGTCGAGTTCGTCGCCAGATACCTTACGTGACAGAAGGTTAAGGCAGAACACCAGCGCGCAGCAGGATAATCGTAGAAAATTAAGCTACTCGAGTAGAAATGGGACTAGATTACGATGAATTTCATAATCGGATTGCCGAAGACGTCAAACTATAATGACACAATCTGGGTGATTGTAGAAAGACTGATGAAATCAGTTAGATTTTTAGCAATGAAAGTTAGCTACTCGGTGGAACGACCAGTAGAAATCTATGCGGCACAGTTCGTGAAACGGCACGGAATACCAGAGTCGATCGTCTCAGATCGTAGTGGACGCTTTACCTCCAGATTTTTGCGAAGTGTTCAAGCCGCATTACGGTCCAAGTGAGAGTTCAGCACAGCATTTCATCCTCAGACCGACAGTTAGTCTGAGAGGACCATACAGATGTTAGAGGACATGTTGAGACCTTCGTCCTAGACTTCAAAGGAAACTGAGATCAGAAGCTACCAATGAGCGAGTTCTCGTACAACAGCAACTATCATTCCTCGATAGGAATGGCACCGTACGAGACACTCTGTGGAAGGAAATGCAGATCTCTGGCTCATTAGTACGAGTCTGGAGAGAAACGACTAGTTAGCTCGGACATCATCAAGAATACCATGGCAGACGTGAAGCTGATACGAGAAACGTTAGATACAGCGTACAGTCGACAGAAAAATTTTGACGATAAGCGCTATAGACCCTTGAGTTTCAAGTAAGAGACTTGGTCTTTATCAAGGCGGCACCCATGAAAGGGTTGGTGCATTTCGAAAGGAAAGGAAAGCTCCGTCCTAGGTACATAGGACCCTCGAGATAATAGAGAAAGTCGGGAAGGTGGCTTATAGACTAACGCTTCCTCCCGAGTTAGTTACAGTGCACAACGTCTTTCACGTCTTGATGCTGAAAAAGTACGTGCCAGACAGCTCTCATGTTCTTAGCCAAGAATCCGTTGAAGTATACGCTGATCCGACGTACGAGGAGAGACCCGTGCGGATCCTAGTCAGAGAGGAGAAGGTACTTAGGAATAAAGTATACCGCTAGTAAAAGTGTTGTGACAAAATCATAGTGTTGAGGAAGCCACATAAGAAAGGGAAGAAGACATGAGAAGAGACTTCCTGGAATTATTCTAATTTTCGAGGACGAAAATTTTGTAAGGGGGGTAGGTTGTAATGACCGCCATTTTCATGACACCTACTTACCATGTAATAAGTCATTAAGGAATAAAATGGACATAATTTAATGTCTTTTAGTACAATTTAAGAAACACGGTCAAGTACATGATCGTGTAAGAGGCTGTGTACTGCTCAGATAGATGAATGTATTTCAAAGACATGGCCGTGTTGAGTAGTCTCAACTAGTACATGCTCGTGTCTGAAATGTACACGCCCGTGTTGCGTTGCACACGCACGTGTAAGAGTCCGTGTAGAAGGCTGTGTAATGAGCCGAGAGCCACTGTAATGACTCTCATGAATTATGAAACTTAATTACTATGTAATGATGTAATTAAGTTAATAAGCACAGTGTGCTTTTCAGTTGAATGAATTAAACAGGAATAGTAATGTTTAATTACTATTCATGCAGTGAAAGGGGTAATCGACAGTGAAATCGGTCCACCCTATTATGTGAGTATGCGTTGAGACACGCAATATCAAGAAACCGGTCTAGACGACCATTTCATGATACAGAACTGATGAGCTAGTCATCAGTACGCTCAGACTGGTCATCTGAGCGCAGCAGTGATAATTGCCCTAATAGATGTACAGTATCGAGAAAAGTGGTCTAGATGACCTCTTCTCGCCCATAGACTGATAAAATCAAAGTCAGAACGCTCAGATTAGTCAGTCAGATAGTGAACAGTGATTAGTGAATAGTGAGAAACGCAGTGTCAGGTTAGTGGCCAAGACGGCCTTAATCTGGTATAAAACTGATATATTAATAGTCAGCAGGCTCAATCTGGTCAATTGAGCACAAAATGTAGAATTTTTTTAATGGGATACACAGTATCGGGAGGAGGGTTAAGACGACCTTTTCTCGCCCTGAAACTGATATATTTAGACTCAGGACGCCCAAATTAGTCAATCGGGCACCTGACACGTTTTTCGAGACGGGGTCATGCAGATCCTGAAAACTGGTCCAGAAGACCTCAGATGGACGTAAAACTAATAAATTTGAAATCAGCACGTCCAAATTAGTCAAGAGAGACCGTGTTTGAAATTTCACGCGAAAACGCCTCGTTATGCGTGCACAGTGTCAACACAGTGTAGGCCTAACCACAGTATCAAGAAATTGGTCAAGATGACCTTTTCTTGATATAAAACTGATATATTTGGAATCAGAATGCTCAAATTAGTCATTTGAGCACAAAAAGTAATTTTTGACCGGGAACCATACAGTATCGGGAAACTGGTCGAGACGACCTCGGATGAAGATAAAACTGATATATTTGGGTTCAGCACGCCCAAATTAGTCAGTATAGCCTATCTTAAAATTTTTCAAAAAATTTGTATAAAGGACGAAATTTTGGGGATTCTAGAGAAATAGTCCCCATATTTTTCCAAATCTCATTTTCTCCCTCCTTACACCACACGAAGATGAACAGTGACCGACCATCGAATCCGGCCTCCGTTTTCGACACCGCCGGCACCATTGGAAAGCTCTCGACGAGCTGATTCCAACGGTGGGCCGAGTCGACCGAACCGACGCCGGAGCACGCCGCACGCGCCGCCCAAAGCCGCCGGTGGCCGAATTTTTCAAACCGCCGTATCTCCACCGTCCGACGTCCAAATGCCACGATTCCGGTCCCAATGGATTCGTGGTGAAGAGTAGAACAAAACCCAGGCTTCATTTCACGTCAACAGCCGCCGAATCGCGCCACCCCAGGTTCGCCGTCGCCGTTGCCATCGCCGCCGTCGGATCTCGCTATTCCGGCGGAGTTGAGTTGCAAGGTCGGTGTCAAAATGCTCAGAACAACACGTAGATCAAAAGCCCCAAATCAATTTTGGGCAACAACGCCGGAAAAATGAAGATCCAACGCCGCCGCCGTCGCCGACTTTTCGAGAGCCGATTTCCGGTGATAGGAGCCTCGATTCGTGAAATTGACACCACCAATGGGTTCCTCTCGTCGAGCTCTTCAAGATGGTGGTCGCCAATTCCATCGCCGCCGTGGTCAACGCCGGTCAACGGCGACCCGGAGACCGAAAATTGAAGAATGGCCCGTTGGCCTATTTTCGACGTTCCGGACACATCCGCGGCATCGGATTTGCAAACTGGAGTTTCAAAAGTGAAGAACGACGATTCAAAGATTGCACGGTCGAGACCGAACGGTTCGTCCGACCGCCGACGGGAACGATTTTGGTAGTAGTGTTGATCTATTTATTCCTCAATTTAATATTGGAAATAATTATGTAGTAATTATGGTTTAATGACTTGAGGAATTGTAAGAAAAAAGGGTGAAATATCGAAAAAGAAAATGTGAATATTTTTACGTAAAAAGCGGAGCTTTTACGTAAAAATTAGGCCTCTGGTTTAGTACGTGGCAGGTTAGAATAGGTTAGATGGTTTTGAGGCGTTTCCTAAACGCCGGAAACCAAAAAATTAAGCGGAAATGCTGCCGAAATTTCTAAAACGGCACAAAGGGGTATTTTAGGAAACGAGGGCTGAAAATGTGATCGGGATGGAAACCCGAGCTCCCTCGATGACCTAGGTCCGGGAAAGAAGGACGGACGTTGTGAGGATTAGTGAACCGCCCCATTAGAAATTTCGTAATGTAAGAAAACGACCCCTATGTCAGAATAGTACCACCCGAGGGACGGGTGCGGTCGAAGTATAAAATTTGGGGCGATTACATCGGTAACGGTAACCCGATAGGCTAAATAGTCATACGAGAGGTATTCAGTATGTTGACTGGTTGGTTAGCCAGTCAAGGACCAAGTCGGAATGGGATAGTGAGAGACAGTGATTAATTTGTCAAGTAGACAAATTAATCAAGCACGATTAAAAAAATTAGATATCAAATTTCCCAAAGTAGAGCAGTCGGGTACCGATAGGCATCAGTACCACACAACGATAAGTTTATTAGTTCCTAACGATAGAGTGACCTAAGAGCGATGTTAATTAATTTATTGGGTAAATAAATTAATTAACAATGATTAGAAAATCAAATTCTTAAGAAGAGGGCAATTAGTACCGACAAGGATCGGTACCACATAACGAGAATTTTTATTAGTCACTAATGACCACGGTGACCTAAGAGTGAATGTTAATGTAAATGCATTATGATTACAGGGAGGTACCTGTATTGTGACGAAGGCGAGAGTATAAACTGTCTGCTGACAGGTAAGTACAACTCCGCCTACAGCATGGATAAAATGAATTTAAAATGATGCTTTTCCAGTATTTTAAGTATGTATCTTGCACACGATGCTGCACAGCATACATAAGAGCATATAGTTTCACAATCGAGTAGATTGATGAAAGAACAAGATAGAAGCCATAGATCCCTACCGCGTAGGATTTGGGGACAGCTTAGAGAAGCGTATGGCTAGAACAGTTAAACAAGATGGAAATAAATAGGTGTGTCGTACCGGCTCCTTCAGTCGAAGGGGTTTCCAGTTAAAGAAAGTTCAGGCCACAAGTTGAGCATCAGTTGATGGCTCTTCGGCATTAGTTGACCTCGGGCGTTACCGTTGGTCTGCGCGCACACGGTACTGACACATGGGCCCTAAATAGACAAGAAAAGAAAAGAAAAGTTTGAAGCATAAATGAACATAACCGGATCATGCATTAGTTATAGTTCGCTATGCTTTCTTTTTCAGTAGAGTGCATACAGTACACGATGCTTCTGTCATTCATAAAGTATGTGAAGTTTTATATTCAGTGTTATGACATGTTATGTGATGACATGATATGTGAGCTGATATGTGATATGCTTATATGATATATGATTTATTAAGTGATATATGTCATGCCTATGATTTTACGTATGTGCTATGTTTTAAACATGTTTTGCGGTTAACATGTTGTACTTACTGGGCGTAAAGCTCACGGAGTGTGTTCATGCTGTAGGTAAGCATCCTATAGCGTAAACATCAAGGGACGATGATGATGGCGGAGGTGGATGTGAGGATGAGGTTATGGATACACCGCGAGTATTCTTCCGCACAGTATGAGTAAATAATATTTTGAATGGTGACAGTTAAATAGTATTTTGAATAGTAAAGGTTAAATGGTATTTTGGAACAGTAAACAGTATATGTACGAGTAGTATATTTAAATAGTATCTGGTGAATAGTAATCAGATAAACATGTATATAATTATGTATGTATAATTGAAATCCTTATGTTTTTCAAATTCCGCATTTTAATAGTATGCGTACGTGAATAGTAAATACGTACGTGTATATAAAAAAAAAAATCCCTCTAAATTTATAGTCTTAAATTCAGCAAGTTTAAGTATCGTTTTTAAAGAAGCAAGTAATAGAGTTTACAGTGACGGTCCGGGCCGCTGAGGGCACGGGGCGTCACAGAGAACTTGGCATAGAGTTGGTGCTCCCTTATGGTTTGAAGAACAATCCTCAAGTGCTCCTCATGTTCTTCACGAGTCTTTGAATATATAAGTATGTCATCAATAAATACAATGACAAAATTATCTAAGAACTCCTTGAAGACTCTGTTCATCAGGTCCATAAATACAAATGTTGCATTAGTCAACCCAAATGGCATCATGAGGAACTCATAATGACCATTGCAGGTCCTAAATGCTGTCTTGGGAATGTCGCTATCCTTGATCTACAGCTCCTCATGTTCTAAATGGTGCTCCCTTATGGTTTGAAGAACAATCCTCAAGTGCTCCTCATGTTCTTCACGAGTCTTTGAATATATAAGTATGTCATCAATAAATACAATGACAAAATTATCTAAGAACTCCTTGAAGACTCTGTTCATCAGGTCCATAAATACAAATGTCGCATTAGTCAACCCAAATGGCATCATGAGGAACTCATAATGACCATAGCAGGTCCTAAATGCTGTCTTGGGAATGTCGCTATCCTTGATCTACAGCTGATGATATCCTGATCGTAAATCAATCTTGGAGAGTACCGTTGCATCCTTTAACTGATAGAATAAGTCATCAATTCTAGGTAACGGATACCTATTCTTGACAATGACCTTGTTGAACTCTTGATAATCTATGCACATGCGAAAAGTTCCGTCCTTCTTCTTGATGAACAACACTAGAACACCCCATAAGGAATAACTCGGTCGAATGAATCTGTTATCGAGTGGCTCCTTTAACTGCACTTGTAGTTGCTTCAGTTCCATTGGTGCCATACAATATAGTGCCTTGGAAATGTGTGTAGTTCCTGGCATCAGCTTGACTTCGAAGGAGATTTCTCGTTCCGGCGGTAATCCAAGCAGTTCCTTTGGAAAAACATCACGAAATTCATTGATGACTGGGACATCTTCCAATTGAAGTTTCTATTCTTCTGTCAAGTCTGTCACATAAGCTAGGTATCCAGCATAACCACTAGATAGTAGCTTATTTGCCTTCATCAAGCTAATCATCATCTTTCTCGATTTACGTAATGAATCTACGTATTCAAAACTTTCCTCCTCGTCAGGTTGAAACACTATCTTTTGATTTCGACATTCGATTATGGCTTGATATTTTCCTAAGAAATCCATTCCTAGGATTATATCATAGTCGACTAGCTTCATCACTATCAATTTCGTTTATAGTTCCCTATTTGTCACAATTATTGGTACATAAGATAACCAGTAATTGGATAATAAAATTTTGCTAGAGGGTAATGTCGTTCTAAACGTCTTACCTATGCTATCCTTAGGATACTCTATCCTATCAGCAAATTCGTATGAAATGAAAGAATGCGTATCTCTAGAATCAAATAAAACAGACACTAAATGATTAGTGACAGAAAACTGACATGTTATTACATTTGATATTCCAGCTTCCACATCCTCTTTAGTGTATGCCATGACGCGAGCATCAATGCGAGGCACACGTTCTTGTCTCTCTTATAATGCCTGAGGTTCCTTAAATTTAGCCTGTAACGCATGGGCTTGGGGACGTTGTTGTTGAGGTTGAAACGTGCGTTGCACATTTTGCTGATTATTTGGACAGTTTCTGGCAAAATAGACTTCTTTCCCACACTGAAAACAGGTACTTGTACCATATCGGTATTAGCCTGGATGTCTCTTCCCACATGTTGCACAATTGGGAATAGTTGGTGTAGCATTATTATTTAGATTTTGCTATTGGTTTTGACTATTCTGAATTTGATTCTTGGAAAAATTGCCTTTCTATTTATTCTGTGACTGTGAGCTTGGAGCATTAGATTTTCCTGGCCTAACGTTTTGATTCGGTTTGTTACTCTTGCTGGTTGGAGCTCTTGCTTGAGAGGATTTAGCCAAGAATTTTTCCTTTTTCCTGGCTTCCCATACTTTCTCTCTTTCTTCTTTTTGTCGAGCTAAATGATATTCAGCTTTAAGGGCTCGACTCACACAGTCGGCCATAGAAGTTGGTGGTATTGGACCACTATCCATCAAAGCAGAAATCTCTGGTCGGAACATTCCAATCATTTTCTGTATTTTCTCTCTCTCAATAGGTACCACGTAAGGACACAATCTAGAGAGTTGATTGAATTTCCTACATACTTCACTCACCGTCATGTTTTCCTGCTTTAATTCAGCAAACACTTTGCTACGGTCTTAGGGACGTAAGGTCATAATACTTTTGATTGAATTCGTTTAAGAATTCATTCCAATTCATGGCGGTCGTATCCCTTCTCATACGGACATTGTCCCACCAGAACCTAGCATCCTTTCTCAAAACAAAGGACACACATAGAACCTTTTCTTGTTCTATTAGATTCATAAAATCTAGGATTATTTGGATAGAGGAAAGCCATTCCTCTTCTTCCAAAGGATTTGTCGAACCCTCAAACTCTGGAGGCTTCATCCTACGAAATCATTCATATAATGGCTCTTGATTTACTATCAGTTGGGCTTCCTTAACTCCTTCAGGAATAGCAGGTGGTGGTACTACTTATTCAATAGGAGGAATTGGTGATGGCTGAACTTCTTCAGCAACTTGCCTTTGTTCCATCTGCTCTAACGTTGCCTTAATTCAGTATTCTCCTTCATCTGTGCTTCTAAAAGAGCTTGTAAGTTATCAACCCTTTTAGAGAGAACAGGATGCCCTTGTGTATTTCTTTGACTTCACGTATTTACCATGTTCTCTATTTCCTATAATCACATGAAAATCAATCATTAGATTTTCCATAAGTAAATTTTGCAAAAAATTTTAAAAGTTTCAAGAAATTCAATGTAATCATAACATCACAACATCGTAAAATATCATCATAACTCATTTCATAATATTCACATACATTTCAACTTTTATGGCCTTATACACAAAACAACCCTTTTACATCGAGTATACATATATACACATATGTACAACTCTACACTTAATCCTCTTGTTGATCTGAATTCTCAAGAACTTCTTCCGGATCTTCTTCCTCTTCATTCGAACCATTTCTGGTCCCGGATGATGTTCCCTGATTGGGACTTGTCTCATTTCGTCACCTAGATAGACCTGCCTCATGGTCATTCGCTATAGGTCTAGTCCCATAAAGACGATCTAACATCCCTTCTTGTAATCCTTGTTCGCACCTACTGCGCACCATACACTCCAACAATAGCTCTTCCTCAGCTTTAGCGACTATGACTATGAACACCCGTAGAGTAAGAGGATATAATGGAGTTACCCTCTGGCTTAGATCTACTATAAGTCCCTTCCAAAATATATTACAGAAATCCTCATTAGTGAGGTTGGAAACGAAACATCTTCTCACAATATTCTCCTCAAACCTTACTACATAAGTGAAGATTGTGTCACCAAGTAGTATCTGTAGTCTCTCTGCACAAAGAACAAACTTTCTAATATCCGTGTATCTGGGTAAGGTAGGCAGCGGTGTCGCTACCATATTCTCCGAAGGGTCTGTAACTGGTGTCGGGCTTAGGCGGAAACTACTGTATTATAATATGCCTAAACTCAGCCCAGTCAAGCCCTAACAGCATGTTCTGGTCGCAATACTCCTGTGATAGCCTGGAGCCCTGATGGTCTCGAACCATCACTTAAAACTACTATTACTTAACTTACTTGAAAACTATTACTCAAACATACTTACTTTAATACTATAAATTTAGGGGATTTTTTTTATAATACGTTTCACTGTTTACGTACATACATATACTCACAAATATATTTCAAGCTCTGAGTGTAATTAGGGTCAATATACACATACTTAAAACTATTAGATTACTCAAAACATAAGGTTGATTTTTTTCGACATTGAGCAGAAGTTAACACTGGTGGTGGTATCCACAACCTCAACCCTCACACCCGCCTCCGCCATCGTTATCGTCTATCAATGTCTAGCTTGCAGGTCTCTTACCTATAGCATGATCACACACTGTGAGCTTTACACTCAGTAAGTACAACATATCATCCGCAAAACATGTTAAAACATAAGCCATACTATAAGGCATATACAAAACTATCAATCATATCACACATTCACATAGAATATGGAAACATATCATGTAGCATAACCCAGAATGCATATCATGTGAACATATCATATCATGTACCAAGAAGCATGCTATAACTATATCTAGGGCATATCGTGAATAATGCATGAGCCGATTATGCTCATTTTATGCTTCATTATTCATTATCTTTTCTTATCTGAAGGTGTGGCGGCCCGCCCCTCGTAGAGATCATACAACACTATTACAGTTGAGCTTTATCGCTAACTGCGATAGATTGTACTCTCATGGATCGCCAGCTTATCTCTCTCTATTTTTAAATCATGACGTTTTTTGAGAAATTTTTTTTTTCTTTAAACATCATGTAAAACATTTTCCACTATTTACTTTGTTGGCAAGTACAAAGTAATTTACATATTACAGTACTTTCGTAAATATATAATATTACAAAAGACTGTTTCTTTTTTTTTTTCCTTCCCTTTTTTTCGCTCAGCGGAAAGACTCTGGCAGGACCATATCCCACGCCCAGTTATCCGATTTGACACGCGCCATCCCGTCCGCATCCAATCAAATAAGCTACTGAGCTGGTCGCTTACCTGCGTCATTGGCAAAAATGGTGAGTTACAGGCTCAGTAAGTTCAAACATGTAAGAAATAAAATTTCTATGAATAGTACTATTTATCATGAATAGTATCTTTGACTACTATTCATACATAAATAGTAACTTTGACCACTATTCATATATGAATAGTAACTTTGACTACTATTCATACGTGAATAGTAAGGTTGACCACAACACAGTGTCACAACAGTACATCTACCGCGATGTTAGTACTCTCACTAAACTGTCTTATGCTCAATTATAGCATAGTTTCAGTTTTAGGTAATTATCTTTCATTATGTTCTGGTTTTGAGCTCAGGTTGGCAGTACCATTTAAGTGCGCATGATTGGGAGCGGTACATTAGTGCTGACCTCCACAGCCTTAATCTCATAGCCCCGAAGGCAAAATAGTACATGACTGGGAGCGGTACATCAGTGCTGACCTCCACACCTTAATCTCATAGCCCCGAAGGCAAAAGTACCTCCCTGTACGGAAGGCTGGTACGCCAGAAAGTGGTTTTCATTATCGACTTTTTAAATTTCTAAACCGGTGACTTCATATTGCCCCGTGATTAGGAATGGTTCACATTTTAATTTTAGGGGAGTGAGTTTCATTAACCTCGCTCTAGTGCCCGAAGCACAATTAACAATGTGTCCATTCTCAATAGTGCCCGTAGCACATTACGTCTCTCTCTCTATTCTATAATAGTGCCCGTAGCACATATGTACCTAACTTATAGTCAGTACATCAAAGTTAGCAACAATAATGCTATATGTTGCAGACAGGTAAATGTCTGAAGTTACCTTATCAGTCTCTTCCCACTTTCTCTCTTGGATCTTTGATCGCCCTCCTTGTAGGTCGATTTTTTTTTGATCCTACAGACAAAACCTTGTCTGTTAATTTTATTTTCATTTATAGCTTTTATATTTCATTTAAAAGCTTAAATAAAACCTATTTATAACTTTTTAGGCTTTATTTATCATTTTCCCCATTTCTCTCAACTTTTACAAAATTACGATTTTGCCCCTATATTTTGGCAAAATTGCAATTTTGCCCCCGACGGAATTTTCACGATCCAGACTGCATTTTTGGCTCTCAGGAACTTTTCTGACTCTTTTCTAATCATTACCGGGTTCGTTTCTATTTTATTTCCATTTTTCACTTTCCCGGCCCTAGAGAAGCACTATTCCGACCCTTACGTCGGTTTAGTGATTTTCTATCGTTTCGGAGCCTCAAATGGACGTTTCACTAGTATTTAAAACATTCATCTAGACATTCCCAATCTAGGTCTTCGAGGTTCGGATTTTCCGTTCCCGACTCGGACCTTTATTTCGTTTCCAAACACGCCCCCGCTCGGGGTCCGTTTTTTTTTCAATTTCACTCGCGTTTTACATTTTTAGGGGACGAGTTACTATTCACGAACCACCCCTTAGGTTTTCCTTATCAAATTTTCCGTTAGGGACTCGGGTTTCCGACCCGACCCCAAACTTTTATTTTTATTTCCATTTTACCCCAAATGCTATTTTCGAAATTTCGACAGCATTTCGGCGTAATTTTAAGGCTACCGGCGTTAGGTACGCCTCGAACCATATGTACCTGCCACGTACTATATCACAAGCCTATTTTATGTAAAAGTTTTCCAAACTTTTACATAAAAGCTCACAAAATTCATTTCTCATTTTAAACCACATTACACAAAATTTTTTTCATTTTCATCCTTAGTTTTTGGCCACGGTTTTGACAATCAAAACCTAACCAAAACTTCTCAAATTTTCCACCAATTTTTAGGCTATTCAAATGTCATTTTCTAACACATTTTCAAGCCCATTTCATTGCATTTTTCAACACAATTCCTAGGGTTTTTAACCTCACATAACCCACGGCCAATTAAGAAAAACATACTCCAAATTTTTCTTTTCTTGCTTTCAATCACAATTCCATCATTCACGTTATAAAATGCATGATTTCAATTATCCAAACATCAAGTAAACCATGCGAAATTTTCTTCCAAACCCTAAGTAACCCACGGCCTCTTAGGTAAGTTCACACCAAATTTTGTTTCCAAGCTTTCCATAATGCAAATCATGTTTTATTCTTAACAAAAATATAATTTAAAGCATGTTAACACTTAAACCATAAAAATTTCTCATTGGTTACTCTTGGTAACCCACGGTTTTACCCTTGGAAAACCAACAAAATTTTGGTTTTTCTTTAAACCAAATACATGGTTTTCTTCCTAATTACACCCTTAACAAAACCCAAACACCAAATTAATGAAAACAACCAAAATTTTTTCCATTCTTTCTACTATTCATCACACGGATTTCTTGAAGAAAAACCAAGAAAAATTTCAATCCAAGGGAAGTTACCTTGTTCACTTGCTTCCTTTGTCTTCAAGAAATGGTTTGACACCAATTTTGTGAAGAATGATGGAAGAAATCACTTGGTTCCTCTTGGTGGCTCACGTACTTTCCATGGGAAACACTTAGAAAAATTTGTTCTTGGTTTTGGCTTTCAAAATTTTTCTCGGCCAATATGTTCCCAAAGTTGCCGACTTATGCATGAAATAAGCCAATTAATTTGGCTATCAACCAATCAAAATTCACTACATTTCAAAGCCATTTCTTTCCAACATTTTTAAAAATTAAAATGGTAAAATTTTGGCCAAATCTTGGCCTTTAGATAAAAAAAAAAACTAAATCATGGCCATTAATGCTACCAACCACCATTTTCTTTCCATTTATTAAATGGATTTATGATGTCATAAATGATAAAGCAAAAGTTGACTTTGACTTTCACTATTCACATTAATTCGACTACTTTTTGACTAATACCGGTTCGAGCCGAAATTTTCCTGAAATCGTCCCGGCGTGTTCCTGAGGTCTCCTGTGCAATCGGATCAATTTAAACTGCTTCCGTTTGATCAAAATTAATCTCGGAAGTTTTCCGTCTTTTATTGCCCCGGTTAGGGTTTTCAATGCCGGTTTTGGCACCGTTTCACCCGTTTCAACTCAGTGAATTTTTCCAACACTGAATTCTTACTCGTCAGTATTGTTAGAACATTTTCATATATTCTAAACAATATTAATACATTTATTTCACTCTTTAAATAGTACAAATTGTTATATACATACATTTGTACATTTTCATCCGAGAATTGCCTAAATTTCCCGGTTGTCACAGAAGGGCCCTGGTGTCAGTACCACTGTGCGCGGATCATCGGATTCACCGTGATCATACTTTCTTTATGAACCTCGGCTTGGGCTCGTTATATATATTATGAGCCTCAGCTTGGGCTTGTTATACTTAAACTAGAAAAACCTCTTATAGCTTGAGAGGCCGGTACGACACACTTAACAATTACCCAATTGTGTAATCATCTCTGATATGCCATTAGCTCTACTAGGCTATCCATTAATCTTACGCGATGGGGATGTAATGGCATCTAACTTATACTATTAATTAATCTAATGCGATTATGAATCATGCTACATTATGCAACCATCAACCACAATTTGCATACTTAACATAGAGTGAAAACCATAGTTTAAACTCATTTCATTCATGCTGTAGGTGGAGTTGTACTAACCTGTTAGTAGACAGTTTGTACTCTCGCCCTTGTCACAATACAAGTATCTTCCTGTAATCATAACACATTTCTATTAAATTCTGCTCTTAGCTCACTATAGTTGTTAGTGACTAATAAATCTATCATTGTGTGGTACCGGTGCTTATCGGTACCAAACTACTCTCCTTTGAGAGCTCGGTATCTAACTTCTAATCGTGATTGATAAATTTGTCTACTTGACGAATCAATCAACGCCTCTTTCTCATCCACCGTTTTTGACTAGTTAATCGATTAGTCAACTAACTGGTTACCTCACGTATGAGCTATCTAACTAGTTGTGCTAGTTATCTAGTCGGTTACCTCGTATATTGACTATGTAACCTACCGGGCTACCTCTACTGGTTTAAAACTTATTACTAAAAAACATCCTTTCTTTTTGTGAAATCCTTTCCTTAGGTTTCGAACATGGTTTCCCTTGCACCCCATTGGAAGGTGAGGGTATTTTTCTTAAATCCATTTTCTTTTTTAAAAAGAACATATTTTGGTGTTCATGTGAAAAGATGGTTCTTGAACAATTTTTTGAAAATGTGACGCCCCGTGCCCTCAGCGGCCCGGACCGTCACTGAAAACTCTATTACTTAACTTGCTTCTTTAGCTTTTACTTATACTTTCTCTTTAAAACCGATACTTAAACTTGCTAAATTTAATACCATAAATTTAGAGGGATTTTTTTTTATATATATACGCGTACGTATTTACTATTCACGTACGTATACTATTAAAATGCGGAATTTGAAAAACATAAGGATTTAAATTATACATACACAATTATATACTTGTTTATCTGATTACTATTCACCAGATACTATTTAAATATACTACTCATACATATACTGTTTACTGTTCTAAAATACCGCTTAACCTTTACTATTCAAAATACTATTTAACTGTCACCATTCAAAATATTATTTACTCATACTGTGCGGAAGAATACTCACGGTGTATCCATAACCTCATCCTCACATCCACCTCCGCCACCATCATCGTCCCTTGATGTTTACGCTATAGGATGCTTACCTACAGCATGAACACACTCCGTGAGCTTTACGCCCAGTAAGTACAACATGTTAACCGCAAAACATGTTTACAACATAGCACATACGTAAAATCATAGGCATGACATATATCACTTAATAAATCACATATCATATAAGCATATCACATATCAGCTCACATATCATGTCATCACATAACAAGTCATAACAGTGAATATAAAACTTCACATACTTTATGCATGACAGAAGCATCGTGTACTGTATGTACTCTACTGAAAAAGAAAGCATAGCGAACTATAACTAATGCATGGTCCGGTTATGTTCATTTATGCTTCAAACTTCTCTTTTCTTTTCTTGTCTATTTAGGGCCCATGTGTCAGTACCGTGTGCGCGCAGACCAACGGTAACGCCCGAGGTCAACTAATGCCGAAGAGTCATCAACTGATACTCAACTTTTGGCCTTAACTTTCTTTAACTAGAAACCCCTTCGACTGAAGGAGCCGGTACGACACACCTATTTATTTCCATCTTGTTTAACTGTTCTAGCCATACGCTTCTCTAAACTGTCCCCAATCCTACGCGGTAGGGATCTATGGCTTCTATCTTGTTCTTTCATCAATCTACTCGATTGTGAAACTATATGCTCTTATGTATGCTGTGCAGCATCGTGTGCAAGATACATACTTAAAATACTGGAAAAGCATCATTTTAAATTCATTTTATCCATGCTGTAGGCGGAGTTGTACTTACCTGTCATCAGACAGTTTATACTCTCGCCTTCGTCACAATACAGGTACCTCCCTGTAATCATAATATATTTCGTTAACATTTACTCTTAGGTCACTGTGGTCATTAGTGACTAATAAAAACTCTATCGTTAGTGATACCGATCCTTGTCGGTACTAATTGCCCTCTTCTTAAGAATTTGATTTTCTAATCATTGTTAATTAATTTATTTACCCAATAAATTAATTAACATCGCTCTTAGGTCACTCTATCATTAGGAACTAATAAACTTATCGTTGTGTGGTACCGATGCCCATCGGTACCCAACTGCTCTACTTTGGGAAATTTGATATCTAATTTTTAATTGTGCTTGATTAATTTGTCTACTTGACAAATTAATCACTGTCTCTCACTATCCTATTCAGACTTGGTCCTTGACTGGCGAACCGACCAGTCAACTGACTGAATACCTCCCGTATGACCATTTAGCCTGTCGGGTTACCGTTACCGATGTAATCGCCCCTAATTTTATACTTCGATCGCACCCGTCCCTCGGGTGGTACTATTCTGACATAGGGGTCATTTTCTTACGTTACGAAATTTCTAATGAGACGGTTCACTAATCCTCACAATGTCCGTCCTTCTTTCCCGGACCTAGGTCATCGAGGGGGTTCGGGTTTCCATCCCGATCACATTTTAATCCCTCGTTTCCTAAAATATCCCTTTGTGCCGTTTTAGAAATTTCGGCAGCATTTCAGCTTAATTTTTGGGTTTCCGGCGTTTAGGAAACGCCTCAAAACCATCTAACCTATTCTAACCTGCCACGTACTAAACCAGAGGCCTAATTTTTACGTAAAAGCTCCGCTTTTTACGTAAAAATATTCACATTTCTTTACATTCTCTTTTTCGACATTTCATCCCTTTTTCTTACAATTCCTCAAGTCAGTAAACCATAATTTATACATAATCATTTCTAATAATAAATTAAGGAAATCAAGGGATCAAAACCACTACCAAAATCGTTTCCGTCGGCGGTCGGACGAACCGTTCGGTCTCGACCGCACAATCTTTGAATCGTCGTTCTTCACTTTTGAAACTCCGGTTTGCATATCCGATGCCGCGGATGTGTCCGGAACGTCAAAAATAGGCCAACGGGCCATTCTTCAATTTTCGGTCTCCGGGTCGCCGTTGACCGGCGTTGACCGGCGTTGACTGGCGGTTGACCGGCGTTGACCACGACGGCGATGGGAGTGGCGACCACCATCTTGAAGAGCTCGACGAGAGGAACCCATTGGTGGTGTCAATTTCACCAATCGAGGCTCCTATCACCGGAAATCGGCCCTCGAAAAGTCGGCGACGGCGGCGGTGTTGGATCTTCGTTTTCCGGCGTTGTTGCCCAAAATTGATTTGGGGCTTTTGATCTACATGTTGTTCTGAGCATTTTGATACCGACCTTGCAACTCAACTCCGCCGGAATAGTGAGATTCGACGGCGGCGATGGCGACGGCGACGGTGAATCTTGGGTGGCGCGATCCGGTGGCTGTTGACGTGAAATGAAGCCTGGGTTTTGTTCTACTCTTCACCACGAATCCATTGAGACCGGAACCGTGGCATTTGGACGTCGGACGGCGGAGAAATCACGGTTTGAAAAATTCGGCCACCGGCGGCTTTAGGCGGCGCGTGCGGCGTTCTCCGACATCGGTTCCGTCGACTCGGCACACCATTGGACTCAGCTCGTCGAGAGCTTTCCAATGGTACCGGCGGTGTTGAAAACGGAGGCCGGATTCGATGGTTGGTCACTGTTCATCTTCGTGTGGTGTGGGAGGGAGAAAATGTGATTTGGAAAAATATGGGGGCTATTTTTCTAGAATCCCCCAAAATTTCGTCCTTTATACCAATTTTTTGAACAATTTTAAGATAGGCTATACTGACTAATTTGGGCGTGCTGAACCCAAATATATTAGTTTTATCTTCATCTGAGGTCGTCTCGACCAGTTTCCCGATACTGTATGATTCCCGGTCAAAAATTACTTTTTGTGCTCAAATGACTAATTTGAGCATTCTGATTCCAAATATATCAGTTTTATATCAAGAAGAGGTCACCTTGACCAATTTCTTGATACTATGGTTAGGCCTACACTGTGTTGACACTGTGCACGCATAACGAGGCATTTTTGCGTGAAATTTCAAACGCAGTCTCTCTTGACTAATTTGGACTTGCTGATTTCAAATTTATCAGTTTTACATCCATCTGAGGTCTTCTGGACCAGTTTTCGGGATCTGCATGACCCCGTCTCGAAAAACGTGTCAGGTGCCCGATTGACTAATTTGGGCGTCCTGAGTCTAAATATATCAGTTTCGGGGCGAGAAAAGGTTGTCTTGACCCTCATCCCAATACTGCGTATCCCTTAAACAAAATCTACATTTTGTGCTCAATTGACCAGATTGAGCCTGCTGACTATTAATATATCAGTTTTATGTCAGATTAAGGCCGTCTTGGCCACTAACCTGACACTGCGTATCACACTGTTCACTAATCACTATTCACTATCTGATTGACTAATCTGAGCGTTCTGATTCCGATTTTGTCAGTCTCTGGGCGAGAAGAGGTCATCTAGACCACTTTTCTCCATACTGTACATCTATTAGGGCAATTATCACTGCTGCGCTCAGATGACCAGTCTGAGCGTACTGATGACTAGCTCATCAGTTCTGTATCATGAAATGGTCGTCTAGACCGGTTTCTTGATATTGCGTGTCTCAACGCATACTCACATAATAGGGTGGACCGATTTCACTGTCGATTACCCCTTTCACTGCATGAATCGTAATTAAACGTTACTATTCCTGTTTAATTCATTCAACTGAAAAGCACACTGTGCTTATTAACTTAATTACATCATTACATAGTAATTAAGTTTCATAATTCATGAGAGTCATTACAGTGGCTCTCAGCTCATTACACAGCCTTCTACACAGACTCTTACACGTGTGTGTGCAACGCAACACGGGCGTGTACATTTCGGACACGGGCGTGTACTAGTTGAGACTACTCAACACGGCCATGTCTTTGAAATACATTCATCTATCTGAGCGGTACACAGCCTCTTACACGATCATGTACTTGACCGTGTTTCTTAAATTGTACTAAAAGACATTAAATTATGTCCATTTTATTCCTTAATGACTTATTACAGGTAAGTAGTTGCCATGAAAATGGCGGTCATTACAACCTACTCCCCTTACAAAATTTTCGTCCTCGAAAATTAGAATAATTCCAGGAAGTCTCTTCTCATGTCTTCTTCACATTCTCATGTGGCTTCCTCGACACTATGATTCTGTCACAACACTTTTACTAGCGGTATACTTCATTCCTAAGTACTTTCTCCTTTCTAACTAGGATCCGCACGGGTCTCTCCTCGTACGTTGGATCAGCGTATACTACAACGGATTCTTGGCTAAGAACATGGGAGCTGTCTGGCACGTACTTCTTCAGCATCAAGACGTGAAAGACGTTGTGCACTGTAGCTAACTCGGGAGGAAGCGTTAGTCTATAAGCCACCTTCCCGACTTTCTCTATTATCTCAAGGGTCCTATGTACCTAGGACTGAGCTTTCCTTTCTTTTCAATGCGCATCATCCTTTTCATGGGTGTCGCTACTTGAACTCGAGGGGTCTATGGCGCTTATCGTCAAAATTCTTCTGTCGACTGTGCACTGTATCTTACGTTTTTCGTATCAGCTTCACGTCTGCCATGGTATTCTTGATGATGTCTGAGCTAACTAGTCGTTTCTCTCCAGACTCGTACTAATGAGCCAGAGATCTGCATTTCCTTCCACAGAGTGTCTCGTACGGTGCCATTCCTATCGAGGAATGATAGTTGCTGTTGTACGAGAACTCGCTCAATGGTAGCTTCTGATCTCAATTTCCTTTGAAGTTTAGGACGCAGGTCTCAACATGTCCTCTAACATCTGTATGGTCCTCTCAGACTAATTGTCGGTCTGAGGATGAAATGCTATGCTGAACTCTCACTTGGACCGTAATGCGGCTTGAATACTTTGCCAAAATCTGGAGGTAAAGCGTCCACTATGATCTGAGACGATCGACTCTGGTATTCCGTGCCGTTTCACGAACTGTGCCGCATAGATTTCTACTAGTCGTTCCACCGAGTAGCTAACTTTCATTGCTAAAAATCTAACTGATTTCATCAGTCTTTCTACAATCACCCAGATTGTGTCATTCTCGTTTGACGTCTTCGGCAATCCGATTATGAAATTCATCGTAATCTGGTCCTATTTCCACTCGGGTAGCTTAATTTTCTACGATTATCCTGCTGGGCGCTGGTATTCTACCTTAACCTTCTGACACGTAAGGTATCTGGCAACGAACTCGACAATGTCATTCTTCATTTCAGGCCACCAAAAGCTTTCCTTCAGGTACTTGTACATCTTATTCGCTATCGGATGTACTGAATATGACGTCTCGTAAGGTTCCAAAAGGATGCGCTTCTTGAGTTCTTCATCTTTCATAACACACACTCTATCTCTGTAGTAGAGTATGTCATCCTTAGGGATCTTAAACTCTGAACTTTGATCCTCTGTAGCCTCCTTTTTGAGCTTGTTCAGGGACAATTCGAAGCCTTGACCGATCTTGATCTCTTCTTGAAGCATCGATTGGAAGGTCATGTCAGACAACCTCTTTGTCAAAATCTTAATCTCACTGCGGCATAACTCTTTTGTAGCGCTTCCTGACAAGGCACTAATAGCCATAGGCATAGTAATATGCTTCTGACTCTGCGCATCGGCCACCTTTTTGGCTTTCCCCGGATGGTATAAGATCTCACGGTCGTAATCCTTACCAACTCTAGCCATCCATGCTACCTCATGTTGAGCTCTTTTTGCGTGAATATACACTTGAGGGTCTGATGGTCAGTGTAAACCTTGCACTTGGCTCCATACAGGTAGTGCCTCCATACTTTTAACGTAAAAACTACTGCTGCTAGCTCCAGATTACGCATTGGGTAGCTCTTTTCAGGGTTTTTGAGTTGTCGTGAAGCATATGCGACTACTCGACCACTCTGCATCAACACAGTTTCCAACTCGGTTTTAAAGGCATCGCTTCAAATCACAAAGCTTCCCTAACCAGCATCTGGAATGGTCAGCATTGGAGTGCTTATGAGTCTTCATTTCAGCTCTTGAAAGCTTTCCTCACACCTGTCAATTCACTTATACCTCTTTCCCTTCTTGGTGAGCGCTGTAAGCGGTGCGGCTAGCTTTGAAAAACCTTCGACAAAACGTCGGTAGTATCCCACTAAGCCTAGGAAGCTACGGATCTTCGTCATGTTTCTCGAAGCTGGCCAAGCACTAACTGCGTCAATTTTAGTCGGGTCCACAGATACTCCTTCCTTGGGGACTACGTGGCCTAGGAAATGGACCTTCTCCAGCCAAAACTCGTACTTGGAGAACTTGGTGTATAACTAATGGTCCTGTTGCATGCGCAAAATGATAATTAAGTGCTCTTCATGCTCTTCCTTCGTCTTAGAATGTATAAGTATGTCATCAATAGTCCTTGAACACCATGACAAACTTATCTAAATAGTCCTTGAACATGCGGTTCATCCGGTTCATGAAAGTTGCTGATGCGTCCGTTAATCTGAGTGACATGAACAGAAACTCGTAATGTCCGTACCGCGTTTGAAAGGCTGTTTTGGGTACATCTTCTTTCCTGATTCGTAGTTGATGGTACCCTGAACATAGATCGATCTTTGAGGACATTGCAGCGTCTCGGAGCTGATCAAATAGATCATCAACCCGTGGCAACGGATGTTTGTTCTTAATCGTAATCCTATTCAACTCTCTGTAGTCGATGCACATTCTTAGTGGTCCATCTTTCTTCTTCATGAATAGTACAGGTGCTCTCCAGGGTGAACAGCTCTATCGAGTAAATCCCTTGCCTATTTAGTCCTTCAGCTGGGCTTGGAGATGGGGGCTGGTAAACGTTCAGTCTCGAACGAGATCTCGTGCTCTGACGAGAGTTCTAAAAGATCTTCTGGAAATATCTCCATGAATTCCCTGACTATCGGTACGTTGTCGGGTCCTATCTCTATTCCTTGAGTCTTATCTGCTACGTATACTAGGAAGTCCGTGCATCCACTGGATAGCATCTTGCGAGCCTTCACTGCTGATATCATCGTCTTTGGTTGCTCTGGCGACAAACCCTTGTAGATGAACTTTTCACATCCGATTGATTCGAAAACGATTTTCTGCCTTCAAAAGTTTATGACAACGTTGTGTCCTAAGCTTTTTTTTTTTTTTTGGCAGAATCTGATGATGCAACGAATGGGTGGCTCCAGAATCAAGTAGAACTAACGCATCAAAGTTGGCAATAGAAAGCTGGCCTGTCACCATTGCAGAAGTTACAGCTTCAACGTCACTCCCCGTGTAAGTATAGATTCTCCCTTAGCTGTCTGAAGCTTTCAGTATACCTTGTGTGATTGAAGGGTCTTCGATCCTGGTCTGGTTGGTGTGAAATTAATTATTCCCAGTGTGGGGTTGATTCTGTCGGCTCTGTGGGTTGGAGTGCCAGTTTTTGGCAGAGTGGCCTTTATTGCCACAGATGAAACAACCACTTGCTCTCTATTTGCATTCTCCTGGGTGCCTCTTTCCACATCTCGTGCATGTCGAGTATTGGCTGTCATCTCCTTCCAGATCATTTCTCTTCTAGGGAAATTCTTCTGTGAATCTTGATTGCCTTAATTCCCCTTTTCTCTTGTTGTTGTTATGGGAATGCCTACTATTCTGGCCGGTTCCCACATTCTGCCCCCTGTATTGTGACTCGGGGTTCTGCTTCTCCTGAGCCTACTCGGCTTGCGTTTTCTCCTCCTTTCGTGCCTTAAAATTCTACGCCTTTCGCTCCTTATCATGAACCGACCAGTACTCAACTCAGATAGTCTTGCTGACACATTCTGCTAGTGTCGCTGGTCCGTGGCTTCCGCTACAGACCTAACTGTGATTTCCGTTCTGAACATCTTCAGCATTCGTCTGACTCTCACCTTTTGGTCGGTACCAAATCTGGACAAAGTTGAGCCAACTGCTTAAAGTTCTTGACTGCCTCCATAACAGTCATACTACCTTGGTGCGGGTTGTCGAACTCGTCTTACTGCGCTACTAGTGCTTCCTCGTTGAAGTACATCTCCTTGAATTCCTCAATGAAATCTCTCCAGCTCATCTCTCTGATGTTCCTCCTAATGGTTACCATCTTCCACCACTAACTCGCCTCATTGCGCAGGGTGAAGGGTGCGCACATTACTTTCTCTCTATCTGTTAGCCCTATAAAATCCAAGATTACTTGGATATCCGTTAGCCAGTCATTGGCCTCTATAGGGTTGGTGATTCCTTCGAATTCTAACGCTTTCATGCGCCAGAATCTCTCATACAAGTCGCCTTCCTTAGGGATTGGCAGAAAACAATAGCTGTTACGAAGTAGCCATTACTATGGGTGCTAGTACTTTCTGAGCTGGAGGAGCTGCTTGCTCCCTCAGAGTTTTTGGGGCTACTAGAGCCTCCTGTGTTGGCATCTCTACTAACTGTGTTGCCTGGGGTTGCTGGTCCAGCTGTTCCCTAAGCTGGTTTAGCTCCCGTTACTGGTTCTCCATCCTCTCTCGCATGGCTGCGATCTGTGCTATCAACTCATCCTTTCAGGATGCTGGGTTTAACTAAGCTCTCATTCTTGCCATGTTTTCCTATGTAACCCTATCGTATAGCGGGAAAGGAAAATATGTCTCTTAAATTCTGTACTTGGGACTCGTATCACATATCATTTTCTTTCCTACTTAACAATCTTACTTAAACATTATGGATATAAATATACACACTATATCCACCTTTTTTTCTCTCATACTGTGATGTTCAATACAATTACCGCATTGTATTGGGACATCGTCTGAGTGCTAGGATTCGTCCTACACTTCCTGTCATATCATACTCACACTATGGAAAAAATTTATATCTGGCCCCTAGGGCAAAGCTTTACTACTTATCTCATAATATATTTCACATAATATATATACATATATTCAAGATTCTAGTTCAGTGGGAGTGACACACACTTCCCTTATACGATCCCAACAAGTACATTGTGCTACAACTGACGGGGGAGAGCTACTGCTTCCCTCTATATTTTTTTCATAACTAACATTCCCGCAGAAGGGTTACTACTATTGGAAGGACAATCCTGATTCAGTATCAGGCATCTCCTCATCATCACTATCGCTGAGTGGGAATTCCTCTGGGTTCTCCTCTTCTTCTCAGTTGAAACGGACCTCGTCATCACTGGCTATGATGACTTGGGGTTCGTACATCCCCATCTATTCGTCATTACTAAAGCAGTCGGGGATCTCCTCTCCCTCATCGTCGGGATGGGCGTCGGAAAGAGTCTTGTTATCTTCCTCTTACATGGGGTGTTCGGGAGACATACGGGCTGGTTTGGGGTTCTCCATCGGCTCCCTATTGCCCTCGTGTACTTCTGGCTGGTACTTGGCCGTGAACTCTTCATCGGCCAGTTGGGGTGCTGGTTCTACCGGGTCACCCTCCATAATGGCGGCTGCTATAATGCCTTGGGCTTGTGTAGGGTTCCTGGGGTTGAGCACTTTTCTCTCAACGTTCACTATCTCCTTGATAAGGCTTGCTAGTCCTGCTTGATCGCTCTTCTAATTCTGTTTGGCAAGGTCTCTTTTTCTCTTTGGGTCTTCTCCTGTCTTGATCCACTTTTGCCTTGGCATGTATTGTGGAAGTCCATATCGGTTCCTTGTAGCGAACAGCATATGTTAGAACTGTATCACCAGACATCAGCTGCAGTCTTTCAGTCCGATGAACAAATTCTCGTATATCCATAACTCTAGGGAACTTAGGCGGTTTCACTCCCCGCTTGCCCATAAAGAAAAACTGAGGCTGATGCTGGACTCCTCTCAGAGATTGGCTCGATCGTGGTATGGCGAAACTCGACGCAGTTAAGAGCTCATCCTGGTCATAAGGATCCCGTTACACACGAGAGTATCTTCCTGAGAGATATCAACAGCCAACAGGACTCAGTTATCCTAATCAATGGCGTACAATCAGGGAATCACTTTGATAACGTGAAACCAGTCCTCACATTCTCATGGAGTGCAGGAGTACTGTTTGCCATTCGAAACTTGGTGGACAACTAGCCCTGAAGATCGGTACAACTTGAGTAGCAATCCATGTTCTTTCTCTGAGCAGTTCTCTAGCACTGCATGGTCGTGATTTTTCGTATAATGATCTCAGCATCTTTTCATCTTATCCTCGCCATCATAGATTTTGTCGTTTCATTACTATAAAATGTTATCTTCAATAGATAAACATTTACCGACTAAAAATAAAACTAACTTACTTGGACAGATGAGGCAGGCATGTGACGATGTGAGGTAGGATGGCAGGAAACCGCTCTGATACCAACTGTGACGCCCCGTGCCCTCAGCGGCCCGGACCGTCACTGAAAACTCTATTACTTAACTTGCTTCTTTAGCTTTTACTTATACTTTCTCTTTAAAACCGAGACTTAAACTTGCTGAATTTAATACCATAAATTTAGAGGGATTTTTTTTTATATATATACGCGTACGTATTTACTATTCACGTACGTATACTATTAAAATGCGGAATTTGAAAAACATAAGGATTTAAATTATACATACACAATTATATACTTGTTTATCTGATTACTATTCACCAGATACTATTTAAATATACTACTCATACATATACTGTTTACTATTCTAAAATACCGCTTAACCTTTACTATTCAAAATACTATTTAACTGTCACCATTCAAAATATTATTTACTCATACTGTGCGGAAGAATACTCACGGTGTATCCATAACCTCATCCTCACATCCACCTCCGCCACCATCATCGTCCCTTGATGTTTACGTTATAGGATGCTTACCTACAGCATGAACACACTCCGTGAGCTTTACGCCCAGTAAGTACAACATGTTAACCGCAAAACATGTTTACAACATAGCACATACGTAAAATCATAGGCATGACAGATATCACTTAATAAATCACATACCATATAAGCATATCACATATCAGCTCACATATCATGTCATCACATAACAAGTCATAACAGTGAATATAAAACTTCACATACTTTATGCATGACAGAAGCATCGTGTACTATATGTACTCTACTGAAAAAGAAAGCATAGCGAACTATAACTAATGCATGGTCCGGTTATGTTTATTTATGCTTCAAACTTCTCTTTTCTTTTCTTGTCTATTTAGGGCCCATGTGTCAGTACCGTGTGCGCGCAGACCAACGGTAACGCCCGAGGTCAACTAATGCCGAAGAGTCATCAACTGATACTCAACTTTTGGCCTTAACTTTCTTTAACTGGAAACCCCTTCGACTGAAGGAGCCGGTACGACACACCTATTTATTTCCATCTTGTTTAACTGTTCTAGCCATACGCTTCTCTAAGCTGTCCCCAATCCTACGCGGTAGGGATCTATGGCTTCTATCTTGTTCTTTCATCAATCTACTCGATTGTGAAACTATATGCTCTTATGTATGCTGTGCAGCATCGTGTGCAAGATACATACTTAAAATACTGGAAAAGCATCATTTTAAATTCATTTTATCCATGCTGTAGGCGGAGTTGTACTTACCTGTCATCAGATAGTTTATACTCTCGCCTTCGTCACAATACAGGTACCTCCCTGTAATCATAATACATTTCGTTAACATTTACTCTTAGGTCACTGTGGTCATTAGTGACTAATAAAAACTCTATCGTTAGTGATACCGATCCTTGTTAGTACTAATTGCCCTCTTCTTAAGAATTTGATTTTCTAATCATTGTTAATTAATTTATTTACCCAATAAATTAATTAACATCGCTCTTAGGTCACTCTATCATTAGGAACTAATAAACTTATCGTTGTGTGGTACCGATGCCCATCGGTACCCAACTGCTCTACTTTGGGAAATTTGATATCTAATTTTTAATCGTGCTTGATTAATTTGTCTACTTGACAAATTAATCACTGTCTCTCACTATCCTATTCAGACTTGGTCCTTGACTGGCGAACCGACCAGTCAACTGACTGAATACCTCCTGTATGACCATTTAGCCTGTCGGGTTACCGTTACCGATGTAATCGCCCCAAATTTTATACTTCGATCGCACCCGTCCCTCGGGTGGTACTATTCTGACATAGGGGTCATTTTCTTACGTTACGAAATTTCTAATGAGACGGTTCACTAATCCTCACAATGTCCGTCCTTCTTTCTCGGACCTAGGTCATCGAGGGGGTTCGGGTTTCCATCCCGATCACATTTTCATCCCTCATTTCCTAAAATATCCCTTTGTGACGTTTTAGAAATTTCGGCAGCATTTCCGCTTAATTTTTGGGTTTCCGGCGTTTAGGAAACGCCTCAAAACCATCTAACCTATTCTAACCTGCCACGTACTAAACCAGAGGCCTAATTTTTACGTAAAAGCTCCGCTTTTTACGTAAAAATATTCACATTTCCTTACATTCTCTTTTTCGACATTTCATCCCTTTTTCTTACAATTCCTCAAGTCAGTAAACCATAATTTATACATAATCATTTCTAACAATAAATTAAGGAAATCAAGGGATCAAAACCACTACCAAAATCGTTTCCATCGGCGGTCGGACGAACCGTTCGGTCTCGACCGCACAATCTTTGAATCGTCGTTCTTCACTTTTGAAACTCCGGTTTGCAAATCCGATGCCGCGGATGTGTCTGGAACGTCAAAAATAGGCCAACGGGCCATTCTTCAATTTTCGGTCTCCGGGACGCCGTTGACTGGCGTTGACCGCCGTTGACCGGCGTTGACCGCCGTTGACCGGCGTTGACCGCGGCGGCGATGGGAGTGGCGACCACCATCTTGAAGAGCTCGACGAGAGGAACCCATTGGTGGTGTCAATTTCACCAATCGAGGCTCCTATCACCGGAAATCGGCCCTCGAAAAGTCGGCGACGGCGGCGGTGTTGGATCTTCGTTTTCCGGCATTGTTGCCCAAAATTGATTTAGGGCTTTTGATCTACGTGTTGTTCTGAGCATTTTGATACCGACCTTGCAACTCAACTCCGCCGGAATAGTGAGATTCGACGGCGGCGATGGCGACGGCGACGGCGAATCTTGGGCGGCGCGATCCGGTGGCTGTTGACGTGAAATGAAGCCTGGGTTTTGTTCTACTCTTCACCACGAATCCATTGAGACCGGAATCGTGGCATTTGGACGTCGGACGGCGGAGAAATCACGGTTTGAAAAATTCGGCCACCGGCGGCTTTAGGCGGCGCGTGCGGCGTTTTTCGACATTGGTTCCGTCGACTCGGCACACCATTGGACTCAGCTCGTCGAGAGCTTTCCAATGGTGCCGGCGGTGTCGAAAACGGAGGCCGGATTCGATGGTTGGTCACTGTTCATCTTCGTGTGGTGTGGGAGGGAGAAAATGTGATTTGGAAAAATATGGGGGCTATTTTTCTAGAATCCCCCAAAATTTCGTCCTTTATACCAATTTTTTGAAAAATTTTAAGATAGGCTATACTGACTAATTTGGGCGTGCTGAACCCAAATATATCAGTTTTATCTTCATCTGAGTTCGTCTCGACCAGTTTCCCGATACTGTATGATTCCCGGTCAAAAATTACTTTTTGTGCTCAAATGACTAATTTGAGCATTCTGATTCCAAATATATCAGTTTTATATCAAGAAGAGGTCACCTTGACCAATTTCTTGATACTATGGTTAGGCCTACACTGTGTTGACACTGTGCACGCATAACGAGGCATTTTTGCGTGAAATTTCAAACGCAGTCTCTCTTGACTAATTTGGACTTGCTGATTTCAAATTTATCAGTTTTACGTCCATCTGAGGTCTTCTGGACCAGTTTTCGGGATCTGCATGACCCCGTCTCGAAAAACGTGTCAGGTGCCCGATTGACTAATTTGGGCGTCCTGAGTCTAAATATATCAGTTTCGGGGCGAGAAAAGGTCGTCTTGACCCTCATCCCAATACTGCGTATCCCTTAAACAAAATCTACGTTTTGTGCTCAATTGACCAGATTGAGCCTGCTGACTATTAATATATCAGTTTTATGTCAGATTCAGGCCGTCTTGGCCACTAACCTGACACTGCGCATCACACTGTTCACTAATCACTATTCACTATCTGATTGACTAATCTAAGCGTTCTGATTCCGATTTTGTCAGTCTCTGGGCGAGAAGAGGTCATCTAGACCACTTTTCTCCATACTGTACATCTATTAGGGCAATTATCACTGCTGCGCTCAGATGACCAGTCTGAGCGTACTGATGACTAGCTCATCAGTTCTGTATCATGAAATGGTCGTCTAGACCGGTTTCTTGATATTGCATGTCTCAACGCATACTCACATAATAGGGTGGACCGATTTCACTGTCGATTACCCCTTTCACTGCATGAATCGTAATTAAACGTTACTATTCCTGTTTAATTCATTCAACTGAAAAGCACACTGTGCTTATTAACTTAATTACATCATTACATAGTAATTAAGTTTTATAATTCATGAGAGTCATTACAGTGGCTCTCGGCTCATTACACAGCCTTCTACACAGACTCTTACACGTGTGTGTGCAACGCAACACGGGCGTGTACATTTCGGACACGGGCGTGTACTAGTTGAGACTACTCAACACGGCCATGTCTTTGAAATACATTCATCTATCTGAGCGGTACACAGCCTCTTACACGATCATGTACTTGACCGTGTTTCTTAAATTGTACTAAAAGACATTAAATTATGTCCATTTTATTCCTTAATGACTTATTACAGGTAAGTAGTTGCCATGAAAATGGCGGTCATTACAGAAAACTGTTTATAACTTGTCCGAAATGATCAAATTAGCAAACTTGGTGAACACGATATTTTTAGTTCCCGATGAGACGAACAACTTTTGTGTTCACTTCGGAGCTCGATTCGAATTCTAATGGGTCCTAAACCTTACAAACCCGTGGCTAGAACTGTGCCTGTTTTTAGAAAATTGCCAGTTTTACACTTTCAGAAATACTGCTCTGTTTGGGGCCTTAAACGGCCAAATTTTTAAAATGCATATAACCATCTTTTAGGTTTCGACGAGATTTAAAACTTTTGTGTTGAGCCTGAGATCCGGTTCAAACTCTAAGTTGCTCATTTTTATAAAAATCTGAGACTATCCCCTTTTCCCAGGTTTCAGTCCCAGTTTTTGAACTCCGGTTACAAGCTGCTCTAAAAACCTATCTTGGAGTCATTTTTGGCCAAAGGCTATATAACACAAAATGATCGTAACGAATTTCCTAAAATTTTATGTTTACAAAACCTCGAAATCGGTCTGTAACTTGCTCAAAGATCTAAAATATCGTGGCTAAAGTCTGGGATAGGTTGGGTTTCCAGCCAACCCTAAAACATCCATAAAATCATACATCTACAAAAACTTAAATCACAACCATACAACCACATAAACTTAAAAATAAAATACTAAGGGCTCAAAATAGACTTATTACAATCCATTGCTTGAAATACATAATAAATTTCTTTGATATCAAAACTTAAACGAAACTAAACCACAAAATGAGGGGTTTTTCAGAGTTTTACCTTAGTGTGCTTGAACTAGCACAACCGAACCAAGGATGGATGACCAAAAATCCATGTAGCACAAGGTGAGAGGGGTCGGCTTTGGGCTTAGAAGGAAACATAAAAATCTCCTCTTATTATCAAGCTAAAAAAAACCCACTAAAACCACAAATAGTGTCCTAGCAACTTACCTTGAAAGGGTCTTGAAATGGCTTGAGAGAAAGATCCCAACACAAGCTTGAGTGTGGCTAATTTTTTTGGTAGAGATTTTGGTAAAATTTGGCTGAGTTTAGGGGCTGCAAGGGACGACAGTTTACAAAGAAAAAGGGAGAGAAAGGTTTGTGTTTTTGTGTGGCTTTTGAGTGTGCAAAAGAAGAAAGCAAGACCTAAGGAAATACACACCATTTTATAGGCAAAAGCTAAGCAAAATTAATCAACCCTAAGCCCACTTAATTAAGCCAAATTTTTGCTAATCTAAGGGACAAATTTTTGCTATTGGCTGCTCTCCAAGACCGATGGGGCTAGCTAAATTTTGAGGCCAAAATTTTGCATTAAATGCTAGCTAAGAGTTGCATGTGTTTGTCCCATACTTTTGCATTTTTTTAATCCAAAAGCTTGCAAGCCTATTATATTATTTTAAGGGAACTTTTTAGCTACTTTTCTAATTTTACAGCTGCAGTATACATAGTTTTTAAGGTGAAAAATTCATCTGTGTTATCTTCTCTTCACAGTTTAATTTCCTCCGACAGTGTCCGGTCCTTTTTCGACGATGTTCTAGTTTTTGACTGAAATTAGATTTTCTTAATACGTTTCTTACACTATTCATTCCTGGTTGGGTTGTAGTGCCTATGAACCCATTCTGTGTCTATTTACTATTCATTTATAGTATTGTGGTTGTGTCTACACTGTACTGACACTACGCATGTATAACGAGACTTTTTCGTGTGAAATTGCAAACACAGTTTATCCTGACTAATTTGGACGTGCTGATTTCAAATTTATCAGTTTTACATCCATTTGAGGTCATCTAAACTAGTTTTCGGGCACTATATGTTCTTGCCTCAAAAAACATATTTTGCACTCAATTGACTAGTTTGAGTGTATTGAGTCTAAATATATCAGCTTCGGGCTGAGAAAAGGCCATCTTGACCCCTTTCCCGATACTAAATATCTCTCAACAGAATTTTGCGTTTTGTGCTCAATTGACTAAATTGAGCATGTTGACTATAAACATATCAGTTTTATGTCAAGAAAATGTCATCTCAATCATTTTCTCGATACTGTATATTTATCTGGCAAAATTTCACTGTTGGGCTCAGATAACTAGTCTAAGCATACTGATGACTAGCTCATCAGTTCTATGTCAAGATATGGTCATCTGGACTGATTTCTTGATACTGCATGTCTCACATGCACACTGTGGCACCTCTAAATTCGGCCATGTAAAACTATTACAATCAAACTCTATTGCCAATTGAAACAGCCCGTGAACCTCATTGGGTCACCAAAAAAAGTTTGTTTCATTTTTAAACCTTTGTATTTTGGAGCCCATTTTTTTTTAAATACTTTTCTTATATGAAAGCCATGTAAGAATTTAAAACTATACTTTAGTCATCCTTTGTAATACAAATATAATTTATATAATTACATTGTTTTAACTTTGTATCTCAAAATATATTTTCTTCAAATCTCCTCTTTCAAAGCTCAACGGAAGACTGGTAACAGGGCCATATACACAGTGGAATTCCCTATCCCATTGGCACCGCATATCCTGCCATCATCCATAGCATCTTATTATTGGATAGGTTTCTTACCTATAACATGAACATACTAGTGAGCTAACAGGCTCAGTAAGTTCAAACATAAATACTAGGAATCATGTAGATTCAAAACATAACTAATAAATTTTTCCATAATTAGTACTATTCATTCATGAATAGTAACTTTAACGTTGACATGTGAATAGTAACTTTGACTTTGATCGGGTACTATTCATGTCAATTTTGATCGAGTACACTATACGTAAAGTTAGTGTCTATTATGCTCAGTTATGCTCTTTTATGGCTTTCGTTTCAATCTTTAGTCATTATCTTCTTTATGTTCTGGTTTTGGGCCCATGGTGGCCGTACCGATGGTACGCGCTACTAGGAAGGACCTGGGGAGTGACTCGCTGGCCAATCCTCCATAGTCTATTAAACCCTTGGTTTATCCTCATAGGATTTGAAAAACCCCCAATTATTGCTGGAGGCTGGTATGCCAAAAGTGGTTTCATTACCATCTTTCTTATAGTTCCAATCGGATGGCATTCATCACCCCATGGCCAGGAATCCTTAATGCCCGTAGGACTTTCACATTCTTTTATTCATGTATGTCTTAAATTTAACCACACTCTTTCTGTAGTGTACTGTGGTACACATCTCAGACTTATCAGTTCATTAGGTGAGTTAGTTTAACTACATCCTAATGCCCGTAGGACATTTCATCTAATGTACAAATAGTATATAATTAAATATCACAGTATTTCATATTGCAAACAATTAAATGTCTAAACTTACCACACATACACTTAGACATAACAGTCTATTCGTGTTGCAGACATGGAAATGATTGAACTTAACACAACTACACTAACGTCCACTTTCTGACATCCATTACAGTTCTTTTATCGCCTCTAGTTTGGGTCCCTACAGAGAGAATATTGTCTGTTAATTCCCATCATTATTTATCACTTTACATGTACTCATTTTATTCTCAGCATCATAATACTTTTCATCCCTCTATATGATACACGGCCTGATACACGTCCGTGTCTACAACCGTGTATCCCTTTGGTCCTTTACAACATGGTCGTGTAATCCTATCTATCCATGCAACAGTACACGGCTTGATACACGCCTGTGTCCAAGATTGTGTACCTCTCGGGTTACCTAATCACTTAACACATGGTCGTGTACCCAAAGTACACGCCTGTGTTCTTTATAAAATTTGGATTTTAGCCTTAAAAATCTTATTCAAATCATTTTAAGTTCTTAATGGTCCTTTCTGAGCCTTTTGGAAATTTTTAGTCAAAATGACCATTTTGCCCCTAACAGGTCTCGAAACCGTAATGATTTCACTCTACCGTTTTTATGGGATTTTTTAAGCCCAAAAATCATTGAATAATTTTCTTAGGCCTCGATATATTTTTACCGCATTAATTACTGCAAAATCGGTGACTATTCCTCACCCGACCCTCGGGTAGCACTATTTCGACACCTAGGATCGTTTCTCGTTTTTCTAACGTTTCGGAGCTTCAAATAAACATTTCACTACTCTTGAAACATTTGTTATTCTGTTTTCGAGCCTAGGTCACCGAGGGGCTCAGGTTTTCAATCCCGTCCACATTTTTAACCTCAATTGCTAAAATGCCCTTTATGTCGTTTTTTTTTTAATTTCGGTAGCATTTCCGCTTAAATTTTGGGTTTTCCTGGCATTAGGTATGTGACGTCCCGTGCCCTTAGTGGCCCAAACCATCACTTAAAAACTGCTACTTTAACTAATACTTATATTTTCTTGCAAACCATTAATACCTACTTAGAATCTATACCGTAATTTTTAGGGGATTTTTTTTATTACGTACGTAATTACTATTCACGTACGTATACTTTAAATATGTATCATCTAAAACATAAGGAGTTCAATTATATATACATACTTATACTGACTATTTAAATAAATACTATTTAAAATATTATTTAACTGTTACTATTTAAAAATACTGTTTAACAGTTACTATTTAAAAATTACTATTTACTCAAAAAAAAACTGTGCAGAATATTAACTTGTGGTGGTATCCGTAACCGCGCCCTTACACCCGCCTCTGCCACCATCATTGCCCATTACGGTTGAAGCCATAGGACACTTACTTACAGCATAAACACACTCCGTGAGCTTTACGCCCAGTAAGTACAACATGTCAACTGCAAAACATGTTTAAACATAGTACATACTTAAAATCATATAAGCTTACAAGACATCCACATATACCACATAGCATATCACGTACCATATCATCACTTAACATGTCATTGAATACAAAATATCACATACTTTATGCATAACATAATATAACTTGTATTGAATGCATCTTATTGTAGTTAGAAACATAGTGAACTAATGCATATTGTGATCAATGCATGATCCGATTATATTTATTTATGCTTCGATATTCTCTTTCTTTCTCTTATTTACTTAGGGCCTATGTGTCAGTATCGAGTGCGTGCAGACCATCGGTAACACCCATGGTCACTTAAAAGCTGAAGAGCCATCAATGGATGCTCATCTTTGCTTAACTTACTTTAACTTGAAAACCTCTTCAAGTAAAAAGGCAGTACGACACGCTTATTAAATTCCGTCTTGTTTGTCTATTCTAGCCATGTGCTTCTCTAAGCTGTCCCTAATCCTACGCAGTAGGGATTTATGGCGTCTAACTTGTTCTTTCATCAATCTACTTGATTGTGAATCTATATGCTCTTATACATGTTGTGCAACAACGTGTGCATGGCATACGTACTTAACATACTGTAAAAACATCTTTTAAATTCATTTTATTTATGCTATAGGTGGAGTTGTACTTACCTAGTTTGCAAGCAAATTCGTACTTTCACCTTGTTAACTTACAGGTTACCACCTGTCATCAATAACGTATCTCATTAACACTCTTGTTGAGTCACTAATACTATTAGTGACTAAGACAGATAAAATCACTTGGTATTGATTGCTGTCGGTACTAACTCGCTCTTTATTCAGAGTTTGATTCTCTGGGCGTGTTTAATTAATTTATTACCCAATAAATTAATTAATGTCATTCTTAGGTCACTATTATCATTAGTGACTATAACTTATGTTTCTATGTGGTACTGAGGCCCATCAGTACCCTATCGGTCTACTTTGGGAATTTGGTGTCTAACTGATACCGTGTTTAATTAAGTTTGTCTACTTGACATTTTAATCATTGTTCCTCACAATATTGATCAAACACAGTCCTTGACTGGTTTACCGACCGGTAACTGACCGGTTACCTTATGTGTTATTGATCGTATATCCTACTGGGTTACCTTGTGTAAACTTGGTGTGGTAACCCACCGGGTTACTATGGCTTTTTTGGTGTGATAACCTACCGGGCTACCCACACTATTTTAGTTGTTTTTGAAAAATTGTTTTGGTTGCCTTATAAAATTCTTGGAAAATTGTGTGCTTTGAAACCATCCCCTTACCACCCTGTTGGAAGGTGGGGGATGTTTTTATGAAAATCATTTTTATATTTAAAGAGTTAAAATACATTTAGGGTGTTTGTATTTAAAAGGTGGTTTTTGAACCATTTTCAAAAACAGTTTTGAAATTTGATAGAAACGACTTTGTTTACAAATATGGTGAACATAAAAATTTTCATCCTTAATGAGATGAACAATTCTCGTGTTCATCTCAGACCTCAAATCTAACTCTAACCAGTCCTATTCTTACTTACTAAACCCGTGGTTATTGTGCTCAGTTTTTTTGTAAAAATTCCAGTTTTACGTCATTTTAAAAATAGCTCTGTTTGAGGCCTGAAACAGCAAAATTTTTAAAACACGCATGGTCACCTTAAAGGTTTCGACGTGTTCTACAACTTTTGTATTGAGTCCGAGATCCGGTTTGAACTCTAAGTGGTCGATTTTTAACAAAACCAGAGACTAATTCCGGGTTCAGATTTTTCAGTCCCAGTTTTAGACACCGAATGAAAATCACTTGAAAAACCTATCGTAGTGTCTTTTTTGGCCAAAGTCTATTTGATGCAAAAACAACCATATCGAAATTTACTTAAAACTCCGTGTTTCACCAAATCCCATATTTAGAACCTAAGGGGGTCAAAATAGCCAAAATCCATGGCCTTTTTCTGGGGACAGATTATGTCTAGCCATTCTAAAACAAACGTTCATGCTTACACGTGCATACATCCATTCATAAAAACATAAACATAACCAAAAAATTAAAAATGGAAGGCTAAGGGTTCAAAATAAATTTATTACAACCCATGTGCATAAACAAATACACATAAATTAAACAACTAACCACAAAAGGTAGGGTTTCAGTTTTACCTCTTGTGCTATGGTCCAAGCACAAATCTGAACTGTGGCTTGAGTAACCAAATGGCCATTGGGAAACCAAGAAGATTGGGGTTGGTTTTGGATAGAAACAACACCAAAAGTAATTTCTCTTAATATCAGACCAAAACAATAACTATAAGCCACAAAGATTGGTTCGAAATCTTACCCTTGAAGGAACTTGAAATGGCTTGGATTTGAATCCTCCTAACATAAGCTTATGGGGGTTGATTTTTGGTGAGTATTTGGTTTGGTTTTTGGCTTGCAAATGGTGAGTTTTGGCTGGTGGGGGTGGTCGACTATAGCAAGAAAGAAAGGAAGAAAAAGTGTTGTGGTTTTGGGAGCCAAAGTAAGGAAACAATCTCTTAGGTCTTGTATGCCTTTTATAGGCAAAACTAATCAAACTTGCTTAAGCTTAAACCTAATTAATTGTCTACACTTTTAGCTAAATCAAGGGACAAAAACCTACCCTTTTTTAGCTCACAACAGCCAAGGGCTACGGCCATTTAAGGAGGGAGGAATAAAAAATGTTGTGTTGACCATGTGCTTGAATGTTTGGACTTTTAAATCAAAAGTATGTCATAAATTTTGATTATTTTAATCTCACTTTTTAGGGCTATTTTGCAGCTAAAATGCAGCTGTATTTCAGCTGGAAATACACATATTTTGAGGCCAAAAATTCATCTACATTTGCCTCTTTTGTAGTCTAATTTTCTACTATAGTCTTCGGTCCTTTTTTGGTAGTGTTCTAATTTTCACTCGGAAATCGGGTTTTTGGAATCCGATTTTTGTATTGTCAAATCCTGATCGTTTTATACTGTCTAAGAGCCCATTCTATACCAATTTAATAATCATTTCCTATACTGTGGTTGTGTCTACACTGTGTTGTCTTTTCGTATGCAAAATAAGGCATTCCTGGGCGAAATTCCAAACACAGTCTCTCTTGACTTGTGACGCCCGAGCCCTCAGTGGTCCGGACCACCATTAAAAACTTGCTTACTTTAACTTTGTCTTTAAAACTGATACTTAAACTTACTTACTTTGATACTATAAATTTTAGGGTTTTTTTTTATTACGTACGTATTTACTATTCACATACGTGTACTATTTAACGACTACTATTCAAAAATACTATTTAACGGTTACTATTTAAAAATACTATTAATAGTTACTATTCAAAAATATTATTTAACGATTACTATTCAAAAATATTATTTATCGGTTACTATTCAAAAATAATATTTAACAGTTACTATTTAAAAATACTGTTTATCTTAAATTGTAGGGAAGAATACTCGCAGTGTATCCATAACCTCGCCTCACATCCACCTCCACCACCATCATCGCTCATTGTGGTTTAAGCCATAGGACGCTTACCTACAGCCTAAACACACTCTATGAGCTTTACGCTCAGTAAGTACAATATGTTAACCACAAAATATGTTTAAACAATAAGCCATACTTACAGCATATACAAAATTGGCAATCATATCACACATTCACATAGAACATGGAAACATATTATGTAGCATTTCAGAATGCATATCAAGTGGGCATGTCCTATCATGCAACTAGAAAGCTTGCTCTAACTGTATCTAGGACGTAACGTGTACACTACATAAATCGTTTATGCTCAGCTTATGCTTCATCATTAATTATCTTTCTTTACTTTGCCAAGGGCCACTGTGTGGAAAGCCACTTCACGAAGGACCACTGTGCGGAGAGTCGTTTTGTTGAGGTCACTATGCGGAGAACCGTCAACTTAAACCAAAAATCTCTTCAAATAGAAAAGGGCCAGTACGACGTTGCTTAACAATTTCCCAATTGTTGAATCATATCTGTTATTCTCGTGCCATAAGTTCTCTTAATCTTACTGATAGGGATCTAATGGCATCTAACTTATTCTTTCATCAATCTACGCGATTGTGAAACTAGGTGCTCTTATACATGCTACGCAACAACTTGTGCATGGCATACATACTTAACGTACTGTAATAACATCACTTTAAATTCATTTTATTCATACCGTAGGCGGAGTTGTACTTACTTCTTCGCCAACAGTTCATACTTTGCCTCGATACAAATTACAGGTGCCGACCTGTAACCATAATGCATTGTCATTAATATTCGCTCTTAAGTCACTAAGGTCATTAGTGACTATAAATTCTTATCATTATAGGGTATCGATGCCCCTCGATACCAACTGCTCTACTTTGGCGGCATCGGTATCTACCGTGACTGATTAATTTGTCTACTTGACAAATTAATCATCGTATCTCACCTTCACGTTCAAACTCAATCTTTGACTGGTTGACCGACCAGTCCACTGACCGCTTACCTCGCGTGTCATTAACTATGTAGCTTGGTAGGCTACCTTATGTATTGGATTGTGTAACCTATCGGGTCACCTAGCGTATTAGACCAGTTAACCAGTTAATCCACTAACCGGTTACCTCATGATGGGCCTATTCACTAGTTGGGCTAGTCATCTAACCAGTTACCTTATATATTGGTGTAGTAGCCAACCGGGCTACTATAGAAAATAATCGTTAAAAAACATATCAGAGTGGCGCAGCGGAACAATAAAAATTTTCAAGATCGTTAAATATCTCATGATGCCATATGCAATAAACCAACAACAATTGAAACTTATACCTCAAGGACACCAATCTGCAGGAAGAGAATGACCGGAGGGCTTCAACCAACTAGCCTTCTCTACTATTCTCCAATTCCTGAATAGCTGAGTGTGTGGGCACTCTGAACCTCGATCGGTATGCTAGCACTACTAGTCTTCTTCCAACCACCCAAATCTCTAAAGAACTTATTGTCACGGTGAGTTATGCAATAATAAGCCTGCTCACCTGAGAGTCTGTGGTCTAAGAGAACTGGAGAGGCAGGACCTCTATTTATAGACTTGCATGAGTTGATCCTCTGAATTTGAATTTGATTAGGAGATGATATTCTCCCATATCCATAACCAAAAAATCCAAATTTTCCAAGGGAAAATCCCAACTAAAATTCAGCCACTTTAGGATTATCCAATTCAAATCTAAATAAGATTTTAACTTGAATTTTATCTCCCATTATCCAACCAAAAAATCCAAAAATCCTTAAGGATTTTCACAAATATTTTCGGCCACAAAAAGTAAGGGAAGAATCAAAATTCAACTAGGACTTTCAAGCTTGAATCTTATTTCATCCTTGTCCAAAATAACCAAAAATCCTCTATGAGATCTTCCTCAAAATTTCAGTCATAATTAAGGAGGAGAGAATCCAAATTCAACTGGGATTGAAACTTGAATTTTTCCCTGAACCTTATCCATAAAAAATCCCAAAATTCTATGAGGATAATCCTCAAAACTTACGTCCATATTTGTTAGGATTTGGATTCAAAATTCAAGTAGGATTCAAACAAGATTTTCCTCTCCATATCCAACTCAAATTCAAACTTCATTCCTTGTGGACTTACCATAAGAAATTCGAATCCTACTTGGACTGTGATTCAAATTTCAAATTTCAAATTTCAAATTTCAAATTTCAAATTTCAAATTTGAATTTCAAATTCGAATTTCAAATTCAAAATTCAAAATTCAAAATTCAAAATTCAAAATTCAAAATTCAAAATCCACAAAACAGTTGTATTTCAAATTCTTGTTCTCATGGATAATTTTCTACAACTCCAATCCAATCTCAAATAAAATCATGGCAACTTTATTTGGAGTTCGAATAATTGTGTACTCTATTATCCAAAACAAAATCTGAATTCAACCGGAGAGAATCATGTCCACCATCCTAATCCTATGTCAACACCATCCATGCATAATCAACTAGCCAATAGCATACACAAATCAATTTGCTAAACGTTAAGAATTATGTGGAGCTAGTAGAGGGACCAATTGGACATATATAATCAGGCTCCTGCGAATCCATATGATCATCATTCTTTACCGAACAACTCAATCATATGATCACTAATTTCAGAGTCACACCACTATAAACCTGAAACTGAACTCCCAACTATATACCGTATTACGTAAGCCTATGACAAGCTATCATCCAATGACCTTGTCATGTATGCAGAACCCTCATATGATATCCATGATCAACCTTAGGTCAAAGTCCGTTTAATCCTACTGATCAAGCTATCTTAAAGTTTCATTATACAACCAAATAAAGAAAATGATTATTCACCATATGTGAATAAGAAGTCATCTGCCCAACAGACGACCCAAAGCCTTATCCATTTTCACATCCAGTATAATGCCTTTAAGAGGATACCCTTAACTCCTTATTAGAGTTATGATTTCGATATCTGTAAACAAACCCTTCATCATATATAAGTCATGCACCCAACGAACCGGTCTATAAGCTTACTACCTTTGAGATGCTTTAGCCATTGGAACATCAAAGTACACAAGTCATATATATGAAGTTGTTCATTCACTCAGGATTAAGGTTACTGCACAATGAATGTCAAAAGCAGATCGATTCACTTATAGCGGACTTCGTAGATCAATCACGCTTTAGTCCCGGTCTAATATGTCACCACCAAATAACATATCTATATCTCTACTTGGGAGTCTATGCTCCAAACAGTCAAGATAAACCGTCTCCTCCAAGGCTTTAGACAACATAATAGTCTTAACATGAGTTAGCTGCTCGGTCTAACCCCATAGACTACAGATCTTAGTTTAGAATGCTTACTTTAGAACATTGTCTTCTCGCATACAAAAGTCCATTGCAAACAACGTTCTAACAGTTTTAACACAAGTAGTCAGGGAGCCATATTTGCTTACATTTACTTTAACATGTAAATAAAATGAGGACAGATAGCAATGTAATGAATAACCTCTATATATAATTTTATTATCCAGTTCAAAATAAAAACATCAAAATGTCTCTAATGCTTAGGGCATTTCCTAACTGCTACCACTGCCATATTTTTGAAAAACATTCTAAAATCCTTACAAAATTTTAGGGCAATATAGTCCTTTAAAATCGACCCCTTAGCACCTCATTAGAAGGTGGGGGCGTTTTTATAAAAATCATTCTGCATTTTTAAAAGAGAGAACACATGTTGGTGTTCAAGTCAAAAAGGTTGGTTTTTGAACCATCTTCCAAAAACCATTTAAAACTTGTCCAAAACGATTTAATTTGCGAAATTGGCAAACATAAAAGTTTTTGTCCTCAAGAGATGAACAACTCTCGTGAACATCTCGGAGCTCGATTTGGCCCCCAATGGGTCCGAATCTTTCAAAACCCGTGGCCAATTTTCATGCCCAGTTTTTACAAAAATTCCCAGTTTTGTGCACTTTTAAAAACGGCTCTGTTTGAAACCTGAAACGGCCAAATTTTTCAAACATGCATGGGTCATCTCGAAGGTTTTCATGTGATCTAAAACTTTCGTGTTTTGACCGGAGTTTGGTTTGGACTCTAAAAGGGTCAGTTTTGCAAAAACCTGAGGTCGTCCCTGTAAATCAAGATTTTGGCCTCAGTTTTGACCTCTGGTTGAATAGTGGCTTAAAACCCTATATTAGAGTCATTTTTCACCAACCTCTATTTGACGTAAAAATTCGTAATGAAATTTTCTTAAAGTTCCATATTTTACAAATTCTCAAAAATAGCTTTTATCATGTTCGAAATTGGCCAAAACATGGCCCTAAAACTGGACAGATTTGTGTCCAGTCCTTCCTAAAACATCCATGCACATTCATCCACAAAAAAAATGTAAAACTCAAGCACACAACCACAAAAATGCACAACCATAATGCTAAGGGCTAAAATAAAGATTATTACAACCCATGGCTTGAACAAATACACATAAATCCCTTTGATCAAAGCTTAAAATAAACTAATAATAAAAAGGAAGGGTTTTTCGGGTTATACCTTAGGGTCCTATGAACTAAGCATGAAACGAACAGAAGGGGGGGACCAAATCCTCGTGTGGACCAAGAGGGGAAAGGGTTAGGTCTTGGGGCTGAGGAGAACATAAAATTCCTCTTTGGTTATCAAACTAAAAAGACAATAAAATCACAAAAGAGATGTCCTAGCAACTTACTGAAGAACGACCTTGAAGTGGCTTGAGTGAAAGGCTCAAATGCAAGCTAGTGTGTGTGGTTGTTTTTCGGTAAAAATTTTTGTGAAGTTTGGAGTGTTCTGGGGCTACAAAAGGGCATGTGTTTGCTGAAGAAAAAGTGGGAGAAATACTTTGGTGTTTTGGGGTTTTTGGTGTGCCAAAAGGAAGAAATGAGACACAAAGGCACACATGCCTATTTATAGGCAAATGCTAAGCAAGATTAACCACATCTAAGCCAACTTAATCTAAGCCAACTTAATTAAGCCAACTTTAGCTAATCTAGGGGACAAAATGTGCTCTATTTCTAGCTGAAAAAATGTGGGGGAGGGGGCTGCCTTGGGAAGAAGAGAGAAAAAGTTGCATTAATGGGTGGAAAAAGACAATAGGAACTTGTCCCCTACTCTGGCATTTTTTATTCATTCTAATCCAAGCTTTCATTGACCACTTTGGAGCAAATTTCTTCCACATTTACAACATCCAAACGTGCAGTTCAAAGCTAAAATTTTAGAAAAAAACTAAGGCCAAGTTGCATTAATGTGGTGCATTAAATGGCATGAAAAAGCAATAGTATTTTCATGCACTTTTGGCGTATTTTAATCCATGGTGTCATAAGCATGTGGGCATGATTTATGGGCTGTGTTTGGCTGGAAATTGGGGCTGAAAATGCACTGTTTTCTAGGGCCAAAATTCATCTATGAAGGCCTTTTATTGCAATCTAAGTTTTCCTCTTCGGTATTAGACCCCTTATCGGCAGTGTTCTAGTTTTCAATCGACATTGTGCCTATGGGTTCTGATTTTTGTTCTAATCATTTCTAGACATTCCTGGTTGGGTTGCAATGCCTGTGAGCTCACTTGGCGACTATTTACTATTTATTTCCTAGACTATGGTTGTGGCTTACACTGTGTCGACATTGTGCATGCTCAGTATAACTTTTTTGTGCGAAATGTCAGACACAGGCTATCCTGTATAATTTGGGCGTGCTGAATCCATTTTTATCAGTTTTATGCCCATTTGAGGTTGGCTGGAGTATCTGTATGATTCCGAACCAGAAATCACTTTTTGTGCTGACCAGTTTGTGCATTCCAAATCTAAATATATCAGTTTCGAGTTGAAAATAGGTCATTTGGACCTCTTTCCCGATACTACATATCCCTCAGACAAAACTTTGTGTTTCGTGCCCAACTGACCCGATTGGGCCTGCTAACTATAAATACACCAGTTTTATGATATATTTATCAGGCAAGGTTTCATTATTGTGTTTTGTGTTTTATGGTATATTTATCAGTTTTATGGTATAAATCCCAATTGACCTTGTGTTTTTTGTTTCGTCATCTCGACTATTTTCTCGATATGTATATTTTGTAGGAAATAAATCGGTAAAAACGTATCAGAGTAGTGCAGCAGAACAATAAAAATTTTTCAAGATCGTTAAATATCTCATGATGCTATATATAACAAACCAACAACAATTTAAACTCATACCTCAAGGACACCAATCTGCAGGAGGAGAATGATCGGAGGGCTTCAACCAACTAGCCTTCTCTACTATTCTCCAATTCCCGAATGGCTGAGTGTGTGGGCACTCCGAACCTCGATCGGTATGCTAGCACTGCTAGTCTTCTTCCGACCACCCAGATCTCTAAAGAACTTATTGTCACGGTGAGTTGTGCAACAAGAAGCCTGCTTACCTGAGAGTCTATGGTCTGAGAGAACTGGAGTAGTAGGACCTCTATTTTTAGACTTGCATAAGGTGATCTTTTGAATTTGAATTGGATTAGAAGAAGATTTTCTCCCTTATCCTCAACCAAAAAATCTGAAATTTTCAAGCCTTTATCCACTAAAAGAATCGGCCACTTTTTGGGATTTTCATTCAAAATTCAAACAGGATTTTAACTAGAATTTTATCTCCTCATTCCCTCATAAAAACCGATTCCCCTTTGTGCCAAAAATATGACTAGATTCGGTCATTAAAGTGTGAGGATAATCAAAATCCAAATAGGATTTTCTAGGTTGAATTTTATCTCATCTTTATCCAATTAAAACCGAAAATCTCCTAGCATATTCCTTCAAAAATTTCAGCCACAATTAGAGAGGAAAGAATCCAAATTCAACTGAGATTGAAACTTGAATTTTTCTCTGAATCTTATCTACAAAATTTTCAAAAATTCCATGAGGATAATCCTCAAAATTTTTGACCAAAATTAGTTAGGATTGTAATTCAAAATTCAAGTAGGATTCAAACAAGATTTTCCTCTCCATATCCAACTCAAATTCGAATTTCATCCCTGTGGATTTACCACAAAAAATTCGAATCCTACTTGGACTGTGATTCAAAATTTGAATTTCAAATTTTAAAATTCAAATTTCAAATTTCAAATTTAAATTTCAAATTCAAATTTCAAATTCGAATTTCAAGTTTAAATTTCAAATTCAAATTTCAAATTCAAAATTCAAAATTCAAATTTCAAAATTCAAAATTCAAAATTCAAAATCCACAAACAGTTGTATTTCAAATTCTTATTCTCATTGATAATTTTCTACAACTCCAATCCAATCTCAAATAAAATCGTGGCAACTTTATTCGGAGTTCGAATAATTATATACTCTATTATCCAAAACAAAATCTGAATTCAACCGGAGAGAATCTTGTCCACCATCTTAATCCTATGTCAACACCATCCATGCATAATCAACTAGCCAATAGCATACACAAATCAATTTTCCAAATGTTAAGGAATTATGTGGAGCTAGTAGAGGGACCAATTGGACATATATAATCGGGCTCCCGTAAATCCATATGATCATCAATTTTTACCGAACAACTCAATCATATGATCACTAATTTCAGAGTCACACCACTATAAACCTGAAACTGAACTCCCAATTATATACCGTATTACGTAAGCCTTTGACGAGCTACTATCCAATGACCTTGTCATATATGCAGAACCCTCATATGATATCCATAACCAGTCTTAGGTCAAAGTCTGTTCAATCCTACTGATCAGGCTATCTTAAAGTTCCATTATACTACCAAATAAACAAAATGATTATTCACCATATGTGAATAAGAAGTCATCCGCCCAGCAGACGACCCAAGGCCTTGTCCATTTTCACATCCAGTATAATGCCTTTAAGAGGATACCCTTAACTCCTTATTAGAGCTATGATTCCGATATCCGTAAACAAACCCTTCATCATATACAAGTCATGCACTCAACGAACCGGTCTATAAGCTTACAACCTCAGAGACGCTTTAGCCATTGGAACATCAAAGTACACAAGTCATATACATGAAGTAGTTCATTCACTCAGGATTAAGGTTACTGCATAATGAACGTCAAAAGCAGATTGATGCACTCATAGCGGACTATGTAGATCAATCACGCTTTGGTCTCAATCTAATATGTCACCACCAAGCAACATATCTATGTCTCTACTTGAGTGTCTATGCTCCAGAATATCAAGACAAAACATCCCCACTATGGCTTTAGACAATATAATAGTCTTAACATGAGTTAGATGCTTGGTCTAACCCCATAGACTACTGACCTTAGTTTAGACCACTTACTTTAGAACATTGTCTTCTTGCATACAAAAGTCCATTGTATGCAACATTCTAACAGTTTTAACACAAGCAGTCAGGGAGCCATATTTGCTTACATTTACTTTAACATGTAAATAGAATGAGGACAAACAGCAATGTAATGAATAACCTTTATATATAATTTTATTATCCAGTTCAAAATAAATACATCAAAATGTCTCAATGCTTAGGGCATTTCCTAACAATCTCCCACTTGTCCTAAGCCAGTAGATATGCCATGTTACGCATCCCCATCGGCTCTCAAAGCTTCTAGCCACCAAAGTTTTAATAAAGGGATCAGCAATGTTGTCCTTGGACGCGATCTTACATACATCTACTTGTCCAGTCTCCACGTGTCCCTTATAATGTGATATCTCCAATCTATGTGCTTGGTCCTCTTGTGGTGCCAAGATTCCCTTGTGTTGGCAATAGCCCCAGTGTTATCACAGTAAAGTGTGATAGGCTTGTCAACACCCGGAATGACCTCAAGGTCTCTAAAGAACTTACAGAGCCAAACTGCTTCTTTAGATGCCTCAGCCGCAGCCACATACTCAGCCTCCATCGTAGAGTCAGCTGTGCAACCTTGCTTCACGCTCCTCCACACAATGGCGTCTCCTTTGAGCAAGTACACTGATCCAGATGTCGATTTCCTCGAATCCTTACAAGTCTGGAAGTCTGAGTCCATGTATCCTATAGGCGTTAGGTCCCCTCGAGAATACACCAGCATATAATCCCTCGTTCTCTTAGGATACTTAAGTATATGCTTTACTGCTTGCCAGTGCTTGGTTTCAGGATTCGCTTGATATCGACTCACCATACCTACTGCAAAACATATGTCCGAGCGAGTGCAAAGCATAGCGTATATAAGGCTACCCACAACGGATGCATAAGGGACCTTACTCATATGCTCTCTTTCTTCCGATGTCTTGGAACAATCATCCAATGAAAGAGTTAGATCGGCAATGGAAGGTTGTGAACCTTTCTTTGCCTCTTACATTGCATATTTGTCAATTATTTTATCTATGTATCAAGCTTGAGATAACGCTATCATTTTGTTCTTTCGATCTCTGAAGAGACGAATGCCTAAAACATAATTAGCTTCTCCCAAGTCCTTCATGTCAAACTGTTGGTGCAACCAAAGCTTAACCGATGATAAGTTCCCTACATCATTCCCAATGAGCAGTATATCATCGACATAGAGTATCAGAAAGGCCACTTTTCCATCCTTAATACGTTTATAAACACAGGGTTCCTCAACATTCTGCTCAAAACCAAATGTCTTGATCGCTTGATCAAATCTTTAATTCCATGAGCGGGATGCTTGCTTTAATCCAGAAATGGATCTAAGCAACTTGCAGACTTTTCTTTCTTGGCCTTTTGCTACGAACCCTTCGGGCTGTATCATGTAGATACACTCCTCAAGATGACTATTCAAGAATGCCGTCTTGACATCCATTTGCCAGATCTCATAATCGAGAGCCGTAGCAATGGACAGAAGAATATGGATAGATTTCAGCATAGCAACAGGCAAAAAGGTTTCATTGTAATCAATTCCAGATGTTTACGTGTACCCCTTTGCAACCAATCTAGCTTTGAAAGTTTTCATTCTCACTTCCGCATCCTTCTTTCTTTTGCAGACCTATTTGCATTCAATAGGTTTTATCCCATCCGGCAAATCTACTAGTTCCCAAACAGAGTTGGATTTCATAGAATCCATCTCATTGTTCATAGCCTATTTCCAAGATTTAGAATCAACATCATTTATAGCTTCATCATAAGTGACCAGATCATCCTCATGCTCATGAGCCTTGGCCTGGTATACCTCAGCATCATATATGAAGAAATTAGGCTTCTTTGAAACCCTCCTACTATCACGAAGCACCCTAAATTATTGATCGTCTGCAGGTCTTTCACCGGAACTTGGACTTGCATCCAAGACCGAAACCTGTGGAGCAGTTCTTTCACCCGATAACTTCTCTATCACCACTTTGCTTCGAGGCTTAAAGTCATTCATGTGACTTTCCTCTAAGAATGTAGCATGGGTTGAAACAATGACTTTTTGTTCCTTCGGGTTATAGAATAGACCTTCCTTAGTTCCATTTGGATACCCTACAAATATGTACAATTCTGATCTTGGTTCCAACTTCTTCGCATCCCCATCCAATACATGCGCTGGGCAGTCTCATATTCTCATATGTCCAAGGGAGGGCTTCCTGCCATGCCACAATTCATACGGAGTTTTGGGAATTGATTTGCTTGGAACCTGGTTTAGAATATACCACGCCGTTTGTAAAGCATATCCCTAAAATGATAATGGCAGCGTTGAATAACTCATCATGGACCGTACAGCTACACCATTTTGTTGTGGAGTACCTGGTGTAGTCAATTGGGATAATATCCCATTCTCTACAAGATGTCCTAGAATTAATCGGAGAGGTATTCGCCACCTCGATCAGATCGAAGTGTCTTTATAGATTTATCCAATTGCTTTTCCACTTCCGCACAATACTCTTTGAACTTGTCAAAGGTTTCGCTCTTGCGGTGCATCAGATATACATGTCCATACCTTGAGTAATCTTCCATAAAGGAGACATAATACTCGAACCCTCTTTGTGCTGTGACGTTCATGGGGCCACATACGTTAGTGTGTACAATTTCTAAGAGCTCCTGTGCCCTAGTACCCTTAGCTCCAAAAGACTTCTTAGTCATCTTACCATCAAGACAAGACTCACATTGAGGAAGACGTACCTCCTCCAGAGATTCTAGAGGACTGTCTTTCACCAACCTTTGAATCCTATCGTGATTAATATGACCAAGTCTTAAATGCCAAAGATACGCCTTGTTAGAGTGAGAAACTTTCAACCTTTTAGAGTTATCTATTAATTTGGTATCAAGCAGTGAGTACATATTTGGTTTGATCAAATATAGGTTTTCATCCATCTATCCAGAATAGATAAAAGACTTATTTCTACGAATATCAACTCTTTTACTAAAAGAAACGGAATAAGAATCCTTTATTAAACAAGCTACCGATATAAGGTTCCTCCTAAAATTAGGAACATAAAAACAGTCTTTTAATAAAATAAACCTAAATTCATCAAAATAAAGATAAATGTCTCCCACTGCCTCAACCACCACTAAGCTACCATCTCCAGTCCGCCACAAGCCGCTTCTATCATGTAGACTTCTCGTTTCCATGAACCCCTACATAGAAACACAAACATGATTAGTGGTGCCCGAATCAATGACCCAAGTGTCTTTTAATTCTTCCACTAAACACGCTTCTAAAAAGTGAAGTTCCTTACCTTCCTTGCCCTTGGCGGCTAGGAATTCCCAGCAAGCCTTTTTGAAGTAACCTACCCTCCCACAATGAAAGCACTTGGACTTTTTAGGGTCCTTAGGCTTCTTGTTCTTCTTCTTCTTCTTCCCATCTGAGACAGGAGGATTAGAAGAACTAGAAGCCGCCTGCTTCTTATTTGGCCTCTTCCTCTTCCGTAAGGGTTTGGAAGATTGCGCTAAATTAGCCTCTTCCTTGGGTTGAACCGCATCCTCATCCTCGATCATCCGCTCATAAGCTTGGAGTTGCTTCATGAGCTCGATGAGTCCTAACTCCCTTGTCGCCAGATTATATGCAGCTTTAAACCCCACAAAATCCTTCGATAGAGCTTTAAACACAATTTCGATTGGGGTGTTGTAGTCTAACTCAACACCATTTTTGGTAGCCTCAGCGAAGAATCCCATTAGATTGATCATATGGTCCTTCACCGGAGTACCCGCCTTTTGCTTGGAGTTCATAATACTGGTGATAGCAGACTGTCGAGCCAATTTATCTTGGCCTCCGAACATGTCTTCCAGATTTTCCATGATCTCTTTAGCAACTTGATAAGTCTCATGCTGCTTTTTTAAAGCACTCATCATGCTAGTAAGAATGTAGCATCGACCTATCTCATTGGATTCTCCCCAATGAGTATAGGCAACCGATCAAGCAGTGTGTTAGGTTTGGGCTCAGGTGGGCATGGTTCGTCTAGTACAAACTTGTGTCTCTTATAGCTGAGAACTATCAATAGATTTCTTTTCCAGTCTTTATAATTATCGCCATTCAGCTTATTTTCAGTAAGTATTGAAATGAGGGGTGTCGATGACATTTTGAATTGAAATAAAATTATACTAGACATCATTACAAAGCCCAAGCAAATATACAGATAATTTAGCAAATAAAACATACAAGTATGTTCCTACATGAAACTTGAAAAAACATATAGCATTGCAACAGTAATTCTCAGCACCTATTGCCCCAAGCCACGAGGGGTGGTCATGAAACAAATAGCCGGAACATAGACCCCGTCCAATTAATATATGTTGTCTTAAATCCTCCAAGGTTAATACATATATTAATAACCGCTTATTTTGGCCACCAGATTAGTTAACAGAGCTTCTAGGGAAGGTTAATAACTAAATGAGTCTTGAGTGTATAACTATTGTTTACATAGCCCGATCCACGTCTTGCCAAGCCACCAAGGGGTGGTCATGAATAGAATCATACCCGAACACGTTTTCCACATAGGAGATCCAATCTAGTATACTGGCGGCGGTAAACACCTACCGAGGGGTGTGGTCAGGGTAGAACTGACGTGAGACATTACCATGCTTTCACATATGGATCAACAATGGAAACCGTGGGCTTTGTTTGAAACCCTCTCCCACTCAATATTTTGAAAAACATGCAAGTTTTGACAAATATGTATGATCAATATAGTATGAGCAGCATTCACCTATCCTATATGACATGTTATCAAATATGCATATAAAACATCCATCAATACATATTTATACATCCATGACATATCACAGAAAAATAATTGATAGATAAATAACCAAGCCATGGTTCCATCCTAGAACAAAGAAAATAAAGATTACAAAATTCCATCCAAAGCATTCTTTGGGTCTTGAATTTTATTCCGTCTTCTTGTATTCATCTTTATATAGCATTTCCATTCATTTCTCATCCCAAGAATCATTTAAAATTTAAATCCCAAAAATTTAAGTTTCAAATTCAAATTCCAAATTCGAATTTCAAATTTAAATTTCAAATTCAAATTTTAAACAATTTTAAATATCATGCGCAATAATATGTAATTTCAAAAATTTCAATATTTCAATTACATATTTTTAAACATGATTTAAAAATTAAATCTCAAATTTAAAAATCAAAATTTTTTGATTTTCGGTCCATCGGCCCCTCGGTCCCCGGAGGCCGGCAGCCGCCATGTGCTGCCCCCAGCCCCCGGGAGGGCTGGCAGCCCATGGCCATAGCCAGGTGCAGTCCAGCCAGCTGCAAGTAGCGCCTACAGCCATGGGCTGCATGCTCGGGTGGGCGCAGCAGCCCGCTAGGCTGCAAGCAACGCCTGTAGCCATGGGCTGCACACCTAAGGGTTGGCCGGCCCTTGGGAGGGCCACGGCCACCCCTGGCTGTAGGCGAAGCCTGCGGCCGTGGGGTGCAGCCATGGGCAGGGGCTGCCGCAGCCATGGGCAGGGGCTGCCGCAGCCATGGGCAGGGGCTGCCGCAGCCCCATCCTGCCCGAGGGCAGGGGCTGCAACCCCATCCTGCCCGAGGGCAGGGGCTGCAGTCCCATCACGGCTGGTGGTCCATCCCGAGGGGTCGATCCTCAATTTCTATGCCATATTTCAATTTACCCATTAGGATCTCCAAAATTAATTTGAATCCTAATTAAATTGAAATTTTCCACACAATCAAAATTTCAACCTTTAAATTAAATTTAACTTTTGGGAAAAAATAAATTACAGTCTTCAAACTTCAATCTCCTCCAAGAATAATTACACAAAATTTCCTAAACCGTTTCCGGTGTACAAAAATTCTAATCATAATAATTCTAAGAGACAAAAAAATTAAAATCCATGGGAAAATTACAGTGTTAATAAACTGCTCCTATGGTTATAATAATTTTAAAAATTAAATTAACCAAGCGATTATAAGAAATAGGAAAAGATGGTGAATCCATAAAACCTGAGAAACATGAGAGGGTGTCCAGTCCTTTCAGAGAGAGTAGATGAACTACAAGCCATGTTAGAGGCTCAGATGAAAGCAAATACTAAGCTAAGACAAAGAATAGAACAGATGGAGCAAAGGCAAGGCCAAAAGAAGGCCAAAACCCACAAATGGTCACACCTGAACAAGAAGTACCGCCAATTGAACCTGAGATTGAAATAGTAGAACCACAACCTCAACCTCAACCTAGAGTCAATCAAGAACCACTTTATGAACGATTCCGATGAATGAAGCCGTGGCAGTTCAAGGGTTCCACCAACCCTTTGGAAGTAGAGGAGTGGTTGTCTTCACTCCATATGATATTGGAATTTATAGAGTTGAACGATCAAGAAAAGATTATGTGTGCGTCCTTTGTTTTGAAGAAGAATGCAAGATTTTGATGGGATTCAATCAAGCTGAGAAGGAACGTGTTCACAATTTCATGGCTAGACTTCTTAGAAGAATTCAATCAGAAATACTATAATCCCGCATTGCTTCGACCCAACAAAGAGAGTTTGCAGAGTTGAAGCAAGGGAACATGATAGTGATAGAAGTCTGTAGTAAGTTCGACCAATTATCCCGATTGTGTCCCTACATTGTCTCTACTGAAAGGGAGAAAATCCAAAAGATGCTAGGAATGTTTCATCTTGAAATCTCAGCATTGGTGGATAGTAGGTTGACGCCACCCACTATTGTGTCTGATTGTGTAAGTAGAGCTTTAAGAGTAAAGTATTACCTGGTTCGATAGAAAGAAGAAAAGGAAAGATATGGGATGCCAAAAAGAAGGAGAAATTTTTGGCAAAAGCTGTAAATCTCAAGTCAGACAAAGCAGCAAGCCTAGTTCAAATGTTAAGGCCGGGCAATCAAGTAGTTCTAGCTAGTAGTCACAAGGTAAGAGAAAAGGGAATAATTTGGGAAATAGGAACCAGCAACGAAGGTTGAATAATAATGCTAGACCTATTATTCGTGACTGCGTTGTCTGCTAAAAAAGACATTCAGGCAGATATAGACTTGCCCCAAACACTTGTTTCCAATGTGGAAAGGATGGCCATTTTGCCAGGAACTATCCTGAAAATAGGCAAAATATGCAAGGTTCATACCAGACACAGCAGCAATGTCCCTAAGCACATGCAATCTAAGCAAAGGTTGAAGGTCCCTCATCCACAGAGAGGCAAGAAAGATCACAATGCTTACCTCATGCGAATGCTAGAGTTGTGGTATATACCAAGGATGATGCAGAAGCAGGGACGTAGAATGTAGTGACAGGTCAGTTTTCTATCACTAATCATTTGGCGTCTATTTTATTTGATTCTGGTGCTATGCATTTGTTTATTTCATACCAATTTGCAAACAAAATAGGATATCCAAAGGATAGCATGGGTATGACCTTTAGAACGGCTCTACCCTCAGGAGAAGTATTGATGTCAAATTATTGGTTGCCTCATGTACCAATAATTGTGGCAAATAGGGAGTTATATGCAGAATTGATCGTGATGGAGCTGGCCGATTATGATATAATACTAGGAATGGATTTCCTAGGAAAGTATCAAGCCATGATCGATTGTAAGAAGCTAAAGATAATGTTTCAACCTGACCAGGAGGATGGATTTGAATATGTCGATTTGTCACGTAAATCGAAAAAGATAATGATCAACTCGATGAAAGCAAGAAGGCTAATGTCTAGCGGCTGTGCTGGATATTTAGCATATATAGTGGATGTAAAAGAGGAACGAATGCTTCAACCCGAAGATGTTCATATTGTAAATGAGTTTATTGATGTCTTCCCAGAAGAATTACCCGGATTGCCGCTAGAATGAGAAATTTCCTTTGAGATCAAACTGATGCCAGGAACCACACCCACCTTAAAGGCACCATACTAGATGGCACCAGCAGAGTTGAAAGAGTTACAAGAGTAGCTGAAAGAGCTTCTTGACAAGGGATTCATACGTCCAAACTATTCCTCATAGGGTGCTCCCATACTGTTTGTCAAGAAGAAAGATTTTGATTTTTTAAATTTGAGATTTAATTTTAAATCATGTTTAAAAATATGTAATTAAAAAATTTCAAATTTTTTGAAATTACATATTATTACACATGATGTTTAAAATTGTTTAAAATTTAAATTTGAAATTTAAATTTGAAATTCGAATTTGGAATTTGAATTTGAAATTTAAATTTTTGGATATTTAAATTTTAAATAATTCTTGGGATGAGAAATAAATGGAGAGGCTACATAAAGATGGATACAAGAAGATGGAACAGAATTCAAGACCCAAAGAATGCTTTGGATGGAATTTTGTAATCTTTATTTTCTTTGTTCTAGGATGGAACCATAGCTTGGTTGTTCTGTCAATTATTTTTTCTGTGATATGTCATGAATGTATAAATATATATTGATGGATGTTTTGTATGCATATTTGATAACATGTCATATAGGATAGGTGAGTGCCGCTCATACTATATTGATCATACATAATTTGTCAAAACTTGCATGTTTTTCAAAATATTGAGTGGGAGAGGGTTTCAAACAAAACCCACGGCCTCCATTGTTGATCCATATGTGAAAGCATGGTAACGCCTCGCGTCAGTTCTGCCCTGACCACACCTCTCGGTAGGTGTTTACCGCCGCCGGTATACTAGATTGGATCTCCTATGTGGAAAACGTGTTCGGGTACGATCCTATTCATGACTACCCCTCGGTGGCTTGGTAGGACGTGGATCGGGCTACGTAAACAATGGTTATACACTCAAGACTTGTTTAGTTATTAACCTTCCCTAGAAGCTTTGTTAACTAAACTGGTGGCCAAATAAGCGGTTATTAATATATGTCTTAACCTTGGAGGAATTAAGGCAACATATATTAATTGGACGGGGTCCATGTTCCAGCTATTTGTTCTCATGACCACCCCTCGGTGGCTTGGGGCAATAGGTGCTGAGAATTACCATTGCAATGCTACATGTTTTTCAAGTTTCATGTAGGAACATACTTGTATGTTTTATTTGCTAAATTATCTGTATATTTGCTTGGGCTTTGTAATGATGTCTAGTATAATTTTATTTCAGTTCAAAATGTCACCGACACCCCTCATTTCAATACTTACTGAAAATAAGTTGAATGGCGACAATTATAAAGATTGGAAAAGAAATCTATTAATAGTTCTTAGCTGCGAGAGACACAAGTTCGTGCTGGACGAACCATGCCCACCTGAGCCCAAACCTGACACACCACTTGAGGAGGTCCCGATTGCCTATAATCGTTGGAGAGAATCCAATGAGATAGCTCGATGCTACATCCTTGCTAGCATGATGAGTGCTTTACAAAAGCAGCATGAGACTTATCAAGTTGCTGGGGAGATCATGGACAATCTGGAGGACATGTTCGGAGGCCAAGAAAAATTGGCTCGACAGTCTGCTATCACCAGCATTATGAACTCCAAGCAAAAGGCGGGAACTCCGGTGAAGGACCATATGATCACTCTAATGAGATTCTTCGCTGAGGCTGCCGAGAATGGTGCTGAGTTAGACTACAACACCCAGATCGAGATCGTGTTCAAGACTCTGTCTAAAGATTTTGTGGGTTTAAGGCCGCATACAATCTGGCGACAAAGGAGTTAGGACTAACCAAACTCATGAAGCAACTACAGGCTTATGAGCGGATGATCAGGGATGAGGATGTGGTCCGACCTAAAGGAGAGGCCAATTTGGCGGAATCTTCCAATCCCTCATGGAAGAGGAAGAGGCCAAATAAGAAGCAAGTGGCTTCTAGTTCTTCTAATCCTTCTGTCTCGGACGAGAAGAAGAAGAAGAAGAACAAGAAGCCAAAGGACCCTAAAAAGTCCAAATGCTTCCATTGTGGGAAGGTAGGTCACTTCAAGAAGGCTTGCCGGGAATTCCTAGCCGCCAAGGGCAAGGAAGGTAAGGAACTTCATTACCTGGAAGCGTGTTTGGTGGAAGAATCGAAAGACACTTAGGTCATTGATTCGGGCGCCACTAATCATGTTTGTGTTTCTATGCAAGGGTTCGTGGAAACAAGAAGTCTACATGATAGGAGCCTCTCGTTGCGGACCGGAGATGGTAGCTTTATGGTGGCTGAAGCAGTGGGAGATGTTTATCTTTATTTTGATCAATTTAGGTTTATTTTACTGAAAGACTGTTTTTATGTTCCTAATTTTAGGGGGAACCTTATATCAGTAGCTTGTTTAATAAAGGATTCTTATTCAGTTTCTTTTAGTAAAAGAGTTGATATTCGTAGAAATAAGTCTTTTATCTGTTCTGGATGGATGGATGGAAACCTATATTTGATCAAACCAAAGATGTACTCACTGCATGACACTGAATTAATTGATAACTCTAAAAGGTTGAAAGTTTCTCACTCTAACAAGGCGTATCTTTGGCATTTAAGACTTAGTCATATTAATCCGGATAGGATTCAAAGATTGGTGAAAGACGGTCCTCTGGAATCTCTAGAGGAGGTACGACTTCCCCAATGTGAGTCTTATCTAGAGGGTAAAATGACTAAGAGGTCTTTTGGAGCTAAGGGTACAAGGGCTCAGGAGCTCTTAGAAATTGTGCATACTGACGTATGTGGTCCCATGAACGTCACAGCACGAGGGGGGTTCGAGTATTATGTCTCTTTTATAGATGATTACTCGAGGTATGGATATGTGTATCTGATGCACCGCAAGAGCGAAACCTTTGACAAGTTCAAAGAGTATCGTGCAGAAGTGGAAAAGCAATTGGATAAATCCATAAAGACACTTCGATCTGATCGAGGTGGCGAATACCTCTCCGACGAATTTCTAGGACATCTTGTAGAGAACGGGATATTATCCCAATTGACTGCACCTGGTACTCCATAACAGAATGGTGTAGCCGAAAGGAGAAACAGGACCTTATTGGATATGGTACGGTACATGATGAGTTATTCAACGCTGCCATTATCATTTTAGGGATATGCTTTACAAACGGCATGCTATATTCTGAACCAAGTTCTGAGCAAATCAATTCCTAGAACTCCGTATGAATTGTTGCGTGGCAGGAAGCCCTCCCTTGGACATATGAGAATATGGGGCTGCCCGGCACATGTACTAGATGGGTATGCGAAAAAGTTGGAACCAAGATCAGAATTATGCATGTTTGTAGGGTATCCAAAAGGAACTAAAAGAGATCTGTTCTATAACCCGAAGGAACAAAAAGTTATTTTCTCAACCCATGCGACATTCTTGGAGGAAAGTCACATGAATGACTTTAAGCCTCAAAGCAAAGTGGTGCTAGAGGAGTTATCGGGTGAAAGAACTGCTCCACAGATTTTGGTCTTGGACGCAAGTCCGAGTTCCAGTGAAAGACCTGCAGACGATCAACAATTTAGGGTGCCTCGTCGTAGTGGGAGGGTTTCTAAGAAACCTAATTTCTTCATGTATGATGCTGAGGTATACCAGGCCGAGGCTCATGAATATGAGGAAGATCCGGTCACCTATGAGGAAGCTATAAATGATGTTGATTCTAAATCTTGGAAATAGGCTATGAACAATGAGATGGATTCTATGAAATCCAACTCTGTTTGGGAACTTGTAGATTTTCCGGATGGGATAAAACCCATTGGATGCAAATGGGTCTACAAAAGAAAGAAGGATGCGAAAGGGAGAGTGGAAACTTTCAAAGCTAGACTGGTTGCAAAGGGATACATGCAAAAGGCTGGAATCGATTACGAGGAAACCTTTTTGCCTGTTGCTATGCTAAAGTCTATCCGTATTCTTCTGTCCATTGCTGCGGCTCTCGATTACGAGATCTGGCAAATGGATGTCAAGACGGCATTCTTGAATGGCCATCTTGAAGAGTGTATCTATATGATACAGCCCGAAGGGTTCATAGCAAAAGGCCAAGAAAGGAAAGTCTGCAAGTTGCTTAGATCCATTTATGGATTAAAGCAGGCATCCCACTCATGGAACCAAAGGTTTGATCAAGCGATTAAGACATTTGGTTTTGAGCAGAACGTTGATGAACCTTGTGTTTATAAACGTATTAAGGATGGAAAAGTGGTCTTTCTGATACTCTATGTCGATGATATACTACTCATTGGGAATGATGTAGGGAACTTATCATCGGTCAAGTTTTGGTTACACCAACAGTTTGACATGAAGGACTTGGGAGAAGCTAATTATGTTCTAGGCATTCGTCTCTTCAGAGATCGAAAGAACAAAATGATAGTGTTATCCCAAGCTTCATACATAGATAAAATAATTGACAAATATGCAATGCAAGAGGCAAAGAAAGGTTCGTAACCTTCTATTACCGGTCTAACTCTTTCATTGGATGACTGTCCCAAGACATCGGAAGAAAGAGAGCGTATGAGTAAGGTCCCTTATGCATCCGTTGTGGGTAGCCTTATGTATGCTATGCTTTGCACTCACCCAGACATATGTTTTGCAGTAGGTATGGTGAGTCGATATCAAGCGAATCCTGGAACCAAGCACTGGCAAGCAGTAAAGCATATACTCAAGTATCTTAAGAGAACGAGGGATTATATGCTGGTGTATTCTGGAGGGGACCTAACACCCGTAGGATACACGGACTCAGACTTCCAGACTTGCAAGGATTCGAGGAAATCGACATCTGGATCAGTGTTTTTACTCGGAGAAGGCGCCATTGTGTGGAGGAGCGTGAAGCAGGGCTGCACAGCTGACTCTACTATGGAGATTGAGTATGTGGCTGCGGCTGAGGTATCTAAAGAAGCGGTTTGGCTCCGCAAGTTCTTTAGAGACCTTGAGGTCATTCCGGGTGTTGACAAGCCTATCACACTTTACTGTGATAACACAGGGGCTATTGCCAGCACAAGGGAATCTCGGCACCATAAGAGGACCAAGCACATCGATCGGAGATATCATATTATTAGAGGGCATGTGGAGACAGGACAAGTGGATGTATGTAAGATCGCGTCCGAGGACAACATCGCTGATCCCTTTACTAAGACTTTGGTGGCTAGAAGCTTTGAGAGACATGTAGAGGCGATGGGGATGCGTAACATGGCACATCTACTGGCTTAGGGCAAGTGGGAGATTGTTAGGAAATGTCCTAAGTATTAGAGACATTTTGATGTATTCATTTTGAACTGGATAATAAAATTATACATAGAGGTTATTCATTACATTGCTATCTGTCCTCGTCCTATTTACATGTTAAAGTAAATGTAAGCAAATATGGCTCACTGACTGCTTGTGTTAAAACTGTTAGAACGTTGCATGCAATGGACTTTTGTATGCGAGAAGCAATGTTCTAAAGTTAGCAGTCTAAACTATGGTCTGTAGTCTATGGGGTTAGACCGAGCATCTAACTCATGTTAAAACTATTATGTTGTCTAAAGCCTTAGAGGGGACGGTTTGTCTTGACTGTCTGGAGCTGGACTCCCAAGTAGAGACATGGATATGTTGCTCGGTGGTGACATATTAGACCGGGACTAAAGCGTGATTGATCTACGTAGTCCGCTATGAGTGGATCAATCTGCTTTTGACGTTGATTGTGCAATAACCTTAATCCTGAGTAAATGAACTACTTCATGTATATGACTTGTGTACTTTGATGTTCCAATGGCTAAAGCGTCTCAGAGGTAGTAAGCTTATAGATCGGTTCGTTGGGTGCATGACTTGTATACGATGAAGGGTTTGTTTGCAGATATCGGAATCATAGCTCTGAGGAGTTAAAGGTATCCTCTTAAAGGCATTATACTGAATATGAAAATGGACAAGGCCTTGGGTCGTCTGCTGGGCGGATGACTTCTTATTCACATATGGTGAATAATCATTTTCTTAATTCGGTAGTATAATGGAACTTTAAGATAGCCTGATCAGTAGGATTAAACGGACTTTGACCTAAGGCTGATCATGGATATCATATGAGGGTTCTGCATATATGACAAGGTCATTGGATAGTAGCTCGTCACAGGCTTACGTAATACGGTATATAATTGGGAGTTCAGTTTCAGGTTTATAGTGGTGTGACTCTGAAACTAGTGATCATATGATTGAGTTGTTCGGTAAAGAATGATGATCATATGGAATCACGGGAGCCCGATTATATATGTCCAATCAGTCCCTCTACTAGCTCCACATAATTTCTTAACGTTTGGCAAATTGATTTATGTATGCTATTGGCTAGTTTATTATGCATGGATGGTGATGACACAGGATTAGGATGGTAGACAAGATTCTCTCCGGTTGGATTCAGATTCTGTTTTGGATAATAGAGTACACAATTATTCGAACTCTAAATAAAGTTGCCATGATTTTATTTGAGATTGGATTGGAGTTGTAGAAAATTATCCATGAGAACAAGAATTTGAAACACAACCGTTTTGCGGAATTTGAAATTTGAATTTTGAAATTTGAAATTTGAATTTTGAAATTTGAATTTTGAAATTTGAATTTGAAATTTGAATTTGAAATTTGAATTTGAAATTTGAATTTGAAATTTGAAATTTGAAATTTGAAATTTGAAATTTGAATTTGAAATTTGAAATTTGAAATTTGAAATTTGAGTTTGAAATTTGAATTTGAAATTTGAAATTCAAATTTTGAATCACAGTCCAAGTAGGATTCGAATTTGTTGTGGAAAATCCACAAGGTTTGAAATTTGAATTTGAGTTGGATTTGGAGAGGATAATCTTGTTAGAATCCTACTTGAATTTTGAATCTAAATCCCAACAAAAGTGGACGAAATTTTTGAGGATAATCCTCAATGGAATTTCGGTTTTTGTGGATAAGGTTCAAGGGAAAAATTCAAGTTTCAATCCTAGTTGAATTTGGATTCTCTCCTCCCTGAAAAGTGGCCGAAAATTTGGAGAATCTCTCCTAGGAAATTCGGTTATTTTTTTGGATAAGGTTGAGATAAGATTCAAGCTTGAAAATCCTAGTGGAATTTTTTATTCTCCCTTATCCATAATGGCCGAAATTTATGAGGAGATTTTCTCCAAGAAAAATTCAGATTTTTTGGTTGAAAAAGGGAGATAAAATTCTATTTAAAATCTTGTTTAGATTTGGATTGGATTTATCCTAAGAAAACCGAATTTTATTGTTGGATTTATCCATGGAAAAATTCAGATTTTTTGGTTAAGGATAAGGGAAAATATCTTTTCCTAATCCAATTCAAATTCAGAGAATCACCTCATACAGGTCTATAAATAGAGGTCCTGCCACTCCAGTTCTCTTAGACCACAGACTCTCAGGTGAGCAGGCTTATTGTTGCACAGCTCATCGTGACAATAAAGTTCTTAGAGATCTGGGTGGTCGGAAGAAGACTAGCAGTGCTAGCATACCGATCGAGGTTCAGAGTGACCACACACTCAGCCATTCGAGAATTGGAGAATAGTAGAGAAGGCTAGTTGGTTGAAGCCTCCGGTCATTCTCCTCCTGCAAGATTGGCATCCTTGAGGTATGAGTTTTAATTGTTGTTGGTTTATTGTATATGGCATCATGAGATATTTAACGATCTAAAAATTTTTATTGTTCCGCTGCGCCACTCTGATACGTTTTTTACCGATTTATTTTCCTACAGAATGGGGTGACCGACAGTGAACTCAGTCTACCCCATTATATGCATGAATATGTAAGACATGCAGTGTCAGGAAACTGGTCCAGACAACCATTTCTTGACACAAGACTGGTGAACAGATCACCAAAACGCTCAGACCGAACATCTAAGCACGATAGCGAAAGATAACCCTAGCAAGGGTATAGTATCGAGAAAATGGTCTGGATGACCTCTTTTCACCTAGAGACTGATAAAATCAGAGTCAGAGCACTTAGAATGGTCAGTTAAGTGAAAGACAGTGAATAGTGGAAAAGTGCAGTGTCAGGATAATCACCAAGAAGGCCCTAATCTGGCATAAAACTAATATATTAATAATCAATAGGCTTAATCTCGTCGATTGAGCATAAAACGAGAACTTTTGTCTGTGAGATACGCAGTATCGGGAAGAGGGTCAAGACAACCTTATCTTGCCCCGAAATTGATATATTTAGACTCAGAATGCCCAAATTAGTTAATCAAGCACCTGACATGTTTTTCAAGGTGGGGTCACACAAATTTCAAAAACTGGTCCAGACTGTAGGAAAATAAACCGGTAAAAACGTATCAGAGTGGCGCAGCGGAACAATAAAAATTTTTAGATCGTTAAATATCTCATGATGCCATATACAATAAATCAACAACAATTAAAACTCATACCTCAAGGACGCCAATCTGCAGGAGGAGAATGACCGGAGGCTTCAACCAACTAGCCTTCTCTACTATTCTCCAATTCCCGAATGGCTGAGTGTGTGGGCACTCTGAACCTTGATCGGTATGCTAGCACTGCTAGTCTTCTTCCGACCACCCAGATCTCTAGAGAACTTTATTGTCACGATGAGCTGTGCAACAATAAGCCTGCTCACCTGAGAGTCTGTGGTCTGAGAGAACTGGAGTGGCAGGACCTCTATTTATAGACCTGCATGAGGTGAATCTCTGAATTTGAATTGGATTAGGAAAAGATATTTTCCCTTATCCAAACCCATAAAATCCGAATTTTCCAAGGGAGAATCTCCACAATTAAATTCGGTTTTTCTAGGATAAATCCAATCCAAATCTAAACAAGATTTTAACTAGAATTTTATCTCCCTTTTTCAACCAAAAAATCTGAAATCTTTAGGAGAAAATCTCCTCCAAATTTTCGGCCACTTTTAGGATAAGGAAGAATCAAAATTCCACTAGGATTTTTCAAGCTAAATCTCATCTCAACCTTATCCAAAAATAACCGAATTTCCTAGGATTAAGGCTCCAAAATTTCGGCCACTTTTAGGGAGTAGAGAGAATCCAAATTCAACTAGGATTGAAGCTTGAATTTACCCTTGAATCTCATCCACAAAATCCGAAATTTTCATGAGGATTATCCTCAAAAATTTCGTCCCTTATTTGTTGGGATTTGGATTCAAAATTCAAGTAGGATTCTAACAAGATTATCCTCTCCAAATCCAACTCAAATTTGAATTTCAAACCTTGTGGATTTTCCACAACAAATTCGAATCCTACTTGGACTGTGATTTAAAATTTGAATTTCAAATTTCAAATTTCAAATTCAAATTTCAAATTCAAATTTCAAATTTCAAATTTCAAATTTAAATTTCAAATTCAAATTTCAAATTCGAATTTCAAATTCAAATTTCAAATTCGAATTTCAAATTTCAAATTTCAAATTTCAAATTTAAATTTCAAATTCAAATTTCAAATTCAAATTTCAAATTCAAATTTCAAATTTCAAATTTCAAAATTCAAATTTCAAATTTCAAAATTCAAATTTCAAATTCCACAAAACGGTTGTATTTCATATTCTTGTTCTCATGGATAATTTTCTACAACTCCAATCCAATCTCAAATAAAATCATGGCAACTTTATTTGGAGTTCGAATAATTGTGTACTCTATTATCCAAAACAAAATCTGAATCCAACCGGAGAGAATCTTGTCTACCATCCTAATCCTGTGTCATCACCATCCATGCATAATAAACTAGCCAATAGCATACACAAATCAATTTGCCAATCGTTAAGGAATTATGTGGAGCTAGTAGAGGGACTGATTGGACATATATAATCGGGCTCCCGTGATTCCATATGATCATCATTCTGTACCGAACAACTCAATCATATGATCACTAATTTCAGAGTCACACCACTATAAACCTGAAACTGAACTCCCAATTATATACCGTATTACGTAAGCCTGTGACGAGCTACCATCCAATGACCTTGTCATATATGCAAAACCCTCATATGATATCCATGATCAGCCTTAGGTCAAAGTCCGTTTAATCTTACTGATCAGGCTATCTTAAAGTTCCATTATACTACCGAATCAAGAAAATGATTATTCACCATATGTGAATAAGAAGTCATCCGCCCAGCAGACGACCCAAGGCCTTGTCCATTTTCACATTCAGTATAATGCCTTTAAGAGGATACCTTTAACTCCTCAGAGCTATGATTCTGATATCTGCAAACAAACCCTTCATCGTATACAAGTCATGCACCCAACGAACCGGTCTATAAGCTTACTACCTCTGAGACGCTTTAGCCATTGGAACATCAAAGTACACAAGTCATATACATGAAGTAGTTCATTTACTCAGGATTAAGGTTATTGCACAATGAACGTCAAAAGCAGATTGATCCACTCATAGCGGACTACGTAGATCAATCACGCTTTAGTCCCGGTCTAATATGTCACCACCGAGCAACATATCCATGTCTCTACTTGGGAGTCCAGCTCCAGACAGTCAAGACAGACCGTCCCCTCCAAGGCTTTAGACAACATAATAGTCTTAACATGAGTTAGACGCTCGGTCTAACCCCATAGACTACAGACCATAGTTTAGACTGCTAACTTTAGAATATTGTCTTCTCGCATACAAAAGTCCATTGCATGCAACGTTCTAATAGTTTTAACACAAGCAGTCAGTGAGCCATATTTGCTTACATTCACTTTAACATGTAAATAAGACGAGGATAGATAGCAATGTAATGAATAACCTCTATGTATAATTTTATTATCCAGTTCAAAATGAATACATCAAAATGTCTCTAATACTTAGGGCATTTCCTAACAATCTCCCACTTGCCCTAAGCCAGTAGATGTGCCATGTTACGCATCCCCATCGCCTCTACATGCCTCTCAAAGCTTCTAGCTACCAAAGTCTTAGTAAAGGGATCAGCGATGTTGTCCTCGGATGCGATCTTACATACATCCACTTGTCCTGTCTCCACATGCCCTCTAATAATATGATACCTCCGATCGATGTGCTTGGTCCTCTTGTGGTGCCGAGATTCCCTTGTGTTGGCAATAGCCCCTGTATTATCACAGTAAAGTGTGATAGGCTTGTCAACACCCGGAATGACCTCAAGGTCTCTAAAGAACTTGCGGAGCCAAACCGCTTCTTTAGATGCCTCAGCCGCAGCCACATACTCAGCCACCATAGTAGAGTCAGCTGTGCAGCCCTGCTTCACGCTCCTCCACACAATGGCACCTCCTCCGAGTAAAAACACTGATCCAGATGTCGATTTCCTCGAATCCTTACAAGTCTGGAAGTCTGAGTCTGTGTATCCTACGGGTGTTAGGTCCCTTCCAGAATACACTAGCATATAATCCCTCGTTCTCTTAAGATACTTGAGTATATGCTTTACTGCTTGCCAGTGCTTGGTTCCAGGATTCGCTTGATATCGACTCACCATACCTACTGCAAAACATATGTCCGGGCGAGTGCAAAGCATAGCGTACATAAGGCTACCCACAGCGGATGCATAAGGGACCTTACTCATACTCTCTCTTTCTTCCGATGTCTTGGGACAGTCATCCAATGAAAGAGTTAAACCGACAATAGAAGGTTGTGAGCCTTTCTTTGCCTCTAGCATTGCATATTTGTCAATTATTTTATCTATGTATGAAGCTTGGGATAATGCTATCATTCTGTTCTTTCGATCTCTGAAGAGACGAATGCCTAGAACATAATTAGCTTCTCCTAAGTCCTTCATGTCAAACTGTTGGTGTAACCAAAGCTTGACCGATGATAAATTCCCTACATCATTCCCAATGAGTAGTATATCATCGACATAGAGTATCAGAAAGACCACTTTTCCATCCTTAATACGTTTATAAACACAAGGTTCATCAATGTTCTGCTCAAAACCAAATGTCTTAATCGCTTGATCAAACCTCTGGTTCCATGAGCGGGATGCCTGCTTTAATCCATAAATGGATCTAAGCAACTTGCAGACTTTCTTATCTTGGCCTTTTGCTACGAACCCTTCGGGCTGTATCATATAGATACACTCTTCAAGATGGCCATTCAGGAATGCCGTCTTGACATCCATTTGCCAGATCTCGTAATCGAGAGCCGCAGCAATGGACAGAAGAATACGGATAGACTTCAGCATAGTAACAAGCGAAAAGGTTTCCTCGTAATCGATTCCAGCCTTTTGCGTGTATCCCTTTGCAACCAGTCTAGCTTTGAAAGTTTCCACTCTCCCTTCCGCATCCTTCTTTCTTTTGTAGACCCATTTGCATCCAATGGGTTTTATCCCATCCGGCAAATCTACAAGTTCCTAAACAGAGTTGGATTTCATAAAATCCATCTCATTGTTCATAGCCTGTTTCCAAGATCTAGAATCAACATCCTTTATAGCTTCATCATATGTGACCGGATCTTCCTCATGCTCATGAGCCTCGGCCTGGTATACCTCAGCATCATACATAAAGAAATTAGGTTTCTTAGAAACCCTCCCACTACGACGAGGCACCCTAAATTGTTGATCGTCTGCAGGTCTTTCACTGGAACTCAGACTTGCGTCCAAGACCGAAATCTGTGGAGCAGTTCTTTCACCCGATAACTCCTCTAGCACCACTTTGCTTCGAGGCTTAAAGTCATTCATGTGACTTTCCTCCAAGAATGTCGCATGGGTTGAGACAATGACCTTTTGTTCCTTCGGGTTATAGAACAGACCTCCTTTAGTTCCCTTTGGATACCCTACAAACATGCACAATTCTGATCTTGGTTCCAACTTCTTCTCATCCCCATCCAGTACATGTGCCGGGCAGCCCCATATTCTCATATGTCCAAAGGAGGGCTTCCTACCACGCCACAATTCATACGGAGTTCTAGGAATTGATTTGCTCGGAACCTGGTTCAGAATATAGCACGCCGTTTGTAAAGCATGTCCCCAAAATGATAATGGCAGTGTTGAGTAACTCATCATGGACCGTACCATATCCAATAAGGTCCTGTTTCTCCTTTCGGCTACACCATTCTGTTGTGGAGTACCAGGTGCAGTCAATTGGGATAATATCCCATTCTCTACAAGATGTCCTAGAAATTCATCGGAGAGGTATTCGCCACCTCGATCAGATCGAAGTGTCTTTATGGATTTATCCAATTGCTTTTCCACTTCTGCACGATACTCTTTGAATTTATCAAAGGTTTCGCTCTTGCGGTGCATCAGATACACATATCCATACCTCGAGTAATCATCTATGAAAGAGACATAGTACTCGAACCCTCCTCGTGCTGTGACGTTCATGGGGCTACATACGTCAGTGTGCACAATTTCTAAGAACTCCTGTGCCCTTGTACCCTTAGCTCCAAAAGACCTCTTAGTCATCTTACCCTCTAGACAAGACTCACATTTGGGAAGTCGTACCGCCTCCAGAGATTCCAGAGGACCGTCTTTCACCAATTTTTGAATCCTATCCTGATTAATATGACCAAGTCTTAAATGCCAAAGATACGCCTTGTTAGAGTGAGCAACTTTCAACCTTTTAGAGTTATCAATTAATTCAGTGTCAAGCAGTGAGTACATCTTTGGTCTGATCAAATATAGGTTTCCATCCATCCATCCAGAACAGATAAAAGACTTATTTCTACGAATATCAACTCTTTTACTAAAAGAAACCGAATAAGAATCCTTTATTAAACAAGCTACCGATATAAGGTTCCTCCTAAAATTAGGAACATAAAAACAGTCTTTCAATAAAATAAACCTAAATTGATCAAAATAAAGATGAACGTCTCCCACTGCCTCAGCCACCACAAAGCTACCATCTCCAATCCGCAACGAGAGGCTCCTATCATGTAGACTTCTCGTTTCCACGAACCCCTGCATAGAAACACAAACATGATTAGTGGCGCCCGAATCAATGACCCAAGTGTCTTTCGATTCTTCCACCAAACACGCTTCCAAGTAATGAAGTTCCTTACCTTCCTTGCCCTTGGAGGCTAGGAATTCCCGGCAAGCCTTCTTGAAGTGACCTACCTTCCCACAGTGGAAGCATTTGGACTTTTTAGGGTCCTTTGGCTTCTTGTTCTTCTTCTTCTTCTTCCCGTCCGAGACAGGAGGATTAGAAGAACTGGAAGCCACTTGCTTCTTATTTGGCCTCTTCCTCTTCCGTGAGGGATTGGAAGATTCTGCCAAATTGGCCTCTCCTTTAGGTCGGACCGTATCCTCATCCCTGATCATCCGCTCATAAGCCTGTAGTTGCTTTATGAGCTCGGTAAGTCCTAACTCCTTTGTCGCCAGATTGTATGCGGCCTTAAACCCCACAAAATCTTTAGACAGAGTCTTGAACACCATCTCGATCTGGGTGTTATAGTCCAACTCAGCACCATTCTCGGCAGTCTCAGCGAAGAATCCCATTAGAGTGATCATATGGTCCTTCACCGGAGCACCCGCCTTTTGCTTAGAGTTCATAATGCTGGTGATAGCGGACTGTCGAGCCAATTTTTCTTGGCCTCCGAACATGTCCTCCAGATTTTCCATGATCTCCCCAGCAACTTGATAAGTCTCATGCTGCTTTTGTAAAGCACTCGTCATGCTAGCAAGGATGTAGCATCGAGCTATTTCATTGGATTCTCTCCAACGATTATAGGCAACCGGGACCTCCTCAAGTGGTGTGTCAGGTTTGGGCCCAGGTGGGCATGGTTCGTCCAGTACGAACTTGTTTCTCTCGCAGCTGAGAACTATTAATAGATTTCTTTTCCAGTCTTTATAATTATCGCCATTCAACTTATTTTCAGTAAGTATTGAAATGAGGAATGTCGGTGACATTTTGAACTGAAATAAAATTATACTAGACATCATTACAAAGCCCAAGCAAATATACAGATAATTTAGCAAATAAAAACATACAAGTATGTTCCTACATGAAACTTGAAAAAACATGTAGCATTGCAACGGTAATTCTCAGCATCTATTGCCCCAAGCCACCGAGGGGTGGTCATGAGAACAAATAGCCGGAACATGGACCCCGTCCAATTAATATATGTTACCTTAAATCCTCCAAGGTTAAGACATATATTAATAACCGCTTATTTGGCCACCAGTTTAGTTAACAGAGCTTCTAGGGAAGGTTAATAACTAAACGAGTCTTGAGTGTATAACCATTGTTTACGTAGCCCGATCCACGTCCATCCAAAGCATTCTTTGGGTCTTGAATTTTGTTCCGTCTTCTTGTATCCATCTTTATGTAGCCTCTCCATTTATTTCTCATCCCATGAATTATTTAAAATTTAAATCTCCAAAAATTTAAATTTCAAATTCAAATTCCAAATTCGAATTTCAAATTTAAATTTCAAATTTAAATTTTAAACAATTTTAAACATCATGTGTAATAATATGTAATTTCAAAAAATTTTCAAATTTTCAATTACATATTTTTAAACATGATTTAAAATTAAATCTTAAATTTAAAAATTAAAATTTTCTGTTTTTCGGACCGTCGGACCACCGCCCCCGTGGGCGGCGGCCGCCGTGGGCAGCCACCAACCCCGGAGGGGCTGGCAGCCCACGGCCGCCCCATGTGCAGCCCTGCCGGGCTGCAGGCCAAGCCTGCAGCGCCAGGCTGCACGCCCAGACTGGGCGCAGCAGCCGGCAGGCTGCAGGCAGCGCCTGCAGCCAGAGGCTGCACGCCCAGGCTGCGGCCAGCCTTGGGCAGGCCACGGCCACCCCTGGCTGCAGGCAGAGCCTACGGTCGTGGGTGGTGTGGGCCTGCACAGGGGCTGCCGCAGCCCCATCCTGCCCGAGGGCAGGGGCTGCAGCCCCACCAAGGTTTGTCGGCCTATCCCGAGGGGTCGTGTCTCGATTTTCGTGCCATATTCTAATTTACCTATTAGGATCTCCAAAAATTAATTTGAATCCCAATTAAATTGAAATTTTCCACACAATCAAAATTTCAATCTTTAAATTAAATTTAACTTTTTGGGAAAAATAAATTACGGTCTTCAATCTTCAATCTCCTCCAAGAATAATTACATAAAAAATTCCTAAACCGTTTCCGGTGTACAAAAATTCTAACCATAAAAATTCTAAGAGACAAGAATTAAAATCCATGGGAAAATTATAGTGTTATTAAACTGCTCCCATGGTTACATAAAAAAATTCCTAGATACAATTTTTCTAAATTCTAAGGAACCATGACCGGCATAAACAAGCATGCTTATAATAATTCAAAAAATTAAAATAACCACATACTTTATACATAATACATGATAACAACATAAAGGAACCCTAGAATGCCACTCTCTAAATATCAAATCCATACATAAATAAAAAGACTAAGTAATTGTCTAATTTATGTACATCGCATAGTCATGAGATGGCTCTGATACCAATTGTAGGAAAATAAACCGGTAAAAACGTATCAGAGTGGCGCAGCGGAACAATAAAAATTTTTAGATCGTTAAATATCTCATGATGCCATATACAATAAATCAACAACAATTAAAACTCATACCTCAAGGACGCCAATCTGCAGGAGGAGAATGACCGGAGGCTTCAACCAACTAGCCTTCTCTACTATTCTCCAATTCCCGAATGGCTGAGTGTGTGGGCACTCTGAACCTCAATCGGTATGCTAGCACTGCTAGTCTTCTTCCGACCACCCAGATCTCTAGAGAACTTTATTGTCACGATGAACTGTGCAACAATAAGCCTGCTCACCTGAGAGTCTGTGGTCTGAGAGAACTGGAGTGGCAGGACCTCTATTTATAGACCTGCATGAGGTGAATCTCTGAATTTGAATTGGATTAGAAAAAGATATTTTCCCTTATCCAAACCCATAAAATCCGAATTTTTCAAGGGAGAATCTCCACAATTAAATTCGGTTTTTCTAGGATAAATCCAATCCAAATCTAAACAAGATTTTAACTAGAATTTTATCTCCCTTTTTCAACCAAAAAATCTGAAATCTTTAGGAGAAAATCTCCTCCAAATTTTCGGCCACTTTTAGGATAAGGAAGAATCAAAATTCCACTAGGATTTTTCAAGCTAAATCTCATCTCAACCTTATCCAAAAATAACCGAATTTCCTAGGATTAAGGCTCCAAAATTTCGGCCACTTTTAGGGAGTAGAGAGAATCCAAATTCAACTAGGATTGAAGCTTGAATTTACCCTTGAATCTCATCCACAAAATCCGAAATTTTCATGAGGATTATCCTCAAAAATTTCGTCCCTTATTTGTTGGGATTTGGATTCAAAATTCAAGTAGGATTCTAACAAGATTATCCTCTCCAAATCCAACTCAAATTTGAATTTCAAACCTTGTGGATTTTCCACAACAAATTCGAATCCTACTTGGACTGTGATTTAAAATTTGAATTTCAAATTTCAAATTCAAATTTCAAATTCAAATTTCAAATTTCAAATTTCAAATTTAAATTTCAAATTCAAATTTCAAATTCGAATTTCAAATTCAAATTTCAAATTCAAATTTCAAATTTCAAATTTCAAATTTCAAATTCAAATTTCAAATTCAAATTTCAAATTCAAATTTCAAATTCAAATTTCAAATTTCAAATTTCAAAATTCAAATTTCAAATTTCAAAATTCAAATTTCAAATTCCACAAAACGGTTGTATTTCATATTCTTGTTCTCATGGATAATTTTCTACAACTCCAATCCAATCTCAAATAAAATCATGGCAACTTTATTTGGAGTTCGAATAATTGTGTACTCTATTATCCAAAACAAAATCTGAATCCAACCGGAGAGAATCTTGTCTACCATCCTAATCCTGTGTCATCACCATCCATGCATAATAAACTAGCCAATAGCATACACAAATCAATTTGCCAATCGTTAAGGAATTATGTGGAGCTAGTAGAGGGACTGATTGGACATATATAATCGGGCTCCCGTGATTCCATATGATCATCATTCTGTACCGAACAACTCAATCATATGATCACTAATTTCAGAGTCACACCACTATAAACCTAAAACTGAACTCCCAATTATATACCGTATTACGTAAGCCTGTGACGAGCTACCATCCAATGACCTTGTCATATATGCACAACCCTCATATGATATCCATGATCAGCCTTAGGTCAAAGTCCGTTTAATCCTACTGATCAGGCTATCTTAAAGTTCCATTATACTACCGAATCAAGAAAATGATTATTCACCATATGTGAATGAGAAGTCATCCGCCCAGCAGACGACCCAAGGCCTTGTCCATTTTCACATTCAGTATAATGCCTTTAAGAAGATACCTTTAACTCCTCAGAGCTATGATTCCGATATCTGCAAACATACCCTTCATCGTATACAAGTCATGCACCCAACGAACCGGTCTATAAGCTTACTACCTCTGAGACGCTTTAGCCATTGGAACATCAAAGTACACAAGTCATATACATGAAGTAGTTCATTTACTCAGGATTAAGGTTATTGCACAATGAACGTCAAAAGCAGATTGATCCACTCATAGCGGACTACGTAGATCAATCATGCTTTAGTCCCGGTCTAATATGTCACCACCGAGCAACATATCCATGTCTCTACTTGGGAGTCCAGCTCCAGACAGTCAAGACAGACCGTCCCCTCCAAGGCTTTAGACAACATAATAGTCTTAACATGAGTTAGATGCTCGGTCTAACCCCATAAACTACAGACCATAGTTTAGACTGCTAACTTTAGAACATTGTCTTCTCGCATACAAAAGTCCATTGCATGCAACGTTCTAACAGTTTTAACACAAGCAGTCAGTGAGCCATATTTGCTTACATTCACTTTAACATGTAAATAAGACGAGGACAGATAGCAATGTAATGAATAACCTCTATGTATAATTTTATTATCCAGTTCAAAATGAATACATCAAAATGTCTGTAATACTTAGGGAATTTCCTAACACAGACGACCCCAGACGGACATAAAACTGATAAAAATAGAATCAGTATGTTCAAATTAGTCAAGAGAGACTGTGTCTGAAATTTCACCCGGGAACACCTTGGTTTGCATGTGAAAGAACAACACACTGTAGATACAACTACAGTATAGGAAATGAAAAGTAAAATAGACTGATAATGGGCTCTTAGATAGTATAAAACAACCAATAATTGACAGTATAAAAATCAGATTTAGAAATCCAATTTTCGAGTGAAAATTGGAACAATGCCGAAAAAGGGTCGGATACCGAACGGTAGAAATTAGACTGCGAAGAGAAAACTTTGTAGATGAATTCTCCCCCTAGAAAACTGTGTCCAATTAGCTAGAAAGCCCCTAAAAACAGCCCTAACAAGTAGGAAAAGTTTTCCCTAAAGTTAGGGATGTGTTGGACCATTTGTTGAATAAAATACTCAAACTTTCAAGCACATGGCCAAGGAAATTCTTTTTATTTCCCCACCGTTCCACGCACAGCCCTTGGTAAATGGGAGGCTAAAATTGTAGCAAAATTTGTCCCATGATTAGGCTAAAATGGTAGATAATTAATTAGGTTTAAGCTTAAGTAAGATCGGTTAAGTTTGCCTATAAAAGGCACACTTTGCACAAGGGTTTTGCTTTCCTTACTTTGGCACCCAAAACACATTTCATTTTCTTCCTTTCTCTCTATTTGCAGCCGAACTCTCCAAGGCACCCAAACCCCCATTTTTCAAGCCTTAAATCATACCAAAAGCTTACCAAAAATCTAGCCTCTTCAAGTTCGTGTAGGTGGTTTCATTTCCAAGCCTTTTCCAAGTTCCTTCAAGGGTTAGGTTCTAATAAATCCTTGTGATTTTAGTTTTGTTTTGGTTTGATAAATTATTTTGGTATTTTGCTAGCACAAAAACCGACTCTTTTTCCTCCAAGAAACACACGGCTACTTTGGTTCCTCAGGCCCCTAGTTTGGATTTGTGCTCGGTTCATAGCACGAGAGGTAAAAACCAAACCCTTCTAGTGACTAGTTATTTCTAAGTTTTATCAAGGCCATTTATGTGTATTTGTTTATGCAAATGGTTTGTAATAAGTTTAATTTGAGTCCTTAGCTTTTATTTTTAAGTTTTTGTGGTTATGGTTATGTTTATATTATTTTTTTTATGAATGGTTGTTTGCGAATGAGAGCATGAATGTTTTTAGCGAGTGGACATAGTCTATCCTCAAGGAAAGGCCACGGATTTTGGTTATTTTGACCCCCTTAGGGTCTGAATTTGGGATTTGGTAAACAGTGTTTTAAAGAAATTTCGATATGATCATTTTTGTGGCAAATAGCCCTCGGCCAAAAATGACATTTTGATAGGGTTTTAGAGTGGTTTTCACTCGGTGCCCAAAACTGGGAACAAAATCTGAATCCAAAAATTAGTCCCGGGTTTTAGTAAAAATGGACCCCTTAAAGTTCGAACTGGACTTCGGGCTCAACACAAAAGTTATAAATCTCGTCCAAATCTTTGAGATGACTTACGAGTGTTTTAAAAATTTGGGCCTTTCTGGTCTCAAACAGAGCTGTTTTTAAAGAGACGTAAAATTGGGAATTTTTTTGTAAAAATCTGAGCATATAGCTCACGGGTTTAATGAATTCAGGAGTCATTAGAGTTTGATTTAGGCTCCGAGGTGAACAAGATTTTTTCGTCTCATCGAGGACGAAAACTTTCATGTTTACCAAATTCACAAACAAAGTCGTTTCGATTGAGCTTCAAAAAAGTTTTCGAAAGTGGTTCAAAAACCATCCTTAAAATGTAACACCAAAAATGTGTTTTAAACTTGTTAAAATATAAAAATGGTTTTGATAAAAACGTCCCCCCACCTTCCAACGGGGTAATAAGGGGACAGGTTCCAAACATATAATTTTACTAAGAATTTTATAAGGTAACCAAAACGATTTTTCAGAAATAACTTAAACAGTGTGGGTAGCCTAGTAGGCTATCACACCAAACAAGCATTAGTATCCTGGTAGATTACTTAGCTAATGACGTGCGAGATAACCGGTCAGTTGACTAGTCAGCAACCAATCAAGGACCATGTTTCGAATGACACTGCAAAGAACGATGATTAATCTGTCAAATAAACAATTAATCAAACACGATACAAGTTAGATACCAAATCCCCAAAGTAGGCTGATAGGGTATTGATGGGCCTCGATACCCCATAAAAACACAAGTTATGGTCACTAACAGTAATAGTGACCTAGGAATGACAGTAATCAATTTATGGGCAATAAATTAATTTACCGAGTATAGAGAAGTACACTCTATATGAAGAGCGAATTAGTATTGACGGCAATCGGTACCAAATGAATTATCTGCTTTAGTCACTAATAGTGATGGTGACTCAACGAGGGTATTAATGAGGAACGTTATTGATGACAGGTGGTCACTTGTAATTTGTTAAAGGCGCGAGTACGAAATTGCTTGCAATTAGGTAAGTACAGCTCCGCCTATAGCATGAGCAAGAAAAAAAAAAGGATTTAAAGTACTGTTTTCATACTATGTTAAGTTTAAACCATACACAGTAGTTGCATAGCATGTTAGAAAAGCATATAGTTTCATAATCGTGTAGATTTATGAATGGTATAAGTATATACCATTAGATCCCTATCACGTAAGATTAGGGGATAACTTAGTAAAGCTTATGGCATGAGGATAACACATATGATTCATCAATTGGGAAATTGTTAAGCAATGTCATACCAGCCCTTTTTCCGTTTAAAGAGGTTTTTGGTTTATGTTGACAGTTCTCCGCATAGTGAACCTTAACAAAATGACCCTCCATACAGTGGTCCTCGTAAAGTGGCTCTCCGCACAATGGCCCTCGACAAAGTAAAGAAATATAATTAATAAGGAAGCATAACTGAGCATAAATGGTCCATGTAGTATGCACGTTATGCCCTAAATACAGTTAAAGCAAGCTCCTTAGTTGCATGATAGGACATGCCCACATGATATGTATTCTGAGATGCTATATGATACATTTCCATGTTTTGTGTGAATGTGTGATGAAATTGCCAGTTTTGTATATGCCTTAGGTATGGCTTATGTTTTAAACATGTTTTGCGTTAACATATTGTACTTACTAGGCATAAAGCTCATAGTGTGTGTTCATGCTGTAGGTAAGCGTCCTATGACTTGATCACTAATGGGTGATGACGTCGACAGAGGCGGATGTGAGGCGAGGTTGTGGACACACCGTGAGTATTCTTCCGCATAGTATGTTGAGTAACAGTATAATTTGGAACAATAAACATTATATATATAAATAGTATTTTTAAATAGTAACCATTAAATAGTATTTTTAAATAGTAACCGTTATACAGTATTTTTGAATAGTAACTGTTATACAGTATTTATGAATAGTAATCGTTAAATAATATTTTTGAATAGTAACCATTATACGGTATTTTTAAATAGTAATTGTTACACAGTATTTATGAACAGTAATCGTTAAATAATATTTTTGAATAGTAACCGTTAAGTAGCATTTTTGGAATAGTAAATAGTTAAAGTATACGTACGTGAATAGTGAATATGTACGACGTGTATAAAAAATATATATATCCTTAAAATTAGGGTATCTAAGTAAATAGATTTTAAGGAAGTATAAATACTTTACAAGAAAGTATAAGTATCAATATAAGTAATAGCAGTTTTTAGTGACGGTGCCACTTTCTTACTTTTGTACCCAAAACACAACTTTTCTTCCTCTTTCTTTCCTTACCATAGTGGACCATTCCACAGCCCCTAAACATAACATTTTCAAGCCAAAAATCTAGCCAAAAACTTACCAAAATCCAGCCCCCTTTAAGCTTGTGTGAGGAGATTTCAATCCAAGCCATTTTAAGTTTATTCAAGGGTAAGTTTTTAGAACCAATCTTTGTGATTTTTAGTTATTGTTTGGGGTTGATGTTAGAGAAAATTTTTGGTGTCATTTCTAGCACAAGCCGACCCCAAACTCCCTTGGTTCACACGGCCATTTTAGTCACTCAAGTTTTGATTCAGTGTGCTTGGTTCATAGCACCAGAGGTAAAATTGAAAACCCTCTCTTTTTGTGGTTAGTTATTCACAGAATTTATATGTATTTATTTGTACAATGGGTTATAATAAGTTTATTTTGAACCGTTAGCTCTTCATTTTTAAGTTTATGTGGTTTGTGATTGTGGTTTAATTTTTATGGATGGATATGTGTATGTGTGGATGTTTTAGTGGCTGGATACAAATATGTCCCCAGATTTAGGCCACGAGTTTTGGCCATTTTGACCATGTTAGAGTCTAAATTTGGGATTTGATAAAACACAGAGTTTTAAGGAAATTTCATTATGGTCATTTTTGTGTTCAAATAGGTTTTGGCAAAAAATAACACTAAGATAGGTTTTTCAAGCTGTTTTTAATCGGTGTTCAAAACTAGGACTAAAAATCTGAGTTTAGGAATAGTCTCGAGTTTTGTTAAAAATGACCCATTTAGAGTCCGAAACGGATCTCGGGCTCAACACAAAAGTTATAGATATCGTCGAAACCTTTTAGACGACTTATGTGTGTTTGAAAAATTTGGCCGTTTTAGAGCCTCAAACAGAGCCGTATTTAAAATACTGTAAAACTGGAAACTTTTCAAAAACTGGGCATAAGTAGCTACTGGTTTAGTGAGGTTAGGAGCCATTAGAATTTGATTTGAGCTCCGAGATGAACACGAGAATTGTTCATTTCGTCGAGGACAAATAGTTTTATGTTTGCCAAATTTACAAACTAAGTCGTTTCAAATAAGTTTTTAAAACGGTTTCGGTAAGTGGTCCAAAGACCACATTTAAAATGCAAACACCAAAATGTATTCTAACCTTTTTAAAATAAAAATATGGTTTTATTAAAATGCGCCCCCCCCCCCCCCCCCCCCCTCCAACGAGGTGATAAGGGGACAGTTTCAAAGCACATAATTTCCCCAAAAATTTATGAGGCAACCAAACAATTTTCAAAATAACACATTAGAGGTAACCCAGTAGGCTACCACACCAAACAAGCAAAGTAACCCGGTAGACTAACTAGTTAACAAATGCACGAGGTAACCAGTCAGTTGACTGGTTGGTTAACCAGTGAAGGACCAAGTTTGAACGATACAATGAGGATCAATGATTAATTTGTCAAGTAGACAACTTAATCAAACACGATAGAAATTAGATACCAAATTCCCAAAGTAGAACAGTTGGGTACCAATGGACCTTGGTATCCTACAACGATACAAGTTACGGTCACTAATAGTAATAGTGACCTAAGAACGACGATAATTAATTTATTGGGTAATAAATTAATTAACCAGGTATAAGGAATTAAACTCACCAAAAGAGAGCAAGTTAGTATCAACAGCTATCGGTACCATACGCAGTATCTGCTTTAGTCACTGACAGTATTAGTGACTCAACAAGATTATTGATGAGATACGTTATTGATAACAGGTAGTTACCTGTAAGTTGACTAAGGTAAGAGTACAAATTTATTACAAACTAGGTAAGTACAACTTCGCCTATAGCATGAGCAAAATGATTTTAAATGATGTTTTTTTACAGTATGTTAAGTAAGCAATTTATGCACAGTTGTTGCACAGCATGTATAAAAGCATATAGTTTCATAATCACGTAGATTGATGAAATAACAAGTTAGATGCCATACATCCCGATCGCGTAAGATTATGGACAGCTTAGTAGAGCATATGGCCAGATCAGATAAACAAGATGGATATTAACAATGCAATAATCAGGAAATTTTACTGTTCTCGGAATATGGTAAATTGCATGTACATGATGAATTTCATGTTTAAAATGTGAAATGTATGATTAATATTGTGTAGAACGAGATAAAATGTTCTAACGATATTACAAATTAAGAATTCGGTGATGTAAAAGCATGCCGAATTGAGCTGGGGAAAAACAGTGAACTGTAAACTCTAATAGGTGACTCAGGGTAAGCTGAGTGCATAAAAAAGATAAAATACTAATAGTAGTGATTTTAGACGTGAGTGCGTGTGTGTTACACACAATATCGAGAAGTTATTCTAGATGACCTCTTCTTGACCTAAAATTGATATATTTAGATTCAGCATGCTTAAATTAGTTAATTGAGCATGAAAAGTAATATTTGACCCGGAGATATGCAGTATCAAGAAATTGGTCAAGATGACATTTTCTTGATATAAAATTGATATATTTGGAATCAGAATGCTCTAATTAGTCAATTGAGCACAAAACGAAAATTTTGACCAGAAAATGTACAGTATCGGAAACTGACCGAGATGACCTCGGATGACGACGAAACTGATATATTTGGATTTAAGACGTCCAAATTAGTCAGGATAGCCAATGTTGGAATTTTCGCAAAAAAATATATAAATAGGCGAAAATTGAATAATTTTGAAAAACGGTAAAAACAGCCTAGAGAAATTCTCCCTCCTCTCTCGACCCCCATTGATGAACAGTAGCCAACTTCCGATTCCAGTCTCCGTTTTCGACACCGCCGGTGTCATCGAAAAGCTCTCGATGAGCTGAGTCCGATGGTGGGTCAACGCGACGGAACTGATGCCGGAACAGCCCACACGCGCCGCCCGAAAGTCAACGGTGGCAGAAACTTCCCGACGTCGATTCTCCACCGTCCGACCTCTAATCAAGACGAAACCGGTCCCGTTAGCTTTGTCTTGAAGAGCACTACAAAACCCAGCCAGTGGTTCATCTCAACGGCCGCCAGATCGCACTGCTCGAAGCCACGACATTGCCGCCATTTTCTGGCCAAGTTGAGGGACGCTGGGGGTACCAAAATAATCAGAGTTCAATGGGGAGCAAAAGCCCTCAAACAATTTCGGGCAACAACCCCAGCACGGTGGAGATTCATCGCCGCCACCGTAGGTCGAGTTTTCGAGGTCGATTGTCGACGATCGGAGCCTCTAATGGTGAAATTGACACCACCAATGGACTCCTCACGTCAAGATCTTCAAGGTGGACACCTCTGTTGTTCATGCCGCCACCGTTCACCGCTGGTCAACGTTAGAGTCAACGCCGGTCAATGCAGTCAACACCGGTCAATGGCGACTCGGGGGTGAAAAAATGAAGAATGGCTCGTTGGACTATTTTCAACGTTCTGGACACATCCACAGCATCAGAAATGCCAACTAGGATTTTGAACGTGAAGAACAGAGATAAAAATTTTGCGCAGTCGAGACCGAACGGCTCGTCTGATCACCGACAGGACGATTTCGGTAGCGATTTCGTTTCCCTTCATTCCTTATTTATGTATTGGAATGATTTATATGTAATTTGTATTCAAATTGTAAAAAGAAAAGAAAAAAAAAGAGGTAAATGAATGAAATGTCAGAAAAAGAAAATGTATGGGAAATGTGAAAATTTTTACGTAAAAAGTTGAGTTTTACGTAAAAATTAGGCCTCTGGTATAGTACGTGGTAGAATAAAATATGTTAGATGGTTTTGAGGCATTTCCTAAACTCCAGAGACCTAGAAAGTTAGCGGAAATGCTGCCGAAATTTTGAAAACGGCACTAAGGGCATTTCGGTAAAAAACGAGAGGCAAATTGTGTTTGGTAATGGAAACCGAGACCCCTTGATGAGTTAAGCTTGGAAAATGGGAAAATGACCCTTTTGAGGAATAATAAACCATCCCTCCGAGGTTGTGAAAATGTAAGAGAACAGGAAAACCAATGTCAATGGTATTTTAGGAAACGAAAGGTAAATTTGAGATCGAGATGAAAACCCGAGCCCACTCGATGTCTAAGGCTCGGGATTAGCATAACAAACATTTCAGGAGTAGTGAAATATCCATTTAAGGCTCCGAAACGTGAGAAAAAAGAGAAACGACCCTAGGTGTCGGAATAGTACCACCCAAGGGTCGGATGACCAAAAGTCGTCTATGGAACAGCAATGGATGCTGTAAAAGTGTGTAAAAGCTTAAGAAATATTATTTTATGATATTTGGGCTTAGAAAATCCTGTTAAAAGTCACAGCGAGCATATGAAGGTCTCGCGACCCGTTAGGGGCAAAATGGTCATTTTGACCAAAATTTTCAGAAAGGACCGTGAATGCCTAAGGATAGTTAAAATGAAATTATAAAAGTTAAATTTGGGTCTTAAACCAACAAAAAGTAGGCTTACGATGAGAAATCAAATCAGGGGCAAAATGGTAATTTTGCCAAGAGTTAGTGTAAAAATGAAAAATAAGATTTTAGATTCCTAAGACCATTTACGGGAAATAAAACGTAGAATTTTTACGTTTTACAATATTTTGAATATGAAATGAAGATTTAAAATAACCGTAGTTATTCCGGTTATAAGAACCCGATCCAGACGCAGCAAAGGAATGTCTGCGGAGCTGGGGAAGGAAATGCTAGGGAAAGTATCTGTAAGTTCAAGCATATAATTGTCTACACATGAACAAATTATATTGTTTGATAGAATGAATGCCTTGTAAGTTAAATGTTTAAATATCGGCGTATGAACAATTGTATATTGTTTGCTGTGATGACTGATATGTAAGTTCAGACAGTTGATTGTCTGCAACTTGATATTACTATGGTAATGTTTAATTATGTACTTTTCGTTTAAACGTGTAAAGTCCTATGAGCAATAGAGGTGTAGTTAAACTAACTCACCTAATGAAATGAGAAATTAAGAAGTGTATATATAATACACTATGGAGAAGTGCTAGGGCACTATATTGTGGTTAATTAAAAACACACATAAAGAAATAAATGTAAAGACCTACAAGCAATAAGGGTTCCACTGTGGGACGATTCATATGAATGTCGCCGGTGGGAAACTATAAGAAAGATGGTAATGAAACCACTGATGTCATACTGACTCCCAGTAATGGTCACCTGGGGGTTCTTTTTCAGATCCTAAGAGGATAGAGCCTGGGGCTCATTAGACTGGAGGATTGACCGACGAGTCCCTCTTAGTAGCGTGCAAATTATCGGTACAGCCAATATGGATCCAAAACCAAAACTAAATGAAAGATAATAACCCAAAACTGAATTGGGAACCATAATTGAGAATAATAGACACTAACTGTAAGTTTAGTGGTCTTGGTAAAAATTGACGTGACTAGTGTCCGGTCGAAGTTGAGGTGCTATTCCTGATGAATATTACTATTTATGGTTTTTGATACCACAGTTTGGTATCAAAGATAAATGCTCGGTATTATATGGTACGAGTATTCTATATGTATAAATGTTACTATTACTAGTATATGTTATTATTAAACGTTGTATTGTGAATATACTTAGCAAGTGTAAGTAATCTTGAAATTTGTTATGATTACTCTGATGTCATAGTTGGTATCAGATATGCTCTTTAATATATGGTAAGAGCTTTTATATATCATGCATTTATATTTGAACTTACTAAGCTCGTAGTTCACCAAGTTTGTTCATGTTGCAGGTATGGAACCTGTAAGTCAGAATATTGGCTATGGATGACAGCGGCAGTTGCGTGTGCTAAAGGGATAGGGAATCCACTGTGGATATGGTCTAGTTACAAGTTTTCCGCTGAGCGTTGAAAGAGGAGATTTGAAGAAAGAAAAGACATGTATTGCAAAAAGATTTGAATTATGTATTGTGTATCAAGTATGTTTGTACTTTTAAAAGTGACAAACATAGTTCAGTTTAATTACGTTATGTTTTCAAACAAGAAAAAGTATTTAAGAAAAAAAAATGATTCCAAATTTCACAAAGGGTTTAAAGGAAAGAAAAGAATTTAGGTGACCCGACGAATTTCACAAGCTATTTCAGTCGGCTAAGTAGCTTGATTGTAATAGTTTCGGTGGGCTGAGGTCAGGGGCACCACAGGTGGTATCAGAGCGAGCTTGACCATATCCCTCTTGGCACGAGACGCAACATGCTTGTCTATCCAAGTAAGTTAGCCTTGTTTTGAATTAGTAGTTGTTTATTTATAGGAAAATAAACGACTTAGATGAAATGAGATGACGAGATCAATGAAAGTGGTCTCACGATTGTATAGTGCTAGTAGACTGCCATGATACGGCTATACAGAGTTCGAGATAGAGAATTACCATGATTATGATCGTACAGTACTAGAGAATGAACAAGGAAGGCTGCTCAGAGTAGAAATGAAGATTGCCATCAAGTTATATAGAACTCTAATGTCAGCTGCCCACAAAGTTTTGAGTGGCGAACAGTCCTTCAAAATTTCATAGGAAGGCAGGATTGGTGTCACGCCATTGAAATGATTTTCCGACTGTGCGCCATTGGTCGAGAAGATTGGTCTTGTTGGCTGTTGGCAATGCTTTTCAGGGAGAAACTCTTGTGTGTATTGGAATTCTTGTGACCAAGAATAGAGCTTAACTAAACCAAGTTTCGCCATGCCACGATTGAGTAAATCTTCTCTCGGAAAGAGTTTAGCATTAGCCCCAATTCCTCAAGGGCAAGCGGGGTGTCATTTTTAACGTCACCTAAGTTCCTTAAGAGTTACGAACATACAGGAATTTGTTCATCGGACTGAGAAACTACAGTCGATGTCTAGTGACATAGGTCTAACGTATGTTGTGCGCTTCATGGAACTAATGAATCCCCTCCAATTTGCGACGGAATTCATGACGGAAACTAAAATCGAGACAAGCATAGATCAAGAAATGTCTATAGGTGAACGATCTAGCTAAAGAAGAAGATCTATAAAAGTTTCTTGTAGACTAGGAAAATTAGATGTATTAGGCTATATATATATATCCTTTATGTTATATTGAAATGTTATGCAATGACATGTGTATATAGTGACATGTGTGTGATGAATTGTTATGAACTGTCAAAATGTGTTGATATAATATAATGAGTTTTATTGTTTTGTCCTATATGAAAAGGCATAATATACAATAAATGGGTCATGTGCATTTATTGCGCTAGAAATGGTCCGAATGAAGAGAAAGAAGATCCGAAGGAATTTCGCTTTGAAACCGGATCGATATAATGACTAAAATGTAGAGGGGTACATATGTGTATATATGTATACTCGATGTAAAAGAGGCTGTTGTATATACAAGGCCTTAATATTGATATGTATGTGAACGTCATGAAACGAGTTATAATAATGCTTTACGATGATATGGCATTAAGATTTCTTTGAATTTCGGGAAATCTTAAAAATTTTGTGAAATATATATATACATTGAAAATCTAATGATTGATTTTCAAACAATTATAGGGAAATAGAAAATATGGTGAATACATGTGGTCAAGAAAGTATGAGTGAATGTCTCATCCTGTCAAAAAGGATGGAGAAATTATAAGGCCTTTTAGAGGTCTAGATGCAAGAAAACGCTGAATTAAGACGGCGTTTAGATGAGATAGAACCTAGGCAGGGCGTTGAGGAGGTTCAGCCACCACTAGCCCTTACAGTTGAATAAGTAGTACATTACCACTGTTCCGAAAGGATATAGGAACTAAGGTCAATAATAAATTAATAGCTATTATATAAGCAATTCCGTGGAATAAAACCTCAAGAGTTTGAGGGCTCTATAAATCTTTTGAAAGCAGAGGAATGATTTTCCTCTATATAGATGATTTGAGACTCCATAAACTTGATAGAGTAAGGAGAAGGTTCTGCATACATCCTTTGTTCTGATGAAGGAGGCTAAGTTCTGATAGAACATTGTTAGAATAAGAAGAGATGAGACTACTGTGAACTAGAATGAATTTCTGATTGAATTTCATTAGATATATTATGATCCTGCATTACGAAAACTGTAACGAAAATGGGTTTACCGCATTAAAGCAAGGAAATGTATCAGTGAATGAAGTGCATCAGAAATTGATCAAGCGTCCAAATGATGCCCTTACATGATAATTTTTAAGAAGGAAAAGATACAGAGAATGATTGAAATGTTCCGACCAGAGATCTTTTCTTTGGTGGATAGTGGTCTAATACCACCACCTTCAATGACAGCCTGCGTCAGTCACGTTCTGCGGATTGAATACCAGCGGGCTAGACAGAAAGAAGAAAGAGAAAAGTTTGAGAAACCTGGAAGAAGGAAAGGACTTTGATTAACTTTTTCTAAGTTAGAACCTAAATTAGCCAAAGTAGTAAACCTAATCAGAATGTTAGGCCAGGACAGTTTAATGCTTCAGGCCTATAGTCGTAGAATAAAGGAAAAGGCAAATTTTCCAAGAAAATGACCTGGGATAATAGAAGGCAGCAAAGGAAGCTGACCAATAATATAGGATCAGATGTATCCAGTTGTGCTACAAGTGAGAAGGGGCACTGGCCACAGTGCTGATTTAGCCCAGTGCATGTTAGCAATGTGGGAAAAGAAGGCCATTATGCCAGAAACTGTCCCACAAATCGGTAGAATACATAGGAAACGTTTTAACTATAGCAACAACGTCCCAAGCCCATGTGTTATAGGCTAGATTTGAAAGATCATTGGTAGTACTGGAAAGAGAAGAACGCATGCCACGTGCTGATGCTCGTGTCTTAGCGTACATCAAAGAGGATATGAAAGTAGGAATATCAAACGTAGGGACAGAACTAATCATGATAAGGTTAGTTGATTGTGACGTGATCCTAGGAATGGATTTCCTAGGGAAATATCAAACCATAGCTGATTGTCGAAACAGAAAGATAGTATTTTGACCAGACGACGAAGAAAGTTTTGAATACATGGATTCGTCACGTAAATCAAGAAAGATGATAATTAGCTCGTGAAGTACGAGGAAGCTAATGGCCAGCAGTTGTATTGAATACTTAGCTGAGGTGGCAAATGTAATAGAGGAACAGAAGCTTTAACAAGAAAATATTCCAATTGTCTATGAATTTCTCGATGATCTTTTAAAGAAATTGTCTAGATTTCTGTAAGAACAAGAAATTTCCTTTGAAATCGAGCTCATGCAAAGAACTGCACCCATTTTCAAAGGTGTGGCAGTATTCTCTAAGATTGATTTTCAATTAAGATATCATCAACTGAGTGTTCAAGGAATTCCTAGATAAGTTGTCATTGTGTTTATCGATGACATACTTATATATTCATAGACTCATAAGGAGTATGAAGAGCATTTGAGAACTGCTCTACACATTATGAAACAGCACCGACCCTATGCAAAATTCTCCAAGTGTGAATTTTGACTAGATAAAGTGCATTTTCTGGGATACATAGTCCCCAAACAAGGAATCATTGTAGATCCTGTCAAGGGGAGACGATTAACGAATGGCCTGCACGTAAGACTATAATGAGAATACAGAATTTCTTAGGTTTGGCTGGCAACTATAGAAAACTTGTGGAAAGGTTTACACGACTAGCGGCACTTCTTACGATAATTACGCGCAAGGAGAGGTAATATGAGTAGACTGAAAAATGTGAAAAGAGTTTTCGAGAGTTGAAAAATCGACTAACAAGCACGCCAATTCACGCGTTTCTCACTAAAAGAGAGAAATTCGTGATATATTGCGATGCATCGAAAGAGAATCTGAATATGTGGCAAAGAAGATGTTTGGAGTTAGTGAAGGATTACAACTGTGAGATCCTCTACCACCCAGAAAAAAATCAATCAACCATGTGATGGATGCCTTAAGCAGAAAGTCTACTATTCCGTACCAGTAGCCAAAAGAAAAACTAGTAGAACAATTACGACAAGAGATACACTCATTGGAGTTGGAGCTGATATCCGAAAGGTTAGCTATACTCCAATCAGAGTCATCGCTATTCGAAGACACTAAAAGGGCTCTAAAGCAAGATCAAATCTAATAAGTTATCAAGAAGGGATTTCTAAGGGTGGAATGATCCTACATTAAGGAGGAATTCGTATTCCAACTAATGAAGGATTAATGAGGTGAAGTATGGCAAAAGCCCATAAAATGCCATATTCAGTGCATTTCGGAATGAGTAAAGTATACCAGAAATTAAAATTACAATTCTGGTGGAAAGAGACGATGAATGAAAGCGCAAAATTTGTGGACTAATGCATGACCGTCAGAAGGTCAAGACTAAACATAAACATCTAGGTGGAAAACTGGAATCATTGGAAGTTCCTGAACATAAGTGGGAACATGTTACGATGAATTTTGTAGTGGAGTTATCAAGGACCCAAGAGAGGTATAACACCATCTAAATTATGGTGGATAGATTGATGAAAACAGCAAGAGTCATAGTAGTGAAAATGACTTTTCACTGGAAAAGTTAGCGAATTTCTATGTAAACCATGTTATCAGATAACATGGTGTTTCAAGTTTGTCATATTCGATTTAGATGCACAATTCACTTCGAATTTTTGGAAGTATGTACAAGGAGTCATGGGAACGAAATTGTGTCTTAGTACGACTTTTCATCCTTAGACGAAGATCAATCTGAGCAAATTACTTGGACACTAGAAGATATGTTTCGTGTCTAAGTCATGGATTTCCTAAGAATTAGAACGAGAAATTACTGTTAGAGGAAATTCTCGTACAACAATAGCTGCCAAGCTTCTATAGAAATGGTACCCTATGAAGCTTTATATGGACGAAAGTGCAGATCGCTTACCTATTGGTATGACTTGTGAGAGAAACAGTGGCACAAGACCGATTTCGTATAAGAAACATTGGATGTAATTGTGAAAATACAGCAATGAAGAAAGATCACACAAAGTTGGCAGAAGAATTATGCAGATAAACGTTGAAGATCCCTAGAGTTTAATGAAAGGGATTTCATATTCTTTAAAAGTGTTCCCAATGAAGGGAATAATGTGTTCAGTAAGAAAGGAAAATTAAGTCCAAGATATATTAGACCCTATGAAATTTTTGAACGTGTTGAAAAGGTTACCTATAAATTGGTACTACCTTAGACCTGTCAGCAATACATAGTATTTTTCACGAATGTATGCTAAGGAAATAGTTATCGAATTCATCTCGTGTATTGAGGTACGAATCAATTCAGATTCAGGAGGACCTGACATATGAAGAGCAACTTGTTCAGATTTTGCTCGGAAAGATGAAACGAGAATGTTGTACCCTCACTTGTGCTAAATTTTCGAGGAAGAAAATTTTATAAGGAAGGGTAAATGTAATAACCGGGAAATTTTACTGTTCTCAGAATTGGTAAATTGCATGTACATGATGAATTTCATGTTTAAATTGTGAAATGTATGATTAATATTGTGTAAAACGAGATAAAATGTTCTAATGATATTACAAATTAAGAATTCGATGATGTAAAAGCATGCCGAATTGAGCTGGGGAAAATTGTAAACCCTAGCAGGTGACTCAGGGTAAGCTGAGTGCACAAAAAAGATAAAATACTAATAGTAGTGATTTTAGACGTGAGTGCGTGCGTGTGTTACACACAGTATCGAGAAGTTGTTCTAGATGACCTCTTCTTGACCTAAAATTGATATATTTAGATTCAGCATGCTCAAATTAGTCAATTGAGCATGAAAAGTAATATTTGACTCGGAGATATGCAGTATCAAGAAATGGGTCAAGATGACATTTTCTTGATATAAAACTGATATATTTGGAATCAGAACGCTCTAATTAGTCAATTGAGCACAAAACGGAAATTTTGACCGGGAAATGTACAGTATCAAAAACTGACTGAGATGACCTCGGATGACAACGAAACTGATATATTTGGATTCAGGACGTCCAAATTAGTCAGCATAGCTTATGTTGGAATTTTCACAAAAAAAATATAAATAAGCGAAAATTGAATAATTTGAAAAACTACAAAAACAGCCCAGAGAATTTCTCCCTCCTTTCTTGACCCCCATTGATGAACAGTAGCCAATTTCCAATTCCGGCCTCCATTTTCGATACCGCCGATGTCATCAGAAAGCTCTCGACGAGCTGAGTCCGATGGTGCGTCGACGCAACTGAACCGATGCCGGAGCAGCTCGCACGCGCCGCCCAAAAGTCGACGGTGGCGGAAACTTCCCGACGTTGATTCTCAGCCGTCTAACCTCCAATCAAGACGTAACCAATCCCGTTAGCTTCATCTTGAAGAGCACTACAAAACCCAGACGGTGTTTCGTCTCAACGGCTGCGGAATCGCACCACCCGAAGCCGTGACGACACAGCCGTGAAGCTGCCGTGAAACTCGCAATTTCCAGCCAAGTTGAGGGACGCTGGGGGTACCAAAATGATTAGAGTTCAATGGGGAGCAAAAGCCCTCAAACAATTTCGGACAACAACCCCGGCACGGTGGAGATTCAACCCCGTCGCTGTGAGTCGAGTTTTTGAGGCCGATTGTCGACGATCGGAGCTTCCAATAGTGAAATTGACACCACCAATGGACTCCTTTCATCGAGATCTTCAAGGTGGACACCTCCGTTGTTTGGGCCGCCACCATTTGCCACCGGTCAAAGCCGGAGTCAACGCCAGTTAATGGCGACCGGGGGTGAAAAAATGAAGAATGGCCCGTTGGCTTATTTTCAACGTTCTGGACACATCCGCGGCATCAGAATTTCCAACTGGGATTTCGAACATGAAAAACAGAGATAAAAAGTTTGCGCGGTCGAGACCGAACAGTTCGTCCGATTGCTGATGGGACGATTTCGGTACCGATTTCGTTTCCTTTCATTCCTTATTATGTATTGGAATGATTTATATATAATTTGTATTCAAATTGTAAAAAAAAAAAAAGAGTAAAATGAATGAAATGTCAGAAAAAGAAAATGTATGGGAAATGTGAAAATTTTTACATAAAAAGTTGAGTTTTATGTAAAAATTAGGCTTCTAGTATAGTACATGGTAGAATAAAATAGGTTAAATGGTTTTGAGGCATTTCCTAAATGCCAGAGACCTAGAAATTTAGCGGAAATGCTGCCGAAATTTTGAAAACGGCACTAAGGGCATTTCGGCGAAAAACGAGAGGCAAATTATGTTCAATTATGGAAACCGAGACCCCTCGATGAGTTAAGCTCGGAAAATGGGAAAATGAACCTTTGAGGAATAGTAAACCATCCCTCCGAGGTTGTGAAAATGTAAGAGAACGGGAAAACCAATGTCAAGGGTATTTTAAGAAACGAAAGGTAAATTTGAGGTCGAGATGAAAACCAAAGCCCACTCGATGTCTAAGGCTCAGGATTAGCATAACAAACATTTCAGGAGTAGTGAAATATCCATTTAAGGCTCCGAAATGTGAGAAAAACGAGAAACGACCCTAGGTGTCGGAATAGTACCACCCGAGGGTCGGATGACCAATAGTCGTCTATGGAACAGTAATGGATGCTGTAAAAGTGTGTAAAAACTTAAGAAATATTATTTTATGATATTTGGGCTTAGAAAATCCTATTAAAAGTCACAGTGAGCATATGACGGTCTCGCGACCCGTTAGGGGCAAAATGGTCATTTTGACCAAAATTTTCAGAGAGGACCGTGAATGCTTAAGGATAGTTAAAATGAAATTATAAAAGTTAAATTTGGGTCTTAAACCAACAAAAAGTAGGTTTACGATGAGAAATCAAATCAGGGGCAAAATGGTAATTTTACCAAGAGTTAGTGTAAAAATGGAAAATGGGATTTTAGATTCCTAAGACCATTTACGGGAAATAAAACATTGAATTTTTACGTTTTACAAAATTTTGAATATGAAATGAAGATTTAAAATAACCATGGTTATTCCGATTATAGGAACCCGATCCAGACGTGGCAAAGGAACGTCTGCGGAGCTGGGGAAGGAAATGCTAGGGAAAGTATCTGTAAGTTCAAGCATATAATTGTCTACACGTGAACAAATTATATTGTTTGATAGAATGAATGCCTTGTAAGTTAAATGTTTAAATATCGGCGTATGAACAATTGTATATTGTTTGCTGTGATGACTGATATGTAAGTTCAGACAGTTGATTGTCTGCAACTTGATATTACTATGGTAATGCTTAATTATGTACTTTTCGTTTAAACATGTAAAGTCCTACGGGCAATAGGAGTGTAGTTAAACTAACTCACCTAATGAAATGAGAAATTAAAAAGTGTATAAATAATACACTATGGAGAAGTGCTAGGACACCATAGTGTGGTTAATTAAAAACACACATAAAGAAATAAATGTAAAGACCTACGGGCAATAAGGGTTCCACCGTGGGACGATTCATATGAATGTCGTCAGTGGGGAACTATAAGGAAGATGGTGTTGAAACCACTGATGGCGTACCGACTCCCAGTAATAGTCACCTGGGGATTCTTTTTCAGATCCTAAGAGGATAGAGCCTGGGGCTCATTAGACTGGAGGATTGACCGACGAGTCCCTCTTAGTAGCGCGTAAATTATCGGTACAGCCAATATGGATCCAAAACCAGAACTAAATAAAAGATAATAACCCAAAACTGAATTGGGAACCATAATTGAGAATAATAGACACTAACTGTAAGTTTAGTGGTCTTGGTAAAAATTGATGTGACTAGTGTCCGGTCGAAGTCGAGGTGTTATTCCTGATGAATATTACTATTTATGGTTTTTGATACCACAGTTTGGTATCAAAGATGAATGCTCGGTATTATATGGTACAAGTATTCTTTTGTAGGAAAAATAAATCAGTAAAAACATATCAGAGTGGCGCAGCGGAACAATAAAAAATTTTTAGATCGTTAAATATCTCATGATGCCATATACAATAAACCAACAACAATTAAAACTCATATCTCAAGGACGCCAATCTTGCAGGAGGAGAATGACCGGAGGCTTCAACCAACTAGCCTTCTCGATTATTCTCCAATTCCCGAATGGCTGAGTGTGTGGGCACTCTGAACCTCGATCGGTATGCTAGCACTGCTAGTCTTCTTCCGACCACCCAGATCTCTAAAGAACTTTATTGTCACGATGAGCTGTGCAACAATAAGCCTGCTCCCCTGAGAGTCTGTGGTCTAAGAGAACTGGAGTGGCAGGACCTCCATTTATAAACCTGCATGAGGTGATTCTCTGAATTCGAATTGGATTAGGAAAAGATATTCTCCCTTATCCATAACCATAAAATCTGAATTTTCCATGGGAAAAACCCAACAATAAAATTCGGTTTATTTAGGATAAATCCAATCCAAATCTAAACAAGATTTTAACTAGAATTTTATCTCCCTTTTTCAACCAAAAAATCCGAAATTTCCTAGGAGATTTTCCCTCCAAAAATTCGGCCACATTTAGGATAAGGGAGAATCAAAATTCAACTAGGATTTTCAAGCTTGAATCTTATCTCAACCTTATCCAAAATAACCGAATTTTCCTAGGAGATTTCCTCCATAATTTCGGTCACTTTTCAGGGAAGGAGAGAATCCAAATTCAACTAGGATTGAAACTTGAATTTTTCCCTTGAACCTTATCCACAAAAATCGAAATTCCATTGAGGATAATCCTCAAAATTTCGTCCACTATTTGTTAGGATTTAGATTCAAAATTCAAGTAGGATTCTAACAAGATTATCCTCTCCAAATCCAACTCAAATTCGAATTTCAAACCTTGTGGATTTTCCACAACAAATTCGAATCCCACTTGGACTGTGATTCAAAATTTGAATTTCAAATTCAAATTTCAAATTTCAAATTTCAATTTCAAATTTCAAATTCAAAATTCAAATTTCAAAATCCACAAAACAGTTGTGTTTCAAATTCTTGTTCTCATGGATAATTTTCTACAACTCCAATCCAATCTCAAATAAAATCATGGCAACTTTATTTGGAGTTCGAATAATTGTGTACTCTATTATCCAAAACAAAATCTGAATCCAACCGGAGAGAATCTTGTTTACCATCCTAATCCTGTGTCATCACCATCCATGCATAATAAACCAGCCAATAGCATACACAAATCAATTTGTCAAACGTTAAGGAATTATGTGGAGCTAGTAGAGGGACTGATTGGACATATATAATCGGACTCCCGCAAATCCATATGATCATCATTCTTTTACCGAACAACTCAATCATACGATCACTAATTTCAGAGTCACACCACTATAAACCTGAAACTGAACTCCCAATTATATACCGTATTACGTAAGCCTGTGACGAGCTACTATCCAATGACCTTATCATATATGCAAAACTCTCATATGATATCCATGATCAGCCTTAGGTCAAAGTCCATTTAATCCTACTGATCAGGCTATCTTAAAGTTCCATTATACTACCGAATTAAGAAAATGATTATTCACCATATGTGAATAAGAAGTCATCCGCCTAGCAGACAACCCAAGGCCTTGTCCATTTTCATATTCAGTATAATGCCTTTAAGAGGATACCTTTAACTCCTTAGAGCTATGATTTCGATATCTGTAAACGAACCCTTCATCGTATACAAGTCACGCACCCAACAAGCCGGTCTATAAGCTTACTACCTCTGAGACGCTTTAGCCATTGGAACATCAAAGTACACAAGTCATATACATGAAGCTGTCCTTTTACTCAGGATTAAGGTTACTACATAATGAACATCAAAAGCAGATCGATCCACTCAAAGCGGACTTCGTAGATCAATCACGCTTTAGTCTCGGTCTAATATGTCACCACCAAGCAACATATCTATGTCTCTACTTGGGAGTCCAGCTCCAGACAGTCAAGACAAACCGTTCCCTCCAAGGCTTTAGACAACATAATAGTCTTAACATGAGTTAGATGCTCGGTCTAACCCCATAGACTACAGACCATAGTTTAGACCGCTAACTTTAGAACATTGTCTTCTCGCATACAAAATTCCATTGCATGCAACGTTCTAACAGTTTTAACACAAGCAGTCAGTGAGCCATATTTGCTTACATTTACTTTAGCATGTAAATAAAACGAGGACAGATAGCAATGTAATGAATAACCTCTATATATATAATTTTATTATCCAGTTCAAAATAAATACATCAAAATGTCTCTAATGCTTAGGGCATTTCCTAACAATCTCCCACTTGCCCTAAGCCAGCAGATGTGCCTTGTTACGCATCCCCATCGCCTCTACGTGTGACAACCGGGAAATTCAGGCAATTCTCAGAAGAAAATATACAAATGTATGTATATAACAATTTGTACTATTTAAAGAGTGAAATAAATGTATTTATATTGTTCAGAATATATTAAAATGTTCTAACAATACTGACGAGTAAAAATTCAGTGTTGGAAAAATTCACTGAGTTGAAACGGGCAAAACGGTGCCAAAACCGGCATTGAAAACCCTAACCAGGGCAATAAAAGATGGAAAACTTCCGGGATTGATTTTGATGAAACGGAAGCAATTTAAATTGATCCGACTGCACAGGAGACCTCAGGAACACGCCGGGACGATTTTAGGAAAATTTCGGCTCGAACCGGTATCGGTCAAAAAGTAGTCGAATTAATGTGAATAGTGAAAGTCAAAGTCAACTTTGCTTTAGCATTTATGACATCATAAATCCCTTTAATAAATGGGATTAAAATGGTGGTTGGTAGTATTAATGGCCATGATTCATTTGCTTTTTGATCTAAAGGCTAAGATTTGGCCAAAAATACACCATTTTAATTTTTGAAAATGATGGAAAGAATTAAGCTTGAAAGGTGTTTATTTCTCATTGGTTAAAGGCCAAATTAATTGGCTTTTTGGTGGGTTAAGTCGGCAAAACTTAAGCAAAGTGGCCGAAACAAAATTTTAAGCCAAAACCAAAGAGAAAAATTTTCTAAGTCATTTTCATGGGAAGTACGTGAGCCACCAAGAGGAACCAAGTGATTTCTTCCATCTTCCTTCACAAAAATTGTGTCAAATCATTCCTTGAAGACAAAGGAAGCAAGTGAACAAGGTACTTTCCCTTGGATTGAATTTTTTCTTGGTTTTTCTACAAGAAAACCGTGGGATGAATAGTGAAATAAGATGGAAAATTTTTGGTTGTTTTCCATGATTTGATGCTTGGGTTTTGTTAAGGGTGTAATAAGGAAGAAAACCATGTACTTTGTTTAAAGAAAAACCGAAATTTTGTTGGTTTTCCAAGGGTAAAACCGTGGGTTACCTTGAGTAAGCGATAAGAAATTTGTGTGGTTTAATTGCTAACATGCTTTCAAGTTAAATTTTGTGAAGAATAAACCATGAATTTCATTATGGAAAGCTTGAAAAAAATTTTGGTGTGCATTTACATAATGTGGCCGTGGGATTACTTAGGGTTTGGAAGAAAAATTTTGCATGGTTTATGTGATATTTAGATGATTTAAATCATGCATTTTATAATGTAAATGATGGAATTATGATTGAAAGCATGAAACAAAAATGTTGTGCATGTTTTTCATTAAGTGGCCGTGGGTTATAAGTGATTAAAAACCCTAAGAATTTGGTTGAAAAATGCAATAAAAATGGGCTTGAAAATGTGTTAAAAAAATGACATTTTAATAGCCTAAAATGTGGTGGAAAATTTGAAAAGTTTGGTTCGGTTTGATTGTGGAAAACCTAGACCAAAACTAAGGGCAAAATTGAGGAAAAATTTTGTAATGTGGTTCAAAATGTGAATTTGGAATTTTGTGAACTTTTATGTAAAAGTTTAGAAAACTTTTGCATAAAATAGGCTTGTGGTATAGTACGTGGCAGGTACATATGGTTCGAGGCGTACCTAACGCCGGAAGCCTTAAAATTACGCCGAAATGCTGCTGAAATTTTGAAAACAACATTTGGGGTAAAATGGAAATAAAAATAAAAAGTTTGGGGTCGGGTCAGAAACCTGAGTCCCTAATGAAAAATTGAATAAGGAAAACCTAAGGGGTGGTTTGTGAATAGTAACCCGTCCCCTTAAAAATTTAAAACGCGAGTGAAATTGAAAAAAAAACCGACCCCGAGGGAGGGGCGTTTTTGGAAAAGAAATAAAGGTCCGAGTCGGGAACGGAAAACCCGAGCCTCGGAGACCTAGATCGGGAATGTCTAGATGAACGTTTTAAATACTAGTAAAACGTCCATTTGAGACTCCGAAACGATAGAAAATCACTAAACCGACGTAAGGATCGGAATAGTGCTTCCCAAGGGTCGGGAAAGTGAAAAGTGAAAATAAAATAGAAATGAACCCGGTAACGATTAGAAAAGAGTCAGAAAAGTTCCTGAGAGCCAAAAATGCAGTCTGGATCGGGAAAATTTCCGTCAAGGGCAAAATTGTAATTTTGCCAAAATATAGGGGCAAAATCGTAATTTTACCAAAATACAGGGGTAAAATTGTAATTTTACAAAAGTTGAGAAAAAAATGGGGAAAATGATAAATAAAGCCTAAAAAGTTATAAATAGGTTTTATTTAAGCTTTTAAATGAAAAATAAAAGCTATAAACGGAAATGAAATTAACAGACAAGGTTTTGTCTGTAGGATCCAAAAATCGACCTACAAGGAGGGTGATCAAAGATCCAAGAAAGAAAGAGGGAAGAGACTGATAAGGTAAGTTCAGACATTTACCTGTCTGCAACATATAGCATTATTGTTGCTAACCTTGATGTACTAACTATAAGTTAGGTACATATGTGCTACGGGCACTATTATAGAGTAGAGAGAGAGACGTAATGTGCTACGGGCACTATTGAGAATGGACACATTGTTAATTGTGCTTCGGGCACTAGAGCGAGGTTAATGAAACTCACTCACGTAAAATTAAAATGTGAACCATTCCTAACCACGGGACAATGTGAAGTCACCGGGTTAGAATTTTAAAAAGTCGGTAATGAAACCACTTTCTGGCGTACCAGCCTTCCGTATAGGGAGGTAATTTTGCCTTCGGGGCTATGAGATTAAGACTGTGGAGGTCAGCACTGATGTACCGCTCCCAGTCATGTACTATTTTGCCTTCGGGGCTATGAGATTAAGGCTGTGGAGGTCAGCACTAATGTACCGCTCCCAGTCATGCGCACTTAAATGGTACTGCCAACCTGAGCTCAAAACCAAAACATAAGCAAGATAATTACCTAAAACTGAAACTATGCCATAATTGAGCATAAGACAGTTTAGTGAGAGTACTAACATCGCGGTAGATGTACTGTTGTGACACTGTGTTATGGTCAACCTTACTATTCACGTATGAATACTGGTCAAAGTTACTATTCACAATGAATAGTACTATTCATAGAAATTTTATTTCTTGCATGTTTGAACTTACTGAGCCTGTAGCTCACCATTTTTGCTAATGTTGCAGGTAAGCGACCAGCTCAATAGCTTATTTGACTGGATGCGGACGGGATGGCGCGTGTCAAATGGGATAACTGGGCGAGGGATATGGTCCTGCCAGAGTCTTTCCGCTAAGCGATAAAAAGGGAAGGAAAAAAAAGAAAAGAAACAGTCTTTTGTAATATTATATATTTTACGAAAGCACTGTAATATGTAAATTACTTTGTACTTGCCAACAAAGTAAATAGTGAGAAACGTTTTACATGATGTTCAAAGAAAAAAAAAATTTTCCCTAAAAACGTCATGATTTAAAAAGAGAGAGAGATAAGCCGGCGACCCATGAGAGTACAATCTATCGCAGTTAGCGATAAAGCTCAACTGTAATAGTATTGTATGATCTCTACGAGGGGCGGGCCGCCACACTACGTGCCTCTCAGAGCTTCTAGCCACCAAAGTCTTAGTAGAGGGATCGGCAATATTGTCCTCGGATGCGATCTTACATACATCCACTAATCCTGTCTCCCCGTGCCCTCTAATGTCGAATTCCTCGAATCCTTGCAAGTCTGGAAGACAGAGTCCATGTATCCTACGGTTGTTGGTTCCCCTCCAGAATACACCAGCATATAATCCCTCGTTCTCTTAAGATACTTGAGTATACGCTTTACTGCCTGCCAGTGCTTAGTTCCAGGATTTGCTTGATATCGACTCACCATACCTACTGCAAAACATATATCTGGGCGAGTGCAAAGCATAGCGTACATAAGGCTACTCACAGCGGATGCATAAGGGACCTTACTCATACGCTCTCTTTCTTCCGATGTCTTGGGACAGTCATCCAATGAAAGAGTTAGACCGGCAATAGAAGGTTGTGAACCTTTCTTTGCCTCTTGAATTGCATGTTTGTCAATTATTTTATCTATGTATGAAGCTTGGGATAACGCTATCATTTTGTTCTTTCGATCTCTGAAGAGACGAATGCCTAGAACATAATTAGCTTCTCCCAAGTCCTTCATGTCAAACTGTCGGTGCAACCAAAGCTTGACCGATGATAAGTTCCCTACATCGTTCCCAATGAGTAGTATATCATCGACATAGAGTATCAGAAAGACCACTTTTCCATCCTTAATACGTTTATAAACACAAGGTTCATCAACGTTCTGCTCAAAACCAAATGTCTTAATCGCTTGATCAAACCTCTGGTTCTATGAGCGGGATGCTTACTTTAATCCATAAATGGATCTAAGCAACTTGCAGACTTTCCTTTCTTGGCCTTTCATTACGAACCCTTCGGGCTGTATCATATAGATACACTCTTCAAGATGCCTTCAAGAATGCCGTCTTGACATCCATTTGCCAGATCTCGTAATCGAGAGCCGCAGCAATAGATAGAAGAATACGGATAGACTTCAGCATAGCAACAGGAGCAAAGGTTTCATCGTAATCGATTTCAGCCTTTTGCGTGTACCCCTTTGCAACCAGTCTAGCTTTGAAAGTTTCCACTCTCCCTTTCGCATCCTTCTTTCTTTTGTAGACCCATTTGCATCCAATGGGTTTTATCCCATCTAGCAAATCTACAAGTTCCCAAACAGAGTTGGATTTCATAGAATCCATCTCATTGTTCATAGCCTGTTTCCAAGATTTAGAATCAACATCATTTACAGCTTCATCATAAGTGACCGGATCATCCTTATGCTCATGAGTCTCGGCCTGGTATACCTCAGCATCATACATGAAGAAATTAGGTTTCTTAGAGAACCCTCCCACTACGACGAGGCACCCTAAATTGTTGATCGTCTGCAGGTCTTTCACTGGAACTCGGACTTGCGTCCAAGACCGAAATCTGTGGAGCAGTTCTTTCACCCGATAACTCCTCTAGCACCACTTTGCTTTGAGGCTTAAAGTCATTCATGTGACTTTCCTCCAAGAATGTCGCATGGGTTGAGACAATGACCTTTTGTTCCTTCGGGTTATAGAACAGACCTCCTTTAGTTCCTTTTGGGTACCCTACAAACATGCACAATTCTGATCTTGGTTCCAACTTCTTCGCATCCCCATCCAGTACATGTGCTGGGCTGCCCCATATTCCCATATGTCCAAGGGAGGGCTTCCTGCCACGCCATAATTCATACGGAGTTCTGGGAATTGATTTGCTCGAAACCTGGTTCAGAATATAGCATGCCGTTTGTAAAGCATATCCCCAAAATGATAATGGCAGCGTTGAATAACTCATCATGGACCGTACCATATCCAATAAGGTCCTGTTTCTCCTTTTGGCTACACTATTCTGTTGTGGAGTACCAGGTACAGTCAATTGGGATAATATCCCGTTCTCTACAAGATGTCCTAGAAATTCATCGGAGAGGTATTCGCCACCTCGATCAGATCGAAGTGTCTTTATGGATTTATCTAATTGCTTTTCCCCTTCCGCACGATACTCTTTGAACTTGTCAAAGGTTTCGCTCTTGCGGTGCATCAGATACACATATCTATACCTCGAGTAATCATCTATAAAAGAGACATAATACTCGAACCCTCCTCGTGCTGTGACGTTTATGGGGCCACATACGTCAGTGTGCACAATTTCTAAGAGCCCCTGAGCTCTTGTACCCTTAGCTATAAAAGACCTCTTAGTCATCTTACCCTCTAGACAAGACTCACATTGGGAAAGACATACCTCCTCCAGAGATTCTAAAGGACCGTCTTTCACCAATCTTTGAATCCTATCCTGATTAATATGACCAAGACTTAAATGCCAAAGATACGCCTTGTTAGAGTAAGAAACTTTCAACCTTTTAGAGTTATCAATTAATTCAGTGTCAAGCAGTGAGTACGTCTTTGGTTTGATCAAATATAGGTTTCCATCGATCCATCCAGAACAGATAAAAGACTTATTTTTACGAATATCAACTCTTTTACTAAAAGAAACTGAATAAGAATCCTTTATTAAACAAGCTACCGATATAAGGTTCCTCCTAAAATTAGGAACATAAAAACAGTCTTTCAATAAAATAAACCTAAATTGATCAAAATAAAGGTAAACATCTCCCACTGCTTCAGCCACCACAAAGCTACCATCTCCAGTCCGCAACGAGAGGCTCCTATTATGTAGACTTCTCGTTTCCACGAACCCCTGCATAGAAACACAAACATGATTAGTGGCACCCGAATCAATGACCTAAGTGTCTTTCGATTCTTCCACCAAACACGCTTCCAAGTAATGAAGTTCCTTACCTTCCTTGCCCTTGGCGGCTAGGAATTCCCAGCAAGCCTTCTTGAAGTGACCTACCTTCCCACAATGGAAGCATTTGGACTTTTTAGGGTCCTTTGGCTTCTTGTTCTTCTTCTTCTTCTTCTCGTCCGAGACAGGAGGATTAGAAGAACTAGAAGCCACTTGCTTCTTATTTGGCCTTTTCCTCTTCTGTGAGGGATTGGAAGATTCCGCCAAATTGGCCTCTCCTTTAGGTCGGACCACATCCTCATCCCTGATCATCCGCTCATAAGCCTGTAGTTGCTTCATGAGCTCGTTCAGTCCTAACTCCTTTGTCGCCAGATTGTATGCGGCCTTAAACCCTACAAAATCTTTAGACAGAGTCTTGAACACCATCTCAATCTGGGTGTTGTAGTCCAACTCAACACCATTCTCGGCAACCTCAGCCGAGAATCCCATTAGAGTGATCATATGGTCCTTCAACGGAGTACCTGCCTTTTGCTTTGAGTTCATAATGCTGGTTATAGCGGACTGTCGAGCCAATTTTTCTTGGCCTCCGAACATATCCTCCAGATTGTCCACGATCTCCCCAGCAACTTGATAAGTCTCATGCTGCTTTTGTAAAGTACTCGTCATGCTAGCAAGGATGTAGCATCAAGCTATCTCATTGGATTCTCTCCAATGATTATAGGCAACCGAGACCTCCTCAAGTGGTGTGTCAGGTTTGGGCGGTTTGGGCCTAGGTGGGCATGCTTCATCCAGTACGAACTTGTGTCTCTCGCAGTTGAGAACTATTAATAGATTTCTTTTCCAATCTTTATAATTATCGCCATTCAACTTATTTTCAGTAAGTATCGAAATGAGGGGTGTCGGTGACATTTTGAACTGAAATAAAATTATACTAGACATCATTACGAAGCCCAAGCAAATATACAGATAATTTAGCAAATAAAACATACAAGTATGTTCTTACATGAAACTTTAAAAAAAATGTAGCATTGCAACGGTAATTCACAGCACCTATTGCCCTAAGCCACCGAGGGGTGGTCATGAAAACAAATAGCTAGAACATGGACCCCGTCCAATTAATATATGTTGCCTTAAATCCTCCAAGGTTAAGACATATATTAATAACCGCTTATTTGGCCACCAGTTTAGTTAACAGAGCTTCTAGGGAAGGTTAATAACTAAACGAGTCTTGAGTGTATAACCATTGTTTACATAGCCCGATCCACGTCCTACCAAGCCACCGAGGGGTGGTCATGAATAGGATCGTACCCGAACACGTTTTCCACTTAGGAGATCCAATCTAGTATACCGGCGGCGGTAAACACCTACCGAGGGGTGTGGTCAGGGCAGAACTGACGCGAGGCGTTACCATGCTTTCACATATGGATCAACAATGGAGGCCGTGGGTTTTGTTTGAAACCCTCTCCCACTCAATATTTTGAAAAACATGCAAGTTTTTGACAAATTATGTACGATCAATATAGTATGAGTGGCACTCACCTATCCTATATGACATGTTATCAAATATGCATACAAAACATCCATCAATACATATTTATACATCCATGACATATCACAGAAAAAATAATTGACAGAATAACCAAGCTATGGTTCCATCCTAGAGCAAAGAAAATAAAGATTACAAAATTCCATCCAAAGCATTCTTTGGGTCTTGAATTTTGTTCCGCCTTCTTGTATCCATCTTTATGTAGACTCTCCATTTATTTCTCATCCCAAGAATTATTTAAAATTTAAATCTCCAAAAATTTAAATTTCAAATTCAAATTCCAAATTCGAATTTCAAATTTTAAACAATTTTAAACATCATGTGTAATAATATGTAATTTCAAATTTTCAATTACATATTTTTAAACATGATTTAAAATTAAATCTCTATTTTAAAAATCAAAATTTTCTGATTTTTTAGACCGTCGCACCGTCGCCCCCGAAGGCGGCGGCGGCCGTAGGCAGCCACCAGCCCCAAAGGGGCTTGCAGCCCACGGCTGCCCCCTTTGTGCAACCTTGCCGGGCTACAGGCCAAGCCTGCAATGCCAGGCTGCACGCCCAGGCTGGGCGCAGAAGCCTGCAGCCAGAGGCTGCACGCCCAGGCTGCGGCCAGCCTTGGGCAAGCCATGGCCACCCTTGGCTGCAGGCCAAGCCTGCGGCCGTGGGTGGTGTTGGCCTGCACAGGGGGTTGCCGCAGCCCCATCCTGCCCGAGGGCAGGGGCTGCAGCCCCACCAAGGCCCGTCAGCCTATCCCGAGGGGTCGTGTCTCGATTTTCGTGTCATATTCCAATTTACCTATTAGGATCTCCAAAAATTAATTTGGATCCCAATTAAATTGAAATTTTCCACACAATCAAAATTTCAACCTTTAAATCAAATTTAACTTTTGGGAAAAAATAAATTACGGTCTTCAATCTTCAATCTCCTCCAAGAATAATTACATAAAATTTCCTAAACCGTTTCCAGTGTACAAAAAATTCTAACCATAAAAATTCTAAGAGATAAAAAATTAAAATCCATGGGAAAATTACAGTGTTAATAAACTGCTCCCATGGTTACATAAAAAATCCTAGATACAATTTTTCTAAATTCTAAGGAACCATAACCGATATAAACAAGCATGCTTATAATAATTCAAAAAATTAAAGTAACCACATACTTTATACATAATCCATGATAACAACATAAAGGAACCCTAGAATGCCACTCTCTAAATATAAAATCCATACATAAATAAAAAGACTAAGTAATTGTCTAATTTATGTACATGGCATAGTTATGAGATGGCTCTGATACTAATTGTAGGAAAAATAAATCGGTAAAAACATATCAGAGTGGCACAACGGAACAATAAAAATTTTTTAGATCGTTAAATATCTCATGATGCCATATACAATAAACCAACAACAATTAAAACTCATACCTCAAGGACGCCAATCTTGCAGGAGGAGAATGACCGGAGGCTTCAACCAACTAGCCTTCTCGATTATTCTCTAATTCCCGAATGGCTGAGTGTGTGGGCACTCTGAACCTCGATCGGTATGCTAGCACTGCTAGTCCTCTTCTGACCACCCAGATCTCTAAAGAACTTTATTGTCACGATGAGCTGTGCAACAATAAACCTGCTCACCTGAGAGTCTGTGGTCTAAGAGAACTGGAGTGGCAGGACCTCTATTTATAGACCTGCATGAGGTGATTATCTGAATTCGAATTGGATTAGGAAAAGATATTCTCCCTTATCCATAACCATAAAATCTGAATTTTCCATGGGAAAATCCTAACAATAAAATTCGGTTTATTTAGGATAAATCCAATCCAAATCTAAACAAGATTTTAACTAGAATTTTATCTCCCTTTTTCAACCAAAAAATCTGAAATTTCCTAGGAGATTTTCCCTCCGAAAATTCGGCCACATTTAGGATAAGAGAGAATCAAAATTCCACTAGGATTTTCAAGCTTGAATCTTATCTTAACCTTATCCAAAATAACCGAATTTTCCTAGGAGATTTCCTCCATAATTTCGACCACTTTTCAGGGAAGGAGAGAATCCAAATTCAATTAGGATTGAAACTTGAATTTTTCCCTTGAACCTTATCGACAAAAACCGAAATTCCATTGAGGATAATCCTCAAAATTTCATCCAATATTTGTTAGGATTTGGATTCAAAATTCAAGTAGGATTCTAACAAGATTATCCTCTCCAAATCCAACTCAAATTCGAATTTCAAACTTTGTGGATTTTCCACAACAAATTCGATCCCACTTGGACTGTGATTCAAAATTTGAATTTCAAATTTCAAATTCGAATTTCAAATTCAAATTTCAAATTTCAAATTTCAAATTTAAGGTAGCGTTTGGTATTGTTTTTGAAATCTGTTATGTTTTCAAATTCTCTGAATTTGAGATCGTTTTGAAAACAATTCTGAGAACGTTTCTAAAATTGTGTTTGGTTTTATTTTCTGAGTGTATGTTTTGAGAAACAAAAAAGTGAAACTGTGTTTGGTTATATTTTTGGAAACCAGTCATTTTATAAGTATTATATAAAAACATATTTATGTTTGATTTAAAAAAAATTTATTATGAATATCAAAAATTAAAAATTAATAAAATTTTTTAATTGAAAAATGAATTAAAAATTAATAACCATAATATTTAAGTAATTACTATATCAATTAAATCTTAATTAACCATAATAATTAAATCAGAGAAATGGTAGAAATGGGAAAAATGAAATCAGAGAAAACGACTTTTAATCGTTTTCAATTTTACATTGGGAGCAAAGGCGATTTTGGATTCGTTTTGAAATCTGTTTTCAAAAACAATACAAACCAAACACAATTTCACACCGATTTTGAAATCGATTTTCTAGGGAATCGTGAAATCAGTTTCAAATTCAAAATTCAAATTTCAAATTTCAAATTTCAAAATTCAAATTTCAAAATCTACAAAACAGTTGTGTTTCAAATTCTTGTTCTCATGGATAATTTTCTACAACTCCAATCCAATCTCAAATAAAATCATGGCAACTTTATTTGGAGTTCGAATAATTGTGTACTCTATTATCCAAAACAAAATCTGAATCCAACCAGAGAGAATCCTGTCTACCATCCTAATCCTGTGTCATCACCATCCATGCATAATAAACCAGCTAATAGCATACACAAATCAATTTGCCAAACGTTAAGGAATTATGTGGATCTAGTAGAGGGACTGATTGGACATATATAATCGGGCTCTCGCAAATCCATATGATCATCATTCTTTTACCGAACAACTCAATCATATGATCACTAATTTCAGAGTCACACCACTATAAACCTGAAACTGAACTCTCAATTATATACCGTATTACGTAAGCCTGTGACGAGCTACTATCCAATGACCTTGTCATATATGCAAAACCCTCATATGATATCCATGATCAGCCTTAAGTCAAAGTCCGTTTTATCCTACTGATCAGGCTATCTTAAAGTTCCATTATACTACCGAATTAAGAAAATGATTATTCACCATATGTGAATAAGAAGTCATCCGTCTAGCAGATGACCCAAGGCCTTGTCCATTTTCACATTCAGCATAATATCTTTAAGAGGATACCTTTAACTCCTTAGAGCTATGATTCCGATATCTGTAAACGAACCCTTCATCATATACAAGTCACGCACCCAACGAACCGGTCTATAAGCTTACTACCTCTGAGACGCTTTAGCCATTGGAACATCAAAATACACAAGTCATATACATGAAGTTGTCCTTTTACTCAGGATTAAGGTTACTACATAATGAATGTCAAAAGCAGATCGATCCACTCAAAGCGGACTTCGTAGATCAATCATGCTTTAGTCTCGGTCTAATATGTCACCACCAAGCAACATATCTATGTCTCTACTTGGGAGTCCAGCTCTAGACAGTCAAGACAAACCGTTCCCTCCAAGGCTTTAGACAACATAATAATCTTAACATGAGTTAGATGCTCGGTCTAACCCCATAGACTACAAACCATAGTTTAGACCGCTAACTTTAGAACATTGTCTTCTGCCATACAAAAGTCCATTGCATGCAACGTTCTAACAGTTTTAACACAAGCAGTCAGTGAGCCATATTTGCTTACATTTACTTTAATATGTAAATAAAACGAGGACAGATAGCAATGTAATGAATAACCTCTATATATATAATTTTATTATCCAGTTCAAAATAAATACATCAAAATATCTCTAATGCTTAGGGCATTTCCTAACATCTATATGTATAAATGTTACTGTTACTGGTATATGTTAGTAGTAAACGTTGTATTGTGAATATACTTACCAAGTGTAAGTAATCTTGAAATATGTTATGATTACTCTGATGCCACAGTTGGTATCAGATATACTCTTTAATATATGGTAAGAGCTTTTATATATCATGCATTTATGTTTGAACTTACTGAGCTCGTAGCTCACCCAGTTTGTTCATGTTGCAGGTATGGAACTTGTAAGTCAGAATATTGGCTATAGATGACGGCAGGAGTTACGTGTGCTAAAGGGATAGGGAATCCACTGTGGATATGGTCCTGCTGCAAGTTTTCTGCTGAGCGTTGAAAGAGGGGATTTGAAGAAAGAAAAGACATGTATTGCAAAAAGATTTGAATTATGTATTGTGTATAAAGTATGTTTGTACTTTTAAAAGTGACAAACATAGTTCAGTTTAATTATGTTATGTTTACAAATAAGAAAAAGTATTTAAGAAAAAAAAATGATTCGAAATTTCACAAAGGGTTTAAAGGAAAGAAAATAATTTAGGCGATCCGACGAAGTTCACAAGCTATTTCAGTCAGCTAAGGAGCTTGATTGTAATAGTTTCGGTGGGCCGAGCTCAGGGGCACCACAAATAAACGTGTCGTACCGGCCTTTTCCGTTGAAAAGGTTTTTCAAGTTAAAGTAAGATGAGAGGAGCCTCTGTTGACGGCTCTTAAGTTAAGTGATCATAGGCATTTTCGATTATCTGCGCGCACTCGGTACTAACACACGGGCCCTGAGCTAGACATAGGAAAGAAAAGAATATTGAAGCATAAATGAGAATAACTGGATCATGCATTATTCATAGTATACATTAGTTAAAGTTCATGATGCTTTCAGTTATAGTGGATATGCATTCAATACTCGATGTTTTCTGTTATGCATACAGTATGTGATGTTCTGCATTTAGTGATATGTGTTGTTCTGGTATGTGGTATGTTTCAGTGAGATATGTTCGTTTATGACATGCTTATATGGTTTTAAGTATGTAATATGATTTAAACATGTTTTGCAGATGACATGTTGTACTTACTAGGCATAAAGCTCACAGTGTGCGTTCATACTGTAGGTAAGCGTTCTATGGCTTAAACATCAATGGGCGATGACAGCGGCGGAGGCAGATGTGAGGGCAAGGTTATGGATACCAACATGAGTTTAAACTTCCGCACAGTAACAATATATTTGAATAGTATATTTTGGATAGTATATTGTGAGTAGTAATTAGATAAAGAATATCAAAGGTATGTATGTATGTATAAATGAACTCCCTATGATTTGGACTCCGTATTTTAATAGTATACATGCGTAAATAGTAAATACGTACGCATATAAAAAAAATATCCCTAAAATTATGATATCTAAGTTAATAAGTTTTAAGTAAGTATTAACAATTTGCAAGTAAGTATAAGTATCAGTACAAGTAGTAGTTTTTAAGTGACAGTTCAGGTCACTCAGGGCTATGGGGCATCACACTAAACCAGATACACGAATAAGTTTGTTCTCCCGGCAGAGAGACTACAGATGTTGCTGAGTGACATAGTTTTCACTTATGCAGTACGATTCGAGGAGAACATCCTGAGGAGATATCCCCTATCTAACCTCACTGATGAGGATTTTTGTGATATGTTTTGGAAGGGGCTTACTATAGATTACGACAGAGGGTAACCTCACTATATCCTCTTACTCTATGAGAGTTTATAGTCACAGTAGCTCAAGTTAAAGAAGAGCTATTTTTGAAGTGCATGGTGTGCAATAGGCGTGAACAAGGGTTACAGGAGTTAATGTTAGATCGTCTCTATGGAGCACGACCTATGGCGAATGACTATGAGATCGACCCATCTAGGCTACATGATGGGATGAGTCCCACTAGGGGAACACCATCCGGGATCGGGAATGGTTCGGATGACGATAAGGAAGATCCGAAAGAATTTTCGATAGTTCCAGATCAACCAAAGGATTAGATGTAAACATATAAAGATATATAAATGCATATATCTGTATATATACATGTATGACTGTGTTGAAAGGCTAGTTTGAGAAAAGGCCTTAAAGTTGATATGTATATAAATATTGTGAAATGATATTTTAAAATGATGAGATGTTGAAATTATATGATGTTTAAAATCTATTTTTACGTATATTGTAAAAATATAATTGTTGAAAATCTAATAATTGATTTTCATGTGACTATAGGAAATAAAGAATATGGTGAACACACGAAACCCAAGGAATAGGAGAGGGCGTCCTGTCCTTTCAGAAAGGGTTGATGAATTACAACCCTTATAGAAGCTCAGATGAAGGAAAATGCTAAGCTAAGACAATGTTAGAGCAAATGGAACAGAGGCAAGGCCAAGTATAAGGCCAAACCTCACAAATAGCTACCACTGAAGAAGCAATGCTGCCAGTTATGCCCAAGGTAGTACTAGAATCCCAACCATAACCCCGTATAAATCAAGAACCGTTGTACGAGTGATTTTTACGGATGAAGCCACCAGAATTCAAGGGCTCTACAAACCCATTAGAAGCAGAAGAGTGGCTCTCCTTGATCCAAATGATCCTAGAATTCATAGATCTATTGGAATAAGAAAAAGTCATGTGTGCATCTTTTGTGTTAAGGAAGGACGCAAGGTTTTGGTGGGACACCATCAAACTAAGAAGGAACGTAGCCATGATGACATGGATGGAATTCTTAGAACAATTCAATCAGAAGTACTATGACCCCGTGCTACTACAACCTCAGCAGAGGGAGTTTGCAGAACAGAAGTAGGAGAATATGACAGTAAGTGAAGTATGTCAAAAGTTTGATCAATTGTCCCGATTATGTCCATATGTAGTCCCTATTGAGAGGGAGAAAATACAAAAGATGCTCGGAATGTATTGACCTGACATATCAGCATTGGTAGATAGTGGGTTAACGCCACCCACTACGGTAGCTGATTGCATCAATCGAGCTTTGAGAGTCGAGTATCATTTAGCTCGACAAAGAGAAGAAAAAGAGAAAATCTGGGATGTCAAGAAGAAGGAAAAACTCTTGGCTAAAGCTGCTCAAGCAGGAACCTAGACTGGACAATGGAGCAAGCAGAACCAAGGTGTTAAGACTAGACAGTCAAACACTCTAGGCCAACAGTCATAAGGCAAAAGAAAAGGCAATAGGTCCTGGAATCGAAATCAAAATAACCCCAATCAGCAACAGACGCTGAACAATAGTGCCTTATCAATTGTTTGCAACTACATTACGTGCGGAAAGAGGCATATAGTCGATGCAGATACGGCCCAAACACCTTTTTTCAATACAGAAGAAAGGGCTATTTCGCCAGAAACTACCCCAAAAATCGACAAAATGTGCAGGGTATGTTTCAATCACCATAGCAACGTCCCCAAGCTCATGCATTACAGGCTAAAATCGAAAGGCCTTCGGAGACGCAAGAAAGGTCAGAACGCATGCGTCGTGCAAATGCTCGGGTCATGGCATACACTAAGGAGGATGCAGAAGCTGGGACGTCTAATGTAGTGACAGGTCAGCTTTCTGTCGTTAATCATTTGGCGTTTGTTTTATTTGATTCTAGAGCTACACATTCATTTATTTCATGCAAATTTAAGAATAGGATAGGATATCCTAGGGATAGTATGGGTAAGACATTTAGAACGGCTCTACCCTCAGGTGAAATTTTACTGTCCAATTACTGGTTATCTTACTTACTAATAATTGTGGCAAATAGGGAGTTATACGCGAAATTGACCATGATAAAATTGGTTAATTACGACGTAATCCTGGGAATAGATTTCCTAGGAAAGTATCAAGCCACGATCGAACGTCGGAAGCAGAAGATAGTATTTTGACCAGATCATGAAGATAGTTTTGAATATGTAGATTCATCGTGCAAATCGAGGAAGATGATGATCAACTCGATGAGAGTGAGAAGGCTAATGTCTAGTGGCTGTGCTGGATACTTAGCATACATAGTGGACATGACTGAGGAGCAGAAGCTTCAACCTGAAGATGTTCCCATCGTCAACGAGTTCTCCAATGTTTTCCCCAAAGAATTACCCGAATTGCCACCAGAGTGAGAAATCTCTTTTGAGATTGAATTGATGCCTGGAACTGCATCTATTTCAAAGGCGCCATACCGAATGGCACTGGCGAAACTGAAGGAGCTACAAGTACAATTAAAAGAACTTCTTGATAAGGGATTCATACGTCCGAGCTATTCCCCATAGGGTGCTCAAGTGCTATTTGTCAAGAAGAAAGATGGAACGTTCTGCATGTTTATTGATTATCAGGAATTGAACAAGGTCACTGTCAAGAATATGTATCCATTACCTAAAATTGATGACTTGTTCGATCAACTCAAAGGTACAGCAGTATTTTCTAAGATCGATCTGCACTTAGGATATCATCAGTTGTGGATCAAGGAGAGCGATATCCTGAAGACTGTGTTTAGGACCCATTATGGTCATTACGAATTTCTTGTGATACCGTTTGGGTTGACAAATACTCCAGCTGCGTTCATGGACTTGATGAATCGAGTCTTCAATGAATTCCTAGATAAGTTTGTCATTATATTTATAGATGACATACTTATATATTTGACGACTCGTGAGGAGCATGAGGAATACCTGAGGATCGTTCTTTAAATGATAAGAAAGCACCAATTCTATGCAAAATTCTCTAAGTGTGAATTTTGGCTAGATAGAGTGCATTTCCTAGGACACGTAGTCTCTAAGGAGGGAATCGTCGTAGATCCTGCCAAAGTAAAGGCAATCAACGAATGACCTACACCTAGGAACGTGATCGAGATATGGAGTTTCTTAGGTTTGACTGGCTATTATAGGAGATTCATAGAAGGATTCGCACGACTCGCTGTACCTCTCACGGCTCTTACGTGTAAAGAGAGGAAATACGAGTAGACAGAGGAGTGCGAAAGGAGCTTCTGAGAGCTGAAGAAGGGACTAACGAGCGTGCTAATCCTTACGCTTCCTACTGAAGGGGAGACGTTCATGATATATAGCAACGTATCAAAAATGGGATTAGGAGCCGTCCTGATGCAAGGCGACAAAGTGATTGCCTATGCCTCGCGTCAATTAAAAGACCACGAGAAAAATTCTCCCACACATGATTTAGAACTTGCTGCACTAGTGTTCGCACTTAAGATCTAATGACACTATTTATATAGAGTTCAGTGTCAGATTTACACTGACCATCAGAGCTTAAAACTCTTCTTTATGCAAAAGGAGTTGAACATGCTGTAAAGAAGATGGTTGGAGCTGGTAAAGGATTACGATTGTGAAATCCTCTACCATCTAGGAAAGGCCAACTGTGTCGCAGATGCGTTAAGTAGGAAGTCTACCATCTCGCATCAATTGTCGATAGAGGAACTCCCAAAACCGTTGTAGCAGGAGATCAACTCATTGAAGTTGGAGCTGATATCTGGAAAATTTGCTGCACTTCAATTAGAGTCATCATTAGTCGAGGACATTAGGGAGGCTCAACAACAAGATCCAAATCTAGCAAGTCCTCAGGAAGAGATTTCCAAGGATAGACTAATCCTGCATCAGGTCAAAATTCATGTCCCTGATGCTGAAGGATTAAGAAGGTGAATTATGACAAAAGCTTATAAGACGCAATATTCAGTGCATCCCAAAGCCAATAAGATGTACCAGGATTTAAAATTGTAATTCTGGTGGAAAGGGATGAAGAATGACATCGTAAAGTTCTTGAGCTAATGCATGACATGTCAAAGGGTCAAGGCCGAGTATCAGCATCCAAGCGGAAAGTTAGAGCCATTAGAAGTTCTCAAATGTAAATGGGAACATGTTACAATGGACTTTGTAGTAGGACTACCGAAAACCAGAGGGAACTACGATGCCATTTAGGTTTTCGTTGATAAATTAACTAAGATGGCGCGATTCATAACAGTGAAAATGACTTTTTCACTAGAAAAACTAGCAAACCACTATGTAGGCCATATCGTTAGGCTACATGGTGTTTCTAAGTCCATTGTGTCAGATCGCGATGCATGATTTACTTCAAATTTCTAGAAGTGCATGCAAGAAGCCATGGGAACGGAATTGCATCTTAGTACGGCCTTCTATCCGCAGACGGATGGACAATCTGAACGGACGATCCAAACATTACAAGACATGCTTCGTGCATGTATAATGGATTTTTCGGGAAATTGGAACCAAAAACTTCCTTTGGTAGAATTTTCTTATAACAATAGCTACCAAGCTTTTATAGGAATGGCACCCTATGAAGCTTTGTATGGAAGGAAGTGTAGATCACCCATCCATTGGTATGATCTACAAGAGAGGCAACTGCATAAAACGGATTTTGTGCAAGAAACTACAGATACAGTTGCAAAGATACAACGATAAATGAAGATTGCACAAAGTCGGCAGAAGAGCTATGTAGATAAACGACGAAAATCCCTGGAGTGTAATGAAGGGGATTTCGTATTCTTAAAAGTTTCACCAATGAAAGGAATAATGTGTTTCGGTAAGAGAGGGAAATTGAGTCCAAGAGATATTAGACCATTTGAAATTATCGAATGTATTAGAAAGGTTGCCTATAAGTTGGCATTACCTCCAAAGATGTCGGCAGTGTATAACGTGTTCCATGTTTCCATGTTAAGGAAATACATACTGGATCCGTCTCATGTTCTGAAACATGAACCAATTCAGATCCAGGAAGATCTAACCTATAAGAAGCTGCCTGTTCAAATTTTGACACGCGAAGAGAAAGTACTAAGTGTAAGGAAATGCCGTAAGTATTAGAGACATTTTGATGTATTTAATTTTGAACTGGATAATAAAATTATATATAGAGATTATTCATTACATTGCTATTTGTCTTTATTCTATTTACATGTTAAAGTAAATGTAAGCAAATATGGCTTACTGACTGCTTATGTTAAAACTATTAGAACGTTGCATGCAATGGACTTTTGTATGCGAGAAGATAATATTCTAAAGTAAGCGATCTAAACTATGGTCTGTAGTCTATGGGGTTAGACCGAGCATCTAACTCATGTTAAGACTATTATGTTGTCTAAAGCCTTGGAGGGGACGGATTGTCTTGACTGTCTGGAGCATTGACTCCCAAGTAGAGACATAGATATGCTGGTTGGTGGTGACATATTAGACTGGGACTAAAGCGTGATTGATCTACGAAGTCCGCTTTGAGTGGATCGATCTGCTTTTGACGTTCATTGTGTAGTAACCTTAATCCTGAGTAGATGGACAGCTTCATGTATATGACTTGTGTACTTTGATGTTCCAATGGCTAAAGCGTCTTAGAGGTAGTAAGCTTATAGACCGGTTCGTTGGGTGTATGACTTGTATACGATGAAGGGTTCGTTTACAGATATCAGAATCATATTTCTAATGAGGAGTTAAGGGTATCCTCTTAAAGGCATTATACTGAATGTGAAAATAGACAAGGCCTTAGGTCATCTGCTGGGCGGATGACTTCTTATTTACATATAGTGAATAATTATTTTCTTTATTCGGTAGTATAATGGAACTTTAAGATAGCCTGATCAGTAGGATTAAACGGACTTTGGCCTAAGGCTGATCATAGATATCATATGAGGTTTCTGCATATATGACAAGGTCATTGGACGATAGCTTGTCACAGGCTTACGTAATACGGTATATAATTGGGAGTTCAGTTTCAGGTTTATAGTGGTGTGACTCTGAAATTAGTGATCATATGATTGAGTTGTTAGGTAAAGAATGATGATCATATGGATTTGTGAGAGCCCGATTATATATGTCCAATTGGTTCCTCTACTAGCTCCACATAATTCCTTAACGTTTGGCAAAATTGATTTGTGTACGCTATTGGCTAGTTTATTATGCATGCATGGTGTTGACATAAGATTAGGATGGTCGACAGGATTCTCTCTGGTTGGATTCAGATTTTATTTTGGATAATAGAGTATACAATTATTCGAACTCTAAATAAAGTTGCCATGATTTTATTTGAGATTGAATTGGAGTTGTAGAAAATTATCCATGAGAATAAGAATTTGAAATACAACTGTTTTGTGGATTTTGAAATTTGAAATTTGAATTTGAAATTTGAATTTGAAATTCGAATTTGAAATTTGAAATTTGAAATTTGAATTTGAAATTTGAAATTCAAATTTTGAGTCACAGTCCAAGTGGGATTCAAATTTCTTATGGTAAATCCACAAGGAATGAAATTTGAATTTGAGTTGGATATAGAGAGGAAAATCTTATTAGAATCCTACTTGAATTTTGAATCCAAATCTTAACAATAATGGATGAAAATTTTAAGGATTATCCATATGGAATTTTCAGATTTTTTGTGGATAAGGTTCAAGAAAAAATTCAAGTTTCAATCCCAGTTGAATTTGGATTCTCTCCTCCCTGATTATGGCTGAAAATTTGAGGAAGATCTCCTAGGAGATTTTCGGTTATTTTGGATAAGGATGAGATAAGATTCAAGCTTGAAAATCCTAGTGGAATTTTGATTCTTCCTTACCCAAAAGTGGCCGAAATCTTGTTGGGATTTTCCCCTTGGATTTTTGGGTTTTTTGGTTGAAAAAGGGAGATAAGATTCATGTTAAAATCTTGTTTAGATTTGAATTGGATAATCCTAGAATGGCCGAAATTTTAATTGGGATTTTCCCTTTGGAAAATTCAGATTTTTTGGTTGTGGATAAGGGAGAAAATCTCTCCTAATCCAATTCGAATTCAGAGAATCACCTCATACAAGTCTATAAATAGAGGTCCTGCTACTCCAATTCTCTTGGACCACGGACTCTCAGGTGAGCAGGCTTATTGTTGCATAACTCACCATGACAATAAGTTCTTTAGAGATCTGGGTGGTCGGAAGAAGATTAGCAGTGCTAGCATACCGATCGAGGTTCAAAGTGCCCACATACTCAGCCATTCGGGAATTGGAGAATAGTAGAGAAGGCTAGTTGGTTGAAGCCCTCTGGTCATTCTCCTCCTACAAGATTGGCGTCCTTGAGGTATGAGTTTAAATTGTTGTTGGTTTATTGTATATGGCATTATGAGATATTTAACGATCTTAAAAAAAAAAATTTTATTCCGCTGTGCCACTCTGATACGTTTTACCGATTTATTTCCTACAATTGGTATCAGAGCCATCTCATGACTGTACCAGGTATATAAATTAGACAATTACTTCGTCTTTTTATTTATGTATGGATTTGATATTTTGAGAGTGTCATTCTAGGATTCCTTTATATTGTTATCATGTATTATGTATAAAGTATGTGGTTATTTTAATTTTCTGAATTATTATTAGCATGCTTGTTTATGTCAGTTATGATTCCTTAGAATTTAGAAAAATTGTATCTAGGAATTTTTATGTAACCATGAGAGTAGTTTATTAACATTGAATTTTCCCATGGATTTTAATTTTGTCTCTTAGAATTATTATGATTATAATTTTTGTACACCGAAAACGGTTTAGGATTTTTTATGTAATTATTCTTGGAGGAGATTGAAGACTAAAGACCGTAATTTATTTTTCCCAAAAGTTAAATTTAATTTAAAGGTTGAAATTTTAATTGTGTGGAAAATTTCAATTTAATTGGGATTCAAATTAATTTTTGGAGATCCTAATGGGTAAATTGGAATATGACATGAAAAACAAGACACGACCCCTCGGGATAGGCCGTCGGGCCTTAGTGAGGCTGCAGCCCCTGCCCTCGGGCAGGATGGGGCTGCGGTAGCCCCTCGACAGGCCATGACCACCCATGACCGCAGGCTTGGCCTGCAGCCGAGGGTGGCTGTGGCCCTCCCAAGGCTGGCCGCAGCCTGGGCATGCAGCCTGCCAGCTGCTACGCCTAGCCTAGGCACACAGTCTAGCATTGCAGGCTTAGCCTGCATCCCGATAGGGCTGCACATGGAGCGGCCGTGGGCAGCCCCCAGCCCCCTGTAGCCCAACAGGGCTGCACATGGGGCGGTGGGGTGATGGTTCAAAAATTTAAAATTTTGTTTTTTAAATTTGAGATTTAATTTTAAATCATGTTTAAAAATATGTAATTTAAAATTTGAAATTTTTGAAATTACATATTATTACACATGATGTTTAAGATTGTTTAAAATTTGAATTTGAATTTTAAATTTGAAATTCGAATTTGGAATTTGAATTTGAAATTTAAATTTTTGGAGATTTAAATTTTAAATGATTCTTGGGATGAGAAATAAATGGAGAGGCTACATAAAGATGGATACAAGAAGACAGAACAAAATTCAAGACCTAAAGAATGCTTTGGATGGAATTTTGTAATCTTTATTTTCTTTGTTCTAAAATGGAACCATGGCTTGGTTATTCTGTCAATTATTTTTTCTGTGATATGTTATGGATGTATAAATACGTATTGATGGATTTTTTATATACATATTTGATAACATCTCATATAGGATAGGTGAGTGCCGCTCATACTATATTGATCATACATATTTGTCAAAACTTGCATGTTTTTTAAAATATTGAGTGGGAGAGGGTTTCAAACAAAACCCACGGCCTCCATTGTTGATCCATATGTGAAAGCATGGTAACGCCTCGTGTCAGTTCTACCCTGACCACACCCCTCGGTAGGTGTTTACCGCCACCGGTATACTAGATTGGATCTCTATATGGAAAACGTGTTTGGGTATGATCCTATTCATGACTACCCCTCGGTGGCTTGGTAGGACGTGGATCGGGCTACGTAAACAATGGTTATACACTCAAGACTCGTTTAGTTATTAACCTTCCCCAGAAGCTCTATTAACTAAACTGGTGGCCAAACAAGCAGTTATTAATATATGTCTTAACCTTAGAGGATTTAAGGCAACATATATTAATTGGACGGGGTCCATGTTTCAGCTATTTGTTTTCATGACCACCCCTCGATGGCTTGGGGCAATAGGTGCTGAGAATTACCATTGTAATACTACATGTTTTTCAAGTTTCATGTAGGAACATACTTATATGTTTTATTTGCTAAATTATCTGTATATTTGCTTGGGCTTTGTAATGATGTCTAGTATAATTTTATTTCAGTTCAAAATGTCACTGACACCCCTCATTTCAATACTTACTGAGAATAAACTGAATGGCGATAATTATAAGGATTGGAAAAGAAATCTATTGATAGTTCTCAGTTGCGAGAGACACAAGTTCGTATTGGACAAACCATGCCCACCAGGGCCCAAACCTGACACACCACTTGAGGAGGTCTCGGTTGCCTATACTCATTGGAGAGAATCCAATGATATAGCTCGATGCTACATTCTGGCTAGCATGACGAGTGCTTTACAAAAGCAGTATGAGATTTATCAGGTTACTAGGGAGATCATGGAAAATCTGGAGGACATGTTTGGAGGCCAAGAAAAATTGGTTCGACAGTCCGCTATAACCAGCATTATGAACTCTAAGCAAAAGGCAAGTACTCCGGTGAAGGACCATATGATCACTCTAATGGGATTCTTCGCTGAGGCTGTCGAAAACGGTGCTGAGTTGGACTACAACACCCAGATCGAGATGGTATTCAAAACTCTGCCTAAAGATTTTGTGGGGTTTAAGGCCGCATACAATCTGGCGACAAGGGAGTTAGGACTAACCGAGCTCATGAAACAACTCCGAGCTTATAAGCGAATGATCAGGGATGGGGATGCGGTCCAACCCAAAGGAGAGGCCAATTTGGTGGAATCTTCCAAACCCTCACAGAAGAGGAAGAGGCCAAATCAGAAGCAAGCAGCTTCTAGTTCTTCTAATCCTCCTATCTCAGATGGGAAGAAGAAGAAGAACAACAAGAAGCCCAGGGACCCTAAAAAGTCCAAATGCTTCCACTGTGGGAAGGTAGGTGTCTTTAAGAAGGCTTGTCGGGAAATCCTAGCCGCCAAGGGCAAGGAAGGTAAGGAATTTCACTACTTAAAAGCGTGTTTGGTGAAAGAATCGAAAGACACTTGGGTCATTGATTCGAGTGCCACTAATCATGTTTGTGTTTCTATGTAGGGGTTCGTGGAAATGAGAAGTCTACATGATAGGAGCCTCTCATTGCGGACTGAAGACGGCAGCTTGGTGGTGGCTGAGGCAGTGGGAGATATTTATCTTTACTTTGATGAATTTAGGTTTATTTTATTGAAAGACTATTTTTATGTTCCTAATTTTAGGAGGAACCTTATATCGGTAGCTTGTTTAATAAAGGATTCTTATTCAGTTTCTTTTAGTAAAAGAGTTGATATTCATAAAAATAAGTCTTTTATCTATTCTAGATGGATGGATAGAAACCTATGGTTGATCAAACCATAGATGTACTAACTACTTGACACTGAATTAATAGATAACTCTAAAAGGTTGAAAGTTTCTCACTCTAACATGGCGTATTTTCGGCATTTAAGACTTGGTCATATTAATCAGGATAGGATTCAAGGATTAGTGAAAGATGGTCCTCTAGAATCTCTGGAGGAGGTACGTCTTCCTCAATGTGAGTCTTGTCTAGAGGGTAAGATGACTAAGAGGTCTTTTGGAGCTAAGGGTACTAGGACACAGGAGCTCTTAGAAATTATGCATACTGACGTATGTGGCCCCATGAACGTCACAGCACGAGGAGGGTTCGAGTATTATGTCTCCTTTATAGATGATTACTCGAGATATAGGTATGTGTATCTGATGCACCGTAAGAGCGAAATCTTTGACAAGTTCAAAGAGTATCGTGCAGAAGTGAAAAAGCAATTGGATAAATCTATAAAGACACTTCGATCTGATCGAGGTGGCGAATACCTCTCCAATGAATTTCTAGGACTTCTTGTAGAGAACGGGATATTATCCTATTTCACTGCACCTGGTACTCCACAACAGAATGGTATAGCCGAAAGGAGAAACAGGACCTTGTTGGATATGGTACAGTCCATGATGACTTATTCAATGCTGTCATTATCATTTTGGGGATATGTTTTACAAACGGCGTGTTATATTCTGAACCAGGTTCCAAGCAAGTCAATTCCCAAGACTCCGTATGAATTGTGGCGGAAGCCCTCCCTTGGACATATGAGAATATGGGGCTGCCCGGCACATGTACTGGATGGGGATGCGAAGAAGTTGGAATCAAGATCAGAACTATGCATGTTTGTAGGGTATCCAAAGGGAACAAAAGGAGGTCTATTCTATAACCCGAAGGAACAAAAAGTCATTGTTTCAACCCATGCGACATTCTTGGAGGAAAGTCACATGAATGACTTTAAGCCTCAAAGCAAAGTGGTGCTAGAGGAGTTATCGGGTGAAAGAACTACTCCAAAAGTTTCAATCTTGGACACAAGTCCGAGTTCCGATGAAAGACCTGCAGACAATCAATAATTTAGGGTGCCTCGTTGTAGTGGGAGGGTTTCGAAGAAACCTAATTTCTTCATGTATGATGCTGAGGTATACCAGGTCGAGGCTCATGAGCATGAGGATGATCTGGTCACCTATGATGAAGCTATAAATGATGTTGATTCTAAATCTTGGAAATAGGCTATAAACAATGAGATGGATTCTATGAAATCCAACTCTATTTGGGAACTTGTAGATTTGCCGGATGGGATAAAACCCATTGGATGCAAATGGGTCTACAAAAGAAAGAAGGATGCGGAAAGGAGAGTGGAAACTTTCAAAGCTAGACTGGTTGCAAAGGGGTACACGCAAAAGGCTGGAATCGATAACGATGAAACCTTTTTGCCTGTTGCTATGTCGAAGTCTATCCGTATTCTTCTGTCCATTGCTGCGGCTCTTGATTACGAGATCTGGCAAATGGATGTCAAGATGGCATTCTTGAATGGCTATCTTGAAGAGTGTATCTATATGATACAGCTTGAAGGGTTCGTAGCGAAAGGTCAAGAAAGAAAAGTCTACAAGTTGCTTAGATCCATATATGGATTAAAGCAAGCATCCCGCTCATGGAACCAGAGATTTGATCAAGCAATCAAAACTTTCGGTTTTGAGCAGAACGTTGATGAACCCTGTGTTTATAAACGTATTAAGGATGGAAAAGTAGTCTTTCTGATACTCTATGTCGATGATATACTGCTCATTGGGAATGATATAGGGAACTTATCATCGGTTAAGCTTTGGTTACACCAACAGTTTGACATGAAGGACTTGGGAGAAGCTAATTATGTTCTAGGCATTCGTCTCTTCAAGGATTAAAAGAACAAAATGATAGCGTTATCCTAAGCTTCATACATAGATAAAATAATTGACAAATATGTAATGTAAGAGGAAAAGAAAGGTATACAACCTTCTATTACCGGTCTAACTCTTTCATTGGATGACTGTCCAAAGACATCAAAAGAAAAAGAGCATATGAGTAAGGTACCTTATGCATCCGCTGTAGGTAGCCTTATGTACGCTATGCTTTGCACTCGCCTGGACATATGTTTTGCAATAGGTATGGTGAGTTGATATCAAGCGAATCCTGGAATCAAGCACTGGCAAACAGTAAAGCATATACTCAAGTATCTTAAGAGAACGAGGGATTATATGCTAGTGTATTCTGGAAGGGACCTAACACCCGTAGGATACACGGACTGAGTCTTCCAGACTTGCAAGGATTCGAGGAAGTTGACATTAGAGGGCACGTAAAGACAGGATTAGTAGATGTATATAAGATCGCGTCCGAGGACAACATTGCCGATCCCTTTACTAAGACTTTGGTGGCTAGAAGTTTTGAGAGGCACGTAGAGGCAATAGGGATGCATAACATGGCACATCTGCTGGCTTAGGGCAAGTAGGAGATTGTTAGGAAATACCCTAAGCATTAGAGATATTTTGATGTATTTAATTTTGAACTGATAATAAAATTATATATAGAGGTTATTCATTACATTGCTATCTGTCCTCATTTTATTTACATGTTAAAGTAAATGTAAGCAAATATGGCTCCCTGACTGCTTATGTTAAACTATTAGAACGTTGCATGTAATTGACTTTTGTATGTGAGAAGACAATGTTCTAAAGTAAGCGGTCTAAACTATGGTCTGTAGTCTATGAGGTTAGACCGAGCATCTAACTCATATTAAGACTATTATGTTGTCTAAAGCCTTGGAAGGGACGGTTTTTCTTGACTGTCTAGAGCATTGACTCCCAAGTAGAGACATAGATATGTTGGTTGGCGGTGACATATTAGACCGGGACTAAAGCGCGATTGATCTACGAAGTCCGTTTTGAGTGCATCGATCTGCTTTTGACGTTCATTGTGCAGTAACCTTAATCCTGAGTAGATGGACAGCTTCATATATATGACTTGTGTACTTTGATGTTCTAATGGCTAAAGCGTCTCAGAGGTAGTAAGCTTATGTACCGGTTCGTTGGGTGCATGACTTGTATACGATAAGGGTTCATTTATAGATATCGGAATCATAGCTCTAATGAGGAGTTAAGGGTATCCTCTTAAAGGCATTATACTAAATGTGAAAATAGACAAGGCCTTGGGTCGTCTGCTGGGCGGATGACTTCTTATTCACATATAGTGAATAATCATTTTCTTTATTCGGTAGTATAATGAAACTTTAAGATAGCCTGATCAGTAGGATTAAACGGACTTTGGCCTAAGGCTGATCATGGATATCATATGAGGGTTCTGCATACATGACAAGGTCATTGGATGATAGCTTGTCACAGGCTTACATAATACGGTATAAAATTGGGAGTTTAGTTTCAGGTTTATAGTGGTGTGACTCTGAAATTAGTGATCATATGATTGAGTTGTTCGGCAAAGAATGATGATCATATGGATTTGCGGGAGCCCGATTATATATGTCCAATTGGTCTCTCTACTAGCTCCACATAATTCCTTAATGTTTGGCAAAATTGATTTGTGTACGCTATTGGCTAGTTTATTATGCATGGATGGTATTGACATAGGATTAGAATGGTCGACAGGATTCTCTCCGGTTGGATTCAGATTTTGTTTTGAATAATAGAGTACATAATTATTCGAACTCTAAATAAAGTTGCCATGATTTTATTTGAGATTGGATTGGAGTTGTAGAAAATTATCCATGAGAATAAGAATTTGAAATACAACTGTTTTGTGGATTTTGAATTTTGAATTTTGAATTTTGAATTTTGAATTTTGAATTTTGAAAATTGAAATTTGAATTTGAAATTTGAATTTGAAATTCGAATTTGAAATTTGAATTTGAAATTCGAATTTGAAATTTGAAATTAGAAATTTGAAATTTGAATTTGAAATTTGAAATTCAAATTTGAAATCACAGTCCAAGTGGGATTCAAATTTCTTGGGGTAAATCCACAAGGAATGAAATTCAAATTTGAGTTGGATATGGAGAGGAAAATCTTATTAGAATCCTGCTTGAATTTTGAATCCAAATCCTAACAATAATGGACGAAAATTTTAAGGATTGTCCTTATGGAATTTTCAGATTTTTTGTGGATAAGGTTCAAGAATAAATTCAAATTTCAATCCCAGTTGAATTTGGATTCTCTCCTCCCTGATTATGGCCGAAAATTTGAGGAAGATCTCCGAGGAGATTTTCGGTTATTTTGGATAAGGATGAGATAAGATTCAAGCTTGAAAATCCTAGTGGAATTTTGATTCTTCCTTATCCAAAAGTGGCTGAAATCTTGTTGGGATTTTCCCCTTGGATTTTTGGATTTTTTTGTTGAAAAAGGGAGATAAGATTCATGATAAAATCTTGTTTAGATTTGAATTGGATAATCCTAGAATGGCCGAAATTTTAATTGGGATTTTCCCTTTATAAAATTCAGATTTTTTGATTATGGATAAGGGAGAAAATCTTCTCCTAATCCAATTCGAATTCAGAGAATCACCTCATGCAAGTCTGTAAATAGAGGTCCTGCCACTCCAGTTCTCTTAGACCACGACTCTCAGGTGAGCAGGCTTATTGTTGCATAACTCACCATAACAATAAGTTCTTTAGAGATCTGGGTGGTCAGAAGAAGATTAGCAGTGCTAGCATACTGATCGTGGTTCAGAGTGTCCACAAACTCAGTCATTCGGGAATTGAAGAATAGTAGAGAATGCTAGTTGGTTGAAGCCCTCCAGTTATTCTCCTCCTGCAAGATTGACGTCCTTGAGGTATGAGTTTAAATTATTGTTGGTTTATTGTATATGGCATCATGAGATATTTAACGATCTTAAAAAAAAAATTTTTTTTCCGCTGTGCCACTCTGATACGTTTTACAGATTTATTTCCTACACTAAGGAACAAGACGATCCCATTAGTCAAAGTGTTATGGAAGAATCGCAATATTGAAGAGGCTACATGGGAGCGCAAAGAGGAAATTAGGAAATTGTACCCCCACTTGTTCTAAATTTTCGAGGACGAAAATTTTGTAAGGAGGGATGAATGTGATAATCGGAAATTTTAAGATTCTCAGAAGAATTGAAAATTGTATGTATATGACAATTTTAATGTATAAAATATGAAAAAATTGTGTTTTAATACTGTTTAGAATGCGATAAAATGTTCTAACAGTGTTAAAGAGTGTGAATTCAGAAATAGAGAATTTTCCCGAACTGAAACAGGTAAAACGGCCCTAAATCGGAGCCAAAAGCCCTAGAAAGTGCACCGAATGCACTAAAAGACCAACAACTTATGGTAGTGATTTTGGGCAAACAGAAGCAAAATAAGACAGACCGATCACATAGGAGGCGTCAGAAACCCGCCTACGCGACTTCGGTAGATTTCTGTTTAGTTTGACTTTTGGTCAAACTTTAACCACGAATTAATATATTGAATTAATTGGATGATGTCATCCATGACATCAATTAATGATGCAATAAATGAGAAAGTTAAGTGTATTTATGGTGGTAGATAGATCCAAAGGCTAGTAATTAATGTGCTTTTGGATAGAAGGCTAGGATTAGGCCAAAATTGTAAGAAAAAAATTTACAAAATTTTGGATTTATGGGCTATGAGGGAGTCGGTAGAGGGCTGTAAAAATCAGGTAAAAAAGTTGCCAAAAAGTCCCTAAAGTGTTGACAAATTGTTAGAAAAATTTACAACTTAGTCATTCCTTTGATTGCCTATAAATAGAAGTGAAAATAGCCTTAGAAAAATTAGAAAAACTGGCCAAACTTTGCCCAACTGCAGCCGTGAGCCATTCTCCCTTTACAAGCCAAAATCTTAGCAAAAATTTTCACTAAACTTGCTCCAAAATCTCATTCAAGCATCAATTGATCAAGCTTTTGAGGTGAGCCTTCATTTTGCTTGATTTCCTTGTGTTTTTCATTTAAAAATCCGTGACATGTCTATGGGAAAAATAATGAAAATTTGGGTGCAAACTTGGTGTTTTAATTGATGGTTTAGTGCTATGATTGACTTGTTTTGTGGAAGCTAGAAACACAAAATTTGAGATGTGTTTTAGAGGCAAAATCCGTGGCTTTGCAGAATGAAATGTGGAAAATGTTATGATGAAATCTTGTGAGGAAAAGTTTGATAAAAGGACCTTAAGAACAAGAAAATTTTATCTAGGATTTTGGACATGAAAAACCGTGGCTAATGTGTGTAGGTTGAAATGAAAATTTTAAGGTTTTTAATGTCGAAAAATGCATTAGAAACCATAAGATTGAAATAAGATAAAATGTCTTTATGGTGAAAAATTTTGGTGTTGGTTTACATATGAAAACCGTGGCCAAGTGTGAGGAAAATGATGAAATTATATGTTGGCTTGAATGATTGATAATGTGGAAAAGTTTTACATAGAAATTTAGTAACTTTGCATAAAATAGGCCTTTGGTATAGTGCGTAATAGGTACTAAGGTTATGAGGCATACCTAATATCAGGAAAACCTAAATTTTAAGTGAAAATGCCGACAAAATTTTGAAAATGGCATAAAAGGACATTTTAGGAAACGAGGGGTAAATTTATGGTCGGGATGGAAAACCCAAGCCCCTCGGGAACCAAGGCTTGGGAATAGGATGATAAACATTTCAGGAGTAATGAAATACCCATTTAAGGCTCCAAAACATTAGAAAAACGAGAAACGACCTTAGGTATTGAAATAGTGACGTCCGAGGGTCGGGTAAGGAATAATCACCGATTTTGCAGCAATTGATACTGTAAAAATATATTGAAGCCTAAGAAATACTATTTTTGTGATATTTGGACTTAGAAAATCCCGGAAAAATGGGAGAATAGAAATGATATGGTCCCGAGATCCGTCAGGGGTAAAATGGTCATTTTAAACGAAAATGTCTAAAAGGCCCAGAAAGGACCGTTAAGGGCTTAGAATGATTTAAATAAGATTTTGGAGGCCATAAATAAGATTTTTGAGGCCAAAATCTAAATTATATGAAGTACACAGGCGTATACTTTGAATACACAACCATGTATTGAAGAAATTAAGCAACCCAAGAGGTACACGACCTTGAACACGGGCGTTTATCAAGCCATGTATTGTTGCATGGATACTTAGGGATCACATGGTCGTGTGGAAAAAGGGCCCGAGAGGTACACGGTCTTGAACACGGGCGTGTACCAAACCGTGTACTATTACACGGGTAGAAAAAAGGGCTACACGACCGTGTAGCAAAGGACCCGAGAAGTACACAGTCTTGGACACGGGCATGTACCAAGTTGTGTACTGTTGAATAGATAGATAAGGGTTACATGACTGTGTAGGAAAGACTCGAGAGGTACACGGCCTCAAACATAAACATGTACCAGGTTGTGTATTATAAAGAAAGATGAAATACGTTGTGATGCTAAGAACAAAATGAATATATGCAAAGTAATAAATGATGATGGGAATTAACAGTCAATATTTTATCTGTAGGGACCCAAACTAGAGGTGAAAAAGGAACTGCAAAGGACGTCAGGAATTGGACATTAGCGTAGTTGTGATAAGTTTAAGTATTTTCATGTCTGCAACACAAAATACTATGATGTTTAATTATGTACTAGTTGTACATTAGATGCAAAGTCCTACGGGCACTAGGATGTAACTAACACACTTAATAATTGATAAGTCTGAATGTATACTGAGGGTACACCATGGAAAAAGGTGCTACGGCACTAGAGTGTGACTAAATTTAAGACACACCTAAATGAAAGAATGTGAAAAAACCTACGGGTATTAAAGGTTCCTGACCTTGAGGTGATGATTAATACCACCCGGTCGGAACTATAAGAGAGATGGTAATGAAATCACTTCTGGCGTACTGGCCTCCAGTAAGATGGGGGTTTACAAGTCCTTCGGGGATATAAGAATCGCTTTGGACGATGATAGACTATGGAGGATTGGCCTCAGGGTCGCTCCTAAGGTCCCTCACAGTAGCGCACAACATCGGTGCGGCCACTACGAGTTTAAAACCAGAACATAATGAAGATAATGACCGAAAATTGAATGAAAGCTATAAATGAGCATAATAATAGCATAACCAACACTAACTTTACGTATAGTGTATTCGGTTAAAGTTAACGTGAATAGTACCCGGTCAAAGTCAAAATTACTATTCACTAGTCAAAATTAAAGTTACTATTCATAGATGAATAGTATTATTCATAGGAAATTTGATTATTGATGCTTTTGAATCTATATGATTCATAGTATGTATGTTTGAACTTACTGAACCTGTTAGCTTATCAGTTTGCTCATGTTATAGGTAAGAAACCTGTCTAGTAGATACTTTAGATAGTGGCAAGATATGCGGTGCCATTGGGATAGGGAATTTTACTATGGATTATGGTCCTGCTACCAGTCTTCCGCTGAGCTTTAAAAGAAGAAATTTGAAGAAAATGTATTTTGAAATACAGAGTTGAAGCAATGTAATTTTGTAAATTATGTTGTTGTACAAAGGATGACTAAAGTATAGTTTTAAATCCTTATATAGCTTTTATATAAGAAAAGTATTTATAAAAAAAAGGCTCTAAAATATAAAGGTTTAAAAATGAAATAAAGTTTTTGACGACCCAATGAGGTTCATAGGCTGTTTCAATCGACTACAAAGTTTGATTGTAATGGTTTCACGTGGTCGAAATTAGGGAGTCACAATATGTACTCCTATATTTTAAAGAGATCGAAAGATTTTTCTTTTGTAAAAAATCAACAATATAGGTGAGTCATTTTTGAACCCAAGTTTATCTTAAGGGTAAAGTTTAACATGTTCGGTTGTTAAGATAACCCCATCAATTTTACCTAAAAAACATAAGTAATTCCAAGACAGAAGTTGAGCATTTTATATTGCTAATATAACCCTCATCAATTTTGCCTCAAAAGTATAAACAATTCTACTAGATTAGGCAAAAATCCTTTGTTAAACCCCTGATAAGTACGAAATATGCCACCGTATCTGGTCGGATCAGGAGAACCATTGTGGGTCCACCAATGTTAACTTTTAATTCATACTAAAGGTAGCGATTGAGATCAATTTCAATTCCCTACATGGAGGAGTCAAATACATTTGTGTGTGCAACCAAGCCAAGGCTCACTTTGAAGGGATTTTGACACTTTGGCTCTGTTTGGATCAGAGTTTTTTTTTTTTTTTTTGAAAAATGAAAAATTTTTAGATATGAAAAATAAAAAGTTGTTTGAAATTTTTTTAAAAGTGAAAAGTTGTTTAGGTGAATGAAAACTTTTTTCTTTTTTCTTTTTTCTAAAGAGCTCTTTTTCCATTTTTCAAAATTGAAAATTTTGGATATTCAGATACGAAAATTTAGAAAAATCCATTTTTTTTAGAATAAATTTTTTTTTATTTTCTAACTTTGGAGGAGTCAAACAAACAGATGGTTTAAAACGTGTCCAAACTTCACATAAGATATCAAGGGATCACCATGTGAGAAATTGCAATAAACATTCTAGCACATTCCCAAGAGGTAACTAATTGGGCACGTGATCAAAATAAACCATGAGGTCCGTTTACTTTTTTTTTTTTTTTTGGTTTTTGCAAAAGGACTGTCCTCTCGGTTGCCTATCCTATAATAATGATAATAAAAAATAATATTAGAAATAAGGTGATGTTTTGATAAATAAAATAAAATAATATTATTTTTAATATTTTTTATAGTAAATATAACATTAATATATAGATAAATGGATTGAAGATGTGCTCCCGGTTTTTTATAATTTGGGTACATAATGAGTTTGTTATGATTTGGGTACTTAATGAGCAGTTCAATGTAATACCAGTGTATAAGGCTGCAAGCTCCTAACCTTTGAATCCAATCGTATCTCTAGTAGGATAGTCTACGGTCGACTTGCATGCTATGATATAGTATTTTGCAATGAAATTAATTATTACTTGTGCTCGAGACCACTAGTCAATTTCCAGCACTTAACCGTAGTTTCCTTTTGTCTTTCGGTGTCCCATGGCTACTTTAGCATTCTAAATATCTCTACCAATCTATCTAATTAATTTAGTTAGATGGTCATTCTTTTACAAGAGATCTTAGGACACGTTTATCAAATCATAAAGAAATATAATAAAAAAATACAATGGAATTGAAAAATTAAAAAAATAAGAAGACAAGTTATTGAGTTCTTTTTGGGTATTTATTTGTCTATTAAATAGTGTAAAAGGAACTAATCACATTCCTTTCTTATGTTTATTAATCTTAATAATGTTAATTTTATTAAAATAATTATTAAAATATCCTTCTTCATATCCTAAAAATCACTAATACATAAAATTTATCGAGGTTATATATACAAATTTGGTGTTTATTCTTTTTCACAAGTAATCAATATCAAAAAGATGCAAAAATTGACATTCTCCTTTTTTATTATCTGTATAACCCACTAAATTCTCGTTCTTCATTTTATAAATAATAGAAAAAGAAAATTACTACTCCTTTTCTCTTTCCATTTTATGCAAAGTAAACATACCCTTAAAATTAAGTCATCCCCGTGGTCTTGGTCTAATTACCTTTGAGTTAAGGGTAAGTGACTCGGAGTCATCTAAGAACTCTATTATCTCCCTTGATAACCCTTTTTTTTTTTAACTTAAAAATATAACTATAGTTCTGTTGGGGGAGGGCCGCTGACGTTGAGGGAGGTCCTCAAGAATCATTAAAACATAAAACCAAACCCCTTTTAAACCGTATTTTGTCAACGATAATCATACTCTGATGACAAAAAGTTTAGCAAAAGATGAGATTAGCATTTTGTTTTTCCCCAAGAAATAATAACTACCATATACTTTTTATATTTAATTTGGTAAACAATTAACTGTGGACCAACGGTAAATCAAGTGTTGTTCCTTTTGCTTTGGTCACATGGAGGGTGATGAGAAAGAAGGTCATCGATTAAGCCCGAAAAGAAAATGATAGTAATGATGATAGAATCGGGTTCTTTTGAGACAATGAGCATTACTAAGAACCCTTTTAACGACTATTATACAGGCACATGGTCCCCAACAGTGGATGAATGCATCTGTGTTGTGCGGTTATGCTATGCCACTTTGCGACTTTGACAATCGGATTGGCGGGGAGAATTTTTATATATTGAATCATGTCATTTATCAGTTGGGGAACATTATATATATCTATATATACGTATATATATAAATTGGATAAGTATATATACACACATGCACTTAGATATTAAATGTTTTGAGCATTACCCTATCAAAAAATAGAGATTTTAGACACGTCATTTATTTAAATAAGAATAAATAACATTGAAATACGTATAAATTAAAAGGTAAAATTTTAATGAAGATAATATGAAAATTTAATATTAAGCAAAAAAAAAATAAAAAATCATAAAATTTTTTATTAGAATTAACTCTAGCGGAGTTTATTTAAGAACTTTTATTTAAAGGATAAATCAGAAAACTACAAAATTTTTAAAGCAGAATTAAAATTAAAAAAATTTTTAATAGCCCTCCACTCGGTCCTTAACAAATCTGCCGCTGGTTGTACGCATCCACATTTAACAATGCCAACATGCTGTCGCAAGCTTGAGAGTTTCTGGATCACATAATTTACTATTATCCCGATTTATATAGATCCTATACCTACATGCAATTGCAATTACCTACGTAATGGTTTTATCAGAGATATTACATACATACACGCAATCATTGAAAAAGATGTGTAAAATAAATAGGTTATAAACTGCCATAACACTACTTATCCTTATTATCAGATAAATCACCAACTTGCCATCAATGTTTTGTTGATCTGTGATAAATAAATAAAAAGACTAAAAAAAAAAAAACCAGAGGCATAGTTAGAATGCACTCTTATTAAGTAGGAGCACAAATTTCCCTTTTTTTTTTTTTTGGGTTAATAAGAATACAATTAGGCACCTACTAGTTTAACCAAGGGACACTGACTAATTGTTTTGGCCTATGTTCGGTACAGTGGAAAAGAGAGAAGAAAAAATTGGAGGAGAGATAGGCCGGTACAGTGGAAAAGAGAGAAGAAAAAATTGGACGAGAGATTTCAAAGAGGAAAATAGAATTTTGACTATTTGATAGAATAAAAAATGTGAAGAGAATGAAATTATGAATCCAAGAGATTCATCATATTTTATTCCTTTCGACACAGGAACGAAAATAGTAGAGGAAAGATTGGTTAGAGATTGATAAGTAAAATCTCTAATTTTGTCGTTATTCTCACATTTTTTTAATTTATATGATGCTGTAATTGTAAAATGCATTAAATTAAAAATTTTCTTTCTCTTTACTTTATTTTTTATCAAAGAACATAAAAAAAAAATATTTCTTTTTTTTTTATTTCCTTTACCTAGGTAATTTACTCTTATTTCCTCTCTATTTTCCTCTATCTCTATTTTCCATTCCATTTTAAGATGTCTTCCTAATTGACCGCACCACATTAGGTAAAATTGAACCCATTATTCGAGTAAAATAGGTCAATTATTGGGTAAAATGTATTTAAGCTATATACATATTTCTTTTTATGAAAAAACAAAGAGAACTTATGAAAAAAGAAAGAGATTCCAATTATGGAATTTAGAATCCTATTAAAAAAAAAAAATCCCACTCATTTCTGCAACTTTCACATGTGCTTTTTCTCAGCCATGCCATGGTGTGGTCCGTACACCACAGTCCCACAAGACCTCCACTTGAGACTACATGTATGCGTGTATATATATATATGTATGTGTGTGTATGTATGTATGTATGTGTAGTGTTTTACCCATTTTTTCTCTCACTCTCTCTCTCTCTTTCTTTTTAGTGTCACGGGTGATCTTATAAAAATTGGAACGTTGGAAGCAAGTAGACAAGCAACGTAGAGAAGGTGCCAAAATGGAGGATTCTGACTCCTCAAAACTCATGTACATTACTATAGCCAAATATACAGATATCAATCTATATGGCTAAGTACTAAAACAAGGATTTTTTTTTTTTTTTTGTAGTTTTACACATCACTGTGAAAACTCCAGAAAACAAAAATCCAGCTATGCACAAAAGGACACCAAGAAAAGCCTCAAAAAAATGCAAGAAAACAAAATAAAACGGCTCAAACTTTCTTTAGTCCAACCCATTTTTCTTCTTCTTTTTTTTTTTCTTTTCTTTTTTCTTTTTGCCAAATAAAACGTTCAAAAGCACACCACCCGAGAAAGGCTTTACAGATCCTCCATCCTCTTACTCACTTCCCCAGCTATTAAATACTCTGCTACTAGCCCTGTCTTTACTCTCTCTCTCTCTCTCTCTCTCTAGGAACAAAAGTGGTTCTTTTACACGGCGAAGAACGCCGCTTTTTCGGCTATTATCACTTCTTGAGTGTGAAGTGGTTAATGGGTTTTCTTCACTTTCCCTTCCCAGCAATGTTCACTGTTTAGAAAAGTGTTTCGGGGTTTTCTTCATTGATGTTGTAGAAATGGAGGAACTGGGTTTTTGAGCAGCAGGTTTTTGTTCTTTCTGGGAGTGTTTGTTTCCCGGGATTTTAGTGAAATTCTAGAAATGAAGGGCATTTATGGGTTTTGTTTGGTAGCGGGGCTTTGTTTTGGGATGTTTATTAGCAGCTTGTGCCAGGATGATTCGGATAACATTGCAGCTATTTACATTGTTACTCTTAAAGAAGCTCATGCTTCTGGTCAGTACTATGATGAGATGGGATGGGAAAATCATGGAGCCGAATGTGGTCCTTCTGAGAGGTTGAGAGTTCATAAACCAAGGTACTTTTATTTTTATTTAATTTTATTTCCTAGATTTGTTTTTATTACATTCATTAGGAATCTCAAGTTAGTTTTGTTTATTTATTTGTTATTGTTTAGTCTATTATTACCTTTATTTTATTTGAAACCACGTGAAAAGTTGTTATTTTCCCGTTGGAAGCAGAGTTCATACTACTTTGAATAATTTTTGTGCTCAATTTTCCTTTCACAGCTTGATGGTTTCTCAATGAGAGTAAAAAAAGGGGTTAAAATTTTTCTGCGAATTATGTTTGCAACTTGCTTGAGTGTCTTGCTCTTGGGTCCTTTGTTTGCCTGCTGGTGGGGTTTCTAAGGAAATTGTCCCTCATGAACGTGGCTAATCTTTTACTGCAAAACATTATTTTGTTGGGTTTGATCTTCCATTATTGAACATATTATTGGGCAATAGTGAGGGTAGTATTTTAGTTTTCCAAGTTGTTCTCTCTGTTTGTTTCCATGATTTTAACTTTTGATCCAGTTTGCATCTGTTGGTGGTTCAATTGTGCTGATGATGTTTTGAATGTATTGTATTAGATATAGAAACATTTCTAGAATAGATCGGCAGTACGGTTCTTATATTGCACGAGTTCATGATTCATTATTGAGGAGGGCACTTAGCGGGCAGAAGTATCTGAAGCTGTATAGCTACCACTACTTGATTAATGGGTTTGCCGTGCTTGTTACACCGCAACAGGTATTTATCCTTATTGATACTTCCTAATCATAGTTATTGGGCATAAATGTATTGCGTTCTACTGTAATACAATAAACAATATGCTTAAACTTGCATCTTGTGACCGGTACGTCTATTACCCATATGAAAAATTTGGTCATTCCTACGTTATATTGTGTGCTTTTGGTGAGTCCTTAAAACGGTGATATTCACCAATAATGTACTTTATTGAATCATTAAAATGTTGACATTTCTGGATTTGAAGGCAGATAAGCTTTCAAGAAGAAGAGAAGTGGCTAATGTGGTACTGGATTTCTCCGTCAGAACTGCAACTACCCATACTCCTCAGTTTTTGGGTTTACCACAAGGGGCTTGGGCCCAAGAAGGAGGATATGAATCTGCAGGAGAAGGAGTTGTAATTGGGTTTATTGATACTGGCATCGATCCAAATCACCCAAGTTTTGCTGATGATACATCTGGCCGGCCGTATCCAGTTCCTCACCATTTTTCTGGCATCTGTGAGGTGACTCCGGATTTTCCATCTGGTTCGTGCAATAGGAAGCTTGTTGGGGCTTGCCATTTTGCAGCGTCAGCTATAACCAGAGGAATTTTCAACAGTTCTCAGGACTTTGCCTCACCATTTGACGGCGATGGCCATGGATCGTGAGTCTTTGTGGCCTTTTTCTAATATGTTGTACCTTGCTCTTGCGGCTTTTGAGCCTATTTGAATTAACTATATTCCTTATTTATAACATAACTGATTTTTTATGTTTATTTTTTTTCCCATTAGAAGAACAATCTAGGTTACTCTCAATAGTTTACCAACTATTTATTCATGCCAAAATTTTTAGGCAAAGAAAAAGTGTAGAAGACTATATCTGTAATCACCTCATCAGACCGGATATATATATATATGTATATGTATGTATGTATTTTTTTATACGCCCAAATGGGCTGCTTGTGAAGTCCATCATTAAAATATTGTCCAGATGTAAGAAATCCTATCAAAGTAATGAACATGCAAGTTTAAACGCTAATAACACTGTGTCTAAAGTCTTTTGTCTGAGGCACAACCTCAGTAGTTGCAATCAAGTATGATTACTTAAAAATATCTCATCTATTTATTATTGCTGCTTTTAATTTTTCCTTGTGCGTCTGCCTAAACCGTCTTCATGTTAGAGAAATGTGTTCTGCAGATCTTGTTGATTTGAATGTTAGAAAGACAAGTTTATTTTGCTAAGATGTTTCAACTTGCAGCATATGATAATCAATTCTTCCATATCTTTAAACAAATTACATCCTTTGTGCAAAATCTAAACAGATATTAAATACATTTTATGATGGTATTTTACAGGTTGTTTTGGTGCTTGTGTTAAAATAAATAAATAAAAATAAAAAGAAACCCAACTACTTTTGACCTTTTTTTTTTTTTTTTGTGTTTTTCATCTGTTCAATTCTTTAAAGGCGGCTAATTGGTCACATTTTAATGTACAGGCACACAGCTTCAGTGGCTGCAGGAAACCATGGGGTTCCGGTCATAGTTTCTGGGCACTGCTTTGGAAATGCAAGTGGGATGGCTCCTCGTTCACAGTAATCATCTAAATCCTTTGTTCTTATTGTTTTGCCATCAGTTATGCAGGCGTTTTTCTTTTAAAAAATTGCTTTGCATGTAAAACTTTAATGTCTTAACTAGGTTACCTCTATGTTTTCCAGCATTGCCGTTTACAAGGCATTGTACAAGAGCTTTGGTGGTTTTGCTGCAGATGTTGTTGCCGCAATAGACCAGGTACGTACAATTTGCTTATTCTGCTTTCTGCAATTATTTCTCTTGTGACACTCCATTGTCCGTTCTGTTATTTCGAATATTCTTTACTTTTCCATTGATTGTATGATTAAACAATCGAAGGTGTGCAATTATGCATAGATTTGTATTTTAACTTTGGTACTATGTAATATATTTTCAGGCTGCACAGGACGGGGTCGACATTATAAGCTTATCAATAACGCCAAACAGGCGTCCTCCTGGTCTCGCAACATTTTTTAATCCCATAGACATGGCACTGTTATCAGCTGTGAAGGCTGGTATATTTGTTGTGCAAGCAGCAGGAAATACTGGGCCCTCCCCAAAGAGCATGTCTTCTTTTAGTCCGTGGATCTTCACAGTTGGCGCTGCTTCTCATGATAGAGTGTACAGTAACTCTATTGTCCTTGGAAACAACGTCACTATCCCTGGGGTTGGTCTAGCACGTAAGTTTGTCATCCCATTTTGCTGTTCCATTTCTTGTTATTTTTGTCATTAGGCATTGCCTGGAAAACACTTTCTTGCTTCACATGCATACTTTACAATGTGAAATCAAACGAAAAAGTGACAACATGATTTGAACTGGGGTCATTACTTTGAGTTGTCAATGTCCATCAGTTGTTGGACTTTTTTGACATATTTCCTAATAGCATGGTACTTCCTGTCATCAAATGACAAAGAAATGAAATAGAAAACTCTTAAGAACAGAACAAGAAGAATACATACAAAAAAATCAGTATGTTGTGTTTTGGCTCGAATTTTCCATCCTATTTCTTAATTTTCCTCTTACATTAATTATTATTCTTTGGGAAGTTCTGTTGATAGCTTTTACCTTTTTTTGTGCACTACTAGATGTTGGGAACAAAAATAGTACTACCTCCGCTGCAATTGCTCACACATGTTGTTATTTAAAGGATTTGTGGGTAAATGGCCTATTTTAATAAGTCTTTAATAAATTGCCGAAGTTTTGTAAATTTAGCAGAACGGCCGTTTTTTTAAAAAATGTTCTATTAGTCTTAATTTGTATGTTTTACAAATTAATTATGGTTAATCATTGACTGACCATAGTCAATTACTGGTTAGTGGTTATTTTCGTAAATTCAAAAAATTTTGGTCATTTATTTAAACTGTCCACCTTTAACCTTTCTAGTTTGTCAATATCATCACCTATTAAGATTTTGTCATCCACATAAACAATCAAGATAGCTACGTTACGTTCTCTTGAATGTTTATAAAACATACCATACTCTGCTTGACTTTGACAAAGCCATGATTTTTAACAACCTTCTCAAAGCATTCAAACCACGCCCTTGGATATTGTTTCAGGCCATATAGGGACTTTTTTAACTTGCAGACTTTATCTTCACCAAACTTCTTAAAACTTGGATGTAGGCGCATATACACTTCTTCAAGGTCTCCATTCAAGAAGGCAATTTTTACATCTAATTGATGTAAGGGCCAGCTATAATTCACCGGCTACGTAGTAGGACCTGAATTAAGTTAATGATGGCAATCGGAGCAAATGTTTGTTGGTAGTCAATCCCAATGGTTTGTGTAAACCCTTTTGCTATGAGTCTTGCTTTATTCCTCTCCACACTACCATCAGCTTTATATTTCACCATAAACACCCATTTGCACCCTACAGTCTTCTTGTGCTTAGGTAAGCTCACCAATTCCCAAGTGCCATCCCTTTCCAGAGCATTCATCTCTCCCATAACAGCTAACTTCCAATTCAGATTACCCGGGGCTTCCTTAATGGTCCTCTGAACAAACAGGTTAGATACATTAGAAGTAAATGCTCTGTAACTATTGGAAAGTCTATCATAGGATAAATATTTTGCAATGGGATATACACTTTTGGACTCCTTTCCTAATGGCTGTAGGAAGATAATTTTGGGTTAGACAATTGAAGGGGAAGGAGATGGAATAGAGGCAGATGGAGGAGGAACAGAATTAGGATTAGTAGGAGTGACTGGATTGGGATTAGAATTACCTGAATTACTTGGACCTTTTTCCAATGATTCTGATTGGCTTTGTGGCAAAATGGTTGGTAGGTCCTTACTCTTCTGTTGAGTACTTTTATTTACCTTATCTTTCTGCTATTTTTTTACATGAATCTGCTGTCATTTTTCTTCTTAATGAGGAATATATTTGTTTCGGTCCCGAAATAGCCATTTGCAGTACTTACCTCATGATGCATGCATGCATTTCACAACTTGTATACGGTTTATTATTTCGACGGTTATGCTTGGAAAGTAATTTAATTTGTATCTTTTTTCATTCAGCGGGGACGGGGAAAGATGTAATGTACACTCTAGTTTCTGCTATTCATGTGTTAAGCAACGACACAACAGTTGCTGATGATATGTATGTGGGTGAATGCCAAGACTCTAGTAAATTCAACTATGATCTTGTCAAAGGGAACCTTTTAATCTGCAGCTATTCAATCCGATTTATTCTTGGGATTTCCACAATCCAACGGGCATTGGAGACAGCAAAAAACCTAAGTGCAGTGGGTCTTGTGTTCTGCATGGATCCTTTTGTACTTGGTTTCCAGCTTAATCCGGTTCCAATGAAAATTCCTGGTATCATAATTCCATCACCCGAAAACTCTAAGGTAAGGTACTATGTTTAGGTGGAAGAATTATGTAGTCTCTCTCTCTCTCTCTGAATTTCATTAAGGCTTTGTGGTACTGCTGGCAGATTTTACTTCAATACTATAATTCCTCTTTGGAGCGAGATAGTAAAAAAAAAATTGTCAAATTTGGGGCTTCTGCTAGAATTTGTGGCGGACTAAAGGCAAACTACAGTAATTCTGCTCCAAGGATTATGTATTACTCTGCTAGAGGACCAGATCCGGAAGATAACTCTCTTGATGATGCCGACATAATGAAACCCAATTTGGTAGCTCCTGGAAATTTTGTTTGGGCCGCATGGAGTTCTGCTGGTGGTGACTCGATTGAATTCCTTGGTAAAAGTTTCATGGAAATTACAATTTACAAACAATACGTTCTGCAGATTGAAAATTATGCCATGTTCTGGATAGCTAACACTGACGTTTCTTTTTTACTTTTCGACCTTTTAGGTGAGAAGTTTGCAATGATGTCTGGCACGAGCATGGCTGCTCCTCATATTGCTGGGCTCGCTGCACTTATTAAGCAGAAGTTCCCAAGTTTCAGTCCTGCTGCCATTGCGTCTGCCCTTTCAACAACTGCTGCTTTATATGATAATTATGGCGGACCTATAATGGCTCAGCGTGCTTTTGCTGAACCGGATTTAAACCAATCCCCTGCAACACCTTTTGATATGGGCAGTGGTTTCGTGAATGCAACTGCAGCACTGAACCCTGGCCTGATTTTTAATACCAGTAAGTCGCTGTTTATAGCACAAATTGATGGTAATTTAGCTTATTAACTACATTGTATTAGTGTGTTAGAACTTGGTATTCTTGTTGGATTGGACTAGAACGTAGTGTTGTATAGAAGATAAGTATTTGTGATCTTTATAATTTTGACATCTTGTCATCATGTGTGGCAGTCTTATTTGGCCCATGTATGGTTGCATGTGATTCAAGTTTTACGAATAGGCTTACACGAATGTGGGAATGTTATTAGAAGTTTGTATAGAAGATAAGTATTTGTGATCTTTATAATTTTGACATCTTGTCATCATGTGTGGCAATCTTATTTGGCCCATGTATGGTTGCATGTGATTCAAGTTTTACGAATAGGCTTACACGAATGTGGGAATGTAATTAGAAGTCTGATGTACCTTTTGGGTGTGTTTCCTTTTAAGTTTAAGAGCTTGTTGGGTAAGAGAGAAAAATGGAGAGAGAGAAAGGGGTGCGGAATTTGAAATCCTTCAGAGAACCCTGATTTTAATGTCTTACATATCTCCCAATATGGAAAAAATAGTTTAGAAAATTCATACCAAATGCAGAAAGAGAAATGATATATACCTTTCTTCCTTCATATTATGTTCCCTCTTTCACTTGAGACACCCTAAGATTTTAGGACAAGTGAATGAGTGGAACCAGATTGTATATGGTTGTAACGTGTAAATGTAGGTTAATATTGATAATGATTTGGGCTCTTGCAATCTGAAGCAATTGAGGTAAATTGGATTTTCTCACCTTATATATTTTTCATTTGGATTAAAAACAAGCAAGGGATTTGATATTTTTACAAATATTGTGATGGAAAAGACACTGTACTAGGAGTTGAATTTTAATGATATTTATTTCCATGATATTCAGCTCATATGTTTTTCTATCGACATGAATTGAAGCTTTGATGCCTTTGAACATTTTCATGTCGAAAAAGCTACAATTTTCTCAAAACTCTGGTCATCTATGGTATTGTCATTGTTGTTGTGATTGTTTCTGGCTCTAAGGCAACACTATGCCTGATATAACAACGTTTTTGGTGCAGGTTATAACGATTATATGTCGTTTCTATGTGGCATTAATGTATCAGCTCCTGTTGTTCGTAACTACACCGGCGAGGACTGCTGGGTTTACAATTCTAGCATCAATGGTGCTGATTTGAACTTGCCCTCAATCACAATAGCGAAACTTAACCAGTCCAGAACTGTCCAGAGAACGGTGACCAACATCGCAGAAAACGACACTTACAGTGTGGGTTGGAGTCCTCCCTATGGAGTTTCGGTGAAGGTTTCTCCATCTCACTTTTACATTGCCAGTGGGCAGAAACAAGTCTTGACCATAGTCTTGAATGCAGTGCTTAACAACTCAGTCGCTAGTTTCGGAAGAATCGGACTTTTTGGAAGTAAAGGTCATGTCATTAACATTCCTTTGTCAGTCATTATCAAAACCATGTATAATACAACTAACAGCTGAGATTCGAGGCTGATGCTTTATTAATATTATTATCACTCTTTTGTTTAGTTTGTAGTTTGTAGTTTGTAGTTTGTCTGCTCTATCCTTTTGTTGGGTTTTGTCATCTCTTTGAGCGGTTAGCTATGCCAATTTTTTCATTCGTTGCATTGTAAATGTGGTCATGTAAATTTTTAAGCTGGTTGTAATGTAGATGTAGTAATTAATAATCCAATGTCTTGTGTCCCTCTCTCTCTTTCTCTAAGTTGCCATTTATTTTTTAGGATTTGAAAAATTCATTAATATATACACACTCACATTTATGCATGTATATGAATATATGTTTATATATATGTTTTGTATGCTGACAGGAGCAAACCATTTTGCGTTTGGGGTTTCTGGATAGGATGTGGTGCCAAAATTCCTTTATTATCATATATATATATATATTAATTTAAAAATTTAGAACTTAGTTGATATATTTTATATGTACGGGTATGTGTCTATAAATTAAATAAATAAGATATAAAAATTTTGAAAATTATCAATGAAATGAGGAATTTATCTAAATATATATTTTGCTTGTATGTGATGTTTTATAAATATAAAAATTTTTTAGATTATTTTGTATGTAACTTTAAACATTGTATATAAGTGTTATATACAGAGAATAATGTTTAAAGTAAAATTATTAAAATAGTTTAAATTTTGTCGATAATTATAAATTAAAGTAGGGATTTCTAATTTAAAATTACTAATGTAGTTCATTATTTTTTGAATGAAATAATCTTATTCTAGATTGTTAATAATGAGATTATTGGAATGAAAGTATTTTATGTAATATGATTACATAGGACTGGAACGTGATTAATTATGAATTTTTAATAAATTTCGTTGTTAAATAAAGCATTTAATGTTAATCAATGAAGATCGTATATTAATTAATCTTAATTTTGAATAATTGATAAACTTTTATTTATGATAATATGTTCTGACATATTGAGTAATGATACATGTGAATAGTATCAAAGTCTTGATATATTGAGAGTATAATAAAATAAATAATCAGGAATATTAATTTACAAGATGAAATCTATTCCTTTACAACGAAGCATTGATTCCTATAAAATACATTATTCATTAAAATATCAGTAAACTTATAGAGAAAGTTATAATTAAAAAGGTTAACGGAAAACTCTAACTTTAATTATGAACCATTTATAGAGGGTTAATTCGTATGTAGTGAGTGTATCAATGGACAACACAAATTTGTGAACGTGATTGTTTTATAATTTTAAGAGTGTAATTCCAAATTTATAGTGGAGTAATTTGAAATTAATAATTTTAATATATTAATTAAGGTGTTGATTAATTATCAAAAATTATTAAAACTTAAAATTATAATGTCCATAGTTCCTCTCAACGCCTCCACAAGATTAACATGAACTAGATATATATCATATTGGGTTATGATTGTTGATTTAGAATTCAGAATTCTAAATACACACATTAATTAATTTGATTGATTAATATTAAAATTAATTTAATATTGTTTTAAATTAATATGGATGAATCTAATATTTTTTTTTTGGAAGAGAGAGATATTTTATTTCCATTCTTATATCCCTTGTGTTTCCAAATTTTTTTAATTATTTTTAAAAAATAAGGAGGAAACGTTTCCTCCACACACAAGTTAACACACATAAACTTTAATATATATACATATTATAAGGAAAAGGGAGGGGGAAGCAACGGTTTCCTCCTCCTCAAAATTAAAAATAAAAAAATAGAAAAGAGCAAATAATGGAGGGATAACGTTTCCTCAATTTGAGGAAAGGCAGCGAGATTTTATAATCCCACCACGTGTGGTGGTGGGATGATATTTTTTAAAATTAAAAAAAAATATCTCTTTATCCCACTAATAAAAAGAAGAGATCAGTACGTATTCTGATACATGATAGTATTTCAGAAGAAAACCTATTTAAAAAGAAATATTACATATTTTTGAGAAAAATGAGTGATAACCATAGGTGACCTTTCCATTCATCCATCTTATATATTGAAAAACCCATTAGAATGCTCACACGTTTGAGTTCATGTTGGTTTGGAAAAATGTTAAGAAAGAGTCGTGGTATTCCTTGAATTTCATAGCTCAAGACGATAAAGAGGAGTTCAAGATTAACGACCTAATCGTATGACAGTCAAACTCTTTTCCCTCTATTTAATTTATTTACAGTTAAATTAATATGAAATAATGATTGCATTAATTTTTTATTTTTGCGATTCGATCGATACCACGCTTCCACATATTTTTTTTTTTGAAATTCTGGTTTGAGAAACCAACAATTGGTATCAAAGTGGTTTTTATTTCATGCTAATTTAATACATGATTAAATAATAATTCATGTATGTTTATATGGGTAGGCACCTTTTGCATATGATGTATGTTTATTGTGTGATAATGTATGTTATGTGAATGGATTAGTCGTCAATTTTTCTCAGTTCCATTAAAATAGTTTTTATTTATTTATTTTTACTTTGATAAGGTCAATTGTAAAATAGGAATCAATATGTAATTTTGTTATTTTTCAAATGTTGGCGGATCATTGTCTATGTGATTTTTTTTTTTTGGATAAGTTCCAAATTATTTTTTTTTAAGGGGGGTGGGGTGCAAGGAATTCATCACCTACAACCATGACCAGTAACCATTGCCAACAGTAGGAAAAAACATAAGAGTATGCAGTCGAATTTTAAAATTTTTTTCAAATATTGTTAAATAACTCATGTTGCCATATACAATAAATTATCAATAGTCATATACCTTCGAAGGAAAACATCTGGCTTTTATATGCCTTCAAAGGAAAACAACAAGAAAGTCGGAGGAAGTGACTGAGGGGCTTTAACCAAATAGCCTTCTTTACTATTCTCCAAATTCCAGACAGTAGAGTGTGTGGGCACTCAGTTTTTCGATCGGCATTCTAGCGTGCCTTGTCTCCTTCTAACCTCCTAGATCCTTAAGAATTTATCATTACTAGTGAGATGTGCAAACAATAAATTTACTAGCCTGAGAGTCTTTGATCTTGAGAAAATAAGCGTTTGGTATTGTTTTTGAAATCTGTCATGTTTTCAAATTCTCTGAATTTGAGATCGTTTTGAAAACAATTCTGAGAACGTTTTTGAAATTGTGTTTGGTTTTATTTTCTGAGTGTATGTTTTGAGAAACAAAAAAGTGAAATTGTGTTTGGTTATATTTTTGAAAACCAGTCATTTTATAAGTATTCTATAAAAACATATTTATGTTTGATTTAAAAAAAAATTATTATGAATACCAAAAATTAATAAAATTTTTTAATTGAAAAATGAATTAAAAATTAATAACCATAATATTTAAGTAATTACTATATCAATTAAATCTTAATTAACCATAATAATTAAATCAGAGAAATGGGAAAAATGAAATTAGAGAAAACGACTTTTAGTCGTTTTCAATTTTACGTTAGGAGCAAAGGAGATTTTGGATTCGTTTTGAAATCTGTTTTCAAAAACGATACAAACCAAACATAATTTCACATCGATTTTGAAATCGATTTCCTAGGGAATCGTGAAATCTGTTTTAGAAACAAAACCAAACACGCACTAAGAGTGCCAAAACCCTTATTTATAAAATTGCATTAGGTGATTTTTGAATTTTAAATTGAACCAAAAATAGATTTTTCTCTCTTCCAAGACCCCCCTAGGCCGATTTCTCCAAGGGGAAATCTCCCTAAAAAATTTAGCTACAATAGTTTGAGGAGAATTCAAAATTTAAACAAGATTCAAACAAAATTTTTCCTCTCCCTTATCCACTTATAAACTGATTCCTTCCCTGAGGATAACCCCCAAAAAATTTTGGCCATAATGAGATAATTGTGATTAAAAATTTGATTCAAATTTCAAACTCCATAAATATTGGGATTTTATCTCCATGGATAATTTTTCATAACTCTAAATCAAATTTAAATAAAATCATGGTAACTTTATTTGAAATTCAAATAATTGTGTAATCTCTTATCCAATACAAAATTCAAATTTAAATTAGGACAAAATCTTGTTTTCCATCCTTATGCAAAGTAGATGACACCTTTTAGCGCCTAGGAAAAGATTTTGTTCAATTCAAATTCAAATACCATAATCATTTAAATTTCAAATATTTATTTTAAGACAAGATTTTCAAAATTCAAATTAATCACATATTTGATTTTCCAAACCAAATATATTAATTTAAATTTTAAATCTTATCTTTCAAAATAAATATTAATTAAGGGTTGGCTTGGGGGAGGTTTTGAAGATGTATTTTTGGAGATGTTGGTTTTGAAAATGAGATATGGTGTTAGAGATTGTGTTTGGGATAAAATTTTTTAGAAAAAAGTTGTTATGAAAAAGAGTGTATAAAAATTGTTAAATAAGTAGTATAAAGAACCTTTTTGGGAGTACGTACCATATGGGGGATGAAATTAGGGGGTGTTTAGATAAAGAGTTTGGAGACATGATTTAGTTGTCTCCAAGCCAACTTTTTTTTGCCTTCAACATTTATGCAAAACTCCAATTGTACTTGCATGCATTCCTAAGCATTAATTTTTACCACATTATTTAAAATTTAAACCCTTTTATTTCTATAACAACTTTTTTAACTAAATATTTACCTCAAACACAATTTCAAAAATCATATTTGGTTTCCAAAACCAACATCTCCAAATATTTTTTTTTGTTGAAAATCTATTCAAATGCTTCTAAATGTGACAGCAAATAAAAATAAAAAAAATCTTAGATTGCATGCCGTAAAATTTCCAGTCAAAATCTACACACAATTTTTCAGATACAACATAATACAACCCATAATTATACAAAAACATCCAGAAGGTTATTAACTAAAATGTTATAATAATTATCATTACTTATTGATTTACATAAGAAACCATACATGTACAGTATATTACGACAAATGTCAAAGTCTATATCATGAATACTGTGTTGGAAAATTAATCGGTAAAAACGTATCAGATTGGCGCAGCGGAACAATAAAAATTTTTAGATCGTTAAATATCTCATGATGCCATATACAATAAACCAACAACAATTAAAACTCATACCTCAAGGACGCCAATCTTGCAGGAGGAGAATGACCGGAGGTTTCAACCAACTAGCCTTCTCTACTATTCTCCAATTCCTGAATGGCTGAGTGTGTGGGCACTCTGAACCTCGATCGGTATGCTAACACTGCTAGTCTTCTTCCGACCACCCAGATCTCTAAAGAACTTTATTGTCACGATGAGCTGTGCAACAATAAGCCTGCTCACTTGAGAGTCTGTGGTCTGAGAGAACTGGAGTGGTAGGTCCTCTATTTATAGACCTGCATGAGGTGAATCTCTGAATTTGAATTGGATTAGGAAAAGATATTTTTCCTTATCCAAACCAATAAAATCCGAATTTTTCCAAGGGAGAATCTCCACAAAAAATTCGATTTTTCTTAGGATAAATCCAATCCAAATCAAAACAAGATTTTAACTAGAATTTTATCTCCCTTTTTCAACCCAAAAAATCCGAAAATTTCAAGGTGAATCTTCCCTAAAGATTTCGGCCATTATGGATAAGGGAGAATCAAAAATTCCACTAGGATTTTCAAGCTTGAATCTCATCTCAACCTTATCCAAAATAACCGAATTTCCTAGGAGATTTACTCCCTAATTTCGGCCACTTTTCAGGGAAGGAGAGAATCCAAATTCAACTAGAATTGAAACTTGAATTTTCCCTTGAATCCTATCCACAAAAACCGAAATTTGCTTGAGGATTATCCTCAAAATTTCGTCCCTTATTTGTTGGGATTTGGATTCAAAATTCAAGTAGGATTCTAACAAGATTATCCTCTCCAAATCCAACTCAAATTCGAATTTCAAACCTTGTGGATTTTCCACAACAAATTCGAATCCTACTTGGACTGTGATTCAAAATTTTGAATTTCAAATTTCAAATTCAAATTTCAAATTTCAAATTTCAAATTTCAAATTTAAATTTCAAATTCAAATTTCAAATTCGAATTTCAAATTCGAATTTCAAATTCAAATTTCAAATTCAAAATTCAAATTTCAAATTTCAAAATTCAAATTTCAAATTCCACAAAACGGTTGTGTTTCATATTCTTGTTCTCATGGATAATTTTCTACAACTCCAATCCAATCTCAAATAAAATCATGGCAACTTTATTTGGAGTTCGAATAATTGTGTACTCTATTATCCAAAATAAAATCTGAATCCAACCGGAGAGAATCTTGTCTACCATCCTAATCCTGTGTCATCACCATCCATGCATAATAAACTAGCCAATAGCATACACAAATCAATTTGCCAAACGTTAAAGAATTATGTGGAGCTAGTAGAGGGACTGATTGGACATATATAATCGGGCTCCCGTGATTCCATATGATCATCATTCTTTACCGAACAACTCAATCATATGATCACTAGTTTCAGAGTCACACCACTATAAACCTGAAACTGAACTCCCAATTATATACCGTATTATGTAAGCCTGTGACGAGCTACTATCCAATGACCTTGTCATATACACAAAACCCTCATATGATATCCATGATCAGCCATAGGTCAAAGTCCGTTTAATCCTACTGATCAGGCTATCTTAAAGTTCCATTATACTACCTAATCAAGAAAATGATTATTCACCATATGTGAATAAGAAGTCATCCGCCCAGCAGACGACCCAAGGCCTTGTCCATTTTCACATTCAGTATAATGCCTTTAAGAGGATACCTTTAACTCCTCAGAGCTATGATTTCGATATCTGCAAACAAACCCTTCATCGTATACAAGTCATGAACCCAACGAACCGGTCTATAAGCTTACTACCTCTGAGACGCTTTAGCCATTGGAACATCAAAGTAAACAAGTCATATACATGAAGTAGTTCATTTATTCAGGATTAAGGTTATTGCACAATGAACGTCAAAAGCAGATTGATCTACTCATAGCGGACTACGTAGATCAATCACGCTTTAGTCCCGGTCTAATATGTCACCATCGAGCAACATATCCATGTCTCTACTTAGGAGTCCAGCTCCAGACAGTCAAGACAAACCGTCCCCTCTAAGGCTTTAGACAACATAATAGTCTTTACATGAGTTAGATGCTCGGTCTAACCCCATAGACTACAGACCATAGTTTAGATTGCTAACTTTAGAACATTGTCTTCTCGCATACAAAAGTCCATTGCATGCAACGTTCTAATAGTTTTAACACAAGCAGTCAGTGAGCCATATTTGCTTACATTTACTTTAACATGTAAATAAGACAAGGACAGATAGCAATGTAATGAATAACCTCTATGTATAATTTTATTATCCAGTTCAAAATAGATACATCAAAATGTCTCTAATACTTAGGGCATTTCCTAACAATCTCCCACTTGCCCTAAGCCAGCAGATGTGCCATGTTACGCATCCCCATCGCCTCTACATGCCTCTCAAAGCTTCTAGCCACCAAAGTCTTAGTAAAGGGATCAGCGATGTTGTCCTCAGACGCGATCTTACATACATCCACTTGTCCTGTCTCCACATGCCCTCTAATAATATGATATCTCCGATCGATGTGCTTGGTCCTCTTGTGGTGCCGAGATTCCCTTGTGTTGGCAATAGCCACTGTATTATCACAGTAAAGTGTGATAGGCTTGTCAACATCCGGAATGACCTCAAGGTCTCTAAAGAACTTGCGGAGCCAAACCGCTTCTTTAGATGCCTCAGCCGCAGCCACATACTCAGCCTCCATAGTAGAGTCAGCTGTGCAGCCCTGCTTCACGCTCCTCCACACAATGGCGCCTCCTCCGAGTAAAAACACTGATCCAGATGTCGATTTCCTCGAATCCTTACAAGTCTGGAAGTCTGAGTCCGTGTATCCTACGGGTGTTAGGTCCCCTCCACAATACACCAGCATATAATCCCTCGTTCTCTTAAGATACTTGAGTATATGCTTTACTGCTTGCCAGTGCTTGGTTCCAGGATTCGCTTGATATCGACTCACCATACCTACTGCAAAACATATGTCTGGGCGAGTGCAAAGCATAGCGTACATAAGGCTACCCACAGCGGATGCATAAGGGACCTTACTCATACGCTCTCTTTCTTCCGATGTCTTGCGACAGTCATCTAATGAAAGAGTTAAACCGGCGATAGAAGGTTGTGAGCCTTTCTTTGCCTCTAGCATTGCATATTTGTCAATTATTTTATTTGTGTATGAAGCTTGGGATAACGCTATCATTTTGTTCTTTCGATCTCTGAAGAGACGAATGCCTAGAACATAATTAGCTTCTCCCAAGTCCTTCATGTCAAACTGTTGGTGTAACCAAAGCTTGACCGATGATAAATTCCCTACATCATTCCCAATGAGTAGTATATCATCGACATAGAGTATCAGAAAGACCACTTTTCCATCCTTAATACGTTTATAAACACAAGGTTCATCAACGTTCTGCTCAAAACCAAATGTCTTAATCGCTTGATCAAACGTCTGGTTCCATGAGCGGGATGCCTGCTTTAATCCATAAATGGATCTAAGCAACTTGCAGACTTTCCTTTCTTGGCCTTTCGCTACGAACCCTTCGGGCTGTATCATATAGATACACTCTTCAAGATGGCCATTCAAGAATGCCGTCTTGACATCCATTTGCCAGATCTCGTAATCGAGAGCCGCAGCAATGGACAGAAGAATACGGATAGACTTTAGCATAGCAACAGGCGAAAAGGTTTCCTCGTAATCGATTCCAGCCTTTTGCGTGTATTCCTTTGCAACCAGTCTTGCTTTGAAAGTTTCCACTCTCCCTTCCGCATCCTTCTTTCTTTTGTAGACCCATTTGCATCCAATGGGTTTTATCCCATCCGGCAAATCTATAAGTTCCCAAACAGAGTTGGATTTCATAGAATCCATCTCATTGTTCATAGCCTGTTTCCAAGATCTAGAATCAACATCCTTTATAGCTTCATCATATGTGACCGGATCTTCCTCATGCTCATGAGCCTCGGCCTGGTATACCTCAGCATCATACATGAAGAAATTAGGTTTCTTAGAAACCCTCCCACTACGACGAGGCACCCTAAATTGTTGATCGTCTGCAGGTCTTTCATTGGAACTCGGACTTGCGTCCAAGATCGAAATCTGTGGAGCAGTTCTTTTACCCGATAACTCCTCTAGCACCACTTTGCTTCGAGGCTTAAAGTCATTCATGTGACTTTCCTCCAAGAATGTCGCATGGGTTGAGACAATGACTTTTTGTTCCTTCGGGTTATAGAACAGACCTCCTTTAGTTCCTTTTGGATACCCTACAAACATGCATAATTCTGATCTTGGTTCCAACTTCTTCGCATCCCCATCCAGTACATGTGCCGGGCAGCCCCATATTCTCATATGTCCAAGGGAGGGCTTCCTGCCACGCCACAATTCATACAGAGTTCTAGGAATTGATTTGCTCGGAACCTGGTTCAGAATATAGCACGCCGTTTGTAAAGCATATCCCCAAAATGATAATAGCAGCGTTGAGTAACTCATCATGGACCGTACCATATCCAATAAGGTCCTGTTTCTCCTTTCGGCTACACCATTCTGTTGTGGAGTACCAGGTGCAGTCAATTGGGATAAAATCCCGTTCTCTACAAGATGTCCTAGAAATTCATCGGAGAGGTATTCGCTACCTCGATCAGATCGAAGTGTCTTTATGGATTTATCCAATTGCTTTTCCACTTCCGCACGATACTCTTTGAACTTGTCAAAGGTTTCGCTCTTGCGGTGCATCAGATACACATATCCATACCTCGAGTAATCATCTATAAAAGAGACATAATACTCGAACCCTCCTCGTGCTGTGACGTTCATGGGGCCACATACGTCAGTATGCACAATTTCTAAGAGCTCCTGAGCCCTTGTACCCTTAGCTCCAAAAGACCTCTTAGTCATTTTACCCTCTCGACAAGACTCACATTGGGGAAGTCGTACCTCCTCCAGAGATTCCAGAGGACCGTCTTTCACCAATCTTTGAATCCTATCTTGATTAATATGACCAAGTCTTAAATGCCAAAGATACGCCTTGTTAGAGTGAGAAACTTTCAACCTTTAGAGTTATCAATTAATTCAGTGTCAAGCAGTGAGTACATCTTTGGTCTGATCAAATATAGGTTTCCATCCATCCATCCAGAACAGATAAAAGACTTATTTCTACGAATATCAACTCTTTTACTAAAAGAAACTGAATAAGAATCCTTTATTAAACAAGCTACCGATATAAGGTTCCTCCTAAAATTAGGAACATAAAAACAGTCTTTCAATAAAATAAACCTAAATTGATCAAAATAAAGATAAACATCTCCCACTGCTTTAGCCACCACAAAGCTACCATCTCCAGTCCGCAACGAGAGGCTCCTATCATGTAGACTTCTCGTTTCCACGAACCCCTGCATAGAAACACAAACATGATTAGTGGCGCCCGAATCAATGACCCAAGTGTCTTTCGATTCTTCCACCAAACACGCTTCTAAGTAATGAAGTTCCTTACCTTCCTTGCCCTTGGCGGCTAGGAATTCCCGGCAAGCCTTCTTGAAGTGACCTACCTTCCCACAATGGAAGCATTTGGACTTTTTAGGGTCCTTTGGCTTCTTGTTCTTCTTCTTCTTCTTCCCGTTCGAGACAGGAGGATTAGAAGAACTAGAAGCCACTTGCTTCTTATTTGGCCTCTTCCTCTTCCGTGAGGGATTGGAAAATTCTGCCAAATTGGCCTCTCCTTTAGGTCGGACCGTATCCTCATCCCTGATCATCCGCTCATAAGCCTGTAATTGCTTCATGAGCTCGGTTAGTCCTAACTCCTTTGTCGCCAGATTGTATGCGGCCTTAAACCCCACAAAATCTTTGGACAGAGTCTTGAACACCATCTCGATCTGGGTGTTGTAGTCCAACTCAGCACCATTCTCGGCAGCCTCAGCGAAGAATCCCATTAGAGTGATCATATGGTCCTTCACCGGAGTACCCGCCTTTTGCTTGGAGTTCATAATGCTGGTAATAGCGGACTGTCGAGCCAATTATTCTTGGCCTCCGAACATGTCCTCCAGATTGTCCATGATCTCCCCAGCAACTTGATAAGTCTCATGCTGCTTTTGTAAAGCACTCGTCATGCTAGCAAGGATGTAGCATCGAGCTATCTCATTGGATTCTCTCCAACGATTATAGGCAACCGGGACCTTCTCAAGTGGTGTGTCAGGTTTGGGCCCAGGTGGGCATGGTTCGTCCAGTACGAACTTGTGTCTCTCACAGCTGAGAACTATTAATAGATTCCTTTTCCAGTCTTTATAATTATCGCCATTCAACTTATTTTCAGTAAGTATCGAAATGAGGGGTGTCGGTGACATTTTGAACTGAAATAAAATTATACTAGACATCATTACAAAGCCCAAGCAAATATACAGATAATTTAGCAAATAAAACATATAAGTATGTTCCTACATGAAACTTGAAAAACATGTAGCATTGCAATAGTAATTCTCAGCACCTATTGCCCCAAGCCACCGAGGGGTGGTCATGAAAACAAATAGCCGGAATATGGACCCCGTCCAATTAATATATGTTACCTTAAATCCTCCAAGGTTAAGACATATATTAATAACCGCTTATTTGGCTACTAGTTTAGTTAACAGAGCTTCTAGGGAAGGTTAATAACTAAACGAGTCTTGAGTGTATAACCATTGTTTACGTGGCCCGATCCACGTCCTACCAAGCCACCGAGGGGTGGTCATGAATAGGATCGCACCCGAACACGTTTTCCACATAGGAGATCCAATCTAGTATACCGGCGGCGGTAAACACCTACCGAGGGGTGTGGTCAGGGCAGAACTGACGCGAGGCGTTACCATGCTTTCACATATGGATCAACAATGGAGGCCGTGGGTTTTGTTTGAAACCCTCTCCCACTTAATATTTTAAAAAACATGCAAGTTTTGACAAATTATGTATGATCAATATAGTATGAGCGGCATTCACCTATCCTATATGACATGTTATCAAATATGCATACAAAACATCCATCAATACATATTTATACATCCATGACATATCACAGAAAAAATAATTGACAGAATAACCAAGCTATGGTTCCATCCTAGAACAAAGAAAATAAAGATTACAAAATTCCATCCAAAGCATTCTTTGGGTCTTGAATTCTGTTCCGTCTTCTTGTATCCATCTTTATGTAGCCTCTCCATTTATTTCTCATCCCAAGAATTATTTAAAATTTAAATCTCCAAAAATTTAAATTTCAAATTCAAATTCCAAATTTGAATTTCAAATTTAAATTTCCAATTCAAATTTTAAACAATTTTAAACATCATGTGCAATAATATGTAATTTCAAAATTTTCAATTACATATTTTTAAACATGATTTAAAATTAAATCTCAAGTTTAAAAATCAAAATTTTCTAATTTTTGGACCGCCGTACCGCCGCTCGTGAAGGCGGCAGCCGCCGTGGGCAACCACCAACCCCGGAGAGACTGGCAGCCCATGGCCGCCCCCATGTGCAGCCCTGCAGGGCTGCAGGCCAAGCCTGCAGCGCCAGGCTGCAGGCCAAGCCTGCAGCGCCAGGCTGCACGCCCAGGCTGGGCGCAACAGCCGGCAGGCTGCAGGCAGCACCTGCAGCCAGTGGCTGCACGCCCAGGCTGCGGCCAGCCTTGGGCAGGCTGCGCCACCCTCGGCTGCAGGCCAAGCCTGCGGCCGTGGGTGATGTTTGCCTACAGAGGGGCTGCCGCAGCCCCATCCTGCCCGAGGGCAGGGGCTGCAGCCCCACCAAGGCCCGTCGGCCTATCCCGAGGGGTCGTGTCTCGATTTTCGTGTCATATTCCAATTTACCTATTAGGATCTCCAAAAATTAATTTGAATCCTAATTAAATTGAAATTTTCCACACAATCAAAATTTCAATCTTTTAAATCAAATTTAACTTTTGGGAAAAATAAATTACGGTCTTCAATCTTCAATCTCCTCCAAGAATAATTACATAAAAAATTCCTATACCGTTTCCGGTGTACAAAATTCTATCCATAAAAATTCTAAGAGACAAAAAATAAAATCCATGAGAAAATTACAGTGTTAATTAAACTGCTCCCATGGTTACATAAAAATTCCTAGATACAATTTTTCTAAATTCTAAGGAACCATAACCGGTATAATCAAGCATGCTTATAATAATTCAAAAAATTAAAATAACCACATACTTTATACATAATCCATGATAACAACATAAAGGAACCCTAGAATGCCACTCTCTAAATATCAAATCCATACACAAATAAAAACACTAAGTAATTGTCTAATTTATGTACATGGCATAGTTATGAGATGGCTCTGATACCAATTGTTGGAAAATTAATCGGTAAAAACGTATCAGAGTGGCGCAGCGGAATAATAAAAATTTTTAGATCGTTAAATATCTCATGATGCCATATACAATAAACCAACAACAATTAAAACTCATACCTCAAGGACGCTAATCTTGCAGGAGGAGAATGACCGGAGGCTTCAACCAACTAGACTTCTCTACTATTCTCCAATTCCCGAATGGCTGAGTATGTGGGCACTCTGAACCTCGATCGGTATGCTAGCACTGCTAGTCTTCTTCCGACCACCCAGATCTCTAAACAACTTTATTGTCACGATGAGCTATGCAACAATAAGCCTGCTCACCTGAAAGTTTGTGGTCTGAGAGAACTGGAGTGGTAGGTCCTCTATTTATAGACCTGCATGAGGTGAATCTCTGAATTTGAATTGGATTAGGAAAAGATATTTTCCCTTATCCAAACCCATAAAATCCGAATTTTTCCAAGGGAGAATCTCCACAAAAAATTCGGTTTTTCTTAGGATAAGTCCAATCCAAATCAAAACAAGATTTTAACTAGAATTTTATCTCCCTTTTTCAACCCAAAAAATCCGAAAATTTCAAGGTGAATCTTCCCTAAAGATTTCGGCCATTATGGATAAGGGAGAATCAAAAATTCCGCTAGGATTTTCAAGCTTGAATCTCATCTCAACCTTATCCAAAATAACCGAATTTCCTAGGAGATTTACTCCCTAATTTCGGCCACTTTTCAGGGAAGGAGAGAATCCAAATTCAACTAGGATTGAAACTTGAATTTTCCCTTGAATCCTATCCACAAAAACCGAAATTTGCTTGAGGATTATCCTCAAAATTTCCTCCCTTATTTGTTGGGATTTGGATTCAAAATTCAAGTTGGATTCTAACAAGATTATCCTCTCCAAATCCAACTCAAATTCGAATTTCAAACCTTGTGGATTTTCCACAACAAATTCGAATCCTACTTGGACTGTGATTCAAAATTTTGAATTTCAAATTTCAAATTCAAATTTCAAATTCAAATTTCAAATTTCAAATTTCAAATTTCAAATTCGAATTTCAAATTCAAATTTCAAATTCGAATTTCAAATTCAAATTTCAAATTCAAATTTCAAATTCAAATTTCAAATTCAAATTTCAAATTCAAAATTCAAATTTCAAATTTCAAAATTCAAATTTCAAATTTCAAAATTCAAATTTCAAATTTCAAAATTCAAATTTCAAATTCCACAAAACGGTTGTGTTTCATATTCTTGTTCTCATGGATAATTTTCTACAACTCCAATCCAATCTCAAATAAAATCATGGCAACTTTATTTGGAGTTCGAATAATTGTGTACTCTATTATCCAAAACAAAATCTGAATCCAACCGAAGAGAATCTTGTCTACCATCCTAATCTTGTGTCATCACCATCCATGCATAATAAACTAGCCAATAGCATACACAAATCAATTTGCCAAACGTTAAGGAATTATGTGGAGCTAGTAGAGTGACTGATTGGACATATATAATTGGGCTCCCGTGATTCCATATGATCATCATTCTTTACCGAACAACTCAATCATATGATCACTAGTTTCAGAGTCACACCACTATAAACCTGAAACTGAACTCCCAATTATATACCATATTACGTAAGCCTGTGACGAGCTACTATTCAATGACCTTGTCATATACGCAAAACCCTCATATGATATCCATGATCAGCCATAGGTCAAAGTCCGTTTAATCCTACTGATCAGGCTATCTTAAAGTTCCATTATACTACCGAATCAAGAAAATGATTATTCACCATATGTGAATAAGAAGTCATCCGCCCAGCAGACGACCCAAGGCCTTGTCCATTTTCACATTCAGTATAATGCCTTTAAGAGGATACCTTTAACTCCTCAGAGCTATGATTCCGATATCTGCAAACAAACCCTTCATCGTATACAAGTCATGAACCCAACGAACCGGTCTATAAGCTTACTACCTCTGAGACGCTTTAGCCATTGGAACATCAAAGTACACAAGTCATATACATGAAGTAGTTCATTTACTCAGGATTAAGGTTATTGCACAATGAACGTCAAAAGCAGATTGATCCACTCATAGCGGATTACATAAATCAATCACGCTTTAGTCCCGGTCTAATATGTCACCACCGAGCAACATATCCATGTCTCTACTTGGGAGTCCAGCTCCAGACAGTCAAGACAAACCGTCCCCTCTAAGGCTTTAGACAACATAATAGTCTTTACATGAGTTAGATGCTCGGTCTAACCCCATAGACTACAGACCATAGTTTAGACTGCTAACTTTAGAACATTGTCTTCTCGCATACAAAAGTCCATTGCATGCAACGTTCTAACAGTTTTAACACAAGCAGTCAGTGAGCCATATTTGCTTACATTTACTTTAACATGTAAATAAGACAAGGACAGATAGCAATGTAATGAATAACCTCTATGTATAATTTTATTATGCAGTTCAAAATAGATACATCAAAATGTCTCTAATACTTAGGGCATTTCCTAACATACTGTTGGTATCTCCCATAATTGGTCGGTAATAGCATCTCTGAAATGACCTGTAGTAGTGCTCCCACTTCGACATTGATGATGTGCATCGGAGTTAGTTGTGTTCATATGTAGGACCTTGTAAGCATCAACATTATCTTCCAAGTCGTTAACATCGGTGACTTCAGCTTCATAGGTAAACACATATGTACTCGCACTGTACGTTGGCATGTCATGCATGTATGACTGTAGTAGCGAGTCTGGTTCTACCGTTGCATGCATTCTTATGAAGTTATGCAAGATCACACAAACAATTGGTATCTTTACTTGTTTTTTGATTGGGTAACTATTCATCTTAGTTAGTATTTTGAATCTCGCTTTCCAAATACTAAATATCCTTTCAATACAGTTCCGTAAAGATGAGTGTGTGTAATTAAATACTTCTTTTCTGCTTGTAAGTCCATATTATCTCTAATAGCATTCTGGCAAGTGGTATGTTTCTGCGCGGTAAGGAGTAAGAAAGCGGTCGTTTTTAGCATAACCGGAGTCTACTAAGTAAAATGTACCTATATTTTAAAGATATATAAGTACATATAATTGGCATACAGTATGTATAATCGATACTGTATATGCAAAGAATTTATAAACGACGAGCAAACATGCTGGCAGCAAAGGGAATCCATTGACAGCCATCACATGTGCTAATATCCTCGCATTATGTAAAGAACCCTCCCAGCCTACGAGCATGTACGTTAAGATTAGATTGAACGACATAGTTGCTAGGATGTTTTGTGTATTTATGCCTTTCTTGTTCTCCCAAACCAATGAGTTATCGGCTGGCGAAATGTATGGCACATGCGTGCCGTCAATAACGCTGACACAGTTCTACAAAAACAATTACAATATTAGAAATGTTATAACATAATTCAACAAATGCTTCTATAACATAATAGTATAACCGAAAAATCTTAAAAAAAACATCACATACATCAAACCAAGGTCTGTATTTATATGCATTCTCCATAATATATGGTTACATGGTATTATAATCTAGAGGGCGTATAGACTCGTCCTTCAATATAAATAGTGCATGTAAATAGTGCATCAAGTACGATAGTGAACCATCTCGAGATCGTCTTACCTGAATGTTGTCAAATATCTTGTGTTTGCCTGTTTCTTGTCGCATGGCATAGTATTTCCAAGAATATAAACAATTGCTCAGGTACAGATACATGATTTGTTGAGCGAATTTAACCCTTTGTTTCAACTAACTCGCACAAAGTCGTAATGTTCGTCTATTCATCTGAGTCTTTTGTTTGATGTTATCATCATTGTCATATAACAACTCATCTTTCTTTAGAGCCCCCGTTAAAATATAGTCATGTTTGCAGTTGTTTTGCTTATGCAACTTTCTCATGTTTGCATATAGGACATATGCAACAATGCCTATATCATCATCCTTATTCGTGTTTGATGTATCCATATTGTGCCCTATTATGTGCCCTACCAATAGTGAAATAGTAAGAAAATACTATATGAAGTTTGATTACTACTCCATAAAAGTAAAAACATCGTGATATATTTTAGTGGCATACCATTAAAGTAACATCATCGTAATATATTGAAGTGGCTTACATATACAAATATAAAGATGGAAACAACAGTAGTTAGAGTCAACATACAAATAAAAAAGACAATGAGCAACAAGTTTGTTAACATTACAAATGAAAAAGCACAAACAACATAACCTCCCCCAAACTAACCCTAAATATGGCCATTCACAATCTTATTAATAATGTTCCAGCTCTTCTCAATAGAAAGCCTACTAAAGTCCCTTAACACCTCTTTCTTGTTATGCAACTGTAGGTACATGTTAACTGCATCATTGGTCTACACTCCCATCTCTTCCATCACCATGTCACACTCACTAAGCATTAATGCTTTAGTTGCCTCATCCATACTTGATGTTCGTGATGACTTATTGGTGTAGTAACTGCCGATGCCCCTGATTACGTTACTGAGAACATCTTCGGTGTTCTGCCTTTGCTTCCGCTTAGCCTATTTTTCACAACTTCTTGACGTTCATGGTGTGTAATAATTGGTGTCAAATTATGGGTAGTTGATCGTGTCACCTTGCAAGTCATTTCCATCGACCGATAGGCCAGGGACCTGAGACATGTCTACTTCAAAGAAATGTGGAGCATGCAGACTAGGGCAGGATCGTGAATGCTGTACTCGTGCACCGACTGCTTGGTACTTCTCAAAAATATAGAAGTACAAGTCTTTGTACTTTAAAGCCTGAGTTCTAAGGAAGTTTTGGTTTGGGTGGACCTACATGGACCAAATATCATGCTGTTAAGTATAACCGAAAATGGAAATACATAGACCACCATGTAATTTCTAAGTTGCCATACTAAACAGGAGTTATAGTGTTTATAGCAAAGGTAACCATATCGGTAATTGGGTTATAGCCTAAACCCATCCATGTTTGTAACACCTTCCATGTGGTGTACGTCTGCCGCATTCACATCTTTTTCCCATGTAAAGTCGTAGCATAACATGGGGTATTGATATTTGGCCACCTCTGGTTGAATGTCTCAGCCCACTCTGAGTATGTGTCCGTTTTGGGAAGTCTCCCAACATGATTACATTGGTACTCATCAAGGAGGTTTAAAAAATAAACCTCCTTCTCGTCATTCCAGTTGTAAGACGAACCATCGGCCCGAGGCATGTGCGTGTCAAACTAAAACGTATAAAATAGTGTAAAAAATCACAGGCAAGATGGGGATGAAAATTGGTTGCCAAATTTACATGGCTCAGTGCAATGTCAAAATATCACATAATCAAGTTAGGCATTATGCGGACCCACATAACAATTGGCTACCTAGGTTGAACACCATAATGGCGATAAACTATCACAATCCAGATACCAACCAACAACATAATTATTGACCGGGTGTGCAAAACACCAATAACATTATAAGCGATTCAACCATGACAATTTAGCATCATAGACAGTACACAACCAAGTAGTAGGGGCCAACACCAGAATCAACTAGGGCTAGCGTGTATAACAGATACCACTGATCAACACCAACGACAAAAGACAAATTAGAATAAAACATAATGTATGAAAACAAGGCAATAGAAATACATTATTAATGGTCACGATTTGAGCATAACACATTTCTTTGTTTCAACACCACAACTCACATAAACGTATTAAAAATCAGAAGAATGATAGGCGTTATAATGAAGAATGCAAATCAAAGCAGCCAACACAATTTGGACATGTGCAACGTACCAACATAAAAGAAAAACCATGGCATGGGTAAATGGGCCACAACGTGGACAAGTATACATAAAAACTCACCAACAACAACTTATCAAAAAATTCATTATGTATACCAATAGCAACAAAAGTAAAAAAGAACGATAATACAATTTTTATGCAAATTGTAAAGTAGATGTTAAATTAGATGTATACCGAGTTCGAGTTAGTGGATGAAACAATGGTAGTCACCTCAGGAATAGGCAACAAAGATGTTATTCACCGTATCTGCTTTCGAACACGAAAGTAGTGCGTAATTTAGGCCCTCTGTTGATTCCGGTAGCAAAGCTGAGTGGCCCGTGTGTGAGCACGACCCCGATGTCTCCTATTGCCATTAGCCATGACTAGTTAGATGACACAGGTTGACGATGATGAAACCGTCAACCTATTACCGTGAACCAAAACTATGCCCAAAAATGGCTAAGATCAAGTGAACAAATGTTATGACATTAAAAAACCATAATAAAATTAAATACTGAATCAGTATTGCAAAACATAGCAAGCAAAAACATTTAGTCTTTTCGTAGGCCAATATACTAACAAAAAGAGAATGAAGTCAAACACCAGTTATGGATATCTGTAAACACATAAGTGCTAAAACACTTAAAAATAAGGAGCTTCACAGGCATAACATGGCTTTTGGTGTTACTTCCGTACAAGGTCAGTAAAAGAACATAAATTTAATTACCAAATAAATGGGAAAACAATTCACAAGTAAAAAATCATCTCCAAAGCTACACGGTTTCCACCATCAAGATGGCAAATGCTTCTTAACTGAAACCAAACACAACAACACCACAATGGAAATGAAAACAACAAAAATAGCTGAAACCTTCTCTAATGTCAGAGCTATTTCTCTAAAAGAACGAACACACCCAAAAGTATATGTTTTGTTTTGTGTAAACAAATGCAAATAGAAAACATAACAAACATATAGTCTCGAAGACATGGAAATAAAATAAGAAGAAATCGGATCGAGAAATTGCAAGAAGACATTGTATTTACAAATTCGAAGAGTGAAGTAAGAAAATTTCCTCCTTTATTTCGGTTATTTTCAGTTCTGTTTTTCACAGTTGAGAGCCAACAAAACTGGGTTTTCTACCGAAAGGTGGCCGCTAGGAGAGTGAAGAGCAAGGAGAACAGGAACATGGAGAGAAGAAGAAGATTGAAATAAAATCAACAAAGCAGAGGAAGATAGGAAAGAAATGGGAAAAAACTTCACAGCTAAATAGTCCTCTCCAAAGCTACAGATTTTCCACAACCAAGATGGCAACTTGTCCTCAACGAAAACCAAACACAACAACAGTACATTGCAAATGAAAACCAAAAAATGAAAAATTGAAGGTAAAAAAATTACCAAACCCAACAAAATGTGACCTCCATTACAGAGGAAATCAAACCACATATGGTGTAATGCTTACTGTATTGCTCGATTCACTCCCCAATAACACAACAAAAAGAGTTTAACAATCGATTGGGTTGAAAATGTGACGACCCTCTCTACGTTGGGGTTTTTCAGAGTTATTACAGCCAACTTTAAGGTCAGTTGTAATAATCTATGTTCTTACGAGTCGTCAATTCCTTGATTGATTTTTTTTAAAACTTTCTTTTTAACTTGATAAAACTCTTACCGTTTAACATATATATATTTTTGTGAAAGTTAACTAGCAGTATAAAAAGTCATAATACCATGTTACGAGTACTATAGTAGATGTTGTACATAATGCAAACTTATTTTACATTATATTACAATACTTCAAAACTTTGCATAATGCTGCTCAGGGGAAGTCATGTAGTTAGACCATTTCCCTTGCCCAGTCCTCTGGCTCATGCATCTCCATCTCAGCATCCATCAGAGATCTAATGGTATACAGGCTTTTTACCTACAATATGAACAACTTGGTGAGCGACAGGCTCGGTAAGTTCAAACATAACAATCAATAATATAAACCATAGTGAGTCAAAGAGAATAGCAACCTTAACCTAAACCCTAAGACATGTTAGTTTCACCTATACTGTAAAACATATTATGCTAACTTATGCTTGATTATGAGAACAATTTAAATCTTAGGTCATTATCTTATTTTAGGTTCTGGTTTTGGGCCCCAATGTTGGTCGTACCGTTTTACGCACTTGACTGAGAGGGACGCTGGGGTGTGACCCACTGGCCACTCCTCTACAGTCTAAAACAACTTAGGAAACCTTCCCGTAGGTCGGAAGGCTGGTACGCCAATAAATGGTGTTGTTACCTTCTTTCATACAGTTCCGGTCCTGTGACATTTTCAATATCACTCGATCCGAAACCCTTATATTACATGTCTTAATTTTTCTTAGTAAGTGTAGTTTCAATTATTACTCTTAGTGCATTCTATATTGATTTAGTGTGTCATGCATTAATTTATATAACTACACATTTTATAATTCAAAACAAATAAATATATTATAATTGTTCATGTTGCATACAATTAAATGTCTGAACTTACAGAAAATTTGCTAACGTCCTTACCTTGACTTCTGCCAACGATCTCTTGTCGCCTATCCGCTGAGTTCCTATAACCGAGGTATACACCGGTTATTCATACTAACATTTTAGATATTTAAATTTAGTAAAATATCCAAAATTTACTTTTCATACCCTAATCCATATTTTTACACTTTAATATATCATTTTAAGCTTTTTCTAAAATCTTGGGGTAAAATTACTATTTTACCCCTGACTGTGGTTTCCCCTTTTTAAATTGTATTTTTGGCCTAAAAAATCTTAATTCTATCTGTATTGGATCATTTCGGGTCCTAACAGCTCTTTTCCTAAATTTTTGTCGGGGGTTGTAAATAGTAACTTTGATCAGAATAGTAACTTTGACTTTCCCGGCCTTAGCGGGTTTTCATTGTAAATCTTGCTTTTCTTCGACTCTGAACTTGATTTTGACTTCTAAATTTTTAATTCTATGATTATAGGGTTTTAATGGTTCGTTTTGACTAATTTACACATTTTTGGTCAAAATGACTATTTTGCCCCTACCGGGTCCTTGGGCCGTAACTATTTTATTTACCATTCCAACGGAATTTCCTGAACTTAAAAATCTTAAAATAATTTTTTCTAAACTTTGGTAAATTTTTACAACCCTAATTATTATAAAGTTGCTAACTTTTATCATTCGACCCTCAGGTGCTACTATTCCGACCTAGGGGGCGTTTTCTCGTTTTTCTATCATTTCTGAGCTCCGGATGAACGTTTTAGTAGTTCTTAAAACGTTCATCCTTCCCCTTTCCCTTGGTCTAGGTCATCGAGGGGGCTCGGGTTTTCTTTCCCGACCTTAATTTACCCCTCGTTTCCTAAAATACCCCTCGTGTAGTCTAAAAAATTTCAGCAGCATTTCCGCTGAAATTTAAGGCTTCCGGCGTTTAAGAAACGCCTCGAAACCATCTATCCTACCTAATCTACCAAATACTATACCAGAGGCCTAATTTTTATACAAAAGGACTAACTTTTTGCACAAAAATTTCAACATAATATCCATTGACCAAAACTTGAATTTTAAAACCAATTTGCATCACATTTAGTCTTCTATATCATTTTAACCCCATGGTTTCAACATATAGGTAAACCAATAAATTTTAATCCCATTATCAACCCTTGACAACCTTCGGTTTAACATATAGGATTTTAGTAAAAATTAGGTGCCCGTAGGAATGATTCTTTTTAATCTTTCACATACAAGTTTTTAAATAAAACTTATACAATTCCTACGCTTTCAAACCATAAAACAACAACATATTCTCATAAAAATTTTTCTATCTTGCACATATACCCCATGGCCTCACCATAACACAAGTATAAATTTTTTTTCCAAATTTCTAATTACACCATAAACTATTCTAATTACCACAACATGTTTTCATACACAAACACCAAATTTTCATGCAAATCTTTCACTAAAACCTAATCCTAAACTCACGGATTTTTCTTTGAAAAATTCAACCAAATTTTTTTTTTTACAAATTCAACTTACATAGATTTCATTTAAAATCAATTCACCCATATCACAATAACTTTTTTTCACTCCTAGCCCTATATACATGCCGCGGTTTTACACAAAGAAAACATAGGAAAAATTCAAGTTTTTGCATTCCAAACTCATCAAATTCATCACCAAAACTTGTTTCAATCATAATCATACTCTAATACATAAACAACAACATAAAACTCAAACTTTTTCATCAATAAATTCACTATTCAAGCCACTGTTTTTCAGCCAAAAAGAAGCAAGAAAACTGAATTCTTTGAAGGTTACCTTGCTAGAAATATTTCTTGCCACTTAAAGATGATCTTGAACACTAAAACTTGAAGATTTTTGGCTTGGAATTATGTGAGGAACTCACGGTTTCAATGGAGAACAAGGGCTGCTTGTTTTCTGAATTTTATTTGGCTGATTCCACGTGAATTTTCAGCAGCAAAATGGTATATATAGCAGCCCATAAAGTGAGGGATTTAATTGCAAACTAGTTATCAATTTGGCAAAACTTTGGGGACTTAGTTGCAACTTTTGAAGCGTCTTTTTGCAACTTTTTCTTGCTGTTTTCCAGCTGTCTAAATAGCTCATTTTGCTTGGATTTATCGAAGAAATTTAAATAAAATCTATGGCATTTTGGTTTAATCTCAACCTTTCGATCAAAAAGTGTTAAATCCTAGCCATTAAAGCTTGGATTTCTTTTCACCATTAACATAATTAATTTAATTATGACATCATGCTAATGAGGTCATCCAATTATAATCTAGTTTACTTCTAGTTGGTTTTCGGTTCCAATCCAACCGAAAATTACCCCGGACCAAATTTTACCGAAATCGCACCGGAGGTTTTCTGAGGTCATCCGCGCGCTCGGTTTGCCCTAATGTACTGTTGTTTGGCCAAAAATACAGTCTAAAATTTTTCATCTTTTAGTGAAACACATACTTTTGTTAGGGTTTTTGGTTCCAACTTGGTACCATTTTCCCCCGTTTCGAATAAATAAAATTTTCTACAGTCGAATTCATGATTCTTGACCTTGCTAAACATTTTATCGCATTCTAAATAGTATTAAATCATTTATTTTACAGTTTAAAACTTAGAAATCACTGTTCACATACATTGTACATAGTCTCCGAGAACGATTAAATTTTCCGGTTGTCACAGAAAATGTGAAACCCTAATTTCATAACACAAAACCAGCCATTGGAGAGAAGAAATCACAGAAGAAAGTGTACAATATCCACAAAAAAAGATGAAAAAACCTCTAATTTTAGAGATCTCCCTCCTGAACTATGAACACACCCATAAGTTGATGCTTAATTTCCTGAAGACAAATGAAATTAGAAAAACCAAAAAAGAAAAAAATTTATCTACCCGACAGATATTCACGCCAAATGTTTTTTTGCCTTTGGACCCTAATTTGAGGTCTCCAGACAGGTGCCCCAAACGATGCCTAAATATTTATCCTATTTATTGAATAATACAAAATTACAATTTTGCCCCTTTGGCACATAGAGAAAAACGCTTACATTTTGTGGGAGGGTTATCTGGATTTTTCTCATCACTAAATGCAAGACAACAAGCAATAAAGAATATCTGACCAATTACCATCCGTTAAGGAATTAAGCAGAGCTAGTAAAGGGACTAATTAGACATATATAATACAGGCTACAATAATCTATGTAACTATTATTCTATTCCGAATAAATCCATTTCAATTATTAGTTTCAGAGTTACACTACTATAAACTTGAAATTATACTCCTAATAATATATAGTATTATGTAAGTTAGTGATAAGCTATCGTTTAATGACCTTGTCATATATGCAAAACCCTCTTATGATATCCATGATCAGCCTTAGGTCAAAGTTCGTTCGATCAACTGATATGTGATGCTCCGTACCCTTAGTGGCCTGGACCGTCACTTAAAACTACTATTTAATACTTTATCTTTAAACTAATACTTATACTTTCTTACAAACCATCAATACTTACTTAATATAACATCATAAATTTTAGGGATTTTTTTTATATAAGCGTACGTATTTACTATTCATGTACATATATTATTAAAAAGCGGAATCTAAAACATAAGGATTTCAATTATACATATATACTTGTACTCACTGTTTAATTAAATACTATTCCAAATGTACTATTTAACTATTATTATTCAAAATATACTATTCATATATATAATGTTTTATTGTTCCAAATTATACTATTACTCAAAAACTATGCGGAAGAATACTTGCAGTGTGTCCACAACCTCGCCTCACATCTACCTCCGCCACCGTTATCGTCCATAGATGATTAAGCCATAGGACATTTACCTATAGCATGAATACACTTTGTGAGCTTTACGCCCGGTAAGTACAACATGTTGACTGCAAAACATGTTTAAAATGTAGTACGTACTTAAAATCATATAAGCATGCAAGACATCAACATACACCACTTAACATAGCACATAGCAAATCATAACATATCATATCATTGATTTCAAGACTTTTTATGCATAGCAGATTCATTATGTACTGAATGCATCTTACTGGATCTAGAAGTATAGTGAACTATATCATGAACAATGCATGGTCTGGTTATGTTCAATTATACCTTAATGCTCTTTTTCTTCTCTTGTCTACTTAGGGCCTGTGTGTCAGTACCGTGTGCGCATGGACCATTCGGTAATGCCCATGGTCATAAAAAGCCAAAGAGCCATCAACGGATACTCAACTTTATGCTTTAACTTACTTTAACTTGAGAACCTCTTCAACCGAAAAGGGCCGGTACAACACGCCTATTTAATTCCATCTTGTTTATCTGTTCTAACCATATGCTTCCCTAAGCTGTCCCTAATCCTACGCGGTAGGGACTTATGACATCTAACTTGTTCTTTCATCAATCTACTTGATTGTGAAACTATATGCTCTTATGTATGCTGTGCAACATCGTGTGCATGATAGGCATACTTAACATACTGTAAATCATCATTTAAAAATTTATTTCATTCATGCCGTTGTACTTATCTAAATCTGCAAGCAATTCGTTCTCTCACCTTTATCAGTTTACAGGTTATTACTTGTCATCAATAATGTATCTTATCAGCACCTTCACTGAGTCAATAATACTGTTAGTAACTATTACTTGTGTTTTTATGTGGTACCGAGGCCCATCCGTACCCTATTGGCCTACTTTGGGGATTTGGCATCTAACTTCTATCGTTGTTTGATTAATTGTCTTCTTGACAAATTAATCATCATTCTTCACAGTGTCGTTTAGAACATGGTCCTTGACTGGTTACCTCGCGTGTTGTTAACTATGTAGCGTACCAGGTTACTATGCGTAAACTTGGTGTAGTAACCAGCCGAGTTACTTTATCTATTTGATGTGATGGCCTACTGGGCCACTATTGCTTATTTGGGTGTGGTAGCCTACCAGATTACTATGGCTTGTTTGGTGTGGCAGCTTACTGGGCTACCCATACTGTTTTACTTTGAAAAAAATTTGTTTGGTTAACTTATAAAACTTTTGGGAAAAATTCTTTGTTCTGAAACTGTCCCCTTACCACCCCGTTGGAAGGTGGGGGACATTTTTATGAAAACCATTTTTATTTTAAAGTGTGTAAAACACATTTTTGATGTTGCATTTTAAAGGTGGTTTTTGAACTACTTTCGAAAACTGTTTTGAAACTTGATTGAAACAACTTTGTTTGCAAATTTGGCGAACATGAAATATTTCGCCCTCGACGAGATGAACAATTCTTGTGTTCACCTCAGATCTCAATTCTAACTCTAAAAGCTCTTAAACTCATTGAGCCCATGGCCAATGTGGCCAGTTTTTTCCAAAAATTCCAGTTTTACGTCACTTTAAAAATGGCTCTGTTTGAGGCTCGAAATGGCCAAATTTTTAAAACACGCACAGGTCGTCTTAAATATTTCGATGTCCTCTATAGCTTTCATGTTGAGCCTGAAGTCTGGTTCGGAATCTAAGTGGTCCATTTTTAACAAAATCCGAGACTAAGTCTAGGTTCGAATTTTTCAGTCCTAGTTATAGGCACCGAGTGAATACCACTCAAAAAACCTATCATAGTGTTGTTTTTAGCCGAAACCTATTTGATACAAAAACGACTGTATCAAAATTTCCTTAATACTCCATATTTTAGCAAATCCTAAATTCGAAATCTAAGGGGGTCAAAATAGCCAAAATCCATGGCTATTTTCTGGGGACAGATTTGTGTCCAGCCACTTCCTAAATGTTCATTGCATCACATATACTCATAACCATTTGTAAAAATGTAAACACAACCCCACAACCATAAAATTAAAAATGAAAAATTAAGTACTCAAAATAAACTTATTACAATCCATGTGCATTAACAAATACACATAAATTTCTTGATCAAAATCTTAAAATCACTGAACCACCAAAGGTAGGGTTTTCGGTTATTACCTTTGTGCTTTGAACCAAGCATGATTTTGAACCAAGGATTGATGACCAAAATGGCCATCTAATTCTTGGTGAGAAAGGGCTCACTGTGTGCTAGCTAGACACTACAAAAATTTCTCTCAATATCAACTTAAGACAATAATCAAAAACCACGAAGATTGGTTTCAAAAACTCACCCTTGGATGGACTTAGAATGGCTTGGAATAAATCCTCCTAGCTCAAGTTTGTGGGGACTAATTTTTTGTTAACTTTTGGCTGTGTTTTGGACTTGAGAAATGAAGGGTTTTGGGGGCTAGAGCAGTCAGTAGCAGCTAGAGGAAAGGGAGAGGAAATGAAATGTGTTTTGGGGTGTGAAAAGAAAGGAAATACAAGCTAAGGTATGGCCACCCTTTTATAGGCAACTCTAAGCAGTCTTAACCAAACCTAAGCTTGATTAATCAAGCCAACTTTAAGATAATTTTGGGACAAAAATTTGCCCCATTTTAGTCCATCCCACCAAATGTGCTGCAGCCATTTAAAGGGGAAGAAATAAAAAATTGCATGATGTAAGGTAATGGAAATGAATTGTTGTTTAATGGGTTTTGTGTCGAAACCAACCCAATAATTTATTTCCACCTTTTTGGGGTTTTTAGTAGCTGAAAACCAGCTGGTTTTTCCAGCCAAGGATCATGGTTTTGAGATCAAAAAATTTCATATGTGTTGGCTCTCTTCGCAGTCCAGTTTTCTACTGCGGTTTTCGGTCCTTTCTCGGCAGTATTCTAATTTTCTTCTGAAAATCAGATTTTCTGAATCTAATTTTTGTACCGATGATTTCTAATTGATTTATACTATCTAAGAGCCCATTCTACACTAATTTACTATTTATTTTCTATACTGTGGTTGTGTCTACACTGTGTTATACTTACGCACGCATACCGAGGTGTTTTCGTGCGAAATTTCTAATAGTCTCTCTTGACTAATTCGGACGTACTGATTTCAATTTTATCAGTTTTACGTCTGTCTGGGGTTATCTGGACCAGTTTTCGAGATCTGTGTGACCCTACCTCGAAAAATATGTCAGGTGCTCGATTGACTAATTTGGGCATTCTGAGTTTAAATATATCAGTTTCGGGGCAAGATAAGGTCGTCTTGACCCTCTTCCCGATATTGCATATCTCTCAGATAAAAATTCATAGTTTGTGCCCAATTGACCAAATTGGGCCTGCTAACTGTGAATATATCCGTTTTAAGTCAAATTAACGCCGTCTTGGCCAGTAACTTGACACTGCATTTTCACTATTTACTATTCACTGCTTTCTATTCTAACTAACTAGTCTGAGTGTTCTGACTCCGATTTTATTAGTTTCTAAACGAGAAGAGGTCATCTGGATCATTTTCTCGGTATTGTACCCTTCTAGGGTTTCTATCGCTGTTATGCTCAGACATTCGGTCCGAGCATTCTGATAATCTGTTCACTAGTCTTGTGTTAGGAAATGGTCATCTGGACCAGTTTCCTGATACTGTGTATTTCATACATTTATACAGATAATAGGGTGGACTAGATCCACTGTTGGTTACCCCCTTTCACTGTATGAATACTAATAAACAGTACCGTACCTGTTTAGTTTATTCAACTAGAAATCATACTGTATTTTAAACTTAATTACTCATTGTATAGTAATTATATTTCATGCATTTTTATAATCTACATAGCGGTGTTTTGCTTATTACACGGCAGCGGCGTTTTGCTTATTACACGGCCTCTTACATGGGTCCATACATGGGGGTGTACAAGGTAACACGGACGTGTATACTCTGGACACGGGCATGTTTCTGTCGAGACTGCTCAACATGGCCATGTCCTGAAACATGGTCTTTTACACATTCATTGACCCAAGCGGTACACGGCCACTTACACGGCCGTGTGCTTGACCGTGTCACACTACACAACCATGTTCACTCACACGGCCTCTCTCATGTAAATAGTCTGATCGGTACACGACTTCTTACATGGCCGTATACCTGACCGTGTTCATCAAATTTGCACTAAAAGCCATCAAACTAACCCAAATTCATTGCTCAATTTCTCATTATATAGAATTTAGATTACATGAATATGGGGGTCCCTACATGATCAAGCTATCTTAAAGATCCATTATGCTCTCGAATAAGAAAATGATTATTCGTCATATGTGAATAAGAAGTCATCTACCCAGCAGACGACCCAAGGGCTTGTTCATTTTCACATTCAGTAAAATGCCTTTAAGAGGATAACATCTACTCCTCATTAAAGCTATGATTCCAATATTTGTAAACAAACCCTCAATCGTATACAAGTCATGTACCCAAGAACTAGTCTAGAAGCTTACTACCTCTAAGACACTTTACCCATTGGAGTATCAAAGTACACAAGTCATATTCATGAAATGATTCATCTACTTAAGATTAAGGTTATTGCATAATAAACGTCAAAAGTGACATGATCCATTCAAGCAGACTATGCAGATTAATTTCACTTTGGTAGTCTCGGTCCAATACATCACCACTAAGCAATATATCTATGTCTCTACTCAAGAGTCAAACATCCGAACAGTCAAGAAAAACTGTCCTCCTGATTGGCTTTAGATAATATAATAGTCTTAATGTAAGTTAGATGCTTGGTCTAACCCCATAGACCATAGACCATAATTTGGACTACTTACTTTAGAACGTTGTCTTTTTGCATATAAAAGTTTATTGTATGCAATATTCTAACAGTTTAACATACCCATATTTGCTTACATTTACTTTAACATGTAAATTAGATGAGGACATATAGCAATGTAATAATTACCTCTAATATAATTTTATTATCTAGTTCAATGTTAAGAATGCCTTAAGTGGGAAGGAAATTTTATATATATTTCATTTATTTTTAACTGGATAATAAAATTATATTAGAGGTTATTCATTACATTGCTATGTATACTTATCCTATTTATATGTTAATGTAAATGTACGCAAATATGATATACTGACTGCTTGTGTTAAACTATTAGAATATTACATACAATTGACTTTTTTATATGAGGAGACAACATTCTAAAGTAAGATATCTAAATATGGTTCATAGTCTATGGGATTAGACAAAGCATCTAACTCATGTTAAAAGTATTATGTGTAGGAAATAAATCGGTAAAAAACGTATCAGAGTGGTGCAGCGGAACAGTAAAAATTTTTAAATATCGTTAAATATCTCATGATGCCATATACAATAAACCAACAACAATTTAAACTCATACCTCAAGGACACCAATCTGCAGGAGGAGAATGATTGGAGGGCTTCAACCAACTACCTTCTCTACTATTCTCCAATTTCTGAATGGCTGAATGTGTGGCCACTCTGAACCTCGATGGTATGCTAGCACTACTAGTCTTCTTCCGACCACCCAGATCTCTAAAAAACTTATTGTCACGGTGAGTTATGCAACAATAAACCTGCTCACTTGAGAGTTTGTGGTCTGAGAGAACTGGAGTGGCAGGACCTCTATTTATATACTTGCATAAGGTGATCCTCTGAATTCGAATTGGATTAGGAGAAGATTATCTCCCTTATCCTTAACCAAAAAATCTGAAATTTTCAAGCCTTTATCCACTAAAAGAATTCAGCCATTTTAGGATATTTTCATTCAAAATTCAAACAGGATTTTAACTTGAATTTTATCTCCCATTTCCGAAAATCTCTTAGGATTTTCAATGAATATTTTCGGCCACAAAAAGTAGGAGAAGAATCAAAATTCAACTAGGATTTTCAAGCTTGAATTTTATCTCATCCTTATTCAAAATAACCGAAAATCCTCCTTGACATTTAATCAAAAATGTTGACCACTTTTAGGGAGGAGAGAATCTAAATTGAACTGGGATTGAACTTGAATTTTTCTCTGAATCTTTTCCACAAAATTTTCGAAAATTCTAAGAGGATAATCCTCAAAATTTTTGACATTCTGATTCAAAATTCAAGTAGGATTCAAACGAGAACTTCCTCTCCAAATCTAACTCAAATTCGAATTTTCCTTTTTGTGGATTTATCCACATAAATTCGAATCCTATAAGTACTGTAATTCAAAATTTGAATTTCAAATTTCAAAGTTCAAATTTCAAAATTCAAACTTCAAATTCAAATTTTCAAATTTAAATTTCGAATTCAAATTTCAATTTCAAATTTCAAATTCAAAATTTAAATTTCAAATTTCAAATTTCAAAATTCAAATTTCAAAATCCACAAAAAGTTGTATTTCTAATTTTTGTTCTCATAGATAATTTTCTACAACTCCAATCTAATCTCAAATAAAATCATGGCAACTTTATTTGGAGTTCGAATAATTGTGTACTCTATTATCCAAAACAAAAACTGAATTCAACGGGAGAGAATCTTGTCCACCATCCTAATCCTATGTCAATACCATCCATGCATAATCAATTAGCCAACAAGCATACTGTAATGACCGCCATTTTCATGACACCTACTTACCATGTAATAAGTCATTAAGGAATAAAACGGACATAATTTAATGTCTTTTAGTACAATTTAAGTAACACGGTCAGGTACACGATCGTGTGAGTGACCGTGTGTCATTCGGACTGTGTATCTGTTAGTAGTCGTGTGAGTGTACATGGCCGTATAGTGTAACACGGTCAAGTACACGACCGTGTAGGAGGCCGTGTACCACTCGGATAGATGTTTTTGTTTCAAAGACATGGCCGTGTTAAGTAGTCTCAACTAGTACACGCCCGTGTTTGAAATGTACACGCCCGTGTTGCGTTGCACACGCACGTGTAAGAGTCTGTGTATAAGGCTGTATAATGAGCCGAGAGCCACTGTAATGACTCTCATGAATTATGAATCTTAATTACTATGCAATGATGTAATTGAGTTAATAAACACAGTGTGTTTTTCAGTTGAATGAATTAAACAAGTATAGTAACGTTTAATTACTATTTATGCAGTGAAAGGGGCAACCGACAATGAAATCGGTCCACCCTATTATGTGAGTATGCGTTGAGACACGCAATATCAAGAAACCGGTCTAGACGACCATTTCATGATACAGAACTGATGAGCTAGTCATCAGCACGCTCAGACTGGTCATCTGAGCGCAGCAGTGATAATTGCCGTAATAGATGTACAGTATGGAGAAAAGTGGTCTAGATGACCTCTTCTCGCCCAGAGACTGACAAAATCAAAGTCAGAACGCTCAGATTAGTCAGTCAAATAGTAAACAGTGATTAGTGAATAGTGAGTAGTGAGAAACGCAGTGTCAGGTTAGTGGCCAAGACGGCCTTAATCTGGCATAAAACTGATATATTAATAGTCAGTAGGCTTAATCTGGTCAATTGAGCATAAAATGTAGATTTTGTTTAAGGGATACGCAGTATCAGGATGAGGGTCAAGACGACATTTTATCCCCCCGAAACTGATATATTTAGACTCAGGACGCCCAAATTAGTCAATCGGGCACCTGCCACGTTTTTCAAGGCGGGGTCATACAGATCTCGAAAACTGGTCTAGAAGACCTCAGATGGACGTAAAACTGATAAATTTGAAATCAGCACGTCCAAATTAGTCAAGAGAGACTATGTTTGAAATTTCACGCGAAAACGCCTCGTTATGCGTGCACAGTGTCAACACAGTGTAGGCCTAACCACAGTATCAAGAAATTGGTCAAGATGACCTTTTCTTGATATAAAACTGATATATTTGGAATCAGAATGCTCAAATTAGTCATTTGAGCACAAAAAGTAATTTTTGACCGGGAACCATGCGGTATCGGGAAACTGGTCGAGACGACCTCGGATGAAGATAAAACTGATATATTTGAGTTCAGCACGCCCAAATTAGTCAGTATAGCCTATCTTAAAATTTTTCAAAAAATTAGTATAAAAGGACGAATTTTTGGGACTATTGAAAAATAGCCCCCATAATTTTTCCAAATCCCATTTCCTCCCCCAACACCACACGAGGATGAACAGTGACCGACCATCGAATCTGACCTCCATTTTCGACACCGCCGGCACCATTGGAAAGCTCTCGACGAGCTGATTCCAACGATGGGCCGAGTCGACCGAACCGACGCCGGAGCACGCCGCACGCGCCGCCCAAAGCCGCCGGTGGCCGAATTTTTCAAACCGCCGTATCTCCGCCGCCCGACGTCCAAATGCCACGATTCAGGTCCCAATGGATTTGTGGTGAAGAGTAGAACAAAACCCAGGCTTCATTTCACGTCAACAGCCGCCGGATCGCGCCGCCCAAGGTTCGCCGTCGCCATCGCCGCCGTCGAATCTCGCTATTCCGGCTAAGTTGAGTTGCAAGGTCGGTGTCAAAATGCTCAGAACAACACGTAGATCAAAAGCCCCAAATCAATTTTGGGCAACAACGCCGAAAAATGAAGATCCAACACTGCCACCCTCGCCAACTTTTCGAGGGCCGATTTCCAGTGATAGGAGCCTCGATTGGTGAAATTGACACCACCAATGGGTTCCTCTCGTCGAGCTCTTCAAGATGGTGGTCGCCACTCCCATCGCCGCCGTGGTCAACACCGGTCAACGACCGGTCAACGGAGGTCAACGCCGGTCAACGGCGACCCGGAGACCAAAAATTGAAGAATGGCTGTTGGCCTATTTTTGACGTTCCGGACACATCCGCTGCATCGGATTTGTAAACCGGAGTTTCAAAAGTGGAGAACGATGATTCAAAGATTGTGCGATCGAGATCGAACGGTTCACCCGACCGTCGATGGGAACGATTTTGGTAGTGGTTTTGATCCCTTGATTCCTCAATTTATTATTATAAATAATTATGTATAAATTATGGTTTACTGACTTGAGGAATTGTAAGAAAAAGGGATGAAATGTCGAAAAAGAGAATGTGAGGAAATGTGAATATTTTTACGTAAAAAGCGGAGCTTTTACGTAAAAATTAGGCCTCTAGTTTAGTACGTGGCAGGTTAGAATAGGTTAGATGGTTTTGAGGTGTTTCCTAAACGCCGGAAACCCAAAAATTAAGCGAAAATGCTGCCGAAATTTCTAAAACAGCACAAAGGGATATTTTAGGAAACGAGGGATGAAAATGTGATCGGGATGGAAACCCGAGCCCCCTCGATGACCTAGGTCCGGGAAAGAAGGACGGACGTTGTGAGGATTAGTGAACCGTCTCATTAGAAATTTCGTAATGTAAGAAAACGACCCCTATGTCAGAATAGTACCACCCGAGGGACGGGTGCGATCGAAGTATAAAATTTGGGGCGATTACATCGGTAACGGTAACCCGACAGGCTAAATGGTCATACGGGAGGTATTCAGTCAGTTGACTGGTCGGTTAGCCAGTCAAGGACCAAGTCTGAATGGGATAGTGAGAGACAGTGATTAATTTGTCAAGTAGACAAATTAATCAAGCACGATTAAAAATTAGATATCAAATTTCCCAAAGTAGAGCAGTTGGGTACCGATAGGCATCGGTACCACACAACGATAAGTTTATTAGTTCCTAACGATAGAGTGACCTAAGAGCGATGTTAATTAATTTATTGGGTAAATAAATTAATTAGCAATGATTAGAAAATCAAATTCTTAAGAAGGGCAATTAGTACCGATAAGGATCGGTATCACTAACGGTAGAATTTTTATTAGTCACTAATGACCACGGTGACCTAAGAGTGAATGTTAATGAAATGCATTATGATTACAGGGAGGTACCTGTATTGTGACGAAGGCGAGAGTATAAACTGTCTGATGACAGGTAAGTACAACTCCACCTACAGCATGGATAAAATGAATTTAAAATGATGCTTTTCCAGTATATTAAGTATGTATCTTACACACGATGCTGCATAGCATACATAAGAGCATATAGTTTCACAATCGAGTAGATTGATGAAAGAACAAGATAGAAGCCATAGATCCCTACCGCGTAGGATTGGGGACAGCTTAGAGAAACGTATGGCTAGAACAGTTAAACAAGATGGAAATAAATAGGTGTGTCGTACCGGCTCCTTCAGTCGAAGGGGTTTCCAGTTAAAGAAAGTTAAGGCCAAAAGTTGAGCATCAGTTAATGGCTCTTCGGCATTAGTTGACCTCGGGAGTTACCGTTGGTCTGCGCGTACACGGTACTGACACATGGGCCCTAAATAGACAAGAAAAGAAAAGAGAAGTTTGAAGCATAAATGAACATAACCGGACCATGCATTAGTTATAGTTCGCTATGCTTTCTTTTTCAGTAGAGTGCATACAGTACACGATACTTCTGTCATGCATAAAGTATGTGAAGTTTTATATTCACTGTTATGACATGTTATGTGATGACATGATATGTGAGCTGATATGCGATATGCTTATATGGTATGTGATTTATTAAGTGATATATGTCATGCCTATGATTTTACGTATGTGCTATGTTTTAAACATGTTTTGCGGTTAACATGTTGTACTTACTGGGCGTAAAGGTCACGGAGTGTGTTCATGCTGTAGGTAAGCATCCTATAGCGTAAACATCAAGGGACGATGATGGTGGCGGAGGTGGATGTGAGGATGAGGTTATGGATACACCGCGAGTATTCTTCCGCACAGTATGAGTAAATAATATTTTGAATGGTGACAGTTAAATAGTATTTTGAATAGTAAAGATTAAACGGTATTTTAGAACAGTAAACAGTATATGTATGAGTAGTATATTTAAATAGTATCTGGTGAATAGTAATCAGATAAACAAGTATATAATTGTGTATGTATAATTTAAATCCTTATGTTTTTCAAATTCTGCATTTTAATAGTATACGTACGTGAATAGTAAATACGTACGCGTATATATAAAAAAAAATCCCTCTAAATTTATGGTATTAAATTCAGCAAGTTTAAGTATCGGTTTTAAAGAGAAAGTATAAGTAAAAGCTAAAGAAGCAAGTTAAGTAATAGAGTTTTTAGTGACGGTCCGGGCCGCTGAGGGCACAGGGCGTCACACATACATAGATTAATTTGCCAATCATTAAGGAATTATGTGGAGCTAGTAGAGGGACCAACTGGACATATATAATCGGGCTCCCGTGGTTCCATATGATCATCATTTTGTACCAAACAACTCAATCATATGATCACTAATTTCAGAGTCACACCACTATAAACCTGAAACTGAACTCCCAATTGTATACCATATTACGTAAGCCTGTGACGAGCTACTATCCAATGACCTAGTCATATATGCAGAACCCTCATATGATATCCATGATCAGCCTTAGGTCAAAGTCCGTTCAATCCTACTGATCAGGCTATCTTAAAGTTCCATTATACTACTGAATAAGAAAATGATTATTTACCATATGTGAATAAGAAGTCATCCACCCAGCAGACGACCCAAGGCCATGTCCATTTTCACATTTAGTATAATGCCTTTAAGAGGATACTCTTAACTCCTTATTAGATCTATAATTTTGATATCTGTAAACAAACCCTTCATCGTATACAAGTCATGCACCTAACGAATCGGTCTATGAGCTTACTACCTCTGAGACGCTTTAGCCATTGGAACATCAAAGTACATAAGTTATATACATGAAGTAGTTCATTCACTCAGGATTAAGGTTACTGCACAATGAATGTCAAAAGCAAATTGATCCACTTATAGCAGACTACGTAGATCAATCACACTTTAGTCCCGGTCTAATATGTCACCACCAAGTAACATATCTATGTCTCTACTTGGGAGTCTATGCTCTAGACAGTCAAGACAAACCGTCCCTACCATGGCTTTAGATAACATAATAGTCTTAACATGAGTTAGATACTCGGTCTAACCCCATAGACTACAGACCTTAGTTTGGACCGCTTACTTTAGAACATTGTCTTTTAGTATACAAAAGTAAGTCCTTAGGGCATTTCCTCTATATATAATTTTATTATCGAGTACTGAAATAAAATGAGGACAGATAGCAATGTAATGAATAACCTCTATATATAATTTTATTATCTAGTTCAAAATAAATACATCAAAATGTCTCTAATGCTTAGGCTATTTCCTAACAATCTCCCACTTGCCCTAAGCCAGTAGATGTACCATGTTACGCATCCCCATCGCCTATACATGCCTCTCAAAGCTTCTAGCCACAAAATTTTTAGTAAAGGGATCGACAATGTTGTCCTTGGACGCGATTTTACATACATTTACTTGTCCTGTCTCCACGTGCCCTCTAATAATGTGATATCTCCGATCTATATGCTTGGTCCTCTTATGGTGCGGAGATTCCCTTGTGTTGGCAATAGCCCCAGTGTTATCACAGTAAAGTGTGATAGGCTTGTCCACACCCGGAATGACCTCAAGGTTTCTAAAGAATTTGCGAAGCCAAACTGCTTCTTTAGATGCCTCAGCCGCAGCCACATACTCAGCCTCCATTGTAGAGTCAATTGTGCAACCTTGCTTCACGCTCCTCCATACAATGGCGCCTCCTCCGAGCAAGAACATTGATCCAGATGTTGATTTCCTTGAATCCTTGCAAGTCTGAGTCCATGTATCCTATGGGTGTTAGGTCCCCTCTAGAATACACCAGCGTATAATCCCTCGTTCTCTTAAGATACTTGAGTATATGCTTTACTGCTTGCCAGTGCTTTGTTCCAGGATTCGCTTGATATCGACTCACCATACCTACTGCAAAACATATGTCCGGGCGAGTGCAAAGCATAGCGTACATAAGGCTACCCACAGCGGATGCATAAGGGACCTTACTCATATGCTTTCTTTCTTCCGATGTCTTTGGACAGTCATCCAATGAAAGAGTTAGACTAGTAATGGAAGGTTATGAACCTTTCTTTGCCTCTTACATTGCATATTTGTCAATTATTTTATCTATGTATGAAGCTTGGGATAACGTTATCATTTTGTTCTTTCGATCTCTGAAGAGACGAATACCTAGAATATAATTAGCTTCTCCTAAGTCCTTCATGTCAAACTGTTGGTGTAATCAAAGCTTGATCGATGATAAGTTCCCTACATCATTCCCAATGAGTAGTATATCATCGACATAGAGTATCAGAAAGACCACTTTTCCATCCTTAATACGTTTATAAACACAGGGTTCATCAACGTTCTGCTCAAAACCAAATGTCTTGATAGCTTGATCAAATCTCTGGTTCCATGAGCGGGATGCTTGCTTTAATCTATAAATGGATCTAAGCAACTTGCAGACTTTTCTTTCTTGGCCTTTTGCCACGAACCCTTCAGGCTATATCATGTAGATACATTCCTCAAGATGGCCATTCAAGAATGCCGTCTTGACATCCATTTGCCAAATCTCGTAATCGAGAGCTGCAGTAACAGACAGAAGAATACGGATAGACTTTAGCATAGCAACAGCTGAAAAGATTTCATTGTAATCGATTCCAACCTTTTGTGTGTACCCCTTTGCAACCAGTCTAGCTTTGAAAGTTTCCACTCTCCCTTCTGCATCCTTCTTTCTTTTGTAGACCCATTTGCATCCAATGGGTTTTATCCCATCTGGCAAATCTACAAGTTCCCAAATAGAGTTGGATTTCATAGAATCCATCTCATTGTTCATAGCCTATTTCCAAGATTTAGAATCACCATCATTTATAGCTTCATCATAAGTGACCAGATCATCCTCATGCTCATGAGCCTAGGCCTGGTATACCTCAGCATCATACATGAAGAAATTAGGCTTCTTCGAAACCCTCCTACTACGACGAGGCACCCTAAATTATTGATCGTCTGCTGGTCTTTCATCAAAACTCAGACTTGCGTCCAAAACCGAAACTTGTGGAGCAGTTCTTTCACCCGATAACTCCTCTAGCACCACTTTACTTCGAGGCTTAAAGTCATTCATGTGACTTTCCTCCAAGAATGTCGCATGGGTTGAAACAATGACTTTTTGTTCCTTCGGGTTATAGAACAGACCTCCCTTAGTTCCCTTAGGATACCCTACAAACATGTACAATTCTGATCTTGGTTCCAACTTCTTCGCATCCCTATCTAGTACATGTGCCAGGCAGCCCCATATTCTCATATGTCTATGGGAAGGCTTCCTGCCATGTCACAATTCATACGGAGTTCTGGGAATTGATTTGCTTAGAACCTGGTTCAGAATATAGCACGTCGTTTGTAAAGCATATTCTCAGAATGATAACGACATCGTTGAATAACTCATCATGGATCGTACCATATCCAACGAGGTCCTGTTTCTCCTTTCAGCTACACCATTATGTTGTGGAGTACCAGGTGTAGTCAATTAGGATAATATCCCATTCTCTACAAGATGTCCTAAAACTTCATCGGAGAGGTATTTGCCACCTCGATCAGATCGAAGTGTCTTTATGGATTTATCCAATTGCCTTTCCACTTCCACACGATACTCTTTGAACACATTCCTTCTCAGTCGCACAGTGTCCCACCAAAAACGGGCATCTTTCCTCAACACAAAAGACGCACATGCGACCTTCTCCTAGTCAGTTAGATTTATGAATTCCATGATCACTTGTAATGATAACAACTAGTCTTCAGCCTTTAGAGGATAAGTAGAACCTTCAAATTCTGGTGGCCTCATATGCTTGAATCTTTCATAGAGGGGTTCCAGATTTATTACCGGTGGCGGTTCAGGAACTCTCTCATGTGCGGCAGCTGGAGGGATAACCGGATCTACCTCAGCTTCTTATTCTACTTGAGTGCCTTCAGAACCTTACCTCGGTCCTAAATCCTCTACTTGTTGTCTTAGATTAGCATTTTCTTGCATCTGAGCTTCTAATAAAGCTTGTAACTGCTCTATTCTTTCCATGAGATTAGGATGTTGTCCTTGTCTCTCTGGTTGATTTCGCAGATCCACCATCTTGCCTAATATCCTTTTATGGCACGAAAATCCACCGTTAGCTTTTCCATGACCACATTCGTAAGATCATATAAATTTACGAAATTCAGGATAACGTATAGCCACATCATCGTAACACATCATCATATAACATATAATCATTTTGACATTTCATTCATAGCAAAACTTTTATATATAATACATAACCATCACCAGTCATATATACATAGGCCATCATATACGTCTTGGCCACAAGTCTATACAAGACAGCTTACATCAAGAAGCTACATATATACATGTGTACAATTTTCATATCACACATCTCCCTGATCTGGGACTAAGGAACTCTTCAAGATCCTCTTCGTCATCTTTAGAGCCACCACCATTCCTAGGTGATGCTCCCTGGCCAGCGTTAGCCTCATTTTGTGGTCTAGAAGGACTAGCCTCATGGTCATTCATCATTCGTCTTGGTCCAAAGATACATGCCAACATCACATCCTGAAACTCTGCCTCATGTCGGCTTCGTGACAGGTGTTCCACTATCAATTCCTTCTCCATCTTCATCACTATGACTATAAATTCATGAAGCGTGAGAGGATATAATTGACTCACCCTCTGCCTCAGCTCTGTAGGCAGTCCCTTCTAGAAGAGGCCACAACAATCCTCCTTTGTAAGGTTAGGCAATAGGCATCTTCTCCTAATGTGTTCCTCAAAATGTGCAGCATAGGTTATCACCATCTCACCAGGTAACATCAAAATCCTCTCTGTCTGAAGAATATAATCCTTGACCTCATCAAATCTAGGATACACAGATGGAATTACCTCTCGACTCTCAGAAGGTGTTGGAACAGGTGTCGGATCCTTAGGTAGAAACTGCTCAACCATCCACTGTCGAAACTCAGCCCAGCTGAATCCCAACATAATCTCTTGATCACAATAATCCCAGAATAATCGAGCATCTCCCTGAAACATACTCACTGCCAACTGGATCCAAATCTCTTGATCAATATCACACAACACCATAATCCTCTCTACTGCATGGAGCCAATCCTTTGCCTCCATCGAATGTCGTCCACCATCAAACATAGGGGGACTACTAGCTCTAAATGCCTGTGCCACTCGAGCTGAAACTCTCGCACCAATGTGTTGGCATCCACCAATAACTGGAATGTTTACTACTACAAGTGGATGAAGTACCGGTCTAGTAGGTACTATGTCTACAGGGGCTGGTGCTGCTACTGGTATTACAGGCCTCCTGGCGTCGGGGGTCTAAGTGCTGGACTTTGGGAAATAGACGGCCTCACAATAGGTCTCATCCATACCCGTAACACCCTTCTCGGTCGTGGTAGCGGCGGTATCGCATTAAGAGGTCTAGTCATCTTGCTACCTATAAGATAATTATTTTCATATGAGAAAATAATTAACTAAGCTTAAGTAAACTACTTACTTAGATTGCGGTGCAGGATGCGCAAAGTGTCAAATCAGGATATGGTCAACACTGCTCTGATACCAACTGTGGCAGCCCACCCTTTATATAGATCATACAATGCTATTACAGTTAAGCTTCATAGCTAACTGTGATAGATTGTACTCTCATGGGTCGCTGGCTAATCTTTCTCTCTTTAAAAACATAGTATTTTTGGGGGAAATTTTTTTTTTAACATAACATAAACATTATCCACTATTCACTTTGTTTGTAAGTACAAAGTAATTTACATAATACAGTACTTTTGTAAAATATATATTATTACAAAAGAACTATTTTCTTTACCTATCTTTTGATGCTCAGCAAAAAACTCTAGCAGGACCATATCCCTTGGCTTCCCATCCCATTTGACACTTGCTATCCCGTCTGCCATCTAGCCATACAAGGCTAGTGAGCTGGTTGCTTACCTGCAACATGAGCAAAATGGTGAGCTATAGGCTCAGTAAGTTCAAACATGCAAGAAATAAAATTTCTATGAATAGTACTATTCATCATAAATAGTAACTTTGATCACTATTCATCATAAATAGTAACTTTGACTACAACATAGTATATCAGTAGTACATCAACCTCAATGTTAGTACTCTCACGAAACTGTCTTATGATCAATTATAACATAGTTTTAGTTTTAAGGTAAATATCTTTATTTACATTCTGGTTTTAAGCTCATGTTGGCCGTACCATTTTAGTGTACTTGACTGGGAGCGGTACATTAGTGCTGACCTCCACAGTCTTAATCTCATCATCATAGCCCCGAAGGCAAGTATACTTCTCCCGTACAGAAGACTGGTACGTCAAAAGTGGTTTTATTACCGACTTTTTAAAGTTCTAACCCAATGACTTCATATTGCCCCGTGGTTAGGAATGGTTCATATTTTAATTTCATGTGAGTGAGTTTCATTAACCTCACTTTAGTGCCCAAAGCACAATTTATTATGTGTCCCATTTGCCAATAGTGCCCGTAGCACATTTTGTCTCTCTCTATTTTATCGTAGTGCCCGTAGCACATATGTACCTAACTTATAGTTAGTACATGAAAGTTAGCAATAATAATGCTATATGTTGCAGACAAATAAATGTCTAAACTTATAGTATGTCTGCTAATGTCTGCTTCTTGGGATCCTTCAACGTCCCTTTTCTTAGCTAGTTTTGAGACCCTACAGACAAAAACCTAGTCTGTTAATTTCATTTTCATTTATAGTTTTTTTTTAAAATAAAAAGCTCAAATTTGGTCTTAAAACCTTTAATTAAGGCTTATGACAGCTTTCTAAGCTTTATTAACCATTTTCACATTTTCCCCTAACTTTTGTAAAATTTACAATTTTACCCCTAAATTTTGACAAAATTACAATTATACCCCTGACGGAATTTTCTCGACTTAAAAATTCACTTTTGATGTTCAGGAATCTTATTCTACCATTCCGGGGTCTTTAGGGCTCTTTTTCCACTTTTTGGAAAATTTTGGTCAAAATGACCATTTTACCCTTATTGGGTCATTTTATTGCAAATTCCCATTCTGGATTTTTAGACTTAATTTTCTAGGCTCAAAAATCCTTAAATCATCTTTTAAAATTTTCTCGGACCTTTTCCGGATAATTTTCTTTCATTATCCCAAATTTTCACTTCCCGGCTCTCGGAAAGTACTATTCTGACCCTTACGTCGATTTCGTGTTTTTCTATCGTTTTGGAGTCTCAAATGAGCGTTTTACTAATACTTAAAACGTTCATCCAGACTTTCCCGACCTAGGTCTCCGAGGCTCGGATTTTTCATACTCGACTCGGACCTTTGCTTCGTTTTCCAAAAACGCCCCCCCTCGGGGTCGGTTTTCAGTTTCACTCGCGTTCTACACTTTCAAGGGGATGGGTTACTATTCATGAACCACTCCCTTAGGTTTCCTCGTTCAATTTTTCTTAAGGGACTCGGGTTTCTGTCCTGATCCTAAACTTTTACTCTCGATTCCCCTTTTGCCCTTAATGTGGCGGCCCGCCCTTCGTAGAGATCATACAATGCTATTATAGTTAAGCTTCATAGCTAACTACGATAGATTGTACTCTCATGAGTCACCGGCTAATCTATATCTCTTTAAAACATGGCATTTTTGGGGGATTTTTTTTTTTGAAACATAACGCAAAACATTATCTACTAATCACTTTATTTACAAGTACAAAGTAATTTACATAATACAGTACTTTCGCAAAATACATATTATTACAAAAGAACTGTTTCTTTTTCCTCTCTTTGTTAACGCTCAGTGGAAAAACTCTGGCAGAACCATATCCCTTGGCTTCTCATCCCATTTGACACTCGCTATCCCGTCTGCCATCCAGCCATACAAAGCTAGTGAGCTGGCATGAACTGTCTCATGTACAGCAGCTGGAGGAATAACTGGATCTACCTTAGCTTCCTGTTCTACTTGGGTGCCTTCAGAACCTTGCCTCTGTTCTAAATCCTCTACTCGTTGTCTTAGATCAGCATTTTCTTGCATCTGAGCTTCTAGTAAAGCTTGTAACTGCTCTACTCTTTCCATGAGATTAGGACGTCGTTCTCGTCTCTCTGGTTGATTTTGCAAATCCACCATCTTGCCTAATATCCTATTATGGCACAACAATTCACCGTTAGTTTTTCCATGACCACATTCGTAAAATCATATAAATTTATGAAATTCAGGGTAATGTAAAGCCATATCATCGTAACACATCATCGTATAACATATAATCATTTTGATATTTCATTCATAACAAAACATTTATATATCATACATAACCATCACCAGTCATATATACATCGGCCATTATATACATCTTGGCCACAAGTCTATACAAGACAGCTTACATAAAAAAACTACATATATACATGTGTACAATTTTCCTATCACACATCTCCCTGATCTGAGACTCGAGCAAACTCTTTAGGATCCTCTTCGTCGTCTTCAGAGCCACCACCATTTCTAGGCGATACTCCTTGACCAGCGTTATCCCCATTTCGTGGTCTAGAAGGACCAACCTCATGGTCATTTATCATTCGCCTTGGTCCAAAAATACGTGCCAACATCACATCCTGAAACTCTGCCTCATATCGGCTTTGTGACAGGTGTTCCACTATCAATTCCTTCTCAATCTTCATTACTGTGACTATTAATTCACGAAGCGTGAGAGGATACAACTGACTCACCCACTACCTCAGCTCCATAGGCAATCTTTTCTAGAAGAGACCACAACAATCCTCCTTTGTAAAGTTAGGCAACAGGCATCTCCTCCTGATATGCTCCTCAAAACGTGCGGCATAGGTTATCACTGTCTTGCTGGGTAACATCAAAATCCTCTCAGTTTGAAGAATATAATCCCTTACCTCATCAAATCTAGGATACGTAGGTGGAATTACCTCTCGACTCTCAGAAGGTGCTGGAATAGGTGTCAGATCCTTAGGTGGAAATTGCTCAACCATCCGCTGTCGAAACTCAGCCTAACTGAATCCCAACAGAATCTCTTGATCACAATAATCCCAGAATAATCGAGCATCTCCCTGAAACATACTTACTGCCAACTAGATCCACATCTCTTGATCAATATCACACATCACCATAATCCTCTCTATTGCATGGAGCCAATCCTTTGTCTCCATTGACTATCATCCATCATCAAACATAGGGGGACTACTAGCTCTAAATGTCTGTACCGCTCGAGCCGAAACTCTCACACCAATATGTTGGTGTCCACCAACAACTGGAATATCTACTACTACAGGTGGATGAACTATCGGTCGAGAATGTGCTACATCTACAGGGGCTGGTGTTGCAGGTCTCTCTGGCACCGGGGGTTTAAGTGCCAGACGTTGGGAAATAGACGGCCTCACAATAGGTCTCGTCTATACCCGCAACAATCCTGTTGGTCATGGTAATGGCAGTCTCGCATAAGGAGGTCTAGTTATCTTGCTACCTATAAGATAATTATTTTCATATAAGAAAATAATTAACTAAGCTTAAGTAAACTACTTACTTGGATTGCTGTGTAGGATGCGTGAAGTGTCAAATCAGGATATGGTCAACACTGCTCTTGTGATGATCAGGAAATATGCAGTATCAAGAAATTGGTTAAAATGACATTTTTCTTGATATGAAACTGATATATTTAGACTCAGGATGCCCAAATTAGTCAATCAGGCACCTTACACGTTTTTCGAGACGGGATCACACAGATCCTGAAAACTGATCGAGATGACCACGAATGAAGTTGAAACTGATAAATTTGGATTTAGCACGTCCAAATTAGTCAGTATAGCCTATTTGTATGCTCAAATTAGCTAATTAAGCAAAAAGGTAATTTTTGATCGAGAATTCACAGTACCGGAAACTGGTCAAGATGACCTCAAATGAAAATAAAACTGATATATTTGGATTCAGGACGTCCAAATTAGTCAGGATAGCCCATGTTGAAATTTTGGGCGAAGAAGTATATAAAGGGCGAAAAATCAGAAATTTAAGAAATAAGCCCATAACTTTCTCTTATTTTCTCTTTCCACCCCTTACCCGAAAATGAACAGTAACCGACCATCGGAAATGTGACAACCGGGAAATTCAGGCAATTCTCGGACGAAAATGTACAATTGTATGTATATAACAATTTGTACTAGTTAAAGAGTGAAATAAATGTATTTATATTGTTCAGAATATATGAAAATGTTCTAACAATACTGACGAGTAAGAATTCAGTGCTGGAAAAATTCACTGAGTTGAAACGGGTGAAACGGTGCCAAAATCGGCATTGAAAACCCTAACCGGAGCAATAAAAGACGGTAAACTTCCGGGATTGATTTTGATCAAACGGAAGCAGATTAAATTGATCCGACTGCACAGGAGACCTCAGGAACACGCCGGGACGATTTCAGGAAAATTTCGGCTCGAACCGGTATCGGTCAAAAAGTAGTCGAATTAATGTGAATAGTGAAAGTCAAAGTCAACTTTCACTTTTGCATTTATGACATCATAAATCAAGTTTATTAACTGGAATAAATAAGGTGGTTGGTGGCATTAATGGCTAGGATTTAATCACCTTTTGATCTAAAGGCCAAGATTTGGCCAAAAATTACCATTTTTAATTTTTGAAAATTATGGAAAGTAATGGCTTGAAAGGTGCCTAAATCTCATTGGCTAATGACCAAATTAATTGGTCTTTTAGTGGCATAAGTCGGCCACTTTTGGAGTGAAAGGCCGAAGCTTTTTTTTCATGCAAAAGCCATAAGAAAAATTTGCTAAGTTATTTTCCATGGAGTCTACGTGAGCTACCAAGGAGAACCAAGATTTTCTTCAATTTTTCTTCACAAAAAAGAGTGGCAAAGTGTTCATTGAAGACAAAGGAAGCAATTGATTAAGGTATCTTCCCTTGCACCTCAAATTTTCATGGTTTTTCTTCACAAAATCCGTGGGTGAATAGTGATAGAAAGATGGAAAATTTTTGGTTGTTTTTCATGGATTTGATGTTGGGTTTTGTTAAGGATGTATTGAGGAAGAAAACCATGCAAATTCATTAAAGAAAAACCAAATTTTGGTTGGTTTTTCAAAGGTAAATCCGTGGGTTACCTTAGGTAACCAATGAGAAAAGTGTGTGGTTAATTGTTAATATGCTTTCTAAGCTTAATTTGGTGAAGAATAAAGCTTGTATTTCATGATGAAAAGCTTGAAAAAAAATTTATGGCATGAATTATATAAAGTGGCCGTGGGTTTTGTTAATAGTTTGGAAGAAATTTTGCTTGATTTTAGGTGATGTTTGGTTGATTGAAATCATGCAAATTAATGTGTAAATGGTGGCAATGTGATTGAAAGAATGAAACAAATATGTTGAGCATGATTTTCATTAATAAGGCCGTGGGTTCTAAGTGCATAAAAACCCTAAAAATGTGGTTGAAAATGCATTGAAAATGGGCTTGAAAAAGTGTTGGAAACATGACATGGAATGGCCTAAAGTGTGGTGAAAATTTGACAAAATTTGGTTTGGTTTTGTTGTGAAAACCGAAACCAAATTAATGGTAAATTTGTGAAAAAAAATGTTGTAATGTGGGTGATAATGTGAAATTTGAAATTTGTGGGCTTTTATGTAAAAGTTTGGAAAACTTTTACATAAAATAGGCTTGTGGTATAGTACGTGGCAGGTACATTCGGTTCGAGGCGTACCTAACGCCGGAAGCCTTAAATTTACGCCGAAATGCTGTCGAAATTTCGAAAACGGCATTCGGGGTAAAATTGGGAATTTAAAATAAAAGTTAGGGCCGGGACGGAAACCCGAGTCCCTAACGGAAAAAAGTGAATAAGGAAAACCTAAGGGGCGGTTCGTGAATAGTAACTCGTCCCCTTGAAAATGAAAAACGTAAGTGAAATTGAAAAAAAACCGACCCCGAGGGGGGGCGTTTTTGGAAATAAAATAAAGGTCCGAGTCGGGAACGGAAAACCCGAGCCTCGGAGACCTAGGTCGGGAAAGTCTAGATGAACGTTTTAAATACTAGTGAAACGTCCATTTGAGGCTCCGAAACGATAGAAAATCGCTAAACCGACGTAAGGGTCGGAATAGTGCTTCCCGAGGGCCGGGAAAGTGAAAAATGGAAATAAAGTAAAAACGAACCCGGTAATGATTAGAAAAGAGTCAGAAAAGTTCCTGAGAGCCAAAAATGCAGTCTGGATCAATAAAATTCCGTCAGGGGAAAAACTGCAATTTTGCCAAAATATTGGGGCAAAATCGTAATTTTGCAAAAGTTGGGGGAAAATGGTGAAAATAATAAATAAAACCTAAAAAGTTATAAATAGGTTTTATTTAAACTTTTTAATGAAAAATAAAAGCTATAAATGGGAAAAAAAATTAACAGACATAGTTTGTCTGTAGGATCCCAAAATCGGCCTACAAAGAAGGCGATTCAAGATCCAAGAGAGAGAAAAGGAACAGTCTGATAAGGTAAGTTCAGACATTTACCTGTCTGCAACATATAGCAATATTGTGCTAACTTAATGTACTAACTATAAGTTAGGTACATATGTGCTACGGGCACTATGATAGAATAGAGAGAGTGACGAAATGTGCTACGGGCACTATAAGAATGGGACACATGGTTAATTGTGCTTCGGGCACTAGAGCGAGGTTAATAAAACTCACTCACCTAAAATTAAAATGTGAACCATTCCTAACCACGGGACAATGTGAAGTCACCGGGTTAGAAGTGTAAAAAGTCGGTAATGAAACCACTTCTGGCGTACCAGCCTTCCGTACAGGGAGGTACTATTTTTGCCTTCGGGGCTATGAGATAAGGCTGTGGAGGTCAGCACTGATGTACCGCTCCCAGTCATGTAAAATTTTGCCTTCGGGGCTATGAGATTAAGGCTGTGGAGGTCAGCACTAATGTACCGCTCCCAGTCATGCACACTTAAATGGTACTGCCAACCGAGCTCAAAACCAGAACGTAAATAAAGATAATGACCTAAAACTGAAACTGTGCCATAATTGAGCATAAGACAGTTTAGTGAGAGCACTAACATCGCGGTAGATGTACTAGTGTGATACAGTGGTGTGGTTAACCTTACTATTCACGTATGAATAGTGGTCAAAGTTACTATTCACGGATGAATAGTGGTCAACGGTACTATTTACGATGAATAGTACTATTCATAGAAATTTTATTTCTTGCATGTTTGAACTTACTGAGCCTGTAGCTCACCATTTTTGCTAATGTTGCAGGTAAGCGACCAGCTCAGTAGCTTATTTGACTGGATGCGGACGGGATGGCGCGTGTCAAATGGGATAACTGGGCGAGGGATATGGTACTGCCACAGTCTTACCGCTGAGCGTTAAAGTGAAAGGAAAAAAAAAAAAGGGGAAACAGTTCTTTTGTAATTATATATATTTTACAAAAGCACTGTATTATTTATATTACTTTGTACCTATCAACAAAGTAAATAGTGGAAAAAGATTTTATATGATGTTTAAAGAAAAAAAAAATTTTTCCCAAAAACGTCATGATTTAAATAGAGGAGAGAGATAAGCCGGCGACCCATGAGAGTACAATCTATCACAGTTAGCGATAAAGCTCAACTGTAATTGTATTGTATGATCTCCACAAGGGGCGGGCCGCCACAATTGGTATCAGAGCAAGGTCTGAGATTGGTCTAGTTTATAATACCAACTGCTGTCACAGTTGGTATCAGAGCATCGTTTTCGAGTGGCTGAGTTTTGAATACCAATTGCTGTCACAGTTGGTATATCAGAGCAGTATGACCATATCCCGATTTGACACTTTGCGCATCCTGCACTGCTATCCAAGTAAGTAGTTTACTTAAGTTCAGTTAATTATTTTCTTATGTGAAAATAATTATGTTATAGGTAGCACGATGACCAGACCTCCATATGTGAGACCACCGCTACCACGACCAAGAGGGGTATTAAGAGTATGGACAAGACCCATTGTGAGGCTGCCCATTTCCCAAAGGCCGGTAGTTCGATCCCCGGTACCCGAGAGACCTCCCGTACCAGTACCAGCACCGGTGCCAGCGCCAGTAGAGGTTGTACAGCCACGACCGATAGTACATCCACCGGTAGTAGTGGACATTCCAGTTGTTGGTGGACGCCAACATATTGGGGTGAGAGTGTCGGCACGGGCAGTACAGGCATTTAGGGCCAGCAGTCCTCCTATGTTCGACGGTGGACGACAGTCGATGGAGACCAAGGACTGGCTCCATGCCGTAGAGAGGATCATGGTAATATGCGACATTGATCGAGATATGTGGATCCAGTTGGCAGTCAGTATGTTTCAGGGAGACGCTCGAGTGTTCTGGCAATATTGTGACCAGGAGATTTTATTGGGATTCAGTTGGGCTGAGTTCTGTCAGCGGTTGGCTGATCAGTTTCAACCCAGAGATCCAGCACCTGCACCAGCATCTCCAGAGAGACGAGAGGCTGATACACCTGCGTACCCTGGATTTGATGAGGTCAGGGATTATATTCTCCAGACCGAGAGGATGGTCATGCTGTCTGGTGAGACAGTGATGTCTTACGCAGCGCGGTTTGAGGAGACCATTCGGAGGAGATGTCCGTTGCCTAACCTCACGGAAGCAAACTGCTGTGAGCTGTTTTGGAAAGGTTTATCCTTGGAGCTGAGACCGAGGGTGATCAAGCCGTTTCCTCCGACGCTCCAAGAGTTCGTGGTAACGATCAGGGCGATCGAGAGAGAGATTTTGATCGAGCATCTGACGCAGAGTCGACGAGAGACGCTGGGTCAAGATGAGATGTTTGCATGCATATTCGGGCCGAGAAGAATGATGAATGATCATGAGGCCGGACCGTCTAGACCACGAGGAGGTGATGACTCAGGACAGGGAACATTACCTAGGGGTGGTGACGACTCAGATGATACCAATGACGATGAGGATCCAGAAGAATATCCTCTAGTCCCAGATGTAGGGAACGAGTGATCAGTAGATGTGTATATGTACATAAGTAGCTTAGAGAGAAAAGCTCTTTTGTATAGACTTGTGGCCATTTTGTATAAACGGCCGATGTATATATGACTGGCGATGCCCATGTATAACATATAAATGTTTTGCTGTGAATGAAATACCAAAATGATTATATGTTGTACGATGATGTGTTACGATGATGTGGCTTTACATTACCCTAAATTTCGTAAATTGAAATAATTTTACGAATGCGGTTATGGAAAAGCTAACGGTGAATTATTGTGCCATAATAGGACAATAGCCAAGATGGTGGATTTGAGAAATCGACCAGAAGGACGAGAGCGACGTCCTGATATTATGGAGAGACTGGATCAGATACAAGCTTTGTTGGAAGCTCAGATGCAAGAAAATGTAAATCTGAGGCGACGGGTAGAAGAGCTAGAGCAGAGACAAGGCTCTGAGGGTACCCAAGTAGAACAACAAGCTGAGGTAGATCCGGTTATTCCTCCAGCTGCAGTACATGAGAGAGCTCCTGAACCACAACCAGTATTGAATTTGGAACCCCTCTATGAAAGATTCAGGCGTATGAGGCCCCCAGAATTTGAAGGGTCTACAAATCCGCTAGAGGCTGAAGACTGGTTGTCATCATTACAAGTGATCATGGAGTTCATGAACCTAACCGACCGGGAGAAGGTTGCATGTGCGTCTTTTGTGCTGAGAAAAGATGCTCGTTTTTGGTGGGACACTGTGCGAATGAGGAGAGACGTGTCTACCATGAGTTGGGCGGAATTTCTGGAAGAATTTAACCAGAAATATTACGACCCTGCATCTCTGAGACAGCAACAGAAAGAATTCTCAGAGTTGACACAAGGGAACATGTCGGTAAGTGAAGTTTGCCGAAAATTCGATCAGTTATCCCGTTTGTGCCCTTATGTGGTCCCTACTGAGAGGGAAAAGATACAAAAAAATGATCGGGATGTTTAGGCCAGAAATTGCTGCGTTAGTAGACACTGGACTAGTACCACCTACTTCTGTAGCAGACTGTGTGAGTCGGGCCATTAGAGCTGAGTTTCATGTAGCTCGACAGAAAGAGGAAAGAGAGAAACACTGGGAGGCTAAGAAGAAGGAGAGGGCTTTGGCGAAGTCTACACAAGTTGGTCAATCAAGCAAGCCTAGTCAAAATGCGAAACCAAGCCAGGGCAATAGTCAGGGATCCCAGCAAAACAAGAGAAAAGGGAATTTTTCTGGGAATCGCCAGGGCAATAATCGAAACCAGCAGCGGAGAACAGCTGGTAATGTAGAGTCTAATGTGCAAAACTGCCCTACATGCGGGAAGAGACATTCTGGGCAATGCAGATTTGGGCCACTTGTGTGCTACGAATGTGGAAAGGAAGGCCATTACGCCAGGAACTGTCCAAATAGGCAGGGTGGACAAGGCACTTCCCAACCGCACCAGACACGCCCACAAGCTCATTCCCTTCAAGCCAGACTGGAAGAGTCACCAGTGAGGCCGCAACGCCATGAGCGTATGCAACGTGCTGATGCTCGTGTGATGGCCTACAGCAAGGAAGACGCAGAGGCAGGAACATCAAACGTGGTGACAGGTCAGCTTCCTGTCGCTAGTCATGTAGCCTCTGTACTATTCGATTCCGGTGCTACGCATTCATTTGTTTCCTATGCATTTGCTGACAAGATAGGACTTCCTAAGGATAATATGGGAAGGGTATTTAAGACAGCCTTACCCTCTGGGGAAGTATTGTTGTCCAGTTACTGGTTACCTTATGTACCAGTATATGTGGCAAATAGGGAACTATATGCTGAATTAATCGTAATGGAGATCATGGATTACGATGTGATTTTAGGCATGGATTTCCTAGGGAAATACCAAGCTACGATCGACTGTCGAAATCGAAAGATAGTCTTCCAACCCGAGGAACAAGAGAGTTTCGAGTATGTTGATACTTCTCGAAGACCTGGGAAGATGATGATCAGTTCGCTGAGAGCAAGCAAGCTGATAGCCAGTGGTTGCATGGGATATCTGGCATATGTGGTGGATACTACAGAGGAACAGAAGCTTCAAGCTGAAGATGTTCCTGTGGTTAATGAGTTTCTTGACGTATTTCCAGAAGAGTTACCAGGGATACCACCAGAGAGAGAAATCTCGTTTGAAATTGAGTTGATGCCTGGAACAGCACCTATTTCCAAAGCACCATACCGCATGGCTCCAGTGGAGTTGAAGGAGCTACAGGTACAATTAAAGGAGCTTTTGGATAAGGGATTCATCAGGCCGAGTTTTTCCCCATGGGGTGCACCTGTGTTATTTGTCAAGAAAAAAGATGGAACATTCCGACTGTGCATTGATTACCGGGAGTTGAATAAGGTTACGATCAAAAATAGGTATCCGTTACCTAGAATTGATGACCTATTCAACCAGTTAAAAGGCGCAGCGGTATTTTCCAAGATCGACTTACGGTCAGGATATCACCAGCTGAGAATTAAAGAGAGTGATATTCCTAAGACGGCGTTTAGGACTCGTTATGGTCACTACGAGTTCCTTGTGATGCCATTCGGATTGACAAATGCGCCAGCAGCGTTCATGGACTTGATGAACAGAATTTTTAAAGAGTATCTGGATAAGTTTGTCATTGTATTCATTGATGACATTCTTATATACTCGAAGACTCATGAGGAGCACAAGAAGCATCTGAGGATCGTGTTGAATACGATACGGAAGCATCAACTGTATGCCAAATTCTCAAAATGCGAGTTTTGGCTGGACAGAATACATTTCCTTGGACATGTTGTATCCCAGGAAGGTATTGCAGTAGATCCGACGAAAGTAGAGGCAATTAACCAGTGGCCTGCACCCAAGAGTGTGACAGAAATACGCAGTTTCTTGGGATTGGCTGGTTATTATCGGCGATTTGTAGAGGGATTTGCGCGACTAGCTGCACCTCTTACTGCTCTTACACGCAAGGAAAGGAAGTACGAGTGGACTATGGAATGCGAAAGAAGCTTCCAGGAGTTAAAGAGGCGACTGACAAGCGCACCAATCCTTACGCTTCCCACTGAAGGGGAGAAGTTCGTAATCTACAGTGATGCATCGAAAATAGGATTGGGAGCAGTCCTGATGCAAGACGGCAAGGTGATTGCCTATGCTTCCCGTCAGTTAAAGGAGCATGAAAGGAATTATCCTACGCATGATCTTGAACTTGCTGCAGTAGTGTTCGCACTCAAAATTTGGCGACACTATCTCTATGGAGCTCAATGTCAGATTTTCACTGATCACCAAAGCTTGAAGTATTTCTTCACGCAAAAAGAGCTCAATATGCGACAGAGACGATGGTTGGAATTGGTGAAGGATTATGATTGTGAAATCCTCTACCATCCAGGAAAGGCCAACCGTGTAGCGGATGCTCTAAGTAGAAAGTCTACCATATCGCACCAGCTACCAATAAACAGGCTTCCGAAGCCATTGCAGCAAGAGATAAATTCTTTGAACTTGGAGCTGATATATGGAAGATTAGCTGCACTCCAAGTGGAATCATCGCTATTTGAGGATATAAAGGAAGCTCAGAGGCGAGATCCAATGATGACAAGTTCTCAAGAAGGAATTTCCAAGGATGGAATAATCCTTTATCAAGGAAGGATAAATGTTCCAGCTGATGAGGAACTTAGAAGACGGATCATGTCAGAAGCTCATGAGACACCCTATTCGGTTCACCCCGGAGCGAGCAAAATGTATCAGGACTTGAAGTTACAGTTCTGGAGGAAAGGGATGAAGAACGATATAGCTAAATTCGTGAGCAGATGCATGACCTGTCAGCAAATCAAAGCGGAACATAAACATCCAGCGGGAAGATTGGAACCGTTGGAGATTCCTGAATGGAAATGGGAACACATTACGATGGATTTTGTAGTGGGACTCCCAAAAACCCGAGAAGGTTATGACGCCATTTGGGTTATTGTGGACAGACTGACCAAGACGGCACGGTTTATAGCTGTCAAGATGACTTTTTCGCTAGAAAAGTTTGCTCAGCTGTACATAACTCATGTCGTCAGACTACATGGAGTACCAAAATCCATTGTATCAGATCGAGATGCACGATTCACCTCGAATTTCTGGAAGTGTGTACAAGAGGCCATGGGTACTAAATTGAGACTCAGTACGGCTTTTCATCCGCAAACAGAAGGGCAGTCAGAGCGGACAATTCAGACGTTAGAGGACATGCTTCGAGCTTGTGTTATGGATTTTGCGGGAAATTGGAACGAGAAGTTACCATTGATTGAATTCTCGTACAATAATAGTTACCAAGCTTCGATAGGCATGGCACCTTACGAGGCTTTGTATGGACGAAAGTGCAGATCACCATTACATTGGTACGATTTGCGAGAAAAGCAGTTGCATAAGACGGATTTCATGCAAGAGACTTCCGATGTAGTTGCTAGGATTCAGCGTCAAATGAAAATTGCGCAAAGCCGACAAAAGAGCTACGCGGATAAAAGGCGGAGATCCTTGGAGTTTGACGAAGGAGACTTCGTGTTTCTCAAGGTATCGCCTATGAAGGGGATTATGCGTTTCGGTAAGAAGGGGAAACTGAGTCCAAGATACATTGGACCTTATGAAATTATCGAACGCATTGGAAAGGTCGCTTACAGATTAGCGCTACCTCCAGAATTGTCGGCAGTGCATAACGTATTTCATGTGTCGATGCTGAGAAAGTATATACCAGATCCGTCCCATGTATTGAAGCATGAGCCTATTCAAATCCACGAGGATTTGACATATGAGGAACAGCCGATTCAAGTACTAGCTCGTGAAGAGAAAGTACTGAGGAATAAGGTAATCCCACTAGTGAAGATTTTGTGGAAAAATCACAATATTGAAGAAGCTACGTGGGAACAAGAAGATGAGATAAGGAAATTATACCCCCATTTGTTCTAATTTTCGAGGACGAAAATTTTATAAGGAGGGGTGAATGTGACAACCGGGAAATTCAGGCAATTCTCGGACGAAAATGTACAATTGTATGTATATAACAATTTGTACTAGTTAAAGAGTGAAATAAATGTATTTATATTGTTCAGAATATATGAAAATGTTCTAACAATACTGACGAGTAAGAATTCAGTGCTGGAAAAATTCACTGAGTTGAAACGGGTGAAACGGTGCCAAAATCGGCATTGAAAACCCTAACCGGAGCAATAAAAGATGGTAAACTTCCGGGATTGATTTTGATCAAACGGAAGCAGATTAAATTGATCCGACTGCACAGGAGACCTCAGGAACACGCCGGGACGATTTCAGGAAAATTTCGGCTCGAACCGGTATCGGTCAAAAAGTAGTCGAATTAATGTGAATAGTGAAAGTCAAAGTCAACTTTCACTTTTGCATTTATGACATCATAAATCAAGTTTATTAACTGGAATAAATAAGGTGGTTGGTGGCATTAATGGCTAGGATTTAATCACCTTTTGATCTAAAGGCCAAGATTTGGCCAAAAATTACCATTTTTAATTTTTGAAAATTATGGAAAGTAATGGCTTGAAAGGTGCCTAAATCTCATTGGCTAATGACCAAATTAATTGGTCTTTTAGTGGCATAAGTCGGCCACTTTTGGAGTGAAAGGCCGAAGCTTTTTTTTCATGCAAAAGCCATAAGAAAAATTTGCTAAGTTATTTTCCATGGAGTCTACGTGAGCTACCAAGGAGAACCAACATTTTCTTCAATTTTTCTTCACAAAAAAGAGTGGCAAAGTGTTCATTGAAGACAAAGGAAGCAATTGATTAAGGTATCTTCCCTTGCACCTCAAATTTTCATGGTTTTTCTTCACAAAATCCGTGGGTGAATAGTGATAGAAAGATGGAAAATTTTTGGTTGTTTTTCATGGATTTGATGTTGGGTTTTGTTAAGGATGTATTGAGGAAGAAAACCATGCAAATTCATTAAAGAAAAACCAAATTTTGGTTGGTTTTTCAAAGGTAAATCCGTGGGTTACCTTAGGTAACCAATGAGAAAAATGTGTGGTTAATTGTTAATATGCTTTCTAAGCTTAATTTGGTGAAGAATAAAGCTTGTATTTCATGATGAAAAGCTTGAAAAAAAATTTATGGCATGAATTATATAAAGTGGCCGTGGGTTTTGTTAATAGTTTGGAAGAAATTTTGCTTGATTTTAGGTGATGTTTGGTTGATTGAAATCATGCAAATTAATGTGTAAATGGTGGCAATGTGATTGAAAGAATGAAACAAATATGTTGAGCATGATTTTCATTAATAAGGCCGTGGGTTCTAAGTGCATAAAAACCCTAAAAATGTGGTTGAAAATGCATTGAAAATGGGCTTGAAAAAGTGTTGGAAACATGACATGGAATGGCCTAAAGTGTGGTGAAAATTTGACAAAATTTGGTTTGGTTTTGTTGTGAAAACCGAAACCAAATTAATGGTAAATTTGTGAAAAAAAATGTTGTAATGTGGGTGATAATGTGAAATTTGAAATTTGTGGGCTTTTATGTAAAAGTTTGGAAAACTTTTACATAAAATAGGCTTGTGGTATAGTACGTGGCAGGTACATTCGGTTCGAGGCGTACCTAACGCCGGAAGCCTTAAATTTACGCCGAAATGCTGCCGAAATTTCGAAAACGGCATTCGGGGTAAAATTGGGAATTTAAACTAAAAGTTAGGGCCGGGACGGAAACCCGAGTCCCTAACGGAAAAAAGTGAATAAGGAAAACCCAAGGGGCGGTTCGTGAATAGTAACTCGTCCCCTTGAAAATGAAAAACGTAAGTGAAATTGAAAAAAAACCGACCCCGAGGGGGGGCGTTTTTGGAAATAAAATAAAGGTCCGAGTCGGGAACGGAAAACCCGAGCCTCGGAGACCTAGGTCGGGAAAGTCTAGATGAACGTTTTAAATACTAGTGAAACGTCCATTTGAGGCTCCGAAACGATAGAAAATCGCTAAACCGACGTAAGGGTCGGAATAGTGCTTCCCGAGGGCCGGGAAAGTGAAAAATGGAAATAAAGTAAAAACGAACCCGGTAATGATTAGAAAAGAGTCAGAAAAGTTCCTGAGAGCCAAAAATGCAGTCTGGATCAATAAAATTCCGTCAGGGGCAAAACTGCAATTTTGCCAAAATATTAGGGCAAAATCGTAATTTTGCAAAAGTTGGGGGAAAATGGTGAAAATAATAAATAAAACCTAAAAAGTTATAAATAGGTTTTATTTAAGCTTTTTAATGAAAAATAAAAGCTATAAATGGGAAAAAAAAATTAACAGACATAGTTTGTCTGTAGGATCCTAAAATCGGCCTACAAAGAAGGCGATTCAAGATCCAAGAGAGAGAAAAGGAACAGTCTGATAAGGTAAGTTCAGACATTTACCTGTCTGCAACATATAGCAATATTGTGCTAACTTAAATGTACTAACTATAAGTTAGGTACATATGTGCTACGGGCACTATGATAGAATAGAGAGAGTGACGAAATGTGCTACGGGCACTATAAGAATGGGACACATGGTTAATTGTGCTTCGGGCACTAGAGCGAGGTTAATAAAACTCACTCACCTAAAATTAAAATGTGAACCATTCCTAACCACGGGACAATGTGAAGTCACCGGGTTAGAAGTGTAAAAAGTCGGTAATGAAACCACTTCTGGCGTACCAGCCTTCCGTACAGGGAGGTACTATTTTTGCCTTCGGGGCTATGAGATAAGGCTGTGGAGGTCAGCACTGATGTACCGCTCCCAGTCATGTAAAATTTTGCCTTCGGGGCTATGAGATTAAGGCTGTGGAGGTCAGCACTAATGTACCGCTCCCAGTCATGCACACTTAAATGGTACTGCCAACCGAGCTCAAAACCAGAACGTAAATAAAGATAATGACCTAAAACTGAAACTGTGCCATAATTGAGCATAAGACAGTTTAGTGAGAGCACTAACATCGCGGTAGATGTACTAGTGTGATACAGTGGTGTGGTCAACCTTACTATTCACGTATGAATAGTGGTCAAAGTTACTATTTACGGATGAATAGTGGTCAATGGTACTATTCACGATGAATAGTACTATTCATAGAAATTTTATTTCTTGCATGTTTGAACTTACTGAGCCTGTAGCTCACCGTTTTTGCTAATGTTGCAGGTAAGCGACCAGCTCAGTAGCTTATTTGACTGGATGCGGACGGGATGGCGCGTGTCAAATGGGATAACCGGGCGAGGGATATGGTACTGCCACAGTCTTACCGCTGAGCGTTAAAGTGAAAGGAAAAAAAAAAAAAGGGGAAACAGTTCTTTTGTAATTATATATATTTTACAAAAGCACTGTATTATTTATATTACTTTGTACCTATCAACAAAGTAAATAGTGGAAAAAGATTTTATATGATGTTTAAAGAAAAAAAAAAATTTTCCCAAAAACGTCATGATTTAAATAGAGGAGAGAGATAAGCCGGCGACCCATGAGAGTACAATCTATCGCAGTTAGCGATAAAGCTCAACTGTAATTGTATTGTATGATCTCCACAAGGGGCGGGCCGCCACAGGAAACGGTGTCCGTTTTCGACACCGCCGGTGTCATCGGAAAGCTCTCACCGAGCTGAGTCCAACGGTGGGTCGACTCGACGGAACGGTCGCTGCACGCCGCCGCACGCGCCGCTTGAATGCCGCCGGAGCCGAGAAATTCGACCGGTGATATCTCCGCCGTCCGGCCACCGTTTGCCACGAAACCGGTCCCAAAAGTTTCGTGGTGAAGAGAGGAGCAAAACTCATGCCGCCGATCGTCTCAACACCGGCGGAATCGTGCCGCCCAAGCTTCGAAAAAGTCGGTGAAACGCCGCCGTGGAGCCGCCGTCGAAACGCCCGATTCCGGCCGAGTTGAAGTGCGCCGTTGGTGCAGAAATGACCGCAGGGCTGAGGGGAGCAAACGCCCTCAACCAATTTTGGGGAAAAGGTCCGGCACGGCGGAGTTCCACCGTCGCCGCCGTGACCGTGGTTTTCGAGGGAATTTTCCAGCGATAGGGGTCTCCAAACATGAAATTGAGGCCACCAATGGATTCCTCTCGTCGAGTTCTTCAAGATGGGCTACCCATTTGCCACCGTCGCCGCCGTCAACCGCCGGTCAACGGCGAGTCAACGCCGGTCAACGGCGGTCAACGGCGACCGGAGACCAAAAATTTAAGAATGGCCCGTTGGCCTATTTTCGATGTTCCGGACACATCCGCGACGTCAGAATTGCAAGACGGAGTCTCAAAGGCAAAGAACGAAGAATTAAAGTTTATCCGCGGGAAACCGAACAGTTCGTTCGATCGCCAGTGGAACGATTCCGGTAGTGACTTCGGTCCTTCCATTCCTGAAATTAATGTTTTTGGAATGAGTATATATGAATTATGTATTCTGGAATGCGAAATTGTAAGAAAATTGGACTATGTGTATGAAAAATAGTCAAATGAGAAAAAGTGAAAAATGTAAAGATTTTTACGTAAAAAGTTGAGTTTTTACGTAAAAATATAGGCTCTGGTATAGTACGTGGTAGAATAGAACGAGGTTAGATGGTTTCGAGGCGTTTCCTAAACGCTGGGAATCTAAAAATTAAGCGGAAATACTGCCGAAATTTTTGAAAACGGCACAAAAGAGTATTTTAAGAACCGAAGGGTAAAAACGTGGTTGGGATGGAAACCCGAGCCCTTTCGGTAACCTAGACCCGAGAAAGAGCATTAACGCTCGAGAGTCTGAATAGTACCACCCGAGGGTCGGTAAATAGTAAACCAAGAAATTATGGTAAATAAGGGCCAAAGCTAAGTTGCGAATCAAAGAAAAGTAAGGTTATAATGAGAAAAATCCCATTAGGGGCAAAATGGTAATTTTGTCAAAAGTTCAGGGTAAAATAGTAATTTTACCAAAAGTTAGCAGAAAAGTTATAAATGGGATATTAGATCCTTAAATTTATGATCGAGAAATGAAACGTAGAATTTTTACGTTTTATTAAGTTTTATACATGAAAGAAGCATAGAAAATAACCGTTATAATTTCGGTTATAAGGATCCGCGCCAGACGATATGAAGAGACGTCTGCGGACCAAGGAAGCGAGAAAAGAGATGCTAGCAAGTATTTGTAAGTTCAAACATTTAATTGACTGCAACATAAATGAACTGGACATGTTATGTGTTATGTGTTCTATGTAGTAAGTTCGAATACTTAATTGACTGCAATATGAATAGACTATTATGTCTAAGTATGATATGTGGTAAGTACAGCCATTTAATTGTCTACTCACGAATGGACTTACCATAGAGTTGTGTTATATATATATATACATTTAAGCTATTCAGTTTGTGACATGATACTAACATGTTCACGAGAATAGTAAGCAAGATCAGAAATAGAAAAGAGGAATAAGATAAGTCAGATAATAAGACTTAAAAGTTAAGGTTGGCGTACCGGCCTCCCCAGTTGTGAGGTTCCCAGATAGCCTCCACCCCAGAAGTGTGGCGCTGCCTCGTTAATAATGAGGTAGTTTATGGCTTAACTTCCTGCCTCCACCCCAGAAGTGTGGCGCTGCCTCGTTAATAATGAGGTAGTTTATGGCATGACTTACTACCTATAAGGTCAGTAGTCCAGAGATGACCTTAGGGTTGATCGGTGGGTCGCTCCCCTGATCCTCTATTGGTCTGCGCGCACTAGGTACGTCCAACCACGGGCCCACAAGTGAAAGATTAAGCAGATAAAGTAAAGAAAAGAAAAGAAAGTAAAGCTAAGAAGAGAAAAGAAAAGAAGAGAAAGTAAAGCTTAGTAAAGAAAAGCAAAGAAAAGCTAGAAGAGGAAAGAATGAAAGTAAACAAGCATAATGCCACTAATATGTGTGCATATGCTTAGCAAGAAAAGAAAAGAAGAAGAAAAGTATGACATGAAAGAAAGAATGAAAGTAAACAAGCATAATGCCACTAATATGTGTGCATATGCTATGTTATGCATAAATTGATATGCATAAGCCAGTTATACAATTTTAAGTGTATCTGTGATGTTTAAGCATACATTAAGTATGCTGTGTTTAAGTTGATATGTGTATACAATATTTTGTATAATGTTGAGTATGTTATGCTTAAGATGTTAAGCATATATCCTGTATGTTATGTTTAAATTATGTTATGCTAAAAGAACGTTGAGATTGTTCTCTCAATGTTAGAATATGTTATATATGAAGTTGAAAGTAAAGTATAAAGTATGTTCATGTTCTGATGCCACAGTTGGTATCAGACATGTTCTGTCCAAAAGGTATGAGTTAGTATTTTGTCATGAATGTATGTTTGAACTTACTGAGCCTGTCGCTCACAAGTTTGTTTATGTTGCAGGTAAGCATCCTGCACAAAGATAAGACAAGTGATGGATGACGGATGGAATCTGCATGTGCCAAGGGACTGGGTGAGGGTTATGGTACTACTATGAGTCTTCCGCTGAGCTGTTTAAAAGAGTATTAAAATGATGTTTTATAATGTAAATGAAGTTAAGGCAATGTAAAATATTTATTATAGTAAATGTTTTACGACGGTACAGTTTCCAAGTAAAGTTTAAGAAAAAAGAAAAAAAAAATTTATTCCATATTTTTATGTTCAAATGAGAAGTTAGACTAAGCATGTTAAAGAAAGTATGTTAAAAGTAAGATACCAGCTATTACAGATGGTATCAGAATAAGTTAGAAGCAAGTTAAAAGTAAGTTGCCGACGACCCAAGTGGTTACAGTCTATCGCAGTTGGCAACAGTGGCTGACTGTAATAGTACTGTTTAACCCTACGTAGGGCGGGCCGTCACAGGTGGTATCACAGCTCTGATACCAACTGTGGCAGCCCGCTCTTCATAGAGATCATACAATACCATTACAGTTAAGCTTCATAGCTAACTGCGATAGATTGTACTCTCATAGGTCACCGGCTAATCTATCTCTCTTTAAAACATGGCATTTTTGGGGGATTTTTTTTTGAAGCATAACGCAGAACATTATCCACTAATCACTTTGTTTACAAGTACAAAGTAATTTACATAATACAATACTTTCGCAAAATACATATTATTACAAAAGAACTGTTTCTTTTTCCTCTCTTTGTTAACGCTCAGCGGAAAAACTCTGGCAGAACCATATCCCTTGACTTCCCATCCCATTTAACACTCGCTATCCATCCACCATCCAGCCATACAAAGCTAGTGAGCTAGTTGCTTACCTGCAACATGAGCAAAAATGGTGAGCTACAGGTTCAGTAAGTTCAAACATGCAAGAAATAGAATTTCTATGAATAGTACTATTCATCATAAATAGTAACTTTGACTACTATTCATCATGAATAGTACTTTGACCATAACACAGTGTATCAGCAGTACATCAACCACAGTGTTAGTACTCTCACGAAACTGTCTTATGCTCAATTATGGCATAGTTTCAATTTTAGGTAATTATCTTTATTTACGTTCTGGTTTTGAGCTCATGTTTGCTGTACCATTTTAGTGCGCATGACTGGGAGCGGTACATTAGTGCTAACCTCCACAGCCTTAATCTCATCATTATAGCCCCGAAGGTAAAGAATACCTTCCCCGTACGGAAGGCTGGTATGCCAAAAGTGGTTTCATTACCGACTTTTTAAAGTTCTAACCCGGTGACTGCATATTGCCCCGTGGTTATGAATGGTTCACATTTTAATTTCATGTGAGTGAGTTTCATTAACCTCGCTCTAGTGCCCGAAGCACAATTTATTATGTGTCCCATTTTCAATAGTGCCCGTAGCACATTTCGTCTCTCTCTCTATTTTATCATACTGCCGTAGCACATATGTACCTAACTTATAGTTAGTACATCAAAGTTAGCAATAATAATGCTACATGTTGCAGACAAGTAAATGTTTGAACTTATAGTACGTCTGCTAGTGTCTGCTTCTTGGGATCCTTCAACGTCCCTTTTCCTGGTTGATTTCGAGACCCTACAGACAAAACCTTGTCTATTAATTTTATTTTCATTTGTAGCTTTTATTTAAAATAAAAATCTCAAATTTGGTCTTAAAACCTTTAATTAAGCTTTATGACAGCTTTCTAAGCTTTATTAACCATTTTCACATTTTTCCTCTAATTTTTGTAAAATTACAATTTTACCCCTAAATTTTAGAAAATTACAATTATACCCCTGATGGGATTTTCTAGACTTAAAAATTTACTTTTGACGCTCAGGAACCTTATTCTTGTTAGGAAATGCCCTAAGCATTAGAGACATTTTGTTGTATTTATTTTGAACTGGATAATAAAATTATATATAGAGGTTATTCATTACATTGTTATCTGTCCACATCTTGTTTATATGTTAAAGTAAATGTAAGCAAATATGCCTCCCTAACTGCTTGTGTTAAACTGTTAAAACGTTGCATGCAATGGACTTTTGTATACGAAAAGACAATGTTCTAAAGTTAGCGGTCTAAACTATGGTCTGTAGTCTATGGGGTTAGACCGAGCATCTAACTCATGTTAAGACTATTATATTGTCTAAAGCCTTGGAGGGGACGGTTTGTGTTGACTGTCTGGAGCTGGACTCCCAAGTAGAGACATAGATATGTTGCTTGGTGGTGACATATTAGACCGGGACTAAAGCGTGATTGATCTACGAAGTCTGCTTTGAGTGGATCGATCTACTTTTGACAATTGTATGTATATAACAATTTGTACTATTTAAAGAGTGAAATAAATGTATTTATATTGTTTAGAATATATGAAAATGTTCTAACAATACTGACGAGTAAGAATTCAGTGTTGGAAAAATTCACTGAGTTGAAACGGGTGAAACGGTGCCAAAATCGGCATTGAAAACCCTAACCGAGCCAATAAAAGACGGTAAACTTCCGGGATTGATTTTGATCAAACGGAAGCAGATTAAATTGATCCGACTGCACAGGAGACCTCAGGAACACACCGGGACGATTTCAGGAAAATTTCGGCTCGAACCGGCATCGGTCAAAAAGTAGTCGAATTAATGTGAATAGTGAAAGTCAAAGTCAACTTTCACTTTTGCATTTATGACATCATAAATCAAGATTAATAAATGAAAGAATTAAGGTGGTTGGTGGCATTAATGGCTAGGATTTAATCACCTTTTGATCTAAAGGCCAAGATTTGGCCAAAAATTACCATTTTTAATTTTTGAAAATTATGGAAAGAAATGGTGTGAAAGGTGTTGAAATTTGATTGGGTTAGAGCCAAATTAATTGGCTTTTGGTTTGCATAAGTCGGTCACTTTGTAACAAAAGGGCCGAGACATTTTTTCAAAGCAAAACCAAAGACAAAAATTTCTAAGTTTTCTTCCATGGTGTCTACGTGAGGGACCAAAGGGAAACCAAGATTTTCTTCAACTTTTCTTCACAAAAAAGAGTGTCAAAGTGTTTCTTGAAGACAAAGGAAGCATTAGATCAAGGTAACTCCCTTTTTCACAAAATTTTTCATGGGTTTTCTTCACAAAATCCGTGGGTGAATAGTGATAGGAAGATGAAAAAAATTTTGGTTGCTTTTCATGGATTTGATGTTGGGTTTTGTTAAGGATGAAATAAGTAAGAAAACCATGCAAATTGTGTAAAGAAAAACCGAAATTTTGTTGGTTTTTCAAGGGAAAATCCGTGGGTTACCTTAGGTAACCAATGAGAAAAAGTTGTGGTTAATTGCTAACATGCTTTCAAAGTTGAAATTTGTGAAGAATAAAGCATGAATTTATTGTGAAAAGTTTGAAAAAAATTCTTTGTATGCATTACATTAAATGGCCGTGGGGTTGTTAATGGTTTGGAAGAAAAATTTTCATGGTTTTATGTGGTATTTGGTTGATTGGAATTATGCATTTCAATATGCAAATGATGAATTTATAATGGAAAGAATGAAACAAAATTGTTTGGCATGTTTTCATTCTTTGGCCGTGGGTTATACAAGGGTAAAAACCCTAGGAAATTTGGTTGAAAATGCAAAGAAAATGGGCTTGAAAATGTGTTAAAAATGTGACATTTGAATGGCCTAAAGTGTGGTGAAAGTTTGACAAAATTTGGTTCGGTTTGGTTGTGAAAACCGAAACCAAATTAAGGGTAAAATTGTGAAAAAAATTTGTTATGTGGGTGATATTGTGGAATTGGAATTTTGTGAGTTTTTATGTAAAAGTTTGGAAAACTTTTACATAAAATAGGCTTGTGGTATAGTACGTGGCAGGTACATATGGTTCGAGGCGTAGCTAACGCCGGAAGCCTTAAAATTACGCCGAAATGCTGCCGAAATTTCAAAAACGGCATTCGGGGTAAATTAGGAATTTAAAATAAAAGTTAGGGCCAGAACGGAAACCCGAGTCCCTAACGGAAAAATTGAATAAGGAAAAAAAAAATTTAAGGGGTGAGTCATGAATAGTAACCTGTCCCCTTAAAAATGAAAAACGCGTGTGAGATTGAAAAAAAAACCGACCCCGAGGGGGGGCGTTTTTGGAAATAAAATAAAAGTCCGAGTCGGGAACGGAAAACCCGAGCCTCGGAGACCTAGGTCGGGAAAGTCTAGATGAACATTTTAAATACTAGTGAAACGTCCATTTGAGACTCCGAAATGATAGAAAATCGCTAAACCAACGTAAGGGTCGGAATAGTGCTTCCCGAGGGCCGGGAAAGCAAAAAGTGGAAATAAAATAGAAATGAACCCGGTAATGATTAGAAAAGAGTCAGAAAAGTTCCTGAGAGCCAAAAATGCAGTCTGGATCAATAAAATTCCGTCAGGGGCAAAACTGCAATTTTGCCAAAATATTGGGGCAAAATCGTAATTTTGTAAAAGTTGGGGGAAAATGGTGAAAATAATAAATAAAACCTAAAAAGTTAAAAATAGGTTTTATTTAAGCTTTTTAATGAAAAATAAAAGCTATAAATGGAAATGAAATTAACAGACAAGGTTTTGTCTGTAGGATCCCAAAATCGGCCTACAAGGAAGGCGATTCCAGATCTAAGAGAGAGAAAGGGAACAGTCTGATAAGGTAAGTTCAGACATTTACCTGTCTGCAACATATAACAATATTGTGCTAAATTTAATGTACTAACTATAAGTTAGGTACATATGTGCTACGGGCACTATGATAGAATAGAGAGAGAGACGAAATGTGCTACGGGCACTATAAGAATGGGACACATGGTTAATTGTACTTCGGGCACTAGAGCGAGGTTAATAAAACTCACTCACCTAAAATTAAAATGTGAACCATTCCTAACCACGGGACAATGTGAAGTCACCGGGTTAGAAGTGAAAAAAAGTCGGTAATGAAATCACTTTCTGGCGTACCAGCCTTCCGTACAGGGAGGTACTATTTTTGCCTTCGGGGCTATGAGACTAAGGCTGTGGAGGTCAGCACTGATGTACCGCTCCCAGTCATGTACAATTTTGCCTTTGGGGCTATGAGATTAAGGCTGTGGAGGTCAGCACTAATGTACCGCTCCCAGTCGTGCGCACTTAAATGGTACTGCCAACCTGAGCTCAAAACCAGAACATAATGAAAGATAATGACCTAAAACTGAAACTGTGCCATAATTGAGCATAAGACAGTTCAGTGAGAGCACTAACATCGCGGTAGATGTACTAGTGTGAGACAGTGTTGTGGTCAAACTTACTATTCACCATGAATAGTGGTCAAAGTTACTATTTACATATGAATAGTAGTCAACGGTACTATTCATGATGTATAGTCTATTCATAGAAATTTTATTTCTTGCATGTTTGAACTTACTGAGCCTGTAGCTCACCATTTTGGCTAATGTTGCAGGTAAGCGACCAGCTCAGTAGCTTGTTTGACTGGATGCGGACGGGATGGCGCGTGTCAAATGGGATAACGGGGCGAGGGATATGGTACTGCCAGAGTCTTCCCGCTGAGCGTTAAAGTGAAGGGAAAAAAAAGGAAAATAGTTCTTTTGTAATTCTATATATATTTTACAAAAGTACTGTATTATTTATATTACTTTGTACTTGCCAACAAAGTAAATAGTGGGAAAGGTTTTACATGATGTTTGAAGAAAAAAAAAAATCCCCCAAAAACGACATGATTTAAAAAGAGAGAGAGATAAGCCGGCGACCCATGAGAGTACAATCTATCGCAGTTAGCGATAAAGCTCAACTGTAATAGTATTGTACGATCTCTCCGAGGGGCGGGCCGCCACAAGTTGCTGGGGAGATCATGGAAAATCTGGAGGACATGTTCGGAGGCCAAGAAAAATTGGCTTGACAGTCCGCTATCACCAGTATTATGAACTCTAAGCAGAAGGCGGGTACTTCGGTGATGGACCATATGATCACTCTAATGGGATTCTTCGCTGAGGCTGCCTAAAACGGTACTGAGTTGGACTACAACTCCCAGATCGAGATGGTGTTCAAAACTCTGTCTAAAGATTTTGTGGGGTTTAAAGCCGCATACAATCTGGCGACAAGAGAGTTAGGACTAACCGAGCTCATGAAGCAACTCCAAGCTTATAAGCGGATGATCAGGGATGGGGATGCTGTCCAACCCAAAGGTGAGGCCAATTTGTCAGAATCTTCCAAACCCTCACGGAAGAGGAAGAGGCCAAATCAGAAGCAAACGGCTTCCAGTTCTTCTAATCCTCCTGTCTAGGATGGGAAGAAGAAGAAGGAGAACAAGAAGCCCAGCGACCCTAAAAAGTCCAAGTGCTTCCGTTGGGGGAAGGTAGGTCACTTCAAGAAGGCTTGCCCGAAAATCCTAGCCGCCAAGGGCAAGGAAGGTAAGGAACTTCTTTACTTGGAAGCGTGTTTGGTGGAAGAATCGAAAGACACTTGGGTCATTGATTCGGGCGCCACTAATCATGTTTGTGTTTCTATGTAGGGGTTCGTGGAAACGAGAAGTCTACATGATAGGAGCCTCTCGTTGCGGACTGGAGATGGTAGCTTTGTGGTGGCTGAAGCAGTGGGAGATGTTTACCTTTATTTTGATCAATTTAGGTTTATTTTATTAAAAGACTATTTTTATGTTCCTAATTTTAGGAGGAACCTTATATCGGTAGCTTGTTTAATAAATGATTCTTATTCAGTTTCTTTTAGTAAAAGAGTTGATATTTGTAGAAATAAGTCTTTTATCTGTTCTGGATGGATGGATGGATGGATGGATGGAAACCTATATTTGATCAAACCAAAGATGTACTCACTGCTTGACACTGAATTAATAGATAACTCTAAAAGGTTGAAAGTTTCTCACTCTAACAAGGCATATCTTTGGCATTTAAGACTTGATTATATTAATCAAGATAGGATTCAAAGATTGGTGAAAGACGGTCCTCTGGAATCTCTGGAGGAGGTACATCTTCCCCAATATGAGTCTTGTCTAGAGGGTAAGATGACCAAGAGGTCTTTTGGAGCTAAGGGTACAAGGGCTCAGGAGCTCTTAGAAATTGTGCATACTGACGTATGTGGCCCCATGAACGTCACAGCACGAGGAGGGTTCGAGTATTATGTGTCTTTTATAGATGATTACTCGAGGTATGGATATGTGTATCTGATGCACCGCAAGAGCGAAACCTTTGACAAGTTCAAAGAGTATCGTGTGGAAGTAGAAAAGCAATTGGATAAATCCATAAAGACACTTCGATCTGATCGAGGTGGCGAATACCTCTCTGACAAATTTCTAGGACATCTTGTAGAGAACGGGATATTATCCCAATTGACTGCATCTGGTACTCCACAACAGAATGGTGTAGCTGAAAGGAGAAACAGGACCTTGATGGATATGGTACAGTCCATGATGAGTTATTCAACACTGCCATTATCATTTTGGGGATATGCTTTATAAACAGCATGCTATATTCTGAACCAGGTACCAAGCAAATCAATTCCTAGAACTCCGTATGAATTGTGGCGTGGCAGGAAGCCCTCCCTTGGACATATGAGAATATGGGGCTGCCCGGCGCATGTACTGGATGGGGATGTGAAAAAGTTAGAACCAAGATCAGAATTGTGACAACCGGGAAATTCAAGCAATTCTCGGATGAAAATGTACAATTGTATGTATATAACAATTTGTACTATTTAAAGAGTGAAATAAATGTATTTATATTGTTTAGAATATATGAAAATGTTCAAACAATACTGACGAGTAAAAATTCAGTGTTGGAAAAATTCACTGAGTTGAAACGGGTGAAACGGTGCAAAACCGGCATTGAAAACCCTAACCGAGGCAATAAAAGACGGAAAACTTCCGGGATTAATTTTGATCAAACGGAAGCAATTTAAATTGATCCGACTGCACAGGAGACCTCAGGAACACGCCGGGATGATTTCAGGAAAATTTCGGCTCGAACCGGTATCGGTCAAAAAGTAGTCGAATTAATGTGAACAGTAAAAGTCAAAGTCAACTTTTACTTTAGCAATTATGACATCATTAATCCATTTATTAAATGGAAAGAAAATGGTGGTTGGTAGCATTAATGGCCATGATTCATCTACTTTTTGATCTAAAGGCCAAGATTTGGCCAAAATTCACTATTTTTAATTTTTGAAAAATATGGAAAGAATTAGGCATGAAAGGTGTTTAATTCTCATTGGTTGATAGCCAAATTAATTGGCTTTCTTTCATGCATAAGTTGGCAAAACTTGGGAATGAAATGGCCGAAACATTTGAAAGACAAAAACCAAACAAAAAAATTCTAAGGCATTTCTTCCATGGTGTACGTGAGCAACCCAAAGAGAAACCAAGATATTCCTTCAATTTTTCTTCATAAAAAGTGTGTCAAAGTGTTCCTTGAAAACAAAGGAAGCAATTGACTAAGGTAACTTCCCTTGCACTTGACTTTTTGTTGGTTTTTCTTCATGAAAACCGTGGGTGAATAGTGGGAAAAAGATGGAAAATTTTTGGTTGTTTTTCCATGGTTTGATGCTTGGGTTTTGTTAAGGGTGTAATAAGGAAGAAAACCATGCAATTGGTTTAAAGAAAAACCGAAATTTTGTTGGTTTTTCAAGGGTAAATCTGTGGGTTACCTTAGGTAAACAATGAGAAATTTTTGTGGTTTGATTGATAACATGCTTTCAAGTTAAATTTTGTGAAGAATAAAGCTTGAATTGCATTGTGAAAAGCTTGAAAAAAAATTATGGGTGAACCTAACCTAATGTGGCCGTGGGTTACCTAAGGGTTGGTGGAAACTTTTGCATGATTTTATGTGATGTTTGATTGATTGAAGTCATGCATTTTACAATGTAAATAAAGGAATTGTGATTGAAAGAATGAAACAAAAATATTTGGCATGTTTTTCATTCATTGGCCGTGGGTTATATAAGGATAAAAACCCTAGGAAATTTGGTTGAAAATGCATTGAAAATGGGCTTGAAAATATGTTAAAAAAATGGCATTGAATAGCCTAAAAAGTGGTTGAAAAGTTTGACAAATTTTGGTTCGGTTTGGTTGTGAAAAAAAAAACCGAAACCAAACTATGGACAAAATTGTGAAAAAATGTTGTAATGTGGGTCAAAATATGAAATTGGAAATTTGTGAGCTTTTATGTAAAAGTTTGGAAAACTTTTACATAAAATAGGCTTGTGGTATAGTACGTGGCAGGTACACATGGTTCGAGGCGTACCTAACGCCGGAAGCCTTAAATTTACACCGAAATGCTACCGAAATTTCGAAAACGGCATTCGGGGTAAAATGGGAAATAAAAATAAAAAAAAAAAGTTTAGGGTCGGGTCGGAAACCCGAGTCCCTAACGAAAAATTGAATAAGGAAAACCTAAGGGGTGGTTCGGGAATAGTAACCCGTCCCCTTAAAAATTTAAAACGCGAGTGAAATTGAAAACCGACCCCGAGGGGGGGCGTTTTTGGAAACGAAATAAAGGTCCGAGTCGGGAACGGAAAACCCGAACCTCGGAGACCTAGGTCGGGAATGTCTAGGTGAACGTTTTAAATACTAGTGAAACGTCCATTTGAGACCCCGAAACGATAGAAAATCACTAAACCGACGTAAGGGTCGGAATAGTGTTTCCTGAGGGTCGGGAAAGTGAAAAGTGGAAATAAAATAGAAATAAACCCGGTAATGATTAGAAAAGAGTCAGAAAAGTTCCTGAGAGCCAAAAATGCAATCTGGATAGGGAAAATTTCCGTCGGGGGCAAAATTATAATTTTAACAAAATATAGGGGCAAAATCGTAATTTTACCAAAATACAGAGGTAAAATCGTAATTTTGCAAAAGTTGGGGAAAATGGTGAAAATGATAAATAAAGCCTAAAAAGTTATAAATAGGTTTTATTTAAGCTTTTTAGTGAAAAATAAAAGCTATAAATGGGAATGAAATTAACAGACAAGGTTTTGTCTGTAGGATCCAAAAATCGACCTACAAGGAAGGCGATCTGAGATCCAAGAGAGAAAGAAAGGAAAGAGACTGATAAGGTAAGTTCAGACATTTACCTGTCTGCAACATATAGCATTATTGTTGCTAACTTTAATGTACTAACGATAAGTTAGGTACATATGTGCTACGGGCACTATTATAGAGTAGAGAGAGAGACGTAATGTGCTACGGGCACTATTGAGAATGGACACATTGTTAATTGTGCTTCGGGCACTAGAGCGAGGTTAATGAAACTCACTCCCCTAAAATTAAGATGTGACCCATTCCTAACCACGGGACAATGTGAAGTCACCGGGTTAGAATTTTAAAAAGTCGGTAATGAAACCACTTTCTGGCGTACCAGCCCTCCGTACAGGGAGGTACTTTTGCCTTCGGGGCTATGAGATTAAGGCTGTGGATGTCAGCACTGATGTACCGCTCCCAGTCATGTACAATTTTGCCTTCGGGGCTATGAGATTAAGGCTGTGGAGGTCAGCACTAATGTACCGCTCCCAGTCATGCGCACTTAAATGGTACTGCCAACCTGAGCTCAAAACCAGAACATAAGCAAGATAATTACCTAAAACTGAAACTATGCCATAATTGAGCATAAGACAGTTTAGTGAGAGTACTAACATCGCGGTAGATGTACTGTTGTGACACTGTGTTGTGGTCAACCTTACTATTCACATATGAATAGTGGTCAAAGTTACTATTTATGTATGAATAATGGTCAAAGGTACTATTTATGATGAATAGTACTATTAATAGAAATTTTATTTCTTGCATGTTTGAACTTACTGAGCTTGTAGCTCACCATTTTTGCTAATGTTGCAGGTAAGCGACCAGCTCAGTAGCTTGTTTGACTGGATGCGGACGGGATGGCGCGTGTCAAATCGGATAACTGGGCGAGGGATATGGTCCTGCCAGAGTCTTTCCGCTGAGCGATAAAAAGGGAAGAAAAAAAGAAAGAAACAGTCTTTTGTAATATTATATATTTTACGAAAGTACTGTAATATGTAAATTACTTTGTACTAGCCAACAAAGTAAATAGTGAGAAATGGTTACATGATGTTTAAAAGAAAAAAAAAATTTCCCTAAAAACGTCATGATTTAAAAAGAGAGAGAGATAAGCCGGTGACCCATAAGAGTACAATCTATCGCAGTTAGCGATAAAGCTCAACTGTAATAGTATTATATGATCTCTACAAGGGGCGGGCCGCCACAGTTGGTATCAGAGCAAGGTTTACGGTTGGTGAGTCTAGAATACCAACTGCTGCCACAGTTGGTATCAGAGCAGGGTTTGAGATTGGTCTAGTTTATAATACCAACTACCGTTACAGTTGGTATTAGAGCGGAATTACGATGGATCTAGTTTGGATTACCAACTGCAGTCACAGTTGGTATATCAGAGCAGTGTGACCATATCCTGATTTGACACTTCGCGCATCCTGCACCGCTATCCAAGTAAGTAGTTTACTTAAGTTTAGTTAATTATTTTCTTATATGAAAATAATTATGTTATAGGTAGCAAGATGACCAGACCTCCTTATGTGAGACCACCGCTACCTCGACCGAGAGGAGTATTACGGGTATGGACGAGATCTATTGTGAGGCCGTCTATGTCCCAACGACCGGTAATTAGACCCCCGGTGCCCGAGAGACCTCCGGTACCAGTACCAGCACCAGCATCAGTACCAGCGGTAGTAGATGTTGTACAGCCACGACCGATAGTTCATCCACCGGTGGTAGTGGACATTCCAGTTGTTGGTGGACGCCAACATATTGGAGTGAGAGTTTCGGCTCGGGCAGTACAGGCATTCAGAGCCAGCAGTCCTCCTATGTTTGATGGTAGATGACAGTCGATGGAGACGAAGGACTGGCTCCATGCTATCGAGAGGATTATGGTGATATGCGACATCGATCTAGATATGTGGATCCAATTGGCCGTCAGTATGTTTCAGGGAGATGCTCGAGTGTTCTGGCAGTATTGCGACCAGGAGATTTTATTAGGATTCAGTTGGGCTGAGTTCTGTTAGCGATTGGCTGATCAGTTTCCGCCTAGGGATCCGGCACCTGCTCCAGCACCTCCCGAGAGACGAGAGGCAGTTACACCTGCGTATCCCGGATTCGATGAGGTCAGGGATTACATTCTCCTGTAATGACCGCCATTTTCATGGCACCTACTTACCATGTAATAAGTCATTAAGGAATAAAATGGACATAATTTAATGTCCTTTAGCAAATTTAAGTAACACGGTTAGGTACACGGTCGTGTGAGTGACCGTGTGTCATTCGGACTGTGTATCTGTTAGTAGCCGTGTGAGTGTACGTATAGTGTAACACGGTCAAGTACACGACCGTGTAGGAGGCCGTGTACCACTCGGATAGATGTTTTTGTTTCAAAGACATGGCCGTGTTGAGTAGTCTCAACTAGTACACGCCCGTGTTGCGTTGCACACGCACGTGTAAGAGTCTGTGTATAAGGCTGTATAATGAGCCGAGAGCCACTGTAATGACTCTCATGAATTATGAATCTTAATTACTATGCAATGATGTAATTGAGTTAATAAACACAGTGTGTTTTTCAGTTGAATGAATTAAACGAGTATAGTAACGTTTAATTACTATTTATGCAGTGAAAGGGGCAACCGACAGTGAAATCGGTCCACCCTATTATGTGAGTATGCGTTGAGACACGCAATATCAAGAAACCGGTCTAGACGACCATTTCATGATACAGAACTGATGAGCTAGTCATCAGTACGCTCAGACTGGTCATCTGAGCGCAGCAGTGATAATTGCCCTAATAGATGTACAGTATGGAGAAAAGTGGTCTAGATGACCTCTTCTCGCTCAGAGACTGACAAAATCGGAGTCAGAACGCTCAAATTAGTCAGTCAGATAGCGAATAGTGACTAGTGAACAGTGTGATACGCGGTGTCAGGTTAGTGGCCAAGACGGCCTTAATCTGGCATAAAACTGATGTATTAAGAGTCAGCAGGTTCAATCTGGTCAAGTGAGCACAAAATGTAGATTTTGTTTAAAAGATACGCAGTATCGGGATAAGGGTCAAGACGACCTTTTCTCCCCTCGAAACTAATATATTTAGACTCAGGACGCCCAAATTAGTCAATCGGGCACCTGACACGTTTTTCGAGATGGGGTCATATAGATCCCGAAAACTGGTCTAGAAGACCTCAGATGGACGTAAAACTGATAAATTTGAAATCAGCACGTCCAAATTAGTCAAGAGAGACTGTGTTTGAAATTTCACACGAAAACACCTCGTTATGCGTGCACAGTGTCAACACAGTGTAGGCCTAACCACAGTATCAAGAAATTGATCAAGATGACCTTTTCTTGATATAAAACTGATATATTTGGGTTCAGCACGCCCAAATTAGTCAGTATAGCCTATCTTAAAATTTTTCAAAAAATTAGTATAAAGGGGTCGAAATTTTTAGATTTTGCAAAAAGGGCCCCCATTATTTTTTTTTTCCTATCTTTTTCTCCCCACACAACCCGTAGGTGAACAGTAACCATCAGTGGAATCCGACCTCCGTTTTCGACACCGCCGGCACCATTGGAAAGCTCTCGACGAGTTGATTCCAACGGTGGGCCGAGTCGACCGAACCGACGCCGGAGCACGCCGCCCAAAGCCGCCGGTGGCCGAATTTTTCAAACCGCCGTATCTCCGCCGTCCGACGTCCAAATGCCACGATTCCGGTCCCAATGGATTCGTGGTGAAGAGTAGAACAAAACCCAGGCTTCATTTCACGTCAACAGCCGCCGGATCATGCCGCCCAAGGTTCACCGTCGCCGTCGCCATCGCCGCCGTCGAATCTCGCTATTCCGGTGGAGTTGAGTTGCAAGGTCAGTATCAAAATGCTCAGAACAACACGTAGATCAAAAGCCCCAAATCAATTTTGGGCAACAACGCCGGAAAATGAAGATCCAACATTGCCGCCGTCGCCGACTTTTCGAGGGCCGATTTCCGGTGATAGGAGCCTCGATTGGTGAAATTGACACCACCAATGGGTTCCTCTCGTCGAGCTCTTCAAGATGGTGGTCGCCACTCCCATTGCTGCCGTGGTCAACGCCGGTCAACGACCGGTCAACGGCGGTCAACGCCGGTCAACGGCGACCCGGAGACCGAAAATTGAAGAATGGCTCGTTGGCCTGTTTTTGACATTTCGGACACATCCGCGGCATCGGAATTGCAAACTGAAGTTTCAAAAGTGAAGAACGCCGATTCAAAGATTGTGCGGTCGAGACCGAACGGTTCGTCCGACGGCCAACGGGAACGATTTTGGTAGTGGTTTTGATCCCTTGATTCCTCAATTTATTATTGGAAATAATTATGTATGAATTATGGTTTACTGACTTGAGGAATTGTAAGAAAAAGGGATGAAATGTCGAAAAAGAGAATGTGAAGAAATGTGAATATTTTTACATAAAAAGCAGAGCTTTTACGTAAAAATTAGGCATCTGGTTTAGTACGTGGCATGTTAGAATAGGTTAGATGGTTTTGAGGCGTTTCCTAAACGCCGGAAACCCAAAAATTAAGCGGAAATGCTGCCGAAATTTCTAAAACAGCACAAAGGGTTATTTTAGGAAACGAGGGCTGAAAATGTAATCGGGATGGAAACCCGAGCCCCCTCGATGGCCTAGGTCCGAGAAAGAAGGACGGACGTTTACAGGATTAGTGAACCGCCCAATTAGAAATCTCGTAATGTAAGAAAACGACCCCTAGATCAGAATAGTGCCACCCGAGGGATGGGTGTGATCTAAGTATAAAATTTGGGGCGATTACATCTGTAACGGTAACCCGACAGGCTAAATGGTCATACGAGAGGTATTCAGTCAGTTGACTGGTCGGTTAGCCAGTCAAGGACCAAGCTGGAATGGGATAGTGAGAGACAGTGATTAATTTGTCAAGTATACAAATTAATCAAGCACGATTAAAAATTAGATATCAAATTTCCCAAAGTAGAGCAGTTGGGTACCGATAGGCATCGGTACCACACAACGATAAGTTTATTAGTTCCTAACGATAGAGTGACCTAAGAGCGACGTGAATTAATTTATTGAGCAAATAAATTAATTAACCACGATTAGAAAATCAAATTCTTAAGAAGAGGGCAATTAGTACCGATAAGGATCGGTACCACATAACGAGAATTTTTATTAGTCACTAATGACGACGGTGACCTAAGAGTGAATATTAATGTAATGCATTATGATTACAGGGAGGTACCTGTATTGTGACGAAGGTGAGAGTATAAACTGTCTGCTGACAGGTAAGTACAACTCCGCCTACAGCATGGATAAAATGAATTTAAAATGATGCTTTTCCAGTATTTTAAGCATGTATCTTGCACACGATGCTGCACAGCATACATAAGAGCATATAGTTTCACAATCGAGTAGATTGATGAAAGAACAAGATAGAAGCCATAGATCCCTACCGCGTAGGATTGGGGATAGCTTAGAGAAGCGTATGGCTAGAACAGTTAAACAAGATGGAAATAAATAGGTGTGTCATACCGGCTCCTTCAGTCGAAGGGGTTTCCAGTTAAAGAAAGTTAAGGCCAAAAGTTGAGCATCAGTTGATGGCTCTTCGGCATTAGTTGACCTCGGGCGTTACCGTTGGTCTGCGCACACACGGTACTTACACATGGGCCCTAAATAGACAAGAAAAGAAAAGAGACGTTTGAAGCATAAATGAACATAACCGGACCATGCATTAGTTATAGTTCGCTATGCTTTCTTTTTCAGTAGAGTGCATACAGTACACGATGCTCCTGTTATGCATAAAGTATGTGAAGTTTTATATTCAGTGTTATGACATGTTATGTGATGACATGATATGTGAGCTGATATGTGATATGCTTAAATGGTATGTGATTTATTAAGTGATATATGTCATGCCTATGATTTTACGTATGTGCTATGTTTTAAATATGTTTTGCGGTTAACATGTTGTACTTACTGGGCGTAAAGCTCACAGAGTGTGTTCATGCTGTAGGTAAGCATCCTATAGCGTAAACATCAAGGGACGATGATGGTGGCGGAGGTGGATGTGAGGATGAGGTTTTGGATACACCGCGAGTATTCTTCCGCACAGTATGAGTGAATAATATTTTGAATGGTGACAGTTAAATAGTATTTTGAATAGTAAAGGTTAAACGATATTTTAGAACAGTAAACAGTATATGTATGAGTAGTATATTTAAATAGTATCTGGTGAATAGTAATCAGATAAACAAGTATATAATTGTGTATGTATAATTTAAATCCTTATGTTTTTCAAATTTCGCATTTTAATAGTATACGTACGTGAATAGTAAATACGTACGCATATATATAAAAAAAATCCCTCTAAATTTATGGTATTAAATTCAGCAAGTTTAAGTATCAGTTTTAAAGAGAAAGTATAAGTAAAAGCTAAAGAAGCAAGTTAAGTAATAGAGTTTTTAGTGACGGTCCGGGCCGCTGAGGGCACGGGGCGTCACAGTTGGTATCAGAGCGGTTTCCTGCCATCCTACCTCACATCGCCGCATGCCTGCCCCATCTGTTCAAGTAAGTTAGTTTTATTTTTTAGTCAGTAAATGTTTATCTATTGAAGATAACATTTTATAGTAATGAAATGACGAAATTTATGATGGCGAGGATAAGTTGAAAAGATGCTGAGATCATTATACGAAAAATCACGACCGTGCAGTGCTAGAGAACTGTTTAGAGAAAGAGCATGGATTGCTACTCGAGTTGTACCGATCTTCAGAGCTAGTTGTCCACTAAGTTTCGAGTGGCAAACAGTACTCCTGCACTCTATGAGAATGTCAGGACTGGTTTCACGTTATCAAAGTGATTCCCTGATTGTACGCCATTAATCAGGATAACTGAGTCCTGTTGGCTGTTGATATCTCTCAGGAAGATACTCTCGTGTGTATCGGGATCCTTATGACTAGGATGAGCTCTTAACTGTGTCGAGTTTCGCCATACCACGATCGAGCCAATCTCTGAGAGCAGTCCAGCATCAGCCCCAGTTTTTCTCTATGGGCAAGCAGGGAGTGAAACCGCCTAAGTTCTCTAGAGTTATGGATATACGAGAATTTGTTCATCGGACTGAAAGACTGCAGCTGATGTCCGGTGATATAGTTCTAACGTATGCTGTTCACTACAAGGAACCGAAATGGACTTCTACAATACATGCCGAGACAAAAGTGGATCAAGACAGGAGAAGATCTAAAGAGAGAAAGAGACCTTGTCAAACAGAATTAGAAGAGCGATCAAGCAGGACTAGCAAGCCTTATCAAGGAGATAGTGAACGCTGAGAGAAAAGTGCTCAACCCCGGGAACCCTGCACAAGCCCAAGGCATTATAGCAGCCGCCATTATGGAGGGTGACCCGGTAGAACCAGCACCCCAACTGGCCGATGAAGAGTTTATGGCCGAGCACCAGCCAGAAGTACACAAGGGCAATAGGGAGCCAATGGAGAACCCCGAACCAGCCCGTATGTCTCCCGAACACCCCATGGAAGAGGAAGATGACAAGACTTTTTCTGATGCCCATCCCGACGATGAGGGAGAGGAGTTCCCCAACCGCTTTAGTAATGACGAATAGATGGGGATGTACGAACCCCAAGTCATCATAGCCAGTGATGACGAGGTCCGTTTCACTGAGAAGAAGAGGAGAACCCAGAGGAATTCCTACTCAGCGATAGTGATGATGAGGAGATGCCTGATACTAAATCAGGATTGTCCTTCCAATTGTAGTAACCCTTCTGCGGGAATGTTAGTTATGAAAAAATATAGAGGGAAGCAGTAGCTCTCCCTCGTCAGTTATAGCATAATGTACTTGTTGGGATCGTATAAGGGAAGTGTGTGTCACTCCTACTGAACTAGAATCTTGAATATATGTATATATATTATGTGAAATATATTATGAGATAAGCAGTAAAGTTTTTCCCTAGGGGCCAGATATAAATTTTTCCACAGTGTGAGTATGATATGACAGAAAGTGCAGGACGAATCCTAGCACTCAGACGATGTCCCAATACAATGCGGTAATTGTATTGAACATCACAGTAAGAGAGAAAGAAAGATGGATATAGTGTGTATATTTATATCCATAATATTTAAGTAAGATTGTTAAGTAAGAAAGAAAATGATATGTGATACGAGTCCCAAGTGCAGAATTTAAGGGACATATTTTCCTTTCCCGCTGTACGATAGGGTTACATAGGAAAACATGGCAAGAACAAGAGCTTAGTTAAACCCAGCATCCCGAGAGGATGAGTTGATAGCACAGATCGCAGTCATGCGAGAGATGGTGGAGAACTAGCAATCGGAGCTAAACCAGCTTAGGGAACAGCTGGGCCAGCAACCCCAGGCACCACAGTTAGTAAAGATGCTAGCACAGGAGGCTCTAGCAGCCCCAGAAACTCTGAGGGAACAAGCAGTTCCTCCAGCTCAGGAAGCACTAGCACCCATAGTAATGGCTACTCTCATAGCAGCAATTGTTTTTTTTTTGCCAATCCCTAGGGAAGGCGACTTGTATGAGAGATTCCGACGCATGAAAGCATTAGAATTCTTAGGAATCACCAAGCCTATAGAGGCCAATGACTGGCTAACGGATATCCAAGTAATCTTGGATTTTATAGGGCTAACAGATAGAGAGAAAGTGATGTGCACATCCTTCACCCTGCGCAATGAGGCGCGTTAGTGTTGGAAGATGGTAACCATTAGGAGGAACATCAGAGAGATGAGCTGGAGCGATTTCATTGAGGAATTCAAGGAGATGTACTTCAACAAGGAAGCACTAGTAGCGCAGTAAGACTAGTTCGACAACCTGCACCAAGGTAGTATGACTATTATGGAGGCGGTCAAGAAGTTTGAGTAGTTGGCTCAACTTTGTCCAGATTTGGTACCGACCAAAAGGAGAGAGTCAGACGAATGCTGAAGATGTTCAGAACGGAAATCACAGTTTAGGTCTGTAGCAGAAGCCACGGACCAGCGACACTAGCAGAATGTGTCAGCAAGACTATCTGAGCTGAGTACTGATCGGTTCATGATAAGGAGCAAAAGGCGTAGAATTTTAAGGCATGAAAGGAGGAGAAAATGCAAGCCGAGCAGGCTCAGGAGAAGCAGAACCCCGAGTCACAATACAGAGGGCAGAACATGGGAACCGACTAGAATAGTAGGCATTCCCATAACAACAACAAGAGAAAAGGGGAATTAAGGCAATCAAGATTCACAGAAGAATTTCCCCAGAAGAGAGATGACCAGGAAGGAATGACAGCCAATACCCGACGTGCACGAGATGCGGAAAGAGGCACCCAGGAGAATGCAAGCAGAGAGCAAGTGGTTGTTTCATCTGTGGCAAGGAAGGCCACTATGCCAAAAAAATTACCACTCCAACCTGCAGAATCGACAGAATCAACCCCGCACTGGAAATAATCAACTTCACACCAACCAGACCAGGATCGAAGACCCTTCAATCACACAAGGTATACTGAAAGCTTCAGATAGCTAAGGGAGAATCTATGCTTACGCGGGGAGTGACGTTGATGTAGGAAAATTAAATCGGTGAAAACGTATCAGAGTGGCGCAGCGGAACAATAAAAATTTTTAGATCGTTGAATATCTCATGATGCCATATACAATAAATCAACAACAATTAAAACTCATACCTCAAGGATGCCAATCTTGCAGGAGGAGAATGACCGGAGGCTTCAACCAACTAGCCTTCTCTACTATTCTTCAATTCCCGAATGGCTGAGTGTGTGGGCACTCTGAACCTCGATCGGTATGCTAGCACTGCTAGTCTTCTTCCGACCACCCAGATCTCTAAAGAACTTTATTGTCACGATGAGCTGTGCAACAATAAGCCTGCTCACCTGAGAGTCTGTGGTCTGAGAGAACTGGAGTGGCAGGACCTCTATTTATAGACCTGCATGAGGTGATTCTCTGAATTCGAATTGGACTAGGAAAAGATTTTCTCCCTTATCCAAACCAAAAAATCCGAATTTTCCAAGGGAGAATCTCCACAATTAAATTCGGTTTTCCTAGGACAAATCCAATCCAAATCTAAACAAGATTTTAACTAGAATTTTATCTCCCTTTTTCAACCAAAAAATCCGAAATCTTTAGGAGAAAATCTTCTCCAAATTTTCGGTCACTTTTAGGATAAGGAAGAATCAAAATTCCACTAGGATTTTTCAAGCTAAATCTCATCTCAATCTTATCCAAAAATAACCGAATTTCCTAGGATAAAGCCTCCAAAATTTCGGCCACTTTTAGGGAGGGAGAGAATCCAAATTCAACTAGGATTGAAACTTGAATTTTCCCTTGAATCTTATCTACAAAAACCGAATTTTCCATTGAGGATTATCCTCAAAAAATTCGCCCACTTTTGTTGGGATTTGGATTCAAAATTCAAGTAGGATTCTAACAAGATTATCCTCTCCAAATCCAACTCAAATTCGAATTTCAAACCTTGTGGATTTTCCACAACAAATTTGAATCCTACTTGGACTGTGATTCAAAATTTGAATTTCAAATTTCAAATTCAAATTTCAAATTCAAATTTCAAATTTCAAATTTCAAATTTCAAATTTAAATTTCAAATTCAAATTTCAAATTCGAATTTCAAATTCAAATTTCAAATTCAAATTTCAAATTCAAAATTCAAATTTCAAATTTCAAATTTCAAATTTCAAATTTCAAATTTCAAAATTCAAATTTCAAATTCCACAAAACGGTTGTGTTTCATATTCTTGTTCTCATGGATAATTTTCTACAACTCCAATCCAATCTCAAATAAAATCATGGCAACTTTATTTGGAGTTCGAATAATTGTGTACTCTATTATCCAAAACAAAATCTGAATCCAACCGGAGAGAATCTTGTCTACCATCCTAATCCTGTGTCATCACCATCCATGCATAATAAACTAGCCAATAGCATACACAAATCAATTTGCCAAACGTTAAGGAATTATGTGGAGCTAGTAGAGGGACTGATTGGACCTATATAATCGGGCTCCCGTGATTCCATATGATCATCATTCTGTACCGAACAACTCAATCATATGATCACTAATTTCAGAGTCACACCACTATAAACCTGAAACTGAACTCCCAATTATATACCGTATTACGTAAGCCTGTGACGAGCTACCATCCAATGACCTTGTCATATATGCAAAACCCTCATATGATATCCATGATCAGCCTTAGGTCAAAGTCCGTTTAATCCTACTGATCAGGCTATCTTAAAGTTCCATTATACTACCGAATCAAGAAAATGATTATTCACCATATGTGAATAAGAAGTCATCCGCCCAGCAGACGACCCAAGGCCTTGTCCATTTTCACATTCAGTATAATGCCTTTAAGAGGATACCTTTAACTGCTCAGAGCTATGATTCCGATATCTGCAAACAAACCCTTCATCGTATACAAGTCATGCACCCAACGAACCGGTCTATAAGCTTACTACCTCTGAGACGCTTTAGCCATTGGAACATCAAAGTACACAAGTCATATACATGAAGTAGTTCATTTACTCAGGATTAAGGTTATTGCACAATGAACATCAAAAGCAGATTGATCCACTCATAGCGGACTACGTAGATCAATCACGCTTTAGTCCCGGTCTAATATGTCACCACCGAGCAACATATCCATGTCTCTACTTGGGAGTCTAGCTCCAGACAGTCAAGACAGACCGTCCCCTCCAAGGCTTTAGACAACATAATAGTCTTAACATGAGTTAGATGCTCGGTCTAACCCCATAGACTACAGACCATAGTTTAGACTGCTAACTTTAGAACATTGTCTTCTCGCATATAAAAGTCCATTGCATGCAACGTTCTAACAGTTTTAACACAAGCAGTTAGTGAGCCATATTTGCTTACATTTACTTTAACATGTAAATAAGACGAGGACAGATAGCAATGTAATGAATAACCTCTATATATAATTTTATTATCCAGTTCAAAATGAATACATCAAAAATGTCTCTAATACTTAGGGCATTTTCTAACAATCTCCCACTTGCCCTAAGCCAGTAGATGTGCCATGTTACGCATCCCCATCGCCTCTACATTCCTCTCAAAGCTTCTAGCCACCAAAGTCTTAGTACAGGGATTGGCAATGTTGTCCTCGGACGCGATCTTACATACATCTACTTATCCTGTCTCCGTATGCCCTCTAATGTCGACTTCCTCAAATCCTTACAAGTCTGGAAGTCTGTGTCCGTATATCCTATGGGTGTTAGGTCCTCTCCAGAATACACCAGCATATAATCCCTCGTTCTCTTAAGATACTTGAGTATATGCTTTACTGCTTGCCAGTGCTTGGTTCCAGGATTTGCTTGATATCGACTCACCATACCAACTGCAAAACATATGTCTGGGCCAGTGCAAAGCATAGCGTACATAAGGCTACCCACAGCGGATGCATAAGGGACCTTACTCATACGCTCTCTTTCTTCCGATGTCTTGGGACAGTCATCCAATGAAAGAGTTAGACCGGCAATAGAAGGTTGTGAGCCTTTCTTTGCCTCTAGCATTGCATATTTGTCAATTATTTTATCTATGTATGAAGCTTGGGATAATGCTATCATTTTGTTCTTTCGATCTCTGAAGAGACGAATGCCTAGAACATAATTAGCTTCTCCCAAGTCCTTCATGTCAAACTGTTGGTGTAACCAAAGCTTGACCGATGATAAGTTCCCTACATCATTCCCAATGAGTAGTATATCATCGACATAGAGTATCAGAAAGACCACTTTTCCATCCTTAATACGTTTATAAACACAAGGTTCATCAATGTTCTGCTCAAAACCAAATGTCTTAATCGCTTGATCAAACCTCTGGTTCCATGAGCGGGATGCCTGCTTTAATCCATAAATGGATCTAAGCAACTTGCAGACTTTCTTATCTTGGCCTTTTGCTACGAACCCTTCGAGCTGTATCATATAGATACACTCTTCAAGATGGCCATTCAAGAATGCCGTCTTGACATCCATTTGCCAGATCTCGTAATCAAGAGCCGCAGCAATGGACAGAAGAATACGGATAGACTTCAGCATAGCAACAGGCGAAAAGGTTTCCTCGTAATCGATTCCAGCCTTTTGCATGTATCCCTTTGCAACCAGTCTAGCTTTGAAAGTTTCCACTCTCCCTTCCGCATCCTTCTTTCTTTTGTAGACCCATTTGCATCCAATGGGTTTTATCCCATCCGGCAAATCTACAAGTTCCCAAACAGAGTTGGATTTCATAGAATCCATCTCATTGTTCATAGCCTGTTTCCAAGATCTAGAATCAACATCCTTTATAGCTTCATCATATGTGACCGGATCTTCCTCATGCTCATGAGCCTCGGCCTGGTATACCTCAGCATCATACATGAAGAAATTAGGTTTCTTAGAAACCCTCCCACTACGACGAGGCACCCTAAATTGTTGATCGTCTGCAGGTCTTTCACTGGAACTCGGACTTGCGTCCAAGACCGAAATCTGTGGAGCAGTTCTTTCACCCGATAACTACTCTAGCACCACTTTGCTTCGAGGCTTAAAGTCATTCATGTGACTTTCCTCCAAGAATGTCGCATGGGTTGAGACAATGACCTTTTGTTCCTTCGGGTTATAGAACAGACCTCCTTTAGTTCCCTTTGGATACCCTACAAACATGCACAATTCTGATCTTGGTTCCAACTTCTTCGCATCCCCATCCAGTACATGTGCCGGGCAGCCCCATATTCTCATATGTCCAAGGGAGGGCTTCCTGCCACGCCACAATTCATACGGAGTTCTAGGAATTGATTTGCTTGGAACCTGGTTCAGAATATAGCACGCCGTTTGTAAAGCATGTCCCCAAAATGATAATGGCAGCGTTGAGTAACTCATCATGGACCGTACCATATCCAATAAGGTCCTGTTTCTCCTTTCGGCTACACCATTCTGTTGTGGAGTACCAGGTGCAGTCAATTGGGATAATATCCCATTCTTTACAAGATGTCCTAGAAATTCATCGGAGAGGTATTCGCCACCTCGATCAGATCGAAGTGTCTTTATGGATTTATCCAATTGCTTTTCCACTTCCGCACGATACTCTTTGAATTTGTCAAAGGTTTCGCTCTTGCGGTGCATCAGATACACATATCCATACCTCGAGTAATCATCTATAAAAGACACATAATACTCGAACCCTCCTCGTGCTGTGACGTTCATGGGGCCACATACGTCAGTATGCACAATTTCTAAGAGCTCCTGAGCCCTTGTACCCTTAGCTCCAAAAGACCTCTTGGTCATCTTACCCTCTAGACAAGACTCATATTGGGGAAGATGTACCTCCTCCAGAGATTCCAGAGGACCGTCTTTCACCAATTTTTGAATCCTATCTTGATTAATATAATCAAGTCTTAAATGCCAAAGATATGCCTTGTTAGAGTGAGAAACTTTCAACCTTTTAGAGTTATCTATTAATTCAGTGTCAAGCAGTGAGTACATCTTTGGTTTGATCAAATATAGGTTTCCATCCATCCATCCATCCAGAACAGATAAAAGACTTATTTCTACAAATATCAACTCTTTTACTAAAAGAAACTGAATAAGAATCCTTTATTAAACAAGCTATCGATATAAGGTTCCTCCTAAAATTAGGAACATAAAAACAGTCTTTCAATAAAATAAACCTAAATTGATCAAAATAAAGATGAACGTCTCCCACTGCCTCAGCCACCACAAAGCTACCATCTCCATTCCGCAACGAGAGGCTCTTATCATGTAGACTTCTCGTTTCCACGAACCCCTGCATAGAAACACAAACATGATTAGTGGTGCCCGAATCAATGACCCATGTGTCTTTCGATTCTTCCACCAAACACGCTTCTAAGTAATGAAGTTCCTTACCTTCCTTGCCCTTGGAGGCTAGGAATTCCCGGCAAGCCTTCTTGAAGTGACCTACCTTCCCACAATGGAAGCATTTGGACTTTTTAGGGTCCTTTGGCTTCTTGTTCTTCTTCTTCTTCTTCCCATCCGAGACAGGAGGATTAGAAGAACTGGAAGCCACTTGCTTCTTATTTGGCCTCTTCCTCTTCCGTGAGGGATTGGAAGATTTCGCCAAATTGGCCTCTCCTTTAGGTCGGACCACATCCTCATCCCTGATCATCCGCTCATAAGCCTGTAGTTGCTTCATGAGCTCGGTAAGTCCTAACTCCTTTGTCGCCAGATTGTATGCGGCCTTAAACCCCACAAAATCTTTAGACAGAGTCTTGAACACCATCTCGATCTGGGTGTTATAGTCCAACTCAGCACCATTCTCGGCAGCCTCAGCGAAGAATCCCATTAGAGTGATCATATGGTCCTTCACCGGAGCACCCACCTTTTGCTTAGAGTTCATAATGCTGGTGATAGCGGACTGTCGAGCCAATTTTTCTTGGCCTCCGAACATGTCCTCCAGATTTTCCATGATCTCCCCAGCAACTTGATAAGTCTCATGCTGCTTTTGTAAAGCACTCGTCATGCTAGCAAGGATGTAGCATCGAGCTATTTCATTGGATTCTCTCCAACGATTATAGGCAACCGGGACCTCCTCAAGTGGTGTGTCAGGTTTGGGCCCAGGTGGGCATGGTTCGTCCAGTACGAACTTGTGTCTCTCGCAGCTGAGAACTATTAATAGATTTCTTTTCCAATCTTTATAATTGTCGCCATTCAACTTATTTTCAGTAAGTATCGAAATGAGGGGTGTCGGTGACATTTTGAACTGAAATAAAATTATACTAGACATCATTACAAAGCCCAAGCAAATATACAGATAATTTAGCAAATAAAAACATACAAGTATGTTCCTACATGAAACTTGAAAAAGAAAAAAAAAAACATGTAGCATTGCAACGGTAATTCTCAGCACCTATTGCCCCAAGCCACCGAGGGGTGGTCATGAGAACAAATAGTCGGAACATGGACCCCGTCCAATTAATATATGTTACCTTAAATCCTCCAAGGTTAAGACATATATTAATAACCGCTTATTTGGCTACCAGTTTAGTTAACAGAGCTTCTAGGGAAGGTTAATAACTAAACGAGTCTTGAGTGTATAACCATTGTTTACGTAGCCCGATCCACGTCCTACCAAGCCACCGAGGGGTGGTCATGAATAGGATCGCACCCAAACACGTTTTCCACATAGGAGATCCAATCTAGTATACCGGCGGCGGTAAACACCTACCGAGGGGTGTGGTCAGGTCGGAACTGACGCGAGGCGTTACCATGCTTTCACATATGGATCAACAATGGAGGCCGTGGGTTTTGTTTGAAACCCTCTCCCACTCAATATTTTGAAAAACATGCAAGTTTTGACAAATTATGTATGATCAATATAGTATGAGCGGCACTCACCTATCCTATATGACATGTTATCAAATATGCATACAAAACATCCATCAATACATATTTATACATCCATGACATATCACAGAAAAATAATTGACAGAATAACCAAGCCATGGTTCCATCCTAGAACAAAGAAAATAAAGATTACAAAATTCCATCCAAAGCATTCTTTGGGTCTTGAATTTTGTTCCGTCTTCTTGTATCCATCTTTATGTAGCCTCTCCATTTATTTCTCATCCCAAGAATTATTTAAAATTTAAATCTCCAAAAATTTAAATTTCAAATTCAAATTCCAAATTCGAATTTCAAATTTAAACTTCAAATTTAAATTTTAAACAATTTTAAACATCATGTGTAATAATATGTAATTTCAAAAATTTTAAATTTTTAATTACATAATTTTAAACATGATTTAAAATTAAATCTCAAATTTAAAAATCAAAATTTTCTGATTTTGCACCGCCGCACCGTGAAGGCGGCAGCCGCCGTGGGCAGCCACCAACCCCGGAAGGGTTGGCAGCCCACGGCCACCCCTTGTGCAGCCCGCCGGGCTGCAGGCCAAGCCTGCAGCGCCAGGCTGCACGCCCAGGCTGGCCGCAGCAGCAGGCAGGCTGCAGGCAGCGCCTGCAGCCAGTGGCTGCACGCCCAGGCTGCGCCACCCTCGGCTGCAGGCAGAGCCTGCGGCCGTGGGTGGTGTGGGCTTGCACAGGGGCTGCCGCAGCCCCATCCTGCCCGAGGGCAGGGGCTGCAGCCCCACCAAGGCTCGTCGGCCTATCCCGAGGGGTCGTGTCTCGATTTTCATGCCATATTCCAATTTACCTATTAGGATCTCCAAAAATTAATTTGAATCCCAATTAAATTGAAATTTTCCACACAATCAAAATTTCAACCTTTAAATCAAATTTAACTTTTTGGGAAAAATAAATTTCGGTCTTCAATCTTCAATCTCCTCCAAGAATAATTACATAAAAAATTCCTATACCGTTTCCGGTGTACAAAATTCTATCCATAAAAATTCTAAGAGACAAAATAAAATCCATGGGAAAATTACAGTGTTAATTAAACTGCTCCCATGGTTACATAAAAATTCCTAGATACAATTTTTCTAAATTCTAAGGAACCATAACCGGTATAATCAAGCATGTTTATAATAATTCAAAAAATTAAAATAACCACATACTTTATACATAATCCATGATAACAACATAAAGGAACCCTAGAATGCCACTCTCTAAATATCAAATCCATACATAAATAAAAAGACTATGTAATTGTCTAATTTATGTACATGGCATAGTCATGAGATGGCTCTGATACCAATTGTAGGAAAATTAAATCGGTAAAAACGTATCAGAGTGGCGCAGCGGAACAATAAAAATTTTTAGATCGTTAAATATCTCATGATGCCATATACAATAAATCAACAACAATTAAAACTCATACCTCAAGGATGCCAATCTTGCAGGAGGAGAATGACCGGAGGCTTCAACCAACTAGCCTTCTCTACTATTCTCCAATTCCCGAATGGCTGAGTGTGTGGGCACTCTGAACCTCGATCGGTATGCTAGCACTGCTAGTCTTCTTCCGACCACCCAGATCTCTAAAGAACTTTATTGTCACGATGAGCTGTGCAACAATAAGCCTGCTCACCTGAGAGTCTGTGGTCTGAGAGAACTGGAGTGGCAGGACCTCTATTTATAGACCTGCATGAGGTGATTCTCTGAATTCGAATTGGACTAGGAAAAGATTTTCTCCCTTATCCAAACCAAAAAATCCGAATTTTCCAAGGGAGAATCTCCACAATTAAATTCGGTTTTCCTAGGACAAATCCAATCCAAATCTAAACAAGATTTTAACTAGAATTTTATCTCCCATTTTCAACCAAAAAATCCGAAATCTTTAGGAGAAAATCTTCTCCAAATTTTCGGCCACTTTTAGGATAAGGAAGAATCAAAATTCCACTAGGATTTTTCAAGCTAAATCTCATCTCAACCTTATCCAAAAATAACCGAATTTCCTAGGATAAAGCCTCCAAAATTTCGGCCACTTTTAGGGAGGGAGAGAATCCAAATTCAACTAGGATTGAAACTTGAATTTTCCCTTGAATCTTATCTACAAAAACCGAATTTTCCATTGAGGATTATCCTCAAAAAATTCGCCCACTTTTGTTGGGATTTGGATTCAAAATTCAAGTAGGATTCTAACAAGATTATCCTCTCCAAATCCAACTCAAATTCGAATTTCAAACCTTGTGGATTTTCCACAACAAATTCGAATCCTACTTGGACTGTGATTCAAAATTTGAATTTCAAATTTCAAATTCAAATTTCAAATTCAAATTTCAAATTTCAAATTTCAAATTTCAAATTTCAAATTTAAATTTCAAATTCAAATTTCAAATTCGAATTTCAAATTCAAATTTCAAATTCAAATTTCAAATTCAAAATTCAAATTTCAAATTTCAAAATTCAAATTTCAAATTTCAAAATTCAAATTTCAAATTCCACAAAACGGTTGTGTTTCATATTCTTGTTCTCATGGATAATTTTCTACAACTCCAATCCAATCTCAAATAAAATCATGGCAACTTTATTTGGAGTTCGAATAATTGTGTACTCTATTATCCAAAACAAAATCTGAATCCAACCGGAGAGAATCTTGTCTACCATCCTAATCCTGTGTCATCACCATCCCTGCATAATAAACTAGCCAATAGCATACACAAATCAATTTGCCAAACGTTAAGGAATTATGTGGAGCTAGTAGAGGGACTGATTGGACATATATAATCGGGCTCCCGTGATTCCATATGATCATCATTCTGTACCGAACAACTCAATCATATGATCACTAATTTCAGAGTAACACCACTATAAACCTGAAACTGAACTCCCAATTATATACCGTATTACGTAAGCCTGTGACGAGCTACCATCCAATGACCTTGTCATATATGCAAAACCCTCATATGATATCCATGATCAGCCTTAGGTCAAAGTCCGTTTAATCCTACTGATCAGGCTATCTTAAAGTTCCATTATACTACCGAATCAAGAAAATGATTATTCACCATATGTGAATAAGAAGTCATCCGCCCAGCAGACGACCCAAGGCCTTGTCCATTTTCACATTCAGTATAATGCCTTTAAGAGGATACCTTTAACTGCTCAGAGCTATGATTCCGATATCTGCAAACAAACCCTTCATCGTATACAAGTCATGCACCCAGTGAACCGGTCTATAAGCTTACTACCTCTGAGACGCTTTAGCCATTGGAACATCAAAGTACACAAGTCATATACATGAAGTAGTTCATTTACTCAGGATTAAGGTTATTGCACAATGAACGTCAAAAGCTGATTGATCCACTCATAGCGGACTACGTAGATCAATCACGCTTTAGTCCCGGTCTAATATGTCACCACCGAGCAACATATCCATGTCTCTACTTGGGAGTCTAGCTCCAGACAGTCAAGACAGACCGTCCCCTCCAAGGCTTTAGACAACATAATAGTCTTAACATGAGTTAGATGCTCGGTCTAACCCCATAGACTACAGACCATAGTTTAGACTGCTAACTTTAGAACATTGTCTTCTCGCATACAAAAGTCCATTGCATGCAACGTTTTAACAGTTTTAACACAAGCAGTCAGTGAGCCATATTTGCTTACATTTACTTTAACATGTAAATAAGACGAGGACAGATAGCAATGTAATGAATAACCTCTATATATAATTTTATTATCCAGTTCAAAATGAATACATCAAAAATGTCTCTAATACTTAGGGCATTTTCTAACAGTTGAAGCTGTAATTTCTGCAATGGTGACAGGCCAGCTTTCTATCGCCAACTTTGATGCGTTAGTTCTACTTGATTTTGGAGCCACCCATTCGTTGCATCATCAGATTCTGCCAAAAAAAAAAAAAAAAGCTTAGGACACAACGTTGTTATAAACTGTTGGAGGCGGAAAATCGTTTTCGAACCAATCGGATGTGAAAAGTTCATCTACAAGGGTTTGTCGCCAGAGCAACCAAAAACGATGATATCAGCAGTGAAGGCTCGTGAGATGCTATCTAGTGGATGCACAGACTTCCTAGTATACGTAGCAGATAAGACTCAAGGAATAGAGATAGGACCCGACAACGTACCGATAGTCAGGGAATTCATGGAGATATTTCCAGAAGATCTTGCAGGACTCCAACCAGAGCGCGGGATCTCGTTCGAGACTGAACGTCTATTAGAATCAGCCCCATCTTTGAGGCCCCCTACGGAATAGGCCCTCTAGAGCTAAAGGAGCTCCAAGCCTAGCTAAAGGACTAAATAGATAAGGGATTCATTCGACATAGCTATTCACCCTGGAGAGCACCCATACCATTCGTGAAGAAGAAAGATGGACCACTGAGAATGTGCATCGACTACAGAGAGTTGAACAGGATTACGATTAAGAACAAGCATCTGTTGCCGCGAGTTGACGATCTATTTGATTAGCTCTAAGATGCTGCAATATCCTCGAAGATCGATCTAGGTTCAGGGTACCATCAACTACGAATTAGGAATGAAGATGTACCCAAGACAGCCTTTCAAACGCGGTACGGACATTATGAGTTTCTGTTCGTCTCGCTCAGATTGACGAACGCACCAGCAGCTTTCATGAACTGGATTAACTGCATGTTCAAGGACTATTTGGATAAGTTTGTCATTGTGTTCATCGATGACATACTTATACACTCTAAGACGAAGGAAGATCACTTAAGGATCATTTTGCGCATGTAACAGGACCATCAGTTATACGCCAAGTTCTCCAAGTACGAGTTTTGACTGGAGAAGGTCCATTTTCTAGGCCACGTAGACCCCAAGGGAGGAGTATCTGTGGACCTGACGAAAATTGATGCAGTTAGCACGTGGCCAGCTCAGAGGAACGTAACGGGAATTCGTAGTTTTTTTTAAAACTAACAGGATGTTACCTACACTTAGTCGAAGGCTACTCAAAGTTAGCTGCTCCGCTCACAGCGCTCACCAAGAAGGGAAAGAGGTATAAGTGAATCAACAAGTGTGAGGAAAGCTTTCAAGAGCTGAAATGAAGACTCATAAGCGCTCCAATACTGAACATTCCAAATGCTGGTTAGGGAAGCTTTGTGATTTAAAGTGACGCATCTAAAACCAAGTTGGAAACTGTGTTGATGCAGAGTGGTAGAGTAGTCACGTATGCTTCACGACAACTCAAAAACCTTGAGAAGAGCTACCTAACGCGTGATCTGGAGCTAGTAGCGATAGTTTTTATGATAAAAGCGTGGAGGCACTACCTATACCGAATCAAGTACGAGATCTTACACCGATCACCAGAGCCTCAAGTATATCTTCACACAGAAAGAGCTCAACATGAGACAGCATAGATGACTAGAGTTGGTAAGGATTACGACTGTGAGATCTTATGCCATCTGGGGGAAGCCAATAAGGTGGCTGATGCGCAGAGTCAGAAGCATATTATTATGTCTATGGCTATTAGTGCCTTGTCAGGAGCGCTACAAAGGAGCTATGCGACAGTGAGATCAAGATTTTGATAGGGAGATTGTCTGACATGACCCTCCAATCGACGCTCCAAGAAGAGATCAAGATTGGTCAAGGTTTCAATTTGTCCCTGCTTAAGTCCAGAAAGGAAGCTACAGAGGATCAAAGTTCAGAGTTTAAGATCCCTAAGGATGACATACTCTACTACAGAGATAGAGTGTGTGTTATGAAAGATGAAGAACTCACAAAGCGAATCCTTTTGGAATCTTACGAGACATCATATTCTGTACATCCGGTGGCGAATAAGATGTACAAGTACCTGAAGGAAAGCTTTTGGTGGCTTGGAATGAAGAATGACATTGTCGAGTTTGTCACCAGATACCTTACGTGCCAGAAGGTTAAGGCAGAACACCAGCGCCCAGCAGGATAATCGTAGAAAATTAAGCTACCCGAGTAGAAATGGGACCAGATTACGATGAATTTCGTAGTCGGATTGCCAAAGACGTCAAACGATAATGACGCAATCTGGGTGATTATAGACAGACTAATGAAATCAGTTAGATTTTTAGCAATGAAAGTTAGCTACTCGGTGGAACGACTAGTAGAAATCTATGCGGCACAGTTCGTGAAACGGCATGGAGTACCAGAGTCGATCGTCTCAGATCGTAGTGGATGCTTTACCTCTAGATTTTGGCAAAGCATTTAAGCCGCATTACCGTCCAAGTGAGAGTTCAACATAGCATTTCATCCTCAGACCGATAGTTAGTCTGAGAGGACCATACAGATGTTAGAGGACATGTTGAGACCTGCGTCCTAGACTTCAAAGGAAATTGAGATCAGAAGCTACCATTGAGCGAGTTCTCGTACAACAGCAACTATCATTCCTCGATAGGAATGGCACCGTACGAGACACTCTGTGGAAGGGAATGTAGATCCATGGCTCATTAGTACGAAACCGGAGAGAAACGGCTAGTTAGCTCAGACATCATCAAGAATACCATGGCAGACGTGAAGTTGATATGAGAAACGTTAGATACAGTGCACAGTCGACAGAAAAAAAATTTTGACGATAAGCGCTATAGACCCCTTGAGTTTCAAGTAAGAAACTTGGTCTTTATCAAGGCGGCACCCATGAAAGGGGTGGTGCATTTCGAAAAGAAAGAAAAGCTCCGTCCTAGGCATATAGGACCCTCGAGATAATAGAGAAATTCGGGAAGGTGGCTTATAGACTAACGCTTCCTCCCGAGTTAGCTATAGTGCACAACATCTTTCACGTCTTGATGCTGAAGAAGTACGTGCCAGACAGCTCCCATGTTCTTAGCCAAGAATCCGTTGTAGTATACGCTGATCCGATGTACGAGGAGAGACCCGTGCAGATCCTAGTTAGAAAGGAGAGAGTACTTAGGAATGAAGTATACCGCTAGTAAAAGTGTTGTGACAGAATCATAGTGTTGAGGAAGCCACATGAGAATGGGAAGAAGACATGAGAAGAGACTTCCCAGAATTATTCTAATTTTCGAGGACGAAAATTTTGTAAGGGGGGTAGGTTGTAATGACCGCCATTTTCATGGCACCTACTTACCATGTAATAAGTCATTAAGGAATAAAATGTAATGACCGCCATTTTCATGACACCTACTTACCATGTAATAAGTCATTAAGGAATAAAACGGACATAATTTAATGTCTTTTAGTACAATTTAAGTAACACGGTCAGGTACACGGTCGTGTGAGTGATCGTGTGTCATTCGGACTGTGTATCTGTTAGTAGCCGTGTGAGTGTACATGGCCGTATAGTGTAACACGGTCAAGTACACGATCGTGTAGGAGGCCGTGTACCACTCGGATAGATGTTTTTGTTTCAAAGACATGGCCGTGTTGAGTAGTCTCAACTAGTACATGCCCGTGTCTGAAATGTACACGCCCGTGTTGCATTGCACACGCACGTGTAAGAGTCTGTGTAGAAGGCTGTGTAATGAGCCGAGAGCCACTGTAATGACTCTCATGAATTATGAAACTTAATTACTATGCAATGATGTAATTAAGTTAATAAGCACAGTGTGCTTTTCAGTTGAATAAATTAAACAGGAATAGTAACGTTTAATTACTATTCATACAGTGAAAGGGGTAATCGACAATGAAATCGGTCCACCCTATTATGTGAGTATGCGTTGAGACACGCAATATCAAGAAACTGGTCTAGACGACCATTTCATGATACAGAACTGATGAGCTAGTCATCAGTACGCTCAGACTGGTCATCTGAGTGCAGCAGTGATAATTGCCCTAATAGATGTACAGTATGGAGAAAAGTGGTCTAGATGACCTCTTCTCGCCCAGAGACTGACAAAATCGGAGTCAGAATGCTCAGATTAGTCAGTCAGATAGTGAATAGTGATTAGTGAACAGTGTGATACGCAGTGTCAGGTTAGTGGCCAAGACGGCCTTAATCTGACATAAAACTGATATATTAATAGTCAGCAGGCTCAATCTGGTCAATTGAGCACAAAATATAGATTTTGTTTAAGGGATACGCAGTATCGGGATGAGGGTCAAGACGACCTTTTCTCCCCCCCAAAACTGATATATTTAGACTCAGGACGCCTAAATTAGTCAATCGGGCACCTGACACGTTTTTCAAGATGGGGTCATACAGATCCCGAAAACTGGTCTAGAAGACCTCAGATGGACGTAAAACTGATAATTTGAAATCAGCACGTCCAAATTAGTCAAGAGAGACTGTGTTTGAATTTTCACGCGAAAACGCATCGTTATGCATGCACAGTGTCAACACAGTGTAGGCCTAACCACAATATCAAGAAATTGGTTAAGATAACCTTTTCTTGATATAAAACTGATATATTTGGAATCACTATGCTCAAATTAGTCATTTGAGCACAAAAAGTAATTTTTGACCGGGAATCATGCAGTATACGGAAACTGGTCGAGACGACCTCGGATGAAGATAAAACTGATATATTTGGGTTCAGCACGCCCAAATTAGTCAGTATAGCCTATCTTAAAATTTTTCAAAAAATTAGTATAAAAGGACGAAATTTTTAGGACTATTGAAAAATAGCCCCCATAATTTTTCCAAATCCCATTTCCTCCCCCAACACCACCCGTAGGTGAACAGTAACCATCAGTCGAATCTGACCTCCATTTTCGACACCGCCGGCACCATTGGAAAGCTCTCGACGAGCTGATTCCAACGGTGGGCCGAGTCGACCGAACCGACGTCGGAGCATGCCGCACGCGCCGCCCAAAGCCGCCGGTGGCCGAATTTTTCAAACCGCCGTATCTCAGCCGTCCGACTTCCAAACGCCACGATTCCGGTCCCAATGGATTCGTGGTGAAGAGTAGAACAAAACCCAGGCTTCATTTCACGTCAACAGTCACCGGATCGCGCCGCCCAAGGTTTGCCATCGCCATCACCGCCGTCGAATCTCGCTATTCCGGCGGAGTTGAGTTGCAAGGTCGGTATCAAAATGCTCAGAACAACACGTAGATCAAAAGCCCCAAGTCAATTTTGGGCAACAACGCCGGAAAATGAGGATCCAACACCGCCGCCGTCGCCGACTTTTCGAGGGCTGATTTCCAGTGATAGGAGCCTCGATTGGTGAAATTGATACCACCAATGGGTTCCTCTCGTTGAGCTCTTCAAGATGGTGGTTGCCACTCCCATCGCCGCCGTGGTCAACGCCGGTCAACGGCGACCCGGAGACCGAAAATTGAAGAATGGCCTGTTGGCCTATTTTTGACGTTCCGGACACATCCGAGGCATCGGATTTGCAAACCGGAGTTTCAAAAGTGAAGAACGACGATTCAAAGATTGTGCGGTCGAGACCGAGCGGTTCGTCCGACTGCCGACGGAAACGATTTTGGTAGTGGTTTTGATCCCTTGATTCCTCAATTTATTATTAGAAATAATTATGAATGAATTATGGTTTACTGACTTGAGGAATTGTAAGAAAAAGGGATGAAATGTCGAAAAAGAGAATGTGAGGAAATGTGAATATTTTTACGTAAAAAGCAGAGCTTTTACGTAAAAATTAGGCCTCTGGTTTAGTACGTGGCAGGTTAGAATAGATTAGATGGTTTTGAGGCGTTTCCTAAACGCCGGAAACCCAAAAATTAAGCGGAAATGCTGCCGAAATTTCTAAAACGGCACAAAGGGGTATTTTAGGAAACGATGGCTGAAAAAGTGATCGGGATGAAACCCGAGCCTCCTCGATGACCTAGGTCCGGGAAAGAAGGACGAACGTTGTGAGGATTAGTGAACCGCCCCCATTAGAAATCTCGAAATGTAAGAAAACGACCCCTAGATCAGAATAGTGCCACCCGAGGGACGGGTGTGATCTAAGTATAAAATTTGGGGCGATTACATCGGTAACGGTAACCCGACAGGCTAAATGGTCATACGGGAGGTATTCAGTCAGTTGACTGGTCGGTTAGCCAGTTAAGGACCATGTCTGAATGGGATAGTGAGAGACAGCGATTAATTTGTCAAGTAGACAAATTAATCAAGCATGATTAAAAATTAGATATCAAAATTTCCCAAAGTAGAGCAGTTGGGTACCGATAGATAGGCATCGGTACCACACAACGATAAGTTTATTAGTTCCTAACGATAGAGTGACCTAAGAGCGACGTGAATTAATTTATTGAGCAAATAAATTAATTAACCACGATTAGAAAATCAAATTCTTAAGAAGAGGGCAATTAGTACCGATAAGGATCGGTACCACATAACGAGAATTTTTATTAGTCACTAATGACGACGGTGACCTAAGAGTGAATGTTAATGTAATGCATTATGATTACAGGGAGGTACCTGTATTGTGACGAAGGCGAGAGTATAAACTGTCTGCTGACAGGTAAGTACAACTCCACCTGCAGCATGGATAAAATGAATTTAAAATGATGCTTTTCCAGTATTTTAAGTATGTATCTTGCACATGATGCTGCACAGCATACATAAGAGCATATAGTTTCACAATCGAGTAGATTGATGAAAGAACAAGATAGAAGCCATAGATCCCTACCGCGTAGGATTGGGGATAGCTTAGAGAAGCGTATGGCTAGAACAGTTAAACAAGATGGAAATAAATAGGTGTGTCGTACCGGCTCCTTCAGTCGAAGGGGTTTCCAGTTAAAGAAAGTTAAGGCCAAAAGTTGAGCATCAGTTGATGGCTCTTCGGCATTAGTTGACCTCGGGCGTTACCGTTGGTCTGCGCGCACACGGTACTGACACATGGGCCCTAAATAGACAAGAAAAGAAAAGAGACGTTTGAAGCATAAATGAACATAACCGGACCATGCATTAGTTATAGTTCGCTATGCTTTCTTTTTCAGTAGAGTGCATACAGTACACGATGCTCCTGTTATGCATAAAGTATGTGAAGTTTTATATTCAGTGTTATGACATGTTATGTGATGACATGATATGTGAGCTGATATGTGATATGCTTAAATGGTATGTGATTTATTAAGTGATATATGTCATGCCTATGATTTTACGTATGTGCTATGTTTTAAACATGTTTTGCGGTTAACATGTTGTACTTACTGGGCGTAAAGCTCACGGAGTGTGTTCATGCTGTAGGTAAGCATCCTATAGCGTAAACATCAAGGGACGATGATGGTGGCGGAGGTGGATGTGAGGATGAGGTTATGGATACACCGTGAGTATTCTTCCGCACAGTATGAGTAAATAATATTTTGAATGGTGACAGTTAAATAGTATTTTGAATAGTAAAGGTTAAACGATATTTTAGAACAGTAAACAGTATATGCATGAGTAGTATATTTAAATAGTATCTGATGAATAGTAATCAGATAAACAAGTATATAATTGTGTATGTATAATTTAAATCCTTATGTTTTTCAAATTCCGCATTTTAATAGTATACGTACGTGAATAGTAAATACATACGCGTATATATAAAAAAAAATCCCTCTAAATTTATGGTATTAAATTCAGCAAGTTTAAGTATCGGTTTTAAAGAGAAAGTATAAGTAAAAGCTAAAGAAGCAAGTTAAGTAATAGAGTTTTTAGTGACGGTCCGAGCCGTTGAGGGCACGGGGCGTCACATCTCCAGACAGAGAGAATGGTCATGCTGTCTGGTGAGACAGTTATGTCTTACGCAGCACGATTTGAGGAGATCATTAGGAGGAGATGTCCGTTGCCCAACCTCACGGAAGCAAACTACTGTGAGCTGTTTTGGAGAGGTTTACCCTTGGAGTTGAGACAGTGGGTAATCAAGCTATTTCCTCCGACGCTCCAAGAGTTTGTGGTGACGATCAGGAAGATCGAGCGGGAGATTCTAATTGAGCATCTGATGCAGAGTCGACGAGAGACACTGGGTCAAGATGAGATGTTTGCACGCATCTTCAGACCGAGAAGAATGGTGAATGATCATGAAGCTGGACCGTCTAGACCACAAAGAGGTAATGACACAGGACAAGAAGCATTGCCTAGGGGCGGTGACGATTCAGATGATACCGGTGACGATGAGGATCCAGAAGAATATCCTCTAGTCCCAGACACAGGGGATGCGTGACCAGTAGATACGTATACATGTACATAAGTAGCTATTAGAGAAAAGCTCTTTTGTATAGACTTGTGGCCAAGATGTATAAAAAGGCTGATGTATATATGACTGGTGATGACTATGTATGACATATAAATGTTTTGCTATGAATGAAATATCAAAATGATTATATGTTATACGATGATGTGTTACAATGATGTGGTTTTACAGTACACTAAATTTCGTGAATTAATATGATTTTACGAATGTGGTTATGGAAAAGCTAACGGTGAATTATTGTGCCATAATAGGACAATAGGCAAGATGGTGGATTTACGTAATCGACCAGAGGGACGAGAGCGACGTCCTAATGTTATGGAGAGACTGGATCAGATACAAGCTCTACTAGAAGCTCAGATGCAAGAAAATGCTAATATGAGGCGACGGGTAGAGGAGCTAGAACAGAGACAAGGCTCTGAGAGTACCCAAGTAGAACAGGAAGCTGAGGTAGATCCGGCTATCCCTCCAGCTGCTGTAAATGAGAGAGTTCCTGAACCACAACCAGTATTGAATTTGGAACCCCTCTATGAAAGATTCAGGCGTATGAGGCCGCCAGAATTTGAAGGGTCTACAAATCCTCTAGAGGCTGAAGACTGGTTGTCGTCATTACAAGTGATCATGGAATTCATGAACCTAACTGACAGGGAGAAGGTTGCATGTGCGTCTTTTGTGCTGAGAAAAGATGCTCGTTTTTGGTGGGACACTGTACGAATGAGAAGAGACGTGTTTACCATGAGTTGGGCGGAATTTCTGGAAGAATTTAACCAGAAATATTACGACCCTGCATCTCTGAGACAACAACAAAAAGAGTTCTCAGAATTGACTCAAGGAAACATGTCGGTAAGCGAAGTCTGCCGAAAGTTTGACCAGTTATCCCGTCTATGTCCCTATGTAGTCCCTACTGAGAGGGAGAAAATACAGAAAATGATCGGGATGTTCAAGCCGGAAATTGCTGCATTGGTAGATACTGGTCAGGTACCGCCTACTTCTGTAGCAGACTGTGTGAGTCGGGCCATCAGAGCTGAGTTTCACGTAGCCCGACAGAAAGAGGAAAGAGAAAAACACTGGGAGGCCAAGAAGAAGGAGAGGGCTTTGGCTAAGTCTACGCAAGTTGGTCAATCAAGCAAGCCTAATCAGAATGCTAAACCAAGCCAGGGCAATAATCAAGGATCCCAGCAAAATAAGAGAAAAGGCAATTTTTCTGGGAATCGCCAGGGCAATAATCGAAACCAGCAGCGGATAACAGCTGGTAATGCGGAATCCAACGTGAAAAATTGTCCTACATGCGGGAAAAGACATTCTGGGCAATGCAGATTTGGGCCACTTGTTTGCTATGAATGTGGAAAGGAAGGCCATTATGCCAGGAACTGTCCAAATAGGCAGGGTGGACAAGGCACTTCCCAACAACACCAGACACGCCCACAAGCTCATTCCCTTCAGGCCAGAGTTGAAGAGTCACCAGTAAGGCCGCAACGCCAGGAGCGTGTGTCACGTGCCGATGCTCGTGTGATGGCCTACAGCAAAGAGGATGCAGAGGCAGGAACATCGAACGTGGTGACAGGTCAGCTTCCTGTCGCTAGTCATGTAGCCTCTGTACTATTCGATTCCGGTGCTACGCAATTTTTTGTTTCCTATGCATTTGCTGACAAGATAGGACTTCCTAAGGACAATATGGGAAGGGTATTTAAGACAGGTTTACCCTCTGGGGAAGTATTGTTGTCCAAGTACTGGCTACCTTATGTACCAGTATATGTGGCAAATAGGGAACTATATACGGAGTTGATCGTAATGAAGATCATGGATTACGATGTGATTTTAGGCATGGATTTCCTAGGGAAATACCAAGCTACGATCGACTGCCGAAATCGAAAGATAGTATTTCAACCCGAGGAAGAAGAGAGTTTCGAGTATGTCGACACTTCTCGAAAGCCCAGGAAGATGATGATCAGTTCGCTGAGAGCGAGCAAGCTGATAGCCAGTGGTTGCATGGGATATCTGGCATATGTGGTGGATACTACAGAGGAACAGAAGCTTCAAGCTGAAGATGTTCCTGTTGTTAATGAGTTTCTTGACGTATTTCCAGAAGAGTTACCAGGGATACCTCCAGAGAGAGAAATCTCGTTTGAAATTGAGTTGATGCTTGGAACGGCACCTATTTCCAAAGCACCATACCGCATGGCTCCAGTGGAGTTAAAGGAGCTGCAGGTACAATTAAAGGAGCTTTTGGATAAAGGATTCATCAGGTCGAGTTTTTCTCCATGGGGTGCACCTGTGTTATTCGTCAAGAAAAAGGATGGAACATTCCGGTTGTGCATTGATTATCGGGAGTTGAATAAGGTCACGATCAAGAATAGGTATCCGTTACCTAGAATTGATGACCTATTCGACCAGTTAAAAGGCGCAGCGGTATTTTCCAAGATCGATTTACGATCAGGATATCACCAGCTGAGAATTAAAGAAAGTGATATTCCTAAGACGGCGTTTAGGACTCGTTATGGTCACTACGAGTTTCTTGTGATGCCATTTGGATTAACAAATGCGTCGGCAGCATTCATGGATTTAATGAACAGAATTTTTAAAGAGCATTTGGATAAGTTTGTCATTGTATTCATTGATGACATTCTTATATACTCGAAGAGTCATGAGGAGCACAAAGAGCATTTGAGGATCGTGCTGAATACAATAAGGAAGCATCAACTGTATGCCAAATTCTCAAAATGTGAGTTTTGGCTGGACAGAGTAAATTTCCTCGGACATGTTGTATCCCAGGAAGGTATTGCTGTAGATCTGACAAAGGTAGATGCAATTAACCAGTGGCCTGCACCCAAGAGTGTGACGGAAATACGCAGTTTCTTGGGGTTAGCTGGTTATTATCGGCGATTTGTAGAGGGATTTGCGCGTTTAGCTGCACCTCTTACTGCTCTTACACGCAAAGAAAGGAAGTACGAGTGGACTATGGAATGCGAAAGAAGCTTCCAAGAGTTAAAGAGGCGACTGACAAGCGCACCAATCCTTACGCTTCCCACTGAAGGGGAGAAGTTTGTGATCTACAGTGATGCATCTAAAATAGGATTGGGAGCAGTCCTGATGCAAGATGGCAAGATGATTGCCTATGCTTCCCGTCAATTAAAGGAGCATTAAAGGAATTACCCTACGCATGACCTTGAACTTGCTGCAGTAGTGTTCGCACTTAAAATTTGGCAACACTATCTTTATGGAGCTCAATGTCAGATTTTCACTGATCACCAAAGCCTGAAGTATTTCTTCACGCAAAAGGAGCTCAATATGTGGCAAAGACGATGGTTAGAACTGGTGAAGGATTATGATTGTGAAATCCTATACCATCCAGGAAAGGCCAATCGAGTAGCGGATGCTTTAAGTAGAAAGTCTACCATATCGCACCAGCTACCGATAAACAGGCTTCTGAAGCCATTGCAGTAAGAGATAAATTCTTTGAACTTGGAGCTGATATCTGGAAGATTAGCTGCACTCCAAGTGGAATCATCACTATTTGAGGATATAAAGGAAGCTCAGAGGCGAGATCCAACAATGACAAGTTCTCATGAAGGAATTTCCAAGGATGGAATGATCCTTTATCAAGGAAGGATAAATGTTCCAGCTGATGAAGAACTTAGAAGGCGGATCATGTCAGAAGCTCATGAGACACCCTATTCGGTTCATCCCGGAGCTAGCAAGATGTATCAGGACTTGAAGTTACAGTTCTGGTGGAAAGGGATGAAGAACGATATAGCGAAATTCGTGAGCAGATGCATGACCTGTCAGAGAATCAAAGCGGAACATAAACATCCAGCGGGAAGATTGGAACCGTTGGAGATTCCTGAATGGAAATGGGAACACATTACAATGGATTTTGTAGTGGGACTCCCAAAAACCCGAGAAGGTTATGATGCCATTTGGGTTATTGTGGATAGACTGACCAAGACGGCACGGTTTATAGTTGTCAAGATGACTTTTTCGTTGGAAAAGTTTGCTCAGCTATACGTAACTCATGTCGTCAGATTACATGGAGTACCAAAATCCATTGTATCCGATTGAGATGCATGGTTCACTTTGAATTTCTGGAAGTGTACTGAATTGAGACTCAGTACGGCATTTCATCCGCAAACAGACGGACAGTCGGAGCGGACAATTCAGACGTTAGAGGACATGCTTCGAGCTTGTGTTATGGATTTTGCGGGAAATTGGAACGAGAAGTTACCATTGATTGAATTCTCATACAATAATAGTTACCAAGCTTCTATAGGCATGGCACCTTACGAGGCTTTGTATGGACGGAAGTACAGATCACCATTACACTGGTATGATTTGTGAGAGAAGCAGTTGCATAAGACGGATTTCATAAAAGAGACTTCCGATGCAGTTGCTAGAATTCAGCGTCAAATGAAAATTGCGCAAAGCCGACAAAAGAACTACGCGGATAAGAGGCGGAGATCCTTAGAGTTTGATGAAGGAGACTTCGTATTTCTCAAGGTATCACCCATGAAGGGGATTATGCGTTTCGGTAAGAAGGGGAAACTGAGTCCAAGATATATTGGACCTTATGAAATTATCGACCGCATTGGAAAGGTCGCTTATAGATTAGCGTTACCTCCAGAATTGTCGGCAGTGCATAATGTGTTTCATGTGTCGATGCTGAGAAAATATATACCAGATCCGTCCCATGTTTTGAAGCATGAGCCCATTCAAATCCACGAGGATTTGACATATGAGGAACAGCCTATTCGAGTACTAGCTCGTGAAGAAAAAGTACTGAGGAATAAGACAATCCCACTAGTGAAGATTTTGTGGAAAAATCACAACATTGAAGAAGCTACATGGGAACGAGAAGACGAGATGAGGAGTTTATGCCCCCATTTGTTCTAATTTTCGAGGACGAAAATTTTATAAGGAGGGGTGAATGTGACAATCGGGAAATTCAAGCAATTCTCGGATGAAAATGTATAATTGTATGTATATAACAATTTGTACTATTTAAAGAGTGAAATAAATGTATTTATATTGTTTAGAATATATGAAAATGTTCTAACAATACTGACGAGTAAAAATTCAGTGTTGGAAAAATTCACTGAGTTGAAACGGGTGAAACGGTGCAAAACCGGCATTGAAAACCCTAACCGAGGCAATAAAAGACGGAAAACTTCCGGGATTAATTTTGATCAAACGGAAGCAATTTAAATTGATCCGACTGCACAGGAGACCTCAGGAACACGCCGGGACGATTTCAGGAAAATTTCGACTCGAACCGGTATCGGTCAAAAAGTAGTCGAATTAATGTGAATAGTAAAAGTCAAAGTCAACTTTTACTTTAGCAATTATGACATCATTAATCCATTTATTAAATGGAAAGAAAATGGTGGTTGGTAGTATTAATGGCCATGATTCATCTACTTTTTGATCTAAAGGCCAAGACTTGGCCAAAATTCACCATTTTTAATTTTTGAAAAATATGGAAAGAATTAGGCATGAAAGGTGTTTAATTCTCATTGGTTGATAGCCAAATTAATTGGCTTTCTTTCATGCATAAGTCGGCAAAACTTGGGAATGAAATGGCCGAAACATTTGAAAGACAAAAACCAAACAAAAAAATTCTAAGGCATTTCTTCCATGGTGTACGTGAGCAACCCAAAGAGAAACCAAGATATTCCTTCAATTTTTCTTCACAAAAAGTGTGTCAAAGTGTTCCTTGAAAACAAAGGAAGCAATTGACTAAGGTAACTTCCCTTGCACTTGACTTTTTGTTGGTTTTTCTTCATGAAAACCGTGGGTGAATAGTGGGAAAAAGATGGAAAATTTTTGGTTGTTTTTCCATGGTTTGATGCTTGGGTTTTGTTAAGGGTGTAATAAGGAAGAAAACCATGCAATTGGTTTAAAGAAAAACCGAAATTTTGTTGGTTTTTCAAGGGTAAATCCATGGGTTGCCTTAGGTAAACAATGAGAAATTTTTGTGGTTTGATTGATAATATGCTTTCAAGTTAAATTTTGTGAAGAATAAAGCTTGAATTGCATTGTGAAAAGCTTGAAAAAAAATTGTTGGTGAACCTAACCTAATGTGGCCGTGGGTTACCTAAGGGTTGGTGGAAACTTTTGCATGATTTTATGTGATGTTTGATTGATTGAAGTCATGCATTTTACAATGTAAATAAAGGAATTGTGATTGAAAGAATGAAACAAAAATATTTGGTATGTTTTCGATTCATTGGCCGTGGGTTATATAAGGATAAAAACCCTAGGAAATTTGGTTGAAAATGCATTGAAAATGGGCTTGAAAATGTGTTTAAAAAATGGCATTGAATAGCCTAAAAAGTGGTTGAAAAGTTTGACAAATTTTGGTTTGGTTTGGTTGTGAAAAAAAAAAAAACCGAAACCAAACTATGGACAAAATTGTAAAAAAATGTTGTAATGTGGGTCAAAATATGAAATTGGAAATTTGTGAGCTTTTATGTAAAAGTTTGGAAAACTTTTACATAAAATAGGCTTGTGGTATAGTACGTGGCAGGTACATATGGTTCGAGGCGTACCTAACGCCGGAAGCCTTAAATTTACGCCGAAATGCTGCCGAAATTTCGAAAACAGCATTCGGGGTAAAATGGGAAATAAAAAAAAAAAAAGTTTAGGGTCGGTCGGAAACCCGAGTCCCTAACGAAAAATTGAATAAGGAAAACCTAAGGGGTGGTTTGGGAATAGTAACCCGTCCCCTTAAAAATTTAAAACGCGAGTGAAATTGAAAACCGACCTCGAGGGGGGCGTTTTTGGAAACGAAATAAAGGTCCGAGTCGGGAACGGAAAACCCGAACCTCGGAGACCTAGGTCGGGAATGTCTAGGTGAACATTTTAAATACTAGTGAAACGTCCATTTGAGACCCCGAAACGATAGAAAATCACTAAACCGACGTAAGGGTCGGAATAGTGCTTCCCGAGGGTCGGGAAAGTGAAAAGTGGAAATAAAATAGAAATGAACCCGGTAATGATTAGAAAAGAGTCAGAAAAGTTCCTGAGAGCCAAAAATGCAGTCTGGATCGGGAAAATTTCCGTCAGGGGCAAAATTGTAATTTTGTCAAAATATAGGGGCAAAATCGTAATTTTGCCAAAATACAGGGGCAAAATCGTAATTTTACAAAAGTTGGGGAAAATGGTGAAAATGATAAATAAAGCCTAAAAAGTTATAAATAGGTTTTATTTAAGCTTTTTAGTGAAAAATAAAAGCTATAAATGGGAATGAAATTAACAGACAAGGTTTTGTCTGTAGGATCCAAAAATCGACCTACAAGGAAGGCGATCTGAGATCCAAGAGAGAAAGAAAGGAAAGAGACTGATAAGGTAAGTTCAGACATTTACCTGTTTGCAACATATAGCATTATTGTTGCTAACTTTAATGTACTAACGATAAGTTAGGTACATATGTGCTACGGGCACTATTATAGAGTAGAAAGAGAGACGTAATGTGCTACGGGCACTATTGAGAATGGACACATTGTTAATTGTGCTTCAGGCACTAGAGTGAGGTTAATGAAACTCACTCCCCTAAAATTAAGATGTGACCCATTCCTAACCACGGGACAATGTGAAGTCACCGGGTTAGAATTTTAAAAAGTCGGTAATGAAACCACTTTCTGGCGTACCAGCCTTCCGTACAAGGAGGTACTTTTGCCTTCGGGGCTATGAGATTAAGGCTGTGGAGGTCAGCACTGATGTACCGCTCCCAGTCATGTACAATTTTGCCTTCGGGGCTATGAGATTAAGGCTGTGGAGGTCAGCACTAATGTACCGCTCCCAGTCATGTGCACTTAAATGGTACTGCCAACCTGAGCTCAAAACCAGAACATAAGCAAGATAATTACCTAAAACTGAAACTATGCCATAATTGAGCATAAGACAGTTTACTGAGAGTACTAACATCGCGGTAGATGTACTGTTGTGACACTGTGTTGTGGTCAACCTTACTATTCACGTATGAATAGTGGTCAAAGGTACTATTCACGATGAATAGTACTATTCATAGAAATTTTATTTCTTGCATGTTTGAACTTACTGAGCCTGTAGCTCACCATTTTTGCTAATGTTGCAGGTAAGCGACCAGCTCAGTAGCTTGTTTGACTGGATGCGGACGGGATGGCGTGTGTCAAATCGGATAACTGGGCGAGGGATATGGTCCTGCCAGAGTCTTTCCGCTGAGCGATAAAAAGGGAAGAAAAAAAGAAAGAAACAGTCTTTTGTAATATTATATATTTTACGAAAGTACTGTAATATGTAAATTACTTTGTACTAGCCAACAAAGTAAATAGTGAGAAATGGTTACATGATGTTTAAAAGAAAAAAAAAATTTTCCCTAAAAACGTCATGATTTAAAAAGAGAGAGAGAGATAAGCCGGCGACCCATGAGAGTACAATCTATCGCAGTTAGCGATAAAGCTCAACTGTAATAGTATTGTATGATCTCTACGAGGGGCGGGCCGCCACAAGAATTGTGCATGTTTGTAGGGTATCCAAAAGGAACTAAAGGAGGTCTGTTCTATAACCCGAAGGAACAAAAAGTCATTGTCTCAACCCATGCGACATTCTTGGAGGAAAGTCACATGAATGACTTTAAGCCTCGAAGCAAAGTGGTGCTAGAGGAGTTATCGAGTGAAAGAACTGCTCCACAAATCTTGGTCTTGGACGTAAATCCGAGTTCCAGTGAAAGATCTGCAGACGATCAACAATTTAGGGTGCCTCGTCGTAGTGGGAAAGAAACCTAATTTCTTCATGTATGATGCTGAGGTATACCAGGCCGAGGCTCATGAGCATGAGGACGATCCGGTCACCTACGATGAAGCTATAAATGATGTTGATTCTAAATCTTGGAAACAGGCTATGAACAATGAGATGGATTCTATGAAATCCAACTCTGTTTGGGAACTTGTAGATTTGCCAGATGGGATAAAACCCATTGGATGCAAATGGGTCTACAAAAGAAAGAAGGATACGGAAGGGAGAGTGGAAACTTTCAAAGCTAGACTGGTTGCAAAGGGATACACGCAAAAGGCTGGAATCGATTACGATGAAACCTTTTCGCCTGTTGCTATGCTGAAGTCTATCCGTATTCTTCTGTCCGTTGCTGCGGCTCTCGATTACGAGATCTGGCAAATGGATGTCAAGATGGCATTCTTGAATGGCCATCTTGAAGAGTGTATCTATATAATACAGCCCGAAGGGTTCGTAGTGAAAGGCCAAGAAAGGAAAGTCTGCAAGTTGCTTAAATCCATTTATGGATTAAAGCAAGCATCCCGCTCATGGAACCAGAGGTTTGATCAAGCGATTAAGACATTTGGTTTTTAGCAAAACGTTGATGAACCCTGTGTTTATAAACGTATTAAGGATGGAAAAGTGGTCTTTCTGATACTCTATGTCGATGATATACTACTCATTGGGAATGATGTAGGGAACTTATCATTGGTCAAGCTTTGGTTACACCAACAGTTTGACATGAAGGACTTGGGAGAAGCTAATTATGTTCTAGGCATTTGTCTCTTTAGAGATCGAAAGAACAAAATGATAGCGTTATCCCAAGCTTCATACATAGCTAAAATAATTGACAAATATGCAATGCAAGAGGCAAAGAAAGGCTCACAACCTTCTATTGCCGGTCTAACTCTTCCATTGGATGACTGCCCCAAGACATCGGAAGAAAGAGAGCATATGAGTAAGGTCCCTTATGCATTCGCTGTGGGTAGCCTTATGTACGCTATGCTTTGCACTCGCCCGGATATATGTTTTGCAATAGGTATGGTGAGTCGATATCAAGCAAATCCTGGAACCAAGCACTGGCAAGCTGTAAAGCATATACTCAAGTATCTTAAGAGAACGAGGGAGTATATGCTGGTGTATTCTGGAGGGGACCTAACACCCGTAGGATACACAGACTCAGACTTCCAGACTTGTAAGGATTCGAGGAAATCGACATCTGGATCAGTGTTTTTACTCGGAGGAGGCACCATTATGTGGTGGAGCATGAAACAGGGCTGCACAGCTGACTCTACTATGGAGGCTGAGTATGTGGCTGCGGCTGAGGCATCTAAAGAAGCGGTTTGGCTTCGCAAGTTCTTTAGAGACCTTGAGGTCATTCCGGGTGTTGACAAGCCTATCACACTTTACTGTGATAACACAGGGGCTATTGCCAACACAAGGGAATCTCGGCACCACAAGAGGATCAAGCACATCGATCGGAGATATCATATTATTAGAGGGAACGTGGAGACAGGACAAGTGGATGTATGTAAGATTGCATTCGAGGACAACATCACCGATCCCTTTACTAAGACTTTGGTGGCTAGAAGCTTTGAGAGGCACGTAGAGGCGATGGGGATGCGTAACATGGCACATCTGCTGGCTTAGGGCAAGTGGGAGATTGTTAGGAAATGCCCTAAGCATTAGAGACATTTTGATGTATTTATTTTGAACTGGATAATAAAATTATATATAAAGGTTAGTCATTACATTGCTATCTGTCCTCATCTTATTTACATGTTAAAGTAAATGTAAGCAAATATGGCTCCCTGAATGCTTGTGTTAAACTGTTAGAACGTTGCATGCAATGGACTTTTGTATGCGAGAAGACAATGTTCTAAAGTTAGCGGTCTAAACTATGGTCTGTAGTCTATGGGGTTAGACCGAGCATCTAACTCATGTTAAGACTATTATGTTATCTAAAGCCTTGGAGGGGACGGTTTGTGTTGACTGTCTGGAGCTGGACTCCCAAATAGAGACATGGATATGTTACTTGATGGTGACATATTAAACCGGGACTAAAGCGTGATTGATCTACGAAGTCTGCTTTGAGTGGATCGATATGCTTTTGACGTTCATTATGCAGTAACCTTAATCCTGAGTAAAAGGACAGCTTCATGTATATGACTTGTGTACTTTGATGTTCCAATGGCTAAAAAGTCTCAGAGGTAGTAAGCTTATAGACTGGTTCGTTGGGTGCATGACTTGTATACGATGAAGGGTTCATTTACAATTATCGGAATCATAGCTCTAATGAGGAGTTAAGGGTATCCTCTTAAAGGCATTATACTGAATGTGAAAATGGACAAGGCCTTGGGTCATCTGCTAGGAGGATGACTTCTTATTCACATATGGTGAATAATCATTTTCTTTATTCGGTAGTATAATGGAACTTTAAGATAGCCTGATCAGTAGGATTAAACAGACTTTGGCCTAAGGCTGATCATGGATATCATATGAGGATTCTGCATACATGACAAGGTCATTGGACGATAGCTTGTCACAGGCTTACATAATACGGTATATAATTGGGAGTTCAGTTTCAGGTTTATAGTGGTGTGACTCTGAAATTAGTGATCATATGATTGAGTTGTTTGGTAAAAGAATGATGATCATATGGATTTGCGGGAGCCCGATTATATATGTCCAATCAGTCCCTCTACTAGCTACACATAATTCCTTAACGTTTGGCAAATTGATTTGTGTATGCTCTTGGCTGGTTTATTATGCATGGATGGTGATGACACAGGATTAGGATGGTAGATAAGATTCTCTCCGGTTGGAGTCAGATTTTGTTTTGGATAATAGAGTACACAATTATTCGAACTCCAAATAAAGTTGCCATGATTTTATTTGAGATTGGATTGGAGTTGTAGAAAATTATCCATGAGAACAAGAATTTGAAACACAACCGTTTTGTGGATTTTGAAATTTGAAATTTGAAATTTGAAATTCGAATTTGAAATTCGAATTTGAATTTCGAATTTGAAATTCGAATTTGAATTTGGAATTTGAAATTCGAATTTGAATTTGGAATTTGAAATTTTAATTTGAATTTGAAATTTAAATTCAAATTTGAAATTTGAAATTTGAAATTTGAAATTTGAAATTTAAATTCGAATTTGAAATTTGAAAATCAAATTTTAAATCACAGTCCAACTGGGATTCGAATTTGTTGTGGAAAATCCATAAGGTTTGAAATTCGAATTTGAGTTGGATTTGGAGAGGATAATCTTGTTTGAATCCTACTTGAATTTTGAATCCAAATCCTAACAATTAGTGGACGAAATTTTGAGGATGATCCTCAATGGATCTTTGGTTTTTTTGTGGATAAGGTTCAAGGGAAAAATTCAAGTTTCAATCCAAGTTGAATTTGGATTCTCTCCTCCCTAAAAAGTGGCCGAAATTTTGGAGCATATCTCCTAGGAAATTCGGTTATTTTGGATAAGGATGAGATAAGATTCAAGCTTGAAAATCCTAGTGGAATTTTGATTCTCCCTTATCCTAAATGTGGCCGAATTTTTTGAGGAGATTTTCTCCTAGGAAATATCGGATTTTTTGGTTGAAAAAGGGAGCATATGAAATACTGTGTGAATCTATTCTATACTAGCTACTCATTAGATATAAGTTCCTATGCGCATTTGGGGATTAGTTAATATAACATATCCCAAATAACGAGAATAAGTAAGACCTACAGGCAATGGAGGATAGTGACCTTGGGGTGATATATATGATCACTTGGTCAAAACTATAAATTGAAAGATGGTAATGAAACCTTTAAGGTGTACCGCCCCTCCAACATAGTAGTAGAGGTTTGTTTAAATCCTACGGGGTTATCAGGACTGTAGAGGATGATGTTCTAAGGTCGCTCCTTAGACCCTCCCAGTCAGCGTGTTAATACATCGGTACTGTCATAAATAGAGCTCTACACTAGAAATCTAATAGAAAATAAGTAATAAACGAAATGGTAAAAATCATAATTGAGCATAACCGAACTTTACGTTAGAGTAATGTAAGTTCAGTTAGGATATGTGAATAGTACACAGTTAGGGTAATTGGTACTATTCATCGGTCAAAAGTCAACTTTACTATTCATAGTGAATAGTCTATTCATAGGAAATTGAGTTTTTATTGTTTTTGAATCAATATGATTCTTACTATGGATGTTTTAACTTACTGAGCCTGTTAGCTCATCAGTTTGTTCATGTTGCAGGTAAGAAACCTATCCAGTAGATTCCTAGATGGCGGCAGGATGCGAGTGTGTCGAGGGGATAGGGAACTCACCGTGGACTTGGTCCTGTCATAAGTTTTTCGCTGAGCTTTTTGAGTTAAAGAAAATATGTTTGAAGACAAAATATATAGTACATATATACATCATATATGTTGTATAATATGTTGTATTTATTTATGACAGAGAAGAGCCAGTATTATATTTTATATCGTTTTCTTACTTGGTGTTCGTAGGAAAAAGTATGTGTTAAAGAAAAAAAATTTTATGGACGAAATTTTAGGCCCTGGTGTTTACCAATTATGAGCAAAAGAGTTTTTAAAAACTGACGACTCGGATTCAGCACACTAGCGGTCTTGGTCGGCCAAAGAGTCGATTCATGATAGTTTCGAGTGGTTGGAATCAGGGGACGTCACAAAGAAACCCTTTGATTCACCAAGGTAGCCCATGTTTTCTCTTGGAACCAAACTTAGACAATTTTTTCTTGGTTTTATTTTGGTGGTTTGTTGCTATGGTTTTTGCTAGAAAAAAAAGGCCGAACCTTTGTAGTTAAGGAAGCCATATTAATTTGGCAATTTGGCATGAATCACCCTTAATCAACCAATGAAACATTGACACCTTTCATGCTAATTCTTTTCACCATTTTTAAAAGATAAAATGGGTGGAATTTTGGCCAAATCTATAGGACATTAAATCGGCAAAAACGTATCAGAGTGGCGCAGCGGAACAATAAAAATTTTTCAAGAACGTTAAATATCTCATGATGCCATCTACAATAAACCAACAACAATTTAAACTTATACCTCAAGGATGCCAATCTTGCAGGAGGAGAATGACCGGAGGGTTTCAACCAACTAGCCTTCTCTACTATTCTCCAATTCCCGGATGGCTGAGTGTGTGGGCACTCTGAACCTTGATCAGTATGCTAGCACTGCTAGTCTTCTTCTGACCACGCAGATCTCTAAAGAACTTATTGTCACGGTGAGTTGTGCAACAATAAGCCTGCTCACCTGAAAGTCTATGGTCTAAGAGAACTAGAGTGGAAGGACCTCTATTTATAGACTTGCATGAGGTGATTCTCTGAATTCGAATTAGATTAGGAGAAGATATTCTCCCTTATCCACAACCAAAAAATCCGAATTTATAAAGGCCAAATCCCAACAAGAAAATTCGGCCACTTTACGATTTTTCCATTCAAAATTCAAACAAGATTTTAACATGAATTTTATCTCCCTTTTTCAACCAAAAAATCCGAAAATCCAAGGGGAAAATCCCAACAAAATTTCAGCCACTTTAGGATAAGGGAAGAATCAAAATTCCACTACCATTTTCAAGCTTGAATCTTATCTCATCCTTATCCAAAATAACCGAAAATCCTTTATGAGATTCGCTCAATAATTTCGGCCATAATCAGGGAGGAGATAATCCGAATTCAACTGGGATTGAAACTTGAATTTTTCCCTAAACCTTATCCACAAAAAATCCAAAAATTCCATGAGGATAATCCTCAAAATTTTCGTCCATTATTGCTAGGATTTGGATTCAAAATTCAAGTAGGATTCTAACAAGATTTTCCTCTCCATATCTAACTCAAATTCAAATTTCATTCCTTGTGGATTTGCCGCAAGAAATTTGAATCCTACTTGGATTGTGATTCAAAATTTGAATTTCAAATTTCAAATTCAAAATTCAAAATTCAAAATTCAAAATTTAAATTTCAAATTTCAAATTTCAAATTTAAATTTCAAATTCAAATTTCAAATTCGAATTTCAAATTTAAATTTCAAATTCAAAATTCAAATTCAAAATTCAAAATTCAAAATTCAAAATTCAAAATTCAAAATTCAAAATTCAAAATTCAAAATTCAAATTTCAAAATCCATAAAACAGTTGTATTTCAAATTCTTGTTCTCTTGAATACTTTTCTACAACTCCAATCTAATTTCAAATAAAATGATGGCAATTTTGTTTGGAGTTCGAATAATTGTGTACTCTATTATCCAAAACAAAATCTGAATTCAACCGGAGAGAATCTTGTCTACCATCCAAATCCTATGTCAACACCATCCATGCATAATCAACTAGCCAATAGCATACACAAATCAATTTGCCAAATGTTAAGGAATTATGTGGAGCTAGTAGAGGGACCAATTGGACATATATAATCGGGCTCCCGCAAATCCATATGATCATCATTCTTTACCGAACAACTCAATCATATGATCACTAATTTCAGAGTTACACCACTATAAACCTGAAATTGAACTCCCAATTATACACCGTATTACCTAAGCTTGTGATAAGCTATCGTCCAATGACCTTGTCATGTATGCAGAACCCTCATATGATTCCATGATCAGCCTTAGGTCAAATTCCATTTAATCCTACTGATCAGGCTACTTTAAATTTCCATTATACTACCGAATAAAGAAAATGATTATTCACCATATGTGAATAACAAGTCATCCGCCCAGCAGACGACCCAAGGCCTTGTCTATTTTCACATTCAGTATAATGCCTTTAAGGGGATACCCTTAACTCCTCATTAGAGCTATGATTCCGATATCTGTAAACAAACCCTTCATCGTATACAAGTCATGCACCCAACGAACCGGCCTATATGCTTACTACCTCTGAGACGCTTTAGCTAGTGGAACATCAAAGTACACAAGTCATATACATAAAGCTGTCCATCTACTTAGGATTAAGGTTACTGCACAATGAACGTCAAAAGTAGATCGATCCATTTAAAGCGGACTTAGTAGATCAATCACGCTTTAGTCCCGGTCTAATATGTCACCACCAAGCAACATATCTATGTCTATACTTGGGAGTCTATGCTCCAGACAGTCAAGACAAACCGTCCCCTCCAAGTCTTTAGACAACATAATAGTCTTAACATGAGTTAGAGGCTCGGTCTAACCCCATAGACTACAGACCTTAGTTTAGACCGCTTACTTTAGAACATTGTCTTCTCGCATACAAAAGTCCATTGCATGTAACTATGGCGGCCCGCCCCTCGTAGAGATCATACAATGCTATTACAGTTAAGCTTTATCGCTAAAAGCGATAGATTGTTCTCTCATGGGTCGCCGGCTAATCTCTCTCTCAGTAAATCATGACGTTTTTGGGGAAAATTTTTTTTTGTTTAAACATCATGTAAAACATTTCCCACTATTTACTTTGTTGGCAAATACAAAGTAATTTACATATTACAGTACTTTCGTAAAATATATAATATTACAAAAGACTGTTTTTTTTTTTTTCCTTCCCATTTTATCGCTCAGCGGAAAGACTCTGGCAGGACCATATCCCTCGCCCATTTATCCGATTTGACACACGCTATCCCGTCCGCATCTAGTCAAACAAGCTACTGAGCTGGTCGCTTACCTGCAACATAAGCAAAAATGGTGAGTTACAGGCTCAGTAAGTTCAAACATGCAAGAATTAAAATTTCTATGAATTGTAATGACCGCCATTTTCATGGCATCTACTTACCATGTAATAAGTCATTAAGGAATAAAATGAACATAATTTAATGTCCTTTAGCAAATTTAAGAAACATGGTCAAGTACACGACCGTGTAAGAGGCTGTGTACCGCTCAGATAGATGAATGTGTTTCAAAGACATGGCCGTGTTGAGTAGTCTCAACTAGTACATGCTCGTGTCTGAAATGTACACGCCCGTGTTGCATTGCACACGCACGTGTAAGAGTCCGTGTAGAAGGCTGTGTAATGAGCCGAGAGCCACTGTAATGACTCTCATGAATTATGAAACTTAATTACTATGTAATGATGTAATTAAGTTAATAAGCACAGTGTGCTTTTCAGTTGAATGAATTAAACAGGAATAGTAACGTTTAATTACTATTCATGCAATGAAAGGGGTAATCGACAGTGAAATCGGTCCACCCTATTATGTGAGTATGCGTTGAGACACGCAATATCAAGAAACCGGTCTAGACGACCATTTCATGATACAGAATTGATGAGCTAGTCATCAGTACGCTCAGACTGGTCATCTGAGCGCAGCAGTGATAATTGCCCTAATAGATGTACAGTATCGAGAAAAGTGGTCTAGATGACCACTTCTCGCCCATAGACTGACAAAATCAAAGTCAGAACGCTCAGATTAGTCAGTCAGATAGTGAATAGTGATTAGTGAATAGTGAATAGTGAGTAGTGAGAAACGCAGTGTCAGGTTAGTGGCCAAGACGGCCTTAATCTGGCATAAAACTGATATATTAATAGTCAGCAGGCTCAATCTGGTCAATTGAGCATAAAATGTAGATTTTGTTTAAGGGATACGTAGTATCGGGATGAGGGTCAAGACGACCTTTTCTCGCCCCGAAACTGATATATTTAGACTCAGGACGCCCAAATTAGTCAATCGGGCACCTGACACGTTTTTCGAGACAGGATCATGCAGATCCCGAAAACTGGTCCAGAAGACCTCAGTTGGACGTAAAACTGATAAATTTGAAATCAGCACGTCCAAATTAGTCAAGGGAGACTGTGTTTGAAATTTCACGCGAAAACGCCTCGTTATGCGTGCACAGTGTCAACACAGTGTAGGCCTAACCACAGTATCAAGAAATTGATCAAGATGACCTCTTCTTGATATAAAATTGATATATTTGGAATCAGAATGCTCAAATTAGTCATTTGAGCACAAGAAGTAATTTTTGACCGGGAACCATACAGTATCGGGAAACTGGTCGAGACGACCTCGGATGAAGATAAAACTGATATATTTGGGTTCAGCACGCCCAAATTAGTCAGTATAGCCTATCTTAAAATTTTTCAAAAAAATTTGTATAAAGGACGAAATTTTGGGGATTCTAGAGAAATAGCCCCCATATTTTTCCAAATCTCATTTTCTCCCTCCCCACACCACACGAATATGAACAGTGACCGACCAACGAATCCGGCCTCCGTTTTCGACACCGCCGGCACCATTGGAAAGCTCTCGACGAGCTGATTCCAACGGTGGGCCGAGTCGACCGAACCGATGCCGGAGCACGCCGCACGCGCCGCCCAAAGCCGCCGGTGGCCGAATTTTTCAAACCGCCGTATCTCCACCGTCCGACGTCCAAATGCCACGATTCCGGTCCCAATGGATTCGTGGTGAAGAGTAGAACAAAACCCAGGCTTCATTTCACGTCAACAGCCGCCGAATCGCGCCGCCCCAGGTTCGCCGTCGCCGTCGCCATCGCCGCCGTCGGATCTCGCTATTCCGGCGGAGTTGAGTTGCAAGGTCGGTGTCAAAATGCTCAGAACAACACGTAGATCAAAAGCCCCAAATCAATTTTGGGCAACAACGCCGGAAAAATGAAGATCCAACGCCGCCGCCGTCGCCGACTTTTCGAGAGCCGATTTCCGGTGATAGGAGCCTCGATTCGTGAAATTGACACCACCAATGGGTTCCTCTCGTCGAGCTCTTCAAGATGGTGGTCGCCACTTCCATCGCCGCCGTGGTCAACGCCGGTCAACGGCCGGTCAACGCCGGTCAACGCCGGTCAACGGCGACCCGGAGACCGAAAATTGAAGAATGGCCCGTTGGCCTATTTTCGACGTTCCTGACACATCCGCGGCATCGGATTTGCAAACTGGAGTTTCAAAAGTGAAGAACGACGATTCAAAGATTGCACGGTCGAGACCGAACGGTTCGTCCGACCGCCGACGGGAACGATTTTGGTAGTAGTGTTGATCTATTTATTCCTCAATTTAATATTGGAAATAATTATGTATTAATTATGGTTTAATGACTTGAGGAATTGTAAGAAAAAAGGGTGAAATATCGAAAAAGAGAATGTGAGAAAATGTGAATATGTTTAGGTAAAAAGCGGAGCTTTTACGTAAAAAATTAGGCCTCTGGTTTAGTACGTGGCAGGTTAGAATAGGTTAGATGGTTTTGAGGCGTTTCCTAAACGCCGGAAACCTAAAAATTAAGCGGAAATGCTGCCGAAATTTCTAAAACGGCACAAAGGGGTATTTTAGGAAACGAGGGCTGAAAATGTGATCGGGATGGAAACCCAAGCTCCCTCGATGACCTAGGTCCGGGAAAGAAGGACGGACATTGTGAGGATTAGTGAACCGCCCCATTAGAAATTTCGTAATGTAAGAAAACGACCCCTAGATCAGAATAGTGCCACCCGAGGAACGGGTGTGATCTAAGTATAAAATTTGGGGCGATTACATCGGTAACGGTAACCCGATAGGCTAAATAGTCATACGAGAGGTATTCAGTATGTTGACTGGTTGGTTAGCCAGTCAAGGACCAAGTCGGAATGGGATAGTGAGAGACAGTGATTAATTTGTCAAGTAGACAAATTAATCAAGCACGATTAAAAAAAATTAGATATCAAATTTCCCAAAGTAGAGCAGTCGGGTACCGATAGGCATCAGTACCACACAACGATAAGTTTATTAGTTCCTAACGATAGAGTGACCTAAGAGCGATGTTAATTAATTTATTGGGTAAATAAATTAATTAACAATGATTAGAAAATCAAATTCTTAAGAGAAGGGCAATTAGTACCGATAAGGATCGGTATCACTAACGATAGAGTTTTTATTAGTCACTAATGACCACAGTGACCTAAGAGTAAATGTTAACGAATTGCATTATGATTACAGGGAGGTACCTGTATTGTGACGAAGGCGAGAGTATAAACTGTCTGCTGACAGGTAAGTACAACTCCGCCTACAGCATGGATAAAATGAATTTAAAATGATGCTTTTCCAGTATTTTAAGTATGTATCTTGCACACGATGCTGCACAGCATACATAAGAGCATATAGCTTCACAATCGAGTAGATTGATGAAAGAACAAGATAGAAGCCATAGATCCCTACCGCGTAGGATTGGGGACAGCTTAGAGAAGCGTATGGCTAGAACAGTTAAACAAGATGGAAATAAATAGGTGTGTCGTACCGGCTCCTTCAGTCGAAGGGGTTTCCAGTTAAAGAAAGTTCAGGCCACAAGTTGAGCATCAGTTGATGGCTCTTCGGCATTAGTTGACCTCGGGCGTTACCGTTGGTCTGCGCGCACACGGTACTGACACATGGGCCCTACATAGACAAGAAAAGAAAAGAAAAGTTTGAAGCATAAATGAACATAACCGGATCATGCATTAGTTATAGTTCGCTATGCTTTCTTTTTCAGTATAGTTCATACAGTACACGATGCTCCTGTTATGCATAAAGTATGTGAAGTTTTATATTCAGTGTTATGACATGTTATGTGATGACATGATATGTGAGCTGATATGTGATATGCTTATATGATATATGATTTATTAAGTGATATATGTCATGCCTATGATTTTACGTATGTGCTATGTTTTAAACATGTTTTGCGGTTAACATGTTGTACTTACTGGGCGTAAAGCTCACGGAGTGTGTTCATGCTGTAGGTAAGCATCCTATAGCGTAAACATCAAGGGACGATGATGGTGGCGGAGGTGGATGTGAGGATGAGGTTATGGATACACCGCGAGTATTCTTCCGCACAGTATGAGTAAATAATATTTTGAATGGTGACAGTTAAATAGTATTTTGAATAGTAAATGTTAAACAGTATATGTACGAGTAGTATATTTAAATAGTATCTGGTGAATAGTTATCAGATAAACAAGTATATAATTATGTATGTATAATTGAAATCCTTATGTTTTTCAAATTCCGCATTTTAATAGTATGCATACGTGAATAGTAAATACGTACGTGTATATAAAAAAAAAAAAAAAAAAAAATTCCCTCTAAATTTATGGTATTAAATTCAGCAAGTTTAAGTATCGGTTTTAAAGAAGAAGTATAAGTAAAAGTTAAAGAAGCAAGTAATAAGAGTTTACAGTGACGGTCCGGGCCGCTGAGGGCACGGGGCGTCACAGTTGGTATCAGAGAGGTTTCCTGCCATCCTACTTCACATCACCGCATGCCTACCTCATCTGTCCAAGTAAGTTAGTTTTATTTTTTAGTCGGTAAATGTTTATCTATTGAAGATAACATTTTATAGTAATGAAACGACGAAATCTATGATGGCGAGGACAAGATGAAAAGATGCTGAGATCATTATACGAAAAATCACGACCGTGCAGTGCTAGAGAACTGCTCAGAGAAAGAACATGGATTGCTGCTCGAGTTGTACTGATCTTCAGGGCTAGTCGTCCACCAAGTTTCGAGTGGCAAACAGTACTCCTGCACTCTATGAGAATGTCAGGACTAGTTTCATGTTATCAAAGTGATTCCCTGATTGTACACCATTGACCAGGATAACTGAGTCCTGTTGGCTGTTGATATCTCTCAGGAAGATACTCTCGTGTGTATCGGGATCCTTATGACCAGGATGAGCTCTTAACTGTGTCGAGTTTCGCCATACCATGATCGAGCCAATCTCTGAGAGCAGTCCAGCATCAGCCCCAGTTTTTCTCTATGGGCAAGCAGGGAGTGAAACCGCCTAAGTTCTCTAGAGTTATGGATATACGAGAATTTGTTCATCGGACTGAAAGACTGCAGCTGATGTCCGGCGATATAGTTCTAACGTATGCTGTTCGCTACAAGGAACCGATATGGACTTCTACAATACATGCCGAGACAAAAGTGGATCAAAACAGGAGAAGACCTAAAGAGAGAATGAGACCTTGCCAAACAAAATTAGAAGAGCGATCAAGCAGGACTAGCAAGCCTTATCAAGGAGATAGTGAATGCTGAGAGAAAAGTGCTCAACCCCGGGAACCCTGCACAAGCCCAAGGCATTATAGCAGCCGCCATTATGGAGGGTGACCCGGTAGGACCAGCACCCCAACTGGCCGATGAAGAGTTCATGGCCGAGCACCAGCCAGAAGTACGCGAGGGCAATAGGGAGCCGATGGAGAACCCCGAACCAGCCCGTATGTCTCCCGAACACCCCATGAGAGAGGAAGATAACGCGACTCTTTTCGACGCCCATCCCGACGATGAGGGAAAGGAGATCCCCAATCGCTTTAGTAATGACGAAGTCATCATAGCCAGCGATGACGAGGTCAGTTTCAGCTGAGAAGAAGAAGAGAACCCAGAGGAGTACTCACTCAGCGATAGTGATGATGAGGAGATGCCTGATACTGAATCAGGATTGTCCTTCCAATAGTAGTAACCCTTCTGCGGGAATGTTAGTTTTGAAAATATATAGAGGGAAGCAATAGCTCTCCCCCGTCAGTTATAGCATAATGTACTTGTTGGGATCGTATAGGGGAAGTGTGTGTCACTCCCACTGAACTAGAATCTTGAATATATGTATATATATTATGTGAAATATATTATGAGATAAGTAGTAAAGCTTTGCCCTAGGGGCCAGATATAATATTTTTCCACAGTGTGAGTATGATATGACAGAAAGTGCAGGACGAATCCTAGCACTCAGACGATGTCCCAATACAATGCGGTAATTGTATTGAACATCACAGTATGAGAGAAAGAAAGATGGATATAGTGTGTATATTTATATCCATAATGGTTTAAGTAAGATTGTTAAGTAAGAAAGAAAATGATATGTGATACGAGTCCCAAGTATAGAATTTAAGAGACTTATATTTTCCTTTTTCGCTGTACGATAGGGTTACATAGGAAAACATGGCAAGAACGAGAGCTTAGTTAAACCCAGCATCCCGAGAGGATGAGTTGATAGCACAGATCGCAGCCATGCGAGAGATGATGGAGAACCAGCAGCGGGAGCTAAACCAGCTTAGAGAACAGCTGGGCCAGCAACCCCAGGCACCACAGTCAGTAGAGATGCCAGCACAGGAGGCTCTAGCAGCCCAGAAACTCTGAGGGAGCAAGCAGCTCCTTCAGCTCAGGAAGCACTAGCACCCATAGTAATGGCTGCTTTCGTAGCAGCAATTATTTTCTGCCAATCCCTAGGGAAGGCGACTTGTATGAGAGATTCCGACGCATGAAAGCGTTAGAATTCGTAGGAATCACCAACCCTATAGAGGCCGATGATTGGCTAACGAATATCCAAGTAATCTTGGATTTTATAGGGTTAATAGATAGAGAGAGAGAAAGTGATGTACGCACCCTTCACCCTGCGCAATGAGGCGCGTTAGTGGTGGAAGATGGTAACCATTAAGAGGAACATCAGAGAGATGAGCTGGAGCAATTTCATTGAGGAATTCAAGGAGATGTACTTCAACGAGGAAGCACTAGTAGCGCAGTAGGACGAGTTCGACAACCTGCACCAAGGTAGTATAACTGTTATGGAGGCAGTCAAGAAGTTTGAGCAGTTGGCTCAACTTTGTCCAGATTTGGTACCGACCAAAAGGAGAGAGTCAGACGAATGCTGAAGATGTTCAGAATGGAAATCACAGTTTAGGTCTGTAGCGGAGGGCACGGACCAGCGACACTAGCAGAATGTGTCAGCAAGACTATCTGAGCTGAGTACTAGTCGGCTCAGGATAAGGAGCGAAAGGCGCAGAATTTTAAGGCACGAAAGGAGGAGAAAACGCAAGCTGAGCAGGCTCAGGGGAAGTAAAACCCCGAGTTACAACACAGAGGACAGAATGTGGGAACCGGCCAGAATAGTAGGCATTCCCATAATAACAACAAGAGAAAAGGGGAATTAAGGCAATCAAGATTCACAGGAGAATTTCCCCCAGAAGAGAAACGACCAGGAAGGAAATGATAGCCAACTCGACGTGCACGAAATGCAGAAAGAGGCACTCAGGAGAATGTAAGCAAGGAGTAAGTGGTTGTTTCATCTGTGGCAAGAAAGGCCACTATGCCAAAAAAAAAAAAAGGCTTAGGACACAACGTTGTCATAAACTGTTGAAGGCGAAAAATCATTTTCGAACCAATCGGATGTGAAAAGTTCATCTACAAGGGTTTGTCGCCAGAGCAACCAAAGACGATGATATCAGCAGTGAAGGCTCGCGAGATACAATCCAGTGGATGCACGGACTTCCTAGTATACGTAGCAGATAAGACTCAAGGAATAGAGATAGGACCCGACAACGTACCGATAGTCAGGGAATTCATGGAGATATTTCTAGAAGATCTTGCAGGACTCCAACCAGAGCGCAGGATCTCGTTCGAGACTGAACGTCTACTAGAATCAGCCCCATCTTTGAGGCCCCCTACAGAATAGGCCCTATAGAGCTAAAGGAGCTCCAAGCCCAGCTAAAGTACTAAATAGATAAGGGATTCATGCGATAGAGCTATTCACCCTGGAGAGCACCCATACCATTCGTGAAGAAGAAAGATGGACCACTGAGAATGTGCATCGACTACAGAGAGTTGAACAGGATTACGATTAAGAATAAGCATCTGTTGCCGCGAGTTAACGATCTATTTGATCAGCTCCAAGACGCTGTAGTGTTCTCGAAGATCGATCTACATCCCGAGTACCATCAACTACAAATCAGGAATGAAGATGTACCCAAAACAGCATTTCAAACGTGGTACGGACATTACGAGTTTCTGTTCATGTCACTCAGATTAACGGACGCACCAGCAACTTTCATGAACTGGATGAACCGCATGTTCAAGGACTATTTGGATAAGTTTGTCATTGGGTTCATCGATGACATACTTATACACTCTAAGACGAAGGAAGAGCACGAAGAGCACTTAATTATCATTTTGCGCATGCAACAGGACCATCAGTTATACACCAAGTTCTCCAAGTACGAGTTTTGGCTGGAGAAGGTCCATTTCCTAGACCACGTAGACCCCAAGGAAGGAGTATCTGTGGACCTGGCGAAAATTGATGCAGTTAGCACGTGGCCAGCTCAGAGGAACGTAACGGGAATTCGCAGTTTCTTTAAACTAATAGGATGTTACCTACACTTAGTCGAAGGCTACTCAAAGTTAGCTGCTTAGATCACAGCGCTCACCAAGAAGGGAAAGAGGTATAGGTGAATCGACAAGTGTGAGGAAAGCTTTTAAGAGCTGAAATGAAGACTCACAAGCGCTTCAATGCTGACCATTTCAAATGTTGGTTAGGAAAACTTCATGATTTATAGCGACGCATCTAAAACCAAGTTGGAAACTGTGTTGATGCAGAGTGGTAGAGTAGTCGCGTATGTTTCACGACAACTCAAGAACCTTGAGAAGAGCTACCCAACGCGTGATCTGGAGCTAGTAGCGATAGTTTTTACGATAAAAGCATGGAGGCACTACCTATACGGAGTCATGTGCGAGATTTACATCGACCACTAGAGTCTCAAATGTATCTTCACGCAGAAAGAGCTCAACATGAGGCAGCGTAGATGGCTAGAGTTAGTGAGGATTACGACTGTGAGATCCTATACCATCCGGGAAAAGCCAATAAAGTGGTCAATGCGTAGAGTCAGAAGCATATTACTATGCCTATGGTTATTAGTGCCTTGTCAAGAGCGCTACAAAGGAGTTATGCGACAGCGAGATCAAGATTTTGATAAGGAGATTGTCTGACGTGACCCTCCAATCGACGCTCCAAGAAGAGATCAAGATCGGTCAAGATTTTGATTTGTCCCTGCTCAAGTCCAAAAAGGAAGCTATAGAGGACAAGGGTTCAGAGTTTAAGATCCTTAAGGACGACATACTCTACTACAGAGATAGAGTATGTGTTCTAAAAGATGAAGAACTCAAGAAGCGAATCCTTTTGGAACCTTACGAGACGTCATATTCCGTACATCCAGTAGCGAATGAGATGTACAAGTACCTAAAGGAAAGTTTTTGGTGCCTTGGAATGAAGAATGACATTGTCGAGTTCGTCGCCAGCTGCCTTACGTGCCAGAAGGTTAAGGTAGATCACCAGCGCTCAGCAGGATAATCGTAGGAAATTAAGTTACCCGAGTGGAAATGGGACCAGATTACGATGAATTTCGTAATCGGATTGCCGAAGACGTCAAACGATAATGATGCAATCTGGGTGATTGTAGAAAAACTGATGAAATCAGTTAGATTTTTAGCAATGAAAGTTAGCTACTCGGTGGAACGACCAGTAGAAATCTATGCGGCACAGTTCGTGAAATGGCACGGAATACCAGAGTCGATCGTCTCAGATCGTAGTGGACGCTTTACCTCCAGATTTTGGCGAAGTGTTCAGGCTGCATTACGGTCCAAGTGAGAGTTCAGCACAGCATTTCATCCTCAGACCGACAGTTAGTCTGAGAGGACCATACAGATGTTAGAGGACATGTTGAGACCTACGTCCTAGACTTCAAAGGAAATTGGAATCAGAAGCTACCATTGAGCGAGTTCTCATACAACAGCAACTACCATTCCTAGATAGGAATGGCACCGTACGAGACACATTGTGGAAGGAAATGCAGATCTCTGGCTCATTAGTACGAGTCTGGAGAGAAACGACTAGTTAGCTCGGACATCATCAAGAATACCATGGCAGACGTGAAGCTGATACGAGAAACGTTAGATACAGCGCACAGTCGATAGAAAAATTTTGACGATAAGCGCTATAGACCCCTTGAGTTTCAAGTAAGAGACTTGGTCTTTATCAAGGCGGCACCCATGAAAGGGGTGGTGCATTTCGAAAAGAAAAGAAAGCTCAATCCTAAGTATATAGGACCCTTGAGATAATAGAGAAAGTCGGGAAGGTGACTTATAGACTAACGCTTCCTCCCGAGTTAGCTATAGTGCACAACATCTTTCACGTCTTGATGCTGAAGAAGTACGTGCCAGACAGCTCTCATGTTCTTAGCCAAGAATCCGTTGTAGTATACGCTGATCCGACGTACGAGGAGAGACCCGTGCGGATCCTAGTCAGAGAGGAGAAGGTACTTAGGAATGAAGTATACCGCTAGTAAAAGTGTTGTGGCAGAATCATAGTGTTGAGGAAGCCACATGAGAATGGGAAGAAGACATGAGAAGAGACTTCCCGGAATTATTCTAATTTTCGAGGACGAAAATTTTGTAAGGGGGGTAGGTTGTAATGACCGCCATTTTCATGGCATCTACTTACCATGTAATAAGTCATTAAGGAATAAAATGGACATAATTTAATGTCCTTTAGCAAATTTAAGAAACATGGTCAAGTACACGACCGTGTAAGAGGCTGTGTACCGCTCAGATAGATGAATGTGTTTCAAAGACATGGCCGTGTTGAGTAGTCTCAACTAGTACATGCTCGTGTCTGAAATGTACACGCCCGTGTTGCATTGCACACGCACGTGTAAGAGTCCGTGTAGAAGGCTGTGTAATGAGCCGAGAGCCACTGTAATGACTCTCATGAATTATGAAACTTAATTACTATGTAATGATGTAATTAAGTTAATAAGCACAGTGTGCTTTTCAGTTGAATGAATTAAACAGGAATAGTAACGTTTAATTACTATTCATGCAATGAAAGGGGTAATCGACAGTGAAATCGGTCCACCCTATTATGTGAGTATGCGTTGAGACACGCAATATCAAGAAACCGGTCTAGACGACCATTTCATGATACAGAATTGATGAGCTAGTCATCAGTACGCTCAGACTGGCCATCTGAGCGCAGCAGTGATAATTGCCCTAATAGATGTACAGTATCGAGAAAAGTGGTCTAGATGACCACTTCTCGCCCATAGACTGACAAAATCAAAGTCAGAACGCTCAGATTAGTCAGTCAGATAGTGAATAGTGATTAGTGAATAGTGAATAGTGAGTAGTGAGAAACGCAGTGTCAGGTTAGTGGCCAAGACGGCCTTAATCTGGCATAAAACTGATATATTAATAGTCAGCAGGCTCAATCTGGTCAATTGAGCATAAAATGTAGATTTTGTTTAAGGGATACGTAGTATCGGGATGAGGGTCAAGACGACCTTTTCTCGCCCCGAAACTGATATATTTAGACTCAGGACGCCCAAATTAGTCAATCGGGCACCTGACACGTTTTTCGAGACAGGATCATGCAGATCCCGAAAACTGGTCCAGAAGACCTCAGTTGGACGTAAAACTGATAAATTTGAAATCAGCACGTCCAAATTAGTCAAGGGAGACTGTGTTTGAAATTTCACGCGAAAACGCCTCGTTATGCGTGCACAGTGTCAACACAGTGTAGGCCTAACCACAGTATCAAGAAATTGATCAAGATGACCTCTTCTTGATATAAAATTGATATATTTGGAATCAGAATGCTCAAATTAGTCATTTGAGCACAAGAAGTAATTTTTGACTGGGAACCATACAGTATCGGGAAACTGGTCGAGACGACCTCGGATGAAGATAAAACTGATATATTTGGGTTCAGCACGCCCAAATTAGTCAGTATAGCCTATCTTAAAATTTTTCAAAAAAATTTGTATAAAGGACGAAATTTTGGGGATTCTAGAGAAATAGCCCCCATATTTTTCCAAATCTCATTTTCTCCCTCCCCACACCACACGAATATGAACAGTGACCGACCAACGAATCCGGCCTCCGTTTTCGACACCGCCGGCACCATTGGAAAGCTCTCGACGAGCTGATTCCAACGGTGGGCCGAGTCGACCGAACCGATGCCGGAGCACGCCGCACGCGCCGCCCAAAGCCGCCGGTGGCCGAATTTTTCAAACCGCCGTATCTCCACCGTCCGACGTCCAAATGCCACGATTCCGGTCCCAATGGATTCGTGGTGAAGAGTAGAACAAAACCCAGGCTTCATTTCACGTCAACAGCCGCCGAATCGCGCCGCCCCAGGTTCGCCGTCGCCGTCGCCATCGCCGCCGTCGGATCTCGCTATTCCGGCGGAGTTGAGTTGCAAGGTCGGTGTCAAAATGCTCAGAACAACACGTAGATCAAAAGCCCCAAATCAATTTTGGGCAACAACGCCGGAAAAATGAAGATCCAACGCCGCCGCCGTCGCCGACTTTTCGAGAGCCGATTTCCGGTGATAGGAGCCTCGATTCGTGAAATTGACACCACCAATGGGTTCCTCTCGTCGAGCTCTTCAAGATGGTGGTCGCCACTTCCATCGCCGCCGTGGTCAACGCCGGTCAACGGCCGGTCAACGCCGGTCAACGCCGGTCAACGGCGACCCGGAGACCGAAAATTGAAGAATGGCCCGTTGGCCTATTTTCGACGTTCCTGACACATCCGCGGCATCGGATTTGCAAACTGGAGTTTCAAAAGTGAAGAACGACGATTCAAAGATTGCACGGTCGAGACCGAACGGTTCGTCCGACCGCCGACGGGAACGATTTTGGTAGTAGTGTTGATCTATTTATTCCTCAATTTAATATTGGAAATAATTATGTATTAATTATGGTTTAATGACTTGAGGAATTGTAAGAAAAAAGGGTGAAATATCGAAAAAGAGAATGTGAGAAAATGTGAATATGTTTAGGTAAAAAGCGGAGCTTTTACGTAAAAAATTAGGCCTCTGGTTTAGTACGTGGCAGGTTAGAATAGGTTAGATGGTTTTGAGGCGTTTCCTAAACGCCGGAAACCTAAAAATTAAGCGGAAATGCTGCCGAAATTTCTAAAACGGCACAAAGGGGTATTTTAGGAAACGAGGGCTGAAAATGTGATCGGGATGGAAACCCGAGCTCCCTCGATGACCTAGGTCCGGGAAAGAAGGACGGACGTTGTGAGGATTAGTGAACCGCCCCATTAGAAATTTCGTAATGTAAGAAAACGACCCCTAGATCAGAATAGTGCCACCCGAGGAACGGGTGTGATCTAAGTATAAAATTTGGGGCGATTACATCGGTAACGGTAACCCGATAGGCTAAATAGTCATACGAGAGGTATTCAGTATGTTGACTGGTTGGTTAGCCAGTCAAGGACCAAGTCGGAATGGGATAGTGAGAGACAGTGATTAATTTGTCAAGTAGACAAATTAATCAAGCACGATTAAAAAAAATTAGATATCAAATTTCCCAAAGTAGAGCAGTCGGGTACCGATAGGCATCAGTACCACACAACGATAAGTTTATTAGTTCCTAACGATAGAGTGACCTAAGAGCGATGTTAATTAATTTATTGGGTAAATAAATTAATTAACAATGATTAGAAAATCAAATTCTTAAGAGAAGGGCAATTAGTACCGATAAGGATCGGTATCACTAACGATAGAGTTTTTATTAGTCACTAATGACCACAGTGACCTAAGAGTAAATGTTAACGAATTGCATTATGATTACAGGGAGGTACCTGTATTGTGACGAAGGCGAGAGTATAAACTGTCTGCTGACAGGTAAGTACAACTCCGCCTACAGCATGGATAAAATGAATTTAAAATGATGCTTTTCCAGTATTTTAAGTATGTATCTTGCACACGATGCTGCACAGCATACATAAGAGCATATAGCTTCACAATCGAGTAGATTGATGAAAGAACAAGATAGAAGCCATAGATCCCTACCGCGTAGGATTGGGGACAGCTTAGAGAAGCGTATGGCTAGAACAGTTAAACAAGATGGAAATAAATAGGTGTGTCGTACCGGCTCCTTCAGTCGAAGGGGTTTCCAGTTAAAGAAAGTTCAGGCCACAAGTTGAGCATCAGTTGATGGCTCTTCGGCATTAGTTGACCTCGGGCGTTACCGTTGGTCTGCGCGCACACGGTACTGACACATGGGCCCTAAATAGACAAGAAAAGAAAAGAAAAGTTTGAAGCATAAATGAACATAACCGGATCATGCATTAGTTATAGTTCGCTATGCTTTCTTTTTCAGTATAGTTCATACAGTACACGATGCTCCTGTTATGCATAAAGTATGTGAAGTTTTATATTCAGTGTTATGACATGTTATGTGATGACATGATATGTGAGCTGATATGTGATATGCTTATATGATATATGATTTATTAAGTGATATATGTCATGCCTATGATTTTACGTATGTGCTATGTTTTAAACATGTTTTGCGGTTAACATGTTGTACTTACTGGGCGTAAAGCTCACGGAGTGTGTTCATGCTGTAGGTAAGCATCCTATAGCGTAAACATCAAGGGACGATGATGGTGGCGGAGGTGGATGTGAGGATGAGGTTATGGATACACCGCGAGTATTCTTCCGCACAGTATGAGTAAATAATATTTTGAATGGTGACAGTTAAATAGTATTTTGAATAGTAAATGTTAAACAGTATATGTACGAGTAGTATATTTAAATAGTATCTGGTGAATAGTTATCAGATAAACAAGTATATAATTATGTATGTATAATTGAAATCCTTATGTTTTTCAAATTCCGCATTTTAATAGTATGCATACGTGAATAGTAAATACGTACGTGTATATAAAAAAAAAAAAAAAAAAAAAATTCCCTCTAAATTTATGGTATTAAATTCAGCAAGTTTAAGTATCGGTTTTAAAGAAGAAGTATAAGTAAAAGTTAAAGAAGCAAGTAATAAGAGTTTACAGTGACGGTCCGGGCCGCTGAGGGCACGGGGCGTCACATGAATAGTCCTATTGACCACTATTCATACATAAATAGTAACTTTGACTACTATTCATACATGAATAGTAACTTTGACCACAACACAGTGTCACAACAGTACATCTACCGTGATGTTAGTACTCTCACTAAACTGTCTTATGCTCAATTATGGCATAGTTTTAGTTTTAGGTAATTATCTTTGCTTATGTTCTGGTTTTGAGCTCAGGTTGGCAGTACCATTTAAGTGCGCATGACTGGGAGCGGTACATTAGTGCTGACCTCCACAGCCTTAATCTCATAGCCCCGAAGGCAAATAGTATATGACTAGGAGCGGTACATCAGTGCTGACCTCCACAGCCTTAATCTCATAGCCCCGAAGGCAAAAGTACCTCCCTGTACGGAAGGCTGGTACGCCAGAAAGTGGTTTCATTACCGACTTTTTAAGTTCTAACCCGGTGACTTCATATTGTCCCGTGGTTAGGAATTGTTCACATTTTAATTTTAGATGAGTGAGTTTCATTAACCTCGCTCTAGTGCTCGAAGCACAATTAACAATGTGTCCATTCTCAATAGTGCCCGTAGCACATTACGTCTCTCTCACTACTCCATATGTAATGACCGCCATTTTCATGGCACCTACTTACCATGTAATAAGTTATTAAGGAATAAAATAGACATAATTTAATGTCTTTTAGCAAATTTAAGAAACATGGTCAAGTACACGATCGTGTAAGAGGCTGTGTACCGCTCAGATAGATGAATGTGTTTCAAAGACATGGCCGTGTTGAGTAGTCTCAACTAGTACACGCCCGTGTTCGAAATGTACACGCCCGTGTTGCGTTGCACATGCACGTGTAAGAGTCCGTATAGAAGGCTGTGTAATGAGCCGAGAGCCACTGTAATGACTCTCATGAATTATGAAACTTAATTACTATGTAATGATGTAATTAAGTTAATAAGCACAGTGTGCTTTTCAGTTGAATGAATTAAACAGGAATAGTAACGTTTAATTACTATTCATGCAGTGAAAGGGGTAATCGACAGTGAAATCGGTCTACCCTATTATGTGAGTATGCGTTGAGACACGCAATATCAAGAAACCGGTCTAGACGACCATTTCATGATATAGAACTGATGAGCTAATCATCAGTACGCTCAGACTGGTCATCTGAGCGCAGCAGTGATAATTGCCCTAATAGATGTACAGTATGGAGAAAAGTGGTCTAGATGACCTCTTCTCGCCCAGAGACTGACAAAATCGGAGTCAGAACGCTCGGATTAGTCAGTCAGATAGTGAATAGTGATTAGTGAACAGTGTGATACGCAGTGTCAGGTTAGTGGCCAAGACGGCCTTAATCTGACATAAAACTGATATATTAATAGTCAGCAGGCTCAATCTGGTCAATTAAGCACAAAATGTAGATTTTGTTTAAAAGATACGCAGTATCGGGATGAGGGTCAAGACGACCTTTTCTCACCCTGAAACTGATATATTTAGACTCAAGACACCCAAATTAGTCAATCGGGCACCTAACACGTTTTTCAAAACGGGGTCATACAGATCTCGAAAACTGGTCTAGAAGACCGCAGATGGACCTAAAACTGATAAATTTGAAATCAGCACGTCCAAATTAGTCAAGAGAGACTGTGTTTGAAATTTCACGCGAAAACGCCTCGTTATGCGTGCACAGTGTCAACACAGTGTAGGCCTAACCACAGTATCAAGAAATTGGTCAAGATGACCTTTTCTTGATATAAAACTGATATATTTGGAATCAGAATGCTCAAATTAGTCATTTGAGCACAAAAAGTAATTTTTGACCGGGAACCATGCAATATCGGGAAACTGGTCGAGACGACCTCGGATGAAGATAAAACTGATATATTTGGGTTCAGCACGCCCAAATTAGTCAGTATAGCCTATCTTAAAATTTTTCAAAAAATTAGTATAAAAGGACAGAATTTTTGGGACTATAGAAAAATAGCCCCCATAATTTTTTCAAATCCCATTTCCTCCCCCAACATCACACGAGGATGAACAGTGACCGACCATCGAATCCGGCCTCTGTTTTCGACACCGCCGGCACCATTGGAAAGCTCTCGACGAGCTGATTCCAACGGTGGGCCGAGTCGACCGAACCGACGCCGGAGCACGCCGCACGCGCAGCCCAAAGCCGCCGGTGGCCGAATTTTTCAAACCGCCGTATCTTCGCCGTCTGACCTCCAAATGCCACGATTCCAGTCCCAATGGATTTGTGGTGAAGTGTAGAACAAAACCCAGGCTTCATTTCACGTCAATAGCCACCGGATCGCACCGCCCAAGGTTCGCCGTCGCCGTCACGGTAGCCGCCGTCGGATCTCACTATTCCGGTGGAGTTGAGTTGCAAGGTGGGTATCAAAATGCTCAGAACAACACGTAGATCAAAAGCCACAAATCAATTTTGGGCAACAACGCCGGAAAATGAAGATCCAACACCGCCGCCGTCACCAACTTTTCGAGGGTCGATTTCCGGTGATAGGAGCCTCGATTGGTGAAATTGACACCACCAATGGGTTCCTCTCGTCGAGCTCTTCAAGATGGTGGTCGCCACTCCCATCGCCGCCGTGGTCAACGCCGGTCAACGGCGGTCAACGCCGGTCAACGGTGACCCGGAGACCGAAAATTGAAGAATGGCCTATTGGCCTATTTTTGACGTTCCGGACACATCCGCGGCATCGGATTTGCAAACCGGAGTTTCAAAAGTGAAGAACGACGATTCAAAGATTGTGCAGTCGAGACCGAACGGTTCGTCCGACCGCCGACGGAAACGATTTTGGTAGTGGTTTTGATCTCTTGATTCCTCAATTTATTATTAGAAATAATTATGTATGAATTATGGTTTACTGACTTGAGGAATTGTAAGAAAAAGGGATGAAATGTCGAAAAAGAGAATGTGAGGAAATGTGAATATTTTTACATAAAAAGCGGAGCTTTTACGTAAAAATTAGGCCTCTGGTTTAGTACGTGGCAAGTTAAGTAATAGAGTTTTTAGTGACGGTCCGGGCCGCTTAGGGTACGGGGCGTCACAGTTGGTATTAGAGCGGTTTCCTGCCATCCTACCTCACATCACCACATGCCTGCCTCATCTGTCCAAGTAAGTTAGTTTTATTTTTAGTCGGTAAATGTTTATCTATTGAAGATAATATTTTATAGTAATGAAACGACGAAATCTATGATGGCGAGGACAAGATGAAAAGATGCTGAGATCATTATACGAAAAATTACGACCGTGCAGTGCTAGAGAACTGCTCAGAGAAAGAACATGGATTGCTGCCCGAGTTGTACCGATCTTCAAGGCTAGTTGTCCACTAAGTTTCGAGTGGTAAACAGTACTCCTGCACTCCATGAGAATGTGAGGACTGGTTTCACATTATCAAAGTGATTCCCCGATTGTACGCCATTGATCAGGATAACTCCTGTTGGCTGTTGATATCTCTCAGGAAGATACTCTCATGTGTATCGGGATCCTTATGACCAGGATGAGCTCTTAACTGTGTCGAGTTTCGCCATACCACGATCGAGCCAATCTCTGAGAGTAGTCCAGCATCAGGCCCAGTTTTTCTTTATGGGCAAGCAGGGAGTGAAACCACCTAAGTTCCCTAAAGTTATGGATATATGAGAATTTGTTCATCGAACTGAAAGACTGCAGCTGATGTCCGGTGATACAGTTCTAACGTATGCTGTTCGCTACAAGGAACCGAAATGGACTTCTACAATACATGCCGAGACAAAAGTGGATCAAGACAGGAGAAGACCTAAAGAGAGAAAGAGACCTTGCCAAACAGAATTAGAAGACCGATCAAGCAGGACTAGCAAGCCTTATTAAGGAGATAGTGAACGCCGAGAGAAAAGTGCTCAACCCCGGAAACACTACACAAGCCCAAGGCATTATAACAGCCGCCATTATGGAGGGTGACCCAATAGAACCAGCACCCCAACTAGCCAATGAAGAGTTCATGGTTGAGCACCAGCCAGAAGTACACGAGGGCAATAGGGAGCCGATGGAGAACCCCGAACCAGCCCGTATGTCTCCCGAATACCCCATGAAAGAGGAAGATAACGAGACTCTTTCCGACGCCCATCCCGACGATGAGGGAAAGGAGATCCCCAACCGCTTTAGCAATGACAAATGGATGGGGATGTACGAATCCCAAGTTATCATGGCCGGCGATGACGAGGTCAGTTTCGACTGAGAAGAAGAGAAGAACCCAGAGGAGTACTCACTCAGTGATAGTGACGATGAGGAGATGCCTGATACTAAATCAGGATTGTCCTTCCAATTGTAGTAACCCTTCTGCGGGAATGTTAGTTATGAAAAAAATATAGAGGGAAGCAGTAGCTCTCCCCCGTCAGTTGTAGCATAATGTACTTGTTGGGATCGTATAGGGGAAGTGTGTGTCACTCCCGCTGAACTAGAATCTTGAATATATGTATATATATTATGTGAAATATATTATGAGATAAGTAGTAAAGCTTTGCCCTAGGGGCCAGATATAAATTTTTTCCATAGTGTGAGTATGATATGACAGGAAGTGCAGGATGAATCCTAGCACTCAGACGATGTCCTAATACAATGCGGTAATTGTATTGAACATCACAGTATGAGAGAAAGAAAGGTGGATATAGTGTGTATATTTATATCCATAATGTTTAAGTAAGATTGTTAAGTAAGAAAGAAAATGATATGTGATACGAGTCCCAAGTACAGAATTTAAGAGACTTATTTTCCTTTTCCGCTGTACGATAGGGTTACATAAGAAAACATGGCAAGAACGAGAGCTTAGTTAAACCCAGCATCCTGAGAGGATGAGTTGATAGCACAGATCGCAGCCATGCGAGAGATGATGGAGAACCAGTAACGGGAGTTAAACCAACTTAGGGAACAGCTGGGCCAGCAACCCCAGGCACCACAGTCAGTAGAGATGCCAACACAGGAGGCTCTAGCAGCCCTAGAAACTCTGAGGGAGCAAGCAGCTCCTCCAGCTCAGGAACACTAGCACCCATAGTAATGGCTGCTTTCGTAGCAGCAATTGTTTTCTGCCAATCCCTAGGGAAGGCGACTTGTATGAGAGATTCTGACGCATGAAAGCGTTAGAATTCTTAGGAATCACCAACCCTATAGAGGTCGATGATTGGCTAACGGATATCCAAGTAATCTTGGATTTTATAGGGTTAATAGATAGAGAGAGAAAGTGATGTACGCACCCTTCACCCTGCGCAATGAGGCGCGTTAGTGGTGGAAGATGGTAACCATTAGGAGGAACATTAGGGAGATGAGCTGGAGCGATTTCATTGAGGAATTCAAGGAGATGTACTTCAACGAGGAAGCACTAGTAGCGCAGTAAGACGAGTTCGACAACCTGCACCAAGGTAGTATGACTGTTATAGAGGCAGTCAAGAAGTTTGAGCAGTTGGCTCAACTTTGTCCAGATTTGGTACCGACCAAAAGGAGAGAGTCAGACGAATGCTGAAGATGTTCAGAACGGAAATCACAGTTTAGGTCTGTAGTGGAAGCCACAGACCAGCAACACTAACAGAATGTGTCAACAAGACTATCTGAGCTGAGTACTGGTCGATCATGATAAGGAGCGAAAGGCGTAGAATTTTAAGGCACGAAAGGAGGAGAAAACGCAAGCCGAGCAAGCTCAGGAGAAGCAGAACCCCGAGTCACAATACAGAGGGCAGAATGTGGGAACCGGCCAGAATAGTAGGCATTCCCATAATAACAACAAGAGAAAAGGGGAATTAGGGCAATCAAGATTCACAGAAGAATTTCCCTAGAAGAGAGACGACCAGGAAGGAATGACAGCCAATACCCGACGTGCACGAGATGCGGAAAGAGGCACCCAGGAGAATGTAAGCAGAGAGCAAGTGGTTGTTTCATCTGTGGCAAGGAAGGCCACTATGCCAAAAAAAAAAAAAAAATTTGCCACTCCAACCTGCAGAATCGACAGAATCAACCCCGCACTGAGAATAATCAACTTCACACCAACCAGACCAGGATCGAAGACCCTTCAATCACACAAGGTATACTGAAAGATTCAGACAGCTAAGGGAGAATCTATGCTTACACGGGGAGTGACGTTGAAGCTGTAACTTCTGCAATGGTGACAGGCCAGCTTTCTATCGCCAACTTTGATGCGTTAGTTCTACTTGATTCTGGAGCCACCCATTCGTTGCATCATCAGATTCTGCCAAAAAAAAAAGCGTAGGACACAACGTTGTCATAAACTGTTGAAGGCGAAAAATCGTTTTCGAACCAATCGGATGTGAAAAGTTCATCTACAAGGGTTTGTCGCCAGAGCAACCAAAGATGATGATATCAGCAGTGAAGGCTCGCGAGATGCTATCCAGTGGATGCACGGACTTCCTAGTATACATAGCAGATAAGACTCAAAGAATAGAGATAGGACCCGACAACATACCGATAGTCAGGGAATTCATGGAGATATTTCCAGAAGATCTTGCAGGACTCCAACCAGAGCGCGGGATCTTGTTCGAGACTGAACGTCTACTAGAATCAGCCCCATCTTTGAGGCCCCCTACGGAATAGGCCCTATAGAGCTAAAGGAGCTCCAAGCCCAGCTAAAGGACTAAATAGATAAGGGATTCATGCGACAGAGCTATTCACCCTGGAGAGCACCCATACCATTCGTGAAGAAGAAAGATGGACCACTGAGAATGTGCATCGACTATAGAGAGTTGAACATGATTACGATTAAGAACAAGCATCTGTTGCTGTGAGTTGACGATCTATTTGATTAGCTCTGAGACGCTGTAATGTCCTCGAAGATCGATCTACGTTCAGGGTACCATCAACTACGAATCAGGAAAGAAGATGTACCCAAAACAGCCTTTCAAACGCGGTACGGACATTACGAGTTTCTGTTCATGTCACTCAGATTAACGGACGCACCAGCAACTTTCATGAACCGGATGAACCGCATGTTCAAGGACTATTTGGATAAGTTTTTCATTGTGTTCATTGATGACATACTTATACACTCTAAGACGAAGGAAGAGCATGAAGAGCACTTAATTATCATTTTACGCATGCAACAGGACCATCAGTTATACACCAAGTTCTCCAAGTACGAGTTTTGGCTGGAGAAGGTCCATTTCCTAGGCCACGTAGTCCCCAAGGAAGGAGTATCTGTGGACCCGATGAAAATCGATGCAGTTAGCACGTGGCTAGCTCAGAGGAACGTAACGGGAATTCACAATTTCTTTAAACTAACAGGATGCTACCTACACTTAGTTGAAGGCTACTCAAAGTTAGCTGCTCCGCTCACAGCGCTCACCAAGAAGGGAAAGAGGTATAAGTGAATCGACAAGTGTGAGGAAAGCTTTCAAGAGCTGAAATGAAGACTCATAAGCGCTCCAATGCTGACCATTTTAAATGTTGGTCAGGGAAGCTTTGTGATTTAAGCACCGCATCTAAAACCAAGTTGGAAACTGTGTTGATGCAGAGTGGTAGAGTAGTCGCGTATGCTTCACGACAACTCAAAAACCTTGAGAAGAGCTACCCAACGCGTGATCTGGAGCTAATAGCGATAGTTTTTACGATAAAAGCATGGAGGCACTACCTGTACGGAGTCACGTGTGAGATTTACATCGACCACTAGAGCCTCAAATGTATCTTCACGCAGAAAGAGCTCAACATGAGGCAGCATAGATGGCTAGAGTTGGTAAGGATTACGACCGTGAGATCCTATACCATCCGGGGAAAGCCAATAAAGTGGTTAATGCGTAGAGTCAGAAGCATATTACTATGCCTATGATGTTGGAAAATTAATGGGTAAAAACGTATCAGAGTGGCGCAGCGGAACAATAAAAATTTTTAGATCGTTAAATATCTCATGATGCCATATACAATAAACCAACAACAATTAAAACTCATACCTCAAAGACGCCAATCTTGCAGGAGGAGAATGACCGGAGGCTTCAACCAACTAGCCTTCTCTACTATTCTCCAATTCCCGAATGGCTGAGTGTGTGGGCACTCTGAACCTCGATCGGTATGCTAGCACTGCTAGTCTTCTTCCGACCACCCAGATCTCTAAAGAACTTTATTGTCACGATGAGCTGTGCAACAATAAGCCTGCTCACCTGAGAGTCTGTGGTCTGAGAGAACTGGAGTGGTAGGTCCTCTATTTATAGACCTACATGAGGTGAATCTCTTGTAGGAAATTCAATCAGTAAAAACGTATCAGAGTGGCACAGCGGAACAATAAAAATTTTAGATCGTTAAATATCTCATGATGCCATATACAATAAACCAACAACAATTAAAACTCATACCTCAAGGATGCTAATCTTGCAGGAGGAGAATGACCGGAGGCTTCAACCAACTAGCCTTCTCTACTATTCTCCAATTCCCGAATGGCTGAGTGTGTGGGCACTCTGAACCTCGATCGGTATGCTAGCACTGCTAGTCTTCTTCCGACCACCCAGATCTCTAAAGAACTTTATTGTCACGATGAGCTGTGCAACAATAAGCCTGCTCACCTGAGAGTCTGTGGTCTGAGAGAACTGGAGTGGTAGGTCCTCTATTTATAGACCTGCATGAGGTGAATCTCTTGTAGGAAATTCAATCAGTAAAAACGTATCAGAGTGGCACAGCGGAACAATAAAAATTTTAGATCGTTAAATATCTCATGATGCCATATACAATAAACCAACAACAATTAAAACTCATACCTCAAGGATGCCAATCTTGCAGGAGGAGAATGACCGGAGGCTTCAACCAACTAGCCTTCTCTACTATTCTCCAATTCCTGAATGGCTGAGTGTGTGGGCACTCTGAACCTCGATCGGTATGCTAGCACTGCTAGTCTTCTTCCGACCACCCAGATCTCTAAAGAACTTTATTGTCACGATGAGCTGTGCAACAATAAGCCTGCTCACCTGAGAGTCTGTGGTTTGTGAGAACTAGAGTGGCAGGACCTCTATTTATAGACCTGCATGAGGTGATTCTTTGAATTCGAATTGGACTAGGAAAAGATTTTTTCCCTTATCTTTAACCAAAAAATCCGAATTTTTCCATAGGATAATCCTAACAATAAATTCGGTTTTTCCTAAGATAAATCCAATCCAAATCTTAACAAGATTTTAACTAGAATTTTATCTCCCTTTTTCAACCAAAAAATCCAAAATTCACAAGGAGAAAATCCTCCAAAAATTTCGGCCATTATGGATAAGGGAGAATCAAAAATTCCACTAGGATTTTCAAGCTTGAATCTTATCTCAACCTTATCCAAAAATAACCGAATTTTCCTTGGATAAAGGCTCCAAAATTTCTGCCACTTTTAGGGAAGGAGAGAATCCAAATTCAACTAGGATTGAAACTTGAATTTTCCCTTGAATCTTATCCACAAAAACCGAATTTTCCATTGAGGATTATCCTCAAAAAATTCGCCCACTTTTGTTGGGATTTGGATTCAAAATTCAGGTAGGATTCTAACAAGATTATCCTCTCCAAATCCAACTCAAATTCGAATTTCAAACCTTGTGGATTTTCCACAACAAATTCGAATCCTACTTGGACTGTGATTCAAAATTTGAATTTCAAATTTCAAATTCAAATTTCAAATTCAAATTTCAAATTTCAAATTTCAAATTTCAAATTCGAATTTCAAATTCGAATTTCAAATTCAAATTTCAAATTCGAATTTCAAATTCAAATTTCAAATTCGAATTTCAAATTCAAATTTCAAATTCAAAATTCAAATTTCAAATTTCAAAATTCAAATTTCAAATTTCAAAATTCAAAATTCAAATTCCACAAAACGGTTGTGTTTCATATTCTTGTTCTCATAGATAATTTTCTACAACTCCAATCCAATCTCAAATAAAATCATGGCAACTTTATTTGGAGTTCGAATAATTGTGTACTTTATTATCCAAAACAAAATCTGAATCCAACCGGAGAGAATCTTGTCTACCATCCTAATCCTGTGTCATCACCATCCATGCATAATAAACTAGCCAATAGCATACACAAATCAATTTGCCAAACGTTAAGGAATTATGTGGAGCTAGTAGAGGGACTGATTGGACATATATAATCGGGCTCCCGTGATTCTATATGATCATCATTCTGTACCGAACAACTCAATCATATGATCACTAATTTCAGAGTCACACCACTATAAACCTGAAACTGAACTCCCAATTATATACCGTATTACGTAAGCCTGTGACGAGCTACCATCCAATGACCTTGTCATATATGCAAAACCCTCATATGATATCCATGATCAGCCTTAGGTCAAAGTCCGTTTAATCCTACTGATCAGGTTATCTTAAAGTTCCATTATACTACCGAATCAAGAAAATGATTATTCACCATATGTGAATAAGAAGTCATCCGCCCAGCAGACGACCTAAGGCCTTGTCCATTTTCACATTCAGTATAATGCCTTTAAGAGGACACCTTTAACTCCTCAGAGCTATGATTCCGATATCTACAAACAAATCCTTCATCGTATACAAGTCATGCACCCAACGAACCGGTCTATAAGCTTACTACCTCTGAGACGCTTTAGCCACTGGAACATCAAAGTACACAAGTCATATACATGAAGTAGTTCATTTACTCAGGATTAAGGTTATTGCACAATGAACGTCAAAAGCAGATTGATCCACTCATAGCAGACTACGTAGATCAATCATGCTTTAGTCCCGGTCTAATATGTCACCACCGAGCAACATATCCATGTCTCTACTTGGGAGTCCAGCTCCAGACAGTCAAGATAGACCGTCCCCTCCAAGGCTTTAGACAACATAATAGTCTTAACATGAGTTAGATGCTCGGTCTAACCCCATAGACTACAGACCATAGTTTAGACTGCTAACTTTAGAACATTGTCTTCTCGCATACAAAAGTCCATTGCATGCAACGTTCTAACAGTTTTAACACAAGCAGTCAGTGAGCCATATTTGCTTACATTTACTTTAACATGTAAATAAGACGAGGACAGATAGCAATGTAATGAATAACCTCTATATACAATTTTATTATCCAGTTCAAAATGAATACATCAAAAATGTCTCTAATACTTAGGGCATTTCCTAACATCTCTGAATTTGAATTGGATTAGGAAAAGATATTTTCCCTTATCCAAACCCATAAAATCCGAATTTTTTCAAGGGAGAATTTCCACAAAAAATTCGGTTTTTCTTAGGATAAATCCAATCCAAATCAAAACAAGATTTTAACTAGAATTTTATCTCCCTTTTTCAACCAAAAAAATCCGAAAATTTCAAGGTGAATCTTCCCTAAAGATTTCGGCCATTATGGATAAGGGAGAATCAAAAATTCCACTAGGATTTTCAAGCTTGAATCTCATCTCAACCTTATCCAAAATAACCGAATTTCCTAGGAGATTTACTCCCTAATTTCGACCACTTTTCAGGGAAGGAGAGAATCCAAATTCAACTAGGATTGAAACTTGAATTTTCCCTTGAATCATATCCACAAAAACCGAAATTTGCTTGAGGATTATCCTCAAAATTTCGTCCCTTATTTGTTGGGATTTGGATTCAAAATTCAAGTAGGATTCTAACAAGATTATCCTCTCCAAATCCAACTCAAATTCGAATTTCAAACCTTGTGGATTTTCCACAACAAATTCGAATCCTACTTGGACTGTGATTCAAAATTTTGAATTTCAAATTTCAAATTTCAAATTTAAATTTCAAATTCAAATTTCAAATTCGAATTTCAAATTCAAATTTCAAATTCAAAATTCAAAATTCAAATTTCAAATTTCAAAATTCAAATTTCAAATTTCAAATTTCAAATTCCACAAAACGGCTGTGTTTCATATTCTTGTTCTCATGGATAATTTTCTACAACTCCAATCCAATCTCAAATAAAATCATGGCAACTTTATTTGGAGTTCGAATAATTGTGTACTCTATTATCCAAAACAAAATCTGAATCCAACCGGAGAGAATCTTGTCTACCATCCTAATCCTGTGTCATCACCATCCATGCATAATAAACTAGCCAATAGCATACACAAATCAATTTGCCAAACGTTAAGGAATTATGTGGAGCTAGTAGAGGGACTGATTGGACATATATAATCGGGCTCCCGTGATTCTATATGATCATCATTCTTTATCGAACAACTCAATCATATGATCACTAGTTTCAGAGTCACACCACTATAAACCTAAAACTGAACTCCCAATTATATACCGTATTACGTAAGCCTGTGACGAGCTACTATCCAATGACCTTGTCATATACGCAAAACCCTCATATGATATCCATGATCAGCCATAGGTCAAAGTCCGTTTAATCCTACTGATCAGGCTATCTTAAAGTTCCATTATACTACCGAATCAAGAAAATGATTATTCACCATATGTGAATAAGAAGTCATCCGCCCAACAGACGACCCAAGGCCTTGTCCATTTTCACATTCAGTATAATGCCTTTAAGAGGATACCTTTAACTCCTCAGAGCTATGATTCTGATATCTGCAAACAAACCCTTCATCGTATACAAGTCATGAACCCAACGAACCGGTCTATAAGCTTACTACCTCTGAGACGTTTTAGCCATTGGAACATCAAAGTACACAAGTTATATACATGAAGTAGTTCAATTACTCAGGATTAAGGTTATTGCACAGTGAACGTCAAAAGCAGATTGATCCACTCATAGCGGACTACGTAGATCAATCACGCTTTAGTCCCGGTCTAATATGTCACCACCGAGCAACATATCCATGTCTCTACTTGGGAGTCCAGCTCCAGACAGTCAAGACAAACCGTCCCCTCTAAGGCTTTAGACAACATAATAGTTTTTACATGAGTTAGATGCTCCGTCTAACCCCATAGACTACAGACCATAGTTTAGACTGCTAACTTTAGAACATTGTCTTCTCGCATACAAAAGTCCATTGCATGCAACGTTCTAACAGTTTTAACACAAGCAGTCAGTGAGCCATATTTGCTTACATTTACTTTAACATGTAAATAAGACAAGGACAGATAGCAATGTAATGAATAACCTCTATGTATAATTTTATTATCCAGTTCAAAATAGATACATCAAAATGTCTCTAATACTTAGGGCATTTCTTAACAATCTTCCACTTGCCCTAAGCCAGCTGATGTGCCATGTTACGCATCCCCATCGCCTCTACATGCCTCTCAAAGCTTCTAGCCACCAAAGTCTTAGTAAAGGGATCAGCGATGTTGTCCTCGGACGCGATCTTACATACATCCACTTGTACTGTCTCCACATGCCCTCTAATAATATGATATCTCCGATCGATGTGCTTGGTCCTCTTGTGGTGCTGAGATTCCCTTGTGTTGGCAATAGCCCCTGTATTATCACAGTAAAGTGTGATAGGCTTGTCAACACCCGGAATGACCTCAAGGTCTCTAAAGAACTTGCGGAGCCAAACCGCTTCTTTAGATGCCTCAGCCGCAGCCACATACTCAGCCTCCATAGTAGAGTCAGCTGTGCAGCCCTGCTTCACGCTCCTCCACACAATGGCGCCTCCTCCGAGTAAAAACACTGATCCAGATGTCGATTTCCTCGAATCCTTACAAGTCTGGAAGTCTGAGTCCGTGTATCCTACGGGTGTTAGGTCCCCTCCAGAATACACCAGCATATAATCCCTCGCTCTCTTAAGATACTTGAGTATATGCTTTACTGCTTGCCAGTGCTTGGTTCCAGGATTCGCTTGATATCGACTCACCATACCTACTGCAAAACATATGTCTGGGCAAGTGCAAAGCATAGCATATATAAGGCTACCCACAGCAGATGCATAAGGGACCTTACTCATACGCTCTCTTTCTTCCGATGTCTTGGGACAGTCATCCAATGAAAGAGTTAAACCAGCAATAGAAGATTGTGAGCCTTTCTTTGCCTCTAGCATTGCATATTTGTCAATTATTTTATCTATGTATGAAGCTTGGGATAATGCTATCATTTTGTTCTTTCGATCTCTGAAGAGACGAATGCCTAAAACATAATTAGCTTCTCCCAAGTCCTTCATGTCAAACTGTTGGTGTAACCAAAGCTTGACCGATGATAAATTCCCTACATCATTCCCAATGAGTAGTATATCATCGACATAGAGTATCAGAAAGACCACTTTTCCATCCTTAATACGTTTATAAACATAAGGTTCATCAACGTTCTACTCAAAACCAAATGTCTTAATCGCTTGATCAAACCTCTGGTTCCATGAGCGGGATGCCTGCTTTAATCCATAAATGGATCTAAGCAACTTGCAGACTTTCCTTTCTTGGCCTTTCGCTACGAACCCTTCGGGCTGTATCATATAGATACACTCTTCAAGATGGCCATTCAAGAATGCCGTCTTGACATCCATTTGCCAGATCTCATAATCGAGAGCCGCAGCAATGGACAGAAGAATACGGATAGACTTCAGCATAGCAACAGGCGAAAAGGTTTCCTCGTAATCGATTCCAGCCTTTTGCGTGTATCCCTTTGCAACCAGTCTAGCTTTGAAAGTTTCCACTCTCCCTTCCGCATCCTTCTTTCTTTTGTAGACCCATTTGCATCTAATGGGTTTTATCCCATCCAGCAAATCTACAAGTTCCCAAACAGAGTTGGATTTCATAGAATCCATCTCATTGTTCATAGCCTGTTTCCAAGATCTAGAATCAACATCCTTTATAGCTTCATCATATGTGACCGGATCTTCCTCATGCTCATGAGCCTCGGCCTGGTATACCTCAGCATCATACATGAAGAAATTAGGTTTCTTAGAAACCCTCCCACTACGACGAGGCACCCTAAATTGTTGATCGTCTACAGGTCTTTCACTGGAACTCGGACTTGCGTCCAAGACCGAAATCTGTGGAGCAGTTCTTTTACCCGATAACTCCTCTAGCACCACTTTGCTTCGAGACTTAAAGTCATTCATGTGACTTTCCTCCAAGAATGTCGCATGGGTTGAGACAATGACTTTTTGTTCCTTCGGGTTATAGAACAGACCTCCTTTAGTTCCTTTTGGATACCCTACAAACATGCATAATTCTGATCTTGGTTTCAACTTCTTCGCATCCCCATCCAGTACATGTGCTGGGCAGCCCCATATTCTCATATGTCCAAGGGAGGGCTTCCTGCCACGCCACAATTCATTCGGAGTTCTAGGAATTGATTTGCTCGGAACCTGGTTCAGAATATAGCACGCCGTTTGTAAAGCATATCCCCAAAATGATAATGGCAGCGTTGAGTAACTCATCATGGACCGTACCATATCCAATAAGGTCCTGTTTCTCCTTTCGGCTACACCATTCTGTTGTGGAGTACCAAGTGCAGTCAATTAGGATAAAATCCCGTTCTCTACAAGATGTCCTAGAAATTCATCAGAGAGGTATTCGCCACCTCGATCAGATCGAAGTGTCTTTATGGATTTATCCAATTGGATTTTCCACTTCCGCACGATACTCTTTGAACTTGTCAAAGGTTTCGCTCTTGCGGTGCATCAGATACACATATCCATACCTCGAGTAATCATCTATAAAAGAGACATAATACTCGAACCCTCCTCGTGCTGTGACGTTCATGGGGCCACATACGTCAGTATGCACAATTTCTAAGAGCTCCTGAGCCCTTGTACCCTTAGCTCCAAAAGACCTCTTAGTCATTTTACCCTCTAGACAAGACTCACATTGGGGAAGTCGTACCTCCTCTAGAGATTCCAGAGGACCGTCTTTCACCAATCTTTGAATCCTATCTTGATTAATATGACCAAGTCTTAAATGCCAAAGATATGCCTTGTTAGAGTGAGAAACTTTCAACCTTTTAGAGTTATCAATTAATTCAGTGTCAAGCAGTGAGTACATCTTTGGTCTGATCAAATATAGGTTTCCATCCATCCATCCAGAACAGATAAAAGACTTATTTCTACGAATATCAACTCTTTTACTAAAAGAAACTGAATAAGAATCCTTTATTAAACAAGCTACCGATATAAGGTTCCTCCTAAAATTAGGAACATAAAAACAGTCTTTCAATAAAATAAACCTAAATTGATCAAAATAAAGATAAACATCTCCCACTGCTTCAGCCACCACAAAGCTACCATCTCCAGTCCACAACGAGAGGCTCCTATCATGTAGACTTCTCGTTTCCACGAACCCTTGCATAGAAACACAAACATGATTAGTGGCGCCCGAATCAATGACCCAAGTGTCTTTCAATTCTTCCACCAAACACGCTTCTAAGTAATGAAGTTCCTTACCTTCCTTGCCCTTGGCGGCTAGGAATTCCCGGCAAGCCTTCTTGAAGTGACCTACCTTCCCATAATGGAAGCATTTGGACTTTTTAGGGTCCTTTGGCTTCTTGTTCTTCTTCTTCTTCTTCCCGTCCGAGACAGGAGGATTAGAAGAACTAGAAGCCACTTGCTTCTTATTTGGCCTCTTCCTCTTCCGTGAGGGATTGGAAGATTCCGCCAAATTGGCCTCTCCTTTAGGTCGGACCGTATCCTCATCCCTGATCATCCGCTCATAAGCCTGTAATTGCTTCATGAGCTTGGTTAGTCCTAACTCCTTTGTCGCCAGATTGTATGCGGCCTTAAACCCCACAAAATCTTTGGACAGAGTCTTGAACACCATCTCGATCTGGGTGTTGTAGTCCAACTCAGCACCATTCTCGGCAGCCTCAACGAAGAATCCCATTAGAGTGATCATATGGTCCTTCACCGGAGTACCCGCCTTTTGCTTGGAGTTCATAATGCTGGTAATAGCGGACTGTCGAGCCAATTTTTCTTGGCCTCCGAACATGTCCTCCAGATTGTCCATGATCTCCCCAGCAACTTGATAAGTCTCATGCTGCTTTTGTAAAGCACTCGTCATGCTAGCAAGGATGTAGCATCGAGCTATCTTATTGGATTCTCTCCAACGATTATAGGCAACCGGGACCTCCTCAAGTGGTGTGTCAGGTTTGGGCCCAGGTGGGCATGGTTCGTCCAGTACGAACTTGTGTCTCTCGCAGCCGAGAACTATTAATAGATTCCTTTTCCAGTCTTTATAATTATCACCATTCAACTTATTTTCAGTAAGTATCGAAATGAGGGGTGTCGGTGACATTTTGAACTGAAATAAAATTATACTAGACATCATTACAAAGCCCAAGCAAATATACAGATAATTTAGCAAATAAAACATATAAGTATGTTCCTACATGAAACTTGAAAAACATGTAGCATTGCAACGGTAATTCTCAGCACCTATTGCCCCAAGCCACCGAGGGGTGGTCATGAAAACAAATAGCCAGAATATGGACCCCGTCCAATTAATATATGTTATCTTAAATCCTCCAAGGTTAAGACATATATTAATAACCGCTTATTTGGCCACCAGTTTAGTTAACAAAGCTTCTAGGGAAGGTTAATAACTAAACGAGTCTTGAGTGTATAACCATTGTTTACGTGGCCCGATCCACGTCCTACCAAGCCACCGAGGGGTGGTCATGAATAGGATCGCACCCGAACACGTTTTCCACATAGGAGATCCAATCTAGTATACCGGCGGCGGTAAACACCTACCGAGGGGTGTGGTCAGGGCAGAACTGACGCCAGGCGTTACCATGCTTTCACATATGGATCAACAATAGAGGCCGTGGGTTTTGTTTGAAACCCACTCCCACTCAATATTTTAAAAAACATGCAAGTTTTGACAAATTATGTATGATCAATATAGTATGAGCGGCACTCACCTATCCTATATGACATGTTATCAAATATGCATACAAAACATCCATCAATACATATTTATACATCCATGACATATCACAGAAAAAATAATTGACAGAATAACCAAGCTATGGTTCCATCCTAGAACAAAGAAAATAAAGATTACAAAATTCCATCCAAAGCATTCTTTGGGTCTTGAATTCTGTTCCGTCTTCTTGTATCCATCTTTATGTAGCCTCTCCATTTATTTCTCATCCCAAGAATTATTTAAAATTTAAATCTCCAAAATTTAAATTTCAAATTCAAATTCCAAATTCGAATTTCAAATTTAAATTTCCAATTCAAATTTTAAACAATTTTAAACATCATGTGCAATAATATGTAATTTCAAAATTTTCAATTACATATTTTTAAACATGATTTAAAATTAAATCTCAAATTTAAAAATCAAAATTTTCTAATTTTTGGACCGCCGTACCGCCGCTCGTGAAGGCGGCAGCCGCCGTGGGCAGCCACCAACCCCGGAGGGGCTGGCAGCCCACGGCCGCCCCCATGTGCAGCCCTGCCGGGCTGCAGGCCAAGCCTGCAGCGCCAGGCTGCACGCCCAGGCTGGGCGCAGCAGCCGGCAGGCTGCAGGCAGCACCTGCAGCCAGTGGCTGCACGCCCAGGCTGCGGCCAGCCTTGGGCAGGCTGCACCACCCTCGGCTGCAGGCCAAGCCTGTGGCCGTGGGTGATGTTTGCCTGCAGAGGGGCTACCGCAGCCCCATCCTGCCCGAGGGCAGGGGCTGCAGCCCCACCAAGGCCCGTCGGCCTATCCCGAGGGGTCGTGTCTCGATTTTCGTGCCATATTCCAATTTACCTATTAGGATCTCCAAAAATTAATTTGAATCCCAATTAAATTGAAATTTTCCACACAATCAAAATTTCAATCTTTTAAATCAAATTTAACTTTTGGGAAAAATAAATTACGGTCTTCAATCTTCAATCCCCTCTAAGAATAATTACATAAAAAATTCTTATACCATTTCCGATGTACAAAATTCTATCCATAAAAATTCTAAGAGACAAAAAATAAAATCCATGGGAAAATTACAGTGTTAATTAAACTGCTCCCATGCTTACATAAAAATTCCTAGATACAATTTTTCTAAATTCTAAGGAACCATAACCGGTATAATCAACCATGCTTATAATAATTCAAAAAATTAAAATAACCACATACTTTATACATAATTCATGATAACAACATAAAGGAACCCTAGAATGCCACTCTCTAAATATCAAATCCATACATAAATAAAAAGACTAAGTAATTGTCTAATTTATGTACATGGCATCGTCATGAGATGGCTCTGATACTAATTGTTGGAAAATTAATCGGTAAAAACGTATCAGAGTGGCGCAGCGGAACAATAAAAATTTTTAGATCGTTAAATATCTCATGATGCCATATACAATAAACCAACAATAATTAAAACTCATACCTCAAGGACGCCAATCTTGCAGGAGGAGAATGACCGGAGGCTTCAACTAACTAGCCTTCTCTACTATTCTCCAATTCCCGAATGGCTGAGTGTGTTGGCACTCTGAACCTCGATCGGTATGCTAGCACTGCTAGTCTTCTTCCGACCACCCAGATCTTTAAAGAACTTTATTGTTATGATGAGCTGTGCAACAATAAGCCTGCTCACCTGAGAGTCTGTGGTCTGAGAGAACTGGAGTGGTAGGTCCTCTATTTATAGACCTGCATGAGGTGAATCTCTGAATTTGAATTGGATTAGGAAAAGATATTTTCCCTTATCCAAACCCATAAAATCTGAATTTTTTCAAGGGAGAATCTCCACAAAAAATTCGGTTTTTCTTAGGATAAATCCAATCCAAATCAAAACAAGATTTTAACTAGAATTTTATCTCCCTTTTTCGACCCAAAAAATCTGAAAATTTCAATGTGAATCTTCCCTAAAGATTTCGGCCATTATGGATAAGGGAGAATCAAAAATTCCACTAGGATTTTCAAGCTTGAATCTCATCTCAACCTTATCCAAAATAACCGAATTTCCTAGGAGATTTACTCCCTAATTTCGGCCACTTTTCAGGGAAGGAGAGAATCCAAATTCAACTAGGATTGAAACTTGAATTTTCCCTTGAATACTATCCACAAAAACTGAAATTTGCTTGAGGATTATCCTCAAAATTTCGTCCCTTATTTGTTGGGATTTGGATTCAAAATTCAAGTAGGATTCTAACAAGATTATCCTCTCCAAATCCAACTCAAATTCGAATTTCAAACCTTGTGGATTTTCCACAACAAATTCGAATCCTACTTGGACTGTGATTCAAAATTTTGAATTTCAAATTTCAAATTTCAAATTTAAATTTCAAATTCAAATTTCAAATTCGAATTTCAAATTCAAATTTCAAATTCAAATTTCAAATTCAAAATTCAAATTTCAAATTTCAAAATTCAAATTTCAAATTTCAAAATTCAAATTTCAAATTCCACAAAACGGTTGTGTTTTATATTCTTGTTCTCATGGATAATTTTCTACAACTCCAATCCAATCTCAAATAAAATTATGGCAACTTTATTTGGAGTTCGAATAATTGTGTACTCTATTATCCAAAACAAAATCTGAATCCCACCGGAGAGAATCTTGTCTACCGTCCTAATCCTGTGTCATCACCATCCATGCATAATAAACTAGCCAATAGCATACACAAATCAATTTGCCAAACGTTAAGGAATTATGTGGAGCTAGTAGAGGGACTGATTGGACATATATAATCGGGCTCCCGTGATTCCATATGATCATCATTCTTTACCGAACAACTCAATCATATGATCACTAGTTTCAGAGTCACATCACTATAAACCTGAAACTGAACTCCCAATTATATACCGTATTACGTAAGCCTGTGACGAGCTACTATCCAATGACCTTGTCATATACGCAAAACCCTCATATGATATCCATGATCAGCCATAGGTCAAAGTCTGTTTAATCCTACTGATCAGGCTATCTTAAAGTTCCATTATACTACCGAATCAAGAAAATGATTATTCACCATATGTGAATAAGAAGTCATCCGCCCAGCAGACGACCCAAGGCCTTGTCCATTTTCACATTCAGTTTAATGCCTTTAAGAGGATACCTTTAACTCCTCAGAGCTATGATTCCGATATCTGCAAACAAACCCTTCATCGTATACAAGTCATGAACCTAACGAACCGGTCTATAAGCTTACTACCTCTGAGACGCTTTAGCCATTGGAACATCAAAGTACACAAGTCATATACATGAAGTAGTTCATTTACTCAGGATTAAGGTTATTGCACAATGAACGTCAAAAGCAGATTGATCCACTCATAGCGGACTACGTAGATCAATCACGCTTTAGTTCCGGTCTAATATGTCACCACCGAGCAACATATCCATGTCTCTACTTGGGAGTCCAGCTCCAGACAGTCAAGACAAACCGTCCCCTCTAAGGCTTTAGACAACATAATAGTCTTTACATGAGTTAGATGCTCCGTCTAACCCCATAGACTACAGACCATAGTTTAGAATGCTAACTTTAGAACATTGTCTTCTCGCATACAAAAGTCCATTGCATGCAACGTTCTAACAGTTTTAACACAAGCAGTCAGTGAGCCATATTTGCTTACATTTACTTTAACATGTAAATAAGATAAGGACAGATAGCAATGTAATGAATAACCTCTATGTACAATTTTATTATCCAGTTCAAAATAGATACATCAAAATGTCTCTAATACTTAGGGCATTTCCTAACATATGAATATTAGTGCCTTGTCAGGAGCACTACAAAGGAGCTATGCGACAGCGAGATCAAGATTTTGATAGGGAGATTGTCTGACATGACCCTCCAATCGACGTTCCAAGAAGAGATCAAGATCGGTCAAGATTTCGATTTGTCCCTACTCAAGTCCAGAAAGGAAGCTATTGTGGCGGCCCGCCCCTTGTAGAGATCATACAATACTATTACAGTTGAGCTTTATCGCTAACTGCGATAGATTGTACTCTCATGGGTCGCCGGCTTATCTCTTTCCCGTTTTAAATCATGACGTTTTTGGGAAAAAAAATTTTTTTTTCTTTAAACATCATATAAAATCTTTTTCCACTATTTACTTTGTTGACAAGTACAAAGTAATTTAAGTATTACAGTACTTTCGTAAAATATGTATAATTACAAAAGAACTGTTTCCCTTTTTTTCCCTTCAGTTTATCGCTCAGCGGGAAGATTCTGGCAGTACCATATCCCTCGCCCAGTTATCCCATTTGACACGCGCCATCCCGTACTCCATCCAGTCAAACAAGCTACTGAGCTGGTCGCTTACCTGCAACATTAGCAAAAATGGTGAGCTACAGGCTCAGTAAGTTCAAACATGCAAGAAATAAAATTTCTATGAATAGTACTATTCATCATGAATAGTCGTTGACCACTATTCATCCGTGAATAGTAAGTTTGACCACAACACTGTATCACACTAGTACATCTATCGCGATGTTAGTGCTCTCACTAAACTGTCTTATGCTCAATTATGGCACAGTTTCAGTTTTAGGTAATTATCTTTGATTACGTTCTGGTTTTGAGCTCAGGTTGGCAGTACCATTTAAGTGCGCATGACTGGGAGCGGTACATTAGTGCTGACCTCTACAGCCTTAATCTCATAGCCCCGAAGGCAAAATTTTATATGACTGGGAGCAGTACATCAGTGCTGACCTCCACAGCCTTATCCTCATAGCCCCGAAGGCAAAATAGTACCTCCCTGTACGGAAGGCTGGTACGCCAGAAAGTGGTTTCATTACCGACTTTTTAAAATTCTAACCCGATGACTTCACATTGTCCCATGGTTAGGAATGGTTCACATTTTAATTTTAGGGGAGTGAGTTTCATTAACCTCGCTCTAGTGCCGAAGCACAATTAACCATGTGTCCCATTCTTATAGTGCCCGTAGCACAATACGTCTCTCTCTCTATTCTATAATAGTGCCCGTAGCACATATGTACCTAACTTATAGTTAGTACATCAAAGTTAGCAACAATAATGCTATATGTTGCAGACAGGTAAATGTCTGAACTTACCTTATCAGTCTCTTCTCTTTTCCTCTCGTGGATCTTTGATCGCCCTCCTCGTAGGTCGATTTTTGGATCCTACAGACAAAACCTTGTCTGTTAATTTCATTCCCATTTATAGCTTTTATTTTTCATTTAAAAGCTTAAATAAAACCTATTTATAACTTTTTAGGCTTTATTTATCATTTTCACCATTTTCCCCCAACTTTTGCAAAATTACGATTTTACCCCTATATTTTGGCAAAATTACAGTTTTGCCCCTGACGGAATTTTATTGATCCAGACTGCATTTTTGGCTCTCAGGAACTTTTCTGACTCTTTTTTAATCATTACCGGGTTTATTTCTATTTTATTTCCACTTTTTACTTTCCCGACCCTCGGGAAGCACTATTCCGACCCTTACGTCGGTTTAGTGATTTTCTATCGTTTCGGGGCCTCAAATGGACGTTTCACTAGTATTTAAAACGTTCACCTAGAATTTCCCGACCTAGGTCTCCGAGGCTCGGGTTTTCCGTTTCCGACTCGGACCTTTATTTCGTTTCCAAAAACGCCCCCCCCTCAGGTTCGGTTTTTCAATCTCACACGCGTTTTATATTTTCAAGGGGACGGGTTACTATTCACGAACCACCCCTTAGGTTTTCCTTATTAAAATTTTCCGTTAGGGACTCGGGTTTCCGTCCCGGCCCTAACTTTTAGTTTTAATTTCCATTTTACCCCGAATGCCGTTTTCGAAATTTCGGCAGCATTTCGGCGTAATTTTAAGGCTTTCGGCGTTAGGTACGCCTCGAACCGTATGTACCTGCCACGTACTATACCATAAGCCTATTTTATGTAAAAGTTTTCCAAACTTTTACATAAAAGCTCACAAAATTCCAATTTCACATTATCACCCACATTACAAAATTTTTTTCACAATTTTTCCCTTAATTTGGTTTCGGTTTTCACAATCAAACCGAACCAAATTTTGTCAAACTTTTCACCACACTTTAGGCCATTCAAATGTCATTTTTTTCAACACATTTTCAAGCCCATTTTCTTGGCATTTTCTGTGACGCCCCGTGCCCTAGGCGGCCTGGACCATCACTGTAAAACTACTGTTTCTTTACTTTTACTTATACTTTCTTGTAATTGAATATTGCTTACTTGAAATATCTTTAATAGTTACCCTAATTTTAGAAGAAATTTTTTTATTTTGCACACGTATTTACTATTCATGTACATGTACTATTAAAAGCAGAATTTGAAACATAATAATAATCTTGCAAACATACTTATACTATTGATTTTGTAGAATAGTATTTTTGAATAGTATCAATCAGCTGCTATTCAAAAATACTATTCAACTATTACTACTCAAAAATATTGTGTAAGCATTACTGTTCAAAAATACTATTTAACGATTACGATTTAAAAGTACCATTTACTGGTACTGTACTGTTACTGTTCAAAATACTGTTTACTTAAACTGTGCGGAAGTTAAACTCGTATGGTGTCCATAACCTCGCCTCACATCCGCCTCCGCCGCCGTCATTGCCCATCGTGGCTTATGCCATAGGACGCTTACCTACAGCATGAACACACTCCGTGAGCTTATGCCCAGTAAATACAACATGTTAACCGCAAAACATGTTTAAACATAATACATACTTAAAACGCATAAGCATGCAAGATAGTCACATATAACACTTAGCATATACCATATCATCACATATCATGTCATAGCTTACAAACTTTATATACCATATGCATACAGATTACTTCATGTAAAAGCATGTATCTTACTGTAGCTAAAAGCATAGCGAACTAATGTGGATAGTGAACTATGCATGATCCGGTTATGTTCAGTTATGCTTTAGCACTCTTTCCTTTCTCTTGTCTATTTAGGGCCTATGTGTCAGTACCGTGTGCGCGCAGACCAACGGTAACGCCCGAGGTCAACTAATGCCGAAAAGCCATCAACTGATGCTTAACTTTTGGCCTTAACTTTCTTTAACTGGAAACCCCTTCAACTGAAGGAGCCGGTACGGCACACCTATTTATTTCCATCTTGTTTAACTGTTCTAGCCATATGCTTCCCTAAGCTATCCCCAATCCTATACGGTAGGGATCTATGGCTTCTAACTTGTTCTTTCATCAATCTACTCGATTGTGAAACTATATGCTCTTATGTATGCTGTGTAACATCGTGTGCATGTAAGGCATACTTAACATACTGTAAAACCATCATTTTAACATCATTTTATTCATGCTGCAGGCGGAGTTATACTTACCTAATTGCAAGCACTTGTATTCGCACCTTTAGAAATTTACAGGTTACTACCTGTCATCAATAACGTCTCTCGTTAATACCTTCTCTAAGCCACCAATACTGTTAGTGACTAAAGTAGATAATTACTTGATACTGATTGCCGTCGGCACTACTTACTCTCTATCTCAAGAGTTAACTTATTCGTATATGGTTAATTAACTTATGGCCCCATAAATTAACTACCACGTCCTTAGGCTACTTTTGCCTATACTCGTCTTTCATGTGGTACCGGGGTCCCTCGGTACCCTATTGTCCTATCTGGGAATTTGGTGTCTAATTTCCGTCACGTTTGATTAACTGTCTTCTTGACAGTTAAATCAACATTCCTCACAATGTTGCTCTGAACACGGTGCTTGACTGATTTACCGAGCAGTCAACTGACCGGTTACCTCACGTTTTGGCAACTAGGTAGCCTATCAGGCTACTATGTGTAGGCTTGGTATAGTAACCGTTCGGGTTACTTCGCTTGTTTGGGTGTGGTAGCCTATCGGGCAACCTTGCATTATGGTGTCGTAGCCGACTAGGCAACCTCTACCATATCTTACTAAAAACGTCCCTTGTTCTTTGTGAAATTCCTTTGAAAACTTTGTTCAAATCTAGAAATTCTTACAAAAGGATTTTTCATTTTGAAAGGGGTATGGTGTCCCCACATTTTTTTGAAAGCAAAGTGTTTGAAATGGTTTGAAAGGGGTATGGTGTCCCCACATTTTTGAAAACGAGTCTCACCTCGCCCCATTGGAGGATGAGGGTGTTTTTGTTGAAATCATTTCTAAGTCATTTAAAGGGAACACATTGTAAATGTGCTAAAAAATGTGGTGTTGGACCACTTTTGAAAATAATTTGAAACTTGTTCGAAATGACTTTGTTTGAGAAATCGGCGTTCATGAAACTTTTCGTCCTCGACAAAATGAACAATTGTTGTGTTCATTTCGGAGCCTAATTCTAATTTTAACGGCTCCTAAATTCATCAAACCCGTGGCCTTTGTGCCCAGTTTTTATAAAAGTTCCAGTTTTACGCACTTTTGAAAACAGGTCTGTTTGGGGCCCGAAACGGCCGAATTTTTTAAACCCGCGTGAGTCAGTTTCAAGGTTTCGTCGAGATCTAAAACTTTTGTGTTTTGACCAAATTCTGGTTCGGCCTCTAAAAGGGTCATTTTAATAAAAATCTGAGACTGTTCATTTGGTCCGGATTTGTTACTCCCAGTTTTGGACACCGAACCAAAACTAGCCAAAAAGCCTATCGTAGGTTCATTTTTTGCCAATGGCTATTTGACGTAAAAATGACCGTATCAAAATTTCCTTAAAACTTTATGTTTTACCAAATCCCAGATTCGGAATCTAATTGGGTCAAACTGGCCAAAATCCGTGGCTGATCCTGGGGACAGATTTTGTGTCCAGCCACCCTCTACAACTCATGCACACACATATCTCAAACCACTTGTAAACTAAAGTAAACACAACCACAACCACAAAAACTTTAAAAACTGAAAGCTAAGGGCTCAAATAACTTATTACAACCCATGTGCATAACCAAATACATATAAATCTCCTTTGATCAAAAACTTAAAAACAACTAACCACAAAAGATGGGGGTTTTTCGGTTTATACCTTAGAGTGCTTTGATCCAAGCACAACCGGGCCAAGGGTGGCTGTCAAGGCTCCATAGAAAACAAAGAGGGTTGAGGGATCATTTGTGGTAGAATGAGAACACAAGGAAAACAAAAAGTTTCTCTTAATATCCAGCCAAGATGAAAAATTACACCATAGAAAAAATTTCGGTTTTAGGGTCTTACCGAAACTACCTTGGAAGAGTGCACCTCTAACAACTTGTGCGGCCAAGCTTTTGTGTGAAAGTTATGTGAAAATATGGGTGGTTTAGGGGCTGAAGAGGGGTCGGATTTTCTGAAGAGAAAGGGGAGAGAAAGCTGTATTTTTCTTGAGTGTTTTTGTGAGCAAATGGAAAAAGTGAAACCTAAGGGTGGTTGCACCTTTTTATAGGCAACTCAAAGCAACTTTGCTTAACTCTAAGCCCTCTTAATTAAGCCATAATTTAGCTCAATTGGGGGACAAAAATCTGTGCTGCAGCCCTTGAAATTTCGGAGCCATGATGGAGGGTGAAAGGGAGCAAGTTTGCATTAAATGGTCATGGTCCTCTTGTCCTTAAAACCCCATTTTTTTAATCTAAAAACTCCAACACATCCCTTGATTTAAGGGATCACTTTCAGCTGGTTTTGCAGCTGGTTTTGCAGCTGTTTTCCTAACCAAAGGGGGCATGGTTTGGTTGGAGTAAAAGTCCAACCGAATCAGTTCTGTGCAGTCCAGTTTTCTACTGCGTTTTTCAGCCCTTTCTCGGCAGTGTTCTAATTTTCATCCAAAAATTGGATTTTCTGAATCTGATTTTTGTACTGACAATTTCTAATTGTTTTATATTGTCAAAGAGCCCATTCTATACCAAATCACTATTCATTCCTATACTGCGGTAGTGTCTACACTGTGTTGTCCTTTCGCACGTAAACCGAGGCGTTCCTAGGCGAAATTTCAGACACAGTCTCTCTTGACTAATTCGGACGTTCTGATTTCAATTTTATCAGTCATATGTCCGTCTGAGGTCGTCTAGACCAATTTTCAGGATCTGTGGGGTCCCACCTCAAAAAACGTGTCAGGTGTCCGTTTGACTAATTTGGGCATCCTGAGTCTAGATATATCAGTTTTAAGTCAAACTAAGGCCGTCTTGGCTAGTAACTTGACACTGCATCTTGCACTATTCACTATTCATGGTTCACTGTTCTCTATTCTAACTGACTAGTCCGAGTGTTCTGACTCCGATTTTGTCAGTCTCTGGGTGAGAAGAGGTCATCCAGACCATTTTCTCGATACTGTACCCTACTAGGGAGATTCTCGTTATTGTGCTCAGACGTTTGGTCCGAGTATTTCAGTGATCTGCTCACCAGTCTTGTGTTAGGAAATGGTCATCCGGACTAGTTTCATGACACTGTGTATCTTATACACTTATACACATAACAGGGTAGACCGAGTTCTCTGTCGGTTACCCCTTTTCAGTGTATGAATAGTAATAAACAGTACTGCACCTGTTTAGTCTATTCAACTGGAATTTATGCTACATTTATCAACTTAATTACTCATTTCATAGTAATTAGGTTTCACGCATTACGAGAGTCTTCAAATTGGCTCTCTGTTCAGTACACGGCCTTCTACAAGGGTTCTAACACGGGCGTGTATGGCTTGAGCACGGGCATGTGCTAGCTAGGCTTTCTCAACACGACCGTGTCTTGGACCATGCTCACTTACCCGAGTGGTACACGGCCACTTACACAGCCGTGTACCTGACCATATAAAACTACACGGCCATGTTAACTCACACGGCCTCTCTCATAAAACAATCCGATTAGTACACGGTTTCTTACACGACCATGTACCTGACCGTGTTCGATGTATTTGGACTAAAAACGCATCAAATTATTCCTTAGCTTCTCATTGAATAATTTACTGAGTTACAAGGACTGGGTGGTCCTTACAACCTACCCCCCTTACAAAATTTTCGTCCTCGAAAATTAGAATAAATCCGGGAAGTCTCTCTTCATGTCCTCTTCCCTTTCCCATGTAGCTTCTTTTATGTTGTGATTCCGCCACAGCACTTTCACAAGCGGGATCACTTTATTCCTGAGGACTTTGCTCTCCTTAGCTAAAATCTGCACTGGTCTTTCCTCATATGTCAGGTCGGCGTGTACTTCAACAGGCTCTTGACTCAGTATGTGGGAACTATCAGGCACGTATTTCTTCAGCATCGAGACGTGGAAAACGTTATGCACGAATGCTAACTCGGTAGGGAGCGCTAACCTGTAGGCTACCTTCCCAATTCTTTCGAGGATCTCGAAGGGTTCTATATATCGAGGGCTGAGCTTTCCTTTCTTCCCAAAGCGCATCACCCCTTTCATGGGTGCTACCTTGAGGAAAACTGAATCTCCTTACTGAAACTCGAGAGGTCTGCGTCGTTTATCAGCGTAACTCTTCTGACGACTATGAGCTATCTCCAGTCTCTCCCGTATAATCTTCACGTCTTCTGTTGTACTTTTGATGAAGTCCGTGCTAGTGAGCTGTTTCTCTCTAGTCTCATGCCAGTGGACCGGAGATCTACATTTCCTTCCATAGAGTGCCTCGTATGATGCCATTCCGATCGAGGAATGGTAGCTGTTGTTGTACGAGAACTCTATTAGCGGCAGCTTTTGGTCCCAATTCCCCTTGAAGTCTAGGGCACACGCTCTCAACATATCTTCCAACGTTTGTATTGTCCTTTCTGACTGACCGTCGGTTTGAGGGTGGAAAGCTGTGCTAAACTTCAACTTAGTCCCCATTGAAGTTTGGACGCTCTGCCAAAACCTTGAAGTGAAGCGCCCATCACGATCTGAAATTATTGACTTGGTTACACCGTGCAGTCTTACTATCTGGGCCACGTACATTTCTGCTAGCCTCTCCACTGAGTAGCTCAACTTCATGGCTAAGAATCGAGCTGATTTCGTCAGTCGGTCCACAATTACCCAGATGGCATCGTTTCCACTGGATGTTCTGGGCAGTCCGACCACGAAGTCCATTGTAATTTGTTTCCATTTCCACTCAGGAAGCTCGATTTTCTGCAGTTCTCCTCCAGGTCGTTGATGTTCTACTTTAATTTTTTGACATGTAAGGCACTTTGCGACAAATTCAGTGACATCACCCTTCATCTTAGGCCACCAAAAAATGTCTTTCAAGTCTTTGTATAGCTTATTTTCCCCTGGATGAACTGAGTATGGTGTGTCATGCTTCTGAAAGGATCCTTTTCCTGAGTTCTTCATCCTTCGGAACGCACACTCTACCTCTAAAATAGAGTATGCCCTCCTTAGAGACTTGGAATTCTGACTTCCGGTCCTCCATTGGCTCCTTCTTGTGCTTGTTCAGGGTTAAATCGAGGTCTTGGCCGGCCTTGATTTCTTCTAGGAGTGTTGATTGGAGGGTCATTTCAGACAACTTCCCTGTTAGAATCTCGATTTTGCCGTTACATAGCTCCTTCTGTAGGGCTTTTGGCAAGGCATTGATAGCCATAAGCGATGAAGAGTACTTCCTACTGAGTGCATCAGCCACCTTATTGGCTTTCCCTGGGCGATACAGGATCTCGCAGTCGTAATCCTTCACCAATTCTAGCCATCTTCGCTGCCTCATGTTGAGCTCCTTCTGCGTGAAGATGTATTTGAGGCTTTGGTGGTCCGTATAAATCTCACACTTGACGCCATATAGATAATGCCTCCATATTTTCAGTGCAAACACGACCGCTGCTAGGTCTAGGTCATGAGTCGGATAATTCCTCTCGTGGTTCTTAAGTTGTCGTGAGGCATAAGCGACTACTTTCCCATTCTGCATTAGTACGGCTCCTAGTCCGGTCTTAGATGCATCACTGTAGATTACAAAATTTCCCTGTCCAGCGTCTAGTATAGTCAGGATCGGAGCGCTCGTGAGTCTGTGTTTTAGCTCCTGGAAGCTTTTCTCGCATCTATCTGTCCACTCATACTTCTTCTCCTTCTTAGTGAGTGCTGTGAGTGGTGCGGCTAACTTCGAGAACCCTTCTACGAAACGTTTGTAATAGCCTGCTAGGCCTAGGAAACTGCGGATCTCCGTTACGTTCTTCGAAGTCGGCCATTCGCTGACTGCTTCGACTTTCACTGGGTCTACTAATACTCCGTCCTTGGAGACCACGTGACCAAGAAAATGGACCTTTTCCAGCCAAAACTCACACTTGGAGAATTTGGCGTATAGCTGGTGCTCCTTTAGCTTGAGTAGAATAGCTTTCAGATGCTCCTCGTGTTTCTCCCTTGTCTTAGAATACACAAGTATGTCATCGATAAACACAATGACAAACTTGTCTAAGAACTCCTTGAATACTCTATTCATCAGATCCATGAAGGCTACAGGGGCATTCGTTAGTCCGAATGACATAACGAGGAACTCGTAGTGTCCATATCGTGTACGAAAGGCTGTCTTGGGTATGTCTGCATCTTTAATCCGTAGTTGGTGATACCCGGAACATAGGTCGATTTTTGAGAACACTGCAGCGTCTCGGAGCTGGTCAAACAGATCGTCGATTCGTGGCAACGGATACTTGTTCTTTATAGTGACCTTGTTCAGCTCCCTGTAATCGATGCACATCCTTAATGTTCCATCCTTCTTCTTCACGAATAAAACTGGTGCTCCCCACGGTGAACAGCTCTGTCGAATGAAGCCCTTGTCCATTAGATCCTTCAACTGGGCCTGGAGTTCCTTTAACTCTGTCGGGGCCATTCTATATGGGGCCTTGGAGATGGGGGCTGATCCTGGTAACAGCTCGATCTCGAATGATATCTCCCTTTCTGGCGGAAGTCCTGGCAGATCCTCTGGGAATACTTCTATGAATTCTCTGACCATTGGGACATCTTCAGGCCTTATCTCCGCTTTATGGTTACTGTCTACCATGTGTGCTAGGAAACCGACGTATCCACTGGATAGAAGTTTGTGAGCCCTTATAGCGGATATTATTATCTTCGGCTGCTTTAACGATAGCCCTTTGTAGATAAACTTCTTGTTCCCGTTCAGCTCGAAGGTAACCTCTCGTCTTCGACAGTCTATTATGGCACTGTACTTAGCGAGGAAGTCCATTCCCACGATTACATCGTAGTCGCACATGTCGATGACGATTAGATCTATACTTAGCTCGTAGCCACTGATAACTACTGGTACATGTCTTGCCCAATAGCTAGACAATAAAACTTCCCCGGAGGGAAGGGCAGTTCGGAAAGTTTGGTTCATCTTGTCTATGTTCTAACCTAGTTCTCTAGCAAACTTTGATGACATAAAGGAATGCGTAGCTCCAGAATCAAATAATACTAATGCAGTGGAGTTGGCAACAGAAAGCTGACCTGTCACCACGGTTGAGGTCCCAGCTTCTGCATCCTCCCTTGTAAAGGCATAAATTCTCCCCTGCATCTCTGGAGCTTCCAGTCTACCTTGGGTGATGGGTGTACCTTCAATTCTGGCTTGGGCGATATGTAGTTGGCCGCTACTGGCACGGGCTTGGCCCTGCTGATTCTGAGGGTTTGAGCGGCATTGCTTAGCGAAGTGGCCTTCCTTACCACAGATGTAGCAACCGTTAGTGCCTAAGCGGCACTCCCCTAGGTGGTTCTTCCCGCACTTCAGGCAAGGAGGGTGCTGACTGCCATTTCCTCCCCGATTGTTCTTCTTCTGGGGAAAATTCCTCTGTTGCCCTTGGTTATTCTGGCTTCCTCTCCTCTTGTTGTTATGGGACTGTCGGTTACTCTGACTGTTTCCCATATTCTGACCCTTATGTTATGAATCGGGGTTCGGTCTTCCCCTGTTGGGTTTGGCCAGTGTCTTCTCCTCTCTCTTGGCCTTGAAGATCTGTGCTTTCCTCTCCCTATCTTAGGCCAACCAGTATTCGGCCCTGATGGCTCGACTAACACACTCAGCTACCGTTGTTGGTCCGTGGCTTCCACCACATACTTGGACGGCAATGTCGGTTCTAAACATCTTCAGCATCCTTCTGACCCTTTCCTTTTCGGTTGGCACCAGGTCGGGGCATAGTCGAGCTAGCTGCTCGAACTTGCGGACAGCTTCCATTACAGTCATATTACCTTGGCGTAGATTGTTGAACTCATCTTGTTGTGCTGCTAAGGCTTCATCATTGAAATACATTTCTCTGAACTCCATAATGAAGTCTGCCCAGTTCATTGCATTAATATCTCTCCTAATAGCCACTGTTTTCCACCACTGTCGTGCTCCTTTCCATAGGGCAAGGGATGCACACAGTACCTTTTCCCTCTCAGTCAGCCCTACAAGGTCTAGGATGACTTGGATGTCAGTTAGCCAGTCATCTGCCTCGATAGGGTTAGTTGTCCCCTCAAACTCTGGTGCCTTCAGACGTCGAAATCGCTCGTATAAGTCACCATCTCTTGAGACTGGTAAGGGAACATCTGCTGCTGCAGGAGCAACCACAACTGGTGGTGCTGGAGCTGCCTGGACTGATGGGGCTCCTGGGTCGGCTTGGGCTGGCACCTCTACGGGTTGTGGTGTATGAGATTGTTGGTTGACTTGCTCCTTGAGCTGAGCAAGCTCTTGTTGTTGGTTCATCATCATCTCCTGCATGGCTGTGAGCCGTGCCATTAACTCATCTTCTCGAGTGGCTTGATTAGTCTGAGCTCTTGTTCTTGTCATTTCTTCTGATGTAACCCTATCACACAACGGGAAAAAGAACTATAAGTTTTGCTTTTATCACACTTTGTACTTGGGAATCGTATCGCATATCATCTTAATGATTTTATTCAATCATCATGAATATAAGCATACATATTATATCTTTCCTTTCTTTTTCTTTACTGTGATGTTCACTACGATTTGTATCTTAACTTATCGTATTGAAACATCTTCTAAGTGCTAGGACCTATCTCGCACATACTGTCACACTATACTCATGTGTGAAAAAAAAAATATCTGAGCCCTTGGACAATGGTGTTGCTTTTCATATATCATAAGAAAGTACATAACTTTGGGTTGTTGGGAGAGATACACACTTCCCAAGATACGGTCTCAACAAGTACATTAACTTAGGTCTAGCGAGGAAAGCTACTGCTTCCTTCTATACACACATACATAGCTTAGACAAAACTACCGAGGTAGAGTGCAGTTACTCTGACGTGATCACTGATTCTGGATCGGACATCTCTTCGCCGTCACTTTCATCGAGGGGGAATTCGTCTGGATCCTCCTCGTCCTCCAAGTCTGAACTGACCTCATCATTACTAGCGATAATGACTTGAGGTTCCGGCTCATACTCCTCCATCTCCTCATCATCATTGGAGAAATAGGGGATGTCATCATCATCCTCTGGTTCTTCAAAGCGGTACTCAGCCAATGGTATAGCTGGAATAGGGTCCTCCTCATGAGCGGCAAGATTAGCAGCATTATGTGCCCGCTCGTAGTTCCTAATGTTGACCGCATCGACTTCGGCATACTCTATCTCTTGAAGGAAACGCCTTAAATCTTGATGTGGTGGAGGGTAGGGGACAAGTTCCCTAACGTCCCTGGGTACCCCTCTCCAAACTAGCTCAGCTACTTCTCGAAAAGAGCGGTCGAAGGGAATGTAGGGTAGCATCGCATCCTTAAACCTCCGACAATAATGCGCCATGGTCTCTCCTTCATCGACATCCCACATACCTGAGAGGACGTCGTACCTCCTCTCGTGCATGTCTCTCCATGTGCCGAAATTCCTATTTGGACCATAGAGTTTCTCGAATGCGGGTGGTGCAAACATGGCATGGAGTTCCTGGCAGAAAGTGGCCTAATCTGGCACTAGTTTTCCATCCCTTCGCTGGTCCAGCCACCAAGCCAATGCTGGTCCATCTAACTTGCTGCTTGCTAGCTCCACTTGCAGGTGAGGTAGGGCATGGCAGGTACGAAAGGCTACCTCCACCTGCTGAACCCATCTCAACAGATTGTAAGGCCTATGCTGACCATCGAACATATCTAAGTCCATTTCGACGAAGGCATGACTTACTGCCCTATCGTCGTCTTGGTGTTGAGGGTCTACCGGTGCAGCCATATCTCCTATTACAATATGGATGTTAACTTATATACTGATACTGAAGGATAATTAAACTAACTTACTTGGACAGATGAGGCAGGCGTGCAGCGATGTGAGGTAGGGTGGCAGGAAACCGCTCTGATACCAACGTGACGCCCCGTGCCCTAGGCGGCCCGGACCATCACTGTAAAACTACTGTTTCTTTACTTTTACTTATACTTTCTTGTAATTGAATATTGCTTACTTGAAATATCTTTAATAGTTACCCTAATTTTAGAAGAATTTTTTTTTTGCACACGTATTTACTATTCATGTACATGTACTATTAAAAGCAGAATTTGAAACATAATAATAATCTTGCAAACATACTTATACTATTGATTTTGTGGAATAGTATTTTTGAATAGTATCAATCAGCTGCTATTCGAAAATACTATTCAACTATTACTACTCAAAAATATTGTGTAAGCATTACTGTTCAAAAATACTATTTAACGATTACTATTTAAAAGTACCATTTACTGGTACTGTACTGTTACTATTCAAAATACTGTTTACTTAAACTGTGCGGAAGTTAAACTCGTATGGTGTCCATAACCTCGCCTCACATCCGCCTCCGCCACCGTCATTGCCCATCGTGGCTTATGCCATAGGACGCTTACCTACAGCATGAACACACTCCGTGAGCTTATGCCCAGTAAGTACAACATGTTAACCGCAAAACATGTTTAAACATAATACATACTTAAAACGCATAAGCATGCAAAATAGTCACATATAACACTTAGCATATACCATATCATCACATATCATGTCATAGCATACAAACTTTATATACCATATGCATACAGATTACTTCATGTAAAAGCATGTATCTTACTGTAACTAAAAGCATAGCGAACTAATGCGGATAGTGAACTATGCATGATCCGGTTATGTTCAGTTATGCTTTAGCACTCTTTCCTTTCTCTTGTCTATTTAGGGCCCATGTGTCAGTACCGTGTGCGCGCAGACCAACGGTAACGCCCGAGGTCAACTAATGCCGAAGAGCCATCAACTGATGCTCAACTTTTGGCCTTAACTTTCTTTAACTGGAAACCCCTTCAACTGAAGGAGCCGGTACGGCACACCTATATATTTCCATCTTGTTTAACTGTTCTAGCCATATGCTTCTCTAAGCTATCCCCAATCCTATATGGTAGGGATCTATGGCTTCTAACTTGTTCTTTCATCAATCTACTCGATTGTGAAACTATATGCTCTTATGTATGCTGTGCAACATCGTGTGCATGTAAGGCATACTTAACATACTGTAAAACCATCATTTTAACATCATTTTATTCATGCTACAGGCGGAGTGATACTTACTTAATTGCAAGCACTTGTATTCGCACCTTTAGAAATTTGCAGGTTACTACCTGTCATCAATAACGTCTCTCGTTAATACCTTCTCTAAGCCACCAATACTGTTAGTGACTAAAGTAGATAATTACTTGATACCGATTGCCGTCGGCACTACTTACTCTCTATCTCAAGAGTTAACTTATTCGTATATGGTTAATTAACTTATGGCCCCATAAATTAACTACCACGTCCTTAGGCTACTTTTGCCTATACTCGTCTTTCATGTGGTACCGGGGTCCCTCGGTACCCTATTGGCCTATCTGGGAATTTGGTGTCTAATTTCCGTCACGTTTGATTAACTGTCTTCTTGACAGTTAAATCAACATTCCTCACAATGTTGCTCTGAACACGGTGCTTGACTGATTTACCGATCAGTCAACTGACCGGTTACCTCACGTTTTGGCAACTAGGTAGCCTATCAGGCTACTATGTGTAGGCTTGGTATAGTAACCGTTCGGGTTACTTCGCTTGTTTGGGTGTGGTAGCCTATCGGGCTACCTTGCATTATGGTGTCATAGCCGACTAGGCTACCTCTACCATATCTTACTAAAAACGTCCCTTGTTCTTTGTGAAATTCCTTTGGAAACTTTGTTCAAATCTAGAAATTCTTACAAAAGGATTTTTCATTTTGAAAGGGGTATGGTGTCCCCACATTTTTTTGAAAGCAAAGTGTTTGAAATGGTTTGAAAGGGGTATGGTGTCCCCACATTTTTGAAAACGAGTCTCACCTCGCCCCATTGGAGGATGAGGGTGTTTTTGTTGAAATCATTTCTAAGTCATTTAAAGGGAACACATTGTAAATGTGCTAAAAAATGTGGTGTTGGACCACTTTTGAAAATAATTTGAAACTTGTTCGAAATGACTTTGTTTGAGAAATCGGCGTTCATGAAACTTTTCGTCCTCGACAAAATGAACAATTGTTGTGTTCATTTCGGAGCCTAATTCTAACTCTAATGGCTCCTAAATTCATCAAACCCGTGGCCTTTGTGCCCAGTTTTTATAAAAGTTCCAGTTTTACGCACTTTTGAAAACAGGTCTGTTTGGGGCCCGAAACGGCCGAATTTTTTAAACCCACGTGAGTCAGTTTCAAGATTTCGTCGAGATCTAAAACTTTTGTGTTTTGACCAAATTCTGGTTCGGCTTCTAAAAGGGTCATTTTAATAAAAATCTGAGACTGTTCATTTGGTCCGGATTTGTTACTCCCAGTTTTGGACACCGAACCAAAACTAGCCGAAAAGCCTATCGTAGGTTCATTTTTTGCCAATGGCTATTTGACGTAAAAATGACCGTATCAACATTTCCTTAAAACATTATGTTTTACCAAATCCCAGATTCGGAATCTAAGTGGGTCAAACTGGCCAAAATCCGTGGCAGATCCTGGGGACAGATTTTGTGTCCAGCCACCCTCTACACACTCATGCACACACATATCTCAAACCACTTGTAAACTAAAGTAAACACAACCACAACCACAAAAACTTTAAAAACTGAAAGCTAAGGACTCAAATAACTTATTACAACCCATGTGCATAACCAAATACATATAAATCTCCTTTGATCAAAAACTTAAAAACAACTAACCACAAAAGATGGGGGTTTTTCGGTTTATACCTTAGAGTGCTTTGATCCCAGCACAACCGGGCCAAGGGTGGCTGTCAAGGCTCCATAGAAAACAAAGAGGGTTGAGGGATCATTTGTGGTAGAATGAGAACACAAGGAAAACAAAAAGTTTCACTTAATATCCAGCCAAGATGAAAAATTACACCATAGAAAAAATTTCGGTTTTAGGGTCTTACCGAAACTACCTTGGAAGAGTGCACCTCTAACAACTTGTGTGGCTAAGCTTTTGTGTGAAAGTTATGTGAAAATATGGGTGGTTTAGGGGCTGAAGAGGGGTCGGATTTTCTGAAGAGAAAGGGGAGAGAAAGCTGTATTTTTCTTGAGTGTTTTTGTGAGCAAATGGAAAAAGTGAAACCTAAGGGTGGTTGCACCTTTTTATAGGCAACTCAAAGCAACTTTGCTTAACTCTAAGCCCTCTTAATTAAGCCATAATTTAGCTCAATTGGGGGACAAAAATCTGTGCTGCAGCCCTTGAAATTTCAGAGCCATGATGGAGGGTGAAAGGGAGCAAGTTTGCATTAAATGGTCATGGTCCTCTTGTCCTTAAAACCCCATTTTTTTACTCTAAAAACTCCAACACATCCCTTGATTTAAGGGATCACTTTCAGCTGGTTTTGCAGCTGGTTTTGCAGCTGTTTTCCTAACCAAAGGGGGCATGGTTTGGTTGGAGTAAAAGTCCAACCGAATCAGTTCTGTGCAGTCTAGTTTTCTACTATGTTTTTCAGCCCTTTCTCGACAGTGTTCTAATTTTCATCCAAAAATTGGATTTTCTGAATCTGATTTTTGTACTGATGATTTCTAATTGTTTTATATTGTCTAAGAGCCCATTCTATGCCAAATCACTATTCATTCCTATACTGCGGTAGTGTCTACACTGTGTTGTCCTTTCGCACGCAAACCGAGGCGTTCCTAGGCGAAATTTCAGACACAGTCTCTCTTGACTAATTCGGACGTTCTGATTTCAATTTTATCAGTCATATGTCCGTCTGAGGTCATCTAGACCAGTTTTCAGGATCTGTGGGGTCCCACCTCGAAAAACGTGTCAGGTGTCCGTTTGACTAATTTGGGCATCCTGAGTCTAGATATATCAGTTTTAAGTCAAACTAAGGCCGTCTTGGCCAGTAACTTGACACTGCATCTTGCACTATTCACTATTCACCATTCACTATTCATGGTTCACTGTTCTCTGTTCTAACTGACTAGTCCGAGTGTTCTGACTCCGATTTTGTCAGTCTCTGGGTGAGAAGAGGTCATCCAGACCATTTTCTCGATACTGTACCTTACTAGGGAGATTCTCGTTATTGTGCTCAGACGTTTGGTCCGAGTATTTCAGTGATCTGCTCACCAGTCTTGTGTTAGGAAATGGTCATCCGGACTAGTTTCATGACACTGTGTATCTTATACACTTATACACATAACAGGGTAGACCGAGTTCTCTGTCGGTTACCCCTTTTCAGTGTATGAATAGTAATAAACAGTACTGCACCTGTTTAGTCTATTCAACTGGAATTTATGCTACATTTATCAACTTAATTACTCATTTCATAGTAATTAGGTTTCACGCATTACGAGAGTCTTCAAATTGGCTCTCTGTTCAGTACACGGCCTTCTACAAGGGTTCTAACACGGGCGTGTATGGCTTGAGCACAGGCATGTACTAGCTAGGCTTTCTCAACACGACCGTGTCTTGGACCATGCTCACTTACCCGAGTGGTACACGGCCACTTACACAGCCGTGTACCTGACCATATAAAACTACACGGCCATGTTAACTCACACGGCCTCTCTCATAAAACAATCCGATCAGTACACGGTTTCTTACACGACCATGTACCTGACCGTGTTCGATGTATTTGGACTAAAAACGCATCAAATTATTCCTTAGCTTCTCATTGAATAATTTACTGAGTTACAAGGACGGGGTGATCCTTACATTTTCAACCAATTTCTTAGGGTTATAACCCACGGCCTCATGAATGGAAATCATACTCAACATTTTTCTTTCATGCTTTCAATTATAAATCATCATTTGCATATTAAATTGCATGATTTCAATCAACCAAATATCACATAAACCATGCAAAATTTTTCTTCCAAACCTTTAACAAACCCCACGGCCACCTTATATAATTCCCACCAAAAATTTTTTTCAAACTTTTCACAATGAAATTCATGCTTTATTCTTCACCAATTTTAAGCTTGGAAGCAAGTTAGCAATTAAACCACAACTTTTTCTCATTGGTTACTTAAGGTAACCCATGGATTTTCCCTTGAAAAACCAACAAAATTTCGGTTTTTCTCTAAACAATTTGCATGGTTTTCTTCCTTATTACATCCTTAACATAACCCAACATCAAATCCATGAAAAACAACCAAAAATTTTCCATCTTTTTCTCACTATTCACCCACGGATTTCATGAAGACAAACCATGAAAAAATCAAGTGCAAGGGAAGTTACCTTGGTCTAATACTTCCTTTGTCTTCAAGGAGTGTTTTGACACACTTTTTGTGAAGAAATTTTGAAGAAATCTCTTGGTTCTCCTTGGGTGGCTCACGTAGACACCATGGAAATAACTTAGAAAAATTTTGTTATGGTTTTTGGCTTGAAATTTGGTTTCGGCCTTTTGTTCCTAAAGTGGCCGACTTATGCATGAAAGAAAGCCAGTTAATTTGGCTCTAAACCAATGAGAATTAACCACCTTTCATCACCATTTCTTTCCACATTTTTCAAAAATTAAAAAGGGTGAATTTTGGCCAAATCTTGGCCTTTAGATCAAAAAGTGGATGAATCATGGCCATTAATGCCACCAACCACCCTATTTCTTTCATTTATAAATTTTGATTTATGATGTCATAAATACTAAAGTGAAAGTTGACTTTGACTTTCACTATTCACATTAATTCGATTACTTTTTGACCGATACCGGTTCGAGCCGAAATTTTCCTGAAATCGTTCCGGCGTGTTCCTGAGGTCTCCTGTGCAGTCGGATCAATTTAATCTGCTTCCGTTTAATCAAAATAAATCCCGGAAGTTTACCGTCTTTTACTGCCTCGGTTAGGGTTTTCAATGCCGGTTTTGGCACCGTTTCACCCGTTTCAACTCAGTAAATTTTTCCAACACTGAATTCTTACTCGTCGGTATTGTTAGAACATTTTCATATATTCTAAACAATATAAATACATTTATTTCCCTCTTTAAATAGTACAAATTGTTATATACATACAATTGTACATTTTCATCCGAGAATTGCCTGAATTTCCCGGTTGTTACAGCTATAGAGGACAAGAGTTCAGAATTTAAGATCCTTAAGGATGACGTACTCTACTACAGAGATAGAGTGTGTGTTCTGAAAGATGAAGAACTCAAGAAGCGAATCCTTTTGGAACCTTACGAGACGTCATATTCCATACATCCGATAGCGAATAAGATGTACAAGTACTTGAAGGAAAGCTTTTGGTGGCCTGAAATGAAGAATGACATTGTCAAGTTCGTTGCCAGATACCTTACATGCCAGAAGGTTAAGGCAGATCACCAGCGCCCAGGAGGATAATCGTAGGAAATTAAGCTACCCGAGTGGAAATAGGACCAGATTACGATGAAATTCGTAGTCGGACTGCCGAAGGCGTCAAACGATAATGACGCAATCTGGGTGATTGTAGACAGACTGATGAAATCAGTTAATTTTTTTTTAGCAATGAAAGTTAGCTACTTGGTGGAATGACTAGCAGAATCCATGCGGCACAGTTCGTGAAACGGCACGAAGTACCAGAGTCGATCGTCTCAGATCGTAGTGGACACTTTACCTCCAGATTTTTGGCGAAGTGTTCAGGCTACATTACGGTCCAAGTGAGAGTTCAGCGTAGCATTTCGTCCTCAGACCGACAGTTAGTCTAAGAGGACCATACAGATGTTAGAGGACATGTTGAGACCTGCGTCCTAGACTTCAAAGGAAATTGGAATCAAAAGCTACCATTGAGCGAGTTCTCATACAACAGCAACTACCATTTCTAGATAGGAATGGCACCGTACGAGGCACATTGTGGAAGGAAATGCAGATCTCTGGCTCATTAGTACGAGTTTGGAGAGAAACGACCAGTTAGCTCAAACATCATCAAGAATACCATGGTAGACGTGAAGCTAATACGAGAAACGTTGATACAGCACACAGTCGACAGAAAAATTTTGACGATAAGCGCTATAGACCCCTTAAGTTTCAAGTAAGAGACTTGGTCTTTATCAAGGCGGCACCCATGAAAGGGATGGTGCATTTTGAAATGAAAGAAAAGCTCAGTCCTAGGTACATAGGACCCTCGAGATAATAGAGAAAGCCGGGAAGGTGGCTTATAGACTAGCACTTCCTCCCGAGTTAGTTACAGTGCACAACGTCTTTCATGTCTTGATGCTGAAAAAGTACGCGCCAGACAGCTCCCATGTTCCTAGCCAAGAATCCGTTGTAGTATACGCTGATCCAACGTACGAGGAGAGACCCGTGCGGATCTTAGTTAGAAAGGAGAAAGTACTTAGGAATGAAGTATACCGCTAGTAAAAGTGTTGTGGCGGAGTCATAGTGTTGAGGAAGCCACATGAGAATGGGAAGAAGACATGAGAAGAGACTTCCCGTAATTATTCTAATTTTCGAGGACGAAAATTTTGTAAGGGGGGTAGGTTGTAATGACTGCCATTTTCATGGCACCTACTTACCATGTAATAAGTCATTAAGGAATAAAATGGACATAATTTAATGTCTTTTAGCAAATTTAAGAAACATGGTCAAGTACACGACTGTGTAAGAGGCTGTGTACCGCTCAGATAGATGAATGTGTTTCAAAGACATGGCCGTGTTGAGTAGTCTCAACTAGTACACGCCCGCGTTCGAAATGTACACGCCCGTGTTGCGTTGCACATGCACGTGTAAGAGTCCGTATAGAAGGCTGTGTAATGAGCCGAGAGCCACAGTAATGACTCTCATGAATTATGAAACTTAATTACTATGTAATGATGTAATTAAGTTAATAAGCACAGTGTGCTTTTCAGTTGAATGAATTAAACAGGAATAGTAACGTTTAATTACTATTCATGCAGTGAAAGGGGTAATCGACAGTGAAATCGGTCTACCCTATTATGTGAGTATGCGTTGAGACACGCAATATCAAGAAACCGGTCTAGACGACCATTTCATGATACAGAACTGATGAGCTAATCATCAGTACGCTCAGACTGGTCATCTGAGCGCAGCAGTGATAATTGCCCTAATAGATGTACAGTATGGAGAAAAGTGGTCTAGATGACCTCTTCTCGCCCAAAGACTGACAAAATCGGAGTCAGAACGCTCTGATTAGTCAGTCAGATAGTGAATAGTGATTAGTGAACAGTGTGATACGCAGTGTCAGGTTAGTGGCCAAGACGGCCTTAATCTGACATAAAACTGATATATTAATAGTCAGCAGGCTCAATCTGGTCAATTGAGCACAAAATGTAGATTTTGTTTAAAAGATACGTAGTATCGGGATGAGGGTCAAGACGACCTTTTCTCAACCCGAAACTGATATATTTAGACTCAGGACACCCAAATTAGTCAATCGGGCACCTAACACGTTTTTCGAAACGGGGTCATACAGATCTCGAAAACTGGTCTAGAAGACCGCAGATGGACGTAAAACTGATAAATTTGAAATCAGCACGTCCAAATTAGTCAAGAGAGACTGTGTTTGAAATTTCACGCGAAAACGCCTCGTTATGCGTGCACAGTGTCAACACAGTGTAGGCCTAACCACGGTATCAAGAAATTGGTCAAGATGACCTTTTCTTGATATAAAACTGATATATTTGGAATCAGAATGCTCAAATTAGTCATTTGAGCACAAAAAGTAATTTTTGACCGGGAAACTGGTCGAGACGACCTCGGATGAAGATAAAACTGATATATTTGGGTTCAGCAAGCCCAAATTAGTCAGCATAGCCTATCTTAAAATTTTTCAAAAAATTAGTATAAAAGGACGGAATTTTTGGGACTATTGAAAAATAGCCCCCATAATTTTTCCAAATCCCATTTCCTCCCCCAACATCACACGAGGATGAACAGTGATCGACCATCGAATCCGGCCTCCGTTTTCGACACCGCCGGCACCATTGGAAAGCTCTCGACGAGCTGATTCCAACGGTGGGCCGAGTTGACCGAACCGACGCCGGAGCACGCCGCACGCGCCGCCCAAAGCCGCTGGTGGCCGAATTTTTCAAACCGCCGTATCTTCGCCGTCTGACCTCCAAATGCCACGATTCCGGTACCAATGGATTCGTGGTGAAGTGTAGAATAAAACCCAGGCTTCATTTCACGTCAACAGCCACCGGATCGCACCGCCCAAGGTTCACCGTCGCCGTCGCTGTCGCCGCCGTCGGATCTCACTATTCCGGTGGAGTTGAGTTGGAAGGTGGATATCAAAATGCTCAGAACAACACGTAGATCAAAAGCCCCAAATCAATTTTGGGCAACAATGCCGGAAAATGAAGATCCAACACCGCCGCCGTCGCCGACTTTTCGAGGGCCGATTTCCGGTGATAGGAGCCTCGATTGGTGAAATTGACACCACCAATGGGTTCCTCTCGTTGAGCTCTTCAAGATGGTGGTCGCCACTCCCATCGCCGCCGTGGTCAACGCCGGTCAACAGCGGTCAACGCCGGTCAACGGCGACCCGGAGACCGAAAATTGAAGAATGGCCTGTTGGCCTATTTTTGACGTTCCAAACACATCCGCGGCATCGGATTTGCAAACCGGAGTTTCAAAAGTGAAGAACGACGATTCAAAGATTGTGCGGCCGAGACCGAACAGTTCGTCCGACCGCCGACGGAAACGATTTTGGTAGTGGTTTTGATCCCTTGATTCCTCAATTTATTATTAGAAATAATTATGTATGAATTATGGTTTACTGACTTGAGGAATTGTAAGAAAAAGGGATGAAATGTCAAAAAAGAGAATATGAGGAAATGTGAATATTTTTACGTAAAAAGCGGAGCTTTTACGTAAAAATTAGGCCTCTGGTTTAGTACGTGGCAAGTTAAGTAATAGAGTTTTTAGTGACGGTCCGGGCCGCTTAGGGTACGGGGCGTCACACCATAATAGTGCCCGTAGCACATATGTACCTAACTTATAGTTAGTACATTAAAGTTAGCAACAATAATGCTATATGTTACAGACAGGTAAATGTCTGAACTTACCTTATCAGTCTCATCTCTTTTTCTCTCTTGGATCTTTGATCGCCCTCCTTGTAGGTCGATTTTTGGATCCTACAGACAAAACATTGTCTGTTAATTTTATTTCCATTTATAACCTTTATTTTTCATTAAAAAGCTTAAATAAAACCTATTTATAACTTTTTAGGCTTTATTTATCATTTTCCCCATTTTTCTCAACTTTTACAAAATTACGATTTTGCCCCTATATTTTGGTAAAATTACAATTATGCCCCTGACGGAATTTTCTCGATCCAGACTGCATTTTTGGCTCTCAGGAACTTTTCTGACTCTTTTCTAATCATTACCGGGTTCGTTTCTATTTTATTTCCATTTTTCACTTTCCCGACCCTCGGGAAGCACTATTCCAACCTTTACGTCGGTTTAGTGATTTTCTATCGTTTCGGAGCCTCAAATGGACGTTTCACTTGTATTTAAACGTTCATCTAGACATTCCCGATCTAGGTCTTCGAGGCTCGGATTTTCCGTTCTCGACTCGGACCTTTATTTCATTTCCAAAAATGCCCCCCCCTCGGGGTCGGTTTTTTTTTTTTTCAGTTTCACTCACGTTTTACATTTTTAGGGGACGGGTTACTATTCACAAACCACCCCTTAGGTTTTCCTTATTCAATTTTCCGTTAGGGACTCAAGTTTCCGACCCGACCCCAAACTTTTATTTTTAATTCCCATTTTACCCCAAATGCTGTTTTCGAAATTTCGTCAGCATTTCGGCGTAATTTTAAGGCTACCGGCGTTAGGTACGCCTCGAACCATATGTACCTGCCACGTACTATACCACAAGCCTATTTTATGTAAAAGTTTTACAAACTTTTACATAAAAGCTCACAAAATTCCAAATTCACATTTTGAACCACATTACACAAATTTTTTTTTTCAATTTTGCCCTTAGTTTTTGGCCACGGTTTTGACAATCAAAACCTAACCAAAACTTCTCAAATTTTCCACCAATTTTTAGGCTATTCAAATGTCATTTTCTAACATATTTTCAAGCCAATTTCATTGCATTTTTCAACACAATTCCTAGGGTTTTTATCCTCACATAACCCACGGCCACACTAAGGGGAAACATACCCCAAATTTTCTTTTCTTGCTTTCAATCACAATTCCATCATTTACATTATAAAATGCATGATTTAAATCATCCAAATATCAAGTAAACCATGCAAAATTTTTTTCACCAACCCTAATTAACCCACGGCCATTATAGGGTAAGTTCACATCGCATTTTTTTTTCAAGCTTTCCATAATACAAATCATGCTTTATACTTAACCAAAATGTAATTTAAAGCATGTTAACACTTAAACCATAAAAATTTCTCATTGATTACTCTTGGTAACCCACGGTTTTACCCTTGGAAAACCAACCAAAATTTGGTTTTTCTTTAAACCAAATACATGGTTTTCTTCCTAATTACACCCTTAACAAAACCCAAGCACCAAATCAATGAAAACAACCAAAAATTTTTCCATCTTTTCCACTATTCATCACACGGATTTCTTAAAGAAAAATCAAGAAAAAATTCAATCCAAAGAGAGTTACCTTGTTCACTTGCTTCCTTAGGCTTCAATGAAAGGTTTGACACCAATTTTGTGAAGAAAGATTGAAGAAATAACTTGGTTCCTCTTAGGTTACTCACGGCTCTACCATGAAAATGACTTAGAAAATTTTTTTGTTATGGTTTTTGGCTTGAAATGTGTTTCGGCCATTATGTTCAAGTTTTGCCGACTTAACCCACCAAAAAGCCAATTAATTTGGCTTTCCACCAATCAAAAATCACCACATTTCAACCTAATTCTTTCCATATTTTACAAAAATTAAAATGGTTAATTTTTGGCCAAATCTTGGCCTTTAGATCAAAAAGACAACTTAATCATGGCCATTAATTCTACCAACCACCATTTTCCTTCCATTTATTAAATGGATTTATGATGTCATAAATGCTAAAGCATATGTTGACTTTGAATTTCACTATTCACATTAATTCGACTACTTTTTGACCGATACCGGTTTGAGTCGAAATTTTCCTGAAATCATCCCGGCGTGTTCCTGAGGTCTCCTGTGCAGTCGGATCAATTTAAACTGCTTCCGTTTGATCAAAATCAATCCCGGAAGTTTTCCGTCTTTTATTGCCCCGGTTAGGGTTTTCAATGCCGGTTTTGGCACCGTTTCACCCGTTTCAACTCAGTGAATTTTTCCAACACTGAATTCTTACTCGTCAGTATTATTAGAACATTTTCATATATTCTAAACAATATAAATACATTTATTTCACTCTTTAAATAGTACAAATTATTATATACATACATTTGTACATTTTCTTCCGAGAATTGCCTGAATTTCCCGGTTGTCACATTCACCCCTCCTTATAAAATTTTCGTCCTCGAAAATTAGAACAAGTGGGGGTATAAACTCCTCATCTCGTCTTCTCGTTCCCACGTAGCTTCTTCGATGTTGTGATTTTTCCATAATATCTTCACTAGTGGGATTGTCTTATTCCTCAGTACTTTCTCTTCACGAGCCAGTACTCGAATAGGTTGTTCCTCATATGTCAAATCCTCATGGATTTGAACAGGCTCATGCTTCAACACATGGGACGGATCTGGTATATACTTTCTCAGCATCGACACATGAAATACATTATGCACTGCCGACAATTCTAGAGGTAACGCTAATTTGTAAGCGACCTTTCCAATGCGTTCGATAATTTCATAAGGTCCAATATATCTTGGACTTAGTTTCCCCTTCTTACCGAAATGCATAATCCCCTTCATAGGCGATACTTTAAGAAACACGAAGTCTCCTTCATCAAACTCTAAGGATCTCCGCCTTTTGTTCGCATAACTCTTTTGTCGGCTTTGCGCAATTTTCATTTAACGCTGAATTCTAGCAACTGCATCGGAAGTCTCTTTTATGAAGTCCGTCTTATGCAACTGCTTCTCTCGCAAATCATACCAGTGTAATGGTGATCTGCATTTCCGTCCATACAAAGCCTCATAAGGTGCCATGCCTATAGAAGCTTGGTAACTATTATTGTACGAGAATTCAATTAATGGTAACTTCTCGTTCCAATTTCCCGTAAAATCCATTACACAAGCTCGAAGCATGTCCTCTAACGTCTGAATTGTCCGCTCTGACTGTCCATCTGTTTGCGGATGAAAAGCCGTACTGAGTCTCAATTCAGTACCCATGGCCTTTTGCACACACTTCCAGAAATTCGAAGTGAACCGTGCATCTCGATCTGATACAATGGATTTTGGTACTCCATGTAATCTGACGACATGAGTTATATACAACTGAGCAAACTTTTCCAATGAAAAAGTCATCTTGTGTGACGACCAGAGAATTTTAGTGGTGTGACCTAGTTTAATCTAGGGTTTTCTATGAGTTCTGTAAGTAAGAATGTAAAGAAACACTATGGTTGTAATTAGACAAATTATAGTGTTGATAGAAATAAATAAATGTTTTGGAGGAAATTAAAAATCTCCAAAAATAAGTAGAGAATAAAGTATATGAGTAAGAAAGTGAATTCAGGCCCAAAACGCTCAAAAAGGAGTAGTTTCGGTATCTGAACAGTATAAAGATAAGAATATGGCAAGTCAAAGTAAGAGCACAGTAAGAAATGTACAATTGTATGTATATAACAATTTGTACTATTTAAAGAGTGAAATAGATGTATTTATATTGTTTAGAATATATTAAAATGTTCTAACAATACTGACGAGTAAGAATTCAGTGTTGAAAAAATTCACTGAGTTGAAACGGGTGAAACGGTGCCAAAACCGGCATTGAAAACCCTAACCGAGCCAATAAAAGACGGTAAACTTCCGGGATTTATTTTGATCAAACGGAAGCAATTTAAATTGATCCGACTGCACAGGAGACCTCAGGAACACGCCGGGAAGATTTCAGGAAAATTTCGGCTCGAACCGGCATCGGTCAAAAAGTAGTCGAATTAATGTGAATAGTAAAAGTCAAAGTCAACTTTCACTTTAGTAATTATGACATCATAAATCCATTTACCAAATGGAAAGAAATTGGTGTTAGGTAGGATGAATGGCCATGATTTAATTTGCTTTTGATCTAAAGGCCAAGATTTGGCCAAAAATATACCTTTTTAATTTTTGAAAAAGGTGGAAAGTATTAGGCATGAAAGGTGTCAAAATTTCATTGGTTTAGAGCCAAATTAATTGGCTTTCTTCCATGCATAAGTCGGCAAGTTTAGGAATAAAGTGGCCGAAGCCAAATTTCAAGCAAAAACTAAGAGAAAAATTTGCTAAGTTTTTTCTTCCATGGGAGCCGTGGGTGACCAAAGGAAAACCAAGTAATTCCTTCAAGTTTTCTATACAAAAAGTGTGGCAAAACATCACTTGAAGACAAAGGAAGAAAGTGAATAAGGTAACTTCCCTTGGATTGAAATTTTTCTTGGTTTTTTCTTCATGAAAACCGTGGGGTGAATAGTGAATTAAGATGGAAAAGTTTTGGTTGTTTTTCATTAAGTTGATGATGGGTTTTGTTATGGGTGTAATGAGGAAGAAAACCATGCAATTGGTTTAAAGAAAAACCAATTTTTGGTTGGTTTTCCAAAGGAAAATCCGTGGGTTACCATTGGTAAGCAATGAGAAATTTGTGTGATTTATGTGTTAACATGCTTTTAACTTATGTTTTGTTAAGAATAAAGCATGAATTTCACTATGGAAAAGCTTGGAAAAATTTTGGTGTTCATTTACTCAAAGTGGCCGTGGGTTTACTTAGGGTTTTGGTGAAAATTTTGCATGTTTCATATGATGTTTGGTTAAGTGAAATCATGCATTTTATGATGTGAATAATGAAATTTTTGATTGAAAGCATGAAACAAAAATGATGGCATGTTTTTCACTAATGAGGCCGTGGGTTTAAGTGTTTAAAAAAACCCTAAGAATTTAGTTGAAAAGTACAAGGAAATGGGCTCGAAAAAGTGTTAGAAAAATGGCATTTAATAGCCTAACAAGTAGTAGAAAAGTTTGAGAAACTTTGGTTCGGTTTGGTGGTGAAAACCGAAACCAAAACTAAGGGCAAAATTGTGAAAAAAATTTGTAATGTGGTTAAAAATGTGAAATTGGAATTTGTGAGCTTTTATGTAAAAGTTTGGAAAACTTTTACATAAAATAGGCTTGTGGTATAGTACGTGGCAGGTACATATGGTTCGAGGCGTACCTAACGCCGGAAGCCTTAAAATTACGCCGAAATGCTGCCGAAATTTCGAAAACGGCTTTCGGGGTAAAATAGGAATTAAAAACAAAAGTTTAGGGTCGGGTCGGAAACCCGAGTCCCTAACGGAGAATTGAATAGGGAAAACCAAAGGGGTGGTTCGTGAATAGTAGACCGTCCCCTAAAAATGTAAAATGAGAGTGAAACGGAAAAACCGACCACGAGGGGGGGGGGCGTTTTTGGAAATGAAATAAAGGTCCGAGTCAGGTACGGAAAATCCGAGTCTCGGAGACCTAGGTCGGGAAAGTTTAGATGAACGTTTTAAATACTAGTAAAACGTCCATTTGAGGCTCCGAAGCGATAGAAAATCACTAAACCGACGTAAGGGTCGGAATAGTGCTTCCCGAGGGTCGGGAAAGTGAAAAGTGGAAATATAATAGAAACGAACCCGGTAATGATTAGAAAAGAGTCAGAAAAGTTCCTGAGGGCCAAAAATGCAGTCTGGATCAATAAAATTCCGTCAGGGGCAAAACTGTAATTTTGCCAAAATATAGGGGCAAAATCGTAATTTTGCAAAAGTTGGGGAAAATTGGGGAAATGATAAATAAAGCCCAAAAAGTTGTAAATAGGTTCTATTTAAGCTTTTTAATGAAAAATAAAAGCTATAAATGGAAATGAAATTAACAGACAAAGTTTGTCTATAGGATCCAAAAATCGACCTACAAGGAGGGCGATCAAAGATCCTAGAGAGAAGAAGAGAAGAGATTGATAAGGTAAGTACAGACATTTAATTGTCTACTCACGAATGGACTTACCATAAAGTTGTGATATATATATATATACACATTTAAGCTATTCAGTTTGTGACATGATACTAACATGTTCACGAGAATAGTAAGCAAGATTAGAAAAAGAAAAGAGAAATAATTTAAGTCAAATAATAAGACTTAAAAGTTAAGGTTGGCGTACCGGCCTCCCCAGTTGTGAGGTTCCCAGATAGCCTCCACCCCAGAAGTGTGGCGCTGCCTCGTTAATAATGAGGTAGTTTATGGCTTAACTTCCTGCCTCCACCCCAGAAGTGTGGCGCTGCCTCGTTAATAATGAGGTAGTTTATGGCATGACTTACTACCTATAAGGTCAGTAGTCCAGAGATGACCTTAGGGTTGATCGGTGGGTCGCTCCCCTGATCTTCTATTGGTCTGCGCGCACTAGGTACGTCCAACCACGGGCTCACAAGTGAAAGATAAAGCAGATGAAGTAAAGCAAAGAAAAGAAAGAAATAGAATAGAAAGAACAAGCAGTATAGGACTAAAGAAAATAATTGGTCCTAAGTTGACTAACCCTAGAGTGGTGTATTCAGCTTATTTACTTGTATGTATGTTTATACTTACTGAGCTTTAGCTCATTAGTCTATTCGTGCTGTAGGTAATAAAGGAAAGCAACCAGCAAGATGAAACAAGAGTAGCGGGCTGACAGGCAGATCCCAGCGATGTCATGGACTGGTTATGATTCCGTTTCGCAGAATTCCGCTGTACTCAAGGTGTAAAAGAAAGAAAGTGTAATAGTGAGATATATGTATAAAGACAAGACAAGAGTGTAGTATGTAAAGTAGTGAAACAAGCTTAAAAGTATGTTTCTATTTTTACGTACTTTAAAGTAACAAGACTCCAAAAATATATTTTGGAAAAACAAAAAGTATTAAGTAGTACGTATATATTTATGTATACACAATTTTCAAGAATCAGTAGTTTCATCCAGTCCAGTTTAAAAAGAAAGAAAAAAAAAATATATTCCTAGTTTTTCAAGAACAAATCTTTTAAACCCCAAGGAGAAGAAAGTTATAGAGACAAGCAAGCTAAGTAAGACTAAGCAAAGAATAAAGAAAGCAAGCAAGATAAGGTGGACGACCTAAGCTAGAGGGGTCGCCCACATCTTGACAGCTATAAACCGTGCCGTCTTGGTCAGTCTGTCCACAATAACCCAAATGGCATCATAACCTTCTCGGGTTTTTGGGAGTCCCACTACAAAATCCATCGTAATGTGTTCCCATTTCCACTCAGGAATCTCCAACGGTTCCAATCTTCCTGCTGGATGTTTATGTTCCGCTTTGATTCTCTGACAGGTCATGCATCTGCTCACGAATTTCGCTATATCGTTCTTCATCCCTTTCCACCAGAACTGTAACTTCAAGTCGTGATACATCTTGCTAGCTCCGGGATGAACCGAATAGGGTGTCTCATGGGCTTCTGACATGATCCGTCTTCCAAGTTCCTCATCAGTTGGAACATTTATCCTTCCTTGATAAAGGATTATTCCATCCTTGGAAATTCCTTTTTGAGAACTTTTCATTGTTGGATCTCGCCTCTGAGCTTCCTTTATATCCTTAAATAGCGATGATTCCACTTGGAGTGCAGCTAGTCTTCCAGATATCAGCTCCAAGTTCAAAGAATTTATCTCTAGCTGCAATAGTTTTGGAAGCCTGTTTATTGGTAGCTGATGCGATATGGTATGCTTCCTACTTAAAGCATCCACTACACGGTTGGCCTTTCCTGGATGGTATAGGATTTCACAATCATAATCCTTCACCAGTTCCAACCATCGTCTTTGCTGCATATTGAGCTCTTTTTGCGTGAAGAAATACTTCAGGCTTTGGTGATCTGTGAAAATCTGACATTGAGCTCCATAGAGATAGTGTCGCCAAATTTTAAGTGCGAACACTACTGCAGTAAGTTCAAGGTCATGCGTAGGGTAATTCCTTTCATGATCCTTTAATTGATGGGAAGCATAGGCAATCACCTTGCCGTCTTACATCAGGACTGCTCCCAATCCTATTTTAGATGCATCACTGTAGATCACAAACTTCTCCCCTTCAGTGGGAAGTGTAAGGATTGGTGCGCTTGTCAGCCGTCTCTTTAATTCCTGGAAGCTTCTTTAGCATTCCGTAGTCCACTCGTACTTCCTTTCTTTGGGTGTGAGAGTAGTAAGAGGTGCAGCTAAACGCGTAAATCCCTCTACAAATCGTCGATAATAACCAGCTAACCCCAAGAAACTGCGTATTTCCGTCACACTCTTGGGTGCAGGCCACTGGTTAATTGCCTCTACTTTTGTCGGATCTACAGCAATACCTTCCTGGGATACAACATGTCCGAGGAAATGTACTCTATCCAGCCAAAACTCACATTTTGAGAATTTGGCATACAGTTGGTGCTTCCTTATCGTATTCAGCACGATCCTCAGATGCTCCTGGTACTCCTCATGAGTCTTTGAGTATATAAGAATGTCATCAATGAATACAATGACAAACTTATCCAAATACTCTTTAAAAACTCGATTCATTAAGTCCATGAACGCTGCCGGTGCATTTGTTAATCCAAATGGCATCACAAGAAACTCGTAGTGACCATAACGAGTCCTAAACGCCGTCTTAGGAATATCTCTTTCTTTAATTCTCAGCTGGTGATATCCTGATCGTAAGTCGATCTTGGAAAATACCGCTGCGCCTTTTAACTGGTCGAATAGGTCATCAATTCTAGGTAATAGATACCTATTTTTGATCGTAACCTTATTCAACTCTCGGTAATCAATACACAAACGGAACGTTCCATCCTTTATCTTGACGAATAACACAGGTGCACCCCATGGAAAAAAACTCGGCCTGATAAATCCTTTATCCAAAAGCTCTTTTAATTGTTCTTGCAGCTCCTTTAACTTCACTTGAGCCATGCGGTATGGTGCTTTGGAAATAGGTGCCGTTCCAGGCATCAACTCAATTTCGAACGAGATTTCTCTCTCTGGAGGTATCCCTGGTAACTCTTCTGGAAATACGTCAAGAAATTCATTAGCAACGGGAACATCTTCAGGTTGAAGCTTCTGTTCCTCTGTAGGATCCACCACATATGCCAGATATCCCATGCAACCACTGGCTATCAGCTTGCTTGCTCTCAGCGAACTGATCATCACCTTCCCGGGTTTTCGAGAAGTATCGACGTACTCGAAAATCTCTTCTTCCTCGGGTTGAAATACTATCTTTCGATTTCGGCACTCGATCATAGCTTGGTATTTCCCTAGGAAATCCATGCCTAGAATCACATCGTAATCCGTGATCTTCATTACGATCAACTTCACATATAGTTCCCTATTTGCCACATATACTGGTACATGAGGTAGCCAGTAATTGGACAACAATACTTCCCCAGAGGGTAAAGCTGTCTTAAATACCCTTCCCATATAGTCCTTAGGAAGTCCTATCTTGTCAGCAAATTCATAGGAAACAAAAGAATGCGTAGCACCAGAATCAAACAGTACAGAGGCTACATGACTAGCGACAGGAAGCTGACCTGTCACCACGTTCGATGTTCCTGCCTCTGCATCTTCCTTGCTATAGGCCATCACACGAGCATCGGCACGTGGCACACGCTCCTGGCGTTGCGGCCTTACTGGTGACTCTTCAACTCTGGCCTGAAGGGAATGAGCTTGTAGGCGTGTCTGGTGCTGTTGGGAAGTGCCTTGTCCACTCTGCCTATTATTTGGACAGTTCCTGGTGTAATGGCCTTCCTTTCCACATTCATAGCAAATAAGTGGCCCAAATCTGCATTTCCCAGAATGTCTCTTCCCGCATGTAGGGCAATTTTGCACATTGGATTCCACATTACCAGCTGTTCTTCGCTGCTGGTTTCGATTATTTCCCTGGCGATTTCCCGAAAAATTGCCTTTTCTCTTGTTTTGCTGGGATCCTTGATTATTGCCCTGGCTTGGTTTAGCATTCTGATTAGGCTTGCTCGATTGACCAACTTGTGTAGACTTTGCCAAAGCCCTCTCCTTCTTCTTGGCCTCCCAGTGCTTTTCTCTTTCCTCTTTCTGTCGGGCTATGTGAAACTCAGCTCTGATGGCCCGACTCACACAATCTGCTACAGAAGTAGGCGGTACCTGTCCAGTGTCTACTAATGCAGCAATTTCTGGCCTGAACATCCTGATCATTTTCTGTATTTTCTCCCTCTCAGTAGGGACTACATAGGGACATAAACGGGATAACTAGTCGAACTTTCAGCAAACTTCGCTCACCGACATATTTCCTTGCGTCAATTTTGAGAACTCTTTCTGTTGTTGTCTTAGAGATGCAGGGTCATAATATTTCTGGTTAAATTCTTCCAGAAATTCCACCCAACTCATGGTAGACACGTTTCTTCTCATTCGTACAGTGTCCCACCAAAAACGAGCATCTTTCCTAAACACAAAAGATGCACATGCGACCATCTCTCGGTCAGTTAGGTTCATGAATTCCATGATCACTTTCGTAAAATCATATCAATTTACGAGATTCAGGGTAATGTAAAGCCACATCATCGTAACACATCATCGTACAACATATACTCATTTTGATATTTCATTCATAGCAAAACGTTTATATATCATACATAACCATCACCAGTCATATATACATCTTGGCGACAAGTCTATACAAAAGAGTTTTCCTCTCTATAAGCTACTTATGTACATGTATACATCTACTGGTCACATATCCCCTGTGTCTGGGACTAGAGGATATTCTTCGGGATCCTCGTCATCATCTGGATCATCTGAATCATCACCACCCCTAGGCAATGCTCCCTGTCCTGAGTCATCACCTCCTCGTGGTCTAGACGGTTCAGCCTCATGATCATTCATCATTCTTCTCGGCCCAAAGATGCGTGCAAACATCTCATCTTGACCCAGTGTCTCTCATCGACTCTGCGTCAGATGCTCAATCAGAATCTCTCTCTCGATCATCCTGATCGTCACCACAAACTCTTGGAGCGTAGGAGGAAATAGCTTGATCACCCTCTGTCTCAACTCCATGGGTAAACCTCTCCAGAACAGCTCACAACAGTTTACTTCCATGAGGTTGGGCAACGGACATCTCCTCCTAATGGTCTCCTCAAATCGTGCTGCGTAAGACATAACTGTCTCACCAGACAACATGACCATCCTCTCAGTCTGGAGAATATAATCCCTAACCTCATCAAATCCAGGGTACGCAGGTGTATTAGCCTCTCGTCTCTCTGGAGGTGCTGGAGCAGGTGCCGGATCCCTAGGCGGAAACTGATCAGCCAATCGCTGACAGAACTCAGCCCAACTGAATCCTAATAAAATCTCCTGGTCGCAATACTGCCAAAACACTCGTGCATCTCCCTGAAACATACTGATGGCCAACTGGATCCACATATCTCGATCGAGGTCACATATCACCATAATCCTCTCGATGGCATGGAGCCAGTCCTTCGCCTCCATTGACTGTCGTCCACCATCAAACATAGGAGGGCTGCTAGCTCAAAATGCCTGTACTGCCCGAGTCGAAACTCTCACCCCAATATGTTGGCGTCCACCAACAACTGGAATGTCCACTACTACTAGTGGATGAACTATCGGTCGTGGCTGTACAACATCTACTGGCACTGGTGCTGGTGCTGGTACTGGTGCTGGAGGTCTCTCGGGCACCGGGGGTCTGATTACCGGTCATTGGGAAATAGACGGCCTCACAATAGGTCTCGTCCATACCCATAATACTCCTCTCGGTCGTGGTAGCGGTGGTCTCACATAAGGGGGTCTGGTCATCTTGCTACCTATAAGATAATTATTTTCACATAAGAAAATAATTAACTAAACTTAAGTAAACTACTTACTTGGATAGCGGTGCAGGACGCGCGAAGTGTCAAATCAGGATATGGTCAATACTGCTCTGACATACCAACTGTGACGGCAGTTGGTAATCCAAATTAAACCAACCGTAATTCCGCTCTGATACCAACTGTGGCAACAGTTGGTATTCTAGACTACACCAACCGTAAACCCGCTCTGATACCGACTGTGGCGGCCCGCCCCTCGTAGAGATCATGCAATGCTATTACAGTTAAGCTTTATCGCCAATTGCGATAGATTGTACTCTCATGGGTCGCCGGCTAATCTCTCTCTCAGTAAATCATGACGTTTTTGGGGAAAATTTTTTTTTTCTTTAAACATCATGTAAAACATTTCCCACTATTTACTTTGTTGGCAAGTACAAAGTAATTTACATATTACAGTACTTTCGTAAAATATATAATATTACAAAAGACTGTTTCTTTTTTTTTTTTCCTTCCCTTTTTATCGCTCAGCGGAAAGACTCTGGCAGGACCATATCCCTCGCCCATTTATCCGATTTGACACACGCTATCCCGTCCGCATCCTGTCAAACAAGCTATTGAGCTGGTCGCTTACCTGCAACATAAGCAAAAATGGTGAGCTACAGGCTCAGTAAGTTCAAACATGCAAGAATTAAAATTTCTATGAATAGTACTATTCATCGTGAATAGTCCGTTGACTACTATTCATACATGAATAGTCTCGTTGACCACTATTCATATATGAATAGTAACTTTGACTACTATTCATACATGAATAGTACTTTGACCACAACACAGTGTCACAACAGTACATCTACCGCGATGTTAGTACTCTCACTAAACTGTCTTATGCTCAATTATGGCATAGTTTCAGTTTTAGGTAATTATCTTTGCTTATATTTTGGTTTTGAGCTCAGGTTAGCAGTACCATTTAAGTGCGCATGACTGGGAGCGGTACATTAGTGCTGACCTCCACAGCCTTAATCTCATAGCCCCGAAGGCAAATAGTACATGACTGGGAGCGGTACATCAGTGCTGACCTCCACAGCCTTAATCTCATAGCCCCGAAGGCAAAAGTACCTCCCTGTACGGAAGGCTGGTACGCCAGAAAGTGGTTTCATTACCGACTTTTTAAGTTCTAACCCGGTGACTTCATATTGTCCCGTGGTTAGGAATGGTTCACATTTTAATTTTAGATGAGTGAGTTTCATTAACCTCGCTCTAGTGCCCGAAACACAATTAACAATGTGTCCATTCTCAATAGTGCCCGTAGCACATTACATCCCTCTCTCTACTCCATAATAGTGCCCGTAGCACATTACGTCTCTCTCTCTACTCCATAATAGTGCCCGTAGCACATATGTACCTAACTTATAGTTAGTACATTAAAGTTAGCAACAATAATGCTATATGTTGCAGACAGGTAAATGTCTGAACTTAACTTATCAGTCTCTTCTCTTTTTCTCTCTTGGATCTTTGATCGCCCTCCTTGTAGGTCGATTTTTGGATCCTACAGACAAAACATTGTCTGTTAATTTTATTTCCATTTATAGCTTTTATTTTTCATTAAAAAGCTTAAATAAAACCTATTTATAACTTTTTAGGCTTTATTTATCATTTTCCCCATTTTTCTCAACTTTTGTAAAATTACGATTTTACCCCTATATTTTGGTAAAATTACAATTATGCCCCTGACGGAATTTTCTCGATCCAGACTGCATTTTTGGCTCTCAGGAACTTTTCTGACTCTTTTCTAATCATTACCGGGTTCGTTTCTATTTTATTTCCATTTTTCACTTTCCCGACCCTCGGGAAGCACTATTCCGACCTTTACGTCGGTTTAGTGATTTTCTATCGTTTCGGAGCCTCAAATGGACGTTTCACTAGTATTTAAAACGTTCATCTAGACATTCCCGATCTAGGTCTCCGAGGCTCGGATTTTCCGTTCCTGACTCGGACCTTTATTTCATTTCCAAAAACGCCCCCCCCTCGGGGTCGGTTTTTTTTTCAGTTTCACTCATGTTTTACATTTTTAGGGGATGGGTTACTATTCACAAACCACCCCTTAGGTTTTCCTTATTCAATTTTCCGTTAGGGACTCGGGTTTCCGACCCGACCCCAAACTTTTATTTTTAATTCCCATTTTACCCCAAATGCTGTTTTCGAAATTTCGTCAGCATTTCGGCGTAATTTTAAGGCTACCGGCGTTAGGTACGCCTCGAACCATATGTACCTGCCACGTACTATACCACAAGCCTATTTTATGTAAAAGTTTTCCAAACTTTTACATAAAAGCTCACAAAATTCCAAATTCACATTTTGAACCACATTACACAAATTTTTTTTCAATTTTGCCCTTAGTTTTTGGCCACGGTTTTGACAATCAAAACCTAACCAAAAATTCTCAAATTTTCCACCAATTTTTAGGCTATTCAAATGTCATTTTCTAACACATTTTCAAGCCAATTTCATTGCATTTTTCAACACAATTCCTAGTGTTTTTATCCTCACATAACCCACGGCCACACTAAGAGAAACATACCCCAAATTTTCTTTTCTTGCTTTCAATCACAATTCCATCATTTACATTATAAAATGCATGATTTAAATCATCCAAATATCAAGTAAACCATGCAAATTTTTTTTCACCAACCCTAATTAACCCACGGCCATTATAGGGTAAGTTCACACCACATTTTTTTTTCAAGCTTTCCATAATGCATATCATGCTTTATACTTAACCAAAATGTAATTTAAAGCATGTTAACACTTAAACCATAAAAATTTCTCATTGATTACTCTTGGTAACCCATGGTTTTACCCTTGGAAAACCAACCAAAATTTGGTTTTTCTTTAAACCAAATACATGGTTTTCTTCCTAATTACACCCTTAACAAAACCCAAGCACCAAATCAATGAAAACAATCAAAAATTTTTCCATCTTTTCCACTATTCATCACACGGATTTCTTGAAGAAAAATCAAGAAAAAATTCAATCCAAAGAGAGTTACCTTGTTCACTTGCTTCCTTAGGCTTCAATGAAAGGTTTGACACCAATTTTGTGAAGAAAGATTGAAGAAATAACTTGGTTCCTCTTGGGTTACTCACGGCTCCACCATGAAAATGACTTAGAAAATTTTTTTGTTGTGGTTTTTGGCTTCAAATGTGTTTCGGCCATTGTGTTCAAGTTTTGCCGACTTAACCCACCAAAAAGCCAATTAATTTGGCTTTCCACCAATCAAAAATACCACATTTCAGCCTAATTCTTTCCATATTTTACAAAAATTAAAATGGTTAATTTTTGGCCAAATCTTGGCCTTTAGATCAAAAAGACAACTTAATCATGGCCATTAATTCTACCAACCACCATTTTCCTTCCATTTATTAAATGGATTTATGATGTCATAAATGCTAAAGCATATGTTGACTTTGACTTTCACTATTGACATTAATTCGACTACTTTTTGATCGATACCGGTTCGAGCCGAAATTTTCCGGAAATCATCCCGGCGTGTTCCTGAGGTCTCCTGTGCAGGGGGATCAATTTAAACTGCTTCCATTTGATCAAAATCAATCCCGGAAGTTTTTCGTCTTTTATTGCCCCGGTTAGGGTTTTCAATGCCGGTTTTGGCACCGTTTCACCCGTTTCAACTCAGTGAATTTTTCCAACGCTGAATTCTTACTCGTCAGTATTGTTAGAACATTTTCATATATTCTAAATAATATAAATACATTTATTTCACTCTTTAAATATTACAAATTGTTATATACATACATTTGTACATTTTATTCCCAGAATATCCTGAATTTCCCGGTTGTCACCGTAACGTTCTAAGAGTTTTAACACAAGCAATCAGGGAGCCATATTTGCTTACATTTACTTTAACATGTAAATAAAATGAGGACAGATAGCAATGTAATGAATAACCTCTATATATAATTTTATTATCCAGTTCAAAATAAATACATCAAAATGTCTCTAATGCTTAGGGTATTTCCTAACAATCTCCCACTTGCCCTAAGCCAGCAGATGTCCCATGTTACACATCCCCATCACCTCTACATGCCTCTCAAAGCTTCTAGCCACCAAAGTCTTAGTAAATGGATCAGTAATGTTGTCCTAGGACGCGATCTTACATACATCTACTTGTCCTGTCTCCACGTGCCCTCTAATAATATGATATCTCTGATCTATGTGCTTGGTCCTCTTGTGGTACCGAGATTCCCTTGTGTTGGCAATAGCCCCAGTGTTATCATAGTAAAGTGTGATGGGCTTGTTGTAATGACCGCCATTTTCATGGCACCTACTTACCATGTAATAAGTCACAAAGGAATAAAATGGACATAATTTAATGTCTTTTAGTGCAAATTTAAGAAACACGGTCAAGTACACGACCGTGTAAGAGGCTGTGTACCACTCAGATAGATGAATGTGTTTCAAAGACATGGCCGTGTTGAGTAGTCTCAACTAGTACACGCCCGTGTCCGAAATGTACACGCCCGTGTTGCGTTGCACACGCACGTGTAAGAGTCCGTGTAGAAGGCTGTGTAATGAGCCGAGAGCCACTGTAATGACTCTCATGAATTATGAAACTTAATTACTATGTAATGATGTAATTGAGTTAATAAACACAGTGTGTTTTTCAGTTGAATGAATTAAACGAGTATAGTAACGTTTAATTACTATTTATGTAGTGAAAGGGGCAACCGACAGTGAAATCGGTCCACCCTATTATGTGAGTATGCATTGAGACACGCAATATCAAGAAACCAGTCTAGACGACCATTTCATGATACAGAACTGATGAGCTAGTCATCAGTACGCTCAGACTGGTCATCTGAGCGCAGCAGTGATAATTGCCCTAATATATGTACAGTATGGAGAAAAGTGGTCTGGATGACCTCTTCTCGCCCAGAGACTGACAAAATCGGAGTCAGAACGCTCAGATTAGTCAGTCAGATCGTGAATAGTGACTAGTGAACAGTGTGATACGCGGTGTCAGGTTAGTGGCCAAGACGGCCTTAATCTGGCATAAAACTGATATATTAATAGTCAGCAGGCTCAATCTGGTCAATTGAGCACAAAATATAGATTTTGTTTAAGGGATACGCAGTATCGGGATGAGGGTCAAGACGACCTTTTCTCGCCCTGAAACTGATATATTTAGTATGGCGGCCCGCCCCTCGTAGAGATTATACAATACTATTACAGTTGAGCTTTTCGCTAACTGCGATAGATTGTACTCTCGTGGGTCGCCGGCTTATCTCACTCTCTTTTAAAATCATGTCGTTTTTGGGGAAAATTTTTTTTTTTCTTTAACATCAAATAAAATCTTCTTCCACTATTTACTTTGTTGATAAGTACAAAGTAATATAAATAATACAGTACTTTTGTAAAATATATATAATTACAAAAGAACTGTTTCCCTTTTTTTTCCCTTCACTTTAACGCTCAGCGGGAAGACTCTGGCAGTACCATATCCCTCGCCCAGTTATCCCATTTGACACGCGCCATCCCGTCCGCATCCAGTCAAACAAGCTACTGAGCTGGTTGCTTACCTGCAACATTAGCAAAAATGGTGAGCTACAAGCTCAGTAAGTTCAAACATGCACGAAATAAAATTTCTATGAATAGTACTATTCATCATAAATAGTACTTTTGACCACTATTCATACGTGAATAGTAACTTTGACCACTATTCATAGTGAATAGTAAGTTTGACCACAACACTGTATCACACTAGTACATCTACCGCGATGTTAGTGCTCTCACTAAACTGTCTTATGCTCAATTATGGCACAGTTTCAGTTTTAGGTCATTATCTTTGATTACGTTCTGGTTTTGAGCTCAGGTTGGCAGTACCATTTAAGTGCGCATGACTGGGAGCGGTACATTAGTGCTGACCTCCACAGCCTTAATCTCATAGCCCCGAAGGCAAAATTGTACATGAATGGGAGCGGTACATCAGTGCTGACCTCCACAGCCTTATCTCATAGCCCCGAAGGCAAAAGTACCTCCCTATACGGAAGGCTGGTAGGCCAGAAAGTGGTTTCATTACCGACTTTTTAACATTCTAACCCGGTGACTTCATATTGCCCCGTGGTTAAGAATGGTTCACATTTTAATTTTAGATGAGTGAGTTTTATTAATCTCGCTCTAGTGCCCGAAGCACAATTAACCATGTGTCCCATTCTTATAGTGCCCGTAGCACATTTCGTCTCTCTCTCTATTCTATCATAGTGCCCGTAGCACATATGTACCTAACTTATAGTTAGTACATTTAAGTTAGCACAATATTGCTATATGTTGCAGACAGGTAAATGTCTGAACTTACCTTATCAGACTGTTCCCTTTCTCTCTCTTGGATCTTGAATCGCCTTCCTTGTAGGCCGATTTTGGGATCCTACAGACAAAACTATGTCTGTTAATTTCTTTCCCCATTTATAGCTTTTATTTTTCATTAAAAAGCTTAAATAAAACCTATTTATAACTTTTTAGGTTTTATTTATTATTTTCACCATTTTCCCCCAACTTTTGCAAAATTACGATTTTCCCCCTGTATTTTGGCAAAATTACAGTTTTGCCCCTGACGGAATTTTATTGATCCAGACTGCATTTTTGGCTCTCAGGAACTTTTCTGACTCTTTTCTAATCATTACCGGGTTCGTTTCTATTTTATTTCCACTTTTCACTTTCCCGACCCTCAGGAAGCACTATTCCGACCCTTACGTCGGTTTAGCGATTTTCTATCGTTTCGGAGCCTCAAATGGACGTTTCACTAGTATTTAAAACGTTCATCTAGACTTTCCCGACCTAGGTTTCCGAGGCTCGGGTTTTACGTTCCCGACTCGGACCTTTATTTCATTTCCAAAAACGCCCCCCCCTCGGGGTCGGTTTTTTAATTTCACTCGCGTTTTAAATTTTTAGGGGACGGGTTACTATTCATGAACCGCCCCTTAGGTTTTCCTTATTCACTTTTCCGTTAGGGACTCGGGTTTCCGTCCCGGCCCTAACTTTTTATTTTTAATTCCATTTTACCCCAAATGCTGTTTTCTAAATTTCGACAGCATTTCGGCGTAATTTTAAGGCTTCCGGCGTTAGGTACGCCTCGAACCGTATGTACCTGCCACGTACTATACCACAAGCCTATTTTATGTAAAAGTTTTCCAAACTTTTACATAAAAGCTCACAAAATTCCAATTTCACATTATCACCCACATAACAAAATTTTTTCACAATTTTACCCTTAATTTGGTTTCGGTTTTCACAACCAAACCGAACCAAATTTTGTCAAACTTTCACCACACTTTAGGCCATTCAAATGTCACGTTTTTAACACATTTTCAAGCCCATTTTCTTTGCATTTTCAACCAAATTTCCTAGGGTTTTTACCCTTGTATAACCCACGGCCAAAGAATGAAAACATGCCAAAAAAAATTTTGTTTCATTCTTTCCATTTTAAATTCATCATTTGCATATTGAAATGCATAATTTCAATCAACCAATTATCACATAGAACCATGAAAATTTTTCTTCCAAACTTTAGTAACCCCACGGCCACTTTATGAAATGCATACCAAGAATTTTTTTCAAGCTTTTCATAATGAAATACAAGCTTTATTCTTCACAAAATTAAACTTGGAAGCAAGTTAGAAATTAAACCACAAACTTTTCTCATTGGTTACCCAAGGTAACCCACGGATTTTCCCTTGAAAAACCAACAAAATTTCGGTTTTTCTTTACACAATTTGCATGGTTTTCTTCCTTATTACATCCTTAACAAAACCCAACATCAATTCAATGGAAAACAACCAAAATTTTTCCATCTTTCTATCACTATTCACCCACGGTTTTATTGAAAAAAAACCATGAAAAGTTAAGTGAAAAAGGAAGTTACCTTGGTCTAATGCTTCCTTTGTCTTCAAGGAACACTTTGTCACTCTTTTTGTGAAGAAATATTGAAGAAAAATCTTGGTTCTCCTTGGTAGCTCACGTAGACACCATGGGAAAAACTTAGTAAATTTTTGTTATGGCTTTTGGCTTGAATTTTTGGTTTCGGCCACTTTGTAAAAGTTTTGCCGACTTAATGAAACCAAAGGCCAATTAATTTAGCCTTCCACCAATGAGAATTAGACATCTTTCACACCATTTCTTTCCATAATTTTCAAAAATTAAAAAGGGTGAATTTTGGCCAAATCTTGGCCTTTAGATCAAAAGCTAAATGAATCATGGCCTTTCATTCTACCAACCACCATTTTCTTTCATTTATTAATCTAGATTTATGATGTCATAAATGCAAAAGTGAAAGTTGACTTTGACTTTCACTATTCACATTAATTCGACTACTTTTTGACCGATGCCGGTTCGAGCCGAAATTTTCCTGAAATCGTCCCGGCGTGTTCCTGAGGTCTCCTGTGCAGTCGGATCAATTTAATCTGCTTCCGTTTGATCAAAATCAATCCCGGAAGTTTACCGTCTTTTATTGGCTCGGTTAGGGTTTTCAATGCCGATTTTGACACCGTTTCACCCGTTTCAACTCAGTGAATCTTTCCAACACTGAATTCTTACTCGTCAGTATTGTTAGAACATTTTCATATATTCTAAACAATATAAATACATTTATTTCACTCTTTAAATAGTACAAATTGTTATATACATACAATTGTACATTTTCATCCGAGAATTGCCTGAATTTCCCGGTTGTCACATTCACCCCTCCTTATAAAATTTTCGTCCTCGAAAATTAGAACAAATGGGGGTATAATTTCCTTATCTCGTCTTCTCGTTCCCACGTAGCTTCTTCAATATTGTGATTTTTCCACAAAATCTTCACTAGTGGGATCACCTTATTCCTCAGTACTTTCTCTTCACGAGCTAGTACTTGAATAGGCTGTTCCTCATATGTCAAATCCTCGTGGATTTGAATAGGCTCATGCTTCAACACATGGGACGGATCTGGTATATACTTTCTCAGCATCGACACATGAAATACGTTATGCACTGCCGACAATTCTGGGGGTAGCGCTAATCTGTAAGCGACCTTTCCAATGCGTTCGATAATTTCATAAGGCCCAATATATCTTGGACTTAGTTTGCCCTTCTTACCGAAACGCATAATTCCCTTCATAGGCGATACCTTGAGAAACACGAAGTCTCCTTCGTCAAACTCCAAGGATCTCCGCCTCTTGTCCGCATAACTCTTTTGTCGGCTTTGCGCAATTTTCATTTGACGCTGAATTCTAGCAACTGCATCGGAAGTCTCTTTTATGAAGTTCGTCTTATGCAACTGCTTTTCTCGCAAATCGTACCAATGTAATGGTGATCTACACTTCCGTCCATATAAAGCCTCGTAAGGTGCCATGCCTATCGAAGCTTGGTAACTATTATTGTACGAGAATTCAATCAATGGTAACTTCTCGTTCCAATTTCTCGCATGTCCTCTAACGTCTGAATTGTCCGCTCTGACTGCCCGTCTGTTTGCGGATGAAAAGCGTACTGAGTCTCAATTTAGTACCCATGGCCTCTTGCACACACTTCCAGAAATTCGAAGTGAATCGTGCGTCTCGATCTGATACAATGGATTTTGGTACTCCATGTAGTCTGACGACATGAGTTATGTACAGCTGAGCAAACTTTTCCAGCGAAAAAGTCATCTTGACAGCTATGAACCGTGCCGTCTTGGTCAGTCTATCCACAATAACCCAAATGGCGTCATAACCTTCTCGGGTTTTTGGGAGTCCCATTACAAAATCCATCGTAATGTGTTCCCATTTCCATTCAGGAATCTCCAGTGGTTCTAATCTTCCTGCTGGATGTTTATGTTCCGCTTTGATTCTCTGACAGGTCATGCATCTGCTCACGAATTTCGCTATATCGTTCTTCATCCCTTTCCACCAAAACTGTAACTTCAAGTCCTGATACATCTTGCTAGCTCCGGGATGAACCGAATAGGGTGTCTCATGGGCTTCTGACATGATCCGTCTTCTAAGTTCTTCATCAGCTGGAACATTTATCCTTCCTTGATAAAGGATTATTCCATTCTTGGAAATTCCTTCTTGAGAACTTGTCATTGCTGGATCTCGCCTCTGAGCTTCTTTTATTTCCTCAAATAGCGATGATTCCACTTGGAGTGCAGCTAATCTTCCAGATATCAGCTCCAAGTTCAAAGAATTTATCTCTTGCTGCAATGGCTTCGGAAGCCTGTTTATTGGTAGCTGGTGCGATATGGTAGACTTTCTACTTAAAGCATCCGCTACACGGTTGGCCTTCCCTGGATGGTATAGGATTTCACAATCATAATCCTTCACCAGTTCCAACCATCGCCTTTGCCGCATATTGAGCTCTTTTTGCGTGAAGAAATACTTCAGGCTTTGGTGATCAGTGAAAATCTGACATTGAGCTCCATAGAGATAGTGTCGCCAAATTTTAAGTGCGAACACTACTGCAGCAAGTTCAAGGTCATGCGTAGGGTAATTCCTTTCATGCTCCTTTAATTGACGGGAAGCATAGGCAATCACCTTGTCATTTTGCATTAGGACTGCTCCCAATCCTATTTTCGATGCATCACTGTAGATCACGAACTTCTCCCCTTCAGTGGGAAGCGTAAGGATTGGTGCGCTTGTCAGTCGCCTCTTTAACTCCTGGAAGCTTCTTTCGCATTCCATAGTCCACTCGTACTTCCTTTCCTTGCGTGTAAGAGCAGTAAGAGGTGCAGCTAGTAGCGCAAATCCCTCTACAAATCACCGATAATAACCAGCTAATCCCAAGAAACTGCGTATTTCAGTCACACTCTTGGGTGCAGGCCACTGGTTAATTGCATCTACCTTCGTCGGATCTACAACAATACCTTCCTGGGATACAACATGTCCAAGGAAATGTACTCTGTCCAGCCAAAATTCACATTTTGAGAATTTGGCATACAGTTGATGCTTCCTTATCGTATTCAGCACGATCCTCAAATGTTCTTTGTGCTCTTCATGACTCTTCGAGTATATAAGAATGTCATCAATGAATACAATGACAAACTTATCCAAATACTCTTTAAAAATTCTGTTCATTAAGTCCATGAACGCTGCCGGCGCATTTGTTAATCCAAATGGCATCACAAGAAACTCGTAGTGCCCATAACGAGTTCTAAACGCCGTCTTAGGAATATCACCCTCTTTGATTCTCAGCTGGTGATATCCTGATCGTAAGTCGATCTTGGAAAATACTGCTACGCCTTTTAACTGGTCGAATAGGTCATCAATTCTAGGTAACGGATACCTATTTTTGATCGTAACCTTATTCAACTCCCGGTAATCAATGCACAGCCGGAATGTTCCATCCTTTTTCTTGACGAATAACACAGGTGCACCCCATGGAGAAAAACTCGGCCTGATAAATCCCTTATCCAAAAGCTCCTTTAATTGTACCTGCAGCTCCTTCAACTCCACTGGAGCCATGCGGTATGGTGCTTTGGAAATAGGTGCTGTTCCAGGCATCAACTCAATTTCGAACGAGATTTCTCTCTCTGGAGGTATCCTTGGTAACTCTTTTGGAAATACGTCAAGAAACTCATTAACCACAGGAACATCTTCAGGTTGAAGCTTCTGTTCCTCTGTAGTATCCACCACATATGCCAGATATCCCATGCAACCACTGGCTATCAGCTTGCTTGCTCTCAGCGAACTGATGATCATCTTCCCGGGTCTTCGAGAAGTATCAACATACTCGAAACTCTCTTCTTCCTCGGGTTGGAAGACTATCTTTCGATTTCGACAATCGATCGTAGCTTGGTATTTCCCTAGGAAATCCATGCCTAAAATCACATCGTAATCCGTGATCTCCATTACGATCAACTCAGCATATAGTTCCCTATTTGCCACATATACTGGTACATAGGGTAACCAGTAACTGGACAACAATACTTCCCCAGAAGGTAAAGCTGTCTTAAATACCCTTTCCATATTATCCTTAGGAAGTCCTATCTTGTCAGCAAATGCATAGGAAACAAATGAATGCGTAGCGCCGGAATCAAATAGTACAGAGACTACATGACTAGCGACAGGAAGCTGACCTGTCACCACGTTCGATGTTCCTGCCTCTGCGTCTTCCTTGCAGTAGGCCATCACACGAGCATCAGCACGTGACATTTGCTCCTGATGTTGCGGCCTCACTGGTGACTCTTCCACTCTGGCTTGAAGGGAATGAGCTTGTGGGCATGTCTGGTGCGGTTGGGAAGTGCCTTGTCCACCCTGCCTATTTGGACAGTTCCTGGTGTAATGGCCTTCCTTTCCACATTCGTAGCAAACAAGTGGCCCAAATCTGCATTGCCCAGAATGTCTCTTCCCGCATGTAGGGCAGTTTTGCACATTAGACTCTGCATTACCAGCTGTTCTCCGCTGCTGGTTTCGATTATTGCCCTGGCGATTCCCAGAAAAATTCCCTTTTCTCTTATTTTGCTGGGATCCTTGACTATTGCCCTGGCTTGGTTTCACATTCTGACTAGGCTTGCTTGATTGACCAACTTACGTAGACTTCGCCAAAGCCCTCTCCTTCTTCTTTGCATCCCAGTGTTTCTCTCTTTCCTCTTTCTGTCGAGCTACATGGAACTCAGCTCTAATGGCCCGACTCACACAGTCTGCTACAGAAGTAGGTGGTACTAGTCCAGTGTCTACTAACGCAGCAATTTCTGGCCTGAACATCCCGATCATTTTCTGTATCTTTTCCCTCTCAGTAAGGACTACATAAGGGCACAAACGGGATAGCTGATCGAACTTTCGGCAGACTTCGCTTACCGACATGTTCCCTTGTGTCAACTCTGAGAATTCTTTTTGTTGTTGTCTCAGAGATGCAGGGTCGTAATATTTCTGGTTAAATTCTTCCAGAAATTCCGCCCAACTCATGGTAGACACATCTCTTCTCATTCGCACTGTGTCCCACCAAAACCGAGCATCTTTTCTCAGCACAAAAGATGCACATGCAACCTTCTCGCGGTCGGTTAGGTTCATGAACTCCATGATCACTTGTAATGACGACAACCAGTCTTCAGCCTCTAAGGGATTTGTAGACCCTTCAAATTCTGGCGGTCTCATACGCCTGAATCTTTCATAGAGGGGTTCCAAATTCAATACTGGTTGTGGTTCAGGAGCTCTCTCATGTACCGCAGCTGGAGGAATAACCGGATCTACCTCAGCTTCCTGTTCTACTTGGGTACCCTCAGAGCCTTGTCTCTGTTCTAGCTCCTCTACCTGTCGCCTCAGATTCGCATTTTCTTGCATCTGAGCTTCTAACAGAGCTTGTATCTGATCCAGTCTCTCCATAATATCAGGACGTCGCTCTCGTCCTTCTGGTCGATTTCTCAAATCCACCATCTTGGCTATTGTCCTATTATGGCACAATAATTCACCGTTAGCTTTTCCATAACCGCATTCGTAAAATTATATCAATTTACGAAATTTAAGGTAATGTAAAGCCACATCATCGTAACACATCATCGTACAACATATAATCATTTTGGTATTTCATTCATAGCAAAACATTTATATGTCATACATAGGCATCACCAGTCATATATACATCGGCCGTTTATACAAAATGGCCACAAGTCTATACAAAAGAGCTTTTCTCTCTAAGCTACTTATGTACATATACACATCTCTACTGGTCACTCATTCCCCGCATCTGGGACTAGAGGATATTCTTCTGGATCCTCATCGTCATCGGTGTCATCTGAGTCATCACCACTCCTAGGTAATACTCCCTGACCAGAGTCATCACCTCTTCGTGGTCTAGACGGTCCGGCCTCATGATCATTCATCATTCCTCTCGGCCCGAAGATGCATGCAAACATTTCATCTTGACCCAGCGTCTCTCGTTGACTCTGCGTCAGATGCTCGATCAGAATCTCTTTCTCAATCGTCCTGATCGTCACCACGAACTCTTGGAGCGTCAGAGGAAACGGCTTGATTACCCTCTGTCTCAACTCCAAGGGTAAACCTTTCCAGAACAGCTCACAGCAGTTTGCTTCAGTGAGGTTGGGCAATGGACATCTCCTCCTGATGGTCTCCTCAAACCGCGCTGCATAAGACATCACTGTCTCACTAGACAGCATGACCATCTTCTCGGTCTGGAGAATATAGTCCCTGACCTCATCGAAACCAGGGTACGCAGGTGTATCAGCCTCTCGTCTCTCTGGAGGTGCTGGAGCAGGTGTTGGATCCCTAGGCGGAAACTGATCAGCCAACCGCTGACAGAACTCAGCCCAACTGAATCCCAATAAAATCTCCTGGTCGCAATATTGCCAGAACACTTGAGCGTCTCCGTGAAACATACTGACTGCCAGCTGGATCCACATATCTTGATCGATGTCGCATATCACCATGATCCTTTCTACGGCATGGAGCCAGTCCTTAGTCTCCATCGACTATCGTCCACCGTCAAACATCGGGGGACTGCTAGCTCGAAAAGCCTGTACTGCCCGTGCTGACACACTCACCCCAATATGTTGGCGTCCACCAACAACTGGAATGTCCACTACCACAGGTGGATGAACTATCGGTCGTGGCTGTACTATATCTACTGGCGCTGGCACTGATGCTGGTACTGGTATCGGAGGTCTCTCGGGCACCGGGGGTCTAACTACAGGTCGTTGGGACATAGACGGCCTCACGATAGACCTCGTCCATACCCGTAATACTCCCCTCGGTCGAGGTAGCAGTGGTCTCACATATGGAGGTCTGGTCATCTTGCTACCTATAAGATAATTATTTTCATATAAGAAAATAATTAACTGAACTTAAGTAAACTACTTACTTGGATAGCGGTGCAGGATGCGCGAAGTGTCAAATCGGGATATGGTCACACTGCTCCGATATACCAACTGTGACAGCCGTTGGTATTCAAAACCAAATCAGTCGCAAACCTTGCTCTGATATACCAACTGTGGCAGCAGTTGGTATTATAAACTACACCAACCGTAAACCCGCTCTGATACCAACTATGGCGGCCCGCCCCTCGTAGAGATTATACAATACTATTACAGTTGAGCTTATCGCTAACTGCGATAGATTGTACTCTCGTGGGTCGCCGGCTTATCTCACTCTCTTTTAAAATCATGTCGTTTTTGGGGAAATTTTTTTTTTCTTTAACATCATATAAAATCTTCTTCCACTATTTACTTTGTTGATAAGTACAAAGTAATATAAATAATACAGTACTTTTGTAAAATATATATAATTACAAAAGAACTGTTTCCCTTTTTTTTCCCTTCACTTTAACGCTCAGCGGGAAGACTCTGGCAGTACCATATCCCTCGCCCAGTTATCCCATTTGACACGCGCCATCCCGTCCGCATCCAGTCAAACAAGCTACTGAGCTGGTCGCTTACCTGCAACATTAGCAAAAATGGTGAGCTACAGGCTCAGTAAGTTCAAACATGCAAGAAATAAAATTTCTATGAATAGACTATTCATCGTGAATAGTATCTTTGACCACTATTCATACGTGAATAGTAACTTTGACCACTATTCATGGTGAATAGTAAGTTTGACCACAACACTGTATCACACTAGTACATCTACCGCGATGTTAGTGCTCTCACTAAACTGTCTTATGCTCAATTATGGCACAGTTTCAGTTTTAGGTCATTATCTTTGATTACGTTCTGGTTTTGAGCTCAGGTTGGCAGTACCATTTAAGTGCGCATGACTGGGAGCAGTACATTAGTGCTGACCTCCACAGCCTTAATCTCATAGCCCCGAAGGAAAAATTGTACATGACTGGGAGCGGTACATCAGTGCTGACCTCCACAGCCTTATCTCATAGCCCCGAAGGCAAAAGTACCTCCCTATACGGAAGGCTGGTACGCCAGAAAGTGGTTTCATTATCGAATTTTTAACATTCTGACCCGGTGACTTCATATTGCCCCGTGGTTAGGAATGGGTCACATTTTAATTTTAGATGAGTGAGTTTTATTAATCTCGCTCTAGTGCCCGAAGCACAATTAACCATGTGTCCCATTCTTATAGTGCCCGTAGCACATTGTGGGCGACCCCTCTAGCTTAGGTCGTCCACCTTATCTTGCTTGCTTTCTTTATTCTTTGCTTAGTCTTACTTAGCTTGCTTGTTTCTATAGCTTTCTTCTCCTTGGGGTTTAAAAGATTTGTTCTTGAAAAACTAGGAATTTTTTTTTTTCTTTAACTGGAGGAAACTACTAATTCTTGAAAATTGTGTATACATAAATATATACGTACTTCTTAATACTTTTTCCCAAAATATATTTTGGAGTCTTGTTACTTTAAAGTACGTAAAAATAGAAACATACTTTTAAGCTTGTTTCACTACTTTACATACTACACTCTTGTCTTGTCTTTATACATATATCTCACTATTACACTTTCTTTCTTTTACACCTTGAGTACAGCGGAATTCTGCGAAACGGAACCATAACCCGTCCATGACATCGCTGGGATCTGCCTGCCAGTCCGCTACTCTTGCTTCATACTGCTGGTTGTTTTCCTTTATTACCTACAGCACGAATAGACTAATGAGCTAAAGCTCAGTAAGTACAAACATACATACAAGTAAATAAGCTGAATACACCACTCTAGGGTTAGTCAACTTAGGACCAATTATTTTCTTTAGTCCTATACTACTTGTTCTTTCTATTCTATTTCTTTCTTTTCTTTGCTTTACTTCATCTGCTTTATCTTTCACTTGTGGGCCCGTGGTTGGACGTACCTAGTGCGCGCAGACCAATAGAGGATCAGGGGAGCGACCCACCGATCAACCCTAAGGTCATCTCTGGACTACTGACCTTATAGGTAGTAAGTCATGCCATAAACTACCTCATTATTAACGAGGCAGCGCCACACTTCTGGGGTGGAGGCAGGAAGTTAAGCCATAAACTACCTCATTATTAATGAGGCAGCGCCACACTTCTGGGGTGGAGGCTATCTAGGAACCTCACAACTGGGGAGGCCGGTACGCCAACCTTAACTTTTAAGTCTTATTAATTGACTTAACTTATTTCTCTTTTCTTTTTCTAATCTTGCTTACTATTCTCGTGAACATGTTAGTATCATGTCACAACTGAATAGCTTAAATGTATATATATATATAACACAACTTTATGGTAAGTCCATTCGTGAGTAGACAATTAAATGTCCGTACTTACCTTATCAATCTCTTCTCTTCTTCTCTCTAGGATCTTTGATCGCCCTCCTTGTAGGTCGATTTTTGGATCCTACAGACAAACTTTGTCTGTTAATTTCATTTCCATTTATAGCTTTTATTTTTCATTAAAAAAGCTTAAATAGAACCTATTTACAACTTTTTGGGCTTTATTTATCATTTCCCCAATTTTCCCCAACTTTTGTAAAATTACGATTTCGCCCCTATATTTTGGTAAAATTGCAGTTTTGCCCCTGACGGAATTTTATTGACCCAGACTGCATTTTTGGCCCTCAGGAACTTTTCTGACTCTTTTCTAATCATTACCGGGTTCGTTTCTATTATATTTCCACTTTTCACTTTCCCGACCCTCGGGAAGCACTATTCCGACCCTTACGTCGGTTTAGTGATTTTCTATCGTTTCGAAGCCTCAAATGGACGTTTTACTAGTATTTAAAACGTTCATCTAGACTTTCCCGACCTAGGTCTCCGAGGCTCGGATTTTCCGTACCCGACTCGGACCTTTATTTCATTTCCAAAAACGCCCCCCCCTCGGGGTCGGTTTTTCCGTTTCACTCTCATTTTACATTTTTAGGGGACGGTCTCCTATTCACGAACCACCCCTTAGGTTTTCCCTATTCAATTCTCCGTTAGGGACTCGGGTTTCCGACCCGACCCTAAACTTTTATTTTTAATTCCTATTTTACCCCGAAAGCCGTTTTCAAAATTTCGGCAGCATTTCGGCGTAATTTTAAGGCTTCCGGCGTTAGGTACGCCTCGAACCATATGTACCTGCCACGTACTATACCACAAGCCTATTTTATGTAAAAGTTTTCCAAACTTTTACATAAAAGCTCACAAATTCCAATTTCATATTTTTAACCACATTACAAAATTTTTTCACAATTTTGTCCTTAGTTTTGGTTTCGGTTTTCACCACCAAACCGAACCAAAGTTTCTCAAACTTTTCAACCACTTTTTAGGCTATTCAATGCCATTTTTCTAACACTTTTTCAAGCCCATTTCCTTGTACTTTTCAACTAAATTCTTAGGGTTTTACCCTTGTATAACCCACGGCCATTGAATGCTAAACATGTCAAACATTTTTGTTTCATTCTTTCAATCACATTTCATCATTTGCACATTAAATTGCATGATTTAAATTAACCAAACATCATATGAAACATGCAAAATTTTCACCAAAACCCTAAGTATTTCCCACGGCCACTTTGAGTAAATGAACACCAAAATTTTTCCAAGCTTTTCCATAGTGAAATTCATGCTTTATTCTTAACAAAACATAAGTTAAAAGCATGTTAACACATAAATCACACAAATTTCTCATTGCTTACCAATGGTAACCCACGGGTTTTCCTTTGGAAAACCAACCAAAAATTGGTTTTTCTTTAAACCAATTGCATGGTTTTCTTCCTCATTACACCCAATACAAAACCCATCATCAACTTAATGAAAAACAACCAAAACTTTTCCATCTTAATTCACTATTCACCCCACGGTTTTCATGAAGAAAAACCAAGAAAAATTTCAATCCAAGGGAAGTTACCTTGTTCACTTTCTTCCTTTGTCTTCAAGTGATGTTTTGCCACACTTTTTGTATAGAAAACTTGAAGGAATTACTTGGTTTTCCTTTGGTCACCCACGGCTCCCATGGAAGAAAAAACTTAGCAAATTTTTCTCTTAGTTTTTGCTTGAAATTTGGTCTCGGCCTTTTGATACAAAAGTGGCCGACTTATGCATGGAAGAAAGCCAATTAATTTGGCTCTAAACCAATCAAATTTCAACACCTTTCACCCTAATACTTTCCACCTTTTTTAAAAATTAAAAATGGTTAATTTTGGCCAAATCTTGGCCTTTAGATCAAAAGCAAATTAAATCATGGCCATTCATCCTACCTAACACCAATTTCTTTCCATTTCTTAAATGGATTTATGATGTCATAATTACTAAAGTGAAAGTTGACTTTGACTTTCACTATTCACATTAATTCGACTACTTTTTGACCGATGCCGGTTCGAGCCGAAATTTTCCTGAAATCTTCCCGGCGTGTTCCTGAGGTCTTCTGTGCAGTCAGATCAATTTAAATTGCTTCCGTTTGATCAAAATAAATCCCGGAAGTTTACCGTCTTTTTTGAGCTCCGGTTAGGGTTTCAATGCCGGTTTTGGCACCGTTTCACCCGTTTTAACTCAGTGAATTTTTTCAACACTGAATTCTTACTCGTCAGTATTGTTAGAACATTTTAATATATTCTAAACAATATAAATACATCTATTTCACTCTTTAAATAGTACAAATTATTATATACATATATTTGTACTTTTCTTGCTGTGCTCTTACTTTGACTTGCCATATTCTTATCTTTATACTGTTCAGATACCGAAACTACTCCTTTTTGAGCATTTTGGGCCTGAATTCACTTTCTCACTCATATACTTTATTCTCTACTTATTTTTGGAGATTTTAATTTCCTCCAAAACATTTATTTATTTCTATCAACACTATAATTTGTCTAATTACAACCATAGTGTTTCTTTACATTCTTACTTACAGAACTCATAGAAAACCCTAGATTAAACTAGGTCACACCACTAAAATTCTCTGGTCGTCACACACATTTCGTCTCTCTCTCTATTCTATCATAGTGCCCGTAGCACATATGTACCTAACTTATAGTTAGTACATTTAAGTTAGCACAATATTGCTATATGTTGCAGACAGGTAAATGTCTGAACTTACCTTATCAGACTGTTCCCTTTCTCTCTCTTGGATCTTGAATCGCCTTCCTTGTAGGCCGATTTTGGGATCCTACAGACAAAACTATGTCTGTTAATTTCTTTCCCCATTTATAGCTTTTATTTTTCATTAAAAAGCTTAAATAAAACCTATTTATAACTTTTTAGGTTTTATTTATTATTTTCACCATTTTCCCCCAACTTTTGCAAAATTACGATTTTCCCCCTGTATTTTGGCAAAATTACAGTTTTGCCCCTGACGGAATTTTATTGATCCAGACTGCATTTTTGGCTCTCAGGAACTTTTCTGACTCTTTTCTAATCATTACCGGGTTCGTTTCTATTTTATTTCCACTTTTCACTTTCCCGACCCTCGGGAAGCACTATTCCGACCCTTACGTCGGTTTAGCGATTTTCTATCGTTTCGGAGCCTCAAATGGACGTTTCACTAGTATTTAAAACGTTCATCTAGACTTTCCCGACCTAGGTTTCCGAGGCTCAGGTTTTCCGTTCCTGACTCGGACCTTTATTTCATTTCCAAAAACGCCCCCCCCTCGGGGTCGGTTTTTTAATTTCACTCGCGTTTTAAATTTTTAGGGGACAGGTTACTATTCACAAACCGCCCCTTAGGTTTTCCTTATTCACTTTTCCGTTAGGGACTCGGGTTTCCGTCCCGGCCCTAACTTTTTATTTTTAATTCCATTTTACCCCAAATGCTGTTTTCTAAATTTCGGCAGCATTTCGGCGTAATTTTAAGGCTTCCGGCGTTAGGTATGCCTCGAACCGTATGTACTTGCCACGTACTATATCACAAGCCTATTTTATGTAAAAGTTTTCCAAACTTTTACATAAAAGCTCACAAAATTCCAATTTCACATTATCACCCACATAACAAAATTTTTTCACAATTTTACCCTTAATTTGGTTTCGGTTTTCACAACCAAACCGAACCAAATTTTGTCAAACTTTCACCACACTTTAGGCCATTCAAATGTCACGTTTTTAACACATTTTCAAGCCCATTTTCTTTGCATTTTCAACCAAATTTCCTAGGGTTTTTACCCTTGTATAACCCACGGCCAAAGAATGAAAACATGCCAAAAAAAATTTTGTTTCATTCTTTCCATTTTAAATTCATCATTTGCATATTGAAATGCATAATTTCAATCAACCAATTATCACATAGAACCATGAAAATTTTTCTTCCAAACTTTAGTAACCCCACGGCCACTTTATGAAATGCATACCAAGAATTTTTTTCAAGCTTTTCATAATGAAATACAAGCTTTATTCTTCACAAAATTAAACTTGGAAGTAAGTTAGAAATTAAACCACAAACTTTTCTCATTGGTTACCCAAGGTAACCCATGGATTTTCCCTTGAAAAACCAACAAAATTTCGGTTTTTCTTTACACAATTTGCATGGTTTTCTTTCTTATTACATCCTTAACAAAACCCAACATCAATTCAATGGAAAACAACCAAAATTTTTCCATCTTTCTATCACTATTCACCCACGGTTTTATTGAAAAAAAACCATGAAAAGTTAAGTGAAAAAGGAAGTTACCTTGGTCATGCTTCCTTTGTCTTCAAGGAACACTTTGTCACTCTTTTTGTGAAGAAATATTGAAGAAAAATCTTGGTTCTCCTTGGTAGCTCACGTAGACACCATGGGAAAAACTTAGTAAATTTTTTTTATGGCTTTTGGCTTGAATTTTTGGTTTCGGCCACTTTGTAAAAGTTTTGCCGACTTAATGAAACCAAAGGCCAATTAATTTAGCCTTCCACCAATGAGAATTAGACATCTTTCACACCATTTCTTTCCATAATTTTCAAAAATTAAAAAGGGTGAATTTTGGCCAAATCTTGGCCTTTAGATCAAAAGCTAAATGAATCATGGCCTTTCATTCCACCAACCACCATTTTCTTTCATTTATTAATCTAGATTTATGATGTCATAAATGTAAAAGTGAAAGTTGACTTTGACATTCACTATTCACATTAATTCGACTACTTTTTGGCCGATGCCGGTTCGAGACGAAATTTTCCTGAAATCGTCCCGGCGTGTTCCTGAGGTCTCCTGTGCAATCGGATCAATTTAATCTGCTTCCGTTTGATCAAAATCAATCCCGGAAGTTTACCGTCTTTTATTGGCTCGGTTAGGGTTTTCAATGCCGATTTTGACACCGTTTCACCCGTTTCAACTCAGTGAATCTTTCCAACACTGAATTCTTACTCGTCAGTATTGTTAGAACATTTTCATATATTCTAAACAATATAAATACATTTATTTCACTCTTTAAATAGTACAAATTGTTATATACATACAATTGTACATTTTCATCCGAGAATTGCCTGAATTTCCCGGTTGTCACATTTAGACTCAGGACGCCCAAATTAGTCAATCGGACACTTGACACGTTTTTCAAGACGGGGTCATACAGATCCTGAAAACTGGTTTAGAAGACCTCAGATGGACGTAAAACTGATAAATTTGAAATCAGCACGTCCAAATTATTCAAGAGAGACGGTGTTTGAAATTTCACGCGAAAACGCCTCGTTATGCATGCACAGTGTCAACACAGTGTAGGCCTAACCACAGCATCAAGAAATTGGTCAAGATGACCTTTTCTTGATATAAAACTGATATATTTGGAATCAGAATGCTCAAATTAGTCATTTGAGCACAAAAAGTAATTTTTGACCGGGAACCATGCAGTATCGGGAAACTGGTCGAGACGACCTCAGATGAAGATAAAACTGATATATTTGGGTTCAGCACGCCCAAATTAGTCAGTATAGCCTATCTTAAAATTTTTCAAAAAATTAGTATAAAAGGACGAAATTTTTGGGACTATTGAAAAATAGCCCCCATAATTTTTCCAAATCCCATTTCCTCCCCCAACACCACACGAGGATGAACAGTAACTATCAGCCGAATCCGACCTCTGTTTTCGACACCGCCGGCTCCATTGGAAAGCTCTCGACGAGCTGATTCCAACGGTGGGCCGAGTCGATCGAACCGACGCCGGAGCACGCCGCACGCGCCGCCCAAAGCCGCCGGTGGCCGAATTTTTCAAACCGCCGTATCTCCGCCGTCCGACGTCCAAATGCCACAATTCTGGTCCCAATGGATTCGTGGTGAAGAGTAGAACAAAACCTAGGCTTCATTTCACGTCAACAGCCGCCGGATCGAGCCACCCAAGGTTCGCCGTCGCTGTCGCCATCGCCGCCGTCGAATCTCGCTATTCCGGCGAAGTTGAGTTGCAAGGTCGGTATCAAAACGCTCAGAACAACACGTAGATCAAAAGCCCTAAATCAATTTTGGGCAACAACGCCGAAAAATGAAGATCCAACACCGCCGCCGTCGCCGACTTTTCGAGGGCCGATTTCCGGTGATAGGAGCCTCGATTGGTGAAATTGACACCACCAATGGGTTCCTCTCGTCGAGCTCTTCAAGATGGTGGTCACCACTCCCATCACTGCCGTGGTCAACACCGGTCAATGGCCGGTCAACACCGGTCAACGACGGTCAACGGCGGTCAACGGCGACCCGGAGACCGAAAATTGAAGAATGGCCCGTTGGCCTATTTTCGACGTTCCGGACACATCCGCGGCATCGGATTTGCAAACCGGAGTTTCAAAAGTGGAGAACGTCGATTCAAAGATTGTGCGGTCGAGACCGAACGGTTCGTCCAACCGCCGACGAGAATGATTTTGGTAGTGGTTTTGATCCCTTGATTCCTCAATTTATTATTAGAAATAATTATGTATGAATTATGGTTTACTGACTTGAGGAATTGTAAGAAAAATGGATGAAATGTCGAAAAAGAGAATGTTAAGAAATGTGAATATTTTTACGTAAAAAGCGGAGCTTTTACGTAAAATTTAGGCCTCTGGTTTAGTACATGGCAGGTTAGAATAGGTTAGATGGTTTTGAGGCGTTTCCTAAACGCCGGAAACCCAAAAATTAAGCGGAAATGCTGCCGAAATTTCGAAAACGGCACAAAGGGGTATTTTAGGAAACGAGGGCTAAAAATGTGATCGGGATAGAAACCCGAGCCCCCTCGATGACCTAGGTCCAGGAAAGAAGGATGGACGTTTACAGGATTAGTGAACCGCCCAATTAGAAATTTCGTAATGTAAGAAAACGACCCCTATGTCAGAATAGTTCCACTCGAGGGACGGGTGCAATCTAAGTATAAAATTTGGGGCGATTACAACAGTAACGGTAACCCGACAGGCTAAATGGTCATACGAGAGGTATTCAGTCAGTTGACTGGTCGGTTAGCCGGCCAAGGACCAAGTTGGAATGGGATAGTGAGAGACAGTGATTAATTTGTCAAGTAGACAAATTAATCAAGCACGATTAAAAATTAGATATCAAATTTCCCAAAGTAGAGCAGTTGGGTACCGATAGGCATCGGTACCACACAACGATAAGTTTATTAGTTCCTAACGATAGAGTGACCTAAGAGCGATGTTAATTAATTTATTGGGTAAATAAATTAATTAACAATGATTAGAAAATCAAATTCTTAAGAAGAGGGCAATTAGTACCGATAAGGATCGGTACCACATAACGAGAATTTTTATTAGTCACTAATGACCACGGTGACCTAAGAGTAAATGTTAACGAAATGTATTATGATTACAGGGAGGTACCTGCATTGTGACGAAGGCGAGAGTATAAACTGTCTGATGACACGTAAGTACAACTCCGCCTACAGCATGGATAAAATGAATTTAAAATGATGCTTTTCCAGTACTTTAAGTATGTATCTTGCACACGATGCTGCACAGCATACATAAGAGCATATAGTTTCACAATCGAGTAGATTGATGAAAGAACAAGTTAGAAGCCATAGATCCCTACCGCGTAGGATTGGGGACAGCTTAGAGAAGCGTATGGCTAGAACAGTTAAACAAGATGGAAATAAATAGGTGTGTCGTACCGGCTCCTTCAGTCGAAGGGGTTTCCAGTTAAAGAAAGTTAAGGCCAAAAGTTGAGCATCAGTTGATGGCTCTTCGGCATTAGTTGACCTCGGGAGTTACCGTTGGTCTGCGCGCACACGGTACTGACACATGGGCCCTAAATAGACAAGAAAAGAAAAGAGAAGTTTGAAGCATAAATGAACATAACCGGACCATGCATTAGTTATAGTTCGCTATGCTTTCTTTTTCAGTAGAGTGCATACAGTACACGATGCTTCTGTCATGCATAAAGTATGTGAAGTTTTATATTCAGTGTTATGACATGTTATGTGATGACATGATATATGAGCTGATATGTGATATGCTTATATGGTATGTGATTTATTAAGTGATATATGTCATGCTTATGATTTTAAGTATGTGCTATGTTCTAAACATGTTTTGCGGTTAACATGTTGTACTTACTGGGCGTAAAGCTCACGGAGTGTGTTCATGCTGTAGGTAAGCTTCCTATAACGTAAACACCAAGGGGCGATGATGGCGGCGGAGGTGGATGTGAGGATGAGGTTATGGATGCACCATGAGTATTCTTCCACACAGTATGAGTAAATAGTATTTTGAACGGTGACAGTTAAACAGTATTTTGAATAGTAAAGATTAATTGGTATTTTGGAACAGTAAACAGTATATGTATGAATAGTATATTTAAATAGTGTCTGGTGAATATTAATCAGATAAACAAGTATATAAGTGTGTATGTATATTTGAAATCCTTATGTTTTTCAAATTTCGCATTTTAATAGTATACGTATGTGAATAGTAAATACGTATGCGTATAAAAAAAAATCCCTCTAAATTTATGGTATTAAAAGAAGCAAGTTTAAGTATCGGTTTCAAAGAGGAAGTATAAGTAAAAGCTAAAGAAGCAAGTAATAGAGTTTTCAGTGACGGTCCGGGCCGCTGAGGGCACAGGGCGTCACAATTGGTATCAGAGCGGTTTCCTGCCATCCTACCTCACATCGCCACATGCCTGCCTCATCTGTCCAAGTAAGTTAGTTTTATTTTTTAGTCAGTAAATGTTTATCTATTTTAGATAACATTTTATAGTAATGAAACGACGAAATCTATGATGGCGAGGATAAGATGAAAAGATGCTGAGATCATTATACGAAAAATCACGACCGTGCAGTGCTAGAGAACCGCTCAGAGAAAGAACATGGATTGCTACTCGAGTTGTACCGATCTTCAGGGCTAGTTGTCCAGTAAGTTTTGAATGGCAAACAGTACTCCTGCACTCCATGAGAATGTCAGGACTGGTTTCGCGTTATCAAAGTGATTCCCCGATTGTACGCCATTGATCAGGATAACTGAGTCTTGTTGGCTGTTGATATCTCTCAGGAAGATACTCTCGTGTGTATCGGGATCCTTATGACCAGGATGAGCTCTTAATTGTGTCGAGTTTTGCCATATCACGATCGAGCCAATCTCTGAGAGGAGTCCAGCATCAGCCTCAGTTTTTCTTTATGGGCAAGCAGGGAGTGAAACCGCCTAAGTTCTCTAGAGTTATGGATATACAAGAATTTGTACGTCGGACTGAAAGACTGCAGCTGATGTCCAGCGATACAGTTCTAACGTATGCTGTTCGCTACAAGGAACCGAAATGGACTTCTACAATACATGCCGAGACAAAAGTGGATCAAGACAGGAGAAGACCTAAAGAGAGAAAGAGACCTTGCCAAACAGAAGTAGAAGAGCGATCAAGCAGGACTAGCAAGCCTTATCAAGGAGATAGTGAACGCCGAGAGAAAAGTGTTCAACCCCGGGAACCTACACAAGCCCAAGGCATTATAGCAGCCACCATTATGGAGGGTGACCCGGTAGAACCAGCACCCCAACTGGCCGATGAAGAGTTCATGGCCGAGCACCAGCCAGAAGTACACAAGGGCAATAGGGAGCCGATGGAGAACCCCGAACCAGCCTGTATGTCTCCTAACAGCCCATGAAAGAGGAAGATAACGAGACTCTTTCCGACGCCCATCTCGACGATGAGGGAGAGGAGATCCCCAACCGCTTAGTAATGACGAATAGATGGGGATGTACGAACCCCAAGTCATCATAGCCAGCGATGACGAGGTCAGTTTCGACTAAGAAGAAGAGAACCCAGAGGAGTACTCACTCAGTGATAGTGACGATGAGGAGATGCCTGATACTGAATCAGGATTGTCCTTCCAATAGTAGTAACCCTTCTGCGGGAATGTTAGTTATGAAAAAATATAGAGGGAAGCAGTAGCTCTCCCCCGTCAGTTGTAGCATAATGTACTTGTTGGGATCGTATAAGGGAAGTGTGTGTCACTCCCACTGAACTAGAATCTTGAATATATGTATATATATTATGTGAAATATATTATGAGATAAGTAGTAAAGCTTTGCCCTAGGGGCCAGATATAAATTTTTTCCACAGTGTGAGTATGATATGACAGGAAGTGTAGGACGAATCCTAGCACTCAGACGATGTCCCAATACAATGCGGTAATTGTATTGAACATCACAGTATGAGAGAAAGAAAGGTGGATATAGTGTGTATATTTATATCCGTAATGTTTAAGTAAGATTGTTAAGTAAGAAAGAAATGATATGTGATACGAGTCCCAAGTACAGAATTTAAGAGACATATTTTCCTTTCCCGCTATACGATAGGGTTACATAGGAAAACATGGCAAGAACGAGAGCTTAGTTAAACCCAGCATCCTGAGAGGATGAGTTGATAGCACAGATCGCAGCCATGCGAGAGATGATGGAGAACCAGTAACGGGAGCTAAACCAGCTTAGGGAACAGCTGGGCCAACAACCCCAGGCACCATAGTCAGTAGAGATGCCAGCACAGGAGGCTCCAGCAGCCCAAGAAACTCTTAGGGAGCAAGCAGCTCCTCTAACCATAGGGGCACTAGCACCCATAGTAATGGCTGCTTTCGTAACAACAATTGTTTTTCTACCAATCCCTAGGGAAGGTGACTTGTATGAGAGATTCCGACGCATAAAAGCGTTAGAATTCTTAGGAATCACCAACCCTATAGAGGTCGATGATTGGCTAACGGATATCCAAGTAATCTTGGATTTTATAGGGTTAACAGATAGAGAGAGAAAATGATGCACGCATCCTTCACCCTGCGCAATGAGGCGCGTTAGTGGTGGAAGATGGTAACCATTAGCAGGAACATTAGAGAGATGAGCTGGAGCGATTTCATTGAGGAATTCAAGGAGATGTACTTCAACAAGGAAGCACTAGCAGCGCAGCAAGACGAGTTCAACAACCTGCGCCAAGGTAGTATGACTGTTATGGAGGCAGTCAAGAAGTTTGAGCAGTTGGCTCAACTTTTTCCAGATTTAGTATTGACTAAAAGGAGAGAGTCAGACGAATGCTGAAGATGTTTAGAACAGAAATCACAGTTTAGGTCTGTAGCGGAAGCCACGGACCAGCGACACTAGCAGAATGTGTCAACAAGGCTATCTGAGCCGAGTACTGGTCGGCTCATGATAAGGAGCGAAAGGCACAGAATTTTAAGACACGAAAGGAGGAGTAAACGTAAGCTGAGTAGGCTTAGGGGAAGCAGAACCTTGAGTTACAACACAGAGGATAGAACATGGGAACCGGCCAAAATAGCAGGCATTCCAACAACGATAACAAGAGAAAAGGGGAACCAGGGCAACCAAGATTCACAGGAGAATTTCCTCCAGAAGAGAAACGACCAGGAAGGAAATGATAGCCAACCCGACGTGCACGAAATGCGGAAAGAGGCACTCAGGAGAATGTAAGCAAGGAGTAAGTGGTTGTTTTATCTGTGGCAAGAAAGGCCACTATGCCAAAAAAAATTGCCACTCCAACCTACAGAATCGACAGAATCAACCCCGCATTGGGAATAATCAACTTCACACTAACCAGACCAGGATCGAAAACCCTTCAATCACACAAGGCATACTGAAAGCTTCAGACAGCTAAGGGAGAATCTATGCTTACGCGAGGAGTGACGCTGAAGCTGTAACTTCTGTAGTGGTGACAGGCCAGCTTTCTATCACCAACTTTGATGTGTTAGTTCTACTTGATTCTGGAGCCACCCATTCGTTGCATCATCAGATTCTGCCAAAAAAAAAAAAAGCTTAGGACATAACGTTGTCATAAACTGTTGAAGGCGGAAAATTGTTTTCGAACCAATCGGATGTGAAAAGTTCATCTACAAGGGTTTGTCACCAGAGCAACCAAAGACGATAATATCAGCAGTGAAGGCTTGCGAGATGCTATCCAGTGGATGCATGGACTACCTAGCATACATAGTAGATAATACACGAGGAACAGAGATAGGACCCGAGAACATGCCGATAGTCAGGGAATTCGTGGAGATATTTCTAGAAGGTCTTCTAGAACTCTCGTTAGAGCGTGAGATCTCGTTCGAGACTGAACGTCTACCAGAATCAACCCCCATCTCCAAGGCCCCATACAAAATGGGCCCTGCAGAGCTAAAAGAGCTCCAAGCTCAGCTGAAGGACTAAATAGGTAAGGGATTCACTCGACATAATTGTTCACCCTGGGGAGCACCCGTACCATTCGTAAAGAAGAAAGATGGACCACTGCGAATGTGCATCGACTACAGAGAGTTTAATAGGATTACGATTAAGAACAAGCATCCATTGCCACGGGTTGACGATCTATTTGATCAGCTTCAAGACGCTGCAGTGTTCTCGAAGATCGATCTACGTCCCGGGTACCATCAACTACGAATCAGGAATGAAGATGTACCCAAAATAGCCTTTCAAACGCGGTACGGATATTACGAGTTTCTATTCATGTTGCTCAGATTGACGGACGTGCCAGCAGCTTTCATGAACCGGATGAACCGCATGTTCAAGGGCTATTTGGATAAGTTTGTCATTGTGTTCATTGATGACATACTTATACACTCTAAGACGAAGGAAGAGCACGAAGAGCACTTAAGGATCATTTTGCGCATGTAACAGGACCATCAGTTATACGCCAAGTTCTCCAAGTACGAGTTTTGACTAGAGAAGGTCCATTTCCTGGGCCACGTAGACCCCAAGGAAGGAGTATCTATGGACCTGATGAAAATTGATGCAGTTAGCACGTGGCCAGCTCAGAGGAGCGTAACGGGAATTCGCAGTTTCTTCAAACTAACTGGATGTTACCTACACTTAGTCGAAGGCTACTCAAAGTTAGCTGCTCCGCTCATAGCGCTCACCAAGAAGGGAAAGAGGTATAAGTGAATCGACAAGTGTGAGGAAAGCTTTCAAGAGCTGAAATGAAGACTCATAAGCGCTCCAATGCTGACCATTTCAAATGTTGGTCAGGGAAACTTTGTGATTTAAGCGCTGCATCTAAAACCAAGTTGGAAACTGTGTTGATGCAGAGTGTAGAGTAGTCGCGTATGCTTCACGACAACTCAAAAACCTTGAGAAGAGCTACCCAACGCGTGATCTGGAGCTAGTAGTGATAGTTTTTACAATAAAAGCATGGAGGCACTACCTGTACGGAGTCACGTGCGAGATTTACATCGACCACTAGAGCCTCAAATGTATCTTCACGCAGAAAGAGCTCAACATGAGGTAGCGTAGATGGCTAGAGTTGGTAAGGATTACGACCGTGAGATCCTATACCATCCGGGGAAAGCCAATAAGGTTGCCGATGCACGGAGTCAGAAGTATATTACTATGCCTATGACTATTAGTGCCTTGTCAGGAGCACTACAAAGGAGCTATGTGACAGCGAGATCAAGATTTTGATAGGGAGATTGTCTGACATGACCCTCCAATCGACGCTCCAAGAAGACATCAAGATCGGTCAAGGTTTCGATTTGTCCCTGCTTAAGCACAGAAAGGAAGCTATAGAGAACAAGGATTCAGAGTTTAAGATCCCTAAGGACGACGTACTCTACTACAGAGGTAGAGTGTGTGTTATGAAAAATGAAGAACTCACGAAGCGAATCTTTTTAGAACCTTACGAGACGTCATATTTCGTACATTCGGTGGCGAATAAGATGTACAAGTACCTGAAGGAAAGCTTTTGGTGGTTTGGAATGAAGAATGACATTGTCGAGTTCATCGCCAGATACCTTACGTGTTAGAAGGTTAAGGCAGAACACCAGTGCCCAGCAAGATAATCGTAGAAAATTAAGCTACCCAAGTGGAAATAGGACCAGATTACGATGAATTTCGTAGTCAGACTGCCGAAGACGTCAAACGATAATGACGCAATCTGGGTGATTATAGATAGACTGACGAAATCAGCTAAATTTTTAGCAATGAAAGTTAGCTATTTGGTGGAACGACTAGTAGAAATCTATGCGGCACAGTTCGTGAAACGGCACAGAGTACCAGAGTCGATCGTCTCAGATCGTAGTGGACAATTTACCTCCAGATTTTTGGTGAAGTGTTCAGGCTACATTACGGTCCAAGTGAGAGTTCAGCATAGCATTTCATCCTCAGACCGACAGTTAGTCTAAGAGGACCATACAGATGTTAGAGGACATGTTGAGACCTGCGTCCTAGACTTCAAAGGAAATTGGAATCAGAAGCTACCATTGAGCGAGTTCTCGTACAACAGCAACTACTATTCCTAGATAGGAATGGCACCGTACGAGACACTTTGTAGAAGGAAATGTAGATCTCTGGCTCATTAGTACCAGTTTGGAGAGAACCGACTAGTTAGCTAAGACATCATCAAGAATACCATGGCAGACGTGAAGCTGATACGAAAAACGTAAGATACAACGCACAGTCGACAGAAGAATTTCGACGATAAGCGCCATAGACCCCTCGAGTTTCAAGTAGCGACACCCATGAAAGGGGTAATGCGCATTGAAAAGAAAGGAAAGCTTAGTCCTAGGTACATAGGACCCTTGAGATAATAGAGAAAGTCGGGAAGGTGGCTTATAGACTAACGCTTCCTCCCGAGTTAGCTACAGTGCACAACGTCTTGATGCTGAAGAAGTACGTGCCAGATAGCTCCTATGTTCTTAGCCAAGAATCCATTATAGTATACGCTGATCCGACGTACAAGGAGAGACCCGTGCGGATCCTCTTCAGAGAAGAGAAGGTACTTAGGAATAAAGTATACCGCTAGTAAAAGTGTTGTGGCGGAATCATAGTGTTGAGGAAACCACATGAGAATGGGAAGAAGACATGAGAAGAGACGTCCTGGAATTATTCTAATTTTCGAGGATGAAAATTTTGTAAGGGGGGTAGGTTGTAATGACCGCCATTTTCATGGCACCTACTTACCATGTAATAAGTCACAAAGGAATAAAATGGACATAATTTAATGTCTTTTAGTGCAAATTTAAGAAACACGGTCAAGTACACGACCGTGTAAGAGGCTGTGTACCACTCAGATAGATGAATGTGTTTCAAAGACATGGCCGTGTTGAGTAGTCTCAACTAGTACACGCCCGTGTCCGAAATGTACACGCCCGTGTTGCGTTGCACACGCACGTGTAAGAGTCCGTGTAGAAGGCTGTGTAATGAGCCGAGAGCCACTGTAATGACTCTCATGAATTATGAAACTTAATTACTATGTAATGATGTAATTGAGTTAATAAACACAGTGTGTTTTTCAGTTGAATGAATTAAACGAGTATAGTAACGTTTAATTACTATTTATGCAGTGAAAGGGGCAACCGACAGTGAAATCGGTCCACCCTATTATGTGAGTATGCGTTGAGACACGCAATATCAAGAAACCGGTCTAGACGACCATTTCATGATACAGAACTGATGAGCTAGTCATCAGTACGCTCAGACTGGTCATCTGAGCGCAGCAGTGATAATTGCCCTAATAGATGTACAGTATGGAGAAAAGTGGTCTAGATGACCTCTTCTCGCCCAGAGACTGACAAAATCGGAGTCAGAACGCTCAGATTAGTCAATCAGATAGTGAATAGTGACTAGTGAACAGTGTGATACGCGGTGTCAGGTTAGTGGCCAAGACGGCCTTAATCTGGCATAAAACTGATATATTAATAGTCAGCAGGCTCAATCTGGTCAATTGAGCACAAAATATAGATTTTGTTTAAGGGATACGCGGTATCAGGATGAGGGTCAAGACGACCTTTTCTCGCCCCGAAACTGATATATTTAGACTCAGGACGCCCAAATTAGTCAATCGGACACTTGACACGTTTTTCAAGACGGGGTCATACAGATCCCGAAAACTGGTCTAGAAGACCTCAGATGGACGTAAAACTGATAAATTTAAAATCAGCACGTCCAAATTATTCAAGAGAGATGGTGTACGAAATTTCACGTGAAAACGCCTCGTTATACGTGCACAGTGTCAACACAGTGTAGGCCTAACCACAGTATCAAGAAATTGGTCAAGATGACCTTTTCTTGATATAAAACTGATATATTTGGAATCAGAATGCTCAAATTAGTCATTTGAGCACAAAAAGTAATTTTTGACCGGGAACCATGCAGTATCGGGAAACTGGTCGAGACGACCTCAGATGAAGATAAAACTGATATATTTGGGTTCAGCACGCCCAAATTAGTCAGTATAGCCTATCTTAAAATTTTTCAAAAAATTATTATAAAAGGACGAAATTTTTGGGACTATTGAAAAATAGCCCCCATAATTTTTTCAAATCCCATTTCCTCCCCCAACACCACACGAGGATGAACAGTAACCATCAGTCGAATCCAACCTCTGTTTCCGACACCGCCGGCACCATTGGAAAGCTCTCGACGAGCTGATTCCAACGGTGGGCCGAGTCGACCGAACCGACGCCGGAGCATGCCGCACGCACCGCCCAAAGCCGCCGGTGGCTGAATTTTTCAAACCGCCGTATCTCCGCCGTCCGACGTCCAAATGCCACGATTCCGGTCCCAATGGATTCGTGGTGAAGAATAGAACAAAACCCATGCTTCATTTCACGTCAACAGCCACCGGATCGCGCCGCCCAAGGTTCGCTGTCGCCGTCGCCGTCGCCATCGCCGCCGTCGAATCTCGCTATTCCGGCGGAGTTGAGTTGCAAGGTCGGTATCAAAATGCTCAGAACAACACGTAGATCAAAAGCCCCAAATCAATTTTGGGCAACAACGCCGGAAAATGAAGATCCAACACCGCCGCCGTCGCCGACTTTTCGAGGGCCGATTTCCGGTGATAGGAGCCTCGATTGGTGAAATTGACACCACCAATGGGTTCCTCTCGTCGAGCTCTTCAAGATGGTGGTCACCACTCCCATCGCCGCCGTGGTCAACGCCGGTTAACGGCCGGTCAACACCGTTCAACGGCAGTCAACAGTGGTCAACGGCGACCCGGAGACCGAAAATTGAAGAATGGCCCGTTGGCCTATTTTCGACGTTTCGGACACATCCGCGGCATCGGATTTGCAAACCGGAGTTTCAAAAGTGGAGAACGTCGATTCAAAGATTGTGCGGTCGAGACCGAACGGTTCGTCCGACCGCCGACGGGAATGATTTTGGTAGTGGTTTTGATCCTTTGATTCCTCAATTCATTATTAGAAATAATTATGTATGAATTATGGTTTACTGACTTGAGGAATTGTAAGAAAAAGGGATGAAATGTCGAAAAAGAGAATGTGAAGAAATGTGAATATTTTTACGTAAAAAGCGGAGCTTTTACGTAAAAATTAGGCCTCTGGTTTAGTACGTGGCAGGTTAGAATAGGTTAGATGGTTTTGAGGCGTTTCCTAAACGCCGGAAACCCAAAAATTAAGCGGAAATGCTGCCGAAATTTTGAAAACGGCACAAAGGGGTATTTTAGGAAACGAGGGCTGAAAATGTGATCGGGATGGAAACCCGAGCCCCCTCGATGACCTAGGTCCAGGAAAGAAGGACGGACGTTTACGGGATTAGTGAACCGCCCAATTAGAAATTTCGTAATGTAAGAAAAAAACCCCTATGTCAGAATAGTACCACTCGAGGGACGGGTGCAATCTAAGTATAAAATTTGGGGCGATTACATCGATAACGGTAACCCGACAGGCTAAATGGTCATACGAGAGGTATTCAGTCAGTTGACTGGTCGGTTAGCCAGTCAAGGACCAAGTCGGAATGGGATAGTGAGAGACAGTGATTAATTTGTCAAGTAGACAAATTAATCAAGCACGATTAAAAATTAGATATCAAATTTCCCAAAGTAGAGCAGTTGGGTACTGATAGGCATCGGTACCACACAACGATAAGTTTATTAGTTCCTAACGATAGAGTGACCTAAGAGCGATGTTAATTAATTTATTGGGTAAATAAATTAATTAACAATGATTAGAAAATCAAATTCTTAAGAAGAGGGCAATTAGTACCGATAAGGATCGGTACCACATAACGAGAATTTTTATTAGTCACTAATGACCACGGTGACCTAAGAGTAAATGTTAACGAAATGTATTATGATTACAGGGAGGTACCTGTATTGTGACGAAGGCGAGAGTATAAACTGTCTGATGACACGTAAGTACAACTCCGCCTACAGCATGGATAAAATGAATTTAAAATGATGCTTTTCCAGTACTTTAAGTATGTATCTTGCACACGATGCTGCACAGCATACATAAGAGCGTATAGTTTCACAATCGAGTAGATTGATGAAAGAACAAGTTAGAAGCCATAGATCCCTACCGCGTAGGATTGGGGACAGCTTAGAGAAGCGTATGGCTAGAACAGTTAAACAAGATGGAAATAAATAGGTGTGTCGTACCGGCTCCTTCAGTCGAAGGGGTTTCCAGTTAAAGAAAGTTAAGGCCAAAAGTTGAGCATCAGTTGATGGCTCTTCGGCATTAGTTGACCTCGGGAGTTACCGTTGGTCTGCGCGCACACGGTACTGACACATGGGCCCTAAATAGACAAGAAAAGAAAAGAGAAGTTTGAAGCATAAATGAACATAACCGGACCATACATTAGTTATAGTTTGCTATGCTTTCTTTTTCAGTAGAGTGCATACAGTACACGATGCTTCTGTCATGCATAAAGTATGTGAAGTTTTATATTCAGTGTTATGACATGTTATATGATGACATGATATATGAGCTGATATGTGATATGCTCATATGGTATGTGATTTATTAAGTGATATATGTCATGCTTATGATTTTAAGTATGTGCTATGTTCTAAACATGTTTTGCGGTTAACATGTTGTACTTACTGGGCGTAAAGCTCACGGAGTGTGTTCATGCTGTAGGTAAGCTTCCTATAACGTAAACACCAAGGGGCGATGATGGCGGTGGAGGTGGATGTGAGGATGAGGTTATGAATACACCACGAGTATTCTTCCGCACAGTATGAGTAAATAGTATTTTGAACGGTGACAGTTAAACAGTATTTTGAATAGTAAAGATTAATTGGTATTTTGGAACAGTAAACAGTATATGTATGAATAGTATATTTAAATAGTGTCTGGTGAATATTAATCAGATAAACAAGTATATAAGTGTGTATGTATATTTGAAATCCTTATGTTTTTCAAATTCTGCATTTTAATAGTATACGTATGTGAATAGTAAATACGTATGCGTATAAAAAAAATCCCTCTAAATTTATGGTATTAAAAGAAGCAAGTTTAAGTATCGGTTTCAAAGAGGAAGTATAAGTAAAAGCTAAAGAAGCAAGTAATAGAGTTTTCAGTGACGGTCCGGGTCGCTGAGGGCACGGGGCGTCACACTTGTCACCACCCGGAATGACCTCAAGGTTTCTAAAGAACTTGCGGAGCCAAACTGCTTCTTTAGATGCCTCAGCCGCAGCCACATACTCAGCCTCCATAATAGAGTCAGCTGTGTAGCCCTGCTTCACGCTCCTCCATACAATGGTGCCTCCTCCGAGTAAGAACACTAATCCAGATGTCGATTTCCTCGAATCCTTGTAAGTCTGGAAGTCTGAGTCTGTGTATCCTATGGGTGTTCGGTCCCCTCCAGAATACACCAGCATATAATCCCTTGTTCTCTTAAGATACTTAAGTATATGCTTTATTGCTTGCCAGTGCTTGGTTCCAGGATTCGCTTGATATCGACTCACCATACCTACTACAAAATATATGTTCAGGCGAGTACAAAGCATAGCGTACATAAGGCTACCCATAGCGGATGCATAAGGGACCTTACTCATACGCTCTCTTTCTTTCGATATCTTTGGACAGTCGTCCAATGAAAAAGTTAGACCGGCACTAGAAGGCTGTGTACCTTTCTTTTCCTCTTGCATTGCATATTTGTCAATTATTTAATCTATGTATGAAGCTTGGGATAATGTTATCATTTTGCTCTTTCGATCTCTAAAGAGACGAATGCCTAGAACATAATTAGCTTTTCCTAAGTCCTTCATGTCAAACTATAGGTGTAACCAAAACTTAACTGATGATAAGTTCCCTACATCATTCCCAATGAGTAGTATATCATCGACATAGAGTATCAGAAAGACCACTTTTCCATCCTTAATACGTTTATAAACACAGGATTCATCAACGTTCTGCTCAAAACTGAAAGTCTTGATCTCTTGATCAAATCTCTGGTTCCATGAGCGGGATGCTTGCTTTAATCCATATATGAATCTAAGCAAATTACAGACTTTCCTTTCTTGGCCTTTCGCTACGAACCCTTCAGGATGTATCATGTAGATACACTCCTCAAGATGGCCATTCAAGAATGCTGTCTTGACATCCATTTGCTAGATCTCATAATCGAGAGCCGCAGCAACGGACAGAAGAATATGAATAGACTTCAGTATAGCAACAGGTGAAAAGGTTTCATCGTAATCGATTCCAGCCTTTTGTGTGTACCCCTTTGCAACCAGTCTTTGAAAGTTTCCACTCTCCCTTCCACATCCTTCTTTCTTTTGTAGACCCATTTGCATCCAATGGATTTTATCCCATCTGGCAAATCTACAAGCTCCCAAACAGAGTTGGATTTCATATAATCCATCTCATTGTTCATAGCTTGTTTCCAAGATTTAGAATCAACATCATTTATAGCTTCATCATGGGTGATCGGATCATCGTCATGCTCATGAGCCTCAGCCTGGTATACCTTAGCATCATATATGAAGAAATTAGGTTTCTTTGAAACCCTCCCACTACGACGAGGCACCCTAAATTGTTGATCGTCTACAGGCCTTTCACCAAAACTCGGACTTGCGTCCAAGACCAAAACCTGTGGAGTAGTTCTTTCATCCGATAACTCCTCTAGCACCACTTTGCTTTGAGGCTTAAAGTCATTCATGTGACTTTCCTCCAACAATGTCGTATGGGTTGAAACAATGACTTTTTGTTCCTTCGAGTTATAGAATAGACCTCCTTTAGTTCCCTTTGGATACCCTACAGACGTAAACAATTCTGATCTTGGTTCCCACTTCTTCGTATCCCCATCTCGAACATGTGCCGGGCAGCCCCATATTCTCATATGTCCAAAGGAGGGCTTCCTGCCACGCCATAATTCATATGGAGTTCTGGGAATTGACTTGCTTGGAACCTGGTTCAGAATATAGCATGCCGTTTGTAAAGCATATCCCCAAAATGATAATGGCAATGTTGAATAACTCATCATGGACCGTACCATATCCAACAAGGTCCTGTTTCTCCTTTCGGCTACACCATTCTGTTGTGGAGTACCAGGTGCAGTCAATTAAGATAATATCCCATTCTCTACAAGATGTCCTAGAAATTCGTCAGAGAGGTATTCACCACCTCGATCAGATCAAAGTGTCTTTATGGATTTATCCAATTGCTTTTCCACTTCCGCACGATACTCTTTGAACTTGTCAAAGGTTTCGCTCTTGCGGTGCATCAGATAGACATATCCATACCTCGAGTAATCGTATATAAAAGAGACATAATACTCGAACCCTCCTTATGCTGTGACGTTTATGGGGCCACATATGTCAGTGTGCACAATTTCTAAGAGCTCCTGAGCCCTAGTACCTTAGCTCCAAAAGACCTCTTAGTCATCTTTCCCTCTAGACAAGACTCACATTGAGGAAGACGTACCTCGTCCAGAGATTCTAGAGGACCGTCTTTCACCAATCTTTGAATCCTATCATGATTAATATGACCAAATCTTAAATGCCAAAGATACGCCTTGTTAGAGTGAGAAACTTTCAATCTTTTAGAGTTATCTTTTAATTCGGTGTCAAGCAGTGAGTACATCTTTGGTTTGATCAAATATAGGTTTCCATCCATCCATCCAGAATAGATAAAAGACTTATTTCTACGAACATCAACTCTTTTACTAAAAGAAACTGAATAAGAATCCTTTATTAAATAAGCTACCGATATAAGGTTCCTCCTAAAATTAGGAACATAAAACAGTCTTTCAATAAAATAAATCTAAATTCATCAAAATAAAGATAAATATCTCCCACTGCCTCAGCCACCACCAAGCTGCCGTCTCCAGTCCGCAACAAGAGGCTCCTATCATGTAGACTTCTCGTTTCCATGAAACCCTGCATAGAAACACAAACATGATTAGCGGCACCCGAATCAATGACCCATGTGTCTTTCGATTCTTCCACCAAACACGCTTCCAATAATGAAGTTCCTTACCTTCCTTGCCCTTGGTGGCTAGGATTTCCCGGCAAGCCTTCTTGAAGTGACCTACCTTCTCACAGCGGAAGCAGTTGGACTTTTTAGGGTCCTTGGGCTTCTTGTTCTTGTTCTTCCCATCCAAGACAGGAGGATTAGAAGAACTGGAAGCCGCTTGCTTCTGATTTGGCCTCTTCCTCTTCTGTGAGGGTTTAGAAGATTCCGTCAAATTGGCCTCTCCTTTAGGTTGGACTGCATCCCCATTCTTGATCTTCCGCTCATAAGCTTGAAGTTGCTTCATGAGCTCGGTTAGTCCTAACTCCCTTGTCACCAGATTATAAGCGGCCTTAAACCCCACAAAATCTTTAGACAGAGTTTTGAATACCATCTCGATCTGGGTGTTGTAGTCCAACTTAGCATTGTTCTCGGCAGCCTCAGCGAAGAATCTTATTAGAGTGATCATATGGTCCTTCACTGGAGTACCCGCCTTTTGCTTAGAGTTCATAATGCTGGTTATAGCGGACTGTCGAGCTAATTTTTCTTAGCCTCTGAACATGTCCTCCAGATTGTCCATGATCTCCCTAGCAACTTGATAAGTCTCATACTGCTTTTATAAAGCACTCATCATGCTAGCCAGAATATAGCATCGAGCTATCTCATTGGATTCTCTCCAACGAGTATAGGCAATCAGGACCTCCTCAAGCGGTGTGTCAGGTTTGGGCCCTGGTGGGCATGGTTCGTTTAGTACGAACTTGTGTCTCTCGCAGCTGAGAACTATTAACAGATTTCTTTTCCAATCTTTATAATTATCGCCATTCAGTTTATTCTCAGTAAGTATTGAAATGAGGGGTGTCGGTGACATTTTGAACTGAAATAAAATTATACTAGACATCATTACAAAGCCCAAGCAAATATACATATAATTTTAGCAAATAAAACATGCAAGTATGTTCCTACATGAAACTTGAAAAACATGTAGCATTACAACGGTAATTCTCAGCACCTATTGCCCTAAGCCATTGAGGGGTGGTCATGAAACAAATAGCCGAAACATGGACCCCATCCAATTAATATATGTTGCCTTAAATCCTCCAAGGTTAAGACATATATTAATAACCGCTTATTTGGCCACCAGTTTAGTTAACAGAGCTTCTAGGGAAGGTTAATAACTAAACGATTCTTGAGTGTATAACCATTGTTTATGTAGCCCAATCCACGTCCTACCAAGCCACCGAGGGGTGGTCATGAATAGGATCATACCCGAACATGTTTTCCACATAGGAGATCCAATCTAGTATACTGGCGGTGGTAAACACCTACCCAGAGGTGTGATCAGGGCAGAACTGACGCGAGGCGTTACCATGCTTTCACATATGGATCAACAATGGAGGCCGTAGGTTTTGTTTGAAACCCTCTCCCACTAAATATTTTGAAAAACACACAAGTTTTAACAAATATGTATGATCAATATAGTATAAGTGGCACTCACCTATCCTATATGACATGTTATCAAATATGCACATAAAACATCCATCAATATATATTTATACATCCATGACATATCACAGAAAAAATAATTGACAGAATAACCAAGCCATGGTTCCATCCTAGAACAAAGAAAATAAAGATTACAAAATTCCATCCAAAGCATTCTTTGGGTCTTGAATTTTGTTCCGTCTTCTTGTATCCATCTTTATGTAGCTTCTCCATTTATTTCTCATCCCAAGAATCATTTAAAATTTAAATCTCCAAAAATTTAAATTTCAAATTCAAATTCCAAATTCGAATTTAAAATTTAAAATTTAAAATTCAAATTTTAAACAGTTTTAAACATCATGTGTAATAATATGTAATTTCAAAATTTTCAAATTTTCAATTACATATTTTTAAACATGATTTAAAATTAAATCTCAAATTTAAAAATCAAAATTTTCGATTTTTGAACCGTCGCCCCCAACCCTCGGGGGGCTGGCAGCCCACGGCCATACCATGTGTAGCCCTGCCGGCTGCAAGCCCGGGTAGGCACAGCAGCCCGCCAGGCTGCAGGCAGCGCCTGTAGCCATGGGCTGCACACCTATGGGCTGGCCGCCCCTTGGGTGGGCCACGGCCACCCCATGGCTGCAGGCAAAGCTTGCGGCCGTGGGGTGCAGCTGTGGGCAGGGGCTGCAGCCCCATCACGATTGGTGGTCCGTCCCGAAGGGATCGTGTCTCGATTTTCATGCCATATTCCAATTTACCAATTAGGATCTCCAAAAAATTAATTTGAATCCCAATTAAATTGAAATTTTCCACACAATCAAAATTTCAACCTTTAAATTAAATTTAACTTTTGGGAAAAATAAATTACGGTCTTCAAGCTTCAATCTCCTCCAAGAATAATTACATAAAATTTCCTAAACCGTTTCCGATGTACAAAAAATTCTAATCATAATAATTTTAAGAGACAAAAATAAAATCCATGGGAAAATTACATTGTTAATAAACTGCTCCCATGGTTACATAAAAAATTCCTAGATATAATTTTTCTAAATTCTAAGGAACCATAACCGACAATAAACAAGCATGCTTATAATAATTTAAAAAATTAAAATAACCACATACTCTATACATAATACATGATAACAACATAAAGGAATCCTATAATGCTACTCTCTAAATATCAAATCCATACATAAATAAAAAGACTAATTAATTGTCTAATTTATGTACATGGCATAGTCATGAGATGACTCTGATACCAATTGTAGGACATTAAATCAGTAAAACCGTATCAGAGTGGCGTAGCGGAACAATAAAATTTTTTCAAGAATGTTAAATATCTCATGATGCCATATACAATAAACCAACAACAATTTAAACTCATACCTCAAGGACGCCAATCTTGCAGGAGGAGAATGAACGGAGGATTTCAACCAACTAGCATTCTCTACTATTCTCCAATTCCCGAATGGCTAAGTATGTGGGCACTTTGAACCTCGATCGGTATGTTAGCACTGCTAGTCTTCTTCCAGCCACCCAGATCTCTAAAGAACTTATTGTCACGGTGAGTTGTGCAACAATAAGCCTGCTCACCTGAGAGTCTGTGGTCTAAGAGAACTGGAGTGGCAGGACCTCTATTTATAGACTTGCATGAGGTGATTCTCTGAATTCGAATTGGATTAGGAGAAGATATTTTCCCTTATCCACAACCAAAAAATCTGAATTTATCAAGGCCAAATCCCAATAAGAAAATTCGACCACTTTAGGATTTTTCCATTCAAAATTCAAACAAGATTTTTACATGAATTTTATCTCCCTTTTTCAACCAAAAAATCCAAAAATCCAAGGGGAAAATCCCAACAAAATTTCGGCCACTTTAGGATAAGGGAAGAATCAAAATTCCACTAGGATTTTCAAGCTTGAATCTTTTCTCATCCTTATCCAAAATAACCGAAAATCCTTTATGAGAATCACTCAATAATTCTGACCATAATCAAGGAGGAGAGAATCCAAATTCAACTGGGATTGAAACTTGAATTTTTCCCTGAACCTTATCCACAAAAAATCTGAAAATTCCATGAGGATAATCCTCAAAATTTTAGTCCATTATTGTTAGGATTTGGATTCAAAATTCGAGTAGGATTCTAACAAGATTTTCCTCTCCATATCCAACTCAAATTCGAATTTCATTCCTTGTGGATTTACCACAAGAAATTCGAATCCTACTTGGACTGTGATTCAAAATTTGAATTATAAATTTCAAATTCAAATTTCGAATTCAAACTTCAAATTTCAAATTTCAAATTCAAATTTCAAATTCGAATTTCAAATTCAAATTTCAAATTCGAATTTCAAATTCAAATTTCAAATTTCAAATTTCAAATTTCAAATTTCAAAATCCACAAAACAGTTGTATTTCAAATTCTTGTTCTCATGGATAATTTTCTACGACTCCAATCCAATCTCAAATAAAATGATGGCAACTTTATTTGGAGTTCGAATAATTGTGTACTTTATTATCCAAAACAAAATCTGAATTTAACCGGAGAGAATCTTGTCTACCATCCTAATCCTATGTCAACACCATCCATGCACAATCAACTAGCCAATAGCATACACTAATCAATTTGCCAAACGTTAAGGAATTATGTGGAGCTAGTAGAGGGACCAATTGGACATATATAATTGGGCTCCTGCAAATCCATATGATCATCATGCTTTACCGAACAACTCAATCATATGATCACTAATTTCAGAGTCACACCACTATAAACCTGAAACTGAACTCCCAATTATATACCGTATTACGTAAGCCTATGACAAGCTATCGTCCAATGACCTTGTCATGTATGCAGAACCCTCATATGATATCCATGATCAGCCTTAGGTCAAAGTCCGTTTAATCCTACTGATCAGGCTATCTTAAAGTTCCATTATACTACCGAATAAAGAAAATGGTTATTCACCATATGTGGATAAGAAGTCATCTGCTCAGCAAACGACCTAAGGCCTTGTCCATTTTCACATTTAGTATAATGCCTTTAAGAGGATACCCTTAACTTCTCATTAGAGCTATGATTTCGATATCTGTAAACGAACACTTCATTGTATACAAGTCATGCACCCAACGAATCGGTCTATAAGCTTACTACCTCTGAGATGCTTTAGCCATTAGAACATCAAAGTACACAAGTCATATACATGAAGCTGTCCATCTACTCAAGATTAAGGTTACTGTACAATGAACCTCAAAAGCAGATCGATCCACCTAAAGCAGACTTCGTAGATCAATCATGTTTTAGTCTCGATCTAATATGTCACCAACAAGCAACATATCTATGTCTCTACTTGGAAGTCTATGCTCCAGACAGTCAAGACAAACCGTCCCCTCCAAGGCTTTAGACAACATAATAGTCTTAACATGAGTTAGATGCTCAGTCTAACCCCATAGAGTACAGGCCATAGTTTAGACCGCTTACTTTAGAACATTGTCTTCTCGCATACAAAAGTTCATTGTATGCAACGTTCTAACAGTTTTAACACAAGCAGTCAGGGAGCCATATTTGCTTACATTTACTTTAACATGTAAATAAAATGAGGACAGATAGCAATGTAATGAATAATCTCTATATATAATTTTATTATCCAATTCAAAATAAATACATCAAAATGTCTCTAATGCTTAGGGTATTTACTAACAAAATCTTGGCCTTTAGATCAAAGATACTTTAAATCATAGCCATCCACCTCACCTACCACTTAATTAACCATTTAATAAATATTTTAATGACATCATTAGTGATGAGTCATTATCTTGACTTTTTGACTTTACTATTCATGCTACTTTTGATCGAATTTTGACCCAAGTGAAATTTTCCTGAAATCGCCCCGGTGGGTTCTTGAGGTCTCTGGTACAGTCGGATCAATTTATTCTGCTTCTGTTTGATCAAAATCAATTCCAGAAGTTTTCCACCTTTTAGTGCACCATAGGCATCGGTTAGGGTTTTTAATGTCATTTTGACACCGTTTTACCCGTTTTGATTTGGCAAAATTTCTCAACACCGAATTGTTATCCGTCAGCATTGTCAGAACATTTTAGTACGTTCTAAACAATATAAATTCATTTATTTTACTCTTTTAATAGTACAAGTTGTCATACATATACCATTATACATTTTCTTCCGAGAATGTCAGAAATCCCCGGTTATCACAATTTGTATAGAGCTTAGTGTCAGATTTACATTGACCACCAGAGTCTAAAATATTTCTTCACACAGAAAGAGCTAAATATGCGGCAAAGGAGATGGCTGGAGTTGGTAAAGGATTATGATTATGAAATCCTCTATCATCGCGGAAAAGCCAATCGCGTTGTAGATGCGTTAAGTACGAAATCTACTACTCCACAGCAACTGCTAATTGGAAAATTTCCAAAGCCATTACAACAAGAAATCAACATGCTAAAGATGGAGCTAATAACCGGAAAGCTAGCTGTATTACAATTGGAGTCAACGTTATATAAAGATATTAGAGAAGCTCAGAAACGATATTCGAAGCTAGCAAGTTCGCAGGAGGAAGTGTCTAAAGATGGACTAATCCTACATCAAGGGAGAATTGAAGTTCCAGATGATGAAGGATTAAGAAGATGAATTATGGCAGAAGCCCATGAAATGCCCTATTCAAGACTTGGAACTACAATTCTGGTGGAAAGGGATGAAGAAGGATATAGCTGAGTTTGTAAACAGATGTATGATGTGCCAAAAAGTTAAGGCTGAACATTGTCATCTAGGCAGAAAGTTAGAGTCACAGGAGATTCCTGAGTAAAAATGGGAACATATCACAATGGACTTTGTGATAGGATTACCAAAGACCCGAGAAGGCTATGATGCCATTTAGGTTATTGTAGATAGACTAATAAAGACGGTAAGGTTCATTGCAGTAAAAGTGACCTTCTCGTTGGAAAAGTTAGCAAGCTTGTATGTTAACCACATAGTCAGGCTACATGGAGTTCCTAAATCCATTGTATCAAATCATGACCCACGATTTACTTCAAACTTCTGGACATGTGTGCAATAAGCTATGGGAACAGAAGTGCATCTAAGTACAGCATTTCATCCGTAGATAGAAGGGCAATCTGAGCGAACCATTCAAATGCTAAAAGACATGCTGCGTGCGTGTACAATAGATTTCCTGGGGAGCTGGAATGAGAAACTTCCATTGGTAGAGTTTTCATATAACAACAGCTACTAAGCTTTGATAGGTATGGCACTCTATGAAGCTTTGTATGGAAGGAAGTGTAGATCACCAGTTCATTGGTACGACCTACAAGAGAAAGTACTGCTTAAGACAGATTTTGTACAAGAGCCAGTGGATGCAGTTACAAAAATACAGCGACGAATGAAGATAGCCCAGAGCCGATAGAAGAGCTATGCGAACAAAAGATGAAGATCCCTGGAGTTCAATGAAGGGGATTTCGTATTCCTAAGAGTTTCACTGATGAAAGGAATAATGCGGTTCGGGAAGAAGGGGAAATTGAGTCCAAGATATAGTGGACCATACGAGATCATCGAACGCATTAGTAAAGTTACCTATAGATTGGTGTTACCTCCAGAAATGTTAGTAGTACATAATGTGTTTCACGTGTCGATGCTACGGAAGTACATATCGAATCCGTCCTATGTGCTGAAACATGAACCGATCCAGATTCAGGAAGACCTAACCTATGAAGAAAGACCTGTTCAAATTCTGGCACGCGAAGATAAAGTTTTGAGGAATAAAACAATCCCATTAGTCAAAGTGCTGTGTAAAAATCACAACGTTGAAGAGGCTACAAGGGAATGCGAAGATGAAATTAGAAATTTTTACCCCCACTTGTTTTAAATTTTCGAGGACGAAAATTCTATAAGGAGAGGTAAATGTGATAACCGGGAATTTCAAAGTCTCGGAATAGATTAAAATTGTATGTATGTATTAATTTTAATGAATAAAATATGTAAAAGTCATGTTTTAATACTGTTGAGAATATTGTAAATGTCATAATCGTAAAATTTTACTATTTCTAGAAATTTTGTATAACTTGTGTACTCTATGATTTTCATGTGAAAAACTGTAAAATATATGTTTTAATATTATTTAGAAGGCACATAAATGTTTGGACAGTGCAGACAAGAGTGTGCTCTGAAACGGAAAATTTTACCGAACCGAAATTGAACGAATTATGCCTTTTCAGTTTCTAAAATTTTGATAATATATTGTAAACCACTAAAAGACGAAATACTTACAGTATTGATTTTTAGGCAAACCGGAGTGAAATAAGGAAAACCGATCGTGCGGACAGCCTCAGGCACTTGTCTGTACGATTTCGATGCAAAAATCTTCAGTTTGACTTTTGGTCAAAAGTTTGACTCCAAATATATATAAGAAGTCAAAGATTAAGTGTTTGCCTTTGAATGGATGTAAGGATACGTTCCAATCCAAGGGCTAGGACTTAAAGTCAAGAAAAATCAATGGTTAAGATGCAAAGTCAACTAGAAAAAGTCAAAGGAAGCTTAAGCAAAATTCTTGAAGCTTCTAGGGCACATATGTGGTGGATTTTGGGGCCAAAATCAGATGAAAATCTGGTCCTTTTTGTTTAATTGCAAAACAGCCCCTAAAGAGTAGAAAAATTACACAAAAAGTTTGCTAAAATAACCTTAAATCCTTTACAATTTGGTCCCTCCTTTTTGGTTGTTTAAAGACACAATTTTCAGGCATTAGAAACCAGAAAAATTTCTGGTTTTCAGCCACCATTGAAGCCGTGCATCCCTCTTAGTGAAAGCTCAAAAATTTCTTCAAGATTTGACCAAGAAAGAGTGAAAAATTCATCACAAGATTCAAGTTATCAAGCAAGCAAGATAATCCTTCATTTTGCCATCAATTCTTCTTGTTTTTCATGAAAAAAAATCGTGTGGAATGGGCTGTTTTAATGGGAAGAAAATCAGTTTTTGTTTCATTGATTTATGCTTGAAAGTGTGTAAATGGTGAATGATTAAAACAAGTGTGAAATCATGAGCATGAAAAGCAAGTTTTTGTGTGTTTTTCTTTCATCAAAACCATGGGTTATTAGGGTTTGGAATGATGAAATTTTCATGTTGCGTTGGTTGAATTTTGATGTTGAATGTGGCGGCCCGCCCCTCGTAGAGATAATACAATACTATTACAGTTGAGCTTATCGCTAACTGCGATAGATTGTACTCTCGTGGGTCGCCGGCTTATCTCTTTCTCTTTTAAAATCATGTCGTTTTTGGGGGAATTTTTTTTTTTTTAAATATCATGTAAAACCTTTCCCACTATTTACTTTGTTGGCAAGTACAAAGTAATATAAATAATACAGTACTTTTGTAAAATATATATAATTACAAAAGAACTGTTTCCCTTTTTTTTCCCTTCACTTTAACGCTCAGCGGAAAGACTCTGGCAGTACCATATCCCTCGCCCAGTTATCCCATTTGACACGCGCCATCCCGTCCGCATCCAGTCAAACAAGCTACTAAGCTGGTCGCTTACCTGCAACATTAGCAAAAATGGTGAGCTATAGGCTCAGTAAGTTCAAACATGCAAGAAATAAAATTTCTATGAATAGTACTATTCATCGTGAATAGTATCTTTGACCACTATTCATACATGAATAGTAACTTTGACCACTATTCATACGTGAATAGTAAGTTTGACCACAACACTGTCTCACAGTAGTACATCTACCGCAATGTTAGTGCTCTCACTAAACTGTCTTATGCTCAATTATGGCACAGTTTCAGTTTTAGGTCATTATCTTTGATTACGTTCTGGTTTTGAGCTCAGGTTGGCAGTACCATTTAAGTGCGCATAACTGGGAGTGGTACATTAGTGCTGACCTCCACAGCCTTAATCTCATAGCCCCGAAGGCAAAATAGTACATGACTGGGAGCGGTACATCAGTGCTGACCTCCACAGCCTTATCTCATAGCCCTGAAGGCAAAAGTACCTCCCTATACGGAAAGCTGGTATGCCAGAAAGTGGTTTCATTACCGATTTTTTAACATTCTAACCCGGTGACTTCATATTGTCCCGTGGTTAGGAATGGTTCACATTTTAATTTTAGGTGAGTGAGTTTCATTAACCTCGCTCTAGTGCCCGAAGCACAAATAACCATGTGTCCATCCTCAATAGTGCCTGTAGCACATTACGTCTCTCTCTCTACTCTATAATAGTGCCCGTAGCACATATGTACCTAACTTATAGTTAGTACATTAAAGTTAGCACAATAATGCTATATGTTGCAGACAGGTAAATGTCTGAACTTACCTTATCAGCCTCTTTCCTTTTTCCCTCTTGGATCTTGAATCGCCTTCCTTCTAGGTCGATTTTGGGATCCTACAGACAAAACCTTGTCTGTTAATTTTATTTCCATTTATAGCTTTTATTTTTCATTAAAAAGCTTAAATAAAACCTATTTATAACTTTTTAGGTTTTATATATTATTTTCACCATTTTCCCCCAACTTTTGCAAAATTACGATTTTACCCTAATATTTTGGCAAAATTACAGTTTTACCCCTGACGGAATTTTATTGATCCAGACTGCATTTTTGGCTCTCAGGAACTTTTCTGACTCTTTTCTAATCATTACCGGGTTCGTTTCTATTTTATTTCCACTTTTTGCTTTCCCGGCCCTCGGGAAGCACTATTCCGACCCTTACGTCGGTTTAGAGATTTTCTATCGTTTCGGAGCCTCAAATGGACGTTTCACTAGTATTTAAAACGTTCATCTAGACTTTCCCGGCCTAGGTCTCCGAGGCTCGGGTTTTCCGTTCCCGACTCGGACCTTCATTTCATTTCCAAAACGCCCCGCCCCTCGGGGTCGGTTTTTCAATTTCACTCACGTTTTTCATTTTCAAGAGGACGGGTTACTATTCACGACCCACCCCTTAAATTTTTTTCCTTAATAAATTTTTCCGTTAGGGACTCGGGTTTCCGTCCCGGCCCTAACTTTTATTTTAAATTCCTATTTTACCCCGAATGCCGTTTTTGAAATTTCGGCAGCATTTCAGCGTAATTTTAAGGCTTCCGGCGTTAGGTACGCCTCGAACCGTATGTACCTGCCACGTACTATACCACAAGCCTATTTTATGTAAAAGTTTTCCAAACTTTTACATAAAAACCCACAAAATTCCAATTCCACAATATCACCCACATTACAAAATTTTTTCACAATTTTGCCCTTAATTTGGTTTCGGTTTTCACAACTAAACCAAACCAAATTTTGTCAAACTTTCACCACACCTTAGGCCATTCAAATGTCACGTTTTTAACACATTTTCAAGCCCATTTTCTTTGCATTTTCAACCAAATTTTCCTAGGGTTTTTACCCTTGTATAACCCGCGGCCAAAGAATGAAAACATGCCAAACAATTTTGTTTCATTCTTTCCATTATAAATTCATCATTTGCATATTGAAATGCATAATTCCAATCAACCAAATACCACATAAAACCATGAAAATTTTTCTTCCAAACCATTATTAAACCCCACGGCCATTTAATGTAATTCACACCAAGAATTTTTTTTTTAAGCTTTTCACCATGACATACAAGCTTTATTCTTCACCAATTTCAACTTTGAAAGCATGTTAGCAATTAACCACAAAGTTTTCTCATTGGTTACCTAAGGTAACCCACGGATTTTCCTTTGAAAAACCAACCAAAGTTTGGTTTTTCTTTAAACAATTTGCATGATTTTCTTCCTTATTACATCCTTAACATAACCCAACATCAAATCCATGAAAAACAACCAAAAATTTTCCATCTTTTTCTCGCTATTCACCCACGGATTTCAAGAAGAAAAACCATGAAAAATTAAGTGAAAAAGGGAGTTACCTTGGTCTAATGCTTCCTTTGTCTTCAAGGAACACTTTGACACTCTTTTTTGTGAAGAAAAGTTGAAGAAAATCTTGGTTTCCCTTGGGTGGCTCACGTAGACTCCATGGAAGAAACTTAGAAAAATTTTGTTCTTTTGGTTTGGCTTGAAAAATGGGTCTTGGCCAATATGTTACTAAGTTGCCGACTTAATGAAACCAAAGGCCAATTAATTTAGCCTTCCACCAATGAAAATTAGACATCTTTCAACCTAATTCTTTCTCCATTTTTCAAAAATTAAAAAGGGTAATTTTTGGCCAAATCTTGGCCTTTAGATCAAAAGGTGATTAAATCCTAGCCATTAATGCCACCAACCACCTTATTTCTTTCATTCATAATTCTTGATTTATGATGTCATCAATGCAAAAGTGAAAGTTGACTTTGACTTTCACTATTCACATTAATTCGACTACTTTTTGACCGATACCGGTTCGAGCCAAAATTTTCCTGAAATCGTCCCGGCGTGTTCCTGAGGTCTCCTGTGCAGTCGGATCAATTTAATCTGCTTCCGTTTGATCAAAATTAATCCCGGAAGTTTACCGTCTTTTATTGGCTCGGTTAGGGTTTTCAATGCCGGTTTTGCATCGTTTTACCCATTTCAACTCAGTGACTTTTTCCAACACTGAATTCTTACTCGTCAGTATTGTTAGAACATTTTCACATATTCTAAACAATATACATAAATTTATTTCACTCTTTAAATAGTATAAATTGTTATATACATACAATTGTACATTTTTCATCCGAGAACTGCCTGAATTTCCCGGTTGTCACATTCACCCCTCCTTATAAAATTTTCGTCCTCGAAAATTAGAACAAATGGGGGTATAAACTCCTCATCTCGTCTTCTTGTTCCCACGTAGCTTCTTTAATATTGTGATTTTTCCACAAAATCTTCACTAGTGGGATTACCTTATTCCTCAGTACTTTCTCTTCACGAGCTAGTACTTGAATAGGCTGTTCCTCATATGTCAAATCCTCGTGGATTTGAATAGGCTCATGCTTCAACACATGGGACGGATCTGGTATATACTTTCTCAGCATCGACACATGAAATACATTATGCACTGCCGACAATTCTGGGGGTAGCGCTAATCTGTAAGCGACCTTTCCAATGCGTTCGATAATTTCATAGGGCCCAATATATCTTGGACTCAGTTTCCCCTTTTTACCGAACCGCATAATCCCCTTCATGGGCGATACCTTGGGAAACACGAAGTCTCCTTCATCAAACTCTAAGGATCTCCGCCTCTTGTCCGCATAACTCTTTTGCTGGCTTTGCGCAATTTTCATTTGACGCTGAATTCTAGCAACTGCATCGGAAGTCTCTTTTATGAAGTCCGTCTTATGCAACTGCTTTTCTCACAAATCGTACCAATGTAATGGTGATCTGCACTTCCGTCCATACAAAGCCTCGTAAGGTGCCATGCCTATCGAAGCTTGGTAACTATTATTGTTCGAGAATTCAATCAATGGTAACTTCTCATTCCAATTTCCTGCAAAATCCATAACACAAGCTCGAAGCATTTCCTCTAAGGTCTGAATTGTCCGCTCTGACTGCCCGTCTGTTTGCGGATGAAAAGCCGTACTGAGTCTCAATTCAGTACCCATGGCCTCTTGCACACACTTCCAAAAATTCGAAGTGAACCATGCATCTCGATCTGATACAATGGATTTTGGTACTCCATGTAGTCTGACGACATGAGCTATGTACAGCTGAGCAAACTTTTCCAGCGAAAAAGTCATCTTGATAGCTATAAACCGTGTCGTCTTGGTCATTCTGTCCACAATAACCCAAATGGCGTCATAACCTTCTCGAGTTTTCGGGAGTCCCACTACAAAATCTCTCGTAATGTGTTCCCATTTCCATTCAGGAATCTCCAACGGTTCCAATCTTCCTGCTGGATGTTTATGTTCCGCTTTGATTCTCTGACAGGTCATGCATCTGCTCACGAATTTCGCTATATCGTTCTTCATCCCTTTCCACCAGAACTGTAACTTCAAGTCCTGATACATCTTGCTAGCTCCGGGATGAACCGAATAGGGTGTCTCATGAGCTTCTGACATGATCCGTCTTCTAAGTTCTTCATCAGCTGGAACATTTATCTTTCCTTGATAAAGGATCATTCCATCCTTGGAAATTCCTTCTTGAGAACTCGTCATTGCTGGATCTCGCCTCTGAGCTTCCTTTATTTCCTCAAATAGCGATGATTCCACTTGGAGTGCAGCTAATCTTCCAGATATCAGTTCCAAGTTCAACGAATTTATCTCTTGCTGCAATGGCTTCGGAAGCCTGTTTATCGGTAGCTGGTGCGATATGGTAGACTTTCTACTTAAAGCATCCGCTACACGGTTGGCCTTCCTTGGATGGTATAGGATTTCACAATCATAATCCTTCACCAGTTCCAACCATCGTCTCTGTCGCATATTGAGCTCTTTTCGCGTGAAGAAATACTTCAGGCTTTGGTGATCAGTGAAAATCTGACATTGAGCTCCATAAAGATAGTGTCGCCAAATTTTAAGTGCGAACACTACTGCAGCAAGTTCAAGGTCATGCGTAGGGTAATTCCTTTCATGCTCCTTTAATTGACGAGAAGCATAGGCAATCACCTTGCCATTTTACATTAGGACTGCTCCCAATCCTATTTTCGATGCATCACTGTAGATCACAAACTTCTCTCCTTCAGTGGGAAGCATAAGGATTGGTGCGCTTGTCAGTCGCCTCTTTAACTCCTGGAAGCTTCTTTCGCATTCCATAGTCCACTCGTACTTCCTTTCCTTGCGTGTAAGAGCAGTAAGAGGTGCAGCTAAACGCGTAAATCCCTCTACAAATCGCCGATAATAACCAGCCAACCCCAAGAAACTGCGTATTTCTGTCACACTCTTGGGTACAGGCCACTGGTTAATTGCCTCTACCTTTATCGGATCTACAGCAATATCTTCCTGGGATACAAAATGTCCGAGGAAATGTACTCTGTCCAGCCAAAATTCGTATTTTGAGAATTTGGCATACAGTTGATGCTTCTTTATCATATTCAACACGATCCTCAGGTGCTCCTTGTGCTCCTCATGAGTCTTCGAGTATATAAGAATGTCATCAATGAATACAATGACAAACTTATCCAGATACTCTTTAAAAATTCTGTTCATCAAATCCATGAACGCTGCCGACGCATTTGTTAATCCGAATGGCATCACAAGGAACTCGTAATGACCATAACGAGTTCTAAACGCCGTCTTAGGAATATCACTTTCTTTGATTCTCAATTGGTGATATCCTGATCGTAAGTCGATTTTGGAAAATACCGCTGCGCCTTTTAACTGGTCGAATAGGTCATCAATTCTAGGTAACGGATACCTATTTTTGATCGTAACCTTATTCAACTCCCGGTAATCAATGCACAGTCGGAATGTTCCATCCTTTTTCTTGACGAATAACACAGGTGCACCCCATAGAGAAAAACTCGGCCTGATAAATCCCTTATCCAAAAGCTCCTTTAATTGTACCTGCAGCTCCTTTAACTCCACTGGAGCCATACTGTATGGTGCTTTGGAAATGGGTGCTGTTCCAGGCATCAATTCAATTTCAAACGAGATTTCTCTCTCTGGAGGTATCCCTGGTAACTCTTCCGGAAATACGTCAAGAAACTCATTAACCACAGGAACATCTTCAGGTTGAAACTTCTGTTTCTCTGTAGTATCCACCACATATGCCAAATATCCCATGCAACCACTGGCTATCAGCTTGCTGGCTCTCAGCGAACTGATCATCATCTTCCCGGGTTTTCGAGAAGTATCAACATACTCGAAACTCTCTTCTTCCTCGGGTTGGAAGACTATCTTTCGATTTCGACAGTCGATCGTAGCTCGGTATTTCCCTAGGAAATCCATGCCTAGAATCACATCGTAATCCGCGATCTTCATCACGATCAACTCCGCATATAGTTTCCTATTTGCCACATATACTGGTACATAAGGTAACCAGTAACTGGACAACAATGTTTCCCCAGAGGGTAAAGCTGTCTTAAATACTCTTCCCATATTATCCTTAGGAAGTCCTATCTTGTCAGCAATTGCATAGGAAACAAATGAATGCGTAGCACCGGAATCGAATAGTACAGAGGCTACATGACTAGCGACAGGAAGCTGACCTGTCACCACGTTTGATGTTCCTGCCTCTGCGTCTTCCTTGCTATAGGCCATCACACGAGCATCAGCACGTGACATTCGCTCCTGGCGTTACGGCCTCACTGGTGACTCTTCCACTCTGGCTTGAAGGGAATGAGCTTGTGGGCGTGTCTGGTGCGGTTGGGAAGTGCCTTGTCCACCCTGCCTATTTGGACAGTTCCTGGCGTAATGGCCTTCCTTTCCACATTCGTAGCAAACAAGTGGCCCAAATCTACATTGCCCAGAATGTCTCTTCCCGCATGTAGGGCAGTTTTGCACATTAGACTCTACATTACCAGCTGTTCTTCGCTGCTGGTTTCGATTATTGCCCTGGCGATTCCCAAAAAAAGTCCCTTTTCTCTTATTTTGCTGGGATCCTTGGTTGTTGCCCTGGCTTGGTTTAGCATTCTGATTAGGCTTGCTCGATTGACCAACTTGCGTAGACTTCGCCAAAGCCCTCTCCTTCTTCTTTGCCTCCCAATGTTTCTCTGTTTCCTCTTTCTGTCGGGCTACATGAAACTCAGTCCTGATGGCCCGACTCACACAGTCTGCTACAGAAGTAGGTGGTACTTGACCAGTATCTACCAATGCAGCAATTTCCAGTCTGAACATCCCGATCATTTTCTGTATCTTTTCCCTCTCAGTAGGGACCACATAAGGGCACAAACGAGATAGCTGGTCGAACTTTCGGTAGACTTCGCTTACCGACATGTTCCCTTGTGTCAACTCTGAGAATTCTTTCTGTTGCTGTCTCAGAGATGCAGGGTCGTAATATTTCTGGTTAAATTCTTCCAGAAATTCCGCCCAACTCATGGTAGACACGTCTCTCCTCATTCGTACAGTGTCCCACCAAAAACGAGCATCTTTTCTCAGCACAAAAGACGCACATGCAACCTTCTCCCGGTCGGTTAGGTTCATGAACTCCATGATCACTTGCAATGACGACAACCAGTCTTCAGCCTCTAAGGGATTTGTAGACCCTTCAAATTCTGGCGGCCTCATACGCCTGAATCTTTCATAGAGGGGTTCCAAATTCAATACTGGTTGTGGTTCAGGAGCTCTCTCATGTACCGCAGCTGGAGGGATAACCGGATCTACCTCAGCTTGTTGTTCTACTTGGGTACCCTCAGAGCCTTGTCTCTGTTCTAGCTCCTCTACCCGTCGTCTCAGATTCGCATTTTCTTGCATCTGAGCTTCCAACAGAGCTTGTATCTGATCCAGTCTCTCCATAATATCAGGACATCGCTCTCATCCTTCTGGTCGATTACGCAAATCCACCATCTTTCCTATTGTCCTATTATGGCACAATAATTCACCGTTAGCTTTTCCATAACCACATTCATAAAATCATATCAATTTATGAGATTTAGGGTAATGTAAAGCCACATCATCGTATAACATATAATCATTTTGATATTTCATTCATAGCAAAACATTTATATGTCATACATAATCACTACCAGTCATATATATACATCAGCCTGAGGTACAAAATGGCCACAAGTCTATACAAAAGAGCTTTTCTCTAAGCTACTTATGTACATATATACATATCTACTGATCACGCATTTCCTACGTCTGGGACTAGAGGATATTCTTCCGGATCCTCATCGTCATCGGTATCATCTGAATCGTCACCGTCTCTAGGCAATGCTCCCTGTCCTGAGTCATCGCCTCTTCGCGGTCTAGACGGTCCGGCCTCATGATCATTCATCATTCTTCTCGGCCCGAAGATGCGTGCAAACATCTCATCTTGACCCAGCGTCTCTCGTCGACTCTGCGTCAGATGCTCGATCAAAATCTCTCTCTCGATCGTCCTGATCATTACCACGAACTCTTGAAGCATCGGAGGAAACGGCTTGATTACCCTCTGTCTCAACTCCAAGGGTAAACCTTTCCAGAACAGCTCACAGCAGTTTGCTTCAGTGAGGTTGGGCAACGGACATCTTCTCCTGATGGTCTCCTCAAATCGTGCTGCATAAGACATCACCGTCTCACCAGACAGCATGACCATCTTCTCTGTCTGGGGAATGTAGTCCTTGACCTCATCAAATCCGCGATACGCAGGTGTATCAGCCTCTCATCTCTCTGGAGGTGCTGGAGTAGGTGTTGGATCCCTAGGCGGAAACTGATCAGCCAACCGCTGACAGAACTCAGCCCAACTGAATCCTAATAAAATCTCCTGGTCGTAATATTGCCAGAACACTCGAGCGTCTCCCTGAAACATACTGACTGCCAGCTGGATCCACATATCTCGATCGATGTCACATATCGCCATAATCCTCTCAATGGCATGGAGCCAGTCCTTAGTCTCCATTGACTGTCATCCACCGTCGAACATCGGAGGACTGCTAGTTCGAAATGCCTGTACTGCCCGAGCCGAAACTCTCACTCTAATATGTTGGCGTCCACCAACAACTGGAATGTCCACTACCACCGGTGGATGAACTATCGGTCGTGGCTGTACTACGTCTCCTGGCACTGGTACTGATGCTGGCACTGGTACGGGAGGTCTCTCGGGTACCGGGGGTCTGACTACCGGTCGTTGGGACATAGACGGCCTCACAATAGACCTCGTCCATACCCGTAATACTCCTCTCGGTCGAGGTAGCGGTGGTCTCACATATGGAGGTCGGGTCATCTTGCTACCTATAAGATAATTATTTTCACATAAGAAAATAATTAACTAACTTAAGTAAACTACTTACTTGGATAGCGGTGCAGGATGCGCGAAGTGTCAAATCGGGATATGGTCATACTGCTCTGATATACCAACTGTGACAGCCGTTGGTATTCAAAACCAAATCAGTCGCAAACCTTGCTCTGATATACCAACTGTGGCGGCAGTTGGTATTCTAAACTAAACCAATCTCAGACCTTGCTCTGATACCAACTGTGGCAGCAGTTGGTATTATAAACTACACCAACCGTAAACCCGCTCTGATACCAACTGTGGCGGCCCGCCCCTCGTAGAGATCATACAATACTATTACAGTTGAGCTTATCGCTAACTGCGATAGATTGTACTCTCGTGGGTCGCCGGCTTATCTCTCTCTCTTTTAAAATCATGTCGTTTTTGGGGAAATTTTTTTTTTTTTTAAACATCATGTAAAACCTTTCCCACTATTTTCTTTGTTGGCAAGTACAAAGTAATATAAATAATACAGTACTTTTGTAAAATATATATATAATTACAAAAGAACTGTTTCCCTTTTTTTCCCTTCACTTTAACGCTCAGCGGAAAGACTCTGGCAGTACCATATCCCTCGCCCAGTTATCCCATTTGACACGCGCCATCCCGTCCGCATCCAGTCAAACAAGCTACTGAGCTGGTCGCTTACCTGTAACATTAGCAAAAATGGTGAGCTATAGGCTCAGTAAGTTCAAACATGCAAGAAATAAAATTTCTATGAATAGTACTATTCATCATAAATAGTAACTTTGACCACTATTCATACATGAATAGTAAGTTTGACCACAACACTGTCTCACACTAGTACATCTACCGCGATGTTATTGCTCTCACTAAACTGTCTTATGCTCAATTATGGCACAGTTTCAGTGTTAGGTCATTATCTTTGATTACGTTCTGGTTTTGAGCTCAGGTTGGCAGTACCATTTAAGTGCGCATAGCTGGGAGCGGTACATTAGTGCTGACCTCCACAGCCTTAATCTCATAGCCCCGAAGGCAAAATAGTACATGACTGGGAGCGGTACATCAGTGCTGACCTCCACAGCCTTATCTCATAGCCCCGAAGGCAAAAGTACCTCCCTATACGAAAGGTTGGTACGCCAGAAAGTGGTTTCATTACCGACTTTTTAGCATTCTAACCCGGTGACTTCATATTGTCCCGTGGTTAGGAATGGTTCACATTTTAATTTTAGGTGAGTGAGTTTCATTAACCTCGCTCTAGTGCCCGAAGCACAATTAACCATGTGTCCATCCTCAATAGTGCCTGTAGCACATTACGTCTCTCTCTCTACTCTATAATAGTGCCCGTAGCACATATGTACCTAACTTATAGTTAGTACATTAAAGTTAGCACAATAATGCTATATGTTGCAGACAGGTAAATGTCTGAACTTACCTTATCAGCCTCTTTCCTTTTTCCCTCTTGGATCTTGAATCGCCTTCCTTATAGGTCGATTTTGGGATCCTACAGACAAAACCTTGTCTGTTAATTTTATTTTCATTTATAGCTTTTATTTTTCATTAAAAAGCTTAAATAAAACCTATTTATAACTTTTTAGGTTTTATATATTATTTTCACCATTTTCCCCCAACTTTTGTAAAATTACGATTTTACCCTAATATTTTGGCAAAATTACAGTTTTGCCCCTGACGGAATTTTATTGATCCAGACTGCATTTTTGGCTCTCAGGAACTTTTCTGACTCTTTTCTAATCATTACCGGGTTCGTTTCTATTTTATTTCCACTTTTTGCTTTCCCGGCCCTCGGGAAGCACTATTCCGACCCTTACGTCAGTTTAGCGATTTTCTATCGTTTCGGAGCCTCAAATGGACGTTTCACTAGTATTTAAAACGTTCATCTAGACTTTCCCGACCTAGGTCTCCGAGGCTCGGGTTTTCCGTTCCCGACTCGGACCTTTATTTCATTTCCAAAAACGCCCCGCCCCTCGGGGTCGGTTTTTCAATTTCACTCACGTTTTTCATTTTCAAGGGGACGGGTTACTATTCACGACCCACCCCTTAAATTTTTTTCCTTATTAAATTTTTCTGTTAGGGACTCGGGTTTCCGTCCCGGCCCTAACTTTTATTTTAAATTCCTATTCTACCCCGAATGCCGTTTTTGAAATTTCGGCAGTATTTCGGCGTAATTTTAAGGCTTCCGGCGTTAGGTACGCCTCGAACCGTATGTACCTGCCACGTACTATACCACAAGCCTATTTTATGTAAAAGTTTTCCAAACTTTTACATAAAAACCCACAAAATTCCAATTCCACAATATCACCCACATTACAAAATTTTTTCACAATTTTGCCCTTAATTTGGTTTCGGTTTTCACAACTAAACCAAACCAAATTTTGTCAAACTTTCACCACACCTTAGGCCATTCAAATGTCACGTTTTTAACATATTTTCAAGCCCATTTTCTTTGCATTTTCAACCAAATTTTCCTAGGGTTTTTACCCTTGTATAACCCACGGCCAAAGAATGAAAACATGCCAAACAATTTTGTTTCATTCTTTCCATTATAAATTCATCATTTGCATATTGAAATGCATAATTCCAATCAACCAAATACCACATAAAACCATGAAAATTTTTCTTCCAAACCATTATTAAACCCCACGGCTATTTAATGTAATTCACACCAAGAATTTTTTTTTAAGCTTTTCACCATGACATACAAGCTTTATTCTTCACCAATTTCAACTTTGAAAGCATGTTAGCAATTAACCACAAAGTTTTCTCATAGGTTACCTAAGGTAACCCACGGATTTTCCTTTGAAAAACCAACCAAAGTTTGGTTTTTCTTTAAACAATTTGCATGATTTTCTTCCTTATTACATCCTTAACATAACCCAACATCAAATCCATGAAAAACAACTAATAATTTTCCATCTTTTTCTCACTATTCACCCACGGATTTCAAGAAGAAAAACCATGAAAAATTAAGTGAAAAAGGGAGTTACCTTGGTCTAATGCTTCCTTTGTCTTCAAGGAACACTTTGACACTCTTTTTTGTGAAGAAAAGTTGAAGAAAATCTTGGTTTCCCTTGGGTGGCTCACGTAGACTCCATGGAAGAAACTTAGAAAAATTTTGTTCTTTTGGTTTGGCTTGAAAAATGGGTCTCGGCCAATATGTTACTAAGTTGCCGACTTAATGAAACCAAAGGCCAATTAATTTAGCCTTCCACCAATGAAAATTAGACATCTTTCAACCTAATTCTTTCTCCATTTTTCAAAAATTAAAAAGGGTAATTTTTGGCCAAATCTTGGCCTTTAGATCAAAAGGTGATTAAATCCTAGCCATTAATGCCACCAACCACCTTATTTCTTTCATTCATAATTCTTGATTTATGATGTCATAAATGCAAAAGTGAAAGTTGACTTTGACTTTCACTATTCACATTAATTCGACTACTTTTTGACCGATACCGGTTCGAGCCGAAATTTTCCTGAAATCGTCCCGGCGTGTTCCTGAGGTCTCCTATGCAGTCGGATCAATTTAATCTGCTTCCGTTTGATCAAAATTAATCCTGGAAGTTTACCGTCTTTTATTGGCTCTGTTAGGGTTTTCAATGCCGGTTTTGCACCGTTTTACCCATTTCAACTCAGTGAATTTTTCCAACACTGAATTCTTACTCGTCAGTATTGTTAGAACATTTTCACATATTCTAAACAATATACATACATTTATTTCCCTCTTTAAATAGTATAAATTGTTATATACATACAATTGTACATTTTTCATCCGAGAACTGCCTGAATTTCCCGGTTGTCACATTGAAAATCATGTGGAAATGGAAAGAAAGAAATAGATGAAATGAGATTGAAAAACACTAAATGTTGATGTTGTTTTTCAATTCAAAACCGCGGGAAAGAAAGGAAGAAAAAAATGAGATTTTGTGTTGATTATGTATAGAAGATGTGATGTTGATTTTGTGTAGAAAATAAGAAAGAAAAATGGAAATGAAACCAAAATTTTGAGGAAGATTTTCCAAGGAAAATCCGTGGGATAATGTGTGAGATTTTGAATGTGTTGATGTGGAAAACAAATAAGGAGAAATTGAGTTATAAAACAAAAATTTTTATTTAGGGTTTTTAAAGAAAAACCGAGTATGAGTTTAGTAGAAAATGAGAAAGTTTTGTTAAGTTATGGTAATATGTGATTTGAGTATAAAACCGGGCCTAAAAGTGATAAAGAACGGGTTGAAATCCCGTTAAAAATAAGCGAGTTTTGTGATGAAATTTTATGTAAAAAGTTTGTAACTTTTACGTAAAATTAGGTTTGTGGTATAGTACTTGGCAGGGTAGAATAGGATGGATGGTTTCGAGGTGTTTCCTAAACACTGGGAACCTAGAATTTCAGCGAAAATGCTGCCAAAATTTTCAAAACGCCCGAAGGGCAATTTGGTAAACGAGAGGTAAAAGTAGGGACGGGAACCAGAAACCCGAGCCCTCTCGGAAACCTAAGCTCGATAAGAGAATAAGGGACAATTACATAACTTTTTAAATAGTCATTTGAGATCCCGAAAGACTAGAAAAACAAGGAACGACCCCAAGGGTCGGAATAGTTCCACCCAAGGGTCGAGTGAATAGTAACCCGAGCGTTTTTGTAGAAAATGTTGTAAAAGCTTGGGAAAACCTAAGAAACATTATTTTAGGATTTTTGGGATCAGACAATCCAGATAAAATGAGAAAACATGAATTTCCTAGTCTATAGTCCTGTCAGGGCCAAAATGATCATTTTGACCAAAATTTTCTAAATTGTCAGAAGAAGGTCATAAAAGCCTCAGAATAATTTTATTAAAATTCTAAAGGCTAAAATAGAGTGGTAAGTCAGAAAAACGAGGGAAAAACCCGTTAAGGATGAAATGGTCATTTTACTGAAAGTTAGGGGCAAAACGGTCATTTTGTCAAAAAGTTCAGAAAAGTGATATTAAGGCCCAGAATAATAGTTTATGCAGCAGAATGATTCCAGAATTAAAAAAATCAATCCTAAAATGGATGATTAAGAATTTCAATTAGAAATTTTATATTTTCACTATATTTTAGATATGAAGTGAATAGTAAAAAAATCGCAATTTATTTCGGTTATAGGAAAGTAACCAAAAGGTGAGTTAAGGAAGTCGGTTGACTCAGAGAAGGAATTGCTAGTAAAATATCGGTAAATTCAGAAATTTATTTGTCTGCAGCATGAATTTACTCAGTATGCTTATGTGATATAGATGACAGAAATTTAGTAGTCAGGTGCGGTAGGCACACTAACATAAGATATAAAATCTTAAGAAAACTACATAATAAATTACAGAGAGTTCCTGTAATGACCGCCATTTTCATGGCACCTACTTACCATGTAATAAGTCATTAAGGAATAAAATGGACATAATTTAATGTCTTTTAGCAAATTTAAGAAACATGGTCAAGTACACGACCGTGTAAAAGGCTGTGTACCGCTCAGATAGATGAATGTGTTTCAAAGACATGGTCGTGTTGAGTAGTCTCAACTAGTACACGCCCGTGTTCGAAATGCACACGCCCGTGTTGCGTTGCACACGCACGTGTAAGAGTCCGTGTAGAAGGTTGTGTAATGAGCCGAGAGCCACTGTAATGACTCTCATGAATTATGAAACTTAATTACTATGTAATGATGTAATTAAGTTAAAAAAGCACAGTGTGCTTTTCAGTTGAATGAATTAAACAGGAATAGTAACGTTTAATTACTATTCATGCAGTGAAAGGGGTAATCGACAGTGAAATCGGTCCACCCTATTATGTGAGTATGCGTTGAGACACGCAATATCAAGAAACCGGTCTAGATGACCATTTCATGATACAGAACTGATGAGCTAGTCATCAGTGCGCTCAGACTGGTCATCTGAGCGCAGCAGTGATAATTGCCCTAATAGATGTACAGTATGGAGAAAAGTGGTCTATATGACATCTTCTCGCCCAGAGACTGACAAAATCGGAGTCAGAACGCTCAGATTAGTCAGTCAGATAGTGAATAGTGATTAGTGAACAGTGTGATACGCAGTGTCAGGTTAGTGGCCAAGGCGGCCTTAATCTGACATAAAACTGATATATTAATAGTCAGCAGGCTCAATCTGGTCAATTGAGCACAAAATGTAGATTTTGTTTAAAAGATATGCAGTATCGGGATGAGAGTCAAGACGACCTTTTCTCACCCCGAAACTGATATATTTAGACTCAGGACGCCTAAATTAGTCAATCGGGCACCTGACACGTTTTTCGAGACGGGGTCATACAGATCTCGAAAACTGGTCTAGAAGACCGTAGATGGACGTAAAACTGATAAATTTGAAATCAGCACGTCCAAATTAGTCAAAAGACACTGTGTTTGAAATTTCACACGAAAACGCCTCGTTATGCGTGCGTAGTGTCAACACAGTGTAGGCCTAACCACAGTATCAAGAAATTGGTCAAGATGACCTTTTCTTGTTATAAAACTGATATATTTGGGTTCAGCACGCCCAAATTAGTCAGTATAGCCTATCTTAAAATTTTTCGAAAAATTAGTATAAAGGGGGTCGAAATTTTTAGATTTTGTAAAAAGGGCCCCCATTATTTTTTTTCCTATCTTTTTCTCCCCACACCACCCGTAGGTGAACAGTAACCATCAGTCGAATCCGACCTTCGTTTTCGACACAGCTGGCACCATTGGAAAGCTCTCGACGAGCTGATTCCAACGGTGGGCCGAGTCGACCGAACCGACGCCGGAGCACGCCGCACGCGCCGCCCAAAGCCGCCGGTGGCCGAATTTTTCAAACCGCCGTATCTCCGCCGTCCGACGTCCAAATGCCACGATTCCAGTCCCAATGGATTCGTGGTGAAGAGTAGAACAAAACCCAGGCTTCATTTCACGTCAACAGCCGTCGGATCGCACCGCCCAAGGTTCACCGTCGCCGCCGTCGGATCTCACTATTCCGGTGGAGTTGAGTTGCAAGGTCGGTATCAAAATGCTCAGAACAACACGTAGATCAAAAGCCCCAAATCAATTTTGGGCAACAACGCCGGAAAACGAAGATCCAACACCGCCGCCATCGCCGACTTTTCGAGGGCCGATTTCCGGTGATAGGAGCCTCGATTGGTGAAATTGACACCACCAATGGGTTCCTCTCGTCGAGCTCTTCAAGATGGTGGTCGCCACTCCCATCGCTGCCGTGGTCAACGTCGGTCAACAACCAGTCAGCACCGGTCAACGCCGGTCAACGGCGACCCGGAGACCGAAAATTGAAGAATGGCCCGTTGGCCTATTTTCGACGTTCCGGACACATCCGAGGCATCGGATTTGCAAACCAGAGTTTCAAAAGTGGAGAACGTTGATTCAAAGATTGTGCGGTCGAGACCGAACGGTTCGTCCGACCGCCGACGGGAACGATTTTGGTAGTGGTTTTGATCCCTTGATTCCTCAATTTATTATTGGAAATAATTATGTATGAATTATGGTTTACTGACTTGAGGAATTGTAAGAAAAAGGGATGAAATGTCGAAAAAGAGAATGTGAAGAAATGTGAATATTTTTACGTAAAAAGCGGAGCTTTTACGTAAAAATTAGGCCTCTGGTTTAGTACGTGGCAGGTTAGAATAGGTTAGATGGTTTTGAGGCGTTTCCTAAACACCGGAAACCCAAAAATTAAGCGAAAATGCTGCCGAAATTTCTAAAACGGCACAAAGGGATATTTTAGGAAACAAGGGATGAAAATGTGATCGGGATGGAAACCCGAGCCCCCTCGATGACCTAGGTCCAGGAAAGAAGGACGGACGTTTACAGGATTAGTAAACCGCCCAATTAGAAATCTCGAAATGTAAGAAAATGACCCCTATGTCAGAATAGTACCACCCGAGGGACGGGTGCGATCGAAGTATAAAATTTGGGGCGATTACATCGGTAACGGTAACCCAACAGGCTAAATGGTCATACGGGAGGTATTCAGTCAGTTGACTGGTCGGTTAGCCAGTCAAGGACCAAGTCAGAATGGGATAGTGAGAGACGGTGATTTATTTGTCAAGTAGACAAATTAATCAAGCACGATTAAAAATTAGATATCAAATTTCTCAAAGTAGAGCAGTTAGGTATCGATAGGCATCGGTATCACACAACGATAGTTTTATTAATTCCTATCGATAGAGTGACCTAAGAGCGACGTTAATTAATTTATTGAGCAAATAAATTAATTAACCATGATTAGAAATTAGAAAATTAAATTCTTAAGAGAAGGGCAATTAGTACCGATAAGGATCGGTACCACATAACGAGAATTTTTATTAGTCACTAATGACCACGGTGACCTAAGAGTGAATGTTAATGTAATGCATTATGATTACAGGGAGGTACCTGTATTGTGATGAAGGCGAGAGTATAAACTGTCTGCTGACAGGTAAGTACAACTCCGCCTACAGCATGGATAAAATGAATTTAAAATGATGCTTTTCCAGTATTTTAAGTATGTATCTTGCACACGATGCTGCACAGCATACATAAGAGCATATAGTTTCACAATCGAGTAGATTGATGAAAGAACAAGATAGAAGCCATAGATCCCTACCGCGTAGGATTGGGGACAGCTTAGAGAAGCGTATGACTAGAACAGTTAAACAAGATGGAAATAAATAGGTGTGTCGTACCGGCTCCTTCAGTCGAAGGGGTTTCAAGTTAAAGAAAGTTAAGGCCAAAAGTTGAGCATCAGTTGATGGCTCTTCGGCATTAGTTGACCTCGGGCGTTACCGTTGGTCTGCGCGCACACGGTACTGACACATGGGCCCTAAATAGACAAGAAGAGAAAAAAGAAAAGTTTGAAGCATAAATGAACATAACTGGATCATGCATTAGTTATAGTTCGCTATGCTTTCTTTTTTAGTAGAGTGCATACAGTACATGATGCTTCTATCATGCATAAAGTATGTGAAGTTTTATATTCACTGTGATGACATGTTATGTGATGACATGATATGTGAGCTGATATGTGATATGCTTATATGGTATGTGATTTATTAAGTGATATATGTCATGCCTATGATTTTACGTATGTGCTATGTTTTAAACATGTTTTGCGGTTAACATGTTGTACTTACTGGGCGTAAAGCTCACGGAGTGTGTTCATGCTGTAGGTAAGCTTCCTATAGTGCAAACACCAAGGGGCGATGATGGCGGCGGAGGTGGATGTGAGGATGAGGTTATGGATACACCGCGAGTATTCTTCCGCACAGTATGAGTAAATAATATTTTGAATGGTGACAGTTAAATAGTATTTTGAATATTAAAGGTTAAACGGTATTTTGGAATAGTAAACAGTATATGTATGAGTAGTATATTTAAATAGTATCTGGTGAATAGTAATCAGATAAACAAGTATATAATTGTGTATATATAATTGAAATCCTTATGTTTTTCAAATTCCGCATTTTAATAGTAAATACGTACGCGTATAAAAAAAAATTTCCCTCTAAATTTATGATATTAAATTCAGCAAGTTTAAGTATCGGTTTTAAAGAAGAAGTATAAGTAAAAGCTAAAGAAGCAAGTAATAGAGTTTACAATGACGGTTCGGGCCGCTGAGGGCATAGGGCGTCACAGTTCCAGACCCAGGAGGCAACATAATTGCCACCGGTCAGGAACCACTAGAAACTCAGTAATTAAATCAATATTGGCGTACCGGCCTCCCACACAGGTGGAGGTTTCTCAGATTCAGTTACAGTTGCAGTAGGACTCCAAACTACTGGTGACAAGTCCCGAGTTTGGAAGTTTGATATTTTCAGGCTGTAGAGGATTGGCTAGTGGGTCGCTCCCCAGAGTCCCTCTCAGTTATGCATGCACTACGGCATGACCAATTCAGGGGCCCAATAGCAAAAGTCAGTAACAGATAAAGACTTAAGATTTCAGAACAGTCATAATGGAGCATAAAACGTACTAACAGACTATGCTGTAGCTTGGATACTAGTTTACGTAAATAGTACCGGTCAAAGTCAACCTTACTATTCATGATCAAAAGTCAAAATTACTATTCATAAGAATAGTCTTTTTCAGGATTTTATGATTATGTTTCTGCATGTATGTTTGAACTTACTGAGCCTGTTGCTCACCAGTTTATTCATGTTGCAGGTAAGAAACCTGTACACCAGTAGACAGAGGATGGACGAGGGGCAGGATTGCATCTGCCTTCAAGACTGGGCAAGGGGAATGGTCCTGCTGCTGTTTTCCGCTGAGCAGATTAAAAGTGTTGTTTTGAGAGTAGATTTTAAGTTGTATTTTGAAAATACATCATGATATAAATTATGTACAACCATTATAATAGTAGTACATCCTATGTTGTATGTTACTTATATTTTTACAGTTCACAATCACCAACAATTTAAAAAAAAATCCCTTGGTTTTCGAATTAAAAATCATTTTAATTACAAATAGTAATTTAACAAGAATAAGTTACAAGTAAGATGCCAGTGACCCATTGAGATAACGGTCTACCATAGTGGACTTTAGAGCTCTACTATACTAGTACTGTAGCCTCAATTCAGGGTGGGGCACCACAGTTGGTATCAGAGCAGTAGACCATGTCCCTCAAGGCCTGATGTGCATCCCGTTTGTCGATCTAAGTAAGTTAATTTTATTTTATGATTAATAGCATGTTTATTATATAGAGTGCACTTTATGTAGGAGCCAAATGATGAGGCCACCTTATTACCGACCACATCCATATCGAGGTATGGATCCTCCAATTATGTGGACCAGACCCATAATTAGACCGCCTCCACCTCGACAACCGACGGTACCACCCACAGCACCAGCCAATCCAGCTAGTTCCAGAGAGGCACAGGCCACTGCTAGGGCATTAACCCCTCCACCAGTACGCCATCTCCCACCAATAGTAGTTGATATACCAGTAGTAGGTGGTCGAGACCATATTGGGTCTAGGGTATCAGCCAAAGCTACACGGGCATTTAGAGCATGCTTGCTCCCTAGTTTTGATGGAGGGTGCCAGTCTCCACTAGTACATGATTGGCTACACACTACAGAGCTGATTTGTCGATCATATGACATTGATAGAGATTACTGGGTCATTCTAGTAGTGAGTACTTTTCAAGGAGATACCTGAGTTTACTCGGAATACTGTGATCAGGAGGCATTACTGAGGCTTAATTGGGCTGATTTTTATCAGATTATGAGACAGCAGTTTCCTCAGAGGAGCCCAGAGCCGACCCCAATTCCTCCAGCTAGGGAGGAGAGTGCACCACTAACATTACCTCAGATAACTGATGTTAGGGATTATCTACAGAGGATTGAGAGATTCCAGATGGCACCAACGGATACAGTGCTGACCTACGCAGTGGGTTCGAGGAAAATGTGGTTAAAAGGTACCTGATCCCAAATTTTTCGGATGAAGACTTTTGTGAGATGTTTTGGAAGGGACTCACACCAGAGTTAAAGCGTAGAGTGAGCCTACTCCATTCTATCCCTCGACGTGATTTTGTTGCTAGTGCCATCAGGATTGAGAGAGCACAAGTATGATTATGCCTAGAAAAGCATCAGTGGGAGCAGACTCATGAAGAAGGGGTACTGACATGCTTATATGGACCACCCCTTATGGCCAATGATCACGAGGTTGGTCCATCACGACAAAGAGGAAATGGAACCTGTAATCAGGGAACGGCTACCGGTGATGATTCAGAAGAAGAGAATGAAGCCCTTGAAGAATTTCTGACAGGGCAAGATGAATAGGATAGTCGAACCCTAAGAAGAGTACAAATACACTCTATGTATAAAATATATGTATATATGTATGTATGTGTGGAAAAGCTAAGACAGATGTTGTTACAGAATATGTAAATGTTATGTATGCTATGTATGATGTAAGAAAGTGCTATAGAATGACATGTTAAAAATTCCTGCTCAAAATTCCAAAAATTAATTATGGTAAATCTAATGATTGGTTATTTTGCAAGATTAGAAGAAAGAAGATTAGAAGAAAGAGATCAAAATGAGTGCCAGAAGAGGTTGACACCCTACATTAGCTGAGAGGTTAGAGGAAGTACAAGCTCTCCTCGAAAACCAAATGAAAGAAAATGCCAAACTACGGTAGCGACTTTCCACTATAGAACAACAAAAACAGGCCCAAGAAGAGGGCAATGCTTCCCAGGCAGCTGAACCAGTACCAGTAGAGCCGCCAGTCGTCCTAGAAGTTCAGCAGCCTCAACCGAGGGCAAATCAGGAACCCTTGTATAAACGATTCCGTCCAATGAAGCTGTCGGAGTTTGAGGGTTCGACTGACCCACTCGAGGTAGAGGAGTGACTTTCTTCACTACAAAGGATCCTCGACTTCATGAATTTAACAGATCAAGAAAAGATTTTGTGTGCGTCCTTCGTGTTGAAAAAGGATGCCCATTTTTGGTAGGATACGATCCGCATAAGGAGAGATGTAACCAACATGACTTGGGAGGATTTTCTGGAAGAATTTAATCAGAAATACTATGATCCAACTGCTCTCCGCCTTTAATAGAATGAATTTACTGAACTAAAATAGGGAAACTAGTCAGTGAGTGAAGTGTGTCACAGATTTGATTAGTTATCTAGGTTATGTCCATATGTGGTGCTAACAGAAAGAGAAAAGATTCAAAAAATGATTAGCATGTTCAGGCCAGAGATAGCAGTAGTAGTTGACAGTGGGCTAGTACTGCCTACTTCAGTGGCCAACTATGTAAGCAGAGCCCTTAGGGTTGAATATCACTTGCTCAAGCAGAAAGAAGAAAGAGAGAAAGTATGGGAAGCCAACAAAAAAGGAGAAGATCCTTGCTAAATCAGCACAAGCAGGGATGCAGATAGGACAGGGCAGTAAATCTAGCCAGAATAGACCAAATCAGTCCAACCCTCAAGGCTCCCAACCATAGCAGGGTAAAAGAAAGGGAAATTTCTCAAGAAATAGAAGTCAGGACACCCGTAATCAACAGCGGAAGACCAGTCACGGCTCAGGGTCGAGTTTTCCTACATGTGCTACGTGTGGAATGAGGCATCCAGGCCAATGCAAAATTGGCATTACTACTTGTTATCAGTGCAGAAAAGAAAGACATTTTTAGAAGAATTGTCCAATGAATTGCTAGAATATCCCAGGGCCAGGGCAGTAGCGCCAACAGTATCCTCTACGTCAGCAACTACCTCAAGCTCATGCCTTACAGGGGAGGATAGAAGGGCCTTCAGGAGTGCCACTAGTATGTCCTGAGCACCTAGAACAGACTTCATGACCCGATGCTCGTGTTACTATTTTTACCAAAGAAAACGCTGAAGCGGGAACATCCAATGTGGTTACAGGTCAGATTTCTGTATTTAACCATGTGGCATATGTCCTTTTTGATTCAAGAGCCACACATTCTTTCGTGTCCCATAAATTTGCTGACAAGCTAGGGTATGCTAAAGACCTTATGGGAATGACTTTTAGGACAGCTCTACCCTCAGGGGAAGTGAACTGTCAAATTACTGGTTACGTCATGCGCTGGTAATTGTGGCAAATAGGGAGCATTATGTCGATCTAATCATAATGAAGATCGTCGACTATGATGTGATCTTAGGAATGGATTTCCTGGGAAAATACCAGGCCACTATTGACTATGGGAAGCGAAAAATAGTCTTTCGACCAGACGACATGGAAAGCTTCGAATATGTTGATACATCTCGTCAATCAAAGAAGATGATGATCAGTGTAATGAGAGCGAAGAAGCTAATGGCTAGTGGCTGTGTGTTGGATGTAAGGACCACCCCATCCCTGTAACTTAACAAATTATTCAATGAGAAGTTAAGGAATAATTTGATGCATTTTTAGTGCAAATACATCGAACATGGTCAGGTACGTGATCGTGTAAGAAACTGTGTACTGATCAGATTGTTTTATGAAAGAGGCCGTGTGAGTTAACATGGCCGTGTAGTTTTATATGGTCAGGTACATGGCTGTGTAAGTGGCTGTGTACCACTCGGGTAAAGTGAGCATGGTCCAAGACATGACCGTGTTAAGAAAGCTCAGCTAGTGCATGCCCGTGCTCAAGCCATACACACCCGCGTTAGAACCCGTGTAAAAGGTCGTGTACCGAACAAAGAGCCAATTTGAAGACTTTCATAATACGTGAAACCTAATTACTATGAAATGAGTAATTAAGTTGATAAATACAGCATAAATTCCAGTAGAATGGACTAAACAGGTGCAATACTGTTTATTACTATTTATACAGTGAAAAAGGGTAACCGACAGAGAACCCGGTCTACCCTGTTATGTGTATAAGTGTATGAGATACGCAGTGTCATGAAACTGGTCTGGATGACCATTTCCTGACACAAGACTGGTGAGCATATCACTAAAATGCTCAGACCAAACGTCTGAGCACAACAACGAGAATCTCCCTAGTAGGGGTACAGTATCGAGAAAATGGTCCGGATGACTTATTCTCACCCAGAGACTGACAAAATCAGAGTCAGAACACTCAGACTAGTTAGTTAGAACAGAGAACAGTGAATAATGAATAATGTAAGACACAGTTTCAAGTTAATGGCCAAGACAGCCGTAGTTTGACTCAAAACTGATATATCTAGACTCAAGACGCCCAAATTAGTCAAACGAGCACCTGAAATGTTTTTCGAGGTAGGACCGCACAGATCTCGAAAAATGGTCCAGACAGACATTAGACTGGTAAAATTGAAATCAGAACATTTGAATTAGTCAATAGAGATTGTGTCTGAAATTTCGCTTAGGAACGCCCCAGTTTGCATGTGAAAGGACAACATAGTGTAGACACAACCACAGTAGTATAGGAAATGAATAGTGATTTGATATAGAATGGGCTCCTAGACAGTATAAAATAATTAGAAATCATTAGTACAAAAATCGGATTCAGAAAATCTAATTTTTGGATGAAAATTAGAACACTGCCGAGAAAGGGCTGAAAAACGCAATAGAAAACTAGACTACACAGAACCGATTCGGTTTTGCTTTACCCCAACCAAACCATGCCCCCTTTGGTAAGGAAAACAGCTATAAAACCAGCTAAAAATGATCCTTTAAATCAAAGGATGTGTTGGAGTTTTTATATTAAAATAGGGTTTCAAGGACAAGAAGACCATGACCATTTAATGCAAACTTCCTCCCTTTCACCCTCCATCATGGCCTCCAAAAATTTAAGGGCTGCAGCATAGATTTTTGTCCCCCAATTGAACTAAATTATGGCTGAATTAAGAGGGCTTAGAGTTAAGCAAAGTTGCTTAGAGTTGCCTATAAAAGGTGCAACCATCCTTAGGTCTCACTTTTCCCATTTGCTCAAAAAAAACTCTCAAGAAAAATACAGCTTTCTCTCCCCTTTCTCTTCAGAAAATCCGAACCCTTCTTCAGCCCCTAAACCACCCATATTTTCACATAACTTTCACACAAAAGCTTGGCCACACAAGTTGCTAGAGGTGCACTCTTCCAAGGTAGTTTTGGTAAGACCCTAGAACCGAAATTTTTCTATGGTTTAGTTTTTCATCTTGGCTTGATATTAAGAGAAACGTTTTGTTTTCCTTGTGTTCTCATTCTAGCACAAGTGACCCCTCAACCCCCTTTGTTTTCCATAGAGCCTTGATAGCCACCCTTGGCTTGGTTGTGCTTGGATCAAAGCACTCTAAGGTATAAACTGAAAAACCCCCATCTTTTGTGGTTAGTTGTTTTTAAGTTTTTGATCAAAGGAGATTTATGTGTATTTGTTTATGCACATGGGCTGTAATAAGTTATTTGAGCCCTTAGCTTTCAGTTTTTAAAGTTTATGTGGTTGTGGTTGTGTTTACTTTAGTTTACAAGTGGTTTGAGATATGTATGTGCACGAGTGTGTAGAGGGTGGCTAGTCACAAAATCTGTCCCCAGGATAAGCCATGGATTTTGGCCATTTTGACCCACTTAGGCTCTGAATATGGGATTTGGTAAAACATAAAGTTTTAAGGAAATTTTGATACGGTCATTTTTACATCAAATAGCCATTGGCCAAAAATGAACCTATGATAGACTTTTCGGCTGGTTTTGGTTCGGTGTCCAAAACTGGGAGTAACAAATCTGGACCAAATGAACAGTCTCAGATTTTTATTAAAATGACCCTTTTAGAGGCTGAACCAGACTTTGGTCAAAACATGAAAGTTTTAGATCTAACGAAATCTTGAAATTGACTTGTGTAGGTTTCAAAAATTCCACTGTTTCGGGCCCCAAACAGACCTGTTTTTGTAAAAGTGTGTAAAACTGGAACTTTTATAAAAACTGGGCACAAAGGCCATGGGTTTGATGAATTTAGGAGCCATTAGAGTTAGAGTTAGGCTCTAAAATGTACACGAGAATTGTTCATTTCGTCGAGGATGAAAAGTTTCATGAACGCCAAATTCTCAAACAAAGCCTTTTCGAACAAGTTTCAAATTATTTTCAAAAAGTGGTCCAACACCACACTTTTGAGCACATTCACAATGTGTTCACTTTAAATGACTTAGAAAGGATTTCAACAGAAACACCATCATCCTCTAACGGGGTGAGGTGAGACTCGTTTTTAAAAATGTGTTGACACCATACCCCTTCCAAACCATTTCAAACTCTTTGCTTTAAAAAAGAAAAAATGTGGGGACGCCATACCCCTTTCAAAATGAAAAAAAAATCCTTTTTGAATTCCTAGATTTAAACAAGTTTTTTTCAGAAAGGGTTCGTACATAACCCTAAGAGAGGTTTCACACAGAACAAAAGACATTTTTAGTGTAATATGGTAGAGGTAGCCTGGTTGGCTACTATACCAAAAACGCAAGGTAACCCGGTAGACTACCACACCTAAACTAGCAAAGTAACCCAGACGGTTACTATACCAAGCCTATGCATAGTAGCCAGATAGGCTACCTTGTTGCCAAAACACGAGGTAATCAGTTGGTTAACTGATCGGTAAATTAGTCAAGGACTGTGTTCAGAGCAATATTGTGAGGAACATTGATTTAACTGTCAAGAAGACAGTTAATCAAACGCGATGGAAACTAGACACCAAATACCTAGATAGGCCAATAGGGTACCGAGAGACCTCGGTACCACATGAAAACATGAGTATAGGCAAAAGTAGCCTAAGGACATGGTAATTAATTTATGGGGCCATAAATTAATTAACCACATACGAATAAGTCAACTCTTGAGATAGAGAGTAAGTAGTGTCGACGGCAATCGATATCGAGTAATTATCTACTTTAGTCACTAATAGTATTGGTGACTTAGAGAAGATATTAACGAGAGATGTTATTGATGACAGGTAGTAACCTGTAAATTCCTAAAGGCACGAATACAAGTGCTTGCAATTAGGTAAGTACAACTCCGCCTGCAACTTGAATAAAATGATATTAAAATGATGGTTTTACAGTATGTTAAGTATGCCTTACATGCACACGATATTGCACAGCATACATAAGAGCATATAGTTTCACAATCGCGTAGATTGATGAAAGAACAAGTTAGAAGCCATAGATCCCTATCACGTAGGATTGGGGACAGCTTAGAGAAGTGTATGGCTAAAATAGTTAAACAAGATGGAAATAAATAGGTGTGTCGTACCGGCTCCCTCAGTCGAAGGGGTTTCCAGTTAAAGAAAGTTAAGGCCAAAAGTTGAGCATCAATTGATGGCTCTTCGGCATTAGTTGACCTCAAGCATTACCGTTGGTCTGCGTGCACATGGTACTGACACATGGGCCCTAAGTAGACAAGAGAAAGGAAAAAGTACTAAAGCATAAATAAACATAACCAGATCATGCATAGTACACTATCCGCATTAGTTCACTATGCTTTTAGCTACAGTAAGACACATGCATTTACATGAAGTAATCTGTATGCATATAGTATATAAAGTTTGTATGCTATGACATGATATGTGATGATATGGTATATGCTAAGTTTTATATGTGACTATCTTGCATGCTTAAGCGTTTTTAAGTATGTATTATGTTTAAACATGTTTTGCGGTTAACATGTTGTACTTACTAGGCGTAAAGCTCACGGAGTGTGTTCATGTTGTAGGTAAGTATCCTATGGCATAAGCCACGGTGGGCAATGATGGCGGCGGAGGCGGATGTGAGGTGAGGTTATGGATACCATACGAGTTTAACTTCCGCATAGTTTAGGTAAATAGTATTTTGAACAGTAACGTACAGTACCATTAAACGATACTTTTAAATAGTAATCGTTAAATAGTATTTTTGAATAGTATTTTTGAATAACAGCCGATTGATACTATTAAAAAATACTATTCTACAAAATCAACAGTATAAGTATGTTTGCAAGATTAAATTTATTATGTTTCAAATTCTGCTTTTAATAGTACATGTACATAAATAATAAATACGTACGCATTTAAAAAATAAATAAAAAATTTCTTCTGAAATTAGGGTAACCTATTAAAGATATTTTAAGTAAGCAATATTCAATTACAAGAAAGTATAAGTAAAAGTAAAGAAACAGTAGTTTTACAGTAATGGTCCGGGCCGCCTAGGGCACGGGGTGTCACAGTTGGTATCAGAGCGGTTTCCTGCCATCCTACCTCACATCGCCGCATGCCTACCTCATATGTCCAAGTAAGTTAGTTATTTTCTTTTCCAGTATCAGTATATAAGTTAACATCTATATTATAATAGGAGATATGGCCACACCGGTAGACCCTCAGCACCAAGACGACGATAGGGCAGTAAGTGATGCCTTCGCTGGGATGGGCTTAGATATGTTCGATAGTCGGCATAGGCCTTACAAGCTGTTAAGGTGGGTTCAGTAGGTGGAGGTCACCTTTCGTACCTACCATGCCCCATCTCACCTACAAGTGGAGCTAGCAAGCAACAAGTTAGATGCACCAGCGTTGACTTGGTGGCTGGACCAGTGAATGGAGGAAAGACCTGTGCCAGATTAGGCTACCTTCTACCAGGAACTCCATGCCATGTTTTCACCACCCGCATTCGAGAAACTCTATGGTCCAGATAGGAATTTCGGCACATGGAGAGACATGTACTAGAGGAGGTACGACGTCCTCTCGGGTATGTGGGATGTCGACAAAGGAGAGACCATGGCGCATTATTGTCAGAGGTTTAAGGATGCGATTCTACCCTACATTCCCTTCAACCGCTCTTTCCGAGAAGTAGCTGAGCTAGTTTGGAGAGGGGTACCTAGGGACATTAGGGAACTTGTCCCCTACCCTGCACGACATCAGGATTTGAGGCATTTCCTTCAAGAGATAGAGTATGCTAAAGTCGATGCGATCAACGTTAGGAACTATGAGCGGGCACGCAATGCTGCTAATCTTACCGCTCACGAGGAGCACCTTATTCCAGCTATACCATTGGCTGAGTACCGCTTTGAGGAACCAGAGGATGATGATGACATCCCCTATTTCTCCAATGATGACGCGGAGATGGAAGAGTATGAGCCGGAACCTCAAGTCATTATCGCTTGTGATGATGAGGTTAGTTTAGGCTCGGAGGACAAGGAGGATCCGAAAGAATTCCCCCTCGATAAGAGTGACGACGAAGAGATGTCCGATCCAGAATCAGTGACCATGTCAGAGTAACTACATTCTACCTCGGTAGTTTTGTCTAAGCTATGTATATATATATAGAAGGAAGCAGTAGCTTTCCTTGCTAGACCTAAGTTAATGTACTTGTTGAGACCGTATCTTAAGAAGTATGTATCACTCCCAACAAACCAAAGTTATGTACTTTCTTATGATATATGAAAAGCAACACCATTGCCCAAGGGCTCAGATATGTTTTTCACACATGAGTATAGTGTGACAGTATGTGTGGGATAGGTCCTAGCACTTAGAAGATGTTTCAATACGATAAGTTAAGATACAAATCGTATTAAACATCACAGTAAAGAAGAAGAAAGGAAAGATATAATACGTATACTTATATTCATGATGATTGAGTAAAATCATTAAGATGATATGTGATACGAGTCCTAAGTACAAAGTGTGATAAAAGCAAAACTTATAGTTCTTTTCCCATTGTGTGATAGGGTTACATCAGAAGAAATGGCAAGAACAAGAGCTCAGACTAATCAAGCCACTGGAGAAGACGAGTTAATGGCATGGCTCAGAACCATGCAGGAGATGATGATGAACCAACAACAAGAGCTTGCTTAGCTCAGGGAGCAACTCAACCCACAATCTCAGACACCACAACCCGTAAAGGTGCTAGCCCAAGCTGACCCAGTAGCCCTACCAGTCCAGGTAGCTCCAGCACCACCAGTTGTGGTTGCTCCTACAGCAGCAAATGTTCCCTTACCAATCTTAAGAGATGGTGACTTATACAAGCGATTTCGGCATTTGAAGGCGGCAGAGTTTGAGGGGACAACTAACCCTATCGAGGCAGATGATTGGCTAACTGACATCCAAGTCATCCTAAACCTTGTAGCGTTAACTGAGAGGGAAAAGGTATTATGTGCATCCCTTGCCCTACGCAAAGGAGCACGACAGTGGTGGAAGATAGTGACTATCAGGAGAGACGTTAATGCAATGAACTGGGCAGACTTCATTATTGAGTTCAGAGAAATGTATTTCAATGATGAAGCCTTGGCAGCACAACAAAATGAGTTCAACAAACTATGCCAAGGTAGTATGACTATAATGGAAGCTGTCCGCAAGTTCGAGCAACTAGCCCGACTATGCCCTGACCTGGTGCCAACCGAAAAGGATAGGGTCAGAAGGATGCTGAAGATGTTCAGAACCAACATTGTCGTCCAAGTATGCGGTGGAAGCCACAGACCATAAAGTTGAGCTACTCAGTAGAGAGGCTAGCAGAAATGTACGTGGCCCAGATAGTAAGACTGCACGGTGTACCTAAGTCAATAATTTCAAATCATGATGGGTGCTTCACTTCAAGGTTTTGGCAAAGCGTCCAAGCTTCAATGGGGACTAAGTTGAAGTTTAGCACAACTTTCCACCCTCAAACCGATGATCAGTCAGAAAGGACAATATAAACATTGGAAGATATGTTGAGAGCGTGTGCCCTAGACTTCAAGGGGAATTAGGACCAAAAGCTACCGCTGATAGAGTTCTCGTACAACAACAGCTACCATTCCTTGATCGAAATGGCACCATACGAGGCACTCTATGGAAGGAAATGTAGATCTCCGGTCCACTGGCATGAGACCGGAGAGAAACAGCTCATTAGCACGGACTTCGTCAAAAGTACAACAAAAGACGTGAAGATTATATGGGAGAGACTGGAGATAGCTCATAGTCGTTAGAAGAGTTACACCGATAAACGACACAGACCTCTTGAGTTTCAGGAAGGAGATTCAGTTTTCCTCAAGGTGGCAACCATGAAAGGGGTGATGCACTTTGGGAAGAAGGGAAGCTCAACCCTCGATATATAGGACCCTTCAAGATTCTCAAAAGAATTAGGAAGGTAGCCTACAGGGTAGTGCTCCCTCCCGAGTTGGCATCCGTGCATAACGTTTTCCATGTCTTGATACTAAAGAAATACGTGCCTGACAGTTTCCATATATTAAGTCAAGAGCCTATCGAAGCACACGCCGACCTGACATATGAAGAAAAGCCAGTGCGGATTTTAGCTAAGGAGAGCAAAGTCCTCAGGAATAAAGTGATCCCGCTTGTGAAAGTGCTATCGTGGAATCACAATATAGAAGAAGCTACATGGGAAAGGGAAGAGGACATGAAGAGAGACTTCCTGGATTTATTCTAATTTTCGAGGATGAAAATTTTGTAAAGGGGGTAGATTGTAAGGACCACCTCGTCCCTGTAACTTAACAAATTATTCAATGAGAAGTTAAGGAATAATTTGATGCATTTTTAGTGCAAATACATCGAACACGGTCAGGTATGCGGTCATGTAAGAAACCGTGTACTGATCGGATTGTTTTATGAGAGAGGCCGTGTGAGTTAACATGGCCATGTAGTTTTACATGGTCAAGTACACGGCTGTGTAAGTGGCTGTGTACCACCTGGGTAAAGTGAGCATGGTCCAAGACACGACCATGTTAAGAAAGCTCGGCTAGTGCACGCTCGTGCTCGAGCCATACATGCTCATGTTACCCGTGTAGAAGGCCGTGTACTAAACAGAGAGCCAATTTGAAGACTTTCATAATGCGTGAGACCTAATTACTATGAAATGAGTAATTAACTTGATAAATACAGCATAAATTCCAGTTGAATAGACTAAACAGGTGCAGTACTGTTTATTACTATTCATACAGTGAAAAGGGGCAACCGACAGAGAACCCAGTCTACCCTGTTATGTGTATAAGTGTATAAGATATGCAGTGTCATGAAACTGGTCTGGATGACCATTTCCTGATACAAGACTGGTGAGCAGATAACTAAAATGCTCGGACCAAACATCTAAGCACAACAACGAGAATCTCCCCAGTAGGGATACAATATTGAGAAAATGGTCCAGATGACCTCTTCTCACCCAGAGACTGACAATAAGGTGAAAAGTTTATGATCTATAGTGATGCTTCAAAGATAGGCCTAGGAGCTGTACTCATGCAAAATAATAAGGTGATAGCTTATGCGTCATACCAGTTAAAGAACCATGAAAGGAATTATCCTACACACGACCTGGAACTTACTGCTGTAGTGTTCGCACTCAAAATCTGGCGACACTATTTGTATGGGGCTCAGTGTCAAATTTTCACTAATCATAAGAGTTTGAAATATTTATTCACACAAAAGGAGTTGAACATGCGTCAGAGAATATGGTTAGAGTTAGTGAAAGACTATGACTGTGAAATTCTCTACCATCAAGGAAAGGCAAACTGAGTGGTGGATGCATTGAGTAGAAAGTCAACCACACCACAGAAGCTATCCATACAAGAGCTACCAAGAGCCTTACAGTAAGAAATTAACTCCCTTCAATTGGAGTTAATAACCGGAAGGTTATCAGCCTTAAGGTTAGAATCTTCTTTGTATGAAGATATTAAAGAAGCCCAGAAGCAGGATCCAGTAGTGATAAAACTCTGAGAAGAAGCCTCAGCAAATAAAGAATCAAATATAAGCATGTCCACTGATGAAATGCTTCTGTATCGAAGAAGAATCTATGTTCTGACTACTGAAGGGCTGAGAAGACGAATCATGGCAGAAGCTCATGAAACACCGTACTCCATTCATCCTGGAGCTAGCAAAATGTATCAAGATCTCAAGATACAATTTTGGTGGAAAGGGATGAAGAGAGATATTACAAAATTCGTGAGTCGATGCCTGAGTTGTCAAAGGGCAAAGTCGAACATAGACATCTAGAAGGAAAACTAGAACCTTTAGAAATTCCAGAATGGAAATAGGAGCATATTACCATGGACTTCGTGGTAGGACTTCCTAGGACCAGAGAAGGGTATGATGCTATCTGGGTAATTATTGACAGGCTGACCAAGACGGCACGATTTATAGCCATGAGGACAACTTTCATGTTGGAGAAATTAGCACAGTTGTACGTGACCCATATTATTAGGCTACATGGAGTGCCAAAGTTTATAGTTTCAGATCGAGATGCAAGATTTACTTCCGCATTCTGGGAGTGTGTACAAAAAGCTATGGGGACTGAGTTACGCTTTAGTGCAGCTTTTCATCCCCAAACAGATGGACAGTCAGAGCGAACTATTCAAATACTAGAAGATATGTTCAGAGCCTGCGTTATAGACTTTCTTGGAAGTTGGAATGAGAAACTGCCGTTGATAGAGTTTTCATATAACAACAGTTACCAAGCTTCTATAGGAATGGCACCTTATGAGGCTCTGTATGGAAGGAAGTGTAGGTCTCCTATTCATTGGTATGATCTATGAGAAAAGCAGCTGCATAAGACTGTTTTCATCAGGGAAACTACAGAAGCAGTAGCCAAGATACAGAAAAGAATGCAGATCGCTCAGAGTCGACAGAAAAGTTACGCAGACAAACGATGAAGATTCTTAGAATTTGAAAAGGGGGATCGTGTATTCCTTAAAGTATCACCAATAAAAGGCGTAATGCATTTCGGTAAAAAGGGAAAACTGAGTTCAAGATATATTGGGCCATTTGAAATAATCGAACGCGTTTGGAAGGTAGCTTATAGATTAAAATTACCCCCAGATTTGTCAACGGTACACAATGTCTTCCATGTGTCAATGTTAAGGAAGTATATACCTGATCCTTCACATGTGCTGGAGTATGAGCCAATACAAGTTCAAGAAGATTTGACCTGCCCAGAACAACCAGTGCAGATTATGGCAAGAGAAGAGAAGGTGTTGAGAAACAAGATGATCTCACTAGTCAAGGTTTTATGGAGAAATCACCAGGTAGAAGAGGTTATGTGGGAACGTGAAGATGAAATGAAAGCCCTATACCCTCACTTATTCTAATTTTTGAGGATGAAAATTTTATAAAGAGGGGAGAATGTCATAATCGCAAAATTTTACAGTTTTTAGAAATTTTGTATAACCTGTGTACTCTACGATTTTCATGTGAAAAACTGTAAAATATATGTTTTAATACTATTTAGAAGGCACATAAATGTTCGGACAGTGCAGACAAGAGTGTGCTTAGAAACGGGAAATTTTACCGAATCGAAATCGGACGAATTATGCCTTTTCAGTTTCAAAAATTTTGATAATATACTGTAAACCACTAACAGATGAAATACTTACGGTATTGATTTTTAGGCAAACTGGAGCGAAATAAGGAAAACTGATCGCGTGGACAGCCTCAGGAACTCATCTACGTGATTTCGGTGCAAAAATCTTCGGTTTGACTTTTGGTCAAAAGTTTGACTCCAAATATATATAAGAAGTCAAAGATTGTGTGGCGGCCCGCCCCTCGTAGAGATCATACAATACTATTACAGTTGAGCTTATCGCTAACAGCGATAGATTGTACTCTCATGGGTCGCCGACTTATCTCACTCTCTTTTTAAATCATGTCGTTTTTGGGGGAAATTTTTTTTTTTTTTAAACATCATGTAAAATCTTCTTCCACTATTTACTTTGTCGATAAGTACAAAGTAATATAAATAATACAGTACTTTTGTAATATATATATAATTACAAAAGAACTGTTTCCCTTTTTTTTTTCCTTCATTTTAACGCTCAGCGGGAAGACTCTGGCAGTACCATATCCCTCGCCCAGTTATCCCATTTGACACACGCCATCCCGTCCGCATCCAGTCAAACAAGCTACTGAGCTGGTCGCTTGCCTGCAACATTAGCAAAAATGGTGAGCTACAGGCTCAGTAAGTTCAAACATGTAAGAAATAAAATTTCTATAAATAGTACTATTCATCGTGAATAGTACCATTGACCACTATTCATACGTGAATAGTAACTTTGACCACTATTTATGGTGAATAGTAAGGTTGACCACAACACTGTGTCACAACAGTACATCTACCGCGATGTTAGTACTCTCACTAAACTGTCTTATGCTCAATTATGGTATAGTTTCAGTTTTAGGTCATTATCTTTGATTACGTTCTGGTTTTGAGCTCAGGTTGGCAGTACCATTTAAGTGCGCATGACTGGGAGCGGTACATTAGTGCTGACCTCCACAGCCTTAATCTCATAGCTCGAAGGCAAAATTTTATATGACTGGGAGCGGTACATCAGTGCTGACCTCCACAGCCTTAGTCTCATAGCCCCGAAGGCAAAAATAGTACCTCCCTGTACGGAAAGCTGGTACGCCAGAAAGTGGTTTCATTACCGACTTTTTAACATTCTAACCCGGTGACTTCACATTGTCCCGTGGTTAGGAATGGTTCACATTTTAATTTTTGTTGAGTGAGTTTTATTAACCTCGCTCTAGTGCCCGAAGCACAATTAACCATATGTCCCATTCTTATAGTGCCCGTAGCACATTTCGTCTCTCTCTCTATTCTATCATAGTGCCCGTAGCACATATGTACCTAACTTATAGTTAGTACATTAAAGTTAGCACAATATTGCTATATGTTGCAGACAGGTAAATGTCTGAACTTACCTTATCAGACTGTTCCCTTTCTCTCTCTTGGATCTTGAATCGCCTTCCTTGTAGGCCGATTTTGGGATCCTACAGACAAAACCTTGTCTGTTAATTTCATTTCCATTTATAGCTTTTATTTTTCATTAAAAAGCTTAAATAAAACCTATTTATAACTTTTTAGGTTTTATTTATTATTTTCACCATTTTCCCCTAACTTTTGTAAAATTACGATTTTGCCCCAATATTTTGGCAAAATTGTAGTTTTGCCCCTGACGGAATTTTATTGATCCAGACTGCATTTTTGGCTCTCAGGAACTTTTCTGACTCTTTTCTAATCATTACCGGGTTCGTTTTTACTTTATTTCTACTTTTTGCTTTCCCGGCCCTCGGGAAGCACTATTCCGACCCTTATGCCGGTTTAGCGATTTTCTATCGTTTCGGAGCCTCAAATGGACGTTTCACTAGTATTTAAAATGTTCATCTAGACTTTCCCGACCTAGGTCTCCGAGGCTCGGGTTTTCCGTTCCCGACTCGGATCTTTATTTTATTTCCAAAAACGCCCCCCCCCCTCGGGGTCGGTTTTTCAATTTCACTCACGTTTTTCATTTTCAAGGGGACGGGTTACTATTCACTACCCACCCCTTAAATTTTTTTCCTTATTCAATTTTTTCGTTAGGGACTCGGGTTTCCGTCCCGGCCCTAACTTTTATTTTAAATTCCTATTTTACCCCGAATGCCATTTTTGAAATTTCGGCAGCATTTCGGCGTAATTTTAAGGCTTTCGGCGTTAGGTACGCCTCGAACCGTATGTACATGCCACGTACTATACCACAAGCCTATTTTATGTAAAAGTTTTCCAAACTTTTACATAAAAACCCACAAAATTCCAATTCCACATTATCACCCACATAACAAAATTTTTTCACAATTTTACCCTTAATTTGGTTTCGGTTTTCACAACCAAACCAAACCAAATTTTGTCAAACTTTCACCACACCTTAGGTCATTCAAATGTCACATTTTTAACACATTTTCAAGCCCATTATCTTTGCATTTTCAACCAAATTTCCTAGGGTTTTTACCCTTGTATAACCCACGGCCAAAGAATGAAAACATGCCAAAAAATTTTGTTTCATTCTTTCCATTATAAATTCATCATTTGCATATTAAAATGCATAATTCCAATCAACCAAATACCACATAAATCAAGCAAAAATTTTCTTCCAAACCATTATTAAACCCCACGGCCATTTTATGAAATGCATACCAAGAATTTTTTTCAAACTTTTCACAATAAATTCATGCTTTATTCTTCACCAATTTCAACTTTGAAAGCATGTTAGCAATTAACCACAACTTTTTCTCATTGGTTACCTAAGGTAACCCACGGATTTTCCCTTGAAAAACCAACAAAATTTCGTGAAAAAGGGAGTTACCTTGGTCTAATGTTTCCTTTGTCTTCAAGGAACACTTTGACACTCTTTTTTGTGAAGAAAAGTTGAAGAAAATCTTGGTTTCCCTTGGGTGGCTCACGTAGACTCCATGGAAGAAACTTAGAAATTTTTTTTTCTTTTGGTTTGGCTTGAAAAAATGGGTCTCGGCCACTTTGTAAAATTTTTGCCGACTTAATGAAACCAAAGGCCAATTAATTTAGCCTTCCACCAATGAGAATTAGACATCTTTCAACCTAATTCTTTCCCCATTTTTCAAAAATTAAATATGGTAATTTTTTGGCCAAATCTTGGCCTTTAGATCAAAAGGTGATTAAATCCTAGCCATTAATGCCACCAACCACCTTATTTATTTCATTTATTAATCTTGATTTATGATGTCATAAATGCAAAAGTGAAAGTTGACTTTGACTTTCACTATTCACATTAATTCGACTACTTTTTGACCGATACCGGTTCAAGCCGAAATTTTCCTGAAATCGTCCCGGCGTGTTCCTGAGGTCTCCTGTGCAGTCGAATCAATTTAAACTGCTTCCATTTGATCAAAATCAATCCCGGAAGTTTACCGTCTTTTATTGCTCCGGTTAGGGTTTTCAATGCCGGTTTTGCACCGTTTCACCCGTTTCAACTCAGTGAATTTTTCCAACACTGAATTCTTACTCGTCAGTATTGTCAAAACATTTTCACATATTCTAAACAATATACATACATTTATTTCACTCTTTAAATGGTACAAATTGTTATATACATACAATTGTACATTTTTCATCCGAGAACTGCCTGAATTTCCCGGTTGTCACAGATTGAGTGTTTGCCTTTGAATGGATGTAAGGATACATTCCAATCCAAGGGCTAGGGTTTAAAGTCAAGAAAAATCAATGGTTAAGATGCAAAGTCAACTATACAAAGTCAAAGGAAGCTTAAGCAAAATTCTTGAAGCTTCTAGGGCACATATGTGGTGGATTTTGGTGCCAAAATCAGATGAAAATCTAGTCCTTTTTGTTTAATTGCAAAACAGCCCCTAAAGAGTAGAAAAATTACACAAAAAGTTTACTAAAATACCCTTAAATCCTTTGCAATTTGGTCCCTCCTTTTTGGCTGTTTAAAGACATGGTTTTCAGCCATTAGAAACTAGAAAATTTTCTGGTTTTCAGTCACCATTGAAGCCGTGCATCCCTCTTAGTGAAAGCTCAAAAATTTCTTCAAGATTTGGCTAAGAGAGAGTGAAAAATTCATCATAAGATTTAAGTTATCAAGCAAGCAAGGTAATCCTTCATTTTGCCATCAATTCTTCTTATTTTTCATGAAGAAAAACCGTGTGGAATGGGCTGTTTTAATGGGAAGAAAATCAGTTTTTGTTTCATTGATTTATGCTTGAAAGTGTGTAAATGGTGAATGATTAAAACAAGTGTGAAATCATGAGCATGAAAAGCAAGTTTGTGTGTGTTTTTCTTTCATCAAAACCGTGGGTTATTAGGGTTTAGAATGACGAAATTTTCATGTTGCTTTGGTTGATTTTTGATGTTGAAAATCATGTGGAAATGGAAAGAAAGAAATAGATGAAATGAGATTGAAAAACACTAAATGTTGGTGTTGTTTTTCAATTCAAAACCGTGGGAAAGAAAGGAAGAAAAAAATGAGATTTTGTGTTGATTGTGTATAGAAGATGTGATGTTGATTTTGTGTAGAAAACAAGAAAGAAAAATGGAAATGAAACCAAAATTTTGAGGAAGATTTTCTAAGGAAAATCCACGGGATAATGTGTATGATTTTGAAGAGTTATGTTAGGGTTTTGTGGTGAAAAATGAATGTGTTGATGTGGAAAACAAATAAGGAGAAATTGAGTTATAAAACAAAAATTTTTGTTTAGGGTTTTTGAAGAAAAACTGAGTATGAGTTTAGTGGAAAATGAGAAAGTTTTGTTAAGCTATGGTAATGTGTGATTTGAGTATAAAACCGGGCTTAAAAGTGATAAAGAACGGGTTGAAATCCCTTTAAAAATAAGCGAGTTTTGTGATGAAATTTTACGTAAAAAGTTTGTAACTTTTACATAAAATTAGGTTTGTAGTATAGTACTTGGCAGGGTAGAATAGGATAGATGGTTTCGAGGTGTTTTCTAAACACTGGGAACCTAGAATTTCAACGGAAATGCTGTTGAAACTTTCAGAATGCCCGAAGGGCAATTTGGTAAACAAGAGGTTTTTAGTAGGGTTAGGAACCAGAAACCCGAGCCCCCTCGGAAACCTAAGCTCGAGAAGAGAATAAAGGACAATTACATAACTTGTAAAATAGTCATTTGAGGTCCCGAAAGACTAGAAAAACGAGAAACGACCCCGAGGGTCAGAATAGTACCACTCGAGGGTCAGATGAATAGTAACTTGAGCGTTTTTACAGAAAATATTGTAAAAGCTTGCAAAAACCTAAGAAATGTTATTTTAGGATTTTTGGGATCTAGAAAATCTAGATAAAATGATAAAACAAGAATTTCCTAGTCTATAGTCCCGTCAGGGCCAAAATGGTCATTTTGACCAAAATTTTCTAAATTGTCAGAAAAAGGTCGTAAAAGTCTCAGAATAATTTTATTAAAATTCTAAAAGCTAAAATAGAGTGGTAAGTCAGAAAAACAAGAGAAAAACCCGTTAAGGATGAAATGGTCATTTTGCTGAAAGTTAGGGGCAAAACGGTCATTTTGTCAAAAAGTTCATAAAAGTGATATTAAGGTCCGAAATAATAGTTTATGCAACAGAATGATTCCAGAATTAAAAATATCAATCTTAAAATGGATGATTAAGAATTTCAATTAGAAATTTTATATTTTCACTATATTTTAGATATGAAGTGAATAGTAAAAATAGCTGCAATTTATTTCGGTTATAGGAAAGCAACCAAAAGGCGAGTTAAGGAAGCCGATTGACTAAGGGAAGGAATTGCCAGTAAAATATCGATAAGTTCAGACATTTATTTGTCTGCAGCATGAATTTACTTAGTATGCTTATGAGATATAGATGACAGAAATTTAGTAGTCAGGTGCGGTAGGCACACTAACATAAGATATAAAATCTTAAGAAAACTACATAATAAATTACAGAATAAATTACAAAGAGTTCCAGACCCAGGAGGCAACATAATTGCCACTGGTTAGGAACCACTAGAAACTCAGTAATTAAATCAGTATTGGCGTACCGGCCTCCCACACAGGTGGAGGTTTCTCAGATTCAGTTACAATTACAGTAGGACTCCAAACTACTGGTGACAAGTCCCGAGTTTGGAAGTCTGATATTTTTAGGCTGTAGAGGATTGGCCAATGGGTGACTCCCCAGAGTCCTTCTCAATTATGTGTGCACTATGGTACGACCAATTCAGGGGCCCAATAGCAGAAGTCAGTAACAGATAAAGACTTAAGACTTCAGAATAGTCATAATGGAGCATGAAACATACTAATAGACTATGCAATAGCTTAGATACCAGTTGACGTGAATATTACTGGTCAAAGTCAACCTTACTATTCATGATCAAAAGTCAAAGTTACTATTCATATGAAGATTTTATGATTTATGTTTCTACATGTATGTTTGAACTTACTAAGCCTATCGCTCACCAGTTTATTCATGTTGCGGGTAAGAAACCTGTACACCAGTAGATAAAGGATGGACGAGGGGCGGGATTGCATCTGCCTTCAGGATTGGACGAGGGGAATGGTCCTGCTGTTGTTTCCCACTGAGCAGATTAAAAGTGTTGTTTTGAGAGCAGATTTTAAGTTGTATTTTGAAAATACATCATGATGTAAATTATGTACAACCAGTATAATACTAGTACATCCTATGTTGTATGTTGCTTATATTTTTACAGTTCACAATCACCAACAGTTTTTTAAAAAAAAAATCCCTTGGTTTTTGGATTAAAAATCATTTTAATTACGAATAGTAATTAAATAAGAACAAGTTACAAGTAAGATGCTGTTGACCCATTGAGGTAACGGTCTACCATAGTGGACTTTAGAGCTCTACTATGCTAGTACTTGTTAGGAAATGCCCTGAGTATTAGAGACATTTTGATGTATTCATTTTGAACTGGATAATAAAATTATATATAGAGGTTATTCATTACATTGCTATCTGTCCTCATTTTATTTACATGTTAAAGTAAATGTAAGCAAATATGGCTCACTGACTGCTTGTGTTAAAACTGTTAGAACGTTGCATGCAATGGACTTTTGTACGCGAGAAGACAACGTTCTAAAGTTAGCGGTCTAAACTATGGTCTGTAGTCTATGGGATTAGACCGAGCATCTAACTCATGTTAAGACTATTATTTTGTCTAAAGCCTTGGAGGGGACGGTTTGTCTTGACTGTCTGGAGCTGGACTCCCAAGTAGAGACATAGATATGTTACTTGGTGGTGACATATTAGACCGGGACTAAAGCATGATTGATCTACGTAGTCCGCTATGAGTGGATCAATCTGCTTTCGACGTTCATTATGCAATAACCTTAATCCTGAGTAAATGAACTACTTCATGTATATGACTTGTGTACTTTGATGTTCCAATGGCTAAAGCGTCTTAGAGGTAGTAAGCTTATAGACTGGTTCGTTGGGTGCATGACTTGTATATGATGAAGGGTTTGTTTGTAGATATCGGAATCATAGCTCTAAGGAGTTAAAGGTATCCTCTTAAAGGCATTATACTGAATGTGAAAATGGACAAGGCCTTGGGTCGTCTGCTGGGCGGATGACTTCTTATTCACATATGGTGAATAATCATTTTCTTAATTCGGTAGTATAATGGAACTTTAAGATAGCCTGATCAGTAGGATTAAACGGACTTTGACCTAAGGCTGATCATGGATATCGTATGAGGGTTTTGCATATATGAAAAGGTCATTGGATAGTAGCTCGTCACAGGCTCGTGTAATACGGTATATAATTGGGAGTTCAGTTTCAGGTCTATAGTGGTGTGACTCTGAAACTAGTGATCATATGATTGAGTTGTTCGGTAAAGAATGATGATCATATGGATTTGCGGGAGCCCGATTATATATGTCCAATCAGTCCCTCTACTAGCTCCACATAATTCCTTAACGTTTGGTAAATTGATTTGTGTATGCTATTGGCTAGTTTATTATGCATGGATGGTGATGATACAGGATTAGGATGGTAGACAAGATTCTCTCCGGTTGGATTTTGTTTTGGATAATAGAGTACACAATTATTCGAACTCCAAATAAAGTTGCCATGATTTTATTTGAGATTGGATTGGAGTTGTAGAAAATTATCCATGAGAACAAGAATTTGAAACACAACCGTTTTGTGGATTTTGAAATTTGAATTTTGAAATTTGAATTTTGAATTTTGAATTTGAAATTTGAATTTGAAATTTGAATTTGAAATTCGAATTTGAAATTTGAATTTGAAATTTAAATTTGAAATTTGAAATTTGAAATTTGAAATTTGAAATTTGAATTTGAAATTCGAATTTGAAATTTGAAATTCAAATTTTGAATCACAGACCAAGTGGGATTCGAATTTGTTGTGGAAAATCCACAAGGTTTGAAATTCGAATTTGAGTTGGATTTGGAGAGGATAATCTTGTTAGAATCCTACTTGAATTTTGAATCTAAATCCTAACAAAAGTGGACAAAATTTTTGAGGATAATCCTCAATGGAATTTCGATTTTTATGGATAAGGTTCAAAGGAAAATTCAAGTTTCAATCCCAGTTGAATTTGGATTCTCTCCTCCCTGAAAAGTGGCCAAAATTTTGGAGATAATCTCCTAGGAAATTCGGTTATTTTGGATAAGGTTGAGATAAGATTCAAGCTTGAAAATCCTAGTGGAATTTTGACTCTTCCTTATCCTAAAAGTGGCCGAATATTTGGAGAAGATTTTCTCCTAGGAATTTCAGATTTTTTGGTTGAAAAAGGGAGATAAAATTCTAGTTAAAATCTTGTTTAGATTTGGATTGGATTTATCCTAAGAAAACCGAATTTTATTGCTGGATTTTCCCATGGAAAAATTCAGATTTTTTGGTTATGGATAAGGGAGAAAATCTTTTCCTAGTCCAATTTGAATTCAGAGAATCACCTCATGCAGGTCTATAAATAGAGGTCCTGCCACTCCAGTTCTCTCAGACCACAGACTCTTAGGTGAGCAGGCTTATTGTTGCACAACTCATTGTGACAATAAAGTTCTTTAGAGATCTGGGTGGTCGGAAGAAGACTAGCAGTGCTAGCATACCGATCGAGGTTCAGAGTGCCCACACACTCAGCCATTCTGGAATTGGAGAATAGTAAAGAAGGCTAGTTGGTTGAAGCCTCCGGTCATTCTCCTCCTGCAGATTGGCGTCCTTGAGGTATGAGTTTTAATTGTTGTTGGTTTATTGTATATGGCATCATGAGATATTTAATGATCTAAAATTTTTTTATTGTTCCGCTACGCCACTCTGATACGTTTTTACCGATTTATTATCCTCCAATTGGTATCAGAGCCATCTCATGACTATGCCATGTACATAAATTGGACAATTACTTAGTCTTTTTATTTATGTATGGATTTGATATTTAGAGAGTGGCATTCTAGGGTTCCTTTATGTTGTTATCATGGATTATGTATAAAGTATGTGGTTATTTTAATTTTCTGAATTATTATAAGCATGCTTGTTTATACCGGTTATGGTTCCTTAGAATTTAGAAAAATTGTATCTAGGAATTTTTTATGTAACCATGGGAGCAGTTTATTAACACTGTAATTTTCCCATGAGTTTTAATTTTTTGTCTCTTAGAATTTTTATGGTTAGAATTTTTTGTATACCGGAAACGATTTAGGAAATTTTATGTAATTATTCTTAGAGGAGATTGAAGATTGAAGACAGTAATTTATTTTTTCCCAAAAGTTAAATTTGATTTAAAGGTTGAAATTTTGATTGTGTGGAAAATTTCAATTTAATTGGGATTCAAATTAATTTTTGGAGATCCTAATAGGTAAATTGGAATATGACACGAAAATCGAGACACGACCCCTCGGGATAGGCCGACGGGCCTTGGTGGGGCTGCAGCCCCTGCCCTCGGGCAGGATGGGGCTGCGGCAGCCCCTGTGCAGGCCAACACCACCCACGGCCGCAGGCTTGGCCTGCAGTCAAGGGTGGCCGTGGCCTGCCCAAGGATGGCCGCAGCCTGGGCGTGTAGCCTCTGGCTGCAGGCGCTGCCTGCAGCCGGCTGGCTGCTGCGCCCCGCCTGGGCTTGCAGCCTGGCGCTGCAGGCTTGGCCTGCAGCCCGGCAAGGCTGCACATAGGGGGCAGCCGTGGGCTGCCAGCCCCTTTGGGGCTGGTGGCTGTCCACGGCGGCTGCCGCCTTCGAAGGCAGCGGTTCGATGTTCTAAAAATCGAAAAATTTTTATTTTTAAATTAAAAATTTAAATTTTAAATCATGTTTAAAAATATGTAATTGAAAATTTGAAAATTTTTTGAAATTACATATTATTACACATGATGTTTAAAATTGTTTAAAATTTGAATTGGAAATTTAAATTTGAAATTCGAATTTGGAATTTGAATTTGAAATTTAAATTTTTGGAGATTTAAATTTTAAATAATTCTTGGGATGAGAAATAAATGGAGAGGCTACATAAAGATGGATACAAGAAGACGGAACAGAATTCAAGACCCAAAGAATGCTTTGGATGGAATTTTGTAATCTTTATTTTCTTTGTTCTAGGATGGAACCATAGCTTGGTTATTCTGTCAATTATTTTTTCTGTGATATGTCATGGATGTATAAATATGTATTGATGGATGTTTTGTATGCATATTTGATAACATGTCATATAGGATAGGTGAGTGCCGCTCATACTATATTGATCATACATAATTTATCAAAACTTGCATGTTTTTCAAAATATTGAGTGGGAGAGGGTTTCAAACAAAACCCACGGCCTCCATTGTTGATCCATATGTGAAAGCATGGTAACGTCTCGTGTCAGTTCTGCCCTGACCACACCCCTCGGTAGGTGTTTACTGCCGTCGGTATACTAGATTGGATCTCCTATGTGGAAAACGTGTTCGGGTACGATCCTATTCATGACCACCCCTCGGTGGCTTGGTAGGACGTGGATCGGGCTACGTAAACAATGGTTATACACTCAAGACTCGTTTAGTTATTAACCTTCCCTAGAAGCTCTGTTAACTAAACTGGTGGCCAAATAAGCGGTTATTAATATATGTCTTAACCTTGGAGGATTTAAGGTAACATATATTAATTGGACGGGGTCCATGTTCCGGCTATTTGTTTTCATGACCACCCCTCGGTGGCTTGGGGCAATAGGTGCTGAGAATTACCGTTGCAATGCTACATGTTTTTTAAGTTTCATGTAGGAACATACTTGTATGTTTTATTTGCTAAATTATCTGTATATTTGCTTGGGCTTTGTAATGATGTTTAGTATAATTTTATTTCAGTTCAAAATGTCACCGACACCCCTCATTTCAATACTTACTGAAAATAAGCTGAATGGCGATAATTATAAAGACTGGAAAAGAAATCTATTAATAGTTCTCAGCTGCGAGAGACACAAGTTCGTACTGGACGAACCATGCCTACCTGGGCCCAAACCTGACACACCTCTTGAGGAGGTCCCGGTTGCCTATAATCGTTGGAGAGAATCCAATGAGATAGCTCGATGCTACATCCTTGCTAGCATGACGAGTGCTTTACAAAAGCAGCATGAGACTTATCAAGGTGCTGGGGAGATCATGGAAAATCTGGAGGACATGTTCGGAGGCCAAGAAAAATTGGCTCGACAGTCCGCTATCACCAGCATTATGAACTCTAAGCAAAAGGCGGGTACTCCGGTGAAGGACCATATGATCACTCTAATGGGATTCTTTGCCAAGACTGCTGAGAATGGTGCTGAGTTAGACTACAACACCCAGATCGAGATGGTGTTCAAGACTCTGTCTAAAGATTTTGTGGGGTTTATGTGACGACCAGAGAATTTTAGTGGTGTGACCTAGTTTAATCTAGGGTTTTCTATGAGTTCTGTAAGTAAGAATGTAAAGAAACACTATGGTTGTAATTAGACAAATTATAGTGTTGATAGAAATAAATAAATGTTTTGGAGGAAATTAAAATCTCCAAAAATAAGTAGAGAATAAAGTATATGAGTAAGAAAGTGAATTCAGGCCCAAAACGCTCAAAAAGGAGTAGTTTCGGTATCTGAACAGTATAAAGATAAGAATATGGCAAGTCAAAGTAAGAGCACAGTAAGAAAAGTACAAATATATGTATATAATAATTTGTACTATTTAAAGAGTGAAATAGATTTATTTGTATTGTTTAGAATATATTAAAATGTTCTAACAATACTGACGAGTAAGAATTCAGTGTTGGAAAAAATTCACTGAGTTGAAACGGGTGAAACGGTGCCAAAACCGGCATTAAAACCCTAACCGGAGCTCAAAAAGATGGTAAACTTCCGGGATCGATTTTGATCAAACGGAAGCAGATTAAGTTGATCCGACTGCACAGGAGACCTCAGGAACACGCCGGGACGATTCCAGGAAAATTTCGGCTCGAACCGGTATCGGTCAAAAAGTAGTCAAATTAATGTGAATAGTGAAAGTCAAAGTCAACTTTCACTTTAGTAATTATGACATCATAAATCCATTTACCAAATGGAAAGAAATATGGTGTTAGGTAGGATGAATGGCCATGATTTAATTTGCTTTTGATCTAAAGGCCAAGATTTGGCCAAAATTAACCATTTTTAATTTTTGAAAAAGGTGGAAAGTATTAGGGTGAAAGGTGTTGAAATTTGATTGGTTTAGAGCCAAATTAATTGGCTTTCTTCCATGCATAAGTCGGCCACTTTTGTATCAAAAGGCCGAGACCAAATTTCAAGTAAAAACTAAGAGAAAAATTTGCTAAGTTTTTCTTCCATGGGAGCCGTGGGTGACCAAAGGAAAACCAAGTAATTCCTTCAAGTTTTCTGTACAAAAAGTGTGGCAAAACATCACTTGAAGACAAAGGAAGAAAGTGAATAAGGTAACTTCCCTTGGATTGAAATTTTTCTTGGTTTTTCTTCATGAAAACCGTGGGGTGAATAGTGAATTAAGATGGAAAAGTTTTGGTTGTTTTTCATTAAGTTAATGATGGGTTTTGTTATGGGTGTAATGAGGAAGAAAACCATGCAATTGGTTTAAAGAAAAACCAATTTTTGGTTGGTTTTCCGAAGGAAAACCCGTGGGTTACCATTGGTAAGCAATGAGAAATTTGTGTGATTTATGTGTTAACATGCTTTTAACTTATGTTTTGTTAAGAATAAAGCATGAATTTCACTATGGAAAAGCTTGGAAAAATTTTGGTGTTCATTTACTCAAAGTGGCCGTGGGTTTACTTAAGGTTTTGGTGAAAATTTTGCATGTTTCATATGATGTTTGGTTAATTGAAATCATGCATTTTATGATGTGAATAATGAAATTTTTGATTGAAAGCATGAAACAAAAATGATGGCATGTTTTTCACTAATGAGGCCGTGGGTTTAAGTGTTTAAAAACCCTAAGAATTTAGTTGAAAAGTACAAGGAAATGGGCTTGAAAAAGTGTTAGAAAAATGGCATTTAATAGCCTAACAAGTGGTTGAAAAGTTTGAGAAACTTTGGTTCGGTTTGGTGGTGAAAACCGAAACCAAAACTAAGGGCAAAATTGTGAAAAAATTTTGTAATGTGGTTAAAAATGTGAAATTGGAATTTGTGAGCTTTTATGTAAAAGTTTGGAAAACTTTTACATAAAATAGGCTTGTGGTATAGTACGTGGCAGGTACATATGGTTCGAGGCGTACCTAACGCCGGAAGCCTTAAAATTACGCAGAAATGCTGCCGAAATTTCGAAAACGGCTTTCGGGGTAAAATAAGAATTAAAAATAAAAGTTTAGGGTCGGGTCGGAAACCCGAGTCCCTAACGGAGAATTGAATAAGGAAAACCTAAGGGGTGGTTCATGAATAGTAGACCGTCCCCTAAAAATGTAAAATGAGAGTGAAACGGAAAAAAAAACCGACCCCGAGGGGGGGCGTTTTTGGAAATGAAATAAAGGTCCGAGTCGGGTACGGAAAATCCGAGCCTCGGAGACCTAGGTCGGGAAAGTCTAGATGAACGTTTTAAATACTAGTAAAACGTCCATTTGAGGCTCCGAAACGATAGAAAATCACTAAACCGACGTAAGGGTCGGAATAGTGCTTCCCGAGGGTCGGGAAAGTGAAAAGTGGAAATATAATAGAAACGAACCCGGTAATGATTAGAAAAAGGTCAGAAAAGTTCCTGAGGGCCAAAAATGCAGTCTGGATCAATAAAATTCCGTCAGGGGCAAAACTGCAATTTTGCCAAAATATAGGGACAAAATCATAATTTTGCAAAAGTTGGGAAAAATTGGGGAAATGATAAATAAAGCCCAAAAAGTTGTAAATAGGTTCTATTTAAGCTTTTTAATGAAAAATAAAAGCTATAAATGGAAATGAAATTAACAGACAAAGTTTGTCTGTAGGATCCAAAAATCGACCTACAAGGAGGGCGATCAAAGATCCTAGAGAGAAGAAGAGAAGAGATTGATAAGGTAAGTACGGACATTTAATTGTCTACTCACGAATGGACTTACCATAAAGTTGTGTTATATATATACACATTTAAGCTATTCAGTTGTGACATGATACTAACATGTTCACGAGAATAGTAAGCAAGATTAGAAAAAGAAAAGAGAAATAAGTTAAGTCAATTAATAAGACTTAAAAGTTAAGGTTGGCGTACTGGCCTCCCCAGTTGTGAGGTTCCCAGATAGCCTCCACCCCAGAAGTGTGGCGCTGCCTCGTTAATAATGAGGTAGTTTATGGCTTAACTTCCTGCCTCCACCCCAGAAGTGTGGCGCTGCCTCGTTAATAATGAGGTAGTTTATGGCATGACTTACTACCTATAAGGTCAGTAGTCCAGAGATGACCTTAGGGTTGATCGGTGGGTCGCTCCCCTGATCCTCTATTGGTCTGCGCGCACTAGGTACGTCCAACCACGGGCCCACAAGTGAAAGATTAAGCAGATGAAGTAAAGCAAAGAAAAGAAAGAAATAGAATAGAAAGAACAAGTAGTATAGGACTAAAGAAAATAATTGGTCCTAAGTTGACTAACCCTAGAGTGGTGTATTCAGCTTATTTACTTGTATGTATGTTTGTACTTACTGAGCTTTAGCTCATTAGTCTATTCGTGCTGTAGGTAATAAAGGAAAACAAACAGCAGTATGAAGCAAGAGTAGCGGACTGGCAGGCAGATCCCAGCGATGTCATGGACGGGTTATGGTTCCGTTTCACAGAATTCCGCTGTACTCAAGGTGTAAAAGAAAGAAAGTGTAATAGTGAGATATATGTATAAAGACAAGACAATAGTGTAGTATGTAAAGTAGTGAAACAAGCTTAAAAGTATGTTTCTATTTTTACGTACTTTAAAGTAACAAGACTCCAAAATATATTTTGGGAAAAAGTATTAAGAAGTACGTATATATTTATGTATACACAATTTTCAAGAATTAGTAGTTTCCTCCAGTTAAAGAAAAAAAAATATTCCTAGTTTTTCAAGAACAAATCTTTTAAACCCCAAGGAGAAGAAAGCTATAGAAACAAGCAAGCTAAGTAAGACTAAGCAAGGAATAAAGAAATCAAGCAAGATAAGGTGGACGACCTAAGCTAGAGGGGTCGCCCACAAGAGTTGGTATCAGAGAGAGCGGTTCTACTATCGACCTTCCATGACATCTCAGCATCTGCACCTGCTCAGTCCAAGTAAGTTAATTTTAGATAATCAATATCTAATTTAGCACTAAACCATGTCGCTATTGTTATAGGTCAGACACAGCAACATGGTTCGCACACGAGCTGAGCAAGCTCAAGAAGCAGACTTAGCCGCTGTCCTAGCCAACATACAAGCTCGGCTAGAGGCACAAGAAACACAGAACCAGAGACTGCAAGAGTTACTGGAACAGAGGAATGGGGCCCAAGAGAATTTCCCTCCACCTCAAGCACCAGTACCGGAGCCACAACCAGCTCCTAAACCAGTAGCACCACCAGTCTGAATGGTACCTGAAGTAGCAATAGGTGCCCAAGCTGGAGCCAACCAGGGATCATTGTATGAACGGTTCCGAAAGATGAAGCCAAAAGAGTTTGAGGGATCTATAGAACCCTTAGAGGCTGAAGAGTGGTTAGCTTCACTACAGACCATTTTTGAGTTTATGGACCTAACAGACCAAGAAAAGGTCCTTTGCGCCTCCTGCATATTCACGAAGGATGCTCGTTATTGGTGGGAGACAGTAAAGATGCGAAGGGACGTTAGAAGGATGACCTGGAATGACTTCCTGGGAGAATTTAACAGGAAGTATTTCAACCTTGACACCCTACGAGCTCAACAAAGAGAGTTCGATGAGCTGAGGCAAGGCGAGATGACAGTGACCGAAGCATGCCGCAAATTCGACAGATTAGCTTGACTGTGTCCACATTTGGTACCCACAGAAGAAGAGCGGGTACGGAGGATGATCAATATGTTCCGACAATATATAGCCCTAAATGTGGAAAGTGGCGAGACCCTGCCAACCACTGTAGCGGACTGTGTAAGCAGAGCTATGAGGGCCGAGAATCGTCTGAACCGAGTTAAGGAAGAAAGAACAAAAGTCTGGGAGGAGAAGAAGAAAGAAAGAGATCTTGCGAAGCAGACTCAAAAGAACAACCAAGCTGGCCAAAGTAATAAATCTGGTCAAGGAATGAAGCCTGGTCAGAAAAATAACCAGAACCAGCAGAACACCAATAAGCGAAAGGGAAACCCAAATGAAAATTGGGGCCAAAATACTCGCAACACTCAGCAAAGGCAAGGCTTAGAAGGAGTACAGAACCGACAGCCATGCCCAAAATGTGGAAGATTGCACAAGGGCGAGTGCAAGCTGGGGAATACCGCATGCTTTGTTTGTGGTAGAGAAGGCCATTATGCTAGAGTCTGCCCATCCAACCAACAGAACCAGCCGGGATCCTTTCAGTCCCGACAGACGAGCCAGGTCCATGCTATACAAGGATCGCATACTCAACCTGGACGCCAAGAAAGTATACCAAAGACCGAGGCACATCTATTAGCCTACACCAGGGAAGATGTAGAGGCAGGCACCTCGAATGTGGTGACAGGTCAGCTTCTTGTCGCCCAAAGCCCTGCACTTATTTTATTTGACTCCGGTGCATCGCATTCATTTGCCTCACTTAGCTTTGTAGAAAGAGTTAGTCATGCCAAGGATAAAATTGGCCAAGTGTTTAAAACCACCTTACCGTCTGGTGAGGTATTATTATCTGATTACTGGTTACGTCACGTGCTAGTAATTGTTACTAATAGGGAGTTGTACGTTGACTTAGTCGTCTTAGAGTTAGTCGATTATGACGTTATCCTTGGAATGGATTTCCTTGCAAAATATCAAGCGACCATTGACTGTCGACGATGAAAAGTAGTGTTCTAGTTTGGAGAAATAGACCAGTTTAAGTATCAGGGGCATTCTCAGAAGCAGTCGAAAATGCTGATCAGTCCCCTGCGGGCAAGAAAGTTGATATCTAGTGGCTGTACCGGATATCTAGCTTATGTCAAGGACACCACCAAGAAGGTAGAACTACAACCGAACGAGGTACCAGTGATCAACGAGTTTGTGGAGGTATTTCCAGAAGAATTACCAGGACTTCCTCCTGATCGAGAGATTACCTTTGAAATCGAGTTGCTGCTAGGAACGTCTCCGATTTCAAAGGCCCCTTATAGAATGGCACCGGCCGAGCTTAAAGAATTACAAGCTCAGCTGAAGGAGTTGTTAGAGAAAGGTTTTATACGGCCTAGTTATTCGCTGTGGGGAGCTCCAGTTCTCTTCGTGAAGAAAAAGGATGGAACCCTCCGAATGTGCATAGATTATCGTGAGCTCAACAAAGTCACGATCAAGAATAAATATCCTCTACCAAGGATCGATGATTTATTCGATCAGCTAAAAGGAGCCACCGTCTTCTCGAAGATTGATCTTCGATCCGGCTATCATCAGTTAAAAATTAAAGAAAGGGACATTCCAAAGACCGCGTTCCGAACACGGTATGGGCACTACGAATTTCTCGTTATGCCTTTTGGATTAACGAATGCACCAGCCGCTTTTATGGATCTGATGAATCGAGTATTCAAGGAATTTTTAGACCAGTTTGTCATTGTGTTTATCGATGACATCCTTATATACTCGAAAGATTGGAAGGAGCATGAGAAGCATCTTCGGATTGTGTTACGCACTCTAAAGGAGCATCAGCTATATGCAAAGTTCTCCAAATGTGAATTTTGGCTAGGTAAGGTCCACTTCTTAGGACATGTCGTTTCCAAAGACGGAATTTTAGTAGACCAACAAAGATCGAAGCGGTAAGCAAGTGGTCTCCTCCAAAGAATGTGACCGAGATCCGGAGTTTTCTCGGATTAGCGGGCTATTATCGGAGATTTGTAGAGGGATTTGCCAGATTAGCTGCCCCTCTCACTGCTCTCACACGCAAAGAGAAGAAGTTCGAGTGGACAAAGAAGTGTGAAGAAAGCTTTCAAGAGTTGAAGAATCGGTTGACCAGTGCTCCAATTCTCACAATTCCAAAAGATGAAGGAGACTTCGACATTTATAGCGATGCCTCCAGGACAGGTCTAGGAGCTGTGCTGATGCAGGATGGAAAAGTAATAGCCTATGCATCAAGGCAACTCAAAGAGCATGAAAGGAACTATCCGACTCACGATTTGGAGTTAGCAGCCGTCGTATTTGCTTTGAAGATATGGCGACATTACCTATATGGAGTTCGGTGCAGAATCTTCACCGACCACCAGAGCTTAAAGTATTTCTTTACTCAGAAAGAGCTTAACATGAGACAAAGAAGATGGCTGGAGTTGGTAAAAGATTACGATTGTGAGATCTTATATCACCCCGGTAAGGCAAACAGAGTAGCAGACGCGTTGAGTCATAAATCAACGATGCCAGAGCAAATAGCCATCGATAAGCTGCCCAAGCCACTTCAACATGAGATCTCCTTGTTGGGAGTAGAGATAATTTCAGGAAAATTAGCGGCAATGCAACTCAAACCAACAATTCTTGAGGAGATTAAAGAGGCTCAAGAGCTAGATGCTGCTTTCAAAAGGCTTAAAGAAAAAGCCTCTAGGAATGACAGGTCAGAGTTCCACCTCTCCAAAGACGGAACTTTACTCTTCCAAGGAAGAATCTGTGTACCAGATGAAGAAGTTTTGAAGAAAAGAATCCTGACAGAGGCCCATGACACTCCATATTCAGTGCATCCGGGCAGTATGAAAATGTATCAGGATCTAAAGCAGCACTTTTGGTGGAAAAAGATGAAGAATGACATTGTTAAACACATCAGCAGCTGCTTAACATGTCAAAGAGTCAAAGCAAAGCATCAGCGGCCAGCCGGAGAGCTGCAGCCACTAGAGATTCCAAAGTGGAAGTGGGAGCATGTAACCATGGATTTTGTGGTCGGGCTACCCAAGACAAGTGAAGGATTTGACATGATATGGGTAGTGGTGGATCGATTGACCAAATCTGCTCACTTTATACCCGTAAAGATGACATACACATTAGAGAAATTCACAGAATTGTACATTGCCAACATTGTGAGATTACATGGAATACCGACAACAATAGTGTCAGATCGTGACAGTCGGTTCACATCCAAATTCTGGAAAAGTGTACAAGAGGCAATGGGCTCCGAACTAAGATTCAGCACTGCATTTCATCCTCAGACCGATGGACAGTCTGAGCGTACGATCCAAACGCTAGAAGATATGCTTCGTGCTTGTATTTTAGATTTCAAGGGAGCCTGGAACAAGAAGCTGCCGTTGATAGAATTCTCCTACAACAACAGCTATCAAGCGTCCATCGGGATGGCTCCTTATGAGGCATTATATGGACGAAAGTGTAGATCTCCCATTCACTGGTATGAACTCAGGGAGAAAGAACTTCATAAAATCGAGTTTATCCAAGAAACGATAGACGCGGTCCAAAAGATTCAGCAGAGAATGAAAACTGCACAAAGTCGTCAGAAAAGCTACGCAGATAAAAGACGAAGATTCCTAGAGTTTAACGAGGGTGACTTCGTATTCTTAAAAGTAGCACCAATGAAAGGTGTCATGCGTTTTGGAAAGAAAGGAAAGCTGAGCCCAAGATACATAGGACCTTTCCCAATTATTAGCCGGGTTGGGAAAGTAGCCTATAAGATCGCTTTGCCACTAGAATTATCTTCAGTGCATAATGTCTTCCATGTATCTATGCTAAGAAAGTATATCTCGGACCCTTCACATGTCCTAGATTATGAGCCAATCCAAGTTCGAGAGGATCTCTCTTACGAAGAGCAACCAGTACAAATACTTGCTCGAGAAGAGAAGATATTAAGAAATAAAAGCATCTCGCTGGTCAAAGTTCTATGGAAAAATCATAATATAGAAGAGGCTACGTGGGAAAGAGAAGATGAGATAAGAGCCAAGTATCCCCACCTGTTCTGATTTTCGAGGACGAAAATTTTTAAGGAGGGGTGAATGTGACGACCAGAGAATTTTAGTGGTGTGACCTAGTTTAATCTAGGGTTTTCTATGAGTTCTGTAAGTAAGAATGTAAAGAAACACTATGGTTGTAATTAGACAAATTATAGTGTTGATAGAAATAAATAAATGTTTTGGAGGAAATTAAAATCTCCAAAAATAAGTAGAGAATAAAGTATATGAGTAAGAAAGTGAATTCAGGCCCAAAACGCTCAAAATGGAGTAGTTTCGGTATCTGAACAGTATAAAGATAAGAATATGGCAAGTCAAAGTAAGAGCACAGTAAGAAAAGTACAAATATATGTATATAATAATTTGTACTATTTAAAGAGTGAAATAGATGTATTTGTATTGTTTAGAATATATTAAAATGTTCTAACAATACTGACGAGTAAGAATTCAGTGTTGGAAAAAATTCACTGAGTTGAAACGGGTGAAACGGTGCCAAAACCGGCATTGAAACCCTAATCGGAGCTCAAAAAGACGGTAAACTTCCGGGATCGATTTTGATCAAACGGAAGCAGATTAAGTTGATCCGACTGCACAGGAGACCTCAGGAACACGCCGGGACGATTCCAGGAAAATTTCGGCTCGAACCGGTATCGGTCAAAAAGTAGTCGAATTAATGTGAATAGTGAAAGTCAAAGTCAACTTCACTTTAGTAATTATGACATCATAAATCCATTTACCAAATGGAAAGAAATATGGTGTTAGGTAGGATGAATGGCCATGATTTAATTTGCTTTTGATCTAAAGGCCAAGATTTGGCCAAAATTAACCATTTTTAATTTTTGAAAAAGGTGGAAAGTATTAGGGTGAAAGGTGTTGAAATTTGATTGGTTTAGAGCCAAATTAATTGGCTTTCTTCCATGCATAAGTCGGCCACTTTTGTATCAAAAGGCCGAGACCAAATTTCAAGTAAAAACTAAGAGAAAAATTTGCTAAGTTTTTCTTCCATGGGAGCCGTGGGTGACCAAAGGAAAACCAAGTAATTCCTTCAAGTTTTCTATACAAAAAGTGTGGCAAAACATCACTTGAAGACAAAGGAAGAAAGTGAATAAGGTAACTTCCCTTGGATTGAAATTTTTCTTGGTTTTTCTTCATGAAAACCGTGGGGTGAATAGTGAATTAAGATGGAAAAGTTTTGGTTGTTTTTCATTAAGTTGATGATGGGTTTTGTTATGGGTGTAATGAGGAAGAAAACCATGCAATTGGTTTAAAGAAAAACCAATTTTTTGTTGGTTTTCCGAAGGAAAACCCGTGGGTTACCATTGGTAAGCAATGAGAAATTTGTGTGATTTATGTGTTAACATGCTTTTAACTTATGTTTTGTTAAGAATAAAGCATGAATTTCACTATGGAAAAGCTTGGAAAAATTTTGGTGTTCATTTACTCAAAGTGGCCGTGGGTTTACTTAAGGTTTTGGTGAAAATTTTGCATGTTTCATATGATGTTTGGTTAATTGAAATCAAGCATTTTATGATGTGAATAATGAAATTTTTGATTGAAAGCATGAAACAAAAATGATGGCATGTTTTTCACTAATGAGGCCGTGGGTTTAAGTGTTTAAAAACCCTAAGAATTTAGTTGAAAAGTACAAGGAAATGGGCTTGAAAAAGTGTTAGAAAAATGGCATTTAATAGCCTAACAAGTGGTTGAAAAGTTTGAGAAACTTTGGTTCGGTTTGGTGGTGAAAACCGAAACCAAAACTAAGGGCAAAATTGTGAAAAAATTTTGTAATGTGGTTAAAAATGTGAAATTGGAATTTGTGAGCTTTTATGTAAAAGTTTGGAAAGCTTTTACATAAAATAGGCTTGTGGTATAGTACGTGGCAGGTACATATGGTTCGAGGCGTACCTAACGCCGGAAGCCTTAAAATTACGCCGAAATGCTGCCGAAATTTCGAAAACGGCTTTCGGGGTAAAATAGGAATTAAAAATAAAAGTTTAGGGTCGGGTCGGAAACCCGATTCCCTAATGGAGAATTGAATAAAGAAAACCTAAGGGGTGGTTCGTGAATAGTAGACCGTCCCCTAAAAATGTAAAATGAGAGTGAAACGGAAAAAAAAACCGACCCCGAGGGGGGGGCGTTTTTGGAAATGAAATAAAGGTCCGAGTCGAGTACGGAAAATCCGAGCCTCGGAGACCTAGGTCGGGAAAGTCTAGATGAACGTTTTAAATACTAGTAAAACGTCCATTTGAGGCTCCGAAACGATAGAAAATCACTAAACCGACGTAAGGGTCGGAATAGTGCTTCCCGAGGGTCGGAAAAGTGAAAAGTGGAAATATAATAGAAACGAACCCGGTAATGATTAGAAAAAGGTCAGAAAAGTTCCTGAGGGCCAAAAATGCAGTCTGGATCAATAAAATTCCGTCAGGGGTAAAACTGCAATTTTGCCAAAATATAGGGGCAAAATCGTAATTTTGCAAAAGTTAGGAAAAATTGGGGAAATGATAAATAAAGCCCAAAAAGTTGTAAATAGGTTCTATTTAAGCTTTTTAATGAAAAATAAAAGCTATAAATGGAAATGAAATTAACAGACAAAGTTTGTCTGTAGGATCCAAAAATCGACCTACAAGGAGGGCGATCAAAGATCCTAGAGAGAAGAAGAGAAGAGATTGATAAGGTAAGTACGGACATTTAATTGTCTACTCACGAATGGACTTACCATAAAGTTGTGTTATATATATATACACATTTAAGCTATTCAGTTGTGACATGATACTAACATGTTCACGAGAATAGTAAGCAAGATTAGAAAAAGAAAAGAGAAATAAGTTTAGTCAATTAATAAGACTTAAAAGTTAAGGTTGGCGTACCGGCCTCCCCAGTTGTGAGGTTCCCAGATAGCCTCCACCCCAGAAGTGTGGCGCTGCCTCGTTAATAATGAGGTAGTTTATGGCTTAACTTCCTGCCTCCACCCCAGAAGTGTGGCGCTGCCTCGTTAATAATGAGGTAGTTTATGGCATGACTTACTACCTATAAGGTCAGTAGTCCAGAGATGACCTTAGGGTTGATCGGTGGGTCACTCCCCTGATCCTCTATTGGTCTGTGCGCACTAGGTACGTCCAACCACGGGCCCACAAGTGAAAGATTAAGCAGATGAAGTAAAGCAAAGAAAAGAAAGAAATAGAATAGAAAGAACAAGTAGTATAGGACTAAAGAAAATAATTGGTCCTAAGTTGACTAACCCTAGAGTGGTGTATTCAGCTTATTTACTTGTATGTATGTTTGTACTTACTGAGCTTTAGCTCATTAGTCTATTCGTGCTGTAGGTAATAAAGGAAAACAAACAGCAGTATGAAGCAAGAGTAGCGGACTGGCAGGCAGATCCCAGCGATATCATGGACGGGTTATGGTTCCGTTTCGCAGAATTCCGCTGTACTCAAGGTGTAAAAGAAAGAAAGTGTAATAGTGAGATATATGTATAAAGACAAGACAAGAGTGTAGTATGTAAAGTAGTGAAACAAGCTTAAAAGTATGTTTCTATTTTTACGTACTTTAAAGTAACAAGACTCCAAAATATATTTTGGGAAAAAGTATTAAGAAGTACGTATATATTTATGTATACACAATTTTCAAGAATTAGTAGTTTCCTCCAGTTAAAGAAAAAAAAATATTCCTAGTTTTTCAAGAACAAATCTTTTAAACCCCAAGGAGAAGAAAGCTATAGAAACAAGCAAGCTAAGTAAGACTAAGCAAGGAATAAAGAAATCAAGCAAGATAAGGTGGACGACCTAAGCTAGAGGGGTCGCCCACAGTTTAAGGCCGCATACAATCTGGCGACAAAGGAGTTAGGACTAACCGAGCTCATGAAGCAACTACAGGCTTATGAGCGGATGATCAGGGATGAGGATGTGGTCGGACCTAAAGGTGAGGCCAATTTGGCGGAATCTTCCAATCCCTCACGGAAGAGGAAGAGGCCAAATAAGAAGCAAGTGGCTTCTAGTTCTTCTAATCCTCCTGTCTCGGACGGGAAGAAGAAGAAGAAGAACAAGAAGCCAAAGGACCCTAAAAAGTCCAAATGCTTCCATTGTGGGAAGGTAGGTCACTTCAAGAAGGCTTGCCGGGAATTCCTAGCCGCCAAGGGCAAGGAAGGTAAGGAACTTCATTACTTGGAAGCATGTTTGGTGGAAGAATCGAAAGACACTTGGGTCATTGATTTGGGCGCCACTAATCATGTTTGTGTTTCTATGCAGGGGTTCGTGGAAACGAGAAGTCTACATGATAGGAGCCTCTCGTTGCAGACTGGAGATGGTAGCTTTGTGGTGGCTGAAGCAGTGGGAGATGTTTACCTTTATTTTGATCAATTTAGGTTTATTAAAAGACTGTTTTTATGTTCCTAATTTTAGGAGGAACCTTATATCGGTAGCTTGTTTAATAAAGGATTCTTATTCAGTTTCTTTTAGTAAAAGAGTTGATATTCGTAGAAATAAGTCTTTTATCTGTTCTGGATGGATGGATAGAAACCTATATTTGATCAAACCAAAGATGTACTCACTGCTTGACACTGAATTAATTGATAACTCTAAAAGGTTGAAAGTTTCTCACTCTAACAAGGCGTATCTTTGGCATTTAAGGCTTGGTCATATTAATCAGGATAGGATTCAAAAATTGGTGAAAGACGGTCCTCTGGAATCTCTGGAGGAGGTACGACTTCCCCAATGTAAGTCTTGTCTAGAGGGTAAAATGACTAAGAGGTCTTTTGGAGCTAAGGGTACAAGGGCTCAGGAGCTCTTAGAAATTGTGCACACTGACGTATGTGGCCCCATGAACGTCACAGCACGAGGAGGGTTCGAGTATTATGTCTCTTTTATAGATGATTACTCGAGGTATGGATATGTGTATCTGATGCACCGCAAGAGCGAAACCTTTGACAAGTTCAAAGAGTATCGTGCGAAAGTGGAAAAGCAATTGGATAAATCCATAAAAACACTTCGATCTGATCGAGGTGGCGAATACCTCTCCGATGAATTTCTAGGACATCTTGTAGAGAACGGGATAGTATCCCAATTGACTGCATCTGGTACTCCACAATAGAATGGTGTAGCCGAAAGGAGAAACAGGACCTTATTAGATATGGTACGGTCCATGATGAGTTATTCAGCGCTGCCATTATCATTTTGGGGATATGCTTTACAAACGGCGTGCTATATTCTGAACCAGGTTCCAAGCAAATCAATTCCCAGAACTCCGTATGAATTATGGCGTGGCAAGAAACCCTCCCTTGGACATATGAGAATATGGGGCTGCCCGGCACATGTACTGGATGGGGATGCGAAAAAGTTGGAACCAAGATCAGAATTGTGCATGTTTGTAGGGTATCCAAAAGGAACTAAAGGAGGTCTATTCTATAACCCGAAGGAACAAAAGGTCATTGTTTCAACCCATGCGACATTCTTAGAGGAAAGTCACATGAATGACTTTAAGCCTCAAAGCAAAGTGGTGCTAGAGGAGTTATTGGGTGAAAGAACTGCTCCACAGATTTCGGTCTTGGACGCAAGTTCGAGTTCCAGTGAAAGACTTGCAGACGATCAACAATTCAGGGTGCCTCATCGTAGTGGGAGGGTTTCTAAGAAACCTAATTTCTTCATGTATGATGCTGAGGTATACCAGGCCGAGGCTCATGAGCATGAGGATGATCCGGTCACCTATAATGAAGCTATAAATGATGTTGATTCTAAATCTTGGAAACAGGCTATGAACAATGAGATGGATTCTATGAAATCCAACTCAGTTTGGGAACTTGTAGATTTGCCGAATGGGATAAAACCCATTGGATGCAAATGGGTCTACAAAAGAAAGAAGGATGCGGAAGGGAGAGTGGAAACTTTCTAGACTGGTTACAAAGGGGTACACGCAAAAGGCTGGAATCGATTACGATGAAACCTTTTCGCCTGTTGCTATGGTGAAGTCTATCCATATTCTTCTGTCCATTGCTGCGGCTCTCGATTACGAGATCTGGCAAATGGATGTCAAGACGGCATTCTTGAATGGCCATCTTGAAGAGTGTATCTATATGATACAGCCCGAAGGGTTCATAGCGAAAGGCCAAGAAAGGAAAGTCTTGCGACAACCGGGAAATTCAGGCCATTCTCGGATGAAAATGTACAAATGTATGTATATAACAATTTGTACTGTTTAAAGAGTGAAATAAATGTATTTATATTGTTTAGAATATATGAAAATGTTCTAACAATACTGACGAGTAAGAATTCAGTGTTGGAAAAATTCGTTGAATTGAAACGGGTGAAACGGTGCCAAAAACGGCATTGAAAACCCTAACCGGGACAATAAAAGACGGAAAACTTCCGGGATTAATTTTGATCAAACGGAAGCGGTTTAAATTGATCCGACTGCACAGGAGACCTCAGGAACACGCCGGGACGATTTCAGGAAAATTTCGGCTCGAACCGGTATCGGTCAAAAAGTAGTCGAATTAATGTGAATAGTGAAAGTCAAAGTCAACTTTTGCTTTAGCATTTATGACATCATAAATCCCTTTAATAAATGGGAAGAAAATGGTGGTTGGTAGCATTAATGGCCATGATTCATTTGCTTTTTGATCTAAAGGCCAAGATTTGGCCAAAAATACACCATTTTAATTTTTGAAAAATGTGGAAAGAATTAGGCTTGAAAGATGTTTAATTCTCATTGGTTGATAGCCAAATTAATTGGCTTTCCTTGTTGCATTAAGTCGGCAACATTTTAAACCAAAAGGCCGAGACACATTTGAAAGACAAAAACCAAAGAAAATTTTCTAAGTGTTCTTCCATAGTGAGCCGTGAGTAACCCAAGAGGAACCAAGCTATTCCTTCAATTTTCTTTCACAAAAATTGTGTCAAAGCATTCCTTGAAGAAAAAGGAAGCAAGTGAACAAGGTAACTCCCCTTGGATTAAACTTTTTCTTGGTTTTTTTTTTTTCAAGAAAACCGTGTGATGAATAGTGAAAAAAAGATGGAAAAATTTTGGTTTTTTTTCATTGATTTGGTGTTTGGGTTTTGTTAAGGGTGTAATTAGGAAGAAAACCATGTAATTGGTTAAAGAAAAACCAAAATTTTGTTGGTTTTCCAAGGGTAAAACCGTGGGTTATCAAGAGTAAGCAATGAGAAATTTTTGTGGTTTAATTGTTAACATGCTTTCAATTTAAATTTTGTTAAGAATAAAGCATGATTTGCATTATGGAAAGCTTGGAAAAAAATTTTGGTGAACCTACCCTAATGTGGCTGTGGGATAACAAGGGTTTGGTGGAAAATTTTGCATGGTTTATTTGAGATTTGGATGATTGGAAGCATGCATTTTATAATGTAAATGATGAAATTGGGAATGAAAGCAAGAAAAGAAAATTTTGGAGTATGTTTTCCCTAATTGGCCGTGGGTTATATGTGATTAAAAACCCTAGGAAAATTGTTGAAAAATGCAATGAAAATGGGCTTGAAAATGTGTGGAGAAAATGACATTTAATAGCTTAAGATTTGGTGAAAATTTGAGAAGTTTTGGTTAGGTTTTGATTGTCAAAACCGTGGCCAAAAAAACTAAGGATGAAAATGGAAAAAATTTTGTGTAATGTGGGTTAAAATGCAAATTGGAATTTTGTGAGCTTTTATGTAAAAGTTTGGAAAACTTTTACATAAAATAGGCTTGTGGTATAGTACGTGGCAGGTACACATGGCTCGAGGCGTACCTAACGCCGGAAGCCTTAAAATGACGCCGAAATGCTGCCGAAATTTCGAAAACAGCATTTGGGGTAAAATGGAAATAAAAATAAAAAGTTTAGGGTCGGGTCGGAAACCCGAGTCCCTAACGGAAAATTGAATAAGGGAAACCTAAGGGGTGGTTCGTGAAAAGTAACCCATCCCCTTAAAAATATAAAACGCGAGTGAAATTGAAAAACCGACCCCGAGGGGGGGGGGGCGTTTTTGGAAATGAAATAAAGGTCCGAGTCGGGAACGGAAAATCTGAGCTTCGGAGACCTAGGTCGGGAATGTCTAGATGAACGTTTTAAATACTAGTGAAACGTCCATTTGAAGCTCCGAAACAATAGAAAATCACTAAACCGACGTAAGGGTCGGAATAGTGCTTCCCGAGGGTCGGGAAAGTGAAAAGTGAAAATAAAATAGAAATGAAACCGGTAATGATTAGAAAAGAGTTAAAAAAGTTCTTGAGAGCCAAAAATGCAGTCTGGATCGGGAAAATTTCCGTCAGGGGCAAAATCGTAATTTTACCAAAATACAGGGGTAAAATCGTAATTTTGCAAAAGTTGAGAAAAATGGGGAAAATGATAAATAAAGCCTAAAAAGTTATAAATAGGTTTTATTTAAGCTTTTAAATGAAAAATAAAAGCTATAAATGGAAATGAATTTAACAGACAAAGTTTTGTCTGTAGGATCCAAAAATCGACCTACAAGGAGGGCGATCAAAGATCCACGAGAGAAAAAGAGAAGAGACTGATAAGTTAAGTTCAGACATTTACCTGTCTGCAACATATAGCATTATTGTTGCTAACTTTGATGTACTAACTATAAGTTAGGTACATATGTGCTACGGGTACTATTATAGAATAGAGAGAGGGACGTAATGTGCTACGGGCATTATTGAGAATGGACACATTGTTAATTGTGCTTCGGGCACTAGAGCGAGGTTAATGAAACTCACTCCCCTAAAATTAAAATGTGAACCATTCCTAACCACGGGACAATGTGAAGTCACCGGGTTAGAATTTTAAAAAGTCGGTAATGAAACCACTTTCTGGCGTACCAGCCTTCCGTACAGGGAGGTACTTTTGCCTTCGGGGCTATGAGATTAAGGCTGTGGAGGTCAGCACTGATGTACCGCTCCCAGTCATGTACAATTTTGCCTTCGGGGCTATGAGATTAAGGCTGTGGAGGTCAACACTAACGTACCGCTCCCAATCATGCGCACTTAAATGGTACTGCCAACCTGAGCTCAAAACCAGAACATAAGCAAAGATAATTACCTAAAACTGAAACTATGCCATAATTGAGCATAAGACAGTTTAGTGAGAGTACTAACATCGCGGTAGATGTACTGTTATGACACTGTGTTGTGGTCAAGGTTACTATTCATATATGAATAGTAGTCAAAGTTACTATTTATGTATGAATAGTGGTCAACGGACTATTCACGATGAATAGTACTATTCACGATGAATAGTACTATTCATCGAAATTTCATTTCTTGCATGTTTGAACTTACTGAGCTTGTAGCTCACCATTTTTGCTAATGTTGCAGGTAAGCGACCAGCTCAGTAGCTTATTTGACTGGATGCGGACGGGATGCCGCGTGTCAAATCCGATAACTGGGCGAGGGATATGGTCCTGCCAGAGTCTTTTCGCTGAGCAATAAAAAGGGAAAAAAAAAGAAACAGTCTTTTGTAATATTATATATTTTACGAAAGTACTGTAATATGTGAATTACTTTGTACTTGCCAACAAAGTAAATAGTGGGAAATGTTTTACATGATGTTTAAAAAGAAAAAAAAAATTTCCCCAAAAACGTCATGATTAAAAGAGAAATAGAATAGCCGGCGACCCATGAGAGTACAATCTATCGCAGTTAGCAATAAAGCTCAACTGTAATAGTATTGTATGATCTCTCCGAGGGGCGGGCTGTCACAAGTCTGCAAGTTGCTTAGATCCATTTATGGATTAAAGCAAGCATCCCGCTCATGGAACCAGAAGTTTGATCAAGCGGTTAAGACATTTGGTTTTGAGCAGAACGTTGATGAATCTTGTGTTTATAAACGTATTAAGGATTGGAAAGTGGTCTTTCTGATACTCTATGTCGATGATATACTACTCATTGGGAATGATATAGGGAACTTATCATCGGTCAAGCTTTGGTTACACCAACAGTTTGACATGAAGGACTTGGGAGAAGCTAATTATGTTCTAGGCATTCATCTTTTCAGAGATCGAAAGAACAAAATGATAGCGTTATCCCAAGCTTCATACATAGATAAAATAATTGACAAATATGCAATGCAAGAGGCAAAGAAAGGCTCACAACCTTCTATTGCCGGTCTAACTCTTACATTGGATGACTGTCCCAAGACATCGGAAGAAAGAGAGTGTATGAGTAAGGTCCCTTATGCATCCGCTGTGGGTAGCCTTATGTACGCTATGCTTTACACTCGCCCAGACATATGTTTTGCAGTAGGTATGGTGAGTCGATATCAAGCAAATCCTGGAACCAAGCACTGGCAAGCTGTAAAGCATATACTCAAGTATCTTAAGAGAACGAGGGATTATATGCTGGTGTATTCTGGAGGGGACCTAACACCCGTAGGATACACGGACTCAGACTTCCAGACTTATAAGGATTCGAGGAAATCGACATCTGGATCAGTGTTTTTACTCGGAGGAGGCGCCATTGTGTGGAGGAGCGTGAAGCAGGGCTGCATAGCTGACTCTACTATGGAGGCTGAGTATGTGGCTGCGGCTGAGGCATCTAAAGAAGCTGTTTGCCTCCGCAAGTTCTTTAGAGACCTTGAGGTCATTCCGGGTGTTGACAAGCCTATCACACTTTACTGTGATAATACAGGGGCTATTGCCAACACAAGGGAATCTCGGCACCACAATAGGACCAAGCACATCGATCGGAGATATCACATTATTAGAGGGCATGTGGAGACAGGACAAGTGGATGTATGTAAGATCGCGTCCGAGGACAACATCGCTGATCCCTTTACTAAGACTTTGGTGGCTAGAAGCTTTGAGAGGCATGTAGAGGTGATAGGGATGCGTAACATGGCACATCTACTGGCTTAGGGCAAGTGGGAGATTGTTAGGAAATGCCCTAAGTATTAGAGGCATTTTGATGTATTCATTTTGAACTGGATAATAAAATTATATATAGAGGTTATTCATTACATTGCTATCTGTCCTCGTCTTATTTACATGTTAAAGCAAATGTAAGCAAATATGGCTCACTGACTGCTTGTGTTAAAACTGTTAGAACGTTGCATGCAATGGACTTTTGTATGCGAGAAGACAATGTTCTAAAGTTAGTGGTCTAAACTATGGTCTGTAGTCTATGGGGTTAGACTGAGCATCTAACTCATGTTAAGACTATTATGTTGTCTAAAGCCTTAGAGGGGATGGTTTGTCTTGACTGTCTGGAGCTGGACTCCCAAGTAGAGACATAGATATGTTACTTGGTGGTGACATATTAGACCGGGACTAAAGCATGATTGATCTACGTAGTCCGTTATGAGTGGATCAATCTGCTTTGGAAGTTCATTGTGCAATAACCTTAATCCTGAGTAAATGAACTACTTCATGTATATGACTTGTGTACTTTGATGTTCCAATGGCTAAAGCGTCTCAGAGGTAGTAAGCTTATAGACCGGTTCGTTGGGTGCATGACTTGTATACGATGAAGGGTTTGTTTACAGATATCGAAATCATAGCTCTGAGGAGTTAAAGGTATCCTCTTAAAGGCATTATACTGAATGTGAAAATGGACAAGGCCTTGGGTCATCTGCTGGGCGGATGACTTCTTATTCACATATGGTGAATAATCATTTTCTTAATTCGGTAGTATAATGGAACTTTAAGATAGCCTGATCAGTAGGATTAAACGGACTTTGACCTAAGGCTGATCATGGATATCATATGAGGGTTTTGCATATATGACAAGGTCATTGGATAGTAACTTGTCACAGGCTTACGTAATATGGTATATAATTGGGAGTTCAGTTTCAGGTTTATAGTGGTGTGACTCTTAAACTAGTGACCATATGATTGAGTTGTTCGGTAAAGAATGATGATCATATGGATTTGCGGGAGCCCGATTATATATGTCCAATCAGTCCCTCTACTAGCTCCACATAATTCCTTAACGTTTGGGAAATTGATTTATGTATGTTATTGGCTAGTTTATTATGCATGGATGGTGATGATACAGGATTAGGATGGTAGACAAGATTCTCTCCGGTTGGATTCAGATTTTGTTTTGGATAATAGAGTACACAATTATTCGAATTCCAAATAAAGTTACCATGATTTTATTTGAGATTGGATTGGAATTATAGAAAATTATCCATGAGAACAAGAATTTGAAACACAACCGTTCTGTGGATTTTGAAATTTGAAATTTGAAATTTGAATTTGAAATTCGAATTTGAAATTTGAATTTGAAATTTAAATTTGAAATTTGAAATTTGAAATTTGAAATTTGAATTTGAAATTCGAATTTGAAATTTGAAATTCAAATTTTGAATCACAGTTAAAGTGGGATTTGAATTTGTTGTGGAAAATCCACAAGGTTTGAAATTCGAATTTGAGTTGGATTTGGAGAGGATAATCTTGTTAGAATCCTACTTGAATTTTGAATCTAAATCCTAACAAAAGTGGATGAAATTTTTGAGGATAATCCTCAATGGAATTTCGGTTTTTGTGGATAAGGTTCAAGGGAAAAATTCAAGTTTCAATCCCAGTTGAATTTGGATTCTCTCCTCCCTGAAAAGTGGCCGAAATTTTGGAGATAATCTCCTAGGAAAATTCGGTTATTTTGGATAAGGTTGAGATAAGATTCAAGCTTGAAAATCCTAGTAGAATTTTGATTCTTCCTTATCCTAAAAGTGGCCGAATATTTGGAGAAGATTTTCTCTTAGGAATTTCAGATTTTTTGGTTGAAAAAGGGAGATAAAATTCTAGTTAAAATCTTGTTTAGATTTGGATTGGATTTATCCTAAGAAAACTGAATTTTATTCTTGGATTTTCCCATGGAAAAATTCGGATTTTTTGGTTATGGATAAGAGAGAAAATCTTTTCCTAGTCCAATTCGAATACAGAGAATCACCTCATGCAGGTCTATAAATAGAGGTCCTGCCACTCCAGTTCTCTCAGACCACAGACTCTCAAGTGAGCAGGCTTATTGTTGCACAGCTCATCGTGACAATAAAGTTCTTTAGAGATCTGGGTGGTCGGAAGAAGACTAGCAGTGCTAGCGTACCGATCGAGGTTTAGAGTGCCCACACACTCAGCCATTCGGGAATTGGAGAATAGTAGAGAAGGCTAGTTGGTTGAAGCCTCCTGTCATTCTCCTCCTGCAGATTGGCATCCTTGAGGTATGAGTTTTAATTGTTGTTGGTTTATTGTACATGGCATCATGAGATATTTAACGATCTAAAATTTTTTTATTGTTCCGCTGCGCCACTCTATACGTTTTTACCGATTTATTATCCTCCAGTACTGTAGCCTTAATTCAGGGTGGGGCACCACAGTAAAAATGTTCTAGCAGTGTTAAAGTGAGTGAGTTCGAGGACGGAAAATTTTACCGGACATAATTGGGTGAGATAGTTCAAAATCAGAGCTGAAAATCCTAAGAGAATGCATCGAAATGCACTAAAATGATTGAAATTTACAATAGAGAATTCTGACCAAACGGAAGCAAAATAAAACAAACCGATCGCACTGGAGGCGCCCGAAACCCGCCTACGCGATTTTGGTAAAGTTCTGTTCGGATCAGCTTTCGATCAAAATTTGACCACGAATTAATTAGTGAATTAATATAAATAGTAGGATGACATCATCATATTGATGTCATAAATGTAGGAAAATAAATCGGTAAAAACGTATCAGAGTGGCGCAGCAGAATAATAAAAATTTTTAGATCGTTAAATATCTCATGATGCCATATACAATAAACCAACAACAATTAAAACTCATACCTCGAGGAAGCCAATCTTGCAGGAGGAGAATGACCGGAGGCTTCAACCAACTAGCCTTCTCTACTATTCTCCAATTCCCGAATGGCTAAGTGTGTGGGCACTCTAAACCTTGATCGGTATGCTAGCACTGCTAGTCTTCTTCCGACCACCCAGATCTCTAAAGAACTTTATTGTCACGATAAGCTGTGCAACAATAAGCCTACTCACCTGAGAGTCTGTGGTCTAAGAGAACTGAAGTGGTAGGACCTCTATTTATAGACCTGCATGAGGTGATTCTCTGAATTCGAATTGGATTAGGAAAAGATATTCTCCCTTATCCATAACCATAAAATCTGAATTTTTCCATGGGAAAATCCCAACAATAAAATTCGATTTATTTAGGATAAATCCAATCCAAATCTAAACAAGATTTTAACTAGAATTTTATCTCCCTTTTTCAACCAAAAAATCCAAAATTCCTAGGAGAAAATCTCCTCAAAAAATTCGGTCACTTTTAGGATAAGGGAGAATCAAAATTCCACTAGGATTTTCAAGCTTGAATCTTATCTCAACCTTATCCAAAATAACCGAATTTTCCTAGGAGATTTCCTCCATAATTTCGGCCACTTTTCAGGGAAGGAGAGAATCCAAAATCAACTAGGATTGAAACTTGAATTTTTCCTTGAACCTTATCCAAAAAAACCGAAATTCCATTGAGGATTATCCTCAAAAATTTCGTCCACTTTTGTTAGGATTTAGATTCAAAATTCAAGTAGGATTCTAACAAGATTATCCTCTCCAAATCCAACTCAAATTCGAATTTGAAACCTTGTGGATTTTCCACAACAAATTCGAATCCCACTTGGACTGTGATTCAAAATTTGAATTTCAAATTTCAAATTCGAATTTCAAATTCAAATTTCAAATTTCAAATTTCAAATTTCAAATTTCGAAATCCACAAAACGGTTGTGTTTCAAATTCTTGTTCTCATGGATAATTTTCTACAACTCCAATCGAATCTCAAATAAAATCATGGCAACTTTATTTGGAGTTTGAATAATTGTGTACTCTATTATCCAAAACAAAATCTGAATCCAACCGGAGAGTATCTTGTCTACCATCCTAATCCTGTGTCATCACCATCCATGCATAATAAACTAGCCAATAGCATACACAAATCAATTTGCCAAACGTTAAGGAATTATGTGGAGCTAGTAGAGGGACTGATTGGACATATATAATCGGGCTCCCGTGATTCCATATGATCATCATTCTGTACCGAACAACTCAATCATATGATCACTAATTTCAGAGTCACACCACTATAAACTTGAAACTGAACTCCCAATTATATACCATATTACGTAAGCCTGTGACGAGCTACTATCCAATGACCTTGTCATATATGCAAAACCCTCATATGATATCCATGATCAGCCTTAGGTCAAAGTCCGTTTAATCCTACTGATCAGGCTATCTTAAAGTTCCATTATACTACCGAATTAAGAAAATGATTATTCACCATATGTATATAAGAAGTCATCCACCCAGTAGACGACCCAAGGCCTTGTCCATTTTCACATTCAGTATAATGCCTTTAAGAGGATACCTTTGACTCCTTAGAGCTATGATTCCAATATCTGCAAACAAACCCTTCATCATATACAAGTCATGCACCCAACGAACCGGTCTATAAGCTTACTACCTCTGAGATGCTTTAGCCATTGGAACATCAAAGTACACAAGTCATATACATGAAGTAGTTCATTTACTCAGGATTAAGGTTATTGCATAATGAACGTCAAAAGCAGATTGATCCACTCATAGCAGACTACGTAGATCAATCACGCTTTAGTCCCGGTCTAATATGTCACCACCAAGCAACATATCTATGTCTTTACTTGGGAGTCTAACTCCAGACAGTCAAGACAAACCGTTCCCTCCAAGGCTTTAGATAACATAATAGTCTTAACATGAGTTAGATGCTCGGTCTAACCTCATAGACTACAGACCATAGTTTAGACTGCTAACTTTAGAACATTGTCTTCTCGCATACAAAAAATCCATTGCATGCAACGTTCTAACAGTTTAACACAAGCAATCAGGGAGCTATATTTGCTTACATTTACTTTAACATGTAAATAAGATGAGGACAGATAGCAATGTAATAAATAACCTCTATGTATATATAATTTTATTATCCAGTTCAAAATAAATACATCAAAATATCTCTAATGCTTAGGGCATTTCCTAACAATTTCCTACTTGCCCTAAGCCAGCAGATGTGCCATGTTACGCATCCCCATCACCTCTACGTGCCTCTCAAAGCTTCTAGCCACCAAAGTCTTAGTAGAGGGATCAGCGATGTTGTCCTCGGACACGATCTTACATACATCTACTTATCCTGTCTCCATATGCCCTCTAATGTCGACTTCCTCAAATCCTTACAAGTCTGGAAGTCTGAGTCCATGTATCCTACGAGTGTTAGGTCCCCTCCAGAATAAACCAGCATATAATACCTCGTTCTCTTAAGATACTTGAGTATATGCTTTACAGCTTGCCAGTGCTTGGTTCCAGGATTTGCTTGATATCGACTCACCATACCTACTGCAAAACATATGTCTGGGCGAGTGCAAAGCATAGCGTACATAAGGCTACCCATAGCGGATGCATAAGGGACCTTACTCATACACTCTCTTTCTTCCGATGTCTTGGGACAGTCATCCAATGAAAGAGTTAGACCGGCAATAGAAGGTTGCGAGCCTTTCTTTGCCTCTTGCATTGCATATTTGTCAATTATTTTATCTATGTATGAAGCTTGGGATAACACTATCATTTTGTTCTTTCGTTCTCTGAAGAGACGAATGCCTAGAATATAATTAGCTTCTCCCAAGCCCTTCATGTCAAACTGTTGGTGTAACCAAAGCTTGACCGATGATAAGTTCCCTACATCATTCCCAATGAGTAGTATATCATCGACATAGAGTATAAGAAAGACCACTTTTCCATCCTTAATACGTTTACAAACATAAGGTTCATCAACGTTCTGCTCAAAACCAAATGTCTTAATCGCTTGATCAAATCTCTGGTTCCATGAGCGGGATGCTTGCTTTAATCCATAAATGGATCTAAGCAACTTGCAGACTTTCCTTTCTTGGCCTTTCGCTACGAACCCTTCGGGCTGTATCATATAGATACACTCTTCAAGATGGCCATTCAAGAATATCGTCTTGACTTCCATTTGCCAGATCTCGTAATCGAGAGCCGCAGCAATGGACAGAAGAATACGGATAGACTTCAGCATAGCAACAGGCGAAAAGGTTTCATCGTAATCGATTCCAGCCTTTTACGTGTATTCCTTTGCAACCAGTCTAGCTTTGAAAGTTTCCACTCTCCCTTCCGCATCCTTCTTTCTTTTGTAGACCCATTTGCATCCAATGGGTTTTATCCCATTCGGTAAATCTACAAGCTCCCAAACAGAGTTGGATTTCATAGAACCCATCTCATTGTTCATAGCCTGTTTCCAAGATTTAGAATCAACATCATTTACAGCTTCATCATAAGTGACCGGATCATCCTCATGCTCATGAGCCTCGGCCTGGTATACCTCAGCATCATACATGAAGAAATTAGGTTTCTTAGAAACCCTCCCACTACGATGAGGCACCCTAAATTATTGATCGTGTGCAGGTCTTTCACTGGAACTCGGACTTGCGTCCAAGACCGAAATCTGTGGAGCAGTTCTTTCATCTGATAACTCCCCTAGCACCACTTTGCTTCGAGGCTTAAAGTCATTCATGTGACTTTCCTCCAAGAATGTCGCATGGGTTAAGACAATAACTTTTTGTTCCTTCGGGTTATAGAACAGACCTCCTTTAGTTCCTTTTGGATACCTTACAAACATGCACAATTCTGATCTTGGTTCTAACTTTTTCGCATCCCCATCCAGTACATGTGTCAGGCAGCCCCATATTCTCATATGTCCAAGGGAGGGTTTCTTGCCGCGCCACAATTTATACGGAGTTCTGGGAATTGATTTGCTCAGAACCTGGTTCAGAATATAGCATGCCGTTTATAAAGCATATCCCCAAAATGATAATGGCAGCGTTGAATAACTCATCATGGACCGTACCATATCCAATAAGGTCCTGTTTCTCCTTTCGGCTACACCATTCTGTTGTGGAGTACCAGGTGCAGTCAATTGGGATAAAATCCCGTTCTCTACAAGATGTCCTAGAAATTCATCGGAGAGGTGTTCGCCACCTCGATCAGATCGAAGTGTTTTTATAGATTTATCTAATTACTTTTCCACTTCCGCACGATACTCTTTGAACTTGTCAAAGGTTTCGCTCTTGCGGTGCATCAGATACACATATCCATACCTCGAGTAATCATCTATAAAAGAGACATAATACTCGAACCCTCCTCGTGCTGTGACGTTTATGGGGCTACATACGTCAGTGTGCACAATTTCTAAGAGCTCCTGAGCCCTTGTACCCTTAGCTCCAAAAGACCTCTTAGTCATTTTACCCTCTAGACAAGACTCACATTGGGGAAGTCGTACCACCTCCAGAGATTCCAGAGGACCGTCTTTCACCAATTTTTGAATCCTATCTTGATTAATATGACCAAGTCTTAAATGCTAAAGATACGCCTTGTTAGAGTGAGAAACTTTCAACCTTTTAGAGTTATCAATTAATTCAGTGTCAAGCAGTGAGTACATCTTTGGTTTGATCAAATATAGGTTTCCATCCATCCATCCAGAACAGATAAAAGACTTATTTCTACGAATATCAACTCTTTTACTAAAAGAAACTGAATAAGAATCCTTTATTAAACAAGCTACCGATATAAGGTTCCTCCTAAAATTAGGAACATAAAAATAGTCTTTTAATAAAATAAACCTAAATTGATCAAAATAAAGGTAAACATCTCCCACTGCCTCAGCCACCACAAAGCTTCCATCTCCAGTCCGCAACGAGAGGCTCCTATCATGTAGACTTCTAGTTTCCACGAACCCCTACATAGAAACTCAAACATGATTAGTGGCGCCCGAATCAATGACCCAAGTGTCTTTCGATTCTTCCACCAAACACGCTTTCAAGTAATGAAGTTCCTTACCTTCCTTGCCTTTGGCGGCTAGGAATTCCCGGCAAGCCTTCTTGAAGTGACCTACCTTCCCACAATGGAAGCATTTGGACTTTTTAGGGTCCTTTGGCTTCTTGTTCTTCTTCTTCTTCTTCCCGTCCGAGACAGGAGGATTAGAAGAATTAGAAGCCACTTGCTTCTTATTTGGCCTTTTCCTCTTCCGTGGGGGATTGGAAGATTCCGCCAAATTGGCCTCACCTTTAGGTCGGACCACATCCTCATCCCTGATCATCCGCTCATAAGCCTGTAGTTGCTTCATGAACTCGGTTAGTCCTAACTCCTTTGTCACCAGATTGTATGCGGCCTTAAACTCCACAAAATCTTTAGACAGAGTCTTGAACACCATCTCGATCTGGGTATTGTAGTCCAACTCAGCACCATTCTCGGCAGCCTCAGCGAAGAATCCCATTAAAGTGATCATATGGTCCTTCATTGGAGTACCCGCCTTTTGCTTAGAGTTCATAATGCTGGTGATAACGGACTGTCGAGCCAATTTTTCTTGGCCTCCGAACATGTCCTCCAGATTTTCCATGATCTCCCCAGCAACTTGATAAGTCTCATGCTACTTTTGTAAAGCACTCATCATGCTAGCAAGGATGTAGCATCGAGCTATCTCATTGGATACTCTCCAACGATTATAGGCAACCGGGACCTCCTCAAGTGGTGTGTCAGGTTTGGCCCCAGGTGGGCATGGTTCGTCCAGTATGAACTTGTGTCTCTCGCAGCTGAGAACTATTAATAGATTTCTTTTCCAATCTTTATAATTGTCGCCATTCAGTTTATTCTCTGTAAGTATTGAAATGAGGGGTGTCGGTGACATTTTGAACTGAAATAAAATTATACTAAACATCATTACAAAGCCCAAGTAAATATACAGATAATTTAGCAAATAAAACATACAAGTATGTTCCTACATGAAACTTGAAAAACATGTAGCATTGCAACGGTAATTCTCAGCACCTATTGCCCCAAGCCACCGATGGGTGGTGATGGAAACAAATAGCCAGAACATGGACCCCGTCCAATTAATATATGTTGCCTTAAATCCTCCAAGGTTAAGACATATATTAATAACCGCTTATTTGGCCACCAGTTTAGTTAACAGAGCTTCTAGGGAAGGTTAATAACTAAACGAGTCTTGAGTGTATAACCATTGTTTACGTAGCCCGATCCACGTCCTACCAAGCCACTGAGGGGTGGTCATGAATAGGATCATACCCGAACACGTTTTCCGCATAGGAGATCCAATCTAGTATACCGGCGGTGGTGAACACCTACCGAGGGGTGTGGTCAGGGCAGAACTGATGCTAGGCGTTACCATGCTTTCACATATGGATCAACAATGGAGGCCGTGGGTTTTGTTTGAAACCCTCTCCCACTCAATATTTTAAAAAACATGCAAGTTTTGACAAATTATGTATGATCAATATAGTATGAGCGGCACTCACCTATCCTATACGACATGTTATCAAATATGCATACAAAACATCCATCAATACATACTTATACATCCATGACATATCACAGAAAAAATAATTGACAGAATAACCAAGCTATGGTTCCATCCTAGAACAAAGAAAATAAAGATTACAAAATTCCATCCAAAGCATTCTTTGGGTCTTAAAATCTATTCCGTCTTCTTGTATCCATCTTTATGTAGCCTCTCCATTTATTTCTCATCCCAAGAATTATTTAAACTTTAAATCTCCAAAAATTTAAATTTCAAATTCAAATTCCAAATTCGAATTTCAAATTTAAATTTCCAATTCAAATTTTAAACAATTTTAAACATCATGTGTAATAATATGTAATTTCAAAAATTTCAAATTTTCAATTACATATTTTTTTAAACATGATTTAAAATTAAATTTCTAATTTAAAAATCAAAATTTTTCGATTTTTAGACCGTCGTACCGCCGCCTCCGAAGGTGGCAGCCGCCATGGGCAGCCACCAGCCCCAAAGGGGCTGGCAGCCCACGGCTGCCCCCAGGCCAAGCCTGCAGCGCCAGGCCGCATGCCCCGGCTGGGCGCAGCAGCCGGCAGGCTGAACGCCCAGGCTGTGTGTGATGATCAGGAAATATGCAGTATCAAGAAATTGGTTAAAATGACATTTTCTTGATATGAAACTGATATATTTAGACTCAGGATGCCCAAATTAGTCAATCAGGCACCTGACACGTTTTTCGAGACGGGATCACACAGATCCTGAAAACTGATCGAGATGACCTCAAATGAAGTTGAAACTGATAAATTTGGATTCAGCACGTCCAAATTAGTCAGTATAGCCTATTTGTATGCTCAAATTAGCTAATTGAGCACAAAGGTAATTTTTGATCGAGAATTCACAGTACCGGAAACTGGTCAAGATGACCTCAGATGAAAATAAAACTGATATATTTGGATTCAGGACGCCCAAATTAGTCAGGATAGCCCATGTTGAAATTTTGGGCGAAGAAGTATATAAAAGGGCGAAAAATCAGAAATTTAAAAAACAAGCCCATAACTTTCTCTTATTTTCTCTTTCCTCCCCTTACCCGAAAATGAACAGTAACCGACCATCAGAAACGGTGTCCGTTTTCGACACCGCCGGTGTCATCGGAAAGCTCTCACCGAGCTGAGTCCAATGGTGGGTCGACTCGACGGAACGGCCGCCGCACGCCGCCGCACGCGCCGCTCGAATGCTGCCGGAGCCGAGAAATTCGACCGGTGATATCTCCGCCGTCCGGCCACCGTTTGCCACGAAACCGGTCCCAAAAGTTTTGTGGTGAAGAGAGGAGCAAAACCCATGCCACCGATTGCCTCAACACCGGCGGAATCGAGCCGGCCAAGCTTCGAAAAAGTCGGTGAAACGCCGCCGTGGAGCCGCCGTCGAAACGCCCGATTCCGGCCGAGTTGAAGTGCGCCGTTGGTGCAGAAATGACCGCAGGGCTGAGGGGAGCAAAAGCCCTCAACCAATTTTGGGAAAAAGGTCCGGCACGGCGGAGTTCCACCGTCGCCGCCGTGACCGCAGTTTTCGAGGGAATTTTCCGACGATAGGGGCCTCCAAACATGAAATTGAGGTCACCAATGGATTCCTCTCGTCGAGTTCTTCAAGATGGGCTACTCATTTGCCACCGTTGCCGCCGTCAACCACCGGTCAACGGCGAGTCAACGCCGGTCAACGGCGGTCAACGCCGGTCAACGGCGACCGGAGACCAAAAATTTAAGAATGGCCCGTTGGCCTATTTTCGATGTTCCGGACACATCCGCGACGTCAGAATTGCAAGACGGAGTCTCAAAGGCAAAGAACGGAGAGTTAAAGTTTATCCGCGTGAAACCGAACAGTTCGTTCGATCGCCAGTGGAACGATTCCGGTAGTGACTTCGGTCCCTCCATTCCTGAGATTAATGTTTTTGGAATGAGTATATATGAATTATGTATTCTGCATTGTGAAATTGTAAGAAAAATGGACTATGTGTATGAAAATAGTCAAATGAGAAAAAGTGAAAAATGTAAAGATTTTTACGTAAAAAGTTGAGTTTTTACGTAAAAATATAGGCTCTGGTATAGTACGTGGTAAAATAGAACGAAGTTAGATGGTTTCGAGGCGTTTCCTAAACGCTGGGAATCCAAAAATTAAGCGGAAATGCTGCCGAAATTTTGAAAACGACACAAAAGAGTATTTTAAGAACCGAAGGGGAAAAACGTGGTCGGGATGGAAACCTGAGCCCTTTCGGTGACCTAGATCCGAGAAAGAGCATTAACGCTCGAGGGTCAGAATAGTACCACCCGAGGGTCGGTAAATAGTAAACCAAGAAATTATGGTAAATAAGGGCCAAAGCTAAGTTGCGAATCAAAGAAAAGTAAGGTTATAATGAGAAAAATCCCATTAGGGGCAAAATGGTAATTTTGCCAAAAGTTCAGGGTAAAATAGTAATTTTACTAAAAGTTAGCAGAAAAGTTATAAATGAGATATTAGATCCTTAAATTTATGATCGAGAAATGAAACGTAGAATTTTTACGTTTTATTAAGTTTTATACATGAAAGAAGCATAGAAAATAACCGTTATTATTTCGGTTATAGGGATCCGCGCCAGACAATATGAAGAGACGTCTGCGGACCAAGGAAGCGAGAAAAGAGATGCTAGCAAGTATTTGTAAGTTCAAACATTTAATTGACTGCAACATAAATGAACTGGACATGTTATGTGTTATGTGTTCTATGTAGTAAGTTCGAATACTTAATTAACTGCAATATGAATAGACTATTATGTCTAAGTATGATATGTGGTAAGTACAGCCATTTAATTGTCTACTCACGAATGGACTTACCATAGAGTTGTGTTATATATATATACACATTTAAGCTATTCAGTTGTGACATGATACTAACATGTTCACGAGAATAGTAAGCAAGATCAGAAATAGAAAAGAGGAATAAGATAAGTCAGATAATAAGACTTAAAAGTTAAGGTTGGCATACCGGCCTCCCCAGTTGTGAGGTTCCCAGATAGCCTCCACCCCAGAAGTGTGGCGCTGCCTCGTTAATAATGAGGTAGTTTATGGCTTAACTTCCTGCCTCCACCCCAGAAGTGTGGCGCTGCCTCGTTAATAATGAGGTAGTTTATGGCATGACTTACTACCTATAAGGTCAGTAGTCCAGAGATGACCTTAGGGTTGATCGGTGGGTCGCTCCCCTGATCCTCTATTGGTCTGCGCGCACTAGGTACGTCCAACCACGGGCCCACAAGTGAAAGATTAAGCAGATAAAGTAAAGAAAAGAAAAGAAAGTAAAGCTAAGAAGAGAAAAGAAAAGAAGAGAAAGTAAAGCTTAGTAAAGAAAAGCAAAGAAAAGCTAGAAGAGGAAAGAATGAAAGTAAACAAGCATAATGCCACTAATATGTGTGCATATGCTTAGCAAGAAAAGAAAAGAAGAAGAAAAGTATGACATGAAAGAAAGAATGAAAGTAAACAAGCATAATGCGACTAACATGTGTGCATATGCTATGTTATGCATAAATTGATATGCATAAGCCAGTTATACAATTTTAAGTGTATCTGTGATGTTTAAGCATACATTAAGTATGCTGTGTTTAAGTTGATATGTGTATACAATATTTTGTATAATGTTGAGTATGTTATGCTTAAGATGTTAAGCATACATCCTGTATGTTATGTTTAAATTATGCTATGCTAAAAGAACGTTGAGATTGTTCTCTCAATGTTAGAATATGTTATATATGAAGTTGAAAGTAAAGTATAATGTATGTTCATGTTCTGATACCATAGTTGGCATCAGACATGTTCTGTCCAAAAGGTATGAGTTAGTATTTTGTCATGAATGTATGTTTGAACTTACTGAGCCTGTCGCTCACAAGTTTGTTTATGTTGCAGGTAAGCATCCTGCACGAAGATAAGACAAGTGATGGATGACGGATGGAATCTGCATGTGCCAAGGGACTGGGTGAGGGTTATGGTACTACTATGAGTCTTCCGCTGAGCTGTTTAAAAGAGTATTAAAATGATGTTTTATAATGTAAATGAAGTTAAGGCAATGTAAAATATTTATTATAGTAAATGTTTTACGACGGTACAGTTTCCAAGTAAAGTTTAAGAAAAAAGAAAAAAAATTTATTCCATATTTTTATGTTCAAATGGGAAGTAGAGTAAGCATGTTAAAGAAAGTATGTTAAAAGTAAGATACCAGCTATTACAGATGGTATCAGAATAAGTTAGAAACAAGTTAAAAGTAAGTTGCCGACGACCCAAGTGGTTACAGTCTATTGCAATTGGCAACAGTGGCTGACTGTAATAGTACTGTTTAACCCTACGTAGGGCGGGCCGTCACACTGTGGCCAGCCTTAGGCAGGCCTCGGCCACCCTTGGCTGCAGGCTAAGCCTACGGCCGTGGGTGGTGTTGGCCTGCACAGGGGCTGCCGCAGCCCCATCCTGCCCGAGCACACGGGCTGCATGTGGGCGACCCCTCTAGCTTAGGTCGTCCACCTTATCTTGCTTGCTTTCTTTATTCTTCACTTAGTCTTACTTAGCTTGCTTGTCTCTATAACTTTCTTCTCCTTGGGGTTTAAAAGATTTGTTCTTGAAAAGCTAGGAATTTTTTTTTATTTTTATTTTTTATTTTAACTGGAGGAAACTACTAACTCTTGAAAATTGTGTATAAATAAATATATACGTACTTCTTAATACTTTTTCCCAAAATATATTTTGGAGTCTTGTTACTTTAAAGTACGTAAAAATAGAAACATACTTTTAAGCTTGTTTCACTACTTTACATACTACCCTCTTGTCTTGTCTTTATACATATATCTCACTATTACACTTTCTTTCTTTTACACCTTGAGTACAGCAGAATTCTGCGAAACGGAACCATAACCCGTCCATGACATCGCTGGGATCTGCCTGCCAGTCCGCTACTCTTGTTTCATACTGCTGGTTGTTTTCCTTTATTACCTACAGCACGAATAGACTAATGAGCTAAAGCTCAGTAAGTACAAACATACATACAAGTAAATAAGCTGAATAGACCACTCTAGGGTTAGTCAACTTTGGACCAATTATTTTATTTAGTCCTATACTGCTTGTTCTTTCTATTCTATTTCTTTCTTTTCTTTGCTTTACTTTATCTGCTTAATCTTTCACTTGTGGGCCCGTGGTTGGATGTACCTAGTGTGCGCAGACCAATAGAGGATCAGGGGAGTGACCCACCGATCAACCCTAAGGTCATCTCTGGACTACTGACCTTATAGGTAGTAAGTCATGCCGTAAACTACCTCATTATTAACGAGGCAGCGCCATACTTCTGGGGTGGAGGCAGGAAGTTAAGCCATAAACTACCTCATTATTAACGAGGCAGCGTCACACTTCTGGGGTGGAGGCTATCTGGGAACCTCACAACTGGGGAGGCCGGTACGCCAACCTTAACTTTTAAGTCTTATTATCTGACTTAACTTATTCCTCTTTTCTTTTTCTAATCTTGCTTACCATTCTCGTGAACATGTTAGTATCATGTCACAAACTGAATAGCTTAAATGTGTATATATATATAACACAACTTTGTGGTAAGTCCATTCGTGAGTAGACAATTAAATGTCTGTACTTACCTTATCAATCTCTTCTCCTTTTCTCTCTAGGATCTTTGATCGCCCTCCTTGTAGGTCGATTTTTGGATCCTACAGACAAACTTTGTCTGTTAATTTCATTTCCATTTATAGCTTTTATTTTTCATTAAAAAGCTTAAATAGAACCTATTTACAACTTTTTGGGCTTTATTTATCATTTTCCCAATTTTTCCCAACTTTTACAAAATTACGATTTTGCCCCTATATTTTGGCAAAATTGCAGTTTTGCCCCTGACGGAATTTTATTGATCCAGACTGCATTTTTGGCCCTCAGGAACTTTTCTGACTCTTTTCTAATCATTACCGGGTTCGCTTCTATTTTATTTCCATTTTTCACTTTCCCGACCCTCGGGAAGCACTATTCCGACCCTTACGTCGGTTTAGTGATTTTCTATCGTTTCGGAGCCTCAAATGGACGTTTCACTAGTATTTAAAACGTTCATCTAGACATTCCCGACCTAGGTCTCCGAGGCTCGGATTTTCCGTTCCCGACTCGGACCTTTATTTTATTTCCAAAAACGCCCCCCCCTCGGGGTTGGTTTTCCGTTTCACTCGCATTTTACATTTTTAGGGGACGGATTACTATTCACGAACCACCCCTTAGGTTTTCCTTATTCAATTTTCCGTTAGGGACTCGGGTTTCTGACCCGACCCTAAACTTTTATTTTTAATTCCTATTTTACCCCGAAAGCCGTTTTCGAAATTTCGGCAGCATTTCGGCGTAATTTTAAGGCTACCGGCGTTAGGTACGCCTCGAACCATATGTACCTGCCACGTACTATACCACAAGCCTATTTTATGTAAAAGTTTTCCAAACTTTTACATAAAAGCTCACAAATCTCCAATTTCACATTATCACCCACATTACAAAATTTTTTTCACAATTTTGCCCTTAATTTGGTTTCGGTTTTCACCACCAAATCGAACCAAAATTTCTCAAACTTTTCAACCACTTTTTAGGCTATTCAATGCCATTTTTCTAACACTTTTTCAAGCCCATTTCCTTGTACTTTTCAACCAAATTCTTAGGGTTTTTAAGCCACCCATAACTCACGGCCACATTAAGAAAACACATGCCATCATTTTTGTTTCATGCTTTCAATCAAAATTTCATCATTCACATCATAAAATGCATGATTTCAATTAACCAAACATCATATGAAACATGCAAAATTTTCACCAAAACCCTAAGTATTTCCCACGGCCACTTTAGGTAATGTACAACAAAATTTTTTTTTCAAACTTTTCCATAATGAAATTCATGCTTTATTCTTCACCAATTTCAACTTAGAAAGCATGTTAGCAATTAACCACAACTTTTTCTCATTGGTTACCTAAGGTAACCCACGGATTTTCCTTTGAAAAACCAACCAAAATTTGGTTTTTCTTTAAACAATTTACATGGTTTTATTACTTATTACAACCTTAACAAAACCCTTCATCAACTTAATGAAAAACAACCAAAAATTTTCCATCTTAATTCACTATTCACCCCACGGTTTTCATGAAGAAAAACCAAGAAAATTTTCAATCCAAGGGAAGTTACCTTGTTCACTTTCTTCCTTTGTCTTCAAGTGATGTTTTGCCACACTTTTTGTATAGAAAACTTGAAGAAATAGCTTAGTTCTCCTTTGGTCACTCACGGCTCACCATGGAGAATAACTTAGAAAATTTTCTTTGGTTGTTTGCTTGAAAATTGGCTTCGGCCACTTTATTCCCAAACTTGCCGACTTATACATGGAAGAAAGCCAATTAATTTGGCTATCCACCAATGAAAATTAGGCACCTTTCACCCTAATACTTTCTCCCTTTTTCAAAAATTAAAAAGGTATATTTTTGGCCAAATCTTGGCCTTTAGATCAAAAGAAAATTAAATCATGGCCATTCATCCTACCTAACACCATATTTCTTTCCATTTGGTAAATGGATTTATGATGTCATAAATGCAAAAGTGAAAGTTGACTTTGAATTTTACTATTCACATTAATTCGACTACTTTTTGACCGATGCCGGTTCGAGCCGAAATTTTTCTGAAATCGTCCCGGCGTGTTCCTGAGGTTTCCTGTGCAGTCGGATCAATTTAAATTGCTTCCGTTTGATCAAAATCAATCCCGGAAGTTTACCGTCTTTTTGAGCTCCGGTTAGGGTTTCAATGCCGGTTTTGGCACCGTTTCACCCGTTTCAACTCAGTGAATTTTTCCAACACTGAATTCTTACTCGTCAGTATTGTTAGAACATTTTAATATATTCTAAACAATATAAATACATCTATTTCATTCTTTAAATAGTACAAATTATTATATACATATATTTGTACTTTTCTTATTGTGCTCTTACTTTGACTTGCCATATTCTTATCTTTATACTGTTCAGATACCGAAACTACTCCTTTTTGAGCATTTTGGGCCTGAATTCACTTTCTTACTCATATACTTTATTCTCTACTTATTTTTGGAGATTTTAATTTCCTCCAAAACATTTATTTATTTCTATCAACACTATAATTTGTCTAATTACAACCATAGTGTTTCTTTACATTCTTACTTACAGAACTCATAGAAAACCCTAGATTAAATTAGGTCACACCGCTAAAATTCTCTGGTCGTCACACTGCAGCCCCACCAAGGCCCGTCGGCCTATCCCGAGGGGTCGTGTCTCGATTTTCGTATCATATTCCAATTTACCTATTAGGATCTCCAAAAATTAATTTGAATCCCAATTAAATTGAAATTTTCCACACAATCAAATCTTCAACCTTTAAATCAAATTTAACTTTTGGGAAAAAATAAATTACGGTCTTCAATCTTCAATCTCCTCCAAGAATAATTACATAAAATTTCCTAAACCGTTTCCGGTGTACAAAAATTCTAACCATAAAAATTCTAAGAAACAAAAATTAAAATCCATGGGAAAATTACAGTGTTAATAAACTGCTCCCATGGTTACATAAAAATTCCTAGATACAATTTTTCTAAATTCTAAGGAACCATAACCGGTATAAACAAGCATGCTTATAATAATTCAAAAAATTAAAATAACCATATACTTTATAAATAATCCATGATAACAACATAAAGGAACCCTAGAATGCCACTCTCTAAATATCAAATCCATACATAAATAAAAAGACTAAGTAATTGTCTAATTTATGTACATGGCATATACATATGGCAAATCCATACATATGGCATAATTGTCTAAGTAATAGTCATGAGATGGCTCTGATACCAATTGTAGGAAAATAAATCGGTAAAAACGTATCAGAGTGGCGCAGCGGAACAATAAAAATTTTTAGATCGTTAAATATCTCATGATGCCATATACAATAAACCAACAACAATTAAAACTCATACCTCAAGGACGCCAATCTGCAGGAGGAGAATGATCGGAGGCTTCAACCAACTAGCCTTCTCTACTATTCTCCAATTCCCGAATGACTGAGTGTGTGGGCACTCTGAACCTCGATCGATATGCTAGCACTGCTAGTCTTCTTCCGACCACCCAGATCTCTAAAGAACTTTATTGTCACAATGAGCTGTGCAACAATAAGCCTGCTCACCTGAGAGTCTGTGGTCTGAGAGAACTGGAGTGGCAGGACCTCTATTTATAGACCTTGGGGAGGTGATTCTCTGAATTCGAATTGGATTAGGAAAAGATATTCTCCTTTATCCATAACCATATAATCTGAATTTTTCCATAGGAAAATCCGAACAATAAAATTTGGTTTATTTAGGATAAATCCAATCCAAATCTAAACAAGATTTTAACTAGAATTTTAACTCCCTTTTTCAACCAAAAAATCTGAAATTCCTAGGAGAAAATCTCCTCAAAAAATTCAGCCACTTTTAGGATAAGGGAGAATCAAAATTCCACTAGGATTTTCAAGCTTGAATCTTATCTCAACCTTATCCAAAATAACCGAATTTTCCTAGGAGATTTCCTCCATAATTTCGGCCACTTTTCAGGGAAGGAGAGAATCCAAATTCAACTAGGATTGAAACTTGAATTTTTCCTTGAACCTTATCCAAAAAAACCGAAATTCCATTGAGGATTATCCTCAAAAATTTCATCCACTTTTGTTAGGATTTAGATTCAAAATTCAAGTAGGATTCTAACAAGATTATCCTCTCCAAATCTAACTCAAATTTGAATTTCAAACCTTGTGGATTTTCCACAACAAATTCGAATCCCACTTGGACTGTGATTCAAAATTTGAATTTCAAATTTCAAATTCGAATTTCAAATTCAAATTTCAAATTTCAAATTTCAAATTTCAAATTTAAATTTGAAATTCAAATTTCAAATTCGAATTTCAAATTCAAATTTCAAAATCCACAAAATGGTTGTGTTTCAAATTCTTGTTCTCATGGATAATTTTCTACAACTCCAATCCAATCTCAAATAAAATCATGGCAACTTTATTTGGAGTTCGAATAATTGTGTACTCTATTATCCAAAATAAAATCTGAATCCAACTGGAGAGTATCTTGTCCACCATCCTAATCCTGTGTCATCACCATCCATGCATAATAAACTAGCCAATAGCATACACAAATCAATTTGCCAAACGTTAAGGAATTATGTGGAGCTAGTAGAGGGACTGATTGGACATATATAATCGGGCTCCTGTGATTCCATATGATCATCATTCTGTACCGAACAACTCAATCATATGATCACTAATTTCAGAGTCACACCACTATAAACCTGAAACTGAACTCCCAATTATATACCGTATTACGTAAGCCTGTGACGAGCTACTATCCAATGACTTTGTCATATATGCAAAACCCTCAAATGATATCCATGATCAGCCTTAGGTTAAAGTCCATTTAATCCTACTGATCAGGCTATCTTAATGTTCCATTATACTACCAAATTAAGAAAATGATTATTCACCATATGTGAATAAGAAGTCATCCGCCCAGCAGACGACCCAAGGCTTTGTCCATTTTCACATTCAGTATAATGCCTTTAAGAGGATACCTTTAACTCCTTAGAGCTATGATTCCAATATCTGCAAACAAACACTTCATCGTATATAAGTCATGCACCTAACGAACCGGTCTATAAGCTTACTACCTCTGAGACGCTTTAGCCATTGGAACATCAAAGTACACATGTCATATACATGAAGTAGTTCATTTACTCAGGATTAAGGTTATTGCACAATGAACATCAAAAGCAGATTGATCCACTCATAGCGGACTACGTAGATCAATCACGCTTTAGTCCCGGTCTAATATGTCACCACCAAGCAACATATCTATGTCTCTACTTGGGAGTCCAGCTCCAGACAGTCAAGACAAACCATCCCCTCCAAGGCTTTAGACAACATAATAGTCTTAACATGAGTTAGATGCTCGGTCTAACCCCATAGACTACAAACCATAGTTTAGACTGCTAACTTTAGAACATTGTCTTCTCGCATACAAAAAAATCCATTGCATGCAACGTTCTAACAATTTAACATAAGCAATCAGGGAGCTATATTTGCTTACATTTACTTTAACATGTAAATAAGACGATGACAGATAGTAATGTAATGAATAACCTCTATGTATATATAATTTTATTATCCAGTTCAAAATAAATACATCAAAATGTCTCTAATGCTTAGGGCATTTCCTAACAATAAATCCATTTTTATTTTTTGCTTTGGAAAGTAATTTGAAAGGTGTATGGCTAGGATTATCCTACTTTTTGATCAAGGGTTAAGATCATGCCAAAAATTACTTGAAAAAAAATTTATAACTCTAGGAAAAAGGCCATTCGGCCACTTGGAAAGAAGAAAGAAAAAAATTAGGTTTTTGGCCCAAAATTCTTGCACTTTTGCCCTTGGATGATTAGCTAATTGTTGAAAAAGAATTGCTAAATGGTCCTTGAGTTTTGCCTATAAATATGTATCAAAATTCATAAGAAAAAAATGGAAAAAAGTAGCTAAACTCTTGCCTCCTTAGCAGCCAAAAATCCATGGCCTTTCCCCCCTTCTAAACCAAAATTTTGTTTAAAATTTCACACCAAAGTAAGCTTCCATTTCATTTCTAGCATCAAGCCATCAACTAGTTAAGGTAAGCTTCGAAATTGAAGCATTTTTCTTTGATTTTCTTTAGAAAATCTGTGGGTCTTTGATGTGGAAAAACCTTGATAAAAATGGATGTTTTGTTGGTTATATGATTGGTTTGGTGTTCTAGGATTTGAAGCATGATTTAGGGTTTAGAAACAAGCAAAAATTTTGCATGTTTCCATAAGAAATCCGTGGCATTAGTGGTTTGAAAAATGATTAGGAATTGATGATTTGGTTTAGTGTTTATGTTCATTTAATTATATGTTGAATCAAGCATGAATTAGAATCAGGAAATAAGAAAATTTTGATGAATTTTCATGGTAAAATCCGTGGGTGGTGAACACTAGAAAATGGGAAATTTTAGTGTTGAATGAGAATATGGAATGTTGATAAAAACCCTAGGAAAGAAATCAAGATTTTCTATGTGATTTGCATGAAAAATCCGTGGCTAATGCTAGGGTTAGAATGAAAATTTTGTTAGGTTTTGATGTTGATTTACACATTAGAAAACCTAAGAGTGATATGTGATATTTGAAATGTTGTAATGAAAAACTTTAGTGATGACTAACATGATAAACCAAGGCTAGTTTGGAAAATTTTATTGTTGTGTATGGATTTTTTAATATTGGTTAATGTGGAAAATTTTTATACAAAGTTTGGAAACTTTGTATAAAATAGGCCTCTAGTATAGTACGTGGCAGGTACAAAGGTTCTGAGCTGTACCTAACGCCGGGAAACCTAAAAATACAAGCGGAAATGCTGCCGAAATTTTTAAAACGACATAAGGGCATTTCGGGAAACGAGGGGTAAAAATATTGAACTCGGGAAGGAAACTGGGACCCCTCGGTGGATTAGGATTGAAAATGGAAAACCAACCCAAAAGGAATAGTAAACCGACCCTTAATGTCTAAAATGCCTAAAACAGGAAAAAAATTTCATGTTAGGGGTATTTTGGGAAACGAGGAAAAATATTAATTCGGGATAGGAAACCCGAGCCTCTCGAGGACCGAGGGTCGGGGACGGGATAAAAAGTGTTTCAAGAGTAGTGAAATGGCCATTTGAGGCTCCAAAACGCTCGAAAAACGAGAAACGACCCTAGGTGATGGATAAATAGTAATCGAGGGTCGGAAAATGAACAATTAGGGTTTTTAGCACCAAAAAGCTGTAAAATGATACAGAAGCCTAGGGAATGTTATTTTAAGCTAATTGGGCTTAGAAAATTTGAGAAAAACGATAGATCGGAATAATTACGGTCCCGAGACTCGATAGGGGTAAAATGGTCATTTTGACCAAAAATTTCTTAAAGGCTCGAAAAGGTCCGTAAAGGATTTAGAATAACTTAAATAAAATTCTAGGATCCAAAATGGAGATATTAAAGTTAAAAATCTAGAGTTTAAATAGTACACGGGCGTGTACAGTGAAACATGGCCGTGTAAAATAAAACCGAGAGATACACGGTTAGTGACACAGGCGTGTTGCAGACCGTGTACCACATAATGAATTGAAATGCTTTGTAAAATTTATCACAAAGTAAATATATTTAAAGTGATTATTGATAGAGAATATTAACAGACAATATTATGTCTGTAGAAAGTCAAATTAGAGATAGAATTGTGGAGGAGTTCCGGAAGTGGACATTAGTGCAGTATTGGTAAGTTCAAGCATTTTCATGTCTACAACATGAAATACTGTGTTATTTTATTATGTAATAGATATACACTAGATATAAAGTCCTATGGACATTTAGGGATTAGTTAGTATAACATATTCCATATAATGAGAAAAGAGAATAAGTATGGCCTACGGGCGATCGAGGATAGTGACCTTGAGGTGACAATTAATGTCACTAGGTGAAAACTATAATTGAAAGATGGTAATAAAAAATCATTAAGGTGTACTGTCCCTCCAACATATTGATAGAGGTCTCTCAGGTCTTACGGGGATATAAGAGCTATGGAGGCCGAAGCTTTAGGGTCGCTCCCTAGGCCTTCCCAGTCAGCGTGCAAGATTAATATCGGTACTACCATAAAAAGAGCTCTATACTAGAAAGTAAATAGAGAAAGAATAATCAATAAAATGATGAAAACCATAATTGAGCATAACCGAAGCTTACACTAAGTGTAGTAAACTTGGTTAGGATGATGTGAATAGTACCTCATTAGGGTAATGTGAATAGTAACTAGTTAAGGTAACAGTTACTATTCATTGGTCAAAGGTCAAAGTTACTATTCATGATAAATAGTACTATTCATAGGAAATTGAATTGTTAATTTTTTTAATCCGTGTGATTCTTACTAAGTATGTTTGAACTTACTGAGCCTGTTAGCTCACCAGTTTGTTCATGTTGCAGGTAAGAAACCTGTCCAGTAGATATATGGATGGCGGCAGGATGTGCGCGTGTCAAGGGATAGGGATTTCACCGTGGACTTGGTCCTGCCAAAAGACTTCTACTGAGCTTTTAAAGTTACTGAATTGAAGAGTTTGTGAAAAAAACAAAATGCAATATAAATATTTTGTATATTATGCATTATGTTATACTCCAAAAGACAACTGAAAGTTGGTATTATATTTTACATGGTTTTTATACTTAGCTTTCTTTTCGAGAAAGTGTGTATTAAAAAGAAAAAAAAATTTTATGGGCAAAAATTTTCGAGCCCTGAGAAATGAAAGTATTAGAAAAAGAGTTTTAAACTGATGACCCAGATTCGACACACGAGCTGTCTTGATCGGCAATAGAGTCAGTTCATGATAGTTGCGGGTGATCGGAATCAAAGGCGTCACATGTTTAAGAGCATGTAGTTTTACAATCAAGTAGATTGATGAAAAAGCAAGTTAGATGCCATATGTCCCTACCATGTAGGATTTGGGACAGCTTAGAGAAGTATATGGCTAGAAAAGATAAACAAGACGGAAATTAGTAAGCGTGTTGTACCGGCCTCTTCAAATGAAGAGGTTTTAAGTTAAAGCAGAAAGTTGAGCATCTGTTGATGACTTTCCGGCTATTTACCACAGGTGTTATCGATGGTCTGTGCATGCACGGTACTGACACATGGGCCCTAAATGGACAAGAAAAGAAAAGAGAAGTTTGAAGCATAAATGAACATAACCGGATCATGCATTAATTATAGTTCACCATGCTTCTAGATGCACTCAGTACACGATGTTTCTATGATGCACTTGTTATGTGAAGTTTTATAATCATTGATTTGATATGTGATATGTGATATGTTAAAGTGGTATATGTAATATATGACTACTTATAAGTTTTTAAGTATGTACTATGTTTAAACATGTTTTGCGTTAAGCATGTTGTACTTACTAAGTGTAAAGCTCACGTAGTGTGCTCATGCTGTAGATAAGCGTCCTACAGCTTAAACCCCAATGGGCGATGGTGCCGGCGGAGGCGGATGTGAGGGCAAGGTTATGGGGAAACTGCGAGTTTATCTTCTGCAAATTTGAGTATCAGTATTTTGAATAGTAATGGTTAAATAGTACTTTGAATAGTAATTGTCAGATAGCATTTTTGAATAGTAATTGTTAAATAGTATATTTAAATAGTAACCGTTAAATGGTATTTTTGAATAGTAACCGTAAACAGTATTTTTGAATAATAATAATTAAATAGTGTTTTTGAATAGTAATCGTTAAATAGTATTTTTAAATAGTAATCGGTATATGTACGTATACAGTAAATACGTACATGTAAAATAAAATAAATCCCTAATTTTATGATATCTAATTAAGTATAAATTGTTAGAAAGTATAAGAAAAACAAGCAAGTCTGTTTTTAGTGATGGTCCGGACCACTAAGGGCTCGGAGCGTCACAGTTGGTATCAGAGCAGCTTCCTGCCACCCTACCTCACATCACCATATGCCTGCCTTATCTGTCCAAGTAAGTTAGCTTTTGTTTTTCAAAGTTAGTATATAAGTTGATGTTTAAGTTATAGTAGGAGGATGGCTGGACCAGTTGACCCTCGGCAAGTGCAAGAGGACTGAGAAGCGAGTATATCCTTTGCTGCCATGCGACTACACACATACGATGGCAGCAATCCATATGAACTCCCTTATTGGATTCATCATATGGAGATAATCTTCAAAGGGTGCCATATTCCACCCCGTCTACAGGTGGTAGTGGCCAGTAGCCGATTGCGAGGACCAATAATGACATGGTGGAATGATCGATGCAGGATCGGGGGTCTAGCAATGCAGTAGGATAAATTCTGCCAAGATCTTCGCAACTCTGACGATCCAGCTAAGGATGCAGATATCTGGGAGGATATGCGCGAGCGACGATACCAGATCCTTTCCGACACTTAGGATCTTTACGAGGGAGAGACCATGGCATATTATTGTCAGAGATTTCTAGATGCCATGTTACCTCATATCCCTTAGGATAGACATTTTTTAGATATAGCTGACCTACTATGGGGAGAGGTACCAGTATATGTAAGGAACCTCGTTCCCTACCCTCCACCGTATGAAGACTTGAGGTGCCTGATTCGAGACATAGTGGACGCCGAGAGGGTAGCACTCAACCCTTACTTGGAAAACACAGCACCTCAACCGGTCGATGAAGGATTCGTGGCCGAACCGCAACCAGCAGTACCTAAAGACCATGGGGACCTGATGGAGGACCCCGAACCAGCCCCTCTATCTCTCAGATATCATATGGATGAAGATGGTGATAAAGGCTATCCCTAATGCCCAACCTAACGACAAGGAGGATGAGATCCCCGATCATTTTAGCGACGATGAGTGGGTAGAAATGTATGAGTCCCAAGTCATCATCACCAGTGATGATGAAGTTGATTTTGCTTAGGGAGACGAGGATGAAGACCCTGAGGAGTTTCCCCTAAGTGAAAGCAAGAATGAGGAAATGTCCGATGCAGAGTCAGGATTGCCCTCTGAGTAATAGTAACCCTTTTCACGGAAATTTTTGTTATGTAATTATGTAGAGGGAAACAGTAGCTTTCCCCGTCTGACTTAACTTAATGTACTTAATGGGATCATATTTTGGGAAGTGTGTGTCACTCCCACCAAATTTAAAATACATATATATGTTTTATGAGATGTTTTATGAAAAGTAGTATCATTTTTCCCTGAGGGCCTAAATATGATTTTTCTACGAGTATGATCAAGTATGGTAAAGAGTACAGGACGGTTCCTAACACTCAGACTGTGACGGCCCGCCCCTCGTAGAGATCATACAATACTATTACAGTTGAGCTTTATCGCTAATTGCGATAGATTGTACTCCCATGGGTCGTCGGCTATTCTATTTCTCTTTTAATCATGATGTTTTTGGGGAAAATTTTTTTTAAACATCATGTAAAACGTTTCTCACTATTTACTTTGTTGGTAAGTACAAAGTAATTTACATATTACAGTACTCTCGTAAAATATATAATATTACGAAAGACTGTTTCTTTCCATTTTTTTTTTCCTTCCCTTTTTATCGCTCAGCGGAAAGACCCTGGCAGGACCATATCCCTCGCCCAGTTATCCGATTTGACACGCGTCATCCCGTCCGCATCCAGTCAAACAAGCTACTGAGCTGGTCGCTTACCTGCAACATTAGCAAAAATGGTGAGCTACAGGCTCAGTAAGTTCAAACATGTAAGAAATAAAATTTCTATGAATAGACTATTCATCATGAATAGTACCTTTGACCACTATTCATATGTGAATAGTAAGGTTGACCACAACACAGTGTCACAACAGTACATCTACCGCGATGTTAGTACTCTCACTAAACTGTCTTATGCTCAATTATGGCATAGTTTCAGTTTTAGGTAATTATCTTTGCTTATGTTCTGGTTTTGAGCTCAGGTTGGCAGTACCATTTAAGTACGCATGACTGGGAGCGGTACATTAGTGCTGACCTCCACAGCCTTAATCTCATAGCCCCGAAAGCAAAATTGTACATGACTGAGAGCGGTACATCAGTGTTGACCTCCACAGCCTTAATCTCATAGCCCCGAAGGCAAAAGTACCTCCCTGTACGGAAGGCTAGTACGCCAGAAAGTGGTTTCATTACCGACTTTTTAAATTTCTAACCCGGTGACTTCACATTGTCCCGCGGTTAAGAATGGTTCACATTTTAATTTTAGGTGAGTGAGTTTCATTAACCTCGCTCTAGTGCCCGAAGCACAATTAACAATGTGTCCATTCTCAATAGTGCCTGTAGCACATTACATCTCTCTCTCTACTCTATCATAGTGCCCGTAGCACATATGTACCTAACTTATAGTTAGTACATCAAAGTTAGCAATAATAATGCTATATGTTGCAGACAGGTAAATGTCTGAACTTACCTTATCAGTCTCTTCCCTCTTTCTCTCATGGATCTTTGATCGCCCTCCTTGTAGGTCGATTTTTGGATCCTACAGACAAAACATTGTCTGTTAATTTCATTTCCATTTATAGCTTTTATTTTTCATTTAAAAGCTTAAATAAAACCTATTTATAACTTTTTAGGCTTTATTTATCATTTTCCCCATTTTTCTCAACTTTTACAAAATTACAATTTTGCCCCTATATTTTTGTAAAATTACAATTTTACCCCTGACGGAAATTTTCCCGATCCAGACTGCATTTTTGGCTCTCAGGAACTTTTCTGACTCTTTTCTAATCATTACCGGGTTCATTTCTATTTTATTTTTACTTTTCACTTTCCCGACTCTCGGGAAGTACTATTCCGACCCTTACGTCGGTTTAGTGATTTTCTATCGTTTCGGAGCCTCAAATGGACGTTTCACTAGTATTTAATGTGACGTCCCGTGCCCTCAGCGGCCCGGACCGTCACTGAAAACTCTATTACTTAACTTGCTTCTTTAGCTTTTACTTATACTTTCTCTTTAAAACCGATACTTAAACTTGCTGAATTTAATACCATAAATTTAGAGGGATTTTTTTTTTATATATACGCATACGTATTTACTATTCATGTATGTATACTATTAAAATACGGAATTTGAAAAACATAAGGGTTTAAATTATACATACACAATTATATACTTGTTTATCTGATTACTATTCACCAGATACTATTTAAATATACTACTCATACATATACTGTTTACTGTTCTAAAATACCGTTTAACCTTTACTATTCAAAATACTATTTAACTGTCACCATTCAAAATATTATTTACTCATACTGTGCGGAAGAATACTCGCGGTGTATCCATAACCTCATCCTCACATCCACCTCTGCCACCATCATCGTCCCTTGATGTTTACGCTATAGGATGCTTACCTACAGCATGAACACACTCCGTGAGCTTTACGCCCAGTAAGTACAACATGTTAACCGCAAAACATGTTTAAAACATAGCACATACGTAAAATCATAGGCATGACATATATCACTTAATAAATCACATACCATATAAGCATATCACATATCAGCTCACATATCATGTCATCACATAACATGTCATAACACTGAATATAAAACTTCACATACTTTATGCATGACAGAAGCATCGTGTACTGTATGCACTCTACTGAAAAAGAAAGCATAGTGAACTATAACTAATGCATGGTCCGGTTATGTTCATTTATGCTTCAAACTTCTCTTTTCTTTTCTTGTCTATTTAGGGCCCATGTGTCAGTACCGTGTGCGCGCAGACCAATGGTAACTCCCGAGGTCAACTAATGCCGAAGAGTCATCAACTGATACTCAACTTTTGGCCTTAACTTTCTTTAACTGGAAACCCCTTCGACTGAAGGAGCCGGTACGACACACCTATTTATTTCCATCTTGTTTAACTATTCTAGCCATACGCTTCTCTAAGCTGTCCCCAATCCTACGCGGTAGGGATCTATGGCTTCTATCTTGTTCTTTCATCAATCTACTCGATTGTGAAACTATATGCTCTTATGTATGCTGTGCAGCATCGTGTGCAAGATACATATTTAAAATACTGGAAAAGCATCATTTTAAATTCATTTTATCCATGCTGTAGGCGGAGTTGTACTTACCTGTCAGCAGACAGTTTATACTCTCGCCTTCATCACAATACAGGTACCTCCCTGTAATCATAATGCATTACATTAACATTCACTCTTAGGTCACCGTGGTCATTAGTGACTAATAAAAAATTTCTCGTTATGTGGTACCGATCCTTATCGGTACTAATTGCCCTCTTCTTAAGAATTTGATTTTCTAATCATTGTTAATTAATTTATTTACCCAATAAATTAATTAACATCGCTCTTAGGTCACTCTATCATTAGGAACTAATAAACTTATCATTGTGTGGTACCGATGCCTATCGGTACCCAACTGCTCTACTTTGGGAAATTTGATATCTAATTTTTAATCGTGCTTGATTAATTTGTCTACTTGACAAATTAATCACTGTCTCTCACTATCCCATTCAGACTTGGTCCTTGACTGGCTAACCGACCAGTCAACTGACTGAATACCTCTCGTATGACCATTTCGCCTGTCGGGTTACCGTTACCGATGTAATCGCCCCAAATTTTATACTTAGATCACACCTGTCCCTCGGGTGGCACTATTCTGATCTAGGGGTCGTTTTCTTACATTTCGAGATTTCTAATTGGGCGGTTCACTAATCCTGTAAACGTCCGTCCTTCTTTCCCGGACCTAGGTCATCGAGGGGGCTCGGGTTTCCATCCCGATCACATTTTCAGCCCTCGTTTCCTAAAATACCCATTTGTGCCGTTTTCGAAATTTCGGCAGCATTTCCGCTTAATTTTTGGGTTTCCGGCGTTTAGGAAACGCCTCAAAACCATCTAACCTATTCTAACCTGCCACGTACTAAACCAGAGGCCTAATTTTTACGTAAAAGCTCCGCTTTTTACGTAAAAATATTCACATTTCTTCACATTCTCTTTTTCGACATTTCACCCCTTTTTCTTACAATTCCTCAAGTCAGTAAACCATAATTAATACTTAATTATTTCCAATAATAAATTGAGGAATCAAGAGATCAAAATTACTACCAAAATCGTTCCCGTCGGCGGTCGGACGAACCGTTCGGTCTCGACCGCACAATCTTTGAATCGATGTTCTCCACTTTTGAAACTCCGGTTTGCAAATCCGATGCCGCGGATGTGTCCGGAACGTCGAAAATAGGCTAACGGGCCATTCTTCAATTTTCGGTCTCCGGGCCGCCGTTGACCGACGTTGACCGCCGTTGACCGGTCGTTGACCGGCGTTGACCACGGCGGTGATGGGAGTGGCGACCACCATCTTGAAGCGCTCGATGAGAGGAACCCATTGGTGGTGTCAATTTCACCAATCGAGGCTCCTATCACCGGAAATCGGCCCTCGAAAAGTCGGCTACGGCGGCGGTGTAGGATCTTCATTTTCCGGCGTTGTTGCCCAAAATTGATTTGGGGCTTTTGATCTACGTGTTGTTCTGAGCATTTTGATACCGACCTTTCAACTCAACTCCGCCGGAATAGAGAGATTCGACGGCGGCGATGGCGACGGCGACGGCGAACCTTGGGCGGCGCGATCCGGCGACTGTTGACGTGAAATGAAGCCTGGGCTTTGTTCTACTCTTCACCACGAATCCATTGGGACCGGAATCGTGGCATTTGGACGTCGGACGGCGGAGATACGGCGGTTTGAAAAATTCGGCCACCGGGGGTTTTGGGCGGCGCGTGCGGCGTGCTCCGGCGTCGGTTAGGTCGACTCGGCCCACCGTTGGAATCAGCTCGTTGAGAGCTTTCCAATGGTGCCGGCGGTGTCGAAAACGGAGGTCGGATTCGACTGATGGTTACTGTTCACCTACGGGTGGTGTGGGGAGAAAAAGATAGGGAAAAAAAATAATGGGGGCCCTTTTTGCAAAATCTAAAAATTTCGACCCCTTTATACTAATTTTTTGAAAAATTTTAAGATAGGCTATACTGACTAATTTGGGCGTGCTGAACCCAAATATATCAGTTTTATATCAAGAAAAGGTCATCTTGACCAATTTCTTGATACTGTGGTTAGGCCTACACTGTGTTGACACTACGCACGCATAACGAGGCGTTTTCGCGTGAAATTTCAAACACAGTCTCCCTTGACTAATTTGGACGTGCTGATTTCAAATTTATCAGTTTTACATCCATCTGAGGTCTTCTAGACCAGTTTTCGGGATCTGTATGATCCCGTCTCGAAAAACGTGTCAGGTGCCCGATTGACTAATTTAGGCGTCCTGAGTCTAAATATATCAATTTCGGGGTGAGAAAAGATCGTCTTGACCCTCATCCCGATACTGCGTATCTTTTAAACAAAATCTACATTTTGTGCTCAATTGACCAGATTGAGCCTGCTGACTATTAATATATCAGTTTTATGTCAGATTAAGGCCGTCTTGGCCACTAACCTGACACTACGTATCACACTGTTCACTAATCACTATTCACTATCTGACTGACTAATCTGAGCGTTCTGACTCCGATTTTGTCAGTCTCTGGGCGAGAAGAGGTCATCTAGACCACTTTTCTCCATACTGTACATCTATTAGAGCAATTATCACTGCTGCGCTCAGATGACCAGTCTGAGCGTACTGATGACTAGCTCATCAGTTCTGTATCATGAAATGGTCGTCTAGACCGGTTTCTTGATATTGCGTGTCTCAATGCATACTCACATAATAGGGTGGACCGATTTCACTGTCGATTACCCCTTTCACTGCATGAATAGTAATTAAACGTTACTATTCCTGTTTAATTCATTCAACTGAAAAGCACACTGTGCTTATTAACTTAATTACATCATTACGTAGTAATTAAGTTTCATAATTCATGAGAGTCATTACAGTGGCTCTCGGCTCATTACACAGCCTTCTACACGGACTCTTACACGTGCGTGTGCAACGCAACACGGGTGTGTACATTTCGGACACGGGCGTGTACTAGTTGAGACTACTCAACACGGCCACGTCTTTGAAACACATTCATCTATCTGAGCGGTACACAGCCTCTTACACGGCCGTGTGCTTGACCGTGTTACACTGCATGGTTATGTACACTCACACGGCTACTAACAGATACACAGTTCGAATGGCATACGGTCACTTACACGACCGTATACCTAACTGTGTTACTTAAATTTGCACTAAAAGGCATTAAATTATGTCCATTTTATTCCTTAATGACTTATTACATGGTAAGTAGGTGCCATGAAAATGGCGGTCATTACATTTAAAACATTCATCTAGACATTTCCGACCTAGGTTTCCGAGGCTCGGATTTTCCGTTCCCGACTCGGACCTTTATTTCGTTTCCAAAAACGCCCCACCCTCGGGGTCGGTTTTTCAATTTCACTCGTGTTTTACATTTTCAAGGGGATGGGTTACTATTCACGAACCTCCCCTTAGGTTTTCCTTATCAAATTTCCTGTTAGGGATGTGACAGCCCGCCCCTCGTAGAGATCATACAATACTATTACAGTTGAGTTTTATCACTAACTGCGATAGATTGTACTCTCATGGGTCGTTGGCTTATCTCTCTTTCTTTTTAAATCATGACGTTTTTGAGAAATTTTTTTTTTCTTTTTAAACATCATGTAAATATTTCCCACTATTTACTTTGTTGGCAAGTACAAAGTAATTTACATATTACAGTACTTTTGTAAATATATAATATTACAAAAGACTGTTTCTTTTTTTTTCTTCCCTTTTTATCGCTCAGCGGAAAGACTCTGGCAGGACCATATCCCTCGCCCAGTTATCCCATTTGACACGCGCCATCCCGTCCGCATCTAGTCAAATAAGCTACTGAGCTGGTCGCTTACCTGCAACATTAGCAAAAATGGTGAGTTACAGGCTCAGTAAGTTCAAACATGCAAGAAATAAAATTTCTATAAATAGTACTATTCATCATGAATAGTATCATTGACCACTATTCATAGGTGAATAGTAAGGTTGACCACTATTCATACGTGAATAGTAAGGTTGACCACAACACAGTGTCACAACAGTACATCTACCGCGATGTTAGTACTCTCACTAAACTGTCTTATGCTCAATTATGGCATAGTTTCAGTTTTAGGTAATTATCTTGCTTATGTTCTGGTTTTGAGCTCAGGTTGGCAGTACCATTTAAGTGCGCATGACTGGGAGCGGTACATTAGTGCTGACCTCCACAGCCTTAATCTCATAGCCTCGAAGGCAAAATTTTATATGACTGGGAGCGGTACATCAGTGTTGACCTCCACAGCCTTATTCTCATAGCCCCGAAGGCAAAAGTACCTCCCTGTACGGAAGGCTGGTACGCCAGAAAGTGGTTTCATTACCGACTTTTTAAAATTCTAACCCGGTGACTTCATATTGCCCCGTGGTTAGGAATGGTTCACATTTTAATTTTTAGGGGAGTGAGTGTCATTAACCTCGTTCTAGTGCTCGAAGCACAATTAACAATGTGTCCATTCTCAATAGTGCCCGTAGCACATTACGTCTCTCTCTCTACTCTATGATAGTGCCCGTAGCACATATGTACCTAACTTATAGTTAGTACATCAAAGTTAGCAACAATAATGCTATATGTTGCAGACAGGTAAATGTCTGAACTTACCTTATCGGTCTCTTCCCTTTTTCTCTCTCTCGGATCTTTGATCGCCTTCCTCGTAGGTCGATTTTTGGATCCTACAGACAAAACCTTGTCTGTTAATTTTTATTTCCATTTATAGCTTTTATTTTTCATTTAAAAGCTTAAATAAAACCTATTTATAACTTTTTAGGCTTTATTTATCATTTTCCCCATTTTTTCTCAACTTTTGAAAAATTACAATTTTGCCCCTGTATTTTGGTAAAATTACGATTTTGCCCCTATATTTTGGCAAAATTATAATTTTACCCCTGACGGAATTTTCCCGATCCAGACTGTATTTTTGGCTCTCAGGAACTTTTCTGACTCTTTTCTAATCATTACCGGGTTCATTTCTATTTTATTTCCACTTTTCACTTTCCCGACCCTCAAGAAGCACTATTCCGACCCCTACGTCGGTTTAGCGATTTTCTATCGTTTCGGAGCCTCAAATGAACGTTTCACTAGTATTTAAAACGTTCATCTAGACATTCCCGACCTAGGTCTCCGAGGTTCGGATTTTCCATTCCCGACTCGGACCTTTATTTCATTTCCAAAAACGCCCCCCCCTCGGGGTCGGTTTTTTTTCAATTTCACTCGTGTTTTAAATTTTTAAGGGGACGGGTTACTATTCATGAACCGCCCCTTAGGTTTCCCTTGTTAAATTTTTCGTTAGGGACTCGGGTTTCCGACCCGACCCCAAACTTTTTATTTTTAATTCCCATTTTGCCCCGAATGCCGTTTTCGAAATTTCGGCAGCATTTCGGCGTAAATTTAAGGCTTCCGGCGTTAGGTACGCCTCAAACCGTATGTACCTGCCACGTACTATACCACAAGCCTATTTTATGTAAAAGTTTTCCAAACTTTTACATAAAAGCTCACAAAATTATAATTTCACATTTTGACCCACATTACAAAATTTTTTCTAAATTTTGTCCATAGTTTTGGTTTCGGTTTTCACAACCAAACCGAACCAAAATTTCTCAAACTTTTCAACCGCTTTTTAGGCTATTCAATGCCATTTTTTTAACACATTTTCAAGCCCATTTTCAATGCATTTTCAACCAAATTCTTAGGGTTTTTAAGCACTTATAACCCACGGCCAATGAATGAAAATCCTGCTCAACATTTTTGTTTCATGCTTTCAATTATAAATTCATCATTTACATATTAAAATGCATGATTTCAACAAACCAAACATCACATAAAACCATGCAAATTTTTCTTCGAAACCCTTAGAATTCCCATGGCCACATTATGTAAATGCACACCAAATTTTTTTTCAAGCTTTCCATAATGAAATTCATGGTTTATTCTTCACAAAATTTAACTTGAAAGCATGTTATCAATTAAACCACAAAAATTTTTCATTGTTTACCTAAGGTAACCCACGGTTTTACCCTTGGAAAACCAACCAAAAATTGGTTTTTCTTTAAACCAATTACATGGTTTTCTTCCTATTTACACCCTTAACAAAACCCAACATCAAATCAACGAAAAACAACCAAAAATTTTCCATCTTTTTTCACTATTCACCCCACGGTTTTCTTGAAGAAAAACCAAGAAAAAGTTAAGTGCAAGGGGAGTTACCTTAGTCAATTGCTTCCTTTGTCTTCAAGGAATGTTTTGACACCCTTTTTGTGAAAGAAAATTGAAGAATTCTCTTAGTCTCCCTTGGTAGCTCACGGCTCCCCCATGGAATAACACTTAGAAATTTTTTTTTTCTTTTGGTTTTGGCTTTGAAACATGTTTCGGCCACTTTGTCACTAAAGTTGCCGACTTAAGCAACTAAAAGCCAATTAATTTGGCCATTAACCAATGAGAATTAAACACCTTTCAAAGCCATTTCTTTCCACCTTTTTCAAAAATTAAAATGGTGTATTTTTGGCCAAATCTTGGCCTTTAGATCAAAAAGTAGATGAATCATGGCCATTAATGCTACCAACCACCATTTTAATCCCATTTATTAAATGGATTAATGATGTCATAATTGCTAAAGTAAAAGTTGACTTTGACTTTTACTATTCACATTAATTCGACTACTTTTTGACCGATACCGGTTCGAGCCGAAATTTTCCTGAAATCGTCCCGGCGTGTTCCTGAGGTCTCCTGTGCAGTCGGATCAATTTAAACTACTTCCGTTTGGTTAAAATTAATCCCGGAAGTTTTCCGTCTATTATTGTCCCGGTTAGGGTTTTCAATGCCGGTTTTGGCATCGTTTCACCCGTTTCAACTCAGTGAATTTTTCCCACACTGAATTTTTACTCGTCAGTATTGTTAGAACATTTTCATATATTCTAAACAATATAAATACATTTATTTCACTCTTTAAATAGTACAAATTGTTATATACATATATTTGTACATTTTCATCCGAGAATTGCCTGAATTTCTCGGTTGTCACATTCACCCCTCCTTATAAAATTTTCGTCCTCGAAAATTAGAACAAATGGGGGTATAAACTCCTCATCTCATCTTCTCGTTCCCACGTAGCTTGTTCAATGTTGTGATTTTTCCACAAAATCTTCACTAGTGGGATTGTCTTATTCCTCAGTACTTTCTCTTCACGAGCCAGTACTCGAATAGGTTTTTCCTCATATGTCAAATCCTCATGGATTTGAATAGGCTCATGCTTCAACACATGGGACGGATCTGGTATATACTTTCTCAGCATCAACACATGAAATACATTATGCACTACCGACAATTCTGGAGGTAACGCTAATCTGTAAGCGACCTTTCCAATGCGTTCGATAATTTCATAAGGTCCCATATTTCTTGGACTTAGTTTCCGCTTCTTACCGAAACGCATAATCCCCGTCATGGGCGATACCTTGAGGAATACAAAGTCTCCTTCCTCAAACTCTAAGGATCTCCGCCTCTTGTCCGCATAACTCTTTTGTCGGCTTTGCGCAATTTTCATTTGTCGCTGAATTCTAGCAACTGCATCGGAAGTCTCTTTTATGAAGTCCGTCTTATGCAACTGCTTCTCTCGCAAATCATACCAGTGTAATGGTGATCTGCACTTCCGTCCATATAAAGCCTCGTAAGGTGCCATGCCTATAGAAGCTTGGTAACTATTATTGTACGAGAATTCAATCAATGGTAACTTCTCGTTCCAATTTCCCGTAAAATCCATAACACACGCTCGAAGCATGTCCTCTAAGGTTTGAATTGTCCGCTCCGACTGTCCGTCTGTTTGCAGATGAAAAGCCATACTGAGTCTCAATTCAGTACCCATGGCCTCTTGCACACACTTCCAGAAATTCAAAGTGAATCGTGCATCTCGATCTGATACAATGGATTTTGGTACTCCATGTAATCTGACGACATGAGTTACATATAACTGAGCAAATTTTTCCAATGAAAAAGTCATCTTGACAGCTATAAACCGTGCCGTCTTGGTCAGTCTGTCCACAATAACCCAAATGGCATTGTAACCTTCTTGGGTTTTTGGGAGTCCCACTACAAAATCCATCGTAATGTGTTCCCATTTCCATTCAGGAATCTCCAACGGTTCCAATCTTCCCGCTTGATGTTTATGTTCCGCTTTGATTCTTTGACAGGTCATGCATCTGCTCACGAATTTCGCTATATCGTTCTTCATCCCTTTCCACCAGAACTGTAACTACAAGTCCTGATACATTTTGCTAGCTCCGGGATGAACTGAATAGGGTGTCTCATGGGCTTCTGACATGATCCGTCTTCTAAGTTCCTCATTAGCTGGAACATTTATCCTTCCTTGATAAAGGATCATTCCATCCTTGGAAATTCCTTCTTGAGAACTTGTCATTGTTGGATCTCGCCTCTGAGCTTCCTTTATATCCTCAAATAGCGATGATTCCACTTGGAGTGCAGCTAGTCTTCCAGATATCAGCTCCAAGTTCAAAGAATTTATCTCTTGCTGCAATGGCTTCAGAAGCCTGTTTATCGGTAGCTGGTGCGATATGGTAGACTTTTTACTTAGAGCATCCGCTACACGGTTGGCCTTCCCTGGATGGTATAGGATTTCACAATCATAGTCCTTCACCAGTTCCAACCATCGTCTTTGTCGCATATTGAGCTCTTTTTGCATGAAGAAATACTTCAGGCTTTGGTGATCAATGAAAATCTGACATTGAGCTCCATAAAGATAGTGTTGCCAAATTTTAAGTGCGAACACTACTGCCGCAAGTTCAAGGTCATGCGTAGGATAATTCCTTTCATGATCCTTTAATTGACGGGAAGCATAAGCAATCACCTTGCCGTCTTGCATTAGGACTGCTCCCAATCCTATTTTAGATGCATCACTGTAGATCACAAACTTCTCCCCTTCAGTGGGAAGCGTAAGGATTGGTGCGCTTGTCAGTCGCCTCTTTAACTCCTGGAAGCTTCTTTCGCATTCCGTAGTCCACTCGTACTTCCTTTCCTTGCGTGTAAGAGCAGTAAGAGGTGCAGCTAAACGCGCAAATCCCTCTACAAATCGTCGATAATAACCAGCTAACCCCAAGAAACTGCGTATTTCCGTCACACTCTTGGGTGCAGGCCACTGGTTAATTGCATCTACCTTCGTCGGATCTACAGCAATACCTTCCTGGGATACAACATGTCCGAGAAAATGTACTCTATCCAGCCAAAACTCACATTTTGAGAATTTGGCATACAGTTGATGCTTCCTTATCGTATTCAACACGATCCTCAGATGCTCCTTATGCTCCTCATGAGTCATCGAGTATATAAGAATGTCATCAATGAATACAATGACAAACTTATCCAAATACTCTTTAAAAATTCTGTTCATCAAGTCCATGAACGCTGCCGGCGCATTTGTTAATCCAAATGGCATCACAAGAAACTCGTAGTGACCATAACGAGTCCTAAACGCCGTCTTAGGAATATCACTTTCTTTAATTCTCAGCTGGTGATATCCTGATCGTAAATCGATCTTGGAAAATACCGCTGCGCCTTTTAACTGGTCGAATAGGTCATCAATTCTAGGTAACGGATACCTATTTTTGATCGTAACCTTATTCAACTCCCGATAATCAATGCACAAACGGAATGTTCCATCGTTTTTCTTAACGAATAACACAGGTGCACCCCATGGAGAAAAACTCGGCCTGATGAATCCTTTATCCAAAATCTCCTTTAATTGTACCTGTAACTCCTTTAACTCCACTGGAGCCATGTGGTAAGGTGCTTTGGAAATAGGTGCCGTTCCAGGCATCAACTCAATTTCGAACGAGATTTCTCTCTCTGGTGGTATCCCTGGTAACTCTTCCGGAAATACGTCAAGAAATTCATTAACCACAAGAACATCTTCAGGTTGAAGTTTCTGTTCCTCTGTAGTGTCCACCACATATGCCAGATATCCCATGCAACCACTGGCTATCAGCTCGCTTGCTCTCAGCGAACTGATCATCATCTTCCCAGGTTTTCGAGAAGTATCAACATATTCGAAACTCTCTTCTTCCTCAGGTTGGAATACTATCTTTCGATTTCGGCACTCGATCGTAGCTTGGTATTTCCCTAGGAAATCCATGCCTAGAATCACATCGTAATCCGTGATCTTCATTACGATCAACTCCGCATATAGTTCTTTATTTGCCACATATACTGGTACATGAGGTAGCCAGTATTTGGACAACAATACTTCCCCAGAGGGTAAAGCTGTCTTAAATACCCTTCCCATATTGTCCTTAGGAAGTCCTATCTTGTCAGCAAATGCATAGGAAACAAAAGAATGTGTAGTACCAGAATCGAATAGTACAGAGGCTACATGACTAGCGACAGTGAGCTGACCTGTCACTACGTTCGATGTTCCTGCCTCTGCATCCTTCTTACTGTAGGCCATCACACGAGCATCGGCACGTGGTACACGCTCCTGGCGTTGCGGCCTTACTGGTGACTCTTCAACTCTGGCCTGAAGGGAATGAGCTTGTGGGCGTGTCTGGTGTTGTTGGGAAGTGCCTTGTCCACTCTGCCTATTTGGACAGTTCCTGGCATAATGGCCTTCCTTTCCACATTCATAGCAAACAAGCGGCCCAAATCTGCATTGCCCAGAATGTCTCTTCCCGCATGTAGGACAATTTTGCACATTGGATTCCGCATTACCAGCTGTTCTCTGCTGCTGGTTTCGATTATTGCCCTGGCGATTTCCAGAAAAATTGCCTTTTCTCTTATTTTGCTGGGATCCTTGACTATTGCCCTGGCTTGGTTTAGCATTCTGATTTGGCTTGCTCGATTGACCAGCTTGTGTAGACTTCGCCAAAGCCCTCTCCTTCTTCTTGGCCTCCCAGTGTTTTTCTCTTTCTTCTTTCTGTCGGGCTACGTGAAACTCAGCTCTGATGGCCCGACTCACACAGTCTGCTACCGAAGTAGGTGGTACTTGTCCGGTGTCTACTAACGCAGCAATTTCTGGCCTGAACATCCCTATCATTTTCTGTATTTTCTCCTACTCAGTAGGGACTACATAAGGGCATAAATGGGATAACTGGTCGAACTTTCGGCAAACTTCACTTACCGACATGTTTCCTTGCGTCAATTCTGAGAATTCTTTCTGCTGTTGTCTCAGAGATGTAGGGTCGTAATATTTCTGGTTAAATTCTTCCAGAAATTCCGCCCAACTCATGGTAGACACGTCTCTTCTCATTCGTACAGTGTCCCACCAAAAACGAGCATCTTTTCTCAGCACAAAAGACGCACATGCAACCTTTTCCCGGTTGGTTAGGTTCATGAACTCCATGATCACTTGTAAGGATGACAACCAGTCTTCAGCCTCTAGAGGATTTGTAGACCCTTCAAATTCTGGCGGCCTCATACGCCTGAATCTTTCATAGAGGGGTTCTAGATTTAATACTGGTTGAGGTTCAGGAACTCTTTCATTTACAGCAGCTGGAGGGATAACCGGATCTACCTCAGCTTCCTGTTCTACTTGGGTACCCTCAGAGCCTTGTCTCTGTTCTAACTCCTCTACCCGTCGCCTCAGATTAGTATTTTCTTGCATCTGAGCTTCTAGCAGGGCTTGTATCTGATCTAATCTCTCCATAACATTAGGACGCCGTTCTCATCCCTCTGGTCGATTTCGTAAATCCACCATCTTGCCTATTGTCCTATTATAGCACAATAATTCACCGTTAGCTTTTCCATAACCACATTTGTAAAATCATATCAATTCACGAAATTTAGGGTACTGTAAAGCCACATATTGTAACACATCATCGTATAACATATAATCATTTTGATATTTCATTCATAGCAAAACATTTATATGTCATACAAAATCATCACCAGTCATATATATACATCGGCCATTTTATACATTTTGGCCACAAGTTTATACAAAAGAGCTTTTCTCTAATAGCTACTTATGTACATGTATACATATCTACTGGTCACGCATCTCCTGTATCTGGGACTAGAGGATATTCTTCTGGATCCTCATTGTCATCGGGGTCATCTGAATCGTCACCGCCCCTAGGCAATGCTCCTTGTCCTGAGTCATCACCTCTTCGTGGTCTCGACGGTCCAGCCTCATGATCATTCATCATTCTTCTCGGTTCGAAGATGCGTGCAAACATCTCATCTTGACCCAGTGTCTCTCGTCGACTCTGCATCAGATGCTCAATCAGAATCTCTCTCTCGATCGTCCTGATCGTCACCACAAACTCTTGGAGCGTCGGAGGAAACAGCTTGATTACCCTCTGTCTCAACTCCAAGGGTAAACCCCTCCAAAACAACTCACAACAGTTTGCTTCAGTGAGGTTGGGCAACGGACATCTTCTCCTAATGGTCTCCTCAAATCGTGCTGTGTAAGACATCACTGTCTCACCAGACAACATGGCCATCCTCTCAGTCTGGAGAATGTAGTCTCTAACCTCATCGAATCCAGGATACGCAGGTGTAACTGCCTCTCGTGTCTCTGGGGGTGCTGGAGCAGGTGCCGGATCCCTAGGCGGAAACTGATCAGCCAATCGCTGACAGAACTCAGCCCAACTGAATCCTAATAAAATCTCCTGATCGCAATACTGCCAGAACACTCGAGCATTTCCCAGAAACATACTGACGGCCAACTGGATCCACATATCTCGGTCGATGTCGCATATCACCATAATCCTCTCGATGGCATGGAGCCAGTCCTTTGCCTCCATTGACTGTCATCCACCGTCAAACATAGGAGGACTGCTAGCTCTGAATGCCTGTACTGCGCGTGCCGAAACTCTCACTCCAATGTGTTGGCGTCCACCAACAACTGGAATGTCCAATACTACGGGTGGATGAACTATCGGTCATGGCTGTACAACATCTACTGGCACTGGCGCTGGTGCGGGTACTAGTACTGGAGGTCTCTCGGGCACCGGGGGTCTAATTAACGGTCGTTGGGACATAGACGGCCTCACAATAGATCTCGTCCATACCCGTAATACTCCTCTCGGTCGAGGTAGCGGTGGTCTCACATAAGGAGGTCTGGTCATCTTGCTACCTATAAGATAATTATTTTCACATAAGAAAATAATTAACTAAACTTAAGTAAACTACTTACTTGGATAGCGGTGCAGGATGCGCGAAGTGTCAAATCAGGATATGGTCACACTGCTCTGATATACCAACTATAACTGCAGTTGGTAATCCAAACTAGATCCATCGTAATTCCGCTCTAATACCAACTGTGGCAGCAGTTGGTATTATAGACTACACCAACCGTAAACCCGCTCTGATACCAACTGTGACAGCCCGCCCCTCGTAGAGATCATACAATACTATTACAATTGAGTTTTATCACTAACTGCGATAGATTGTACTCTCATGGGTCGCCGGCTTATCTCTCTTTCTTTTTAAGTCATGACGTTTTTGAGAAATTTTTTTTTTCTTTTTAAACATCATGTAAATATTTCCCACCATTTACTTTGTCGGCAAGTACAAAGTAATTTACATATTACAGTACTTTTGTAAATATATAATATTACAAAAGACTGTTTCTTTTTTTTTCTTCCTTTTTTATTGCTCAGCGGAAAGACTCTGACAGGACCATATCCCTCGCCCAGTTATCCCATTTGACACGCGCCATCCCGTCCGCATCCAGTCAAATAAGCTACTGAGCTGGTCGCTTACCTGCAACATTAGCAAAAATGGTGAGCTACAGGCTCAGTAAGTTCAAACATGCAAGAAATAAAACTTCTATGAATAGTACTATTCATCATGAATAGTATCGTTGACCACTATTCATAGGTGAATAGTAACTTTGACCACTATTCATACGTGAATAGTAAGGTTGACCACAACACAGTGTCACAACAGTACATCTACCGCGATGTTAGTACTCTCACTAAACTATCTTATGCTCAATTATGGCATAGTTTCAGTTTTAGGTAATTATCTTGCTTATGTTCTGGTTTTGAGCTCAGGTTGGTAACACCATTTAAGTGCGCATGACTGGGAGCGGTACATTAGTGCTGACCTCCACAGCCTTAATCTCATAGCCCCGAAGGCAAAATTTTATATGACTGGGAGCGGTACATCAATGCTGACCTCCACCGCCTTATTCTCATATCCCCGAAGGCAAAAGTACCTCCCTGTACGGAAGGCTGGTACGCCAGAAAGTGGTTTCATTACCGACTTTTTAAAATTCTAACCCGGTGACTTCATATTGCCCCGTGGTTAGGAATGGTTCACATTTTAATTTTTAGGGGAGTGAGTGTCATTAACCTCACTCTAGTGCCCGAAGCACAATTAACAATGTGTCCATTCTCAATAGTGCCCGTAGCACATTACGTCTCTCTCTCTACTCTATGATAGTGCCCGTAGCACATATGTACCTAACTTATAGTTAGTACATCAAAGTTAGCAACAATAATGCTATATGTTGCAGACAGGTAAATGTCTGAACTTACCTTATCGGTCTCTTCCCTTTTTCTCTCTCTCGGATCTTTGATCGCCTTCCTCGTAGGTCGATTTTTGGATCCTACAGACAAAACCTTGTCTGTTAATTTTTATTTCCATTTATAGCTTTTATTTTTCATTTAAAAGCTTAAATAAAACCTATTTATAACTTTTTAGGCTTTATTTATCATTTTCCCCATTTTTTCTCAACTTTTGAAAAATTACAATTTTACCCTTGTATTTTGGCAAAATTACAATTTTGCCCCTGACGGAAATTTTCTCGATCCAGACTGCATTTTTGGCTCTCAGGAACTTTTCTGACTCTTTTCTAATCATTACCGGGTTCATTTCTATTTTATTTTCACTTTTCACTTTCCCGACCCTCGGGAAGCACTATTCCGACCCCTACGTCGGTTTAGTGATTTTCTATCGTTTCGGAGCTTCAAATGGACGTTTCACTAGTATTTAAAACGTTCATCTAGACATTCCCGACCTAGGTCTCCGAGGTTCGGATTTTCCGTTCCCGACTCGGACCTTTATTTCATTTCCAAAAACGCCCCCCCCCCCTCGGGGTCGGTTTTTTTTCAATTTCACTCGCGTTTTAAATTTTTAAGGGGACGGATCACTATTCACGAACCGCCCCTTAGGTTTCCCTTGTTAAATTTTTCGTTAGGGACTCGGGTTTCCGACCCGACCCCAAACTTTTTATTTTTAATTCCCATTTTGCCCCGAATGCCGTTTTTGAAATTTCGGCAGCATTTCGGCGTAAATTTAAGGCTTCCGGTGTTAGGTACGCCTCAAACCGTATGTACCTGCCACGTACTATACTACAAGCCTATTTTATGTAAAATTTTTCCAAACTTTTACATAAAAGCTCACAAAATTCCAATTTCACATTTTGACCCACATTACAAAATTTTTTCTCAATTTTGTCCATAGTTTTGGTTTCGGTTTTCACAACCAAACCGAACCAAAATTTCTCAAACTTTTCAACCGCTTTTTAGGCTATTCAATGCCATTTTTTTAACACATTTTCAAGCCCATTTTCAATGCATTTTCAACCAAATTCTTAGGGTTTTTAAGCACTTATAACCCACGGCCAATGAATGAAAATCCTGCTCAACATTTTTGTTTCATGCTTTCAATTATAAATTCATCATTTACATATTAAAATGCATGATTTCAACTAACCAAACATCACATAAAACCATGCAAATTTTTCTTCCAAACCCTTAGAATTCCCACGGCCACATTATGTAAATGCACACCAAATTTTTTTTCAAGCTTTCCATAATGAAATTCATGGTTTATTCTTTACAAAATTGAACTTGAAAGCATGTTATCAATTAAACCACAAAAATTTTGTGACGCCTTAAATTTTATTTAAGGGTCAATATATAATTTAAATAAAATTAGTGTGCCAAAAATTAATTAAAAATCCTTTTGGAAACCCTAGGTTGGTTTCCTAGTCAATTTCCGCTCAAAAAGTCAACAATTTGAACTTCAAAAAGAAACCCTAAAATATTCAGCCATCACTTGGGATTTTAATTAAAATTTAAATTCCATGAATCCAAGGAGGATTCAAATTCAAATTTCATTCCTTAGATATAAAGAAGAAATTCGGCCATAAAGTGTAGGAAATAAAGGAGATTTTATTTGAATTAAAAGCTAGGTTAAAACTCAATTAAAATTCAAATTATTTTTCCTTAAAAACTAAGGGATAATTTTGGCCACTTAAGGGGAAATAAGAGAGAAAACCCTAGCCTCAAAACAGCACAAAAACTTTCCCTTTTGCCCCTTAAAATTTTCAGCCAAACAAGGAAGAGAAAGGGAAAGAAAAACCTAGTATAAAAACCCCCTTTTAACTCTCATTCACCCCTCCTTTCCCCCTCAAAATTTCGGCCAGCTTTCCCCCTCTTCCCTCTCTGAATTTTCTCTCCCAAAACACACCCAAAACAGCAAACAAAACCTACCAAAAGGTAGCTCAAAGATTCAACAACTTTTGAGACAAAAACAAGGTGAGAAATCAAACTTTTTCCTTCCTTCTCCTTTTGATTTTAAATCCGAAATTTATATGGTTTTCTCCACTATTTCCATACTGTTTTGAAGACTCCAATACTCACACAAATTCAGCCAAAAGGGAGACCAAGTATCAAAAATAGGGCAGCACAAACAAGGTGTGATTTTTCTCTCAAACCCTAAAATTTTGCCTCATTGATCCCCTTTTCAAAAACCCTATTATCATATGTGTAAGATTTTATGATTTTGTCAAGTTGATTCTTGGGTTGTGTTAATGACATATAAATAAGGTTTTCCACAAAAGGTCGTGATCATTGGATGAAAATTGAATTGGTTTGAGGCTAATCAAAATTCGGACACAGAAAAACGGAAATCTGGAAAATTACCATAAGAACACTAAATTTGTGTCAGCCATAACTTGAGTTTTAAAAACGATTTTTGAGTGATTCTTGAGCCTAAAATTAAATTCAATATGTCCCCTAAATTCCTACAAAATTTCAGAACCAAAATCATCCGTTTGCCTAGTCAAACTATTTTTCTAAGATAGGCGGACAGAACTGCCAGGTTTTGAACCGAAACTGAAACCCAGATTTTTATGCCTGAAAACAACCCTCGGTTTTTGGCCTAGTTGAATGACCAAATGATGTCTAAAAATTATAAAAATTATATGGAATTAAAGCTACGGATGTCTAGTTTAACATATTAAAAATTTAGAATTTTTGGGATTAAAAATGAATTGATATTGATTTTACAATCAGCCTAGGTCAGTCTGCCTATGACCAAAAATATTCTAACTTAGAGTTTTTCACAAATTTTAAATCCCAAATGTTTATTAAATGTTTTAAAATCTTTTGTGGCACACTAAAATGATTGGATGATTATGTCTAGACCTAGACTAATCATATGTTGTGATTATAGGACTTATTTGACGTTCTTGCTGGATTTGTGGATCACGTTATCGTAACGCTTGTGCGATAATCAAGGTAGGACGTTCTAGCCTTTTCTGGGAGTAGTCAAGTGTTTTAAATTCCCCTGTTTTATCGATGGCATGCTGTTTTCAGTTTATGAAATTTTTATATTGTTTTTGGATGGAATAAACGCATGCAAAGTGTTTTGTATTAAATGTGTATTTTAAAGCGTGTTTTGATTAATGGCATAATATAACTTGGTAAATACCATCTTTTGAATAATCCGGTGAACATAATTGAGCTCTAGTTCACGATCATTGTAAATGATGCGTGCGTCCCAGAGTTGACGCCATGGGGGAAGGTCCCTAAACCTGCGCAGGGCCGTTCGGCCTATTTAGACCGTAACGAGATGATCTAGGATAATTCAAATTCGAGGCACGTATATTATAGCTACGACAAGTCCTCACTCATAATATGATGGTTGTTTTAATGATTTATTATTTTAATATTGGGGCACGTATATTGCAGCTACGCTAAGTCCTCAGCAGAATAAAACTTGCATTAAAAATGTTTTTCACGAAATTGTTGATTATTTTTTTGTTATGATTATTATGTCATGTATTTTTTTTTAAATTGTTGATTATTTTTGGAAACGAATATTATGCCATATTTTTAAATGTTATCTGTTAACCCACCTTTGTTTCTGTCCTACTGAGCCAGCGCTTACGTCCCTTTTTCTTTGTGATTTCAAAATGACTACTTCCAGGTATGGGAGGTAGCAGTTCCGAAATTCGTTGAGATATCCGTTACTACCGAAGATGATGCTATCCGTTTTCTCCATCTTCTTCTTTATGTTTCTCGTTCTGATGTAATGAGACTTTAAGTTTGTATCTTATTTCATGTTATTTAAATTTTATGCTTGGGAATATTTTATGGTTGGTAATTTCTTTTGACAACCAATTTTCTGTTTGACTTCCGCATTAAAAAGCATTTATTTTCTCCTTTATTTTATTTTGTGGTTATGATGCTACTTTATAATTAGGCTTAGCTAAATTATAATGTTGACCCGTTGTTTTTGTAATAAATGTTTTCCTTAAATCTCGGGTTGATATTATGATTTGGCTGCCGTGTCACGTGTCTAAATTTTGGGCCGTGACAAATTTTTCATTGTTTACCTAAGGTAACCCACGGTTTTACCCTTGGAAAACCAACCAAAAATTGGTTTTTCTTTAAACCAATTGCATGGTTTTCATCCTATTTACACCCTTAACAAAACCCAACATCAAATCAATGAAAAACAACCAAAAATTTTCCATCTTTTTTCACTATTCACCCCACGGTTTTCTTGAAGAAAAACCAAGAAAAAGTTAAGTGCAAGGGGAGTTACCTTAGTCAATTGCTTCCTTTGTCTTCAAGGAATGTTTTGACACCCTTTTTGTGAAAGAAAATTGAAGAATTCTCTTAGTCTCCCTTGGTAGCTCACGGCTCCCCCATGGAATAACACTTAGAAATTTTTTTTCTTTTGGTTTTGGCTTTGAAACATGTTTCGGCCACTTTGTCACTAAAGTTGCCGACTTAAGCAACTAAAAGCCAATTAATTTGGCCATTAACCAATGAGAATTAAACACCTTTCAAAGCCATTTCTTTCCACCTTTTTCAAAAATTAAAATGGTGTATTTTTGGCCAAATCTTGGCCTTTAGATCAAAAAGTAGATGAATCATGGCCATTAATGCTACCAACCACCATTTTAATCCCATTTATTAAATGGATTAATGATGTCATAATTGCTAAAGTAAAAGTTGACTTTGACTTTTACTATTCACATTAATTCGACTACTTTTTGACCGATACCGGTTCGAGCCGAAATTTTCCTGAAATCGTCCCGGCGTGTTCCTGAGGTCTCCTGTGCAGTCGGATCAATTTAAACTACTTCCGTTTGGTTAAAATTAATCCCGGAAGTTTTCCGTCTATTATTGTCCCGGTTAGGGTTTTCAATGCCGGTTTTGGCACCGTTTCACCCGTTTCAACTCAGTGAATTTTTCCCACACTGAATTTTTGCTCGTCAGTATTGTTAGAACATTTTCATATATTCTAAACAATATAAATACATTTATTTCACTCTTTAAATAGTACAAATTGTTATATACATACATTTGTACATTTTCATCCGAGAATTGCCTGAATTTCTCGGTTGTCACAAGGGACTCGGGTTTCCGACCCGACCCCAAACTTTTATCTTTAATTCCCATTTTACCCCAAATGCTGTTTTCGAAATTTCGGCAGCATTTCAGCGTAATTTTAAGGCTACCGGCGTTAGGTACGCCTCGAACCATATGTACCTGCCACGTACTATACCACAAGCCTATTTTATGTAAAAGTTTTCCAAACTTTTACATAAAAGCTCACAAAATTTCAATTTGCATTTTAACCCACATTACACAAAAATTTTTCATTTTCATCCTTAGTTTTTGGCCACGGTTTTGACAATCAAAACCTAACCAAAACTTCTCAATTTTTCATCAAAGCTTAGGCTATTAAAATGTCATTTTCTAACACATTTTCAAGCCCATTTTCATTGCATTTTTCAACAATTTTCCTAGGGTTTTTAATCACCAATAACCCACGGCCACACTAATAAAACATACTCCAAAATTTTCTTTTCATGCTTTCAATCACAATTCCATCATTCACATTATAAAATGCATGATTTCAATTATCCAAATATCAAGTAAACCATGCAAAATTTTCTTCCAAACCCTTGTTACCCCACGGCCACATTAGGGTAGTTCACACCAAAATATTTTTTCAAGCTTTTCATAATGCAAACCATGCTTTATTCTTAACAAAATTTAAATTGAAAGCATGTTAACAATTAAACCACAAAAATTTCTCATTGCTTATTCTTGGTAACCCACGGTTTTACCCTTGGAAAACCAACAAAATTTTGGTTTTTCTTTAAACCAATTACATGGTTTTCTTCCTAATTACACCCTTAACAAAACCCAAACACCAAATCAATGAAAACAACCAAAATTTTTCCATCTTTTTTTCACTATTCATCACACGGTTTTCTTGAAAAAAAACCAAGAAAAAGTTTAATCCAAGGGGAGTTACCTTGTTCACTTGCTTCCTTTGTCTTCAAGGAATGCTTTGACACAATTTTTGTGAAAGAAAATTGAAGAAATCACTTGTCTCTCTCTTGGTTCCTCACGGCTCACTATGGAAGAACACTTAGAAAATTTTTCTTTGGTTTTTGTCTTTCAAAATGTGTCTCGGCCATTTGGTTTAAAATGTTGCCGACTTAACCATGAAATAAGCCAATTAATTTGGCCTTTAACCAATCAAATTTCAACACATTTCACCTTAATTCTTTCCAACATTTTCAAAAAATCAAAATGGTGAATTTTGGCCAAATCTTGGCCTTTCGATCAAAAAGCAAATGAATCATGGCCATTAATGCTACCAACTACCGTTTTCTTCCCATTTATTAAAGGGATTTATGATGTCATAAATGCTAAAGCAAAAGTTGACTTTGAATTTTACTATTCACATTAATTCGACTACTTTTTGACCGATACCGGTTCGAGCCGAAATTTTCCTGAAATCGTCCCGGTGTGTTCCTGAGGTCTCCTGTGCAGGCGGATCAATTTAAACTGCTTCCGTTTGATCAAAATTAATCCCGAAAGTTTTCCGTCTTTTATTGCCCCGGTTAGGGTTTTCAATGCCGGTTTTGGCACCGTTTTACCCGTTTCAACTCAGTGAATTTTTCCAACACTGAATTCTTACTCGTCAGTATTGTTAGAACATTTTCATATATTCTAAACAATATAAATACATTTATTTCACTCTTTAAATAGTACAAATTGTTATATACATATATTTGTACATTTTCATCCGAGAATTGCCTGAATTTCCCGGTTGTCACATAGACGACGTCCCAATATGACACGATAGTTGTATTGAACATCATGAAAATAAGAAAAGAAAGGAAAGATATAATATGTATATTTATATCTATAATGCTTAAAATGAAGTTGTTTGGTAAGAACGAAAATGATATGTAAATACGAATCTCAAATACAAAATTTGAGAAGCTTATGTTTTCTTTTCCCATTATGTGATAGGGTTACATAGGTGACAATGGCAAGAACAAGAGCCCAAACAAACCAAGCTACGTGAGACGACGAGCTACTGGCACGTCTCGCAACGATGGAGGAAATGATGGTAAATCAATAACAGGAGCTTAACCAACTCAGAGAACAAATGAACCGACAACAAAAGGCACCACAACCATGGAGGTACCAGTCCAAGCTGCACCAGCAGCCCCAGACGCTCCCAGAGAGCAAGTGGCCCCACCAGCCCAAGCGATGCCAGCACCATTGGCTGTGGCTACTCTTGGAGTAGCCAATATTATTGTACCAGCCCATAGAGAGGGCGACTTATATGAGCGGTTTAGGCGCATGAAGGTACCTGAATTTGAAGGGATTACAAACCCTATTGAAGCCGAAGATTGGCTGACTGATGTCCAAGTCATTTTAGACCTCGTGGGACTGACCGAAGGAGAAAAAGTTATATGCGCATCCCTAGCCCTGCAGAAAGGAGCACGCTAGTGGTGGAAGACCATGGCTATCAAAAGGAACATCAATGAAATCAATTGGATAGACTTCATCACCAAGTTCAGAGAAATGTACTTCAACGACGAAGCTTTAGTAGTCCAGTAGGATGAATTTAACAATTTACGCTAAGGAGGCATGACGGTCATAAAGGCCGTAAGAAAATTCAAACAGCTAGCTCTACTTTGCCCCGACCTAGTGCCAACTGAGAAGGAAAAGGTCAGGAGGATGCTGAAAATGTTTTAGATGGATATAGCCATCCAAGTCTGCAGCAGTAGCCATGGGCCAACAACCATGGCCGAATGTGTCAATAGAGCCATCCGGGCTAAGTATTGGCTAGCCCAAGACAAAGAAAGGAGGGCACATATCTTCAAGGCAAAGAGAGAAAAGAAGAACCAATAGAAGGGCAGAGTACGAGAAACAACAAACACAACTGGCTATCCAACAACAATAATAAGAGGAAAGGGAATCCAGGCAATCAAGGCCAACAAAGGAACTTTCCTCAGAAGAAAAATAACCGAGGAGGAAATAGAAATCAACACCCGCCTTGTCCAAAATGCAGAAAGAGCCACCTGGGAGAATGCCGCCAGGGCACCAACGGCTGTTACATATGTGGCAAGGAAGGCCACTTTGGTAAACACTACCGCTCGAACCCGCAAAATCAATAAGGTCAAGCCCACCCTACTAGCGGACAACTACACGCCACCCACGGAAGGATTGAAGGCCCAACGATCAGCCAAGGTAGATTAGAAGCTCCAGAGCCACAAGGGAGGATTTATGCCTTTACTCACGAGGATGCAGAGGCCGGAACCTTGACTGTGGTGACATATCAGCTTTCTGTCGTCAACTCCATTGCACTAGTTTTGTTTGATTCCGGCGCTACGTATTCTTTTGCATCATCAAAATTTGCTAGGAGGTTAGGCAAGAACTTAAATAAGATGAACCAGACTTTTCGAATTGCCCTTCCTTCTGGGGAAGTTCTGTTTTCTAGCTATTGGATACATCACGTACCAATAGTTATTAGTGGGCATGAGCTGAGTGTGGACCTAATCGTCATCGAGATGTATGACTACGACATGATTATAGGAATGGATTTCTTTGCCAAGTACCATGCTGTTATAGACTGTCAGAGACGGGAGGTGACCTTCCACCTGAGCGGACATGAAAAATTTGTCTACAAGGGCTTATCGTCAAAGCAACCAAAGACGATGATATCAGTAATGAAGGCTCACCAGCTACTATTTAGTGGATGCACAGGTTTTCTTGCACACATAATGGATATGACCCAGGAAGCGAAAACCAGACCGGACAATGTGCCAGTAGTAAAGGAGTTCATGGAAGTATTCCCCGAAGATCTTCCAGGACTTCCGTTGGAGCGGGAGATATCATTTGAAATCGAACTATTACTAGGATCGACACCTGTATCCAAGGTTCCCTACAAAATGGGCCCGGCAGAATTGAAAGAGCTTCAAACTCAGTTAAAGGAGCTGATGGACAATGGTTTCATTTGACAGAGCTGCTCACCATGGGGAGCACCAATCTTATTTGTAAAGAAGAAAGACGGAACGTTGCGAATGTGCATAGACTACCGGGAGTTGAACAAGATCACGATCAAGAACAAGTATCCGTTGCCATGGATCGATGATTTGTTCGACTAGCTATGAGGCGCTGCCATATTTTCCAAGATCGACCTACGTTCTGGGTACCACCAATTGCAAATCCGAGATGTAGACATCCCCAAGACAGCATTCTGAACACGTTATAGACATTATGAGTTCCTCGTTATGTTGTTCGGACTGACAAATGCACCTGTCACTTTCATGGATCTAATGAACTGAGTATTCAAGGAGTTCTTGGACAAGTTTGTCATTGTGTTTATTGACAACATACTTGTATATTCTAAGATAAAGGAAGAGCATGCGGAGCATTTGAGAGCCGTCCTACTCAAGCTTAAGGAGCAACAACTATATGCCAAATTCTCTAAGTGTGAATTTTGGCTGGAGAAGGTTCATTTTCTCTTTCACGTGGTCTCCCATGAGGGAATATCCGTGGACCCAACAAAGGTAGAAGCAGTTAGCAATTGGCCGACTCTGAAAAATGTAATAGAAATCCACAGCTTCTTAGGTTTAGTGGGATACTACCGACACTTTGTGGAAGGATTCTTGAAGCTAGTCGTACCACTCACGACGCTAACCAAGAAGGAAAAGAAGTACAAGTGGTCTGAAAAGTGCGAAAAGAGCTTTCAGGAGCTAAAAAGCTGACTCACGAGTGCTCCAATCCTGACCATACCAGATGCTGAACAAGGGAATTTTGTAATTTACAGCGACGTATCCAAGACTGGACTAGGAGCTGTGTTAATGCAAGGTGGTAGGGTAGTCGCATACACGTCGCGACAACTCAAGAACCACGAAAGGAACTACCCGACGCACGACCTGGAGCTTGCAGCGGTGGTCTTTACGCTTGAAATGTGGAGGCATTACCTATATGGCATCAAGTGCGAGATCTACACGGACCACCAGAGCCTCAAATACATTTTCACGTAGAAGGAGCTTAATATGAGGCAACGAAGATGGCTGGAGCTGGTAAAGGATTATGACTACGAGGAAAAGCCAATAAGGTGGCTGATGCATTGAGCAAGATGCACTCTTCGACGCTTATGACCATCCAAGCCCTGCCGGAAGCACTATAAAGGGAGCTACAGAGCAGCGAGATTGAGATGTTGACAAGAAGGTTGTCTGAAATGACCCTCCAGTTAACACTCGTAGAGGAAATCAAGGCTGGCCAGGACCTCAATTCATCCCTGTATAAGTTCAAAAGGGAGGCAATAGAGGACCAGAATTCAGAGTTTCAGGTCTCTAAGGATGACATACTCTATTTTAGAGATAGAGTGTCTGCTCCAAAGGATGAAGAACTCAAGAAGCGGATCCTATCAGAAGCTCATGCCACGCTGTACTCGATACATCCAGGAGCAAATAAGATGTACCAAGGCTTGAAAGGAAATTTTTGGTGGCCAAACATGAAGAATGATGTCACCGAGTTCGTAGCAAGGTGGCTCACCTGCCAAAAAATTAAAGCAAAACATCAGCGACCGGGAGGCGAGCTGTAGAAGATCGAGCGACCAGAGTGGAAATAGGAGCAAATTACCATGGATTTTGTGGTCGGATTGCCCAGAACCTTAAGCGGGAACGATGCCATCTGGGTAATTGTCGATCGACTAACGAAGTCAGCTCGATTTTTAGCCATGAAGTTGAGCTACTTGGTAGAGAGGTTAGTAGAAATGTACGTCGCTCAAGTAGTAAGGCTGCATGGAGTACCCAAATCAATCATCTTAGATCGTGATGGACACTTCACTTCAAGATTTTGGCAAAGCGTTCAAGCTGCAATGGGAACCAATTGAAGTTCAGCATCGCTTTCCATCCTCAGACTGATGGTCAGTCTGAGAGGACTATACAAATGTTAGAAGATATGTTGAGAGTGTGTCTTAGATTTCAAGGGGAATTTAGATCAGAAGCTGCCATTGATAGAGTTCTCATACAATAATAGCTATCATTCCTCGATTGGGATGGCTCCGTACAAGGCACTTTATAGAAGAAGATGCCGATCTCCGATTCACTGGCACGAGACCAGAGAAAAATAGCTCACCAGTATCGACTTTGTCAAGGATATAACAAAAGCTGTGAAGCTTATACGAAAGAGACTGGATACAGCACATAGCCGCCAGAAGAGTTATGCGGATTGACGATGATGACTTCTTGAATTTCAAGAAGGAGATTCAGTTTTCCTCAAGGTGGCACCCATGAAAGGGGTGATGCGCTTTAGGAAGAAAGGGAAGCTCAGTCCTATATGTATAGGACCTTTTGAGATCCTCGAAAGGGTCGGGAAGGTAGCCTACTGATTAGCACTTCCTATCGAACTAGCTTCCGTACACAATGTTTTCCATGTCTCGATGTTGAAGAAGTATGTGCCGGATAGTTCCCATATACTAAGCCAAAAGCCAGTTGAAGTACATGCAGATCTAACCTATGAAGAAAGACCTGTACAGATTTTAGCCAGGGAAAATAAGGTTCTTAGGAATAAAGTGATTCCACTTGTTAAAGTATTATGGCAGAACCATAACCTCAAAGAAGCTACATGGGAACGGGAAGAGGATATGAAAAGAGACTTCCCGGATTTATTCTAATTTTTGAGTACGAAAATTTTTGTAAGAGGGATAGATTGTAAGGACCACCCCGATCATGTACTTTAATTTTCAATTTAATGAGAAATTGAAGAATAATTTGAAGCATTTTAGTGCAATTTTCAAAGTACACGGTCAGGTACATGGTCATGTGCCACTCAGACTGTACACGTGTGTGTAGCCATGTAAGTGTACATGGCCGTGTAGTAGAACACGGTCAGGTACACAGCCGTGTAAGAGGCCGTGTACCGCTCAGGTTGTGCACGTGTAAGAAGCCGTGTAACTGAATATGGCCGTGTACAGAGACATGGTCAAGAACACAACCGTGTAAGAGGCTGTGTACCCCTCGGGTTAATGAATGTGTAAAAGGCTGTGTTTTGAAACATGGCCGTGTTGAAGAATTTCAACTAGTACACGCTCGTGTCTGGTGTATACACGCCCGTGTTAGAGGCCGTGTAATGAACAAAAAGCTGTTACACAGACCCTCAAATTTCATGAAACCTAATTACTATGCAATGAGTAATTAAGTTGGAAAAATATAGTATATTTCTCATTGAATAGACTAAACAGATATGGTACTATTTAAGTACTATTTATACAGTGAAAGGCGCGACCGACAGTGAACCCGGTCCACCCTATTATGTGTATATATGAATGAGACATGCAGTGTCGGGAAACTGGTCCGGACAACCATTTCTTGACACAAGACTGGTAAATAGATCATCAGAACGCTCGAACCGGACATCTGAGTACAATAACGAGAGATAGCCCTAGCAAGGGTACCACATCGAGAAATGGTGCAGATGACCTTTTCTCACCTAGAAACTGACAAAATCAGAGTCGGAGCGCTCAGACCAGTCAGTTAAGTAGAAACAGTGGATAATGTATAGTGAGAAGTACGCAATATCAGGATGAGGGTTAAGACGACCTTTACTCGCCCCGAAACTAATATATTTGGGCTCAGAATGCCCAAATTAGTCAATCGGGCACCTGACACGTTTTTCGAGATGGGGTCACACCGATCCCCAAAACTGGTCTAGATGACCTCCGATGGACATAAAACTAATGGACATAAAACTAATAAAAATGGAATCAGCACGTCCAAATTAGTCAAGAGAGACTGTGTTTGAAATTTCACCCGAGAATGCCTCGATTCACGTACGAAAGGACAACACAGTGTAGACACAACCACAGTATAGGATGTAAACAGTAATTTAGACTGATAATGGGCTCTTAGATAGTAGGAAACAACTAGGAATTTATAGTACAAAAATCAGATTCAGAAAACTAATTTTCAGGTGAAAATTAGAACACTGCCGAAAAAGGACCGAACACCGCAGTATAAAATTAGACTGTGATGAGAAGCCAACACAGATAAAATTGGCCTTAAATTTCCGTGCCCCTTAGCTACAAAAGCAGCTGTAATCTATAGCACACATAGCCCAAAAGGTGGCCATTAAAATAATTCCCTAGCCATGACACACTTGAATATTTTATTCAAGGGTTTTTGAAAAAGTAGTCAACAATACTTGTTTATTCCTCCCTCCTTCCAATGAGCAGCCCCACGGCCCTTGGTCTGAAATTGGGCAGCATATTTGTCCCAAGATTTGGCTAATTTGGTAGACAATTAAGTAGCATTAAGCCTAAGCAAGTTGATCAATTTTGCCTATAAAAGGCACCCTTTACACAAGGGATTTGTTTCCTTTCTTTTTGGCTTCCAAAACACTTTTCATTTCCCCTCCTTCTCCTAGCTGCAGCTGAACCCTTGAACCTCCCAAACCCTCACTTTTTCAAGCTTTAAATCATACCACAAACTCACCAAAAATCAAACCTCACAAGCTTGTGCTAGGAGGATTCGAATCCAAGTCGTTCTAAGGCACCAAGGGTAAGTCTTCCAAAAACTGATCCTTGTAGTTTTAGTTTCTGTTTTGATTTGGTTTTTAAGATAAATTTTTGGTATTTGTTCTATCAAAATCAGATCCCATTCTCTTGGATTTCCATGACATTTTTGGTTCCTAAAGCCTAGTTGAAACCGTGCTTGGTTCAAGGCACAAAGGTAAACCGAAAAACCTTATCTTGTGTTAGTTTGTTTTAAGTTTTGATCAAGACTATTTATGCGTATTTATTTATGCAAATAGTTTGTAATAAGTTTATGTTGAGCTCTTAGTTATCATTTTGAAGTTCATGTGGTTGTGGTTGTGTTTAAGTTATTTTTGTTATGAATGGTTACATACAAATGAGAGCATGAACGTTTTAGTGGCTGGACACAAATCTATCCTTAAGGAAAGACCATGGATTTTGGCCATCTCGACCCCCTTAGGGTCCAAAGTTGAGATTTGATAAAACACAGTGTTTTAAGAAAATTTTGATACGGTCGTTTTTGCGTCAAATAGGCCTTGGCCAAAAACGAGCCTAAGGTAGGTTTTTAGAGTGTTTTTCACTACGTGTCCAAAACTGGGAACAAAATCCGAACTCAGTGTTTAGTCTCGGGTTTTCCTAGAAATGGACCACTTCGATTCCGAACTGGTTCTTAGACTCAACATGAAAGTTATAGATCTTGTCGAGACCTTGAGAACCACCCACGAGAGTCAAAATTTTGGCCGTTTCGGGCCTCAAACTGAGCTGTTTTTATAGAGACGTAAAACTGGGATTTTTACAAAAAACTGGGCACTAAGCCCACGAGTTTAATGAAATTACGAGCCACTAGAGTTAGATTTAGGTTCTGAGATGAACACAAGATTTGTTCATCTTGTCGAGGATGAAAACTTTCATGTTCGACAAAATCACAAACAAAGTCGTTTATACCAAGTTTCAAAACAGTTTTCAAAAGTGGTTCAAAAACCACCTTTAAAATGCAAGCTTTAAAAATATAATTTGTACGCTTCAAAATAAAAATATGTTTTTAACACTTTAAAATATGAACAAGGTTTTCATAAAAACGTCCCCCACCTTCCAACGGGGTGATAAGGGGACGGTTTCAAAATAAAGAATTTTTCCAAGATTTTTACAAGCTAGCCCCAAACAATTTTTCAAAGTAAAATAGTGTGTGTAGTTCGGTAGGCTACCACACCAAACAAGCCTTAGTAGCCCGGTAGGCTACTACCCCAAACAAGCCATAGTGGCCTGGTGGGCCATTACACCAAACAAGCTTTAGTAGCCCGGTAGGCTACCACATCCCCAACAAGCGAAGTAACCCGGTTGGTTACTACACTAAGTTCACGTATAGTAACTCGATAGACTACCTATGTAATGACCGCCATTTTCATGACACCTACTTACCATGTAATAAGTCATTAAGGAATAAAATGGACATAATTTAATGTCTTTTAGTACAATTTAAGTAACATGGTCAGGTACACAACCGTGTGAGTGACCGTGTGCCATTCGGACTGTGTATCTATTAATAGCCGTGTGAGTGTACATAGTCGTGTAGTGTAACACGGTCAAATACACGATCGTGTAAGAGGCTGTGTACCACTCAGATAGATGAATGTATTTCAAAGACATGGTCGTGTTGAGTAGTCTCAACTAGTACATGTCTGTGTCTGAAATGTACACGCCCGTGTTGCGTTGCACATGCACGTGTAAGAGTCCGTGTAGAAGGCTGTGTAATGAACCGAGAGCCACTGTAATAACTCTCATGAATTATGAAACTTAATTACTATGTAATGATGTAATTAAGTTAATAAGCACAGTGTGCTTTTCAGTTGAATGAATTAAACGGGTATAGTGACGTTTAATTACTATTTATGCAGTGAAAGGGGCAACCGATAGTGAAATCGGTCCACCCTATTATATGAGTATGCGTTGAGGCACGCAATATCAAGAAATCGGTCTAACGACCATTTCATGATACAGAACTGATGAGCTAGTCATCAGTACGCTCAGACTGGTCATCTGAGCGCAGCAGTGATAATTGCCCTAATAGATGTACAGTATCGAGAAAAGTGGTCTAGATGACCTCTTCTCGCCTAGAGACTGACAAAATCAAAGTCAGAACGCTTAGATTAGTCAGTCAGATAGTGAAAAGTGAACAGTGATTAGTGATTAGTGAATAGTGAGAAACGCAGTGTCAGGTTAGTGGCCAAGACGGCCTTAATCTGGCATAAAATTGACATATTAATAGTCAGCAGGTTCAATCTGGTCAAGTGAGCACAAATTGTAGATTTTGTTTAAAAGATACGCAGTATCGGGATAAGGGTCAAGACGACTTTTTCTCCCCCCGAAACTGATATATTTAGACTCAGGACGCCCAAATTAGTCAATCAGACACCGGACACGTTTTTCGAGACGGGGTCATACAGATCCCGAAAACTGGTCTAGAAGACCTCAGATGGACGTAAAACTGATAAATTTGAAATCAGCACTGTAAACTATTTTACTTAACTTGCTTCTTTAGCTTTTACTTATACTTTCTCTTTAAAACCGATACTTAAACTTGCTGAATTTAATACCATAAATTTTGAGGGATTTTTTTTATATATATATGCGTACGTATTTACTATTCACGTACGTATACTATTAAAATGCGGAATTTGAAAAACATAAGGATTTAAATTATACATACACAATTATATACTTGTTTATCTGATTACTATTCACCAGATACTATTTAAATATACTACTCATACATATACTGTTTACTGTTCTAAAATACCGTTTAACCTTTACTATTCAAAATACTATTTAACTGTCACCATTCAAAATATTATTTACTCATACTGTGCGGAAGAATACTCGCGGTGTATCCATAACCTCATCCTCACATCCACCTCCGCCACCATCATCGTCCCTTGATGTTTACGCTATAGGATGCTTACCTACAGCATGAACACACTCCGTGAGCTTTACGCCCAGTAAGTACAACATGTTAACCGCAAAACATATTTAAAACATAGCACATACGTAAAATCATAGGCAACACATATATCACTTAATAAATCACATACCATATAAGCATATCACATATCAGCTCACATATCATGTCATCACATAACATGTCATAACAGTGAATATAAAACTTCACATACTTTACGTATGACAGAAGCATCGTGTACTGTATGCACTCTGCTGAAAAAGAAAGCATAGCGAACTATAACTAATGCATGGTCCGGTTATGTTCATTTATGCTTCAAACTTCTCTTTTCTTTTCTTGTCTATTTAGGGCCCATGTGTCAGTACCGTGTGCGCGCAGACCAACGGTAACGCCCGAGGTCAACTAATGCCGAAGAGCCATCAACTGTTGCTCAACTTTTGGCCTTAACTTTCTTTAACTGGAAACCCCTTCGACTGAAGGAGCCAGTACGACACACCTATTTATTTCCATCTTGTTTAACTGTTCTAGCCATACGCTTCTCTAAGCTGTCCCCAATCCTACGCGGTAGGGATCTATGGCTTCTATCTTGTTCTTTCATCAATCTACTCGATTGTGAAACTATATGCTCTTATGTATGCTGTGCAGCATCGTGTGCAAGATACATACTTAATATACTGGAAAAGCATCATTTTAAATTCATCTTATCCATGCTGTAGGCGGAGTTGTACTTACCTGTCAGCAGACAGTTTATACTCTCGCCTTCGTCACAATACAGGTACCTCCCTGTAATCATAATGCATTACATTAACATTCACTCTTAGGTCACCGTGGTCATTAGTGACTAATAAAAATTCTCGTTATGTGGTACCGATCCTTATCTGTACTAATTGCCCTCTTCTTAAGAATTTGATTTTCTAATCATTGTTAATTAATTTATTTACCCAATAAATTAATTAACATCGCTCTTAGGTCACTCTATCGTTAGGAACTAATAAACTTATCGTTGTGTGGTACCGATGCCTATCGGTACCTAACTGCTCTACTTTGGGAATTTTGATATCTAATTTTTAATCGTGCTTGATTAATTTGTCTACTTGACAAATTAATCACTGTCTCTCACTATCCCATTCCGACTTGGTCCTTGACTGGCTAACCGACCAGTCAACTGACTGAATACCTCTCGTATGACCATTTAGCATGTCGGGTTACCGTTATCGATGTAATCACCCCAAACTTTATACTTAGATCACACCCGTCCCTCGGGTGGCACTATTCTGATCTAGGGGGCATTTTCTTACATTACGAAATTTCTGATTGGGCGGTTCACTAATCCTGTAAACGTCCGTCCTTCTTTCCCGGACCTAGGTCATCGAGGGGACTCGGGTTTCCATCCAGATCACATTTTCACCCCTCGTTTCCCAAAATACCCCTTTGTGCCGTTTTAGAAATTTCGGCAGCATTTCCGCTTAATATTTGGGTTTCCGGCGTTTAGGAAATGCTTCAAAACCATCTAACCTATTCTAACCTGCCGCGTACTAAACCAGAGGCCTAATTTTTTACGTAAAAGCTCCGCTTTTTACGTAAAAATATTCACATTTCCTCACATTCTCTTTTTCGACATTTCATCCCTTTTTCTTACAATTCCTCAAGTCAGTAAACCATAATTCATACATAATTATTTCTAATAATAAATTGAAGAATCAAGGGATCAAAACCACTACCAAAATCGTTCCCGTCGGCGGTCGGGTGAACCATTCGATCTCGATCACACAATCTTTAAATCATTGTTCTCCACTTTTGAAACTCCGGTTTGCAAATCCGATGCCGCGGATGTGTCCAGAATGTCAAAAATAGGCCAACGGGCCATTCTTCAATTTTCGGTCTCCGGGTCATCGTTCACCGGCATTGACCGCCGTTGACCGGCGTTGACCATGGCGGCGATGGGAGTGGCGACCACCATCTTGAAGAGTTCGACGAGAGGAACCCATTGGTGGTGTCAATTTCACCAATCGAAGCTCCTATCACCGGAAATCGGCCCTCGAAAAGTCGGCGACGGCGGCGGTGTTGGATCTTCATTTTCTGGTGTTGTTGCCCAAAATTGATTTGGGACTTTTGATCTACATGTTGTTCTGAGCATTTTGATACCGACCTTGCAACTCAACTCTGCCGGAATAGCGCGATTCGATGGTGGCGATGGCGACGGCAACGGCGAACCTTGGGCGGCGCGATCCGGTGACTGTTGACGTGAAATGAAGCCTGGGTTTTGTTCTACTCTTCACCACGAATCCATTGGGACCGGAATCATGGCATTTGGACGTCGGACGGCGGAGATACGGCGGTTTGAAAAATTCGGCCGCCGGCGGCTTTAGGCGGCGCATGCGGCGTTTTCCAGCGTCGGTTCCGTCGACTCGGCACACCATTGGACTCAGCTCGTCGTGAGCTTTCCAATGGTGCCGGCGGTGTCGAAAACGGAGGTCGGATTCGATGGTCGGTCACTGTTCATCCTCGTGTGGTGTTGGGGGAGGAAATGGGATTTGGAATAATTATGGGGGCTATTTTTCAATAGTCCCAAAAATTTCGTCCTTTTATACTAATTTTTTGAAAAATTTTAAGATAGGCTATACTGACTAATTTGGGCGTGCTGAACCCAAATATATCAGTTTTATCTTCATCCGAGGTCGTCTCGACCAGTTTCCGTATACTGCATGGTTCCCGGTCAAAAATTACTTTTTGTGCTCAAATGACTAATTTGAGCATTCTGATTCCAAATATATCAGTTTTATATCAAGAAAATGTTATCTTGACCAATTTCTTGATACTGTGGTTAGGCCTACACTGTGTTGACACTGTGCGCGCATAACGAGGCGTTTTCGCGTGAAATTTCAAACACAGTCTCTCTTGACTAATTTGGACGTGCTGATTTCAAATTTATCAGTTTTACGTGCATCTGAGGTCTTCTAGACCAGTTTTTGGGATCTGTATGACCCCGTCTTGAAAAACGTATCAGGTGCCCAATTGACTAATTTGGGCGTCCTGAGTCTAAATATATCAGTTTCGGGACGAGAAAAGGTCATCTTGACCCTCATCCCGATACTGCGTATCCCTTAAAAAAAATCTACATTTTGTGCTCACTTGACCAGATTAAACCTGCTGACTATTAATATGTCAATTTTATGTCAGATTAAGGCCGTCTTGGCCACTAACCTGACACTGCGTATCACACTGTTCACTAATCACTATTCACTATCTGACTGACTAATCTGAGCGTTCTGACTCCGATTTTGTCAGTTTCTGGGCGAGAAGAAGTCATCTAGACCACTTTTCTCCATACTGTACATCTATTAGGGCAATTATCGCTGCTGCGCTCAGATGACCAGTCTGAGCGTACTGATGACTAGCTCATCAGTTCTGTATCATGAAATGGTCGTCTAGACCGGTTTCTTGATATTGCGTGTCTCAACGCATACTCACATAATAGGGTGGACCGATTTCACTGTCGGTTGCCCCTTTCACTACATAAATAGTAATTAAACGTTACTATACTCGTTTAATTCATTCAACTGAAAAACACACTGTGTTTATTAACTCAATTACATCATTGCATAGTAATTAAGATTCATAATTCATGAGAGTCATTACAGTGGCTTTCGGCTCATTATACAGCCTTATACACAGACTCTTACACGTGCGTGTGCAACGCAACACGGGCGTGTACATTTCAAACACGGGCATGTACTAGTTGAGACTACTCAGCACGGCCATGTCTTTGAAACAAAAACATCTATCCGAGTGGTACACAGCCTCCTACACGGTCGTGTACTTGACCATGTTACACTATACGGCCATGTACACTCACACGGCTACTAACAGATACACAGTCCGAATGACACACGGTCACTCACACGACCGTGTACCTGATCGTGTTACTTAAATTGTACTAAAAGACATTAAATTATGTCCATTTTATTCCTTAATACATGGTAAGTAGGTGTCATGAAAATGGCGGTCATTATAACCTACCCCCCTTACAAAATTTTCGTCCTCGAAAATTAGAATAATTTCGGGAAGTCTCTTCTCATGTCTTCTTCCCATTCTCATGTGGCTTCCTCAACACTATGATTCTGTCACAACACTTTTACTAGCGGTATACTTCATTCCTAAGTACTCTCTCCTTTCTAACTAGGATCTGCACGGGTCTCTCCTCGTACATCGGATCAGCGTATACTACAACGGATTCTTGGCTAAGAACATGGGAGCTGTCTGGCACGTACTTCTTCAGCATCAAGACGTGAAAGATGTTGTGCACTATAGCTAACTCGGGAGGAAGCGTTAGCCTATAAGCCACCTTCTCGACTTTCTCTATTATCTCGAGGGTCCTATATGCCTAGGACGGAGCTTTTCTTTCTTTTCGAAATGCACCACCCCTTTCATGGGTGCCGCCTTGATAAAGACCAAGTTTCTTACTTGAAACTCAAGGGGTCTATAGCGCTTAGCGTCAAAATTTTTTTCTGTCGACTATGCGCTGTATCTAATGTTTCTCGTATCAACTTCACGTCTGCCATGGTATTCTTGATGATGTCCAAGCTAACTAGTTGTTTCTCTCCAGACTCGTACTAATGAGCCAGAGATCTGCATTTCCTTCACAATGTGTCTCGTACGGTGCCATTCCTATCTAGAATGGTAGTTTCTGTTGTATGAGAACTCGCTCAATGGTAGCTTCTGATTCCAATTTCCTTTGAAGTCTAGGACGCAGGTCTCAACATGTCCTCTAACATCTGTATGGTCCTCTCAGACTAACTGTCAGTCTGAGGATGAAATGCTGTGCTGAACTCTCACTTGGACCGTAATGCGGCTTGAACACTTCGCCAAAATCTGGAGGTAAAGCGTCCACTACGATCTGAGACGATCGACTCTGGTATTCCGTGCCGTTTCACGAACTGTGCCGCATAGATTTCTACTGGTCGTTCCACCGAGTAGCTAACTTTCATTGCTGAAAATCTAACTGATTTCATCAGTCTTTCTACAATCACCCAGATTGTGTCATTATCGTTTAACGTCTTCGGCAATCCGATTATGAAATTCATCGTAATCTGGTCCCATTTCTTCTCAGGTAGCTAAATTTTCTACGATTATCCTGCTAGGCACTGGTGTTCTGCCTTAACCTTATGGCACGTAAGGTATCTGGCGACGAACTCGACAATGTCATTCTTCATTTCAGCTCTTGAAAGCTTTCCTCACACTTGTCGATTCACTTATACCTCTTTCCTTTCTTGGTGAGCTCTGTGAGCGGAGCAGCTAACTTTGAGTAGCCTTCGACTAAGTGTAGGTAACATCCTGTTAGTTTAAAGAAACTGTGAATTCCCGTTACATTCCTCTGAGCTGGCCACGTGCTAACTGCATCAATTTTCATCGGGTCCATAGATACTCCTTCCTTGGGGACTACGTGGCCTAGGAAATGGACCTTCTCCAGCCAAAACTCATACTTGGAGAACTTAGTGCATAACTGATGGTCCTGTTGCATGCGAAAAATGATAATTAAGTGCTCTTCGTGCTCTTCCTTCATCTTAGAGTGTATAAGTATGTCATCGATGAACACTATGACAAACTTATGCAAATAGTCCTTGAACATGCGGTTCATCCTGTTCATGAAAGTTGCTGGTGCGTCCGTTAATCTGAGCAACATGAATAGAAACTCGTAATATCCGTACCGCGTTTGAAAGGCTATTTTGGGTACATCTTCATTCCTGATTCGTAGTTGATAGTACCCGGGACGTAAATCGATCTTCGAGAACACTGCAGCGTCTTGAAACTGATCAAATAGATCGTCAACCCGTGGCAATGGATGCTTGTTCTTAATCGTAATCCTCTTAAACTCTTTGTAGTCGATGCACATTCGCAGTGGTCCATCTTTCTTCTTTACGAATGGTACGGGTGCTCCCCAGGGTGAACAATTATGTCGAGTGAATCCCTTACCTATTTAGTCCTTCAGCTGAGCTTGGAGCTCTTTTAGCTCTGTAGGGCCCATTTTGTATGGGGCCTTGGAGATGGGGGTTGATTCTGGTAGACGTTCAGTCTCGAACGAGATCTCACGCTCTGACGAGAGTTCTAGAAGACCTTCTGGAAATATCTCCATGAATTCCTGGACTATCGGTACGTTGTCGGGTCCTATCTCTATTCCTTGAGTCTTATCTGCTACGTATACTAGGAAGTCCGTGCATCCACTGGATAGCATCTCGCGAGCCTTCAACAGTTTATGACAACGTTGTGTCCTAAGCTTTTTTTTTTTTTTGGCAGAATCTGATGATGCAGCGAATGGGTGGCTCCAGAATCAAGTAGAACTAACGCATCAGAGTTGGCGATAGAAAGCTGGCCTGTCACCATTACAGAAGTTACAGCTTCAACGTCACTCCCCGTGTAAGCATAGATTCTCCCTTAGCTGTCTGAAGCTTTCAGTATACCTTGTGTGATTGAAAGGTCTTCGATCCTGGTCTGGTTGGTGTGAAGTTGATTATTCTCAGTGCGGGGTTGATTCTGTCGATTCTACAGGTTGGAGTGGCAATTTTTTTTTTTTGGCATAGTGGCCTTCCTTGCCACAGATGAAACAACCACTTGCTCTCTGCTTGCATTCTCCTGGGTGCCTCTTTTTGCATCTCGTGCATGTCGGGTATTGGCTGTCATTCCTTCCTGATCGTATCTCTTCTAGGGAAATTCTTCTATGAATCTTGATTGCCCTAATTCCCCTTTTCTCTTGTTGTTGTTATGGGAATGCCTACTATTCTGGCCGGTTCCCACATTCTGCCCTCTGTATTGTGACTCGGGGTTCTGCTTCTCTTGAGCCTGCTTGGCTTGCGTTTTCTCCTCCTTTCGTGCCTTAAAATTCTACGCCTTTCGCTTCTTATCATGAACCGATCAGTACTCAACTCAGATAATCTTGCTGACACATTCTGCTAGTGTCGCTGGTCCGTGGCTTCTGCTACAGACCTAAACTGTGATTTCCGTTTTGAACATCTTTAGCATTCGTCTGACTCTCTCCTTTTGGTCAGTACAAATCTGGACAAAGTTGAGCCAACTGCTCAAACTTCTTGACTGCCTCCATAACAGTCATACTACCTTGGTGCAGGTTGTCGAACTCGTCTTACTGCGCTACTAGTGCTTCCTCGTTGAAGTACATCTCCTTGAATTCCTCAATGAAATCGCTCCAGCTCATCTCTGATGTTCCTCTTAATGGTTACCATCTTTCAGCACTAACGCGCCTCATTGCACAGGGTGAAGGGTGCGTACATCACTTTCTCTCTCTATCTATTAACCCTATAAAATCCAAGATTACTTGGATATCCGTTAGCCAATCATCGGCCTCTATAGGGTTGGTGATTCCTAAGAATTCTAACGCTTTCATGCATCGAAATCTCTCATACAAGTCGCCTTCCCTAGGGATTGGCAAAAAAAAAACAATTGCTGCTATGAGAGTAGCCATTACTATAGGCGCTAGTGCTTTCTGAGTTGGAGGAGCTGCTTGCTCCCTCAGAGTTTTTGGGGTTACTAGAGCCTCCTGTGCTGGCATCTCTACTGACTGTGGTGCCTGGGGTTGCTGGCCCAGCTGTTCTCTAAGCTGGTTAGCTTCCGCTGCTGGTTCTCCATCATCTCTCGCATGGCTGCGATCTGTGCTATCAACTCATCCTCTCGGGATGCTGGGTTTAACTAAGCTCTCGTTCTTGTCATGTTTTCCTATGTAACCCTATCGTACAGTGGGAAAGGAAAATATGTCTCTTAAATTCTGTACTTGGGACTCGTATCACATATCATTTTCTTTCTTACTTAACAATCTTACTTAAACATTATGGATATAAATATACACACTATATCCATCTTTCTTTCTCTCATACTGTGATGTTCAATACAATTGTCACATTGTATTGGGACATCGTCTGAGTGCTAGGATTCGTCCTGCACTTTCTGTCATATCATACTCACACTGTGGAAAAAAATTATATATGGCCCCTAGGGCAAAGCAATCTCATAATGTATTTCACATAATATATATACATATATTCAAGATTCTAGTTCAGTGGGAGTGACACACACTTCCCTTATACGATCCCAACAAGTACATTATGCTACAACTGACGGGGGAGAGCTACTGCTTCCCTCTATATTTTTTTCATAACTAACATTCCCGCAGAAGGGTTACTACAATTGGAAGGACAATCCTGATTCAGTATCAGGCATCTCCTCATCGTCACTATCGCTAAGTGAGTACTCCTCTGGGTTCTCCTCTCCCTTATCGTCAGGATGGGCGTCAGAAAGAGTCTCGCTATCTTCCTCCTTCATGGGGTGTTCGGGAGACATACGGGCTGGTTCGGGTTCTCCATCGGCTCCCTATTGCCCTCGTGTACTTCTGGCTGGTGCTTGGCCGTGAACTCTTCATCGGCCAGTTGGGGTGCTGGTTCTACCGGGTCACCCTCCATAATGGCGGCTGCTGTAATGCCTTGGGCTTGTGTAGGGTTCCCGGGGTTAAGCACTCTTCTCTCGGCATTCACTATCTCCTTGATAAGGCTTGCTAGTCCTGCTTGATCGCTCTTCTAATTCTGTTTGGCAAGGTCTCTTTCTCTCTTTGGGTCTTCTCCTGTCTTGATCCACTTTTGTCTTGGCATGTATTATGGAAGTCCATATCGGTTCCTTGTAGCGAACAGCATACGTTAGAACTGTATCACCGGACATCAGCTGCAGTCTTTCAGTCCGATGAACAAATTCTCGTATATCCATAACTCTAGAGAACTTAGGCGGTTTCACTCCCCGCTTGCCCATAGAGAAAAACTGGGGCTGATGCTGGACTCCTCCCAGAGATTGGCTCGATCGTGGTATGGCGAAACACGACACAGTTAAGAGCTCATCCTGGTCATAAGGATCCCGATATACACGAGAGTATCTTCCTGAGAGATATCAACAGCCAACAGGACTCAGTTATCCTGGTCAATGACGTACAATCGGGGAATCACTTTGATAATGTGAAACTAGTCCTGACATTCTCATAGAGTGCAGGAGTACTGTTTGCCACTCGAAACTTAGTGGACAACTAGCTCTGAAGATCGGTACAACTCGAGTAACAATCCATGTTCTTTCTCTGAGCAGTTCTCTAGCACTGCACGGTCGTGATTTTTCTTATAATGATCTCAGCATCTTTTCATCTTATCCTCGTCATCATAGATTTCGTCGTTTCATTACTATAAAATGTTATCTTCAATAGATAAACATTTACTGACTAAAAAATAAAACTAACTTACTTGGACAGATGAGGCAGGCATGCGGCGATGTGAGGTAGGATGGCAGGAAACCACTCTGATACCAACTGTGACGCCCCGTGCCCTCAGCGGCCCGGACCGTCACTGTAAACTATTTTACTTAACTTGCTTCTTTAGCTTTTACTTATACTTTCTCTTTAAAACCGATACTTAAACTTGCTGAATTTAATACCATAAATTTAGAGGGATTTTTTTTTATATATATACGCGTACGTATTTACTATTCACGTACGTATACAATTAAAATGCGGAATTTGAAAAACATAAGGATTTAAATTATACATACACAATTATATACTTGTTTATCTGATTACTATTCACCAGATACTATTTAAATATACTACTCATACATATACTGTTTACTGTTCTAAAATACCGTTTAACCTTTACTATTCAAAATACTATTTAACTGTCACCATTCAAAATATTATTTACTCATACTGTGCGGAAGAATACTCGCGGTGTATCCATAACCTCATCCTCACATCCACCTCCGCCACCATCATCGTCCCTTGATGTTTACGCTATAGGATGCTTACCTACAGCATGAACACACTCCGTGAGCTTTACGCCCAGTAAGTACAACATGTTAACCGCAAAACATGTTTAAAACATAGCACATACGTAAAATCATAGGCAACACATATATCACTTAATAAATCACATACCATATAAGCATATCACATATCAGCTCACATATCATGTCATCACATAACATGTCATAACAGTGAATATAAAACTTCACATACTTTATGCATGACAGAAGCATCGTGTACTGTATGTACTCTACTGAAAAAGAAAGCATAGCGAACTATAACTAATGCATGGTCCGGTTATGTTCATTTATGCTTCAAACTTCTCTTTTCTTTTCTTGTCTATTTAGGGCCCATGTGTCAGTATCGTGTGCGCACAGACCAACGGTAACGCCCGAGGTCAACTAATGCCGAAGAGCCATCAACTGTTGCTCAACTTTTGGCCTTAACTTTCTTTAACTGGAAACCCCTTCGACTGAAGGAGCCAGTACGACACACCTATTTATTTCCATCTTGTTTAACTGTTCTAGCCATACGCTTCTCTAAGCTGTCCCCAATCCTACGCGGTAGGGATCTATGGCTTCTATCTTGTTCTTTCATCAATCTACTTGATTGTGAAACTATATGCTCTTATGTATGCTGTGCAGCATCGTGTGCAAGATACATACTTAATATATTGGAAAAGCATCATTTTAAATTCATCTTATCCATGCTGTAGGCAGAGTTGTACTTACCTGTCAGTAGACAGTTTATACTCTCGCCTTCGTCACAATACAGGTACCTCCCTGTAATCATAATGCATTACATTAACATTCACTCTTAGGTCACCGTGGTCATTAGTGACTAATAAAAATTCTCGTTATGTGGTACCGATCCTTATCTGTACTAATTGCCCTCTTCTTAAGAATTTGATTTTCTAATCATTGTTAATTAATTTATTTACCCAATAAATTAATTAACATCGCTCTTAGGTCGCTTCAAAACCATCTAACCTATTCTAACCTGCCGCGTACTAAACCAGAGGCCTAATTTTTTACGTAAAAGCTCCGCTTTTTACGTAAAAATATTCACATTTCCTCACATTCTCTTTTTCGACATTTCATCCCTTTTTCTTACAATTCCTCAAGTCAGTAAACTATAATTCATACCTAATTATTTCTAATAATAAATTGAGGAATCAAGGGATCAAAACCACTACCAAAATCGTTCCCATCAGCGGTCAGGTGAACCGTTCGATCTCGATCTTACAATCTTTGAATCATCGTTCTCCACTTTTGAAACTCCGGTTTGTAAATCCGATGCCACGGATGTGTCCGGAATGTCAAAAATAAGCCAACGGGCCATTCTTCAATTTTCGGTCTCCAGGTCGCCGTTGACCGACGTTGACCGCCATTGACCACGGCGGCGATGGGAGTGGCGACCACCATCTTGAAGAGCTCGACGAGAGGAACCCATTGGTGGTGTCAATTTCACCAATCGAGGCTCCTATCACCGGAAATCGGCCCTCGAAAAGTCGGCGATGGCGGCGGTGTTGGATCTTCATTTTCCGGCGTTGGTGCCCAAAATTGATTTGGTGCTTTTGATCTACGTGTTGTTTTGAGCATTTTGATACCGACCTTGCAACTCAACTCCGCCGGAATAGCGAGATTCGACGGCGACGATGGCGACGGTGACGGCAACGGCGAACCTTGGGTGGCGCGATCCGGCGACTGTTGACGTGAAATGAAGCCTGGGTTTTGTTCTACTCTTCACCATGAATCCATTGGGACCGGAATCGTGGCATTTGGACGTCGGACGGCGGAGATACGGCGGTTTGAAAAATTCGGCCACCGGCGGCTTTAGGCGGCGCGTGCGGCGTTTTCCGACGTCGGTTCCGTCGACTCGGCACACCATTGGACTCAGCACGTCGAGAGCTTTCCAATGGTGCTGGCGGTGTCGAAAACAGAGGTCGGATTCGATGGTCGGTCACTGTTCATCCTCGTGTGGTGTTGGGGGAGGAAATGGGATTTGGAAAAATTATAGGGGCTATTTTTCAATAGTCCCAAAAATTTCGTCCTTTTATACTAATTTTTTGAAAAATTTTAAGATAGGCTATACTGACTAATTTGGGCGTGCTGAACCCAAATATATCAGTTTTATCTTCATCCGAGGTCGTCTCGACCAGTTTCCGTATACTGCATGGTTCCCGGTCAAAAATTACTTTTTGTGCTCAAATGACTAATTTGAGCATTCTGATTCCAAATATATCAGTTTTATATCAAGAAAAGGTTATCTTGACCAATTTCTTGATACTGTGGTTAGGCCTACACTGTGTTGACACTGTGCACGCATAACGAGGTGTTTTCGCGTGAAATTTCAAACACAGTCTCTCTTGACTAATTTGGACGTGCTGATTTCAAATTTATCAGTTTTACGTGCATCTGAGGTCTTCTAGACCAGTTTTCGGGATCTGTATGACCCCGTCTTGAAAAACGTATCAGGTGCCCGATTGACTAATTTGGGCGTCCTGAGTCTAAATATATCAGTTTCGGGACGAGAAAAGGTCATCTTGACCCTCATCCCGATACTGCGTATCCCTTAAAAAAAATCTACATATTGTGCTCACTTGACCAGATTGAACCTGCTGACTATTAATATGTCAATTTTATGTCAGATTAAGGCCGTCTTGGCCACTAACCTGACACTGCGTATCACACTGTTCACTAATCACTATTCACTATCTGACTGACTAATTTGAGTGTTCTGACTCCGATTTTGTCAGTCTCTGGGCGAGAAGAGGTCATCTAGACCACTTTTCTCCATACTGTACATCTATTAGGGCAATTATCACTGCTGCGCTCAGATGACCAGTCTGAGCGTACTGATGACTAGCTCATCAGTTCTGTATCATGAAATGGTCGTCTAGACCGGTTTCTTGATATTGCGTGTCTCAACGCATACTCACATAATAGGGTGGACCGATTTCACTGTCGGTTGCCCCTTTCACTGCATAAACAGTAATTAAACGTTACTATACTCGTTTAATTCATTCAACTGAAAAACACACTGTGTTTATTAACTCAATTACATCATTGCATAGTAATTAAGATTCATAATTCATGAGAGTCATTACAGTGGCTCTCGACTCATTATACAGCCTTATACACAGACTCTTACACGTGCGTGTGCAACGCAACACGGGCGTGTACATTTCAAACACGGGCATGTACTAGTTGAGACTACTCAACACGGCCATGTCTTTGAAACAAAAACATCTATCCGAGTGGTACACGGCCTCCTACACGGTCGTGTACTTGACTGTGTTACACTATACGGCCATGTACACTCACACGGCTACTAACAGATACACAGTCCGAATGACACACGGTCACTCACAAGACCGTGTACCTGACCGTGTTACTTAAATTGTACTAAAAGACATTAAATTATGTCCATTTTATTCCTTAATGACTTATTACATGGTAAGTAGGTGTCATGAAAATGGCAGTCATTACAGCCGGCACCATTGGAAAGCTCTCAACGAGCTGATTCCAACGGTGGGCCGAGTCGACCGAACAGACGCCGGAGCACGCTGCACGCGCCGCCCAAAGCCGCCGGTGGCCGAATTTTTCAAACCGCCATATCTCCGCCGTCCTACGTCCAAATGCCACGATTCTGGTCCCAATGGATTCGTGGTGAAGAGTAGAACAAAACCCAGGCTTCATTTCACGTCAACAGCCACCGGATCGCGCCGCCCAAGGTTCGCCGTCGCCGTCGCCATCACCACCGTCGAATCTTGCTATTCTGGCGGAGTTGAGTTGTAAGGTCGGTATCAAAATGCTCAGAAAAACACGTAGATCAAAAGGCCCAAATCAATTTTGGGCAACAATGCCGGAAAATGAGGATCCAACACCGCCGCCGTCGCCGACTTTTCGAGGGCCGGTTTCCGGTGATAGGTGCCTCGATTGGTGAAATTGACACCACCAAAGGGTTCCTCTCGTCGAGCTCTTCAAGATGGTGGTTGCCACTCCCATCGCTGCCGTGGTCAACGGCGGTCAACGCCGGTCAACGGCGACCCGGAGACCGAAAATTGAAGAATGGCCTATTGGCCTATTTTTGACGTTCCGGACACATCCGTGGCATCGGATTTGCAAACCGGAGTTTCAAAAGTGGAGAATGATGGTTCAAAGATTGTGCGATCAGGATCGAATGGTTCACCCGACCGCCGATGGGAACGATTTTGGTAGTGGTTTTGATCCCTTGATTCCTCAATTTATTATTAGAAATAATTATGTATGAATTATGGTTTACTGACTTGAGAAATTGTAAGAAAAAGGGATGAAATGTCTAAAAAGAGAACGTGAGGAAATGTGAATATTTTTACGTAAAAAGCGGAGCTTTTACGTAAAAATTAGGCCTCTGGTTTAGTACGTGGCAGGTTAGAATAGGTTAGATGGTTTTGAGGCGTTTCCTAAACGCCGGAAACCCAAAAATTAAGCGGAAATGCTGCCGAAATTTCTAAAACGGCACAAAGGGGTATTTTAGGAAACGAGGAGTGAAAATGTGATCGGGATGGAAACCTGAGCCCCCTCGATGACCTAGGTCTAGGAAAGAAGGACGGACGTTTACTGTGACAACCGGAAAATTCAGGCAATTCTCGGATGAAAATGTACAAATCTATGTATATAATAATTTGTACTGTTTAAAGAGTGAAATAAATGTATTTATTTTGTTTAGAATATATGAAAACGTTCTAGCAATACTGATGAGTAAAAATTCAGTGTTGGAAAAATTCGCTGAATTGAAACGGGTGAAACGGTGCCAAAAACGGCATTGAAAACCCTAACCGGGACAACAAAAGACGGAAAACTTCCGGGATTGATTTTGATCAAACGGAAGCAATTTAAATTGATCCGATTGCACAGGAGACCTCAGGAACACGCCGGGATGATTTCAGGAAAATTTCGGCTCGAACCGGTATCGGTCAAAAAGTAGTCGAATTAATGTGAATAGTGAAAGTCAAAGTCAACTTTTGCTTTAGTATTTATGACATCATAAATCCATTTAATAAATGGAAAGAAAATGGTGGTTGGTAGCATTAATGGCCATGATTCATTTGCTTTTTGATCTAAACGCCAAGATTTGGCCAAAAATACACCATTTTAATTTTTGAAAAATGTTGGAAAGAATTAGGTGGAAAGGTGTTGAGTTTTGATTGGTGGAAAGCCAAATTAAAATGGTGTGAATTACCTAATGTGGCCGTGGGATTACTTAAGGTTTGGAAGAAAAATTTTGCATGGTTTATGTGATATTTGGATGATTTAAATCATGCATTTTATAATGTAAATGATGGAATTATGATTGAAAGCATGAAACAAAAATGTTGTGCATGCTTTTCATTAAGTGGCCGTGGGTTATAAGTGATTAAAAACCCTAAGAATTTGGTTGAAAAATGCAATGAAAATGGGCTTGAAAATGTGTTAAAAAAATGACATTTTAATAGCCTAAAATGTGGTGGAAAATTTGAGAAGTTTGGTTCGGTTTGATTGTGAAAACCGAGACCAAAACTAAGGGTAAAAATGAAAATTTTTTGGTGTAATGTGGGTTAAAATGCAAATTGGAGTTTTGTGAGCTTTTATGTAAAAGTTTGGAAAACTTTTGCATAAAATAGGCTTGTGGTATAGTACGTGGCAGGTACATATGGTTCTAGGCGTACCTAACGCCAGAAGCCTTAAAATTACGCCGAAATGCTGCCGAAATTTCGAAAACAGCATTTGGGGTAAAATGGAAATAAAAATAAAAAGTTTAGGGTCGGGTCGGAAACCCGAGTCCCTAACGGAAAATTGAATAAGGAAAACCTAAGGGGTAGTTCATGAATAGTAACCGTCCCCTTAAAAATTTAAAATGCGAGTGAAATTAAAAAACCGACCCCGAGGGGTGGGGCGTTTTTGGAAATGAAATAAAGGTCTGACTCGGGAACGAAAAATCCGAACCTAAGAGGCCTAGGTCGGGAATGTCTAGATGAACGTTTTAAATACTAGTGAAACGTCCATTTGAGACTCCAAAACGATAGAAAATCACTAAACCGACGTAAGGGTCGGAATAGTGCTTCCCGAGGGTCGGGAAAGTGAAAAATGAAAATAAAATAGAAATGAACCCGGTAATGATTAGAAAAGAGTCAGAAAAGTTCCTGAGAGCCAAAAATGCAGTCTGGATCGGGAAAATTTCCGTCAGGGGCAAAATCGTAATTTTACCAAAATACAGGGGCAAAATTGTAATTTTGTAAAAGTTGAGAAAAAATGGGAAAATGATAAATAAAGCCTAAAAAGTTATAAATAGGTTTTATTTAAGCTTTTAAATGAAAAATAAAAGCTATAAATGGAAATAAAAATTAACAGACAAGGTTTTGTCAGTAGGATCCAAAAATCGACCTACGAGGAGGGCGATCAAAGATCCACGAGAGAAAAAGAGAACAGACTGATAAGGTAAGTTCAGACATTTACCTGTCTGCAACATATAGTATTATTGTTGCTAACTTTGATTTACTAACTATAAGTTAGGTACATATGTGCTACGGGCACTATTATAGAATAGAGAGAGAGACGTAATGTGCTACGGACACTATTGAGAATGGACACATTGTTAATTGTGCTTCGGCACTAGAGCGAGGTTAATGAAACTCACTCCCCTAAAATTAAAATGTGAACCATTCCTAACCACGGGACAATGTGAAGTCACCGGGTTAGAATTTTAAAAAGTCAGTAATGAAACCACTTTCTAGCGTACCAGCCTTCCGTACAGGGAGGTACTTTTGCCTTCGGGGCTATGAGATTAAGGCTGTGGAGGTCAGCACTGATGTACCGCTCCTAGTCATGTACAGTTTGCCTTCGGGGCTATGAGATTAAGGCTGTGGAGGTCAGCACTAATGTACCACTCCCAGTCATGCGCACTTAAATGGTACTGCCAACCTGAGCTCAAAACCAGAACATAAGCAAAGATAATTACCTAAAACTGAAACTATGCCATAATTGAGCATAAGACAGTTTAGTGAGAGTACTAACATCGTGGTAGCTGTACTGTTGTGACATTGTGTTGTGGTCAAAGTACTATTCACGTATGAATAGTAGTCAAAGTTACTATTCACATATGAATAGTGGTCAAAAGTACTATTCACGATGAATAGTCTATTCATAGAAATTTTATTTCTTGCATGTTTGAACTTACTGAGCCTGTAGCTCACCATTTTTGCTAATGTTGCAGGTAAGCGACCAGCTCAGTAGCTTGTTTGACTAGATGCGGACGGGATGGCGCGTGTCAAATCGGATAACTAGGCGAGGGATATGGTCCTGCCAGAGTCTTTCCGCTGAGCGATAAAAAGGAAAGGAAAAAAAAAAAAGAAACAGTCTTTTGTAATATTATATATTTATGAAAGTACTGTAATATGTAAATTACTTTGTACTTGCCAACAAAGTAAATAGTGGGAAATGTTTTACATGATGTTTAAAGAAAAAAAACATTTCCCCAAAAACGTCATGATTTTTAAAGAGAGAGAGAGATTAGCCGGCGACCCATGAGAGTACAATTTATCGCAGTTAGCGATAAAGCTCAACTGTAATAGTATTGTATGATCTCTACGATGGCCGGACCATCACAGTTGGTATCAGAGCGAGTTTACGGTTGGTTTAGTTTAGTATACCAACTGCCGCCACAGTTGGTATCAGAGCAAGTTTGAGATTGATCTAGTTTATAATACCAACTGCTGTCACAGTTGGTATCAGAGCGGAATTACGATGGATCTAGTTCGGATTACCAACTGCAGTCACAGTTGGTATATCAGAGCAGTGTGACCATATCCTGATTTGACACTTCGCGCATCCTGCACCGCTATCCAAGTAAGTAGTTTACTTAAGTTTAGTTAATTATTTTCTTATGTGAAAATAATCTTATAGGTAGCAAGATGACCAGACCTCCTTATGTGAGACCACCGCTACCACGACCAAGAGGAGTATTACGGGTATGGACGAGACCTATTGTGAGGCCGTCTATGTCCCAACGACCGGTAATTAGACCTCCGGTGCCAGAGAGACCTCCCGTACCAGTACCAGCACCAGCACCAGTGCCAGTAGATGTTGTACAGCCACGACCGGTAGTTCATCCACCAGTAGTAGTGGACATTCCAGTTGTTGGTGGATGCCAACACATTGGAGTGAGAGTTTCGGCTCGGGCAGTACAGGCATTTCGAGCTAGTAGTCCCTCGATGTTTGATGGTGGACAACAGTCGATGGAGGCGAAGGACTAGCTCCATGCCATAGAGAGGATTATGGTGATATGCGACATTGATCGAGATATGTGGATTCAGTTGGCCATCAGTATGTTTCAGGGAGATGCTCGAGTATTTTGGCAGTATTGCGACCAGGAGATTTTATTAGGATTCAGTTGGGCTGAGTTCTGTCAGCGATTGGCTGATCAGTTTCCGCCTAGGGATCCGGCACCTGCTCCAGCACCTCCAGAGACACGAGAGGTAGTTACACCTGCGTATCCCGGATTCGATGAGGTTAGGGATTACATTCTCCAGACTGAGAGGATGGTCATGCTGTCTGGTGAGACGGTGATGTCTTACGCAGCACGATTTGAGGAGACCATTAGGAGAAGATGTCCGTTGCCCGACCTCACTGAAGCAAACTGTTGTGAGCTGTTTTGGAGAGGTTTACCCTTGGAGTTGAGACAGAGGGTAATCAAGCTGTTTCCTCCGATGCTCCAAGAGTTTGTGGTGACGATCAGGACGATCGAGAGAGAGATTCTGATTGAGCATCTGACGCAGAGTCGACGAGAGACACTGGGTCAAGATGAGATGTTTGCACGCATCTTCGGACTGAGAAGAATGATGAATGATCATGAGGCTGGACCGTCTAGACCACGAAGAGGTGATGACTTAGGACAGGGAGCATTACCTAGGGGTGGTGACGATTCAGATGATCCAGATGATGATGAGGGTCCAGAAGAATATCCTCTAGTCCCAGATACAGGAGATGTGTAATTAGTAGATGCATACATGTACATAAGTAACTTAGAGAGAAAAGCTCTTTTGTATAGACTTGTGGTCAAGATGTATAAAAAGGCCGATGTATATATGATTGGTGATGATTATGTACGATATATAAACGTTTTGCTATGAATGAAATATCAAAATGATTATATGTTGTACGATGATGTGGCTTTATAGTACCTTAAATTTCGTGAATTGATATGATTTTACGAATGTGGTTATGGAAAGGCTAACGGTGAATTATTGTGCCATAATAGGACAATAGGCAAGATGGTGGATTTACGTAATCGACCAGAAGGACGAGAGCGGTGTCCTAATGTTATAGAGAGACTGGATCAGATACAAGCTCTGCTAGAAGCTCAGATGCAAGAAAATGCTAATCTGAGGCGACGGGTAGAGGAGCTAGAACAGAGACAAGGCTCTGAGGGTACCCAAGTAGAAGAGCAAGCCGAGGTAGATCCGGTTATCCCTCCAGCTGCTGTGAATGAGAGAGTTCCTGAACAGCAATCGGTTTTAAATCTAGAACCCTTCTATGAAAGATTCAGGCGTATGAGGCCGCCAGAATTTGAAGGGTCTACAAATCCTCTAGAGGCTGAAGACTGGTTGTCGTCATTGCAAGTGATCATGGAATTCATGAACCTAACTGACCGGAAGAAGGTTGCATGTGCGTCTTTTATGCTGAGAAAAGATGCTCGTTTTTGGTGGGACACTGTACGAATGAGAAGAGACGTGTCTACCATGAGTTGGGCAGAATTTCTGGAAGAATTTAACCAGAAATATTACGACCCTGCATCTCTGAGACAACAACAGAAAGAGTTCTCAGAATTGACTCAAGGAAATATGTCGGTGAGCGAAGTTTGCTGAAAATTCGACCAGTTATCCCGGTTATGTCCCTATGTAGTCCCTACTAAGAGGGAGAAAATACAGAAAATGATTGGGATGTTCAGGCCAGAAATTGCTGCGTTAGTAGACACTGGACAAGTACCGCCTACTTCTGTAGCAGATTGTGTGAGTCGGGCCATTAGAGCTGAGTTCCACGTAGCCCGACAGAAAGAAGAAAGAGAAAAACACTGGGAGGCCAAGAAGAAGGAGAGGGCTTTGGCAAAGTCTACACAAGCTGATCAATCGAGCAAGCCTAGTCAGAATGGTAAACCAATCCAGGGCAATAATCAAGGATCCCAGTAAAATAAGAGAAAAGGCAATTTTTCTTGAAATCGCCAGGGAAATAATCGAAACCAGCAGCGAAGAACAGCAAGTAATGCAGAATCCAATGTGCAAAATTGCCCTACATGCGGGAAAAGACATTCTGGGCAATGCAGATTTGGGCCACTTGTTTGTTATGAATGTAGAAAGGAAGGCCATTATGCCAGGAACTGTCCACATAGGCAGGGTGGACAAGGCACTTCCCAACCACACCAGACACGCCCACAAGCTCATTCCCTTCAGGCCAGAGTTGAAGAGCCACCAGTAAGGCCGCAACGCCAGGAGCGTGTACCACGTGCTGATGCTCGTGTGATGGCCTACAGCAAGGAAGATGCAGAGGCAGGAACATCGAACGTAGTGACAGGTCAGCTCACTGTCGCTAGTCATGCAGCCTCTGTACTATTCGATTCCGGTGCTACGCATTCTTTTGTTTCCTATGCATTTGCTGACAAGATAGGACTTCCTAAGGACAATATGGGAAGGGTATTTAAGACAGCTTTACCCTCTGGGGAAGTATTGTTGTCCAAATACTGGCTACCTCATGTACCAGTATATGTGGCAAATAGGGAACTATATGTGGAGTTGATCGTGATGAAGATAGCAGATTATGATGTGATTCTAGGCATGGATTTCCTAGGGAAATACCAAGCTACGATCGACTGCCGAAATCGAAAAATAGTATTCCAACCCGAGGAAGAAGAGAGTTTCGAATATGTTGATACTTCTCGAAAACCCAGAAAGATGATGATCAGTTTGCTGAGAGCAAGCTAGCTGATAGCCAGTGGTTGTATGGGATATCTGGCATATGTGGTTGATACTACAGAGGAACAGAAGCTTCGACCTGAAGACGTTCCCGTTGTTAATGAATTTCTTGACGTATTTCCGGAAGAGTTATCAGGGATACCTCCAGAGAGAGAAATCTCGTTTGAAATTGAGTTGATGCCTGGAACGGCACCTATTTCCAAAGCACCATACCGCATAGCTCCAGTGGAGTTAAAGGAGCTGCAGGTACAATTAAAGGAGCTTTTGGATAAAGGATTCATCAGGCCGAGTTTTTCTCTATGGGGTGCACCTGTGTTATTCGTCAAGAAAAAGGATGGAACATTCCGTTTGTGGATTGATTATCGGGAGTTGAATAAGGTTACGATCAAAAATAAGTATCCGTTACCTAGAATTGATGACCTATTCGACTAGTTAAAAGGCGCAGCGGTATTTTCCAAGATCGATTTACGATCAGGATATCACCAGCTGAGAATTAAAGAAAGTGATATTCCTAAGACGGCGTTTAGGACTTGTTATGGTCACTACGAGTTTCTTGTGATGCCATTTGGATTAACAAATGCGCCGGCAGCATTCATGGATTTAATGAACAGAATTTTTAAAGAGTATTTGGATAAGTTTGTCATTGTATTCATTGATGACATTCTTATATACTCGAAGACTCGTGAGGAGCACAAGGAGCATCTGAGAATAGTGTTGAATACGATAAGAAAGCATCAACTGTATGCCAAATTCTCAAAATGTGAGTTTTGGCTGGATAGAGTACATTTCCTCAGACATGTTGTATCCCAGGAAGGTATTGCTGTAGATCCGACAAAGGTAGAAGCAATTAACCAGTGGCCTGCACCCAAGAATGTGACGGAAATACGCAGTTTCTTGGGGTTAGCTGGTTATTATCGGCGATTTGTAGAGGGATTTGCGTGATTAGCTGCACCTCTTACTGCTCTTACACGCAAAGAAAGGAAGTACGAGTGGACTACGGAATGCGAAAGAAGCTTCCAGGAATTAAAGAGACGGCTGACAAGCGCACCAATCCTTACGCTTCCCACTGAAGGGGAGAAGTTTGTGATCTACAGTGATGCATCTAAAATAGGATTGGGAGCAGTCCTAATGCAAGGCGGCAAGGTGATTGCCTATGCTTCCCGTCAATTAAAGGATCATGAAAGGAATTATCCTACGCATGACCTCGAACTTGCTGCAGTAGTGTTCGCACTTAAAATTTGGCGACACTATCTCTATGGAGCTCAATGTCAGATTTTCACTGATCACCAAAGCCTGAAGTATTTCTTCACGCAAAAAGAGCTCAATATGCAGCAAAGAAGATGGTTGGAACTGGTGAAGGATTATGATTGTGAAATCCTATACCATCCAGGGAAGGCCAACCGTGTAGCGGATGCTTTAAGTAGAAAGTCTACCATATCGCACCAGCTACCGATAAACAGGCTTCCGAAGCCATTGCAGCAAGAGATAAATTCTTTGAACTTGGAGCTGATATCTAGAAGACTAGCTGCACTCCAAGTGGAATCATCGCTATTTGAGGATATAAAGGAAGCTCAAAGGCGAGATCCAACAATGACAAGTTCTCAAGAAGGAATTTCCAAGGATGGAATGATCCTTTATCAAGGAAGGATAAATGTTCCAGCTGATGAGGAACTCAGAAAACGGATCATGTCAGAAGCCCACGAGACATCATATTCGGTTCATCCCGGAGCTAGCAAGATGTATCAGGACTTAAAGATACAGTTCTGGTGGAAAAGGATGAAGAACGATATAGCGAAATTCGTGAGCAGATGCATGACCTATCAGAGAATCAAAGCGGAACATAAACATCCAGCACGAAGATTGGAACCGTTGGAGATTCCTGAATGGAAATGGGAACACATTACGATGGATTTTGTAGTGGGACTCCCAAAAACCCGAGAAGGTTATGATGCCATCTGGGTTATCGTGGACAGACTGACCAAGACGGCACGGTTTATAGCTGTCAAGATGACCTTTTCGTTGGAAAAGTTTACTCAGCTGTACATAACTCATGTCGTCAAATTACATGGAGTACCAAAATCCATTGTATTAGATCGAGATGCACAGTTCACTTCGAATTTCTGGAAGTGTGTGCAAGAGGTCATGGGTACTGAATTGAGACTCAGTACGGCATTTCATCCGCAAACAGACGGACAGTCAGAGCGGACAATTCAGACGTTAGAGGACATGCTTCGAGCTTGTGTTATGGATTTTGCGGGAAATTGGAACGAGAAGTTACCATTGATTGAATTCTCGTACAATAATAGTTACCAAGCTTCTATAGGCATGGCACCTTACGAGGCTTTGTATGGACGTAAGTACAGATCACCATTACACTGGTACGATTTACGAGAGAAGCAGTTGCATAAGACAAATTTCATAAAAGAGACTTCCGATGCAGTTGCTAGAATTCAGCGACAAATGAAAATTGCGCAAAGCCGACAAAAGAGTTATGCGGACAAGAGGCAGAGATCCTTAGAGTTTGATGAAGGAGACTTCGTGTTTCTCAAGGTATCGCCCATTAAGGGGATTATGCGTTTCGGTAAGAAGGGGAAACTTAGTCCAAGATATATTGGACCTTATGAAATTATCGAACGCATTGGAAAGGTCGCTTACAGATTAGCATTACCTCCAGAATTGTCGGCAGTGCATAATGTATTTCATGTGTCGATGCTGAGAAAATATATACCAGATCCGTCCCATGTGTTGAAGCATGAGCCTATTCAAATCCACGAGGATTTGACATATGAGGAACAACCTATTCGAGTACTGGCTCGTGAAGAGAAAGTACTGAGGAATAAGACAATCCCACTAGTGAAGATTCTGTGGAAAAATCACAACATTGAAAAAGCTACGTGGGAACGAGAAGACGAGATGAGGAGTTTATACCCCCACTTGTTCTAATTTTAGAGGACGAAAATTTTATAAGGAGGGGTGAATGTGACAACCGGGAAATTCAGGCAATTCTCGGATGAAAATGTACAAATCTATGTATATAATAATTTGTACTGTTTAAAGAGTGAAATAAATGTATTTATATTGTTTAGAATTTATGAAAACGTTCTAGCAATACTGATGAGTAAAAATTCAGTGTTGGAAAAATTCGCTGAATTGAAACGGGTGAAACGGTGCCAAAAACGGCATTGAAAACCCTAACCGGGACAACAAAAGACGAAAAACTTCCGGGATTGATTTTGATCAAACGGAAGCAATTTAAACTGATCCGACTGCACAGGAGACCTCAGGAACACGCCGGGATGATTTCAGGAAAATTTCGGCTCGAACCGGTATCGGTCAAAAAGTAGTCGAATTAATGTGAATAGTGAAAGTCAAAGTCAACTTTTACTTTAGTATTTATGACATCATAAATCCATTTAATAAATGGAAAGAAAATGGTGGTTGGTAGCATTAATGGCCATGATTCATTTGCTTTTTGATCTAAAGGCCAAGATTTGGCCAAAAATACACCATTTTAATTTTTGAAAAATGTTGGAAAGAATTAGGTGGAAAGGTGTTGAGTTTTGATTGGTGGAAAGCCAAATTAATTGGCTTATTTCATGCATAAGTCGGCAACTTTGGGAACATTTGGCCGAGACATATTTTGAAAGCCAAAACCAAGACAAAAAAAATTTGCTAAGTCTTTCCACGGTGAACCGTGAGCCACCAAGAGAGAATCAAGTATTCCTTCAAATTTCTTTCACAAAAATTGTGTCAAAGCATTCCTTGAAGACAAAGGAAGCAAGTGAACAAGGTAATTCCTCTTGGATTTAACTTTTTCTTGGTTTTTTTTCAAGAAAACCGTGTGATGAATAGTGAAAAAAGATCGAAAATTTTTGGCTATTTTCAATGATTTGATGCTTGGGTTTTGTTAAGGGTGTAATTAGGAAGAAAACCATGTAATTGGTTTAAAGAAAAACCAAAATTTTGTTGGTTTTCCTTTGGTAAAACCGTGGGTTACCTTGAGTAATCAATGAAGAAATTGTTGTGTTTATGTATTAACATGCTTTCAAGTTAAATTTTGTTAAGAATAAAGCATGATTTACATTATAGAAAGTTTGAAAAAAATTTTTGGTGTGAATTACCTAATGTGGCCGTGGGATTACTTAAGGTTTGGAAGAAAAATTTTGCATGGTTTATGTGATATTTGGATGATTTAAATCATGCATTTTATAATGTAAATGATGGAATTATGATTGAAAGCATGAAACAAAAATGTTGTGCATGCTTTTCATTAAGTGGCCGTGGGTTATAAGTGATTAAAAACCCTAAGAATTTGGTTGAAAAATGCAATGAAAATGTGTTAAAAAAATGACATTTTAATAGCCTAAAATGTGGTGGAAAATTTGAGAAGTTTGGTTCGGTTTGATTGTGAAAACCGAGACCAAAACTAAGGGTAAAAATGAAAATTTTTTGGTGTAATGTGGGTTAAAATGCAAATTGGAGTTTTGTGAGCTTTTATGTAAAAGTTTGGAAAACTTTTGCATAAAATAGGCTTGTGGTATAGTACGTGGCAGGTACATATGGTTCGAGGCGTACCTAACGCCAGAAGCCTTAAAATTACGCCGAAATGCTGCCGAAATTTCGAAAACAGCATTTGGGGTAAAATGGAAATAAAAATAAAAAGTTTAGGGTCGGGTCGGAAACCCGAGTCCCTAACGGAAAATTGAATAAGGAAAACCTAAGGGGTAGTTCATGAATAGTAACCGTCCCCTTAAAAATTTAAAACGCGAGTGAAATTGAAAAACCGACCCCGAAGGGGGGGCGTTTTTGGAAATGAAATAAAGGTCCGAGTCGGGAACGGAAAATCCGAACCTCGGAGACCTAGATCGGGAATGTCTAGATGAATGTTTTAAATACTAGTGAAACGTCCATTTGAGACTCCGAAACGATAGAAAATCACTAAACCGACGTAAGGGTCGGAATAGTGCTTCCCGAGGGTCGGGAATGTGAAAAATTAAAATAAAATAGAAATGAACCCAGTAATGATTAGAAGAGAGTCAGAAAAGTTCCTGAGAGCCAAAAATGCAGTCTGGATCGGGAAAATTTCCGTCAGGGGCAAAATCGTAATTTTGCCAAAATACAGGGGCAAAATTGTAATTTTACAAAAGTTGAGAAAAAATGGGAAAATGATAAATAAAGCCTAAAAAGTTATAAATAGGTTTTATTTAAGCTTTTAAATGAAAAATAAAAGCTATAAATGGAAATAAAAATTAACAGACAAGGTTTTGTCAGTAGGATCCAAAAATCGACCTACGAGGAGGGCGATCAAAGATCCACGAGAGAAAAAGAGAAGAGACTGATAAGGTAAGTTCAGACATTTACCTGGCTGTAACATATAGCATTATTGTTGCTAACTTTGATGTACTAACTATAAGTTAGGTACATATGTGCTACGGGCACTATTATAAAATAGAGAGAGAGACGTAATGTGCTACGGGCACTATTGAGAATGAACACATTGTTAATTGTGCTTCGGACACTAGAGCGAGGTTAATGAAACTCACTCCCCTAAAATTAAAATGTGAACCATTCCTAACCACGGGACAATGTGAAGTCACCGGGTTATAATTTTAAAAAGTCGGTAATGAAACCAGTTTCTGGCGTACCAGCCTTCCGTACAGGGAGGTACTTTTGCCTTCGGGGCTATGAGATTAAGGCTGTAGAGGTCAGCACTGATGTACCGCTCCCAGTCATGTACAGTTTGCCTTCGGGGCTATGAGATTAAGGCTGTGGAGGTCAGCACTAATGTACCGCTCCCAGTCATGCGCACTTAAATGGTACTGCCAACCTGAGCTCAAAACCAGAACATAAGCAAAGATAATTACCTAAAACTGAAACTATGCCATAATTGAGCATAAGACAGTTTAGTGAGAGTACTAACATCACGGTAGATGTACTATTGTGACACTGTGTTGTGGTCAAAGTTACTATTCACGTATGAATAGTGGGCAAAGGTACTATTCACGTTGAATAGTATTATTCATAGAAATTTTATTTCTTGCATGTTTGAACTTACTGAGCCTGTAGCTCACCATTTTTGCTAATGTTGCAGGTAAGCGACCAGCTCAGTAGCTTGTTTAACTGGATGCGGACGGGATGGCGCGTGTCAAATCGGATAACTGGGCGAGGGATATGGTCCTGCCAGAGTCTTTCCGCTGAGCGATAAAAAGGGAAGGAAAAAAAAAAAGAAACAGTCTTTTGTAATATTATATATTTACGAAAGTACTGTAATATGTAAATTACTTTGTACTTGCCAACAAAGTAAATAGTGGGAAATGTTTTACATGATGTTTAAAGAAAAAAAAAATTTTTCCCCAAAAACGTCATGATTTTTAAAGAGAGAGAGAGATTAGCCGGCGACCCATGAGAGTACAATCTATCGCAGTTAGCGATAAAGCTCAACTATAATAGTATTGTATGATCTCTACGAGGGGCGGCCCGCCACATTTACAGGATTAGTGAACCGCCCAATTAGAAATCTCGAAATGTAAGAAAATGACCCCTAGATCAGAATAGTGCCACCCGAGGGACGGGTGTGATCTAAGTATAAAATTTGGGGCGATTACATCGGTAACGATAACCCGACAGGCTAAATGGTCATACGAGAGGTATTTAGTCAGTTGACTGGTCGGTTAGCCAGTCAAGGACCAAGTCGGAATGGGATAGTGAGAGACAGTGATTAATTTGTCAAGTAGACAAATTAATCAAGCACGATTAAAAATTAGATAAGAAAATTTCCCAAAGTAGAGCAGTTGGGTACTGATAGGCATCGGTACCACACAACGATAAGTTTATTAGTTCCTAACGATAGAGTGACCTAAGAGCGATGTTAATTAATTTATTGGGTAAATAAATTAATCAACAATAATTAGAAAATCAAATTCTTAAGAAGAGGGCAATTAGTACCGACAAGGATCGGTATCACTAACGATAGAGTTTTTATTAGTCACTAATGACCACGGTGACCTAAGAGTGAATGTTAATGTAATGTATTATGATTACAGGGAGGTACCTGTATTATGACGAAGGCGAGAGTATAAACTGTCTGATGACAGGTAAGTACAACTCCGCCTACAGCATGGATAAAATGAATTTAAGATGATGCTTTTCCAGTACTTTAAGTATGTATCTTACACACGATGCTGCACAGCATACATAAGAGCATATAGTTTCACAATCGAGTAGATTGATGAAAGAACAAGTTAGATGTGACGCCCCGTGCCCTCAGCGGCCCGGACCGTCACTGTAAACTCTATTACTTGCTGAATTTAATACCATAAATTTAGAGGGATTTTTTTTTTATATACAGGTACGTATTTACTATTCACGTACGCATACTATTAAAATGCGGAATTTGAAAAACATAAGGATTTCAATTATACATACATAATTATATACTTGTTTATCTGATTACTATTCATCAGATACTATTTAAATATACTACTCGTACATATACTGTTTACTGTTCCAAAATACCATTTAACCTTTACTATTCAAAATACTATTTAACTGTCACCATTCAAAATATTATTTACTCATACTGTGCGGAAGAATACTCGCGGTGTATCCATAACCTCATCCTCACATCCACCTCCGCCATCATCATCGTCCCTTGATGTTTACGTTATAGGATGCTTACCTACAGCATGAACACACTCCGTGAGCTTTACGCCCAGTAAGTACAACATGTTAACCGCAAAACATGTTTAAAACATAGCACATACGTAAAATCATAGGCATGACATATATCACTTAATAAATCACATACCATATAAGCATATCACATATCAGCTCACATATCATGTCATCACATAACATGTCATAACACTGAATATAAAACTTCACATACTTTATGCATAACATGAGCATCGTGTACTGTATGCACTCTACTGAAAAAGAAAGCATAGCAAACTATAACTAATGCATGATCCGGTTATGTTCATTTATGCTTCAAACTTTTCTTTTCTTTTCTTGTCTATTTAGGGCCCATGTGTCAGTACCGTGTGCGCGCAGACCAACGGTAACGCCCGAGGTCAACTAATGCCGAAGAGCCATCAACTGATGCTCAACTTGTGGCCTGAACTTTCTTTAACTGGAAACCCCTTCGACTGAAGGAGCCGGTACGACACACCTATTTATTTCCATCTTGTTTAACTGTTCTAGCCATACGCTTCTCTAAGCTGTCCCCAATCCTACGCGGTAGGGATCTATGGCTTCTATCTTGTTCTTTCATCAATCTACTCGATTGTGAAGCTATATGCTCTTATGTATGCTGTGCAGCATCGTGTGCAAGATACATACTTAAAATACTGGAAAAGCATCATTTTAAATTCATTTTATCCATGCTGTAGGCGGAGTTGTACTTACCTGTCAGCAGACAGTTTATACTCTCGCCTTCGTCACAATACAGGTACCTCCCTGTAATCATAATGCATTTACATTAACATTCACTCTTAGGTCACCGTGGTCATTAGTGACTAATAAAAATTCTCGTTATGTGGTACCGATCCTTGTCGGTACTAATTGCCCTCTTCTTAAGAATTTGATTTTCTAATCATTGTTAATTAATTTATTTACCCAATAAATTAATTAACATCGCTCTTAGGTCACTCTATCGTTAGGAACTAATAAACTTATCGTTGTGTGGTACTGATGCCTATCGGTACCCGACTGCTCTACTTTGGGAAATTTGATATCTAATTTTTAATCGTGCTTGATTAATTTGTCTACTTGACAAATTAATCACTGTCTCTCACTATCCCATTTCGACTTGGTCCTTGACTGGCTAACCAACCAGTCAACATACTGAATACCTCTCGTATGACTATTTAGCCTATCGGGTTACCGTTACCGATGTAATCGCCCCAAATTTTATACTTCGACCGCACCCGTCCCTCGGGTGGTACTATTCTGACATAGGGGTCGTTTTCTTACATTACGAAATTTCTAATGGGGCGGTTCACTAATCCTCACAACGTCCGTCCTTCTTTCCCGGACCTAGGTCATCGAGGGAGCTCGGGTTTCCATCCCGATCACATTTTCAGCCCTCGTTTCCTAAAATACCCCTTTGTGCCGTTTTAGAAATTTCGGCAGCATTTCCGCTTAATTTTTAGGTTTCCGGCGTTTAGGAAACGCCTCAAAACCATCTAACCTATTCTAACCTGCCACGTACTAAACCAGAGGCCTAATTTTTACGTAAAAGCTCCGCTTTTTACGTAAAAATATTCACATTTTCTCACATTCTCTTTTTCGATATTTCACCCTTTTTTTCTTACAATTCCTCAAGTCATTAAACCATAATTAATACATAATTATTTCCAATATTAAATTGAGGAATAAATAGATCAACACCACTACCAAAATCGTTCCCGTCGGCGGTCGGACGAACCGTTCGGTCTCGACCGTGTAATCTTTGAATCGTCGTTCTTCACTTTTGAAACTCCAGTTTGCAAATCCGATGCCGCGGATGTGTCCGGAACGTCGAAAATAGGCCAACGGGCCATTCTTCAATTTTCGGTCTCCGGGTCGCCGTTGACCGGCGTTGACCGCCGTTGACCGGCGTTGACCGGCCGTTGACCGGCTTTTACCACGGCGGCGATGGAAGTGGCGACCACCATCTTGAAGAGCTCGACGAGAGGAACCCATTGGTGGTGTCAATTTCACGAATCGAGGCTCCTATCACCGGAAATCGGCTCTCGAAAAGTCGGCGACGGCAGCGGCGTTGGATCCTCATTTTTCCGGCGTTGTTGCCCAAAATTGATTTGGGGCTTTTGATCTACGTGTTGTTCTGAGCATTTTGACACCGACCTTGCAACTCAACTCCGCCGGAATAGCGAGATCCGACGGCGGCGATGGCGACGGCGACGGCGAACCTGGGGCGGCGCGATTCGGCGGCTGTTGACGTGAAATGAAGCCTGGGTTTTGTTCTACTCTTCACCACGAATCCATTGGGACCGGAATCGTGGCATTTGGACGTCGGACGGCGGAGATACGGCGGTTTGAAAAATTCGGCCACCGGCGGCTTTGGGCGGCGCGTGCGGCGTGCTCCGGCGTCGGTTCGGTCGACTCGGCCCACCGTTCGAATCAGCTCGTCGAGAGCTTTCCAATGGTGCCGGCGGTGTCGAAAACGGAGGCCGGATTCGATGGTCGGTCACTGTTCATATTCGTGTGGTGTGGGGAGGGAGAAAATGTGATTTGGAAAAATATGAGGGCTATTTTTCTATAATCCCCAAAATTTCCTCCTTTATACTAATTTTTTTGAAAAATTTTAAGATAGGCTATACTGACTAATTTGGGCGTGCTGAACCCAAATATATCAGTTTTATCTTCATCCGAGGTCGTCTCGACCAGTTTCCCGATACTGTATGGTTCCCGGTCAAAAATTACTTTTTGTGCTCAAATGACTAATTTGAGCATTCTGATTCCAAATATATCAGTTTTATATCAAGAAGAGGTCATCTTGATCAATTTCTTGATACTGTGGTTAGGCCTACACTGTGTTGACACTGTGCACGCATAACGAGGCATTTTCGCGTGAAATTTCAAACACAGTCTTTCTTGACTAATTTGGACGTGCTGATTTCAAATTTATCAGTTTTACGTCCATCTGAGGTCTTCTGGACCAGTTTTCGGGATCTGCATGACCCCATCTCGAAAAACGTGTCAAGTGTCCGATTGACTAATTTGGGCGTCCTGAGTCTAAATATATCAGTTTCGGGGCGAGAAAAGGTCGTCTTGACCCTCATCCCGATACTACGTATCCCTTAAACAAAATCTACATTTTATGCTCAATTGACCAGATTGAGCCTGCTGACTATTAATATATCAGTTTTATGCCAGATTAAGGCCGTCTTGGCCACTAACCTGACACTGCGTTTCTCACTACTCACTATTCACTATTCACTAATTACTATTCACTATCTGACTGACTAATCTGAGCGTTCTGACTTTGATTTTGTCAGTCTATGGGCGAGAAGAGGTCATCTAGACCACTTTTCTCGATACTGTACATCTATTAGGGCAATTATCACTGCTGCGCTCAGACGACCAGTCTGAGCGTACTGATGACTAGCTCATCAGTTCTGTATCATGAAATGGTCGTCTAGACCGGTTTCTTGATATTGCGTGTCTCAACGCATACTCACATAATAGGGTGGACCGATTTCACTGTCGATTACCCCTTTCACTGCATGAATAGTAATTAAACGTTACTATTTCTGTTTAATTCATTCAACTGAAAAGCACACTGTGCTTATTAACTTAATTACATCATTACATAGTAATTAAGTTTCATAATTCATGAGAGTCATTATAGTGGCTCTCGACTCATTACACAGCCTTCTACACAGACTCTTACACGTGCATGTGCAACGCAACACGGGCGTGTACATTTCAGACACGGGCATGTACTAATTGAGACTACTCAACACGGCCATGTCTTTGAAATACATTCATCTATCTGAGCAGTACACAGCCTCTTACACGCTCATGTACTTGACCGTGTTTCTTAAATTTGCACTAAAAGACATTAAATTATGTCCATTTTATTCCTTAATGACTTATTACATGGTAAGTAGGTGCCATAAAAATGGTGGTCATTACAACCTACCCCCCTTACAAAATTTTCGTCCTCGAAAATTAGAATAATTCCGGGAAGTCTCTTCTCATGTCTTCTTCCCATTCTCATGTGGCTTCCTCAACACTATGATTCTGCCACAACACTTTTACTAGCGGTATACTTCATTCCTAAGTACTTTCTCCTTTCTAACTAAGATCTGCACGAGTCTCTCCTCGTACGTCGGATCAGCGTATACTACAACGGATTCTTGGCTAAGAACATGGGAGCTGTTTGGCACGTACTTCTTTAACATCAAAACGTGAAAGACATTGTGCACTGTAACTAACTCGGGAGGAAGTGCTAGTCTATAAGCCACCTTCCCGACTTTCTCTATTATCTCAAGGGTCCTATGTACCTAGGACTGAGCTTTCTTTTATTTTCAATGCGCATCACCCCTTTCATGGGTGCCGCCTTGAAAAAGACCGAATCTCCTACTTGAAACTTGAGGGGTCTACGGCGCTTATCGTCAAAATTCTTCTGTCGACTGTGCGCTGTATCTAACGTTTCTCGTATCAGCTTCACGTCTGACATGGTATTCTTGATGATGTCCGAGCTAACTACTCGTTTCTCTCCAAACTCGTACTAATGAGCCAGAGATCTGCATTTCTTTCCACAGAGTGTCTCGTACGGTGCCATTCCTATCGAGGAATGATAGTTGCTGTTGTACGAGAACTCGCTCAATGGTAGCTTCTGATATCAATTTCCTTTGAAGTCTAGGATGCAGGTCTCAACATGTCCTCTAACATCTGTATGGTCCTCTCAGACTAACTGTCGGTCTGAGGATGAAATGCTATGCTGAACTCTCACTTGGACCGTAATGCGGCTTGAACACTTCGCCAAAATCTGGAGGTAAAGCGTCCACTACGATCTGAGACGATCGACTCTGGTATTCCGTGCCATTTCACGAACTGTGCTGCATAGATTTCTACTGGTCGTTCCACCGAGTAGCTAACTTTCATTGCTAAAAATCTAACTGATTTCATCAATTTTTCTACAATCACCCAGATTGCGTCATTATCGTTTGACGTCTTCGGCAATCCGATTACGAAATTCATCGTAATCTGGTCCCATTTCCACTCGGGTAACTTAATTTCCTACGATTATCCTGCTGAGCGCTGGTGATCTACCTTAACCTTCTAGCACGTAAGGCAGCTGGCGACGAACTCGACAATGTCATTCTTCATTCCAAGGCACCAAAAACTTTCCTTTAGGTACTTGTACATCTTATTCGCTACCGGATGTACGGAATATGACGTCTCGTAAGGTTCCAAAAGGATTCGCTTCTTGAGTTCTTCATCTTTTAGAACACATACTCTATCTCTGTAGTAGAGTATGTCGTCCTTAAGGATCTTAAACTCTGAACCCTTGTCCTCTATAGCTTCCTTTTTGGACTTGAGCAGGGACAAATCAAAATCTTGACCGATCTTGATCTCTTCTTGGAGCGTCGATTGGAGGGTCATGTTAGACAATCCCCCTATCAAAATCTTGATCTTGCTGTCGCATAACTCCTTTGTAGCGCTCTTGACAAGGCACTAATAGCCATAGGCATAGTAATATGCTTCTGACTCTACGCATTGACCACTTTATTGGCTTTCCCTGGATGGTATAGGATCTCACGGTCGTAATCCTTACCAACTCTAGCCATCTACGCTGCCTCATGTTGAGCTCTTTCTGCGTGAAGATACATTTGAGACTCTAGTGGTCGATGTAAATCTCGCACGTGACTCCGTACAGGTAGTGCCTCCATGTTTTTATCGTAAAAACTATCGCTACTAGCTCCAGATCACGCGTTGGGTAGCTCTTCTCAAGGTTTTTTGAGTTGTCGTGAAGCATACGCGACTACTCTACCACTCTACATCAACACAGTTTCCAACTTGGTTTTAGATGTGGCGCTTAAATCACAAAGCTTCCCTGACCAACATTTGAAATGGTCAGCATTGGAGCGCTTATGAGTCTTCATCTTAGCTCTTGAAAGCTTTCCTCACACTTATCGATTCACTTATACCTCTTTCCCTTCTTGGTGAGCGCTGTGAGCGGAGCAGCTAACTTTGAGTAGCCTTCGACTAAGTGTAGGTAACATCCTGTTAGTTTAAAGAAACTGTGAATTCCCGTTTCGTTCCTCTGAGCTGGCCACGTGCTAACTGCATCAATTTTCGCCAGGTCCACAGATACTCCTTCCTTGGGGTCTACGTGGTCTAGGAAATGGACCTTCTCCAGCCAAAACTCGTACTTGGAGAACTTGGTGTATAACTGATGGTCCTGTTGCATGCGCAAAATGATAATTAAGTGCTCTTCGTGCTCTTCCTTCGTCTTAGAGTGTATAAGTATGTCATCGATGAACCCAATGACAAACTTATCCAAATAGTCCTTGAACATGCGGTTCATCCAGTTCATGAAAGTTGCTGGTGCGTCCGTTAATCTGAGTGACATGAACAGAAACTCGTAATGTCCGTACCACGTTTGAAATGCTGTTTTGGGTACATCTTCATTCCTGATTTGTAGTTGATGGTACTCGGGATGTAGATCGATCTTCGAGAACACTACAGCGTCTTGGAGCTGATCAAATAGATCGTTAACTCGCGGCAACAGATGCTTATTCTTAATCGTAATCCTGTTCAACTCTCTGTAGTCGATGCACATTCTCAGTGGTCCATCTTTCTTCTTCACGAATGGTATGGGTGCTCTCCAGGGTGAATAGCTCTATCGCATGAATCCCTTATCTATTTAGTACTTTAGCTGGGCTTGGAGCTCCTTTAGCTCTATAGGGCCTATTCTGTAGGGGGCCTCAAAGATGGGGCTGATTCTAGTAGACGTTCAGTCTCGAACGAGATCCTGCGCTCTGGTTGGAGTCCTGCAAGATCTTCTAGAAATATCTCCATGAATTCCCTGACTATCGGTACGTTGTCGGGTCCTATCTCTATTCCTTGAGTCTTATCTGCTACGTATACTAGGAAGTCCGTGCATCCACTGGATTGTATCTCGCGAGCCTTCACTGCTGATATCATCGTCTTTGGTTGCTCTGGCGACAAACCCTTGTAGATGAACTTTTCACATCCGATTGGTTCGAAAATGATTTTTCGCCTTCAACAGTTTATGACAACGTTGTGTCCTAAGCCTTTTTTTTTTTTTTTTTTTTTTGGCATAGTGGCCTTTCTTGCCACAGATGAAACAACCACTTACTCCTTGCTTACATTCTCCTGAGTGCCTCTTTCCGCATTTCGTGCACGTCGAGTTGGCTATCATTTCCTTCCTGGTCGTTTCTCTTCTGGGGGAAATTCTCCTGTGAATCTTGATTGCCTTAATTCCCCTTTTCTCTTGTTGTTATTATGGGAATGCCTACTATTCTGGCCGGTTCCCACATTCTGTCCTCTGTGTTGTAACTCGGGGTTTTACTTCCCCTGAGCCTGCTCAGCTTGCGTTTTCTCCTCCTTTCGTGCCTTAAAATTCTGCGCCTTTCGCTCCTTATCCTGAGCCGACTAGTACTCAGCTCAGATAGTCTTGCTGACACATTCTGCTAGTGTCGCTGGTCCGTGCCCTCCGCTACAGACCTAAACTGTGATTTCCGTTCTGAACATCTTCAGCATTCGTCTGACTCTCTCCTTTTGGTCGGTACCAAATCTGGACAAAGTTGAGCCAACTGCTCAAACTTCTTGACTGCCTCCATAACAGTTATACTACCTTGGTGCAGGTTGTCGAACTCGTCCTACTGCGCTACTAGTGCTTCCTCGTTGAAGTACATCTCCTTGAATTCCTCAATGAAATCGCTCCAGCTCATCTCTCTGCTGTTCCTCTTAATGGTTACCATCTTCCACCACTAACGCGCCTCATTGCGCAGGGTGAAGGGTGCGTACATCACTTTCTCTCTCTCTATCTATTAACCCTATAAAATCCAAGATTACTTGGATATTCATTAGCCAATCATCGGCCTCTATAGGGTTGGTGATTCTTAAGAATTCTAACGCTTTCATGCGTCGGAATCTTTCATACAAGTCGCCTTCCCTAGGGATTGGCAGAAAATAATTGCTGCTACGAAAGCAGCCATTACTATGGGTGCTAGTGCTTCCTGAGCTGAAGGAGCTGCTTGCTCCCTCAGAGTTTCTGGGCTGCTAGAGTCTCCTGTGCTGGCATCTCTACTGACTGTGGTGCCTAGGGTTGCTGGCCCAGCTGTTCTCTAAGCTGGTTTAGCTCCCGCTGCTGGTTCTCCATCATCTCTCGCATGGCTGCAATCTGTGCTATCAACTCATCCTCTCGGGATGCTGGGTTTAACTAAGCTCTCGTTCTTGCCATGTTTTCCTATGTAACCCTATCGTACAGCGAAAAAGGAAAATATAAGTCTCTTAAATTCTGTACTTGGGACTCGTATCACATATCATTTTCTTTCTTACTTAACAATCTTATTTAAACATTATGGATATAAATATACACATTATATCCACCTTTCTTTCTCTCATACTGTGTGTTCAATACAATTACCGCATTGTATTGGGACATCGTCTGAGTGCTAGGATTCGTCCTGCACTTTCTGTCATATCATACTCACGCTGTGGAAAAAAAAATTATATCTGGCCCCTAGGGCAAAGCTTTACTACTTATCTCATAATATATTTCACATAATATATATACATATATTCAAGATTCTAGTTCAGTGGGAGTGACACACACTTCCCCTATACGATCCCAACAAGTACATTATGCTATAACTGACGGGGGAGAGCTATTGCTTCCCTCTATATATTTTCAAAACTAACATTCCCGCAGAAGGGTTACTACTATTGGAAGGACAATCCTGATTCAGTATCAGGCATCTCCTCATCATCACTATCGCTGAGTGAGTACTCCTCTGGGTTTTCCTCTTCTTCTCAATCGAAACTGATCTCGTCATCGCTGGCTATGATGACTTGGGGTTCGTACATCCCCATTTATTCGTCATTACTAAAGCAGTTGGGGATCTCCTCTCCCTCATCGTCGGGATGGGCATCGGAAAGAGTCTTGTCATCTTCCTCTTCCATGGGGTGTTCGGGAGACATACGGGCTGGTTCGGGGTTCTCCATTGGCTCCCTATTGCCCTCGTGTACTTCTGGCTGGTGCTCGGCCATGAACTCTTCATCGGCCAGTTGGGGTGCTGGTCCTACCGGGTCACCCTCCATAATGGCGGCTGCTATAATGCCTTGGGCTTGTGCAGGGTTTCCGGGGTTGAGCACTTTTCTCTCAGCATTCACTATCTCCTTGATAAGGCTTGCTAGTCCTGCTTGATCGCTCTTCTAATTTTGTTTGGCAAGGTCTCATTCTCTCTTTAGGTCTTCTCCTGTTTTGATCCACTTTTGTCTCGGCATGTATTGTAGAAGTCCATTTCGGTTCCTTGTAGCGAACAGCATACGTTAGAACTATATCGCCGGACATCAGCTGCAGTCTTTCAGTCCGATGAACAAATTCTCGTATATCCATAACTCTAGAGAACTTAGGCGGTTTCACTCCCTGCTTGCCCATAGAGAAAAACTGGGGCTGATGCTGGACTGCTCTCAGAGATTGGCTCGATCATGGTATGGCGAAACTCGACACAGTTAAGAGCTCATCCTGGTCATAAGGATCCCGATACACACGAGAGTATCTTCCTGAGAGATATCAACAGCCAACAGGACTCAGTTATCCTGGTCAATGGTGTACAATCAGGGAATCACTTTGATAACATGAAACCAGTCCTCACATTCTCATGGAGTGCAGGAGTACTGTTTGCCACTCGAAACTTAGTGGACAACTAGCCTTGAAGATCAGTACAACTCGGGTAGCAATCCATGCTCTTTCTCTAAACAGTTCTCTAGCACTGCACGGTCGTGATTTTTCGTATAATGATCTCAGCATCTTTTCATCTTGTCCTCGCCATCATAGATTTCGTCGTTTCATTACTATAAAATGTTATCTTCAATAGATAAACATTTACCGACAAAAATAAAACTAACTTACTTGGACAGATGAGGCAGGCATGCGGCGATGTGAGGTAGGATGGCAGGAAACCTCTCTGATACCAACTGTGACGCCCCGTGCCCTCAGCGGCCCGGACCGTCACTGTAAACTCTATTACTTGCTGAATTTAATACCATAAATTTAGAGGGATTTTTTTTTTATATACAGGTACGTATTTACTATTCACGTACGCATACTATTAAAATGCGGAATTTGAAAAACATAAGGATTTCAATTATACATACATAATTATATACTTGTTTATCTGATTACTATTCATCAGATACTATTTAAATATACTACTCGTACATATACTGTTTACTGTTCCAAAATACCATTTAACCTTTACTATTCAAAATACTATTTAACTGTCACCATTCAAAATATTATTTACTCATACTGTGCGGAAGAATACTCGCGGTGTATCCATAACCTCATCCTCACATCCACCTCCGCCATCATCATCGTCCCTTGATGTTTACGTTATAGGATGCTTACCTACAGCATGAACACACTCCGTGAGCTTTACGCCCAGTAAGTACAACATGTTAACCGCAAAACATGTTTAAAACATAGCACATACGTAAAATCATAGGCATGACATATATCACTTAATAAATCACAAACCATATAAGCATATCACATATCAGCTCACATATCATGTCATCACATAACATGTCATAACACTGAATATAAAACTTCACATACTTTATGCATAACATGAGCATCGTGTACTGTATGCACTCTACTGAAAAAGAAAGCATAGCAAACTATAACTAATGCATGATCCGGTTATGTTCATTTATGCTTCAAACTTTTCTTTTCTTTTCTTGTCTATTTAGGGCCCATGTGTCAGTACCGTGTGCGCACAGACCAACGGTAACGCCCGAGGTCAACTAATGCCGAAGAACCATCAACTGATGCTCAACTTGTGGCCTGAACTTTCTTTAACTGGAAACCCCTTCGACTGAAGGAGCCGGTACGACACACCTATTTATTTCCATCTTGTTTAACTGTTCTAGCCATACGCTTCTCTAAGCTGTCCCCAATCCTACGCGGTAGGGATCTATGGCTTCTATCTTGTTCTTTCATCAATCTACTCGATTGTGAAGCTATATGCTCTTATGTATGCTGTGCAGCATCGTGTGCAAGATACATACTTAAAATACTGGAAAAGCATCATTTTAAATTCATTTTATCCATGCTGTAGGCGGAGTTGTACTTACCTGTCAGCAGACAGTTTATACTCTCGCCTTCGTCACAATACAGGTACCTCCCTGTAATCATAATGCATTTACATTAACATTCACTCTTAGGTCACCGTGGTCATTAGTGACTAATAAAAATTCTCGTTATGTGGTACCGATCCTTGTCGGTACTAATTGCCCTCTTCTTAAGAATTTGATTTTCTAATCATTGTTAATTAATTTATTTACCCAATAAATTAATTAACATCGCTCTTAGGTCACTCTATCGTTAGGAACTAATAAACTTATCGTTGTGTGGTACTGATGCCTATCGGTACCCGACTGCTCTACTTTGGGAAATTTGATATCTAATTTTTAATCGTGCTTGATTAATTTGTCTACTTGACAAATTAATCACTGTCTCTCACTATCCCATTTCGACTTGGTCCTTGACTGGCTAACCAACCAGTCAACATACTGAATACCTCTCGTATGACTATTTAGCCTATCGGGTTACCGTTACCGATGTAATCGCCCCAAATTTTATACTTCGACCGCACCCGTCCCTCGGGTGGTACTATTCTGACATAGGGGTCGTTTTCTTACATTACGAAATTTCTAATGGGGCGGTTCACTAATCCTCACAACGTCCGTCCTTCTTTCCCGGACCTAGGTCATCGAGGGAGCTCGGGTTTCCATCCCGATCACATTTTCAGCCCTCGTTTCCTAAAATACCCCTTTGTGCCGTTTTAGAAATTTCGGCAGCATTTCCGCTTAATTTTTAGGTTTCCGGCGTTTAGGAAACGCCTCAAAACCATCTAACCTATTCTAACCTACCACGTACTAAACCAGAGGCCTAATTTTTACGTAAAAGCTCCGCTTTTTACGTAAAAATATTCACATTTTCTCACATTCTCTTTTTCGATATTTCACCCTTTTTTTCTTACAATTCCTCAAGTCATTAAACCATAATTAATACATAATTATTTCCAATATTAAATTGAGGAATAAATAGATCAACACCACTACCAAAATCGTTCCCGTCGGCGGTCGGACGAACCGTTCGGTCTCGACCGTGTAATCTTTGAATCGTCGTTCTTCACTTTTGAAACTCCAGTTTGCAAATCCGATGCCGCGGATGTGTCCGGAACGTCGAAAATAGGCCAACGGGCCATTCTTCAATTTTCGGTCTCCGGGTCGCCGTTGACCGGCGTTGACCGCCGTTGACCGGCGTTGACCGCCGTTGACCGGCGTTGACCGGCTTTGACCACGGCGGCGATGGAAGTGGCGACCACCATCTTGAAGAGCTCGACGAGAGGAACCCATTGGTGGTGTCAATTTCACGAATCGAGGCTCCTATCACCGGAAATCGGCTCTCGAAAAGTCGGCGACGGCGGCGGCGTTGGATCCTCATTTTTCCGGCGTTGTTGCCCAAAATTGATTTGGGGCTTTTGATCTACGTGTTGTTCTGAGCATTTTGACACCGACCTTGCAACTCAACTCCGCCGGAATAGCGAGATCCGACGGCGGCGATGGCGACGGCGACGGCGAACCTGGGGCGGCGCGATTCGGCGGCTGTTGACGTGAAATGAAGCCTGGGTTTTGTTCTACTCTTCACCACGAATCCATTGGGACCGGAATTGTGGCATTTGGACGTCGGACGGTGGAGATACGGCGGTTTGAAAAATTCGGCCACCGGCGGCTTTGGGCGGCGCGTGCGGCGTGCTCCGGCGTCGGTTCGGTCGACTCGGCCCACCGTTCGAATCAGCTCGTCGAGAGCTTTCCAATGGTGCCGGCGGTGTCGAAAACGGAGGCCGGATTCGATGGTCGGTCACTGTTCATATTCGTGTGGGGTGGGGAGGGAGAAAATGTGATTTGGAAAAATATGAGGGCTATTTTTCTATAATCCCCAAAATTTCCTCCTTCATACTAATTTTTTTGAAAAATTTTAAGATAGGCTATACTGACTAATTTGGGCGTGCTGAACCCAAATATATCAGTTTTATCTTCATCCGAGGTCGTCTCGACCAGTTTCCCGATACTGTATGGTTCCCGGTCAAAAATTACTTTTTGTGCTCAAATGACTAATTTGAGCATTCTGATTCCAAATATATCAGTTTTATATCAAGAAGAGGTCATCTTGATCAATTTCTTGATACTGTGGTTAGGCCTACACTGTGTTGACACTGTGCACGCATAACGAGGCATTTTCGCGTGAAATTTCAAACACAGTCTTTCTTGACTAATTTGGACGTGCTGATTTCAAATTTATCAGTTTTACGTCCATCTGAGGTCTTCTGGACCAGTTTTCGGGATCTGCATGACCCCGTCTCGAAAAACGTGTCAAGTGCCCGATTGACTAATTTGGGCGTCCTGAGTCTAAATATATCAGTTTCGGGGCGAGAAAAGGTCGTCTTGACCCTCATCCCGATACTACGTATCCCTTAAACAAAATCTACATTTTATGCTCAATTGACCAGATTGAGCCTGCTGACTATTAATATATCAGTTTTATGCCAGATTAAGGCCGTCTTGGCCACTAACCTGACACTGCGTTTCTCACTACTCACTATTCACTATTCACTAATTACTATTCACTATCTGACTGACTAATCTGAGCGTTCTGACTTTGATTTTGTCAGTCTATGGGCGAGAAGAGGTCATCTAGACCACTTTTCTCGATACTGTACATCTATTAGGGCAATTATCACTGCTGCGCTCAGATGACCAGTCTGAGCGTACTGATGACTAGCTCATCAGTTCTGTATCATGAAATGGTCGTCTAGACCGGTTTCTTGATATTGCGTGTCTCAACGCATACTCACATAATAGGGTGGACCGATTTCACTGTCGATTACCCCTTTCACTGCATGAATAGTAATTAAACGTTACTATTTCTGTTTAATTCATTCAACTGAAAAGCACACTGTGCTTATTAACTTAATTACATCATTACATAGTAATTAAGTTTCATAATTCATGAGAGTCATTATAGTGGCTCTCGACTCATTACACAGCCTTCTACACAGACTCTTACACGTGCATGTGCAACGCAACACGGGCGTGTACATTTCAGACACGGGCATGTACTAATTGAGACTACTCAACACGGCCATGTCTTTGAAATACATTCATCTATCTGAGCAGTACACAGCCTCTTACACGCTCATGTACTTGACCGTGTTTCTTAAATTTGCACTAAAAGACATTAAATTATGTCCATTTTATTCCTTAATGACTTATTACATGGTAAGTAGGTGCCATAAAAATGGTGGTCATTACATTAGAAGCCATAGATCCCTACCACGTAGGATTGGGGACAGCTTAGAGAAGCGTATGGCTAGAACAGTTAAACAAGATGGAAATAAATAGGTGTGTCGTACCGGCTCCTTCAGTCGAAGGGGTTTCCAGTTAAAGAAAGTTAAGGCCAAAAGTTGAGCATCAGTTGATGGCTCTTCGACATTAGTTGACCTCGGGCGTTACCATTGGTCTGCGTGCACACGGTACTGACACATGGGCCCTAAATAGACAAGAAAAGAAAAGAGAAGTTTGAAGCATAAATGAACATAACCGGATCATGCATTAGTTATAGTTCGTTATGCTTTCTTTTTCAGTAGAGTGCATACAGTACACGATGCTTCTGTCATGCATAAAGTATGCGAAGTTTTATATTCAGTGTTATGACATGTTATGTGATGACATGATATGTGAGCTGATATGTGATCTGCTTATATGGTATGTGATTTATTAAGTGATATATGTCATGTTTAGGATTTTAAGTATGTGCTATATTTTAAACATGTCTTGCGGTTAACATGTTGTACTTACTGGGCTTAAAGCTCACGGAGTGTATTCATGCTGTAGATAAGCTTCCTATAGCGCAAACACCAACGGGCGATGATGGCGGCGGAGGTGGATGTGAGGATGAGGTTATGGATACACCGCGAGTATTCTTCCGCACAGTATGAGTAAATAGTATTTTGAACGGTAACAGTTAAATAGTATTTTGAATAGTAAAGATTAATTGGTATTTTGGAACAGTAACCAGCATATGTATGAATAGTATATTTAAATAGTGTTTGGTGAATATTAATCAGATAAACAAGTATATAAGTGTGTATGTATAATTGAAATCCTTATGTTTTTCAAATTCCGCATTTTAATAGTATACGTATGTGAATAGTAAATACGTACGCGTATATTAAAAAAAAATCCCTCTAAATTTATGGTATTAAATTCAGCAAGTTTAAGTATCAGTTTTAAAGAAGAAGTATAAGTAAAAGCTAAAGAAGCAAGTAATAGAGTTTACAGTGACGGTCCGGGCCGCTGAGGGCACGGGGCGTCACAACCTAGTTACCAACACGCGAGTTAACCGGTCAGTTGACTGAGCGGTTAACTAGTCAATGGCCACATTTCGAACAACACAGTGAGGAACGATGATTAATCTGTCAAGTAGACGATTGATCGAACATGATACGAGTTAGACACCAAATCCCCATAATAGGCCAATAGAGTACCGACGGGTCTCGGTATCCCATAAAAACACAAGTTAAAGTCACTAACGTTAATAGTGACTCAACGAGAGTATTAATGAGAAACGTTATTGATGACTGGTGGTAACCTGTGAATTGATAAAGGCGTGATTTCAAGTTGCTTGCAATTAGGTAAGTACAACTCCATCTATGGCATGAACGAAAATGCTTTTAAATGATATTTTACAGTATGTTAAAATATGTATGCCATGTACACGATGTTGCACCTCATGTTTAAGAGCATGTAGTTTCACTGTGACAACCGGGAAATTCAGGCAATTCTCGGATGAAAATGTACAAATGTATGTATATAACAATTTGTACTATTTAAAGAGTGAAATAAATGTATTTATATTGTTTAGAATATATGAAAATGTTCTAACAATACTGATAAGTAAGAATTCAGTGTTGGAAAAATTCACTGAGTTGAAACGGGTAAAACGGTGCAAAACCGGCATTGAAAACCCTAACCGAGGCAATAAAAGACGGAAAACTTCCGGGATTAATTTTGATCAAATGGAAGTAATTTAAATTGATCCGACTGCACAAGAGACCTCAGGAACACGCCGGGACGATTTCGGGAAAATTTCGGCTCGAACCGGTATCGGTCAAAAAGTAGTCGAATTAATATGAATAGTGAAAGTCAAAGTCAACTTTCACTTTAGCATTTATGACATCATAAATCAAGATTAATAAATGAAAGAAATAAGGTGGTTGGTGGAATTAAAGGCCATGATTCATCCACTTTTTGATCTAAAGGCCAAGATTTGGCCAAAAAATTACCCTTTTTAATTTTTGAAAAATGGGGAAAGAAATGGTGTTGAAAGATGTCAAATTTTCATTGGTTTAGAGCCAAATTAATTGGCTTTCTTTCATGCATAAGTCGGCAACATTTTGATAAAGTGGCCGAGACATTATTTTCAAAGCAAAAACCAAAGACAAAAACTTCTAAGTATCGTCCATGGGGGAGCCGTGAGTGACCAAGGGAAACCAAGCTTTTTCTTCAAAATTTCTTCACAAAAAGAGTGCCAAAGTGTTCCTAGAAGACAAAGGAAGCATTAGACCAAGGTAACTTCCTTTTGCACTAAATTTTTCATGGTTTTTCTTCATAAAATCCGTGGGTGAATAGTGAGAAAAAGATGGAAAATTTTTGGTTGTTTTCCATTGAATTGATGTTGGGTTATGTTAAGGATGAAATAAGGAAGAAAACCATGTAATTTGTTTAAAGAAAAACCAAAATTTGTTGGTTTTTCAAGGGTAAATCTGTGGGTTACCTTGAGTAATCTATGAGAAAAATTTATGGTTTAATTGTTAACTTGCTTCCAAGTTTAATTTGGTGAAGAATAAAGCTTGTATTTCATTGTGGAAAGTTTGAAAAAAAATTTTGGTATGCATTTTCATAAGGTGGCCGTGGGGTTTCCTAATGGTTTGGAAGAAAATTTTGCTTGATTTATGTAGTATTTGGTTGATTGGAATTATGCATTTTAATATGCAAAAGATGAATTTATAATTGAAAGAATGAAACAAAAAGAATTGGCATGTTTTTCATTCAAAGGCCGTGGGTTATAACCCTAGGAAATTTAGTTGAAAATGCCAAGAAAATGGGCTTGAAAATGTGTTAAAAACATAACATTGAATGGCCTAAACTGTGGTGAAAGTTTGACAAAAATTTGGTTCGGGTTGATTGTGAAAAACCGAAACCAAATTAAGGGCAAAATTGTGAAAAAAATTTTGTAATGTGGGTGATAATGTGAAATTGGAATTTTGTGAGCTTTTATGTAAAAGTTTGGAAAACTTTTACATAAAATAGGCTTGTGGTATAGTACGTGGTAGGTACATACGGTTTGAGGCGTACCTAACGCCGGAAGCCTTAAAATTACGCCAAAATGCTGCCGAAATTTCGAAAACAGCATTTGGGGTAAAATGGAATTAAAAATAAAAAGTTAGGGCCGCGACGGAAACCCGAGTCCCTAACGGAAAATTTTAATAAGGAAAACCTAAGGGGTGGTTCGTGAATAGTAACCCGTCCCCTTAAAAATTTAAAACGCGAGCGAAATTGAAAAACCGACCCCGAGGGGGGGCGTTTTTGGAAATGAAATAAAAGTCCGAGTCGGGAACGGAAAACCCGAGCCTCGGAGACCTAGGTCGGGAAAGTCTAGATGAACGTTTTAAATGCTAGTGAAACGTCCATTTGAGGCTCCGAAACGATAGAAAATCGCTAAACCGACGTAAGGGTCGGAATAGTGCTTCCCGAGGGTCGGGAAAGTGAAAAGTGGAAGTAAAATAAAAATGAATCCGGAAATGATTAGAAAAGAGTCAGAAAAGTTCTTGAGAGCCAAAAATACAGTCTGGATCGGGAAAATTTCCGTCAGTGGTAAAATTGTAATTTTGCCAAAGTATAGGGGCAAAGTAATTTTGCCAAAATACAAGGGCAAAATCGTCATTTTGCAAAAGTTGAGAAAAATGGGGAAAATGATAAATAAAGCCTAAAAAGTTATAAATAGGTTTTATTTAAGCTTTTAAATGAAAAATAAAAGCTATAAATGGGAATGAAATTAACAGACAAGGTTTTGTCTGTAGGATCCAAAAATCGACCTACGAGGAGGGCGATCAAAGATCCACGAGAGGAAAAGGAAAGAGGCTGATAAGGTAAGTTCAGACATTTACCTGTCTGCAACTTATAGCAATATTGTGCTAACCTTGATGTACTAACTATAAGTTAGGTACATATGTGCTACGGGCACTATTATAGATTAGAAAGAGAGACGTAATGTGCTACGGGCACTATTGAGAATGGACACATTGTTAATTGTGCTTCGGGCACTAGAGCGAGGTTAATGAAACTCACTCCCCTAAAATTAAAATGTGAACCATTCCTAACCACGGGACAATGTGAAGTCACCGGGTTAGAATTTTAAAAAGCCGGTAATGAAACCAGTTTCTGGCGTACCAGCCTTCCGTACAGGGAGGTATTTTTGCCTTCGGGGCTATGAGAATAAGGCTGTGGAGGTCAGCACTGATGTACCGCTCCCAGTCATGTACAATTTTGCCTTCGGGGCTATGAGATTAAGGCTGTGGAGGTCAGCACTAATGTACCACTCCCAGTCATGCGCACCTAAATGGTATTGCCAACCTGAGCTCAAAACCAGAACGTAATCAAAGATAATGACCTAAAACTGAAACTGTGCCATAATTGAGCATAAGACAGTTAGTGAGAGCACTAACATCGCGGTAGATGTACTAGTGTGATACAGTGTTGTGGTCAACCTTACTATTCACGTATGAATAGTGGTCAAAGTTACTATTCACGTATGAATAGTAGTCAAAAGTACTATTCATGGTGAATAGTACTATTCACAGAAATTTTATTTCTTGCATATTTGAACTTACTGAGCCTGTAGCTCACCATTTTTGCTAATGTTGCAGGTAAGCGACCAGCTCAGTAGCTTGTTTAACTGGATGTGGACGGGATGGCGCGTGTCAAATGGGATAACTGGGCGAGGGATATGGTACTGACAGAGTCTTTCCGCTGAGCGATAAAAAGGGAAGAAAAAAAGAAAGAAACAGTCTTTTGTAATATTATATATTTTACGAAAGTACTGTAATATGTAAATTACTTTGTATTTGCCAACAAAGTAAATAGTGGAAAATGTTTTACATGATGTTTAAAGAAAAAAAAAATTTCCCCAAAAACGTCATGATTTAAAAAGAGAGAGAGATAAGCCGGCGACCCATGAGAGTACAATCTATCGCGGTTAGCAATAAAGCTCAACTGTAATAGTATTGTATGATCTCTACGAGGGGCGGGCCGCCACATTCACAATCAAGTAGATTAATGAAAAAGCAAGTTAGATGCCATACGTCCCTACCATGTAGGATTTGGGATAGCTTAGAGAAGCATATGGCTAGAAAAGATAAACAAGATGGAAAGTAGTAAGCGTGTTGTACCGGCCCTTTCAAATGAAGGGGTTTTAAGTTAAAGCAGAAAGTTGAGCATCAATTGATGGCTCTCCAGCTATTTTACCACGGGCGTTACCGATGGTCTGTGCATGCACAGTATTGACACATGGCCCCTAAATAGACAAGAAAAGAAAAGAGAAGTTTGAAGCATAAATGAACATAATCGGATCATGCTTTAGTTATAGTTTACCATGTTTCTAGATGCATTCAGTACAAGATATACACATGTTATGTGAAGTTTTATAATTATTGATTTGATATGTAATGTGTGATATGTTAAAGTGGTATATGTGATATATGACTGCTTATATATTTTTAAGTATGTACTATGTTTAAACATGTTTTGCGGTAAACATGTTGTACTTACTGGGCGTAAAGCTCACGTAGTGTGTTCATGCTGTAGGTAAGTGTCCTACGGCTTAAATCCCAATGGGCGATGATGGTGGCGGAGGCAGATCCGAGGGCAAGGTTATGGAGACACTGCGAGTTTATCTTCCGCAAATTTGAGCATCAGTATTTTGAATAGTAATAGTTAAATAGTACTTTGAATAGTAATTGTCAGACATCATTTTTGAATAGTAACCATAAACTGTATTTTTGAATAGTAATCATTAAATAGTATTTTGGAATAGTAACTGTTAAATAGTATTTTTAAATAGTAATCGGTATACGTACATATACAGTAAATACGTACATGTAAAATATAAAAAAATCCCTAATTTTATGACATCTAGTTAAGTATAAATTACTAGAAAGTATAACAAAAGCAAGCAAGTCAGTTTTTAGTGACGGTCCGAGCCACTGAGGGCATGGGGCGTCACAATAGTCCTGTCAGGGGTAAAATGGTCATTTTGACCAAAATTTTCTCAATTGCCAGAAAAAGGCCGTAAAAGCCTCAGAATAATTTTAATAAATTTCTAAAGGCTAAAAGAAAGTAGTAAGTTAGAAAAACGGAGGAGAAAATCCCGCTAAGGACGAAATGGTCATTTTACCAAAAGGTAGGGGTAAAACGGTTATTTTGTCAAAAAGTTCAAAAAAGTGATATTAAGGCCCGGAATAGATTTGCATGTAGCAGAATAATTCCAGAATTTAAAATATGAATCTCAAAATGAATAATTAAGAGTTCCAATTACAAATTTTATACGTTTACTTTATTTTATATATGAAGTGAATAGTAAAAATAACCGTAATTTATTTCGGTTATAGGAAAGCAACCAAAAGGTGAATTAAGGAAGCCGGTTGACTCAGGAAAGGAATCGCTAGTAAAATATCGATAAGTTCAGACATTTATTTGTCTGTAGTATGAATTTACTTAGTATGCTTAGGCGATATAGATGATAGAAATTTAGTAGTCTGGTGCGGTAGGCACACTAACATAAGATATAAAATCTTAAGAAAACTACAGAATAAATTACAGAATAAATTACAGAGAGTTCTAGACCCAGGAGGCAGCATAATTGCCACCAGTCAGGAACCATCAGAAACTCAGCAATTAAATTAGCATTGACGTATCAGCCTCTCACACAAGTGGAGGTTTCTCAGATTTCAGTTACAGTTATGACAGGACTTCAAACTGATGGTGGTACGTCTCGGGTTTGGAAGTCTGAGATAGTCAGACTGTAGAGGATTGGCCAGTGGGTAGCTCCCAAGAGCCCCTCTCAGTTATGCACGCATTACGGTACGACCAATTCAGGGGCCCAATAGTAGAATTCAGTATCAGATAAAGACTTAAGACTTCAGAACTGCCATAATTGAGCATAAAACGTACTAACTGTATGTGTAGTAGCTTAGATACCAGTTGACGTGAATAGTATCGATCAAAGTCAACCTTACTATTCATGATTAAAAGTCAAAATTACTATTCATGTGAATAGTACTTTTTCAGGATTTTATAATTTATGTTCCTGCATGTATGTTTGAACTTACTGAGCCTGTCGCTCACCAGTTTATTCATGTTACAGGTAAGAAACCTGTACACCAGTAGACAGAGGATGGACGAGGAGCGGGATTGCATCTGCCTCCAGGGCTGGGCGAAGGGTGTTACAACCGGGAAATTTAGGCATTCTCGGAAGAAAATGTACAAATGTATGTACATAACAATTTGTATTATTTAAAGAGTGAAATAAATGTATCTATATTGTTTAGAATGTATTAAAATGTTCTAACAATACTGACGAGTAAGAATTCAGTGTTGGAAAAATTCACTGAGTTGAAACAGGTGGAACGGTGTCAAAAACATTATTGAAAACCCTAACTGGTGCACTAAAAGATGAAAAACTTCCGGGATTGATTTTGATCGAACGGAAGCAGTATAAATTGATCCAACTGCACAGGAGATCTCAGGAACCCGCCGGGGCGATTTCAGGAAAATTTCGGCTCGAACCGGTATCGGTCAAAAAGTAGTCGAATTAATGTGAATAGTAAATTCAAAGTCAACACTTTGCTTTACATTTATGACATCATCAAGCCAAAATATTAAATGGGAAAATTATGGTGGTTGGTGGCATTAATGGCCAAGATTTAATCACTTTTTGATCTAAAGGCCAAGATTTGGCCAAAATTCCATCATTTTATTTTTTGAAAAATTTGGAAAGAAATAGGCTTGATAAGTGTTGATTTCTCATTGGTTGAAAGCCAAATTAATTGGCTTCCTTGCTAGTTTAAGTCGGCAACTTTTGGAACAAAATGGCCGTGGCCATTACAAAGCCAAAAACATAAGGAAAAAAAATTTCTAAGTGTTCTCCCAAGAGGAATCGTGAGCAACCAAAGAGAAACCAAGTAAATACTTCAAGTTTTCCTCACAAAATTTATGTCAAACCCTTCCTTGAAGACAAAGGAAGCAAGAAAGCAAGGTAACTTTCTTTAGTTTGTAAATTTTGGCTTGTTTTCTCCCTTAAATCCATGGAATGAATAGTGTAAAGGATGAAAAATTTTTGGTTTGTTTTGATTGATTTGGTGCTTGGGTTTTGTTAAGGGTGTGATTAGAAGAAAAACCATGCATTTTGTTTAAAGAAAAACAAAATTTTGGTTGGTTTTCCAAGGGTAAAGCCGTGGGTTACCAAGTGTAGTCAATGATGAATTGTTGTGGTTTAAGTGTTAAAATGCTTTAAATCATGTTTTGATTAAATGAAAAAAAATGATTTGTATGTGGGCGACCCCTCTAGCTTAGGTCGTCCACCTTATCTTGCTTGCTTTCTTTATTCTTTGCTTAGTCTTACTTAGCTTGCTTGTTTCTATAGCTTTCTTCTCCTTGGGGTTTAAAAGATTTGTTCTTGAAAAACTAGGAATATATATTTTTTTTCTTTAACTGGAGGAAACTGCTAATTCTTGAAAATTGTGTATACATAAATATATACGTACTTCTTAATACTTTTTCCCAAAATATGTTTTGGAGTCTTGTTACTTTAAAGTACGTAAAAATAGAAACATACTTTTAAGCTTGTTTCACTACTTTACATACTACACTCTTGTCTTGTCTTTATACATATATCTCACTATTACACTTTCTTTCTTTTACACCTTGAGTACAGCGGAATTCTGCGAAACGGAACCATAACCCGTCCATGACATCGCTGGGATCTGCCTGCCAGCCCGCTACTCTTGTTTCATCTTGCTGGTTGCTTTCCTTTATTACCTACAGCACGAATAGACTAATGAGCTAAAGCTCAGTAAGTACAAACATACATACAAGTAAATAAGCTGAAAACACCACTCTAGGGTTAGTCAACTTAGGACTAATTATTTTCTTTAGTCCTATACTGCTTGTTCTTTCTATTCTATTTCTTTCTTTTCTTTGCTTTACTTTATCTGCTTAATCTTTCACTTGTGGGCCCGTGGTTGGACGTACCTGGTGCGCGCAGACCAATAGAGGATCAGGGGAGCGACCCACCGATCAACCCTAAGGTCATCTCTGGACTACTGACCTTATAGGTAGTAAGTCATGCCATAAACTACCTCATTATTAACGAGGCAGCGCCACACTTCTAGGGTGGAGGCAGGAAGTTAAGCCATAAACTACCTCATTATTAACGAGGCAGCGCCACACTTCTGGGGTGGAGGCTATCTGGAAACCTCACAACTGGGGAGGCCGGTACGCCAACCTTAACTTTTAAGTCTTATTATCTGACTTATCTTATTCCTCTTTCTGTTTCTGATCTTGCTTACTATTCTCGTGAACATGTTAGTATCATGTCACAAACTGAATAGCTTAAATGTGTATATATATATAACACAACTCTATGGTAAGTCCATTCGTGAGTAGACAATTAAATGTCTGTACTTACCTTATCAATCTCTTCTCTTCTTCTCTCTAGGATCTTTGATCGCCCTCCTTGTAGGTCGATTTTTGGATCGTATAGACAAACTTTGTCTGTTAATTTCATTTCCATTTATAGCTTTTATTTTTCATTAAAAAGCTTAAATAGAACCTATTTACAACTTTTTGGGCTTTATTTATCATTTCCCCAATTTTCCCCAACTTTTGCAAAATTACGATTTTGCCCCTATATTTTGGCAAAATTACAGTTTTGCCCCTGACGGAATTTTATTGATCCAGACTGCATTTTTGGCCCTCAGGAACTTTTCTGACTCTTTTCTAATCATTACCGGGTTCGTTTCTATTATATTTCCACTTTTCACTTTCCCGACCCTCGGGAAGCACTATTCCGACCCTTACGTCGGTTTAGTGATTTTCTATCGCTTCGGAGCCTCAAATAGACGTTTTACTAGTATTTAAAACGTTCATCTAGACTTTCCCGACCTAGGCCTCCGAGGCTCGGATTTTCCGTACCCGACTCAGACCTTTATTTCATTTCCAAAAACGCCCCTCCCTCGGGGTCGGTTTTTCCGTTTCACTCTCATTTTACATTTTTAGGGGACGGTCTACTATTCACGAACACCCCTTTGGTTTTCCATATTCAATTCTCCGTTAGGGACTCGGGTTTCCGACCCGACCCTAAACTTTTATTTTTAATTCCTATTTTACCCCGAAAGCCGTTTTCGAAATTTCGGCAGCATTTCGGCGTAATTTTAAGGCTTCTGGCGTTAGGTACGCCTCGAACCATATGTACCTGCCACGTACTATACCACAAGCCTATTTTATGTAAAAGTTTTCCAACCTTTTACATAAAAGCTCACAAATTCCAATTTCACATTTTTAACCACATTACAAAATTTTTTCACAATTTTGCCCTTAGTTTTGGTTTCGGTTTTCACCACCAAACCGAACCAAAGTTTCTCAAACTTTTCAACCACTTGTTAGGCTATTAAATGCCATTTTTCTAACACTTTTTCAAGCCCATTTCCTTATACTTTTCAACTAAATTCTTAGGGTTTTTAAACACTTAAACCCACGGCCTCATTAGTGAAAAACATGCCATCATTTTTGTTTCATGCTTTCAATCAAAAATTTCATTATTCACATCATAAAATGCATGATTTCAATTAACCAAACATCATATGAAACATGCAAAATTTTCACCAAAACCCTAAGTAAACCCACGGCCACTTTGAGTAAATGGACACCAAAATTTTTCCAAGCTTTTCCATAGTGAAATTCATGCTTTATTCTTAACAAAACATAAGTTAAAAGCATGTTAACACATAAATCACACAAATTTCTCATTGCTTACCAATGGTAACCCACGGATTTTCCTTTGGAAAACCAACCAAAAATTGGTTTTTCTTTTAACCAATTGCATGGTTTTCTTCCTCATTACACCCTTAACAAAACCCATCATCAACTTAATGAAAAACAACCAAAAATTTTCCATCTTAATTCACTATTTACCCCACGGTTTTCATGAAGAAAAACCAAGAAAAATTTCAATCCAAGGGAAGTTACCTTGTTCACTTTCTTCCTTTGTCTTCAAGTGATGTTTTGCCACACTTTTTGTATAGAAAACTTGAAGAAATAGCTTAATTCTCCTTTGGTCACCCACGGCTCACCATGGAAATGCCTTAGAAAAATTTTTGTTATGTTTTGCTTTCAATTTTTTGTCTCGGCCTTTATCCCCCAAGTTTTGCCGACTTATGCATGGAAGAAAGCCAATTAATTTGGCTCTAAACCAATGAAATTTTGACACCTTTCATGCCTAATACTTTCCACCTTTTTCAAAAATTAAAAAGGTATATTTTTGGCCAAATCTTGGCCTTTAGATCAAAAGCAAATTAAATCATGGCCATTCATCCTACCTAACACCAATTTCTTTCCATTTCTTAAATGGATTTATGATGTCATAATTACTAAAGTGAAAGTTGACTTTGACTTTCACTATTCACATTAATTCGACTACTTTTTGACCGATGCCGGTTCGAGCCGAAATTTTCCTGAAATCTTCCCGGCGTGTTCCTGAGGTCTTCTGTGCAGTCGGATCAATTTAAATTGCTTCCGTTTGATCAAAATAAATCCCGGAAGTTTACCGTCTTTCTTGAGCTCCGGTTAGGGTTTCAATGCCGGTTTTGGCACCGTTTCACCCGTTTTAACTCAGTGAATTTTTCCAACACTGAATTCTTACTCGTCAGTATTGTTAGAACATTTTAATATATTCTAAACAATATAAATACATCTATTTCACTCTTTAAATAGTACAAATTATTATATACATATATTTGTACTTTTCTTGCTGTGCTCTTACTTTGACTTGCCATATTCTTATCTTTATACTGTTCAGATACCGAAACTACTCCTTTTTGAGCGTTTTGGGCCTGAATTCACTTTCTTACTCATATACTTTATTCTCTACTTATTTTTGGAGATTTTAATTTCCTCCAAAACATTTATTTATTTCTATCAACACTATAATTTGTCTAATTACAACCATAGTGTTTCTTTACATTCTTACTTACAGAACTCATAGAAAACCCTAGATTAAACTAGGTCACACCACTAAAATTCTCTGGTCGTCACATTGTATGATTGAAAGCTTGGAAAAAATTTGGTGTCAAATAACCCTAATATGGCCGTGGGTTTAATTAGGGTTTGAGGAAAAATTTTTGCATGATTTACTTGATATTTGGATAGTTAAATTCATGCATTGAATTAAGGAAATGATGGATTTGTGATTGAAAGCATGAAAGAAAAAAATTTGGTGCATGTTTCTCTTAAATGGCCGTGGGTTGTAATGATGAAAAACCCTAGGAATTTTGTTGAAAAATGCATGTAAATTGGCTTGAAAATGTGCTAGATAATGACATTGGAATAGCTCAAAAAATTTGGTTGAAAAATTGAAAAGTTTTGGTCAGGTTTTGGGTGTGAAAACCGTGGCCAAAACTGAGGGTAAAAATTGAAAGAAATTTTGTGGAATGTGGTTCGAAATGTGAATTGAAATTTTGTGAGCTTTTATGTAAAAGTTTGGAAAACTTTTATATAAAATAGGTTTGTGGTATAGTACGTGGTAGGTACATATGGTTCGAGGCGTACCTAACGCCGGTAGCCTTAAATTTACGCCAAAATGCTGTCGAAATTTCGAAACAGCATTTGGGGTAAAAAGGGAATTAAAAATAAAAGTTTAGGGTCGGGTCGGAAACCCGAGTCCCTAAAGGGAAATTGAATAAGGAAAACCTAAGGGGTGGTTCATGAATAGTAACCCGTCCCCTTAAAAATGTAAAATGCGAGTGAAATTGAAAAATCGACCCCGAGGGGGGGGCGTTTTTGGGAAATGAAATAAAGGTCCGAGTCGGGTACGGAAAATCCGAGTCTCGGAGACCTAGATCGGGAACGTCTAGATGAACTTTTTAAATACTAGTAAAACGTCCATTTGAGACTCCGAAACAATAGAAAATCACTAAACCGATGTAAGGGTCAGAATAGTGCTTCCAGAGGGTCGGGAAGGTTAAAAGTGGAAATAAAATAGAAATGGACCCGGTAATGATTAGAAAAGAGTCAGAAAAGTTCCTGAGAGCCAAAAATGCAGCCTGGATCAAGAAAATTCCATTAGGGGCATAATTGTAATTTTGCCAAAATATAGGGGTAAAATCATAATTTTGTAAAAGTTGAGAAAAATGGGGAAAATGATAAATAAAGCCTAAAAAGTTATAAATAGGTTTTATTTAAGCTTTTTAATGAAAAATAAAAGTTATAAATAGAATGAAATTAACAGACAAGGTTTTGTCTGTAGGATCCCAAAATCGACCTACAGGGAGGGCGATCAAAGATCCAGAAAGGCAAAAGGGAAGAAACTGATAAGGTAAGTTCAAATATTTACCTGTCTGCAACATATAGTATTACTATTGCTAACTTTGATGTACTAACTATAAGTTAGGTACATATGTGCTACGGGCACTATTATAGAGTAGGGAGAGAGACGAAATGTGCTACGGGTATTATTGAGAATGGGACACATAGTAAATTGTGCTTCGGGCACTAGAGCGAGGTTAATGAAACTCACTCACCTAAAATTAAAATGTGAACTATTCCTAACCACGGGGCAATATGAAGTCACCGGGTTAGAACTTAAAAAGTGGATAATGAAACCACTTTTGGCATACCAGCCTTCCGTATAGGGAGGTAAATTTTGCCTTCGGGGCTATGAGATTAAGGCTGTGGAGGTCAGCACTGATGTACCACTCCCAATCATGTACAATTTTGCCTTCGGGGCTATGAGATTAAGGCTATAGAGGTCAGCACTAATGTACCGCTCCCAGTCATGCGCACTTAAATGATACTGCCAACCTGAGCTCAAAACCAGAACATAATCAAAGATAATTACCTAAAACTGAAACTATACCATAATCGAGCATAAGATAGTTTCGTAAGGGTACTAACATCACGGTAGATGTACTGTTGATATACTGTGTTGTGCTCAAACTTACTATTCATAATGAATAGTGGTCAAAGTTACTATTCGTGTATGAATAGTAGTCAACGTTACTATTCATGATGAATAGTCTATTCATAGAAATTTTATTTCTTGCATGGTTGAACTTACTGAGCCTGTAGCTCACCATTTTTGCTTATGTTGCAGGTAAGCGACCAGTTCAGTAGCTTTGTATGACTGGATGGCGGACGGGATGGCGCGTGTCAAATGGGATAAGAGGCGAGGGATATGGTCCTGCCAGAGTCTTTCCGCTGAGCGATAAAAGTAAAGAGAAAAAGAAACAGTCTTTTGTAATAATATATATTTTACAAAAGTACTGTATTATGTAAATTACTTTGTACTTGCCAACAAAGTAAATAGTGGAAAATGTTTTACATGATGTTTAAAGAAAGAAAGAAAAAATTTTCCCCAAAAACATCATGTTTTACAAGAGAGATAGATTAGCCGGTGACCCATGAGACTATAATCTATCGCAGTTAGCGATAAAGCTTAACTGTAATAGTATTGTATGATCTCTACGAGGGGCGGGCCGTCACAGTTGGTATTAGAGCGGAATTACGATTGGTCTAGTTTAGAGAACCAATGTGACAACCGGGAAATTCAGGCAATTCTCAGACAAAAATGTACAATTGTATGTTTATAACAATTTGTACTATTTAAAGAGTGAAATAAATGTATGTATATTGTTTAGAATATGTGAAAATGTTCTAACAATATTGACGAGTAAGAATTCAGTGTTGGAAAATTCACTGAGTTGAAACGGGTGAAACGGTGCCAAAATCGGCATTGAAAACCCTAACCAAGCCAATAAAAGACGGTAAACTTCCGGGATTGATTTTGATCAAACGGAAGCAATTTAAATTGATCCGACTGCACAGGAGACCTCAGGAACACGCCGGGACGATTTCAAGAAAATTTTGGCTCGAACCGGCATCGGTCAAAAAGTAGTCGAATTAATGTGAATAGTGAAAGTCAAAGTCAACTTTCACTTTTGCGTTTATTACATCATAAATCTAGATTAATAAATGAAAGAAATAAGGTGGTTGGTGGCATTAATGGCTAGGATTTAATCACCTTTTGATCAAAAGGCCAAGATTTGGCCAAAATTTACCCTTTTTAATTTTTGAAAAATGGAGAAAGAATTAAGCATGAAAGGTGTCACAATTTCATTGGTTTAGAGCCAAATTAATTGGCTTTTGGTTTGCATAAGTCGGCCACTTTTGAATCAAAAGGCCGAGACATTATTTTCAAAGCAAAAACCAAAGACAAAAACTTCTAAGTGTCGTCCATGGGGGAGCCGTGAGTGAACAAAGGAGAACCAAGCTTTTTCTTCAAAATTTCTTCACAAAAAGAGTGTCAAAATGTTCCTAGAAGACAAAGGAAGCATTAGACCAAGGTAACTCCCTTTTTCACTTAATTTTTCATGGTTTTTCTTCATGAAATCCGTGGGTGAATAGTGAGAAAAAGATGGAAAATTTTTGGTTGTTTTTCATGGATTTGATGTTGGGTTATGTTAAGGATGTAATAAGGAAGAAAATCATGCAAATTGTTTAAAGAAAAACCAAATTTTGGTTGGTTTTTCAAAGGAAAATTCGTGGGTTACCTTAGGTAACCAATGAGAAAACTTTGTGGTTAATTGCTAACATGCTTTCAAAGTTGAAATTGGTGAAGAATAAAGCTTGTATGTCATGGTGAAAAGCTTAAAAAAATTCTTGGTGTGAATTACATTAAATGGCCGTGGGGTTTAATAATGGTTTGGAAGAAAAATTTTCATGGTTTTATGTGGTATTTGGTTGATTGGAATTATGCATTTCAATATGCAAATGATGAATTTATAATGGAAAGAATGAAACAAATTTTTTGGCATGTTTTCATTCTTTGGCCGTGGGTTATACAAGGGTAAAAACCCTAGGAAAATTGGTTGAAAATGCAAAGAAAATGGGCTTGAAAATGTGTTAAAAAACGTGACATTTGAATGGCCTAAGGTGTGGTGAAAGTTTGACAAAATTTGGTTTGGTTTGGTTGTGAAAACCGAAACCAAATTAAGGGTAAAATTGTGAAAAAATTTTGTTATGTGGGTGATAATGTGGAATTGGAATTTTATGGGTTTTTATGTAAAAGTTTGGAAAACTTTTACATAAAATAGGCTTGTGGTATAGTACGTGGCAGGTACATACGGTTCGAGGCGTACCTAACGCCGGAAGCCTTAAAATTACGCCGAAATGTTGCCGAAATTTCGAAAACAGCATTTGGGGTAAAATGGAATTAAAAATAAAAAGTTTGGGGTCGGGTCGGAAACCCGAGTCCCTAACGGAAAAGTGAATAAGGAAAACCTAAGGGGCGGTTAGTGAATAGTAACCCGTCCCCTAAAAATATAGAACGCGAGTGAAATTGAAAAAAAACCGACCCCGAGGGGGGCGTTTTTGGAAATGAAATAAAGGTCCGAGTCGGGAACGGAAAACCCGAGCCTCGGAGACCTAGGTCGGGAAAGTCTAGATGAACGTTTTAAATACTAGTGAAACGTCCATTTGAGACTCTGAAACGATAGAAAATCGCTAAACCAACGTAAGGGTCAGAATAGTGCTTCTCGAGGGCCGGGAAAGCAAAAAGTAGAAATAAAGTAAAAACGAACCCGGTAATGATTAGAAAAGAGTCAGAAAAGTACCTGAGAGCAAAAAAATGCAGTCTGGATCAATAAAATTCCGTCAGGGGTAAAACTGCAATTTTACCAAAATATTGGGGTAAAATCGTGATTTTGCAAAAGTTGGGGGAAAATGGTGAAAATGATAAATAAAGCCTAAAAAGTTATAAATAGGTTTTATTTAAGCTTTTTAATGAAAAATAAAAACTATAAATGGGAATGAAATTAACAGACAAGGTTTTGTCTGTAGGATCCCAAAATCGGCCTACAAGGAAGGCGATTCAAGATCCAGGAGAGAGAAAGGAAAGAGGCTGATAAGGTAAGTTCAGACATTTACCTGTCTACAACATATAGCATTATTGTTGCTAACTTTAATGTACTAACTATAAGTTAGGTACATATGTGCTACGGGCACTATTATAGAATAGAGAGAGAGACGTAATGTGCTACGGGCACTATTGAGGATGGACACATTGTTAATTGTGCTTCGGGCACTAGAGCGAGGTTAATGAAACTCACTCACCTAAAATTAAAATGTGAACCATTCCTAACCACGGGGCAATATGAAGTCACCAGGTTAGAATGTTAAAAAGTCGGTAATGAAACCACTTTCTGGCGTACCAGCCTTCCATATAGGGAGGTACTTTTGCCTTCGGGGCTATGAGATAAGGCTGTGGAGGTCAACACTGATGTACCGCTCCCAGTCATGTACTATTTTGCCTTCGGGGCTATGAGATTAAGGCTGTGGAGGTCAGCACTAATGTACCGCTCCCAGTCATGCGCACTTAAATGGTACTGCCAACCTGAGCTCAAAACCAGAACGTAATCAAAGATAATGACCTAAAACTGAAACTGTGCCATAATTGAGCATAAGACAGTTTATTGAGAGCACTAACATCGTGATAGATGTACTAGTGTGACACGGTGTCGTGGTCAAACTTACTATTCACCATGAATAGTGGTCAAAGTCACTATTCACATATGAATAGTGGTCAACGATACTATTCATGATGAATAGTACTATTCATAGAAATTTTATTTCTTGTATGTTTGAAATTACTGAGCCTGTAGCTCACCATTTTTGCTAATGTTGCAGGTAAGCGACCAGCTCAATAGCTTGTTTGACTGGATGCGGACGGGATGGCGCGTGTCAAATGGGATAACTGGGCGAGGGATATGGTACTACCAGAGTCTTCCTGCTGAGCGTTAAAGTGAAGGGAAAAAAAGGGAAACAGTTCTTTTGTAATTATATATATATTTTATAAAAGTACTGTATTATTTATATTACTTTGTACTTGCCAACAAAGTAAATAGTGGGAAAGGTTTTACATGATATAATAGTATTGTATGATCTCTACGAGGGGCGGGCCGCCACAGTTGGTATCAGAGTGGGTTTATGGTTGGTGTAGTTTAGAATACCAACTGCCGCCACAGTTGGTATATCAGAGCAAGGTTTGCGACTGATTTGGTTTTGAATACCAACAGTTGTCACAGTTGGTATATCAGAGCAGTGTGACCATATCCTGATTTGACACTTCGCACATCCTGCACCGCTATCCAAGTAAGTAGTTTACTTAAGTCAGTTAATTATTTTCTTATATGAAAATAATTATCTTATAGGTAGCAAGATGACCAGACCTCCATGTGTGAGACCACCGCTACCACGACTGAGAGGAGTATTACGGGTATGGACGAGGTCTATTGTGACGATCAGGACGATTGAGAGAGAGCTTCTGATTGAGCATCTGACACAGAGTCGACAAGAGACGCTGGGTCAAGATGAAATGTTTGCACGCATCTTCGGGCCGAGAAGAATGATGAATGATCATGAGGCCGGACCGTCTAGACCACGAAGAGGTGATGACTCTGGACAGGGAGTATTACCTAGGAGTGGTGATGACTCAGATGAGCCAGATGACGATGAGGATCCAGAAGAATATCCTCTAGTCCCAGATGCGGGGAATAAGTGACCAGTAGATATGTATATATGTACATAAGTAGCTTAGAGAAAAGCTCTTTTGTATAGACTTGTGGCCATTTTGTACCTCAGGCCGATGTATATATATGACTGGTGGTGATTATGTATGACATATAAATGTTTTGCTATGAATGAAATATCAAAATGATTATATGTTGTACGATGATGTGGCTTTACATTACCCTAAATTTCGTGAATTGATATGATTTTACGAATGTGGTTATGGAAAAGCTAACGGTGAATTATTGTGCCATAATAAGACAATAGGCAAGATGGTGGATTTGCGAAATCAACCAGAGGGACGAGAGCGACGTCCTGATGTTATGGAAAGACTGGATCGGATACAAGCTTTGTTAGAAGCTCAGATGCAAGAAAATACGAATCTGAGGCGACGGGTAGAGGAGCTAGAACAGAGACAAGGCTCTGAGGGTACCCAAGTAGAACAGGAAGCTGAGGTAGATCCGGTTATTCCTCCAGCTGCAGTACATGAGAGAGCTCCTGAACCACAACCAGTATTGAATTTGGAACCCCTCTATGAAAGATTCAAGCGTATGAGACCGCCAGAATTTGAAGGGTCTACAAATCCCTTAGAGGCTGAAGACTGGTTGTCGTCATTACAAGTGATCATGGAGTTCATGAACCTAACCGACCGAGAGAAGGTTGCATGTGCGTCTTTTGTGCTGAGAAAAGATGCTCGGTTTTGGTGGGACACCGTACGAATGAGAAGAGACGTGTCTACCATGAGTTGGGCGGAATTTTTGGAAGAATTTAACCAGAAATATTACGACCCTGCATCTCTGAGACAGCAACAGAAAGAATTCTCAGAGTTAACACAAGGGAACATGTCGGTAAGCGAAGTCTGCCGAAAGTTCGACCAACTATCCCGTTTGTGCCCTTATGTGGTCCCCACTGAGAGGGAAAAGATACAGAAAATGATCGGGATGTTCAGGCCAGAAATTGCTGCGTTAGTAGACACTGGACAAGTACCACCTACTTCTGTAGCAGACTGTGTGAGTCAGGCCATTAGAGCTGAGTTCCATGTAGCTCGACAGAAAGAGGAAAGAGAGAAACACTGGGAGGCAAAGAAGAAGGAGAGGGCTTTGGCGAAGTCTATGCAAGTTGGTCAATCGAGCAAGCCTAGTCAGAATGCGAAACCAAGCCAGGGCAATAGTCAAGGATCCCAGCAAAATAAGAGAAAAGGGAATTTTTCTGGGAATCGCCAGGGCAATAATCGAAACCAGCAGCGGAGAACAGCTGGTAATGCAGAGTCTAATGTGCAAAACTACCCTACATGCGGGAAGAGACATTCTGGGTAATGCAGATTTGGGCCACTTGTTTGCTACGAATGTGGAAAGGAAGGCCATTACGCCAGGAACTGTCCAAATAGGTAGGGTGGACAAGGCACTTCCCAACGGCACCAGACACGTCCACAAGCTCATTCCCTTCAAGCCAGAGTGGAAGAGTCACCAGTGAGGCCGCAACGCCAGGAGCGAATGTCACGTGCTGATGCTCGTGTGATGGCCTACAGCAAGGAAGACGCAGAGGCAGGAACATCAAACGTGGTGACAGGTCAACTTCCTGTCGCTAGCCATGTAGCCTCTGTACTATTTGATTCCGGTGCTACGCATTCATTTGTTTCCTATGCATTTGCTGACAAGATAGGACTTCCTAAGGATAATATGGGAAGGGTATTTAAGACAGCTTTACCTTCTGGGAAAGTATTGTTGTCCAGTTACTGGTTACCCTATGTACCAGTATATGTGGCAAATAGGGAACTATATGCTGAGTTGATCGTAATGGAGATCATGGATTACGATGTGATTCTAGGCATGGATTTCCTAGGGAAATACCAAGCTACGATCGACTGCCGAAATCGAAAGATAGTATTCCAACCTGAGGAAGAAGAGAGTTTCGAGTACGTCGACACTTCTCGAAAACCCGGGAAGATGATCATCAGTTCGCTGAGAGCCAGTAAGCTGATAGCCAGTGGTTGCGTGGGATGTTTGGCATATGTGGTGGATACTACAGAGGAACAGAAGCTTCAAGCTGAAGATGTTCCTGTGGTTAATGAGTTTCTTGACGTATTTCCAGAAGAGTTACCAGGGATACCTCCAGAGAGAGAAATCTCGTTTGAAATTGAGTTGATGCCTGGAACAGCACCCATTTCCAAAGCACCATACCGTATGGCTCCAGTGGAGTTGAAGGAGCTACAGGTACAATTAAAGGAGCTTTTGGATAAGGGATTCATCAGGCCGAGTTATTCTCCATGGGGTGCACCTGTGTTATTCGTCAGGAAAAAGGATGGAACATTCCGGCTGTGCATTGATTACCGGGAGTTGAATAAGGTTACGATCAAAAATAGGTATCCGTTACCTAGAATTGATGACCTATTCGACCAATTAAAAGGCGCAGCGGTAGTTTCCAAGATCGACTTACGATCAGGATATCACCAGCTGAGAATTAAAGAGAGTGATATTCCTAAGACGGCGTTTAGAACTCGTTATGGTCATTACGAGTTTCTTGTGATGCCATTCTTATTGACAAATGCGCCGGCAGCGTTCATGGATTTGATGAACAGAATTTTTAAAGAGTATCTGGATAAGTTTGTCATTGTATTTATTGATGACATTCTTATATACTCGAAGAGTCATGAGGAGCACAAGGAGCATCTGAGGATCGTGCTGAACACGATAAGGAAGCATCAACTGTATGCCAAATTCTCAAAATGTGAGTTTTGGCTGGACAGAGTACATTTCCTCGGACATGTTGTATCTCAGGAAGGTATTGCTGTAGATCCGACAAAGGTAGAGGCAATTAACCAGTGGCCTGCACCCAAGAGTGTGACTGAAATACGCAGTTTCTTGAGATTGGCTGGTTATTATCGGTGATTTGTAGAGGGATTCGCGCGACTAGCTGCACCTCTTACTACTCTTACACGCAAGGAAAGGAAGTACGAGTAGACTACGGAATGCGAAAGAAGCTTCCAAGAGTTAAAGAGGCGACTGACAAGCGCACCAATCCTTACGCTTCCCACTGAATGGGAGAAGTTTATGATCTACAGTGATGCATCTAAAATAGGATTGGGAGCAGTCCTGATGCAAGACGGCAAGGTGATTGCCTATGCTTCTCGTCAATTAAAGGAGCATGAAAGGAATTATCCTACGCATGACCTTGAACTTGCTGCAGTAGTGTTCGCACTCAAAATTTGGCGACACTATCTTTATGGAGCTCAATGTCAGATTTTCACTGATCACTAAAGCCTGAAGTATTTCTTCACGTAAAAAGAGCTCAATATGCGGCAAAGACGATGGTTGGAACTGGTGAAGGATTATGATTGTGAAATCCTATACCATCCAGGGAAAGCCAATCGTGTAGTGGATGCTTTAAGTAGGAAGTCTACTATATCGCACCAGCTACCAATAAACAGGCTTCCGAAGCCATTGCAGTAAGAGATAAATTCGTTGAACCTGGAACTGATATCTGGAAGATTAGCTACACTCCAAGTGGAATCATCGCTATTTGAGGATATAAAGGAAGCTCAGAGGCGAGATCCAACAATGACAAGTGCTCAAGAAGGAATTTCCAAGGATGGAATGATCCTTTATCAAGGAAAGATAAATGTTCCAGCTGATGAAGAGCTTAGAAGACGGATCATGTCAGAAGCTCATGAGACACCCTATTCGGTTCATCCCGGAGCTAGCAAGATGTATCAGGACTTGAAGTTACAGTTCTGGTGGAAAGGGATGAAGAACGATATAGCGAAATTCGTGAGCAGATGCATGACCTGTCAGAGAATCAAAGCGGAACATAAACATCCAGTAGGAAGATTGGAACCGTTGGAGATTCCTGAATGGAAATGGGAACACATTACGATGGATTTTGTAGTGGGACTCCCGAAAACCTGAGAAGGTTATGATGCCATTTGGGTAATTGTGGATAGACTGACTAAGACGGCATAATTTATAGCTGTCAAGATGACTTTTTCGCTGGAAAAGTTTGCTCAGCTGTATATAACTCATGTCGTCAGACTACATGGAGTACCAAAATCCATTGTATCAGATCGAGATGCACGATTCACTTCGAATTTCTGGAAGTGTGTGCAAGAGGCCATGGGTACTGAATTGAGACTCAGTATGGCTTTTCATCCGCAAACAGACGGGCAGTCGGAGCGGACAATTCAGACGTTAGAAGACATGCTTCGAGCTTGCGTTATGGATTTTGCGGGAAATTGGAACGAGAAGTTACCATTGATTGAATTCTCGTACAATAATAGTTACCAAGCTTCTATAGGCATGGCACCTTATGAGGCTTTGTATGGACGGAAGTGCAGATCACCATTACACTGGTATGATTTGCGAGAGAAGCAGTTGCATAAGACGGATTTCATAAAAGAGACTTCCGATGCAGTTGCTAGAATTCAGCGTCAAATGAAAATTTCGCAAAGCCCGGCAAAAGAGTTACACGGACAAGAGGTGGAGATCCTTAGAGTTTGATGAAGGAGACTTCGTATTCCTCAAGGTATCACCCATGAAGGGGATTATGCGGTTCGGTAAGAAGGGGAAACTAAGTCCGAGGTATATTGGGCCCTATAAAATTATCGAACGCATTGGAAAGGTCGCTTACAGATTAGCGCTACCCCCAGAATTGTCGGCAGTGCATAATGTATTTTATGTGTCGATGCTGAGAAAGTATATGCCAGATCCGTCCCATGTGTTAAAGCATGAGCCTATTCAAATCCACGAGGATTTGACATATGAGGAACAGCCTATTCAAGTACTAGCTCGTGAAGAGAAAGTACTGAGGAATAAGGTAATCCCACTAGTGAAGATTTTGTGGAAAAATCACAATATTGAAGAAGCTACGTGGGAACGAGAAGACGAGATGAGGAGTTTATACCCCCATTTATTCTAATTTTCGAGGACGAAAATTTTATAAGGAGGGGTGAATGTGACAACCGGGAAATTCAGGCAATTCTCGGACAAAAATGTACAATTGTATGTATATAACAATTTGTACTAGTTAAAGAGTGAAATAAATGTATGTATATTGTTTAGAATATGTGAAAATGTTCTAACAATACTGACGAGTAAGAATTCAATGTTGGAAAAATTCACTGAGTTGAAACAGGTGAAACGGTGCCAAAATCGGCATTGAAAACCCTAACCGAGCCAATAAAAGACGGTAAACTTCCGGGATTGATTTTGATCAAACGGAAGCAATTTAAATTGATCCGACTGCACAGGAGACCTCAGGAACACGCCGGGACGATTTCGGGAAATTTTCGGCTCGAACCGGCATCGGTCAAAAAGTAGTGGAATTAATGTGAATAGTGAAAGTCAAAGTCAACTTTCACTTTTACATTTATGACATCATAAATCTAGATTAATAAATGAAAGAAATAAGGTGGTTGGTGGCATTAATGGCTAGGATTTAATCACCTTTTGATCTAAAGGCCAAGATTTGGCCAAAATTTACCCTTTTTAATTTTTGAAAAATGGAGAAAGAATTAAGCGTGAAATGTGTCACAATTTCATTGGTTTAGAGCCAAATTAATTGGCTTTTGGTTTGCATAAGTCGGCCACTTTTGAATCAAGAGGCCGAGACATTATTTTCAAAGCAAAAACCAAAGACAAAAACTTCTAAGTGTCGTCCATGGGGGAGCCGTGAGTGACCAAAGGAGAACCAAGCTTTTTCTTCAAAATTTCTTCACAAAAAGAGTGTCAAAGTGTTCCTAGAAGACAAAGGAAGCATTAGACCAAGGTAACTCCCTTTTTCACTTAATTTTTCATGGTTTTTCTTCATGAAATCCGTGGGTGAATAGTGAGAAAAAGATGGAAAATTTTTGGTTGTTTTTCATGGATTTGATGTTGGGTTATGTTAAGGATGTAATAAGGAAGAATATCATGCAAATTGTTTAAAGAAAAACCAAATTTTGGTTGGTTTTTCAAAGGAAAATCCGTGGGTTACCTTAGGTAACCAATGAGAAAACTTTGTGGTTAATTGCTAACATGCTTTCAAAGTTGAAATTGGTGAAGAATAAAGCTTGTATGTCATGGTGAAAAGCTTAAAAAAATTCTTGGTGTGAATTACATTAAATGGCCGTGGGGCTTAATAATGGTTTGGAAGAAAAATTTTCATGGTTTTATGTGGTATTTGGTTGATTGGAATTATGCATTTCAATATGCAAATGATGAATTTATAATGGAAAGAATGAAACAAATTTTTTGGCATGTTTTCATTCTTTGGCCGTGGGTTATACAAGGGTAAAAACCCTAGGAAAATTGGTTGAAAATGCAAAGAAAATGGGCTTGAAAATGTGTTAAAAAACGTGACATTTGAATGGCCTAAAGTGTGGTGAAAGTTTGACAAAATTTGGTTTGGTTTGGTTGTGAAAACCGAAACCAAATTAAGGGTAAAATTGTGAAAAAATTTTGTTATGTGGGTGATAATGTGGAATTGGAATTTTGTGGGTTTTTATGTAAAAGTTTGGAAAACTTTTACATAAAATAGGCTTGTGGTATAGTACGTGGCAGGTACATACGGTTCGAGGCGTACCTAACGCCGGAAGCCTTAAAATTACGCCGAAATGCTGCCGAAATTTCGAAAACAGCATTTGGGGTAAAATGGAATTAAAAATAAAAAGTTTGGGGTCGGGTCGGAAACCCGAGTCCCTAACGGAAAAGTGAATAAGGAAAACCTAAGGGGCGGTTCGTGAATAGTAACCCGTCCCCTAAAAATATAGAACGCGAGTGAAATTGAAAAAAAACCGACCCCGAGGGGGGCGTTTTTGGAAATGAAATAAAGGTCCGAGTCGGGAACGGAAAACCCGACCTCGGAGACCTAGGTCAAGAAAGTCTAGATGAACGTTTTAAATACTAGTGAAACGTCCATTTGAGGCTCCGAAACGATAGAAAATCGCTAAACCGACGTAAAGGTCGGAATAGTGCTTCCCGAGGGCCGGGAAAGCAAAAAGTAGAAATAAAGTAAAAACGAACCTGGTAATGATTAGAAAAGAGTCAAAAAAGTTCTTGAGAGCAAAAAAATGCAGTCTGGATCAATAAAATTCCGTCAGGGGTAAAACTGCAATTTTACCAAAATATTAGGGCAAAATCGTAATTTTGCGAAAGTTGGGGGGGAAATGGTGAAAATGATAAATAAAGCCTAAAAAGTTATAAATAGGTTTTATTTAAGCTTTTTAATGAAAAATAAAAGCTATAAATGGGAATGAAATTAACAGACAAGGTTTTGTCTGTAAGATCCCAAAATCGGCCTACAAGGAAGGCGATTCAAGATCCAGGAGAGAGAAAGGAAAGAGGCTGATAAGGTAAGTTCAGACATTTACCTGTCTGCAACATATAGCATTATTGTTGCTAACTTTAATGTACTAACTATAAGTTAGGTACATATATGCTACGGGCACTATTATAGAATATAGAGAGAGACGTAGTGTGCTACGGGCACTATTGAGGATGGACACATTGTTAATTGTGCTTCGGGCACTAGAGCGAGGTTAATGAAACTCACTCACCTAAAATTAAAATGTGAACCATTCCTAACCACGGGGCAATATGAAGTCACCGGGTTAGAATGTTAAAAAGTCGGTAATGAAACCACTTTCTGGCGTACCAGCCTTACGTATAGGGAGGTACTTTTGCCTTCGGGGCTATGAGATAAGGCTGTGGGGGTCACCACTGATGTACCGCTCCCAGTCATATACTATTTTGCCTTCGGGGCTATGAGATTAAGGCTGTGGAGGTCAGCACTAATGTACCGCTCCCAGTCATGCGCACTTAAATGGTACTGCCAACCTGACCTCAAAACCAGAACGTAATCAAAGATAATGACCTAAAACTGAAACTGTGCCATAATTGAGCATAAGACAGTTTAGTGAGAGCACTAACATCGCGATAGATGTACTAGTGTGACACGGTGTCATGGTCAAACTTACAATTCACCATGAATAGTGGTCAAAGTACTATTCATATATGAATAGTGGTCAACGGACTATTCACGATGAATACTACTATTCATAGAAATTTTATTTCTTGCATGTTTGAACTTACTGAGCCTGTAACTCACCATTTTTGCTACTGTTGTAGGTAAGCGACCAGCTCAGTAGCTTGTTTGACTGGATGCGGACGGGATGGCGCGTGTCAAATGGGATAATTGGGCGAGGGATATGGTACTGCCAGAGTCTTCCCGCTGAGCGTTAAAGTGAAGGGAAAAAAAGGGAAACAGTTCTTTTGTAATTATATATATATTTTACAAAAGTACTGTATTATTTATATTACTTTGTACTTGCCAACAAAGTAAATAGTGGGAAAGGTTTTACATGATGTTAAAAAAAAATAAAAATTTCCCCAAAAACGACATGATTTTAAAAGAGAGTGAGATAAGCCGGCGACCCACGAGAGTACAATCTATCGCAGTTAGCGATAAGCTCAACTGTAATAGTATTGTATGATCTCTACGAGGGGCGGGCCGCCACAACCAACTGCTGCCACAGTTGGTATCAGAGCAGAGTTGACCATATCCTGATTTGACACTTCACGCATCCTGCACCGCTATCCAAGTAAGTAGTTTACTTAAGTTTAGTTAATTATTTTCTTATATGAAAATAATTATCTTATAGGTAGCAAGATGACCAGACCTCCTTATGTGGGACCACCGCTACCACGACCGAGAAGAGTGTTTTAGGTATGGACGAGACCTATAGTGAGGCTGTCTATTTCCCAACGACCAGTAGTTAGACCCTCGGTGCCCGAGAGACCTCCAGTACCAGCACCAGCACCTGCTCCAGTAGATGTAGTACAGCCTCGACCGGTACTTCATCCACCTATAGTAGTGGACATTCCAGTTGTTGATGGACGCCAACATATTGGGGTGAGAGTTTCAGCTCGGGCAGTACAGGCATTCAGAGCTACTAGTCCCCCTGTGTTTGATGGTGGACGACAGTCGATGGAGACAAAGAACTGGCTCCATGCCATAGAGAGGATTATGGTGATGTGTGATATCGATCGGGAGATGTGGATCCAGTCGGCCATCAGTATGTTTCAGGGAGATGCTCGAGTATTTTGGGAGTATTATGACCAGGAGATTCTATTGGGATTCAGTTGGGCTGAGTTCTGTCAGCGATTGGCTGATCAATTTCTGCCTAAGGATCCGGCACCTGCTCCAGCACCTCCAAAGAGACGAGAGGCAGATACACCCATGTATCTTGGATTCGATGAGGTTAAGGACTATATTCTCCAGACAGAGAGGATGGTCATGTTGTCTAGTGAGACTTGTGGCAACCGGGAAATTCAGGCAATTCTTGGAAGAAAATGTACAAATGTATGTATATAACAATTTGTGCTATTTAAAGAGTGAAATAAATGTATTTATGTTGTTTAGAATATATGAAAATGTTCTAACAATACTGACGAGTAAAAATTCAGTGTTGGAAAAATTCACTGAGTCGAAACGGGGGAAACGGTGCCAAAATCGGCACTGAAAACCCTAACTGGGACAATAAAAGACGGAAAACTTCCGGGATTGATTTTGATCAAACGGAAGCAATTTAAATTGATCCGACTGCACAGGAGACCTCAGGAACACGCCGGGACGATTTCAGGAAAATTTCGGCTCGAACCGGTATCGGTCAAAAAGTAGTCGAATTAATGTGAATAGTGAAAGTCAAAGTCAACATATGCTTTAGCATTTATGACATCATAAATCCATTTAATAAATGGAAGGAAAATGGCGGTTGGTAGAATTAATGGCCATGATTAAGTTGTCTTTTTAATCTAAAGGCCAAGATTTGGCCAAAAATTAACCATTTTAATTTTTGGAAAATATGGAAAGAATTAGGTTGAAATGTGTTGATTTTTGATTGGTGGAAAGCCAAATTAATTGGCTTTTTGGTGGGTTAAGTCGGCAAAACTTGAACATAATTGTGACGACCAGAGAATTTTAGCGGTGTGACCTAGTTTAATCTAGGGTTTTCTATGAGTTCTGTAAGTAAGAATGTAAAGAAACACTATGGTTGTAATTAGACAAATTATAGTGTTGATAGAAATAAATAAATGTTTTGGAGGAATTAAAATCTCCAAAAATAAGTAGAGAATAAAGTATACGAGTAAGAAAGTGAATTCAGGCCCAAAACGCTCAAAAAGGAGTAGTTTCGGTATCTGAACAGTATAAAGATAAGAATATGGCAAGTCAAAGTAAGAGCACAGTAAGAAAAGTACAAATATATGTATATAATAATTTGTACTATTTAAAGAGTGAAATAGATGTATTTGTATTGTTTAGAATATATTAAAATGTTCTAACAATACTGACGAGTAAGAATTCAGTGTTGGAAAAATTCACTGAGTTGAAACGGGTGAAACGGTGCCAAAACCGGCATTGAAACCCTAACCGGAGCTCAAAAAGACGGTAAACTTCCGGGATTGATTTTGATCAAACGGAAGCAATTTAAATTGATCTGACTGCACAGGAGACCTCAGGAACACGCCGGGATGATTCCAGGAAAATTTCGGCTCGAACCGGTATCGGTCAAAAAGTAGTCGAATTAATGTGAATAGTGAAAGTCAAAGTCAACTTTCACTTTAGTAATTATGACATCATAAATCCATTTAAGAAATGGAAAGAAATTGGTGTTAGGTAGGATGAATGGCCATGATTCATTTGCTTTTTGTTCCAAAGGCCAAGATTTAGCCAAAAATTAACCTTTTTTAATTTTTGAAAAATGGAGAAAGTATTAGGGTGAAAGGTGCCTAATTTTCATTGGTGGAAGCCAAATTAATTGGTCTTTTTGGTGGCTTAAGTCGGCAAAATTTGGGGGATAAGTGCCCGAGACCATTTTGGAAGCAAAACATAACAAAAATTTTTGCTAAGTGCCTTCCATGGTGAGCCGTGGGTGATCAAAGAAGAACTAAGTAATTCCTTCAACTTTTCTACACAAAATTGATGTCAAAACATTCCTTGAAGACAAAGGAAGCATTTGACTAAGGTAACTTCCCTTGTACTTGATTTTTTCATGGTTTTTCTTCATGAAATCCGTGGGATGAATAGTGAATTAAGATGGAAAAATTTTGGGTGTTTTTCATTAAGTTGATGATGGGTTTTGTTAAGGGTGTAATAAGGAAGAAAACCATGCAATTGGTTTAAAGAAAAACCAATTTTTGGTTGGTTTTCCAAAGGAAAATCCGTGGGTTACCATGGGTAATCAATGAGAAATTTGTGTGATTTATGTGTTAACATGCTTTTAACTTATGTTTTGTTAAGAATAAAGCATGAATTTCACTATGGAAAAGCTTGGAAAAATTTTGGTGTTCATTTACTCAAAGTGGCCGTGGGGTTACTTAGGGTTTTGGAAGAAAAATTTTCATGCTTTTAGGTGATGTTTGGTTAATTGAAATCATGCATTTTACGATGTGAATGATGAAATTTTGATTGAAAGAATGAAAAGAAAATTTGGCATGTTTTTCACTAATGAGGCCGTGGGTTTTAAGTGTTTAAAAATCCTAAGAATTTAGTTGAAAAGTACAAGGAAATGGGCTTGAAAAAGTGTTAGAAAAATGGCATTGAATAGCCTAACAAGTGGTTGAAAAGTTTGAGAAACTTTGGTTCGGTTTGGTGATGAAAACCGAAACCAAAACTAAGGGCAAAATTGTGAAAAAATTTTGTAATGTGGTTAAAAATGTGAAATTGGAAATTTGTGAGCTTTTATGTAAAAGTTTGGAAAACTTTTACATAAAATAGGCTTGTGGTATAGTACGTGGCAGGTACATATGGTTCGAGGCGTACCTAATGCCGGTAGCCTTAAAATTACACCGAAATGCTGCCGAAATTTCGAAAACGGCTTTCAGGATAAAATAGGAATTAAAAATAAAAAGTTTAGGGTCGGGTCGGAAACCCGAGTCCCTAACGGAAAATTGAATAAGGAAAACCTAAGGGGTGGTTCGTGAATAGTAACCCGTCCCCTTGAAAATGTAAAATGCGAGTGAAACGGAAAAACCGACCCTGAGGGGGGGCGTTTTTGGAAATAAAATAAAGGTCTGAGTCGGGTACGGAAAATCCGAGTCTCGGAGACCTAGGTCGGGAATGTCTAGATGAACGTTTTAAATACTAGTGAAACGTCCATTTGAGACTCCGAAACGATAGAAAATCACTAAACTGACATAAGAGTCGGAATAGTGCTTCCCGAGGGTCGGGAAAGTGAAAAGTGGAAATATAATAGAAACGAACCCGATAATGATTAGAAAAAAATTCAGAAAAGTTCCTGAGGGCCAAAAATGCAGTCTGGATCAATAAAATTCCGTCAGGGGCAAAACTGCAATTTTGCCAAAATATAGGGGCAAAATCGTAATTTTACAAAAGTTGGGAAAAATTGGGAAAATGATAAATAAAGCCCAAAAAGTTGTAAATAGGTTCTATTTAAGCTTTTTAATGAAAAATAAAAGCTATAAATGGAAATGAAATTAACAAACAAAGTTTGTCTGTAGGATAAAAAAAAATCGACCTACAAGAAGGGCGATCAAAGATCCTAGAGAGAAAAAGAGAAGAGATTGATAAGGTAAGTACAGACATTTAATTGTCTACTCACGAATGGACTTACCATAGAGTTGTGTTATATATATATATACATTTAAGCTATTCAGTTTGTGACATGATACTAAATAAGATAAGTCAGATAATAAGACTTAAAAGTTAAGGTTGGCGTACCGGCCTCCCCAGTTGTGAGGTTCCCAGATAGCCTCCACCCCAGAAGTGTGGCGCTGCCTCGTTAATGATGAGGTAGTTTATGGCTTAACTTCCTGCCTCCACCCCAGAAGTGTGGCGCTGCCTCGTTAATAATGAGGTAGTTTATGGCATGACTTACTACCTATAAGGTCAGTAGTCCAGAGATGACCTTAGGGTTGATCGGTGGGTCGCTCCCCTGATCCTCTATTGGTCTGCGCGCACCAGGTACGTCCAACCACGGGCCCACAAGTGAAAGATTAAGCAAGATAAAGTAAAGCAAAGAAAAGAAAGAAATAGAATAGAAAGAACAAGTAGTATAGGACTAAAGAAAATAATTGGTCCTAAGTTGACTAACCCTAGAGTGATGTATTCAGCTTATTTTACTTGTATGTATGTTTGTACTTACTGAGCTTTAGCTCATTAGTCTATTCGTGATGTAGGTAATAAAGGAAAGCAACTAGCAAGATGAAACAAGAGTAGCGGACTGACAGGCAGATCCCAGCGATGTCATGGATGGGTTATGGTTCCGTTTCGCAGAATTCCACTGTACTCAAGGTGTAAAAGAAAGGAAGTGTAATAGTGAGATATATGTATAAAGACAAGACAAGAGTGTAGTACGTAAAGTAGTGAAACAAGCTTAAAAGTATGTTTCTATTTTTACGTACTTTAAAGTAACAAGACTCCAAAATATATTTTGGGAAAAAGTATTAAGAAGTACGTATATATTTATGTATACACAATTTTCAAGAATTAGTAGTTTCCTCCAATTAAAAAAAAAAAATATTCCTAGCTTTTCAAGAACAAATCTTTTAAACCCCAAGGAGAAGAAAGTTATAGAGACAAGCAAGCTAAGTAAGACTAAGCAAAGAATAAAGAAAGCAAGCAAGATAAGGTGGACGACCTAAGCTAGAGGGGTCGCCCACAATAATGGCCGAAACACATTTCAAGCCAAAAACCATAACAAAAAAATTTTCTAAGTCATTTTCATGGTGGAGCCGTGAGTAACCCAAGAGGAACCAAGTTATTTCTTCAATCTTTCTTCACAAAATTGGTGTCAAACCTTTCATTGAAGCCTAAGGAAGCAAGTGAATAAGGTAACTCTCTTTGGATGGAAATTTTTCTTGTTTTTTCTTCAAGGAATCCGTGAGATGAATAGTGGAAAAGATGGAAAAATTTTTGGTTGTTTTCATTGATTTGGTGCTTGGGTTTTGTTAAGGGTGTAATTAGGAAGAAAACCATGTATTTGGTTTAAAGAAAAACCAAATTTTGGTTGGTTTTCCAAGGGTAAAACCGTGGGTTACCAAGAGTAATCAATGAGAAATTTTTATGGTTTTAGTGTTAACATGCTTTAAATTACATTTTGGTTAAGTATAAAGCATGATTTGCATTATGGAAAGCTTGAAAAAAAATGTGGTGTGAACTTATCCTATAATGGCCGTGGGTTAATTAGGGTTTAGTGGAAAAATTTGCATGGTTTTGTTGATGCTTGGATGATTTAAAATCATGCATTTTATAATGTAAATGATAGAAATTTGTATAATGTGGTTTAAAATGAGAAATGAATTTTGTGAGCTTTTATGTAAAAGTTTGGAAAACTTTTACATAAAATAGGCTTGTGGTATAGTACGTGGCAGGTACATATGGTTCGAGGCGTACCCAACGCCGGTAGCCTTAAAATTACGCCGAAATGCTGCCGAAATGCTGCCGATATTTCGAAAACAGCATTCGGGGTAAAATGGAAATTAAAAATAAAAGTTTGGGGTCGGGTCGGAAACCCAAGTCCCTAACGGAAAATTGAATAAGGGAAACCTAAGGGGTGGTTTGTGAATAGTAACCCGTCCCCTTGAAAATGTAAAACATGAGTGAAACTGAAAAACCGACCCCGAGGGGGGGCGTTTTTGAAAACGAAATAACAGTCCGAGTCGGGAACGGAAAATCTGAGCCTCGGAGACCTATATCGGAAATGTTTAGATGAACGTTTTAAATACTAGTGAAACGTCCATTTGAGGCTCCGAAACGATAGAAAATCACTAAACCGACGTAAGGGTCAGAATAGTGCTTCCCGAGGGTCGGGAAAGTGAAAAGTGAAAATAAAATAGAAACGAACCCGGTAATGATTAGAAAAGAGTCAGAAAAGTTCCTGAGAGCCAAAAATGCAGTCTGGATCGGGAAAATTTCCGTTAGGGGCAAAATTGTAATTTTGCCAAAATATAGGGGCAAAATCGTAATTTTGCCAAAATATAGGGGTAAAATCGTAATTTTACAAAAGTTGAGAAAAATGGGGAAAATGATAAATAAAGCCTAAAAATTCATAAATAGGTTTTATTTAAGCTTTTTAATAAAAAAATAAAAGCTATAAATGGAAATAAAATTAACAGACAAGGTTTTGTCTGTAGGATCCAAAAATCGACCTACAAGGAGGGCGATCAAAGATCCAAGAGAGAAAAAGGGAAGAGACTGATAAGGTAAGTTCAGACATTTACCCGTCTGTAACATATAGCATTATTTTTGCTAACTTTAATGTACTAACTACAAGTTAGGCACATATGTGCTACGGGTACTATTATAGAATAGAGAGAGAGACGTAATGTGCTACGGGCACTATTGAGAATGGACACATTGTTAATTGTGCTTCGGGCACTAGAGCGAGGTTAATAAAACTCACTCCCCTAAAATTAAAATGTGAACCATTCCTAGCCACGGGACAATGTGAAGTCACCGGGTTAGAACTTTAAAAAAGACGGTAATGAAACCACTTTCTGGCGTACAGCCTTCCGTACAGGGAGGTACTTTTGCCTTCGGGGCTATGAGATTAAAGCTGTGGAGGTCAGCACTGATGTACCGCTCCCAGTCATGTACAATTTTGCCTTCGGGGCTATGAGATTAAGGCTGTGGACGTCAGCACTAATGTACCGCTCTCAGTCATGCACACTTAAATGGTACTGCCAACCTGAGCTCAAAACCAGAACATAAGCAAAGATAATTACCTAAAACTGAAACTATGCCATAATTGAGCATAAGACAATTTCGTGAGGGTACTAACATCGCGGTAGATGTACTGTTGTTACACTGTGTTGTGGTTAAAGATACTATTCACGTATGAATAGTGGTCAAAGATACTATTCACGTATGAATAGTAGTCAACAGTACTATTCACGATGAATAGTACTATTCATAGAAATTTTATTTCTTGCATGTTTGAACTTACTGAGCCTGTAGCTCACCATTTTTTCTTATGTTGCAGGTAAGTGACCAGCTCAGTAGCTTGTTTGACTGGATGGCGGACGGGATAACGTGTGTCAAATGGGATAAATGGGTGAGGGATATGGTCCTGTCAGAGTCTTTCCGCTGAGCGATAAAAGAGAAGGGAAAAAAAAACAGTCTTTTGTAATAGTATATATTTTACGAAAGTACTGTAATATGTAAATTACTTTGTACGTGCCAACAAAGTAAATAGTGGGAAATGTTTTACATGATGTGTAAAAAAAAAAAAAAAACTTCCCCAAAAACGTCATGTTTTACTGAGAGAGAGATTAGCCGGCGACCCATGAGAGTACAATCTATCACAGTTAGCGATAAAGCTTAACTGTAATAGTATTGTATGATCTCTATGAGGGGCGGGCCGCCACAGTTGGTATCAGAGCAAGGTTTGTGATTGGTTTAGTTTATAATACCAACTACAGCCACAGTTGGCATCAGAGCAAGGTTTGCGATTAGTTTAGTTTATAATACCAACTGCTGCCACAGTTGGTATCAGAGCGGGTTTACGATTGGTGTAGTTTAGAATACCAACTGCCGCCACAGTTGGTATCAGAGCGGAATTACGGTTGGTTAAATTTGGATTGCCAACTACCGTCACAATTGGTATGTCAGAGCAGTATTGACCATATCCTGATTTGACACTTCGCGCATCCTGCACCGCTATCCGAGTAGTTTACTTAAGTTTAGTTAATTATTTTCTTATGTGAAAATAATTATCTTATAGGTTGCAAGATGACCAGACCTCCTTATGTGAGACCACCGCTACCACGACCGAGAGGGGTATTACGGGTATGGACGAGACCTGTTGTGAGGCCATCTATTGCCCAACGACCGGTAATCAGACCCCCGGTACCTGAGAGACCTCCAGTACCAGTACCAGCACCAGCACCAGTGCCAGTAGATGTTGTACAGCCACGACCGATAGTTCATCCACTTGTAGTAGTGGACATTCCAGTTGTTGGTGGACGCCAACATATTGGGGTGAGAGTTTCGGCTCAGGCAGTACAGGCATTTCGAGCTAGTAGTCCCCCGATGTTTGATGGTGGACGACAGTCGATAGAGGCGAAGGACTGGCTCCATGCCATAGAGAGGATTATGGTGATGTGTGACATTTATCGAGATATGTGGATCCAGTTGGCGATCAGTATGTTTTAGGGAGACGCTCGAGTATTCTGGGAGTATAGTGACCAAGAGATTTTATTAGGATTCAGTTGGGCTGAGTTCTGTCAGCGATTGGCTGATCAGTTTCCGCCTAGGGATTCGGCACCTGCTCCAGCACCTCCAGAGAGACGAGAGGCTGATACACCTGCGTACCCTGGATTTGATGAGGTTAGGGACTACATTCTCCAAACTGAGAGGATGGTCATGTTGTCTGGTAAGACGGTGATGTCTTACGCAGCACGATTTGAGGAGACCATTAGGAGGAGATGTCCGTTGCCCAACCTCACTGAAGCGAACTATTGTGAGCTGTTCTGGAGAGGGTTACCCATGGAGTTGAGACAGAGGGTGATTAAGTTATTTCCTCCTACGCTCCAAGAGATTGTGGTGACAATCAGGACGATCGAGAGAGAGATTTTGATTGAGCATCTGACGCAGAGTCGACGAGAGACACTGGGTGAAGATGAGATGTTCGCACGCATCTTTGGGCCGAGAAGAATGATGAACGATCATGAGGCTGGACCGTCTAGACCACGAGGAGGTGATGACTCAGGACAGGGAGCATTGCCTAGGGGTGGTGACGGTTCAGATGATCCAGACGACGACGAGGATCCCGAAGAATATCCTCTAGTCCCAGACACAGGAGATGTGTGACCAGTAGGTGTATACATGTACATAAGTAGCTTAGAGAGAAAAGCTCTTTTGTATAGACTTGTGGCCCGGATGTATAAAATGGCCGATGTATATATGACTGGTGATGATTATGTACGATATATAAACGTTTTGCTATGAATGAAATATCAAAATGATTATATGTTGTACGATGATGTGTTACGATGATGTGGCTTTACATTACCCTGAATTTCGTAAATTTATATGATCTTACGAATGTGGTTATGGAAAAGCTAACGGTGAATTATTGTGCCATAATAGGACGATAGGCAAGATGGTGGAATTGCGAAACCGACCAGAGGGACGAGAACGACATCCTAATGTCATGGAGAGATTAGATCAGATACAAGCCCTGCTAGAAGCTCAGATGCAAGAAAATGCTAATCTGAGGCAACGGGTAGAGGAGTTAGAACAGAGACAAGGCTCTGAGGGTACCCAAGTAGAACAGGAAGCTGAGGTAGATCCAGTTATCCCTCCAGCTGCTGTAAATGAGAGAGTTCCTGAACAGCAACCGGTTTTAAATCTGGAACCCCTCTATGAAAGATTCAGGCATATGAGACCGCCAGAATTTGAAGGGTCTACAAAATCCTCTAGAGGCTGAAGACTGGTTGTCGTCATTGCAAGTAATCATGGAATTCATGAACCTAACTGACCGGGAGAAGGTTGCATGTGCGTCTTTTATACAGAGAAAAGATGCTCGTTTTTGGTGGGACACTGTACGAATGAGAAGGAACGTGTCTACCATGAGTTGGGTGGATATTCTGGAAGAATATAACCAGAAATATTACGACCCTACATCTCTGAGACAACAATAAAAAGAGTTCTCAGAATTGACCCAAGGAAATATGTCGGTGAGCGAAGTTTGCTGAAAATTCGACCAGTTATCTCATTTATGTCCCTATGTAGTCCCTACTGAGAGGGAGAAAATATAGAAAATGATCGGGATGTTCAGGCCAGAAATTGCTGCATTGGTAGATACTGGTCAAGTACCACCTATTTCTGTAGCAGATTGTGTGAGTCGGGCCATTAGAGCTGAGTTTCACGTAGCCCGACAGAAAGAGGAAAGAGAGAAGCACTGGGAGGCCAAGAAGAAGGAGAGGGCTTTGGCGAAGTCTACACAAGTTGGTCAATCAAGCAAGCCTAATCAGAATGCTAAACCAAGCCAGGGCAAGGATCCCAGCAAAACAAGAGAAAAGGTAATTTTTCTGGGAATCGGCAGGGAAATAATCGAAACCAGCAGCGAAGAACAGCTGGAAATGCAGAATCCAATGTACAAAATTGCCCTACATGTGGGAAGAGACATTCTGGGCAATGCAGATTTGGGCCACTTGTTTGCTATGAATGTGGAAAGGAAGGTCATTACGCCAGGAACTGTCCAAACAATAGGCAGAGTGGACAAGGCACTTCCCAACCGCACCAGACACGCCCACAAGCTCATTCCCTTCAGGCCAGAGTTGAAGAGTCCCCAGTAAGGCCGCAATGCCAGGAGTGTGTGTCACGTGCTGATGCTCGTGTGATGGCCTACAGCAAGGAGGATGCAGAGGCAGGAACATCGAACGTATTGACAGGTCAGCTCACTGTCACTAGTCATGTAGCCTCTGTACTGTTTGATTCTGGTGCTACGCATTCGTTTGTTTCCTATGCATTTGCTGACAAGATAGGACTTCCTAAGGACTATATGGGAATAGTATTTAAGATAGCCCTACCTTCTGGGGAAGTATTGTTGTCTAATTATTGGTTACCTCATGTACCAGTATATGTGGTAATAGGGAACTATATGCGGAGTTGATCGTAATGAAGATCATGGATTACGATGTGATTCTAGGCATGGATTTCCTAGGGAAATACCAAGCTACGATCGAGTGCCGAAATTGAAAGATAGTATTTCAACCCGAGGAAGAAAAGAGTTTCGAATATGTCGATACTTCTCGAAAACCTGGGAGATGATGATCAGTTCGCTGAGAGCAAGCAAGCTGATAGCCAGTGGTTGCATGGGATATCTGGAATATGTGGTGGATACTACAGAGGAACAGAAGCTTCAACCTGAAGATGTTCCCGTTGTTAATGAATTTCTTGACGTATTTCTGGAAGAGTTACCAGGGATACCTCCAGAGAGAGAAATCTCGTTCGAAATTGAGTTGATGCCTGGAACGGCGCCTATTTCCAAAGCACCATACCGCATGGCTCCAGTGGAGTTAAAGGAGCTGCAGGAACAATTAAAGGAGCTTTTGGATAAAGGATTCATCAGACCGAGTTATTCTCCGTGGGGTGCACCTGTGTTATTCGTCAAGAAAAAGGATGGAACATTCCGTTTGTGCATTGATTATTGAGAGTTGAATAAGGTTACGATCAAGAATAGGTTCCATTATCTAGAATTGATGTCCTATTCGACCAGTTAAAAGGCGCAGCAGTATTTTCCAAGATCGACTTACGATCAGGATATCACTAGCTGAGAATTAAAGAAAGTGATATTCTTAAGACGGCGTTTAGGACTCGTTATGGTCACTACGAGTTTCTTGTGATGCCATTTGGATTAACAAATGCACCGGCAGCATTCATGGACTTAATGAATAGAGTTTTTAAAGAGTATTTGGATAAGTTTGTCATTGTATTCATTGATGACATTCTTATATACTCAAAGACTCATGAGGAGCACCAGGAGCATCTGAGGATTGTGCTGAATACGATAAGGAAGTATCAATTGTATGCCAAATTCTCAAAATGCAGGTTTTGGCTCGATAGAGTACATTTCCTCGGACATGTTGTATCCCAGGAAGGTATTGCTATAGATCCGACGAAAGTAGATGCAATTAACCAGTGGCCTACACCCAAGAATGTGACAGAAATACGCAGTTTCTTGGGGTTAGCGGGTTATTATCGACGATTTGTAGAGGGATTTGCGCGTTTAGCTGCACCTCTTACTGCTCTTACACGCAAGGAAAGGAAGTACGAGTGGACTACAGAATGCGAAAGAAGCTTCGAGGAATTAAAGAGGCGGCTGACAAGCGCACCAATCCTTACGCTTCCCACTGAAGGGGAGAAGTTTGTGATCTACAGTGATGCATCTAAAGTAGGATTGGGAGCAGTTCTGATGCAAGGCGGCAAGGTGATTGCTTATGCTTCCCGACAATTAAAGGAGCATGAAAGGAATTATCCTATGCATGACCTTGAACTTGCTGCAGTAGTGTTCGTACTTAAAATTTGGCGACACTATCTCTATGGAGCTCAATGTCAGATTTTCACTGATCACCAAAGCATGAAGTATTTCTTCACGCAAAAGGAGCTCAATATGCGACAAAGAAGATGGTTGGAACTGGTAAAGGATTATGATTGTGACATCCCATACCATCCAGGGAAGGCCAACCGTGTAGCGGATGCTCTAAGTAGAAAGTCTACCATATCGCACCAACTACCGATAAAAAGGCTTCCAAAGCCATTGCAGCAAGAGATAAATTCTTTGAACTTGGAGCTGATATCTGGAAGACTAGTTGCACTCCAAGTGGAATCGTCGTTGTTTGAGGATATAAAGGAAGCTCAAAGACGAGACCCAACAATGACAAGTTCTCAAGAAGGAATTTCCAAGGATGGAATGATCCTCTATCAAGGAAGGATAAATGTTCCAGCTGATGAGGAACTTCGAAGACGGATCATGTCAGAAGCCCACGAGACACCATATTCGGTTCATCCCAGAGCTAGCAAGATGTATCAGGACTTGAAGTTACAGTTCTGGTGGAAAGGGATGAAGAACGATATAGTGAAATTCGTGAGCAGATGCATGACCTGTCAGAGAATCAAAGCAGAGCATAAACATCCAGCAGGAAGATTGGAACCTCTGGAGATTCCTGAATGGAAATAGGAACACATTACGATGGATTTTGTAGTGGGACTCTTAAAAACCCGAGAAGGTTATGATGCCATTTGGGTTATTGTGGACAGACTGACCAAGACGGCACGGTTTATAGCTGTCAAGATGACTTTTTCGTTGGAAAAGTTTGCTCAGTTGTACGTAACTCATGTCGTCAGATTACATGGAGTACCAAAATCCATTGTATCAGATCGAGATGCACGGTTTACTTCGAATTTCTGGAAGTGTGTGCAAGAGGCCATGGGTACTGAATTAAGACTCAGTATGGCTTTCATCCGCAAACAGACGGACAGTCAGAGCGGACAATTCAGACGTTAGAGGACATGCTTCAAGCTTGTGTAATGGATTTTGCGGGAAATTGGAACGAGAAGTTATCATTAATTGAATTCTCGTACAATAATAGTTACCAAGCTTCTATAGGCATGGCACCTTATGAGGCCTTGTATGGACGGAAGTGTAGATCACCATTACACTGGTATGATTTGCGAGAGAAGCAGTTGCATAAGACGAATTTCATACAAGAGACGTCCGATGCAGTTGCTAGAATTCAGCGTCAAATGAAAATTGCACAAAGCCGACAAAAGAGTAATACGGACAAGAGGCGGAGATCCTTAGAGTTTAATGAAGGAGACTTCGTGTTTCTCAAGGTATCGCCTATGAAGGGGATTATGCGTTTCGGTAAGAAGGGGAAACTGAGTCCAAGATATATTGGGCCTTATGAAATTATCGAACGCATTGGAAAGGCCGCTTAGAAATTAGCATTACCTCTAGAATTGTCGGCAGTGCATAATGTATTTCATGTGTCGATGCTGAGAAAGTATATACCAGATCTGTCCCATGTGCTGAAACATGAGCCTATTCAAATCCACGAGGATTTGACATATGAGGAACAACCTATTCGAGTACTGGCTCGTGAAGAGAAAGTACTGAGGAATAAGACAATCCCACTAGTGAAGATTTTGTGGAAAAATCATAACATTGAAGAAGCTACGTGGGAACGAGAAGACGAGATGAGGAGTTTATACCCCCACTTGTTCTAATTTTCGAGGACAAAAATTTTATAAGGAGGGGTGAATGTGACAACCGGGAAATTCAGGGAATTCTCGGAAGAAAATATACAAATGTATGTATATAACAATTTGTACTATTTAAAGAGTGAAATAAATGTATTTATATTGTTTAGAATGTATTAAAATGTTCTAACAATACTGACGAGTAAAAATTCAGTGTTGGAAAAATTCACTGAGTCGAAACGGGGAAATGGTGCCAAAACCGGCACTGAAAACCCTAACCGGGACAATAAAAGACGGAAAACTTCTGGGATTGATTTTGATCAAACGGAAGCAATTTAAATTGATCCGACTGCACAGGAGACCTCAGGAACATGCCGGGACGATTTCATGAAAATTTCGGCTCGAACTGGTATCGGTCAAAAAGTAGTCGAATTAATGTGAATAGTGAAAGTCAAAGTCAACATATGCTTTAGCATTTATGACATCATAAATCCATTTAATAAATGGAAGGAAAATGGTGGTTGGTAGAATTAATGGCCATGATTAAGTTGTCTTTTTTATCTAAAGGCCAAGATTTGGCCAAAAATTAACCATTTTAATTTTTGGAAAATATGGAAAGAATTAGGTTGAAATGTGTTGATTTTTGATTGGTGGAAAGCCAAATTAATTGGCTTTTTGGTGGGTTAAGTCTGCAAAACTTGAACATAATGGCCGAAACACATTTCAAGCCAAAAACCATAACAAAAAAATTTTCTAAGTCATTTTCATGGTGGAGCCGTGAGTAACCCAAGAGGAACCAAGTTATTTCTTCAATCTTTCTTCACAAAATTGGTGTCAAACCTTTCATTGAAGCCTAAGGAAGCAAATGAATAAGGTAACTCTCTTTGGATGGAAATTTTTTTTGTTTTTTCTTCAAGGAATCCGTGAGATGAATAGTGGAAAAGATGGAAAAATTTTTGGTTGTTTTCATTGATTTGGTGCTTGGGTTTTGTTAAGGGTGTAATTAGGAAGAAAACCATGTATTTGGTTTAAAGAAAAACCAAATTTTCGTTGGTTTTCCAAGGGTAAAACCGTGGGTTACCAAGAGTAATCAATGAGAAATTTTTATGGTTTAAGTGTTAACATGCTTTAAATTACATTTTGGTTAAGTATAAAGCATGATTTGCATTATGAAAAGCTTGAAAAAAAATGTGATGTGAACTTACCCTATAATGGCCGTGGGTTAATTAGGGTTTAGTGGAAAAATTTGCATGGTTTTGTTGATGCTTGGATGATTTAAAATCATGCATTTTATAATGTAAATGATAGAAATTTGTGTAATGTGGTTTAAAATGAGAAATGAATTTTGTGAGCTTTTATGTAAAAGTTTTCCAAACTTTTACATAAAATAGGCTTGTGGTATAGTACGTGGCAGGTACATATGGTTTGAGGCGTACCCAACGCCGGTAGCCTTAAAATTACGCCGAAATGCTGCCGAAATTTCGAAAACAGCATTCGGGGTAAAATGGAAATTAAAAATAAAAGTTTGGGGTCGGGTCGGAAACCCGAGTCCCTAACGGAAAATTGAATAAGGGAAACCTAAGGGGTGGTTCATGAATAGTAACCCGTCCCCTTGAAAATGTAAAACGTGAGTGAAACTGAAAAACCGACCCCGAGGGGGGGCGTTTTTGAAAACGAAATAACAGTCCGAGTCGGGAACGGAAAATCTGAGCCTCGGAGACTTAGATCGGAAATGTCTAGATGAACGTTTTAAATACTAGTGAAACGTCCATTTGAGGCTCCGAAACGATAGAAAATCACTAAACCGACGTAAGGGTCGGAATAGTGCTTCCCGAAGGTCGGGAAAGTGAAAAGTGAAAATAAAATAGAAACGAACCCGGTAATGATTAGAAAAGAGTCAGAAAAGTTCCTGAGAGCCAAAAATGCAGTCTGGATCGGGAAAATTTCCGTTAGGGGCAAAATTACAATTTTGCCAAAATATAGGGGCAAAATCGTAATTTTGCAAAAGTTGAGAAAAATGGGGAAAATGATAAATAAAGCCTAAAAATTCATAAATAGGTTTTATTTAAGCTTTTTAATAAAAAAATAAAACCTATAAATGAAAATAAAATTAACAGACAAGATTTTGTCTGTAGGATCCAAAAATCGACCTACAAGGAGGGCGATCAAAGATCCAAGAGAAAAAAAGGGAAGAGACTGATAAGGTAAGTTCAGACATTTACCCGTCTATAACATATAGCATTATTTTTGCTAACTTTAATGTACTAACTACAAGTTAGGTACATATGTGCTACGGGCACTATTATAGAATAGAGAGAGAGACGTAATGTGCTACGGGCACTATTGAGAATGGACACATTGTTAATTGTGCTTCGGGCACTAGAGCGAGGTTAATAAAACTCACTCCCCTAAAATTAAAATGTGAACCATTCCTAACCACGGGACAATGTGAAGTCACCGGGTTAGAACTTTAAAAAAGACGGTAATGAAACCACTTTCTGGCGTACAGCCTTCCGTACAGGGAGGTACTTTTGCCTTCGGGGCTATGAGATTAAAGCTGTGGAGGTCAGCACTGATGTACCGCTCCCAGTCATGTACAATTTTACCTTCGGGGCTATGAGATTAAGGCCGTGGAGGTCAGCACTAATGTACCACTCCCAGTCATGCGCACTTAAATGGTACTGCCAACCTGAGCTCAAAACCAGAACATAAGCAAAGATAATTACCTAACTGAAACTATGCCATAATTGAGCATAAGACAGTTTCGTGAGGGTACTAACATCGCGGTAAATGTACTGTTGTGACACTGTGTTGTGGTCAAAGGTACTATTCACGTATGAATAGTGGTCAAAGATACTATTCATATATGAATAGTGGTCAACAATACTATTCATGATGAATAGTACTATTCATAGAAATTTTATTTCTTGCATGTTTGAACTTACTGAGCCTGTAGCTCACCTTTTTTGCTTATGTTGCAGGTAAGCGACCAGCTCAGTAGCTTGTTTGACTGGATGGCGGACGGGATAGCGTGTGTCAAATGGGATAAATGGGCGAGGGATATGGTCCTGCTAGAGTCTTTCCGCTGAGCGATAAAAGAGAAGGGAAAAAGAAACAGTCTTTTGTAATAGTATATATTTTACGAAAGTACTGTAATATGTAAATTACTTTGTACGTGCCAACAAAGTAAATAGTGGGAAATGTTTTACATGATGTGTAAAAAAAAAAAAAATTTCCCCAAAAACGTCATGTTTTACTAAGAGAGAGATTAGCCGGCGACCCATGAGAGTACAATCTATCGCAGTTCGCGATAAAGCTTAACTGTAATAGTATTGTATGATCTCTACGAGGGGCGGGCCGCCGCAAGACTGTTATGTCTTACGCAGCACGATTTGAGGAGACCATTAGGAGGAGATGTCCGTTGCCCAACCTCACTGAAGCAAACTGTTGTGAGCTGTTCTAGAGAGGTTTACCCATGGAGTTGAGACAGAGGGTGATTAAGCTATATCCTCCTACGCTCTAAGAGTTTGTAGTGACGATCAGGATGATCGAGATGGAGATTTTGATTGAGCATCTGATGCAGAGTCGACGCGAGACACTGGGTCAAGATGAGATGTTGGCACGCATCTTTGGGCCGAGAAGAATGATGAACGATCATGAGGCCGGACCGTTCAGACCACGAGGAGGTGATGACTCAAGACAGAGAGCATTGCCTAGGGGTGGTGATGACTCAGATGATCCAGATGACGATGAGGATCCAGAAGAATATCCTCTAGTCCCAGACACAGGGGATGTGTGACTAGTAGATGTATGCATGTACATAAGTAGCTTATAGAGAAAAGCTCTTTTGTATAGACTTGTGGCCAAGATGTATATAATGGCCGATGTATATATGACTGGTGATGATTATGTATGATATATAAACGTTTTGCTGTGAATGAAATATCAAAATGATTATATGTTGTACGATGATGTGTTACGATGATATGGCTTTACATTACCCTGAATTTCGTAAATTTATATGATTTTACGAATGTGGTCATGGAAAAGCTAACGGTGAATTATTGTACCATAATAGGATAATAGGCAAGATGGTGAATTTGTGAAATCGACCAGAGGGACGAGAACCACGTCCTAATATCATGGAGAGATTAGATCGGATACAAGCCCTGCTAGAAGCTCAGATGCAGGAAAATGCTAATCTGAGACAACGAGTAGAGAAGTTAGAACAGAGACAAGGTTCTGAGGGTACCCAAGTAGAACAGGAAGCTGAGGTAGATCCGGTTATCCCACCAGCTGCTGTACATGAGAGAGTTCCTGAACCGCAACTGGTATTAAATCTGGAACCCCTCTATGAAAGATTCAGGCGTATGAGGCCGCCAGAATTTGAAGGTTCTACGAATCCTCTAGAGGCCGAAGACTGGTTGTCATCCTTGCAAGTAATCATGGAATAACTGACCGGAAGAAGGTCGCATGTGCGTCTTTTGTGTTGAGAAAAGATGCTCGGTTTTGGTGGGACACTGTGTGAATGAGAAGAAACGTGTCTACCATGAGTTGGGCGGAATTTCTGGAAAAATTTAACTAGAAATATTATGACCCTACATCTCTGAGACAACAGCAGAAAGAATTCTCAGAATTGACGCAAGGAAATATGTCGGTGAGCGAAGTTTGCCGAAAGTTCGACCAATTATCCCGTTTATGCCCTTATGTAGTCCCTACTGAGAGGGAGAAAATACAGAAAATGATCGGGATGTTCAAGCCAGAAATTGCTGCATTGGTAGATACTGGGCAGGTAGCGCCTACTTCTGTAGCAGATTGTGTTAGTCAGGCCATCAGAGCCGAGTTTCACGTAGCCCGATAGAAAGAGGAAAGAGAGAAGCACTGGGAGGCTAAGAAGAAGGAGAGGGCTTTGGCTAAGTCTACACAAGTTGGTCAATCTAGCAAGCCAAATCAGAATGCTAAACCAAGCCAGGGCAATAATCAAGGATCCCAGCAAAACAAGAGGAAAGGCAATTTTTCTGGAAATCGCCAGGGAAATAATCGAAACCAGTAGCGAAGAACAGCTGGTAATGCGGAATCCAATGTGCAAAATTTGTCCTACATGCGGGAAGAGACATTCTGGACAATGCAGATATGAGCCACTTGCTTGCTATGAATGTGGAAAGGAAGGCCATTATGCCAAGAACTGTCCAAACACTAGGCAAAGTGGACAAGGCACTTCCCAACTGCACCAGACACGCCCACAAGCTCATTCCCTTCAGGCCAGAGTTGAAGAGTCCCCAGTAAGGCCAGGAGTGTGTGCCACGTGCTGATGCTCGTATGATGGCCTACAGCAAGGAAGATGCAGAGGCAGGAACATCGAACGTGGTGACAGGTCAGATTCCTGCCGTTAGTCATGTAGCCTCTGTACTATTTGATTCCAATGCTACGCATTCTTTTGTTTCCTATAAATTTGTTGACAAGATAGGATTTCCTAAGGACTATATGGGAAGAGTATTTAAGACAGCTTTACCCTCTGGGGAAGTATTATTGTCTAATTACTGGCTGCCTCATGTACCAGTATATGTGGCAAATAGGGAGCTATATGCTGAGTTGATCGTAATGAAGATTGTGGATTACGATGTGATTCTTGGCATGGATTTCCTAGGGAAATATCAAGCTATGATCGACTACCAAAATTGAAAGATAGTATTCCAACCCGAGGAAGAAGAGAGTTTCGAGTATATCGATGCTTCTCGAAAACCCAGCAAGATGATGATCAGCTCACTAAGAGCAAGCAAGCTGATAGCCAGTGGTTGCATGGGATATTTGGCATATGTGGTGGATACTACAGAGGAACAGAAGCTTCAACCTGAAGATGTTCCCGTTGTTAAGGAATTTCTTGACGTATTTCCAGAAAAGTTACCAGGGATACCTCCAGAGAGAGAAATCTCGTTCGAAATTGAGTTGATACCTGGAACAGCACCTATTTCCAAAGCACCATACCGCATGGCTCCAGTGGAGTTAAAGGAGCTGCAGGAACAATTAAAGGAGCTTTTAGATAAGGGATTCATCAAGCTGAGTTATTCTCCATGGGGTGCACCTGTGTTATTCGTCAAGAAAAAGGATGGAACATTCTGTTTGTGCATTGATTACCGGGAGTTGAATAAGGTTATGATAAAAAATAGGTATCTGTTACCTAGAATTGATGACCTATTCGACCAGTTAAAAGGTGCAGCGGTATTTTCCAAGATCGACTTACGATCAGGATATCACCAGCTAAGAATTAAAGAAAGTGATATTCCTAAGACGGTGTTTAGGACTCGTTATGGTCATTATGAGTTCCTTGTAATGCCATTCGGATTAATAAATGTGCCGGCAGTGTTCATGGATTTAATGAACAGAATTTTTAAAGAGTATTTGGATAAGTTTGTCATTGTATTCATTGATGACATTCTAATATACTCAAAGACTCATGAGGAGCACAAGGAGCATCTAGGGATCATGTTGCATACGATAAGGAAGCATCAACTGTATGCCAAATTCTCAAAATGCAAGTTTTGGCTGGACAGAGTACATTTCCTAGGACATATTGTATCCCAGGAAGGTATTGCTGTAGATCCGACAAAGGTAGATGCAATTAACCAGTGGCCTGCACCCAAGAGTGTAACGAAAATATGCAGTTTCTTGGGGCTAGCTGGTTATTATCGGAGGTTTGTAAAGGGATTCACGTGATTAGCTGCACCTCTTACTGCTCTTACACACAAGGAAAGGAAGTATAAGTGGACTATGGAATGCCAAAGAAGCTTCCAGGAGTTAAAGAGACGGCTGACAAGCGCACCAATCCTTACGCTTCCTACTGAAGGGGAGAAGTTTGTGATCTACAGTAATGCATCTAAAATAGGATTGGGAGCAGTCCTGATGCAAGGCGGCAAGGTGATTGCCTACGCTTCCCGTCAATTAAAGGAGCATGAAAGGAATTACCCTACGCTTGACCTTGAACTTGCTGCAGTAGTGTTCGCACTTAAAATTTGGCGACACTATCTCTATGAAACTCAATGTCATATTTTTACTGATCACCAAAACCTGAAGTATTTCTTCACGCAAAAGGAGCTCAATATGCGACAAAGATGATGTTTAAAGAAAGAAAAAAAAATTTTCCCCAAAAATATCATGTTTTACAAGAGAGATAGATTAGCCGGCGACCCATGAGAGTACAATCTATCGCAGTTAGCGATAAATCTTAACTGTAATAGTATTGTATGATCACTACAAGGGGCGGGCCGTCACAAAGGGAAATGGTCTTGCTGCTGTTTTCTGCTGAGCAGAATAAAAGTGTTGTTTTAAGAGCAGATTTTAAGTTGTATCTTGAAAATACATCATGATGTAAATTATGTACAGCCAGTATAATAGTAGTATATCCTATGTTTTATGTTGCTTATATTTTTGTAGTTTACAGTCACCAACAGTTTAAAAAAAAATCCCTCGGTTTGATGCCGGTAACCCATTGAGGTAACGGTCTACCATAGTGGACTTTAGAGCTCTACTATGCTAGTACTGTAGCCTCAATTCAGGGCGGGGCACCATAGTTGGTATCAAAGCAGTAGACCATGTCCCTCAAGGCCCGATACGCATCCCGTTCGTCGATCCAAGTAAGTTAATTTTATTTTATGATTAGTAGCATGTTTATTTATATAAAGTGCACCTTAGGTAGGAGTGAGATGACGGGACCACATCACTACCGACCATATCCATATCGAGGTAGGGGTCCTCCTAGGGTGTGGACCAGGCCCATAATTAGACCGTCTCCACCCCAAAAACCGACGGTATAACCTATAGCACCAGCCAATCCAGCTAGTTCCGGAGAGGCGCAGGCCACTGCTAGGGCACCAACCCCTCCACCAGTGCGCCATCCCTCACCAGTAGTAGTTGATATACCAGTAGTAGATGGTCGAGAGGATATTGGGTCCAGGGTATCAGCCAAAGCAACAGGGGCATTTAGAGCCTGCTTGCCCCCTAGTTTTGATGGAGGGTGCCAGTCCCCACCAGTACATGATTGGCTACACACTGTGGAGCTGATTTGTCGATCATGTGATATCGACAGAGATTACTGGGTCATTCTTGCAGTGAGTGCTTTTCAGGGAGATGCCCGAGTTTATTGGGAATACTATGATTAAAAGGCATTACTGAGGCTCAATTGGGCTAATTCTGATTAGATCATGAGACAGCAGTTTCCCCAGAGGAGCCCAGAGCCGGCCCCAGTTCCTCCAGCTAGGGAGGAAAGTGCACCACTGACATTACCTCGCATAACAGATGTTAGGGATTACCTAAAGAGGATTGAGAGTTCCAGATGGCACCCGGGAATACAGTGTTGACTTACGCCGTGTGGTTCGAGGAAAACGTGGTTAAAAAGTCCCGCTCTCAAGCTTTTCTGATGAGGACTTTTGTGAGATGTTTCGGAAGGGACTCACCCCAGAGTTGAATCGAAGAGTGAGCCTATTCCATTCCTTCCCTCGACGTGATTTTGTTGCTAGTGCCATCAGGATTGAGAGAGCGCAAGTACGAGAATGCTTGGAAAAGCATCAATAGGAGCAAACTCATGAAGAAGGGGTACTGACATGCTTATATGGACCACCACCTATGGCCAATGATCACGAGGCTAGTCCATCATGACAAAGAGGAAATGGAACTCATAATCAGGGAACGGCTACCGGTGATGATTCAGAGGAGAAGAATGAAGACCCTGAAGAATTTCTGACAGGGCAAGATGAATAGGATAGTCAAACCCTAAGAAGAGTACAAATACACTCTATGTATAATATGTATATATATGTATGTGTGGAAAAGCTAAGACAGATGTTGTTACAGTATATATAAATATTGTGTATGCTATATATGATGTAAGAAAGTGTTATCTAATGACATGAAATGTTTTGTGGTGTATACTTTACAGTAAATGACATGTTTAAAATTCCTGCTCAAAATTCCAAAAATTAATTATGGGAAATCTAACGATTGGTTATTTTGCAAGATTAGAAGAAAGAGATCAAAATGAGTGCTAGAAGATGTCGAAGCCCTACATTAGCTAAGAGGTTGGAGGAAGTAGAAGCTCTCCTTGAAAACCAAATAAGAGAAAATGCTGAACTACGACAATGACATTCCACTATGGAACAACAAAGACAGGCCCAAGAAGAGGGCAATGCTTCCTAGGCGGCTGAGACAGTACCAGCGGAGCCGCCGGTTGCTCCAAAAGTTCGGCAACCTCAACCGAGGGTGAATCAAGAACCTTTGTATGAATGATTCCGTCAGATGAAGCCGTCAGAGTTTGAAGGTTCGATTGATCCACTTGAGGTAGAGAAGTGGCTTTCTTCACTCCAAAGGATCCTTGACTTCATGAATTTAACAAATCAAGAGAAGATTTTGTGTGCGTCCTTTATGTTGAAAAAGGATGCCCATTTTTGGTGGGATACGGTCCGCGTGAGGAGAGATATGACCAACATGACTTGGGAAGAATTTCTGGAAGAATTCAACCAGAAATACTATGATCCAGTTACACTTCATTGTCAACAAAAAGAATTTGCTGAATTAAAACAGGGAAATCAGTCCGTGAGTGAAGTGTGTCGCAGATTTGATTAGCTATCTCGGTTATGTCCATATGTTGTGGCGGCCCGCCCCTCGTAGATATCATACAACACTATTACAGTTGAGCTTTATCGCTAACTGCGATAGATTGTACTCTCATGGGTCGCCGGCTTATCTCTCTCCATTTTTAAATCATGACGTTTTTGGGAAATTTTTTTTTCTTTAAACATCATGTAAAACAATTCCCACTATTTACTTTGTTGGCAAGTACAAAGCAATTTACATATTACAGTACTTTCGTAAATATATAATATTACAAAAGACTGCTTCTTTTTTTTTTTCCTTCCCTTTTTATCGCTCAGCGGAAAGACTCTGGCAGGATCATATCCCTCGCCCAGTTATCCCATTTGACACGCGCCATCCCGTACGCATCCAGTCAAATAAGCTACTGAGCTGGTCGCTTACCTGCAACATTAACAAAAATGGTGAGCTACAGGCTCAGTAAGTTCAAACATGCAAGAAATGAAATTTCTATGAATAGTACTGTTCATCATGAATAGTACCTTCGATCACTATTCATACATGAATAGTACTTTGACCACAACACAGTGTCACAACAGTACATCTACCGCGATGTTAGTACTCTCACTAAACTGTCTTATTCTCAATTATGGCATAGTTTCAGTTTTAGGTAATTATCTTTGCTTATGTTCTGGTTTTGAGCTCAGGTTGGCAGTACCATTTAAGTGCGCATGACTGGGAGCGGTACATTAGTGCTGACCTCCACAGCCTTAATCTCATAGCCCCGAAGGTAAAATAGTACATGACTGGGAGCGGTACATCAGTGCTGACCTCCACAGCCTTATTCTCATAGGCCCGAAGGCAAAAGTACCTCTTGTACGGAAGGCTGGTACGCCAGAAAGTGGTTTTATTACCGACTTTGTTAAAATTCTAACTGTGACGCCCCGTGCCCTCAGCGGCCCGAACCGTCACTGAAAACTCTATTACTTGCCTTGCTTCTTTAGCTTTGACTTATACTTTCGCTTTAAAACCGATACTTAAACTTGCTGAATTTAATACCATAAATTTAGAGGGATTTTTTTTTTATATATATACGCGTACGTATTTACTGTTCACGTACGTATACTATTAAAATGCGGAATTTGAAAAACATAAGGATTTTAATTATACATACACACTTATATACTTGTTTATCTGATTAATATTCACCAGACACTATTTAAATATACTATTCATACATATACTGTTTACTGTTCTAAAATACCGTTTAACCTTTACTATTCAAAATATTATTTAATTGTCACCATTCAAAATATTATTTACTCATACTGTGCGGAAGAATACTCGCGGTGTATCCATAACCTCATCCTCACATCCACCTCCGCCACCATCATCGTCCCTTGATGTTTACGCTATAGGATGCTTACCTACAGCATGAACACACTCCGTGAGCTTTACGCCCAGTAAGTACAACATGTTAACCACAAAACATGTTTAAAACATAGTACATACGTAAAATCATAGGCATGACATATATCACTTAATAAATCACATACCATATAAGCATATTACATATCAGCTCACATATCATGTCATCACATAACATGTCATAACAGTGAATATAAAACTTCACATACTTTATGCATGACAGAAGCATCGTGTACTGTATGCACTCTACTGAAAAAGAAAGCATAGCGAACTATAACTAATGCATGGTTCGGTTATGTTCATTTATGCTTCAAACTTCTCTTTTCTTTTCTTGTCTATTTAGGGCCCATGTGTCAGTACCGTGTGCGCACAGACCAACGGTAACTCCCGAGGTCAACTAATGCCGAAGAGCCATCAACTGATGCTCAACTTTTGGCCTTAACTTTCTTTAACTGGAAACCCCTTCGACTGAAGGAGCCGGTACGACACACCTATTTATTTCCATCTTGTTTAACTGTTCTAGCCATACGCTTCTCTAAGCTGTCCCCAATCCTACGTGGTAGGGATCTATGGCTTCTATCTTGTTCTTTCATCAATCTACTCGATTGTGAAACTATATGCTCTTATGTATGCTGTGCAGCATCGTGTGCAAGATACATACTTAAAATACTGGAAAAGCATCATTTTAAATTCATTTTATCTATGCTGTAGGCGGAGTTGTACTTACTTGTCAGCAGACAGTTTATACTCTCGCCTTCGTCACAATACAGGTACCTCCCTGTAATCATAATGCATTACATTAACATTCAGTCTTAGGTCACCATGGTCATTAGTGACTAATAAAAATTCTCGTTATGTGGTACCGATCCTTATCGGTACTAATTGCCCTCTTCTTAAGAATTTGATTTTCTAATCGTGGTTAATTAATTTATTTGCTCAATAAATTAATTCACGTCGCTCTTAGGTCACTCTATCGTTAGAAACTAATAAACTTATCGTTGTGTGGTACCGATGCCTATCGGTACCCAACTGCTCTACTTTGGGAAATTTGATATTTAATTTTTAATCGTGCTTGATTAATTTGTCTACTTGACAAATTAATCACTGTCTCTCACTATCCCATTCCGACTTGGTCCTTGACTGGCTAACCGACCAGTCAACTGACTGAATACCTCTCGTATGACCATTTAGCCTGTCAGGTTACTGTTACCTATGTAATCGCCCTAAATTTTATACTTAGATCACACCCGTCCCTCGGGTGGCACTATTCTAATCTAGGGGTCGTTTTCTTACATTACGAAATTTCTAATTGGGCGGTTCACTAATCCTGTAAACGTCCGTCCTTCTTTCCCGGACCTAGGTCATCGAGGGGGCTCGGGTTTCCATCCCGATCACATTTTCAGCCCTCGTTTCCTAAAATACCCCTTTGTGCCGTTTTAGAAATTTCGACAGCATTTCCGCTTAATTTTTGGGTTTCCGGCGTTTAGGAAACGCATCAAAACCATCTAACCTATTCTAACCTGCCACGTACTAAACCAGAGGCCTAATTTTTATGTAAAAGCTCCGCTTTTTACGTAAAAATATTCACATTTCCTCACATTCTCTTTTTTCGATATTTCATCCCTTTTTCTTACAATTCCTCAAGTCAGTAACCCATAATTCATACATAATTATTTCCAATAATAAATTGAGGAATCAAGGGATCAAAACCACTACCAAAATCGTTCCCGTCGCGGTCGGACGAACCGTTCGGTCTCGACCACACAATCTTTGAATCGTCGTTCTTCACTTTTGAAACTCCGGTTTGCGAATCCGATGCCGCGGATGTGTCCGGAACGTCGAAAATAGGCCAACGGGCCATTCTTCAATTTTCGGTCTCTGGGTCGCCGTTGACCGGTCGTTGACCACGGCGGCGATGGGAGTGGCGACCACCATCTTGAATAGCTCGACGAGAGGAACCCATTGGTGGTGTCAATTTCACCAATCGAGGCTCCTATCACCGGAAATCGACCCTCGAAAAGTCGGCGACGGCGGCGGTGTTGGATCTTCATTTTCCGGCGTTGTTGCCCAAAATTGATTTGGGGCTTTTGATCTATGTGTTGTTCTGAGCATTTTGATACCGACCTTGCAACTCAACTCTGCCGGAATAGTGAGATCCAACGGCGACGACGGTGAACCTTGGGCGGTGTGATCCGGCGGCTGTTGACATGAAATGAAGCCTGGGTTTTGTTCTACTCTTCACCACGAATCCATTGGGATCGGAATCGTGGCATTTGGACGTCGGACGGTGGAGATACGGCGGTTTGAAAAATTCAGCCACCGGCGGCGCGTGCGGCGTGCTCCGGCGTCGGTTCGGTCGACTCGGCCCACCGTTGGAATCAGCTCGTCGAGAGCTTTCCAATGGTGCCGGCGGTGTCGAAAACGGAGGTCGGATTCGAATGATGGTTACTGTTCACCTACGGGTGGTGTGGGGAGAAAAAGATAGGAAAAAAAATAATGGGGGCCCTTTTTGCAAAATCTAAAAATTTCGACCCCTTTATACTAATTTTTTGAAAAATTTTAAGATAGGCTAACTGACTAATTTGGGCGTGCTGAACCCAAATATATCAGTTTTATATCAAGAAAAGGTCATCTTGACCAATTTCTTGATACTGTGGTTAGGCCTACACTGTGTTGACACTACGCACACATAACGAGGCGTTTTCGCGTGAAATTTCAAACACAGTCTCCCTTGACTAATTTGGACGTGCTGATTTCAAATTTATCAGTTTTACATCCATCTGAGGTCCTCTAGACCAGTTTTCGGGATCTGTATGATCCCGTCTCGAAAAACATGTCAGGTGCCCGATTGACTAATTTAGGCGTCCTGAGTCTAAATATATCAGTTTCGGGGTGAGAAAATGTCATCTTGACCCTCATCCCGATACTGTGTATCCCTTAAACAAAATCTATATTTTGTGCTCAATTGACCAGATTAAGCCTGCTGACTATTAATATATCAGTTTTATGTCAGATTAAGGCCGTCTTGGCCACTAACTTGACACTGCGTATCACACTGTTCACTAATCACTATTCACTATCTGACTGACTAATCTGAGCATTCTGACTCCGATTTTGTCAGTCTCTGGGCGAGAAGAGGTCATCTAGACCACTTTTCTCCATACTGTACATCTATTAGGGCAATTATCACTGCTGCGCTCAGATGACCAGTCTGAGCGTACTGATGACTAGCTCATCAGTTCTGTATCATGAAATGGTCGTCTAGACCGGTTTCTTGATATTGCGTGTCTCAATGCATACTCACATAATAGGGTGGACCGATTTCACTGTCGGTTGCCCCTTTCACTGCATGAATAGTAATTAAACGTTACTATTCCTGTTTAATTCATTCAACTGAAAAGCACACTGTGCTTTTTTTAACTTAATTACATCATTACATAGTAATTAAGTTTCATAATTCATGAGAGTCATTACAGTGGCTCTCGGCTCATTACACAGCCTTCTACACGAACTCTTACACGTGCGTGTGCAACGCAACACGGGCGTGTACATTTCGAACACGGGCGTGCACTAGTTGAGACTACTCAACACGGCCATGTCTTTGAAACACATTCATCTATCTGAGCGGTACACCGCCTCTTACACGGTCGTGTACTTGACCATGTTTCTTAAATTTGCTAAAAGACATTAAATTATGTCCATTTTATTCCTTAATGACTTATTACAGGTAAGTAGGTGCCATGAAAATGGTGGTCATTACAACCTACCCCCCTTACAAAATTTTCATCCTCGAAAATTAGAATAATTCCAGGAAGTCTCTTCTCATTTCTTCTTCCCATTCTCATGTGGCTTCCTCAACACTATGATTCTGTCACAACACTTTTACTAGCGGTATACTTCATTCCTAAGTACTCTCTCCTTTCTAACCAGGATCCGCACGGGTCTCTCCTCGTACGTTGGATCAGCGTATACTACAACGGATTCTTGGCTAAGAACATGGGAGCTGTCTGGCACATACTTCTTCAGCATGAAGACGTGAAAGACGTTGTGCACTGTAGCTAACTCGGGAGGAAGTGCTAGTCTATAAGCCACCTTCCCGACTTTCTCTATTATCTCGAGGGTCCTATATGCCTAGGACGGAGCTTTTCTTTCTTTTCAAAGTGCATCACCCCTTTCATGGGTGCCGCCTTGAAAAAAAACCGAGTCTCCTACTTGAAACTCGAGGGGTCTATAGTGCTTATCGTCAAAATTTTTCTATCGACTATGCACTGTATCTAACGTTTCTCGTATCAGCTTCACGTCTGCCATGGTATTCTTGATGATGTTTGAGCTAACTAGTCGTTTCTCTCCAAACTCGTACTAATGAGCCAGAGATCTGCATTTCCTTCCACAATGTGTCTCGTACGGTGCCATTCCTATCTAGGAATGGTAGTTGCTGTTGTATGAGAACTCACTCAATGGTAGCTTCTGATTCCAATTTCCTTTGAAGTCTAGGACGTAGGTCTCAACATGTCCTCTAACATTTGTATGGTCCTCTCAGACTAACTGTCGGTCTAAGGATGAAATGTTGTGCTGAACTCTCATTTGGACCGTAATGCGGCTTAAATGCTTTGCCAAAATCTGGAGGTAAAGCATCCACTACGATCTGAGACGATCGACTCTGGTACTCCGTGCCGTTTCACGAACTGTGCCGCATGGATTCTGCTAGTCATTCCAACAAGTAGCTAACTTTCATTGCTAAAAAAAAAAAATTAACTGATTCCATCAGTCTGTCTACAATCACCCAGATTGTGTCATTATCGTTTGACGTCTTCGGCAGTCCGACTACGAAATTCATCGTAATCTGGTCCTATTTCCACTCGGGTAGCCTAATTTTCTACGATTATCCTGCTGGGCGCTGGTGTTCTGCCTTAACCTTCTGGCACGTAAGGTATCTGGTGACAAACTCGACAATGTCATTCTTCATTCCAAGCCACCAAAAGCTTTCCTTCAGGTACTTGTACATCTTATTCGCCACCGGATGTACAGAATATGATGTCTCGTAAGATTCCAAAAGGATTCGCTTTGTGAGTTCTTCGTCTTTCATAACACACACTCTATCTCTGTAGTAGAGTATGTCATCCTTAGGGATCTTAAACTCTGAACTTTGATCCTCTGTAGCCTCCTTTTTGAGCTTGTTCAGGGACAATTCGAAGCCTTGACCGATCTTGATCTCTTCTTGAAGCATCGATTGGAGGGTCATGTCAGACAACCTCTTTGTCAAAATCTTAATCTCACTGCCGCATAACTCTTTTGTAGTGCTTCCTGACAAGGCACTAATAGCCATAGGCATAGTAATATGCTTTTGACTCTGCGCATCGGCCACCTTATTGGCTTTCCCCGGATGGTATAAGATCTCCCGGTCGTAATCCTTACCAACTCTAGCCATCTACGCTGCCTCATGTTGAGCTCTTTCTGCGTGAAGATACATTTGAGACTCTAGTGGTCGATGTAAATCTCGCACGTGACTCTGTACAGGTAGTGCCTCCATGCTTTTATCGTAAAAACTATCGCTACTAGCTCCAGATCACGCGTTGGGTAGCTTTTCTCAAGGTTTTTGAGTTGTCGTGAAGCATACGCGACTACTCTACCACTCTGCATCAACACAGTTTCCAACTTGGTTTTAGATGCGGTGCTTAAATCACAAAGCTTCCCTGACCAACATTTGAAATGGTCAGCATTGGAGTGCTTATGAGTCTTCATTTCAGCTCTTGAAAGCTTTCCTCACACTTGTCGATTCACTTATACCTCTTTCCCTTCTTGGTGAGCGCTGTGAGCGAAGCAGATAACTTTGAGTAGCCTTCGACTAAGTGTAGGTAACATCCTATTAGTTTAAAGAAACTGTGAATTCCCGTTTCGTTCCTCTGAGCTGGCCATGTGCTAACTGCATCAATTTTCATCAGGTCCATAGATACTCCTTCCTTGTGGTCTACGTGGCCTAGGAAATGGACCTTCTCCAGTCAAAACTCGTACTTGGAGAACTTGGCGTATAACTGATGGTCCTGTTACATGCGCAAAATGATCCTTAAGTGCTCTTCGTGCTCTTCCTTCGTCTTAGAGCGTATAAGTATGTCATCAATGAACACAATGACAAACTTATCCAAATAGCCCTTGAACATGCTGTTCATCCGGTTCATGAAAGCTGCTGGCACGTCTGTCAATCTGAGCAACATGAATAGAAACTCGTAATATCCGTACCGCGTTTGAAAGGCTATTTTGGGTACATCTTCATTCCTGATTCGTAGTTGATGGTACCCGGGACGTAGATCGATCTTCGAGAACACTGCAGCGTCTTGAAGCTGATCAAATAGATCGTCAACCCGTGGCAATGGATGCTTATTCTTAATCGTAATCCTATTAAACTCTCTGTAGTCGATGCACATTCGCATTGGTCCATCTTTCTTCTTTACGAATGGTACGGGTGCTCCCCAGGGTGAACAATTATGTCGAGTGAATCCCTTACCTATTTAGTCCTTCAGCTGAGCTTGGAGCTCTTTTAGCTCTGCAGGGCCCATTTTGTATGGGGCCTTGGAGATGGGGGTTGATTCTGGTAGACGTTCAGTCTCGAACGAGATCTCACGCTCTAACGAGAGTTCTAGAAGACCTTCTAGAAATATCTCCACGAATTCCCTGACTATCGGCATGTTCTCGGGTCCTATCTCTGTTCCTCGGGTATTATCTACTATGTATGCTAGGTAGTCCATGCATCCACTGGATAGCATCTCGCAAGCCTTCACTGCTGATATTATCGTCTTTGGTTGCTCTGGTGACAAACCCTTGTAGATGAACTTTTCACATCCGATTGGTTCGAAAACAATTTTTCGCCTTCAACAGTTTATGACAACGTTGTGTCCTAAGCTTTTTTTTTTTTTTGGCAGAATCTGATGATGCAACGAATGGGTGGCTCCAGAATCAAGTAGAACTAACACATCAAAGTTGGTGATAGAAAGCTGGCCTGTCACCACTACAGAAGTTACAGCTTCAGCATCACTCCTCGCATAAGCATAGATTCTCCCTTAGCTGTCTGAAGCTTTCAGTATGCCTTGTGTGATTGAAGGGTTTTCGATCCTGGTCTGGTTGGTGTGAAGTTGATTATTCCCAATGCGGGGTTGATTCTGTCGATTCTGTAGGTTGGAGTGGCAATTTTTTTTGGCATAGTGGCCTTTCTTGCCACAGATAAAACAACCACTTACTCCTTGCTTACATTCTCCTGAGTGCCTCTTTCCGCATTTCGTGCACGTCGGGTTGGCTATCATTTCCTTCCTGGTCGTTTCTTTTCTGGAGGAAATTCTCCTGTGAATCTTGGTTGCCCTGGTTCCCCTTTTCTCTTGTTATTGTTGTTGGAATGCCTGCTATTTTGGCTGGTTCCTATGTTCTATCCTCTGTGTTGTAACTCAAGGTTCTGCTTCCCCTAAGCCTACTCAGCTTACGTTTACTCCTCCTTTCGTGTCTTAAAATTCTGTACCTTTCGCTCCTTATCATGAGCCGACCAATACTCGGCTCAGATAGCCTTGTTGACACATTCTGCTAGTGTCGCTGGTCCGTGGCTTCCACTACAGACCTAAACTGCGATTTCTGTTCTAAACATCTTCAGCATTCGTCTGACTCTCTCCTTTTAGTCAATACTAAATCTGGAAAAAGTTGAGCCAACTGCTCAAACTTCTTGACTGCCTCCATAACAGTCATACTACCTTGGCGCAGGTTGTTGAACTCGTCTTGCTGCGCTGCTAGTGCTTCCTTGTTGAAGTACATCTCCTTGAATTCCTCAATGAAATCGCTCCAGCTCATCTCTCTAATGTTCCTCCTAATGGTTACCATCTTCCACCACTAACGCGCCTCATTGTGCAGGGTGAAGGATGCGTGCATCATTTTCTCTCTCTATCTGTTAACCCTATAAAATCCAAGATTACTTGGATATCTGGTAGCCAATCATCGGCCTCTATAGGGTTGGTGATTCCTAAGAATTCTAATGCTTTTATGCGTCGGAATCTCTCATACAAGTCACCTTCCCTAGGGATTGGCAGAAAACAATTGCTGCTACGAAAGCAGCCATTACTATGGGTGCTAGTGCTTTCTGAGCTAGAGGAGCTGCTTGCTCCCTCAGAGTTTTTGGGGCTACTAGAGCCTCCTGTGCTGGCATCTCTACTAACTGTGGTGCTTGGGGTTGCTGATCCAGCTGTTCCCTAAGTTGGTTTAGCTCCTGTTACAGGTTCTCCATCATCTCTCGCATGGCTGCGATCTGTGCTATCAACTCATCCTCTCAGGATGCTGGGTTTAACTAAGCTCTTGTTCTTACCATGTGTGACAACCGGGAAATTCAGGCAATTCTCGGATGAAAATGTACAAATGTATGTATATAACAATTTGTACTATTTAAAGAGTGAAATAAATGTATTTATATTATTTAGAATATATGAAAATGTTCTAACAATACTGACAAGTAAGAATTCAGTGTTGGAAAAAAATTCACTGAGTTGAAACGGGTAAAACGGTGCAAAATCGACAATGAAAACCCTAACCGAGGCAATAAAAGACGGAAAACTTCCGGGATTAATTTTGATCAAACGGAAGCAATTTAAATTAATCCGACTGAGATCTCAGGAACACGCCGGGACGATTTCGGGAAAATTTCAGCTCGAACCGGTATCGGTCAAAAAGTAGTCGAATTAATGTGAATAGTGAAAGTCAAAGTCAACTTTCACTTTTACATTTATGACATCATAAATCAAGATTAATAAATGAAAGAAATAAAGTGGTTGGTGGCATTAATGGCTAGGATTTAATCACCTTTTGATCTAAAGGCCAAGATTTGGCCAAAATTTACCCTTTTTAATTTTTGAAAAATGGGGAAAGAAATGGTGTTGAAAGATGTCAAATTTTCATTGGTTTAAAGCCAAATTAATTGGCTTGTTGGTTGCATTAAGTCGGCAACATTTGGAACAAAAGGCCGAGACATGTTTTTAAGCCAAAACCAAAGAAAAATTTGCTAAGTTATTTTCCATGGTGTGTACGTGAGGGACCAAAGGAGAAGCAAGCTTTTTCTTCAAAATTTCTTCACAAAAAGAGTGCCAAAGTGTTCCTAGAAGACAAAGGAAGCATTAGACCAAGGTACCTTCCTTTTGCACTTAATTTTTCATGGTTTTTCTTCATAAAATCCGTGGGTGAATAGTGAGAAAAAGATGGAAAATTTTTGGTTGTTTTCCATTGAATTGATGTTGGGTTATGTTAAGGTTGTAATAAGTAAGAAAACCATGTAAATTTTTTAAAGAAAAACCAAATTTTGGTTGGTTTTTCAAAGGAAAATCCGTGGGTTACCTTAGGTAACTAATGAGAAAACTTTGTGGTTAATTGCTAACATGCTTTCAAAGTTGAAATTGGTGAAGAATAAAGCTTGTATGTCATGGTGAAAAGCTTAAAAAAAATTCTTGGTGTGAATTACATTAAATGGCCGTGGGGTTTAATAATGGGTTGGAAGAAAAATTTTCATGGTTTTATGTGGTATTTGGTTGATTGGAATTATGCATTTCAATATGCAAATGATGAATTTATAATGGAAAGAATGAAATAAAATTGTTTGGCATGTTTTCATTCTTTGGCCGTGGGTTATACAAGGGTAAAAACCCTAGGAGATTTGGTTGAAAATGCAAAGAAAATGGGCTTGAAAACGTGTTAAAAACGTGACATTTGAATGGCCTAAAGTGTGGTGAAAGTTTGACAAAATTTGGTTTGGTTTGGTTGTGAAAACCGAAACCAAATTAAGGGTAAAATTGTGAAAAAATTTTGTTATGTGGGTGATAATGTGGAATTGGAATTTTGTGGGTTTTTATGTAAAAGTTTGGAAAACTTTTACATAAAATAGGCTTGTGGTATAGTACGTGACAGGTACATACGGTTCGAGGCGTACGTAACGCCGGAAGCCTTAAAATTACGCCGAAATGCTGCCGAAATTTCAAAAACGGCATTCGGGGTAAAATAGGAATTTAAAGTAAAAGTTAGGGCCGGGACGGAAACCCGAGTCCCTAACGGAAAAAAAATTTAAGGGGTGGGTCGTGAATAGTAATCCGTCTCCTTGAAAATGAAAAACGTGAGTGAAATTTAAAAACCGACCCCGAGGGGGGGGCGTTTTTGGAAATGAAATAAAGATCCGAGTCGGGAACGGAAAACCCGAGCCTCGGAGATCTAGGTCGGGAAAGTCTAGATGAACGTTTTAAATACTAGTGAAACGTCCATTTGAGACTCCGAAACGATAGAAAATCGCTAACCGACGTAAGGGTCGGAATAGTGCTTCCCGAGGGCCGGGAAAGCAAAAAGTGGAAATAAAATAGAAACGAACCCAGTAATAATTAGAAAAGAGTCAGAAAAATTCCTGAGAGCCAAAAATGCAGTCTGGATTAATAAAATTCCGTCAGGGGCAAAACTGCAATTTTACCAAAATATTGGGGTAAAATCGTAATTTTACAAAAGTTGGGGAAAATGGTGAAAATAATAAATAAAACCTAAAAAGTTATAAATAGGTTTTATTTAAGCTTTTTAATGAAAAATAAAAGCTATAAATGGGAAAGAAATTAACAGACATAGTTTTGTCTGTAGGATCCCAAAATCGGCCTACAAGGAAGGCGATTCAAGATCAAAGAGAGAGAAAGGGAACAGTCTGATAAGGTAAGTTCAGACATTTACCTGTCTGCAACATATAGCATTATTGTTGCTAACTTTGATGTACTAACTATAAGTTGGGTACATATGTGCTACGGGCACTATTATAGAATAGAGAGAGAGACGTAATGTGCTACGGGCACTATTGAGGATGGACGCATTGTTAATTGTGCTTCGGGCACTAGAGTGAGGTTAATGAAACTCACTCACCTAAAATTAAAATGTGAACCATTCCTAACCACGGGGCAATATGAAGTCACCGGGTTAGAATGTTAAAAAGTCGGTAATGAAACCACTTTTTGGCGTACCAGCCTTCCGTATAGGGAGGTACTTTTACCTTCGGGGCTATGAGATAAGGCTGTGGAGGTCAGCACTGATGTACCCCTCCCAGTCATGTACAATTTTGGCTTCGGGGCTATGAGATTAAGGCTGTGGAGGTCAGCACTAATGTACCGCTCCCAGTCATGCGTACTTAAATGGTACTGCCAACCTGAGCTCAAAACCAGAACGTAATCAAAGATAATGACCTAAAACTGAAACTGTGCCATAATTGAGCATAAGACAGTTTATTGAGAGCACTAACATCGCGGTAGATGTACTAGTGTGACACGGTGTCGTGGTCAAACTTACTATTCACCATGAATAGTGGTCAAAGTTACTATTCACGTATGAATAGTAGTCAACGGTACTATTCATGATGAATAGTACTATTCATAGAAATTTTATTTCTTGCATGTTTGAACTTACTGAGCCTGTAGCTCACCATTTTTGCTAATGTTGCAGGTAAGCGACCAGCTCAGTAGCTTGTTTGACTAGATGCGGACGGGATGGCGCGTGTCAAATGGGATAACTGGGCAAGGGATATGGTACTGCCAGAGTCTTCCCGCTGAGCGTTAAAGTGAAGGGAAAAAAAAAGGGAAACAGTTCTTTTGTAATTATATATATATTTTACAAAAGTACTGTATTATTTATATTACTTTGTACTTGCCAACAAAGTAAATAGTGGGAAAGGTTTTACATGATGTAAAAAAAAAAAAAAATTTCCTCAAAAACGACATGATTTTAAAAGAGAGTGAGATAAGCCGGCGACCCACGAGAGTACAATCTATCGCAGTTAGCGATAAGCTCAACTGTAATAGTATTGTATAATCTCTACGAGGGGCGGGCCGTCACACCATGTTTTCCTATGTAACCCTATCGTACAGCGGGAAAGGAAAATATAAGTCTCTTAAATTCTGTACTTGGGACTCGTATCACATATCGTTTTCTTTCTTACTTAACAATCTTACTCAAACATTATGGATATAAATATACACACTATATCCACCTTTCTTTCTCTCATACTGTGATGTTCAATACAATTGCCACATTGTATTGGTACATCGTCTGAGTGCTAGGATTCATCCTGCACTTTCTGTCATATCATACTCACGCTTGTGGAAAAAATTTATATCTGGCCCCTAGGGCAAAACTTTACTGCTTATCTCATAATATATATACATATATTCAAGATTCTAGTTCAGCAGACACACACTTCCCCTATACGATCCCAACAAGTACATTATGCTATAACTGACGGGAGAGAGCTACTGCTTCCCTCTATATATTTTCATAACTAACATTCCCGCAGAAGGGTTACTACTATTGGAAGGACAATCCTGATTCAGTATCAGGCATCTCCTCATCGTCACTATCGCTGAGTGAGTACTCCTCTGGGTTCTCCTCTTCTTCTCAGCTGAAACTGACCCTGTCATCGCTGGCTATGATGACTTGGGGTTCGTACATCCCCATCTATTCGTCATAACTAAAGCGGTTGGGGATCTCCTTTCCTCATCGTCGGGATGGGCGTCGGAAAGAGTCTCGTTATCTTCCTCTTTCATGGGGTGTTCGGGAGACATACGAGCTGGTTCGGGGTTCTCCATCGGCTCCCTATTGCCCTGGTGTACTTCTGGCTGGTGCTCGGCCATGAACTCTTCATCAGCCAGCTGGGGTGCTGGTTCTATCAGGTCACCCTCCATAATGGCGACTGCTATAATGCCTTGGGCTTGTGCAGGGTTCTCGGGGTTGAGCACTTTTCTCTCGGCATTCACTATCTCCTGGATAAGGCTTGCTACTCCTTCTGCTTGATCGCTCTTTTAATTTTGTTTGGCAAGGTCTCTTTCTCTCTTTTGGTCTTCTCCTGTCTTGATCCACTTTTGTCTCGGCATGTATTGTGGAAGTCCATCTCGGTTCCTTGTAGAGAACAACATACGTTAGAACTGTATCACCGGACATCAGCTGCAGTCTTTCAGTCCGATGACCAAATTCTCGTATATCCATAACTCTAGGGAACTTAGGCAGTTTCACTCCCCGCTTGACCATAAAGAAAAACTGAGGCTGATGCTGGACTCCTCTCAGAGATTGGCTCGATCATGGTATGGCGAAACTCGACACAGTTAAGAGCTCATCCTGGTCATAAGGATCCCGATACACATGAGAGTATCTTCCTGAGAGATATCAACAGCCAACAGGACTCAGTTATCCTGGTCAATGACGTACAATCGGGGAATCACTTTGATAATGTGAAACCAGTCCTAACATTCTCATAGAGTGCAGGAGTACTATTTACCACTCGAAACTTAGTGGGCAACTAGCTCTGAAGATCAGTACAACTCGAGCAGCAATCCATGTTCTTTCTCTGAGTAGTTTTCTAGCATTGCACGGTCATGATTTTTCGTATAATGATCTCAGCATCTTTTCATCTTATCCTCGCCATCATAGATTTCGTCGTTTCATTACTATAAAATGTTATCTTCAATAGATAAACATTTACTGACTAAAAATAAAACTAACTTACTTGGACAGATGAGGCAGGCATGCGGCGATGTGAGGTAGGATGGCAGGAAACCGCTCTGATACCAACTGTGACGTCCCGTGCCCTCAGCGGCCTGGACCGTCACTGAAAACTCTATTACTTGCCTTGCTTCTTTAGCTTTGACTTATACTTTCTCTTTAAAACCGATAATTAAACTTGCTGAATTTAATACCATAAATTTAGAGGGATTTTTTTTTTATATATACGCGTACGTATTTACTGTTCACGTACGTATACTATTAAAATGCGGAATTTGAAAAACATAAGGATTTTAATTATACATACACACTTATATACTTGTTTATCTGATTAATATTCACCAGACACTATTTTAATATACTATTCATACATATACTGTTTACTGTTCTAAAATACCGTTTAACCTTTACTATTCAAAATATTATTTAATTGTCACCATTCAAAATATTATTTACTCATACTGTGCGGAAGAATACTCGCGGTGTATCCATAACCTCATCCTCACATCCACCTCCGCCACCATCATCGTCCCTTGATGTTTACGCTATAGGATGCTTACCTACAGCATGAACACACTCTGTGAGCTTTACGCCCAGTAAGTACAACATGTTAACCGCAAAACATGTTTAAAACATAGTACATACGTAAAATCATAGGCATGACATATATCACTTAATAAATCACATACCATATAAGCATATTACATATCAGCTCACATATCATGTCATCACATAACATGTCATAACAGTGAATATAAAACTTCACATACTTTATGCATGACAGAAGCACCGTGTACTGTATGCACTCTACTGAAAAAGAAAGCATAGCGAACTATAACTAATGCATGGTCCAGTTATGTTCATTTATGCTTCAAACTTCTCTTTTCTTTTCTTGTCTATTTAGGGCCCATGTGTCAGTACCGTGTGCGCACAGACCAACGGTAACTCCCGAGGTCAACTAATGCCGAAGAGCCATCAACTGATGCTCAACTTTTGGCCTTAACTTTCTTTAACTGGAAACCCCTTCGACTGAAGGAGCCGGTACGACACACCTATTTATTTCCATCTTGTTTAACTGTTCTAGCCATACGCTTCTCTAAGCTGTCCCCAATCCTACGTGGTAGGGATCTATGGCTTCTATCTTGTTCTTTCATCAATCTACTCGATTGTGAAACTATATGCTCTTATGTATGCTGTGCAGCATCGTGTGCAAGATACATACTTAAAATACTGGAAAAGCATCATTTTAAATTCATTTTATCCATGCTGTAGGCGGAGTTGTACTTACCTGTCAGCAGACAGTTTATACTCTCGCCTTCGTCACAATACAGGTACCTCCCTGTAATCATAATGCATTACATTAACATTCAGTCTTAGGTCACCGTGGTCATTAGTGACTAATAAAAATTCTCGTTATGTGGTACCGATCCTTATCGGTACTAATTGCCCTCTTCTTAAGAATTTGATTTTCTAATCGTGGTTAATTAATTTATTTGCTCAATAAATTAATTCACGTCGCTCTTAGGTCACTCTATCGTTAGGAACTAATAAACTTATCGTTGTGTGGTACCGATGCCTATCGGTACCCAACTGCTCTACTTTGGGAAATTTGATATCTAATTTTTAATCGTCCTTGATTAATTTGTCTACTTGACAAATTAATCACTGTCTCTCACTATCCCATTCCGACTTGGTCCTTGACTGGCTAACCGACCAGTCAACTGACTGAATACCTCTCGTATGACCATTTAGCCTGTCGGGTTACCGTTACCGATGTAATCGCCCCAAATTTTATATTTAGATCACACCCGTCCCTCGGGTGGCACTATTCTGATCTAGGGGTCGTTTTCTTACATTACGAAATTTCTAATTGGGCGGTTCACTAATCCTGTAAACGTCCGTCCTTCTTTCCCGGACCTAGGTCATCGAGGGTGCTCAGGTTTCCATCCCGATCACATTTTCAGCCCTCGTTTCCTAAAATACCCCTTTGTGTCGTTTTAGAAATTTCGGCAGCATTTCCGCTTAATTTTTGGGTTTCCGGCGTTTAGAAAACACCTCAAAACCATCTAACCTATTCTAACCTGCCACGTACTAAACCAGAGGCCTAATTTTTACGTAAAAGCTCCGCTTTTTACGTAAAAATATTCACATTTCCTCACATTCTCTTTTTGCGACATTTCATCCCTTTTTCTTACAATTCCTCAAGTCAGTAACCCATAATTCATACATAATTATTTCCAATAATAAATTGAGGAATCAGGGGATCAAAACCACTACCAAAATCGGTCCTGTCGGCGGTCGGACGAACCGTTCGGTCTCGACCGCACAATCTTTGAATCGTCGTTCTTCACTTTTGAAACTCCGGTTTGCGAATCCGATGCCGTATGATCCTCTAGACCAGTTTTACATCCATCTGAGGTCCTCTAGACCAGTTTTCGGGATCTGTATGATCCCGTCTCGAAAAACGTGTCAGGTGCTTGATGAGTCTAAATATATCAGTTTCGGGGTGAGAAAAGGTCGTCTTGACCCTCATCCCGATACTGCGTATCCCTTAAACAAAATCTATATTTTGTGCTCAATTGACCAGATTGAGCATGCTAACTATTAATATATCAGTTTTATGTCAGATTAAGGCCGTCTTGGCCACTAACCTGACACTGCGTATCACACTGTTCACTAATCACTATTCACTATCTGACTGACTAATCTGAGCATTCTGACTCCGATTTTGTCAGTCTCTGGGCGAGAAGAGGTCATCTAGACCACTTTTCTCCATACTGTACATCTATTAGGGCAATTATCACTGCTGCGCTCAGATGACCAGTCTGAGTGTATTGATGACTAGCTCATCAGTTCTGTATCATGAAATGGTCGTCTAGACCGGTTTCTTGATATTGCGTGTCTCAACACATACTCACATAATAAGGTGGACCGATTTCACTGTCGGTTGCCCCTTTCACTGCATGAATAGTAATTAAACGTTACTATTCCTGTTTAATTCATTCAACTGAAAAGCACACTGTGCTTTTTTTAACTTAATTACATCATTACATAGTAATTAAGTTTCATAATTCATGAGAGTCATTACAGTGGCTCTCGGCTCATTACACAGTCATCTACACGAACTCTTACACGTGTGTGTGCAATGCAACACGGGCGTGTACATTTTGAACACGGGCGTGTACTAGTTGAGACTACTCAACACGGCCATGTCTTTGAAACACATTCATCTATCTGAGCGGTACACCGCCTCTTACACGGTTGTGTACTTGACCATGTTTCTTAAATTTGCTAAAAGACATTAAATTATGTCCATTTTATTCCTTAATGACTTATTACAGGTAAGTAGGTGCCATGAAAATGGCGGTCATTACACTAACCCGGTGACTTCATATTGTTCGGTGGTTAGGAATGGTTCACATTTTAATTTTAGGGGAGTGAGTTTCATTAACCTCGCTCTAGTACCCGAAGCACAATTAACAATGTGTCCATTCTCAATAGAGCCCGTAGCACATTACGTCTCTCTCTCTATTCTATAATAGTGCCCATAGCACATATGTACCTAACTTATAGTTAGTACATCAAAGTTAGCAACAATAATGCTATATGTTGTAGACAGGTAAATGTCTGAACTTACCTTATCGGTCTCTTCCCTTTTTCTCTCTCGGATCTTTGATCGCCCTCCTCGTAGGTCGATTTTTGGATCCTACAGACAAAACCTTGTCTGTTAATTTCATTCCCATTTATAGCTTTTATTTTTCATTTAAAAGCTTAAATAAAACCTATTTATAACTTTTTAGGCTTTATTTATCATTTTCCCCATTTTTTCTCAACTTTTACAAAATTACAATTTTACCCCTGTATTTTGGTAAAATTGCGATTTTGCCCCTATATTTTGGCAAAATTAAAATCTTGCCCCTGACGGAATTTTCCCTGATCCAGACTACATTTTTGGCTCTCAGGAACTTTTCTGACTCTTTTCTAATCATTACCGGGTTCATTTCTATTTTATTTCCACTTTTCACTTTCCCGACCCTCGGGAAGCACTATTCCGACCCCTACGTCGGTTTAGTGATTTTCTATCGTTTCGGAGTCTCAAATGGACGTTTCACTAGTATTTAAAACGTTCATCTAGACATTCCCGACCTAGGTCTCCGAGGTTCGGATTTTCCGTTCCTGACTCGGACCTTTATTTCATTTCCAAAAACGCCTCCCCCTCGAGGTCGGGGTTTTTTTTCAATTTCACTCCCGTTTTACATTTTTAAGGGGACGGGTTACTATTCACGAACCACCCCCTTAGGTTTTCCTTATTCAATTTTCCGTTAGGGACTCGGGTTTCCGATCCGATCCCAAACTTTTTATTTTTATTTCTATTTTACCCCAAATGCTGTTTTCGAAATTTCGGCAGCATTTCGGCGTAATTTTAGGGCTACCGGTGTTAGGTACGCCTCGAACCGTATGTACCTGTCACGTACTATATCACAAGCCTATTTTATGTAAAAGTTTTCCAAACTTTTACATAAAAGCTCACAAAATTTCCAATTTCATATTTTAACCCACATTACAAAATTTTTTCTAAATTTTGTCCGTAGTTTTGGTCTCGGTTTTCACAATCAAACCGAACCAAACTTCTCAAATTTTCCACCACATTTTCGGCTATTAAAGTGTCATTTTTTTTTTCATATTTTCAAGCCCATTTTCATTACATTTTTCAACCAAATTCTTAGGGTTTTTACCATATATAACCCACGGCCAATGAATGAAAAACATGCACAACATTTTTGTTTCATTCTTTCACTCATAATTCCATCACTTGCATATTAAAATGCATGATTTAAATTAAGCAAACATCACATAAATCATGCAAAAGTTTCTTCCAAACCCTTAGGTAACCCCACGGCCACATTAGGTAAATGCACACCAAAATTTTTTTCAAGCTTTTCCATAATGCAATTCATGGTTTATTCTTCACAAAATTTAACTTGAAAGCGTGTTAGCAATTAAACCACACAAATTTCTTATTGCTTACTCAAAGTAACCCACGGTTTTACCCTTGGAAAACCAACAAAATTTCGATTTTTCTTTAAACCAAATACATGGTTTTCTTCCTTATTACACCCTTAACAAAACCCAAGCATCAAATCATGGAAAACAACCAAAAATTTTCCATCTTATTTCACTATTCATCCCACGGTTTTATTGAAAAAAAACCAAGAAAAAATTCAATCCAAGGGAAAGTACCTTGTTCACTTGCTTCCTTTGTCTTCAAGGAATGATTTGACACAATTTTTGTGAAGGAAGATGGAAGAAATCACTTGGTTCCTCTTGGTGGCTCACGTACTTCCCATGAAAATTACTTAGAAAATTTTTCTCTTTGGTTTTGGCTTAAAATTTTGTTTCGGCCACTTTTGCCAAGTTTTGCCCACTTATGCATGAAATAAGCCAATTAATTTGGCTACCAACCAATCACATTTCACCACCTTTCAACACTAATTCTTTCCATCATTTTCAAAAATTAAAATGATGTATTTTTGGCCAAATCTTGGCCTTTAGATCAAAAAGCAAATGAATCATGGCCATTAATGCTACCAACCACCATTTTCTTTCCATTTATTAAATGGATTTATGATGTCATAAATGCTAAAGCAAAAGTTGACTTTGACTTTCACTATTCACATTAATTCGACTACTTTTTGACCGATACCGGTTTGAGCCGAAATTTTCCTGAAATCGTCCCGGCATGTTCCTGAGGTCTCCTGTGCAGTCAGATCAATTTAAACTGCTTCCGTTTGATCAAAATTAATCCCGGAAGTTTTCCGTCTTTTATTGTCCCGGTTAGGGTTTTCAATGCCGTTTTTGGCACCGTTTCACCGTTTCAACTCAGTGAATTTTTCCAACACTGAATTTTTACTCGTCAATATTGTTAGAACATTTTAATACATTCTAAACAATATAAATACATTTATTTCACTCTTTAAATAGTACAAATTGTTATATACATACATTTGTACATCTTCTTCCGAGAATTGCCTGAATTTCCCGGTTGTCACATTCACCCCTCCTTATAAAATTTTCGTCCTCGAAAATTAGAACAAGTGGGGGTATAAACTCCTCATCTCGTCTTCTCGTTCCCACGTAGCTTCTTCAATGTTGTGATTTTTCCACAGAATCTTCACTAGTGGGATTGTCTTATTCCTCAGTACTTTCTCTTCACGAGCCAGTACTCGAATAGGTTGTTCCTCATATGTCAAATCCTCGTGGATTTGAATAGGCTCATGCTTCAGCACATGGGATGGATCTGGTATATACTTTCTTAGCATCGACACATGAAATACATTATGCACTGCCGACAATTCAGGAGGTAACGCTAATCTGTAAGCGACCCTTCCAATGCGTTCGATAATTTCATAAGGTCCAATATATCTTGGACTAAGTTTCCCCTTCTTACCGAAACGCATAATCCCCTTCATAGGCGATACCTTAAGAAACACGAAGTCTCCTTCATCAAACTCTAAGGATCTCCACCTTTTGTCCACATAACTCTTTTGTCGGCTTTGCGCAATTTTCATTTGACGCTGAATTCTAGCAACTGCATCGGAAGTCTCTTTTATGAAATCCGTCTTATGCAATTGCTTCTCTCGCAAATCATACCAGTGTAATGGTGATCTGCATTTCCGTCCATACAACGCCTCATAAGGTGCCATGCCTATAGAAGCTTGGTAACTATTATTGTACGAGAATTCAATTAATGATAACTTCTCGTTCCAATTTCCTGTAAAATCCATTACACAAGCTCGAAGCATGTCCTCTAACGTCTGAATTGTCCGCTCCGACTGTCCGTCTGTTTGCGGATGAAAGCCATACTGAGTCTTAATTCAGTACCCATGGCCTCTTGCACACACTTCCAGAAATTCGAAGTGAACCGTGCATCTCGATCTGATACAATGGATTTTGGTACTCTATGTAATCTGACGACATGAGTTACGTACATCTGAGCAAACTTTTCCAACGAAAAAGTCATCTTGACAGCTATAAACCGTGCCGTCTTGGTCAGTCTGTCCACGATAACCCAGATGGCATCATAACCTTCTCGGGTTTTTGGGAGTCCCACTACAAAATCCATCGTAATGTGTTCCCATTTCCATTCAGGAATCTCCAATGGTTCCAATCTTCCTGCTGGATGTTTATGTTCCGCTTTGATTCTCTGACAGGTCATGCATCTGCTCACGAATTTCGCTATATCATTCTTCATCCCTTTCCACCAGAACTGTAACTTCAAGTCTTGATACATCTTGCTAGCTCCAGGATGAACCGAATAGGGTGTCTCATGGGCTTCTGACATGATCCGTCTTCTAAGTTCTTCATCAGCTGGAACATTTATCCTTCCTTGATAAAGGATCATTCCATCCTTGGAAATTCCTTCTTGAGAACTTGTCATTGTTGGATCTCGCCTCTGAGCTTCCTTTATATCCTCAAATAGCGATGATTCCACTTGGAGTGCAGCTAGTCTTCCAGATATTAGCTCCAAGTTCAAAGAATTTATCTCTTGCTGCAATGGATTCGAAAACCTGTTTATTGGTAGCTGGTGCGATATGGTAGACTTCCTACTTAAAGCATCCGCTACACGGTTGGCCTTTCCTGGATGGTATAGGATTTCACAATCATAATCCTTCACCAGTTCCAACCATCGTCTTTGCCGCATATTGAGCTCTTTTTGCGTGAAGAAATACTTCAGGCTTTGGTGATCAGTGAAAATCTGACATTGAGCTCCATAAAGATAGTGTCGCCAAATTTTAAGTGCGAACACTACTGCAGCAAGTTCAAGGTCATGCGTAGGGTAATTCCTTTCATGATCCTTTAATTGACGGGAAGCATAGGCAATCACCTTATCGCCTTGCATCAGGACTGCTCCCAATCCTATTTTCGATGCATCACTGTAGATCACAAACTTCTCCCCTTTAGTGGGAAGCGTAAGGATTGGTGCGCTTGTCAGTCGCCTCTTTAACTCCTAGAAGCTTCTTTCGCATTCCATAGTCCACTCGTACTTCCTTTCCTTGCGTGTAAGAGTAGTAAGAGGTGCAGCTAATCGCGCAAATCCCTCTACAAATCGCCGATAATAACCAGCTAACCCCAAGAAACTGCGTATTTTCGTCACACTCTTGGGTGTAGGCCACTGGTTAATTGCATCTACTTTTGTCGGATCTACAGCAATACCTTCCTGGGATACAACATGTCCGAGGAAATGTACTCTATCCAGCCAAAACTCACATTTTGAGAATTTGGCATACAGTTGATGCTTCCTTATCGTATTCAGCATGATTCTCAAATGCTCCTTGTGCTCCTCATGAGTCTTCGAGTATATAAGAATGTCATCAATAAATACAATGACAAACTTATCCAAATACTCTTTAAAAATTCTGTTCATCAAGTCCATGAACGCTGCCGGCGCATTTGTTAATCCAAATGGCATCACAAGAAACTCGTAATGACCATAACGAGTCCTAAACGCCGTCTTAGGAATATCACTTTCTTTAATTCTCAGCTGGTGATATCCTGATCGTAAATTGATCTTGGAAAATACCGCTGCGCCTTTTAACTGGTTGAATAGGTCATCAATTCTAGGTAACGGATACCTATTCTTGATCGTAACCTTATTCAACTCTCGATAATCAATGCACAACCGGAATGTTCCATCCTTTTTCTTGACGAATAACACAGGTGCACCCCATGGAGAAAAACTCGGTCTGATGAATCCTTTATCCAAAAGCTCCTTTAATTGTACCTGCAGCTCCTTTAATTCCACTGGAGCCATTCGGTATGGTGCTTCGGAAATGGGTGCCGTTCCAGGCATCAACTCAATTTCAAACGAGATTTCTCTCTCTGGAGGTATTCCTGGTAACTCTTTCGGAAATACGTCAAGAAATTCATTAACCACAGGAACATCTTCAGGTTGCAGCTTCTGTTCCTCAGTAGTATCCATCACATAGGCCAGATATCCCATACAACCACTGGGTATCAGCTTGCTTGCTCTCAGTGAACTGATCATCGTCTTCCCAGGTTTTCGAGAAGTATCGACGTACTCGAAACTCTCTTCTTCCTCGGGTTGGAATACTATCTTTCGATTTCGGCAGTCGATCGTAGCTTGGTATTTCCCTAGGAAATCCATGCCTAGAATCATATCGTAATCCGCGATCTTCATCACGATCAACTCCGCATATAGTTCCCTATTTGCCACATATACTGGTACATGAGGTAGCTAGTATTTGGACAACAATACTTCCCCAGAGGGTAAAGCTGTCTTAAATACCCGTCCCATACGGTCCTTAGGAAGTCCTATTTTGTCAGCAAATTCATAGGAAACAAAAGAATGCGTAGCACCGGAATCGAATAGTACAGAGGCTACATGACTAGCGACAGGAAGCTGACCTGTCACCACGTTCGATGTTCCTGCCTCTGCATCCTCTTTGCTGTAGGCCATCACACGAGCATCAGCATGTGGCACACGCTCCTGGCGTTGCGGCCTTACTGGTGACTCTTCAGCTCTGGCCTGAAGGGAATGAGCTTGTGGGCGTGTCTGGTGTGGTTGGGAAGTGCCTTGTCCACTCTGCCTATTTGGACAGTTCCTGGCATAATGGCCTTCCTTTCCACATTCATAGCAAACAAGTGGCCCAAATCTGCATTGTCCAGAATGTCTCTTCCCGCATGTAGGACAATTTTGTACATTAGATTCCGCATTACCAGCTGTTCTCCGCTGCTGGTTTCGACTATTTCCCTGGCGATTTCCAGAAAAATCGCCTTTTCTCTTATTTTGCTGGGATCCTTGACTATTGCCCTAGCTTGGTTTAGCATTCTGACTTGGCTTGCTCGATTGACCAACTTGTGTAGACTTTGCCAAAGCCCTCTCCTTCTTCTTGGCCTCAAGTCTATACAAAAGAGCTTTTCTCTCTAAGCTACTTATGTACATGTATACATATCCACTGGTCACGCATCTCCCGTATCTGGGACTAGAGGATATTCTTTTGGATCCTCATCGTCATCGGGATCATCTGAATCGTCACCGCCCCTAGGCAATGCTCCCTATCCTGAGTCATCACCTCTTCGTGGTCTAGACGGTCCAGCTTCATGATCATTCATCATTCTTCTCGGTCCGAAGATGCGTGCGAACATCTCATCTTGACCCAGTGTCTCTCGTCGACTCTGTGTCAGATGCTCGATCAGAATCTCTCTCTCGATCGTCCTGATCGTCACCACAAACTCTTGGAGCGTCGGAGGAAATAGCTTGATTACCCTTTGTCTCAACTCCAAGGGTAAACCTCTCCAAAACAGCTCACAACAGTTTGCTTCCGTGAGGTTGGGTAATGGACATCTTCTCCTAATGGTCTCCTCAAATCGTGCTGCATAAGACATCACCGTCTCATCAGACAACATGACCATCCTCTCAGTCTGGAGAATGTAGTCCCTAACCTCATCAAATCCGGGATACACGGGTGTATCAGCCTCTCGTGCCTCTGGAGGTGCTGGAGCAGGTGTCGGATCCCTAGGCGGAAACTGATCAGCCAATCGCTGACAGAACTCAGCCCAACTGAATCCTAATAAATCTCCTGGTCGCAATACTGCCAAAATACTCGAGCATCTCCCTGAAACATACTGACGGCCAGCTGAATCCACATATCTCGATCAATGTCGCATATCACCATAATCCTCTCGATAGCATAGAGCCAGTCCTTCGCCTCCATCGACTGTCGTACACCATCAAACATAGGGGGACTGCTAGCTCGAAACGCCTGTACTGCCCTAGCCGAAACTCTCACTCCAATGTATTGGCATCCACCAACAACTGGAATGTCCACTACCACCGGTGGATGAACTATTGGTCGTGGCTGTACTATATCTACTGGCGCTGGTGCTGGTGCTGGTACTAGTGCTGGAGGTCTCTCGGGCACCGGGGGTCTAATTACCGGTCGTTGGGCAATAGACGGCCTCACAATAGGTCGCGTCCATACCCGTAATACCCCTCTGGGTCGTGGTAGCGGTGGTCTCACATAAGGAGGTCTGGTCATCTTGCTACCTATAAGATAATTATTTTCACATAAGAAAATAATTAACTAAACTTAAGTAAACTACTTACTTGGATAGCGGTACAGGATGCGCGAAGTGTCAAATCAGGATATGGTCACACTGCTCTGATATACCAACTGTGACTGCAGTTGGTAATCCAAACTAAACCAACCGTAATTCCGCTCTGATACCAACTGTGGCAGCAGTTGGTATTATAAACTAAGCCAATCGCAAACCTTGCTCTGATACCAACTGTGGCGGCCCGCCCCTCGTAGAGATCATACAACACTATTACAGTTGAGCTTTATCGCTAACTGCGATAGATTGTACTCTCATGGGTCGCCGGCTTATCTCTCTATTTTTAAATCATGACGTTTTTGGGAAAATTTTTTTTTTCTTTAAACATAATGTAAAACAATTCCCACTATTTACTTTGTTGGCAAGTACAAAGCAATTTACATATTACAGTACTTTCGTAAATATATAATATTACAAAAGACTGTTTCTTTTTTTTTTTTCCTTCCCTTTTTATCGCTCAGCGGAAAGACTCTAGCAGGACCATATCCCTCGCCCAGTTATCCCATTTGACACACGCCATCCCGTCCGCATCCAGTCAAATAAGCTACTGAGCTGGTCGCTTACCTGCAACATTAGCAAAAATGGTGAGCTACAAGCTCAGTAAGTTCAAACATGCAAGAAATGAAATTTCTATGAATAGTACTATTCATCGTAAATAGTATCTTTGACAACTATTCATATATGAATAGTAATTTTGACCACTATTCATATGTGAATAGTAACTTTGACCACAACACAGTGCCACAACAGTACATCTACCGCGATGTTAGTACTCTCACTAAACTGTCTTATTCTCAATTATGGCATAGTTTCAGTTTTAGGTAATTATCTTTGCTTATGTTCTGGTTTTGAGCTCAGGTTGGCAGTACCATTTAAGTGCGCATGACTGGGAGCGGTACATTAGTGCTGACCTCCACAGCCTTAATCTCATAGCCCCGAAGGAAAAATAGTACATGACTGGGAGCGGTATATCAGTGCTGACCTCCATAGCCTTATTCTCATAGCCCCGAAGGCAAAAGTACCTCCCTGTACGGAAGGCTGGTACGCCAGAAAGTGGTTTCATTACCGACTTTTTTAAAATTCTAACCCGGTGACTTCACATTGTCCCGTGGTTAGGAATGGTTCACATTTTAATTTTAGGGGAGTGAGTTTCATTAACCTCGCTCTAGTACCCGAAGCACAATTAACAATGTGTCCATTCTCAATAGAGCCCGTAGCACATTACGTCTCTCTCTCTATTCTATAATAGTGCCCATAGCACATATGTACCTAACTTATAGTTAGTACATCAAAGTTAGCAACAATAATGCTATATGTTGCAGACAGGTAAATGTTTGAACTTACCTTATCGGTCTCTTCCCTTTTTCTCTCTCGGATCTTTGATCGCCCTCCTCGTAGGTTGATTTTTGGATCCTACAGACAAAACCTTGTCTGTTAATTTCATTCCCATTTATAGCTTTTATTTTTCATTTAAAAGCTTAAATAAAACCTATTTATAACTTTTTAGGCTTTATTTATCATTTTCCCAATTTTTTTTCAACTTTTGCAAAATTACAATTTTGCCCCTGTATTTTGGCAAAATTACGATTTTGCCCCTATATTTTGGCAAAATTATAATTTTTCCCCTGACGGAATTTTCCCCAATCCAGACTACATTTTTGGCTCTCAGGAACTTTTCTGACTCTTTTCTAATCATTACCGGGTTCATTTCTATTTTATTTCCACTTTTCACTTTCTCGACCCTCGGGAAGCACTATTCCGACCCCTACGTCGGTTTAGTGATTTTCTATCGTTTCGGAGTCTCAAATGGACGTTTCACTAGTATTTAAAATGTTCATCTAGACATTCCCGACCTAGGTCTCTGAGGTTCGGATTTTCCGTTCCCGACTCGGACCTTTATTTCATTTCCAAAACGCCTCCCCCTCGGGGTCGGGGTTTTTTTTCAATTTCACTCGCGTTTTACATTTTTAAGGGGACGGGTTACTATTTACGAACCACCCCCTTAGGTTTTCCTTATTCAATTTTTCGTTAGGGACTCGGGTTTCCGATCCGATCCCAAACTTTTTATTTTTATTTCCATTTTACCCCAAATGCTGTTTTCGAAATTTCGGCAGCATTTTGGCGTAATTTTAGGGCTACCGGCGTTAGGTACGCCTCGAACCGTATGTACTTGCCACGTAATTTACCACAAGACTATTTTATGTAAAAGTTTTCCAAACTTTTACATAAAAGCTCACAAAATTTCCAATTTCATATTTTTACCCACATTACAAAATTTTTTCTCAATTTTGTCCTTAGTTTTGGTCTCGGTTTTCACAATCAAACCGAACCAAACTTCTCAAATTTTCCACCACATTTTAGGCTATTAAAGTGTCATTTTTTTTTTTACATTTTCAAGCCCATTTTCATTACATTTTTCAACCAAATTCTTAGGGTTTTTACCATATATAACCCACAGCCAATGAATGAAAAACATGCACAACATTTTTGTTTCATTCTTTCACTCATAATTCCATCACTTGCATATTAAAATGCATGATTTAAATTAACCAAACATCACATAAATCATGCAAAAGTTTCTTCCAAACCCTTAGGTAACCCCACGGCCACATTAGGTAAATGCACACCAAAATTTTTTTCAAGCTTTTCCATAATGCAATTCATGGTTTATTCTTCACAAAATTTAACTTGAAAGCGTGTTAACAATTAAACCACACAAATTTCTTATTGCTTACTCAAAGTAACCCACGGTTTTACCCTTGGAAAACCAACAAAATTTCGGTTTTTCTTTAAACCAAATACAAGGTTTTCTTCCTTATTACACCCTTAACAAAACCCAAGCATCAAATCATGGAAAACAACCAAAAATTTTCCATCTTATTTCACTATTCATCCCACGGTTTTATTGAAAAAAAACCAAGAAAAAATTCAATCCAAGGGAAAGTACCTTGTTTACTTACTTCCTTTGTCTTCAAGGAATGATTTGACACAATTTTTGTGAAGGAAGATGGAAGAAATCACTTGGTTCCTCTTGGTGGCTCACGTACTTCCCATGAAAATTACTTAGAAAATTTTTCTCTTTGGTTTTGGCTTAAAATTTTGTTTCGGCCACTTTTGCCAAGTTTTGCCGACTTATGCATGAAATAAGCCAATTAATTTGGCTACCAACCAATCACATTTCACCACCTTTCAACACTAATTCTTTCCATCATTTTCAAAAATTAAAATGATGTATTTTTGGCCAAATCTTGGCCTTTAGATCAAAAAGCAAATGAATCATGGCCATTAATGCTACCAACCACCATTTTCTTTCCATTTATTAAATGGATTTATGATGTCATAAATGCTAAAGCAAAAGTTGACTTTGACTTTCACTATTCACATTAATTCGACTACTTTTTGACCGATACCGGTTTGGGCCGAAATTTTCCTGAAATCGTCCCAGCGTGTTCCTGAGGTCTCCTGTGCAGTCGGATCAATTTAAACTGCTTCCGTTTGATCAAAATTAATCCCGAAAGTTTTCCGTCTTTTATTATCCTGGTTAGGGTTTTCAATGCCGTTTTTGGCACCGTTTCACCCGTTTCAACTCAGTGAATTTTTCCAACACTGAATTTTCACTCGTCAATATTGTTAGAACATTTTAATACATTCTAAACAATATAAATACATTTATTTCACTCTTTAAATAGTACAAATTGTTATATACATACATTTGTACATCTTCTTCCGAGAATTGCCTGAATTTCCTGGTTGTCACATATGTGGTGCCAACAGAAAGAGAAAAGATTCAGAAAATGATTGGCATGTTTAGACCAGAAATAGCTATGGTAGTTGACAGTGGGCCAGTACCGCCTACTTCAGCGGCGGACTGTGTAATCAGAGCCCTCAGGGCTAAATATCACTTGCTCAGGCAGAAAGAAGAAATAGAAAAAGTATGGGAAGCTAAGAAAAAAGAAAAGATCCTTGCCAAATCAGCACAAGCAGGGATACAGACAGGACAGGGCAGTAAATTTGGCCAAAGTAAACCAAATCAGTCCAACCCTCAAGGCTCACAACAACAGCAGGGTAAAAGAAAAGGAAATTTTTCCAGGAATAGGAGTAAGGACACTTACAGTCAACAACGGAAGACCACTCAGGGCACAGGGACAAGTTTTCCCACATGTGCTGCATGTGGAAGGAGGCATCTAGGCCAATGCAAAATTGGCATTGTAGCATGCTATCAGTGCGGACGAGAATGGCATTTTGTAAAGAATTGTCCACTGAACCACCAAAATACTTCAGGGCCAGTGCAACAGCGCCAACAATATCCTCAACGTCAACAACTGCCTCAAGCTCATGCCTTACAGGGAAGGATTGAAGGACCTTCAGGAGTGCCATCAGTATGGTCTGAGCGCCCAGAACAGACTTCATGACCAGATGTGCGTGGTCACTATTTTTATCAAAGAAGACGCTAAAGCGGGAACATCCCATGTGGTTACAGGTCAAATTTCAGTATTTAACCACGTGCTATATGTCCTTTTTGGTTTAGTAGCCACACATTCTTTTATGTCCCATAAATTTGCTGACAAACTAGGGTATGCTAAAGACCCTATAGGATGACTTTTAGGATAGCTCTACCCTCAGGGGAAGTGATGCTGTCAAATTACTGGTTACGTCATGTGCCAGTAATTATGGCAAATATGGAGCTATATGTCGATCTGATCATAATGAAGATCGTCGACTATGATGTGATCTTAGGAATGGATTTCCTAGGAAAATACCAGGCCACTATCGACTGTCGAAAGTGAAAAATAGTCTTTTGACTGGACGACGTGGAAAGTTTTAAATATGTCGACACATCTCATCAATCGAAGAAGATATTGGTCAGTTCAGAGAGCGAAGAAGCTAATGGCTAGTGGCTGTGTTGGACATCCGGCGTATATGACAGACGTGACTGAAGAAGAGAGATTGCAACCAGAAGATGTTCCAGTTATCAATGAATTCCTCGACGTATTTCCAGAGGAGTTGCCAGGGTTACCTCCAGAAAGATTGACTTCATTCGAAATTGAGATTATGCCAGGGACTGCTCCAATTTCCAAGGCTCCATATCGTATGGCCCCAGTTGAATTGAAAGAACTACAAGTGCAATTAAAAGAGCTACTTTACAAGGGATTTATTTGACCAAGCTATTCCATTTGGGGCGCTCCAGTACTATTCATTAAAAAGAAGGATGAAACTCTTCAGATGTGCATTGATTATAGAGAGTTGAATAAGGTTACCATTAAGAATAGGTATCCATTACCTAGGATTGATGACCTATTCGACTAGCTAAAGGGAGAAGTAGTATTTTCAAAGATTGATTTACATTCAGGTTATTATCAATTGAGAATCCGGGAGAGTGATATCCCTAAGACAATGTTCAGGACCCGATATGGTTACTATGAATCTTTAGTGATGCTGTTCAGATTGACCAATGCTCCAGCAGCATTCATGGATTTGATGAATAGAGTCTTCAAGGAGTTCCCTGATAAGTTTGTCATTGTGTTTATTGATGACATACTTATATACTCAAAGACTTGTAAAGAGCATGAGGAGCATCTAAGAATTGTTCTTCACACCGTGAGAAGCCATCAGTTGTATGCAAAATTCTCTAAGTGTGAATTTTGGTTGAATAAAATGCATTTCCTTAGACATGTAGTGACAAAGGAAGGCATAGCAGTAGATCCAGCCAAGGTGGATGCAATTAATCAGTGGCCTACTCCTAAGACTGTAACTGAGATACGTAGTTTCTTAGGGCTAGCCGGCTACCCAGGAGATTCGTAGAGGGATTTGCAAGATTGGCTGTACCTCTCACTGCTCTCACTCGTAAGGAAAAGAAATACAAGTAGACTCCAGAGTGTGAAAGAAGTTTTCAAGAGTTGAAGAAGCGACTAATGAGTGCACCTATCCTTATTTTACCTACGAAGGGTGAAAAGTTTATGATTTACAATGATGCTTCAAAGATAGGCTTGGGAGCGGTACTCATGCAGAATGATAAGGTGATAGCTTATGCATCACGTCAGTTAAAGAACCATAAGAGGAATTATCCTACGCATGACCTGGAACTTGCTGCTTTAGTGTTCGCACTCAAAATTTGGTGACACTATTTATATGGGGCTCAGTGTTAAATTTTCACTGATCATAAGAGTTTGAAATACTTCTTCACTCAAAAGGAGTTAAACATGCTACAGAGAAGATGGTTAGAGTTGGTGAAAGACTATGACTGTGAAATTCTCTACCATCCGAGAAAGGCAAATCGAGTAGCGGATGCATTGAGCAGAAAGTCAACCACACCACAGAAGCTGTCCATAGAAGAGATACCAAGAGCCTTATAGCAAGAAATTAACTCCCTTCAATTGGAGTTAATAACCGGAAGGTTATCAACCTTAAGTTTAGAATCTTCTTTGTCTGAAGATATTAAAGAAGCCCAGAAGCAGGATCCAGTGGTGATAAAACTCCGAGAAGAGGCCTTAGGAAATACAAAATCAGATATAAGCATGTCCACTGATGGAATGCTTCTATACCGAAGAAGAATCTATGTTCCGGCTACTGAAAGACTGAGAAGACGAATCATGGCAGAAGCTCATGAAACACCATATTCCATTCATCTTGGAGCCAGCAAAATGTATCAAGATCTCAAGATACAGTTTTGGTGGAAAGGGATGAAGAAAGATATTGTAGAATTCGTGAGTCGATGCCTGACTTATCAAAGAGCAAAAGCCGAACATAGACATCCAAGAGGAAAACTAGAACCCTTAGAAATTCCAGAATGGAAATGGGAGCATATTACCATGGATTTCGTGGCAGGGCTTCCCAAGACCAGAAAAGGGTATGATGCTATCTAGGTAATTGTTGACAGGCTGACCAAGACGACATGATTCATAGTCATGAAGACAACTTTCACGTTGGAGAAATTAGCATAGTTGTACGTGACCCATATTATTAGGCTACATAGGGTGCCAAAGTCTATAGTTTCAGATCAAGATGCAAGATTTTCTTTCACATTCCGGGAGTGTGTACAAAAAGCTATGGGGACCGAGTTATGCTTTAGTACAGCTTTTCATCCCTAAACAGATGGACAATCAGAACGAACTATCCAGACACTGGAAGATATGCTCAGAGCCTGTGTTATAGATTTTCTTGGAAGTTGGAATGAAAAACTACCGTTGATAGAGATTTCATATAACAACAGTTACCAAGCTTCTATAGGAATGGCACCTTATGAGGCTCTGTATGGAAGAAAGTGTAGGTCTCCTATTCATTGGTATGATCTACGAGAAAAGCAGCTGCATAAGATTGATTTTATTAGGGAAACTACAGAAGTAGTTGCAAAGATTTAGAAAAGAATGCAGATCGCTCAAAGCCGACAAAAGAGTTACGCAGACAAACGGTGAAGATTCTTGGAGTTTGAAAAGGGGGATCACGTATTCCTCAAGGTATCGCCAATGAAAGGTGTAATGCGATTCAGTAAAAAAGGAAAATTAAGTCCAAGATATATTGGGCCATTTGAAATAATCGAACACATTGGGAAGGTAGCTTATAAGCTAGCATTACCCCCAGATTTGTCAGCAGTACACAATGTTTTTCATATGTCAATGTTAAGGAAGTATATACCTGATCCTTCACATGTGCTGGAGTATGAGCTACTACAAGTTCAAGAAGATTTGATCTACCAAGAACAACCAGTGCAGATTTTAGCACGAAAAGAGAAGGTGTTGAGAAATAAGACGATCCCACTAGTCAAGGTTTTATGGAGAAATCACAGCGTAGAAGAGGCTACGTGGGAACGTGAAGATGAGATGAAAGCCCTATACCCCCATTTATTCTAATTTTCGAGGACGAAAATTTTATAAGGAGGGGAGAATGTCATAATCGCAAAATTTTACTGTATCTAGAAATTTTATATAGCTCGTGTACTCTATGATTTTTATGTGAAAAACTGTAAAATATATGTTTTAATATTATTTAGAAGGCGCAGAAATGTTCGGACAGTGCAGACAAGAGTGAACTCAGAAACAAGAAATTTTACCGAAACGAAATCGGACAAATTATGCCTTTTTTGTTTCGAAAATTTTGAAAATATACTGTAAACCACTAAAAGATGAAATACTTACTGTATTGATTTTTAGGCAAACCGGAGCGAAATAAGGAAAACCGATCGCACGAACAGCCTCAGGAACTCGTCTACGTGATTTCGATGCAAAAATTTTCGGTTTGACTTTTGGTCAAAAGTTTGACTCCATATATATAAGGAGTCAAAGATTGAATGTTTACCTTTGAAAGAAAGTAAGAATACATTCAAATCCAAGGGCTAGGGTTTAAAGTCAAGAAAAATCAATGGTTAAGATGCAAAGTCAACTAGAAAAGTCAAAGGAAGCTTAAGCAAAAATTAAAGAAGCTTCTAGGGTTGAAAGGTGGTGGATTTTGGGGCCAAAATCAGATGAAAATCTGGCCATTTTTGTTTAATTGCAAAACAGCCCTTAAAGAGTAGAAAAATTACATAAAAAGTTTGCTAAAATACCCTTAAATCCTTTGCAATTTGGTCCTTCCTTTTTGGCTGTTTATATGCACGGTTTTAGGCCATTAGAAACCAGAAAAATTTCTGGTTTTCAGGCCCCATTGAAGCCGTGCATCTCTCTTAGTGAAAGTTCAAAAATTTCTTCAAGATTTGGCCAAGAAAGAGTGAAAAATTCATCACAACATTCAAGTTATCAAGCAAGCAAGGTAATTCTTCATTTTGGCATCATTTCTTCTTGTTTTTAATGAAGAAAAACCGTGTGGTATGGGCTGATTTGAAGTGAGAAAAATCAGTTTTTGTTTCATTGATTTATGCTTGAAGGTGTGTAAATGGTGAATGATTAAAACAAGTGTGAAATCATAAGTAAGAAAAGCAAGTTTGTGGGTGTTTTTCTTCACCAAAACCGTGGGGTTATTAGGGTTTGGAAAGATAAAAATTTCATGTTGTTTTGTTTGATTTTTGATGTTGAAAATCATGTGGAAATGGAAAGAAAGAAATAGATGAAATGATATTGAAAAACACTAAATGTTGGTGTTGTTTTTCAATTTAAAACCGTGGGGAATAAAGAGGAATAATGAGATTTTGTATGTTGTTGATTGTGTATAGTAAATGTGATGTTGATATTGTGTAGAAAACAAGAAAGAAAAATGGAAATGAAATCAAAATTTTGAGGTTGATTTTCTAAGGAAAATCCGTGGGATAATGTATGAAGTTTTGAGGAATTATGTTAGGGTTTTGTGGTGAAAAATGAATGTGTTAGTGTGGAAAATAAATAAGAAAAATTTGAGTTATAAAACAAAAATTTTTGTTTAGGGTTTTTGAGGAAAAACCATGTATGAGTTTAGTGGAAAATGAGAAAGTTTTGTTAATTTATGGAAATATGTGATTTAAGTATAAAACCGGGCCTAAAAATGATAAAGAACGGGTTGAAATCCTGTTAAAAATGAGCAAGTTTTGTGATGAAATTTTACATAAAAAGTTTGCAACTTTTATATAAAATTAGGTTTGTGGTATAGTACTTGACAGGATAGAATAGGATAGATGGTTTCGAGGCGTTTCCTAAATGTCAGGAACCTAGAATTTCAGCGAAAATACTGCCGAAATTTTCAGAACGCCAAATGGGCAATTTGGTAAACGAGGGGTAAAAAGTAGGGTCGGGAACGGGAAACCCGAGCTCCCTCGGGAACCTAAGCTAGAGAAGAGAATAAGGGACGATTACATAACTGTAAAATAGTCATTTGAGATCCCAAAAGACTAAAAAAATGAGAAACAACCCCGAGGGTCGGAATAGTACCACCCGAGGGTTGGGTGAATACTAACCGAAGCGTTTTGGTAGAAAATGCCATAAAAGCTCGGTAAGATCTAAGAAATGTTATTTAGGATTTTTGGGATCAGAAAATCCAGATAAAATGATAAAACAAGTATTTCCCGGTCTATAGTCCCGTCAGGGGCAAAATGGTCATTTTGACCAAAATTTTCTAAATTGCCAGAAAAAAGCCGTAAAAGCCTCAGAATAATTTTAATAAATTTCTAAAGGCTAAAATAAAGTCGTAAGTCAAAAAAATGGAGGAAAAAATCCCGCTAAGGACGAAATGGTCATTTTACCAAAAGGTAGAGGTAAAACGGTTATTTTGTCAAAAAGTTCAGAAAAGTGATATTAAGGGCTGGAATAGTTTTTCATGCAACAGAATGATTCTAGAATTTAAAATATGAATCCCAAAATGAATAATTAAGAGTTCCAATTACAAATTTTATACTTTTACTTTATTTTAGATATGAATCCAATTACAAATTTTATACTTTTACTTTATTTTAGATATGAAGTGAATAGTAAAAATAATCGTAATTTATTTCGGTTATAGGAAGCAACCAAAAGGTGAATTAAGGAAGCCGGTTGACTCAGGAAAGGAATCGTCAGTAAAATATCGGCAAGTTCAGACATATATTTGTCTGCAGCATGAATTTACTTAGTATGCTTAGGCGATATAGATGACAGAAATTTAGTAGTTTGGTGTGATAGGCACACTAACATAAGATATAAAATCTTAATAAAACTATAGAATAAATTACAGAGAGTTCCAAACCTAGGAGGCAGCATAATTGCCACCGGTTAGGAACCATCAGAAACTCAGCAATTAAATTATTATTGGCGTATCGGCCTCCCACACAAGTGGAGGTTTCTCAAATTTTAGTTACAGTTATGATAGGACTCCAAACCGATGGTGGTACGTCCCGGGTTTGGAAGTCTGAGATAGTTAGACTGTGACAACCGGGAAATTCTGGCTTTCTCAAAAGAAAATATACAAATGTATGTATATAACAATTTGTACTATTTAAAGAGTGAAATAAATGTATTTATATTGTTCAGAATGTATTAAAATGTTCTAACATTACTGATGAGTAAGAATTCAGTATTGATAAAATTCACTGAGTTGAAACGGGTGGAACGGTGCCAAAAACGGCATTGAAAACCCTAACCAGTGCACTAAAAGATGAAAAACTTTCGGGATTGATTTTGATCAAACGGAAGTAGTATAAATTAATCCGACTGCACAAGAGACCTCAGGAACCCGCCGGGATGATTTCAGGAAAGTTTCGGCTTGAACCGATACCGGTCAAAAAGTAGTCGAATTAATGTGAAAGTCAAAGTCAACACTTTACTTTACATTTATGACATCATAAAGCCAAATTAATAAATGAAAGAAATTTGGTGGTTGGTGGCATTAATGGCCAAGATTGATTCACTTTTTGATCTAAAGGCCAAGATTTGGCCAAAATTAGCCAAATTAAATTTTTGAAAAATTTGGAAAGAATTGGCTTGAAAAGTGTTGAATTCTTATTGGTTGGAAGCCAAATTAATTGGTTCCTTTATCACTTAAGTCGGCAATGTTTTGAACAAAGTGGCCAAAACATTTCCAAGCCAAAAACAAAGAGAAACAAAATTTTTCTAAGTGTTGTCCAAGGGAATACGTGTGCCACCAAGGAGAACCAAGCAAATCTTCCAAGTTTTCTTCACAAAAGTGGTGTCAAACACTTCATTGAAGTCAAAGGAAGCAAGAAAGCAAGGTAACCTTCTTTGGTTTGCATTTTTTCTTGATTTTTCACCCTAAAATCCATGGGATGAATAGTGTGAAGATGAGAAAATTTGTGGTTTGTTTTGGTTGATTTGGTGCTTGGGTTTTGTTAAGGGTGTGATTAGAAGAAAAATCATGCATTTTGTTTAAAGAAAAACAAAATTTTGGTTGGTTTTCCAAGGGTAAAACCGTGGGTTACCAAGTGTAGTTGATGATGAATTGTTGTTGTTTAAGTGTGGTAATGCTTTAAATCATGTTTTGGTTAAATGTAAAGCATGATTTGTATGGTTATAAAGCTTGGAAAAATTTTGGAATCAAAAACCCTAAAATGACCGTGGGTTGTAATTAGGGTTTGGTGAATAATTTTTGCATGATTAACTTGATAATTGGATAGTTTAAATCATGCATTTGATTATGAAAATGATGGTTATGTGATTGAAAGCATGAAACAAAAATTTAGTGCATGTTTTATCTTAAATGGCCGTGGGTTATAATGGTGAAAAAACCCTAAGAATTTGTGTTGAAAAATGCATGGAAAATGGCTTGAAAATGTGCTAGGTAATGACATTGGAATAACCTAAAATTTGGTTGAAAAATTGAAAAGTTTTGGTTAGGTTTTGAGTAAGAAAACCATGGCTAAAACTAAGGGTATAATTGAAAGAATTTTTTGGAATGTGGTTCAAAATTTGAATTGGAAATTTTGTGAGTTTTAATGTAAAAGTTTGCGAAACTTTTACATAAAATAGGCTTGTGGTATAATACGTGGCAGCTACATATGGTTCGAGCCTTAAATTTACGTCGAAATGCTGTCGAAATTTCAAAAATGGCATTTGGGGTAAAAAGGAAATTAAAAATAAAAGTTTAGGTTCGGGTTGGAAACCCGAGTCCCTAAAGGAAAATTGAATAAAGAAAACCTAAGGGGTGGTTCGTGAATAGTAACCCATCCCCTTAAAAATGTAAAACGCGAGTGAAACTGAAAAACCGACCCCGAGGGGGGGGCGTTTTTGGGAAACGAAATAAAGGTCCGAATCGGATACGGAAAATCTGAGTCTCGGAGACCTAGATCGGGAACGTCTAGATGAACGTTTTAAATACTAGTAAAACGTCCATTTGAGGCTCCGAAACGATAGAAAATCACTAAACCGACGTAAGGGTCGGAATAGTGCTTCCCGAGGGTCGGGAAGGTGAAAAATGAAAATAAAATAGAAACGAACCCGGTAATGAATAGAAAAGAGTCAGAAAAGTTCCTAAGAGCCAAAAATGTAGTCTGGATCGAGAAAATTCCGTCAAGGGCAAAATTGTAAATTTGCCAAAATATAGGGGCAAAATCGTAATTTTATAAAAGTTGAGAAAAATGGGGAAAATGATAAATAAAGCATAAAAAGTTATAAATACGTTTTATTTGAGCTTTTTAATGAAAAATAAAAGCTATAAATAGAAATGAAATTAACAGACAAGGTTTTGTCTGTAGGATCCCAAAATCGATCTACAAGGAGAGCGATTAAAGATCCAGAAAGGAAAAAGGGGAAGAAACTGATAAGGTAAGTTCAGACATTTTCCTGTTTGCAACATATAGCATTATTATTGCTAACTATGATATTCTAACTATAAGTTAGGTACATATGTGCTACGAGCACTATTATAGAGTATAGAGAGAGACGAAATGTGCTACGGGCACTATTGAGAATGGGACACATAGTAAATTGTGCTTCGGGCACTAGAGCGAGGTTAATGAAACTCACTCATCTAAAATTAAAATGTCAACCATTCCTAACCACGGGGCAATATGAAGTCACCGGGTTAGAACTTTAAAAAGTCGGTAACGAAATCACTTTTGGCGTACCAACCTTCCGTACAGGGAGGTAAATTTTGCCTTCGGGGCTATGAGATTGAGGTTGTGGAGGTCAGCACTAATGTACCGCTCACAGTCATGTACATTTTTGCCTTCGGGACTATGAGATTAAGGCTGTGGAGGTCAGCACTAATATACCGCTCCCAGTGGTGCGCACTTAAATGGTACTGCCAACCTGAGCTCAAAACCAGAACATAATCAAAGATAATTACCTAAAACTGAAACTATGCCATAATTGAGCATAAGACAGTTTCGTGAGGGTACTAACATCGTGATAGATGTATTGTTGATATACTGTGTGGTGGTCAAACTTACTATTCATAATGAATAGTGGTCAAAGTTACTATTTATATATGAATAGTGGTCAACATTACTATTTACGATGAATAGTACTATTCATAGAAATTTTATTTCTTGCATGTTTGAACTTACTTAGCCTGTACCTCACCATTTTTGCTTATGTTGCAGGTAAGCAATCAGCTCAGTGGCTTTGTATGACTAGATGGCGGACGGGATAGCGCGTGTCAAATGGGATAGGAGGCCAGGGATATGGTCCTACCAGAGTCTTTCCGCTGAGCGATAAAAGAGAAGGAAAAAAAATAGTTCTTTTGTAATTTTATATTTTACGAAAGTACTGTATTATGTAAATTACTTTGTACTTGTAAATAAAGTAAATAGTAGAAAATGTTTTACATGATGTTTAAGAAGAAAAAAACTTCCCTAAAAACGTCATGATGGAAAAAGAGATAGATTAGCCAGTGACCCATGAGAGTACAATCTATCGCAGTTAATGATAAAGCTTAACTGTAATAGTATTGTATGATCTCTATGAGGGGTGGGCCGCCACACAGACTGTAGAGGATTGGCCAGTGGGTCGCTCCCTAGAGTCCCTCTCAGTTATGCGCACGTTACGGTACGACCAATTCAGGGGCCCAATAGTAGAATTCAGTATCAGATAAAGACTTAAGACTTGAGAACTGTCATAATTGAGCATAAAACGTACTAACTGTATGTGTAGTAGCTTAGATACCAATTGATGTGAATAGTACCGATCAAAGTCAACCTTACTATTCATGATCAAAAGTCAAAATTACTAGTTATATGAATAGTGCTTTTTCAGGATTTTATGATTTATGTTTCTGCATTTATGTTTGAACTTACTGAGCCTGTCGCTCATCAGTTTATTTATGTTGTAGGTAAGAAACCTGTATACCAGCAGACAGAGGATGGACGAGGAGCGGGATTGCATCTGCCTCCAGGGTTTGGCGAAGGGAAATGGTCCTGCTGCTGTTTTCTGCTGAGCAGAATAAAAGTGTTGTTTTAAGAGCAGATTTTAAGTTGTATTTTAAAAATACATCATGGTGTAAATTATGTACAACCAGTATAATAGTAGTATATCCTATGTTTTATGTTACTTATATTTTTATAGTTTACAGTCACCAATAGTTTAAAAAAAATTCCTTGGTTTTCAGATTAAAAATCATTTTAATTACAAATAGTAATTTAGCAAGAATAAGTTACAAGTAAGATGTCGACGACCCATTGAGGTAACGGTCTACCATAGTGGACTTTAGAGCTCTACTATACTAGTACTGTAGCCTCAATTCAGGGCGAGGCACCACATTAGTCTTGCTACACCCTATTGCCCGTAAGACTTACATCTAATGTACCACTAGTACATAATGAAAATTACAGTATTTCATGTTGCAGACATGAAAATGCTTGAACTTACTACCACTATGACAGTGTCCACTTCCAGAAATCTTCTGCAGTTTTATCTTTAGTTTGGGTCCCTGCAAACAGAGTATTGTCTGTTAATACCCATCATTAATTATCACCTTGGATGTATTCATTTTGTGATGAATTTTACAACACAATTCAATTTTTTAATGTGGTATACGTCTTGCAACACACCCGTGTCCAGGCCCGTGTACCTCTCGAGTTTGCACTACACGGCCGTGTTCCATTGTACACGCCCGTGTACTTTATAATTTTTTTGATTTTAACCTTAAAATCTTTATTACGGCCTCTAGAATCTTATTTTAAGTGTTCTAGACCCTTTACGGTCTTTTTCGAGCCTTTTAGAAATTTTTTGCCAAAATGACAATTTTGCCTCTGACGGGTCTCGAGACCGTATCAATTTCGTTATATTATTTTTCCTAGATTTTCTAAGCCCAAATATCATAAAATAAAATTCCCTAGGCTTTTGTATCTTTTTACAGTTTTATTTGCTGTAAAATCAACAATTATGTCTCAACCGACCCCCAATTACTATTCATCCAACACCTAGGGTCGTTTCTCATTTTTCTAGAATTTCAGAGCCTCAAATGGGTATTTCACTACTCCTGAAATGATTCTCATCCAGTTCCTGAGCCTCGGCTCCCAACGGGCTCGAGTTTCTATCTCGTTCGCAACTTTTCTCCCTCATTTCCTAAAATACCCCTAACGTGAATTTTTACCATTCCCAATATTTTAGATACTAAATGATCGTTTTACCATTCCTTTTTGGGTTCGGTTTTCATTATCAACCCTAACCCACCGAGGGGTCTCGGTTTTATTTCCGATCCTATATTTTTCTCCCTCATTTCCCAAAATGCCCTTATGTTGTTTTAGAAATTTTGGCAACATTTCTGCTTGTATTTTTAGGTTTCCCCGGCGTTATGTACACCTCAGAACCTTTGTACCTGTCACATACTATATCAGAGACCTATTTTATACAAAGTTACCAAACTTTGTATAAAAATTTTCCACATTAGCCATAATTCAATCACAACACATCAATTTCTCATTTTTATTCAATTATGGCCATGGTTTTCATGGTAATTAACACCAAGAAAATTTTCATCACAATGTTCATTTATCACATATCACTCTTAGGTTTTCTAATGTACAAATCAACATCAAAACCTAAGAAAATTTTCATTCCAACCCTAGCCTTAAGCCACGATTTTCATGCTCTAAAACCATGGAAAATTTTTCTCTTATTCCTAAGGTTTTTATTCAACATTCCTTATCATTTTTCATCACCAAAAATTTCTCATTTTCATCACCAAAAATTTCTCATTTTCATCACATATGGGCCACGGATTTTCCTTAGAAACTTGCATCAATTTTGCTTGTTTCAAAATTCTAAAACATGCTTTCATCAACATATCGCTAAATCAACATAATCACCAAACAATACACCAAAATTTTCAACATTTTTCAACACCAATGAAGCCACGGATTTTTGAAGAAAAATCACTAAATTTTGCTTCAATTTGAAAGCTCACCTTATCACCTTGTTTCCTTGCAACTTAGGCTAGGATTAGAGGCTAATTTGGTGTAAAATTTTTGACAAATTTAGGCTTAGAATTGGAGGAGAGTGCACGGATTCAAGGGGTAGAAATTGGGCTGCATTTTCCAATTTTTCCACATGAATTTAGTTGCCTATTTATAGGTAAAAATTGAGGGACCAATTGACAAAATTTCCCAATAATTTGGAAATTGCTCAAAGACTTTTTAGCAAGAATTTTGGGGTCAAAATAAAATTTTGGCCTGATTTTTCTCCATGTGGCCAAGCCCCTTTTTTCCAAATTTTCCAAAATTTAATCCAAGCTATTTTGGCTAAATCATGGCCCTTGATCAAGCTTAGCATTAATCCTAGCCATACAAATCACCATACTTACTTTATAAGTTTCTAATTTCTTATTTATTACATCAAATTAATGATGTCATAGGTGACATTATCTAATTAATCTATGGATTAATTCATGGTCAAAGTTTGACCGAAAGTCAAACCAAACGGAACTTTACCGAAATCGCGTTGGCGGGTTTCGAGAGCCTCCGGTGCAATCGGTCTGCCTTATTTTGCTTCCGTTTGACCAGAATTCATTACCATAAAATTTTGTCTTTTAGTGCACTTCGGTGCACTCTTCAGGGTTTTTGGCTCCATTTTTGGGCCATCTCACCAGTTTCTGTTCGGCAAAATTTTTCATCTCTGAACTACACTCTTTAACACTTTTAGAACATTTTCATAGTATTATCAACAGTATTAAAATATAGCTTTTTCATATTTTATTCATTAAAATTGTTATATACATATAATTTTAATTCACTCCGAGAATCTAAAAATTACCAGTTATCACACTCACGGAGTGTGTTCATGCTGTAGGTAAGCGTACTATAGCGTAAACAGCAATGGGCGATGATGGCGGCAAAGGTGGATGTGAGGGCGAGGTTATGGATACATCGTGAGTTAATCTTTCGCACAGCTTGAGTAATCAGTATTTTTGAATAGTAATGGTTAAACAGTATTTTTATATAGTAATAGTTAAATAGTATTTTTGAATAGTAACAGGTAAACAGTATTTTTGAATAGTAAATGCTTAAATAGTATTATAAGTGTGTATGTGTAATTGAACTCCCTATAATGTAGCCTCTGTATTTTAATAGTATACATACATGAATAGTAAATACGTACGCATATAAAAAAAATCCCCTAAAATTAAGGTATTTAAGTTAATAAGTTTTAAGTAAGTATTTGTAATGACCGCCATTTTCATGGCACCTACTTACCTGTAATAAGTCATTAAGGAATAAAATGGACATAATTTAATGTCTTTTAGTGCAATTTAAGTAACACGGTCAGGTACACAGCCGTGTGAGTGACTGTGTGCCATTCGGACTGTGTATCTATTAATAGCCGTGTGAGTGTACATAGTCGTGTAGTGTAACACGGTCAAGTACACGATCGTGTAAGAGGCTGTGTACCACTCAGATAGATGAATGTGTTTCAAAGACATGGCCGTGTTGAGTAGTCTCAACTAGTACACGCCCGTGTCCGAAATGTACACGCCGTGTTGCGTTGCACACGCACGTGTAAGAGTCCGTGTAGAAGGCTGTGTAATGAGCCGAGAGCCACTGTAATGACTCTCATGAATTATGAAACTTAATTACTATGTAATGATGTAATTGAGTTAATAAACACAGTGTGTTTTTCAGTTGAATGAATTAAACGAGTATAGTAACGTTTAATTACTATTTATGCAGTGAAAGGGGCAACCGACAGTGAAATCGGTCCACCCTATTATGTGAGTATGCGTTGAGACACGCAATATCAAGAAACCGGTCTAGACGACCATTTCATGATACAGAACTGATGAGCTAGTCATCAGTACGCTCAGACTGGTCATCTGAGCGCAGCAGTGATAATTGCCCTAATAGATGTACAGTATGGAGAAAAGTGGTCTAGATGACCTCTTCTCGCCCAGAGACTGACAAAATCGGAGTCAGAACGCTCAGATTAGTCAGTCAGATAGTGAATAGTGATTAGTGAACAGTGTGATACGCAGTGTCAGGTTAGTGGCCAAGACGGCCTTAATCTGACATAAAACTGATATATTAATAGTCAGCAGGCTCAATCTGGTCAATTGAGCACAAAATGTAGATTTTGTTTAAAAGATACGCAGTATCAGGATGAGGGTCAAGACGACCTTTTCTCACCCCGAAACTGATATATTTAGACTCAGGACGCCTAAATTAGTCAATCGGGCACCAGACACGTTTTTCGAGACGGGATCATACAGATCCCGAAAACTGGTCTAGAAGACCTCAGATGGATGTAAAACTGATAAATTTGAAATCAGCACGTCCAAATTAGTCAAGAGAGACTGTGTTTGAAATTTCACGCGAAAACGCCTCGTGATGCGTGCACAGTGTCAACACAGTGTAGGCCTAACCACAGTATCAAGAAATTGGTCAAGATGACCTTTTCTTGATATAAAACTGATATATTTGGAATCAGAATGCTCAAATTAGTCATTTGAGCACAAAAAGTAATTTTTGACAGGGAACCATGCAGTATCGGGAAACTGGTCGAGACGACCTCAGATGAAGATAAAACTGATATATTTGGGTTCAGCACGCCCAAATTAGTCAGTATAGCCTATCTTAAAATTTTTCAAAAAATTAGTATAAAAGGACGAAATTTTTGGGACTATTGAAAAATAGCCCCCATAATTTTTCCAAATCCCATTTCCTCCCCCAACACCACACGAGGATGAACAGTAACCATCAGTCGAATCCGACCTCTGTTTTCGACACCGCCGGCACCATTGGAAAGCTCTCGACGAGCTGATTCCAACGGCTGGCCGAGTCGACCGAACCGACGCCGGAGCACGCCGCACGCGCAGCCCAAAGCCGCCGGTGGCCGAATTTTTCAAACCGCCGTATCTCCGCCGTCCGACGTCCAAATGCCACGATTCCGGTCCCAATGGATTCGTGGTGAAGAGTAGAACAAAACCCAGGCTTCATTTCACGTCAACAGCCGCTGGATCGCGCCGCCCAAGGTTCACCGTCGCCGTCGAATCTCGCTATTCCGGCGGAGTTGAGTTGCAAGGTCGGTATCAAAATGCTAGGCCGACTTTTCAATTTTGGGCAACAACGCCGGAAAACGAAGATCCAACACCGCCGCCGTCGCCGACTTTTCGAGGGCCGATTTCCGGTGATAGGAGCCTCGATTGGTGAAATTGACACCACCAATGGGTTCCTCTCATCGAGCTCTTCAAGATGGTGGTCACCACTCCCATCGCCGCCGTGGTCAACGCCGGTCAACGGCGACCCGGAGACCGAAAATTGAAGAATGGCCCGTTGGCCTATTTTTGACATTCCGGACACATCCGCAGCATCGGATTTGCAAACCGGAGTTTCAAAAGTGGAGAACGTCGATTCAAAGATTGTGCGGTCGAGACCGAACGGTTCGTCCGACCGCCGACAGGAATGATTTTGGTAGTGATTTTGATCCCTTGATTCCTCAATTTATTATTAGAAATAATTATGTATGAATTATGGTTTACTGACTTGAGAAATTGTAAGAAAAAGGGATGAAATGTCGAAAAAGAGAATGTGAAGAAATGTGAATATTTTTACGTAAAAAGCGGAGCTTTTACGTAAAAATTAGGCCTCTGGTTTAGTACGTGGCAGGTTAGAATAGGTTAGATGGTTTTGAGGCGTTTCCTAAACGCCGGAAACCCAAAAATTAAGCAGAAATGTTGTAGAAATTTTGAAAACGGCACAAAGGGGTATTTTAGGAAACGAGGGCTGAAAATGTGATCGGGATGGAAACCCGAGCCCCCTCGATGACCTAGGTCTAGGAAAGAAGGACGGACGTTTACGGAATTAGTGAAACGCCCAATTAGAAATTTCGTAATGTAAGAAAACGACCCCTATGTCAGAATAGTACCACTCGAGGGACGGGTGCAATCTAAGTATAAAATTTGGGGCGATTACATCGGTAACGGTAACCCGACAGGCTAAATGGTCATACGAGAGGTATTCAGTCAGTTGACTGGTCAGTTAGCCAGTCAAGGACCAAGTCGGAATGGGATAGTGAGAGACAGTGATTAATTTGTCAAGTCGACAAATTAATCAAGCACGATTAAAAATTAGATATCAAATTTCCCAAAGTAGAGCAGTTGGGTACCGATAGGCATCGGTACCACACAACGATAAGTTTATTAGTTCTTAACGATAGAGTGACCTAAGAGCGATGTTAATTAATTTATTGGGTAAATAAATTAATTAACAATGATTAGAAAATCAAATTCTTAAGAAGAGGGCAATTAGTACCGATAAGGATCGGTACCACATAACGAGAATTTTTATTAGTCACTAATGACTACGGTGACCTAAGAGTAAATGTTAACGAAATGTATTATGATTACAGGGAGGTACCTGTATTGTGACGAAGGCGAGAGTATAAACTGTCTGATGACAGGTAAGTACAACTCCGCCTACAGCATGGATAAAATGAATTTAAAATGATGCTTTTCCAGTATTTTAAGTATGTATCTTGCACACGATGCTGCACAGCATACATAAGAGCATATAGTTTCACAATCGAGTAGATTGATGAAAGAACAAGATAGAAGCCATAGATCCCTACCGCGTAGGATTGGGGACAGCTTAGAGAAGCGTATGGCTAGAACAGTTAAACAAGATGGAAATAAATAGGTGTGTCGTACCGGCTCCTTCAGTCGAAGGGGTTTCCAGTTAAAGAAAGTTAAGGCCAAAAGTTGAGCATCAGTTGATGGCTCTTCGGCATTAGTTGACCTCGGGCGTTACCGTTGGTCTACGCGCACACGGTACTGACACATGGGCCCTAAGTAGACAAGAAAAGAAAAGAGAAGTTTGAAGCATAAATGAACATAACCAGATCATGCATTAGTTATAGTTCGCTATGCTTTCTTTTTCAGTAGAGTGCATACAGTACACGATGCTTCTGTCATGCATAAAGTATGTGAAGTTTTATATTCAGTGTTATGACATGTTATGTGATGACATGATATGTGAGCTGATATGTGATATGCTTATATGGTATGTGATTTATTAAGTGATATGTGTCATTCTTATGATTTTACGTATGTGCTATGTTTTAAACATGTTTTGCGGTTAACATGTTGTACTTACTGAGCATAAAGCTCACGGAGTGTGTTCATGCTGTAGGTAAGCATCCTATAGCGTAAACATCAAGGGACGATGATGGTGGCGGAGGTGGATGTGAGGATGAGGTTATGGATACACCGCGAGTATTCTTCCGTACAGTATGAGTAAATAATATTTTGAATGGTGACAGTTAAATAGTATTTTGAATAGTAAAGGTTAAGCGGTATTTTAGAACAGTAAACAGTATATGTATGAGTAGTATATTTAAATAGTATCTGGTGAATAGTAATCAGATAAATAAGTATATAATTGTGTATGTATAATTGAAATCCTTATGTTTTTCAAATTTCGCATTTTAATAGTATGCGTACGTGAATAGTAAATACGTACGCGTATAAAAAAAAAATTTCCCTCTAAATTTATGGTATTAAATTCAGCAAGTTTAAGAATCAGTTTTAAAGAAGAAGTATAAGTAAAAGCTAAAGAAGCAAGTTAAAAAAAAATAGAGTTTTCAGTGACGGTCCGGGCCGCTGAGGGCACGGGGCGTCACAGTATTAATGGTTTGCAAGAAAGTATAAGTATCAGTACAAGTAGTAGTTTGCAAGTGATGGTCCAGGCCACTCATGTGACGCCCCGTGCCCTCAGTGGCCTGGACCGTCACTTAAAGACTAAACTTGCTGCCTTATCTTATACTTTCTAGATATCATAAAATTAGGGATTTTTTTTACATGTATGTATTTACTATATACGTACGTATACCGATTACTATTCAAAAATGCTATTTAATGATTACTATTTAAAAATACTATTTAACGAATACTATTCAAAAATACGATTTACGGTTACTATTTAAAAATAACATTTAACGATTACTATTTAAAAATACGGTTTACGATTACCATTCAAAAATACTATGTAACGATTACTATTCAAATATACTGTCTGACAATTACTATTCAAAGTGCTATTTAATCATTACTATTCAAAATACTGATACTCAAATTTTACGGAAGATAAACTCGCAGTGTCTCTATAACCTTGCCTCACATCCGCCTCCGCCGCTGCCATCGCCCATTAGGGATTAAGCCGTAGGACGCTTACCTGCAGCATGAACACACTACGTGAGCTTTACGCCCAGCAAGTACAACATACCGTAAAACATGTTTAAACATAGTACATACTTAAAAACATATAAGCAGTCATATATCGCATATACCACTTCAAAATATCACATATTACATATCATATCAATGATTATAAAACTTCACATAACATGTGCATCATAGAAAGATCGTGTACTGAATGCATCTAGAAGCATGGTGAACTATAATTAATGCATGATCCGGTTATGTTTATTTATGCTTCAAACTTCTCTTTTCTTTTCTTTTCTTCTCTATTAAGGGCCCATGTGTCAGTACCGTGCGTGCACAGACCATTGGTAATGCCCGTGGTAAAATAGCCGGAGAGCCATCAACGGATACTCAACTTTCTGCTTTAACTTAAAAACCCCTTCATTTGAAAGGGCCGGTATGACACGCTTAGTACTTTCTATCTTGTTTATCTTTCCTAGCCATATGCTTCTCTAAGCTGTCCCAACTCCTACATGGTAGGGACGCATGGCATCTAACTTGTTTTTTCATCAATTTACTTGATTGTGAAACTGTGACGCCTTAAATTTTATTTAAGGGTCAATATATAATTTAAATAAAATTAGTGTGCCAAAAAAATGAATTAAAAATTCTTTTGGAAACCCTAGGTTGGTTTCCTAGTCAAATTCCGCTCAAAAAGTCAACAATTTGAACTTCAAAAAGAAACCCTAAAATATTCGGCCATCACTTGGGATTTTAATTAAAATTTAAATTCCACAAATTCAAGGAGGATTTAGAATTCAAATTTCATCCCTTAGATATAAAGAAGAAATTTCGGCCATAAAGTATAGGAAATAAAGGAGATTTTTATTTGAATCAAAAGCTAGGTTAAAACTCAATTAAAATTCAAATTATTTTTCCTTAAAAACTAAGGGATAATTTTCGGCCACTTAAGGGGAAATATGAGAGAAAACCCTAGCCTCAAAACAGCACAAAAACTTTCCCTTTTGCCCCTTAAAATTTTCAGCCAAACAAGGAAGAGAAAGGGAAAGAAAAACCTAGTATAAAAACCCCCTTTTAACTCTCATTCACCCCTCCTTTCACCCTCAAAATTTCGGCCAGCTTTCCCCTCTCCCCTCTCTGAATTTTCTCTCCCAAAACACACCCAAAACAGCAAACAAAACCTACCAAAAGGCAGCTCAAAGATTCAACAACTTTTGAGACAAAAACAAGGTGAGAAATCAAACTTTTTCCTTCCTTCTCCTTTTGATTTTAAATCCGAAATTTATATGGTTTTCTCCACTATTTCCATACTGTTTTGAAGACTCCAATACTCACACAAATTCAGCCAAAAGGGAGACCAAGCATCAAAAATAGGGCAGCACAAACAAGGTGTGATTTTTCTCTCAAACCCTAAAATTTTACCTCATTGATCCCCTTTTCAAAAACCCTATTATCATATGTGTAAGATTTTATGATTTTGTCAATTTGATTCTTGGGTTGTGTTAATGACATATAAATAAGGTTTTCCACAAAATTTCGTGATCATTGGATGAAAATTGAATTGGTTTGAGGCTAATCGAAATTCGGACACAGAAAAACGGAAATCTGGAAAATTACCATATGAATAGTAATTTTGTGTCAGCCATAACTTGAGTTTTAAAAACGATTTTTGAGTGATTCTTGAGACTAAAATTAAATTCAAGATGTCCCCTAAATTCCTGCAAAATTTCAGAACCAAAATCCTCCGTTTGCCCAGTCAAAATATTTTTCTAAGATAGGCGGACAGAACTGCCAGGTTTTGAACCGAAACTGAAACCCAGATTTTTATGCTTGAAAACAACCCTCGGTTTTTGGCCTAGTTGAATGAACAAATGATGCCTAAAAATTATAAAAATTATATGGAATTAAAGCTACGGATGTCTAGTTTAACATATTAAAAATTTAGAATTTTTGGGATTAAAAATGAATTGATATTGATTTTACAATCAGCCTAGGTCAGTCTGCCTATGACCAGAAATATCCTAACTTAGAGTTTTTCACAAATTTTAAATCCCAAATGTTTATTAAACGTTTTGAAATCTTTTGTGGCACAGTAAAATGATTGGATGATTATGTCTAGACCTAGACTAATCATATGTTGTGATTATAGGACTTATTTGACGCTCTTGCTGGATTTGTGGATAACGTTATCGTAACGCTTGTGCGATAATCGAGTTAGGACGTTCAAGCCTTTTCTGGGAGTAGTCAAGTGTTTTAAATTCCCCTGTTTTATTGATGGCATGCTGTTTTCGATTTATGAAATTATTATACTATTTTTGATGAAATATACGCATGCAACGTATTTTGTAATAAATGTGTATTTTAAAGAGTGTTTTGATTAATGGCATAATATAACTTGGTAAATACCATCTTTTGAATAATCCGGTGAACATAATTGAGCTCTAGCTCACGATCATTGTAAATGATGCATGCGTCCCGAAGTTGACGCCATGGGGGAAGGTCCCTAAACCTGCGCAGGGCCGTTCGGCCTGTTTAGACCGTAACGAGATGATCTAGGATAATTCAAATTCGAGGCACGTATATTATAGTTACGACAAGTCCTCACTCATAATATGATGGTTGTTTTAATGATTTATTATTTTAATATTGGGGCACGTATATTGTAGCTACGCTAAGTCTTCAGCAGAATAAAACTTGCATTAAAAATGTTTTTCACAAAATTGTTGATTATTTTTTTTATGATTATTATGCCATGTATTTTTTTAAATTGTTGATTATTTTTGGAAACGGATATTATGCCATATTTTTTAAATGTTATCTGTTAACCCACCTTTGTTTCTATCCTACTGAGCCAGCGCTCACGTCCTTTTTTTCTTTGTGATTTCGAAATGACTACTTCCAGGTGCGGGAGATAGCAGTTCCGAAAATCGTTGAGATATCTGTTACTACCGAAGATGATGCTATCCGTTTTCTCCATCTTCTTCTTTATGTTTCTCGTTCTGATGTAATGAGACTTTAAGTTCGTACTTTATTTCACGTTATTTAAATTTTATGCTTGGGAAATATTTATGGTTGGTAATTTCTTTTGAAAACCGATTTTGTGTTAGATTTCCGCATTAAAAGGTATTTACTTTCTACTTTATTTTACTTTGTGGTTATGATGCTACTTTATAAATAATTAGGCTTAGCTAAATTATAATGTTGACCCGTTTTTCGTAATAAATGTTTTCCTTAAATCTCGGGTTGATATTATGATTTGGCTGCCATGTCACGTGTCTAAATTTTGGGCCGTGACAAATAATGGTATCAGAGCCCAGGTTTTCAAAAGGGTTTTTCATCAAAATTTTTTCAAAAGGGGTGGGTTTTTCATCAAAACGTTTTCAAAAGGGTTTTCATCAAAATGTTTTCAAAATACCTGAGCATAGTTTTCTTACTCTTAGAAGCTTATAGGAGTTCCTCTTCCTTCAATCTCATATAGCAAAATGGCTCGTCCCGACACGCGTAGTTAGAGGCAGCAGAGAGGCAACGACGAAAAGAACCCCGGGAACACGCAGCCTCAAGGGAGACAGAATGCAGCGGTTCCTACACTGAATGATCAGCTAACGGCGATGCAGAACCTCACAGCGGCGATACAAGCTCTCCTCACCGTCTTACCTTTTGGAACACCTAACCCAACTCCTGTAGCCAATGTTGTTCCTAATGAGACCCCGAGAGCGGGGAGTTCTTCTCAGACTCCTCAGCAAACGCCTACCACCGAAAACCCTACCTCTGGAGCAATACCTACCCAGTCTATGATACATCCTAAACAGGCAGCCCTAACTCTTTTCTTTAAGCCTCACGTACCCACTTTTGATGGCACGGGCATAGAGATGGATGCCGACTACTGGTTTGATGCCATTCGTAAGCAGCTAAAGTTGACCGCCACACCCGCAGAGTTTTAGGTTGAGTTTGCTTCCAACAAGTTGGTGGATCTAGCCTCTACCTGGTGGGCTAGTATCGAGGATGGTTTGACAGAGGAGCAGAGGTCTTCTTGGACAGTTTTCGAGGAGCGTTTTCACGAGCGTTTCTTTTCAGCTCAGTTCCGTGACAGAAAAGCTAGGGAGTTCGTCCGTTTGAAGCAAGGGTCTATGTCAGTGCAGGAATATGAAGCCAAGTTCACTGAGTTGGCCCGGTATGCGAAGAATCAGGTTTTGGATGAAGCTACTAAGTGTCTCCGCTTTTAGGAAAGGCTTAGCCTATATGTGAAGAGGGGTGTACAACCATTCCAGATCAGGGATAGCTACCAGCAGATAGTTGCTAAGGCATTGACAGTGGAAGAGGGTGATAAGGAGTTCCTTGAAGCTCGTAACAGAAACAAGTCTGGACCAATCCGCAACAAGCCTCAGCACAAGCCGCAGACTCCTTACCAGAAGAACCAGCAGTCTCAGGGATCGGGTTCTCATCAGTTATCTGGACAGCGACAGGGTCGGGTGAATATGATTACCTGCTTCGAGTGTGGTGATGAAGGTCATAAAAGAAATGTCTGCCCGAAGAGACAGTCGAGAGACAATGCTCATAGACATCATCATCAGCAGAATCAGAATGGTCTTTCATAGAGACAACAGTTTACTTCCCAGTCTTCGCAGTCACAACGCCCTCAGCTTCCGGCTCCCTATCAGCCTCAGTGCACGAGCTAGTACACTGCGCCTTATGCTTCACATGCTACACCGCTACAGCAGTTCCCAGTGCCGAGTTATCAAAGACCACCACCACAGGGTCAGAGTACGGGCTATCAGCGAGGGAATACAGCTCAAAATTGTGGTAAAGCACCACAGGTACACGCTCTTGGAGCTGACAGCATGGAGATAGATCATGCACCGACTGCATTAGATGGTATAATTCCTATCTTTGGTACATATGCATATGTTTTGCTTGACACCGGGGCTACACACTCTTTTATAGCCCAACATTATGCTCGTTCACTTGGTTTAAAACTGTAAAATCTTGACTCTCCCTTATGTGTGAAATCCCCGTTGGGCACGAATACCGTTAGTGATGGGTGTCAAGCCTATGTTTATGTTGGGGATGTTTGTTTGGAGGCATCACTTGTAGTAATGCCTATGTTTGCTTATGATGTTATTCTGGGATATGACTGGCTTTCCCGATATGGGATTATGCTTGATTGTCGTAATCGTCGCGTTATCTTTACAACTGATTTCGGACATGTAGTATCCTATCAGTTAAGCTTAGTTTCAGATGTTGATAGATCTGCTCTGAGGTTAGTGTCAAAGAGTAGACAGGGTATTCTTTATTTTTTATCCTTGTGTGCGGTGGAAGGATCCAGTTCTGAAAAGAGTACCTAACTTATACCTGTTGTCGATAGTTTTCCAGATGTTTTTCCAAAAGCTCTTCCAGGTTTACCACCTCATCGAGAAATAGAGTTTCGTATCGACTTAGTTCCTGGAACAGCTCCTTTTGCTTCTGCTCCATATCGTATGGCACCTCTAGAGATGAAAGAGTTGAGCAAGCAGCTGGATGAGTTGAAATCGCTGGGCTTTATCTGAGATAGTAACTCACCTTGGGGTTCGTCAGTCCTTTTTGTGAAGAAAGCCGACGGTTCGCTACGTCTCTGTGTGGACTACAGAAAGCTCAACAGTGTGACCATAAAAAATAAGTATCCGTTACCACGTATAGATGACTTGTTCGATTAGTTGGGTGGTGCTTGCTTCTTCTCCAAGATTGATTTGAGATCCGGTTATCATCAGCTTCGGGTTAGAGAGGAGGATATCCCGAAAACGACATTCCGAACGAGGTATGGCAGTTACGAGTTCTTAGTAATGCCTTTCGGTTTGACAAACGCGCCAGCAGCCTTCATGGATATGATGAATAGAGTCTTCCGACCTTTTCTTGATAAGTTCGTCATCGTATTCATCGACGACATCCTCATCTACTCCCGAACTCGTGAAGATCATGCACGGCATCTCAGTATAGTTTTACAGACTCTTCGTGAACATCAGTTGTACGCCAAGAAAGAAAAATGTGAGTTTTGGATGACAGAGGTTAAGTTTCTCGGACATATCATCTCAGGAGATGGTATATCAGTTGATCCATCCAAGGTTGAAGCGATTCTTAAGTGGGAACGACCGAAGAATGTTCCAGAGATCCGAAGCTTCTTGGGCTTAGCGGGATATTATCGACGTTTTGTACAGGACTTCAGCAAGCTCGCCGCTCCCCTCACCAATCTGACAAAGACGGATATACCTTTCGTTTGGGACAACAGCTGTGAGTCAGTTTTCCAAAAGTTAAAGAGTCGTTTGACGTCTGCACCTATCCTTATCATTCCGAATCAGGATCAAGTATATGACGTCTACACCGATGCTTCTCATCAAGGTCTTGGAGCAGTCTTGATGCAACAGAACTGAGTTGTCGCTTATGCCTCACGACAGCTGAAACAACACGAACGAAACTACCCTACACATGATCTAGAGTTAGCTGCAGTAGTGTTTGCGCTTAAGATTTGGTGTTGTTATCTGTACGGTGCCAGTTTTAGACTGTTTTCAGATCACAAGAGTTTGAAATACCTAGCTACACAGAAAGACCTCAACCTGCATCAGAGAAGGTGGGTAGAATACATGCAAGACTACGACTTCCAAGTCGAGTACCATCCGGGTAAAGCAAACGTGGTTGCAGATGCACTAAGTAGGAAAAGAGAGGCAGTTCCCAATCCTGATCATGATGCTTCTATAATGGCGATGCAGATAGATGAGTGGGAAAAGGACAGAGTTCTCATAGCTTATCAAGTTCGTTTTGGCGAAGTTCAGGGTCACCCAGTGTTATACAACTTAGTGATGGAACCAGACTACGTGCAGAGGATCAAGGAGAATCAGTTGGCAGATACACGTTTCGTTGACATCCGAGATAGATTATTAAAGGGAAAGCGTGTTGCAGAGTGGTCGATGGACGCCAGTGGAATTCTTTACAATGAAGGTCGCTTAGCAGTGCCACACATCCCAGAGCTTATACAGGAGATCTTGTCAGAGTTTCATCAGTCGAGGTTCGCCATGCACCCAGGTGGAAACAAGATGTATCAAAACTTAAGACGGCAACTTTGGTGGAGAGGTATGAAGTTAGATGTGAAGAACTTCGTGGCCAACTGTTTGACTTTTCAGAAAGTAAAGGCAGTATGGGAGAGACCCGCAGGTCTGCTCCAACCACTTCCAATACCTCGGTGGAAGTGGGATAGTATAGGAATGGACTTCTTAACCGGCTTACCGAGAGCACAGGATGGATCTGATGGAGTCTGGGTAGTTGTAGATCGTCTCACGAAGACTGCACACTTCATCCCGTTCAAGACGACTTGCACCAGAAACCAGCTAGCCGAGCTTTACATGAGGAACGTAGTCAGATTGCATGGAGTTCCTTCGGTGATTGTTTCTGATCGTGATACGCGCTTCAACGCTCGCTTTTGGCAAAGTCTACAGGAAGCTCTAGGCACGGAACTGAACTTTAGCACCGCTTTTCATCCACAGACAGATGGTCAGTCGGAGCGTCTCATACAGATTCTCGAGGATATGCTACGTGCCTGCGTTCTTGATCTTGGAGATAGATGGAGCAAACACCTCTACATGGCAGAGTTCGCATACAACAACAGTTATCAAGCGAGTATCGGAATGGCACCCTTTGAAGCGTTGTACGGAAAGCCTTGTAGATCACCCATCTATTGGGTTGACAACCAGGAAGCACCAGTGGGTGGACCCGAGATGATCCTAGACCAGTACAAGAAGATTGCCATCATCAAACAACGACTTCTAACAGCACAGAGTCGACAGAAGAGCTATGCTGATCAACGCAGAAAGCCGTTAGAGTTCGAGGTCGGAGAGTTTGTGTTGCTAAAGGTTTCACTGAAGAAAGGTATCTCATTTCGGAGTTAAAGGGAAGCTAGCACCATGTTACATTGGACCTTTCGAGATCGTACGCAGAGTTGGTAAGGTTGCATATGAGCTGAAGTTACCCGACACCTTGGGAGTGCACAACGTTTTCCATGTATCAATGCTGAGGAAGAGTGCACGAACAGAGTCCGAAGTCATTTCAACAGATGATGTAGAAATCTAACCAGATGTCTCTTACGTCGAGGTTCCAGTGAAGATTTTGGATCGTAAGGTCAAGCGGCTGAGAACGAAAACAATACCCATGGTAAACGTTCTTTGGAGTAACCATGGTGAAGAGGAAGCCACATGGGAAACCGAGAAAGATATGCACGAGAACCATGCTGAATGGTTCGCTAAGCAGTAGATACATGTAATGTAGTCGACCTAAGTTTGTTTTGTAACCCTACTCTGTTCATAGTGGTAGATATACCACTATATGTTTTGAAAGGTGCATTAGACTGCTTAATGAAATGAGAAGTTATTCATATTCTTATTCTCTTCTTTAGTGTGGAGTATTTCTTAAAGTTTCGAGGACGAAACTATTTTTAGTGGTAGATATTTGTGACGCCTTAAACTTTATTTAAGGGTCAATATATAATTTAAATAAAATTAGTGTGCCAAAAAAATGAATTAAAAATTCTTTTGGAAACCCTAGGTTGGTTTCCTAGTCAAATTCTGCTCAAAAAGTCAACAATTTGAACTTCAAAAAGAAACCCTAAAATATTCGACCATCACTTGGGATTTTAATTAAAATTTAAATTCCACAAATTCAAGGAGGATTTAGAATTCAAATTTCATCCCTTAGATATAAAGAAGAAATTTCGGCCATAAAGTATAGGAAATAAAGGAGATTTTTATTTGAATCAAAAGCTAGGTTAAAACTCAATTAAAATTCAAATTATTTTTCCTTAAAAACTAAGGGATAATTTTCGGCCACTTAAGGGGAAATAAGAGAGAAAACCCTAGCCTCAAAACAGCACAAAAACTTTCCCTTTTGCCCCTTAAAATTTTCAGTCAAACAAGGAAGAGAAAGGGAAAGAAAAACCTAGTATAAAAACCCCCTTTTAACTCGCATTCACCCCTCCTTTCACCCTCAAAATTTCGGCCAGCTTTCCCCTCTCCCCTCTCTGAATTTTCTCTCCCAAAACACACTCAAAACAGCAAACAAAACCTACCAAAAGGTAGCTCAAAGATTCAACAACTTTTGAGACAAAAACAAGGTGAGAAATCAAACTTTTTCCTTCCTTCTCCTTTTGATTTTAAATCCAAAATTTATATGGTTTTCTCCACTATTTCCATACTGTTTTGAAGACTCCAATACTCACATGAATTCAGCCAAAAGGGAGACCAAGCATCAAAAATAGGGCAGCACAAACAAGGTGTGATTTTTCTCTCAAACCCTAAAATTTTGCCTCATTGATCCCCTTTTCAAAAACCCTATTATCATATGTGTAAGATTTTATGATTTTGTCAATTTGATTCTTGGGTTGTGTTAATGACATATAAATAAGGTTTTCCACAAAATTTCGTGATCATTGGATGAAAATTGAATTGGTTTGAGGCTAATCGAAATTCGGACACAGAAAAACGGAAATCTGGAAAATTACCATATGAACAGTAAATTTGTGTCAGCCATAACATGAGTTTTAAAAACGATTTTTGAGTGATTCTTGAGCCTAAAATTAAATTCAAGATGTCCCCTAAATTCCTGAAAAATTTCAGAACCAAAATCCTCCGTTTGCAAAGTCAAAATAGTTTTCTAAGATAGGCGGATAGAACTGCCAGGTTTTGAACCGAAACTGAAACCCAGATTTTTATGCTTGAAAACAACCCTCGGTTTTTGGCCTAGTTGAATGACCAAATGATGCCTAAAAATTATAAAAATTATATGGAATTAAAGGAATGTTATGTTAATAATATGTCAGAATAATAAGACCCGTTCTTTCTTTTGTCGCCCTACGGATGTCTAGTTTAACATATTAAAAATTTAGAATTTTTGGGATTAAAAATGAATTGATATTGATTTTACAATCAGCCTAGGTCAGTCTGCCTATGACCAGAAATATCCTAACTTAGAGTTTTTCACAAATTTTAAATCCCGAATGTTTATTAAACGTTTTGAAATCTTTTGTGGCATACTAAAATGATTGGATGATTATGTCTAGACCTAGACTAATCATATGTTGTGATTATAGGACTTATTTGACGTTCTTGCTGGATTTGTGGATAACGTTATCGTAACGCTTGTGCGATAATCGAGGTAGGACGTTCAAGCCTTTTCTGGGAGTAGTCAAGTGTTTTAAATTCCCCTGTTTTATTGATGGCATGCTATTTTCGATTTATGAAATTATTATACTATTTTTGATGAAATAAACGCATGCAACGTATTTTGTAATAAATGTGTATTTTAAAGAGTGTTTTGATTAATGGTATAATATAACTTGGTAAATACCATCTTTTGAATAATCCGGTAAACATAATTGAGCTCTAGTTCACGATCATTGTAAATGATGCGTGCATCCCGAAGTTGACGCCATGGGGGAAGGTCCCTAAACCTGCGCAGGGCCGTTCGGCCTGTTTAGACCGTAACGAGATGATCTAGGATAATTCAAATTCGAGGCACGTATATTATAGCTACGACAAGTCCTCACTCATAATATGATGATTGTTTTAATGATTTATTATTTTAATATTGGGGCACGTATATTGCAGCTACGCTAAGTCCTCAGCAGAATAAAACTTGCATTAAAAATGTTTTTCACGAAATTGTTGATTATTTTTTTTATGATTATTATGCCATGTATTTTTTTAAATTGTTGATTATTTTTGGAAACGGATATTATGCCATATTTTTTAAATATTATCTGTTAACCCACCTTTGTTTCTGTCCTACTGAGCCGGCGCTCACGTCCTTTTTTTCTTTGTGATTTCGAAATGACTACTTCCAGGTGCGGGAGATAGCAGTTCCGAAAATCGTTGAGATATCTGTTACTACCGAAGATGATGCTATCCGTTTTCTCCATCTTCTTCTTTATGTTTCTCCTTCTGATGTAATGAGACTTTAAGTTCGTACTTTATTTCACGTTTTTTAAATTTTATGCTTGGGAAATATTTATAGTTGGTAATTTCTTTTGAAAACCGATTTTGTGTTAGATTTCCGCATTAAAAGGTATTTACTTTCTACTTTATTTTGTTTTGTGGTTATGATGCTACTTTATAAATAATTAGGCTTAGCTAAATTATAATGTTGACCCGTTTTTTGTAATAAATGTTTTCCTTAAATCTCGGGTTGATATTATGATTTGGCTGCCGTGTCACGTGTCTAAATTTTGGGCCATGACAGAAACTATATGCTCTTGAACATGAGGTGCAACATCGTGTGCATGGCATACATATTTTAACATACTGTAAAATATCATTTAAAATCATTTTCGTCCATGCCATAGGCGGAGTTGTACTTACCTAATTGCAAGCAACTTGAAATCATGCCTTTATCAATTTATAGGTTACCACCTATCATCAATAATGTTTCTCATTAATTCTCTCGTTGAGTCACTATTAACGTTAGTGACTATAAAAATCCCAGTTTTACATCTTTGTAAAAATGGCTCGGTTTGAGGCCTGAAACGGCCAAGTCTTTGACTCAAGTGTGTGGTTCTCAAGGTCTCGATGAAATCTACAACTTTTGTGTTGAGTCCAAGGACCGGTTTGAACTCTAAATGGGTCATTTCTAGCAAAACCTGAGACTGTTTCAACACTCAGATTTTTGTTCCCAGTTTTGTCCCAGTTTTGGACACCGAGTGAAAAACACCCTAAAAACCTATCTTAGGTTCATTTTTTGCTGAGGCCTATTTGATGTAAAAACTACCGTATCGAAAATTCCTTAAAACACTTTGTTTTACCAAATCCTAAATTCGGACTCTAAGTGGGTCAAAATGGCAAAAATCCGTGGCTGTTTTCTAAGGACAGATTTATGTCCAGCCACCATAATACACATCCATGTATTCACATCCATAAACCATATGCAACTTAATGTAAACACAACCACAACCATAATGACTTTAAGAAATGAAAGCTAAGGGCTTAAATAACTTAATACAACCTTGTGCATAAACAAATACACATAAAACCCTTAGATTGAAAACTAAATTTTTCAACCAATCACCATGAGAAGGGTTTCGATTTTTACCTTTGGTGCTTTGGACTCAAGCACACTTTTGGCTAGGCTTGGGGGGTCAAAATATCGTGGAAAATCAAGGGCTTAAGGTTGGTTTTATGCTAGCCAAGTTACAAAAAAAAATCATTCAAACAACAACTCAAAACTAAGAATCAAAACACAAGGAAAAATCAGTTTTGCACTTACCCTTGGTGCACCCGAAAAGCTTGGTTCGGTCTCCCCTTGCTCAAGCTTGGTAGAGGTCGGTTTTTTTGTGAGTTTTGGTCAAGGTTTTAGCTTGCAAAATGTTGGCTTTTGGGGCTGAGAAGATTCAGTAGCAGCAAGGAAAAGAAGAAGGAAATAGGCTTGTGGTTTTAGGTGTGTGGAAACAACAGTCCATGCCTTATGTCAAGGATGACTTTTATAGGCAAAATTGATCCAACCCACTTAAGCTTAATCCTACTTAATTGTCTACCAAATTAGCCAAATCTTGGGACATATATGCTGCCAATTTTCTGAAGAAATGGGCATGGGCTGCTCATTGGAAGGAGGAAAGAATAAACAATGGTGGTTGACTACTTTTTAGAAACCCTTAAATATAAAATTCTAATGTGTCATGGTTAGGAAGATTATTTTAATGCCACCTTTTGGGCTATGTTTTCTGCAGATTGCAGCTGCTTTTGCAGCCAAGGGGCATGGAAATTTAAGGCTAAATTTTATCTGTGTTGGCTTCTCAACGCAGTCTAATTTTATACTGCGGTGTTCGGTCCTTTCTCGACAGTGTTCCAATTTTCACCAGAAAATTGGTTTTCTGAATCCAATTTTTGTACTGTAAAATCCTAGTTGCTTTCTACTGTCTAAGAGCCCACTATCATTCTAAATTACTGTTTATTTCCTATACTGTGGTTGTGTCTACACTGTGTTGTCCTTTCACACACAAACCGAGGCGTTTCTGGGTGAAATTTCAAACACAGTCTCTCTTGACTAATTTGGATGTGCTGATTTCATTTTTATTAGTTTTACATCCATCGGAGGTCATCTAGACCAGTTTTCGGGATCTATGTGACCCCACCTCGAAAAATGTGTCAGGTGCCGGATTAACTAATTTGGGCGTTTTGAGCCCAAATATATCAGTTTCGAGGTGAGTAAAGGTCGTCTTAACTCTTATCCTAATACTGCGCATCTCTCACTATTCATTATCCATCGTTTTCTACTTAACTGACTGGTCTGAGTACTCCGACTCTGATTTTGTCAGTCTCTAGGTGAGAAGAGGTCATCTGGACCATTTCTTGATGTCGTACCCTTGCTAGGGCTATCTCTCGCTATTGTGCTCAGATGTTCAGTTCGAGTGTTTTGGTGATCTATTTACAATCTTGTGCCAGGAATTGGTTGTCCGGACCAGTTTCCCGACACTGCCTGTCTCATTCATTTATACACATAATAGGGTGGACCGAGTTCACTGCCGGTCGCCCCTTTCGCTAAATGAATAGTACTTAAACAGTACCGTATCTGTTTAGTCTATTCAATGGGGAAATATGCTATATTTTCCAACTTAATTACTCATTGTATAGTAATTAGGTTACATGCAAATTTAAGGGTCTGTGTGACGGCTTTCTACCCATTACACAGCCTTCAACATAGTCTCTAACACGGGCGTGTTTAAGGTAACATGGGCGTGTATACACCGGACACGGCCATGTACTAGCTGGAGTTTTTCAACACGGTCATGTTTCAAAACACAGCCTTTTACACGTTCATTATCCCAAGGGGTACACGACCGTGTTCTTGATCGTGTCTCAGTACACGGCCGTGTTCAGTTACACGGCTACACACACGTACATAGTCTGAGTGGTACACAGCCACTTACACGGCCGTGTACCTGACCGTGTACTTTAAAAATTGTACTAAAATGCCTCAAATTATTCTTCAATTTCTCATTAAATTGAAAATTAAAGTACATAATCGAGGCATTCCTTACAATCTACCCCTCTTACAAAAATTTTCGTCCTTGAAAATTAGAATAAATCCGGAAAGTCTCTTTTCATATCCTCTTCCCGTTTCCAGGTAGCTTCTTTGAGGTTATGATTCCACTGTAATACTTTAATAAGCGGAATCACTTTATTCCTAAGAACCTTATTTTCCTTGGCTAGAATCTGTATGGGTCTCTCTTCATAGGTCAGATCTACATGTACTTCGATTGGCTCTTGGCTCAGTATGTGGGAACTATTCGGCACGTACTTCTTCAACATCGAGACGTGGAAAACATTGTGTACGGAAGGTAGTTCGAGAGGAAGAGCCAATCGGTAGGCTACCTTCCCGACCCTTTCGAGGACATCGAAAGGTCCTATATATCTAGGACTGAGCTTCCCTTTCTTCGCAAAGCGCATCACCCCTTTCATGGGTGCCACCTTGAGGAAAACGGAGTCTCCTTCTTGAAATTCGAGAGGTCTTCGTCGTCTATCCGCATAACTCTTTTGGCAGCTATGCACTGTATCCAGTCTCTCTCGTATAAGCTTCACAGTTTTTGTTATATCCTTGACGAAGTCGGTGTTGGTGAGCTGTCTTTCTCTGGTCTCGTGGCAATGAATCGGGGATCGACATCTTCTTCCACAAACTGCCTCGTACGAAGCCATCCCAATCGAGGAGTGATAGCTATTGTTGTATGAGAACTCTATTAATGGTAGCTTCTGATCCCAATTCCCCTTGAAGTCTAAGACACATGCTCTCAACATATCTTCTAACGTTTGAATAGTCCTCTCAGACTGACCGTCAGTCTGAGGATGGAATGCGGTGCTGAACTTCAATTTGGTTCCCATTGCAGCTTGAACGCTCTACCAAAATGTGACGGCCCGCCCCTCGTAAAGATCATACAACACTATTACAGTTGAGCTTTATTGCTAACTGCGATAGATTGTACTCTCATGGGTCGCCGGCTTATCTCTCTCTATTTTTAAATCATGACGTTTTTTTTGGGAAAATTTTTTTTTTCTCTTTAAACATCATGTAAATATTTCCCACTATTTACTTTGTTGGCAAGTACAAAGTAATTTACATATTACAGTACTTTCGTAAATATATAATATTACAAAAGACTGTTTCTTTTTCCCTTCTCTTTTATCGCTCAGCGGAAAGACTCTGGCAGGACCATATCCCTCGCCCAGTTATCCCATTTGACACGCGCCATCCCGTCCGCATCCAGTCAAACAAGCTACTGAGCTGGTCACTTACCTGCAATATTAGCAAAAATGGTGAGCTACAGGCTTAGTAAGTTCAAACATGCAAGAAATAAAATTTCTATGAATAGTACTATTCATCATGAATAGTATCTTTGACCACTATTCATACATAAATAGTAACTTTGACCACTATTCATACGTGAATAGTAAGGTTGACCACAACACAGTGTCACAACAGTACATCTACCGCGATGTTAGTACTCTCACTAAACTGTCTTATGCTCAATTATGGCATAGTTTCAGTTTTAGGTAATTATCTTTGCTTATGTTCTGGTTTTGAGCTCAGGTTGGCAGTACCATTTAAGTGCGCATGACTGGGAGCGGTACATTAGTGCTGACCTCCACAGCCTTAATCTCATAGCCCCGAAGGCAAAATTGTACATGACTGGGAGCGGTACATCAGTGCTGACCTCCACAGCCTTAATCTCATAGCCCCGAAGGTAAAAGTACCTCCCTGTACGGAAGGCTGGTACGCCAGAAAGTGGTTTCATTATCGACTTTTTAAAATTCTAACCCGGTGACTTCATATTGCCCCGTGGTTAGGAATGGTTCACATTTTAATTTTAGGTGAGTGAGTTTCATTAACCCGCCCTAGTGCCCCAAGCACAATTAACAATGTGTCCATTCTCAATAGTGCCCGTAGCACATTACGTCTCTCTCTCTATTATGTAATAGTACCCGTAGCACATATGTACCTAACTTATAGTTAGTACATCAAAGTTAGCAACAATAATGCTATATGTTGCAGACAGGTAAATGTCTGAACTTACCTTATCGGTCTCTTCTCTTTTTCTCTCTTGGATCTTTGATCGCCCTCCTTGTAGGTCGATTTTTGGATCCTACAGACAAAACCTTGTCTGTTAATTTCATTTCCATTTATAGCTTTTATTTTTTTCATTTAAAAGCTTAAATAAAACCTATTTATAACTTTTTAGGCTTTATTTATCATTTTCCCCATTTTTCTCAACTTTTGTAAAATTACGATTTTGCCCCTGTATTTTGGTAAAATTACGATTTTACCCCAATCTTTTGGTAAAATTACGATTTTACCCCTGATGGAAATTTTCCCGATCCAGACTGCATTTTCGGCTCTCAGGAACTTTTCTGACTCTTTTCTAATCATTACCGGGTTCGTTTATATTTTATTTTCATTTTTCACTTTCCCAACCCTCGGGAAGCACTATTCCGACCCTTACGTCGGTTTAGTGATTTTCTATCGTTTCGGAGCCTCAAATGGAAGTTTCACTAGTATTTAAAACGTTCATCTAGACTTTCCCGACCTAGGTCTCTGAGGCTCGGATTTTCCGTTCCCGACTCGGACCTTTATTTGGTTTCCAAAAACGCCCCCCCCTCGGGGTCGATTTTTCAATTTCACTCGTGTTTTACATTTTCAAGGGGACGGGTTACTATTCACGAACCACCCCTTAGGTTTTCCTTATCAAATTTTCCGTTAGGGACTCGGGTTTCCGACCTGACCCCAAACTTTTTATTTTTATTTCCATTTTACCCCAAATGCTGTTTTCGAAATTTCGACAGCATTTCGGCGTAATTTTAAGGCTTCCGGCGTTAGGTACGCGTCGAACCATATGTACCTACCACGTACTATACCACAAGCCTATTTTATGTAAAAGTTTTCCAAACTTTTACATAAAAGCTCACAAAATTCCAATTTGCATTTTAACCCACATTACACAAAATTTTTTCCATTTTCATCCTTAGTTTTTGGCCACGGTTTTGACAATCAAAACCTAACCAAAACTTCTCAAATTTTCACCAAATCTTAGGCTATTAAATGTCATTTTCTCCACACATTTTCAAGCCCATTTTCATTGCATTTTTCAACAATTTTCCTAAGGTTTTTACCATATATAACCCACGGCCTCATTAAGGGAAACTTATCCCAAAATTTTCTTTTCTAGCTTTCATTCACAATTTCATCGTTTACATTATAAAATGCATGATTCCAATTAACCAAACATCAAGTAAACCATGAAAATTTTCTTCCAAACCCTTGTTACCCCACGGCCACATTACGGTAGTTCACACCAAAATATTTTTTCAAGCTTTTCATAATGCAAACCATGCTTTATTCTTAACAAAATTTAAATTGAAAGCATGTTAACAATTAAACCACAAAAATTTCTCATTGCTTACTCTTGGTAACCCACGGTTTTACCCTTGGAAAACCAACAAAATTTTGGTTTTTCTTTAAACCAATTACATGGTTTTCTTACTAATCACACCCTTAACAAAACCCAAACACCAAATCAATGAAAACAACCAAAATTTTTTTCCATCTTTTTTCACTATTCATCACACGGTTTTCTTGAAAAAAAACCAAGAAAAAGTTCAATCCAAGGGGAGTTACCTTGTTCACTTGCTTCCTTTGTCTTCAAGGAATGCTTTGACACAATTTTTGTGAAAGAAAATTGAAGGAATAGCTTGGTTCCTCTTGGGTTACTCACGGCTCACTATGGAAGAACACTTAGAAATTTTTGTTCTTTGGTTTTTGCTTCAAAATATGTCTCGGCCTTTTGTTCCCAAAAAGTGGCCGACTTAACCATGAAATAAGCCAATTAATTTGGCCTTTAACCAATCAAATTTCAACACATTTCACCTTAATTCTTTCCAACATTTTCCAAAAATCAAAATGGTGAATTTTGGCCAAATCTTGGCCTTTAGATCAAAAAGCAAATGAATCATAGCCATTAATGCTACCAACCACCATTTTCTTCCCATTTATTAAAGGGATTTATGATGTCATAAATGCTAAAGCAAAAGTTGACTTCACATTAATTCGACTACTTTTTGACCGATACCGGTTCGAGCCGAAATTTTCCTGAAATCGTCCCGACGTGTTCCTGAGGTCTCCTGTGCAGTCGGATCAATATAAATTGCTTCCGTTTGATCAAAATTAATCCCGGAAGTTTTCCGTCTTTTATTGCCCCGTTAGGGTTTTCAATGCCGGTTTTGGCATCGTTTGACCCGTTTCAACTCAGTGAATTTTTCCAACACTGAATTCTTACTCGTCAGTATTGTTAGAACATTTTCATATATTCTAAACAATATAAATACATTTATTTCACTCTTTAAATAGTACAAATTGTTATATACATACATTTGTACATTTTCATCCGAGAATTGCCTGAATTTCCCGGTTGTCACACAAAACCTTGAAGTGAAGTGTCCATCGTTATCTGAGATGATCGATTTAGGTACTCCGTGTAGTCTTACTACTTGAGTGACATACATTTCTGTTAACCTCTCTACTGAGCAGCTCAACTTCATGGCTAAAAATTGAGCTGACTTCGTTAGTCGATCTACAATTACCCAGATGGCATCGTTCCCGCTTGAGGTTCTGGGCAATCCGACCATGAAATCCATGGTAATTTGCTCCCATTTCCACTCTGGTAGCTCGATCTTCTGTAGCTCTCCTCCTGGTCGCTGGTGTTCTGCTTTAATTTTCTAGTAGGTGAGGCACCTTGCTACGAACTCGGTGACGTCATTCTTCATGTTTGGCCACCAAAAACTTCCTTTCAAGCCCTGGTACATCTTATTTGCCCCTAGATGTATCGATTACGGCGTGTCATGAGCTTCTGACAGGATCCGCTTCTTGAGTTCTTCATCCTTTGGAACACACACTCTATCACCGAAATAGAGTATACCATCCTTAGAGACCTGAAATTCTAAATTCTGGTCCGCCATTGCCTCCCTTTTGAGCTTGTGCAAGGACGAATCGAGGTCCTGGCCGGCCTTGATTTCCTCTATGAGCATTGATTGGAGGGTCATTTCGGACAACCTTCCTGTTAACATCTCAATCTCGCTGCTTCGTAGCTCCTTTTGCAATGCTTCCGGTAGGGCTTGGATGGTCATAAGCGTCGAAGAATGCATCCTGCTCAACGCGTTAGCCATCTTATTGGCTTTCCCTGGGTGATATAGGATTTCACAGTCGTAATCCTTTACCAGCTCCAGCCATCTTTGTTGCCTCATATTAAGCTCCTTCTGCGTGAAAATGTATTTGAGGCTCTGGTGGTTCATGTAGATCTCGCATTTGAGGCCATATAGGTAATGTCTCCATATTTTAAGTGCAAAGACCACCGCTGCAAGCTCTAAGTCATGCGTCGGGTAGTTCCTTTCGTGGTTCTTGAGTTGTCGCGAGGCGTATGCGACTACGCTACCACCTTGCATCAATACAGCTCTTAGTCTAGTCTTGGATGCGTCGCTGTAAATTATGAAATTTCCTTTTCAGCATCTGGTATGGTCAGGATTGGAGCGCTCATGAGTCAGCTTTTTAGCTCCTGAAAGCTCTTTTCGCACTTGTCAGACCACTCATACTTCTTTTCCTTCTTGGTTAGCGTCGTGAGTGGTGCAGCTAGCTTCGAGAATCCTTTTACAAAGCATCGGTAGTATCCTGCTAAACCTAAGAAGCTGTGAATTTCTATTACGTTCTTCGGAGTTGGCCAATTGTTAACTGCTTCTAACTTGGCTAGGTCCATGGATACTCCCTCATGGGAGACCACGTGACCGAGAAAATGAACCTTCTCCGGCCAAAATTCACACTTAGAGAATTTGGCATACAGTCGATGCTCCTTAAGCTTGAGTAGGATGGCTTTCAAATGCTCCGCATGCTCTTCCTTTGTCTTAGAATATACAAGTATGTCATCGATAAACACAATGACAAACTTGTCTATGAACTCCTTCAATACTCGGTTCATTGGATCCATGAAGGCGGCAAGTGCGTTTGTCAGCCCGAACGACATAACGAGGAACTTGTAATGTCCATATCGAGTTCGGAATGCCGTCTTAGGGATGTCTGCATCTCAGATCCGTAATTGGTGGTACCTGGAACGTAGGTCGATCTTGGAAAACACAACAGCACCTCGTAGCTGGTCGAACAAATTGTCGATCCGTGGCAACGGATACTTGTTCTTGATCATGATCTTGTTCAGCTCCCGGTAGTCTATGCACATTCGTAACGTTCCGTCTTTCTTCTTTACAAATAAGACTGGTGCTCCCCATGGTGAGCAGCTCTATCGAATGAAACCTTTGTCCATCAGCTCCTTTAACTGAGTTTGAAGCTCCTTCAATTCCGCCGGGGCCATTCTGTAGGGGGCCTTAGACACGGGTGCTGATCTTGGTAACAATTCAATTTCGAACGATATCTCCCGCTCTGGCAGAAGTCCTAGAAGATCTTTAGGGAATACTTCCGTGAACTCCTTTACTACTGGTACGTTGTTCAGTCTGGTTTCCGCTTCCTGGGTCGTATCCATTATGTGTGCGAGAAAACTGGTGCATCCACTAGATAGTAGCTGGTAAGCCTTCATTGCCAATATCATCGTCTTTGGTCACTTCGACGACAAGTCCTTGTAGCAAATCTTTCGTGTCCACTTGGGTGGAAGGTCACCTCCTGTCTCTGACAGTCTATAACGGCGTGGTACTTGGCGAGGAAATCCATTCCTATAATCACGTCGTAGTCACACATCTCGATAACGATTAGGTCCGCACTCAACTCATGCCCGCTGATAACTATTGGTACGTGACGTACCCGATAGCTAGACAACAAAACTTCCCCAGAGGGAAGGGCAATTCGAAAAGTCTGGTTCATCTTATCTAAGTTCCTGCCTAACCTCCTAGCAAATTCTGATGATGCAAAAGAATGCATAGTGCCGGAATCAAACAAAACTAGTGCAGTGGAGTTGGCGATATAAAGCTGACCAGTCACCACGGTCGAAGTTCCGGCTTCTGCATCCTCGCGAGTAAAGGCATAAATCCTCCCCTGTAGCTCTAGAGCTTCCAATTTTCCTTGGCTAATCAGTGGGCCTTTAATCCTTCCTTGGGCGGCGTGCAGCTATCCGCTAGTAGGGCAGGCTTGACCTTGTTGATTTTACGGGTTTGAGCGGTGGTGTTTGGCGAACTGGCCTTCCTTGCCACATATGTAACAGCCACTGGTGCCCTGGCGACACTATCCCGGATGGTTCCTTCTGCATTTTGGGCAAGGCGGGTGTTGATTTCCGTTTCCTCCTCGGTAATTTTTCTTCTGAGGAAAGTTCCTTTGCTGGCCTTGATTGCCTGGATTCCCTATTGTGATAACCGGGAAATTTAGGCAATTCTCAGAAGAAAATGTACAAATGTATGTATATAACAATTTGTACTATTTAAAGAGTGAAATAAATGTATTTATATTGTTTAGAATATATTAAAATGTTCTAACAATACTGACGAGTAAAAATTCAGTGTTGGAAAAATTCACTGAGTTGAAACGGGCGGAACGGTGCCAAAAACGGCATTGAAAACCCTAACCGGGCAATAAAAGACGGAAAACTTCCGGGATTGATTTGATCAAATGGAAGCAGTTTAAATTGATCCGACTGCACAGGAGACCTCAGGAACCCGCCGGGACGATTTCAGGAAAATTTTGGCTCGAACCGGTATCGGTCAAAAAGTAGTCGAATTAATATGAATAGTAAAATTCAAAGTCAACATATGCTTTTGCATTTATGACATCATAAATCCATTTAATAAATGGAAGGAAAATGGTGGTTGGTAGCATTAATGGCCATGATTTAGTTGCTTTTTGATCTAAAGGCCAAGATTTGGCCAAAAATCCACCATTTTAATTTTTGAAAACTATGGAAAGAATTAGGCTTGAAATGTGTTGAGTTTTGATTGGTTGAAAGCCAAATTAATTGGCTTATTTGTTGCATAAGTCGGCAACTTTTGGGAGCAAATTGGCCGAGACAATTTTGAAGCCAAAACCAAGAACAAAAATTTTTCTAAGTGTTCCATGGTGAGTACGTGAGCAACCAAAGAGGAACCAAGTGATTTCTTCAAGCTTTCTTCACAAAATTGGTGCCAAACCTTTCATTGAAGCCTAAAGAAGCAAGTGAATAAGGTAACTCTCCTTGGTTTGAAATTTTTCTTGATTTTTCTTCAAGAAATCCGTGTAATGAATAGTGTAGAGGATGGAAAATTTTTGGTTTGTTTTGATTGATTTGGTGCTTGGGTTTTGTTAAGGGTGTAATTAGGAGAAAAACCATGTATTTGGTTTAAGGAAAAACCAAATTTTGGTTGGTTTTCCAAGGGTAAAACCGTGGGTTACCAAGAGTAATCAATGAGAAATTTTTGTGGTTTAAGTGTTAACATGCTTTAAATCATAATTTGGTCTAATGTAAAGCATGAATTGCATGATGGAAAGCTTGGAAAAAAAAATGTGGTGTGAACTTACCCTAAAAGGCCGTGGGTTAATTAGGGTTTGGTGAAAAATTTTGCATGGTTTACTTGATGTTTGGATGATTTAAATCATGCATTGTATTATGTAAAGGATGGAATTGTGATTGAAAGTAAGAAAAGAAAATTTGGGGTATGTTTCTCTTAATGTGGCCGTAGGTTGTAATGATGAAAAACCCTAGGAATTGTGTTGAAAAATACAATGAAATTGGCTTGAAAATGTGCTAAAAAAATGACATTGGAATAGCCAAAAATTTGGTGGAAAATTTGAGAAATTTTGGTCAGGTTTTGAGTGTTAAAAACCGAGACCAAACTAAGGGCAAAATTGAAAAAAAATTTTGTGTAATGTGGTTCAAAATGAGAATTTAATTTTGTGAGCTTTTATGTAAAAGTTTGGAAAACTTTTACATAAAATAGGCTTGTGGTATAGTACGTGGCAGGTACATATGGTTCGAGGCGTACCTAACGCCGGTAGCCTTAAAATTACGCCGAAATGTTGTCAAAATTTCGAAAACGGCATTTGGGGTAAAATGGAAATTAAAAATAAAAGTTTGGGGTCGGGTCGGAAACCCGAGTCCCTAACGGAAGATTGAATAAGGAAAACCTAAGGGGGGGTTTGTGAATAGTAACCCGTTCCCTTGAAAATGTAAAACGTGAGTGAAACTGAAAAACCGACCCCGAGGGGGGGCGTTTTTGGAAACGAAATAAAGGTCCGAGTCGGGAACGGAAAATCCGAGCCTCGGAGACCTAGATCGGGAATGTCTAGATGAACGTTTTAAATACTAGTGAAACGTCCATTTGAGGCTCCGAAACGATAGAAAATCACTAAACTGACGTAGGGGTCGGAATAGTGCTTCCCGAGGGTCGGGAAAGTGAAAAATAGAAATAAAATAGAAATGAACCCGGTAATGATTAGAAAAGAGTCAGAAAAGTTCCTGAGAGCAAAAAAAATGCAGTCTGGATCGAGAAAATTCCGTCAGGGGCAAAATTACAATTTTACCAAAATATTGGGGCAAAATCGTAATTTTGTAAAAGTTGAGAAAAATGGGGAAAATGATAAATAAAGCCTAAAAAGTTATAAATAGGTTTTATTTAAGCTTTTTAATGAAAAATAAAAGCTATAAATGGAAATGAAATTAACAGACAAGGTTTTGTCTGTAGGATCCAAAAATCGACCACAAGGAAGGCGATCAAAGATCCAAGAGAGAAAAAGGGAAGAGACTGATAAGGTAAGTTCAGACATTTACCTGTCTGCAACATATAGCATTATTGTTGCTAACTTTAATGTACTAACTATAAGTTAGGTACATATGTGCTACGGGTACTATTATAGAATAGAGAGAGAGACGTAATGTGCTACGGGCACTATTGAGAATCGACACATTGTTAATTGTGCTTCGGGCACTAGAGCGAGGTTAATGAAACTCACTCCCCTAAAAATTAAAATGTGAACCATTCCTAACCACGGGGCAATATGAAGTCACCGGGTTAGAACTTAAAAAGTCGGTAATGAAACCACTTTCTGGCGTACCAGCCTTCCGTACAGGGAGGTACTTTTGCCTTCGGGGCTATGAGATTAAGGCTGTGGAGGTCAGCACTGATGTACCGCTCCCAGTCATGTACAATTTTGCCTTCGGGGCTATGAGATTAAGGTTGTGGAGGTCAGCACTAATGTACCGCTCCAAGTCATGCGCACTTAAATGGTACTGCCAACCTGAGCTCAAAACCAGAACATAAGCAAAGATAATTACCTAAAACTGAAACTATGCCATAATTAAGCATAAGACAGTTTCGTGAGGGTACTAAGATCGCGGTAGATGTACCATTGTGACACTGTGTTGTGGTCAAACTTACTATTCACAATGAATAGTGGTCAAAGTTACTATTTACGTATGAATAGTGGTCAATGATACTATTCATGATGAATAGTTGTCAATGATACTATTCATGATGAATAGTACTATTCATAGAAATTTTATTTCTTGCATGTTTGAACTTACTGAGCTTGTAGCTCACCATTTTTGCTTATGTTGCAGGTAAGCGACCAGCTCAGTAGCTTGTTTGACTGGATGGCGTACGGGATGGCGCGTGTCAAATGGGATAAGTGGGCGAAGGATATGGTCCTGCCAGAGTCTTTCCGCTGAGCGATAAAAAAAAGAAGGGAAAAAGAAACAGTCTTTTCTAATATTATATATTTTACGAAAGTACTGTAATATGTAAATTACTTTGTACTTGCCAACAAAGTAAATAGTAGAAAATGTTTTGTATGATGTTTAAGGAAAAAAAAAATTTCCCCAAAAAACGTCATGATGGAAAGAGAGATAGATTAGCCGGCGACCCATGAGAGTACAATCTATCGCAGTTAACGATAAAGCTTAACTGTAATAGTATTGTATGATCTCTACGAGGGGCGTGCCGCCACACCTATCCTCTTATTGTTGTAGTTGGATGGCCGGTTGTGTTGGTTGTTTCCCGTACTCTGCCCTCTGTGCTGAAATTCAGAGTGTTGTCTGCCCTTGGTTGGCTTCGACTGGTTCTTCTCTTCTCTCTTTGCCTTGAAGATCTATGCCCTCCTTTCTTTGTCTTGGGCTAGCCAATACTCAGCCCGGATGGCTCTACTGACACATTAGGCCATGGTTGTTGGCCAATGGCTGCTGCTGCAGACTTAGACAGCTATATCCGTCCGGAACATTTTTAGCATCCTCTTGACCTTTTCCTTCTCAGTCGGCACTAGGTCGGGGCAAAGTGGGGTTAGCTGTTCAAATTTTCTTATGGCCTCCATGACTGTCATGCTTTCTTGGTGCAAGTTGTTAAATTCATCTTGCTGGACTGCTAAAGCTTCGTCATTGAAGTACATTTCCCTGAACTCAGCAATGAAGTCTACCCAGTTCATTTCGTTGATGTTCCTTCTGATAGCCACAGTCTTTCACCACTGGCGTGCTCTTTTCTATAGAGCTAGGGATGTGCATATGACTTTCTCTCCTTCAGTAAGTCCCACGAGGTCTAGGATGACCTGGACATCAGTCAACCAATCGTCGGCTTCAATGGGGTTCGTAGTCCCTTCAAATTCAGGCACCTTCATGCGCCTGAACTGCTCGTATAAGTTGCCCTCCCTATTGGCCGGTACAATAACATTCGCTACTGCAGGAGCAGCCACAGCCGGTGGTGCTAGCATCGCTTGGGCTGGTGGGGTCGCTTGCTCTCTGGGAGCGTTGGGGGCTGTTAGTGCAGCTTGAACTGGTACCTCCACAGGTTGTGGTGCTTATTGTTGTTGGTTCATCTGTTCTCTAAGCTGGTTAAGCTGCCGTTGTTGATTTACCATCATTTCCTGCATCGTTGCGAGACGTGCCAGTAGCTCGTCGTCTCGCGTAGCTTGGTTTGTTTGGGCTCTTGTTCTTGCCATTGTCACCTATGTAGCCCTATCATACATGGAAAAAGAGAACATAAGCTTCTCAAATTTTGTACTTGGGATTCATATTTACATATCATTTTCCTTCTTACTAAACAACTTCATTTAAGCATCATGGATATAAATATACATATTATATCTTTCCTTTCTTCTCTTATTCTTATGATGTTCAATACAACTATCGCGTCGTATTGGGACATCATCTGAGTGCCAAGAACCGTCCTGTACTCTTTACCATACTTGATCATACTCATAGAGAAATCATATTTAGGCCCTCAGGGCAAAATGATACTACTTTTCATAAAACATCTCATAAAACATATATATTTTAAATTTGGTGGGAGTGACACACACTTCCTAAAATACGATCCCATTAAGTACATTAAGTTGAGTCAGACGGGGAAAGCTACTGTTTCCCTCTACTTAGATACATAACAAAATTTTTTGTGAAAAGGTTACTACTACTCAAAGGATAATCCTGACTCTGCGTCGGACATTTCCTCATTCTCACTTTCACTCAGGGGAAACTCCTCGGGGTCTTCATCCTCGTCTCCCTAAGCAAAATCAACTTCATGATCACTGGCGATGATGACTTGGGGCTCATACATTTCTACTCCCTCATCGTCACTGATGTGATCAGAGATCTCCTCCTCCTCATCGTTAGGTTGGACATCGGGGATAGCCTCATCACCATTTTCATCCATACGGTGTCCGGGAGACAGAGCGGCTGGTTCGTGGTTAAGTGTTACCTTCTCAGCATCCACTATGTCTTGGATCAGGCGCCTCAAGTCTTCATGTGGTGGAGTATAGGGAACGAGGCCCCTCACATACCCTGGTATCTCTCCCCATAGCAGGTCAACTACATCTGAAAAGTGTCTATCCTGAGGGATATGAGGCAACGTGGCATCTAGAAATCTCTGACAATAATGTGCCATGGTCTCTCCCTCATAGAGATCCCAAGTGCCAGAGAGGATCTAGTATCGTTGCTCGCACATATCCATCCAGATATCGGCCTCCTTAGCTGGATCATCAGAGTTGGGAAGGTCTTGGTAGAACTCATCCCACTGCATCGCTAGACCCCTGATCCTGCATCGATCATTCCACCATGTCATTAATGGTCCTCGCAATCGGCTACTGGCCATTACCACCTGTAGACGAGGCAGAATATGGCACCCTTCGAAGATTGTCTCCATATGATGAATCCAATAAGGGAGTTCGTATGGGTTACTGCTGTCGTATGTGTGTGGTTGCATGGCAGCGAAAGCTACGCTGGCTTCTCGGTCCTCTCGCACTTGCTGAGGGTCAACCGGTGCAGCTATTCTCCTATTATAATCTAATCGTCAACTCATATACTAAATTTTGAAAAACAAAAGCTAACTTACTTGGACAGATGAGGCAGGCGTCCGGCGATGTGAGGTAGGTTGGCAGGAAACCACTCTGATACCAACTGTGACGCCCCGTGCCCTTAGTGGCCTGGACCGTCACTTAAAGACTGAACTTGCTGGCTTATCTTATACTTTCTAGATATCATAAAATTAGGGATTTTTTTTCATATGTACGTATTTATTGTATACGTACGTATACCGATTACTATTCAAAAATACTATTTAACAATTACTATTCAAAAAATACTATTTAACGATTACTATTCAAAAATACGATTTACGGTTACTATTTAAAAATACCATTTAACGATTACTATTCAAAAATATAGTTTATGGTTACCATTCAAAAATACTATGTAACGGTTACTATTCAAATATACTGTCTGACAATTACTATTATAAGTACTATTTAATCATTACTATTCAAAATACTGATACTCAAATTTTGTGGAAGATAAACTCGCGGTGTCTCCATAATCTCACCCTTACATCCGCCTCCGCCGCCACCATCGCCCATTGGGGATTAAGTTGTAGGACACTTACCTACAGCATTAACACACTACGTGAGCTTTACGCCCAGTAAGTACAACATGTTTACCACAAAACATGTTTAAACATAGTACATACTTAAAATAGCCGGAGAGCCATACTTAAACATGTTTAAACATGTTTCCGGTTATGTTCATTTACGCTTCAAACTTCCCTTTTCTTTTCTTCTCTATTAAGGGCCCATGTGTCAGTACCGTGCATGCACAGACCATCGGTAACACCCGTGGTAAAATAGCCGGAGAGCCATCAACAGATGCTCAACTATCGACTTTAACTTAAAAACCCCTTCATTTGAAAGGGCCGGTACGACACGCTTAGTACTTTCCGTCTTGTTTATCTTTCCTAGCCATATGCTTCTCCAAGCTATCCCAACTCCTACATGGTAGGGACGCATGGAATCTAACTTGCTTTTTCATCAATCTAATTGATTGTGAAACTACATGCTCTTAAACATGAGGTGCAATATCATGTGCATGGCATACATATTTTAACATACTGTAAAATATCATATAAAATCATTTTTGTTCATGCCATAGGCGGAGTTGTACTTACCTAATTGCAAGCAACTTGAAATCATGCCTTTATCAATTCACAGGTTACCACCTGTCATCAATAACGTTTCTCATTAATTCTCTCGTTGAGTCACTATTAACGTTAGTGACTATAACTTGCATTTCTATAGGGTACCGAGGCCCGTCGGTACTCTATTGGCCTTGTATGGGGATTTGGTGTCTAACTCGTATTGTATTCAATCAATCGTCTACTTGATAGATTAATCATCGTTCCTCACTATGTTGTTCAAAACGCGGTCCTTGACTGGTTTACCACTTAGTCAACTGACCGGTTAACTCACGTGTTGGTAACTAAGTAGTCTATCGAGTTACTATACATAAACTTAGTGTAGTAACCAACAGGGTTATTGTGCTTGTTGGGGTGTGGTAGCCTATCGGGCTACTAAGGCTCGTCTGGTGTAATGGCCCACCGGGCCACTATGGCTTGTTTGGGGTAGTAACCTACTGGGCTACTAAGGCTTGTTTGGTGTGATGGCACACCGAGCCACTATGGCTTGTCTGGGGTAGTAGCCTACCGGGCTACTAAGACTTGTTTGGTATGGTAGCCTAGCGGGCTACACGCACTATATTTTTCTTTGAAAAAAGTTTGGGTTGGCTTGTAAAAATCTTGGAAAAATTCTTTATTTTGAAACCGCCCCCTTATCACCCTGTTGGAAGGTGGGGGACATTTTTATAAAAACCTTGTTCATATTTTAAAGTGTTGAAAACACATTTTTATCTTGAAGTGTATAAATTATATTTTTAAAGCTTGCATTTTAAAGGTGGTTTTTAAACCACTTTTGAAAACAATTTTGAAACTTAGTCTAAACGACTTTGTTTGAAATTTTGTCAAACATGAAATTTTTCATCCTTGACAAGATGAAAAATCTCATGTTCATCTTGGAGGCTAAATCTAACTCTAACGGCTCCTAATTTCATTAAACCCGTGGGCTTGGTGCCCAGTTTTTTTTGTAAAAATCCCAGTTTTACGTCTTTGTAAAAACGGCTCAGTTTGAGGCCCGAAACGACCGAGTTTTTGACTCACGCAGGCGGTTCTCAAGGTCTCGACGAGATCTACAACTTTTGTGTTGAGTCCAAGGACCGGTTCAGACTCTAAGTGGGTCATTTCTAGCAAAACCTGAGACTGTTTCAATACTCAGATTTTTGATCCCAGTATTGTCCCAGTTTCAAAACCCGAAACACCCTAAAAACCTATCTTAGGATCGTTTTTGGCCGCGGCCTATATGATGCAAAAACGACCATATCGAAATTTCCTTAAAACACCGTGTTTTACCAAATCCCAGATTCGGAACCTAAGTGGGTTAAAATGGCCAAAATCCGTGGCTATTTTCTAAGGATAGATTTGTGTCCAACCACCATAATACACATCCATAAGCCATATGCAACTTAAAGTAAACACAACCACAACCATAATGACTTTAAGAAATGAAAGCTAAAGGCTCAAATAACTTAATACAACCTTGTGCATAAACAAATACACATAAAACCCTTAGATTGAAAACTAAATTTTTCAACCAATCACCATGAGAAGGGTTTCGGTTTTTACCTTTGGTGCTTTGGACTCAAGCACACTTTTGGCTAGGCTTGGGGGGTCAAAATACAGTGGAAACTCAAGCGCTTAAGGTTGGTTTTATGCTAGCCAAGTTACCAAAAAAAAAAAATCGTTCAAACAACAACTCAAAACTAAGAATCAAAACACAAGGAAAAATCGGTTTTGCACTTACCCTTGGTCCACCCGAAAAGCTTGGTTCGGTCTCCCCTTGCTCAAGCTTGGAAGAGGTCAGTTTTTTTGTGAGTTTTGGTCAAGGTTTTGGCTTGCAAAATGTTGGCTTTTGGGGCTGAGAAGATTTGGCAGTAGCAAGGAAAAGAAGAAGGAAGAATGCTTGTGGTTTTAGGTGTGTAGAAACAAAAGTCCATGCCTTATGTCAAGGGTGCCTTTTGTGGGCAAAATTGATCCAACTCACTTAAGCTTGATCCTACTTAATTGTCGACCAAATTAGCCAAATCTTGGGACAAATATGCTGCCAATTTTCTGAAGAAATGGGCGTGGCTGCTCATTGGAAGGAGGAAAGAATAAACAATGGTTGTTGACTACTTTTTAGAAACCCTTGAATATAAAATTCTAATGTGTCATGGCTAGGAAGATTATTTTAATGCCACCTTTTGGGCTATGTTTGCTGCAAATTGCAGCTGCTTTTGCAGCTAAGGGGCATGGAAATTTAAGGCTAAATTTTATCTGTGTTGGCTTCTCAATGTAGTCTAATTTTATACTGTGGTGTTCGGTCCTTTCTCAGCAGTGTTCCAATTTTCACTAGAAAATTGGTTTTCTAAATTCGATTTTTATACTGTAAAATCCTGGTTGTTTTCTACTGTCTAAGAGCCCACTATTAGTCTAAATTACTGTTTATGTCCTATACTGTGGTTGTATCTACACTGTGTTGTCTTTCACACGCAAACCGAGGCGTTTCCAGGTGAAATTTCAGACACAATCTCTCTTGACTAATTTGGACGTGCTAATTTCATTTTTATCAGTTTTACATCCATCGGAGGTCATCTAGACTAGTTTTCGGGATCTGTGTGACCCCGCCTTGAAAAACATGTCAGGTGCTCGATTGACTAATTTGGGCGTTCTGAGCCCAAATATATCAGTTTCGGGGTGAGCAAAGGTCGTCTTGACCCTCATCCTAATACTGCATATCTCTCACTATTCGTTATCCACTGTTTTCTACTTAACTGACTGGTCTGAGTGCTCCGGCTCTGATTTTGTCAGTCTCTAGGTGAGAAGAGGTCATCTGGACCATTTCTGAATGTCGTACCCTTGCTAGGGCTATCTCTCGCTATTGTGCTCAGATGTTCGGTCCGAGCATTCTGGTGATCTATTTACCAGTCTTGTGTCAAGAATTGCTCGTCCAGACCAGTTTCCTGACACTGCTTGCCTCATTCATTTATACATATAATAGGGTGGGCCGGGTTCACTGTCGGTCACCCCTTTCACTGCATGAATAGTACTTAAACAGTATCGTATCTGTTTAGTCTATTCAATGGGGAAATATACTATATTTTCCAACTTAATTACTCATTGCATAGTAATTAGGTTTCATGCAAATTTGAGGGTCTGTGTAACGGCTTTTTGCCCATTACATGGCCTTCAACACAGTCTCTAACACAGGCGTGTTTAAGGTAACACGGGCGTGTATACACCAGACACGACTGTGTACTAGCTAGAGTTTTTCAACACGGCCATGTTTCAAAACACGGCCTTTTACATGTTCATTAACCCGAGGGGTACACGGCCTCTTACACGGCCGTGTTCTTGACCATGTCTCAGTACACGGCCGTGTTCTTGACCATGTCTCAGTACACGGCCATGTTCAATTACATGGCTACACACACGTACACAGTCTGAGTGGTACACGACCACTTACACAGCCGTGTACCTGACCGTGTACTTTAAAAATTACACTAAAATGCCTCAAATTATTCTTCAATTTCTCATTAAATTGAAAATTAAACTACATGATCGGGGCGGTCCTTACAACTCAGGGCACAGGACGTCACAGAATCGTATCTCGGGCTCGACACGAAAGTTGTAGATGTCATTGAAACCTTTAAGATGACCTGCGTGTGTTTTAAAATTTGGTTATTTCAGACCTCAAACAGATCCGTTTTTAAAATAGCGTAAAACTGGAAACATTTCAAAAACTAGGCATAAGTAGCTACGAGTTTAGTGAGTTTAGGACCCATTAGAGTTTGATTTGAGCTCCGTAGTGAACACGAGAGTTGTTCATCTCATCGAGGAAGAAAGGTTTTATGATTCCCAAATTTCCAAACTAAGTCGTTTCAAACACGTTTTTAAAACAGTTTCGATAAATGGTTCAAAAACCACCTTTAGAATGCAAACACCAAAATGTGTTCTAACCTTTTTAGAATCAGAATATGGTTTTACTAAAATGGCCCCACCCTCCAATGGGGTGATAAGGGGATGGTTTCAAAGTACATATTTTTCCCAAGAATTTTATAAGGCAACCAAAATAATTTTTGCAAAATAAACAAAACAGTAGCGGTAGCCCGGTAGACTACCACATCAAACAAGCTTAGTAACCCGTAAGCTACCGAGTCAACAATGCTCGAGGTAACCAGTCAGTTGACTGGTCGATCAACTAGTTAAGGATTGAGTTTGCATGATATAGTGAGGAATGATGATTAATTTGTCAAGTAGACAACTTAATCAAACACGATAGAAGTTAGATACTAAATTCTCAAAGTAGAACAGTTGGGTACCGATGGACCTCAGTATCATACAATGATACAAGTTATAGTCACTAACGGTAGTAGTGGTCAAAAAACGATGTTAATTAATTTATTGGATAATAAATTAATTAGCCATGATTAGACAATCAAACTCACCAAAATAGAGCAAGTTAATACCAACGACAATCAGTACCATACGTTAGTATCCGCTTTAGTCACTAACGGTATTAGTGACTTAACAAAAGTATTAATAGAATCCGTATTGATGACAAGTAGTCACCTGTAATTTGACAAAGGTGAGAGTACAAGTAGTCACTTGTAAACTAGGTAAGTACAACTCCGCCTACAGCATGCGTAAAATGAATATAAAGTATTGATTTTTATAGTATGTTAAGTATGCAATTCATGCACCATTGATGCATCATATGTTAAGAAAACATATAGTTTCACAATCGCATTGATTGATGAAAGCATGAGTTAGATGCCATGTGTCCCTATCACGTAAGATTTGGGACAACTTAGTAGAGCATATGGCCAAATTAGTTAAACAAGTCAGAATTTAATAAGCATGTCATACCGACCTTTTCTGTTGAAGAGGTTTTTCAAGTTAAAGTAAGATAAGCCTCCATTGACGGCTCTTAAGTTAGTGATCACGGACGTTTTCGATCATCTGCGCGCACTCGGTACAAATGAACGGGCCTTCAGCTAGACATAGGAAAGAAAAAGAATATTAAAGCATAAATAAGCATAACTGGATCATGCATTATTCACAGTATGCATTAGTTATAGTTCACTATGCTTCCAATAGATATGCATTCAATACACGATGTTTTTGTTATGCGTTCATTATGTTATGTTTCAGTTCTGTACTCAATGATGTGTGAGGTTCTGATATGTTATGTGACAATCGGGAAATTTCATCGTTCTCGAAAAAATTGATACATGGAATATACATGATGAATTTCACGTTTAAAATGTGAAATGTAGTGATTTTATTTTGTGTGTACGTATGTGTGTCATATACAGTATCAAGAAACTGGTCAAAATGACCTTTTCTTGATATAAAACTGATATATTTAGATTCAGTATGCTTAATTTAGTCAATTAAGCATAAAATGTAAATTTTGACTGGGAAATATGCAGTACCAGAAAACTAGTCGAGATGACCTCGAATGAAGTTGAAACTGATAAATTTGGATTCAGCACGTCCAAATTAGTCAGTATAGCCCATCAGAATGCTCAAATTAGTTAATTGAGCATAAAGGTAATTTTTGACCAGGAAATATGCGGTACCGGAAACTGGTCAAGATGACCTCAGATGAAAATAAAACTGATATATTTGGGTTTAGGACGCCCAAATTAGTCAGGATAGCTCATGTCGAAATTTTGGACAAAAAAAAGTATAAAAAGGGGGGAAAATCAGAAATTGTCAAACAGTCCCCCATATTTTTCCTCTCTCTCTTGTCCCCCATACCCCCACGAATGAACCATAATTAACTACCAGAAACAGTGTCCGTTTTTGACATTGTTGACACCTTTTGAAAGCTCTCGCCGAGCTGAGTCCAGCGGTGGATCGAAGCGACGGAACGGCCGCCGAAGGAGCCCGCACGAGCCGCTCGAAGCCGCCGGCCATCGAAAATTTCAAACAGCTGTTTCTCCGCCGTTCGACGTCCAAAAAAGCTTATTCTAGTCCCAAAAGTTTTGTGGTGAAGAGTAGAACAAAACCCATGGCCTGTTTCACCTCAACAGTCACCGAATCGCGTCGTCCAAGCCCTCGCCATTGCCGCTGTGTCACCGCCATGGAAGTCACTGTTCCCGGCAGATGTGAGCGACACCACCCAGCCAGAAACGTTCAGAATGATGCAACCAAGCAAAGCCCCAAGCCAATTTTTGGAATTAACGCCAGCACGATGAAGAATGGACATCGCCGCCCCCGTCCATTTTTTGGGGGTTGATTTCTGGTGATAGGGGCCTCGATTGGTGAAATTGACACCACCAATGAGTTCCTCACGTCGAGATCTACGAGATGGTGGTCGCCTTTCTCCATGTCGCCGCTGGTAAAGGCCGATCAACGGCGATCTGTGACCAAAAATTGAAGAATGGCTCATTGGCCTATTTTCGACGTTCCAGACACATCCGTGGCATAAGAATTACAAGACGGAATTTCAAAAGCAAAGAACAGAGAATTAAAGTTTATGCACGCGAGACTGAACGGTTCGTTCGATCGTTAATGGGATGATTTCGATAATGATTTCGGTCCTTCATTCCTAAATTTATGTTTTGGAATGATTATGTATTAATTATGTACTTTTACATGTGAAATTGTAAGAAAAATGGACTATGTGTATGAAAAATAATCAAATAAGAAAATGTGAAAAATGTAAAGATTTTTACGTAAAAGTGGAGTTTACGTAAAAATATAGGCCTCTGGTATAGTACGTGGTAGAATAGAAATAGGTTAGATGGTTTCGAGGCGTTTCTTAAATACCGGGAACCCAAAAATTAAGCGGAAATGCTGCTGAAATTTTGAAAACGGCACAAAGGGGTATTTTAGGAATCGAAGGGTAAAAATATGGTCGGGATGGAAACCCGAGCCCCCTCAGTGATTTAGGCCTGAAAAAGAGGATTAATGACCTAGGGTCGAAATAGTACCACCCGAGGGTCGATGAATAGTAAACCAAGAAATTATGGTAAATAATATCGTAAAAATTTAGTAAAGTTTAAGAAAAATTATTTTATGATTTTTGGGCTTAGAAAATCTAGTCTAAGCACTAAAATGAAAATGATACGGGTCAAAGACCCGTCAGGGGCAAAACGGTCATGTTGACCGAAATTTTCAAGAATGATAGAAAAGGGCCCTAATGGACTTAGAATGGTTTAATTCAGATTCCAAGGGCCAAAACTAAGTTGTAAATCAAAGAAAAGTAAGGTTATGATGAAAAATCACATTAGGGGAAAAATGGTAATTTTGGCAAAAGTTAGCAGAAAAGTGGAAAATGGGATATTAGACTCCTAAGTTTATGATTGAGAAATGAAACGTAGAATTTTTATGTTTTATTAAGTTTATGTATGAAATAAGAATAGAAAATAACCATGATTATTTCGGTTATAGGGATCCGTTCCAGACAAGAGGAATAGACATCTGCGGACCAAGGAAGCAAGAAAAGACATGCTAGCTAAGTATTTGTAAGTTCAAGCATTTAATTGACTGCAACATGAATAGACTATTATGTCTAAGTATGATATGTGGTAAGTTTAAACATGTGATTTGTCTGCAACATGAACTAACATGTTATATTATGCCTATATGATATGTGTAGTAAGTTTAAGCATTTATTTGTCTGCAGTATGTACTGACATGTTTATGTCTATTTTTATGTATTATATGAAAAGTTATATGTGTGAGTGCTATACGCACTAAAGTGTGACTAACATAACGCACACTATGAGAATTACATTAAGAAAGAAATAATTTATGAAATGCTTATGAAACACACTAAAGTGTGTTATATGAAATGCTTATGTAGGTGTTCCAGACCAAGGAGGCAATGATAATGCCACCTGGTCGGAATTATATGAAAGATAGTAAGGAAAGATAAGAGATGAATGAAAGAAAGAAATGAAAAGAAGAAAAGAAAGAAACGATGGATGAAATGCAAATGAAAGAAATGATATGAATGACAGAAAGAATGGAAAGAAAATGAATGAATGAATGAACAAACAAAAAGATAAAGTAAAGAAAGAGAAATATAAGCAAGATAATAAGACTGAAAATATAAGGTTGGCGCACCGGCCTCCCCAATGTGAGGTTTTCAGGTCTATAGCCTCCACGCAGTATGTGGTGCTACCCAAAAGGGCGGTAGTTGGCTGACCCTACCCCAAAAGGCGTGATAGTTACAATCCATCCATAAAACACGGTGGATTAAGATGACCATGAGGTTGATTGGTGGGTAGCTCCCCCGTTCCCCCATTGGTCTGTGCACACTAGGGACATCCAACCACGGGCCCACAAGAGAAAGTGAAAGAAAGAAAATGAAAGAAAAGACAAGTAAAGATCAGTGAAAGAAAAGAAAAGAAAAGAAATGAAAGTAAAGCAAAGAAAAGTTAAGAAAATCTAAGAAAAGAAAAGAAAAGAGCAGAACGATATGATATGAAAGAAAGAGTGAACAATAAAAACGAGAGTTAAGCGAGAAGAGAAAAGAAAAGAATGACATGAAAGAAAGAAAGAACTAAAGAATAATAAAAATGAATGAATGAAAAGTAGACAAGTATAATGAGACTAACATGCATGTATATGTTATGATATGCATAAATTGATATGCATAAGTCAGTCTTAAGAATCTTAAGTATATTTGTGATGTTTAAGCATACATTAAGTATGCTATGTTTAACTTGATATGTGTATACAATGTTTTGTATGATGTTAAGTAATTAAGTATTTTATGCTTAAGATGCTAAGCATACATTATGTATGCTATGTTTAAATTATGTTATGTTAAAGAGTATGGAAGTTTGTTCTCAATGTTAGAATATGTTAAGTGTGAAGTCGAAAGTAATGTATGATATATGTTATGTTAATGTTCTGATGCCACAGTTGGTATCAGATATGCTCTGTCCAAAAAGTTATGAGTTATTATTTTGTCATAAATGTATGTTTGAACTTACTGAGCCTGTCGCTCACAAGTTTGTTTATGTTGTAGGTAAGCATCCTGCATGACGATAAGACAAGTGATGGATGACGAATGAGATCTGCATGTGCTAAGGGACTAGGCGAGGGTTATGGTACTAATATGAGTCTTCTGCTGAGCTGTTTATAAGAGGAATGAAAAGAATATTGAAATGATATTTTATAATATATATCAAGTTACGATAATGTAAAACATTTACTTTAGTAAATGTTTTACCACGATACGATTTGCAAGTTTAAAGTTTAAGAAAGAAAAAAAATTTATTTCCAGTTTCTCGTTAAAATGGAAAGTTAAAATGAATATGTTAAAGAAATTATGTTAAAACTAAGATACCAGCCGTCACAGGTGGTATCAGAATAAGTTAAAAGTAAGTTACCGACAACCCAATGAGATGACAATCATAGTAGACTCTAAGACTCAACTATACTAGTACTGTTAGCCTCCATGAAGGGCGGGCCATCACATGTTAAAGGTTTCAGTGGTATATATTGATACCTTACATGCTTATATGGTTTTAAGTATGTACTATGATTTAAACATGTTTTGCGGACGACATGTTGTACTTACTGGGCAATAAAGCTCACAATGTGTGTTCATGCTGTAGGTAAGTGACCTATAGCTTAGAGCTCAATGGGCGATGATGGCAGCGGAGGTGGATGTGAGGGCGAGGTTATGGATATCACTGTGAGTTTAAAACTTCCGCATAGTTTTTGAGTAAATAGTATATTTTAAATATTAATAAGTTAAACAGTTTTATAAGTATGTTTGTGTAATTGAACTCCTTATGATTTAGACTTTGTGTTTTTAAAAGTATACGTATGTGAATAGTAAATACATACGTAATAAAAAAAAATCCCTAAAATTATGGTGTCAAATTAAGTAAGTTTAAGTACTAGTTTTTAAGCAAGATAAGTAATAGTAGTTTTAAGTGACGGTCCGGGCCACTCAGGGCACGGATGTCATATCAATATGCTTGGACCAGTCATCTGAGCACAACAGCGATAATTACCCTAGCAGAGGTACAGTATCGAGAAAAACGGTCCATATGACCTATTCCCGCCTAGAAATTGACAAAATCTGAGTTAGAACGTTCAGACTAGTCAGTTAAACAGAAAATAATGAATAGTAAATAATAGAAACATTGTGTCAGGTTAATGGCCAAGACGGCCTTAATTTGACTTAAAACTGATATATTAACAGTCAGCAGGCTCAATTTAGTTAATTGAGCACAAAACGTAAAAATTTGTTTTAGAGATACACAGTATCGGGAAAGGGGTCAAGACGACCTTTTTTCATCCCGAAACTGATATATTTAAACTCAGAATGCTCAAATTAGTCAATTAGGCGTAAAACACGTTTTTCAAGATGGGGTCACACAAATCCTGAAAACTGGTCCAGACGACCTCAGATGGACATAAAACTGATAAAATTGAAATCAGCACGTCCAAATTAGTCAGGAGAGACTGTGTTTGAAATTTCGTACGAAAACGCCTCATTATGCATGTGCAAGGACAACATAGTGTAGACACAACCATAGTATAGGAAATGAACAGTAAAATAGACTCAGAATGGGCTCATAAGCATTACAACCCAACTAGGAATTATCAGTTTAAGAATCGGATTCAGAAAATCCAATTTTTGTGGAAATCTAGAACACCGTCGAGAAAGGGTCGAATACCGAAAGAAGAAAATTAGACTACAAAGAGAAGACTAGCAGATAAATTTTTCCCTAGAAAACCATGCACATGCAGCACAAATAGCCCCAAACACAACCCTAAAAATAAGGAAAAGTTTTCCCTAAAGCAAGGAATGTGTTGGCCACCTTTTGATTAAAATATGCAAGGAATTCATCACATGGCAAACAAGGCATTTAAGGCCTTGGCCCCCCTTTATGTGCACACAGCCCCTTGGTTTTTGAGGGCTGAAAATGGTAGAAATTTGTTGTGACAACCGGGAAATTTAGGCAATTCTCGAAAAAAAAATGTACAAATGTATGTATATAACAATTTGTACTATTTAAAGAGTGAAATAAATGTAATTATATTGTTTAGAATACATTAAAATGTTCTAACAATATTGACGAGTAAGAATTCAGCGTTGGAAAAATTCACTGAGTTGAAACGGGTGAAACGGTGTCAAAAACGGCATTAAAAACCCTAACCGGGACAATAAAAGACGGAAAACTTCCGGGATTAATTATGATCAAACGGAAGCAGTTTAAATTGATCCGACTGCACAGGAGACCTCAGGAACATGCCGGGACGATTTCAGGAAAATTTCGGCTCGAACCGGTATCAGTCAAAAAGTAGTCGAATTAATGTGAATAGTGAAAGTCAAAGTCAACATATGCTTTAGCACTTATGACATCATAAATTCATTTAATAAATGGAAGGAAAATGGTGGTTGGTAGAATTAATGGCCATGATTAAGTTGTCTTTTTAATCTAAAGGCCAAGATTTGGCCAAAAATTCACCATTTTAATTTTTGGAAAATATGGAAAGAATTAGGTTGAAAGATTTTTCTAAGTATTTCCATGGTGGAACCGTGAGCAACCCAAGAGGAACCACTTGATTTCTTCAATCTTTCTTCACAAAATTGGTGTCAAACCTTTCATTGAAGCCTAAGGAAGCAAGTGAACAAGGTAACTCTCTTTGGATTGAAATTTTTCTTGATTTTTCTTCAAGAAATCCGCGTGATGAATAGTGGAAAAGATGGAAAAATTTTTGGTTATTTTCATTTATTTGGTGCTTGGGTTTTGTTAAGGGTGTAATTAGGAAGAAAACCATGTATTTGGTTTAAAGAAAAACCAAATTTTGGTTGGTTTTCCAAGGGTAAAACCGTGGGTTACCAAGAGTAATCAATGAAGAATTTGTTGTGTTTAAGTGTTAACATGCTTTAAATTACATTTGGTTAAGTATAAAGCATGATTTGCATTATGGAAAGCTTGAAAAAAAAATGCGGTGTGAACTTACCCTATAATTGCCGTGGGTTAATTAGGGTTTGGTGGAAAATTTTGCATGGTTTTGTTGATGTTTGGATGATTTAAAATCATGCATTTTACAATGTAAATGATGGAATTGTAATTGAAAGCAAGAAAAGAAAATTTGGGGTATGTTTTCCTTAGTGTGGCCGTGGGTTATGTGAGGATAACAACCCTAGGAATTGTGTTGAAAAATGCAATGAAATTGGCTTGAAAATGTGCTAGAAAAATGACATTGGAATAGCCAAAATTTGGTGGAAAATTTGAGAAGTTTTGGTTAGGTTTTGATTGTCAAAACCGTGGCAAAAAACTAAGGATAAAAATGAAAGAAATTTGTGTAATATGGTTTAAAATGAAAATTGAATTTTATGAGCTTTTATGTAAAAGTTTGGAAAACTTTTACATAAAATAGGCTTATGGTATAGTACGTGGCAGGTACATATGGTTCGAGGCGTACCTAACGCCGGTAGCCTTAAAATTACGCCGAATGCTGCCGAAATTTCGAAAACGGCATTCGGGATAAAATGAAAATTAAAAATAAAAGTTTGGGGTCGGGTCGGAAACCCGAGTCCCTAACGGAAAATTGAATAAGGGAACCTAAGGGGTGGTTCATGAATAGTAACCTGTCCCCTTGAAAATGTAAAACGTGAGTGAAACTGAAAAATCGACCCCGAGGGGGGGCGTTTTTGGAAACGAAATAAAAGTCCGAGTTGGGAACGGAAAATCCGATCCTCGGAGACCTAGATCGGGAATGTCTAGATGAACGTTTTAAATACTAGTGAAACGTCCATTTGAGGCTCCGAAACGATAGAAAATCACTAAACCAACATAAGGGTCGGAATAGTGCTTCCCGAGGGTCGGGAAAGTGAAAAATGGAAATAAAATAGAAACGAACCCGGTAATGATTAGAAAACAGTCAGAAAAGGTCCTGAGAGCCAAAAATGCAGTCTGGATCGAGAAAATTCCGTCAGGGGCATAATTGTAATTGTGACAAAACATAGGGGCAAAATCGTAATTTTGCAAAAGTTGAGAAAAATGGGGAAAATGATACATAAAGCCTAAAAAGTTATAAATAGGTTTTATTTAAGCTTTTTAATGAAAAATAAAAACTATAAATGGAAATGAAATTAACAGACAAGATTTTGTCTGTAGGATCCAAAAATCGACCTACAAGGAAGGCGATCAAAGATCCAAGAGAGAAAAAGAGAAGAGACTGATAAGGTAAGTTCAGACATTTACCTGTCTGCAACATATAGCATTATTGTTGCTAACTTTAATGTACTAACTATAAGTTAGGTACATATGTGCTACGGGCACTATTAAAGAATATAGAGAGAGACGTAATGTGCTACGGGCACTATTGAGAATGGACACATTGTTAATTATGCTTCGGGCACTAGAGCGAGGTTAATAAAACTCACTCTCCTAAAAATTAAAATGTGAACCATTCCTAACCACGGGACAATGTGAAGTCACCGGGTTAGAATTTTAAAAAGTTGGTAATAAAACCACTTTCTGGCGTACCAGTCTTCCGTACAGGGAGGTACTTTCGCCTTCGGGGCTATGAGATTAAGGCTGTGGAGGTCAGCACTGATGTACCGCTCCCAGTCATGTACAATTTTGCCTTCGGGGCTATGAGATTAAGGCTGTGGAGGTCAGCACTAATGTACCGCTCCCAGTCATGCGCAATTAAATGGTACTGCCAACCCGAGCTCAAAACCAGAACAGAAGCAAAGATAATTACCTAAAACTGATACTATGCCATAATTGAGCATAAGACAGTTTCGTGAGGTTACTAACATCGCGGTAGATGTACTGTTGTGACACTGTGTTGTGGTCAAATTACTATTCACGTATGAATAGTGGTCAATGATACTATTCATGATGAATAGTATTATTCATAGAAATTTTATTTCTTGCATGTTTGAACTTACTGAGCCTGTAGTTCACCATTTTTGCTTATATTGCAGGTAAGCGACCAGCTCAGTAGCTTTGATTGACTGGATGGCAGACGGGATAGCGTGTGTCAAATGGGATAAGTGGGCGAGGGATATGGTCCTGCCAGAGTCTTTCCGCTGAGCGATCAAAAGGGAAGGGAAAAAAAGAAATAGTCTTTTGTAATATTATATATTTTACGAAAGTACTGTAATATGTAAATTACTTTGTACTTGCCAACAAAGTAAATAGTGGGAAATGTTTTACATGATGTTTAAAGAAAAAAAAATTTCCCCAAAAACGTCATGATTTACTGAGAGAGAGATTAGCCGGCGACCCATGAGAGTACAATCTATCACAGTTAGCGATAAAGCTTAACTATAATAGTATTGTATGATCTCTACGAGGGGCGGGCTGCCACAGTTGGTATCAGAGCAGGGTTTACGGTTGGTGTAGTTTAGAATGCCAACTGCTGCCACAGTTGGTATCAGAGCTGAGTTTGCGATTGGTTTAGTTTATAATACCAACTGCTGCCACAGTTGGTATCAGAGCAAGGTTTGCGATTGGTTTAGTTTTGAATACCAACTGCTGCCACAGTTGGTATCAGAGCGGAATTACGGTTGGTTTAATTTGGATTACCAACAGCTGTCACAGTTGGTATATCAGAGCAGAGTTGACCATATCCTGATTTGACACTTCGCACATCCTGCACCGCTATCCAAGTAAGTAGTTTACTTAAGTTTAGTTAATTATTTTCTTATGTGAAAATAATTATTTTATAGGTAGCAAGATGACCAGACCTCCTTATATGAGACCACAGCTACCACAACAGAGAGGGGTATTACGGGTATGGACGAGACCTATAGTGAGGCCGTCTATTTCCCAACGATCGGTAATCAGACCTCCGGTGCCCGAGAGACCTCCAGCACCAGTACCAGCACCAGCACCAGTGCCAGTAGACATTGTACAGCCACGACCGGTAGTTCATCCACCAGTAGTAGTGGACATTCCAGTTGTTGGTGGACGCCAACACATTGGAGTGAGAGTTTCGGCTCGGGCAGTACAGGCATTTCGAGCTAGTAGTCCTTTGATGTTTGATGGTGGATGACAGTCGATGGAGACAAAGGACTGGCTCCATGCCATAGAGAGGATTATGGTGATGTGCGACATTGATCAAGATATGTGGATCCAGTTGGCCATCAGTATGTTTCAGGGAGACGCTCGAGTATTCTGGGAGTATTGTGACCAGGAGATTTTATTAGGATTTAGTTGGGCTGAGTTCTGTCAGTGATTGGCTGATCAGTTTCCGCCTAGGGATCCGGCACCTGCTCCAGCACCTCCAGAGAGACGAGAGGCTGATACACCTGCGTACCCTGGATTCGATGAGGTTAGGGACTATATTCTCTAGACTGAGAGGATGGTCATGTTGTCTGGTGAGATAGTTATGTCTTACGCAGCACGATTTGAGGAGACCATTAGGAGGAGATGTCCATTGCCCAACCTCACTAAAGCAAACTGTTGTGAGTTGTTTTGGAGAGGTTTACCCATGGAGTTAAGATAGAGGGTGATTAAGTTATTTCCTCCTATGCTCCAAGAGTTTGTAGTGACGGTCAGGACAATCGAGAGGGAGATTTTGATTGAGCATCTGACGCAGAGTCGACGAGAGACACTGGGTCAAGATGAGATGTTCACACGCATCTTTGGGTCGAGAAGAATGATGAACGATCATGAGGCTAGACCGTCTAGACCACGAGGAGGTGATGACTCAGGACAGGGAGCATTGCCTAGGGGTGGTGACGATTCAGATGATCCAGATGACGATGAGGATCCAGAAGAATATCCTCTAGTCCCAGACACAGGGGATGTGTGACCAGTAGATGTATACATGTACATAAGTAGCATATAGAGAAAAGCTCTTTTGTATAGACTTGTGGCCAAGATGTATAAAATGGCCGATGTATATATAATCGGTGATGGTTATGTATGATATATAAACGTTTTGCTATGAATGAAATATCAAAATGATTATATGTTGTACGATGATGTGTTACGATGATGTGGCTTTACGTTACCCAGAATTTCGTAAATTTATATGATCTTACGAATGTGGTTATGGAAAGGCTAACGGTGAATTATTGTGCCATAATAGGACAATAGGCAAGATGGTAGATTTGCGAAATCGACCAGAGGGACGAGAACGACGTCCTAATGTCATGGAGAGATTGGATCAGATACAAGCCCTGCTAGAAGGTCAGATGCAAGAAAATGCTAATCTGAGACGATGGGTAGAGGAGTTAGAACAGAGACAAGGCTCTGAGGGTACCCAAGTAGAACAGGAAGCTGAGGTAGATCCAGTTATCCCTCCAGCTGCTGTAAATGAGAGAGTTCCTGAACAGCAACCGGTATTAAATCTGGAACCCCTCTATGAAAGATTCAGGCGTATGAGGCCGCCAGAATTTGAAGGTTCTACTAATCCTCCAGAGGCTGAAGACTGGTTGTCATCCTTGCAAGTGATCATGGAATTCATGAACCTAACTGACCGGGAGAAGGTCGCATGTGCTTCTTTTGTGTTGAGAAAAGATGCTCGTTTTTGGTGGGACACTGTACGAATGAGAAGAAACGTGTCTACCATGAGTTGGGTGGAATTTCTGAAAGAATTTAACCAGAAATATTACTACCCTGCATTTCTGAGACAACAACAGAAAGAGTTCTCAGAATTGACGCAAGAAAATATATCAGTGAGTGAAGTTTGCCGAAAATTCGACCAGTTATCCCGTTTATGTCCCTCTGTAGTCCCTACTAAGAGGGAGAAAATACAAAAAATGATCGGGATGTTCAGACCAGAAATTCCTGCGTTAGTAGACACTGGACAAGTACCGCCTACTTCTGTAGCAGATTGTGTGAGTCGGGCCATCAGAGCTGAGTTTCACGTAGCCCGACAGAAAGAGGAAAGAGAAAAACACTGGGAGGCCAAGAAGAAGGAGAGGGCTTTGGCGAAGTCTACACAAGTTGGTCAATCGAGCAAGCCTAATTAGAATGCTAAACCAAGCCAGGGCAATAATCAAGGATCCCAGCAAAACAAGAGAAAAGGCAATTTTTCTGGAAATCGCCAGGGAAATAATCGAAACCAGCAGTGAAGGACAGCTAGAAATGCAGAATCCAATGTACAAAATTGCCCTACATGCGGGAAGAGACATTCTGGGCAATGCAAATTTGGGCCACTTATTTGCTATAAATGTGGAAAGGAAGGCCATTACGCCAGGAACTGTCCAAACAACAGGCAGAGTGGACAAGGCACTTCCCAACAGCACCAGACACGCCCACAAGCTCATTCCCTTCAGGCCAGAGTTGAAGAGTCCCCAGTAAGGCCGCAACGCCAGGAGCGTGTGCCACGTGCTGATGCTCGTGTGATGGCCTACAGCAAGGAGGATGCAGAGGCAGGAACATCGAACATATTGACAGGTCAACTCACTGTCGCTAGTCATGTAGCCTCTGTACTGTTTGATTCCGGTGCTACGCATTCTTTTGTTTCCTATGCATTTGCTGACAAGATAGGGTTTCCTAAGGACTATATAGGAAGAGTATTTAAGACAGTTTTACCCTCTGGGGAAGTATTGTTGTCTAATTACTGGCTACCTCATGTACCCGTATATGTGGCAAATAGGGAACTATATGCGGAGTTGATCATAATGAAGATCGAGGATTACGATGTGATTCTAGGCATGGATTTCCTAGGGAAATACCGAGCTACGATCGACTACCGAAATCGAAAGATAGTATTCCAACCCGAGGAAGAAGAGAGTTTCGAATATGTCGATACTTCTCGAAAACCCGGGAAGATGATGATCAGTTCACTGAGAGCAAGCAAGCTGATAGCCAGTGGTTGTATGGGATATCTGGCATATGTGGTGGATACTACAGAGGAACAGAAGCTTCAACCTGAAGATGTTCCCGTTGTCAATGAATTTCTTGACGTATTTCCGGAAGAGTTACCAGGGATACCTCCAGAGAGAGAAATCTCGTTCGAAATTGAGTTGATGCCTGGAACGGCACCTATTTCCAAAGCACCATACCGCATGGCTCCAGTGGAGTTAAAGGAGCTGTAGGAACAATTAAAGGAGCTTTTGGATAAAGGATTCATCAGACCGAGTTATTCTCCATGTGACGCCCCGTGCCCTCAGCGGCCCGGACCGTCACTGAAAACTCTTATTACTTGCTTCTTTAACTTTTACTTATACTTCTTCTTTAAAACCGATACTTAAACTTGCTGAATTTAATACCATAAATTTAGAGGGAATTTTTTTTTTTTTATATACACGTACGTATTTACTATTCACGTATGCATACTATTAAAATGCGGAATTTGAAAAACATAAGGATTTCAATTATACATACATAATTATATACATGTTTATCTGATTACTATTCACCAGATACTATTTAAATATACTACTCGTACATATACTGTTTACTGTTCCAAAATACCATTTAACCTTTACTATTCAAAATACTATTTAACTGTCACCATTCAAAATATTATTTACTCATACTGTGCGGAAGAATACTCGCGGTGTATCCATAACCTCATCCTCACATCCACCTCCGCCATCATCATCGTCCCTTGATGTTTACGCTATAGGATGCTTACCTACAGCATGAACACACTCCGTGAGCTTTACGCCCAGTAAGTACAACATGTTAACCGCAAAACATGTTTAAAACATAGCACATACGTAAAATCATAGGCATGACATATATCACTTAATAAATCATATATCATATAAGCATATCACATATCAGCTCACATATCATGTCATCACATAACATGTCATAACACTGAATATAAAACTTCACATACTTTATGCATGACAGAAGCATCGTGTACTGTATGCACTCTACTGAAAAAGAAAGCATAGCGAACTATAACTAATGCATGATCCGGTTATGTTCATTTATGCTTCAAACTTTTCTTTTCTTTTCTTGTCTATTTAGGGCCCATGTGTCAGTACCGTGTGCGCGCAGACCAACGGTAACGCCCGAGGTCAACTAATGCCGAAGAGCCATCAACTGATGCTCAACTTGTGGCCTGAACTTTCTTTAACTGGAAACCCCTTCGACTGAAGGAGCCGGTACGACACACCTATTTATTTCCATCTTGTTTAACTGTTCTAGCCATACGCTTCTCTAAGCTGTCCCCAATCCTACGCGGTAGGGATCTATGGCTTCTATCTTGTTCTTTCATCAATCTACTCGATTGTGAAGCTATATGCTCTTATGTATGCTGTGCAGCATCGTGTGCAAGATACATACTTAAAATACTGGAAAAGCATCATTTTAAATTCATTTTATCCATGCTGTAGGCGGAGTTGTACTTACCTGTCAGCAGACAGTTTATACTCTCGCCTTCGTCACAATACAGGTACCTCCTTGTAATCATAATGCATTTACATTAACATTCACTCTTAGGTCACCGTGGTCATTAGTGACTAATAAAAATTCTCGTTATGTGGTACCGATCCTTGTCGGTACTAATTGCCCTCTTCTTAAGAATTTGATTTTCTAATCATTGTTAATTAATTTATTTACCCAATAAATTAATTAACATCGCTCTTAGGTCACTCTATCGTTAGGAACTAATAAACTTATCGTTGTGTGGTACTGATGCCTATCGGTACCCGACTGCTCTACTTTAGGAAATTTGATATCTAATTTTTTTAATCGTGCTTGATTAATTTGTCTACTTGACAAATTAATCACTGTCTCTCACTATCCCATTCCGACTTGGTCCTTGACTGGCTAACCAACCAGTCAACTGACTGAATACCTCTCGTATGACCATTTAGCCTGTCGGGTTACCGTTACCGATGTAATCGCCCCAAATTTTATACTTCGACCGCACCCGTCCCTCAGGTGGTACTATTCTGACATAGGGGTCGTTTTCTTACATTACGAAATTTCTAATGGGGCGGTTCACTAATCCTCACAACGTCCGTCTTTCTTTCCCGGACCTAGGTCATCGAGGGAGCTCGGGTTTCCATCCCGATCACATTTTCAGCCCTCGTTTCCTAAAATACCCCTTTGTGCCGTTTTAGAAATTTCGGCAGCATTTCCGCTTAATTTTTAGGTTTCCGGCGTTTAGGAAACGCCTCAAAACCATCTAACCTATTCTAACCTGCCACGTACTAAACCAGAGGCCTAATTTTTACGTAAAAGCTCCGCTTTTTACGTAAAAATATTCACATTTTCTCACATTCTCTTTTTCGATATTTCACCCTTTTTTCTTACAATTCCTCAAGTCATTAAACCATTATTAATACATAATTATTTCCAATATTAAATTGAGGAATAAATAGATCAACACCACTACCAAAATCGTTCCCGTCGGCGGTCGGACGAACCGTTCGGTCTCGACCGTGTAATCTTTGAATCGTCGTTCTTCACTTTTGAAACTCCAGTTTGCAAATCCGATGCCGCGGATGTGTTCGGAACGTCGAAAATAGGCCAACGGGCCATTCTTCAATTTTCGGTCTCCGGGTCGCCGTTGACCGGCGTTGACCGCCGTTGACCGGCGTTGACCGACCGTTGACCGGCGTTGACCATGGCGGCGATGGAAGTGGCGACCACCATCTTGAAGAGCTCGACGAGAGGAACCCATTGGTGGTGTCAATTTCACGAATCGAGGCTCCTATCACCGGAAATCAGCTCTCGAAAAGTCGACGACGGCGGCGGCGTTGGATCTTCATTTTTCCGGCGTTTTTGCCCAAAATTGATTTGGGGCTTTTGATCTACGTGTTGTTCTGAGCATTTTGACACTGACCTTGCAACTCAACTCCGCCGGAATAGCGAGATCCGACGGCGGCGATGGCGACGGCGACGGCGAACCTGGGGCGGCGCGATTCGGCGGCTGTTGATGTGAAATGAAGCCTGGGTTTTGTTCTACTCTTCACCACGAATCCATTGGGACCGGAATCGTGGCATTTGGACGTCGGACGGCAGAGATACGGCGGTTTGAAAAATTCGGCCACCGGCGGCTTTGGGCGGCGCGTGCGGCGTGCTCCGGCATCGGTTCGGTCGACTCGGCCCACCGTTGGAATCAGCTCGTCGAGAGCTTTCCAATGGTGCCGGCGGTGTCAAAAACGGAGGCCGGATTCGATAGTTGGTCACTGTTCATCTTCGTATGGTATGGCAGGGAGAAAATGTGATTTGGAAAAATATGGGGGCTATTTTTCTATAATCTCCAAAATTTCCTCCTTTATACTAATTTTTTTGAAAAATTTTAAGATAGGCTATACTGACTAATTTGGGCGTGCTGAACCCAAATATATCAGTTTTATCTTCATCCGAGGTCGTCTCGACCAGTTTCCCGATACTGTATGGTTCCCGGTCAAAAATTACTTTTTGTGCTCAAATGACTAATTTGAGCATTCTGATTCCAAATATATCAGTTTTATATCAAGAAGAGGTCATCTTGATCAATTTCTTGATACTGTGGTTAGGCCTACACTGTGTTGACACTGTGCACGCATAACGAGGCATTTTCGCGTGAAATTTCAAACACAGTCTCTCTTGACTAATTTGGACGTGCTGATTTCAAATTTATCAGTTTTACGTCCATCTGAGATCTTCTGGACCAGTTTTCGGGATCTGCATGACCCCGTCTCGAAAAACGTGTCAGGTGCCCGATTGACTAATTTGGGCGTCCTGAGTCTAAATATATCAGTTTCGGGGCGAGAAAAGGTCGTCTTGACCCTCATCCCGATACTGCGTATCCCTTAAACAAAATCTACATTTTATGCTCAATTGACCAGATTGAGCCTGCTGACTATTAATATATCAGTTTTATGCCAGATTAAGGCCGTCTTGGCCACTAACCTGACACTGCGTTTCTCACTATTCACAAATCACTATTCACTAATCACTATTCACTATCTGACTGACTAATCTGAGCGTTCTGACTTTGATTTTGTCAGTCTATGGGCGAGAAGAGGTCATCTAGACCACTTTTCTCGATACTGTACATCTATTAGGGCAATTATCATTACTGCGCTCAGATGACCAGTCTGAGCGTACTGATGATTAGCTCATCAGTTCTGTATCATGAAATGGTCGTCTAGACCGATTTCTTGATATTGCGTGTCTCAACGCATACTCACATAATAGGGTGGACCGATTTCACTGTCGATTACCCCTTTCACTGCATGAATAGTAATTAAACGTTACTATTCCTGTTTAATTCATTCAACTGAAAAGCACACTGTGCTTATTAACTTAATTACATCATTACATAGTAATTAAGTTTCATAATTCATGAGAGTCATTACAGTGGCTCTCGGCTCATTACACAGCCTTCTATACAGACTCTTACACGTGCGTGTGCAACGCAACACGGGCGTGTACATTTCAGACACGAGCATGTACTAGTTGAGACTACTCAACACGGCCATGTCTTTGAAACACATTCATCTATCTGAGCGGTACACAGCCTCTTACACGGTCGTGTACTTGACCATGTTTCTTAAATTTGCTAAAGGACATTAAATTATGTCCATTTTATTCCTTAATGACTTATTACATGGTAAGTAGGTGCCATGAAAATGGCGGTCATTACAACCTACCCCCCTTACAAAATTTTCGTCCTCGAAAATTAGAATAATTCCGGGAAGTCTCTTCTCATGTCTTCTTCCCATTCTCATGTGGCTTCCTCAACACTATGATTCTGCCACAACACTTTTACTAGCGGTATACTTCATTCCTAAGTACTTTCTCCTTTCTAACTAAGATCTGCACGAGTCTCTCCTCGTACGTCGGATCAGCGTATACTACAACGGATTCTTGGCTAAGAACATGGGAGCTGTTTGGCACGTACTTCTTTAACATCAAAACGTGAAAGACATTGTGCACTGTAACTAACTCGGGAGGAAGTGCTAGTCTATAAGCCACCTTCCCGACTTTCTCTATTATCTCAAGGGTCCTATGTACCTAGGACTGAGCTTTCTTTTATTTTCAATGCGCATCACCCCTTTCATGGGTGCCGCCTTGAAAAAGACCGAATCTCCTACTTGAAACTTGAGGGGTCTACGGCGCTTATCGTCAAAATTCTTCTGTCGACTGTGCGCTGTATCTAACGTTTCTCGTATCAGCTTCACGTCTGACATGGTATTCTTGATGATGTCCGAGCTAACTACTCGTTTCTCTCCAAACTCGTACTAATGAGCCAGAGATCTGCATTTCTTTCCACAGAGTGTCTCGTACGGTGCCATTCCTATCGAGGAATGATAGTTGCTGTTGTACGAGAACTCGCTCAATGGTAGCTTCTGATATCAATTTCCTTTGAAGTCTAGGACGCAGGTCTCAACATGTCCTCTAACATCTGTATGGTCCACTCAGACTAACTGTCGGTCTGAGGATGAAATGCTGTGCTGAACTCTCACTTGGACCGTAATGCAGCCTGAACACTTCGCCAAAATCTGGAGGTAAAGCGTCCACTACGATCTGAGACGATCGACTCTGGTATTCCGTGCCATTTCACGAACTGTGCCGCATAAATTTCTACTGGTCGTTCCACCGAGTAGCTAACTTTCATTGCTAAAAATCTAACTGATTTCATCAGTTTTTCTACAATCACCCAGATTGCATCATTATCGTTTGACGTCTTCGGCAATCCGATTACGAAATTCATCGTAATCTGGTCCCATTTCCACTCGGGTAACTTAATTTCCTACGATTATCCTGCTGAGCGCTGGTGATCTACCTTAACCTTCTGGCACGTAAGGCAGCTGGCGACGAACTCGACAATGTCATTCTTCATTCCAAGGCACCAAAAACTTTCCTTTAGGTACTTGTACATCTTATTCGCTACCGGATGTACGGAATATGACGTCTCGTAAGGTTCCAAAAGGATTCGCTTCTTGAGTTCTTCATCTTTTAGAACACATACTCTATCTCTGTAGTAGAGTATGTCGTCCTTAAGGATCTTAAACTCTGAACCCTTGTCCTCTATAGCTTCCTTTTTGGACTTGAGCAGGGACAAATCAAAATCTTGACCGATCTTGATCTCTTCTTGGAGCGTCGATTGGAGGGTCATGTTAGACAATCCCCCTATCAAAATCTTGATCTTGCTGTCGCATAACTCCTTTGTAGCGCTCTTGACAAGGCACTAATAGCCATAGGCATAGTAGTATGCTTCTGACTCTACGCATTGACCACTTTATTGGCTTTCCCTGGATGGTATAGGATCTCACAGTCGTAATCCTTACCAACTCTAGCCATCTACGCTGCCTCATGTTGAGCTCTTTCTGCGTGAAGATACATTTGAGACTCTAGTGGTCGATGTAAATCTCGCACGTGACTCCGTACAGGTAGTGCCTCCATGTTTTTATCGTAAAAACTATCGCTACTAGCTCCAGATCACGCGTTGGGTAGCTCTTCTCAAGGTTTTTTTGAGTTGTCGTGAAGCATACGCGACTACTCTACCACTCTACATCAACACAGTTTCCAACTTGGTTTTAGATGTGGCGCTTAAATCACAAAGCTTCCCTGACCAACATTTGAAATGGTCAGCATTGGAGCGCTTATGAGTCTTCATCTTAGCTCTTGAAAGCTTCCTCACACTTATCGATTCACTTATACCTCTTTCCCTTCTTGGTGAGCGCTGTGAGCGGAGTAGCTAACTTTGAGTAGCCTTCGACTAAGTGTAGGTAACATCCTGTTAGTTTAAAGAAACTGTGAATTCCCGTTTCGTTCCTCTGAGCTGGCCACGTGCTAACTGCATCAATTTTCGCCAGGTCCACAGATACTCCTTCCTTGGGGTCTACGTGGTCTAGGAAATGGACCTTCTCCAGCCAAAACTCGTACTTGGAGAACTTGGTGTATAACTGATGGTCCTGTTGCATGCGCAAAATGATAATTAAGTGCTCTTCGTGCTCTTCCTTCGTCTTAGAGTGTATAAGTATGTCATCGATGAACCCAATGACAAACTTATCCAAATAGTCCTTGAACATGCGGTTCATCCAGTTCATGAAAGTTGCTGGTGCGTCCGTTAATCTGAGTGACATGAACAGAAACTCGTAATGTCCGTACCACGTTTGAAATGCTGTTTTGGGTACATCTTCATTCCTGATCTGTAGTTGATGGTACTCGGGATGTAGATCGATCTTCGAGAACACTACAGCGTCTTGGAGCTGATCAAATAGATCGTTAACTCGCGGCAACAGATGCTTATTCTTAATCGTAATCCTGTTCAACTCTCTGTAGTCGATGCACATTCTCAGTGGTCCATCTTTCTTCTTCACGAATGGTATGGGTGCTCTCCAGGGTGAATAGCTCTATCGCATGAATCCCTTATCTATTTAGTACTTTAGCTGGGCTTGGAGCTCCTTTAGCTCTATAGGGCCTATTCTGTAGGGGGCCTCAAAGATGGGGCTGATTCTAGTAGACGTTCAGTCTCGAACGAGATCCTGCGCTCTGGTTGGAGTCCTGCAAGATCTTCTAGAAATATCTCCATGAATTCCCTGACTATCGGTACGTTGTCGGGTCCTATCTCTATTCCTTGAGTCTTATCTGCTACGTATACTAGGAAGTCCGTGCATCCACTGGATTGTATCTCGCGAGCCTTCACTACTGATATCATCGTCTTTGGTTGCTCTGGCGACAAACCCTTGTAGATGAACTTTTCACATCCGATTGGTTCGAAAATGATTTTTCGCCTTCAACAGTTTATGACAACGTTGTGTCCTAAGCCTTTTTTTTTTTTTGGCATAGTGGCCTTTCTTGCCACAGATGAAACAACCACTTACTCCTTGCTTACATTCTCCTGAGTGCCTCTTTCCGCATTTCGTGCACGTCGAGTTGGCTATCATTTCCTTCCTGGTCGTTTCTCTTCTGGGGGAAATTCTCCTGTGAATCTTGATTGCCTTAATTCCCCTTTTCTCTTGTTGTTATTATGGGAATGCCTACTATTCTGGCCGGTTCCCACATTCTGTCCTCTGTGTTGTAACTCGGGGTTTTACTTCCCCTGAGCCTGCTCAGCTTGCGTTTTCTCCTCCTTTCGTGCCTTAAAATTCTGCGCCTTTCGCTCCTTATCCTGAGCCGACTAGTACTCAGCTCAGATAGTCTTGCTGACACATTCTGCTAGTGTCGCTGGTCCGTGCCCTCCGCTACAGACCTAAACTGTGATTTCCATTCTGAACATCTTCAGCATTCGTCTGACTCTCTCCTTTTGGTCGGTACCAAATCTGGACAAAGTTGAGCCAACTGCTCAAACTTCTTGACTGCCTCCATAACAGTTATACTACCTTGGTGCAGGTTGTCGAACTCGTCCTACTGCGCTACTAGTGCTTCCTCGTTGAAGTACATCTCCTTGAATTCCTCAATGAAATCGCTCCAGCTCATCTCTCTGATGTTCCTCTTAATGGTTACCATCTTCCACCACTAACGCGCCTCATTGCGCAGGGTGAAGGGTGCGTACATCACTTTCTCTCTCTCTATCTATTAACCCTATAAAATCCAAGATTACTTGGATATTCGTTAGCCAATCATCGGCCTCTATAGGGTTGGTGATTCCTACGAATTCTAACGCTTTCATGCGTCGGAATCTCTCATAAAAGTCGCCTTCCCTAGGGATTGGCAGAAAATAATTGCTGCTACGAAAGCAGCCATTACTATGGGTGCTAGTGCTTCCTGAGCTGAAGGAGCTGCTTGCTCCCTCAGAGTTTCTGGGCTGCTAGAGTCTCCTGTGCTGGCATCTCTACTGACTGTGGTGCCTAGGGTTGCTGGCCCAGCTGTTCTCTAAGCTGGTTTAGCTCCCGCTGCTGGTTCTCCATCATCTCTCGCATGGCTGCAATCTGTGCTATCAACTCATCCTCTCGGGATGCTGGGTTTAACTAAGCTCTCGTTCTTGCCATGTTTTCCTATGTAACCCTATCGTACAGCGAAAAAGGAAAATATAAGTCTCTTAAATTCTATACTTGGGACTCGTATCACATATCATTTTCTTTCTTACTTAACAATCTTACTTAAACCATTATGGATATAAATATACACACTATATCCATCTTTCTTTTTCTCATACTGTGATGTTCAATACAATTACCGCATTGTATTGGGACATCGTCTGAGTGCTAGGATTCGTCCTGCACTTTCTGTCATATCATACTCACACTGTGGAAAAATATTATATCTGGCCCCTAGGGCAAAGCTTTACTACTTATCTCATAATATATTTCACATAATATATATACATATATTCAAGATTCTAGTTCAGTGGGAGTGACACACACTTCCCCTATACGATCCCAACAAGTACATTATGCTATAACTGACGGGGGAGAGCTACTGCTTCCCTCTATATATTTTCATAACTAACATTCCCGCAGAAGGGTTACTACTATTGGAAGGACAATCCTGATTCAGTATCAGGCATCTCCTCATCGTCACTATCGCTGAGTAAGTACTCCTCTGGGTTCTCCTCTTCTTCTCAACTGAAACTGATCTCGTCATCGCTGGCTATGATGACTTCGTCATTACTAAAGCGGTTGGGGATCTCCTTTCCCTCATCGTCGAGATGGGCGTCGGAAAGAGTCTCGTTATCTTCCTCTTTCATGGGGTGTTCGGGAGACATAGGGGCTGGTTCGGGGTTCTCCATCGGCTCCCTATTGCCCTCGTGTACTTCTGGCTGGTGCTCGGCCATGAACTCTTCATCGGCCAGTTGGGGTGCTGGTTCTACCGGGTCACCCTCCATAATGGCGGCTGCTATAATGCCTTGGGCTTGGTAGGGTTCCCGGGGTTGAGCACTTTTCTCCCGGCATTCACTATCTCCTTGATAAGGCTTGCTAGACGTACTTGATCGCTCTACTAATTCTGTTTGGCAAGGTCTCTTTCTCTCTTTGGGTCTTCTCCTATCTTGATCCACTTTTGTCTCGGCATGTATTGTAGAAGTCCATATCGGTTCCTTGTAGCGAACAGCATACGTTAGAACTGTATCACCGGACATCAGCTGCAGTCTTTCAGTCCGATGAACAAATTCTCGTATATCCATAACTCTAGGGAACTTAGGCGGTTTCACTCCCTGCTTGCCCATAAGGAAAAACTGAGGCTGATGCTGGACTGCGCTCAGAGATTGGCTCGATCGTGGTATGGCGAAACTCGACACAGTTAAGAGCTCATCCTGGTCATAAGGATCCCGATACACACGAGAGTATCTTCCTGAGAGATATCAACAGCTAACAGGACTCAGTTATCCTGGTCAATGACGTACAATCGGGGAATCACTTTGATAACGTGAAACTAGTCCTGACATTCTCATGGAGTGCAGGAGTACTGTTTGCCACTCGAAACTTAGTGGACAACTAGCCCTGAAGATCGGTACAACTCGGGTAGCAATCCATGTCCTTTCTCTGAGCAGTTCTCTAGCACTGCACGTCATGATTTTTCGTATAATGATCTCAGCATCTTTTCAGCTTGTCCTCGCCATCATAGATTTCGTCGTTTCATTACTATAAAATGTTATCTTCAATAGATAAACATTTACTGACTAAAAATATAAAACTAACTTACTTGGACAGATGAGGCAGGCATGTGGCGATGTGAGGTAGGATGGCAGGAAACCGCTCTGATACCAACTGTGACGCCCCGTGCCCTCAGCGGCCCGGACCGTCACTGAAAACTCTTATTACTTGCTTCTTTAACTTTTACTTATACTTCTTCTTTAAAACCGATACTTAAACTTGCTGAATTTAATACCATAAATTTAGAGGGAATTTTTTTTTTTTATATACACGTACGTATTTACTATTCACGTATGCATACTATTAAAATGCGGAATTTGAAAAACATAAGGATTTCAATTATACATACATAATTATATACATGTTTATCTGATTACTATTCACCAGATACTATTTAAATATACTACTCGTACATATACTGTTTACTGTTCCAAAATACCATTTAACCTTTACTATTCAAAATACTATTTAACTGTCACCATTCAAAATATTATTTACTCATACTGTGCGGAAGAATACTCGCGGTGTATCCATAACCTCATCCTCACATCCACCTCCGCCATCATCATCGTCCCTTGATGTTTACGCTATAGGATGCTTACCTACAGCATGAACACACTCCGTGAGCTTTACGCCCAGTAAGTACAACATGTTAACCGCAAAACATGTTTAAAACATAGCACATACGTAAAATCATAGGCATGACATATATCACTTAATAAATCATATATCATATAAGCATATCACATATCAGCTCACATATCATGTCATCACATAACATGTCATAACACTGAATATAAAACTTCACATACTTTATGCATGACAGAAGCATCGTGTACTGTATGCACTCTACTGAAAAAGAAAGCATAGCGAACTATAACTAATGCATGATCCGGTTATGTTCATTTATGCTTCAAACTTTTCTTTTCTTTTCTTGTCTATTTAGGGCCCATGTGTCAGTACCGTGTGCGCGCAGACCAACGGTAACGCCCGAGGTCAACTAATGCCGAAGAGCCATCAACTGATGCTCAACTTGTGGCCTGAACTTTCTTTAACTGGAAACCCCTTCGACTGAAGGAGCCGGTACGACACACCTATTTATTTCCATCTTGTTTAACTGTTCTAGCCATACGCTTCTCTAAGCTGTCCCCAATCCTACGCGGTAGGGATCTATGGCTTCTATCTTGTTCTTTCATCAATCTACTCGATTGTGAAGCTATATGCTCTTATGTATGCTGTGCAGCATCGTGTGCAAGATACATACTTAAAATACTGGAAAAGCATCATTTTAAATTCATTTTATCCATGCTGTAGGCGGAGTTGTACTTACCTGTCAGCAGACAGTTTATACTCTCGCCTTCGTCACAATACAGGTACCTCCTTGTAATCATAATGCATTTACATTAACATTCACTCTTAGGTCACCGTGGTCATTAGTGACTAATAAAAATTCTCGTTATGTGGTACCGATCCTTGTCGGTACTAATTGCCCTCTTCTTAAGAATTTGATTTTCTAATCATTGTTAATTAATTTATTTACCCAATAAATTAATTAACATCGCTCTTAGGTCACTCTATCGTTAGGAACTAATAAACTTATCGTTGTGTGGTACTGATGCCTATCGGTACCCGACTGCTCTACTTTAGGAAATTTGATATCTAATTTTTTTAATCGTGCTTGATTAATTTGTCTACTTGACAAATTAATCACTGTCTCTCACTATCCCATTCCGACTTGGTCCTTGACTGGCTAACCAACCAGTCAACTGACTGAATACCTCTCGTATGACCATTTAGCCTGTCGGGTTACCGTTACCGATGTAATCGCCCCAAATTTTATACTTCGACCGCACCCGTCCCTCGGGTGGTACTATTCTGACATAGGGGTCGTTTTCTTACATTACGAAATTTCTAATGGGGCGGTTCACTAATCCTCACAACGTCCGTCTTTCTTTCCCGGACCTAGGTCATCGAGGGAGCTCGGGTTTCCATCCCGATCACATTTTCAGCCCTCGTTTCCTAAAATACCCCTTTGTGCCGTTTTAGAAATTTCGGCAGCATTTCCGCTTAATTTTTAGGTTTTCGGTGTTTAGGAAACGCCTCAAAACCATCTAACCTATTCTAACCTGCCACGTACTAAACCAGAGGCCTAATTTTTACGTAAAAGCTCCGCTTTTTACGTAAAAATATTCACATTTTCTCACATTCTCTTTTTCGATATTTCACCCTTTTTTCTTACAATTCCTCAAGTCATTAAACCATTATTAATACATAATTATTTCCAATATTAAATTGAGGAATAAATAGATCAACACCACTACCAAAATCGTTCCCGTCGGCGGTCGGACGAACCGTTCGGTCTCGACCGTGTAATCTTTGAATCGTCGTTCTTCACTTTTGAAACTCCAGTTTGCAAATCCGATGCCGCGGATGTGTTCGGAACGTCGAAAATAGGCCAACGGGCCATTCTTCAATTTTCGGTCTCCGGGTCGCCGTTGACCGGCGTTGACCGCCGTTGACCGGCGTTGACCGGCCGTTGACCGGCGTTGACCACGGCGGCGATGGAAGTGGCGACCACCATCTTGAAGAGCTCGACGAGAGGAACCCATTGGTGGTGTCAATTTCACGAATCGAGGCTCCTATCACCGGAAATCAGCTCTCGAAAAGTCGACGACGGCGGCGGCGTTGGATCTTCATTTTTCCGGCGTTTTTGCCCAAAATTGATTTGGGGCTTTTGATCTACGTGTTGTTCTGAGCATTTTGACACTGACCTTGCAACTCAACTCCGCCGGAATAGCGAGATCCGACGGCGGCGATGGCGACGGCGACGGCGAACCTGGGGCGGCGCGATTCGGCGGCTGTTGATGTGAAATGAAGCCTGGGTTTTGTTCTACTCTTCACCACGAATCCATTGGGACCGGAATCGTGGCATTTGGACGTCGGACGGCAGAGATACGGCGGTTTGAAAAATTCGGCCACCGGCGGCTTTGGGCGGCGCGTGCGGCGTGCTCCGGCATCGGTTCGGTCGACTCGGCCCACCGTTGGAATCAGCTCGTCGAGAGCTTTCCAATGGTGCCGGCGGTGTCAAAAACGGAGGCCGGATTCGATAGTTGGTCACTGTTCATCTTCGTATGGGATGGCAGGGAGAAAATGTGATTTGGAAAAATATGGGGGCTATTTTTCTATAATCTCCAAAATTTCCTCCTTTATACTAATTTTTTTGAAAAATTTTAAGATAGGCTATACTGACTAATTTGGGCGTGCTGAACCCAAATATATCAGTTTTATCTTCATCCGAGGTCGTCTCGACCAGTTTCCCGATACTGTATGGTTCCCGGTCAAAAATTACTTATTGTGCTCAAATGACTAATTTGAGCATTCTGATTCCAAATATATCAGTTTTATATCAAGAAGAGGTCATCTTGATCAATTTCTTGATACTGTGGTTAGGCCTACACTGTGTTGACACTGTGCACGCATAACGAGGCATTTTCGCGTGAAATTTCAAACACAGTCTCTCTTGACTAATTTGGACGTGCTGATTTCAAATTTATCAGTTTTACGTCCATCTGAGATCTTCTGGACCAGTTTTCGGGATCTGCATGACCCCGTCTCGAAAAACGTGTCAGGTGCCCGATTGACTAATTTGGGCGTCCTGAGTCTAAATATATCAGTTTCGGGGCGAGAAAAGGTCGTCTTGACCCTCATCCCGATACTGCGTATCCCTTAAACAAAATCTACATTTTATGCTCAATTGACCAGATTGAGCCTGCTGACTATTAATATATCAGTTTTATGCCAGATTAAGGCCGTCTTGGCCACTAACCTGACACTGCGTTTCTCACTATTCACAAATCACTATTCACTAATCACTATTCACTATCTGACTGACTAATCTGAGCGTTCTGACTTTGATTTTGTCAGTCTATGGGCGAGAAGAGGTCATCTAGACCACTTTTCTCGATACTGTACATCTATTAGGGCAATTATCATTACTGCGCTCAGATGACCAGTCTGAGCGTACTGATGATTAGCTCATCAGTTCTGTATCATGAAATGGTCGTCTAGACCGATTTCTTGATATTGCGTGTCTCAACGCATACTCACATAATAGGGTGGACCGATTTCACTGTCGATTACCCCTTTCACTGCATGAATAGTAATTAAACGTTACTATTCCTGTTTAATTCATTCAACTGAAAAGCACACTGTGTTTATTAACTTAATTACATCATTACATAGTAATTAAGTTTCATAATTCATGAGAGTCATTACAGTGGCTCTCGGCTCATTACACAGCCTTCTACACAGACTCTTACACGTGCGTGTGCAACGCAACACGGGCGTGTACATTTCAGACACGAGCATGTACTAGTTGAGACTACTCAACACGGCCATGTATTTGAAACACATTCATCTATCTGAGCGGTACACAGCCTCTTACACGGTCGTGTACTTGACCATGTTTCTTAAATTTGCTAAAGGACATTAAATTATGTCCATTTTATTCCTTAATGACTTATTACATGGTAAGTAGGTGCCATGAAAATGGCGGTCACCCCGTGCCCTCAACGGCCCGGACCGTCACTGTAAACTCTATTACTTGCTTCTTTAAAAACGATACTTAAACTTGCTGAAGGACATTAAATTATGTCCATTTTATTCCTTAATGACTTATTACATGGTAAGTAGGTGCCATGAAAATGGCGGTCATTACACTCCATGGGGTGCACCTGTGTTATTCGTCAAGAAAAAGGATGGAACATTCCGTTTGTGCATTGATTACCGAGAGTTGAATAAGGTCACGATCAAAAATAGGTATCCATTACCTAGAATTGATGACTTATTTGACCAGTTAAGAGGCGCAGCGGTATTTTCCAAGATCGACTTACGATCAGGATATCACCAGCTGAGAATTAAAGAAAGTGATATTCCTAAGACGGCGTTTAGGACTCGTTATGGTCACTACGAGTTTCTTGTGATGCCATTTGGATTAACAAATGCACCGGCAGCGTTCATGGATTTAATGAATAGAGTTTTTAAAGAGTATTTGGATAAGTTTGTCATTGTATTCATTGATGACATTCTTATATACTTAAAGACTCATAACGAGCACCAGAAGCATTTGAGGATCGTGTTGGATACGATAAGGAAGCATCAACTGAATGCCAAATTCTAAAAATGTGAGTTTTGGCAGGATAGAGTACATTTCCTCGAACATGTTGTATCCCAGGAAGGTATTGCTGTAGATCCGACGAAAGTAGATGCAATTAACCAGTGGCCTGCACCCAAGAATGTGACGGAAATACGCAGTTTCTTGGGATTAGCTGGGTATTATCGACGATTTGTAGAGGGATTTGTGCGTTTAGCTGCACCTCTTACTGCTCTTACACGCAAGGAAAGGAAGTATGAGTGGACTATGGAATGCAAAAGAAGCTTCCAGGAGTTAAAGAGACGGCTGACAAGCACACCAATCCTTACGCTTCCCACTGAAGGGGAGAAGTTTGTAATCTATAGTGATGCATCTAAAATAGGATTGGGAGCAGTCCTAATGCAAGGCGGCAAGGTGATTGCCTATGCTTCCCGACAATTAAAGGAGCATGAAAGGAATCATCCTACGCATGACCTTGAACTTGCTGCAGTAGTGTTCGCACTTAAAATTTGGCGACACTATCTCTATGGAGCTCAGTGTCAGATTTTCACTGATCACCAAAGCCTGAAGTATTTCTTCACGCAAAAAGAGCTCAATATGTGACAAAGACGATGGCTGGAACTGGTAAAGGATTATGATTGTGAAATCCTATACCATCCAGGAAAGGCCAACCGTATAGCAGACGCTCTAAGTAGAAAGTCTACCATATCGCACCAGCTACCGATAAAAAGGCTTCCGAAGCCATTGCAGCAAGAGATAAATTTGTTGAACTTGGAGCTGATATCTGGAAGATTAGCTGCACTCCAAGTGGAATCATCATTGTTTGAGGATATAAAGGAAGCTCAAAGACGAGACCTAACAATGACAAGTGCTCAGGAAGGAATTTCCAAGGATGGAATGATCCTTTATCAAGAAAGAATTAATGTTCCAGCTGATGAGGAACTTAGAAGACGGATCATGTCAGAAGCCCACGAGACACCCTATTCGGTTCATCCCGGAGTAAGCAAGATGTATCAGGACTTGAAGTTACAGTTCTGGTGGAAAGGGATGAAGAATGATATAGCAAAATTCGTGAGCAGATGCATGACCTGTCAGAGAATCAAAGCAGAACATAAACATCCAGCAGAAAGATTGGAACCTTTGCAGATTCCTGAATGGAAATGGGAACACATTACGATGGATTTTGTAGTGGGACTCCCAAAAACCCGAGAAGGTTATGATGCCATCTGGGTTATTGTGGACAGACTGACCAATACGGCACGGTTTATAGCTGTCAAGATGACTTTTTCGTTAGAAAAGCTTGCTCAGTTATACGTAACTCATGTCATCAGATTTCATGGAGTACCAAAATCCATTGTATCAGATCGAGATGCACGATTCTCTTCGAATTTCTGGAAGTGTGTGCAAGAGGCCATGGGTACCGAATTAAGACTCAGTACGGCTTTTCATCCACAAACAGATGGACAATCAGAGTGGACAATCCAGACGTTAGAGGACATGCTTCGAGCTTGTGTAATGGATTTTACGAGAAATTGGAACGAGAAGTTACCATTAATTGAATTCTCGTACAATAATAGTTACCAAGCTTCTATAGGCATGGCACCTTACGAGGCCTTGTATGGACGGAAGTACAGATCACCATTACACTAGTATGATTTGCGAGAGAAGCAGTTGCAAAAGACGGACTTCATAAAAGAGACTTCCGATGCAGTTGCTAGAGTTCAGCGTCAAATGAAAATTGCGCAAAGCCGACAAAAGAGTTATGCAGACAAGAGGCGAAGATCCTTGGAGTTTGATGAAGGAGACTTAGTGTTTCTCAAGATATCGCCTATGAAGGGGATTATGCGTTTCGGTAAGAAAGGGAAACTAAGTCCAAGATATATTGGACCTTATGAAATTATCGAACGCATTGGAAGGGTCGCTTACAGATTAGCGTTACCTCCTGAATTGTCGGCAATGCATAATGTATTTCATGTGTCGAGAAAGTATATACCAGATCCGTCCCATGTGTTGAAGCATGAGCCTGTTCAAATCCACGAGGATTTGACATATGAGGAACAACCTATTCGAGTACTGGCTCGTGAAGAGAAAGTACTGAGGAATAAGACAATCCCACTAGTGAAGATTTTATGGAAAAATCACAACATTGAAGAAGCTACATGGGAACAAGAAGATGAGATGAGGAGTTTATACCCCCACTTGTTCTAATTTTCGAGGACGAAAATTTTATAAGGAGGGGTGAATATGACAACCGGGAAATTTAGGCAATTCTCGGAAAAACAAAATGTACAAATGTATGTATATAACAATTTATACTATTTAAAGAGTGAAATAAATGTAATTATATTGTTTAGAATACATTAAAATGTTCTAACAATACTGACGAGCAAGAATTCAGTGTTGGAAAAATTCACTGAGTTGAAATGGGTGAAACGGTGTCAAAAACGGCATTGAAAACTATAACCGGGACAATAAAAGACGGAAAACTTCCGGGATTAATTTTGATCAAATGGAAGCAGTTTAAATTGATCTGACTGCACAGGAGACCTCAGGAACACGCTGGGACGATTTCAGAAAAATTTCGGCTCGAACCGGTATCGGTCAAAAAGTAGTCGAATTAATGTGAATAGTGAAAGTCAAAGTCAACATATGCTTTAGCATTTATGACATCATAAATCCATTTAATAAATGGAAGGAAAATGGTGGTTGGTAGAATTAATGGCCATGATTAAGTTGTCTTTTTGATCTAAAGGCCAAGATTTGGCCAAAAATTCACCATTTTAATTTTTGGAAAATATGGAAAGAATTAGTTTGAAATGTGGTGATTTTTGATTGGTGGAAAGCCAAATTAATTGGCTTTTTGGTTGGTTAAGTCGGCAAAACTTGAACAAAAGTGGCCGAGACAATTTTTCAAGCCAAACATAAGGGGAAAGATTTTTCTAAGTATTTCCATGGTGGAACCGTGAGCAACCTAAGAGGAACCACTTGATTTCTTCAATCTTTCTTCACAAAATTGGTGTCAAACCTTTCATTGAAGCCTAAGGAAGCAAGTGAACAAGGTAACTCTCTTTGGATTGAAATTTTTCTTGATTTTTCTTCAAGAAATCCGTGTGATGAATAGTGGAAAATATGGAAAATTTTTTGGTTATTTTCATTTATTTGGTGCTTGGGTTTTGTTAAGGGTGTAATTAGGAAGAAAACCATGTATTTGATTTAAAGAAAAACCAAATTTTGGTTGGTTTTCCAAGGGTAAAACCGTGGGTTACCAAGAGTAATCAATGAAGAATTTGTTGTGTTTAAGTGTTAACATGCTTTAAATTACATTTGGTTAAGTATAAAGCATGATTTGCATTATGGAAAGCTTGAAAAAAAAAATATGGTGTGAACTTACCCTATAATGGCCGTGGGTTAATTAGGGTTTGGTGGAAAATTTTGCATGGTTTTGTTGATGTTTGGATGATTTAAAATCATGCATTTTACAATGTAAATGATGGAATTGTAATTGAAAGCAAGAAAAGAAAATTTGGGGTATGTTTTCCTTAGTGTGGCCATGGGTTATGTGAGGATAAAAACCCTAGGAATTGTGTTGAAAAATGCAATGAAATTGGCTTGAAAATGTGCTAGAAAAATGACATTGGAATAGCCAAAATTTGATGGAAAATTTGAGAAGTTTTGGTTAGGTTTTGATTGTCAAAACCGTGGCCAAAAACTAAGGATAAAAATGAAAGAAATTTGTGTAATATGGTTTAAAATGAAAATTGAATTGAGCTTTTATGTAAAAGGTTGGAAAACTTTTACATAAAATAGGCTTGTGGTATAGTACGTGGCAGGTACATATGGTTCGAGGCGTACCTAACGCCGGTAGCCTTAAAATTACGCCGACATGCTGCCGAAATTTCGAAAACAGCATTCGGGGTAAAATGGAAATTAAAAATAAAAGTTTGGGGTTAGGTCGGAAACCCGAGTCCCTAACAGAAAATTGAATAAGGGAACCTAAGGGGTGGTTCATGAATAGTAACCCGTCCCCTTGAAATGTAAAACGTGAGTAAAACTGAAAAACCGACCCCGGGGGGGGGCGTTTTTGGAAACGAAATAAAAGTCCGAGTTGGGAACGGAAAATCCAAGCCTCGGAGACCTAGATCGGGAATGTCTAGATGAAAATTTAAATGCTAGTGAAACGTCCATTTGAGGCTCCGAAACGATAGAAAATCACTAAACCAACGTAAGGGTCGGAATAGTGCTTCCCGAGGGTCGGGAAAGTGAAAAATGGAAATAAAATAGAAACGAACCCGGTAATGATTAGAAAAGAGTCAGAAAAGTTCCTGAGAGCCAAAAATACAGTCTGGATCTAGAAAATTCTGTCAGGGGCATAATTGCAATTGTGCCAAAATATAGGGGCAAAATCGTAATTTTACAAAAGTTGAGAAAAACGGGGAAAATGATAAACAAAGCCTAAAAAGTTATAAATAGGTTTTATTTAAGCTTTTTAATGAAAAATAAAAACTATAAATGGAAATGAAATTAACAGACAAGGTTTTGTCTGTAGGATCCAAAAATCGACCTACAAGGAAGGCGATCAAAGATCCAAGAGTGAAAAAGAGAAGAGACTGATAAGGTAATGTGACAACCGGGAAATTCAGGCAGTTCTCGGATGAAAAATGTACAATTGTATGTATATAACAATTTGTACTATTTAAAGAGTGAAATAAATGTATTCATATTGTTTAGAATATATGAAAATGTTCTAACAATACTGACAAGTAAGAATTCAGTGTTGGAAAAATTCACTGAGCTGAAACGGGTGAAATGGTGCCAAAATCGGCATTGAAAACCCTAACCGGAGCAATAAAAGACGGTAAACTTCCGGGATTGATTTTGATCAAACGGAAGCAGATTAAATTGATCCGACTGCACAGGAGACCTCAGGAACACGCCGGGACGATTTCAGGAAAATTTCGGCTCGAACCGGTATCGGTCAAAAAGTAGTCGAATTAATGTGAATAGTGAAAGTCAAAGTCAACTTTCACTTTTGCATTTATGACATCATAAATCAAGATTAATAAATGAAATAAATAAGGTGGTTGGTGGCATTAATGGCTAGGATTTAATCACCTTTTGATCTAAAGGCCAAGATTTGGCCAAAAATTACCATTTTTAATTTTTGAAAATTATGGAAAGAAATGGTGTGAAAAGTGTTGAAATTTGATTGGTTTAGAGCCAAATTAATTGGCTTTTGGTTTGCATAAGTCGGTCACTTTGTAACAAAAGGGCCGAGACTTTTTTTCAAAGCAAAACCAAAGACAAAAATTTCTAAGTTTTCTTCCATGGTGTCTACGTGAGGGGCCAAAGGGAAGCCAGGATTTTCTTCAACTTTTCTTCACAAAAAAGAGTGTCAAAGTGTTCCTTGAAGACAAAGGAAGCATTAGACCAAGGTAACTCCCTTTTTCACAAAATTTTTCATGGGTTTTCTTCACAAAATCCGTGGGTGAATAGTGATAGGAAGATGAAAAAAATTTTGGTTGCTTTTCATGGATTTGATGTTGGGTTTTGTTAAGGATGAAATAAGTAAGAAAACCATGCAAATTGTGTAAAGAAAAACCAAAATTTTGTTGGTTTTTCAAAGGAAAATCCGTGGGTTACCTTAGGTAACCAATGAGAAAAAGTTGTGGTTAATTGCTAACATGCTTTCTAAGTTGAAATTGGTGAAGAATAAAGCATGAATTCATTGTGAAAAGTTTGAAAAAAAAATTCTTGGTGTGAATTACATTAAATGGCCGTGGGTTTGTTAAAGGTTTGGAAGAAAATTTTGCTTGGTTTTATGTGGTATTTGGTTGATTGGAATTATGCATTTTAATATGCAAATGATGAATTTATAATGGAAAGAATGAAACAAAAATGTTTGGCATGTGTTTCATTAAATGGCCGTGGGTTATACAAGGGTAAAAACCCTAGGAAAATTGGTTGAAAATGCAAAGAAAATGGGCTTGAAAATGTGTTAAAAACGTGACATTTGAATGGCCTAAAGTGTGGTGAAAGTTTGACAAAATTTGGTTCGGTTTGGTTGTGAAAACCGAAACCAAATTAAGGGTAAAATTGTGAAAAAATTTTGTTATGTGGGCGATAATGTGAAATTGGAATTTAGTGGGTTTTTATGTAAAAGTTTGGAAAACTTTTACATAAAATAAGCTTGTGGTATAGTACGTGGCAGGTACATACGGTTCGAGGCTTACCTAACGCCGGAAGCCTTAAAATTACGCCGAAATGCTGCCGAAATTTCGAAAACAGCATTTGGGGTAAAATAGGAATTTAAAATAAAAGTTAGGGCCGGGACGGAAACCCGAGTCCCTAACGGAAAAATTGAATAAGGAAAAAAAATTTAAGGGGTGGGTCGTGAATAGTAACCCGTCCCCTTAAAAATGAAAAACGCGTGTGAGATTGAAAAACCGACCCCGAGGGGGGGGCGTTTTTGGAAATGAAATAAAGGTCCGAGTCGAGAACGGAAAACCCGAGCCTCGGAGACCTAGGTCGGGAAAGTCTAGATGAACGTTTTAAATACTAGTGAAACGTCCATTTGAGGCTCCGAAACAATAGAAAATCGCTAAACCGACGTAAGGGTCGAAATAGTGCTTCCCGAGGGCTGGGAAAGCAAAAAGTGGAAATAAAATAGAAACGAACCCGGTAATGATTAGAAAAGAGTCAGAAAAGTTCCTGAGAGCCAAAAATGCAGTCTGGATCAATAAAATTCCGTCAGGGGCAAAACTGTAATTTTACCAAAATATTGGGGCAAAATCGTAATTTTACAAAAGTTGGGGGAAAATGGTGAAAATAATAAATAAAACCTAAAAAGTTATAAATAGGTTTTATTTAAGCTTTTTAATGAAAAATAAAAGCTATAAATGGGAAAGAAATTAACAGACAAGGTTTTGTCTGTAGGATCCCAAAATCGGCCTACAAGGAAGGCGATTCCAGATCCAAGAGAGAGAAAGGGAACAGTCTGATAAGGCAAGTTCAGACATTTACCTGTCTGCAACATATAGCAATATTGTGCTAACTTGAATGTACTAACTATAAGTTAGGTACATATGTGCTACGGGCACTTTGATAGAATAGAGAGAGAGACGAAATGTGCTACGGGCACTATAAGAATGGGACACATGGTTAATTGTGCTTCGGGCACTAGAGCGAGGTTAATAAAACTCACTCACCTAAAATTAAAATGTGAACCATTCCTAACCACGGGACAATGTGAAGTCACCGGGTTAGAATGTTAAAAAGTCGGTAATGAAACCACTTTCTGGCGTACCAGCCTTCCGTACAGGGAGGTACTATTTTTGCCTTCGGGGCTATGAGACTAAGGCTGTGGAGGTCAGCACTGATGTACCGCTCTCAATCATATAAAATTTTGCCTTCGGGGCTATGAGATTAAGGCTGTCGAGGTCAGCACTAATGTACCGCTCCCAGTCATGCACACTTAAATGGTACTGCCAACCTGAGCTCAAAACCAGAACGTAATCAAAGATAATGACCTAAAACTGAAACTGTGCCATAATTGAGCATAAGACAGTTTAGTGAGAGCACTAACATCGCGGTAGATGTACTAGTGTGAGACAGTGTTGTGGTCAAACTTACTATTCACGTATGAATAGTGGTCAAGTTACTATTCATCATGAATAGTGGTCAAAGTTACTATTCACGTATGAATAGTAGTCAACGGTACTATTCACGATGAATAGTCTATTCATAGAAATTTTATTTCTTGCATGTTTGAACTTGCTGAGCCTGTAGCTCACCATTTTTGCTAATGTTGCAGGTAAGCGACCAGCTCAGTAGCTTGTTTGACTGGATGCGGACGGGATGGCGCGTGTTAAATGGGATAACTGGGCGAGGGATATGGTACTGCCAGAGTCTTCCCGCTGAGCGTTAAAGTGAAGGGAAAAAAAGGGGAAACAGTTCTTTTGTAATTATATATATATTTTACAAAAGTACTGTATTATTTATATTACTTTGTACTTATCAACAAAGTAAATAGTGGAAGAAGATTTTATATGATGTTTAAAGAAAAAGAAAAAAAAATTTCCCCAAAAACGACATGATTTTAAAAGAGAGTGAGATAAGCCGGCGACCCACGAGAGTACAATCTATCGCAGTTAGCGATAAGCTCAACTGTAATAGTATTGTATGATCTCTACGAGGGGCGGGCCGCCACAGGTAAGTTCAGACATTTACCTGTCTGCAACATATAGCATTATTGTTGCTAACTTTAATGTACTAACTATAAGTTAGGTACATATGTGCTACGGGCACTATTATAGAATAGAGAGAGAGATGTAATGTGCTACGGGCACTATTGAGAATGGACACATTGTTAATTGTGCTTCGGGCATTAGAGCGAGGTTAATAAAACTCACTACCCTAAAAATTAAAATGTGAACCATTCCTAACCACGGGACAATGTGAAGTCACCGGGTTAGAATTTTAAAAAGTTGGTAATGAAGCCACTTTCTGGCGTACCAGCCTTCCGTACAGGGAGGTACTTTTACCTTCAGGGCTATGAGATTAAGGCTGTGGAGGTCAGCACTGATGTACCGCTCCTAGTCATGTACAATTTTGCCTTCGGGGCTATGAGATTAAGGCTGTGGAGGTCAGTACTAATGTACCGTTCCCAGTCATGCGCAATTAAATGGTACTGCCAACCCGAGCTCAAAACCAGAACATAAGCAAAGATAATTACCTAAAACTGATACTATGCCATAATTGAGCATAAGACAGTTTCATGAGGGCACTAACATCGCAGTAGATGTACTGTTGTGACACTGTGTTGTGGTCAAAGTTACTATTCATATATGAATAGTGGTCAAAGTTACTATTTATGTATGAATAGTGGTCACGGTACAATTCATGATGAATAGTACTATTCATAGAAATTTTATTTCTTGCATGTTTGAACTTACTGAGCCTGTAGCTCACCATTTTTGCTTATGTTGCAGGTAAGAGACCAGCTCAGTAGCTTTGATTGACTAGATGGCGGACGAGATAGTGTGTGTCAAATGGGATAAATGGGCGAGGGATATGGTCCTGCCAGAGTCTTTCCGCTGAGCGATCAAAAGGGAAGGGAAAAAAAGAAACAGTCTTTTGTAATATTATATATTTTACGAAAGTACTGTAATATGTAAATTACTTTGTACTTGCCAACAAAGTAAATAGTGGGAAATGTTTTACATGATGTTTAAAGAAAAAAAAAATTTCCCCAAAAACGTCATGATTTACTGAGAGAGAGATTAGCCGTCGACCCATGAGAGTACAATCTATCGCAGTTAGCGATAAAGCTTAACTGTAATAGTATTGTATGATCTCTACGAGGGGCGGGCCTTCCCCAAGTAGGCAAAATTTTGGCTTAATTAAGTGAGCTTAGGTTGATTAATTTTGGGTTAGATTTGCCTATAAAAGGGTGAGCCTGGTCTAGGGTACCATTTCTTTCTTTTGCTCCTAAGAAAACAAGCCTCTTCTCACCTCTTTCTCTTTAGAATTTTCCACCTACTTCCTTGCCCCAAAACCGACCATTTGCAAGCCAAAAACCAAACTAAAAACTTACTAAAAACCAACCACCACCTAGCTTGTGTTGGAGCCATTTCCTTAAGCTATTTCAAGGTCACTCAAGGGTAAGATTTGAGAACCAATCTTTGTGGTTTTAGTTGTTATTTTGGTTTGATGATAAAAAGAAAATTTTATGTGTTCATTCTAGCAAAGGCTGACCCTATTTCCCCCTTAGTCTACATGGTAAACTTTGGTCACTCAGGCCTTGGTTTGATTGTGTTTGGTTCATAGCACATAAGGTATAAACCGAAACCCTTTTTCTGGTTTAGATATTTTTAAGTTTTGATCAAGGAAATTTATATGTATTTATTTGTGCAATGGGTTGTAATAAGTTTATTTTGAGCCCTTAGCATTTTATTTTGAATTTATGTGGTTGTGTGATTTTGGTTTAAGTTTTGTAATGCATGATGTTTTTAGGGTTGGCTAGACACCAACCTATCCCCAGTTTTTAGGCTACAGTTTTGGCCATTTTTGACCATGTTAGAGTCTGATTTTGGGATTTGGTAAAACACGAAGTTTTAAAAAAATTTTGTTACGGTCTTTTTTATATCAAATAGCTTTGCCAAAATTGACTCTAAGATAGACTTTTCGAGTAGTTTTTAACCAGAGCTCAAAACTGGGACTAAAATCCTGAGCACAAGAATAGTCTCAAATTTTTGTAAAAATGACCAACTTAGAGTCCGAACTGGATCTCGGACTCAATATAAAAGTTGCAGATCTCGTCGAAACTTAAAGGTAACTTGCATGAGTTTTAAAAATTTGGCTGTTTCGGGCCTCAAACAAAGCCATTTTTAAATAGATGTAAAACTGAAAATTTTTCTAAAACTAGACATGAGATAGCCACGAGTTTGATGAGTTTAGGACCAGTTAGAATTTGATTTGAGCTCTAAGATGAACACAAAAGTTGTTCATCTTATTGAGGATTAAATGTTTGATGTTTGCCAAATTCACAAATTAAGTCATTTCAAAAAAGTTTTAAAATAGTTTCGGTAAAATGATTCAAGAACCCCTTTTTAAAATGAACACCAAAATGTGTTCTTCCCTTTTTAAAATAAAAATGTGATTTTAATAAAACTCCCCCACCTTCCAATGGGGTGATATGGGGACAGTTTCAAAGAACATAAATTTTCCTAAAAATTTTATAAGACTTCCAAAACAATTTTCAGGATAAATAAAACAGTAGAGGTAGCCCGGTAGGTTACCACATCAAATACGCGAGTAACCCGATAGGCTACATAGTCATCAAAGCGCGAGGTAACCTGTCAGTTGATTGGCTGGTAAACCAGTCAAGGGCCGCGTTTGAATGAGATGGTGAGGAACGATGATTAATTTATCAAGTAGACAAATTGATCAAGCACGAATAGACATTAGATACCAAATTCTCAAAGTAGAGCAGGAGGGTACCAATGGGCCTTAGTACCATACAACAATACAAGCTATAGTCACCAATGGTAGTAGTGACCTAAGAACGACTTTACTTAATTTATTGGATAATAGATTAATTAACCATGAATAGAGGATCAAAACTCTCCAAAGAGAGCAAGTTAATACCGACGGCAATTGGTACCATACGTTAGCATCTGCTTTAGTCACTAATCATATTAGTGACTTAGCAAGATTATTGATGGAATACGTTATGATGGCAGGTAGTTACCTATAATTTGATAAGGGCGAGACTACAAGTTGGCTTATAGATTAGGTAAGTACAACTCCGCCTATAGCATGAGCAAAAATGAATTTTAAGTATTGTTTTTACACTATGTTGAGTATGCAAACCATGCACCATTGTTGCATAGCATATCATAAGAGCATATAGTTTCACAACCACGTAGATTGATAAAAGCATGAGTTAGATGCCATACCTTCCCTATCGGGTAAGATGAGGGATAGCCTAGTAGAGCTTATGGCATAAGAATATAAGATCAGATAAACAACTGGGTAATTAAAAGACTTCGTGTCGTACCAGCCCTTTCTGCTTGAAGAGGTTTTTTAGTTTAAGTATGACGAGCCGATGTCAGTGGCTCTTAACACATAAGGGGCATATGGCCCACGAGTGTAAGGCTTATTAAGATCATGGACGTTTCTAAAGATCTGCATGTAATTCGGTACTGACACATGGGCCCTTAGCAAAGATAAGAAACGATAATGAATAATGAAGCATAACTAGTTCATGCATTGTTCACGATATGCTGTAGCTATAGTTCAGCATGCATCTAGCTTTACAAGATATGTATTTCAGTACATGATGTTTTCTGTTATGCATCCATTTGAGTAATGTTTAGTTATGCTTTCAGTTCTGTATGATGCTCTGGTTTTGCATCTTGTATGTGGAATGATTCAATGCCTAGTACAAGTTGTGTGTACATGACATGCTTGTATGTTTTAAATACGTATTATGATTTAAATATGTTTTGCAGGCGATATGTTGTACTTACTGGGCATAAAGCTCACAGTATGTGTTCATGTTGTAGGTAAGCGACCTATGGCTTAGATCTCACTGGGTGATGACGGCGACATAGGTGGATGTGAGGGCAAGGTTGTAGATACCACCGCTAGTTTTGACTTCCGTATAGTATTGAGTAAACAGTATATTTTGAATAGTAAACAGTATTGAGCATATATTGAATAGTAATCAGTTGAACAATTTTACAAGTATGTATGTAAAATTAACTCCAGTTGTTTTTAGACCCTGTATTTGTAAAGTATATGTACATGAAAGATAAATACGTACGCATTCAAAAAAATCCCTAAAGTTATAGTATTAAGTAAGTAAGTTCAATAAATAGATTTCAAGTAAGTTTAATCAGTAGTAGTTTTAAGTGATAGTCCGAGCCACTCAGGGCATGGGACATTGCATGGTGGGAGTAACACACACTCCTCGATACATAACCCCAAAAGGATATACTAGGCTAGGTCTAGTGGGAGTAAGCTATTACGTCCCATCATACATATACATGGTAAAAATCCTGCTAAAATGGTCACTGTCACTCTGAGGATAATCTTGACTCTGCATCGGAGATCTCCTTGTCATCGCTCTTATCGAGGGGGAATTCCTCTGGATCCTCCTCATCCTCAATGCCAAAACTAGCCTTGTCATCGCTGGCTATAATGACCTGAGGCTTAGGCTCATACATCTCAACCCATTCGTCGTCACTGAAATAGTCAAGGATCTCATCCCCTTCATCGTCACCTATCTCCTCATCCTCGGGAGGGGCATCAGGAAGGCTATCATTGTCGTCGTCGCTATCCTCCACCTCTAGGGGGTGTTCGGTAGACAGAGGGGCTAGTTTGGGCTTCTCCTCGTAGATGTCCCATATACCAGAGAGGGCGTCGCATCACCTCTCGTGCATGTCCACCCAAATATCCACTTCTCCTTTGGCGATCTTCATGTATTTGGTGGGGGCCTACGGAGCGGGTTCTACTGGTGTAAGTTTCATAGGTTCTACTAGTATAGGTTCTACTGGCACAGTCATGGCCGCCTATTATAACTTAAACGTTAACTTACATACTATCAACATAAAATACAAACTAACTTACTTGGACAGATGAGGCTGGCATGCAACAATGTGAGGTAGGGTGGCAGGTGTGACAACCGGGAAATTCAGGCATTCTCGGAAGAAAATGTACAAATGTATGTAAATAACAATTTATACTATTTAAAGAGTGAAATAAATGTATTTATATTGTTCAGAATGTATTAAAATATTTTAACAATATTGACGAGTAAGAATTCAGTATTGATAAAATTCACTGAATTGAAACGGGTGGAACGGTGCCAAAAACGGCATTGAAAACCCTAACCGGTGCATTATGGTGCACTAAAAGATGAAAAACTTCCGGGATTGATTTTGATCAAACGGAAGCAGTATAAATTGATCCGATTGCACAGGAGACCTCAGGAACCCGCCGGAACGATTTCAGGAAAATTTCGACTCGAACCGATACCGGTCAAAAAGTAGTCGAATTAATGTGAATAGTAAAGTCAAAGTCAAAATTTTACTTTGCATTTATGACATCGTAAAGCCAAATTATTAAATGTATTAAATTTGGTGGTTGGTGGCATTAATGGCCAAGATTGATTTACTTTTTGATCTAAAGGCTAAGATTTGGCCAAAATTAGCCAAATTAATTTTGAGAAAAATTTGGAAAGAAATGGCATGAAAGGTGTTGAAATCTCATTGGTTGGAAGCTAAATTAATTGGCTTCTTGGTTGCTTAAGTCGGCAAACATGAAACAAAAGGCATCCGTAGCCTTTTCTAAGCCAAAACAAGAAGAAAAATTTTTCTAAGTGTCCTATAGAGAGAAAACGTGAGCCATCTTGGAGAACCAAAGGATTTCTTCAAAATTTTGAAGCAAGAACTCAAGTTTGGCAAGCTAGCATCCAACTAATCAAGGTGAGCTTCAAAACTTGTAAAATTTCCCAATTTTTGTCCATGAAATCCGTGGGAGTAATGGGAAGAAAAAGATGAAATTTTGTTGTGGAATTAATGAAATTATGTGTTGGTTTTGTGATACGTTGGATTAGGTTATTCATGGATTGGATTTGCATGAAAAAAATGTGATTTTTGGCTTGTTTTCTCCATAAAATCCGTGGGTTGAATAGTGTGAAAGATGAGAAAATTTGTGGTTGGTTTTGGTTGATTTAGTGCTTGGGTTTTGTTAATGGTTTAATTAGAAGAAAAACCATGCATTTTGTTTAAAGAAAAACAATGTTTTGGTTGGTTTTCCAAGGGTAAAACCGTGGGTTACCATGTGTGGTTGTTGATGAATTGTTGTTGTTTAAGTGTTGTAATGCTTTAAATCATGTTTTGGTTAAATGTAAAGCATGATTTGTATGGTTATAAAGCTTGGAAAAATTTTTGGAATCTAAAAACCCTAAAAGGCCGTGGGTTGTAATTAGGGTTTGGTGAACATTTTTGCATGATTAATTTGATGTTTGGATAGTTAACTTCATGCATTGAATTATGGAAATGATGGTTATGTTATTGAAAGCATGAAACAAAATGTTGTGCATGTTTTTCCCTAAAATGGCCGTGGGTTATGTGTGTTGAAAAACCCTAAGAATTGTATTGTAAAATGCATGGGAATTGGCTTGAAAATGTGCTAGGTAATGACATTGGAATAGCCTAAAATTTGGTTGAAAAATTGAAAAGTTTTGGTTAGGTTTTGAGTATGAAAACCGTGGCTAAAACTAAGGGCAAAATTGAAAGAAATTTTGTGGATTGTGGTTCAAAATGTGAATTGGAAATTGTGTGAGCTTTTATGTAAAAGTTTGGAAAAATTTTACATAAAATAGGGTTGTGGTATAGTACGTGGCGGGTACATATGGTTCGAGGCATACCTAACGCCGATAGCCTTAAATTTACGCCGAAATGCTGTCGAAATTTTGAAAACGACATTTGGGGTAAAAAGGGAATTAAAAATAAAAGTTTAGGGTCGGGTCGGGTCGGAAACCCGAGTCCCTAAAGGAAAATTGAATAAGGAAAACCTAAGGGGTGGTTCATGAATAGTAACCCATCCCCTTAAAAATGTAAAACGCGAGTGAAACTGAAAAACCGACCCCGAGGGGGGGCGTTTTTAGGAAACAAAGTAAAAGTCCGAGTCAGGTACGGAAAATCCGAGCCTCGGAGACCTAGATCGGGAACGTCTAGATGGACATTTTAAATACTAGTAAAATGTCCATTTGAGGCTCCGAAACGATAGAAAATCACTAAATCGACGTAAGGGTCAGGAAGGTGAAAAATGGAAATAAAATAGAAATGAATCTGGTAATGAATAGAAAAGAGTCAGAAAAGTTCTTGAGAGCCAAAAATACAGCCTGGATCGAGAAAATTTCGTCAGGGGTAAAATTGTAATTTTACCGAAATATAGGGGTAAAATCGTAATTTTACAAAAGTTGAGAAAAATTGGGAAAATAATAAATAAAGCCTAAAAAGTTATAAATAGGTTTTATTTAAGCTTTTTAATAAAAAAATAAAAGCTGTAAATAGAAATGAAATTAACAGACAATGTTTCGTCTGTAGGATCCCAAAATCGACCTACAAGGAGAAGGATTAAAGATCCAAGAAGGAAAAAGGGGAAGAAACAGATAAGGTAAGTTCAGACATTTACCTGTCTGTAACATATAGCATTATTATTGCTAACTTTGATATACTAACTATAAGTTAGGTACATATGTGCTACGGGCACTATTATAAAATAGAGAGAGAGACGAAATATGCTACGGGCACTATTGAAATGGGACACATAATAAATTGTGCTTCAGGCACTAGAGCGAGGTTAATAAAACTCACTCACGTGAAATTAAAATGTGAACCATTCCTAACCATGGGGCAATATGAAGTCACCGGGTTAAAACTTTAAAAAGTCGGTAATGAAACCACTTTTGGCGTACCAGCCTTCTGTACAGGGAGGTAAACTTTGCCTTCGGGGCTATGATGATGAGATTAAGGCTGTGGAGGTCAGCACTGATGTACCGCTCCCAGTCATGTAAAATTTTACCTTCGGGGCTATAATCATGAGATTAAGGCTGTGGAGGTCAGCACTAATGTACCACTCCCAATCATGTGCACTAAAATGGTACTGCCAACCTGAGCTCAAAACCAGAACATAATTAAAGATAATTACCTAAAACTGAAACTATGCCATAATTGAGCATAAGACAATTTCGTGAGAGTACTAACATCGCGATAGATGTACTGCTGAGATACTGTGTTGTGGTCAAACTTACTATTTATAATGAATAGTAGTCAAAGTTACTATTTATGATGAATAATGGTCAACATTACTATTCATAATGAATAGTACTATTCATAGAAATTTTATTTCTTGCATGTTTGAACTTACTGAGCTTGCAGCTCACCATTTTGCTTATGTTGCAGGTAAGCGACCAGCTCAGTAGCTTTGTATGACTGGATGGCAGACGGGATAGCGCATGTCAAATGGGATAGGAGGCAAGGGATATGGTCCTGCCAGAGTCTTTTCGCTGAGCGATAACAGAGAAAGGGAAAAAGAAACAGTTCTTTTGTAAATATATATTTTGCGAAAGTACTGTATTATGTAAATTACTTTGTACTTGTAAACAAAGTAATTACTGGATACTGTTTTACATGATGTTAAAAAAAAAATTTCCCCGAAAAACATCGTGTTTTACAAGAGAGATAGATTAGCCGGCGACCCATGCTAGTACAATCTATCACAGTCAGCGATAAAGCTTGACTGTAATAGTATTGTGTGATCTCTATGAGGGGTGGGCCGCCACAGCAGGATACCGCTCCGATACCAATTATGGCGCCTCGAAGCTTTGGCAGCCCCAGAACGTCACTTGAAAACTATTGTTACTTAACTTACTTGAAAACTATTATTCAAACTTACTTACTTCAATACTATAATTTTAGGGATTTTTTTTTTGAATACATACGTTTTACTATTTACATACATACATGTATATACATTATAGATACATAAAGGTCTGAATACAACTAAGGTTCAAACATACATACATACTAATAAATTTACTAAACTGGTTACTACTTAATATAAGTTCGGTTCTCAAAATAAAACAACTTTTTAATACTGAGCAGAAATTAACACTGGTGCTAGTATCCATAACCTTAACCCTCACATCAGCCCTACCGCCATCATCGTCCATCAGAGTCTAGCCCGTAGGTCTCTTACCTACAGCATGAACACACCTGGTGAGCTTTACACTCAGCAAGTTCAACTTTTTATCCGCAAAACGTGTTTGAGATGTAAGCCATACTTAAAACATATAAGCATATCATGTACACACAACATGTACTATGCACTGAAACATATCATATAACTGAGTGCATAACTGAAACATCTAACATAACTGAATGCATATCAACACTATAACTAGAAGCATACTGTAATTATAACTAGGGCATATTGTGAACAATGCATGAATTGATTATGCTCATTTTATGCTTCATTATTCATTATCTTTTCTTATCTGAAGGGCCCTACTGTCAATACCACTACGTGCGGATCATCGGATTCTCCCATGATCATAGTGAGCCTTGCACTCGTGGGCCTTGCGCCCGTTATATGTATAAATAATATGGGCCTTGCGCCCATTATAAACTGTGGGCCTTGCGCCTGATATAAACTATGGACCTTACACCCGATATAAACTATGGGCCTTGCCCCATTATATCGACACCTTAATTTCATTACCCAATTCTGGAATCATGTCTGATCATGCCATATGTTCTACTAGGCTATCCACTAATCTTACGCGATAGGGATGTAATGGTATCTAACTTATACTGTTTATTAATCTAATGCAATTATGAAATTATAAACACTTCTATCATACTATGCAACAATCATACATGACTTGCATACTTAACATAGATTAAAAAATAGCATTTTAAACTCATTTTGTTCATGCTGTAGGTGGAATTGTACTTACCTATTTGCAGGCAGTTCATACCTCACCTCGTTAAATTATAGGTCTCCACCTGTAATCATAATGCATTCCATTAATACTTATTACTGAGTCACTAATATCATTAATGACTAAAGCATCTATCGATATATGTTACCAATTACCATCGGTATTAAATTGCTCTCTTTTTTTGAGAGTCTAACCTCTAATTGTAGGTAATTAATTTATCTTCATAATAAATTAATTAACGTTTCTCTCTCTTTTCTATCTCGATTTTGGTTAGTTAACCGGCTAGTCAACTAACCAGTTACCTCGCATGTGGGCTATATGTCTAATCGTGATAGTTATCTATTTGGTTACTTCGCATGATGATCATGTAGTCTATCGGGTTACCTTTTCTGACTTGAAAATTATTACTGAAAAATATCCTTCGTTTTTGTGAAAATCCTTTCTTTAGGTTTTGAACACGATTTCCCTTGCACCCTATTGGAAAGTGAGGGTGTTTTTCTTAAAATCATTTTTTGTTTAAAAAGAACACATTTTGGTGTTCATTTGATAAGGGGGTTTTTGAAACCTTTTTCGAAAAACTGTTTGTAACTCATTTTAAACGATTGAATTTGTGAGCTGAGCAAACACAATACTTTTAGTCCTCGATGAGATAAACAACTTTTGTGTTCACCTCAGAGCTTAATTCAAACTCTAACGGGTCCTAAACCTAGCTAAACCATGTCTAAAACTATGCCTGTTTTAGAAAAATTGCCAGTTTTTTGGTTATTTAATCACTGCTCTGTTTGGGACCCGAAACGGCTAAATTTTTAAAATTCACACAAGCCATCTATTAGTTTTCGACGTGATCTATAACTTTCGTGTTGAGCCCGAGATCCAGTTAGGACTCTAATTTGCTCATTTTTATAAAAATTCTAGACTATTTCCTATTCTTAGGTTTCAGTCTTAGTTTTGAACTCTGGTTATAAAATGCTCTGAAAACCTATATTGCTGTCATTTTTGGCCAAAGGCAATATGCAAAAATGACCGTAATGAAATTTCCTACAACTTTCGTGTTTTAAAAAATCTCATAATCCATACAGGACATGCTCAAAAACCCACAAATCCATGGCCAAAATCTGGGACTGGTTTAGTTTTCGACCAAACCCTAAAACATTCACACAATCAACCATCCATAAAAACATAAATCACAACCATACAAGCATAAAAACATAAATACAAAATGCTAAGGGCTCAAAATAAACTTATTACAACTCGTTGGTTGAAATACACAATAAATCTCTTTGATCTCAAAACTTAAAAATAAACTAAACCGCAAAAGGGGGGGGGGTTTGGATTTTTACCTTAGTGTACTTTGAACCCAGCACAACCGAACCAAGTGGTGACCAAACTTTCGTGTAGACCAAGGGTGGAAATAGAGTCGACTAGGGATAGAAAGAAACAAAAAAATCTCCTTGGTTAACCAAGCCAAATAGCCAACTAAAACCACAAGGAAATTGTCCTAACAATTTACCTCAAAGTGGTCTTGAAGTGACTTGAAGAAATGGCTCCAACCAACCAACAAACTAAGCAATTTTGGACTGACTTTTGGTGATTTTTTGATGTGGTTTGGGGGTTGTGGGGGTGTCTACTGGCAGAGGAAAAAGAAGAAGAGGTTTTGGTATTTTGGTGTGCAAAGAAAGAAAATGGTGCCAAAGGTCATGCACACCTATTTATAGACAATGCTAAGCAAGTTTAATCAACTCTAAGCCAACTTAATTAAGCCAAACCTTAGCTAACCTAGGGGACAAATTTGCTGCTACCACCTAGCTGAAAAAAACATGGGGGCTGAAGAGAAAAGAAGCACAAATTGCATTAATTGCTTGATAAATTCTATAGTGTGTTGCCTACTACTTTTTCATTTTTTATTCAAGGTGGCATAAGCATGCTTCCTTGTTTTATGGGAAAATTTTTCCACATCGAGTCAGTTTCAAGGTTTCGTCGAGATCTAAAACTTTTGTGTTTTGACCAAAGTCTGGTTCAGCCTCTAAAAGGGTTATTTTAATAAAAATTTGAGACTGTTCATTTGGTCCGGATTTGTTACTCCGAGTTGTGGACACCGAACCAAAACCAGTTGAAAAGTCTATCGCAGGTTCATTTTTGGCCAATGGCTATATGCAAAAATGACCGTATCGAAATTTCCTCAAAACTTCATGTTTTACCAAATCCCAAATTCGGACCCTAAGTGGGTCAAAATGGCCAAAATCTGTGGCTTATCCTGGGGACAGATTTTGTGTCCAACCACCCTCTACACACTTGTGCACATACATATCTCAAACCACTTGTAAACTAAAGTAAACACAACCACAACCACAAAAACTTTAAAAACTGAAAGCTAAGGGCTCAAATAACTTATTACAACCCATGTGCATAAAAAATACACATAAATCTCCTTTGATCAAAAACTTAAAAACAACTAACCACAAAAGATGGGGGTTTTTCGGTTTATACCTTAGAGTGCTTTGATCCAAGCACAACCGAGCCAAGCGTGGCTATCAAGGCTCCATGAAAAACAAAGGGGGTTGAGGGGTCGCTTGTGCTAGAATGAGAACACAAGGAAAACAAAACATTTCTTTTAATATCAAGCCAATATGAAAAACTAAACCATAGAAAAATTTCGGTTTTAGGGTCTTACCAACTACCTTGGAAGAGTGCACCTATAGCAACTTGTGTGGCCAAGCTTTTGTGTGAAAGTTATGTGAAAATATGGGTGGTTTAGGGGCTGAAGAGGGGTCGGGTTTTCTGAAGAGAAAGGGGAGAGAAAGCTGTATTTTTCTTGTGAGCAAATGGGAAAAGTGAGACCTAAGGGTGGTTATACCTTTTTATAGGCAACTCTAAGCAACTTTGCTTAACTCTAAACCCTCTTAATTAAGCCACTATTTAGCTCAATTGGGGGACAAAAATATGTGCTGCAGCCCTTAAATTTTTGGAGGCCTTGATGGAGGGTTAAAGGGAGCAAGTTTGCATTAAATGGTCATGGTCCTCTTGTCCTTAAAACCCCATTTTTTTAATCCAAAAACTCCAACACATCCCTTGATTTAAGGGATCATTTTCAGCTAGTTTTGCAGCTATTTTCCTAACCAAAGGGGGCACAGTTTGGTTGGAGTAAAGGTCCAACCGGATCGATTCTGTGCAGTCTAGTTTTCTACTGCGTTTTTCGACCCTTTCTCGGCAGTTTTCTAATTTTCATCCAAAAATTGGATTTTCTGAATCTGATTTTTTGTACTGATGATTTCTAATTGTTTTACACTGTCTAAGAGCCCATTCTATGTCAAATCACTATTCATTTCCTGTACTGTGGTTGTGTCTACACTGTGTTGTCCTTTCGCACGCAAACCGGGGCGTTCCTAGGTGAAATTTTAGACACAGTCTCTTTTGACTAATTCGGATGTTCTGATTTCAATTTTATAAGTCTTATGTCCGTCTGAGATCATCTGGACCATTTTTCGAGATCTGTGTGGTCCCACCTCCAAAAATGTGTCAGGTGCCCATTTGACTAATTTGGGCGTCCTGAGTCTAGATATATCAGTTTTGAGTCAAACTAAGGTCGTCTTGGCCATTAACTTGACACTGTGTCTTACACTATTTACTATTCATGGTTCTCTGTTCTAACTGACTAGTCTGAGCGTTCTGACTCCGATTTTATCAATCTCTGGGTGAAAAGAGGTCATCCGGACCATTTTCTCGATACTGTACCCCTACTAGGGAGATTCTCGTTGTTGTGCTCAAACATTTGATCTGAGCATTTTCGTGATCTGCTCACCAGTCTTGTGTCAAGAAATGGTCATCCAGACCAGTTTCATGACACTGCGTATCTCATACACTTATACACATGACAAGGTAGACCGAGTTCTCTGTCGGTTACCCCTTTTCACTGTATGAATAATAATAAACAGTATTGCACCGTTTAGTCTATTCAACTGGAATTTATGCTGTATTTATCAACTTAATTACTCATTTCATAGTAATTAGGTTTCACGCATTACGAAAGTCTTCAAATTGGCTCTCTGTTCAGTACACGACCTTCTACACGGGTTCTAACACGGGCGTGTATAGCTCGAGCACGGGCGTGCACTAGCCGAGCTTTCTTAACACGGCCGTGTCTTGGACCATGCTCACTTTACCCTAGTAGTACACGGCCACTTACACAGCCATGTACCTAACTATGTAAAACTACACGGCCATGTTAACTCACACGGCCTCTCTCATAAAACAATCTAATCAGTACACGGTTTCTTACATGATCGTGTACCTGACCGTGTTTGATGTATTTGCACTAAAAATGCATCAAATTATTCCTTAACTTCTCATTGAATAATTTGTTAAGTTATAGGGACGGGGTGGTCCTTACAACCTACCCCCCTTACAAAATTTTCGTCCTCGAAAATTAGAATAAATCCGGGAAGTCTCTCTTCATGTCCTCTTCCCTTTCCCATGTAGCTTCTTCTATACTGTGATTCCGCCACAGCACTTTCACAAGTAGGATCACTTTATTCCTGAGGACTTTGCTCTCCTTAGCTAAGATCTGCACTGGTCTTTCCTCATATGTCAGGTCGGTGTGTACTTCAGTAGGCTCTTGACTCAGTGTGTGGGAACTGTCAGGCATATATTTCCTCAACATCGAGACGTGAAAAACGTTATGCACGGATGCCAACTCGGGAGGGAGCGCTAACCTGTAGGCTACATTCCCAATTCTCTCAAGGATCTCAAAGGGTCCTATATATCGAGGGCTAAGCTTCCCTTTCTTCCCAAAGCACATCACCCCTTTCATGGGTGCCACCTTGAGGAAAACTGAATCTCCTTCCTGAAACTTAAGAGGTCTGCATCATTTATCGGCGTAACTCTTTTGATGACTATGGGCTATCTCCAGTCTCTCCCATATAATCTTCATGTCTTCTGTTGTACTTTTGACGAAGTCCGTGCTAGTGAGCTGTTTCTCTTTGGTCTCATGCTAGTGGACCAGAGATCTACATTTCCTTCCATAGAGTGCCTCGTATGGTGCTATTCCGATCGAGGAATGGTAGTTGTTGTTGTACAAGAACTCTATTAGCGGTAGCTTTTGGTTCCAATTCCCCTTAAAGTCTAGGGCACACGCTCTCAACATATCTTCTAACATTTGTATTGTCCTTTCTGACTGACCGTCGGTTTGAGGGTGGAAAGCTGTGCTGAACTTCAACTTAGTCCCCATTGAAGCTTGGACGCTCTACCAAAACGTTGAAGTGAAGTGCCCATCACGGTTTGAAATTATTGACTTAGGTACACCGTGCAGTCTTACTATCTGGGCCACGTACATTTCTGCTAACCTCTCTACTGAGTAGCTCAATTTCATGGCTAAGAATCGAGCTATTTCGTCATCGGTCCACAATTACCTAGATGGCGTTGTTTCCACTGGATGTTCTAGCCAGTCCGACCACGAAGTCCATTGTAATCTGTTCCCATTTCCACTCAAGAAGCTCGATTTTCTGTAGTTCTCCTCCAGGTCGTTGATGTTCTACTTTAATTTTTTGACATGTAAGGTACTTTGTGACAAATTCAGCGACGTCGCCCTTCATCTTAGGCCACCAAAACTGTCTTTCAAGTCTTTGTATAGCTTGTTTGCTCCTGGATGAACTGAGTACGGTGTGTCATGGGCTTCTGAAAGGATCCTTTTCCTGAGTTCTTCATCCTTCAAAACAGACACTCTATCTCTGAAATAGAGTATGCCATCCTTGGAGACTTGGAATTTTGACTTCTGGTCCTCCATTGCCTCCTTCTTGTGCTTATTTAGGGTTAAATCGAGTTCTTGGCCGGCCTTGATTTCTTCTAGTAGTCTTAATTGGAGGGTCATTTCAGACAACCTCCCCTTTAGAATCTCAATTTCGCCGTTACATAACTCCTTCTGTAGGGCTTCTGGCAAGGCATTGATAACCATAAGCGATGAAGAGTACTTCCTACTCAGTGCATCGGCCACCTTGTTGGTTTTCCCTGGGTGATACAGGATCTTGCAGTCATAATCCTTCACCAATTCTAGCCATCTTCGCTGCCTCATGTTGAGCTCCTTCTGTGTGAAGATGTATTTGAGGCTTTGGTGGTCCGTATAAATCTCGCACTTGATGCCATATAGATAATGCCTCCATATTTTTAGCGCAAACACGACCGCTGCTAGCTTTAGGTCATGAGTCGGATAATTCCTCTCGTGGTTCTTAAGTTGTCACGAGGCATAAGTGGTTGGACCGTAGGTGTGATGATTTACTTCACGGGTGAGGTCTCTGGTTCAAGTCCAGGATGGCCCAGCTGCGCCAAGGAAAAGAATAGAAGAAGCATTTGACTTCTTCATGCATGCTCCACTCGGCTCGGGGGGATATAGCTCAGTTGTTAGAGCGACTACTTTCCCATTCTGCATCAATACGGCTCCCAGTCCGGTCTTAGATGCATCACTATAGATTACAAAATTTCCCTTTCCAGCGTCTGGTATGGTTAGGATCGGAGCACTCGTGAGTCTGCGTTTTAGCTCCTAGAAGCTTTTCTCACATTTATCCATCCACTCATACTTCTTCTCCTTCTTGGTGAGTACTGTGAGTGGTGCGGCTAACTTCAAGAACCCTTCTACGAAACGTCTATAATAGCTTGCTAGGCCTAGGAAACTGCAGATCTCTGTTACGTTCTTCGGAGTCGACCATTCACTGACTGCTTCGACTTTCCCTAGGTCTACTGATACTCCGTCTTTGGAGGCCACGTGACCAAGAAAATGGACCTTTTCCAGCCAAAACTCGCACTTGGAGAATTTGGCGTATAGTTGGTGCTCCTTTAGCTTAAGTAGAATAGCTTTCAGATGCTCCGCGTGTTCTCCCTTGTCTTAGAATACACAAGTATGTCATCGATAAACACAAGAACAAACTTGTCTAAGAACTCCTTGAACACTCTATTCATCAGATCCATGACGGCTGTGGGGACATTCGTTAGTCCGAATGACATAATGAGGAACTCATAGTGTCCATATCATGTACGGAAGGCTGTCTTGGGTATGTCTGCACCTCTAATCCGTAGTTGGTGATACCCGGAATGTAGGTCAATTTTTGAGAACACTGCAGCGTCTCGGAGCTGGTCGAACAGATCATCGATTCGTGGCAACAGATACTTGTTCTTTATAGTGACCTTGTTCAGCTCCCTGTAATCAATGCACATCCTTAACGTTCCATCCTTCTTCTTCACGAATAAAACTGGTGCTCCCTACGGTGAACAGCCCTATGAATGAAACCCTTGCCCATTAGGTCCTTCAACTGGGCCTGGAGTTCCTTTAACTCTGCCGGGGCCATTCTGTATCGGGCCTTGGAGATGGGGGCTGTGTGGGCGACCCCTCTAGCTTAGGTCGTCCACCTTATCTTGCTTACTTTCTTTATTCTTTGCTTAGTCTTACTTATCTTGCTTGTCTCTATAACTTTCTTCTCCTTGGGGTTTAAAAGATTTGTTCTTGAAAAACTAGGAATATTTTTTTTTTTTAACTGGAGGAAACTTCTAATTCTTGAAAATTGTGTATACATAAATATATACGTACTTCTTAATACTTTTTCCCAAAATATATTTTGGAGTCTTGTTACTTTAAAGTACGTAAAAATAGAAACATATTTTTAAGCTTGTTTCACTACTTTACATACTACACTCTTGTCTTGTCTTTATACATATACCTCACTATTACACTTTCTTTCTTTTACACCTTGAGTACAGCGGAATTCTGCGAAACGGAACCATAACCCGTCCATGACATTGCTGGGATCTGCCTGCCAGTCCGCTACTCTTGTCTCATCTTGCTGGTTGCTTTCCTTTATTACCTACAGCACGAATAGACTAATGAGCTAAAGCTCAGTAAGTACAAACATACATACAAGTAAATAAGCTGAATACACCACTCTAGGGTTAGTCAACTTAGGACCAATTATTTTCTTTAGTCCTATACTACTTGTTCTTTCTATTCTATTTCTTTCTTTTCTTTACTTTACTTTATCTTGCTTAATCTTTCACTTGTGGGCCCGTGATTGGACGTACCTGGTGCGCGCAGACCAATAGAGGATCAGGGGAGCGACCCACCGATCAACCCTAAGGTCATCTCTGGACTACTGACCTTATAGGTAGTAAGTCATGCCATAAACTACCTCATTATTAACGAGGCAGTGCCACACTTCTGGGGTGGAGGTAGGAAGTTAAGCCATAAACTACCTCATTATTAACGAGGCAGCGCCACACTTCTGGGGTGGAGGCTATCTGGGAACCTCACTACTGGGGAGGCCGGTACGCCAACCTTAACTTTTAAGTCTTATTATCTGACTTATCTTATTCCTCTTTCTGTTTCTGATCTTGCTTACTATTCTCGTGAACATGTTAGTATCATGTCACAAATTGAATAGCTTAAATGTGTATATATATATAACACAACTTTATGGTAAGTCCATTCGTGAGTAGACAATTAAATGTCTGTACTTACCTTATCAATCTCTTCTCTTTTTCTCTCTAGGACCTTTGATCGCCCTCCTTGTAGGTCGATTTTTGGATCCTACAGACAAACTTTGTCTGTTAATTTCATTTCCATTTATAGCTTTTATTTTTCATTAAAAAGCTTAAATAGAACCTATTTACAACTTTTTGGGCTTTATTTATCATTTTCCCAATTTTTCCCAACTTTTGCAAAATTACGATTTTGCCCCTATATTTTGGCAAAATTACAGTTTTGCCCCTGACGGAATTTTATTGATCCAGACTGCATTTTTGGCCCTCAGGAACTTTTCTGACTCTTTTCTAATCATTACCGGGTTCGTTTATATTATATTTCCACTTTTCACTTTCCCGACCCTCGGGAAACACTATTTCGACCCTTACGTCGGTTTAGTGATTTTCTATCGTTTCGGAGCCTCAAATGGACGTTTCACTAGTATTTAAAACGTTCATCTAGACATTCCCGATCTAGGTCTCCGAGGCTCGGATTTTCCGTACCCGACTCAGACCTTTATTTTATTTCCAAAAACGCCCCCCCCTCGGGGTCGGTTTCCCGTTTCACTCGCGTTTTACATTTTCAAGGGGACGGATTACTATTCACGAACCACCCCTTAGATTTTCCTTATTCAATTTTTCTGTTAGGGACTCGGGTTTCCGACCCGACCCTAAACTTTTTATTTTTTAAATTCCTATTTTACCCCGAAAGCCGTTTTCGAAATTTCGACAGCATTTCGGCGTAATTTTAAGGCTACCGGCGTTAGGTACGCCTCGAACCATATGTACCTGCCACGTACTATACCACAAGCCTATTTTATGGAAAAGTTTTCTAAACTTTTACATAAAAGCTCACAAATTTCCAATTTCATATTTTTAACCACATTACAAAATTTTTTCACAATTTTGCCCTTAGTTTTGGTTTCGGTTTTCACCACCAAACCGAACCAAAGTTTCTCAAACTTTTCAACCACTTGTTAGGCTATTCAATGCCATTTTTCTAACACTTTTTCAAGCCCATTTCCTTGTACTTTTCAACTAAATTCTTAGGGTTTTTAAACACTTAAAACCCACGGCCACATTAATGAAAAACATGCCAAATTTTATTTTCATTCTTTCAATCAAAATTTCATCATTCACATCATAAAATGCATGATTTCAATTAACGAAACATCACCTAAAAGCATGAAAATTTTTCTTCCAAATCATTAGGAAGCCCACGGCCTCATTAAGCAATGCACACCAAAATTTTTTTCAAGCTTTTCCATAATTAAATTCATGCTTTATTCTTAACAAAATTCAACTTGGAAAGCATGTTAACAATTAACCACAACTTTTTCTCATTGATTACCTAAGGTAACCCACGGATTTTCCTTTGAAAAACCAACCAAAATTTGGTTTTTCTTTAAACCAATTGCATGGTTTTCTTCCTTATTACACCTTTAACAAAACCCATCATCAACTTAATGAAAAACACCCAAAATTTTTCCATCTTAATTCACTATTCATCCCACGGATTTCATGAAGAAAAACCATGAAAAATTAAGTGCAAAAGGGAGTTACCCTGGTCTAATGCTTCCTTTGTCTTCTAGGAACACTTTGGCACTCTTTTTGTGAAGAAATTTTGAAGAAAAAGCTTGGTTTCCCTTGGGTGGCTCACGTACACCATGGAAGAAAAACTTAGCAAATTTTCTCTTTGTTTTGGCTTTCAAAAGTTTCGGCCATTTGTTCCAAAATTTTTGCTGACTTATGCATGAAAGAAAGCCAATTAATTTTGCCTTTAACCAATCAAATTTCAACACCTTTCCACCTAATTCTTTCCACCTTTTTTCAAAAATTAAAAAGGTTAATTTTTGGCTAAATCTTGGCCTTTGGATCAAAAAGCAAATGAATCATGGCCATTCATCCTACCTAACACCAATTTCTTTCCATTTCTTAAATGGATTTATGATGTCATAATTACTAAAGTGAAAGTTGATTTTGACTTTCACTATTCACATTAATTCGACTACTTTTTGACCGATACCGGTTCGAGCCGAAATTTTCCTGGAATCGTCCCGGCGTGTTCCTGAGGTCTCCTGTGCAGTCGGATCAATTTAAATTGCTTCTGTTTGATCAAAATTAATCCCGGAAGTTTACCGTCTTTTTGAGCTCCGGTTAGGGTTTCAATGCCGGTTTTGGCACCGTTTCACCCGTTTCAACTCAGTGAATTTTTTCCAACACTGAATTCTTACTCGTCAGTATTGTTAGAACATTTTCATATATTCTGAACTGTGACGACCAGAGAATTTTAGTGGTGTGACCTAGTTTAATCTAGGGTTTTCTATGAGTTTTGTAAGTAAGAATGTAAAGAAACACTATGGTTGTAATTAGACAAATTATAGTGTTGATAGAAATAAATAAATGTTTTGGAGGAAATTAAAATCTCCAAAAATAAGTAGAGAATAAAGTATATGAGTAAGAAAGTGAATTCAGGCCCAAAACGCTCAAAAAGGAGTAGTTTCGGTATCTGAACAGTATAAAGATAAGAAATTATGGCAAGTCAAAGTAAGAGCACAGTAAGAATAGTACAAATATATGTATATAATAATTTGTACTATTTAAAGAGTGAAATAGATGTATTTGTATTGTTTATAATATATTAAAATGTTCTAACAATACTGACGAGTAAGAATTCAGTGTTGGAAAAAATTCACTGAGTTGAAACGGGTGAAACGGTGCCAAAACCGGAATTGAAACCCTAACCGGAGCTCAAAAAGACGGTAAACTTCCGGGATCGATTTTGATCAAACGGAAGCAGATTAAGTTGATCCGACTGCACAGGAGACCTCAGGAACACGCCGGGACGATTCCAGGAAAATTTCGGCTCGAACCGGTATCGGTCAAAAAGTAGTCGAATTAATGTGAATAGTGAAAATCAAAGTCAACTTTCACTTTAGTAATTATGACATCATAAATCCATTTACCAAATGGAAAGAAATATAGTGTTAGGTAGGATGAATGGCCATGATTTAATTTGCTTTTGATCTAAAGGCCAAGATTTGGCCAAAATTAACCATTTTTAATTTTTGAAAAAGGTGGAAAGTATTAGGGTGAAAGGTGTTGAAATTTGATTGGTTTAGAGCCAAATTAATTGGCTTTCTTCCATGCATAAGTCGGCCACTTTTGTATCAAAAGGCCGAGACCAAATTTCAAGCAAAAACTAAGAGAAAAATTTGCTAAGTTTTTCTTCCATGGGAGCCGTGGGTGACCAAAGGAAAACCAAGTAATTCCTTCAAGTTTTCTATACAAAAAGTGTGGCAAAACATCACTTGAAGACAAAGGAAGAAAGTGAATAAGGTAACTTCCCTTGGATTGAAATTTTTCTTGGTTTTTCTTCATGAAAACCGTGGGGTGAAAAGTGAATTAAGATGGAAAAGTTTTGGTTGTTTTTCATTAAGTTGATGATGGGTTTTGTTATGGGTGTAATGAGGAAGAAAACCATGCAATTGGTTTAAAGAAAAACCAATTTTTGGTTGGTTTTCCGAAGGAAAACCCGTGGGTTACCATTGGTAAGCAATGAGAAATTTGTGTGATTTATGTGTTAACATGCTTTTAACTTATGTTTTGTTAAGAATAAAGCATGAATTTCACTATGGAAAAGCTTGGAAAAATTTTGGTGTTCATTTACTCAAAGTGGCCGTGGGTTTACTTAAGGTTTTGGTGAAAATTTTGCATGTTTCATATGATGTTTGGTTAATTGAAATCATGCATTTTATGATGTGAATAATGAAATTTTTGATTGAAAGCATGAAACAAAAATGATGGCATGTTTTTCACTAATGAGGCCGTGGGTTTAAGTGTTTAAAAACCCTAAGAATTTAGTTGAAAATTACAAGGAAATGGGCTTGAAAAAGTGTTAGAAAAATGGCATTTAATAGCCTAACAAGTGGTTGAAAAGTTTGAGAAACTTTGGTTCGGTTTGGTGGTGAAAACCGAAACCAAAACTAAGGGCAAAATTGTGAAAAAATTTTGTAATGTGGTTAAAAATGTGAAATTGGAATTTGTGAGCTTTTATGTAAAAGTTTGGAAAACTTTTACATAAAATAGGCTTGTGGTATAGTACGTGGCAGGTACATATGGTTCGAGGCGTACCTAACGCCGGAAGCCTTAAAATTACGCCGAAATGCTGCCGAAATTTCGAAAACGGCTTTCGGGGTAAAATAGGAACTAAAAATAAAAGTTTAGGGTCGGGTCGGAAACCCGAGTCCCTAACGGAGAATTGAATAAGGAAAACCTAAGGGGTGGTTCGTGAATAGTAGACCGTCCCCTAAAAATGTAAAATGAGAGTGAAACGGAAAAAAAAAACCGACCCCGAGGGGGGGGCGTTTTTGGAAATGAAATAAAGGTCCGAGTCGGGTACGGAAAATCCGAGCCTCGGAGACCTAGGTCGGGAAAGTCTAGATGAACGTTTTAAATACTAGTAAAACGTCCATTTGAGGCTCCGAAACGATAGAAAATCACTAAACCGACGTAAGGGTCGGAATAGTGCTTCCCGAGGGTCGGGAAAGTGAAAAGTGGAAATATAATAGAAACGAACCCGGTAATGATTAGAAAAAGGTCAGAAAAGTTCCTGAGGGCCAAAAATGCAGTCTGGATCAATAAAATTCCGTCAGGGGCAAAACTGCAATTTTACCAAAATATAGGGGCAAAATCGTAATTTTGCAAAAGTTGGGAAAAATTGGGGAAATGATAAATAAAGCCCAAAAAGTTGTAAATAGGTTCTATTTAAGCTTTTTAATGAAAAATAAAAGCTATAAATGGAAATGAAATTAACAGACAAAGTTTGTCTGTAGGATCCAAAAATCGACCTACAAGGAGGGCGATCAAAGATCCTAGAGAGAAGAAGAGAAGAGATTGATAAGGTAAGTACGGACATTTAATTGTCTACTCACGAATGGACTTACCATAAAGTTGTGTTATATATATATACACATTTAAGCTATTCAGTTGTGACATGATACTAACATGTTCACGAGAATAGTAAGCAAGATTAGAAAAAGAAAAGAGAAATAAGTTAAGTCAATTAATAAGACTTAAAAGTTAAGGTCGGCGTACCGGCGTCCCCAGTTGTGAGGTTCCCAGATAGCCTCCACCCCAGAAGTGTGGCGCTGCCTCGTTAATAATGAGGTAGTTTATGGCTTAACTTCCTACCTCCACCCCAGAAGTGTGGCGCTGCCTCGTTAATAATGAGGTAGTTTATGGTATGACTTACTACCTATAAGGCCAGTAGTCCAGAGATGACCTTAGGGTTGATCGGTGGGTCGCTCCCCTGATCCTCTATTGGTCTGCGCGCACTAGGTACGTCCAACCACGGGCCCACAAGTGAAAGATTAAGCAGATGAAGTAAAGCAAAGAAAAGAAAGAAATAGAATAGAAAGAACAAGTAGTATAGGACTAAAGAAAATAATTGGTCCTAAGTTGACTAACCCTAGAGTGGTGTATTCAGCTTATTTACTTGTATGTATGTTTGTACTTACTGAGCTTTAGCTCATTTGTCTATTCGTGCTGTAGGTAATAAAGGAAAACAAACAGCAGTATGAAGCAAGAGTAGCGGACTGGCAGGCAGATCCCAGCGATGTCATGGACGGGTTATGGTTCCGTTTCGCAGAATTCCGCTGTACTCAAGGTGTAAAAGAAAGAAAGTGTAATAGTGAGATATATGTATAAAGACAAGACAATAGTGTAGTATGTAAAGTAGTGAAACAAGCTTAAAAGTATGTTTCTATTTTTACGTACTTTAAAGTAACAAGACTCCAAAATATATTTTGGGTAAAAGTATTAAGAAGTACGTATATATTTATGTATACACAATTTTCAAGAATTAGTAGTTTCCTCTAGTTAAAGAAAAAAAAAATATTCCTAGTTTTTCAAGAACAAATCTTTTAAACCCCAAGGAGAAGAAAGCTATAGAAACAAGCAAGCTAAGTAAGACTAAGCAAGGAATAAAGAAATCAAGCAAGATAAGGTGGACGACCTAAGCTAGAGGGGTCGCCCACAAGAGTTGGTATCAGAGCGAGCGGTTCTACTATCGACCTTCCATGACATCTCAGCATCTGCACCTGCTCAGTCCAAGTAAGTTAATTTTAGATAATCAATATCTAATTTAGCACTAAACCATGTCGCTATTGTTATAGGTCAGACACAGCAACATGGTTCGCACACGAGCTGAGCAAGCTCAAGAAGCAGACTTAGCCGCTGTCCTAGCCAACATACAAGCTCGGCTAGAGGCACAAGAAACACAGAACCAGAGACTGCAAGAGTTACTGGAACAGAGGAATGGGGCCCAAGTGAATTTCCCTCCACCTCAAGCACCAATACCGGAGCCACAACCAGCTCCTGAACCAGTAGCACCACCAGTCTGAATGGTACCTGAAGTAGCAATAGGTGCCCGAGCTGGAGCCAACCAGGGATCATTGTATGAACGGTTCCGAAAGATGAAGCCAAAAGAGTTTGAGGGATCTATAGAACCCTTAGAGGCTGAAGAGTGGTTAGCTTCACTACAGACCATTTTTGAGTTTATGGACCTAATAGACCAAGAAAAGGTCCTTTGCGCCTCCTGCATATTAACGAAGGATGCTCGTTATTGGTGGGAGACAGTAAAGATGCGAAGGGACGTTAGAAGGATGACCTGGAATGACTTCCTGGGAGAATTTAACAGGAAGTATTTCAACCTTGACACCCTACGAGCTCAACAAAGAGAGTTCGATGAGCTGAGGCAAGGCGAGATGACAGTGACCGAAGCCTGTCGTAAATTCGACAGATTAGCTCGACTGTGTCCACATTTGGTACCCACAGAAGAAGAGCGGGTACGGAGGATGATCAATATGTTCCGACAATATATAGCCCTAAATGTGGAAAGTGGCGAGACCCTGCCAACCACTGTAGCGGACTGTGTAAGCAGAGCTATAAGGGCCGAGAATCGTCTGAACCGAGTTAAGGAAGAAAGAACAAAAGTCTGGGAGGAGAAGAAGAAAGAAAGAGATCTTGCGAAGCAGACTCAGAAGAACAACCAAGCTGGCCAAAGTAATAAATCTGGTCAAGGAATGAAGCCTGGTCAGAAAAATAACCAGAACCTGCAGAACACCAATAAGCGAAAGGGAAACCCAAATGAAAATTGGGGCCAAAATACTCGCAACACTCAGCAAAGGCAAGGCTTAGAAGGAGTACAGAACCGACAGCCATGCCCAAAATGTGGAAGATTGCACAAGGGCGAGTGCAAGCTGGGGAATACCGCATGCTTTGTTTGTGGTAGAGAAGGCCATTATGCTAGAGTCTGCCCATCCAACCAACAGAACCAGCCGGGATCCTTTCAGTCCCGATAGACGAGCCAGGTCCATGCTATACAAGGATCGCATACTCAACCTGGACGCCAAGAAAGTATACCAAAGACCGAGGCACATCTATTAGCCTACACCAGGGAAGATGTAGAGGCAGGCACCTCGAATGTGGTGACAGGTCAGCTTCTTGTCGCCCAAAGCCCTGCACTTATTTTATTTGACTCCGGTGCATCGCATTCATTTGCCTCACTTAGCTTTGTAGAAAGAGTTAGTCATGCCAAGGATAAAATTGGCCAAGTGTTTAAAACCACCTTACCGTCTGGTGAGGTATTATTATCTGATTACTGGTGTGACGGCCCGCCCTACGTAGGGTTAAACAGTACTATTACAGTCAGTCACTGTTGCCAACTGCGATAGACTGTAACCACTTGGGTCGTCGGCAACTTACTTTCAACTTGTTTCTAACTTATTCTGATACCATCTATAATAGCTGGTATTTTACTTTTAACATACTTTCTTTAACATGCTTACTCTAACTTCCCATTTGAACATGAAAATATGGAATAAATTTTTTTTTCTTTTCTTAAACTTTACTTGGAAACTGTACCGTCGTAAAACATTTACTATAATAAATATTTTACATTGCCTTAACTTCATTTACATTATAAAACATCATTTTAATACTCTTTTAAACAGCTCAGCGGAAGACTCATAGTAGTACCATAACCCTCACCCAGTCCCTTGGCACATGCAGATTCCATCCGTCATCCATCACTTGTCTTATCTTCGTGCAGGATGCTTACCTGCAACATAAACAACTTGTGAGCGACAGGCTCAATAAGTTCAAACATACATTCATGACAAAATACTAACTCATACCTTTTGGACAGAACATGTCTGATGCCAACTGTGGTATCAGAACATGAACATACATTATACTTTACTTTCAACTTCATATATAACATATTCTAACATTGAGAGAACAATCTCAACGTTCTTTTAGCATAACATAATTTAAACATAACATACAGAATGTATGCTTAACATCTTAAGCATAACATACTCAACATTATACAAAACAATGTATACACATATCAATTTAAACATAGCATATTTAATGTATGCTTAAACATCACAGATACACTTAAAATTGTATAACTGACTTATGCATATCAATTTATGCATAACATAGCATATGCACACATGTTAGTCGCATTATGCTTGTTTACTTTCATTCTTTCTTCTTCTAGCTTTTCTTAGCTTTTCTTAGCTTTACTTTCTTTTCTTAGCTTTTCTTTGCTAAGCTTTACTTTGCTTTACTTTATCTTGCTTAATCTTTCACTTGTGGGCCCGTGGTTGGACGTACCTAGTGCACGCAGACCAATAGAGGATCAGGGGAGCGACCCACCGATCAACTCTAAGGTCATCTCTGGACTACTGACCTTATAGGTAGTAAGTCATGCCATAAACTACCTCATTATTAACGAGGCAGCGCCACACTTCTGGGGTGGAGGCAGGAAGTTAAGCCATAAACTACCTCATTATTAACGAGGTAGCGCCACACTTCTGGGGTGGAGGCTATCTGTGAACCTCACAACTGGGGAGGCCGGTACGCCAACCTTAACTTTTAAGTCTTATTATCTGACTTATCTTATTCATCTTTTCTGTTTCTGATCTTGCTTACTATTCTCGTGAACATGTTAGTATCATGTCACAAACTGAATAGCTTAAATGTATATATATATATATAACACAACTCTGTGGTAAGTCCATTCGTGAGTAGACAATTAAATGTCTGTACTTACCATATAATCATACTTAGACATAATAGTCTATTCATATTGCAGTCAATTAAGTATTCGAACTTACTACATAGAACACATAGCACATAACATGACCAGTTCATTTATGTTGCAGTCAATTAAATGTTTGAACTTACTACATAGAACACATAACACATAACATGTCCAGTTCATTTATGTTGCAGTCAATTAAATGTTTGAACTTACTACGTAGAACACATAACACATAACATGACCAGTTCATTTATGTTGCAGTCAATTAAATGTTTGAACTTACAAATACTTGCTAGCATCTCTTTTCTCGCTTCCTTGGTCCGCAGACGTCTCTTCATATTGTCTGGCGCGGATCCCTATAACCGAAATAATAACGGTTATTTTCTATGCTTCTTGCATGTATAAAACTTAATAAAACGTAAAAATTCTACGTTTCATTTCTCGATCATAAATTTAAAGATCTAATATCCCATTTATAACTTTTCTGCTAACTTTTAGTAAAATTACTATTTTACCCTGAACTTTTGGCAAAATTACCATTTTGCCCCTAATGGGATTTTTCTCATTATAACCTTACTTTTCTTTGATTCGCAACTTAGCTTTGGCCCTTATTTACCATAATTTCTTGGTTTACTATTTACCGACCCTCGGGTGGTACTATTCTGACTCTCGAGCGTTAATGCTCTTTCTCGGGTCTAGGTTACCGAAAGGGCTCAGGTTTCCATCCCGACCACGTTTTTACCCTTCGGTTCTTAAAATACTCTTTTGTGCCGTTTTCAAAATTTCGGCAGCATTTCCGCTTAATTTTTTGGGTTCCCGGCGTTTAGGAAACGCCTCGAAACCATCTAACCTAGTTCTATTCTACCACGTACTATACCAGAGCCTATATTTTTACGTAAAAACTCAACTTTTTACGTAAAAATCTTTACATTTTTCACTTTTCTCATTTGACTATTTTAAATACACATAGTCCAATTTTCTTACAATTTCTCATTCCAGAATACATAATTCATATATACTCATTCCAAAAACATTAATTTCAGGAATGGAGGGACCGAAGTCACTACCGGAATCGTTCCACTGGCGATCGAACGAACTGTTCGGTTTCGCGCGGATAAACTTTAATTCTTCGTTCTTTGCCTTTGAGACTCCGTCTTGCAATTCTGACGTCGCGGATGTGTCCAGAACATCGAAAATAGGCCAACGGGCCATTCTTAAATTTTTGGTCTTCGGTCGCCGTTGACCGGCGTTGACCGCCGTTGACCGGCGGTTGACGGCGGCGACGGTGGCAAATGAGTAGCCCATCTTGAAGAACTCGACGAGAGGAATCCATTGGTGACCTCAATTTCATGTTTGGAGGCCCCTATCGTCGGAAAATTCCCTCGAAAACCGTGGTCACGGCGGCGACGGTGGAACTCCGCCGTGCCGGACCTTTTTCCCAAAATTGGTTGAGGGCTTTTGCTCCCCTCAGCCCTGCGGTCATTTCTGCACCAACGGCGCACTTCAACTCGGCCGGAATCGGGCGTTTCGACGGCGGCGTTTCACCGACTTTTTCGAAGCTTGGGCGGCGCGATTCCGCCGGTGTTGAGATGATCGGCGGCATGGGTTTTGCTCCTCTCTTCACCACGAAACTTTTGGGACCGGTTTCGTGGCAAACGGTGGCCGGACGGCGAAGATATCACCGGTCGAATTTCTCGGCTCCGGCGGCATTCGAGCGGCGCGTGCGGCGGCATGCGGCGGCCGTTCCGTCGAGTCGACCCACCGTTGGACTCAGCTCGGTGAGAGCTTTCCGATGACACCGGCGGTGTCGAAAACGGACACCATTTCCGATGGTCGGTTACTGTTCATTTTCGGGTAAGGGGTGGAAAGAGAAAATAAGAGAAAGTTATGGGCTTATTTTTTAAATTTCTGATTTTTCGCCCTTTATATACTTTTTCGCCCAAAATTTCAACATGGGCTATCCTGACTAATTTAGACGTCCTGAATCCAAATATATCAGTTTTATTTTCATCTGAGGTCATCTTGACCAGTTTCCGGTACTGTGAATTCTCGATCAAAAATTACCTTTTTGCTCAATTAGCTAATTTGAGCATACAAATAGGCTATACTGACTAATTTGGACGTGCTGAATCCAAATTTATCAGTTTCAACTTCATTCGAGGTCATCTCGATCAGTTTTCAGGATCTGTGTGATCCCATCTCGAAAAACGTGTCAGGTGCCTGATTGACTAATTTGGGCATCCTGAGTCTAAATATATCAGTTTCATATCAAGAAAATGTCATTTTAACCAATTTCTTGATACTGCATATTTCCTGATCATCACAACTGGTTACGTCACGTGCCAGTAATTGTTGCTAATAGGGAGTTGTACGTTGACTTAGTCGTCTTAGAGTTAGTCGATTATGACGTTATCCTTGGAATGGATTTCCTTGCAAAATATCAAGCGACCATTGACTGTCGACGATGAAAAGTAGTGTTCCAGTTTGGAGAAATAGACCAGTTTGAGTATCAGGGGCATTCTCAGAAGCAGTCGAAAATGCTAATCAGTCCCCTGCGGGCAAGAAAGCTGATATCTAGTGGCTGTACCGGATATCTAGCTTATGTCAAGGACACCACCAAGAAGGTAGAACTACAACCGAACGAGGTACCAGTGATCAACGAGTTTGTGGAGGTATTTCCAGAAGAATTACCAGGACTTCCTCCTGATCGAGAGATTACCTTCGAAATCGAGTTGCTGCTAGGAACGTCTCCGATTTCAAAGGCCACTTATAGAATGGCACCGGCCGAGCTTAAAGAATTACAAGCTCAGCTGAAGGAGTTGTTAGAGAAAGGTTTTATACGGCCTAGTTGTTCGCCGTGGGGAGCTCCAGTTCTCTTCGTGAAGAAAAAGGATGGAACCCTCCGAATGTGCATAGATTATCGTGAGCTCAACAAAGTCACGATCAAGAATAAATATCCTCTACCAAGGATCGATGATTTATTCGATCAGCTAAAAGGAGCCACCGTCTTCTTGAAGATTGATCTTCGATCCGGCTATCATCAGTTAAAAATTAAAGAAAGGGACATTCCAAAGACCGCGTTCCGAACACGGTATGGGCACTACGAATTTCTCGTTATGCCTTTTGGATTAACAAATGCACCAGCCGCTTTTATGGATCTGATGAATTGAGTATTCAAGGAATTTTTAGACCAGTTTGTCATTGTGTTTATCGATGACATCCTTATATACTCGAAAGATTGGAAGGAGCATGAGAAGCATCTTCGGATTGTGTTACGCACTCTGAAGGAGCATCAGCTATATGCAAAGTTCTCCAAATGTGAATTTTGGCTAGGTAAGGTCCACTTCTTAGGACATGTCGTTTCCAAAGACGGAATTTCAGTAGACCCAACAAAGATCGAAGCGGTAAGCAAGTGGTCTCCTCCAAAGAATGTGACCGAGATCCGGAGTTTTCTCCGATTAGCGGGCTATTATCGGAGATTTGTAGAGGGATTTGCCAGATTAGCTGCCCCTCTCACTGCTCTCACACGCAAAGAGAAGAAGTTCGAGTGGACAAAGAAGTGTGAAGAAAGCTTTCAAGAGTTGAAGAATCGGTTAACCAGTGCTCCAATTCTCACAATTCCAAAGGATGAAGGAGACTTCGACATTTATAGCGATGCCTCTAGGACAGGTCTAGGAGCTGTGCTGATGCAGGATGGAAAAGTAATAGCCTATGCATCAAGGCAACTCAAAGAGCATGAAAGGAACTATCCGACTCACGATTTGGAGTTAGCAGCCGTCGTATTTGCTTTGAAGATATGGCGACATTACCTATATGGAGTTCGGTGCAGAATCTTCACCGACCACCAGAGCTTAAAGTATTTCTTTACTCAGAAAGAGCTTAACATGAGACAAAGAAGATGGCTGGAGTTGGTAAAAGATTACGATTGTGAGATCTTATATCACCCCGGTAAGGCAAACAGAGTAGCAGACGCGTTGAGTCGTAAATCAACGATGCCAGAGCAAATAGCCATCGATAAGCTGCCCAAGCCACTTCAACATGAGATCTCCTTGTTGGGAGTAGAGATAATTTCAGGAAAATTAGCGGCAATGCAACTCAAACCAACAATTCTTGAGGAGATTAAAGAGGCTCAAGAGCTAGATGCTGCTTTCAAAAGGCTTAAAGAAAAAGCCTCTAGGAATGACAGGTCAGAGTTCCACCTCTCCAAAGACGGAACTTTACTCTTCCAAGGAAGAATCTGTGTACCAGATGAAGAAGTTTTGAAGAAAAGAATCCTGACAGAGGCCCATGACACTCCATATTCAGTGCATCCGGGCAGTACGAAAATGTATCAGGATCTAAAGCAGCACTTTTGGTGGAAAAAGATGAAGAATGACATTGTTAAACACATCAGCAGCTGCTTAACATGTCAAAGAGTCAAAGCAGAGCATCAGCGGCCAGCCGGAGAGCTGCAGCCACTAGAGATTCCAAAGTGGAAGTGGGAGCATGTAACCATGGATTTTGTGGTCGGGCTACCCAAGACAAGTGAAGGATTTGACATGATATGGGTCGTGGTGGATCGATTGACCAAATCTGCTCACTTTATACCCGTAAAGATGACATACACATTAGAGAAATTCGCAGAATTGCACATTGCCAACATTGTGAGATTACATGGAATACCGACAACAATAGTGTCAGATCGTGACAGTCGGTTCACATCCAAATTCTGGAAAAGTGTACAAGAGGCAATGGGCTCCGAACTAAGATTCAGCACTGCATTTCATCCTCAGACCAACGGACAGTCTGAGCGTACGATCCAAACGCTAGAAGATATGCTTTGTGCTTGTATTTTAGATTTCAAGGGAGCCTGGAACAAGAAGCTGCCGTTGATAGAATTCTCCTACAACAACAGCTATCAAGCGTCCATCGGGATGGCTCCTTATGAGGCATTATATGGACGAAAGTGTAGATCTCCCATTCACTGGTATGAACTCAGGGAGAAAGAACTTCATAAAACCGAGTTTATCCAAGAAACGATAGACGCGGTCCAAAAGATTCAGCAGAGAATGAAAACTGCACAAAGTCGTCAGAAAAGCTACGCAGATAAAAGACGAAGATTCCTAGAGTTTAACGAGGGTGACTTCGTATTCTTAAAAGTAGCACCAATGAAAGGTGTCATGTGTTTTGGAAAGAAAGGAAAGCTGAGCCCAAGATACATAGGACCTTTCCCAATTATTAGCCGGGTTGGGAAAGTAGCCTATAAGATAGCTTTGCCACTGGAATTATCTTCAGTGCATAATGTCTTTCATGTATCTATGCTAAGAAAGTATATCTCGGACCCTTCACATGTCCTAGATTATGAGCCAATCCAAGTTCGAGAGGATCTCTCTTACGAAGAGCAACCAGTGCAAATACTTGCTCAAGAAGAGAAGATATTAAGAAATAAAAGCATCCCGCTGGTCAAAGTTCTATGGAAAAATCATAATATAGAAGAGGCTACGTGGGAAAGAGAAGATGAGATAAGAGCCAAGTATCCCCACCTGTTCTGATTTTCGAGGACGAAAATTTTTAAGGAGGGGTGAATGTAACGACCAGAGAATTTTAGTGGTGTGACCTAGTTTAATCTAGGGTTTTCTATGAGTTCTGTAAGTAAGAATGTAAAGAAACACTATGGTTGTAATTAGACAAATTATAGTGTTGATAGAAATAAATAAATGTTTTGGAGGAAATTAAAATCTCCAAAAATCAGTAGAGAATAAAGTATATGAGTAAGAAAGTGAATTCAGGCCCAAAACGCTCAAAAAGGAGTAGTTTTGGTATCTGAACAGTATAAAGATAAGAATATGGCAAGTCAAAATAAGAGCACAGTAAGAAAAGTACAAATATATGTATATAATAATTTGTACTATTTAAAGAGTGAAATAGATGTATTTGTATTGTTTAGAATATATTAAAATGTTCTAACAATACTGACGAGTAAGAATTCAGTGTTGGAAAAAATTCACTGAGTTGAAACGGGTGAAACGGTGCCAAAACCGACATTGAAACCCTAACCGGAGCTCAAAAAGATGGTAAACTTCCGGGATCGATTTTGATCAAACGGAAGCAGATTAAGTTGATCCGACTGCACAGGAGACCTCAGGAACACGCCGGGACGATTCCAGGAAAATTTCGGCTCGAACCGGTATCGGTCAAAAAGTAGTCAAATTAATGTGAATAGTGAAAGTCAAAGTCAACTTTCACTTTAGTAATTATGACATCATAAATCCATTTACCAAATGGAAAGAAATATGGTGTTAGGTAGGATGAATGGCCATGATTTAATTTGCTTTTGATCTAAAGGCCAAGATTTGGCCAAAATTAACCATTTTTAATTTTTGAAAAAGGTGGAAAGTATTAGGGTGAAAGGTGTTGAAATTTGATTGGTTTAGAGCCAAATTAATTGGCTTTCTTCCATGCATAAGTCGGCCACTTTTGTATCAAAAGGCCGAGACCAAATTTCAAGCAAAAACTAAGAGAAAAATTTGCTAAGTTTTTCTTCCATGGGATGTTAGGAAATGCTCTAAGTATTAGAGACATTTTGATGTATTCATTTTGAACTGGATAATAAAATTATACTTAGAGGTTATTCATTACATTGCTATCTGTCCTCGTCTTATTTATATGTTAAAGTAAATGTAAGCAAATATGGCTCACTGACTGCTTGTGTTAAAACTGTTAGAACGTTGCATGCAATGGATTTTTGTATGCAAGAAGACAATGTTCTAAAGTTAGCAGTCTAAACTATGGTCTGTAGTCTATGGGGTTAGACCGAGCATCTAACTCATGTTAAGACTATTATGTAGTCTAAAGCCTTGGAGGGGACGGTCTGTCTTGACTGTCTGGAGCTGGACTCCCAAGTAGAGACATGGATATGTTGCTTGGTGGTGACATATTAGACCGGGACTAAAGCGTGATTGATCTACGTAGTCCGCTATGAGTGGATCAATCTGCTTTTGACGTTCATTGTGCAATAACCTTAATCCTGAGTAAATGAACTACTTCATGTATATGACTTGTGTACTTTGATGTTCCAATGGCTAAAGCGTCTCAGAGGTAGTAAGCTTATAGACCGGTTCGTTGGGTGCATGACTTGTATACGATGAAGGGTTTGTTTGCAGATATCGGAATCATAGCTCTGAGGAGTTAAAGGTATCCTCTTAAAGGCATTATACTGAATGTGAAAATGGACAAGGCCTTGGGTCGTCTGCTGGGCGGATGACTTCTTATTCACATATGGTGAATAATCATTTTCTTGATTCGGTAGTATAATGGAACTTTAAGATAGCCTGATCAGTAAGATTAAACGGACTTTGACCTAAGGCTGATCATGGATATCATATGAGGGTTTTGCATATATGACAAGGTCATTGGATGGTAGCTCGTCACAGGCTTACGTAATACGGTATATAATTGGGAGTTCAGTTTCAGGTTTATAGTGGTGTGACTCTGAAATTAGTGATCATATGATTGAGTTGTTCGGTACAGAATGATGATCATATGGAATCACAGGAGCCCGATTATATATGTCCAATCAGTCCCTCTACTAGCTCCACATAATTACTTAACGTTTGGCAAATTGATTTGTGTATGCTATAGGCTAGTTTACTATGCATGGATGGTGATGACACAGGATTAGGATGGTAGACAAGATTCTCTCCGGTTGGATTCAGATTTTGTTTTGGATAATAGAGTACACAATTATTCGAACTCCAAATAAAGTTGCCATGATTTTATTTGAGATTGGATTGGAGTTGTAGAAAATTATCCATGAGAACAAGAATATGAAGCACAACCGTTTTGTGGAATTTGAAATTTGAATTTTGAATTTTGAAATTTGAATTTTGAAATTTGAAATTTGAAATTTGAATTTGAAATTTGAATTTGAAATTTGAATTTGAAATTCGAATTTGAAATTTGAATTTGAAATTTAAATTTGAAATTTGAAATTTGAAATTTGAATTTGAAATTTGAATTTGAAATTTGAAATTCAAATTTTGAATCACAGTCCAAGTAGGATTCGAATTTGTTGTGGAAAATCCACAAGGTTTGAAATTCGAATTTGAGTTGGATTTGGAGAGGATAATCTTGTTAGAATCCTACTTGAATTTTGAATCAAAATCCCAACAAATAAGGGACGAAATTTTTGAGGATAATCCTCATGAAAGATTTCGGTTTTTTGTGGATAAGATTCAAGGGTAAATTCAAGCTTCAATCCTAGTTGAATTTGGATTCTCTCTACTCCCTAAAAGTGGCCGAAATTTTGGAGCCTAAATCCTAGGAAATTCGGTTATTTTGGATAAGGTTGAGATGAGATTTAGCTTGAAAAATCCTAGTGGAATTTTGATTCTTCCTTATCCTAAAAGTGGCCGAAAATTTGGAGAAGATTTTCTCCTAAAGATTTCGGATTTTTTGGTTGAAAAAGGGAGATAAAATTCTAGTTAAAATCTTGTTTAGATTTGGATTGGATTTATCCTAGAAAACCGAATTTAATTGTGGAGATTCTCCCTTGGAAAATTCGGATTTTTTGGTTTGGATAAGGGAGAAAATCTTTTCCTAGTCCAATTCGAATTCAGAGAATCACCTCATGCAGGTCTATAAATAGAGGTCCTGCCACTCCAGTTCTCTCAGACCACAGACTCTCAGGTGAGCAGGCTTATTGTTGCACAGCTCATCGTGACAATAAAGTTCTTTAGAGATCTGGGTGGTCGGAAGAAGACTAGCAGTGCTAGCATACCGATCGAGGTTCAGAGTGCCCACACACTCAGCCATTCGGGAATTGGAGAATAGTAGAGAAGGCTAGTTGGTTGAAGCCTCCGGTCATTCTTCTCCTGCATATTGGCGTCCTTGAGGTATGAGTTTTAATTGTTGTTGATTTATTGTATATGGCATCATGAGATATTTAACGATCTAAAAATTTTTATTGTTCCGCTGCACCACTCTGATATGTTTTACCGGTTTAATTTCCTACATGGGAGCCGTGGGTGACCAAAGGAAAACCAAGTAATTCCTTCAAGTTTTCTATACAAAAAGTGTGGCAAAACATCACTTGAAGACAAAGGAAGAAAGTGAATAAGGTAACTTCCCTTGGATTGAAATTTTTCTTGGTTTTTCTTCATGAAAACCGTGGGGTGGAAAGTGAATTAAGATGGAAAAGTTTTGGTTGTTTTTCATTAAGTTGATGATGGGTTTTGTTATGGGTGTAATGAGGAAGAAAACCATGCAATTGGTTTAAAGAAAAACCAATTTTTGGTTGGTTTTCCGAAGGAAAACCCGTGGGTTACCATTGGTAAGCAATGAGAAATTTGTGTGATTTATGTGTTAACATGCTTTTAACTTATGTTTTGTTAAGAATAAAGCATGAATTTCACTATGGAAAAGCTTGGAAAAATTTTGGTGTTCATTTACTCAAAGTGGCCGTGGGTTTACTTAAGGTTTTGGTGAAAATTTTGCATGTTTCATATGATGTTTGGTTAATTGAAATCATGCATTTTATGATGTGAATAATGAAAATTTTGATTGAAAGCATGAAACAAAAATGATGGCATGTTTTTCACTAATGAGGCCGTGGGTTTAAGTGTTTAAAAACCCTAAGAATTTAGTTGAAAATTACAAGGAAATGGGCTTGAAAAAGTGTTAGAAAAATGGCATTTAATAGCCTAACAAGTGGTTGAAAAGTTTGAGAAACTTTGGTTCGGTTTGGTGGTGAAAACCGAAACCAAAACTAAGGGCAAAATTGTGAAAAAATTTTGTAATGTGGTTAAAAATGTGAAATTGGAATTTGTGAGCTTTTATGTAAAAGTTTGGAAAACTTTTACATAAAATAGGCTTGTGGTATATTACGTGGCAGGCACATATGGTTCGAGGCGTACCTAACGCCGGAAGCCTTAAAATTACGCCGAAATGCTGCCGAAATTTCGAAAACGGCTTTCGGGGTAAAATAGGAATTAAAAATAAAAGTTTAGGGTCGGGTCGGAAACCCGAGTCCCTAACGGAGAATTGAATAAGGAAAACCTAAGGGGTGGTTCGTGAATAGTAGACCGTCCCCTAAAAATGTAAAATGAGAGTGAAACGGAAAAAAAAAAACCGACCCCGAGGGGGGGGCGCTTTTGGAAATGAAATAAAGGTCCAAGTCGGGTACGGAAAATCCGAGCCTAGGAGACCTAGGTCGGGAAAGTCTAGATGAACGTTTTAAATACTAGTAAAACGTCCATTTGAGACTCCGAAACGATAGAAAATCACTAAACCGACGTAAGGGTCGGAATAGTGCTTCCCGAGGGTCGGGAAAGTGAAAAGTGGAAATATAATAGAAACGAACCCGGTAATGATTAGAAAAAGGTCAGAAAAGTTCCTGAGGGCCAAAAATGCAGTCTGGATCAATAAAATTCCGTCAGGGGCAAAACTGCAATTTTGCCAAAATATAGAGGCAAAATCGTAATTTTTCAAAAGTTGGGAAAAATTGGGGAAATGATAAATAAAGCCCAAAAAGTTGTAAATATGTTCTATTTAAGCTTTTTAATGAAAAATAAAAGCTATAAATGGAAATGAAATTAACAGACAAAGTTTGTCTGTAGGATCCAAAAATCGACCTACAAGGAGGGCGATCAAAGATCCTAGAGAGAAGAAGAGAAGAGATTGATAAGGTAAGTACGGACATTTAATTGTCTACTCACGAATGGACTTACCATAAAGTTGTGTTATATATATATACACATTTAAGCTATTCAGTTGTGACATGATACTAACATGTTCACGAGAATAGTAAGCAAGATTAGAAAAAGAAAAGAGAAATAAGTTAAGTCAATTAATAAGACTTAAAAGTTAAGGTTGGCGTACCGGCCTCCCCAGTTGTGAGGTTCCCAGATAGCCTCCACCCCAGAAGTGTGGCGCTGCCTCGTTAATAATGAGGTAGTTTATGGCTTAACTTCCTGCCTCCACCCCAGAAGTGTGGCGCTGCCTCGTTAATAATGAGGTAGTTTATGGCATGACTTACTACCTATAAGGTCAGTAGTCCAGAGATGACCTTAGGGTTGATCGGTGGGTCACTCCCCTGATCCCCTATTGGTCTGCGCGCACTAGGTACGTCCAACCATGGGCCCACAAGTGAAAGATTAAGCAGATGAAGTAAAGCAAAGAAAAGAAAGAAATAGAATAGAAAGAACAAGTAGTATAGGACTAAAGAAAATAATTGGTCCTAAGTTGACTAACCCTAGAGTGGTGTATTCAGCTTATTTACTTGTATGTATGTTTGTACTTACTGAGCTTTAGCTCATTAGTCTATTCGTGCTGTAGGTAATAAAGGAAAACAAACAGCAGTATGAAGCAAGAGTAGCGGACTGGCAGGCAGATCCCAGCGATGTCATGGACGGGTTATGGTTCCATTTCGCAGAATTCCGCTGTACTCAAGGTGTAAAAGAAAGAAAGTGTAATAGTGAGATATATGTATAAAGACAAGACAAGAGTGTAGTATGTAAAGTAGTGAAACAAGCTTAAAAGTATGTTTCTATTTTTACGTACTTTAAAGTAACAAGACTCCAAAATATATTTTGGGAAAAAGTATTAAGAAGTACGTATATATTTATGTATACACAATTTTCAAGAATTAGTAGTTTCCTCCAGTTAAAGAAAAAAAAATATTCCTAGTTTTTCAAGAACAAATCTTTTAAACCCCAAGGAGAAGAAAGCTATAGAAACAAGCAAGCTAAGTAAGACTAAGCAAGGAATAAAGAAATCAAGCAAGATAAGGTGGACGACCTAAGCTAGAGGGGTCGCCCACATGAACAATATAAATACATTTATTTCACTCTTTAAATAGTACAAATTGTTATATACATACAATTGTACATTTCTTACTGTGCTCTTACTTTGACTTGCCATATTCTTATCTTTATACTGTTCAGATACCGAAACCACTCCTTTTTGAGCGTTTTGGGCCTGAATTCACTTTCTTACTCATATACTTTATTCTCTACTTATTTTTTTTGGAGATTTTAATTCCTCCAAAACATTTATTTATTTCTATCAACACTATAATTTGTCTAATTACAACCATAGTGTTTCTTTACATTCTTACTTACAGAACTCATAGAAAACCCTAGATTAAACTAGGTCACACCGCTAAAATTCTCTGGTCGTCACATTCACCCCTCCTTAAAAATTTTCGTCCTCGAAAATCAGAACAGGTGGGGGTACTTGGCTCTCATCTCATCTTCTCTTTCCCACGTGGCCTCTTCTACATTATGATTTTTCCATAGAACTTTGACCAACAGGATGCTTTTATTTCTTAATATCTTCTCTTCTTGCGCAAGTATTTGCACCGAGATGGGTGTACCTTTAATTCAGGCTTGGGTGGCATGTAGTTGGCCGCTACTGGCACGGGCTTGGCCATGCTGATTCTGAGGGTGTGAGCAGCATTGTTTAGCAAAGTGGCCCTCCTTACCACAGATGTAGCAACTGCTAGTGCCTAAGCGGCACTCCTCTAGGTAGTTCTTCCCACATTTCGGGCAAGGAGGGTGCTGACTGCCATCTCCTCCCCAATTGTTCTTCTTCTGGGGAAAATTCCTCTATTGCCCTTGATTATTCTGGCTTCCTCTCCTCTTGTTATTATGGGACTGTCGGTTATTCTGATTGTTTCCTGTATTCTGACCCTTATATTATGAATCAGGGTTCGGTCTTCCCCTGTTGGGTCTGGCCAGTGTCTTCTCCTCTCTCTTGGCCTTGAAGATCTGTGCTTTCCTCTCCCTATCTTGGGCCAACCAGTATTTGGCCCTGATGGCTCGTCTGACACACTCAGTGTGACACCCCGTGCCCTCAGCGGCCCGGACCGTCACTGTAAACTCTATTACTTGTGTGACGCCCCGTGCCCTCAGCGGCCCGGACCGTCACTGAAAACTATTACTTGCTTCTTGAGCTTTTACTTATACTTCCTCTTTAAAACCGATACTTAAACTTGCTGAATTTAATACCATAAATTTAGAGGGATTTTTTTTAATATACGCGTACGTATTTACTATTCACATACTTGTACTATTAAAATGCGGAATTTGAAAAACATAAGGATTTCAATTATACATACACAATTATATACTTGTTTATCTGATTATTATTCACCAGATACTATTTAAATATACTACTCATACATATACTGTTTACTGTTCCAAAATACCATTTAACCTTTACTATTCAAAATACTATTTAACTGTCACCATTCAAAATACTATTTACTCATACTGTGCGGAAGAATACTCGCGGTGTATCCATAACCTCATCCTCACATCCACCTCCGCCACCATCATCGTCCCTTGGTGTTTGCGCTATAGGAAGCTTACCTACAGCATGAACACACTCCGTGAGCTTTACGCCCAGTAAGTACAACATGTTAACCGCAAAACATGTTTAAAATATAGCACATACTTAAAATCCTAAGCATGACATATATCACTTAATAAATCACATACCATTTAAGCATATCACATATCAGCTCACATATCATGTCATCACATAACATGTCATAACACTGAATATAAAACTTCACATACTTTATGTATAACAGGAGCATCGTTTACTGTATGCACTCTACTGAAAAAGAAAGCATAGCGAACTATAACTAATGCATGGTCCGGTTATGTTCATTTATGCTTCAAACTTCTCTTTTCTTTTCTTGTCTATTTAGGGCCCATGTGTCAGTACCGTGTGCGAGCAGACCAACGGTAACTCCCGAGGTCAACTAATGCCGAAGAGCCATCAACTGATGCTCAACTTTTGGCCTTAACTTTCTTTAACTGGAAACCCCTTCGACTGAAGGAGCCGATACGACACACCTATTTATTTCCATCTTGTTTAACTGTTCTAGCCATACACTTCTCTAAGCTGTCCCCAATCCTACGCGGTAGGGATCTATGGCTTCTATCTTGTTCTTTCATCAATCTACTCGATTGTGAAACTATATGCTCTTATGTATGCTGTGCAGCATCGTGTGCAAGATACATACTTAAAATACTGGAAAAGCATCATTTTAAATTCATTTTTATCCATGCTGTAGGCGGAGTTGTACTTACCTGTCAGCAGACAGTTTATACTCTCGCCTTCGTCACAACACAGGTACCTCCCTGTAATCATAATACATTACATTAACATTCACTCTTAGGTCACCGTGGTCATTAGTGACTAATAAAAATTCTCGTTATGTGGTACCGATCCTTATCGGTACTAATTGCCCTCTTTTTAAGAATTTGATTTTCTAATCATTGTTAATTAATTTATTTACCCAATAAATTAATTAACATCGCTCTTAGGTCACTCTATCGTTAGGAACTAATTAACTTATCGTTGTGTGGTACCGATGCCTATCGGTACCCAACTGCTCTACTTTGGGAAATTTAATATCTAATTTTTAATCGTGCTTGATTAATTTGTCTACTTGACAAATTAATCACTGTCTCTCACTATCCCATTCCGACTTGGTCCTTGACTGGCTAACCGACCAGTCAACTGACTGAATACCTCTCGTATGACCATTTAGCCTGTCGGGTTACCGTTACCGATGTAATCGCCCCAAATTTTATACTTAGATTGCACCTGTCCCTCGAGTGGTACTATTCTGACATAGGGGTCGTTTTCTTACATTATGAAATTTCTAATTGGGCGGTTCACTAATCTCGTAAACGTCCGTCCTTTTTTCCTGGACCTAGGTCATCGAGGGGGCTCGGGTTTTCATCCGGATCACATTTTCAGCCCTCGTTTCCTAAAATACCCCTTTGTGCCGTTTTCGAAATTTCAGTAGCATTTCCGCTTAATTTTTGGGTTTCCGGCGTTTAGGAAACGACTCAAAACCATCTAACCTATTCTAACCTGCCACGTACTAAACCAGAGGCCTAATTTTTACGTAAAAGCTCCGCTTTTTACGTAAAAATATTCACATTTCTTCACATTTTCTTTTTCGACATTTCATCCCTTTTTCTTACAATTCCTCAAGTCAGTAAACCATAATTCATACATAATTATTTCTAATAATAAATTGAGGAATCAAGGGATCAAAACCACTACCAAAATCGTTCCCGTCAGCGGTCGGACGAACCATTCGGTCTCGACCGCACAATCTTTGAATCGGCGTTCTTCACTTTTGAAACTTTGGTTTACAATTCCGATGCCGCGGATGTGTCCGGAACGTCGAAAATAGGCCAACGGGCCATTCTTCAATTTTCGGTCTCCGGTCGCCGTTGACCGGTGTTGACCGCCGTTGACCGGCGTTGACCGATCGTTGACCGGTGTTGACCGCAGCGGCGATGGGAGTGGCGACCACCATCTTGAAGAGCTCGACGAGAGGAACCCATTGGTGGTGTCAATTTCACCAATCGAGGCTCCTATCACCGGAAATCGGCCCTCGAAAAGTCGGCGATGGTGGCGATGTTGGATCTTCATTTTCCGGTGTTATTGCCCAAAATTGATTTGGGGTTTTTGATCTACGTGTTGTTCTGAGCATTTTGACACCGACCTTGCAACTCAACTCCACCGGAATAGCGAGATTCGACGGTGGCGATGGCGACGGCGACGGCGAACCTTGGGCGGTGTGATCCGGTGGCTGTTGATGTGAAATGAAGCTTGGGTTTTGTTCTACTCTTCACCACGAATCCATTGGGACCGGAATCGTGGCATTTGGACGTCGGACGGCAGAGATACGGCGGTTTGAAAAATTCGGCCACCGGCGGCTTTGGGCGGCGCGTGCGGCGTGCTCCGGCGTCGGTTCGGTCGACTCGGCCCACCGTTGGAATCAGCTCGTCGAGAGCTTTCCAATGGTGCCGGCGGTGTCGAAAACGGAGGTCGGATTCGACTGATGGTTACTGTTCACCTTCGTGTGGTGTGGGGGAGGAAATGGGATTTGGAAAAATTATGGGGGCTATTTTTCAATAGTCCCAAAAATTTCGCCCTTTTATACTAATTTTTTGAAAAATTTTAAGATAGGCTATACTGACTAATTTGGGCATGCTGAACCCAAATATATCAGTTTTATCTTCATCCGAAGTCGTCTCGACTAGTTTCCGTATACTGCATGGTTCCCGGTCAAAAATTACTTTTTGTGCTCAAATGACTAATTTGAGCATTCTGATTCCAAATATATCAGTTTTATATCAAGAAAAGGTTATCTTGACCAATTTCTTGATACTGTGGTTAGGCCTACACTGTGTTGACATTGTGCACGCATAACGAGACGTTTTCGCATGAAAATTCAAACACAGTCTCTCTTAACTAATTTGGACGTGCTGATTTCAAATTTATCAGTTTTACGTCCATCTGAGGTCTTCTAGACCAGTTTTCGGTATCTGTATGACCCCGTCTTGAAAAACGTGTCAGGTGCCCGATTGACTAATTTGGGCGTCCTGAATCTAAATATATCAGTTTCGGGGCGAGAAAAGGTCGTCTTGACCCTTATCCCGATACTGCGTATCTTTTAAACAAAATCTACATTTTGTGCTCAATTGACCAGATTGAGCCTGCTGACTATTAATATATCAGTTTTATGTCAGATTAAGGCCTTCTTGGCCACTAACCTGACACTGCGTATCACACTGTTCACTAATCACTATTCACTATCTGACTGACTAATCTGAGCGTTCTGACTCCGATTTTGTCAGTCTCTGGGCGAGAAGAGGTCATCTAGACCACTTTTCTCCATACTGTACATCTATTAGGGCAATTATCACTGCTGCGCTCAGATGACCAGTCTGAGCGTACTGATGACTAGCTCATCAGTTCTGTATTATGAAATGGTCGTCTAGACCGGTTTCTTGATATTGCGTGTCTCAACGCATACTCACATAATAGGGTGGACCGATTTCACTGTCGATTACCCCTTTCACTGTATGAATAGTAATTAAACGTTACTATTCCTGTTTAATTCATTCAACTGAAAAGCACACTGTGCTTATTAACTTAATTACATCATTACATAGTAATTAAGTTTCATAATTCATGAGAGTCATTACAGTGGCTCTCGGCTCATTACACAGCCTTCTACACGGACTCTTACACGTGCGTGTGCAACGCAACATGGGCATGTACATTTCGAACACGGGTGTGTACTAGTTGAGACTACTCAACACAGCCATGTCTTTGAAACACATTCATCTATCTGAGCGGTACACAGCCTCTTACACGGTCGTGTACTTGACCATGTTTCTTAAATTGTACTAAAAGACATTAAATTATGTCCATTTTATTCCTTAATGACTTATTACATGGTAAGTAGGTGTCATGAAAATGGCGGTCATTACAACCTACCCCCTTTACAAAATTTTCGTCCTCGAAAATTAGAATAATTCTAGGAAGTCTCTTCTCATGTCTTCTTCCCATTCTCATGTGGCTTCCTCAACACTATGATTTTGTCACAACACTTTTACTAGCGGTATACTTCATTCCTAAGTACTCTCTCCTTTCTAACTAGGATCCGCACGGGTCTCTCCTCGTACGTTGGATCAGCGTATACTACAACGGATTCTTGGCTAAGAACATGGGAGCTGTTTGGCACGTACTTCTTCAGCATCAAGACATGAAAGATGTTGTGCACTATAGCTAACTCGGGAGGAAGCGTTAGTCTATAAGCCACCTTCCCGACTTTCTCTATTATCTCGAGGGTCCTATATACCTAGGATGGAGCTTTCCTTTCTTTTCAAAGTGCATCACCCCTTTCATGGGCGCCGCCTTGAAAAAAAAAACCGAGTCTCCTACTTGAAACTCGAGGGGTCTATAGCGCTTATCGTCAAAATTTTTCTGTCGACTATGCGCTGTATCTAACGTTTCTCGTATCAGCTTCACGTCTGCCATGGTATTCTTGATGATGTTTGAGCTAACTAGTCGTTTCTCTCCAAACTCATACTAATGAGCCAGAGATCTGCATTTCCTTCCACAATGTGTCTCGTACGGTGCCATTCCTATCTAGGAATGGTAGTTGTTGTTGTATGAGAACTCGCTTAATGGTAGCTTCTGATTCCAATTTCCTTTATGGTCCTCTCAGACTAACTGTCAGTCTGAGGATGAAATGCTGTGCTGAACTCTCACTTGGACCGTAATGCGGCTTGAACACTTCGCCAAAATCTGGAGGTAAAGCGTCCACTACGATCTGAAACGATCGACTCTGGTATTCCGTGCCATTTCACGAACTGTGCCGCATGGATTCTGCTAGTCATTCCACCAAGCAACTAACTTTCATTGGTAAAAAAAAAAAAAATTAACTGATTTCATCAGTCTGTCTACAATCACCCAGATTGCGTCATTATCGTTTGACGTCTTCGGCAGTCCGACTACGAAATTCATCGTAATCTGGTCCTATTTCCACTCGGGTAGCTTAATTTTCTACGATTATCCTGCTGGGCGCTGGTGTTCTGCCCTAACCTTCTGGCACGTAAGGTATCTGGGGACGAACTCGACAATGTCATTCTTCATTCTAAGTCACCAAAAGCTTTCCTTCAGGTACTTGTACATCTTATTCGCCACCGGATGTACGGAATATGACGTCTCGTAAGGTTCTAAAAAGATTTACTTCGTGAGTTCTTCATCTTTCATAACACACGCTCTATCTCTGTAGTAGAGTATGTCGTCCTTAGGGATCTTAAACTCTGAACCCTTGTCCTCTATAGCTTCCTTTCTGGACTTGAGCAGGGACAAATCGAAACCTTGACCGATCTTGATCTCTTCTTGAAGCGTCGATTGGAGGGTCATGTCAGACAATCTCCCTATCAAAATCTTGATCTTGCTGTCATATAGCTCCTTTGTTGTAATGACCGCCATTTTTATGGCACCTACTTACCATGTAATAAGTCATTAAGGAATAAAATGGACATAATTTAATGTCTTTTAGTGCAAGTTTAAGTATCGGTTTTAAAGAGAAAGTATAAGTAAAAGCTAAAGAAGCAAGTCAAGTAATATAGTTTTCAGTGACGGTCCGGGCCGCTGAGGGCACGGGGCGTCACAGTTGGTATCAGAGAGGTTTCCTGCCATCCTACCTCACATCGCCGCATGCCTGCCTCATCTGTCCAAGTAAGTTAGTTTTATATTTTTAGTCAGTAAATGTTTCTCATTGAAGATAACATTTTATAGTAATGAGATGACGAAACCTATGATGGCGAGAATAAGACGAAGAGATGCTGAGATCATTATACGTAAATCACGACCGTGCAGTGCTAGAGAACTGCTCAAAGAAAGGACATGGATTGCTGCCCGAGTTGTACCGATCTTCAGGGCTAGTTGTCCATTAAGTTTCGAGTGGCAAACAGTACTCCTGCACTCCATGAGAATGTCAGGACTGGTTTCATGTTATCAAAGTGATTCCGCGATTGTACGTCATTGACCAGGATAACTGAGTCCTATTGGCTGTTGATATCTCTCTGGAAGATACTCTCGTGTGTATCGGGATCCTTATGACCAGGATGAGCTCTTAACTGTGTCGAGTTTCGCCATACCACGATCGAGCCAATCTCTGAAAGCAGTCCAGCATTAGCCTTAGTTTTTCTTTATAGGCAAGCGGGGAGTGAAATCACCTAAGTTCTCTAGAGTTATGGATATACGAGAATTTGTTCATCGGACTGAAAGACTGCAGCTGATGTCCGGTGATACAGTTCTAACGTATGCTGTTCGCTACAAGGAACCGATATGGACTTCTACAATACATGCCGAGACAAAAGTGGATCAAGATAGGAGAAGACCCAAAGAGAGAAAGAGACCTTGCCAAACAGAATTAGTAGAGCGATCAAGTACGTCTAGCAAGCCTTATCAAGGAGATAGTGAATGCCGGGAGAAAAGTGCTCAACCCCGGGAACCCTACCAAGCCCAAGGCATTATAGCAGCCGCCATTATGGAGGGTGACCCGGTAGAACCAGCACCCCAACTGGCCGATGAAGAGTTCATGGCCGAGCACCAGCCAGAAGTACACGAGGGCAATAGGGAGCCGATGGAGAACCCCGAACCAGCCCCTATGTCTCCCGAACACCCCATGTAAGAGGAAGATAACGAGACTCTTTCCGACGCCCATCTCGACGATGAGGGAAAGGAGATCCCCAACCGCTTTAGTAATGACGAAGTCATCATAGCCAGCGATGACGAGATCAGTTTCAGTTGAGAAGAAGAGGAGAACCCAGAGGAGTACTCACTCAGCGATAGTGACGATGAGGAGATGCCTGTTACTGAATCATGATTGTCCTTCCAATAGTAGTAACCCTTCTGCGGGAATGTTAGTTATGAAAATATATAGAGGGAAGCAGTAGCTCTCCCCCGTCAGTTATAGCATAATGTACTTGTTGGGATCGTATAGGGGAAGTGTGTGTCACTCCCGCTGAACTAGAATCTTGAATATATGTATAAATATTATGTGAAATACATTATGAGATAAGCAGTAAAGCTTTGCCCTAGGAGCCAGATAAAATTTTTTCCACAGTGTGAGTATGATATGACAGGAAGTGCAGGACGAATCCTAGCACTCAGACGATGTCCCAATACAATGCGGTAATTGTATTGAACACACAGTATGAGAGAAAGAAAGGTGGATATAATGTGTATATTTATATCCATAATGTTTAAATAAGATTATTAAGTAAGAAAGAAAACGATATGTGATACGAGTCCCAAATACAGAATTTAAGAGACTTATATTTTCCTTTCCCACTGTACGATAGGGTTACATAGGAAAACATAGCAAGAACAAGAGCTTAGTTAAATCCAGCATCCCGAGAGGATGAGTTGATAGCATAGATTGTAGCCATGCGAGAGATAATGGAGAACCAGCAGCGGGAGCTAAACCAGCTTAGAGAGCAGCTGGGCCAGCAACCCCAGGCACCACAGTCAGTAGAGACGCCAGCACAGGAGGCTCCAGCAGCCCAAGAAACTCTTAGGGAGCAAGCAGCTCCTCCAACCCAGGAGGCACTAGCGCCTATAGTAATGGCTACTCTCATAGCAGCAATTGTTTTTTTTTTGCCAATCCCTAGGGAAGGTGACTTGCATGAGAGATTCCGACGCATGAAAGCGTTAGAATTCTTAGGAATCACCAACCCTATAGAGGCCGATGATTGGCTAACGGATATCCAAGTAATCTTGGATTTTATAAGGTTAATAGATAGAGAGAGAAAGTGATGTACGCACCCTTCACCCTGCGCAATGAGGCGCGTTAGTGGTGGAAGATGGTAACCATTAGGAGGAACATCAGAGAGATGAGCTGGAGCGATTTCATTAAGGAATTCAAGGAGATGTACTTCAACGAGGAAGCACTAGTAGCGCAGTAAGACGAGTTCGACAACCTGCACCAATGTAGTATGACTGTTATGGAGGCAGTCAAGAAGTTTGAACAGTTGGCTCAACTTTGTCCAGATTTGGTACCGACCAAAAGGAGAGAGTCAAACGAATGCTGAAGATGTTTAGAACGGAAATCACAGTTTAGGTCTGTAGCGGAGGGCACGGACCAGCGACACTAGCAGAATGTGTCAGCAAGACTATCTGAGCTGAGTACTAGTCGGCTCAGGATAAGGAGCGAAAGGCGCAGAATTTTAAGGCACGAAAGGAGGAGAAAACGCAAGCTGAGCAGGCTCAGGGGAAGTAAAACCCTGAGTTACAACACAGAGGACAGAATGTGGGAACCGGCCAGAATAGTAGGCATTCCCATAATAACAATAAGAGAAAAGGGGAACCAGGGCAACCAAGATTCACAGGAGAATTTCCCCAGAAGAGAGACGACCAGGAAGGAATGACAGCCAACACCCGACGTGCACGAAATGCGGAAAGAGGCACTCAGGAGAATGTAAGCAAGGAGTAAGTGGTTGTTTCATCTATGGCAAGAAACTATGCCAAAAAAATTGCCACTCCAACCTGCAGAATCGACTGAACCAACCCCGCATTAGGAATAATCAACTTCACACCAACTAGACCAGGATCGAAGACCCTTCAATCACACAAGGTATACTGAAAGCTTCAGATAGCTAAGGGAGAATCTATGCTTACATGGGGAGTGACGTTGAAGCTGTAACTTCTGCAATGGTGACAGGCCAATTTTCTATCGCCAACTTTGATGCGTTTGTTCTACTTGATTCTGGAGCCACCCATTCGTTGCATCATCAGATTCTGCCAAAAAAAAAAAAAAAAAAGGCTTAGGACACAACGTTGTCATAAACTGTTGAAGGCGAAAAATCATTTTCGAACCAATCGGATGTGAAAAGTTCATCTACAAGGGTTTGTCGCCAGAGCAACCAAAGACGATGATATCAGCAGTGAAGGCTCGCGAGATACAATCCAGTGGATGCACGGACTTCCTAGTATACGTAGCAGATAAGACTCAAGGAATAGAGATAGGACCCGACAACGTACCGATAGTCAGGGAATTCATGGAGATATTTCTAGAAGATCTTGCAGGACTCCAACCAGAGCGCAGGATCTCGTTCGAGACTGAACGTCTACTAGAATCAGCCCCATCTTTGAGGCCCCCTACAGAATAGGCCCTATAGAGCTAAAGGAGCTCCAAGCCCAGCTAAAGTACTAAATAGATAAGGGATTCATGCGATAGAGCTATTCACCCTGGAGAGCACCCATACCATTCGTGAAGAAGAAAGATGGACCACTGAGAATGTGCATCGACTACAGAGAGTTGAACAGGATTACGATTAAGAATAAGCATCTGTTGCCGCGAGTTAACGATCTATTTGATCAGCTCCAAGACGCTGTAGTGTTCTCGAAGATCGATCTACATCCCGAGTACCATCAACTACAAATCAGGAATGAAGATGTACCCAAAACAGCATTTCAAACGTGGTACGGACATTACGAGTTTCTGTTCATGTCACTCAGATTAACGGACGCACCAGCAACTTTCATGAACTGGATGAACCGCATGTTCAAGGACTATTTGGATAAGTTTGTCATTGGGTTCATCGATGACATACTTATACACTCTAAGACGAAGGAAGAGCACGAAGAGCACTTAATTATCATTTTACGCATGCAACAGGACCATCAGTTATACACCAAGTTCTCCAAGTACGAGTTTTGGCTGGAGAAGGTCCATTTCCTAGACCACGTAGACCCCAAGGAAGGAGTATCTGTGGACCTGGCGAAAATTGATGCAGTTAGCACGTGGCCAGCTCAGAGGAACGTAACGGGAATTCGCAGTTTCTTTAAACTAATAGGATGTTACCTACACTTAGTCGAAGGCTACTCAAAGTTAGCTGCTTAGATCACAGCGCTCACCAAGAAGGGAAAGAGGTATAGGTGAATCGACAAGTGTGAGGAAAGCTTTTAAGAGCTGAAATGAAGACTCACAAGCGCTTCAATGCTGACCATTTCAAATGTTGGTTAGGAAAACTTCATGATTTATAGCGCCACATCTAAAACCAAGTTGGAAACTGTGTTGATGTAGAGTGGTAGAGTAGTCGCGTATGCTTCACGACAACTCAAAAAACCTTGAGAAGAGCTACCCAACGCGTGATCTGGAGCTAGTAGCGATAGTTTTTACGATAAAAACATGGAGGCACTACCTGTACGGAGTCACGTGCGAGATTTACATCGACCACTAGAGTCTCAAATGTATCTTCACGCAGAAAGAGCTCAACATGAGGCAGCGTAGATGGCTAGAGTTGGTAAGGATTACGACCGTGAGATCCTATACCATCCAGGGAAAGCCAATAAAGTGGTCAATGCGTAGAGTCAGAAGCATATTACTATGCCTATGGCTATTAGTGCCTTGTCAAGAGCGCTACAAAGGAGTTATGCGACAGCAAGATCAAGATTTTGATAGGGGGATTGTCTAACATGACCCTCCAATCGACGCTCCAAGAAGAGATCAAGATCGGTCAAGATTTTGATTTGTCCCTGCTCAAGTCCAAAAAAGGAAGCTATAGAGGACAAGGGTTCAGAGTTTAAGATCCTTAAGGACGACATACTCTACTACAGAGATAGAGTATGTGTTCTAAAAGATGAAGAACTCAAGAAACGAATCCTTTTGGAACCTTACGAGACGTCATATTCCGTACATCCGGTAGCGAATAAGATGTACAAGTACCTAAAGGAAAGTTTTTGGTGCCTTGGAATGAAGAATGACATTGTCGAGTTCGTCGCCAGCTGCCTTACGTGCCAGAAGGTTAAGGTAGATCACCAGCGCTCAGCAGGATAATCGTAGGAAATTAAGTTACCCGAGTGGAAATGGGACCAGATTACGATGAATTTCGTAATCGGATTGCCGAAGACGTCAAACGATAATGATGCAATCTGGGTGATTGTAGAAAAACTGATGAAATCAGTTAGATTTTTAGCAATGAAAGTTAGCTACTCGGTGGAACGACCAGTAGAAATCTATGCGGCACAGTTCGTGAAATGGCACGGAATACCAGAGTCGATCGTCTCAGATCGTAGTGGACGCTTTACCTCCAGATTTTGGCGAGGTGTTCAAGCCGCATTACGGTCCAAGTGAGAGTTCAGCATAGCATTTCATCCTCAGACCGACAGTTAGTCTGAGAGGACCATACAGATGTTAGAGGACATGTTGAGACCTGCGTCCTAGACTTCAAAGGAAATTGATATCAGAAGCTACCATTGAGCGAGTTCTCGTACAACAGCAACTATCATTCCTCGATAGGAATGGCACCGTACGAGACACTCTGTGGAAAGAAATGCAGATCTCTGGCTCATTAGTACGAGTTTGGAGAGAAACGAGTAGTTAGCTCGGACATCATCAAGAATACCATGTCAGACGTGAAGCTGATACGAGAAACGTTAGATACAGCGCACAGTCGACAGAAGAATTTTGACGATAAGCGCCGTAGACCCCTCAAGTTTCAAGTAGGAGATTCGGTCTTTTTCAAGGCGGCACCCATGAAAGGGGTGATGCGCATTGAAAATAAAAGAAAGCTCAGTCCTAGGTACATAGGACCCTTGAGATAATAGAGAAAGTCGGGAAGGTGGCTTATAGACTAGCACTTCCTCCCGAGTTAGTTACAGTGCACAATGTCTTTCACGTTTTGATGTTAAAGAAGTACGTGCCAAACAGCTCCCATGTTCTTAGCCAAGAATCCGTTGTAGTATACGCTGATCCGACGTACGAGGAGAGACTCGTGCAGATCTTAGTTAGAAAGGAGAAAGTACTTAGGAATGAAGTATACCGCTAGTAAAAGTGTTGTGGCAGAATCATAGTGTTGAGGAAGCCACATGAGAATGGGAAGAAGACATGAGAAGAGACTTCCCGGAATTATTCTAATTTTCGAGGACGAAAATTTTGTAAGGGGGGTAGGTTGTAATGACCGCCATTTTCATGGCACCTACTTACCATGTAATAAGTCATTAAGGAATAAAATGGACATAATTTAATGTCTTTTAGTACAATTTAAGAAACATGGTCAAGTACACGACCGTGTAAGAGGCTGTGTACCGCTCAGATAGATGAATATGTTTCAAAGACATGGCCGTGTTGAGTAGTCTCAACTAGTACATGCTCGTGTCTGAAATGTACACGCCCGTGTTGCGTTGCACACGCACGTGTAAGAGTCTGTGTAGAAGGCTGTGTAATGAGCCGAGAGCCACTGTAATGACTCTCATGAATTATGAAACTTAATTACTATGTAATGATGTAATTAAGTTAATAAGCACAGTGTGCTTTTCAGTTGAATGAATTAAACAGGAATAGTAACGTTTAATTACTATTCATGCAGTGAAAGGGGTAATCGACAGTGAAATCGGTCCACCCTATTATGTGAGTATGCGTTGAGACACGCAATATCAAGAAATCGGTCTAGACGACCATTTCATGATACAGAACTGATGAGCTAATCATTAGTACGCTCAGACTGGTCATCTGAGCGCAGCAATGATAATTGCCCTAATAGATGTACAGTATCGAGAAAAGTGGTCTAGATGACCTCTTCTCGCCAATGGACTGACAAAATCAAAGTCAGAACGCTCAGATTAGTCAGTCAGATAGTGAACAGTGATTTGTGAATAGTGAGAAACGCAGTGTCAGGTTAGTGGCCAAGACGGCCTTAATCTGGCATAAAACTGATATATTAATAGTCAGCAGGCTCAATCTGGTCAATTGAGCATAAAATGTAGATTTTGTTTAAGGGATACGCAGTATCGGGATGAGGGTCAAGACGACCTTTTCTCGCCCCGAAACTGATATATTTAGACTCAGGACGCCCAAATTAGTCAATCGGGCACCTGACACGTTTTTCGAGACGGGGTCATGCAGATCCTGAAAACTGGTCCAGAAGACCTCAGATGGACGTAAAACTGATAAATTTGAAATCAGCACGTCCAAATTAGTCAAGAGAGACTGTGTTTGAAATTTCACGCGAAAACGCCTCGTTATGCGTGCACAGTGTCAACACAGTGTAGGCCTAACCACAGTATCAAGAAATTAGTCAAGATGACCTTTTCTTGATATAAAACTGATATATTTGGAATCAGAATGTTCAAATTAGTCATTTGAGCACAGAAAGTAATTTTTGACCGGGAACCATACAGTATCGGGAAACTGGTCAAGACGACCTCGGATGAAGATAAAACTGATATATTTGGGTTTAGCACGCCCAAATTAGTCAGTATAGCCTATCTTAAAATTTTTCAAAAAAATTAGTATAAAGGAGGAAATTTTGGGGATTATAGAAAATAGCCCCCATATTTTTCCAAATCACATTTTCTCCCTCCCATACCACACGAAGATGAACAGTGACCAACTATCGAATCCGGCCTCCGTTTTTGACACCGCCGGCACCATTGGAAAGCTCTCGACGAGCTGATTCCAACGGTGGGCCGAGTCGACCGAACCGATGCCGGAGCACGCCGCACGCGCCGCCCAAAGCCGCCGGTGGCCGAATTTTTCAAACCGCCGTATCTCCGCCGTCCGACGTCCAAATGCCACGATTCCGGTCCCAATGGATTCGTGGTGAAGAGTAGAACAAAACCCAGGCTTCATTTCACATCAACAGCCGCAGAATCACGCCGCCCCAGGTTCGCCGTTGCCGTCGCCATCGCCGCCGTCGGATCTCGCTATTCCGGCGGAGTTGAGTTGCAAGGTCAGTGTCAAAATGCTCAGAACAACACGTAGATCAAAAGCCCCAAATCAATTTTGGGCAACAACGCCGGAAAAATGAAGATCCAACGCCGCCGCCGTCGTCGACTTTTCGAGAGCCGATGTCCGGTGATAGGAGCCTCGATTCGTGAAATTGACACCACCAATGGGTTCCTCTCGTCGAGCTCTTCAAGATGGTGGTCGCCACTTGCATCGCCGCCGTGGTCAACGCCGGTCAACGGCGGTCAACGCCGGTCAACGGCGATCCGGAGACCGAAAATTGAAGAATGGCCCGTTGGCCTATTTTCGACGTTCCGGACACATCCGCGGCATCGGATTTGCAAACTGGAGTTTCAAAAGTGAAGAACGACGATTCAAAGATTGCACGGTCGAGACCGAACGGTTCGTCCGACCGCCGACGGGAACGATTTTGGTAGTAGTGTTGATCTATTTATTCCTCAATTTAATATTGGAAATAATTATGTAGTAATTATGGTTTAATGACTTGAGGAATTGTAAGAAAAAAAGGGTGAAATATCGAAAAAGAAAATGTGAATATTTTTACGTAAAAAGCGGAGCTTTTACGTAAAAATTAGGCCTCTGGTTTAGTACGTGGCAGGTTAGAATAGGTTAGATGGTTTTGAGGCGTTTCCTAAACGCCGGAAACCCAAAAATTAAGCGGAAATGCTGCCGAAATTTCTAAAACGGCACAAAGGGGTATTTTAGGAAACGAGGGCTGAAAATGTGATCGGGATGGAAACCCGAGCTCCCTCGATGACCTAGGTCCGGGAAAGAAGGACGGACGTTGTGAGGATTAGTGAACCGCCCCATTAGAAATTTCGTAATGTAAGAAAACGACCCCTATGTCAGAATAGTACCACCCGAGGGACGGGTGCGGTCGAAGTATAAAATTTGGGGCGATTACATCGGTAACGGTAACCCGACAGGCTAAATGGTCATACGAGAGGTATTCAGTCAGTTGACTGGTTGGTTAGCCAGTCAAAGACCAAGTCGGAATGGGATAGTGAGAGACAGTGATTAATTTGTCAAGTAGACAAATTAATCAAGCACGATTAAAAAAATTAGATATCAAATTTCCCAAAGTAGAGCAGTCGGGTACCGATAGGCATCAGTACCACACAACGATAAGTTTATTAGTTCCTAACGATAGAGTGACCTAAGAGCGATGTTAATTAATTTATTGGGTAAATAAATTAATTAACAATGATTAGAAAATTAAATTCTTAAGAAGAGGGCAATTAGTACCGACAAGGATCGGTACCACATAACGAGAATTTTTATTAGTCACTAATGACCACGGTGACCTAAGAGTGAATGTTAATGTAAATGCATTATGATTACAGGGAGGTACCTGTATTGTGACGAAGGCGAGAGTATAAACTGTCTGCTGACAGGTAAGTACAACTCCGCCTACAGCATGGATAAAATGAATTTAAAATGATGCTTTTCCAGTATTTTAAGTATGTATCTTGCACACGATGCTGCACAGCATACATAAGAGCATATAGCTTCACAATCGAGTAGATTGATGAAAGAACAAGATAGAAGCCATAGATCCCTACCGTGTAGGATTGGGGACAGCTTAGAGAAGCGTATGGCTAGAACAGTTAAACAAGATGGAATTAAATAGGTGTGTCGTACCGGCTCCTTCAGTCAAAGGGGTTTCCAGTTAAAGAAAGTTCAGGCCACAAGTTGAGCATCAGTTGATGGCTCTTCGGCATTAGTTGACCTCGGGCGTTACCGTTGGTCTGTGCGCACACGGTACTGACACATGGGCCCTAAATAGACAAGAAAAGAAAAGAAAAGTTTGAAGCATAAATGAACATAACCGGATCATGCATTAGTTATAGTTCGCTATGCTTTCTTTTTCAGTAGAGTTCATACAGTACACGATGCTCCTGTTATGCATAAAGTATGTGAAGTTTTATATTCAGTGTTATGACATGTTATGTGATGACATGATATGTGAGCTGATATGTAATATGCTTATATGGTATGTGATTTATTAAGTGATATATGTCATGCCTATGATTTTACGTATGTGCTATGTTTTAAACATGTTTTGCGGTTAACATGTTGTACTTACTGGGCGTAAAGCTCACGGAGTGTGTTCATGCTGTAGGTAAGCATCCTATAGCGTAAACATCAAGGGACGATGATGGTGGCGGAGGTGGATGTGAGGATGAGGTTATGGATACACCGCGAGTATTCTTCCACACAGTATGAGTAAATAATATTTTGAATGGTGACAGTTAAATAGTATTTTGAATAGTAAAGGTTAAACGGTATTTTGGAACAGTAAACAGTATATGTACGAGTAGTATATTTAAATAGTATCTGGTGAATAGTAATCAGATAAACAAGTATATAATTATGTATGTATAATTGAAATCCTTATGTTTTTCAAATTCCGCATTTTAATAGTATGCGTACGTGAATAGTAATATGTACGTGTATATAAAAAAAAAAAAAAAATCCCTCTAAATTTATGGTATTAAATTCAGCAAGTTTAAGTATCGGTTTTAAAGAGAAAGTATAAGTAAAAGCTAAAGAAGCAAGTCAAGTAATATAGTTTTCAGTGACGGTCCGGGCCGCTGAGGGCACGGGGCGTCACATTTGTAGTGTTCCTGACAAGGCACTAATAGTTATAGGCATAGTAATATACTTCTGACTAGGTGCATCTGTGACGCCCCGCGCCCTAGGCGGCCCGGACCATCACTGTAAAACTACTGTTTCTTTACTTTTACTTATACTTTCTTGTAATTGAATATTGCTAACTTAAAATATCTTTAATAGGTTACCCTAATTTTAGAAGAAATTTTTTTTTTTTAGCACACGTATTTACTATTCATGTACATGTACTATTAAAAGCAGAATTTGAAACATAATAATAATCTTGCAAACATACTTATACTGTTCATTTTGTGGAATAGTATTTTTGAATAGTATCAATCAGCTGCTATTCGAAAATACTATTCAACTATTACTACTCAAAAATATTGTGTAAGCATTACTATTCAGAAATACCATTTAACGATTACTATTTAAAAGTACCATCTACCGGTACTGTACTGTTACTGTTCAAAATACTGTTTACTTAAACTGTGCGGAAGTTAAACTCGTATGGTGTCCATAACCTCGCCTCACATCTGCCTCCGCCGCCGTCATTGCCCATCGTGGCTTATGCCATAGGACGCTTACCTACAGCATGAACATACTCCGTGAGCTTTAAGCCCAGTAAGTACAACATGTTAACCGCAAAACATGTTTAAACATAATACATACTTAAAACGCATAAGTATGCAAGATAGTCACATATAACACTTAGCATATACCATATCATCACATATCATGTCATAGCATACAAACTTTATACACCATATGCATACAGATTACTTCATGTAAAAGCATGTATCTTACTGTAGTTAAAAGCATAGCGAACTAATGCGGATAGTGAACTATGCATGATCCAGTTATGTTCAGTTATGCTTTAGCACTCTTTTCTTTCTCTTGTCTATTTAGGGCCCATGTGTCAGTACCGTGTGCGCGCAGACCAACGGTAACGCCCGAGGTCAACTAATGCCGAAGAGCCATCAACTGATGCTCAACTTTTGGCCTTAACTTTCTTTAACTGGAAACCCCTTCAACTGAAGGAGCCAGTACGGCACACCAATTTATTTCCATCTTGTTTAACTGTTCTAGCCATATGCTTCTCTAAGCTATCCCCAATACTATACAGTAGGGATCTATGGCTTCTAACTTGTTCTTTCATCAATCTACTCGATTGTGAAACTATATGCTCTTATGTATGCTGTGCAACATCGTGTGCATGTAAGGCATACTAAACATACTGTAAAACCATCATTTTAACATCATTTTATTCATGCTGCAGGCGGAGTTATACTTACCTAATTGCAAGCACTTGTATTCGCACCTTTAGAAATTTGCAGGTTACTACCTGTCATTAATAACGTCTCTCGTTAATACCTTCTCTAAGTCACCAATACTGTTAGTGACTAAAGTAGATAATTACTTGATATCGATTGCCGTCGGCACTACTTACTCTCTATCTCAAGAGTTAACTTATTCGTATATGGTTAATTAACTTATGGCCCCATAAATTAACTACCACATCCTTAGGCTACTTTTGCCTATACTCGTCTTTCATGTGGTACCGGGGTCCCTCGGCACCCTATTGGCCTATCTGGGAATTTGGTGTCTAATTTCCGTCACGTTTGATTAACTGTCTTCTTGACAGTTAAATCAACATTCCTTACAATGTTCTCTGAACACAGTGCTTGAATGATTTACCGATCAGTCAACTGACTGGTTACCTCACGTTTTGGCAACTAGGTAGCCTATCAGGCTACTATGTGTAGGCTTGGTATGGTAACCGTTCGGGTTACTTTGCTTGTTTGGGTGTGGTAGCCTATCGGGCTACCTTGCATTATGGTGTCGTAGCCGACTAGGCTACCTCTACCATATCTTACTAAAAACGTTCCTTGTTCTTTTTGAAATTCCTTTGAAAACTTTGTTCAAATCTAGAAATTCTTACAAAAGGATTTTTCATTTTGAAAGGGGTATGGTGTCCCCACATTTTTTTGAAAGCAAAGTGATTGAAATGGTTTGAAAGGGGTATGGTGTCCCCACATTTTTGAAAACGAGTCTCACCTCGCCCCGTTGGAGGATGAGGGTGTTTTTGTTGAAATCATTTCTAAGTCATTTAAAGGGAACACATTGTAAATGTGCTAAAAAATGTGGTGTTGGACCACTTTTGAAAATAATTTGAAACTTGTTCGAAATGACTTTGTTTGAGAAATCAGCGTTCATGAAACTTTTCATCCTCGACAAAATGAACAATTCTTGTGTTCATTTCGGAGCCTAATTCTAACTCTAACGGCTCCTAAATTCATCAAACCCGTGGCCTTTGTGCCCAGTTTTTATAAAAGTTCCAGTTTTACGCACTTTTGAAAATAGGTCTGTTTGGGGCCCGAAACGGCCGAATTTTTGAAACCCACACAGTCAGTTTCAAGGTTTCGTCGAGATCTAAAACTTTTGTGTTTTGACCAAATTCTGGTTCGGCCTCTAAAAGGGTCATTTTAATAAAAATCTGAGACTGTTCATTTGGTCCGGATTTGTTACTCCCAGTTTTGGACACCGAACCAAAACTAGCCAAAAAGCCTATCGTAGGTTCATTTTTTGCCAATGGCTATTTGAACATAAAAATGACCGTATCAAAATTTCCTTAAAACCTTATGTTTTACCAAATCCCAGATTCGGACCCTAAGTGGGTCAAACTGGCCAAAATCCGTGGCTGATCCTGGGGACATATTTTGTGTCCAGCCACCCTCTACACACTCATGCACACACATATCTCAAACCACCTGTAAACTAAAGTAAACACAACCACAACCACAAAAACTTTAAAAACTGAAAGCTAATGGCTCAAATAACTTATTACAACCCATGTGCATAATCAAATACATATAAATCTCCTTTGATCAAAAACTTAAAAACAACTAACCACAAAAGATGGGGGTTTTTCGGTTTATACCTTAGAGTGCTTTGATCCAAGCACAACCGGGCCAAGGGTGGCTGTCAAGGCTCCATAGAAAACAAAGAGGGTTGAGGGATCATTTGTGGTAGAATGAGAACACAAGGAAAACAAAAATTTTCTCTTAATATCCAGCCAAGATGAAAAATTACACCATAGAAAAAATTTCGGTTTTAGGGTCTTACCGAAACTACCTTGGAAGAGTGCACCTCTAACAACTTGTGTGGCCAAGCTTTTGTGTGAAAGTTATGTGAAAATATGGGTGGTTTAGGGGCTGAAGAAGGGTTGGATTTTCTGAAGAGAAAGGGGAGAGAAAGCTGTATTTTTCTTGAGTGTTTTTGTGAGCAAATGGAAAAAGTGAAACCTAAGGGTGGTTGCACCTTTTTATAGGCAACTCAAAGCAACTTTGCTTAACTCTAAGCCCTCTTAATTAAGCCATAATTTAGCTCAATTGGGGGACAAAAATCTGTGCTGCAGCCCTTGAAATTTCGGAGCCATGATGGAGGGTGAAAGGGAGCAAATTTGCATTAAATGGTCATGGTCCTCTTGTCCTTAAAACCCCATTTTTTTAATCTAAAAACTCCAACACATCCCTTGATTTAAGGGATCACTTTCAGCTGGTTTTGCAGCTGGTTTTGCAGCTGTTTTCCTAACTAAAGGGGGCATGGTTTGGTTGGAGTAAAAGTCCAACCGAATCGGTTCTGTGCAGTCTAGTTTTCTACTGCGTTTTTCAGCCCTTTCTCGGCAGTGTTCTAATTTTCATCCACAAATTGGATTTTCTGAATCTGATTTTTGTACTGACGATTTCTAATTGTTTTATACTGTCTAAGAGCCCATTCTATACCAAATCACTATTCATTCCTATACTGCGGTAGTGTCTACACTGTGTTGTCCTTTCGCACGCAAACCGAGGCGTTCCTAGGCGAAATTTCAGACACAGTCTCTCTTGACTAATTCGGACGTTCTGATTTCAATTTTATCAGTCATATGTCCGTCTGAGGTCATCTAGACCAGTTTTCAGGATCTGTGGGGTCCCACCTCGAAAAACGTGTCAGGTGTCTGTTTGACTAATTTGGGCGTCCTGAGTCTAGATATATCAGTTTTAAGTCAAACTAAGGCCGTCTTGGCCAGTAACTAATTTCAGCCCTTTCTCGGCAGTGTTCTAATTTTCATCCACAAATTGGATTTTCTGAATCTGATTTTTGTACTGACGATTTCTAATTGTTTTATACTGTCTAAGAGCCCATTCTATACCAAATCACTATTCATTCCTATACTGCGGTAGTGTCTACACTGTGTTGTCCTTTCGCACGCAAACCGAGGCGTTCCTAGGCGAAATTTCAGACACAGTCTCTCTTGACTAATTCGGACGTTCTGATTTCAATTTTATCAGTCATATGTCCGTCTGAGGTCATCTAGACCAGTTTTCAGGATCTGTGGGGTCCCACCTAGAAAAACGTGTCAGGTGTCTGTTTGACTAATTTGGGCGTCCTGAGTCTAGATATATCAGTTTTAAGTCAAACTAAGGCCGTCTTGGCCAGTAACTTGACACTGCATCTTGCACTATTTACTATTCACTATTCATGGTTCACTGTTCTCTGTTCTAACTGACTAGTCCGAGTGTTCTGACTCCGATTTTGTCAGTCTCTGGGTGAGAAGAGGTCATCCAGACCATTTTCTCGATACTGTACCCTACTAGGGAGATTCTCGTTATTGTGCTCAGACGTTTGGTCTGAGTATTTCAGTGATCTGCTCACCAGTCTTGTGTTAGGAAATGGTCATCCGGACTAGTTTCATGACACTGTGTATCTTATACACTTATACACATAACAGTGTAGACCGGGTTCTCTGTCGGTTATCCCTTTTCACTGTATGAATAGTAATAAACAGTACTGCACCTGTTTAGTCTATTCAACTGGAATTTATGCTACATTTATCAACTTAATTACTCATTTCATAGTAATTAGGTTTCACGCATTACGAGAGTCTTCAAATTGGCTCTCTGTTCAGTACATGGCCTTCTATAAGGGTTCTAACACGGGCGTGTATGGCTTGAGCACGGGCGTGTACTAGCTAGGCTTTCTCAACACGACCGTGTCTTGGACCATGCTCACTTACCCGAGTGGTACACGGCCACTTACACAGCCGTGTACCTGACCATATAAAACTACACGGCCATGTTAACTCACACGGCCTCTCTCATAAAACAATCCGATCAGTACACGGTTTCTTACACGACCATGTACCTGACCGTGTTCGATGTATTTGGACTAAAAACACATCAAATTATTCCTTAGCTTCTCATTGAATAATTTACTGGGTTACAAGGATGGGGTGGTCCTTACAACCTACCCCCCTTACAAAATTTTGGTCCTCGAAAATTAGAATAAATCTGAGAAGTCTCTCTTCATGTCCTCTTCCCTTTCCCATGTAGCTTCTTCTATGTTGTGATTCCGCCATAGCACTTTCACAAGCGGGATCACTTTATTCCTGAGGACTTTACTCTCCTTAGCTAAAATCTGCACTGGTCTTTCCTCATATGTCAGGTCGGCGTGTACTTCAACAGGCTCTTGACTCAGTATGTGGGAACTATCAAGCACGTATTTCTTCAGCATCGAGACGTGGAAAACGTTATGCACGAATGCTAACTCGGGAGGGAGCGCTAACCTGTAGGCTACCTTCCCAATTCTTTCGAGGATCTCGAAGGGTCCTATATATCAAGGGCTGAGCTTCCCTTTCTTCCCAAAGCGCATCACCCCTTTCATGGGTGCTACCTTGAGGAAAACTGAATCTCCTTCCTGAAACTTAAGAGGTCTGCGTCGTTTATCAGCGTAACTCTTCTGACGACTATGAGCTATTTCCAGTCTCTCCCGTATAATCTTCACGTCTTCTGTTGTACTTTTGACGAAGTCCGTGCTAGTGAGCTGTTTCTCTCTAGTCTCATGCCAGTGGACCGGAGATCTACATTTCCTTCCATAGAGTGCCTCGTATGGTGCCATTCCGATCGAGGAATGGTAGCTGTTGTTGTACGAGAACTCTATTAGCAGCAGCTTTTGGTCCCAATTCCCCTTGAAGTCTAGGGCACACGCTCTCAACATATCTTCCAACGTTTGTATTGTCCTTTCTGACTGACCGTCGGTTTGAGGGTGGAAAGCTGTGCTGAACTTCAACTTAGTCCCCATTGAAGCTTGGACGCTTTGCCAAAACCTTGAAGTGAAGCGCCCATCACGATATGAAATTATTGACTTAGGTACACCGTGCAGTCTTACTATCTGGGCCACGTACATTTCTGCTAGCCTCTCCACTGAGTAGCTCAACTTCATGGCTAAGAATCGAGCTGATTTCGTCAGTCGGTCCACAATTACCCAGATGGCGTCGTTTCCACTGGATGTTCTGGGCAGTCCGACCACGAAGTCCATTGTAATTTGTTCACATTTCCACTCAGGGAGCTCGATTTTCTGCAGTTCTCCTCCAGGTCGTTGATGTTCTACTTTAATTTTTTGACATGTAAGGCACTTTGCGACAAATTCAGCGACATCACCCTTCATCTTAGGCCACCAAAAAATGTCTTTCAAGACTTTGTATAGCTTGTTTGCCCCTGGATGAACTGAGTACGGTGTGTCATGGGCTTCTGAAAGGATCCTTTTCCTGAGTTCTTCATCCTTCGGAATGCACACTCTACCTCTAAAATAGAGTATGCCCTCCTTAGAGACTTGGAATTCTGACTTCCAGTCCTCCATTGCCTCCTTCTTGTGCTTGTTCAGGGTTAAATCGAGGTCTTGGCCGGCCTTGATTTCTTCTAAGAGTGTTGATTAGAGGGTCATTTCAGACAACTTCCCTGTTAGAATCTCGATTTCGCCGTTACATAGCTCCTTCTGTAGGGCTTTTGGCAAGGCATTGATAGCCATAAGCGATGAAGAGTACTTCCTACTGAGTGCATCAGCCACCTTGTTGGCTTTCCCTGGGTGATACAGGATCTCACAGTCGTAATCCTTCACCAATTCTAGCCATCTTTGCTGCCTCATGTTGAGCTCCTTCTGCGTGAAGATGTATTTGAGGCTTTGGTGGTCCGTATAAATCTCACACTTGACGCCATATAGATAATGCCTCCATATTTTCAGTGCAAACACGACCGCTGCTAGCTCTAGGTCATGAGTCGGATAATTCCTCTCGTGGTTCTTAAGTTGTCGCGAGGCATAAGCGACTACTTTCCCATTCTGCATCAGTACGGCTCCTAGTCCGGTCTTAGATGCATCACTATAGATTACAAAATTCCCCTGTCCAGCGTCTGGTATAGTCAGGATCGGAGCGCTCGTGAGTCTGTGTTTTAGCTCCTGGAAGCTTTTCTCGCATCTATCCGTCAACTCATACTTCTTCTCCTTCTTAGTGAGTGCTGTGAGTGGTGTGGCTAACTTCGAGAACCCTTCTACGAAACGTCTGTAATAGCCTGCTAGGCCTAGGAAACTGCGGATCTTCGTTACGTTCTTCGGAGTCGGCCATTCGCTGACTGCTTCGACTTTCACTGGGTCTACTGATACTCTGTCCTTGGAGACCACGTGACCAAGAAAATGGACCTTTTCCATCCAAAACTCGCACTTAGAGAATTTGGCGTATAGCTGGTACTCCTTTAGCTTGAGTAGAATAGCTTTCAGATGCTCCTCGTGTTCCTCCCTTGTCTTAGAATACACAAGTATGTCATCGATAAACACAATGACAAACTTGTCTAAGAACTCCTTGAACACTCTATTCATCAGATCCATGAAGGCTGTAGGGGCATTCGTTAGTCCGAATGACATAACGAGGAACTCGTAGTGTCCATATCGTGTACGAAAGGCTGTCTTGGGTATGTCTGCACCTCTAATCCGTAGTTGGTGATACCCGGAACGTAGGTCGATTTTTGAGAACACTGCAGCGTCTCGGAGCTGGTCAAACAGATCGTCGATTCGTGGCAACGGATACTTGTTCTTTATAGTGACCTTGTTCAGCTCCCTGTAATCGATGCACATCCTTAATGTTCCATCCTTCTTCTTCACGAATAAAACTGGTGCTCCCCACGGTGAACAGCTCTGTCGAATGAAGCCCTTGTCCATTAGATCCTTCAACTGGGCCTGGAGTTCCTTTAACTCTGCCGGGGCCATTCTATATGGGGCCTTGGAGATGGGGGCTGATCCTGGTAACAGCTCGATCTCGAATGATACCTCCCTTTCTGGCGGAAGTCCTGGCAGATCCTCTGGGAATACTTCTATGAATTCTCTGACCATTGGGACATCTTCAGGCCTTATCTCCGCTTTATGGTTGCTGTCTACCATGTGTGCTAGGAAACCGACGCATCCACTGGATAGAAGTTTGTGAGCCCTTATAGCAGATATTATTATCTTCAGCTGCTTTAACGATAGCCCTTTGTAGATAAACTTCTTGTTCCCGTTCAGCTCGAAGGTAACCTCTCGTCTTCGATAGTCTATTATGGCACTGTACTTAGCGAGGAAGTCCATTCCCACGATTACGTCGTAGTCGCACATGTCGATGACGATTAAATCTATACTTAGCTCGTACCCACTGATAACTACTGGTACATGTCTTGCCCAATAGCTAGACAATAAAACTTCCCCGGAGGGAAGGGCAGTTCGGAAAGTTTGGTTCATCTTGTCTATGTTCTGACCTAGTTCTCTAGCAAACTTTGATGACATAAAGGAATGCATAGCTCCAGAATCAAATAATACTAATGCAGTAGAGTTGGCAACAGAAAGCTGACCTGTCACCACGGTTGAGGTCCCAGCTTCTGCATCCTCCCTTGTAAAGGCATAAATTCTCCCCTGCATCTCTGGAGCTTCCAGTCTACCTTGGGTGATGGGTGTACCTTCAATTCTGGCTTGGGCGGTATGTAGTTGGCCGCTACTGGCATGGGCTTGGCCCTGCTGATTCTGAGGGTTTGAGCGGCATTGCTTAGCGAAGTGGCCTTCCTTACCACAGATGTAGCAACCGTTAGTGCCTAAGCGGCACTCCCCTAGGTGGTTCTTCCCGCACTTCAGGCAAGGAGGGTGCTGACTGCCATTTCCTCCCTGATTGTTCTTCTTCTGGAGAAAATTCCTCTGTTACCCTTGGTTATTCTGGCTTCCTCTCCTCTTGTTGTTATGGGACTGTCGGTTACTCTGACTGTTTCCCATATTCTGACCCTTATGTTGTGAATCGGGGTTCGGTCTTGTGACGGCCCGCCCCTTGTGGAGATCATACAATACTATTACAGGTGAGCTTTATCGCTAACTGCGATAGATTGTACTCTCATGGGTCGCCGGCTTATCTCTCTCCTCTTTTTAAATCATGACGTTTTTGGGAAATTTTTTTTAAAACATCATGTAAAACCTTTCCCACTATTTACTTTGTTGATAAGTACAAAGTAATATAAATAATACAGTACTTTCGTAAAATATATATAATTACAAAAGACTGTTTCCCCCTTTTTCCCTTCACTTTAACGCTCAGCGGCAAGACTCTGGCAGTACCATATCCCTCGCCCAGTTATCCCATTTGACACGTGCCATCCCGTCCGCATCCAGTCAAATAAGCTACTGAGCTGGTCGCTTACCTGCAACATTAGCAAAAATGGTGAGCTACAGGCTCAGTAAGTTCAAACAGGCAAGAAATAAAATTTCTATGAATAGTACTATTCATCGTGAATAGTACCATTGACACTATTCATTTGTGAATAGTAACTTTGACTACTATTCATGATGAATAGTAAGTTTGACCACAACACTGTCTCACACTAGTACATCTACCGCGATGTTAGTGCTCTCACTAAACTGTCTTATGCTCAATTATGGCATAGTTTCAGTTTTAGGTCATTATCTTCATTTACGTTCTGGTTTTGAGCTCGGTTGGCAGTACCATTTAAGTGCGCATGACTGGGAGCGGTACATTAGTGCTGACCTCCACAGCCTTAATCTCATAGCCCCGAAGGCAAAATTTTATATGACTGGGAGCGGTACATCAGTGCTGACCTCCACAGCCTTATCTCATAGCCCCGAAGGCAAAAATAGTACCTCCCTGTACGGAAGGCTGGTACGCCAGAAAGTGGTTTCATTACCGACTTTTTAACATTCTAACCCGGTGACTTCACATTGTCCCGTGGTTAGGAAAGGTTCACATTTTAATTTTAGGTGAGTGGGTTTCATTAACCTCGCTCTAGTGCCCGAAGCACAATTAACCATGTGTCACATTCTTATAGTGCCCGTAGCACATTTCGTCTCTCTCTCTATTCTATCATAGTGCCCGTAGCACATATGTACCTAACTTAGAGTTAGTACATTAAAGTTAGCACAATATTGCTATATGTTGCAGACAGGTAAATGTCTGAACTTACCTTATCAGACTGTTCCCTTTCTCTCTCTTGGATCTTGAATCGCCTTCCTTGTAGGCCGATTTTGGGATCCTACAGACAAAACTATGTCTGTTAATTTCTTTCCCATTTATAGCTTTTATTTTTCATTAAAAAGCTTAAATAAAACCTATTTATAACTTTTTAGGTTTTATTTATTATTTTCACCATTTTCCCCCAACTTTTACAAAATTACGATTTTACCCCAATATTTTGGCAAAATTGCAGTTTTGCCCCTAACGGAATTTTATCGATCCAGACTGCATTTTTGGCTCTCAGGAACTTTTCTGATTTTTTTCTAATCATTACCGGGTTCGTTTCTATTTTATTTCCACTTTTTGTTTTCCCGGCCCTCGGGAAGCACTATTCCGACCCTTACGTCGGTTTAGCGATTTTCTATCGTTTCGGAGTCTCAAATGGACGTTTCACTAGTATTTAAAACGTTCATCTAGACTTTCCCGACCTAGGTCTCCGAGGCTCGGGTTTTCCGTTCCCGACTCGGACCTTTATTTTATTTCCAAAAACGCCCCCCCCCCCCCCCCCGGGGTCGGTTTTTCAATCTCACACGCGTTTTTCATTTTCAAGGGGACGGGTTACTATTCACGAACCGCCCCTTAAATTTTTCCTTATTCACTTTTTCCGTTAGGGACTCGGGTTTCCGTTCCGGCCCTAACTTTTATTTTAAATTCCTATTTTACCCCGAATGCCGTTTTTGAAATTTCGGCAGCATTTCGGCGTAAATTTAAGGCTTCCGGCGTTAGGTACGCCTCGAACCGTATGTACCTGCCACGTACTATACCACAAGCCTATTTTATGTAAAACTTTTCCAAACTTTTACGTAAAAGCCCACAAATTTCCAATTTCACATTATCACCCACATTACAAAATTTTTTCACACTTTTACCCTTAATTTGGTTTCGGTTTTCACAACCAAACCAAACCAAATTTTGTCAAATTTTCACCACACTTTAGGCCATTCAAATGTCACATTTTTAACACATTTTCAAGCCCATTTTCTTTGTATTTTCAACCAAATTTCTTAGGGTTTTTACCCTTGTATAACCCACGGCCAAAGAATGAAATCATGCCAAAAAATTTTGTTTCATTCTTTCCATTATAAATTCATCATTTGCATATTGAAATGCCTAATTCCAATCAACCAAATACCACATAAAACCAACAAAATTTTCCTTCCAAACCATTAACAACCCACGGCCACTTTATGAAATGCATACCAAGAATTTTTTTCAAGCTTTCCACAATGAAATACAAGCTTTATTCTTCACAAATTTAAACTTAGAAAGCATGTTAACCATTAACCAAAACTTTTTCTCATTGGTCACTCAAGGTAACCCACGGATTTACCTTTGAAAAACCAACCAAAATTTGGTTTTTCTTTAATGAATTAGCATGGTTTTCTTCCTTAATACATCCTTAACAAAACCCAACATCAAACCCATGAAAAACAACCAAAAATTTTACATCTTTTTATCACTATTCATCCACGGATTTTGTGAAGAAAAACCATGAAAAATTGAAGTGCAAGGGAAGTTACCTTAATCAATTGCTTCCTTTGTGTTCAAGGAGTGTTTTGACACACTTTTTATGAAGAAAATTTGAAGAGAAAGCTTGGTTTCCCTTGGTCCCTCACGTAGCCACCATGGAAGGAAGTTAGAAAAATTTTCTTATGGCTTTTGGCTTGAAATTTTGGTTTCGGCCACTTTGTAAATGTTTTGCCGACTTATGCAAACCAAAAGCCAATTAATTTGGCTCTAAACCAATTACAATTTGACATCTTTCAAGCCATTTCTTTCCCCATTTTTCAAAAATTAAAAAGGGTTAATTTTGGCCAAATCTTGGCCTTTAGATCAAAAAGTAGATGAATCATGGCCATCCATTCTACCAACCACCAAAATTCTTTCATTTATTAATCTTGAATTATGATGTCATAAATACTAAAGTGAAAGTTGACTTTGACTTTCACTATTCACAATAATTCGACTACTTTTTGACCGATGCCGGTTCGAGCCGAAATTTTCCTGAAATCGTCCCGGCGTGTTCCTGAGGTCTCCTGTGCAGTCGGATCAATTTAATCTGCTTCCGTTTGATCAAAATCAATCCCGGAAGTTTACCGTCTTTTATTGCTCCGGTTAGGGTTTTTAATGCCGATTTTGGCACCGTTTCACCCGTTTCAACTCAGTGAATTTTTCCAACACTGAATTCTTACTCGTCAGTATTGTTAGAACATTTTCACATATTCTGAACAATATAAATACATTTATTTCACTCTTTAAACAGTACAAATTGTTATATACATACAATTGTACATTTTCGTCCGAGAATTGCCTGAATTTCCCGGTTGTCACATTCACCCCTCCTTATAAAATTTTCGTCCTCGAAAATTAGAACAAATGGGGGTATAATTTCCTCATCTCGTCTTCTCGTTCCCACGTAGCTTCTTCAATATTGTGATTTTTCCACAAAATTTTCACTAGTGGGATTACCTTATTCCTCAGTACTTTCTCTTCACGAGCTAGTACTTGAATAGGCTGTTCCTCATATGTCAAATCCTCGTGGATTTGAATAGGCTCATGCTTCAATACATGGGACGGATCTGGTATATATTTTCTCAGCATCGACACATGAAACACGTTATGCACTGCCGATAATTCTGGAGGTAGCGCTAATCTGTAAGCGACCTTTCCAATGCGTTCGATAATTTCATAAGGTCCAATGTATCTTGGACTCAGTTTCCCCTTCTTATCGAAACGCATAATCCCCTTCATAGGCGATACCTTGAGAAACACGAAGTCTCCTTTGTCAAACTCCAAGGATCTCCGCCTTTTATCCGCGTAACTCTTTTGCTGGCTTTGCGCAATTTTCATTTGACGCTGAATTCTAGCAACTGCATCGGAAGTCTCTTGCATGAAATCCGTCTTATGCAGCTGCTTTTCTCGCAAATCGTACCAGTGTAATGGTGATCTGCACTTCCGTCCATACAAAGCCTCGTAAGGTGCCATGCCTATCGAAGCTTGGTAACTATTATTGTACGAGAATTCAATCAATGGTAACTTCTCGTTCCAATTTCCCGCAAAATCCATAACGCAAGCTCGAAGCATGTCCTCTAACGTCTGAATTGTCCGCTCTGACTGCCCGTCTGTTTGCGGATGAAAAGCCGTACTGAGTCTCAATTCAGTACCCATGGCCTCTTGCACACACTTCCAGAAATTCGAAGTGAACCGTGCATCTCGATCTGATACAATGGATTTCGGTACTCCATGTAGTCTGACGACATGAGTTATGTACAGCTGAGCAAACTTTTCTAGCGAAAAAGTCATCTTGACAGCTATAAACCGTGCTGTCTTGGTCAGTCTGTCCACAATAACCCAAATGGCGTCATAACCTTCTCGGGTTTTTGGGAGTCCCACTACAAAATCCATCGTAATGTGTTCCCATTTCCATTCAGGAATCTCCAACGGTTCCAATCTTCCTGCTGGATGTTTATGTTCCGCTTTGATTCTCTGACAGGTCATGCATCTACTCACGAATTTTGCTATATCATTCTTCATCCCTTTCCACCAGAACTGTAACTTCAAGTCCTGATACATCTTACTCGCTCCGGGGTGAACCGAATAAGGTGTCTCATGAGCTTCTGACATGATCCGTCTTCTAAGTTCCTCATCAGCTGGAACATTTATCTTTCCTTAATAAAGGATAATTCCATTCTTGGAAATTCCTTCTTGAGCACTTGTCATCACTGGATCTCGCCTTTGAGCTTCCTTTATTTCCTCAAATAGCGATGATTCCACTTGGATTGCAGCTAATCTTCCAGATATCAACTCCAAGTTCAAAGAATTTATCTCTTGCTGCAATGGCTTCGGAAGCCTGTTTATTGGTAGCTGGTGCGATACAGTAGACTTTCTACTTAAAGCATCCGCTACACGGTTGGCCTTTCCTGGATGGTAGAGGATTTCACAATCATAATCCTTCACCAATTCCAACCATCGTCTCTGTCCCATATTGAGCTCTTTTTGCGTGAAGAAATACTTCAAGCTTTGGTGATCAGTGAAAATCTGACATTGAGCTCCATAGAGATAGTGTCGCCAAATTTTAAGTGCGAACACTACTGCAGCAAGTTCAAGGTCATGCGTAGGGTAATTCCTTTCATGCTCCTTTAACTGACGGGAAGCATAGGCAATCACCTTGCCGTCTTGCATTAGGACTGCTCCCAATCCTATTTTCGATGCATCACTGTAGATCACGAACTTCTCCCCTTCAGTGGGAAGCGTAAGGATTGGTGCGCTTGTCAGTCGCCTCTTTAACTCCTGGAAGCTTCTTTCGCATTCCATAGTCCACTCGTACTTCCTTTCTTTGCGTGTAAGAGCAGTAAGAGGTGCAGCTAATCGCGCGAATCCCTCTACAAATCGCCGATAATAACCAGCCAATCCCAAGAAACTGCGTATTTCAGTTCCATTCTTGGGTGCAGGCCACTGGTTAATTGCCTCTACCTTTGTCGGATCTACTGCAATACCTTCCTGGGACACAACATGTCCGAGGAAATGTACTCTATCCAGCCAAAATTCACATTTTGAGAATTTGGCATACAGTTGATGCTTCCGTATCGTATTCAGCACGATCCTCAGATGCTTCTTGTGCTCCTCATGAGTCTTCGAGTATATAAGAATGTCATCAATGAATACAATGACAAACTTATCCAAATACTCTTTAAAAATTCTGTTCATCAAATCCATGAACGCTGCCGGCGCATTTGTTAATCCAAATGGCATCACAAGGAACTCGTAGTGACCATAACGAGTCCTAAACGCCGTCTTAGGAATATCACTCTCTTTAATTCTCAGCTGGTGATATCCTGATCATAAGTCGATCTTGGAAAATACCGCTGCGCCTTTTAACTGGTCGAATAGGTCATCAATTCTAGGTAACGGATACCTATTTTTGATCGTAACCTTATTCAACTCCCGGTAATCAATGCACAGTCGGAATGTTCCATCCTTTTTCTTGACGAATAACACAGGTGCACCCCATGGAGAAAAACTCGGCCTGATGAATCCCTTATCCAAAAGCTCCTTTAATTGTACCTGCAGCTCCTTCAACTCCACTGGAGCCATGCGGTATGGTGCTTTGGAAATAGGTGCTGTTCCAGGCATCAACTCAATTTCAAACGAGATTTCTCTCTCTGGCGGTATCCCTGGTAACTCTTCCGGAAATACGTCAAGAAACTCATTAACCACCGGAACATCTTTAGCTTGAAGCTTCTGTTCCTCTGCAGTATTCACCACATATGCCAGATATCCCATGCAACCACTGGCTATCAGCTTGCTTGCTTTCAGCAAACTGATCATCATCTTCCCGGGTGTTCAAGAAGTATCAACATACTCGAAACTCTCTTCTTCCTTGGGTTGGAAGACTATCTTTCGATTTCGGCAGTCGATCGTAGCTTGGTATTTCCCTAGGAAATCCATTCCTAAAATCACATTGTAATCCATGATCTCCATTACGATCAACTCAGCATATAGTTCCCTATTTGCCACATATACTGGTACATAAGGTAGCCAGTAATTGGACAACAATACTTCCCCAGAAGGTAAGGCTGTCTTAAATACCCTTCCCATATTATCCTTAGGAAGTCCTATCTTGTCAGCAAATGCATAGGAAACAAATGAATGCGTAGCACCGGAATCGAATAGTACAGAGGTTACATGACTAGCGACAGGAAGCTGACCTGTCACCACGTTTGATGTTCCTGCCTCTGCATCTTCCTTGCTGTAGGCCATCACACGAGCATCAGCACGTGACATTCGCTCCTGGCGTTGCGGCCTCACTGGTGACTCTTCCACTCTGACTTGAAGGGAATGGGCTTGTGGGCGTGTCTGGTGCGGTTGGGAAGTGCCTTGTCCACCCTGCCTATTTGGACAGTTCCTGGCGTAATGGCCTTCCTTTCCACATTCGTAGCAAACAAGTGGCTCAAATCTGCATTGCCCAGAATGTCTTTTCCCGCAAGTAGGGCAGTTTTGCACATTGGACTCTGCATTACCAGCTGTTCTCTGCTGCTGGTTTCGATTATTACCCTGGCGATTCCCAGAAAAATTCCCTTTTCTCTTATTTTGCTGGGATCCTTGATTGTTGCCCTGGCTTGGTTTCGCATTCTGACTAGGCTTGCTCGATTGACCAACTTGCGTAGACTTCGCCAAAGCCCTCTCCTTCTTCTTTGCCTCCCAGTGTTTCTCTCTTTCCTCTTTCTGTCGAGCTACATGGAACTCAGCTCTAATGGCCCGACTCACACAGTCTGCTACAGAAGTAGGTGGTACTAGTCCAGTGTCTACTAACGCAGCAATTTCTGGCCTGAACATCCCGATCATTTTCTGTATCTTCTCCCTCTCAGTAGGGACTACGTAGGGACATAGACGGGATAACTGGTCGAACTTTCGGCAGACTTCGCTTACCGACATGTTCCCTTGTGTCAACTCTGAGAATTCTTTCTGTTGCTGTCTCAGAGATGCAGGGTCGTAATATTTCTGGTTAAATTCTTCCAGAAATTCCGCCCAACTCATGGTAGACACGTCTCTTCTCATTCGTACAGTGTCCCACCAAAAACGAGCATCTTTTCTTAGCACAAAATACGCACATGCAACCTTCTCTCGGTCGGTTAGGTTCATGAACTCCATGATCACATTCGTAAAATCATATAAATTTACGAAATTCAGGGGAATGTAAAGCCACATCATCGTACAACATATAATCATTTTGGTATTTCATTCATAGCAAAACATTTATATGTCATACATAGGCATCACCAGTCATATATACATCGGCCGTTTATACAAAATGGCCACAAGTCTATACAAAAGAGCTTTTCTCTCTAAGCTACTTATGTACATATACACATCTACTGATCACTCGTTCCCTACATCTAGGACTAGAGGATATTCTTCTGGATCCTCATCGTCATTGGTATCATCTGAATCGTCACCGTCTCTAGGCAATGCTCCCTGTCCTGAGTCATCACCTCGTGGTCTAGACGGTCCGGCCTCATGATCATTCATCATTCTCCTCGGTCCGAAGATGCGTGCAAACATCTCATCTTGACCCAGTGTCTCTCGTCGACTCTGCGTCAGATGCTCGATCAGAATCTCTCTCTCAATCGTCCTGATCGTTACCACGAACTCTTGGAGCGTCGGAGGAAACGGCTTGATCACCCTCGGTCTCAGCTCCAAGGATAAACCCTTCCAAAACAGCTCACAGCAGTTTGCTTCCGTGAGGTTAGGCAACGGACATCTCCTCCGAATGGTCTCCTCAAACCGTGCTGCGTAAGACATCACTGTCTCACCAGATAGCATAACCATCCTCTCGGTCTGGAGAATGTAATCCCTGACCTCATCGAATCCAGGGTACGCAGGTGTATCAGCCTCTCGTCTCTCTGGAGATGCTGGAGCAGGTGCTGGATCCCTAGGTTGAAACTGATCAGCCAACCGCTGACAGAATTCGGCCCAACTGAATCCCAATAAAATCTCCTAGTCGCAATATTGCCAGAACACTCGAGCGTCTCCCTGAAACATACTGACAGCCAACTGGATCCACATATCTCGATCAATGTCGCATATCGCCATAATCCTCTCAATGGCATGGAGCCAATCCTTGGTCTCCATCGACTGTCGTCCACCGTCGAACATAGGAGGACTGCTGGCTCGAAATGCCTGTATTGCCCGTGCCGACACTCTCACCTCAATATGTTGGCGTCCACCAACAACTGGAATGTCCACTACCACCGGTAGATGAACTATCGGTCGTGGCTGTACTATCTCTACTGGCGCTGGCACTGGTGCTGGTACTGGTACGGGAGGTCTCTCGGGTACCGGGGGTCTAACTACCGGCCTTTGGGAAATGGGCGGCCTCACAATAGGTCTCGTCCATACCCTTAATGCTCCTCTTGGTCGTGGTAGCGGTGGTCTCACATATGGAGGTCTGGTCATCGTGCTACCTATAAGATAATTATTTTCACATAAGAAAATAATTAACTGAACTTAAGTAAACTACTTACTTGGATAGCGGTGCAGGATGCGCAAAGTGTCAAATCGGGATATGGTCACACTGCTCTAATATACCAACTGTGACGGCAATTGGTATTCAAAACTTAGCTACTCGAAAACCAGGCTCTGATATACCAACTGTGACAGCAGTTGGTATTATAAACTAGACCAATCTCAGACCTTGCTCTGATACCAACTGTGACGGCCCGCCCCTTGTGGAGATCATACAATACTATTACAGTTGAGCTTTATCGCTAACTGCGATAGATTGTACTCTCATGGGTCGCCGGCTTATCTCTCTCCTCTTTTTAAATCATGACGTTTTTGGGAAATTTTTTTTTTAAACATCATGTAAAACCTTTCCCACTATTTACTTTGTTGATAAGTACAAAGTAATATAAATAATACAGTACTTTCGTAAAATATATATAATTACAAAAGACTGTTTCCCCCTTTTTCCCTTCACTTTAACGCTCAGCGGCAAGACTCTGGCAGTACCATATCCCTCGCCCAGTTATCCCATTTGACACGTGCCATCCCGTCCGCATCCAGTCAAATAAGCTACTGAGCTGGTCGCTTACCTGCAACATTAGCAAAAATGGTGAGCTACAGGCTCAGTAAGTTCAAACAGGCAAGAAATAAAATTTCTATGAATAGTACTATTCATCGTGAATAGTACCATTGACACTATTCATTTGTGAATAGTAACTTTGACTACTATTCATGATGAATAGTAAGTTTGACCACAACACTGTCTCACACTAGTACATCTACCGCGATGTTAGTGCTCTCACTAAACTGTCTTATGCTCAATTATGGCATAGTTTCAGTTTTAGGTCATTATCTTCATTTACGTTCTGGTTTTGAGCTCGGTTGGCAGTACCATTTAAGTGCGCATGACTGGGAGCGGTACATTAGTGCTGACCTCCACAGCCTTAATCTCATAGCCCCGAAGGCAAAATTTTATATGACTGGGAGCGGTACATCAGTGCTGACCTCCACAGCCTTATCTCATAGCCCCGAAGGCAAAAATAGTACCTCCCTGTACGGAAGGCTGGTACGCCAGAAAGTGGTTTCATTACCGACTTTTTAACATTCTAACCCGGTGACTTCACATTGTCCCGTGGTTAGGAAAGGTTCACATTTTAATTTTAGGTGAGTGGGTTTCATTAACCTCGCTCTAGTGCCCGAAGCACAATTAACCATGTGTCACATTCTTATAGTGCCCGTAGCACATTTCGTCTCTCTCTCTATTCTATCATAGTGCCCGTAGCACATATGTACCTAACTTAGAGTTAGTACATTAAAGTTAGCACAATATTGCTATATGTTGCAGACAGGTAAATGTCTGAACTTACCTTATCAGACTGTTCCCTTTCTCTCTCTTGGATCTTGAATCGCCTTCCTTGTAGGCCGATTTTGGGATCCTACAGACAAAACTATGTCTGTTAATTTCTTTCCCATTTATAGCTTTTATTTTTCATTAAAAAGCTTAAATAAAACCTATTTATAACTTTTTAGGTTTTATTTATTATTTTCACCATTTTCCCCCAACTTTTACAAAATTACGATTTTACCCCAATATTTTGGCAAAATTGCAGTTTTGCCCCTAACGGAATTTTATCGATCCAGACTGCATTTTTGGCTCTCAGGAACTTTTCTGATTTTTTTCTAATCATTACCGGGTTCGTTTCTATTTTATTTCCACTTTTTGTTTTCCCGGCCCTCGGGAAGCACTATTCCGACCCTTACGTCGGTTTAGCGATTTTCTATCGTTTCGGAGTCTCAAATGGACGTTTCACTAGTATTTAAAACGTTCATCTAGACTTTCCCGACCTAGGTCTCCGAGGCTCGGGTTTTCCGTTCCCGACTCGGACCTTTATTTTATTTCCAAAAACGCCCCCCCCCCCCCCCCCCGGGGTCGGTTTTTCAATCTCACACGCGTTTTTCATTTTCAAGGGGACGGGTTACTATTCACGAACCGCCCCTTAAATTTTTCCTTATTCACTTTTTCCGTTAGGGACTCGGGTTTCCGTTCCGGCCCTAACTTTTATTTTAAATTCCTATTTTACCCCGAATGCCGTTTTTGAAATTTCGGCAGCATTTCGGCGTAAATTTAAGGCTTCCGGCGTTAGGTACGCCTCGAACCGTATGTACCTGCCACGTACTATACCACAAGCCTATTTTATGTAAAACTTTTCCAAACTTTTACGTAAAAGCCCACAAATTTCCAATTTCACATTATCACCCACATTACAAAATTTTTTCACACTTTTACCCTTAATTTGGTTTCGGTTTTCACAACCAAACCAAACCAAATTTTGTCAAATTTTCACCACACTTTAGGCCATTCAAATGTCACATTTTTAACACATTTTCAAGCCCATTTTCTTTGTATTTTCAACCAAATTTCTTAGGGTTTTTACCCTTGTATAACCCACGGCCAAAGAATGAAATCATGCCAAAAAATTTTGTTTCATTCTTTCCATTATAAATTCATCATTTGCATATTGAAATGCCTAATTCCAATCAACCAAATACCACATAAAACCAACAAAATTTTCCTTCCAAACCATTAACAACCCACGGCCACTTTATGAAATGCATACCAAGAATTTTTTTCAAGCTTTCCACAATGAAATACAAGCTTTATTCTTCACAAATTTAAACTTAGAAAGCATGTTAACCATTAACCAAAACTTTTTCTCATTGGTCACTCAAGGTAACCCACGGATTTACCTTTGAAAAACCAACCAAAATTTGGTTTTTCTTTAATGAATTAGCATGGTTTTCTTCCTTAATACATCCTTAACAAAACCCAACATCAAACCCATGAAAAACAACCAAAAATTTTACATCTTTTTATCACTATTCATCCACGGATTTTGTGAAGAAAAACCATGAAAAATTGAAGTGCAAGGGAAGTTACCTTAATCAATTGCTTCCTTTGTGTTCAAGGAGTGTTTTGACACACTTTTTGTGAAGAAAATTTGAAGAGAAAGCTTGGTTTCCCTTGGTCCCTCACGTAGTCACCATGGAAGGAAGTTAGAAAAATTTTCTTATGGCTTTTGGCTTGAAATTTTGGTTTCGGCCACTTTGTAAATGTTTTGCCGACTTATGCAAACCAAAAGCCAATTAATTTGGCTCTAAACCAATGACAATTTGACATCTTTCAAGCCATTTCTTTCCCCATTTTTCAAAAATTAAAAAGGGTTAATTTTGGCCAAATCTTGGCCTTTAGATCAAAAAGTAAATGAATCATGGCCATCCATTCTACCAACCACCAAAATTCTTTCATTTATTAATCTTGAATTATGATGTCATAAATACTAAAGTGAAAGTTGACTTTGACTTTCACTATTCACATTAATTTGACTACTTTTTGACCGATGCCGGTTCGAGCCGAAATTTTCCTGAAATCGTCCCGGCGTGTTCCTGAGGTCTCCTGTGCAGTCGGATCAATTTAATCTGCTTCCGTTTGATCAAAATCAATCCCGGAAGTTTACCGTCTTTTATTGCTCCGGTTAGGGTTTTTAATGCCGATTTTGGCACCGTTTCACCCGTTTCAACTCAGTGAATTTTTCCAACACTGAATTCTTACTCGTCAGTATTGTTAGAACATTTTCACATATTCTGAACAATATAAATACATTTATTTCACTCTTTAAACAGTACAAATTGTTATATACATACAATTGTACATTTTCATCCGAGAATTGCCTGAATTTCCCGGTTGTCACAGGTCTTCCCCTGTTGGGTCTGGCCAGTGTCTTCTCCTCTCTCTTGGCCTTGAAGGTCTGTGCTTTCCTCTCCCTATCTTGGGCCAACCAGTATTCGGCCCTGATGGCTCGACTAACACACTCAGCTACCGTTGTTGGTCCGTGGCTTCCACCACATACTTGGACGGTAATGTCGGTTCTAAACATCTTCAGCATCCTTCTGACCCTTTCCTTTTCGGTTGGCACCAGGTCGGGGCATAGTCGAGCTAGCTGCTCGAACTTGCGGACAGCTTCCATTACAGTCATACTACCTTGGCGTAGATTGTTGAACTCATCTTGTTGTGCTGCTAAGGCTTCATCATTGAAATACATTTCTCTGAACTCCATAATGAAGTCTGCCCAGTTCATTGCATTAAAGTCTCTCCTAATAGCCACTGTTTTCCACCACTGTCGTGCTCCTTTCCGTAGGGCAAGGGATGCACACAGTACTTTTTCCCTCTCAGTTAGCCCTACAAGGTCTAGGATGACTTGGATGTCAGTTAGCCAGTCATCTGCCTCGATAGGGTTAGTTGTCCCCTCAAACTCTGGCGACTTCAGACGTCGAAATCGCTCGTATAAGTCACCATCTCTTGAGACTGGTAAAGGAACATCTGCTGCTGCAGGAGCAACCACAACTGGTGGTGCTGGAGCTGCCTGGACTGATGGGGCTACTGGGTCGGCTTGGGCTGGCACCTCTACGGGTTGTGGTGTATGAGATTGTTGGTTGACTTGCTCCTTGAGCTGAGCAAGCTCTTGTTGTTGGTTCATCATCATCTCCTGCATGGCTGTGAGCCATGCCATTAACTCATCTTCTCGAGTGGCTTGATTAGTCTGAGCTCTTGTTCTTGTCATTTCTTCTGATGTAACCCCATCACACAACAGGAAAAAGAACTATAAGTTTTGCTTTTATCACACTTTGTACTTGGGAATCGTATCACATATCATCTTAATGATTTTATTCAATCATCATGAATATAAGTATACATATTATATCTTTCCTTTCTTTTTCTTTACTATGATGTTCACTACGATTCGTATCTTAACTTATCATATTGAAACATCTTCTAAGTGCTAGGACCTATCTCGCACATACTGTCACACTATACTCATGTGTGAAAAAAAACATATCTGAGCCCTTGGAAAATGGTGTTGTTAGGAAATGCCCTAAGTATTAGAGACATTTTGATGTATTCATTTTGAACTGAATAATAAAATTATACATAGAGGTTATTCATTACATTGCTATTTGTCCTCGTCTTATTTACATGTTAAAGTAAATGTAAGCAAATATGGCTCACTGACTGCTTGTGTTAAAACTGTTGGAACGTTGCATGCAATGGACTTTTGTATGCGAGAAGACAATGTTCTAAAGTTAGCAGTCTAAACTATGGTCTGTAGTCTATGGGGTTAGACCGAGCATCTAACTCATGTTAAGACTATTATGTTGTCTAAAGCCTTAGAGGGGACGGTCTGTCTTGACTGTTTGGAGCTGGACTCCCAAGTAGAGACATGGATATGTTGCTCGGTGGTGACATATTAGACCGGGACTAAAGCGTGATTGATCTACGTAGTCCGCTATGAGTGGATCAATCTGCTTTTGATGTTCATTGTGCAATAACCTTAATCCTGAGTAAATGAACTACTTCATGTATATGACTTGTGTACTTTGATGTTCCAATGGCTAAAGCATCTCAGAGGTAGTAAGCTTATAGACCGGTTCGTTGGGTGCATGACTTGTATACGATGAAGGGTTTGTTTGCAGATATCGGAATCATAGCTCTGAGGAGTTAAAGGTATCCTCTTAAAGGCATTATACTGAATGTGAAAATGGACAAGGCCTTGGGCCGTCTGCTGGGCGGATGACTTCTTATTCACATATGGTGAATAATCATTTTCTTGATTCGATAGTATAATGGAACTTTAAGATAGCCTGATCAGTAGGATTAAATGGACTTTGACCTAAGGCTGATCATGGATATCATATGAGGGTTTTGCATACATGACAAGGTCATTGGATGGTAGCTCGTCACAGGCTTACGTAATATGATATATAATTGGGAGTTCAGTTTCAGGTTTATAGTGGTGTGACTCTGAAATTAGTGATCATATGATTGAGTTATTCGGTAAAGAATGATGATCATATGGAATCACGGGAGCCTGATTATATATGTCCAATCAGTCCCTCTACTAGCTCCACATAATTCCTTAACGTTTGGCAAATTGATTTGTGTATGCTATTGGCTAGTTTATTACGCATGGATGGTGATGACACAGGATTAGGATGGTAGATAAGATTCTCTCCGGTTGGATTCAGATTTTGTTTTGGATAATAGAGTACACAATTATTCGAACTCCAAATAAAGTTGCCATGATTTTATTTGAGATTGGATTGGAGTTGTAGAAAATTATCCATGAGAACAAGAATATGAAACACAACAGTTTTGTGGAATTTGAAATTTGAATTTTGAAATTTGAAATTTGAATTTTGAAATTTGAAATTTGAATTTTGAATTTGAAATTTGAATTTGAAATTCGAATTTGAAATTTGAATTTGAAATTTAAATTTGAAATTTGAAATTTGAATTTGAAATTTGAATTTGAAATTTGAAATTCAAATTTTGAATCACAGTCCAAGTAGGATTCGAATTTGTTGTGGAAAATCCACAAGGTTTGAAATTCGAATTTGAGTTGGATTTGGAGAGGATAATCTTGTTAGAATCCTACTTGAATTTTGAATCCAAATCCCAACAAAAGTGGGTGAATTTTTTGAGGATAATCCTCAATGGAAAATTCGGTTTTTTGTGGATAAGATTCAAGGGAAAATTCAAGTTTCAATCCTAGTTGAATTTGGATTCTCTCCTTCCCTAAAAGTGGCCGAAATTTTGGAGCCTAAATCCTAGGAAATTCGGTTATTTTTGGATAAGGTTGAGATGAGATTTAGCTTGAAAAATCCTAGTGGAATTTTGATTCTTCCTTATCCTAAAAGTGGCCGAAAATTTGGAGAAGATTTTCTCCTAAAGATTTCAGATTTTTTGGTTGAAAAAGGGAGATAAAATTCTAGTTAAAATCTTGTTTAGATTTGGATTGGATTTATCCTAGGAAAACCGAATTTAATTGTGGAGATTCTCCCTTGGAAAATTCAGATTTTTTGGTTTGGATAAGGGAGAAAATCTTTTCCTAGTCCAATTCGAATTCAGAGAATCACCTCATGCAGGTCTATAAATAGAGGTCCTGCCACTCCAGTTCTCTCAGACCACAGACTCTCAGGTGAGCAGGCTTATTATTGCACAGCTCATCGTGACAATAAAGTTCTTTAGAGATCTGGGTGGTCGGAAGAAGACTAGCAGTGCTAGCATACCGATCGAGGTTCAGAGTGCCCACACACTCAGCCATTCGGGAATTGGAGAATAGTAGAGAAGGCTAGTTGGTTGAAGCCTCCGGTCATTCTCCTCCTGCATATTGGCGTCCTTGAGGTATGAGTTTTAATTGTTGTTGATTTATTGTATATGGCATCATGAGATATTTAACGATCTAAAATTTTTATTGTTCCGCTGCGCCACTCTGATACTTTTTTACCGGTTAATTTTCCTACAATTGGTATCAGAGCCATCTCATGACTATGCCATGTACATAAATTAGACAATTACTTAGTCTTTTTATTTATGTATGGATTTGATATTTAGAAAGTGGCATTCTAGGGTTCCTTTATGTTGTTATCATGTATTATGTATAAAGTATGTGGTTATTTTAATTTTTTGAATTATTATAAGCATGCTTGATTATACCGGTTATGGTTCCTTAGAATTTAGAAAAATTTTATCTAGGAATTTTTATGTAACCATGGGAGCAGTTTAATTAACACTGTAATTTTCCCATGGATTTTATTTTGTCTCTTAGAATTTTTATGGATAGAATTTTGTGCACCGGAAACGGTATAGGAATTTTTTATGTAATTATTCTTGGAGGAGATTGAAGATTGAAGACCGTAATTTATTTTTTCCCAAAAGTTAAATTTGATTTAAAGATTGAAATTTTGATTGTGTGGAAAATTTCAATTTAATTAGGATTCAAATTAATTTTTGGAGATCCTAATAGGTAAATTGGAATATGGCACGAAAATCGAGACACGACCCCCTCGGGATAGGCCGACGGGCCTTGGTGGGGCTGCAGCCCCTGCCCTCGGGCAGGATAGGGCTGCGGTAGCCCCTCTGCAGGCAAACATCACCCACGGTCGCAGGCTTGGCCTGCAGCCGAGGGTGGCGCAGCCTGCCCAAGGCCAGCCGCAGCCTGGGCATGCAGCCTGCCGGCTGCCGCGCCTAGCCTGGGCGTGCAGCCTGGCGCTGCAGGCTTGGCCTGCAGCCCGGCAGGCTGCACAAGGGGCAACCGTGGGCTACCAGCCCCTCCGGGGTTGGTGGCTGCCCACGGCGGCTGCCGCCTTCACGGGCGGCGGTGCGGCGGTCCAAAATTTGAAAGTTTTGATTTTTAAATTTGAGATTTAATTTTAAATCATGTTTAAAAAATATGTAATTGAAAATTTGAAATTTTTGAAATTACATATTATTACACATGATGATTAAAATTGTTTAAAATTTGAATTAGAAATTTAAATTTGAAATTCGAATTTGGAGTTTGAATTTGAAATTTAAATTTTTGGAAGTTTAAATTTTAAATAATTCTTGGGATGAGAAATAAATGGAGAGGCTACATAAAGATGGATACAAGAAGACGGAACAAAATTCAAGACCCAAAGAATGCTTTGGATGGAATTTTGTAATCTTTATTTTCTTTGTTCTAGGATGGAACCATGGCTTGGTTATTCTGTCAATTATTTTTCTGTGATATGTCATGGATGTATAAATGTGTATTGATGGATGTTTTGTATGCATATTTGATAACATGTCATATAGGATAGGTGAGTGCCGCTCATACTATATTGATCATACATAATTTGTCAAAACTTGCATGTTTTTCAAAATATTGAGTGGGAGAGGGTTTCAAACAAAACCCACGGCCTCCATTGTTGATCCATACGTGAAAGCATGGTAACGCCTCGCGTCAGTTCTGACCTGACCACACCCCTCGGTAGGTGTTTACCGCCGCCGGTATACTAGATTGGATCTCCTATGTGGAAAACGTGTTCGGGTGCGATCCTATTCATGACCACCCCTCGGTGGCTTGGTAGGACGTGGATCGGGCTACGTAAACAATGGTTATACACTCAAGACTCGTTTAGTTATTAACCTTCCCTAGAAGCTCTGTTAACTAAACTGGTGGCCAAATAAGCGGTTATTAATATATGTCTTAACCTTAGAGGATTTAAGGTAACATATATTAATTGGACGGGGTCCATGTTCCGGCTATTTGTTCTCATGACCACCCCTCGGTGGCTTGGGGCAATAGGTGCTGAGAATTACCGTTGCAATGCTACATGTTTTTTCAAGTTTCATGTAGGAACATACTTGTATGTTTTTATTTGCTAAATTATCTGTATATTTGCTTGGGCTTTGTAATGATGTCTAGTATAATTTTATTTCAGTTCAAAATGTCACCGACACCCCTCATTTCGATACTTACTGAAAATAAGTTGAATGGCGATAATTATAAAGACTGGAAAAGAAATCTATTAATAGTTCTCAGCTGCGAGAGACACAAGTTCGTACTAGACGAACCATGCCCACCTGGGCCCAAACCTGACACACCACTTGAGGAGGTCCCGGTTGCCTATAATCGTTGGAGAGAATCCAATGAAATAGCTCGATGCTACATCCTTGCTAGCATGACGAATGCTTTACAAAAGCAGCATGAGACTTATCAAGTTGTTGGGGAGATCATGGATAATCTGGAGGACATGTTCGGAGGCCAAGAAAAATTGGCTCGACAGTCCGCTATCACCAGCATTATGAACTCCAAGCAAAAGGCGGGTACTCCGGTGAAGGACCATATGATCACTCTAATGGGATTCTTCGCTGAGGCTGCCGAGAATGGTGCTGAGTTGGACTATAACACCCAGATCGAGATGGTGTTCAAGACTCTGTCTAAAGATTTTGTGGGGTTTAAGGCCGCATACAATCTGGCGACAAAGGAGTTAGGACTTACCGAGCTCATGAAGCAACTACAGGCTTATGAGCGGATGATCAGGGATGAGGATACGGTCCGACCTAAAGGAGAGGCCAATTTGGCGGAATCTTCCAATCCCTCACGGAAGAGGAAGAGGCCAAATAAGAAGCAAGTGGCTTCCAGTTCTTCTAATCCTCCTGTCTCGGACGGGAAGAAGAAGAAGAAGAACAAGAAGCCAAAGGACCCTAAAAAGTCCAAATGCTTCCACTGTGGGAAGGTAGGTCACTTCAAGAAGGCTTGCCGGGAATTCCTAGCCTCCAAGGGCAAGGAAGGTAAGGAACTTCATTACTTAGAAGCGTGTTTGGTGGAAGAATCGAAAGACACATGGGTCATTGATTCGGGCGCCACTAATCATGTTTGTGTTTCTATGCAGGGGTTCATGGAAACGATAAGTCTACATGATAGGAGCCTCTCGTTGCGGACTGGAGATGGTAGCTTTGTGGTGGCTGAGGCAGTGGGAGACGTTCATCTTTATTTTGATCAATTTAGGTTTATTTTATTGAAAGACTGTTTTTATGTTCCTAATTTTAGGAGGAACCTTATATCGGTAGCTTGTTTAATAAAGGATTCTTATTCAGTTTCTTTTAGTAAAAGAGTTGATATTCGTAGAAATAAGTCTTTTATCTGTTCTGGATGGATGGATGGAAACCAAGATCAGAATTGTGCATGTTTGTAGGGTATCCAAAGGGAACTAAAGGAGGTCTGTTCTATAACCCGAAGGAACAAAAGGTCATTGTCTCAACCCATGCGACATTCTTGGAGGAAAGTCACATGAATGACTTTAAGCCTCGAAGCAAAGTGGTGCTAGAGGAGTTATCGGGTGAAAGAACTGCTCCATAGATTTCGGTCTTGGACGCAAGTCCGAGTTCCAGTGAAAGACCTGCAGACGATCAACAATTTAGGGTGCCTCGTCGTAGTGGGAGGGTTTCTAAGAAACCTAATTTCTTTATGTATGATGCTGAGGTATACCAGGCCGAGGCTCATAAGCATGAGGAAGATCCGGTCACATATGATGAAGCTATAAAGGATGTTGATTCTAGATCTTGGAAACAGGCTATGAACAATGAGATGGATTCTATGAAATCCAACTCTGTTTGGGAACTTGTAGATTTGCCGGATGGGATAAAACCCATTGGATGCAAATGGGTCTACAAAAGAAAGAACGATGCGGAAGGGAGAGTGGAAACTTTCAAAGCTAGACTGGTTGCAAAGGGATACACGCAAAAGGCTGGAATCGATTACGAGGAAACCTTTTCGCCTGTTGCTATGCTGAAGTCTATCCGTATTCTTCTGTCCATTGCTGCGGCTCTCGATTACGAGATCTGGCAAATGGATGTCAAGACGGCATTCTTGAATGGCCATCTTGAAGAGTGTATCTATATGATACAGCCCGAAGGGTTCATAGCAAAAGGCCAAGATAAGAAAGTCTGCAAGTTGCTTAGATCCATTTATGGATTAAAGCAGGCATCCCGCTCATGGAACCAGAGGTTTGATCAAGCGATTAAGACATTTGGTTTTGAGCAGAACGTTGATAAACCTTGTGTTTATAAACGTATTAAGGATGGAAAAGTGGTCTTTCTGATACTCTATGTCGATGATATACTACTCATTGGGAATGATGTAGGGAATTTATCATCGGTCAAGCTTTGGTTACACCAACAGTTTGACATGAAGGACTTGGGAGAAGCTAATTATGTTCTAGGCATTCGTCTCTTCAGAGATCGAAAGAACAAAATGATAGCATTATCCCAAGCTTCATACATAGATAAAATAATTGACAAATATGCAATGCTAGAGGCAAAGAAAGGCTCACAACCTTCTATTGTCGGTTTAACTCTTTCATTGGATGACTGTCCCAAGACATCGGAAGAAAGAGAGCGTATGAGTAAGGTCCCTTATGCATCCGCTGTGGGTAGCCTTATGTACGCTATGCTTTGCACTCGCCCGGACATATGTTTTGCAGTAGGTATGGTGAGTCGATATCAAGCGAATCCTGGAACCAAGCACTGGCAAGCAGTAAAGCATATACTCAAGTATCTTAAGAGAACGAGGGATTATATGCTAGTGTATTCTGGAGGGGACCTAACACCCGTAGGATACACGGACTCAGACTTCCAGAATTGTAAGCATTCGAGGAAATCGACATCTGGATCAGTGTTTTTACTCGGAGGAGGCGCCATTGTGTGGAGGAGCGTGAAGCAGGGCTGCACAGCTGACTCTACTATGGAGGCTGAGTATGTGGCTGCGGCTGAGGCATTTAAAGAAGCGGTTTGGCTCCGCAAGTTCTTTAGAGACCTTGAGGTCATTCCGGGTGTTGACAAGCCTATCACACTTTACTGTGATAATACAGGGGCTATTGCCAACACAAGGGAATCTCGGCACCACAAGAGGACCAAGCACATAGATCGGAGGTATCACATTATTAGAGGGCATGTGGAGACAGGACAAGTGGATATATGTAAGATCGCGTCCGAGGACAACATCGCTGATCCCTTTACTAAGACTTTGGTAGCTAGAAGCTTTGAGAGGCATGTAGAGGCGATGGGGATGCGTAACATGGCACATCTGCTGGCTTAGGGCAAGTGGGAGATTATTAGGAAATGCCCTAAGTATTAGAGACATTTTGATGTATTCATTTTGAACTGAATAATAAAATTATACATAGAGGTTATTCATTACATTGCTATTTGTCCTCGTCTTATTTACATGTTAAAGTAAATGTAAGCAAATATGGCTCACTGACTGCTTGTGTTAAAACTGTTGGAACGTTGCATGCAATGGACTTTTGTATGCGAGAAGACAATGTTCTAAAGTTAGCAGTCTAAACTATGGTCTGTAGTCTATGGGGTTAGACCGAGCATCTAACTCATGTTAAGACTATTATGTTGTCTAAAGCCTTAGAGGGGACGGTCTGTCTTGACTGTTTGGAGCTGGACTCCCAAGTAGAGACATGGATATGTTGCTCGGTGGTGACATATTAGACCGGGACTAAAGCGTGATTGATCTACGTAGTCCGCTATGAGTGGATCAATCTGCTTTTGATGTTCATTGTGCAATAACCTTAATCCTGAGTAAATGAACTACTTCATGTATATGACTTGTGTACTTTGATGTTCCAATGGCTAAAGCATCTCAGAGGTAGTAAGCTTATAGACCGGTTCGTTGGGTGCATGACTTGTATACGATGAAGGGTTTGTTTGCAGATATCGGAATCATAGCTCTGAGGAGTTAAAGGTATCCTCTTAAAGGCATTATACTGAATGTGAAAATGGACAAGGCCTTGGGCCGTCTGCTGGGCGGATGACTTCTTATTCACATATGGTGAATAATCATTTTCTTGATTCGATAGTATAATGGAACTTTAAGATAGCCTGATCAGTAGGATTAAATGGACTTTGACCTAAGGCTGATCATGGATATCATATGAGGGTTTTGCATACATGACAAGGTCATTGGATGGTAGCTCGTCACAGGCTTACGTAATATGATATATAATTGGGAGTTCAGTTTCAGGTTTATAGTGGTGTGACTCTGAAATTAGTGATCATATGATTGAGTTATTCGGTAAAGAATGATGATCATATGGAATCACGGGAGCCTGATTATATATGTCCAATCAGTCCCTCTACTAGCTCCACATAATTCCTTAACGTTTGGCAAATTGATTTGTGTATGCTATTGGCTAGTTTATTACGCATGGATGGTGATGACACAGGATTAGGATGGTAGATAAGATTCTCTCTGGTTGGATTCAGATTTTGTTTTGGATAATAGAGTACACAATTATTCGAACTCCAAATAAAGTTGCCATGATTTTATTTGAGATTGGATTGGAGTTGTAGAAAATTATCCATGAGAACAAGAATATGAAACACAACCGTTTTGTGGAATTTGAAATTTGAATTTTGAAATTTGAAATTTGAATTTTGAAATTTGAAATTTGAAATTTGAATTTGAAATTTGAATTTGAAATTTGAATTTGAAATTCGAATTTGAAATTTGAATTTGAAATTTAAATTTGAAATTTCAAATTTCAAAATTCAAATTTGAATTTGAAATTTGAAATTCAAATTTTGAATCACAGTCCAAGTAGGATTCGAATTTGTTGTGGAAAATCCACAAGGTTTGAAATTCGAATTTGAGTTGGATTTGGAGAGGATAATCTTGTTAGAATCCTACTTGAATTTTGAATCCAAATCCCAACAAAAGTGGGCGAATTTTTTGAGGATAATCCTCAATGGAAAATTCGGTTTTTTGTGGATAAGATTCAAGGGAAAATTCAAGTTTCAATCCTAGTTGAATTTGGATTCTCTCCTTCCCTAAAAGTGGCCGAAATTTTGGAGCCTTAATCCTAGGAAATTCGGTTATTTTTGGATAAGGTTGAGATGAGATTTAGCTTGAAAAATCCTAGTGGAATTTTGATTCTTCCTTATCCTAAAAGTGGCCGAAAATTTGGAGAAGATTTTCTCCTAAAGATTTCAGATTTTTTGGTTGAAAAAGGGAGATAAAATTCTAGTTAAAATCTTGTTTAGATTTGGATTGGATTTATCCTAGGAAAACCGAATTTAATTGTGGAGATTCTCCCTTGGAAAATTCAGACTTTTTGGTTTGGATAAGGGAGAAAATCTTTTCCTAGTCCAATTCGAATTCAGAGAATCACCTCATGCAGGTCTATAAATAGAGGTCCTGCCACTCCAGTTCCCTCAGACCACAGACTCTCAGGTGAGCAGGCTTATTGTTGCACAGCTCATCGTGACAATAAAGTTCTTTAGAGATCTAGGTGGTCGGAAGAAGACTAGCAGTGCTAGCATACCGATCGAGGTTCAGAGTGCCCACACACTCAGCCATTCGGGAATTGGAGAATAGTAGAGAAGGCTAGTTGGTTGAAGCCTCCGGTCATTCTCCTCCTGCATATTGGCGTCCTTGAGGTATGAGTTTTAATTGTTGTTGATTTATTGTATATGGCATCATGAGATATTTAACAATCTAAAATTTTTATTGTTCCGCTGCGCCACTCTGATACGTTTTTACCGGTTTATTTTCCTACAGGTGTTGCTTTTCATATATCATAAGAAAGTACATAACTTTGGGTTGTTGGGAGAGATACACACTTCCCAAGATACGGTCTCAACAAGTACATTAACTTAGGTCTAGCGAGGAAAGCTACTGCTTCCTTCTATACACATATACATAGCTTAGACAAAACTACCGAGGTAGAGTGTAGTTACTCTGACGTGATCACTGATTCTGGATCAGACATCTCTTCGCCGTCACTTTCATTGAGGGGGAATTCGTCTGGATCCTCCTCGTCCTCTGAGTCTGAACTGACCTCATCATCACTAGCGATAATGACTTGAGATTCCGGCTCATACTCCTCCATCTCCTCATCATCATTGGAGAAATAGGGGATGTCATCATCATCCTCTGGTTCCTCAAAGCGGTACTCAGCCAATGGTATAGCTGGAATAGGGTCCTCCTCATGAGCGGCAAGATTAGCAGCATTATGTGCCCGCTCGTAGTTCCTAACGTTGACCGCATCGACTTCGGCATACTCTATCTCTTGAAGGAAACGCCTTAAATCTTGATGTGGTAGAGGGTAGGGGACAAGTTCCCTAACGTCCCTGGGTACCCCTCTCCAAACTAGCTCAGCTACTTCTCGAAAAGAGCGGTCGAAGGGAATGTAGGGTAGCATCGCATCCTTAAACCTCCGACAATAATGCGCCATGGTCTCTCCTTCATCGACATCCCACATACTTGAGAGGACGTCGTACCTCCTCTCGTGCATATCTCTCCATGTGCCGAAATTCCTATTTGGACCATAGAGTTTCTCGAATGCGGGTGGTGCAAACATGGCATGGAGTTCCTGGCAGAAAGTGGCCCAATCTGGCACTGGTTTTCCATCCCTTCGCTGGTCCAGCCACCAAGCCAACGCCGGTCCATGTAACTTGCTGCTTGCTAGCTCCACTTGCAGGTGAGGTAGGGCATGACAGGTACGAAAGGCTACCTCCACCTGCTAAACCCATCTCAACAGATTGTAAGGCCTATGCTGACCATCGAACATATCTAAGTCCATTTCAGTGAAGGCATCACTTACTGCCCTATCGTCGTCTTGGTGTTGAGGGTCTACCGGTGCAGCCATATCTCCTATTACAATATGGATGTTAACTTATATACTGATACTGAAGGATAATTAAACTAACTTACTTGGACAGATGAGGCAGGCGTGCAGCGATGTAAGGTAGGGTGGCAGGAAACCGCTCTGATACCAACTGTGACGCCCCGCTCCCTAGGCGGGCCGGACCATCACTGTAAAACTACTGTTTCTTTACTTTTACTTATACTTTCTTGTAATTGAATATTGCTTACTTAAAATATCTTTAATAGGTTACCCTAATTTTAGAAGAAATTTTTTTTTTTAGCACACGTATTTACTATTCATGTACATGTACTATTAAAAGCAGAATTTGAAACATAATAATAATCTTGCAAACATACTTATACTGTTCATTTTGTGGAATAGTATTTTTGAATAGTATCAATCAGCTGCTATTCGAAAATACTATTCAACTATTACTACTCAAAAATATTGTGTAAGCATTACTATTCAGAAATACCATTTAACGATTACTATTTAAAAGTACCATCTACTGGTACTGTACTGTTACTGTTCAAAATACTGTTTACTTAAACTGTGCGGAAGTTAAACTCGTATGGTGTCCATAACCTCGCCTCACATCCGCCTCCGCCGCCGTCATTGCCCATCGTGGCTTATGCCATAGGACGCTTACCTACAGCATGAACACACTCCGTGAGCTTTAAGCCCAGTAAGTACAACATGTTAACCGCAAAACATGTTTAAACATAATACATACTTAAAACGCATAAGCATGCAAGATAGTCACATATAACACTTAGCATATACCATATCATCACATATCATGTCATAGCATACAAACTTTATACAACATATGCATACAGATTACTTCATGTAAAAGCATGTATCTTACTGTAGCTAAAAGCATAGCGAACTAATGCGGATAGTGAACTATGCATGATCCGGTTATGTTCAGTTATGCTTTAGCACTCTTTTCTTTCTCTTGTCTATTTAGGGCCCATGTGTCAGTACCGTGTGCGCGCAGACCAACGGTAACACCCGAGGTCAACTAATGCCGAAGAGCCATCAACTGATGCTCAACTTTTGGCCTTAACTTTCTTTAACTGGAAACCCCTTCAACTGAAGGAGCCGGTACGGCACACCTATTTATTTCCATCTTGTTTAACTGTTCTAGCCATATGCTTCTCTAAGCTATCCCCAATACTATACGGTAGGGATCTATGGCTTCTAACTTGTTCTTTCATCAATCTACTCGATTGTGAAACTATATGCTCTTATGTATGCTGTGCAACATCGTGTGCATGTAAGGCATACTTAACATACTGTAAAACCATCATTTTAACATCATTTTATTCATGCTGCAGGCGGAGTTATACTTACCTAATTGCAAGCACTTGTATTCGTACCTTTAGAAATTTGCAGGTTACTACCTGTCATCAATAACGTCTCTCGTTAATACCTTCTCTAAGTCACCAATACTGTTAGTGACTAAAGTAGATAATTACTTGATACCGATTGCCGTCGGCACTACTTACTCTCTATCTCAAGAGTTAACTTATTCGTATATGGTTAATTAACTTATGGCCCCATAAATTAACTACCACGTCCTTAGGCTACTTTTGCCTATACTCGTCTTTCATGTGGTACCGGGGTCCCTCGGTACCCTATTGGCCTATCTGGGAATTTGGTGTCTAATTTTCGTCACGTTTGATTAACTGTCTTCTTGACAGTTAAATCAACATTCCTCACAATGTTGCTCTGAACACGGTGCTTGAATGATTTACCGATCAGTCAACTGACCGGTTACCTCATGTTTTGGCAACTAGGTAGCCTATCAGGCTACTATGTGCAGGCTTGGTATAGTAACCGTTCGGGTTACTTTGCTTGTTTGGGTGTGGTAGCCTATCGGGCTACCTTGCATTATGGTGTCGTAGCCGACTAGGCTACCTCTACCATATCTTACTAAAAACGTCCCTTGTTCTTTGTGAAATTCCTTTGAAAACTTTGCTCAAATCTAGAAATTCTTACAAAAGGATTTTTCATTTTGAAAGGGGTACGGTGTCCCCACATTTTTTTGAAAGCAAAGTGTTTGAAATGGTTTGAAAGGGGTATGGTGTCCCCACATTTTTGAAAACGAGTCTCACCTCGCCCCGTTGGAGGATGAGGGTGTTTTTGTTGAAATCATTTCTAAGTCATTTAAAGGGAGCACATTGTAAATGTGCTAAAAAATGTGGTGTTGGACCACTTTTGAAAATAATTTGAAACTTATTCGAAATGACTTTGTTTGAGAAATCGGCGTTCTTGAAACTTTTCGTCCTCGACAAAATGAACAATTCTTGTGTTCATTTCGGAGCCTAATTCTAACTCTAATGGCTCCTAAATTCATCAAACCCGTGGCCTTTGTGCCCAGTTTTTATAAAAGTTCCAGTTTTACGTACTTTTGAAAACAGGTCTGTTTGGGGCCCGAAACGGCCGAATTTTTGAAACCCACACCAGTCACTTTCAAGGTTTCGTCGAGATCTAAAACTTTTGTGTTTTGACCAAATTCTGGTTCGGCCTCTAAAAGGGTCATTTTAATAAAAATCTGAGACTGTTCATTTGGTCCGGATTTGTTACTCCCAATTTTGGACACCGAACCAAAACTAGCCGAAAAGCCTATCGTAGGTTCATTTTTTGCCAATGGCTATTTGACATAAAAACGACCGTATCAAAATTTCCTTAAAACCTTATGTTTTACCAAATCCCAGATTCGGAACCTAAGTGGGTCAAACTGGCCAAAATCCGTGGCTAATCCTGGGGACATATTTTGTGTCCAGCCACCCTCTACACACTCATGCACACACATATCTCAAACCACCTGTAAACTAAAGTAAACACAACCACAACCACAAAAACTTTAAAAACTGAAAGCTAAGGGCTCAAATAACTTATTACAACCCATGTGCATAATCAAATACATATAAATCTCCTTTGATCAAAAACTTAAAAACAACTAACCACAAAAGATGGGGGTTTTTCGGTTTATACCTTAGAGTGCTTTGATCCAAGCACAACCGGGCCAAGGGTGGCTGTCAAGGCTCCATAGAAAACAAAGAGGGTTGAGGGATCATTTGTGGTAGAATGAGAACACAAGGAAAACAAAAAGTTTCTCTTAATATCCAGCCAAGATGAAAAATTACACCATAGAAAATATTTCGGTTTTAGGGTCTTACCGAAACTACCTTGGAAGAGTGCACCTCTAACAACTTGTGTGGCCAAGCTTTTGTGTGAAAGTTATGTGAAAATATGGGTGGTTTAGGGGCTGAAGAAGGGTCGGATTTTCTGAAGAGAAAGGGGAGAGAAAGCTGTATTTTTCTTGAGTGTTTTTGTGAGCAAATGGAAAAAGTGAAACCTAAGGGTGGTTGCACCTTTTTATAGGCAACTCAAAGCAACGTTGCTTAACTCTAAGCCCTCTTAATTAAGCCATAATTTAGCTCAATTGGGGGACAAAAATCTGCGCTGCAGCCCTTGAAATTTCGGAGCCATGATGGAGGGTGAAAGGGAGCAAATTTGCATTAAATGGTCATGGTCCTCTTGTCCTTAAAACCCCATTTTTTTAATCTAAAAACTCCAACACATCCCTTGATTTAAGGGATCACTTTTAGCTGGTTTTGCAGCTGGTTTTGCAGCTGTTTTCCTAACTAAAGGGGGCATGGTTTGGTTGGAGTAAAAGTCCAACCGAATCGGTTCTGTGCAGTCTAGTTTTCTACTGCGTTTTTCAGCCCTTTCTCGGCAGTGTTCTAATTTTCATCCACAAATTGGATTTTCTGAATATGATTTTTGTACTGACGATTTCTAATTGTTTTATACTGTCTAAGAGCCCATTCAATACCAAATCACTATTCATTCCTATACTGCGGTAGTGTCTACACTGTGTTGTCCTTTCGCACGCAAACCGAGGCGTTCCTAGGCGAAATTTCAGACACAGTCTCTCTTGACTAATTCGGACGTTCTGATTTCAATTTTATCAGTCATATGTCCGTCTGAGGTCGTCTAGACCAGTTTTCAGGATCTGTGGGGTCCCACCTCGAAAAACGTGTCAGGTGTCCGTTTGACTAATTTGGGCGCCCTGAGTCTAGATATATCAGTTTTAAGTCAAACTAAGGCCGTCTTGGCCAGTAACTTGACACTGCATCTTGCACTATTCACTATTCACTATTCACTATTTATGGTTCACTGTTCTCTGTTCTAACTGACTAGTCCGAGTGTTCTGACTCCGATTTTGTCAGTCTCTGGGTGAGAAGAGGTCATCCAGACCATTTTCTCGATATTGTACCCTACTAGGGAGATTCTCGTTATTGTGCTCAGACGTTTGGTCTGAGTATTTCAGTGATCTGCTCACCAGTCTTGTGTTAGGAAATGGTCATCCGGACTAGTTTCATGACACTGTGTATCTTATACACTTATACACATAAACAGGGTAGACCGGGTTCTCTGTCGGTTATCCCTTTTCACTGTATGAATAGTAATAAACAGTACTGCACCTGTTTAGTCTATTCAACTGGAATTTATGCTACATTTATCAACTTAATTACTCATTTCATAGTAATTAGGTTTCACGCATTACGAGAGTCTTCAAATTGGCTCTCTGTTCAGTACACGGCCTTCTACAAGGGTTCTAACACGGGCGTGTATGGCTTGAGCACGGGCGTGTACTAGCTAGGCTTTCTCAACACGACCGTCTCTTGGACCATGCTCACTTACCTGAGTGGTACACGGCCACTTACACAGCCGTGTACCTGACCATATAAAACTACACGGCCATGTTAACTCACACGGCCTCTCTCATAAAACAATCTGATCAGTACATGGTTTCTTACACGACCATGTACCTGACCGTGTTCGATGTATTTGGACTAAAAACGCATCAAATTATTCCTTAGCTTCTCATTGAATAATTTACTGAGTTACAAGGACGGGGTGGTCCTTACAGCATCGGCCACTTTATTGGCTTTCCCCGGATGGTATAGGATCTTACAGTTGTAATCCTTACTAACTCTAGCCATCTACGCTGCCTCATGTTGAGCACTTTCTGCGTGAAGATACATTTGAGGCTCTAGTGGTCGATGTAAATCTCGCACGTGACTCCATATAGGTAGTGCCTCCATGCTTTTATCGTAAAAACTATCGCTACTAGCTCCAGATCACATGTTGGGTAGCTCTTCTCAAGGTTTTTGAGTTATCGTGAAGCATACGCGACTACTCTACCACTCTGCATCAACACAGTTTCCAACTTGGTTTTAGATGCGGCGCTTAAGCCACAAAGCTTCCCTGACCAACATTTGAAATGGTCAGCATTGGAGCACTTATGAGTCTTCATTTCAGCTCCTAAAAGCTTTCCTCACACTTGTCGATTCACTTATACCTCTTTCCCTTCTTGGTGAGCACTGTGAGCGGAGCAGCTAACTTTGAGTAGCCTTCGACTAAGTGTAGGTAACATCCTGTTAGTTTAAAGAAACTATGAATTCCCATTTCGTTCCTCTGAGCTGGCCACATGCTAACTGCATCAATTTTCGTCAGGTCCACAGATACTCCTTCCTTGGGGTCTACGTGGCCTAGAAAATGGACCTTCTCCAGTCACAACTCGTACTTAGAGAACTTGACGTATAACTGATGGTCCTGTTACATGCGCAAAATGATCCTTAAGTGATCTTCCTTCGTCTTAGAGTGTATAAGTATGTCATCGATGAACACAATGACAAACTTATCCAAATAGTCCTTGAACATGCAGTTAATCCGGTTCATGAAAGCTGCTGGTGCGTTCGTCAACCTGAGCGACACGAACAGAGACTCATAATGTCTGTACCGCGTTTGAAAGGCTGTCTTGGGTACATCTTCATTCCTGATTCATAGTTGATGGTACCCTGAACATAGATCGATCTTCGAGAACACAACAGCGTCTCGGAGCTGATCAATAAATTGTTAACCAACGGTAACGGGTTCTTGTTCTTAATCGTAACCCCATTCAACTTTCTGTATTTGATGCACATTCTCAGTGGTCCATCTTTCTTCTTCACGAATGGTATGGGTGCTCTCCAGGGTGAATAGCTCTGTCGCATGAATCCCTTATCTATTAGTCCTTTAGCTGGGCTTGGAGCTCCTTTAGCTCTATAGGGCCTATTTCGTAGGAGGCCTCAAAGATGGGGCTGATTCTAGTAGACGTTCAGTCTCGAACGAGATCTCGCGCTCTGGTTGGAGTTCTGCAAGATCTTCTGGAAATATCTCCATGAATTCCCTGACTATCGGTATGTTGTCGGGTCCTATCTCTATTCCTTGAGTCTTATCTGCTACGTATACTAGGAAGTCTGTGCATCCACTGGATAGCATCTCGCGAGCCTTCACTGCTGATATCATCATCTTTGGTTGCTCTGGCGACAAACCCTTGTAGATGAACTTTTCACATCCGATTGGTTCGAAAATGATTTTCCGCCTTCAACAGTTTATGACAACGTTGTGTCCTAAGCCCTTTTTTCCGCCTTCAACAGTTTACAGCTTCAACGTTACTCCCCGTGTAAGCATAGATTCTCCCTTAGTTGTCTGAAGCTTTCAGTATACCTTGTGTGATTGAAGGGTCTTCAATCCTGATCTGGTTGGTGTGAAGTTGATTATTCCCAGTGCGGGGTTGATTCTGTCGATTCTGCAGGTTGGAGTGACAATTTTTTTTTAGCATAGTGGCCTTCCTTGCCACAGATGAAACAACCACTTGCTCTCTACTTGCATTCTCCTGGGTGCCTCTTTCCGCATCTCGTGCACGTCGGGTATTGGCTGTCATTCCTTCCTGGTCGTCTCTCTTCTGGGGAAATTCTTCTGTGAATCTTGATTGCCCTAATTCCCCTTTTCTCTTGTTGTTGATATGGGAATGCCTACTATTCTGGCCGGTTCCCACATTCTGCCCTCTGTATTGTGACTCGGGGTTCTGCTTCTCCTGAGCCTGCTCGGCTTGCGTTTTCTCCTCCTTTCGTGCCTTAAAATTCTACGCCTTTCGCTCCTTATCATGAACCGACCAGTACTCAGCTCAGATAGTTTTGCTGACACATTCTACTAGGGTCGCTGGTCAGTGGCTTCATCTACAGACCCAAACTGTGATTTCCGTTCTGAACATCTTCAGCATTCGTCTAACTCTCTCCTTTTAGTCGGTACCAAATCTGGACAAAGTTGAGCCAACTGCTCAAACTTCTTGACTGCCTCCATAACAGTCATACTACCTTGGTGCAGGTTGTCGAACTCGTCTTACTGCGCTACTAGTGCTTCCTTGTTGAAGTACATCTCCTTGAATTCCTCAATGAAATCGCTCCAGCTCATCTCTCTGATGTTCCTCCTAATGGTTACCATCTTCCACCACTAACTCACCTCATTGCGTAGGGTGAAGGATGCGCACATCACTTTCTCTCTATCTGTTAGCCCTATAAAATCCAAGATTACTTGGATATCCGTTAGCCAGTCATTGGCCTCTATAGGGTTGGTGATTCCTAAGAATTCTAACGCTTTCATGCATCGGAATCTCTCATACAAGTCGCCTTCCCTAGGGATTGGCAAAAAAAAACAATTGCTATTACGAAAGCAGCCATTACTATGGGCGCTAGTGCTTTCTGAGCTGGAGGAGCTGCTTGCTCCCTCAGAGTTTTTGGGGTTACTAGAGCCTCCTGTGCTGGCATCTCTACTGACTGTGGTGCCTGGGGTTGCTGGTCCAGCTGTTTCCTAAGCTAGTTTAGCTCCCGTTGCTGGTTCTCTATCATCTCTCGCATGGCTGCGATCTGTGATATCAACTCATCCTCTCGGGATGCTGGATTTAACTAAGCTCTCGTTCTTGCCATGTTTTCCTATGTAACCCTATCGTACAGCGGGAAAGGAAAATATGTCTCTTAAATTCTGTACTTGGGACTCGTATCACATATCATTTTCTTTCTTACTTAACAATCTTACTTAAACATTATGGACATAAATATACACACTATATCCATCTTTCTTTCTCTCATACTGTGATGTTCAATACAATTGCAGCATTGTATTGGGACATCGTTTGAGTGCTAGGATTCGTCCTGCACTTTCTGTCATATCATACTCACACTGTGGAAAAAAAATTATATCTGGCCCCTAGGGCAAAGCTTTACTACTTATCTCATAATATATTTCACATAATATATATACATATATTCAAGATTCTAGTTCAGCGGGAATGACACACACTTCCCCTGTACGATCCCAATAAGTACATTATGCTATGACTGACGGGGAAGAGCTACTGCTTCCCTCTATATATTTTCATAACTAACATTCCCGTAGAAGGGTTACTACTATTGGAAGGACAATCCTGATTCAGTATCAGGCATCTCCTCATCGTCACTATCGCTGAGTGAGTACTCCTCTGGGTTCTCCTCTTCTTAGTCGAAACTGACCTCGTCATCACTGGCTATGATGACTTGGGGTTCGTACATCCCCATCTATTCGTCATTACTAAAGCGGTTGGGGTGTGACAACGGGGAAATTCAGGCAATTCTCGGATGAAAATGTACAAATGTATGTATATAACAATTTGTACTATTTAAAGAGTGAAATAAATGTATTTATATTGTTTAGAATATATGAAAATGTTCTAACAATACTGACGAGTAAGAATTCAGTGTTGGAAAAATTCACTGAGTTGAAACGGGTGAAACGGTGCAAAACCGGCATTGAAAACCCTAACCGAGGCAATAAAAGACGGAAAACTTCCGGGATTAATTTTGATCAAACGGAAGTAATTTAAATTGATCCGATTGCACAAGAGACCTCAGGAACACGCCGGGACGATTTCAGGAAAATTTCGGCTCGAACCGGTATCGGTCAAAAAGTAGTCGAATTAATGTGAATAGTGAAAGTCAAAGTCAACTTTTACTTTAGCAATTATGACATCATTAATCCATATAATAAATGGAAAGAAAATGGTGGTTGGTAGCATTAATGGCCATGATTCATCTACTTTTTGATCTAAAGGCCAAGATTTGGCCAAAATTCACCATTTTTAATTTTTGAAAATTATGGAAAGAAATGGCTTTGAAAGGTGTTTAAATCTCATTGGTTAATGACCAAATTAATTGGTCTTTTAGTGGCATAAGTCGGCCACTTTTGGAACAAAAAGCCGAGACCAATTTCATGCCAAAAACCAAAAGAAAAATTTTGCTAAGTTTTCTTCATGGTGGAGCCGTGAGTGACCCAAGAGGAACCAAGCAAATTCTTCAATTTTTCTTCACAAAAAGTGTGTCAAAGTGTTCCTTGAAGACAAAGGAAGCAATTGACTAAGGTAACTTCCCTTGCACTTGACTTTTTGTTGGTTTTTCTTCATGAAAACAGTGGGTGAATAGTGGGAAAAAGATGGAAAATTTTTGGTTGTTTTTCCATGGTTTGATGCTTGGGTTTTGTTAAGGGTGTAATAAGGAAGAAAACCATGCAATTGGTTTAAAGAAAAACCGAAATTTTGTTGGTTTTTCAAGGGCAAATCCGTGGGTTACCTTAAGTAAACAATGAGAAAATTTTGTGTTTTAATTGTTAATTTGCTTCCAAGTTAAATTTTGTGAAGAATAAAGCTTGAATTTCATTGTGGAAAGCTTGGAAAAAAATTTTGGTGAACCTAACCTAATGTGGCCGTGGGGTTAACAAGGTTTGGAAGAAAAATTTTCATGGTTTTATGTGATGTTTGATTGATTGAAGTCATGCATTTTACAATGTAAATAAAGGAATTGTGATTGAAAGAATGAAACAAAAATATTTGGCATGTTTTTCATTCATTGGCCGTGGGTTATACAAGGATAAAAACCCTAGGAAATTTGGTTGAAAATGCATTGAAAATGGGCTTGAAAATGTGTTAAAAAAATGGCATTGAATAGCCTAAAAAGTGGTTGAAAAGTTTGATAAATTTTGGTTCGGTTTGGTTGTGAAAAAGACCGAAACCAAACTATGGACAAAATTGTGAAAAAATGTTGTAATGTGGGTCAAAATATGAAATTGGAAATTTGTGAGCTTTTATGTAAAAGTTTGGAAAACTTTTACATAAAATAGGCTTGTGGTATAGTACGTGGCAGGTACATATGGTTCGAGGCGTACCTAACCCCGGAAGCCTTAAATTTACGCCGAAATGCTGCCGAAATTTCGAAAACGGCATTCGGGGTAAAATGGGAAATAAAAATAAAAAAAAGTTTAGGGTCGGGTCGGAAACCCGAGTCCCTAACGAAAAATTGAATAAGGAAAACCTAAGGGGTGGTTCGGGAATAGTAACCCGTCCCCTTAAAAATTTAAAATGCGAGTGAAATTGAAAACCGACCCCGAGGGGGGACGTTTTTGGAAATGAAATAAAGGTCCGAGTCGGGAACGGAAAATCCGAACCTCGGAGACCTAGGTCGGGAATGTCTAGGTGAACATTTTAAATACTAGTGAAACGTCCATTTGAGGCCCCGAAACGATAGAAAATCACTAAACCGACGTAAGGGTCGGAATAGTGTTTCCCGAAGGTCGGGAAAGTGAAAAGTGGAAATAAAATAGATATAAACCCGGTAATGATTAGAAAAGAGTCAGAAAAGTTCCTGAGAGCCAAAAATGCAGTCTGGATCGGGAAAATTTCCGTCAGGGGCAAAATTGTAATTTTGCCAAAATATAGGGGCAAAATCGTAATTTTGCCAAAATACAGGGGCAAAATCGTAATTTTGCAAAAGTTGAGAAAAATGGGGAAAATGATAAATAAAGCCTAAAAAGTTATAAATAGGTTTTATTTAAGCTTTTTAATGAAAAATAAAAGCTATAAATGGGAATGAAATTAACAGACAAGGTTTTGTCTGTAGGATCCAAAGAATCGACCTACAAGGAAGGCGATCTGAGATCCAAGAGAGAAAGAAAGGAAAGAGACTGATAAGGTAAGTTCAGACATTTACCTGTCTGCAACATATAGTATTATTGTTGCTAAATTTAATGTACTAACTATAAGTTAGGTACATATGTGCTACGGGGACTATTGTAGAGTAGAGAGAGAGACGTAATGTGCTACGGGCACTATTGAGAATGGACACATTGTTAATTGTGCTTCGGGCACTAGAGCGAGGTTAATGAAACTCACTCTCCTAAAATTAAAATGTGAACCATTCCTAACCACGGGACAATGTGAAGTCACCGGGTTAGAATTTTAAAAAGTCGGTAATGAAACCACTTTCTGGCGTACCAGCCTTCCGTACAGGGAGGTACTTTTGCCTTCGGGGCTATGAGATTAAGGCTGTGGAGGTCAGCACTGATGTACCGCTCCCAGTCATGTACTATTTTGCCTTCAGGGCTATGAGATTAAGGCTGTGGAGGTCAGCACTAATGTACCGCTCCCAGTCATGCGCACTTAAATGGTACTGCCAACCTGAGCTCAAAACCAGAACATAAGCAAAGATAATTACCTAAAACTGAAACTATGCCATAATTGAGCATAAGACAGTTTAGTGAGAGTACTAACATCGCGGTAGATGTACTGTTGTGACACTGTGTTGTGGTCAACCTTAATATTCACGTATGAATAGTGGTCAAAGTTACTATTCACGTATGAATAGTTGTCAAAGGTACTATTCATGATGAATAGTACTATTCATAGAAATTTTATTTCTTGCATGTTTGAACTTACTGAGCCTGTAGCTCACCATTTTTGCTAATGTTGCAGGTAAGCGACCAGCTCAGTAGCTTGTTTGACTGGATGCAGACGGGATGGCGCGTGTCAAATTGGATAACTGGGCGAGGGATATGGTCCTGCCAGAGTCTTTCCGCTGAGCGATAAAAAGGGAAGAAAAAAAAAAGAAACAGTCTTTTGTAATATTATATACTTTACGAAAGTACTGTAATATGTAAATTACTTTGTACTTGCCAACAAAGTAAATAGTGAGAAATGGTTACATGATGTTTAAAGAAAAAAAAAAATTTTTTACCCTAAAGACGTCATGATTTAAAAAGAGAGAGAGATAAGCCAGCGACCCATGAGAGTACAATCTATCGCAGTTAGCGATAAAGCTCAACTGTAATAGTATTGTATGATCTCTACGAGGGGCGGGCCGCCACAGTTGGTATCAGAGCAAGGTTTACGGTTGGTGAGTCTAGAATACCAACTGTTGCCACAGTTGGTATCAGAGTAAGGTTTGAGATTGGTCTAGTTTATAATACCAACTACCGTTACAGTTGGTATCAGAGCGGAATTACGATGGATCTTGTTTGGATTACCAACTGCGATCACAGTTGGTATATCAGAGCAGTGTGACCATATTCTGATTTGACACTTCGCGCATCCTGCACCGCTATCCAAGTAAGTAGTTTACTTAAGTTTAGTTAATTATTTTCTTATATGAAAATAATTATGTTATAGGTAGCAAGATGACCAGACCTCCATATGTGAGACCACAGCTACCACGACCGAGAGGAGTATTACGGGTATGGACGAGATCTATTGTGAGGCCGTCTATGTCCCAACGACCGTTAATTAGACCTCCGGTACCAATACCAGCACCAGCACCAGTGCCAGTAGATGTAGTACAGCCACGACCGATAGTTCATCCACCTGTAATAGTGGACATTCCAGTTGTTGGTGGACGCCAACATATTGGGGTGAGAGTTTCGGCACGGGCAGTACAGGCATTCCGAGCTAGCAGTCCCCCTATGTTTGATGGTGGATGACAGTCAATGGAGACGAAGGACTGGCTCCATGCCATCGAGAGGATTATGGCGATATGCGACATCGATCGAGATATGTGGATCCAGCTGGCCGTCAGTATGTTTCAGGGAGATGCTCGAGTGTTCTGGCAGTATTGCGACCAGGAGATTTTATTAGGATTCAGTTGGGCTGAGTTCTGTCAGCGATTAGCTGATCAGTTTCCGCCTAGGGATCCAACACCTACTCCAGCACCTCCAGAGAGACGAGAGGCTGATACACCCGCGTATCCCGGATTTGATGAGGTTAGAGACTACATTCTCCAGACAGAGAGGATGGTCATGCTGTCTGGTGAGACAGTGATGTCTTATGCGGCACGATTTGAGGAGACCATTCAGAGGAGATGTCCGTTGCCCAACCTCACTGAAGCAAACTGCTGTGAGCTGTTTTGGAGGGGTTTACCCTTGGAGTTGAGACAGAGGGTGATCAAGCTGTTTCCTCCTACGCTCCAAGAGTCTGTGGTGACGATTAGGACGATCGAGAGAGAGATTCTGATTGAGCATCTGATGCAGAGTCGACGAGAGACACTGGGTCAAGATGAGATGTTTGCACGCATCTTCGGACCGAGAAGAATGATGAATGATCATGAGGCTGGACCGTCTAGACCACGAAGAGGTGATGACTCAGGACAAGGAGCATAGCCTAGGGGCGGTGACGATTCAGAGGATACCGGTGACGACGAGGATCCAGAAGAATATCCTTTAGTCCCAGACACAGGGGATGCGTGACCAGTAGATACATACATGTGCATAAGTAGCTTAGAGAAAAGCTCTTTTGTATAAACTTGTGGCCAAGATGTATAAAAAGGCCGATGTATATATGATTGGTGATGACTATGTATGACATATAAATGTTTTGCTATGAATAAAATATCAAAATGATTATATGTTATACGATGATGTGTTACGATGATGTGGCTTTACAGTACCCTAAATTTCGTGAATTGATATGATTTTATGAATGTGGTTATGGAAAAGCTAACGGTGAATTATTGTGCCATAATAGGACAATAGGCAAGATGGTGGATTTACGTAATCGACCAGAGGGACGAGAGCGACGTCCTAATGTTATGGAGAGACTGGATCAGATACAAGCTTTGTTAGAAGCTCAGATGCAAGAAAATGCTAATCTGAGACGGCGGGTAGAGGAGCTAGAACAGAGACAAGGCTCTGAGGGTACCCAAGTAGAACAACAAGCTGAGGTAGATCCGGTTATCCCTCCAGCTGCGGTACATGAGAGAGCTCCTGAACCACAACCAGTATTAAACCTGGAACCCCTCTATGAAAGATTCAGGCGTATGAGACCGCCAGAATTTGAAGGGTCTACAAATCCACTAGAGGCTGAAGACTGGTTGTCATCCTTACAAGTGATTATGGAATTCATGAACCTAACCGATAGGGAGAAGGTTGCATGTGCGTCTTTTGTGCTGAGAAAAGATGCTCGTTTTTGGTGGGACACTGTACGAATGAGGAGAGACGTGTCTACCATGAGTTGGGCAGAATTTCTGGAAGAATTTAACCAGAAATATTACGACCCTGCATCTCTGAGACAACAACAAAAAGAGTTCTCAGAATTGACTCAAGGAAACATGTCGGTAAGCGAAGTCTGCTGAAAGTTCGACTAGTTATCCCGTCTATGTCCCTATGTAGTCCCTACTGAGAGGGAGAAAATATAGAAAATGATCGGGATGTTCAGGCCAGAAATTGCTGCATTGGTAGATACTGGACAAGTGCCGCCTACTTCTGTAGCAGACTGTGTGAGTCGGGCCATCAGAGCTGAGTTTCACGTAGCCCGACAGAAGGAAGAAAGAGAAAAACACTGGGAGGCCAAGAAGAAGGAGAGGGCTTTGGCGAAGTCTACACAAGTTGGTCAATCGAGCAAGCCAAGTCAGAATGCTAAACCAAGCCAGGGCAATAATCAAGGATCCCAGCAAAATAAGAGAAAAAGCAATTTTTCTGGAAATCGCCAGGGAAATAGTCGAAACCAGCAGCGGAAAACAGCTGGTAATGCGGAATCCAACGTGCAAAATTTTCCTACATGCGGGAAGAGACATTCTGGGCAATGCAGATTTGGGCCACTTGTTTGCTATGAATGTGGAAAGGAAGGCCATTATGCCAGGAACTGTCCAAATAGGCAGGATGGACAAGGCACTTCCCAACAACACCAGACACGCCCACAAGCTCATTCCCTTCAGGCCAGAGTTGAAGAGTCACCAGTAAGGCCGCAACACCAGGAGCGTGTGTCACGTGCCGATGCTCGTGTGATGGCCTACAGCAAAGAGGATGCAGAGGCAGGAACATCAAACGTGGTGACAGGTCAGCTTCCTGTCGCTAGTCATGTAGCCTCTGTACTATTCGATTCCGGTGCTATGCATTCTTTTGTTTCCTATGCATTTGCTGACAAGATAGGACTTCCTAAGGATAATATGGGAAGGGTATTTAAGACAGCTCTACCTTCTAGGGAAATATTGTTGTCCAGTTACTGGTTACCTTATGTACCAGTATATGTGGCAAATAGGGAACTGTATGCGGAGTTGATCGTAATGAAGATCATGGATTACGATGTGATTCTAGGCATGGATTTCCAAGGGAAATACCAAGCTACGATCGACTGCCGAAATTGAAAGATAGTATTCCAACCCGAGGAAGAAGAGAGTTTCGAATACGTCGACACTTCTCGAAAGCCCGGGAAGATGATGATTAGTTCGCTGAGAGCAAGCAAACTGATAGCCAGTGGTTGCATGGGATATCTGGCATATGTGGTGGATACTACAGAGGAACAGAAGCTTCGACCTGAAGACGTTCCTGTGGTTAATGAATTTCTTGACGTATTTCCGGAAGAGTTACCAGGGATACCTCCAGAGAGAGAAATCTCGTTCGAAATTGAGTTGATGCCTGGAACAGCACCTATTTCCAAAGCACCATACCGTATGGCTCCAGTGGAGTTGAAGGAGCTGCAGGTACAATTGAAGGAGCTTTTGGATAAAGGATTCATCAGGCCGAGTTTTTCTCCATGGGGTGCACCTGTGTTATTCGTCAAGAAAAAGGATGGAACATTCCGACTGTGCATTGATTACCGGGAGTTGAATAAGGTTACGATCAAAAATAGGTATCCGTTACCTAGAATTGATGACCTATTCGACCAGTTAAAAGGCGCAGCGGTATTTTCCAAGATCGACTTACGATCAGGATATCACCAACTGAGAATTAAAGAAAGTGATATTCCTAAGACGGCGTTTAGGACTCGTTATGGTCACTACGAGTTTCTTGTGATGCCATTCGGATTAACAAATGCAATGGCAGCGTTCATGGATTTAATGAACAGAATCTTTAAAGAGTATTTGGATAAGTTTGTCATTGTATTCATTGATGACATTCTTATATACTCGAAGAGTCATGAGGAGCACAAGGAGCATCTGAGGATTGTGCTGAATACGATAAGGAAGCATCAACTGTATGCCAAATTCTCAAAATGTGAGTTTTGGCTGGACAGAGTACATTTCCTCGGACATGTTGTATCCCAGGAAGGTATTGCTGTAGATCCGACAAAGGTATTGCTGTACATCTAACATCGCGGTAGATGTACTGTTGTGACACTGTGTTGTGGTCAACCTTACTATTCATGTATGAATAGTGGTCAAAGTTACTATTTATGTATGAATAGTAATCAAAGGTACTATTCATGATGAATAGTACTATTCATAGAAAATTTATTTCTTGCATGTTTGAACTTACTGAGCCTGTGGCTCACCATTTTTGCTAATGTTGCAGGTAAGCAACCAGCTCAGTAGCTTGTTTGACTGGATGCGGACGGGATGGCGCGTGTCAAATCGGATAACTGGGCGAGGGATATGATCCTACCAGAGTCTTTCCGCTGAGTGATAAAAAGGGAAGAAAAAAAAAAAGAAACAATCTTTTGTAATATTATATACTTTATGAAAGTACTGTAATATGTAAATTACTTTGTACTTGCCAACAAAGTAAATAGTGAGAAATGGTTACATGATGTTTAAAGAAAAAAAAAATTTTTACCCTAAAAACGTCATGATTTAAAAAGAGAGAGAGATAAGCCGGCGACCCATGAGAGTACAATCTATCACAGTTAGTGATAAAGCTCAACTGTAATAGTATTGTATGATCTCTACGAGGGGCGGGCCTCCACATGGGGATCTCCTCTCCCTCATCGTCGGGATGGGCGTTGGAAAGAGTCTCGTTATCTTCCTCTTTCATGGGGTGTTCGGGAGACATACGGGCTGGTTCGGGGTTCTCTATCGGCTCCCTATTGCCCTTGTGTACTTCTAGCTGGTGCTCGGCCATGAACTCTTCATCGGCCAGTTGGGGTGCTGGTTCTACCGGGTCACCCTCCATAATGGCGGCTGCTATAATGCCTTGGGCTTGTGTAGGTTCCCGGGGTTGAGCACTTTTCTCTCGGCATTCACTATCTCCTTGATAAGGCTTGCTACTCCTGCTTGATCGCTCTTCTAATTCTGTTTGGCAAGGTCTCTTTCTCTCTTTAGGTCTTCTCCTGTCTTGATCCACTTTTGTCTCGGAATGTATTGTAGAAGTCCATATCGGTTCCTTGTAGCGAACAGCATACGATAGAACTGTATCGCCGGACATCAGCTGCAGTCTTTCAGTCCGATAAACAAATTCTCGTATATCCATAACTCTAGAGAACTTAGGCGGTTTCACTCCCTGCTTGCCCATAGAGAAAAACTGGGGCTGATGCTGGACTACTCTCAGAGATTGGCTTGATCGTGGTATGGCAAAACTCGACACAATTAAAAGCTCATCCTGGTCATAAGGATCCCGATACACACGAGAGTATCTTCCTGAGAGATATCAACAGCTAACAAGACTCAGTTATCCTGGTCAATGACGTACAATCGGGGAATCACTTTGATAATGCGAAACCAATCCTGACATTCTCATAAAGTGTAGGAGTACTGTTTGCCACTCGAAACTTAGTGGGCAACTAGCTCTGAAGATCGATACAACTCGAGCAGCAATCCATGTTCTTTCTCTGAGCAGTTTTCTAGCACTGCACGGTCGTGATTTTTCGTATAATGATCTCAGCATCTTTTCATCTTATCCTCGCCATCATAGATTTCGTCGTTTCATTACTATAAAATGTTATCTTCAATAGATAAACATTTACTGACTAAAAAATAAAACTAACTTACTTAGACAGATGAGGCAGGCATGCAGCGATGTGAGGTAGGATGGCAGGAAACCGCTCTGATACCAACTGTGACGCCCCGTGCCCTCAGCGGCCCGGACCGTCACTGAAAACTATTACTTGCTTCTTTAGCTTTTACTTATACTTCCTCTTTAAAACCAATACTTAAACTTGCTGAATTTAATACCATAAATTTAGAGGGATTTTTTTTTTAATATACGCGTACCTATTTACTATTCACATACTTATAATATTAAAATGCGAAATTTGAAAAACATAAGGATTTCAATTATACATACACAATTATATACTTGTTTATCTGATTACTATTCACCAGATACTATTTAAATATACTACTCATACATATACTGTTTACTGTTCCAAAATACCGTTTAACCTTTACTATTCAAAATACTATTTAACTGTCACCATTGAAAATACTATTTACTCATACTGTGCGGAAGAATACTCGCGGTGTATCCATAACCTCATCCTCACATCCACCTCCGCCGCCATCATCGTCCCTTGGTGTTTGCGCTATAGGAAGCTTACCTACAGCATGAACACACTCCGTGAGCTTTACGTCCAGTAAGTACAACATGTTAACCGTAAAACATGTTTAAAATATAGCACATACTTAAAATCCTAAGCATGACATATATCACTTAATAAATCACATACCATTTAAGCATATCACATGTCAGCTTACATATCATGTCATCACATAACATGTCATAACACTGAATATAAAACTTCACATACTTTATGTATAACAGGAGCATCGTGTACTGTATGCACTCTACTGAAAAAGAAAGCATAGCGAACTATAACTAATGCATGGTCCAGTTATGTTCATTTACGCTTCAAACTTCTCTTTTCTTTTCTTGTCTATTTAGGGCCCATGTGTCAGTACCGTGTGCGCGCAGACCAACGGTAACTCTCGAGGTCAACTAATGCCCAAGAGCCATCAACTGATGCTCAACTTTTGGCCTTAACTTTCTTTAACTGGAAACCCCTTCGACTGAAGGAGCCGGTACGACACACCTATTTATTTCCATCTTGTTTAACTGTTTTAGCCATACGCTTCTCTAAGCTGTCCCCAATCCTACGCGGTAGGGATCTATGGCTTCTAACTTGTTCTTTCATCAATCTACTCGATTGTGAAACTATATGCTCTTATGTATGCTGTGCAGCATCGTGTGCAAGATACATACTTAAAATACTGGAAAAGCATCATTTTAAATTCATTTTTATCCATGCTGTAGGCGGAGTTGTACTTACCTGTCAGCAGACAGTTTATACTCTCGCCTTCGTCACAACACAGGTACCTCCCTGTAATCATAATGCATTACATTAACATTCACTCTTAGGTCACCGTGGTCATTAGTGACTAATAAAAATTCTCGTTATGTGGTACCGATCCTTATCGGTACTAATTGCCCTCTTCTTAAGAATTTTATTTTCTAATCATTGTTAATTAATTTATTTACCCAATAAATTAATTAACATCGCTCTTAGGTCACTCTATCGTTAGGAACTAATTAACTTATCGTTGTGTGGTACCGATGCCTATCGGTACCCAATTGCTCTACTTTGGGAAATTTGATATCTAATTTTTAATCGTGCTTGATTAATTTGTCTGCTTGACAAATTAATCACTGTCTCTCAGTATCCCATTCCGACTTGGTCCTTGACTGGCTAACTGACCAGTCAACTGACTGAATACCTCTCGTATGACCATTTAGCCTGTCGGGTTACCGTTACCGATGTAATCGCCCCAAATTTTATACTTAGATTGCACCCGTCCCTCGAGTGGTACTATTCTGACATAGGGGTCGTTTTCTTACATTACGAAATTTCTAATTGGGCGGTTCACTAATCCCGTAAACATCCGTCCTTCTTTCCTGGACCTAGGTCATCGAGGGGGCTCGGGTTTCCATCCCGATCACATTTTCAGCCCTCGTTTCCTAAAATACCCCTTTGTGCCGTTTTCGAAATTTCGGCAGCATTTCCGCTTAATTTTTGGGTTTCCGGCGTTTAGGAAACGCCTCAAAACCATCTAACCTATTCTAACCTGCCACATACTAAACCAGAGGCCTAATTTTTACGTAAAAGCTCCGCTTTTTACGTAAAAATATTCACATTTCTTCACATTTTCTTTTTCGACATTTCATCCCTTTTTCTTACAATTCCTCAAGTCAGTAAACCATAATTCATACATAATTATTTCTAATAATAAATTGAGGAATCAAGGGATCAAAACCACTACCAAAATCGTTCCCGTCGGCGGTCGGACGAACCGTTCGGTCTCGATTGCACAATCTTTGAATCGGCGTTCTTCACTTTTGAAACTTCGGTTTGCAATTCCGATGCCGCGGATGTGTCCGGAACGTCGAAAATAGGCCAACGGGCCAACATCGCGTCCGAGGACAACATCGCTGATCCCTTTACTAAGACTTTGGTAGCTAGAAGCTTTGAGAGGCATGTAGAGGCGATGGGGATGCGTAACATGGCACATCTACTGGCTTAGGGCAAGTGGGAGATTGTTAGAAAATGCCCTAAGTATTAGAGACATTTTTGATGTATTCATTTTGAACTGGATAATAAAATTATATATAGAGGTTATTCATTACATTGCTATCTGTCCTCGTCTTATTTACATGTTAAAGTAAATGTAAGCAAATATGGCTCACTGACTGCTTGTGTTAAAACTGTTAGAACGTTGCATGCAATGGACTTTTGTATGCGAGAAGACAATGTTCTAAAGTTAGCAGTCTAAACTATGGTCTGTAGTCTATGGTGTTAGACCGAGCATCTAACTCATGTTAAGACTATTATGTTGTCTAAAGCCTTGGAGGGGACGGTCTGTCTTGACTGTCTGGAGCTGGACTCCTAAGTAGAGACATGGATATGTTGCTTGGTGGTGACATATTAGACCGGGACTAAAGTGTGATTGATCTACGTAGTCCGCTATGAGTGGATCAATCTGCTTTTGACGTTCATTGTGCAATAACCTTAATCCTGAGTAAATGAACTACTTCATGTATATGACTTGTGTACTTTGATGTTCCAATGGCTAAAGCGTCTCAGAGGTAGTAAGCTTATAGACCGGTTCGTTGGGTGCATGACTTGTATACGATGAAGTGTTTGTTTGCAGATATCGGAATCATAGCTCTGAGGAGTTAAAGGTATCCTCTTAAAGGCATTATACTGAATGTGAAAATGGACAAGGCCTTGGGTCGCCTGCTGGGCGGATGACTTCTTATTCACATATGGTGAATAATCATTTTCTTGATTCGGTAGTATAATGGAACTTTAAGATAGCCTGATCAGTAGGATTAAACGGACTTTGACCTAAGGCTGATCATGGATATCATATGAGGGTTTTGCATATATGACAAGGTCATTGGATGCTAGCTCGTCACAGGCTTACGTAATACGGTATATAATTGGGAGTTCAGTTTCAGGTTTATAGTGGTGTGACTCTGAAATTAGTGATCATATGATTGAGTTGTTCGGTACAGAATGATGATCATATGTAATCACGGGAGCCCGATTATATATGTCCAATCAGTCCCTCTACTAGCTCCACATAATTCCTTAACGTTTGGCAAATTGATTTGTGTATGCTATTGGCTAGTTTATTATGCATGGATGGTGATGACACAGGATTAGGATGGTAGACAAGATTCTCTCCGGTTGGATTCAGATTTTGTTTTGGATAATAGAGTACACAATTATTCGAACTCCAAATAAAGTTGCCATGATTTTATTTGAGATTGGATTGGAGTTGTAGAAAATTCTCCATGAGAACAAGAATATGAAATACAACTGTTTTGTGGAATTTGAAATTTGAATTTTGAAATTTGAAATTTGAATTTTGAAATTTGAAATTTGAAATTTGAATTTGAAATTTGAATTTGAAATTTGAATTTGAAATTCGAATTTGAAATTTGAATTTGAAATTTAAATTTGAAATTTGAAATTTGAAATTTGAAGTTGAAATTTGAATTTGAAATTTGAAATTCAAATTTTGAATCACAGTCCAAGTAGGATTCGAATTTGTTGTGGAAAATCCACAAGATTTGAAATTCGAATTTGAGTTGGATTTGGAGAGGATAATCTTGTTAGAATCCTACTTGAATTTTGAATCCAAATCCCAACAAAAGTGGGCGAATTTTTGGAGGATAATCCTCAATGGAAAATTTCGGTTTTTTGTGGATAAGATTCAAGGGAAAATTCAAGTTTCAATCCTAGTTGAATTTGGATTCTCTCCTTCCCTAAAAGTGGCCGAAATTTTGGAGCCTTAATCCTAGGAAATTCGGTTATTTTTGGATAAGGTTGAGATGAGATTTAGCTTGAAAAATCCTAGTGGAATTTTGATTCTTCCTTATCCTAAAAGTGGCCGAAAATTTGGAGAAGATTTTCTCCTAAAGATTTCGGATTTTTGGGTTGAAAAAGGGAGATAAAATTCTAGTTAAAATCTTGTTTAGATTTGGATTGGATTTATCCTAGGAAAACCGAATTTAATTGTGGAGATTCTCCCTTGGAAAATTCGGATTTTTTGGTTTGGATAAGGGAGAAAATCTTTTCCTAGTCCAATTCGAATTCAGAGAATCACCTCATGCAGGTCTATAAATAGAGGTCCTGCCACTCCAGTTCTCTCAGACCACAGACTCTCAGGTGAGCAGGCTTATTGTTGCACAACTCATCGTGACAATAAAGTTCTTTAGAGATCTGGGTGGTCGGAAGAAGACTAGCAGTGCTAGCATACCGATCGAGGTTCAGAGTGCCCACACACTCAGCCATTCGGGAATTAGAGAATAGTAGAGAAGGCTAGTTGGTTGAAGCCTCCAGTCATTCTCCTCCTGCATATTGGCGTCCTTGAGGTATGAGTTTTAATTGTTGTTGATTTATTGTATATGGCATCATGAGATATTTAACGATCTAAAAATTTTTATTGTTCCGCTGCGCCACTCTGATACGTTTTTACCGCTTTATTTTCCTGCAATTGGTATCAGAGCCATCTCATGACTATGCCATGTATATAAATTAGACAATTACTTAGTCTTTCTTTTTATGTATGGATTTGATATTTAGAGAGTGGCATTCTAGGGTTCCTTTATGTTGTTATCATGTATTATGTATAAAGTATGTGGTTATTTTAATTTTTTGAATTATTATAAGCATGCTTATTTATACCGGTTATGGTTCCTTAGAATTTAGAAAAATTGTATCTAGGAATTTTTTATGTAACCATGGGAGCAGTTTATTAACACTGTAATTTTCCCATGGATATTAATTTTTTGTCTCTTAGAATTTTTATGGATAGAATTTTGTACACCGGAAACGGTATAGGAATTTTTTATGTAATTATTCTTGGAGGAGATTGAAGATTGAAGACCGTAATTTATTTTTCCCAAAAGTTAAATTTAATTTAAAGGTTGAAATTTTGATTGTGTGGAAAATTTCAATTTAATTGGGATTCAAATTAATTTTTGGAGATCCTAAAAGATAAATTGGAATATGGCACGAAAATCGAGACACGACCCCTCGGGATAGGCCGACAAACCTTGGTGGGGCTGCAGCCCCTGCCCTCGGGCAGGATGGGGCTGCGACAGCCCCTGTGCAGGCCCACACCACCCACAGCCGCAGGCTCTGCCTGCAGCCAGGGGGGGCCGTGGCCTGCCCAAGGCTGGCCGCAGCCTGGGCGAGCAGCCACTGGCTGCAGGCGCTGCCTGCAGCCTGCCGGCTGCTGCGCCCAGCCTGGGCGTGCAGCCTGGCGCTGCAGGCTTGGCCTGCAGCCCGGCAGGGCTGCACATGGGGCGGCCGTGGGCTGCCAGGCCCTCCGGGGTTGGTGGCTGCCCACGGCGGCTGCCGCCTACGGGGCGGCGGTCCTACGGTACAAAAATCAGAAAATTTTGAATTTTAAATTTGAGATTTAATTTTAAATCATGTTTAAAAAATATGTAATTAAAAATTTCAAATTTTTTGAAATTACATATTATTACACATGATGTTTAAAATTGTTTAAAATTTGAATTGGAAATTTAAATTTGAATTTGAAATTTAAATTTTTGAGATTTAAATTTTAAATAATTCTTGGGATGAGAAATAAATGGAGAGGCTACATAAAGATGGATACAAGAAGACGGAATAAAATTCAAGACCCAAAGAATGCTTTGGATGGAATTTTGTAATCTTTATTTTCTTTGTTCTAGGATGGAACCATAGCTTGGTTATTCTGTCAATTATTTTTCTGTGATATGTCATGGATGTATAAATATGTATTGATGGATGTTTTGTATGCATATTTGATAACATGTCATATAGGATAGGTGAGTGCCGCTCATACTATATTGATCATACATAATTTGTCAAAACTTGCATGTTTTTTAAAATATTGAGTGGGAGAGGGTTTCAAACAAAACCCACGGCCTCCATTGTTGATCCATATGTGAAAGCATGGTAACGCCTCGCATCAGTTCTGACCTGACCACACCCCTCGGTAGGTGTTTACCGCCGCCGGTATACTAGATTGGATCTCCTATGTGGAAAACGTGTTCGGGTGCGATCCTATTCATGACCACCCCTCGGTGGCTTGGTAAGACGTGGATCGGGCTACGTAAACAATGGTTAAACACTCAAGACTCGTTTAGTTATTAACCTTCCCTAGAAGCTCTGTTAACTAGACTGGTGGCCAAATAAGCGGTTATTAATATATGTCTTAACCTTGGAGGATTTAAGGAAACATATATTAATTGGACGGGGTCCATGTTCCGGCTATTTGTTCTCATGACCACCCCTCGGTGGCTTGGGGCAATAGGTGCTGAGTATTACCGTTGCAATGCTACATGTTTTTTTCAAGTTTCATGTAGGAAGATACTTGTATGTTTTTTATTTGCTAAATTATCTGTATATTTGCTTGGGCTTTGTAATGATGTCTAGTATAATTTTATTTCAGTTCAAAATGTCACCGACACCCCTCATTTCGATACTTACTGAAAATAAGTTGAATGGCGACAATTATAAAGATTGGAAAAGAAATCTATTAATAGTTCTCAGCTGCGAGAGACACAAGTTCGTACTGGACGAACCATGCCCACCTGGGCCCAAACCTGACACACCACTTGAGGAGGTCCCGGTTGCCTATAATCGTTGGAGAGAATCCAATGAAATAGCTCGATGCTACATCCTTGCTAGCATGATGAGTGCTTTACAAAAGCAGCATGAGACTTATCAAGTTGCTGGGGAGATCATGGAAAATCTGGAGGACATGTTCGGAGGCCAAGAAAAATTGGCTCGACAGTCCGCTATCACCAGCATTATGAACTCTAAGCAAAAGGCGGGTGCTCCGGTGAAGGACCATATGATCACTCTAATGGGATTCTTCACTGAGGCTGCCGAGAATGGTGCTGAGTTGGACTATAACACCCAGATCGAGATGGTGTTCAAGACTCTGTCTAAAGATTTTGTAGGGTTTAAGGCCGCATACAATCTGGCGACAAAGGAGTTAGGACTAACCGAGCTCATGAAGCAACTACAGGCTTATGAGCGGATGATCAGGGATGAGGATGTGGTCTGACCTAAAGGAGAGGCCAATTTGGCGGAATCTTCCAATCCCTCACAGAAGAGGAAGAGGCGAAATAAGAAGCAAGTGGCTTCCAGTTCTTCTAATCCTCCTGTCTCGGACGGGAAGAAGAAGAAGAAGAACAAGAAGCCAAAGGATCCTAAAAAGTCCAAATGCTTCCATTGTGGGAAGGTAGGTCACTTCAAGAAGGCTTGCCGGGAATTCCTAGCCTCCAAGGGCAAGGAAGGTAAGGAACTTCATTACTTAGAAGCGTGTTTGGTGGAAGAATCGAAAGACACATCGGTCATTGATTCGGGCGCCACTAATCATGTTTGTGTTTCTATGCAGGGGTTCGTGGAAACGAGAAGTCTACATGATAGGAGCCTCTCGTTGCGGACTGGAGATGGTAGCTTTGTGGTGGCTGAGGCAGTGGGAGACGTTCATCTTTATTTTGATCAATTTAGGTTTATTTTATTGAAAGACTGTTTTTATGTTCCTAATTTTAGGAGGAACCTTATATCGGTAGCTTGTTTAATAAAGGATTCTTATTCAGTTTCTTTTAGTAAAAGAGTTGATATTCGTAGAAATAAGTCTTTTATCTGTTCTGGATGGATGGATGGAAACCTATATTTGATCAGACCAAAGATGTACTCACTGCTTGACCCTGAATTAATTGATAACTCTAAAAGGTTGAAAGTTTCTCACTCTAACAAGGCGTATCTTTGGCATTTAAAACTTGGTCATATTAATCAGGATAGGATTCAAAGATTGGTGAAAGACGGTCCTCTGGAATCTCTGGAGGAGGTACGACTTCCCCAATGTGAGTCTTGTCTAGAGGGTAAGATGACTAAGAGGTCTTTTGGAGCTAAGGGTACAAGGGCACAGGAGCTCTTAGAAATTGTGCACACTGACGTATATGGCCCCATGAACGTCACAGCACGAGGAGGGTTCGAGTACTATGTCTCTTTCATAGATGATTACTCGAGGTATGGATATGTGTATCTGATGCACCGCAAGAGCGAAACCTTTGACAAGTTCAAAGAGTATCGTGCGGAAGTGGAAAAGCAATTGGATAAATCCATAAAGACACTTCGATCTGATCGAGGTGGCGAATACCTCTCCGATGAATTTCTAGGACATCTTGTAGAGAATGGGATATTATCCCAATTGACTGCACCTGGTACTCCACAACAGAATGGTGTAGCCGAAAGGAGAAACAGGACCTTATTGGATATGGTACGGTCCATGATGAGTTACTCAACGCTGCCATTATCATTTTGGGGACATGCTTTACAAACGGCGTGCTATATTCTGAACCAGGTTACGAGCAAATCAATTCCTAGAACTCCGTATGAATTGTGGCGTGGCAGGAAGCCCTCCCTTGGACATATGAGAATATGGGGCTGCCCGGCACATGTACTAGATGGGGATGCGAAGAAGTTGGAACCAAGATCAGAATTGTGCATGTTTGTAGGGTATCCAAAGGGAACTAAAGGAGGTCTGTTCTATAACCCGAAGGAACAAAAGGTCATTGTCTCAACCCATGCGACATTCTTGGAGGAAAGTCACATGAATGACTTTAAACCTCGAAGCAAAGTGGTGCTAGAGGAGTTATCGGGTGAAAGAACTGCTCCACAGATTTCGGTCTTGGACGCAAGTCCAAGTTCCAGTGAAAGACCTGCAGACGATCAACAATTTAGGGTGCCTCGTCGTAGTGGGAGGGTTTCTAAGAAACCTAATTTCTTTATGTATGATGCTGAGGTATACCAGGCCGAGGCTCATGAGCATGAGGAAGATCCGGTCACATATGATGAAGCTATAAAGGATGTTGATTCTAGATCTTGGAAACAGGCTATGAACAGTGAGATGGATTCTATGAAATCCAACTCTGTTTGGGAACTTGTAGATTTGCTGGATGGGATAAAACCCATTGGATGCAAATGGGTCTACAAAAGAAAGAAGGATGCGGAAGGGAGAGTGGAAACTTTCAAAGCTAGACTGGTTGCAAAGGGATACACGCAAAAGGCTGGAATTGATTACGAGGAAACCTTTTCGCCTGTTGCTATGCTGAAGTCTATCCGTATTCTTCTGTCCATTGCTGCGGCTCTCGATTACGAGATCTGGCAAATGGATGTCAAGACGGCATTCTTGAATGGCCATCTTGAAGAGTGTATCTATATGATACAGCCCGAAGGGTTCGTAGCAAAAGGCCAAGATAGGAAAGTCTGCAAGTTGCTTAGATCCATTTATGGATTAAAGCAGGCATCCCGCTCATGGAACCAGAGGTTTGATCAAGCGATTAAGACATTTGGTTTTGAGCAGAACGTTGATGAACCTTGTGTTTATAAACGTATTAAGGATGGAAAAGTGGTTTTTCTGATACTCTATGTCGATGATATACTACTCATTGGGAATGATGTAGGGAATTTATCATCGGTCAAGCTTTGGTTACACCAACAGTTTGACATGAAGGATTTGGGAGAAGCTAATTATGTTCTAGGCATTCGTCTCTTCAGAGATCGAAAGAACAAAATGATAGCGTTATCCCAAGCTTCATACATAGATAAAATAATTGACAAATATGCAATGCTAGAGGCAAAGAAAGGCTCACAACCTTCTATTGCCGGTTTAACTCTTTCATTGGATGACTGTCCCAAGACATCGGAAGAAAGAGAGCGTATGAGTAAGGTCCCTTATGCATCCGCTGTGGGTAGCCTTATGTACGCTATGCTTTGCACTCGCCCGGACATATGTTTTGCAGTAGGTATGGTGAGTCGATATCAAGCGAATCCTGGAACCAAGCACTGGCAAGCAGTAAAGCATATACTCAAGTATCTTAAGAGAACGAGGGATTATATGCTAGTGTATTCTGGAGGGGACCTAACACCCGTAGGATACACGGACTCAGACTTCCAGACTTGTAAGGATTCGAGGAAAGACATCTGGATCAGTGTTTTTACTCGGAGGAGGCGCCATTATGTGGAGGAGCGTGAAGCAGGGCTGCACAGCTGACTCTACTATGGAGGCTGAGTATGTGGCTGCGGCTGAGGCATCTAAAGAAGCGGTTTGGCTCCGCAAGTTCTTTAGAGACCTTGAGGTCATTCCGGGTGTTGACAAACCTATCACACTTTACTGTGATAATACAGGGGCTATTGCCAACACAAGGGAATCTCGGCACCACAAGAGGACCAAGCACATAGATCGGAGGTATCACATTATTAGAGGGCATGTGGAGACAGGACAAGTGGATGTATGTAAGATCGCGTCCGAGGACAACATCGCTGATCCCTTTACTAAGACTTTGGTAGCTAGAAGCTTTGAGAGGCATGTAGAGGCGATGGGGATGCGTAACATGGCACATCTACTGGCTTAGGGCAAGTGGGAGATTGTTAGAAAATGCCCTAAGTATTAGAGACATTTTTGATGTATTCATTTTGAACTGGATAATAAAATTATATATAGAGGTTATTCATTACATTGCTATCTGTCCTCGTCTTATTTACATGTTAAAGTAAATGTAAGCAAATATGGCTCACTGACTGCTTGTGTTAAAACTGTTAGAACGTTGCATGCAATGGACTTTTGTATGCGAGAAGACAATGTTCTAAAGTTAGCAGTCTAAACTATGGTCTGTAGTCTATGGTGTTAGACCGAGCATCTAACTCATGTTAAGACTATTATGTTGTCTAAAGCCTTGGAGGGGACGGTCTGTCTTGACTGTCTGGAGCTGGACTCCTAAGTAGAGACATGGATATGTTGCTTGGTGGTGACATATTAGACCGGGACTAAAGTGTGATTGATCTACGTAGTCCGCTATGAGTGGATCAATTTGCTTTTGACGTTCATTGTGCAATAACCTTAATCCTGAGTAAATGAACTACTTCATGTATATGACTTGTGTACTTTGATGTTCCAATGGCTAAAGCGTCTCAGAGGTAGTAAGCTTATAGACCGGTTCGTTGGGTGCATGACTTGTATACGATGAAGGGTTTGTTTGCAGATATCGGAATCATAGCTCTGAGGAGTTAAAGGTATCCTCTTAAAGGCATTATACTGAATGTGAAAATGGACAAGGCCTTGGGTCGTCTGCTGGGCGGATGACTTCTTATTCACATATGGTGAATAATCATTTTCTTGATTCGGTAGTACAATGGAACTTTAAGATAGCCTGATCAGTAGGATTAAACGGACTTTGACCTAAGGCTGATCATGGATATCATATGAGGGTTTTGCATATATGACAAGGTCATTGGATGCTAGCTCGTCACAGGCTTACGTAATACGGTATATAATTGGGAGTTCAGTTTCAGGTTTATAGTGGTGTGACTCTGAAATTAGTGATCATATGATTGAGTTGTTCGGTACAGAATGATGATCATATGGAATCACGGGAGCCCGATTATATATGTCCAATCAGTCCCTCTACTAGCTCCACATAATTCCTTAACGTTTGGCAAATTGATTTGTGTATGCTATTGGCTAGTTTATTATGCATGGATGGTGATGACACAGGATTAGGATGGTAGACAAGATTCTCTCCGGTTGGATTCAGATTTTGTTTTGGATAATAGAGTACACAATTATTCGAACTCCAAATAAAGTTGCCATGATTTTATTTGAGATTGGATTGGAGTTGTAGAAAATTCTCCATGAGAACAAGAATATGAAATACAACTGTTTTGTGGAATTTGAAATTTGAATTTTGAAATTTGAAATTTGAATTTTGAAATTTGAAATTTGAATTTTGAATTTGAAATTTGAATTTGAAATTTGAATTTGAAATTCGAATTTGAAATTTGAATTTGAAATTTAAATTTGAAATTTGAAATTTGAAATTTGAATTTGAAATTTGAATTTGAAATTTGAAATTCAAATTTTGAATCACAGTCCAAGTAGGATTCGAATTTGTTGTGGAAAATCCACAAGATTTGAAATTCGAATTTGAGTTGGATTTGGAGAGGATAATCTTGTTAGAATCCTACTTGAATTTTGAATCCAAATCCCAACAAAAGTGGGCGAATTTTTGGAGGATAATCCTCAATGGAAAATTTCGGTTTTTTGTGGATAAGATTCAAGGGAAAATTCAAGTTTCAATCCTAGTTGAATTTGGATTCTCTCCTTCCCTAAAAGTGGCCGAAATTTTGGAGCCTTAATCCTAGGAAATTCGGTTATTTTTGGATAAGGTTGAGATGAGATTTAGCTTGAAAAATCCTAGTGGAATTTTGATTCTTCCTTATCCTAAAAGTGGCCGAAAATTTGGAGAAGATTTTCTCCTAAAGATTTCGGATTTTTGGGTTGAAAAAGGGAGATAAAATTCTAGTTAAAATCTTGTTTAGATTTGGATTGGATTTATCCTAGGAAAACCGAATTTAATTATGGAGATTCTCCCTTGGAAAATTCGGATTTTTTGGTTTGGATAAGGGAGAAAATCTTTTCCTAGTCCAATTCGAATTCAGAGAATCACCTCATGCAGGTCTATAAATAGAGGTCCTGCCACTCCAGTTCTCTCAGACCACAGACTCTCAGGTGAGCAGGCTTATTGTTGCACAGCTCATCGTGACAATAAAGTTCTTTAGAGATCTGGGTGGTCGGAAGAAGACTAGCAGTGCTAGCATACCGATCGAGGTTCAGAGTGCCCACACACTCAGCCATTCGGGAATTGGAGCATAGTAGAGAAGGCTAGTTGGTTGAAGCCTCCAGTCATTCTCCTCCTGCATATTGGCGTCCATGAGGTATGAGTTTTAATTGTTGTTGATTTATTGTATATGGCATCATGAGATATTTAACGATCTAAAAATTTTTATTGTTCCGCTGCGCCACTCTGATACGTTTTTACCGCTTTTTTACCGGTTTATTGTTCCGTCTTCAAGCTCTTCACTTTTGAAACTTCGGTTTGCAATTCCGATGCCGCGGATGTGTCCGGAACGTCGAAAATAGGCCAACGGGCCATTTTTCAATTTTCAGTCTCCAGTCGCCGTTGACCGGCGTTGACCGGTCATTGACCGGCGTTGACCGCGGCGGCGATGGGAGTGGCGACCACCATCTTGAAGAGCTTGACGAGAGGAACCCATTGGTGGTGTCAATTTCACCAATCGAGGCTCCTATCACCGGAAATTGGCCCTCGAAAAGTCGGCGATGGCGGCGGTGTTGGATCTTCATTTTCCGGCGTTGTTGCCCAAAATTGATTTGGGGCTTTTGATCTACATGTTGTTCTGAGCATTTTGACACCGACCTTGCAACTCAACTCCACCGGAATAGCGAGATTCGACGGCGGCGATGGCGACGGCGACGGCGAACCTTGGACGGCGCGATCCAGTGGCTGTTGACGTGAAATGAAGCTTGGGTTTTGTTCTACTCTTCACCACGAATCCATTGGGACCGGAATCGTGGCATTTGGATGTCGGACGGCGGAGATACGGCGGTTTGAAAAATTCGGCCATCAGTGGCTTTGGGCGGCGCGTGCGGCGTGCTCCAGCGTCGGTTCGGTCGACTCGGCCCACCGTTGGAATCAGCTCGTCGAGAGCTTTCCAATGGTGCCGGCGGTGTCGAAAACGGAGGTCGGATTCGACTAATGGTTACTGTTCACCTTCGTGTGGTGTGGGGGAGGAAATGGGATTTGTAAAAATTATGGGGGCTATTTTTCAATAGTCCCAAAAATTTCGTCCTTTTATACTAATTTTTTGAAAAATTTTAAGATAGGTTATACTGACTAATTTGGGCGTGCTGAACCCAAATATATCAGTTTTATCTTCATCCGAAGTCGTCTCGACCAGTTTCCGTATACTGCATGGTTCCCGGTCAAAAATTACTTTTTGTGCTCAAATGACTAATTTGAGCATTCTGATTCCAAATATATCAGTTTTATATCAAGAAAAGGTTATCTTGACCAATTTCTTGATACTGTGGTTAGGCCTACACTGTGTTGACACTGTGCACGCATAACGAGGCGTTTTCGCGTGAAAATTCAAACACAGTCTCTCTTAACTAATTTGGACGTGTTGATTTCAAATTTATCAGTTTTACGTCCATCTGAGGTCTTCTAGACCAGTTTTTGGGATCTGTATGACCCCGTCTTGAAAAACGTGTCAGGTGCCCGATTGACTAATTTGGGCGTCCTGAATCTAAATATATCAGTTTCGGGGCGAGAAAAGGTCGTCTTGACCCTCATCCCGATACTGCGTATCTTTTAAACAAAATCTACATTTTGTGCTCAATTGACCAGATTGAGCCTGCTGACTATTAATATATCAGTTTTATGTCAGATTAAGGCCGTCTTGGCCACTAACCTGACACTGCGTATCACACTGTTCACTAATCACTATTCACTGTCTGACTGACTAATCTGAGCGTTCTGACTCCGATTTTGTCAGTCTCTGGGCGAGAAGAGGTCATCTAGACCACTTTTCTCCATACTGTACATCTATTAGGGCAATTATCACTGCTGCGCTCAGATGACCAGTCTGAGCGTACTGATGACTAGCTCATCAGTTCTGTATCATGAAATGGTCGTCTAGACCGGTTTCTTGATATTGCGTGTCTCAACGCATACTCACATAATAGGGTGGACCGATTTCACTGTCGATTACCCCTTTCACTACATGAATAGTAATTAAACGTTACTATTCCTGTTTAATTCATTCAACTGAAAAGCACACTGTGCTTATTAACTTAATTACATCATTACATAGTAATTAAGTTTCATAATTCATGAGAGTCATTACAGTGGCTCTCGGCTCATTACACAGCCTTCTGCACGGACTCTTACACGTGCGTGTGCAACGCAACGCGGGCATGTACATTTCGAACACGGGCGTGTACTAGTTGAGACTACTCAACACGGCCATGTCTTTGAAACACATTCATCTATCTGAGCGGTACACAGCCTCTTACACGGTCGTGTACTTGACCATGTTTCTTAAATTGTACTAAAAGACATTAAATTGTGTCCATTTTATTCCTTAATGACTTATTACATGGTAAGTAGGTGTCATGAAAATGGCGGTCATTACAACTTGCTTCTTTAGCTTTTACTTATACTTCCTCTTTAAAACCGATACTTAAACTTGCTGAATTTAATACCATAAATTTAGAGGGATTTTTTTTAAATATACGCATACGTATTTACTATTCACATACGTATACTATTAAAATGTGGAATTTGAAAAACATAAGGATTTCAATTATACATACACACTTATATACTTGTTTATCTGATTAATATTCACCAGACACTATTTAAATATACTATTCATTCATATACTGTTTACTGTTCCAAAATACCAATTAATCTTTACTATTCAAAATACTATTTAGCTGTCACCGTTCAAAATACTATTTACTCATACTGTGCAGAAGAATACTCGCGGTGTATCCATAACCTCATCCTCACATCCACCTCCGCCGCCATCATCGCCCCTTGGTGTTTGCGCTATAGGAAGCTTACCTACAGCATGAACACACTCCGTGAGCTTTACGCCCAGTAAGTACAACATGTTAACCGCAAAACATGTTTAAAACATAACACATACTTAAAATCCTAAGCATGATATATATCACTTAATAAATCACATACCATATAAGCATATCACATATCAGCTCACATATCATGTCATCACATAACATGTCATAACACTGAATATAAAACTTCACATACTTTATGCATGACAGAAGCATCGTGTACTGTATGCACTCTACTGAAAAAGAAAGCATAGCGAACTATAACTAATGCATGGTCCGGTTATGTTCATTTATGCTTCAAACTTCTCTTTTATTTTCTTGTCTATTTAGGGCCCATGTGTCAGTACCGTGTGCGCGTAGACCAACGGTAACGCTCGAGGTCAACTAATGCCGAAGTGCCATCAACTGATGCTTAACTTTTGGCCTTAACTTTCTTTAACTGGAAACCCCTTCGACTGAAGGAGCCGGCACGACACACCTACTTGTTTCCATCTTGTTTAACTGTTCTAGCCATACGCTTCTCTAAGCTATCCCCAATCCTACGCGGTAGGGATCTATGGCTTCTATCTTGTTCTTTCATCAATCTACTCGATTGTGAAACTATATGCTCTTATGTATGCTGTGCAGCATCGTGTGCAAGATACATACTTAAAATACTGAAAAAGCATCATTTTAAATTCATTTTATCCATGCTGTAGGCGGAGTTGTACTTACCTGTCATCAGACAGTTTATACTCTCGCCTTCGTCACAATACAGGTACCTCTCTGTAATCATAATACATTTTGTTAACATTTACTCTTGGTCACTGTGGTCATTAGTGACTAATAAAAACTCTATCGTTAGTGATACCGATCCTTGTCGGTACTAATTGCCCTCTTCTTAAGAATTTGATTTTCTAATCATTGTTAATTAATTTATTTACCCAATAAATTAATTAACATCGCTCTTAGGTCACTCTATCGTTAGGAACTAATAAACTTATCGTTGTGTGGTATCGATGCCTATCGATACCCAACTGCTCTACTTTGGGAAATTTGATATCTAATTTTTAATCGTGCTTGATTACTTTGTCTACTTGACAAATTAATCACTATCTCTCACTATCCCATTCCGACTTGGTCCTTGACTGGCTAACCGACCAGTCAACTGACTGAATACCTTCCGTATGAACATTTAGCCTGTCAGGTTACCGTTATCGATGTAATCGCCCCAAATTTTATACTTAGATCACACCCGTCCCTCGGGTGGCACTATTCTGATCTATGGGTCGTTTTCTTACATTTTGAGATTTCTAATTGGGCGGTTCACTAATCTTGTAAACGTCTGCCCTTCTTTCCTGGACCTAGGTCATCGAGGGGGCTCGGGTTTCCATCCCAATCACATATTCACCCCTCGTTTCCTAAAATACCCCTTTGTGCCGTTTTAGAAATTTCGGCAGTATTTCCGCTAAATTTTTTGGGTTTCCGGCGTTTAGGAAACACCTCAAAACCATCTAACCTATTCTAACCTGCCACGTACTAAACCAGAAGCCTAATTTTTACGTAAAAGCTCCGCTTTTTACGTAAAAATATTCACATTTATTCACATTCTCTTTTTCGACATTTCATCCCTTTTTCTTACAATTCCTCAAGTCAGTAAACCATAATTCATACATAATTATTTCTAACAATAAATTAAGGAATCAAGGGATCAAAACCACTACCAAAATCGTTCCCGTCGGCGGTCGGGTGAACCGTTCGATCTCGATTGCACAATCTTTGAATCATCGTTCTCCACTTTTGAAACTCCGGTTTGCAAATCCGATGCCGCGGATGTGTCCAGAACATCAAAAATAGGCCAACGGGCCATTCTTCAATTGTCGGTCTCTAGGTCGCCGTTGACCGGTGTTGACTGCCGTTGACCACGGCGGCGATGGGAGTGGCGACCACCATCTTGAAGAGCTCAATGAGAGGAACCTATTGGTGGTGTCAATTTCACCAATCGAGGCTCCTATCACCGGAAACCGGCCCTCGAAAAGTCGGTGACGGTGGCGGTGTTGGATCTTCATTTTTCGGCGTTGTTGCCCAAAATTGATTTGGGGCTTTTGATCTACGTGTTGTTCTGAGCATTTTGATACCGACCTTGCAACTCAACTCCGCCAGAATAGCGAGATTCGATGGTGGCGATGGCGACGACGACGGCGAACCTTGGGCGGCTCGATCCGGCGGCTGTTGACATGAAATGAAGCCTGGGTTTTGTTCTACTCTTCACCACGAATCCATTGGGACCAGAATCGTGGCATTTGGACGTCGGACGGTGGAGAAATCACGATTTGAAAAATTCGACCACCGGCGGCTTTAGGCGGCGCGTGCGGCGTTCTCCGACGTCGGTTCCGTCGACTCGGCACACCGTTGGACTCAGCTCATCGAGAGCTTTCCAATGGTGCCAGCGGTGTCGAAAACGGAGCCCGGATTCGATGGTTGGTCACTGTTCATCTTCGTGTGGTGTGGGGATGGAGAAAAAGATAGGAAAAAAAATAATGGGGGCCCTTTTTACAAAAATCTAAAAATTTCGACCCCTTTATACTAATTTTTTGAAAAATTTTAAGATAGGCTATACTGACTAATTTGGGCGTGCTGAACCCAAATATATCAGTTTTATATCATGAAAAGGTCATCTTGACCAATTTCTTGATACTGTGGTTAGGCCTACACTATGTTGACACTACGCACGCATAACGAGGTGTTTTCGCGTGAAATTTCAAACACAGTCTCCCTTGACTAATTTGGACGTGCTGATTTCAAATTTATCTGTTTTACATCCATCTGAGGTCTTCTAAATCAATTTTTGGGATCTATATGACCCCGTCTCGAAAAACGTGTCAGGTGCCCGATTGACTAATTTTGGTCGTCCTGAGTCTAAATATATCAGTTTCGGGGGGAGAAAAGGTCATCTTGACCCTTATCCCGATACTGCGTATATTTTAAACAAAATCTACATTTTGTGCTCACTTGACCAGATTGAACTTGCTGACTATTAATATGTCAATTTTATGCCAGATTAAGGCCGTCTTGGCCACTAACCTGACACTGCGTTTCTCATTATTCACTAATCACTATTCACTGTTCACTTTTCACTATCTGACTGACTAATCTGAGCGTTCTGACTTTGATTTTGTTAGTCTATGGGCGAGAAGAGGTCATCTAGACCGCTTTTCTCGATACTGTACATCTATTAGGGCAATTATCACTGCTGGGCTCCGATGACCAGTCTGAGCGTACTGATGACTAGCTCGTCAATTCTGTATCATGAAATGGTCGTCTAGACCGGTTTCTTGATATTGCGTGTCTCAACGCATACTCACATAATAGGGTGGACCGATTTCACTGTCAATTGCCCTTTCACTGCATGAATAGTAATTAAACGTTACTATTCCCATTTAATTCATTCAACTAAAAAGCACACTGTGTTTATTTAACTTAATTACATCATTACATTGTAATTAATTTTCATAATTCATGAGAGTCATTACAGTGGCTCTCGGCTCATTACACAGCGTTCTACACGAACTCTTACGCGTGCGTGTGCAACGCAACACGGGCGTGTACATTTCAGACATGGGCGTGTACTAGTTGAGACTACTCAACACGGCCATGACTTTGAAATACATTCATCTATCTGAGCGGTATACAGCCTCTTACACGATCGTGTACTTGACCGTGTTTCTTAAATTTGCACAAAAAGACATTAAATTATGTCCATTTTACTCCTTTGTGACTTATTAAGTAGGTGCCATGAAAATGGCGGTCATTACAACCTACCCCCCTTGCAAAATTTTCGTCCTCGAAAATTAGAATAATTCCAGGACGTCTCTTCTCATGTCTTCTTCCCATTCTCATGTGGCTTCCTCAACACGATGATTCCGCCACAACACTTTTAATAGCAGTATACTTTATTCCTAAGTACCTTCTCCTCTCTGACTAGGATCCGCATGGATCTCTCCTAGTATGTCGGATCAGCGTATACTACAATGGATTCTTGGCTAAGAACATGGGAGCTGTCTGGCACGTACTTCTTCAGCATCAAGACGTTGTGCACTGTAGCTAACTCGGGAGGAAGCGTTAGTCTATAAGCCACCTTCCTGACTTTCTCTATTATCTCAAGGGTCCTATGTACCTAGGACTGAGCTTTTCTTTCTTTTCAAAGTGCATCACTGTGGGCAACCCCTCTAGCTTAGGTCGTCCACCTTATCTTGCTTGCTTTCTTTATTCTTTGCTTAGTCTTACTTAGCTTGCTTGTTTCTATAGCTTTCTTCTCCTTGGGGTTTAAAAGATTTGTTCTTGAAAAACTAGGAATATATTTTTTTTTCTTTAACTGGAGGAAACTGCTAATTCTTGAAAATTGTGTATACATAAATATATACGTACTTCTTAATACTTTTTCCCAAAATATGTTTTGGAGTCTTGTTACTTTAAAGTACGTAAAAATAGAAACATACTTTTAAGCTTGTTTCACTACTTTACATACTACACTCTTGTCTTGTCTTTATACATATATCTCACTATTACACTTTCTTTCTTTTACACCTTGAGTACAGCGGAATTCTGCGAAACGGAACCATAACCCGTCCATGACATCGCTGGGATCTGCCTACCAGCCCGCTACTCTTGTTTCATCTTGCTGGTTGCTTTCCTTTATTACCTACAGCACGAATAGACTAATGAGCTAAAGCTCAGTAAGTACAAACATACATACAAGTAAATAAGCTGAATACACCACTCTAGGGTTAGTCAACTTAGGACCAATTATTTTCTTTAGTCCTATACTACTTGTTCTTTCTATTCTATTTCTTTCTTTTCTTTGCTTTACTTCATCTGCTTTATCTTTCACTTGTGGGCCCGTGGTTGGACGTACCTAGTGCGCGCAGACCAATAGAGGATCAGGGGAGCGACCCACCGATCAACCCTAAGGTCATCTCTGGACTACTGACCTTATAGGTAGTAAGTCATGCCATAAACTACCTCATTATTAACGAGGCAGCGCCACACTTCTGGGGTGGAGGCAGGAAGTTAAGCCATAAACTACCTCATTATTAACGAGGCAGCGCCACACTTCTGGGGTGGAGGCTATCTAGGAACCTCACAACTGGGGAGGCCGGTACGCCAACCTTAACTTTTAAGTCTTATTAATTGACTTAACTTATTTCTCTTTTCTTTTTCTAATCTTGCTTACTATTCTCGTGAACATGTTAGTATCATGTCACAACTGAATAGCTTAAATGTGTATATATATATAACACAACTTTATGGTAAGTCCATTCGTGAGTAGACAATTAAATGTCCGTACTTACCTTATCAATCTCTTCTCTTCTTCTCTCTAGGATCTTTGATCGCCCTCCTTGTAGGTCGATTTTTGGATCCTACAGACAAACTTTGTCTGTTAATTTCATTTCCATTTATAGCTTTTATTTTTCATTAAAAAGCTTAAATAGAACCTATTTACAACTTTTTGGGCTTTATTTATCATTTCCCCAATTTTTCCCAACTTTTGCAAAATTACGATTTTGCCCCTATATTTTGGCAAAATTACAGTTTTGCCCCTGACGGAATTTTATTGATCCAGACTGCATTTTTGGCCCTCAGGAACTTTTCTGACTCTTTTCTAATCATTACCGGGTTCGTTTCTATTATATTTCCACTTTTCACTTTCCCGACCCTCGGGAAGCACTATTCCGACCCTTACGTCGGTTTAGTGATTTTCTATCGTTTCGGAGCCTCAAATTGACGTTTTACTAGTATTTAAAACGTTCATCTAGACTTTCCCGACCTAGGTCTCCGAGGCTCGGATTTTCCGTACCCGACTCGGACCTTTATTTCATTTCCAAAAATGCCTCCCCTCGGGGTCGGTTTTTCCGTTTCACTCTCATTTTACATTTTTAGGGGACGGTCTACTATTCACGAACCACCCCTTAGGTTTTCCTTATTCAATTCTCCGTTAGGGACTCGGGTTTCCGACCCGACCCTAAACTTTTATTTTTAATTCCTATTTTACCCCGAAAGCCGTTTTCGAAATTTCGGCAGCATTTCGGCGTAATTTTAAGGCTTCCGGCGTTAGGTACGCCTCGAACCATATGTACCTGCCACGTACTATACCACAAGCCTATTTTATGTAAAAGTTTTCCAAACTTTTACATAAAAGCTCACAAATTCCAATTTCACATTTTTAACCACATTACAAAATTTTTTCACAATTTTGCCCTTAGTTTTGGTTTCGGTTTTCACCACCAAACCGAACCAAAGTTTCTCAAACTTTTCAACCACTTGTTAGGCTATTAAATGCCATTTTTCTAACACTTTTTCAAGCCCATTTCCTTATACTTTTCAACTAAATTCTTAGGGTTTTTAAACACTTAAACCCACGGCCTCATTAGTGAAAAACATGCCATCATTTTTGTTTCATGCTTTCAATCAAAAATTTCATTATTCACATCATAAAATGCATGATTTCAATTAACCAAACATCATATGAAACATGCAAAATTTTCACCAAAACCCTAAGTAAACCCACGGCCACTTTGAGTAAATGGACACCAAAATTTTTCCAAGCTTTTCCATAGTGAAATTCATGCTTTATTCTTAACAAAACATAAGTTAAAAGCATGTTAACACATAAATCACACAAATTTCTCATTGCTTACCAATGGTAACCCACGGATTTTCCTTTGGAAAACCAACCAAAAATTGGTTTTTCTTTTAACCAATTGCATGGTTTTCTTCCTCATTACACCCTTAACAAAACCCATCATCAACTTAATGAAAAACAACCAAAAATTTTCCATCTTAATTCACTATTCACCCCACGGTTTTCATGAAGAAAAACCAAGAAAAATTTCAATCCAAGGGAAGTTACCTTGTTCACTTTCTTCCTTTGTCTTCAAGTGATGTTTTGCCACACTTTTTGTATAGAAAACTTGAAGAAATAGCTTAATTCTCCTTTGGTCACCCACGGCTCACCATGGAAATGCCTTAGAAAAATTTTTGTTATGTTTTGCTTTCAATTTTTTGTCTCGGCCTTTATCCCCCAAGTTTTGCCGACTTATGCATGGAAGAAAGCCAATTAATTTGGCTCTAAACCAATGAAATTTTGACACCTTTCATGCCTAATACTTTCCACCTTTTTCAAAAATTAAAAAGGTATATTTTTGGCCAAATCTTGGCCTTTAGATCAAAAGCAAATTAAATCATGGCCATTCATCCTACCTAACACCAATTTCTTTCCATTTCTTAAATGGATTTATGATGTCATAATTACTAAAGTGAAAGTTGACTTTGACTTTCACTATTCACATTAATTCGACTACTTTTTGACCGATGCCGGTTCGAGCCGAAATTTTCCTGAAATCTTCCCGGCGTGTTCCTGAGGTCTTCTGTGCAGTCGGATCAATTTAAATTGCTTCCGTTTGATCAAAATAAATCCCGGAAGTTTACCGTCTTTTTTGAGCTCCGGTTAGGGTTTCAATGCCGGTTTTGGCACCGTTTCACCCGTTTTAACTCAGTGAATTTTTTCAACACTGAATTCTTACTCGTCAGTATTGTTAGAACATTTTAATATATTCTAAACAATATAAATACATCTATTTCACTCTTTAAATAGTACAAATTATTATATACATATATTTGTACTTTTCTTGCTGTGCTCTTACTTTGACTTGCCATATTATTATCTTTATACTGTTCAGATACCGAAACTACTCCTTTTTGAGCGTTTTGGGCCTGAATTCACTTTCTTACTCATATACTTTATTCTCTACTTATTTTTGGAGATTTTAATTTCCTCCAAAACATTTATTTATTTCTATCAACACTGTAATTTGTCTAATTACAACCATAGTGTTTCTTTACATTCTTACTTACAGAACTCATAGAAAACCCTAGATTAAACTAGGTCACACCACTAAAATTCTCTGGTCGTCACAATCACCCCTTTCATGGGTGCCACCTTGAAAAAAAAAACCAAGTCTCCTACTTGAAACTCGAGGGGTCTATAGCGCTTATCGTCAAAATTTTTCTGTCGACTATGCGCTGTATCTAACGTTTCTCATATCAGCTTCATGTCTACCATGGTATTCTTGATGATGTTTGAGCTAACTGGGCGTTTCTCTCCAAACTCGTACTAATGAGCCAGAGATCTGCATTTCCTTCCATAATGTGTCTCGTACGGTGCCATTCCTATCTAGAAATGGTAGTTGCTGTTGTATGAGAACTCGCTCAATGGTCGCTTCTGATTCCAATTTCCTTTGAAGTCTAGGACGTAGGTCTCAACATGTCCTCTAACATCTGTATGGTCCTCTCAGACTAACTGTCCGTCTGAGGATGAAATGTTGTGCTGAACTCTCATTTGGACCATAATGCGGCTTAAATGCTTTGCCAAAATCTGGAGGTAAAGCATCCACTACGATCTGAGACGATCGACTCTGGTACTCCGTGTCGTTTCACGAACTGTGCCGCATGAATTTTGCTAGTCGTTCCACCAAGTAGCTAACTTTCATTGCTAAAAAAAAAAATTAACTGATTTCATCAGTCTGTCTACAATCACCCAGATTGCATCATTATCGTTCGACGTCTTCGGCAGTCCGACTACGAAATTCATCGTAATCTGGTCCTATTTCCACTCGGGTAGCTTAATTTTCTACGATTATCCTGCTGGGCGCTGGTGTTCTGCCTTAACCTTCTGACACGTAAGGTATCTGGCAACGAACTCGACAATGTCATTCTTCATTTCAGGCCACCAAAAGCTTTCCTTCAGGTTCTTGTACATCTTATTCGCTATCGGATGTACGGAATATGACGTCTCGTAAGGTTCCAAAAGGATTCGCTTCTTGAGTTCTTCATCTTTCAGAACACACACTCTATCTCTGTAGTCGAGTACGTCATCCTTAAGGATCTTAAACTCTGAACCCTTGTCCTCTATAGCTTCCTTTCTAGACTTGATGTGGCGGCCCGCCCCTTGTGGAGATCATACAATACTATTACAGTTGAGCTTTATCGCTAACTGCGATAGATTGTACTCTCATGAGTCGCCGGCTTATCTCTCTACTCTTTTTAAATCATGACGTTTTTGGGAAAATTTTTTTTTTTCTTTAAACATCATATAAAATCTTTTCCCACTAATTACTTTGTTGGCAAGTACAAAGTAATATAAATAATACAGTACTTTTGTAAAATATATATATAATTACAAAAGAACTGTTTCCCTTTTTTTTTCCTTCACTTTAACACTCAGCGGGAATACTCTGGCAGTACCATATCCCTCGCCCAGTTATCCGATTTGACACGCGCCATCCCGTCCGCATCAAGTCAAACAAGCTACTGAGCTGGTCGCTTACCTGCAACATTAGCAAAAATGGTGAGCTACAGGCTCAGTAAGTTCAAACATGCAAGAAATAAAATTTCTATGAATAGACTATTCATCGTGAATAGTACCATTGACCACTATTCATACGTGAATAGTACCATTGACCACTATTCATACGTGAATAGTAACTTTGACCACTATTCATGATGAATAGTAAGTTTGACCACAACACTGTCTCACACTAGTACATCTACCGCGATGTTAGTGCTCTCACTAAACTGTCTTATACTCAATTATGGCACAGTTTCAGTTTTAGGTCATTATCTTTGATTACGTTCTGGTTTTGAGCTCAGGTTGGCAGTACCATTTAAGTGCGCATGACTGGGAGCGGTACATTAGTGCTGACCTCCACAGCCTTAATCTCATAGCCCCGAAGGCAAAATTGTACATAACTGGGAGCGGTACATCAGTGCTGACCTCCACAGCCTTATCTCATAGCCCCGAAGGCAAAAGTACCTCCCTATACGGAAGGCTGGTACGCCAGAAAGTGGTTTCATTACCGACTTTTTAACATTCTAACCCGGTGACTTCATATTGCCCCGTGGTTAGGAATGGTTCACATTTTAATTTTAGTTGAGTGAGTTTTGTTAACCTCGCTCTAGTGCCCGAAGCACAATTAACCACGTGTCCCATTCTTATAGTGCCCGAAGCACATTACGTCTCTCTCTCTACTCTATAATAGTGCCCGTAGCACATATGTACCTAACTTATAGTTAGTACATTAAAGTTAGCACAATATTGCTATATGTTGCAGACAGGTAAATGTCTGAACTTACCTTATCAGACTGTTCCCTGTCTCTCTCTTGGATCTTGAATCGCCTTCCTTGTAGGCCGATTTTGGGATCCTACAGACAAAACTATGTCTGTTAATTTCTTTCCCATTTATAGCTTCTATTTTTCATTAAAAAGCTTAAATAAAACCTACTTATAACTTTTTAGGCTTTATTTATTATTTTCACCATTTTCCCCCAACTTTTGCAAAATTACGATTTTACCCCAATATTTTGGCAAAATTGCAGTTTTGCCCCTGATTGAATTTTATTGATCCAGACTGCATTTTTGGCTCTCAAGAACTTTTCTGACTCTTTTCTAATCATTACCGGGTTCGTTTTTATTTTATTTCCACTTTTTGCTTTCCCGGCCCTCGGGAAGCACTATTCCGACCCTTATGTCGGTTTAGCGATTTTCTATCGTTTCGGAGCCTCAAATGGACGTTTCACTAGTATTTAAAACGTTCATTTAGACTTTCCCGACCTAGGTCTCCGAGGCTCGGGTTTTCCGTTCCCGACTCAGACCTTTATTTTATTTCCAAAAACGCCCCCCCCTCGGGGTCGGTTTTTCAATCTCACTCACGTTTTTCATTTTTAAGGGGACGGGTTACTATTCACGACCCACCCCTTAAATTTTCCTTATTCAATTTTTCCGTTAGGGACTCGGGTTTCCGTCCCGGCCCTAACTTTTATTTTAAATTCCTATTTTACCCCGAATGCCGTTTTTGAAATTTCGGCAGCATTTCGGCGTAATTTTAAGGCTTCCAGCGTTAGGTACGCCTCGAACCGTATGTACCTGTCACGTACTATACCACAAGCCTATTTTATGTAAAAGTTTTCTAAACTTTTACATAAAAACCCACAAATTTCCAATTTCACATTATCACCCACATTACAAAATTTTTTTCACAATTTTACCCTTAATTTGGTTTTGATTTTCACAACTAAACCGAACCAAATTTTGTCAAACTTTCACCACATTTTAGGCTATTCAAATGTCACATTTTTAACACATTTTCAGGCCCATTTTCTTTGCATTTTCAACCAAATTTCCTAGGGTTTTTACACTTGTATAACCCACGGCCAAAGAATGAAAACATGCCAAAAATTTTTGTTTCATTCTTTCCATTATAAATTCATCATTTGCATATTGAAATGCATAATTTCAATCCACCAATTACCACATAAAACCATGAAAATTTTCTTCCAACCATTAACAAAACCCCACGGCCACCTTATGAATTTCACACAAGAAATTTTTTTTCAAACTTTCCACAATGAAATACAAGCTTTATTCTTCACAAAATTAAACTTAGAAAGCATATTAGCAATTAACCACAAAGTTTTCTCATTGGTTACCTAAGGTAACCCACGGATTTCCCCTTGAAAAACCAACAAAATTTTGGTTTTTTTTTTAATGAATTTGCATGGTTTTCTTCCTTATTCCATCCTTAACAAAACCCAACATCAATTCAATGGAAAACAACCAAAAATTTTCCATCTTTTTCTCACTATTCACCCACGGATTTTAAGAAGAAAAACCATGAAAAATTCAAGTGCAAGGGAAGTTACCTTAGTCAAATGCTTCCTTTGTCTTCAAGGAACACTTTGACACTCTTTTTTGTGAAGAAATGTTGAAGAAAATCTTGGTTTCCGTTGGGTTGCTCACGTACATGCCATGGAAGAAAAACTTAGCAAATTTTGTTATGGCTTTTGCCTTTCAAAAGTTTCGGCCCTTTTTGTTTCTAAGTTGCCGACTTAACCATGCAAGAAAGCCAATTAATTTGGCTCTAAACCAATCAAAATTTGACATCTTTCCAAGCCATTTCTTTCCCCATTTTTCAAAAATTAAAAATGGAAATTTTTGGCCAAATCTTGGCCTTTAGATCAAAAGCTAAATGAATCATGGCCTTTCATTCCACCAACCACCATTTTCTTTCATTTATTAATCTAGATTTATGATGTCATAATTACAAAAGTGAAAGTTGACTTTGACTTTCACTATTCACATTAATTCGACTACTTTTTGACCGATACCGGTTCGAGCCGAAATTTTCCTGAAATCGTCCCGGCGTGTTCCTGAGGTCTCCTGTGCAGTCGGATCAATTTAATCTGCTTCCGTTTGATCAAAATCAATCCTGGAAGTTTACCGTCTTTTATTGCTCCGGTTAGGGTTTTTAATGCCGATTTTGGCACCGTTTCACCCGTTTCAACTCAGTGAATTTTTCCAACACTGAATTCTTACTCGTCAGTATTGTTAGAACATTTTCATATATTCTAAACAATATAAATACATTTATTTCACTCTTTAAATAGTACAAATTGTTATATACATACAATTGTACATTTTCATCCGAGAACTGCCTGAATTTCCCGGTTGTCACACTTGAGCAGGGACAAATCGAAACCTTGACCGATCTTGATCTCTTCTTGGAGCGTCGATTGGAGGGTCATGTCAGACAATCTCCCTATCAAAATCTTGATCTCGCTGTCACATAGCTCCTTTGTAGTGCTCCTGACAAGGCACTAATAGTCATAGGCATAGTAATATACTTCTGACTCCGTGCATCGGCAACCTTATTGGCTTTCCCCAGATGGTATAGGATCTCATGGTCGTAATCCTTACCAACTCTAGCCATCTACGCTGCCTCATGTTGAGCTCTTTCCGCGTGAAGATACATTTGAGGCTCTAGTGGTTGATGTAAATCTCGCACGTGACTCCGTACAGGTAGTGCCTCCATGCTTTTATCGTAAAAACTATCGCTACTAGCTCCAGATCACACGTTGGGTAGCTCTTCTCAAGGTTTTTGAGTTGTCGTGAAGCATACGCGACTACTCTACCACTCTGCATCAACACAGTTTCCAACTTTGTTTTAGATGCGGCGCTTAAATCACAAAGCTTCCCTGACCAACATTTGAAATGGTCAGCATTGGAGCGCTTATGAGTCTTCATTTCAGCTCTTGAAAGCTTTCCTCACACTTGTCGATTCACTTATTATAATGACCGCCATTTTTATGGCACCTACTTACCATGTAATAAGTCATTAAGGAATAAAATGGACATAATTTAATGTCTTTTAGTGCAAATTTAAGAAACACGGTCAAGTACACGATTGTGTAAGAGGCTGTGTACCGCTCAGATAGATGAAGGTATTTCAAAGACATGGCCGTGTTGAGTAGTCTCAACTAGTACATGCCTGTGTCTGAAATGTACACGCCCGTGTTGCGTTGCACACGCACGTGTAAGAGTCCGTGTAGAAGGCTGTGTAATGAGCCGAGAGCCACTGTAATGACTCTCATGAATTATGAAACTTAATTACTGTGTAATGATATAATTAAGTTAATAAGCACAGTGTGCTTTTCAGTTGAATGAATTAAACAGGAATAGTAATGTTTAATTACTATTCATGCAGTGAAAGGTGTAATCGACAGTGAAATCGGTCCACCCTATTATGTGAGTATGCGTTGAGACACGCAATATCAAGAAACCGGTCTAGACGACCATTTCATGATACAGAACTGATGAGCTAGTCATCAGTACGCTCAGACTGGTCATCTGAGCGCAGCAGTGATAATTGCCCTAATAGATGTACAGTATCGAGAAAAGTGATCTAGATGACCTCTTCTCGCCCAGAGACTGACAAAATCAGAGTCAGAACGCTCAGATTAGTCAGTCAGATAGTGAATAGTGAACAGTGAATAGTGAGAAACGCAGTGTCAGGTTAGTGGCCAAGACGGCCTTAATCTGGCATAAAACTGACATATTAATAGTCAGCAGGCTCAATCTGGTCAATTGAGCATAAAATGTAGATTTTGTTTAAAAGATACGCAGTATCGGGAAGAGGGTCAAGACGACCTTTTCTCGCCCCGAAACTGATATATTTAGACTCAGGACGCCCAAATTAGTCAATCGGACACCTGACACGTTTTTCGAGACGGGATCATACAGATCCCGAAAACTGGTCTAAAAGACCTCAGATGGACGTAAAACTGATAAATTTGAAATCATCACGTCCAAATTAGTAAAGGGAGATTGTTTTTGAAATTTCACGCGAAAACGCCTCGTTATGCGTGCACAGTGTAGGCCTAACCACAGTATCAAGAAATTGGTCAAGATGACATTTTCTTGATATAAAATTGATATATTTGGAATTAAAATGCTCAAATTAGTCATTTGAGCACAAAAAGTAATTTTTGGCCGGGAACCATGCAGTATCGGGAAACTGGTCGAGACGACCTCGGATGAAGATAAAACTGATATATTTGGGTTCAGCACGCCAAAATTAGTCAGTATAGCCTATCTTAAAATTTTTCAAAAAATTAGTATAAAGGACGAAATTTTGGGGATTCTAGAAAAACAGCCCCCATATTTTTCTAATCTCATTTTCTCCCTCCCCACACCACACGAAGATGAACAGTGACCGACCATCGAATCCGGCCTCCGTTTTCGACACCGCTGGCACCATTGGAAAGCTCTCGACGAGCTGAGTCCAACGGTATGCCGAGTCAACGGAACCGACGTCGGAGAACGCCGCACGCGCCGCCTAAAGCCGCCGGTGGCCGAATTTTTCAAACCATGATTTCTCCGCCGTCCGACGTCCAAATGCCACGATTCCGGTCCCAATGGATTCGTGGTGAAGAGTAGAATAAAACCCAGGCTTCATTTCACATCAACAGCACCGGATCGCACCGCCCAAGGTTCACCGTCGCAGTCGCCATCGCCACCGTCGAATCTCACTATTCCGGCGGAGTTGAGTTGCAAGGTCGGTATCAAAATGCTCAGAACAACACGTAGATCAAAAGCCCCAAATCAATTTTGGGCAACAACGCCGGAAAATGAAGATCCAACATCGCCGCCGTCGCTGACTTTTCGAGGGCCGATTTCCGGTAATAGGAGCCTCGATTGGTGAAATTGACACCACCAATGGGTTCCTCTCGTCGAGCTCTTCAAGATGGTGGTCGCCACTCCCATCGCTGCCGTGGTCAACGCCGGTCAACGACCGGTCAATGCCGGTCAACGGCGGTCAACGCCGGTCAACGGCGACCCGGAGACCAAAAATTGAAGAATTGCCCGTTGGCCTATTTTTTACGTTCCGGACACATCCGTGGCATCGGAATTACAAACCAGAGTTTCAAAAGTGGAGAATGATGATTCAAAGATTGTGCAATCGAGATCGAACGGTTCACCCGACCGCCGACGGGAACGATTTTGGTAGTGGTTTTGATCCCTTGATTCCTCAATTTATTGTTAGAAATAATTATGGTTTACTGACTTGAGGAATTGTAAGAAAAAAGGATGAACTGTTGAAAAAGAGAATGTGAGGAAATGTGAATATTTTTACGTAAAAAGCGGAGCTTTTACGTAAAAATTAGGCCTCTGGTTAAGTACGTGGCAGGTTAGAATAGGTTAGATGGTTTTGAGGCGTTTTCTAAACGCTGAAAACCCAAAAATTAAGCGGAAATGCTGCCGAAATTTCTAAAACGGCACAAAGGGGTATTTTAGGAAACGAGGGGTGAATATTTGATCGGGATGGAAACCCGAGCCCCCTCGATGACCTAGGTCCAGGAAAGAAGGGCGGACGTTTACAGGATTAGTGAACCACCCAATTAGAAATCTCGAAATGTAAGAAAACGACCCCTAGATCAGAATAGTGCCACCTGAGGGACGGGTATGATCTAAGTATAAAATTTGGGGCGATTACATCGGTAACGATAGCCTGACAGGCTAAATGGTCATACGGGAGGTATTCAGTCAGTTGACTGGTCGGTTAGCCAGTCAAGGACCAAGTCGGAATGGGATAGTGAGAGACAGTGATTAATTTGTCAAGTAGACAAATTAATCAAGCACGATTAAAAATTAGATATCAAATTTCCCAAAGTAGAGCAGTTGGGTACCGATAGGCATCAGTACCATACAACGATAAGTTTATTAGTTCCTAACGATAGAGTGACATAAGAGCGATGTTAATTAATTTATTAGGCAAATAAATTAATTAACAATGATTAGAAAATCAAATTCTTAAGAAGAGGGCAATTAGTACCGATAAGGATCGGTACCACATAACGAGAATTTTTATTAGTCACTAATGACCACGGTGACCTAAGAGTGAATGTTAATGTAATGCATTATGATTACAGGGAGGTACCTGTATTGTGACGAAGGCGAGAGTATAAACTGTCTGCTGACAGGTAAGTACAACTCCGCCTACAGCGTAAATAAAATGAATTTAAAATGATGCTTTTCCAGTACTTTAAGTATGTATCTTGCACACGATACTACACAGCATACATAAGAGCATATAGTTTCACAATCGAGTAGATTGATGAAAGAACAAGTTAGAAGCCATAGATCCCTACCGCGTAGGATTGGGGACAGCTTAGAGAAGCGTATGGCTAAAACAGTTAAACAAGATGGAAATAAATAGGTGTGTCGTACTGGCTCCTTCAGTTGAAGGGGTTTCCAGTTAAAGAAAGTTAAGGCCAAAAGTTGAGCATCAGTTGATGGCTCTTCGGCATTAGTTGACCTCGGGCGTTACCGTTGGTCTGCGCGCACACGGTACTAACACATGGACCCTAAATAGACAAGAAAAGAAAAGAGAAGTTTGAAGCATAAATGAACATAACCGGACCATGCATTAGTTATAGTTCGCTATGCTTTCTTTTTCAGTAGAGTGCATACAGTACACGATGCTTCTGTCATGCATAAAGTATGTGACGTTTTATATTCAGTGTTATGACATGTTATGTGATGACATGATATGTGAGCTGATATGTGATATGCTTATATGGTATGTGATTTATTAAGTGATATATCTCATGCTTAGGATTTTAAGTATGTGTTATGTTTTAAACATGTTTTGCGGTTAACATGTTGTACTTACTGGGCGTAAAGCTCACGGAGTGTGTTCATGCTGTAGGTAAGCTTCCTATAGCGTAAACACCAAGGGGCGATGATGGCGGCGGAGGTGGATGTGAGGATGAGGTTATGGATACACCGCGAGTATTCTTCCTCACAGTATGAGTAAATAGTATTTTGAACGGTGACAGTTAAACAGTATTTTGAATAGTAAAGATTAATTGGTATTTTAGAACAGTAAACAGTATATGTATGAATAGTATATTTAAATAGTGTCTGGTGAATATTAATCAGATAAACAAGTATATAAGTGTGTATGTATAATTGAAATCCTTATGTTTTTCAAATTCCGCATTTTAATAGTATACGTATGTGAATAGTAAATACGTACGTGTATATTAAAAAAATCCCTCTAAATTTATGGTATTAAATTCAGCAAGTTTAAGTATCCGTTTTAAAGAGGAAGTATAAGTAAAAGTAGCAGAAAGCAAGTAATAGAGTTTACAGTGACGGTCCAGGCCGCTGAGGGCACGGGGCGTCACACTTATACCTCTTTCCCTTCTTGGTGAGCGCTGTGAGCGGAGCAGCTAACTTTGAGTAGCCTTCGACTAAGTGTAGGTAACATCCTGTTAGTTTAAAGAAACTGTGAATTCCCATTACGTTCCTCTGAGCTGGCCACGTGCTAACTGCATCAATTTTTATCGAGTCCACATATACTCCTTCCTTGGGACTACGTGGCCTAGGAAATGGACCTTCTCCAGCCAAAACTCGTACTTGGAGAACTTGGTGTACAACTGATGGTCCTGTTGCATGCGCAAAATGATAATTAAGTGCTCTTCGTGCTCTTCCTTTGTCTTAGAGTGTATAAGTATGTCATCAATGAACACAATGACAAACTTATCCAAATAGTCCTTGAACATGCGGTTCATCCGGTTCATGAAAGTTGCTGGTGCATCCGTTAATCTGAGCGACATGAACAGAAACTCGTAATGTCCGTACCGTGTTTGAAAGGCTGTTTTGGGTACATCTTCTTTCCTAATTCGTAGTTGATGGTACCCTGAACGTAGATCGATCTTCGAGGACATTGCAGCATCTCAGAGCTAATCAAATAGATTGTCAACCCACGACAATGGATGCTTGTTCTTAATCATAATCCTATTAAACTCTCTGTAGTCGATGCACATTCTCAGTGGTCCATCTTTCTTCTTCACGAATGGTATGGGTGCTCTCCAGGGTGAATAGCTCTGTCGAATGAATCCCTTATCTATTTAGTCCTTTAGCTGGGCTTGGAGCTCTTTTAGCTCTACAGGGCCCATTCCGTAGGGGGCCTCAAAGATGGGGCTGATTCTAGTAGACGTTCAGTCTCGAACGAGATCCCGCGCTCTGGTTGGAGTCCTGCAAGATCTTCTGGAAATATCTCCATGAATTCCCTGACTATCAGTATGTTGTCAGGTCCTATCTCTATTCCTTGAGTCTTATCTGCTACGTATACTAGGAAGTCCGTGCATCCACTGGATAGCATCTCGCGAGCCTTCACTACTGATATCATCGTCTTTGGTTGCTCTGGCGACAAACCCTTGTAGATGAACTTTTCACATCCGATTGGTTCGAAAACGATTTTTCACCTTCAACAGTTTATGACAACGTTGTGTCCTAAGCTTTTTAGCAGAATCTGATGATGCAACGAATGGGGTGGCTCCCGAATCAAGTAAAACTAACACATCAAAGTTGGTGATAGAAAGCTGGCCTGTCACCACTACAGAAGCTACAGCTTCAGCATCACTCGTCGCGTAAGTCGAGATTCTCTTTTAGATGTCTGAAGCTTTCAGTCTGCCTTGTGTGATTAAAGGGCCTTCGATCCTGGTCTAGATGGCGTGAAATTAATTATTCCCAGTGTGGGGTTGATTCTGTCGCCTCTGTGGGTTGGAGTGCCAGTTTTTGGCATAGTGGCCTTCATTGCCACAGATGAAACAACCACTTGCTCTCTGCTTGCATTTTCCTAGGTGCCTCTTTTCGCATCTCGTGCACGTCGGGTATTGGCTGTCATTCCTTCCTGGTCGTCTCTCTTCTGGGGAAATTCTTCTGTGAATCTTGATTGCCTTAATTCCCCTTTTCTCTTGTTGTTGTTATGGGAATGCCTACTATTCTGGCCGGTTCCCACATTCTGTCCTCTGTGTTGTAACTCCGGGTTCTGCTTCCCCTGAGCCTGCTCAGCTTGTGTTTTCTCCTCTTTTCGTGCCTTAAAATTCTGCGCCTGTCGCTCCTTATCATGAGCCGACCAATACTCAGCTCAGATAGCCTTGCTGACACATTCTACTAGTGTCGCTGGTTCGTGGCTTCAGCTACAGACCCAAACTGCGATTTCCGTTCTGAACATCTTCAGCATTCGTCTAACTCTCTCCTTTTAGTCAGTACCAAATCTGGAAAAATTTGAGCCAACTGCTTAAATTTCTTGACTACCTCCATAACAGTCACACTACCTTGGCGCAGGTTGTTGAAATTGTCTTACTGCACTGCTAGTGCTTCCTCGTTGAAGTACATCTCCTTGAATTCCTCAATGAAATCGCTCCAGCTCATCTCTCTGATGTTCCTCCTAATGGTTACCATCTTCCACCACTAACGCGCCTCATTGCGCAGGGTGAAGGATGCGTACATCACTTTCTCTCTCTATCTGTTAACCCTATAAAATCCAAGATTACTTGGATATCCGTTAGCCAATCATCGGCCTCTATAGGGTTAGTGATTCCTAAGAATTCTAACGCTTTCATGCGTCAGAATCTCTCATACAAGTCGCCTTCCCTAGGGATTGGCAAAAAAAAAAACAATTGCTGCTATGAGAGTAACGATTACTATAGGCGCTAGTGCCTCCTAGGCTGGAGGAGCTACTTGTTCCCTTAGAGTTTCTGGGGCTGCTAGAGCCTCCTGTGCTAGCATCTTTACTGACTGTGGTGCCTGGGGTTGCTGGCCCAGTTGTTCCCTAAGCTGGTTTAGCTCCGGTTGCTAGTTCTCCATCATCTCTCGCATGGCTGCGATCTGTGCTATCAACTCATCCTCTCAGGATGCTGGGTTTAACTAAGCTCTCATTCTTGCCATGTTTTCCTATGTAACCCTATCGTACAGCGGGAAAGGAAAATATGTCTCTTAAATTCTATACTTGGGACTCGTATCACATATCATTTTCTTTCTTACTTAACAATCTTACTTAAACATTATGGATATAAATATACACACTATATCCATCTTTCTTTCTGTCATACTGTGATGTTCAATACAATTGCCGCATTGTATTAGGACATCGTCTGAGTGCTAGGATTCGTCCTGCACTTTCTATCATATCATACTCACACTTGTGGAAAAAAAATTATATCTGGCCCCTAGGGCAAAGCTTTACTGCTTATCTCATAATGTATTTCACATAATATATATACATATATTCAAGATTCTAGTTTAGCGAGAGTGACACACACTTCCCCTATAGAATCCCAACAAGTACATTATGCTACAACTGACGGGGCAGAGCTACTGCTTCCCTCTATATTTTTTTTTCATAACTAACATTCCTGCAGAAGGGTTACTACTATTGGAAGGACAATCCTGATTCAGTATTAGGCATCTCCTCATCATCACTATCGCTGAGTGAGTACTCCTCTGGGTTCTCCTCTTCTTCTCAGTCAAAACTGACCTCATCATCGCTGACTATGATGACTTGGGGTTCGTACATCCCCATCTATTCGTCATTACTAAAGCGGTTGGGGATCTCCTCTCCCTCATCGTCGGGATGGGCGTCGGAAAGAGTCTCGCTATCTTCCTCTTTCATGGGGTGTTCGGGAGACATACGGGTTGGTTCAGGGTTCTCCATCGGCTCCCTATTGCCCTTGTGTACTTCTGGCTGATGCTCGGCCATGAACTCTTCATCGGCCAGTTGGGGTGCTGGTTCTACCGGGTCACCCTCCATAATGGTGGCTGCTATAATGCCTTGGGCTTGTACAGGGTTCCCGGGGTTGAGCACTTTTCTCTCGGCGTTCACTATCTCCTTGATAAGGCTTGCTAGTCTTGCTTGATCGCTCTTCTAATTCTGTTTGGCAAGGTCTCTTTCTCTCTTTGGGTCTTCTCCTGTCTTGATCCACTTTTGTCTCGGCATGTATTGTAGAAGTCCATATCGATTCCTTGTAGCGAACAGCATACGTTAGAACTATATCACCGGACATCAGCTACAGTCTTTCAGTCCGATGAACAAATTCTCGTATATCCATAACTCTAGGGAACTTAGGCGGTTTCACTCCCTGCTTGCCCATAAAGAAAAACTAGGCCTGATGCTGGACTGCTCTCAGAGATTGGCTCGATCGTGGTATGGCGAAACTCGACACAGTTAAGAGCTCATCCTGGTCATAAGGATCCCGATACACACGAGAGTATCTTCCTGAGAGATATCAACAGCCAACAGGACTCAGTTATCCTGATCAATGGCGTACAATTGGGGAATCACTTTGATAATGTGAAACCAGTCCTAACATTCTCATGGAGTGCAGCAGTACTGTTTGCCACTCGAAACTTAGTGGACAACTAGCCTTGAAGATCGGTACAACTCGGGCAACAATCCATGTTCTTTCTCTGAGCAGTTCTCTAGCACTGCACGGTCGTAATTTTTCGTATAATGATCTCAGCATCTTTTCAGCTTGTCCTCGCCATCATAGATTTCGTCGTTTCATTACTATAAAATGTTATCTTTAATAGATAAACATTTACTAACTAAAAAATAAAACTAACTTACTTCGACAGATGAGGCAGGCATGTGGCGATGTAAGGTAGGATGGCAGGAAACCGCTCTGATACCAATTGTGACGCCCCGTGCCCTCAGCGGCCCGGACCATCACTGTAAACTCTATTACTTACTTCTTTAGCTTTTACTTATACTTCCTCTTTAAAACCGATACTTAAACTTGCTGAATTTAATACTATAAATTTAGAGGGATTTTTTTTTAATATACGTGTACGAATTTACTATTCACATACGTATACTATTAAAATGTAGAATTTGAAAAACATAAGGATTTCAATTATACATACACACTTATATACTTGTTTATCTGATTAATATTCACCAGACACTATTTAAATATACTATTCATTCATATACTGTTTACTGTTCCAAAATACCAATTAATCTTTACTATTCAAAATACTATTTAGCTGTCACCGTTCAAAATACTATTTACTCATACTGTGCGGAAGAATACTCGTGGTGTATCCATAACCTCATCCTCACATCCACCTCCGCCGCCATCATCGCCCCTTGGTGTTTGCGCTATAAGAAGCTTACCTACAGCATGAACACACTCCGTGAGCTTTGCGCCCAGTAAGTACAACATGTTAACTGCAAAACATGTTTAAAACATAACACATACTTAAAATCCTAAGCATGATATATATCACTTAATAAATCACATACCATATAAGCATATCACATATCAGCTCACATATCATGTCATCACATAACATGTCATAACACTGAATATAAAACTTCACATACTTTATGCATGACAGAAGCATCGTGTACTGTATGCACTCTACTGAAAAAGAAAGCATAGCGAACTATAACTAATGCATGGTCCGGTTATGTTCATTTATGCTTCAAACTTCCCTTTTCTTTTCTTGTCTATTTAGGGCCCATGTGTCAGTACCGTGTGCGCGCAGACCAACGGTAACGCCCGAGGTCAACTAATGTCGAAGAGCCATCAACTGATGCTCAACTTTTGGCCTTAACTTTCTTTAACTGGAAACCCCTTCGACTGAAGGAGCCGGTACGACACACCTACTTGTTTCCATCTTGTTTAACTGTAATAGCCATACGCTTCTCTAAGCTCTCCCCAATCCTACGCGGTAGGGATCTATGGCTTCTATCTTATTCTTTCATCAATCTACTCGATTGTGAAACTATATGCTGTTATGTATGCTGTGTAGCATCGTGTGCAAGATACATACTTAAAATACTGGAAAAGCATCATTTTAAATTCATTTTATCCATGCTGTAGGCGGAGTTGTACTTACCTGTCATCAAACAGTTTATACTCTCGCCTTCGTCACAATACAGATACCTCCCTGTAATCATAATACATTTCGTTAACATTTACTCTTAGGTCACTGTGGTCATTAGTGACTAATAAAAACTCTATCGTTAGTGATACCGATCCTTATCGGTACTAATTGCCCTCTTCTTAAGAATTTGATTTTCTAATCATTGTTAATTAATTTATTTACCCAATAAATTAATTAACATCGCTCTTAGGTCACTCTATCATTAGGAACTAATAAACTTATCGTTGTGTGGTATCGATGCCTATCGGTACCCAACTGCTCTACTTTGGGAAATTTGATATCTAATTTTTAATCGTGCTTGATTAATTTGTCTACTTGACAAATTAATCACTGTCTCTCATTATCCCATTCCGACTTGGTCCTTGACTGGCTAACCGACCAGTCAACTGACTGAATACCTCCCGTATGACCATTTAGCCTGTCGGGTTACCGTTACTGATGTAATCACCCCAAATTTTATACTTAGATCACACCCGTCCCTCGGGTGGCACTATTCTGATCTAGGGATCGTTTTCTTATATTTCGAGATTTCTAATTGGGTGGTTCACTAATCATGTAAACGTCCGCCCTTCTTTCCTGGACCTAGGTCATCGCGGGGGCTCGGGTTTCCATCCCGATCACATATTCACCCTTCGTTTCCTAAAATACCCCTTTGTGCCGTTTTAGAAATTTCAGCAGTATTTCCGCTTAATTTTTGGGGTTTCCGGCGTTTAGGAAACGCCTCAAAACCATCTAACCTATTCTAACCTGCCACGTACTAAACCAGAGGCCTAATTTTTACGTAAAAGCTCCGCTTTTTACGTAAAAATATTCACATTTCCTCACATTCTCTTTTTCGACATTTCATCCCTTTTTCTTACAATTCCTCAAGTCAGTAAACCATAATTCATACATAATTATTTCTAACAATAAATTGAGGAATCAAGGGATCAAAACCACTACCAAAATCGTTCTCGTTGGCGGTCGGGTGAACCGTTCGATCTCGATTGCACAATCTTTGAATCATCGTTCTCCACTTTTGAAACTCCGGTTTGCAAATCCGATGCCGCGGATGTGTCCGGAACGTCAAAAATAGGCCAATGGGCCATTCTTCAATTTTCGGTCTCCGGGTCGCCGTTGACCGGCGTTGACCACGGTGGCGATCGGAGTAGCGACCACCATCTTGAAGAGCTCGACGAGAGGAACCCATTGGTAGTGTCAATTTCACCAATCTAGGGTCCTATCACCGGAAATCGACCCTCGAAAAGTCGGCGACAGCGGTGGTGTTGGATCTTCATTTTCTGGCGTTGTTGCCCAAAATTGATTTGGTGCTTTTGATCTACGTGTTGTTCTGAGCATTTTGATACCGACCTTGCAACTCAACTCCGCCAGAATAGCGAGATTCGATGGTGACGATGGCGACGGCGACGGTGAACCTTGGGCGGCGCGATCCGGCGGCTGTTGATGTGAAATGAAGCCTGGGTTTTGTTCTACTCTTCACCACGAATCCATTGGGACCAGAATCGTGGCATTTGGACGTCAGACGGCGGAGAAATCGCGGTTTGAAAAATTCGGCCACCGGCGGCTTTAGGCGGCGCGTGCGGCGTTCTCCGACGTCGGTTCCGTCGACTCGGCACACCTTGGACTCAGCTCGTCGAGAGCTTTCCAATGGTGCCAGCGTTGTCGAAAATGGAGGTCGGATTCGATGGTCGGTCACTGTTCATCTTCGTGTGGTGTGGGGAGGGAGAAAAGATTGGAAAAAAAATTAATGGGGGCCCTTTTTACAAAAATCTAAAAATTTCGACCCCTTTATACTAATTTTTTGAAAAATTTTAAGATAGGCTATACTGACTAATTTGGGTGTGCTGAACCTAAATATATCAGTTTTATATCAAGAAAAGGTCATCTTGACCAATTTCTTGATACTGTGGTTAGGCCTACACTATGTTGACACTATGCACGCATAACGAGGTGTTTTCGCGTGAAATTTCAAACACAGTCTCCCTTGACTAATTTGGACGTGCTGATTTCAAATTTATCAGTTTTACATCCATCTGAGGTCTTCTAGATCAGTTTTTGGGATCTACATGACCCCGTCTTAAAAAACATGTCAGGTGCCCGATTGACTAATTTGGGCGTCCTGAGTCTAAATACATCAGTTTCGGGGGGAGAAAAGGTCGTCTTGACCCTTATCCCGATACTGCGTATATTTTAAACAAAATCTACATTTTGTGCTCACTTGACCAGATTGAACCTGCTAACTATTAATATGTCAATTTTATGCCAGATTAAGGCCGTCTTGGCCACTAACCTGACATTGCATTTCTCACTATTCACTAATCACTATTCACTTTTCACTTTTCACTATCTGACTGACTAATCTGAGCGTTCTGACTTTGATTTTGTCAGTCTATGGGTGAGAAGAGGTCATCTAGACCGCTTTTCTCGATACTGTACATCTATTAGGGCAATTATCACTGCTGCGCTCCGATGACCAGTCTGAGCGTACTGATGACTAGCTCATCAGTTCTGTATCATGAAATGGTCGTCTAGACCGGTTTCTTGATATTGCGTGTCTCAACGCATACTCACATAATAGGGTGGACCGATTTCACCGTCGGTTGCCCTTTTCACTGCATGAATAGTAATTAAACGTTACTATTCCCATTTAATTCATTCAACTAAAAAGCACACTGTGTTTATTAACTTAATTACATCATTACATAGGAATTAATTTTCATAATTCATGAGAGTCATTACAGTGGCTCTCGGCTCATTACACAGCGTTCTACACGAACTCTTACGCGTGCGTGTGCAACGCAACACGGGCGTGTACATTTCAGACATGGGCGTGTACTAGTTGAGACTACTCAACACGGCCATGACTTTGAAATACATTCATCTATCTGAGCGGTATACAACCTCTTACATGATCATGTACTTGACCGTGTTTCTTAAATTTGCACAAAAAGACATTAAATTATGTCCATTTTACTCCTTTGTGACTTATTACATGGTAAGTAGGTGCCATGAAAATGGCGGTCATTACACTCAACCACTGTTGTTGGTCCGTGGCTTCCACCACATACTTGGACTGCAATGTCGGTTCTGAACATCTTCAGCATCCTTCTGTCCCTTTCCTTTTTGGTTGGCACTAGGTCGGGACATAGTCGGGCTAGCTGCTTGAACTTGCGGACAGCTTCTATTATAGTCATACTACCTTGGCGTAGATTGTTGAACTCATCTTGTTTTGCTGCCAAGGCTTCATCATTGAAATACATTTCTCTGAACTCAGTAATGAAGTCTGCCCAGTTCGTTGCATTAATGTCTCTCCTGATAGCCACTGTCTTCCACCACTGTCGTGCTCCTTTGCGTAGGGTAAGGGATGCACACAGTACCTTTTCCCTCTCAATTAGCCCTACAAGGTCTAGGATGACTTGGATGTCAGTTAGCCAGTCATCTGCCTCGATAGGGTTAGTTGTCCCCTAAAACTCTGGTGCCTTCAGATGCCGAAATCGCTCGTATAAGTCACCATCTCTTGAGACTGGTAAGGGAACATCTGCTGCTGCCGGAGCAACCACAACTGGTGGTGCTGGAGCTGCCTGGACTGGTGGGGCTACTGGGTCAGCTTAGGCTGGCACCTCTACGGGTTGTGGTGTCTGAGATTGTTGGTTGAGTTGCTCCCTGAGCTGAGCAAGCTTTTGTTGTTGGTTCATCATCATCTCCTGCATGGCTGTGAGCCGTGCCATTAACTCGTCTTCTTGAGTGGCTTGATTAGTCTGAGCTCTTGTTCTTGCCATTTCTTTTGATGTAACCCTATCACACAATGGGAAAAGAACTATAAGTTTTGCTTTTATCACACTTTATACTTGGGACTCGTATCACATATCATCTTAATGATTTTACTCAATCATCATGAATATAGGTATACGTATTATATCTTTCCTTTCTTTTTCTTTACTGTGATATTCAATACGATTTGTATCTTAATTTATCGTATTGAAACATCTTCTAAGTGCTAGGACCTATCCTGCACATACTGTCACACTATACTCATGTGTGAAAAACATATCTGAGCCCTCGAGCAATGGTGTTGCTTTTCATATATCATAAGAAAGTACATAACTTTGACTTTGGTTTATTGGGAGTGATACACCCTTCCCAAGATACGGTCTCAACAAGTACATTAACTTAGGTCTAGCGAGGAAAGCTACTGTTTCCTTTTATACATATATACATAGCTTAGACAAAACTATCGAGGTAGAGTGTAGTTACTCTGACGTGATCACTGATTCTGGATCGGACATCTCTTCGTCGTCACTCTCATGGAGGGGGAATTCTTCCGGATCCTCCTCGTCCTCCGAGCCTGAACTGACCTCATCATCACTACCGATAATGACTTGAGGTTCCAACTCATACTCCTCCATCTCCTCATCATCATTAGAGAAATAAGGGGATGTCATCATTATCCTCTGGTTCCTCAAAGTGGTACTCAGCCAATGGTATAGCTAGAATAAGGTCCTCCTCGTGAGCGGCAAGATTAGCAACATTGCATGCCCGCTCTAGTTCCTAACGTTGATCGCATCGACTTCGGCATGCTCTATCTCTTGAAGGAAACGCCTCAAATCTTGATGTCGTGGAGGGTAGGGAACAAGTTCCCTAACGTCCCTGGGTAGCCCTCTCCAAACTAGCTCAGCTACTTCTCGGAAAGAGCGATCGAAGGGAATGTAGGGTAGCATCGTGTCCTTATACCTCCGATAATAATGCGCCATGGTCTTTCCTTCGTCGACATCCCACATACCCAAGGGGACGTCATACCTCCTCTCGTGCATGTCTCTCCATGTGCCGAAATTCCTATCTAGACCATAGAGTTTCTCGAATGTGGGTGGTGCAAACATGGCATGGAGTTCTTGGTAGAAGGTAGCCCAATCTGGCACTGGTCTTCCCTCCCTTCGCTGGTCCAGCCACCAAGCCAACGCTGGTCCATCTAACTTGCTACTTGCTAGCTCCACTTGCACGTGAGGTGGGGCATGGCAGGTACGAAAGGCGACCTCCACCTGCTGAACCCACCTCAACAGCTTCTAAGGCCTATGCCGACTATTGAACATATCTAAGCCCATCCCGGCGAAGGCATCACTTACTGCCCTATCGTCGTCTTGGTGCTAAGGGTCTATCGGTGTGGCCATACCTCCTATTATAATATAGATGTTAACTTATATACTGATACTGGTAGGAAACCTCTCTGATACCAATTGTGATGCCCTGAGCCCTAGGCGGCCCGGACAATCACTGTAAAACTATTGTTTCTTTACTTTTACTTATACTTTGTTGCAATTGAATATTACTGACTTAAAATATTTTTAATAGGTTACCCTAATTTTAGCAAAAAAAAATTTTTTTGATGCGTACGTATTTACTATTCTTGTACATGTACTATTAAAAGTGAAATTTGAAACATAATAAATTTAATCTTACAAACATACTTATACTGTTGATTTTGTGGAATAGTATTTTCGAATAGTATCAATCGGCTGCTATTCGAAAATACTATTCAACTATTACTATTCAAAAATATTGTATAACCATTACTATTTAAAAATACTATTTAACGATTACTATTTAAAAGTACCATTTACTGGTACTGTACTATTACTGTTCAAAATACTGTTTACTTAAACTGTGTGGAAGTTAAACTCGTATGGTGTCCATAACCTCGCCTCACATCTGCCTCCACCGCCGTCATTGCCCATCGTGGCTTATGCCATAGGACGCTTACCTACAGCATGAACACACTCCATGAGCTTTACGCCCAGTAAGTACAACATGTTAACCACAAAACATGTTTAAACATAATATATGCTAAAAAATGCATAAGCATGCAAGATGGTCACATATACCACTTAGCATATACCATATCATCACATATCATGTCATAGCATACAAACTTTACATACCATATGCATATAGATTACTTCATGTAAATGCATGTATCTTACTATAGCTGAAAGTATAGCGAACTAATGCGGACAGTGTACTATGCATGATCCAGTTATGTTCATTTATGCTTTAGTACTCTTTTCTTTCTCTTGTCTACTTAGGGCCCATTTGTCAATACCGTGTGTGCGCAGACCAACAGTAACGCTCGAGGTCAACTAATGCCGAAGAGCCATCAACTGATGCTCAACTTTTGGCCTTAACTTTCTTTAACCGGAAACCCCTTCGACTGAAGGAGCCGGTACGACACACCTATTTATTTCCATCTTGTTTAACTGCTCTAGCCATGCACTTCTCTAAGCTATCCCTAGTCCTATGCGATAAGGATCTATGGTTTCTAACTTGTTCTTTCATCAATCTACGCGATTGTGAAACTATATGCTCTTATGTATGCTGTGCAACATCATGTGCATGTAAGGCATACTTAACATACTGTAAAACCATCATTTTAACATCATTTTATTCATGCTGCAGGCGGAGTTGTACTTACCTAATTGCAAGCACTTGTATTCACACCTTTAGAAATTTGCAGGTTACTACATGTCATCAATAACGTCTCTCGTTAATATCTTCTCTAAGTCACCAATACTGTTAGTGACTAAAGTAGATAATTACTCGATACCGATTGCCGTCGGCACTACTTACTCTCTATCTCAAGAGTTAACTTATTTGTATGTGGTTAATTAATTTATGGCCCCATAAATTAACTACCACGTCCTTAGGCTACTTTTGCCTATACTCGTGTTTTCATGTGGTACAGGGGTCCCTCGGTACCCTATTGGCCTATCTGGGAATTTGGTGTCTAGTTTCCGTCACGTTTGATTAACTGTCTTCTTGACAGTTAAATCAACGTTCCTCATAATGTTGCTCTGAACACGGTCCTTGACTGATTTACCGATCAGTCAACCAACCAATTACCTTATGTTTTGGCAACTAGATAGCCTATCGGACTACTATACGTAGGCTTGGTATAGTAACTGTCGGGGTTACTTTGCTTGTTTAGGTGTGGTAGTCTACCAGGTTACCTTGCATTTTTGGTATAGTAGCCACCCAGGCTACCTCTACCATATTGCACTAAAAACGTCCTTTGTTCTGTGTGAAACCTCTCTTCGGGTTATGCACAAACCCTTTTTGAAAAACTTGTTTAAATCTAGGAATTCTTACAAAAAGGATTTTTTGTTTTTCATTTTGAAAGGGGTATGGCGTCCCCACATTTTTTTAAAAGCAAAGAGTTTGAAATGGTTTGAAAGGGGTATGGTGTCCGCACATTTTTGAAAACGAGTCTCACCTCACCCGTTGGAGGATGAGGGTGTTTTTGTTGAAATCCTTTCTAAGTCATTTAAAGGGAACACATGGTGAATGTGCTCAAAAGTGTGGTGTTGGACCACTTTTTGAAAATAATTTGAAACTTGTTCGAAAAGGCTTTGTTTGAGAATTTGGCGTTCATGAAACTTTTCATCCTCAATGAAATGAATAACTCTCGTGTTTATTTCGAAGCCTAACTCTAACTCTAACAGCTCCTAAATTCATCAAACCCGGGGCCTTTGTGCCCAGTTTTTATAAAAGTTCCAACTTTACACACTTTTAAAAACAGGTCTGTTTGGGGCCCGAAATGGCCGAATTTTTGAAATCCACTGAAGTCAATTTCAAGGTTTCGTCGAGATCTAAAACTTTTATGTTTTTACCAAAATCTGGTTCAACATCTAAAAGGGTCATTTTAATAAAAATCTGAGACTGTTCATTTGGTCTAGATTTGTTACTCCCAATTGTGGACACCGAACCAAAACCAGCCGAAAATTCTATTGCAAGTTCATTTTTGGCCAATGGCTATTTGATGCAAAAATAATCGTATCGAAATTTTCTTAAAACTTCATGTTTTACCAAATCCTAGATTCGGACCCTAAGTAGGTCAAAATGGCCAAAATCTGTGGCTTATCCTGTGGACAGATTTTGTGTCCAGCCACCCTCTACACACTCGTGCACACACATATCTCAAACTACTTGTAAACTAAAGTAAACATAACCACAACCACAAAAACATTAAAAACTGAAAGCTAAGGGCTCAAATAACTTATTACAACCTATGTGCATAAACAAATACACATAAATCTCCTTTGATCAAAAACTTAAAAACAACTAACCACAAAAGATGGGGGTTTTTTGGTTTATACCTTAGAGTGCTTTGATCCAAGCACAACCGAGCCAAGCGTGGCTATCAAGGCTTTATGGAAAATAAAGGGGGTTGAGGGGTCACTTGTGCTAGAATGAGAACACAAGGAAAACAAAACGTTTCTCTTAATATCAAGCCAAGATGAAAAACTAAACCATAGAAAAATTTCAGTTCTAGGGTCTTACCGAAACTACCTTGGAAGAGTGCACCTCTAGCAACTTGTGTGGCCAAGCTTTTGTGTGAAAGTTATGTGAAAATATGGGTGGTTTAGGGGCTGAAGAGGGGTCAGGTTTTCTAAAGAGAAAGGGGAGAGAAAGCTGTATTTTTCTTGTGAGCAAATGGGAAAAGTGAGACCTAAGGGTGGTTACACCTTTTTATAGGCAACTCTAAGCAACTTTGCTTAAATCTAAGCCCTCTTAATTAAGCCACAATTTAGCTCAATTGGGGGACAAAAATCTATGCTACAGCCCTTAAATTTTCAGAGGCCATGATGTGTGACAACCAGGAAATTCTGGCATTCTCAAAAGAAAATGTACAAATGTACATATATAACAATTTGTACTATTTAAAGAGTGAAATGAATGTATTTATATTGTTTAGAATGTATTAAAATGTTGTAACAATACTGACGAGTAAGAATTCAGTGTTGATAAAGTTCACTGAATTGAAACGGGTGGAACGGTGCCAAAAACGACATTGAAAACCTAATCGATGCATTATGGTGCACTAAAAAGATGAAAAACTTCCGGAATTGATTTTGATCAAACGGAAGCAGTATAAATTGATCCGACTGCACAGGAGACCTCAGGAAGCCGCCGGGACAATTTCAAGAAAATTTGACTCGAACCAACATCGGTCAAAAAGTAGTCGAATTAATATGAATAGTAAAGTCAAAGTCAAAGTTTTTACTTTGCATTTATGACATCATAAAGCCATTTATAAATGATTTAAAATTTGGTGGTTGGTGGCATTAATGGCCAATATTAAATTTGCTTCTGATCTAAAGGCTTAGATTTGGCCAAAATTAGCCAAATTAAATTTTGTGAAAATATGGAAAGAAATGGCATGAAATGTGTTGAATTTTCATTGGTTGGAAGCTAAATTAATTGGTTTCCTTTGTTACTTAAGTTGGCAAAACTTGGAACAAAAGGACCGAAGCCTTTCAAGCCAAAACAAAGAAGAAAAAAAAATTTTTCTAAGTGTCCTAGAGTGAACCCGTGAGCAACCAAGAGGAACTAAGCCAAAATTTCGAATTTCCTTCACAAAAGTGGTAGCAAACTCTTCATTGAAGTCAAGGGAAGCAAGAAATCAAGGTAGCTATCTTTGGTTTGCATTTTCTCTTGCTTTTTCATTGAAAAATCCGTGGGTTTGATGGCTTGAAGAATGAGAAAATTTGTGATTCATTTGGTTGATTTGGTGCTTAGGTTTTGTTAATGATTTGATTAGAAGAAAAACCATGCATTTTGTTTCAAGAAAAACAAAGTTTTGGTTGGTTTTTCAATGGTAAAACCGTGGGTTACCTTAGTGGTTGATGATGAATTCATTGTTGTTTAAGTGTTGTAATGCTTTAAATCATGTTTTGGTTAAATGGAAAGCATAATTTGCATGGTTAGAAAGCTTGGAAAAATTTTGGTATCTAAATTCCCTAAAATGGCCGTGTGGTGTAATTAGGGTTTGGTGAACATTTTTGCATAAATAATTTGATATTTGGATAGTTTAAATCATGCATTGAATTATGGAAATGTTGGTTATGAGGTTGAAAGCATGAAACAAAATATTATGCATGTTTTACCTAAAATGGCCGAGGGTTATGTGTGTTGAAAAACCCTAAGAATTGTGTTGTAAAATGCATGGAAAATGGCTTGAAAATGTGCTAGGTAATAGCCTTTGAATAGCCTAAAATTTGGTTGAAAGATTGAAAAGTTTTGGTTAGGTTTTGAGTATGAAAACCGTGGCTAAAACTAAGGGCAAAATTGAAAGAATTTTGTGGAATGTGGTTCAAAATGTGAATTGGAAATTGTGTGAGCTTTTATGTAAAATTTTGGGAAACTTTTACATAAATAGGACTTTGCTATAGTACGTGGCAGGTACATATGGTTCGAGGCGTACTTAACGCCGGTAGCCTTAAATTTACGCTGAAATGCTACCGAAATTTCGAAAAATGGCCTTTAGGGTAAAAAGGGAATCGAGAGTAAAAGTTTAAGGTCGGGTCGGAAACCCGAGTCCCTAAAGGAAAATTGAATAAGGGAAACCTAAGGGGTGGTTCATGAATAGTAATCTATCCCCTTAAAAATATAAAACGCAAGTGAAACTGAAAAACCGACCCCGAAGGGGGGGCGTTTTTGGGAAACGAAGTAAAGGTCCAATTCAGGTACGGAAAATCCGAGCCTCGGAGACCTAAATCGGGAAAGTCTAGATGAACGTTTTAAATACTAGTAAAACGTCCATTTGAGGCTCCGAAACGATAGAAAATCACTAAACCGACGTAAGGGTCAGAATAGTGCTTCCCGAGGGTCGGGAAGATGAAAAATGGAAATAAAATAGAAACAAACCCGGTAATGAATAGAAAAGAGTCAGAAAAGTTCCTGAGAGCCAAAAGTGCAGTCTAGATCGATAAAATCCCGTCATGGGCATAATTATAATTTTGCCAAGATATAGGGGCAAAATCATAATTTTTCAAAAGTTGAGAAAAATGGAGAAAATGATAAATAAAGCCTAAAAAGTTATAAATAAGTTTTATTTAAGCTTTTTAATAAAAAATAAAAGCTATAAATGGAAATAAAATTAACATACAAGGTTTTGTCTGTAGGATCCCAAAATCGACTTACAAGGAGAGTGATTAAAGATCCAGAAAGGAAAAGGGGAAGAAACAGATAAGGTAAGTTCAGACATTTACCTGTCTGTAACATGTAGTATTATTATTGCTAACTTTGATGTACTAACTATAAGTTAGGTACATATGTGCTACGGGCACTATTATAGAACAGAGAGAGAGACGCAATGTGCTACAGGCACTATTGAAATCGGACACATAATAATTATGCTTCGGGCACTAGAGCGAGGTTAATGAAACTCACTCACGTGAGATTAAAATGTGAACTATTCCTAACCACGGGGTAATATGAAGTCACCGGGTTAGAACTTTAAAAATTCGGTAATGAAACCACTTTTGGTGTACCAGCCTTCCGTACAGGGAGGTAAACTTTGCCTTCAGGGCTATGATGATGAGATTAAGGCTGTGGAGGTTAGCACTAATGTACCGCTCCCAATCATGTATAACTTTGCCTTCGGGGCTATGATAATGAGATTGAGGCTGTAGAGGTCAGCATTAATGTACCACTCCCAGTCATGTGCACTAAAATGGTACTGCCAACATGAGCTCAAAAACAGAATATAATTAAAGATAATTACCTAAAACTGAAACTATGCCATAATTAAGCATAAGACAGTTTCGTGAGAGTACTAACACCATGGTTGATGTACTGTTGATATACTGTGTTGTAGTCAAAGTTACTATTTATGATGAATAGTGGTCAACATTACTATTCATGATAAATAGTACTATTCATAGAAATTCTATTTCTTGTATGTTTGAACTTACTGAGCCTGTAGCTCACCATTTTTGCTTATGTTGCAGGTAAGCAACCAGCTCACTAGCTTTGCATGGCTGGATGGCGGACGGGATAGCGAGTGTCAAATGGGATGAGAAGCCTAGGGATATGGTTCTTGTAACATCCGGAAAATTTTACTGTTTTCGGGAAATGTGTACATCGTATGTACAGTATCGAGAAAAGGGTCAAGACGACATTTTCTCGACCTGAAACTGATATATTTGGAATCAGGATGCTCAAATTAGTCAATTGAGCACAAAACAGAAATTTCGACAGGGAATGCGAAAAATAGGCAGTACCGGAAACTGGTCGAGATGGCCTCAGATGAAGATAAAACTGATAAATTTGGATTCAGCACGTCCAAATTTGTCAGGATAGATCAAGTTAAAAATTTTGGAGAGAAGAGTATAAATAGGAAATCTTGGGGGTTAAATTCACAAATTCCTCATAAATTCCAAAAATTCGAAATTCTTCCCCAAAATTCTCTCAAATATGAACAGTGACCAACTTTCACAAACGACCTCCGTTCACGACACCGCCGGCACCATTGGAAAGCTCTCGCCGAGCTGAGTCCAACGGTGGGTCGACGCGACGGAGCAGCCGCCGGAGCAAGCCGCACGTGCCGCCCGAAGCTCGCCGGAGCCGTGAATTTCAAACGGCCGTATCTCCGCCGTCCGGCCACCGTTTGCCACGAAACTGGTCCCAAAAGGTTCGTGGTGAAGAGTACTACAAAACCCATGTGGTGGTTCACGGCAACAACCGCCGTATCATACCGACCGAGCTTTGAGAAATCCGCCGTCACCGCCGTGGGATCCACCGTCGATTTTCGCCGATTCCGGCCAAATTGAGGAGAGCCACCAGTGCAGAAATGGTCGTGGGGTTGTGGGGAGTAAAAGCCCTCAACCAATTTCGGGAAAAAAGTCCGACACGGCGGAGTTCCTGTGACGCCCCGTGCCCTCAGCGGCCCGGACCGTCACTGTAAACTATTACTTGCTTCTTTAGCTTTTACTTATACTTTCTCTTTAAAACCGATACTTAAACTTGCTGAATTTAAAACCATAAATTTAGAGGGATTTTTTTTTAAATATACACGTACGTATTTACTATTCATGTACGTATACTATTAAAATGCGAAATTTGAAAAACATAAGGATTTAAATTATACATACACAATTATATACTTGTTTATCTGATTACTATTCACTAGATACTATTTAAATATACTACTCATACATATACTGTTTACTGTTCTAAAATACCGTTTAACCTTTACTATTTAAAATACTATTTAACTGTCACCATTCAAAATATTATTTACGCTATAGGATGCTTACCTACAGCATGAACTGTGACGACCAGAGAATTTTAGCGGTGTGACCTAATTTAATCTAGGGTTTTCTATGAGTTCTGTAAGTAAGAATGTAAAGAAACACTATGGTCGTAATTAGACAAATTATAGTGTTGATAGAAATAAATAAATGTTTTGGAGGAATTAAAATCTCCAAAAAAATAAGTAGAGAATAAAGTATATGAGTAAGAAAGTGAATTCAGGCCCAAAACGCTAAAAGAGGAGTAGTTTCGGTATCTGAACAGTATAAAGATAAGAATATGGTAAGTCAAAGTAAGAACACAGTAAGAAATGTACAATTGTATGTATATAACAATTTGTACTATTTAAAGAGTGAAATAAATGTATTTATATTGTTCAGAATATATGAAAATGTTCTAACAATACTGACGAGTAAGAATTCAGTGTTGGAAAAAATTCACTGAGTTGAAACGGGTGAAACGGTGCCAAAACCGGCATTGAAACCCTAACCGGAGCTCAAAAAGACGGTAAACTTCCGGGATTAATTTTGATCAAACGGAAGCAATTTAAATTGATCCGACTGCACAGGAGACCTCAGGAACACGCCGGGACGATTTCAGGAAAATTTCGGCTCGAACCGGCATCGGTCAAAAAGTAGTCGAATTAATGTGAATAGTCAAAGTCAAAGTCAACTTTCACTTTAGTAATTATGACATCATAAATCCATTTAAGAAATGGAAAGAAATATGGTGTTAGGTAGGATGAATGGCCATGATTTAATTTGCTTTTGATCTAAAGGCCAAGATTTGGCCAAAAATATACCTTTTTAATTTTTGAAAAAGGGAGAAAGTATTAGGGTGAAAGGTGCCTAATTTTCATTGGTGGATAGCCAAATTAAGTCGGCAAGTTTGGGAATAAAATGGCCGAAGCCAATTTTCAAGCAAACAACTAAAGAAAATTTTCTAAGTCATTCTCCATGGTGAGCCGTGAGTGACCAAAGGAGAACTAAGCTATTTCTTCAAGTTTTCTATACAAAAAGTGTGGCAAAACATCACTTGAAGACAAAGGAAGAAAGTGAACAAGGTAACTTCCCTTGGATTGAAATTTTTCATGGTTTTTCTTCATGAAATCCGTGGGATGAATAGTGAATTAAGATGGAAAATTTTTGGTTGTTTTCATTAAGTTGATGAAGGGTTTTGTTAAGGTTGTAATAAGTAAGAAAACCATGTAAATTGTTTAAAGAAAAACCAAATTTTGGTTGGTTTTTCAAAGGAAAATCCGTGGGTTACCTTAGGTAACCAATGAGAAAAGTTGTGGTTAATTGCTAACATGCTTTCTAAGTTGAAATTGGTGAAGAATAAAGCATGAATTTCATTATGGAAAAGTTTGAAAAAAATTTTGTTGTACATTACCTAAAGTGGCCGTGGGAAATACTTAGGGTTTTGGTGAAAATTTTGCATGTTTCATATGATGTTTGGTTAATTGAAATCATGCATTTTATGATGTGAATGATGAAATTTTGATTGAAAGCATGAAACAAAAATGATGGCATGTGTTTTCTTAATGTGGCCGTGAGTTATGGGAGGCTTAAAAACCCAAAGTATTTGGTTGAAAAGTACAAGGAAATGGGCTTGAAAAAGTGTTAGAAAAATGGCATTGAATAGCCTAAAAAGTGGTTGAAAAGTTTGAGAAATTTTGGTTCGGTTTGGTGGTGAAAACCGAAACCAAAACTAAGGGCAAAACTGTGAAAAAATTTTGTAATGTGGTTAAAAATGTGAAATTGGAATTTGTGAGCTTTTATGTAAAAGTTTGGAAAACTTTTACATAAAATAGGCTTGTGGTATAGTACGTGGTAGGTACATATGGTTCGAGACGTACCTAACGCCGGTAGCCTTAAAATTACGCCGAAATGCTGCCGAAATTTCAAAAACGGCTTTCGGGATAAAATAGGAATTTAAAAATAAAAAAAGTTTAGGGTCGGGTTGGAAACCCGAGTCCCTAACAGAAAATTGAATAAGGAAAACCTAAGGGTGGTTCGTGAATAGTAACCCATCCCCTAAAAATGTAAAATGCGAGTGAAACGGAAAAACCGACCCCGAGGGGGGGGCGTTTTTGGAAATGAAATAAAGGTCTGAGTCGGGTACGGAAAATCCGAGCCTCGGAGACCTAGGTCGGGAATGTCTAGATGAACGTTTTAAATACTAGTGAAACGTCCATTTAAGGCTCCGAAACGATAGAAAATCACTAAACCGACGTAAGGGTCGGAATAGTGCTTCCCAAGGGTCGGGAAAGTGAAAAGTGGAAATAAAATAGAAGCGAACCCGGTAATGATTAGAAAAGAGTCAGAAAAGTTCCTGAGGGCCAAAAATGCAGTCTGGATCAGTAAAATTCCGTCAGGGGCAAAACTGTAATTTTGCCAAAATATAGGGGTAAAATCGTAATTTTGCAAAAGTTGGGAAAAATTGGGAAAATGATAAATAAAGCCCAAAAAGTTGTAAAGAGGTTCTATTTAAGCTTTTTTAATGAAAAATAAAAGCTATAAATGGAAATGAAATTAACAGACAAAGTTTGTCTGTAGGATCCAAAAATCGACCTACAAGGAGGGCGATCAAAGGTCCTAGAGAGAAAAAGAGAAGAGATTGATAAGGTAAGTACAGACATTTAATTGTCTACTCATGAATGGACTTACCATAGAGTTGTGTTATATATATACACATTTAAGCTATTCAGTTTGTGACATGACACTAACATGTTCATGAGAATAGTAAGCAAGATCAGAAACAGAAAGAGGAATAAGATAAGTCAGATAATAAGACTTAAAAGTTAAGGTTGGCGTACCGGCCTCCCCAGTTGTGAGGTTCCCAGATAGCCTCCACCCCAGAAGTGTGGCGCTGCCTCGTTAATAATGAGGTAGTTTATGGCTTAACTTCCTGCCTCCACCCCAGAAGTGTGGCGCTGCCTCATTAATAATGAGGTAGTTTATGGCATGACTTACTACCTATAAGGTCAGTAGTCCAGAGATGACCTTAGGGTTGATCGGTGGGTCGCTCCCCTGATCCTCTATTGGTTTGCGCGCACCAGGTACGTCCAACCACGGGCCCACAAGTGAAAGATTAAGCAGATAAAGTAAAGCAAAGAAAAGAAAGAAATAGAATAGAAAGAACAAGCAGTATAGGACTAAAGAAAATAATTGGTCCTAAGTTGACTAACCCTAGAGTGGTGTTTTCAGCTTATTTACTTGTATGTATGTTTGTACTTACTGAGCTTTAGCTCATTAGTCTATTCGTGCTGTAGGTAATAAAGGAAAGCAACCAGCAAGATGAAACAAGAGTAGCGGACTGGCAGGCAGATCCCAACGATGTCATAGACGGGTTATGGTTCCGTTTCACAGAATTCCGCTGTACTCAAGGTGTAAAAGAAAGAAAGTGTAATAGTGAGGTATATGTATAAAGACAAGACAAGAGTTTAGTGTGCAAAGTAGTGAAACAAGCTTAAAAGTGTGTTTCTATTTTTACGTACTTTAAAGTAACAAGACTCCAAAATATATTTTGGGAAAAAGTATTAAGAAGTACATATATATTTATGTATACACAATTTTCAAGAATTAGTAGTTTCCTCCAGTTAAAGAAAAAAAAAATATTCCTAGTTTTTCAAGAACAAATCTTTTATACCCCAAGAAGAAGAAAGTTATAGAGACAAGCAAGCTAAGTAAGACTAAGCAAAGAATAAAGAAAGCAAGCAAGATAAGGTGGACGACCTAAGCTAGAGGGGTCGCCCACAAGAGTTGGTATCAGAGTGAGCGGTTCTACTATCGACCTTCCATGACATCTCAGCATCTGCACCTGCTCAGTCCAAGTAAGTTAATTTTAGATAATCAATATCTAATTTAGCACTAAACCATGTCGCTATTGTTATAGGTTAGACACAGCAACATGGTTCGCACACGAGCTGAGCAAGCTCAAGAAGCAGACTTAGCCGCTGTCCTAGCCAACATACAAGCTCGGCTAAAGGCACAAGAAACACAGAACCAGAGACTGCAAGAGCTACTGGAACAGAGGAATGGGGTCCAAGCGAATTTCCCTCCACCTCAAGCACCAGTACCGGAGCCACAACCAGCTCCTGAACCAGTAGCACCACCAGTCCGAATGGTACCTGAAGTAGCAATAGGTGCCTGAGCTGGAGCCAACCAGGGATCATTGTATGAACGGTTCCGAAAGATGAAGCCAAAAGAGTTTGAGGGATCTATAGAACCCTTAGAGGCTGAAGAATGGTTAGCGTCATTGCAGACTATGTTTGAGTTTATGGACCTAACAGACCAAGAGAAGGTCCTTTGCGCCTCCTGCATATTAACGAAGGATGCTCGTTATTGGTGGGAGACAGTAAAGATGCGAAGGGACGTTAGAAGGATGACCTGGAATGACTTCCTGGGAGAATTTAACAGGAAGTATTTCAACCTTGACACCCTACGGGCTCAACAAAGAGAGTTCGATGAGCTGAGGCAAGGCGAGATGACAGTGACTGAAGCCTGTCGTAAATTCGACAGATTAGCTCGACTGTGTCCACATTTGGTACTGTGACAACCGGGAAATTCAGGCAATTCTCGGATAAAAATGTACAATTGTATGTATATAACAATTTGTACTATTTAAAGAGTGAAATAAATGTATTTATATTGTTTAGAATATGTGAAAATGTTCTAACAATACTGACGAGTAAGAATTCAGTGTTGGAAAAATTCACTGAGTTGAAACGGGTGAAACGGTGCAAAATCGGCATTGAAAACCCTAACCGAGCCAATAAAAGACGGTAAACTTCCGGGATTGATTTTGATCAAACGGAAGCAAATTAAATTGATCTGACTGCACAGGAGACCTCAGGAACACGCCGGGACGATTTCAGTAAAATTTCGGCTCGAACCGGTATCGGTCAAAAAGTAGTCGAATTAATGTGAATAGTGAAAGTCAAAGTCAACTTTCACTTTTGTAATTATGACATCATAAATCAAGAATTATAAATGAAGGAAATATGGTGGTTGGTGGAATGAAAGGCCATGATTCATTTAGCTTTTGATCTAAAGGCCAAGATTTGGCCAAAAATTACCATTTTTAATTTTTGAAAAATGGAGAAAGAATTAGGCATGAAAGGTGTCAAAATTTCATTGGTTTAGAGCCAAATTAATTGGCTTTCTTTCATGCATAAGTCGGCAACATTTTGATAAAGTGGCCGAGACCACATTTTCATGCCAAACCAAAAGAAAAAAAAATTTCTAAGTGTTTTCTTCATGGTGTACGTGAGCTACCAAGGAGAACTAAGAGATTTCTTCAAAATTTCTTAACAAAAAGTGTGTCAAAACACTCCTTGAAGACAAAGGAAGCATTAGACCAAGGTAACTCCCTTTTTCACTTAACTTTTCATGGTTTTTCTTCTTAAAATCCGTGGGTGAATAGTGATAGAAAGATGGAAAATTTTTGGTTGTTTTCCATTGAATTGATGTTGGGTTATGTTAAGGTTGTAATAAGGAAGAAAACCATGCAAATTGTGTAAAGAAAAACCGAAATTTTGTTAGTTTTTCAAGGGAAAATCCGTGGATTACCTTAGGTAACCAATGAGAAAAGTTTGTGGTTTAATTTCTAACTTGCTTCCAAGTTTAATTTTGTGAAGAATAAAGCTTGTATTTCATTATGAAAAGCTTGAAAAAAATTTTTGGTATGAATTACATAATGTGGCCGTGAGTTTCCTAAGGGTTTGGAAGAAAAATTTGCATGCTTTTATGTGATGTTTGGTTAATTTAAATCATGCAATTTAATGTGTAAATGGTGGCAATGTGATTGAAAGAATGAAACAAAAATGTTTGGCATGTGTTTCATTAAATGGCCGTGGGTTGTATAAGGGTAAAAACCCTAAGAAATTGGTTGAAAATGCCAAGAAAATGGGCTTGAAAATGTGTTAAAAACGTGACATTTGAATGGCCTAAAGTGTGGTGAAAGTTTGACAAAATTTGGTTCGGTTTGGTTGTGAAAACCGAAACCAAATTAAGGGTAAAATTGTGAAAAAATTTTGTTATGTGGGTGATATTGTGGAATTGGAATTTTGTGGGTTTTTATGTAAAAGTTTGGAAAACTTTTACATAAAATAGGCTTGTGGTATAGTACGTGGCAGGTACATAAGGTTCGAGGCGTACCTAATGCCAGAAGCCTTAAATTTACGCCGAAATGCTGCCGAAATTTCGAAAACGGCATTCGGGGTAAAATAGGAATTTAAAATAAAAGTTAGGGCCGGGACGGAAACCTGAGTCCCTAATGGAAAAGTGAATAAGGAAAACCTAAGGGGCGGTTCGTGAATAGTAACCCGTCCCCTTAAAAATTTAAAACGCGAGCGAAATTGAAAAAAACCGACCCCGAGGGGGGGCGTTTTTGGAAATAAAATAAAGGTCCGAGTCGGGAACGGAAAACCCGAGCCTCGGAGACCTAGGTCGGGAAAGCCTAGATGAACGTTTTAAATACTAGTGAAACGTCCATTTGAGACTCCGAAACGATCGAAAATCGCTAAACCGACGTAAGGGTCGGAATAGTACTTCCCGAGGGCCGGGAAAGCAAAAAGTGGAAATAAAATAGAAACGAACCCGGTAATGATTAGAAAAGAGTCAGAAAAGTTCCTGAGAGCCAAAAAAATGCAGTCTGGATCAATAAAATTCCGTCAGGGGCAAAACTGTAATTTTGCCAAAATATAGGGGCAAAATCGTAATTTTACCAAAATACAGGGGCAAAATTGTAATTTTACAAAAGTTGAGAAAAAATGGGGAAAATGATAAATAAAGCCTAAAAAGTTATAAATAGGTTTTATTTAGGCTTTTAAATGAAAAATAAAAGCTATAAATGAGAATGAAATTAACAGACAAGGTTTTGTCTGTAGGATCCAAAAATCGGCCTACAAGGAAGGCGATTCCAGATCCAAGAGAGAGAAAGGGAACAGTCTGATAAGGTAAGTTCAGACATTTACCTGTCTGCAACATATAGCAATATTGTGCTAACTTTAATGTACTAACTATAAGTTAGGTACATATGTGCTACGGGCACTATGATAGAATAGAGAGAGAGACGAAATGTGCTACGGGCACTATAAAAATGGGACACATGGTTAATTGTGCTTCGGGCACTAGAGCGAGGTTAATGAAACTCACTCAACTAAAATTAAAATGTGAACCATTCCTAACCACGGGACAATGTGAAGTCACCGGGTTAGAAGTGTAAAAAGTCGGTAATGAAACCACTTTCTGGCGTACCAGCCTTCCGTACAGGGAGGTACTACTTTTGCCTTCGGGGCTATGAGATAAGGCTGTGGAGGTCAGCACTGATGTACCGCTCCCAGTCATATAACATTTTGCCTTCGGGGCTATGAGATTAAGGCTGTGGAGGTCAGCACTAATGTACCGCTCCCAGTCATGCGCACTTTAATGGTACTGCCAACCTGAGCTCAAAACCAGAACGTAATCAAAGATAATGACCTAAAACTGAAACTGTGCCATAATTGAGCATAAAACAGTTTAGTGAGAGCACTAACATCGCGGTAGATGTACTAGTGTGATACAGTGTTGTGGTCAACCTTACTATTCATGTATGAATAGTGGTCAAAGGTACTATTCACGATGAATAGTACTATTCATAGAAATTTTATTTCTTACATGTTTGAACTTACTAAGCCTGTAGCTCACCATTTTTGCTAATGTTGCAGGTAAGCGACCAGCTCAGTAGCTTGTTTGACTGGATGCGGACGGGATGGCGCGTGTCAAATGGGATAACTGGGCGAGGGATATGGTACTGCCAGAGTCTTCCCGCTGAGCGTTAAAGTGAAGGAAAAAAAAAAGGGAAACAGTTCTTTTGTAATTATATATATATTTTACAAAAGTACTGTATTATTTATATTACTTTGTACTTGCCAACAAAGTAATTAGTGGGAAAAGATTTTATATGATGTTTAAAGAAAAAAAAAATTTTCCCAAAAACGTCATGATTTAAAAAGAGTAGAGAGATAAGCCGGCGACCCATAAAAGTACAATCTATCACAGTTAGCGATAAAGCTCAACTGTAATAGTATTGTATGATCTCCACAAGGGGCGGGCCACCACAGGTACCCACAGAAGAAGAGCGGGTACGGAGGATGATCAATATGTTCCGACAAGATATAGCCCTAAATATGGAAAGTGGCGAGACCCTGCCAACCACTGTAGCAGACTATGTAAGCAGAGCTATGAGGGCCGAGAATCGTCTGAACAGAGTTAAGGAAGAAAGAACAAAAGTTTGGGAGGAAAAGAAGAAAGAAAGAGATCTCGCGAAGCAGACTCAGAAGAACAACCAAGCTGGCCAAAGTAATAAATCTGGTCAAGGAATGAAGCCTGGTCAGAAAAATAACCAGAATCAGCAGAATACCAATAAGCGAAAGGGAAACCCAAATGAAAATTGGGGCCAAAATACTCGCAACACTCAGCAAAGGCAAGGCTTAGAAGGAGTACAGAACCAACAGCCATGCCCAAAATGTGGAAGACTGCACAAGGGCGAGTGCAAGCTGGGGAATACCGCATGCTATGTTTGTGGTAGAGAAGGCCATTATGCTAGAGTTTGCCCATCCGACCAACAGAACCAGCCGGGATCCTTTCATTCCCGACAGACGAGCCAGGTCCATACTATACAAGGATCGCATACTCAACCTGGACGCCAGGAGAGTATACCAAAGACTGAGGCACATCTATTAGCCTACACCAGGGAAGATGTAGAGGCAGGCACCTCGAATGTGGTGACAGGTCAGCTTCTTGTCGCCCAAAGCCCTGCACTTGTTTTATTTGACTCCGGTGCATCGCATTCATTTGCCTCACATAGCTTTGTAGAAAGAGTTAGTCATGCCAAGGATAAAATTGGCCAAGTGTTTAAAACCACCTTACCGTCTAGTGAGGTATTATTATCTGATTGCTGGTTACGTCACGTACCAGTAATTGTTGCTGATAGGGAGTTGTACGTTGACTTAGTCGTCTTAGAGTTAGTCGATTATGACGTTATCCTTGGAATGGATTTCCTTGCAAAATATTAAGCGACCATTGACTGTCGATGACAAAAAGTAGTGTTCCAGATTAGAGAAAAAGACCAGTTTGAGTATCAGGGGCATTCTCAGAAGCAGTCGAAAATGCTGATCAGTCCCCTGCGGGCAAGAAAGCTGATATCTAGTGGCTGTACCGGATATCTAGCTTATGTCAAGGACACCACCAAGAAGGTAGAACTACAACCGAATGAGGTACCAGTGATCAACGAGTTCGTGGAGGTATTTCCAGAAGAATTACCGGGACTTCCTCCTGATTGAGAGATTACCTTCGAAATCGAGTTACTGCCAGGAACGTCTCCGATTTCAAAGGCCCCTTACAGAATAGCACTGGCCGAGCTTAAAGAATTACAAGCTCAGCTGAAGGAGTTATTAGAGAAAGGTTTTATACGGCCTAGTTATTCGCCGTGGGGAGCTCCAGTTCTCTTCATGAAGAAAAAGGATGGAACCCTCCGAATGTGCATAGATTATCATGAGCTCAACAAAGTCACGATCAAGAATAAATATCCTCTACCAAGGATCGATGATTTATTCGATCAGCTAAAAGGAGCCACCGTCTTCTCGAAGATTGATCTTCGATCTGGCTATCATCAGTTAAAAATTAAAGAAAGAGACATTCCAAAGACTGCATTCTGAACACGATATGGGCACTACGAATTTCTCGTTATGCCTTTTGGATTAACGAATGCACCAGCCACTTTTATGGATCTGATGAATCGAGTATTCAAGGAATTTTTAGACCAGTTTGTCATTGTGTTTATCGATGACATCCTTATATACTCGAAAGATTGGAAAGAGCATGAGAAGCATCTTTGGATTGTGTTACGCACTCTGAAGGAGCATCAGCTATATGCAAAGTTCTCCAAATGTGAATTTTGGCTAGGAAAGGTCCACTTCTTAGGACATGTCGTTTCCAAAGACGGAATCTCAGTAGACCCAGCAAAGATCGAAGCGGTAAGCAAGTGGTCTCCTCCAAAGAATGTGACCGAGATCCGGAGTTTTCTCGGATTAGCGGGCTATTATCGGAGATTTGTAGAGGGATTTGCCAGATTAGCTGCCCCTCTCACTGCTCTCACACGCAAAGAGAAGAAGTTCGAGTGGACAAAGAAGTGTGAAGAAAGCTTTCAAGAGTTGAAGAATCGGTTGACCAGTGCTCCAATTCTCACAATTCCAAAGGATGAAGGAGACTTCGACATTTATAGCGATGCCTCCAGGACAGGTCTAGGAGCTGTGCTGATGCAGGATGGAAAAGTAATAGCCTATGCATCAAGACAACTCAAAGAGCATGAAAAGAACTATCCGACTCATGATTTGGAGTTAGCAGCCGTCGTATTTGCTTTGAAGATATGGCAACATTACCTATATGGAGTTCAGTGCAGAATCTTCACCGACCACCAGAGCTTAAAGTATTTCTTTACTCAGAAAGAGCTTAACATGAGACAAAGAAGATGGCTGGAGTTAGTAAAAGACTATGATTGTGAGATCTTATATCACCCCGGTAAAGCAAACAGAGTAGCAGACGCGTTGAGTCGTAAATCAACGATGCCAGAGCAAATAGCCATCGATAAGCTGCCCAAGCCACTTCAACATGAGATCTCCTTGTTGGGAGTGGAGATAATTTCAGGAAAATTAGCGGCAATGCAACTCAAACCAACAATTCTTGAGGAAATTAAAGAGGCTCAAGAGCTAGATGCTGCTTTCAAAAGGCTTAAAGAAGAGGCCTCTAGGAATGACAAGTCAGAATTCCACCTCTCCAAAGACGGAACTTTACTCTTCCAAGGAAGAATCTGTGTACCAGATGAAGAAGTTTTGAAGAAAAGAATCCTGACAGAGGCCCATGACACTCCATATTCAGTGCATCCGGGCAGTACGAAAATGTATCAGGATCTAAAGCAGCACTTTTGGTGGAAAAAGATGAAGAATGACATTGTTAAACACATCAGCAGCTGCTTAACATGTCAAAGAGTCAAAGCAGAGCATCAGCGGCCAGCCGGAGAGCTGCAGCCATTAGAGATTCCAGAGTGGAAGTGGGAGCACGTAACCATGGATTTCATGGTCGGGCTACCCAAGACAAGTGAAGGATTTGACATGATATGGGTAGTGGTGGATCGATTGACCAAATCTGCTCACTTTATACCTGTAAAGATGACATACACATTAGAGAAATTCACAGAATTGTATATTGCCAACATTGTGAGATTACATGGAATACCGACAACAATAGTGTCAGATCGTGACAGTCGGTTCACATCCAATTTCTGGAAAAGTGTACAAGAGGCAATGGGCTCCGAACTAAGATTCAGCACTGCATTTCATCCTCAGACCGACGGACAGTCTGAGCGTACGATCCAAACGCTAGAAGATATGCTTCGTGCTTGTATTTTAGATTTTAAGGGAGCCTGGAACAAGAAGCTGCCGTTGATAGAATTCTCCTACAACAACAGCTATCAAGCGTCCATCGGGATGGCTCCTTATGAGGCATTATATGGACGAAAGTGTAGATCTCTCATTCACTGGTATGAACTCAGGGAGAAAGAACTTCATAAAACCGAGTTTATCCAAGAAACAATAGACGCGGTCCAAAAGATTCAGCAGAGAATGAAAACTGCACAAAGTCGTCAGAAAAGCTACGCAGATAAAAGACGAAGATTCCTAGAGTTTAACGAGGGTGACTTCGTATTCTTAAAAGTAGCACCAATGAAAGGTGTCATGCGTTTTGGAAAGAAAGGAAAGTTGAGCCCAAGATACATAGGACCTTTCCCAATTATTAGCCGGGTTGGGAAAGTAGCCTATAAGATAGCTTTGCCACCGGAATTATCTTCAGTGCATAATGTCTTCCATGTATCTATGCTAAGAAAGTATATCTCGGACCCTTCACATGTCCTAGATTATGAGCCAATCCAAATTCGAGAGGATCTCTCTTACGAAGAACAACCGGTGCAAATACTTGCGCGAGAAGAGAAGATCTTAAGAAATAAATGCATTCCGCTGGTCAAAGTTCTATGGAAAAATCATAAGGTAGAAGAGGCCACGTGGGAAAGAGAAGATGAGATGAGAGCCAAGTATCCCCACCTGTTCTGATTTTCGAGGACGAAAATTTTTAAGGAGGGGTGAATGTGACGACCAGAGAATTTTAGCGGTGTGACCTAATTTAATCTAGGGTTTTCTATGAGTTCTGTAAGTAAGAATGTAAAGAAACACTATGGTTGTAATTAGACAAATTATAGTGTTGATAGAAATAAATAAATGTTTTGGAGGAATTAAAATCTCCAAAAAAATAAGTAGAGAATAAAGTATATGAGTAAGAAAGTGAATTCAGGCCCAAAACGCTAAAAGAGGAGTAGTTTCGGTATCTGAACAGTACAAAGATAAGAATATGGGAAGTCAAAGTAAGAACACAGTAAGAAATGTACAATTGTATGTATATAACAATTTGTACTATTTAAAGAGTGAAATAAATGTATTTATATTGTTCAGAATATATGAAAATGTTCTAACAATACTGACGAGTAAGAATTCAGTGTTGGAAAAAATTCACTGAGTTGAAACGTGTGAAACAGTGCCAAAACCGGCATTGAAACCCTAACCGGAGCTCAAAAAGACGGTAAACTTCCGGGATTAATTTTGATCAAACGGAAGCAATTTAAATTGATCCGACTGCACAGGAGACCTCAGGAACACGCCGGGACGATTTCAGGAAAATTTCGGCTCGAACCGGCATCGGTCAAAAAGTAGTCGAATTAATATGAATAGTGAAAGTCAAAGTCAACTTTCACTTTAGTAATTATGACATCATAAATCCATTTAAGAAATGGAAAGAAATATGGTGTTAGGTAGGATGAATGGCCATGATTTAATTTGCTTTTGATCTAAAGGCCAAGATTTGGCCAAAAATATACCTTTTTAATTTTTGAAAAAGGGAGAAAGTATTAGGGTGAAAGGTGCCTAATTTTCATTGGTGGATAGCCAAATTAAGTCGGCAAGTTTGGGAATAAAATGGCCGAAGCCAATTTTCAAGCAAACAACCAAAGAAAATTTTCTAAGTCATTCTCCATGGTGAGCCGTGAGTGACCAAAGGAGAACTAAGCTATTTCTTCAAGTTTTCTATACAAAAAGTGTGGCAAAACATCACTTGAAGACAAAGGAAGAAAGTGAACAAGGTAACTTCCCTTGGATTGAAATTTTTCATGGTTTTTCTTCATGAAATCCGTGGGATGAATAGTGAATTAAGATGGAAAATTTTTGGTTGTTTTTCATTAAGTTGATGAAGGGTTTTGTTAAGGTTGTAATAAGTAAGAAAACCATGTAAATTGTTTAAAGAAAAACCAAATTTTGGTTGGTTTTTCAAAGGAAAATCCGTGGGTTACCTTAGGTAACCAATGAGAAAAGTTGTGGTTAATTGCTAACATGCTTTCTAAGTTGAAATTGGTGAAGAATAAAGCATGAATTTCATTATGGAAAAGTTTGAAAAAAATTTTGTTGTACATTACCTAAAGTGGCCGTGGGAAATACTTAGGGTTTTGGTGAAAATTTTGCATGTTTCATATGATGTTTGGTTAATTGAAATCATGCATTTTATGATGTGAATGATGAAATTTTGATTGAAAGCATGAAACAAAAATGATGGCATGTGTTTTCTTAATGTGGCCGTGAGTTATGGGAGGCTTAAAAACCCTAAGAATTTGGTTGAAAAGTACAAGGAAATGGGCTTGAAAAAGTGTTAGAAAAATGGCATTGAATAGCCTAAAAAGTGGTTGAAAAGTTTGAGAAATTTTGGTTCGGTTTGGTGGTGAAAACCGAAACCAAAACTAAGGGCAAAACTGTGAAAAAATTTTGTAATGTGGTTAAAAATGTGAAATTGGAATTTGTGAGCTTTTATGTAAAAGTTTGGAAAACTTTTACATAAAATAGGCTTGTGGTATAGTACGTCGCAGGTACATATGGTTTGAGGCGTACCTAACGCCGGTAGCCTTAAAATTACGCCGAAATGCTGCCGAAATTTCAAAAACGGCTTTCGGGCTAAAATAGGAATTTAAAAATAAAAAAAGTTTAGGGTCGGGTTGGAAACCCGAGTCCTTAACAGAAAATTGAATAAGGAAAACCTAAGGAGTGGTTCGTGAATAGTAACCCGTCCCCTAAAAATGTAAAATGCGAGTGAAACGGAAAAACCGACCCCGAGGGGGGGGCGTTTTTGGAAATGAAATAAAGGTCTGAGTCGGGTACGGAAAATCCGAGCCTCGGAGACCTAGGTCGGGAATGTCTAGATGAACGTTTTAAATACTAGTGAAACGTCCATTTGAGGCTCCGAAACGATAGAAAATCACTAAACCGACGTAAGGGTCGGAATAGTGCTTCCCGAGGGTCGGGAAAGTGAAAAGTGGAAATAAAATAGAAGCGAACCCGGTAATGATTAGAAAAGAGTCAGAAAAGTTCCTGAGGGCCAAAAATGCAGTCTGGATCAGTAAAATTCCGTCAGGGGCAAAATTGCAATTTTACCAAAATATAGGGGCAAAATCGTAATTTTGTAAAAGTTGGGAAAAATTGGGAAAATGATAAATAAAGCCCAAAAAGTTGTAAATAGGTTCTATTTAAGCTTTTTTAATGAAAAATAAAAGCTATAAATGGAAATGAAATTAACAGACAAAGTTTGTCTGTAGGATCCAAAAATCGACCTACAAGGAGGGCGATCAAAGATCCTAGAGAGAAAAAGAGAAGAGATTGATAAGGTAAGTACAGACATTTAATTGTCTACTCACGAATGGACTTACCATAGAGTTGTGTTATATATATACACATTTAAGCTATTCAGTTTGTGACATGATACTAACATGTTCACGAGAATAGTAAGCAAGATCAGAAACAGAAAGAGGAATAAGATAAGTCAGATAATAAGACTTAAAAGTTAAGGTTGGCGTACCGGCCTCCCCAGTTGTGAGGTTCCCAGATAGCCTCCACCCCAGAAGTGTGGCGCTGCCTCGTTAATAATGAGGTAGTTTATGGCTTAACTTCCTGCCTCCACCCCAGAAGTGTGGCACTGCCTCGTTAATAATGAGGTAGTTTATGGCATGACTTACTACCTATAAGGTCAGTAGTCCAGAGATGACCTTAGGGTTGATCGGTGGGTTACTCCCCTGATCCTCTATTGGTCTGCGCGCACCAGGTACGTCCAACCACGGGCCCACAAGTGAAAGATTAAGCAGATAAAGTAAAGCAAAGAAAAGAAAGAAATAGAATAGAAAGAACAAGCGGTATAGGACTAAAGAAAATAATTGGTCCTAAGTTGACTAACCCTAGAGTGGTGTTTTCAGCTTATTTACTTGTATGTATGTTTGTACTTACTGAGCTTTAGCTAATTAGTCTATTCGTGCTGTAGGTAATAAAGGAAAGCAACCAGCAAGATGAAACAAGAGTAGCAGACTGGCAGGCAGATCCCAGTGATGTCATGGACGGGTTATGGTTTCGTTTCGCAGAATTCTGCTATACTCAAGGTGTAAAAGAAAGAAAGTGTAATAGTGAGGTATATGTATAAAGACAAGACAAGAGTGTAGTATGTAAAGTAGTGAAACAAGCTTAAAAGTGTGTTTCTATTTTTACGTACTTTAAAGTAACAAGACTCCAAAATATATTTTGGGAAAAAGTATTAAGAAGTATGTATATATTTATGTATACACAATTTTCAAGAATTAGTAGTTTCCTCCAGTTAAAGAAAAAAAAAATATTCTTAGTTTTTCAAGAACAAATCTTTTAAACCCCAAGAAGAAGAAAGTTATAGAGACAAGCAAGCTAAGTAAGACTAAGCAAAGAATAAAGAAAGCAAGCAAGATAAGGTGGACGACCTAAGCTAGAGGGGTCGCCTACATGAACATACTCCGTGAGCTTTACGCCCAGTAAGTACAACATGTTAACCGCAAAACATGTTTAGAACATAGTACATACTTAAAATCATAAGCATGACATATATCACTTAATAAATTACATACCATATAAGCATATCACATATCAACTCACATATCATGTCATCACATAACATGTCATAACACTGAATATAAAACTTCACATACTTTATGCATGACAGAAGCATCGTGTACTGTATGCACTCTACTGAAAAAGAAAGCATAGCGAACTATAACTAATGCATGGTCCGGTTATGTTCATTTATGCTTCAAACTTCTCTTTTCTTTTCTTGTCTACTTAGGGCCCATGTGTCAATACCGTGTGTGCGCAGACGAACGGTAATGCCCGAGGTCAACTAATGCCGAAGAGCCATCAACTGATGCTCAACTTTTGGCCTTAACTTTCTTTAACTGGAAACCCCTTCGACTGAAGGAGCCGGTACGACACACCTATTTATTTCCATCTTGTTTAACTGTTCTAGCCATACGCTTCTCTAAGCTGTCCCCAATCCTACGCGGTAGGGATCTATGGCTTCTATCTTGTTCTTTCATCAATCTACTCGATTGTGAAACTATATGCTCTTATGTATGCTGTGCAACATCGTGTGCAAGATACATACTTAAAATACTGGAAAAGCATCATTTTAACATCATTTTATTCATGCTGTAGGCGGAGTTGTACTTACTGGGCGTAAAGCTCACGAAGTGTGTTCATGCTGTAAGTAAGCATCCTATAGCGTAAACATCAAGGGACGATGATGGTGGCGGAGGTGGATGTGAGGATGAGGTTATGGATACACTGCGAGTATTCTTTCGCACAGTATGAGCAAATAATATTTTGAATGGTGGCAGTTAAATAGTATTTTGAATAGTAAAGGTTAAACGATATTTTAGAACAGTAAACAGTATATGTATGAGTAGTATATTTAAATAGTATCTGGTGAATGGTAATCAGATAAACAAGTATATAATTGTGTATGTATAATTTAAATCCTTATGTTTTTCAAATTCCGCATTTTAATAGTATACGTACGTGAATAGTAAATACGTATGCGTATATATAAAAAAAAATCCCTCTAAATTTATGGTATTAAATTCAGCAAGTTTAAGTATCGGTTTTAAAGAGAAAGTATAAGTAAAAGCTAAAGAAGCAAGTTAAGTAATAGAGTTTTTAGTGACGGTCCGGGCTGCTAAGGGCACGAGGCGTCACAGTTGGTATCAGAGCGGTTTCCTGCCATCCTACCTCACATCGCCACATGCCTGCCTCATCTGTCCAAGTAAGTTAGTTTTATTTTTAGTCAGTAAATGTTTATCTGTGGAAGATAACATTTTATAGTAATGAAACGACGAAATCTATGATGACGAGCATAAGACGAAGAGATGCTGAGATCATTATACGAAAATCATGACCGTGCAGTGCTAGAGAACTACTCAGAGAAAGAACGTGGATTGCTGCCCGAGTTGTACCTGTGACGCCTCGTGCACTCAGCGGCCCGGACCGTCACTAAGAACGTGGATTACTTAACTTGCTTCTTTAGCTTGTACTTATACTTTCTCTTTAAAACCGATACTTAAACTTGCTGAATTTAATACTATAAATTTAGAGGGATTTTTTTTTTATATACGCATACGTATTTACTATTCACGTACGTATACTATTAAAATGCGGAATTTGAAAAACATAAGGATTTAAATTATACATACACAATTATATACTTGTTTATCTGATTACTATTCACCAGATACTATTTAAATATACTACTTATACATATACTGTTTACTGTTCTAAAATACCGTTTAACCTTTACTATTCAAAATACTATTTAACTGTCACCATTCAAAATATTATTTACTCATACTGTGCGGAAGAATACTCGCGGTGCATCCATAACCTCATCCTCACATCCACCTCCGCCACCATCATCGTCCCTTGATGTTTACGCTATAGGATGCCTACCTACAGCATGAACACACTCCGTGAGCTTTACGCCCAGTAAGTATAACATGTTAACCGCAAAACATGTTTAAAACATAGCACATACGTAAAATCATAGGCATGACATATATCACTTAATAAATCACATACCATATAAGCATATCACATATCAGCTCACATATCATGTCATCACATAACATGTCATAACACTAAATATAAAACTTCACATACTTTATGCATGACAGAAGCATCGTGTACTGTATGCACTCTACTGAAAAAGAAAGCATAGCGAACTATAACTAATGCATGGTTCGGTTATGTTCATTTATGCTTCAAACGTCTCTTTTCTTTTCTTGTCTATTTAGGGCGCATGTGTCAGTACCGTGTGCGCGCAGACCAACGGTAATGCCCGAGGTCAACTAATGCCGAAGAGCCATCAACTGATGCTCAACTTTTGGCCTTAACTTTCTTTAACTGGAAACCCCTTCGACTGAAGGAGCCGGTATGACACACCTATTTATTTCCATCTTGTTTAACTGTTCTAGCCATACGCTTCTCTAAGCTATCCCCAATCCTACGCGGTAGGGATCTATGGCTTCTATCTTGTTCTTTCATCAATCTACTCGATTGTGAAACTATATGCTCTTATGTATGCTGTGCAGCTTCGTGTGCAAGATACATACTTAAAATACTGGAAAAACATCATTTTAAATTCATTTTATCCATGCTGTAGGCGGAGTTGTACTTACCTAACAGCAGACAGTTTATACTCTCGCCTTCGTCACAATACAGGTACCTCCCTGTAATCATAATGCATTACATTAACATTCACTCTTAGGTCACCGTGGTCATTAGTGACTAATAAAAATTCTCGTTATGTGGTACCGATCTTTATCAGTACTAATTGCCCTCTTCTTAAGAATTTGATTTTCTAATCATTGTTAATTAATTTATTTACCCAATAAATTAATTAACATCGCTCTTAGGTCACTCTATTGTTAGGAACTAACAAACTTATCGTTGTGTGGTACCAATGCCTATCGGTACCCAACTGCTCTACTTTGGGAAATTTGATATCTAATTTTTAATCGTGCTTGAGTAATTTGTCTACTTGACAAATTAATCATTGTCTCTCACTATCCCATTCAGACTTGGTCCTTGACTGGCTAACCGACCAGTCAACTGACTGAATACCTCCCGTATGACCATTTAGCCTGTCGGGTTACCGTTACCGATGTAATCGCCCCAAATTTTATACTTAGATCACACCCGTCCCTTGGGTGGCACTATTCTGACATAAGGGTCATTTTCTTACATTACGAAATTTCTAATTGGGTGGTTCACTAATCCCGTAAACGTCCGTCCTTCTTTCCTGGACCTAGGTCATCGAGGGGGCTCGGGTTTCCATCCCGATCACATTTTCAGCCCTCGTTTCCTAAAATACCCCTTTGTGCCGTTTTCGAAATTTCGACAGCATTTCCGCTAAATTTTTAGGTTTCCGATGTTTAGGAAACGCCTCAAAACCATCTAACCTATTCTAACTTGCCACGTACTAAACCAGAGGCCTAATTTTTACGTAAAAGCTCCGCTTTTTACGTAAAAATATTCACATTTCTTCACATTCTCTTTTTCGACATTTCATCCCTTTTTCTTACAATTCCTCATGTCAGTAAACCATAATTCATACATAATTATTTCTAATAATAAATTGAGAAATCAAGGGATCAAAACCACTACCAAAATCGTTTCCGTCGGCGGTCAGATGAACCGTTCGGTCTCGACCGCACAATTTTTGAATCGTCGTTCTTCACTTTTGAAACTCCGGTTTGCAAATCCGATGCCGCGGATGTGTCCGGAACGTCAAAAATAGGCCAACAGGCTATTCTTCAATTTTCTGTCTCTGGGTCGCCGTTGACCGGCGTTGACCAGCGTTGACCGGCGTTGACCGACGTTGACCGGCGTTGACCACGGCGGCGATGGGAGTGGCGACCACCGTCTTGAAGAGCTCGACGGGAGGAACCCATTGGTGGTGTCAATTTCACCAATGGAGGCTCCTATCACCGGAAATCAGCCCTTGAAAAGTCGGCGACGGTGGCGGTGTTGGATCCTCATTTTCCGGCGTTGTTGCCCAAAATTGATTTGGGGCTTTTGATCTACGTGTTGTTCTGAGCATTTTGATACCGACCTTGCAACTCAACTCCGCCGGAATAGCGAGATTCGACGGTGGTGATGGCGACGGCGACGGCGAACGTTGGGCGGCGCGATCCGGTGGCTGTTGACGTGAAATGAAGCCTGAGTTTTGTTCTACTCTTCACCACGAATCCATTGGGACCGGAATCGTGGCATTTGGAGGTCAGACGGCGAAGATACGGCGGTTTGAAAAATTCAGCCACCGGCAGCTTTGGGCGGCGCGTGCGGCGTGCTCCCGCGTCGGTTCGGTCAACTCGGTCCACCGTTGGAATCAGCTCGTCGAGAGCTTTCCAATGGTGCCGGCGGTGTCGAAAACGGAGGCCGGATTCGATGGTCGGTCACTGTTCATCATCGTGTTTTGTTGGGGGAGGAAATGGGATTTGGAAAAATTATGGGGGTTATTTTTCAATAGTCCCAAAAATTCCGTCCTTTTATACTAATTTTTTTTGAAAAATTTTAAGATAGGTTATACTGACTAATTTGGGCGTGCTGAACCCAAATATATCAGTTTTATCTTCATCCGAGGTCGTCTCGACCGGTTTCCCGATACTGCATGGTTCCCGATCAAAAATTACTTTTTGTGCTCAAATGACTAATTTGAGCATTCTGATTCCAAATATATCAGTTTTATATCAAGAAAAGGTCATCTTGACCAATTTCTTGATACTGTGGTTAGGCCTACACTGTGTTGACACTATGCACGCATAACGAGGTGTTTTCGCGTGAAGTTTCAAACATAGTCTCTCTTGACTAATTTGGACGTGCTGATTTCAAATTTATCAGTTTTACATCCATCTGAGGTCTTCTAGACCAGTTTTCAGGATCTGTATGATCCCGTCTCAAAAAACATGTCAGGTGCCCGATTGACTAATTTAGGCGTCCTGAGTCTAAATATATCAGTTTCGGGGTGAGAAAAGGTCGTCTTGACCCTCGTCCCGATACTGCGTATCTTTTAAACAAAATCTACATTTTGTACTCAATTGACCAGATTGAGCCTGCTGACTATTAATATATCAGTTTTATGTCAGATTAAGGCCGTCTTGGCCACTAACCTGACACTGCGTATCACACTGTTCACTAATCACTATTCACTATCTGACTGACTAATCTGAGCGTTCTGACTCCGATTTTGTCAGTCTCTGGGCGAGAAGAGGTCATCTAGACCACTTTTCTCCATACTGTACATCTATTAGGGCAATTATCACTGCTGCGCTCAGATGACCAGTCTGAGCGTACTGATGACTAGCTCATCAGTTCTGTATCATGAAATGGTCGTCTAGACCGGTTTCTTGATATTGCGTGTCTCAACGTATACTCACATAATAGGGTGGACCGATTTCACTGTCGATTACCCCTTTACTGCATGAATAGTAATTAAACGTTACTATTCCTGTTTAATTCATTTAACTGAAAAGCACACTGTGCTTATTAACTTAATTACATCATTACATAGTAATTAAGTTTCATAATTCATGAGAGTCATTACAGTGGCTCTCGGCTCATTACACAGCCTTCTACACGGACTCTTACACGTGTGTATGCAACGCAACACGGGCGTGTACATTTCGAACACGGGCGTGTACTAGTTGAGACTACTCAACACGGCCATGTCTTTGAAACACATTCATCTATCTGAGCGGTACACAGCCTCTTATACGGTCGTGTACTTGACCATGTTTCTTAAATTTGCACTAAAAGACATTAAATTATGTCCATTTTATTCCTTAATGACTTATTACATGGTAAGTAGGTGCCATAAAAATGGATGTCATTACAATCTACCCCCTTTACAAAATTTTCGTCCTCGAAAATTAGAATAATTCCAGGAAGTCTCTTCTCATGTCTTCTTCCCATTCTCATGTGGCTTCCTCAACACTATGATTCTGTCACAACACTTTTACTAACGGTATACTTTATTCCTAAGTACTCTCTCCTTTCTAACTAGGATCCGCACGGGTCTCTCCTCGTACGTCGGAGCAGCGTATACTACAAAGGATTCTTGGCTAAGAACATGGGAGCTGTCTGGCACGTACTTCTTCAGCATTAAGACGTGAAAGACGTTGTGCACTGTAACTAACTCGGGAGGAAGTGCTAGTCTATAAGCCACCTTCCCAACTTTCTCTATTATCTCAAGGGTCCTATGTACCTAGGACTGAGCTTTCCTTTCTTTTCAATGCGCATCATCCTTTTCATGGGTGTCGCTACTTGAAACTCGAGGGGTCTATGGCACTTATCGTCAAAATTCTTTTGTCGACTGTGCACTGTATCTTACGTTTTTCGTATCAGCTTCACGTCTGCCATGGAATTCTTGATGATGTCTGAGCTAACTAGCCGTTTCTCTCCGGTTTCGTACTAATGAGCCAAGGATCTACATTCCCTTCCACAATGTGTCTCGTACGGTGCCATTCCTATCTAGGAATGGTAGTTGCTGTTGTATGAGAACTCGCTTAATGGTAACTTCTGATTCCAATTTCCTTTATGGTCCTCTCAGACTAACTGTCGGTCTAAGGATGAAATGCTGTGCTGAACTCTCACTTGGACCGTAATGCGGCTTGAACACTTCGCCAAAATCTGGAGGTAAAGCGTCCACTACAATCTGAGACGATCGACTCTGGTATTCCGTGCCGTTTCACGAACTGTGCCGCATGGATTCTGCTAGTCATTCCACCAAGTAGCTAACTTTCATTGCAAAAAAAAAAAAATTAACTGATTTCATCAGTCTGTCTACAATCACCCAGATTGCGTCATTATCGTTTGACGTCTTCGGCAGTCCGACTATGAAATTCATCGTAATCTGGTCCTATTTCCACTCGGGTAGCTTAATTTTCTACGATTATCCTGCTGGGTGCTGGTGTTCTGCCTTAACCTTCTGACACGTAAGGTATCTGGCAACGAACTCGACAATGTCATTCTTCATTTCAGGCCACCAAAAGCTTTCCTTCAGGTACTTGTACATCTTATTCGCTATCGAATGTACGGAATATGACGTCTCGTAAGGTTCCAAAAGGATTCGCTTCGTGAGTTCTTCATCTTTCATAATGCACACTCTATCTCTGTAGTAGAGTATGTCGTCCTTAGGAATCTTAAACTCTGAACTTTGGTCCTCTATAGCCTCCTTTTTGAGCTTGTTCAGGGACAATTTGAAGCCTTGACCGATCTTGGTCTCTTCTTGGAGCATCGATTGGAGGGTCATGTCAGACAACCTCTCTGTCAAAATCTTAATCTCACTGCCGCATAACTCTTTTGTAGCGCTTCTTGACAAGGCACTAATAGCCATAGGCATAGTAATATGCTTCTGACTCTGCGCATCGGCCACCTTATTGGCTTTCCCCGGATGGTATAAGATCTCACGGTCGTAATCCTTACCAACTCTAGCCATCTACGCTGCCTCATGTTGAGCTCTTTCTGCGTGAAGATACATTTGAGGCTCTGATGGTCGGTGTAAACCTCGCACTTGGCTCCATACAGGTAGTGCCTCCATACTTTTAACGTAAAAACTACTGCTGCTAGCTCCAGATTACGCATTGGGTAGCTCTTTTCAGGGTCTTTGAGTTGTCGTGAAGCATATGCGACTACTCGACCACTCTGCATCAACACAGTTTCCAACTCGGTTTTAGAGGCGTCGCTTCAAATCACAAAGCTTCCCTGACCAGCATCTGGAATGGTCAATATTGGAGTGCTTGTGAGTCTTCGTTTCAGCTCTTGAAAGCTTTTCTCATACTTGTCAGTCCATCCATACCTCCTGTCCTTCTTGGTGAGCGCTGTGAGCGGAGCAGCTAACTTTGAGTAGCCTTCGACTAAGTGTAGGTAACATCCTGTTAGTTTAAAGAAACTGTGAATTTCCGTTTCGTTCCTCTGAGCTGGCCATGTGCTAACTGCATCAATTTTCGTCAGGTCCACAGATACTCCTTCCTTGGGGTCTACATGGCCTAGAAAATGGACCTTCTCTAGCTAAAACTCATACTTGGAGAACTTGGCGTATAACTGATGGTCCCGTTGCATGCGCAAAATGATCCTTAAGTGCTCTTCGTGCTCTTCCTTCGTATTAGAGTGTATAAGTATGTCATCGATGAACACAATGACAAACTTATCCAAATAGTCCTTGAACATGCGGTTCATCCGGTTCATGAAAGTTGCTGGTGCGTCCGTTAATCTGAGCGACATGAACAGAAACTCGTAATGTCCGTACCGCGTTTGAAAGGCTGTTTTGGGCACATCTTCTTTCCTGATTCGTAGTTAATGGCACCCTGAACATAGATCGATCTTCGAGGACATTGCAGCGTCTCAGAGCTAATCAAATAGATCGTCAACTCGCGGCAACAGATGCTTGTTCTTAATCGTAATCCTGTTCAACTCTCTGTAGTCGATGCACATTCTCAGTAGTCCATCTTTCTTCTTCACGAATGGTATAGGTGCTCTCCAGGGTGAATAGCTCTGTCGCATGAATTCCTTATCTATTTAGTCCTTTAGCTGGGCTTGGAGCTCCTTTAGCTCTATAGGGCCTATTCCGTAGGGGGCCTCAAAGATGGGGCTGATTCTAGTAGACGTTCAGTCTCGAATGAGATCCCGCGCTCTGGTTGGAGTCCTGCAAGATCTTCTGGAAATATCTCCATGAATTCCCTGACTATCGGTACGTTGTCGGGTCCTATCTCTATTCCTTGAGTCTTATCTGCTACGTATACTAGGAAGTCCGTGCATCCACTGGATAGCATCTCGCGAGCCTTCACTACTGATATCATCGTCTTTGGTTGCTCTGGCGACAAACCCTTGTAGATGAACTTTTTCACATCCGATTGGTTCGAAAACGATTTTCCGCCTTCAACAGTTTATGACAACGTTGTGTCCTAAGCTTTTTTTTTTTTTTTTTGGCAGAATCTGATGATGCAACGAATGTGTGGCTCCAGAATCAAGTAGAACTAACGCATCAGAGTTGGCGATAGAAAGCTGGCCTGTCACCATTGCAGAAGTTACAGCTTCAACGTCACTCCCCGTGTAAGCATAGATTCTCCCTTAGCTGTCTGAAGCTTTCAGTATACCTTGTGTGATTGAAGGGTCTTCAATCCTGATCTGGTTGGTGTGAAGTTGATTATTCCTAGTGCGGGGTTGATTCTGTCGATTCTGTAGGTTGGAGTGACAATTTTTTTTTTGGCATAGTGGCCTTCCTTGCCACAGATGAAACAACCACTTGCTCTCTACTTGCATTCTCCTGGGTGCCTCTTTCCGCATCTCGTGCACGTCGGGTATTGGTTGTCATTCCTTCCTGGTCGTCTCTCTTCTGGGGAAATTCTTCTGTGAATCTTGATTGCCCTAATTCCCCTTTTCTCTTGTTGTTGATATGGGAATACCTACTATTCTGGCCGGTTCCCACATTCTGCCCTCTGTATTGTGACTCGGGGTTCTGCTTCTCCTGAGCCTGCTCGGCTTGCGTTTTCTCCTCCTTTCGTGCCTTAAAATTCTATGCTTTCGCTCCTTATCATGAACCGACCAGTACTCAGCTTAGATAGTCTTGCTGACACATTCTGCTAGTGTCGCTGGTCCGTTGCTTCCGCTACAGACCTAAACTGTGATTTCTGTTCTGAACATCTTCAGCATTCGTCTGACTCTCTCCTTTTGGTCGGTACCAAATTTGGACAAAGTTGAGCCAACTGCTCAAACTTCTTGACTGCCTCCATAACAGTCATACTACCTTGGTACAGGTTGTCAAACTCGTCTTACTGCGCTACTAGTGCTTCCTCGTTGAAGTACATCTCCTTGAATTCCTCAATGAAATCACTCCAGCTCATCTCTCTGATGTTCCTCCTAATGGTTACCATCTTCCACCACTAACGTGCCTCATTGCGCAGGGTGAAGGATGTGCACATCACTTTCTTTCTCTATCTGTTAACCCTATAAAATCCAAGATTACTTGGATATCCGTTAGCCAATCATCGGCCTCTATAGGGATGGTGATTCCTAAGAATTCTAACGCTTTCATGCGTCGGAATCTCTCATACAAGTCGCCTTCCCTAGGGATTGGTAGAAAAACAATTGGTGTTACGAAAGCAACCATTACTATGGGTGCTAGTGCTTCCTGAGCTGGAGGAGCTGCTTGCTCGCTCAGAGTTTCTGGGGCTACTAGAGCCTCCTGTGCTGGCATCTCTACTGACTGTGGTGCCTGGGGTTGCTGGCCCAGCTGTTCCCTAAGCTGGTTTAGCTCCGGTTGCTAGTTCTCCATCATCTCTCGCATGACTGCGATCTGTGCTATCAACTCATCCTCTCGGGATGCTGGGTTTAACTAAGCTCTTGTTCTTGCCATGTTTTCCTATGTAACCCTATCGTACAGCGGGAAAGGAAAATATGTCCCTTAAATTCTATACTTGGGACTCGTATCACATATCATTTTCTTTCTTACTTAACAATCTTACTTAAACATTATGGATATAAATATACACACTATATCCATCTTTCTTTCTCTTATACTGTGATGTTCAATACAATTACCACATTGTATTGGGACATCGTCTGAGTGCTATGATTCGTCCTGCACTTCCTGTCATATCATACTCACACTGTGGAAAAAATTTATATCTGGCCCCTAGGGCAAAGCTATACTACTTATCTCATAATATATTTCACATAATATATATACATATATTCAAGATTCTAGTTCAGCGGAAGTGACACACACTTCCCCTATACGATCCCAACAAGTACATTATGCTATAACTAACGGGGGAGAGCTACTGCTTCCCTCTATATATTTTCAAAACTAACATTCCCACAGAAGGGTTACTACTATTGGAAGGACAATCCTGATTCAGTATCAGCCATCTCCTCATCGTCACTATCACTAAGTGAGTACTCCTCTGGGTTCTCCTCTCCCTCATCGTCGGGATGGACGTCGGAAAGAGTCTCGTTATCTTCCTCCTTCATAGGGTGTTCGGGAGACATACGGGCTGGTTCGGGTTCTCCATCGACTCCCTATTGCCCTCGTGTACTTCTGGCTGGTGCTCAACCATGAACTCTTCATTGGCCAGTTAGGGTGCTGGTTCTATTGGGTCACCCTCCATAATGGCGGCTGCTATAATGCCTTAGGCTTGTGCAGGGTTCCTGGGGTTGAGCACTTTTCTCTCGGCATTCACTATCTCCTTGATAAGGCTTGCTAGTCCTGCTTGATCGCTCTTCTAATTCTGTTTGGCAAGGTCTCTTTCTCTCTTTGGGTCTTCTCCTGTCTTGATCCACTTTTGTCTCGGCATGTATTGTAGAAGTCCATTTCGGTTCCTTGTAGCGAACAACATACGTTAGAACTGTATCACCGGACATCAGCTGCAGTCTTTCAGTCCGATGAACAAATTCTCGTATATCCATAACTCTAGGGAACTTAGGCAGTTTCACTCCCTGCTTGCCCATAGAGAAAAACTGGGGCTGATGCTGGACTACTCTCAGAGATTGGCTCGATCATGGTATGGCGAAAATCGACACAGTTAAGAGCTCATCTTGGTCATAAGGATCCCGATACACACGAGAGTATCTTCCTGAGAGATATTAACAGCTAACAGGACTCAGTTATCCTGATCAATGGCGTACAATCGGGGAATCACTTTGATAACGTGAAACCAGTCCTAACATTGTCATGGAGTGCAGGAATACTGTTTGCCACTCAAAACTTAGTGGACAACTAGCCCTGAAGATCGGTACAACTCGGGCAGCAATCCATGTTCTTTCTCTGAGCAGTTCTCTAGCAATGCACGGTCGTGATTTTTCGTATAATGATCTCAGCATCTTTTCATCTTATCCTCGCCATCATAGATTTCGTCGTTTCATTATTATAAAATGTTATCTTCAATAGATAAACATTTACTGACTAAAAATAAAACTAACTTACTTGGACAGATGAGGCAGGCATGCGGTGATGTGAGGTAGGATGGCAGGAAACCGCTCTGATACCAACTGTGACGCCCCGTGCCCTCAGCGGCCCGGACCGTCACTGAAAACTATTACTTAACTTGCTTCTTTAGCTTGTACTTATACTTTCTCTTTAAAACCGATACTTAAACTTGCTGAATTTAATACCATAAATTTAGAGGGATTTTTTTTTTGTATATACGCATACGTATTTACTATTCACGTACGTATACTATTAAAATGCGGAAGTTGAAAAACATAAGGATTTAAATTATACATACACAATTATATACTTGTTTATCTGATTACTATTCACCAGATACTATTTAAATATACTACTCATACATATACTGTTTACTGTTCTAAAATACCGTTTAACCTTTACTATTTAAAATACTATTTAACTGTCACCATTCAAAATATTATTTACTCATACTGTCCTGAAGAATACTCGCGGTGCATCCATAACCTCATCCTCACATCCATCTCCGCCACCATCATCGTCCCTTGATGTTTACACTATAGGATGCTTACCTACAGCATGAACACACTCCGTGAGCTTTACGCCCAGTAAGTACAACATGTTAACCACAAAACATGTTTAAAACATAGCACATACGTAAAATCATAGGCATGACATATATCACTTAATAAATCACATACCATATAAGCATATCACATATCAGCTCACATATCATGTCATCACATAACATGTCATAACACTGAATATAAAACTTCACATACTTTATGCATGACAGAAGCATTGTGCACTGTATGCACTCTACTGAAAAAGAAAGCATAGCGAACTATAATTAATGCATGGTTCGGTTATGTTCATTTATGCTTCAAACGTCTCTTTTCTTTTCTTGTCTATTTAGGGCGCATGTGTCAGTACCGTGTGCACGCAGACCAACGGTAACGCCCGAGGTCAACTAATGCCGAAGAGCCATCAACTGATGCTCAACTTTTGGCCTTAACTTTCTTTAACTGGAAACCCCTTCGACTGAAGGAGCCGGTATGACACACCTATTTATTTCCATCTTGTTTAACTGTTCTAGCCATACGCTTCTCTAAGCTATCCCCAATCCTACGCGGTAGGGATCTATGGCTTCTATCTTGTTCTTTCATCAATCTACTCGATTGTGAAACTATATGCTCTTATGTATGCTGTGCAGCATCGTGTGCAAGATACATACTTAAAATACTGGAAAAACATCATTTTAAATTCATTTTATCCATGCTGTAGGCGGAGTTGTACTTACCTGTCAGCAGACAGTTTATACTCTCGCCTTCGTCACAATACAGGTACCTCCCTGTAATCATAATGCATTACATTAACATTCACTCTTAGGTCACCGTGGTCATTAGTGACTAATAAAAATTCTCGTTATGTGGTACCGATCTTTATAAGTACTAATTGCCCTCTTCTTAAGAATTTGATTTTCTAATCATTGTTAATTAATTTATTTACCCAATAAATTAATTAACATCGCTCTTAGGTCACTCTATCGTTAGGAACTAATCAACTTATCGTTGTGTGGTACCAATGCCTATCGGTACCCAACTGCTCTACTTTGGGAAATTTGATATCTAATTTTTAATCGTGCTTGAGTAATTTGTCTACTTGACAAATTAATCACTGTCTCTCACTATCCCATTCAGACTTGGTCCTTGACTGGCTAACCGACCAGTCAACTGACTGAATACCTCCCGTATGACCATTTAGCCTGTCGGGTTACCGTTATCGATGTAATCGCCCCAAATTTTATACTTAGATCACACCCGTCCCTCGGGTGGCACTATTCTGACATAGGGGTCGTTTTCTTACATTACGAAATTTCTAATTGGGCGGTTCACTAATCCTGTAAACGTCCGTCCTTCTTTCCTGGACCTAGGTCGTCGAGGGGGCTCGGGTTTCCATCCCGATCACATTTTCAGCCCTCGTTTCCTAAAATACCCCTTTGTGCCGTTTTCGAAATTTCGACAGCATTTCCGCTTAATTTTTGGGTTTCCGGCGTTTAGGAAACGCCTCAAAACCATCTAACCTATTCTAACCTGCCACGTACTAAACCAGAGGCCTAATTTTTACGTAAAAGCTCCGCTTTTTACGTAAAAATATTCACATTTCTTCACATTCTCTTTTTCGACATTTCATCCCTTTTTCTTACAATTCCTCAAGTCAGTAAACCATAATTCATACATAATTATTTCTAATAATAAATTGAGGAATCAAGGGATCAAAACCACTACCAAAATCGTTTCCGTCGGCGGTCGAACGAACCATTCGATCTCGACCGCACAATCTTTGAATCGTCGTTCTTCACTTTTGAAACTCCGGTTTGCAAATCCGATGCCGCGGATGTGTCCGGAACGTCAAAAATAGGCCAACAGGCTATTCTTCAATTTTCTGTCTCCGGGTCGCCGTTGACCGGCGTTGACTACCGTTGACCGATGTTGACCGCCGTTGACCGATGTTGACCGTCGTTGACCAGTGTTGACCACGGCGGCGATGGGAGTGGCGACCACCATCTTGAAGAGCTCGACCGGAGGAACCCATTGGTGGTGTCAATTTCACCAATCGAGACTCCTATCACCGGAAATCAGCCCTCGAAAAGTCGGCGACGGCGGCGGTGTTGGATCCTCATTTTCCGGCGTTGTTGCCCAAAATTGATTTGGGGCTTTTGATCTACGTGTTGTTCTGAGCATTTTGATACCGACCTTGCAACTCAACTCCGCCGGAATAGCGAGATTCGATGGCGGCGATGGCGACGGCGACGGTGAACCTTGGGTGGCGCGATCCGGCGGCTGTTGACATGAAATGAAGCCTGGGTTTTGTTCTACTCTTCACCACGAATCCATTGGGACCGGAATCGTGGCATTTGGAGGTCGGACGGCGAAGATACGGCGATTTGAAAAATTCGGCCACCGGCGGCTTTGGGCAGCGCGTGCGGCGTGCTCCGCCGTCGGTTCGGTCAACTCGGCCCACCGTTGGAATCAGCTCGTCGAGAGCTTTCCAATGGTGCCGGCGGTGTCGAAAACGGAGGCCGGATTCGATGGTCGGTCACTGTTCATCATCGTGTGGTGTTGGGGGAGGAAATGGGATTTGGAAAAATTATGGGGGCTATTTTTCAATAGTCCCAAAAATTCCGTCCTTTTATACTAATTTTTTTTGAAAAATTTTAAGATAGGCTATACTGACTAATTTGGGCGTGCTGAACCCAAATATATCAGTTTTATCTTCATCCGAAGTCGTCTCGACCGGTTTCCCGATACTGCATGGTTCCTGATCAAAAATTACTTTTTGTGCTCAAATGACTAATTTGAGCATTCTGATTCCAAATATATCAGTTTTATATCAAGAAAAGGTCATCTTGACCAATTTCTTGATACTGTGGTTAGGCCTACACTGTGTTGACACTATATACGCATAACGAGGCGTTTTCGCGTGAAGTTTCAAACACAGTCTCTCTTGACTAATTTGGACGTGCTGATTTCAAATTTATCAGTTTTACATCCATCTGAGGTCTTCTAGACCAGTTTTCGGGATCTGTATGATCCCGTCTCGAAAAACGTGTCAGGTGTCCGATTGACTAATTTAGGCATCCTGAGTCTAAATATATCAGTTTCGGGGTGAGAAAAGGTCGTCTTGACCCTCATCCCGATACTGCGTATCTTTTAAACAAAATCTACATTTTGTACTCAATTGACCAGATTGAGCCTGCTGACTATTAATATATCAGTTTTATGTCAGATTAAGGCCGTCTTGGCCACTAACCTGACACTGCGTATCACACTGTTCACTAATCACTATTCAATATCTGACTGACTAATCTGAGCGTTCTGACTCCAATTTTGTCAGTCTCTGGGCGAGAAGAGGTCATCTAGACCACTTTTCTCCATACTGTACATCTATTAGGGCAATTATCACTGCTGCGCTCAGATGACCAGTCTGAGCGTACTGATGACTAGCTCATCAGTTCTGTATCATGAAATGGTCGTCTAGACCGGTTTCTTGATATTGCGTGTCTCAACGCATACTCACATAATAGGGTGGACCGATTTCACTGTCGATTACCCCTTTCACTGCATGAATAGTAATTAAACGTTACTATTCCTGTTTAATTCATTTAACTGAAAAGCACACTGTGCTTATTAACTTAATTACATCATTACATAGTAATTAAGTTTCATAATTCATGAGAGTCATTACAGTGGCTCTCGGCTCATTACACAGCCTTCTACACAGACTCTTACACGTGCGTGTGCAACGCAACACGGGCGTGCACATTTCGAACACGGGCGTGTACTAGTTGAGACTACTCAACACGGCCATGTCTTTGAAACACATTCATCTATCTGAGCGGTACACAGCCTCTTACACGGTCGTGTACTTGACCATGTTTCTTAAATTTGCACTAAAAGACATTAAATTATGTCCATTTTATTCCTTAATGACTTATTACATGGTAAGTAGGTGCCATAAAAATGGCAGTCATTACAGTACCGATCTTCAGGACTAGTTGTCCACTAAGTTTTGAATGGCAAACAGTACTCCTGCGCTCCATGAGAATGTCAGGACTGGTTTCGCGTTATCAAAGTGATTCCCCAATTGTACGCCATTGACCAGGATAACTGAGTCCTGTTCGCTGTTGATATCTCTTAGGAAGATACTCTCGTGTGTATCGGGATCCTTATGACCAGGATGAGCTCTTAACTGTGTCGAGTTTCGCCATACCACGATCGAGCCAATCTCTGAGAGGAGTCCAGCATCAGCCTTAGTTTTTCTTTATAGGCAAGCGGGGAGTGAAACCGCCTAAGTTCCCTAGAGTTATGGATATACGAGAATTTGTTCATCGAACTGAAATACTGCAGCTGATGTCCGGTGATACAGTTCTAACGTATGCTGTTCGCTATAAGGAACCGATATGGACTTCTACAATACATGCCAAGACAAAAGTGGATCAAGACAGGAGAAGACCCAAAGAGAGAAAGAGACCTTGCCAAACAGAATTAGAAGAGCGATCAAGTAGGACTAGCAAGCCTTATCAAGGAGATAGTGAATGTCGAGAGAAAAGTGCTCAACCCCGGGAACCCTGCACAAGCCCAAGGCATTATAGCAGTCGCCATTATGGAGGGTGACCAGGTAGAACCAGCACCCCAACTGGCCGATGAAGAGTTCATGGCCGAGCACCAACCAGAAGTACACGAGGGCAATAGGGAGACGATGGAGAACCCCGAACCAGCCCGTTGTCTCCCGAACACCCCATAAAAGAGGAAGATAGCGAGACTCTTTCCGACGACCATCCCGACGATGAGGGAGAGGAGATCCCCAACTGCTTTAGTAATGACGAATAGATGGGGATGTATGAACCCCAAGTCATCATAGCCAGTGATGACGAGGTCAGTTTTGACTGAGAAGAAGAGGAGAACCCAGAGGAGTACTCACTCAGCGATAGTGATGATGAGGAGATGCCTGATACTGAATCGGGATTGTCCTTCCAATAGTAGTAACCCTTCTACGGGAATGTTAGTTATGAAAAAATATAGAGGGAAGCAGTAGCTCTCCCCCGTCAGTTGTAGCATAATGTACTTGTTTGGATCGTATAGGGGAAGTGTGTGTCACTCCCGCTGAACTAGAATCTTGAATATATATATATATTTTGTGAAATATATTATGAGATAAGTAGTAAAGCTTTGCCCTAGGGACCAGATATAAATTTTTTTCCACAGTGTAAGTATGATATGACAGAAAGTGCAGGACGAATCCTAGCACTCAGACGATGTCCCAATACAATGCGGCAATTGTATTGAACATCACAGTATGAGAGAAAGAAAGATGGATATAGTATGTATATTTATATCCATAATGTTTAAGTAAGATTGTTAAGTAAGAAAGAAAATGATATGTGATACGAGTCCCAAGTACAGAATTTAAGAGACTTATATTTTCTTTCCCGCTGTACGATAGGGTTACATAGGAAAACATGGCAAGAATGAGAGCTTAGTTAAATCCAGCATCCCGAGAGGATGAGTTGATAGCACAGATCGCAGCCATGCGAGAGATGATAGAGAACCAGCAACGGGAGCTAAACCAGCTTAGGGAACAGCTGGACCAGCAACCCCAGGCACCACAGTCAGTAGAGATGCCAGCACAGGAGGCTCTAGTAGCCCAAAAAAAAAAAAAAAAAAACTCTGAGGGAGCAAGCAGCTCCTCCAGCTCGGAAAGCAATAGCACCCATAGTAATGGCTGCTTTCGTAGCAGCAATTGTTTTCTGTCAGTCCCTAGGGAAGGCGACTTGTATGAGAGATTCCGACGCATGAAAGCGTTAGAATTCTTAGGAATCACCATCCCTATAGAGGCCGATGATTGGCTAACGGATATCCAAGTAATCTTGGATTTTATAGGGTTAACAGATACAGAGAGAAAGTGATGTGCGCATCCTTCACCCTGCGCAATGAGGCGCATTAGTGGTGGGAGATGGTAACCATTAGGAGGAACATTAGAGAGATGAGCTGGAGCAATTTCATTGAGGAATTCAAGGAGATGTACTTTAACGAGGAAGCACTAGTAGCGCAGTAAGACGAGTTCGACAACTTGCACCAAGGTAGTATGACTGTTATGGAGGAAGTCAAGAAGTTTGAGCAGTTGGCTCAACTTTGTCCAGATTTGGTACCGACTAAAAGGAGAGAGTTAGACGAATAATGAAGATGTTCAGAACAGACATCGCAGTTTAGGTCTGTAGCGGACGCCACGGACCAGTGACACTAGCAGAACATGTCAGTAAGGCTATCTGAGCCAAGTACTGGTTGGCTTAGGATAAGGAGCAAAAGACGCAAAATTTTAAGGCACGAAAGGAGGAGAAAACGCAAGCTGAGCAGGCTCAGGGGAAGCAGAACCCCGAGTTACAACACAGAGGACAGAATGTGGGAACCGGCCAGAATAGTAGGCATTCCCATAACAACAACAAGAGAAAAGGGGAATTAAGGCAATCAAGATTCACAGAAGAATTTCCCCAGAAGAGAGACGACCAGGAAGGAATGACCGCCAATACCCGACATGCACGAGATGCGGAAAGAGGCACCCAGGAGAATGCAAGTAGAGAGCAAGTGATTGTTTCATCTGTGGCAAGGAAGGCCACTATGCCAAAAAAAAAATTGCCACTCCAACCTGCAGAATCGACAGAATCAACCCCGCACTGGGAATAATCAACTTCACACCAACCAGACCAGGATCGAAGACCCTTCAATCACACAAGGTATACTGAAAGCTTCAGACAGCTAAGGGAGAATCTATGCTTACACGGGGAGTGACGTTGAAGCTGTAACTTCTGCAATGGTGACAGGCCAGCTTTCTATCGCCAACTTTGATGCGTTAGTTCTACTTGATTCTGGAGCCACCCATTCGTTGCATCATCAGATTCTGCCAAAAAAAAAAAAGAGCTTAGGACACAACGTTGTCATAAACTGTTGAAGGCGGAAAATCGTTTTCGAACCAATCGGATGTGAAAAGTTCATCTACAAGGGTTTGTCACCAGAGCAACCAAAGATGATGATATCAGCAATGAAGGCTCGTGAGATGCTATCCAGTGGATGCACGGACTTCCTAGTATATGTAGCAGATAAGACTCAAGGAATAGAGATAGGACCCGACAACATACCGATAGTCAGGGAATTCATGGAGATATTTCCAGAAGATCTTGCAGGACTCCAACCAGAGCGCGGGATCTCGTTCGAGACTGAACGTCTACTAGAATCAGCCCCATCTTTGAGGCCTCCTATGGAATAGGTCCTATAGAGCTAAAGGAGCTCCAAGCCCAGCTAAAGGACTAAATAGATAAGGGATTCATGCGACAGAGCTATTTACCCTGGAGAGCACCCATACCATTCATGAAGAAGAAAAATGGACCACTGAGAATGTGCATCGACTACAGAGAGTTGAACAGGATTATGATTAAGAACAAGCATCTATTGCCGCGAGTTGACGATCTATTTGATTAGCTCTGAGACGCTGTAATGTCCTCGAAGATCGATCTACGTTCAGGGTACCATCAACTACGAATCAGGAAAGAAGATGTACCCAAAACAGCCTTTCAAACGCGGTACGGACATTACGAGTTTCTGTTCATGTCGCTCAGATTAACGGACGCACCAGCAACTTTCATGAACCGGATGAATCGTATATTCAAGGACTATTTGGATAAGTTTGTCATTGTGTTCATTGATGACATACTTATACACTCTAAGACGAAGGAAGAGCACGAAGAGCACTTAATTATCATTTTGCACATGTAACAGGACCATCAGTTATACACCAAGTTCTCCAAGTACGAGTTTTGGCTAGAGAAGGTCCATTTCCTAGGCCACGTAGTCCCCAAGGAAGGAGTATCTGTGGACCCGATGAAAATTGATGCAGTTAGCGCGTGGCCAGCTCAGAGGAACGTAACGGGAATTCACAGTTTCTTTAAACTAACAGGATGTTACCTACACTTAGTCGAAGGCTACTCAAAGTTAGCTGCTTCGCTCACAGCGCTCACCAAGAAGGGAAAGAGGTATAAGTGAATCGACAAGTGTGAGGAAAGCTTTCAACAACTGAAATGAAGACTCATAAGCACTCCAATGCTGACCATTTCAAATGTTGGTCAGGGAAGCTTTGTGATTTAAGCGCCGCATCTAAAACCAAGTTGGAAACTGTGTTGATGCAGAGTGGTAGAGTAGTCGCGTATGCTTCACGACAACTCAAAAACCTTGAGAAGAGCTACCCAATGCGTGATCTGGAGCTAGTAGTGATAGTTTTTACGATAAAAGCATGGAAGCACTACCTGTATGGAGTCACGTGCGAGATTTACATCGACCACTAGAGCCTCAAATGTATCTTCATGCAGAAAGAGCTCAACATGAGGCAGCGTAGATGGCTAGAGTTCGTAAGGATTACGACCGTGAGATCCTATACCATCCGAGGAAAGCCAATAAAGTGGTTAATGCGTAGAATCAGAAGCATATTACTATGCCTATGAATATTAGTGCCTTGTCAAGAGCGCTACAAAGGAGTTATACGGCAGTGAGATCAAGATTTTGATAGGGAGATTGTCTGACATGACTCTCCAATCGACGCTCCAAGAAGAGATCAAGATCGGTCAAGGTTTCGATTTGTCCCTGCTCAAGTCCAGAAAGGAAGCTATAGAGGACAAGGGTTCAGAGTTTAAGATCCTTAAGGATGACGTACTCTACTACAGAGATAGAGTGTGTGTTCTGAAAGATGAAGAACTCAAGAAGCTAATCCTTTTGGAACCTTACATGACATCATATTCCATGCATCCGGTAGCTAACAAGATGTACAAGTACCTGAAGGAAAGCTTTTGGTGGCTTGGAATTAAGAATGACATTGTCGAGTTTGTCGCCAGATACCTTACGCGTTAGAAGGTTAAGGCAGAACACCAGCGCCCAGCAGGATGATCGTAGAAAATTAAGCTTCCCGAGTGGAAATAGGACCAGATTACGATGAATTTCATAGTCGGACTGCCGAAGACGTCAAACGATAATGACGCAATCTGGTTGATTGTAGACGGACTGATGAAATCAGTTAATTTTTTTTTAGTAATGAAAGTTAGCTACTTGGTGAAATGACTAGCAGAATCCATGCGGCACAGTTCGTGAAACGGCACAAAGTACCAGAGTCGATCATCTCAGATCGTAGTGGATGCTTTACCTCCAGATTTTGGCAAAGCATTTAAGCCGCATTACGGTCCAAATGAGTGTTCAGCACAACATTTCATCCTCAAACTGACAGTTAGTCTGAGAGGACCATACAGATGTTAGAGGACATGTTGAGACCTACGTCCTAGACTTCAAAGGAAATTGGAATCAGAAGCTACCATTGAGCGAGTTCTCATACAACAGCAACTACCATTTCTAGATAGGAATGGCACCGTACGAGACACATTGTGAGGGAAATGCAGATCCCTGGCTCATTAGTACGAAACCGGAGAGAAACGGCTAGTTAGCTCAGACATCATCAAGAATACCATGGCAGACGTGAAGCTGATACGAAAAACGTAAGATACAGTGCACAGTCGACAGAAGAATTTTGACGATAAGCGCCATAGACCCCTCGAGTTTCAAGTAGCGACACCCATGAAAAGGATGATGCGCATTGAAAAGAAAGGAAAGCTCAGTCCTAGGTACATAGGACCCTTGAGATAATAGAGAAAGTCGGGAAGGTGGCTTATAGACTAGCACTTCCTCCCGAGTTAGCTACAGTGCACAATGTCTTTCACATTTTGATGTTGAAGAAGTACGTGCCAGACAGTTCCTATGTTTTTAGCCAAGAATCCGTTGTAGTATACGCTGATCCAACGTACGAGGAGAGACCCGTGCGGATCCTATTTAGAAAGGAGAGAGTACTTAGGAATGAAGTATAACGCTAGTAAAAGTGTTGTGACAGAATCATAGTGTTGAGGAAGCCACATGAGAATGGGAAGAAGACATGAGAAGAGACTTCCTGGAATTATTCTAAGTTTCGAGGACGAAAATTTTGTAAGGGGGGTAGGTTGTAATGACCGCCATTTTCATGGCACCTACTTACCATGTAATAAGTCACAAAAGAATAAAATGGACATAATTTAATGTCTTTTAGTGCAAATTTAAGAAACACGGTCAAGTACATGATCGTGTAAGAGGCTGTGTACCACTCAGATAGATGAATGTATTTCAAAGACATGGCCGTGTTGAGTAGTCTCAACTAGTACATGCCCGTGTCTGAAATGTACACGCCCGTGTTGCGTTGCACACACACGTGTAAGAGTCCGTGTAGAAGGCTGTGTAATGAGCCGAGAGCCACTGTAATGACTCTCATGAATTATGAAACTTAATTACTATGTAATGATGTAATTAAGTTAATAAGCATAGTGTGCTTTTCAGTTGAATGAATTAAATAGGAATAGTAACGTTTAATTACTATTCATGCAGTGAAAGGGGCAACCGACAGTGAAATCGGTCCACCCTATTATGTGAGTATGCATTGAGATATGCAATATCAAGAAACCGGTCTAGACGACCATTTCATGATACAGAAGTGATGAGCTAGTCATCGGTATGCTCAGACTGGTCATCTGAGCTCAGCAGTGATAATTGCCCTAATATATGTACAGTAACGAGAAAAGTGGTCTAGATGACCTCTTCTCGCCCAGAGACTGACAAAATCGGAGTCAGAACGCTCAGATTAGTCAGTCAGATAGTGAATAGTGATTAGTGAATAGTGAGAAACGCAGTGTTAGGTTAGTGGCCAAGACGGCCTTAATCTGGCATAAAACTGATATATTAATAGTCAGCAGGCTCAATCTGGTCAATTGAGCACAAAATGTAGATTTTTTTTAAGGGATACGCAGTATCGAGATGAGGGTCAAGACGACCTTTTCTTGTCCCGAAACTGATATATTTAGACTCAGGACGCCCAAATTAATCAATCGGACACCTGACACGTTTTTCGAGACGGGGTCATACAGATCTCGAAAACTGGTCTAGAAGACCGCAGATGGACGTAAAACTGATAAATTTGAAATCAGCACGTCCAAATTAGTCAGGAGAGACTGTTTGAAATTTCACACGAAAACGCCTCGTTATGCGTGCACAGTGTCAACACAGTGTAGGCCTAACCACAGTATCAAGAAATTGGTCAAGATGACCTTTTCTTGATATAAAACTGATATATTTGGAATCAGAATGCTCAAATTAGTCATTTGAGCACAAAAAGTAATTTTTGATCGGGAACCATGCAGTATCGGGAAACTAGTCGAGATGACCTCGGATGAAGATAAAACTGATATATTTGGGTTCAGCACGCCCAAATTAGTCAGTAGAGCCTATCTTAAAATTTTTCAAAAAATTAGTATAAAAGGACGGAATTTTTGGGACTATTGAAAAATAGCCCCCATAATTTTTCCAAATCCCATTTCCTCCCCCAACACCACACAAGGATGAACAGTGACCGACCATCGAATCCGGCCTCCGTTTTTGACACTGCCGGCACCATTGGAAAGCTCTCGACGAGCTGATTCCAACGGTGGGCCGAGTTGACCGAACTGACGCCGGAGCACGCCGCACGCGCCGCCCAAAGCCGCCGGTGGCCGAATTTTTCAAACCGCCGTATCTTCGCCGTCCGACCTCCAAATGCCACGATTCTGGTCCCAATGGATTCGTGGTGAAGAGTAGAACAAAACGCAGGCTTCATTTCACATCAACAGTGTAATGACCGCCATTTTCATGACACCTACTTACCATGTAATAAGTCATTAAGGAATAAAAAAGACATAATTTAATGTCTTTTAGTACTATTTAAGTAACACGGTCAGGTACACAACCGTGTGAGTGACAGTGTGCCATTCGGACTGTGTATCTATTAATAGCCGTGTGAGTGTACATAGTCGTGTAGTGTAACACGGTCAAGTACACGATCGTGTAAGAGGCTGTGTACCGCTCAGAAAGATGAACGTATTTCAAAGACATGGCCGTGTTGAGTAGTCTCAACTAGTACATGCCCGTGTCTATAAATGTACACGCCCGTGTTGCGTTGCACACGCACGTGTAAGAGTCCGTGTAGAAGGCTGTGTAATGAGCCGAGAGCCACTGTAATGACTCTCATGAATTATGAAACTTAATTACTACGTAATGATATAATTAAGTTAATAAGCACAGTGTGCTTTTCAGTTGAATGAATTAAACAGGAATAGTAACGTTTAATTACTATTCATGCAGTGAAAGGGGTAATCGACAGTGAAATCGGTCCACCCTATTATGTGAGTATGCGTTGAGACACGCAATATCAAGAAACCGGTCTAGACGACCATTTCATGATACAGAACTGATGAGCTAGTCATCAGTACGCTCAGACTGGTCATCTGAGCGCAGCAGTGATAATTGCCCTAATAGATGTACAGTATGGAGAAAAGTGGTCTAGATGACCTCTTCTCGCCCAGAGATTGACAAAATCGGAATCAGAACGCTCAGATTAGTCAGTCAGATAGTGACTAGTGATTAGTGAACAGTGTGATACGCAGTGTCAAGTTAGTGGCCAAGACGGCCTTAATCTGACATAAAACTGATATATTAATAGTCAGCAGGCTCAATCTGGTCAATTGAGCACAAAATGTAGATTTTGTTTAAGGGATACGCAGTATTGGGATGAGGGTCAAGACGACCTTTTCTCGCCCCGAAACTGATATATTTAGACTCAGGACGCCCAAATTAGTCAATCGGGCACCTGACACGTTTTTCGAGATGGGGTCATGCAGATCCCGAAAACTGGTCAAGAAGACCTCAGATGGACGTAAAACTGATAAATTTGAAATCAGCACGTCCAAATTAGTCAAGAGAGACTGTGTTTGAAATTTCACGCAAAAATGCCTCCTTATGCGTGCACAGTGTCAACACAGTGTAGGCCTAACCATAGTATCAAGAAATTGGTCAAGGTGACCTCTTCTTGATATAAAACTGATATATTTGGAATCAGAATGCTCAAATTAGTCATTTGAGCACAAAAAGTAATTTTTGACCGGGAATCATACAGTATCGGGAAACTGGTCGAGACGACCTCAGATGAAGATAAAACTGAGATATTTGGGTTCAGACGCCCAAATTAGTCAGTATAGTCTATCTTAAAATTTTTCAAAAATTAGTATAAAGGACGAAATTTTGGGGATTCTAGAAAAATAGCCCCCATATTTTTCCAAATCACATTTTCTCCCTCCCACACCACACGAAGATGAACAGTGACCAACCATCGAATCCGGCCTCCGTTTTCGACACCGCTGGCACCATTGGAAAGCTCTCGACGAGCTGAGTCCAATGGTGTGCCGAGTCGACGGAACCGATGTCGGAGAACGCCGCACGCGCCGCCTAAAGCCACCGGTGGCCGAATTTTTCAAACCGTGATTTCTCCGCCGTCCGACGTCCAAATGCCACGATTCCGGTCTCAATGGATTCGTGGTGAAGAGTAGAACAAAACCCAGGCTTCATTTCACGTCAACAGCCACCGGATCGCGCCGCCCAAGGTTCGCCGTCGCCATCACCGCCGTCGAATCTCACTATTCTGGCGGAGTTGAGTTGCAAGGTCGGTATCAAAATGCTCAGAACAACACGTAGATCAAAAGCCCCAAATCAATTTTGGGCAACAACGCCGGAGAACGAAGATCCAACACCGCCGCCGTCGCCGACTTTTCGAGGGCCGATTTCCGGTGATAGGAGCCTCGATTGGTGAAATTGACACCACCAATGGGTTCCTCTCGTCGAGCTCTTCAAGATGGTGGTCGCCACTCCCATCGCCGCCGTGGTCAACGCCGGTCAACGACCGGTCAACATCGGTCAATGCCGGTCAACGATGACCAGGAGACCGAAAATTGAAGAATGGCCCGTTGGCCTATTTTTGACGTTCTGGACACATCCGCGGCATCGGATTTGCAAACCGGAGTTTCAAAAGTGAAGAACGACGATTCAAAGATTGTGCGGTCGAGACCGAACGGTTCATCCGACCGCCGACGGAAACGATTTTGGTAGTGGTTTTGATCCCTTGATTTCCTCAATTTATTATTAGAAATGATTATGTATAAATTATGATTTACTGACTTGAGGAATTGTAAGAAAAAGGGACGAAATGTCGAAAAAGAGAATGTAAGGAAATGTGAATATTTTTACGTAAAAAGCGGAGCTTTTACGTAAAAATTAGGCCTCTGGTTTAGTACGTGGCAGGTTAGAATAGGTTAGATGGTTTTGAGGCGTTTCCTAAATGCCAGAAACCCAAAAATTAAGCGGAAATGCTGCCGAAATTTCTAAAACGGCACAAAGGGATATTTTAGGAAACGAGGGATGAAAATGTGATCGGGATGGAAACCCGAACCCCCTCGATGACCTAGGTCCGGGAAAGAAGGACGGACATTGTGAGGATTAGTGAACCGTCTCATTAGAAATTTCGTAACGTAAGAAAACGACCCCTATGTCAGAATAGTACCACCCGAGGGACGGGTGCGATCGAAGTATAAAATTTGGGGCAATTACATCGGTAACGGTAACCCGACAGGCTAAATGGTCATACGGGAGGTATTCAGTCAGTTGACTGGTCGGTTCGCCAGTCAAGGACCAAGTCTGAATGGGATAGTGAGAGACAGTGATTAATTTGTCAAGTAGACAAATTAATCAAGCACGATTTAAAATTAGATATCAAATTTCCCAAAGTAGAGCAGTTGGGTACCGATGGGCATCGGTACCACACAACGATAAGTTTATTAGTTCCTAATGATAGAGTGACCTAAGAGCGATGTTAATTAATTTATTGGATAAATAAATTAATTAACAATGATTAGAAAATCAAATTCTTAAGAAGAGGGCAATTAGTACCGACAAGGATCGGTATCACTAACGATAGAGTTTTTATTAGTCACTAATGACCACAGTGACCTAAGAGTAAATGTTAACGAAATGTATTATGATTACAGGGAGGTACCTGTATTGTGACGAAGGCGAGAGTATAAACTGTCTGATGACAGGTAAGTACAACTCCGCCTACAGCATGGATAAAATGAATTTAAAATGATGCTTTTCCAGTATTTTAAGTATGTATCTTGCACACGATGCTGCACAGCATACATAAGAGCATATAGTTTCACAATCGAGTAGATTGATGAAAGAACAAGATAGAAGCCATAGATCCCTACCGCGTAGGATTGGGGATAGCTTAGAGAAGCGTATGGCTAGAACAGTTAAACAAGATGGAAATAAATAGGTGTGTCGTACCGGCTCCTTCAGTCGAAGGGGTTTCCAGTTAAAGAAAGTTAAGGCCAAAAGTTGAGTATCAGTTGATGACTCTTCGGTATTAGTTGACCTCGGGCGTTACCGTTGGTCTGCACGCACACGGTACTGACACATGGGCCCTAAATAGACAAGAAAAGAAAAGAAAAGTTTGAAGCATAAATGAACATAACCGGATCATGCATTAGTTATAGTTCGTTATGCTTTCTTTTTCAGTAGAGTGCATACAGTACACGATGCTTCTGTTATGCATAAAGTATGTGAAGTTTTATATTCAGTGTTACGCCATGTTATGTGATGACATGATATGTGAGCTGATATGTGATATGCTTATATGGTATGTGATATATTAAGTGATATATGTCATGCTTATGATTTTAAGTATGTGCTATGTTTTAAACATGTTTTGCGGTTAACATGTTGTACTTACTGGGCGTAAAGCTCACGGAGTGTGTTCATGCTGTAGGTAAGCATCCTATAGCGTAAACATCAAAGGACGATGATGGTGGCGGAGGTGGATGTGAGGATGAGGTTATGGATACACCGCGAGTATTCTTCCGCACAGTATGAGTGAATAATATTTTGAATGATGACAGTTAAATAGTATTTTGAATAGTAAAGGTTAAACGGTATTTTAGAACAGTATACAGTATATGTATGAGTAGTATATTTAAATAGTATCTGGTGAATAGTAATCAGATAAACAAGTATATAATTGTGTATGTATAATTTAAATCCTTATGTTTTTCAAATTTCGCATTTTAATAGTATACGTACGTGAATAGTAAATACGTACACGTATATAAAAGAAAAAAAAAATTTCCCTCTAAATTTATGGTATTAAATTCAGCAAGTTTAAGTATCGGTTTTAAAGATGAAGTATAAGTAAAAGTTAAAGAAGCAAGTAAGAGTTTTCAATGACGGTCCGGGCCGCTGAGGGCACGGGGCGTCACAGTTGGTATCAGAGCGGTTTCCTGCCATCCTACCTCACATCGCCGCATGCCTGCCTCATCTGTCCAAGTAAGTTAGTTTTATTTTTTAGTCGTTAAATGTTTATCTATTGAAGATAACATTTTATAGTAATGAAACGACGAAATCTATGATGGCGAGGACAAGCTGAAAAGATGCTGAGATCATTATACGAAAAATCACGACCGTGCAGTGCTAGAGAACTGCTCAAAGAAAGGACATGGATTGCTGCCCGAGTTGTACCGATCTTCAAGGCTAGTTGTCCACTAAGTTTCGAATGGAAAACAGTACTCCTGCACTCCATGAGAATGTCAGGACTGGTTTCACGTTATCAAAGTGATTCCCCGATTGTACGCCATTGATCAGGATAACTGAGTCCTGTTGGCTGTTGATATCTCTCAGGAAGATACTCTCATGTGTATCGGGATCCTTAGGACCAGGATGAGCTCTTAACTGCGTCGAGTTTCGCCATACCACGATCGAGCCAATCTCTGAGAGAAGACCAGCATCAGCCTCAGTTTTTCTTTATGGGTAAGCGGGGAGTGAAACTGCCTAAGTTCCCTAGAGTTATGGATATACGAGAATTTGTTCATCGGACTGAAAGACTGCAGCTGATGTCTGGTGATACAGTTCTAACGTATGTTGTTCGCTACAAGGAACCGATATGGACTTCCACAATACATGCCAAGACAAAAGTGGATCAAGACAGGAGAAGACCCAAAGAGAAAAAGAGACCTTGCCAAACAGAATTAGAAGAGCGATCAAGCAGGACTAGCAAGCCTTATCAAGGAGATAGTGAACGTTGAGAGAAAAGTGCTCAACCCCAGGAACCCTGCACAAGCCCAAGGCATTATAGCAGCCGCCATTATGGAGGGTGACCCGGTAGAACCAGCACCCCAACTGGCCGATGAAGAGTTCACGGCCAAGTACCAGCCAGAAGTACACGAGGGCAATAGGGAGCCGATGGAGAACCTCGAACCAGCCCGTATGTCTCCCGAACACCCCATGAAAGAGGAAGATAACGAGACTCTTTCCGATGCCCATCCCGACGATGAGGGAAAGGAGATCCCCAACCGCTTTAGTAATGACGAAGTCATCATAGCCAGCGATGACGAGGTCAGTTTCAGCTGAGAAGAAGAGGAGAACCTAGAGGAGTACTCACTCAGCGATAGTGACGATGAGGAGATGCCTGATATTGAATCAGGATTGTCCTTCCAATAGTAGTAACCCTTCTGTGGGAATGTTAGTTATGAAAATATATAGAGGGAAGCAGTAGCTCTCCCCCGTCAGTTATAGCATAATGTACTTGTTGGGATCGTATAGGGGAAGTGTGTGTCACTCCCGCTGAACTAGAATCTTGAATATATGTATATATATTATGTGAAATATATTATGAGATGAGCAGTAAAGCTTTGCCCTAGGGGCCAGATATAAATTTTTTCCACAAGCGTGAGTATGATATGACAGAAAGTGCAGGATGAATCCTAGCACTCAGACGATGTCCCAATACAATGCGGCAATTGTATTGAACATCACAGTATGAGAGAAAGAAAGGTGGATATAGTGTGTATATTTATATCCATAATGTTTAAGTAAGATTGTTAAGTAAGAAAGAAAATAATATGTGATACGAGTCCCAAGTACAGAATTTAAGAGACTTACATTTTCCTTTCCCGCTGTACGATAGGGTTACATAGGAAAACATGACAAGAACGAGAGCTTAGTTAAACCCAGCATCCCGAGAGGATGAGTTGATAGCACAGATCGCAGCCATGCGAGAGATGATGGAGAACCAGCAGCTCCTCTAACCCAGGAGGCACTAGCACCCATAGTAATGGCTGCTTTCGTAACAGCAATTGTTTTTCTACCAATCCCTAGGGAAGGTGACTTGTATGAGAGATTCCGACGCATAAAAGCGTTAGAATTCTTAGGAATCACCAACCCTATAGAGGCCGATGATTAGCTAACAGATATCCAAGTAATCTTGGATTTTATAGGGTTGACAGATAGAGAGAGAAAGTGATGTACGCATCATTCACCCTGCGCAATGAGGCATGTTAGTGGTGGAAGATGGTAACCATTAGGAGGAACATTAGAGAGATGAGCTGGAGCGATTTCATTGAGGAATTCAAGGAGATGTACTTCAACGAGGAAGCACTAGCAGCACAGTAAGACAAGTTCAACAACCTGCGCCAAGGTAGTGTGACTGTTATGGAGGTAGTCAAGAAATTTGAGCAGTTGGCTCAACTTTTTCCAGATTTGGTACCGACTAAAAGGAGAGAGTTAGATGAATAATGAAGATGTTCAGAACAGATATCGCAGTTTAGGTCCGTAGCGGACGCCACGGACCAGCGACACTAGCAGAACATGTCAGTAAGGCTATCTGAGCCGAGTACTGGTCGGCTCATGATAAGGAGCGAAAGGCATAGAATTTTAAGACACGAAAGGAGGAGTAAACGTAAGCTGAGTAGGCTTAGGGGAAGCAGAACCTTGAGTTACAACACAGAGGATAGAACATGGGAACCGGCCAAAATAGCAGGCATTCCAACAACAATAACAAGAGAAAAGGGGAACCAGGGCAACCAAGATTCACAGGAGAATTTCCTCCAGAAGAGAAACGACCAGGAAGGAAATGATAGCCAACCCGACGTGCACGAAATGCGGAAAGAGGCACTCAGGAGAATGTAAGCAAGGAGTAAGTGGTTGTTTTATCTGTGGCAAGAAAGGCCACTATGCCAAAAAAAATTGCCACTCCAACCTACAGAATCGACAGAATCAACCCCGTATTGGGAATAATCAACTTCACACCAACCAGACCAGGATCGAAAACCCTTCAATCACACAAGGCATACTGAAAGCTTCAGACAGCTAAGGGAGAATCTATGCTTACGCGAGGAGTGACGCTGAAGCTGTAACTTCTGTAGTGGTGACAGGCCAGCTTTCTATCACCAACTTTGATGTGTTAGTTCTACTTGATTCTGGAGCCACCCATTCGTTGCATCATCAGATTCTGCCAAAAAAAAAAAAAAAAAAGGCTTAGGACACAACGTTGTCATAAACTGTTGAAGGCGGAAAATCGTTTTCGAACCAATCGGATGTGAAAAGTTCATCTACAAGGGTTTGTCGCCAGAGCAACCAAAGACGATGATATCAGCAGTGAAGGCTCGCGAGATGCTATCCAGTGGATGCACGGACTTCCTAGTATACGTAGCAGATAAGACTCAAGGAATAGAGATAGGACCCGACAACGTACCGATAGTCAGGGAATTCATGCAGATATTTCCAGAAGATCTTGCAGGACTCCAACCAGAGCGCGGGATCTCGTTCGAGACTGAACGTCTACTAGAATCAGCCCCATCTTTGAGGCCCCCTATGGAATGGGCCCTGTAGAGTTAAAAGAGCTCCAAGCCCAGCTAAAGGACTAAATAGATAAGGGATTCATGCGACGGAGCTATTCACCCTGGAGAGCACCCGTACCATTTGTGAAGAAGAAAGATAGACCATTGAGAATGTGCATCGACTACAGAGAGTTTAATAGGATTATGATTAAGAACAAGCATCCATTGCCACGGGTTGACGATCTATTTGATCAGCTCTAAGACACTGCAGTGTTCTCGAAGATCGATCTACATCCCATGTACCATCAACTACGAATCAGGAATGAAGATGTACCCAAAACAGCTTTTCAAACGCGGTACAGACATTATGAGTTTCTGTTCATGTCGCTCAGATTGACAGACGCGCCAGTAACTTTCATGAACCGGATGAACCGCATGTTCAAGGACTATTTGGATAAGTTTGTCATTGTGTTCATTGATGACATACTTATACACTCTAAGACGAAGGAAGAGCACGAAGAGCACTTAAGGATCATTTTGCGCATGTAACAGGACCATCAGTTATACGCCAAGTTCTCCAAGTACGAGTTTTAACTGGAGAAGGTCCATTTCCTTGGCCACGTAGTCCCTAAGGAAGGAGTATCTGTGGACCCGATGAAAATTGATGCAGTTAGCGCATGACCAGCTCCGAGAAACGTGATGGAGATCCACAGCTTCCTAGGCTTAGTGGGATACTACCGACATTTTGTCGAGGGTTTTTCAAGGCTAGTCGCACCATTCACAGCGCTCACCAAGAAGGAAAGGAGGTATGGATGGACTGACAAGTGTGAGAAAAGCTTTCAAGAGCTGAAACGAAGACTCACAAGCGCTCCAATATTGACCATTCCAGATGCTGGTCAGGGAAGCTTTGTGATTTGAAGCGACGCCTTTAAAACCGAGTTGGAAACTGTGTTAATGCAAAGTGGTAGAGTAGTCGCATATGCTTCACGACAACTCAAAGACCCTGAAAAGAGCTATCCAACGCGTAATCTGGAGCTAGTAGCGATAGTTTTTACGATAAAAGCATGGAGGCACTACCTGTACGGAGTCACGTGCGAGATTTACATCGACCACTAGAGTCTCAAATGTATCTTCACGCAGAAAGAGCTCAACATGAGGCGGTGTAGATGGCTAGAGTTGGTAAGGATTACGACCGTGAGATCTTATACCATCCGGGGAAAGCCAATAAGGTGGCCGATGCGCAGAGTCAGTGTGGCGGCCCGCCCCTCGTAGAGATTATACAATACTATTACAGTTAGGCTTATCGCTAACTGCGATAGATTGTACTCTCGTGGGTCGCCGGCTTATCTCACTCTCTTTTAAAATCATGTCATTTTTGGGGAAATTTTTTTTTTCTTTAACATCATATAAAATCTTCTTCCACTATTTACTTTGTTGATAAGTACAAAGTAATATAAATAATACAGTACTTTTGTAAAATATATATAATTACAAAAGAACTGTTTCCCTTCACTTTAACGCTCAGCGGGAAGACTCTGGCAGTACCATATCCCTCGCCCAGCTATCCCATTTGACACGCGCCATCCCGTCCGCATCCAGTCAAATAAGCTACTGAGCTGGTCGCTTACCTGCAACATTAGCAAAAATGGTGAGCTACAGGCTCAGTAAGTTCAAACATGCAAGAAATAAAATTTCTATGAATAGTACTATTCATCATGAATAGTACCGTTGACCAATATTCATCCATAAATAGTAACTTTGACCACTATTCATACATGAATAGTAAGGTTGACCACAACACTGTATCACACTAGTACATCTACCGCGATGTTAGTGCTCTCACTAAACTGTCTTATGCTCAATTATGGCACAGTTTCAGTTTTAGGTCATTATCTTTCATTACGTTCTAGTTTTGAGCTCAAGTTGGCAGTACCATTTAAGTGCGCATGACTGGGAGCGGTACATTAGTGCTGACCTCCACAGCCTTAATCTCATAGCCCCGAAGGCAAAATTTTACATGACTGGGAGTGGTACATCAGTGCTGACCTCCACAGCCTTATCTCATAGCCCCGAAGGCAAAAGTACCTCCCTGTACGGAAGGCTGGTACGCCAGAAAGTGGTTTCATTACCGACTTTTTAACATTCTAACCCGGTGACTTCACATTGTCCCGTGGTTAGGAATGGTTCACATTTTAATTTTAGGTGAGTGAGTTTCATTAACCTCGCTCTAGTGCCCGAAGCACAATTAACCATGTGTCCCATTCTTATAGTGCCCGTAGCACATTTCGTCTCTCTCTCTATTCTATCATAGTGCCCGTAGCACATATGTACCTAACTTATAATTAGTACATTAAAGTTAGCACAATATTGCTATATGTTGCAGACAGGTAAATGTCTGAACTTACCTTATCAGCCTCTTTCCTTTCTCTCTCTTGGATCTTAAATCGCCTTCCTTGTAGGCCGATTTTGGGATCCTACGACAAAACTATGTCTGTTAATTTCTTTCCCATTTATAGCTTTTATTTTTCATTAAAAAGCTTAAATAAAACCTATTTATAACTTTTTAGGTTTTATTTATTATTTTCACCATTTTCCCCAACTTTTGCAAAATTATGATTTTACCCCAATATTTTGGCAAAATTGCAGTTTTGCCCCTGACGGAATTTTATTGATCCAGACTGCATTTTTGGCTCTCAAGAACTTTTCTGACTCTTTTCTAATCATTACCGGGTTCGTTTCTATTTTATTTCCACTTTTTGTTTTCCCGGCCCTCGGGAAGCACTATTCCGACCCTCACGTCGGTTTAGCGATTTTCTATCGTTTTGGAGCCTCAAATGGACGTTTCACTAGTATTTAAAACGTTCATCTAGACTTTCCCGACCTAGGTCTCCGAGGCTCGGGTTTTCCGCTCCCGACTCGGACCTTTATTTCATTTCCAAAAACGCCCCCCCTCGGGGTCGGTTTTTCAATCTCACACGCGTTTTTCATTTTCAAGGGGACGGGTTACTATTCACGACCTACCCCTTAAATTTTCCTTATTCACTTTTCCGTTAGGGACTCGGGTTTCCGTCCCGGCCCTAACTTTTAATTTAAATTCCTATTTTACCCCGAATGCCGTTTTTGAAATTTTGGCAGCATTTCGGCGTAATTTTAAGGCTTCCGGCGTTAGGTACGCCTCGAACCGTATGTACCTGCCACGTACTATACCACAAGCCTATTTTATGTAAAAGTTTTCCAAACTTTTACATAAAAGCCCACAAATTTCAAATTTCACATTATCACCCACATTACAAAATTTTTTCACATTTTTACCCTTAATTTGGTTTCGGTTTTCACAACCAAACCGAACCAAATTTTGTCAAACTTTCACCACATTTTAGGCCATTCAATGTCATGTTTTTAACACATTTTCAAGCCCATTTTCTTGGCATTTTCAACCAAATTCTTAGGGTTTTTTAAACACCTAAAACCCACGGCCATTGAATTGAAAACATGCACACATTTTTGTTTTCATTCTTTCAATTATAAATTCATCTTTTGCATATTAAAATGCATAATTCCAATCAACCAAATACCACATAAAACCAAGCAAAATTTTCTTCCAAACCCATTGTAAACTCACGGCCACTTTATACAATTCATACCAAAAATTTTTTCAACTTTCCACAATGAAATACAAGCTTTATTCTTCACCAAATTAAACTTAGAAAGCATATTAACAATTAACCACAAAGTTTTCTCATTGGTTACCTAAGGTAACCCACGGATTTCCCCTTGAAAAACCAACAAAATTTTGGTTTTTCTTTAATGAATTTGCATGGTTTTCTTCCTTATTTCATCCTTAACAAAACCCAACATCAATTAAATGGAAAACAACCAAAAATTTTCCATCTTTCTATCACTATTCACCCACGGATTTTGTGAAGAAAAACCATGAAAATTTCAAGTTCAAGGGAAGTTACCTTAGTCAAATGCTTCCTTTGTCTTCAATAAACACTTTGCCACTCTTTTTTGTGAAGAAATTTGAAGATATTGCTTGGTTCTCCTTGGGTGGCTCACGTAGACTCCATGGAAGATAACTTAGCAAATTTTCTTTTGGTTTTTGCTTTGAAAAAATGTTTCGGCCCTTTTGTTACAAAGTTACCGACTTAACCATGCAAGAAAGCCAATTAATTTGGCTCTAAACCAATGAAATTTTGACACCTTTCATGCCTAATTCTTTCTCCATTTTTCAAAATTTAAAAATGGAAATTTTTGGCCAAATCTTGGCCTTTAGATCAAAAGGTGATTAAATCCTAGCCATTAATGCCACCAACCACCTTATTTATTCCATTTAATAAACTTGATTTATGATGTCATAAATGCAAAAGTGAAAGTTGACTTTGACTTTTACTATTCACATTAATTCGACTACTTTTTGACCGATGCCGGTTCGAGCCGAAATTTTCCTGAAATCGTCCCGGCGTGTTCCTGAGGTCTCCTGTGCAGTCGGATCAATTTAATCTGCTTCCGTTTGATCAAAATCAATCCCGGAAGTTTACTGTCTTTTATTGCTCCGGTTAGGGTTTTCAATGCCGATTTTAGCACCGTTTCACCCGTTTCAACTCAGTGAATTTTTCCAACACTGAATTCTTACTCGTCAGTATTGTTAGAACATTTTCATATATTCTAAACAATATAAATACATTTATTTCACTCTTTAAATAGTACAAATTGTTATATACATACAATTGTACATTTTCGTCCGAGAATTGCCTGAATTTCCCGGTTGTCACATTCACCCCTCCTTATAAAATTTTCGTCCTCGAAAATTAGAACAAATGGGGGTATAAACTCCTCATCTCGTCTTCTCGTTCCCACGTAGCTTCTTCAATGTTGTGATTTTTCCACAAAATCTTCACTAGTGGGATTACTTTATTCCTCAGTACTTTCTCTTCACGAGCTAGTACTTGAATAGGCTATTCCTCATATGTCAAATCCTCGTGGATTTGAATAGGCTCATGCTTCAACACATGGGACGAATCTGGTATATACTTTCTCAGCATCGACACATGAAATACATTATGCACTGCCGACAATTCTGGGGGTAGCGCTAATCTGTAAGCGACCTTTCCAATGTGTTCGATAATTTCATAAGGTCCAATGTATCTTGGACTCAGTTTCCCCTTCTTACCGAAACGCATAATTCCCTTCATAGGCGATACCTTGAGAAACACGAAGTCTCCTTCATCAAACTCCAAGGATCTTCGCCTTTTATCCGCGTAGCTCTTTTGTCGGCTTTTCGCAATTTTCATTTGACGCTGAATTCTAGCAACTGCATCGGAAGTCTCTTGCATGAAATCCATCTTATGCAACTGCTTTTCTCGCAAATCGTACCAATGTAATGGTGATCTGCACTTCTGTCCATACAAAGCCTCGTAAGGTGCCATGCCTATCGAAGCTTGGTAACTATTATTGTACGAGAATTCAATCAATGGTAACTTCTCGTTCCAATTTCCCGCAAAATCCATAACACAAGCTCGAAGCATGTCCTCTAACGTCTGAATTGTCCGCTCTGACTGACCGTCTGTTTGCGGATGAAAAGCCGTACTGAGTCTCAATTTAGTACCCATGGCCTCTTGCACACACTTCCAGAAATTCGAAGTGAATCGTGCATCTCGATCTGATACAATGGATTTTGGTACTCCATGTAGTCTGACGACATGAGCTATGTACAGCTGAGCAAACTTTTCCAGCAAAAAAGTCATCTTGACAGCTATAAACTGTGCCGTCTTGGTCAGTCTGTCCACAATAACCCAAATGGCGTCATAACCTTCTCGGGTTTTTGGGAGTCCCACTACAAAATCCATCGTAATGTGTTCCCATTTCCATTCAGGAATCTCCAGTGGTTCCAATCTTTCTGCTGGATGTTTATGTTCCGCTTTGATTTTCTGACAGGTCATGCATCTGCTCACGAATTTCGCTATATCGTTCTTCATCCCTTTCCACCAGAACTGTAACTTTAAGTCCTGATACATCTTGCTCGCTCCGGGGTGAACCGAATAGGGTGTCTCATGAGCTTCTGACATGATCCGTCTTCTAAGTTCCTCATCAGCTGGAACATTTATCTTTCCTTGATAAAGGATTATTCCATCCTTGGAAATTCCTTCTTGAGCACTTGCCATCATTGGATCTCGCCTTTGAGCTTCCTTTATTTCCTCAAATAGCGATGATTCCACTTGGAGTGCAGCTAATCTTCCAGATATCAGCTCCAAGTTCAACGAATTTATCTCTTGCTGCAATGGCTTCGAAAGCCTGTTTATTGGTAGCTGGTGCGATATGGTAGACTTTCTACTTAGAGCATCCGCTACACGGTTGGCCTTTCCTGGATGGTATAGGATTTCATAATCATAATCCTTCACCAGTTCCAACCATCGTCTCTGCCGCATATTGAGCTCTTTTTGCGTGAAGAAATACTTCAAGCTTTGGTGATCAGTGAAAATCTGACATTGAGCTCCGTAGAGATAGTGTCGCCAAATTTTAAGTGCGAACACTACTGCAGCAAGTTCAAGGTCATGCGTAGGATAATTCCTTTCATGCTCCTTTAATTGACGGGAAGTATAGGCAATCACCTTGCCGTCTTGCATTAGGACTGCTCCCAATCCTATTTTCGATGCATCACTATAGATCACAAACTTCTCCCCTTCAGTGGGAAACGTAAGGATTGGTGCGCTTGTCAGTCGCCTCTTTAACTCCTGGAAGCTTCTTTTGCATTCCATAGTCCACTCGTACTTCCTTTCTTTGCGTGTACGAGCAGTAAGAGGTGCAGCTAGTCGCGCGAATCCCTCTACAAATCGCCGATAATAACCAGCCAATCCCAAGAAACTGCGTATTTTCGTCACACTCTTGGGTACAGGCCACTGGTTAATTGCATCTACTTTTGTCGGATCTACAGCAATACCTTCCTGGGATACAACATGTCCGAGGAAATGTACTCTGTCCAGCCAAAATTCACATTTTGAGAATTTGGCATACAGTTGATGCTTCCTTATCGTATTCAACACGATCCTCAGATGTTCTTTGTGCTCTTCATGACTCTTCGAGTATATAAGAATGTCATCAATGAATACAATGACAAACTTATCCAGATACTCTTTAAAAATTCTGTTCATCAAATCCATGAATGCTGCTGGCGCATTTGTCAATCCGAATGGCATCACAAGGAACTCGTAATGACCATAACGAGTCCTAAACGCCGTCTTAGGAATATCACTTTCTTTAATTCTCAGCTGGTGATATCCTGATCGTAAGTCGATCTTGGAAAATACCACTGCGCCTTTTAACTGGTCGAATAGGTCATCAATTCTAGGTAACGGATACCTATTTTTGATCGTAACCTTATTCAACTCCCGGTAATCAATGCACAGTCGGAATGTTCCATCTTTTTTCTTGACGAATAACACAGGTGCACCCCATGGAGAAAAACTCGGCCTGATGAATCCTTTATCCAAAAGCTCCTTTAATTGTACCTGCAGCTCCTTTAACTCCACTGGAGCCATGCGGTATGGTGCTTTGGAAATAGGTGCTGTTCCAGGCATCAACTCAATTTCAAACGAGATTTCTCTCTCTGGCAGTATCCCTGGTAACTCTTCTGGAAATACGTCAAGAAACTCATTAACTACAGGAACATCTTCAGGTTGAAGCTTCTGTTCCTCTGCAGTATCCACCACATATGCCAGATATCCCATGCAACCACTGGCTATCAGCTTGCTTGCTCTCAGCGAACTGATCATCATCTTCCCGGGTCTTCGAGAAGTATCAACATACTCGAAACTCTCTTCTTCCTCGGGTTGGAAGACTATCTTTCGATTTCGGCAGTCGATCGTAGCTTGGTATTTCCCTAGGAAATCCATGCCTAAAATCACATCGTAATCCATGATCTCCATTACGATCAACTCAGCATATAGTTCCCTATTTGCCACATATACTGGTACATAGGGTAACCAGTAACTGGACAACAATACTTCCCCAGAAGTTAAAGCTGTCTTAAATACCCTTCCCATATTATCCTTAGGAAGTCTTATCTTGTCAGCAAATGCATAGGAAACAAATGAATGCGTAGCACCGGAATCGAATAGTACAGAGGCTACATGACTAGCGACAGGAAGCTGACCTGTCACCACGTTTGATGTTCCTGCCTCTGCGTCTTCCTTGCTGTAGGCCATCACACGAGCATCAGCACGTGACATTCGCTCCTGGCGTTGCGGCCTCACTGGTGACTCTTCCACTCTAGCTTGAAGGGAATGGGCTTGTGGGCGTGTTTAGTGCGGTTGGGAAGTGCCTTGTCCACCCTGCCTATTTGGACAGTTCCTGGCGTAATGGCCTTCCTTTCCACATTCGTAGCAAACAAGTGGCCCAAATCTGCATTGCCCAGAATGTCTCTTCCCGCATGTAGGGTAGTTTTGCACATTAGACTCTGCATTACCAGCTGTTCTCCGCTGCTGGTTTCGATTATTTCCCTGGCGATTCCCAGAAAAATTCCCTTTTCTCTTATTTTGCTGGGATCCTTGGTTGTTGCCCTGGCTTGGTTTCGCATTCTGACTAGGCTTGCTCGATTGACCAACTTGCGTAGACTTCGCCAAAGCCCTCTCCTTCTTCTTTGCCTCCCAGTGTTTCTCTCTTTCCTCTTTTTGTCGGGCTATATGAAACTCAGCCCTGATGGCCCGACTCACACAGTCTGCTACAGAAGTAGGTGGTACTAGTCCAGTGTCTACTAACGCAGCAATTTTCGGCCTGAACATCCCGATCATTTTCTGTATCTTTTCCCTCTCAATAGGGACCACATAAGGGCACAAACGGGATAGCTGATCGAACTTTTGGCAGACTTCGCTTACCGACATGTTCCCTTGCGTCAACTCTGAGAATTCTTTCTGTTGCTGCCTCAGAGATGCAGGGTCGTAATATTTCTGGTTAAATTCTTCCAGAAATTCTGCCCAGCTCATGGTAGACACATCTCTTCTCATTCGCACGGTGTCCCACCAAAAACGAGCATCTTTTCTCAGCACAAAAGACGCACATGCAACCTTCTCCCGGTCGGTTAGGTTCATGAACTCCATGATCACTTGTAATACATCATCGTATAACATATAATCATTTTGGTATTTCATTCATAGCAAAACATTTATATGTCATACATAATTATCACCAGTCATATATATACATCGGCCTGAGGTACAAAATAGCCACAAGTCTATAAAAAAGAGCTTTTCTCTCTAAGCTACTTATGTACATTTACACATCTACTGATCACTCGTTCCCTACATCTGGGACTAGAGGATATTCTTCTGGATCCTCATCGTCATTTGACTCATCTGAGTCGTCACCACCCCTAGGTAATGTTCCCTGTCCTGAGTCATCACCTCGTGGTCTAGACGGTCCGGCCTCATGATCATTCATCATTCTTCTCGGCCCGAATATGCGTGCAAACATCTCATCTTGACCCAGCGTCTCTCGTCGACTCTGCGTCAGATGCTCGATCAGAATCTCTCTCTCGATCGTTTTGATCATTACCACGAACTCTTGAAGCGTCGGAGGAAACGGCTTGATCACCCTCGGTCTCAGCTCCAAGGATAAGCCTTTCCAAAACAGCTCACAGCAGTTTGCTTCCGTGAGGTTGGGTAACGGACATCTTCTCCTGATGGTCTCCTCAAATCGTGCTGCATAAGACATCACCGTCTCACCAGACAGCATGACCATCCTCTCGGTCTGGAGAATGTAATTCCTGACCTCATCGAATCCAGGGTACGCAGGTGCATCAGCCTCTCGTCTTTCTGGAGGTGCTGGAGCAGGTGCTGGATCCCTAGGTTGAAACTGATCAGCCAATCGCTGACAGAACTCAGCCCAACTGAATCCTAGTAAAATCTCCTGGTCGCAATATTGCCAGAACACTCGAGCGTCTCCCTGAAACATACTGACTGCCAACTGGATCCACATATCTCGATCAATGTCACATATCACCATGATCCTTTCTACGGCATGGAGCCAGTCCTTGGTCTCCATCGACTGTCGTCCATCGTCGAACATAGGAGGACTGCTGGCCCTAAATGCCTGTACTGCCTGTGCCGACACTCTCACTCCAATATGTTGGCGTCCACCAACAACTGGAATGTCCACTACTACCGGTGGATGAACTATCGGTCGTGGCAGTACTATCTCTACTGGCGCTGGCACTGGTGCTGGTACTGGTACGGGAGGTCTCTCGGGTACCGGGGGTCTAACTACCGGCCTTTGGAAAATGGGCGGCCTCACAATAGGTCTCGTCCATACCCGTAATACCCCTCTCGGTCGTGGTAGCTGTGGTCTCACATATGGAGGTCTGGTCATCGCGCTACCTATAAGATAATTATTTTCGCATAAGAAAATAATTAACTGAACTTAAGTAAACTACTTACTTGGATAGCAGTGCAGGATGCGCAAAGTGTCAAATCGGGATATGGTCACACTGCTCTGATATACCAACTGTGACGGCAATTGGTATTCAAAACTTAGCCACTCGAAAACCAGCTCTGATACCAACTGTGGCGGCCCGCCCCTCATAGAGATTATACAATACTATTACAGTTAGGCTTATCGCTAACTGCGATAGATTGTACTCTCGTGGGTCGCCGGCTTATCTCACTCTCTTTTAAAATCATGTCATTTTTGGGGAAATTTTTTTTTTCTTTAACATCATATAAAATCTTCTTCCACTATTTACTTTGTTGATAAGTACAAAGTAATATAAATAATACAGTACTTTTATAAAATATATATAATTACAAAAGAACTGTTTCCCTTCACTTTAACGCTCAGCGAGAAGACTCTGGCAGTACCATATCCCTCGCCCAGCTATCCCATTTGACACGCGCCATCCCGTCCGCATCCAGTCAAATAAGCTACTGAGCTGGTCGCTTACCTGCAACATTAGCAAAAATGGTGAGCTACAGGCTCAGTAAGTTCAAACATGCAAGAAATAAAATTTCTATGAATAGTACTATTTATCATGAATAGTACCATTGACCACTATTCATCCATAAATAGTAACTTTGACCACTATTCATACATGAATAGTAAGGTTGACCACAACACTGTATCACACTAGTACATCTACCGCGATGTTAGTGCTCTCACTAAACTGTCTTATGCTCAATTATGGCACAGTTTCAGTTTTAGGTCATTATCTTTCATTACGTTCTGGTTTTGAGCTCAAGTTGGCAGTACCATTTAAGTGCGCATGACTGGGAGCGGTACATTAGTGCTGACCTCCACAGCCTTAATCTCATAGCCCCGAAGGCAAAATTTTACATGACTGGGAGCGGTACATCAGTGCTGACCTCCACAGCCTTATCTCATAGCCCCGAAGGCAAAAGTACCTCCCTGTACGGAAGGCTGGTACGCCAGAAAGTGGTTTCATTACCGACTTTTTAACATTCTAACCCGGTGACTTCACATTGTCCCGTGGTTAGGAATGGTTCACATTTTAATTTTAGGTGAGTGAGTTTCATTAACCTCGCTCTAGTGCCCGAAGCACAATTAACCATGTGTCCCATTCTTATAGTGCCCGTAGCACATTTCGTCTCTCTCTCTATTCTATCATAGTGCCCGTAGCACATATGTACCTAACTTATAATTAGTACATTAAAGTTAGCACAATATTGCTATATGTTGCAGACAGGTAAATGTCTGAACTTACCTTATCAGCCTCTTTCCTTTCTCTCTCTTGGATCTTAAATCGCCTTCCTTGTAGGCCGATTTTGGGATCCTACGACAAAACTATGTCTGTTAATTTCTTTCCCATTTATAGCTTTTATTTTTCATTAAAAAGCTTAAATAAAACCTATTTATAACTTTTTAGGTTTTATTTATTATTTTCACCATTTTCCCCAACTTTTGCAAAATTACGATTTTACCCCAATATTTTGGCAAAATTGCAGTTTTGCCCCTGACGGAATTTTATTGATCCAGACTGCATTTTTGGCTCTCAAGAACTTTTCTGACTCTTTTCTAATCATTACCGGGTTCGTTTCTATTTTATTTCCACTTTTTGTTTTCCCGGCCCTCGGGAAGCACTATTCCGACCCTCACGTCGGTTTAGCGATTTTCTATCGTTTTGGAGCCTCAAATGGACGTTTCACTAGTATTTAAAACGTTCATCTAGACTTTCCCGACCTAGGTCTCCGAGGCTCGGGTTTTCCGTTCCCGACTCGGACCTTTATTTCATTTCCAAAAACGCCCCCCCTCGGGGTCGGTTTTTCAATCTCACACGCGTTTTTCATTTTCAAGGGGACGGGTTACTATTCACGACCTACCCCTTAAATTTTCCTTATTCACTTTTCCGTTAGGGACTCGGGTTTCCGTCCCGGCCCTAACTTTTAATTTAAATTCCTATTTTACCCCGAATGCCGTTTTTGAAATTTTGGCAGCATTTCGGCGTAATTTTAAGGCTTCCGGCGTTAGGTACGCCTCGAACCGTATGTACCTGCCACGTACTATACCACAAGCCTATTTTATGTAAAAGTTTTCCAAACTTTTACATAAAAGCCCACAAATTTCAAATTTCACATTATCACCCACATTACAAAATTTTTTCACATTTTTACCCTTAATTTGGTTTCGGTTTTCACAACCAAACCGAACCAAATTTTGTCAAACTTTCACCACATTTTAGGCCATTCAATGTCATGTTTTTAACACATTTTCAAGCCCATTTTCTTGGCATTTTCAACCAAATTCTTAGGGTTTTTTAAACACCTAAAACCCACGGCCATTGAATTGAAAACATGCACACATTTTTGTTTTCATTCTTTCAATTATAAATTCATCTTTTGCATATTAAAATGCATAATTCCAATCAACCAAATACCACATAAAACCAAGCAAAATTTTCTTCCAAACCCATTGTAAACTCACGGCCACTTTATACAATTCATACCAAAAATTTTTTCAACTTTCCACAATGAAATACAAGCTTTATTCTTCACCAAATTAAACTTAGAAAGCATATTAACAATTAACCACAAAGTTTTCTCATTGGTTACCTAAGGTAACCCACGGATTTCCCCTTGAAAAACCAACAAAATTTTGGTTTTTCTTTAATGAATTTGCATGGTTTTCTTCCTTATTTCATCCTTAACAAAACCCAACATCAATTAAATGGAAAACAACCAAAAATTTTCCATCTTTCTATCACTATTCACCCACGGATTTTGTGAAGAAAAACCATGAAAATTTCAAGTTCAAGGGAAGTTACCTTAGTCAAATGCTTCCTTTGTCTTCAATAAACACTTTGCCACTCTTTTTTGTGAAGAAATTTGAAGATATTGCTTGGTTCTCCTTGGGTGGCTCACGTAGACTCCATGGAAGATAACTTAGCAAATTTTCTTTTGGTTTTTGCTTTGAAAAAATGTTTCGGCCCTTTTGTTACAAAGTTGCCGACTTAACCATGCAAGAAAGCCAATTAATTTGGCTCTAAACCAATGAAATTTTGACACCTTTCATGCCTAATTCTTTCTCCATTTTTCAAAAATTAAAAATGGAAATTTTTGGCCAAATCTTGGCCTTTAGATCAAAAGGTGATTAAATCCTAGCCATTAATGCCACCAACCACCTTATTTATTCCATTTAATAAACTTGATTTATGATGTCATAAATGCAAAAGTGAAAGTTGACTTTGACTTTCACTATTCACATTAATTCGACTACTTTTTGACCGATGCCGGTTCGAGCCGAAATTTTCCTGAAATCGTCTCGGCATGTTCCTGAGGTCTCCTGTGCAGTCGGATCAATTTAATCTGCTTCCGTTTGATCAAAATCAATCCCGGAAGTTTACCGTCTTTTATTACTCCGGTTAGGGTTTTCAATGCCGATTTTAGCACCGTTTCACCCGTTTCAACTCAGTGAATTTTTCCAACACTGAATTCTTACTCGTCAGTATTGTTAGAACATTTTCATATATTCTAAACAATATAAATACATTTATTTCACTCTTTAAATAGTACAAATTGTTATATACATACAATTGTACATTTTCGTCCGAGAATTGCCTGAATTTCCCGGTTGTCACAGTCAGAAGTATTTTACTACGCTTATGGCTATCAGTGCCTTGTCAGGAGCGCTACAAAGGAGCTATGCAACAACGAGATCAAGATTTTGATAGGGAGATTGTCTGACATGACCCTCCAATCGACGCTCCAAGAAGAGATCAAGATCGGTCAAGGTTTCGATTTGTCCCTGCTCAAGTCCAGAAAGGAAGCTATAGAGGACAAGGGTTCAGAGTTTAAGATCTTTAAGGATGACGTACTCTACTACAGAGATAGAGTGTGTGTTCTGAAAGATGAAGAACTCAAGAAGCGAATCCTTTTGGAACCTTACGAGACATCATATTCCGTACATCCGGTGGCAAATAAGATGTACAAGTACCTGAAAGAAAGCTTTTGGTGGCTTAGAATGAAGAATGACATGGTCGAGTTCGTTGCCAGATACCTTACGTGCCAGAAGGTTAAGGCAGAACACCAGCGCCCAGCAGGATAATCATAGAAAATTAAGCTACCCGAGTAGAAATGGGACCAGATTACGATGAATTTCATAATCGGATTGCCGATGACGTCAAACGATAATGACACAATCTGGGTGATTGTAGAAAGACTGACGAAATCAGTTAGATTTTTAGCAATGAAAGTTAGCTACTCGGTGGAACGACTAGTAGAAATCTATGCGGCACAGTTCGTGAAATGGCACGGAATACCAGAGTCGATCGTCTCAGATCGTAGTGGACGCTTTACCTCCAGAGTTTGGCAAAGTGTTCAAGCCGCATTACGGTCCAAGTGAGAGTTCAGCATAGCATTTCATCCTCAGACAGACAGTTAGTCTGAGAGGACCATACAGATGTTAGAGGACATGTTGAGACCTGCGTCCTAGACTTCAAAGGAAATTGGGATCAGAAGTTACCATTGAGCGAGTTCTCGTACAACAGCAACTACCATTCCTAGATAGGAATGGCACCGTACGAGACACTTTGTAGAAGGAAATGTAGATCCCTAGCTCATTAGTACGAAACCAGAGAGAAACGGCTAGTTAGCTCAGACATCATCAAGAATACCATGGCAGACGTGAAGCTGATATGAAAAACGTAAGATACAGTGCACAGTCGACAGAAGAATTTTGACGATAAGCGCCATAGACCCCTTGAGTTTCAAGTAAGAGACTTGGTCTTTATCAAGGCGGCACCCATGAAAGGGGTGGTGCATTTCGAAAAGAAAGAAAAGCTCAGTCCTAGGTACATAGGACCCTCGAGATAATAGAGAAAGCCGGGAAGGTGGCTTATAGACTAGCACTTCCTCCCGAGTTAGTTACAGTGCACAACGTCTTTCACGTCTTGATGCTGAAAAAGTACGCGCCAGACAGCTCCCATGTTCTTAGCCAAGAATCCGTTGTAGTATACGCTGCTCCAACGTACGAGGAGAGACCCGTGCGGATCCTAGTTAGAAAGGAGAGAGTACTTAGGAATAAAGTATACCGCTAGTAAAAGTGTTGTGACAGAATCATAGTGTTGAGGAAGCCACATGAGAATGGGAAGAAGACATGAGAAGAGACTTCCTGGAATTATTCTAATTTTCGAGGACAAAAATTTTGTAAGGGGGGTAGGTTGTAATGACCGCCATTTTCATGACACCTACTTACCATGTAATAAGTCATTAAGGAATAAAATGGACATAATTTAATGTCTTTTAGTACTATTTAAGTAACCCGGTCAGGTACACAACCGTGTGAGTGACAGTGTGCCATTCGGACTGTGTATCTATTAATAGCCGTGTGAGTGTACATAGTCGTGTAGTGTAACACGGTCAAGTACACGATCGTGTAAGAGGCTGTGTATCGCTCAGATAGATGAATGTATTTCAAAGACATGGCCGTGTTGAGTAGTCTCAACTAGCACATGCCCGTGTTGCGTTGCACACGCACGTGTAAGAGTCCGTGTAGAAGGCTGTGTAATGAGCCGAGAGCCACTATAATGACTCTCATGAATTATGAAACTTAATTACTATGTAATGATGTAATTAAGTTAATAAGCACAGTGTGCTTTTCAGTTGAATGAATTAAACAGGAATAGTAACGTTTAATTACTATTCATGCAGTGAAAGGGGTAATCGACAGTGAAATCGGTCCACCCTATTATGTGAGTATGCGTTGAGACACGCAATATCAAGAAACCGGTCTAGACGACCATTTCATGATACAGAACTGATGAGCTAGTTATCAGTACGCTCAGACTGGTCATCTGAGCGCAGCAGTGATAATTGCCCTAATAGATGTACAGTATGGAGAAAAGTGGTCTAGATGACCTCTTCTCGCCCAGAGACTGACAAAATCGGAATCAGAACGCTCAGATTAGTCAGTCAGATAGTGAATAGTGATTAGTGAACAGTGTGATACGCAGTGTCAGGTTAGTGGCCAAGACGGCCTTAATCTGACATAAAACTGATATATTAATAGTCAGCAGGCTCAATCTGGTCAATTGAGCACAAAATGTAGATTTTGTTTAAGGGATACGTAGTATTGGGATGAGGGTCAAGACGACCTTTTCTCGCCCTGAAACTGATATATTTAGACTCAGGACGCCCAAATTAGTCAATTAGGCACCTGACACGTTTTTCGAGACGGGGTCATGCAGATCCCGAAAACTGGTCAAGAAGACCTCAGATGGACGTAAAACTGATAAATTTGAAATCAGCACGTCCAAATTAGTCAAGAGAGACTGTGTTTGAAATTTCACGCAAAAATGCCTCGTTATGCGTGCACCGTGTCAACACAGTGTAGGCCTAACCATAGTATCAAGAAATTGGTCAAGGTGACCTCTTCTTGATATAAAACTGATATATTTGGAATCAGAATGCTCAAATTAGTCATTTGAGCACAAAAAGTAATTTTTGACCGGGAATCATACAGTATCGGGAAACTGGTCGAGAGACGACATCAGATGAAGATAAAACTGATATATTTGGGTTCAGCACGCCCAAATTAGTCAGTATAGCCTATCTTAAAATTTTTCAAAAATTAGTATAAAGGACGAAATTTTGGGGATTCTAGAAAAATAGCCCCCATATTTTTCCAAATCACATTTTCTCCCTCCCACACCACACGAAGATGAACAGTGACCAACCATCGAATCCGGCCTCCGTTTTCGACACCGCCGGCACCATTGGAAAGCTCTTGACGAGCTGAGTCCAATGGTGTACCGAGTCGACGGAACCGATGTCGGAGAACGCCGCACGCGCCGCCTAAAGCCACCGGTGGCCGAATTTTTCAAACCGTGATTTCTCCGCCATCCGACGTCCAAATGCCACGATTCCGGTCTCAATGGATTCGTGGTGAAGAGTAGAACAAAACCCAGGCTTCATTTCACGTCAACAGCCACCAGATCGCGCCGCCCAAGGTTCGCCATCGCCTCCGTCGCCATCGCACTATTCCGGCAGAGTTGAGTTGCAAGGTCGGTATCAAAATGCTCAGATCAACACATAGATCAAAAGCCCCAAATCAATTTTGGGCAACAACGTCGGAAAACGAAGATCCAACACCGCCGCCGTAGCCGACTTTTCGAGGGCCAATTTCCGGTGATAGGAGCCTCGATTGGTGAAATTGACACCACCAATGGGTTCCTCTCGTCGAGCTCTTCAAAATGGTGGTCGCGACTCCCATCGCCGCCGTGGTCAACGCCGGTCAACGGCTGGTCAACGTCGGTCAACGGCGACCCGGAGACCGAAAATTGAAGAATGGCCCGTTGGCCTATTTTTGATGTTCCGGACACATCCGCGGCATCGAATTTGTAAACCGGAGTTTCAAAAGTGAAGAACGACGATTCAAAGATTGTGCGGTCGAGAACGAATGGTTCGTCCGACTGCCGACGGAAACGATTTTGGTAGTGGTTTTGATCCATTGATTTCCTCAATTTATTATTAGAAATGATTATGTATAAATTATGGTTTACTAACTTGAGGAATTGTAAGAAAAGGGATGAAATGTCGAAAAAGAGAATGTAAGGAAATGTGAATATTTTTACGTAAAAAGCGGAGCTTTTACGTAAAAATTAGGCCTCTGGTTTAGTACGTGGCAGGTTAGAATAGGTTAGATGGTTTTGAGGCGTTTCCTAAACGCCGGAAACCCAAAAATTAAGCGGAAATGCTGCCGAAATTTCTAAAACTGCACAAAGGGATATTTTAGGAAACGAGGGATGAAAATGTGATCGGGATGGAAACCCGAACCCCCTCGATGACCTAGGTCCGGGAAAGAAGGACGGACATTGTGAGGATTAGTGAACCGTCTCATTAGAAATTTCGTAACGTAAGAAAACGACCCCTATGTCAGAATAGTACCACCCGAGGGACGGGTGCGATCGAAGTATAAAATTTGGGGCGATTACATCGGTAACGGTAACCCGACAGGCTAAATGGTCATACGGGAGGTATTCAGTCAGTTGACTGGTCGGTTCGCTAGTCAAGGACCAAGTCTGAATGGGATAGTGAGAGACAGTGATTAATTTGTCAAGTAGACAAATTAATCAAGCACGATTTAAAATTAGATATCAAATTTCCCAAAGTAGAGCAGTTGGGTACCGATGGGCATCGGTACCACACAACGATAAGTTTATTAGTTCCTAATGATAGAGCGACTTAAGAGCGATGTTAATTAATTTATTGGGTAAATAAATTAATTAACAATGATTAGAAAATCAAATTCTTAAGAAGAGGGCAATTAGTACCGACAAGGATCGGTATCACTAACGATAGAGTTTTTATTAGTCACTAATGACCACAGTGACCTAAGAGTAAATGTTAACGAAATGTATTATGATTACAGGGAGGTACCTGTATTGTGACGAAGGCGAGAGTATAAACTGTCTGATGACAGGTAAGTACAACTCCGCCTACAGCATGGATAAAATGAATTTAAAATGATGCTTTTCCAGTATTTTAAGTATGTATCTTGCACACGATGCTGCACAGCATACATAAGAGCATATAGTTTCACAATCGAGTAGATTGATGAAAGAACAAGATAGAAGCCATAGATCCCTACCGCGTAGGATTGGGGACAGCTTAGAGAAGCGTATGGCTAGAACAGTTAAACAAGATGGAAATAAATAGGTGTGTGGTACCGGCTCCTTCAGTCGAAGGGGTTTCCAGTTAAAGAAAGTTAAGGCCAAAAGTTGAGTATCAGTTGATGACTCTTCGGCATTAGTTGACCTCGGGCGTTACCGTTGGTCTGCGCGTACATGGTACTGACACATGGGCCCTAAAGAGACAAGAAAAGAAAAGAAAAGTTTGAAGCATAAATGAACATAACCGGATCATGCATTAGTTATAGTTCGTTATGCTTTCTTTTTCAGTAGAGTGCATACAGTACACGATGCTTCTGTTATGCATAAAGTATGTGAAGTTTTATATTCAGTGTTACGCCATGTTATGTGATGACATGATATGTGAGCTGATATGTGATATGCTTATATGGTATGTGATATATTAAGTGATATATGTCATGCTTATGATTTTAAGTATGTGCTATGTTTTAAACATGTTTTGCTGTTAACATGTTGTACTTACTGGGCGTAAAGCTCACGGAGTGTGTTCATGCTGTAGGTAAGCATCCTATAGCGTAAACATCAAAGGACGATGATGGTGGTGGAGGTGGATGTGAGGATGAGGTTATGGATACACCGCGAGTATTCTTCCGCATAGTATGAGTGAATAATATTTTGAATGATGACAGTTAAATAGTATTTTGAATAGTAAAGGTTAAACGGTATTTTAGAACAGTATACAGTATATGTATGAGTAGTATATTTAAATAGTATCTGGTGAATAGTAATCAGATAAACAAGTATATAATTGTGTATGTATAATTTAAATCCTTATGTTTTTCAAATTTCGCATTTTAATAGTATGCGTACGTGAATAGTAAATACGTACGCGTATATAAAAGAAAAAAAAAATTTCCCTCTAAGTTTATGGTATTAAATTCAGCAAGTTTAAGTATCGGTTTTAAAGATGAAGTATAAGTAAAAGTTAAAGAAGCAAGTAAGAGTTTTCAGTGACGGTCCGGGCCGCTGAGGGCACGGGGCGTCACAAACAGCCGCCGGATCGCGCTGCCCATGGTTCGCCGTCGCCGTCGCCGTCGCCGTCACCGCCGTTGGATCTCGCTATTCCAGCGGAGTTGAGTTGCAAGGTCGGTATCAAAATGCTTAGAACAACACGTAGATCAAAAGCCCCAAATCAATTTTGGGCAACAACGCCGGAAAATGAGGATCCAACACCGCCGCCGTCGTCGACTTTTTTGTGACGACCAGAGAATTTTAGCGGTGTGACCTAGTTTAATCTAGGGTTTTCTATGAGTTCTGTAAGTAAGAATGTAAAGAAACACTATGGTTGTAATTAGACAAATTATAGTGTTGATAGAAATAAATAAATGTTTTGGAGAAATTAAAATCTCCAAAAAAATAAGTAGAGAATAAAGTATATGAGTAAGAAAGTGAATTCAGGCCCAAAACGCTCAGAAAGGAGTAGTTTCAGTATCTGAACAGTATAAAGATAAGAATATGGCAAGTCAAAGTAAGAACACAGTAAGAAATGTACAATTGTATGTATATAACAATTTGTACTATTTAAAGAGTGAAATAAATGTATTTATATTGTTCAGAATATATGAAAATGTTCTAACAATACTGACAAGTAAGAATTCAGTGTTGGAAAAAATTCACTGAGTTGAAACGGGTGAAACGGTGCCAAAACCGGCATTGAAACCCTAACCGGAGCTCAAAAAGACGATAAACTTCCGGGATTAATTTTGATCAAACGGAAGCAATTTAAATTGATCCGACTGCACAGGCAACCTCAGGAACACGCCGGGACGATTCCAGGAAAATTTCGGCTCGAACCGGTATCGGTCAAAAAGTAGTCGAATTAATGTGAATAGTAAAAGTCAAAGTCAACTTTCACTTTAGTAATTATGACATCATAAATCCATTTAACAAAATGGAAAGAAATTGGTGTTAGGTAGGATGAATGGCCATGATTCATTTGCTTTTTGATCCAAAGGCCAAGATTTAGCCAAAAATTAACCTTTTTAATTTTTGAAAAAAGGTGGAAAGAATTAGGTGGAAAGGTGTTGAAATTTGATTGGTTAAAGGCCAAATTAATTGGCTTTCTTTCATGCATAAGTCGGCAAAAATTTTGGAACAAATGGCCGAAACTTTTGAAAGCCAAAACAAAGAGAAAATTTGCTAAGTTTTTCTTCCATGGTGTACGTGAGCCACCCAAGGGAAACCAAGCTTTTTCTTCACAAAAAGAGTGCCAAAGTATTCCTAGAAGACAAAGGAAGCATTAGACCAAGGTAACTCCCTTTTGCACTTAATTTTTCATGGTTTTTCTTCATGAAATCCGTGGGATGAATAGTGAATTAAGATGGAAAAATTTTGGGTGTTTTTCATTAAGTTGATGATGGGTTTTGTTAAGGGTGTAATAAGGAAGAAAACCATGCAATTGGTTTAAAGAAAAACCAAATTTTGGTTGGTTTTTCAAAGGAAAATCCGTGGGTTACCTTAGGTAACCAACGAGAAAAAGTTGTGGTTAATTGTTAACATGCTTTCCAAGTTGAATTTTGTTAAGAATAAAGCATGAATTTCATTATGGAAAAGCTTGAAAAAAAATTTTGGTGTGCATTGCTTAATGAGGCCGTGGGCTTCCTAATGATTTGGAAGAAAAATTTTCATGCTTTTAGGTGATGTTTGGTTAATTGAAATCATGCATTTTATGATGTGAATGATGAAATTTTGATTGAAAGAATGAAAAGAAAATTTGGCATGTTTTTCATTAATGTGGCCGTGGGTTTTAAGTGTTTAAAAACCCTAAGAATTTAGTTGAAAAGTACAAGGAAATGAGCTTGAAAAAGTGTTAGAAAAATGGCATTGAATAGCCTAACAAGTGGTTGAAAAGTTTGAGAAACTTTGGTTCGGTTTGGTGGTGAAAACCGAAACCAAAACTAAGGGCAAAATTGTGAAAAAATTTTGTAATGTGGTTAAAAATGTGAAATTGGAAATTTGTGAGCTTTTATGTAAAAGTTTGGAAAACTTTTACATAAAATAGGCTTGTGGTATAGTACGTGGCAGGTACATATGGTTCGAGGCGTACCTAACGCCGGTAGCCTTAAAATTACGCCGAAATGCTGCCGAAATTTCGAAAACGGCTTTCGGGGTAAAATAGGAATTAAAAATAAAAGTTTAGGGTCGGGTCGGAAACCCGAGTCCCTAACAGAAAATTGAATAAGGAAAACCTAAGGGGTGGTTCGAGAATAGTAACCCGTCCCCTTGAAAATGTAAAACGCGAGTGAAACGGAAAACCGACCCCGAGGGGGGGCGTTTTTGGAAATGAAATAAAGGTCTGAGTCGGGAGCCTCAGAGACCTAGGTCGGGAATGTCTAGATGAACGTTTTAAATACTAGTGAAACGTCCATTTGAGACTCCGAAACGATAGAAAATCACCAAACCGACATAAGGGTCGGAATAGTGCTTCCCGAGGGTCGGGAAAGTGAAAAATGGAAATAAAATAGAAGCGAACCCAGTAATGATTAGAAAAGAGTCAGAAAAGTTCCTGAGGGCCAAAAATGCAGTCTGGATCAATAAAATTCCGTCATGGGCAAAACTGTAATTTTACCAAAATATAGGGGCAAAATCGTAATTTTGCAAAAGTTGGGAAAAATTGGGAAAATGATAAATAAAGCCCAAAAAGTTGTAAATAGGTTCTATTTAAGCTTTTTAATAAAAAAATAAAAGCTATAAATGGAAATGAAATTAACAAACAAAGTTTGTCTGTAGGATCCAAAAATCGACCTACAAGGAGGGCGATCAAAGGTCCTAGAGAGAAAAAGAGAAGAGATTGATAAGGTAAGTACATACATTTAATTGTCTACTCACGAATGGACTTACCATAGAGTTGTGTTACATATATATATATATACATTTAAGCTATTCAGTTTGTGACATGATACTAACATGTTCATGAGAATAGTAAGCAAGATCAGAAACAGAAAAGAGGAATAAGATAAGTCAGATAATAAGACTTAAAAGTTAAGGTTGGCGTACCGGCCTCCCCAGTTGTGAGGTTCCCAGATAGCCTCCACCCCAGAAGTGTGGCGCTGCCTCGTTAATAATGAGGTAGTTTATGGCTTAACTTCCTGCTTCCACCCCAGAAGTGTGGCGCTGCCTCGTTAATAATGAGGTAGTTTATGGCATGACTTACTACCTATAAGGTCAGTAGTCCAGAGATGACCTTAGGGTTGATCGGTGGGTCGCTCCCCTGATCCTCTATTGGTCTGCGCGCACCAGGTACGTCCAACCACGGGCCCACAAGTGAAAGATTAAGCAGATAAAGTAAAGCAAAGAAAAGAAAGAAATAGAATAGAAAGAACAAGTAGTATAGGACTAAAGAAAATAATTGGTCCTAAGTTGACTAACCCTAGAGTGGTGTATTCAGCTTATTTACTTGTATGTATGTTTGTACTTACTGAGCTTTAGCTCATTAGTCTGTTCGTGCTGTAGGCAATAAAGGAAAGCAACCAGCAAGATGAGACAAGAGTAGCGGACTGGCAGGCAGATCCCAGCAATGTCATGGACGGGTTATTGTTCCGTTTCGCAGAATTCCGCTGTACTCAAAGTGTAAAAGAAAGAAAGTGTAATAGTGAGGTATATGTATAAAGACAAGGCAAGAGTGTAATATGTAAAGTAGTGAAACAAGCTTAAAAGTGTGTTTCTATTTTTACGTACTTTAAAGTAACAAGACTCCAAAATATATTTTGGGAAAAAGTATTAAGAAGTACGTATATATTTATGTATACACAATTTTCAAGAATTAGTAGTTTCCTCCAGTTAAAAAAAAAAAATATTCCTAGTTTTTCAAGAACAAATCTTTTAAACCCCAAGGGGAAGAAAGTTATAGAGACAAGCAAGATAAGTAAGACTAAGCAAAGAATAAAGAAAGTAAGCAAGATAAGGTGGACGACCTAAGCTAGAGGGGTCGTGTGACGACCCGAGAATTTTAGCGGTGTGACCTAATTTAATCTGGGGTTTTCTATGAGTTCTGTAAGTAAGAATGTAAAGAAACACTATGGTTGTAATTAGACAAATTATAGTGTTGATAGAAATAAATAAATGTTTTGGAGGAATTAAAATCTCCAAAAATAAGTAGAGAATAAAGTATATGAGTAAGAAAGTGAATTCAGGCCCAAAACGCTCAAAAAGGAGTAGTTTCGGTATCTGAACAGTATAAAGATAAGAATATGGCAAGTCAAAGTAAGAGCACAGCAAGAAAAGTACAAATATATGTATATAATAATTTGTACTATTTAAAGAGTGAAATAGATGTATTTATATTGTTTAGAATATATTAAAATGTTCTAACAATACTGACGAGTAAGAATTCAGTGTTGGAAAAATTCACTGAGTTAAAACGGGTGAAACGGTGCCAAAACCGGCATTGAAACCCTAACCGGAGCTCAAGAAAGACGGTAAACTTCCGGGATTTATTTTGATCAAACGGAAGCAATTTAAATTGATCCGACTGCACAGAAGACCTCAAGAACACGCCGGGAAGATTTCAGAAAAATTTCGGCTCGAACCGGCATCGGTCAAAAAGTAGTCGAATTAATGTGAATAGTGAAAGTCAAAGTCAACTTTCACTTTAGTAATTATGACATCATAAATCCATTTAAGAAATGGAAAGAAATTGGTGTTAGGTAGGATGAATGGCCATGATTTAATTTGCTTTTGATCTAAAGGCCAAGATTTGGCCAAAAATATACCTTTTTAATTTTTGAAAAAGGTGGAAAGTATTAGGCATGAAAGGTGTCAAAATTTCATTGGTTTAGAGCCAAATTAATTGGCTTTCTTCCATGCATAAGTCGGCAAAACTTGGGGGATAAAGGCCGAGACAAAAAATTGAAAGCAAAACATAACAAAAATTTTTCTAAGGCATTTCCATGGTGAGCCGTGGGTGACCAAAGGAGAATTAAGCTATTTCTTCAAGTTTTCTATACAAAAAGTGTGGCAAAACATCACTTGAAGACAAAGGAAGAAAGTGAACAAGGTAACTTCCCTTGGATTGAAATTTTTCTTGGTTTTTCTTCATGAAAACCGTGGGGTGAATAGTGAATTAAGATGGAAAATTTTTGGTTGTTTTTCATTAAGTTGATGATGGGTTTTGTTAAGGGTGTAATGAGGAAGAAAACCATGCAATTGGTTTAAAGAAAAACCAATTTTTGGTTGGTTTTCCAAAGGAAAACCCGTGGGTTACCATTGGTAAGCAATGAGAAATTTGTGTGATTTATGTGTTAACATGCTTTTAACTTATGTTTTGTTAAGAATAAAGCATGAATTCACTATGGAAAAGCTTGGAAAAATTTTGGTGTTCATTTACTTAAAGTGGCCGTGGGTTTACTTAGGGTTTTGGTGAAAATTTTGCATGTTTCATATGATGTTTGGTTAATTGAAATCATGCATTTTATGATGTGAATAATGAAATTTTTGATTGAAAGCATGAAACAAAAATGATGGCATGTTTTTCACTAATGAGGCCGTGGGTTTAAGTGTTTAAAAAACCCTAAGAATTTAGTTGAAAAGTATAAGGAATGGGCTTGAAAAAGTGTTAGAAAAATGGCATTTAATAGCCTAACAAGTGGTTGAAAAGTTTGAGAAACTTTGGTTCGGTTTGGTGGTGAAAACCGAAACCAAAACTAAGGGCAAAATTGTGAAAAAATTTTGTAATGTGGTTAAAAATGTGAAATTGGAATTTGTGAGCTTTTATGTAAAAGTTTGGAAAACTTTTACATAAAATAGGCTTGTGGTATAGCACGTGGCAGGTACATATGGTTCGAGGCGTACCTAACGCCGGAAGCCTTAAAATTTTGCCGAAATGCTGCCGAAATTTCGAAAACGGCTTTCGGGGTAAAATAGGAATTAAAAATAAAAGTTTAGGGTCGGGTCGGAAACCCGAGTCCCTAACGGAGAATTGAATAAGGAAAACCTAAGGGGTGGTTCGTGAATAGTAGACCGTCCCCTGAAAATGTAAAATGAGAGTGAAACGGAAAAACCGACCCCGAGGGGGGGGCATTTTTGGAAATGAAATAAAGGTCCGAGTCGGGTACGGAAAATCCGAGCCTCGGAGACCTAGGTCGGGAAAGTCTAGATGAACGTTTTAAATACTAGTAAAACGTCCATTTGAGGCCCCGAAACGATAGAAAATCACTAAACCGACGTAAGGGTCGGAATAGTGCTTCCCGAGGGTCGGGAAAGTGAAAAGTGGAAATATAATAGAAACGAACCCGGTAATGATTAGAAAAGAGTCAGAAAAGTTCCTGAGGGCCAAAAATGCAGTCTGGATCAATAAAATTCCGTCAGGGGCAAAACTGCAATTTTGCCAAAATATAGGGGCAAAATCGTAATTTTACAAAAGTTAGGAAAAATTGGGGAAATGATAAATAAAGCCCAAAAAGTTGTAAATAGGTTCTATTTAAGCTTTTTAATGAAAAATAAAAGCTATAAATGGAAATGAAATTAACAGACAAAGTTTGTCTGTAGGATCCAAAAATCGACCTACAAGGAGGGCGATCAAAGATCCTAGAGAGAAGAAGAGAAGAGATTGATAAGGTAAGTACAGACATTTAATTGTCTACTCACGAATGGACTTACCATAAAGTTGTGTTATATATATATACACATTTAAGCTATTCAGTTGTGACATGATACTAACATGTTCACGAGAATAGTAAGCAAGATTAGAAAAAGAAAAGAGAAATAATTTAAGTCAAATAATAAGACTTAAAAGTTAAGGTTGGCGTACCGACCTCCCTAGTTGTGAGGTTCCCAGATAGCCTCCACCCTAGAAGTGTGGCGCTGCCTCGTTAATAATGAGGTAGTTTATGGCTTAACTTCCTGCCTCCACCCCAGAAGTGTGGCGCTGCCTCGTTAATAATGAGGTAGTTTATGGCATGACTTACTACCTATAAGGTCAGTAGTCCAGAGATGACCTTAGGGTTGATCGGTGGGTCGCTCCCCTGATCCTCTATTGGTCTGCGCGCACCAGGTACGTCCAACCACGGGCCCACAAGTGAAAGATTAAGCAAGATAAAGTAAAGCAAAGAAAAGAAAGAAATAGAATAGAAAGAACAAGCAGTATAGGACTAAAGAAAATAATTGGTCCTAAGTTGACTAACCCTAGAGTGGTGTATTCAGCTTATTTACTTGTATGTATGTTTGTACTTACTGAGCTTTAGCTCATTAGTCTATTCGTGCTGTAGGTAATAAAGGAAAGCAACCAGCAAGATGAAACAAGAGTAGCGGGCTGGCTGGCAAATCCCAGCGATTTCATGGACGGGTTATGGTTCCGTTTCGCAGAATTCCGCTGTACTCAAGGTGTAAAAGAAAGAAAGTGTAATAGTGAGATATATGTATAAAGACAAGACAAGAGTGTAGTATGTAAAGTAGTGAAACAAGCTTAAAAGTATGTTTCTATTTTTACGTACTTTAAAGTAACAAGACTCCAAAATATATTTTGGGAAAAAAGTATTAAGAAGTACGTATATATTTATGTATACACAATTTTCAAGAATTAGTAGTTTCCTCCAGTTAAAGAAAAAAAAAATATTCCTAGTTTTTCAAGAACAAATCTTTTAAACCCCAAGGAGAGGAAAGTTATAGAGACAAGCAAGCTAAGTAAGACTAAGCGAAGAATAAAGAAAGCAAGCAAGATAAGGTGGACGACCTAAGCTAGAGGGGTCGCCCACAAGAGTTGGTATCAGAGCGAGCGGTTCTACTATCGACCTTCCATGACATCTCAGCATCTGCACCTGCTCAGTCCAAGTAAGTTAATTTTAGATAATCAATATCTAATTTAGCACTAAACCATGTCGCTATTGTTATAGGTCAGACACAGCAACATGGTTTGCACACTAGCTGAGCAAGCTCAAGAAGCAGACTTAGCCGCTGTCCTAGCCAACATACAAGCTCGGCTAGAGGCACAAGAAACACAGAACCAGAGGCTGCAAGAGCTACTGGAACAGAGGAATGGGGCCCAAGCGAATTTCCCTCCCCCTCAAGCACCAGTACCGGAGCCACAACCAGCTCCTGAACCAGTAGCACCACCAGTCCGAATGGTACCTGAAGTAGCAATAGGTGCCCGAGCTGGAGCCAACCAGGGATCATTGTATGAACAGTTCCGAAAGATGAAGCCAAAAGAGTTTGAGGGATCTATAGAACCCTTAGAGGCTGAAGAGTGGTTAGCTTCACTACAGACCATTTTTGAGTTTATGGACCTAACAGACCAAGAAAAGGTCCTTTGCGCCTCCTGCATATTAACGAAGGATGCTCGTTATTGGTGGGAGACAGTAAAGATGCGAAGGGACGTTAGAAGGATGACCTGGAATGACTTCCTGGGAGAATTTAACAGGAAGTATTTCAACCTTGACACCCTACGAGCTCAACAAAGAGAGTTCGATGAGCTGAGGCAAGGCGAGATGACAGTGACTGAAGCCTGCCGCAAATTCGACAGATTAGCTCGACTGTGTCCACATTTGGTACCCATAGAAGAAGAGCGGGTACGGAGGATGATCAATATGTTCCGACAGGATATAGCCCTAAATGTGGAAAGTGGCGAGACCCTGCCAACCACTGTAGCAGACTGTGTAAGCAGAGCTATGAGGGCCGAGAATCGTCTGAACAGAGTTAAGGAAGAAAGAACAAAAGTCTGGGAGGAGAAGAAGAAAGAAAGAGATCTCGTGAAGCAGACTCAGAAGAACAACCAAGCTGGCCAAAGTAATAAATCTGGTCAAGGAATGAAGCCTGGTCAGAAAAATAACCAGAACCAGCAGAATACCAATAAGCGAAAGGGAAACCCAAATGAAAATTGGGGCCAAAATACTCGCAACACTCAGCAAAGGCAAGGCTTAGAAGGAGTACAGAACCGACAGCCATGCCCAAAATGTGGAAGACTGCACAAGGGCGAGTGCAAGTTGGGGAATACCGCATGCTATGTTTGTGGTAGAGAAGGCCATTATGCTAGAGTCTGCCCATCCAACCAACAGAACTAGCCGGGATTCTTTCAGTCCCGACAGACGAGCCAGGTCCATGCTATACAAGGATCGCATACTCAACCTGGAGGCCAGGAGAATATACCAAAGATCGAGGCACATCTATTAGCCTACACCAGGGAAGATGTAGAGGCAGGCACCTCGAATGTGGTGACAGGTCAGCTTCTTGTCGCCCAAAGCCCTGCACTTATTTTATTTGACTCCGGTGCATCGCATTCATTTGCCTCACATAGCTTTGTAGAAAGAGTTAGTCATGCCAAGGATAAAATTGGTCAAGTGTTTAAAACCACCTTACCGTCTGGTGAGGTATTAGTATCTGATTGCTGGTTACGTCACGTACCAGTAATTGTTGCTGATAGGGAGTTGTACGTTGACTTAGTCGTCTTAGAGTTAGTCGATTATGACGTTATCCTTGGAATGGATTTCCTTGCAAAATATCAAGCGACCATTGACTGTCGACGACGAAAAGTAGTGTTCCAGTTTGGAGAAAAAGACCAGTTTGAATATCAGGGGCATTCTCAGAAGCAGTCGGAAATGCTGATCAGTCCCCTGCGGGCAAGAAAGCTGATATCTAGTGGCTGTACCGGATATCTAGCTTATGTCAAGGATACCACCAAGAAGGTAGAACTACAACCGAACGAGGTACCAGTGATCAACGAGTTCGTGGAGGTATTTCCAGAAGAATTACCAGGACTTCCTCCTGATCGAGAGATTACCTTCGAAATCGAGTTGCTGCCAGGAACGTCTCTGATTTCAAAGGCCCCTTACAGAATGGCACCGGCCGAGCTTAAAGAATTACAAGCTCAGCTGAAGGAGTTGTTAGAGAAAGGTTTTATACGGCCTAGTTATTCGCCGTGGGGAGCTCCAGTTCTCTTCGTGAAGAAAAAGGATGGAACCCTCCGAATGTGCATAGATTATCGTGAGCTCAACAAAGTCACGATCAAGAATAAATATCCTCTACCAAGGATCGATGATTTATTCGATCAGCTAAAAGGAGCCACCGTCTTCTCGAAGATTGATCTTCGATCCGGCTATCATCAGTTAAAAATTAAAGAAAGGGACATTCCAAAGACCGCGTTCCGAACACGGTATGGGCACTACGAATTTCTCGTTATGCCTTTTGGATTAACGAATGTACCAGCCGCTTTTATGGATCTGATGAATCGAGTATTCAAGGAATTTTTAGACCAGTTTGTCATTGTGTTTATCGATGACATCCTTATATACTCGAAAGATTGGAAGGAGCATGAGAAGCATCTTCGGATTGTGTTACGCACTCTAAAGGAGCATCAGCTATATGCAAAGTTCTCCAAATGTGAATTTTGGCTAGGTAAGGTCCACTTCTTAGGACATCTCGTTTCCAAAGACGGAATTTCAGTAGACCCAACAAAGATCGAATGGTACCTGAAGTAGCAATAGGTGCCCGAGCTGGAGCCAACCAGGGATCATTGTATGAACGGTTCTGAAAGATGAAGCCAAAAGAGTTTGAGGGATCTATAGAACCCTTAGAGGCTGAAGAATGGTTAGCGTCATTACAGACTATGTTTGAGTTTATGGACCTAACAGACCAAGAGAAGGTCCTTTGCGCCTCCTGCATATTAACGAAGGATGCTCGTTATTGGTGGGAGACAGTAAAGATGCGAAGGGACGTTAGAAGGATGACCTGGAATGACTTCCTGGGAGAATTTAACAGGAAGTATTTCAACCTTGACACCGTACGAGCTCAACAAAGAGAGTTCGATGAGCTGAGGCAAGGTGAGATGACAGTGACTGAAGCCTGTCGTAAATTCAACAGATTAGCTCGACTGTGTCCACATTTGGTACCCACAGAAGAAGAGCGGGTACGGAGGATGATCAATATGTTCTGACAGGATATAGCCCTAAATGTGGAAAGTGGCGAGACCCTGCCAACCACTGTAGCAGACTGTGTAAGCAGAGCTATGAGGGCCGAGAATCGTCTGAACAGAGTTAAGGAAGAAAGAACAAAAGTCTGGGAGGAGAAGAAGAAAGAAAGAGATCTCGTGAAGCAGACTCAGAAGAACAACCAAGCTGGCCAAAGTAATAAATCTGGTCAAGGAATGAAGCCTGGTCAGAAAAATAACCAGAACCAGCAGAATACCAATAAGCGAAAGGGAAACCCAAATGAAAATTGGGGCCAAAATACTCGCAACACTCAGCAAAGGCAAGGCTTAGAAGGAGTACAGAACCGACAGCCGTGCCCAAAATGTGGAAGACTGCATAAGGGCGAGTGCAAGTTGGGGAATACCGCATGCTATGTTTGTGGTAGAGAAGGCCATTATGCTAGAGTCTGCCCATCCAATCAACAGAACCAGCCGGGATCCTTTCAATCCCGACAGACGAGCCAGGTCCATGCCATACAAGGATCGCATACTCAACCTGGATGCCAAGAGAGTATACCGAAGACCGAGGCACATCTATTAGCCTACACCAGGGAAGATGTAGAGGCAGGCACCTCGAATGTGGTGACAGGTCAGCTTCTTGTCGCCCAAAGCCCTGCACTTGTTTTATTTGACTCCGGTGCATCGCATTCATTTGCCTCACATAGCTTTGTAGAAAGAGTTAGTCATGCCAAGGATAAAATTGGCCAAGTGTTTAAAACCACCTTACCGTCTGGTGAGGTATTATTATCTGATTGCTGGTTACGTCACGTGCCAGTAATTGTTGCTGATAGGGAGTTGTACGTCGACTTAGTCATCTTAGAGTTAGTCGATTATGACGTTATCCTTGGAATGGATTTCCTTGCAAAATATCAAGCGACCATTGACTGTCGACGACGAAAAGTAGTGTTCCAGTTTAGAGAAAAAGACCAGTTTGAGTATCAGGGGCATTCTCAGAAGCAGTCGAAAATGCTGATCAGTCCCCGCGGGCAAGAAAGCTGATATCTAGTGGCTGTACCGGATATCTAGCTTATGTCAAGGACACCACAAAGAAGGTAGAACTACAACCGAACGAGGTACCAGTGATCAACGAGTTCGTGGAGGTATTTCCAGAAGAATTACCCGGACTTCCTCCTGATCGAGAGATTACCTTCGAGATCGAGCTGCTGCCAGGAACGTCTCCGATTTCAAAGGCCCCTTACAGAATGGCACCGACCGAGCTTAAAGAATTACAAGCTCAGCTGAAGGAGTTATTAGAGAAAGGTTTTATACGGCCTAGTTATTCACCGTGGGGAGCTCCAGTTCTCTTCGTGAAGAAAAAGGTTGGAACCCTCCGAATGTGCATAGATTATCGTGAGCTCAACAAAGTCACGATCAAGAATAAATATCCTCTACCAAGGATCGATGATTTATTCGATCAGCTAAAAGGAGCCATCGTCTTCTCGAAGATTGATCTTCGATCCGGCTATCACCAGTTAAAAATTAAAGAAAGAGACATTCCAAAGACTGCATTCCGAACCCGATATGGGCACTACGAATTTCTCGTTATGCCTTTTGGATTAGCGAATGCACCAGCCGCTTTTATGGATCTGATGAATCGAGTATTCAAGGAATTTTTAGACCAGTTTGTCATTGTATTTATCCATGACATCCTTATATACTCGAAAGATTGGAAGGAGCATGAGAAGCATCTTCGAATTGTGTTACGCATTCTGAAGGAGCATCAGCTATATGCAAAGTTCTCCAAATGTGAATTTTGGCTAGGTAAGGTCCACTTCTTAGGACATGTCGTTTCCAAAGACGGAATTTCAGTAGACCCAACAAAGATCGAAGCGGTAAGCAAGTGGTCTCCTCCAAAGAATGTGACCGAGATCCGGAGTTTTCTCGGATTAGCGGGCTATTATCGGAGATTTGTAGAGGGATTCGCCAGATTAGCTGCCCCTCTCACTGCTCTCACATGCAAAGAGAAGAAGTTCGAGTGGACAAAGAAGTGTGAAGAAAGCTTTCAAGAGTTGAAGAATCGGTTGACCAGTGCTCCAATTCTCACAATTCCAAAGGATGAAGGAGACTTCGACATTTATAGCGATGCCTCCAGGACAGGTCTAGGAGCTGTGCTGATGCAGGATGGAAAAGTAATAGCCTATGCATCAAGACAACTCAAAGAGCATGAAAAAAACTATCCGACTCACGATTTTGAGTTAGTAGCCGTCGTATTTGCTTTGAAGATATGGCGACATTACCTATATGGAGTTCGGTGCAGAATTTTCACCGACCACCAGAGCTTAAAGTATTTCTTTACTCAGAAAGAGCTTAACATGAGACAAAGAAGATGGCTGGAGTTGGTAAAAGATTACGATTGTGAGATCTTATATCACCCCGGTAAGGCGAACAGAGTGGCAGACGCGTTGAGTCGTAAATCAACGATGCCAGAGCAAATAGCCATCGATAAGCTGCCCAAGCCACTTCAACATGAGATCTCCTTGTTGGGAGTGGAGATAATTTCAGGAAAATTAGTGTGATGATCAGGAAATATGCAGTATCAAGAAATTGGTTAAAATGACATTTTCTTGATATGAAACTGATATATTTAGACTCAGGATGCCCAAATTAGTCAATCAGGCACCTGACACGTTTATCGAGACGGGATCACACAGATCCTGAAAACTGATCGAGATGACCTCGAATGAAGTTGAAACTGATAAATTTGGATTCAGCACGTCCAAATTAGTCAGTATAGCCTATTTGTATGCTCAAATTAGCTAATTGAGCACAAAGGTAATTTTTGATCGAGAATTCACAGTATCGGAAACTGGTCAAGATGACCTCAGATGAAAATAAAACTGATATATTTGGATTCAGGATGCCCAAATTAGTCAGGATAGCCCATGTTGAAATTTTGGGCGAAGAAGTATATAAAGGGCGAAAAATCAGAAATTTAAGAAATAAGCCTATAACTTTCTCTTATTTTCTCTTTCCTCCCCTTACCCGAAAATGAACAGTAACCGACCATCGGAAACGGTGTCCGTTTTCGACACCGCCGGTGTCATCGGAAATCTCTCACCGAGCTGAGTCCAACGGTGGGTCGACTCGACGGAACAGCCGCCGCACGCCGCCGCTCGAATGCCGCCGGAGCCGAGAAATTCGACCGGTGATATCTCCGCCGTCCGGCCACCGTTTGCCACGAAACCGGTCCCAAAAGTTTCGTGGTGAAGAGAGGAGCAAAACCCATGCCACCGATTGCCTCAACACAGGCAGAATCGAGCCGGCCAAGCTTCGAAAAAGTCGGTGAAACGCCGCCGTGGAGCCGCCGTCGAAACGCACGATTCCGGCCGAGTTGAAGTGCGCCGTTGGTGCAGAAATGACCGCAGGGCTGAGGGGAGCAAAAGCCCTCAACCAATTTTGGGAAAAAGGTCCGGCACGGCGGAGTTCCACCGTCGCCGCCGTGACCGCGGTTTTCAAGGGAATTTTCCGACGATAGGGGCCTCCAAACATGAAAATGAGGTCACCAATGGATTCCTCTCGTCGAGTTCTTCAAGATGGGCTACTCATTTGCCACCGTCGCCGCCCATCAACCGTCGGTCAACAGCGAGTCAACACCGGTCAACACCGGTCAACGGCGATCGGAGACCAAAAATTTAAGAATGGCCCGTTGGCCTATTTTCGATGTTCCGGACACATCCGCGACGTCAGAATTGCAAGACGGAGTCTCAAAGGCAAAGAACGAAGAATTAAAGTTTATCCGCGCGAAACCGAACAGTTCGTTCGATCGCCAGTGGAACGATTCCGGTAGTGACTTCGGTCCTTCCATTCCTGAAATTAATGTTTTTGGAATGAGTATATATGAATTATGTATTCTGCATTGTGAAATTATAAGAAAATTGGACTATGTGTATGAAAAATAGTCAAATGAGAAAAAGTGAAAAATGTAAAGATTTTTACGTAAAAAGTTGAGTTTTTACGTAAAAATATAGGCTCTGGTATAGTACGTGGTAGAATAGAACGAGGTTAGATGGTTTCGAGGCGTTTCCTAAACGCCGGGAATCCAAAAATTAAGCGGAAATGCTGCCGAAATTTTGAAAACGGCACAAAAGAGTATTTTAAGAACCGAAGGGTAAAAACGTGGTCGGGATGGAAACCCGAGCCCTTTCGGTAACCTAGACCCGAGAAAGAGCATTAACGCTCGAGAGTCAGAATAGTACCACCCAAGGGTCGGTAAATAGTAAACCAAGAAATTATGGTAAATAAGGGCCAAAGCTAAGTTGCGAATCAAAGAAAAGTAAGGTTATAATGAGAAAAATCCCATTAGGGGCAAAATGGTAATTTTGCCAAAAGTTCAGGGTAAAATAGTAATTTTACTAAAAGTTAGCAGAAAAGTTATAAATTGGATATTAGATCCTTAAATTTATGATCGAGAAATGAAACGTAGAATTTTTACGTTTTATTAAGTTTTATACATGAAAGAAGCATAGAAAATAACCGTTATTATTTCGGTTATAGGGATCCGCGCCAGACAATATGAATAGACGTCTGCGGACCAAGGAAGCGAGAAAAGAGATGCTAGCAAGTATTTGTAAGTTCAAACATTTAATTGACTGCAACATAAATGAACTGGTCATGTTATGTGTTATGTGTTCTATGTAGTAAGTTCAAATATTTAATTGACTACAATATGAATAGACTATTATGTCTAAGTATGATATGTGGTAAGTTCAAATATGTGATTTGTTTGTAACATGAACTGACATGTTATGTTAGGTTTATGTTTAAGTGTTATATGGGATTCATGTCTGTTAGTGCTATATGCACTAAAGTGTGACTAACATAATTCACACTATAGAAAAGTTACGTTAAGAAATAAATGATTTATGAAATACAAACGAAAGAAAAGAAACGAAAGAAAGAAAGGAAAAGAAAATGAACGAAAGAGAGAAAGAATGAATGAACAAACGAACGAAAGGATAAAGTAAAGAACGAGAAAGATAAGCAAGATCAGAAACAGAAAAGAGGAATAAGATAAGTCAGATAATAAGACTTAAAAGTTAAGGTTGGCGTACCGGCCTCCCCAGTTGTGAGGTTCCCAGATAGCCTCCACCCCAGAAGTGTGGCGCTGCCTCGTTAATAATGAGGTAGTTTATGGCTTAACTTCCTGCCTCCACCCCAGAAGTGTGGCGCTGCCTCGTTAATAATGAGGTAGTTTATGGCATGACTTACTACCTATAAGGTCAGTAGTCCAGAGATGACCTTAGGGTTGATTGGTGGGTCACTCCCCTGATCCTCTATTGGTCTGCGCGCACTGGGTACGTCCAACCACGGGCCCACAAGTGAAAGATTAAGCAGATAAAGTAAAGAAAAGAAAAGAAAGTAAAACTTAGCAAAGAAAAGCTAAGAAGAGAAAGTAAAGCTTAGCAAAGTAAAGCTAAGAAAAGCAAAGAAAAGAAAAGAAAGTAAAGCTAAGAAGAGAAAGTAAAGCTTAGCAAAGTAAAGCTAAGAAAAGCAAAGAAAAGAAAAGAAAGTAAAGCTAAGAAGAGAAAAGAAAAGAAGAGAAAGTAAAGCTTAGTAAAGAAAAGCTAAGAAAAGCTAGAAGAAGAAAGAATCAAAGTAAACAAGCATAATGCCACTAATATGTGTGCATATGCTTAGCAAGAAAAGAAAAGAAGAAGAAAAGTATGACATGAAAGAAAGAATGAAAGTAAACAAGCATAATGCGACTAACATGTGTGCATATGCTATGTTATGCATAAATTGATATGCATAAGTCAGTTATACAATTTTAAGTGTATCTGTGATGTTTAAGCATACATTAAGTATGCTATGTTTAAGTTGATATGTGTATACAATATTTTGTATAATGTTGAGTATGTTATGCTTAAGATGTTAAGCATACATCCTGTATGTTATGTTTAAATTATGTTATGCTAAAAGAACGTTGAGATTGTTCTCTCAATGTTAGAATATGTTATATATGAAGTTGAAAGTAAAGTATAATGTATGTTCATGTTCTGATGCCACAGTTGGTATCAGACATGTCCTGTCCAAAAGGTATGAGTTAGTATTTTGTCATGAATGTATGTTTGAACTTACTGAGCCTGTCGCTCACAAGTTTGTTTATGTTGCAGGTAAGCATCCTGCACGAAGATAAGACAAGTGATGGATGACGGATGGAATCTGCATGTGCCAAGGGACTGGGTGAGGGTTATGGTACTACTATGAGTCTTCCGCTGAGCTGTTTAAAAGAGTATTAAAATGATGTTTTATAATGTAAATGAAGTTAAGGCAATGTAAAATATTTATTATAGTAAATGTTTTACGACGGTACAGTTTCCAAGTAAAGTTTAAGAAAAGAAAAAAAAAATTTATTCCATATTTTTATGTTCAAATGGGAAGTAGAGTAAGCATGTTAAAGAAAGTATGTTAAAAGTAAGATACCAGCTATTAAAGATGGTATCAGAATAAGTTAGAAACAAGTTAAAAGTAAGTTGCCGACGACCCAAGTGGTTACAGTCTATTGCAATTGGCAACAGTGGCTAACTGTAATAGTACTGTTTAACCCTACGTAGGGCGGGCCGTCACAATTAGCGGCAATGCAACTCAAACCAACAATTCTTGAGGAGATTAAAGAGGCTCAAGAGCTAGATGCTGCTTTCAAAAGGCTTAAAGAAGAGGCCTTTAAGAATGACAAGTCATAGTTCCATCTCTCTAAAGACGGAACTTTACTCTTCCAAGGAAGAATCTGTGTACCAGATGAAGAAGTTTTGAAGAAAAGAATCCTGACAGAGGCCCATGACACTCCATATTCAGTGCATCCAGGCAGTACAAAAATGTATCAGGATCTAAAGCAGCACTTTTGGTGGAAAAAGATGAAGAATGACATTGTTAAACACATCAGCAGCTGCTTAACATGTCAAAGAGTCAAAGCAGAGCATCAGCGGCCAGCCGGAGAGCTGCAGCCATTAGAGATTCCAGAGTGGAAGTGGGAGCACGTAACCATGGATTTCGTGGTTGGGCTACCCAAGACAAGTGAAGGATTTGACATGATATGGGTAGTGGTGGATCGATTGACCAAATCTGCTCACTTTATACCCGTAAAGATGACATACACATTAGAGAAATTCACAGAATTGTACATTGCCAACATTGTGAGATTACATGGAATACCGACAACAATAGTGTCAGATCGTGACAGTCGGTTCACATCCAATTTCTGGAAAAGTGTACAAGAGGCAATGGGCTCCGAACTAAGATTCAGCACTGCATTTCATCCTCAGACTGACGGACAGTCTGAGCGTACGATCCAAACGCTAGAAGATATGCTTCGTGCTTGTATTTTAGATTTCAAGAGAGCCTGGAACAAGAAGCTTCCGTTGATAGAATTCTCCTGCAACAACAGCTATCAAGCGTCCATCGGGATGGCTCCTTATGAGGCATTATATGGACAAAAGTGTAGATCTCCCATTCACTGGTATGAACTCAGGGAGAAAGAACTTCATAAAACCGAGTTTATCCAAGAAACGATAGAAGCGGTCCAAAAGATTCAGCAGAGAATGAAAACTGCACAAAGTCGTCAGAAAAGCTACGCAGATAAAAGACGAAGATTCCTAGAGTTTAACGAGGGTGCCTTCGTATTCTTAAAAGTAGCACCAATGAAAGGTGTCATGCGTTTTGGAAAAAAAGGAAAGTTGAGCCCAAGATACATAGGACCTTTCCCAATTATTAGCCGGGTTGGGAAAGTAGCCTATAAGATAGCTTTGCCACCGGAATTATCTTCAGTGCATAATGTTTTCCATGTATCTATGCTAAGAAAGTATATCTCGGACCCTTCACATGTCCTAGATTATGAGCCAATCCAAGTTCGAGAGGATCTCTCTTACGAAGAGCAACCAGTGCAAATACTTGCTCGAGAAGAGAAGATATTAAGAAATAAAAGCATCCCACTGGTCAAAGTTCTATGGAAAAATCATAATGTAGAAGAGGCCACGTGGGAAAGAGAAGATGAGATGAGAGCCAAGTACCCCCACCTGTTCTGATTTTCGAGGACGAAAATTTTTAAGGAGGGGTGAATGTGACGACCAGAGAATTTTAGCGGTGTGACCTAATTTAATCTAGGGTTTTCTATGAGTTCTGTAAGTAAGAATGTAAAGAAACACTATGGTTGTAATTAGACAAATTATAGTGTTGATAGAAATAAATAAATGTTTTGGAGGAATTAAAATCTCCAAAAAAATAAGTAGAGAATAAAGTATATGAGTAAGAAAGTGAATTCAGGCCCAAAACGCTCAAAAAGGAGTAGTTTCAGTATCTGAACAGTATAAAGATAAGAATATGGCAAGTCAAAGTAAGAACACAGTAAGAAATGTACAATTGTATGTATATAACAATTTGTACTATTTAAAGAGTGAAATAAATGTATTTATATTGTTCAGAATATATGAAAATGTTCTAACAATACTGACGAGTAAGAATTCAGTGTTGGAAAAAATTCACTGAGTTGAAACGGGTGAAACGGTGCCAAAACCGGCATTGAAACCCTAACCGGAGCTCAAAAAGACGGTAAACTTCTGGGATTAATTTTGATCAAACGGAAGCAATTTAAATTGATCCGACTGCACAGGAGACCTCAGGAACACGCCGAGACGATTCCAGGAAAATTTCGGCTCGAACCAGCATCGGTCAAAAAGTAGTCGAATTAATGTGAATAGTCAAAGTCAAAGTCAACTTTCACTTTTGCATTTATGACATCATAAATCCATTTACCAAATGGAAAGAAATATGGTGTTAGGTAGGAAGAATGGCCATGATTCATTTGCTTTTTGATCCAAAGGCCAAGATTTAGCCAAAAATTAACCTTTTTAATTTTTGAAAAAAGGTGGAAAGAATTAGGTGGAAAGGTGTTGAAATTTGATTGGTTAAAGGCCAAATTAATTGGCTTTCTTTCATGTATAAGTCGGCAAAAATTTTGGAACAAATGGCCGAAACTTTTGAAAGCCAAAACAAAGAGAAAATTTGCTAAGTTTTTCTTCCATGGTGTACGTGAGCCACCCAAGGGAAACCAAGCTTTTTCTTCAAAATTTCTTCACAAAAAGAGTGCCAAAGTGTTCCTAGAAGACAAAGGAAGCATTAGACCAAGTTAACTCCCTTTTGCACTTAATTTTTCATGGTTTTTCTTCATGAAATCCGTGGGATGAATAGTGAATTAAGATGGAAAAATTTTGGGTGTTTTTCATTAAGTTGATGATGGGTTTTGTTAAGGGTGTAATAAGGAAGAAAACCATGCAATTGGTTTAAAGAAAAACCAAATTTTGGTTGGTTTTTCAAAGGAAAATCCGTGGGTTACCTTAGGTAACCAACGAGAAAAAGTTGTGGTTAATTGTTAACATGCTTTCCAAGTTGAATTTTGTTAAGAATAAAGCATGAATTTCATTATGGAAAAGCTTGAAAAAAAATTTTGGTGTGCATTGCTTAATGAGGCCGTGGGCTTCCTAATGATTTGGAAGAAAAATTTTCATGCTTTTAGGTGATGTTTGGTTAATTGAAATCATGCATTTTATGATGTGAATGATGAAATTTTGATTGAAAGAATGAAAAGAAAATTTGGCATGTTTTTCATTAATGTGGCCGTGGGTTTTAAGTGTTTAAAAACCCTAAGAATTTAGTTGAAAAGTACAAGGAAATGGGCTTGAAAAAGTATTAGAAAAATGGCATTGAATAGCCTAACAAGTGGTTGAAAAGTTTGAGAAACTTTGGTTCGGTTTGGTGGTGAAAACCGAAACCAAAACTAAGGGCAAAATTGTGAAAAAATTTTGTAATGTGGTTAAAAATGTGAAATTGGAAATTTGTGAGCTTTTATGTAAAAGTTTGGAAAACTTTTACATAAAATAGGCTTGTGGTATAGTACGTGGCAGGTACATTTGGTTCGAGGCGTACCTAACGCCGGTAGCCTTAAAATTACGCCGAAATGCTGCCGAAATTTCGAAAACGGCTTTCGGGGTAAAATAGGAATTAAAAATAAAAGTTTAGGGTCAGGTCGGAAACCCGAGTCCCTAACAGAAAATTGAATAAGGAAAACCTAAGGGGTGGTTCGAGAATAGTAACCCGTCCCCTTGAAAATGTAAAACGCGAGTGAAACGGAAAACCGACCCCGAGGGGGGGGCGTTTTTGGAAATGAAATAAAGGTCTGAGTCGGGAGCCTCGGAGACCTAGGTCGGGAATGTCTAGATGAACGTTTTAAATACTAGTGAAACGTCCATTTGAGGCTCCGAAACGATAGAAAATCACTAAACCGACGTAAGGGTCGGAATAGTGCTTCCCGAGGGTCGGGAAAGTGAAAAATGGAAATAAAATAGAAGCGAACCCGGTAATGATTAGAAAAGAGTCAGAAAAGTTCCTGAGGGCCAAAAATGCAGTCTGGATCAATAAAATTCCGTCAGGGGCAAAACTGCAATTTTGCCAAAATATAGGGGCAAAATCGTAATTTTGCCAAAGTTGGGAAAAATTGGGAAAATGATAAATAAAGCCCAAAAAGTTGTAAATAGGTTCTATTTAAGCTTTTTAATAAAAAAATAAAAGCTATAAATGGAAATGAAATTAACAGACAAAGTTTGTCTGTAGGATCCAAAAATCGACCTACAAGGAGGGCGATCAAAGGTCCTAGAGAGAAAAAGAGAAGAGATTGATAAGGTAAGTACAGACATTTAATTGTCTACTCACGAATGGACTTCCATAGAGTTGTGTTATATATATATACATTTAAGCTATTCAGTTTGTGACATGATACTAACATGTTCACGAGAATAGTAAGTAAGATCAGAAACAGAAAAGAGGAATAAGATAAGTCAGATAATAAGACTTAAAAGTTAAGGTTGGCGTACCGGCCTCCCCAGTTGTGAGGTTCCCAGATAGCCTCCACCCCAGAAGTGTGGCGCTGCCTCGTTAATAATGAGGTAGTTTATGGCTTAACTTCCTGCCTCCACCCCAGAAGTGTGGCACTGCCTCGTTAATAATGAGGTAGTTTATGGCATGACTTACTACCTATAAGGTCAGTAGTCCAGAGATGACCTTAGGGTTGATCGGTGGGTCACTCCCCTGATCCTCTATTGGTCTGCGCGCACCAGGTACGTCCAACCACGGGCCCACAAGTGAAAGATTAAGCAGATAAAGTAAAGTAAAGAAAAGAAAGAAATAGAATAGAAAGAACAAGTAGTATAGGACTAAAGAAAATAATTGGTCCTAAGTTGACTAACCCTAGAGTGGTGTATTCAGCTTATTTACTTGTATGTATGTTTGTACTTACTGAGCTTTAGCTCATTAGTCTATTCGTGCTGTAGGTAATAAAGGAAAGCAACCAGCAAGATGAGACAAGAGTAGCGGACTGGCAGGCAGATCCCAGCAATGTCATGGACGGGTTATGGTTCCGTTTCGCAGAATTCCGCTGTACTCAAGGTGTAAAAGAAAGAAAGTGTAATAGTGAGGTATATGTATAAAGACAAGACAAGAGTGTAGTATGTAAAGTAGTGAAACAAGCTTAAAAATATGTTTCTATTTTTACGTACTTTAAAGTAACAAGACTCCAAAATATATTTTGGGAAAAAGTATTAAGAAGTACGTATATATTTATGTATACACAATTTTCAAGAATTAGTAGTTTCCTCCAGTTAAAAAAAAAATATTCCTAGTTTTTCAAGAACAAATCTTTTAAACCCCAAGGAGAAGAAAGTTATAGAGACAAGCAAGATAAGTAAGACTAAGCAAAGAATAAAGAAAGTAAGCAAGATAAGGTGGACGACCTAAGCTAGAGGGGTCGCCCACATTTTCGAGGGTCGATTTCTGGTGATAGGAGCCTCGATTGGTGAAATTGACACCACCAATGGGTTCCTCTCGTCAAGCTCTTCAAGATGGTGGTCGCCACTCCCATCGCCGCCTTGGTCAACACCGGTCAACGCCGGTCAACGACGGTCAAGGCTGGTCAACGGCGACCCGGAGACCGAAAATTGAAGAATGGCCTGTTGGCCTATTTTTGACGTTCCGGACACATCTGCGGCATCGGATTTGCAAACCGGAGTTTCAAAAGTGGAGAATGATGATTCAAAGACTGTGCGATCGAGATCGAACGGTTCACCCGACCGCCGATAGGAACGATTTTGGTAGTGGTTTTAATCCCTTGATTCCTCAATTTATTATTAGAAATAATTATGTATGAATTATGGTTTACTGACTTGAGGAATTGTAAGAAAAAGGGATGAAATGTCGAAAAAGAGAATGTGAGGAAATGTGAATATTTTTACATAAAAAGCGGAGCTTTTACGTAAAAATTAGGCCTCTGGTTTAGTACGTGGCAGGTTAGAATAGGTTAGATGGTTCTGAGGCGTTTCCTAAACGCCGGAAACCCAAAAATTAAGCGGAAATACTACCAAAATTTCTAAAACGGCACAAAGGGGTATTTTAGGAAACGAGGGGTGAAAATGTGATCGGGATGGGAACCCGAGCCCCCTCGATGACCTAGGTCCAGGAAAGAAGGACGGACGTTTACAGGATTAGTGAACCGCCCAATTAGAAATCTCGAAATGTAAGAAGACGACCCCTAGATCAGAATAGTGCCACCCGAGGGACGGGTGTGATCTAAGTATAAAATTTGGGGCGTTTACATCGGTAACGGTAACCCGACAGGCTAAATGGTCATACGAGAGGTATTCAGTCAGTTGACTGGTCGGTTAGCCAGTCAAGGACCAAGTCTGAATGGGATAGTGAGAGACAGTGATTAATTTGTCAAGTAGACAAATTAATCAAGCACGATTAAAAATTAGATATCAAATTTCCCAAAGTAGAGCATCGGTACCACACAACGATAAGTTTATTAGTTCCTAACGATAGAGTGACCTAAGAGCAATGTTAATTAATTTATTAGGTAAATAAATTAATTAACAATGATTAGAAAATCAAATTCTTAAGAAGAGGGCAATTAGTACCGATAAGGATTGGTACCACATAACGAGAATTTTTATTAGTCACTAATGACCACGGTGACCTAAGAGTAAATGTTAACGAAATGTATTATGATTACAGGGAGGTACCTGTATTGTGACGAATGCGAGAGTATAAACTGTCTGATGATAGGTAAGTACAACTCTGCCTACAGTATGGATAAAATGAATTTAAAATGATGCTTTTCCAGTACTTTAAGTATGTATCTTACACACGATACTGCACAGCATACATAAGAGCATATAGTTTCACAATCGAGTAGATTGATGAAAGAACAAGTTAGAAGCCATAGATCCCTACCGCGTAGGATTGGGGACAGCTTAGAGAAGCGTATGGCTAGAACAGTTAAACAAGATGGAAATAAATAGGTGTATCGTACCGGCTCCTTCAGTCGAAGGGGTTTCCAGTTAAAAAAAGTTAAGGCCAAAAGTTGAGCATCAGTTAATGGCTCTTCAACATTAGTTGACCTTGAGAGTTATCGTTGGTCTGCGCGCACACGGTACTGACACATGGGCCTTAAATAGACAAGAAGAGAAAAAAGAAAAGTTTGAAGCATAAATGAACATAACCGGATCATGCATTAGTTATAGTTCGCTATGCTTTCTTTTTCAGTAGAGTGCATACAGTACACGATGCTTCTGTCATGCATAAAGTATGTGAAGTTTTATATTCACTGTTATGACATGTTATGTGATGACATGATATGTGAGCTGATATGTGATATGCTTATATGGTACGTGATTTATTAAGTGATATATGTCATGTCTATGATTTTACGTATGTGCTATGTTTTAAACATGTTTTGCGGTTAACATGTTGTACTTACTGGGCGTAAAGCTCACGGAGTGTGTTCATGCTGTAGGTAAGCATCCTATAGCGTAAACATCAAGGGACGATGATGGTGGCAGAGGTGGATGTGAGGATGAGGTTATGGATACACCGCAAGTATTCTTTTGCACAGTATGAGCAAATAATATTTTGAATGGTGGCAGTTAAATAGTATTTTGAATAGTAAAGGTTAAACGGTATTTTAGAACAGTAAACAGTATATGTATGAGTAGTATATTTAAATAGTATCTGGTGAATAGTAATCAGATAAACAAGTATATAATTATGTATGTATAATTTAAATCCTTATGTTTTTCAAATTCCGCATTTTAATAGTATACGTACGTGAATAGTAAATATGTACGCGTATATATAAAAAAAAATCCCTCTAAATTTATGGTATTAAATTCAGCAAGTTTAAGTATCGGTTTTAAAGAGAAAGTATAAGTAAAAGCTAAAGAAGCAAGTTAAGTAATAGAGTTTTTAGTGACGGTCCGGGCCGCTGAGGGTACGGGGCGTCACAGTTCCACCGTCGCCGCCGTGGCCGTAGCTTTCGGGGGGATTTTCCGGCGATAGGTGCCTCCAAACATGAAATTGAGGTCACCAATGGATTCCTCTCGTCGAGCTCTTCAAGATGGACTACTCACTTGCCACCGTCGCCGCCGTCAACCGCCAGTCAACGGTGAGTCAACGCCGGTCAACGGCGGTCAACGGCGACCGTTGACCAAATTTTGAAGATTGGCCCATTGGCCTATTTTCGATGTTCCGGATGCATCCGCGGAATCGGATTTGCAAAACGGAACTCCAAATGCAAAGAATGAAAGAATAAAGTTTGTGCGATCGAGACCGAATGATATTTTCGGTATAATCTCGACGACTCTTGTTCCTCAATTTATTAATTGAGATGAATGTATGTTAATGTGATGTATTGATATGAGAAATTGTAAAAGAAAGAAAGAAAAATGGATGAAATAGCAGATATGAAAAAGGTATGAAAATGTGTAAATTTTACGTAAAAAGTGTGTAACTTTTACGTAAAATTAGGCCTCTGGTATAGTACGTGATTAATTAGACGAGGTTAGATTATTTTGAGGCGTTTCCTAAACGCCGGGAGCCTAAAAATTAAGAGGAAATGCTGTCGAAATTTTTAAAATGGCGTAAAGGGCATTTCTGGAAATAAGGGTCTAAAAATGTGATCGGGCAGGTAAACCCGAGCCCCTTGTGAATTTAAGATAAGAAATGGAAAATGGATGTTTTAAGAATTGTAAAACGACCTTCGAGGCTGAAATGTAAGAAAAGCAAGAAACTAACTTTTATGTCGGAATAGAACTTCCCGAGGGTCGGGAATAGTAAAAATTATGAAAAATATAGAAATTAATCTGGAAAAGGTCCAGTAAATTTTTAAAAGTCAAATGGAAGATTTTTGAGCTTAGAAAATTCAGTCTAAGCATTTAAAACGAGAAGGTTAAGATTCAAAGACCCGTCAGGGGCAAAACGGTCATTTTGACTAAAAATTTCAGGAAGTTAGAAAAAGAGTCGTTAAAGCCTAGAACATAATCCTAAGGCTTTAATTAAAGTTTTAAAGGCCAAAGTTAAGAGTTAAGCATGAAAAATAAGAAAAGTTCCGATTGGGGCAAAATGGTAATTTTGCCAAAAGTTTACAGAAAAGTTGAAAAAATGAAACGTTAAGCTCCTAAGTTCTTTATTAAGAAATAAAACGTAGTATTTTTATGTTTTATAAAGTTTTATACATGAAATAAAGATTTTAAATAACCATTAATTTTTCGGTTATAGGAGTTTAACGGGACAGTGATAATGGACTGTCGAGGAACCACAGAAAGCTGATGTTAGCAGCATTGAGGTAAGTTCAGACATTTAATTGTCTGTGCACGAACAAATTGATATGGTTATGTTTAGGTGGAAAAATATATTTTCCCCTAAACTATATAATTGTTTGATTTGTGATTAATGACAGGTGCACAACTATTGGTATAGTTGTGTATTAGACTGTATGGTTTATGGTATGACTGTGTAATTTATATTATTGTTACAATTGTTTCAGATTCACGGGAATCTGATTCTTTAGATTGTTATGACTGCATTGAGTATTTGTATGCCTTATAATTAATGAGGCAACCTCCCAAGAGTGTGAGGTATCGTTTCAAACTGTCATGATTGCATTGAGTATTTGCATGCCTTATAATTAATGAGGCAACCTCCCAAGAGTGTGAGGTATCGTTTTAAAGAAACGATGAAAATAATGAGAATAAATAAATTAAGTATAATTTATGTACTGTTCTGTATATGTGACAAGTTTGGACGAGAGGTTCCAAACTTACTGGATTCCATTTTTATGATTCCAGTTACTACGTTATGATCGTAGAGCAGTATTAATGTTTGATTAATCACAGTATTAATATGTGATGTTTACAGTTATTATGACTGCACAGTAAAGATGTTATCATATGTACACTTGAACATTAAACAACAGGGTAATGAAAACCTAATATTTTGGCGTACCGGCCTCTCGCGAGGGGAGGTTATTTCATTGTTAAAGCAGAAGACATAGCACAGATGAGGGAGAGCCAGGGTAGCTCCCAGGCCCCTCTACAGTGCGCTTTTCGGTACGATCAAAACGGGCCCATACAGAGTTAAAGTACAGATAAGATAACAAATGAACAGAATAAATCGAAAAACTGAGCATAAAACACTTAAGACATAATTGTTGTGTTTGATTGCAATGTTTTGCGCTAACTTATATGTTATGCGCATTTGTATATATATATATGTATATACATTACATGTTGTGCTAATTATTAAAGATATAGCACTATGGGCACGAGGCCCATACAGTTTAACGGGTGCGAGACCCCTGATATATAGGGCACGATGCCATACAGTATAATGGGCGCGAGGCCCATAAACTGAAAGCAATAAATGATGTAATGAAGGAAATAATGAGAAACATGAAGAAAAGAATAAATGAGTATTGTATGAGCACTACCACATGATGTGATGTTTGTGCTAACCCTATATGTGATGTTAAGTTAAGACATTAGGGTAAAGTTTTAAGAGATGTCATGGATGACATCAGAGGATACCACTGTTATTACAGTTGGTATGTTTATAGTTATTCTTATTTTATAGAATACTAATAGCTATCACAATTTATGTGATTATTTATCATTACATCAGAGTAAAGTTTAAAGAGATGGCATGAGTTACATCAGAGTATACCACTGTTATTACAGTTGGTATATTTATAGTTATTCTAATTTTAAAGAATACTACTAGTATAACAAATTATGCGATTATTTGTGTTAATGCATGATATGTTTTTAGTAGTTATATACTACATATAGTTTATATGTTTATATGACAGAATATAACAGTATAATATACCGTTTTATAATTTATGTTTTTATGTTTGAACTTACTGGGCGTTTAGCTCACCAGTTTGTTCGTGTGCAGGTCACAAAATTAAACAACCTGCCATTTGAGTTTATTGAGATACGGGATTGGTGGAATGGGTTGCGAATGTCATGTCAAAGGTTATGGACCCGCTATGCTTAATCCGTCAGATAGAAAGAGAGAAAGTGAGTAAGTGTAAGTATGTATATATAAAAAAAAAAATTTCCGCATCTTTTTATATCAATGTGAAAAGAACAAATAGTAGAAGTAAGAATAGATGTCAAGTGACAGGCCCGCGTGAGGCGGGGTGTCATAGTTCTGCCAAAGTCTTTCCGCTGAGTGATAATAGAGAAAGGAAAGAGAAACAGTTCTTTTGTAATAATATATATATTAAGAAAGTACTATATTATGTAAATTACTTTGTACTTGTAAACAAAGTGATTAGTGGATTATGTTTTGCATGATGTTTTAAAAAAAAATCCCCTAAAAATGTCATGTTTTACAAGAGAGATAGATTAGCTGGCGACCCATGAGAGTACAATCTATCGCAGTTAGCTATGAAGCTTAACTGTAATAGTATTGTATGATCTCTATGAAGGGCGGGCCGCCACAGTTGGTATCAGAGTGGAATTACGATTGGTCTAGTTTAGATTACCGACTGTCGCCACAGTTGCTATATCAGAGCAGTGTTGACCATATCCTGATTTGACACTTCGTGCATCCTGTACCGTAATCCAAGTAAGTAGTTTATTTAAGTTTAGTTAATTATTTTCTTATATGAAAATAATTATCTTATAGGTAGCAAGATGACTAGACCTCCTTATGTGAGACCGCCGCTACCACGACCGAGAAAGGTGTTACGAGTATGGACGAGACCTATTGTGAGCCCGTCTATTTCCTAATATCTGGTACTTAGACCTCCGTTGCCAGAGAGACCTGCAACACCAACACCAGCTCCTGTAGATGTAGTACAACCTCGACCGGTACTTCATCCACCTGTAGTAGTGGACATTCTAGTTATTGGTGGATGCCAACATATTGGTGTGAGATTTTTGGCTCGAGCAGTACAGGCATTTAGAGCAAGTAGTCCCCCTATGTTTGATGGTGGACGACAGTCAATGGAGACAAAGAATTGGCTCTATGCAATAGAGAGGATTATGGTGATGTGTGATATTGATCAAGAGATGTGGATCTAGTTGGCAATAAGTTTGTTTCAGGTAGATGCTCGAGTATTCTGGGATTATTGTGATCAAGAGATTCTGTTGGGATTCAGTTGGGCTGAGTTCTATTAGCGATTGGCTGATCAGTTTCTGCCTAAGGATCCGACACCTGTTCCAGCACCTCCAGAGAGACGAGAGGTAGTTACACCCACGTATCCTGGATTTGATGAGGTTAGGGACTATATTCTCTAGACAGAGAGGATGGTCCTGTTGTCTGGTGAGACAGTTATGTCTTACGCAGCACGATTTGAGGAGACTATTAGGAGGAGATGTCCGTTGCCCAACCTCACTGAAGCGAACTGTTGTGAGCTTTTCTGGAAAGGTTTACCTATGGAGTTAAGACAGAGGGTGATTAAGCTATATCCTCCTATGCTCCAAGAGTTTGTAGTGATGATCAGGACGATTGAGAGGGAGATTTTGATTGAGCATCTGTCACAGAGTCAACGAGAGACACTGTGTCAAGATGAGATGATGGCACGCATCTTTGGGCCGAGAAGGATGATGAACGATCATGAGTTCAGACCGTCTAGATCACGAGGAGGTGATGACTCAGGACAGGGAGCATTGCCTAGGGGTGGTAATGACTTAGCTGATCCAGATGACGATGAGGATCTAGAAGAATATCCTCTAGTCCCAGGCGTAGGAGATGTGTGACCAGTAGATGTATTCATGTACATAAGTAGCTATAGAGAAAAGCTCTTTTGTATAGACTTGTGGCCAAGATGTATATGATGGCTGATATATATATGACTGGTAATAGTTATGTATGATATATAAACGTTTTGCTATGAATGAAATATCAAAATGATTATATGTTGTACGATGATGTGGCTTTACATTACCTTGAATTTCATAAATTTATATGATTTTATGAATTTGGTCATGGAAAAGCTAACGGTGAATTGCTGTGCCATAATAGGATAATAGGTAAGATGGTGGATTTGAGAAATCGACCAGAAAGATGAGAACAATGTCCTAATCTCATGGAAAGAATAGAGCAGATACAAGCTTTACTAGAAGCTCAGATTCCAGAAAATGCTAATCTGAGACAACGAGTAGAGGAGTTAGAATAGAGGCAAGGTTCTGAAGGCACCTAAGTAGAATAGGAAGCTAAGGTAGATCCGGTTATTCCTGTAGTTGCTGTACATGAGAGAGTTTCTGAACCGCCATCGGTAGTAAATCTGGAACCCCTCTATGAAATATTCAGGCGTATGAGGCCGCCAGAATTTGAAGGTTCTACAAATCCTCTAGAGGCTGAAGACTGGTTGTCATCATTGCAAGTGATCCTGGAATTCATGAATCTAACTGACCAGGAGAAGGTCGCATGTGCGTCTTTTGTGTTGAGGAAAGATGCCTGTTTTTAGTGGGACACTGTGCGACTGAGAAGAAATGTGTCTACCATAAGTTGGACAGAATTTCTGGAAGAATTTAACCAGAAATATTATGATCCTACATCTCTGAGACTACAACAGAAAGAGTTCTCAGAATTGAAGTAAAGAAATTTGTCGGTGAGTGAAGTTTGCCGAAAGTTTGATCAGTTATCCCATTTATGTGTGGCGGCCCACCCTTCGTAGAGATCATACAATACTATTATAGTTAAGCTTTATCGCTAACTGCGATGGACTGTACTCTCATAGGTCGCCGGCTAATCTATCTCTCTTTAAATCATGATGTTTTTGGGGAAATTTTTTTTTTAAACATCGTATGAAACATCATCCACTATTTACTTTGTTTACAAGTACAAAGTAATTTACATAATACAATAATTTCACAAAATATATATATTTACAAAAGAACTGTTTCTTTTTCCCTTTCTCTGTTATCGCTCAGCGGAAAGACTCTGGCAGGACCATATCCCTTGGCCTCCTATCCCATTTGACACTGGCTATCTCGTCCACCATCCAGCCATACAAAGCTATTGAGCTGGTTGCTTACCTGCAACATAAGTAAAAATGGTGAGCTATAGGCTCAGTAAGTTCAAACATGCAAGAAATAGAATTTCTATGAATAGTACTATTTTATGATGAATAGTAACATTGACTACTATTTATCATGAACAGTAACTTTGACTACCACACAGTATATCAACAGTACATCAACCGCGATGTTAGTACCCTCACGAACTGTCTTATGCTCAATTATGGCATAGTTTCAGTTTTAGGTAATTATCTTTAATTATGTTCTAGTTTTGAGCTCAGGTTGGCAGTACCATTTAAGTGCGCATGACTGGGAGCGGTACATTAGTGCTGACCTCCACAGCCTTAATCTCATAGCCCCGAAGGCAAAATTGTCCATGACTGGGAGTGGTACATAGTGCTGACCTCCACAGCCTTAATCTCATAGCCCTGAAGGCAAAATTACCTCCCTGTACGGAAGGCTGGTACGCCAAAAAGTGGTTTCGTTACCGACTTTTTAAAATTCTAACCCGGTGACTTCATATTGTCTCGTGGTTAGGAATGGTTCACATTTTAAATTTTAGGTGAGTGAGTTTCATTAATCTTACTCTAGTGCTCGAAGCACAATTAACTATGTGTCCCATTCTCAATAGTACCCGTAGCACATTTCGTCTCTGTCTCTACTCTATAATAGTGCCCGTAGCACATATGTACCTAACTTATAGTTAGTACATCAAAGTTAGTAACAATAATGCTATATGTTGTAGACAAGTAAATGTCTGAACTTACCTTATCTGTTTCTTCCCCTTTTCCTTTCCTGAATCTTTAATCACTCTCCTTGTGGGTCGATTTTGGGATCCTACAGACAAAACCTTGTCTGTTAATTTTATTTCTATTTATAGCTTTTATTTTTATATTAAAAGCTTAAATAAAACCTATTTATAACTTTTTAGGCTTTATTTATCATTTTCCCCATTTTTCTCAACTTTTACAAAATTACGATTTTGCCCCTATATTTTGGTAAAATTGCAATTATGCCCCTGACGAGATTTTCTCGATCCAGACCGCACTTTTGGCTCTTAGGAACTTTTCTGACTCTTTTCTATTCATTACCGGGTTCGTTTCTATTTTATTTCCATTTTTTACCTTCCCGATCCTCGGGAAGCACTATTCCGACCCTTACGTCGGTTTAGTGATTTTCTATCATTTCAGAGTCTCAAATGGACGTTTTACTAGTATTTAAAACGTTCATCTAGACATTTCCGATTTAGGTCTCCGAGGCTCGGATTTTTCTGTACCCGACTCGGACCTTTACTTTGTTTCCCAAAAATGCCCCCCCTCGGGGTCGGTTTTTCAGTTTCACTCGCGTTTTATATTTTTAAGGGGACGGGTTACTATTCATAATCACCCCTTAGGTTTTCCTTATTCAATTTTCCTTTAGGGACTCAGGTTTCCGACCCGATCCTAAACTTTTATTTTTAATTCCCTTTTTACCCCAAATGCCGTTTGCGAAATTTCGGTAGCATTTCGACGTAAATTTAAGGCTACCGGCGTTACGTATGCCTCGAACCATATGTACCAGCCACGTACTATACTAAAGTCCTATTTTATGTAAATGTTTCCCAAACTTTTACATAAAAGCTCACAAAATTTCCAATTCACATTTTGAACCACAATTAACAAAATTCTTTCAATTTTACCCTTAAGTTTAGCCACGGTTTTCCTAGCCAAAACCTAGCCAAAAATTTTCAATCTTTCAACCAAATTTTAGGCTATTCAAAGGCTATTACCTAGCACATTTTCAAGCCATTTTCCATGCATTTTACAACACAATTCTTAGGGTTTTTCAACACATATAACCCACGGCCATTTTAGGGAAAAACATGCACAACATTTTGTTTCATGCTTTCAACCTCATAACCAACATTTCCATAATTCAATGCATGAATTTAACTATCCAAACATCAAGTTAATCATGCAAAAATGTTCACCAAACCCTAATTACACCACACGACCATTTTAGAGTTATTAGATACTAAAATTTTTTAAAGCTTTCTAACCATGCAAACCATGCTTTCCTTTAATCCAAAACATGATTTAAAGCATTACAACACTTAAACAACAATGAATCCATTATCAAACACATAGGTAACCCACGGTTTTACCATTGAAAAACCAACCAAAACTTTGTTTTTCTTTAAACAAAATGCATGGTTTTGTGGCGGCTTGCCCTTCGTAGAGATCATACAATATTATTACAGTTAAGCTTTATCGCTAACTGTGATAGATTGTACTCTCATGAGTCGCCGGCTAATCTATCTCTCTTTAAATCATGACGTTTTTGGGGAAATTTTTTTTTTAAAACATCATCCACTAATCACTTTGTTTGCAAGTACAAAGTAATTTACATAATACAGTACTTTCGTAAAATATATATTTACAAAAGAACTATTTCTTTTCTCATTTCTCTGTTATCGCTCAGCGAAAAGATTCTGGCAGGACCATATCCCTTGGCCTCCTATCCCATTTGACACTTGCTATCCCGTCTGCCATCCAACCATGCAAAGCTACTGAGCTGGTCGCTTACCTGCAACATAAGCAAAAATGGTGAGCTACAGGCTCAGTAAGTTCAAACATACAAGAAATGGAATTTCTATGAATAGTACTATTTATCATGAATAATACTATTCATCATGAATAGTAACATTGACCACTATTCACCATAAATAGTAACTTTAACCACAACATAGTATGTCAACAGTACATCAACCACGGTGTTAGTACTCTCACGAAACTGTCTTATGCTCAATTATGGCATAGTTCCAGTTTTAGGTAATTATCTTTAATTATGTTCTGGTTTTGAGCTCAGGTTGGCAGTACCATTTTAGTGCGCGTGACTGGGAGCGGTACATTAGTGCTAACCTCCACAGCCTTAATCTCATCATCATAGCCCCGAAGGCGTAATTGTACATGACTGGGAGCGGTACATCAGTGCTGACCTCCACTGTGACGGCCCGCCCTACGTAGGGTTAAACAGTACTATTACAGTCAGCCACTGTTGCCAATTGCAATAGACTGTAACCACTTGGGTCGTCGGCAACTTACTTTTAACTTGTTTCTTAACTTATTCTGATACCATCTGTAATAGCTGGTATCTTACTTTTAACATACTTTCTTTAACATGCTTACTCTACTTCCCATTTGAACATAAAAATATGGAATAAATTTTTTTTCTTTTCTTAAACTTTACTTGGAAACTGTACCGTCGTAAAACATTTACTATAATAAATATTTTACATTGCCTTAACTTCCTTTACATTATAAAACATCATTTTAATACTCTTTTAAACAGCTCAGTGGAAGACTCATAGTAGTACCATAACCCTCACCCAGTCCCTTGGCACATGCAGATTCCATCCGTCATCCATCACTTGTCTTATCTTCGTGCAGGATGCTTACCTGCAACATAAACAAACTTGTGAGCGACAGGCTCAATAAGTTCAAACATACATTCATGACAAAATACTAACTCATACCTTTTGGACAGAACATGTCTGATATCAACTGTGGCATCAGAACATGAACATACATTATACTTTACTTTCAACTTCATATATAACATATTCTAACATTGAGAGAACAATCTCAACGTTCTTTTAGCATAACATAATTTAAACATAACATACAGGATGTATGCTTAACATCTTAAGCATAACATACTCAACATTATACAAAATATTGTATACACATATCAACTTAAACACAGCATACTTAATGTATGCTTAAACATCACAGATACACTTAAAATTGTATAACTGACTTATGCATATCAATTTATGCATAGCATAGCATATGCACACATGTTAGTCGCATTATGCTTGTTTACTTTCATTCTTTCTTTCATGTCATACTTTTCTTCTTCTTTTCTTTTCTTGCTAAGCATATGCACACATATTAGTGGCATTATGCTTGTTTACTTTCATTCTTTCTTCTTCTAGCTTTTCTTAGCTTTTCTTTACTAAGCTTTACTTTCTCTTCTTTTCTTTTCTCTTCTTAGCTTTACTTTCTGTTCTTAGCTTTTCTTTGCTAAGTTTTACTTTCTTTTCTTTTCTTTACTTTATCTGCTTAATCTTTCACTTGTGGGCCCGTGGTTGGACGTACCTAGTGCGCGCAAACCAATAGAGGATCAGGGGAGCGACCTACCGATCAACTCTAAGGTCATCTCTGGACTACTGACCTTATAGGTAGTAAGTCATGCCATAAACTACCTCATTATTAACGAGGCAGCGCCACACTTCTGGGGTGGAGGTAGGAAATTAAGCCATAAACTACCTCATTATTAACGAGGCAGCGCCACACTTCTGGGGTGGAGGCTATCTGGGAACCTCACAACTGGGGAGGCCGGTACGCCAACCTTAACTTTTAAGTCTTATTATCTGACTTATCTTATTCCTCTTTTCTTTTTCTAATCTTGCTTACTATTCTCGTGAACATGTTAGTATCATGTCACAAACTGAATAGCTTAAATGTATATATATATAACACAACTCTATGGTAAGTCCATTCGTGAATAGACAATTAAATGTCTGTACTTACCACATATCATACTTAGACATAATAGTCTATTCATATTGCAGTCAATTAAGTATTCGAACTTACTACATAGAACACATAACACATAACATGTCCAGTTCATTTATGTTGCAGTCAATTAAATGTTTGAACTTACTACGTAGAACACATAACACATAACATGACCAGTTCATTTATGTTGCAGTCAATTAAATGTTTGAACTTACAAATACTTGCTAGCATCTCTTTTCTCGCTTCCTTGGTCCGCAGACGTCTCTTCATATCGTCTGGCACGGATCCCTATAACCGAAATAATAACGGTTATTTTCTATGTTTCTTTCATGTATAAAACTTAATAAAACGTAAAAATTCTACGTTTCATTTCTCGATCATAAATTTAAGGATCTAATATCCCATTTATAACTTTTCTGCTAACTTTTAGTAAAATTACTATTTTACCCTGAACTTTTGGCAAAATTACCATTTTGCCCCTAATGGGATTTTTCTCATTATAACCTTACTTTTCTTTGATTCGCAACTTAGCTTTGGCCCTTATTTACCATAATTTCTTGGTTTACTATTTACCGACCCTCGGGTGGTACTATTCTGTCTCTCGAGCGTTAATGCTCTTTCTCGGGTCTAGGTTACCGAAAGGGCTCGGGTTTCCATCCCGACCACGTTTTTACCCTTCGGTTCTTAAAATACTCTTTTGTGCCGTTTTCAAAATTTTGGCAGCATTTCCGCTTAATTTTTGGATTCCCGGCGTTTAGGAAACGCCTCGAAACCATCTAACCTCGTTCTATTCTACCACGTACTATACCAGAGCCTATATTTTTACGTAAAAACTCAACTTTTTACGTAAAAATCTTTACATTTTTCACTTTTTCTCATTTGACTATTTTTCATACACATAGTCCAATTTTCTTACAATTTCACATTCCAGAATACATAATTCATATATACTCATTCCAAAAACATTAATTTCAGGAATGGAGGGACCGAAGTCACTACCGGAATCGTTCCACTAGCGATCGAACGAACTGTTCGGTTTCGCGCGGATAAACTTTAATTCTCCGTTCTTTGCCTTTGAGACTCCGTCTTGCAATTTTGACGTCACGGATGTGTCCGGAACATCGAAAATAGGCCAACGGGCCATTCTTAAATTTTTGGTCTCCGGTCGGCGTTGACCGGCATTGACTCGCCGTTTACCGGCGGTTGACGGCGGCGACGGTGGCAAATGAGTAGCCCATCTTGAAGAACTCGACGAGAGGAATCCATTGGTGACCTCAATTTCATGTTTGGAGGCCCCTATCGTCGGAAAATTCCCTCGAAAACCGCAGTCACGGCGGCGACGGTGGAACTCCGCCGTGCCGGACCTTTTTCCCAAAATTGGTTGAGGGCTTTTGCTCCCCTCAGCCCTGCGGTCATTTCTGCACCAACGGCGCACTTCAACTCGGCCGGAATCGGGCGTTTCGACGGCGGCTCCACGCCGGTGTTTCACCGACTTTTTCGAAGCTTGGGCGGCGCGATTCCGCCGGTGTTGAGACGATCGACGGCATGGGTTTTGCTCCTCTCTTCACCACGAAACTTTTGGGACCGGTTTCGTGGCAAACGATGGCCGGACGGCGGAGATATCACCGGTCGAATTTCTCAGCTCCGGCGGCATTCGAGCGGCGCGTGCGGCGGCGTGCGGCGGCCGTTCCGTCGATTTGACCCACCGTTGGACTCAGCTCGGTGAGAGCTTTCCGATGACACCGGCGGTGTCGAAAACGGACACCGTTTCCGATGGTCGGTTACTGTTCATTTTCGGGTAAGGGGGGAGGAAAGAGAAAATAAGAGAAAGTTATGGGCTTATTTTTTAAATTTCGGATTTTTCGCCCTTTATATACTTTTTCGCCCAAAATTTCAACATGGGCTATCCTGACTAATTTTGGCGTCCTGAATCCAAATATATCAGTTTTATTTTCATCTGAGGTCATCTTGACCAGTTTCCGGTACTGTGAATTCTCGATCAAAAATTACCTTTTTGCTCAATTAGCTAATTTGAGCATACAAATAGGCTATACTGACTAATTTGGACGTGCTGAATCCAAATTTATCAGTTTCAACTTCATTCGAGGTCATCTCGATCAGTTTTCAGGATCTGTGTGATCCCGTCTCGAAAAACATGTCAGGTGCCTGATTGACTAATTTGGGCATTCTAAGTCTAAATATATCAGTTTCGTATCAAGAAAATGTCATTTTAACCAATTTCTTGATACTGCATATTTCCTGATCATCACATCCACAGCCTTAATCTCATCATCATAGCCCCGAAGGCAAAGTTTACCTACCTGTACGGAAGGCTGGTATGCCAAAAGTGGTTTCATTACCGACTTTTTAAAGTTCTAACCCGGTGACTTCATATTACCCCGTGGCTAGGAATGGTTCACATTTTAATTTTTAGGTGAGTAAGTTTCATTAACCTTACTCTAGTGCCCGAAGCACAATTCATTATGTGTCCTATTCCAATAGTGCCCGTAGCACATTGCGTCTCTCTCTATTCTATAATAGTGCCCATAGCACATATATACCTAACTTATAGTTAGTACATCAAAGTTAGCAATAATAATGCTACATGTTGCATACAGGTAAATGTCTGAACTTACCTTATCTGTTTCTTCCCCTTTTCCTTTCCTGGATCTTTAATCGCTCTCCTTGTGGGTCGATTTCGGGATCCTACAGACAAAATCTTGTCTGTTAATTTCATTTCCATTTATAACTTTTATTTATTTATTTTTTATTTAAAAGCTTAAATAAAACCTATTTATAAATTTTTAGGCTTTATTTATCATTTTCCCCATTTTTCTCAACTTTTATAAAATTACGATTTTGCCCCTATATTTTGGCAAAATTACAATTATGCCCCTGACAGGATTTTCTCGATCTAGACTGCACTTTTGGCTCTTAGGAACTTTTCTGACTCTTTTCTATTCATTATGAGGTTCGTTTATATTTTATTTCCACTTTTCACCTTCCTGACCCTCGAGAAGCACTATTCCGACCCTTACGTCGGTTTAGTGATTTTCTATCATTTCAGAGCCTCAAATGGACGTTTTACTAGTATTTAAAACGTTCATCTAGATGTTCTCGATCTAGGTCTCCGAGACTCGAATTTTCCGTACCCGACTCGGACTTTTACTTTGTTTCCCAAAAATGCCCCCCCTCGGGGTCACTTTTTCAATTTCACTCGCGTTTTATATTTTTAAGGGGACGGGTTACTATTCACGAACCACCCCTTAGGTTTTCCTTATTCAATTTTCCTTTAGGGACTCGGGTTTCCGACCCGACCCTAAACTTTTATTTTTAATTCCCTTTTTACCCCAAATGCCGTTTTTGAAATTTCAGCAGCATTTCGGCGTAAATTTAAGGCTACCGGCGTTAGGTACGGCTCGAACCATATGTACCTGCCACGTACTATACCAAAGTCCTATTTTATGTAAAAGTTTCCCAAACTTTTACATAAAAGCTCACACATTTAACAATTCACATTTTGAACCATATTCAACAAAATTCTTTTAATTTTGCCCTTAGTTTTAGTCACGGTTTTCATACTCAAAACCTAACCAAAACTTTTCAATTTTTCAACCAAATTTTAGGCTATTCCAATGTCATTACCTAGCACATTTTTAAGCCAATTTCCATGCATTTTACAACAAAATTCTTAGGGTTTTTCACCATTCATACCCCACGGCCATTTTGGGTAAAACATGCACCAAATTTTTATTTCATGCTTTCAACCACATAACCATCATTTTCATAATTAGATGCATGATTTGAACTATCCAAAGATCAAGTTAATCATGCAAAAATATTCATCAAACCCTAATTACACCACACGGCCATTTTAGGGTTTTTAGATACCAAATTTTTCCAAGCTTTATAACCATACAAATCATGCTTTCCATTTAACCAAAACATGATTTCAAGCATTACAACTCTTAAACAACAACAATTCATCATCAAACACACAAGGTAACCCACGGTTTTACCCTTGAAAAACCAACCAAAACTTTGTTTTTCTTAAAACAAAATGCATGGTTTTTCTTCTAATCAAACCATTAACAAAACCCAAGCACCAAATTAACGAAAACAAACCACAAAATTTCTCATCCTTCACACTATTTAACCCACGGATTTCATGGCCAAAAATTGGGAAATAACCCTAAATGGCCGTGGCTTTAATTAGGGTTTGGGGAAAAATTTTTGCATGATTTACTTGATGTTTGGATGATTCAAATCATGCATTGAATTAAGGAAATGATGGATTTGTGATTGAAAGCAAGAAAAAAAATTGGTGCATGTTTCACTTAAATGGCCGTGGGTTATGTGTGGTTAAAAACCCTAGATATTGTGTTGAGAAATGCATGTAAATTGGCTTGAAAATGTGCTAGAAAATGACATTAGAATAGCCAAAAATTTGATGGAAAAATTGAGAAGTTTTGGCTAGGTTTTGAGTGTGAAAACCGTGGCCAAAACCAAGGGTAAAATCGAAAGAAATTTTGTGTAATGTGGTTCAAAATGTGAATTGGAATTTTGTGAGCTTTTATGTAAAAGTTTGGAAAAATTTTATATAAAATAGGTTTGTGGTATAGTACGTGGCAGGTACATATGGTTCGAGGCATACCTAACGCCGGTAGCCTTAAATTTACGTCGAAATGCTGCCGAAATTTCGAAAACGGCATTTGGGGTAAAATGGGAATTAAAAACAAAAGTTTAGGGTCGGGTCAGAAACCCGAGTCCCTAAAGGAAAATTGAATAAGAGAAACTTAAGGGATGGTTCGTGAATAGTAATCCGTCCCCTTAAAAATGTAAAACGTAAGTGAAACTGAAAAATCAACCCCGAGGGAGGGCATTTTTGGGAAACGAAGCAAAGGTCCGAGTCGGGTACGGAAAATCCGAGCCTCAGAGACCTAGATTGGGAATGTCTAGAGGAACGTTTTAAATACTAGTAAAACGTCCATTTGAGGCTCCGAAACGATAGAAAATCACTAAACCGACATGAGGGTCGAAATAGTGCTTCCCGAGGGTCAGGAAGGTGAAAAATGAAAATAAAATAGAAACGAACCCGGTAATGATTAGAAAAGAGTCAAAAAAGTTCATGAGAGCCAAAAATGCAGTCTGGATCGAGAAAATTTCCGTCAGGAGCATAATTGCAATTTTGCCAAAATATATGGGTAAAATCGTAATTTTGTAAAAGTTGAGAAAAATGGAGAAAATGATAAATAAAGCCTAAATAGTTATAAATAGGTTTTATTTAAGCTTTTTAATGAAAAATAAAAGCTATAAATGGAAATGAAATTAACAGACAAAGTTTTGTCTGTAGGATCCCAAAATCAACCTAAGTTCAGACATTTACCTGTCTGCAACATATAGCATTATTATTACTAACTTTGATGTACTAACTATAAGTTAGGTACATATGTGCTACGGGCACTATTATAGAGTAGAGAGAGAGACGAAATGTGCTACGGGCACTATTGAGAATGGGACACATAGTTAATTGTGCTTCGGGCACTAGAGCGAGGTTAATAAAACTCACTCACCTAAAATTTAAAATGTGAACCATTCCTAACCACGGGACAATATGAAGTCACCGGGTTAGAATTTTAAAAAGTCGGTAACGAAACCACTTTTTGGCGTACCAGCCTTCCGTACAGGGGAGGTAATTTTGCCTTCGGGGCTATGAGATTAAGGCTGTGGAGGTTAGCACTGATGTACCACTCCCAGTCATGTATAATTTTGCCTTCGGGGCTATGAGATTAAGGCTGTGGAGGTCAGCACTAATGTACCACTCCCAGTCATGCGCACTTAAATGGTACTGCCAACCTGAGCTTAAAACCAGAACATAATCAAAGATAATTACCTAAAACTGAAACTATGCCATAATTAAGCATAAGACAGTTTCGTGAGGGTACTAACATCGCGGTAGATGTACTGTTGATATACTGTGTTGTGGTCAAACTTACTATTTATAATGAATAGTAGTCAAAGTTACTATTCACATATGAATAGTAATCAACGTTACTATTCATGATGAATAGTACTATTCATAGAAATTTTATTTCTTGCATGTTTGAACTTACTGAGCCTGTAGCTCACCATTTTTGCTTATGTTGCAGGTATGCGACCAGCTTAGCAGCTTGTATGACTGGATGTGGACGGGATGACGCGTGTCAAATGGGATAAGAGGCAAGGGATATGGTTCTGCCAGAGTCTTTCCGCTGAGCGATAAAAGAGAAGGGAAAAAGAAACAGTCTTTTGTAGTAATATATATTTTACGAAAGTACTGTATTATGTAAATTACTTTGTACTTGCCAAGAAAGTAAATAGTGAAAAATGTTTTACATGATGTTCAAAAAAAAAATTTCCCCAAAAACGTCATGTTTTACAAGAGAGATAGATTAGCCGGCGACCCATGAGAGTACAATCTATCGCAGTTAGCGATAAAACTTAACTGTAATAGTATTGTATGATCTCTACGAGGGGCGGGCCGCCACAATTGGTATCAGAGCGGGTTTACGGTTGGTTTAGTTTAGAATACCAACTGCCGCCACAGTTGGTATCAGAGCGGGTTTACGGTTGGTTTAGTTTAGAATACCAACTGCCGCCACAGTTGGTATCAGAGCGGAATTATGATTGGTCTAGTTTAGATTATCAACTATTGTCACAGTTGGTATATCAGAGCAGTGTTGACCATATCCTAATTTGACACTTCTCGCATCATGCACCGCTATCCAAGTAAGTAGTTTACTTAAGTTTAGTTAATTATTTTCTCATGTGAAAATAATTATCTTATAGGTAGCAAGATGACCAGACCTCCTTATGTGAGACCGCCACTACCACGACCGAGAGGGGTATTACGGGTATGGATGAGACCTATTGTGAGGCCATCTATTTCCCAATGACCGGTAATTAGACCCCCGGTGCCCGAGAGACCTCCAGTACCAGTACCAGCACCAGCACCAGCGCCAGTAGATGTAGTACAGCCACGATCGATACTTCATCCACCTGTAGTAGTGGACATTCCAGTTGTTGGTGGACGCCAACATATTAGGGTGAAAGTTTCGGCTCGGGCAGTACAGGCATTCAGAGCTAGTAGTCCCCCTATGTTTGATGGTGGACGACAGTCGATGGAGACGAAGGACTGGCTCCATGCCATAGAGAGGATTATGGTGATATGCGACATTGATCGAGAGATGTGGATCCAGTTGGCCATCAGTATGTTTCAGGGAGACGCTCAAGTATTCTGGGAGTATTGTGACTAGGAGATTCTATTGGGATTCAGTTGGGCTGAGTTCTGTCAGCGATTGGCTGATCAGTTTCCGGCTAGGGATCCGACACCTGCTCCAGTACCTCCAGAGACACGATAGGCAGATACACTTGCGTACCCTGGATTTGATGCGGTTAGTGTGATGATCAGGAAATATGCAGTATCAAGAAATTAGTTAAAATGACATTTTCTTGATATGAAACTGATATATTTAGACTCAGGATGCCCAAATTAGTCAATCAGGCACCTGACACGTTTTTCGAGACGGGATCACACAGATCCTGAAAACTGATCGAGATGACCTTGAATGAAGTTGAAACTGATAAATTTGGATTTAGCACGTCCAAATTAGTCAGTATAGCCTATTTGTATGCTCAAATTAGCTAATTGAGCAAAAAGGTAATTTTTGATCGAGAATTCATAGTACCGGAAACTGGTCAAGATGACCTCAGATGAAAATAAAACTGATATATTTGGATTCAGGACGTCCAAATTAGTCAGGATAGCCCATGTTGAAATTTTGGGCGAAGAAGTATATAAAGGGCGAAAAATCAGAAATTTAAGAAATAAGCCCATAACTTTCTCTTATTTTCTCTTTCCTCCCCTTACCCGAAAATGAACAGTAACCGACCATCGGAAACGGTGTCCGTTTTCGACACCGCCGGTGTCATCGGAAAGCTCTCACCGAGCTGAGTCCAACGGTGGGTCGACTCGACGGAACAGCCACCGCACGCCGCCGCACGCGCCGCTCGAATGCCGTCGGAGCCGAGAAATTCGACCGGTGATATCTCCGCCGTCCAGCCACCGTTTGCCACGAAACCGGTCCCAAAAGTTTCGTGGTGAAGAGAGGAGCAAAACCCATGCCACCGATTGCCTCAACACAGGCAGAATCGAGCCGGCCAAGCTTCGAAAAAGTCGGTGAAACGCCGCCGTGGAGCCGCCGTCGAAACGCACGATTCCGGCCGAGTTGAAGTGCGCCGTTGGTGCAGAAATGACCGCAGGGCTGAGGGGAGCAAAAGCCCTCAACCAATTTTGGGAAAAAGGTCCGGCACGATGGAGTTCCACTGTCGCCGCCGTGATCGCGGTTTTCGAGGGAATTTTCCGACGATAGGGGCCTCCAAACATGAAATTGAGGTCACCAATGGATTCCTCTCGTCGAGTTCTTCAAGATGGGCTACTCATTTTCCACCGTCGCCGCCGTCAACCACCGGTCAACGGCGAGTCAACGCCGGTCAACGGCGACCGGAGACCAAAAATTTAAGAATGGCCCGTTGGCCTATTTTCGATGTTCCGGACACATCCGCGACGTCAGAATTGCAAGACGGAGTCTCAAAGGCAAAGAACGGAGAATTAAAGTTTATCCGCGCGAAACCGAACAGTTCGTTTGATCGCCAGTGGAACGATTCCGGTAGTGACTTCGGTCCTTCCATTCCTGAAATTAATGTTTTTGGAATGAGTATATATGAATTATGTATTCTGCATTGTGAAATTGTAAGAAAAATGGACTATGTGTATGAAAATAGTCAAATGAGAAAAAGTGAAAAATGTAAAGATTTTTACGTAAAAAGTTGAGTTTTTACGTAAAAATATAGGCTCTGGTATAGTACGTGGTAGAATAGAACGAGGTTAGATGGTTTCGAGGCGTTTCCTAAATGCCGGGAATCCAAAAATTAAGCGGAAATGCTGCCGAAATTTTTGAAAACGGCACAAAAGAGTATTTTAAGAACCGAAGGGTAAAAACGTGGTCGGGATGGAAAACCGAGCCCTTTCGGTAACCTAGACCCGAGAAAGAGCATTAACGCTCGAGAGTCAGAATAGTACCACCCGAGGGTCGGTAAATAGTAAACCAAGAAATTATGGTAAATAAGGGCCAAAGCTAAGTTGCGAATCAAAGAAAAGTAAGGTTATAATGAGAAAAATCCCATTAGGGGCAAAATGGTAATTTTGTCAAAAGTTCAAGGTAAAATAGTAATTTTACTAAAAGTTAGCAGAAAAGTTATAAATTGGATATTAGATCCTTAAATTTGTGATCGAGAAATGAAACGTAGAATTTTTACGTTTTATTAAGTTTTATACATGAAAGAAACATAGAAAATAACCGTTATTATTTCGGTTATATGGATCCGCGCCAGACAATATGAAGAGACGTCTGCGGACCAAGGAAGCAAGAAAAGAGACGCTAGCAAGTATTAGTAAGTTCAAACATTTAATTGACTGCAACATAAATGAACTGGACATGTTATGTGTTATGTGTTCTATGTAGTAAGTTCGAATACTTAATTGACTGCAATATGAATAGACTATTATGTCTAAGTATGATATGCGGTAAGTTCAAATATGTGATTTGTTTGTGACATGATACTAACATGTTCACGAGAATAGTAAGCAAGATCAGAAATAGAAAAGAGGAATAAGATAAGTCAGATAATAAGACTTAAAAGTTAAGGTTGGCGTACCGGCCTCCCCAGTTGTGAGGTTCCCAGATAGCCTCCACCCTAGAAGTGTGGTGCTGCCTCGTTAATAATGAGGTAGTTTATGGCTTAACTTCCTGCCTCCACCCCAGAAGTGTGGCACTGCCTCGTCAATAATGAGGTAGTTTATGGCATGACTTACTACCTACAAGGTAAGTAGTCCAGAGATGACCTTAGAGTTGATCGGTGGGTCGCTCCCCTGATCCTCTATTGGTCTGTGCGCACTAGGTACGTCCAACCACGGGCCCACAAGTGAAAGATTAAGCAGATAAAGTAAAGAAAAGAAAAGAAAGTAAAACTTAGCAAAGAAAAGCTAAGAACAGAAAGTAAAGCTAAGAAGAGAAAAGAAAAGAAGAGAAAGTAAAGCTTAGTAAAGAAAAGCTAAGAAAAGCTAAGTAAAGAAAAGCTAAGAAAAGCTAGAAGAAGAAAGAATGAAAGTAAACAAGCATAATGCCACTAATATGTGTGCATATGCTTAGCAAGAAAAGAAAAGAAGAAGAAAAGTATGACATGAAAGAAAGAATGAAAGTAAACAAGCATAATGCAACTAACATGTGTGCATATGCTATGTTATGCATAAATTGATATGCATAAGTCAGTTATACAATTTTAAGTGTATCTGTGATGTTTAAGCATACATTAAGTATGCTGTGTTTAAGTTGATATGTGTATACAATATTTTGTATAATGTTGAGTATGTTATGCTTAAGATGTTAAGCATACATTCTGTATGTTATGCTTAAATTATTTTATGCTAAGAAAACATTGAGATTGTTTCTCTCAACGTTAGAATATGTTATATATGAAGTTGAAAGTAAAGTATAATGTATGTTCATGTTCTGATACCACAGTTGGCATCAGACATGTTCTGTCCAAAAGGTATGAGTTAGTATTTTGTCATGAATGTATGTTTGAACTTATTGAGCCTGTCGCTCACAAGTTTGTTTATGTTGCAGGTAAGCATCCTGCACGAAGATAAGACAAGTGATGGATGACGGATGGAATCTGCATGTGCCAAGGGACTGGGTGAGGGTTATGGTACTACTATGAGTCTTCCGTTGAGCTGTTTAAAAGAGTATTAAAATGATGTTTTATAATGTAAATGAAGTTAAGGCAATGTAAAATATTTATTATAGTAAATGTTTTACGACGGTACAGTTTCCAAGTAAAGTTTAAGAAAAGAAAAAAAAAATTTATTCCATATTTTTATGTTCAAATGAGAAGTTAGAGTAAGCATGTTAAAGAAAGTATGTTAAAAGTAAGATACCAGCTATTATAGATGGTATCAGAATAAGTTAGAAGCAAGTTAAAAGTAAGTTGCCGACGACCCAAGTGGTTACAGTCTATCGCAGTTGGCAACAGTGGCTGACTGTAATAGTACTGTTTAACCCTACGTAGGGCGGGCTGTCACAGTTAGGGATTATATTCTCCAGACCGAGAGGATGGTCATGTTATCTGGTGAAACAGTTATGTCTTACGTAGCACGATTTGAGGAGACCATTAGGAGGAGATGTCCATTGCCCAACCTCACTGAAGCGAACTGTTATGAGCTGTTCTGGAGAGGTTTACCCATGGAGTTGAGACAGAGGGTGATTAAGTTATATCCTCCTACGCTCCAAGAATTTGTAGTGACGATCAGGACGATCGAGAGGGAGATTTTGATTGAGCATCTGACGCAGAGTTGACGAGAGACACTGGATCAAGATGAGATGTTGGCACGCATCTTTGGGCCGAGAAGAATGATAAACGATCATGGGGTCGGACCGTCTAGACCACGAGGAGGTGATGACTCAGGACAGGGAACATTGCCTAGGGGTGGTGATGACTCAGATGATCCAGATGACGATGAGGATCCAGAAGAATATCCTCTAGTCCCAGACACAGGGGATGTGTGACCAGTAGATGTATACATGTACATAAGTAGCTTAGAGAGAAAAGCTCTTTTGTATAGACATGTGGCCAAGATGTATATGATGGCCGATGTATATATGACTGGTGATGATTATGTATGATATATAAACGTTTTGCTATGAATGAAATATCAAAATGATAAATGTTGTACGATGATGTGTTACGATGATGTGGCTTTACATTACCCTGAATTTCGTAAATTTATATGATTTTATGAATGTGGTCATGGAAAAGCTAACGGTGAATTGTTGTGCCATAATAGGATAATAGGCAAGATGGTGGATTTGCGAAATCAACCAGAGGGATGAGAACGACGTCCTAATATCATGGAGAGATTGGATCAGATACAAGCCTTACTAGGAGCTCAGATGCAGGAAAATGCTAATCTGAGACAACGAGTGGAGGAGTTAGAACAGAGACAAGGTTCTAAAGGTACCCAAGTAGAACAGGAAGCTAAGGTAGATCCAGTTATTCCTCTAGCTACTGTACATGAGAAAGTTCCTGAACTGCAATCGATTTTAAATCTGGAACCCTTCTATGAAAGATTCAGGCGTATGAGGCCGGTAGAATTTGAAGGTTCTACAAATCCTCTAGAGGCTGAAGACTGGTTGTCGTCATTGTAAGTGATCATGGAATTTATGAACCTAACCGACCAGGAGAAGGTCGCATGTGCGTCTTTTGTGTTGAGAAAAGATGCTCGTTTTTTGTGGGACACTGTGTGAATGAGAAGAAATGTGTCTACCATGAGTTGGGCGGAATTTCTGGAAGAATTTAACCAGAAATATTACGACCCTGCATCTCTGAGACAACAGCAGAAAGAGTTCTCAGAATTGACGCAAGGAAATATGTCGGTGAGCGAAGTTTGCCGAAAGTTCGACCAGTTATCCCGTTTATGCCCTTATGTAGTCCCTATTGAGAGGGAGAAAATACAGAAAATGATCGGGATGTTCAGGCCAGAAATTGCTGCATTGGTAGATACTGGTCAAGTACCGCCTATTTCTATAGCAGATTGTGTTAGTCGGGCCATAAGAGCTGAGTTTCACGTAGCCCGACAGAAAGAGGAAAGAGAGAAGCACTGGGAGGCCAAGAAGAAGGAGAGGGCTTTGGCTAATTCTACATAAGCTAGTCAATCTAGCAAGCCTAATCAGAATGCTAAACCAAGCCAGGGCAATAATCAAGGATCCCAGCAAAACAAGAGAAAAGGTAATTTTTTTGGAAATCGCCAGGGAAATAATCGAAACCAGCAGTGAAGAACAGCTGGTAATGCGAAATCCAATGTACAAAATTGTCCTACATGCGGGAAGAGACATTCTGGGCAATGCAAATTTGGGCCACTTGTTTGCTATGAATGTGGAAAGGAAGGTCATTATGCCAGAAACTGTCCAAATAATAGGCAGGGTGGACAAGGTACTTCTCAACTGCACCAGACATGCCCACAAGCTCATTCCCTTCAGGCCAGAGTTGAAGACTCTCCAGTAAGGCCGCAACGCCAGGAGCGTGTGCCACGTGCTGATGCTCGTGTGATGGCCTACAGCAAGGAAGATGTAGAGGCAGGAACATCGAATGTGGTGACAGTCAGCTTACTGTCGCTAGTCATGTAGCCTCTGTACTATTCAATTCTGGTGCTACGCATTCTTTTGTTTCCTATGAATTTACTGACAAGATAGGACTTCCTAAGGACTATATGGGAAGAGTATTTAAGATAGTTTTACCCTCTGGGGAAGTATTGTTGTCCAATTACTGGTTACCTCATGTACCAGTATATGTGGTAAATAGGGAACTATATACGGAGTTGACCGTAATGAAGATCGTGGATTACGATGTGATTCTAGGCATGGATTTCCTAGGGAAATATCAAGCTACGATCGGCTGCCGAAATCGAAAGATAGTATTCTAACCCGAGGAAGAAGAGAGTTTCGAGTATGTCGATGCTTCTGAAAACCCAGGAAGATGATGATCAGTTCGCTGAGAGCAAGCAAGCTGATAGCCAGTGGTTGCATGAGATATTTGGCATATGTGGTGAATACTACGAGGAACAGAAGCTTCAACCTGAAGATGTTCCTATTGTTAAGGAATTTCTTGACGTATTTCCGGAAGAGTTACCAGGGATACCTCCAGAGAGAGAAATCTCGTTCGAAATTAAGTTGATGCCTGGAATGGCACCTATTTCCAAAGCACCATACCGCATGGCTCCAGTGTTAAAGGAGCTGCAGGAACAATTAAAGGAGCTTTTGGACAAGGGATTTATCAGACCGAGTTATTCTCCGTGGGGTGCACCTGTTATTCGTCAAGAAAAAGGATGGAACATTCCGTTTGTGCATTGATTATCGGGAGTTGAATAAGGTTACGATCAAGAATAGGTATCCGTTACCTAGAATTGATGACTTATTCGACCAGTTAAAAGGTGCAGCGGTATTTTCCAAGATCGACTTACGATCAGGATATCACCAGCTGAGAAATAAAGAAAGTGATATTCCTAAGATGGCGTTTAGGACTCGTTATGGTCACTACGAGTTTCTTGTAATGCCATTCAGATTAACAAATGCGCTGGCAACGTTCATGGATTTAATGAACATAATCTTTAAAGAATATTTGGATAAGTTTGTCATTGTATTCATTGATGACATTCTTATATACTTAAAGACTCATGAGGAGCACAAGGAGCATCTGAGGATCATATTGCATACGATAAGGAAGCATCAATTGTATGCCAAATTCTCAAAATGCGAGTTTTGGCTGGACAGAGTACATTTCCTCAGACATGTTGTATCCCAGGAAGGTATTGCTGTAGATCCAACGAAAGTCGATGCAATTAACCAGTGGCCTGCACCCAAGAGTGTGACGGAAATACGCAGTTTCTTGGGGTTAGCTGGTTATTATCGGCTATTTGTAGAGGGATTCGCGCGATTAGTTGCACCTCTTACCGCTCTTACACGTAAGGAAAGGAAGTATGAGTGGACTATGGAATGTGAAAGAAGCTTCAAGGAGTTAAAGAGACGACTGACAAGCGTACCAATCCTTACGCTTCCCATTGAAGGGGAGAAGTTTGTGATCTACAGTGATGCATCTAAAATAGGATTGGGAGCAGTCCTGATGCAAGGCGGCAAGGTGATTGCTTACGCTTCCCGTCAATTAAAGGAGCATGAAAGGAATTATCTCACGCATGACCTTGAACTTGTTACAGTAGTGTTCGCACTTAAAATTTGGCGACACTATTTCTATGGAGCTCAGTGTCAGATTTTTACTGATCACCAAAGCTTGAAGTGTGACAACCGGGAAATTCAGGAAATTCTCGGATGAAAATGTACAAATGTATGTATATAAAAATTTGTACTATTTAAAGAGTGAAATAAATTTATTTATATTGTTTAGAATATATGAAAATGTTCTAACAATACTGACGAGTAAGAATTCAGTGTTGGAAAAATTCACTGAGTTGAAACGGGTGAAACGGTGCCAAAAACGACATTGAAAACCCTAACCGGGACAATAAAAGACGGAAAACTTCCGGGATTAATTTTGATCAAACGGAAGCAGTTTAAATTGATCCGACTGCACAGGAGACCTCAGGAACACGCCGGGACGATTTCAGGAAAATTTCGGCTCGAACCGGTATCGGTCAAAAAGTAGTCGAATTAATATGAATAGTGAAAGTCAAAGTCAACTTTGCTTTAGCATTTATGACATCATAAATCCCTTTAATAAATGGGATTAAAATGGTGGTTGGTAGCATTAATGGCCATGATTCATTTGCTTTTTGATCTAAAGGCCAAGATTTGGCCAAAATTCACCATTTTGATTTTTTGAAAAAAATGGAAAGAATTAAGGTGAAAGGCGGTGAAATGTGATTGGTTGGTAGCCAAATTAATTGGCTTGTTTCATGCATAAGTCGGCCACTTTTGGAACAAAAAGCCGAAGTCAATTTTCAAGCCAAAACCAAGAGAAAATTTTCTAAGTGTTCTTCCATGGTGTGTACGTGAGTGACCCAAGAGGAACCAAGCAATTTCTTCAATTTTTCTTCACCAAATTTGTGTCAAAACATTCCTTGAAGAAAAAGGAAGCAATTGACTAAGGTAACTTCCCTTGCACTTAACTTTTTCTTGGTTTTTCTTCAAGAAAACCGTGGGGTGAATAGTGAAAAAAGATGGAAAATTTTTGGTTGTTTTCCATGATTTGATGCTTGGGTTTTGTTAAGGGTGTAATAAGGAAGAAAACCATGTATTTGGTTTAAAGAAAAACCGAAATTTTGTTGGTTTTCCAATGGAAAAACCGTGGGTTACCTTGAGTAAGCAATAAGAAATTTGTGTGGTTTAATTGCTAATATGTTTTCAAGTTAAATTTTGTGAAGAATAAACCATGAATTGCATTATGGAAAAGCTTGAAAAAAAATTTTGGTGTGCATTTACATAATGTGGCCGTGGGGTTACCTAAGGGTTTGGAAGAAAAATTTGCATGGTTTTATGTGATGTTTGGTTAACTGAAATCATGCATTTTAATATGTAAATGATGAATTTATAATTGAAAGCATGAAACAAAAATGGTGTGCATGATTTTCATGCATTGGCCGTGGGTTATATATGGTAAAAACCCTAAGAATTTGGTTGAAAAATGCTATGAAAATGGGCTTGAAAATGTGTTAAAAAATGACACTTTAATAGCCTAAAATGTGGTGGAAAATTTGAGAAGTTTGGTTCGGTTTGATTGTGAAAACCGAGACCAAAACTAAGGACAAAATCGAGAAAAAATTTTGTAATGTGGGTTAAAATATGAAATTGGAAATTTGTGAGCTTTTATGTAAAAGTTGGGAAAACTTTTACATAAAATAGGCTTGTGGTATAGTACGTGGCAGGTACATATGGTTTGAGGCGTACCTAACGCCGGAAGCCCTAAAATTACGCCGAAATGCTACCGAAATTTCGAAAACAGCATTTGGGGTAAAATGGAAATAAAAATAAAAATAAAAAGTTTGGGGTCGGGTCAGAAACCCGAGTCCCTAACAGAAAATTGAATGAGGAAAACCTAAGGGGTGGTTCGTGAATAGTAACCCGTCCGCTTAAAAATTTAAAACGCTAGTGAAATTGAAAAACTGACCCCGAGGGGGGGGGGGGGGGGGGGTTTTGGAAACGAAATAAAGGTCCAAGTCGGGAACGAAAAACCCGAACCTCGGAGACCTAGGTCAGGAATGTCTAGATGAACGCTTTAAATACTAGTGAAACGTCCATTTGAGGCTCCGAAACGATAGAAAATCACTAAACCGACGTAAGGGTCGGAATAGTGCTTCCCGAGGGTCGGGAAAGTGAAAAATGAAAATAAAACAGAAATGAACCCGGTAATGATTAGAAAAGGGTCAGAAAAGTTCCTGAGAGCCAAAAATGCAGTCTGGATCGGGAAAATTTCCGTCAGGGGTAAAATTGTAATTTTGCCAAAATATAGGGGCAAAATCGTAATTTTGCCAAAATACAGGGGCAAAATTATAATTTTACAAAAGTTGAGAAAAAAATGGGGAAAATGATAAATAAAGCCTAAAAAGTTATAAATAGGTTTTATTTAAGCTTTTAAATGAAAAATAAAAGCTATAAATGGAAATGAAATTAACAGACAAAGTTTTGTCTGTAGGATCCAAAAATCGACTTATAAGGAGGGCGATCAAAGATCCAAGAGAGAAAGAGGGAAGAGACTGATAGGGTAAGTTCAGACATTTACCTGTCTGCAACATATAGCATTATTGTTGCTAACTTTGATGTACTAACTATAAGTTAAGTACATATGTGCTATGGGCACTATTATAGAATAGAAAAAGAGACGTAATGTGCTACGGGCACTATTGAGAATGGACACATTGTTAATTGTGCTTCGGGCACTAGAGCGAGGTTAATGAAACTCACTCCCCTAAAATTAAAATGTGAACCATTCCTAATCACGGGACAATGTGAAGTCACCGGGTTAGAATTTTTAAAAAAGTCGGTAATGAAACCACTTTCTGGCGTACCAGCCTTCCGTACAGGGAGGTACTATTTACCTTCGGGGCTATGAGATTAAGGCTGCGGAGGTCAGCACTGATGTACCGCTCCCAGTCATGTACTATTTTTGCCTTCGGGGCTATGAGATTAAGGCTGTGGAGGTCAGCACTAATGTACCGCTCGCAGTCATGCGCACTTAAATGGTACTGCCAACCTGAGCTCAAAACCAGAACATAAGCAAAGATAATTACCTAAAACTGAAACTATGCCATAATTGAGCATAAGATAGTTTAGTGAGAGTACTAACATCGCGGTAGATGTACTGTTGTGACACTGTGTTGTGGTCAAAGTTACTATTCACATATGAATAGTAGTCAAAGTTACTATTCACGTATGAATAGTGGTCAAAGGTACTATTTATGATGAATAGTACTATTCATAGAAATTTTATTTCTTGCATGTTTGAACTTACTGAGCCTGTAGCTCACCATTTTTGCTAATGTTGCAGGTAAGCGACCAGCTCAGTAGCTTGTTTGACTGGATGCGGACGGGATGGCGCATGTCAAATCGGATAGCTGGGCGAGAGATATGGTCCTACCAGAGTCTTTCCGCTGAGCGATAAAAAGGGAAGGAAAAAAAAGAAACAGTCTTTTGTAATATTATATATTTTACGAAAGTACTGTAATATGTAAATTACTTTGTACTTGCCAACAAAGTAAATAGTGGGAAATGTTTTACATGATGTTCAAAGAAAAAAAAATTTTCCCCAAAAACGTCATGATTTAAAGAGAGAGAGATTAGCCGGCGACCCATGAGAGTACAATTTATCGAAGTTAGCGGTAAAGCTTAACTGTAATAGCATTGTATGATCTCTACGAGGGGCGGGCCACCACATGAAGTATTTCTTCACGCAAAAGGAGCTCAATATGCGGCAAAGATGATGGTTGGAACTGGTAAAGGATTATGATTACGAAATCCTATATCATCCAGGGAAGGCCAACCGTGTAGCAGATGCTTTAAGCAGAAAGTCTACTATATCGCACCAACTACCGATAAAAAGGCTTCCGAAGCCATTGCAGCAAGAGATAAATTCCTTGAACTTGGAGCTGATATCCGGAAGATTGGCTGCACTCTAAGTGGAATCATCGCTGTTTGAGGATATAAAGGAAGCTCAGAGGCGAGATCCAAGAATGACAAGTTCTCAAGAAGGAATTTCCAAGGATGGAATGATCCTTTATCAAGGAAGGATAAATGTTCTAGCTAATGAAGAACTTAGAAGACGGATCATGTCAGAAGCCCATGAGACACCATATTCGGTTCATCCCGGAGCTAGCAAGATGTATCAAGACTTGAAGTTACAGTTCTGGTGGAAAGGGATGAAGAATGATATAGCAAAATTCGTGAGCAGATGTATGACCTGTCAGAGAATCAAAGCAGAACATAAACATCCAGCAGGAAGATTGGAACCTTTGGAGATTCATGAATGGAAATGGAAACACATTACGATGGATTTTGTAGTGGGACTCCCAAAAACCCGAGAAGGTTATGATGCCATCTGGGTTATTGTGGACAGACTGACTAAGATGGCACGGTTTATAATTGTCAAGATGACCTTTTCGTTGGAAAAGTTTGCTCAGCTATACGTAATTCATGTCGTCAGATTACACGGAGTACCAAAATCCATTGTATCAGATCGAGATGCACGATTTACTTCTAACTTTTGAAAGTGTGTGCAAGAGGCCATGGGTATTGAATTGAGACTCAGTACGACATTTCATCCGCAAACAGACGGACAGTCAGAGCGGACAATTCAGACGTTAGAGGACATGCTTCGAGCTTGTGTAATGGATTTTGCAGGAAATTGGAACGAGAAGTTACCATTAATTGGATTCTCGTGCAATAATAGTTACCAAGCTTCTATAGGCATGGCACCTTATGAAGCTTTGTATGGACGGAAGTGCAAATCACCACTACACTGGTATGATTTGCGAGAGAAGCAGTTGCATAAGAAGGATTTCATACAAGAGACTTCCGATGCAGTTGCTAGAATTCAGCGTCAAATGAAAATTGCGCAAAGTCGACAAAAGAGTTATGCGGACAAGAGGCGAAGATCCTTGGAGTTTGACGAAGGAGACTTTGTGTTTCTCAAGGTATCACCCATGAAGGGGATTATGCGTTTCGGTAAGAAGGGGAAACTGAATTCAAGATATATTGGACCTTATGAAATTATCGAACGCATTAGAAAGGTCGCTTACAGATTAGCGTTACCTCCTGAATTGTCGGCAGTGCATAATGTATTTCATGTGTCGATGCTGAGAAAGTATATACCAGATCTGTCCCATGTGCTGAAGCATGAGCCTATTCAAATCCACAAGGATTTGACATATGAGGAACAACCTATTCGAGTACTGGCTCGTGAAGAGAAAGTGTTGAGGAATAAGACAATCCCACTAGTAAAGATTTTGTGGAAAAATCATAACATTGAAGAAGCTACGTGGGAACGAGAAGACGAGATGAGGAGTTTATACCCCCACTTATTCTAATTTTCGAGGACGAAAATTTTATAAGGAGGGGTGAATGTGACAACCGGGAAATTCAGACATTCTCGGAAGAAAATGTACAAATGTATGTATATAACAATTTGTGCTATTTAAAGAGCAAAATAAATGTATTTATATTGTTTAGAATATATTAAAATGTTCTAATAATACTGACGAGTAAGAATTCAGTGTTGGAAAAATTCACTGAGTTGAAACGGGTGGAACGGTGCCAAAACCGGCATTGAAAACCCTAACCGGTGCAATAAAAGATGAAAAACTTCCGGGATTGATTTTGATCAAACAGAAGCAGTTTAAATTGATCCGACTGCACAGGAGACCTCAGGAACCCGCCGGGAAGATTTCAGGAAAATTTCGGCTCAAACCGGTATCGATCAAAAAGTAGTCGAATTAATGTGAATAGTAAAAGTCAAAGTCAAAGTTTTACTTTGCATTTATGACATCATAAATCCATTTAATAAACGAAAGAAAAATGGTGGTTGGTGGCATTAATGGCCAAGATTTAATCACTTTTTGATCTAAAGGCCAAGATTTGGCCAAAATTCCATCATTTTATTTTTTTGAAAAATTTGGAAAGAAATAGGCTTGATAAGTGTTGATTTCTCATTGGTTGAAAGCCAAATTAATTGGCGTTCTTTGTGGCTAAGTCAGCAACTTTTGGAACAAAATGCCCAAGACTATTTCCAAGCCAAAACATAACAAAACAAATTTTCTAAGTGTCCTCCCAAGAAGAACCATGAGCCACCAAGAGAAACCAAGTGAATACTTCAAGTTTTCTTCACAAAGTTTGTGTCAAACCCTTCATTGAAGTCCAAGGAAGCAAGTGAACAAGGTAACTTTCCTTGGTTTGAAAATTTTCTTGATTTTTCTTCCAAAAATCCGTGTAATGAATAGTGTAAAGGATGGAAAATTTTTGGTTTGTTTTGATGGATTTGGTGCTTGGGTTTTGTTAAGGGTGTAATTAGGAGAAAAACCATGCATTTTGTTTAAAGAAAAACAAAATTTTGGTTGGTTTTCCAAGGGTAAAACCATGGGTTACCAAGTGTAGTCAATGAGGAATTGTTGTGGTTTAAGTGTTAAAATGCTTCAAATCATGTTTTGATTAAATGTAAAACATGATTTGTAAGATTGAAAGCTTGTAAAAAAAATTTGGTGTCAAATAACCCTAAATGGCCGTGGGCTTAATTAGGGTTTGGGGAAAAATTTTTGCATGATTTACTTGATGTTTGGATGATTCAAATCATGCATTGAATTAAGGAAATGATGGATTTGTGATTGAAAGCAAGAAAAAAAAATTGGTGCATGTTTCACTTAAATGGCCGTGGGTTATGTGTGGTTAAAAACCCTAAAAAATTGTGTTGAAAAATGCATGTAAATTGGCTTGAAAATGTGCTAGAAAATGACATTAGAATAGCCAAAAATTTGGTGGAAAAATTGAGAAGTTTTGGCTAGGTTTTGAATGTGAAAACCGTGGCCAAAATCAAGGGTAAAATCGAAAAAAATTTTGTGTAATGTGGTTCAAAATGTGAATTGGAATTTTGTGAGCTTTTGTGTAAAAGTTTGGAAAACTTTTACATAAAATAGGTTTGTGGTACAGTACGTGGCAGGTACATATGGTTCAAGTCGTACCTAACGCCGGTAGCCTTAAATTTACGTCGAAATGCTGCCAAAATTTCGAAAACGGCATTTGGGGTAAAAAGGGAATTAAAAATTAAAGTTTAGAGTCGGGTCAGAAACCCGAGTCCCTAAAGGAAAATTGAATAAGAAAAACTTAAGGGGTGGTTCGTGAATAGTAACCCCGTCCCCTTAAAAATGTAAAACGTGAGTGAAACTGAAAAATCGACCCCGAGGGGGGGGCATTTTTGGGAAACGAAATAAAGGTCCGAGTCGGGTACAGAAAATCCGAGCCTCGGAGACCTAGATCGGGAATGTCCAGATGAACATTTTAAATACTAGTAAAACGTCCATTTGAGGCTCCGAAACGATAAAAAATCACTAAACCGACGTGAGGGTCGGAATAGTGCTTCCCGAGAGTTGGGAAGGTGAAAAATAAAAATAAAATAGAAACGAACCGGGTAATGATTAGAAAAGAGTCAAAAAAGTTCCTAAGAGCCAAAAATGCAGTCTGGATGAGAAAATTTCCGTCAGGGGCAAAATCGTAATTTTGCCAAAATATAGGGGTAAAATCGTAATTTTGCAAAAGTTGAGGAAAATGGGGGAAAATGATAAATAAAGCCTAAAAAAGTTATAAATAGATTTTATTTAAGCTTTTAAATGAAAAATAAAAGCTATAAATGGAAATAAAATTTAGCAGACAAGGTTTTGTCTGTAGGATCCAAAAAAATCGACCTACAAGGAGGGCGATCAAAGATCCAAGAGAGAAAAAGGGAAGAGACCGATAAAGTAAGTTCAGACATTTACCTGTCTGCAACATATAGCATTATTGTTGCTAACTTTAATGTACTAACTATAAGTTAGGTACATATGTGCTACGGGCACTATTATAGAGTAGAGAGAGAGACGTAATGTGCGACGGGCACCATTGAGAATGGACACATTGTTAATTGTGCTTTTGGACACTAGAGCGAGGTTAATGAAACTTACTCACCTAAAATTAAAATGTGAACCATTCCTAACCACGGGACAATGTGAAGTCACCGGGTTAGAATTTTAAAAAGTCGGTAATGAAACCACTTTCTGGCGTACCAGCCTTCCGTACAGGGAGGTATTATTTGTCTTCGGGGCTATGAGATTAAGGCTGTGGAGGTCAACACTGATGTACCGTTCTCAGTCATGTACTATTTTGCCTTTGGGGTTATGAAATTAAGGCTGTGGAGGTCAACACTAATGTACCGCTCCCAGTCATGCGCACTTAAATGGTACTGCCAACCTGAGCTCAAAACCAGAACATAAGTAAAGATAATTACCTAAAACTGAAATTATGCCATAATTGAGCATAAGACAGTTTCGTGAGGGTACTAACATCGCGGTAGATGTATTGTTGATATATTGTGTTGTGGTCAAAGTTACTATTCATGTATGAATAGTAGTCAAGTTACTATTCACGTATGAATAGTAGTCAACGGTACTATTCACGATGAATAGTCTATTCATAGAAATTTTTATTTCTTGCATGTTTGAACTTACTGAGCCTGTAGCTCACCATTTTTGCTTATGTTGCAGGTAAGCGACCAGCTCAGTAACTTGTTTGACTGGATGGCGGACGGGATAGCGTGTGTCAAATAGGATAAATGGGCGAGGGATATGGCCCTGCCAGAGTCTTTCCACTGAGCGATCAAAAGGGAAGGAAAAAAAAAGAAACAGTCTTTTGTAATATTATATATTTTACGAAAGTACTGTAATATGTAAATTACTTTGTATTTGCCAACAAAGTAAATAGTGGGAAATGTTTTACATGATGTTTAAAGAAAAAAAAAATTTCCTCAAAAACGTCATGATTTAAAGAGAGAAAGATTAGCCAGCGACCCATGAGAGTACAATCTATCGCAGTTAGCGATAAAGCTTAACTGTAATAGTATTGTATGATCTCTACAAGGGGCGGGCCGCCACAGTTGGTATCAGAGCGGGTTTACGGTTGGTGAAGTTTAGAATACCAACTGCTGCCACAGTTGCTATCAGAGCAAGGTTTGCGATAGGTCAGTTTATAATACCAACTGCTGCCACAGTTGGTATCAGAGCGGAATTACGGTTGGTTTAGTTTGGATTACCAACTGCAGCCACAGTTGGTATATCAGAGCAGTGTGACCATATCCTGATTTGACACTTCGCGCATCCTGCACCGCTATCCAAGTAAGTAGTTTACTTAAGTTTAGTTAATTATTTTCTTATGTGAAAATAATTATCTTATAGGTAGCAAGATGACCAGACCCCCTTATGTGAGACCACCGCTACCACGACCGAGAGAAGTATTATGGGTATGGATGAGACCTATTGTGAGGCCGTCTATTTCCCAACGACCGGTAATCAGACCTTCGGTGCCCGAGAGACCTCCAGCACCAGTACCAGCACCAGCACCAGTGCCAGTAGATGTTGTACAGCCACGACTGATAGTTCATCCACCAGTAGTAGTGGACATTCCAGTTGTTGGTGGACGCCAACACATTGGAGTGAGAGTTTCAGCTCGGGCAGTACAGGCATTTCGAGCTAGCAGTCCTCCTATGTTTGACGGTGGACGACAGTCAATGGAGGCGAAGGACTGGCTCCATGCCATCGAGAGGATTATGGTGATATGCGACATCGATCGAGATATGTGGATCCAGTTGGCCATCAGTATGTTTCAGGGAGATGCACGAGTGTTTTGGCAGTATTGCAACCAGGAGATTTTATTAGGATTCAGTTGGGCTGAGTTCTGTCAGCGATTGGCTGATCAGTTTCCGCCTAGGGATCCGGCACCTACTCGAGCACCTCTAGAGAGACAAGAGGCTGATACACCAGCGTACCCTGGATTCGATGAGGTTAGGGACTATATTCTCCAGACTGAGAGGATGGTCATGTTGTCTAGTGAGACATTGATGTCTTACGTAGCACGATTTGAGGAGACCATTAGGAGGAGATGTCCGTTGCCCAACCTCGCTGAAGCAAACTGTTGTGAGCTGTTCTGGAGAGGGTTACCCATGGAGTTGAGACAGAGGGTGATTAAGCGATTTCCTCCTACGCTCCAAGAGTTTGTAGTAACGATCAGGACGATCGAGAGAGAGATTCTGATTGAGCATCTGACACAGAGTCGACGAGAGACACTGGGTCAAGATGAGATGTTCGCACGCATCTTTGGGCCGAGAAGAATGATGAATGATCATGAGGCTGGACCGTCTAGACCACGAAGAGGTGATGACTCAGGACAGGGAGCATTGCCTAGGGGTGGTGACGATTCAGATGATCCAGATGACGACGAGGATCCAGAAGAATATCCTCTAGTCCCTGACACAGGAGATGTGTGACCAGTAGATGTGTATACATGTACATAAGTAGCTTAGAAAGAAAAGCTCTTTTGTATAGACTTGTGGCCAAGATGTATATGATGGCCGATGTATATATGACTGGTGATGATTATGTACGATATATAAACGTTTTGCTATGAATGAAATATCAAAATGATTATATGTTGTACGATGATGTGTTACGATGATGTGGCTTTACATTACCTTGAATTTCGTAAATTATATGATCCTACGAATGTGGTTATGGAAAAGCTAATGGTGAATTATTGTGCCATAATAGGACAATAGGCAAGATGGTGGATTTGTGAAATCGACCAGAGGGACGAGAACGGCGTCCTAATGTTATGGAGAGATTGGATCATATACAAGCCCTACTAGAAGCCCAGATGCAAGAAAATGCTAATCTGAGGCGACGGGTAGAGGAGTTAGAACAGAGGCAAGGCTCTGAGGGTACCCAAGTAGAACAAGAAGCTGAGGTAGATCCAGTTATCCCTCCAGCTGCTGTAAATGAGAGAGTTCCTGAACAACAACCGGTTTTAAATTTGGAACCCCTCTATGAAAGATTCAGGCATATGAGACCGCCAGAATTTGAAGGTTCTACTAATCCTCTAGAGGCTGAAGACTGGTTGTCATCCTTGCAAGTGATCATGGAATTCATGAACCTAACTGACCGGGAAAAGGTCGTATGTGCGTCTTTTGTGTTGAGGAAAGATGCTCGTTTTTGGTGGGACACTGTACGAATGAGAAGAAATGTGTCTACCATGAGTTGGGCGGAATTTCTGGAAGAATTTAACCAGAAATATTACGACCCTGCATCTCTGAGACAACATCAAAAAGAGTTCTCAGAATTGACACAAGGAAATATGTCGGTGAGCAAAGTTTGTCGAAAGTTCGACCAGTTATCCCGTTTATGTCCCTATGTAGTCCCTACTGGGGAGAAAATACAGAAAATGATCGGGATGTTCAGACCAGAAATTGCTGCATTAGTAGACACTGGACAGGTACCGCCTACTTCTGTAGCAGATTGTGTGAGTCGGGCCATCAGAGCTGAGTTTCACGTAGCCCGACAGAAAGAGGAAAGAGAAAAACACTAGGAGGCTAAGAAGAAGGAGAGGGCTTTGGCGAAGTCTACACAAGTTGGTCAATCGAGCAAGCCTAATCAGAATGCTAAACCAAGCCAGGACAATAATCAAGGATCCCAGCAAAACGAGAGAAAAGGTAATTTTTCTAGAAATCGCCAGGGAAATAATCGAAACCAGCAGCGAAGAATAGCTGGTAATGTGGAATCCAATGTACAAAATTGCCTTGCGTGCGGGAAGAGACATTCTGGGCAATGCAGATTTGGGCCACTTGTTTGCTATGAATGTGGAGAGGAAGGCCATTACGCCAGAAACTGTCCAAACAATAGGCAGAGTGGACAACACACTTCCCAACAGCACCAGACACGCCTACAAGCTCATTCCCTTCAGGCCAGAGTTAAAGAGTCACCAGTAAGGCTGCAACGCTAGGAGCGTGTGCCACGTGCCGATGCTCGTGTGATGGCCTACAGCAAGGAGGATGCAGAGGCAAGAACATCGAACGTAGTGACAGGTCAGCTCACTATCGCTAGTTATGTAGCCTCTGTACTGTTTGATTCCGGTGCTATGCATTCTTTTGTTTCCTATGCATTTGCTGACAAGATAGGACTTCCTAAGGACTATATGGGAAGAGTATTTAAGACAGCTCTTGTGACAACCGGGAAATTCAGGCAATTCTCGGAAGAAAATGTACAAATGTATGTATATAACAATTTATACTGTTTAAAGAGTGAAATAAATGTATTTGTATTGTTTAGAATATATGAAAATGTTCTAACAATACTGACGAGCAAGAATTCAGTGTTGGAAAAATTTACTGAGTTGAAACGGGTGAAACGGTGCCAAAACCGGCATTGAAAACCCTAACCGGGGCAATAAAAGACGGAAAACTTCCGAGATTGATTTTGATCAAACGGAAGCAATTTAAATTGATCCGACTACACAGGAGACCTCAGGAACACGCCGGGACGATTTCAGGAAAATTTCAGCTCGAACCGGTATCGGTCAAAAAGTAGTCGAATTAATGTGAATAGTGAAAGTCAAAGTCAACTTTTGCTTTAGCATTTATGACATCATAAATCCATTTAATAAATGGAAAGAAAATGGTGGTTGGTAGAATTAATGGCCATGATTCATTTGCTTTTTGATCTAAAGGCCAAGATTTGGCCAAAAATACATCATTTTAATTTTTGAAAATGATGGAAAGAATTAAGGTGAAATGTGTTGAAATTTGATTGGTTAAAGGCCAAATTAATTGGCTTGTTTCATGCATAAGTCGGCCACTTTTGGGAACATTTGGCCGAGACATATTTTGAAAGCCAAAACCAAGACAAAAAAATTTGCTAAGTTTTTTCCTTGGTGGAGCCGTGAGGAACCAAGAGGAACCAAGCTATTCCTTCAATTTTCTTTCACAAAAATTATGTCAAAGCATTCCTTGAAGACAAAGGAAGCAAGGGAACAAGGTAATTCCTCTTGGATTAAACTTTTTCTTGGTTTTTTTTTTTCAATAAAACCGTGGGATGAATAGTGGAAAAAGATGGAAAAATTTTTAGTTATTTTCAATGATTTGATGCTTGGGTTTTGTTAAGGGTGTAATTAGGAAGAAAACCATGTAATTGGTTTAAAGAAAAACCAAAATTTTGTTGGTTTTCCTTTGGTAAAATCGTGGGTTACCTTGAGTAATCAATGAAGAAATTGTTGTGTTTATGTATTAACATGCTTTTAAGTTAAATTTTGTTAAGAATAAAGCATGATTTACATTATGGAAAAGCTTGAAAAAATTTTGGTGTGCATTTACCTAACGTGGCCGTGGGGTTACCTAAGGGTTTGGAAGAAACTTTTGCATGATTTATGTGATGTTTGGTTAATTTAAATCATGCATTTTAATATGCAAGTGATGGAATTATGAGTGAAAGAATGAAACAAAAATGTTGTGCATGTTTTTCATTCATTGGCCGTGGGTTATATATGGTAAAAACCCTAAGAATTTGGTTGAAAAATGTAATGAAAATGGGCTTGAAAATGTGTTAAAAAATGACACTTTAATAGCCTAAAATGTGGTGGAAAATTTGAGAAGTTTGGTTCGGTTTGATTGTGAAAACCGAGACCAAAACTAAGGACAAAATTGAAAAAAAATTTGTGTAATGTGGTTCAAAATGTGAATTTGGAATTTTGTGAGCTTTTATGTAAAAGTTTGGAAAACTTTTACATAAAATAGGCTTGTGATATAGTACGTGGCAGGTACATATGGTTCGAGGCGTACCTAACACCGGTAGCCTTAAAATTACGCCGAAATGCTGACGAAATTTCGAAAACGGCATTCGGGGCAAAATGGAAATTAAAAATAAAAGTTTGGGGTCGGGTCGGAAACCCGAGTCCCTAACGGAAAATTGAATAAGGGAACCTAAGGGGTGGTTCGTGAATAGTAACTCGTCCCCTTGAAAATGTAAAACGTGAGTGAAACTGAAAAACCGACCCCGAGGGGGGGGGCGTTTTTGGAAACGAAATAAAGGTCCGAGTCGGGAACGGAAAATCCGAGCCTCGGAGACCTAGATCAGGAATGTCTAGATGAACGTTTTAAATACTAGTGAAACGTCCATTTGAGGCTCCGAAACGATATAAAATCACTAAACCGACGTACGGGTCGGAATAGTGCTTCCCGAGGGTCGGGAAAGTGAAAAATGGAAATAAAATAGAAACGAACCCGGTAATGATTAGAAAACAGTCAGAAAAGTTCCTGAGAGCCAAAAATGCAGTCTGGATCGAGAAAATTCCGTCAGGGGCAAAACTGTAATTTTGCCAAAATATAGGGGCAAAATCGTAATTTTACAAAAGTTGAGAAAAACGAGGTAAATGATAAATAAAGCCTAAAAAGTTATAAATAGGTTTTATTTAAGCTTTTTAATGAAAAATAAAAGCTATAAATGGAAATGAAATTAACAGACAAGGTTTTGTCTGTAGGATCCAAAAAATCGACCTACCAGGAAGGCGATCAAAGATCCAAGAGAGAAAAAGAGAAGAGACTGATAAAGTAAGTTCAGACATTTACCTGTCTGCAACATATAGCATTATTGTTGCTAACTTTGATGTACTAACTATAAGTTAGGTACATATGTGCTACGGGCACTATTATAGAGTAGAGAGAGAGACGTAATGTGCTACGGGCACTATTGAGAATGGACACATTGTTAATTGTGCTTCGGGCACTAGAGCGAGGTTAATGAAACTCACTCCCCTAAAATTAAAATGTGAACCATTCCTAACCACGGGACAATATGAAGTCATCGGGTTAGAACTTTAAAAAAGTCGGTAATGAAACCACTTTCTGGCGTACCAACCTTCCGTACAGGGAGGTACTTTTGCCTTCGGGGCTATGAGATTAAGGCTGTGGAGGTTAGCACTGATGTACCGCTCTCAGTCATGTACAATTTTGCCTTCGGGGCTATGAGATCAAGGCTGTGGAGGTCGGCACTAATGTACCGCTCCCAGTCATGCGCACTTAAATGGTACTACCAACTTGAGCTCAAAACCAGAACATAAGCAAAGATAATTACCTAAAACTGAAACTATGCCATAATTGAGCATAAGACAGTTTAGTGAGAGTACTAAAATCGCGGTAGATGTACTGTTGTGACACTGTGTTGTGGTCAAACTTACTATTTACGTATGAAAGTAGTCAAAGTTACTATTCATGTATGAATACTGGTCAAAGGTACTATTCATGATGAATAGTACTATTCATATAAATTTTATTTCTTGCATGTTTGAACTTACTGAGCCTGTAGCTCACCATTTTTGCTAATGTTGCAGGTAAGCGACCAGCTCAGTAGCTTGTTTGACTGGATGCGGACGGGATGGCGCGTGTTAAATGGGATAACTGGGCGAGGGATATGGTCCTGCCAGAGTCTTTCCGCTGAGCGATAAAAAGGGAAGGAAAAAAAAAGGAACAGTCTTTTGTAATATTATATATTTACGAAAGTACTGCAATATGTAAATTACTTTGTACTTGCCAACAAAGTAAATAGTGGGAAATGTTTTACATGATGTTTAAAGAAAAAAAAAATTTCCCAAAAACGTCATGATTTAAAAAGAGAGAGAGATAAGACGGCGACCCATGAGAGTACAATCTATCGCAGTTAGCGATAAAGCTCAACTGTAATAGTATTGTATGATCTCTACGAGGGGCGGGCCGCCACAGCTCTACCCTCTGGGGAAGTATTTTTGTCCAATTACTGGCTACCTCATGTACCAGTATATGTGGCAAATAGGGAACTATATGCGGAGTTGATCGTAATGAACATCATGGATTACGATGTGATTCTAGGTATGGATTTCCTAGGGAAATACCAAGCTACGATCGAATGCTGAAATCGAAAGATAGTATTCCAACCTGAGGAAGAAGAGAGTTTCGAATATCTCGACACTTCTCGAAAACCAGGGAAGATGATGATCAGTTCGCTGAGAGCAAGCAAGCTGATAGCCAGTGGTTGCATGGGATATCTGGCATATGTGGTGGACACTACAGAAGAACAGAAGCTTCAACCTGAGGATGTTCCTGTGGTTAATGAATTTCTTGACGTATTTCCAGAAGAGTTACCAGGGATACCTCCAGAGAGAGAAATCTCGTTCGAAATTGAGTTGATGCCTGGAACGGCACCTATTTCCAAAGCACCATACCGCATGGCTCCAGTGGAGTTAAAGGAGCTGTAGGAACAATTAAAGGAGCTTTTGGATAAAGGATTCATCAGGCCGAGTTTTTCTCCATGGGGTGTACCTGTGTTGTTCGTCAAGAAAAAGGATGGAACATTCCGGTTGTGCATTGATTACTGAGAGTTGAATAAGGTTACGATCAAAAATAGGTATCCATTACCTAGAATTGATGACCTATTCGACCAGTTAAAAGGCGCAGCGGTATTTTCCAAGATCGACTTACGATCAGGATATCACCAGCTGAGAATTAAAGAAAGTGATATTCCTAAGACGGCGTTTAGGACTCGTTATGGTCACTATAAGTTTCTTGTGATGCCATTTGGATTAACAAATGTACCGGTAGCGTTCATGGATTTAATGAACAGAGTTTTTAAAGAGTATTTGGATAAGTTTGACATTGTATTCATTGATGACATTCTTATATACTCGAAGAGTCATGAGGAGCACAAGGAGCATCTGAGGATCGTGCTGAATACGATAAGGAAGCATCAACTGTATGCCAAATTCTCAAAATACGAGTTTTGGCTGGATAGAGTACATTTCCTTGGACATGTTGTATCCCAGGAAGGTATTGCTGTAGATCCGACGAAAGTATATGCAATTAACCAGTGGCCTGCACCCAAGAATGTGATCGAAATACGCAGTTTCTTGGGGTTAGCTGGTTATTATCGACGATTTGTAGAGGGATTTGCGCGTTTAGCTGCACGTCTTACTGCTCTTACACGCAAGGAAAGGAAGTACGAGTGGACTATGGAATGCGAAAGAAGCTTCCAGGAGTTAGAGAGACGGCTGACAAGCGCACCAATCCTTACACTTCCCACTGAAGGGGATAAGTTTGTAATCTACAGTGATGCATCTAAAGTAGGATTGGGAGCAGTCCTAATGCAAGGCGGCAAGGTGATTGCCTATGCTTCCCGTCAATTAAAGGAGCATGAAAGGAATTATCCTTTGCATGACCTTGAACTTGCTGCAGTAATGTTCGCACTTAAAATTTGGCGACACTATCTCTATGGAGCTCAGTGTCAGATTTTCACTGATCACCAAAACCTGAAGTCTTTCTTCACGCAAAAGGAGCTCAATATGCGACAAAGAAGATGGTTGAAACTAGTGAAGGATTATGATTGTGAAATCCTATACCATCCAGGAAAGGCCAATCGTGTAGTGGATGCTTTAAGTAGAAAGTCTACCATATCGCACCAGCTACCAATAAACAGGCTTCCGAAGCCATTGCAGCAAGAAATAAATTCTTTGAACTTGGAGCTGATATCTGGAAGACTAGCTGCACTCCAAGTGGAATCATCACTATTTGAGGATATAAAGGAAGCTCAGAGGCGAGATCTGTGGCGGCCTGCCCCTTGTGGAGATCATACAATACTATTACAGTTGAGCTTTATCGCTAACTGCGATAGATTGTACTCTCATGGGTCGCCGGCTTATCTCTCTCCTTTTTATAAATCATGACGTTTTTGGGAAAAAAATTTTTTCTTCTTTAAACATCATATAAAATCTTTTTCCACTATTTACTTTGTTGATAGGTACAAAGTAATATAAATAATACAGTGCTTTTGTAAAATATATATAATTACAAAAGAACTGTTTCCCCCTTTATTTTTTTTTCCTTCACTTTAACGCTCAGCGGCAAGACTCTGGCAGTACCATATCCCTCGCCCAGTTATCCCATTTGACACGCGCCATCCCGTCCGCATCCAGTCAAATAAGCTACTGAGCTGGTCGCTTACCTGCAACATTAGCAAAAATGGTGAGCTACAGGCTCAGTAAGTTCAAACATGCAAGAAATAAAATTTCTATGAATAGTACTATTCATCGTGAATAGTATCTTTGACCACTATTCATTTGTAAATAGTAACTTTGACCACTATTCATATGTGAATAGTAACTTTGACCACAACACTGTCTCACACTAGTACATCTACCGCGATGTTAGTGCTCTCACTAAACTGTCTTATGCTCAATTATGGCACAGTTTCAGTTTTAGGTCATTATCTTTAATTACGTTCTGGTTTTGAGCTCGGTTGGCAGTACCATTTAAGTGCGCATGACTGGGAGCGGTACATTAATGCTGACCTCCACAGCCTTAATCTCATAGCCTCGAAGGTAAAATTTTATATGACTGGGAGCGGTACATCAGTGCTGACCTCCACAGCCTTAGTCTCATAGCCCCGAAGGCAAAAATAGTACCTCCCTGTACGGAAGGCTGGTACGCCAGAAAGTGGTTTCATTACCGACTTTTTAACATTCTAACCCGGTGACTTCACATTGTCCCGTGGTTAGGAATGGTTCACATTTTAATTTTAGGTGAGTGAGTTTCATTAACCTCGCTCTAGTGCCCGAAGCACAATTAACCATGTGTCCCATTCTTATAGTGCCCGTAGCACATTTCGTCTCTCTCTCTATTCTATCATAGTGCCCGTAGCACATATGTACCTAACTTATAGTTAGTACATTTAAGTTAGCACAATATTGCTATATGTTGCAGACAGGTAAATGTCTGAACTTACCTTATCAGACTGTTCTCTTTCTCTCTCTTGGATCTTGAATCGCCTTCCTTGTTGGCCGATTTTGGGATCCTACAGACAAAACTATGTCTGTTAATTTCTTTCCCATTTATAGCTTTTATTTTTCATTAAAAAAGCTTAAATAAAACCTATTTATAACTTTTTAGGTTTTATTTATTATTTTCACCGCTTTCCCCCAACTTTTGCAAAATTACGATTTTGCCCCAATATTTTGGCAAAATTGCAGTTTTGCCGCTGACGGAATTTTATTGATCCAGACTGCATTTTTGGCTCTCAGGAACTTTTCTGACTCTTTTCTAATCATTACCGGGTTCGTTTTTATTTTATTTCCACTTTTTGCTTTCCCGGCCCTCGGGAAGCACTATTCCGACCCTTACGTCGGTTTAGCGATTTTCTATCGTTTCGGAGCCTCAAATGGACGTTTCACTAGTATTTAAAACGTTCATCTAGACTTTCCCGACCTAGGTCTCCGAGGCTCGGGTTTTCCGTTCCCGACTCGGACCTTTATTTCATTTCCAAAAACGGCCCCCCTCGGGGTCGGTTTTTCAATCTCACACGCGTTTTTCATTTTTAAGGGGACGGGTTACTATTCACGACCCACCCCTTAAATTTTCCTTATTCACTTTTCCGTTAGGGACTCGGGTTTCCGTCCCGGCCCTAACTTTTAATTTAAATTCCTATTTTACCCCGAATGCCGTTTTTGAAATTTCGGCAGCATTTCGGCGTAATTTTAAGGCTTCCGGTGTTAGGTACGCCTCGAACCGTATGTACCTGCCACGTACTATACCACAAGCCTATTTTATGTAAAAGTTTCCCAAACTTTTACATAAAAGCCCACAAATTTCAAATTTCACATTATCACCCACATTACAAAATTTTTTTCACATTTTTACCCTTAATTTGGTTTCGGTTTTCACAACTAAACCGAACCAAATTTTGTCAAACTTTCACCACATTTTAGGCCATTCAAATGTCACGTTTTTAACACATTTTCAAGCCCATTTTCTTTGCATTTTCAACCAATTTCTTAGGGTTTTTTAAACACTTAAAACCCACGGCCAAAGAATGAAAACATGCCAAATAATTTTGTTTCATTCTTTCAATCACATTGCCACCATTTACACATTAATTTGCATGAATTCAATCAACCAAATATCACATAAACCAATGAAAATTTTTCTTCCAAACCATTAACAACCCACGGCCACATCATGTATTTCACACAAGAAATTTTTTCCAAGCTTTTCATAATGAAATACAAGCTTTATTCTTCACAAATTTAAACTTAGAAAGCATGTTAACCATTAACCAAAACTTTTTTTCTCATTGGTTACTCAAGGTAACCCACGGATTTACCTTTGAAAAACCAACGAAAATTTGGTTTTTCTTTACACAATTTGCATGGTTTTCTTCCTTAATACATCCTTAACGAAACCCAACATCAAATCCATGAAAAACAACCAAAATTTTTCCATCTTCCAATCACTATTCACCCACGGATTTCTTGAGGAAAAACCATGAAAAATTGAGGTGCAAGGGAAGTTACCTTGGTCTAATGCTTCCTTTGTCTTCAATAAACACTTTGCCACTCTTTTTTGTGAAGAAATTTAAAGATATTGCTTGGTTCCCCTTGGGTGGCTCACGTAGACTCCATGGAAGATAACTTAGCAAATTTTCTTTTGGTTTTTGCTTTGAAAAAATGTTTCGGCCCTTTTGTTACAAAGTTGCCGACTTAACCATGCAAGAAAGCCAATTAATTTGGCTCTAAACCAATCAAAATTTGACATCTTTCCATGCCATTTCTTTCCCCATTTTTAAAAAATTAAAAATGGTAATTTTTGGCCAAATCTTGGCCTTTAGATCAAAAGCTAAATGAATCATGGCCTTTCATTCCACCAGCCACCATTTTCTTTCATTTATTAATCTAGATTTATGATGTCATAAATACAAAAGTGAAAGTTGACTTTGACTTTCACTATTCACATTAATTCGACTACTTTTTGACCGATGCCGGTTCGAGCCGAAATTTTCCCGAAATCGTCCCGGCGTGTTCCTGAGGTCTCCTGTGCAGTCGGATCAATTTAATCTGCTTCCGTTTGATCAAAATCAATCCCGGAAGTTTACCGTCTTTTATTGCTCCGGTTAGGGTTTTCAATGCCGATTTTGGCACCGTTTCACCCGTTTCAACTCAGTGAATTTTTCCAACACTGAATTCTTACTCGTCAGTATTGTTAGAACATTTTCACATATTCTAAACAATATAAATACATTTATTTCACTCTTTAAATAGTACAAATTGTTATGTACATACAATTGTACATTTTTCATCCGAGAATTACCTGAATTTCCCGGTTGTCACATTCACCCCTCCTTATAAAATTTTCGTCCTCGAAAATTAGAACAAATGGGGATATAATTTCTTCATCTCGTCTTCTCGTTCCCACGTAGCTTCTTCAATATTGTGATTTTTCCACAAAATCTTCACTAGTGGGATCACCTTATTCCTCAGTACTTTCTCTTCACGAGCTAGTACTTGAATAGGCTGTTCCTCATATGTCAAATCCTCATGGATTTGAATAGGCTCATGCTTCAACACATGGGACGGATCTGGTATATATTTTCTCAGCATCGACACATGAAATACATTATGCACTGCCGACAATTCTGGGGGTAGCGCTAATCTGTAAGCGACCTTTCCAATGCGTTCGATAATTTCATAAGGCCCAATATATCTTGGACTTAGTTTGCCCTTCTTACCGAAACGCATAATCCCCTTCATAGGCGATACCTTGAGAAACACGAAGTCTCCTTCGTCAAACTCCAAGGATCTTCGCCTCTTGTCCGCATAACTCTTTTGCCGGCTTTGCGCAATTTTCATTTGACGCTGAATTCTAGCAACTGCATCGGAAGTCTCTTTTATGAAGTCCGTCTTATGCAACTGCTTTTCTCACAAATCGTACCAATGTAATGGTGATCTGCACTTCCGTCCATACAAAGCCTCGTAAGGTGCCATGCCTATCGAAGCTTGGTAACTATTATTGTACGAAAATTCAATCAATGGTAGCTTCTCGTTCAAATTTCCCACAAAATCCATAACACAAGCTCGAAGCATGTCCTCTAACGTCTGAATTGTCCGCTCTGACTGACCGTCTGTTTGCAGATGAAAAGCCGTACTGAGTCTCAATTCAGTACCCATGGCCTCTTGCACACACTTCCAGAAATTCGAAGTGAACCGTGCATCTCGATCTGATACAATGGATTTCGGTACTCCATGTAGTCTGACGACATGAGTTATGTATAGCTGAGCAAACTTTTCCAGCGAAAAAGTCATCTTGACAGCTACGAACCGTGCCGTCTTGGTCAGTCTGTCCACAATAACCCAAATGGCGTCATAACCTTCTCGGGTTTTTGGGAGTCCCACTACAAAATCCATCGTAATGTGTTCCCATTTCCATTCAGGAATCTCCAGTGGTTCCAATCTTCCTGCTGGATGTTTATGTTCCACTTTGATTTTCTGACAGGTCATGCATCTGCTCACGAATTTCGCTATATCATTCTTCATCCCTTTCCACCAGAACTGTAACTTCAAGTCCTGATACATCTTGCTCGCTCCGGGATGAACCGAATATGGTGTCTCGTGGGCTTCTGACATGATCCGTCTTCTAAGTTCTTCATCAGCTGGAACATTTATCCTTCCTTGATAAAGGATTATTCCATTCTTGGAAATTCCTTCTTGAGAACTTGTCATTGCTGGATCTCGCCTTTGAGCTTCCTTTATATCCTCAAATAGCGATGATTCCACTTGGAGTGCAGCTAATCTTCCAGATATCAGCTCCAAGTTCAAAGAATTTATCTCTTGCTGCAATGGCTTCAGAAGCCTGTTTATTGGTAGCTGGTGCGATATGGTAGACTTTCTACTTAAAGCATCCGCTACACGGTTGGCCTTCCCTGGATGGTATAGGATTTCACAATCATAATCCTTCACAGTTCCAACCATCGTCTCTGCCGCATATTGAGCTCTTTTTGCGTGAAGAAATACTTCAAGCTTTGGTGATCAGTGAAAATATGACATTGAGCTCTATAGAGATAGTGTCGCCAAATTTTAAGTGCGAACACTACTGCAGCAAGTTCAAGGTCATGCGTAGGATAATTCCTTTCATGCTCCTTTAATTGACGGGAAGCATAGGCAATCACCTTGCCATTTTGCATTAGGACTGCTCCCAATCCTATTTTCGATGGATCACTGTAGATCACAAACTTTTCCCCTTCAGTGGGAAGCGTAAGGATTGGTGCGCTTGTCAGTCGCCTCTTTAACTCCTGGAAGCTTCTTTCGCATTCCATAGTCCACTCGTACTTCCTTTCCTTGCGTGTAAGAGCGGTAAGAGGTGCAGCTAGTCGTGCAAATCCCTCTACAAATCGCCGATAATAACCAGCCAATCCCAAGAAACTGCGTATTTCAGTCACACTCTTGGGTGCAGGCCACTGGTTAATTGCCTCTACCTTTGTCGGATCTACAGCAATACCTTCCTGGGATACAACATGTCCGAGGAAATGTACTCTGTCCAGCCAAAATTCACATTTTGAGAATTTGGCATACAGTTGATGCTTCCGTATCGTATTCAGCATGATCCTCAGATGCTTCTTGTGCTCCTCATGAGTCTTCGAGTATATAAGAATGTCATCAATGAATACAATGACAAACTTATCCAAATACTCTTTAAAAATTCTGTTCATCAAGTCCATGAACGCTGCCGGTGCATTTGTTAATCCAAATGGCATCACAAGAAACTCGTAGTGCCCATAACGAGTTCTAAACGCCGTCTTAGGAATATCACTCTCTTTAATTCTCAGCTGGTGATATCCTGATCGTAAGTCGATCTTGGAAAATACCGCTGCGCCTTTTAACTGGTCGAATAGGTCATCAATTCTAGGTAACGGATACCTATTTTTGATCGTAACCTTATTCAACTCCCGGTAATCAATGCACAGTCGGAAAGTTCCATCCTTTTTCTTGACGAATAACACAGGTGCACCCCATGGAGAAAAACTCGGCCTGATGAATCCTTTATCCAAAAGCTCCTTTAATTGTACCTGTAGCTCCTTCAACTCCACTGGAGCCATGCGGTATGGTGCTTTGGAAATGGGTGATGTTCCAGGCATCAACTCAATTTCAAACGAGATTTCTCTCTCTGGAGGTATCCCTGGTAACTCTTCTGGAAATACGTCAAGAAACTCATTAACAACAGGAACATCTTCAGCTTGAAGCTTCTGTTCCTCTGCAGTATCCACCACATATGCCAGATATCCTATGCAACCACTGGCTATCAGGTTGCTTGCTCTCAGCGAACTGATCATCATCTTCCCGGGTTTTCGAGAAGTATCAACATACTCGAAACTCTCTTCTTCCTCAGGTTGGAATACTATCTTTCGATTTCGGCAGTCGATCGTAGCTTGGTATTTCCCTAGGAAATCCATGCCTAGAATCACATCGTAATCCGTGATCTCCATTACGATCAACTCAGCATATAGTTCCCTATTTGCCACATATACTGGTACATAGGGTAACCAGTAACTGGACAACAATACTTCCCCAGAGGGTAAAGCTGTCTTAAATACCCTTCCCATATTATCCTTAGGAAGTCCTATCTTGTCAGCAAATGCATAGGAAACAAGTGAATGCGTAGCACCGGAATCGAATAGTACAGAGGCTACATGACTAGCGACAGGAAGCTGACCTGTCACCACGTTTGATGTTCCTGCCTCTGCATCTTCCTTGCTGTAGGCCATCACACGAGCATCAGCACGTTGCATACGCTCCTGGCGTTGCGGCCTCACTGGTGACTCTTCCACTCTGGCTTGAAGGGAATGAGCTTGTGGGCGTGTCTGGTGCGGTTGGGAAGTGCCTTGTCCACCCTGCCTATTTGGACAGTTCCTGGCGTAATGGCCTTCCTTTCCACATTCGTAGCAAACAAGTGGCCCAAATCTGCATTGCCCAGAATGTCTCTTCCCGCAAGTAGGGCAGTTTTGCACATTAGACTCTGCATTACCAGCTGTTCTCCGCTGCTGGTTTCGATTATTGCCCTGGCGATTCCCAGAAAAATTCCCTTTTCTCTTATTTTGCTGGGATCCTTGACTATTGCCCTGGCTTGGTTTCGCATTCTGACTAGGCTTGCTCGATTGACCAACTTGCGTAGACTTCGCCAAAGCCCTCTCCTTCTTCTTTGCCTCCCAGTGTTTCTCTCTTTCCTCTTTCTGTCGGGCTACATGGAACTCAGCTCTAATGGCCCGACTCACACAGTCTGCTACAGAAGTAGGTGGTACTAGTCCAGTGTCTACTAACGCAGCAATTTCTGGCCTGAACATCCCGATCATTTTCTGTATCTTTTCCCTCTCAGTAGGGACCACATAAAGGCACAAACGGGATAGCTGATCGAACTTTCGACAAACTTCGCTTACCGACATGTTCCCTTGTGTCAACTCTGAGAATTCTTTCTGTTGCTGTCTCAGAGATGCAGGGTCATAATATTTCTGGTTAAATTCTTCCAGAAATTCCGCCCAACTCATGGTAGACACGTCTCTTCTCATTCGCACGGTGTCCCACCAAAACCGAGCATCTTTTCTCAACACAAAAGACGCACATGCAACCTTCTCCCGGTCGGTTAGGTTCATGAACTCCATGATCACTTGTAATGATGACAACCAGTCTTCAGCCTCTAAGGGATTTGTAGACCCGTCAAATTCTGGCGGTCTCATACGCCTGAATCTTTCATAGAGGGGTTCCAGATTTAATACTGGTTGTGGTTCAGGAGCTCTCTCATGTACTGCAGCTGGAGGAATAACCGGATCTACCTCAGCTTGTTGTTCTACTTGGGTACCCTCAGAGCCTTGTCTCTGTTCTAGCTCCTCTACCCGTCGCCTCAGATTCGCATTTTCTTGCATCTGAGCTTCTAACAAAGCTTGTATCTGATCCAGTCTCTCCATAATATCAGGACGTCGCTCTCGTCCCTCTGGTCGATTACGTAAATCCACCATTTTGGCTATTGTCCTATTATGGCACAATAATTCACCGTTAGCTTTTCCATAACCGCATTCGTAAAATTATATCAATTTACGAAATTTAGGGTACTGTAAAGCCACATCATCGTAACACATCATCGTATAACATATAATCATTTTGATATTTCATTCATAGCAAAAAATTTATATGTCATACATAATCACCACCCCTAGGTAATGTTCCCTGTCCTGAGTCATCACCTCGTGGTCTAGACGGTCCGGCCTCATGATCATTCATCATTCTTCTCGGCCCGAATATGCGTGCAAACATCTCATCTTGACCCAGTGTCTCTCGTCGACTCTGCGTCAGATGCTCGATCAGAATTTCTCTCTCAATCATCCTGATCGTCACCACGAACTCTTGGAGCGTAGAAGGAAACGGCTTGATTACCCTCTGTCTCAACTCCAAGGGTAAACCTTTCCAGAACAGCTCACAGCAGTTTGCTTCCGTGAGGTTAGGCAATGGACATCTCCTCCTGATGGTCTCCTCAAATCGTGCCGCATAAGACATCACCGTCTCACCAGACAGCATGACCATCCTCTCGGTCTGGAGAATGTAATCCCTGACCTCATCGAATCCAGGGTACGCAGGTGCATCAGCCTCTCGTCTCTCTGGAGGTGCTGGAGCAGGTGCTGGATCCCTAGGTTGAAACTGATCAGCCAATCGCTGATAGAACTCAGCCCAACTGAATCCCAATAAAATCTCCTGGTCGCAATATTGCCAAAATACTCGAGCATCTCCCTGAAACATACTGACTGCCAACTGGATCCACATATCTCGATCGATGTCACATATCACCATGATCCTCTCTATGGCATGGAGCCAGTCCTTAGTCTCCATCGACTGTCGTCCACCGTCGAACATAGGAGGACTGCTGGCCCTAAATGCCTGTACTACCCGTGCTGACACTCTCACCCCAATATGTTGGCGTCCACCAACAACTGGAATGTCCACTACTACCGGTGGATGAACTATCGGTCGTGGCTGTACTATCTCTACTGGCGCTGGCACTGGTACTGATGCCGGCACTGGTACCGGAGGTCTCTCTGGTACCGGGGGTCTGACTACCGGCCTTTGGGAAATGGGCGGCCTCACAATAGGTCTCGTCCATACCCGTAATACTCCTCTCGGTCGTGGTAGCTGTGGTCTCACATATGGAGGTCTGGTCATCGTGCTACCTATAACATAATTATTTTCATATAAGAAAATAATTAACTGAACTTAAGTAAACTACTTACTTGGATAGCGGTACAGGATGCGCAAAGTGTCAAATCGGGATATGGTCACACTGCTCTGATATACCAACTGTAACAGCCGTTGGTATTCAAAACCAAATCAGTCGCAAACCTTGCTCTGATATACCAACTGTGGCAGCAGTTGGTATTATAAACTAAACCAATCTCAGACCTTGCTCTGATACCAACTGTGGCGGCCCGCCCCTTGTGGAGATCATACAATACTATTACAGTTGAGCTTTATCGCTAACTGCGATAGATTGTACTCTCATGGGTCGCCGGCTTATCTCTCTCCTCTTTATAAATCATGACGTTTTTGGGAAAAAAAATTTTTCTTCTTTAAACATCATATAAAATCTTTTTCCACTATTTACTTTGTTGATAGGTACAAAGTAATATAAATAATACAGTGCTTTTGTAAAATATATATAATTACAAAAGAACTGTTTCCCCCTTTATTTTTTTTTCCTTCACTTTAACGCTCAGCGGCAAGACTCTGGCAGTACCATATCCCTCGCCCAGTTATCCCATTTGACACGTGCCATCCCGTCCGCATCCAGTCAAATAAGCTACTGAGCTGGTCGCTTACCTGCAACATTAGCAAAAATGGTGAGCTACAGGCTCAGTAAGTTCGAACATACATGAATAGTAACTTTGACCACAACACTGTCTCACACTAGTACATCTACCGCGATGTTAGTGCTCTCACTAAACTGTCTTATGCTCAATTATGGCACAGTTTTAGTTTTAGGTCATTATCTTTAATTACGTTCTGGTTTTGAGCTCGGTTGGCAGTACCATTTAAGTGCGCGTGACTGGGAGCGGTACATTAGTGCTGACCTCCACAGCCTTAATCTCATAGCCCCGAAGGTAAAATTTTATATGACTGGGAGCGGTACATCAGTGCTGACCTCCACAGCCTTAGTCTCATAGCCCCGAAGGCAAAAATAGTACCTCCCTGTACGGAAGGCTGGTACGCCAGAAAGTGGTTTCATTACCGACTTTTTAACATTCTAACCCGGTGACTTCACATTGTCCCGTGGTTAGGAATGGTTCACATTTTAATTTTAGGTGAGTGAGTTTCATTAACCTCGCTCTAGTGCCCGAAGCACAATTAACCATGTGTCCCATTCTTATAGTGCCCGTAGCACATTTCGTCTCTCTCTCTATTCTATCATAGTGCCCGTAGCACATATGTACCTAACTTATAGTTAGTACATTTAAGTTAGCACAATATTGCTATATGTTGCAGACAGGTAAATGTCTGAACTTACCTTATCAGACTGTTTTCTTTCTCTCTCTTGGATCTTGAATCGCCTTCCTTGTAGGCCGATTTTGGGATCCTACAGACAAAACTATGTCTGTTAATTTCTTTCCCATTTATAGCTTTTATTTTTCATTAAAAAAGCTTAAATAAAACCTATTTATAACTTTTTAGGTTTTATTTATTATTTTCACCGCTTTCCCTCAACTTTTGCAAAATTACGATTTTGCCCCAATATTTTGGCAAAATTACAGTTTTGCCCCTGACGGAATTTTATTGATCCAGACTGCATTTTTGGCTCTCAGGAACTTTTCTGACTCTTTTCTAATCATTACCGGGTTCGTTTTTATTTTATTTCCACTTTTTGCTTTCCCGGCCCTCGGGAAGCACTATTCCGACCCTTACGTCGGTTTAGCGATTTTCTATCGTTTCGGAGCCTCAAATGGACGTTTCACTAGTATTTAAAACGTTCATCTAGACTTTCCCGACCTAGGTCTCCGAGGCTCGGGTTTTCCGTTCCCGACTCGGACCTTTATTTCATTTCCAAAAACGGCCCCCCTCGGGGTCGGTTTTTCAATCTCACACGCGTTTTTCATTTTTAAGGGGACGGGTTACTATTCACGACCCACCCCTTAAATTTTCCTTATTCACTTTTCCGTTAGGGGCTCGGGTTTCCTTCCCGGCCCTAACTTTTAATTTAAATTCCTATTTTACCCCGAATGCCGTTTTTGAAATTTCGGCAGCATTTCGGCGTAATTTTAAGGCTTCCGGCGTTAGGTACGCCTCGAACCGTATGTACCTGCCACGTACTATACCACAAGCCTATTTTATGTAAAAGTTTCCCAAACTTTTACATAAAAGCCCACAAATTTCAAATTTCACATTATCACCCACATTACAAAATTTTTTTCACATTTTTACCCTTAATTTGGTTTCGGTTTTCACAACTAAACCGAACCAAATTTTGTCAAACTTTCACCACATTTTAGGCCATTCAAATGTCACGTTTTTAACACATTTTCAAGCCCATTTTCTTTGCATTTTCAACCAATTTCTTAGGGTTTTTTAAACACTTAAAACCCACGGCCAAAGAATGAAAACATGCCAAATAATTTTGTTTCATTCTTTCAATCACATTGCCACCATTTACACATTAATTTGCATGATTTCAATCAACCAAATATCACATAAACCAATGAAAATTTTTCTTCCAAACCATTAACAACCCACGGCCACATCATGTATTTCACACAAGAAATTTTTTCCAAGCTTTTCATAATGAAATACAAGCTTTATTCTTCACAAATTTAAACTTAGAAAGCATGTTAACCATTAACCAAAACTTTTTTTCTCATTGGTTACTCAAGGTAACCCACGGATTTACCTTTGAAAAACCAACGAAAATTTGGTTTTTCTTTACACAATTTGCATGGTTTTCTTCCTTAATACATCCTTAACGAAACCCAACATCAAATCCATGAAAAACAACCAAAATTTTTCCATCTTCCAATCACTATTCACCCACGGATTTCTTGAGGAAAAACCATGAAAAATTGAGGTGCAAGGGAAGTTACCTTGGTCTAATGCTTCCTTTGTCTTCAATAAACACTTTGCCACTCTTTTTTGTGAAGAAATTTAAAGATATTGCTTAGTTCCCTTTGGGTGGCGCACGTAGACTCCATGGAAGATAACTTAGCAAATTTTCTTTTGGTTTTTGCTTTGAAAAAATGTTTCGGCCCTTTTGTTACAAAGTTGCCGACTTAACCATGCAAGAAAGCCAATTAATTTGGCTCTAAACCAATCAAAATTTGACATCTTTCCATGCCATTTCTTTCCCCATTTTTAAAAAATTAAAAATGGTAATTTTTGGCCAAATCTTGGCCTTTAGATCAAAAGCTAAATGAATCATGGCCTTTCATTCCACCAACCACCATTTTCTTTCATTTATTAATCTAGATTTATGATGTCATAAATGCAAAAGTGAAAGTTGACTTTGACTTTCACTATTCACATTAATTCGACTACTTTTTGACCGATGCCGGTTCGAGCCGAAATTTTCCCGAAATCGTCCCGGCGTGTTCCTGAGGTCTCCTGTGCAGTCGGATCAATTTAATCTGCTTCCGTTTGATCAAAATCAATCCCGGAAGTTTACCGTCTTTTATTGCTCCGGTTAGGGTTTTCAATGCCGATTTTGGCACCGTTTCACCCGTTTCAACTCAGTGAATTTTTCCAACACTGAATTCTTACTCGTCAGTATTGTTAGAACATTTTCACATATTCTAAACAATATAAATACATTTATTTCACTCTTTAAATAGTACAAATTGTTATATACATACAATTGTACATTTTTCATCCGAGAATTACCTGAATTTCCCGGTTGTCACAAGATCCAACAATGACAAGTTCTCAAGAAGGAATTTCCAAGGATAGAATGATCCTTTATCAAGGAAGGATAAATGTTCCAGCTGATGAGAAACTTAGAAGACAGATCATGTCAGAAGCCCATGAGACACCCTATTCGGTTCATCCCGGAGCTAACAATGTGACAACCAGGAAATTCAGGCAATTCTCGGACAAGAAATGTACAATTTTATGTATATAACAATTTGTACTATTTAAAGAGTGAAATAAATGTATTTATATTGTTCAGAATATATGAAAATGTTCTAACAATACTGACGAGTAAGAATTCAGTGTTGGAAAAATTCACTGAGTTGAAACGGGTGAAACGGTGCCAAAACCGGCATTGAAAACCCTAATCCAGCCAATAAAAGACGGTAACTTCCGGGATTGATTTTGATCAAACGGAAGCAGATTAAATTGATCCGACTGCACAGGAGACCTCAGGAACACGCCGGGACGATTTCAGGAAAATTTCGGCTCGAACCGGCATCGGTCAAAAAGTAGTCGAATTAATGTGAATAGTGAAAGTCAAAGTCAACTTTCACTTTTGCATTTATGACATCATAAATCAAGTTTAATAAATGAAAGAATTTTGGTGGTTGGTAGAATGGATGGCCATGATTCATTTAGCTTTTGATCTAAAGGCCAAGATTTGGCCAAAATATACCCATTTTAATTTTTGAAAAATGGGGAAAGAAATGGCATGGAAAGATGTCAAAATTTGATTGGTTTTGAGCCAAATTAATTGGCTTTCTTGCATGGTTAAGTCGGCAATCTTGGAACATATTGGCCGAAACCAAATTTCAAAGCAAAACCAAAAGAAAAAAAAATTCTAAGTGTTTCTTCCATGGCATGTACGTGAGCTACCAAGGAGAACCAAGATTTTCTTCAATTTTTCTTCACAAAAAAGAGTGGCAAAGTGTTCATTGAAGACAAAGGAAGCATTAGACCAAGGTAACTCCCTTTTTCACTCAAATTTTCATGGTTTTTCTTCACAAAACCCGTGGATGAATAGTGATTGGAAGATGTAAAATTTTTGGTTGTTTTTCATGGATTTGATGTTGGGTTTTGTTAAGGATGTATTGAGGAAGAAAACCATGCTAATTCATTAAAGAAAAACTGAAATTTGGTTGGTTTTTCAAAGGTAAATCCATGGGTTACCTTAGGTAACCAATGAGGAAACTTTGTGGTTAATTGCTAATATGCTTTCTAAGCTTAATTTTGTGAAGAGCAAAGCTTGTATTTCATTGTGGAAAGTTTGAAAAAAAATTTCTTGTGTGAATTTCATTACATGGCCGTCGGTTTTGTTAATGGTTTGGAAGAAATTTTGCTTCATTTTAGGTGATGATTGGTTGATTGAAATCATGCAAATTAATGTGTAAATGGTGGCAATGTGATTGAAAGAATGAAACAAATATGTTGAGCATGATTTTCATTAATAAGGCCGTGGGTTCTAAGTGCATAAAAACCCTAAAAATGTGGTTGAAAATGCATTGAAAATGGGCTTGAAAAAGTGTTGGAAACATGACATTGAATGGCCTAAAGTGTGGTGAAAATTTGACAAAATTTGGTTTGGTTTTGTTGTGAAAACCGAAACCAAATTAAGGGTAAATTTGTGAAAAAAAATGTTGTAATGTGGGTGATAATGTGAAATTTGAAATTTGTGGGCTTTTATGTAAAAGTTTGGAAAACTTTTACATAAAATAGGCTTGTGGTATAGTACGTGGCAGGTACTTATGGTTCGAGGCGTACCTAACGCCGGAAGCCTTAAATTTACGCCGAAATGCTGCCGAAATTTCGAAAACGGCATTCGGGGTAAAATAGGGATTTAAAATAAAAGTTAGGGCCGGGACGGAAACCCGAGTCCCTAACGGAAAAAGTGAATAAGGAAAAATTTAAGGGGTGGGTCGTGAATAGTAACCCGTCCCCTTAAAAATGAAAAAATGCGTGTGAGATTGAAAAACCGATCCCGAGGGGGGGGCGTTTTTGGAAATAAAATAAAGGTCCGAGTCGGGAACGGAAAACCCGAGCCTCGGAGACCTAGGTCGGAAAAGTCTAGATGAACGTTTTAAATACTAGTGAAACGTCCATTTGAGACTCCGAAACGATAGAAAATCGCTAAACCGACGTGAGGGTCGGAATAGTGCTTCCCGAGGGCCGGGAAAACAAAAAGTGGAAATAAAATAGAAACGAACCCGGTAATGATTAGAAAAGAATCAGAAAAGTTCCTGAGAGCCAAAAATGCAGTCTGGATCAATAAAATTCCGTCAGGGGCAAAACTGCAATTTTGCCAAAATATTGGGGCAAAATCGTAATTTTGCAAAAGTTAGGGGAAAATGGTGAAAATAATAAATAAAACCTAAAAAGTTATAAATAGGTTTTATTTAAGCTTTTTAATGAAAAATAAAAGCTATAATTGGGAAAGAAATTAACAGACATAGTTTTGTCTGTAGGATCCCAAAATCGGCCTACAAGGAAGGCGATTCAAGATCCGAGAGAGAGAAAGAGAACAGTCTGATAAGGTAAGTTCAGACATTTACCTGTCTGCAACATATAGCAATATTGTGCTAACTTAAATGTACTAACTATAAGTTAGGTACATATGTGCTACGGGCACTATGATAGAATAGAGAGAGAGACGAAATGTGCTACGGGCACTATAAGAATGGGACACATGGTTAATTGTGCTTCGGGCACTAGAGCGAGGTTAATGAAACTCACTCACCTAAAATTAAAATGTGAACCATTCCTAACCATGGGACAATGTGAAGTCACCGGGTTAGAATGTTAAAAAGCCGGTAATGAAACCACTTTCTGGCGTACCAGCCTTCCGTATAGGGAGGTACTTTTGCCTTCGGGGCTATGAGATAAGGCTGTGGAGGTCAGCACTGATGTACCGCTCCCAGTCAATGTAAAATTTTGCCTTCGGGGCTATGAGATAAGGCTGTGGAGGTCAGCACTAATGTACCGCTCCCAGTCATGCGCACTTAAAATGGTACTGCCAACCTGAGCTCAAAACCAGAACGTAAATAAAGATAATGACCTAAAACTGAAACTGTGCCATAATTGAGCATAAGACAGTTTAGTAAGAGCACTAACATCGCGATAGATGTACTAGTGTGAGACAGTGTTGTGGTCAAACTTACTATTCACCATGAATACTGGTCAAAGTTACTATTCACGTATGAATAGTGGTCAAAGGTACTATTCACGATGAATAGTACTATTCATAGAAATTTCATTTCTTGCATGTTTGAACTTACTGAGCCTGTAGCTCACCATTTTTGCTAATGTTGCAGGTAAGCGACCAGCTCAGTAGCTTATTTGACTGGATGCGGACGGGATGGCGCGTGTCAAATGGGATAACTAGGCGAGGGATATGGTACTGCCAGAGTCTTCCCGCTGAGCGTTAAAGTGAAGGGAAAAAAGGGGAAACAGTTCTTTTGTAATTATATATATATTTTACAAAAGTACTGTGTTATTTATATTACTTTGTATTTATCAACAAAGTAAATAGTGGAAAAAGACTTTATATGATGTTAAAGAAAAAAAAATTTCCCCAAAAACGACATGATTTTAAAAGAGAGTGAGATAAGCCGGCGACCCACGAGAGTACAATCTATCGCAGTTAGCGATAAGCTCAACTGTAATAGTATTATATGATCTCCACGAGGGTCGGGCCGCCACAAACAAGATGTATCAGGACTTGAAGTTACAGTTCTGGTGGAAAGGGATGAAGAACGATATAGCGAAATTCGTGAGCAGATGCATGACCTGTCAGAGAATCAAAGCGGAACATAAACATCCAACAGGAAGATTAGAACTGTTAGAGATTCCTGAATGGAAATGGGAACACATTACGATGGATTTTGTAGTGGGACTCCCAAAAACCCGAGAAGGTTATGATGCCATTTGGGTTATTGTGGACAGACTGACCAAGACGGCACGGTTTATAGTTGTCAAGATGACTTTTTTGTTGGAAAAGTTTGCTCAGTTGTACGTAACTCATGTCGTCAGATTACATGGAGTACCAAAATCCATTGTATCAGATCTAGATGCATGATTCACTTCAAATTTCTGGAAGTGTGTGTAAGAGGCCATGGGTACTGAATTGAGACTCAGTACGGCATTTCATTCGCAAACAGACGGGCAGTCGGAGCGGACAATTCAGATGCTAGAGGACATGCTTCGAGCTTGTGTAATGGATTTTGCGGGAAATTGGAACGAGAAGTTATCATTAATTGAATTCTCGTACAATAATAGTTACCAAGCTTCTATAGGCATGGCACCTTACGAGGCTTTATATGGACGGAAGTGCAAATCACCATTACACTTGTATGATTTGCGAGAGAAGCAGTTGCATAAGACGGATTTCATAAAAGAGACTTCCGGTGCAGTTGTTAGAATTCAGCGTCAAATGAAAATTGCGCAAAGCCGACAAAAGAGTTATGCAGACAAAAGGCGGAGATCCTTAGAGTTTGATGAAGGAGACTTCATGTTTCTCAACGTATCGCCTATGAAGGGGATTATGCGTTTCGGTAAGAAAGGGAACTAAGTCCAAGATATATTAGACCTTATGAAATTATCGAACGCATTGGAAGGGTCGCTTACAGATTAGCGTTACCTCCTGAATTGTCGGCAGTGCATAATGTATTTCATGTGTCGATGCTGAGAAAGTATATACCAGACCCGTCCTATGTGTTGAAGCATGAGCCTATTCAAATCCACGAGGATTTGACATATGAGGAACAACCTATTCGAGTACTGGCTCGTGAAGAGAAAGTACTAAGGAATAAGACAATCCCACTAGTGAAGATTCTGTGGAAAAATCACAACATTGAAGAAGCTATGTGAGAACGAGAAGACGAGATGAGGAGTTTATACCCCTACTTGTTCTAATTTTCAAGGACGAAAATTTTATAAGGAGGGGTGAATGTGACAACCGGGAAATTCAGGCAATTCTCGGAAGAAAATGTACAAATGTATGTGTATAACAATTTGTACCATTTAAAGAGTGAAATAAATGTATTTATATTGTTTAGAATATATGAAAATGTTCTAACAATACTGACGAGTAAAAATTCAGTGTTGGAAAAATTCACTGAGTTGAAACGGGTGAAACGGTGCCAAAAACGGCATTGAAAACCCTAACCGGGACAATAAAAGACGGAAAACTTCCGGGATTAATTTTGATCAAACGTGTAATGACCACCATTTTCATGACACCTACTTACCATGTAATAAGTCATTAAGAAATAAAATGGACATAATTTAATGTCTTTTAGTACAATTTAAGTAACACGGTCAGGTACACAGCCGTGTGAGTGACCATGTGCCATTCGGACTGTGTATCTATTAAGAGCCATGTGAGTGTACATAGTCGTGTAGTGTAACACGGTCAAGTATACGATCGTGTAAGAGGCTGTGTACCGCTCAGATAGATGAATGTATTTCAAAGACATGGTCGTGTTGAGTAGTCTCAACTAGTACATGTCTATGTCTGAAATGTACACGCTCGTGTTGCGTTGCACACGCACGTGTAAGAGTCCGTGTAATAAGCCGAGAGTCACTGTAATGACTCTCATGAATTATGAAACTTAATTACTATGTAATGATGTAATTAAGTTAATAAGCACAGTGTGCTTTTCAGTTGAATGAATTAAACAGGAATAGTAACGTTTAATTACTATTCATACAGTGAAAGGGGCAACCGACAGTGAAATCGGTCCACTCTATTATGTGAGTATGCGTTGAGACACGCAATATCAAGAAACCGGTCTAGACGACCATTTCATGATACAGAACTGATGAGCTAGTCATCAGTACGCTCAGACTGGTCATCTGAGCGCAGCAGTGATAATTGCCCTAATAGATATACAGTATTGAGAAAAGTGGTCTAGATGACCTCTTCTCGCCCAGAGACTGACAAAATCAGAGTCAGAACGCTCAGATTAGTCAGTCAGATAGTGAATAGTGATTAGTGAATAGTGAGAAAAGCTGTGTTAGGTTAGTGGCCAAGATGGCCTTAATCTGGCATAAAACTGATATATTAATAGTCAGCAGGCTCAATCTGGTCAATTGAGCACAAAATATAGATTTTTTTTAAGGGATACACAGTATCGGCATGAGGGTCAAGACGACCTTTTCTCGTCCCGAAACTGATATATTTAGACTCAGGACGCCCAAATTAGTCAATCGGGCACCTGACACGTTTTTCAAGACGGGGTCATACAGATCCCGAAAACTGGTCTAGAAGACCTCAGATGGACGTAAAACTGATAAATTTGAAATCAGCACGTCCAAATTAGTCAAGAGAAACTGTTTGAATTTTCACGCAAAAACGCCTCGTTATGCGTGCACAGTGTCAACACAGTGTAGGCCTAACCATGGTATCAAAAAATTGGTCAAGATAACCTTTTCTTGATATAAAACTGATATATTTGGAATAAGAATGCTCAAGTTAGTCATTTGAGCACAAAAAGTAATTTTTGACCGAGAACCATGCAGTATCGGGAAACTGGTCGAGACGACCTCGGATGAAGATAAAACTGATATATTTGGGTTCAGCACGCCCAAATTAGTCAGTATAGCCTATCTTAAAATTTTTCAAAAAATTAGTATAAAAGGACGAGATTTTTGGGACTATTGAAAAATAGCCCCCACAATTTTTCCAAATCCCATTTCCTCCCCCAACACCACACGAGGATGAACATTGACCGACCATCGAATCCGGCCTCCGTTTTCGACACCGCCGGCACCATTGGAAAGCTCTCGACTAGCTGAGTCCAACGGTGTGCCGAGTCGACGGAACCGACGCAGGAAAACGCCACACGCACCGCCTAAAGTCGCCGGTGGCCGAACTTTTCAAACCGTGATTTCTTCGCCGTCCGACGTCCAAATGCCACAATTCCGGTCCCAATGGATTCGTGGTGAAAAGTAGAACAAAACCCAGACTTCATTTCACGTCAACAGCCGCCGGATCATGCCGCCCAAGGTTCACCGTCGCCGTCGCCATCGCCGCCGTCGAATCTCACTATTTCGGCGGAGTTGAGTTGCAAGGTGGGTATTAAAATGCTCAGAACAACACGTAGATCAAAAGCCCCAAATCAATTTTGGGCAACAACGCTTGAAAATGAAGATCCAACACCGCCGCCGTCGCCGACTTTTCGAGGGCCGATTTCCGGTGATAGGAGCCTCGATTGGTGAAATTGACACCACCAATGGGTTCCCCTCGTCGAGTTCTTCAAGATGGTGGTCGCCACTACCATTGCCGCCGTAGTCAATGCCGGTCAACGGCGGTCAACACCGGTTAACGGCGACCCGGAGACCGAAAATTGAAGAATGGCCCGTTGGCCTATTTTTGACGTTCCGGACACATCCGCGGCATCGGATTTGCAAACCGGAGTTTCAAAAGTGGAGAACAATGATTCAAAGATTGTGCGATCGAGATCGAACGGTTCACCCGACCGCCGACGGGAACGATTTTGGTAGTGGTTTTGATCCCTTGATTCCTCAGTTTATTATTAGAAATAATTATGTATTAATTATGGTTTACTGACTTGAGGAATTCTAAGAAAAAGGGATGAAATGTTGAAGAAGAGAATGTGAGGAAATGTGAATATTTTTACGTAAAAAGATGAGCTTTTACGTAAAAATTAGGCCTCTGGTTTAGTACGTGGCAGGTTAGAATAGGTTAGATGGTTTTGAGGTGTTTCCTAAACGTCGGAAACCCAAAAATTAAGTGGAAATGCAGCCGAAATTTCAAAACGGCACAAAGGGGTATTTTAGAAAACGATGGGTTAATATGTGATCGGGATGGAAACCCGAGCCCCCTCGATGACCTAGGTCCAGGAAAGAAGGACAGACGTTTACAGGATTAGTGAACCGCCCAATTATAAATCTCGAAATGTAAGAAAACGACCCCTAGATCGGAATAGTGCCACCTGAGGGATGGGTGTGATCTAAGTATAAAATTTGGGGCGATTACATCGGTAACAGTAACCCGACAGGCTAAATGGTCATACGGGAGGTATTCAGTTAGTTGACTGGTCGGTTAGCCAGTCAAGGACCAAGTCGGAATGGGATAGTGAGAGACAATGATTAATTTGTCAAGTAGACAAATTAATCAAGCACGATTAGAAATTAGATATCAAAATTCCCAAAGTAGAGCAGTTGGGTACCGATAGGCATCGGTACCACACAACGATAAGTTTATTAGTTCCTAATGATAGAGTGACCTAAGAGAGATGTTAATTAATTTATTGGGTAAATAAATTAATTAACAATGATTAGAAAATCAAATTCTTAAGAAGAGGGCAATTAGTACCGATAAGGATCGGTACCACATAACGAGAATTTTTATTAGTCACTAATGACCACGGTGACCTAAGAGTGAATGTTAATGTAATGCATTATGATTACAGGGAGGTACCTGTATTGTGACGAAGGCGAGAGTATAAACTGTCTGCTGACAGGTAAGTACAACTCCGCCTGCAGCATGAATAAAATGATGTTAAAATGATGCTTTTTCGGTATTTTAAGTATGTATCTTGCACACGATGCTGCACAGCATACATAAGAGCATATAGTTTCACAATCGAGTAGATTGATGAAAGAACAAGATAGAAGCCATAGATCCCTACCGCGTAGGATTGGGGATAGCTTAGAGAAGCGTATGGCTAGAACAGTTAAACAAGATGGAAATAAATAGGTGTGTCGTACCGGATCCTTCAGTCGAAGGGGTTTCCAGTTAAAGAAAGTTAAGGCCAAAAGTTGAGCATCAGTTGATGGCTCTTCGGCATTAGTTGAGCTCGGGCGTTACCGTTGGTCTGCGCGCACACGGTACTGACACATGGGCCCTAAATAGACAAGAAAAGAAAAGAAAAGTTTGAAGCATAAATGAACATAACCGGACCATGCATTAGTTATAGTTCGCTATGCTTTCTTTTTCAATAGAGTGCATACAGTACACGATGCTTCTGTCATGCATAAAGTATGTGAAGTTTTATATTCAGTGTTATGACATGTTATGTGATGACATGATATGTGAGCTGATATGTGATATGCTTATATGGTATGTGATTTATTAAGTGATATATGTCATGCTTATGATTTTAAGTATGTACTATGTTCTAAACATGTTTTGCGGTTAACATGTTGTACTTACTGGGCGTAAAGCTCACGGAGTGTGTTCATGCTATAGGTAAGCATCCTATAGCGTAAACATCAAGGGACAATAATGGTGGCAGAGGTGGATGTGAGGATGAGGTTATGGATGCACCGCGAGTATTCTTCCGCACAGTGTGAGTAAATAATATTTTGAATGGTGACAGATAAATAGTATTTTGAATAGTAAAGGTTAAACGGTATTTTGGAACAGTAAACAGTATATGTATGAGTAGTATATTTAAATAGTATTTGGTAAATAGTAATCAGATAAACAAGTATATAATTATGTATGTATAATTGAAATCCTTATGTTTTTCAAATTCCGCATTTTAATAGTATGCGTACGTGAATAGTAAATACGTACGCGTATATAAAAAAAAAATTTCCCTCTAAATTTATGGTATTAAATTCAGCAAGTTTAAGTATCGGTTTTAAAGAAGAAGTATAAGTAAAAGTTAAAGAAGCAAGTAATAGTTTTCAGTGACGGTCCGGGCCGCTGAGGGCACGGGGCGCCACAAAACGGAAGCAGTTTAAATTGATCCGACTGCACAGGAGACCTCAGGAACACGCCGGGACGATTTTAGGAAAATTTCGGCTCGAACCGGTATCGGTTAAAAAGTAGTCGAATTAATGTGAATAGTGAAAGTCAAAGTCAACATATGCTTTTACATTTATGACATCATAAATCCATTTAATAAATGGAAGGAAAATGGTGGTTGGTAGAATTAATGGCCATGATTAAGTTGTCTTTTTGATCTAAAGGCCAAGATTTGGTCAAAAATTAACCATTTTAATTTTTGGAAAATATGGAAAGAATTAGGTTGAAATGTGTTGATTTTTGATTGGTGGAAAGCCAAATTAATTGGCTTTTTGGTGGGTTAAGTTGGCAAAACTTGAACATAATGGCCGAAACACATTTCAAGCCAAAAACCATAACAAAAAAATTTTCTAAGTCATTTTCATGGTGGAGCCGTGAGTAACCCAAGAGAAACCAAGTTATTTCTTCCATCTTTCTTCACAAAATTGGTGTCAAACCTTTCATTGAAGCCTAAGGAAGCAAGTGAACAAGGTAACTCTCTTTGGATTGAATTTTTTCTTGATTTTTCTTCAAGAAATCCGTGTGATGAATAGTAGAAAAGATGGAAAAATTTTTGGTTGTTTTCATTTATTTGGTGCTTGGATTTTGTTAAGGGTGTAATTAGGAAGAAAACCATGTATTTGGTTGAAAGAAAAACCAAATTTTGGTTGGTTTTCCAAGGGTAAAACCGTGGGTTACCAAGAGTAATCAATGAGGAATTTTTATGGTATAAGTGTTAACATGCTTTAAATTACATTTTGGTTAAGTAAAAAGCATGATTTGCATTATGGAAAGCTTGGAAAAAATTTTGGTGTGGACTTACCTAATGTGGCTGTGGGTTACTTAGGGTTTGGTGGAAAATTTTGCATGGTTTATTTGATATTTGGATGATTTAAATCATGCATTTTATAATGTAAATGATGGAATTGTAATTGAAAGCAAGAAAAGAAAATTTGGGGTATGTTTTCCTTAGTGTGGCCGTGGGTTATGTGAGGATAAAAACCCTAGGAATTTTGTTGAAAAATGCAATGAAATTGGCTTGAAAATGTGTTAGAAAATGACATTTGAATAGCCTAAAAATTGGTGGAAAATTTGAGAAGTTTTGGTTAGGTTTTGATTGTCAAAATCGTGGCCAAACACTAAGGGCAAAATTGAAAAAAATTTGTGTAATGTGGTTCAAAATGCGAATTTGGAATTTTGTGAGCTTTTATGTAAAAGTTTGGAAAACTTTTACATAAAATAGGCTTGTGGTATAGTACGTGACAGGTACATATGGTTTGAGGCGTACCTAACGCCGGTAGCCTTAAAATTACGCCGAAATGCTGCCGAAATTTCGAAAACAGCATTTAGGGTAAAATGGGAATTAAAAATAAAAGTTTAGGGTCGGGTCGGTAACCCGAGTCCCTAACGGAAAATTGAATAAGGAAAACCTAAGGGGTGGTTCGTGAATAGTAATCCGTCCCCTAAAAATGTAAAACGCGAGTGAAACTGAAAAACCGACCCCGAGGGGGGGCGTTTTATGAAATAAAATAAAGGTCCGAGTCGGGAACGGAAAATCCGAACCTCGGAGACCTAGATGGGGAATGTCTAGATGAACGTTTTAAATATTAGTTAAACGTCCATTTGAGGCTCCGAAACGATAGAAAATCACTAAACCGACGTAAGGGTCGGAATAGTGCTTCCCGAGGGTCGGGAAAGTGAAAAGCGAAAATAAAATAGACATGAACCCGGTAACGATTAGAAAAGAGTCATAAAAGTTCCTGAGAGCCAAAAATGCAGTCTGGATCGGGAAAATTCCGTCAGGGGCAAAATCGTAATTTTGCCAAAATATAGGGGTAAAATTGGAATTTTGTAAAAGTTGAGGAAAATGGGGGAAAATGATAAATAAAGCCTAAAAAAGTTATAAATAGGTTTTATTTAAGCTTTTAAATGAAAAATAAAAGCTATAAATGGAAATAAAATTTAACAGACAAGGTTTTGTCTGTAGGATCCAAAAAAAATCGACCTACAAGGAGGGCGATCAAAGATCCAAGAGAGAAAAAAGGGAAGAGACCGATAAGGTAAGTTCAGACATTTACCTGTCTGCAACATATAGCATTATTGTTGCTAACTTTAATGTACTAACTATAAGTTAGGTACATATGTGCTACGGGCACTATTATAGAGTAGAGAGAGAGACGTAATGTGCTACGGGCACTATTGAGAATGGACACATTGTTAATTGTGCTTCGGGCACTAGAGCGAGGTTAATGAAACTCACTCACCTAAAATTAAAATGTGAACCATTCCTAACCACGGGACAATGTGAAGTCACCAGGTTAGAATTTTAAAAAGTCAGTAATGAAACCACTTTCTGGCGTACCAGCCTTCCGTACAGGGAGGTATAATTTGCCTTCGGGGCTATGAGATTAAGGCTGTGGAGGTCAGCACTGATGTACCGCTCCCAGTCATATACTATTTTGCCTTCGGGGCTATGAGATTAAGGCTGTGGAGGTCAGCACTAATGTACCGCTCCCAGTCATGCGCACTTAAATAGTACTGCCAACCTGAGCTCAAAACCAGAACATAAGTAAAGATAATTACCTAAAACTGAAATTATGCCATAATTGAGCATAAGACAGTTTCGTGAGGGTACTAACATCGCGGTAGATGTATTGTTGATATACTGTATTGTAGTCAAAGTTACTATTCATGTATGAATAGTAGTCAAAGTTACTATTCACATATGAATAGTATCAACGGTACTATTCGTGATGAATAGTACTATTCATAGAAATTTTATTTCTTGCATGTTTGAACTTACTGAGCCTGTAGCTCACCATTTTTGCTTATGTTGCAGGTAAGCGACCAGCTCAGTAGCTTGTTTGACTGGATGGCAGACGGGATAGCGTGTGTCAAATGGGATAAATGGGCGAGGGATATGGTCCTGCCAGAGTCTTTCCGCTGAGCGATCAAAAGGGAAGGAAAAAAAAAAGAAACAGTCTTTTGTAATATTATATATTTTACGAAAGTACTGTAATATGTAAATTACTTTGTATTTGCCAACAAAGTAAATAGTGGGAAATGTTTTACATGATGTTTAAAGAAAAAAAAAATTTCCCCAAAAACGTCATGATTTAAAGAGAGAAAGATTAGCCGGCGACCCATGAGAGTACAATCTATCGCAGTTAGCGATAAAGCTTAACTGTAATAATATTGTATGATCTCTACAAGGGGCGAGCTGCCACAGTTTTTAAAAGTGGTTCTTGAACCATTGACCGAAACTGTTTTAAAACTTGCTTGAAACGACTTAATTTACAAATTTGGTGAACATAAAACTTTTCACCCTCGATGAGATGAACTATCTTGTGTTATCTCAGAGCTCAAATCAAACTCTAACAGATCCTAAACTTATCAAACCCGTGGCTAACTTGTGTCCAGTTTTAGTAAAATCCCAGTTTTACGCTTATTTAAAAACGGCTTTGTTTGAGGCCCGAAATGGCCAAATTTTTAAATCATACATAAGTCATCTTAAAGATTTCAACGAAATCTACAAACTTTCATGTTGACTCCTAGATCCAGTTCAGACTCTAAGTTGGTCATTTTCAACAAAACCCAAGACTGTTCCTATGCTCAAGAAATTTTGTCCCAATTTTGGACTCCGGTTAAATACTACTCGAAAAGTCTATCTTAAAATCATTTTTGGCCAAAAGCTATTCATGCAAAAACGACCGTAACGAAATTTTCTTAAAACTTTGTGTTTTACCAAATCCCTAATTCAGACCCTATGGGGGTCAAAAATGGCCAAACATGTAGCCAAAAACTAGGGATAGATTTATTTGTCCAATAATCTTAAACGTCCACACACACACACACACACACATCCATCCATAAAAATTTTAACCATAATCACATAATCTTAAAAATAAAAAGCTAAGGGCTCAAAATAAACTTATTACAACCCCTTGCACAAATAAATATACATAAATTTCCTTGATTAAAACTTAAAAATAACTAAACGACAAAAAGGGGGTTTTCGGTTTTACCTTACGTGCTATGAACCAAGCACAACCGAACCGAGGCTTGGGTGACCCAAAAATGTGACAACCGGGAAATTCAGGCAATTCTCGGATGAAAATGTACAAATGTATGCATATAACAATTTGTACTATTTAAAGAGTGAAATAAATGTATTTATATTGTTTAGAATATATGAAAATGTTCTAATAATACTGACGAGTAAGAATTCAGTGTTGGAAAAATTCACTGAGTTGAAACGGGCGAAACGGTGTCAAAACCGGCATTGAAAACCCTAACCTGGGCAACAAAAGACGGAAAACTTCTGGGATTAATTTTGATCGAACGGAAGCAACTTAAATTGATCCGATTGCACAGGAGACCTCAGGAACACACCGGGATGATTTCAGGAAAATTTTGGCTCGAACTGGTATCGGTCAAAAAGTAGTCGAATTAATGTGAATAGTGAAAGTCAAAGTCAACTTTACTTTAGCATTTATGACATCATAAATCCCTTTAATAAATGGGATTAAAATGGTGGTTGGTAGCATTAATGGCCATGATTCATTTACTTTTTGATCTAAAGGCCAAGATTTGGCCAAAATTCATCATTTTTAATTTGTGAAAATTATGGAAAGTATTGGTGTTGAAAGGTGGTGAAATCTCATTGGTGGAAAGCCAAATTAATTGGCTTATTGCATGGTTAAGTCGGCAAAACTTAACAAAAGTGGCCGAAGTCAAATTTCAAGCCAAAAACCAAAGAAAAAAATGCTAAGTGTTCTTCCATGGTGGAGCCGTGAGTAACCCAAGGGAAACCATGCTATTCCTTCAATTTTTCTTCACCAAATTTGTGTCAAAACATTCCTTGAAGACAAAGGAAGCAATTGACTAAGGTAACTTCCCTTGCACTTAACTTTTTCTTGGTTTTTCTTCAAGAAAACCGTGGGGTGAATAGTGAAATAAGATGGAAAATTTTTGGTTGTTTTCCATGATTTGATGCTTGGGTTTTATTAAGGGTGTAATAGGGAAGAAAACCATGTATTTGGTTTAAAGAAAAACCAAAAATTTGTTGGTTTTCCAAGGGAAAAACTGTGGGTTACCTTAGGTAAACAATGAAAAATTTTTGTGGTTTAATTGATAACATGCTTTCAAGTTAAATTTTGTGAAGAATAAACCATGAATTTCATTATGGAAAGCTTGAAAAAAATTTTGGTGTGCATTTACATAATGTGGCCGTGGGGTTACCTAAGGGTTTGGAAGAAAAATTTGCATGGTTTTATGTGATGTTTGGTTAATTGAAATCATGCATTTTAATATGTAAATGATGAATTTATAATTGAAAGCATGAAACAAAAATGGTGTGCATGATTTTCATGCATTGGCCGTGGGTTATATATGGTAAAAAACCCTAAGAAATTTGGTTGAAAAATGCACTGAAATGGGCTTGAAAATGTGTTAAGAAAATGATATTTTAATAGCCTAAAATGTGGTTGAAAATTTGGGAAGTTTTAGTTCGGTTTGATTGTCAAAACCGTGGCAAAAAGTAAGGGTAAAAAATGAAAAATTTTTGGTGTAATGTGGTTCAAAATGTGAATTTGGAATTCTGTGAGCTTTTATGTAAAAGTTGGAAAACTTTTACATAAAATAGGCTTGTGGTATAGTACATGGCAGGTACATATGGTTCGAGGCGTACCTAACGCCGGAAGACTTAAAATTACGCCGAAAGCCTTAAAATTACGCCGAAATGCTGCCGAAATTTCGAAAACAGCATTTGGGGTAAAATGGAAATAAAAATAAAAAGTTTAGGGTCGGGTCGGAAACCCGAGTCCCTAATGGAAAATTTGATAAGGAAAACCTAAGGGGTGGTTCGTGAATAGTAACCCGTGTGATGATCAGGAAATATGCAGTATCAAGAAATTGGTTAAAATGACATTTTCTTGATATGAAACTGATATATTTAGACTCAGGATGCCCAAATTAGTCAATCAGGCACCTGGCACGTTTTTCGAGACGGGATCACACAGATCCTGAAAACTGATCGAGATGACCTCGAATGAAGTTGAAACTGATAAATTTGGATTCAGCACGTCCAAATTAGTCAGTATAGCCTATTTGTATGCTCAAATTAGCTAATTGAGCAAAAAGGTAATTTTTGATCGAGAATTCACAGTACCGGAAACTGGTCAAGATGACCTCAGATGAAAATAAAACTGATATATTTGGATTCAGAACGTCCAAATTAGTCAGGATAGTCCATGTTGAAATTTTGGGCGAAGAAGTATATAAAGGGCGAAAAATCAGAAATTTAAGAAATAAGCCCATAACTTTCTCTTATTTTCTCTTTCCACCCCTTACCTGAAAATAAACAGTAACCAACCATCGGAAACGGTGTCCGTTTTCGACACCGCCGGTGTCATCGGAAAGCTCTCACCGAGCTGAGTCCAACGGTGGGTCGACTCGACGGAACAGCCGCCGCACGCCGCCGCACGTGCCGCTCGAATGCCGCCGGAGCCGAGAAATTCGATCGCCGATATCTCCTCCGTTCGGCCACCGTTTGCCACGAAACCGGTCCCAAAAGTTTCGTGGTGAAGAGAGGAGCAAAACCCATGCCACTGATCGTCTCAACACCGGCGGAATCGCGCTGTCCAAGCTTCGAAAAAGTCGGTGAAATGCCGCCCTGGAGCCGCCGTCGAAACGCCCGATTCCGGCCGAGTTGAAGTGCGCCGTTGGTGCAGAAATGACCGCAGGGCTGAGGGGAGCAAAAGCCCTCAACCAATTTTGGGAAAAAGGTCCGGCACGGCGGAGTTCCACCGTCGCCGCCGTGACCGTGGTTTTCGAGGGAATTTTCCGACGATAGGGGCCTCCAAACATGAAATTGAGGTCACCAATGGATTCCTCTCGTCGAGTTCTTCAAGATGGGCTACTCATTTGCCACCGTCGCCGCCGTCAACCGCCGGTCAACGGCGAGTCAACGCCGGTCAACGCCGGTCAACGGCGACCGGAGACCAAAAATTTAAGAATGGCCCGTTGGCCTATTTTCGATGTTCCGGACACATCCGCGACGTCAGAATTGCAAGACGGAGTCTCAAAGGCAAAGAACGGAGAGTTAAAGTTTATCCGCGTGAAACCGAACAGTTCGTTCGATCGCCAGTGGAACGATTCCGGTAGTGACTTCGGTCCCTCCATTCCTGAGATTAATGTTTTTGGAATGAGTATATATGAATTATGTATTCTGCATTGTGAAATTGTAAGAAAAATGGACTATGTGTATGAAAATAGTCAAATGAGAAAAAGTGAAAAATGTAAAGATTTTTACGTAAAAAGTTGAGTTTTTACGTAAAAATATAGGCTCTGATACCACCTGTTACGGCCCGCCCTACGTAGGGTTAAACAGTACTATTACAGTCAGCCACTGTTGCCAACTGCGATAGACTGCAACCACTTGAGTCGTCGGCAACTTACTTATAACTTACTTCTAACTTATTCTGATACCATCTATAATAGCTGGTATCTTACTTTTAACATACTTTCTTTAACATGCTTACTCTACTTCCATATTTTTATGTTGAAATAACATGTAAATGTTGTGAAATGATATGTCTAAGTGATGAACAAAGATGAAATGAAATCTTTGTACCCCTACTTGACTTAATTTTCGAGGACGAAAATTTTATAAGGAGGGGTGAATGTGATGATCAGGAAATATGCAGTATCAAGAAATTGGTTAAAATGACATTTTCTTGATATGAAACTGATATATTTAGACTCAGGATGCCCAAATTAGTCAATCAGGCACCTGACACGTTTTTCGAGACGGGATCACACAGATCCTGAAAACTGATCGAGATGACCTCGAATGAAGTTGAAACTGATAAATTTGGATTCAGCACGTCCAAATTAGTCAGTATAGCCTATTTGTATGCTCAAATTAGCTAATTGAGCAAAAAGGTAATTTTTGATCGAGAATTCACAGTATCGGAAACTGGTCAAGATGACCTCAGATGAAAATAAAACTGATATATTTGGATTCAGAACGTCCAAATTAGTCAGGATAGCCCATGTTGAAATTTTGGGCGAAGAAGTATATAAAGGGCGAAAAATCAGAAATTTAAGAAATAAGCCCATAACTTTCTCTTATTTTCTCTTTCCACCCCTTACCCGAAAATGGACAGTAACCGACCATCGGAAACGGTGTCCGTTTTCGACACCGCCGGTGTCATCGGAAAGCTCTCACCGAGCTGAGTCCAACGGTGGGTCGACTCGACGGAACAGCCGCCGCACGCCGCCGCTCGAATGCCGCCGGAGCCGAGAAATTCGATCGCCGATATCTCCTCCGTCCGGCCACCGTTTGCCACGAAACCGGTCCCAAAAGTTTCGTGGTGAAGAGAGGAGCAAAACCCATGCCACCGATCGTCTCAACACTGGCGGAATCGCGCCGTCCAAGCTTCGAAAAAGTCGGTGAAATGCCGCCCTGGAGCCACCGTCGAAATGCCCGATTCCGGCCGAGTTGAAGTGCGCCGTTGGTGCAGAAATGACCGCAGGGCTGAGGGGAGCAAAAGCCCTCAACCAATTTTGGGAAAAAGGTCCGGCACGGCGAAGTTCCACCGTCGCCGCCGTGACCGTGGTTTTCGAGGGAATTTTCCGACGATAGGGGCCTCCAAACATGAAATTGAGGTCACCAATGGATTCCTCTCGTCGAGTTCTTCAAGATGGGCTACTCATTTGCCACCGTCGCCACCGTCAACCGCCGGTTAACGGCGAGTCAATGCCAGTCAACGCCGGTCAACGGCGACCGGAGACCAAAAATTTAAGAATGGCCCGTTGGCCTATTTTCGATGTTCCGGACACATCCGCGACGTCAGAATTGCAAGACGGAGTCTCGAAGGCAAAGAACGGAGAGTTAAAGTTTATCCGCGCGAAACCGAACAGTTCGTTCGATCGCCAGTGGAACGATTCCGGTAGTGACTTCGGTCCCTCCATTCCTGAGATTAATGTTTTTGGAATGAGTATATATGAATTATGTATTCTGCATTATGAAATTGTAAGAAAAATGGACTATGTGTATGAAAATAGTCAAATGAGAAAAAGTGAAAAATGTAAAGATTTTTACGTAAGAAGTTGAGTTTTTACTTAAAAATATAGGCTCTGATACCACCTGTTACGGCCCGCCCTACGTAGGGTTAAACAGTACTATTACAGTCAGCCACTGTTGCCAACTGCGATAGACTGCAACCACTTGGGTCGTCGGCAACTTACTTTTAACTTGCTTCTAACTTATTCTGATACCATCTATAATAGCTGGTATCTTACTTTTAACATACTTTCTTTAACATGCTTACTCTACTTCCATATTTTTATGTTCAAATGGGAAGTAGAGTAAGCATGTTAAAGAAAGTATGTTAAAAGTAAGATACCAGCTATTATAGATGGTATCAGAATAAGTTAGAAGCAAGTTAAAAGTAAGTTGCCGACGACCCAAGTGGTTGCAGTCTATCGCAGTTGGCAACAGTGGCTGACTGTAATAGTACTGTTTAACCCTACGTAGGGCGGGCCGTAACAACCCGTCCCCTTAAAAATGTAAAACGCGAGTGAAATTGAAAACCGACCCCGAGGGGGGGGGGGGGGCGTTTTTGGAAACGAAATAAAGATCCGAGTCGGGAACAGAAAATCCGAACCTCGGAGACCTAGGTCGGGAATGTCTAGATGAACGTTTTAAATACTAGTGAAACGCCCATTTGAGACTCCGAAACGATAGAAAATCGCTAAACCGACGTAAGGGTCGGAATAGTGCTTCCCGAGGGTCGGGAAAGTGAAAAGTGGAAGTAAAATAAAAACGAACCCGGTAATGATTAGAAAAGAGTCAAAAAAGTTCCTGAGAGCCAAAAAATGCAGTCTGGATCGGGAAAGTTTCCGTCAGGGGCAAAATTGTAATTTTGCCAAAATATAGGGGCAAAATCGTAATTTTGCCAAAATACAAGGGCAAAATTATAATTTTGCAAAAGTTGAGAAAAAATGGGGAAAATGATAAATAAAGCCTAAAAAGTTATAAATAGGTTTTATTTCAGCTTTTAAATGAAAAATAAAAGCTATAAATGGAAATGAAATTAACAGACAAGGTTTTGTCTGTAGGACCCAAAAATCGACTTACAAGGAAGGCGATCAAAGATCCACAAGAGAAAAAGAGAAGAGACTGATAAGGTAAGTTCAGACATTTACCTGTCTGCAACATATAGCATTATTGTTGCTAATTTTAATGTACTAACTATAAGTTAGATACATATGTGCTACGGGCACTATTATAGAGTAGAGAGAGAGACGTAATGTGCTACGGGCACTATTGAGAATGGACACATTGTTAATTGTGTTTCAGGCACTAGAGCGAGGTTAATGAAACTCTCTCCCCTAAAATTAAAATGTGAACCATTCCTAACCACGGGACAATATGAAGTCACCGGGTTAGAATTTAAAGAGTCGGTAATGAAACCACCTTCTGGCGTACCAGCCTTCCGTACAGGGAGGTATTTTTGCCTTCGGGGCTATGAGAATAAGGCTGTGGAGGTCAGCACTGATGTACCGCTCCCAGTCATGTACAATTTTGCTTTCGGGGCTATGAGATTAAGGCTGTGGAGGTCAGCACTAATGTACCGCTCCCAGTCATGCGCACTTAAATGGTACTGCCAACCTGAGCTTAAAACCAGAACATAAGCAAAGATAATTACCTAAAACTGAAACTATACCATAATTGAGCATAAGACAGTTTAGTGAGAGTACTAACATCGCGGTAGATGTACTGTTGTGACACTGTGTTGTGGTCAACCTTACTATTCACATATGAATAGTGGTCAAAGTTACTATTTATGTATGAATATTGGTCAAAGGTACTATTCACGATGAATAGTACTATTCATAGAAATTTTATTTCTTGTATGTTTGAACTTACTGAGCCTGTAGCTCACCATTTTTGCTAATGTTGCAGGTAAGCGACCAGCTCAGTAGCTTATTTGACTGGATGCGGACGGGATAGCGCGTGTCAAATCAGATAACTGGGCGAGGGATATGGTCCTGCCAGAGTCTTTCCGCTGAGCGATAAAAAGGGAAGGAAAAAAAAAAAAAGAAATAGTCTTTTGTAATATTACATATTTACGAAAGTACTGTAATATGTAAATTGCTTTGTACTTGCCAACAAAGTAAATAGTGGGAATTGTTTTACATGATGTTTAAAGAAAAAAAAAATTTCCCAAAAACGTCATGATTCAAAAAGAAAGAGAGATAAGCCGGCGACCCATGAGAGTACAATCTATCGCAGTTAGCGATAAAGCTCAACTGTAATAGTATTGTATGATCTCTACGAGGGGCGGGCTGCCACAAAAAATTTCCATGTGAACCAAAAGGGATTGAGGGTTGGCTTGTGCTAGAAAGGACACCAAAATTTTGCTCTTATCATCAAACTAAAATAACAACTAAAAACCACAAAGATTGGTTCTAGAATCTTACCCTTGAATGATCTTGAGATGGCTTGGATGGAAACCTCCTAACACAAGCTTGATGATGTGTGACGGCCCGCCCTTCGTAGAGATCATACAATACTATTACAGTTAAGCTTTATCGCTAACTGCGATAGATTGTACTCTCATGGGTCGCTGGCTAATTAATCTCTCTTTAAATCATGACGTTTTTAGGGAAAATTTTTTTTTTAAAAAACATCATGTAAAATATTATCCACTAATCACTTTGTTTATAAGTACAAAGTAATTTACATAATACAGTACTTTCGCAAAATATATATTTACAAAAGAACTGTTTTCTTTTTCCCTTTCTCTGTTATCGCTCAGCGGAAAGACTCTGGCAGGACCATATCCCTCGCCTCCTATCCCATTTGACACGCACTATCCCGTCCGCCATCCAGTCATACAAAGCTACTAAGTTGGTCGCTTACCTACAACATAAGCAAAAATGGTGAGCTACAGGCTCAGTAAGTTCAAATATGCAAGAAATAAAATTTCTATGAATAGTACTATTCATCATGAATAGTAATGTTAACACTATTTACCATGAATAGTAACTTTGACCACTACTCATTATGAATAGTAAGTTTGACTACAACACAGTATATCAACAATACATCTAACGCAATGTTAGTACCCTCACGGAACTGTCTTATGCTCAATTATGGCATAGCTTCAGTTTTAGGTAATTATCTTTAATTATGTTCTGGTTTTAAGCTCAGGTTGGCAATATCATTTAAGTGTGCATGACTGGGAGTGGTACATTAGTGCTGGCCTCCACAACCTTAATCTCATAGCTCCGAAGGCAAAATTATACATGACTGGGAGCGGTACATCAGTGCTGACCTCCACAGCCTTAATCTCATCATCATAGCCCTGAAGGAAAAATTTACCTCCCTATACGGAAGGCTGGTACGCCAAAAGTGGTTTCATTACTGACTTTTTAAAGTTCTAACCCGGTGACTTCATATTGGCCCGTGGTTAGGAATGGTTCACGTTTTAATTTTAGGTGAGTGAGTTTCATTAACCTCGCTCTAGTGCCCGAAGCACAATTTACTATGTGTCCCATTCTCAATAGTGCCCATAGCACATTTCGTCTCTCTCTCTACTCTATAATAGTGCCCGTAGCACATTTGTACCTAACTTATAGTTAGTACATCAAAGTTAGCAACAATAATGCTATATGTTACAGACAGGTAAATGTCTGAACTTACCTTATCAGTTTCTTCCCCTTTTCTTTCTTGGATCTTTGATCGCCCTCCTTGTAGGTCAATTTCGGGATCCTACAGACAAAACCTTGTCTGTTAATTTTATTTCCATTTATAGCTTTTATTTTTCATTAAAAAGCTTAAATAAAACCTATTTATAACTTTTTAGGCTTTATTTATCATTTTCCCCATTTTTCTCAACTTTTACAAAATTACGATTTTACCCCTATATTTTGGTAAAATTACAATTTTGCCCCTGACGGAATTTTCTCAATCCAGACTATATTTTTGGCTCTCAAGAACTTTTCTGACTCTTTTCTATTCATTACCGGGTTCGTTTCTATTTTATTTCCATTTTTTACTTTCCCGACCCTCGGGAAGCACTATTCCGACCCTTACATCGGTTTAGTGATTTTCTAATATTTCGGAGCCTCAAATGGACGTTTTACTAGTATTTCAAACGTTCATCTAGACGTTCCCGATCTAGGTCTCCGAGGCTCGGATTTTCCGTATCCGACTCGGACCTTTATTTTGTTTCCCAAAAACGCCCCCCCTCAGGGTCGGTTTTTCAGTTTCACTCGCGTTTTACATTTTTAAGGGGATGGGTTACTATTCATGAACCACCCTTAGGTTTTCCTTATTCAATTTCCCTTTAAGGACTCGGGTTCCCGACCCGACCCTAAACTTTTATTTTTAATTCTCTTTTTACCCTAAATGCCGTTTTCGAAATTTCTGCAGCATTTCGACGTAAATTTAAGGCTACCGGCGTTAGGTACGCCTCGAACCATATGTACCTGCCACGTACTAGACCACAAGCCTATTTTATATAAAAGTTTCCCAAAATTTTACATAAAAGCTCACAAAATTTCAATTCACATTTTGAACCACATTCCACAAAATTTCTTTCAATTTTGCCCTTAGTTTTAGCCACGGTTTTCACACTCAAAACCTAACCAAAACTTTTCAATTTTTCAACCAAATTTTAGGCTATTCCAATGTCATTATCTAGCACATTATCAAGCCATTTTCCATGCATTTTTCAACACAATTCTTAGGGTTTTTCACCATTATAACCCACGGCCATTTAAGGGAAAAACATGCACAACATTTGGTTTTATGCTTTCAATCCCATAACCATCATTTCCATAATTCAGTGCATGATTTAAACTATCCAAACATCAAGTGAATCATGCAAAAATGTTCACCAAACCCTAATTAAAACCCACGGCCATTTTAGGGTTTTTAAATTCCAAAATTTTTCCAAGCTTTATAACCATACAAATCATGCTTTACATATCACCAAAACATGATTTAAAGCATTTTAACACTTAAACAACAACAATTCATCATCAACTACACATGGTAACCCACGGTTTTACCATTGGAAAACCAACCAAAATTTTGTTTTTCTTTAAACAAATTGCATGGTTTTTCTTCTAATCACACCCTTAACAAAACCCAAGCATCAAATCAACCAAAACAAACCATAAATTTTCTCATCTTCATACTATTCATCCCACAGATTTTAGGGAGAAAAATCAAGAAAAAATGCAAACCAAAGAAGGTTACCTTGCTTTCTTGCTTCCTTTGACTTAAAGGAAGTGTTTGACACCACTTTTGTGAAGAAAACATGGAAGATTATCTTGGTTCTCCTTGGTGGCTCACGGGTTCCCTTTCCTAAACACTTAGAAATTTTTTTCTCTTATGTTTTGGCTTTGAAATGGCTACGGCCACTTTGTTCAAGATTTTGCCGACTTAAACACAAAGGAAGCCAATTAACTTAGCTTCCAACCAATCAAAATGCAACACTTTTCAAGCCATTTCTTTCCAAATTTTTCAAAAATTTAATTTGGTTAATTTTGGCCAAATCTTGGCCTTTAGATCAAAAAGCAATTTAATCTTGGCCATTAATGCCACCAACCACCATAATTTTCACATTTATTAAATTTGCTTTATGATGTCATAAATGTAAAGTAAAGTGTTGACTTTGACTTTATTATTCACATTAATTCGACTACTTTTTGACCGATGTCGGTTCGAGCCGAAATTTTCCTGAAATCATCCCGGCGGGTACCTGAGGTCTCCTGTGCAGTCCGATCAATTTATACTGCTTCCGTTTGATCAAAATCAATCCCGGAAGTTTTTGATCTTTTAGTGCACCGGTTAGGGTTTTCAATGTCGTTTTTGGCACCGTTCCACCCGTTTCAATTTAGTGAATTTTATCAACACTGAATTCTTACTCGTCAGTATTGTTAGAACATTTTAATACATTCTGAACAATATGAATACATTTATTTCACTGTTTAAATAGTACAAATTGTTACATACATACATTTGTACATTTTCTTCCGAGAATGCTTGAATTTCCCGGTTGTCACATGGTGGCTGGTTTTTGGTAAGTTTTTGGCTGGATTTTTGGCTTGAAAATGGTCGGTTTGGGGGCTAGGAAGTGGTCAATTGCAGCTAAGAAAACAAGAAGAAGAGGGGTTGTGTTTTGGGGTGCAAAAGATGGAAAGTGACACCTTAGGTCAAGCATGCTCTTTTATAGGCAAATCTAACCCGTCTTAATCAAACTTAGGCTCACTTAATTAAGCCAAGATTTTGCATAATTAGGGAACAAATTGCTGCCATTTTTAGCCTTTAAAAACCGAGGCTTCATGCATATGGAAAGGAGCCAAAGAAAAAAATTTTTGTTGGCCATGTGATGAAAACTATAGCTTATTTTAATCAAAAAGGTGGCCAACACATCCCTTGTTTTAGGGAAAACTTTTCCCTATTTTTAGGGTTGTGTTTGGGGCTATTTGTGCTACTTGCACACGATTTTCGAGGGGAAAATTCATCTATAAAGTCTTCTCTTCGCAGTCCAATTTTCTTCTTTCGGTATCCACCCCTTTCTCGACGGTGTTCTAGATTTTCACTAAAATTGGATTTTCTGAATCCGATTCTTATACTGATGATTCCTAGTTGGGTTGTACTGTCTATGAGCCCATTTTGTGTCCATTTTACTGTTTATTTCCTATGCTGTGTTGTCCTTATGCATGCATAACAAGGCGTTCTCGTGCGAAATTTCAAAGACAGTCTCTTCTGACTAATTTGGACGTGCTGATTTCAAATTTATCAGTTTTACATCAATCTGAGGTCGTCTAGACTAGTTTTGGATCTGTGTGACACTATCTCGAAAAACATGTCTTGTGCTCAATTGACTAATTTGAGCATTCTGAGTCTAAATATATCAGTTTTGAGGTGAAAAAAGGTCGTCTTGACCCTCTTCTCGATACTGTGTATCTCTCAAACAAAAATTCTCATTTTATGCTCAATTGACTAAATTGAGCTTGCTAACTTCAAATATATCAGTTTTAGATCAAATTAAGGTCGTCTTGGCCATTAACCTGACAACTACGTTTTTATTATTCAATATTCATTACTTTCTGGTTAACTGACTAATCTGAGCATTCTAGCTCCAATTTTGTTAGTTTCTGGGCGAGAAGAGGTCATTTGGACCATTTTCTTGATACTGTACCTCTGCTAGGGTAATTATCGTTGTTGTGCTCAGATGACAGGTGTAATGACCGCCATTTTCATGGCACCTACTTACCATGTAATAAGTCATTAAGGAATAAAATGGACATAATTTAATGTCTTTTAGTACAATTTAAGAAACACGGTCAAGTACACGACCGCGTAGGAGGCCGTGTACCACTCGGATAGATGCTTTTGTTTCAAAGACATGGCCGTGTTGAGCAGTCTCAACTAGTACACGCCCGTGTTTGAAATGTACATGCCCGTGTTGCATTGCACACGCACGTGTAAGAGTCCGTGTAGGAGGCTGTGTAATGAGCAGAGAGCCACTGTAATGACTCTCATGAATTATGAAACTTAATTACTATGTAATGATGTAATTAAGTTAATAAGCACAGTGTGCTTTTCAGTTGAATGAATTAAACAGGAATAGTAACGTTTAATTACTATTCATGTAATGAAAGGGGTGATGCGCATTGAAAAGAAAGGAAAGCTCAGTCTTAGGTACATAGGAAAACATGACAAGAACGAGAGCTTAGTTAAACCCAGCATCCCGAGAGGATGAGTTGATAGCACAGATCGCAGTTTAGGTCTATAGCGGACGCCACGGACCAGCGACACTAGCAGAACATGTCAGTAAGGCTATCTGAGCCGAGTACTGGTTGGCTCAGAATAAGGAGCAAAAGACGCCGAATTTTAAGGCACGAAAGGACGGAAAAACGCAAGCTGAGCAGGCTCAGGTGAAGCAGAACCCCGAGTTACAATACAGAGGACAGAACATGGAAACCAACTAGAATAGCAGGCATTCCAACAACAACAACAAGAGAAAAGGGGAACCAGGGCAACCAAGATTCATAGGAGAATTTCCCCCAGAAGAGAAATGGTCTGGAAGGAGATGACAGCCAATACCCGACGTGCACAAGATGTGGAAAGAGGCACCTAGGAGAATGCAAGTAGAGAGCAAGTGGTCGTTTCATCTATGGCAATAAAGGCCACTCTACCAAAAACTGGCACTCCAACCCACAGAGTCGACAGAATCAACCCCGCACTGGGAATAATCAACTTCACATCAACCAGACCAGGATCGAAGACCTTCCAATCACACAAGGTATACTGAAAGCTTCAGACAACTAAGGGAGAATCTATGGTTACACGGGGAGTGACGTTGAAGCTGTAACTTCTGCAATGGTGACAGGCCAGCTTTCTATCACCAACTTTGATGCGTTAGTTCTACTTGATTCTGGAGCCACCCATTCGTTGCATTATCAGATTCTAACAAAAAAAAAAAAAAAAGAGCTTAGGACACAACGTTGTCATAAACTGTTGAAGGCGGAAAATCGTTTTCGAACCAATCGGATGTGAAAAGTTCATCTACAAGGGTTTGTCGCCAGAGCAACCAAAGACGATGATATCAGCAGTGAAGGCTCGCGAGATGCTATCCAGTGGATGCACGGACTTCCTAGTATACGTAGCAGATAAGACTCAAGGAATAGAGATAGGACCCGACAACGTACCGATAGTCAGGGAATTCATGGAGATATTTCCAGAAGATCTTGCAGGACTCTAACTAGAGCGCGGGATCTCGTTCGAGACTGAACGCCTACTAGAATCAGCCCCATCTTTGAGGCCCCCTATGGAATGGGCTCTGTAGAGTTAAAGGAGCTCCAAACCCAGCTAAAGGACTAAATAGATAAGGGATTCATGCGACAGAGCTATTCACCCTGGAGAGCACCCATACCATTCGTGAAGAAGAAAGATGGACCACTGAGAATGTGCATTGACTACAGAGAGTTAGATAGGATTACGATTAAGAACAAGCATCTGTTACCGCGAGTTGACGATCTATTTGATTAGCTTTGATACCAACTGTGACGCCCCGTGCCCTCAGCGGCCCGGACCGTCACTAAAAACTCTTACTTGACTTGCTTCTTTAACTTTTACTTATACTTCTTCTTTAAAACCGATACTTAAACTTGCTGAATTTAAAACCATAAATTTAGAGGGATTTTTTTTTATATATACGCGTACGTAATTACTATTCACGTACGTATACTATTAAAATGCGGAATTTGAAAAAACATAAGGATTTAAATTATACATACACAATTATATACTTGTTTATCTGATTACTATTCACCAGATACTATTTAAATATACTACTCATACATATACTGTTTACTATTCTAAAATACCGTTTAACCTTTACTATTCAAAATACTATTTAACTGTCACCATTCAAAATATTATTTACTCATACTGTGCGGAAGAATACTCGCGGTGTATCAATAACCTCATCCTCACATCCACCTCCGCCACCATCATCGTCCCTTGATGTTTACGCTATAGGATGCTTACCTACAGCATGAACACACTCCGTGAGCTTTACGCCCAGTAAGTACAACATGTTAACCGCAAAACATGTTTAAAACATAGCACATACGTAAAATCATAGGCATGACATATATCACTTAATAAATCACATACCATATAAGCATATCACATATCAGCTCACATATCATGTCATCACATAACATGTCATAACAGTGAATATAAAACTTCACATACTTTATGCATGACAGAAGCATCGTGTACTATATGCACTCTACTGAAAAAGAAAGCATAGCGAACTATAACTAATGCATGGTCCGGTTATGTTCATTTATGCTTCAAACTTCTCTTTTCTTTTCTTGTCTATTTAGGGCCCATGTGTCAGTACCATGTGTGCGCAGACCAACGGTAACTCCCGAGGTCAACTAATGCCGAAGAGCCATCAACTGATGCTCAACTTTTGGCCTTAACTTTCTTTAACTGGAAACCCCTTCGACTGAAGGAGCCAGTACGACACACCTATTTATTTCCATCTTGTTTAACTGTTCTAGCCATACGCTTCTCTAAGCTGTCCCCAATCCTACGCGGTAGGGATCTATGGCTTCTATCTTGTTCTTTCATCAATCTACTCGATTGTGAAACTATATGCTCTTATGTATGCTGTGCCGCATCGTGTGCAAGATACATACTTAAAATACTGGAAAAGCATCATTTTAAATTCATTTTATCCATGCTGTAGGTGGAGTTGTACTTACCTATCATCAGACAGTTTATACTCTCGCCTTCGTCACAATACAGGTACCTCCCTGTAATCATAATGCATTACATTAACATTCACTCTTAGGTCACCGTGGTCATTAGTGACTAATAAAAATTCTCGTTATGTGGTACCGATCCTTATCGGTACTAATTGCCCTCTTATTAAGAATTTGATTTTCTAATCATTGTTAATTAATTTATTTACCCAATAAATTAATTAACATCGCTCTTAGGTCACTCTATCGTTAGGAACTAATAAACTTATCGTTGTGTGGTACCGATGCCTATCGGTACCCAACTGCTCTACTTTGGGAAATTTGATATCTAATTTTTTAATCGTGCTTGATTAATTTGTCTACTTGACAAATTAATCACTGTCTCTCACTATCCCATTCCGACTTGGTCCTTGACTGGCTAACCGACCAGTCAACTGACTGAATACCTCCCGTATGACCATTTAGCCTGTCGGGTTACCGTTACCGATGTAATCGCCCCAAATTTTATACTTAGATCACACCCGTCCCTCGGGTGGCACTATTCTGATCTAGGGGTCGTTTTCTTACATTTCGAGATTTCTAATTGGGCGGTTCACTAATCTTGTAAACGTCCGTCCTTCTTTCCTGGACCTAGGTCATCGAGGGGGCTCGGGTTTCCATCCCGATCACATTTTCACCCCTCGTTTCCTAAAATACCCTTTTGTGCCGTTTTAGAAATTTCGGCAGCATTTCCGCTTAATTTTTGGGTTTCCGGCGTTTAGGAAACGCCTCAAAACCATCTAACCTATTCTAACCTGCCACGTACTAAACCAGAGGCCTAATTTTTACGTAAAAGCACCGCTTTTTACGTAAAAATATTAACATTTCCTCACATTCTCTTTTTCGACATTTCCTCCCTTTTTCTTACAAGTCCTCAAGTCAGTAAACCATAATTCATACATAATTATTTCTAATAATAAATTGAGGAATCAAGGGATCAAAACCACTACCAAAATCGTTCCCGTCGGCGGTCGGACGAACCGTTTGGTCTCGACCGCACAATCTTTGAATCGTCGTTCTTCACTTTTGAAACTCCGGTTTGCAAATCCGATGCCGCGGATGTGTCCGGAACGTCGAAAATAGGCCAACGGGCCATTCTTCAATTTTCGGTCTCCGGGTCGCCATTGACCGGCGTTGACCGCCGTTGACCGGTGTTGACCGGCCCTTGACCGGCGTTGACCACGGCGGCGATGGGAGTGGCGACCACCATCTTGAAGAGCTCGACGAGAGGGACCCATTGGTGGTGTCAATTTCACCAATCGAGACTCCTATCACTGGAAATCGGCCCTCGAAAAGTTGGCGACGGCGGCGGTGTTGGATCTTCATTTTCCGGCGTTGTTGCCCAAAATTGATTTGGGGCTTTTGATCTACGTGTTGTTCTGAGCATTTTGATACCCACCTTGCAACTCAACTCCACTGGAATAGTGAGATCCGACGGCGGCGACGGCGACGGCGACGGTGAACCTTGGGCGGTGCGATCCGGTGGCTGTTGACATGAAATGAAGCCTGGGTTTTGTTCTACTCTTCACCACGAATCCATTGGGACCAGAATCGTGGCATTTGGAGGTCGGACGGCGAAGATACGGCGGTTTGAAAAATTCGGCCACCGGCGGCTTTAGGCGGCGCTTGCGGCGTTCTCCGACATCGGTTCCGTCGATTCGGCACACCGTTGGACTCAGCTCGTCGAGAGCTTTCCAATGGTGCCGGCGGTGTCGAAAACGGAGGCCAGATTCGATGGTTGGTCACTGTTCATCTTCGTGTGGTGTGGGAGGGAGAAAATGTGATCGGGATGGAAACCCGAGCCCCCTCGATGACCTAGGTCCGGGAAAGAAGGACGGACGTTTACAGGATTAGTGAACCGCCCAATTAGAAATCTTGAAATGTAAGAAAACGACCCCTAGATCAGAATAGTGCCACCCGAGGGACGGGTGTGATCTAAGTATAAAATTTGGGGCGATTACATCGGTAACGGTAACCCGACAGGCTAAATGGTCATACGGGAGGTATTCAGTCAGTTGACTGGTCGGTTAGCCAGTCAAGGACCAAGTCGGAATGGGATAGTGAGAGACAGTGATTAATTTGTCAAGTAGACAAATTAATCAAGCACGATTAAAAAATTAGATATCAAATTTCCCAAAGTAGAGCAGTTGGGTACCGATAGGCATCGGTACCACACAACGATAAGTTTATTAGTTCCTAACGATAGAGTGACCTAAGAGCGATGTTAATTAATTTATTGGGTAAATAAATTAATTAACAATGATTAGACAATCAAATTCTTAAGAAGATCAATTAGTACCGATAAGGATCGATACCACATAACGAGAATTTTTATTAGTCACTAATGACCACGGTGACCTAAGAGTGAATGTTAACGAAATGTGTTATGATTACAGGGAGGTACCTGTATTGTGACGAAGGTGAGAGTATAAACTGTCTGATGACAGGTAAGTACAACTCCGCCTACAGCATGGATAAAATGAATTTAAAATGATGCTTTTCCAGTATTTTAAGTATGTATCTTGCACACGATGCTGCACAGCATACATAAGAGCATATAGTTTCACAATCGAGTAGATTGATGAAAGAACAAGATAGAAGCCATAGATCCCTACCGCGTAGGATTGGGGACAGCTTAGAGAAGCGTATGGCTAGAACAGTTAAACAAGATGGAAATAAATAGGTGTGTCGTACCGGCTCCTTCAGTCGAAGGGGTTTCCAGTTAAAGAAAGTTAAGCCCAAAAGTTGAGCATCAGTTGATGGCTCTTCGGCATTAGTTGACCTCGGGAGTTACCGTTGGTCCTGCGCGTACACGGTACTGACACATGGGCTCTAAATAGACAAGAAAAGAAAAGAGAAGTTTGAAGCATAAATGAACATAACCGGACCATGCATTAGTTATAGTTCGCTATGCTTTCTTTTTTAGTAGAGTGCATACAGTATACGATGCTTCTGTCACGCATAAAGTATGTGAAGTTTTATATTCACTGTTATGACATGTTATGTGATGACATGATATGTGAGCTGATATGTGATATGCTTATATGGTATATGATTTATTAAGTGATATATGTCATGCCTATGATTTTACGTATGTGCTATGTTTTAAATATGTTTTGCGGTTAACATATTGTACTTACTGGGCGTAAAGCTCACGGAGTGTGTTCATGCTGTAGGTAAGCATCCTATAGCGTAAACATCAAGGGACGATGATGGTGGCGGAGGTGGATGTGAGGATGAGGTTATGGATACACCGCGAGTATTCTTCCGCACAGTATGAGTAAATAATATTTTGAATGGTGACAGTTAAATAGTATTTTGAATAGTAAAGGTTAAACGGTATTTTAGAACAGTAAACAGTATATGTATGAGTAGTATATTTAAATAGTATCTGGTGAATAGTAATCAGATAAACAAGTATATAATTGTGTATGTATAATTTAAATCCTTATGTTTTTTCAAATTCCGCATTTTAATAGTATACGTACGTGAATAGTAAATACGTACGCGTATATATATAAAAAAAAATCCCTCTAAATTTATGGTATTAAATTCAGCAAGTTTAAGTATCGGTTTTAAAGAAGAAGTATAAGTAAAAGTTAAAGAAGCAAGTCAAGTAAGAGTTTTTAGTGACGGTCCGGGCCGCTGAGGGCACGGGGCGTCACAACAGGTCTAAGCATATTGATGACTTGTTCACCAGTTCTGTGTCAATAAATGGTCGTCTGGATCGGTTTCTTGATACTGCGTGTCTTATACACACATACACATATATTAAGGTGAACCGATTTTGCTATTGGCTACCCCTTTCACTGCATGAATAGTAATTAAACATCACCGTACCCATTTAATTCATTTAACTGGGAAAAATATACTGTACTTATCAACTTAATTACTAATTTCATAGTAACTAGGTTACATGAACAGGGCGGTCATCACAGCCTACCCCCCTTACAAAATTTTCATCCTCGAAAATTAGAATAATTCTGGGAAGTCTCTTCTCATATCTTCTTCCCGTTCCCATGTGGCTTCCTCTATATTATGGTTCCGCCACAACACTTTTACAAGTGGTATAACTTTATTCCTAAGTACTTTATCTTCTTTAGCTAAGATCCGCACGGGTTTCTCCTCATACGTCAGATCGGCGTGGACTTCGACGGGTTCCTGGCTCAGAACGTGAGAGCTATCTAGCACGTACTTCTTCAGTATCAAGATGTGGAAGACATTGTGTACCGAAGCTAACTCAAGAATGAGTGCTAATCTGTAAGCCACTTTTTTGACTTTCTCGATTATCTTGAAGGGTCCTATATATCTAGGACTGAGCTTTCCCTTCTTTCCAAAGCGCATCACCCCTTTCATGGGTGCTACCTTGAGAAAAACTGAATCTCCTTCTTGAAACTCGAGGGGCTTACGGCTATTGTATGCGTAGCTCTTTTGGCGACTATGCACTGTATCCAATCTCTTTCATATTAGCTTCACGTCTGCTGTTGTATTCTTAATGAAGTCCATGCTGGTAAGCTGTTTTTCTCTGGTCTCATGCCAATGTACCGGAGATCTGCATTTTCTTCTGTAGAGTGCCTCATACGGTGCCATCCCAATCGAGGAATAGTAGTCGTTATTGTACGAAATCTTAATCAAAGGTAGCTTCTAGACCCAGTTTCCTTTGAAGTCTAGGACACACACTCTCAACATATCCTCCAATATTTGTATGGTCCTCTTGGACTGACCGTTAGTCTGAGGATGAAAGTCTGTGCTAAACTTCAATCTGGTTCCCAATGAGGCATGGATGCTCTGCCAAAACCTGGAGGTGAAGCGTCCATTGCAATCTAAGATGATAGATTTTGGTACTCCGTGCAGCCCAACTATCTGAGCTACATACATTTCTGCTAGTCTTTCTACCGATTAGCTCATTTTCATAGCTAGAAACCGAGCTGATTTCGTCAATCTGTCTACAATTACCTAGATTACATCGTTGTCGCTTGACGTCCTCGGCAATCCGACTACGAAATCCATAGTGATTTGATTCCATTTCCATTCGACAGCCCGATCTTCTGCAGCTCCCCTGCTGGTCGTTGATGTTCAACCTTAATCCTTTGACACATAAGGCACCTTGCAACGAACTCGGCGACGTCATTCTTCATTCCTGGCCACCAAAAACTCTCTTTTAAGTCCTTGTACATCTTGTTCGCCCCTAGATGTATAGAATATGATGTCTGGTGAGCCTCTGAAAGGATTCATTTCTTGAGTTCTTCATCCTTTAGAACACACACTCTATCTCTATAATAGAGTATGCCGTCCTTAAAGACTGTGAATTCTAAACTCTAGTCTTCCACGCTTCCTTTCTAAGCTTGTTTATGTGACGGCCCGTGCCCTCAGCCGCCCGGACCGTCACTAAAAACTCTATTACTTAACTTGCTTCTTTAACTTTTACTTATACTTTCTCTTTAAAACCGATACTTAAACTTGCTGAATTTAATACCATAAATTTAGAGGGATTTTTTTTTATATATACGCGTACGTATTTACTATTCACGTATGTATACTATTAAAATGCAGAATTTGAAAAACATAAGGATTTAAATTATACATACACAATTATATACTTGTTTATCTGATTACTATTCACCAGATACTATTTAAATATACTACTCATACATATACTGTTTACTGTTCTAAAATACCGTTTAACCTTTACTATTCAAAATACTATTTAACTGTCACCATTCAAAATATTATTTACTCATACTGTGCGGAAGAATACTCGCGGTGTATCCATACCCTCATCCTCACATCCACCTCCGCCACCATCATCGTCCCTTGATGTTTACGCTATAGGATGCTTACCTACAACATGAACACACTCCGTGAGCTTTACGCCCAGTAAGTACAACATGTTAACCGCAAAACATGTTTAAAACATAGCACATACGTAAAATCATAGGCATGACATATATCACTTAATAAATCACATACCATATAAGCATATCACATATCAGCTCACATATCATGTCATCACATAACATGTCATAACAGTGAATATAAAACTTCACATACTTTATGCATGACAGAAGCATCGTGTACTGTATGCACTCTACTGAAAAAGAAAGCATAGCGAACTATAACTAATGCATGGTCTGGTTATGTTCATTTATGCTTCAAACTTCTCTTTTCTTTTCTTGTCTATTTAGGGCCCATGTGTCAGTACCGTGTGTGCACAGACCAACGGTAACTCCCGAGGTCAACTAATGCCGAAGAGCCATCAACTGATGCTCAACTTTTGGCCTTAACTTTCTTTAACTGGAAACCCCTTCGACTGAAGGAGCCGGTACGACACACCTATTTATTTCCATCTTGTTTAACTGTTCTAGCCATACGCTTCTCTAAGCTGTCCCCAATCCTACGTGGTAGGGATCTATGGCTTCTATCTTGTTCTTTCATCAATCTACTCGATTGTGAAACTATATGCTCTTATGTATGCTGTGCAGCATCGTGTGCAAGATACATACTTAAAATACTGGAAAAGCATCATTTTAAATTCATTTTATCCATGCTGTAGGCGGAGTTGTACTTACCTGTCATCAGACAGTTTATACTCTCGCCTTCGTCACAATACAGGAACCTTCCTGTAATCATAATACATTTCGTTAACATTCACTCTTAGGTCACCGTGGTCATTAGTGACTAATAAAAATTCTCGTTATGTGGTACCGATCCTTATCGGTACTAATTGCCCTCTTCTTAAGAATTTGATTTTCTAATCATTGTTAATTAATTTATTTACCCAATAAATTAATTAACATCGCTCTTAGGTCACTCTATCGTTAGGAACTAATAAACTTATCGTTGTGTGGTACCGATGCCTATCGATACCCAACTGCTCTACTTTGGGAAATTTGATATCTAATTTTTAATTGTGCTTGATTAATTTGTCTACTCGACAAATTAATCACTGTCTCTCACTATCCCATTCCGACTTGGTCGTTGACTGGCTAACCGACCAGTCAACTGACTGAATACCTCCTGTATGACCATTTAGCCTGTCGGGTTACCGTTACCGATGTAATCGCCCCAAATTTTATACTTAGATCACACCCGTCCCTCGGGTGGCACTATTCTGATCTAGGGGTCGTTTTCTTACATTACGAAATTTCTAATGGGGCGGTTCACTAATCCTCACAACGTCCGTCCTTCTTTCCCGGACCTAGGTCATCGAGGGGGCTCGGGTTTCTATCCCGATCACATTTTTAGCCCTCGTTTCCTAAAATACCCTTTTGTGCCGTTTTAGAAATTTCGGCAGCATTTCCGCTTAATTTTTGGGTTTCCGGCGTTTAGGAAACGCCTCAAAACCATCTAACCTATTCTAATCTACCGCGTACTAAACCAGAGGCCTAATTTTTACGTAAAAGCTCCGCTTTTTACGTAAAAATATTCACATTTCCTCACATTCTCTTTTTCGACATTTCATCCCTTTTTCTTACAATTCCTCAAGTCAGTAAACCATAATTAATACATAATTATTTCCAATAATAAATTGAGGAATCAAGGGATCAAAACCACTACCAAAATCGTCCCCGTCAGCGGTCGGACGAACCGTTCGGTCTCGACCGCATAACCTTTGAATCGGCGTTCTTCACTTTTGAAACTTCGGTTTGCAATTCCGATGCCGCGGATGTGTCCGGAACGTCAAAAATAGGCCAACGGGCCATTCTTCAATTTTTGGTCTCCGGGTCGCCGTTGACCGACGTTGACCGCCGTTGACCGGCCGTTGACCACGGTGGCGATGGGAGTGGCGACCACCATCTTGAAGAGCTCGACGTGAGGAACCCATTGGTGGTGTCAATTTCACCAATCGAGGCTCCTATCACCGGAAATCGGCCCTCGAAAAGTCAGCGACGGCGGCGGTGTTGGATCTTCATTTTCCGGCGTTGTTGCCCAAAATTGATTTGGGGCTTTTGATCTATGTGTTGTTCTGAGCATTTTGATACCGACCTTGCAACTCAACTCCGCCGGAATAGTGAGATCCGACGACGGCGACGGCGACGGCGAACCTTGGACGGCGCGATCCGGCGGCTGTTGACGTGAAAGGAAGCCTGGGTTTTGTTCTACTCTTCATCACGAATCCATTGGGACCGGAATCGTGGCATTTGGACGTCGGACGGCGGAGATACGGCGGTTTGAAAAATTCGGCCACCGGCGGCTTTGGGCGGCACGTGCAGCGTGCTCCGGCGTCGGTTCGGTCGACTCGGCCCACCCTTGGAATCAGCTCGTCGAGAGCTTTCCAATGGTGCCGGCGGTGTCGAAAACGGAGGTCGGATTCGACTGATGGTTACTGTTCATCCTCGTGTGGTGTTGGGGGAGGAAATGGGATTTGGAAAAATTATGGGGGTTATTTTTCAATAGTCCCAAAAATTTCGTCCTTTTATACTAATTTTTTGAAAAATTTTAAGATAGGCCATACTGATTAATTTGGGCGTGCTGAACCCAAATATATCAGTTTTATCTTCATCCGAGGTCGTCTCGACCAGTTTCCCGATACTGCATGGTTCTCGGTCAAAAATTACTTTTTGTGCTCAAATGACTAATTTGAGCATTCTGATTCCAAATATATCAGTTTTACATCAAGAAAAGGTCATCTTGACCAATTTCTTGATACTGTGGTTAGGCCTACACTGTGTTGACACTGTGCACGCATAACGAGGTGTTTTCGCGTGAAATTTCAAACACAGTCTCTCTTGACTAATTTGGACGTGCTGATTTCAAATTTATCAGTTTTACGTCCATCTGAGGTCTTCTAGACCAGTTTTCGAGATCTGTATGATCCCGTCTCAAAAAACGTGTCAGGTGCCCGATTGACTAATTTAGACGTTCTGAGTCTAAATATATCAGTTTCGGGGTGAGAAAAGGTCGTCTTGACTCTCATCCCGATACTGCTTGTCTCTTAAACAAAATCTACATTTTATGCTCAATTGACCAGATTAAGCCTGCTGACTATTAATATATCAGTTTTATGCCAGATTAAGGCCGTCTTGGCCACTAACCTGACACTACGTTTCTCACTATTCACTAATCACTATTCACTGTTCACTACCTGACTGACTAATCTGAGCGTTCCGACTTTGATTTTGTCAGTCCATTGGCGAGAAGAGGTCATCTAGACCACTTTTCTCGATACTGTACATCTGTTAGGGCAATTATCACTACTGCGCTCAGATGACCAGTCTGAGTGTACTGATGACTAGCTCATCAGTTCTATATCATGAAATGGTCGTCTAGACCGGTTTCTTGATATTGCGTGTCTCAACGCATACTCACATAATAGAGTGGACCGATCTCACTGTCGATTACCCCTTTCACTGCATGAATAGTAATTAAACGTTACTATTCCTGTTTAATTCATTCAACTGAAAAGCACACTGTGCTTATTAACTTAATTACATCATTACATAGTAATTAAGTTTCATAATTCATGAGAGTCATTACAGTGGCTCTCGGCTCATTACACAGCCTTCTACACGGACTCTTACACGTGCATGTGCAACGCAACACGGGCGTGTACATTTCAGACACGGGCATGTACTAGTTGAGACTACTCAACACGGCCATGTCTTTGAAATACATTCATCTATCTGAGCGGTACACAGCCTCTTACATGATCATGTACTTGACCGTGTTTCTTAAATTTGCACTAAAAGACATTAAATTATGTCCATTTTATTCCTTAATGGCTTATTACATGGTAAGTAGGTGCCATAAAAATGGCGGTCATTACAACCTACCCCCCTTACAAAATATTCGTCCTCGAAAATTAGAATAATTCCAGGAAGTCTCTTCTCATGTCTTCTTCCCATTCTCATGTGGCTTCCTCAACACGATGATTCCACCACAACACTTTTACTAGCAGTATACTTTATTCCTAAGTACCTTCTCCTCTTTGACTAGGATCCGCACTCTTCGTACGTCGGATCAGCGTATACTACAACGGATTCTTGGGTAAGAACATGGGAGCTGTCTGGCGCGTACTTCTTCAGCATCAAGACGTTGTGCACTGTAGCTAACTCGGGAGGAAGCGTTAGTCTATAAGCCACCTTCCTGACTTTCTCTATTATCTCGAGGGTCCTATATACCTAGGACGGAGCTTTCCTTTCTTTTCAAAGTGCATCACCCCTTTCATGGGTGCCGCCTTGAAAAAAAAACCGAGTCTCCTACTTGAAACTCGAGGGGTCTATAGCGCTTATCGTCAAAATTTTTCTGTCGACTGTGCGCTGTATCTAACGTTTCTCGTATCAGCTTCACGTCTGCCATGGTATTCTTGATGATGTCCGAGCTAACTAGTCGTTTCTCTCCAGACTCGTACTAATGAGCCAGAGATCTGCATTTCCTTCCAAAATGTGTCTCGTACGGTGCCATTCCTATCTAGGAATGGTAGTTGCTGTTGTATGAGAACTCGCTCAATGGTAGCTTCTGATTCCAATTTCCTTTGAAGTCTAGGACGCAGGTCTCAACATGTCCTCTAACATCTGTATGGTCCTCTCAGACTAACTGTCAGTCTGAGGATGAAATGCTATGCTGAACTCTCACTTGGACCGTAATGCGGCTTGAACACTTCGCCAAAATCTGGAGGTAAAGCGTCCACTACGATCTGAGACGATCGACTCTGGTATTCCGTGCCATTTCACGAACTGTGCCGCATAGATTTCTACTGGTCGTTCCACCGAGTAGCTAACTTTCATTGCTAAAAATTTAACTGATTTCATCAGTCTTTCTACAATCACCCAGATTGTCTCATTATCGTTTGACGTCTTCGGCAATCCGATTACGAAATTCATCGTAATCTGGTCCCATTTCCACTCGGGTAACTTAATTTCCTACGATTATCCTGCTGAGCGCTGGTGATCTACCTTAACCTTCTGGCACGTAAGGCATCTGGCGACGAACTCGACAATGTCATTCTTCATTCCAAGCCACCAAAAGCTTTCCTTTAGGTACTTGTACATCTTATTCACCACCGGATGTACAGAATATGATGTCTCGTAAGGTTCCAAAAGGATTCGCTTTGTGAGTTCTTCATCTTTCATAACACACACTCTATCTCTGTAGTAGAGTATGTCATCCTTAGGGATCTTAAACTCTGAACTTTGATCCTCTATAGTCTCCTTTTTGAGCTTGTTCAGGGACAATTCGAAGCCTTGACCGATCTTGATCTCTTCTTAGAGTATCGATTGGAGGGTCATGTCAGAAAACCTCCCTGTCATAATCTTGATCTCGCTGCTGCATAGCTCCCTTGTAGTGATGTGACGACCAGAGAATTTTAGCGGTGTGACCTAGTTTAATCTAGGGTTTTCTGAGTTCTGTAAGTAAGAATGTAAAGAAACACTATGGTTGTAATTAGACAAATTATAGTGTTGATAGAAATAAATAAATGTTTTGGAGGAATTAAAATCTCCAAAAATAAGTAGAGAATAAAGTATCTAAGTAAGAAAGTGAATTCAGGCCCAAAACGCTCAAAAAGGAGTAGTTTCGGTATCTGAACAGTATAAAGATAAGAATATGGCAAGTCAAAGTAAGAGCACAGTAAGAAAAGTACAAATATATGTATATAATAATTTGTACTATTTAAAGAGTAAATAGATGTGTTTATATTGTTTAGAATATATTAAAATGTTCTAACAATACTGACGAGTAAGAATTCAGTGTTGAAAAAATTCACTAAGTTGAAACGGGTGAAACGGTGCCAAAACCGGCATTGAAAACCCTAACCGAGCCAATAAAAGACGGTAAACTTCCGGGATTGATTTTGATCAAACGGAAGCAGATTAAATTGATCCGACTGCACAGGAGACCTCAGGAACACGCCGGGACGATTTCAGGAAAATTTCGGCTCGAACTGGCATCGGTCAAAAAGTAGTCGAATTAATGTGAATAGTGAAAGTCAAAGTCAACTTTCACTTTTGCAATTATGACATCATAAATCAAGAATTATAAATGAAGGAAATATGGTGGTTGGTGGAATAAAAGGCCATGATTCATTTAGCTTTTGATCTAAAGGCCAAGATTTGGCCAAAATTTACCCTTTTTAATTTTTGAAAAATGGAGAAAGAATTAGGCATGAAAGGTGTCAAAATTTCATTGGTTTAGAGCCAAATTAATTGGCTTTCCTTCATGCTTAAGTCGGCAAATTTGTAACAAAGTGGCCGAGACTTTGTTTCATGCCAAACCAAAAGAAAAAATTTTTTTCTAAGTCTTCCATGGAGTCTACGTGAGCCACCCAAGGAGAACCAAGAGTTTTCTTCAAAATTTCCTCACAAAAAGAGTGTCAAAGTGTTCTTAGAAGACAAAGGAAGCATTAGACCAAGGTAACTCCCTTTTTCACTTAATTTTTCATGGTTTTTCTTCATAAAATCCGTGGGTGAATAGTGATAGGAAGATGGAAAAATTTTGGTTGCTTTTCATGGAAATTGATGTTGGGTTTTGTTAAGGTTGTAATAAGTAAGAAAACCATGTAATTTGTTTAAAGAAAAACCAAATTTTGGTTGGTTTTTCAAAGGAAAATCCGTGGGTTACCTTAGGTAACCAATGAGAAAAAGTTGTGGTTAATTGTTAACATGCTTTCTAAGTTGAAATTGGTGAAGAATAAAGCATGAATTCATTGTGAAAAGTTTGAAAAAAAAAATTTCTTGTGTGAATTTCCTAAAGTGGCCGTGGGGTTTGTTAAAGGTTGGGAAGAAAATTTTGCTTGATTTATGTGATATTTGGTTAAATTAAATCATGCAATTTAATATGCAAATGATGAATTTATAATGGAAAGAATGAAACCAAATTTTTTGGCATGTTTTCATTCTTTGGCCGTGGGGTATAAGTGTGTAAAAACCCTAGGAAATTTGGTTGAAAAGTACAAGGAAATGGGCTTGAAAAAGTGTTAGAAAAATGGCATTGAACAGCCTAAAAAGTGGTTGAAAAGTTTGAGAAATTTTGGTTCGGTTTGGTGGTGAAAACCGAAACCAAAACTAAGGGCAAAATTGTGAAAAAAATTTTGTAATGTGGTTAAAAATGTGAAATTGGAATTTGTGAGCTTTTATGTAAAAGTTTGGAAAACTTTTACCTAAAATAGGCTTGTGGTATAGTACGTGGCAGGTACATATGGTTCAAGGCGTACCTAACGCCGGTAGCCTTAAAATTACGCCGAAATGCTGCTGAAATTTCGAAAACGGCTTTCGGGGTAAAATAGGAATTAAAAATAAAAAGTTTAGGGTCGGGTCGGAAACCCGAGTCCCTAACGGAAAATTGAATAAGGAAAACCTAAGGGGTGGTTCGTGAATAGTAACCCGTCCCCTTGAAAATGTAAAATGCGAGTGAAACGGAAAAACCGACCCCGAGGGGGGGGGCGTTTTTGGAAATGAAATAAAGGTCCGAGTCGGGTACGGAAAATCCGAGCCTCGGAGACCTAGGTCGGGAATGTTTAGATGAACGTTTTAAATACTAGTGAAACGTCCATTTGAGGCTCCGAAACGATAGAAAATCACTAAACCGACGTAAGGGTCGGAATAGTGCTCCCGAGGGTCGGGAAAGTGGAAAGTGGAAATAAAATAGAAGCGAACCCGGTAATGATTAGAAAAGAGTCAGAAAAGTTCCTGAGGGCCAAAAAATGCAGTCTGGATCAATAAAATTCCGTCAGGGGCAAAACTGCAATTTTGCCAAAATATAGGGGCAAAATCGTAATTTTACAAAAGTTGGGGAAAATTAGGGAAATGATAAATAAAGCCCAAAAAGTTGTAAATAGGTTCTATTTAAGCTTTTTAATGAAAAATAAAAACTATAAATGGAAATGAAATTAACAGACAAAGTTTGTCTGTAGGATCCAAAAATCGACCTACAAGGAGGGCGATCAAAGATCCTAGAGAGAAAAAGAGAAGAGATTGATAAGGTAAGTACAGACATTTAATTGTCTACTCACGAATGGACTTACCATAAAGTTGTGTTATATATATATACACATTTAAGCTATTCAGTTTGTGACATGATACTAACATGTTCACGAGAATAGTAAGCAAGATTAGAAAAAGAAAAGAGGAATAAATTAAGTCAAATAATAAGACTTAAAAGTTAAGGTTGGCGTACCGGCCTCCCCAGTTGTGAGGTTCCCAGATAGCCTCCACCCCAGTTGTGTGGCACTGCCTCGTTAATAATGAGGTAGTTTATGGCTTAACTTCCTGCCTCCACCCCAATTGTGTGGCGCTGCCTCGTTAATAATGAGGTAGTTCATGGCATGACTTACTACCTATAAGGTAAGTAGTCCAGAGATGACCTTAGGGTTGATCGGTGGGTCGCTCCCCTGATCCTCTATTGGTCTGCGCGCACTAGGTACGTCCAACCACGGGCCCACAAGTGAAAGATTAAGCAGATAAAGTAAAGCAAAGAAAAGAAAGAAATAGAATAGAAAGAACAAGTAGTATAGGACTAAAGAAAATAATTGGTCCTAAGTTGACTAACCCTAGAGTGGTGTATTCAGCTTATTTACTTGTATATATGTTTGTACTTACTGAGCTTTAGCTCATTAGTCTATTCGTGATGTACGTAATAAAGGAAAACAACCAGCAGTATAAAGCAAGAGTAGCGGACTGGCAGGCAGATCCCAGCGATGTCATGGACGGGTTATGGTTCCGTTTCGCAGAATTCCGCTGTACTCAAGGTGAAAAAGAAAGAAAGTGTAATAGTGAGATATATGTATAAAGACAAGACAAGAGTGTAGTATGTAAAGTAGTGAAACAAGCTTAAAAGTATGTTTCTATTTTTACGTACTTTAAAGTAACAAGACTCCAAAATATATTTTGGGAAAAAGTATTAAGAAGTACGTATATATTTATGTAGACACAATTTTCAAGAATTAGTAGTTTCCTCCAGTTAAAAAAAAAATATATATATTCCTAGTTTTTCAAGAACAAATCTTTTAAACCCCAAGGAGAGGAAAGTTATAGAGACAAGCAAGCTAAGTAAGACTAAGCAAAAAATAAAGAAAGTAAGCAAGATAAGGTGGACGACTTAAGCTAGAGGGGTCACCCACAAGTGATCCTGACAAGGCACTGATAGCCATAAGCGTAGTAAAATACTTCTGACTCTGCGCATCGGCCACATTATTGGCTTTCCCCGGATGGTATAGGATCTCACAGTCGTAATCCTTACCAACTCTAGTCATCTATGCTGCCTCATGTTGAGCTCTTTTTGCGTGAATATACACTTGAGGCTCTGATGGTCAGTGTAAACCTCGCACTTGGCTCCATACAGGTAGTGCTTCCATACTTTTAACGTAAAAACTACCGCTGCTAGCTCCAGATTACGCGTTGGGTAGCTCTTTTCAGGGTCTTTGAGTTGTCGTGAAGCATGTGCGACTACTCGACCACTCTACATCAACATGGCTCCCAACCTGGTTTTAGATGCGTCGCTATAAATCACGAAGTTTCCCTAACCAACATTTGAAACGTTCAGCATTGGAGCGCTTGTGAGTCTTCATTTCAGCTCTTGAAAGCTTTTCTCACACTTGTCGGTCCACTCATACCTCTTTCCCTTCTTGGTGAGTGCTATCAGCGGAGCAGCTAACTTTGAGTAGCCTTCGACTATGTGTAGGTAACATCCTGTTAGTTTGAAGAAACTGCGAATTCCCGTTTCGTTCCTCTGAGCTAGCCACGTGCTAACTGCATCAATTTTCGTCAGGTCCACAGATACTCCTTCCTTGGGGTCTACGTGGCCTAGAAAATGGACCTTCTCCAGCCAAAACTCGTACTTGGAGGACTTGGTGTATAACTGATGGTCCTGTTGCATGCGCAAAATGATAATTAAGTGCTCTTCGTGCTCTTCCTTCGTCTTAGAGTGTATAAGTATGTCATCAATGAACACAATAACAAACTTATCCTAATAGTCCTTGAACATGCGGTTCATCCGGTTCATGAAAGTTGCTGGTGCGTCCATTAATCTGAGCGACATAAACAGAAACTCGTAATGTCCGTACCGCGTTTGAAAGGCTATTTTGGGTACATCTTCATTCCTGATTCGTAGTTGATGGTACCCTGAACGTAGATCGATCTTCGAGGACATTGCAGCGTCTCAGAGCTAATCAAATAGATCGTCAACTCGCAGCAACAGATTCTTGTTCTTAATCGTAATCCTGTTCAACTCTCTGTAGTCGATGCACATTCTCAGTGGTCCATCTTTTTTCTTCACGAATGGTATGGGTGCTCTCCAGGGTGAATAGCTCTGTCACATGAATCCCTTATCTATTTAGTCCTTTAGCTGGGCTTGGAGCTTCTTTAGCTCTATAGGGCCTATTCCGTAGGGGGCCTCAAAGATGGGGCTGATTCTAGTAGACGTTCAGTCTCGAATGAGATCCCGCGTTCTGGTTGGAGTCCTGCAAGATCTTCTGGAAATATCTCCATGAATTCCCTGACTATCGGTACGTTGTCGGGTCCTATCTCTATTCCTTGAGTCTTATCTGCTACGTATACTAGGAAGTCCGTGCATCCACTGGATAGCATCTCGCTAGCCTTCACTGCTGATATCATCGTCTTTGGTTGCTCTGGCGACAAACCCTTGTAGATGAACTTTTCACATCCGATTGGTTCGAAACGATATTCCGCCTTCAACAGTTTATGACAACGTTGTGTCCTAAGCTTTTTTTTTTTTTTTTGGCAGAATCTAATGATGCAACGAATGGGTGGCTCCAGAATCAAGTAGAACTAACGCATCAAAGTTGGCGATAGAAAGCTAGCCTGTCACCATTGCAGAAGTTACAGCTTCAACGTCACTCCTCGCGTAAGCATAGATTCTCCCTTAGCTGTCTGAAGCTTTCAGTATGCCTTGTGTGATTGAAGTGCCTTCGATCCTGATCTGGTTGGTGTGAAGTTGATTATTCCCAGTGCGGGGTTGATTCTGTCGATTCTGCAGGTTGGAGTGGCAAATTTTTTTTTTTTTTTGGCATAGTGGCCTTCCTTGCCACAGATGAAACAATCACTTGCTCTCTGCTTGCATTCTCCTGGGTGCCTCTTTCCGCATCTCGTGCACGTCGGGTATTGGCTGTCATTCCTTCCTGGTCGTCTCTCTTCTGGGGAAATTCTTCTGTGAATCTTGATTGCCTTAATTCCCCTTTTCTCTTGTTGTTGTTATGGGAATGCCTACTATTCTGGCCGGTTCCCACATTCTGTCCTCTGTGTTGTAACTCGGGGTTCTGCTTCCCCTGAGCCTGCTCAGCTTATGTTTTCTCCTCCTTTCGTGCCTTAAAATTCTGCGCCTTTCGCTCCTTATCATGAGCCGACCAGTACTCGGCTCAGATAGCCTTGCTGACACATTCTACTAGTGTCGCTGGTTCGTGGCTTCAGCTACAGACCCAAACTACGATTTCCGTTCTGAACATCTTCAGCATTCGTCTAACTCTCTCCTTTTAGTCGGTACCAAATCTGGAAAAAGTTGAGCCAACTGCTCAAATTTCTTGACTACCTCCATAACAGTCGCACTACCTTGGCGCAGGTTGTTGAACTTGTCTTACTGTGCTGCTAGTGCTTCCTCGTTGAAGTACATCTCCTTGAATTCCTCAATGAAATCGCTCCAGCTCATCTCTCTAATGTTCCTCCTAATGGTTACCATCTTCCACCACAACGTGCCTCATTGCACAGGGTGAATGATGCGTACATCACTTTCTCTCTCTATCTGTTAACCCTATAAAATCCAAGATTACTTGGATATCTGTTAGCCAATCATCGGCCTCTATAGGGTTGGTGATTCCTAAGAATTCTAACGCTTTTATGCGTCGGAATCTCTCATACAAGTCACCTTCCCTAGGGATTGGTAGAAAAACAATTGCTGTTACGAAAGCAGTTATTACTATGGGTGCTAGTGCCTCCTGGGTTAGAGGAGCTGCTTGTTCCCTCAGAGTTTTTGGGCTGCTGGAGCCTCCTGTGCTGGCATCTCTACTGACTATGGTGCCTGGGGTTGCTGGCCCAGCTGTTCCTTAAGCTGGTTTAGCTCCCTTTACTGGTTCTCCATCATCTCTCGCATGGCTGCGATCTGTGCTATCAACTCATCCTTTCAGGATGCTGGGTTTAACTAAGCTCTCGTTCTTGCCATATTTTCCTATGTAACCCTATCGTACAGCGGGAAAGGAAAATATGTCTCTTAAATTCTATACTTAGGACTCGTATCACATATCATTTTCTTTCTTACTTAACAATCTTACTTAAACATTATGGATATAAATATACACACTATATCCATCTTTCTTTCTCTCATATTGTGATGTTCAATACAATTACCGCATTGTATTGGGACATCGTCTGAGTGCTAGGATTCGTCCTGCACTTTCTGTCATATCATACTCACACTGTGGAAAAATTTATATCTGGCCCCTGGGGCAAAGCTTTACTGCTTATCTCATAATATATTTCACATAATATATATACATATATTCAAGATTCTAGTTCAGTGAGAGTGACACACACTTCCCCTATACGATCCCAACAAGTACATTATGCTACAACTGACGTGGGAGAGCTACTGCTTCCCTCTATATATTTTCAAAACTAACATTCCCGCAGAAGGGTTACTACTATTGGAAGGACAATCCTGATTCAGTATCAGGCATCTCCTCATCGTCACTATCGCTAAGTGAGTACTCCTCTGGGTTCTCCTCTCCCTCATCGTCGGGATGGGCGTCGGAAAGAGTCTCGTTATCTTCCTCCTTCATGGGGTGTTCGGGAGACATACGGACTGGTTCGGGGTTCTCCATCGGCTCCCTATTGCCCTTGTGTACTTCTGGCTGGTGCTCGGCTGTGAACTCTTCATTGGCCAGTTGGGGTGCTGGTTCTACCGGGTCACCCTTCATAATGGCGGCTGCTATAATGCCTTGGGCTTGTGTAGGGTTCCCGGGGTTGAGTACTTTTCTCTCGGCGTTCACTATCTCCTTGATAAGACTTGCTAGTCCTGCTTGATCGCTCTTCTAATCCTGTTTGGCAAGGTCTCTTTCTCTCTTTGGGTCTTCTCCTGTCTTGATCCACTTTTATCTCGGCATGTATTGTAGAAGTCCATATCGGTTCCTTGTAGCGAACAGCATACGTTAGTGCTGTATCACCGGACATCAGCTGTAGTCTTTCAGTCCGATGAACAAATTCTCGTATATCCATAACTCTAGGGAACTTAGGCGGTTTCACTCCCCGCTTGCCCATAAAGAAAAACTGAGGCTGATGCTGGACTGCTCTCAGAGATTGGCTCGATCGTGGTATGGTGAAACTCGACACAGTTAAGAGCTCATCCTGGTCATAAGGATCCCAATACACACGAGAGTATCTTCCTGAGAGATATCAACAGCCAACAGGACTCAGTTATCCTGATCAATGGCGTACAATCGGGGAATCACTTTGATAACGTGAAACCAGTCCTGACATTCTCATAGAGTGCAGGAGTACTGTTTGCCACTTGAAACTTAGTGGACAACTAGCCCTGAAGATCGGTACAACTCGGGCAGCAATCCATGTTCTTTCTCTGAGCAGTTCTCTAGCACTGCACAGTCGTAATTTTTCGTATAATGATCTCAGCATCTTTTCATCTTGTCCTCGCCATCATAGATTTCGTCGTTTCATTACTATAAAATGTTATCTTCAATAGATAAACATTTACTAACTAAAAAATAAAACTAACTTACTTGGACAGATGAGGCAGGCATGCGGCGATGTGAGGTAGGATGGCAGGAAACCGCTCGGATACCAACTGTGACGCCCCGTGCCCTCAGCGGCCCGGACAGTCACTAAAAACTCTATTACTTAACTTGCTTCTTTAGCTTTTACTTATACTTTCTCTTTAAAACTGATACTTAAACTTGCTGAATTTAATACCATAAATTTAGAGGGATTTTTTTTTATACATACGCGTACGTATTTACTATTCACGTACGTATACTATTAAAATGCGGAATTTGAAAAACATAAGGATTTAAATTATACATACACAATTATATACTTGTTTATCTGATTACTATTCACCAGATACTATTTAAATATACTACTCATACATATACTGTTTACTGTTCTAAAATACCGTTTAACCTTTACTATTCAAAATACTATTTAACTGTCACCATTCAAAATATTATTTACTCATACTGTGCGGAAGAATACTCACGGTGTATCCATAACCTCATCCTCACATCCACCTCCGCCACCATCATCGTCCCTTGATGTTTACGCTATAGGATGCTTACCTACAGCATGAACACACTCCGTGAGCTTTACGCCCAGTAAGTACAACATGTTAACCGCAAAACATGTTTAAAACATAGCACATACGTAAAATCATAGGCATGACATATATCACATAAATTAATTAACATCGCTCTTAGGTCACTCTATCGTTAGGAACTAATAAACTTATCGTTGTGTGGAACCGATGCCTATCGGTACCCAACTGCTCTACTTTGGGAAATTTGATATCTAATTTTTAATTGTGCTTGATTAATTTGTCTACTCGACAAATTAATCACTGTCTCTCACTATCCCATTCCGACTTGGTCCTTGACTGGCTAACCTACCAGTCAACTGACTGAATACCTCCCGTATGACCATTTAGCCTGTCGGGTTACCGTTACCGATGTAATCGCCCCAAATTTTATACTTAGATCACACCCGTCCCTCGGGTGGCACTATTCTGATCTAGGGGTCGTTTTCTTACATTACGAAATTTCTAATGGGGCGGTTCACTAATCCTCACAACGTCCGTCCTTCTTTCCCGGACCTAGGTCATCGAGGGGGCTCGGGTTTCCATCCCGATCACATTTTTAGCCCTCGTTTCCTAAAATACCCCTTTGTGCCGTTTTAGAAATTTCGGCAGCATTTCCGCTTAATTTTTGGGTTTCCGGCGTTTAGGAAACGCCTCAAAACCATCTAACCTATTCTAACCTGCCACGTACTAAACCAGAGGCCTAATTTTTAAGTAAAAGCTCCGCTTTTTACGTAAAAATATTCACATTTCCTCACATTCTCTTTTTCGACATTTCATCCCTTTTTCTTACAATTCCTCAAGTCAGTAAACCATAATTAATACATAATTATTTCCAATAATAAATTGAGGAATTAAGGGATCAAAACCACTACCAAAATCGTTCCCGTCGGCAGTCAGACGAACCGTTCGGTCTCGACCGCACAATCTTTGAATCGGCGTTCTTCACTTTTGAAACTTCGGTTTGCAATTCCGATGCCGCGGATGTGTCCGGAACGTCAAAAATAGGCCAACGGGCCATTCTTCAATTTTTGGTCTCCGGGTCGCCGTTGACCGGCGTTGACCGCCGTTGACCACGGCGGCGATGGGAGTGGCGACCACCATCTTGAAGAGCTCGACGAGAGGAACCCATTGGTGGTGTCAATTTCACCAATCGAGGCTCCTATCACCGGAAATCGACCCTCGAAAAGTCAGCGACGGTGGCGGTGTTGGATCTTCATTTTCCGGCGTTGTTGCCCAAAATTGATTTGGGGCTTTTGATCTACGTGTTGTTCTGAGCATTTTGATACCCACCTTGCAACTCAACTCCGCCGGAATAGTGAGATCCGACGGCGGCGACGGCGACGGCGACGGCGAACCTTGGGCGACGCGATCCAGCGGCTGTTGACATGAAAGGAAGCCTGGGTTTTGTTCTACTCTTCACCACGAATCCATTGGGACCGGAATCGTGGCATTTGGATGTCGGACGGCGGAGATACGGCGGTTTGAAAAATTCGGCCACCGGCGGCTTTGGGCGGCGCGTGAAGCGTGCTCTGGCGTCGGTTCGGTCGACTCGGCCCACCGTTGGAATCAGCTCGTCGAGAGCTTTCCAATGGTGTCGGCAGTGTCGAAAACGGAGGTCGGATTCGACTGATGGTTACTGTTCATCCTCGTGTGGTGTTGGGGGAGGAAATGGGATTTGGAAAAATTATGGGGGCTATTTTTCAATAGTCCCAAAAATTTCGTCCTTTTATACTAATTTTTTGAAAAATTTTAAGATAGGCTATACTGACTAATTTGGGCGTGCTGAACCCAAATATATCAGTTTTATCTTCATCCGAGGTCGTCTCGACCAGTTTCCCGATACTGCATGGTTCCTGGCCAAAAATTACTTTTTGTGCTCAAATGACTAATTTGAGCATTCTGATTCCAAATATATCAGTTTTATATCAAGAAAAGGTCATCTTGACCAATTTCTTGATACTGTGGTTAGGCCTACACTGTGTTGACACTGTGCACGCATAACGAGGCGTTTCACGTGAAATTTCAAACACAGTCTCTCTTGACTAATTTGGACGTGCTGATTTCAAATTTATCAGTTTTACGTCCATCTGAGGTCTTCTAGACCAGTTTTCGAGATCTGTATGATCCCGTCTCGAAAAACGTGTCAGGTGCCCGATTGACTAATTTGGACGTCCTGAGTCTAAATATATCCGTTTCGGGGTGAGAAAAGGTCGTCTTGACTCTCATCCCGATACTGCTTGTCTCTTAAACAAAATCTACATTTTATGCTCAATTGACCAGATTAAGCCTGCTGACTATTAATATATCAGTTTTATGCCAGATTAAGGCCGTCTTGGCCACTAACCTGACACTGCGTTTCTCACTATTCACTAATCACTATTCACTGTTCACTACCTGACTGACTAATCTGAGCGTTCTGACTTTGATTTTGTCAGATCATTGGCGAGAAGAGGTCATCTAGACCACTTTTCTCGATACTGTACATCTATTAGGGCAATTATCACTACTGCGCTCAGATGACCAGTCTGAGTGTACTGATGACTAGCTCATCAATTCTGTATCATGAAATGGTCGTCTAGACCGGTTTCTTGATATTGCGTGTCTCAACGCATACTCACATAATAGAGTGGACCGATTTCACTGTCGATTACCCCTTACACTGCATGAATAGTAATTAAACATTACTATTCCTGTTTAATTCATTCAACTGAAAAGCACACTGTGCTTATTAACTTAATTACATCATTACATAGTAATTAAGTTTCATAATTCATAAGAGTCATTACAGTGGCTCTCGGCTCATTACACAGCCTTCTACACAGATTCTTACACGTGCGTGTGCAACACAACACGGGCGTGTACATTTCAGACACGGGCATGTACTAGTTGAGACTACTCAACACGGCCATATCTTTGAAATACATTCATCTATCTGAGCGGTACACAGCCTCTTACAAGATCATGTACTTGACCGTGTTTCTTAAATTTGCACTAAAAGACATTAAATTATGTCCATTTTATTCCTTAATGGCTTATTACATGGTAAGTAGGTGCCATAAAAATGGCGGTCATTACAGTTTAGGGATGAATTGAGGTCCTGACCGACCTTTATTTCTTCTAGGAGCATTGATTGAAGGGTTATTTCAGATAATCTCCCCGTCAAAATCTCGATCTCACTGCTGCGTAGCTCCTTTTATAGTGCTTCTGACAGGGTACTGATAGCCATAAGTAATGAAGAGTACTTTCTACTCAGCGATCGGCCACCTTATTGGCTTTCCCTGGATGGAATAGGATCTCATAGTTATAATCCTTTACCAGTTCTAGCCATCTTCGTTGTCTCATGTTGAGCTCTTTCTACGTGAATATGTACTTAAGACTCTGGTGGTCCATGTAAATTTCACACTTGACACCGTACAGGTAGTGCCTCCATATGTTAAGCGCAAAAATGACCACTGCTAGCTCCAAGTCGTGTGTTGGATAGTTCTTCTCATGGCCCTTAAGTTGTCACAAAGCATATGCGACCACTCTACCATTCTGCATCAGTACGGCCCCTAATCCGGTCTTGGATGCGTCACTGTAAATTACAAAATTTTCCTGACCAGCATCCAGAATGGTCAGTATTGGAGTACTTATGAGTCTGCGTTCAAACTCCTGGAACCTCTTCTCACACTTATCCATCCACTCATACTTCTTCTCCTTCTTGGTGTGACGCCCCGTGCCCTCAGCGGCCCGGACCGTCACTGTAAACTCTATTACTTGCTTCTTTAAAGACGATACTTAAACTTGCTGAATTTAAGACTATAAATTTAGAGGGATTTTTTTTTTTTTATATACACGTACGTATTTACTATTCACGTACGCATACTATTAAAATGCGGAATTTGAAAAACATAAGGATTTCAATTATACATACATAATTATATACATGTTTATCTGATTACTATTCACCAGATACTATTTAAATATACTACTCGTACATATACTGTTTACTGTTCCAAAATACCATTTAACCTTTACTATTCAAAATACTATTTAACTGTCACCATTCAAAATATTATTTACTCATACTGTGCGGAAGAATACTCGCGGTGTATCCATAACCTCATCCTCACATCCACCTCCGCCATCATCATCGTCCCTTGATGTTTACGCTATAGGATGCTTACCTACAGCATGAACACACTCCGTGAGCTTTACGCCCAGTAAGTACAACATGTTAACCGCAAAACATGTTTAAAACATAGCACATACGTAAAATCATAGGCATGACATATATCACTTAATAAATCATATATCATATAAGCATATCACATATCAGCTCACATATCATGTCATCACATAACATGTCATAACACTGAATATAAAACTTCACATACTTTATGCATGACAGAAGCATTGTGTACTGTATGCACTCTACTGAAAAAGAAAGCATAGCGAACTATAACTAATGCATGATCCGGTTATGTTCATTTATGCTTCAAACTTTTCTTTTCTTTTCTTGTCTATTTAGGGCCCATGTGTCAGTACCGTGTGCGCGCAGACCAACGGTAACGCCCGAGGTCAACTAATGCCGAAGAGCCATCAACTGATGCTCAACTTGTGGCCTGAACTTTCTTTAACTGGAAACCCCTTCGACTGAAGGAGCCGGTACGACACACCTATTTATTTCCATCTTGTTTAACTGTTCTAGCCATACGCTTCTCTAAGCTGTCCCCAATCCTACGCGGTAGGGATCTATGGCTTCTATCTTGTTCTTTCATCAATCTACTCGATTGTGAAGCTATATGCTCTTATGTATGCTGTGCAGCATCGTGTGCAAGATACATACTTAAAATACTGGAAAAGCATCATTTTAAATTCATTTTATCCATGCTGTAGGCGGAGTTGTACTTACCTGTCAGCAGACAGTTTATACTCTCGCCTTCGTCACAATACAGGTACCTCCCTGTAATCATAATGCAATTCGTTAACATTTACTCTTAGGTCACTGTGGTCATTAGTGACTAATAAAACTCTATCGTTAGTGATACCGATCCTTATCGGTACTAATTGCCCTTCTCTTAAGAATTTGATTTTCTAATCATTGTTAATTAATTTATTTACCCAATAAATTAATTAACATCGCTCTTAGGTCACTCTATCGTTAGGAACTAATAAACTTATCGTTGTGCGGTACCGATGCCTATCGGTACCCAACTGCTCTACCTTGGGAAATTTGATATCTAATTTTTAATCGTGCTTGATTAATTTGTCTACTTGACAAATTAATCACTGTCTCTCACTATCCCATTCGGACTTAGTCCTTGACTAGCTAACCGACCAGTCAACTGACTGAATACCTCCCGTATGACCATTTAGCCTGTCGGATTACCGTTACCGATGTAATCGCCCCAAATTTTATATTTAGATCATACCCGTCCCTCGGGTGGCACTATTCTGACATAGGGGTCGTTTTCTTACATTACGAAATTTCTAATGGGGCGGTTCACTAATCCTCACAACGTCCGTCCTTCTTTCCCGGACCTAGGTCATCGAGGGAGCTCGGGTTTCCATCCCGATCACATTTTCAGCCCTCGTTTCCTAAAATACCCCTTTGTGCCGTTTTAGAAATTTCGGCAGCATTTCCGCTTAATTTTTAGGTTTCCGGCGTTTAGGAAACGCCTCAAAACCATCTAACCTATTCTAACCTGCCACGTACTAAACCAGAGGCCTAATTTTTACGTAAAAGCTCCGCTTTTTACGTAAAAATATTCACATTTTCTCACATTCTCTTTTTCGATATTTCACCCTTTTTTCTTATAATTCCTCAAGTCATTAAACCATAATTAATACATAATTATTTCCAATATTAAATTGAGGAATAAATAGATCAACACCACTACCAAAATCGTTCCCGTCGGCGGTCGGACGAACCGTTCGGTCTCGACCGTGTAATCTTTGAATCGTCGTTCTTCACTTTTGAAACTCCAGTTTGCAAATCCGATGCCGCGGATGTGTCCGGAACGTCGAAAATAGGCCAACGGGCCATTCTTCAATTTTCGGTCTCCGGGTCGCCGTTGACCGGCGTTGACCGCCGTTGACCGGCGTTGACCGGCCGTTGACCGGCGTTGACCACGGCGGCGATGGAAGTGGCGACCACCATCTTGAAGAGCTCGACGAGAGGAACCCATTGGTGGTGTCAATTTCACGAATCGAGGCTCCTATCACCGGAAATCGGCTCTCGAAAAGTCGACGACGGCGGCGGCGTTGGATCTTCATTTTTCCGACGTTGTTGCCCAAAATTGATTTGGGGCTTTTGATCTACGTGTTGTTCTGAGCATTTTGATACCGACCTTGCAACTCAACTCCGCCGGAATAGCGAGATCCGACGGCGGCGATGGCGACGGCGACGGCGAACCTGGGGCGGCGCGATTCGGCGGCTGTTGATGTGAAATGAAGCCTGGGTTTTGTTCTACTCTTCACCACGAATCCATTGGGACCGGAATCGTGGCATTTGGACGTCGGACGGCGGAGATACGGCGGTTTGAAAAATTCGGCCACCGGCGGCTTTGGGCGGCGCGTGCGGCGTGCTCCGGCATCGGTTCGGTCGACTCGGCCCACCGTTGGAATCAGCTCGTCGAGAGCTTTCCAATGGTGCCGGCGGTGTCAAAAACGGAGGCCGGATTCGATAGTTAGTCACTGTTCATCTTCGTGTGGTATGGGAGGGAGAAAATGTGATTTGGAAAAATATGGGGGCTATTTTTCTATAATCTCCAAAATTTCCTCCTTTATACTAATTTTTTTGAAAAATTTTAAGATAGGCTATACTGACTAATTTGGGCGTGCTGAACCCAAATATATCAGTTTTATCTTCATCCGAGGTCGTCTCGACCAGTTTCCCGATACTGTATGGTTCCCGGTCAAAAATTACTTTTTGTGCTCAAATGACTAATTTGAGCATTCTGATTCCAAATATATCAGTTTTATATCAAGAAGAGGTCATCTTGATCAATTTCTTGATACTGTGGTTAAGCCTACACTGTGTTGACACTGTGCACGCATAACGAGGCATTTTCGCGTGAAATTTCAAACACAGTCTCTCTTGACTAATTTGGACGTGCTGATTTCAAATTTATCAGTTTTACGTCCATCTGAGGTCTTCTGGACCAGTTTTCGGGATCTGCATGACCCCGTCTCGAAAAACGTGTCAGGTGCCCGATTGACTAATTTGGGCGTCCTGAGTCTAAATATATCAGTTTCGGGGCGAGAAAAGGTCGTCTTGACCCTCATCCCGATACTACGTATCTCTTAAACAAAATCTACATTTTATGCTCAATTGACCAGATTGAGCCTGCTGACTATTAATATATCAGTTTTATGCCAGATTAAGGCCGTCTTGGCCACTAACTTGACACTGCGTTTCTCACTACTCACTATTCACTATTCACTAATCACTATTCACTATCTGACTGACTAATCTGAGCGTTCTGACTTTGATTTTGTCAGTCTATGGGCGAGAAGAGGTCATCTAGACCACTTTTCTCGATACTGTACATCTATTAGGGCAATTATCACTGCTGCGCTCAGATGACCAGTCTGAGCGTACTGATGACTAGCTCATCAATTCTGTATCATGAAATGGTCGTCTAGACCGGTTTCTTGATATTGCGTGTCTCAACGCATACTCACATAATAGGGTGGACCGATTTCACTGTCGATTACCCCTTTCATTGCATGAATAGTAATTAAACGTTACTATTCCTGTTTAATTCATTCAACTGAAAAGCACACTGTGCTTATTAACTTAATTACATCATTACATAGTAATTAAGTTTCATAATTCATGAGAGTCATTACAGTGGCTCTCGGCTCATTACACAGCCTTCTACACAGACTCTTACACGTGCGTGTGCAACGCAACACGGACGTGTACATTTCAGACACGAGCATGTACTAGTTGAGACTACTCAACACGGCCATGTCTTTGAAACACATTCATCTATCTGAGCAGTACACAGCCTCTTACACGCTCATGTACTTGACCGTGTTTCTTAAATTTGCACTAAAAGACATTAAATTATGTCCATTTTATTCCTTAATGACTTATTACATGGTAAGTAGGTGCCATAAAAATGGTGGTCATTACAACCTACCCCCCTTACAAAATTTTCGTCCTCGAAAATTAGAATAATTCCGGGAAGTCTCTTCTCATGTCTTCTTCCCATTCTCATGTGGCTTCCTCAACACTATGATTCTGCCACAACACTTTTACTAGCGGTATACTTCATTCCTAAGTACTTTCTCCTTTCTAACTAAGATCTGCACGAGTCTCTCCTCGTACGTCGGATCAGCGTATACTACAACGGATTCTTGGCTAAGAACATGGGAGCTGTTTGGCACGTACTTCTTTAACATCAAAACGTGAAAGACATTGTGCACTGTAACTAACTCGGGAGGAAGTGCTAGTCTATAAGCCACCTTCCCGACTTTCTCTATTATCTCAAGGGTCCTATGTACCTAGGACTGAGCTTTCTTTTATTTTCAATGCGCATCACCCCTTTCATGGGTGCCGCCTTGAAAAAGACCGAATCTCCTACTTGAAACTTGAGGGGTCTACGGCGCTTATCGTCAAAATTCTTCGGTCGACTGTGCGCTGTATCTAACGTTTCTCGTATCAGCTTCACGTCTGACATGGTATTCTTGATGATGTCCGAGCTAACTACTCATTTCTCTCCAAACTCGTACTAATGAGCCAGAGATCTGCATTTCTTTCCACAGAGTGTCTCGTACGGTGCCATTCCTATCGAGGAATGATAGTTGCTGTTGTACGAGAACTCGCTCAATGGTAGCTTCTGATATCAATTTCCTTTGAAGTCTAGGACGCAGGTCTCAACATGTCCTCTAACATCTGTATGGTCCTCTCAGACTAACTGTCGGTCTGAGGATGAAATGCTATGCTGAACTCTCACTTGGACCGTAATGCGGCTTGAGCACCTCGCCAAAATCTGGAGGTAAAGCGTCCACTACGATCTGAGACGATCGACTCTGGTATTCCGTGCCATTTCACGAACTGTGCCGCATAGATTTCTACTGGTCGTTCCACCGAGTAGCTAACTTTCATTGCTAAAAATCTAACTGATTTCATCAGTTTTTCTACAATCACCCAGATTGCATCATTATCGTTTGACGTCTTCGGTAATCCGATTACGAAATTCATCGTAATCTGGTCCCATTTCCACTCGGGTAACTTAATTTCCTACGATTATCCTGCTGAGCGCTGGTGATCTACCTTAACCTTCTGGCACGTAAGGCAGCTGGCGACGAACTCGACAATGTCATTCTTCATTCTAAGGCACCAAAAACTTTCCTTTAGGTACTTGTACATCTTATTCGCTACCGGATGTACGGAATATGACGTCTCGTAAGGTTCCAAAAGGATTCGCTTCTTGAGTTCTTCATCTTTCAGAATACACACTCTATCTCTGTAGTAGAGTACGTCATCCTTAAGGATCTTAAACTCTAAACCCTTGTCCTCTATAGCTTCCTTTCTGGACTTGAGCAGGGACAAATCAAAATCTTGACCGATCTTGATCTCTTCTTGGAGCGTCGATTGGAGGGTCATGTTAGACAATCCCCCTATCAAAATCTTGATCTTGCTGTCGCATAACTCCTTTGTAGCGCTCTTGACAAGGCACTAATAGCCATAGGCATAGTAATATGCTTCTGACTCTACGCATTGACCACTTTATTGGCTTTCCCTGGATGGTATAGGATCTCACGGTCGTAATCCTTACCAACTCTAGTCATCTATGCTACCTCATGTTGAGCTCTTTTTGCGTGAATATACACTTGAGACTCTAGTGGTCGATGTAAATCTCGCACGTGACTCTGTGCAGGTAGTGCCTCCATGCTTTTATCGTAAAAACTATCGCTACTAGCTCCAGATCACGCGTTGGGTAGCTCTTCTCAAGGTTTTTGAGTTGTCGTGAAGCATACGCGACTACTCTACCACTTTGCATCAATACAGTTTCCAACTTGGTTTTAGATGCGGCGCTTAAATCACAAAGCTTCCTTGACCAACCCTTGAAATGGTCAGCATTGGAGTGCTTATGAGTCTTCATTTCAGCTCTTGAAAGCTTTCCTTGCACTTGTCGATTCACTTATATCTCTTTCCCTTCTTGGTGAGCGCTGTGAGCGAAGCAGCTAACTTTGAGTAGCCTTCGACTAAGTGTAGGTAACATCCTGTTAGTTTAAAGAAACTGTGAATTCCCGTTACGTTCCTCTGAGCTGGCCACGCGCTAACTGCATCAATTTTCATCGGGTCCACAGATACTCCTTCCTTGGGGTCTACGTGACCTAGAAAATGGACCTTCTCCAGTCAAAACTCGTACTTGGAGAACTTGGTGTATAACTGATGGTCCTGTTGCATGCGCAAAATGATAATTAAGTGCTCTTCGTACTCTTCCTTCGTCTTAGAGTGTATAAGTATGTCATCGATGAACACAATGACAAACTTATCCAAATAGTCCTTGAACATGCGGTTCATCCGGTTCATGAAAGTTGCTGGTGCGTTCGTCAATTTGAGCGACACGAACAGAAACTCATAATGTCCGTACCGCGTTTGAAAGGCTGTTTTGGGTACATCTTCTTTCCTAATTCGTAGTTGATGGTACCCTGAACGTAGATCGATCTTCGAGGACATTGCAGCATCTCGGAGCTGATCAAATAGATCGTTAACTTTCGGCAACAGATGCTTATTCTTAATCGTAATCCTGTTCAACTCTCTGTAGTCGATGCACATTCTCAGTGGTCCATCTTTCTTCTTCACGAATGGTATGGGTGCTCTCCAGGGTGAATAGCTCTATCGCATGAATCCCTTATCTATTTAGTCCTTTAGCTGGGCTTGGAGCTCCTTTAGCTCTATAGGGCCTATTCTGTAGGGGGCCTCAAAGATGGGGCTGATTCTAGTAGACGTTCAGTCTCGAACGAGATCCTGCGCTCTGGTTGGAGTCCTGCAAGATCTTCTAGAAATATCTCCATGAATTCCCTGACTATCGGTACGTTGTCGGGTCCTATCTCTATTCCTTGAGTCTTATCTGCTACGTATACTAGGAAGTCCGTGCATCCACTGGATTGTAACTCGCGAGCCTTCACTGCTGATATCATCGTCTTTGGTTGCTCTGGCGACAAACCCTTGTAGATGAACTTTTCACATCCGATTGGTTCGAAAATGATTTTTCGCCTTCAACAGTTTATGACAACGTTGTGTCCTAAGCTTTTTTTTTTTTTTTTGGCATAGTGGCCTTTCTTGCCACAGATGAAACAACCACTTACTCCTTACTTACATTCTCCTGAGTGCCTCTTTCCGCATTTCGTGCACGTCGAGTTGGCTATCATTTCCTTCCTGGTCGTTTCTCTTCTGGGGGAAATTCTCCTGTGAATCTTGATTGCCTTAATTCCCCTTTTCTCTTGTTGTTATTATGGGAATGCCTACTATTCTGGCCGGTTCCCACATTCTGTCCTCTGTGTTGTAACTCGGGGTTTTACTTCCCCTGAGCCTGCTCAGCTTGCGTTTTCTCCTCCTTTCGTGCCTTAAAATTCTGCGCCTTTCGCTCCTTATCCTGAGCCGACTAGTATTCAGCTCAGATAGTCTTGCTGACACATTCTGCTAGTGTCGCTGGTCCGTGCCCTCCGCTACAGACCTAAACTGTGATTTCCGTTCTGAACATCTTCAGCATTCGTCTGACTCTCTCCTTTTGGTCGGTACCAAATCTGGACAAAGTTGAGCCAACTGCTCAAACTTCTTGACTGCCTCCATAACAGTTATACTACCTTGGTGCAGGTTGTCGAACTCGTCTTACTGCGCTACTAGTGCTTCCTCGTTGAAGTACATCTCCTTGAATTCCTCAATGAAATCACTCCAGCTCATCTCTCTGATGTTCCTCCTAATGGTTACCATCTTCCACCACTAACGCGCCTCATTGCGCAGGGTGAAGGATGTGCACATCACTTTCTTTCTCTATCTGTTAACCCTATAAAATCCAAGATTACTTGGATATCCGTTAGCCAATCATCGGCCTCTATAGGGTTGGTGATTCCTAAGAATTCTAACGCTTTCATGCGTCGGAATCTCTCATACAAGTCGCCTTCCCTAGGGATTGGCAGAAAATAATTGCTGCTACGAAAGCAGCCATTACTATGGGTGCTAGTGCTTCCTGAGCTGAAGGAGCTGCTTGTTCCCTTAGAGTTTCTGGGGCTGCTAGAGCCTCCTGTGCTAGCATCTTTACTAACTGTGGTGCCTGGGGTTGCTGGCCCAGCTGTTCCCTAAGCTGGTTTAGCTCCGGTTGCTAGTTCTCCATCATCTCTCGCATGGCTGCAATCTGTGCTATCAACTCATCCTCTCGGGATGCTGGGTTTAACTAAGCTCTCGTTCTTGCCATGTTTTCCTATGTAACCCTATCGTACAACGGGAAAGGAAAAAATATAAGTCTCTTAAATTCTATACTTGGGACTCGTATCACATATCATTTTCTTTCTTACTTAACAATCTTACTTAAACATTATGGATATAAATATACACACTATATCCATCTTTCTTTCTCTCATACTGTGATGTTCAATACAATTACCGCATTGTATTGGGACATCGCCTGAGTGCTAGGATTCATCCTGCACTTTCTGTCATATCATACTCACGCTGTGGAAAAAAATTATATCTGGCCCCTAGGGCAAAGCTTTACTACTTATCTCATAATATATTTCACATAATATATATACATATATTCAAGATTCTAGTTCAACGGGAGTGACACACACTTCCCCTATACGATCCCAATAAGTACATTATGCTATAACTGACGGGGGAGAGCTACTGCTTCCCTCTATATATTTTCATAACTAACATTCCCGCAGAAGGATTACTACTATTGGAAGGACAATCCTGATTCAGTATCAGGCATCTCCTCATCGTCACTATCGCTAAGTGGGAATTCCTCTGGGTTCTCCTCTTCTTCTCAGCTGAAACGGACCTCGTCATCGCTGGCTATGATGACTTGGGGTTCGTACATCCCCATCTATTCGTCATTACTAAAGCGGTTGGGGATCTCCTCTTCCTCATCGTCTGGATAGGCGTCGAAAAGAGTCTCGTTATCTTCCTCTTTCATGGGGTGTTCGGGAGACATACGGGCTGGTTCGGGGTTCTCCATCGGCTCCCTATTGCCCTCGTGTACTTTTGGCTGGTGCTCAGCCATGAACTCTTCATCGGCCAGTTGGGGTGCTGGTTCTACCTGGTCACCCTCCATAATGGCGGCTGCTATAATGCCTTGGGCTTGTGCAGGGTTCCCGGGGTTAAGCACTTTTCTCTCAGCATTCACTATCTCCTTGATAAGGCTTGCTAGTCCTGCTTGATTGCTCTTCTAATTCTGTTTGGCAAGGTCTTTTTCTCTCTTTGGGTCTTCTCCTGTCTTGATCCACTTTTGCCTCGGAATGTATTGTAGAAGTCCATATCGGTTCCTTGTAGCGAACAGCATACGTTAGAACTGTATCACCGGACATCAGCTGCAGTCTTTCAGTCCGATGAACAAATTCTCGTATATCCATAACTCTAGAGAACTTAGGCGGTTTCACTCCCTGCTTGCCCATAGAGAAAAACTGGGGCTGATGCTGGACTGCTCTCAGAGATTGGCTCGGTCGTGGTATGGCGAAACTTGACACAGATAAGAGCTCATCCTGGTCATAAGGATCCCGATACACACGAGAGTATCTTCCTGAGAGATATCAACAGCCAACAGGACTCAGTTATCCTGATCAATGGCGTACAATTAGGGAATCACTTTGATAACGTGAAACCAGTCCTCACATTCTCATGGAGTGCAGGAGTACAGTTTGCCACTCGAAACTTAGTGGACAACTAGCCTTGAAGATCGGTACAACTCGGACAGCAATCCATGTTCTTTCTCTGAGCAGTTCTCTAGCACTGCACGGTCGTGATTTTTCGTATAATGATCTCAGCATCTTTTCATCTTATCCTCGCCCTCAAAGATTTTGTCGTTTCATTACTATAAAATGTTATCTTCCACAGATAAACATTTACTGACTAAAAATAAAACTAACTTACTTGGACAGATGAGGCAGGCATGCGGCGATGTGAGATAGGATGGCAGGAAACCGCTCTGATACCAACTGTGACGCCCCGTGCCCTCAGCGGCCCGGACCGTCACTGTAAACTCTATTACTTGCTTCTTTAAAGACGATACTTAAACTTGCTGAATTTAAGACTATAAATTTAGAGGGATTTTTTTTTTTTTTATATACACGTACGTATTTACTATTCACGTACGCATACTATTAAAATGCGGAATTTGAAAAACATAAGGATTTCAATTATACATACATAATTATATACATGTTTATCTGATTACTATTCACCAGATACTATTTAAATATACTACTCGTACATATACTGTTTACTGTTCCAAAATACCATTTAACCTTTACTATTCAAAATACTATTTAACTGTCACCATTCAAAATATTATTTACTCATACTGTGCGGAAGAATACTCGCGGTGTATCCATAACCTCATCCTCACATCCACCTCCGCCATCATCATCGTCCCTTGATGTTTACGCTATAGGATGCTTACCTACAGCATGAACACACTCCGTGAGCTTTACGCCCAGTAAGTACAACATGTTAACCGCAAAACATGTTTAAAACATAGCACATACGTAAAATCATAGGCATGACATATATCACTTAATAAATCATATATCATATAAGCATATCACATATCAGCTCACATATCATGTCATCACATAACATGTCATAACACTGAATATAAAACTTCACATACTTTATGCATGACAGAAGCATTGTGTACTGTATGCACTCTACTGAAAAAGAAAGCATAGCGAACTATAACTAATGCATGATCCGGTTATGTTCATTTATGCTTCAAACTTTTCTTTTCTTTTCTTGTCTATTTAGGGCCCATGTGTCAGTACCGTGTGCGCGCAGACCAACGGTAACGCCCGAGGTCAACTAATGCCGAAGAGCCATCAACTGATGCTCAACTTGTGGCCTGAACTTTCTTTAACTGGAAACCCCTTCGACTGAAGGAGCCGGTACGACACACCTATTTATTTCCATCTTGTTTAACTGTTCTAGCCATACGCTTCTCTAAGCTGTCCCCAATCCTACGCGGTAGGGATCTATGGCTTCTATCTTGTTCTTTCATCAATCTACTCGATTGTGAAGCTATATGCTCTTATGTATGCTGTGCAGCATCGTGTGCAAGATACATACTTAAAATACTGGAAAAGCATCATTTTAAATTCATTTTATCCATGCTGTAGGCGGAGTTGTACTTACCTGTCAGCAGACAGTTTATACTCTCGCCTTCGTCACAATACAGGTACCTCCCTGTAATCATAATGCAATTCGTTAACATTTACTCTTAGGTCACTGTGGTCATTAGTGACTAATAAAACTCTATCGTTAGTGATACCGATCCTTATCGGTACTAATTGCCCTTCTCTTAAGAATTTGATTTTCTAATCATTGTTAATTAATTTATTTACCCAATAAATTAATTAACATCGCTCTTAGGTCACTCTATCGTTAGGAACTAATAAACTTATCGTTGTGCGGTACCGATGCCTATCGGTACCCAACTGCTCTACCTTGGGAAATTTGATATCTAATTTTTAATCGTGCTTGATTAATTTGTCTACTTGACAAATTAATCACTGTCTCTCACTATCCCATTCGGACTTAGTCCTTGACTAGCTAACCGACCAGTCAACTGACTGAATACCTCCCGTATGACCATTTAGCCTGTCGGATTACCGTTACCGATGTAATCGCCCCAAATTTTATACTTAGATCATACCCGTCCCTCGGGTGGCACTATTCTGACATAGGGGTCGTTTTCTTACATTACGAAATTTCTAATGGGGCGGTTCACTAATCCTCACAACGTCCGTCCTTCTTTCCCGGACCTAGGTCATCGAGGGAGCTCGGGTTTCCATCCCGATCACATTTTCAGCCCTCGTTTCCTAAAATACCCCTTTGTGCCGTTTTAGAAATTTCGGCAGCATTTCCGCTTAATTTTTAGGTTTCCGGCGTTTAGGAAACGCCTCAAAACCATCTAACCTATTCTAACCTGCCACGTACTAAACCAGAGGCCTAATTTTTACGTAAAAGCTCCGCTTTTTACGTAAAAATATTCACATTTTCTCACATTCTCTTTTTCGATATTTCACCCTTTTTTCTTATAATTCCTCAAGTCATTAAACCATAATTAATACATAATTATTTCCAATATTAAATTGAGGAATAAATAGATCAACACCACTACCAAAATCGTTCCCGTCGGCGGTCGGACGAACCGTTCGGTCTCGACCGTGTAATCTTTGAATCGTCGTTCTTCACTTTTGAAACTCCAGTTTGCAAATCCGATGCCGCGGATGTGTCCGGAACGTCGAAAATAGGCCAACGGGCCATTCTTCAATTTTCGGTCTCCGGGTCGCCGTTGACCGGCGTTGACCGCCGTTGACCGGCGTTGACCGGCCGTTGACCGGTGTTGACCACGGCGGCGATGGAAGTGGCGACCACCATCTTGAAGAGCTCGACGAGAGGAACCCATTGGTGGTGTCAATTTCACGAATCGAGGCTCCTATCACCGGAAATCGGCTCTCGAAAAGTCGACGACGGCGGCGGCGTTGGATCTTCATTTTTCCGACGTTGTTGCCCAAAATTGATTTGGGGCTTTTGATCTACGTGTTGTTCTGAGTATTTTGATACCGACCTTGCAACTCAACTCCGCCGGAATAGCGAGATCCGACGGCGGCGATGGCGACGGCGACGGCGAACCTGGGGCGGCGCGATTCGGCGGCTGTTGATGTGAAATGAAGCCTGGGTTTTGTTCTACTCTTCACCACGAATCCATTGGGACCGGAATCGTGGCATTTGGACGTCGGACGGCGGAGATACGGCGGTTTGAAAAATTCGGCCACCGGCGGCTTTGGGCGGCGCGTGCGGCGTGCTCCGGCATCGGTTCGGTCGACTCGGCCCACCGTTGGAATCAACTCGTCGAGAGCTTTCCAATGGTGCCGGCGGTGTCAAAAACGGAGGCCGGATTCGATAGTTAGTCACTGTTCATCTTCGTGTGGTATGGGAGGGAGAAAATGTGATTTGGAAAAATATGGGGGCTATTTTTCTATAATCTCCAAAATTTCCTCCTTTATACTAATTTTTTTGAAAAATTTTAAGATAGGCTATACTGACTAATTTGGGCGTGCTGAACCCAAATATATCAGTTTTATCTTCATCCGAGGTCGTCTCGACCAGTTTCCCGATACTGTATGGTTCCCGGTCAAAAATTACTTTTTGTGCTCAAATGACTAATTTGAGCATTCTGATTCCAAATATATCAGTTTTATATCAAGAAGAGGTCATCTTGATCAATTTCTTGATACTGTGGTTAAGCCTACACTGTGTTGACACTGTGCACGCATAACGAGGCATTTTCGCGTGAAATTTCAAACACAGTCTCTCTTGACTAATTTGGACGTGCTGATTTCAAATTTATCAGTTTTACGTCCATCTGAGGTCTTCTGGACCAGTTTTCGGGATCTGCATGACCCCGTCTCGAAAAACGTGTCAGGTGCCCGATTGACTAATTTGGGCGTCCTGAGTCTAAATATATCAGTTTCGGGGCGAGAAAAGGTCGTCTTGACCCTCATCCCGATACTACGTATCTCTTAAACAAAATCTACATTTTATGCTCAATTGACCAGATTGAGCCTGCTGACTATTAATATATCAGTTTTATGCCAGATTAAGGCCGTCTTGGCCACTAACTTGACACTGCGTTTCTCACTACTCACTATTCACTATTCACTAATCACTATTCACTATCTGACTGACTAATCTGAGCGTTCTGACTTTGATTTTGTCAGTCTATGGGCGAGAAGAGGTCATCTAGACCACTTTTCTCGATACTGTACATCTATTAGGGCAATTATCACTGCTGCGCTCAGATGACCAGTCTGAGCGTACTGATGACTAGCTCATCAATTCTGTATCATGAAATGGTCGTCTAGACCGGTTTCTTGATATTGCGTGTCTCAACGCATACTCACATAATAGGGTGGACCGATTTCACTGTCGATTACCCCTTTCATTGCATGAATAGTAATTAAACGTTACTATTCCTGTTTAATTCATTCAACTGAAAAGCACACTGTGCTTATTAACTTAATTACATCATTACATAGTAATTAAGTTTCATAATTCATGAGAGTCATTACAGTGGCTCTCGGCTCATTACACAGCCTTCTACACAGACTCTTACACGTGCGTGTGCAACGCAACACGGGCGTGTACATTTCAGACACGAGCATGTACTAGTTGAGACTACTCAACACGGCCATGTCTTTGAAACACATTCATCTATCTGAGCAGTACACAGCCTCTTACACGCTCATGTACTTGACCGTGTTTCTTAAATTTGCACTAAAAGACATTAAATTATGTCCATTTTATTCCTTAATGACTTATTACATGGTAAGTAGGTGCCATAAAAATGGTGGTCATTACACTTGGTAAGTACCGTAACTGGCTAGGCCTAGGAAACTATGGATTTCTGTCACGTTTCTTAGTGGTGGCGTGCACTAACTGCCTCAACCTTTGTTAGGCCTACAAATACTCTCTCCTTGGACTACGTGACCAAGAAAGTGAACTCATTCCAGTCAAAACTCGCACTTAGAGAACTTGACATATAGCTGATGGCCCTTTAGCTTACGTAAGACGGCCCTCAAATGCTCCTCATGCTCTTTTTTTGTCTTAGAATATAAGTATCTTATCGATGAACACAACGACAAACTTATCTAATAAGTCCTTGAACACACGGCTCATCAGGTCTATGAAGGCCACTGGGATGTTAGTTACTTCGAATAACATAACAAGGAACTCGTAATGTCCATACCACGTTCGAAAAGCTGTTTTGAGTACATCCTCATTCCTGATCTGCAATTGATGGTACCCGAAATGCAGGTCTATTTTCGAGAATACTGTAGCATCTCAGAGCTGATCAAACGGATCATCGCTCTGTGGCAACGGACACTTGTTCTTCATCATGATCTTATTCAGCTCCCTATATTCTATGCACATCCTTAGCGTTCCATCCTTCTTCTTCATGAACAGAGCAGGTGCTCCCCAAGGTGAACAACTCTGTTGGATGAAACCCTTGTCCATCAGTTCCTTTAGCTGGGTTTGGAGTTCCTTTAGTTCTGTAGGGGCCATTCGATACGGGGCCTTGGAGATGGGGGCTAATCCTGGTAGAAGCTTGATCTCGAATGCTATTTCACGCTCTGGCAGAAGCCCTAGAAGATCCTCTGAGAATACCTCCATAAACTTTCTAACCACCGGCACGCTATCCGATCATATCTCTGCTTCTTTAGTTTTGTCCACTACGTGTGTTAGGAAGCCGGTGCGTCCACTGGACAATAGCTTGTGGGCCTTCATTGCTGAAATCATCGTCTTCGACTGTTTTAGTGACAAACTCTTGTAGATAAACTTCTCGTTTCTTATCGGTTCAAAAGTAACCTCCCACCTTCGATAATCTATGACGGCGTTGTACTTTGTGAGAAAGTCCATCCCCATAATTACGTCATAGTCATACATGTCGAGGATGATCAGGTTGATACTTAACTCTCGCCCATAGATAACTACTGGCACTTGACTTATCCAATAATTAGACAACAAAACTTCCCCTGAGGTAAGAACAGTTCAAAAAGTTTGTTCCATCCTATCTACGTTCTTGTCTATCTTCCTACCAAACTCTGATGATGCGAATGAATGCATAGCTCCGGAATCAAATAAAACTAGGACAGCTGAGTTGGCGATAGAAAGCTGACATGTCACCACTGTCAAAGTCCCAGCTTTCGCATCATCTCTGGTGAAGGCATAGATTCTTCCCTGAGTGTCTGGTGCCTCCAATCTACCCTGAGCGATCGAAGGACCTTCGATCCTGATCTGGACACCGTGCAGTTGGTCGCTAGTGGTGCGGGCTTGGCTTTACTGATTTTGTGGGTTAGAGTGACAGTTCTTGGCGTAGTGGCCTTCCTTGCCACATATGTAGCAGACACTGATTCCTTGTTTGCACTCTCCTAGATGATTTCTTCCACACTTTGGGCATGACGAGTGTTGATTGCCATTCCCTCCCCCCCCCCCCCCCCCTCCCCCCCGGTTGTTCTTTTTTTGAGGAAAATTCCTCTGCGAACCTTGGTTGCTTGTGTGACGCCCCGTGCCCTCAGCGGCCCGGACCATCACTGAAAACTATTACTTGCTTCTTTAGCTTTTACTTATACTTCCTCTTTAAAACCGATACTTAAACTTGCTGAATTTAATACCATAAATATAGGGGGATTTTTTTTTTAATATACGCGTACGTATTTACTATTCACATACTTATACTATTAAAATGCGGAATTTGAAAAACATAAGGATTTCAATTATACATACACAATTATATACTTGTTTATCTGATTACTATTCACCAGATACTATTTAAATATACTACTCATACATATACTGTTTACTGTTCTAAAATACCGTTTAACCTTTACTATTCAAAATACTATTTAACTGTCACCATTCAAAATACTATTTACTCATACTGTGCGGAAGAATACTCGCGGTGTATCCATAACCTCATCCTCACATCCACCTCCGCCACCATCATCGTCCCTTGGTGTTTGCGCTATAGGAAGCTTACCTACAGCATCAACACACTCCGTGAGCTTTACGCCCAGTAAGTACAACATGTTAACCGCAAAACATGTTTAAAATATAGCACATACTTAAAATTCTAAGCATGACATATATCACTTAATAAATCACATACCATTTAAGCATATCACATATCAGCTCACATATCATGTCATCACATAACATGTCATAACACTGAATATAAAACTTCACATACTTTATGTATAACAGGAGCATCGTGTACTGTATGAACTCTACTAAAAAAGAAAGCATAGCGAACTATAACTAATGCATGGTCCGGTTATGTTCATTTATGCTTCAAACTTCTCTTTTCTTTTCTTGTCTATTTAGGGCCCATGTGTCAGTACCGTGTGCGCGCAGACCAACGGTAACTCCCGAGGTCAACTAATGCCGAAGAGCCATCAACTGATGCTCAACTTTTGGCCTTAACTTTCTTTAACTGGAAACCCCTTCGACTGAAGGAGCCGGTACGACACACCTATTTATTTCCATCTTGTTTAACTGTTCTAGCCATACGCTTCTCTAAGCTGTCCCCAATCCTACGCGGTAGGGATCTATGGCTTCTATCTTGTTCATTCATCAATCTACTCGATTGTGAAACTATATGCTCTTATGTATGCTGTGCAGCATCGTGTGCAAGATACATACTTAAAATAATGGAAAAGCATCATTTTAAATTCATTTTTATCCATGCTGTAGGCGGAGTTGTACTTACGTGTCAGCAGATAGTTTATACTCTCGCCTTCTTCACAATACAGGTACCTCCCTGTAATCATAATGCATTACATTAACATTCACTCTTAGGTCACCGTGGTCATTAGTGACTAATAAAAATTCTCGTTATGTGGTACCGATCCTTATCGGTACTAATTGCCCTCTTCTTAAGAATTTGATTTTCTAATCATTGTTAATTAATTTATTTACCCAATAAATTAATTAACATCGCTTTTAGGTCACTCTATCGTTAGGAACTAATTAACTTATCGTTGTGTGGTACCGATGCCTATCGGTACCCAACTACTCTACTTTGGGAAATTTGATATCTAATTTTTAATCGTGCTTGATTAATTTGTCTACTTGAAAAATTAATCACTGTCTCTCACTATCCCATTCTGACTTGGTCCTTGACTGGCTAACCGACCAGTCAACTGACTAAATACCTCTCGTATGACCATTTAGCCTGTCGGGTTACCGTTACCGATGTAATCGCCCCAAGTTTTATACTTAGATTGCACCCGTCCCTCGAGTGGTACTATTCTGACATAGGGGTCGTTTTCTTACATTACGAAATTTCTAATTGGGCGGTTCACTAATCCCGTAAACGTCCGTCATTCTTTCGTGGACCTAGGTCATCGAGGGGGCTCGGGTTTCCATCCCGATCACATTTTTAGCCCTCGTTTCCTAAAATTTCGGCAGCATTTTCGCTTAATTTTTGGGTTTCCGGCGTTTAGGAAACGCCTCAAAACCATCTAACCTATTCTAACCTGCCACGTACTAAACCAGAGGCTTAATTTTTACGTAAAAGCTCCGCTTTTATGTAAAAATATTCACATTTCTTCACATTTTCTTTTTCGACATTTCATCCCTTTTTCTTACAATTCCTCAAGTCAGTAAACCATAATTCATACATAATTATTTCTAATAATAAATTGAGGAATCAAGGGATCAAAACCACTACCAAAATCGTTCCAGTCGGCGGTCGGATGAACCGTTCGGTCTCGACCGCACAATCTTTGAATCGGCGTTCTTCACTTTTGAAACTTCGGTTTGCAGTTCCGATGCCGCGGATGTGTCCGGAACGTCGAAAATAGGCCAACGGGCCATTCTTCAATTTTCGGTCTCCGGTCGCCGTTGACCGGCGTTGACTGGCGTTGACCGGTGTTGACCGGTGTTGACCGCGGCGGCGATGGGAGTGGCGACCACCATCTTGAAGAGCTCGACGAAAGGAACCCATTGGTGGTGTCAATTTCACCAATCGAGGCTCCTATCACCGGAAATCGACCCTCAAAAAGTCGGCGACGGCGGCGGTGTTGGATCTTCATTTTCCGGCGTTGTTGCCCAAAATTGATTTGGGGCTTTTGATCTACGTGTTGTTCTGAGCATTTTGATACCCACCTTGCAACTCAACTCCGCCGGAATAGTGAGATCCGACGGCGGCGACGGCGACGGCGACGATGAACCTTGGGCGGTGCGATCCGGTGGCTGTTGACGTGAAATGAAGCCTGGGTTTTGTTCTACTCTTCACCACGCATCCATTGGGACCGGAATTGTGGCATTTGGACATCGGACGGCGGAGATATGGCGGTTTGAAAAATTCGGCCACCGGCGGATTTGGGCGGCGCGTGCGGCGTGCTCTGGCGTCTGTTCGGTCGACTCGGCCCACCGTTGGAATCAGCTCGTCGAGAGCTTTCCAATGGTGTCGGCGGTGTCGAAAACGGAGGCCGGATTCGATGCTCGGTCACTGTTCATCCTCGTGTGGTGTTGGGGGAGGAAATGGGATTTGGAAAAATTATGGGGGCTATTTTTCAATAGTCCTAAAAATTTCGTCCTTTTATACTAATTTTTTGAAAAATTTTAAGATAGGCTATACTGACTAATTTGGGCGTGCTGAACCCAAATATATCAGTTTTATCTTCATCCGAGGTCGTCTCGACCAGTTTCCCGATACTGCATGGTTCCCGATCAAAAATTACTTTTTGTGCTCAAATGACTAATTTGAGCATTCTTATTCCAAATATATCAGTTTTATATCAAGAAAAGGTCATCTTGACCAATTTCTTGATACTGTGGTTAGGCCTACACTGTGTTGACACTGTGCACGCATAACGAGGCGTTTTCGCGTGAAATTTCAAACACAGTCTCTCTTGACTAATTTGGACGTGCTGATTTCAAATTTATCAGTTTTACGTCCATCTGCGGTCATCTAGACCAGTTTTCGAGATCTGTATGACCCTGTCTCGAAAAACGTGTCAGGTGCCCGATTGACTAATTTGGGCGTCTTGAGTCTAAATATATCAGTTTCGGGGTGAGAAAAGGTCGTCTTGACCCTCATCCCGATACTGCGTATCTTTTAAACAAAATCTACATTTTGTACTCAATTGACCAGATTGAGCCTACTGACTATTAATATATCAGTTTTATGTCAGATTAAGGCCGTCTTGGCCACTAACCTGACACTGCGTATCACACTGTTCACTAATCACTATTCACTATCTGACTGACTAATCTGAGCGTTCTGACTCCGATTTTGTCAGTCTCTAGGCGAGAAGAGGTCATCTAGACCACTTTTCTCCATACTGTACATCTATTAGGGCAATTATCACTACTGCGCTCAGATGACTAGTCTGAGCGTACTGATGACTAGCTCATCAGTTTTGTGTCATGAAATGGTCGTCCAGACCGGTTTCTTGATATTGCGTGTCTCAACGCATACTCACATAATAGGGTGGACCGATTTCACTGTCGGTTGCCCCTTTCACTGCATAAATAGTAATTAAACGTTACTATACTCGTTTAATTCATTCAACTGAAAAACACACTCTGTTTATTAACTCAATTACATCATTGCATAGTAATTAAGATTCATAATTCATGAGAGTCATTACAGTGGCTCTCGGCTCATTATACAGCCTTATACACAGACTCTTACACGTGTGTGTGCAACGCAACACGGGCGTGTACATTTCAAACACGAGCGTGTACTAGTTGAGACTACTCAACACGGCCATGTCTTTGAAACAAAAACATCTATCCGAGTTGTACACGGCCTCCTACACGGTCGTGTACTTGACTGTGTTACACTATACGGCCATGTACACTTACACGGCTACTAACAGATACACAGTCCGAATGACACACGGTCACTCACACGACCGTGTACCTGACCGTGTTACTTAAGTTGTACTAAAAGACATTAAATTATGCCCATTTTATTCCTTAATGACTTATTACATGGTAAGTAGGTGTCATGAAAATGGCGGTCATTAGAGCTTGGATTCCCTTTCCTCTTGTTGTTGTTGTGGGAATGCCTGCTGTGTTGGTTGGTCCCCACGTTCTGCCCCTTGTGCTGAGATTCGGGGTTCTGCCTCCCTCTAGTCTACTTAGCCTATGTCTTCTCCTCTCTTCTGGCCTTGAAAATCTGAGCTTTTTGTTCGTTGTCCTGAGCCAACCAATATTCGGCTCAGATGGCTCTACTAATGCATTCTGCCACTGTTGCGAGCCCATGGCTACCACTGTAGACTTTGACAGCGATATCCGTCCTGAACATCTTCAACATCCATCTGACTCTCTCCTTCTCAGTGGGCACTAGGTCACAGCAAAGTCGGGCTAATTGTTCAAATTTCTTGACTACCTCCATCACGGTCATACTGCCTTGGTGCAGGTTATTGAATTCATCCTACTGCGCCGCTAGTGCCTCTACGTTAAAGTACATTTCTTTGAACTCTTCTATAAACTCTGACCAGCTCATCATACTGACATCCTTCCTGATTGTGACTATCTTCTACCATTGTCGTGCCCCCTTATGCAAGGCTAAAGATGCACACATCACCTTTTCCTTATCAGCTAATCCCGTAAAATCCAAAATCATTATGATGTCCGTCAGCCAATCGTCAGCTTCTATGGGATTGGTGGTCCCTTCAAACTCTGGCGCCTTCATACGCCTGAACTGCTCCTACAGATTGCCTTCCCTAGGGGTTGGCAGAAGAACATTGGTCGTTACGGCAGCAGCCACGACTGAGGGTGCTAGTGTCATCTGAGCTGGAGGAGCTGTTGCTCTCTGGGAGTGTCGAGGGCTACTAGAGCCTCTTGGACTGGCACTTCTGCTGGTTGCGGTGCCTAGTATTGCTGGTCCAGTCATTCCCTAAGCTGGGTAAGTTCCTGTTATTAGTTTAAAATCATTTCTCGCATAGTTACAAGCTGTGCCATTATTTCATCTTCCCGGGAGGCTTGGTTCGACTGAGCTCTCTTCTTGTCATGTTTTCCTATGTAACCCTATCACACAGTGGGAAAGAAAATATAAGTCTTTTAATTCCATGCTTGGAACTCATGTCACATATCATTTTCTTACTTAATAATCATAGATATAAGTATACATATTATATCTTTCTTTTTCTTATACTGTGATGTTCAATACAATTGCCACATTATATTGGAACATCGTCTGAGTGCCAGGATTCGTCCTGCACTTTTTGTTATACCATAACCATACTGTAGGAAAATTATATCTAAGCCCTTGGGTGAAACTTTACTGCTTTTCATTATATATTTCACAAAATATATATTTATACACATGTCTCTAGTCCAGTGGAAGTGACATATACTTCCCAGTGCACATTCCCAAAATGGGGTACATTAAGCTAAGTCTGATGGGGAAAGCTACTGCTTCCCTCTATACATTTACATAACCAAAATTCTCGTGAAAAGGGTTATTACTAATGGAAAGATAATCTTGATTCAGCATCAGACATCTCCTCATTGTTGCTATCACGGAGAGGGAACTCCTCTAGGTCCTCCTCTTCGTCTCCCCAGATGAAATTGGCTTCATCATTGCTAGCTATGATGACTTGGGGCTCATACATCCCCATCCATTCGTCGTCGCTAAAGTGATCAGGGATCTCTTCTCCCCCGTTGTCGGGATGGGCGTCAGGAAGAGCCTCATCATCATCCTCTTCCATGTGGTGTTCGAAAGACAGAGGGATTGGTTCAGGGTTCCCCATCGATTCCCTGTTGCCCTCAGGTGCCTCAGGCTGGTGTTCGGCCATGAACTCTTCATTGGCCGGTTGGGGTGTAGGGTCTACCGGGTCACCCTCCATATCTGCAACTGCTGGCACGGCTTGGGCTTGTGCAGGGTTTCCAGGGTTGAGCGCTTCTTTCTCGGCATCCACTATTTCCTAGGCAAGGTGCCTCAGGTGTTCATGCTATGGAGGGTAGTGAACGAGATGCCTCACATACCACGGAGTCCCTTTCCATAATAGGTCGGTTATCTTTGCAAATGGTTTGTCTAAAGGGATATGAGGTAACATGGCACATGGCCTCTCCCTCGTAGACATCCCAGATATCAGAGAGGACATGGTATCGCCACTCGCGCATATCGTCCCAGATATCTCTGTCTCGGGCTGGTTCAACGCTACCACAGAGGTCGCGGTAGAATTCAGCCCAAGATATCATCGGATGCCCGTTCCTATGTCGTTCGTTCCACCAGACCAATACTGGTCCCTCCAATCTGTTGCTCACCAAAACCACCTGCAGATGAGGTGGGATATGGCAAGCTTGGAAAAAAACCTCTATATGGTGGATCTAAAACGGGTGTTTGCGTGAGTGAAGACCATCATATAGGTCTAGTCACATGGCGATGAAAGCCAGGCTCGCTTGTCGATCTTCTTGTACTTGACAGGGGTCTAGTGGTGCAGCCATTATCTCCTATTATAATTTAAATGTCAACTCATAGACCAATTCTATAAAACAAAAACTAACTTAATTGGACAGATGAGGCAGGCATGCGATGATGTGAGGTAGGATGATAGGATACCTGTGATGCCCCGTGCCCTCAGCGGCCCGGACCGTCACTGAAAACTATTACTTGCTTCTTTAACTTTTACTTATACTTCTTCTTTAAAACCGATACTTAAACTTGCTGAATTTAAGACCACAAATTTAGAGGGATATTTTTTTTATATACGCGTACGTATTTACTATTCACGTACGCATACTATTAAAATGTGGAATTTGAAAAACATAAGGATTTCAATTATACATACACATTTATCTACTTGTTTATCTGATTACTATTCACCAGATACTATTTAAATATACTATTCATACATATACTGTTTACTGTTCCAAAATACTGTTTAACCTTTACTATTCAAAATACTATTTCACTGTCACCATTCAAAATATTATTTACTCATACTATGCGGAAGAATACTCGCAGTGTATCCATAACCTCATCCTCACATCCACCTCCGCCGCCATCATCGCCCCTTGGTGTTTGCGCTATAGGAAGCTTATCTACAGCATGAACACACTCCGTGAGCTTTACGCCCAGTAAGTACAACATGTTAACCGCAAAACATGTTTAAAATATAGCACATACTTAAAATCCTAAGCATGACATATATCACTTAATAAATCACATACCATTTAAGCATATCACATATCAGCTCACATATCATGTCATCACATAACATGTCATAACACTGAATATAAAACTTCACATACTTTATGCATGACAGAAGCATCGTGTACTGTATGCACTCTACTGAAAAAGAAAGCATAGCGAACTATAACTAATGCATGGTCCGGTTATGTTCATTTATGCTTCAAACTTCTCTTTTCTTTTCTTGTCTATTTAGGGCCCATGTGTCAGTACCGTGTGCGCGCAGACCAACGGTAACGCCTGAGGTCAACTAATGCCGAAGAGCCATCAACTTATGCTCAACTTTTGGCCTTAACTTTCTTTAACTGGAAACCCCTTCGACTGAAGGAGCCGGTATGACACACCTATTTATTTCCATCTTGTTTAACTGTTCTAGCCATACGCTTCTCTAAGCTATCCCCAATTCTACGTGGTAGGGATCTATGGCTTCTATCTTGTTCTTTCATCAATCTACTCGATTGTGAAACTATATGCTCTTATGTATGCTGTGCAGCATCGTGTGCAAGATACATACTTAAAATACTGGAAAAGCATCATTTTAACATCATTTTATTCATGCTGCAGGTGGAGTTGTACTTACCTGTCAGCAGATAGTTTATACTCTCGCCCTCGTCACAATACAGGTACCTCCCTGTAATCATAATGCATTACATTAACATTCACTCTTAGGTCACCGTGGTCATTAGTGACTAATAAAAAATTCTCGTTATGTGGTACCGATCCTTATCGGTACTAATTGCCCTCTTCTTAAGAATTTGATTTTCTAATCATTGTTAATTAATTTATTTACCCAATAAATTAATTAACATCGCTCTTAGGTCACTCTATCGTTAGGAACTAATAAACTTATCGTTGTGTGGTACCGATGCCTATCGGTACCCAACTGCTCTACTTTGGGAAATTTGATATCTAATTTTTAATCGTGCTTGATTAATTTGTCTACTTGACAAATTAATCACTCTCTCTCACTATCCCATTCCGACTTGGTCCTTGACTGGCTAACCGACCAGTCAACTGACTGAATTATGACCATTTAGCCTGTCGGGTTACCGTTACCGATGTAATCGCCCCAAATGATCACACCCGTCGCTCGGGTGGCACTATTCTGATCTAGGGGTCGTTTTCTTACATTTCGAGATTTCTAATTGGGCGGTTCACTAATCCTGTAAACATCCGCCCTTCTTTCCTGGACTTAGGTCATCGAGGGGGCTCGGGTTTCCATCCCGATCACATTGTGGGCGACCCCTCTAGCTTAGGTCGTCCACCTTATCTTGCTTGCTTTCTTTATTCTTTGCTTAGTCTTACTTAGCTTGCTTGTCTCTATAACTTTCTTCTCCTTGGGGTTTAAAAGATTTGTTCTTGAAAAACTAGGAATATTTTTTTTTTCTTTCTTTTTAAACTGGACTGGATGAAACTACTGATTCTTGAAAATTGTGTATACATAAATATATACGTACTACTTAATACTTTTTGTTTTTCCAAAATATATTTTTGGAGTCTTGTTACTTTACAGTACGTAAAAATAGAAACACACTTTTAAGCTTGTTTCACTACTTTACATATTACACTCTTGCCTTGTCTTTATACATATACCTCACTATTACACTTTCTTTCTTTTACACTTTGAGTACAGCGGAATTCTGCGAAACGGAACCATAACCCGTCCATGACATCGCTGGGATCTGCCTGTCAGTCCGCTACTCTTGCTTCATACTGCTGGTTGTTTTCCTTTATTACCTGCAGCACGAATAGACTAATGAGCTAAAGCTCAGTAAGTACAAACATACATACAAGTAAATAAGCTGAATACACCACTCTAGGGTTAGTCAACTTAGGACCAATTATTTTCTTTAGTCCTATACTGCTTGTTCTTTCTATTCTATTTCTTTCTTTTCTTTGATTTACTTTATCTGCTTAATCTTTCACTTGTGGGCCCGTGGTTGGACGTACCTGGTGCGCGCAGACCAATGGAGGATCAGGGGAGCGACCCACCGATCAACCCTAAGGTCATCTCTGGACTACTGACCTTATAGGTAGTAAGTCATGCCATAAACTACCTCATTATTAACGAGGCAGCGCCACACTTCTGGGGTGGAGGCAGGAAGTTAAGCCATAAACTACCTCATTATTAACGAGGCAGCGCCACACTTCTGGGGTGGAGGCTATCTGGGAACCTCACAACTGGGGAGGCCGGTACGCCAACCTTAACTTTTAAGTCTTATTATCTGACTTATCTTATTCCTCTTTTCTGTTTTTGATCTTGCTTACTATTCTCGTGAACATGTTAGTATCATGTCACAAACTGAATAGCTTAAATGTATATATATATATATAACACAACTCTATGGTAAGTCCATTCGTGAGTAGACAATTAAATGTCTGTACTTACCTTATCAATCTCTTCTCCTTTTCTCTCTAGGATCGTTGATCGCCGTCCTTGTAGGTCGATTTTTGGATCCTACAGACAAACTTTGTCTGTTAATTTCATTTCCATTTATAGCTTTTATTTTTCATTAAAAAAGCTTAAATAGAACCTATTTACAACTTTTTGGGCTTTATTTATCATTTTCCCAATTTTTCCCAACTTTTGCAAAATTACGATTTTGCCCCTATATTTTGGCAAAATTGCAGTTTTGCCCCTGTCGGAATTTTATTGATCCAGACTGTATTTTTGGCCCTCAGGAACTTTTCTGACTCTTTTCTAATCATTACCGGGTTCGCTTCTATTTTATTTCCATTTTTCACTATCCCGACCCTCGGGAAGCACTATTCCGACCCTTACGTCGGTTTAGTGATTTTCTATCGTTTCGGAGCCTCAAATGGACGTTTCACTAGTATTTAAAACGTTCTGTGGCGGCCCGCCCCTTGTGGAGATCATACAATACTATTACAGTTGAGCTTTATCGCTAACTGCGATAGATTGTACTCTCATGGGTCGCCGGCTTATCTCACTCTCTTTTTTAATCATGACGTTTTTGGGAAATTTTTTTTTTCTTTAAACATCATATGAAATCTTTTTCCACTATTTACTTTGTTGATAAGTACAAAGTAATTTAAATATTACAGTACTTTCGTAAAATATGCATAATTACAAAAGAACTGTTTCCCCCTTTTTCCCTTCACTTTAACGCTCGGCGGGAAGACTCTGGCAGTACCATATCCCTCGCCCAGTTAGCCCATTTGACACGCGCCATCCCGTCCGCATCCAGTCAAACAAGCTACTGAGCTGGTCGCTTACCTGCAACATTAGCAAAAATGGTGAGCTACAGGCTCAGTAAGTTCAAACATGCAAGAAATAAAATTTCTATGAATAGACTATTCATCGTGAATAGTACCTTTGACCACTATTCATACGTAAATAGTAACTTTGACCACTATTCATGATGAATAGTAAGTTTGACCACAACACTGTCTCACACTAGTACATCTACCGCGATGTTAGTGCTCTCACTAAACTGTCTTATGCTCAATTATGGCATAGTTTCAGTTTTAGGTCATTATCTTTAATTACGTTCTGGTTTTGAGCTCGGTTGGCAGTACCATTTAAGTGCGTATAACTGGGAGCGGTACATTAGTGCTGACCTCCACAGCCTTAATCTCATAGCCCCGAAGGCAAAATTTTACATGACTGGGAGCGGTACATCAGTGCTGACCTCCACAGCCTTATCTCATAGCCCCGAAGGCAAAAGTACCTCCCTGTACGGAAGGCTGGTACGCCAGAAAGTGGTTTCATTACCGACTTTTTAACATTCTAACCCGGTGACTTCACATTGTCCCGTGGTTAGGAATGGTTCACATTTTAATTTTAGATGAGTGAGTTTCATTAACCTCGCTCTAGTGCCCGAAGCACAATTAACCATGTGTCCCATTCTTATAGTGCCCGTAGCACATTTCGTCTCTCTCTCTATTCTATCATAGTGCCCGTAGCACATATGTACCTAACTTATAGTTAGTACATTCAAGTTAGCACAATATTGCTATATGTTGCAGACAGGTAAATGTCTGAACTTACTTTATCAGACTGCTCCCTTTCTCTCTCTTGGATCTTGAATCGCCTTCCTTGTAGGCCGATTTTGGGATCCTACAGACAAAACTATGTCTGTTAATTTCTTTCCCATTTATAGCTTTTATTTTTCATTAAAAAGCTTAAATAAAACCTATTTATAACTTTTTAGGTTTTATTTATTATTTTCACCATTTTCCCCCAACTTTTGTAAAATTACGATTTTACCCCTGTATTTTGGCAAAATTACAGTTTTGCCCCTGACGGAATTTTATTGATCCAGACTGCATTTTTGGCTCTCAGGAACTTTTCTGACTCTTTTCTAATCATTACCGGGTTCGTTTCTATTTTATTTCCACTTTTTGCTTTCCCGGCCCTCGGGAAGCACTATTCCGACCTTCACGTCGGTTTAGCGATTTTCTATCGTTTCGGAGCCTCAAATGGACGTTTCACTAGTATTTAAAACGTTCATCTAGACTTTCCTGATCTAGGTCTCCGAGGCTCGGGTTTTCCGTTCCCGACTCGGACCTTTATTTCATTTCCAAAAACGCCCCCCCTCGGGGTTGGTTTTTCAATCTCACACGCGTTTTTCATTTTTAAGGGGACGGGTTACTATTCACGACCCACCCCTTAAATTTTCCTTATTCACTTTTCCGTTAGGGACTCGGGTTTCCGTCCCGGCCCTAACTTTTAATTTAAATTCCTATTTTACCCCGAATGCCGTTTTTGAAATTTCGGCAACATTTCGGCGTAATTTTAAGGCTTCCGGCGTTAGGTACGCCTCGAACCGTATGTACCTGCCACGTACTATACCACAAGCCTATTTTATGTAAAAGTTTTCCAAACTTTTAAATTAAAGCCCACAATTTTCCAATTTCACATTATCACCCACATTACAACATTTTTTTTTCACAATTTTACCCTTAATTTGGTTTCGGTTTTCACAACCAAACCGAACCAAATTTTGTCAAACTTTCACCACATTTTAGGCCATTTAAATGTCACATTTTTAACACATTTTCAAGCCCATTTTCTTTGCATTTTCAACCAAATTTCCTAGGGTTTTAACCCTTGTATAACCCACGGCCATTTAATGAAACACATGCCAAACATTTTTGTTTCATTCTTTCATTCACATTGCCACCATTTACACATTAATTTGCATGATTTCAATCAACCAAATATCACATAAACCAATGAAAATTTTTCTTCCAAACCATTAACAACCCACGGCCACATCATGTATTTCACACAAGAAATTTTTTCCAAGCTTTTCATATTGAAATACAAGCTTTATTCTTCACAAATTTAAACTTAGAAAGCATGTTAACCATTAACCAAAACTTTTTTCTCATTGGTTACTCAAGGTAACCCACGGATTTACCTTTGAAAAACCAACCAAAATTTGGTTTTTCTTTACACAATTTGCATGGTTTTCTTCCTTAATACATCCTTAACAAAACCCAACATCAATTCAATGGAAAACAACCAAAAATTTTCCATCTTTCTATCACTATTCACCCACGGATTTTAAGAAGAAAAACCATGAAAAATTGAGGTGCAAGGGAAGATACCTTAATCAATTGCCTCCTTTGTCTTCAAGGACTGTTTTGACACACTTTTTGTGAAGAAAATTTGAAGAGAAAACTTGGTTTCCCTTGGGTGGCTCACGTACATGCCATGGAAGAAAACTTAGAAAAATTTTGTTCTTTGGTTTTGCATGAAAATGGTTTCGGCCTTTCACTCCAAAAGTGGCTGACTTATGCCACTAAAAGACCAATTAATTTGGTCATTAGCCAATGGGATTTAGGCACCTTTCACACCATTTCTTTCTCCATTTTTCAAAAATTAAAAATGGTAATTTTTGGCCAAATCTTGGCCTTTAGATCAAAAGCTAAATGAATCATGGCCTTTCATTCCACCAACCACCATTTTCTTTCATTTATTAATCTAGATTTATGATGTCATAATTACAAAAGTGAAAGTTGACTTTGACTTTCACTATTCACATTAATTCGACTACTTTTTGACCGATACCGGTTCGAGCCGAAATTTTCCTGAAATCGTCCCGGCGTGTTCCTGAGGTCTCCTGTGCAGTCGGATCAATTTAATCTGCTTCCGTTTGATCAAAATCAATCCCGGAAGTTTACCGTCTTTTATTGCTCCGGTTAGGGTTTTTAATGCCGATTTTGGCACCGTTTCACCCGTTTCAACTCAGTGAATTTTTCCAACACTGAATTCTTACTCGTCAGTATTGTTAGAACATTTTCACATATTCTGAACAATATAAATACATTTATTTCACTCTTTAAACAGTACAAATTGTTATATACATACAATTGTACATTTTCGTCCGAGAATTGCCTGAATTTCCCGGTTGTCACACGTTCATCTAGACTTTCCCGACCTAGGTCTCCGAGGCTCGGATTTTCCATACCCGACTCGGACCTTTATTTCATTTCCAAAAACGCCCCCCCTCGGGGTTGGTTTTCCGTTTCACTCGCGTTTTACATTTTCAAGGGGACAGGTTACTATTCTCGAACCACCCCTTAGGTTTTCTTTATTCAATTTTCCGTTAGGGACTCGGGTTTCCAACCCGACCCTAAACTTTTATTTTTAATTCCTATTTTACCCCGAAAGCCGTTTTCGAAATTTCGGCAGCATTTCGGCGTAATTTTAAGGCTACCGGCGTTAGATACACCTCGAACCATATGTACCTGCCACGTACTATACCACAAGCCTATTTTATGTAAAAGTTTTCCAAACTTTTACATAAAAGCTCACAAATTTCCAATTTCACATTTTTAACCACATTACAAAATTTTTTCACAATTTTGCCCTTAGTTTTGGTTTCGGTTTTCACCACCAAACCGAACCAAAATTTCTCAAACTTTTCAACCACTTTTTAGGCTATTCAATGCCATTTTTCTAACACTTTTTCAAGCCCATTTCCTTGTACTTTTCAACCAAATTCTTAGGGTTTTTAAGCCTCCCATAACTCACGGCCACATTAAGAAAACACATGCCATCATTTTTGTTTCATGCTTTCAATCAAAATTTCATCATTCACATCATAAAATGCATGATTTCAATTAACCAAACATCATATGAAACATGCAAAATTTTCACCAAAACCCTAAGTATTTCCCACGGCCACTTTAGGTAATGTACAACAAAATTTTTTTTCAAACTTTTCCATAATGAAATTCATGCTTTATTCTTCACCAATTTCAACTTAGAAAGCATGTTAGCAATTAACCACAACTTTTTCTCATTGGTTACCTAAGGTAACCCATGGATTTTCCTTTGAAAAACCAACCAAAATTTGGTTTTTCTTTAAACAATTTACATGGTTTTCTTACTTATTACAACCTCAACAAAACCCTTCATCAACTTAATGAAAAACAACCAAAAATTTTCCATCTTAATTCACTATTCACCCCACGGTTTTCATGAAGAAAAACCAAGAAAATTTTCAATCCAAGGGAAGTTACCTTGTTCACTTTCTTCCTTTGTCTTCAAGTGATGTTTTGCCACACTTTTTGTATAGAAAACTTGAAGAAATAGCTTAGTTCTCCTTTGGTCACTCACGGCTCACCATGGAGAGTAACTTAGAAAATTTTCTTTGGTTGTTTGCTTGAAAATTGGCTTCGGCCACTTTATTCCCAAACTTGCCGACTTATGCATGGAAGAAAGCCAATTAATTTGGCCTTTAACCAATCAAATTTCAACACCTTTCCACCTAATTCTTTCAACCTTTTTCAAAAATTAAAAATGGTTAATTTTGGCCAAATCTTGGCCTTTAGATCAAAAGCAAATTAAATCATGGCCATTCATCCTACCTAACACCATATTTCTTTCCATTTGGTAAATGGATTTATGATGTCATAAATGCAAAAGTGAAAGTTGACTTTGACTTTCACTATTCATATTAATTCGACTACTTTTTGACCGATGTCGGTTCGAGCCGAAATTTTCCTGAAATCGTCCCGGCGTGTTCCTGAGGTCTCCTGTGCAATCGGATCAATTTAAATTGCTTCCGTTTGATCAAAATCAATCCCGGAAGTTTACCGTCTTTTTGAGCTCCGGTTAGGGTTTCAAAGCCGGTTTTGGCACCGTTTCACCCGTTTCAACTCAGTGAATTTTTCCAACACTGAATTCTTACTCGTCAGTATTGTTAGAACATTTTAATATATTCTAAACAATATAAATACATCTATTTCACTCTTTAAATAGTACAAATTATTATATACATATATTTGTACTTTTCTTACTGTGCTCTTACTTTGACTTGCCATATTCTTATCTTTATACTGTTCAGATACCGAAACTACTCCTTTTTGAGCGTTTTGGGCCTGAATTCACTTTCTTACTCATATACTTTATTCTCTACTTATTTTTGGAGATTTTAATTTCCTATAAAACATTTATTTATTTCTATCAACACTATAATTTGTCTAATTACAACCATAGTGTTTCTTTACATTCTTACTTACAGAACTCATAGAAAACCCTAGATTAAATTAGGTCACACCGCTAAAATTCTTTGGTCGTCACATTCACCCCTCCTTAAAAATTTTCGTCCTCGAAAATCAGAACAGGTGGGGGTACTTGGCTCTCATCTCATCTTCTCTTTCCCACGTGGCCTCTTCTACATTATGATTTTTCCATAGAACTTTGACCAGCGGGATGCTTTTATTTCTTAATATCTTCTCTTCTCGAGCAAGTATTTGCACTGGTTGCTCTTCGTAAGAGAGATCCTCTCGAACTTGGATTGGCTCATAATCTAGGACATGTGAAGGGTCCGAGATATATTTTCTTAGCATAGATGCATGAAAGACATTATGCACTGGAGATAATTCTGGTGGCAAAGCTATCTTATAGGCTACTTTCGCAACCCGGCTAATAATTGGGAAAGGTCCTATGTATCTTGGACTCAACTTTCCTTTCTTTCCAAAACGCATGACACCTTTCATTGGTGCTACTTTTAAGAATACGAAGTCACCCTCGTTAAACTCTAGGAATCTTCGTCTTTTATCTGCGTAGCTTTTCTGATGACTTTGTGCAGTTTTCATTCTCTGCTGAATCTTTTGGACCGCGTCTATCATTTCTTGGATAAACTCGGTTTTATGAAGTTCTTTCTCCCTGAGTTCATACCAGTGAATGGGAGATCTATACTTTCGTCCATATAATGCCTCATAAGGAGCCATCCCGATGGATGCTTGATAGCTGTTGTTGTAGTAGAATTCTATCAACGGCAGCTTCTTGTTCCAGGCTCCCTTGAAATCTAAAATACAAGCACGAAGCATATCTTCTAGCGTTTGGATCGTACGCTCAGACTGTCCGTCAGTCTGAGGATGAAATGCAGTGCTGAATCTTAGTTCGGAGACCATTGCCTCTTGTACACTTTTCCAGAAATTGGATGTGAACCGACTGTCACGATCTGACACTATTGTTGTCGGTATTCCATGTAATCTCACAATGATGGCAATGTACAATTCTGCGAATTTCTCTAATGTGTATGTCATCTTTACGGGTATAAAGTGAGCAGATTTGGTCAATCGATCCACCACTACCCATATCATATCAAATCCTTCACTTGTCTTGGGTAGCCCGACCACGAAATCCATGGTTACGTGCTCCCACTTCCACTCTGGAATCTCTAATGGCTGCAGCTCTCCAGCTGGCCGCTGATGCTCTGCTTTGACTCTTTGACATGTTAAGCAGCTGCTGATGTGTTTAACAATGTCATTCTTCATCTTTTTCCACCAAAAGTGCTGCTTTAGATCCTGATACATTTTCGTACTGCCCGGATGCACTGAATATGGAGTGTCATGGGCCTCTGTCAGGATTTTTTTCTTCAAAACTTCTTCATCTGATACACAGATTCTTCCTTGGAAGAGTAAAGTTCCGTCTTTGGAGAGGTGGAACTCTGACTTGTCATTCTTAGAGGCCTCTTCTTTAAGCCTTTTGAAAGCAGCATCTAGCTCTTGAGCCTCTTTAATCTCCTCAAGAATTGTTGGTTTGAGTTGCATTGCCGCTAATTTTCCTGAAATTATCTCCACTCCCAACAAGGAGATCTCATGTTGAAGTGGCTTGGGCAGCTTATCGATGGCTATTTGCTTTGGCATCGTTGATTTACGACTCAACGCGTCTGCCACTCTATTCGCCTTACCGGGGTGATATAAAATCTCACAATCGTAATCTTTTACCAACTCCAGCCATCTTCTTTGTCTCATGTTAAGCTCTTTCTGAGTGAAGAAATACTTTAAGCTCTGGTGGTCGGTGAAAATTCTGCACCGAACTCCATATAGGTAATGTCGCCATATCTTCAAAGCAAATACGACGGCTGCTAACTCCAAATCATGAGTCGGATAGTTCTTTTCATGCTCTTTGAGTTGTCTTGATGCATAAGCTATTACTTTTCCATCCTGCATCAGCACAGCTCCTAGACCTATCCTGGAGGCATCGCTATAAATGTCGTAGTCTCCTTCATCCTTTGGAATTGTGAGAATTGGAGCACTGGTCAACCGATTCTTCAACTCTTGAAAGCTTTCTTCACACTTCTTTGTCCACTCGAACTTCTTCTCTTTGCGTGTGAGAGCAGTGAGAGGGGCAGCTAATCTGGCAAATCCCTCTACAAATCTTCGATAATAGCCCGCTAATCCGAGAAAACTCCGGATCTCGGTCACATTCTTTGGAGGAGACCACTTGCTTACCGCTTCGATCTTTGTTGGGTCTACTGAAATTCCGTCTTTGGAAACGACATGTCCTAAGAAGTGGACCTTACCTAGCCAAAATTCACATTTGGAGAACTTTGCATATAGCTGATGTTCCTTCAGAGTGCGTAACACAATTCGAAGATGCTTCTCATGCTCCTTCCAATCTTTCGAGTATATAAGGATGTCATCGATAAACACAATGACAAACTGATCTAAAAATTCCTTGAATACACGATTCATCAGATCCATAAAAGCGGCTGGTGCATTCGTTAATCCAAAAGGCATAACGAGAAATTCGTAGTGCCCATATCGTGTTCGGAATGCAGTCTTTGGAATGTCTCTTTCTTTCTTCTTCTCCTCCCAGACTTTTGTTCTTTCTTCCTTAACTCTGTTCAGACGATTCTCGACCCTCATAGCTCTGCTTACACAGTCTGCTACAGTGGTTGGCAGAGTCTCGCCACTTTCCACATTTAGGGCTATATCCTGTCGGAACATATTGATCATCCTCCGTACCCGCTCTTCTTCTGTGGGTACCAAATGTGGACACAGTCGAGCTAATCTGTCGAATTTACGGCAGGCTTCAGTCACTGTCATCTCACCTTGCCTCAGCTCATCGAACTCTCTTTGTTGAGCTCGTAGGGTGTCAAGGTTGAAAAACTTCCTGTTAAATTCTCCCAGGAAGTCATTCCAGGTCATCCTTCTAACGTCCCTTCGCATCTTTACTGTCTCCCACCAATAACGAGCATCCTTCGTTAATATGCAGGAGGCGCAAAGGACCTTCTCTTGGTCTGTTAGGTCCATAAACTCAAACATAGTCTGCAATGACGCTAACCATTCTTCAGCCTCTAAGGGTTCTATAGATCCCTCAAACTCTTTTGGCTTCATCTTTCGGAACCGTTCATACAATGATCCCTGGTTGGCTCCAGCTCGGGCACCTATTGCTACTTCAGGTACCATTCGGACTGGTGGTGCTACTGGTTCAGGAGCTGGTTGTGGCTCCGGTACTGGTGCTTGAGGTGGAGGGAAATTCGCTTGGGCCCCATTCCTCTGTTCCAGTAACTCTTGCAGTCTCTGGTTCTGTGTTTCTTGTGCCTCTAGCCGAGCTTGTATGTTGGCTAGGACAGCGGCTAAGTCTGCTTCTTGAGCTTGCTCAGCTCGTGTGCGAACCATGTTGCTGTGTCTGACCTATAACAATAGCGACATGGTTTAGTGCTAAATTAGATATTGATTATCTAAAATTAACTTACTTGGACTGAGCAGGTGCAGATGCTGAGATGTCATGAAAGGTCGATAGTAGAACCGCTCGCTCTGATACCAACTCTTGTGGGCGACCCCTCTAGCTTAGGTCGTCCACCTTATCTTGCTTGCTTTCTTTATTCTTTGCTTAGTCTTACTTAGCTTGCTTGTCTCTATAACTTTCTTCTCCTTGGGGTTTAAAAGATTTGTTCTTGAAAAACTAGGAATATTTTTTTTTCTTTCTTTTTAAACTGGACTGGATGAAACTACTGATTCTTGAAAATTGTGTATACATAAATATATACGTACTACTTAATACTTTTTGTTTTTCCAAAATATATTTTTGGAGTCTTGTTACTTTAAAGTACGTAAAAATAGAAACACACTTTTAAGCTTGTTTCACTACTTTACATATTACACTCTTGCCTTGTCTTTATACATATACCTCACTATTACACTTTCTTTCTTTTACACTTTGAGTACAGCGGAATTCTGCGAAACGGAACCATAACCCATCCATGACATCGCTGGGATCGGCCTGTCAGTCCGCTACTCTTGCTTCATACTGCTGGTTGTTTTCCTTTGGTCACTCACGGCTCACCATGGAGAATAACTTAGAAAATTTTCTTTGGTTGTTTGCTTGAAAATTGGCTTCGGCCACTTTATTCCCAAACTTGCCGACTTATGCATGGAAGAAAGCCAATTAATTTGGCCTTTAACCAATCAAATTTCAACACCTTTCCACCTAATTCTTTCCACCTTTTTCAAAAATTAAAAATGGTTAATTTTGGCCAAATCTTGGCCTTTAGATCAAAAGCAAATTAAATCATGGCCATTCATCCTACCTAACACCATATTTCTTTCCATTTGGTAAATGGATTTATGATGTCATAAATACAAAAGTGAAAGTTGACTTTGACTTTCACTATTCACATTAATTCGACTACTTTTTGACCGATGCTGGTTCGAGCCGAAATTTTCCTGAAATCGTCCCGGCGTGTTCCTGAGGTCTCCTGTGCAGTCGGATCAATTTAAATTGCTTCCGTTTGATCAAAATCAATCCCGGAAGTTTACCGTCTTTTTGAGCTCCGGTTAGGGTTTCAAAGCCGGTTTTGGCACCGTTTCACCCGTTTCAACTCAGTGAATTTTTCCAACACTGAATTCTTACTCGTCAGTATTGTTAGAACATTTTAATATATTCTAAACAATATAAATACATCTATTTCACTCTTTAAATAGTACAAATTATTATATACATATATTTGTACTTTTCTTACTGTGCTCTTACTTTGACTTGCCATATTCTTATCTTTATACTGTTCAGATACCGAAACTACTCCTTTTTGAGCGTTTTGGGCCTGAATTCACTTTCTTACTCATATACTTTATTCTCTACTTATTTTTGGAGATTTTAATTTCCTCTAAAACATTTATTTATTTCTATCAACACTATAATTTGTCTAATTACAACCATAGTGTTTCTTTACATTCTTACTTACAGAACTCATAGAAAACCCTAGATTAAATTAGGTCACACCGCTAAAATTCTCTGGTCGTCACACACATATTCACCCCTCGTTTCCTAAAATGCCCCTTTGTGCCGTTTTAGAAATTTCGGCAGCATTTCCGCTTAATTTTTGGGTTTCCGGCGTTTAGGAAACGCCTCAAAACCATCTAACCTATTCTAACCTGCCACGTACTAAACCAGAGGCCTAATTTTTACGTAAAAGCTCCGCTTTTTACGTAAAAATATTCACATTTCCTCACATTCTCTTTTTCTTACAATTCCTCAAGTCAGTAAACCATAATTCATACATAATTATTTCTAATAATAAGTTGAGGAATCAAGGGATCAAAACCACTACTAAAATCGTTCCCGTCGGTGGTCGGGTGAACCGTTTGATCTCGATCGCACAATCTTTGAATCATCGTTCTCCACTTTTGAAACTCTGGTTTGCAATTCTGATGCCGCGGATGTGTCCGGAACGTCAAAAATAGGCCAACGGGCCATTCTTCAATTTTCGGTCTCTGGGTCGCCGTTGACCGGCGTTGACCACGGCGGCGATGGGAGTGGCGACCGCCATCTTGAAGAGCTCGACGAGAGGAACCCATTGGTGGTGTCAATTTCACCAATCGAGGCTCCTATCATCGGAAATCGGCCCTCGAAAAGTCGGCGACGGTGGCGGTGTTGGATCTTCATTTTCTAGCGTTGTTGCCCAAAATTGATTTGGGGCTTTTGATCTACATGTTGTTCTGAGCATTTTGATACTGACCTTGCAACTCAACTCCGCCGGAATAGCGAGATTCGACGGTGGCGATGGCGACGGCGACGGCAAACCTTGGGCGGCGCGATCCGGTGGCTGTTGATGTGAAATGAAGCCTGGGTTTTGTTCTACTCTTCACCACGAATCCATTGGGACCAGAATCGTGGCATTTGGACGCCGGACGGCGGAGAAATCACGGTTTGAAAAATTCAGCCACCGGCGGCATTACGCGGCGCGTGCGGCGTTCTCCGATGTCGGTTCCGTCGACTCGGCACAACGTTGGACTCAGCTCGTCGAGAGATTTCCAATGGTGCCGGCGGTGTCAAAAACGGAGGCCGGATTCGACGGTCGGTCACTGTTCATCTTCGTGTGGTGTGGGGGAGAAAAAGGTCGGAAAAAAAATAATGGGGGCCCTTTTTACAAAAATCTAAAAATTTCGACCCCTTTATACTAATTTTTTGAAAAATTTTAAGATAGGCTATACTGACTAATTTTGGCATGCTGAACCCAAATATATCAGTTTTATATCAAGAAAAGGTCATCTTGACCAATTTCTTGATACTGTGGTTAGATCTGCACTGTGTTGACACTACGCACGCATAACGAGGCGTTTTCGCGTGAAATTTCAAACACAGTATCCCTTGACTAATTTGGACGTGCTGATTTCAAATTTATCAGTTTTACATCCATCTGAGGTCTTCTAGACCAGTTTTCGGGATCTGTATGACCCCGTCTCGAAAAACGTGTCAGGTGCCCGATTGACTAATTTGGGCGTCCTGAGTCTAAATATATCAGTTTCGGGGCGAGAAAAGGTCGTCTTCACCCTCATCCCGAGACTGCGTATCTTTTAAACAAAATCTACATTTTATGCTCAATTGACCAGATTGAGCCTGCTGGCTATTAATATGTCAGTTTTATGCCAGATTAAGGCCGTCTTGGCCACTAACCTAACACTGCGTTTCTCATTATTCACTATTCACTATCTGACTGACTAATCTGAGCGTTCTGACTTTGCTTTTGTCAGTCTATGGGCGAGAATAGGTCATCTAGACCACTTTTCTCGATACTGTACATCTATTAGGGCAATTATTGCTGCTGCGCTCAGGTGACCAGTCTGAGCGTACTGATGACTAGCTCATCAGTTCTGTATCATGAAATGGTCACCTTGACCGGTTTCTTGATATTGCGTGTCTTAACGCTGTGACACCCCGTGCCCTCAGCGGCCCGGACCGTCACTGAAAACTATATTACTTAACTTGCTTCTTTAGCTTTTATTTATACTTTCTCTTTAAAACCGATACTTAAACTTGCTGAATTTAATACCATAAATTTAGAGGGATTTTTTTTATATATACGCGTACGTATTTACTATTTATGTACGTATATTATTAAAATGCGGAATTTGAAAAACATAAGGATTTAAATTATACATACACAATTATATACTTGTTTATCTGATTACTATTCACCAGATACTATTTAAATATACTACTCATACATATACTGTTTACTGTTCTAAAATGTGGGCGACCCCTCTAGCTTAGGTCGTCCACCTTATCTTGCTTACTTTCTTTATTCTTTGCTTAGTCTTACTTATCTTGCTTGTCTCTATAACTTTCTTCTCCTTGGGGTTTAAAAGATTTGTTCTTGAAAAACTAGGAATATATATATATTTTTTTTAACTGGAGGAATCTACTAATTCTTGAAAATTGTGTATACATAAATATATACGTACTTCTTAATACTTTTTCCCAAAATATATTTTGGAGTCTTGTTACTTTAAAGTACGTAAAAATAGAAACACACTTTTAAGCTTGTTTCACTACTTTACATATTACACTCTTGCCTTGTCTTTATACATATACCTCACTATTACACTTTCTTTCTTTTACACTTTGAGTACAGCGGAATTCTGCGAAACGGAACCATAACCCGTCCATGACATTGCTGGGATCTGCCTGCCAGTCCGCTACTCTTGTCTCATCTTGCTGGTTGCTTTCCTTTATTACCTACAGCACGAATAGACTAATGAGCTAAAGCTCAGTAAGTACAAACATACATACAAGTAAATAAGCTGAATACACCACTCTAGGGTTAGTCAACTTAGGACCAATTATTTTCTTTAGTCCTATACTGCTTGTTCTTTCTATTCTATTTCTTTCTTTTCTTTGCTTTACTTTATCTGCTTAATCTTTCACTTGTGGGCCCGTGGTTGGACGTACCTGGTGCGCGCAGACCAATAGAGGATCAGGGGAGCGATCCACCGATCAACCCTAAGGTCATCTCTGGACTACTGACCTTATAGGTAGTAAGTCATGCCATAAACTACCTCATTATTAACGAGGCAGCGCCACACTTCTGGGGTGGAGGCAGGAAGTTAAGCCATAAACTACCTCATTATTAACGAGGCAGCGCCACACTTCTGGGGTGGAGGCTATCTGGGAACCTCACAACTAGGGAGGCCGGTACGCCAACCTTAATTTTTAAGTCTTATTATTTGACTTAACTTATTTCTCTTTTCTTTTTCTAATCTTGCTTACTATTCTCGTGAACATGTTAGTATCATGTCACAAACTGAATAGCTTAAATGTGTATATATATATAACATAACTTTATGGTAAGTCCATTCGTGAGTAGACAATTAAATGTCTGTACTTACCTTATCAATCTCTTCTCTTCTTCTCTCTAGGATCTTTGATCGCCCTCTTTGTAGGTCGATTTTTGGATCCTACAGACAAACTTTGTCTGTTAATTTCATTTCCATTTATAGCTTTTATTTTTCATTAAAAAAGCTTAAACAGAACCTATTTACAACTTTTTGGGATTTATTTATCATTTCCCCAATTTTCCCCAACTTTTGCAAAATTATGATTTTGCCCCTATATTTTGGCAAAATTGCAGTTTTGCCCCTGACGGAATTTTGTTGATCCAGACTGCATTTTTTGGCCCTCAGGAACTTTTCTGACTCTTTTCTAATCATTACCGGGTTCGTTTCTATTATATTTCCACTTTTCACTTTCCCGACCCTCGGGAAGCACTATTCCGACCCTTACGTCGGTTTAGTGATTTTCTATCGTTTCGGAGCCTCAAATGGACGTTTTACTAGTATTTAAAACGTTCATCTAAACTTTCTTGACCTAGGTCTCCGAGGCTCGGATTTTCCGTACCCGACTCGGACCTTTATTTCATTTCCAAAAACGCCCCCCCCCGGGGTCGGTTTTTCCGTTTCACTCTCATTTTACATTTTTAGGGGACGGTCTACTATTCACGAACCACCCCTTTGGTTTTCCCTATTCAATTCTCCGTTAGGGACTCGGGTTTCCGACCCGACCCTAAACTTTTATTTTTAATTCCTATTTTACCCCGAAAGCCGTTTTCGAAACTTCAGCAGCATTTCGGCGTAATTTTAAGGCTTCCGGCGTTAGGTACGCCTCGAACCATATGTACCTGCCACGTACTATACCACAAGCCTATTTTATGTAAAAGTTTTCCAAACTTTTACATAAAAGCTCACAAATTTCCAATTTCACATTTTTAACCACATTACAAAATTTTTTCACAATTTTGCCCTTAGTTTTGGTTTCGGTTTTCACCACCAAACCGAACCATAATTTCTCAAACTTTTCAACCATTTTTTAGGCTATTCAATGCCATTTTTCTAACACTTTTTCAAGGCCATTTCCTTGTACTTTTCAACTAAATTCTTAGGGTTTTTAAACACTTAAACCCACGGCCTCATTAGAAAACACATGCCAAATATTTTTGTTTCCTTCTTTCAATCACAATTTCCTCATTAACATCACAAAATGCATGATTTCAATCAACCAAACATTACATGAAACATGCAAAATTTTTCACCAAAACCCTAAGTAACACCCACGGCCACCTTGAGTAAATGAACACCAAAATTTTTTTCAAGCTTTTCCATAATGAATTTCATGCTTTATTCTTAACAAAATTCAACTTGGAAAGCATGTTAACAATTAACCACAACTTTTTCTCATTGGTTACCTAAGGTAACCCACGGATTTTCCTTTGAAAAACCAACCAAAATTTGGTTATTCTTTAAACCAATTGCATGGTTTTCTTCCTTATTACACCCTTAACAAAACCCATCATCAACTTAATGAAAAACACCCAAAATTTTTCCATCTTAATTCACTATTCATCCCACGGATTTCATGAAGAAAAACCATGAAAAATTAAGTGCAAAAGGGAGTTACCTTGGTCTAATGCTTCCTTTGTCTTCTAGGAACACTTTGGCACTCTTTTTGTGAAGAAATTTTGAAGAAAAAGCTTGGTTTCCCTTGGGTGGCTCACGTACACCATGGAAGAAAAACTTAGCAAATTTTCTCTTTGTTTTGCCTTTCAAAAGTTTCGGCCATTTGTTCCAAAATTTTTGCCGACTTATGCATGAAAGAAAGCCAATTAATTTGGCCTTTAACCAATCAAATTTCAACACCTTTCCACCTAATTCTTTCCACCTTTTTTCAAAAATTAAAAAGGTTAATTTTTGGCTAAATCTTGGCCTTTGGATCAAAAAGCAAATGAATCATGGCCATTCTTCCTACCTAACACCATATTTCTTTCCATTTGGTAAATGGATTTATGATGTCATAAATGCAAAAGTGAAAGTTGACTTTGACTTTCACTATTCACATTAATTCGAATACTTTTTGACCGATGCCGGTTCGAGCCGAAATTTTCCTGGAATCGTCTCGGCGTGTTCCTGAGGTCTCCTGTGTAGTCGGATCAATTTAAATTGCTTCCATTTGATCAAAATTAATCCCGGAAGTTTACCGTCTTTTTGAGCTCCGGTTAGGGTTTCAATGCCGATTTTGGCACCGTTTCACCCGTTTCAACTCAGTGAATTTTTTTCAACACTGAATTCTTACTCGTCAGTATTGTTAGAACATTTTCATATATTCTGAACAATATAAATACATTTATTTCACTCTTTAAATAGTACAAATTGTTATATACATACAATTGTACATTTTTTACTGTGTTCTTACTTTGACTTGCCATATTCTTATCTTTATACTGTTCAGATACTGAAACTACTCCTTTTTGAGCGTTTTGGGCCTGAATTCACTTTCTTAATCATATACTTTATTCTCTACTTATTTTTTTGGAGATTTTAATTCCTCCAAAACATTTATTTATTTCTATCAACACTATAATTTGTCTAATTACAACCATAGTGTTTCTTTACATTCTTACTTACAGAACTCATAGAAAACCCTAGATTAAATTAGGTCACACCGCTAAAATTCTCTGGTCGTCACATAAAATACCGTTTAACCTTTACTATTCAAAATACTATTTAACTGTCACCATTCAAAATATTATTTACCCATACTGTGCGAAAGAATACTCGCGGTGTATCCATAACCTCATCCTCACATCCACCTCCGCCACCATCATCGTCCCTTGATGTTTACGCTATAGGATGCTTACCTACAGCATGAACACACTCCGTGAGCTTTATGCCCAGTAAGTACAACATGTTAACCGCAAAACATGTTGAAAACATAGCACATACGTAAAATCATAGGCATGACATATATCACTTAATAAATCACATACCATATAAGCATATCACATATCAGCTCACATATCATGTCATCACATAACATGTCATAACAGTGAATATAAAACTTCACATACTTTATGCATGACAGAAGCATCGTGTACTGTATGCACTCTACTGAAAAAGAAAGCATAGCGAACTATAACTAATGCATGGTCCGGTTATGTTCATTTACGCTTCAAACTTCTCTTTTCTTTTCTTGTCTATTTAGGGCCCATGTGTCAGTACCTTGTGCGCGCAGACCAACGGTAACTCCTGAGGTCAACTAATGCCGAAGAGTCATCAACTGATACTCAACTTTTAGCCTTAACTTTCTTTAACTGGAAACCCCTTCGACTGAAGGAGCCGGTACGACACACCTATTTATTTCCATCTTGTTTAACTGTTCTAGCCATACGCTTCTCTAAGCTGTCCCCAATCCTATGCGGTAGGGATCTATGGCTTCTATCTTGTTCTTTCATCAACCTACTCGATTGTGAAACTATATGCTTTTATGTATGCTGTGCAGCATCGTGTGCAAGATACATACTTAAAATACTGGAAAAGCATCATTTTAAATTCATTTTATCCATGCTGTAGGCGGAGTTGTACTTACCTGTCAGCAGACAGTTTATACTCTCGCCTTCGTCACAATACAGGTACCTCCCTGTAATCATAATACATTTCGTTAACATTTACTCTTAGGTCACTGTGGTCATTAGTGACTAATAAAAACTCTATCGTTAGTGATACCGATCCTTGTCGGTACTAATTGCCCTCTTCTTAAGAATTTGATTTTCTAATCGTGGTTAATTAATTTATTTGCTCAATAAATTAATTCACGTCGCTCTTAGGTCACTCTATCATTAGGAACTAATAAACTTATCGTTGTGTGGTACCGATGCCTATCGGTACCCAACTGCTCTACTTTGGGAAATCTGATATCTAATTTTTAATCGTGCTTGATTAATGTGTCTACTTGACAAATTAATCACTGTTTCTCACTATCCCATTCCGACTTGGTCCTTGACTGGCTAACCGACCAGTCAACTGACTGAATACCTCTCGTATGACCATTTAACCTGTCGGGTTACCGTTACCGATGTAATCGCCCCAAATTTTATACTTAGATAACACCCGCCCCTCGGGTGGCACTATTCTGATCTAGGGTCGTTTTCTTGCATTTCGAGATTTCTAATTGGGCGGTTCACTAATTCCGCAAACGTCCGCCCTTCTTTCCTGGACCTAGGTCATCGAGGGGGCTCGGGTTTCCATCCCGATCACATTTTCATCCCTCGTTTCCTAAAATATCCCTTTGTGCCGTTTTAGAAATTTCGGCAGCATTTCCGCTTAATTTTTGGGTTTCCGGCGTTTAGGAAACGCCTCAAAACCATCTAACCTATTCTAACCTGCCACGTACTAAACCAGAGGCCTAATTTTTACGTAAAAGCTCCGCTTTTTACGTAAAAATATTCACATTTCCTCACATTCTCTTTTTCGACATTTCATCCCTTTTTCTTATAATTCCTCAAGTCAGTAAACCATAATTCATACATAATTATTTCCAATAATAAATTGAGGAATCAAGGGATCAAAACCACTACCAAAATCGTTCCCGTCGGCGGTCGGACGAACCGTTCGGTCTCGACCGCACAATCTTTGAATCGACGTTCTCCACTTTTGAAACTCCTGTTTGCAAATCCGATGCCGCGGATGTGTCCGGAACGTCGAAAATAGGCCAACGGGCCATTCTTCAATTTTCGGTCTCCGGGTCGCCGTTGACCGGCGTTGACCGTCGTTGACCGGCGTTGACCATGGCGTTGACCGGCGTTGACCACGGCGGCGATGGGAGTGGCGACCACCATCTTGAAGAGCTCAACGAGAGGAACCCATTGGTGGTGTCAATTTCACCAATCGAGGCTCCTATCACCGGAAATCGGCCCTCGAAAAGTCGGCGACGGCGGCGGTGTTAGATCTTCATTTTCCGGCGTTGTTGCCCAAAATTGATTTGGGGCTTTTGATCTACGTGTTGTTCTGAGCATTTTCACACCCACCTTGCAACTCAACTCCGCCGGAATAGCGAGATCCGACGGCGGCGATGGCGACGGCGACGGCGAACCTTGGCCGGCACGATCCGGCGGCTGTTGACGTGAAATGAAGCCTGAGTTTTGTTCTACTCTTCACCACGAATCCATTGGGACTGGAATCGTGGCATTTGGACGTCGGACGGCGGAGATACGGCGGTTTGAAAAATTCGGCTACCGGCGGCTTTGGGCGGCGCGTGCAGCGTGCTTCGGCGTCAGTTCGGTCGACTCGGCCCACCGTTGGAATCAGCTCGTCGAGAGCTTTCCAATGGTGCCGGCGGTGTCGAAAACGGAGGTCGGATTCGTTGGTCGATCACTGTTCATCCTCGGTGGTGTTGGGGGAGGAAATGGGATTTGGAAAAATTGTGGGGTTATTTTTCAATAGTCCCAAAAATTTCGTCCTTTTATACTAATTTTTTGAAAAATTTTAAGATAGGCTATACTGACTAATTTGGGCGTGCTGAACCCAAATATATCAGTTTTATCTTCATCCGAGGTCGTCTCGACCAGTTTCCCGATACTACATGGTTCCCGGTCAAAAATTACTTTTTGTGCTCAAATGACTAATTTGAGCATTCTGATTCCAAATATATCAGTTTTATATCAAGAAAAGGTCATCTTGACCAATTTCTTGATACTGTGGTTAGACCTACACTGTGTTGACACTGTGCACGCATAACGAGGCGTTTTCGCGTGAAATTTCAAACACAGTCTCTCTTGACTAATTTGGACGTGCTGATTTCAAATTTATTAGTTTTACGTCCATCTGAGGTCTTCTGGACCAGTTTTCGGGATCTGCATGACCCCGTCTCGAAAAACGTGTCAGGTGCCCGATTGACTAATTTGGGCGTCCTGAGTCTAAATATATCAGTTTCGGGGCGAGAAAAGATCGTCTTGACCCTCATCCCAATACTGCGTATCCCTTAAACAAAATCTACATTTTGTGCTCAATTGACCAGATTGAGCCTGCTGACTATTAATATATCAGTTTTATGCCAGATTAAGGCCGTCTTGGCCACTAACCTGACACTGCGTTTCTCACTATTCACTAATCACTATTCACTATTCACTATCTGACTAACTAATCTGAGCATTCTGACTTTGATTTTGTCAGTCTCTGGGCGAGAAGAGGTCATCTAGACCACTTTTCTCCATACTGTACATCTATTAGGGCAATTATCACTGCTGCACTCAGATGACCAGTCTGAGCATACTGATGACTAGCTCATCAGTTCTGTATCATGAAATGGTCGTCTAGACCGGTTTCTTGATATTGCGTGTCTCTACGCATACTCACATAATAGGGTGGACCGATTTCACTGTCGATTACCCCTTTTACTGCATGAATAGTAATTAAACGTTACTATTCCTGCTTAATTCATTTAACTGAAAAGCACACTGTGCTTATTAACTTAATTACATCATTACATAGTAATTAAGTTTCATAATTCATGAGAGTCATTACAGTGGCTCTCGGCTCATTATACAGCCTTATACACAGACTCTTACACGTGCGTGTGCAACTCAACACGGGCGTGTACATTTCGGACACGGGCGTGTACTAGTTGAGACTACTCAACACGGCCATGTCTTTGGAACACATTCATCTATCTGAGTGGTACACAGCCTCTTACACGATCGTGTACTTGACCATGTTACACTACACGACTATGTACACTCACACGGCTATTAATAGATACACAGTCCGAATGGCACACTGTCACTCACACGGTTGTGTACCTGACCGTGTTACTTAAATAGTACTAAAAGACATTAAATTATGTCCATTTTATTCCTTAATGACTTATTACATGGTAAGTAGGTGTCATGAAAATGGCGGTCATTACAAACGCATACTCACATAATAGGGTGGACCGATTTCACTGTCGGTTGCCCCTTTCACTGCATAAATAGTAATTAAACGTTACTATTCCCATTTAATTCATTCAACTGAAAAGCACACTGTGTTTATTAACTTAATTACATCATTACATAGTAATTAATTTTCATAATTCATGAGAGTCATTACAGTGGCTCTCGGCTCATTACACAACGTTTTACACGAACTCTTACGCGTGCGTGTGCAACGCAACACGGGCGTGTACATTTCAGACATGGGCGTGTACTAGTTGAGACTACTCAACACGGCCATGACTTTGAAATACATTCATCTATCTGAGCGGTATACAGCCTCTTACACGATCGTGTACTTGACCGTGTTTCTTAAATTTGCACTAAAAGACATTAAATTATGTCCATTTTATTCCTTTGTGACTTATTACATGGTAAGTAGGTGTCATGAAAATGGCGGTCATTACAACCTACCCCCCTTACAAAATTTTCGTCCTCGAAAATTAGAATAATTCTGGGACGTCTCTTCTTATGTCTTCTTCCTATTCTCATGTGGCTTCCTCAACACGATGGTTCCACCACAACACTTTTACTAGCGGTATACTTTATTCCTAAGTACCTTCTCCTCTCTGACTAGGATCTGCATGGGTCTCTCCTCGCACATCGGATCAGCGTATACTACAACGGATTCTTGGCTAAGAACATGGGAGCTGTTTGACACGTACTTCTTCAGCATCAAGACATGAAAGATGTTGTGCACTATAGCTAACTCGGGAGGAAGCGTTAGTCTATAAGCCACCTTCCCGACTTTCTCTATTATCTCGAGGGTCCTATATACCTAAGACTGAGCTTTCTTTTGTTTTCAATGCGTATCAACACTTTCATGGGTGCCGCCTTGAAAAAGACCGAGTCTCCTACTTGAAACTCGAGGGGTCTACGGCGCTTATCGTCAAAATTCTTCTGTCGACTATGCGTTGTATCTAACGTTTCTCGTATTAGCTTCACGTCTGCCATGGTATTCTTGATGATGTCCAAGCTAACTAGTTGTTTCTCTCCAAACTCGTACTAATGAGCCAGAGAACTGCATTTCCTTCCATAAAGTGTCATACGGTGCCATTCCTATCGAGGAATGGTAGTTGCTGTTGTACGAGAACTCGCTCAATGGTAGCTTCTGATCCCAATTTCCTTTGAAGTCTAGGACGCAGGTCTCAACATGTCCTCTAACATCTGTATGGTCCTCTCAGACTAACTGTCAGTCTGAGGATGAAATGTTATGCTGAACTCTCACTTGGACTGTAATGCAGCCTGAACACTTCGCCAAAATCTGGAGGTAAAGCATCCACTACGATCTGAGACGATCGACTCTGGTATTCCGTGCCGTTTCACGAACTGTGCCGCATAGATTTCTACTGGTCGTTCCACCGAGTAGCTAACTTTCATTGCTAAAAATCTAGCTGATTTCGTCAGTCTATCTACAATCACCCATATTGCGTCATTATCGTTTGACATCTTTGGCAATCCGACTACAAAATTCATCGTAATCTGGTCCTATTTCCACTCGGGTAGCTTAATTTTCTACGATTATCCTGTTGGGCGCTGGTGTTCTGCCTTAACCTTCTGACACGTAAGGTATCTGGCAACGAACTCGACAATGTCATTCTTTATTTCAGGCCACCAAAAGCTTTCCTTCAGGTACTTGTACATCTTATTCGCTATCGGATGTACGGAATATGACGTCTCGTAAGGTTCCAACAGGATTCGCTTCTTGAGTTCTTCATCTTTCAGAACACACACTCTATCTCTGTAGTAGAGTACGTTATTCTTAAGGATCTTAAACTCTGACCCCTTGTCCTCTATAGCTTCCTTTCTGGACTTGAGCAGGGACAAATCGAAACCTTGACCGATCTTGATCTCTTCTTAGAGCGTCGATTGGAGGGTCATGTCAGACAATCTCCCTATCAAAATCTTGATCTCGCTGCCGCATAGCTCCTTTGTAGCGCTCCTGACAAGGCACTAATATTCATAGGCATAGTAATATGCTTCTGACTCTACGCATTAACCACTTTATTGGCTTTCCCCGGATGGTATAGGATCTCACTGTCGTAATCCTTACCAACTCTAGCCATCTACGCTACCTCATGTTGAGCTCTTTCTGCGTGAAGATACATTTGAGGCTCTAGTGGTCGATGTAAATCTCGCACGTGACTCCGTACAGGTAGTGCCTCCATGCTTTTATCGTAAAAACTATCGCTCCTAGCTCCAGATCACACGTCGGGTAGCTCTTCTCAAGGTTTTTGAGTTATCGTGAAGCATACGCGACTACTCTACCACTCTGCCTCAACACAGTTTCCAACTTGGTTTTAGATGCGGCACTTAAATCATAAAGCTTCCCTGACCAACATTTGAAATGGTCAGCATTGGAGTGCTTATGAGTCTTCATTTCAGCTCTTGAAAGCTTTCCTCACACTTGTCGATTCACTTATACCTCTTTCCCTTCTTGGTGAGCTCTATGAGCGGAGCAGCTAACTTTGAGTAGCCTTCGACTAAGTGTAGGTAACATCCTGTTAGTTTAAAGAAACTGTGAATTCCCGTTACGTTCCTCTGAGCTGGCCACGTGCTAACTGCATCAATTTTCATCGGGTCCATAGATACTCCTTCCTTGGGAACTACGTGGCCTAGGAAATGGACCTTCTCCAGCCAAAACTCGTACTTGGAGAACTTGGTGTATAGCTGATGGCCCTGTTGCATGTGCAAAATGATAATTAAGTGCTCTTCCTTCGTATTAGAGTGTATAAGTATGTCATCGATGAACACAATGACAAACTTATCCAAATAGTCCTTGAACATGCGGTTCATCTGGTTCATGAAAGTTGCTAGTGCGTCCGTTAATCTAAGCGACATGAACAGAAACTCGTAATGTCCGTACCGCATTTGAAAGGCTGTTTTGGGTACATCTTCTTTCCTGATTCGTAGTTGATGGTACCCTGAACATAGATCGATCTTCGAGGACATTGCAGCGTCTCAGAGCTAATCAAATAGATCGTCAACTTGCGTCAACAGATGCTTGTTCTTAATCGTAATCCTGTTCAACTCTCTGTAGTCGATGCATATTCTCAGTGGTCCACCTTTCTTCTTCACGAATGGTATGGGTGCTCTCCAGGGTGAATAGCTCTGTCGAATGAATCCCTTATCTATTTAGTCCTTTAGCTGGGCTTGGAGCTCTTTTAGCTCTACAGGGCCCATTCCGTAGGGGGCCTCAAAGATGGGGCTGATTCTAGTAGACGTTCAGTCTCGAACAAGATCCCGCGCTCTGGTTGGAGTCCTACAAGATCTTCTAGAAATATCTCCATGAATTCCCTGACTATTGGTACGTTGTCGGGTCCTATCTCTATTCCTTGAGTCTTATCTGCTACGTATACTAGGAAGTCCGTGCATCCACTGGATAGCATCTCGCGAGCCTTCACTGCTGATATCATTTTCTTTGGTTGCTCTGGCGACAAACCCTTATAGATGAACTTTTCACATCCGATTGGTTCGAAACGATTTTCTGCCTTCAACAGTTTATGACAACGTTGTGTCCTAAGTTTTTTTTTTTTTTGGCAGAATCTGATGATGCAACGAATGGGTGGCTCCAGAATCAAGTAGAACTAACGCATCAAAGTTGGCGATAGAAAGCTGGCCTGTCACCATTGCAGAAGTTACAGCTTCAACGTCACTCCCCGTGTAAGCATAGATTCTCCCTTAGCTGTCTGAAGCTTTCAGTATGCCTTGTGTGATTGAAGGGTCTTCGATCCAGGTCTAGTTGGTGTGAAGTTGATTATTTCCAGTGCGGGGTTGATTCTATCGATTCTGCAGGTTGGAGTGGCAATTTCTTTTTTTTTTTTTGGCATAGTGGCCTTCCTTGCCACAGATGAAACAATCACTTGCTCTCTGCTTGCGTTCTCCTGGATGCCTCTTTCCGCATCTCGTGCACGTTGGGTATTGGCTGTCATTCCTTCCTGGTCGTCTCTCTTCTGGGGAAATTCTTGTGTGAATCTTGATTGCCTTAATTCCCCTTTTCTCTTGTTGTTGTTATGGGAATGCCTACTATTCTGGCCGGTTCCTACATTCTGTCGTCTGTATTGTAACTCGGGGTTCTGCTTTCCCTGAGCTTGCTCAGCTTGCGTTTTCTCCTCCTTTCGTGCCTTAAAATTCTGCGTCTTTCGCTCCTTATCATGAACCGACCAGTACTCAGCTCAGATAGTCTTGCTGACACATTCTGCTAGTGTCGCTGGTCTGTGGCTTCCGCTACAGACCTAAACTGTGATTTCCGTTCTGAACATCTTCAGCATTCGTCTGACTCTCTCCTTTTGGTCGGTACCAAATCTGGACAAAGTTGAGCCAACTGCTCAAACTTCTTGACTGCCTCCATAATAGTCATACTACCTTGGTGCAGGTTGTCGAACTCGTCTTACTACGCTACTAGTGCTTCCTCGTTGAAGTACATCTCCTTGAATTCCTTAATGAAATCGCTCCAGCTTATCTCTCTGATGTTCCTCCTAATGGTTACCATCTTCCACCACTAACGCGCCTCATTGCGCAGGGTGAAGGATGTGTACATCACTTTCTCTCTCTATCTGTTAACCCTATAAAATCCAAGATTACTTGGATATCCGTTAGCCAATCATCGGCCTCTATAGGGTTGGTGATTCTTAAGAATTCTAACGCTTTCATGCGTCGGAATCTCTCATACAAGTCGCCTTCCCTAGGGATTGGTAGAAAAACAATTGCTGTTACGAAAGCAGCCATTACTATAGGTGCTAGTGCCTCCTGGGTTAGAGGAACTGCTTGCTCCCTAAGAGTTTCTGGGGCTGCTGGAGCCTCCTGTGCTGGCATCTCTACTGACTGTGGTGCCTGGGGTTGCTGGCCCAGCTGTTCCCTAAGCTGGTTTAGCTCCCGTTACTGGTTCTCCATCATCTCTCGCATGGCTGCGATCTGTGCTATCAACTCATCCTCTCAGGATGCTGGGTTTAACTAAGCTCTCGTTCTTGCCATGTTTTCCTATGTAACCCTATCATACAGCGGGAAAGGAAAATATGTCTCCTAAATTCTGTACTTGGGACTCGTATCACATATCATTTTCTTTCTTACTTAACAACCTTACTTAAACATTATGGATATAAATATACACACTATATCCATCTTTCTTTCTCTCATACTGTGATGTTCAATACAATTGCCGCATTGTATTGGGACATCGTCTGAGTGCTAGGATTCGTCCTGCACTTTCTGTCATATCATACTCACACTTGTGGAAAAAATTTTTATCTGCCCCCTAGGGCAAAGCTTTACTACTTATCTCATAATGTATTTCACATAGTATATATACATATATTCAAGATTCTAGTTCAGCGGGAATGACACACACTTCCCCTATACCATCCCAACAAGTATATTATGCTACAACTGACGGGGGAGAGCTACTGCTTCCCTCTATATATTTTCATAACTAACATTCCCGCAGAAGGGTTACTACTATTGGAAGGATAATCCTGATTCAGTATCAGGCATCTCCTCATCATCACTATCGCTGAGTGAGTACTCCTCTGGGTTCTCCTCTTCTTCTCAGTCAAAACTGACCTCGTCATCGCTGACTATGATGACTTAGGGTTCGTACATCCCCATCTATTCGTCATTACTAAAGCGGTTGGGGATCTCCTCTCCCTCATCGTCGGGATGGGCGTCGGAAAGAGTCTCGCTATCTTCCTCTTTCATGGGGTGTTCGGGAGACATACGGGTTGGTTCCGGGTTCTCCATCGGCTCCCTATTGCCCTTGTGTACTTCTTGCTGGTGCTCGGCCATGAACTCTTCATCGGCCAGTTGGGGTGCTGGTTCTACCGGGTCACCCTCCATAATGGCGGCTACTATAATGCCTTGGGCTTGTGTAGGGTTCCCGGGGTTGAGCCCTTATCTCTCGGCATTCACTATCTCCTTGATAAGGCTTGCTAGTCCTGCTTGATCGCTCTTCTAATTCTATTTGGAAAGGTCTCTTTCTCTCTTTAGGTCTTCTCCTGTCTTGATCCACTTTTGTCTCGGCATGCATTGTAGAAGTCCATTTCGGTTCCTTGTAGCGAACAGCATACGTTAGAACTGTATCGCCGGACATCAGCTGCAGTCTTTCAGTCCGATGAACAAATTCTCATATATCCATAACTCTAGAGAACTTAGGCGGTTTCACTCCCTACTTGCCCATAGAGAAAAACTGGGGCTGATGCTGGACTGCTCTCAGAGATTGGCTCGATCGTGGTATAGCGAAACTCGACACAGTTAAGAGCTCATCCTGGTCATAAGGATCCCGATACACACGAGAGTATCTTCCTGAGAGATATCAACAGCCAACAGGACTCAGTTATCCTGGTCAACGACGAACAATCGGGGAATCACTTTGATAATGTGAAACCAGTCCTAACATTCTCATAGAGTGCAGGAGTACTATTTACCACTCGAAACTTAGTGGACAACTAGCCCCGAAGATCGGTACAACTTGGGCAGCAATCCATGTTCTTTCTCTAAGCAGTTCTCTAGCACTGCACGGTCATGATTTTTCGTATAATGATCTCAGCATCTTTTCATCTTATCCTCGCCATCATAGATTTCGTCGTTTCATTACTATAAAATGTTATCTTCAATAGATAAACATTTACCGACTAAAAAATAAAACTAACTTACTTATACTGATGAGGTAGGCATACGGTGATGTGAGGTAGGATGGCAGGAAACCGCTCCGATACTAACTGTGACGCCCCGTGCCCTCAGCGGCCCGGACCGTCACTGAAAACTATTACTTGCTTCTTTAACTTTTACTTATACTTCTTCTTTAAAACCAATACTTAAACTTGCTGAATTTAAGACCATAAATTTAGAGGGATATTTTTTTTTATATACGCGTACGTATTTACTATTCACATACGCATACTATTAAAATGCAGAATTTGAAAAACATAAGAATTTCAATTATACATACACATTTATCTACTTGTTTATCTGATTACTATTCACCAGATACTATTTAAATATACTATTCATACATATACTGTTTACTATTCCAAAATACTGTTTAACCTTTACTATTCAAAATACTATTTCACTGTCACCATTCAAAATATTATTTACTCATACTGTGCGGAAGAATACTCGCGGTGTATCCATAACCTCATCCTCACATCCACCTCCGCCGCCATCATCGCCCCTTGGTGTTTGCGCTATAAGAAGCTTATCTACAGCATGAACACACTCCGTGAGCTTTACGCCCAGTAAGTACAACATGTTAACCGCAAAACATGTTTAAAATATAGCACATACTTAAAATCCTAAGCATGACATATATCACTTAATAAATCACATACCATTTAAGCATATCACATATCAGCTCACATATCATGTCATCACATAACATGTCATAACACTGAATATAAAACTTCACATACTTTATACATGACAGAAGCATCGTGTACTATATGCACTCTACTGAAAAAGAAAGCTGTGGCGGCCCGCCCCTCGTAGAGATCATACAATACTATTACAGTTGAGCTTTATCGCTAACTGCGACAGATTGTACTCTCATAGGTCGCCGGCTTATCTCTCTTTCTTTTTAAATCATGATGTTTTTGGGAAAAATTTTTTTTTCTTTAAACATCATGTAAAACAATTCCCACTATTTACTTTGTTGGCAAGTACAAAGCAATTTAGATATTACAGTACTTTCGTAAATATGTAATATTACAAAAGACTATTTCTTTTTTTTTTTCCTTCCCTTTTTATCGCTCAACGGAAAGACTCTGGCAGGACTATATCCCTCGCTCAGTTATCCGATTTGACACGCGCCATCCCGTCCGCATCCAGTCAAATAAGCTACTGAGCTGGTCGCTTACCTGCAACATTAGCAAAAATGGTGAGCTACAGGCTCAGTAAGTTCAAACATGCAAGAAATAAAATTTCTATGAATAGTACTATTCATCGTGAATAGTCCTTTGACACTATTCATACATGAATAGTAACTTTGACCACTATTCATATGTGAATAGTAAGGTTGACCACAACACAGTGTCACAACAGTACATCTACCGCGATGTTAGTACTCTCGCTAAACTGTCTTATGCTCAATTATGGCATAGTTTCAGTTTTAGGTAATTATCTTTGCTTATGTTCTGGTTTTGAGCTCAGGTTGGCAGTACCATTGAAGTGCGCATGACTGGGAGCGGTACATTAGTGCTGAACTCCACAGCCTTAATCTCATAGCCCGAAGGCAAAAATAGTACATGACTGGGAGCGGTACATCAGTGCTGACCTCCACAGCCTTAATCTCATAGCCCCGAAGGCAAAAGTACCTCCCTGTACGGAAGGCTGGTACGCCAGAAAGTGATTTCATTACCGACTTTTTAAATTCTAACCCGGTGACTTCACATTGTCCCGTGGTTAGGAATGGTTCACATTTTAATTTTAGGGGAGTGAGTTTCATTAACCTCGCTCTAGTGCCCGAAGCACAATTAACAATGTGTCCATTCTCAATAGTGCCCGTAGCACATTACGTCTCTCTCTCTACTCTATAATAGTGCCCGTAGCACATATGTACCTAACTTATAGTTAGTACATCAAAGTTAGCAACAATAATGCTATATGTTGCAGACAGGTAAATGTCTGAACTTACCTTATCAGTCTCTTCTCTTTTCCTCTCTCGGATCTTTGATCGCCTTCCTTGTAGGTCGATTTTTGGATCCTAAAGACAAAACCTTGTCTGTTAATTTCATTTCCATTTATAGCTTTTATTTTTCATTTAAAAGCTTAAATAAAACCTATTTATAACTTTTTAGGCTTTATTTATCATTTTCCCCATTTTTTTCTCAACTTTTGTAAAATTACAATTTTGCCCCTGTATTTTGGCAAAATTACGATTTTGCCCCTATATTTTGGCAAAATTACAATTTTGCCCCTGACGGAAATTTTCCCGATCCAGATTGCATTTTTTGGCTCTCAAGAACTTTTCTGACTCTTTTCTAATCATTACCGGGTTCATTTTTATTTTACTTCCACTTTTCACTTTCCCGACCCTCGGGAAGCACTATTCCGACCCTTACATCGGTTTAGCGATTTTCTATCGTTTCGGAGTCTCAAATGGACGTTTCACTAGTATTTAAAACGTTCATCTAGACATTCCCGACCTAGGTCTCCGAGGTTCGGATTTTCCGTTCCCGACTCGAATCTTTATTTCGTTTCCAAAAACGCCCCCCCCTCGGGGTCGGTTTTCAATTTCACTCGCATTTTACATTTTTAAGGGGACGGGTTACTATTCACGAACTACCCCTTAGGTTTTCTTATCAAATTTTCCATTAGGGACTCGGGTTTCCGACCCGACCCTAAACTTTTTATTTTTATTTCCATTTTACCCCAAATGCTGTTTTCGAAATTTCGACAGCATTTCGGCGTAATTTTAAGGCTTCCGGCGTTAGGTATGCCTCGAACCATATGTACCTGCCACGTACTATACCACAAGCCTATTTTATGTAAAATTTTTCCAACTTTTACATTAAAGCTCACAAAATTCCAAATTCACATTTTGAACCACATTACACCAAAAATTTTTCATTTTTTACCCTTAGTTTTTGGCCACGGTTTTGACAATCAAACCGAACCAAAACTTCCCAAATTTTCAACCACATTTTAGGCTATTAAAATGTCATTTTCTTAACACATTTTCAAGCCCATTTCAGTGCATTTTTCAACCAAATTTCTTAGGGTTTTTTACCATATATAACCCACGGCCAATGCATGAAAATCATGCACACCATTTTTGTTTCATGCTTTCAATTATGAATTCATCATTTACATATTAAAATGCATGATTTCAATTAACCAAACATCACATAAAACCATGCAAATTTTCCTTCCAAACCCTTAGGTAACCCCACGGCCACATTATGTAAATGCACACCAAAATTTTTTTCAAGCTTTCCATAATGAAATTCATGGTTTATTCTTCACAAAATTTAACTTGAAAGCATGTTATCAATTAAACCACAAAAATTTTTCATTGTTTACCTAAGTTAACCCACGGTTTTTCCCTTGGAAAACCAACAAATTTTTGGTTTTTCTTTAAACCAAATACATGGTTTTCTTCCCTATTACACCCTTAACAAAACCCAAGCATCAAATCATGGAAAACAACCAAAAATTTTCCATCTTATTTCACTATTCATCCCACGGTTTTCTTGAAGAAAAACCAAGAAAAAGTTAGGTGCAAGGGAAGTTACCTTAGTCAATTGCTTCCTTTGTCTTCAAGGAATGTTTTGACACAAATTTGGTGAAGAAAAATTGAAGGAATAGCTTGGTTTCCCTTGGGTTACTCACGGCTCCACCATGGAAGAACACTTAGCATTTTTTTCTTTGGTTTTTGGCTTGAAATTTGACTTCGGCCACTTTTGTTAAGTTTTGCCGACTTAACCATGCAATAAGCCAATTAATTTGGCTTTCCACCAATGAGATTTCACCACCTTTCAACACTAATACTTTCCATAATTTTCACAAATTAAAAATGATGAATTTTGGCCAAATCTTGGCCTTTAGATCAAAAAGTAAATGAATCATGGCCATTAATGCTACCAACCACCATTTTAATCCCATTTATTAAAGGGATTTATGATGTCATAAATGCTAAAGCAAAGTTGACCTTGACTTTCACTATTCACATTAATTCGACTACTTTTTGACCGATACCGGTTCGAGCCGAAATTTTCCTGAAATCGTCCCGGCGTGTTCTTGAGGTCTCCTGTGCAGTCGGATCAATTTAAATTGCTTCCGTTTGATCAAAATTAATCCCGGAAGTTTTCCGTCTTTTGTTACCCCGGTTAGGGTTTTCAATGCCGGTTTTGACACCGTTTCACCCGTTTCAACTCAGTGAATTTTTCCAACACTGAATTCTTACTCGTCAGTATTGTTAGAACATTTTCATATATTCTAAACAATATAAATACATTTATTTCACTCTTTAAATAGTATAAATTGTTATATGCATACATTTGTACATTTTCATCCGAGAATTGCCTGAATTTCCAGGTTGTCACATTCACCCCTCCTTATAAAAGTTTCATCCTCGAAAATTAGAACAAGTGGGGTATAAACTCCTCATCTCGTCTTCTCGTTCCCACGTAACTTCTTCAATGTTGTGATTTTTACACAGAATCTTCACTAGTGGGATTGTCTTATTCCTCAGTACTTTCTCTTCACGAGCTAGTACTCGAATAGGTTGTTCCTCGTATGTCAAATCCTCATGGATTTGAATAGGCTCATGCTTCAACACATGGGACGGATCTGGTATATATTTTCTCAGCATCGACACATGAAATACATTATGCACTGCCGACAATTCTAGAAGTAACGCTAATCTGTAAGCGACCTTTCCAATGCGTTCGATAATTTCATAAGGTCCAATATATCTTGGACTAAGTTTCCCCTTCTTACCGAAACGCATAATCCCCTTCATGGGCGATACTTTGAGAAACACGAAGTCTCCTTCATCAAACTCTAAGGATCTCCGCCTCTTGTCCGCATAACTCTTTTGTCGGCTTTGCGCAATTTGCATTTGTCGCTGAATTCTAGCAACTGCATCGGAAGTCTCTTTTATGAAATCCGTCTTATGCAACTGCTTCTCTCGCAAATCGTACCAGTGTAATGGTGATCTGCACTTCCGTCCATACAAAGCCTCGTAAGGTGCCATGCCTATAGAAGCTTGGTAACTATTATTGTACGAGAATTCAATCAATGGTAATTTCTCGTTCCAATTTCCCGCAAAATCCATAACACAAGCTCGAAGCATGTCCTTTAAGGTCTGAATTGTCCGCTCCGACTGTACGTCTGTTTGCGGATGAAAAGCCGTACTGAGTCTCAATTCAGTACCCATGGCCTCTTGCACACACTTCCAGAAATTCAAAGTGAATCGGGCATCTCGATCTGATACAATGGATTTTGGTACTCCATGTAATCTGACAACATGAGTTACATATAACTGAGCAAACTTTTCCAATGAAAAAGTCATCTTGACAACTATAAACCGTGCCATCTTGGTCAGTCTATCCACGATAACCCAGATGGCATCATAACCTTCTCGGGTTTTTGGGAGTCCTACTACAAAATCCATCGTAATGTGTTCCCATTTCCATTCAGGAATCTCCAACGGTTCCAATCTTCCTGCTGGATGTTTATGTTCCGCTTTGATTCTCTGACAGGTCATGCATCTGCTCACGAATTTCGTTATATCGTTCTTCATCCCTTTCTACCAGAACAATATAAATACATTTATTTCACTCTTTAAATAGTACAAATTGTTATATGCATACATTTGTACATTTTCATCCGAGAATTGCCTGAATTTCCCGGTTGTCACAAAAGCATAGCGAACTATAACTAATGCATGGTCCGGTTATGTTCATTTATGCTTCAAACTTCTCTTCTCTTTTCTTGTCTATTTAGGGCCTATGTGTCAGTACCGTGTGCGCGTAGACCAACGGTAATGCCCGAGGTCAACTAATGCCGAAGAGCCATCAACTGATGCTCAACTTTTGGCCTTAACTTTCTTTAACTGGAAACCCCTTCGACTGAAGGAGCTGGTACGACACACCTATTTATTTCCATCTTGTTTAACTATTCTAGCCACACGCTTCTCTAAGCTGTCCCCAATCCTACGCGGTAGGGATCTATGGCTTCTAACTTGTTCTTTCATCAATCTACTCGATTGTGAAACTATATGCTCTTATGTATGCTGTGCAGCATCGTGTGCAAGATACATACTTAAAGTACTGGAAAAGCATCATTTTAAATTCATTTTATCCATGCTGTAGGCGGAGTTGTACTTACCTGTCATCAGACAGTTTATACTCTCGCCTTCATCACAATACAGGTATCTCCCTGTAATCATAATACATTTCGTTAACATTTACTCTTAGGTCACCGTGGTCATTAGTGACTAATAAAAATTCTCGTTATGTGGTACCGATCCTTATCGGTACTAATTGCCCTCTTCTTAAGAATTTGATTTTCTAATCATTGTTAATTAATTTATTTACCCAATAAATTAATTAACATCGCTCTTAGGTCACTCTATCGTTAGGAACTAATAAACTTATCGTTGTGTGGTACCGATGCCTATCGGTACCCAACTGCTCTACTTTGGGAAATTTGATATCTAATTTTTAATCGTGCTTGATTAATTTGTCTACTTGACAAATTAATCACTGTCTCTCACTATCCCATTCCGACTTGGTCCTTGACTGGTTAACCGACCAGTCAACTGACTGAATTATGACCATTTAGCCTGTCGGGTTACCGTTACCGATGTAATCGCCCCAAATTTTATACTTAGATCACACCCGTCCCTCGGGTGGCACTATTCTGATCTAGGGGTCGTTTTCTTACATTTCGAGATTTCTAATTGGGCGGTTCACTAATCCTGTAAACGTTCGCCCTTCTTTCCTAGACTTAGGACATCGAGGGGGCTCGGGTTTCCATCCCGATCACATATTCACCCCTCGTTTCCTAAAATACCCCTTTGTGCCGTTTTAGAAATTTCGGCAGCATTTCCGCTTAATTTTTCGGTTTCCGGCGTTTAGGAAACGCCTCAAAACCATCTAACCTATTCTAACCTGCCACGTACTAAACCAGAGGCCTAATTTTTACGTAAAAGCTCCGCTTTTTACGTAAAAATATTCACATTTCCTCACATTCTCTTTTTCGACATTTCATCCCTTTTTCTTACAATTCCTCAAGTCAATAAACCATAATTCATACATAATTATTTCTAATAATAAATTGAGGAATCAAGGGATCAAAACCACTACCAAAATCGTTCCCATCGGCGGTCGGGTGAACCGTTCGATCTCGATCGCACAATCTTTGAATCATCGTTCTCCACTTTTGAGACTCTGGTTTGCAATTTCGATGACGCGGATGTGTCCGGAACGTCAAAAATAGGCCAACAGGCCATTCTTCAATTTTCAATCTCCGGGTCACCGTTGACCAACGTTGACCGGTCGTTGACTGGCGTTGACCACGGCGGCGATGAGAGTGGCGACCACCATCTTGAAGAGCTCGACGAGAGGAACCCATTGGTGGTGTCAATTTCGCCAATCGAGGCTCCTATCACTGGAAATCGGCCCTCGAAAAGTCAGCGACGACGGCGGTGTTGGATCTTCATTTTCCGTCGTTGTTGCCCAAAATTGATTTGGGGCTTTTGATCTACGTGTTGTTCTGAGCATTTTGATACCGACCTTGCAACTCAACTTCGCCGGAATAGCGAGATTCGACGGTGGCGATGGCGACGACGATGGCGAACCTTGGGCGTTGCGATCCGGCGGCTGTTGACGTGAAATGAAGCCTGGGTTTTGTTCTACTCTTCACCACGAATCCATTGGGACCAGAATCGTGGCATTTGGACGTCGGACGGCGGAGAAATCATGGTTTGAAAAATTCGGCCACCGGCGGCTTTACGCGGTGCGTGCGGCGTTCTCCGACGTCGGTTCCGTCGACTTGGCACATCGTTGGACTCAGCTCGTCGAGAGCTTTCCAATGGTGCCGGCGGTGTCAAAAACGGAGGCCGGATTCGACGGTCGATCACTGTTCATCTTCGTGTGGTGTGGGGGAGAAAAAGGTAGGAAAAAAAATAATGGGGGCCCTTTTTACAAAAATCTAAAAATTTCGACCCCTTTATACTAATTTTTTGAAAAATTTTAAGATAGGCTATACTGACTAATTCGGGCATGCTGAACCCAAATATATCAGTTTTATATCAAGAAAAGGTCATCTTGACCAATTTCTTGATACTGTGGTTAGGCCTATACTGTGTTGACACTACGCACGCATAACGTGGCGTTTTCGCGTGAAATTTCAAACACAGTCTCCCTTGACTAATTTGGACGTGCTGATTTCAAATTTATCAGTTTTACATCCATCTGAGGTCTTCTAGACCAGTTTTCGGGATCTGTATGACCCCGTCTCGAAAAACGTGTCAGGTGCCCGATTGACTAATTTGGGCGTCCTGAGTCTAAATATATCAGTTTCGGGGCGAGAAAAGGTCGTCTTGACCCTCATCCCGATACTGCATATCTTTTAAACAAAATCTACATTTTATGCTCAATTGACCAGATTGAGCCTACTGACTATTAATATGTCAGTTTTATGTCAGATTAAGGCCGTCTTGGCCACTAACCTAACACTACGTTTCTCATTATTCACTATTCACTATCTGACTGACTAATCTGAGCGTTCTGACTTTGCTTTTGTCAGTCTATGGGCGAGAATAGGTCATCGAGACCACTTTTCTCGATACTGTACATCTATTAGGGCAATTATCGCTACTGCGCTCAGGTGACCAGTCTGAGCGTACTGATGACTAGCTCATCAGTTCTGTATCATGAAATGGTCGCCTTGACCGGTTTCTTGATATTGCGTGTCTCAACGCATGCTCACATAATAGGGTGGACCGATTTCACTGTCGGTTGCCCCTTTCACTGCATGAATAGTAATTAAACATTACTATTCCCATTTATTTCATTCAACTGAAAAGCACACTGTGTTTATTAACTTAATTACATCATTACATAGTAATTAATTTTCATAATTCATGAGAGTCATTACAGTGGCTCTCGGCTCATTACACAGCGTTCTACACGAACTCTTATGCGTGCGTGTGCAATGCAACACGGGTGTGTACATTTCAGACATGGGCGTGTACTAGTTGAGACTACTCAACACGGCCATGACTTTGAAATACATTCATCTATCTGAGCGGTATAAAGCCTCTTACACGATCGTGTACTTGATCGTGTTTCTTAAATTTGCACTAAAAGACATTAAATTATGTCCATTTTATTCCTTTGTGACTTATTACATGGTAAGTATGTGCCATGAAAATGGCGGTCCCATGCCTTGAGTCCCATGCCACTCTGATACTAATTGTGGCGTCCCATGCCTTGAGTGGCCCGGACAGTCACGTAAAACTACTGCTACTTAACTTACTTAAAAACTATTACTTAAACTTACTTAATTTGATATCATAATTTTGGGGGATTTTTTTTTTGATTGCGTACGTATTTATTATTCATGTACATATACATTAAAAATACAAAGTCTAAATCATAAGGAGTTTAATCATACATACACACTTATAAACTTGTTTAACTAATTACTATTCAAAATATACTGTTAATCAATACTGTGCAGAAGTTAAACTCGCGGTGATATCCATAACCTCATCCTCACAGCCGCCTCTGCCGCCGTAATCGCCCATTAAGGTTTAACCCGTAAGATGCTTACCTACAGCATCAACACACACTGTGAGCTTTATGCCCAACAAGTATAACATGTCATCCATAAAATATTTTTAAATCATAATTAATACTTAAAACCATATAAACATGTTATACACCCATATATACCACTGAAACATTCCAAATACCAGAACATCACATATCACTGAATGCAGAACATCATATACTGCATGCATAATAGAAAACATCATGTACTGAATGCATATCTACTATCGCTGGAAGTATAGTAAACTATATCGTGAAAATTGCATGATCCGATTATGCTCATATTATGCTTCAATATTCTTTTTCTTTCCTATCTCTAGCTTAGGACCCGTGTGTCAATATCAAATGTGCACAGATAATCAAAAACGTCCGTGATCACAAACTTAAGAGCCGTCAATGGAGGCTCATCTTACTTAAACTTGAAAAACCTCTTCAACGGAAAAGGCCAGTATGACACACTTATTAATTTCCCAATTTTTTATCTAATATGGCCATATGTTCTGCTAAGCCATCCCTAATCTTACGCAATAGGGATGTATAGCATCTAACTCATGTTTTCATTAACCTACGTGATTGTGAAACTATATGCTTTCTTAACATGCTATGCAACAACAGTGCATGGTTTGTAAAAACTTAACATACTATGAAAATCAACACTTTAAATTCATTTGGCTCATGCTGTAGGTGGAGTTGTACTTACCTAATTTGCAAGCAAACTTGTACTCATGCTCTTATGTATGCTGTGCAGCATCATGTGCAAGATACATACTTAATATACTGGAAAAGCATCATTTTAAATTCATTTTATCCATGCTGTAGGCGGAGTTGTACTTACCTGTCATCAGACAGTTTATACTCTCGCCTGCGTCACAATACAGGTACCTCCCTGTAATCATAATGCATTTCATTAACATTCACTCTTAGGTCACCGTGGTCATTAGTGACTAATAAAAATTCTACCGTTAGTGATACCGATCCTTATCGGTACTAATTGCCCTTCTTAAGAATTTGATTTTCTAATCATTTTTAATTAATTTATTTACCCAATAAATTAATTAACATCGCTCTTAGGTCACTCTATCGTTAGGAACTAATAAACTTATCGTTGTGTGGCACCGATGCCTATCGGTACCCAACTGCTCTACTTTGGGAAATTTGATATCTAATTTTTAATCGTGCTTGATTAATTTGTCTACTTGACAAATTAATCACTGTCTCTCACTATCCCATTCAGACTTGGTCCTTGACTGGCTAACCGACCAGTCAACTGACTGAATACCTCCCGTATGACCATTTAGCCTGTCGGGTTACCGTTACCGATGTAATCGCCCCAAATTTTATACTTCGATCGCACCCGTCCCTCAGGTGGTACTATTCTGACATAGGGGTCGTTTTCTTACATTACGAAATTTCTAATGAGACGGTTCACTAATCCTCACAACGTTCGTCCTTCTTTCCCGGACCTAGGTCATCGAGGGGGTTCGGGTTTCCATCCCGATCACATTTTCATCCCTCGTTTCCTAAAATATCCCTTTGTGCCGTTTTAGAAATTTCGGCAGCATTTCCGCTTAATTTTTGGGTTTCCGGCGTCTAGGAAACACCTCAAAACCATTTAACCTATTCTAACCTGCCACGTACTAAACCAGAGGCCTAATTTTTACGTAAAAGCTCCGCTTTTTACGTAAAAATATTCACATTTCCTCACATTCTCTTTTTCGACATTTCATCCCTTTTTCTTACAATTCCTCAAGTCAGTAAACCATAATTTATACATAATTATTTCTAATAATAAATTGAGGAATCAAGGGATCAAAACCACTACCAAAATCGTTCCCGTCGACGGTCGGGTGAACCGTTCGATCTCGATCGCACAATCTTTGTGTGACAACCGGGAAATTCAGGCAATTCTCGGATGAAAATGTACAATTGTATGTATATAACAATTTGTACTATTTAAAGAGTGAAATAAATGTATTTATATTGTTTAGAATATATGAAAATGTTCTAACAATACTGACGAGTAATAATTCAGTGTTGTAAAAATTCACTGAGTTGAAACGGGTGAAACGGTGCCAAAACCAGCATTGAAAACCCTAACCGAGGCAGTAAAAGACGGTAAACTTCTGGGATTTATTTTGATTAAACGGAAGCAGATTAAATTGATCCGACTACACAGGAGACCTCAGGAACACGCCGGGACGATTTCAGGAAAATTTCGGCTCGAACCGGTATCGGTCAAAAAGTAGTCGAATTAATGTGAATAGTCAAAGTCAAAGTCAACTTTCACTTTAGTATTTATGACATCATAAATCAAAATTTATAAATGAAAGAAATAGGATGGTTGGTGGCATTAATGGCCATGATTCATCCACTTTTTGATCTAAAGGCCAAGATTTGGCCAAAATTCACCCTTTTTAATTTTTGAAAAATGTGGAAAGAAATGGTGATGAAAGGTGGTTAATTCTCATTGGTTTAGAGCCAAATTAATTGGCTTTCTTTCATGCATAAGTCGGCCACTTTAGGAACAAAAGGCCGAAACCAAATTTCAAGCCAAAAACCATAACAAAATTTTTCTAAGTTATTTCCATGGTGTCTACGTGAGCCACCCAAGGAGAACCAAGAGATTTCTTCAAAATTTCTTCACAAAAAGTGTGTCAAAACACTCCTTGAACACAAAGGAAGCATTAGACCAAGGTAACTTCCCTTGCACTTGATTTTTTCATGGTTTTTCTTTATGAAATCCGTGGGTGAATAGTGAGAAAAAGATGGAAAATTTTTGGTTGTTTTTCATGGATTTGATGTTGGGTTATGTTAAGGATGTAATAAGGAAGAAAACCATGCAAATTGTTTAAAGAAAAACTGAAATTTTGTTGGTTTTTCAAGGGAAAATCCGTGGGTTACCTTAAGTAACCAATGAGAAAAAGTTGTGGTTTAATTGCTAACTTGCTTCCAAGCTTAAAATTGGTGCTTTATTGTGAAAAGTTTGAAAAAAATTTTTGGTGTGAATTATATAAGGTGGCCGTGGGGTTTGTTAAAGGTTTGGAAGAAAAACTTTGCATGGTTTATGTGATATTTGGTTGATTGAAATCATGCAATTTAATATGCAAATGATGAATTTACAATTGAAAGCATGAAACAAAAATGTTGAGTATGATTTCCATTCATGAGGCCGTGGGTTATAACCCTAAGAAATTGGTTGAAAATGCCAAGAAAATGGGCTTGAAAATGTGTTGAAAAAAAATGACATTTGAATGGCCTAAAGTGTGGTGAAAAGTTTGACAAAATTTGGTTCGGTTTGATTGTGAAAACCGAAACCAAATTAAGGGCAAAATTGTGAAAAAAATTTTGTAATGTGGGTGATAATGTGAAATTGGAATTTTGTGAGCTTTTATGTAAAAGTTTGGAAAACTTTTACATAAAATAGGCTTGTGGTATAGTACGTGGCAGGTACATATGGTTCGAGGCGTACCTAACGCCGGAAGCCTTAAAATTACGCCGAAATGCTGCCGAAATTTTGAAAACGGCATTCGGGGTAAAATGGAAATAAAAATAAAAGTTTGGGGTCGGGTCGGAAACCCGAGTCCCTAACGGAAAATTTAATAAGGGAAACCTAAGGGGCGGTTCGTGAATAGTAATCCGTCCCCTTAAAAATTTAAAACGTGAGTGAAATTGAAAAACCGACCCCGAGGGGGGGCGTTTTTGGAAATGAAATAAAGGTCCGAGTCGGGAATGGAAAATCCGAGCCTCGGAGACCTAGGTCGGGAATGTCTAGATGAACGTTTTAAATATTAGTTAAACGTCCATTTGAGACTCCGAAACATTAGAAAATCGCTAAACCGACGTAAGGATCGGAATAGTACTTCCCGAGGGTCGGGAAAGTTAAAAGTGAAAATAAAATAAAAATGAATCCGGTAATGATTAGAAAAGAGTCAGAAAAGTTCCTGAGAGCCAAAAATACAGTCTGGATCAATAAAATTCCGTCAGGGGCAAAACTGTAATTTTGCCAAAATATAGGGGCAAAATCGTAATTTTGTAAAAGTTGGGGGAAAATGGTGAAAATAATAAATAAAACCTAAAAAGTTATAAATAGGTTTTATTTAAGCTTTTTAATGAAAAATAAAAGCTATAAATGGAAATGAAATTAACAGACAAGGTTTTGTCTGTAGGATCCCAAAATCGACCTACAAGGAAGGCGATTCAAGATCCAGGAGAGAGAAAGGAAAGAGGCTGATAAGGTAAGTTCAGACATTTACCTGTCTGCAACATATAACATTATTGTTGCTAACTTTGATGTACTAACTATAAGTTAGGTACATACGTGCTACGGGCACTATTATTGAGTAGAGAGAGAGACGTAATGTGCTACGGGCACTATTGAGAATGGACACATTGTTAATTGTGCTTCGAGCACTAGAGCGAGGTTAATGAAACTCACTCCCCTAAAAATTAAGATGTGAACCATTCCTAACCACGGGACAATGTGAAGTCACCGGGTTAGAATTTAAAAAGTCGGTAATGAAACCACTTTCTGGCGTACCAGCCTTCAGTACAGGGAGGTATTTTTGCCTTCGGGGCTATGAGAATAAGGCTGTGGAGGTCAGCACTGATGTACCGCTCCCAGTCATGTACTATTTTGCCTTCGGGGCTATGAGATTAAGGCTGTGGAGGTCAGTACTAATGTACCACTCCCAGTCATGCGCACTTAAATGGTACTGCCAACCTGAGCTCAAAACCAGAACATAAGCAAAGATAATAACCTAAAACTGAAACTATGCCAAAATTGAGCATAAGACAGTTTAGTGAGAGTACTAACATTGCGGTACATGTACTGTTGTGACACTGTGTTGTGGTCAACCTTACTATTCACGTATGAATAGTGGTCAAAGTTACTATTCATATATGAATAGTGGTCAAAGGTACTATTCACGATGAATAATACTATTCATCGAAATTTTATTTCTTGCATGTTTGAACTTACTGAGCCTGTAGCTCACCATTTTTGCTAATGTTGCAGGTAAGCGACCAGTTCAGTAGCTTGTTTGACTGGATGCAGACGGGATGGCGCGTGTCAAATCGGATAACTGGGCGAGGGATATGGTCCTGCCAGAGTCTTTCCGCTGAGCGATAAAAAGGGAAGAAAAAAAAAAAGAAACAGTCTTTTGTAATATTATATATTTACGAAAGTACTGTAATATGTAAATTACTTTGTACTTGCCAACAAAGTAAATAGTGAGAAATGGTTACATGATGTTTAAAGAAAAAAAATTTTCCCCAAAAACGTCATGATTTAAAAAAGAGAGAGATAAGCCGGCGACCTATGAGAGTACAATCTATCGTAGTTAGCGATAAAGCTCAACTGTAATAGTATTGTATGATCACTACGAGGGGCGGGCCGCCACACTTTGAATCATCGTTCTCCACTTTTGAAACTCCGATTTACAAATCCGATGCCGCGGATGTGTCCGGAACGTCAAAAATAGGCCAACGGGCCATTCTTCAATTTTCGGTCTCCGGGTCGCCGTTGACCGCCGTTGACCGGTCGTTGACTGGCGTTGACCACGGCGGCGATGGGAGTGGCGACTACCATCTTGAAGAGCTCGACGAGAGGAACCCATTGGTGGTGTCAATTTCACCAATCGAGGCTCCTATCACCGGAAATCGGCCCTCGAAAAGTCGGCGATGGCGGCGGTGTTGGATCTTCATTTTTCGGCGTTGTTGTCCAAAATTGATTTGGGGCTTTTGATCTACGTGTTGTTCTGAGCATTTTGACACTGACCTTGCAACTCAACTCCGCCGGAATAGCGAGATTCGGCAGCGGCGACGGCGACGGCGACGGCGACGGCGAACCTTGGGCGGTGCGATCTGGCGGCTGTTGACATGAAATGAAGCCTGGTTTTGTTCTACTCTTCACCACGAATCCATTGGGACCGGAATCATGGCATTTGGATGTCGGACGGCGGAGATACGGCGGTTTGAAAAATTCGGCCACTGGCGGCTTTGGGCTGCGCGTGCGGCGTGCTCCGGCGTCGGTTCGGTCGACTCGGCCCACCGTTGGAATCAGCTCGTCGAGAGCTTTCCAATGGTGCCGGTGGTGTCGAAAACAGAGGTCAGATTCGATGGTCGGTCACTGTTCATCCTCGTGTGGTGTTGGGGGAGGAAATGGGATTTGGAAAAATTATGGGGGCTATTTTTCAATAGTCCCAAAATTCGTTCTTTTATACTAATTTTTTGAAAAATTTTAAGATAGGCTATACTGACTAATTTGGGCATGCTGAACCCAAATATATCAGTTTTATCTTCATCCGAGGTCGTCTCGACCAGTTTCCCGATACCGCATGGTTCCCGGTCAAAAATTACTTTTTTGTGCTCAAATGACTAATTTGAGCATTCTGATTCCAAATATATCAGTTTTATATCAAGAAAAGGTCATCTTGACCAATTTCTTGATACTGTGGTTAAGCCTACACTGTGTTGACATTGTGCACGCATAACGAGGTGTTTTCACGTGAAATTTCAAACACAGTCTCTCTTGACTAATTTGGACGTGCTGATTTCAAATTTATCAGTTTTACATCCATCTGAGGTCTTCTAGACCAGTTTTCGAGATCTGTATGACCCCACCTTGAAAAACGTGTCAGGTGCCCGATAAACAAATTTGGGCGTCCTGAGTCTAAATATATCAGTTTCGGGGGGATAAAAGGTCGTCTTGACCCTCATCACGATACTGCGTATCCCTTAAACAAAATCTACATTTTATGCTCAATTGACCAGATTAAGCCTACTGACTATTAATATGTAATGACCGCCATTTTCATGGCACCTACTTACCATGTAATAAGTCATTAAGGAATAAAATGGACATAATTTAATGTCCTTTAGCAAATTTAAGAAACATGGTCAAGTACACGACCGTGTAAGAGGCTGTGTACCGCTCAGATAGATGAATGTGTTTCAAAGACATGGCCGTGTTGAGTAGTCTCAACTAGTACATGCTCGTGTCTGAAATGTACACGCCCGTGTTGCGTTGCACACGCACGTGTAAGAGTCTGTGTAGAAGGCTGTGTAATGAGTCGAGAGCCACTGTAATGACTCTCATGAATTATGAAACTTAATTACTATGTAATGATGTAATTAAGTTAATAAGCACAGTGTGCTTTTCAGTTGAATGAATTAAACAGGAATAGTAATGTTTAATTACTATTCATGCAATGAAAGGGGTAATCGACAGTGAAATCGGTCCACCCTATTATGTGAGTATGCGTTGAGACACGCAATATCAAAAAACCGGTCTAGACGACCATTTCATGATACAGAATTGATGAGCTAGTCATCAGTACGCTCAGACTGGTCATCTGAGCGCAGCAGTGATAATTGCCCTAATAGATGTACAGTATCGAGAAAAGTGGTCTAGATGACCTCTTCTCGCCCATAGACTGACAAAATCAAAGTCAGAACGCTCAGATTAGTCAGTCAAATAGTGAATAGTGATTAGTGAATAATGAATAGTGAGTAGTGAGAAACGCAGTGTCAGGTTAGTGGCCAAGACGGCCTTAATCTGGCATAAAACTGATATATTAATAGTCAGCAGGCTCAATCTGGTCAATTGAGCATAAAATGTAGATTTTGTTTAAGGGATACGTAGTATCGGGATGAGGGTCAAGACGACCTTTTCTCGCCCCGAAACTGATATATTTAGACTCAGGACGCCCAAATTAGTCAATCGGGCACCTGACACGTTTTTCGAGACGGGGTCATGCAGATCCCGAAAACTGGTCCAGAAGACCTCAGATGGACGTAAAACTGATAAATTTGAAATCAGCACGTCCAAATTAGTCAAGAGAGACTGTGTTTGAAATTTCACGCGAAAATGCCTCGTTATGCGTGCACAGTGTCAACACAGTGTAGGCCTAACCACAGTATCAAGAAATTGATCAAGATGACCTCTTCTTGATATAAAACTGATATATTTGGAATCAGAATGCTCAAATTAGTCATTTGAGCACAAAAAGTAATTTTTGACCGGGAACCATACAGTATCGGGAAACTGGTCGAGACGACCTCGGATGAAGATAAAACTGATATATTTGGGTTCAGCACGCCCAAATTAGTCAGTATAGCCTATCTTAAAATTTTTCAAAAAAATTTGTATAAAGGACGAAATTTTGGGGATTCTAGAGAAATAGCCCCCATATTTTTCCAAATCTCATTTTCTCCCTCCCCACACCACACGAATATGAACAGTGACCGACCAACGAATCCGGCCTCCATTTTCGACACCGCCGGCACCATTGGAAAGCTCTCGACGAGCTGATTCCAACGGTGGGCCGAGTCGACCGAACCGACGCCGGAGCACGCCGCACGCGCCGCCCAAAGCCGCCGGTGGCCGAATTTTTCAAACCGCCGTATCTCCGCCGTCCGACGTCCAAATGCCACGATTCCGGTCCCAATGGATTCGTGGTGAAGAGTAGAACAAAACCCAGGCTTCATTTCACATCAACAGCCGCCGAATCGCGCCGCCCCAGGTTCGCCGTCGCCGTCGCCATCGCCGCCGTCGGATCTCGCTATTCCGGCGGAGTTGAGTTGCAAGGTCGGTGTCAAAATGCTCAGAACAACACGTAGATCAAAAGCCCCAAATCAATTTTGGGCAACAACGCCGGAAAAATGAAGATCCAACGCCGCCGCCGTCGCCGACTTTTCGAGAGCCGATTTCCGGTGATAGGAGCCTCGATTCGTGAAATTGACACCACCAATGGGTTCCTCTCATCGAGCTCTTCAAGATGGTGGTCGCCACTTCCATCGCCGCCGTGGTCAACGCCGGTCAACACCGGTCAACGGCGGTCAACGCCGGTCAACGGCGACCCGGAGACCGAAAATTGAAGAATGGCCCGTTGGCCTATTTTCGACGTTCCGGACACATCTGCGGCATCGGATTTGCAAACTGGAGTTTCAAAAGTGAAGAACGACGATTCAAAGATTGCACGGTCGAGACCGAACGGTTCGTCCGACCGCCGACGGGAACGATTTTGGTAGTAGTGTTGATCTACTTATTCCTCAATTTAATATTGGAAATAATTATGTATTAATTATGGTTTACTGACTTGAGGAATTGTAAGAAAAAGGGGTGAAATATCGAAAAAGAGAATGTGAGAAAATGTGAATATTTTTACGTAAAAAGCGGAGCTTTTACGTAAAAATTAGGCCTCTGGTTTAGTACGTGGCAGGTTAGAATAGGTTAGATGGTTTTGAGGCGTTTCCTAAACGCCGGAAACCTAAAAATTAAGCGGAAATGCTGCCGAAATTTCTAAAACGGCACAAAGGGGTATTTTAGGAAACGAGGGCTGAAAATGTGATCGGGATGGAAACCCGAGCTCCCTCGATGACCTAGGTCCGGGAAAGAAGGACGGACGTTGTGAGGATTAGTGAACCGCCCCATTAGAAATTTCGTAATGTAAGAAAACGACCCCTATGTCAGAATAGTACCACCCGAGGGACGAGTGCGGTCGAAGTATAAAATTTGGGGCGATTACATCGGTAACGGTAACCCGACAGGCTAAATGGTCATACGAGAGGTATTCAGTCAGTTGACTGGTTGGTTAGCCAGTCAAGGACCAAGTCGGAATGAGATAGTGAGAGACAGTGATTAATTTGTCAAGTAGACAAATTAATCAAGCACGATTAAAAAAAAAATTAGATATCAAATTTCCCAAAGTAGAGCAGTCGGGTACCGATAGGCATCAGTACCACACAACGATAAGTTTATTAGTTCCTAACGATAGAGTGACCTAAGAGCGATGTTAATTAATTTATTGGGTAAATAAATTAATTAACAATGATTAGAAAATTAAATTCTTAAGAGAAGGGCAATTAGTACCGATAAGGATCGGTATCACTAACGATAGAGTTTTATTAGTCACTAATGACCACAGTGACCTAAGAGTAAATGTTAACGAATTGCATTATGATTACAGGGAGGTACCTGTATTGTGACGAAGGCGAGAGTATAAACTGTCTGCTGACAGGTAAGTACAACTCCGCCTACAGTATGGATAAAATGAATTTAAAATGATGCTTTTCCAGTATTTTAAGTATGTATCTTGCACATGATGCTGCACAGCATACATAAGAGCACATAGCTTCACAATCGAGTAGATTGATGAAAGAACAAGATAGAAGTCATAGATCCCTACCGCGTAGGATTGGGGACAGCTTAGAGAAGCGTATGGCTAGAACAGTTAAACAAGATGGAAATAAATAGGTGTGTCGTACTGGCTCCTTCAGTCGAAGGGGTTTCCAGTTAAAGAAAGTTCAGGCCACAAGTTGATCATCAGTTGATGGCTCTTCGGCATTAGTTGACCTCGGGCGTTACCGTTGGTCTGCGCGCACACGGTACTGACACATGGGCCCTAAATAGACAAGAAAAGAAAAGAAAAGTTTGAAGCATAAATGAACATAACCGGATCATGCATTAGTTATAGTTCGCTATGCTTTCTTTTTCAGTAGAGTGCATACAGTACACGATACTTCTGTCATGCATAAAGTATGTGAAGTTTTATATTCAGTGTTATGACATGTTATGTGATGACATGATATGTGAGCTGATATGTGATATGCTTATATGATATATGATTTATTAAGTGATATATGTCATGTCTATGATTTTACGTATGTGCTATGTTTTAAACATGTTTTGCGGTTAACATGTTGTACTTACTGGGCGTAAAGCTCACGGAGTGTGTTCATGCTGTAGGTAAGTATCCTATAGCGTAAACATCAAGGGACGATGATGATGGCGGAGGTGGATGTGAGGATGAGGTTATGGATACACCGCGAGTATTCTTCCGCACAGTATGAGTAAATAATATTTTGAATGGTGACAGTTAAATAGTATTTTGAATAGTAAAGGTTAAATGGTATTTTGGAACAGTAAACAGTATATGTACGAGTAGTATATTTAAATAGTATCTGGTGAATAGTAATCAGATAAACATGTATATAATTATGTATGTATAATTGAAATCCTTATGTTTTTCAAATTCCGCATTTTAATAGTATGCGTACGTGAATAGTAAATACGTACGTGTATATAAAAAAAAAAAAAAAAATCCCTCTAAATTTATAGTCTTAAATTCAGCAAGTTTAAGTATCGTTTTTAAAGAAGCAAGTAATAGAGTTTACAGTGACGGTCCGGGCCGCTGAGGGCACGGGGCGTCACAGTTGGTATCAGAGCGGTTTCCTGCCATCCTACCTCACATCGCCGCATGCCTGCCTCATCTGTCCAAGTAAGTTAGTTTTATTTTTTTGTCGGTAAATGTTTATCTATTGAAGATAACATTTTATAGTAATGAAACGACGAAATCTATGATGGCGAGGATAAGATGAAAAGATGCTGAGATCATTATACGAAAAATCACGACCGTGCAGTGCTAGAAAACTGCTCAGAGAAAGAACATGGATTGCTGCTCGAGTTGTACCGATCTTCAGGGCTAGTCGTCCACCAAGTTTCGAGTGGCAAACAGTACTCCTGCACTCTATGAGAATGTCAGGACTAGTTTCATGTTATCAAAGTGATTCCCTGATTGTACACCATTGACCAGGATAACTGAGTCCTGTTGGCTGTTGATATCTCTCAGGAAGATACTCTCGTGTGTATCGGGATCCTTATGACCAGGATGAGCTCTTAACTGTGTCGAGTTTCGCCATACCATGATCGAGCCAATCTCTGAGAGCAGTCCAGCATCAGCCCCAGTTTTTCTCTATGGGCAAGCAGGGAGTGAAACCGCCTAAGTTCTCTAGAGTTATGGATATACGAGAATTTGTTCATCGGACTGAAAGACTGCAGCTGATGTCCGGCGATATAGTTCTAACGTATGCTGTTCGCTACAAGGAACCGAAATGGACTTCTACAATACATGCCGAGACCAAAAGTGGATCAAGACAGAAGAAGACTCAAAGAGAGAAAGAGACCTTGCCAAACAGAATTAGAAGAGCGATCAAATAGGACTAGCAAGCCTTATTAAGGAGATAGTGAACGCCGAGAGAAAAGTGCTCAACCCCGGGAACCCTACACAAGCCCAAGGCATTATAGCAGCCACCATTATGGAGGGTGACCCGGTAGAACCAGCACCCCAACTGGCCGATGAAGAGTTCACGGCCGAGCACCAGTCAGAAGTACACGTGGGCAATAGGGAGCCGATAGAGAACCCTGAACCAGCCCGTATGTCTCCTGAACACCCCATGAAAGAGGAAGATAACGAGACTCTTTCCGACGCCCATCCCGACGATGAGGGAGAGGAGATCCCCAACCGCTTTAGTAATGACGAATAGATGGGGATGTACGAACCCCAAGTCATCATAGCCAGCGATGACGAGGTCAGTTTCAGCTGAGAAGAAGAAGAGAACCCAGAGGAGTACTCACTCAGTGATAGTGACGATGAGGAGATGCCTGATACTGAATCAGGATTATCCTTCCAATAGTAGTAACCCTTCTGCGGGAATGTTAGTTATGAAAATATATAGAGGGAAGCAGTAGCTCTCCCCCGTCAGTTATAGCATAATGTACTTGTTGGGATCGTATAGGGGAAGTGTGTGTCACTCCCACTGAACTAGAATCTTGAATATATGTATATATATTATGTGAAATATATTATGAGATAAGTAGTAAAGCTTTGCCCTAGGGGCCAGATATAATATTTTTTCCACAGTGTGAGTATGATATGACAGAAAGTGCAGGACGAATCCTAGCACTCAGACGATGTCCCAATACAATGCGGTAATTGTATTGAACATCACAGTATGAGAGAAAGAAAGATGGATATAGTGTGTATATTTATATCCATAATGGTTTAAGTAAGATTGTTAAGTAAGAAAGAAAATGATATGTGATACGAGTCCCAAGTATAGAATTTAAGAGACTTATATTTTCCTTTTTCGCTGTACGATAGGGTTACATAGGAAAACATGGCAAGAATGAGAGCTTAGTTAAACCCAGCATCCTGAGAGGATGAGTTGATAGCACAGATCGCAGCCATGCGAGAGATGATGGAGAACCAGCAGCGGGAGCTAAACCAGCTTAGAGAACAGCTGGGCCAGTAACCCCAGGCACCACAGTCAGTAGAGATGCCAGCACAGGAGGCTCTAGCAGCCCAGAAACTCTGAGGGAGCAAGCAGCTCCTTCAGCTCAGGAAGCACTAGCACCCATAGTAATGGCTGCTTTCGTAGCAGCAATTATTTTCTGCCAATCCCTAGGGAAGGCGACTTTTATGAGAGATTCCGACGCATGAAAGCGTTAGAATTCGTAGGAATCACCAACCCTATAGAGGCCGATGATTGGCTAACGAATATCCAAGTAATCTTGGATTTTATAGGGTTAATAGATAGAGAGAGAGAAAGTGATGTACGCACCCTTCACCCTGCGCAATGAGGCGCGTTAGTGGTGGAAGATGGTAACCATTAAGAGGAACATCAGAGAGATGAGCTGGAGCGATTTCATTGAGGAATTCAAGGAGATGTACTTCAACGAGGAAGCACTAGTAGCGCAGTAGGATGAGTTCGACAACCTGCACCAAGGTAGTATAACTGTTATGGAGGCAGTCAAGAAGTTTGAGCAGTTGGCTCAACTTTGTCCAGATTTGGTACCGACCAAAAGGAGAGAGTCAGACGAATGCTGAAGATGTTCAGAATGGAAATCACAGTTTAGGTCTGTAGCGGAGGGCACGGACCAGCGACACTAGCAGAATGTGTCAGCAAGACTATCTGAGCTGAGTACTAGTCGGCTCAGGATAAGGAGCGAAAGGCGCAGAATTTTAAGGCACGAAAGGAGGAGAAAACGCAAGCTGAGCAGGCTCAGGGGAAGTAAAACCCCGAGTTACAACACAGAGGACAGAATGTGGGAACCGGCCAGAATAGTAGGCATTCCCATAATAACAACAAGAGAAAAGGGGAATTAAGGCAATCAAGATTCACAGGAGAATTTCCCCCAGAAGAGAAACGACCAGGAAGGAAATGATAGCCAACTCGACGTGCACGAAATGCGGAAAGAGGCACTCAAGAGAATGTAAGCAAGGAGTAAGTGGTTGTTTCATCTGTGGCAAGAAAGGCCACTATGCCAAAAAAAAAAAAAAAAAAAAAAAAGGCTTAGGACACAACGTTGTCATAAACTGTTGAAGGCGAAAAATCATTTTCGAACCAATCGGATGTGAAAAGTTCATCTACAAGGGTTTGTCGCCAGAGCAACCAAAGACGATGATATCAGCAGTGAAGGCTCGCGAGATACAATCCAGTGGATGCACGGACTTCTTAGTATACGTAGCAGATAAGACTCAAGGAATAGAGATAGGACCCGACAACGTACCGATAGTCAGGGAATTCATGGAGATATTTCTAGAAGATCTTGCAGGACTCCAACTAGAGCGCAGGATCTCGTTCGAGACTGAACGTCTACTAGAATCAGCCCCATCTTTGAGGGCCCCTACAGAATAGGCCCTATAGAGCTAAAGGAGCTCCAAGCCCAGCTAAAGTACTAAATAGATAAGGGATTCATGCGATAGAGCTATTCACCCTGGAGAGCACCCATACCATTCGTGAAGAAGAAAGATGGACCACTGAGAATGTGCATCGACTACAGAGAGTTGAACAGGATTACGATTAAGAATAAGCATCTGTTGCCGCGAGTTAACGATCTATTTGATCAGCTCCAAGACGCTGTAGTGTTCTCGAAGATCGATCTACATCCCGAGTACCATCAACTACAAATCAGGAATGAAGATGTACCCAAAACAGCATGTCAAACGTGGTACGGACATTACGAGTTTCTGTTCATGTCACTCAGATTAACGGACGCACCAGCAACTTTCATGAACTGGATGAACCGCATGTTCAAGGACTATTTGGATAAGTTTGTCATTGGGTTCATCGATGACATACTTATACACTCTAAGACGAAGGAAGAGCACGAAGAGCACTTAATTATCATTTTGCGCATGCAACAGGACCATCAGTTATACACCAAGTTCTCCAAGTACGAGTTTTGGCTGGAGAAGGTCCATTTCCTAGACCACGTAGACCCCAAGGAAGGAGTATCTGTGGACCTGGCGAAAATTGATGCAGTTAGCACGTGGCCAGCTCAGAGGAACGAAACGGGAATTCACAGTTTCTTTAAACTAACAGGATGTTACCTACACTTAGTCGAAGGCTACTCAAAGTTAGCTGCTCCGCTCACAGCGCTCACCAAGAAGGGAAAGAGGTATAAGTGAATCGATAAGTGTGAGGAAAGCTTTCAAGAGCTAAGATGAAGACTCATAAGCGCTCCAATGCTGACCATTTCAAATGTTGGTCAGGGAAGCTTTGTGATTTAAGCGCCACATCTAAAACCAAGTTGGAAACTGTGTTGATGTAGAGTGGTAGAGTAGTCGCGTATGCTTCACGACAACTCAAAAAACCTTGAGAAGAGCTACCCAACGCGTGATCTGGAGCTAGTAGCGATAGTTTTTACGATAAAAACACGGAGGCACTACCTGTACGGAGTCACGTGCGAGATTTACATCGACCACTAGAGTCTCAAATGTATCTTCACGCAGAAAGAGCTCAACATGAGGCAGCGTAGATGGCTAGAGTTGGTAAGGATTACGACCGTGAGATCCTATACCATCCAGGGAAAGCCAATAAAGTGGTCAATGCGTAGAGTCAGAAGCATATTACTATGCCTATGGCTATTAGTGCCTTGTCAAGAGCGCTACAAAGGAGTTATGCGACAGCAAGATCAAGATTTTGATAGGGGGATTGTCTAACATGACCCTCCAATCGACGCTCCAAGAAGAGATCAAGATCGGTCAAGATTTTGATTTGTCCCTGCTCAAGTCCAAAAAGGAAGCTATAGAGGACAAGGGTTCAGAGTTTAAGATCCTTAAGGACGACATACTCTACTACAGAGATAGAGTATGTGTTCTAAAAGATGAAGAACTCAAGAAGCGAATCCTTTTGGAACCTTACGAGACGTCATATTCCGTACATCCGGTAGCGAATAAGATGTACAAGTACCTAAAGGAAAGTTTTTGGTGCCTTGGAATGAAGAATGACATTGTCGAGTTCGTCGCCAGCTGCCTTACGTGCCAGAAGGTTAAGGTAGATCACCAGCGCTCAGCAGGATAATCGTAGGAAATTAAGTTACCCGAGTGGAAATGGGACCAGATTACGATGAATTTCGTAATCGGATTGCCGAAGACGTCAAACGATAATGATGCAATCTGGGTGATTGTAGAAAAACTGATGAAATCAGTTAGATTTTTAGCAATGAAAGTTAGCTACTCGGTGGAACGACCAGTAGAAATCTATGCGGCACAGTTCGTGAAATGGCACGGAATACCAGAGTCGATCGTCTCAGATCGTAGTGGACGCTTTACCTCCAGATTTTGGCGAGGTGTTCAAGCCGCATTACGGTCCAAGTGAGAGTTCAGCATAGCATTTCATCCTCAGACCGACAGTTAGTCTGAGAGGACCATACAGATGTTAGAGGACATGTTGAGACCTGCGTCCTAGACTTCAAAGGAAATTGATATCAGAAGCTACCATTGAGCGAGTTCTCGTACAACAGCAACTATCATTCCTCGATAGGAATGGCACCGTACGAGACACTCTGTGGAAAGAAATGCAGATCTCTGGCTCATTAGTACGAGTTTGGAGAGAAACGAGTAGTTAGCTCGGACATCATCAAGAATACCATGTCAGACGTGAAGCTGATACGAGAAACGTTAGATACAGCGCACAGTCGACAGAAGAATTTTGACGATAAGTGCCGTAGATCCCTCAAGTTTCAAGTAGGAGATTCGGTCTTTTTCAAGGCGGCACCCATGAAAGGGGTGATGCGCATTGAAAATAAAAGAAAGCTCAGTCCTAGGTACATAGGACCCTTGAGATAATAGAGAAAGTCGGGAAGGTGGCTTATAGACTAGCACTTCCTCCCGAGTTAGTTACAGTGCACAATGTCTTTCACGTTTTGATGTTAAAGAAGTACGTGCCAAACAGCTCCCATGTTCTTAGCCAAGAATCCGTTGTAGTATACGCTGATCCGACGTACGAGGAGAGACTCGTGCAGATCTTAGTTAGAAAGGAGAAAGTACTTAGGAATGAAGTATACTGCTAGTAAAAGTGTTGTGATAGAATCATAGTGTTGAGGAAGCCACATGAGAATGGGAAGAAGACATGAGAAGAGACTTCCCAGAATTATTCTAATTTTCGAGGACGAAAATTTTGTAAGGGGGGTAGGTTGTAATGACCGCCATTTTCATGGCACCTACTTACCATGTAATAAGTCATTAAGGAATAAAATGGACATAATTTAATGTCCTTTAGCAAATTTAAGAAACATGGTCAAGTACACGACCGTGTAAGAGGCTGTGTACCGCTCAGATAGATGAATGTGTTTCAAAGACATGGCCGTGTTGAGTAGTCTCAACTAGTACATGCTCGTGTCTGAAATGTACACGCCCGTGTTGCGTTGCACACGCACGTGTAAGAGTCTGTGTAGAAGGCTGTGTAATGAGTCGAGAGCCACTGTAATGACTCTCATGAATTATGAAACTTAATTACTATGTAATGATGTAATTAAGTTAATAAGCACAGTGTGCTTTTCAGTTGAATGAATTAAACAGGAATAGTAATGTTTAATTACTATTCATGCAATGAAAGGGGTAATCGACAGTGAAATCGGTCCACCCTATTATGTGAGTATGCGTTGAGACACGCAATATCAAAAAACCGGTCTAGACGACCATTTCATGATACAGAATTGATGAGCTAGTCATCAGTACGCTCAGACTGGTCATCTGAGCGCAGCAGTGATAATTGCCCTAATAGATGTACAGTATCGAGAAAAGTGGTCTAGATGACCTCTTCTCGCCCATAGACTGACAAAATCAAAGTCAGAACGCTCAGATTAGTCAGTCAAATAGTGAATAGTGATTAGTGAATAGTGAATAGTGAGTAGTGAGAAACGCAGTGTCAGGTTAGTGGCCAAGACGGCCTTAATCTGGCATAAAACTGATATATTAATAGTCAGCAGGCTCAATCTGGTCAATTGAGCATAAAATGTAGATTTTGTTTAAGGGATACGTAGTATCGGGATGAGGGTCAAGACGACCTTTTCTCGCCCCGAAACTGATATATTTAGACTCAGGACGCCCAAATTAGTCAATCGGGCACCTGACACGTTTTTCGAGACGGGGTCATGCAGATCCCGAAAACTGGTCCAGAAGACCTCAGATGGACGTAAAACTGATAAATTTGAAATCAGCACGTCCAAATTAGTCAAGAGAGACTGTGTTTGAAATTTCACGCGAAAATGCCTCGTTATGCGTGCACAGTGTCAACACAGTGTAGGCCTAACCACAGTATCAAGAAATTGATCAAGATGACCTCTTCTTGATATAAAACTGATATATTTGGAATCAGAATGCTCAAATTAGTCATTTGAGCACAAAAAGTAATTTTTGACCGGGAACCATACAGTATCGGGAAACTGGTCGAGACGACCTCGGATGAAGATAAAACTGATATATTTGGGTTCAGCACGCCCAAATTAGTCAGTATAGCCTATCTTAAAATTTTTCAAAAAAATTTGTATAAAGGACGAAATTTTGGGGATTCTAGAGAAATAGCCCCCATATTTTTCCAAATCTCATTTTCTCCCTCCCCACACCACACGAATATGAACAGTGACCGACCAACGAATCCGGCCTCCGTTTTCGACACCGCCGGCACCATTGGAAAGCTCTCGACGAGCTGATTCCAACGGTGGGCCGAGTCGACCGAACCGACGCCGGAGCACGCCGCACGCGCCGCCCAAAGCCGCCGGTGGCCGAATTTTTCAAACCGCCGTATCTCCGCCGTCCGACGTCCAAATGCCACGATTCCGGTCCCAATGGATTCGTGGTGAAGAGTAGAACAAAACCCAGGCTTCATTTCACATCAACAGCCGCCGAATCGCGCCGCCCCAGGTTCGCCGTCGCCGTCGCCATCGCCGCCGTCGGATCTCGCTATTCCGGCGGAGTTGAGTTGCAAGGTCGGTGTCAAAATGCTCAGAACAACACGTAGATCAAAAGCCCCAAATCAATTTTGGGCAACAACGCCGGAAAAATGAAGATCCAACGCCGCCGCCGTCGCCGACTTTTCGAGAGCCGATTTCCGGTGATAGGAGCCTCGATTCGTGAAATTGACACCACCAATGGGTTCCTCTCATCGAGCTCTTCAAGATGGTGGTCGCCACTTCCATCGCCGCCGTGGTCAACGCCGGTCAACGCCGGTCAACGGCGGTCAACGCCGGTCAACGGCGACCCGGAGACCGAAAATTGAAGAATGGCCCGTTGGCCTATTTTCGACGTTCCGGACACATCTGCGGCATCGGATTTGCAAACTGGAGTTTCAAAAGTGAAGAACGACGATTCAAAGATTGCACGGTCGAGACCGAACGGTTCGTCCGACCGCCGACGGGAACGATTTTGGTAGTAGTGTTGATCTACTTATTCCTCAATTTAATATTGGAAATAATTATGTATTAATTATGGTTTACTGACTTGAGGAATTGTAAGAAAAAGGGGTGAAATATCGAAAAAGAGAATGTGAGAAAATGTGAATATTTTTACGTAAAAAGCGGAGCTTTTACGTAAAAATTAGGCCTCTGGTTTAGTACGTGGCAGGTTAGAATAGGTTAGATGGTTTTGAGGCGTTTCCTAAACGCCGGAAACCTAAAAATTAAGCGGAAATGCTGCCGAAATTTCTAAAACGGCACAAAGGGGTATTTTAGGAAACGAGGGCTGAAAATGTGATCGGGATGGAAACCCGAGCTCCCTCGATGACCTAGGTCCGGGAAAGAAGGACGGACGTTGTGAGGATTAGTGAACCGCCCCATTAGAAATTTCGTAATGTAAGAAAACGACCCCTATGTCAGAATAGTACCACCCGAGGGACGGGTGCGGTCGAAGTATAAAATTTGGGGCGATTACATCGGTAACGGTAACCCGACAGGCTAAATGGTCATACGAGAGGTATTCAGTCAGTTGACTGGTTGGTTAGCCAGTCAAGGACCAAGTCGGAATGAGATAGTGAGAGACAGTGATTAATTTGTCAAGTAGACAAATTAATCAAGCACGATTAAAAAAAAAATTAGATATCAAATTTCCCAAAGTAGAGCAGTCGGGTACCGATAGGCATCAGTACCACACAACGATAAGTTTATTAGTTCCTAACGATAGAGTGACCTAAGAGCGATGTTAATTAATTTATTGGGTAAATAAATTAATTAACAATGATTAGAAAATTAAATTCTTAAGAGAAGGGCAATTAGTACCGATAAGGATCGGTATCACTAACGATAGAGTTTTATTAGTCACTAATGACCACAGTGACCTAAGAGTAAATGTTAACGAATTGCATTATGATTACAGGGAGGTACCTGTATTGTGACGAAGGCGAGAGTATAAACTGTCTGCTGACAGGTAAGTACAACTCCGCCTACAGTATGGATAAAATGAATTTAAAATGATGCTTTTCCAGTATTTTAAGTATGTATCTTGCACACGATGCTGCACAGCATACATAAGAGCACATAGCTTCACAATCGAGTAGATTGATGAAAGAACAAGATAGAAGTCATAGATCCCTACCGCGTAGGATTGGGGACAGCTTAGAGAAGCGTATGGCTAGAACAGTTAAACAAGATGGAAATAAATAGGTGTGTCGTACTGGCTCCTTCAGTCGAAGGGGTTTCCAGTTAAAGAAAGTTCAGGCCACAAGTTGATCATCAGTTGATGGCTCTTCGGCATTAGTTGACCTCGGGCGTTACCGTTGGTCTGCGCGCACACGGTACTGACACATGGGCCCTAAATAGACAAGAAAAGAAAAGAAAAGTTTGAAGCATAAATGAACATAACCGGATCATGCATTAGTTATAGTTCGCTATGCTTTCTTTTTCAGTAGAGTGCATACAGTACACGATACTTCTGTCATGCATAAAGTATGTGAAGTTTTATATTCAGTGTTATGACATGTTATGTGATGACATGATATGTGAGCTGATATGTGATATGCTTATATGATATATGATTTATTAAGTGATATATGTCATGTCTATGATTTTACGTATGTGCTATGTTTTAAACATGTTTTGCGGTTAACATGTTGTACTTACTGGGCGTAAAGCTCACGGAGTGTGTTCATGCTGTAGGTAAGTATCCTATAGCGTAAACATCAAGGGACGATGATGATGGCGGAGGTGGATGTGAGGATGAGGTTATGGATACACCGCGAGTATTCTTCCGCACAGTATGAGTAAATAATATTTTGAATGGTGACAGTTAAATAGTATTTTGAATAGTAAATGTTAAATGGTATTTTGGAACAGTAAACAGTATATGTACGAGTAGTATATTTAAATAGTATCTGGTGAATAGTAATCAGATAAACATGTATATAATTATGTATGTATAATTGAAATCCTTATGTTTTTCAAATTCCGCATTTTAATAGTATGCGTACGTGAATAGTAAATACGTACGTGTATATAAAAAAAAAAAAAAAAAATCCCTCTAAATTTATAGTCTTAAATTCAGCAAGTTTAAGTATCGTTTTTAAAGAAGCAAGTAATAGAGTTTACAGTGACGGTCCGGGCCGCTGAGGGCACGGGGCGTCACATAATATATCAGTTTTATGCCAGATTAAGGCCGTCTTGGCCACTAACCTGATACTGCGTTTCTCACTACTCACTATTCACTAATTACTGTTTGCTATTTGACTGACCAATCTGAGCGTTCTGACTTTGATTTTGTCAGTCTCTGGGCGAGAAGAGGTCATCTAGACCACTTTTCTCCATACTGTACATCTATTACGGCAATTATCACTGCTGCGCTCAGATGACCAGTCTGAGCGTACTGATGACTAGCTCATCAGTTCTGTATCATGAAATGGTCGTCTAGACCGGTTTCTTGATATTGCGTGTCTCAACGCATACTCACATAATAGGGTGGACCGATTTCACTGTCGGTTGCCCCTTTCACTGCATAAATAGTAATTAAACGTTACTATACTTATTTAATTCATTCAACTGAAAAACACACTGTGTTTATTAACTCAATTACATCATTGCATAGTAATTAAGATTCATAATTCATGAGAGTCATTATAGTGGCTCTCGGCTCATTATACAGCCTTATACACAGACTCTTACACGTGCGTGTGCAACGCAACACGGGCGTGTACATTTCAAACACGGGCGTGTACTAGTTGAGACTACTCAATACGGCCATGTCTTTGAAACAAAAACATCTATTCGAGTGGTACACGGCCTCCTACACGGTCGTGTACTTGACCGTGTTACACTATACGGCCATGTACACTCACACGGCTACTAACAGATACACAGTCCGAATGACACACAGTCACTCACACGACCGTGTTACTTAAATTATACTAAAAGACATTAAATTATGTCCGTTTTATTCCTTAATGACTTATTACATGGTAAGTAGGTGTCATGAAAATGGCGGTCATTATAACCTACCCCCCTTACAAAATTTTCTTCCTCGAAAATTAGAATAATTCCGGAAAGTCTCTTCTCATGTCTTCTTCCCATTCTCATGTGGCTTCCTCAACCCTATGATTCTGTCACAACACTTTTACTAGCGGTATACTTCATTCCTAAGTACTCTCTCCTTTCTAACTAGGATCTGCACGGGTCTCTCCTCGTACATCGGATCAGCGTATACTACAACGGATTCTTGGCTAAGAACATGGGAGCTGTCTGGCACGTACTTCTTCAGCATCAAGACGTGAAAGATGTTGTGCACTGTAGCTAACTCGGGAGGAAGCGTTAGTCTATAAGCCACCTTCCCGACTTTCTCTATTATCTCGAGGGTCCTATATACCATGGACGGAGCTTTCCTTTCTTTTCAAAGTGCATCATCCCTTTCATGGGTGCCGCCTTGAAAAAAAACTGAGTCTCCTACTTGAGACTCGAGGGGTCTACGGCGCTTATCGTCAAAATTCTTCTGTCGACTGTGCGCTGTATCTAACGTTTCTCGTATTAACTTCACGTCTGCCATGGTATTCTTGATGATGTCCAAGCTAACTAGTTGTTTCTCTCCAAACTCGTACTAATGAGCCAGAGATCTGCATTTCCTTCCACAAAGTGTCGTACGGTCCATTCCTATCGAGGAATGGTAGTTGCTGTTGTACGAGAACTCGCTCAATGGTAGCTTCTGATCCTAATTTCCTTTGAAGTCTAGGACGCAGGTCTCAACATGTCCTCTAACATCTGTATGGTCCTCTCAGACTAACTGTCGGTCTGAGGATGAAATGCTGTGCTGAACTCTCACTTGGACTGTAATGCAGCCTGAACACTTCACCAAAATCTGGAGGTAAAGCATCCACTACGATCTGAGATGATCGACTCTGGTATTCCGTGCCGTTTCACGAACTGTGCCGCATAGATTTCTACTGGTCGTTCCACCGAGTAGCTAACTTTCATTGCTAAAAATCTAACTGATTTCATCAGTCTTTCTACAATCACCCAGATTGTGTCATTATCGTTTGACGTCTTCAGTAATCCAATTACGAAATTCATCATAATCTGGTCCCATTTCTACTCGGGTAGCTTAATTTCCTACGATTATCCTACTGGGCACTGGTGATCTACTTAACCTTCTGACACGTAAGGTATCTGGCAACGAACTCGACAATGTCATTCTTTATTTCAGACCACTAAAAGCTTCCCTTCAGGTACTCGTACATCTTATTCGCTATCGGATGTACGGAATATGACGTCTCGTAAGGTTCCAAAAGGATTCGCTTCTTGAGTTCTTCATCTTTTAGAACACACACTCTATCTCTGTAGTAGAGTACGTCATCCTTAAGGATCTTAAACTCTAAACCCTTGTCCTCTATAGCTTCCTTTCCGGACTTGAGCAGGGACAAATCGAAACCTTGACCGATCTTGATCTCTTCTTGGAGCGTCGATTGGAGGGTCATGTCAAACAATCTCCCTATCAAAATCTTGATCTCACTGTCTCATAGCTCCTTTGTAGCGCTCCTAACAAGGCACTAATAGCCATAGACATAATAATATGCTTCTGACTCTGCGCATCGGCCACCTTATTGGCTTCCCCCAGATGGCATAAGATCTCGCAGTCGTAATCCTTACCAACTCTAGTCATCTATGCTGTCTCATGTTGAGATCTTTCTGCGTGAAGATATACTTGAGGCTCTGGTGATCGGTGTAAGATCTCGCACTTGATTCGGTATAGGTAGTGCCCCCACGCTTTTATCGTAAAAACTATCGCTACTAGCTCCAGATCACGCGTTAGGTAGCTCTTCTCAAGGTTTTTGAGTTGTCGTGAAGCATACGTGACTACTCTACCACTCTGCATCAACACAGTTTCCAACTTGGTTTTAGATGCGTCACTTTAAATCACAAAGCTTCCCTGACCAGCATTTGGAATGTTCAGTATTGGAGAGCTTGTGAGCCTTCATTTTCGCTCTTGAAACATTTTCTCACACTTGTTGGTCCACTCATACCTCTTTCCCTTCTTGGTAAGCATTGTGAGCGGTACGGCTAGCTTTGAGTAGCCTTCGACTAAGTGTAGGTAACATCCTGTTAGTTTGAAAAAAACTGTGAATTCCCGTTACGTTCCTCTGAGCTGGCCACGTGCTAACTGCATCAATTTTCGTCAGGTCCACAGATACTCCTTCCTTGGGGTCTACGTGGCCTAGAAAATGGACCTTCTCCAGTCAAAACTCGTACTTGGAGAACTTGGCGTATAACTGATGGTCCTGTTACATGCGCAAAATGATCCTTAAGTGATCTTCCTTCGTCTTAGAGTGTATAAGTATGTCATCAATGAACATAATGACAAACTTATCCAAATAGTCCTTGAACATGCAGTTAATCCGGTTCATGAAAGCTGCTGGTGCATTCGTCAATCTGAGCGACATAAACAGAAACTCATAATGTCCGTACCGCGTTTGAAAGGCTGTCTTGGGTACATCTTCATTCCTGATTCGTAGTTGATGGTACCCTGAACGTAGATCGATCTTCGAGGACATTACAACGTCTCGGAGCTGATCAAATAGATCATCAACCCGTGGCAACGGATGCTAGTTCTTAATCGTAATCCTGTTCAACTCTCTGTAGTCGATGCACATTCTTAGTGGTCCATCTTTCTTCTTCACGAATAGTACAGGTGCTCCCTAGGGTGAACAATTATGTCGAGTGAATCCCTTACCTATTTAGTCCTTTAACTGAGCTTGGAGCTCTTTTAGCTCTGCAGGGCCCATTTTGTATGGGGCCTTGGAGATGGGGGTTGATTCTGGTAGACGTTTAGTCTCGAACGAGATCTCACGCTCTGACGAGAGTTCTAGAAGACCTTCTGGAAATATCTCCACGAATTCCTGGACTATCGGTACGTTGTCGGGTCCTATCTCTATTCCTTGAGTCTTATCTGCTACGTATACTAGGAAATCCGTGCATCCACTGGATAGCATCTCGCGAGCCTTTACTGCTGATATCATCGTCTTTGGTTGCTCTGGCAACAAACCCTTATAGATGAACTTTTCACATCCGATTGGTTTGAAAACGATTTTCCGCCTTCAACAGTTTATGACAACGTTGTGTCCTAAGCTTTTTTTTTTTTTGGCAGAATCTGATGATGCAACGAATGGGTGGCTCCAGAATCAAGTAGAACTAACGCATCAAAGTTGGCGATAGAAAGCTGGCCTGTCACCATTGCAGAAGTTACGGCTTCAACGTCACTCCCCGTGTAAGCATAGATTCTCCCTTAGCTGTCTGAAGCTTTCAGTATACCTTGTGTGATTGAAGGGTCTTCGATCCTGGTCTGGTTGATGTGAAGTTGATTATTCCCAATGCGGGGTTGATTCTGTCGGCTTTGTGGGTTGGAGTGCCAGTTTTTGGCAGAGTGGCCTTTATTGCCACAAATGAAACAACCACTTGCTCTCTACTTGCATTCTCCTGGGTGCCTCTTTCCACATCTCGTGCACGTCGGGTATTGGCTGTCATCTCCTTCCAGACCATTTCTCTTCTGGGGGAAATTCTCCTATGAATCTTGGTTGCCCTGGTTCCCCTTTTCTCTTGTTGTTGTTATTGGAATGCCTGCTATTCTAGTTGGTTTCCATGTTCTGTCCTCTGTATTGTAACTCGGGGTTCTGCTTCACCTGATCCTGCTCAGCTTGCGTTTTTCCGTCCTTTCGTGCCTTAAAATTCTGCGTCTTTTGCCCCTTATTCTGAGCCAACCAGTACTCGGCTCAGATAGCCTTACTGACATGTTCTGCTAGTGTCACTGGTCTGTGGCATCCGCTACAGACCTAAACTGCGATGTCTGTTCTGAACATCTTCATTATTCATCTAACTCTCTCCTTTTAGTCGGTACCAAATCTGGAAAAAGTTGAGCCAACTGCTCAAATTTCTTGACTGCCTCCATAACAGTCACACTACCTTGGCACAGGTTGTTGAACTCGTCTTACTGCGCTGCTAGTGCTTCCTCGTTGAAGTACATCTCCTTGAATTCCTCAATGAAATCGCTCCAGCTCATCTCTCTAATGTTCCTCCTAATGGTTACCATCTTCCACCACTGACGCGCCTCATTGCGCAGGGTGAAGGATGCGTACATCACTTTTTCTCTATCTGTTACCCCTATAAAATCCAAGATTACTTGGATATCCGTTAGCCAGTCATTGGCCTCTATAGGGTTGGTGATTCCTTTGAATTCTAACGCTTTCATGTGCCAAAATCTCTCATATAAGTCACCTTCCCTAGGGATTGACAGAAAACAATTGCTGCTACGAAAGCAGCCATTACTATGGGTGCTAGTGCTTCCTGAGCTGGAGGAGCTGCTTGTTCCCTCAGAGTTTTTGGGGCTACTAGAGCCTCCTGTGCTGGCATCTCTACTGACTGTGGTGCTTGGGGTTGCTGGTCTAGCTATTCCCTAAGCTGGTTTAGCTCCCGTTTCTGGTTCTCTATCATCTCTCGCATGGCTGCGATCTGTGCTATCAACTCATCCTCTCGGGATGCTGGATTTAAGTAAGCTCTCGTTCTTGCCATGTTTCTTATGTAATCCTATCGTACAGCAGGAAAGAAGATATAAGTCTCTTAAATTCTGTACTTGGGACTCGTATCACATATCATTTTCTTTCTTACTTAACAATCTTACTTAAACATTATAGATATAAATATACATACTATATCCATCTTTCTTTCTCTCATACTGTGATGTTCAATACAATTGCCGTATTGTATTGGGACATCGTTTGAGTGCTAGGATTCATCCTGCACTTTCTGTCCTATCATACTCACACTATGGAAAAAATTTATATCTGGTCCCTAGGGCAAAGCTTTACTACTTATCTCATAATATATTTCACATAATATATATATATATTCAAGATTCTAGTTCAGCGGGAGTGACACACACTTCCCCTATACGATCCCAACAAGTACATTATGGTACAACTGACGGGGGAGAGCTACTGCTTCCCTTTATATTTTTTCATAACTAACATTCCCGCAGAAGGGTTACTACTATTGGAAGGACAATCCCGATTCAGTATCAGGCATCTCCTCTGTAGGAAAATAAATCGGTAAAAACGTATCAGAGTGGCGCAGCGGAACAATAAAAATTTTTAGATCGTTAAATATCTCATGGTGCCATATACAATAAACCAACAACAATTAAAACTCATACCTCAAGGATGCCAATCTTGCAGGAGGAGAATGACCGGAGGCTTCAACCAACTAGCCTTCTCTACTATTCTCCAATTCCCGAATGGCTGAGTGTGTGGGCACTCTGAACCTCGATCGGTATGCTAGCACTGCTAGTCTTCTTCCGACCACCCAGATCTCTAAAGAACTTTATTGTCACGATGAGCTGTACAACAATAAGCCTGCTCACCTGAGAGTCTGTGGTCTGAGAGAACTGGAGTGGCAGGACCTCTATTTATAGACTTGCATGAGGTGATTCTCTGAATTCGAATTGGACTAGGAAAAGATTTTCTCCCTTATCCATAACCAAAAAATCCAAATTTTCCAAGGGAGAATCTCCATAATTAAATTCGGTTTTTCCTAGGATAAATCCAATCCAAATCTAAGCAAGATTTTAACTAGAATTTTATCTCCCTTTTTCAACCAAAAAATCCGAATTTTTCTTGGAGAAAATCTCCTCATAAATTTCGGCCATTATGGATAAGGGAGAATCAAAAATTCCACTAGGATTTTCAAGCTTGAATCTTATCTCAACCTTATCCAAAATAACCGAATTTCCTAGGAGATACTCTCCCTAATTTCGGCCACTTTTCAGGGAAGGAGAGAATCCAAATTCAACTAGGATTGAAGCTTGAATTTTCCCTTGAACCTTATCCACAAAATCCGAATTTTTCCATGAGGATTATCCTCAAAAATTTCGTCCACTTTTGTTGGGATTTAGATTCAAAATTCAAGTAGGATTATAACAAGATTATCCTCTCCAAATCCAACTCAAATTCGAATTTCAAACCTTGTGGATTTTCCACAACAAATTCGAATCCTACTTGGACTGTGATTCAAAATTTGAATTTCAAATTTCAAATTCTAATTTCAAATTCAAATTTCAAATTTCAAATTTCAAATTTCAAATTTAAATTTCAAATTCAAATTTCAAATTCGAATTTCAAATTCCAATTTCAAATTCAAATTTCAAATTCAAATTTCAAATTTCAAATTTCAAAATTCAAATTTCAAATTTCAAAATTCAAATTTCAAATTCCACAAGACGGTTGTGTTACAAATTCTTGTTCTCATGGATAATTTTCTACAACTCCAATCCAATCTCAAATAAAATCATGGCAACTTTATTCGGAGTTCGAATAATTGTGTACTCTATTATCCAAAACAAAATCTGAATCCAACCGGAGAGAATCTTGTCTACCATCCTAATCCTGTGTCATCACCATCCATGCATAATAAACTAGCCAATAGCATACACAAATCAATTTGCCAAACGTTAAGGAATTATGTGGAGCTAGTAGAGGGACTGATTGGACATATATAATCGGGCTCCCGTAATTCCATATGATCATCATTCTTTACCGAACAACTCAATCATATGATCACTAGTTTTAGAGTCACACCACTATAAACCTGAAACTAAACTCCCAATTATATACCGTATTATGTAAGCCTGTGACGAGCTACTATCCAATGACCTTGTCATATATGTAAAACCCTCATATGATATCCATGATCAGCCTTAGGTCAAAGTCCATTTAATCCTACTGATCAGGCTATCTTAAAGTTCCATTATACTACCGAATCAAGAAAATGATTATTCACCATATGGGAATAAGAAGTCATCCGCCCAGCAGACGACCCAAGGCCTTGTCCATTTTCACATTCAGTATAATGCCTTTAAGAGGATACCTTTAACTCCTCAGAGCTATGATTCCGATATCTGCAAACAAACCCTTCATCGTATACAAGTCATGCACCCAACGAACCGGTCTATAAGCTTACTACCTCTGAGACGCTTTAGCCATTGGAACATCAAAGTACACGAGTCATATACATGAAGAAGTTCATTTGCTCAGGATTAAGGTTATTGCACAATGAACGTCAAAAGCAGATTGATCCACTCATAGCGGACTACGTAGATCAATCACGCTTTAGTCCCGGCCTAATATGTCACCACCAAGCAACATATCCATGTCTCTACTTGGGAGTCCAGCTCCAGACAGTCAAGACAAACCGTCCCCTCTAAGGCTTTAGACAACATAATAGTCTTTACATGAGTTAGATGCTCGGTCTAACCCCATAGACTACAGACCATAGTTTAGACTGTTAACTTTAGAACATTGTCTTCTCGCATACAAAAGTCCATTGCATGCAACGTTCTAACAGTTTTAACACAAGCAGTCAGTGAGCCATATTTGCTTACATTTACTTTAACATGTAAATAAGACGAGGACAGATAGCAATGTAATGAATAACCTCTATGTATAATTTTATTATCCCGTTCAAAATAAATACATCACTGTCGACGGCGGCGATGGCGACGGCGACGGCGAACCTTGGGCGGCGTGATCCGGCTGCTGTTGATGTGAAATGAAGCCTGGGTTTTGTTCTACTCTTCACCACGAATCCATTGGGACCAGAATCGTGGCATTTGGACGTCGGACGACGGAGATACGGCGGTTTAAAAAATTCGGCCACCGGTGGCTTTAGGTGGCCCGTGCGGCGTTCTCCGACATCGGTTCCGTCGACTCGGCACACCGTTGGACTCAGCTCGTCGAGAGCTTTCCAATGGTGCCGGCGGTGTCGAAAACGGAGGCCAGATTCGATGGTTGGTCACTGTTCATCTTCGTGTGGTGTGGGAGGGAGAAAAAGCGATTTGGAAAAATATGGGGGCTATTTTTCTAGAATCCCCAAAATTTCGTCCTTTATACTAATTTTTTGAAAAATTTTAAGATAGGCTATACTGACTAATTTGGGCGTGCTGAACCCAAATATATTAGTTTTATCTTCATCCGAGGTCGTCTCTGTGACAACCGGGAAATTCAGACAATTCTCGGATGAAAATGTACAATTGTATGTATATAACAATTTGTACTATTTAAAGAGTGAAATAAATGTATATATATTGTTTAGAATATATGAAAATGTTCTAACAATACTGACGAGTAAGAATTCAGTGTTGGAAAAATTCACTGAGTTGAAACGGGTGAAACGGTGCCAAAACCGGCATTGAAAACCCTAACCGAGCCAATAAAAGACGGTAAACTTCCGGGATTGATTTTGATCAAACGGAAGCAGATTAAATTGATCCGACTGCACAGGAGACCTCAGGAACACGCCGGGACGATTTCAGGAAAATTTCGGCTCGAACCGGCATCGGTCAAAAAGTAGTCGAATTAATGTGAATAGTGAAAGTCAAAGTCAACTTTCACTTTAGTATTTATGACATCATAATTCAAGGTTAATAAATTAAAGAATTTTGGTGGTTGGTAGAATGGATGGCCATGATTCATTTAGCTTTTGATCTAAAGGCCAAGATTTGGCCAAAATATACCCATTTTAATTTTTGAAAAATGGGGAAAGAAATGGCATGGAAAGATGTCAAAATTTGATTGGTTTTGAGCCAAATTAATTGGCTTTTGGTTGGCTTAAGTCGGCAAGTTGGGAATGAAAGGGCCGAGACATTATTTTCACGCAAAAGCCATAACAAAATTTGCTAAGTTTTTCTTCCATGGCATGTACGTGAGCCACCCAAGGGAAACCAAGATTTTCTTCAACATTTCTTCACAAAAAAGAGTGTCAAAGTGTTCCTTGAAGACAAAGGAAGCATTAGACCAAGGTAACTCCCTTTTTCACTCAATTTTTCATGGTTTTTCTTCACAAAATCCGTGGGTGAATAGTGATAAAAAGATGGAAAATTTTTGGTTGTTTTCCATTGAATTGATGTTGGGTTTTGTTAAGGATGTATTAAGTAAGAAAACCATGTAATTTGTTTAAAGAAAAACCAAATTTTGGTTGGTTTTTCAAGGGAAAATCCGTGGGTTACCTTGGGTAACCAATGAGAAAAAAAATTTGGTTAATGGTGAATATGCTTTCTAAGCTTAATTTTGTGAAGAACAAAGCTTGTATTTCATTGTGGAAAGTTTGAAAAAAATTTCTTGTGTGAAATTCATAAGGTGGCCGTGGGTTGTAAATGGTTTGGAAGAAAAATTTTCATTGGTTTATGTGATATTTGGTTGATTGAAATCATGCAAATTAATGTGTAAATGGTGGCAATGTGAATGAAAGAATGAAACAAAAATGTTTGGCATGTGTTTCATTAAATGGCCGTGGGTTATACAAGGGTTAAAACCCTAGGAAATTTGGTTGAAAATCCAAGAAGATGGGCTTGAAAAAGTGTTGGAAACATGACATTTGAATGGCCTAAAGTGTGGTGAAAATTTGACAAAAATTTGGTTCGGTTTTGTTGTGAAAACCGAAACCAAATTAAGGGTAAATTTGTGAAAAAAATGTTGTAATGTGGGTGATAATGTGAAATTTGAAATTTGTGGGCTTTTATGTAAAAGTTTGGAAAACTTTTACATAAAATAGGCTTGTGGTATAGTACGTGGCAGGTACATACGGTTCGAGGCGTACCTAACGCCGGAAGCCTTAAATTTACGCCGAAATGCTGCCGAAATTTCGAAAACGGCATTCGGGGTAAAATAGGAATTTAAAATAAAAGTTAGGGCCGGAACGGAAACCCGAGTCCCTAACGGAAAAAAATTGAATGAGGAAAAAAATTTAAGGGGTGGGTCGTGAATAGTAACCCGTCCCCTTAAAAATGAAAAACGCGTGTGAGATTGAAAAAAAAACCGACCCCGAGGGAGGGGCGTTTTTGGAAATAAAATAAAGGTCCGAGTCGGGAACGGAAAACCCGAGCCTCGGAGACCTAGGTCGGGAAAGTCTAGATGAACGTTTTAAATACTAGTGAAACGTCCATTTGAGGCTCCGAAACGATAGAAAATCGCTAAACCGACGTGAGGGTCGGAATAGTGCTTCCCGAGGGCCGGGAAAACAAAAAGTGAAAATAAAATAGAAACGAACCCGGTAATGATTAGAAAAAAAAAATCAGAAAAGTTCCTGAGAGCCAAAAATGCAGTCTGGATCAATAAAAAAATTCCGTCAGGGGCAAAACTGCAATTTTGCCAAAATATTGGGGTAAAATCGTAATTTTGCAAAAGTTGGGGGAAAATGGTGAAAATAATAAATAAAACCTAAAAAGTTATAAATAGGTTTTATTTAAGCTTTTTAATGAAAAATAAAAGCTATAAATGGGAAAGAAATTAACAGACATAGTTTTGTCTGTAGGATCCCAAAATCGGCCTACAAGGAAGGCGATTCAAGATCCAAGAGAGAGAAAGAGAACAGTCTGATAAGGTAAGTTCAAACATTTACCTGTCTGCAACATATAGCAATATTGTGCTAATTTTAATGTACTAACTATAAGTTAGGTACATATGTGCTACGGGCACTATGATAGAATAGAGAGAGAGACGAAATGTGCTACGGGCACTATAAGAATGGGACACATGGTTAATTGTGCTTCGGGCACTAGAGCGAGGTTAATGAAACTCACTCACCTAAAATTAAAATGTGAACCATTCCTAACCACGGGGCAATGTGAAGTCACCGGGTTAGAAGTGTAAAAAGTCGGTAATGAAACCACTTTCTGGCGTACCAGCCTTCCGTACAGGGAGGTACTATTTTTGCCTTCGGGGCTATGAGGATAAGGCTGTGGAGGTCAGCACTGATGTACCGCTCCCAGTCAATGTACTATTTTGCCTTCGGGGCTATGAGATTAAGGCTGTGGAGGTCAGCACTAATGTACCGCTCCCAGTCATGCGTACTTAAATGGTACTGCCAACCTGAGCTCAAAACCAGAACGTAATCAAAGATAATGACCTAAAACTGAAACTGTGCCATAATTGAGCATAAGACAGTTTAGTGAGAGCGCTAACATCGCTGTAGATGTACTAGTGTGAGACAATGTTGTGGTCAAACTTACTATTCACCATGAATAGTGGTCAAAGTTACTATTCACGTATGAATAGTGGTCAACGAACTATTCACGATGAATAGTACTATTCATAGAAATTTTATTTCTTGCATGTTTGAACTTACTGAGCCTGTAGCTCACCATTTTTGCTAATGTTGCAGGTAAGCGACCAGCTCAGTAGCTTGTTTGACTGGATGGCGTATGGGATGGCGCGTGTCAAATGGGATAACTGGGCGAGGGATATGGTACTGTCAGAGTCTTGCCGCTGAGCGTTAAAGTGAAAGGAAAAAAAAAAAAAGGGAAACAGTTCTTTTGTAATTATATATATTTTACAAAAGCACTGTATTATTTATATTACTTTGTACCTATCAACAAAGTAAATAGTGGAAAAAGATTTTATATGATGTTTAAAGAAAAAAAAAATTTTCCCAAAAACGTCATGATTGAAAAAGAGTAGAGAGATAAGCCGGCGACCCATGAGAGTACAATCTATGGCAGTTAGCGATAAAGCTCAACTGTAATAGTATTGTATGATCTCCACAAGGGGCGGGCCGTCACAGTCTCGACCAGTTTCTCGATACTGCATGGTTCCCGATCAAAAATTACATTTTGTGCTCAAATGACTAATTTGAGCATTCTGATTCCAAATATATCAGTTTTATATCAAGAAAAGGTCATCTTGCCCAATTTCTTGATATTGTGGTTAGGCCTACACTGTGTTGACACTGTGCACGCATAACGAGGTGTTTTCGCGTGAAATTTCAAACACAGTCTCTCTTAACTAATTTGGACGTACTGATTTCAAATTTATCAGTTTTACGTCCATCTGCGGTCTTCTAGACCAGTTTTCGAGATCTGTATGACCCTGTCTCGAAAAACGTGTCAGGTGCTCGATTGACTAATTTGGGCGTCCTGAGTCTAAATATATCTGTTTCGGGGTGAGAAAAGGTCGTCTTGACCCTCATCCCGATACTGCGTATCTTTTAAACAAAATCTACATTTTGTGCTCAATTGACCTGATTGAGCCTGCTGACTATTAATATATTAGTTTTATGTTAGATTAAGGCCGTCTTGGCCACTAACCTGACACTGCGTATCACACTGTTCACTAATCACTATTCACTATCTGACTGACTAATCTGAGCGTTCTGACTCCGATTTTGTCAGTCTCTGGGCGAGAAGAGGTCATCTAGACCACTTTTCTCCATACTGTACATCTATTAGGGCAATTATCACTACTGCGCTCAGATGACCAGTCTGAGCGTACTGATGACTAGCTCATCAGTTCTGTATCATGAAATGGTCGTCTAGACCGGTTTCTTGATATTGCGTGTCTCAACGCACATTCACATAATAGGGTGGACTGATTTCACTGTCGATTACCCCTTTCACTGCATGAATAGTAATTAAACATTACTATTCCTGTTTAATTCATTCAACTGAAAAGCACACTGTCCTTATTAACTTAATTACATCGTTACACAGTAATTAAGTTTCATAATTCATGAGAGTCATTACAGTGGCTCTCGGCTCATTATACAGCCTTATACACAGACTCTTACACGTGCGTGTGCAACGCAACACGGGCGTGTACATTTCAAACACGGGCGTGTACTAGTTGAGACTACTCAACACGGCCATGTCTTTGAAACACATTTATCTATCCGAGCGGTATGCGGCCTCTTACACGGTCGTGTACTTGACCATGTTTCTTAAATTTGCTAAAAGACATTAAATTATGTCCATTTTATTCCTTAATGACTTATTACAGGTAAATAGGTGCCATGAAAATGGCGGTCATTACAACGTACCCCCCTTACAAAATTTTCGTCCTCGAAAATTAGAATAATTCCGGGATGTCTCTTCTCATGTCTTCTTCCCATTCTCATGTGGCCTCCTCAACACGATGATTCCGCCACAACACTTTTACTAGCGGTATACTTTATTCCTAAGTACCTTCTCCTCTCTGACGAGGATCCGCACAGGTCTCTCCTCGTACGTCGGATCAGCGTATACTACAACGGATTCTTGGCTAAGAACATGGGAGCTGTCTGGCGCGTACTTTTTCAGCATCAAGACGTGAAAGACGTTGTGCACTATAACTAACTCGGGAGGAAGTACTAGTCTATAAGCCACCTTCCCGGCTTTCTCTATTATCTCGAGGGTCCTGTGTACCTAGGACTGAGCTTTTCTTTCTTTTCGAAATGCATCATTCCTACTTGAAACTCGAGGGGTCTACGGCGCTCATCGTCAAAATTCTTTTGTCGACTGTGCGCTGTATCTAACGTTTCTCGTATTAACTTCACGTCTGCCATGGTATTCTTGATGATGTCCAAGCTAACTAGTTGTTTCTCTCCAAACTCGTACTAATGAGCCAGAGATCTGCATTTCCTTCCACAATGTATCTCGTACGGTGCCATTCCTATCTAGGAATGGTAGTTGCTGTTGTATGAGAACTCACTCAATGGTAGCTTCTGATTCCAATTTCCTTTGAAGTTTAGGACGCAGGTCTCAACATGTCCTCTAACATCTGTATGGTCCTCTTAGACTAACTGTCGGTCTGAGGATGAAATGCTATGCTAAACTCTCACTTGAACCGTAATGCAGCCTGAACACTTCACCAAAATCTGGAGGTAAAGCGTCCACTACGATCTGAGACGATCGACTCTGGTATTCCGTGCCGTTTCACGAACTGTGCCGCATAGATTTCTACTAGTCGTTCCACCGAGTAGCTAACTTTCGTTGCTAAAAATCTAACTGATTTCATCAGTCTTTCTACAATCACCCAGATTGTGTCATTCTCGTTTGACGTCTTCGGCAATCCGATTACGAAATTCATCGTAATCTGGTCCTATTTCCACTCGGGTAGCTTAATTTTCTACGATTATCCTGCTAGGCGCTGGTGTTCTGCCTTAACCTTCTGGCACGTAAGGTATGTGGGCGACCCCTCTAGCTTAGGTCGTCCACCTTATCTTGCTTACTTTCTTTATTCTTTGCTTAATCTTACTTAGCTTGCTTGTCTCTATAACTTTCCTCTCCTTGGGGTTTAAAAGATTTGTTCTTGAAAAACTAGGAATATATTTTTTTTTCTTTAACTGGAGGAAACTACTAATTCTTGAAAATTGTGTATACCTAAATATATACATACTACTTAATACTTTTTGTTTTTCCAAAATATATTTTGGAATCTTGTTACTTTAAAGTACGTAAAAATAGAAACATACTTTTAAGCTTGTTTCACTACTTTACATACTATACTCTTGTCTTGTCTTTATACATATATCTCACTATTACACTTTCTTTCTTTTACACCTTGAGTACAGCGGAATTCTGCGAAACGGAACCATAACCCGTCCATGACATCGCTGGGATCTGCCTGCCAGTCCGCTACTCTTGCTTCATACTGCTGTTTGTTTTCCTTTATTACCTACAGCACGAATAGACTAATGAGCTAAAGCTCAGTAAGTACAAACATACATACAAGTAAATAAGCTGAATACACCACTCTAGGGTTAGTCAACTTAGGACCAATTATTTTCTTTAGTCCTATACTGCTTGTTCTTTCTATTCTATTTCTTTCTTTTCTTTGCTTTACTTTATCTGCTTAATCTTTCACTTGTGGGCCCGTGGTTGGACATACCTGGTGCGCGCAGACGAATAGAGGATCAGGGGAGCGACCCACCGATCAACCCTAAGGTCATCTCTGGACTACTGACCTTATAGGTAGTAAGTCATGCCATAAACTACCTCATTATTAACGAGGCAGCGCCACACTTCTGGGGTGGAGGCAGGAAGTTAAGCCATAAACTACCTCATTATTAACGAGGCAGCGCCACAGGGTGGAGGCTATCTGGGAACCTCACAACTGGGGAGGCCAGTACGCCAACCTTAACTTTTAAGTCTTATTAATTGACTTAACTTATTTCTCTTTTCTTTTTCTAATCTTGCTTACTATTCTCGTGAACATGTTAGTATCATGTCACAACTGAATAGCTTAAATGTGTATATATATATAACACAACTTTATGGTAAGTCCATTCGTGAGTAGACAATTAAATGTCCGTACTTACCTTATCAATCTCTTCTCTTCTTCTCTCTAGGATCTTTGATCGCCCTCCTTGTAGGTTGATTTTTGGATCCTACAGACAAACTTTGTCTGTTAATTTCATTTCCATTTATAGCTTTTATTTTTCATTAAAAAGCTTAAATAGAACCTATTTACAACTTTTTGGGCTTTATTTATCATTTCCCCAAAATTTCCCAACTTTTGCAAAATTACGATTTTGCCCCTATATTTTGGCAAAATTGCAGTTTTGCCCCTAACGGAATTTTATTGATCCAGACTGCATTTTTGGCCCTCAGGAACTTTTCTGACTCTTTTCTAATCATTACCGGGTTCGTTTCTATTATATTTCCACTTTTCACTTTCCCGACCCTCGGGAAGCACTATTCCGACCCTTACGTCGGTTTAGTGATTTTCTATCGTTTCGGAGCCTCAAATGGACGTTTTCCTAGCATTTAAAACGTTCATCTAGACTTTCTCGACCTAGGTCTCCGAGGCTCGGATTTTCCGTACCCGACTCGGACCTTTATTTCATTTCCAAAAACGCCCCCCCGTCGGGGTCGGTTTTTTTTTTTCCGTTTCACTCTCATTTTACATTTTTAGGGGACGGTCTACTATTCACGAACCACCCCTTAGGTTTTCCTTATTCAATTCTCCATTAGGGACTCGGGTTTCCGACCCGACCCTAAACTTTTATTTTTAATTCCTATTTTACCCCGAAAGCCGTTTTCGAAATTTCGGCAGCATTTCGGCGTAATTTTAAGGCTTCCGGCGTTAGGTACGCCTCGAACCATATGTACCTGCCACGTACTATACCACAAGCCTATTTTATGTAAAAGTTTTCCAAACTTTTACATAAAAGCTCACAAATTCCAATTTCACATTTTTAACCACATTACAAAATTTTTTCACAATTTTGCCCTTAGTTTTGGTTTCGGTTTTCACCACCAAACCGAACCAAAGTTTCTCAAACTTTTCAACCACTTGTTAGGCTATTAAATGCCATTTTTCTAACACTTTTTCAAGCCCATTTCCTTGTACTTTTCAACTAAATTCTTAGGGTTTTTAAACACTTAAACCCACGGCCTCATTAGAAAACACATGCCAAATATTTTTGTTTCCTTCTTTCAATCACAATTTCCTCATTAACATCACAAAATGCATGATTTCAATCAACCAAACATTACATGAAACATGCAAAATTTTTCACCAAAACCCTAAGTAACACCCACGGCCACCTTGAGTAAATGAACACCAAACTTTTTTTCAAGCTTTTCCATAATGAATTTCATGCTTTATTCTTAACAAAATTCAACTTGAAAGCATGTTAACACATAAATCACACAAATTTCTCATTGCTTACCAATGGTAACCCACGGATTTTCCTTTGGAAAACCAACCAAAAATTGGTTTTTCTTTTAACCAATTGCATGGTTTTCTTCCTCATTACACCCTTAACAAGACCCATCATCAACTTAATGAAAAACAACCAAAACTTTTCCATCTTAATTCACTATTCACCCCACGGTTTTCATGAAGAAAAACCAAGAAAAATTTCAATCCAAGGGAAGTTACCTTGTTCACTTTCTTCCTTTGTCTTCAAGTGATGTTTTGCCACACTTTTTGTATAGAAAACTTGAAGAAATAGCTTAATTCTCCTTTGGTCACTCACGGCTCACCATGGAGAATAACTTAGAAAATTTTTTTGTTATGTTTTGCTTGAAAATTAGCTTCGGCCACTTTATTCCCAAACTTGCCGACTTATGCATGGAAGAAAGCCAATTAATTTGGCTCTAAACCAATCAAATTTCAACACCTTTCACCCTAATGCTTTCCACCTTTTTCAAAAATTAAAAATGGTTAATTTTGGCCAAATCTTGGCCTTTGGATCAAAAAGTAAATGAATCATGGCCATTCATCCTACCTAACACCAATTTCTTTCCATTTCTTAAATGGATTTATGATGTCATAATTACTAAAGTGAAAGTTGACTTTGACTTTCACTATTCATATTAATTCGACTACTTTTTGACCGATGCCGGTTCGAGCCGAAATTTTCCTGAAATCTTCCCGGCGTGTTCCTGAGGTCTCCTGTGCAGTCGGATCAACTTAATCTGCTTCCGTTTGATCAAAATCAATCCCGGAAGTTTACCGTCTTTTTGAGCTCCGGTTAGGGTTTCAATGCCGGTTTTGGCACCGTTTCACCCGTTTCAACTCAGTGAATTTTTTCCAACACTGAATTCTTACTCGTCAGTATTGTTAGAACATTTTAATATATTCTAAACAATATAAATACATCTATTTCACTCTTTAAATAGTATAAATTATTATATACATATATTTGTACTTTTCTTACTGTGCTCTTACTTTGACTTGCCATATTCTTATCTTTATACTGTTCAGATACCGAAACTACTCCTTTTTGAGCGTTTTGGGCCTGAATTCACTTTCTTACTCATATACTTTATTCTCTACTTATTTTTGGAGATTTTAATTTCCTCCAAAACATTTATTTATTTCTATCAACACTATAATTTGTCTAATTACAACCATAGTGTTTCTTTACATTCTTACTTACAGAACTCATAGAAAACCCTAGATTAAACTAGGTCACACCACTAAAATTCTCTGGTCGTCACATTCACCCCTCCTTAAAAATTTTCGTCCTCGAAAATCAGAACAGGTGGGGATACTTGGCTCTTATCTCATCTTCTCTTTCCCACGTAGCCTCTTCTATATTATGATTTTTCCATAGAACTTTGACCAACGGGATGCTTTTATTTCTTAATATCTTCTCTTCTCGAGCAAGTATTTGCACTGGTTGCTCTTCGTAAGAGAGATCCTCTCGAACTTGGATTGGCTCATAATCTAGGACATGTGAAGGGTCCGAGATATACTTTCTTAGCATAGATACATGAAAGACATTATGCACTGAAGATAATTCCAGTGGCAAAGTTATCTTATAGGCTACTTTCCCAACCGGCTAATAATTGGGAAAGGTCCTATGTATCTTGGGCTCAGCTTTCCTTTCTTTCCAAAACGCATGACACCTTTCATTGGTGCTACTTTTAAGAATACGAAGTCACCCTCGTTAAACTCTAGGAATCTTCGTCTTTTATCTGCGTAGCTTTTCTGACGACTTTGTGCAGTTTTCATTCTCTGCTGAATCTTTTGGACCGCGTCTATCGTTTCTTGGATAAACTCGGTTTTATGAAGTTCTTTCTCCCTGAGTTCATACCAGTGAATGGGAGATCTACACTTTCGTCCATATAATGCCTCAAAAGGAGCCATCCCGATGGACGCTTGATAGCTGTTGTTGTAGGAGAATTCTATCAACGGCAGCTTCTTGTTCCAGGCTCCCTTGAAATCTAAAATACAAGCACGAAGCATATCTTCTAGCGTTTGGATCGTACGCTCAGACTGTCCGTCGGTCTGAGGATGAAATGCAGTGCTGAATCTTAGTTCGGAGCCCATTGCCTCTTGTACACTTTTCCAGAATTTGGATGTGAACCGACTGTCACGATCTGACACTATTGTTGTCGGTATTCCATGTAATCTCACAATGTTGGCAATGTACAATTCTGTGAATTTCTCTAATGTGTATGTCATCTTTACGGGTATAAAGTGAGCAGATTTGGTCAATCGATCCACCACTACCCATATCATGTCAAATCCTTCACTTGTCTTGGGTAGCCCGACCACAAAATCCATGGTTACATGCTCCCACTTCCACTCTGGAATCTCTAGTGGCTGCAGCTCTCCGGCTGGCCGCTGATGCTCTGCTTTGACTCTTTGACATGTTAAGCAGCTGCTGATGTGTTTAACAATGTCATTCTTCATCTTTTTCCACCAAAAGTGCTGCTTTAGATCCTGATACATTTTCGTACTGCCCGGATGCACTGAATATGGAGTGTCATGGGCCTCTGTCAGGATTCTTTTCTTCAAAACTTCTTCATCTGGTACACAAATTCTTCCTTGGAAGAGTAAAGTTCCGTCTTTGGAAACGACATGTCCTAAGAAGTGGACCTTACCTAGCCAAAATTCACATTTGGAGAACTTTGCATATAGCTGATGCTCCTTCAGAGTGCGTAACACAATCCGAAGATGCTTCTCATGCTCCTTCCAATCTTTCGAGTATATAAGGATGTCATCGATAAATACAATGACAAACTGATCTAAAAATTCCTTGAATACTCGATTCATCAGATCCATAAAAGCGGCTGGTGCATTCGTTAATCCAAAAGGCATAACGAGAAATTCGTAGTGCCTATACCGTGTTCGGAACGCGGTCTTTGGAATGTCCCTTTCTTTAATTTTTAACTGATGATAGCCGGATCGAAGATCAATCTTCGAGAAGACGATGGCTCCTTTTAGCTGATCGAATAAATCATCGATCCTTGGTAGAGGATATTTATTCTTGATCGTGACTTGGTTGAGCTCACGATAATCTATGCACATTCGGAGGGTTCCATCCTTTTTCTTCACGAAGAGAACTGGAGCTCCCCACGGCGAATAACTAGGCCGTATAAAACCTTTCTCTAACAACTTGTGACAACCGGGAAATTCAGGCAATTCTCGGACGAAAATGTACAATTGTATGTATATAACAATTTGTACTATTTAAAGAGTGAAATAAATGTATTTATATTGTTCAGAATATATGAAAATGTTCTAACAATACTGACGAGTAAGAATTCAGTGCTGGAAAAATTCACTGAGTTGAAACGGGTGAAACGGTGCCAAAATCGGCATTAAAAACCCTAACCGGAGCAATAAAAGACGGTAAACTTCCGGGATTGATTTTGATCAAACGGAAGCAGATTAAATTGATCCGACTGCACAGGAGACCTCAGGAACACGCCGGGACGATTTCAGGAAAATTTCGGCTCGAACCGGTATCGGGCAAAAAGTAGTCGAATTAATGTGAATAGTGAAAGTCAAAGTCAACTTTCACTTTTACATTTATGACATCATAATTCAAGATTATAAATGGAAAGAATTATGGTGGTTGGTAGGATGGATGGCCAAGATTCATTTAACTTTTGATCTAAAGGCCAAGATTTGGCCAAAATATGCCATTTTTAATTTTTGAAAATTATGGAAAGTATTAAGGTGAAAGGTGGTGAAATCTCATTGGTTGGTTGCCAAATTAATTGGTTTGTTTCATGGTTAAGTCGGCAATTTTAGTGACATAAGTGGCCGAGACATATTTTGAAGCAAAAGCCATAAGAAAATTTTTCTAACTTTCTTCCATGGTGGCTACGTGAGGGACCAAGGGAAACCAAGCTTTCTCTTCAACATTTCTTCACAAAAAGTGTGTCAAAACACTCCTTGAAGGCAAAGGAAGCATTAGACCAAGGTAAATCCCTTTTTCACTCAATTTTTCATGGTTTTTCTTCATGGAATCCGTGGGTGAATAGTGAGAAAAAGGATGGAAATTTTTGGTTGTTTTTCATGGATTTGATGTTGGGTTTTGTTAAGGATGTATTAAGGAAGAAAACCATGCAAATTCATTAAAGAAAAACCAAATTTTGGTTGGTTTTTCAAAGGTAAATCCGTGGGTTACCTTAGGTAACCAATGAGAAAAAGTTTTGGTTAATGGTGAATATGCTTTCTAAGCTTAATTTGGTGAAGAATAAAGCTTGTATTTCATTATGAAAAGCTTGAAAAAAATTTATGGCATGAATTATATAAAGTGGCCGTGGGTTTTGTTAATGGTTTGGAAGAAATTTTGCTTGATTTTAGGTGATGTTTGGTTGATTGAAATCATGCAAATTAATGTGTAAATGGTGGTAATGTGATTGAAAGAATGAAACAAATATGTTGAGCATGATTTTCATTAATAAGGCCGTGGGTTCTAAGTGCATAAAAAACCCTAAAAATGTGGTTGAAAATGCATTGAAAATGGGCTTGAAAAAGGGTTGGAAACATGACATTGAATGACCTAAAGTGTGGTGAAAATTTGACAAAATTTGGTTTGGTTTTGTTGTGAAAACCGAAACCAAATTAAGGGCAAAATTGTGTGAAAAATGTTGTTATGTGGGTGATAATGTGGAAATTGAAAATTATGGGCTTTTATGTAAAAGTTTGAAAAACTTTTACATAAAATAGGCTTGTGGTATAGTACGTGGCAGGTACTTATGGTTCGAGGCGTACCTAACGCCGGAAGCCTTAAATTTACGCCGAAATGCTGCCGAAATTTCGAAAACGGCATTCGGGGTAAAAATGGAAATAAAAATAAAAAGTTAGGGTCGGGACGGAAACCCGAGTCCCTAACGGAAAAGTGAATAAGAAAAAAATTTAAGGGGTGGGTCGTGAATAGTAACCCGTCCCCTTAAAAATGAAAAACGCGTGTGAGATTGAAAAACCGACCCCGAGGGGGGGGCGTTTTTGGAAATGAAATAAAGGTCCGAGTCGGGAACGGAAAACCCGAGCCTCGGAGACCTAGGTCGGGAAAGTCTAGATGAACGTTTTAAATACTAGTGAAACGTCCATTTGAGGCTCCGAAACGATAAAAAATCGCTAAACCGACGTAAGGGTCGGAATAGTGCTTCCCGAGGGCCGGGAAAGTGAAAAATGGAAATAAAGTAAAAACGAACCCGGTAATGATTAGAAAAGAATCAGAAAAGTTCCTGAGAGCCAAAAATGCAGTCTGGATCAATAAAATTCCGTCAGGGGCAAAACTGCAATTTTGCCAAAATATTGGGGCAAAATCGTAATTTTGCAAAAGTTGGGGGAAAATGGTGAAAATAATAAATAAAACCTAAAAAGTTATAAATAGGTTTTATTTAAGCTTTTTAATGAAAAATAAAAGCTATAAATGGGAAAGAAATTAACAGACATAGTTTTGTCTGTAGGATCCCAAAATCGGCCTACAAGGAAGGCGATTCAAGATCCAAGAGAGAGAAAGAGAACAGTCTGATAAGGTAAGTTCAAACATTTACCTGTCTGCAACATATAGCAATATTGTGCTAATTTTAATGTACTAACTATAAGTTAGGTACATATGTGCTACGGGCACTATGATAGAATAGAGAGAGAGACGAAATGTGCTACGGGCACTATAAGAATGGGACACATGGTTAATTGTGCTTCGGGCACTAGAGCGAGGTTAATAAAACTCACTCAACTAAAATTAAAATGTGAACCATTCCTAACCATGGGGCAATATGAAGTCACCGGGTTAGAATGTTAAAAAGTCGGTAATGAAACCACTTTCTGGCGTACCAGCCTTCCGTACAGGGAGGTACTATTTTTGCCTTCGGGGCTATGAGATAAGGCTGTGGAGGTCAGCACCGATGTACCGCTCCCAGTCATATAAAATTTTGCCTTCGGGGCTATGAGATTAAGGCTGTGGAGGTCAGCACTAATGTACCGCTCCCAGTCATGCGCACTTAAATGGTACTGCCAATCTGAGCTCAAAACCAGAACGTAATTAAAAGATAATGACCTAAAACTGAAACTGTGCCATAATTGAGCATAAGACAGTTTAGTGAGAGCACTAACATCGCAGTAGATGTCCTAGTGTGATACAGTGTTGTGGTCAACATTACTATTCACGTATGAATAGTGGTCAAAGTACTATTCATGGATGAATAGTAGTCAACGGTACTATTTACGATGAATAGTACTATTCATTGAAATTTTATTTCTTGCATGTTTGAACTTACTGAGCCTGTAGCTCACCATTTTTGCTAATGTTGCAGGTAAGCGACCAGCTCAGTAGCTTGTTTGGCTGGATGGCGGACGGGATGGCACGTGTCAAATGGGATAACTGGGCGAGGGATATGGTACTGCCAGAGTCTTGCCGCTGAGCGTAAAGTGAAGGGAAAAAGGGGGAAACAGTCTTTTGTAATTATATATAATTTTACGAAAGTACTGTATTATTTATATTACTTTGTACTTATCAACAAAGTAAATAGTGGAAAAAGATTTTATATGATGTTTAAAAAAAAAAAAAAAAAAAAATTTCCCCTCAAACGACATGATTTTAAAAGAGAGAGAGAGATAAGCCGGCGACCCATGAGAGTACAATCTATCGCGGTTAGCGATAAAGCTCAACTGTAATAGTATTGTATGATCTCTACGAGGGGCGGGCCGCCACAGTTGGTATCAGAGCAAGGTCTGAGATTGGTCTAGTTTATAATACCAACTGCTGTCACAGTTGGTATATCAGAGCGGTATGACCATATCCCGATTTGACACTTCGCGCATCCTGCACCGCTATCCAAGTAAGTAGTTACTTAAGTTCAATTAATTATTTTCTTATATGAAAATAATTATGTTATAGGTAGCAAGATGACCAGACCTCCATATGTGAGACCACCGCTACCACGACCGAGGGGAGCATTACGGGTATGGACGAGGTCTATTGTGAGGCCGTCTATGTCCCAACGACCGGTAATCAGACCTCCGGTACCCGAGAGACCTCCGGTACCAGTACCAACGCCAGCGCCAGTAGATATTGTACAGCCACGACCGATAGTTCATCCACCGGTGGTAGTGGACATTCCAGTTGTTGGTGGACGTCAACATATTGGGGTGAGAGTGTCGGCACGGGCAGTACAGGCTTTTAGGGCCAGCAGTCCTCCGATGTTTGATGGTGGACGATAGTCGATGGAGACCAAGGACTGGCTCCATGCCGTAGAGAGGATCATGGTGATATGCGATATTGATCGAGATATGTGGATCCAGTTGGCTGTCAGTATGTTTCAGGGAGACACTCGAGTGTTCTGGCAATATTGCGACCAGGAGATTTTATTGGGATTCAGTTGGGCCGAATTCTGTCAGCGGTTGGCTGATCAGTTTCAACCTAGGGATCCAGCACCTGCTCCAGCACCTCCAGAGAGACGAGAGGCTGATACACCTGCGTACCATGGATTCGATGAGGTCAGGGATTACATTCTCCAGACCGAGAGGATGGTCATGCTGTCTGGTGAGACAGTGATGTCTTACGCAGCACGGTTTGAGGAGACCATTCGGAGGAGATGTCCGTTGCCTAACCTCACGGAAGCAAACTGCTGTGAGCTGTTTTGGAAAGGTTTATCCTTGGAGCTGAGACCGAGGGTGATCAAGCCGTTTCCTCCGACGCTCCAAGAGTTCGTGGTAACGATCAGGGCGATCGAGAGAGAGATTCTGATCGAGCATCTGACGCAGAGTCGACGAGAGACGCTGGGTCAAGATGAGATGTTTGCACGCATATTCGGGCCGAGAAGAATGATGAATGATCATGAGGCCGGACCATCTAGACCACGGGGTGGTGACGACTCAGATGAGCCAGATGACGATGAGGATCCAGAAGAATATCCTCTAGTCCCAGATGCGGGGAATGAGTGACCAGTAGATATGTAGATGTACATAAGTAGCTTAGAGAAAAGCTCTTTTGTATAGACTTGTGGCCATTTAGTATAAAGGGCCGATGTATATATGACTGGTGATACCTATGTATAACATATAAATGTTTTGCTATGAATGAAATACCAAAATGATTATATGTTGTACGATGATGTGTTAAGATGATGTGGCTTTACAGTACCCTAAATTTCGTAAATTGATATAATTTTACGAATGCGGTTATGGAAAAAGCTAACGGTGAATTATTGTGCCATAATAGGACAATAGCCAAGATGGTGGAGTTGAGAAATCGACCAGAGGGACGAGAGCGACGTCCTGATATTATGGAGAGATTGGATCAGATACAAGCTCTGTTGGAAGCTCAGATGCAAGAAAATGCGAATCTGAGGCGACGGGTAGAGGAGCTAGAGCAGAGACAAGGCTCTGAGGGTACCCAAGTAGAACAACAAGCTGAGGTAGATCCAGTTATTCCTCCAGCTGCAGTACATGAGAGAGCTCCTGAACCACAACCAGTATTAAATCTAGAACCCCTCTATGAAAGATTCAGGCGTATGAGACCGCCAGAATTTGAAGGGTCTACAAATCCCTTAGAGGCTGAAGACTGGTTGTCATCATTACAAGTGATCATGGAGTTCATGAACCTAACCGACCGGGAGAAGGTTGCATGTGCGTCTTTTGTGCTGAGAAAAGATGCTCGGTTTTGGTGGGACACTGTACGAATGAGAAGAGACGTGTCTACCATGAGTTGGGCGGAATTTCTGGAAGAATTTAACCAGAAATATTACGACCCTGCATCTCTGAGACAGCAACAGAAAGAATTCTCAGAGTTAACACAAGGGAACATGTCGGTGAGCGAAGTCTGCAGAAAGTTCGATCAGCTATCTCGTCTGTGTCCTTATGTGGTCCCTACTGAGAGGGAAAAGATACAGAAAATGATAGGGATGTTCAGGCCGGAAATTGCTGCGTTAGTAGACACTGGACTAGTGCCACCTACTTCTGTAGCAGACTGTGTGAGTCGAGCCATCAGGGCTGAGTTTCATGTAGCCCGACAGAAAGAGGAAAGAGAGAAACACTGGGAGGCTAAGAAGAAGGAGAGGGCTTTGGCGAAGTCTACACAAGTTGGTCAATCAAGCAAGCCTAGTCAAAATGCGAAACCAAGCCAGGGCAATAGTCAGGGATCCCAGCAAAACAAGAGGAAAGGAAATTTTTCTGGGAATCGCCAGGGAAATAATCGAAACCAACAGCGGAGAACAGCTGGTAATGCAGAGTCTAATGTGCAAAACTGCCCTACATGCGGGAAGAGACATTCTGGGCGATGCAGATTTGGGCCACTTGTTTGCTACGAATGTGGAAAGGAAGGCCATTACGCCAGGAACTGTCCCAATAGGCAGGGTGGACAAGGCACTTCCCAACCGCACCAGACACGCCCACAAGCTCATTCCCTTCAAGCCAGAGTGGAAGCCCCAGTAAGGCCACAACGCCAGGAGCGAATGTCACGTGCTGATGCTCGTGTGATGGCCTACAGCAAGGAAGACGCAGAGGCAGGAACATCAAAAGTGGTGACAGGTCAGCTTCCTGTCGCTAGTCATGTAGCCTCTGTACTATTCGATTCCGGTGCTACGCATTCATTTGTTTCCTATGCATTTGCTGACAAGATAGGACTTCCTAAGGATAATATGGGAAGGGTATTTAAAACAGCCTTACCTTCTGGGGAAGTATTGTTGTCCAGTTACTGGTTACCCTATGTACCAGTATATGTGGCAAATAGGGAACTATATGCTGAGTTGATCGTAATGGAGATCATGGATTACGATGTGATTTTAGGCATGGATTTCCTAGGGAAATACCAAGCTACGATCGACTGCCGAAATCGAAAGATAGTCTTCCAACCCGAGGAAGAAGAGAGTTTCGAGTATGTTGATACTTCTCGAAGACCCAGGAAGATGATGATCAGTTCGCTGAGAGCAAGCAAGCTGATAGCCAGTGGTTGCATGGGATATCTGGCATATGTGGTGGATACTACCGAGGAACAGAAGCTTCAAGCTGAAGATGTTCTGGTGGTTAATGAGTTTCTTGACGTATTTCCGGAAGAGTTACCAGGGATACCGCCAGAGAGAGAAATCTCATTCGAGATTGAGTTGATGCCTGGAACAGCACCTATTTCCAAAGCACCATACCGCATGGCTCCAGTGGAGTTAAAGGAGCTGCAGGTACAATTAAAGGAGCTTTTGGATAAAGGATTCATCAGGCCGAGTTTTTCTCCATGGGGTGCACCTGTGTTATTCGTCAAGAAAAAGGATGGAACATTCCGACTGTGCATTGATTACCGGGAGTTGAATAAGGTTACGATCAAAAATAGGTATCCGTTACCTAGAATTGATGACCTATTCGACCAGTTAAAGGGCGCAGCGGTATTTTCCAAAATCGACTTACGGTCGGGATATCACCAGCTGAGAATCAAAGAAAGTGATATTCCTAAAACGGCGTTTAGGACTCGTTATGGGCATTATGAGTTCCTTGTGATGCCATTCGGATTGACAAATGCGCCAGCAGCGTTCATGGATTTGATGAACAGAATTTTTAAAGAGTATTTGGATAAGTTTGTCATTGTATTCATTGATGACATTCTTATATACTCAAAGACTCATGAGGAGCACAAGGAGCATCTGAGGATCGTGTTGAATATGATACGGAAGCATCAACTGTATGCCAAATACTCAAAATGCGAGTTTTGGCTGGACAGAGTACATTTCCTCGGACATGTTGTATCTCAGGAAGGTATTGCTGTAGATCCGACAAAGGTAGAGGCAATTAACCAGTGGCCTGCACCCAAGAGTGTAACTGAAATACGCAGTTTCTTGGGATTGGCTGGTTATTATCGGTGATTTGTAGAGGGATTCGCGCGACTAGCTGCACCTCTTACTGCTCTTACACGCAAAGAAAGAAAGTACGAGTGGACCACGGAATGCGAAAGAAGCTTCCAGGAGTTAAAGAGGCGACTGACAAGCGCACCAATCCTTACGCTTCCCATTGAAGGGGAGAAGTTCGTGATCTACAGTGACGCATCGAAAATAGGACTGGGAGCAGTCCTGATGCAAGACGGCAAGGTGATTGCCTATGCTTCCCGTCAGTTAAAGGAGCATGAAAGGAATTATCCTACGCATGATCTTGAACTTGCTGCAGTAGTGTTCGCACTTAAAATTTGGCGACACTATCTCTATGGAGCTCAATGTCAGATTTTCACTGATCACCAAAGCTTGAAGTATTTCTTCACGCAAAAAGAGCTCAATATGCGACAGAGACGATGGTTGGAATTGGTGAAGGATTATGACTGTGAAATCCTCTACCATCCAGGAAAGGCCAACCGTGTAGCGGATGCTCTAAGTAGGAAGTCTACTGTATCGCACCAGCTACCAATAAACAGGCTTCCGAAGCCATTGCAGCAAGAGATAAATTCTTTGAACTTGGAGCTGATATCTGGAAGATTAGCTGCACTCCAAGTGGAATCATCGCTATTTGAGGAAATAAAGGAAGCTCAAAGGCGAGATCCTGTGATGGCAAGTTCTCAAGAAGGAATTTCCAAGGATGGAATAATCCTGTATCAAGGAAGGATAAATGTTCCAGCTGATGAGGAACTTAGAAGACGGATCATGTCAGAAGCTCATGAGACACCCTATTCGATTCATCTCGGAGCGAGCAAGATGTATCAGGACTTGAAGTCACAGTTCTGGTGGAAAGGGATGAAGAACGATATAGCTAAATTCGTGAGTAGATGCATGACCTGTCAGAGAGTCAAAGCGGAACATAAACATCCAGCAGGAAGATTGGAACCGTTGGAGATTCCTGAATGGAAATGGGAACACATTACGATGGATTTTGTAGTGGGACTCCCAAAAACCCGAGAAGGTTATGATGCCATCTGGGTTATTGTGGACAGACTGACCAAGACGGCACGGTTCATAGCTGTCAAGATGACTTTTTCGCTGGAAAAGTTTGCTCAGCTGTACATAACTCATGTCGTCAGACTACATGGAGTACCGAAATCCATTGTATCAGATCGAGATGCACGGTTCACTTCGAATTTCTGGAAGTGTGTGCAAGAGGCCATGGGTACTGAATTGAGACTCAGTACGGCTTTTCATCCGCAAACAGACGGGCAGTCAGAGCGGACAATTCAGACGTTAGAGGACATGCTTCGAGCTTGCGTTATGGATTTTGCGGGAAATTGGAACGAGAAGTTACCATTGATTGAATTCTCGTACAATAATAGTTACCAAGCTTCGATAGGCATGGCACCTTACGAGGCTTTGTATGGACGGAAGTGCAGATCACCATTACATTGGTACGATTTGCGAGAAAAGCAGTTGCATAAGACGGATTTCATGCAAGAGACTTCCGATGCAGTTGCTAGAATTCAGCATCAAATGAAAATTTCGCAAAGCCGACAAAAGAGCTACGCGGATAAAAGGCGGAGATCCTTGGAGTTTGACGAAGGAGACTTCGTGTTTCTCAAGGTATCGCCTATGAAGGGGATTATGCGTTTCGGTAAGAAGGGGAAACTGAGTCCAAGATACATTGGACCTTATGAAATTATCGAACGCATTGGAAAGGTCGCTTACAGATTAGCGCTACCTCCAGAATTGTCGGCAGTGCATAACGTATTTCATGTGTCGATGCTGAGAAAGTATATACCAGATCCGTCCCATGTATTGAAGCATGAGCCTATTCAAATCCACGAGGATTTGACATATGAGGAACAGCCTATTCAAGTACTAGCTCGTGAAGAGAAAGTACTGAGGAATAAGGTAATCCCACTAGTGAAGATTTTGTGGAAAAATCACAATATTGAAGAAGCTACGTGGGAACGAGAAGACGAGATGAGGAAATTATACCCCCATTTGTTCCAATTTTCGAGGACGAAAATTTTATAAGGAGGGGTGAATGTGACAACCGGGAAATTCAGGCAATTCTCGGACGAAAATGTACAATTGTATGTATATAACAATTTGTACTATTTAAAGAGTGAAATAAATGTATTTATATTGTTCAGAATATATGAAAATGTTCTAACAATACTGACGAGTAAGAATTCAGTGCTGGAAAAATTCACTGAGTTGAAACGGGTGAAACGGTGCCAAAATCGGCATTAAAAACCCTAACCGGAGCAATAAAAGACGGTAAACTTCCGGGATTGATTTTGATCAAACGGAAGCAGATTAAATTGATCCGACTGCACAGGAGACCTCAGGAACACGCCGGGACGATTTCAGGAAAATTTCGGCTCGAACCGGTATCGGGCAAAAAGTAGTCGAATTAATGTGAATAGTGAAAGTCAAAGTCAACTTTCACTTTTACATTTATGACATCATAATTCAAGATTATAAATGGAAAGAATTATGGTGGTTGGTAGGATGGATGGCCAAGATTCATTTAACTTTTGATCTAAAGGCCAAGATTTGGCCAAAATATGCCATTTTTAATTTTTGAAAATTATGGAAAGTATTAAGGTGAAAGGTGGTGAAATCTCATTGGTTGGTTGCCAAATTAATTGGTTTGTTTCATGGTTAAGTCGGCAATTTTAGTGACATAAGTGGCCGAGACATATTTTGAAGCAAAAGCCATAAGAAAATTTTTCTAACTTTCTTCCATGGTGGCTACGTGAGGGACCAAGGGAAACCAAGCTTTCTCTTCAACATTTCTTCACAAAAAGTGTGTCAAAACACTCCTTGAAGGCAAAGGAAGCATTAGACCAAGGTAAATCCCTTTTTCACTCAATTTTTCATGGTTTTTCTTCATGGAATCCGTGGGTGAATAGTGAGAAAAAGGATGGAAATTTTTGGTTGTTTTTCATGGATTTGATGTTGGGTTTTGTTAAGGATGTATTAAGGAAGAAAACCATGCAAATTCATTAAAGAAAAACCAAATTTTGGTTGGTTTTTCAAAGGTAAATCCGTGGGTTACCTTAGGTAACCAATGAGAAAAAGTTTTGGTTAATGGTGAATATGCTTTCTAAGCTTAATTTGGTGAAGAATAAAGCTTGTATTTCATTATGAAAAGCTTGAAAAAAATTTATGGCATGAATTATATAAAGTGGCCGTGGGTTTTGTTAATGGTTTGGAAGAAATTTTGCTTGATTTTAGGTGATGTTTGGTTGATTGAAATCATGCAAATTAATGTGTAAATGGTGGTAATGTGATTGAAAGAATGAAACAAATATGTTGAGCATGATTTTCATTAATAAGGCCGTGGGTTCTAAGTGCATAAAAAACCCTAAAAATGTGGTTGAAAATGCATTGAAAATGGGCTTGAAAAAGGGTTGGAAACATGACATTGAATGACCTAAAGTGTGGTGAAAATTTGACAAAATTTGGTTTGGTTTTGTTGTGAAAACCGAAACCAAATTAAGGGCAAAATTGTGTGAAAAATGTTGTTATGTGGGTGATAATGTGGAAATTGAAAATTGTGGGCTTTTATGTAAAAGTTTGAAAAACTTTTACATAAAATAGGCTTGTGGTATAGTACGTGGCAGGTACTTATGGTTCGAGGCGTACCTAACGCCGGAAGCCTTAAATTTACGCCGAAATGCTGCCGAAATTTCGAAAACGGCATTCGGGGTAAAAATGGAAATAAAAATAAAAAGTTAGGGTCGGGACGGAAACCCGAGTCCCTAACGGAAAAGTGAATAAGAAAAAAATTTAAGGGGTGGGTCGTGAATAGTAACCCGTCCCCTTAAAAATGAAAAACGCGTGTGAGATTGAAAAACCGACCCCGAGGGGGGGGCGTTTTTGGAAATGAAATAAAGGTCCGAGTCGGGAACGGAAAACCCGAGCCTCGGAGACCTAGGTCGGGAAAGTCTAGATGAACGTTTTAAATACTAGTGAAACGTCCATTTGAGGCTCCGAAACGATAAAAAATCGCTAAACCGACGTAAGGGTCGGAATAGTGCTTCCCGAGGGCCGGGAAAGTGAAAAATGGAAATAAAGTAAAAACGAACCCGGTAATGATTAGAAAAGAATCAGAAAAGTTCCTGAGAGCCAAAAATGCAGTCTGGATCAATAAAATTCCGTCAGGGGCAAAACTGCAATTTTGCCAAAATATTGGGGCAAAATCGTAATTTTGCAAAAGTTGGGGGAAAATGGTGAAAATAATAAATAAAACCTAAAAAGTTATAAATAGGTTTTATTTAAACTTTTTAATGAAAAATAAAAGCTATAAATGGGAAAGAAATTAACAGACATAGTTTTGTCTGTAGGATCCCAAAATCGGCCTACAAGGAAGGCGATTCAAGATCCAAGAGAGAGAAAGAGAACAGTCTGATAAGGTAAGTTCAAACATTTACCTGTCTGCAACATATAGCAATATTGTGCTAATTTTAATGTACTAACTATAAGTTAGGTACATATGTGCTACGGGCATTATGATAGAATAGAGAGAGAGACGAAATGTGCTACGGGCACTATAAGAATGGGACACATGGTTAATTGTGCTTCGGGCACTAGAGCGAGGTTAATAAAACTCACTCAACTAAAATTAAAATGTGAACCATTCCTAACCATGGGGCAATATGAAGTCACCGGGTTAGAATGTTAAAAAGTCGGTAATGAAACCACTTTCTGGCGTACCAGCCTTCCGTACAGGGAGGTACTATTTTTGCCTTCGGGGCTATGAGATAAGGCTGTGGAGGTCAGCACCGATGTACCGCTCCCAGTCATATAAAATTTTGCCTTCGGGGCTATGAGATTAAGGCTGTGGAGGTCAGCACTAATGTACCGCTCCCAGTCATGCGCACTTAAATGGTACTGCCAATCTGAGCTCAAAACCAGAACGTAATTAAAAGATAATGACCTAAAACTGAAACTGTGCCATAATTGAGCATAAGACAGTTTAGTGAGAGCACTAACATCGCAGTAGATGTCCTAGTGTGATACAGTGTTGTGGTCAACATTACTATTCACGTATGAATAGTGGTCAAAGTACTATTCATGGATGAATAGTAGTCAACGGTACTATTTACGATGAATAGTACTATTCATTGAAATTTTATTTCTTGCATGTTTGAACTTACTGAGCCTGTAGCTCACCATTTTTGCTAATGTTGCAGGTAAGCGACCAGCTCAGTAGCTTGTTTGGCTGGATGGCGGACGGGATGGCACGTGTCAAATGGGATAACTGGGCGAGGGATATGGTACTGCCAGAGTCTTGCCGCTGAGCGTAAAGTGAAGGGAAAAAGGGGGAAACAGTCTTTTGTAATTATATATAATTTTACGAAAGTACTGTATTATTTATATTACTTTGTACTTATCAACAAAGTAAATAGTGGAAAAAGATTTTATATGATGTTTAAAAAAAAAAAAAAAAATTTCCCCTCAAACGACATGATTTTAAAAGAGAGAGAGAGATAAGCCGGCGACCCATGAGAGTACAATCTATCGCGGTTAGCGATAAAGCTCAACTGTAATAGTATTGTATGATCTCTACGAGGGGCGGGCCGCCACACAACTCCTTCAGCTAAGCTTGTAATTCTTTAAGCTCGGCCGGTGCCATTCTGTAAGGGGCCTTTGAAATCGGAGACGTTCCTGGCAGCAACTCGATTTCGAAGGTAATCTCTCGATCAGGAGGAAGTCCTGGTAATTCTTCTGGAAATACCTCCACGAACTCGTTGATCACTGGTACCTCGTTCGGTTGTAGTTCTACCTTCTTGGTGGTGTCCTTGACATAAGCTAGATATCCGGTACAGCCACTAGATATCAGCTTTCTTGCCCGCAGGGGACCGATCAGCATTTTCGACTGCTTCTGAGAATGCCCCTGATACTCAAACTGGTCTTTTTCTCCAAACTGGAACACTACTTTTCGTCGTCGACAGTCAATGGTCGCTTGATATTTTGCAAGGAAATCCATTCCAAGGATAACGTCATAATCGACTAACTCTAAGACGACTAAGTCAACGTACAACTCCCTATCAGCAACAATTACTGGTACGTGACGTAACCAGCAATCAGATAATAATACCTCACCAGACGGTAAGGTGGTTTTAAACACTTGGCCAATTTTATCCTTGGCATGACTAACTCTTTCTACAAAGCTATGTGAGACAAATGAATGCGATGCACCGGAGTCAAATAAAATAAGTGCAGGGCTTTGGGCGACAAGAAGCTGACCTATCACCACATTCGAGGTGCCTGCCTCTACATCTTCCCTGGTGTAGGCTAATAGATGTGCCTCGGTCTTTGGTATATTCTCCTGGCCTCCAGGTTGAGTATGCGATCCTTGTATAGCATGGGCCTGGCTCGTCTGTCGGGACTGAAAGGATCCCGGCTGGTTCTGTTGGTTGGATGGGCAGACTCTAGCATAATGGCCTTCTCTACCACAAACAAAGCATGCGGTATTCCCCAGCTTGCACTCGCCCTTGTGCAATCTTCCACATTTTGGGCATGGCTGTCGGTTCTGTACTCCTTCTAAGCCTTGCCTTTGCTGAGTGTTGCGAGTATTTTGGCCCCAATTTTCATTTGGGTTTCCCTTTCGCTTATTGGTGTTCTGCTGGTTCTGGTTATTTTTCTGACCAGGCTTTATTCCTTGACCAGATTTATTACTTTGGCCAGCTTGGTTGTTCTTCTGAGTCTGCTACGCAAGATCTCTTTCTTTCTTCTTCTCCTCCTAGACTTTTGTTCTTTCTTCCTTAACTCGGTTCAGACGATTCTCGGCCCTCATAGCTCTGCTTACACAGTCCGCTACAGTGGTTGGCAGGGTCTCGCCACTTTCCACATTTAGGGCTATATCTTGTCGGAACATATTGATCATCCTCCGTACCCGCTCTTCTTCTGTGGGTACCAAATGTGGACACAGTCGAGCTAATCTGTCGAATTTGCGGCAGGCTTCGGTCACTGTCATCTCGCCTTGCCTCAGCTCATCGAACTCTCTTTGTTGAGCTCGTAGGGTGTCAAGGTTGAAATACTTCCTGTTAAATTCTCCCAGGAAGTCATTCCAGGTCATCCTTCTAACGTCCCTTCGCATCTTTACTGTCTCCCACCAATAACGAGCATCCTTCGTTAATATGCAGGAGGCGCAAAGGACCTTTTCTTGGTCTGTTAGGTCCATAAACTCAAAAATGGTCTGTAGTGAAGCTAACCACTCTTCAGCCTCTAAGGGTTCTATAGATCCCTCAAACTCTTTTGGCTTCATCTTTCGGAACCGTTCATACAATGATCCCTGGTTGGCTCCAGCTCGGGCACCTATTGCTACTTCAGGTACCATTCGGACTGGTGGTGCTACTGGTTCAGGAGCTGGTTGTGGCTCCGGTACTGGTGCTTGAGGTGGAGGGAAATTCGCTTGGGCCCCATTCCTCTGTTCCAGTAGCTCTTGCAGCCTCTGGTTCTGTGTTTCTTGTGCCTCTAGCCGAGCTTGTATGTTGGCTAGGACAGCGGCTAAGTCTGCTTCTTGAGCTTGCTCAGCTCGTGTACGAACCATGTTGCTGTGTCTGACCTATAACAATAGCGACATGGTTTAGTGCTAAATTAGATATTGATTATCTAAAATTAACTTACTTGGACTGAGCAGGTGCAGATGCTGAGATGTCATGGAAGGTCGATAGTAGAACCGCTCGCTCTGATACCAACTCTTGTTGGCGACCCCTCTAGCTTAGGTCGTCCACCTTATCTTGCTTACTTTCTTTATTCTTTGCTTAATCTTACTTAGCTTGCTTGTCTCTATAACTTTCCTCTCCTTGGGGTTTAAAAGATTTGTTCTTGAAAAACTAGGAATATATTTTTTTTTCTTTAACTGGAGGAAACTACTAATTCTTGAAAATTGTGTATACCTAAATATATACATACTACTTAATACTTTTTGTTTTTCCAAAATATATTTTGGAATCTTGTTACTTTAAAGTACGTAAAAATAGAAACATACTTTTAAGCTTGTTTCACTACTTTACATACTACACTCTTGTCTTGTCTTTATACATATATCTCACTATTACACTTTCTTTCTTTTACACCTTGAGTACAGCGGAATTCTGCGAAACGGAACCATAACCCGTCCATGACATCGCTGGGATCTGCCTGCCAGTCCGCTACTCTTGCTTCATACTGCTGTTTGTTTTCCTTTATTACCTACAGCACGAATAGACTAATGAGCTAAAGCTCAGTAAGTACAAACATACATACAAGTAAATAAGCTGAATACACCACTCTAGGGTTAGTCAACTTAGGACCAATTATTTTCTTTAGTCCTATACTGCTTGTTCTTTCTATTCTATTTCTTTCTTTTCTTTGCTTTACTTTATCTGCTTAATCTTTCACTTGTGGGCCCGTGGTTGGACATACCTGGTGCGCGCAGACGAATAGAGGATCAGGGGAGCGACCCACCGATCAACCCTAAGGTCATCTCTGGACTACTGACCTTATAGGTAGTAAGTCATGCCATAAACTACCTCATTATTAACGAGGCAGCGCCACACTTCTGGGGTGGAGGCAGGAAGTTAAGCCATAAACTACCTCATTATTAACGAGGCAGCGCCACAGGGTGGAGGCTATCTGGGAACCTCACAACTGGGGAGGCCAGTACGCCAACCTTAACTTTTAAGTCTTATTAATTGACTTAACTTATTTCTCTTTTCTTTTTCTAATCTTGCTTACTATTCTCGTGAACATGTTAGTATCATGTCACAACTGAATAGCTTAAATGTGTATATATATATAACACAACTTTATGGTAAGTCCATTCGTGAGTAGACAATTAAATGTCCGTACTTACCTTATCAATCTCTTCTCTTCTTCTCTCTAGGATCTTTGATCGCCCTCCTTGTAGGTTGATTTTTGGATCCTACAGACAAACTTTGTCTGTTAATTTCATTTCCATTTATAGCTTTTATTTTTCATTAAAAAGCTTAAATAGAACCTATTTACAACTTTTTGGGCTTTATTTATCATTTCCCCAAATTTTCCCAACTTTTGCAAAATTACGATTTTGCCCCTATATTTTGGCAAAATTACAGTTTTGCCCCTAACGGAATTTTATTGATCCAGACTGCATTTTTGGCCCTCAGGAACTTTTCTGACTCTTTTCTAATCATTACCGGGTTCGTTTCTATTATATTTCCACTTTTCACTTTCCCGACCCTCGGGAAGCACTATTCTGACCCTTACGTCGGTTTAGTGATTTTCTATCGTTTCGGAGCCTCAAATGGACGTTTTACTAGTATTTAAAATGTTCATCTAGACTTTCCCGACCTAGGTCTCCGAGGCTCGGATTTTCCGTACCCGACTTGGACCTTTATTTCATTTCCAAAAACGCCCCCCCCTCGGGGTCGGTTTTTTTTTTTCCGTTTCACTCTCATTTTACATTTTTAGGGGACGATCTACTATTCACGAACCACCCCTTAGGTTTTCCTTATTCAATTCTCCATTAGGGACTCGGGTTTCCGACCCGACCCTAAACTTTTATTTTTAATTCCTATTTTACCCCGAAAGCCGTTTTCGAAATTTCGGCAGCATTTTGGCGTAATTTTAAGGCTTCCGGCGTTAGGTACGCCTCGAACCATATGTACCTGTCACGTACTATACCACAAGCCTATTTTATGTAAAAGTTTTCCAAACTTTTACATAAAAGCTCACAAATTCCAATTTCACATTTTTAACCACATTACAAAATTTTTTCACAATTTTGCCCTTAGTTTTGGTTTCGGTTTTCACCACCGAACCGAACCAAAGTTTCTCAAACTTTTCAACCACTTGTTAGGCTATTAAATGCCATTTTTCTAACACTTTTTCAAGCCCATTTCCTTGTACTTTTCAACTAAATTCTTAGGGTTTTTAAACACTTAAACCCACGGCCTCATTAGAAAACACATGCCAAATATTTTTGTTTCCTTCTTTCAATCACAATTTCCTCATTAACATCACAAAATGCATGATTTCAATCAACCAAACATTACATGAAACATGCAAAATTTTTCACCAAAACCCTAAGTAACACCCACGGCCACCTTGAGTAAATGAACACCAAACTTTTTTTCAAGCTTTTCCATAATGAATTTCATGCTTTATTCTTAACAAAATTCAACTTGAAAGCATGTTAACACATAAATCACACAAATTTCTCATTGCTTACCAATGGTAACCCACGGATTTTCCTTTGGAAAACCAACCAAAAATTGGTTTTTCTTTTAACCAATTGCATGGTTTTCTTCCTCATTACACCCTTAACAAGACCCATCATCAACTTAATGAAAAACAACCAAAACTTTTCCATCTTAATTCACTATTCACCCCACGGTTTTCATGAAGAAAAACCAAGAAAAATTTCAATCCAAGGGAATTTACCTTGTTCACTTTCTTCCTTTGTCTTCAAGTGATGTTTTGCCACACTTTTTGTATAGAAAACTTGAAGAAATAGCTTAATTCTCCTTTGGTCACTCACGGCTCACCATGGAGAATAACTTAGAAAAATTTTTTGTTATGTTTTGCTTGAAAATTGGCTTCGGCCACTTTATTCCCAAACTTGCCGACTTATGCATGGAAGAAAGCCAATTAATTTGGCTCTAAACCAATCAAATTTCAACACCTTTCACCCTAATACTTTCCACCTTTTTCAAAAATTAAAAATGGTTAATTTTGGCCAAATCTTGGCCTTTGGATCAAAAAGTAAATGAATCATGGCCATTCATCCTACCTAACACCAATTTCTTTCCATTTCTTAAATGGATTTATGATGTCATAATTACTAAAGTGAAAGTTGACTTTGACTTTCACTATTCATATTAATTCGACTACTTTTTGACCGATGCCGGTTCGAGCCGAAATTTTCCTGAAATCTTCCCGGCGTGTTCCTGAGGTCTCCTGTGCAGTCGGATCAACTTAATCTGCTTCCGTTTGATCAAAATCAATCCCGGAAGTTTACCGTCTTTTTGAGCTCCGGTTAGGGTTTCAATGCCGGTTTTGGCACCGTTTCACCCGTTTCAACTCAGTGAATTTTTTCCAACACTGAATTCTTACTCGTCAGTATTGTTAGAACATTTTAATATATTCTAAATAATATAAATACATCTATTTCACTCTTTAAATAGTACAAATTATTATATACATATATTTGTACTTTTCTTACTGTGCTCTTACTTTGACTTGCCATATTCTTATCTTTATACTGTTCAGATACCGAAACTACTCCTTTTTGAGCGTTTTGGGCCTGAATTCACTTTCTTACTCATATACTTTATTCTCTACTTATTTTTGGAGATTTTAATTTCCTCCAAAACATTTATTTATTTCTATCAACACTATAATTTGTCTAATTACAACAATAGTGTTTCTTTACATTCTTACTTACAGAACTCATAGAAAACCCTAGATTAAACTAGGTCACACCACTAAAATTCTCTGGTCATCACAAGGTATCTGGCGACAAACTCGACAATGTTATTCTTCATTTCAGGCCACCAAAATCTTTCCTTCAGGTACTTGTACATCTTATTCGCTATCGAATGTACGGAATATGACGTCTCGTAAGGTTCCAAAAGGATTCGCTTCTTGAGTTCTTCATTTTTCAGAACACACACTCTATCTCTGTAGTAGAGTACATCATCCTTAGGAATCTTAAACTCTGAACTTTGGTCCTCTATAGCCTCCTTTTTGAGCTTGTTCAGGGACAATTCGAAGCTTTGACCGATCTTGATCTCTTCTTGGAGCGTCGATTGGAGGGTCATGTCAGAAAACCTCCCTGTCAAAATCTTGATCTCGCTATCGCATAGCTCCTTTATAGCGCTCCTAACAAGGCACTAATAGTCATAGGCATAGTAATATACTTCTGACTCTGTGCATCGGCCACCTTATTGGCTTTCCCCGGATGGTATAGGATCTCACGGTCGTAATCCTTACCAACTCTAGCCATCTACGCTGCCTCATATTGAGCTCTTTCTGTGTGAAGATACATTTGAGGCTCTAGTGGTCGATGTAAATCTCGCACGTGACTCCGTACAGGTAGTGCCTCCATGCTTTTATCGTAAAAACTATCGCTACTAGCTCCAGATCACGCGTTGGGTAGCTCTTCTCAAGGTTTTTGAGTTGTCGTGAAGCATACGCGACTACTCTACCACTCTGCATCAACACAATTTCCAACTTGGTTTTAAATGCGGCGCTTAAATCACAAAGCTTCCCTGACCAACATTTGAAATGGTCAGCATTGGAGCGCTTATGAGTCTTCATTTCAGCTCTTGAAAGCTTTCCTCACACTTGTCGATTCACTTATACCTCTGTCCCTTCTTGGTGAGCGCTGTGAGCGGAGCAGCTAACTTTGAGTAGCCTTTGACTAAGTGTAGGTAGCATCCTGTTAGTTTAAAGAAATTGTGAATTCCCGTTACATTCCTCTGAGCTAGCCACGTGCTAACTGCATCAATTTTCATCGGGTCCACAAATACTCCTTCCTTAGGGACTACGTGGCCTAAGAAATGGACCTTCTCTAGCCAAAACTCATACTTGGAGAACTTGGCGTATAACTGATGGTCCTGTTACATGCATAAAATGATCCTTAAGTGCTCTTCGTGCTCTTCCTTCGTCTTAGAGTGTATAAGTATGTCATCGATGAACACAATGACAAACTTATCCAAATAGTCCTTGAACATGCGGTTCATTCGGTTCATGAAAGTTGCTGGTGTGTCCGTTAATCTGAGCGACATGAACAGAAACTCGTAATATCCGTACCGCGTTTGAAAGGCTATTTTGGGTACATCTTCATTCCTGATTCGTAGTTGATGGTACCCGGGACGTAGATCGATTTTCGAGAACACTGCAGTGTTTTGGAACTGATCAATTAGATCGTCAACCCGTGGCAATGGATGCTTGTTCTTAATCGTAATCCTATTAAACTCTCTGTAGTCGATGCACATTCTCAGTGGTCCATCTTTCTTCTTCACGAATGGTATGGGTGCTCTCCAGGGTGAATAGCTCTGTCGCATGAATCCCTTATCTATTTAGTCCTTTAGCTGGGCTTGGAGCTCCTTTAGCTCTATAGGGCCTATTCCGTAGGGGGCCTCAAAGATGGGGCTGATTCTAGTAGACGTTCAGTCTCGAACGAGATCCCGCACTCTGGTTGGAGTCCTGCCAGATCTTCTGGAAATATCTCCATGAATTCCCTGACTATCGGTATGTTGTTGGGTCCTATCTCTATTCCTTGAGTCTTATCTGCTACGTATACTAGGAAGTCCGTGCATCCACTGGATAGCATCTCGCGAGCCTTCACTGCTGATATCAACGTCTTTGGTTGCTCTGGCGACAAACCCTTATAGATGAACTTTTCACATCCGATTGGTTCGAAAACGATTTTCCGCCTTCAACAGTTTATGACAACGTTGTGTCCTAAGCTTTTTTTTTTTTTTTGGCAGAATCTGATGATGCAACGAATGGGTGGCTCCAGAATCAAGTAGAACTAACGCATCAAAGTTGGCGATAGAAAGCAGGCCTGTCACCATTGTAGAAGTTACAGCTTCAAAGTCACTCCCCGTGTAAGCATAGATTCTCCCTTAGCTGTCTGAAGCTTTCAGTATACCTTGTGTGATTGAAGGGTCTTCGATCCTGGTCTGGTTGGTGTGAAGTTGATTATTCCCAGTGCGGGGTTGATTCTGTCGATTCTGCAGGTTGAAGTGGCAAAATTTTTTTTTTTTTGGCATAGTGGCCTTCCTTGCCACAGATGAAACAATCACTTGCTCTCTGCTTGCATTCTCCTGGGTGTCTATTTTCGCATCTCGTGCATGTCGGGTATTGGCTGTCATTCCTTCCTGGTCGTCTCTCTTCTGGGGAAATTCTTCGGTGAATCTTGATTGCCTTAATTCCCCTTTTCTCTTGTTGTTGTTATGGGAATGCCTACTATTCTGGCCGGTTCCCACATTCTGCCCTCTGTATTGTGACTCGGGGTTCTGCTTCTCCTGAGCCTACTCGGCTTGCGTTTTCTCCTCCTTTCGTGCCTTAAAATTCTACGCCTTTCGCTCCTTATCATGAACCGACCAGTACTCAGCTCAGATAGCCTTGCTGACACATTCTACTAGTGTCGCTGGTTCGTGGCTTCAGCTACAGACCCAAACTGTGATTTCTGTTCTGAACATCTTCAGCATTCGTCTAACTCTCTCCTTTTAGTCGGTACCAAATCTGGAAAAAGTTGAGCCAACTACTCAAACTTCTTGACTGCCTCCATAATAGTCATACTACCTTGCTGCAGGTTGTCAAACTCGTCTTACTGCGCTACTAGTGCTTCCTCGTTAAAGTACATCTCCTTGAATTCCTCAATGAAATCGCTCCAGCTCATCTCTCTAATGTTCCTCCTAATGGTTACCATCTTCCACCACTAACGAGCCTCATTGCGCAGGGTGAAGGATGTGCACATCACTTTCTCTCTCTATCTGTTAACCCTATAAAATCCAAGATTACTTGGATATCCGTTAGCCAATCATCGGCCTCTATAGGGTTGGTGATTCTTAAGAATTCTAACGCTTTCATGCGTCGGAATCTCTCATACAAGTCGCCTTCCCTAGGGATTACCAAAAAAAAAACAATTGCTGCTATGAGAGTAGCCATTACTATAGGCGCTAGTGCCTCCTATGCTGGAGGAGCTGCTTGTTCCCTCAGAGTTTTTGGGGCTACTAGAGCCTCCTGTGCTGGCATCTCTACTGACTGCGGTGCCTGGGGTTGCTGGTCCAGCTGTTCCCTAAGCTGGTTTAGCTCTCGTTGCTAGTTCTCTATCATCTCTCGCATGGCTGCGATCTGTGCTATCAACTCATTCTCTCAGGATGCTAGGTTTAACTAAGCTCTCGTTCTTGCCATGTTTTCCTATGTAACCCTATCGTACAGTGGGAAAGAAGATATAAGTCTCTTAAATTCTGTACTTGGGACTCGTATCACATATCATTTTCTTTCTTACTTAACAATCTTACTTAAACATTATGGATATAAATATACATACTATATCCATCTTTCTTTCTCTCATACTGTGATGTTCAATACAATTGCCACATTGTATTGGGACATCGTCTGAGTGCTAGGATTCGTCCTGCACTTTCTGTCATATCATACTCACACTGTGGAAAAAATTTATATCTGGCCCCTAGGGCAAAGCTTTACTGCTTATCTCATTATATATTTCAGATAATATATATACATATATTCAAGATTCTAGTTCAGTGGGAGTGACACACACTTCCCTTATACGATCCCATTAAGTACATTATGCTATAACTGATGGGGGAGAGCTACTGCTTCCCTCTATATATTTTCATAACTAACATTCCCGCAGAAGCGTTACTACTATTGGAAGGACAATCCTGATTCAGTATCAGGCATCTCCTCATCGTCACTATCACTAAGTGAGTACTCCTCTTCTTCTCAGTCGAAACTGACCTCGTCATCGCTAGCTATGATGACTTGGGGTTCGTACATCCCCATCTATTCGTCATTACTAAAGCGGTTGGGGATCTCCTCTCCCTCATCGTCGGGATGGGCGTCGGAAAGAGTCTCGTTATCTTCCTCTTTCATGGGGTGTTCAGGAGACATACGGGCTGGTTCGGGGTTCTCCATCGGCTCCCTATTGCCCTCGTGTACTTCTGGCTGGTGCTCAACCATGAACTCTTCATTGGCCAGTTGGGGTGCTGGTTCTATTGGGTCACCCTCCATAATGGCGGCTGCTATAATGCCTTGGGCTTGTGCAGGGTTCCTGGGGTTGAGCACTTTTCTCTCGGCATTCACTATCTCCTTGATAAGGCTTACTAGTCCTGCTTGATCGCTCTTCTAATTCTGTTTGGCAAGGTCTCTTTCTCTCTTTGGGTCTCCTCCTGTCTTGATCCACTTTTGTCTCGGAATGTATTGTAGAAGTCCATATCGGTTCCTTGTAGCGAACAACATACGTTAGAACTGTATCGCCGGACATCAGCTGCAGTCTTTCAGTCCGATGAACAAATTCTCGTATATCCATAACTCTAGAGAACTTAGGCGGTTTCACTCCCCGCTTACCCATAAAGAAAAACTGAGGCTGATGCTGGACTCCTCTCAGAGATTGGCTCGATCGTGGTATGGCGAAACTCGACGCAGTTAAGAGCTCATCCTGGTCATAAGGATCCCGATACACACTAGAGTATCTTCTTGACAGATATCAACAGCCAACAGGACTCAGTTATCCTGATCAATGGCGTACAATCAGGGAATCACTTTGATAACATGAAACCAGTCCTGACATTCTCATAGAGTGCAGGAGTACTGTTTGCCACTCGAAACTTAGTGGACAACTAGCTCTGAAGATTGGTACAACTCGAGTAGCAATCCATGTTCCTTCTCTGAGCAGTTCTCTAGCATTGCACGATCGTGATTTTTCGTATAATGATCTCAGCATCTTTTCATCTTATCCTCGCCATCATAGATTTCGTCGTTTCATTACTATAAAATGTTATCTTCAATAGATAAACATTTACCGACTAAAAAAATAAAACTAACTTACTTGGACAGATGAGGCAGGCATGCGGCGATGTGAAGTAGGATGGCAGGAAACCGGCTCTGATACCAACTGTGACGCCCCGTGCCCTCAGCGGCCCGGACCGTCACTGAAAACTATATTACTTAACTTGCTTCTTTAACTTTTACTTATACTTTCTCTTTAAAACCGATACTTAAACTTGCTGAATTTAATACCATAAATTTAGAGGGATTTTTTTTTTATATATACGCGTACGTATTTACTATTCACGTACGTATACTATTAAAATGCGGAATTTGAAAAACATAAGGATTTAAATTATACATACACAATTATATACTTGTTTATCTGATTACTATTCATCATATACTATTTAAATATACTACTCATACATATACTGTTTACTGTTCTAAAATACCGTTTAACCTTTACTATTCAAAATACTATTTAACTGTCACCATTCAAAATATTATTTACTCATACTGTGCGAAAGAATACTCGCGGTGTATCCATAACCTCATCCTCACATCCACCTCCGCCACCATCATCGTCCCTTGATGTTTACGCTATAGGATGCTTACCTACAGCATGAACACACTCCGTGAGCTTTACGCCCAGTAAGTACAACATGTTAACCGCAAAACATGTTTAGAACATAGTACATACTCAAAATCATAACCATGACATATATCACTTAATAAATCACATACCATATAAGCATATCACATATCAGCTCACATATTATGTCATCACATAACATGTCATAACAGTGAATATAAACTTCACATACTTTATGCATGACAGAAGCATCATGTACTGTATGTACTCTACTGAAAAAGAAAGCATAGCGAACTATAACTAATGCATGGTCCGGTTATGTTCATTTATGCTTCAAACTTCTCTTTTCTTTTCTTGTCTATTTAGGGCCCATGTGTCATTACCGTGTGCGCGCAGACCAACGGTAACTCCCGAGGTCAACTAATGCCAAAGAGCCATCAACTGATGCTCAACTTTTGGCCTTAACTTTCTTTAACTGGAAACCCCTTCGACTGAAGGAGCCGGTACGACACACCTATTTATTTCCATCTTGTTTAACTGTTCTAGCCATACGCTTCTCTAAGCTGTCCCCAATCCTGCGCTGTAGGGATCTATGGCTTCTATCTTGTTCTTTCATCAATCTACTCGATTGTGAAACTATATGCTCTTATGTATGCGGTGCAGCATCGTGTGCAAGATACATACTTAAAATACTGGAAAAGCATCATTTTAAATTCATTTTATCAATGCTGTAGGCGGAGTTGTACTTACCTGTTAGCAGACAGTTTATACTCTCGCCTTCGTCACAATACAGGTACCTCCCTGCAATCATAATACATTTCGTTAACATTTACTCTTAGGTCACTATGGTCATTAGTGACTAATAAAAACTCTATCGTTAGTGATACCGATCCTTGTCGGTACTAATTGCCCTCTTCTTAAGAATTTGATTTTCTAATCATTGTTAATTAATTTATTTACCCAATAAATTAATTAACATCGCTCTTAGGTCACTCTATCGTTAGGAACTAATAAACTTATCGTTGTGTGGTACCGATGCCTGTCGGTACCCAACTGTGACAACCGGGAAATTCAGGCAATTCTCGGATGAAAATGTACAATTGTATGTATATAACAATTTGTAATATTTAAAGAGTGAAATAAATGTATATATATTGTTTAGAATATATGAAAATATTCTAACAATACTGACAAGTAAGAATTCAGTGTTGGAAAAATTCACTGAGTTGAAACGGGTAAAACGGTGCAAAACCGGCATTGAAAACCCTAACCGGAGCAATAAAAGACGGTAAACTTCCGGGATTGATTTTGATCAAACGGAAGCAGTTTAAATTGATCCGACTGCACAGGAGACCTCAGGAACACGCCGGGACGATTTCAGGAAAATTTCAGCTCAAACCGGTATCGGTCAAAAAGTAGTCGAATTAATGTGAATAGTGAAAGTCAAAGTCAACTTTCACTTTAGTATTTATAACATCATAAATCAAAATTTATAAATGAAAGAAATAGGGTGGTTGGTGAAATTAAAGGCCATGATTCATCCACTTTTTGATCTAAAGGCCAAGATTTGGCCAAAATTTACCCTTTCTAAATTTTGAAAAATGGGGAAAGAAATGGTGTTGAAAGATGTCAAATTTTCATTGGTTTAGAGCCAAATTAATTGGCTTCCCTTTATGCATAAGTCGGCAACATTTTAACTAAAAGGCCGAGACTTTGTTTCATGCCAAAAACAAAGAAAAATTTGCTAAGTTTTTTTTCTTCCATGGTGTACGTGAGCCACCCAAGGGAAACCAAGCTTTTTCTTCAAAATTTCTTCACAAAAAGAGTGCCAAAGTATTCCTAGAAGACAAAGGAAGCATTAGACCAAGGTAATTCCCTTTTGCACTTAATTTTTCATGGTTTTTCTTCATAAAATCCGTGGGTGAATAGTGAGAAAAAGATGGAAAATTTTTGGTTGTTTTCCATTGAATTGATGTTGGGTTATGTTAAGGATGAAATAAGGAAGAAAACCATGTAATTTGTTTAAAGAAAAACCAAAATTTTGTTGGTTTTTCAAGGGTAAATCCGTGGGTTACCTTGAGTAATCTATGAGAAAAATTTATGGTTTAATTGTTAACTTGCTTCCAAGTTTAATTTGGTGAAGAATAAAGCTTGTATTTCATTGTGGAAAGTTTGAAAAAAAATTTTGGTATGCATTTTCATAAGGTGGCCGTGGGGTTTCCTAAAGGTTAGGAAGAAAATTTTGCTTAATTTATGTAGTATTTGGTTGATTGGAATTATGCATTTTAATATGCAAAAGATGAATTTATAATTGAAAGCATGAAACAAAAATGTTGAGTATGATTTCCATTCATGAGGCCGTGGGTTATAACCTTAGGAAATTTGGTTGAAAATGCCAAGAAAATGGGCTTGAAAATGTGTTAAAAAAAAACATGACATTGAATGGCCTAAAGTGTGGTGAAAGTTTGACAAATTTTTGGTTCGGTTTGGTTGTGAAAACCGAAACCAAATTAAGGGCAAAATTGTGAAAAAAAAGAAAAAAATTTTGTAATGTGGTTGAAAATGTGAAATTGGAAATTTGTGAGCTTTTATGTAAAAATTTGGAAAACTTTTACATAAAATAGGCTTGTGGTATAGTACGTGGCAGGTACATATGGTTCGAGGCGTACATAACGCTGGAAGCCCTAAAATTACGCCGAAATGCTGCCGAAATTTTGAAAACGGCATTCGGGGCAAAATGGGAATTAAAAATAAAAAGTTTGGGGTCGGGTCGGAAACCCGAGTCCCTAATGAAAAAATTGAATAAGGGAAATTTAAGGGGTGGTTCGTGAATAGTAACCCATCCCCTTGAAAATGTAAAACGTGAGTGAAATTGAAAAAAACGGACCCCGAGGGGGGCGTTTTTGGAAATGAAATAAAGGTCCGAGTCGGGAACGGAAAACCCGAGCCTCGGAGACCTAGGTCGGGAAAGTCTAGATGAACGTTTTAAATACTAGTGAAACGTCCATTTAAGGCTCCGAAACGATAGAAAATCGCTAAACCGACGTAAGGGTCGGAATAGTGCTTCCCGAGGGTCGGGAAAGTGAAAAATGGAGATAAAATAGAAACGAACCCGGTAATGATTAGAAAAGAGTCAGAAAAGTTCCTGAGAGCCAAAAATGCAGTCTGGATCGATAAAATTCCGTCAGGGGCAAAACTGCAATTTTACCAAAATATTGGGGTAAAATCGTAATTTTGTAAAAGTTGGGGGAAAATGGTGAAAATAATAAATAAAGCCTAAAAAGTTATAAATAGGTTTTATTTAAGCTTTTTAATGAAAAATAAAAGCTACAAATGGAAATGAAATTAACAGACAAGGTTTTGTCTGTAGGATCCCAAAATCGACCTACAAGGAAGGCGATTCAAGATCCAGGAGAGAGAAAGGAAAGAGGCTGATAAGGTAAGTTCAGACATTTACCTGTCTACAACATATAGCATTATTGTTGCTAACTTTAATTTACTAACTATAAGTTAGGTACAGATGTGCTACGGGCACTATTATAGAGTAGAGAGAGACGTATTGTGCTACGGGCACTATAAGAATGGGACACATGGTTAATTGTGCTTCGGGCACTTATGGGCGACCCCTCTAGCTTAGGTCGTCCACCTTATCTTGCTTGCTTTCTTTATTCTTTGCTTAGTCTTACTTAGCTTGCTTGTCTCTAAAACTTTCTTCTCCTTAGGGTTTAAAAGATTTGTTCTTGAAAAACTAGGAATATTTTTTTTTTAACTGGAGGAAACTACTAATTCTTGAAAATTGTGTATACATAAATATATATGTACTTCTTAATACTTTTTGTTTTTCCAAAATATATTTTGGAGTCTTGTTACTTTAAAGTACGTAAAAATAGAAACACACTTTTAAGCTTGTTTCACTACTTTACATACTACACTCTTGTCTTGTCTTTATACAAATACCTCACTATTACACTTTCTTTCTTTTACACCTTGAGTACAGCGGAATTCTGCGAAACGGAACCATAACCCGTCCATGACATCGCTGGGATCTGCCTGCCAGTCCGCTACTCTTGCTTCATACTGCTGGTTGTTTTCCTTTATTACCTACAGCACGAATAGACTAATGAGCTAAAGCTCAGTAAGTACAAACATACATACAAGTAAATAAGCTGAATACACCACTCTAGGGTTAGTCAACTTAGGACCAATTATTTTCTTTAGTCCTATACTACTTGTTCTTTCTATTCTATTTCTTTCTTTTCTTTGCTTTACTTCTTCTGCTTAATCTTTCACTTGTGGGCCCGTGGTTGGACGTACCTGGTGCGCGCAGACCAATAGAGGATCAGGGGAGCGACCCACCGATCAACCCTAAGGTCATCTCTGGACTACTGACCTTATAGGTAGTAAGTCATGCCATGAACTACCTCATTATTAACGAGGCAGCGCCACACTTCTGGGGTGGAGGCAGGAAATTAAGCCATAAACTACCTCATTATTAACGAGGCAGCGCCACACTTCTGGGGTGGAGGCTATCTGGGAACCTCACAAATGGGGAGGCCGGTACGCCAACCTTAACTTTTAAGTCTTATTATCTGACTTATCTTATTCCTCTTTTCTGTTTCTGATCTTGCTTACTATTCTCGTGAACATGTTAGTATCATGTCACAAACTGAATAGCTTAAATGTGTATATATATATAACACAACTTTATGGTAAGTCCATTCGTGAGTAGACAATTAAATGTCTGTACTTACCTTATCAATCTCTTCTCTTCTTCTCTCTAGGATCTTTGATCGCCCTCCTTGTAGGTCGATTTTTGGATCCTACAGACAAACTTTGTCTGTTAATTTCATTTCCATTTATAGCTTTTATTTTTCATTAAAAAGCTTAAATAGAACCTATTTACAACTTTTTGGGCTTTATTTATCATTTCTCCAATTTTTCCCCAACTTTTGCAAAATTACGATTTTACCCCTATATTTTGGCAAAATTACAGTTTTGCCCCTGACGGAATTTTATTGATCCAGACTGTATTTTTGGCCCTCAGGAACTTTTCTGACTCTTTTCTAATCATTACCGGGTTCGTTTCTATTACATTTCCACTTTTCACTTTCCCGACCCTCGGGAAGCACTATTCCGACCCTTACGTCGGTTTAGTGATTTTCTGTCGTTTCGGAGTCTCAAATGGACGTTTTACTAGTATTTAAAACGTTCATCTAGACTTTCCCGACCTAGGTCTCCGAGGCTCAGATTTTCCGTACCCGACTCGGACCTTTATTTCATTTCCAAAAACGCCCCCCCTCGGGGTCGGTTTTTCCGTTTCACTCTCATTTTACATTTTTAGGGGACGGTCTACTATTCACGAACCATCCCTTAGGTTTTCCCTATTCAATTCTCCGTTAGGGACTCGGGTTTCCGACCTGACCCTAAACTTTTATTTTTAATTCCTATTTTACTCCAAAAGCCGTTTTCGAAATTTCGGCAGCATTTCGGCGTAATTTTAAGGCTTCCGGCGTTAGGTACGCCTCGAACCATATGTACCTGTCACGTACTATACCACAAGCCTATTTTATGTAAAAGTTTTCCAAACTTTTACATAAAAGCTCACAAATTCCAATTTCACATTTTTAACCACATTACAAAATTTTTTCACAATTTTGCCCTTAGTTTTGGTTTCGGTTTTCACCACCAAACCGAACCAAAATTTCTCAAACTTTTCAACCACTTTTTAGGCTATTCAATGCCAATTTTTAACACTTTTTCAAGCCCATTTCCTTGTACTTTTCAACTAAATTCTTAGGGTTTTTAAACACTTAAAACCCACGGCCTCATTAGTGAAAAACATGCCAAATTTTCTTTTCATTCTTTCAATCAAAATTTCATCATTCACATCATAAAATGCATGATTTCAATTAACCAAACATCACCTAAAAGCATGAAAATTTTTCTTCCAAAACCCTAAGTAACCCCACGGCCACTTTGAGTAAATGAACACCAAAATTTTTTTTTCAAGCTTTTCCATAATGAATTTCATGCTTTATTCTTAACAAAATTCAACTTGAAAGCATGTTAACACATAAATCACACAAATTTCTCATTGCTTACCAATGGTAACTCACGGGTTTTCCTTTGGAAAACCAACCAAAAATTGGTTTTTCTTTTAACCAATTGCATGGTTTTCTTCCTTATTACACCTTTAACAAAACCCATCATCAACTTAATGAAAAACACCTAAAATTTTTCCATCTTTTTCTCACTATTCACCCACGAATTTCATGAAGAAAAACCATGAAAAATTAAGTGAAAAAGGAAGTTACCTTAGTCTAATGCTTCCTTTGTCTTCAAGGAGTGTTTTGACACTCTTTTTGTGAAGAAATGTTGAAGGAATTACTTGGTTCTCCTTTGGTCACCCACGGCTCCCCATGGAAAATAACTTAGCAAAAATTTTTGTTATGTTTTGCTTGAAAATTGGCTTCGGCCACTTTATTCCCAAACTTGCCGACTTATGCATGGAAGAAAGCCAATTAATTTGGCTCTAAACCAATCAAATTTCAACACCTTTCCACCTAATTCTTTCCACCTTTTTCAAAAATTAAAAATGGTTAATTTTGGCCAAATCTTGGCCTTTAGATCAAAAAGCAATTGAATCATGGCCATTCATCCTACCTAACACCAATTTCTTTCCATTTCTTAAATGGATTTATGATGTCATAATTACTAAAGTGAAAGTTGACTTTGACTTTTACTATTCACATTAATTCGACTACTTTTTGACCGATACCGGTTCGAGCTGAAATTTTCCTGGAATCGTCCCGGCGTGTTCCTGAGGTCTCCTGTGCAGTCGGATCAATTTAAATTACTTCCGTTTGATCAAAATCAATCCCGGAAGTTTACCGTCTTTTTGAGCTCCGGTTAGGGTTTCAATGCCGGTTTTGGCACCGCTTCACCCGTTTCAACTCAGTGAATTTTTTCCAACACTGAATTCTTACTCATCAGTATTGTTAGAACATTTTAATATATTCTAAACAATATAAATACATCTATTTCACTCTTTAAATAGTACAAATTATTATATACATATATTTGTACTTTTCTTACTGTGCTCTTACTTTGACTTGCCATATTCTTATCTTTATACTGTTCAGATACCGAAACTACTCCTTTTTGAGCGTTTTGGGCCTGAATTCACTTTCTTACTCATACACTTTATTCTCTACTTATTTTTGGAGATTTTAATTTCCTCCAAAACATTTATTTATTTCTATCAACACTATAATTTGTCTAATTACAACCATAGTGTTTCTTTACATTCTTACTTACAGAACTCATAGAAAACCCTAGATTAAACTAGGTCACACCACTAAAATTCTCTGGTCGTCACAGCACTAGAGCGAGGTTAATGAAACTCACTCCCCTAAAATTAAAATGTGAACCATTCCTAACCACGGGACAATGTGAAGTCACCGGGTTAGAATTTTAAAAAGTCGGTAATGAAACCACTTTCTGGCGTACCAGCCTTCCGTACAGGGAGGTACTATTTTGCCTTCGGGGCTATGAGGATAAGGCTGTGGAGGTCAGCACTGATGTACCGCTCCCAGTCATGTACTATTTTGCCTTCGGGGCTATGAGATTAAGGCTGTAGAGGTCAGCACTGTGACGCCCCGTGCCCTCAGCGGCCCGGACCGTCACTGAAAACTATTATTACTTAACTTGTTTCTTTAGCTTTTACTTATACTTTCTCTTTAAAACCGATACTTAAACTTGCTGAATTTAATACCATAAATTTAGAGGGATTTGTTTTTTATATATACGCGTACGTATTTACTATTCACGTACGTATACTATTAAAATGTGGAATTTGAAAAACATAAGGATTTAAATTATACATACACAATTATATACTTGTTTATCTGATTACTATTCACCAGATACTATTTAAATATACTACTCATACATATACTATTTACTGTTCTAAAATACCGTTTAACCTTTACTATTCAAAATACTATTTAACTGTCACCATTCAAAATATTATTTACTCATACTGTGCGGAAGAATACTCGCGGTGTATCCATAACCTCATCCTCACATCCACCTCCGCCACCATCATCGCCCCTTGATGTTTACGCTATAGGATGCTTACCTACAGCATGAACACACTCCGTGAGCTTTACGCCCAGTAAGTACAACATGTTAACCGCAAAGCATGTTTAAAACATAGTACATACGTAAAATCATAGGCATGACATATATCACTTAATAAATCACATACCATATAAGCATATCACATATCAGCTCACATATCATGTCATCACATAACATGTCATAACAGTGAATATAAAACTTCACATACTTTATGCATGACAGAAGCACCGTGTACTGTATGCACTCTACTGAAAAAGAAAGCATAGCGAACTATAACTAATGCATGATCCGGTTATGTTCATTTATGCTTCAAACTTTTCTTTTTTTTTTTCTCTTCTTGTCTATTTAGGGCCCATGTGTCAGTACCGTGTGCGCGCAGGCCAACGGTAACTCCCGAGGTCAACTAATGCCGAAGAGCCATCAATTGATGCTCAACTTTTGGCCTTAACTTTCTTTAACTAGAAACCCCTTCGACTGAAGGAGCCGGTACGACACACCTATTTATTTCCATCTTGTTTAACTGTTCTAGCCACACGCTTCTCTAAGCTGTCCCCAATCCTACGCGGTAGGGATCTATGGCTTCTAACTTGTTCTTTCATCAATCTACTCGATTGTGAAACTATATGCTCTTATGTATGCTGTGCAGCATCGTGTGCAAGATACATACTTAAAGTACTGGAAAAGCATCATTTTAAATTCATTTTATCCATGCTGTAGGCGGAGTTGTACTGACCTGTCATCAGACAGTTTATACTCTCGCCTTCGTCACAATACAGGTATCTCCCTGTAATCATAATACATTTCGTTAACATTTACTCTTAGGTCACCGTGGTCATTAGTGACTAATAAAAATTCTCGTTATGTGGTACCGATCCTTATCGGTACTAATTGCCCTCTTCTTAAGAATTTGATTTTCTAATCATTGTTAATTAATTTATTTACCCAATAAATTAATTAACATCGCTCTTAGGTCACTCTATCGTTAGGAACTAATAAACTTATCGTTGTGTGGTACCGATGCCTATCGGTACCCAATTGCTCTACCTTGGGAAATTTGATATCTAATTTTTAATCGTGCTTGATTAATTTGTCTACTTGACAAATTAATCACTGTCTCTCACTATCCCATTCAGACTTGGTCCTTGACTGGCTAACCGACCAGTCAACTGACTGAATACCTCCCGTATGACCATTTAGCCTGTCGGGTTACCGTTACCAATGTAATCGCCCCAAATTTTATACTTCGGTCGCACCCGTCCCTCGGGTGGTACTATTCTGACATAGGGGTCGTTTTCTTACATTACAAAATTTCTAATGGCGCGGTTCACTAATCCTCACAACGTCCGTCCTTCATTCCCGGACCTAGGTTATCGAGGGGGCTCAGATTTCCATCCCAATCACATTTTCACCCCTCGTTTCCTCAAATACCCCTTTGTGCCGTTTTAGTAATTTCGGCAGCATTTCCGCTTAATTTTGGGGTTTCCGACGTTTAGGAAACGCCTCAAAACCATCTAACCTATTCTAACCTGCCACGTACTAAACCAGAGGCCTAATTTTTACGTAAAAGCTCCGCTTTTTACGTAAAAATATTCACATTTCTTCACATTTTCTTTTTCGACATTTCATCCCTTTTTCTTACAATTCCTCAAGTCAGTAAACCGTAATTCATACATAATTATTTCTAATAATAAATTGAGGAATCAAGGGATCAAAACCACTACCAAAATCGTTCCCGTCGGCGGTCGGACGAACCGTTTGGTCTCCACCGCACAATCTTTGAATCGGCGTTCCTCACTTTTGAAACTTCGGTTTGCAATTCCGATGCCGCAGATGTGTCCGGAACGTCAAAAATAGGCCAACGGGCCATTCTTCAATTTTCGGTCTCCGGTCGCCGTTGACCGGCGTTGACTGCCGTTGACCGGTCGCTGACCGACGTTGTGGCGGCCCGCCCCTTGTGGAGATCATACAATACTATTACAGTTGAGCTTTATCGCTAACTGCGATAGATTGTACTCTCATGGGTCGCCGGCTTATCTCTCTACTCTTTTTAAATCATGACGTTTTTGGGAAATTTTTTTTTTTTCATTTCATTTTTTTTTTTTTTAACATCATGTAAAACCTTTCCCACTATTTACTTTGTTGATAAGTACAAAGTAATATAAATAATACAGTACTTTCGTAAAATATATATAATTACAAAAGACTGTTTCCCCCTTTTTCCCTTCACTTTAACGCTCAGCGGCAAGACTCTGGCAGTACCATATCCCTCGCCCAGTTATCCCATTTGACACGCGCCATCCCGTCCGCATCCAGTCAAACAAGCTACTGAGCTGGTCGCTTACCTGCAACATTAGCAAAAATGGTGAGCTACAGGCTCAGTAAGTTCAAACATGCAAGAAATGAAATTTCTATGAATAGTACTATTCATCGTGAATAGTACCTTTGACCACTGTTCATACGTGAATAGTAACCTAGTATGGTGAACCGTGAATAGTCCCTTATTCATCGTGAAATTTCCACCAGAACTGTAACTTCAAGTCCTGATACATTTTGCTCGCTCCGGGATGAACCGAATATGGTGTCTCGTGGGCTTCTGACATGATCCGTCTTCTAAGTTCCTCATCAGCTGGAACATTTATCCTTCCTTGATAAAAGATTATTCCATTCTTGGAAATTCCTTCTTGAGAACTTGTCATTGCTGGATCTCGCCTCTGAGCTTCCTTTATATCCTCAAATAGCGATGATTCCACTTGGAGTGCAGCTAATCTTCCAGATTTCAGCTCCAAGTTCAAAGAATTTATCTCTTGCTGCAATGGCTTCGGAAGCCTGTTTATTGGTAGCTGGTGCGATATAGTAGACTTTCTACTTAGAGCATCCGCTACACGGTTGGCCTTCCCTGGATGGTATAGGATTTCACAATCACAATTCTTCACCAGTTCCAACCATCGCCTTTGCCGCATATTGAGCTCTTTTTGCGTGAAGAAATACTTCAGGCTTTGGTGATCAGTGAAAATCTGACATTGAGCTCCATAGAGATAGTGTCGCCAAATTTTAAGTGCGAACACTACTGCAGCAAGTTTAAGGTCATGCATAGGATAATTCCTTTCATGCTCCTTTAATTGACGGGAAGCATAGGCAATCACCTTGCCATTTTGCATTAGGACTGCTCCCAATCCTATTTTCGATGCATCACTGTAGATCACAAACTTCTCCCCTTCAGTGGGAAGCGTAAGGATTGGTGCGCTTGTCAGTCGCCTCTTTAACTCCTGGAAGCTTCTTTCGCATTCCGTAGTCTACTCGTACTTCCTTTCCTTGCGTGTAAGAGCAGTAAGAGGTGCAGCTAGTCGCGCAAATCCCTCTACAAATCGCCGATAATAACCAGCCAATCCCAAGAAACTGCATATTTCTGTCACACTCTTGGGTGCAGGCCACTGGTTAATTGCTTCTACCTTTGTCGGATCTACAGCAATACCTTCCTGGGATACAACATGTCCAAGGAAATGTACTCTGTCCAGCCAAAATTCACATTTTGAGAATTTGGCATACAGTTGATGCTTCCTTATCGTGTTCAGCACGATCCTCAGATGTTCTTTGTGCTCCTCTTGAGTCTTCGAGTATATAAGAATGTCATCAATAAATACAATGACAAACTTATCCAAATACTCTTTAAAAATTCTGTTCATCAGGTCCATGAACGCTGCCGGCGCATTTGTTAATCCAAATGGCATCACAAGAAACTCGTAGTGACCATAACGAGTCCTAAACGCCGTCTTAGGAATATCACTCTCTTTGATTCTCACCTGGTGATATCCTGACCGTAAGTCGATTTTGGAAAATACCGCTGCACCTTTTAACTGGTCGAATAGGTCATCAATTCTAGGTAACGGATACCTATTTTTGATCATAACCTTATTCAACTCCCGGTAATCAATGCACAGTCGGAAAGTCCATCCTTTTTCTTGACGAATAACACAGGTGCACCCCATGGAGAAAAACTCGGCCTGATGAATCCCTTATCCAAAAGCTCCTTTAATTGTACCTGTAGCTCCTTCAACTCCACTGGAGCCATGTGGTATGGTGCTTTGGAAATGGGTGCTGTTCCAGGCATCAACTCAATTTCAAACGAGATTTCTCTCCCTGGCGATATCCCTGGTAACTCTTCTGGAAATACGTCAAGAAACTCATTAACCACAGAAACATCTTCAGGTTGAAGCTTCTGTTCCTCTGCAGTATCCACCACATATGCCAGATATCCCATGCAACCACTGGCTATCAGCTTGCTTGCTCTCAGCGAACTGATCATCATCTTCCCGGGTCTTCGAGAAGTATCAACATATTCGAAACTCTCTTGTTCCTCGGGTTGGAAAACTATCTTTCGATTTCGGCAGTCGATCGTAGCGTGGTATTTCCCTAGGAAATCCATGCCTAGAATCACATCATAATCCATGATCTCCATTACAATCAACTCAGCATATAGTTCCCTATTTGCCACATATACTGGTACATAGGGTAACCAGTAACTGGACAACAATACTTCCCCAGAAGGTAAGGCTGTCTTAAATACCCTTCCCATATTATCCTTAGGAAGTCCTATCTTGTCAGCAAATGCATAGGAAACAAATGAATGCGTAGCACCGGAATCGAATAGTACAGAGGCTACATGACTAGCGGCAGGAAGCTGACCTGTCACCACGTTTGATGTTCCTGCCTCTGCATCTTCCTTGCTGTAGGCCATCACACGAGCATCAGCACGTTGCATACACTCCTGGCGTTGCGGCCTCACTGGTGACTCTTCTACTCTGGCTTGAAGGGAATGGGCTTGTGGGCGTGTCTGGTGCGGTTGGGAAGTGCCTTGTCCACCCTGCCTATTTGGACAGTTCCTGGCGTAATGGCCTTCCTTTCCACATTCGTAGCAAACAAGTGGCCCAAATCTGCATTGCCCAGAATGTCTCTTCCCGCATGTAGGGCAGTTTTGCACATTAGACTCTGCATTACCAACTGTTCTCCGCTGCTGGTTTTGATTATTTCCCTGGCGATTCCCAGAAAAATTCCCTTTTCTCTTATTTTGCTGGGATCCTTGATTGTTGCCCTGGCTTGGTTTCGCATTCTGACTTGGCTTGCTCGATTGACCAACTTGCGTAGACTTCGCCAAAGCCCTCTCCTTCTTCTTTGCCTCCCAGTGTTTCTCTCTTTCCTCTTTCTGTCGAGCTACATGGAACTCAGCTCTAATGGCCCGACTCACACAGTCTGCTACAGAAGTAGGTGGTACTAGTCCAGTATCTACTAACGCAGCAATTTCTGGCCTGAACATCCCGATCATTTTTTGTATCTTTTCCCTCTCAGTAGGGACCACATAAGGACACAAACGGGATAGCTGATCGAACTTTCTGCAGACTTCGCTCACCGACATGTTCCCTTGTGTTAACTCTGAGAATTCTTTCTGTTGCTGTCTCAGAGATGCAGGGTCGTAATATTTCTGGTTAAATTCTTCCAGAAATTCTGCCCAACTCATGGTAGACACGTCTCTCCTCATTCGCACAGTGTCCCACCAAAAGCGAGCATCTTTTCTCAGCACAAAAGACGCACATGCAACCTTCTCCCGGTCGGTTAGGTTCATGAACTCCATGATCACTTGTAATACATCATCGTATAACATATAATCATTTTGGTATTTCATTCATAGCAAAACATTTATATGTCATACATAGACATCACCAGTCATATATACATCGGCCGTTTATACAAAATGGCCACAAGTCTATACAAAAGAGCTTTTCTCTCTAAGCTACTTATGTACATATACACATCTACTGATCACTCGTTCCCTACATCTGGGACTAGAGGATATTCTTCTGGATCCTCATCGTCATTTGACTCATCTGAGTCATCACCACCCCTAGGTAATGTTCCCTGTCCTGAGTCATCACCTCGTGGTCTAGACGGTCCGGCCTCATGATCATTCATCATTCTTCTCGGCCTGAATATGCGTGCAAACATCTCATCTTGACCCAGCGTCTCTCGTCGACTCTGCGTCAGATGCTCGATCAGAATCTCTCTCTCGATCGCCCTGATCGTTACCACGAACTCTTGGAGCGTCGGAGGAAACGGCTTGATCACCCTCGGTCTCAGCTCCAAGGATAAACCTTTCCAAAACAGCTCACAGCAGTTTGCTTCCGTGAGGTTAGGCAACGGACATCTCCTCCGAATGGTCTCCTCAAATCGCGCTGCGTAAGACATCACTGTCTCACCAGACAGCATGACCATCCTCTCGGTCTGGAGAATGTAATCCCTGACCTCATCGAATCCAGGGTATGCAGGTGTATCAGCCTCTCGTCTCTCTGGAGATGCTGGAGCAGGTGCTGGATCTCTGGGTTGAAACTGATCAGCCAACCGCTGACAGAATTCGGCCCAACTGAATCCCAATAAAATCTCCTGGTCGCAATACTGCCAGAACACTCGAGCGTCTCCCTGAAACATACTAACAGCCAACTGGATCCACATATCTCGATCGATATCGCATATCACCATGATCCTCTCAATGGCATGGAGCCAGTCCTTGGTCTCCATCGACTGTCGTCCACCGTCGAACATAGGAGGACTGCTAGCTCGGAATGCCTGTACTGCCCGTGCCGACACTCTCACCCCAATATGTTGGCGTCCACCAACAACTGGAATGTCCACTACTACCGGTGGATGAACTATCGGTCGCGGCTGTACTACGTCTACTGGCACTGGTACTGATACTGATGCCGGCACTGGTACCGGAGGTCTCTCGGGTACCGGGGGTCTGACTACCGGCCTTTGGGAAATGGGCGGCCTCACAATAGGTCTCGTCCATACCCGTAATACCCCTCTCGGTCGTGGTAGCGGTGGTCTCACATATGGAGGTCTGGTCATCGTGCTACCTATAAGATAATTATTTTCACATAAGAAAATAATTAACTGAACTTAAGTAAACTACTTACTTGGATAGCGGTGCAGGATGCGCAAAGTGTCAAATCGGGATATGGTCACACTGCTCTGATATACCAACTGTGGCAGCAGTTGGTATTATAAACTACACCAACCGTAAACCCGCTCTGATACCAACTGTGGCGGCCCGCCCCTTGTGGAGATCATACAATACTATTACAGTTGAGCTTTATCGCTAACTGCGATAGATTGTACTCTCATGGGTCGCCGGCTTATCTCTCTACTCTTTTTAAATCATGACGTTTTTGGGAAATTTTTTTTTTTCATTTCATTTTTTTTTTTTTAACATCATGTAAAACCTTTCCCACTATTTACTTTGTTGATAAGTACAAAGTAATATAAATAATACAGTACTTTCGTAAAATATATATAATTACAAAAGACTGTTTCCCCCTTTTTCCCTTCACTTTAACGCTCAGCGGCAAGACTCTGGCAGTACCATATCCCTCGCCCAGTTATCCCATTTGACACGCGCCATCCCGTCCGCATCCAGTCAAACAAGCTACTGAGCTGGTCGCTTACCTGCAACATTAGCAAAAATGGTGAGCTACAGGCTCAGTAAGTTCAAACATGCAAGAAATGAAATTTCTATGAATAGTACTATTCATCGTAAATAGTACCTTTGACCACTATTCATACGTGAATAGTAACTTTGACCACTATTCATGGTGAATAGTAAGTTTGACCACAACACTGTCTCACACTAGTACATCTACCGCGATGTTAGTGCTCTCACTAAACTGTCTTATGCTCAATTATGGCACAGTTTCAGTTTTAGGTCATTATCTTTAATTACGCTCTGGTTTTGAGCTCAGTTGGCAGTACCATTTAAGTGCGCATGACTGGGAGCGGTACATTAGTGCTGACCTCCACAGCCTTAATCTCATAGCCCCGAAGGCAAAATAGTACATTGACTGGGAGCGGTACATCAGTGCTGACCTCCACAGCCTTATCTCATAGCCCCGAAGGCAAAAATAGTACCTCCCTGTACGGAAGGCTGGTACGCCAGAAAGTGGTTTCATTACCGACTTTTTAACATTCTAACCCGGTGACTTCACATTGCCCCGTGGTTAGGAATGGTTCACATTTTAATTTTAGATGAGTGAGTTTTATTAACCTCGCTCTAGTGCCCGAAGCACAATTAACCATGTGTCCCATTCTTATAGTGCCCGTAGCACATTTCGTCTCTCTCTCTATTCTATCATAGTGCCCGTAGCACATATGTACCTAACTTATAGTTAGTACATTAAAGTTAGCACAATATTACTATATGTTGCAGACAGGTAAATGTCTGAACTTACCTTATCAGCTTCTTTCCTTTTTCCCTCTTGGATCTTGAATGGCCTTCCTTGTAGGCCGATTTTGGGATCCTACAGACAAAACTATGTCTGTTAATTTCTTTCCCATTTATAGCTTCTATTTTTCATTAAAAAGCTTAAATAAAACCTATTTATAACTTTTTAGGTTTTATTTATTATTTTCACCGTTTTCCCCCAACTTTTGTAAAATTACGATTTTGCCCCAATATTTTGGCAAAATTGCAGTTTTGCCCCTGACGGAATTTTATTGATCCAGACTGTATTTTTGGCTCTCAGGAACTTTTCTGACTCTTTTCTAATCATTACCGGGTTCGTTTCTATTTTATTTCCACTTTTTGCTTTCCCGGCCCTCGGGAAGCACTATTCCGACCCTTACGTCGGTTTAGCGATTTTCTATCGTTTCGGAGCCTCAAATGGACGTTTCACTAGTATTTAAAACGTTCATCTAGACTTTCCCGACCTAGGTCTCCGAGGCTCGGATTTTCCGTTCCCGACTCGGACCTTTATTTCATTTCCAAAAACGCCCCCCCTCGGGGTCGGTTTTTCAATCTCACACGCGTTTTTCATTTTTTAAGGGGACGGGTTACTAATCACGACCCACCCCTTAAATTTTCCTTATTCACTTTTCCGTTAGGGACTCGGGTTTCCGTCCCGGCCCTAATTTTTAATTTAAATTCCTATTTTACCCCGAATGCCGTTTTTTTGAAATTTCGGCAGCATTTCGGCGTAATTTTAAGGCTTCCGGCGTTAGGTACGCCTCGAACCGTATGTACCTGCCACGTACTATACCATAAGCCTATTTTATGTAAAAGTTTTCCAAACTTTGACATAAAAGCCCACAAATTTCAAATTTCACATTATCACCCACATTACAAAATTTTTTTCACATTTTTACCCTTAATTTGGTTTCAGTTTTCACAACCAAACCGAACCAAATTTTTGTCAAACTTTCACCACATTTTAGGCCATTCAATGTCATATTTTTAACACATTTTCAAGCCCATTTTCTTGACATTTTCAACCAAATTCTTAGGGTTTTTTAAACACTTAAAACCCACGGCCATTGAATTGAAAACATGCACACATTTTTGCTTTCATTCTTTCAATCACAATTCCATCATTTGCATATTAAAATGCATAATTACAATCAACCAAATACCACATAAAACCAAGCAAAATTTTCTTCCAAACCCATTGTAAACTCACGGCCACTTTATACAATTCATACCAAAATTTTTTTTCAACTTTCCACAATGAAATACAAGCTTTATTCTTCACCAAATTAAACTTAGAAAGCATATTAACAATTAACCACAAAGTTTTCTCATTGGTTACCTAAGGTAACCCACGGATTTCCCCTTGAAAAACCAACAAAATTTTGGTTTTTCTTTAATGAATTTGCATGGTTTTCTTACTTATTTCATCCTTAACAAAACCCAACATCAATTCAATGGAAAACAACCAAAAATTTTTCATCTTTCTATCACTATTCACCCACGGATTTTGTGAAGAAAAACCATGAAAAATTCAAGTGCAAGGGAAGTTACCTTGGTCGAATGCTTCCTTTGTCTTCAATAAACACTTTGACACTCTTTTTGTGAAGAAATTTTGAAGAGAAAGCTTGGTTCCCCTTGGGTGGCTCACGTACATGCCATGGAAGAAAACTTAGAAAAAATTTCTCTTGGTTTTTGCATGAAAATGGACTTCGGCCATTTCATTCCCAAAGTTGCCGACTTAAGCCAACCAAAAGCCAATTAATTTGGTCATTAGCCAATGGGATTTAGCCACCTTTCACACCATTTCTTTCTCCATTTTTCAAAAATTAAAAATGGAAATTTTTGGCCAAATCTTGGCCTTTAGATCAAAAGCTAAATGAATCATGGCCTTTCATTCCACCAACCACCATTTTCTTTCATTTATTAATCTAGATTTATGATGTCATAATTACAAAGTGAAAGTTGACTTTGACTTTCACTATTCACATTAATTCGACTACTTTTTGACTGATGCCGGTTCGAGCCGAAATTTTCCTGAAATCGTCCCGGCGTGTTCCTGAGGTCTCCTGTGCAGTCGGATCAATTTAATCTGCTTCCGTTTGATCAAAATCAATCCCGGAAGTTTACCGTCTTTTATTGCTCCGGTTAGGGTTTTTAATACCGATTTTGGCACCGTTTCACCCGTTTCAACTCAGTGAATTTTTCCAACACTGAATTCTTACTCGTCAGTATTGTTAGAACATTTTCACATATTCTAATCAATATAAATACATTTATTTCACTCTTTAAATAGTACAAATTGTTATATACATACAATTGTACATTTTTCATCCGAGAACTGCCTGAATTTCCCGGTTGTCACATTCACCCCTCCTTATAAAATTTTCGTCCTCGAAAATTAGAACAAATGGGGGTATAATTTCCTCATCTCGTCTTCTCGTTCCCACGTAGCTTCTTCAATATTGTGATTTTTCCACAAAATCTTCACTAGTGGGATTACCTTATTCCTCAGTACTTTCTCTTCACGAGCTAGTACTTGAATAGGCTGTTCCTCATATGTCAAATCCTCGTGGATTTGAATAGGCTCATGCTTCAACACATGGGACGGATCTGGTATATACTTTCTCAGCATCGACACATGAAATACATTATGCACTGCCGACAATTCTGGGGGTAGCGCTAATCTGTAAGTGACCTTTCCAATGCGTTCGATAATTTCATAAGGCCCAATATATCTTGGACTCAGTTTCCCCTTCTTACCGAAACGCATAATTCCCTTCATAGGTGATACCTTGAGAAACACGAAGTCTCCTTCATCAAACTCCAAGGATCTTCGCCTTTTATCCGCGTAGCTCTTTTGTCGGCTTTTCACAATTTTCATTTGACGCTGAATTCTAGCAACTGCATCGGAAGTCTCTTGCATGAAATCCGTCTTATGCAACTACTTTTCTCGCAAATCATACCAATGTAATGGTGATCTGCACTTCCGTCCATACAAAGCCTCGTAAGGTGCCATGCCTATCGAAGCTTGGTAACTATTATTGTACGAGAATTCAATCAATGGTAGCTTCTCGTTCCAATTTCCCGCAAAATCCATAACGCAAGCTCGAAGCATGTCCTCTAACGTTTGAATTGTCCACTCTGACTGACCGTCTGTTTGCGGATGAAAAGCCGTACTGAGTCTCAATTCAGTACCCATGGCCTCTTGCACACACTTCCAGAAATTCGAAGTGAACCGTGCATCTCGATCTGATACAATGGATTTCGGTACTCCATGTAGTCTGACGACATGAGTTATGTACAGCTGAGCAAACTTTTCCAGCGAAAAAGTCATCTTGACAGCTATAAACCGTGCCGTCTTAGTCAGTCTATCCACAATAACCCAAATGGCGTCATAACCTTCTCGGGTTTTCGGGAGTCCCACTACAAAATCCATCGTAATGTGTTCCCATTTCCATTCAGGAATCTCCAACGGTTCCAATCTTCCTGCTGGATGTTTATGTTCCGCTTTGATTCTCTGACAGGTCATGCATCTGCTCACGAATTTCGCTATATCATTCTTCATCCCTTTCCACCAGAACTGTAACTTCAAGTCCTGATACATTTTGCTCGCTCCGGGATGAACCGAATATGGTGTCTCGTGGGCTTCTGACATGATCCGTCTTCTAAGTTCCTCATCAGCTGGAACATTTATCCTTCCTTGATAAAAGATTATTCCATTCTTGGAAATTCCTTCTTGAGAGCTTGTCATTGCTGGATCTCGCCTCTGAGCTTCCTTTATATCCTCAAATAGCGATGATTCCACTTGGAGTGCAGCTAATCTTCCAGATATCAGCTCCAAGTTCAAAGAATTTATCTCTTGCTGCAATGGCTTCGGAAGCCTGTTTATTGGTAGCTGGTGCGATATAGTAGACTTTCTACTTAGAGCATCCGCTATACGGTTGGCCTTCCCTGGATGGTATAGGATTTCACAATCATAATCCTTCACCAGTTCTAACCATCGCCTTTGCCGCATATTGAGCTCTTTTTGCGTGAAGAAATACTTCAGGCTTTGGTGATCAGTGAAAATCTGACATTGAGCTCCATAGAGATAGTGTCGCCAAATTTTAAGTGCGAACACTACTGCAGCAAGTTTAAGGTCATGCATAGGATAATTCCTTTCATGCTCCTTTAATTGACGGGAAGCATAGGCAATCACCTTGCCATTTTGCATTAGGACTGCTCCCAATCTTATTTTCGATGCATCACTGTAGATCACAAACTTCTCCCCTTCAGTGGGAAGCGTAAGGATTGGTGCGCTTGTCAGTCACCTCTTTAACTCCTGGAAGCTTCTTTCGCATTCCGTAGTCCACTCGTACTTCCTTTCCTTGCGTGTAAGAGCAGTAAGAGGTGCAGCTAGTCGTGCAAATCCCTCTACAAATCGCCGATAATAACCAGCCAATCCCAAGAAACTGCGTATTTCTGTCATACTCTTGGGTGCAGGCCACTGGTTAATTGCTTCTACCTTTGTCGGATCTACAGCAATACCTTCCTGGGATACAACATGTCCAAGGAAATGTACTCTGTCCAGCTAAAATTCACATTTTGAGAATTTGGCATACAGTTGATGCTTCCTTATCGTGTTCAGCACGATCCTCAGATGTTCTTTGTGCTCCTCTTGAGTCTTCGAGTATATAAGAATGTCATCAATAAATACAATGACAAACTTATCCAAATACTCTTTAAAAATTCTGTTCATCAGGTCCATGAACGCTGCCGGCGCATTTGTTAATCCAAATGGCATCACAAGAAACTCGTAGTGACCATAACGAGTCCTAAACGCCGTCTTAGGAATATCACTCTCTTTGATTCTCACCTGGTGATATCCTGACCGTAAGTCGATTTTGGAAAATACCGCTACGCCTTTTAACTGGTCGAATAGGTCATCAATTCTAGGTAACGGATACCTATTTTTGATCATAACCTTATTCAACTCCCGGTAATCAATGCACAGTCGGAAAGTCCATCCTTTTTCTTGACGAATAACACAGGTGCACCCCATGGAGAAAAACTCGGCCTGATGAATCCCTTATCCAAAAGCTCCTTTAATTGTACCTGTAGCTCCTTCAACTCCACTGGAGCCATGTGGTATGGTGCTTTGGAAATGGGTGCTGTTCCAGGCATCAACTCAATTTCAAACGAGATTTCTCTCCCTGGCGGTATCCCTGGTAACTCTTCTGGAAATACGTCAAGAAACTCATTAACCACAGAAACATCTTCAGGTTGAAGCTTCTGTTCCTCTGCAGTATCCACCACATATGCCAGATATCCCATGCAACCACTGGCTATCAGCTTGCTTGCTCTCAGCGAACTGATCATCATCTTCCCGGGTCTTCGAGAAGTATCAACATATTCGAAACTCTCTTGTTCCTCGGGTTGGAAAACTATCTTTCGATTTCGGCAGTCGATCGTAGCATGGTATTTCCCTAGGAAATCCATGCCTAGAATCACATCATAATCCATGATCTCCATTACAATCAACTCAGCATATAGTTCCCTATTTGCCACATATACTGGTACATAGGGTAACCAGTAACTGGACAACAATACTTCCCCAGAAGGTAAGGCTGTCTTAAATACCCTTCCCATATTATCCTTAGGAAGTCCTATCTTGTCAGCAAATGCATAGGAAACAAATGAATGCGTAGCACCGGAATCGAATAGTACAGAGGCTACATGACTAGCGACAGGAAGCTGACCTGTCACCACGTTTGATGTTCCTGCCTCTGCATCTTCCTTGCTGTAGGCCATCACACGAGCATCAGCACGTTGCATACACTCCTGGCGTTGCGGCCTCACTGGTGACTCTTCTACTCTGGCTTGAAGGGAATGGGCTTGTGGGCGTGTCTGGTGCGGTTGGGAAGTGCCTTGTCCACCCTGCCTATTTGGACAGTTCCTGGCGTAATGGCCTTCCTTTCCACATTCGTAGCAAACAAGTGGCCCAAATCTGCATTGCCCAGAATGTCTCTTCCCGCATGTAGGGCAGTTTTGCACATTAGACTCTGCATTACCAGCTGTTCTCCGCTGCTGGTTTCGATTATTTCCCTGGCGATTCCCAGAAAAATTCCCTTTTCTCTTATTTTGCTGGGATCCTTGATTGTTGCCCTGGCTTGGTTTCGCATTCTGACTTGGCTTGCTCGATTGACCAACTTGCGTAGACTTCGCCAAAGCCCTCTCCTTCTTCTTTGCCTCCCAGTGTTTCTCTCTTTCCTCTTTCTGTCGAGCTACATGGAACTCAGCTCTAATGGCCCGACTCACACAGTCTGCTACAGAAGTAGGTGGTACTAGTCCAGTATCTACTAACGCAGCAATTTCTGGCCTGAACATCCCGATCATTTTTTGTATCTTTTCCCTCTCAGTAGGGACCACATAAGGACACAAACGGGATAGCTGATCGAACTTTCTGCAGACTTCGCTCACCGACATGTTCCCTTGTGTTAACTCTGAGAATTCTTTCTGTTGCTGTCTCAGAGATGCAGGGTCGTAATATTTCTGGTTAAATTCTTCCAGAAATTCTGCCCAACTCATGGTAGACACGTCTCTCCTCATTCGCACAGTGTCCCACCAAAAACGAGCATCTTTTCTCAGCACAAAAGACGCACATGCAACCTTCTCCCGGTCGGTTAGGTTCATGAACTCCATGATCACTTGTAATACATCATCGTATAACATATAATCATTTTGGTATTTCATTCATAGCAAAACATTTATATGTCATACATAGACATCACCAGTCATATATACATCGGCCGTTTATACAAAATGGCCACAAGTCTATACAAAAGAGCTTTTCTCTCTAAGCTACTTATGTACATATACACATCTACTGATCACTCGTTCCCTACATCTGGGACTAGAGGATATTCTTCTGGATCCTCATCGTCATTTGACTCATCTGAGTCATCACCACCCCTAGGTAATGTTCCCTGTCCTGAGTCATCACCTCGTGGTCTAGACGGTCCGGCCTCATGATCATTCATCATTCTTCTCGGCCTGAATGTGCGTGCAAACATCTCATCTTGACCCAGCGTCTCTCGTCGACTCTGCGTCAGATGCTCGATCAGAATCTCTCTCTCGATCGCCCTGATCGTTACCACGAACTCTTGGAGCGTCGGAGGAAACGGCTTGATCACCCTCGGTCTCAGCTCCAAGGATAAACCTTTCCAAAACAGCTCACAGCAGTTTGCTTCCGTGAGGTTAGGCAACGGACATCTCCTCCGAATGGTCTCCTCAAATCGCGCTGCGTAAGACATCACTGTCTCACCAGACAGCATGACCATCCTCTCGGTCTGGAGAATGTAATCCCTGACCTCATCGAATCCAGGGTATGCAGGTGTATCAGCCTCTCGTCTCTCTGGAGATGCTGGAGCAGGTGCTGGATCTCTGGGTTGAAACTGATCAGCCAACCGCTGACAGAATTCGGCCCAACTGAATCCCAATAAAATCTCCTGGTCGCAATACTGCCAGAACACTCGAGCGTCTCCCTGAAACATACTAACAGCCAACTGGATCCACATATCTCGATCGATATCGCATATCACCATGATCCTCTCAATGGCATGGAGCCAGTCCTTGGTCTCCATCGACTGTCGTCCACCGTCGAACATAGGAGGACTGCTAGCTCGGAATGCCTGTACTGCCCGTGCCGACACTCTCACCCCAATATGTTGGCGTCCACCAACAACTGGAATGTCCACTACTACCGGTGGATGAACTATCGGTCGCGGCTGTACTACGTCTACTGGCACTGGTACTGATACTGATGCCGGCACTGGTACCGGAGGTCTCTCGGGTACCGGGGGTCTGACTACCGGCCTTTGGGAAATGGGCGGCCTCACAATAGGTCTCGTCCATACCCGTAATACCCCTCTCGGTCGTGGTAGCGGTGGTCTCACATATGGAGGTCTGGTCATCGTGCTACCTATAAGATAATTATTTTCACATAAGAAAATAATTAACTGAACTTAAGTAAACTACTTACTTGGATAGCGGTGCAGGATGCGCAAAGTGTCAAATCGGGATATGGTCACACTGCTCTGATATACCAACTGTGGCAGCAGTTGGTATTATAAACTACACCAACCGTAAACCCGCTCTGATACCAACTGTGGCGGCCCGCCCCTTGTGGAGATCATACAATACTATTACAGTTGAGCTTTATCGCTAACTGCGATAGATTGTACTCTCATGGGTCGCCGGCTTATCTCTCTACTCTTTTTAAATCATGACGTTTTTGGGAAATTTTTTTTTTTTCATTTCATTTTTTTTTTTTAACATCATGTAAAACCTTTCCCACTATTTACTTTGTTGATAAGTACAAAGTAATATAAATAATACAGTACTTTCGTAAAATATATATAATTACAAAAGACTGTTTCCCCCTTTTTCCCTTCACTTTAACGCTCAGCGGCAAGACTCTGGCAGTACCATATCCCTCGCCCAGTTATCCCATTTGACACGCGCCATCCCGTCCGCATCCAGTCAAACAAGCTACTGAGCTGGTCGCTTACCTGCAACATTAGCAAAAATGGTGAGCTATAGGCTCAGTAAGTTCAAACATACAAGAAATGAAATTTCTATGAATAGTACTATTCATCGTGAATAGTACCTTTGACCACTATTCATACGTGAATAGTAACTTTGACCACTATTCATGGTGAATAGTAAGTTTGACCACAACACTGTCTCACACTAGTACATCTACCGCGATGTTAGTGCTCTCACTAAACTGTCTTATGCTCAATTATGGCACAGTTTCAGTTTTAGGTCATTATCTTTAATTACGTTCTGGTTTTGAGCTCGGTTGGCAGTACCATTTAAGTGCGCATGGCTGGGAGCGGTACATTAGTGCTGACCTCCACAGCCTTAATCTTATAGCCCCGAAGGCAAAATAGTACATTGACTGGGAGCGGTACATCAGTGCTGACCTCCACAGCCTTATCTCATAGCCCCGAAGGCAAAAATAGTACCTCCCTGTACGGAAGGCTGGTACGCCAGAAAGTGGTTTCATTACCGACTTTTTAACATTCTAACCCGGTGACTTCACATTGCCCCGTGGTTAGGAATGGTTCACATTTTAATTTTAGGTGAGTGAGTTTTATTAACCTCGCTCTAGTGCCCGAAGCACAATTAACCATGTGTCCCATTCTTATAGTGCCCGTAGCACATTTCGTCTCTCTCTCTATTCTATCATAGTGCCCGTAGCACATATGTACCTAACTTATAGTTAGTACATTAAAGTTAGCACAATATTACTATATGTTGCAGACAGGTAAATGTCTGAACTTACCTTATCAGCTTCTTTCCTTTTTCCCTCTTGGATCTTGAATGGCCTTCCTTGTAGGCCGATTTTGGGATCCTACAGACAAAACTATGTCTGTTAATTTCTTTCCCATTTATAGCTTCTATTTTTCATTAAAAAGCTTAAATAAAACCTATTTATAACTTTTTAGGTTTTATTTATTATTTTCACCGTTTTCCCCCAACTTTTGCAAAATTACGATTTTGCCCTAATATTTTGGCAAAATTGCAGTTTTACCCCTGACGGAATTTTATTGATCCAGACTGTATTTTTGGCTCTCAGGAACTTTTCTGACTCTTTTCTAATCATTACCGGGTTCGTTTCTATTTTATTTCCACTTTTTGCTTTCCCGGCCCTCGGGAAGCACTATTCCGACCCTTACGTCGGTTTAGCGATTTTCTATCGTTTCGGAGCCTCAAATGGACGTTTCACTAGTATTTAAAACGTTCATCTAGACTTTCCCGACCTAGGTCTCCGAGGCTCGAGTTTTCCGTTCCCGACTCGGACCTTTATTTCATTTCCAAAAACACCCCCCCTCGGGGTCGGTTTTTCAATCTCACACGCGTTTTTCATTTTTTAAGGGGACGGGTTACTAATCACGACCCACCCCTTAAATTTTCCTTATTCACTTTTCCGTTAGGGACTCGGGTTTCCGTCCCGGCCCTAATTTTTAATTTAAATTCCTATTTTACCCCGAATGCCGTTTTTTTGAAATTTCGGCAGCATTTCGGCGTAATTTTAAGGCTTCCGGCGTTAGGTACGCCTCGAACCGTATGTACCTGCCACGTACTATACCATAAGCCTATTTTATGTAAAAGTTTTCCAAACTTTTACATAAAAGCCCACAAATTTCAAATTTCACATTATCACCCACATTACAAAATTTTTTTCACATTTTTACCCTTAATTTGGTTTCAGTTTTCACAACCAAACCGAACCAAATTTTTGTCAAACTTTCACCACATTTTAGGCCATTCAATGTCATATTTTTAACACATTTTCAAGCCCATTTTCTTGACATTTTCAACCAAATTCTTAGGGTTTTTTAAACACTTAAAACCCACGGCCATTGAATTGAAAACATGCACACATTTTTGCTTTCATTCTTTCAATCACAATTCCATCATTTGCATATTAAAATGCATAATTACAATCAACCAAATACCACATAAAACCAAGCAAAATTTTCTTCCAAACCCATTGTAAACTCACGGCCACTTTATACAATTCATACCAAAATTTTTTTTCAACTTTCCACAATGAAATACAAGCTTTATTCTTCACCAAATTAAACTTAGAAAGCATATTAACAATTAACCACAAAGTTTTCTCATTGGTTACCTAAGGTAACCCACGGATTTCCCCTTGAAAAACCAACAAAATTTTGGTTTTTCTTTAATGAATTTGCATGGTTTTCTTACTTATTTCATCCTTAACAAAACCCAACATCAATTCAATGGAAAACAACCAAAAATTTTTCATCTTTCTATCACTATTCACCCACGGATTTTGTGAAGAAAAACCATGAAAAATTCAAGTGCAAGGGAAGTTACCTTGGTCGAATGCTTCCTTTGTCTTCAATAAACACTTTGACACTCTTTTTGTGAAGAAAATTTGAAGAGAAAGCTTGGTTCCCCTTGGGTGGCTCACGTACATGCCATGGAAGAAAACTTAGAAAAAATTTCTCTTGGTTTTTGCATGAAAATGGACTTCGGCCATTTCATTCCCAAAGTTGCCGACTTAAGCCAACCAAAAGCCAATTAATTTGGTCATTAGCCAATGGGATTTAGCCACCTTTCACACCATTTCTTTCTCCATTTTTCAAAAATTAAAAATGGAAATTTTTGGCCAAATCTTGGCCTTTAGATCAAAAGCTAAATGAATCATGGCCTTTCATTCCACCAACCACCATTTTCTTTCATTTATTAATCTAGATTTATGATGTCATAATTACAAAGTGAAAGTTGACTTTGACTTTCACTATTCACATTAATTCGACTACTTTTTGACTGATGCCGGTTCGAGCCGAAATTTTCCTGAAATCGTCCCGGCGTGTTCCTGAGGTCTCCTGTGCAGTCGGATCAATTTAATCTGCTTCCGTTTGATCAAAATCAATCCCGGAAGTTTACCGTCTTTTATTGCTCCGGTTAGGGTTTTTAATACCGATTTTGGCACCGTTTCACCCGTTTCAACTCAGTGAATTTTTCCAACACTGAATTCTTACTCGTCAGTATTGTTAGAACATTTTCACATATTCTAATCAATATAAATACATTTATTTCACTCTTTAAATAGTACAAATTGTTATATACATACAATTGTACATTTTTCATCCGAGAACTGCCTGAATTTCCCGGTTGTCACAGACGTTGACCACAGTGGCGATGGGAGTGGCGACCACCATCTTGAAGAGCTCGACGAGAGGAACCCATTGGTGGTGTCAATTTCACCAATCGAGGCTCCTATCACCGGAAATCGGCCCTCGAAAAGTCGGCGACGGCGGCGGTGTTGGATCTTCATTTTCCGACGTTGTTGCCCAAAATTGATTTGGGGCTTTTGATCTACGTGTTGTTCTGAGCATTTTGATACCGACCTTGTAACTCAACTCCGCCGGAATAGCGAGATTCGACGGCGGCGATGGCGACGGCGACGGTGAACCTTGGGCGGCGCGATCCGGTGGCTGTTGACGTGAAATGAAGCCTGGGTTTTGTTCTACTCTTCACCACGAATCCATTGGGACCGGAATCGTGGCATTTGGACGTCGGACGGCGGAGATACGGCGGTTTGAAAAATTCGGCCACCGGCGGCTTTGGGCGGCGCGTGCGGCGTGCTCCGACGTCGGTTCGGTCGACTCGGCTCACCGTTGGAATCAGCTCGTCGAGAGCTTTCCAATGGTTCGGCGGTGTCGAAAACGGAGGTCGGATTCGACTGATGGTTACTGTTCACCTACGGGTGGTGTGGGGAGAAAAAGATAGGAAAAAAAATAATGGGGGCCCTTTTTACAAAATCTAAAAATTTCGACCCCTTTATACTAATTTTTTGAAAAATTTTAAGATAGGCTATACTGACTAATTTGGGCGTGCTGAACCCAAATATATCAGTTTTATATCAAGAAAAGGTCATCTTGATCAATTTCTTGATACTGTGGTTAGGCCTACACTGTGTTGACACTGTGCACGCATAACGAGGCGTTTTCGCGTGAAATTTCAAACACAGTCTCTCTGGACTAATTTGGACGTGCTGATTTCAAATTTATCAGTTTTACATCCATCTGAGGTCTTCTAGAACAGTTTTCGGGATCTGTATGATCCCGTCTCGAAAAACGTGTCAGGTGCCCGATTGACTAATTTAGGCGTCCTGAGTCTAAATATATCAGTTTCGGGGTGAGAAAAGGTCGTCTTGACCCTCATCTCGATACTGCGTATCTTTTAAACAAAATCTATATTTTGTGCTCAATTGACCAGATTGAGCCTGCTGACTATTAATATATCAGTTTTATGTCAGATTAAGGCCGTCTTGGCCATTAACCTGACACTGCGTATCACACTGTTCACTAATCACTATTCACTATCTGACTGACTAATCCGAGCGTTCTGACTCCGATTTTGTGAGTCTCTGGGCGAGAAGAGGTCATCTAGACCACTTTTCTCCATACTGTACATCTATTAGGGCAATTTTCACTGCTGTGCTCAGATGACCAGTCTGAGCGTACTGATGACTAGCTCATCAGTTCTGTATCATGAAATGGTCGTCTAGACCGGTTTCTTGATATTGCGTGTCTCAACGCATACTCACATAATAGGGTGGACCGATTTCACTGTCGATTACCCCTTTCACTGCATGAATAGTAATTAAACGTTACTATTCCTGTTTAATTCATTTAACTGAAAAGCACACTGTGCTTATTCACTTAATTACATCATTACATAGTAATTAAGTTTCTTAATTCATGAGAGTCATTACAGTGGCTCTCGGCTCATTACACAGCCTTCTATACGGACTCTTACACGTGCGTGTGCAACGCAACACGGGCGTGTTGTTGCTTCCTTAAAATGCTACGCAAGCGCACGTGTCGCATACAAATAATATAGTGTACAAAAGTACGGTTATCGTCCCACAGAGAATGTTATCACTATTTCATCTAAATTAAAAACGAAATTAAGGATATGCGAGAATTGATGGAGAGTTAAAGTTGTCTTAAACTCACTACACTAGTATGACATAAAAATGCACAAAGCAATTGCAAGCTAAATAAAACAAACTTAATAACAATTGGTGAAAGAGTGACTGGGATTCAATTTCCCCTGTTTCTGCAACTCAACTCAATATGCTACAGCATTGCTACAGCAATGTTACTTAGTTAACCTAGAACTCAAAATTTCACAAGTTTCTTCCGAAATACTTATGTTAATAACTTCTGGCTTCATTTCAACATATTCCTATGCTAAATGGAGTACGAAGCCAAATTAAGCTTAGGTTCCAAAAGGTTATATGAGACAAACATGCATTCCTGCTTAGCTTGCAAAATTAATTAGGTTATCACACAGACCCAACTAATCACACATTATCCAACACCTGTCTAATTTCAATTAGTTTTCCAACCATTGAAATCACAGTATTATGCTCAAGATGGCCAATCAAGGAACACAAATAAACCAATAAAATGATGTTGAATAAACCAACTAACATTAAAGTAGCAAGCTCAACATACAAAGCTAGTCACAGAAACGGGTACTTTATCCTCCCAGTCTTAAAGGAAATTAGTTCATACTTGACTGTTCAAACCCACTGGAAAAAGGAAACATTGTACGGGAAAAATAGAAACAAGAGTACAACCGAAAATGGAGGAAAGATTGACAAAAATAGGTGTGCACAAGGTACACAGCTACTTCCTAATTTCTCCTTCCAGAATATGCTGAAATCTCCTCCAATCCCTGTACGATTCCTTCCTCTTCCTGGGTTTTCTCTCTCTTTCTGTCTGCTCTTTTCCGTATTTTCTCTCTACTCCTTGTCTGCCTCTTTTCTGAATGCATCATGCTCCCTTTTAAGTGCTAGGGCAAATGGATGATGTACATGTGTACATAATCTAATGGCTGAGCTTTTATTTGGTGTCCTTGGATTAAGACAGCTCATAGGCTTGTCCTTTCTGCCATGCTCACTAATAAAATTGGCTGCCAGCTGTACGTTGACTTGTCAAAATTATCTGAACAATTTTCTGCCCAGTTTGCTACAGTAAAGCTACAGCATTGCTGTAGCAACGCCTGGAATTAGTCTTCCTTGTCATTTTTCTCCAATTTTTGCAATTTCATCCTAGCTGCAGCTTGACCTCCTGATCCAAGCACCCTTATACTACTTCAACTCTACAAAACACTTAAAAGCAATATAAACTAACATGAAAAATTAAATTTAACAATCTAAAATAAAAGACTGCATTAAAAACAAAAAAAAAAAAATGCTTTAGTTAACTATTAAAATGTCAAGAACTCAATGGACCAAACATCTTTTTACATCCCCAAATGGCTGTAATAACTCTATTTCATAGAGTTATCACACCCCCAAACTTAATCCATTGCTCGTGCTCGAGTAATGAAATAAAGACACAAAAACACAAAGAACAAACACAAAAACAATGGATGCAGAAAACACTAAAAAAAAAAAAATGCATTCTGATTCCACTACAATGCATTGTTGAAGCCAACTTTTTCTGAATTGCATTTTCAATATCCCACTCGTTCTCTAGATTAACATTTGTCAAAGATTTGCTCAAATCATCACCAGCTTTCTCCTCATTCAAATTTTCCCAAGTGCGTGTGTGAAAACTATGGTTAGCATCCTTGGTTCACCCAAGTCCAGTTTAACTTTGATCATCAAACCTAATTGATGGCTTCATAAGCTGGTTTCTTAAATCCCTCTCCACTAATATATATGTCAACCAAGCACTTAAGGTAGGATAGGCTTCTAAACCATGAAACAGGAACTTCTCTTTAAATTTTTTTTTTTTTGATGGCAATGGGGGTATCCATTTATTTATTATTTCATATATATATATATAGGACATTCTCCAATGTCACCACTGCCTTTTTACGCGAATGCCAACATTTGTGATGAAGACACCCGGTTACTCAACAGGGTCACCATTAAAGACATTATTATACTCATATTTCAAACCACTGTTTGACGCAAAAGTACACATGGAGCACATGCTACTCCTGGTTACTAGGTGGTTCCAAATAGCAGAGTCAATCCCAAAGTTTTATTCTCACTCTTTTTTTTTTTTTTGAAACCCCCAAACTTTAATTCACTTTAGTTCCCTTTTTACCAGTTGCCTAAACTTCCCTCTTATGCTCAGTTTCCTAAAATTCACCTCGAGGGACTCACAAAACCAGTTCTAAATCCTTAGGTTCTCACAAAGGTTCAACTTTTCTTAAATTCTCCCAAAAGAAATCTAACCATAGCCTACTGTGTAAAACTGGAAAATTCGTATTTAGAGCCAGCTAATGATGAATATCACAGATTTCCAACTCCTGTCAATCCATCCTACAAAGTGAAAATTTCCAAGCAATTCATGATCTTCATTGAACTCTGTTTCATTCAACAATGCTGTAGCAAAACCAGAAAATGTGGACAAGCAACACAGTAAATAGACATAAGTAAACAACTCAACTAAATTTTTTTTTTTTTTTTGGGTATGCTACAGCAATGTTATAGCATTGCTGTAAAATGAACAGATATCATAATAAAAGAACCTAAGCTAATCCTAAAACAAAACATATCAGAAACAAACAATCACACCATAAAAAACAACCATGCCGCCACCCCCAAACTTAGAAATAAGCAGTGCCCTCACTGCTCATGAAAGTCTGAATTTTAAAGTAAGCAGTAGAAAGATAATACTCCCTGGGGGCCATAGGCAGGTTGCCTAGGCGGTCATTCTTCCTCGGAGTCATGGGTATCCTCCTCTTGTAGGATGCTGCTGGGGAACTCAGGAAATTGACATGCTGGTCGGGCTGACCTTTGCTGTAATGACTGCTGTAGCACAGCATCCCTCTGTCTTGCATATGTCCAATACTGTTGCTGCTGCTTCTGCATCTGCTATAGCATCTGCATTGTTTCATACTGTTGAATTTCCTGCAGACTCATTCTCTGCTCTAGCATTCGCAGACTTTGCGAAATTGCTGCAGGAAATTGCATGGTACTACCAGATGCTGCAGGCTCACTACTGCAAGAGGGACGGGTAGAAGGACCAGCTTCTTCAGTGTCATCTTCTACTGCAGCCTCTTTTGGTTGCTTCAAGTTATCCTGTGCAATGCGGGCTACTGTAGCTGGGGTGATGATCCCTGTCACCTTTAGTTTCTCCTCATTGTCATTGAAGCTTACTCCGCTCCGTTCGCACATTTCTGAAACCAATGAGGGAAACCAAAGGTGACCTGATGACTTCTGGGCACAGCTGCATATCTCCTCATAAATAATTCGACCTACATTGAACTTCAGCCCTGTAATAATGCAGTAGAGGAGTATGGCCCTGTCTCTTGACACTGTTTGAAGGTGGGTAGATGGCATCAGTCTCGACTTCAGGAAATGATACCACACCTTCGGGCCAGGCAGCAGGCTATTTCGGGGGAAGGTGTAGGTTCCTTGAGCTGTTATATTCCACCTTGTTCCCTCGACACACAGGGTAGAGATTACATGCTGTAGTAATTCTTCAGTGATATTGTCAATCAAATTTGCATAGTTATCCTCTCCCTCTTCCAGCCCGTAAATGTAGTTGGTGTTAGATGGTCTGAATTCCACTGACACTCCTCTCACCTCCACAGCTTCAGGCTGGTCCTCCGGGAAATTTGCATAAAATTCCCGAACTAAGGGTACAATTGCTTCCTCGGGTTGTCTGCAGAAATACCTCCAGTTGTGTGTGGTGATGACTGAATAAACTGGCTTGGTGTACCCCATAGTAGTCGTTTCTTGTAGTACAAACCCCTTTTCCAAATGTAGAGGTCTTTTTGACACCACCTTCTCGTATTTTTCTGCTGCTTCATCCGACACAAACTTAGTGGTAGCCGGTGTTCTGCAGGCCACGCTTTTCTTCCCCATTTAATCAACTTTTACTTTTTCTTTAAGTACTGTTTCTCAAAATAAAACTAAAATCCACCGTGTACCCCAAACAGTTCCAATAATCAATTCCTACTTCACCACAATAAAATTTCTTACCCTCTCAAAACACCAAATCCGTCCCACAAAACTATATTTTGGGCCCACAATCAAAAAAAAAAAAGTCAGCTTTTACCCAATATCTCAAATTCCAACGTTACAATTCCAAAAAGCTGTCCACACAAATATCAACATCTACCACACTTTCACAAAACAACCAAAAGAAAGAAAATGAGACTTCTTACACTTATTTCGAGTTGTGTGCACGATGACCCTTTTAACTTCGTCCTTTTTCTTTCTTCCACACTTGGCCCTCGTGTTTCCTTGTCGCCGGCTGGTGGGGGGTAGATACCGAAACTAATGGCTTGGGCGAGAAACGAGAATGGCGAGGGTTGTTTTCTCTCTTTTTTTTTCTTATATTTTTTTTTAGAGGAAAATCGAAAGAAAGAAATGTATATATGAGTTGTGGCCGATAGTTTAAGTGAGAAAAAGAGGGAAAAGAAAGAGAACGTGGGTGATGGTGACGGTGGGTGACGGTTTTTTTTTTTTTGCAAAGAAAATGATAGAAGTTTAAGATTTTGAGATTTTGAAGAAGAAATGGTTAGAGAGATTTGTGGGAGAATCGGTTGTAGAGTTTAGAGAGAGAGAGTGAGAGAGGAGGCACCGAAATAGAATGGGAGAAAGGGATGGGGTGTGGGCCAATATGTAGGGTTTTATGGGGTGATGCCATGTGGCTTTTGCTTTTTTTTTTTTTTTTCAGCTGGAACTATTCACTACAAATGTAGTCCAGTTTGCTATAGCTATGCTGTAGCATTGCTTGTAGCATAGTTTTTTTTTTTTTTCAGCGCGCTGCAGCGCTCAGAGGCAGCGCTTCGGCGCTGTAGCCTCAGCTCTGGCTCTGCACAGTGCTTTTCTGCATTCCAAATGCTGCATTAATGCTGCAGCATTGTTGTAGCATTCCTGTTCAGTTTCCAATCTGCTACTCCAGAAGCCTTTACTTCCTTTTTCCTTGCAAATTCACCCCAGACAACCTATATTAAACATCAAAACGACACATACACATAAATCACACCAAAGAAACTCCGTAGAAGAAAATAACAATAATAAAAATAAAAATAAAAAAAACACAAAAACAGAAAATTAAACAAGAAACAAATAAAACATTGGGTTGCCTCCCATAAGCGCTTGTTTTAAAGTCGACAGCCCGACTACTTCCCTTTACTGATCTGGATCTCTCAAGGAGATGGAAGTCTTCTCCTTAGCAAATGAACCTCCCCAATAATGCTTGATATGCTACCCATTCACCTTAAACTTTCTGCCTGATTTTTCTTCCATGAGTTCCACTGCACCATGAGGAAATACTTCTGAAATTTGGAAGGGACCAGACCACCTTGACCTTAGTTTTCCAGGGAACAACTTTAGCCGTGAGTTGAAAAGAAGAACATACTGCCCCTCTTCAAATTTCCGTGGACGAATCCTGCTGTCATGCCATCTTTTGACCTTGTCCTTGTATATCTTTGCGTTTTCATAGGCCATCATGGGAAATTCGTCCATCTCATTAAGTTGCAGCATTCTTCTTTCTCCTACCGCTTGTTCATCAAGATTAAGCTTTGAGATTGCCCAATACGCCTTGTGTTCCAACTCCACCGGCAAGTGACAGGCTTTACCAAATACTAATCTGTACGGTGATGCTCCTAAGGGAGTCTTGTAAGCTGTCCGATATGCCCACAATGTGTCATCTAACCTGGCTGACCAATCTTTCCTTGTGGGATTGACAACTTTTTCAAGAATCCTCTTTATTTCCCTGTTAGACACCTCAGCCTGCCCACTGGTTTAGGGATGATATGCTGTAGCAACCTTGTGTTTCACTCCATACTTGGCCAAAAGGCTTTCAAATTATTTGCTGCTAAAGTGAGTTCCCTCATCACTTATGATGGATCTAGGAGTCCCAAAACGTGTAAAAATGTTCTTATGTAAGAACCTTACAACCACTTTGGAGTCATTTGTAGAGAATGCTGCTGCTTCCACCCATTTGGAGACATAGTCCACGGCTACTAGGATGTATTGATTGTTGAAGGACGAAGGAAACGGTCCCATGAAGTCTATGCCCCAAACATCAAATATCTCAACTTCCAGAATATTGTTTAAGGGCATTTCATGTCGTTGTGATATGTTCCCTACCCGCTGACATCTGTCACACATCCTGGCGAACTCGTGAGCGTCCTTAAAGAGAGAAGGCCAAAAGAAACCAGATTGTAGCACTTTCGCAGCTGTTCTGAATCCTCCATAGTGACCACCATAAGGAGATGAATGGCAATGTTGAAGTATACCAACCCCTTCCTCTTCAGGCACACATCTTCTTATAATCTGGTCTGCACCTTGCTTGAACAAGTACAGCTCATCCCAATAGTAAAACTTGACGTCATGAAGGAATCTCCGCCTTTGTTGACTAGTCAGATCGGGTGGGAGTAAACCACTCACCAAATAATTCACTATGTCTACATACCAAGGCGCATTCCCTTGCTTAACTACAAAAAGCTGCTCATCAGGAAAGGTTTCCTTTATTGGCTCTTCATCTCTCTCTATCTTTCCACTCTCTAATCTTGACAAATGATCAGCCACCTGATTCTCAGTCCCTTTTTTATCTCTGATTTCCAGATCAAATTCCTGAAGCAATAGAACCCATCTAATCAACCTCGGTTTGGCATCCTTTTTGGCAATGAGGTACTTTATAGCTGAGTGATCCGTATAGACTACTACTTTAGTGCCCACCAAATATGCCCGGAACTTGTCAAAGGCAAATACCACTGCCAAGAGTTCTTTTTCAGTGGTGGTGTAGTTGAGCTGAGCGTCAGTCAGAGTTTTGCTAGCATAATAAATGGAGTGGAACACTTTATCTTTTCTTTGTCCCAATACCGCTCCTATGGCATAGTCACTAGCATCACACATCAACTCAAATGATTTAGACCAATCAGGTGCCACAATGATAGGTGCTGACACAAGTTTCTTCTTTAATTCTGTAAATGCATGTTGGCATTCCGCATCAAATCTGAATGGTTTGTTCTGCTCAAGCAAAGAACACAGGGGTTTTGAGATTTTTGAGAAATCCTTGATAAATCTTCTATAGAAACCCGCATGTCCCAAAAAGCTTCTTATTCCCTTGACTGATGATGGTGGTGGCATCTTGTCGATGATCTCTATCTTAGCCTTGTCCACCTCAATGCCTTTTCTTGATACCTTGTGTCCTAACACAATTCCCTCAGTCACCATAAAATGGCATTTCTCCTAATTTAAGACTAGGCTAGTTTCTTCACACCTTTTTAGAATCTGCTCCAAATTTGCCAAGCATCCTTCGAAAGATTCTCCCATAACTGAGAAATCATCCATGAAGACCTCTAAACATCGTTCCACCATATCAAAGAAGATAGCCATCATACAGCGTTGAAAAGTTGCTGGAGCATTGCACAACCCAAATGGCATCCTCCGAAAAGCAAATGTTCCGTATGGGCAAGTAAAGGTGGTCTTTTCTTGATTCTCAGGTGCTATAGCAATCTGATTGTAACCTGAGTAGCCATCCAAAAAGCAGTAATACTCTTTCCCAGCTAATCTATCCAGCATCTGATCGATAAAGGGCAATGGGAAATGATCCTTCCTAGTGGCCTTGTTCAGCTTCCGATAATCCATACAAACTCTCCAGCCGGTGACTGTACGGGTAGGGATCAACTCGTTGTTATCATTAATCACAACAGTCATTCCTCCCTTCTTAGGTACGCACTGCACAGGGCTGACCCATGAGCTGTCTGAAATGGGGTAGATTATGCCTGCATCTAGCCATTTAATTATCTCCTTCTTCACCACTTCCTTCATGATCGGGTTTAGTCTTCGTTGCTGCTCCACAGAATTGTTGTAGCATTCTTCAAGGAGAATCTTATGCATACAAATAGCAGGGCTAATTCCCTTAATGTCTGTAATTGTCCACCCAAGCGCTTTCTTAAATTTTTTTAAGACTGCAAGTAGCTCCTGCTCCTGATCCTTAGTCAACAAAGCTAAGATTATCACTGGAAGTGTTTCTGACTCTCCCAAGTAAGCGTATCGGAGGTGTGATGGAAGAGGCTTCAATTCCAAAATCGGTGGCTCTTCAATAGATGGCCGAGGCTTCTTGATCTCACAATCTGCCAATCTCAGCGGCTCAAACCTCCTTTCTCTAAATACATTGGCTGATGCTTTATCAACCCAAGCTACCGAGGCACTTATCTCTTCAGTCATCTTCACATCTTCTTTCAGCCTAATCAGTTCCTCATGATCTTCCTGGCATCCCTTCTCAAATTCTTCTGACACCACATATTCAAGCATATTCACCATGGAACACTCCTCTACCTCATCGGGAAACCTCATTGCTTTGAGCACATTAAAGGTCACCTTCTCGTCATTGACTCTCATTGTAAGCTCTCCTTTTTGCACATCAATCAGTGTTCTCCCTGTTGCTAGAAATGGTCTTCCCAGTATGATAGGCACTTCTCTATCCGCTTCAAAATCTAGAACAATGAAGTCTGCAGGGAAAATGAATTTATCCACCCTTACCAATACATCTTCAATCTTCCCTTCTGGATGGGTAATTGATCGGTCTGCTAATTGTAGAGTCACTGTAGTTGGCCTTGCTTCCCCAATTCCTAACTTTTTGAAGACTGACATTGGCATAAGGTTTATGCTTGCTCCAAGGTCACAAAGAGCCTTGCCAATGTACTTATTGCCAATAGCACATGGAATTGTAAAACTTCCTGGATCCTTCAACTTTGGGGGAAGTTTAGTTTGTAAAATAGCACTGCATTCTTCTGTCATAGCCACGGTTTCAAACTCCCCAAGCCTTCTCTTCTTAGAAAGAATGTCCTTCATAAACTTAGAATAGCTTGGCATTTGTTCAAGTGCTTCCACAAGTGGAACATTGACGTGGAGCTGCTTCAAGACCTCCAAAAATCGCTTGAACTGCTTATCTTGCTGCTGCATGTGGAGTCATTGAGGAAAAGGTGGCGGTGGTCTAGACTTTTACTGTTCTGTACAACTCTGCTGTAGCGATGTTGTAGCATTGCGGTCTGTGGCATTATTTTGTTTCTTTAGTTCCTCCGCTTCTTCTTCATTCTCCTTTTTCTCTTGGATTGAAGAGGGCTCCCTTTTCTGTCTAAGCTTTACTTCGGGCAGCTCTAGCTCTCTACCACTTCTCAATGAAATTGCCTTGCATTGCTCCTTACCCTCTCGCCTATGATTCTCTGTGTCACTTGGCAATGAACCTTGAGGTCGAGTATTCAAGGCATTAGCTAACTGCCCCAGCTGGTTCTCCAAATTCCTCAATGATGCTGCTTGACTTTGAATCATGGATGCCTGATTTTGAATGATGGCGTCATTCTTGGCCATATACTCTTTCAATAAACTCTCCTTAGATGAAGATTGTTCCACTAGCTGAGTTCTTCCTTGGGGTGGAAATCCTGGAGGATGTTGCGGCCGAGTTGGTGTAGAAGAAGACCCTGCATTCTGCCCTTGAGAGTTCCAAGAGAAATTCGGATGTTGTCTCCAACCAGGATTATATGTGTTGGAATATGGATTATGATTCCTATTGAAATTCCCAACATAACATGCTGATGCTGGGTTGGATGGGCATTGATCAAAGAGGTGCTCTTCACCACAATAAGTACAAGAGGCTGCTATTGGTTGTTGAGGCTTCATCCCTGAATTCACGTTCATTGACTTCAAAACACTAGTAAGGGAAGATACCTGAGCTGTTAAAGCAGTCATTGCATCCAATTCATGAACCCCTGCTACTCTTCTTGTGGAGGCTGCTTTTTCGGCTGGCCATTGATAATTGTTATTGGCCATCCTCTCCAATATTTCATAAGCTTCATTATAAGATTTGGCCAAAATAGCTCCGTTGGCTGAGGCATCTACTATAGTCCGAGTCTGCCCATTGAGACCATTGTAGAAGGTTTCCATCTGAATCCAATGGGGAATCCCGTGGTGAGGACACTTGCGCAATAACTCCTTATATCTTTCCCATGCCTCATACAAAGATTCACCATCCATCTGCTGAAAACCAGTAATGTCATTCCTGAGCTTGGCATTCTTAGTTGGAGGGAAGTACTTCATCAGGAATTTCTCTGCCAAATCATTCCAAGTAATGACTGAATTTGATGGCAACGAATTCAACCATGCTCTTGCTCGGTCCCTTAGAGAATAGGGAAACAACTTGAGTCTCAAAGCATCCTCTGACACTCCTGGCAGCTTGAAAGAATCACTCACTTCCATAAAAAGTCTAAGATGGAGATGAGGATCTTCTGTTGACATCCCACTAAACTGCCCGACTGTTTGGAGCATTTGAAACATGACCGGTTTTAACTCAAACTGTGGTGCCTGAATTTCTGGCCTAACAATACCAGAATTCAGACCATGTAGCATTGGCACAGCATAGTCTCTAATAGCTCGATCCCTATCATCTGCCATTGCTGCAGCATTATTGCCATTGTTGCCAACTTCTTCTTCGGCCATTTCTTCAACAACTGCAAGACCTTGTTGTTCTCTTCTTCTTGCCCTGAATGTCCTTTCAATTTCTGGATCTATAGGCAGCAATTCCTGGTCTCGTGGCCTATTCATAAAGAAACTCGAGTACCTACAAGGATACAAACAGAAATATCAAGATAAAATAGAAAAACTGTAGAAATCAAAATATATATTTACAAAGACTAATAATGATGACAATTCCCCGGCAACGGCGCCAAAAACTTGTTGCTTCCTTAAAATGCTACGCAAGCGCACGTGTCGCATACAAATAATATAGTGTACAAAAGTACGGATATCATCCCACAGAGAATGTTATCACTATTTCATCTAAATTAAAAACGAAATTAAGGATATGCGAGAATTGATGGAGAGTTAAAGTTGTCTTAAACTCACTACACTAGTATGACATAAAAATGCACAAAGCAATTGCAAGCTAAATAAAACAAACTTAATAACAATTGGTGAAAGAGTGACTGGGATTCAATTTCCCCTGTTTCTGCAACTCAACTCAGCATGCTACAGCAATGTTACTTAGTTAACCTAGAACTCAAAATTTCACAAGTTTCTTCCGAAATACTTATGTTAATAACTTCTGGCTTCATTTCAACATATTCCTATGCTAAATGGAGTACGAAGCCAAATTAAGCTTAGGTTCCAAAAGGTTATATGAGACAAACATGCATTCCTGCTTAGCTTGCAAAATTAATTAGGTTATCACACAGACCCAACTAATCACACATTATCCAACACCTGTCTAATTTCAATTAGTTTTCCAACCACTGAAATCACAGTATTATGCTCAAGATGGCCAATCAAGGAACACAAATAAACCAATAAAATGATGTTGAATAAACCAAATAACATTAAAGTAGCAAGCTCAACATACAAAGCTAGTCACAGAAACGGGTACTTTATCCTCCCAGTCTTAAAGGAAATTAGTTCATACTTGACTGTTCAAACCCACTGGAAAAAGGAAACATTGTACGGGAAAAATAGAAACAAGAGTACAACCGAAAATGGAGGAAAGATTGACAAAAATAGGTGTGCACAAGGTACATAGCTACTTCCTAATTTCTCCTTCCAGAATATGCTGAAATCTCCTCCAATCCCTGTACGATTCCTTCCTCTTCCTGGGTTTTCTCTCTCTTTCTGTCTGCTCTTTTCCGTATTTTCTCTCTGCTCCTTGTCTGCCTCTTTTCTGAATGCATCATGCTCCCTTTTAAGTGCTAGGGCAAATGGATGATGTACATGTGTACATAATCTAATGGCTGAGCTTTTATTTGGTGTCCTTGGATTAAGACAGCTCATAAGCTTGTCCTTTCTGCCATGCTCACTAATAAAATTGGCTGCCAGCTGTACGTTGACTTGTCAAAATTATCTGAACAATTTTTTGCCCAGTTTGCTACAGTAAAGCTACAGCATTGCTGTAGCAACGCCTGGAATTAGTCTTCCTTGTCATTTTTCTCCAATTTTTGCAATTTCATCCTAGCTGCAGCTTGACCTCCTGATCCAAGCACCCTTATACTACTTCAACTCTGCAAAACACTTAAAAGCAATATAAACTAACATGAAAAATTAAATTTAACAATCTAAAATAAAAGACTGCATTAAAAACAAAAAAAAAATGCTTTAGTTAACTATTAAAATGTCAAGAACTCAATGGACCAAACATCTTTTTACATCCCCAAATGGCTGTAATAACTCTATTTCATAGAGTTATCACGTGTACATTTCAAACACGGGCGTGTACTAGTTGAGACTACTCAACACGGCCATGTCTTTGAAACAAAAACATCTATCCGAGTGGTACACGGTCGTGTACTTGACCGTGTTACACTATACGGCCATGTACACTCACACGACTACTAACAGATACACAGTCCGAATGACACACGGTCACTCACACGACTGTGTACTTGACCGTGTTACTTAAATTGTACTAAATGACATTAAATTATGTCCATTTTATTCCTTAATGACTTATTACATGGTAAGTAGGTGTCATGAAAATGGCGGTCATTACAACCTACCCCCCTTACAAAATTTTCGTCCTCGAAAATTATAATAATTCCGGGAAGTCTCTTCTCATGTCTTCTTCCCATTCTCATGTGGCTTCCTCAACGCTATGATTCCGCCACAACACTTTTACTAGCGGTATACTTCATTCCTAAGTACTTTCTCCTTTCTAACTAAGATCCGCACGGGTCTCTCCTCGTACGTTGGATCAGCGTATACTACAACGGATTCTTGGCTAAGAACATGGGAGCTGTCTGGCGCGTACTTTTTCAGCATCAAGACGTAAAAGACGTTGTGCACTGTAACTAACTCGGGAGGAAGTGCTAGTCTGTAAGCCACCTTCCCGGCTTTCTCTATTATCTCGAGGGTCCTATGTACCTAGGACTGAGCTTTTCTTTCTTTTCAAAATGCACCACCCCTTTCATGGGTGCCGCCTTGATAAAGACCAAGTCTCTTACTTGAAACTCAAGGGGTCTATAGCGCTTATCGTCAAAATTTTTCTGTCGACTGTGTGCTGTATCTAACGTTTCTCGTATCAGCTTCACGTCTGCCATGGTATTCTTGATGATGTCTGAGCTAACTAGTCGTTTCTCTCCAGACTCGTACTAATGAGCCAGAGATCTGCATTTCCTTCCACAATGTGTCTCGTACGGTGCCATTCCTATCTAGGAATGGTAGTTGCAGTTGTATGAGAACTCGCTCAATGGTAGCTTCTGATTCCAATTTCCTTTGAAGTCTAAGACGCAGGTCTCAACATGTCCTCTAACATCTGTATTGTCCTCTCAGACTAACTGTCAGTCTGAGGATGAAATGCTATGCTGAACTCTCACTTGGACCGTAATGCGGCTTGAACACTTCACCAAAATCTGGAGGTAAAGCGTCCACTACGATCTGAGACGATCGACTGTGGTATTCCATGCCATTTCACGAACTGTGCCGCATAGATTTCTACTGGTTGTTCCACCGGGTAGCTAACTTTCATTGCTAAAAATCTAACTGATTTCATCAGTCTTTCTACAATCACCCAAATTGTGTCACTATCGTTTGACGTCTTCGGCAATCCGACTACGAAATTCATCGTAATCTGGTCCTATTTCCACTCGGGTAGCTTAATTTTCTACAATTATTCTGCTGGGCGTTGGTGTTCTGCCTTAACCTTCTGACACGTAAGGTATCTGGCAACGAATTCGACAATGCCATTCTTCATTTCAAGCCACCAAAAGCTTTTCTTCAGGTACTTGTACATCTTATTCGCTATCGGATGTATGAAATATGACGTCTCGTAAGGTTCCAAAAGGATTCGCTTTGTGAGTTCTTCATCTTTCATAACACACACTCTATCTTTGTAGTAGAGTATGTCATCCTTAGGGATCTTAAACTCTGAACTTTGATCCTCTATAGCCTCCTTTTTGAGCTTGTTCAGGGACAATTCGAAGCCTTGACCGATCTTGATCTCTTCTTGAAGCATCGATTGGGGGGTCATGTCAGACAACCTCTTTGTCAAAATCTTAATCTCACTGCAGCATAACTCTTTTGTAGCGCTTCCTGACAAGGCACTAATAGCCATAGGCATAGTAATATGCTTCTGACTCTGTGCATCGGCCACCTTATTGGCTTTCCCCGGATGGTATAAGATCTCACGGTCGTAATCCTTACCAACTCTAGCCATCCATGCTACCTCATGTTGAGCTCTTTTTGCGTGAACATATACTTGAGGCTCTGATGGTCGGTGTAAACCTCGCACTTGGCTCCATACAGGTAGTGCCTCCATACTTTTAACGTAAAAACTACTGCTGCTAGCTCCAGATTACGCATTGGGTAGCTCTTTTTAGGGTCTTTGAGTTGTCGTGAAGCATATGCGACTACTCAACCACTCTGCATCAACACAGTTTCCAACTCGGTTTTAGATGCGTTGCTTTAAATCACAAAGCTTCCCTGACCAGCATCTGGAATGGTCAGTATTGGAGTGCTTGTGAGTCTTCGTTTCAACTCTTGAAAGCTTTTCTCATACTTGTCGGTCCACTCATACCTCTTTCCCTTCTTGGTGAGCGCTGTGAATGGTGCGGCTAGCCTTGAAAAACCCTCGACAAAATGTCGGTAGTATCCTACTAAGCCTAGGAAGCTGTGGATCTCCATCAAGTTTCTCGGAGCTGGTCACGCGCTAACTGCATCAATTTTCATCGGGTCCACAAATACTCCTTCCTTAGGGACTACGTGGCCTAGGAAATGGACCTTCTCTAGCCAAAACTCATACTTGGAGAAGTTGGCGTATAACTGATGGTCCTGTTGCATGCGCAAAATGATCCTTAAGTGCTCTTCGTGCTCTTCCTTCGTCTTAGAGTGTATAAGTATGTCATCGATGAACACAATGACAACTTATCCAAATAGCCCTTGAACATGCGCTTCATCCGGTTCATGAAAGCTACTGGCGCGTCTGTCAATCTGAGCGACATGAACAGAAACTCATAATGTCTGTACCGCGTTTGAAAAGCTGTTTTGGGTACATTTTCATTCCTGATTCGTAGTTGATGGTACATGGGATGTAGATCGATCTTCGAGAACATTACAGCGTCTCAGAGCTAATCAAATAGATCGTCAACTCGCGGCAACAGATGCTTGTTCTTAATCGTAATCCTATTCAACTCTCTGTAGTCGATGCACATTCTCAGTGGTCCATCTTTTTTCTTCACGAATGGTATGGGTGCTCTCCAGGGTGAATAGCTCTGTCGCATGAATCCCTTATCTATTTAGTCCTTTAGCTGGGCTTGGAGCTCCTTTAGCTCTATAGGGCCTATTCCGTAGGGGGCCTCAAAGATGGGGCTGATTCTAGTAGACGTTCAGTCTTGAACGAGATCCCGCGCTCTAGTTGGAGTCCTGCAAGATCTTCTGGAAATATCTCCATGAATTCCCTGACTATCGGTACGTTGTCGGGTCCTATCTCTATTCCTTGAGTCTTATCTGCTACGTATACTAGGAAGTCCGTGCATCCACTGGATAGCATCTCGCGAGCCTTCACTGCTGATATCATTGTCTTTGGTTGCTCTGGCGACAAACCCTTGTAGATGAACTTTTCACATCCGATTGGTTCGAAACGATTTTCCGCCTTCAATAGTTTATGACAACGTTGTGTCCTAAGCTTTTTTTTTTTTTTTTTGGCAGAATCTGATGATGCAACGAATGGGTGGCTCCAGAATCAAGTAGAACTAACACATCAAAGTTGGTGATAGAAAGCTGGCCTGTCACCACTACAGAAGTTACAGCTTCAGCGTCACTCCTCACGTAAGCATAGATTCTCCCTTAGCTGTCTGAAGCTTCCAGTATGCCTTGTGTGATTGAAGTGTCTTCGATCCTGATCTGGTTGGTGTGAAGTTTATTATTCCCAGTGGGGGGTTGATTCTGTCGATTCTACAGGTTGGAGTGGCAAAATTTTTTTTTTTTTTTGGCATAGTGGCCTTCCTTGCCACAGATGAAACAATCACTTGCTCTCTGCTTGCATTCTCCTGGGTGCCTCTTTCCGCATCTCGTGCACATCGGGTATTGGCTGTCATTCCTTCCTGGTCGTATCTCTTCTGGGGAAATTCTCCTGTGAATCTTGGTTGCTCTAATTCCTCTTTTCTCTTGTTGTTGTTATGGGAATGCCTGCTATTCTAGCCGGTTCCCACATTCTGCCCTCTGTGTTATGACTCGGGGTTCTGCTTCTCTTGAGCCTGCTCGGCTTGCGTTTTCTCCTCCATTCGTGCATTCAAATTCTACGCATTTCGCTCCTTATCCTGAGCCGACCAGTACTCGGCTCAGATAGCCTTGCAACACATTCTGCTAGCGTCGCTAGTCCGTGGCTTCCGCTACAGACCTAAACTGTGATTTCTGTTCTAAACATCTCCAGCATTCGTCTGACTCTCTCCTTTTAGTCAGTACTAAATCTGGATAAAGTTGAGCCAACTGCTCAAATTTCTTGACTGCCTCCATAACAGTCATACTACCTTGGTGCAAGTTGTCGAACTCGTCTTACTGCGCTACTAGTGCTTCGTCGTTGAAGTACATCTCCTTGAATTCCTCAATGAAATCGCTCCAGCTCGTCTCTTTAATGTTCCTCCTAATGGTTACCATCTTCCACCACTAACGCGTCTCATTGCGCAGGGTGAAGGATGTGTACATCACTTTCTCTCTCTATCTATTAACCCTATAAAATCCAAGATTACTTGGATATCCGTTAGCCAATCATCGGCCTCTATAGGGTTGGTGATTCCTAAGAATTCTAACGCTTTCATGCGTCAGCATCTCTCATACAAGTAGCCTTCCCTAGGGATTGGCAAAAAAAAAACAATTACTGCTATGAGAGTAGCCATTACTATAGGCGCTAGTGCCTCCTGGGCTGGAGGAGCTGCTTGTTCTCTCAGAGTTTCTGGGGCTACTAGAGCCTCCTGTGCTAGCATCTTTACTGACTGTGGTGCCTGGGGTTGCTGGCCCAGCTGTTCCCTAAGCTGGTTTAGCTCCCGTTACTGGTTCTCCATCATCTCTCGCATGGCGGCAATCTGTGCTATCAACTCATCCTCTCAGGATGCTGGGTTTAACTAAGCTCTCGTTCTTGCCATGTTTTCCTATGTAACCCTATCGTACAGCGAAAAAGGAAAATATAAGTGTCTTAAATTCTGTACTTGGGACTCGTATCACATATCATTTTCTTTCTTACTTAACAATCTTACTTAAACATTATGGATATAAATATACACACTATATCCATCTTTCTTTCTCTCATACTGTGATGTTCAATACAATTGCCGCATTGTATTGGGACATCGTCTGAGTGCTAGGATTCGTCCTGCACTTTCTGTCATATCATACTCACACTGTGGAAAAAAATTATATCTGGCCCCTAGGGCAAAACTTTATTGCTTATCTCATAATATATTTCACATAATATATATACATATATTCAAGATTCTAGTTCAGTGGGAGTGACACACACTTCCCTTATACGATCCCAACAAGTACATTATGCTACAACTGACGGGGGAGAGCTACTGCTTCCCTCTATATTTTTTTCATAACTAACATTCCCGCAGAAGGGTTACTACTATTGGAAGGACAATCCTGATTCAGTATCAGGCATCTCCTCATCGTCACTATCACTGAGTGAGTACTCCTCTGGGTTCTCCTCTTCTTCTTAGTCGAAACTGACCTCATCATCGCTGGCTATGATGATTTGGGGTTCGTACACTCCCATCTATTTGTCATTACTAAAGCGGTCGGGGATCTCCTCTCCCTCATCGTCGGGATGGGCATCGGAAAGAGTCTTGTCATCTTCCTCTTCCATGGGGTGTTCGGGAGACATACGGGCTGGTTCGGGGTTCTCCATTGGCTCCCTATTGCCCTCGTGTACTTTTGGCTGGTGCTTGGCCATGAACTCTTCATCGGCCAGTTGGGGTGCTGGTTCTACCGGGTCACCCTCCATAATGGCGGCTGCGGTAATGCCTTGGGCTTGTGTAGGGTTCCCGGGGTTGAGCACTTTTCTCTCGGCGTTCACTATCTCGTTGATAACGCTTGCTAGTCCTGCTTGATCGCTCTTCTAATTCTGTTTGGCAAGGTCTCTTTCTCTCTTTGGGTCTTCTCCTGTCTTGATCCACTTTTGTCTTGGCATGTATTGTAGAAGTCCATATCGGTTCCTTATAGCGAACAGCATATGTTAGAACTGTATCGTCGGACATCAGCTGTAGTCTTTCAGTCCGACGAACAAATTCTCGTATATCCATAACTCTAGGGAACTTAGGCGGTTTCACTCCCTGCTTGCCCATAAAGAAAAACTGAGGCTGATGCTGGACTCCTCTCAGAGATTGGCTCGATCGTGGTATGGCGAAACTCGACACAGTTAAGAGCTCATCCTGGTCATAAGGATCCCGATACACACGAGAGTATCTTCCTGAGAGATATCAACAGCCAACAGGACTCAGTTATCCTGATCAATGGCGTACAATCAGGGAATCACTTTGATAACATGAAACCAGTCCTGACATTCTCATGGAGTGCAGGAGTACTGTTTGCCACTCGAAACTTGGTGGACAACTAGCCCTGAAGATCGGTACAACTCGGGCAGCAATCCATGTTCTTTCTCTGAGCAGTTCTCTAGCACTGCACGGTCGTGATTTTTTGTATAATGATCTCAGCATCTTTTCATCTTATCCTTGCCATCATAGATTTCGTCGTTTCATTACTATAAAATGCTATCTTCAATAGATAAACATTTACCGACTAAAAATAAAACTAACTTACTTGGACAGATGAGGTAGGCATGCGGTGATGTGAGGTAGGATGGCAGGAAACCGCTCTGATACCAACTGTGACGCCCCGTGCCCTCAGCGGCCCGGACCGTCACTGAAAACTATTATTACTTAACTTGTTTCTTTAGCTTTTACTTATACTTTCTCTTTAAAACCGATACTTAAACTTGCTGAATTTAATACCATAAATTTAGAGGGATTTTTTTTATATATACGCGTACGTATTTACTATTCACGTACATATACTATTAAAATGCGGAATTTGAAAAACATAAGGATTTAAATTATACATACACAATTATATACTTGTTTATCTGATTACTATTCACCAGATACTATTTAAATATACTACTCATACATATATTGTTTACTGTTCTAAAATACCGTTTAACCTTTACTATTCAAAATACTATTTAACTGTCACCATTCAAAATATTATTTACTCATACTGTGCGGAAGAATACTCGCGGTGTATCCATAACCTCATCCTCACATCCACCTCCACCACCATCATCGTCCCTTGATGTTTACGCTATAGGATGCTTACCTACAGCATGAACACACTCCGTGAGCTATACGCCCAGTAAGTACAACATGTTAACCGTAAAACATGTTTAAAACATAGTACATACGTAAAATCATAGGCATGACATATATCACTTAATAAATCACATACCATATAAGCATATCACATATCAGCTCACATATCATGTCATCACATAACATGTCATAACAGTGAATATAAAACTTCACATACTTTATGCATGACAGAAGCACCGTGTACTGTATGCACTCTACTGAAAAAGAAAGCATAGCGAACTATAACTAATGCATGATCCGGTTATGTTCATTTATGCTTCAAACTTTTCTTTTTTTTTTTCTCTTCTTGTCTATTTAGGGCCCATGTGTCAGTACCGTGTGCGCGCAGACCAACGGTAACTCCCGAGGTCAACTAATGCCGAAGAGCCATCAACTGATGCTCAACTTTTGGCCTTAACTTTCTTTAACTAGAAACCCCTTCGACTGAAGGAGCCGGTACGACACACCTATTTATTTCCATCTTGTTTAACTGTTCTAGCCACGCTTCTCTAAGCTGTCCCCAATCCTACGCGGTAGGGATCTATGGCTTCTAACTTGTTATTTCATCAATCTACTCGATTGTGAAACTATATGCTCTTATGTATGCTGTGCAGCATCGTGTGCAAGATACATACTTAAAGTACTGGAAAATCATCATTTTAAATTCATTTTATCCATGCTGTAGGCGGAGTTGTACTTACCTGTCATCAGACAGTTTATACTCTCGCCTTCGTCACAAAACAGGTATCTCCCTGTAATCATAATACATTTCGTTAACATTTACTCTTAGGTCACCGTGGTCATTAGTGACTAATAAAAATTCTCGTTATGTGGTACCGATCCTTATCGGTACTAATTGCCCTCTTCTTAAGAATTTGATTTTCTAATCATTGTTAATTAATTTATTTACCCAATAAATTAATTAACATCGCTCTTAGGTCACTCTATCGTTAGGAACTAATAAACTTATCGTTGTGTGGTACCGATGCCTATCGGTACCCAACTGCTCTACTTTGGGAAATTTGATATCTAATTTTAAATCGTGCTTGATTAATTTGTCTACTTGACAAATTAATCACTGTCTCTCACTATCCCATTCAGACTTGGTCCTTGACTGGCTAACCGACCAGTTAACTGACTGAATACCTCCCGTATGACCATTTAGCCTGTCGGGTTACCGTTACCAATGTAATCGCCCCAAATTTTATACTTCGGTCGCACCCGTCCCTCGGGTGGTACTATTCTGACATAGGGGTCGTTTTCTTACATTACAAAATTTCTAATGGGGCGGTTCACTAATCCTCACAACGTCCATCCTTCTTTCCCGGACCTAGGTTATCGAGGGGGCTCAGATTTCCATCCCAATCACATTTTCACCCCTCGTTTCCCCAAATACCCCTTTGTGCCATTTTAGAAATTTCGGCAGCATTTCCGCTTAATTTTGGGGTTTCCGACGTTTAGGAAACGCCTCAAAACCATCTAACCTATTCTAACCTGCCACGTACTAAACCAGAGGCCTAATTTTTACGTAAAAGCTCCGCTTTTTACGTAAAAATATTCACATTTCTTCATATTTTCTTTTTCGACATTTCATCCCTTTTTCTTACAATTCCTCAAGTTAGTAAACCATAATTCATACATAATTATTTCTAATAATAAATTGAGGAATCAAGGGATCAAAACCACTACCAAAATCGTTCCCGTCAGCGGTCGGACTAACCGTTCGGTCTCGACCGCACAATCTTTGAATCGGCGTTCCTCACTTTTGAAACTTCGGTTTGCAATTCCGATGCCGCGGATGTGTCCGGAACGTCAAAAATAGGCCAACGGGCCATTCTTCAATTTTCGGTCTCCGGTCGCCGTTGACCGGCGTTGACCGCCGTTGACCGGTCGTTGACCGGTGTTGACCACGGCGGCGATGGGAGTGGCGACCACCATCTTGAAGAGCTCGACGAGAGGAACCCATTGGTGGTGTCAATTTCACCAATCGAGGCTCCTATCACCGGAAATCGGCCCTTGAAAAGTCGGCGACGGCGGCGGTGTTGGATCTTCATTTTCCGACGTTGTTGCCCAAAATTGATTTGGGGCTTTTGATCTACGTGTTGTTCTGAGCATTTTGATACCGACCTTGCAACTCAACTCCGCCGGAATAGCGAGATTCGACGGCGGCGATGGCGACGGCGACGGTGAACCTTGGGCGGCGCGATCCGGCGGCTGTTGACGTGAAATGAAGCCTGGGTTTTGTTCTACTCTTCACCATGAATCCATTGGGACCGAAATCGTGGCATTTGGACGTCGGACGGCGGAGATACGGCGGTTTGAAAAATTCGACCACCGGCGGCTTTGGGCGGCACGTGCGGCATGCTCCGGCGTCGGTTCGGTCGACTCGGCCCACTGTTGGAATCAGCTCGTCGAGAGCTTTCCAATGGTGCCGGCGGTGTCGAAAACAGAGGTCAGATTCGACTGATGGTTACTGTTCACCTACGGGTGGTGTGGGGAGAAAAAGATAGGAAAAAAAAAATGGGGGCCCTTTTTACAAAATCTAAAAATTTCGACCCCTTTATACTAATTTTTTGAAAAATTTTAAGATAGGCTATACTGACTAATTTGGGCGTGCTGAACCCAAATATATCAGTTTTATATCAAGAAAAGGTCATCTTGATCAATTTCTTGATACTGTGGTTAGGCCTACACTGTGTTGACACTGTGCACGCATAACGAGGTGTTTTCGCGTGAAATTTCAAACACAGTCTCTCTTGACTAATTTGGACGTGCTGATTTCAAATTTATCAGTTTTACATCCATCTGAAGTCTTCTAGACTAGTTTTCGGGATCTGTATGATCCCGTCTCGAAAAACGTATCAGGTGCCCGATTGACTAATTTAGGCGTCCTGAGTCTAAATATATCAGTTTCGGGGTGAGAAAATGTCGTCTTGACCCTCATCCCGATACTGCGTATCTTTTAAAAAAAATCTATATTTTGTGCTCAATTGACCAGATTGAGCCTGCTGACTATTAATATATCAGTTTTATGTCAGATTAAGGCCGTCTTGGCCACTAACCTGACACTGCGTATCACACTGTTCACTAATCACTATTCACTATCTGACTGACTAATCCGAGCGTTCTGACTCCGATTTTGTGAGTCTCTGGGCGAGAAGAGGTCATCTAGACCACTTTTCTCCATACTGTGCATCTATTAGGGCAATTTTCACTGCTGCGCTCAGATGACCAGTCTGAGCGTACTGATGACTAGCTCATCAGTTCTGTATCATGAAATGGTCGTCTAGACCGGTTTCTTGATATTGCGTGTCTCAACGCATACTCACATAATAGGGTGGACCGATTTCACTGTCGATTACCCCTTTCACTGCATGAATAGTAATTAAATATTACTATTCCTGTTTAATTCATTTAACTGAAAAGCACACTGTGCTTATTAACTTAATTACATCATTACATAGTAATTAAGTTTCATAATTCATGAGAGTCATTACAGTGGCTCTCGGCTCATTACACAGCCTTCTATACGGACTCTTACACGTGCGTGTGCAACGCAACACGGGCGTGTACATTTCAAACACGGGCGTGTACTAGTTGAGACTACTCAACACGGCCATGTCTTTGAAACAAAAACATCTATCCGAGTGGTACACGGCCTCCTACACGGTCGTGTACTTGACCGTGTTACACTATACGGCCATGTACACTCACACGGCTACTAACAGATACACAGTCCGAATGACACACGGTCACTCACACACCGTGTACCTGACCGTGTTAATTAAATTGTACTAAATGACATTAAATTATGTCCATTTTATTCCTTAATGACATATTACATGGTAAGTAGGTGTCATGAAAATGGCAGTCATTACAAGCACTAATGTACCGCTCCCAGTCATGCGCACCTAAATGGTACTGCCAACCTGAGCTCAAAACCAGAACGTAATCAAAGATAATGACCTAAAACTGAAACTGTGCCATAATTGAGCATAAGACAGTTAGTGAGAGCACTAACATCGCGGTAGATGTACTAGTGTGATACAGTGTTGTGGTCAACCTTACTATTCACGTATGAATAGTGGTCAACCTTACTATTCACGTATGAATAGTGGTCAACGGTACTATTCATGATGAATAGTACTATTCATAGAAATTTTATTTCTTGCATGTTTGAACTTACTGAGCCTGTAGCTCACCATTTTTGCTAATGTTGCAGGTAAGCGACCAGCTCAGTAGGTTGTTTGACTGGATGCGGACGGGATGGCGCGTGTCAAATGGGATAACTGGGCGAGGGATATGGTACTGCCAGAGTCTTTCCGCTGAGCGATAAAAAGGGAAGAAGAAAAGAAAGAAACAGTCTTTTATAATATTATATATTTTACAAAAGTACTGTAATATGTAAATTACTTTGTATTTGCCAACAAAGTAAATAGTGGAAAAGGTTTTACATGATGTTAAAAAAAAAATTTCCCCAAAAACGACATGATTTTAAAAGAGAGAGAGATAAGCCGGCGACTCATGAGAGTACAATCTATCGCAGTTAGCGATAAGCTCAACTGTAATAGTATTGTATGATCTCTACGAGGGGCGGGCCGCCACAGTTGGTATCAGAGCAAGGTTTGCGACTGATTTGGTTTTGAATACCAACTGCCGCCACAGTTGGTATCAGAGCGGAATTACGGTTGATTTAGTTAGAATACCAACGGCTGTCACAGTTGGTATATCAGAGCAGTGTGACCATATCCCGATTTGACACTTCGCGCATCCTGTACCGCTATCCAAGTAAGTAGTTTACTTAAGTTCAATTAATTATTTTCTTATATGAAAATAATTATGTTATAGGTAGCAAGATGACCAGACCTCCATATGTGAGACCACCGCTACCACGACCGAGAGGAGTATTACGGGTATGGACGAGGTCTATTGTGAGGCCGTCTATGTCCCAACGACCGGTAATCAGACCCCCGGTGCCCGAGAGACCTCCGGTACCAGTACCAGCACCAGCACCAGCACCAGTGCCAGTAGATATTGTACAGTCACGACCGATAGTTCATCCACCGGTGGTAGTGGACATTCCAGTTGTTGGTGGACGCCAACATATTGGAGTGAGAGTTTCGGCTCGGGCAGTACAGGCATTTCGAGCTAGCAGTCCTCCTATGTTTGATGGTGGACGACAATCGATGGAGACGAAGGCCTGGCTTCATGCCATAGAGAGGATCATGGTGATATGTGACATCGATCGAGATATGTGGATCCAGCTGGCCGTCAGTATGTTTCAGGGAGATGCTCGAGTGTTCTGGCAGTATTGTGATCAGGAGATTTTATTAGGATTCAGTTGGGCTGAGTTCTGTCAGCGGTTGGCTGATCAGTTTCCGCCTAGGGATCCGACACTTGCTCCAGCACCTCCAGAGAGACGAGAGGCTGGTACACCTGCGTACCCCGGATTCGATGAGGTCAGGGATTACATTCTCCAGACTGAGAGGATGGTCATGTTGTCTGGTGAGACAGTGATGTCTTACGCAGCACGGTTTGAGGAGACCATCAGGAGAAGATGTCCGTTGCCCAACCTCACTGAAGCAAACTGCTGTGAGCTGTTTTGGAGAGGTTTACCCTTGGAGTTGAGACAGAGGGTAATCAAGTTGTTTCCTCCGACGCTCCAAGAGTTCGTGGTGACGATCAGGACGATCGAGAGAGAGATCTTGATCGAGCATCTGACGTAGAGTCGACGAGAGACACTGGCTCAAGATGAGATGTTTGCACGCATCTTCGGACCGAGAAGAATGATGAATGATCATGAGGCTGGACCGTCTAGACCACGAAGAGGTGATGACTCGGGACAGGGAGCATTGCCTAGGGGCGGTGACGATTCAGATGATCTAGATGACGATGAGGATCCGGAAGAATATCCTCTAGTCCCAGACACAGGGGATGCGTGACCAGTAGATATGTATACATGTACCTAAGTAGCTTAGAGAGAAAAACTCTTTTGTATAGACTTGTGGCCATTTTGTATACTCCGGCCGATGTATATATATGACTGGTGATGGTTATGTATGACATATAAATGTTTTGCTATGAATGAAATATCAAAATGATTATATGTTATACGATGATGTGTTACAATGATGTGGCTTTACATTACCCTAAATTTCGTGAATTGATATGATTTTACGAATGTGGTTATGGAAAAGCTAACGGTGAATTATTGTGCCATAATAGGACAATAGGCAAGATGGTGGAATTGCATAATCGACCAGAAGGACGAGAGCGACGTCCTAATGTTATGGAGAGATTGGATCAGATACAAGCCCTGTTAGAAGCTCAGATGCAAGAAAATGCTAATCTGAGGCGACGGGTAGAGGAGCTAGAACAGAGACAAGGCTCTGAGGGTACCCAAGTAGAACAGGAAGCTGAGGTAGATCCGGTTATCCCTCCAACTGCGGTACATGAGAGAGCTCCCACACCTCAACCAGTATTGAATTTGGAACCCCTCTATGAAAGATTCAGGCGTATGAGACCGCCAGAATTTGAAGGGTCTACAAATCCGCTAGAGGCTGAAGACTGGTTGTCATCATTACAAGTGATCATGGAATTCATGAACCTAACCGACCGGGAGAAGGTTGCCTGTGCGTCTTTTGTGCTGAGAAAAGATGCTCGTTTTTGGTGGGACACTGTACGAATGAGAAGAGATGTGTCTACCATGAGTTGGGCAGAATTTCTGGAAGAATTTAACCAGAAATATTACGACCCTGCATCTCTGAAACAGCAACAGAAAGAATTCTCAAAGTTGACACAAGGGAACATGTCGGTAAGCAAAGTCTGCCGAAAGTTCGATCAGCTATCCCGTCTATGTCCTTATGTGGTCCCTACTGAGAGGGAAAAGATACAGAAAATGATCGGGATGTTCAGGCCGAAAATTGCTGCATTGGTAGATACTGGACAAGTGCCACCTACTTCTGTAGCCGATTGTGTGAGTCGGGCCATCAGGGCTGAGTTTCATGTAGCCCGACAGAAAGAGGAAAGAGAGAAACACTGGGAGGCCAAGAAGAAGGAGAGGGCTTTGGCGAAGTCTACACAAGCTGGTCAAGCAAGCAAGCCTAGTCAGAATGCTAAACCAAGCCAGGGCAATAGTCAAGGATCCCAGCAAAATAAGAGAAAAGGCAATTTTTCTGGAAATCGCCAGGGAAATAATCGAAACCAGCAGCGGAGAACAGCTGGTAATGCAGAATCCAATGTGGAAAATTGTCCTACATGCGGGAAAAGACATTCTGGGCAATGCAGATTCGGGCTACTTGTTTGCTATAAATGTGGAAAGGAAGGCCATTATGCCAAAAACTGTCCAAATAGGCAGGGTGGACAAGGTACTTCCCAACAGCACCAGACACGCCCACAAGCTCATTCCCTTCAGGCCAGAGTTGAAGAGTCACCAGTAAGGCCGCAACGCCAGGAGTGTGTACCACGTGCCGATGCCCGTGTGATGGCCTATAGCAAAGAGGATGCAGAGGCAGGAACATCGAACGTGGTGACAGGTCAGCTTCCTGTCGCTAGTCATGTAGCCTCTGTACTATTCGATTCCGGTGCTACGCATTCTTTTGTTTCCTATGCATTTGCTGACAAGATAGGACTTCCTAAGGACTATATGGGAAGGGTATTTAAGACAGCCTTACCTTCTGGGGAAGTATTGTTGTCCAGTTACTGGTTACCTTATGTACCAGTATATGTGGCAAATAGGGAACTATATGCGGAGTTGATCGTAATGAAGATCATGGATTACGATGTGATTCTAGGCATGGATTTCCTAGGGAAATACCGAGCTACGATCGACTGCCGAAATCGAAAAATAGTACTCCAACCCGAGGAAGAAGAGAGTTTTGAATACGTCGACACTTCTTGAAAACCTGGGAAGATGATGATCAGTTCGCTGAGAGCAAGCAAGCTGATAGCCAGTGGTTGCATGGGATATCTGGCATATGTAGTGGATACTACAGAGGAACAGAAGCTTCAAGCTGAAGATGTTCCTGTGGTTAATGAGTTTCTTGACGTATTTCTAGAAGAGTTACCAGGGATACCTCCAGAGAGAGAAATCTCGTTCGAAATTGAGTTGATGCCTGGAACAGCACCTATTTCCAAAGCACCATACCGCATGGCTCCAGTGGAGTTAAAGGAGCTGCAGGTACAATTGAAGGAGCTTTTGGATAAGGGATTCATCAGGCCGAGTTATTCTCTATGGGGTGCACCTGTGTTGTTCGTCAAGAAAAAGGATGGAACATTCTGGCTGTGCATTGATTACTGGGAGTTGAATAAGGTTATGATCAAAAATAAGTATCCGTTACCTAGAATTGATGACCTATTCGACCAGTTAAAAGGCGCAGCGGTATTTTCCAAGATCGATTTACTATCAGGATATCACCAGCTGAGAATTAAAGAAAGTGATATTCCTAAGACGGCGTTTAGGACTCGTTATGGTCACTACGAGTTTCTTGTGATGCCATTCAGATTAACAAATGCGCCGGCAGCGTTCATGGATTTATTGAACAGAATCTTTAAAGAGTATTTGGATAAGTTTGTCATTGTATTCATTGATGACATTCTTATGTACTCGAAGAGTCATGAGGAGCACAAGGAGCATCTGAGGATCGTGCTGAATACGATAAGGAAGCATCAACTGTATGCCAAATTCTCTAAATGTGAGTTTTGGCTAGACAGAGTACATTTCCTCGGACATGTTGTATCCCAGGAAGGTATTGTGTAGATCCGACAAAAGTAGATGCAATTAACCAGTGGCCTGCACCCAAGAGTGTGACAGAAATACGCAGTTTCTTGGGGTTAGCTGGTTATTATCGGCGATTTGTAGAAGGATTTGCTCGTTTAGCTGCACCTCTTACCGCTCTTACACGCAAGGAAAGGAAGTACGAGTGTACTACGGAATGCGAAAGAAGCTTCCAGGAGTTAAAGAGGCGACTGACAAGCGCACCAATCCTTACGCTTCCCACTGAAGGGGAGAAGTTTGTGATCTACAGTGATGCATCAAAAATAGGATTGGGAGCAGTCCTGATGCAAGACGGCAAGGTGATTGCCTATGCTTCCCGTCAATTAAAGGAGCATGAAAGGAATTATCCTACACATGACCTTGAACTTGCTGCAGTAGTGTTCGCACTTAAAATTTGGCGACACTATCTTTATGGAGCTCAATATCAGATTTTCACTGATCACCAAAGCCTGAAGTATTTCTTCACGCAAAAAGAGCTCAATATGCGGCAAAGGCGGTTGGAACTGGTAAAGGATTATGATTGTGAAATCCTATACCATCCAAGGAAGGCCAACCGTGTAGCGGATGCTTTAAGTAGAAAGTCTACCATATCGCACCAGCTATCGATAAACAGGCTTCCAAAGCCATTGCAGCAAGAGATAAATTCTTTGAACTTGGAGCTGATATCTAGAAGACTAGCTGCACTCCAAGTGGAATCATCACTATTTGAGGATATAAAGGAAGCTCAGAGGTGAGATCCAGCAATGGCGAGTTCTCAAGAAGGAATTTCCAAGGATGGAATGATCCTTTATCAAGGAAGGATAAATGTTCCAGCTGATGAGGAACTTAGAAGACGGATCATGTCAGAAGCCCATGAGACACCTCATTCGGTTCATCCCGGAGCTAGTAAGATGTATCAGGACTTGAAGTTACAGTTCTGGTGGAAAGGGATGAAGAACGATATAGCAAAATTCGTGAGCAGATGCATGACCTGTCAAAGAATCAAAGCGAAACATAAACATTCAGCAGGAAGATTGGAACCGTTGGAGATTCCTGAATGGAAATGGGAACACATTACGATGGATTTTGTAGTGGGACTCCCGAAAACCCAAGAAGGTTATGATGCCATTTGGGTTATTGTGGACAGACTGACCAAGACGGCACGGTTTATAGCTGTCAAGATTAATTTTTCGCTGGAAAAGTTGGCTCAGTTATACGTAACTCATGTCGTCAGACTACATGGAGTACCAAAATCCATTGTATCAGATCGAGATGCACAATTCACTTCGAATTTCTGGAAGTGTGTGCAAGAGGCCATGGGTACTGAATTGAGACTCAGTACAGCTTTTCATCTGCAAACAGACGGACAGTCGGAGCGGACCATTCAGACGTTAGAGGACATGCTTCGAGCTTGTGTTATGGATTTTGTGGGAAATTGGAACGAGAAGCTACTATTGATTGAATTCTCGTACAATAATAGTTCCTAAGCTTCTATAGGCATGGCACCTTATGAGGCTTTGTATGGACGGAAATGCAGATCACCATTACACTGGTATGATTTGCGAGAGAAGCAGTTGCATAAGATGGATTTCATAAAAGAGACTTCCGATGCAGTTGCTAGAATTCAGCGTCAAATGAAAATTGCGCAAAGCCAGCAAAAGAGTTATGCGGACAAGAGGCGAAGATCCTTGGAGTTCGACGAAGGAGACTTCGTGTTTCTTAAGGTATCGCCCATGAAGGGGATTATGCGCTTCGGTAAGAAGGGGAAACTAAGTCCAAGATATATTGGACCTTATGAAATTATCGAACGCATTGGAAAGGTCGCTTACAGATTAGCGCTACCTCCAGAATTGTCGGCAATGCACAATGTATTTCATATGTCGATGCTGAGAAAATATATACCAGATCCGTCCCATGTGTTGAAGCATGAGCCTATTCAAATCCACGAGAATTTGACATATGAGGAACAACCTGTTCGAGTACTAGCTCGTGAAGAGAAAGTACTGAGGAATAAGGTAGTCCCACTAGTGAAGATTTTATGGAAAAATCACAACATTGAAGAAGCTACGTGGGAACGAGAAGACGAGATGAGGAAATTATACCCCCATTTGTTCTAATTTTCGAGGACGAAAATTTTATAAGGAGGGGTGAATGTGACAACCAGGAAATTCAGGCAATTCTCGGATGAAAATGTACAATTGCATGTATATAACAATTTGTACTATTTAAAGAGTGAAATAAATGTATTTATATTGTTTAGAATATATGAAAATGTTCTAACAATACTGACAAGTAAGAATTCAGTGTTGGAAAAATTCACTGAGTTGAAACGGGTAAAACGGTGCAAAACCGGCATTGAAAACCCTAACCGGAGCAATAAAAGACGGTAAACTTCCGGGATTGATTTTGATCAAACGGAAGTAGGTTAAATTGATCCGACTGCACAGGAGACCTCAGGAACACGCCGGGACGATTTCAGGAAAATTTCGGCTCGAACCGGTATCGGTCAAAAAGTAGTCGAATTAATGTGAATAGTGAAAGTCAAAGTCAACTTTCACTTTAGTATTTATGACATCATAAATCAAAATTTATAAATGAAAGAAATAGGGTGGTTGAAAGATGCCAAATTTTCACTAAAGGCCAAGATTTAGTGATCTAAAGGCCAAGATTTGGCCAAAATTTACCCTTTTTAATTTTTGAAAAATGGGGAAAGAAATGGTGTTGAAAGATGCCAAATTTTCATTAGTTTAGAGCCAAATTAATTGGCTTCCCTTTATGCATAAGTCGGCAACATTTTAACTAAAAGGCCGAGACTTTGTTTCATGCCAAAAACAAAGAAAAATTTTGCTAAGTTTTTTTTCTTCCATGGTGTACGTGAGCCACCCAAGGGAAACCAAGCTTTTTCTTCAAAATTTCTTCACAAAAAGAGTGCCAAAGTGTTCCTAGAAGTCAAAGGAAGCATTAGACCAAGGTAATTCCCTTTTGCACTTAATTTTTCACGGTTTTTCTTCATAAAATCCGTGGGTGAATAGTGAGAAAAAGATGGAAAATTTTTGGTTGTTTTCCATTGAATTGATGTTGGGTTATGTTAAGGATGAAATAAAGAAGAAAACCATGCAATTTGTTTAAAGAAAAACCAAAATTTTGTTGGTTTTTCAAGGGTAAATCCGTGGGTTACCTTGAGTAATCTATGAGAAAAATTTATGGTTTAATTGTTAACTTGCTTCCAAGTTTAATTTGGTGAAGAATAAAGCTTGTATTTCATTGTGGAAAGTTTGAAAAAAATTTTTGGTATGCATTTTCATAAGGTGGCCGTGGGGTTTCCTAAAGGTTAGGAAGAAAATTTTGCTTAATTTATGTAGTATTTGGTTGATTGGAATTATGCATTTTAATATGCAAAAGATGAATTTATAATTGAAAGCATGAAACAAAAATGTTGAGTATGATTTCCATTCATGAGGGCGTGGGTTATAACCCTAGGAAATTTGGTTGAAAATGCCAAGAAAATGGGCTTGAAAATGTGTTAAAAAAAAAAACATGACATTGAATGGCCTAAAGTGTGGTGAAAGTTTGACAAATTTTTGGTTCGGTTTGGTTGTGAAACCGAAACCAAATTAAGGGCAAAATTGTGAAAAAAAAAAGAAAAAATTTTTGTAATGTGGTTGAAAATGTGAAATTGGAAATTTGTGAGCTTTTATGTAAAAGTTTGGAAAACTTTTACATAAAATAGGCTTGTGGTATAGTACGTGGCAGGTACATATGGTTCGAGGCGTACCTAACGCCGGAAGCCCTAAAATTACGCCGAAATGCTGCCGAAATTTTGAAAACGGCATTCGGGGCAAAATGGGAATTAAAAATAAAAAGTTTGGGGTCGGGTCGGAAACCCGAGTCCCTAACGAAAAAATTGAATAAGGGAAATTTAAGGGGTGGTTCGTGAATAGTAACCCGTCCCCTTGAAAATGTAAAACGCGAGTGAAATTGAAAAAAACCGACCCCGAGGGGGGCATTTTTGGAAATGAAATAAAGGTCCGAGTCGGGAACGGAAAACCCGAGCCTCGGAGACCTAGGTCGGGAAAGTCTAGATGAACGTTTTAAATACTAGTGAAACGTCCATTTGAGGCTCCGAAACGATAGAAAATCGCTAAACCGACGTAAAGGTCGGAATAATGCTTCCCGAGGGTCGGGAAAGTGGAGATAAAATAAAAACGAACCCGGTAATGATTAGAAAAGAGTCAGAAAAGTTCCTGAGAGCCAAAAATGCAGTCTGGATCGATAAAATTCCGTCAGGGGCAAAACTGCAATTTTGCCAAAATATTAGGGTAAAATCGTAATTTTGCAAAAGTTGGGGGAAAATGGTGAAAATAATAAATAAAGCCTAAAAAGTTATAAATAGGTTTTATTTAAGCTGTTTAATGAAAAATAAAAGCTATAAATGGAAATGAAATTAACAGACAAGGTTTTGTCTGTAGGATCCCAAAATCGACCTACAAGGAAGGCGATTCAAGATCCAGGAGAGAGAAAGGAAAGAGGCTGATAAGGTAAGTTCAGACATTTACCTGTCTGCAACATATAGCATTATTGTTGCTAACTTTAATGTACTAACTATAAGTTAGGTACAGATGTGCTACGGGCACCATTATAGAGTAGAGAGAGACGTATTGTGCTACGGGCACTATAAGAATGGGACACATGGTTAATTGTGCTTCGGGCACTAGAGCGAGGTTAATGAAACTCACTCCCCTAAAATTAAAATGTGAACCATTCCTAACCACGGGACAATGTGAAGTCACCGGGTTAGAATTTTAAAAAGTCGGTAATGAAACCACTTTCTGGCGTACCAGCCTTCCGTACAGGGAGGTACTATTTTGCCTTCGGGGCTATGAGGATAAGGCTGTGGAGGTCAGCACTGATGTACCGCTCCCAGTCATGTACTATTTTGCCTTCGGGGCTATGAGATTAAGGCTGTGGAGGTCAGCACTAATGCACCGCTCCCAGTCATGCGCACCTAAATGGTACTGCCAACCTGAGCTCAAAACCAGAATGTAATCAAAGATAATGACCTAAAACTGAAACTGTGCTATAATTGAGCATAAGACAGTTAGTGAGAGCACTAACATCGCGGTAGATGTACTAGTGTGATATAGTGTTGTGGTCAACCTTACTTTTCACGTATGAATAGTACTATTTATAGAAATTTTATTTCTTGCATGTTTGAACTTACTGAGCCTGTAGCTCACCATTTTTGCTAATGTTGCAGGTAAGTGACCAGCTTAGTAGCTTGTTTGACTGGATGCGGACGGGATGGCGCGTGTCAAATGGGATAACTGGGCGAGGGATATGGTACTGCCAGAGTCTTTCCGCTAAGCGATAAAAAGGGAAGAAGAAAAGAAAGAAACAGTCTTTTGTAATATTATATATTTTATGAAAGTATTGTAATATGTAAATTACTTTGTATTTGCCAACAAAGTAAATAGTGGAAAAGGTTTTACATGATGTTAAAAAAAAAATTTTTCCCCAAAAACGACATGATTTTAAAAGAGAGAGAGATAAGCCGGCAACCCATGAGAGTACAATCTATCGCAGTTAGCGATAATCTCAACTGTAATAGTATTGTATGATCTCTACGAGGGGCGGGCTGCCACACCAACTGCTCTACTTTGGGAAATTTGATATCTAATTTTTAATCGTGCTTGATTAATTTGTCTACTTGACAAATTAATCACTGTCTCCCACTATCCCATTCCGACTTGGTCCTTGACTGGCTAACCGACCAGTCAACTGACTGAATACCTCCCGTATGACCATTTAGCCTGTCGGGTTACCGTTACCGATGTAATCGCCCCAAATTTTATACTTAGATTACACCCGTCCCTCGAGTGGTACTATTCTGACATAGGGGTCGTTTTCTTACATTACGAAATTTCTAATTGGGCGGTTCACTAATCCTGTAAATGTCCGTCCTTCTTTCCCAGACCTAGGTCATCGAGGGGGCTCGGGTTTCCATCTCGATCACATTTTCAGCCCTCGTTTCCTAAAATACCCCTTTGTACCGTTTTAGAAATTTCGGCAGCATTTCCGCTTAATTTTTGGGTTTTCGGCGTTTAGGAAACGCCTCAAAACCATCTAACCTATTCTAACCTGCCACATACTAAACCAGAGGCCTAATTTTTACGTAAAAGCTCCGCTTTTTACGTAAAAATATTCACATTTCTTCACATTCTCTTTTTCGACATTTCATCCCTTTTTCTTACAATTCCTCAAGTCAGTAAACCACAATTCATACATAATTATTTCTAATAATAAATTGAGGAATCAAGGGATCAAAACCACTACCAAAATCGTTCCCGTCGGCGGTCGGACGAACCGTTCGGTCTCGACCGCACAATCTTTGAATCGACGTTCTCCACTTTTGAAACTCCGGTTTGCAAATCCGATGCCGCGGATGTGTCCGGAACGTCGAAAATAGGCCAACAGGCCATTCTTCAATTTTCGGTCTCCGGTCGCCGTTGACCGGCGTTGACCGTCGTTGATTGGCGTTGACCGGTCGTTGACCGGCATTGACCACGGCGGCGATGGGAGTGGCGACCACCATCTTGAAGAGCTCGACGAGAGGAACCCATTGGTGCTGTCAATTTCACCAATCGAGACTCCTATCACCGGAAATCGGCCCTCGAAAAGTCGGTGACGGCGGCGGTGTTGGATCTTCATTTTCCGGCGTTGTTGCCCAAAATTGATTTGGGGCTTTTGATCTACGTGTTGTTCTGAGCATTTTGATACTGACCTTGCAACTCAACTCCGCCGGAATAGCGAGATTCGACGGCGGCGATGGCGACGGCGACGGTGAACGGCGCGATCCGGCGGCTGTTGACATGAAATGAAGCCTGGGTTTTGTTCTACTCTTCACCACAAATCCATTGGGACCGGAATCGTGGCATTTGGACGTCGGACGGCGGAGATACGGCGGTTTGAAAAATTCGGCCACCGGCGGCTTTAGGCGGCGCGTGCGGCGTTCTCCGACATCGGTTCCGTCGACTCGGCACACCGTTGGACTCAGCTCGTCGAGAGCTTTCCAATGGTGCCGGCGGTGTCGAAAACGGAGGCCGGATTCGATGGTTGGTCACTGTTCATCTTCGTGTGGTGTGGGAGGGAGAAAATGTGATTTGGAAAAATATAGGGGCCATTTTTCTAGAATCCCCAAAATTTCGTCTTTTATACTAATTTTTTGAAAAATTTTAAGATAGGCTATACTGAATAATTTGGGCGTGCTGAACCCAAATATATCAGTTTTATCTTCATCCGAGGTCGTCTCGACCAGTTTCTCGATACTGCATGGTTCCCAATCAAAAATTACTTTTTGTGCTCAAATGACTAATTTGAAAATTCTGATTCCAAATATATCAGTTTTATATCAAGAAAAGGTCATCTTGACCAATTTCTTGATACTGTGGTTAGGCCTACACTGTGTTGACACTGTGCACTCATAACGAGGCGTTTTCGCGTGAAATTTCAAACACAGTCTCTCTTGACTAATTTGGACGTGCTGATTTCAAATTTATCAGTTTTACGTCCATCTGTGGTCTTCTAGACCAGTTTTCGAGATCTGTATGACCCTGTCTCGAAAAACGTGTCAGGTGCCCGATTGACTAATTTGGGCGTCTTGAGTCTAAATATATCAGTTTCGGGGTGAGAAAAGGTCGTCTTGACCCTCATCCCGATACTGCGTATCTTTTAAACAAAATCTACATTTTGTGCTCAATTGACCAGATTGAGCCTGCTGACTATTAATATATCAGTTTTATGTTAGATTAAGGCCGTCTGGCCACTAACTTGACACTGCGTATCACACTGTTCACTAATCACTATTCAATATCTGACTGACTAATCTGAGCGTTCTGACTCCGATTTTGTGAGTCTCTGGGCGAGAAGAGGTCATCTAGACCACTTTTCTCCATACTGTACATCTATTAGGGCAATTATCACTGCTGCGCTCAGATGACCAGTCTGCGCGTACTGATGACTAGCTCATCAGTTCTGTATCATGAAATGGTCGTCTAGACCGGTTTCCTGATATTGCGTGTCTCAACGCACACTCACATAATAGGGTGGACCGATTTCACTGTCGATTACCCCTTTCACTGCATGAATAGTAATTAAACGTTACTATTCCTGTTTAATTCATTCAACTGAAAAGCACACTGTCCTTATTAACTTAATTACATCGTTACACAGTAATTAAGTTTCATAATTCATGAGAGTCATTACAGTGGCTCTCGGCTCATTATACAGCCTTATACACAGACTCGTACACGTGCGTGTGCAACGCAACACGGGCGTGTACATTTCAAACACGGGCGTATACTAGTTGAGACTACTCAACACGGCCATGTCTTTGAAACACATTCATCTATCCGAGCGGTATGCGGCCTCTTACACGATCGTGTACTTGACCATGTTTCTTAAATTTGCTAAAAGACATTAAATTATGTCCATTTTATTCCTTAATGACTTATTACAGGTAAGTAGGTGCCATGAAAATGGCGGTCATTACAATAGGATCGTACCCGAACACGTTTTCCACATAGGAGATCCAATCTAGTATACCGGCGGTGGTAAACACCTACCGAGGGGTGTGGTCAGGGCAGAACTGACGCGAGGCGTTACCATGCTTTCACATATGGATCAACAATGGAGGCCATGGGTTTTGTTTGAAACCCTCTCCCACTCAATATTTTGAAAAACATGCAAGTTTTGACAAATTATGTATGATCAATATAGTATGAGCGGCACTCACCTATCCTATATGACATGTTATCAAATATGCATACAAAACATCCATCAATACATATTTATACATCCATGACATATCACAGAAAAAATAATTGACAGAATAACCAAGCTATGGTTCCATCCTAGAACAAAGGAAATAAAGATTACAAAATTCCATCCAAAACATTCTTTGGGTCTTAAATTCTGTTCCATCTTCTTGTATCTATTTTTATGTAGCCTCTGCATTTATTTCTCATCCCAAGAATTATTTAAAATTTAAATATCCAAAAATTTAAATTTCAAATTCAAATTCCAAATTCGAATTTCAAATTTAAATTTCAAATTTTAATTTTAAACAATTTTAAACATCATGTGTAATAATATGTAATTTCAAAAAATTTCAAATTTTTAATTACATATTTTTAAACATGATTTAAAATTAAATCTCAAATTTAAAAATCAAAATTTTCTGATTTTTGGACTGTCGGACCGCCGCCCCCGTAGGCGGCAGCCGCCGTGGGCAGCCACCAACCCCGGAGGGGCTGGCAGCCCACGTCCGCCTCCTCGTGCAGCCCTGCCAGGCTGCAGGCCAAGCCTGCAGCGCCAGGTTGCAAGCCCAGGCTGGGCGCAGTAGCCGGCAGGCTGCAGGCCAAGCCTGCGGCCGTGGGTGGTGGGGCCTGCACAGGGGCTGCCGCTGCCCCATCCTGCCCGAGGGCAGGGCCTGCAGCCCCACCAAGGCCCGTCGGCCTATCCCGAGGGGTCGTGTCTCGATTTTTGCGCCATATTCCAATTTACCCATTAGGATCTCCAAAAATTAATTTGAATCCCAATTAAATTGAAATTTTCCACACAATCAAAATTTCAATCTTTAAATCAAATTTAACTTTTGGGAAAAAATAAATTACGGTCTTCAATCTCCTCCAAGAATAATTACATAAAAAAAATCCTAAACCGTTTCCGGTGTACAAAAAATTCTAACCATAAAAATTCTAAGAGATAGAAATTAAAATCCATGGGAAAATTACAGTGTTGATAAACTGCTCCCATGGTTACATAAAAAATCCTGGATACAATTTTTCTAAATTCTAAGGAACCATAACCGGCATAAACAAGCATGCTTATAATAATTCAAAAAATTAAAATATCCATATACTTAATACATAATCCATGATAACAACATAAAGGAACCCTAGAATGCCACTATCTAAATATCAAATCCATACATAAATAAAAAGACTAAGTAATTGTCTAATTTATGTACATGGCATAGTCATGAGATGGCTCTGATACCAATTGTAGGAAAATAAATCGGTAAAAACGTATCAGAGTGGTGCAGCGGAACAATAAAAATTTTTAGATCGTTAAATATCTCATGATGCCATATACAATAAACCAACAACAATTAAAACTCATACCTCAAGGATGCCAATCTTGCAGGAGGAGAATGACCGGAGGCTTCAACCAACTAGCCTTCTCTACTATTCTCCAATTCCCGAATGGCCGAGTGTGTGGGCACTCTGAACCTCGATCGGTATGCTAGCACTGCTAGTCTTCTTCCGACCACCCAGATCTCTAAAGAACTTTATTGTCACGATGAGCTGTGCAACAATAAGCCTGCTCACCTGAGAGTCTGTGGTCTGAGAGAACTGGAGTGGCAGGACCTCTATTTATAGACTTGCATGAGGTGATTCTCTGAATTCGAATTGGACTAGGAAAAGATTTTCTCCCTTATCCATAACCAAAAAATCCGAATTTTCCAAGGGAGAATCTCCACAATTAAATTCGGTTTTTCCTAGGATAAATCCAATCCAAATCTAAGCAAGATTTTAACTAGAATTTTATCTCCCTTTTTCAACCAAAAAATCCGAATTTTTCTTGGAGAAAATCTCCTCATAAATTTCGGCCATTATGGATAAGGGAGAATCAAAAATTCCACTAGGATTTTCAAGCTTGAATCTTATCTCAACCTTATCCAAAATAACCGAATTTCCTAGGAGATACTCTCCCTAATTTCGGCCACTTTTCAGGGAAGGAGAGAATCCAAATTCAACTAGGATTGAAGCTTGAATTTTCCCTTGAACCTTATCCACAAAATCCGAATTTTTCCATGAGGATTATCCTCAAAAATTTCGTCCACTTTTGTTGGGATTTAGATTCAAAATTCAAGTAGGATTATAACAAGATTATCCTCTCCAAATCCAACTCAAATTCGAATTTCAAACCTTGTGGATTTTCCACAACAAATTCGAATCCTACTTGGACTGTGATTCAAAATTTGAATTTCAAATTTCAATTTCAAATTTCAAATTTCAAATTTCAAATTTCAAATTTCAAATTTAAATTTCAAATTCGAATTTCAAATTCAAATTTCAAATTCAAATTTCAAATTCAAAATTCAAATTTCAAATTTCAAAATTCAGATTTCAAATTTCAAAATTCAAATTTCAAATTCCACAAGACGGTTGTGTTTCAAATTCTTGTTCTCATGGATAATTTTCTACAACTCCAATCCAATCTCAAATAAAATCATGGCAACTTTATTTGGAGTTCGAATAATTGTGTACTCTATTATCCAAAACAAAATCTGAATCCAACCGGAGAGAATCTTGTCTACCATCCTAATCCTGTGTCATCACCATCCATGCATAATAAACTAGCCAATAGCATACACAAATCAATTTGCCAAACGTTAAGGAATTATGTGGAGCTAGTAGAGGGACTGATTGGACATATATAATCGGGCTCCCGTGATTCTATATGATCATCATTCTTTACCGAACAACTCAATCATATGATCACTAGTTTTAGAGTCACACCACTATAAACCTGAAACTGAACTCCCAATTATATACCGTATTACGTAAGCCTGTTACGAGCTACTATCCAATGACCTTGTCATATATGTAAAACCCTCATATGATATCCATGATCAGCCTTAGGTCAAAGTCCATTTAATCCTACTGATCAGGCTATCTTAAAGTTCCATTATACTACCGAATCAAGAAAATGATTATTCACCATATGTGAATAAGAAGTCATCCGCCCAGCAGATGACCCAAGGCCTTGTCCATTTTCACATTCAGTATAATGCCTTTAAGAGGATACCTTTAACTCCTCAGAGCTATGATTCCGATATCTGTAAACAAATCCTTCATCGTATACAAGTCATGCACCCAACGAACCAGTCTATAAGCTTACTACCTCTGAGACGCTTTAGCCATTGGAACATCAAAGTACACAAGTCATATACATGAAGAAGTTCATTTGCTCAGGATTAAGGTTATTGCACAATGAACGTCAAAAGCAGATTGATCCACTCATAGCGGACTACGTAGATCAATCACGCTTTAGTCCTGGCCTAATATGTCACCACCAAGCAACATATCCATGTCTCTACTTGGGAGTCCAGCTCCAGACAGTCAAGACAAACCGTCCCCTCTAAGGCTTTAGACAACATAATAGTCTTTACATGAGTTAGATGCTCGGTCTAACCCCATAGACTACAGACCATAGTTTAGACTGCTAACTTTAGAACATTGTCTTCTCGCATACAAAAGTCCATTGCATGCAACGTTCTAACAGTTTTAACACAAGCAGTCAGTGAGCCATATTTGCTTACATTTACTTTAACATGTAAATAAGACGAGGACAGATAGCAATTTGATGAATAACCTCTATGTATAATTTTATTATCCAGTTCAAAATAAATACATCAAAATGTCTCTAATACTTAAGGCATTTCCTAACATCCTCATCATCACTATCGCTGAGTGAGTACTCCTCTGGGTTCTCCTCTTCTTCTCAGTCGAAACTGACCTCGTCATCACTGGCTATGATGACTTGGGGTTCGTACATCCCCATCTATTCGTCATTACTAAAGCGGTTGGGGATCTCCTCTCCCTCATCGTCGGGTGGGCGTCGGAAAGAGTCTCGCTATCTTCCTCTTTTATGGGGTGTTCGGGGACATACGGGCTGGTTCGGGGTTCTCCATCAGCTCCCTATTGCCCTCGTGTACTTCTGGCTGGTACTCGGCCATGAACTCTTCATCGGCTAGTTGGGGTGCTGGTTCTATCGAGTCACCCTCCATAATGGCAGCTGCAATAATGTCCTGGGCTTGTGCAGTGTTCCTGGGGTTGAGCACTTTTCTCTCAGCATTCACTATCTCCTTGATAAGGCTTGCTAGTCCTGCTTGATCGCTCTTCTAATCCTGTTTGGCAAGGTCTCTTTCTCTCTTTGGGTCTTCTCCTGTCTTGATCCACTTTTGTCTCGGCATGTATTGTAGAAGTCCATATCGGTTCCTTGTAGCGAACAGCATACGTTAGAGCTGTATCACCGGACATCAGTTGCAGTCTTTCAGTCCGATGAACAAATTCTCGTATATCCATAACTCTAGGGAACTTAGGCGGTTTCACTCCCTGCTTGCCCATAGAGAAAAACTGGGCTGATGCTGGACTCCTCTCAGAGATTGGCTTGATCATGGTATCGCGAAACTCGACGCAGTTAAGAGCTCATCCTGGTCATAAGGATCCCGATACACACGAGAGTATCTTCCTGAGAGATATCAACAGCCAACAGGACTCAGTTATCCTGATCAATGGCGTACAATCAGGGAATCACTTTGATAACACGAAACCAGTCCTGACATTCTCATGGAGTGCAGGAGTACAGTTTGCCACTCGAAACTTAGTGGACAACTAGCCCTGAAGATCGGTACAACTCGGGCAGCAATCCATGTTCTTTCTCTGAGCAGTTCTCTAGCACTGCACGGTCGTGATTTTCATATAATGATCTCAGCATCTCTTCGCCTTATTCTCGCCATCATAGGTTTCGTCATCTCATTACTATAAAATGTTATCTTCAATAGATAAACATTTACTGACTAAAAAATAAAACTAACTTACTTGGACAGATGAGGCAGGCATGCGGCGATGTGAGGTAGGATGGCAGGAAACCGCTTTGATACCAACTGTGACGCCCCGTGCCCTCAGCGGCCTGGACCGTTACTAAAAACTCTATTACTTCACTTGCTTCTTTAGCTTTTACTTATACTTTCTCTTTAAAACCGATACTTAAACTTGCTGAATTTAATACCATAAATTTAGAGGGATTTTTTTTTTTATATATATGCATACATATTTACTATTCACGTACGTATACTATTAAAACGCGGAATTTGAAAAACATAAGGATTTAAATTATACATACACAATTATATACTTGTTTATCTGATTACTATTCACCAGATACTATTTAAATATACTACTCATACATATATTGTTTACTGTTCTAAAATACCGTTTAACCTTTACTATTCAAAATACTATTTAACTGTCACCATTTAAAATATTATTTACTCATACTGTGCGGAAGAATACTCGCGGTGTATCCATAACCTCATCCTCACATCCACCTCCGCCACCATCATCGTCCCTTGATGTTTATGCTATAGGATGCTTACCTACAGCATGAACACACTCCGTGAGCTTTACGCCCAGTAAGTACAACATGTTAACCGCAAAACATGTTTAAAACATAGCACATACGTAAAATCATAGGCATGACATATATCACTTAATAAATCACATACCATATAAGCATATCACATATCAGCTCACATATTATGTCATCACATAACATGTCATAATAGTGAATATAAAACTTCACATACTTTATGCATGACAGAAGCATCGTGTACTGTATGCACTCTACTGAAAAAGAAAGCATAGCGAACTATAACTAATGCATGGTCCGGTTATGTTCATTTATGCTTCAAACTTCTCTTTTCTTTTCTTGTCTATTTAGGGCCCATGTGTTAGTACCGTGTGCGCGCAGACCAACGGTAACTCTCGAGGTCAACTAATGCCGAAGAGCCATTAACTGATGCTCAACTTTTGGCCTTAACTTTCTTTAACTGGAAACCCCTTCGACTGAAGGAGCCGGTACGACACACCTATTTATTTCCATCTTGTTTAACCGTTCTAGCCATACGCTTCTCTAAGCTGTCCCCAATCCTACGCGGTAGGGATCTATGGCTTCTATCTTGTTCTTTCATCAATCTACTCGATTGTGAAACTATATGCTCTTATGTATGCTGTGCAGCATCGTGTGCAAGATACATACTTAATATACTGGAAAAGCATCATTTTAAATTCATTTTATCCATGCTGTAGGCGGAGTTGTACTTACCTGTCATCAGACAGTTTATACTCTCGCCTTCGTCACAATACAGGTACCTCCCTGTAATCATAATGCATTTCATTAACATTCACTCTTAGGTCACCGTGGTCATTAGTGACTAATAAAAATTCTACCGTTAGTGATACCGATCCTTATTGGTACTAATTGCCCTTCTTAAGAATTTGATTTTCTAATCATTTTTAATTAATTTATTTACCCAATAAATTAATTAACATCGCTCTTAGGTCACTTTATCGTTAGGAACTAATAAACTTATCGTTGTGTGGTACCGATGCCTATCGGTACCCAACTGCTTTACTTTGGGAAATTTGATATCTAATTTTTAATCGTGCTTGATTAATTTGTCTACTTGACAAATTAATCACTGTCTCTCACTATCCCATTCAGACTTGGTCCTTGACTGGCTAACCGACCAGTCAACTGACTGAATACCTCCCGTATGACCATTTAGCCTGTCGGGTTACCGTTACCGATGTAATCGCCCCAAATTTTATACTTCGATCGCACCCGTCCCTCGGGTGGTACTATTCTGACATAGGGGTCGTTTTCTTACATTACGAAATTTCTAATGAGACGGTTCACTAATCCTCACAACGTCCGTCCTTCTTTCCCGGACCTAGGTCATCGAGGGGGCTCGGGTTTCCATCCCGATCACATTTTCATCCCTCGTTTCCTAAAATATCCCTTTGTGCCGTTTTAGAAATTTCGGCAGCATTTCCGCTTAATTTTTGGGTTTTCGGCGTTTAGAAAACACCTCAAAACCATCTAACCTATTCTAACCTGCCACGTACTAAACCAGAGGCCTAATTTTTACGTAAAAGCTCCGCTTTTTACGTAAAAATATTCACATTTCCTCACATTCTCTTTTTCAACATTTCATCCCTTTTTCTTACAATTCCTCAAGTCAGTAAACCATAATTTATACATAATTATTTCTAATAATAAATTGAGGAATCAAGAGATCAAAACCACTACCAAAATCGTTCCCGTCGACGGTCGGGTGAACCGTTCGATCTCGATTGCACAATCTTTGAATCATTGTTCTCCACTTTTGAAACTCTGGTTTACAAATCCGATGCCGCGGATGTGTCCGGAACGTCAAAAATAGACCAACGGGCCATTCTTCAATTTTCGGTCTCCGGGTCGCCGTTGACCGGCATTGACCGGTCGTTGACCGGCGTTGACCACGGCGGCGATGGGAGTGGTGACCACCATCTTGAAGAGCTCGATGAGAGGTACCCATTGGTGGTGTCAATTTCACCAATCGAGACTCCTATCACCGGAAATCGGCCCTCGAAAAGTCGGTGACGGCGGCGGTGTTGGATCTTCATTTTTCGGCGTTGTTGCCCAAAATGGATTTGGGACTTTTGATCTACGTGTTGTTCTGAGCATTTTGACACCGACCTTGCAACTCAACTCCGCCGGAATAGCGAGATTCGACGGCGGCGATGGTGACGGCGACGGTGACGGTGAACCTTGGGCGGCGCGATCCGGCGGCTGTTGATGTGAAATGAAGCCTGGGTTTTATTCTACTCTTCACCACGAATCCATTGGGACCGGAATCGTGGCATTTGGACGTCGGACGGCGGAGATACGGCGGTTTGAAAAATTCGGCCACCGGCGGCTTTGGGCGGCGCGTGCGGCGTGCTCCGGCGTCGGTTCGGTCGACTCGGCCCACCGTTGGAATCAGCTCGTCGAGAGCTTTCCAATGGTGCCGGCGTTGTCGAAAACGGAGGTCAGAATCGATGGTCGGTCACTGTTCATCCTCGTGTGTTGTTGGGGGAGGAAATGGGATTTGGAAAAATTATGGGGTATATTTTTCAATAGTCCCAAAAATTCGTCCTTTTATACTAATTTTTTGAAAAATTTTAAGATAGGCTATACTGACTAATTTGGGCGTGCTGAACCCAAATATATCAGTTTTATCTTCATCCGAGGTCGTCTCGACCAGTTTCCCGATACCGCATGGTTCCCGATCAAAAATTACTTTTTGTGCTCAAATGACTAATTTGAGCATTCTGATTCCAAATATATCAGTTTTATATCAAGAAAAGGTCATCTTGACCAATTTCTTGATACTGTGGTTAGACCTACACTGTGTTGACACTGTGCACGCATAACGAGGCGTTTTCGCGTGAAATTTCAAACACAGTCTCTCTTGACTAATTTGGACGTGCTGATTTCAAATTTATCAGTTTTACGTCCATCTGAGGTCTTCTAGACCAGTTTTCGAGATCTGTATGACCCCGCCTTGAAAAACGTGTCAGGTGCCCGATTGACTAATTTGGGCGTCCTGAGTCTAAATATATCAGTTTTGGGGGGATAAAAGGTCGTCTTGACCCTCATCCCGATACTGCGTATCCCTTAAACAAAATCTACATTTTATGCTCAATTGACCAGATTAAGCCTGCTGACTATTAATATATCAGTTTTATGCCAGATTAAGGCCGTCTTGACCACTAACCTGACACTGCGTTTCTCACTACTCACTATTCACTAATCACTGTTTACTATTTGACTGACTAATCTGAGCGTTCTGACTTTGATTTTGTCAGTCTCTGGGCGAGAAGAGGTCATCTAGACCACTTTTTTCCATACTGTACATCTATTACGGCAATTATCACTGCTGCGCTCAGATGACCAGTCTGAGCGTACTGATGACTAGCTCATCAGTTCTGTATCATGAAATGGTCGTCTAGACCGGTTTCTTGATATTGTGTGTCTCAACGCATACTCACATAATAGGGTGGACCGATTTCACTGTCGGTTGCCCCTTTCACTGCATAAATAGTAATTAAACGTTACTATACTCGTTCAATTCATTCAACTGAAAAACACACTGTGTTTATTAACTCAATTACATCATTGCATAGTAATTAAGATTCATAATTCATGAGAGTCATTACAGTGGCTCTCGGCTCATTATACAGCCTTATACACAGACTCTTACACGTGCATGTGCAACGCAACACGGGCGTGTACTAGTTGAGACTACTCAACACGGCCATGTCTTTGAAACAAAAACATCTATCCGAGTGGTACACGGCCTCCTACACGGTCGTGTACTTGACCGTGTTACACTATACGGCCATGTACACTCACACGGCTACTAACAGATACACAGTCCGAATGACGCATGGTCACTCACACGACCGTGTACCTGACCGTGTTACTTAAATTGTACTAAAAGACATTAAATTATGTCCGTTTTATTCCTTAATGACTTATTACATGGTAAGTAGGTGTCATGAAAATGGCGGTCATTACAACCTACCCCCCTTACAAAATTTTCGTCCTCGAAAATTAGAATAATTCCGGAAAGTCTCTTCTCATGTCTTCTTCCCATTCTCATGTGGCTTCCTCAACACTATGATTCTGTCACAACACTTTTACTAGCGGTATACTTCATTCCTAAGAACTCTCTCCTTTCTAACTAGGATCTGCACGGGTCTCTCCTCGTACATCGGATCAGCGTATACTACAACGGATTCTTGGCTAAGAACATGGGAGCTGTCTGGCACGTACTTCTTCAGCATCAAGACGTGAAAGATGTTGTGCACTGTAGCTAACTCGGGAGGAAGCGTTAGTCTATAAGCCACCTTCCCGACTTTCTCTATTATCTCGAGGGTCCTATATACCTAGGATGGAGTTTTCCTTTCTTTTCAAAGTGCATCATCCCTTTCATGGGTGCCGCCTTGAAAAAAAACTGAGTCTCCTACTTGAAACTCGAGGGGTCTACGGCGCTTATCGTCAAAATTCTTTTGTCGACTGTGCGCTGTATCTAACGTTTCTCGTATTAACTTCACGTCTGCCATGGTATTCTTGATGATGTCCAAGCTAACTAGTTGTTTCTCTCCAAACTCGTACTAATGAGCCAGAGATCTGCATTTCCTTCCACAAAGTGTCGTACGGTCCATTCCTATCGAGGAATGGTAGTTGCTGTTGTACGAGAACTCGCTCAATGGTAGCTTCTGATCCTAATTTCCTTTGAAGTCTAGGACGCAGGTCTCAACATGTCCTCTAACATCTGTATGGTCCTCTCAGACTAACTGTCGGTCTGAGGATGAAATGCTGTGCTGAACTCTCACTTGGACTGTAATGCAGCCTGAACACTTCGCCAAAATCTGGAGGTAAAGCATCCACTACGATCTGAGACGATCGACTCTGGTATTCCGTGCCGTTTCACGAACTGTGCCGCATAGATTTCTACTGGTCGTTCCACTGAGTAGCTTACTTTCATTGCTAAAAATCTAACTGATTTCATCAGTCTTTCTACAATCACCCAGATTGTGTCATTATCGTTTGACGCCTTCAGTAATCCAATTACGAAATTCATCGTAATCTGGTCCCATTTCTACTCGGGTAGCTTAATTTCCTACGATTATCCTACTGGGCACTGGTGATCTGCCTTAACCTTCTGACACGTAAGGTATCTGGCAACGAACTTGACAATGTCATTCTTCATTTCAGACCACTAAAAGCTTCCCTTCAGGTACTTGTACATCTTATTCGCTATCGGATGTACGGAATATGACGTCTCGTAAGGTTCCAAAAGGATTCGCTTCTTGAGTTCTTCATCTTTTAGAACACACACTCTATCTCTGTAGTAGAGTACGTCATCCTTAAGGATCTTAAACTCTAAACCCTTGTCCTCTATAGCTTCCTTTCCGGACTTGAGCAGGGACAAATCGAAACCTTGATCGATCTTGATCTCTTCTTGGAGCGTCGATTGGAGGGTCATGTCAAACAATCTCCCTATCAAAATCTTGATCTCACTGTCGCATAGCTCCTTTGTAGCGCTCCTAACAAGGCACTAATAGCCATAGACATAATAATATGCTTCTGACTCTGCGCATCGGCCACCTTATTGGCTTCCCCCAGATGGCATAAGATCTCGTAGTCGTAATCCTTACCAACTCTAGTCATCTATGCTGTCTCATGTTGAGCTCTTTCTGCATGAAGATATACTTGAGGCTCTGGTGATCGGTGTAAGATCTCGCACTTGATTCGGCATAGGTAGTGCCTCCACGCTTTTATCGTAAAAACTATCGCTACTAGCTCCAGATCACGCGTGTAATGACCGCCACTTTCATGGCACCTACTTACCATGTAATAAGTCACAAAAGAATAAAATGGACATAATTTAATGTCTTTTAGTGCAAATTTAAGAAACACGGTCAAGTACATGATCGTGTAAGAGGCTGTGTACCACTCAGATAGATGAATGTATTTCAAAGACATGGCCGTGTTGAGTAGTCTCAACTAGTACATGCCTGTGTCTGAAATGTACACGCCCGTGTTGCGTTGCACACGCACGTGTAAGAGTCCGTGTAGAAGGCTGTGTAATGAGCCGAGAGCCACTGTAATGACTCTCATGAATTATGAAACTTAATTACTATGTAATGATGTAATTAAGTTAATAAGCATAGTGTGCTTTCAGTTGAATGAATTAAACGGGTATAATGACGTTTAATTACTATTTATGCAGTGAAAGGGGCAACCGACAGTGAAATCGGTCCACCCTATTATGTGAGTATGCGTTAAGACACGCAATATCAAGAAACCGGTCTAGACGACTATTTCATGATACAGAACTGATGAGCTAGTCATCAGTACGCTCAGACTGGTCATCTGAGCGCAGCAGTGATAATTGCCCTAATAGATGTACAGTATCGAGAAAAGCGGTCTAGATGACCTCTTCTAGCCCAAAGACTGACCAAATCAAAGTCAGAGTGCTCAGATTAGTCAGTCAGATAGTGAAAAGTGAATAGTGATTAGTGAAACAGTGTGATACGCAGTGTCAGGTTAGTGGCCAAGACGGCCTTAAAAGATAAAATAGTCAGGGATGAGGGTTAGTTTTAATCTGACATAAAACTGATATATTAATAGTCAGCAGGCTCAATCTGGTCAATTGAGCACAAAATGTAGATTTTGTTTAAAAGATACGTAGTATCGGGATGAGGGTCAAGACGACCTTTTCTCGCCCCGAAACTGATATATTTAGATTCAGGACGCCCAAATTAGTCAATCGGGTACTTGACACGTTTTTCAAGACGGGGTCATACAGATCCTGAAAACTGGTCTAGAAGACCTCAGATGGACGTAAAACTGATAAATTTGAAATCAGCACGTCCAAATTAGTTAAGAGAGACTGTGTTTGAAATTTCACGCGAAACACCTCGTTATGCGTGCACAGTGTCAACACAGTGTAGGCCTAACCACAATATCAAGAAATTAGTCAAGATGACCTTTTCTTGATATAAAACTGATATATTTGGAATCAGAATGCTTAAATTAGTCATTTGAGCACAAAAAGTAATTTTTGACTGGGAACCATGCAGTATCGGGAAACTGGTCGAGACGACCTCGGATGAAGATAAAACTGATATATTTGGGTTCAGCACGCCCAAATTAGTTAGTATAGCCTATCTTAAAATTTTTCAAAAAATTAGTATAGAAGGACGAAATTTTTGGGACTATTGAAAAATAGCCCCCATAAATTTTCCAAATCCCATTTCCTCCCCCAACACCACCGAGGATGAACAGTAACCATCAGTCGAATCCGACCTCCGTTTTCGACACCGCCAGCACCATTGGAAAGCTCTCGACGAGCTAATTCCAACGGTAGGCCGAGTCGACCGAACCGACGCCGGAGCACACCGCACGCGCCGCCCGAAGCCGCCGGTGGCCGAATTTTTCAAACAGCCGTATCTCCGCCGTCCGACGTCCAAATGCCACGATTTCGGTCCCAATGGATTCGTGGTGAAGAGTAGAACAAAACCCAGGCTTCCTTTCACGTCAACAGCCGCCGGATCGCGCCGCCCAAGGTTCACCGTCGGATCTCACTATTCCGGCGGAGTTGAGTTACAAGGTTGGTATCAAAATGCTCAGAACAACACGTAGATCAAAAGCCCCAAATCAATTTTGGGCAACAACGCCGGAAAATGAAGATCTAACACCACCGCCGTCGCCGACTTTTCGAGGGCCGATTTCCGGTGATAGGAGCCTCGATTGGTGAAATTGACACCACCAATGGGTTCCTCTCGTCGAGCTCTTCAAGATGGTGGTCGCCACTCCCATCGCTGCCGTGGTCAACACCGGTCAACGGCCGGTCAACGCCGGTCAACGGCAGTCAACGGTGGTCAACGGTGACCCGGAGACCGAAAATTGAAGAATGGCCCGTTGGCCTATTTTCGACATTCCGGACACATCCGCGGCATCGGATTTGCAAACCGGAGTTTCAAAAGTGGAGAACGTCGATTCAAAAGTTGTACGGTCGAGACCGAATGGTTCGTCCGACCGCCGACGGGAACGATTTTGGTAGTGGTTTTGATCCCTTGATTCCTCAATTTTTTATTAGAAATAATTATGTATGAATTATGATTTACTGACTTGAGGAATTGTAAGAAAAAGGGATGAAATGTCGAAAAAGAGAATGTGAAGAAATGTGAATATTTTTACGTAAAAAGCGGAGCTTTTACGTAAAAATTAGGCCTCTGGTTTAGTACGTGGCAGGTTAGAATAGGTTAGATGGTTTTGAGACGTTTCCTAAACGCCGGAAACCCAAAAATTAAGCGGAAATGCTGCCGAAATTTCTAAAATGGCACAAAGGGATATTTTAGGAAACGAGGGATGAAATGTGATCGGGATGGAAACCCGAGCCCCCTCGATGACCTAGGTCCGGGAAAGAAGGACGGACGTTTGCGGGATTAGTGAACCGCCCAATTAGAAATTTTGTAATGTAAGAAAATGACCCCTATGTCAGAATAGTACCACCCGAGGGACGGGTGTGATCTAAGTGTAAAATTTGGGGCGATTACATCGGTAACGGTAACCCGACAGGCTAAATGGTCATACGAGAGGTATTCAATCAGTTGACTGGTCGGTTAGCCAGTCAAGGACCAAGTCGGAATGGGATAGTGAGAGACAGTGATTAATTTGTCAAGTAGACAAATTAATCAAGCACGATTAAAAATTAGATATCAAATTTCCCAAAGTAGAGCAGTTGGATACCGATAGGCATCGGTACCACACAACGATAAGTTTATTAGTTCCTAACGATAGAGTGACCTACGCGCGATGTTAATTAATTTATTGGGTAAATAAATTAATTAACAATGATTAGAAAATCAAATTCTTAAGAAGAGGGCAATTAGTATCGATAAGGATCAGTACCACATAACGAGAATTTTTATTAGTCACTAATGACCACGGTGACCTAAGAGTGAATGTTAATGTAATGCATTATGATTACAGGGAGGTACCTGTATTGTGACAAAGGCGAGAGTATAAACTGTCTGCTGACAGGTAAGTACAACTCCGCCTACAACATGGATAAAATGAATTTAAAAATGATGCTTTTCCAGTATTTTAAGTATGTATCTTGCACACGATGCTGCACAGCATACATAAGAGCATATAGTTTCACAATCGAGTAGATTGATGAAAGAACAAGATAGAAGGCATAGATCCCTACCGCGTAGGATTGGGGATAGCTTAGAGAAGCGTATGGCTAGAATAGTTAAATAAGATGGCAATAAATAGGTGTGTCGTACCGGCTCCTTCAGTCAAAGGAGTTTCCAGTTAAAGAAAGTTAAGGCCAAAAGTTGAGTATCAGTTGATGACTCTTCGGCATTAGTTGACCTCGGGAGTTACCGTTGGTCTGCGCGCACACGGTACTGACACATGGGCCCTAAATAGACAAGAAAAGAAAAGAGACGTTTGAAGCATAAATGAACATAACCGAACCATGCATTAGTTATAGTTCGCTATGCTTTCTTTTTCAGTAGAGTGCATACAGTACACGATGCTCCTGTTATGCATAAAGTATGTGAAGTTTTATATTCAGTGTTATGACATGTTATGTGATGACATGATATGTGAGCTGATATGTGATATGCTTAAATGGTATGTGATTTATTAAGTGATATATGTCATGCTTAGGATTTTAAGTATGTGCTATATTTTAAACATGTTTTGCGGTTAACATGTTGTACTTACTGGGCGTAAAGCTCACGGAGTGTGTTCATGCTGTAGGTAAGCATCCTATAGTGTAAACATCAAGGGACGATGATGGTGGCGGAGGTGGATGTGAGGATGAGGTTATGGATACACCGCGAGTATTCTTCCGCACAGTATGAGTAAATAATATTTTGAATGGTGACAGTTAAATAGTATTTTGAATAGTAAAGGTTAAACGGTATTTTAGAACAGTAAACGGTATATGTATGAGTAGTATATTTAAATAGTATCTGGTGAATAGTAATCAGATAAACAAGTATATAATTGTGTATGTATAATTGAAATCCTTATGTTTTTCAAATTCCGCATTTTAATAGTATGCGTACGTGAATAGTAAATACGTACGCGTATATATAAAAAAAAATCCCTCTAAATTTATGGTATTAAATTCAGCAAGTTTAAGTATCGGTTTTAAAGAGAAAGTATAAGTAAAAGCTAAAGAAGCAAGTTAAGTAATAGAGTTTTCAGTGACGGTCCGGGCCGCTGAGGGCACGGGGCGTCACAGTTGGTATCAGAGCGGTTTCCTGCCATCCTACCTCACATCGCCGCATGCCTGCCTCATCTGTCCAAGTAAGTTAGTTTTATTTTTTTAGTCAGTAAATGTTTATCTATTGAAGATAACATTTTATAGTAATGAGATGACGAAACCTATGATGGCGAGAATAAGGCGAAGAGATGCTGAGATCATTATATGAAAATCACGATCGTGCAGTGCTAGAGAACTGCTCAAAGAAAGAACATGGATTGCTGCCCGAGTTGTACCGATCTTCAAGTCTAGTTGTCCACTAAGTTTTGAATGGCAAACAGTACTCCTGCACTCTATGAGAATGTCAGGACTAGTTTCGCGTTATCAAAGTGATTCCCCGATTGTACGCCATTGACCAGGATAACTGAGTCCTGTTGGCTGTTGATATCTCTCAGGAAGATACTCTCGTGTGTATCGGGATCCTTATGACCAGGATGAGCTCTTAACTGTGTCGAGTTTCGCCATACCACGATCGAGCCAATCTCTGAGAGCAGTCCAGCATCAGCCCCAGTTTTTCTCTATGGGCAAGCGGGGAGTGAAACCGCCTAAGTTCTCTAGAGTTATGGATATATGAGAATTTGTTCATCGGACTGAAAGACTGCAACTGATGTCCGGTGATCCAATTCTAACGTATGTTGTTCGCTACAAGGAACCGAAATGGACTTCTACAATACATGCCGAGACAAAAGTGGATCAAGACAGGAGAAGACCCAAAGAGAGAAAGAGACCTTGCCAAACAGAATTAGAAGAGCAATCAAGCAGGACTAGCAAGCCTTATCAAGGAGATAGTGAATGCCGAGAGAAAAGTGCTCAACCCCAGGAACCCTGCACAAGCCCAAGGCATTATAGCAGCCGCCATTATGGAGGGTGACCCAATAGAACCAACACCCCAACTGGCTGACGAAGAGTTCATGGCCGAGCACCAGCCAGAAGTACACGAGGGCAATAGGGAGCCAATGGAGAACCCCGAACCATCCCGTATGTCTCCCGAACACCCCATGGGAGGAAGATAACGAGACTTTTTCCGACGCCCATCCCGATGATGAGGGAGAGGAGATCCCCAACCGCTTTTGTAATGACGAATAGATGGGGATGTACATGTGGGTGACCCCTCTAGCTTAGGTCGTCCACCTTATCTTGCTTGCTTTCTTTATTCTTTGCTTATTCTTACTTAGCTTGCTTGTCTCTATAACTTTCTTCTCCTTGGGGGTTTAAAAGATTTGTTCTTGAAAAACTAGGAATATATATTTTTTTTCTTTCTTTTTAAACTGGACTGGATGAAACTACTGATTCTTGAAAATTGTGTATACATAAATATATACGTACTACTTAATACTTTTTGTTTTTTCCAAAATATATTTTTGGAGTCTTGTTACTTTAAAGTACGTAAAAATAGAAACACACTTTTAAGCTTGTTTCACTACTTTACATACTACACTCTTGTCTTGTCTTTACACAAATACCTCACTATTACACTTTCTTTCTTTTACACCTTGAGTACAGCGGAATTCTGCGAAACGGAACCATAACCCGTCCATGACATCGCTGGGATCTGCCTGCCAGTCCGCTACACTTGTTTCATCTTGCTAGTTGCTTTCCTTTATTACCTACAGCACGAATAGACTAATGAGCTAAAGCTCAGTAAGTACAAACATACATACAAGTAAATAAGCTGAATACACCACTCTAGGGTTAGTCAACTTAGGACCAATTATTTTCTTTAGTCCTATACTACTTGTTCTTTCTATTCTATTTCTTTCTTTTCTTTGCTTTACTTTATCTGCTTAATCTTTCACTTGTGGGCCCGTGGTTGGACGTACCTGGTGCGCGCAGACCAATAGAGGATCAGGGGAGCGACCCACCGATCAACCCTAAGGTCATCTCTGGACTACTGACCTTATAGGTAGTAAGTCATGCCATAAACTACCTCATTATTAACGAGGCAGCGCCACATTTCTGGGGTGGAGGCAGGAAGTTAAGCCATAAACTACCTCATTATTAACGAGGCAGCGCCACACTTCTGGGGTGGAGGTTATCTGGGAACCTCACAACTAGGGAGGCCGGTACGCCAACCTTAACTTTTAAGTCTTATTATCTGACTTATCTTATTCCTCTTTTCTGTTTCTGATCTTGCTTACTATTCTCGTGAACATGTTAGTATCATGTCACAAACTGAATAGCTTAAATGTATATATATATATAACACAACTCTATGGTAAGTCCATTCGTGAGTAGACAATTAAATGTCTGTACTTACCTTATCAATCTCTTCTCCTTTTCTCTCTAGGATCGTTGATCGCCCTCCTTGTAGGTCGATTTTTGGATCCTACAGACAAACTTTGTCTGTTAATTTCATTTCCATTTATAGCTTTTATTTTTCATTAAAAAAGCTTAAATAGAACCTATTTACAACTTTTTGGGCTTTATTTATCATTTTCCCAAATTTTCCCAACTTTTGCAAAATTACGATTTTGCCCCTATATTTTGGCAAAATTACAGTTTTTCCCCTGATGGAATTTTATTGATCCAGACTGCATTTTTGGCCCTCAGGAACTTTTCTGACTCTTTTCTAATCATTACCGGGTTCGCTTCTATTTTATTTCCATTTTTCACTTTCCCGACCCTCGGGAAGCACTATTCCGACCCTTACGTCGGTTTAGTGATTTTTTATCGTTTCGGAGCCTCAAATGGACGTTTCACTAGTATTTAAAACGTTCATCTAGGCATTCCCGACCTAGGTCTCCGAGGCTCGGATTTTCCATTCCCGACTCGGGCCTTTATTTCATTTCCAAAAACACCCCCCCCCTCGGGGTCGGTTTTCCGTTTCACTCGCATTTTACATTTTTAGGGGACGGGTTACTATTCACGAACCACCCCTTAGGTTTTCCTTATTCAATTTTCCGTTAGGGACTCGGGTTTCCGACCCGACCCTAAACTTTTATTTTTAATTCCTATTTTACCCCGAAAGCCGTTTTCGAAATTTCGGCAGCATTTCGGCGAAATTTTAAGGCTACCGGCGTTAGGTACACCTCGAACCATATGTACCTGCCACGTACTATACCACAAGCCTATTTTATGTGAAAGTTTTCTAAACTTTTACATAAAAGCTCAAAAATTTCCAATTTCACATCTTTAACCATATTAAAAAAATTTTTCACAATTTTGCCCTTAGTTTTGGTTTCGGTTTTCACCACCAAACCGAACCAAAGTTTCTCAAACTTTTCAACCACTTGTTAGGCTATTCAATGCCATTTTCTAACACTTTTTCAAGCCCATTTCCTTGTACTTTTCAACTAAATTCTTAGGGTTTTTAAACGCTTAAAACCCACGGCCTCACTAGTGAAAAACATGCCAAATTTTCTTTTCATTCTTTCAATCAAAATTTCATCATTCACATCATAAAATGCATGATTTCAATTAACCAAACATCATATGAAACATGCAAAATTTTCACCAAAACCCTAAGTATTTCCCACGGCCACTTTAGGTAATGTACAACAAAATTTTTTTTTCAAACTTTTCCATAATGAAATTCATGCTTTATTCTTCACCAATTTCAACTTAGAAAGCATGTTAGCAATTAACCACAACTTTTTCTCATTGGTTACCTAAGGTAACCCACGGATTTTCCTTTGAAAAACCAACCAAAATTTGGTTTTTCTTTAAACAAATTACATGGTTTTCTTACTTATTACAACCTTAACAAATCCCAACATCAATTTCCATGAAAAGCAACCAAAATTTTTCCATCTTCCTATCACTATTCACCCATGGATTTTATGAAGAAAAACCATGAAAAATTAAGTGAAAAAGGAAGTTACCTTGGTCTAATGCTTCCTTTGTCTTCTAGGAACACTTTGACACTCTTTTTATGAAGAAATGTTGAAGAAATCCTTTGGTTCTCCTTGGGTGGCTCACGTACACCATGGAAGAAAAACTTAGTAAATTTTCTCTTGGTTTTGGCTTTCAAAAGTTTCGGCCATTTGTTCCAAAATTTTTGCCGACTTATGCATGAAAGAAAGCCAATTAATTTGGCTTTAACCAATCAAATTTCAACACCTTTCCCACCTAATTCTTTCCTCCTTTTTCAAAAATTAAAAAGGTTAATTTTTGGCTAAATCTTGGCCTTTGGATCAAAAAGCAAATGAATCATGGCCATTCATCCTACCTAACACCAATTTCTTTCCATTTCTTAAATGGATTTATGATGTCATAATTACTAAAGTGAAAGTTGACTTTGACTTTCACTATTCACATTAATTCGACTACTTTTTGACCGATACCGGTTCGAGCCGAAATTTTCCTGGAATCGTCCCGGCGTGTTCCTGAGGTCTCCTGTGCAGTCGGATCAATTTAAATTGCTTCCGTTTGATCAAAATCAATCCCGAAAGTTTACCGTCTTTTTTGAGCTCCGGTTAGGGTTTCAATGCCGGTTTTGACACCGTTTCACCCGTTTCAACTCAGTGAATTTTTCCAACACTGAATTCTTACTCGTCAGTATTGTTAGAACATTTTAATATATTCTAAACAATACAAATACATTTATTTCACTCTTTAAATAGTACAAATTATTATATACACATATTTGTACTTTTCTTACTGTGCTCTTACTTTGACTTGCCATATTCTTATCTTTATACTGTTCAGATACTGAAACTACTCCTTTTTGAGCGTTTTGGGCCTGAATTCACTTTTTACTCATATACTTTATTCTCTACTTATTTTTGGAGATTTTAATTTCCTCCAAAACATTTATTTATTTCTATCAACACTATAATTTGTCTAATTACACCATAGTGTTTCTTTACATTCTTACTTACAGAACTCATAGAAAACCCTAGATTAAAATAGGTCACACTGCTAAAATTCTCTGGTCGTCACATTCACCCCTCCTTAAAAATTTTCGTCCTCGAAAATCAGAACAGGTGGGGGTACTTGGCTCTCATCTCATCTTCTCTTTCCCACGTGGCCTCTTCTACATTATGATTTTTCCATAGAACTTTGACCAGCGGGATGCTTTTATTTCTTAATATCTTCTCTTCTCGCGCAAGTATTTGCACCGGTTGTTCTTCGTAAGAGAGATCCTCTCGAACTTGGATTGGCTCATAATCTAGGACATGTGAAGGGTCCGAGATATACTTTCTTAGCATAGATACATGAAAGACATTATGCACTGAAGATAATTCCAGTGGCAAAGCTATCTTATAGGCTACTTTCCCAACCCGGCTAATAATTGGGAAAGGTCCTATGTACCTTGGGCTCAACTTTCCTTTCTTTCCAAAACGCATGACACCTTTCATTGGTGCTACTTTTAAGAATACGAAGTCACCTTCGTTAAACTCTAGGAATCTTCGTCTTTTATCTGCATAGCTTTTCTGACGACTTTGTGCAGTTTTCATTCTCTGCTGAATCTTTTGGACCGCGTCTATCGTTTCTTGGATAAACTCGGTTTTATGAAGTTCTTTCTCCCTGAGTTCATACCAGTGAATGGGAGATCTACACTTTCGTCCATATAATGCCTCATAAGGAGCCATCCCGATGGACGCTTGATAGCTGTTGTTGTAGGAGAATTCTATCAACGGTAGCTTCTTGTTCCAGGCTCCCTTGAAATCTAAAATACAAGCACGAAGCATATCTTCTAGCGTTTGGATCGTACGCTCAGACTGTCCGTCAGTCTGAGGATGAAATGCAGTGCTAAATCTTAGTTCGGAGCCCATTGCCTCTTGTACACTTTTCCAAAAATTGGATGTGAACCGACTATCACGATCTGACACTATTGTTGTCGGTATTCCATGTAATCTCACAATGTTGGCAATGTACAATTATGCGAATTTCTCTAATGTGTATGTCATCTTTACGGGTATAAAGTGAGCAGATTTGGTCAATCGATCCACCACTACCCATATCATGTCAAATCCTTCACTTGTCTTGGGTAGTCCGACCACGAAATCCATGGTTACGTGCTCCCACTTCCACTCTGGAATCTCTAATGGCTGCAGCTCTCCGGCTGGCCGCTGATGCTCTGCTTTGACTCTTTGACATGTTAAGCAGCTGCTGATGTGTTTAACAATGTCATTCTTCATCTTTTTCCACCAAAAGTGCTGCTTTAGATCCTGATACATTTTCGTACTGCCCGGATGCACTGAATATGGAGTGTCATGGGCCTCTGTCAGGATTCTTTTCTTCAAAATTTCTTCATCTGGTACACAGATTCTTCCTTGGAAGAGTAAAGTTCCGTCTTTGGAGAGGTGGAACTCTGACTTGTCATTCTTAGAGGCCTCTTCTTTAAGCCTTTTGAAAGCAGCATCTAGCTCTTGAGCCTCTTCAATCTCCTCAAGCATTGTTGGTTTGAGTTGCATTGCCGCTAATTTTCCTGAAATTATCTCCACTCCCAACAAGGATATCTCATGTTGAAGTGGCTTGGGCAGCTTATCGATGGCTATTTGCTCTGGCATCGTTGATTTACGACTCAACGAGTCTGCCACCCTGTTCGCCTTACCGGGGTGATATAAGATCTCACAATCGTAATCTTTTACCAACTCCAGCCATCTTCTTTGTCTCATGTTAAGCTCTTTTTGAGTAAAGAAATACTTTAAGCTCTGGTGGTCGGTGAAAATTCTGCACCGAACTCCATATAGGTAATGTCGCCATATCTTCAAAGCAAATACGACGGCTGCTAACTCCAAATCATGAGTCGGATAGTTCTTTTCATGCTCTTTGAGTTCTCTTGATGCATAGGCTATTACTTTTCCATCCTGCATTAGCACAGCTCCTAAACCTGTCCTAGAGGCATCGCTATAAATGTCGAAGTCTCCTTCATCCTTTGGAATTGTGAGAATTGGAGCACTGGTCAACCGATTCTTCAACTCTTGAAAGCTTTCTTCACACTTCTTTGTCCACTCGAACTTCATCTCTTTGCGTGTGAGAGCAGTGAGAGGGGCAGCTAATCTGGCAAATCGCTCTACAAATCTCCGATAATAGCCCGCTAATCCGAGAAAACTCCGGATCTCGGTCACATTCTTTGGAGGAGACCACTTGCTTACCGCTTCGATCTTTGCTGGGTCTACTGAAATTCCGTCTTTGGAAACGAAATGTCCTAGGAAGTGGACCTTACCTAGCCAAAATTCACATTTGGAGAACTTTGCATATAGCTGATGCTCCTTTAGAATGCGTAACACAATTCGAAGATGCTTCTCATGCTCCTTCCAATCTTTCGAGTATATAAGGATGTCATCGATAAACACAATGACAAACTGGTCTAAAAATTCCTTGAATACTCGATTCATCAGATCCATAAAAGTGGCTGGTGCATTCGTTAATCCAAAAGGCATAACGAGAAATTCGTAGTGCCCATATCGTGTTCGGAATGCAGTCTTTGGAATGTCTCTTTCTTTAATTTTTAACTGGTGATAGCCGGATCGAAGATCAATCTTCGAGAAGACGGTGGCTCCTTTTAGCTGATCGAACAAATCATCGATCCTTGGTAGGGGATATTTGTTCTTGATCATGACTTTGTTGAGCTCACGATAATCTATGCACATTCGGAAGGTTCCATCTTTTTTCTTCACGAAGAGAACTGGAGCTCCCCACAGCGAATAACTAGGCCGTATAAAACCTTTCTCTAATAACTCCTTCAGCTGAGCTTGTAATTCTTTAAGCTCGGCAGGTGCCATCCTATAAGGGGCCTTTGAAATCGGAGACGTTCCTGGCAGCAACTCGATTTCGAAGGTAATCTCTCGATCAGGAGGAAGTCCCGGTAATTCTTCTGGAAATACCTCCACAAACTCGTTGATCACTGGTACCTCGTTCGGTTGTAGTTCTACCTTCTTGGTGGTGTCCTTGACATAAGCTATATATCCGGTACAGCCACTAGATATCAACTTTCTTGCCCGCAGGGGACTGATCAGCATTTTCGACTGCTTCTGAGAATGCCCCTGATACTCAAACTGGTCTTTTTCTCCAAACTGGAACACTACTTTTCGTCGTCGACAGTCAATGGTCACTTGATATTTTGCAAGGAAATCCATTCCAAGGATAACGTCATAATCGACTAACTCTAAGACGACTAAGTCAACGTACAACTCCCTATCAGCAATAATTACTGGTACGTGACGTAACCAGCAATCAGATAATAATACCTCACCAGCCGGTAAGGTGGTTTTAAACACTTGGCCAATTTTATCCTTGGCATGACTAACTCTTTCTACAAAGCTATGTGAGGCAAATGAATGCGATGCACTGGAGTCAAATAAAACAAGTGCAGGGCTTTGGGCGACAAGAAGCTGACCTGTCACAACATTCGAGGTGCCTGCCTCTACATCTTCCCTGGTGTAGGCTAATAGATGTGCCTCGGTCTTTGGTATACTCTCCTGGCGTCCAGGTTGAGTATGCGATCCTTGTATAGCATGGACCTGGCTCGTCTGTCGGGGCTGAAAGGATCCCGGCTGGTTCTGTTGGTTGGATGGGCAGACTCTAGCATAATGGCCTTCTCTACCACAAACATAGCATGCAGTATTCCCCAGCTTGCACTCGCCCTTATGCAGTCTTCCACATTTTGGGCATGGCTGTCGGTTCTGTACTCCTTCTAAGCCTTGCCTTTGCTGAGTGTTGCGAGTATTTTGGCCCCAATTTTCATTTGGGTTTGCCTTTCGCTTATTGGTATTCTGCTGGTTCTGGTTATTTTTCTGACCAGGCTTCATTCCTTGACCAGATTTATTACTTTGGCCAGCTTGGTTGTTCTTCTGAGTTTGCTTCGCGAGATCTCTTTCTTTCTTCTTCTCCTCCCAGACTTTTGTTCTTTCTTCCTTAACTCTGTTCAGACGATTCTCGGCCCTCATAGCTCTGCTTACACAGTCTGCTACAGTGGTTGGCAGGGTCTCGCCACTTTCCACATTTAGGGCTATATCCTGTCGGAACATATTGATCATCCTCCGTACCCGCTCTTCTTCTGTGGGTACCAAATGTGGACACAGTCGAGCTAATCTGTCGAATTTATGGCAGGCTTCAGTCACTGTCATCTCACCTTGCCTCAGCTCATCGAACTCTCTTTGTTGAGCTCGTAGGGTGTCAAGGTTGAAATACTTCCTGTTAAATTCTCCCAGGAAGTCATTCCAGGTCATCCTTCTAACATCCCTTCGCATCTTTACTGTCTCCCACCAATAACGAGCATCCTTCGTTAATATGCAGGAGCCGCAATGGACCTTCTCTTGGTCTGTTAGGTCCATAAACTCAAACATAGTCTGCAATGACGCTAACCATTCTTCAGCCTCTAAGGGTTCTATAGATCCCTCAAACTCTTTTGGCTTCATCTTTCGGAACCGTTCATACAATGATCCCTGGTTGGCTCCAGCTCGGGCACCTATTGCTACTTCAGGTACCATTCGGACTGGTAGTGCTACTGGTTCAGGAGCTGGTTGTGGCTCTGGTACTGGTGCTTGAGGTGGAGGGAAATTCGCTTGGGCCCCATTCCTCTATTCCAGTAACTCTTGTGGCGGCCCGCCCCTCGTAGAGATCATACAATACTATTACAGTTGAGCTTATCGCTAACTGCGATAGATTGTAATCTCGTGGGTCGCCGGCTTATCTCACTCTCTTTTAAAATCATGTCGTTTTCGGGGAAAATTTTTTTTTTCTTTAAACATCATATAAAATCTTTCTCCACTATTTACTTTGTTGACAAATACAAAGTAATATAAATAATATGGTACTTTTGTAAAATATATATAATTACAAAAGAACTGTTTCCCCCTTTTTTTTTCCTTTCACTTTAACGCTCAGCGGCAAGACTCTGGCAGTACCATATCCCTCGCCCAGTTATCCCATTTGACACGCGCCATCCCGTACGCCATCCAGTCAAACAAGTTACTGAGCTGGTCGCTTACCTGCAACATTAGCAAAAATGGTGAGCTACAGGCTCAGTAAGTTCAAACATGCAAGAAATAAAATTTCTATGAATAGACTATTCATCATGAATAGTACCGTTGACCACTATTCATACATAAATAGTAACTTTGACCACTATTCATACGTGAATAGTAAGTTGACCACACCACTGTATCACACTAGTACATCTACCGCGATGTTAGTGCTCTCACTAAACTGTCTTATGCTCAATTATGGCACAGTTTCAGTTTTAGGTCATTATCTTTATTTACGTTCTGGTTTTGAGCTCAGGTTGGCAGTACCATTTAAGTGCGCATGACTGGGAGCGGTACATTAGTGCTGACCTCCACAGCCTTAATCTCATAGCCCTGAAGGCAAAATAGTACATAACTGGGAGCGGTACATCAGTGCTGACCTCCACAGCCTTATCTCATAGCCCCGAAGGCAAAAGTACCTCCCTATACGGAAGGCTGGTACGCCAGAAAGTGGTTTCATTACCGACTTTTTAACCTTCTAACCCGGTGACTTCACATTGTCCCGTGGTTAGGAATGGTTCACATTTTAATTTTAGGTGAGTGAGTTTCATTAACCTCGCTCTAGTGCCTAAAGCACAATTAACCATGTGTCCCATTCTTATAGTGCCCGTAGCACATTTCGTCTCTCTCTCTATTCTATAATAGTGCCCGTAGCACATTTCGTCTCTCTCTCTATTCTATAATAGTGCCCGTAGCACATATGTACCTAACTTATAGTTAGTACATTAAAGTTAGCACAATATTGCTATATGTTGCAGACAGGTAAATATCTGAACTTACCTTATCAGACTGTTCTCTTTCTCTCTCTTGGATCTTGAATCGCCTTCCTTGTAGGCCGATTTTGGGATCCTACAGACAAAACTATGTCTGTTAATTTCTTTCCCATTTATAGCTTTTATTTTTCATTAAAAAGCTTAAATAAAACCTATTTATAACTTTTTAGGTTTTATTTATTATTTTCACCGTTTTTCCCCAACTTTTGCAAAATTACGATTTTGCCCCTGTATTTTGGCAAAATTACGATTTTGCCCCTATACTTTGGCAAAATTACAATTTTGCCCCCGACGGAAATTTTCCCGATCCAGGCTGCATTTTTGACTCTCAGGAACTTTTCTGACTCTTTGCTAATCATTACCGGGTTCGTTTTTATTTTATTTCCACTTTTTGCTTTTCCGGCCCTCGGGAAGCACTATTCCGACCCTTACGTCGGTTTAGCGATTTTCTATCGTTTCGGAGCCTCAAATGGACGTTTCACTAGTATTTAAAACGTTCATCTAGACTTTCCCGACCTAGGTCTCCGAGGCTCGGGTTTTCCGTTCCCGACTCGGACCTTTATTTCATTTCCAAAAACGCCCCCCCTCGGGGTCGGTTTTTCAATCTCACACGCGTTTTTCATTTTTAAGAGGACGGGTTACTATTCACGACCCACCCCTTAAATTTTCCTTATTCACTTTTCCGTTAGGGACTCGGGTTTCCGTCCCGGCCCTAACTTTTAATTTAAATCCCTATTTTACCCCGAATGCCGTTTTTTGAAATTTCGGCAGCATTTCGGCGTAATTTTAAGGCTTCCGGCGTTAGGTACGCCTCGAACCGTATGTACCTGCCACGTACTATACCACAAGCCTATTTTATGTAAAAGTTTTCCAAACTTTTACATAAAAGCCCACAAATTTCAAATTTCACATTATCACCCACATTACAAAAATTTTTTCACAATTTACCCTTAATTTTGTTTCGATTTTCACAACCAAACCAAACCAAATTTTGTCAAACTTTCACCACACTTTAGGCCATTCAAATGTCACGTTTTTAACACATTTTCAAGCCCATTTTCTTTGCATTTTCAACCAAATTTCCTAGGGTTATAACCCACGGCCTTTGAATGAAAAACATGCCAATTCTTTTTGTTTCATTCTTTCAATTATAAATTCATCTTTTGCATATTAAAATGCATAATTCCAATCAACCAAATACCACATAAAACCAAGCAAAATTTTCTTCCAAACCATTAACAACCCCACGGCCATTTAATGGAATTCACACAAGAAATTTTTTTCAAACTTTCCACAATGAAATACAAGCTTTGTTCTTCACAAAATTAAACTTAGAAAGCATATTAGCATTTAACCACAAAGTTTTCTCATTGGTTACCTAAGGTAACCCACGGATTTCCCCTTGAAAAACCAACAAAATTTTGGTTTTTCTTTAATGAATTTGCATGGTTTTGTTACTTATTTCATCCTTAACAAAACCCAACATCAAATCCATGAAAAACAACCAAAATTTTTTCCATCTTTCTATCACTATTCACCCACGGATTTTAAGAAGAAAAACCATGAAAAATCAAGTGAACAAGAGAGTTACCTTGGTCTAATGCTTCCTTTGTCTTCAATAAACACTTTGCCACTCTTTTTTGTGAAGAAATTTGAAGATATTGCTTGGTTCTCCTTGGTAGCTCACGTAGACACCATGGAAGAAAGCTTAGAAAATTTTTGTCTTAGTTTTGCTTTGAAAAATGGTTTCGGCCTTTCACTCCAAAAGTGGCCGACTTATGCCACTAAAAGACCAATTAATTTGGTCATTAGCCAATGGGATTTAGGCACCTTTCACACCATTTCTTTCTCCATTTTTCAAAAATTAAAAATGGTAATTTTTGGCCAAATCTTGGCCTTTAGATCAAAAGGTGATTAAATCCTAGCCATTAATGCCACCAACCACCTTATTTCTTTCCTTTAATAATCTTGATTTATGATGTCATAAATGCAAAAGTGAAAGTTGACTTTGACTTTTACTATTCACATTAATTCGACTACTTTTTGACCGATGCCGGTTCGAGCCGAAATTTTCCTGAAATCGTCCCGGCGTGTTCCTGAGGTCTCCTGTGCAGTCGGATCAATTTAATCTGCTTCCGTTTGATCAAAATCAATCCCGGAAGTTTACCGTCTTTTATTGTTCCGGTTAGGGTTTTCAATGCCAATTTTGGCACCGTTTCACCCGTTTCAACTCAGTGAATTTTTCCAACACTGAATTCTTACTCGTCAGTATTGTTAGAACATTTTCATATATTCTAAACAATATAAATACATTTATTTCACTCTTTAAATAGTACAAATTGTTATATACATACAATTGTACATTTTTCATCCGAGAATTGCCTGAATTTCCAGGTTGTCACATTCACCCCTCCTTATAAAATTTTCGTCCTCGAAAATTAGAACAAATGGGGGTATAAACTCCTCGTCTCGTCTTCTCGTTCCCACGTAGCTTCTTCAATATTGTGATTTTTCCACAAAATCTTCACTAGTGGGATTACCTTATTCCTCAGTACTTTCTCTTCACGAGCTAGTACTTGAATAGGCTGTTCCTCATATGTCAAATCCTCATGGATTTGAATAGGCTCATGCTTCAACACATGGGACGGATCTGGTATATACTTTCTCAGCATCGACACATGAAATATGTTATGCACTGCTGACAATTCTGGGGGTAGCGCTAATCTGTAAGCGACCTTTCCAATGCGTTCGATAATTTCATAAGGTCCAATATATCTTGGACTCAGTTTCCCCTTTTTACCGAAACGCATAATCCCCTTCATAGGCGATACCTTGAGAAACACGAAGTCTCCTTCATCAAACTCCAAGGATCTTCGCCTTTTATCCGTGTAACTCTTTTGTCGGCTTTGCGCAATTTTCATTTGTCGCTGAATTCTAGCAACTGCATCGGAAGTCTCTTTTATGAAATCCGTCTTATGCAACTGCTTCTCTCGCAAATCATACCAATGTAATGGTGATCTGCACTTCCGTCCATACAAAGCCTCGTAAGGTGCCATGCCTATCGAAGCTTGGTAACTATTATTGTACGAGAATTCAATCAATGGTAACTTCTCGTTCCAATTTCCCACAAAATCCATAACGCAAGCTCGAAGCATGTCCTCTAACGTCTGAATTGTCCGCTCTGACTACCCGTCTGTTTGCGGATGAAAAGCCGTACTGAGTCTCAATTCAGTACCCATGGCCTCTTGCACACACTTCCAGAAATTTGAAGTGAACCGTGCATCTCGATCTGATACAATGGATTTTGGTACTCCATGTAGTCTGACGACATGAGTTATGTACAGCTGAGCAAACTTTTCCAGCGAAAAAGTCATCTTGACAGCTATAAACCATGCCGTCTTGGTCAGTCTGTCCACAATAACCCAAATGGCGTCATAACCTTCTCGGGTTTTTGGGAGTCCCACTACAAAATCCATCGTAATGTGTTCCCATTTCCATTCAGGAATCTCCAACGGTTCCAATCTTCCTGCTGGATGTTTATGTTCCGCTTTGATTCTCTGACAGGTCATGCATCTACTCACGAATTTAGCTATATCGTTCTTCATCCCTTTCCACCAGAACTGTAACTTCAAGTCCTGATACATCTTGCTCGCTCCAGGATGAACCGAATAGGGTGTCTCGTGGGCTTCTGACATGATCCGTCTTCTAAGTTCCTCATCAGCTGGAACATTTATCCTTCCTTGATAAAGGATCATTCCATCCTTGGAAATTCCTTCTTGAGAACTTTTCATCATTGGATCTCGCCTCTGAGCTTCCTTTATATCCTCAAATAGCGATGATTCCACTTGGAGTGCAGCTAGTCTTCCAGATATCAGCTCCAAGTTCAAAGAATTTATCTCTTGCTGCAATGGCTTCGGAAGCCTGTTTATTGGTAGCTGGTGCGATACAGTAGACTTCCTACTTAGAGCATCCGCTACACGGTTGGCCTTTCCTGGATGGTAGAGGATTTCACAATCATAATCCTTCACCAATTCCAACCATCGTCTCTGTCGCATATTGAGCTCTTTTTGCGTGAAGAAATACGTCAGGCTTTGGTGATCAGTGAAAATCTGACATTCAGCTCCATAGAGATAGTGTCGCCAAATTTTAAGTGCGAACACTACTGTAGCAAGTTCAAGGTCATGCGTAGGATAATTCCTTTCATGCTCCTTTAACTGACGGGAAGCATAGGCAATCACCTTGCCATTTTGCATCAGGACTGCTCCTAATCCTATTTTCGATGCATCACTGTAGATCACGAACTTCTCCCCTTCAGTGGGAAGCGTAAGGATTGGTGCGCTTGTCAGTCGCCTCTTTAACTCCTGGAAGCTTCTTTCGCATTCCGTAGTCCACTCGTACTTCCTTTCCTTGCGTGTAAGAGCAGTAAGAGGTGCAGCTAATCGCGCGAATCCCTCTACAAATCGCCGATAATAACCAGCCAATCCCAAGAAACTGCGTATTTCAGTCACACTCTTGGGTGCAGGCCACTGGTTAATTGCCTCTACCTTTGTCGGATCTACCGCAATACCTTCCTGGGATACAACATGTCCAAGGAAATGTACTCTGTCCAGCCAAAACTTGCATTTTGAGAATTTGGCATACAGTTGATGCTTCCTTATCGTATTCAGCACGATCCTCAGATGCTCTTTGTGCTCCTCCTGAGTCTTCGAGTATATAAGAATGTCATCAATGAATACAATGACAAACTTATCCAGATACTCTTTAAAAATTCTATTCATTAAATCCATGAATGCTGCTGGCACATTCGTCAATCCAAATGGCATCACAAGGAACTCGTAGTGCCCAAACGAGTCCTAAACGCCGTCTTAGGAATATCACTTTCTTTGATTCTCAGCTGGTGATATCCTGACCGTAAGTCGATTTTGAAAAATACCGCTGCGCCTTTTAACTGGTCGAATAGGTCATCAATTCTAGGTAACGGATACCTATTTCTGATCGTAACCTTATTCAACTCCCGGTAATCAATGCACAGTCGGAAAGTTCCATCCTTTTTCTTGACGAATAACACAGGTGCACCCCATGGAGAAAAACTCGGCCTGATGAATCCTTTATCCAAAAGCTCCTTTAATTGTACCTGCAGCTCCTTTAACTCCACTGGAGCCATGCGGTATGGTGCTTTGGAAATAGGTGCTGTTCCAGGCATCAACTCAATTTCAAACGAGATTTCTCTCTCTGGTGGTATCCCTGGTAACTCTTCCGGAAATACGTCAAGAAACTCATTAACCACCGGAACATCTTCAGCTTGAAGCTTCTGTTCCTCTACAGTTTCCACCACATAAGCCAGATATCCCACGCAACCACTGGCTATCAGCTTGCTGGCTCTCAGCGAACTGATCATCATCTTTCCGGGTTTTCGAGAAGTGTCAACATACTCGAAACTCTCTTCTTCCTCGGGTTGGAAGACTATTTTTCGATTTCGGCAGTCGATCGTAGCTTGGTATTTCCCTAGGAAATCCATGCCTAGAATCACATCGTAATCCATGATCTCCATTACGATCAACTCAGCATATAGTTCCCTATTTGCCACATATACTGGTACATAGGGTAACCAGTAACTGGACAACAATACTTCCCCAGAGGGTAAAGCTGTCTTAAATACCCTTCCCATATTATCCTTAGGAAGTCCTATCTTGTCAGCAAATGCATAGGAAACAAATGAATGCGTAGCACCGGAATCGAATAGTACAGAGGCTACATGACTAGCGACAGGAAGCTGACTTGTCACCACGTTTGATGTTCCTGCCTCTGCGTCTTCCTTGCTGTAGGCCATCACACGAGCATCAGCACGTTGCATACGCTCCTGGTGTTGCGGCCTCACTGGTGACTCTTCCACTCTGGCTAGAAGGGAATGAGCTTGTGGGCGTGTCTGGTGCGGTTGGGAAGTGCCTTGTCCACCCTGCCTATTTGGACAGTTCCTGGCGTAATGGCCTTCCTTTCCACATTCGTAGCAAACAAGTGGCCCAAATCTGCATTGCCCAGAATGTCTCTTCCCGCATGTAGGGCAGTTTTGCACATTGGACTCTGCATTACCAGCTGTTCTCCGCTGCTGGTTTCGATTATTACCCTGGCGATTCCCAGAAAAATTCCCTTTTCTCTTATTTTGCTGGGATCCTTGACTATTACCCTGGCTTGGTTTCGTATTCTGACTTGGCTTGCTCGATTGACCAACTTGCGTAGACTTCACCAAAGCCCTCTCCTTCTTCTTTGCCTCCCAGTGTTTCTCTCTTTCCTCTTTCTGTCGGGCTACATGAAACTCAGCTCTAATGGCCCTACTCACACAGTCTGCTACAGAAGTAGGTGGTACTAGTCCAGTGTCTACTAATGCAGCAATTTCTGGCCTGAACATCCCGATCATTTTCTATATCTTTTCCCTCTCAGTAGAGACCACATAAGGGCACAAACGGGATAGCTGATCGAACTTTCGACAGACTTCGCTTACCGACATGTTCCCTTGTGTCAACTCTGAGAATTCTTACTGTTGCTGCCTCAGAGATGCAGGGTCGTAATATTTCTGGTTAAATTCTTCCAGAAATTCCGCCCAACTCATGGCAGACACGTCTCTTCTCATTCGCACGGTGTCCCACCAAAACCGAGCATCTTTTCTCAGCACAAAAGACGCACATGCAACCTTCTCTCGGTCGGTTAGGTTCATGAACTCCATGATCACTTGTAATGATGACAACCAGTCTTCAGCCTCTAAGGGATTTGTAGACCCTTCAAATTCTGGCGGCCTCATGCGCCTGAATCTTTCTTAGAGGGGTTCCAAATTCAATACTGGTTGTGGTTCAGGAGCTCTCTCATGTACTGCAGCTAGAGGAATAACTGGATCTACCTCAGCTTGTTGTTCTACTTGGGTACCCTCAGAGCCTTGTCTCTGTTCTAGCTCCTCTACCCGTCACCTCAGATTAGCATTTTCTTGCATCTGAGCTTCCAACAGAGCTTGTATCTGATCCAGTCTCTCCATAATGTCAGGACGTCGCTCTCGTCCCTCTGGTCGATTTCTCAAATCCACCATCTTGGTTATTGTCCTATTATGGCACAATAATTCACCGTTAGCTTTTCCATAACCGCATTCGTAAAATTATATCAATTTACGAAATTTAGGGTAATGTAAAGCCACATCATCGTAACACATCATCGTACAACATATAATCATTTTGGTATTTCATTCATAGCAAAACATTTATATGTCATACATAGGCATCACCAGTCATATATACATCGGCCGTTTATACAAAATGGCCACAAGTCTATCCAAAAGAGCTTTTCTCTCTAAGCTACTTATGTACATATACACATCTACTGATCACTCGTTCCCTACATCTGGGACTACGGGATATTCTTCTGGATCCTCATCGTCATTTGACTCATCTGAGTCGTCACCACCCCTATGTAATGTTCCCTGTCCTGAGTCATCACCTCGTGGTCTAGACGGTCCGGCCTCATGATCATTCATCATTCTTCTCGGCCCGAATATGCGTGCAAACATCTCATCTTGACCCAGCGTCTCTCGTCGACTCTGCGTCAGATGCTCGATCAGAATCTCTCTCTCGATCGCCCTGATCGTTACCACGAACTCTTGGAGCGTCGGAGGAAACGGCTTGATCACCCTCGGTCTCAGCTCCAAGGATAAGCCTTTCCAAAACAGCTCACAGCAGTTTGCTTCCGTGAGGTTTGGCAACGGACATCTCCTCCGAATGGTCTCCTCAAACCGTGCTGCGTAAGACATCACTGTCTCACCAGACAGCATGACCATCCTCTCGGTCTGGAGAATGTAGTCCCTGACCTCATCGAATCCAGGGTACGCAGGTGTATCAGCCTCTCGTCTCTCTGGAGATGCTGGAGCAGGTGCTGGATCCCTAGGTTGAAACTGATCAGCCAACCGCTGACAGAACTCAGCCCAACTGAATCCCAATAAAATCTCCTGGTCGCAATATTGCTAGAACACTTGAGCGTCTCCCTGAAACATACTGACAGCCAACTGGATCCACATATCTCGATCAATGTCGCAAATCACCATGATCCTCTCAATGGCATAGAGCCAGTCCTTGGTCTCCATCGACTGTCGTCCACCGTCAAACATCGGAGGACTGCTGGCCCTAAATGCCTGTACTGCCCGTGCCGACACTCTCACCCCAATATGTTGGCGTCCACCAACAACTGGAATGTCCACTACCACCGGTGGATGAACTATCGGTCGTGGCTGTACTACGTCTACTGGCGCTGGCACTGGTGCTGGTACTGGTACGGGAGGTCTCTCGGGTACCGGGGGTCTAACTACCGGCCTTTGGGAAATGGGCGGCCTCACAATAGGTCTCGTCCATACCCGTAATACCCCTCTCGGTCGTGGTAGCTGGGGTCTCACATATGGAGGTCTGGTCATCGTGCTACCTATAAGATAATTATTTTCACATAAGAAAATAATTAACTGAACTTAAGTAAACTACTTACTTGGATAGCGGTGCAGGATGCGCGAAGTGTCAAATCGGGATATGGTCACACTGCTCTGATATACCAACTGTGACGGCAGTTGGTATTTAAAACCAAATCAGTCGCAAACCTTGCTCTGATATACCAACTGTGGCAGCAGTTGGTATTCTAAACTTCACCAACCGTAAACCCGCTCTGATACCAACTGTGGCAGCAGTTGGTATTATAAACTTTACCAACCGTAAACCCGCTCTGATACCAACTGTGGCGGCCCGCCCCTCGTAGAGATCATACAATACTATTACAGTTGAGCTTATCGCTAACTGCGATAGATTGTAATCTCGTGGGTCGCCGGCTTATCTCACTCTCTTTTAAAATCATGTCGTTTTTGGGGAAAATTTTTTTTTTTCTTTAAACATCATATAAAATCTTTTTCCACTATTTACTTTGTTGACAAATACAAAGTAATATAAATAATACAGTACTTTTGTAAAATATATATAATTACAAAAGAACTGTTTCCCCCTTTTTTTTTCCTTTCACTTTAACGCTCAGCGGTAAGACTCTGGCAGTACCATATCCCTCGCCCAGTTATCCCATTTGACACGCGCCATCCCGTACGTCATCCAGTCAAACAAGTTACTGAGCTGGTCGCTTACCTGCAACATTAGCAAAAATGGTGAGCTACAGGCTCAGTAAGTTCAAACATGCAAGAAATAAAATTTCTATGAATAGTACTATTCATCATGAATAGTCTGTTGACCACTATTCATACGTAAATAGTAACTTTGACCACTATTCATATGTGAATAGTAAGTTGACCACACCACTGTATCACACTAGTACATCTACCGCGATGTTAGTGCTCTCACTAAACTGTCTTATGCTCAATTATGGCACAGTTTCAGTTTTAGGTCATTATCTTTATTTACGTTCTGGTTTTGAGCTCAGGTTGGCAGTACCATTTAAGTGCGCATGACTGGGAGCGGTACATTAGTGCTGACCTCCACAGCCTTAATCTCATAGCCCCGAAGGCAAAATTGTACATGACTGGGAGCGGTACATCAGTGCTGACCTCCACAGCCTTATCTCATAGCCCCGAAGGCAAAAGTACCTCCCTATACGGAAGGCTGGTACGCCAGAAAGTGGTTTCACTACCGAATTTTTAACATTCTAACCCGGTGACTTCATATTGCCCCGTGATTAGGAATGGTTCACATTTTAATTTTAGATGAGTGAGTTTTATTAATCTCGCTCTAGTGCCCGAAGCACAATTAACCATGTGTCCCATTCTTATAGTGCCCGTAGCACATTTCGTCTCTCTCTCTATTCTATCATAGTGCCCGTAGCACATATGTACCTAACTTATAGTTAGTACATTTAAGTTAGCACAATATTGCTATATGTTGCAGACAGGTAAATGTCTGAACTTACCTTATCAGACTGTTCACTTTCTCTCTCTTGGATCTTGAATCGCCTTCCTTGTAGGCCGATTTTGGGATCCTACAGACAAAATTATGTCTGTTAATTTCTTTCCCCATTTATAGCTTTTATTTTTCATTAAAAAGCTTAAATAAAACCTATTTATAACTTTTTAGGTTTTATTTATTATTTTCACCGTTTTTCCCCAACTTTTGCAAAATTACGATTTTGCCCCTGTATTTTGGTAAAATTACGATTTTGCCCCTATACTTTGGCAAAATTACAATTTTGCCCCTGACGGAAATTTTCCCGATCCAGACTGCATTTTTGACTCTCAGGAACTTTTCTGACTCTTTGCTAATCATTACCGGGTTCGTTTTTATTTTATTTCCACTTTTTGCTTTCCCGGCCCTCGGGAAGCACTATTCCGACCCTTACGTCGGTTTAGCGATTTTCTATCTTTTCGGAGCCTCAAATGGACGTTTCACTAGTATTTAAAACGTTCATCTAGACTTTCCCGACCTAGGTCTCCGAGGCTCGGGTTTTCCGTTCCCGACTCGGGCCTTTATTTCATTTCCAAAAACGCCCCCCCTCGGGGTCGGTTTTTCAATCTCACACGCGTTTTTCATTTTTAAGGGGACGGGTTACTATTCATGACCCACCCCTTAAATTTTCCTTATTCACTTTTCTGTTAGGGACTCGGGTTTCCGTCCCGGCCCTAACTTTTAATTTAAATCCCTATTTTACCCCGAATGCCGTTTTTTGAAATTTCGACAGCATTTCGGCGTAATTTTAAGGCTTCCGGCGTTAGGTACGCCTCGAACCGTATGTACCTGCCACGTACTATACCACAAGCCTATTTTATGTAAAAGTTTTCCAAACTTTTACATAAAAGCCCACAAATTTCAAATTTCACATTATCACCCACATTACAAAATTTTTTTCACAATTTACCCTTAATTTTGTTTCGGTTTTCACAACCAAACCAAACCAAATTTTGTCAAACTTTCACCACACTTTAGGCCATTCAAATGTCACGTTTTTAACACATTTTCAAGCCCATTTTCTTTGCATTTTCAACCAAATTTCCTAGGGTTATAACCCACGGCCTTTGAATGAAAAACATGCCAATTCTTTTTGTTTCATTCTTTCAATTATAAATTCATCTTTTGCATATTAAAATGCATAATTCCAATCAACCAAATACCACATAAAACCAAGCAAAATTTTCTTCCAAACCATTAACAACCCCACGGCCATTTAATGGAATTCACACAAGAAATTTTTTTCAAACTTTCCACAATGAAATACAAGCTTTGTTCTTCACAAAATTAAACTTAGAAAGCATATTAGCAATTAACCACAAAGTTTTCTCATTGGTTACCTAAGGTAACCCACGGATTTCCCCTTGAAAAACCAACAAAATTTTGGTTTTTCTTTAATGAATTTGCATGGTTTTGTTACTTATTTCATCCTTAACAAAACCCAACATCAAATCCATGAAAAGCAACCAAAATTTTTTCCATCTTTCTATCACTATTCACCCACGGATTTTAAGAAGAAAAACCATGAAAAATCAAGTGAAAAAGAGAGTTACCTTGGTCTAATGCTTCCTTTGTCTTCAATAAACACTTTGCCACTCTTTTTTGTGAAGAAATTTGAAGATATTGCTTGGTTCTCCTTGGTAGCTCACGTAGACACCATGGAAGAAAGCTTAGAAAATTTTTGTCTTAGTTTTGCTTTGAAAAATGGTTTCGGCCTTTCACTCCAAAAGTGGCCGACTTATGCCACTAAAAGACCAATTAATTTGGTCATTAGCCAATGGGATTTAGGCACCTTTCACACCATTTCTTTCTCCATTTTTCAAAAATTAAAAATGGTAATTTTTGGCCAAATCTTGGCCTTTAGATCAAAAGGTGATTAAATCCTAGCCATTAATGCCACCAACCACCTTATTTCTTTCCTTTAATAATCTTGATTTATGATGTCATAAATGCAAAAGTGAAAGTTGACTTTGACTTTCACTATTCACATTAATTCGACTACTTTTTGACCGATGCCGGTTCGAGCCGAAATTTTCCTGAAATCGTCCCGGCGTGTTCCTGAGGTCTCCTGTGCAGTCGGATCAATTTAATCTGCTTCCGTTTGATCAAAATCAATCCCGGAAGTTTACCGTCTTTTATTGTTCCGGTTAGGGTTTTCAATGCCAATTTTGGCACCGTTTCACCCGTTTCAACTCAGTGAATTTTTCCAACACTGAATTCTTACTCGTCAGTATTGTTAGAACATTTTCATATATTCTAAACAATATAAATACATTTATTTCACTCTTTAAATAGTACAAATTGTTATATACATACAATTGTACATTTTTCATCCGAGAATTGCCTGAATTTCCAAGTTGTCACAACTCTTGCAGTCTCTGGTTCTGTGTTTCTTGTGCCTCTAGCCGAGCTTGTATGTTGGCTAGGACAGCGGCTAAGTCTGCTTCTTGAGCTTGCTCAGCTCGTGTGCGAACCATGTTGCTGTGTCTGACCTATAACAATAGCGACATGGTTTAGTGCTAAATTAGATATTGATTATCTAAAATTAACTTACTTGGACTGAGCAGGTGCAGATGCCGAGATGTCATGAAAGGTCGATAGTAGAACCGCTCGCTCTGATACCAACTCTTGTGGGCGACCCCTCTAGCTTAGGTCGTCCACCTTATCTTGCTTGCTTTCTTTATTCTTTGCTTATTCTTACTTAGCTTGCTTGTCTCTATAACTTTCTTCTCCTTGGGGGTTTAAAAGATTTGTTCTTGAAAAACTAGGAATATATTTTTTTTTCTTTCTTTTTAAACTGAACTGGATGAAACTACTGATTCTTGAAATTGTGTATACATAAATATATACGTACTACTTAATACTTTTTGTTTTTTCCAAAATTTATTTTTGGAGTCTTGTTACTTTAAAGTACGTAAAAATAGAAACACACTTTTAAGCTTGTTTCACTACTTTACATACTACACTCTTGTCTTGTCTTTACACAAATACCTCACTATTACACTTTCTTTCTTTTACACCTTGAGTACAGCGGAATTCTGCGAAACGGAACCATAACCCGTCCATGACATCGCTGGGATATGCCTGCCAGTCCGCTACTCTTGTTTCATCTTGCTGGTTGCTTTCCTTTATTACCTACAGCACGAATAGACTAATGAGCTAAAGCTCAGTAAGTACAAACATACATACAAGTAAATAAGCTGAATACACCACTCTAGGGTTAGTCAACTTAGGACCAATTATTTTCTTTAGTCCTATACTACTTGTTCTTTCTATTCTATTTCTTTCTTTTCTTTGCTTTACTTTATCTGCTTAATCTTTCACTTGTGGGCCCGTGGTTGGACGTACCTGGTGCGTGCAGACCAATAGAGGATCAGGGGAGCGACCCACCGATCAACCCTAAGGTCATCTCTGGACTACTGACCTTATAGGTAGTAAGTCATGCCATAAACTACCTCATTATTAACGAGGCAGCGCCACACTTCTGTGGTGGAGGCAGGAAGTTAAGCCATAAACTACCTCACTATTAACGAGGCAGCGCCACACTTCTGGGGTGGAGGCTATCTGGGAACCTCACAACTGGGGAGGCCGGTACGCCAACCTTAACTTTTAAGTCTTATTATCTGACTTATCTTATTCCTCTTTTCTGTTTCTGATCTTGCTTACTATTCTCGTGAACATGTTAGTATCATGTCACAAACTGAATAGCTTAAATGTATATATATATAACACAACTCTATGGTAAGTCCATTCGTGAGTAGACAATTAAATGTCTGTACTTACCTTATCAATCTCTTCTCCTTTTCTCTCTAGGATCGTTGATCGCCCTCCTTGTAGGTCGATTTTTGGATCCTACAGACAAACTTTGTCTGTTAATTTCATTTCCATTTATAGCTTTTATTTTTCATTAAAAAAGCTTAAATAGAACCTATTTACAACTTTTTGGGCTTTATTTATCATTTTCCCAATTTTTCCCAACTTTTGCAAAATTACGATTTTACCCCTATATTTTGGCAAAATTACAGTTTTGCCCCTGACGGAATTTTATTGATCCAGACTGCATTTTTGGCCCTCAGGAACTTTTCTGACTCTTTTCTAATCATTACCGGGTTCGCTTCTATTTTATTTCCATTTTTCACTTTCCCGACCCTCGGGAAGCACTATTCCGACCCTTACGTCGGTTTAGTGATTTTCTATCGTTTCGGAGCCTCAAATGGACGTTTCACTAGTATTTAAAACGTTCATCTAGACATTCCCGACCTAGGTCTCCGAGGCTCGGATTTTCCATTCCCGACTCGGACCTTTATTTCATTTCCAAAAAAGCCCCCCCCCCCCCTCGGGGTCGGTTTTCCGTTTCACTCGCATTTTACATTTTTAGGGGACGGGTTACTATTCACGAACCACCCCTTAGGTTTTCCTTATTCAATTTTCCGTTAGGGACTCGGGTTTCCGACCCGACCCTAAACTTTTATTTTTAATTCCTATTTTACCCCGAAAGCCGTTTTCGAAATTTCGGCAGCATTTCGGCGAAATTTTAAGGCTACCGGCGTTAGGTACACCTCGAACCATATGTACCTGCCACGTACTATACCACAAGCCTATTTTATGTGAAAGTTTTCTAAACTTTTACATAAAAGCTCACAAATTTCCAATTTCACATCTTTAACCACATTAAAAAAAATTTTCACAATTTTGCCCTTAGTTTTGGTTTCGGTTTTCACCACCAAACCGAACCAAAGTTTCTCAAACTTTTCAACCACTTGTTAGGCTATTCAATGCCATTTTCTAACACTTTTTCAAGCCCATTTCCTTGTACTTTTCAACTAAATTCTTAGGGTTTTTAAACACTTAAAACCCACGGCCTCATTAGTGAAAAACATTCCAAATTTCTTTCCATTTCTTAAATGGATTTATGATGTCATAATTACTAAAGTGAAAGTTGAGTTTGACTTTCACTATTCACATTAATTCGACTACTTTTTGACCGATACCGGTTCGAGCCGAAATTTTCCTGAAATCGTCCCGGCGTGTTCCTGAGGTCTCCTGTGCAGTCGGATCAATTTAAATTGCTTCCGTTTTATCAAAATCAATCCCGAAAGTTTACCGTCTTTTTTGAGCTCCGGTTAGGGTTTCAATGCCGGTTTTGGCACCGTTTCACCCGTTTCAACTCAGTGAATTTTTCCAACACTGAATTCTTACTCGTCAGTATTATTAGAACATTTTAATATATTCTAAACAATACAAATACATTTATTTCACTCTTTAAATAGTACAAATTATTATATACACATATTTGTACTTTTCTTACTGTGCTCTTACTTTGACTTGCCATATTCTTATCTTTATACTGTTCAGATACCGAAACTACTCCTTTTTGAGCGTTTTGGGCCTGAATTCACTTTTTACTCATATACTTTATTCTCTACTTATTTTTGGAGATTTTAATTTCCTCCAAAACATTTATTTATTTCTATCAACACTATAATTTGTCTAATTACACCATAGTGTTTCTTTACATTCTTACTTACAGAACTCATAGAAAACCCTAGATTAAAATAGGTCACACTGCTAAAATTCTCTGGTCGTCACAGTACAAACCCCAAGTCATCATAGCCAGCGATGACGAGGTCAGTTTCAGCTGAGAAGAAGAGGAGAACCCAGAGGAGTACTCACTCAGTGATAGTGACGATGAGGAGATGCCTGATACTGAATCAGGATTGTCCTTCCAATAGTAGTAACCCTTCTGTGGGAATGTTAGTTATGAAAAAATATAGAGGGAAGCAGTAGCTCTCCCCCGTCAGTTGTAGCATAATGTACTTGTTGGGATCGTATAAGGGAAGTGTGTGTCACTCTCACTGAACTAGAATCTTGAATATATGTATATATATTATGTGAAATATATTATGAGATAAGCAGTAAAGCTTTGCCCTAGGGGCCAGATATAAATTTTTCCACAGTGTGAGTATGATATGACAGAAAGTGCAGGACGAATCCTAGCACTCAGACGATGTCCCAATACAATGCGGCAATTGTATTGAACATCACAGTATGAGAGAAAGAAAGATGGATATAGTATGTATATTTATATCCATAATCTTTAAGTAAGATTGTTAAGTAAGAAAGAAAATGATATGTGATACGAGTCCCAAGTACAGAATTTAGGAGACATATTTTCCTTTCCCGCTGTACGATAGGGTTACATAGGAAAACATGGCAAGAACGAGAGCTTAGTTAAACCCAGCATCCTGAAAGGATGAGTTGATAGCACAGATCGCAGCCATGCGAGAGATGATGGAGAACCAGTAACGGGAGCTAAACCAGCTTAGGGAACAGCTGGGCCAGCAACCCCAGGCACCATAGTCAGTAGAGATGCCAGCACAGGAGGCTCCAGCAGCCCAAGAAACTCTTAGGGAGCAAGCAGCTCCTCTAACCCAGGAGGCACTAGCACCCATAGTAATGGCTGCTTTCGTAACAGCAATTGTTTTTCTACCAATCCCTAGGGAAGGTGACTTGTATGAGAGATTCCGACGCATAAAAGCGTTAGAATTCTTAGGAATCACCAACCCTATAGAGGTCGATGATTGGCTAACGGATATCCAAGTAATCTTGGATTTTATAGGGTTAACAGATGGAGAGAGAAAGTGGTGTACGCACCCTTCACCCTGCGCAATGAGGCGCGTTAGTGGTGGAAGATGGTAACCATTAGGAGGAACATCAGAGAGATGAGCTGGAGCGATTTCATTGAGGAATTCAAGGAGATGTACTTCAACGAAGAAGCACTAGTAGCGCAGTAAGACGAGTTCAACAACCTGCACCAAGGTAGTATGACTGTTATGGAGGCAGTCAAGAAGTATGAGCAGTTGGCTCAACTTTGTCCAAATTTGGTACCGACTAAAAGGAGAGAGTTAGACGAATGCTGAAGATGTTCAGAACGGAAATCGCAGTTTAGGTCTGTAGCGGACGTCACAGACCAGCGACACTAGCAGAACATGTCAGTTAGGCTATCTGAGCCGAGTACTGGTTGGCTCAGGATAAGGAGCAAAAGACGCAGAATTTTAAGGCACGAAAGGAGGAGAAAACGCAAGCTGAGCAGGCTCAGGGGAAGCAGAACCTCGAGTTACAATACAGAGGATAGAACATGGGAACCGGCCAGAATAGTAGGCATTCCCATAACAACAACAAGAGAAAAGGGGAATTAAGGCAATCAAGATTCACAGAAGAATTTCCCCAGAAGAGAGACGACCAGGAAGGAATGACAGCCAATACCCAACGTGCACGAGATGCGGAAAGAGGCACCCAGGAGAATGCAAGCAAAAAGCAAGTGGTTGTTTCATCTGTGGCAAGGAAGGCCACTATGCCAAAAAAAAAAAAATTGCCACTCCAACCTGTAGAATCGACAGAATCAACCCTGCACTGGGAATAATAAACTTCACACCAACCATACCAGGTTCGAAGACCCTTCAATCACACAAGGTATACTGAAAGCTTCAGACAGCTAAGGGAGAATCTATGTTTACACGGGGAGTGACGTTGAAGCTGTAACTTCTGCAATGGTGACAGGCCAGCTTTCTATCGCCAACTTTGATGTGTTAGTTCTACTTGATTCTGGAGCCACCCATTCATTGCATCATCAGATTCTGCCAAAAAAAAAAAAAAAAGAGCTTAGGACACAACGTTGTCATAAACTGTTGAAGGCGGAAAATCGTTTTCGAACCAATCAGATGTGAAAAGTTCATCTACAAGGGTTTGTCGCCAGAGCAACCAGAGATGATGATATCAGCAGTGAAGGCTCGCGAGATGCTATCCAGTGGATGCACGGACTTCCTAGCAAACGTAGCAGATAAGACTCAAGGACTAGAGATAGGACCCGACAACGTACTGATAGTCAGGAATTCATGGAGATATTTCCAAAAGATCTTGCAAGACTCCAACCAGAGCGCGGGATCTCGTTCGAGACTGAACGTCTACTAGAATCAGCCCCATCTTTGAGGCCCCCTATGGAATGGGCCCTGTAGAGCTAAAGGAGCTCCAAGCCCAACTAAAGGACTAAATAGATAAGGGATTCATTCGACAGAGCTATTCACCCTGGAGAGCACCCATACCATTCGTGAAGAAGAAAGATGGACCACTGAGAATGTGCATCGACTACAGAGAGTTGAACAGGATTACGATTAAGATCAAGCATCTGTTGCCGCGAGTTGACGATCTATTTGATTAGCTCTAAGATGTTGCAATGTCCTCGAAGATCGATCTACGTTCAGGGTACCATCAACTACGAATCAGGAATGAAGATGTACCCAAAACAGCCTTTCAAACACGGTACAGACATTACGAGTTTCTGTTCATGTCGCTAAGATTAACGGACGCACCAGCAACTTTCATGAACCAGATGAACCGCATGTTCAAGGACTATTTGGATAAGTTTGTCATTGTGTTCATCGATGACATACTTATACACTCTAAGACGAAGGAAGAGCATGAAGAGCACTTAATTATCATTTTGTGCATGCAACAGGACCATCAGTTATACACCAAGTTCTCCAAGTACGAGTTTTGGCTGGAGAAGGTCCATTTCCTAGGCCATGTAGTCCCCAAGGAAGGAGTATCTGTGGACCCGATGAAAATTGATGCAGTTAGCACGTGGCCAGCTCAGAGGAACGAAACGGGAATTCACAGTTTCTTTAAACTAACAGGATGTTACCTACACTTAGTCGAAGGCTACTCAAAGTTAGCTGCTTCACTCACAGCGCTCACCAAGAAGGGAAAGAGGTATAAGTGAATCGACAAGTGTGAGGAAAGCTTTCAAGAGCTGAAATAAAGACTCATAAGCACTCCAATCTGACCATTTCAAATGTTAGTCAGGGAAGCTTTGTGATTTAAGCGCCGCATCTAAAACCAAGTTGGAAACTGTGTTGATGCAGAGTGGTAGAGTAGTCGCGTATGCTTCACGACAACTCAAAAACCTTGAGAAGAGCTACCCAACGCGTGATCTAGAGCTAGTAGCGATAGTTTTTACGATAAAAGCATGGAGGCACTACCTGTATGGAGTCACGTGCGAGATTTACATCGATCACTAGAGCCTCAAATGTATCTTCACACAGAAAGAGCTCAACATGAGGCAGCGTAGATGGCTAGAGTTGGTAAGGATTACGACCGTGAGATCCTATACTGTGACAACCGGGAAATTCAGGCAATTCTCGGATGAAAATGTACAATTGTATGTATATAACAATTTGTACTATTTAAAGAGTGAAATAAATGTATTTATATTGTTTAGAATATATGAAAATGTTCTAACAATACTGACGAGTAAGAATTCAGTGTTGGAAAGATTCACTGAGTTGAAACGGGTGAAACGGTGTCAAAATCGGCATTGAAAACCCTAACCGAGCCAATAAAAGACGGTAAACTTCCGGGATTGATTTTGATCAAACGGAAGCAGATTAAATTGATCCGACTGCACAGGAGACCTCAGGAACACGCCGGGACGATTTCAGGAAAATTTCGGCTCGAACCGGCATCGGTCAAAAAGTAGTCGAATTAATGTGAATAGTGAAAGTCAAAGTCAACTTTCACTTTTGCATTTATGACATCATAAATCTAGATTAATAAATGAAAGAAAATGGTGGTTGGTGGAATGAAAGGCCATGATTCATTTAGCTTTTGATCTAAAGGCCAAGATTTGGCCAAAATACACCCTTTTTAATTTTTGAAAATTATGGAAAGAAATGGTGTGAAAGATGTCTAATTCTCATTGGTGGAAGGCTAAATTAATTGGCCTTTGGTTTCATTAAGTCGGCAAAACTTTTACAAAGTGGCCGAAACCAAAAATTCAAGCCAAAAGCCATAACAAAAATTTACTAAGTTTTTCCCATGGTGTCTACGTGAGCTACCAAGGAGAACCAAGATTTTTCTTCAATATTTCTTCACAAAAAGAGTGACAAAGTGTTCCTTGAAGACAAAGGAAGCATTAGACCAAGGTAACTTCCTTTTTCACTTAACTTTTCATGGTTTTTTTTCAATAAAACCGTGGGTGAATAGTGATAGAAAGATGGAAAAATTTTGGTTGTTTTCCATTGAATTGATGTTGGGTTTTGTTAAGGATGTAATAAGGAAGAAAACCATGCAAATTGTGTAAAGAAAAACCGAAATTTTGTTGGTTTTTCAAGGGAAAATCCGTGGGTTACCTTGGGTAACCAATGAGAAAAGTTTGTGGTTTAATTTCTAACTTGCTTCCAAGTTTAATTTTGTGAAGAATAAAGCTTGTATTTCATTATGAAAAGCTTGAAAAAAATTCTTGGTATGCATTTCATAAAGTGGCCGTGGGGTTACTAAAGTTTGGAAGAAAAATTTTCATGGTTCTATGTGATAATTGGTTGATTGAAATTATGCATTTCAATACGCAAATGATGAATTTAAAATGGAAAGAATGAAACAAAATTTTTTTTGGCATGTTTTCATTCTTTGGCCGTGGGTTATACAAGGGTAAAAACCCTAGGAAATTTGGTTGAAAATGCAAAGAAAATGGGCTTGAAAATGTGTTAAAAACGTGACATTTGAATGGGCTAAAGTGTGGTGAAAGTTTAACAAAATTTGGTTCGGTTTGGTTGTGAAAACCGAAACCAAATTAAGGGTAAAATTGTGAAAAAATTTTGTTATGTGGGTGATAATGTGAAATTGGAATTTTGTGAGCTTTTATGTAAAAGTTTGGAAAACTTTTACATAAAATAGGCTTGTGGTATAGTACGTGGCAGGTACATACGGTTCGAGGCGTACCTAACGTCGGAAGCCTTAAAATTACGCCGAAATGCTGCCGAAATTTCGAAAACAGCATTTGGGGTAAAATGGAATTAAAAATAAAAAGTTAGGGCCGGGACGGAAACCCGAGTCCCGAACGGGAAAGTGAATAAGGAAAACCTAAGGGGCGGTTCGTGAATAGTAACCCGTCCCCTAAAAATTTAAAACGCGAGTGAAATTGAAAAACCGACGCCGAGGGGGGGGGCGTTTTTGGAAATGAAATAAAGGTCTGAGTCGGGAACGGAAAACCCGAGCCTCGGAAACCTAGGTCGGGAAAGTCTAGATGAACGTTTTAAATACTAGTGAAACGTCCATTTGAGGCTCCGAAACGATAGAAAATCGCTAAACCGACGTAAGGGTCGGAATAGTGCTTCCCGAGGGTCGGGAAAGTGAAAAGTGGAAATAAAATAGAAACGAACCCGGTAATGATTAGAAAAGAGTCAGAAAAGTTCCTGAGAGCCAAAAATGCAGTCTGGATCAATAAAATTCCGTCAGGGGCAAAACTTCAATTTTGCCAAAATACAGGGGCAAAATCGTAATTTTGCAAAAGTTGGGGGAAAATGGTGAAATAATAAATAAAACCTAAAAAGTTATAAATAGGTTTTATTTAAGCTTTTTAATGAAAAATAAAAGCTATAAATGGGGAAAGAAATTAACAGACATAGTTTTGTCTGTAGGATCCCAAAATCGGCCTACAAGGAAGGCGATTCAAGATCCAAGAGAGAGAAAGGGAACAGTCTGATAAGGTAAGTTCAGACATTTACCTGTCTGCAACGTATAGCAATATTGTGCTAACTTAAATGTACTAACTATAAGTTAGGTACATATGTGCTACGGGCACTATGATAGAATAGAGAGAGAGACGAAATGTGCTACGGGCACTATAAGAATGGGACACATGGTTAATTATGCTTCGGGCACTAGAGCGAGATTAATAAAACTCACTCATCTAAAATTAAAATGTGAACCATTCCTAACCACGGGGCAATATGAAGTCACCGGGTTAGAATGTTAAAAATTCGGTAATGAAACCACTTTCTGGCGTACCAGCTTTCCGTATAGGGAGGTACTTTTGCCTTCGGGGCTATGAGATAAGGCTGTGGAGGTCAGCACTGATGTACCGCTCCCAGTCATGTACAATTTTGCCTTCGGGGCTATGAGATTAAGGCTGTGGAGGTCAGCACTAATGTACCGCTCCCAGTCATGCGCACTTAAATGGTACTGCCAACCTGAGCTCAAAACCAGAACGTAATCAAAGATAATGACCTAAAACTGAAACTGTGCCATAATTGAGCATAAGACAGTTTAGTGAGAGCACTAACATCGCGGTAGATGTACTAGTGTGATACAGTGTTGTGGTCAAACTTACTATTTATGTATGAATAGTGGTCAAAGTTACTATTCACGTATGAATAGTGGTCAAAGGTACTATTCATGATGAATAGTACTATTCATAGAAATTTTATTTCTTGCATGTTTGAACTTACTGAGCCTGTAGCTCACCATTTTTGCTAATGTTGCAGGTAAGCGACTAGCTCAGTAGCTTGTTTGACTGGATGCGGACGGGATGGCGCGTGTCAAATGGGATAACTGGGCGAGGGATATGGTACTGCCAGAGTCTTCCCGCTGAGCGTTAAAGTGAAGGGAAAAAAAAGGGAAACAGTTCTTTTGTAATTATATATATTTTACAAAAGTACTGTATTATTTATATTACTTTGTACTTATCAACAAAGTAAATAGTGGAAGAAGATTTTATATGATGTTAAAGAAAAAAAAAATTTCCCCAAAAACGACATGATTTTAAAAGAGAGTGAGATAAGCCGGCGACCCACGAGAGTACAATCTATCGCAGTTAGCGATAAGCTCAACTGTAATAGTATTGTATAATCTCTACGAGGAGCGGGCCGCCATAGTTGGTATCAGAGCGGGTTTACGGTTGGTGTAGTTTATAATACCAACTGCTGCCACAGTTGGTATATCAGAGCAAGGTTTGCGACTGATTTGGTTTTGAATACCAACGGCTGTCACAGTTGGTATATCGGAGCAGTGTGACCATATCCCGATTTGACACTTCGCGCATCCTGCACCGCTATCCAAGTAAGTAGTTTACTTAAGTTCAGTTAATTATTTTCTTATATGAAAATAATTATCTTATAGGTAGCAAGATGACCAGACCTCCATATGTGAGACCACCGCTACCTCGACCGAGGGGAGTATTACGGGTATGGACGAGGTCTATCGTGAGGCCGTCTATGTCCCAACGACCGGTAGTTAGACCCCCGGTGCCCGAGAGACCTCCAATACCAGTACCAGCATCAGTGCCAGCACCAGTAGATATAGTACAGCCACGACCGATAGTTCATCCACCTGTGGTAGTGGACATTCCAGTTTTTGGTGGACGCCAACATATTGGGGTGAGAGTGTCGGCACGGGCAGTACAGGCTTTTCGAGCTAGCAGTCCCCCGATGTTTGACGATGGACGACAGTCGATGGAGACTAAGGACTGGCTCCATGCCGTAGAAAGGATCATGGTGATATGCGACATCGATCGAGATATGTGGATCCAGCTGGCAGTCAGTATGTTTCAGGGAGACGCTCGAGTGTTCTGGCAATATTGCGACCAGGAGATTTTATTGGGATTCAGTTGGGCTGAGTTCTATCAGCGGTTGGCTGATCAGTTTCCGCCTAGGGATCCAACACCTGCTCCAGCACCTCCAGAGAGACGAGAGGCTGATACACCTGCGTACCCTGGTTTCGATGAGGTCAGGGACTATATTCTCCAGACCGAGAAGATGGTCATGCTGTCTGGTGAGACAGTGATGTCTTATGCAGCGCGGTTTGAGGAGACCATCAGGAGGAGATGTCCATTGCCCAACCTCACTGAAGCAAACTGCTGTGAGCTGTTCTGGAAAGGTTTACCCTTGGAGTTGAGACAGAGGGTAATCAAGCCGTTTCCTCTGACGCTCCAAGAGTTCGTGGTGATGATCAGGACGATTGAGAGAGAGATTCTGATCGAGCATCTGACGCAGAGTCGATGAGAGACGCTGGGTCAAGATGAAATGTTTGCACGCATCTTCGGGTCGAGAAGAATGATGAATGATCATGAGGCCGGACCGTCTAGACCACGAAGAGGTGATGACTCTGGTCAGGGAGTATTACCTAGGAGTGGTGATGACTCAGATGACACCGATGACGATGAGGATCCAGAAGAATATCCTCTAGTCCCAGATGCGGGGAATGAGTGACCAGTAGAGATGTGTATATGTACATAAGTAGCTTAGAAAGAAAAGCTCTTTTGTATAGACTTGTGGCCATTTTGTATAAACGGCCGATGTATATATGACTAGTGATGCCTATGTATGACATATAAATGTTTTGCTATGAATGAAATACCAAAATGATTATATGTTGTACGATGATGTGTTACGATGATGTGGCTTTACATTACCTTAAATTTCGTAAATTGATATAATTTTACGAATGCGGTTATGGAAAAGCTAACGGTGAATTATTGTGCCATAATAGGACAATAGCCAAGATGGTGGATTTGAGAAATCGACCAGAAGGACGAGAGCGACGTCCTGATATTATGGAGAGACTGGATCAGATACAAGCTCTGTTAGAAGCTCAGATGCAAGAAAATGTGAATCTGAGGCGACGGGTAGAGGAGCTAGAATAGAGACAAGGCTCTGAGGGTACCCAAGTAGAACAGGAAGCTGAGGTAGATCCGGTTATTCCTTCAGCTGCGGTACATGAGAGAGCTCCTGAACCACAACCAGTATTGAATTTGGAACCCCTCTATGAAAGATTCAGGCGTATGAGACCGCCAGAATTTGAAGGGTCTACAAATCCCTTAGAGGCTGAAGACTGGTTGTCGTCATTACAAGTGATCATGGAGTTCATGAACCTAACCGACCATGAGAAGGTTGCATGTGCGTCTTTTGTGCTGAGAAAAGATGCTCGGTTTTGGTGGGACACAGTGCGAATGAGAAGAGACGTGTCTACCATGAGTTGGGCGGAATTTCTGGAAGAATTTAACCAGAAATATTACGACCCTGCATCTCTGAGACAACAACAAAAAGAATTCTCAGAGTTGACACAAGGGAACATGTCGGTAAGCGAAGTCTGCCGAAAGTTCGATCAGCTATCCCGTTTGTGCCCTTATGTGGTCCCTACTGAGAGGGAAAAGATACAGAAAATGATCGGGATGTTCAGGCCAGAAATTGCTACGTTAGTAGACACTGGACTAGTACCACCTACTTCTGTAGCAGACTGTGTGAGTCGGGCCATTAGAGCTGAGTTCCATGTAGCTCGACAGAAAGAGGAAAGAGAGAAACACTGGGAGGCAAAGAAGAAGGAGAGGGCTTTGGCGAAGTCTACGCAAGTTGGTCAATCAAGCAAGCCTAGTCAGAATGCGAAACCAAGCCAGGGCAATAGTCAAGGATCCCAGCAAAATAAGAGAAAAGGGAATTTTTCTGGGAATCGCCAGGGCAATAATCGAAACCAGCAGCGGAAAACAGCTGGTAATGCAGAGTCTAATGTGCAAAACTGCCCTACATGCGGGAAGAGACATTCTGGGCAATGCAGATTTGGGCCACTTGTTTGCTACGAATGTGGAAAGGAAGGCCATTACGCCAGGAACTGTCCAAATAGGCAGGGTGGACAAGGCACTTCCCAACCGCACCAGACACGCCCACAAGCTCATTCCCTTAAAGCCAGAGTGGAAGAGTCACCAGTGAGGCCGCAACGCCAGGAGCGAATGTCACGTGCTGATGCTCGTGTGATGGCCTACAGCAAGGAAGACGCAGAGGCAGGAACATCGAACGTGGTGACAGGTCAGCTTCCTGTCGCTAGTCATGTAGCCTCTGTACTATTTGATTCCGGTGCTACGCATTCATTTGTTTCCTATGCATTTGCTGACAAGATAGGACTTCCTAAGGATAATATGGGAAGGGTATTTAAGACAGCTTTACCTTCTGGGGAAGTATTGTTGTCCAGTTACTGGTTACCCTATGTACCAGTATATGTGACAAATAGGGAACTATATGCTGAGTTGATCGTAATGGAGATCACGGATTACGATGTGATTCTAGGCATGGATTTCCTAGGGAAATACCAAGCTACGATCGATTGCCGAAATCGAAAGATAGTCTTCCAACCCGAGGAAGAAGAGAGTTTCGAGTATGTTGATACTTCTCGAAGACCCGGGAAGATGATCATCAGTTCGCTGAGAGCAAGCAAGCTGATAGCCAGTGGTTGCATGGGATATCTGGCATATGTGGTGGATACTACAGAGGAACAGAAGCTTCAACCTGAAGATGTTCCTGTGGTTAATGAGTTTCTTGACGTATTTCCAGAAGAGTTACCAGGGATACCTCCAGAGAGAGAAATCTCGTTCGAAATTGAGTTGATGCCTGGAACAGCACCTATTTCCAAAGCACCATACCGCATGGCTCCAGTGGAGTTGAAGGAGCTGCAGGTACAATTAAAGGAGCTTTTGGATAAGGGATTTATCAGGCCGAGTTTTTCTCCATGGGGTGCACCTGTGTTATTCGTCAAGAAAAAGGATGGAACATTCCGGCTGTGCATTGATTACCAGGAGTTGAATAAGGTTACGATCAAAAGTAGGTATCCGTTACCTAGAATTGATGACCTATTCGACCAGTTAAAAGGCGCAGCGGTATTTTCCAAGATCGACTTACGATCAGGATATCACCAGCTGAGAATCAAAGAGGGTGATATTCCTAAGACGGTGTTTAGAACTCGTTATGGGCACTACGAGTTTCTTGTGATGCCATTTGGATTAACAAATGCGCCGGCAGCGTTCATGGACTTAATGAACAGAATTTTTAAAGAGTATTTGGATAAGTTTGTCATTGTATTCATTGATGACATTCTTATATACTCGAAGAGTCATGAAGAGCACAAAGAACATTTGAGGATCGTGCTGAATACGATAAGGAAGCATCAACTGTATGCCAAATTCTCAAAATGCGAATTTTGGCTGGACAGAGTACATTTCCTTGGACATGTTGTATCCCAGGAAGGTATTGCTGTAGATCCGACGAAGGTAGATGCAATTAACCAGTGGCCTGCACCCAAGAGTGTGACTGAAATACGCAGTTTCTTGGGATTAGCTGGTTATTATCGGTGATTTGTAGAGGGATTTGCGCGACTAGCTGCACCTCTTACTGCTCTTACACGCAAGGAAAAGAAGTACGAGTGGACTATGGAATGCGAAAGAAGCTTCCAGGAGTTAAAGAGGTGACTGACAAGCGCACCAATCCTTACGCTTCCCACTGAAGGGGAGAAGTTCGTGATCTACAGTGATGCATCGAAAATAGGATTGGGAGCAGTCCTAATGCAAAATGGCAAGGTGATTGCCTATGCTTCCCGTCAATTAAAGGAGCATGAAAGGAATTACCCTACGCATGACCTTGAACTTGCTGCAGTAGTGTTCGCACTTAAAATTTGGCGACACTATCTCTATGGAGCTCAATGTCAGATTTTCACTGATCACCAAAGCCTGAAGTATTTCTTCACGCAAAAAGAGCTCAATATGCGGCAAAGGCGATGGTTGGAACTGGTGAAGGATTATGATTGTGAAATCCTATACCATCCAGGGAAGGCCAACCGTGTAGCGGATGCTTTAAGTAGAAAGTCTACCATATCGCACCAGCTACCAATAAACAGGCTTCCGAAGCCATTGTAGCAAGAGATAAATTCTTTGAACTTGGAGCTGATATCTGGAAGATTAGCTGCACTCCAAGTGGAATCATCGCTATTTGAGGAAATAAAAGAAGCTCAGAGGCGAGATCCAGCAATGACAAGTTATCAAGAAGGAATTTCCAAGAATGGAATAATCCTTTATCAAGGAAGGATAAATGTTCCAGCTGATGAAGAACTTAGAAGACGGATCATGTCAGAAGCCCATGAGACACCCTATTCGGTTCATCCCGGAGCTAACAAGATGTATCAGGACTTGAAGTTACAGTTTTGGTGGAAAGGGATGAAGAACGATATAGCGAAATTCGTGAGCAGATGCATGACCTGTCAGAGAATCAAAGTGGAACATAAACATCCAGCAGGAAGATTGGAACCACTGGAGATTCCTGAATGGAAATGGGAACACATTACGATGGATTTTGTAATGGGACTCCCAAAAACCCGAGAAGGTTATGACGCCATTTGGGTTATTGTGGATAGACTGACCAAGACGGCACGGTTCATAGCTGTCAAGATGACTTTTTCGCTAGAAAAGTTTGCTCAGCTGTACATAACTCATGTCGTCAGACTACATGGAGTACCAAAATCCATTGTATCAGATCGAGACACACGATTCACTTCGAATTTCTGGAAGTGTGTGCAAGAGGCCATGGGTACTGAATTGAGACTCAGTACGGCTTTTCATCCGCAAACAGATGGGCAGTCAGAGCGGACAATTCAGACGTTAGAGGACATGCTTCGAGCTTGTGTTATGGATTTTGCGGGAAATTGGAATGAGAAGTTACCATTGATTGAATTCTCGTACAATAATAGTTACCAAGCTTCAATAGGCATGGCACCTTACGAGGCTTTATATGGACGGAAGTGCAGATCACCATTACATTGGTACGATTTGCGAGAAAAGCAGTTGCATAAGACGGACTTCATAAAAGAGACTTCCGATGCAGTTGCTAGAATTCAGCGTCAAATGAAAATTGCGCAAAGCCGACAAAAGAGTTATGCGGACAAGAGGCGGAGATCCTTGGAGTTTGACGAAGGAGACTTCGTGTTTCTCAAGGTATCGCCTATGAAGGGAATTATGCGTTTCGGTAAGAAGGGCAAACTAAGTCCAAGATATATTGGCCCTTATGAAATTATCGAACGCATTGGAAAGGTCGCTTACAGATTAGCGCTACCCCCAGAATTGTCGGCAGTGCATAACGTATTTCATGTGTCGATGCTGAGAAAGTATATACCAGATCCGTCCCATGTGTTGAAGCATGAGCCTATTCAAATCCACGAGGATTTGACATATGAGGAACAGCCTATTCAAGTACTAGCTCGTGAAGAGAAAGTACTGAGGAATAAGGTGATCCCACTAGTGAAGATTTTGTAGAAAAATCACAATATTGAAGAAGCTACGTGGGAACGAGAAGACGAGATAAGGAAATTATACCCCCATTTGTTCTAATTTTCGAGGACGAAAATTTTATAAGGAGGGGTGAATGTGACAACCGGGAAATTCAGGCAATTCTCGGATGAAAATGTACAATTGTATGTATATAACAATTTGTACTATTTAAAGAGTGAAATAAATGTATTTATATTGTTTAGAATATATGAAAATGTTCTAACAATACTGACGAGTAAGAATTCAGTGTTGGAAAGATTCACTGAGTTGAAACGGGTGAAACGGTGTCAAAATCGGCATTGAAAACCCTAACCGAGCCAATAAAAGACGGTAAACTTCCGGGATTGATTTTGATCAAACGGAAGCAGATTAAATTGATCCGACTGCACAGGAGACCTCAGGAACACGCCGGGACGATTTCAGGAAAATTTCGGCTCGAACCGGCATCGGTCAAAAAGTAGTCGAATTAATGTGAATAGTGAAAGTCAAAGTCAACTTTCACTTTTGCATTTATGACATCATAAATCTAGATTAATAAATGAAAGAAAATGGTGGTTGGTGGAATGAAAGGCCATGATTCATTTAGCTTTTGATCTAAAGGCCAAGATTTGGCCAAAATTCACCCTTTTTAATTTTTGAAAATTATGGAAAGAAATGGTGTGAAAGATGTCTAATTCTCATTGGTGGAAGGCTAAATTAATTGGCCTTTGGTTTCATTAAGTCGGCAAAACTTTTACAAAGTGGCCGAAACCAAAAATTCAAGCCAAAAGCCATAACAAAAATTTACTAAGTTTTTCCCATGGTGTCTACGTGAGCTACCAAGGAGAACCAAGATTTTTCTTCAATATTTCTTCACAAAAAGAGTGACAAAGTGTTCCTTGAAGACAAAGGAAGCATTAGACCAAGGTAACTTCCTTTTTCACTTAACTTTTCATGGTTTTTTTTCAATAAAACCGTGGGTGAATAGTGATAGAAAGATGGAAAAATTTTGGTTGTTTTCCATTGAATTGATGTTGGGTTTTGTTAAGGATGTAATAAGGAAGAAAACCATGCAAATTGTGTAAAGAAAAACCGAAATTTTGTTGGTTTTTCAAGGGAAAATCCGTGGGTTACCTTGGGTAACCAATGAGAAAAGTTTGTGGTTTAATTTCTAACTTGCTTCCAAGTTTAATTTTGTGAAGAATAAAGCTTGTATTTCATTATGAAAAGCTTGAAAAAAATTCTTGGTATGCATTTCATAAAGTGGCCGTGGGGTTAGTAAAGTTTGGAAGAAAAATTTTCATGGTTCTATGTGATAATTGGTTGATTGAAATTATGCATTTCAATACGCAAATGATGAATTTAAAATGGAAAGAATGAAACAAAATTTTTTTTGGCATGTTTTCATTCTTTGGCCGTGGGTTATACAAGGGTAAAAACCCTAGGAAATTTGGTTGAAAATGCAAAGAAAATGGGCTTGAAAATGTGTTAAAAACGTGACATTTGAATGGCCTAAAGTGTGGTGAAAGTTTGACAAAATTTGGTTCGGTTTGGTTGTGAAAACCGAAACCAAATTAAGGGTAAAATTGTGAAAAAAGTTATGTGGGTGATAATGTGAAATTGGAATTTTGTGAGCTTTTATGTAAAAGTTTGGAAAACTTTTACATAAAATAGGCTTGTGGTATAGTACGTGGCAGGTACATACGGTTCGAGGCGTACCTAACGCCGGAAGCCTTAAAATTACACCGATATGCTGCCGAAATTTCGAAAACAGCATTTGGGGTAAAATGGAATTAAAAATAAAAAGTTAGGGCCGGGACGGAAACTCGAGTCCCTGACGGGAAAGTGAATAAGGAAAACCTAAGGGGCGGTTCGTGAATAGTAACCCGTCCCCTAAAAATTTAAAACGCGAGTGAAATTGAAAAACCGACCCCGAGGGGGGGGCGTTTTTGGAAATGAAATAAAGGTCCGAGTCGGGAACGGAAAACCCGAGCCTTGGAAACCTAGGTCGGGAAAGTCTAGATGAACGTTTTAAATACTAGTGAAACGTCCATTTGAGACTCTGAAACGATAGAAAATCGCTAAACCGACGTAAGGGTCGGAATAGTGCTTCCCGAGGGTCGGGAAAGTGAAAAGTGGAAATAAAATAGAAACGAACCCGGTAATGATTAGAAAAGAGTCAGAAAAGTTCCTGAGAGCCAAAAATGCAGTCTGGATCAATAAAATTCCGTCAGGGGCAAAACTGTAATTTTGCCAAAATACAGGGGTAAAATCGTAATTTTGCAAAAGTTGGGGGAAAATGGTGAAAATAATAAATAAAACCTAAAAAGTTATAAATAGGTTTTATTTAAGCTTTTTAATGGAAAATAAAAGCTATAAATGGGGAAAGAAATTAACAGACATAATTTTGTCTGTAGGATCCCAAAATCGGCCTACAAGGAAGGCGATTCAAGATCCAAGAGAGAGAAAGTGAACAGTCTGATAAGGTAAGTTCAGACATTTACCTGTCTGCAACATATAGCAATATTGTGCTAACTTAAATGTACTAACTATAAGTTAGGTACATATGTGCTACGGGCACTATGATAGAACAGAGAGAGAGACGAAATGTGCTACGGGCACTATAAGAATGGGACACATAGTTAATTGTGCTTCGGGCACTAGAGCGAGATTAATAAAACTCACTCATCTAAAATTAAAATGTGAACCATTCCTAACCACGGGGCAATATGAAGTCACCGGGTTAGAATGTTAAAAATTCGGTAATGAAACCACTTTCTGGCGTACCAGCCTTCCGTATAGGGAGGTACTTTTGCCTTCGGGGCTATGAGATAAGGCTGTGGAGGTCAGCACTGATGTACCGCTCCCAGTCATGTACAATTTTGCCTTCGGGGCTATGAGATTAAGGCTGTGGAGGTCAGCACTAATGTACCGCTCCCAATCATGCACGCTTAAATGGTACTGCCAACCTGAGCTCAAAACCAGAACGTAATCAAAGATAATGACCTAAAACTGAAACTGTGCCATAATTGAGCATAAGACAGTTTAGTGACAGCACTAACATCGCGGTAGATGTACTAGTGTGATACAGTGTTGTGGTCAAACTTACTATTCATCATGAATAGTAGTCAAAGTTACTATTCACGTATGAATAGTGGTCAAAGGTACTATTCATGATGAATAGTACTATTCATAGAAATTTTATTTCTTGCATGTTTGAACTTACTGAGCCTGTAGCTTACCGTTTTTGCTAATGTTGCAGGTAAGCGACCAGCTCAGTAGCTTGTTTGACTAGATGCGGACGGGATGGCGCGTGTCAAATGGGATAACTGGGCGAGGGATATGGTACTGCCAGAGTCTTCCCGCTGAGCATTAAAGTGAAGGGAAAAAAAAGGGAAACAGTTCTTTTGTAATTATATATATTTTACAAAAGTACTGTATTATTTATATTACTTTGTACTTATCAACAAAGTAAATAGTGGAAGAAGATTTTATATGATGTTAAAGAAAAAAAAAAATTTCCCCAAAAACGACATGATTTTAAAAGAGAGTGAGATAAGCCGGCGACTCACGAGAGTACAATCTATCGCAGTTAGCGATAAGCTCAACTGTAATAGTATTGTATAATCTCTACGAGGGGCGGGCCGCCATATATACCATCCGGGGAAAGCCAATAAGGTGGCCGATGCACGGAGTCAGAAGTATATTACTATGCCTATGACTATTAGTGCCTTGTCAGGAACGCTACAAAGGAGCTATGCGACAGCGAGATCAAGATTTTGATAGGGAGATTGTCTGACATGACCCTCCAATCGACGCTCCAAGAAGAGATCAAGATCGGTCAAGGTTTCGACTTGTCCCTGCTCAAGTCCAGAAAGGAAGCTATAGAGGACAAGGGTTCAGAGTTTAAGATCCTTAAGGATGACGTACTCTACTACAGAGATAGAGTGTGTGTTCTGAAAGATGAAGAACTCAAGAAGCGAATCCTTTTGGAACCTTACGAGACGTCATATTCCGTACATCCGATAGCGAATAAGATGCACAAGTACCTGAAGGAAAGCTTTTGGTGTCCTGAAATGAAGAATGACATTGTCGAGTTCGTTGCCAGATACCTTACGTGCCAGAAGGTTAAGGCAGAACACCAGCGCCCAGCAAGATAATCGTAGAAAATTAAGCTACCCGAGTAGAAATGGGACCAGATTACGATGAATTTCGTAGTCGGATTACCGAAGATGTCAAACGATAATGACGCAATCTGGGTGATTGTAGATAGACTGACGAAATCAGCTAGATTTTTAGTAATGAAAGTTAGCTACTTGGTGGAATGACTAATAGAAATCCATGCGGCACAGTTCGTGAAACGGCACGAAGTACCAGAGTCGATCGTCTCAGATCGTAGTGGATGCTTTACCTCCAGATTTTGGCAAAGCATTTAAGCCGCATTACGGTCCAAATGAGAGTTCAGCACAACATTTCATCCTCAGACCGACAGTTAGTCTGAGAGGACCATATAGATGTTAGAGGACATGTTGAGACCTACGTCCTAGACTTCAAAGGAAATTGGAATCAGAAGCTATCATTGAGCGAGTTCTCATACAACAGTAACTACCATTCCTAGATAGGAATGGCACCGTACGAGACACTCTGTGGAAGGGAATGTAGATCCCTGGCTCATTAGTACAAAACCAAAGAGAAACGGCTAGTTAGCTCAGACATCATCAAGAATACCATGGCAGACGTGAAGCTGATATGAAAAACGTAAGATACAGTGCATAGTCGACAGAAGAATTTTGACGATAAGCGCCATAGACCCCTTGAGTTTCAAGTAAGAGACTTGGTCTTTATCAAGGCGGCACCCATGAAAGGGGTGGTGCATTTCGAAAAGAAAGGAAAGCTCCATCCTAGGTACATAGGACCCTCGAGATAATAGAGAAAGTCGAGAAGGTGGCTTATAGACTAACGCTTCCTCCCGAGTTAGTTACAGTGCACAACGTCTTTCACGTCTTGATGCTGAAAAAGTACGTGCCAGACAGCTCCCATGTTCTTAGCCAAGAATCCATTGTAGTATACGCTGATCCGACGTACGAGGAGAGACTCGTGCAGATCTTAGTTAGAAAGGAGAAAGCACTTAGGAATGAAGTATACCGCTAGTAAAAGTGTTGTGGCAGAATCATCGTGTTGAGGAAGCCACATGAGAATGGGAAGAAGACATGAGAAGAGACGTCCCGGAATTATTCTAATTTTCGAGGACGAAAATTTTGTAAGGGGGGTAGGTTGTAATGACCGCCATTTTCATGGCACCTACTTACCATATAATAAGTCACAAAAGAATAAAATGGACATAATTTAATGTCTTTTAGTGCAAATTTGAGAAACACGGTCAAGTACATGATCGTGTAAGAGGCTGTGTACCACTCATATAGATGAATGTATTTCAAAGACATGGCCGTGTTGAGTAGTCTCAACTAGTACATGCCCGTGTCTGAAATGTACACGCCCGTGTTACGTTGCACACGCACGTGTAAGAGTCCGTGTAGAAGGCTGTGTAATGAGCCGAGAGCCACTGTAATGACTCTCATGAATTATGAAACTTAATTACTATGTAATGATGTAATTAAGTTAATAAGCACAGTGTGCTTTCAGTTGAATGAATTAAACGGGTATAGTGACGTTTAATTACTATTTATGCAGTGAAAGGGGCAACCGACAGTGAAATCGGTCCACCCTATTATGTGAGTATGCGTTGAGACACGCAATATCAAGAAACCGGTCTAGACGACTATTTCATGATACAGAACTGATGAGCTAGTCATCAGTACGCTCAGACTGGTCATCTGAGCGCAGCAGTGATAATTGCCATAATAGATGTATAGTATCGAGAAAAGCGGTCTAGATGACCTCTTCTCGCCCAAAGACTGACAAAATCAAAGTCAGAGTGCTCAGATTAGTCAGTCAGATAGTGAAAAGTGAATAGTGAATAGTGATTAGTGAAACAGTGTGATACACAGTGTCAGGTTAGTGGCCAAGACGGCCTTAATCTGACATAAAACTGATATATTAATAGTCAGCAGGCTCAATCTGGTCAATTGAGCACAAAATGTAGATTTTGTTTAAAAGATACGCAGTATCGGGATGAGGGTCAAGACGACCTTTTCTCGCCCCGAAACTGATATATTTAGATTCAGGACGCCCAAATTAGTCAATCAGGTACTTGACACGTTTTTCAAGACGGGGTCATACAGATCCCGAAAACTGGTCTAGAAGACCTCAGATGGACGTAAAACTGATAAATTTGAAATCAGCACGTCCAAATTAGTTAAGAGAGACTGTGTTTGAAATTTCACGCGAAAACGCCTCGTATCAAGACAGTGTCAACACAGTGTAGGCCTAACCACAGTATCAAGAAATTAGTCAAGATGACCTTCTCTTGATATAAAACTGATATATTTGGAATCAGAATGCTCAAATTAGTCATTTGAGCACAAAAAGTAATTTTTGACCGGGAACCATGCAGTATCGGGAAACTGGTCGAGACGACCTCGGATGAAGATAAAACTAATATATTTGGGTTCAACACGCCCAAATTAGTCAGTATAGCCTATCTTAAAATTTTTCAAAAAATTAGTATAAAAGGACGAAATTTTTGGGACTATTGAAAAATAGCCCCCATAAATTTTCCAAATCCCATTTCCTCCCCCAACACCACCGAGGATGAACAGTAACCATCAGTCGAATCCGACCTCCGTTTTCGACACCGCCGGCACCATTGGAAAGCTCTCGACAAGCTGATTCCAACGGTGGGCCGAGTCGACCGAACCGACGCCGGAGCACTCCGCACGCGCCGCCCGAAGCCGTCGGTGGCCGAATTTTTCAAACCGCCGTATCTCTGCCGTCCGACGTCCAAATGCCACGATTCTGGTCCCAATGGATTCGTGGTGAAGAGTAGAACAAAACCCAGGCTTCCTTTCACGTCAACAGCCGCCAGATCGCACCGCCCAAGGTTCGCCGTCGCCGTCGCCGTCGTCGGATCTCACTATTCCGACGGAGTTGAGTTGCAAGGTTGGTATCAAAATGCTCAGAACAACACGTAGATCAAAAGCCTCAAATCAATTTTGGGCAACAGCGCCGGAAAATGAAGATCTAACACCGCCGCCGTCGCCGACTTTTCGAGGGCCGATTTCTGGTGATAGGAGTCTCGATTGGTGAAATTGACACCGCCAATGGGTTCCTCTCGTCGAGCTCTTCAAGATGGTGGTCGCCACTCCCATTGCCGCCGTGGTCAACGCCGGTCAACGGCCGGTCAACGCCGGTCAACGGCGGTCAATGGCGACCCGGAGACCGAAAATTGAAGAATGGCCCGTTGGCCTATTTTCGACGTTCCGGACACATCCGCGGTATCGGATTTGCAAACTGGAGTTTCAAAAGTGGAGAACGTCGATTCAAAGATTGTGCGGTCGAGACCGAACGGTTCGTTCGACCGCCGACGGTAACGATTTTGGTAGTGGTTTTGATCCCTTGATTCCTTAATTTTTTATTAGAAAAAATTATGTATGAATTATGGTTTACTGACTTGAGGAATTGTAAGAAAAAGGGATGAAATGTCGAAAAAGAGAATGTGAAGAAATGTGAATATTTTTACGTAAAAAACGGAGCTTTTATGTAAAAATTAGGCCTCTGGTTTAGTACGTGGCAGGTTAGAATAGGTTAGATGGTTTTGAGGCGTTTCCTAAACGCCGGAAACCCAAAAATTAAGCGGAAATGCTGCCGAAATTTCTAAAATGGCACAAAGGGATATTTTAGGAAACGAGGGATGAAATGTGATCGGGATGGAAACCCGAGCCCCTTCGATGACCTAGGTCCGGGAAAGAAGGACGGACGTTTATGGGATTAGTGAACCGCCCAATTAGAAATTTCGTAATGTAAGAAAATGACCCCTATGTCAGAATAGTACCACCCGAGGGACGGGTGTGATCTAAGTATAAAATTTGGGGCGATTACATCGGTAACGGTAACCCGACAGGCTAAATGGTCATACGAGAGGTATTCAGTCAGTTGACTAGTCGGTTAGCCAGTCAAGGACCAAGTCGGAATGGGATAGTGAGAGACAGTGATTAATTTGTCAAGTAGACAAATTAATCAAGCACGATTAAAAATTAGATATCAAATTCCCCAAAGTAGAGCAGTTGGATACCGATAGGCATCGGTACCACACAACGATAAGTTTATTAGTTCCTAACGATAGAGTGACCTAAGAGCGATGTTAATTAATTTATTGGGTAAATAAATTAATTAACAATGATTAGAAAATCAAATTCTTAAGAAGAGGGCAATTAGTATCGATAAGGATCGGTACCACATAACGAGAATTTTTATTAGTCACTAATGACCACGGTGACCTAAGAGTGAATGTTAATGTAATGCATTATGATTACAGGGAGGTACCTGTATTGTGACAATGGCGAGAGTATAAACTGTCTGCTGACAGGTAAGTACAACTCCGCCTACAGCATGGATAAAATAAATTTAAAAATGATGCTTTTCCAGTATTTTAAGTATGTATCTTGCACACAATGCTGCACAGCATACATAAGAGCATATAGTTTCACAATCGAGTAGATTGATGAAAGAACAAGATAGAAGCCATAGATCCCTACCGCGTAGGATTGGGGACAGCTTAGAGAAGCGTATGGCTAGAACAGTTAAACAAGATGGAAATAAATAGGTGTGTCGTACCGGCTCCTTCAGTCAAAGGAGTTTCCAGTTAAAGAAAGTTAAGGCCAAAAGTTGAGTATCAGTTGATGTCTCTTCGGCATTAGTTGACCTCGGGAGTTACCGTTGGTCTGCGCGTACACGGTACTGACACATGGGCCCTAAATAGACAAGAAAAGAAAAGAGATGTTTGAAGCATAAATGAACATAACCGAACCATGCATTAGTTATAGTTCGCTATGCTTTCTTTTTCAGTAGAGTGCATACAGTACACGATGCTCCTGTTATGCATAAAGTATGTGAAGTTTTATATTCAGTGTTATGACATGTTATGTGATGACATGATATGTGAGCTGATATGTGATATGCTTAAATGGTATGTGATTTATTAAGTGATATATGTCATGCTTAGGATTTTAAGTATGTGCTTTATTTTAAACATGTTTTGCGGTTAACATGTTGTACTTACTGGGCGTAAAGCTCACAGAGTGTGTTCATGCTGTAGGTAAGCATCCTATAGTGTAACCATCAAGGGACGATGATGGTGGCGGAGGTGGATGTGAGGATGAGGTTATGGATACACCGCGAGTATTCTTCCGCACAGTATGAGTATATAATATTTTGAATACTGACAGTTAAATAGTATTTAGAATAGTAAAGGTTAAACGGTATTTTAGAACAGTAAACGGTATATGTATGAGTAGTATATTTAAATAGTATCTGGTGAATAGTAATCAGATAAACAAGTATATAATTGTGTATGTATAATTGAAATCCTTATGTTTTTCAAATTCCGCATTTTAATAGTATGCGTACGTGAATAGTAAATACGTACGCGTATATATAAAAAAAAAATCCCTCTAAATTTATGGTATTAAATTCAGTAAGTTTAAGTATCGGTTTTAAAGAGAAAGTATAAGTAAAAGCTAAAGAAGCAAGTTAAGTAATAGAGTTTTCAGTGACGGTCCGGGCCGCTGAGGGCACGGGGCGTCACAACGCGTTAGGTAGCTCTTCTCAAGGTTTTTGAGTTGTCGTGAAGCATACGTGACTACTCTACCACTCTGCATCAACACAGTTTCCAACTTGGTTTTAGATGCGTCACATTAAATCGCAAAGCTTCCCTGACCAGCATTTGGAATGTTCAGTATTGGAGAGCTAGTGAGCCTTCATTTCTGCTCTTGAAACATTTTCTCACACTTGTCGGTCCACTCATACCTCTTTCCCTTCTTGGTAAGCATTGTGAGCGGTACGGCTAGCTTTGAGTAGCCTTCAACTAAGTGTAGGTAACATCCTGTTAGTTTGAAAAAAACTGCGAATTCCCGTTACGTTCCTCTGAGTTGGCCAAGTGCTAACTGCATCAATTTTCGTTAGGTCCACAGATACTCCTTCCTTGGGGTCTACGTGGCCTAGAAAATGGACCTTCTCCAGTCAAAACTCGTACTTGGAGAACTTGGCGTATAACTGATGGTCCTGTTACATGCGCAAAATGATCCTTAAGTGATCTTCCTTCGTCTTAGAGTGTATAAGTACGTCATCGATGAACACAATGACAAACTTATCTAAATAGTCCTTGAACATGCAGTTAATCCGGTTCATGAAAGCTGCTGGTGCGTTCGTCAATCTGAGCGACACGAACAGAAACTCATAATGTCCGTACCACGTTTGAAAGGCTGTCTTGGGTACATCTTCATTCCTGATTCATAGTTGATGGTACCCTGAACGTAGATCAATCTTCGAGGACATTGCAACGTCTCGGAGCTGATCAAATAGATCATCAACCCGTGGCAATGGATGCTAGTTCTTAATCGTAATCCTGTTCAACTCTCTGTAGTCGATGCACATTCTTAGTGGTCCATCTTTCTTCTTCATGAATAGTACAGGTGCTCCCTAGGGTGAACAATTATGTCTAGTGAATCCCTTACCTATTTAGTCCTTCAGCTTAGCTTGGAGCTCTTTTAGCTCTGCAGGGCCCATTTTGTATGGGCCCTTGGAGATGGGGGTTGATTCTGGCAGACGTTCAGTCTCGAACAAGATCTCACGCTCTGATAAGAGTTCTAGAAGACCTTCTGGAAATATCTCCACGAATTCCTGGACTATCGGTACGTTGTCGGGTGTGATGATCAGGAAATATGCAGTATCAAGAAATTGGTTAAAATGACATTTTCTTGATATGAAACTGATATATTTAGACTCAGGATGCCCAAATTAGTCAATCAGGCACCTGACACGTTTTTCGAGACGGGATCACACAGATCCTGAAAACTGATCGAGATGACCTCGAATGAAGTTGAAACTGATAAATTTGGATTTAGCACGTCCAAATTAGTCAGTATAGCCTATTTGTATGCTCAAATTAGCTAATTGAGCACAAAGTTAATTTTTGATCGAGAATTCACAGTACCGGAAACTGGTCAAGATGACCTCAGATGAAAATAAAACTGATATATTTGGATTCAGGACGCCCAAATTAGTCAGGATAGCCCATGTTGAAATTTTGGGCGAAGAAGTATATAAAGGGCGAAAAATCAGAAATTTAAGAAATAAGCCCATAACTTTCTCTTATTTTCTCTTTCCACCCCTTACCCGAAAATGAACAGTAACCGACCATCAGAAACGGTGTCCGTTTTCGACACCGCCGGTGTCATCGGAAAGCTCTCACCGAGCTGAGTCCAACGGTGGGTCGACTCGACGGAACAGCCGCCGCACGCCGCCGCACGCGCCGCTCGAATGCAGCCAGAGCCGAGAAATTCGACCGATGATATCTCCGCCGTCCGGCCACCGTTTGCCACGAAACCGGTCCCAAAAGTTTCGTGGTGAAGAGAGGAGCAAAACCCATGCCACCGATTGCCTCAACGCCGGCGGAATCGAGCCGGCCAAGCTTCGAAAAAGTCGGTGAAACGCCGCCGTGGAGCCGCCGTCGAAACGCCCGATTCCGGCCGAGTTGAAGTGCGCCGTTGGTGCAGAAATGACCGCAGGGCTGAGGGGAGCAAAAGCCCTCAACCAATTTTGGGAAAAAGGTCCGGCACGGCGGAGTTCCACCGTCGCCGCCGTGATCGTGGTTTTCGAGGGAATTTTCCGACGATAGGGGCCTCCAAACATGAAATTGAGGTCACCAATGGATTCCTCTCGTCGAGTTCTTCAAGATGGGCTACTCATTTGCCACCGTCGCCGCCGTCAACCGCCGGTCAACGGTGGTCAACGGCGGTCAACGGCGGTCAACGCCGGTCAACGGCGACCGGAGACCAAAAATTTAAGAATGGCCCGTTGGCCTATTTTCGATGTTCCGGACACATCCGCGACGTCAGAATTGCAAGACGGAGTCTCAAAGGCAAAGAACGAAGAATTAAAGTTTATCCGCGCGAAACCGAACAGTTCGTTCGATCGCCAGTGGAACGATTCCGGTAGTGACTTCGGTCCTTCCATTCCTGAAATTAATGTTTTTGGAATGAGTATATATGAATTATGTATTCTGGAATGTGAAATTGTAAGAAAATTGGACTATGTGTATGAAAAATAGTCAAATGAGAAAAAGTGAAAAATATAAAGATTTTTACGTAAAAAGTTGAGTTTTTACGTAAAAATATAGGCTCTGGATTAGTACGTGGTAGAATAGAACGAGGTTAGATGGTTTCGAGGCGTTTCCTAAACGCCGGGAATCCAAAAATTAAGCAGAAATGCTGCCGAAATTTTGAAAACGGCACAAAAGAGTATTTTAAGAACCGAAGGGTAAAAACGTGGTCGGGATGGAAACCCGAGCCCTTTCAGTGACCTAGACCCGAGAAAGAGCATTAACGCTCAAGAGTCAGAATAGTACCACCCGGGAGTCGGTAAATAGTAAACCAAGAAATTATGGTAAATAAGGGCCAAAGCTAAGTTGCGAATCAAAGAAAAGTAAGGTTATAATGAGAAAAATCCCATTAGGGGCAAAATGGTAATTTTGCCAAAAGTTCAGGGTAAAATAGTAATTTTACTAAAAGTTAGCAGAAAAGTTATAAATTGGATATTAGATCCTTAAATTTATGATCGAGAAATGAAACGTAGAATTTTTACGTTTTATTAAGTTTTATACATGAAAGAAACATAGAAAATAACCGTTATTATTTCGGTTATAGGGATCCACGCCAGACAATATGAAGAGACGTCTGCGGACCAAGAAAGCGAGAAAAGAGATGCTAGCAAGTATTTGTAAGTTCAAACATTTAATTGACTGCAACATAAATGAACTGGTCATGTTATGTGCTATGTGTTCTATGTAGTGAGTTCAAACATTTAATTGACTGCAACATAAATGAACTGGACATGTTATGTGTTATGTGTTCTATGTAGTAAGTTTGAATACTTAATTGACTGCAATATGAATAGACTATTATGTCTAAGTATGATATGCGGTAAGTTCAAATATGTGATTTGTTTGTGACATGATACTAACATGTTCACGAGAATAGTAAGCAAGATTAGAAAAAGAAAAGAGGAATAAGATAAGTCAGATAATAAGACTTAAAAGTTAAGGTTGGCGTACCAGCCTCCCCAGTTGTGAGGTTCCCAGATAGCCTCCACCCCAGAAGTGTGGCGCTGCCTCGTTAATAATGAGGTAGTTTATGGCTTAACTTCCTGCCTCCACCCCAGAAGTGTGGCGCTGCCTCGTTAATAATGAGGTAGTTTATGGCATGACTTACTACCTATAAGGTCAGTAGTCCAGAGATGACCTTAGGGTTGATCGGTGGGTCGCTCCCCTGATCTCTATTGGTCTGCGCGCACTAGGTACGTCCAACCACGGGCCCACAAGTGAAAGATTAAGCAGATAAAGTAAAGAAAAGAAAAGAAAGTAAAGCTAAGAAGAGAAAAGAAAAGAAGAGAAAGTAAAGCTTAGTAAAGAAAAGCAAAGAAAAGCTAGAAGAGGAAAGAATGAAAGTAAACAAGCATAATGCCACTAATATGTGTGCATATGCTTAGCAAGAAAAGAAAAGAAGAAGAAAAGTATGACATGAAAGAAAGAATGAAAGTAAACAAGCATAATGCGACTAACATGTGTGCATATGCTATGTTATGCATAAATTGATATGCATAAGTCAGTTATACAATTTTAAGTGTATCTGTGATGTTTAAGCATACATTAAGTATGCTGTGTTTAAGTTGATATGTGTATACAATATTTTGTATAATGTTGAGTATGTTATGCTTAAGATGTTAAGCATACATCCTGTATGTTATGTTTAAATTATGTTATGCTAAAAGAACGTTGAGATTGTTCTCTCAATGTTAGAATATGTTATATATGAAGTTGAAAGTAAAGTATAATGTATGTTCATGTTCTGATGCCACAGTTGGTATCAGACATGTTCTGTCCAAAAGGTATGAGTTAGTATTTTGTCATGAATGTATGTTTGAACTTACTGAGCCTGTCGCTCACAAGTTTGTTTATGTTGCAGGTAAGCATCCTGCACGAAGATAAGACAAGTGATGGATGACGGATGGAATCTGCATGTGCCAAGGGACTGGGTGAGGGTTATGGTACTACTATGAGTCTTCCGCTGAGCTGTTTAAAAGAGTATTAAAATGATGTTTTATAATGTAAATGAAGCTAAGGCAATGTAAAATATTTATTATAGTAAATGTTTTACGACGGTACAGTTTCCAAGTAAAGTTTAAGAAAAGAAAAAAAAAATTATTCCATATTTTTATGTTCAAATGGGAAGTAGAGTAAGCATGTCAAAGAAAGTATGTTAAAAGTAAGATACCAGCTATTACAGATGGTATCAGAATAAGTTAGAAGCAAGTTAAAAGTAAGTTGCCGACGACCCAAGTGGTTACAGTCTATCGCAGTTGGCAACAGTGGCTGACTGTAATAGTACTGTTTAACCCTACGTAGGGCGGGCCGCAACAGGTGGTATCAGAGCAAGGTTTACGATGAGTATAGTTTAGAGTACCACCTGTTGTCACATCGGGTCCTATCTCTATTCCTTGAGTCTTATCTGCTACGTATACTAGGAAGTCTGTGCATCCACTGGATAGCATCTCGTGAGCCTTTACTACTGATATCATCGTCTTTGGTTGCTCTGGCAACAAACCCTTATAGATGAACTTTTCACATCCGATTGGTTCGAAAACGATTTTCCGCCTTCAACAGTTTATGACAACGTTGTGTCCTAAGCTTTTTTTTTTTTTTGGTAGAATCTGATGATGTAACGAATGGATGGCTCCAGAATCAAGTAGAACTAACGCATCAAAGTTGGCGATAGAAAGCTAGCCTGTCACCATTGCAGAAGTTACGGCTTCAACGTCACTCCCCATGTAAGCATAGATTCTCCCTTAGCTGTCTGAAGCTTTCAGTATACCTTGTGTGATTGAAGGGTCTTCGATCCTGGTCTGATTGATGTGAAGTTGATTATTCCGAATGCAGGGTTGATTCTGTCGGCTCTGTGGGTTGGAGTGCCAGTTTTTGGCAGAGTGGCCTTTATTACCACAGATGAAACAACCACTTGCTCTCTACTTGCATTCTCCTGGGTGCCTCTTTCCACATCTCGTGCACGTCGGGTATTGGCTGTCATCTCCTTCCAGACCATTTCTCTTCTGGGGGAAATTCTCCTATGAATCTTGGTTGCCCTGGTTCCCCTTTTCTCTTGTTGTTGTTGTTGGAATGCCTGCTATTCTAGTTGGTTTCCATGTTCTGTCCTCTGTATTGTAACTCGGGGTTCTGCTTCACCTGAGCCTGCTCAGCTTGCATTTTTCCGTCCTTTCGTGCCTTAAAATTCTGCGTCTTTTGCTCCTTATTCTGAGCCAACCAGTACTCAGCTCAGATAGCCTTACTGACATGTTCTGCTAGTGTCACTGGTCCGTGGCGTCCGCTACAGGCCTAAACTGCGATGTCTGTTCTGAACATCTTCATTATTCATCTAACTCTCTCCTTTTAGTCGGTACCAAATCTGGAAAAAGTTGAGCCAACTGCTCAAATTTCTTGACTGCCTCCATAACAGTCACATTACCTTGGCGCAGGTTGTTGAACTCGTCTTACTGCGCTGCTAGTGCTTCCTCGTTGAAGTACATCTCCTTGAATTCCTCAATGAAATCGCTCCAGCTCATCTCTCTAATGTTCCTCCTAATGGTTACCATCTTCCACCACTGACGCGCCTCATTGCGCAGGGTGAAGGATGCGTACATCACTTTCTCTCTATCTGTTAGCCCTATAAAATCCAAGATTACTTGGATATCCGTTAGCCAGTCATTGGCCTCTATAGGGTTGGTGATTCCTTCGAATTCTAACGCTTTCATGCGCCAGAATCTCTCATATAAGTCACCTTCCCTAGGGATTGACAGAAAACAATTGCTGCTACGAAAGCAGCCATTACTATGGGTGCTAGTGCTTCCTGAGCTAGAGGAGCTGCTTGTTCCCTCAGAGTTTTGGGCTACTAGAGCCTCCTGTGCTGGCATCTCTACTGACTGTGGTGCCTGGGGTTGCTGGTCCAGCTATTCCCTAAGCTGGTTTAGCTCCCGTTGCTGGTTCTCTATCATCTCTCGCATGGCTGCGATCTGTGCTATCAACTCATCCTCTCGGGATGCTGGATTTAACTAAGCTCTCGTTCTTGCCATGTTTCCTATGTAATCCTATCATACAGCGGGAAAGAAGATATAAGTCTCTTAAATTCTGTACTTGGGACTCGTATCACATATCATTTTCTTTCTTACTTAACAATCTTACTTAAACATTATGGATATAAATATACATACTATATCCATCTTTCTTTCTCTCATACTGTGATGTTCAATACAATTGCCGCATTATATTGGGACATCGTCTGAGTGCTAGGATTCGTCCTGCACTTTCTGTCATATCATACTCACACTATGGAAAAAATTTATATCTGGTCCCTAGGGCAAAGCTTTACTACTTATCTCATAATATATTTCACATAATATATATATATTCAAGATTCTAGTTCAGCGGGAGTGACACACACTTCCCCTATACGATCCCAACAAGTACATTATGCTACAACTGACGGGGGAGAGCTACTGCTTCCCTCTATATTTTTTCATAACTAACATTCCCGCAGAAGGGTTACTACTATTGGAAGGACAATCCCGATTCAGTATCAGGCATTTCTGTGGCGGCCCGCCCCTCGTAGAGATCATACAATACTATTACAGTTAAGCTTTATCGCTAACTGCGATAGATTGTACTCTCATGGGTCGCCGGCTTATCTCTCTCTCGTAATAAATTATGACGTTTTTGGGAAATTTTTTTTTTTTTAAACATCATATAAAATCTTTTTCCACTATTTACTTTGTTGACAAATACAAAGTAATATAAATAATACAGTACTTTCGTAAAATATATATAATTACAAAAGACTGTTTCCCCCTTTTTCCCTTCACTTTAACGCTCAGCGGCAAGACTCTGGCAGTACCATATCCCTCGCCCAGTTATCCCATTTGACACGCGCCATCCCGTACGCCATCCAGTCAAACAAGCTACTGAGCTGGTCGCTTACCTGCAACATTAGCAAAAATGGTGAGCTACAGGCTCAGTAAGTTCAAACATGCAAGAAATAAAATTTCAATGAATAGTACTATTCCTCATGAATAGTACCATTGACCACTATTCATTCGTGAATAGTAACTTTGACTACTATTCATGGTGAATAGTAAGTTTGACCACAACACTGTCTCACACTAGTACATCTACCGCGATGTTAGTGCTCTCACTAAACTGTCTTATGCTCAATTATGGCATAGTTTCAGTTTTAGGTCATTATCTTTATTTACGTTCTGGTTTTGAGCTCAGGTTGGCAGTACCATTTAAGTGCGCATGACTGGGAGCGGTACATTAGTGCTGACCTCCACAGCCTTGATCTCATAGCCTCGAAGGCAAAATTTTACATAACTGGGAGCGGTACATCAGTGCTGACCTCCACAGCCTTAGTCTCATAGCCCCGAAGGCAAAAATAGTACCTCCCTGTACGGAAGGCTGGTACGCCAGAAAGTGGTTTCATTACCGACTTTTTAACATTCTAACCCGGTGACTTCACATTGTCCCGTGGTTAGGAATGGTTCACATTTTAATTTTAGGTGAGTGAGTTTTATTAACCTCGCTCTAGTGCCCGAAGCACAATTAACCATGTGTCCCATTCTTATAGTGCCCGTAGCACATTTTGTCTCTCTCTCTATTCTATCATAGTGCCCGTAGCACATATGTACCTAACTTATAGTTAGTACATTAAAGTTAGCACAATATTGCTATATGTTGCAGATAGGTAAATGTCTGAACTTACCTTATCAGATTGTTCTCTTTCTCTCTCTTGGATCTTGAATCGCCTTCCTTGTAAGCCGATTTTGGGATCCTACAGACAAAACTATGTCTGTTAATTTCTTTCCCATTTATAGCTTTTATTTTTCATTAAAAAGCTTAAATAAAACCTATTTATAACTTTTTAGGTTTTATTTATTATTTTCACCATTTTCCCCCAACTTTTGCAAAATTACGATTTTACCCCTGTATTTTGGCAAAATTGCAGTTTTGCCCCTGACGGAATTTTATTGATCTAGACTGCATTTTTGGCTCTCAGGAACTTTTCTGACTCTTTTCTAATCATTACCGGGTTCGTTTCTATTTTATTTCCACTTTTTGCTTTCCCGGTCCTCGGGAAGCACTATTCCGACCTTCACGTCGGTTTAGCGATTTTTTATCGTTTCGGAGCCTCAAATGGACTTTTCACTAGTATTTAAAACGTTCATCTAGACTTTCCCGATCTAGGTCTCCGAGGCTCGGGTTTTCCGTTCCCGACTCGGACCTTTATTTCATTTCCAAAAACGCCCCCCCTCGGGGTCGGTTTTTCAATCTCACACGCGTTTTTCATTTTTAAGGGGACGGGTTACTATTCATGACCCACCCCTTAAATTTTCCTTATTCACTTTTCCGTTAGGGACTCGGGTTTCCGTCCCGGCCCTAACTTTTAATTTAAATTCCTATTTTACCCCGAATGCCGTTTTTGAAATTTCGGCAGCATTTCGGCGTAATTTTAAGGCTTCCGGCGTTAGGTACGCCTCGAACCGTATGTACCTGCCACGTACTATACCACAAGCCTATTTTATGTAAAAGTTTTCCAAACTTTTACATAAAAGCCCACAATTTTCCAATTTCACATTATCACCTACATTACAACATTTTTTTTCACAATTTTACCCTTAATTTGGTTTCGGTTTTCACAACCAAACCGAACCAAATTTTGTCAAACTTTCACCACATTTTAGGCCATTTAAATGTCACATTTTTAACACATTTTCAAGCCCATTTTCTTTGCATTTTCAACCAAATTTTCTAGGGTTTTAACCCTTGTATAACCCACGGCCATTTTATGAAACACATGCCAAACATTTTTGTTTCATTCTTTCATTCACATTGCCACCATTTACACATTAATTTGCATGATTTCAATCAACCAAATATCACATAAACCAATGAAAATTTTTCTTCCAAACCTTTAACAACCCACGGCCACATCATGTATTTCACACAAGAAATTTTTTTTTTAAGCTTTTCATAATGAAATACAAGCTTTATTCTTCACAAATTTAAACTTAGAAAGCATGTTAACCATTAACCAAAACTTTTTTCTCCTTGGTCACTCAAGGTAACCCACGGATTTACCCTTGAAAAACCAACCAAAATTTGGTTTTTCTTTAATGAATTTGCATGGTTTTCTTTCTTAATACACCCTTAACAAAACCCAACATCAATTCAATGGAAAACAACCAAAAATTTTCCATCTTTCTATCACTATTCACCCACGGATTTAGTGAAGAAAAACCATGAAAAATTGAGTGAAAAAGGGAGTTACCTTAATCAATTGCTTCCTTTGTCTTCAAGGAGTGTTTTGACACACTTTTTGTGAAGAAAATTTGAAGAGAAAACTTGGTTTCCCTTGGTCCCTCACGTAGACACCATGGAAGAAAGACTTAGAAATTTTTCTTTGGTTTTTTACGTGAAAATGGACTTCGGCCTTTATGTCCCAAAATGTTGCCGACTTAATGCAACAAACAAGCCAATTAATTTGGCTCTAAACCAATCAAAATTTGACACCTTTCCAAGCCATTACTTTCCATAATTTTCAAAAATTAAAAATGGAAATTTTTGGCCAAATCTTGGCCTTTAGATCAAAAGCTAAATGAATCATGGCCATTCATTCTACCAACCACCACAATTCTTTAATTTATTAATCTTGAATTATGATGTCATAAATACTAAAGTGAAAGTTGACTTTGACTTTTACTATTCACATTAATTCGACTACTTTTTGACCGATGCCGGTTCGAGCCGAAATTTTCCTGAAATCGTCCCGGCGTGTTCCTGAGGTCTCCTGTGCAGTCGAATCAATTTAATCTGCTTCCGTTTGATCAAAATCAATCCCGGAAGTTTACCGTCTTTTATTGCTCCGGTTAGGGTTTTTAATGCCGATTTTGGCACCGTTTCACCCGTTTCAACTCAGTGAATTTTTCCAACACTGAATTCTTACTCGTCAGTATTGTTAGAACATTTTCACATATTCTGAACAATATAAATACATTTATTTCACTCTTTAAACAGTACAAATTGTTATATACATACAATTGAACATTTTCGTCCGAGAATTGTCTGAATTTCCCGGTTGTCACATTCACCCCTCCTTATAAAATTTTCGTCCTCGAAAATTAGAACAAATGGGGGTATAAACTCCTCATCTCGTCTTCTCGTTCCCACGTAGCTTCTTCAATATTATGATTTTTCCACAAAATCTTCACTAGTGGGATTACCTTATTCCTCAGTACTTTCTCTTCACGAGCTAGTACTTGAATAGGCTGTTCCTCATATGTCAAATCCTCGTGGATTTGAATAGGCTCATGCTTCAATACATGGGATGGATCTGGTATATACTTTCTCAGCATCGACACATGAAATACGTTATGCACTGCCGACAATTCTGGAGGTAGCGCTAATCTGTAAGCGACCTTTCCAATGCGTTCGATAATTTCATAAGGTCCAATGTATCTTGGACTCAGTTTCCCCTTCTTACCGAAACGCATAATCCCCTTCATAGGCGATACCTTGAGAAACATGAAGTCTCCTTCATCGAACTCCAAGGATCTCCGCCTCTTATCCGCATAACTCTTTTGCCGGCTTTGCGAAATTTTCATTTGACGCTGAATTCTAGCAACTGCATCGGAAGTCTCTTTTATGAAGTCCGTCTTATGCAACTGCTTTTCTCGCAAATCGTACCAATGTAATGGTGATCTGCACTTCCGTCCATACAAAGCCTCGTAAGGTGCCATGCCTATCGAAGCTTGGTAACTATTATTGTACGAGAATTCAATCAATGGTAACTTCTCGTTCCAATTTCCTGCAAAATCCATAACGCAAGCTCGAAGCATGTCCTCTAACGTCTGAATTGTCCGCTCTGACTGACCGTCTGTTTGCGGATGAAAAGCCGTACTGAGTCTCAATTCAGTACCCATGGCCTCTTGCACACACTTCCAGAAATTCAAAGTGAACCGTGCATCTCGATCTGATACAATGGATTTTGGTACTCCATGTAATCTGACGACATGGGTTACGTATAACTGAGCAAACTTTTCCAACGAAAAAGTCATCTTGACAGCTATAAACCGTGCCGTCTTGGTCAGTCTGTCCACAATAACCCAAATGGCGTCATAACCGTCTCGGGTTTTTGGGAGTCCCACTACAAAATCCATCGTAATGTGTTCCCATTTCCATTCAGGAATCTCCAACGGTTCCAATCTTCCTGCTGGATGTTTATGTTCCGCTTTGATTCTCTGACAGGTCATGCATCTGCTCACGAATTTCGCTATATCATTCTTCATCCCTTTCCACCAGAACTGTAACTTCAAGTCCTGATACATTTTGCTCGCTCCGGGATGAACTGAATATGGTGTCTCGTGGGCTTCTGACATGATCCGTCTTCTAAGTTCCTCATCAGCTGGAACATTTATCCTTCCTTGATAAAGGATTATTCCATTCTTGGAAATTCCTTCTTGAGAACTTGTCATCATTGGATCTCGCCTCTGAGCTTTCTTTATATCCTCAAATAGCGATGATTCCACTTGGAGTGCAGCTAATCTTCCAGATATCAGCTCCAAGTTCAAAGAATTTATCTCTTGCTGCAATGGCTTCGGAAGCCTGTTTATTGGTAGCTGGTGCGATATGGTAGACTTTCTACTTAGAGCATCCGCTACACGGTTGGCCTTTCCTGGATGGTAGAGGATTTCACAATCATAATCCTTCACCAGTTCCAACCATCGCCTTTGCCGCATATTGAGCTCCTTTTGCGTGAAGAAATACTTCAGGCTTTGGTGATCAGTGAAAATCTGACATTGAGCTCCATAGAGATAGTGTCGCCAAATTTTGAGTGCGAACACTACTGCAGCAAGTTCAAGGTCATGCGTAGGATAATTCCTTTCATGCTCCTTTAATTGACGGGAAGCATAGGCAATTACCTTGCTGTCTTGCATCAAGACTGCTCCCAATCCTATTTTCGATGCATCATTGTAGATCACGAACTTCTCCCCTTCAGTGGGAAGCGTAAGGATTGGTGCGCTTGTCAGTCGCCTCTTTAACTCCTGGAAGCTTCTTTCGCATTCCATAGTCCACTCGTACTTCCTTTCTTTGCGTGTAAGAGCGGTAAGAGGTGCAGCTAGTCGCGCGAATCCCTCTACAAATCACCGATAATAACCAGCTAATCCCAAGAAACTGCGTATTTCTGTCACACTCTTGGGTGCAAGCCACTGGTTAATTGCATCTATCTTTGTCGGATCTATAGTAATACCTTCCTAGGATACAACATGTCCGAGGAAATGTACTCTGTCTAGCCAAAACTCGCATTTTGAGAATTTGGCATACAGTTGATGCTTCCTTGTCGTATTCAACACGATCCTCAAATGCTCTTTGTGCTCCTCCTGAGTCTTCGAGTATATAAGAATGTCATCAATGAATACAATGACAAACTTATCCAAATACTCTTTAAAAATTCTATTCATCAAGTCCATGAACGCTGCCGGCGCATTTGTTAATCCAAATGGCATCACAAGAAACTCGTAGTGACCATAACGAGTTCTAAACGCCGTCTTAGGAATATCACTCTCTTTGATTCTCAACTGGTGATATCCTGATCGTAAGTCAATTTTGGAAAATACCGCTGCGCCTTTTAACTGGTCGAATAGGTCATCAATTCTAGGTAACGGATACCTATTTTTGATCGTAACCTTATTCAACTCCCGGTAATCAATGCACAGTCGGAATGTTCCATCCTTTTTCTTGACGAATAGTACAGGTGCACCCCATGGAGAAAAACTCGGCCTGATGAATCCTTTATCCAAAAGCTCCTTTAATTGTGCCTGCAGCTCCTTTAACTCCACTGGAGCCATGCGGTATGGTGCTTTGGAAATAGGTGCCGTTCCAGGCATCAACTCAATTTCGAACGAGATTTCTCTCTCTGGAGGTATCCCTGGTAACTCTTCTGGAAATACGTCAAGAAACTCATTAACCACAGGAACATCTTCAGGTTGAAGCTTCTGTTCCTCTGCAGTATCCACCACATATGCCAGATATCCCATGCAACCACTGGCTATCAGCTTGCTGGCTCTCAGCGAACTGATCATCATCTTCCCAGGTCTTCGAGAAGTATCAACATATTCGAAACTCTCTTCTTCCTCGGGTTGGAAGACTATCTTTCGATTTCGGCAGTCGATCGTAGCTTGGTATTTCCCTAGGAAATCCATGCCTAGAATCACATCGTAATCCATGATCTCCATTACGATCAACTCAGCATATAGTTCCCTATTTTCCACATATACTGGTACATAAGGTAGCCAGTAATTGGACAACAATACTTCCCCAGAAGGTAAGGCTGTCTTAAATACCCTTCCCATATTATCCTTAGGAAGTCCTATCTTGTCAGCAAATGCATAGGAAACAAATGAATGCGTAGCACCGGAATCGAATAGTACAGAGGCTACATGACTAGCGACAGGAAGCTGACCTGTCACCACGTTTGATGTTCCTACCTCTGCATCTTCCTTGCTGTAGGCCATCACACGAGCATCAGCACGTAGCATTCGCTCCTGGCGTTGCGGCCTCACTGGTGACTCTTCCACTCTGGCTTGAAGGGAATGAGCTTGTGGGCGTGTCTGGTGCGGTTGGGAAGTGCCTTGTCCACCCTGCTTATTTGGACAGTTCCTGGCGTAATGGCCTTCCTTTCCGCATTCGTAGCAAACAAGTGGCCCAAATCTGCATTGCCCAGAATGTCTCTTCCCGCATGTAGGGCAGTTTTGCACATTAGACTCTACATTACCAGCTGTTCTCCGCTGCTGGTTTCGATTATTGCCCTGGCGATTCCCAGAAAAATTCCCTTTTCTCTTATTTTGCTGGGATCCTTGATTGTTGCCCTAGCTTGGTTTCGCATTCTGACTAGGCTTGCTCGATTGACCAACTTGCGTAGACTTTGCCAAAGCCCTCTCCTTCTTTTTAGCCTCCCAGTGTTTCTCTCTTTCCTCTTTCTGTCGAGCTACATGGAACTCAGCTCTAATGGCCCGACTCACACAGTCTGCTATAGAAGTAGGTGGTACTAGTCCAGTGTCTACTAACGCAGCAATTTCTGGCCTGAACATCCCGATCATTTTCTGTATCTTCTCCCTCTCAGTAGGGACCACATAAGGGCACAAACGGGATAGCTGATCGAACTTTCGGCAGACTTCGCTTACCGACATGTTCCCTTGTGTCAACTCTGAGAATTCTTTCTGTTGCTGTCTCAGAGATGCAGGGTCGTAATATTTCTGGTTAAATTCTTCCAGAAATTCCACCCAACTCATGGTAGACACGTCTCTTCTCATTCGCACAGTGTCCCACCAAAACCGAGCATCTTTTCTCAGCACAAAAGATGCACATGCAACCTTCTCCCGGTCGGTTAGGTTCATGAACTCCATGATCACTTGTAATGATGACAACCAGTCTTCAGCCTCTAAGGGATTTGTAGACCCTTCAAATTCTGGCGGCCTCATACGCCTGAATCTTTCATAGAGGGGTTCCAAATTCAATACTGGTTGTGGTTCAGGAGCTCTCTCATGTACTGCAGCTGGAGGAATAACCGGATCTACCTCAGCTTGTTGTTCTACTTGGGTACCCTCAGAGCCTTGTCTCTGCTCTAGCTCTTCTACCCGTCGCCTCAGATTTGCATTTTCTTGCATCTGAGCTTCCAACAGAGCTTGTATCTGATCCAGTCTCTCCATAATATCAGGACGTCGCTCTCGTCCTTCTGGTCGATTTCACAAATCCACCATCTTGCCTATTGTCCTATTATGGCACAATAATTCACCGTTAGCTTTTCCATAACCACATTGGTAAAATTATATCAATTTACGAAATTTAGGGTAATGTAAAGCCACATCATCGTAACACATCATCGTACAACATATAATCATTTTGGTATTTCATTCATAGCAAAACATTTATATGTCATACATAGGCATCACCAGTCATATATACATCGGCCGTTTATACAAAATGGCCACAAGTCTATACAAAAGAGCTTTTCTCTCTAAGCTACTTATGTACATATACACATCTACTGATCACTCGTTCCCTACATCTGGGACTAGAGGATATTCTTCTGGATCCTCATCGTCATTGGTATCATCTGAGTCGTCACCACCCCTAGGTAATGTTTCCTGTCCCGAGTCATCACCTCGTGGTCTAGACGGTCCGGCCTCATGATCATTCATCATTCTTCTCGGCCCGAATATGCGTGCAAACATCTCATCTTGACCCAGCGTCTCTCGTCGACTCTGCGTCAGATGCTCGATCAGAATCTCTCTCTCGATCGCCCTGATCGTTACCACGAACTCTTGGAGCGTCGGAGGAAACGGCTTGATCACCCTCGGTCTCAGCTCCAAGGATAAACCTTTCCAAAACAGCTCACAGCAGTTTGCTTCAGTGAGGTTGGGCAATGGACATCTCCTCCTGATGGTCTCCTCAAATCGTGCCGCATAAGACATCACTGTCTCACCAGACAGCATGACCATCTTCTCGGTCTGGAGAATATAGTCCCTGACCTCATCAAAACCAGGGTACGCAGGTGTATCAGCCTCTCGTCTCTCTGGAGGTGCTGGAGCAGGTGCTGGATCCCTAGGTTGAAACTGATCAGCCAATCGCTGACAGAACTCAGCCCAACTGAATCCCAATAAAATCTCCTGGTCGTAATACTGCCAGAACACTCGAGCGTCTCCCTGAAACATACTGACAGCCAACTGGATCCACATATCTCGATCAATGTCGCATATCACCATGATCCTTTCTACGGCATGGAGCCAGTCCTTAGTCTCCATCGACTGTCGTCCACCATCAAACATCGGAGGACTGCTGGCCCTAAATGCCTGTACTGCCCGTGCCGACACTCTCACCCCAATATGTTGGCGTCCACCAACAACTGGAATGTCCACTACCACCGGTGGATGAACTATCGGTCGTGGCTGTACTATCTCTACTGGCGCTGGCACTGGTGCTGGTACTGGTACCGGAGGTCTCTCGGGTACCGGGGGTCTGACTACCGGCCTTTGGGAAATGGGCGGCCTCACAATAGGTCTCGTCCATACCCGTAATACCCCTCTTGGTCGTGGTAGCGGTGGTCTCACATATGGAGGTCTGGTCATCGTGCTACCTATAAGATAATTATTTTCACATAAGAAAATAATTAACTGAACTTAAGTAAACTACTTACTTGGATAGCGGTGCAGGATGCGCAAAGTGTCAAATCGGGATATGGTCACACTGCTCTGATATACCAACTGTGACGGCAATTGGTATTCAAAACTTAGCCACTCGAAAACCAGGCTCCGATACCAACTGTGGCGGCCCGCCCCTCGTAGAGATCATACAATACTATTACAGTTAAGTTTTATCGCTAACTGCGATAGATTGTACTCTCATGGGTCGCCGGCTTATCTCTCTCTCGTAATAAATTATGACGTTTTTGGGAAATTTTTTTTTTTTTTTTAAACATCATATAAAATCTTTTTCCACTATTTACTTTGTTGACAAATACAAAGTAATATAAATAATACAGTACTTTCGTAAAATATATATAATTACAAAAGACTGTTTCCCCCTTTTTCCCTTCACTTTAACGCTCAGCGGCAAGACTCTGGCAGTACCATATCCCTCGCCCAGTTATCCCATTTGACACGCGCCATCCCGTACGCCATCCAGTCAAACAAGCTACTGAGCTGGTCGCTTACCTGCAACATTAGCAAAAATGGTGAGCTACAGGCTCAGTAAGTTCAAACATGCAAGAAATAAAATTTCAATGAATAGTACTATTCCTCGTGAATAGTACCATTGACCACTATTCATTCGTGAATAGTAACTTTGACTACTATTCATGATGAATAGTAAGTTTGACCACAACACTGTCTCACACTAGTACATCTACCGCGATGTTAGTGTTCTCACTAAACTGTCTTATGCTCAATTATGGCATAGTTTCAGTTTTAGGTCATTATCTTTATTTATGTTCTGGTTTTGAGCTCAGGTTGGCAGTACCATTTAAGTGCGCATGACTGGGAGCGGTACATTAGTGCTGACCTCCACAGCCTTGATCTCATAGCCCCGAAGGCAAAATTTTACATAACTGGGAGCGGTACATCAGTGCTGACCTCCACAGCCTTAGTCTCATAGCCCCGAAGGCAAAAATAGTACCTTCCTGTACGGAAGGCTGGTACGCCAGAAAGTGGTTTCATTACCGACTTTTTAACATTCTAACCCGGTGACTTCACATTGTCCCGTGGTTAGGAATGGTTCACATTTTAATTTTAGGTGAGTGAGTTTTATTAACCTCGCTCTAGTGCCCGAAGCACAATTAACCATGTGTCCCATTCTTATAGTGCCCGTAGCACATTTCGTCTCTCTCTCTATTCTATCATAGTGCCCGTAGCACATATGTACCTAACTTATAGTTAGTACATTAAAGTTAGCACAATATTGCTATATGTTGCAGACAGGTAAATGTCTGAACTTACCTTATCAGATTGTTCTCTTCCTCTCTCTTGGATCTTGAATCGCCTTCCTTGTAAGCCGATTTTGGGATCCTACAGACAAAACTATGTCTGTTAATTTCTTTCCCATTTATAGCTTTTATTTTTCATTAAAAAGCTTAAATAAAACCTATTTATAACTTTTTAGGTTTTATTTATTATTTTCACCATTTTCCCCCAACTTTTGTAAAATTACGATTTTACCCCTGTATTTTGGCAAAATTGCAGTTTTGCCCCTGACGGAATTTTATTGATCCAGACTGCATTTTTGGCTCTCAAGAACTTTTCTGACTCTTTTCTAATCATTACCGAGTTCGTTTCTATTTTATTTCCACTTTTTGCTTTCCCGGTCCTCGGGAAGCACTATTCCGACCTTCACGTCGGTTTAGCGATTTTTTATCGTTTCGGAGCCTCAAATGGACGTTTCACTAGTATTTAAAACGTTCATCTAGACTTTCCTGATCTAGGTCTCCGAGGCTCGGGTTTTCCGTTCCCGACTCGGACCTTTATTTCATTTCCAAAAACGCCCCCCCTCGGGATCGGTTTTTCAATCTCACACGCGTTTTTCATTTTTAAGGGGACGGGTTACTATTCACGACCCACCCCTTAAATTTTCCTTATTCACTTTTCCGTTAGGGACTCGGGTTTCCGTCCCGGCCCTAACTTTTAATTTAAATTCCTATTTTACCCCGAATGCCGTTTTTGAAATTTCGGCAGCATTTCGGCGTAATTTTAAGGCTTCCGGCGTTAGGTACGCCTCGAACCGTATGTACCTGCCACGTACTATACCACAAGCCTATTTTATGTAAAAGTTTTCCAAACTTTTACATAAAAGCCCACAATTTTCCATTTTCACATTATCACCCACATTACAACATTTTTTTTCACAATTTTACCCTTAATTTGGTTTCAGTTTTCACAACCAAACCGAACCAAATTTTGTCAAACTTTCACCACATTTTAGGCCATTTAAATGTCACATTTTTAACACATTTTCAAGCCCATTTTCTTTGCATTTTCAACCAAATTTTCTAGGGTTTTAACCCTTGTATAACCCACGGCCATTTTATGAAACACATGCCAAACATTTTTGTTTCATTCTTTCATTCACATTGCCACCATTTACACATTAATTTGCATGATTTCAATCAACCAAATATCACATAAACCAATAAAAATTTTTCTTCCAAACCTTTAACAACCCACGGCCACATCATGTATTTCACACAAGAAATTTTTTTTTTAAGCTTTTCATAATGAAATACAAGCTTTATTCTTCACAAATTTAAACTTAGAAAGCATGTTAACCATTAACCAAAACTTTTTTCTCCTTGGTCACTCAAGGTAACCCACGGATTTACCCTTGAAAAACCAACCAAAATTTGGTTTTTCTTTAATGAATTTGCATGGTTTTCTTTCTTAATACACCCTTAACAAAACCCAACATCAATTCAATGGAAAACAACCAAAAATTTTCCATCTTTCTATCACTATTCACCCACGGATTTAGTGAAGAAAAACCATGAAAAATTGAGTGAAAAAGGGAGTTACCTTAATCAATTGCTTCCTTTGTCTTTAAGGAGTGTTTTGACACACTTTTTGTGAAGAAAATTTGAAGAGAAAACTTGGTTTCCCTTGGTCCCTCACGTAGACACCATGGAAGAAAGACTTAGAAATTTTTCTTTGGTTTTTTACGTGAAAATGGACTTCGGCCTTTATGTCCCAAAATGTTGCCGACTTAATGCAACAAACAAGCCAATTAATTTGGCTCTAAACCAATCAAAATTTGACACCTTTCCAAGCCATTACTTTCCATAATTTTCAAAAATTAAAAATGGAAATTTTTGGCCAAATCTTGGCCTTTAGATCAAAAGCTAAATGAATCATGGCCATTCATTCTACCAACCACCATAATTCTTTAATTTATTAATCTTGAATTATGATGTCATAAATACTAAAGTGAAAGTTGACTTTGACTTTCACTATTCACATTAATTCGACTACTTTTTGACCGATGCCGGTTCGAGCCGAAATTTTCCTGAAATCGTCCCGGCGTGTTCCTGAGGTCTCCTGTGCAGTCAGATCAATTTAATCTGCTTCCGTTTGATCAAAATCAATCCCGGAAGTTTACCGTCTTTTATTGCTCCGGTTAGGGTTTTTAATGCCGATTTTGGCACCGTTTCACCCGTTTCAACTCAGTGAATTTTTCCAACACTGAATTCTTACTCGTCAGTATTGTTAGAACATTTTCACATATTCTGAACAATATAAATACATTTATTTCACTCTTTAAACAGTACAAATTGTTATATACATACAATTGAACATTTTCGTCCGAGAATTGCCTGAATTTCCCGGTTGTCACAATTTCCTCATCATCACTATCGCTGAGTGAGTACTCCTCTGGGTTCTCCACTTCTTCTCAGTCGAAACTGACCTCGTCATCACTGGCTATGATGACTTGGGGTTCGTACATCCCCATCTATTCGTCATTACTAAAGCAGTTGGGGATCTCCTCTCCCTCATCGTCGGGATGGGCGTCGAAAAGAGTCTCGCTATCTTCCTCTTTTATGGGGTGTTCAGGAGACATACGGGCTGGTTCGGGGTTCTCCATCGGCTCCCTATTGCCCTCGTGTACTTCTGGCTGGTACTCGGCCATGAACTCTTCATCGGCCAGTTGGGGTGCTGGTTCTATCGAGTCACCCTCCATAATGGCAGCTGCAACAATGCCTTGGGCTTGTGCAGGGTTCCCGGGGTTGAGCACTTTTCTCTCGGCATTCACTATCTCCTTGATAAGGCTTGCTAGTCTTGGTTGATCGCTCTTCTAATCCTATTTGGCAAGGTCTCTTTCTCTCTTTGGGTCTTCTCCTGTCTTGATCCACTTTTGTCTCGGCATGTATTGTAGAAGTCCATATCGGTTCCTTGTAGCGAACAGCATACGTTAGAGCTGTATCACCGGACATCAGCTGCAGTCTTTCAGTTCGATGAACAAATTCTCGTATATCCATAACTCTAGGGAACTTAGGCGGTTTCACTCCCTGCTTGCCCATAGAGAAAAACTGGGCTGATGCTGGACTCCTCTCAGAGATTGGCTCGATCGTGATATGGCGAAACTCGACGTAGTTAAGAGCTCATCCTGGTCATAAGGATCCCGATACACACGAGAGTATCTTCCTGAGAGATATCAACAACCAACAGGACTCAGTTATCCTGATCAATGGCGTACAATCAGGGAATCACTTTGATAACATGAAACCAGTCCTGACATTCTCATGGAGTGCAGGAGTACTGTTTGCCACTCGAAACTTAGTAGACAACTAGCCCTGAAGATCGGTACAACTCGGGCAGCAATCCATGTTCTTTCTCTGAGCAGTTCTCTAGCATTGCACGGTCGTGATTTTCATATAATGATCTCAGCATCTCTTCGCCTTATTCTCGCCATCATATGTTTCGTCATCTCATTACTATAAAATGTTATCTTCAATAGATAAACATTTACTGACTAAAAAATAAAACTAACTTACTTGGACAGATGAGGCAGGCATGCGGCGATGTGAGGTAGGATGGCAGGAAACCGCTCTGTTACCAACTGTGACGCCCCGTGCCCTCAGCGGCCCGGACCGTCACTAAAAACTCTATTACTTAACTTGCTTCTTTAGCTTTTACTTATACTTTCTCTTTAAAACCGATACTTAAACTTGCTGAATTTAATACCATAAATTTAGAGGGATTTTTTTTATATATATACGCGTACGTATTTACTATTCATGTACGTATACTATTAAAATACGGAATTTGAAAAACATAAGGATTTAAATTATACATATACAATTATATACTTGTTTATCTGATTACTATTCACCAGATACTATTTAAATATACTACTCATACATATACTGTTTACTGTTCTAAAATACCGTTTAACCTTTACTATTCAAAATACTATTTAACTGTCACCATTCAAAATATTATTTACTCATACTGTGCGGAGAATACTCGCGGTGTATCCATAACCTCATCCTCACATCCACCTCCGCCACCATCATCGTCCCTTGATGTTTACGCTATAGGATGCTTACCTACAGCATGAACACACTCCGTGAGCTTTACGCCCAGTAAGTACAACATGTTAACCGCAAAACATGTTTAAAACATAGCACATACGTAAAATCATATGCATGACATATATCACTTAATAAATCACATACCATATAAGCATATCACTTATCAGCTCACATATCATGTCATCACATAACATGTCATAACAGTGAATATAAAACTTCACATACTTTATGCATGACAGAAGCATCGTGTACTGTATGCACTCTACTGAAAAAGAAAGCATAGCGAACTATACGAATGCATGGTCCGGTTATGTTCATTTATGCTTCAAACTTCTCTTTTCTTTTCTTGTCTATTTAGGGCCCATGTGTTAGTACCGTGTGCGCGCAGACCAATGGTAACTCCCGAGGTCAACTAATGCCGAAGATCCATTAACTGATGCTCAACTTTTGGCCTTAACTTTCTTTAACTGGAAACCCCTTCGACTGAAGGAGCCGGTATGACACACCTATTTATTTCCATCTTGTTTTACTGTTCTAGCCATACGCTTCTCTAAGCTGTCCCCAATTCTACGCGGTAGGGATCTATGGTTTCTATCTTGTTCTTTCATCAATTTACTCGATTGTGAAACTATATGCTCTTATGTATGCTGTGCAGCATCATGTGCAAGACACATACTTAATATACTGGAAAAGCATCATTTTAAATTCGTTTTATCCATGCTGTAGGCGGAGTTGTACTAACCTGTCATCAGACAGTTTATACTCTCGCCTTCGTCACAATACAGGTACCTCCCTGTAATCATAATGTATTTCATTAACATTCACTCTTAGGTCACCGTGGTCATTAGTGACTAATAAAAATTCTACCGTTAGTGATACCGATCCTTATCGGTACTAATTGCCCTTCTTAAGAATTTGATTTTCTAATCATTTTTAATTAATTTATTTACCCAATAAATTAATTAACATCGCTCTTAGGTCACTCTATCGTTAGGAACTAATAAACTTATCGTTGTGTGGTACCGATGCCTATCGGTACCCAACTGCTCTACTTTGGGAAATTTGATATCTAATTTTTAATCGTGCTTGATTAATTTGTCTACTTGACAAATTAATCACTGTCTCTCACTATCCCATTCAGACTTGGTCAACTGACTGGCTAACCGACCAGTCAACTGACTGAATATCTCCCGTATGACCATTTTGTGACGCCCCGTGCCCTCAGCGGCCCGGACCATCACTGAAAACTATTACTTGCTTCTTTAACTTTTACTTATACTTCCTCTTTAAAACCGATACTTAAACTTCTTGAATTTAATAGCATAAATTTAGAGAGATTTTTTTTTTTATATACTCGTACGTATTTACTATTCACGTACGTATACTATTAAAATGCGGAATTTGAAAAACATAAGGATTTTGATTATACATACACACTTATATACTTGTTTATCTGATTAATATTCACCAGACACTATTTAAATATACTATTCATACATATACTGTTTACTGTTCCAAAATACCAATTAATCTTTACTATTCAAAATACTATTTAGCTGTCACCATTCAAAATACTATTTACTCATACTGTGCGGAAGAATACTCGCGGTGTATCCATAACCTCATCCTCACATCCACCTCCACCGCCATCATCGCCCCTTGGTGTTTGTGCTATAGGAAGCTTACCTACAGCATGAACACACTCCGTGAGCTTTACGCCCAGTAAGTACAACATGTTAACCGCAAAACATGTTTAAAATATAGCACATACTTAAAATCCTAAGCACGACATATATCACTTATTAAATCACATACCATATAAGCATATCACATATCAGCTCACATATCATGTCATCACATAACATGTCATAACACTGAATATAAAACTTCACATACTTTATGCATGACAAAAGCATCGTGTACTGTATGCACTCTACTGAAAAAGAAAGCATAACGAAGTATAACTAATGCATGATCCGGTTATGTTCATTTATGCTTCAAACTTCTCTTTTCCTTTCTTGTCTATTTAGGGCCCATGTGTCAGTACCGTGTGCGCGCAGACCAACGGTAACTCCCGATGTCAACTAATGCCGAAGAGCCATCAACTGATGCTCAACTTTTGACCTTAACTTTCTTTAACTGGAAACCCCTTCGACTGAAGGAGCCGGTACGACACACATATTTATTTCCATCTTATTTAACTGTTCTAGCCATACGCTTCTCTAAGCTGTCCCCAATCCTACGCGGTAGGGATCTATGGCTTCTATCTTGTTCTTTCATCAATCTACTCGATTGTGAAACTATATGCTCTTATGTATGCTATGCAGCATCGTGTGCAAGATACATACTTAAAATACTGGAAAAGCATCATTTTAAATTCATTTTATCCATGCTGTAGGCGGAGTTGTACTTACCTTCAGCAGACAGTTTATACTCTTGCCTTCGTCACAATACAGGTACCTCCCTGTAATCATAATGCATTACATTAACATTCACTCTTAGGTCACCGTGGTCATTAGTGACTAATAAAAATTCTCGTTATGTGGTACCGATCCTTATCGGTACTAATTGCCCTCTTCTTAAGAATTTGATTTTCTAATCATTGTTAATTAATTTATTTACCCAATAAATTAATTAACATCGCTCTTAGGTCACTCTATCGTTAGGAACTAATAAACTTATCGTTGTGTGGTACCGATGCCTATCGGTACCCAACTGCTCTACTTTGGGAAATTTGATATCTAATTTCTAATCGTGCTTGATTAATTTGTCTACTTGACAAATTAATCACTGTCTCTCACTATCCCATTCCGACTTGGTCCTTGACTGGCTAACCGACTAGTCAACTGACTGAATACCTCTCGTATGACCATTTAGCCTATCGGGTTACCGTTACCGATGTAATCGCCCCAAATTTTATACTTAGATCACACCCGTCCCTCGGGTGGTACTATTCTGACATAGGGGTCGTTTTCTTACATTACGAAATTTCTAATTGGGCGGTTCACTAATCCCGTAAAAGTCCGTCCTTCTTTCCCGGACCTAGGTCATCGAGGGGGCTCGGGTTTCCATCGAGGGGGCTCGAGTTTCCATCCCGATCACATTTTCAGCCCTCGTTTCCTAAAATACCCCTTTGTGCCGTTTTAGAAATTTCGACAGCATTTCCGCTTAATTTTTGGGTTTTCGGCGTTTAGGAAACGCCTCAAAACCATCTAACCTATTCTAACCTGCCACGTACTAAACCAGAGGCCTAATTTTTACGTAAAGCTCCGCTTTTTACGTAAAAATATTCACATTTCTTCACATTCTCTTTTTCAACATTTCATCCCTTTTTCTTACAATTCCTCAAGTCAGTAAACCATAATTCATACATAATTATTTCTAATAATAAATTGAGGAATCAAGGGATCAAAACCACTACCAAAATCGTTCCCGTCGGCGGTCGGACGAACCGTTCAGTCTCGACCGCACAATATTTGAATCGATGTTCTCCACTTTTGAAACTCCGGTTTGCAAATCCGATGCCCCGGATGTGTCTGGAACGTCGAAAATAGGCCAACGGGCCATTCGTCAATTTTCGGTCTCCGGGTCGCCGTTGACCGGCGTTGTGTTAGGAAATGCCCTAAGTATTAGAGACATTTTTGATGTATTCATTTTGAACTGGATAATAAAATTATATATAGAGGTTATTCATTACATTGCTATCTGTCCTCATCTTATTTACATGTTAAAGTAAATGTAAGCAAATATGGCTCACTGACTGCTTGTGTTAAAACTGTTAGAACGTTGCATGCAATGGACTTTTGTATGCGAGAAGACAATGTTCTAAAGTTAGCAGTCTAAACTATGGTCTGTAGTCTATGGGGTTAGACCGAGCATCTAACTCATGTTAAGACTATTATGTTGTCTAAAGCCTTGGAGGGGACGGTCTGTCTTGACTGTCTGGAGCTGGACTCCCAAGTAGAGACATGGATATGTTGCTCGGTGGTGACATATTAGACCGGAACTAAAGCGTGATTGATCTACGTAGTCCGCTATGAGTGGATCAATCTGCTTTTGACGTTCATTGTGCAATAACCTTAATCCTGAGTAAATGAACTACTTCATGTATATGACTTGTGTACTTTGATGTTCCAATGGCTAAAGCGTCTCAAAGGTAGTAAGCTTATAGACCGGTTCGTAGGGTGTATGACTTGTATACGATGAAGGGTTTGTTTGCAGATATCAGAATCATAGCTCTGAGGAGTTAAAGGTATCCTCTTAAAGGCATTATACTGAATGTGAAAATGGACAAGGCCTTGGGTCGTCTGCTGGGCGGATGACTTCTTATTCACATATGGTGAATAATCATTTTCTTGATTTGGTAGTATAATGGAACTTTAAGATAGCCTGATCAGTAGGATTAAACGGACTTTGACCTAAGGCTGATCATGGATATCATATGAGGGTTTTGCATACATGACAAGGTCATTGGATGGTAGCTCGTCACAGGCTTACGTAATACGGTATATAATTGGGAGTTCAGTTTCAGGTTTATAGTGGTGTGACTCTGAAATTAGTGATCATATGATTGAGTTGTTCGGTACAGAATGATGATCATATGGAATCATGGGAGCCCGATTATATATGTCCAATCAGTCCATCTACTAGCTCCACATAATTCCTTAACGTTTGGCAAATTGATTTGTGTATGCTATTGGCTAGTTTATTATGCATGGATGTTGATGACACAGGATTAGGATGGTAGACAAGATTCTCTCCGGTTGGATTTAGATTTTGTTTTGGATAATAGAGTACACAATTATTCGAACTCCAAATAAAGTTGCCATGATTTTATTTGAGATTGGATTGGAGTTGTAGAAAATTATCCATGAGAACAAGAATATGAAACACAACCGTTTTGTGGAATTTGAAATTTGAATTTTGAAATTTGAATTTTGAATTTTGAAATTTGAAATTTGAATTTTGAATTTCAAATTTGAATTTGAAATTTGAATTTGAAATTCGAATTTGAAATTTGAATTTGAAATTTAAATTTGAAATTTGAAATTTGAAATATGAAATTTGAATTTGAAATTTGAATTTGAAATTCAAATTTTGAATCACAGTCCAAGTAGGATTCGAATTTGTTGTGGAAAATCCACAAGGTTTGAAATTCGAATTTGAGTTGGATTTGGAGAGGATAATCTTGTTAGAATCCTACTTGAATTTTGAATCCAAATCCCAACAAAAGTGGGCGAATTTTTTGAGGATAATCCTCAATGGAAAATTCGGTTTTTGTGGATAAGATTCAAGGGAAAATTCAAGTTTCAATCCTAGTTGAATTTGGATTCTCTCCTTCCCTAAAAGTGGCCGAAATTTTGGAGCCTTTATCCAAGGAAAATTCGGTTATTTTTGGATAAGGTTGAGATAAGATTCAAGCTTGAAAATCCTAGTGGAATTTTTGATTCTCCCTTATCCATAATGGCCGAAATCTTTTGGAAGATTTTCACCTTGTGAATTTCGGATTTTTTGGTTGAAAAAGGGAGATAAAATTCTAGTTAAAATCTTGTTAAGATTTGGATTGGATTTATCTTAGGAAAAACCGAATTTATTGTTAGGATTATCCTATGGAAAAATTCGGATTTTTTGGTTAAAGATAAGGGAGAAAATCTTTTCCTAGTCCAATTCGAATTCAGAGAATCACCTCATGCAGGTCTATAAATAGAGGTCCTGCCACTCCAGTTTTCTCAGACCACGGACTCTCAGGTGAGCAGGCTTATTGTTGCACAGCTCATCGTGACAATAAAGTTCTTTAGAGATCTGGGTGGTCGGAAGAAGACTAGCAGTGCTAGCATACCGATCGAGGTTCAGAGTGCCCACACACTCAGCCATTCGGGAATTGGAGAATAGTAGAGAAGGCTAGTTGGTTGAAGCCTCCGGTCATTCTCCTCCTGCAAGATTGGCGTCCTTGAGGTATGAGTTTTAATTGTTGTTGGTTTATTGTATATGGCATCATGAGATATTTAACGATCTAAAAATTTTTATTGTTCCGCTGCGCCACTCTGATACGTTTTTACCGATTTATTTTCCTACAATTGGTATCAGAGCCATCTCATGACTATGCCATGCACATAAATTAGACAATTACTTAGTCTTTTTATTTATGTATGGATTTGATATTTAGAGAGTGGCATTCTAGGGTTCCTTTATGTTGTTATCATGTATTATGTATAAAGTATGTGGTTATTTTAATTTTTTGAATTATTATAAGCATGCTTGATTATACCGGTTATGGTTCCTTAGAATTTAGAAAAATTGTATCTAGGAATTTTTATGTAACCATGGGAGCAGTTTAATTAACACTGTAATTTTCCCATGGATTTTATTTTGTCTCTTAGAATTTTTATGGATAGAATTTTGTACACCGGAAACGGTATAAGAATTTTTTATGTAATTATTCTTGGAGGAGATTGAAGATTGAAGACCGTAATTTATTTTTTCCCAAAAGTTAAATTTGATTTAAAGATTGAAATTTTGATTGTGTGGAAAATTTCAATTTAATTAGGATACAAATTAATTTTTTGGAGATCCTAATAGGTAAATTGGAATATGGCACGAAAATCGAGACACGACCCCTCGGGATAGGCCGACGGGCCTTGGTGGGGCTGCAGCCCCTGCCCTCGGGCAGGATGGGGCTGCGGCAGCCCCTCTGCAGGCAAACATCACCCACGGCCGCAGGCTTGGCCTGCAGCCGAGGGTGGCGCAGCCTGCCCAAGGCCGGCCGCAGCCTGGGCATGCAGCCACTGGCTGCAGGCGCTGCCTGCAGCCTGCCGGCTGCTGCGCCCAGCCTGGGCATGCAGCCTGGCGCTGCAGGCTTGGCCTGCAGCCCGGCAGGCTGCACAAGGGGCAACCGTGGGCTGCCAGCCCCTCCGGGGTTGGTGGCTGGCCACGGCGGCTGCCGCCTTCACGGGCGGCGGAGCAGCGGTCTAAAATTTGAAAATTTTGATTTTTAAATTTGAGATTTAATTTTAAATCATGTTTAAAAAATATGTAATTGAAAATTTGAAATTTTTGGAATTACATATTATTACACATGATGATTAAAATTGTTTAAAATTTGAATTAGAAATTTAAATTTGAAATTCGAATTTGGAGTTTGAATTTGAAATTTAAATTTTTGGAAGTTTAAATTTTAAATAATTCTTGGGATGAGAAATAAATGGAGAGGCTACATAAAGATGGATACAAGAAGACGGAACAAAATTCAAGACCCAAAGAATGCTTTGGATGGAATTTTGTAATCTTTATTTTCTTTGTTCTAGGATGGAACCATGGCTTGGTTATTCTATCAATTATTTTTCTGTGATATGTCATGGATGTATAAATATGTATTGATGGATGTTTTGTATGCATATTTGATAACACGTCATATAGGATAGGTGAGTGCCGCTCATACTATATTGATCATACATAATTTGACAAAACTTGCATGTTTTTCAAAATATTGAGTGGGAGAGGGTTTCAAACAAAACCCACGGCCTCCATTGTTGATCCATATGTGAAAGCATGGTAATGCCTCGCGTCAGTTCTGACCTGACCACACCCCTCGGTAGGTGTTTACCACCGCCGGTATACTAGATTGGATCTCCTATGTGGAAAACGTGTTCGGGTGCGATCCTATTCATGACCACCCCTCGGTGGCTTGGTAGGACGTGGATCGGGCTACGTAAACAATGGTTATACACTCAAGACTCGTTTAGTTATTAACCTTCCCTAGAAGCTCTGTTAACTAAACTGGCGGCCAAATAAGCGGTTATTAATATATGTCTTAACCTTGGAGGATTTAAGGTAACATATATTAATTGGACGGGGTCCATGTTCCGGCTATTTGTTCTCATGACCACCCCTCGGTGGCTTGGGGCAATAGGTGCTGAGAATTACCGTTGCAATGCTACATGTTTTTTCAAGTTTCATGTAGGAACATACTTGTATGTTTTTATTTGCTAAATTATCCGTATATTTGCTTGGGCTTTGTAATGATATCTAGTATAATTTTATTTCAGTTCAAAATGTCACCGACACCCCTCATTTCAATACTTACTGAAAATAAATTGAATGGCGACAATTATAAAGATTGGAAAAGAAATCTATTAATAGTTCTCAGCTGCGAGAGACACAAGTTCGTACTGGACGAACCATGCCCACCTGGGCCCAAACCTGACACACCACTTGAGGAGATCCCGGTTGCCTATAATCGTTGGAGAGAATCCAATGAAATAGCTCGATGCTACGTCCTTGCTAGCATGACGAGTGCTTTACAAAAGCAGCATGAGACTTATCAAGTTGCTGGGGAGATCATGGATAATCTGGAGGACATGTTCGGAGGCCAAGAAAAATTGGCTCGACAGTCCGCTATCACCAGCATTATGAACTCCAAGCAAAAGGCGGGTACTCCGGTGAAGGACCATATGATCACTCTAATGGGATTCTTCGCTGAGGCTGCCGAGAATGGTGCTGAGTTGGACTATAACACCCAGATCGAGATGGTGTTCAAGACTCTGTCTAAAGATTTTATGGGGTTTAAGGCCGCATACAATCTGGCGACAAAGGAGTTAGGACTTACCGAGCTCATGAAGCAATTACAGGCTTATGAGTGGATGATCAGGGATGAGGATACGGTCCGACCTAAAGGAGAGGCCAATTTGGCAGAATCTTCTAATCCTTCACGGAAGAGGAAGAGGCCAAATAAGAAGCAAGTGGCTTCCAGTTCTTCTAATCCTCCTGTCTCGGACGGGAAGAAGAAGAAGAAGAATAAGAAGCCAAAGGACCCTAAAAAGTCCAAATGCTTCCATTGTGGGAAGGTAGGTCACTTCAAGAAGGCTTGCCGGGAATTCCTAGCCTCCAAGGGCAAGGAAGGTAAGGAACTTCATTACTTAGAAGCGTGTTTGGTGGAAGAATCGAAAGACACTTGGGTCATTGATTCGGGCGCCACTAATCATGTTTGTGTTTCTATGCAGGGGTTCGTGGAAACGAGAAGTCTACATGATAGGAGCCTCTCGTTGCGGACTGGAGATGGTAGCTTTGTGGTGGCTGAGGCAGTGGGAGATGTTCACCTTTATTTTGATCAATTTAGGTTTATTTTATTGAAAGACTGTTTTTATGTTCCTAATTTTAGGAGGAACCTTATATCGGTAGCTTATTTAATAAAGGATTCTTATTCAGTTTCTTTTAGTAAAAGAGTTGATATTCGTAGAAATAAGTCTTTTATCTGTTCTGGATGGATGGATGGAAACCTATATTTGATCAGACCAAAGATGTACTCACTGCTTGACACTGAATTAATTGATAACTCTAAAAGGTTGAAAGTTTCTCACTCTAACAAGGCGTATCTTTGGCATTTAAGACTTGGTCATATTAATCAGGATAGGATTCAAAGATTGGTGAAAGACGGTCCTCTGGAATCTCTGGAGGAGGTACGACTTCCCCAATGTGAGTCTTGTCTAGAGGGTAAGATGACTAAGAGGTCTTTTGGAGCTAAGGGTACAAGGGCACAGGAGCTCTTAGAAATTGTGCACACTGACGTATGTGGCCCCATGAACGTCACAACATGAGGAGGGTTCGAGTACTATGTCTCTTTCATAGATGATTACTCGAGGTATGAATATGTGTATCTGATGCACTGCAAGAGCGAAACCTTTGATAAGTTCAAAGAGTATCGTGCGGAAGTGGAAAAGCAATTGGATAAATCCATAAAGACACTTCGATCTGATCGAGGTGGCGAATACCTCTCCGATGAATTTCTAGGACATCTTGTAGAGAATGGGATATTATCCCAATTGACTGCACCTGGTACTCCACAACAGAATGGTGTAGCCGAAAGGAGAAACAGGACCTTATTGGATATGGTACGGTCCATGATGAGTTACTCAACGCTGCCATTATCATTTTGGGGACATGCTTTACAAACGGCGTGCTATATTCTGAACCAGGTTCCGAGCAAATCAATTCCTAGAACTCCGTATGAATTGTGGCGTGGCAGGAAGCCCTCCCTTGGACATATGAGAATATGGGGCTGCCCGGCACATGTACTGGATGGGGATGCGAAGAAGTTGGAACCAAGATCAGAATTGTGCATGTTTGTAGGGTATCCAAAGGGAACTAAAGGAGGTCTGTTCTATAACCCGAAGGAACAAAAGGTCATTGTCTCAACCCATGCGACATTCCTGGAGGAAAGTCACATGAATGAATTTAAGCCTCGAAGCAAAGTGGTGCTAGAGGAGTTATCGGGTGAAAGAACTGCTCCACAGATTTCGGTCTTGGACGCAAGTCCGAGTTCCAGTGAAAGACCTGCAGACGATCAACAATTTAGGGTGCCTCGTCGTAGTGGGAGGGTTTCTAAGAAACCTAATTTCTTCATGTATGATGCTGAGGTATACCAGGCCGAGGCTCATGAGCATGAGGAAGATCCGGTCACATATGATGAAGCTATAAAGGATGTTGATTCTAGATCTTGGAAACAGGCTATGAATAATGAGATGGATTCTATGAAATCCAACTCTGTTTGGGAACTTGTAGATTTGCCGGATGGGATAAAACCCATTGGATGCAAATGGGTCTACAAAAGAAAGAAGGATGCGGAAGGGAGAGTGGAAACTTTCAAAGCTAGACTGGTTGCAAAGGGATACACGCAAAAGGCTGGAATCGATTACGAGGAAACCTTTTCGCCTGTTGCTATGCTGAAGTCTATCCGTATTCTTCTATCCATTGCTGCGGCTCTCGATTACGAGATCTGGCAAATGGATGTCAAGACAGCATTCTTGAATGGCCATCTTGAAGAGTGTATCTATATGATACAGCCCAAAGGGTTCGTAGCAAAAGGCCAAGATAGGAAAGTCTGCAAGTTGCTTAGATACATTTATGGATTAAAGCAGGCATCCCGCTCATGGAACCAGAGGTTTGATCAAGCGATTAAGACATTTGGTTTTGAGCAGAACGTTGATGAACCTTGTGTTTATAAACGTATTAAGGATGGAAAAGTGGTCTTTCTGATACTCTATGTCGATGATATACTACTCATTGGGAATGATGTAGGGAACTTATCATCGGTCAAGCTTTGGTTACACCAACAGTTTGACATGAAGGACTTGGGAGAAGCTAATTATGTTCTAGGCATTCGTCTTTTCAGAGATCGAAAGAACAAAATGATAGCATTATCCCAAGCTTCATACATAGATAAAATAATTGACAAATATGCAATGCTAGAGGCAAAGAAAGGCTCACAACCTTCTATTGCCGGTTTAACTCTTTCATTGAATGACTGTCCCAAGACATCGGAAGAAAGAGAGCGTATGAGTAAGGTCCCTTATGCATCCACTGTGGGTAGCCTTATGTACGCTATGCTTTGCACTCGCCCGGACATATGTTTTGCAGTAGGTATGGTGAGTCGATATCAAGCGAATCCTGGAACCAAGCACTGGCAAGCAGTAAAGCATATACTCAAGTATCTTAAGAGAACGAGGGATTATATGCTAGTGTATTCTGGAGGGGACCTAACACCCGTAGGATACACGGACTCAGACTTCCAGACTTGTAAGGATTCGAGGAAATCGACATCTGGATCAGTGTTTTTACTCGGAGGAGGCGCCATTGTGTGGAGGAGCGTGAAGCAGGGCTGCACAGCTGACTCTACTATGGAGGCTGAGTATGTGGCTGCGGCTGAGGCATCTAAAGAAGCGGTTTGGCTCCGCAAGTTCTTTAGAGACCTTGAGGTCATTCCGGGTGTTGACAAGCCTATCACACTTTACTGTGATAATACAGGGGCTATTGCCAACACAAGGGAATCTAGGCACCACAAGAGGACCAAGCACATAGATCGGAGGTATCACATTATTAGAGGGCATGTGGAGACAGGACAAGTGGATGTATGTATGATCGCGTCCGAGGACAACATCGCTGATCCCTTTACTAAGACTTTGGTAGCTAGAAGCTTTGAGAGGCATGTAGAGGCGATGGGGATGCGTAACATGGCACATCTACTGGCTTAGGGCAAGTGGGAGATTGTTAGGAAATGCCCTAAGTATTAGAGACATTTTTGATGTATTCATTTTGAACTGGATAATAAAATTATATATAGAGGTTATTCATTACATTGCTATCTGTCCTCATCTTATTTACATGTTAAAGTAAATGTAAGCAAATATGGCTCACTGACTGCTTGTGTTAAAACTGTTAGAACGTTGCATGTAAAGGACTTTTGTATGCGAGAAGACAATGTTCTAAAGTTAGCAGTCTAAACTATGGTCTGTAGTCTATGGGGTTAGACCGAGCATCTAACTCATGTTAAGACTATTATGTTGTCTAAAGCCTTGGAGGGGACGGTCTGTCTTGACTGTCTGGAGCTGGACTCCCAAGTAGAGACATGGATATGTTGCTCGGTGGTGACATATTAGACCGGGACTAAAGCGTGATTGATCTACGTAGTCCGCTATGAGTGGATCAATCTGCTTTTGATGTTCATTGTGCAATAACCTTAATCCTTAGTAAATGAACTACTTCATGTATATGACTTGTGTACTTTGATGTTCCAATGGCTAAAGCGTCTCAGAGGTAGTAAGCTTATAGACCGGTTCGTTGTGTGCATGACTTGTATACGATGAAGGGTTTGTTTGCAGATATCGGAATCATAGCTCTGAGGAGTTAAAGGTATCCTCTTAAAGGCATTATACCGAATGTGAAAATGGACAAGGCCTTGGGTCGTCTGCTGGGCAGATGACTTCTTATTCACATATGGTGAATAATCATTTTCTTGATTTGGTAGTATAATGGAACTTTAAGATAGCCTGATCAGTAGGATTAAACGGACTTTGACCTAAGGCTGATCATGGATATCATATGAGGGTTTTGCATACATGACAAGGTCATTGGATGGTAGCTCGTCACAGGCTTACGTAATACGGTATATAATTGGGAGTTCAGTTTCAGGTTTATAGTGGTGTGACTCTGAAATTAGTGATCATATGATTAAGTTGTTCGGTACAGAATGATGATCATATGGAATCACGGGAGCCCGATTATATATGTCCAATCAGTCCCTCTACTAGCTCCACATAATTCCTTAACGTTTGACAAATTGATTTGTGTATGCTATTGGCTAGTTTATTATGCATGGATGGTGATGACACAGGATTAGGATGGTAGACAAGATTCTCTCCGGTTGGATTCAGATTTTGTTTTGGATAATAGAGTACACAATTATTCGAACTCCAAATAAAGTTGCCATGATTTTATTTGAGATTGGATTGGAGTTGTAGAAAATTATCCACGAGAACAAGAATATGAAACACAACCGTTTTGTGGAATTTGAAATTTGAATTTTGAAATTTGAAATTTGAATTTTGAATTTTGAAATTTGAATTTTGAATTTGAAATTTGAATTTGAAATTTGAATTTGAAATTCGAATTTGAAATTTGAATTTGAAATTTAAATTTGAAATTTGAAATTTGAAATATGAAATTTGAATTTGAAATTTTAATTTGAAATTTGAAATTCAAATTTTGAATCACAGTCCAAGTAGGATTCGAATTTGTTGTGGAAAATCCACAAGGTTTGAAATTCGAATTTGAGTTGGATTTGGAGATGATAATCTTGTTAGAATCCTACTTGAATTTTGAATATAAATCCCAACAAAAGTGGGCGAATTTTTTGAGGATAATCCTCAATGGAAAATTCGGTTTTTGTGGATAAGATTCAAGGGAAAATTCAAGTTTCAATCCTAGTTGAATTTGGATTCTCTCCTTCCCTAAAAGTGGCCGAAATTTTGGAGCCTTTATCCAAGGAAAATTCGGTTATTTTTGGATAAGGTTGAGATAAGATTCAAGCTTGAAAATCCTAGTGGAATTTTTGATTCTCCCTTATCTATAATGGCCGAAATCTTTTGGAAGATTTTCACCTTGTGAATTTCGGATTTTTTGGTTGAAAAAGGGAGATAAAATTCTAGTTAAAATCTTGTTAAGATTTGGATTGGATTTATCTTAGGAAAAACCGAATTTATTGTTAGGATTATCCTATGGAAAAATTCGGATTTTTTGGTTAAAGATAAGGGAGAAAATCTTTTCCTAGTCCAATTCGAATTCAGAGAATCACCTCATGCAGGTCTATAAATAGAGGTCCTGCCACTCCAGTTCTCTCAGACCACAGACTCTCTGGTGAGCAGGCTTATTGTTGCACAGCTCATCGTGACAATAAAGTTCTTTAGAGATCTGGGTGGTCGGAAGAAGACTAGCAGTGCTAGCATACCGATCGAGGTTCAGAGTACCCACACACTCAGCCATTCGGGAATTGGAGAATAGTAGAGAAGGCTAGTTGGTTGAAGCCTCCGGTCATTCTCCTCCTGCAAGATTGGCGTCCTTGAGGTATGAGTTTTAATTGTTGTTGGTTTATTGTATATGGCATCATGAGATATTTAACGATCTAAAAATTTTTATTGTTCCGCTGCGCCACTCTGATACGTTTTTACCGGTTTATTTTCCTACACGTTGACCACCGTTGACCAGTGTTGACCAGCCGTTGACCACGGCGGCGATGGGAGTGGCGACCATCATCTTGAAGAGCTCGACGAGAGGAACCCATTGGTGGTGTCAATTTCACCAATCGAGACTCCTATCACCGGAAATCGGCCCTCGAAAAGTCGTCGGACGGCGGAGATACGGCGGTTTGAGAAATTCGACCACCGGCGGTTTTGGACGGCGCGTGCGGCGTGTTCCGGCGTCGGTTCGGTCGACTCGGCCCACCGTTGGAATCAGCTCGTCGAGAGCTTTCCAATGGTGCCGGCGGTGTCGAAACCGGAGCTCGGATTCGACTGATGGTTACTGTTCACCTACGGGTGGTGTGGGGAGAAAAAGATAGGAAAAAAAAATAATGGGGGCCCTTTTTGCAAAATCTAAAAATTTCGACCCCTTTATACTAATTTTTTGAAAAATTTTAAGATAGGCTATACTGACTAATTTGGGCGTGCTGAACCCAAATATATCAGTTTTATATTAAGAAAAGGTCATCTTGACCAATTTCTTGATACTGTGGTTAGGCCTACACTGTGTTGACACTACGCACGCATAACGAGGCGTTTTCGCGTGAAATTTCAAACACAGTCTCCCTTGACTAATTTGGACGTGCTGATTCCAAATTTATCAGTTTTACATCCATCTGAGGTCTTCTGGACCAGTTTTCGGGATCTGCATGACCCCGTCTCGAAAAACGTGTCAGGTACCCGATTGACTAATTGAACCTGCTGACTCTTAATATATCAGTTTTATACCAGATTAAGGCCGTCTTGGCCACTAACCTGACACTGCGTTTCTCACTATTCACTATTCTCTATCTGACTGACTAATCTAAGCGTTCTGACTTTGATTTTGTCAGTCTATGGGCGAGAAGAGGTCATCTAGACCACTTTTCTCGATACTGTACATCTATTAGGGCAATTATCACTACTGCGCTCAGATGACCAGTCTGAGCGTACTGATGACTAGCTTATCAGTTCTGTATCATGAAATGGTCGTCTAGACCGGTTTCTTGATATTGCATGTCTTAACGCATACTCACATAATAGGGTGGACCGATTTCACTGTCGATTACCCCTTTCACTGCGTGAATAGTAATTAAACGTTACTATTCCTGTTTAATTCATTCAACTGAAAAGCACACTATGCTTATTAACTTAATTACATCATTACATAGTAATTAAGTTTCATAATTCATGAGAGTCATTACAGTGGCTCTCGGCTCATTACACAGCCTTCTACACGGACTCTTACACGTGCGTGTGCAATGCAACACGGGCGTGTACATTTCAAACACAGACATGTACTAGTTGAGACTACTCAACACGACCATGTCTTTGAAATACATTCATCTATCTGAGCGGTACACAGCCTCTTACACGATCGTGTACTTGACCGTGTTACACTACACGACTATGTACACTCACACGGCTATTAATAGATACACAGTCCGAATGGCACACGGTCACTCACACGGCTGTGTATCTGACCGTGTTACTTAAATTGTACTAAAAGACATTAAATTATGTCCATTTTATTCCTTAATGACTTATTACAGGGTAAGTAGGTGTCATGAAAATGGCGGTCATTACAATCTACCCCCCTTACAAAATTTTCGTCCTCGAAAATTAGAATAATTCCGGGACGTCTCTTCTTATGTCTTCTTCTCATTCTCATGTGGCTTCCTCAATACTTTTACTAGCGGTATACTTTATTCCTAAGTACCTTCTCCTCTCTGACTAGGATCTGCACGGGTCTCTCCTCGTACATTGGATCAGCGTATACTACAACGGATTCTTGGCTAAGAACATGAGAGCTGTCTGGCACGTACGTCTTCAGCATCAAGACGTGAAAGATGTTGTGCACTATAGCTAACTCGGGAGGAAGCGTTAGTCTATAAGCCACCTTCCCGACTTTATCTATTATCTCGAGGGTCCTATATACCTAGGACTGAGCTTTCTTTTATTTTCAATGCGTATCACCCCTTTCATGAGTGCCGCCTTGAAAAAGACAGAGTCTCCTACTTGAAACTCGAGGGGTCTACGGTGCTTATCGTCAAAATTCTTCTGTCGACTGTGCACTGTATCTAATGTTTCTCGTATCAGTTTCACGTCTGCCATGGTATTCTTGATGATGTCTGAGCTAATTAGCCGTTTCTCTCCGGTTTCGTACTAATGAGCCAGGGATCTACATTCCCTTCCACAGAGTGTCTCGTACGGTGCCATTCCTATCGAGGAATGATAGTTGCTGTTGTACGAGAACTCGCTCAATGGTAGCTTCTAATCTTAATTTCCTTTGAAGTCTAGGACGCAAGTCTCAACATGTCCTCTAACATCTGTATGGTCCTCTCAGACTAACTGTCAGTCTGAGGATGAAATGCTATGCTAAACTCTCACTTGGACCGTAATGCAGCTTGAACACTTCGCCAAAATCTGGAGGTAAAGCGTCCACTACGATCTGAGACGATCGACTCTGGTATTCCGTGCCGTTTCATGAACTGTGCCGCATGGATTCTGCTAGTCATTCCACCAAGTAGCTAACTTTCATTGCAAAAAAAAAAATTAATTGATTTCATCAGTCTGTCTACAATCACCCAGATTGCGTCATTATCGTTTGACGTCTTCGGCAGTCCGACTACGAAATTCATCGTAATCTGGTCCTATTTCCACTCGGGTAGCTTAATTTTCTACGATTATCCTGCTGGGCGCTGGTGTTCTGCCTTAACCTTCTGACACGTAAGGTATCTGGCAACGAACTCGACAATGTCATTCTTCATTTCAGGCCACCAAAAGCTTTCCTTCAGGTACTTGTACATCTTATTCGCTACCGGATGTACGGAATATGACGTCTCGTAAGGTTCCAAAAGGATTCGCTTTGTGAGTTCTTCATCTTTCATAACACACACTCTATCTCTGTAGTAGAGTATGTCGTCCTTAGGAATCTTAAACTCTGAACTTTGGTCCTCTATAGCCTCCTTTTTGAGCTTGTTCAGGGACAATTCAAAACTTTGACGGATCTTGATCTCTTCTTGGAGCGTCGATTGGAGGGTCATGTCAGAAAACCTCCCTGTCAAAATCTTGATCTCGCTGTCGCATAACTCCTTTGTAGCGCTCTTGACAAGGCACTAATAGCCATAGGCATAGTAATATGCTTCTGACTCTACGCATCGACCACCTTATTGGCTTTCCTGGGATGGCATAAGATCTCGCAGTCGTAATCCTTACCAACTCTAGTCATCTATGCTGCCTCATGTTGAGCTCTTTCTGCGTGAAGATATACTTGAGGCTCTGGTGATCGGTGTAAGATCTCGCACTTGATTCCGTATAGGTAGTGCCTCCATGCTTTTATTGTAAAAACTATCACTACTAGCTCCAAATCACGCGTTGGGTAGCTCTTCTTAGGGTTTTTGAGTTGTTATGAAGCATACGCGACTACTCTACCACTCTGCATCAACACAGTTTCCAACTTGGTTTTAGATGCGGTGCTTAAATCACAAAGCTTCCCTGACCAACATTTGAAATGGTCAGCATTGGAGTGCTTATGAGTCTTCATTTCAGCTCTTGAAAGCTTTCCTCACACTTGTCGATTCACTTATACCTCTTTCCCTTCTTGGTGAGCGCTGTGGGTGAAGAAGCTAACTTTGAGTAGCCTTCGACTAAGTATAGGTAACATCCTATTAGTTTAAAGAAACTGTGAATTCCCTTTACGTTTCTCTGAGCTGGCCACGCGCTAACTGCATCAATTTTCATTGGGTCCACAGATACTCCTTCCTTGGGGACTACGTGGCCTAGGAAATGGACCTTCTCCAGCCAAAACTCGTACTTAGAGAACTTGGTGTATAACTAATGGTCCTGTTGCATGCGCAAAATGATAATTAAGTGCTCTTCGTGCTCTTCCTTCGTCTTAGAGTGTATAAGTATGTCATCGATGAACACAATGACAAACTTATCCAAATAGTCCTTGAACATGCGTTTCATCCGGTTCATGAAAGTTGCTGGTGCGTCCGTTAATCTGAGCGACATGAACAGAAACTCGTAATGTCTGTACCGCGTTTGAAAGGCTGTTTTGGGTACATCTTCTTTCCTAATTCGTAGTTGATGGTACGCTGAACGTAGATCAATCTTCGAGGACATTGCAGCGTCTCAGAGCTAATCAAATTGATCGTCAACTCGCGGCAACAGATGCTTGTTCTTAATCGTAATCCTGTTCAACTCTCTATAGTCGATGCACATTCTTAGTGGTCCATCTTTCTTCTTCACGATTGGTATGGGTGCTTTCAAGGGTAAATAGCTCTGTCGCATGAATCCTTTATCTATTTAGTCCTTTAGCTGGGCTTGGAGCTCCTTTAGCTCTACAGGGCCCATTCCGTAGGGGGCCTCAAAGATGGGGCTGATTCTAGTAGACGTTCAGTCTCGAATGAGATTCCGTGCTCTGGTTGGAGTCCTGCAAGATCTTCTGGAAATATCTCCATGAATTCCCTGACTATCGGTACGTTGTCGGGTCCTATCTCTATTCCTTGAGTCTTATCTGCTATGTATACTAGGAAGTCTGTGCATCCACTGGATAGCATCTCGCGAGCCTTCGCTGCTGATATCATCGTCTTTGGTTGCTCTGGCGACAAACCCTTGTAGATGAACTTTTCACATCCGATTGGTTCGAAAACGATTTTCCGCCTTCAACAGTTTATGACAACGTTGTGTCCTAAGACTTTTTTTTTTTTGGCAGAATCTGATGATGCAACGAATGGGTGGCTCCAGAATCAAGTAGAACTAACGCATCAAAGTTGGCGATAGAAAGCTGGCCTGTCACCATTGTAGAAGTTACAGCTTCAACGTCACTCCCCATGTAAGCATAGATTCTCCCTTAGCTGTCTGAAGCTTTCAGTATACCTTGTGTGATTGAAGGGTCTTCGATCCTGGTCTGGTTGGTGTGAAGTTGATTATTCCCAGTGCGGGGTTGATTCTGTCGATTTTGCAGGTTGGAGTGGCAATTTTTTGGCATAGTGGCCTTTCGTGCCACAGATGAAACAACCACTTACTCCTTGCTTACATTCTCCTGAGTGCCTCTTTCCACATTTCGTGCACGTCGGATATTGGCTGTCATTCCTTTCTTGTCATCTCTCTTCTGGGGAAATTCTCCTGTGAATCTTGGTTGCTTTAATTCCCCTTTTCTCTTGTTGTTGTTATGGGAATGCCTGCTATTCTAGCCGGTTCCCACATTCTGCCCTTTGTGTTGTGACACGGGGTTCTGCTTCTCTTGAGCCTACTCGGCTTGCGTTTTCTCCTCCATTCGTGCCTTAAAATTCTGCGTCTTTCGCTCCTTATCCTGAGCCGACCAGTACTCGGCTCAGATAGCCTTGCTGACACATTCTGCTAGCGTCGCTGGCCTGTGGCTTCCGCTACAGACCTAAACTGTGATTTCCGTTCTGAACATCTTCAACATTCGTCTAACTCTCTCCTTTTAGTCGGTACCAAATCTGGACAAAGTTGAGCCAACTACTCAAACTTCTTGACTGCCTCCATAACAGTCATACTACCTTGGTGCAGGTTGTCCAACTCGTCTTACTGCGCTACTAGTGCTTCCTTGTTGAAGTACATCTCCTTGAATTCCTCAATGAAATCGCTCCAGCTCATCTCTCTGATGTTCCTCCTAATGGTTACCATCTTCCACCACTAACGCGCCTCATTGCGCAGGGTGAAGGATGCGCACATCACTTTCTCTCTATCTGTTAGCCCTATAAAATCCAAGATTACTTGGATATCCGTTAGCCAGTCATTGGCCTCTATAGGGTTGGTGATTCCTAAGAATTCTAATGCTTTCATGCGTCGGAATCTCTCATACAAGTCACCTTTCCTAGGGATTGGCAAAAAAAAAACAATTACTGCTATGAGAGTAGCCATTACTATGGGTGCTAGTGCCTCCTGGGCTGGAGGAGCTGCTTGCTCCCTCAGAGTTTCTTGGGCTGCTGGAGCCTCCTGTGCTGGCATCTCTATTGACTATGGTGCCTGGGGTTGCTGGCCCAGCTGTTCCCTAAGCTAGTTTAGCTCCCGTTACTGGTTCTCCATCATCTCTCGCATGGCTGCGATCTGTGCTATCAACTCATCCTTTCAGGATGCTGGGTTTAACTAAGCTCTCGTTCTTGCCATGTTTTCCTATGTAACCCTATCGTACAGCGGGAAAGGAAAATATGTCTCTTAAATTCTATACTTGGGACTCGTATCACACATCATTTTCTTTCTTACTTAACAATCTTACTTAAACATTATGGATATAAATATACACACTATATCCATCTTTCTTTCTCTCATACTGTGATGTTCAATACAATTGCCGCATTGTATTGGGACATCGTCTGAGTGCTAGGATTCATCCTGCACTTTCTGTCATATCATACTCACACTTGTGGAAAAAAATTATATCTGACCCCTAGGGCAAAGCTTTACTGCTTATCTCAAAATGTATTTCACATAATATATATATACATATATTCAAGATTCTAGTTCAGCGGGAGTGACACACACTTCCCCTATACGATCCCAACAAGTACATTATGCTATAACTGACGGGGGAGAGCTACTGCTTCCCTCTATATATTTTCTCAACTAACATTCCCGCAGAAGGGTTACTACTATTGGAAGGACAATCTTGATTCAGTATCAGGCATCTCCTTATCGTCACTATCGCTGAGTGAGTACTCTTCTGGGTTCTCCTCTCCCTCATCATCGGGATAGACGTCGGAAAGAGTCTCGTTATCTTCCTCTTTCATGGGGTGTTCGGGAGACATACGGGCTGGTTTGGGGTTCTCCATTGGCTCCCTATTGCCCTCATGTACTTCTGGCTGGTGCTCGGCCATGAACTCTTCATCAGCCAGTTAGGGTGCTGGTTCTACCGAGTCACCCTCCATAATGGCGGCTGCTATAATGCCTTGGGCTTGTGCAGGGTTCCCGGGGTTGAGCACTTTTCTCTCGGCATTCACTATCTCCTTGATAAGGCTTGCTAGTCCTGCTTGATCGCTCTTTTAATTCTGTTTGGCAAGGTCTCTTTCTCTTTTTGGGTCTTCTCCTGTCTTGATCCACTTTTGTCTTGGCATGTATTGTGGAAGTCCATATCGGTTCCTTGTAGCGAACAGCATACGTTAGAACTGTATCACCGGACATCAGCTGCAGTCTTTCAGTCCGATGAACAAATTCTCGTATATCCATAACTCTAGAGAACTTAGGCGGTTTCACTCCCTAATTGCCCATAGAGAAAAACTAGGGCTGATGCTGGACTCCTCTCAGAGATTGGCTCGATTGTGGTATGGTGAAACTCGACACAATTAAGAGCTCATCCTGGTCATAAGGATCCCGATACACACGAGAGTATCTTCCTGAGAGATATCAACAGCCAATAGGACTCAGTTATCTTGGTCAATGGCGTACAATCAGGGAATCACTTTGATAACATGAAACCAGTCCTGACATTCTCATGGAGTGCAGGAGTACTGTTTGCCACTCGAAACTTAGTGGACAACTAGCCCTGAAGATCGGTACAACTCGGGCAGCAATCCATGTTCTTTCTCTGAGCAGTTCTCTAGCACTGCACGGTCGTGATTTTTTGTATAATGATCTCAGCATCTTTTCATCTTATCCTCGCCATCATAGATTTCGTCGTTTCATTACTATAAAATGTTATCTTCAATAGATAAACATTTACCGACTAAAAATAAAACTAACTTACTTGGACAGATGAGGTAGGCATGCGGTGATGTGAGGTAGGATGACAGGAAATCGCTCTGATACCAACTGTGACGCCCCGTGCCCTCAGCGGCCCGGACCGTCACTGAAAACTATTACTTGCTTCTTTAACTTTTACTTATACTTCCTCTTTAAAACCGATACTTAAACTTCTTGAATTTAATAGCATAAATTTAGAGGGATTTTTTTTTTATATACTCGTACGTATTTACTATTCACGTACGTATACTATTAAAATGCGGAATTTGAAAAACATAAGGATTTTGATCATACATACACACTTATATACTTGTTTATCTGATTAATATTCACCAGACACTATTTAAATATACTATTCATACATATACTGTTTACTATTCCAAAATACTAATTAATCTTTACTATTCAAAATACTATTTAGCTGTCACCGTTCAAAATACTATTTACTCATACTGTGCGGAAGAATACTCGCGGTGTATCCATAACCTCATCCTCACATCCACCTCCACCGCCATCATCGCCCCTTGGTGTTTGTGCTATAGGAAGCTTACCTACAGCATGAACACACTCCGTGAGCTTTACGCCCAGTAAGTACAACATGTTAACCGCAAAACATGTTTAAAATATAGCATATACTTAAAATCCTAAGCACGACATATATCACTTATTAAATCACATACCATATAAGCATATCACATATCAGCTCACATATCATTTCATCACATAACATGTCATAACACTGAATATAAAACTTCACATACTTTATGCATGACAAAAGCATCGTGTACTGTATGCACTCTACTGAAAAAGAAAGCATAACGAAGTATAACTAATGCATGATCCGGTTATGTTCATTTATGCTTCAAACTTCTCTTTTCCTTTCTTGTCTATTTAGGGCCCATGTGTCAGTACCGTGTGCGCGCAGACCAACGGTAACTCCCGAGGTCAACTAATGCCGAAGAGCCATCAACTGATGCTCAACTTTTGACCTTAACTTTCTTTAACTGGAAACCCCTTCGACTGAAGGAGCCGGTACGACACACATATTTATTTCCATCTTATTTAACTGTTCTAGCCATACGCTTCTCTAAGCTGTCCCCAATCCTACGCGGTAGGGATCTATGGCTTCTATCTTGTTCTTTCATCAATCTACTCGATTGTGAAACTATATGCTCTTATGTATGCTATGCAGCATCGTGTGCAAGATACATACTTAAAATACTGGAAAAGCATCATTTTAAATTCATTTTATCCATGCTGTAGGCGGAGTTGTACTTACCTTCAGCAGACAGTTTATACTCTTGCCTTCGTCACAATACAGGTACCTCCCTGTAATCATAATGCATTACATTAACATTCACTCTTAGGTCACCGTGGTCATTAGTGACTAATAAAAATTCTCGTTATGTGGTACCGATCCTTATCGGTACTAATTGCCCTCTTCTTAAGAATTTGATTTTCTAATCATTGTTAATTAATTTATTTACCCAATAAATTAATTAACATCGCTCTTAGGTCACTCTATCGTTAGGAACTAATAAACTTATCGTTGTGTGGTACCGATGCCTATCGGTACCCAACTGCTCTACTTTGGGAAATTTGATATCTAATTTCTAATCGTGCTTGATTAATTTGTCTACTTGACAAATTAATCACTGTCTCTCACTATCCCATTCCGACTTGGTCCTTGACTGGCTAACCGACTAGTCAACTGACTGAATACCTCTCGTATGACCATTTAGCCTATCGGGTTACCGTTACCGATGTAATCGCCCCAAATTTTATACTTAGATCACACCCGTCCCTCGGGTGGTACTATTCTGACATAGGGGTCGTTTTCTTACATTACGAAATTTCTAATTGGGCAGTTCACTAATCCCGTAAACGTCCGTCCTTCTTTCCCGGACCTAGGTCATCGAGGGGGCTCGGGTTTCCATCGAGGGGGCTCGGGTTTCCATCCCGATCACATTTTCAGCCCTCGTTTCCTAAAATACCCCTTTGTGCCGTTTTAGAAATTTCGACAGCATTTCCGCTTAATTTTTGGGTTTCCGGCGTTTAGGAAACGCCTCAAAACCATCTAACCTATTCTAACCTGCCACGTACTAAACCAGAGGCCTAATATTTACGTAAAGCTCCGCTTTTTACGTAAAAATATTCACATTTCTTCACATTCTCTTTTTCAACATTTCATCCCTTTTTCTTACAATTCCTCAAGTCAGTAAACCATAATTCATACATAATTATTTCTAATAATAAATTGAGGAATCAAGGGATCAAAACCACTACCAAAATCGTTCCCGTCGGCGGTCGGACGAACCGTTCAGTCTCGACCGCACAATATTTGAATCGATGTTCTCCACTTTTGAAACTCCGGTTTGCAAATCTGATGCCGCGGATGTGTCCGGAACGTCGAAAATAGGCCAACGGGCCATTCTTCAATTTTCGGTCTCCGGGTCGCCGTTGACCGGCGTTGTGTTAGGAAATGCCCTAAGTATTAGAGACATTTTTGATGTATTCATTTTGAACTGGATAATAAAATTATATATAGAGGTTATTCATTACATTGCTATCTGTCCTCATCTTATTTACATGTTAATGTAAATGTAAGCAAATATGGCTCACTGACTGCTTGTGTTAAAACTGTTAGAACGTTGCATGCAATGGACTTTTGTATGCGAGAAGACAATGTTCTAAAGTTAGCAGTCTAAACTATGGTCTGTAGTCTCTGGGGTTAGACCGAGCATCTAACTCATGTTAAGACTATTATGTTGTCTAAAGCCTTGGAGGGGACGGTCTGTCTTGACTGTCTGGAGCTGGACTCCCAAGTAGAGACATGGATATGTTGCTCGGTGGTGACATATTAGACCGGGACTAAAGCGTGATTGATCTACGTAGTCCGCTATGAGTGGATCAATCTGCTTTTGACGTTCATTGTGCAATAACATTAATCCTGAGTAAATGAACTACTTCATGTATATGACTTGTGTACTTTGATGTTCCAATGGCTAAAGCGTCTCAAAGGTAGTAAGCTTATAGACCGGTTCGTAGGGTGCATGACTTGTATACGATGAAGGGTTTGTTTGCAGATATCGGAATCATAGCTCTGAGGAGTTAAAGGTATCCTCTTAAAGGCATTATACTGAATGTGAAAATGGACAAGGCCTTGGGTCGTCTGCTGGGCGGATGACTTCTTATTCACATATGGTGAATAATCATTTTCTTGATTTGGTAGTATAATGGAACTTTAAGATAGCCTGATCAGTAGGATTAAACGGACTTTGACCTAAGGCTGATCATGGATATCATATGAGGGTTTTGCATACATGACAAGGTCATTGGATGGTAGCTCGTCACAGGCTTACGTAATACGGTATATAATTGGGAGTTCAGTTTCAGGTTTATAGTGGTGTGACTCTGAAATTAGTGATCATATGATTGAGTTGTTCGGTACAGAATGATGATCATATGGAATCATGGGAGCCCGATTATATATGTCCAATCAGTCCCTCTACTAGCTCCACATAATTCCTTAACGTTTGGCAAATTGATTTGTGTATGCTATTGGCTAGTTTATTATGCATGGATGTTGATGACACAGGATTAGGATGGTAGACAAGATTCTCTCCGGTTGGATTTAGATTTTGTTTTGGATAATAGAGTACACAATTATTCGAACTCCAAATAAAGTTGCCATGATTTTATTTGAGATTGGATTGGAGTTGTAGAAAATTATCCATGAGGACAAGAATATGAAACACAACCGTTTTGTGGAATTTGAAATTTGAATTTTGAAATTTGAATTTTGAATTTTGAAATTTGAAATTTGAAATTTGAATTTGAAATTTGAATTTGAAATTTGAATTTGAAATTCGAATTTGAAATTTGAATTTGAAATTTAAATTTGAAATTTGAAATTTGAAATATGAAATTTGAATTTGAAATTTGAATTTCAAATTTCAAATTCAAATTTTGAATCACAGTCCAAGTAGGATTCGAATTTGTTGTGGAAAATCCACAAGGTTTGAAATTCGAATTTGAGTTGGATTTGGAGAGGATAATCTTGTTAGAATCCTACTTGAATTTTGAATCCAAATCCCAACAAAAGTGGGCGAATTTTTTGAGGATAATCCTCAATGGAAAATTCGGTTTTTGTGGATAAGATTCAAGGGAAAATTCAAGTTTCAATCCTAGTTGAATTTGGATTCTCTCCTTCCCTAAAAGTGGCCGAAATTTTGGAGCCTTTATCCAAGGAAAATTCGGTTATTTTTGGATAAGGTTGAGATAAGATTCAAGCTTGAAAATCCTAGTGGAATTTTTGATTCTCCCTTATCCATAATGGCCGAAATCTTTTGGAAGATTTTCACCTTGTGAATTTCGGATTTTTTGGTTGAAAAAGGGAGATAAAATTCTAGTTAAAATCTTGTTAAGATTTGGATTGGATTTATCTTAGGAAAAACCGAATTTATTGTTAGGATTATCCTATGGAAAAATTCGGATTTTTTGGTTAGAGATAAGGGAGAAAATCTTTTCCTAGTCCAATTCGAATTCAGAGAATCACCTCATGCAGGTCTATAAATAGAGGTCCTGCCACTCCAGTTCTCTCAGACCACGGACTCTCAGGTGAGCAGGCTTATTGTTGCACAGCTCATCGTGACAATAAAGTTCTTTAGAGATCTGGGTGGTCGGAAGAAGACTAGCAGTGCTAGCATACCGATCGAGGTTCAGAGTGCCCACACACTCAGCCATTCGGGAATTGGAGAATAGTAGAGAAGGCTAGTTGGTTGAAGCCTCCGGTCATTCTCCTCCTGCAAGATTGGCGTCCTTGAGGTATGAGTTTTAATTGTTGTTGGTTTATTGTATATGGCATCATGAGATATTTAACGATCTAAAAATTTTTATTGTTCCGCTGCGCCACTCTGATACGTTTTTACCGATTTATTTTCCTACAATTGGTATCAGAGCCATCTCATGACTATGCCATGCACATAAATTAGACAATTACTTAGTCTTTTTATTTATGTATGGATTTGATATTTAGAGAGTGGCATTCTAGGGTTCCTTTATGTTGTTATCATGTATTATGTATAAAGTATGTGGTTATTTTAATTTTTTGAATTATTATAAGCATGCTTGATTATACCGGTTATGGTTCCTTAGAATTTAGAAAAATTGTATCTAGGAATTTTTATGTAACCATGGGAGCAGTTTAATTAACACTGTAATTTTCCCATGGATTTTATTTTGTCTCTTAGAATTTTTATGGATAGAATTTTGTACACCGGAAACGGTATAAGAATTTTTTATGTAATTATTCTTGGAGGAGATTGAAGATTGAAGACCGTAATTTATTTTTTCCCAAAAGTTAAATTTGATTTAAAGATTGAAATTTTGATTGTGTGGAAAATTTCAATTTAATTAGGATACAAATTAATTTTTTGGAGATCCTAATAGGTAAATTGGAATATGGCACGAAAATCGAGACACGACCCCTCGGGATAGGCCGACGGGCCTTGGTGGGGCTGCAGCCCCTGCCCTCAGGCAGGATGGGGCTGCGGCAGCCGCTCTGCAGGCAAACATCACCCACGGCCGCAGGCTTGGCCTGCAGCCGAGGGTGGCGCAGCCTGCCCAAGGCCGGCCGCAGCCTGGGCATGCAGCCTGCCGGCTGCTGCGCCCAGCCTGGGCATGCAGCCTGGCGCTGCAGGCTTGGCCTGCAGCCCGGCAGGCTGCACAAGGGGCAACCGTGGGCTGCCAGCCCCTCCGGGGTTGGTGGCTGGCCACGGCGGCTGCCGCCTTCACAGGCGGCGGTGCAGCAGTCTAAAATTTGAAAATTTTGATTTTTAAATTTGAGATTTAATTTTAAATCATGTTTAAAAAATATGTAATTGAAAATTTGAAATTTTTGGAATTACATATTATTACACATGATGATTAAAATTGTTTAAAATTTGAATTAGAAATTTAAATTTGAAATTCGAATTTGGAGTTTGAATTTGAAATTTAAATTTTTGGAAGTTTAAATTTTAAATAATTCTTGGGATGAGAAATAAATGGAGAGGCTACATAAAGATGGATACAAGAAGACGGAACAAAATTCAAGACCCAAAGAATGCTTTGGATGGAATTTTGTAATCTTTATTTTCTTTGTTCTAGGATGGAACCATGGCTTGGTTATTCTATCAATTATTTTTCTGTGATATGTCATGGATGTATAAATATGTATTGATGGATGTTTTGTATGCATATTTGATAACATGTCATATAGGATAGGTGAGTGCCGCTCATACTATATTGATCATACATAATTTGACAAAACTTGCATGTTTTTCAAAATATTGAGTGGGAGAGGGTTTCAAACAAAACCCACGGCCTCCATTGTTGATCCATATGTGAAAGCATGGTAATGCCTCGCGTCAGTTCTGACCTGACCACACCCCTCGGTAGGTGTTTACCGCCGCCGGTATACTAGATTGGATCTCCTATGTGGAAAACGTGTTCGGGTGCGATCCTATTCATGACCACCCCTCGGTGGCTTGGTAGGACGTGGATCGGGCTACGTAAACAATGGTTATACACTCAAGACTCGTTTAGTTATTAACCTTCCCTAGAAGCTCTGTTAACTAAACTGGCGGCCAAATAAGCGGTTATTAATATATGTCTTAACCTTGGAGGATTTAAGGTAACATATATTAATTGGACGGGGTCCATGTTCCGGCTATTTGTTCTCATGACCACCCCTCGGTGGCTTGGGGCAATAGGTGCTGAGAATTACCGTTGCAATGCTACATGTTTTTTCAAGTTTCATGTAGGAACATACTTGTATGTTTTTATTTGCTAAATTATCCGTATATTTGCTTGGGCTTTGTAATGATATCTAGTATAATTTTATTTCAGTTCAAAATGTCACCGACACCCCTCATTTCAATGCTTACTGAAAATAAATTGAATGGCGACAATTATAAAGATTGGAAAAGAAATCTATTAATAGTTCTCAGCTGCGAGAGACACAAGTTCGTACTGGACGAACCATGCCCACCTGGGCCCAAACCTGACACACCACTTGAGGAGATCCCGGTTGCCTATAATCGTTGGAGAGAATCCAATGAAATAGCTCGATGCTACATCCTTGCTAGCATGACGAGTGCTTTACAAAAGCAGCATGAGACTTATCAAGTTACTGGGGAGATCATGGATAATCTGGAGGACATGTTCGGAGGCCAAGAAAAATTGGCTCGACAGTCCACTATCACCAGCATTATGAACTCCAAGCAAAAGGCGGGTACTCCGGTGAAGGACCATATGATCACTCTAATGGGATTCTTCGCTGAGGCTGCCGAGAATGGTGCTGAGTTGGACTATAACACCCAGATCGAGATGGTGTTCAAGACTCTGTCTAAAGATTTTATGGGGTTTAAGGCCGCATACAATCTGGCGACAAAGGAGTTAGGACTTACCGAGCTCATGAAGCAATTACAGGCTTATGAGTGGATGATCAGGGATGAGGATACGGTCCGACCTAAAGGAGAGGCCAATTTGGCAGAATCTTCTAATCCTTCACGGAAGAGGAAGAGGCCAAATAAGAACCAAGTGGCTTCCAGTTCTTTTAATCCTCCTGTCTCGGACGGGAAGAAGAAGAAGAAGAATAAGAAGCCAAAGGACCCTAAAAAGTCCAAATGCTTCCATTGTGGGAAGGTAGGTCACTTCAAGAAGGCTTGCCGGGAATTCCTAGCCTCCAAGGGCAAGGAAGGTAAGGAACTTCATTACTTAGAAGCGTGTTTGGTGGAAGAATCGAAAGACACTTGGATCATTGATTCGGGCGCCACTAATCATGTTTGTGTTTCTATGCAGGGGTTCGTGGAAACGAGAAGTCTACATGATAGGAGCCTCTCGTTGCGGACTGGAGATGGTAGCTTTGTGGTGGCTGAGGCAGTGGGAGATGTTCACCTTTATTTTGATCAATTTAGGTTTATTTTATTGAAAGACTGTTTTTATGTTCCTAATTTTAGGAGGAACCTTATATCGGTAGCTTATTTAATAAAGGATTCTTATTCAGTTTCTTTTAGTAAAAGAGTTGATATTCGTAGAAATAAGTCTTTTATCTGTTCTGGATGGATGGATGGAAACCTATATTTGATCAGACCAAAGATGTACTCACTGCTTGACACTGAATTAATTGATAACTCTAAAAGGTTGAAAGTTTCTCACTCTAACAAGGCGTATCTTTGGCATTTAAGACTTGGTCATATTAATCAGGATAGGATTCAAAGATTGGTGAAAGACGGTCCTCTGGAATCTCTGGAGGAGGTACGACTTCCCCAATGTGAGTCTTGTCTAGAGGGTAAGATGACTAAGAGGTCTTTTGGAGCTAAGGGTACAAGGGCACAGGAGCTCTTAGAAATTGTGCACACTGACGTATGTGGCCCCATGAACGTCACAGCACGAGGAGGGTTCGAGTACTATGTCTCTTTCATAGATGATTACTCGAGGTATGAATATGTGTATCTGATGCACTGCAAGAGCGAAACCTTTGATAAGTTCAAAGAGTATCGTGCGGAAGTGGAAAAGCAATTGGATAAATCCATAAAGACACTTCGATCTGATCGAGGTGTCTTTATGGATTTATCCAATTGCTTTTCCACTTCGATCTGATCGAGGTGGCGAATACCTCTCCGATGAATTTCTAGGACATCTTGTAGAGAATGGGATATTATCCCAATTGACTGCACCTGGTACTCCACAACAGAATGGTGTAGCCGAAAGGAGAAACAGGACCTTATTGGATATGGTACGGTCCATGATGAGTTACTCAACGCTGCCATTATCATTTTGGGGACATGCTTTACAAACGGCGTGCTATATTCTGAACCAGGTTCCGAGCAAATCAATTCCTAGAACTCCGTATGAATTGTGGCGTGGCAGGAAGCCCTCCCTTGGACATATGAGAATATGGGGCTGCCCGGCACATGTACTGGATGGGGATGCGAAGAAGTTGGAACCAAGATCAGAATTGTGCATGTTTGTAGGGTATCCAAAGGGAACTAAAGGAGGTCTGTTCTATAACCCGAAGGAACAAAAGGTCATTGTCTCAACCCATGCCTGTCAGTCCGCTACTCTTGTTTCATCTTGCTAGTTGCTTTCCTTTATTACCTACATCACGAATAGACTAATGAGCTAAAGCTCAGTAAGTACAAACATACATACAAGTAAATAAGCTAAAAACACCACTCTAGGGTTAGTTAACTTAGGACCAATTATTTTATTTAGTCCTATACTACTTGTTCTTTCTATTCTATTTCTTTCTTTTCTTTGCTTTACTTTATCTTGCTTAATCTTTCACTTGTGGGCCCGTGGTTGGACGTACCTAGTGCGCACAGACCAATAGAGGATCAGGGGAGTGACCCACCGATCAACCCTAAGGTCATCTCTGGATTACTGACCTTATAGGTAGTAAGTCATGCCATAAACTACCTCATTATTAACGAGGCAGCGCCACACTTCTGGGGTGGAGGCAGGAAGTTAAGCCATAAACTACCTCATTATTAACGAGGCAGCGCCACACTTCTGGGGTGGAGGCTATCTGGGAACCTCACAACTGGGGAGGCCGGTATGCCAACCTTAACTTTTAAGTCTTATTATTTGACTTAACTTATTCCTCTTTTCTTTTTCTAATCTTGCTTACCATTCTCGTGAACATGTTAGTATCATGTCACAAACTGAATAGCTTAAATGTGTATATATATAACACAACTTTATGGTAAGTCCATTCGTGAGTAGACAATTAAATGTCTGTACTTACCTTATCAATCTCTTCTCCTTTTCTCTCCAGGATCTTTGATCGCCCTCCTTGTAGGTCGATTTTTGGATCCTACAGACAAACTGTCTGTTAATTTCATTTCCATTTATAGCTTTTATTTTTCATTAAAAAAACTTAAACAGAACCTATTTACAACTTTTTGGGCTTTATTTATCATTTTCCCAATTTTTCCCAACTTTTGCAAAATTACGATTTTGCCCCTATATTTTGGCAAAATTGCAGTTTTACCCCTGACGGAATTTTATTGATCCAGACTGCATTTTTGGCCCTCAGGAACTTTTCTGACTCTTTTCTAATCATTACCGGGTTCGTTTCTATTATATTTCCACTTTTCACTTTCCCGACCCTCGGGAAGCACTATTCCGACTCTTACGTCGGTTTAGTGATTTTCTATCGTTTCGGAGCCTCAAATGGACGTTTCACTGGTATTTAAAACGTTCATCTAGACATTCCCGACCTAGGTCTACGAGACTCGGATTTTCCGTACCCGACTCGGACCTTTATTTCTTTTCTAAAAACGCCCCCCCTCGGGGTCGGTTTTCCGTTTCACTCGCGTTTTACATTTTCAAGGGGACGGGTTACTATTCTCGAACCACCCCTTAGATTTTCCTTATTCAATTTTCTGTTAGGGACTCGGGTTTCCGACCCGACCCTAAACTTTTTATTTTTAAATTTCTATTTTACCCAGAAAGCCGTTTTCGAAATTTCGGCAGCATTTCGGCGTAATTTTAAGGCTACCGGCGTTAGGTACACCTCCAACCATATGTACCTGCCACGTACTATACCACAAGCCTATTTTATGTAAAAGTTTTCCAAACTTTTACATAAAAGCTCACAAATTTCCAATTTCACATTTTTAACCACATTACAAAATTTTTTCACAATTTTACCCTTAGTTTTGGTTTCGGTTTTCACCACCAAACCGAACCAAAGTTTCTCAAACTTTTCAACCACTTGTTAGGCTATTCAATGCCATTTTTCTAACACTTTTTCAAGCCCATTTCCTTGTACTTTTCAACTAAATTCTTAGGGTTTTTAAACACTTAAAACCCACGGCCTCATTAGTGAAAAACATGCCAAATTTTCTTTTCATTCTTTCAATCAAAATTTCATCATTCACATCATAAAATGCATGATTTCAATTAACCAAACATCACCTAAAAGCATGAAAATTTTTCTTCCAAAACCCTAAGTAGCCCCACGGCCACTTTGAGTAAATGAACACCAAAATTTTTCCAAGCTTTTCCATAGTGAAATTCATGCTTTATTCTTAACAAAATTCAACTTGGAAGCATGTTAACACATAAACCACACAATTTTCTCATTGGTTACCTAAGGTAACCCATGGATTTTCCTTTGAAAAACCAACCAAAATTTGGTTTTTCTTTAAACAAATTACATGGTTTTCTTACTTATTACAACCTTAACAAAACCCAACATTAATTTCCATGAAAAGCAACCAAAATTTTTCCATCTTCCTATCACTATTCACCCACGGATTTTATGAAGAAAAACCATGAAAAATTAAGTGAAAAAGGAAGTTACCTTGGTCTAATGCTTCCTTTGTCTTCTAGGAACACTTTGACACTCTTTTTGTGAAGAAATTTTGAAGAAATCCTTTGGTTCTCCTTTGGTCACTCACGGCTCACCATGGAAATGCCTTAGCAAATTTTTCTCTTAGTTTTTGCTTGAAATTTGGTCTCGGCCTTTTGATTCAAAAGTGGCCGACTTATGCAAACCAAAAGCCAATTAATTTGGCTCTAAACCAATGAAATTGTGACACCTTTCATGCTTAATTCTTCTCCATTTTTCAAAAATTAAAAAGGTTAATTTTTTGCTAAATCTTGGCCTTTGGATCAAAAAGCAAATGAATCATGGCCATTCATTTTACCTAACACCAATTTCTTTCCATTTCTTAAATGGATTTATGATGTCATAATTACTAAAGTGAAAGTTGACTTTGACTTTCACTATTCACATTAATTCGACTACTTTTTGACCGATGCCGGTTCGAGTCGAAATTTTCCTGGAATCGTCCCGGCGTGTTCCTGAGGTCTCCTGTGCAGTCGGATCAATTTAAATTGCTTCCGTTTGATCAAAATCAATCCCGGAAGTTTACCGTCTTTTTGAGCTCCGGTTAGGGTTTCAATGCCGGTTTTGGCACCGTTTCACCCGTTTCAACTCAGTGAATTTTTCCAACACTGAATTCTTACTCGTCAGTATTGTTAGAACATTTTAATATATTCTAAACAATATAAATACATCTATTTCACTCTTTAAATAGTACAAATTATTATATACATATATTTGTACTTTTCTTACTGTGCTCTTACTTTGACTTGCCATATTCTTATCTTTATACTGTTCAGATACCGAAACTACTCCTTTTTGAGCGTTTTGGGCCTGAATTCACTTTCTTACTCATATACTTTATTCTCTACTTATTTTTGGAGATTTTAATTTCCTCCAAAACATTTATTTATTTCTATCAACACTATAATTTGTCTAATTACAACCATAGTGTTTCTTTACATTCTTACTTACAAAACTCATAGAAAACCCTAGATTAAATTAGGTCACACCGCTAAAATTCTCTGGTCGTCACATTCACCCCTCCTTAAAAATTTTCGTCCTCGAAAATCAGAACAGGTGGGGGTACTTGGCTCTCATCTCATCTTCTCTTTCCCACGTGGCCTCTTCTACATTATGATTTTTCCATAGAACTTTGACCAGCGGGATGCTTTTATTTCTTAATATCTTCTCTTCTCGAGCAAGTATTTGCACTGGTTGCTCTTCGTAAGAGAGATCCTCTCGAACTTGGATTGGCTCATAATCTAGGACATGTGAAGGGTCCGAGATATACTTTCTTAGCATAGATACATGGAAGACATTATGCACTGAAGATAATTCTGGTGGCAAAGCTATCTTATAGGCTACTTTCCCAACCCGGCTAATAATTGGGAAAGGTCCTATGTATCTTGGACTCAACTTTCCTTTCTTTCCAAAACGCATGACACCTTTCATTGGTGCTACTTTTAAGAATACGAAGTCACCCTCATTAAACTCTAGGAATCTTCGTCTTTTATCTGCATAGCTTTTCTGACGACTTTGTGTAGTTTTCATTCTCTGCTGAATCCTTTGGACCGCGTCTATCGTTTCTTGGATAAACTCGGTTTTATGAAGTTCTTTCTCCCTGAGTTCATACCAGTGAATGGGAGATCTACACTTTCGTCCATATAATGCCTCATAAGGAGCCATCCCGATGGACGCTTGATAGCTGTTGTTGTAGGAGAATTCTATCAACGGCAGCTTCTTGTTCCAGGCTCCCTTGAAATCTAAAATACAAGCACGAAGCATATCTTCTAGCGTTTGGATCGTACGCTCAGACTGTCCGTCGGTCTGAGGATGAAATGCAGTGCTGAATCTTAGTTCGGAGCCCATTGCCTCTTGTACACTTTTCCAGAAATTGGATGTGAACCGACTGTCACGATCTGACACTATTGTTGTCGGTATTCCATGTAATCTCACAATGTTGGCAATGTACAATTCTACGAATTTCTCTAATGTGTATGTCATCTTTACGGGTATAAAGTGAGCAGATTTGGTCAATCGATCCACCACTACCCATATCATGTCAAATCCTTCACTTGTCTTGGGTAGCCCGACCACGAAATCCATGGTTACGTGCTCCCACTTCCACTCTGGAATCTCTAATGGCTGCAGCTCTCCGGCTGGCCGCTGATGCTCTGCTTTGACTCTTTGACATGTTAAGCAGCTGCTGATGTGTTTAACAATGTCATTCTTCATCTTTTTCCACCAAAAGTGCTGCTTTAGATCCTGATACATTTTCATACTGCCCGGATGCACTGAATATGGAGTGTCATGGGCCTCTGTCAGGATTTTTTTCTTCAAAACTTCTTCATCTGGTACACAGATTCTTCCTTGGAAGAGTAAAGTTCCGTCTTTGGAGAGGTGGAACTCTGACTTGTCATTCTTAGAGGCCTCTTCTTTAAGCCATTTGAAAGCAACATCTAGCTCTTGAGCCTCTTTAATCTCCTCAAGAATTGTTAGTTTGAGTTGCATTGCCGCTAATTTTCCTGAAATTATCTCTACTCCCAACAAGGAGATCTCATGTTGAAGTGGCTTGGGCAGCTTATCGATGGCTATTTGCTCTGGCATCGTTGATTTACGACTCAACGCGTCTACTACTCTGTTTGCCTTACCGGGGTGATATAAGATCTCACAATCGTAATCTTTTACCAACTCCAGCCATCTTCTTTGTCTCATGTTAAGCTCTTTCTGAGTAAAGAAATACTTTAAGCTCTGGTGGTCGGTGAAAATTCTTCACCGAACTCCATATAGGTAATGTCGCCATATCTTCAAAGCAAATATGATGGATGCTAACTCCAAATCATGAGTCGGATAGTTCTTTTCATGCTCTTTGAGTTGTCTTGATGCATAGGCTATTACTTTTCCATCCTGCATCAGCACAGCTCCTAGACCTGTCCTGGAGGCATCGCTATAAATGTCGAAGTCTCCTTCATCCTTTGGAATTGTGAGAATTGGAGCACTGGTCAACCGATTCTTCAACTCTTGAAAGCTTTCTTCACACTTCTTTGTCCACTCGAACTTCTTCTCTTTGCGTGTGAGAGCAGTGAGAGGGGCAGCTAATCTGGCAAATCCCTCTACAAATCTCCGATAATAGCCCGCTAATCTGAGAAAACTCCGGATCTCGGTCACATTCTTTGGAGGAGACCACTTGCTTACCGCTTCGATCTCGGTCACATTCTTTAGAGGATCTCCGGATCCACTTTTGAAACTCCGGTTTGCAAATCCGATGCCGCGGATGTGTCCGGAACGTCGAAAATAGGCCAACGGGCCATTCTTCAATTTTCGGTCTCCGGGTCGCCGTTGATCGGCGTTGACCGCCGTTGACCGGCGTTGACCGGTCGTTGACCAGCGTTGACCACGGCGGCGATGGGAGTGGTGACCATCATCTTGAAGAGCTCAACGAGAGGAACCCATTGGTGGTGTCAATTTCACCAATCGAGGCTCCTATCACCGGAAATCGGCCCTCGAAAAGTCGGCGACGGCGGCGGTATTGGATCTTCATTTTCTGGCGTTGTTGCCCAAAATTGATTTGGGGCTTTTGATCTACGTGTTGTTCTGAGCATTTTGATACCGACCTTGCAACTCAACTCCGCCGGAATAGCGAGATTCGACGGCGGCGATGGCGACGGCGACGACGAACCTTGGGCGGCGCGATCCGGCGGCTGTTGACGTGAAATGAAGCCTGGGTTTTGTTCTACTCTTCACCACGAATCCATTGGGACCGGAATCGTGGCATTTGGACGTCGGACGGCGGAGATACGGCAGTTTGAGAAATTCGGCCACCGGCGGCTTTGGGCAGCGCGTGCGGCGTGCTCCGGCGTCGGTTCGGTCGACTCGGCCCACCGTTGGAATCAGCTCGTCGAGAGCTTTCCAATGGTGCCGGCAGTGTCGAAAACGGAGGTCGGATTCGACTGATGGTTACTGTTCACCTACGGGTGGTGTGGGGAGAAAAAGATAGGAAAAAAAAATAATTGGGGCCCTTTTTGCAAAATCTAAAAATTTCGACCCCTTTATACTAATTTTTTGAAAAATTTTAAGATAGGCTATACTGACTAATTTGGGCGTGCTGAACCCAAATATATCAGTTTTATATCAAGAAAAGGTCATCTTGACCAATTTCTTGATACTGTGGTTAGGCCTACACTGTGTTGACACTACGCACGCATAACGAGGCGTTTTCGCGTGAAATTTCAAACACAGTCTCCCTTGACTAATTTGGACGTGCTGATTTCAAATTTATCAGTTTTACATCCATCTGAGGTCTTCTGGACCAGTTTTCGGGATCTGCATGACCCCGTCTCGAAAAACGTGTCAGGTACCCGATTGACTAATTGAACCTGCTGACTCTTAATATATCAGTTTTATACCAGATTAAGGCCGTCTTGGGCACTAACCTGACACTGCGTTTCTCACTATTCACTATTCTCTATCTGACTGACTAATCTAAACGTTCTGACTTTGATTTTCTCAGTCTATGGGCGAGAAGAGGTCATCTAGACCACTTTTCTCGATACTGTACATCTATTAGGGCAATTATCACTGCTGCGCTCAGATGACCAGTCTGAGCGTACTGATGACTAGCTTATCAGTTCTGTATCATGAAATGGTCGTCTAGACCGGTTTCTTGATATTGCATGTCTTAACGCATACTCACATAATAGGGTGGACCGATTTCACTGTCGATTACCCCTTTCACTACATGAATAGTAATTAAACGTTACTATTCCTGTTTAATTCATTCAACTGAAAAGCACACTGTGCTTATTAACTTAATTACATCATTACATAGTAATTAAGTTTCATAATTCATGAGAGTCATTACAGTGGCTCTCGGCTCATTACACAGCCTTCTACACGGACTCTTACACGTGCGTGTGCATTTCAAACACAGACATGTACTAGTTGAGACTACTCAACATGACCATGTCTTTGAAATACATTCATCTATCTGAGCTGTACACAGCCTCTTACACGATCGTGTACTTGACCGTGTTACACTACACGACTATGTACACTCACACGGCTATTAATAGATAAACAGTCCGAATGGCACACGGTCACTCACACGGCTGTGTATCTGACCGTGTTACTTAAATTGTACTAAAAGACATTAAATTATGTCCATTTTATTCCTTAATGACTTATTACAGGGTAAGTAGGTGTCATGAAAATGGCGGGCCGTATGACCATTTAGCCTGTCGGGTTACAGTTACCGATGTAATCGCCCCAAATTTTATACTTCGATCGCACCCGTCCCTCGGGTGGTACTATTCTGACATAGGGGTCGTTTTCTTACATTAAGAAATTTCTAATGAGACGGTTCACTAATCCTCACAACGTCTGTCCTTCTTTCCCGGACCTAGGTCATCGAGGGGGCTCGGGTTTCCATCCTGATCACATTTTCATCCCTCATTTCCTAAAATATCCCTTTGTGCCGTTTTAGAAATTTCGGCAGCATTTCCGCTTAATTTTTGGGTTTCCGGCGTTTAGGAAACACCTCAAAACCATCTAACCTATTCTAACTTGCCACGTACTAAACCAGAGGCCTAATTTTTACGTAAAAACTCCGCTTTTTACGTAAAAATATTCACATTTCCTCACATTCTCTTTTTCGATATTTCATCCCTTTTTCTTACAATTCCTCAAGTCAGTAAACCATAATTTATACATAATTATTTCTAATAATAAATTGTGGAATCAAGGGATCAAAACCACTACCAAAATCGTTCCCGTCGATGGTCGGGTGAACCGTTCGATCTCGATCGCACAATCTTTGAATCATCGTTCTCCACTTTTGAAACTCTGGTTTACAAATCCGATGCCGCGGATGTGTCCGGAACGTCAAAAATAGGCCAACGGGCCATTCTTCAATTTTCGGTCTCCGGGTCGCCGTTGACCGCCATTGACCGGTGTTAACCGGTCGTTGACCAGCGTTGACCACAGCGGCGATGGGAGTGGCGACCACCATCTTGAAGAGCTCGACGAGAGGAACCCATTGGTGGTGTCAATTTCACCAATCGAGGCTCCTATCACCGGAAATCGACCCTCGAAAAGTCGGCGACGGCGGCGGTGTTGGATCTTCATTTTTCGGCGTTGTTGCCCAAAATTGATTTGGGGCTTTTGATCTACGTGTTGTTCTGAGCATTTTGACACCGACCTTGCAACTCAACTCCGTCGGAACAGCGCGATTCGACGGTGGCGATGGCGACGACGACGGTGAACCTTGGGCGGCGCGATCCGGAGGCTGTTGACGTGAAATGAAGCCTGGGTTTTGTTCTACTCTTCACCACGAATCCATTGGGACCGGAATCGTGGCATTTGGACGTCGGACGGCGGAGATACGGTGATTTGATAAATTCGGCCACCGGCGGCTTTGGGCGGCACGTGCGGCGTGCTCCGGCGTCGGTTCGGTCGACTCGGCACACCGTTGGAATCAGCTCGTCGAGAGCTTTCCAATGGTGCCGGCGGTGTCAAAAACGGAGGTCAAATTCGATGGTCGGTCACTGTTCATCCTCGTGTGGTGTTAGGGGAGGAAATGAGATTTGGAAAAATTATGGGGGCTATTTTTTCAATAGTCCCAAAAATTCGTCCTTTTATACTAATTTTTTGAAAAATTTTAAGATAGACTATACTGACTAATTTGCCGTGCTGAACCCAAATATATCAGTTTTATCTTCATCCGAGGTCATCTCGACCAGCTTCCCGATACCACATGGCTCCCGGTCAAAAATTACTTTTTGTGCTCAAATGACTAATTTGAGCATTCTGATTCCAAATATATCAGTTTTATATCAAGAAAAGGTCATCTTGACCAATTTCTTGATACTGTGGTTAGGCCTACACTGTGTTGACACTGTGCACGCATAACGAGGCGTTTTCGCATGAATTTTCAAACACAGTCTCTCTTGACTAATTTGGACGTGCTGATTTCAAATTTATCAGTTTTACGTCCATCTGAGGTCTTCTGGACTAGTTTTCGAGATCTGTATGACCCCGCCTTGAAAAATGTGTCAGGTGCCCTATTGACTAATTTGGGCGTCCTGAGTCTAAATATATCAGTTTCGGGGGGATAAAAGGTCGTCTTGACCCTCATCCCGATACTGCGTATCCCTTAAACAAAATCTACATTTTATGCTCAATTGACCAGATTAAGCCTGCTGACTATTAATATATCAGTCTTATGCCAGATTAAGACCGTCTTGGCCACTAACCTGACACTGCGTTTCTCACTACTCACTATTCACTAATCACTGTTTACTATTTGACTGACTAATCTGAGCGTTCTGACTTTGATTTTTTCAGTCTCTGGGCGAGAAGAGGTCATCTAGACCACTTTTCTCCATACTGTACATCTATTACGGCAATTATCACTGCTGCGCTCAGATGACCAGTCTGAGCGTACTGATGACTAGCTCATCAGTTCTGTATCATGAAATGGTCGTCTAGACCGGTTTCTTGATATTGCGTGTATCAACGCATACTCACATAATAGGGTGGACCGATTTCACTGTCGGTTGCCCCTTTCACTGCATAAATAGTAATTAAACGTTACTATACTCGTTTAATTCATTCAACTGAAAAACACACTGTGTTTATTAACTCAATTACATCATTGCATAGTAATTAAGATTCATAATTCATGAGAGTCATTACAGTGGCTCTCGGCTCATTATACAGCCTTATACACAGACTCTTACACGTGCGTGTGCAACGCAACACGGGCGTGTACATTTCAAACACGGGCGTGTACTAGTTGAGACTACTCAACACGGCCATGTCTTTGAAACAAAAGCATCTATCCGAGTGGTACACGGCCTCCTACACGGTCGTGTACTTGACCGTGTTACACTATACGGCCATGTACACTCACACGGCTACTAACAGATACACAGCCCGAATGACACACGGTCACTCACACGACCGTGTACCTGACCGTGTTACTTAAATTGTACTAAAAGACATTAAATTATGTCCGTTTTATTCCTTAATGACTTATTACATGGTAAGTAGGTGTCATGAAAATGGCGGTCATTACAGTTAGTGACTAATAAAATTCTATCGTTATATGGTACCGATCCCTATCGGTACTAAACTGCTCTCCTTTGAGAGTTCGATAACTACCTTTTAATCGTGGTTAATTAATTTATTTACCCAATAAATTAATTAACATCTCTCTCTCTCTTCCTATCTCGGTTTTGTTGGTTAACCAACTAGTCAACTAACCGTGTACCTTACATATTGATTTTATAGCCAATCGGGCTACCTCTACTGATTTGAAAAATCGTTATGGAAAATGTCCTGCATTTTTTTTCTTCATGAAATACCTTTCCTTAAGATTTAAACACAATCCTGTTTTTCACCCCGTTGGAAGGTGATGGTGTTTACTTAAAACCATTTTCTCATTTTAAAGAACAAATTTTGGTGTTCACTTGAAAGGTGGTTTTTGAACCCTTTTTCGAAAAACTATGTAGAACTTGCTTAAAACGATCGAGTTTGTGAAATCAATGAACATGACATTTTTAGGCCTCCACGGGATGAACAACTTCTGTGTTCAACTCAGAGCTCAGTTCAAACTCTATCAAGTCCTAAACACTACAAACCCGTGGCTAAAATCTGTCCTAGTTTTAGAAAATTTCTAGTTTTTTAGTTAATTAAAAATCACTCTGTTTGGGGCCCTAAACGGCCGAATTTTTGAAATTCATGCAAGCCAGCTTTTAGTCTTCGACAGATCTATGTTTTTCGTGTTGAGCCCAAGACCCAGTTCGGACTCTAAGTTACCCGTTTTTATAAAAATCTGAGACTATTCCCTATTCCCAAGTTTCCAGTCCTAATTTTGACCTCCGTTCAGAAATCATCCCGAAAACCTATCTTAATATCATTTTTGGCCAAAGGCTATTTGATACAAAAATGTCTGTATCGAAATTTCCTAGAATTTTTTTTGTTTTGCAAAAACTCAAAATCTATCCATAACATGCTCAAAACTCAACAAAACCATGGCGAGAAAAGTAATATTTGATCCGGAGATATGCAGTATCAAGAAATTGATCAAGATGACATTTTCTTGATATAAAACTGATATATTTGGAATCAGAATGCTCAAATTAGTCAATTGAGCACAAAACGAGAATTTTGATCGAGAAATATACAGTACCAGAAACTGACCGAGATGACCTCGGATGAAGATAAAACTGATAAATTTGGATTCAGGAGATCCAAATTAGTCAATATAGCCTATCAAAATGCTCAAATTAGTTAATTGAGCACAAAGGTAATTTTTGACCGAGAATTCGCAGTATCGGAAACTGGTCGAAATGATCTCAGATGGAAATAAAACTGATATATTTGGGTTCAGCACGCCCAAATTAGTCAGGATAGCTCATGTTGAAAATTTGGACAAAAAGGGTATAAAAGGGCGAAATTGCAGAAAAGGCCCCATAATTTTCATTTTCTAGATTTTCTCCCCCACACCTACACCGTCGGTGAACAATAACCGACCATCGGAAACGGTGTCCGTTTTCGACACCGCCGGTCTCGTTGGAAAGCTCTCGACGAGCTGAGTCCAACGGTGTGCTGAATCGACGGAACCGACGCCGGAGAACGCCGCACGCGCTGCCCGAAGCCGCTCGTGGCCGGAAATTTCAAACGGCCGTATCTCCGCCGTCTGACCTCCGATCAAGGTGATTCCGGTCCCAAAAGTTTCGTGGTGAAGAGGAGAACAAAACCCATGGCTCGTTTCACTTCAACAGTCACCGGATCGCGCCGCCCAAAGCCGCGCCGTCGCCGCCATGAAGCCGCCGTGGAATCCGTCGATTCCGGCGGAGTTGAGTGACGTGGTTGGTACCAAAAGACTCAGAGTGATGTGTAAAGCAAAAGCCCGCAAACAATTTCGGGTAACAACCCCGGCACGGCGGAGATTCAACGCCGCCGCCATGGGTCGACTTTTCGAGGCTGATTGTCGACGACCGGAGCCTCCAATGGTGAAATTGACACCACCAATGGACTCTTCTCGTCGAGATCTTCAAGGTGGACACCTCCATTGTTCGCACCGCCGCGGTTCAACGCCGAAGTCAACGCCGGTCAACACGGTCAACGCCAATCAACAGTGACCCAGGGGCGGAAAAATGAAGAATGGCCGTTGGCCTATTTTCGACGTTCTGGACACATCCGCAGCATCAGAATTGACAACAGGGATTCCGAACGTGAAGAACAGTGACAAAAAGTTTGTGCGGTCGAGACCGAACGGTTTGTCCGATCGCCGACGGGACGATTTCGTTAGCGATTTTGTTTCCCTTCATTCCTTATTTATGTATTGGAATGATTTATATGTAATTTGTATTCAAATTGTAAAAAGAAAAGAAAAAGAAAAGAGTAAAATGAATGAAATGTCAGAAAAAGAAAATGTATGGGAAATGTGAATATTTTTACGTAAAAAGTTGAGTTTTACGTAAAAATTAGGCGTCTGTTATAGTACGTGGTAGAATAAAATAGGTTAGATGGTTTTGAGGCGTTTCCTAAACGCCGGAGACCTAGAAATTTAGCGGAAATGCTGCCGAAATTTTGAAAACGGCATTAAGGGCATTTTGGTGAAAAATGGGAGGCAAATTGTGTTCGGTAATGGAAACCGAGCCCCTTCGATGAGTTAGGCTCGAAAAATGGGAAAATGAACCTTTGAGGAATAGTAAACCGTCCCTCCGAGGTTGTGAAATGCAAAGGAACAGAAAAACCGACGTCAAGGGTATTTTAAGAAACGAAAGGTAAATTTGAGGTCAGGATGAAAACCCGAGCCCATTCGGTGTCTAAGGCTCGGGATTAGCATAACAAACATTTAAGGAGTAGTGAAATACCCATTTAAGGCTCTGAAACGTGAGAAAAACGAGAAACGACCCTAGGTGTCGGAATAGTACCACCCGAGGGTCGAATGACCAATAGTCGTCTATGGAACAGCAATGGATGCTGTAAAAGTGTGTAAAACCTTAAGAAATATTATTTTATGATATTTGGGCTTAGAAAATCCGGTTAAAAGTCACAATAAGCATATAACGGTCCCGAGACCCGTCAGGGGCAAAATGGTCATTTTGAACAAAAATTTCCGAAAGGCTCGGAAAGGACCGTGAATGCCTAAGGATAGTTAAAATGAAATTATAAAAGTTAAATTGGGTCTTAAACCAACAAAAAGTAGGTTTATGAAAAGAAATCAAATCAGGGGCAAAATGGTAATTTTGCCAAGAGTTAGTGTAAAAATGGAAAATGGGATTTTAGATTCCTAAGACCATTTACGGGAAATAAAACGTAGAATTTTTACGTTTTACTAAATTTTGAATATGAAATGAAGATTTAGAATAACCGTGGTTATTCCGGTTATAGGAACCCGATCTAGACACGACAAAGGAACGTCTGCGGAGCCGGGGAAGGAAATGCTAGCGAAAGTATCTGTAAGTTCGAACATTTAATTGACTGCAACATGAATAGACTATTATGTCTAAGTGTGATATGTGTAAGTTCCAGCATTCATTTGTCTGCTCATGAACATTCTGATGTTGTTCATTATATGAATGAATTGATCTGTTATATCTAGGTTTATGTGCTATATGAATGTTTCATAGCGCGATGCTATGATAAATGTTAGGTAAGCTCAGATATTTACATGTCTGCCGCATGAATTACTATTTGATTGATTTAAGTACTTTTCGTACAAACTTGTAAAGTCCTACGGGTAATAGGGGTGTAGTTAAACTAACTCACCTAATGAAATGAGAAATTATAAAGTGTATAAATAATACACTATAGAGAAGTGTTAGGGCACTATAGTGTGGTTAATTAAAAACACACATAAAGAAATAAATGTAAAGGCCTACGGGCAATAAGGGTTCCACCGTGGGATGATTCATATGAATGTCGCCAGTGGGAAACTATAAGAAAGATCGTAATGAAACCACTAAGGCGTACCGCCCCTCCAACATAGTGGTGGAGGTTTTTCTCAGATCCTACAAGGATATCAGGGCTGTGGAGGCCGATGTTCTAAGGTCACTCCTTAGACCTTCCCAATCAGCGTGCTAATAATCATCGATACTGCCATAAACAGAGCTCTAAACTAGAAATCAAATAGAGAATAAACAATCAATAAAATGATAAAAATCATAATTGAGCATAACCGAAGCTTATGCTAGAGTAATGTAAATTCGGTTAGGGTATGTGAATAGTATCCCGATAGAGTAAAGTGAATAGTAACCAGTTAGGCTAACTATTACTATTCATCAATCAAAGGTCAAAATTACTATTCATAAGAAATTGAGTTTTAGTGTTTTTGAATCAATATGATTCTTACTATGTATGTTTGAACTTACTGAGCCTGTTAGCTCATCAGTTTGTTCATGTTGTAGGTAAGAAACCTGTCCAGTAGATTTCTGAATGGCGACAGGATGCGAGCGTGTCAAAGGGATAGGGAATCCACTGTGGATATGGTCCTGCTACAAGTTTTTCACTGAGTGTTAAAAGAAAAGACATGTATTGTAAAAAGATTTGATTTAGGTATTAATATATAAAGTATGTTTGTACTTTTAAAAAGTGACAAACATAGTTTAGTTTAATTACGTTATGTTTAGAAACAAGAAAAAGTATTTAAAAAAAAAATGATTCCAAATTTCACAAAGGGGTTTAAAGGAAAGAAAAGTATTTAGGCGACCCGATGAAGTTTACGAGCTATTTCAGTCGGCTAAGGAGCTTGATTGTAATAGTTTCGGTGGACCGAGGTCGGGGGCACCACAGGAACATAGGAGAAAAGGAACCAAAGATGCATTAAATGCATTGCTAAAGTAAATAGTGATTTGTCTTCACCTTTTAAATTTTTTAATCAAAAACAACAAGGCATGTGTTCCTTGTTTTGTAGGAAAATTTTCCACATTATCTCCTAGGGCTATGTTTGGCTGCCCACAAACATAGTTTTTGAGGGAAGAATTTCATCTGCAAAGGCTTCTCTTAGCAGTCTAATTTCCTCTAACGGTGTTCGCCCCTTTTTCGGCTGTGTTCTAAACCTTGACCAAAAATGGATTCTCTTGATCTGATTCTTATTCTATTTATTTCTAGATGGGTTGTAGTACCTATGAGCCCACCCTAAGTCTGTTACTGTTCATCTACGGTACTGTGGTTGTGTCTTAAACTGTGCTGACACTACGCACGTATAGTATAACATTTTCATGTGAAATTTTAGACACAGGCTATCCTAACTAATTCGGACGTGCTTATTCTGAATTTATCAGTTTTACATCCATCTGAGGTCGTCTGGACCAATTTCTGGGTCTATGTGACTCCTACCTGGAAATCACCTTTTGTGTTCAACTGACTCGTTTGAGCGTTCTGACTCTAAATATATCAGTTTCAAGTTGAGAAAATATCGTCTTGACCCCTTTCTCGATACTGTGCATGTGTGGCGGCCCACCCCTCGTAGAGATCATACAATGCTATTACAGTTGAGCTTTATCGCTAACTGCGATAGATTGTACTCTCATGGGTCGCCGGCTTATCTCTCTCTCTTTTTAAATCATGACGTTTTTGGGAAAAAAATTTTTTTTCTTTAAACATCATGTAAAACATTTCCCACTATTTACTTTGTTGGCAAGTACAAAGTAATTTACATAATACAGTACTTTCGTAAAATATATAATATTACAAAAGACTGTTTCTTTTTCTTTTTTTTTTCCCCTTTTTATCGCTCAGCGGAAAGACTCTGGCAGGACCATATCCCTCGCCCAGTTATCCGATTTGACACGCGCCATCCCGTCCGCATCCAGTCAAACAAGCTACTGAGCTGGTCGCTTACCTGCAACATTAGCAAAAATGATGAGCTACAGGCTCAGTAAGTTCAAACATGCAAGAAATAAAATTTCTATGAATAGACTATTCATCGTGAATAGTACCGTTGACCACTATTCATACATGAATAGTAACTTTAACTACTATTCATACATGAATAGTAACTTTGACCACAACACAGTGTCACAACAGTACATCTACCGCGATGTTAGTACTCTCACTAAACTGTCTTATGCTCAATTATGGCATAGTTTCAGTTTTAGGTAATTATTTTGCTTATGTTCTGGTTTTGAGCTCAGGTTGGCAGTACCATTTAAGTGCGCATGACTGGGAGCGGTACATTAGTGCTGACCTCCACAGCCTTAATCTCATAGCCCCGAAGGCAAAAGTACCTCCCTGTGTGACGCCCCGTGCCCTAAACGGTCCGGACCGTCACTAAAAACTCTATTACTTAACTTGTTTCTTTAGCTTTTACTTATACTTTCTCTTTAAAACCGATACTTAAACTTGCTGAATTTAATACCATAAATTTAGAGGGATTTTTTTTATATATACGCGTACGTATTTACTATTCACGTACGTATACTATTAAAATGCGAAATTTGAAAAACATAAGGATTTAAATTATACATACATAATTATATACTTGTTTATCTGATTACTATTCACCAGATACTATTTAAATATACTACTCATACATATACTGTTTACTGTTCTAAAATACCGTTTAACCTTTACTATTCAAAATACTATTTAACTGTCACCATTCAAAATATTATTTACTCATACTGTGCGGAAGAATACTGGCAGTGTATCCATAACCTCATCCTCACATCCACCTCCGCCGCCATCATCGCCCCTTGGTGTTTGCGCTATAAGAAGCTTATCTACAGCATGAACACACTCCGTGAGCTTTACGCCCAGTAAGTACAACATGTTAACCGCAAAACATGTTTAAAATATAGCACATACGTAAAATCATAGGCATGACATATATCACTAAATAAATCACATACCATATAAGCATATCACATATCAGCTCACATATCATGTCATCACATAACATGTCATAATAGTGAATATAAAACTTCACTTACTTTATGCATGACAGAAGCATCGTGTACCGTATGCACTCTACTGAAAAAGAAAGCGTAGCGAACTATAACTAATGCATGATCCGGTTATGTTCATTTATGCTTCAAACTTCTCTTTTCTTTTCTTGTCTATTTAGGGCCCATGTGTCAGTACCGTGTGCGCGCAGACCAACGGTAACTCCCGAGGTCAACTAATGCCGAAGAGCCATTAACTGATGCTCAACTTTTGGCCTTAACTTTCTTTAACTGGAAACCCCTTTGACTGAAGGAGCCGGTACGACACACCTATTTATTTCCATCTTGTTTAACTGTTCTAGCCATACGCTTCTCTAAGCTGTCCCCAATCCTACGCGGTAGGGATCTATGGCTTCTATCTTGTTCTTTTATCAATCTACTCGATTGTGAAACTATATGCTCTTATGTATGCTCTGCAGCATCGTGTGCAAGATACATACTTAAAATACCAGAAAAGCATCATTTTAAATTCATTTTATCCATACTGTAGGCGGAGTTGTACTTACTTGTCAGCAGACAGTTTATACTCTCGCCTTCGTCACAATACAGGTACCTCCCTGTAATCATAATGCATTACATTAACATTCACTCTTAGGTCACCGTGGTCATTAGTGACTAATAAAAATTCTCGTTATGCGGTACCAATCCTTATCGGTACTAATTGCCCTCTTCTTAAGAATTTGATTTTCTAATCATTGTTAATTAATTTATTTACCCAATAAATTAATTAACATCGCTCTTAGGTCACTCTATCATTAGGAACTAATAAACTTATCGTCGTGTGGTACCGATGCCTATCGGTACCCAACTGCTCTACTTTGGAAAATTTGATATCTAATTTTTAATCGTGCTTGATTAATTTGTCTACTTGACAAATAAATCACCGTCTCTCACAATCCCATTCCGACTTGGTCCTTGACTGGCTAACCGACCAGTCAACTGACTGAATACCTCCCGTATGACCATTTAGCCTGTCGGGTTACCGTTACCGATGTAATCGCCCCAAATATTATACTTAGATCACACCCATCCCTCGGGTGGCACTATTCTGACATAGGGGTCATTTTCTTACATTACGAAATTTCTAATTGGGCGGTTCACTAATCCCGTAAACGTCCGTCCTTCTTTCCTGGACCTAGGTCATCGAGGGGGCTCGGGTTTCCATCCCAATCACATTTTCAGCCCTCGTTTCCTAAAATACCCCTTTGTGCCGTTTTCGAAATTTCGGCAGCATTTCTGCTTAATTTTTGCGTTTCCGGCGTTTAGGAAACGCCTCAAAACCATCTAACCTATTCTAACCTGCCACGTACTAAACCAGAGGCCTAATTTTTATGTAAAAGCTCCGCTTTTTACGTAAACATATTCACATTTCTTCACATTTTCTTTTTCGACATTTCATCCCTTTTTCTTACAATTCCTCAAGTCAGTAAACCATAATTCATACATAATTATTTCCAATAATAAATCAAGGAATCAATGGATCAAAAACCACTACCAAAATCGTTCCCGTCGGCGGTCGGACGAACCGTTCGGTCTCGACTGCACAATCTTTGAATCGACGTTCTCCACTTTTGAAACTCCGGTTTGCAAATCTGATGCTGCGGATGTGTCCGGAACGTCGAAAATAGGCCAACGGGCCATTCTTCAATTTTCGGTCTCCGGGTCGCCGTTGACCGGCGTTGACCGCCGTTGACCGGCGTTGACCACGGCGGCGATGGGAGTGGCGACCACCATCTTGAAGAGCTCGACGAGAGGAACCCATTGGTGGTGTCAATTTCACCAATCGAGGCTCCTATGACCGGAAATCGGCCCTCGAAAAGTCGGCGACTGCGGCGGTGTTGGATCTTCATTTTCCGGCGTTGTTGCCCAAAATTGATTTGGGGCTTTTGATCTACGTGTTGTTCTGAGCATTTTGATACTGACCTTACAACTCAACTCCGCCGGAATAGCGAGATTTGACGGCGGTGATGGCGACGGCGACGACGAACCTTGGGCGGCGCGATCCGGCGGCTGTTGACGTGAAATGAAGCCTGGGTTTTGTTCTACTCTTCACCACGAATCCATTGGGACCAGAATCGTGGCATTTGGACATCGGACGGCGGAGATACGGCGGTTTGAAAAATTCGGCCACCGGCGGCTTTGGGCGGCGCGTGCGGCGTGCTCCGGCGTCGGTTCGGTCGACTCGGCCCACCGTTGGAATCAGCTCGTCGAGAGCTTTCCAATGGTGCCGGCGGTGTCGAAAACGGAGGTCGGATTCGACTGATGGTTACTGTTCACCTACGTGTGGTGTAGGGAGAAAAAGATAGGAAAAAAAAAATAATGGGGGCCCTTTTTGCAAAATCTAAAAATTTCGACCCCTTTATACTAATTTTTTGAAAAATTTTAAGATAGGCTATACTGACTAATTTGGGCGTGCTGAACCCAAATATATCAGTTTTATATCAAGAAAAGGTCATCTTGACCAATTTCTTGATACTGTGATTAGGCCTACACTGTGTTGACACTACGTACGCATAACGAGGCGTTTTCGCGTGAAATTTCAAACACAGTCTCCCTTGACTAATTTGGACGTGCTGATTTCAAATTTATCAGTTTTACGTCCATCTGAGGTCTTCTAGACCAGTTTTCGGGATCTGTATGACCCCGTCTCGAAAAACGTGTCAGGTGCCCGATTGACTAATTTAGGCGTCCTGAGTCTAAATATATCAGTTTCGGGGGGAGAAAAGGTCGTCTTGACCCTCATCCCGATACTGCGTATCCCTTAAACAAAATCTATATTTTGTGCTCAATTGACCAGATTGAGCCTGCTGACTATTAATATATCAGTTTTATGTCAGATTAAGGCCGTCTTGGCCACTAACCTGACACTACGTATCACACTATTCACTATCTGACTGACTAATCTGAGCGTTCTGACTCCGATTTTGTCAGTCTCTGGGCGAGAAGAGGTCATCTAGACCACTTTTCTCCATACTGTACATATATTAGGGCAATTATCACTGCTGCGCTCAGATGACCAGTCTGAGCGTACTGATGACTAACTCATCAGTTCTGTATCATGAAATGGTCGTCTAGACCGGTTTCTTGATATTACGTGTCTCAACGCATACTCACATAATAGGGTGGACCGATTTCACTGTCGGTTGCCCCTTTCACTGCATAAATAGTAATTAAACGTTAATATACTCGTTTAATTCATTCAACTGAAAAACACACTGTGTTTATTAACTCAATTACATCATTGCATAGTAATTAAGATTCATAATTCATGAGAGTCATTACAGTGGCTCTCGGCTCATTATACAGCCTTATACACAGACTCTTACACGTGCGTATGCAACGCAACACGGGTGTGTACATTTCAAACACGGGCGTGTACTAGTTGAGACTACTCAACACGGCCATGTCTTTGAAACAAAAACATCTATCCGAGTGGTACACGGCCTCCTACACGGTCGTGTACTTGACCGTGTTACACTATACGGCCATGTACACTCACACGGCTACTAACAGATACACAGTCCGAATGACACACGGTCACTCACACGACTGTGTACCTGACCGTGTTACTTAAATTGTACTAAAAGACATTAAATTATGTCCATTTTATTCCTTAATGACTTATTACATGGTAAGTAGGTGTCATGAAAATGGCGGTCATTACAACCTACCCCCCTTACAAAATTTTCGTCCTCGAAAATTAGAATAATTCCAGGAAGTCTCTTCTCATGTCTTCTTCCCATTCTCATGTGGCTTCCTCAACACTATGATTCTGTCACAACACTTTTACTAGCGTTATACTTCATTCCTAAGTACCTTATCCTCTTTGAAGAGGATCCGCACGGGTCTCTCCTCGTACGTCGGATCAGCGTATACTACAACGGATTCTTGGCTAAGAACATGGGAGCTGTCTGGCACGTACTTGTTCAGTATGAAGACGTGAAAGACATTGTGCACTGTAACTAACTCGGGAGGAAGCGTTAGTCTATAAGCCACCTTCCTGGCTTTCTCTATTATCTCGAGGGTCCTGTGTACCTAGGACTGAGCTTTTCTTTCTTTTCGAAATGCACCACCCCTTTCATGGGTGCCGCCTTGATAAAGACCAAGTTTCTTACTTGAAACTCAAGGGGTCTATAACGCTTATCGTCAAAATTTTTCTGTCGACTATGCGCTGTATCTAACGTTTCTCGTATCAGCTTCACGTCTGCCATGGTATTCTTGATGATGTTTGAGCTAACTAGTCGTTTCTCTCCAAACTAGTACTAATGAGCCAGAGATCTGCATTTCCTTCCACAATGTGTCTCGTACGGTGCCATTCCTATCTTGGAATGGTAGTTGCTGTTGTATGAGAACTCGCTCAATGGTAGCTTCTGATTCCAATTTCCTTTGAAGTCTAGGACGTAGGTCTCAACATGTCCTCTAACATCTGTATGGTCCTCTCAGACTAACTGTTTGTCTGAGGATGAAATGCTATGCTGAACTCTCACTTGGACCGTAATGCGGCTTGAACACTTCGCCAAAATCTGGAGGTAAAGCGTCCACTACGATCTGAGACGATCTACTCTGGTATTCCGTGCCATTTCACGAACTGTGCCGCATAGATTTCTACTAGTCGTTCCACCGAGTAGCTAACTTTCATTGCTAAAAATCTAACTGATTTCGTCAGTCTATCTACAATCAACCAGATTGCGTCATTATCGTTTGACGTCTTCGGCAGTCCGACTACGAAATTCATCGTAATCTGGTCCTATTTCCACTCGGGTAGCTTAATTTTCTACGATTATCCTGCTGGGCTCTGGTGTTCTGCCTAAACCTTTTGGCACGTAAGGTATCTGGCGACGAACTCGGCAATGTCATTCTTCATTCCAAGCCACCAAAAGCTTTCCTTTAGGTACTTGTACATCTTATTCGCTACCGGATGTACAGAATATGACGTCTCGTAAGGTTCCAAAAGGATTCGCTTCTTGAGTTCTTCATCTTTTAGAACACACACTCTATCTCTGTAGTAGAGTATGTCGTCCTTAAGGATCTTAAACTCTGAACCCTTGTCCTCTATTGTGACGACTAGAGAATTTTAGTGGTGTGACCTAGTTTAATCTAGGGTTTTCTATGAGTTCTGTAAGTAAGAATGTAAAGAAACACTATGGTTGTAATTAGACAAATTATAGTGTTGATAGAAATAAATAAATGTTTTGGAGGAAATTAAAATCTCCAAAAATAAGTAGAGAATAAAGTATATGAGTAAGAAAGTGAATTCAGGCCCAAAACACTCAAAAAGGAGTAGTTTCGGTATCTGAACAGTATAAAGATAAGAATATGGCAAGTCAAAGTAAGAGCACAGTAAGAAAAGTACAAATATATGTATATAATAATTTGTACTATTTAAAGAGTGAAATAGATGTATTTGTATTGTTTAGAATATATTAAAATATTCTAACAATACTGACGAGTAAGAATTCAGTGTTGGAAAAAATTCACTGAGTTGAAACGGGTGAAACGGTGCCAAAACTGGCATTGAAACCCTAACCGGAGCTCAAAAAGACGGTAAAATTTCGGGATCGATTTTGATCAAACGGAAGCAGATTAAGTTGATCCGACTGCACAGGAGACCTCAGGAACACGCCGGGACGATTCCAGGAAAATTTCGGCTCGAACCGGTATCGGTCAAAAAGTAGTCGAATTAATGTGAATAGTGAAAGTCAAAGTCAACTTTCACTTTAGTAATTAGACATCATAAATCCATTTACCAAATGGAAAGAAATATGGTGTTAGGTAGGATGAATGGCCATGATTTAATTTGCTTTTGATCTAAAGGCCAAGATTTGGCCAAAATTAACCATTTTTAATTTTTGAAAAAGGTGGAAAGTATTAGGGTGAAAGGTGTTGAAATTTGATTGGTTTAGAGCCAAATTAATTGGCTTTCTTCCATGCATAAGTCGGCCACTTTTGTATCAAAAGGCCGAGACCAAATTTCAAGCAAAAACTAAAAGAAAAATTTGCTAAGTTTTTCTTCCATGGGAGCCGTGGGTGACCAAAGGAAAACCAAGTAATTCCTTCAAGTTTTCTATACAAAAAGTGTGGCAAAACATCACTTGAAGACAAAGGAAGAAAGTGAATAAGGTAACTTCTCTTGGATTGAAATTTTTCTTGGTTTTTCTTCATGAAAACCGTGGGGTGAATAGTGAATTAAGATGGAAAAGTTTTGGTTGTTTTTCATTAAGTTGATGATGGGTTTTGTTATGGGTGTAATGAGGAAGAAAACCATGCAATTGGTTTAAAGAAAAACCAATTTTTGGTTGGTTTTCCGAAGGAAAACCCGTGGGTTACCATTGGTAAGCAATGAGGAATTTGTGTGATTTATGTGTTAACATGCTTTTAACTTATGTTTTGTTAAGAATAAAGCATGAATTTCACTATGGAAAAGCTTGGAAAAATTTTGGTGTTCATTTACTCAAAGTGGCCGTGGGTTTACTTAAGGTTTTGGTGAAAATTTTGCATGTTTCATATGATGTTTGGTTAATTGAAATCATGCATTTTATGATGTGAATAATGAAATTTTTGATTGAAAGCATGAAACAAAAATGATGGCATGTTTTTCACTAATGAGGCCGTGGGTTTAAGTGTTTAAAAACCCTAAGAATTTAGTTGAAAATTACAAGGAAATGGGCTTGAAAAAGTGTTAGAAAAATGGCATTTAATAGCCTAACAAGTGGTTGAAAAGTTTGAGAAACTTTGGTTCGGTTTGGTGGTGAAAACCGAAACCAAAACTAAGGGCAAAATTGTGAAAAAATTTTGTAATGTGGTTAAAAATGTGAAATTGGAATTTGTGAGCTTTTATGTAAAAGTTTGGAAAACTTTTACATAAAATAGGCTTGTGGTATAGTACGTGGCAGGTACATATGGTTCGAGGCGTACCTAACGCCGGAAGCCTTAAAATTACGCCGAAATGCTGCCGAAATTTCGAAAACGGCTTTCGGGGTAAAATAGGAATTAAAAATAAAAGTTTAGGGTCGGGTCGGAAACCCGAGTCCCTAACGGAGAATTGAATAAGAAAAACCTAAGGGGTGGTTCGTGAATAGTAGACCGTCCCCTAAAAATGTAAAATCAGAGTGAAACGGAAAAAAAAAAACCGACCCCGAGGGGGGGCGTTTTTGGAAATGAAATAAAGGTCCGAGTCGGGTACGGAAAATCCGAACCTCGGAGACCTAGGTCGGGAAAGTCTAGATGAACGTTTTAAATACTAGTAAAACGTCCATTTGAGGCTCCGAAACGATAGAAAATCACTAAACCGACGTAAGGGTCGGAATAGTGCTTCCCGAGGGTCGGGAAAGTGAAAAGTGGAAATATAATAGAAACGAACCTGGTAATGATTAGAAAAAGGTCAGAAAAGTTCCTGAGGGCCAAAAATGCAGTCTGGATCAATAAAATTCCGTCAGGGGCAAAACTGCAATTTTGCCAAAATATAGGGGCAAAATCGTAATTTTGCAAAAGTTGGGAAAAATTGGGGAAATGATAAATAAAGCCCAAAAAGTTGTAAATAGGTTCTATTTAAGCTTTTTAATGAAAAATAAAAGCTATAAATGGAAATGAAATTAACAGACAAAGTTTGTCTGTAGGATCCAAAAATCGACCTACAAGGAGGGCGATCAAAGATCCTAGAGAGAAGAAGAGAAGAGATTGATAAGGTAAGTACGGACATTTAATTGTCTACTCACGAATGGACTTACCATAAAGTTGTGTTATATATATATACACATTTAAGCTATTCAGTTGTGACATGATACTAACATGTTCACGAGAATAGTAAGCAAGATTAGAAAAAGAAAAGAGAAATAAGTTAAGTCAATTAATAAGACTTAAAAGTTAAGGTTGGCGTACCGGCCTCCCCAGTTGTGAGGTTCCCAGATAGCCTCCACCCCAGAAGTGTGGCGCTGCCTCGTTAATAATGAGGTAGTTTATGGCTTAACTTCCTGCCTCCACCCCAGAAGTGTGGCGCTGCCTCGTTAATAATGAGGTAGTTTATGGCATGACTTACTACCTATAAGGTCAGTAGTCCAGAGATGACCTTAGGGTTGATCGGTGAGTCACTCCCCTGATCCTCTATTAGTCTGCGCGCACTAGGTACGTCCAACCACGGGCCCACAAGTGAAAGATTAAGCAGATGAAGTAAAGCAAAGAAAAGAAAGAAATAGAATAGAAAGAACAAGTAGTATAGGACTAAAGAAAATAATTGGTCCTAAGTTGACTAACCCTAGAGTGGTGTATTCAGCTTATTTACTTGTATGTATGTTTGTACTTACTGAGCTTTAGCTCATTAGTCTATTCGTGCTGTAGGTAATAAAGGAAAACAAACAGCAGTATGAAGCAAGAGTAGCGGACTGGCAGGCAGATCCCAGCGATGTCATGGACGGGTTATGGTTCCGTTTCGCAGAATTCCGCTGTACTCAAGGTGTAAAAGAAAGAAAGTGTAATAGTGAGATATATATATAAAGACAAGACAAGAGTGTAGTATGTAAAGTAGTGAAACAAGCTTAAAAGTATGTTTCTATTTTTACGTACTTTAAAGTAACAAGACTCCAAAATATATTTTGGGAAAAACTATTAAGAAGTACGTATATATTTATGTATACACAATTTTCAAGAATTAGTAGTTTCCTCCAGTTAAAGAAAAAAAAAATATTCCTAGTTTTTCAAGAACAAATCTTTTAAACCCCAAGGAGAAGAAAGCTATAGAAACAAGCAAGCTAAGTAAGACTAAGCAAGGAATAAAGAAATCAAGCAAGATAAGGTGGACGACCTAAGCTAGAGGGGTCGCCCACAAGAGTTGGTATCAGAGCGAGCGGTTCTACTATCGACCTTCCATGACATCTCAGCATCTGCACCTGCTCAGTCCAAGTAAGTTAATTTTAGATAATCAATATCTAATTTAGCACTAAACCATGTTGCTATTGTTATAGGTCAGACACAGCAACATGGTTTGCACACGAGCTGAGCAAGCTCAAGAAGCAGACTTAGCCGCTGTCCTAGCCAACATACAAGCTCGGCTAGAGGCACAAGAAACACAGAACCAGAGACTGCAAGAGTTACTGGAACAGAGGAATGGGGCCCAAGTGAATTTCCCTCCACCTCAAGCACCAGTACCGGAGCCACAACCAGCTCCTGAACCAGTAGCACCACCAGTCCGAATGGTATCTGAAGTAGCAATAGGTGCCCGAGCTGGAGCCAACCAGGGATCATTGTATGAACGATTCCGAAAGATGAAGCCAAAAGAGTTTGAGGGATCTATAGAACCCTTAGAGGCTGAAGAGTGGTTAGCTTCACTACAGACCATTTTTGAGTTTATGGACCTAACAGACCAAGAAAAGGTCCTTTGCGCCTCCTGCATATTAACGAAGGATGCTCGTTATTGGTGGGAGACAGTAAAGATGCGAAGGGACGTTAGATGGATGACCTGGAATGACTTCCTGGGAGAATTTAACAGGAAGTATTTCAACCTTGACACCCTACGAGCTCAACAAAGAGAGTTCGATGAGCTGAGGCAAGGCGAGATGACAGTGACCGAAGCCTGCCGCAAATTCGACAGATTAGCTCGACTGTGTCCACATTTGGTACCCACAGAAGAAGAGCGGGTACGGAGGATGATCAATATGTTCCGACAAGATATAGCCCTAAATGTGGAAAGTGGCGAGACCCTGCCAACCACTGTAGCGGACTGTGTAAGCAGAGCTATGAGGGCCGAGAATCGTCTGAACCGAGTTAAGGAAGAAAGAACAAAAGTCTGGGAGGAGAAGAAGAAAGAAAGAGATCTTGCGAAGCAGACTCAGAAGAACAACCAAGCTGGCCAAAGTAATAAATCTGGTCAAGGAATGAAGCCTGGTCAGAAAAATAACCAGAACCAGCAGAACACCAATAAGCGAAAGGGAAACCCAAATGAAAATTGGGGCCAAAATACTCGCAACACTCAGCAAAGGCAAGGCTTAGAAGGAGTACAGAACCGACAGCCATGCCCAAAATGTGGAAGATTGCACAAGGGCGAGTGCAAGCTGGGGAATACCGCATGCTTTGTTTGTGGTAGAGAAGGCCATTATGCTAGAGTCTGCCCATCCAACCAACAGAACCAGCCGGGATCCTTTCAGTCCCGACAGACGAGCCAGGTCCATGCTATACAAGGATCGCATACTCAACCTGGACGCCAAGAAAGTATACCAAAGACCGAGGCACATCTATTAGCCTACACCAGGGAAGATGTAGAGGCAGGCACCTCGAATGTGGTGACAGGTCAGCTTCTTGTCGCCCAAAGCCCTGCACTTATTTTATTTGACTCCGGTGCATCGCATTCATTTGCCTCACTTAGCTTTGTAGAAAGAGTTAGTCATGCCAAGGATAAAATTGGCCAAGTGTTTAAAACCACCTTACCGTCTGGTGAGGTATTATTATCTGATTACTGGTTACGTCACGTGCCAGTAATTGTTGCTAATAGGGAGTTGTACGTTGACTTAGTCGTCTTAGAGTTAGTCGATTATGACGTTATCCTTGGAATGGATTTCCTTGCAAAATATCAAGCGACCATTGACTGTCGACGGCGAAAAGTAGTGTTCCAGTTTGGAGAAATAGACCAGTTTGAGTATCAAAGGCATTCTCAGAAGCAGTCGAAAATGCTGATCAGTCCCCTGCGGGCAAGAAAGCTGATATCTAGTGGCTGTACCGGATATCTAGCTTATGTCAAGGACACCACCAAGAAGGTAGAACTACAACCGAACGAGGTACCAGTGATCAACGAGTTTGTGGAGGTATTTCCAGAAGAATTACCAGGACTTCCTCCTGATCGAGAGATTACCTTCGAAATCGAGTTGCTGCCAGGAACGTCTCCGATTTCAAAGGCCCCTTATAGAATGGCACCGGCCGAGCTTAAAGAATTACAAGCTCAGCTGAAGGAGTTGTTAGAGAAAGGTTTTATACGGCCTAGTTATTCGCCGTGGGGAGCTCCAGTTCTCTTCGTGAAGAAAAAGGATGGAACCCTCCGAATGTGCATAGATTATCGTGAGCTCAACAAAGTCACGATCAAGAATAAATATCCTCTACCAAGGATCGATGATTTATTCGATCAGCTAAAAGGAGCCACCGTCTTTGTGGCGGCCCGCCCCTTGTGGAGATCATACAATACTATTACAGTTGAGCTTTATCGCTAATTGCGATAGATTGTACTCTCATGGGTCGCCGGCTTATCTCTCTCCTCTTTATAAATCATGACGTTTTTGGGAAAAAAAATTTTTTCTTCTTTAAACATCATATAAAATCTTTTTCCACTATTTACTTTGTTGATAGGTACAAAGTAATATAAATAATACAGTGCTTTTGTAAAATATATATAATTACAAAAGAACTGTTTCCCCCTTTATTTTTTTTTCCTTCACTTTAACGCTCAGCGGCAAGACTCTGGCAGTACCATATCCCTCGCCCAGTTATCCCATTTGACACGCGCCATCCCGTCCGCATCCAGTCAAATAAGCTACTGAGCTGGTCGCTTACCTGCAACATTAGCAAAAATGGTGAGCTACAGGCTCAGTAAGTTCAAACATGCAAGAAATAAAATTTCTATGAATAGTACTATTCATTCATCATGAATAGTACCTTTGACCACTATTCATCTATGAATAGTAACTTTGACCACTATTCATACATGAATAGTAACTTTGACCACAACACTGTCTCACACTAGTACATCTACCGCGATGTTAGTGCTCTCACTAAACTGTCTTATGCTCAATTATGGCACAGTTTCAGTTTTAGGTCATTATCTTTAATTACGTTCTGGTTTTGAGCTCGGTTGGCAGTACCATTTAAGTGCGCATGACTGGGAGCGGTACATTAGTGCTGACCTCCACAGCCTTAATCTCATAGCCCCGAAGGCAAAATTTTATATGACTGGGAGCGGTACATTAGTGCTGACCTCCACAGCCTTAGTCTCATAGCCCCGAAGGCAAAAATAGTACCTCCCTGTACGGAAGGCTGGTACGCCAGAAAGTGGTTTCATTACCGACTTTTTAACATTCTAACCCGGTGACTTCACATTGTCCCGTGATTAGGAATGGTTCACATTTTAATTTTAGGTGAGTGAGTTTCATTAACCTCGCTCTAGTGCCCGAAGCACAATTAACCATGTGTCCCATTCTTATAGTGCCCGTAGCACATTTCGTCTCTCTCTCTATTCTATCATAGTGCCCGTAGCACATATGTACCTAACTTATAGTTAGTACATTCAAGTTAGCACAATATTGCTATATGTTGCAGACAGGTAAATGTCTGAACTTACCTTATCAGACTGTTCTCTTTCTCTCTCTTGGATCTTGAATCGCCTTCCTTGTAGGCCGATTTTGGGATCCTATAGACAAAACTATGTCTGTTAATTTCTTTCCCATTTATAGCTTTTATTTTTCATTAAAAAAAGCTTAAATAAAACCTATTTATAACTTTTTAGGTTTTATTTATTATTTTCACCATTTTCCCCCAACTTTTGTAAAATTACGATTTTACCCCAATATTTTGGCAAAATTGCAGTTTTGCCCTTAATGGAATTTTATTGATCCAGACTGCATTTTTGGCTCTCAGGAACTTTTCTGACTCTTTTCTAATCATTACCGGGTTCGTTTTTATTTTATTTCCACTTTTTGCTTTCCCGGCCCTCGGGAAGCACTATTCCGACCCTTACGTCGGTTTAGCGATTTTCTATCGTTTCGGAGCCTCAAATGGACGTTTCACTAGTATTTAAAACGTTCATCTAGACTTTCCCGACCTAGGTCTCCGAGGCTCGGGTTTTCCGTTCCCGACTCGGACCTTTATTTCATTTCCAAAAACGCCCCCCCTCGGGGTCGGTTTTTCAATCTCACATGCGTTTTTCATTTTTAAGGGGACGGGGTTACTATTCACGACCCACCCCTTAAATTTTCCTTATTCACTTTTCCGTTAGGGACTCGGGTTTCCGTCCCGGCCCTAACTTTTAATTTAAATTCCTATTTTACCCCGAATGCCGTTTTTGAAATTTCGGCAGCATTTTGGCGTAATTTTAAGGCTTCCGGCGTTAGGTACGCCTCGAACCGTATGTACCTGCCACGTACTATACCACAAGCCTATTTTATGTAAAAGTTTCCCAAACTTTTACATAAAAGCCCACAAATTTCAAATTTCACATTATCACCCACATTACAAAATTTTTTTCACATTTTTACCCTTAATTTGGTTTCGGTTTTCACAACTAAACCGAACCAAATTTTGTCAAACTTTCACCACATTTTAGGCCATTCAAATGTCACGTTTTTAACACATTTTCAAGCCCATTTTCTTTGCATTTTCAACCAATTTCTTAGGGTTTTTTAAACACTTAAAACCCACGGCCAAAGAATGAAAACATGCCAAATAATTTTGTTTCATTCTTTCAATCACATTGCCACCATTTACACATTAATTTGCATGATTTCAATCAACCAAATATCACATAAACCAATGAAAATTTTTCTTCCAAACCATTAACAACCCACGGCCACATCATGTATTTCACACAAGAAATTTTTTCCAAGCTTTTCATAATGAAATACAAGCTTTATTCTTCACAAATTTAAACTTAGAAAGCATGTTAACCATTAACCAAAACTTTTTTTCTCATTGGTTACTCAAGGTAACCCACGGATTTACCTTTGAAAAACCAACCAAAATTTGGTTTTTCTTTACACAATTTGCATGGTTTTCTTCCTTAATACATCCTTAACAAAACCCAACATCAAATCCATGAAAAACAACCAAAATTTTTCCATCTTCCAATCACTATTCACCCACGGATTTCTTGAGGAAAAACCATGAAAAATTGAGGTGCAAGGGAAGTTACCTTGGTCTAATGCTTCCTTTGTCTTCAATAAACACTTTGCCACTCTTTTTTGTGAAGAAATTTGAAGATATTGCTTGGTTCCCCTTGGGTGGCTCACGTAGACTCCATGGAAGATAACTTAGCAAATTTTCTTTTGGTTTTTGCTTTGAAAAAATGTTTCGGCCCTTTTGTTACAAAGTTGCCGACTTAACCATGCAAGAAAGCCAATTAATTTGGCTCTAAACCAATCAAAATTTGACATCTTTCCATGCCATTTCTTTCCCCATTTTTAAAAAATTAAAAATGGTAATTTTTGGCCAAATCTTGGCCTTTAGATCAAAAGCTAAATGAATCATGGCCTTTCATTCCACCAACCACCATTTTCTTTCATTTATTAATCTAGATTTATGATGTCATAAATGCAAAAGTGAAAGTTGACTTTGACTTTTACTATGCACATTAATTCGACTACTTTTTGACCGATACCGGTTCGAGCCGAAATTTTCCTGAAATCGTCCCGGCGTGTTCCTGAGGTCTCCTGTGCAATCGGATCAACTTAAATTGCTTCCGTTTGATCAAAATCAATCCCGGAAGTTTTCTGTCTTTTATTGTCTCGGTTAGGGTTTTCAATGCCGGTTTTGGCACCGTTTCACCCGTTTCAACTCAGTGAATTTTTCCAACACTGAATTCTTACTCGTCAGTATTGTTAGAACATTTTCATATATTCTAAACAATATAAATACATTTATTTCACTCTTTAAATAGTATAAATTATTATATACATACAATTGTACATTTTCATCCGAGAATTGCCTGAATTTCCCAGTTGTCACATTCACCCCTCCTTATAAAATTTTTGTCCTCGAAAATTAGAACAAATGGGGGTATAAACTCCTCATCTCGTCTTCTCGTTCCCACGTAGCTTCTTCAATGTTGTGATTTTTCCACAAAATCTTCACTAGTGGGATTACCTTATTCCTTAGTACTTTCTCTTCACGAGCTAGTACTCGAATAGGCTGTTCCTCATATGTCAAATCCTCGTGGATTTGAATAGGCTCATGCTTCAACATATGGGACAGATCTGGTATATATTTTCTCAGCATCGACACATGAAATACATTATGCACTGCCGACAATTCTGGGGGTAGCGCTAATCTGTAAGCGACCTTTCCAATGCGTTCGATAATTTTATAAGGCCCAATATATCTTGGACTTAGTTTGCCCTTCTTACCGAAACGCATAATCCCCTTCATAGGCGATACCTTGAGAAACACGAAGTCTCCTTCGTCAAACTCCAAGGATCTTCGCCTCTTGTCCGCATAACTCTTTTGCCGGCTTTGCGCAATTTTCATTTGACGCTGAATTCTAGCAACTGCATCGGAAGTCTCTTTTATGAAGTCCGTCTTATGCAACTGCTTTTCTCACAAATCGTACCAATGTAATGGTGATCTGCACTTCCGTCCATACAAAGCCTCGTAAGGTGCCATGCCTATCGAAGCTTGGTAACTATTATTGTACGAAAATTCAATCAATGGTAGCTTCTCGTTCAAATTTCCCACAAAATCCATAACACAAGCTCGAAGCATGTCCTCTAACGTCTGAATTGTCCGCTCTGACTGACCGTCTGATTGCGATGAAAAGCCGTACTGAGTCTCAATTCAGTACCCATGGCCTCTTGCACACACTTCCAGAAATTCGAAGTGAACCGTGCATCTCGATCTGATACAATGGATTTCGGTACTCCATGTAGTCTGACGACATGAGTTATGTATAGCTGAGCAAACTTTTCCAGCGAAAAAGTCATCTTGACAGCTACGAACCGTGCCGTCTTGGTCAGTCTGTCCACAATAACCCAAATGGCGTCATAACCTTCTCGGGTTTTTGGGAGTCCCACTACAAAATCCATCGTAATGTGTTCCCATTTCCATTCAGGAATCTCCAGTGGTTCCAATCTTCCTGCTGGATGTTTATGTTCCGCTTTGATTTTCTGACAGGTCATGCATCTGCTCACGAATTTCGCTATATCATTCTTCATCCCTTTCCACCAGAACTGTAACTTCAAGTCCTGATACATCTTGCTCGCTCCGGGATGAACCGAATATGGTGTCTCGTGGGCTTCTGACATGATCCGTCTTCTAAGTTCTTCATCAGCTGGAACATTTATCCTTCCTTGATAAAGGATTATTCCATTCTTGGAAATTCCTTCTTGAGAACTTGTCATTGCTGGATCTCGCCTCTGAGCTTCCTTTATATCCTCAAATAGCGATGATTCCACTTGGAGTGCAGCTAATCTTCCAGATATCAGCTCCAAGTTCAAAGAATTTATCTCTTGCTGCAATGGCTTCAGAAGCCTGTTTATTGGTAGCTGGTGCGATATGGTAGACTTTCTACTTAAAGCATCCGCTACACGGTTGGCCTTCCCTGGATGGTATAGGATTTCACAATCATAATCCTTCACCAGTTCCAACAATCGTCTCTGCCGCATATTGAGCTCTTTTTGCGTGAAGAAATACTTCAAGCTTTGGTGATCAGTGAAAATTTGACATTGAGCTCCATAGAGATAGTGTCGCCAAATTTTAAGTGCGAACACTACTGCAGCAAGTTCAAGGTCATGCGTAGGATAATTCCTTTCATGCTCCTTTAATTGACGGGAAGCATAGGCAATCACCTTGCGATTTTGCATTAGGACTGCTCCCAATCCTATTTTCGATGGATCACTGTAGATCACAAACTTCTCCCCTTCAGTGGGAAGCGTAAGGATTGGTGCGCTTGTCAGTCGCCTCTTTAACTCCTGGAAGCTTCTTTCGCATTCCATAGTCCACTCGTACTTCCTTTCCTTGCGTGTAAGAGCGGTAAGAGGTGCAGCTAGTCGCGCAAATCCCTCTACAAAACGCCGATAATAACCAGCCAATCCCAAGAAACTGCGTATTTCAGTCACACTCTTGGGTGCAGGCCACTGGTTAATTGCCTCTACCTTTGTCGGATCTACAGCAATACCTTCCTGGGATACAACATGTCCGAGGAAATGTACTCTGTCCAGCCAAAATTCGCATTTTGAGAATTTGGCATACAGTTGATGCTTCCGTATCGTATTCAGCATGATCCTCAGATGCTTCTTGTGCTCCTCATGAGTCTTCGAGTATATAAGAATGTCATCAATGAATACAATGACAAACTTATCCAAATACTCTTTAAAAATTCTGTTCATCAAGTCCATGAACGCTGCCGGTGCATTTGTTAATCCAAATGGCATCACAAGAAACTCGTAGTGCCCATAACGAGTTCTAAACGCCGTCTTAGGAATATCACTCTCTTTGATTCTCAGCTGGTGATATCCTGATCGTAAGTCGATCTTGGAAAATACCGCTGCGCCTTTTAACTGGTCGAATAGGTCATCAATTCTAGGTAACGGATACCTATTTTTGATCGTAACCTTATTCAACTCCCAGTAATCAATGCACAGTCGGAAAGTTCCATCCTTTTTCTTGACGAATAACACAGGTGCACCCCATGGAGAAAAACTCGACCTGATGAATCCCTTATCCAAAAGCTCCTTTAATTGTACCTGTAGCTCCTTCAACTCCACTGGAGCCATGCGGTATGGTGTTTTGGAAATGGGTGCTGTTCCAGGCATCAACTCAATTTCAAACGAGATTTCTCTCTCTGGAGGTATCCCTGGTAACTCTTCTGGAAATACGTCAAGAAACTCATTAACAACGGGAACATCTTCAGCTTGAAGCTTCTGTTCCTCTGCAGTATCCACCACATATGCCAGATATCCTATGCAACCACTGGCTATCAGCTTGCTAGCTCTCGGCGAATTGATCATCATCTTCTCGGGTTTTCGAGAAGTATCAACATACTCGAAACTCTCTTCTTCCTCAGGTTGGAATACTATCTTTCGATTTTGGCAGTCGATCGTAGCTTGGTATTTCCCTAGGAAATCCATGCCTAGAATCACATCGTAATCCGTGATCTCCATTACGATCAACTCAGCATATAGTTCCCTATTTGCCACATATACTGGTACATAGGGTAACCAGTAACTGGACAACAATACTTCCCCAGAGAGTAAAGCTGTCTTAAATACCCTTCCCATATTATCCTTAGGAAGTCCTATCTTGTCAGCAAATGCATAGGAAACAAATGAATACGTAGCACCGGAATCGAATAGTACAGAGGCTACATGACTAGCGACAGGAAGCTGACCTATCACCACGTTTGATGTTCCTGCCTCTGCATCTTCCTTGCTGTAGGCCATCACACGAGCATCAGCACGTTGCATACGCTCCTGGCGTTGCGGCCTCACTGGTGACTCTTCCACTCTGGCTTGAAGGGAATGAGCTTGTGGGCGTGTCTGGTGCGGTTGGGAAGTGCCTTGTCCACCCTGCCTATTTGGACAGTTCCTGGCATAATGGCCTTCCTTTCCACATTCGTAGCAAACAAGTGGCCCAAATCTGCATTGCCCAGAATGCCTCTTCCCGCAAGTAGGGCAGTTTTGCACATTAGACTCTGCATTACCAGCTGTTCTCCGCTGCTAGTTTCTATTATTGCCCTGGCGATTCCCAGAAAAATTCCCTTTTCTCTTATTTTGCTGGGATCCTTGACTATTGCCCTGGCTTGGTTTCGCATTCTGACTAGGCTTGCTCGATTGACCAACTTGCGTAGACTTCGCCAAAGCCCTCTCCTTCTTCTTTGCCTCCCAGTGTTTCTCTCTTTCCTCTTTCTGTCGGGCTACATGGAACTCAGCTCTAATGGCCCGACTCACACAGTCTGCTACAGAAGTAGGTGGTACTAGTCCAGTGTCTACTAACGCAGCAATTTCTGGCCTGAACATCCCGATCATTTTCTGTATCTTTTCCCTCTCAGTAGGGACCACATAAGGGCACAAACGGGATAGCTGATCGAACTTTCGACAGACTTCGCTTACCGACATGTTCCCTTGTGTCAACTCTGAGAATTCTTTCTGTTGCTGTCTCAGAGATGCAGGGTCGTAATATTTCTGGTTAAATTCTTCCAGAAATTCCGCCCAACTCATGGTAGACACGTCTCTTCTCATTCGCACGGTGTCCCACCAAAACCGAGCATCTTTTCTCAACACAAAAGACGCACATGCAACCTTCTCCCGGTCGGTTAGGTTCATGAACTCCATGATCACTTGTAATGATGACAACCAGTCTTCAGCCTCTAAGGGATTTGTAGACCCGTCAAATTCTGGCGGTCTCATACGCCTGAATCTTTCATAGAGGGGTTCCAGATTTAATACTGGTTGTGGTTCAGGAGCTCTCTCATGTACTGCAGCTGGAGGAATAACCGGATCTACCTCAGCTTGTTGTTCTACTTGGGTACCCTCAGAGCCTTGTCTCTGTTCTAGCTCCTCTACCCGTCGCCTCAGATTCGCATTTTCTTGCATCTGAGCTTCTAACAAAGCTTGTATCTGATCTAGTCTCTCCATAATATCAGGACGTCGCTCTCGTCCCTCTGGTCGATTACGTAAATCCACCATTTTGGCTATTGTCCTATTATGGCACAATAATTCACCGTTAGCTTTTCCATAACCGCATTCGTAAAATTATATCAATTTACGAAATTTAGGGTACTGTAAAGCCACATCATCGTAACACATCATCGTATAACATATAATCATTTTGATATTTCATTCATAGCAAAACATTTATATGTCATACATAATCACCACCCCTAGGTAATGTTCCCTGTCCTGAGTCATCACCTCGTGGTCTAAACGGTCCGGCCTCATGATCATTCATCATTCTTCTCGGCCCGAATATGCGTGCAAACATCTCATCTTGACCCAGTGTCTCTCGTCGACTCTGCGTCAGATGCTCGATCAGAATTTCTCTCTCAATCATCCTGATCGTCACCACGAACTCTTGGAGCGTAGAAGGAAACGGCTTGATTACCCTCTGTCTCAACTCCAAGGGTAAACCTTTCCAGAACAGCTCACAGCAGTTTGCTTCCGTGAGGTTAGGCAATGGACATCTCCTCCTGATGGTCTCCTCAAATCGTGCCGCATAAGACATCACCGTCTCACCAGACAGCATGACCATCCTCTCGGTCTGGAGAATGTAATCCCTGACCTCATCGAATCCAGGGTACGCAGGTGCATCAGCCTCTCGTCTCTCTGGAGGTGCTGGAGCAGGTGCTGGATCCCTAGGTTGAAACTGATCAGCCAACCGCTGACAGAACTCAGCCCAACTGAATCCCAATAAAATCTCCTGGTCGCAATATTGCCAAAATACTCGAGCATCTCCCTGAAACATACTGACTGCCAACTGGATCCACATATCTCAATCGATGTCACATATCACCATGATCCTCTCTATGGCATGGAGCCAGTCCTTAGTCTCCATCGACTGTCGTCCACCGTCGAACATAGGAGGACTGCTGGCCCTAAATGCCTGTACTGCCCGTGCCGACACTCTCACCCCAATATGTTGGCGTCCACCAACAACTGGAATGTCCACTACTACCGGTGGATGAACTATCGGTCGTGGCTGTACTATCTCTACTGGCGCTGGCACTGGTACTGATGCCGGCACTGGTACCGGAGGTCTCTCGGGTACCGGGGGTCTGACTACCGGCCTTTGGGAAATGGGCAGCCTCACAATAGGTCTCGTCCATACCCGTAATACTCCTCTCGGTCGTGGTAGCTGTGGTCTCACATATGGAGGTCTGGTCATCGTGCTACCTATAACATAATTATTTTCATATAAGAAAATAATTAACTGAACTTAAGTAAACTACTTACTTGGATAGCGGTACAGGATGCGCAAAGTGTCAAATCGGGATATGGTCACACTGCTCTGATATACCAACTGTAACAGCCGTTGGTATTCAAAACCAAATCAGTCGCAAACCTTGCTCTGATATACCAACTGTGGCAGCAGTTGGTATTATAAACTAAACCAATCTCAGACCTTGCTCTGATACCAACTGTGGCGGCCCGCCCCTTGTGGAGATCATACAATACTATTACAGTTGAGCTTTATCGCTAACTGCGATAGATTGTACTCTCATGGGTCGCCGGCTTATCTCTCTCCTCTTTATAAATCATGACGTTTTTGGGAAAAAAAATTTTTCTTCTTTAAACATCATATAAAATCTTTTTCCACTATTTACTTTGTTGATAGGTACAAAGTAATATAAATAATACAGTGCTTTTGTAAAATATATATAATTACAAAAGAACTGTTTCCCCCTTTATTTTTTTTTCCTTCACTTTAACGCTCAGCGGCAAGACTCTGGCAGTACCATATCCCTCGCCCAGTTATCCCATTTGACACGCGCCATCCCGTCCGCATCCAGTCAAATAAGCTACTGAGCTGGTCGCTTACCTACAACATTAGCAAAAATGGTGAGCTACAGGCTCAGTAAGTTCAAACATGCAAGAAATAAAATTTCTATGAATAGTACTATTCATCATGAATAGTTGTGGGCGACCCCTCTAGCTTAGGTCGTCCACCTTATCTTGCTTGCTTTCTCTATTCTTTGCTTAGTCTTACTTAGCTTGCTTGTCTTTATAACTTTCTTCTCCTTGGGGTTTAAAAGATTTGTTCTTGAAAAACTAGGAATATTTTATTTTTTTTTTCTTTCTTTTTAAACTGGACTGGATGAAACTACTGATTCTTGAAAATTGTGTATACATAAATATATACGTACTACTTAATACTTTTTGTTTTTCCAAAATATATTTTTGGAGTCTTGTTACTTTAAAGTACGTAAAAATAGAAACATACTTTTAAGCTTGTTTCACTACTTTACATACTGCACTCTTGTCTTGTCTTTATACATATATCTCACTATTACACTTTCTTTCTTTTACACCTTGAGTACAGCGGAATTCTGCGAAACGGAATCATAACCCGTCCATGACATCGCTGGGATCTGCCTGCCAGCCCGCTACTCTTGTTTCATCTTGCTGGTTGCTTTCCTTTATTACCTACAGCACGAATAGACTAATGAGCTAAAACTCAGTAAGTACAAACATACATACAAGTAAATAAGCTGAATACACCACTCTAGGGTTAGTCAACTTAGGACCAATTATTTTCTTTAGTCCTATACTGCTTGTTCTTTCTGTTCTATTTCTTTCTTTTCTTTGCTTTACTTCATCTGCTTTATCTTTCACTTGTGGGCCCGTGGTTGGACGTACCTAGTGCGCGCAGACCAATAGAGGATCAGGGGAGCGACCCACCGATCAACCCTAAGGTCATCAGACTACTGACCTTATAGGTAGTAAGTCATGCCATAAACTACCTCATTATTAACGAGGCAGCGCCACACTTCTGGGGTGGAGGCAGGAAGTTAAGCCATAAACTACCTCATTATTAACGAGGCAGCGCCACACTTCTGGGGTGGAGGCTATCTGGGAACCTCACAACTGGGGAGGCCAGTACGGCAACCTTAACTTTTAAGTCTTATTATTTGACTTAAATTATTTCTCTTTTCTTTTTCTAATCTTGCTTACTATTCTCGTGAACATGTTAGTATCATGTCACAAACTGAATAGCTTAAATGTGTATATATATATCACAACTTTATGGTAAGTCCATTCGTGAGTAGACAATTAAATGTCTGTACTTACCTTATCAATCTCTTCTCTTCTTCTCTCTAGGATCTTTGATCGCCCTCCTTGTAGGTCGATTTTTGGATCCTATAGACAAACTTTGTCTGTTAATTTCATTTCCATTTATAGCTTTTATTTTTCATTAAAAAGCTTAAATAGAACCTATTTACAACTTTTTGGGCTTTATTTATCATTTCCCCAATTTTCCCCAACTTTTGCAAAATTACGATTTTGCCCCTATATTTTGGCAAAATTACAGTTTTGCCCCTGATGGAATTTTATTGATCCAGACTGCATTTTTGGCCCTCAAGAACTTTTCTGACTCTTTTCTAATCATTACCGGGTTCGTTTCTATTATATTTCCACTTTTCACTTTCCCGACCCTCGGGAAGTACTATTCCGACCCTTACGTCGGTTTAGTGATTTTCTATCGCTTCGGAGCCTCAAATGGACGTTTTACTAGTATTTAAAACGTTCATCTAGACTTTCCCGACCTAGGTCTCCGAGACTCGGATTTTCCGTACCCGACTCGGACCTTTATTTCATTTCCAAAAACGCCCCCCCCCTAGGGGTCGGTTTTTCCGTTTCACTCTCATTTTACATTTTTAGGGGACGGTCTACTATTCACGAACCACCCCTTTGGTTTTCCCTATTCAATTCTCCGTTAGGGACTCGGGTTTCCGACCCGACCCTAAACTTTTATTTTTAATTCCTATTTTACCCCGAAAGCCGTTTTCGAAATTTCGGCAGCATTTCGGCGTAATTTTAAGGCTTCCGGCGTTAGGTACGCCTCGAACCATATGTACCTGCCACGTACTATACCACAAGCCTATTTTATGTAAAAGTTTTCCAAACTTTTACATAAAAGCTCACAAATTCCAATTTCACATTTTTAACCACATTACATATTTTTTTCACAATTTTGCCCTTAGTTTTGGTTTCGGTTTTCACCACCAAACCGAACCAAAGTTTCTCAAACTTTTCTACTACTTGTTAGGCTATTAAATGCCATTTTTCTAACACTTTTTCAAGCCCATTTCCTTGTACTTTTCAACTAAATTCTTAGGGTTTTTTTAAACACTTAAACCCACGGCCTCATTAGTGAAAAACATGCCATCATTTTTGTTTCATGCTTTCAATCAAAAATTTCATTATTCACATCATAAAATGCATGATTTCACTTAACGAAACATCATATGAAACATGCAAAATTTTCACCAAAACCCTAAGTAAACCCACGGCCACTTTGAGTAAATGAACACCAAAATTTTTCCAAGCTTTTCCATAGTGAAATTCATGCTTTATTCTTTACAAAACATAAGTTAAAAGCATGTTAACACATAAATCACACAAATTTCTCATTGCTTACCAATGGTAACCCACGGATTTTCCTTTGGAAAACCAACCAAAAATTGGTTTTTCTTTAAACCAATTGCATGGTTTTCTTCCTCATTACACCCATAACAAAACCCATCATCAACTTAATGAAAAACAACCAAAACTTTTCCATCTTAATTCACTATTCACCCCACGGTTTTCATGAAGAAAAAACCAAGAAAAATTTCAATCCAAGGGAAGTTACCTTATTCACTTTCTTCCTTTGTCTTCAAGTGATGTTTTGCCACACTTTTTGTATAGAAAACTTGAAGGAATTACTTGGTTTTCCTTTGGTCACCCGCGGCTCCCATGGAAGAAAAAACTTAGCAAATTTTTCTCTTAGTTTTTGCTTGAAATTTGGCTTCGGCCACTTTATTCCTAAACTTGCCGACTTATGCATGGAAGAAAGCCAATTAATTTGGCTCTAAACCAATGAAATTTTGACACCTTTCAGGCCTAATACTTTCCACCTTTTTCAAAAATTAAAAAGGTATATTTTTGGCCAAATCTTGGCCTTTAGATCAAAAGCAAATTAAATCATGGCCATTCATCCTACCTAACACCAATTTCTTTCCATTTGGTAAATGGATTTATGATGTCATAATTACTAAAGTGAAAGTTGACTTTGACTTTCACTATTCACATTAATTCGACTACTTTTTGACCGATACCGGTTCGAGCCGAAATTTTCCTGAAATCTTCTCGGCGTGTTCCTGAGGTCTCCTGTGCAGTCGGATCAATTTAAATTGCTTCCGTTTGATCAAAATAAATCCCGGAAGTTTACCGTCTTTTATTGGCTCGGTTAGGGTTTTCAATGCCGGTTTTGGCACCGTTTCACCCGTTTCAACTCAGTGAATTTTTTCCAACACTGAATTCTTACTCGTCAGTATTGTTAGAACATTTTAATATATTCTAAACAATATAAATACATCTATTTCACTCTTTAAATAGTACAAATTGTTATATACATACAATTGTACATTTCTTACTGTGCTCTTACTTTGACTTGACATATTCTTATCTTTATACTGTTCAGATACCGAAACTACTCCTTTTTGAGCGTTTTGGGCCTGAATTCACTTTCTTACTCATATACTTTATTCTCTACTTATTTTTGGAGATTTTTAATTTCCTCCAAAACATTTATTTATTTCTATCAACACTATAATTTGTCTAATTACAACCATAGTGTTTCTTTACATTCTTACTTACAGAACTCATAGAAAACCCTAGATTAAACTAGGTCACACCACTAAAATTCTCTGGTCGTCACATTCACCCCTCCTTAAAAATTTTTGTCCTCGAAAATCAGAACAGGTGGGGATACTTGGCTCTTGACATGATATGGGTAGTGGTGGATCGATTGACCAAATCTGCTCACTTTATACCCGTAAAGATGACATACACATTAGAGAAATTCACAGAATTGTACATTTCCAACATTGTGAGATTACATGGAATACCGACAACAATAGTGTCAGATCGTGACAGTCGGTTCACATCCAAATTCTGGAAAAGTGTACAAGAGGCAATGGGCTCCGAACTAAGATATAGCACTGCATTTCATCCTCAGACCGACGGACAGTCTGAGCGTATGATCCAAACGCTAGAAGACATGCTTCGTGCTTGTATTTTAGATTTCAAGGGAGCCTGGAACAAGAAGCTGCCGTTGATAGAATTCTCCTACAACAACAGCTATCAAGCGTCCATCGGGATGGCTCCTTATGAGGCATTATATGGACGAAAGTGTAGATCTCCCATTCATTGGTATGAACTCAGGGAGAAAGAACTTCATAAAACCGAGTTTATCCAAGAAACGATAGACGCGGTCCAAAAGATTCAGAAGAGAATGAAAACTGCACAAAGTCGTCAGAAAAGCTACGCAGATAAAAGACGAAGATTCCTAGAGTTTAACGAGGGTGACTTCGTATTCTTAAAAGTAGCACCAATGAAAGGTGTCATGCGTTTTGGAAAGAAAGGAAAGCTGAGCCCAAGATACATTGGACCTTTCCCAATTATTAGCCGGGTTGGGAAAGTAGCCTATAAGATAGCTTTGCCACTGGAATTATCTTCAGTGCATAATGTCTTTCATGTATCCATGCTAAGAAAGTATATTTCGGACCCTTCACATGTCCTAGATTATGAGCCGATCCAAGTTCGAGAGGATCTCTCTTACGAAGAGCAACCAGTGCAAATACTTGCTCGAGAAGAGAAGATATTTAGAAATAAAAGCATCCCGCTGGTCAAAGTTCTATGGAAAAATTATAATATAGAAGAGGCTACGTGGGAAAGATAAGATGAGATAAGAGCCAAGTATCCCCACCTGTTCTGATTTTCGAGGACGAAAATTTTTAAGGAGGGGTGAATGTGACGACCAGAGAATTTTAGTGGTGTGACCTAGTTTAATCTAGGGTTTTCTATGAGTTCTGTAAGTAAGAATGTAAAGAAACACTATGGTTGTAATTAGACAAATTATAGTGTTGATAGAAATAAATAAATGTTTTGGAGGAAATTAAAATCTCCAAAAATAAGTAGAGAATAAAGTATATGAGTAAGAAAGTGAATTCAGGCCCAAAACGCTCAAAAAGGAGTAGTTTCGGTATCTGAACAGTATAAAGATAAGAATATGGCAAGTCAAAGTAAGAGCACAGTAAGAAAAGTACAAATATATGTATATAATAATTTGTACTATTTAAAGAGTGAAATAGATGTATTTGTATTGTTTAGAATATATTAAAATGTTCTAACAATACTGACGAGTAAGAATTCAGTGTTGGAAAAAATTCACTGAGTTGAAACGGGTGAAACGGTGCCAAAATCGGCATTGAAACCCTAACCAGAGCTCAAAAAGACGGTAAAATTCCGGGATCGATTTTGATCAAACGGAAGCAGATTAAGTTGATCCGACTGCACAGGAGACCTCAGGAACACGCCGGGACGATTCCAGGAAAATTTCGGCTCGAACTGGTATCGGTCAAAAAGTAGTCGAATTAATGTGAATAGTGAAAGTTAAAGTCAACTTTCACTTTAGTAATTATGACATCATAAATCCATTTACCAAATGGAAAGAAATATGGTGTTAGGTAGGATGAATGGCCATGATTTAATTTGCTTTTGATCTAAAGGCCAAGATTTGGCCAAAATTAACCATTTTTAATTTTTGAAAAAGGTGGAAAGTATTAGTGTGAAAGGTGTTGAAATTTGATTGGTTTAGAGCCAAATTAATTGGCTTTCTTCCATGCATAAGTCGGCCACTTTTGTATCAAAAGGCCGAGACCAAATTTCAAGCAAAAACTAAAAGAAAAATTTGCTAAGTTTTTCTTCCATGGGAGCCGTGGGTGACCAAAGGAAAACCAAGTAATTCCTTCAAGTTTTCTATACAAAAAGTGTGGCAAAACATCACTTGAAGACAAAGGAAGAAAGTGAATAAGGTAACTTCCCTTGGATTGAAATTTTTCTTGGTTTTTCTTCATGAAAACCGTGGGGTGAATAGTGAATTAAGATGGAAAAGTTTTGGTTGTTTTTCATTAAGTTGATGATGGATTTTGTTATGGGTGTAATGAGGAAGAAAACCATGCAATTGGTTTAAAGAAAAACCAATTTTTGGTTTAAAGAAAAACCAATTTTTGGTTGGTTTTTCGAAGGAAAACCCGTGGGTTACCATTGGTAAGCAATGAGAAATTTGTGTGATTTATGTGTTAACATGCTTTTAACTTATGTTTTGTTAAGAATAAAGCATGAATTTCACTATGGAAAAGCTTGGAAAAATTTTGGTGTTCATTTACTCAAAGTGGCCGTGGGTTTACTTAAGGTTTTGGTGAAAATTTTGCATGTTTCATATGATGTTTGGTTAATTGAAATCATGCATTTTATGATGTGAATAATGAAATTTTTGATTGAAAGCATGAAACAAAAATGATGGCATGTTTTTCACTAATGAGGCCGTGGGTTTAAGTGTTTAAAAACCCTAAGAATTTAGTTGAAAATTGCAAGGAAATGGGCTTGAAAAAGTGTTAGAAAAATGGCATTTAATAGCCTAACAAGTGGTTGAAAAGTTTGAGAAACTTTGGTTCGGTTTGGTGGTGAAAACCGAAACCAAAACTAAGGGCAAAATTGTGAAAAAATTTTGTAATGTGGTTAAAAATGTGAAATTGGAATTTGTGAGCTTTTATGTAAAAGTTTGGAAAACTTTTACATAAAATAGGCTTGTGGTATAGTACGTGGCAGGTACATATGGTTCGAGGCGTACCTAACGCCGGAAGCCTTAAAATTACGCCGAAATACTGCCGAAATTTCGAAAACGGCTTTCGGGGTAAAATAGGAATTAAAAATAAAAGTTTAGGGTCGGGTCGGAAACCCGAGTCCCTAACGGAGAATTGAATAAGGAAAACCTAAGGGGTGGTTCGTGAATAGTAGACCGTCCCCTAAAAATGTAAAATAAGAGTGAAACGGAAAAAAAAAACCGACCCCGAGGGGGGGGGGGCGTTTTTGGAAATGAAATAAAGGTCCGAGTCGGGTACGGAAAATCCGAGTCTCGGAGACCTAGGTCGGGAAAGTCTAGATGAACGTTTTAAATACTAGTAAAACGTCCATTTGAGGCTCCGAAACGATAGAAAATCACTAAACCGACGTAAGGGTCGGAATAGTACTTCCCGAGGGTCGGGAAAGTGAAAAGTGGAAATATAATAGAAACGAACCCGGTAATGATTAGAAAAAGGTCAGAAAAGTTCCTGAGGGCCAAAAATGCAGTCTGGATCAATAAAATTCCGTCAGGGGCAAAACTGTAATTTTGCCAAAATATAGGGGCAAAATCGTAATTTTACAAAAGTTGGGAAAAATTGGGGAAATGATAAATAAAGCCCAAAAAGTTGTAAATAGGTTCTATTTAAGCTTTTTAATGAAAAATAAAAGCTATAAATGGAAATGAAATTAACAGACAAAGTTTGTCTGTAGGATCCAAAAATCGACCTACAAGGAGGGCGATCAAAGATCCTAGAGAGAAGAAGAGAAGAGATTGATAAGGTAAGTACGGACATTTAATTGTCTACTCACGAATGGACTTACCATAAAGTTGTGTTATATATATATACACATTTAAGCTATTCAGTTGTGACATGATACTAACATGTTCACGAGAATAGTAAGCAAGATTAGAAAAAGAAAAGAGAAATAAGTTAAGTCAATTAATAAGACTTAAAAGTTAAGGTTGGCGTACCGGCCTCCCCAGTTGTGAGGTTCCCAGATAGCCTCCACCCCAGAAGTGTGGCGCTGCCTCGTTAATAATGAGGTAGTTTATGGCTTAACTTCCTGCCTCCACCCCAGAAGTGTGGCGCTGCCTCGTTAATAATGAGGTAGTTTATGGCATGACTTACTACCTATAAGGTCAGTAGTCCAGAGATGACCTTAGGGTTGATCGGTGGGTCGCTCCCCTGATCCTCTATTAGTCTGCGCGCACTAGGTACGTCCAACCACGGGCCCACAAGTGAAAGATTAAGCAGATGAAGTAAAGCAAAGAAAAGAAAGAAATAGAATAGAAAGAACAAGTAGTATAGGACTAAAGAAAATAATTGGTCCTAAGTTGACTAACCCTAGAGTGGTGTATTCAGCTTATTTACTTGTATGTATGTTTGTACTTACTGAGCTTTAGCTCATTTGTCTATTCGTGCTGTAGGTAATAAAGGAAAACAAACAGCAGTATGAAGCAAGAGTAACGGACTGGCAGGCAGATCCCAGCGATGTCATGGACGGGTTATGGTTCCGTTTCGCAGAATTCCGCTGTACTCAAGGTGTAAAAGAAAGAAAGTGTAATAGTGAGATATATATATAAAGACAAGACAAGAGTGTTGTATGTAAAGTAGTGAAACAAGCTTAAAAGTATGTTTCTATTTTTACGTACTTTAAAGTAACAAGACTCCAAAATATATTTTGGGAAAAACTATTAAGAAGTACGTATATATTTATGTATACACAATTTTCAAGAATTAGTAGTTTCCTCCAGTTAAAGAAAAAAAAAATATTCCTAGTTTTTCAAGAACAAATCTTTTAAACCCCAAGGAGAAGAAAGCTATAGAAACAAGCAAGCTAAGTAAGACTAAGCAAGGAATAAAGAAATCAAGCAAGATAAGGTGGACGACCTAAGCTAGAGGGGTCGCCCACATCTATAGCTTCCTTTTTGGACTTGAGCAGGGACAAATCAAAATCTTGACCGATCTTGATCTCTTCTTGGAGCGTCGATTGGAGGGTCATGTCAGACAATCTCCCTATCAAAATCTTGATCTCGCTGTCGCATAACTCCTTTGTAGCGCTCTTGACAAGGCACTAATAGCCATAGGCATAGTAATATGCTTCTGACTCTACGCATTGACCACTTTATTGGCTTTCCCTGGATGGTATAGGATCTCACGGTCGTAATCCTTACCAACTCTAGCCATCTACGCTGCCTCATGTCGAGCTCTTTCTGCGTGAAGATACATTTGAGACTCTAGTGGTCGATGTAAATCTCGCACGTGACTCCGTACAGGTAGTGCCTCCATACTTTTAACGTAAAAACTACTGCTGCTAGCTCCAGATTACGCATTGGGTAGCTCTTTTCAGGGTCTTTGAGTTGTCGTGAAGCATATGTGACTACTCGACTACTCTGCATCAACACAGTTTCCAACTCGGTTTTAGATGCGTCGCTTCAAATCACAAAGCTTCCTTGACCGGCATCTTGAATGGTCAATATTGGAGCGCTTGTGAGTCTTCGTTTCAGCTCTTGAAAGCTTTTCTCACACTTGTCAGTCCACTCATACCTCTTTCCCTTCTTGGTGAGCGTTGTGAGCGGTGCGGCTAGCTTTGAAAAACCTTCGACAAAATGTCGGTAGTATCCCACTAAGCCTAGGAAGCTGCGGATCTTCGTCACGTTTCTCGAAGCTGGTCACGCACTAACCGCATCAATTTTCATTGGGTCCACAGATACTCCTTCCTTAGGGACTACATGGCCTAGGAAATGGACCTTCTCCAGCCAAAACTCATACTTGGAGAACTTGGCGTATAACTAATGGTCCTGTTGCATGCGCAAAATGATCCTTAAGTGCTATTCGTGCTCTTCCTTCGTCTTAGAGTGTATAAGTATGTCATCGATGTACACAATGACAAACTTATCCAATAGCCCTTGAACATGCACTTCATCCGGTTCATGAAAGCTACTGGCGCGTCCGTCAATCTGAGCGACATGAACAGAAACTCATAATGTCCGTACCGCGTTTGAAAAGCTGTTTTGGGTACATCTTCATTCCTGATTCGTAGTTGATGATACCCTGAACGTAGATCGATCTTCGAGGACATTGCAGCGTCTCGGAGCTTATCAAATAGATCATCAACCCATGGCAACAGATGCTTGTTCTTAATCGTAATCCTGTTCAACTCTCTGTAGTCGATGCACATTCTCAGTGGTCCATCTTTCTTCTTCACGAATGGTATGGGTGCTCTCCAGGGTGAATAGCTCTGTCGAATGAATCCCTTATCTATTTAGTCCTTTAGCTGGGCTTGGAGCTCTTTTAGCTCTACAGGGCCCATTCCGTAGGGGACCTCAAAGATGGGGCTGATTCTAGTAGATGTTCAGTCTCGAACGAGATCCCGCGCTCTAGTTGGAGTCCTGCAAGATCTTTTGGAAATATCTCCATGAATTCCCTGACTATCGGTACGTTGTCGGGTCCTATCTCTATTCCTTGAGTCTTATCTGCTACGTATACTAGGAAGTCCGCGCATCCACTGGATAGCATCTCGCAAGCCTTCACTACTGATATCATCGTCTTGGGTTGCTCTGGCGACAAACCCTTGTAGATGAACTTTTCGCATCCGATTGGTTCGAAAACGATTTTTCTCCTTCAACAGTTTATGACAACGTTGTGTCCTAAGCTTTTTAGCAGAATCTGATGATGCAACGAATGGGTGGCTCCAGAATCAAGTAGAACTAACACATCAAAGTTGGTGATAGAAAGCTGGCCTGTCACCACTACAGAAGTTACAGCTTCAACGTCACTCCCCGTGTAAGCATAGATTCTCCCTTAGCTGTCTGAAATTTTCAGTATACCTTGTGTGATTGAAGGGTCTTCGATCCTGGTCTGGTTGGTGTGAAGTTGATTATTCCCAGTGCGGGGTTGATTCTGTCGATTCTGCAGGTTGGAGTGGCAATTTTTTTTTTTGGCATAGTGGCCGTCCTTACCACAGATGAAACAATCACTTGCTCTCTGCTTGCATTCTCCTGGGTGCCTCTTTTCGCATCTCGTGCACGTCGAGTATTGGCTGTCATTCCTTCCTGGTCGTCTCTCTTCTGGGGAAATTCTTCTGTGAATCTTGATTACCTTAATTCCCCTTTTCTCTTGTTGTTGTTATGGGAATGCCTACTATTCTGGCCGGTTCCCACATTCTGTCCTCCGTGTTGTAACTCGGGGTTCTGCTTCCCCTGAGCCTGCTCAGCTTGCGTTTTCTTCTCCTTTCGTGCCTTAAAATTCTGCGCCTTTCGCTCCTTATCATGAGCCGACCAGTACTCGGCTCAGATAGCCTTGCTGACACATTCTACTAGTGTCGCTGGTTCGTGGCTTCAGCTACAGACCTAAACTGTGATCTCCGTTTTGAACATCTTCAGCATTCGTCTGACTCTCTCCTTTTGGTTGGTACCAAATCTGGACAAAGTTGAGCCAACTGCTCAAACTTCTTGACTGCCTCCATAACAGTCATACTACCTTGGTGCAGGTTGTCGAACTCGTCTTACTGCACTACTAGTGCTTTCTCGTTGAAGTACATCTCCTTGAATTCCTCAATGAAATCGCTCCAGCTCATCTCTCTAATATTCCTCCTAATGGTTACCATCTTCCACCACTAACGCGCCTCATTGCGCAGGGTGAAGGATGCGTACATCACTTTCTCTCTCTATCTGTTAACCCTATAAAATTCAAGATTACTTGGATATCCGTTAGCCAATCATCGGCCTCTATAGGGATGGTGATTCCTAAGAATTCTAACGCTTTTATGCGTCGGAATCTCTCATACAAGTTACCTTCCCTAGGGATTGGTAGAAAAACAATTGCTGTTACGAAAGCAGCCATTACTATGGGTGCTAGTGCCTCCTGGGTTAGAGGAGCTGCTTGCTCCCTAAGAGTTTCTTGGGCTGCTGGAGCCTCCTGTGCTGGCATCTCTACTGACTATGGTACCTGGGGTTGCTGGCCCAGCTGCTCCCTAAGCTGGTTTAGCTCCCGTTACTGGTTCTCCATCATCTCTCGCATGACTGCGATCTGTGCTATCAACTCATCCTCTCGGGATGCTGGGTTTAACTAAGCTCTCGTTCTTGCCATGTTTTCCTATGTAACCCTATCGTATAGCGGGAAAGGAAAATATGTCTCTTAAATTCTATGCTTGGGACTCGTATCACATATCATTTTCTTTCTTACTTAACAATCTTACTTAAACATTATAGATATAAATATACACACTATATCCATCTTTCTTTCTCTCATACTGTGATGTTCAATACAATTACCGCATTGTATTGGGACATCGTCTGAGTGCTAGGATTCGTCCTGCACTTTCTGTCATATCATACTCACACTGTGGAAAAATTTATATCTGGCCCCTGGGGCAAAGCTTTACTGCTTATCTCATAATATATTTCACATAATATATATACATATATTCAAGATTCTAGTTTAGTGAGAGTGACACACACTTCCCCTATACGATCCCAACAAGTACATTATGCTATAACTGACGGGGGAGAGCTACTGTTTCCCTCTATATATTTTCATAACTAACATTCCCGCAGAAGGGTTACTACTATTGGAAGGACAATCCTGATTCAGTATCAGGCATCTCCTCATCGTCACTATCACTGAGTGAGTACTCCTCTGGGTTCTCCTCTTCTTCTCAGTCGAAACTGACCTCGTCATCGCTGGCTATGATGACTTGGGGTTCGTACATCCCCATCTATTCGTCATTACTAAAGCGGTTGGGGATCTCCTTTGGCTCCCTATTACCCTCGTGTACTTCTGGCTGGTGCTCGGCCATGAACTCTTCATCGGCCAGTTGGGGTGCTGGTTCTACCGGGTCACCCTCCATAATGGCGGTTGCTGTAATGCCTTGGGCTTGTGTAGGGTTCCCGGGGTTGAGCACTTTTCTCTCGTCGTTCACTATCTCCTTGATAAGGCTTGCTAGTCCTGCTTGATCGCTCTTCTAATTGTGTTTGGCAAGGTCTCTTTCTCTCTTTGGGTCTTCTCCTGTCTTGATCCACTTTTGTCTTGGCATGTATTGTGGAAGTCTATATCGGTTCCTTGTAGCGAACAGCATACGTTAGAACTGTATCACTGGACATCAGCTGCAGTCTTTCAGTCCGATGAACAAATTCTCGTATATCCATAACTCTAGAGAACGTAGGCAGTTTCACTCCCCGCTTGCCCATAAAGAAAAACTGAGGCTGATGCTGGACTCCTCTCAGAGATTGGCTCGATCATGGTATGGCGAAACTCGACACAGTTAAGAGCTCATCCTGGTCATAAGGATCCCGATACACACGAGAGTATCTTCCTGAGAGATATCAACAGCTAACAGGACTCAGTTATCCTGGTCAATGGCGTACAATCAGGGAATCACTTTGATAACATGAAACCAGTCCTGACATTCTCATGGAGTGCAGGAGTACTGTTTCCCACTCGAAACTTAGTGGACAACTAGCCCTGAAGATCGGTACAACTCGGGCAGCAATCCATGTTCTTTCTCTGAGCAGTTCTCTAGCACTGTACGGTCGTGATTTTTTCGTATAATGATCTCAGCATCTTTTCATCTTATCCTCGCCATCATAGATTTCGTCGTTTCATTACTATAAAATGTTATCTTCAATAGATAAACATTTACTAACTAAAAAATAAAACTAACTTACTTGGACAGATGAGGCAGGCATGCGGCGATGTGAGGTAGGATGACAGGAAACCGCTCTGATACCAACTGTGACGCCCCGTGCCCTAAACGGTCCGGACCGTCACTAAAAACTCTATTACTTAACTTGCTTCTTTAGCTTTTACTTATACTTTCTCTTTAAAACAGATACTTAAACTTGCTGAATTTAATACCATAAATTTAGAGGGATTTTTTTTTATATATACGCGTACGTATTTACTATTCACGTACGTATACTATTAAAATGCGGAATTTGAAAAACATAAGGATTTAAATTATACATACATAATTATATACTTGTTTATCTGATTACTATTCACCAGATACTATTTAAATATACTACTCATACATATACTGTTTACTGTTCTAAAATACCGTTTAACCTTTACTATTCAAAATACTATTTAACTGTCACCATTCAAAATATTATTTACTCATACTGTGCGGAAGAATACTGGCGGTGTATCCATAACCTCATCCTCACATCCACCTCCGCCACCATCATCGTCCCTTGATGTTTACGCTATAGGATGCTTACCTACAGCATGAACACACTCCGTGAGCTTTACGCCTAGTAAGTACAACATGTTAACCGCAAAACATGTTTAAAACATAGCACATACGTAAAATCATAGGCATGACATATATCACTAAATAAATCACATACCATATAAGCATATCACATATCAGCTCACATATCATGTCATCACATAACATGTCATAACAGTGAATATAAAACTTCACATACTTTATGCATGACAGAAGCATCGTGTACTGTACGCACTCTACTGAAAAAGAAAGCGTAGCGAACTATAACTAATGCATGATCCGGTTATGTTCATTTATGCTTCAAACTTCTCTTTTCTTTTCTTGTCTATTTAGGGCCCATGTGTCAGTACCGTGTGCGCGCAGACCAACGGTAACTCCCGAGGTCAACTAATGCCGAAGAGCCATTAACTGATGCTCAACTATTGGCCTTAACTTTCTTTAACTGGAAACCCCTTCGACTGAAGGAGTCGGTACGACACACTTATTTATTTCCATCTTGTTTAACTGTTCTAGCCATACGCTTCTCTAAGCTGTCCCCAATCCTACGCGGTAGGGATCTATGTGGCGGCCCGCCCCTCGTAGAGATCATACAATACTATTACAGTTGAGCTTTATCGCTAACCGCGATAGATTGTACTCTCATGGGTCGCCGGCTTATCTCTCTCTCTCTTTTAAAATCATGTCGTTTGAGGGGAAATTTTTTTTTTTTTTTTTTTTTTTAAACATCATATAAAATCTTTTTCCACTATTTACTTTGTTGACAAGTACAAAGTAATATAAATAATACAGTACTTTCGTAAAATTATATATAATTACAAAAGACTGTTTCCCCCTTTTTCCCTTCACTTTACGCTCAGCGGCAAGACTCTGGCAGTACCATATCCCTCGCCCAGTTATCCCATTTGACACGTGCCATCCCGTCCGCCATCCAGCCAAACAAGCTACTGAGCTGGTCGCTTACCTGCAACATTAGCAAAAATGGTGAGCTACAGGCTCAGTAAGTTCAAACATGCAAGAAATAAAATTTCAATGAATAGTACTATTCATCGTGAATAGTACCGTTGACTACTATTCATCTGTGAATAGTACTTTGACCACTATTCATATGTGAATAGTAATGTTGACCACAACACTGTATCACACTAGGACATCTACTGCGATGTTAGTGCTCTCACTAAACTGTCTTATGCTCAATTATGGCACAGTTTCAGTTTTAGGTCATTATCTTTTAATTACGTTCTGGTTTTGAGCTCAGATTGGCAGTACCATTTAAGTGCGCATGACTGGGAGCGGTACATTAGTGCTGACCTCCACAGCCTTAATCTCATAGCCCCGAAGGCAAAATTTTATATGACTGGGAGCGGTACATCAGTGCTGACCTCCACAGCCTTATCTCATAGCCCCGAAGGCAAAATTTTATATGACTGGGAGCGGTACATCGGTGCTGACCTCCACAGCCTTATCTCATAGCCCCGAAGGCAAAAATAGTACCTCCCTGTACGGAAGGCTGGTACGCCAGAAAGTGGTTTCATTACCGACTTTTTAACATTCTAACCCGGTGACTTCATATTGCCCCGTGGTTAGGAATGGTTCACATTTTAATTTTAGTTGAGTGAGTTTTATTAACCTCGCTCTAGTGCCCGAAGCACAATTAACCATGTGTCCCATTCTTATAGTGCCCGTAGCACATTTCGTCTCTCTCTCTATTCTATCATAGTGCCCGTAGCACATATGTACCTAACTTATAGTTAGTACATTAAAATTAGCACAATATTGCTATATGTTGCAGACAGGTAAATGTTTGAACTTACCTTATCAGACTGTTCTCTTTCTCTCTCTTGGATCTTGAATCGCCTTCCTTGTAGGCCGATTTTGGGATCCTACAGACAAAACTATGTCTGTTAATTTCTTTCCCATTTATAGCTTTTATTTTTCATTAAAAAGCTTAAATAAAACCTATTTATAACTTTTTAGGTTTTATTTATTATTTTCACCATTTTCCCCCAACTTTTGCAAAATTACGATTTTGCCCCAATATTTTGGCAAAATTGCAGTTTTGCCCCTGACGGAATTTTATTGATCCAGACTGCATTTTTGGCTCTCAGGAACTTTTCTGATTCTTTTCTAATCATTACCGGGTTCGTTTTTACTTTATTTCCATTTTTCACTTTCCCGGCCCTCGGGAAGCACTATTCCGGCCCTTACGTCGGTTTAGCGATTTTTTATCGTTTCGGAGCCTCAAATGGACGTTTCACTAGTATTTAAAACGTTCATCTAGACTTTCCCGACCTAGGTCTCCGAGGCTCGGGTTTTCCGTTCCCGACTCGGACCTTTATTTCATTTCCAAAAACGCCCCCCCCTCGGGGTCGGTTTTTCAATCTCACACGCGTTTTTCATTTTTAAGGGGACGGGTTACTATTCACGACCCACCCCTTAAATTTTTTTCTTATTCACTTTTCCGTTAGGGACTCGGGTTTCCGTCCCGACCCTAACTTTTTATTTTTATTTCCATTTTTACCCCGAATGCCGTTTTCGAAATTTCGGCAGCATTTCGGCGTAAATTTAAGGCTTCCGGCGTTAGGTACGCCTCGAACCATAAGTACCTGCCACGTACTATACCACAAGCCTATTTTATGTAAAAGTTTTTCAAACTTTTACATAAAAGCCCACAATTTTCAATTTCCACATTATCACCCACATAACAACATTTTTCACACAATTTTGCCCTTAATTTGGTTTCGGTTTTCACAACAAAACCAAACCAAATTTTGTCAAATTTTCACCACACTTTAGGTCATTCAATGTCATGTTTCCAACCCTTTTTCAAGCCCATTTTCAATGCATTTTCAACCACATTTTTAGGGTTTTTTATGCACTTAGAACCCACGGCCTTATTAATGAAAATCATGCTCAACATATTTGTTTCATTCTTTCAATCACATTACCACCATTTACACATTAATTTGCATGATTTCAATCAACCAAACATCACCTAAAATCAAGCAAAATTTCTTCCAAACCATTAACAAAACCCACGGCCACTTTATATAATTCATGCCATAAATTTTTTTCAAGCTTTTCATAATGAAATACAAGCTTTATTCTTCACCAAATTAAGCTTAGAAAGCATATTCACCATTAACCAAAACTTTTTCTCATTGGTTACCTAAGGTAACCCACGGATTTACCTTTGAAAAACCAACCAAAATTTGGTTTTTCTTTAATGAATTTGCATGGTTTTCTTCCTTAATACATCCTTAACAAAACCCAACATCAAATCCATGAAAAACAACCAAAAATTTCCATCCTTTTTCTCACTATTCACCCACGGATTCCATGAAGAAAAACCATGAAAAATTGAGTGAAAAAGGGATTTACCTTGGTCTAATGCTTCCTTTGCCTTCAAGGAGTGTTTTGACACACTTTTTGTGAAGAAATGTTGAAGAGAAAGCTTGGTTTCCCTTGGTCCCTCACGTAGCCACCATGGAAGAAAGTTAGAAAAATTTTCTTATGGCTTTTGCTTCAAAATATGTCTCGGCCACTTATGTCACTAAAATTGCCGACTTAACCATGAAACAAACCAATTAATTTGGCAACCAACCAATGAGATTTCACCACCTTTCACCTTAATACTTTCCATAATTTTCAAAAATTAAAAATGGCATATTTTGGCCAAATCTTGGCCTTTAGATCAAAAGTTAAATGAATCTTGGCCATCCATCCTACCAACCACCATAATTCTTTCCATTTATAATCTTGAATTATGATGTCATAAATGTAAAAGTGAAAGTTGACTTTGACTTTCACTATTCACATTAATTCGACTACTTTTTGCCCGATACCGGTTCGAGCCGAAATTTTCCTGAAATCGTCCCGGCGTGTTCCTGAGGTCTCCTGTGCAGTCGGATCAATTTAATCTGCTTCCGTTTGATCAAAATCAATCCCGGAAGTTTACCGTCTTTTATTGCTCCAGTTAGGGTTTTTAATGCCGATTTTGGCACCGTTTCACCCGTTTCAACTCAGTGAATTTTTCCAGCACTGAATTCTTACTCGTCAGTATTGTTAGAACATTTTCATATATTCTGAACAATATAAATACATTTATTTCACTCTTTAAATAGTACAAATTGTTATATACATACAATTGTACATTTTCGTCCGAGAATTGCCTGAATTTCCCGGTTGTCACATTCACCCCTCCTTATAAAATTTTCGTCCTCGAAAATTGGAACAAATGGGGGTATAATTTCCTCATCTCGTCTTCTCGTTCCCACGTAGCTTCTTCAATATTGTGATTTTTCCACAAAATCTTCACTAGTGGGATTACCTTATTCCTCAGTACTTTCTCTTCACGAGCTAGTACTTGAATAGGCTGTTCCTCATATGTCAAATCCTCGTGGATTTGAATAGGCTCATGCTTCAATACATGGGACGGATCTGGTATATACTTTCTCAGCATCGACACATGAAATACGTTATGCACTGCCGACAATTCTGGAGGTAGCGCTAATCTGTAAGCGACCTTTCCAATGCGTTCGATAATTTCATAAGGTCCAATGTATCTTGGACTCAGTTTCCCCTTCTTACCGAAACGCATAATCCCCTTCATAGGCGATACCTTGAGAAACACGAAGTCTCCTTCGTCAAACTCCAAGGATCTCCGCCTTTTATCCGCGTAGCTCTTTTGTCGGCTTTGCGAAATTTTCATTTGACGCTGAATTCTAGCAACTGCATCGGAAGTCTCTTGCATGAAATCCGTCTTATGCAACTGCTTTTCTCGCAAATCGTACCAATGTAATGGTGATCTGCACTTCCGTCCATACAAAGCCTCGTAAGGTGCCATGCCTATCGAAGCTTGGTAACTATTATTGTACGAGAATTCAATCAATGGTAACTTCTCGTTCCAATTTCCCGCAAAATCCATAACGCAAGCTCGAAGCATGTCCTCTAACGTCTGAATTGTCCGCTCTGACTGCCCGTCTGTTTGCGGATGAAAAGCCGTACTGAGTCTCAATTCAGTACCCATGGCCTCTTGCACACACTTCCAGAAATTCGAAGTGAACCGTGCATCTCGATCTGATACAATGGATTTCGGTACTCCATGTAGTCTGACGACATGAGTTATGTACAGCTGAGCAAACTTTTCCAGCGAAAAAGTCATCTTGACAGCTATGAACCGTGCCGTCTTGGTCAGTCTGTCCACAATAACCCAGATGGCATCATAACCTTCTCGGGTTTTTGGGAGTCCCACTACAAAATCCATCGTAATGTGTTCCCATTTCCATTCAGGAATCTCCAACGGTTCCAATCTTCCTGCTGGATGTTTATGTTCCGCTTTGACTCTCTGACAGGTCATGCATCTACTCACGAATTTAGCTATATCGTTCTTCATCCCTTTCCACCAGAACTGTGACTTCAAGTCCTGATACATCTTGCTCGCTCCGGGATGAATCGAATAGGGTGTCTCATGAGCTTCTGACATGATCCGTCTTCTAAGTTCCTCATCAGCTGGAACATTTATCCTTCCTTGATACAGGATTATTCCATCCTTGGAAATTCCTTCTTGAGAACTTGCCATCACAGGATCTCGCCTTTGAGCTTCCTTTATTTCCTCAAATAGCGATGATTCCACTTGGAGTGCAGCTAATCTTCCAGATATCAGCTCCAAGTTCAAAGAATTTATCTCTTGCTGCAATGGCTTCGGAAGCCTGTTTATTGGTAGCTGGTGCGATACAGTAGACTTCCTACTTAGAGCATCCGCTACACGGTTGGCCTTTCCTGGATGGTAGAGGATTTCACAGTCATAATCCTTCACCAATTCCAACCATCGTCTCTGTCGCATATTGAGCTCTTTTTGCGTGAAGAAATACTTCAAGCTTTGGTGATCAGTGAAAATCTGACATTGAGCTCCATAGAGATAGTGTCGCCAAATTTTAAGTGCGAACACTACTGCAGCAAGTTCAAGATCATGCGTAGGATAATTCCTTTCATGCTCCTTTAACTGACGGGAAGCATAGGCAATCACCTTGCCGTCTTGCATCAGGACTGCTCCCAGTCCTATTTTCGATGCGTCACTGTAGATCACGAACTTCTCCCCTTCAATGGGAAGAGTAAGGATTGGTGCGCTTGTCAGTCGCCTCTTTAACTCCTGGAAGCTTCTTTCGCATTCCGTGGTCCACTCGTACTTTCTTTCTTTGCGTGTAAGAGCAGTAAGAGGTGCAGCTAGTCGCGCGAATCCCTCTACAAATCGCCGATAATAACCAGCCAATCCCAAGAAACTGCGTATTTCAGTTACACTCTTGGGTGCAGGCCACTGGTTAATTGCCTCTACCTTTGTCGGATCTACAGCAATACCTTCCTGAGATACAACATGTCCGAGGAAATGTACTCTGTCCAGCCAAAACTCGCATTTTGAGTATTTGGCATACAGTTGATGCTTCCGTATCATATTCAACACGATCCTCAGATGCTCCTTGTGCTCCTCATGAGTCTTTGAGTATATAAGAATGTCATCAATGAATACAATGACAAACTTATCCAAATACTCTTTAAAAATTCTGTTCATCAAATCCATGAACGCTGCTGGCGCATTTGTCAATCCGAATGGCATCACAAGGAACTCATAATGCCCATAACGAGTCCTAAACGCCGTTTTAGGAATATCACTTTCTTTGATTCTCAGCTGGTGATATCCCGACCGTAAGTCGATTTTGGAAAATACCGCTGCGCCCTTTAACTGGTCGAATAGGTCATCAATTCTAGGTAACGGATACCTATTTTTGATCGTAACCTTATTCAACTCCCGGTAATCAATGCACAGTCGGAATGTTCCATCCTTTTTCTTGACGAATAACACAGGTGCACCCCATGGAGAAAAACTCGGCCTGATGAATCCTTTATCCAAAAGCTCCTTTAATTGTACCTGCAGCTCCTTTAACTCCACTGGAGCCATGCGGTATGGTGCTTTGGAAATAGGTGCTGTTCCAGGCATCAACTCAATCTCGAATGAGATTTCTCTCTCTGGCGGTATCCCTGGTAACTCTTCCGGAAATACGTCAAGAAACTCATTAACCACCAGAACATCTTCAGCTTGAAGCTTCTGTTCCTCGGTAGTATCCACCACATATGCCAGATATCCCATGCAACCACTGGCTATCAGCTTGCTTGCTCTCAGCGAACTGATCATCATCTTCCTGGGTCTTCGAGAAGTATCAACATACTCGAAACTCTCTTCTTCCTCGGGTTGGAAGACTATCTTTCGATTTCGGCAGTCGATCGTAGCTTGGTATTTCCCTAGGAAATCCATGCCTAAAATCACATCGTAATCCATGATCTCCATTACGATCAACTCAGCATATAGTTCCCTATTTGCCACATATACTGGTACATAGGGTAACCAGTAACTGGACAACAATACTTCCCCAGAAGGTAAGGCTGTTTTAAATACCCTTCCCATATTATCCTTAGGAAGTCCTATCTTGTCAGCAAATGCATAGGAAACAAATGAATGCGTAGCACCGGAATCGAATAGTACAGAGGCTACATGACTAGCGACAGGAAGCTGACCTGTCACCACGTTTGATGTTCCTGCCTCTGCGTCTTCCTTGCTGTAGGCCATCACACGAGCATCAGCACGTGACATTCGCTCCTGGCGTTGTGGCCTTACTGGGGACTCTTCCACTCTGGCTTGAAGGGAATGAGCTTGTGGGCGTGTCTGGTGCGGTTGGGAAGTGCCTTGTCCACCCTGCCTATTGGGACAGTTCCTGGCGTAATGGCCTTCCTTTCCACATTCGTAGCAAACAAGTGGCCCAAATCTGCATCGCCCAGAATGTCTCTTCCCGCATGTAGGGCAGTTTTGCACATTAGACTCTGCATTACGAGCTGTTCTCCGCTGTTGGTTTCGATTATTTCCCTGGCGATTCCCAGAAAAATTTCCTTTCCTCTTGTTTTGCTGGGATCCCTGACTATTGCCCTGGCTTGGTTTCGCATTTTGACTAGGCTTGCTTGATTGACCAACTTGTGTAGACTTCGCCAAAGCCCTCTCCTTCTTCTTAGCCTCCCAGTGTTTCTCTCTTTCCTCTTTCTGTCGGGCTACATGAAACTCAGCCCTGATGGCTCGACTCACACAGTCTGCTACAGAAGTAGGTGGCACTAGTCCAGTGTCTACTAACGCAGCAATTTCCGGCCTGAACATCCCTATCATTTTCTGTATCTTTTCCCTCTCAGTAGGGACCACATAAGGACACAAACGAGATAGCTGATCGAACTTTCTGCAGACTTCGCTCACCGACATGTTCCCTTGTGTTAACTCTGAGAATTCTTTCTGTTGCTGTCTCAGAGATGCAGGGTCGTAATATTTCTGGTTAAATTCTTCCAGAAATTCCGCCCAACTCATGGTAGACACGTCTCTTCTCATTCGTACAGTGTCCCACCAAAACCGAGCATCTTTTCTCAGCACAAAAGACGCACATGCAACCTTCTCCCGGTCGGTTAGGTTCATGAACTCCATGATCACTTGTAATGATGACAACTAGTCTTCAGCCTCTAAGGGATTTGTAGACCCTTCAAATTCTGGCGGTCTCATACGCCTGAATCTTTCATAGAGGGGTTCTAGATTTAATACTGGTTGTGGTTCAGGAGCTCTCTCATGTACTGCAGCTGGAGGAATAACTGGATCTACCTCAGCTTGTTGTTCTACTTGGGTACCCTCAGAGCCTTGTCTCTGCTCTAGCTCCTCTACCCGTCGCCTCAGATTCGCATTTTCTTGCATCTGAGCTTCCAACAGAGCTTGTATCTGATCCAATCTCTCCATAATATCAGGACGTCGCTCTCGTCCCTCTGGTCGATTTCTCAACTCCACCATCTTGGCTATTGTCCTATTATGGCACAATAATTCACCGTTAGCTTTTTCCATAACCGCATTCGTAAAATTATATCAATTTACGAAATTTAGGGTACTGTAAAGCCACATCATCTTAACACATCATCGTACAACATATAATCATTTTGGTATTTCATTCATAGCAAAACATTTATATGTTATACATAGGTATCACCAGTCATATATACATCGGCCCTTTATACTAAATGGCCACAAGTCTATACAAAAGAGCTTTTCTCTAAGCTACTTATGTACATCAACATATCTACTGGTCACTCATTCCCCGCATCTGGGACTAGAGGATATTCTTCTGGATCCTCATCGTCATCTGGCTCATCTGAGTCGTCACCACCCCGTGGTCTAGATGGTCCGGCCTCATGATCATTCATCATTCTTCTCGGCCCGAATATGCGTGCAAACATCTCATCTTGACCCAGCGTCTCTCGTCGACTCTGCGTCAGATGCTCGATCAGAATCTCTCTCTCGATCGCCCTGATCGTTACCACGAACTCTTGGAGCGTCGGAGGAAACGGCTTGATCACCCTCGGTCTCAGCTCCAAGGATAAACCTTTCCAAAACAGCTCACAGCAGTTTGCTTCCGTGAGGTTAGGCAACGGACATCTCCTCCGAATGGTCTCCTCAAACCGTGCTGCGTAAGACATCACTGTCTCACCAGACAGCATGACCATCCTCTCGGTCTGGAGAATGTAATCCCTGACCTCATCGAATCCAGGGTACGCAGGTGTATCAGCCTCTCGTCTCTCTGGAGGTGCTGGAGCAGGTGCTGGATCCCTAGGTTGAAACTGATCAGCCAACCGCTGACAGAATTCGGCCCAATTGAATCCCAATAAAATCTCCTGGTCGCAATATTGCCAGAACACTCGAGTGTCTCCCTGAAACATACTGACAGCCAACTGGATCCACATATCTCGATCAATATCGCATATCACCATGATCCTCTCTACGGCATGGAGCCAGTCCTTGGTCTCCATCGACTGTCGTCCACCATCAAACATCGGAGGACTGCTGGCCCTAAAAGCCTGTACTGCCCGTGCCGACACTCTCACCCCAATATGTTGACGTCCACCAACAACTGGAATGTCCACTACCACCGGTGGATGAACTATCGGTCGTGGCTGTACAATATCTACTGGCGCTGGCGTTGGTACTGGTACCGGAGGTCTCTCGGGTACCGGAGGTCTGATTACCGGTCGTTGGGACATAGACGGCCTCACAATAGACCTCGTCCATACCCGTAATGCTCCCCTCGGTCGTGGTAGCGGTGGTCTCACATATGGAGGTCTGGTCATCTTGCTACCTATAACATAATTATTTTCATATAAGAAAATAATTAATTGAACTTAAGTAACTACTTACTTGGATAGCGGTGCAGGATGCGCGAAGTGTCAAATCGGGATATGGTCATACCGCTCTGATATACCAACTGTGACAGCAGTTGGTATTATAAACTAGACCAATCTCAGACCTTGCTCTGATACCAACTGTGGCGGCCTGCCCCTCGTAGAGATCATACAATACTATTACAGTTGAGCTTTATCGCTAACCGCGATAGATTGTACTCTCATAGGTCGCCGGCTTATCTCTCTCTCTCTTTTAAAATCATGTCGTTTGAGGGGAAATTTTTTTTTTTTTTTTTTTTTTTAAACATCATATAAAATCTTTTTCCACTATTTACTTTGTTGATAAGTACAAAGTAATATAAATAATACAGTACTTTCGTAAAATTATATATAATTACAAAAGACTGTTTCCCCCTTTTTCCCTTCACTTTACGCTCAGCGGCAAGACTCTGGCAGTACCATATCCCTCGCCCAGTTATCCCATTTGACACGTGCCATCCCGTCCGCCATCCAGCCAAACAAGCTACTGAGCTGGTCGCTTACCTGCAACATTAGCAAAAATGGTGAGCTACAGGCTCAGTAAGTTCAAACATGCAAGAAATAAAATTTCAATGAATAGTACTATTCATCGTGAATAGTACCGTTGACTACTATTCATCTGTGAATAGTACTTTGACCACTATTCATACGTGAATAGTAATGTTGACCACAACACTGTATCACACTAGGACATCTACTGCGATGTTAGTGCTCTCACTAAACTGTCTTATGCTCAATTATGGCACAGTTTCAGTTTTAGGTCATTATCTTTTAATTACGTTCTGGTTTTGAGCTCAGATTGGCAGTACCATTTAAGTGCGCATGACTGGGAGCGGTACATTAGTGCTGACCTCCACAGCCTTAATCTCATAGCCCCGAAGGCAAAATTTTATATGACTGGGAGCGGTACATCAGTGCTGACCTCCACAGCCTTATCTCATAGCCCCGAAGGCAAAATTTTATATGACTGGGAGCGGTACATCGGTGCTGACCTCCACAGCCTTATCTCATAGCCCCGAAGGCAAAAATAGTACCTCCCTGTACGGAAGGCTGGTACGCCAGAAAGTGGTTTCATTACCGACTTTTTAACATTCTAACCCGGTGACTTCATATTGCCCCGTGGTTAGGAATGGTTCACATTTTAATTTTAGTTGAGTGAGTTTTATTAACCTCGCTCTAGTGCCCGAAGCACAATTAACCATGTGTCCCATTCTTATAGTGCCCGTAGCACATTTCGTCTCTCTCTCTATTCTATCATAGTGCCCGTAGCACATATGTACCTAACTTATAGTTAGTACATTAAAATTAGCACAATATTGCTATATGTTGCAGACAGGTAAATGTTTGAACTTACCTTATCAGACTGTTCTCTTTCTCTCTCTTGGATCTTGAATCGCCTTCCTTGTAGGCCGATTTTGGGATCCTACAGACAAAACTATGTCTGTTAATTTCTTTCCCATTTATAGCTTTTATTTTTCATTAAAAAGCTTAAATAAAACCTATTTATAACTTTTTAGGTTTTATTTATTATTTTCACCATTTTCCCCCAACTTTTGCAAAATTACGATTTTGCCCCAATATTTTGGCAAAATTGCAGTTTTGCCCCTGACGGAATTTTATTGATCCAGACTGCATTTTTGGCTCTCAGGAACTTTTCTGATTCTTTTCTAATCATTACCGGGTTCGTTTTTACTTTATTTCCATTTTTCACTTTCCCGGCCCTCGGGAAGCACTATTCCGACCCTTACGTCGGTTTAGCGATTTTTTATCGTTTCGGAGCCTCAAATGGACGTTTCACTAGTATTTAAAACGTTCATCTAGACTTTCCCGACCTAGGTCTCCGAGGCTCGGGTTTTCCGTTCCCGACTCGAACCTTTATTTCATTTCCAAAAACGCCCCCCCCTCGGGGTCGGTTTTTCAATCTCACACGCGTTTTTCATTTTTAAGGGGACGGGTTACTATTCACGACCCACCCCTTAAATTTTTTTCTTATTCACTTTTCCGTTAGGGACTCGGGTTTCCGTCCCGACCCTAACTTTTTATTTTTATTTCCATTTTTACCCCGAATGCCGTTTTCGAAATTTCGGCAGCATTTCGGCGTAAATTTAAGGCTTCCGGCGTTAGGTACGCCTCGAACCATAAGTACCTGCCACGTACTATACCACAAGCCTATTTTATGTAAAAGTTTTTCAAACTTTTACATAAAAGCCCACAATTTTCAATTTCCACATTATCACCCACATAACAACATTTTTCACACAATTTTGCCCTTAATTTGGTTTCGGTTTTCACAACAAAACCAAACCAAATTTTGTCAAATTTTCACCACACTTTAGGTCATTCAATGTCATGTTTCCAACCCTTTTTCAAGCCCATTTTCAATGCATTTTCAACCACATTTTTAGGGTTTTTTATGCACTTAGAACCCACGGCCTTATTAATGAAAATCATGCTCAACATATTTGTTTCATTCTTTCAATCACATTACCACCATTTACACATTAATTTGCATGATTTCAATCAACCAAACATCACCTAAAATCAAGCAAAATTTCTTCCAAACCATTAACAAAACCCACGGCCACTTTATATAATTCATGCCATAAATTTTTTTCAAGCTTTTCATAATGAAATACAAGCTTTATTCTTCACCAAATTAAGCTTAGAAAGCATATTCACCATTAACCAAAACTTTTTCTCATTGGTTACCTAAGGTAACCCACGGATTTACCTTTGAAAAACCAACCAAAATTTGGTTTTTCTTTAATGAATTTGCATGGTTTTCTTCCTTAATACATCCTTAACAAAACCCAACATCAAATTCATGAAAAACAACCAAAAATTTCCATCCTTTTTCTCACTATTCACCCACGGATTCCATGAAGAAAAACCATGAAAAATTGAGTGAAAAAGGGATTTACCTTGGTCTAATGCTTCCTTTGCCTTCAAGGAGTGTTTTGACACACTTTTTGTGAAGAAATGTTGAAGAGAAAGCTTGGTTTCCCTTGGTCCCTCACGTAGCCACCATGGAAGAAAGTTAGAAAAATTTTCTTATGGCTTTTGCTTCAAAATATGTCTCGGCCACTTATGTCACTAAAATTGCCGACTTAACCATGAAACAAACCAATTAATTTGGCAACCAACCAATGAGATTTCACCACCTTTCACCTTAATACTTTCCATAATTTTCAAAAATTAAAAATGGCATATTTTGGCCAAATCTTGGCCTTTAGATCAAAAGTTAAATGAATCTTGGCCATCCATCCTACCAACCACCATAATTCTTTCCATTTATAATCTTGAATTATGATGTCATAAATGTAAAAGTGAAAGTTGACTTTGACTTTCACTATTCACATTAATTCGACTACTTTTTGCCCGATACCGGTTCGAGCCGAAATTTTCCTGAAATCGTCCCGGCGTGTTCCTGAGGTCTCCTGTGCAGTCGGATCAATTTAATCTGCTTCCGTTTGATCAAAATCAATCCCGGAAGTTTACCGTCTTTTATTGCTCCGGTTAGGGTTTTTAATGCCGATTTTGGCACCGTTTCACCCGTTTCAACTCAGTGAATTTTTCCAGCACTGAATTCTTACTCGTCAGTATTGTTAGAACATTTTCATATATTCTGAACAATATAAATACATTTATTTCACTCTTTAAATAGTACAAATTGTTATATACATACAATTGTACATTTTCGTCCGAGAATTGCCTGAATTTCCCGGTTGTCACATCTATGTCTTCTATCTTATTCTTTCATCAATCTACTCGATTGTGAAACTATATGCTCTTATGTATGCTGTGCAGCATCGTGTGCAAGATACATACTTAAAATACTGGAAAAGCATCATTTTAAATTCATTTTATCCATGCTGTAGGCGGAGTTGTACTTACTTGTCAGCAGACAGTTTATACTCTCGCCTTCGTCACAATACAGGTACCTCCCTGTAATCATAATGCATTACATTAACATTCACTCTTAGATCACCGTGGTCATTAGTGACTAATAAAAATTCTCGTTATGTGGTACCGATCCTTATCAGTACTAATTGCCCTCTTCTTAAGAATTTGATTTTCTAATCATTGTTAATTAATTTATTTACCCAATAAATTAATTAACATCGCTCTTAGGTCACTCTATCATTAGGAACTAATAAACTTATCGCTGTGTGGTACCGATGCCTATCGGTACCCAACTGCTCTACTTTGGGAAATTTGATATCTAATTTTTAATCGTGCTTGATTAATTTGTCTACTTGACAAATAAATCACCGTCTCTCACTATCCCATTCCGACTTAGTCCTTGACTGGCTAACCGACCAGTCAACTGACTGAATACCTCCCGTATGACCATTTAGCTTGTCGGGTTACCGTTACCGATGTAATCGCCCCAAATTTTATACTTAGATCACACCCATCCCTCGGGTGGCACTATTCTGACATAGGGGTCGTTTTCTTACATTACGAAATTTCTAATTGGGCGGTTCACTAATCCCGTAAACGTCTGTCCTTCTTTCCTGGACCTAGGTCATCGAGGGGGCTCGGGTTTCCATCCCGATCACATTTTCAGCCCTCGTTTCCTAAAATACCCCTTTGTGCCATTTTCGAAATTTCGGCAGCATTTCTGCTTAATTTTTGGGTTTCCGGCGTTTAGGAAACGCCTCAAAACCATCTAACCTATTCTAACCTGCCACGTACTAAACCAGAGGCCTAATTTTTACGTAAAAGCTCCGCTTTTTACGTAAAAATATTCACATTTCTTCACATTTTCATTTTCGACATTTCATCCCTTTTTCTTACAATTCCTCAAGTCAGTAAACCATAATTCATACATAATTATTTCCAATAATAAATTGAGGAATCAATGGATCAAAAACCACCACCAAAATCGTTCCCGTCGGCGGTCGGACGAACCGTTCGGTCTCGACCGCACAATTTTTGAATCGACGTTCTCCACTTTTGAAACTCCGGTTTGCAAATCTGATGCTGCGGATGTGTCCGGAACGTCGAAAATAGGGCAACGGGCCATTCTTCAATTTTCAGTCTCCGGGTCGCCGTTGACCACGGCGGCGATGGGAGTGGCGACCACCATCTTGAAGAGCTCGACGAGAGGAACCCATTGGTGGTGTCAATTTCACCAATCGAGACTCCTATCACCGGAAATCGGCCCTCGAAAAGTCGGCGACGGCGGCGGTGTTGGATCTTCATTTTCCGGCGTTGTTGCCCAAAATTGATTTGGGACTTTTGATCTACGTGTTGTTCTGAGCATTTTGATACCGACCTTGCAACTCAACTCCGCCGGAATAGCGAGATTCGACGGTGGCGATGGCGACGGCGACGGCGAACCTTGGGCGGCGTGATCCGTCGTCTGTTGACGTGAAATGAAGCCTGGGTTTTGTTCTACTCTTCACCACGAATCCATTGGGACCGGAATCGTGGCATTTGGACGTCGGACGGCAGAGATACGGAGGTTTGAAAAATTCGGCCACCGGCGGCTTTGGGCGGCGCGTGCGGCGTGCTCCGGCGTCGGTTCGGTCGAGTCGGCCCACCGTTGGAATCAGCTCGTCGAGAGCTTTCCAATGGTGCCGGCGGTGTCGAAAACGGAGGTCGGATTCGACTGATGGTTACTGTTCACCTACGGGTGGTGTGGGGAGAAAAAGATAGGAAAAAAATAATAATGGGGGCCCTTTTTGCAAAATCTAAAAATTTCGACCCCTTTATACTAATTTTTTGAAAAATTTTAAGATAGGCTATACTGACTAATTTGGGCGTGCTGAACCCAAATATATCAGTTTTATATCAAGAAAAGGTCATCTTGACCAATTTCTTGATACTGTGGTTAGGCCTACACTGTGTTGACACTACGTACGCATAACGAGGCGTTTTCGCGTGAAATTTCAAACACAGTCTCCCTTGACTAATTTGGACGTGCTGATTTCAAATTTATCAGTTTTACGTCCATCTGAGATCTTCTAGACCAGTTTTCGGGATCTGTATGACCCCGTCTTGAAAAACGTGTCAGGTGCCCGATTGACTAATTTAGGCGTCCTGAGTCTAAATATATCAGTTTGGGGGGGAGAAAAGGTCGTCTTGACCCTCATCTCGATACTGCGTATCCCTTAAACAAAATCTATATTTTGTGCTCAATTGACCAGATTGAGCCTGCTGACTATTAATATATCAGTTTTATGTCAGATTAAGGCCGTCTTGGCCACTAACCTGACACTACGTATCACACTATTCACTAATCACTATTCACTATCTGACTGACTAATCTGAGCGTTCTGACTCCGATTTTGTCAGTCTCTGGGCGAGAAGAGATCATCTAGACCACTTTTCTCCGTACTGTACATCTATTAGGGCAATTATCACTGCTGCGCTCAGATGACCAGTCTGAGCATACTGATGACTAGCTCATCAGTTCTGTATCATGAAATGGTCGTCTAAACCGGTTTCTTGATATTGCGTGTCTCAACGCATACTCACATAATAGGGTGGACCGATTTCACTGTCGGTTGCCCCTTTCACTGCATAAATAGTAATTAAACGTTACTATACTCGTTTAATTCATTCAACTGAAAAACACACTGTGTTTATTAACTCAATTACATCATTGCATAGTAATTAAGATTCATAATTCATGAGAGTCATTACAGTGGCTCTCGGCTCATTATACAGCCTTATACACAGACTCTTACACGTGCGTATGCAACGCAACACGGGCGTGTACATTTCAAACACGGGCGTGTACTAGTTGAGACTACTCAACACGGCCATGTCTTTGAAACAAAAACATCTATCCGAGTGGTACACGGCCTCCTACACGGTCGTGTACTTGACCGTGTTACACTATACGGCCATGTACACTCACACGGCTACTAACAGATACACAGTCCGAATGACACACGGTCACTCACACGACCGTGTACCTGACCGTGTTACTTAAATTGTACTAAAAGACATTAAATTATGTCCATTTTATTCCTTAATGACTTATTACATGGTAAGTAGGTGTCATGAAAATGGCGGTCATTACACCCTGTACGGAAGGCTGGTACGCCAGAAAGTGGTTTCATTACCGACTTTTTTTAAAATTCTAACCCGGTGACTTCACATTGTCCCGTGGTTAGGAATGGTTCACATTTTAATTTTAGGTGAGTGAGTTTCATTAACCTCGCTCTAGTGCCCGAAGCACAATTAACAATGTGTCCATTCTCAATAGTGCCCGTAGCACATTACGTCTCTCTCTCTACTCTATAATAGTGCCCGTAGCACATATGTACCTAACTTATAGTTAGTACATTAAAGTTAGCAACAATAATGCTATATGTTGCAGACAGGTAAATGTCTGAACTTACCTTATCAGTCTCTTCCCTCTTTCTCTCTTGGATCTTTGATCGCCCTCCTTGTAGGTCGATTTTTGGATCCTACAGACAAAACCTTGTCAGTTAATTTCATTTCCGTTTATAGCTTTTATTTTTCATTTAAAAGCTTAAATAAAACCTATTTATAACTTTTTAGGCTTTATTTATCATTTTTCCCATTTTTTCTCAACTTTTACAAAATTACGATTTTGCCCCTGACGGAAATTTTCCCGATCCAGACTGCTTTTTTGGCTCTCAGGAACTTTTCTGACTCTTTTCTAATCATTACCGGGTTCGTTTCTATTTTATTTTCACTTTTCACTTTCCCGACCCTCGGGAAGCACTATTCCGACCCTTACGTCGGTTTAGTGATTTTCTATTGTTTCGGAGCCTCAAATGGACGTTTCACTAGTATTTAAAACGTTCATCTAGACATTCCCGACTTAGGTCTCCAAGGTTCGGATTTTCCGTTCCCGACTCGGACCTTTATTTCATTTCCAAAAACGCCCCCCCCTCGGGGTCGGTTTTTCAATTTCACTCGGGTTTTAAATTTTTAAGGGGACGGGTTACTATTCACGAACCGCCCCTTAGGTTTCCCTTATTCAATTTTTTCGTTAGGGACTCGGGTTTCCGACCTGACCCCAAACTTTTTATTTTAATTCCCATTTTGCCCCGAATGCCGTTTTTGAAATTTCGGCAGCATTTCGGCGTAAATTTAAGGCTTCCGGCGTTAGGTACGCCTCAAACCGTATGTACCTGCCACGTACTATACCACAAGCCTATTTTATGTAAAATTTTTCCAAACTTTTACATAAAAGCTCACAAAATTCCAATTTCACATTTTGACCCACATTACAAAATTTTTTTCTCAATTTTGTCCATAGTTTTGGTTTCGGTTTTCACAACCAAACCGAACCAAAATTTCTCAAACTTTTCAACTGCTTTTTAGGCTATTCAATGCCATTTTTTTAACACATTTTCAAGCCCATTTTCAATGCATTTTCAACCAAATTCTTAGGGTTTTTAAGCACTTATAACCCACGGCCAATGAATGAAAATCCTGCTCAACATTTTTGTTTCATGCTTTCAATTATAAATTCATCATTTACATATTAAAATGCATGATTTCAACTAACCAAACATCACATAAAACCATGCAAATTTTTCTTTCAAACCCTTAGAATTCCCACGGCCACATTATGTAAGTGCACACCAAAATTTTTTTTCAAGCTTTCCATAATGAAATTCATGGTTTATTCTTCACAAAATTTAACTTGAAAGCATGTTAGCAATGAAACCACACAAATTTCTCATTGTTTACCTAAGGTAACCCACGGTTTTTCCCTTGGAAAACCAACAAAATTTCGGTTTTTCTTTAAACCAAATACATGGTTTTCTTCCCTATTACACCCTTAACAAAACCCAAGCATCAAATCATGGAAAACAACCAAAAATTTTCCATCTTATTTCACTATTCACCCCACGGTTTTCTTGAAGAAAAACCAAGAAAAAGTTAAGTGCAAGGGAAGTTACCTTAGTCAATTGCTTCCTTTGTCTTCAAGGAATGTTTTGACACAAATTTGGTGAAGAAAAATTGAAGAAATTGCTTGGTTTCCCTTGGTAGCTCACGGCTCCACCATGGAAGGATACTTAGAAAATTTTTCTTTGGTTTTTTGCTTGAAATTTGGTCTCAGCTTTTTGTTCCAAAAGTGGCCGACTTATGCCACTAAAAGGCCAATTAATTTGGCTTTCCACCAATGAGATTTCACCACCTTTCAACACTAATACTTTCCATAATTTTCACAAATTAAAAATGGTGAATTTTGGCCAAATCTTGGCCTTTAGATCAAAAAGTAGATGAATCATGGCCATTAATGCTACCAACCACCATTTTCTTTCCATTTAATAAATGGATTTATGATGTCATAAATGCTAAAGTAAAAGTTGACTTTGACTTTCACTATTCACATTAATTCGACTACTTTTTGACCGATACCGGTTCAAGCCGAAATTTTCCTGAAATCGTCCCGGCGTATTCCTGAGGTCTCCTGTGCAGTCGGATCAATTTAAATTGCTTCCGTTTGATCAAAATTAATCCCGGAAGTTTTCCGTCTTTTATTGTCCCAGTTAGGGTTTTCAATGCCTTTTTTGGCACCGTTTCAACCGTTTCACCCGTTTCAATTCAACGAATTTTTCCAACACTGAATTTTTACTCGTCAGTATTGTTAGAACATTTTCATATATTCTAAACAATATAAATACATTTATTTCACTCTTTAAATAGTACAAATTGTTATATACATACATTTGTACATTTTCATCTGAGAATTGTCTGAATTTCCCGGTTGTCACAGCATGTTTCATACATGACTTCACGTTTTGTGCCCATTTGACTAAATTGAGCATGCTGATTATAAATATATCAGTTTGGTGTCAAGAAAACGTCACCTCAACCATTTTCTTGATACTGTATATTTATCATTCAAAATTTCACTATTGTGCTCAGATAACTAGTTTGAGCGTTCTGATAACTAGCTCACCAGTTCTGTGTCAAGAAATGGTCGTCTTAACCTGTTTCTTGATATTGTGTGTCACTCATGCGCACTCACACATAATAAGGTGAACCGACTTCACTCTCGGTTGCCCCTTTCACTGTATGAATAGAAATTAAACGTTTCTTTACTTGTTTAATTCATTCAAACTGGAAAATTGTACTGTACTCATAGACTTGATTTCTTGTTACATAAAAATTATGTCCCACAAACAGGGCGGTTATTACAACAGGTTGTCCTTATTCTCTCTCTATTGGCTATCTTTTCCAAAGTTCTTTGGCGGGTAACCTTTCACTTTATCCTGGTGGTCCATCTTGGTAACTAAGGCTAAGCCTTCCACAGTCTAGGGTTCAAGCATGATGCTCCTTCAGGTTTCATCTATTCTAACCATGGAGATTGTCTCGTTTAGTGATGTGTTTCCTCCTTGCCGAGAATCTAGATTCGGACCTGATCAAATTTTGGATTTAATCCGGCCAAAATATCATACACACGGTCTCTTTCAATATAAGACTTCAAAATTGCAGCGTCATCGGGGCACTTCATTTCAAACACTCAATAATGATCAAGTTCCTACCATAGGTTTTGCAGCAAGTTTGCATATTCAGTGATAGTTTTGTCTCCCTATTTGGTCACCCCAATTTCGATTTTGATCTCATACACTTGGGCAACATAATGAGCCTTTGAATAAGTGCGACAAATAAAGTCCCAAATCTCCTTTGTAGTAGCCAAAATCATGCAAGTATCACTGATCATTGGGTCCATAGAGTCCCATAGCCATGACATAATCATGGAATCTTTCTCATCCCATGTCCCAAATGTTAAATCTTCCCTCCCTAGTCCCGTTCCAAGAAGATGGCTAAGTCTCCCTTTGCCCCTCAAGTATGTGCAGACAAATTGAGACCATTTAACATAGTTTTTTTCCATCGAGCTTATATGAAGCCCGAATGTTTTGCAGGTCTCCTAGTTTTTGGATTGAATTTGCTCCTTCAAATGGCTTAAGGGTGCTAGGGATAGTAGTTTCGGATGTAGACATATTGGGCAGAATAAGAGAGAAGAAATATGGGGAAAAAAAAAGAAAGGAACAAGCAGCAATGAAGGAAGAAGGAGAAACAACAACCAGAAAGAAGCAGTGGTACCAGGACAAATTCCAGAAATAAGCAGTGCTATTAGAATAGGAGATTGAGAAAGGGAGAAGAAGAAACAAGCAGCAATTAAGGATGCATGAGGACAAATTTCCAAAAAAAAAAAAAATGGGGCCTAAAGCTCTGACACCGTATTAGGAAAAAAATAGTCCTTCAATAATCTTTTTTTTTTTTTTTCATTTAGAAGTACACGGTATATATATATATATATAAATCTTAGCCTCTAGTCAGATACACAAGAAAGAAAAGAGACAAAAGGGAAACTAATCATTCCCAAAAACTAAGAAACTTGTCTACTATACTCCCTTCATCTTTGGGAAATCGGAAACAGCTTTCCTAGAGCAGTCTACACAGTTTTACTAGAGCAGTATACCACTAATATACACCTCGACAGATCGGGATATTTTTTATTGTTTGTATTTTTGTATTTGGTGAATAGAAAAATCTAGATCACCTGTTTCTAGGTGTAGGCGTTTTTCTCTAGGTGTCAAGGGAAAAATTATAAATTTATAATATTCAATAAATGGGATAAATATTTAACTTGGGTGAATATTTAATTTGGAAGGTAAGATTTGAAATTTAAATTAATTTTATTTATCTTTCAAAAGATAAATATGATATTAATTTAAATTTTGAAAATCATGTTTGAATAAATTTTTGAAATTTAAATGGTTATCCTATTTGAATTTGAATTGAATAAAATCTTGTCCTAGAACACTTGTAAGTGGTGTCTTCCACATGGATTTGGAAGAAAACATTTTCTCTTAATTTGATTTTGTTTTAGATAAGAGATTACACAATTTTTTGAATTTCAAATAAAGTTGTCATGATTTTATTTGAATTTAAATTGGAGTTGTGGAAAATTATTCATGCAGACAAATCACAAGATTTGTGGAGTTTGAAATTTGAATCACAAATTCATAAGGAAGCCGAAATTTTTATGTGGAAATCCACAGGGTAGAAAATTCTGATTTTGAAGGGAGAAGAGAGAAAAATCTTATCTGAATCCTCTTTGAATTTTGAATTATTCTTTTCTGGTGTGGCTGAAAATTTGAAGGGCTTTCGCTTAAACGAGAATCGACCTTTGGGGCTTGGAAGAGAGAGAAAAATATTTTCTTGAGTCCTATTCAAATTCTGAAAGTTACCTAATGCAAATTTATAAATAGAGCCTCTAAGATTCTATTTTCTTTAAAATGCAGACTCTCATATAATTAAATATATTATTATACATCTCACTAAAAATAATAAATTCTCAAAGTTCTAAGTGGTCGGAAGGAGATAAGCCGCACTAGAATACAAATCAAGAAACCAAGTGCCTACAGATTCTACCGTCAAGAATTAAAGAATAATAAAGAAGGTTATTTTGTTAAAACTCTTCGATCACATCCTCTAATATTCTTGATGTTTCTTTTGAAAGTATAATGATTATTAAATAATTTATTATATATGACAATATAAATTTTTAATGATATTAAATTTTTTTTTTTTTAATTTCACTATATACTCTTATGATTTATCCTACGTTGAATACATATTCAAGACCATTTGTAAAAATAATCCTTCTGCAAACGTGTTGTTTAAGGATTAAATAGGGCTGGCAATTTGGGTCACGACACGACAACACGATACGAAACCCGCACGAAATTAGAGGGTTTGGGTTTTCTTTAAATGGATTTGGGTCAAAACGGGTCGAACCCGTCAAACACGATTAAATAAAGGGTTGAACCCGCACGAACCCACCAACCCGCAATTGACACGAAATAACCCGTTTAATAAATGAGTTATATATGGGTTAACACGAACACGACCCATGAATTACCCATTTATAATTTTTAATATATATTATATAAATTTTTAAAGTTTAAAAATTTAAAATTCAAAATTTAAATATAAAATATGTATTTTAGTTTTTATATGTATATTTTTAGTTTTGTATTTATCTTTTGTGATCTAAATTTAAGTGCAGCTTGATTGTGAACTTAATTTGATTGTTATTTAGATGTTTAATAAGTTTTTTTAATGTTAAAATTGATGATAGGTTAGTTAAATAGGTCAATAATAGGTTAATTAAATAGATCAATAACAAGTTAGTTAAGTGGGTCAATAACAGAGTGAATGACCCGTTTATGACCCTTTTAGTAAGTGGGTTTAGCATACACGACACGACACGTTTATAACCCGTTAAGGGTTTAGTAGACACGACACGTTTATGACCCATTTAATAAACGGGTCATAAACGTGTCGTGTTGTGTCAACCCGTTTATTAACGGGTCGTGTTCGGGTTGTGATTTTTGACACGATTATTAAACGTGTCGTGTTCGTGTCGAGTGTATTCGTGTCAACAAACGTGTCCGACACGACACGAACACGACCCGCTGACACGATTTGCCACCCCTAGGATTAAACACATTTTCATTGAATTGAAAATTCTTTTTTTTTTTTTAATAATGGAATTGAACTGAAAATTCTGCTATGCTTTGGGAACAATAATAATAATAATAATTATTATTATTATTATTTTAGTTAAAAAAAAAAAAAAAGGAATCATAATGAATCAAATATATCTCTACTAGATCAACTCATTAACAAAGCATTTGTAAGATAATTTCTCAATCTACATACAAATCGAAAAAGATTTCACTCAGAAAAATTATTTAAGTCTTCGGTTCCCTAACTCTCACGATCAGTAAAGTCTGCTGGACTATCAAGTTCACCCATACTTGCAGAAACAAAGGACTGGAAGGACTCTTCCGTCGAAAGGGATGAAACGGTGTCATCTGACTCCGAAACAATTTCATCATGGATAATCATGTCGTCTTCATCAATGTCCGACATCTCAGACCCTTCTGCTCCCAAAAGCAGTTTGTTAATAGCTGATTTCGCAGTTTCGACGAACCATTCATCCTCCGCAAGGGCACTGAAAACATAAAGGAAATTCGGTTTTATGTTAAGAAACTGAAACTTTGTAACCAAACTCTCATGTACATATACAGAACCTACCTATTTGGATCTATGCCTCTAGCAGAGAAGGCACTGATGGCACGAGCAGTTATGGCTGATGCAATCTGATGGACATGTCGTGATGGGTAACCCGCAAAACGTGCAATTTCAACAGTGAAGTGCATATCAAGTATCAACTGCAGCAAAAATAAAGAGGACCAATCATGAGCAAGAGTTCTAACATCAGAGTTTGAGCAACTCCAGGTCCCAAGAGTTACATAAGCGTATACAAGCTAATGCAGGTAGGTGATAAAAAATAAGGCATCAAGGTTACTTCGACATTCTAGAAAAAATACATGAAAACGTTAAAGGGGGTAACAAAATACAAAAATGCAAAACAAAACTGAAAACCATCACTAATCAAGGTAAAAATAGATAAGACTAAAAACCTTTTCCATGTAACTATATTTGATGGCATTCTTGACAAAGCAGAGACTCGATATGATTCTCTAAAATAAAGACACCATGATTTAAAATCAGGAACTTTGCTTTCTTTAAATTCATATATTTTTCAGACCTTAATTATTATTTCTTTTTAAGAGGGGTCTAATTTCATACTGCAAGAGAATAAAATTGGATTCAAAATCCCTTACCCAATCCATTCCCTCCGACCAAACAACAATAGATCCTGAAATCTTTCTAGTAATCCTCTCACCCTTCCACTTTATCCTCCCAAAAAAACAAACCCTGAAAGATTTGAGATAGTCCTTTAAGCCTATAGTGTCCCTCTATGAAGTAAAAGATGTTTGCAGTATGCAGTCATGATATAAGCTCATTCACAATCTTATGGATTGACAATCACGACTCAAAAGTTCTTTGAAACACACATGTTATGAAAGCACGTAACTCTAAGGTTAACTTAATTCAAGGAAAGCAGGAGTACAGCCACGGCTTGATTTAATGCGAGCTTAAGGCCTTTTCATGTGCAGGGCAGGGATAAAAGAAGAATCATGGATTTGTGGTGGGAAAAAAAAAATCCAGTTTTATTCTCATTACCTAATGGAACCGCCATTCCAGGAATATAAGAAGACGTTCATAGAATTAATGCATACCCACCCGTTACACAACCACATCCAAAGCCAACTTGATGAACATGATACAAATTCAATTCCAAGCAAAGCAAGTTACGTCAGAAATAATGGATTACAAATAGCAAATATATTTGGTTGTTTCATTAAGAGGATATTCTTCATCCTCCTTCGCTGATACATTTTTTCTTTCACTTTATTTCCCACAAATGAAAAAATTCTTCAAGCAAAAAACAAAACCCATGATTCAATTTATTCAATATTCCAATATAACTATTTGTCCCAACTCCCCTGCAGGCTTTTACTGTTTAAGCTCATTGTTAGAATTCTCCTAAACCATTGCCCCTCTTCCATCCTTTTTTAGTTTTCTTTCCTTTTCTTTCCTTTCTTTTTTTTTTTTTTTTTTTTTTTCTCTTTGAAGGAAATAGAATCTTGAAGCAAGCAAAAAGAATAGTTACAACTTCTTATTTTAGCTATTGAAGAAAATAAAAGACACAGTTGAAAGAATATACCTGCTGCAAACCATGTGGCTGAAGAGAACCTGAATCATCTTCAAAGACAACCCAAAACTCTTGTTCATCGGATAACCACATTACAACTGTCTCTGTTAGTCTAGCGAGCAAAATTTTTTGAATCTTTTCTTTTCCTTGTAATACATCTCCAGCCACAGTTGCTAACTGCTGCAACTTTGCAAATAATGCCTGCAACAAAAGCACTCAATATGATTACAGGAAAAGAAAATATGGAAGGCGGTAATAGATGCGAATAGCCCAGCAAGTTGTATGGATTAATGCAAGACATTGGTCAAATAAGAGTGTTTCAAGCATTGCAAGAAACCCAACTAGACAGTGCAATGGACAAAGAAAAACACGTTGCACTAACAAAATAAGATGGTAAGAATATTTCTCAAACTATTACCTGAAAATACTCGTTTCTTCCAAAAATTAAATAATAACAGAAGGAAGGAAGTGGTGGGAGTGGTAAGAGATAATTGAGAAAACAATATAAGAATTTTGGTCCTGTATTCTAATCCAACTAATACACCTGATGTAAATTTTGACATGGTGAAATAAGTAAACATGGTATATCCCAGCATGCGGAAAAGACTTACCACAATATAAATAGGAGTCAGTGTGGTTTACTTGCTATACAACAAAAAACAAACAAATAAACAATAAACCAAAAACAAAAACAAATAACAAAAGCAAAAACAAAACAAAACAACAACAAAAAAAAACACTCACTGAAAATATTCTAAAATAGCTAAATGAGCAAACAAATTCGCCAAATGAAATAGTAAAGAAGTCTAATTACCACAACTTAAATTACACCACAGATGGACATGCTAGAAATTACATAGACACTAATCATGTAGTACCATCAAATAATTCTCAAATTCAGAGTGAAAGTAAGAAGTGAGACCTGAAATGGAAGGGAAGGCAGAGGATCAGAGTCCCAATGTAAATCCTCTCCATTTCCATTTAAATATATTTGTGCATTTAGCCGTGTTTTGCCTTCTCTAGAGTAAATGAAACCCAAAACATATTGCCGACAGAAATGATCTCTAAGCTTGTCAAATGAATGCTGAAGATGGCGCCTCCACTCTTTTAGTTCTGCAGTCGTGCTCGGATTAGACTTAGCATTTTCAGCATGTCTGTCTTTTATTTCCTGACATGCATTCTGCTGCTTCCAAAGAGTTATCACAGCATTGGGCAGCAGTTCATCCACAATGGTAAATGCTATTCCCAAAATTGAGAGCTGTTCTGAATCTGTCTCGGCTCTAAAAGGTACAACCTCTTTCAGCTCTGCAATGTTGTCATCGTCTGAGGGGCCAGGCAGAGCTTTGATTAGAGAATCCATGTACTTATCCAACAGTTGTCCAATTCTACTCAATATGTTGGCTCCAAAATGCAAAATGGTCAATGGAGTAAGCTGTTCCAATAAATCCTGAAAAAAGAGTTTGAGAGCGTAGGTTACAAATGAAGATAAACAGGTTAGCACATCATAACAAACTGAGTATATTCTCATCAGTTAAATCAAAGTTGATGCTGAGCAAAAATAATTATGTGAACGTAAGCTTCTGTGGTGTTCTCAAAGAACCAACACTAACAAATAAGATGGATTGAAGCAGAAAGAGGAAGAAAAATGATTCAAGGACAAATTTATTTTAAAAACGCAGCATGCCTGGGTTCTAGTCAAACTGATAAGTGCCGAAGTATCAGATGTTGTCCATCGTTTGAACAGTAGAAACATTTGCATGCACACACATTATAGTGAAACAAGAAATGCAGACACTTCATTAAAAAGAACTTCAAACATCAATATGTCAAAGCATATGAATACTCAAAATCTGCAAGAAGCCAACCTAGCAATAGACAACACCAAACCACAGAAAGAGAGAGAGAGAATAGACGAAATTTCCAGCTTGATTCATAGGGACTAATGATAGTAATTTAAAAATAATAAAATTAAATTCAAAGTACCAGCCAACCAATTCAAAAGTGTATGAACGTAATGTTCGTAGTGATAAAAGATCAAGCCTAAATAATACTGAATGGTCCTCACAACATTGTAGTGAATCAGCATGTGAAGATCAACTTACTTCAACAATGGACATAAACCGTATTCCACTATCAACAAGCACGCTATCTGATGATGGTGCAAATGTGGACAATGGAGATGCAAAGCGAGGTGAAAAGGGCATGCATCCATCAGGTTCCATCAAGCCAAGCACAACTTTCCTAGCCCGTCTAAAGTTCAATTCTAAAACTTCTTCAATAAAGGGCCGCAAAAGGACCAGAACTAACTTGGACAATTTCAGGCCTTGCAATTCAAGCGCCAAACAGTAGTTGAGACTAGCCTGAACACATACGCTAGCAGCTCGTAAAGCAGAAACAGTCTCAGAAAAGGGTGCATTCTCTTTGATCACCCGAACAAAGAACTCAATTTCCCACTCTGCCCACTGAACAATCCTATTCGTATAAACAGGATCGTCACCAAATATCAAACCTGATTCCTCCCTTGTCAGTGAGATTATAGAAAATATAAGCCTAGATAAAGTTGTTGGATATGTCCTTGGGCAGATAGAACAAGAAGGAAGAAAAACCTCGATGCTTTTCTGAATACGTAAACTGTAAAATTTCAGTAATAACTGGTGTGCCAAAGGACCTTTTCCAAGTTTAATTAAACCAGATAACACCTTCTTCAGCTCAAGAACACTAACAGAAGGTTGTTCGGCAATCTGAACAAGCTGATCTTCAAGCATTACCTTTCTTCTAAAGAAATCAGATCTGTATGAGGACCCATCTGTCAGGAAAGCATCTCCTGAAGTTTTCAGCTCTGCAGAGTTTCTCTCTTCAGCATCTAAAGCCTCCAATGCTTCTTCTATTTTGTGTTCAGCCAACAAAACATCAACATTCTCCAAATATATTTTGTGATTATCTCCTTCATTAGGTGTGGGATCATCTCCTTCATTAGGTGTGGGATCTTCAAGCTCCACACCCTCAGGCTCTTGGGTAGCGTCTTGGGCTTTAACCCCAGTTTGGTTCCACTCTTCTAATTCCCGAGAGACACCAGTCATCAAATCTTGCACAAGAATCCCTTGGGCTGAAATTTGTTTCCGCAGCTCAATCAACTCATACTTCAATTCTTTAGCCTCTTCAGATATCCTGAAATTTATCAGTAGATCAAACAAACACACATTGCAACAGGAGCTTAAGAAGAAAAGAGCCATGATTAAAAAAGTTGTTGAATAATGGACTCCGATTCTTGTAATTATTTTAAAAAGCATGAACAGGTAACCCTACCACAGATCAGAATTTGAAAACACTGCGTTTTTAAGTTGGGTAATATTAGCTTAATCTTCAAGAAATATTGCGGATGAAAGACTACAAGTTACCATTTTCTTTCCATTTTCTCTTTCTTTTTGTGGTGTGCTTTTGTCTGAACATCCTACATATTGTTTTCATTCATGCATGAAGATATACAATACGCACATCACGGCTGCAAGAGAATATATATCCTTAGTGATTTACAGATATTTACCTCAAGAAAGCCAAGTACTTTGTTTGCATATTCCCACATAAGTTTTCCACTGCATCCTTTAAATCCAGGAGTTCACAGCAAAGTTTTCTAATTCCCTGCTCAAATAGTTACTGTGTCAGAAAAACCTCATGGAGAAATTACACACATAGCTTAAGATAGGAAAACAAAAAACAAAAAACAAAAAACAAAAAAAAAAACAAATAATACAAAATGCCAACAGCCTCGCACCCAAATAGTATCTTTTCTCGGTACATCGACAACAACAATAACAACAACAACAAGTTCTCAATACTCATTAATGCCATCCAGATTGAAAAGACAATTTCTTTATCTTTTTTCTTTTTTTGAATAACAAAGATAAATAAATAAATAAAGTCCTAAAATAAGAAGTACTTAACTAAAAGCAAACCCAGATATAATTATCAACGTTTTCATGGATATACAATAATCTAAAACTACCATTCCAATAGTGAGATGCAATATTGGTTACAGACACATAGCATCTCGATAATACCACATCCAAACCTACTAAAAACGTCCAAAATTCGAATCCCTCGCCCTAATTTAAAAAAAAAAAAAAAAAAAAAAAGGGGTGAAATGCAATATACAGAACCCAATCATACATATTAGATTGTAATATAACAAAAAAAATTGAACTATTAAAATTCAACTTAACTATTACAGATTCAATTTAATTCATTCAATTACTTTGAGGTATATCAATTAAGAGAAAAAACTAAATGGGAAAACAGCAAACAGTTGATATAAAATTCACTATAAATGGTGCTGGAATCGAAAAAGAAGAAGAAGACCTTTTCGGTGTGGGATTGGTAGAGAGAGTCGACTTTGGACTGGGGAATGATGCTCTCTATAGAGGGAAAGTCGTCTTCTTCCTCAGAGCTCTCCATTTTTCGACTTTTGTGATTTCGCCTTCTCTTTCTCGAAAGATTCAATCACCCAAAATATAAATAATTATTGATAACAATTTAATAAAAATGAGAAAGAAAAATGCGCTTTTGCTCTTGGGAGTGGGTTTGTTTGCGAGTTGTTGAGAGTGAAGTGAACTCCATAATTCATAGTTGTTTTGATTTTGGAGCGATGTCAAATTCTAAGGGTTCGTTTGGTGAACGCATTGCATTTGCATTGTGTTTGAATGCAATGTATTGAATATAATTTGTATTTGGAGAAAAAGTATTAGCATTGCATTTGAATGCAATGTGTGTTTGGGAGAAAAGTATTTAAATTGTATTTTAATAATAAATATGTAATGTGATGGGTAAAAGTAGAGAGAAAAAAAATAGGGGGAGAGAATATATGATGTAATTAATAAAAGTAATAGAAAAAGTGAAATAATAAATAGTGATTGTGTTTGATTTAAAATGTGATGTGATTGGTATTTGAATGAAATGTTTTTGTATTTGGGAGAAAATTGCATTGCATTTAAATGCAATGCTAAAAAAATTTGTGTCCCAAACACTAGCTAAGTTTAGCTCGGAGGCGTTTGCGGTAATAATTGGAGACAGGTTTCTGGTTTTGGAACATTGACGGCGTTTGGTAGTAGTATTGTATTTTGATTGTATTTGAATGAAATTTATTTTTTAAATATTATATTTAATTGAAAAGTATTTGTTTTGTATTTGAATGAAATATATGTTTGGATAAAAAGTATTTTGGAATTGAAGAGTTGATGTGATTGGTAAAAGTAGAGATAAATAGTGGAGTTGAAAAATTGATGTGATTATTTTAAAAAACTTTTGAATAATAATTGTTTTCGTAGCGTTTTTGAAAAGAATTGTATTTGAATGTAAAATGTATATTGGTATAAAATTATATTACGTTTGAACAAAATTAAAATGTAATTTGTTTTTATTTAAAAAGTATATCATGTGTTTTTAATTTTAATATTTTTGAGAATAGCCTTGTATTTCTATATAATCTGATATTATCAAGAGTATGAATTATAATTACTAGAAATATGAATTTATGAAAAAAAATAAATAAATATCAAGATGATCAAAAATACCTTGAGAATTTGTATATTTTTTCTTGTATATAAGTTTACATTTCTATTAACTACAACTCATATTTACGGTAGTATATTGGTTCACATTTAGTTCTAGATATAAAACTTTGTGAATATTTTTTTATTTCATCATATTATATTTAATATACAAATGTATATCCTTTCTCGGCCAATACTTAATTTTAATCTTAAAATATCTAAATTACTTATAAAAAAAAAAACTAAAACTATGTATGATTTACATTTTTATGTCATGCATTTTATTTTCATTCAAACAATATACTATATTTTCTAAAATTTTACATTTTTATATTATTAGCTTACAGTTAGTACATAAATCTATATATTTTTTTGATTAATATTTAATTTTAATGTCAGAAGGAGTGCATGGTGGCAGGATAGGAAATGGTTGGGTGGTTATGAGGTAGAGTTGAGAAATCTGAATTTTTGTTAAGAAAATTAAGGTTTTGTCGTATTCTACCTTTTCTTTTTTTGGTTATTTTGGAATTTTTTTTTAGGTCAAAATAAGGTGTAGGCCAAGAAAAAATATTGATTAATATATTATGCACAACATAATAATATAAAATGTATGACAGGGTATGACTCTTTAAATAAAAATAAATAATCCAAAATTTAGTTTTCATTTTAAAGATAATTTTGAGTAATTTAAAGTCAAAATTATATGTTGATAAAGAAAACATATAGATTTATATATTAAATGCAGTCTAGAGGAATTAAAATGTGAAAATTCAAAATGTATTGTATTACATTCTAAATAAAGGTAAAATACATGGTATACAAATGTTAATTACCCAAAAAAATAGTATAAATATATAAAATGTATTGGAAAAGAAAAATATGTAGTATAAATCTTATTTTAATTATCTCCTTTCTTTTTTATGCAATTTGCATATTATTTTGGCTCGAAACAAGAAAAGTATGATTTTTGAACTTTAAGATTTCTACAAATAGAAGAGAAAAAGAATGAAATGTAGATTTGGAAGTTTTGGAATTAAATAGTCAAGATTTTATCGGGTGTTGTCATCCGAAATAGGGGCACTTAGTTTTTTTTTTTTTAATTTTCATTTAATTCTCTTCATTTAATTTTTCTAATTGAATTTTTTTTTAACAAATTAAGGTGGGTGTCGGTTTTGAACACTCAATTTAATAAATAAAAAAAAGGTAGAGAAAATTGTGAAAATAGCATGCTAAGGATTTTTACACCATGATTCAAATTTTTGTCCTAAAACATTTTTTGTTTGATATTTTAAGAGGGTAAAAATCCTAAAAATCATTATAAATAGGACAATATTCTATAAATATGTTGTTTTAGTGATATTATTCAAAAAACCTTCTAATTGACAACCTTTCTTTTTTTAGTTATATAACCTAATGACCATGTTCTCTCATTTTCTTTCTCTATCTTCCCCAGATTCCCCTCTCACTTTGTCTCTTATGTTAACTATATGTGATAAATGATATATTTATGTACTAGACAAATTATTTGTTTATGTTTTTGTTAAATAAATAATCTATTTACATATTGTAAATACATCATTTATCTAATAAATTTTCAATTTACATGATAAATCTACTATTTATTATAAATATTTTAAAAGTCTACTATTTACTTTAATTTCCCCAAGTTTTTTTTGTCATATTATATTAAATTCTAAAGGCCAGCCAGATCTATGAGTAATAGCACTTTCATGTCATTAGGTGCATTATTTTAACATGTATGTTAATAGATTTAATCGTTAAAATCTCAATCTGATAATTTAAAATTTTACTATATCAATAAAGCAAAACAAAACGTTCGCTACCATAGAAGTGCCAATGAAAAACCTAATAAGAATCTTATTATAGACAAGGGCACCTTTTTTGAAATAGTCTAACATCCAAAGGTGTAAGTTGTCAATTTTGTGGGTCACTTGAGTAAACATTTATTTAACCATCTCGAATGTATTTGTCTATGCTAATACTATATTTATTATAAAATAGTGTGAAAATGGGATTATTTTACTTTATGCTTTGCCGGTATAATGCTATTTCTAATGTTATTTGTACTTTTTGTCTTCATTATTATGCTTTGCAAATGGTAAAATTAACCTTTAGTATTCAAATTAAATGAAAAATAAAAATATTATAATAATTACATGAGATAATAACTAATAAGAATCAAAAGCAAAATTTGTTATTGACTATATTTTTAGCAAATTTATCACAAAATATAATATGTAGTAAATTTAGCATAAAAAATAACCTTATATTAGAAGACACCTTTTACATTAAAATGTCAAAATTTATCATTAGCACACTAATTTGGCATTACATTCAAAATGCTCTAAATAGCACACCTAAAGTTTACTTATTACTCACATATTAACACCCGATTTTCATTTTTAATGCCCGAAATTGAAATTATCTCACTTAAGTACATACTTTGATTGGATGTTCATGTAAAAAAAAAAAAATTTAATTCTTCAAAGTGATCATAATATTGTGATCATAGTTTGAAACAAACAAAAAACTCCTAAAAAAAAGTACTACTCACAATCTTTTGATAGAAGTAAACGCAGTAAACAAATGACATTTCATGTGCCAATTTTTTAAAAGCCGATCTTAATTGATTCGAAAGTGGCATCTTATCTGCTTGTCAAAGGTTAAGTTAAAAACATGATTTGAGGGAGAACCTAATTAACAAGAATCAAATAACAATACACACTTAAGAAAATCGATAAATGTAAAAATAAAATGCATCGAAAATTTATAGAAGTTCGCTCTAAAATGAGCTGCTCATCTGAGTTTGATGCATTATGATTTATGGATAAAAGATTACAAGCACAATCTTCCACAAATGTCTCTCCAAATACAATTCAATAGAGTTACAATGGTCTCTAAATTTCAAATCCCCTTCTTCATTTGCCGCCTCTTCTATGTATAGAGTTTCTGCTGAGGATAAGCATCATATGTGTGTTGAACCGCGTCCCTATTTTCTAAGTCTGTCTCCTTTCATGCTCCTCTCCTCCCAATTTGGCTTCCAATCTTCTCTTGCTTAATCTTACAGATATAAAAGAGTCAAAAGCTCTTCAAAGGTTCCTCTATCCTTTTGCCATGCGTCACTCCCTCCTTTCTTTCCCCGTCAATTTGGCCTTTTTATTTTATTTGGCTTTCTTTCACTTTTCCCTTCCTTTTTTCCATATTTTTTAAGAGCTTCTACAATGTGGTAAGCATTTTTACTTCATTTATAGGTTAAAATTTAATGGTCATCATTTAGCCTAAGTAAAGGTCGATTTGTTCTCTACCACATCAGATTAAAATCCAAATATTTCAAAAAATAACCGGAAAAAAAAAACTTGTTTGAGTTAAAAAAAATCTAGCAACCCCTTCCACTGGCAACCACCCCAGCACCCACCATTGATAGGCGTTGCCCCCTCCCCCCTCCCCGTGACGCTAACATGCAGCCACACCCCCTATTGCTACCACCTCATCATCTTCTCTACTATCCTCATCATCGACGGGGGTTACTCTAACATCTTCTCTACTATTTCTATTTCGTGATCTGGCTCCCAGCCGTCATTCTTGACTCCAGCTGGATTCAAAGATCCAGATCGAGGCATGAGAAGTCGTTGGACTCGAGTATCAAGAGCTTGGCCTCCAATGAGGTAGTGGTTGGGGTTATGCATAGGACGCAGTGGGTCTTGGCTATGGATTTGAGGTGTGGTTGTTGTGGAGGTGGGAGGACGGAGTTAAGGGAGACAAGGGATTTTTTTTCCTTTATTTTTTATTATTATTGTCTTCTAATCACATGTAGTTGACTGCATTATAATTTTCATATTCACATATTATCTAAATTATTTAAAATTGATTCAACAATCAAAAGGATTTTACTCTATCAATGGGATGAAAAAACTTATCTCATTATGAAATTGCCACCTTTTTTTTTTGGCTAAATATCTTTTCTTTCTTTACCTTATTAAAAAAATTTCCTATTTAAAAAAGTATCTCAAACATATCCATAATTGATTTTTTTTTTCATCACACTCTCAACTAATATTTTTTCATGGTATTTGATTATTTTTTTTCCCCTTTCCACCCCTTTAAAATGATATTTTTCTTCACTTGCATCCATGTGTCACCCATATTCTTAATTTCTTACTTTATCTTAACATCTCTATCTTTATCTGTATGTTTACTAAATTAAAAGAGTCAAGCGCTCTTCTTTTATAATACCTCTCCACTTAACTTAAGAGTTTTTTTTTTTTTTTTTTTTGTCTTGATTGAATCTATTTTTGTCAAATACATCCCTATCTAAACAGTTTTTGCCCGTAATCCTTTTAAACTATTATCTTCGTCATAACATCTTAAAAATAATCACGTGCTCACCGCTAGTAGTGCTAAAAGTTGAGTGGGCCATTTGCTGAGTAGTCGATTTCACGACCAAATCACTAAGTCAACGTATGACTGCAAAACAACTCGGAAAATTGCGAAAAGATATATATTCTGGATACAGTTTTTCCAGAGCCAAAAAAGAGTGTTTTTTTTTTTTTTCCCAACCATGTGTACATTTTTTTTTTGTGGTATTTTTTTTTGTGGTAATTTACTTGAGCAAGTCAATGCTTTACCTTATTAAGTCATCATCTATCCAAAAAAACAAAACAAAACGGGAGCATTTGTTGAAAAGATGTCCAAATTTTTTGTTTCTATTATGCGGATATTCCAAATAGATAAGATAATTGTAATATTGCAACACGATTTTTAGCCAAGCAAGAATGCAGAAGGGTCCAACATGGGATGACAATATAACACAAATATCAGGAAATAATTTACCATAGGCATTATGGAACTCAGATTCCTATCAAGCAACAATCTTGATCAGTCATTTCCCCTAAAAAAAAAAAAAAAAAAAGAAAGGGTGGGAAATGATGAGGAAAATCTATGCTTCTAACTTGTCCTCAACTGTAGTATCTGTCAAGCCATATGCAGCATCAGCGGAGGAGGTGTCTATGTCATTCAAACCCAGTTCTTCGTTCAGCTCCCAAGATCTCTCGTACTCCTCAACTGGAGATGGACAGCATTAGAAAACAAATTTAACAAAAGGTAAAAGATGTTTATCTTATACAAGGGTAAGCCTCTCGCAGTGCAGAAAACGTACAAGGAAAAAAAAAAAAAAAAAGTTCTGTTTGCTTATTCCATATTTTGCAACAAATAAAATAAATCTTTCATGTTTTATCGAAATGTCACACTGCACATATTGTTTTTTGAAACCTATTCTCTATGCTTACAAGTCGTGTAACAATAAATCCCCCACGTTTTATAAATAGTGCAAGACAAAAATGTTTTCTGTTAGCTTACTCCACATTTTGCAGCGGATAATAAATCTATCGTGCTTTTATCAAAATGCACACTGCACACGGTGTCTTCTGAAAGGTTGCACCTATTCTCTATGCTTACAAGTCGTGTAACAACAAATCCCCCACGTTTTATAAGTAGTGCAAGAACCTGCCCTAGCCTCAATCAGAAATCATTTTTACTACCTCCATGCTTGTAAAACTTGGGTGTAACATTCCTGAAAACATTGAGCGGGCGTCACATTGCGATGAAACAATCAAGCTTTTGTTATTATTCAATTTTGCAATGACAAAATAATGGAAACAGCCATTACTGAAACATATTACTTGTTAAGATGACATATACTAAAACGGATTTTTCTTCAAAACAAATAAGCGATTCTTGTATGTAGAAAGCAACTACGGTCTGTGTGAGAATTTCTGCTGAAAATCATAATGAAGACAAAATACTTTAAACGGCTGGTATACATACTAACCCTATCCACAAAAATAGGAAACTATCCTAGGTATTACTAAATTAAGGGATATAATTAACTAATTACAGCTTATACAAATCTACCTAATTCTAGTAATTACAACTTTTCTAAATTACTGACATATGTTTCCACACTACCCCTCAAACTGGTGAATAGATGTTATCAATTCCGAACTTAGATACAATTCTCTCAAACATTGAACTGTTCAATCCCTTGGTGAGTACATCTGCAAGTTGCCCTTGTGTGGATATATATGGCGTACAAATCAAACCACTATCCAACTCCTCTTTGATGAAGCGTCGATCAATCTCAATGTGCTTCTTTCGATCATATTGAACTAGATTGTGTGCTATGCTAATAGTAGATTTATTGTCACAATACAATCTTACAGGTCCATCTCTTTTAACCTTCAAGTTTTCAGAATGATCTTTAACCATAATAACTCACATACACCTTGAGCTATTGCTCTAAATTCAGCCTCTGCGCTTGATCATGCCACTACACTTTGCTTTTTACTTTTCTATATCACAAGATTCCCTCCAAGAAAAGTCCATACAAGGCCTTATTTAATTTGCACACAGTATAAGCCTCAATGTCCTTGAAACCTGGTGGTACTTCCATGTAAATCTCTTTCTCAAGTTCTCCATGTAAAAAAGCATTTTTCAAATCAAATTATTGTAAGACCCAACCAAAATTGGCTGCTAGTGACAAGAGAACTCTAACCATGTTCATCTTAGCAACGAGAGCAAAGGTCTCCAGATAATCTATCCCACAAGTCTGCGTGTACCATTTGGCAACGAACCTCACCTTGTACCTTTCAATTGACCCGTCAACCCTATACTTCACAATGTAGAACCATTTGCACCCTACTTCCTTCTTTCTTGCAAGTAACTTCACCAACTCCCATGTCTTATTCTTCTCTAATGCCTCCAACTCCACATTCATAGCTTGTCTCCATTTTTCATTAGATAAAGCCTCAGATACGGTAGTGGGTATAGCAATAGTGTTTAGGTTTGCAAGGAAGACTTTATGGGATGGCGAGAGGTTTCTAAAGGAGGAGAAGTGGGCAAGAGGGTATAACAGTTGTTTGGTGCATTTTCTGGTTCCTTTTCTAAGGGTAATTGGGAGGTCTTGGTCATTTTCAACTATATGTACTTCAGTCTCATTTTGTAATGTAGGATAATTAGAAATTGTTACTTTCGCCTCGAGAACACCTTATTTTTGCCAAATCTCACATCTCCAAGGACAGGTTCAGATGCATGTTCAGGAACAAGAGGCTCGGGTTCAGGTGTAGGGACAAGAGTAGGCTCGGATTCAAGAGGTTCAAGTTCAGGTGCGGGGGATGGTTCAGTGAGCTATTCAGGTTCAACAATGGGGATAGGCTCGATATTTTGATGGTGAGACACAGGTGGGACTAGGTGGCCAAGATGGATCAAATAAAAAACTATCCTTATCTTCCCTAGTTGAACTCTCCTCCTGAAGATAAGAATGGATGAAGTAAGATGCTTATTCATTAAATGTAACATCTCTAAACACATAAACCTTCTTAAATGGATGAATAGCCCACGAAGAAATGCTTAAAAGCCTTTGGATCTAATTTCCCCATCTCTTAACTATGAACATGGACAAATGAGACACACCCAAAAATTCGAGGGACAAGGTTGTTTGTGGCTATGAGGTTCGGGTAAAATGTGGAAAGGATATACATAGGACTTTTGAATCCCAACACCCTAGAAGGCAGCCTATTTATGAGCTAAGTGGCTGTGAGGACTACCTCTCCCCAAAACATTTTTGGAACATTTTTCTGAAATGATAAGGCTCGGGTTTGATCAAGGAGATGCCCTTTTTTCCTCTCAGCTACCCCATTTTGTTGAGGAGTTTTAACACAAGATGACTCATGAATGATTCCTTCTTTCTAATAGTATGGGGTAAGGATTTGATTGAAGTAGTCCCTAGCGTTATCAGATCTAAGTCTTTTAGTATTGACCCCAAATTGTTTTTTTATCATGGAGAAAAAATTTTGGAAGCACAGTGCTAACATCATATTTGTTTAGCAAAAATAACTAGGTGACACGAGTGCAATCATTTACGAATGAAACAAACCACCCCACCCTAGAAACATTAGACATAGTAGATGGACCTGTCGGAATGTAAATATTAGACTAGGAGAATTATTTGAAATCCCTTAAATTAAGGGATTTGATTAGTCAACTTACCAGATTTAGGATTCCTATTTTTTCTGATTTTGTTTCCTATTTTTCCTGATTCAGTTTCCTTTTCTTTCTCCTGTAATCTCCTATATAAGACCATGTATTATCAATTGTAAATGTAAGAAATACAGATTATGTTTTATTCCTCTGTTTGTGACATGGCATCAGAGCCCTAGGGCTTTTTTTTTCGGGGATTTCTCCTTTCTCTTGCAGCCTTCATTGCTGCTGTCCAATCTTTTTCTGGAATACCTTCTTTCTCTTTGTGCAGCCTTCATCGCCGCCCTTCATTTTAGTTCTTCCCGTGTCTAATTCTTGACAGGGCAGCCTTAATTGCTGCAAATATCATTCCTCCACCATGTCTACTTCTCAAACCACCGAAACCACTATCTCTAGCCAGCCTTAATCCATCCGATGAATCCAATTCTGTTCAGAAAATTGGAGACTTGCAGAATATTTGGGCCTCCTATAGGCTCAATGGGAAAAACTACCTCAAACGGTCTCAATTTGTCCAAACTTACCTTAAGGGAAAAGAGAGGCTTAACCATCTTATTGGAACCAGACCGGCCACAAATGATCTAGCGTTTGGAGCATGAAACGAGGAGGATTCCATGATAATGTCTTGGCTATGGGATTCTATGGACCCCATGATTAGTGACATGTGCATGTTTTTCTCTACAGCAAAGGAGATTTGGGAGTTTGTTCATCACACATATTCGAAGGCTCGTGATGCTGCTCAAGTATATGAGATCAAGATCAAAACAGCAGCCACTAAGCAAGTAGACAAATCTATCACAGAATATGCAAATTTACTGCAAAATCTGTGGCAAGAACTCAATCATTACCGAGTCTTTGAGATGAAATGCCCTGAAGACGCTGCTATTTTGAAGAGTTTCATTGAGAGGGATCGGGTCTATGATTTTTTGGCTGGTTTGAATCCTGAATTTGACCAGGTTAGGATTCAAATTCTTGGCAAGGAAGACACATCGTCTCTAGAAGATACAATTTCATTGATTCGAGTGGAAGAAAGTCGAAGGAGTGTTATGCTTGAGCCACAAACCATGGACGAGTCTGCCCTGATAGCAAAAACCAATCTGGAGAGGGGGCAAACTGATCTGCCAAAACACCCGGGTAGAGAAAATCAGTCGAAGGAAAACAAAGACAATCTCTGGTGCACCTATTGCAAGAAGCCGAGGCACACAAGAGAGAAGTGTTGGAAGCTGAATGGAAAACCACCTAGCCGAGAGTGGGAAAACAGTGAGGGACAACAGAGATCCCAAGCACACCTGGCAGAGCAACCCAAACCTGAGGAAATTTCAGCAACAGGAGGGTTCAACAGTGAAGAAATTGAGAAGCTGAAAAAAATTCTTGGGGACTCTTGAAAAGCCTTTGGGAGCTTGCTCTTAGCTCTTTCAGGTAAACCATCATTTCTTTTTTGTATGAATGCCTCAGAAAATTTTTTTCTCAACTTATGGATAATAGACTCCGGTGCCACAGATTATGACCCCTACATCCCAATTTTTCCATACGTATACCCTATGTCTAAGTAACCAAAAAATTGCAGTGGCCAATGGTTCTTTTGGATATATACATATCACACCTACCCTTATCCTTAAAAACGTCCTCCATGTACCAAAACTATCAGCCAACCTTGTTTCCATTCAAAAACTTACTCATGATCTTAAATGTTGTGCTACTTTTTTCCCTTCTTATTGTGTTTTTCAAGACCAAGACTCGGGGAGGAGGATTGGACTTGCTAAGGAAAGAAATGGCCTTTACCTCCTTGAATCCTCTCAGAAAGTTAGGAAAAATCTACCTTTGTCTTTTCTCAGTTCATCAACTAAAGATACCATTTGGTTGTATTACTTGCGTCTAGGTCATCCATCCTTTAGGGTTTTAAAGGTCATGTTTCCGAGTTTCATTGTGATATTTGTGAATTTGCCAAACATACTCGTGTATCTTTTCCTACCAGCAATAAAAGAAGTTCTTTGCCTTTTCATTTAATTCATAGTGACATATGAGGACCTTCTACTGTACCCAATGTTTCTAGAGCTCGTTGGTTTGTATCTTTAATTGATGATTGCACTCGGGTTACATGGCTTTATCTCCTTAAACAAAAATCTGACGTTGGCATTGTTGTACCTAATTTCCACTCAATGGTTCAAAACCAATTTGGGGTTAAAATAAAAAGCTTTAGGATAGGCAATGCTAGGGACTACTTCAACCAGATTTTATCACCCTACTTCCAATCATAGGGAATTATCCATGATTCATCATATGTTAACACACCCCAACAAAATGGGGTGGCTGAAAGAAAAAATGGGCATTTACTCAACACTACCTGAGCTTTACTATTTCAAGGGAATGTCCATAAGTCCTTTTGGGGAGAAGCCGTCCTTACCGCTACACACTTGATAAATAGACTTCTCTCACGTGTGTTGGACAACAAAAGTCCCATAGAAGTCCTTAATAGCTTTTACCCTCACTTTAGAACATCAAATGACCTCACACATAGGGTATTTGGGTGCACTGCCTTTGTTCATATCCACAGCCAACATAGAGGCAAACTAGACCCTCGGGCCATCAAGTGTGTCTTCCTCGGTTACTCATCCACTCAGAAAGGGTACAAGTGCTACAACCCCGCATCCAAAAAATTTTACATCTCCGCAGATGTTACTTTGGCGGAAAATACACCTTTTTTCTCCAAGTCCTCTCTTCACGGGGAGAATTCAATGATGGAAGATAGTCCTTGGGAGACCTTTGAACCACTCAAAACACTTGACCTTCCTTGTGTTCCAACCCATATTGTTGAACCCGAGCCTGAGTCCTCAGAACAAGTCACACCAGAGTCGCCCAACTCTCCCACTAAACCCGAGACATCTCCTGTTCTAGTCGGTGTTTCTAACGACTTTCCTAAGTTCCCTCAAGTGTATTCAAGGAGAAAGGCCGTTCCGGAACTGACGTAAGTCCAAGAATCCAACTCAGACTCTAGGAATCAAATCACGGTAAGATCTGATCCACATTTACACACACAACCTGTTGAAACATCCATTGACCCAACAGATGACCTTCCCATTGCCATTAGAAAAGGTACAAGAGAATGCACCAAACGGCCACTCTATCCATTATCTCACTATGTTTCCCTTAAACACCTATCACCAACCCACAAAAGGTTCATTGTGAGTCTAAACACCATTGCTATCTGACAGAATACATGAAAAAGAAATTGTATTTGTGTCGCTTTCCAATGTACATCAGAGGTTAGTTTTATAGACAAAACCCTAACCTAATAAAAGGAAACAATCCCACTAATTATGGGAAATCCCTAACAAAATTAGGAAACTAACTAATTATAAAATCTTCCTAAAAAAATACTCACTGTACACGTGTATGATAAACACGTTTTCCCACACTCCCCCTCAAGTTGGTGAATAGATATTTTCCATTTCCAACTTGGATACAATACTCTAAAACACTGAACTGCTTAACCCTTTAGTAAGTATATCAGCAAGTTGACCACGTGTAGAAACATAAGGTGTACAAATTAACCTGCTCTCCAACTTTTCTTTGATGAAGTGTCTGTCAATTTCAATGTGCTTTGTTCGGTCATGTTGTACTGGATTGTGCGCTATACTGATTGCGGATTTGTTGTCACAGTAAAGTCTTATTGGGCCATCCCACTTGATCTTCAAATCCTCCAGAATGATCTTCAGCCACAATAGTTCGCATACTCCCTGAGCCATCGCCCGAAATTCTGCCTCTGCACTTAAACGTGCTACAACACTTTGTTTTTTACTTCTCCATGTTACCAGGTTTCTTCCAAAAAAAAGTACAGTATCCAGTAATTGATCTTCTATCAACAATTGACCCAGCATAATCAGCATCCGTGTATGCCTCCAGTGTTAAACCCCCCATTTCTTTTGAATAGAATGCCTCTCCCTGGTGTTGCCTTCAGATACTGTAGTACTCGGTGAGCTGCTTGGAGATGAACTTCTTTTGGGCTATGCATGAATTGACTAATCACACTAACTGCATATGCTATATCTGGTCGAGTGTGAGACAGATAAATGAGTCTCCCCACCAAACATTGATACATTTCTCTATCCACCGCAACATCCTCTTCTGTAGTTCCAAGTTTCAGGTTCGGATCTATTGGTGTACTTGCTGGTTTGCATGCTGTTTTTCCTGTCTCCTTGAGCAAATCTGTGACATATTTTTCTTGGGAGATAAAAATACCTTGTCTTGAGTGAGCAACTTCAATTCCCAAAAAATATTTCAGCCTTCCTAGCAATTTGATCTCAAACTCCTTAGCCAGACACTCACTTATGGCTCGCTTCTCCTTATCATCGTCTCCTGTAACTATTATATCATCCACATAGACCAGAAGAGCAGTAACTCCCCCTGACGAGGAATGTTTAATGAACAACGTGTGATCCCCTTGGCTCTGTTTGTATCCCATCGCTATCATAACTCTTGCAAATCTACCAAACCATGCTTGCAGTGACTGTTTGAGACCATATAAAGCTTTCTTCAATTTACACACTGTGTGGTCAGCTAAATTTTTTCCATATCCTGGTGGAACTTCCATGTAAATCTCTTCTTCCAATTCTCGATGCAGGAATGCATTCTTGACATCAAATTGTTGTAAGTCCCAACCGAAATTAGCTGCTAATGACAACAAGACTCTCACAGTGTTCATCTTTGCAACCGGAGCAAAAGTCTCCAGATAATCGATCCCATAAGTTTGAGTATATCCCTTGCCTACCAATCTCGCCTTATATCTTTCGATTAATCCATCCGCCCTATACTCCACCGTGTAGACCCATTTGCACCCCACAGGTTTCTTCCCCGCTGGCAATTTCACCAACTCCCAAGTTTTGTTTTTTTCCAACGCCTCCATTTCCACATTCATGGCTTGTTTCCAATTTCCATTAGTCAAAGCCTCAGATAAGGTGTTAGGAATGGTAATGGTTTCTAAATTACTGAGAAAGGCTTTATGGGATGGTGAGAAATTCTTGAAAGACAAGAAGTGGGCAAGAGGATACAAAGGTTGTTTTGTACATTCTCTAGTTCCTTTCCTTATGGCAATGGGAAGATCTTTGTCATCATCACTCTCATGGGTTTCGATTTCCTGCTCAGTTTCATTTTGCAATGTAGAATTAGAAATTGTTACCTCATTCTCAGGATCCCGGTTAGGCGTTTGAACTTGCACAGATTCAGAGGCAACTGTCTTCTTCCTTGTGTACACCTTGCCTTTGTTGTATCTTACATCCCTAAGAGCAGACATGGGTTCAGGCGCAAGCACTGGTTCAGATGGTTCAACAGGTTCAACAAGAATGGGCACGGGTTCAGAGATGGAAGACACAGGTTCAGATATGGAAGAAGATGGTGTAATCGACAAATCGAAAAAGAAGAAGTCCTTATCTTCCATTGTTGACTTCTCCCCCTGAAGAGAAGGACTGGGAAAGTAGGATTCAGTTTTATTGAAAGTGACATCAGCCGACACATAGAACTTCTTTGAAGGAGGATGGTAACACTTATAGTCTTTTTGAGTCGATGAGTAACCCACAAACACATTTTAGTGCTCGTGGATCCAGTTTCCCCCTGTTTGGACCATGAACACGAACAAAAGACACACACCCAAATACTCTAGGGATAAGGTTATTTGTGGTGTTTAGGTTTGGGTAAAACGTTGAAAGTACTTCCATCGGACTCTTGAATCCCAAAACTTCTGATGGTAAGCGATTTATGAGATGAGTGGCTGTGAGTATTGCCTCCCCCCAGAAGGATTTAGGCACATTGTTTTGAAACAAAGAGGCTCGGGTGGTTTCAAGAAGATGACCATTCTTCTTTTCTGCTACCTCATTTTGTTGTGGAGTGTCAACACACGATGACTCATGTACTATCCCTTCTTTCTAAAAATATGGGGTTAGGGTTTGGTTAAAGTAATCCCTGGCATTATCAGACCTGAATCTCTTCACACTTACCCCGAATTGATTTTTAATCATGGAACAGAAATTTGGAAGGATAGTTTGAACATCGGATTTGTGTTTGAGAAGAAAGAGCTATGTGACACGAGTACAATCATCAATGAATGAAACAAACCACCTTGCTTCAGAAATATTGGCAACAGTAGACGGACCCCAAATATCACTGTGAATTAGATAAAAAGGAACAAAACATTTTTTATTACTAATTGGAAAGTGTACACGTTTATGTTTAGCAAGTTCACATACGTCACAATGAAAAGTCTCAACATCTACACCATTAAACAATGAAGGAAACAAAATCTTAATAACCCTAAACGATGGATGTCCAAGTCGACGATAGTGAAGCCAAACTTTCTCTTTATTGGAAGCAAAAGACTCAGAAACAAATGAATGGGATAATCTGCCCTTAGTGATGGTCGGTTGGCTTGGTGTTTCAAGGTAGTAGAGGCCGCCCCGTTCTCTAGCATGTCTAATCGTCTTCCCCGAATTCTTGTCCTGAAATACACAATAATTGTGAGAAAAAACCACATTGCAACATAAGTCTTGGGTAAGCTTTTGTATAGAGACAAGATTTGTGGATAGCTTAGGGACATGAAGGACATTTGTTAAGGTCAACAATGGGTTTATTTTAACACTTCCTACACCTGCCACAGTGGTTAGAGAACCATCTGCAGTGGCAATCTTCCTACTACTTGGGCATGGGGAATAGGTAGTGAAAAGGTTTGATGAGTGAGTCATATGGTCAGTTGCTCCAGAATCTATGATCCAAGAGTTGGTAAAGGCTATATCCGAGACATTCAACCCAATATAAAAAGGAAACTCACCTGAATACGCTAAAGAACAAATACCTAAAGGTTTGTCAAGTTTGCTGATAAGCGATCTCACCCTCTCTAACTCTTCTTGATTGAGACCGCCCATCTCTTGTTGTGGTGGTTCACTATGTTGTTCTGCAACAATATTAGCCTGCCCATTACCCCTTGGCTGCTCCCTTTTCTGTCCCCACTCTCGACTTGGAGGCTTTCCATGAAGTTTCCAACAGCGTTCACGAGTGTGACGTGCCTTGTGGCAATAAGTACACCATAGCTCATCACGGTTCTGAGCTCTTGTTTGTCCTAATTGCCCTCCTTCAGTCACTGGTGTCCTTTCAGCATTGGATTTATTCTTGTTGTCAGCTGCTATGGCCGAATTGATAGTAACCTGTGAGTCCAACATCAAGATTCTCCTGCTTTCCTCACTACGGATTAGTGCAACAGTTTAAGTAAAGCATGGCACCTCTGGTTTGCCAAGAATTTGTACTCTCACCTGATCAAACTCCGGGTTTAGACCAACAAGAAAGGCATAGACTCTATCCTGTTCAATAAACTCCTTTAGAACTGCCGCATCTTCTGGGCATTTGGTTTTAATTACCCTATAATGGTCTAATTCCTGCCATAAGGACTTCAATTGATTAGCATACTCGGTGACAGTTTTGTTACCTTGTTTTGCAGCCATTGTCTTCACTTTAACGTCATATACTTGAGCCGCATCACGAGCTTTAGAATAGGTCTGTTGGACTGCTTTCCAAATATCCTTGGCAGTGGTAAAAAACATGCAGGTGTCACTTATTTCAGGGGTCATAGAATTCCACAGCCATGCCATAATCATGGAATCTTCCTCGTCCCATGCCTCAAAGCGAGGATCATCCGATTTGGGTCCTGTACCTGTGAGGTGGCTGATTTTCCCTTTTCCTTTCAGTACTGTTCGGACTAGTTGAGACCACTTCAAATAGTTCTGTCCATTCAACTTATATGCAGATTGAATGACTTGCAATTCTCCGGGTTGTTGAGGTCTAATTTCCTCTGATTGGGCTGTTGTAGTGTTTGTCTCCACCACTTTAGACATTTCACGAGACCAAACAAGCAGAAAAAAATAATTGGAACAATGGAGAGACAAAACGGAAACAATGGAGAGAAAAAAAAAAAAAAAAACGGGAGCAAGGTAGCAGCAGAAAAACGGAAATCAAAGAAAATTTCGGTAGAACCAGTTGCAATGAGACCAACCGAAGCGGAACCAGTTGCGGGCAATTAAGGCCAGAAAAAATTCGGGAGCAATGATGGCTGTCTTCTACAGAAACAAAAAACCAGCGATGAAGGCTGAAAAACAAAGGTCAGCGATGAAGGCTGAAAAAGAAGGCTGAAAAAGAAGGCTGGAAAAAAAATACTCTGTTTTGATATCAGAAAATAGAGCACAAAAAAAGAAGACCAAGGTTTCAATTCCCAGAAAAGAAACAAAAAAACTAAACGGAAAAAATAACCAGAGGCAGTCCCAGGAAAGAATGCTCTGATACCATGACAGAATACATGAAAAAGAAATTGTATTTGTGTCGCTTTCCATTGTACATCAGAGGTTAGTTTTATAGACAAAACCCTAACCTAATACAAGGAAACAATCCCACTAATTATGGGAAATCCCTAACAAAATTAGGAAACTAACTAATTATAAAATCTTCCTAAAAAAAAACTCACTGGACATGTGTATGATAAACATGTTTTCCCACACTATCCCTAATACAGTCTTTGAGGCATTATCAAAAAGGGAATGGAGGGATGCTTGAGAGAGGAAATGAGTGCATTGGAAAAGAATAAAACATGAGAAATTGTTGATAAGCTGAAAAGGAAGAACATTGTTGATTGTAAATGGATATTCACAACAAAATACAAAGCTGATGGATCCCTTGAAAGATATAAAGCAAGATTGGTAGTCAAAGGATACACTTAGACTTACGGGGTTGACTACCAGGAGACGTTTGCTCCAGTTGCAAAAATGAATACTGTGAGAAACTGACAACTCCTACAATACGATGTTAAGAATGCGTTTCCTCATGGGGATCTAGATGAAGAAATCTACATGAACATCCCATCGGAATTTGAGGGAGACACAAGTAACAAGGTGTGCAAACTGAGAAAGGCCCTTTATGGATTAAAACAATCTCCGAGAGCATAGTTTGGGAGATTTGCAAAGGTCATGAAGGAGCCTAGATATAAACAAAGTCAAGGGGACCACACTCTCTTCATCAAGCATTCGGCTGTAGGGGGAGTAACTGCTCTTCTAGTCTACGTAGATGATATTAAAGTGACTGGAAATGATGAAAGGGAGAAGCATGACTTAAAGCAGAGATTGGTAAAGGAGTTCGAGATAAAGGAACAGGGGAAACTGAAGTACTTTCTTGGTATTGAGGTGGCATATTCTACATAAAGGATCATCATATCTTAGCAAAAGTACGTGACAGACTTATTGGTAGAAATAGGGAAGATTGGATGCAAGCCAGTCTCTACTCCAATGGATCCAAATCATAAGTTAGGAGAAGCTAAAGAGGAACCAGCTGTTGACAAAAGAATGTACCAGAGGTTGGTTGACAGACTTATATAACTTGCTCACACTCGACCAGACATAGCATACTCAGTGAGCGTGATCAGTCAATTCATGCATGATCCAAGAAAACCTCATCTTCAAGCTGCTTACAGGGTGCTACACTACTTGAGGAAATCCAGGGAAAGGAATTTTGTTCAAGAAAAATGATACTCTTACTCTAGAAGCCTACACTGACGCTGACTATGCAGGTTCTCTAATGGATAGAAGATCAACTACAGGATATTATACTTTTTTGGGAGGTAATCTGGTAACGTGAAGGAGCAAGAAGCAGAATGTGGAGGCAAGATCATCTGCAGAATCAAAATTTAGGGCTATCACTCAAGGATTGTGTGAACTACTCTGGCTAAAGATTATTCTGGATGATTTGCGAGTCAAATGGGAAGGTCCTATAAAGATCTATTGTGACAACAAGTCTGCTATCAATATTGCTCATAATCCTATTTAACATAATAGGACAAAGCATATTGAAATTGATAGATATTTTATCAAGGAGAAACTGGAGGAAGGATTAGTGTGCATGTGCTTAGTTCCATCAGAGCGTCAACTAACTGATGTTGTAACAAAGGGTCTGAACAGTTTGAGTTTCCATGATCTTGTATTCAAGCTGGGAATGGAAGACATCTATTCCTCAACTTGAGGGGGAGAGTCGGAATGTAAATATTAGACTAGGAGAATTATTTGAAATCCCTTAAATTAAGGGATTTGATTAGTCAACTTACCAGATTTAGGATTCCTATTTTTTCTGATTTTGTTTCCTATTTTTCCTGATTCAGTTTCTTTTTCTTTCTCCAGTAATCTCCTATATAAGACCATGCATTATCAATTGTAAATGTAAGAAATACAGATTACGTTTTATTCCTCCGTTTGTGACAGGACCCCAAATATTAGCCTGAACAAGATAAAAAGGAAAAGAGCTTCTTTTATTACTTATTGGAAAGGGTATACGCTTGTGTTTAGCAAGCTTACACACCTCACAATGGAAATTTTCAAAATCTAACTTTGTAAATAAAGAAACATAATCTTAAGAATTCTAAACGAAGGGGGTCCTTGGCAACTATGATAAAGCAGAATATTTTACTTTGGTGATGAAACAAACTCAATTAAGGAGTAAGATGGTTTGCCCTTGAACACTTTTGATTGGCTTGGTGCTTCAAGGTATTAGAGACCATCCTCTTCTCTAGCACGTCCAATTGTCCTCCCTGAGTCCTTGTCCTGAAATACACAGTAGCCACTGTGAAAAGTCATTACAAAACAAGTCTTGAGTGAGTTTTGGTATGGAAACAAGATTGGTGGATAATTTAGGAACATGGAGGATGTTTTTCAAGGTCACAGATGAGCTTATTTGGACATCTCCTGTTCCTGCTACAGTTGCTAAGGATCCGTCTGCTATGGCTATCTTCCTAGTACTCGGACATGGTGAATAAGTTGAAAAACAGGCGGATAAATGGGTCATGCGGTCTGTTGCCCCAAAATCCATTATTCAGGAGTTGGTAAATGTGGCCCGAGGCATTTGGTCCAAAGGAAAATGGAAACTCACCTTAATATGCCAAATGACATGTATCTGTAGGCCTCTCAAGGTTGCCAATCAATGATCTCAGCTTCTCAATCTCATCTTGGTTGAAACCACTTGGTTCCTATTTGGATTCCTCTTGTGGTGCCGTCGTAGTCACATGAACCTGCCCACTGTTTCGTGGCTAGTCTCCTTTCTGTCCCCATTCTCGACTGGGAGGCTTTCCATGAAGCTTCCAACACTTTTCACATGTATGACGAGCCTTCTTGCAATAAGTGCACCATAGTGCATCACGACTTTGAGATTGTGGTTGACCATTTTTTCCTGCTTCAATGGCAACATTCTTTTCTATCACAGACCTAGTACCATCAGCCACCATAACTGAGCCTTCCATTTGCAAAGGATCAAGCATCACACCTCTATGGCTTTCCTTACTCCGGATGAGTGCCACCACCTCATTAAAACAAGAAACCTCTTGTTTGCCAAGGATCTGAAATCTCACTTGATCAAACTCTGGATTAAGTCCAACCAGAAAATCATAGAATCTATCTTGTTCAATAAAGTCCTTCAAAATAGCAGCATCCTCCGGGCACTTGGTTTGTGTCGGAAGTTTTTTTTTTAATAAATAGCATATTTATGAGTTATTTATAGGAAAGTTTACTTTTTGATAATTATAGAAAAGTTTACTTTTTGCTTATTTTTAGAAAGTTTAATTTAGGAATTTAGTCCTTTTCTTTTCTATTTAAAGGCTTGTACTGATTTCATTATTCAATAAGAAAAAAGGCTGCATATTTTCTAGCCCTAGTCGGCTTACATGGTATCAGAGCCGATTTAAGAGAAACGGCTGAGATGAATTACTGCCAGACCATGATCGGCCAAAAGAAGCCCTCCACGACCGGCGGAGAGGGGTCAACGGCGTCAGAAGGAGGAGCAGAGTCCGCGACAAAAGGAGGCAGCAGCCATTCGGGCAGTAGTGGACTGATTCTTGGGGGCAGCAGCCATGATTTTTTCAGTGCTAGTTCATCCTTTCAATTGACAGGGCAGAGGCTTAATGGTCAGAATTTTCTAAAGTGGGCTCAATCCATGAAACTCGCCATTGATGGACAGGGAAAACAAGGCTATTTGACGGGAGAACGTGTAAAGCCAGCCGCTGGAGAACCTAGACTGGCGATGTGGAATTCAGAAAACTCCCTAGTAATTGCTTGGCTCAATTCGATGGAACCGACCATCGCCAAACCCCGCATGTTCTTACCGACTGCTAAGGATGTTTGGGAAGCAGTTAGAGAAATGTATTCTGACCAAGAAAATTCATCTCAAATATTTGAGTTGAAAACTAGGCTATGGAATTCCAAACGGGGCAGCCGTGATGTTACCGCTATTACAATGACATTGTCACTTTGTGGCAAGAATTGGACTTGTGTTATGAAAAAGACTGGGAGTGTCCTGGTAATAGTGTAAAGTACAAGAAACGGGAAGAGAATGAGCCTGTTTACACCTTCCTTGCAGGTCTCGACTAAGAATTAGATGAAATCCGTGGTCGTATTCTTGGAAGGAAGCCACTACCCTCTCTAAGAGAAGTGTTCTCTAAAGTACGGAGAGAAGAAGCTCGAAGGAAGGTGATGATTGGAAAGACTACACATGATCCTTAAGGGTCGGCATTGGTGTCAAGAAATAGTGATAGTGAAGGAAAAAATGGCAAGAGGCCGTGGTGTGATCACTGCAAGAAACCATGGCATACACATGAGACATGTTGGAAGATCTATGGAAAGCCTACTACTTCGAAAAAAAAAAGCAAAGAGGAGACAACTGGAATTCCCAAGCTAATGTTATTGAGTCAGGGAAGGATTCATCTTCAAAAATGCAACCGCTCACGAAGAAACACCTAGAGCAGATCTATAAATTCCTCCAATCACAAAATCTTGTCAATTCGAGTCCTTCCAGTCACGTGGCAAAAAGGGGTAACCATTTTTTATCCTCATGTCTGAATGTTAAGTGTCTCTTGGATAGTTGATTCTGGTACTATAGATCACATGACTGATTGCTCTAAATTTTTCTCTTCCTATAGTCCATGTGCAGGGAATCAAAGAGTCAAAATAGCAGATGGAACTTTTTCGGTAGTAGCCGGGAAAGGATCTATTGTTATCTCATCTAATATTAAACTCTACGATATTCTTCATGTTCCTAAATTGTCCTGTAATCTTCTTTCAGTCAATAAATTTATCCATGATCAAGAGTGTCAAGTTAATTTCTCGTCATCTGGCTGTCTATTTCAGGATTTGAAATCGGGGAGGACGATTGGCAATGCTAAAGAAGTTGGAGGACTATTTTTTTGACACTGGATATGACTCAAATAGGCAATCTCAGAGGACTTGTCTCAATTCTATTTCTATTATTGATTCGAGTGAAATAATGTTATGGCATTTTCGTTTAGGACATCCAAATTTTCATTATTTAAGACACTTGTTTCCAAAACTCTTTATCAATAAAAATCCATCTTTATTTCAGTGTGAGATTTGTGAATTATCAAAATATCATCGAACTTCCTTTTCTGCTCAACCATATAAAGGCACTAAACCCTTTACTTTGATTCATAGTGATGTTTAGGGGTCATATCGGATTAAAACTTTAACAGGAAAGAGATGTTTCGTTACTTTTATTGATGATCACACACGTATCACTTGGGTGTTCTTACTACATGAAAAATCTGAAGTTGAAATTGTATTTAAAAATGTTTACAACATGATCTTAACACAATTCAAACTCAGATTCAAATTTTCAGAAGTGATAATGGTAAAGAATATTTTAAACAAATTTTAGGTAATTTTTTCACAGAAAAAGGAATTGTTCATCAAAGTTCCTGCACTGACACTCCACAGCAGAATAGAGTGGCAGAAAGGAAAAATAAACATCTCTTAAAGGTTGCTCAATCCTTAATGTTTTCAACCTCAATTCCAAAATATCTATGGGGTGAGGCAATTCTGACAGTCAAATATTTAATCAATAGAATGCCTACAAAAGTTTTAAAATTTCAAACCCCATTGGAGCAACTTAAGAGGTGTTTTCCTTCTTCTCCTCTCACTTATGATCTTCCCCTTAAAGTATTTGGGTGTACAGCATTTGTTCACATTCATAGCCATACCCAGGGAAAGTTAGATTCCCGGGCAAGAAAATGTGTTTTTGTTGGATATCCCTCTACCTAAAAGGGATACAAATGTTTTGATCCTCTCACAAGGAAATTTTTTGTATCTATGGATGTCACCTTTTTGAAAACAAACCTTTTTTTTCGAACACTCATATTCAGGGGGAGACATTAAGTGAAGATTCGAACGATGACTTGTTAATCTGTGATGTTATTCCTGTGCAATCTATGAGTCAAAATAATAATACTGAGGTAAGTGGGATAATTAAGGATGTCTCAAGTAGTGAAAATTGCGATGTCCCTTTAACTATGTCATTACAGAGTGAAGCTCGGAAAGAGAACGAGATGTGTGCGAGGCAAGGTAGAATTGAGTTTAAAGGTGATGTGAACCAAAGAATGGTGATGCAAAGCATGGCACAACGTCAAGGGAACCAGTTCAAGTACCAATTAGACCGGTTACAAGAGTAAGAACAAAGAAATTTAAAGAAGCACTTAATGGGCTGATTTAAGAGATTTGGGCTCAATCAAATTCGTAGATGCCCATTGAGCATGATTCATGTGATCAACAAGGATGCATTAACTTGATTCAAGGCCATGAGGAATTCAAATAATACAAGCCATGATGTTTTTTATTTATTTTCGTTTTTCTTTTTTTCGAATTTTATAGCAGAATAACTACCTTCCTACTTTTATGTTTTGGTTAGGATTTAGGATTATCTTTTGTAACAAATTTCAGTTAGAATTTAGGATTATTTTTTGTAACAAATTTTCGGATTTTTAGGATTATCCTTTGTAACTAATTTTTGGATTTTTAGGAATATTCTTTATAATAATTGCTTATAAATAGGCATCTCCGTGGCAATAAAAAAGATCACATGAGTTTATTCACAAATTTAAAAGTTCTAATTCTCTTTGATTCTTTGAAAAACTATTTGAACTTATCGGAATTTTCCGTGGCGTTCACTTCTGACTTATCAATCAACCCTTCCATAGATGATTGTGCCGTCTTCCTTATACCAAGGTTCTTGTTTCGCATTAAGCAACGGGTTGAGATCCAATATACTAAGGTTCTTGTTTTTGCTGAAGTAACGGGTTGAGGTCTCCATCCATTCGAACCTGACTTTCGAACGTTCTTGAGTTCATAATTCTTGATCGGTCTCGTTATTCTTGACGAGGTACGCATCATTTGGTATCAGAGCTTAGGTTCTAGGTCATGTTTGCCTATCCTTTAAAATTTTTTTTTTCTTTTCATATTAATTCCTTGTTCTTCTAGTCTCTCAAAAAAAAAAAAAACAACGGTACGGACTGTACGGACTACCGATAAAAAAAATTTTTTTTTGAGTTATCAATTTTAGTTTGTCGAATTTCTTCTACTCCATTCTTGTTTGAATTTTGTGTCTTTCTTATTTTATTTTATTTCCCCTTAAATCCTAGTTTATTTTAGTTTCTGATTTAAAAAAAAAAAAAAGAAAATTCGGATAAAAAAAATCAGAAAAAAAAAGTTGACTCATCATTAAGAAAGATTCAGTTTTGTGAAATTCTTTTCTTGTCTATCAATTCGTATACTTTTTTTTTGTGGGTTCTTGGTAAATTGTTGCTGGAAATTCTGATTATCGTTTGTTTAGTTTGAAAAGAACTATTTGAACTTATCGGAATTTTCCGTGGCGTTCACTTCCGACTTATCAATCAACCCTTCCATGGTTGATTGTGGCGTCTTCCTTATACCAAGATTCTTGTTTCGCATTAAGCAACGGGTTGAGGTCCAATATACCAAGATTCTTATTTTTACTGAAGCAACGGGTCGAGGTCTCCATCCATTCGAACCTGACTTTAGAACGTTCTTGGGTTCATAATTCTTGACGAGGTTCGCATCAAAAGGGAAAGTCTATAAGAGGAAGTATTGTAGACTGGACGATCGAGTTCCCAATCCGAAGCAGAACCAAGAGCCTGAACCGATGACAGATCTGGAAAATGAAGCTCAGTCAAGTAATCCTCCATATGAACCACAAATTATTGAGTCTAACCCTGAGTCACTTGTCGAGTCAGATACATTAGTTGATTTACCCATTGCCATTAGGAAAGGTACTAGATCATATACCAAACATCCTCTTTATAACTTTCTGTCATATAAAAGTCTGTCCCTTTCATTTCAAGCTTTTACCTCAAAATTGTCTTGTATCACTGTTCCAAAAGATATACAAGAAGCTCTACGTGTTCCAAAATGGAAGGAAGCGGTTCTTGAAGAGATGAGAGCCCTGGAAAAGAATAAAACTTGGGAAATCACAGAGTTGCTTAGAGGAAAGACCCTGGTTGGTTGCAAATGGGTGTTTACGGTGAAGTATAATGCTAATGGTTCTCTTGAAAGGTAAAAAGCTCGGTTGATTGCTAAGGGATTTACACAGACCTATGGCATAGACTACTCAGAAACCTTCTCCCCTGTTGTCAAACTGAATATTGTAAGAGTAATACTTTCTCTCGTAGTTAACCTTGAGTGGGGACTATTTCAACTGAATGTTTAAAATGCTTTCTTAAATGGAGATTTAGAAAAGGAGGTGTATATAGAAGCTCCACTGGTTTTTCTCACAGGTTTGGTGGTAAGGTCTGCAAACTCAGAAAATCTTTGTCTGGTCTTAAACAATCTCCTAGGGCCTGATTTGAGAGGTTCACGAAGTTTGTAAAAAGTTAGGCGTTTGTACAGGGACAATCAGATCATACTATGTTTATAAAGAAATCACATGAGGGGAAGATGGTGGTGTTGGTTGTATATGTGGATGACATTATCCTCACAGGCGATGATGTTGAAGGCATGGAAGAGTTAAAGAAGAAATTGTCTTCCGAGCTTGAGATCAAGGATCTTGGTCAACTCAGATATTTCCTTGGCATGGAGATTGCAAGGTCAAAACAAGGGTTAGTAGTCTCACAACGAAAATATATTCTAGATTTCCTAGAAGAGACTAGGATGACAGGTTGCAAGCCTTCAGACACGCCCATAGAATTCAACTCCAAGTTGGGAGAAGTAAAGGAAGGAGTACCAGTCGATACCGGTCGATATCAGCAATTAGTGGGAAAGTTGATCTATTTGTCTCACACTCATCCAGACATCTCATTTGCTGTCAGTCTGGTGAGCCAATTTATGCATGCTCCCTATCAGGAGCATCTGGAAGCAATGTATAAGATTTTGAGGTACTTAAAAGCTACTCCTGGGAAAGGGCTCTTTTTCAAGAAGACCAATCAACGTGGGGTTGAGATTTACACAGATGCAGATTAGGTTGATTCGGTAACTGATAGAAGATCAACCTTAGGATATTGCACGTTTGTGTGGGGAAACCTAATCACTTGGAGAAGCAAAAAACAAGCCGTAGTAGCAAGAAGTAGTGTCGAAACTGAGTATCGAGCAATGGCTCAAGGAGTATGTGAGATATTATGGGTGAAGAGACTTCTAAGTGAACTTGGCATACCGATTGAACTACCTATGAAGTTGTTCTGTGATAATAAGGCGGCTATTAGTATTGCGAACAATCCAATTCAACATGATAGAACTAAACATGTTGAAATTGACAGGCACTTCATCAAAGAAAAGCTTGAAGGACTTATTTGTATTCCTTTCTTGCCTTCTAATCAGCAGATTGCAAATGTCTTCACCAAAGGGCTCCTACGGCAGACTTTTTGAGTATTTTGTAAGCAAATTGAGTATGATGAATATCTATGCACCAACTTGAGGGGGAATGTCGGAAGTTTTTTTTTAATAAATAGCATATTTAGGAGTTCTTTATAAGAAAGTTTACTTTTTGATAATTATAGGAAAGTTTACTTTTTGCTTATTTTTAGAAAGTTTAATTTAGGAATTTAGTCCTTTTCTTTTTCTATTTAAAGGCTCGTATTGATTTCATTATTCAATAAGAAAAAAGGCTGCATATTTTCTAGCCCTAGTCGGCTTATAGTTTGTATCACCTATAATGATCCAACTCCTATCATAGCGCTTTCAATTGGTTGGCACACTCCATAATAGTCCTGTTCCCTTGTTTTGCAGCCATGGTTTTCACTTTAACCTCGTAAACTTGGGCGGCATCTCTTGCCTTCGAATATGTTTGTTGAATCACATCCCATAAGTCCTTAGCAGTGGGCAAGAACATGCAAGTGTCACTAATTTTAGGAATCATAGAATTCCACAACCATGCCATGATCATGGCATCTTCCTCGTCCTGAGTTCCAAAGTTGGGATCCTCTGGCTTCGGTCTTGTGCCAAGAAGACGCAAAATTTTCACTTTCCCTTTCAGGATGGTACATTCAAGTTGCAACCACTTGAGAAAATTTTTCCCATCCAACCTATAGGCAGCCTAAATGCTTGGCAACTCTTCCGATGGTTGGACCTTAACATCTTCATCCACAGGTGCAATAATAGCAGCTTCCTTGGTCTTCGACATCCAGCTTTACTGGCTTTCTAGACGGCAAAGATCACAATTCTACAAGGGATGATTATCAGCAATGAAGGCTGACCAAATTACGACCAGCTTGGACAATGAATGTCCCTGGTTCTTCTCCAAGTGATTCTGCCTAAAACTCTTGAAATGAGATGGCCGATAAAAACAGTCCCAACAAGGTTCCGTTCTGAAGAAAAAAAAATTCCAGGAGTAGAACCAACTAGCAATGAAGGCTGATTAAAAGAGGAAACGGAGAAGGAAAGGGAGCAGAAAAATTCCAGCGATGACGGCTGGAAACTGTCAACCATGAAGGCTTAAGGAAAAGGGCTGAAAAAAAGAAAGAACAGCTCTGCTTTGATAGCAAAATACAGAGTAAAATGGAGCTCAAAGGGCAAAGGTTTCGATTCCTCGAAAAAAAAAAAATTGCGTAAGAATTTATGCTAAAAATCATATTGAAGACAAAATAATTTACTAGGCTGGTATACATACTAACCCTAGCCACAAAAATTGGAAACTATCCTATGCATAACTAAATCCCTTAAATTAAGGGATATAATTAATTAATTACAACTAATATAATTCTGCCTAATTCTAGTAATTACAACTTTCCTAAAATACTAACACATGTTTCCACAGTTTGTTTAACGACTATACAAACTCATTTAAAAAAAAAAAAAGTATGTACAGAATATGCAATTACGATCATTAAAACCTAAGCTTATAAAAGCATAGCTCCAGTAATATCTAAATCAAATAAACTGGCAAAACAATGATCACCCAAATACTTCACAAATACATCATACTGTTAAAAGAAACAACTCCAATGTTGGGAAGAGAAAACTTACACATCAACTGACGGTCATCCTTGATGTCATTGGTCACTGGTGCAACGAAAGAATTAGCCAATGCATCATCGAGAATTAGAGTCCAAGGCTCTTCCAAATTTAGAAGCTGCAGATGTAGGAGGATGGCATCATTTGGAAAGAACCAACAAGAAAAAGTACGCCACCATATTCCGAAAACAAATGTCTAGTTCCCAAAGAAGTGGAATCTCGAGAAAGAGATAGAACAGGTGCCATAGATTGTTGACAATGCAAGTCTCGGCATAATATTAAAACTCTTTAGAAATAAATAGCACAATCACAGTGCTTAAATGTGTGGGATTTGGACTGTATCTCTTTTCAGCGATCTGTCTTTTTAAAGAAGTTTTTTGCAGACAGCGTGGTACACGTCACCTTTCACAACACCATCAAGTGTTGTAAAATCATAAACCAAGAAAGGCCAACTGTCAAACTTACGTATGAGCCATCAGAAATCAATTGAAAAGCAAGGTTTAATCAATCTTTTTTATTTTCAGAAATATATTTTGACATAAGTTTAAAAAAATGAGTTTCATGACTCTTGTTTTAAAAACATTAACCTTGCCTAATGACTCAAACAAGTTGAATGGCTTTCACGTATCCGTCATGAACATGTCTTGCTTAAATATAGCAAGCATCTGTTTATCACTATTTGTATTGGATGCAAATTGGGGAATTGAAAATAAAGGGATAAGGAGTTGCCATGAAATGCTGGTGACATTGTTCAAAAAATAATACAAGACTGGGCTACGTCTTACCTTACTTAACCTTGATTTGAAGTCTAGCCACTTGAGTCTTTTATGTTCATCAAGACTATCTCCAAAAGTAAATCCGTGTACTCTCTCAAGGCCTGCAAATGATACACCAAGACACTGTCAAGCCATATAATCAATCGAACGATATGAAATAAGCACTGCTATACAGACAAGTTCAAAAGGCGAAGCAAAATCAACGGGCAAAAAAACTTGTACAACACACGAATGCTATCTCAAAATATTAAAATTAAGAATAATCATTGTCGTAATAAATAGTAAATTAATCAACATTTTATATCTGAACTATGCACAAAAAAATTGGCTGCTACACTATTAAAAGAACCATCAGGAAAACAATTTTCTTCATAGAAAGGTGACCTGGCAACTAGTATACTCTTTCTTCTACAAATCATGTTTCACTATTCGGGAACAAAATTAGAGGCTACTTTGTAACACACGAGATGAATATCAATAATGAGGTATATATCTACTCCTGGACAGCTGACACAAACACCTGTAACCTTTTGCAGTCGAGCTAATTTAATGATCGCATACATTGTTCATGGACGTGAAGCCCAAGCATGGGTATCAGACTTCAGAATATACATTGTTCATGGATGTGAAGCACAAGCATTGGTATCAGACTTCTGAATTAGCACTTACTTTCACTAATTTTTGTGATCAAGCCTTCAACAGTGGTAACAATGCCACCCAAAGTGCCACTAGCCAGCTCCAAGTCAAGCTCCGGAATTTTCACACCAGCAGTATCCGACTGATGGCACACAAAGTTTGTCAGATGACGAATTTACAACTTCACAAAATGAGAATTTTAAACAGCTAACTATTATACTTCTACAGCTGCCAACTTGCTTGGCAAGTTTTTATACCGACTCACATGACAGAAGACCTAAAACTGCTACATAATTGCTATATCAACAATAATGCAACAATCGTGACACTATCACAACACTGCCACAATAACAATGACATGATAGTTAAAAGTTCGTGCAATAAGGTGAATCCCAGTAACCAGCCCATTCATGGGGTTAATATTTATCTCTCTCCCTCTTTTTTTTTTTTTTTTTCTTTTTCTTATTCTTCCCAATTCAAGTGTATACTCTGTTAGATTATAGAAAAAACATATAATCATGCTATGAATATCAAAATTTTCCCCTTTACATTCAAGAAATACCCGAGTATTTTTGTGCCTCTTGCACTCAACAATTAATGAAAAATGATAAGAGCAAATAAACAACTCCAAACATTCCCAGCAGGCGAGGGACCAGATTCCAGTCTAAGTTGACCTGATGGGACTAATACAACAGAAAACCTGGGGCCGGAGGTAGCATGGATTACATTCAAATTTTGAATCCCAAAAGAAATACTCCTATCAGAACATCCAATTGGATTGTTTAAGTAACACCAACTATAAGCAAGAGAGAATAAAAAATCTGATTTTAAACACAAAAAAAGGACATCCTTTCAAAGGAACAAACTCAAGGAAAACAATGCAAGATTATATGCCAGGTCTAAGATAGATAATAGTTTATAGGGACGATTAAGAAAGAGTTGAGAAGAATAATGTTTTTCATTCCCTTTACTCTTGTACATGAGTGGTGTATTCATACATGAAATCCTAGCTCCAAATTAGGAATCTAATTTAATCAAATCAATTACAAATCAATTAAAATTAATCAAATTTCTTTGATTGGGATATTACCAAATCACTTCCCTAATATTACAGTATTTTCAGGTCAAACTTTCTCACACTGCCCCTCAACCTGGTGAATAGAAATTCTCCATTCCCAGCTTGGAAACTTTTGTTTGAAAAGCTGTACCACTTAAACCTTTAGTGAGCACATCAGCAAGTGGGCAGTCCGTAGGCACATTAGGAGTACATATCAATCCACTCTTTAGCTTTTCCTTGATGAAATGTCTATTGATCTTCATGTGCTTCGTCCGATCATGTTGTACTGGATTATGTGTGATGCTAATTGCGGATTTGTTGTCACAATAAAGTCTCATTGGACCGTCCTACTTGACCTTCAAGTCTTCCAAAATGATCAACCATAGTAACTCGCAAACTCCTTGGGCCATTGCTCAAAATTCTGCCTCAGCACTGGATCTTGCCACCGTTTTACTCCTCTATGTTACAAGATTCCCACCAAGAAAGGTATAATATCCAGTGGTTGATCTTCTATCCACTATCGACCCGGTGTAGCCTGCTTTGGTGTATGCTTCAAGAGCTAGCCCGTGCTTCTTCTAAACAAGATACCCTTTCCTGGAGTTCCTTTAAGATACTGTAACACTCAGTTGATAGCTTGTGATGTACCTCTTTTGGACTATACATAAATTGACTTATCACACTGACAGCATAGGCTATATCTGGTCTTGTGTGAGAGAGACAAATTTGTCTCCCTACAAGTTGATACATTTCTTTATCCACAACAGTATCTTCTTCAGCCTCTCTAAGTTTGTAGTTGGGATTTATTGGTGTGCTCACTAAGTTTGTAGTTGGGATTTATCGGTGTGCTCACTGGCTTACATGCCAACTTCCCAGTTTGCTAGAGAAGTTTCATAACATACTTTTGCTGGGAGATAAATATTCCCTTCTTTGAATGTGCAACCTCACTTCCTAGGAAGTATTTCAATCTTCCTAGTTCCTTGATCTCGAATTCCTTGGCCAGGTACTGCTTCAAAACCTGTCTCTCCCTTTGATCATTCCCTATCACAATGATATCATCAACATATACCAAGAGAGCCCTAAATTCGAATGCTTCACAAAGAGTGTCCGATCTTCCTGACTTTGTCTATATCCCATCTTTATCATCGCCTTTGCAAATCTTCCAAACCATGCCCTTGGAGATTGCTTGAGCCCATAAAAGGCCTTCTCGAGCTTGCACACTTGATTGGCAGCTATATTCCTTCCAAATCTAGGTAAAATCTACATATAAATCTCCTCTTCAAGATCTCCATGCAAAAATGCATTTTGTACATCAAATTGCTACAAGTTTCAATTATAATTGGTAGCTAAGGATAGTAGAATTCTAACAGCATTCATCTTATCTATCAGAGCAAACGTCTCCTGATAATCCACTCCATATGTCTAAGTATATCCTTTGACTATCAGTCTCGCCTTACACCTCTCTAGTGACCCATCTGCTTTGTATTTCACCGTGTATACCCACTTAGATCCTACAAGTCTTTTTCCTGTAGGTAACATCACCAACTCCCAAGTTTTGATCATTTCTAAGGCTTGCATCTCAACATTCATAGTTTGTTTCTAGTTTTTATTAGATAAAGCCTTGGATAAACTGGTGGGTATGTAAATACCATTCAAACTTGTAAGAAAAGTGCTATGGGTCGGTGAGAATTTTCAAATGAAACAACATGAGAGAGTGGATACAATGGCCGTTTGGTAGATTCCCTAGTTCCTTTTATTAGGGCAATAGGACGAGTATCATATTCTTCAGGTTCAACTGGGTTATGTTCTGACTCATCTTTTAGGAGAGGGTCAGGACTTGTTTCCTCATTTCCAGGACTTGGATCTAGTTCTTGGATTTGCACAGGTTCAGGGATTGAACTATTATTTCTCAAGTACACTTTGCCAGTCATCCTATCATCAAGAGCCATCCCAGAATCAATAGAAGGTGCGACAAATGAAGTAGGATTAGGAAGATATGCAACAAATGACCTAGGTTCAATTGGAGTCAGAAAAGTCAGATTTGGAAGGGGTGCAATAGATGACCTGGGTTCAGTAGAAGTTGGATTTGAAGAAAGATCAAGAAGAGGGAAATTCGGAACCTAGTCCTCTTCTTCCATAATTACATTCTCCCTCTGAGGATAAGGACTGGCAAAGTAAGACTCATTCTCATTGAAGGTGACATCAACTGAGACAAATTTTTTTGGATGGTGGATGATAATACTTGTACCTTTTTTGAGTAGAGGAACATCCAACAAAAACACATTTGATAGCCCTCGAATCCAACTTTCCCCGATTTTGACTATAAAGAAGAACAAAAGACACATATCCGAATATTTTAAGAACAATATGGTTCGTAGTACTTGGATTGGGATAGATCTTTGAAAGCATTTCCATGGGACTTTTGAATCCTATGACTCTTGAAGGTAATCTATTTATGAGATGTGTGACTGTAAGAATTGCTTCCCCCCATTATGATTTAGGCATATTTTTCTGAAATAGGAACACTCAAGTCGTATCAAGTAGGTGGCCATTCTTTATTTTTTGCAACTCCATTTTATTGTGGGGTGTTTACACTAGACGACTCATGGATTACCCCTTCCTTTTGAGAATATGCAGTTAAAATTTGATTGAAATACTCCCTAGTATTGTCTGACCTAAACCTTTTGATTTTGATACCAAATTGGTTTTGTATCATGTCATGAAACCATGGGAGAACTATACTCACATCTAACTTATGTTTAAGCAAGAAAATCCAAGTGACTAGTGCAATCATCAATGAACAATACAAACCATCGTGCTCCAAAAATATAAGGAATGGCTAAGGGATCCTAAGTATCACTATGGATTAGATAAAAAGGAACCAAACTTCTTTTATCGATGATTGGAACAATGGTGAAGCCAGACTTTTTCTTTATTGGAATGGTGATGTTTAGATTGAAACGATAAAGGTGATTTGCTCTTGGTAACATTCAGCTTACTTGGTGTCTTAAGATAGTATAGTCCCTCTCGTTCTTTAAGTCCAATTGTCTCCCCCAAATTTTGGTCCTAAAATACACAATGAGTTGGAAAAAGGTTACATTGCAACGCAAATCTTTAGTAATCTTTTGTATAGAAACAAGATTACCGGATAACTTTGAGACATGAAGAACATTTTTTAGTGTGAGTGTGGGACTGATTGGAACATCTCCCATCCCTACAACAGTGGTTAGGGAACCATTGGCTATGGTAATTTTTCCATTGCTTGGACATGGGTTATAAGTGCTAAATTTCTGTGACGAATGGGTCATGTGATTCGTAGCACCTAAATCCAGGATCCAAGAGTTGACAAACGTTTCATCCGAGGCATTTAATGCAATGGACATAGGAAACTCACCAGAATGTGCCAATGAAGAAATACCGGAAGATTTTTGAAAACTTGCCAGCTTTTCAATCTCATCCTAATTGAATCCTCCTTGTTCTTGATGCTTTATTTTATCCAGTTAGACAACAAATAGATGGGCCTGACATTTTACTGATACTTCTAACATTTTTTTTTTAATTTTCTCCTTTTTTTTAATTTCTTTTTTTAATCTTTTTTTTTAAATTAAATAATCAAACAGCAAATCCTAGAGCAAATACCAATAAAGAAAAACAACAAAAGAGACTAACATAATGGCAAGCACTAGAATAATTATTAAAAAACAAAAAACAACAAAAAAGTTCAAAATTGAAGGAAGTAACTTCAAAAACTCACGACGAGGACAAATCTGACTCACAAGTTTGGCTACGAAGACACGATGGTACTTGACTATAAAGGCACAACGGGTTTTGGTGATGAAAGCCAATTGCCATGACGAGGTCTGATAGCAAAGCAAGCTAAAAAGAAACAAAGAGCAGCGTTGACGATGAGTGAAAAACGGACTCCAACGGAAGCGCAAACAAGTTGTGACGGCAGCAGAGAACTAATTTGTTGACGGCAACTTCTGTAGTAGCTGCAATCAATGGGGAAGATGGCAAAGACCAAATACGACGATGGTACAAGGGCAACAACAACTCAACAATGAAGACTAAACAAACAATTTTGGCAATGAAGGCCAAAATTGGCGACTAGGGCCAGAAATTCCAAGATTTTTGAGCCTAAAGCTCTGATACCATATGGACGATTAAGAAAAGAGTTGAGAAGAATTATGTTTTTCATTCACTTTACTCTTGTACGAGTGGTGTATTTATACAAGAAATCTGAGATGAACCGAAAGAATTAAGGAAGTTTTATTCAAATTCAGCAAAGATTACACATAGTATTTTTTTGCAGACAAAATTAAGAGATCTGCTAGCCCCCCCAAACACCATAAACCTCTACTAATTTCCTGAGCTCCCTTATACTATCCTACCCCTTATATAACTAATTCTGCTTCCCTTACTCCCACTGATTTCCCGCTCCCTCCCTCTTAGTAACTCACTCACTCAACAATCTCCTAACAGATTCCTAGGGATCCACAAAAGTGCACACATAATGACTATTATACCCCTGCCTACGGTTATGCCTAAAATATGTGAAATGCACTGGGGTTGTAACATTACCCACAGCCCAAACTTTCACTTTGTCCTCAAGGGCATATGAAGGAAACTGCTGCTGGATAGCAGTAATTGGCTCCCAAGTAGCTTCAAATGCAAGTAGACCTTGCCACTGGATAAGGACTTCTTTTGCACCAGATGGTCCCATAAGGCTAGGACAGACCCCCGAGACCTCAGCCGGTTCGACGACCAATTCCATATCCATGTTGAGCTGTGAAGGAAGTTCTTGAGCTGAATCAGTTGCTCCAATAGCTTGCTTAAGCTGGGATACATGGAATACCAAATGGATGTTAGCCGACTCCGGAAAACACAGTTTATAGGCCACCTCTCCAATTCGGGCAAGAACTTCATAAGGGCCATAGTAACACGGGGCCAGCTTTTCATTTCTTTTTGCTACTAGGGACTTTTGTCAGTAGGGTCATAGTTTGAGATATACCATGTCTCCTACTGCGAATTGCACTTCCCTCCTTTTCCCATCAACTACAACCTTCATTTTCTCTCGAGCACGTATTAGTTGGTCCTTCAACTCATCCAAGACACCATCTCTTTCTTGGAGTTGCTATTCAACCGAGGCTACATTTGTTAACCCTGTTCCTACTTGAATCAGAGGAGGGGCGGTCACGACCATATAGAATGCAGAAAGTGGTTGATTTGGCCGCGGAATGAAACGAAGTGTTGTACAAATATTCCATCCAAGATAACCAGCTCACCCACCACCTCGGTTTGCTTGCTGTGAAACAACGCAAATAAGCCTCAATGTAGTGGTTCACTAATTCTGTTTGGCCGTCCGTTTGTGGATGATAGGTCATACTTCGTTTGAGAACCGTCCCTTGCATCCTAAAGAGCTCAGTCCAAAATAGACTTAGGAATACCTTGTCTCGATTAGAGATAATCGAACGAAGAATCCCATGTAAACGGACAACTTTTTTCACAAAAATTGCGGCTATCGTTTTGGCTGTAAATATATGTCGGAGGGCCATAAAATGTACTTATTTACTCAACCGATCCACCACAACTAATATAGAATTAAACCCCTCTGATTTGGACAGCCCTTCGATGAAGTCCATAATCACGTCCTCCCACACATTATCTAGCAAGAGCAGGGGCTATGGTAAACCGTCTGGTGAAAAGGCCTGAGCTTTGCTCTGTTGGCAAACTTGGCATTATGCCACACGATCCTGCACATTTTTTTTTCATTCCCATACAATACCAATCAGTTGCCAAATGTTTATAGGTCTTCAATACCCCCCAATGTCCTCCAATTGGGCTATTATGGAACTCTTGAAGTAAGAATAGGATGAAGGGTGACGATTTAGAAATAACCAGCCTACCTTTGTAGAAAAGCCGTCCTTATTCCAAGGTGAAACTGAGAAATGAATCCTTACCCTGTTGGATTGCTTCGATAATTTGCGCCAAACACTCGTCCTGAGATACCTAGCGTTGCAACTCCATAAGATCCAAGGGTTATTGTATCGAGATCAGGGCTAACGTTGACTCAAGAGGCACTCGAGACAAGGCATCGACTACCTTATTGCCTGATCTCGGTTGTACTGAATTTCAAACTCGTACCACAATAGCTTAGATAACCACTTCTAATGCTTATTGCTAATTAGTCTCTGTCCTAGCAAATATTTCAAACTTCGCTGACCAGTCCGCACGACAAATCTCCGTCCTAGCAAATACAGCCACCATTTTTGTACAGCCAACACAATTGCCACCAACTCCCTTTCATAAATGGATTCAAGGCGAGCTTGAAGAGAAAGAATGTGGCTAAAATAGGCTATGGGATGCTGATTTTGCATCAACACTGCTCCTCCCAACCCCATTCCCGATGCATCCGTTTTGATGACAAATGGCTTGGAAAAATCTATAAGAGCAAGCACAGCTACTGTTGTCACGGCTATTTTATGCTGATTAAAGGCCTTATCTACAGTCTCATTCCATCCAAAATTATCCTTCTTCAATTGCTCAATCAGTGGCCACGCAATTTTTCCATACCCTTCCACAAATTTTTGGTAATAACCGGTCAGTCCCAAAAAGCCACTTAACTCTCATAAATTTCAAGGAGTTGGCCAATTTATCATGGCTTCAATTTATCATGGCTTCAATCTTCTATTAATCCGCTACCACTCCTTCCCCTGATATTTCGGGGCCCAAATATTCCAACTGCCTCTGTCCAAAGATGCATTTCTTCTTGTTAGCATACAAATGATGTTGCTCCAAAATACTTAGCACAGTCTTAAGGTACTACAAATGCTCTTCTACCAACAAAAAGTAAACCAGAATGTCATCAAAAAATACCAGAACAAACCTCCTTAGGAATAGTTTGAAGACCTCATTCATTACCGCTTGAAATGTTGCCAGAACATTAGTAAGTCCGAAGGGCATTACCAGAAACTCATAACATCCTTCATGAGTCCGGAAAGCTGTTTTCGGTATATCTTCAAGGTGAATCCTGATTTGATGGTAGCTCGACTTGAGGTCCAGCTTTGAGAAGACAAGCTCCATATAACTTATTGAGGAGCTTGTTGATGATTGGAATAGGGAATTTATCAAGGACTGTCACCTAATTCAATGCCTTATAATCCACACAAAACCTCCAACTCCCATCTTTATTCTAGACTAACAGAACTGGACTTTAAAAAGGGCTAGTACTGGGCTGTATAATCCCTGCCATGAGCATTCAATCTCGTCCTTCTAGATCTATGGGTATCGGTATGGCCGAACATCGATTGATGTTATCCCTTGCTTGAGCACAATAGCATGATCCCAAGCCCCAGTTGGTGGCAACCCTTTTGGCAATTTGAACACAGATTCATACCGATCCAATAGCTTCTATAAGACCTCAGGTAAATCCCTCTTATTACTAAGTTCTTCTACTATCAATTTGCCCAATCCCAACATCACTCCCTCCCCTCCACTTCGGACAACCTTGATCATTGATTTCAAAGAAACCATTGATTTACAAAGTCCTAGATCACCTTGCAAAGTGACCTGAGTATCACCTATTTTAAATCTTATGGTCAGAGCCTACCAGTTGATATACATACCCCCCCAAGGACCCAAGCCACTGCATCCTTAAGATTACGTCTGAGCTTTCTAGCTCCAAGGGAATGAAATCCTTAACGATTTCAATTTCCTGTAACGACAACACTACCCCCTTGCATATACCCTCTCCTCGTACCAATAAACTTGTTCCCATTAACACCTCATATCCCTCCGTTTTAGCCGTAGGAATACCAAGCTTCTTAACCAATTCCATGGCCATAAAATTGTGTATAGCCCCAGAATCTACTAAGATCACTATCTCCTGAGCCCCAATCCTTCCTTTCAATTTCATGGTCTTTAGTGTCGTTAAACCCACCACCGAATTTAAAGAGATTCTTGCTAGATCAGTCACGCTTACCTCTTCTTCCTCATCAACCTCTGGCTTCTTCAGTTGTTCATCGTTGATCACCAACACCCGCAGTTCCTTCTTCTTATAGACATGCCCCACAGAGTATTTCTCATCCCAACGATAGCATAAGCCTTTTTCCCTCCTTGCTTGCAGTTCGGCGTCAATAAGGCGATGCAACGGCACGTTGTTTCTTCGATTTGTTGGCTTTTCCATGGTTGTCGGTACTCGACTCTAGGTGGTTAGTGGGTGCTGACTGACTCCACCAAGACTACTAGACCCTTTGTAAACTGAGGTTGGGCCTCGGCCCACAAGTAAGGAATTTGGGCCTCTTTAACCCAATCTGGAATTTTTTCTCTCTTCCACCAGTTGGGCAAAATCCATTATTTTCTCCAAGCCAGCAGGTTGCATCATTCTCACCTCCAATCAAATTTTGAGCTTCAACCCAATGATGAAATTCCCCTCCAGCACTGACTTAGGCATATCCTCTAAAGAAACGGCATGAAGCTCGAAATGCTATCGGTATTACATGATCGATTCGATTTGTATCAAGGATAGAAATTGTTCACAAATTGTCCCTTCTTCGGCTGCGTGAAAACGATCCACACTCATCCTCTCACTTCTTCCCAACTTCAAATTGTTCACTACCGATCCTCCCATTGAAACCACCCCAGCACCTCTCCATCCAGATTGATGACTGCTGCTTCAAGCCTTTCTCTTTCCGACATTTGATTCAAATTGAAGAACCGTTCTACCCGATAGATCCACTCGTCAAGATTCTCTCCATCGAAGATCAGCATCTCAACTCGACCAGCTCTGTTCCCGCACCTTTAGTCCCTTTCGCGAGGTAATTCATCGGAGCGACCTGCCATGGTGGTCGCTGACGTTGGAGTAGAAGCTACTGGGTCTGGATTTTCTTTATTGAGATTCATCATGGGCTTCAGAAGCAATTCGAGTTTTCCCAGCATCATCTCCAAATTCCTTTCCAAAGCAGGTATCCGCAAGAGATCTCCCCTCGTCCTTTCGAATTCTCTCTACATCTCCTCCCGAACCGACCCCACTTGTTCTTCTATAGTCCCCTAACGCTCGTCCATCCTCTTAGCTGCCATTCTCAGATCGTGAGTGCTCTAATACCACTTTGATATGAACCGAAAGAATTGAGGAAGTTTTATTCAAATTTAGCAAAGATTACACATAGTATTTTTTTCAGACAAAATTGAGAGGTCTGCTAGCTCTCCCAAACACCATAAACCTCTACTAATTTCTTGAGCGCCCTCATACTATCCTACCCCTTATATAACTAATTCTCTCTCCCTTACTCCCACTAATTTCCCGCTCTCTCCCTCCCAGTAACTAACTCACTCAACAATCCCCTAAAAGATTCCTAGGGATCCACAGAAATGCACACACAATGACTATTCTACCCCTGCCTATGGTTACACCTAACATATGTGAAATACATTGGGGTTGTAACAAAATCCTAGCTCTAAATCAGGAAGCTAACTTGGTTAAATCTATTACAAATCAATTAGAATTAATCAAATTTTTCTTATTGGGATATTCCCAAATCATCTCCCTAATTATAGTAATTACAAGTCAAAACTTTTCCACAGTTTATACTAGCACAAATAGTAGTGATATTCAAATTACATATCTACAAGGTAACATACCTTTATTACATCACGGCTTAGGTCAGCTGTGTTCTTGACTGTGAGAGTTATTCTTTTCCCTTTTTCAGGAATTCTTCCACCTGGTTTGAGCTACAACAAAAAAAGGAGTCAAGAACAATTTATTAAAGAGAGAGAGAGAGAGATGAAATCACAAAAAGAAGAAGTAAAAAAAATGAAGTATACTTTTATCATTAGCCAAAAAACAAAAAATCAGAAAATTAGAAATAGAAATAGCAACCAAAAACAAACCTCAGAATTGCGATAACCACATGCGTCACAGGTAGAAGCCATGACTATTACTTCTTGAAAGTAAGGAATATCTATATATTGTTAAGCTAAACATCTTAACACAATCCCACAACCCGATATGAGATTAAATTCTTTTCTTAGAAAGAAATGTGTTACAACCCCAGTGCATTTCACATATGTTAAGTATAACCGCAAGCAGGGGTAGAATAGTTTGTCTGTACACTTTTGTGGATCCCTAGGAATCTGTTAGGGAATTGTTGAGGAGTTAGTTACTAAGAGGGAGGGAGCAGGAGATTCGTGGGAGTAAGGAAGGGAAAATTTGTTATATAAGGGGTTGGATAGTGCAAGAAAAGGCATGAAATTAGTAGAAGCTTCTGGTGTGTGGGAGAGCTAGCAGACCTCTCTATCTTGTCTGCAAGAATATCCTCTGTAATCCTTGCTGAATTTGAATAAAAATTTCCTTAATTCTTTCGGTTCATAACAAAGTGGTATCAAAGCACTCACGACCTGGGAATGGCGGCTAAGAGGGTGGTCGAGCATTTCGGGACGGTAGAAGAACAAGTGGGGTCGATTCAGGAAGAGATGCAGAGAGAATTCAAAAGGATGAGGCAAGATCTCTTGTGGATACCTGCTTTAGAAAGAAATTTGGAAATGATGATGGAAAAACTTGACTTGCTTCTGAAGCCCACAGTGAGCCTCAATAAAGAAAATTCGGATCCAGGACCCTCTACTCCAACGTCGGCGGCCACAATGGCAAGCCGCTCCAATGCATTACCTCACAAAGGAGAATGAAGGTGGGAGAACAGAGCTCGTCGAGTTGAGATGCCAATCGTCAATGGAGAGAATCCTGATGGATGGATTTATAAGGTAGAATGGTTCTTCAATTTGAACCAAATGTCGGAAAGAGAAAGGCTTGAAGCAGCAGTCATCAGTCTAGATGGAGAGGCACTGGGGTGGTTTCAATGGGAAGATCGACGGCGAACGATTCGAAGTTGGGAAGAATTGAAGAGGATGATTGTGGATAGTTTTCGCCTAACCCAAGAGGGGACAATTTGTGAGCAGTTCCTATCCTTAGGACAATTTGGTTCCATTCTGAACTTGACTCATGTACCATTCAGGCTCTTAGTAGATTCCAAGACAACACAATTTCATAGCCATGGAATTGGTGAAGAAGCTCGGAATTCCTATGGCTACAACGGAGGGGTATGGGGTGGTAATGGGAACGGGCTTATCGATACGAGAGGAAGGTATCTGCAAGGGGGTAGTATTGTCATTAACGAAGATTGAGATCGTTAAGGATTTCCTTCCCTTAGAGTTAGGAAGTTCGGATGTAATCTTAAGGATGCAGTGGCTGGGGTCTTTAGGGGGTATGCATATCAACTGGCAGACTCTGACCATGAAATTTAAACAAGTGACACTCAGGTCACTTTGCAAGGTGATCCGGGGCTTTGTAAATCAATGGTCTCTTTAAAGTCAATGATGAAGGTTGTCCAAAGTGGGAGAGAAGGAGTGATGTTAGGACTGAGTAAACTGGTAGTACAAGGAGTTGGTAATAAGAGGGATCTACCGAAGGCTTTACAGAAGCTGTTAGATCAGTATGAATCTGCCTTCAAAATGCCAGAGGGGTTTTCACCAGCCCGTTTTTGGGATCATGCTATTGAACTCAAGGGACGACGCCAATCAATGTTCGGCCATACCAGTACCCACAGATCCAAAAGGACAAGATCGAGCGCCTGGTTCGTGAAATGCTCATGGCAAGGATTATACAGCCCAGTACTAGCCCTTTTTCAAGTCCAATTCTGCTAGTCAAGAAGAAAGATGGGAGTTGGAGGTTTTGTGTGGATTACAGGGCATTGAATCAAAGCAACAATCCCTAATAAATTCCCTATTCGAGTCATCGATGAGCTCCTTGACGAGTTATATGGAGCTAATGTCTTCTCAGAATTGGACCCCAAGTCGAGCTACCATCAAATCAGGATTCGTCCTGAAGATATACCGAAAACAGCTTTTCGGACTCATGAAGGATATTACGAGTTTCTGGTAATGCCCTTCGGCCTTACTAATGGTCCGGCAATATTTTAAGCGGTAATGAATGAGGCCTTTAAACCATTCCTAGGGAAGTTTGTTCTGGTATTTTTTGACAACATTCTGGTTTATTCTTAGTCGATGGAAGAGCATTTGCAGCACCTTGAGGCCGTGCTAAGTAACTTGGAGCAACATCATCTGTATGCTAACAAAAAAAAATACATCTTTGGACAGAGGCAGCTAAAATATTTGGGTCACAAAATATTAGGGGAAGGAGTTGCAGCAGATAAACGAAAGATTAAAGCCATGATATATTGGCCAACTCCCTGAAATCTATAGGAGTTAAGGAATTTTTTGCGGCTGGCTGAAAATTTGTTAAAGGGTATGGAAAAATTGCGTGGCTGCTAGCAAAGCAATTGAAGAAGGATAATTTTGGATGGAATAAGGCGCCAGATAAGGCTTTCCATCAAACTTAAAACAGCCTTGACGACAGTACTGATGCTTACTCTTCCAGATTTTTCCAAGTCCTTTGTCATCAAAACGAATGTATCAGAAGCGGGGTTGAGAGCAGTTTTAATGCAAAATCAGTGTCCCATAGCCTATTTTAGTCAAGTCCTTTCTCCTTAGGCCCGCATTAAATCCATTTATGAAAGGGAGTTGATGGCAATTGTATTAGCCGTACAAATATAGCGACTGTATTTGCTAGGATGGAAATTTGTGGTGCAAACTGATCAGGGAAGTCTAAAATATTTACTAGAATAGAGACTAATTAGCAATGAGCACCAAAAATGGCTATCTAAGCTATTGGGTTACAAGTTTGAAATTCAGTACAAACTAGGGTCAGGAAATAAGGTAGCTGATGCCCTGTCTCGAATGCTTCTCGAGTCAACATTAGCCCTAAGCTCGGTACAACATCCTCCTGTATCTTATAGAGATGCAACACCAAGTGTCTCAAGACGAGCGTCTGGTGCAAATTATTGAAGCAATCCAACAACGCAATGATTCATTTCCAAGTTTTCACTCTAGAACAAGGGCGGCTTCTCTACAAAGGTAGGCTGGTTATTTCTAAGTCTTCACCCTTCATCCCATTCTTGCTTCGAGAGTTCCATAATAGCCCAGCTGGAGGACATTCGAGGGTATTGAGAACCTATAAAAGTTTGGCAGCTGATTGGTATTGGATAGGAATGAAGAGAGATATGCAGGACTGTTGAAGAATCTGTTATAATTGATGTGATTGTGTGATATATTTGGTTAGATTAGATACACGTGAGCTGTAAATATATTTTAGGAATCAGTTTTTATTTTCCTTGTAATCAGGAAGATTAGTTACTATATTTGTACCACAATGGGATCTTTAAATTCCCAAATACCATATAGTAAAAGATAATTCTCTCCTACTCTTTTTTCTTCTCAGTTTTTTTGGTATCAGAGCTGAGAACGAACCCTAGGGATTGAATCTGCTGCCTTGTCCTAGAAAATGTCTGAAGTCACGTCTGAAACCTCTCGACCCCAGTCTTCTTTGACTGAACCACAAATTGCTCGCAGCTCAACCGAAAACCATCCTGTTCAAATAACCACAATCCGACTGAATGGAGATAACTTCCTTCGGTGGTCACAAAGCGTGCGAATGTACATCAGAGGCAGAGGAAAGATTGGATATCTCACGGGAGATGCAAAGAGGCCTGACGCAAAGGACCCAGCCTATACCGTTTGGGACGCTGAGAACTCAATGGTGATGACTTGGCTGGTTAATTCCATGGCTGAGGAAATTGGTGCGAATTATATGTGCTATTCCACAGCCAAGGAGCTTTGGAACAACGTTTCACAGATGTATTCCGACCTTGGAAACCAATCCCAGGTGTATGAATTGACTCTACGGCTGGGAGAGATTCAACAAGGTGAGAAATCTGTTACAAAATATTTTAATACTCTGAAAAGAATATGGCAGGATCTCGATCTATTCAATGACTACGAGTGGAAGTCGACGGAGGACAGCAACCATTACAAAAAAATGGTGGATGTCAATCGAGTCTTCAAGTTTCTTGCAGGCTTGAATGTAGAGTTCGACGAGGTGCGTGGTCGAATTATTGGGAGAAATCCATTGCCACCTATTGGAGAGGTGTTTGCCGAAGTACGCCGAGAAGAAAGTCGCAGGCAGGTGATGCTTGGGAAAAAAAATTCTGGTTCAACCGGAATAATAGAAGGATCGGCCTTGGTTATCTCTGAAGCCCAGGTGAGCCGAAGAACCCCTCACAACCAACGTGGAGGAGACAAGGCCAATCTGCGGTGTGATTTCTGTGGGAAAACGCGACATACCAGGGAAACTTGCTACAAACTGCACGGCAGGCCTTCTAACAGCAGAGGAAACAGGGCTGGTGAACAGAATATTGCTGCTGCCAATGAAGCCGAATCTTCTCCCTTCAGTAAAGAGCAATTAGACCACCTTCAAAAACTGCTAAAATCCTATTCATCACCTAATATTCCTGTCGGTTCCATGGCACAATCAGGTAGAAATCCTCTCACCTTTTCCGTCCTTGCAAAAGCTGGCCCTTGGATCATCGATTCTGGGGCCTCCGATCACATGACAAGTTGTTCTCACTTGTTCAGTTCATATTACCCCTGTTCTGGTTCCAAAAAAGTTAGAATTGCTGATGGTAGCTTCTCACCTATTGCAGGCAAAGGACATGTTAAAATTTCTGAAAAAATAACTCTTGTTTCAGTTTTACATGTTCCAAAACTTGCTTGTAATCTTCTCTCTGTCAGCAAATTGTCAAGAGAATCTAACTGTTCTGTTTTGTTTCTTCCTTCTCATTGCCTTTTTCAGGATCGGAACTCGGGGAGGATGATTGGAACTGCTAGGGAAATAAATGGACTGTACTACTTTGATGAAACAGCCTTCGGGAATAAAAAAGCTCAGGGACTAGGTAGTACCAGTTCAACCTCTGTCTATGATCAAATAATGTTATGGCATAGGAGATTAGGACACCCTAGTTTTCCATATCTCAAATATTTATTTCCTACTTTGTTCAAAGGAATTGATTGTTCAAAATTGCATTGTGATACTTGTCATTTGGCTAAAGAACATCGTGTTTCATTCCCTTTAAGGAATTATTCTGCATCAAAACCATTTTATCTATTTCATAGTGATGTTTGGGGACCTTCTAAGGTTACTACACTGTCTGGTAAAAAATGGTTTGTGACGTTTATTGATGATCATACCCGGGTATGTTGGGTCTATTTGTTGGCAAACAAATCAGAAGTTGAACAAAGGTTTAAAATTTTTTTTCATATGATTGAAAACCAATTTCAAACCAAGATTGGCATATTAAGAACTGATAATGGAACTGAATACTTTAACAAACACTTAGGAGGTTTCCTTCTGGAAAAAGGCATTGTCCATCAATCAACTTGTCGTGATACACCACAACAAAACGGGATTGCTGAACGAAAAAATAGACATTTGCTTGAAGTTGCCCGTGCCATCATGTTTTCCATGCATGTTCCAAAATACCTCTGGGGAAATGCTCTTCTAACAGCATGCTACCTAATTAACAGAATGCCATCTCGAGTTTTGAAATATGAAACACCTTTGCTGACTTGAAAAATGCTTTCCCCACATCACGGTTGTTTGCTGACTTGCCCTTAAAAATTTTTGGTTGTACATGCTATGTCTACATACCAAACATTTTTCGAACAAAACTTGACCCAAAAGCTGAAAAATGTGTTTTCATTGGATACGCATCTAATAAGAAAGGTTATAAGTGCTTCAATCCAATCACAAAGAAATTTTTTGAAAGCATGAATGTTACATTTATTGAAACTCAACCTTTCTTTCACCAAAATTCTCTTCAGGGGGAGAACTGTATTGGAGAAGACAATTTTTGGGAAACTGTGACCTTTCCTATTCCAGAATTAACTGAGCCAATGATCAATTCCAATAAACAAATTCAGGAAATAGATGTAGGAAATATGGAAAATAACAGTATTCCTAACTCTACTTTGCCAGAAATTGTTGTATCTGAGACAGGGGGAGAAGTACTTCCAGAAAAGCACTCTGAACTTCAGGTTTATTCCAGAAAAAAGTTTCGCAAGCAGACTACTGCTCCTGTCATTTCCCCAGCAGATCTCCAATCAAACTCATCAGGTGATGATCCTTCCACAGTCATTCAAAGTACTTCTACTCCAATCCTTTCCCCACCTGAATTACCTAAGTCACCACCTTCTGACCTTGATGTTCCTATTGCCCTAAGAAAAGGAATCCGTAACTGCACTAAACATCCAATTGCAAAGTACCTGTCCTACAAAAACTTGTCAAATAACCATAGAGCCTTTGTGTCTAGGATTTCTAATCTGTTTGTTCCAAGAACTATTCAGGAAGCATTAGGTAATCCGAATTGGAAATTAGCAGTGATGGAGGAAATGAATGCTCTTAGGAAGAACAACACGTGGAGTATAAGCGATTTGCCTATGGATAAGAAGACCGTTGGCTGCAAATGGGTATTCACTGTGAAGTGTAAAGCAGACGGGAGTATAGAAAGATACAAAGCCAGACTTGTAGCGAAAGGATTTACTCAAAGTCACGGTATAGATTACCAAGAGACTTTCGCCCCTGTCGCTAAAATTAATTCCATCAGAATACTTCTGTCTCTTGCAGTTAATCTCAATTGGCCTCTTCACCAGCTAGATGTAAAAAATGCATTTCTTCATGGGGATTTGCAAGAAGAAGTATATATGGATCTTCCTCCTGGCTTTGAAGAAGTCCTTGGGAAATTAAAGGTATGTAAGCTGAAAAAATCGTTGTATGGCCTAAAGCAGTCTCCGAGAGCCTGGTTTGAGCGCTTTGGCAGTGTTGTCAAAAGACATGGATTCACACAAAGTCAGGCAGATCATACTTTATTCTTCAAACACTCCACTGAAGGAAAAGTTGCCATCTTGATCGTATACGTTGATGACATAATTATGACCGGGGATGATGCTCTTGAACTTGAGAGTCTGAAGAAAAAGCTAGAAACAGAATTCAAGGTCAAAGATTTGGGAAAACTAAAGTATTTTTTGGGGATGGAGTTTGCAAGATCGAAAGAAGGCATCTTTATCAATCAACGGAAATATGTTCTTGATCTGCTTAAGGAGACAGGAATGATTGGCTGTAAGGTGGCAGAAACTCCGATTGAACCCAATTTGAAGTTAGAAATAGTTCCTGATGATGAGGTAGTAGACCGAGGGCGATATCAGAGATTAGTGGGGAGACTGATCTACCTTGCCCATACTCGCCCTGACATAGCCTTTGCGGTAAGTGTTGTAAGTCAATTTATGCACTCACCAGGATCAAAACACTTTGAAACTGTGTACAGGATATTGAGGTATCTCAAAGGAACACCAGGGAAAGGACTTATGTTTAAAAGGAGAGGCCATCTACAGATAGAAGCCTATACCGATGCAGATTGGGCAGGCAGTATAAGTGACAGAAGATCTACTTCAGGCTATTGCACGTTTGTTGGTGGTAACCTGGTTACTTGGAGGAGTAAGAAACAAAATATGGTGGCAAGAAGTAGTGCCGAGGCTGAATTTCGCTCAGTTGCTCATGGCTTTTGCGAAGTTCTTTGGATTAAAAGACTACTGATAGAATTAAAGATTCCCGTTCCTACGCCTATCAAAGTTTTTTGCGACAACAAGGCGGCAATCTCAATTGCTCACAATCCAGTTCTACATGATAGAACCAAGCATGTAGAGGTGGACAAACATTTCATTAAGGAAAAACTGGACAGTGGTGTGATATGCATGCCTTACATACCAACCGCTAGCCAAGTTGCAAATATACTAACCAAGGGACTTCCCAAGGCACAATTTGAAGGATTCGTGGACAAGCTTGCCATGAGCGATATTTTCATGCCAGCTTGAGGGGGAGTGTTGAAGAATCTGTTATAATTGATGTGATTGTGTGATATATTTGGTTAGATTAGATACACGTGAGCTGTAAATATATTTTAGGAATCAGTTTTTATTTTCCTTGTAATCAAGAAGATTAGTTACTATATTTGTACCACAATGGGATCTTTAAATTCCCAAATACCATATAGGAATGAAGAGAGATATGCAGGACCATGTGGCATACTGCCAAGTTGGCCAACAAAACAAAGCTTAAGCATTGTCACCAGGCGATTTACTGTAGCCCCTGCCCTTGCCAGACAAAGTGTGGGAGGATGTGACTATGGACTTTATCGAAAGGCTACCCAAATCAAAGGGGTTTAATTCTATCCTAGTGGTGGTGGATTGGCTGAGCAAATATGCACATTTTATGGCCCTTCGACATCCATTTACAGCCAAAACGATAGCCACAATTTTTATGAAAGAAGTTGTTCGTTTACATGGGATTCCTCGTTTGATTATCTCTAATTGAGACAAGGAATTCCTCAGTTTATTTTGGATTGAGCTCTTTAGGATGCAAGGGACAACGCTTAAGCAAAGTATGGCTTATCATCCACAAACGGATGGCCAAACAGAGATGGTGAACCGCTGCATTGAGGCTTATCTACGATGTTTCACAATAGACAAACCGAGGCAGTGGGTGAGCTGGTTATCTTGGGTTAAATATTGGTACAACACTTCTTTTCACACCACGGCCAAGTCAACCCCTTTTCGCATCCTGTATGGCCGTGACCCCCCTCTAATTCGTGTAGGAACAGGGTTGACAAATGTAGCCTCGCTTGAACAGCAACTCCAAGAATGAGATAGTATTCTGGATGAGTTAAAGGATCAACTAACACATGCTCAAGAGAAGATGAAGATTGTAGCGGATGGGAAAAGGAGGGAAGTGAAATTCGTAGTAGGAGACATGGTATATCTCCAACTACAACCCTACCAACAAAATTCCCTAGCAGCAAGAAGAAATGAAAAGCTGGCCCCACGTTACTATGGCGCTTATGAAGTTCTTGCCCGAATTGGAGAGGTGGCCTATAAACTGCGTCTACCGGAGTGGGCTAACATCTATCCGGTATTCCATGTATCCCAGCTTAAGCAGGCTATTGGAATAACTGATAAAATTCAAGAGCTTCCGCCACAACTCAACAGGGATATGGAATTGTTCATTGAACCGAATAAGGTCCTAGGGGCCTGTCCTAGCCTAATGTGACCACCGCGTGCAAAAGAAGTCCTTATTCAGTGGCAAGGCCTACCTGCGTTTGAAGCTACTTGGGAGCCAATTACTACTATACAACAGTAGTTTCTTTCCTTTCCCTTTGAGGACAAGGTGAAAGTTTGGGCGGCGGGTAATGTTACAACCCCTATGCATTTAACATATGTTAAGCGTAACCGCAAGCAGGGGTAGAATAGTCTTTGTATGTGCACTTTTGCGGATCCCTAGGAATCTGTTAGGGAATTGTTGAGTAGTTACTAAGAGGGAGGGAGCGGAGATCCGTGGGAGTCAGGGAAGGAAAATTAGTTATATAAGGGGGAGGATAGTGTAGGAAAAGGCTGGAAATTAGTAGAAGCTTTTGGTGTGTGGGAGAGCTAGCAAACCCCTCTATCTTGTCTGCAAGAATATCCTCTGTAATCCTTGCTAAATTTGAATAAATATTTCCTTAATTCTTTTGGTTCATAACATAATATCAGTTTTTTTGTCAGCTTCCTCATTTTTTTTTTAAAAAATAGATTAAAGTATGCATCGACAAGCAACCTATCTAATATCATGACATTGACCACCAAAAGATAGAGATGCATTTTGCATATGACCATACACTAAAGCATTACAAATGCTTGGAACAGAAGAAAAGATGTGCTTCCTGCATTCACAACCACTTCATGTCAAACATGGAGAAATGACATATATAAATGACTTTACCCAAGATAATGGACGTGTGGAAATATTCTCGGAAATATTCTCCTAGGAATATTCTTGGTATTTAGGATCCTAGGAAGTATCTACCTAGGAATATTCTTGTTATTTTAGGATCCTAAAGTTTAGGAAGTTACTCATATTTGAATGTTTCCTTTTTTAGATTTTGTAGACTTGCCTATATAAGGCAGCCCTTGTAGCCGAATTATTTCTCAGAAAATAAAAAAGTATTTTGCAGTGTTTTATCCTTCCTTTGTTTTCTCCTTGGTCTTTTTGTGTTCAGGATGGCAAAAACCATGATGAAGAGGAATATAAAAGTTATAACAGCTAAACACAGCTTCAACGTGTCTGAAGAAAGAAACTGGTTTCAAAGCATCATATGTGACACTTTATCATGGTCTAGAAGGGAGAGAAATTAAATATGCTAGTAGTAACAAAAAATATCTTCAACTAGGTAACAAATTACCAAAAAGAAGGAAACGCTTACAAGTTTTTAGTACTAAGAAAAACAAAATCATAAAAGATAAAAAGGATACTAGTGACAAACATTCTAGTCTCACACCTTGATGCACAAGCCCCACATGTTGATGGAAAAGTCATTACCTGTCAAGTGAAAGTCAGGCAATAAATTTGAGTAATACATGGATAAAGCTTATATGCTAATTATTTAATAAATGTATAACAAATTCCACCTCTTCTGGTGCTGTGTACTGAAACAAAGCCTCAGCAATTTCTGCACTGTTGCTTTGCGCAATGGCTCGATAACCAGCTGCTGCTCCAACTGATCCATGTGGTTCTCTTCTTACTTGATCAGAAGCAACATCTGGTTCTTGTGTTGAGGATCCATCAGGATCATCAGCTGTTTTTGATGAGTCAACAAGATATCCCAAAGATGCTTGCTGCTCAGCAGTACGCTCATAAAACTTGATACTCAATGATGGGTCATGTGATGGAGCATGCCTGCTCTCATAGAATCACAATGTCAATACACGAGATTCAAAACAAAAGCATTATAAATAAATATATAAATATAAAACAAATCAAAACATAAAAAGTCAACAAGCAACACCATGGCCAAGTTCACACCACTGCAAGGTAGTTCGATTCTCCCCTACAAGAGAAATCACAAAAAAACTTTTTGCCACTTTTCCACTCCTCAAAAATGGGAAAGCAGAGACTTGGATTATTATCACCTATAGATATCAGTTAGTACTGATTCAACCATTTAACTAGCCTAAGTATAATATTAATATACAAGAGTGCAAGCATTATGACATATGAAAAAGCTTTGTTGACTTTTTTTTCTCAATCATATAAAGAACAAGACCAGTAAGTTCTATGAGAAGCTTTGTTGACAAGCTTACCAGTTCTCAATGAAACTATTGCCAGCAGGATCGTCTAGAATGAAAGTGAAGGGTGAAACTCCTGTTGCACATGCTCTCAATTTCAGCAAAAACTGGTCTATTGCTTCAGCAGTTTGAGGATCCACCTTCTGCACAGCCCATACAACACCATATAAGCTCTCATAACAGATATTTTGTGTACAAGTCAACACCCAAAAAAAAACAAAAAGAATGGATAAGATTAAACAACCCTGCGCTCTTCTTGAAGAGCCTCCAGTTCATCTGCTGCTCGTAACAACATCCCTTCCACCTGGAACATATATACACATCATAAAACCCATATGTGATAAGACACTGATTGGGATATAAATACAAAAAGAGTTAGATACACTAAAACAAAGATGGCAGACTAGAAACTGTGTTCAGTCACCTCATTAGCTAAGAACAAAAACACAACTCCATTCGACATTTCCAGTTAAATCAAACAGATATTCTAGTTCATCGACTAAACATCAGAGTTGGATGGCAAACCTTCTACACTTTTTGGTGAATGACTCATCTTACAGATACAAACTGCCACAACAATCAACATGTGACTTCCAAGACTTCCAACGCATAATTAAAAAAATTGTCACTAACTCGGAAAAGAAAAGAAAATTGGGGAATGATGATTTCATTCATTGAGTAAACATTTATACAATTTCAGCCTAACCAAAATAGGAAAGAATATCACTAATTCTAAGAAACAAATAACTACAAATAAAACTTTCCAAATTCTACGGATTACACTTTCCTAAATGTAAAAATTTTACACTTTCCTAATTACAACTATACAAGGATTCTTTCTCAAACAGTTCGGTTTTTCCACACTCCCCCTCAAGCTAGTTCAAAAATATCTTTCATAGCCAGCTTGCTAACTAGAAAATCAAACTATTTTTTAGACGGTCCCTTTGTAAACAAATCAACAACTTGGTCTTCAATCAGACGTAAGTCATGCACACCAAGCCTTCTTCTATTTTCTCCTTAATAAAATGCTTGTCCACCTCAACAAGCTTCGTGCGATCATGAAGAACTGGATTATGAGCAATAGAAATAGCAGCCTTATTGTCACAATACAACTTCATAGGTAGAACGTCCAAAGCCCTCAACTCCTATAGAGCTCTCTTGATCCATGTTACCTCACAAATCCCACGAGCCACTACTCTGAACTCAGTTTCTACACTACTCCTTGCAACTACATTTTGCTTCTTACTCCGCCAAGTTACCAAGCTACCACCAAAATAAATACAATATCCAGATGTTGACCTTCTATCAATTACATACCCAGCCCAATCTGCGTCAATATAGGCCTCAATCTGAAGGTGTCCTTGGGGTTTGAAGATAAGCCCTTTGCCTGCTGTTCCCTTTAAATACCTAAGGATCCTATAAACAGCCTCAAAATGCTCAAGATCAGGTGAGTGCATAAACTGACTGACTGTACCTATTGAAAAGGCGATGTCAAGTAAATAAGCTTGCCAACAAGTCTTTGACACCGCTCCTTATCCTTCACATCTTCAATTTTGGCTGCTTGTAGCTTCACATTTGGTTTCATGGGAGTCTCTGCAAGTTTACAAGCCAACATGCCTGTTTCATCAAGTAGATCAAGTACATACTTACGTTGATTTACAACAATTCCGTCCTTAGATCTTGCAAACTCCATTCTAAGGAAGTACTTCAAGACTCCCAGGTCTTTGATTTCAAACTCCTTAGCCAATATCCTTTTCAAGCTATCTATCTCATCAAAATCATCTTCTTTCAAGATAATGTGATCAACATATACAATTAAGATGGCAACCTTACCTTCACTTGAATGCTTGTAAAACATAGTGTGATTCACTTGACTCTATATAAATCCATATTCTTCACTATCGTGCCAAAACTTTCAAAACACGCTCTAGGTAACTGCTTAAGTCCATACAATGACTTTTTTAATCTACAAACTTTTCCAACCCCAAGTTTCTCTTCAAAGCCCAATGGTAGACTCATAAACACCTCCTCCTCTGGGTCTACATTTAAAAAGGCATTTTTTTACATCAAATTGAAACAAGGGCGAGTTCGAGTTCACAACAAGAAACAACAAGACTCGAATTGTATTTATCTTTGCAATAGGGGGCAAAGTTTTCTTGGTAATCTATTCCATAGGTCAGAGTAAAGCCTTTTGCTACCCGTCTGACTTTATACCTCTCTATATTCCCATCAACCTTGCTTTTAACAGTAAACACCCATTTGCACCCCCAGAACCTTCTTTTCACCAGGTAACTCAACCACCTCCCAGGTACCATTCTTCCTTAGCGCCTCCATCTCTTCAAGCACAGCTAACCTCCAATTTGGTTAATCCAATACTTCCTTAATATTTCTAGGCATCATAGGCTTTGAAATCTTTGTAATGAAAGCTCTATGCTTGGTAAAAAGGTTGTCATAGGAAATATACTTGACAATAGGAAATCTAGTGCAAGTTCGGGTTCCTTTTCTCAAGGCAAAGGGAAGATCAAGGTCAAACTCTTAGGTAGACACCACAGGTATAGGATTTTGAGTAGATTCAGGGACAACTGTTCTATTAGGACTCGGAATAGAAGGCAAAGAAAGTGTAGGGTTTATATTACCTGGTGCATTTGGATGGACTTCACTCGGGGATTCCTCATGGCCGTGTGCTGGAATGATTAAATGGTCTTTACTTTTTTCAAGGATATTCTTTCTAGAATAAACCACAGGCTCAAGATTCAAATGATTTTTTCGCATTCGTAGTATTTCCATATCTGAAAAAACCAATATCAGATTCAGTATTTCTAGATTGGGTGATTTTAGTTTCTTTATCTATTTCAAAAGATTTTGTATTAATAGGATCAGAAACTATTTTTGAAAAAGGTTCTGTTTACTAAAAATTTGATTCTTCCATCTTCTTCCCCTAAATTAAATTTTTGCTAAAAAAAGCTGAATTTTCGAGGAAGGTTGCGTTCATTGTAATATAAAATATTTTAGTCAATGGGTTAAAAAATTTCTAACCCTTTTTGTTCGGTGCGTACCCCAAAAACACACATTTTTCTACCCTTCGGTCTAATTTAGACCATGATCTCTTTGGTATGTGCACATATGCTATGCAGTAGAAGATTTTTAATGGCAAATCTAAGTTTATTCAAGATTCTAGAAAAAAAAAATTTAAGCAAATCAAAAGGGTTGTTATACTGTAAAAATTTAGTAGGCATCCTATTAATCAAATATGATGCAGTTAATATAGCATCCCCCATAAATATTTTGGCAAATTCATGTGAAACATCATAGCTCGAGCTACTTCTAAAAGATGTGTATTCTTCTGCTCAGCTATTCCATTTTGTTCAGGAGTATCTGGACATGAAGATTGATGTAAAATTCCTTTCTCTTATAAAAACGTTTTCAAAACTTCATTATAATACTCTGTTCCATTATCAGATCTCAAAAGGTTTATTTTTATCTGAAATTGATTTTCTGTCATATAGTAAAAGTCTTTAAATATTTTTTCAACTTCAAATTTTTCACGCATCAAATAGACCTAACATAGATGAGTATGGTCATTTATAAAAGTTACAAACCATTTTTTCCTGAAAACGTGGTTATCCTTGAAGGTCCCCAAACATCACTATGAAAAAGATAAAACGGTTTTGAAGGTTGGTATGGTTTTGGAATATAGCTTTTTCGTTGGCCTTTTGCAAGTAAATAACTTTCACACTTTTAACACCGAGGGGTCAATATTCTTAAATAATGATGGAAACAAATGTTTTAGATAAATAAAACTAGGACGACCCAATCTATAATGCCAAAACATTATTTGTTCATAAGCTAACATAGAACTAATACTATTAAAGCCTTGATCAAATTTAGAACTAGGTATATTATTCTTGAAATAATAAAAGCCATTAATCATTCTAGCACTACCAATCATCATCCCTGAGTTCCTATCTTGGAAAACATAATGAGATTCAAAATAGGTAATAGAACAATTAATGTCTTTAGAAAGTTTGCTAACAAACAAAAGTTACAAACAAGTTTAGGGACATGAAGAATAGTCTTAAGATTTATTTTTTCTGAGATTTGTATCAAGCCTTTCCCTGCGACGGGGAAAAATTACCATCTGCGATCTTAAACCTTTTTGTTACCAGGACACGGTGTAGAGGACTAAAACATTTTAAAGGAATTGATCATATGATCAGATGCTTCGGAATCTATTATCCATGGAGCGGACAAATTATTGCAGCAAGATAGTACTTTAGATTCATTACCTGTGTGAGCCAAAGAAACACTAGGAGGATCAGATGACGACGAACCAGATTTTAGCAGTGTAAGAAGATGCTCCATTTGTTCTTTGGCAAAGGGACTAGTTTCGGCCTCATTAACAGTTGGGAAGCTTCTTCCTTTTTTTCTCCTAACTTGCTCTTCTAGTTTGCCTGTTTCCTGTGTAGTTTCCAGCAAGTTTCACGAATGTGGCGTAGTTTGTTGCAATAGTCCCACCATACGCATGGTTTCTCACTGGGTTTGGATTGATGCATAGGAATCTTAGAGACGGTTGCCCCCAATAGTCACCAAGGCCGAGCCTTCCACAACAATCTCCAGGTGCTTTCTTGCCCAACGTAACACTCTTCCAGGTTTCTTCTCTCTGAACTTCTGAAAACAACTCACCAATTGAAGGAAGGGGCTATCTCACAATGATTCTCCCCCTGACTTCATCAAACATAACATTGAGTCCTACCAAGAACTTGAATATATGACTATCTTCCACGGTTTTTGAAGAAAATAAATAATTGTGAAGAAACAGGATAATTGTGAGGAAAAGGGACAATTCTTTTTTATGCTTTACAGGGTCAATTTGGCTGGTATATATACACATTATACAGCCTAATTACTTCCCCAAATAAGGAAAAAATTAAGAGTTAATAAAAGATAAAGATTGACAGCTAATTTACAGTAATAATAAGCCTAATCAAATCTGAAAAGCTAAGCTAATACAGAATATATTTTATAGCACAAATATATCAGCTAAATAAGGAAGGAAACGCTGTCATTTTTGCATACTCCCCCTCAAACTAGGTTGAAAAATGTTGTTCATCCCAAGCTTGGAACTTAGATCTTCAAAGCTTTTCGTAGGCAATGCCTTGGTCAGGATGTCAGCAGCCTGCTGGCTAGTTGGTGTATAGATTAGCTGAATTACATTATCTTCGATTTTCTCCTTTATAAAATGACTATCAATCTCTATATGTTTGATCCTGTCATGATGCACAGGATTGTTCACAATACTGAGCGTTGATTGATTGTCACACAAAAGCTTCATGGGTTTATCAAGCTCAATACCAAGTTCATGAAGAAGTCTTCTGATCCAAATGCCTTCGCAAATTCCGTTAGCTAAAGCCCGAAATTCAGCTTCTGCGCTACTCCTAGAAACAACAGACTGTTTCTTACTTCTCCAAGTGGTTAAATTTCCCCACACAAAAGTGCAATAGCCCAAAATTGATATCCGATCTGTTATTGAACCAGCCCAATCTGCATCGCTGTACACTCGTAGATCACGATTGGTGCTCTTCTTGAAGTAGAGTCCTTTTCCAGGTGTTAGTTTCAAATACCTTAGTATCCTGAAAGCTGCCTCCATGTGCTCCTCTCGTGGTTCATTCATGAACTGACTCACAACACTTACTGAAAAACCAATGTCAGGTCTGGTGTGTGAAAGATAGATCAATTTTTCTACCAATCTCTGGTACCGACCTTTATCAACTGGCGTGCCTTTCTCAGTTCTACCCAACTTGTGTGTTGCTTCCATCGGAGTATCTGCGGGTTTGCACCCAAGCATTCCACATTCTGTTAATAAATTCAGAATGTATTTTCTCTGAGTTACAGAAATGCCTTCACTTGTTCTTACTACTTCCATTCCAAGAAAATACCTCATATTTCCTAGAACCTTGATCTCAAATTCTTTAGCCAGAATCACCTACAAGCTAGTCACTTGTTCTAGGAAATCTCCTGTAATGATGATGTCATCCACATATAAAATGAGGATAAACAACTTCCCTTCTTGAGATCTCTTGATGAACAATGTGTGATCAGATTGGCACTGTGAATAGCCGTGTGATGTCACTACTCATGTAAATCTCTCAAACCAAGCTCTTGGAGACTATTTAAGACCATATAGAGATCTTTTTAAGTCTACAAACTCGGTTTTTGTGTCAGGAATTTCAAAACCTGGAGGGATCTTCATATAAACTTCCTCTACTAATTCCCCATTCAAGAAAGCATTCTTCACATCTAGTTGTAACAAAGGCCAGTCTAAGTTTGCTGCAAGGGACAAAAGTACACGAATCGTGTTGAGCTTTGCTACTGGAGTGAATGTCTCTTGGTAGTCAATACCATATGACTTAAGTAAAACCTCTTACCACCAATCGAGCTTTGTATCTATCAATACTTCCATCTTCCTTGTATTTCACTGTAAATATCCACTTGCATCCTACTGGATTCTTTCCTGGAGGTAGGTCTGTAATTTCTCAAGTTTGATTCTTTTGTAGAGCTTGAATTTCATCAAAGACAGCTGCTTTCAAGGAAGGATTTTTCAACGCCTCTTGGATATTGACTGGTACCTGCACAATCTCGAGATTTGCCACAAAAGCTTAAAACTTTGGTTAGAGACTTAAACAAGATATATAAGCGTGTAATGGGTGTTGGGTGCAAGATCTCACTCCCTTTCGTTGAGCGATAGGCACATCCAAATCATCCATTACAAGAAATTTACCAGAATGATTTTCAGACATAGAATTACCTCCATCCACATCCTCCAGTGACTCGCTTTCATTCAATGAGTTCAAGTTGGACTCTTGGACAAGTCTAGGTGGCATTCGAGGTTCCCCTTCTGGTTGAATGGTTCTTCTCCTAGAGTAGACACGAAGCTCCTTATTTGTTAGTAAGTTAGACATAGGAAGAGACTCAGAAGGTGACTCAGAGGGATTTACACACTGGATTTCAAACTTAGTAGATGAACCAACAGGAACAACTGAAGGAGTGCTATCAGACGGGGAACTTTCTGTGATAGGAAGATTATCTATGTCCCTATCCCAGGATTGACATTCCTTGTTGTACTCTTTCTCCCCCTGAATGGCAGTGTTGAGATAAAAGGGTTGATTTTCCAAGAAAGTGACATCCATAGAATGATAATATCTTCTTGTTGTTGGTGAATAACACTTATAACCCTTCTGACTTGCAGAGTATCCAAGGAAAATACACTTTATGGCCCGAGGATCAAGTTTTTCACGATTATGAACATAGATATGGACAAAGGCAAAACACCCGAAGACTTTGATTAGAATAGATGACATGAGACGTGAAGATGGGTAATGCTTGAGAAGGACCTGGACTGGGGTTTGGAAATTGAGTACCCGAGATGGCATCCAATTTATGAGATATGCAGAAGTGAGAATAGCGTCCCCCCGAATTGTTTTAGGACATTAGAAGTAAACATTAGTGAACGACCAACTTCCAGAAGGTGTCTATTTTTTCGTTTTGCGATACCATTTTGTTGAGGCGTATCAACACATGAACTTTGGTGAATGATTCCTTGTTCTAGCATATATTCCGCCAAGACTGTTTTAAAGAATTCTTTTGCATTATTTTTTCTAAAGGATTTGGATTTTTGTTTGAAATTGGATTTGAATCATTGTGTTGAAATTTTTGAAGACCGTTTTGACCTCAGACTTTTGTTTAAGGAGAAAAACCCAAGTTAACCGAGTGTGGTCATCAACAAAGGACACAAACCAACGAAACCCTAGAACATGCTGCACACGAGAGGGTCCCCACACATCACTGTTAAACATTGTAAATGGACAAGCTGGTTTGTAATTTTGTGTTGGGTGTACAGTCCGGGTATGTTTTGAAAGTTGACAACTTCACATTGAAATAACTTCGAACTTTTATTTTTGAATAAAGTAGGAAATAGCATCTCTAGATATACAAAATTTGGATGTCCTAAACGATAATACCAAAACATAACATCATTATTTATACTAGAGATATTAAGAGAAGCATTGCAAGAACCTAGACTTCCAACATTTAGAGCTTGTCCACTTGGAGACTTCTTGTTGTTGGTGAGAAGGTATAACCCTGATCACTCCTTAGCATTGCCAATCGTCCTCCCCAAATCTATATCCTGAAAATCACACGAGTTTTTTGAAAATTTAGTGACACAATTGTAGCTCTGAGTGAGTTTACTGATAGACAACAAATTATACTTCAATTTTGGAACATAGAGCACAGAATGAAGGATTAAATCCTTAGCTATCTCCACTGTTCCAATTCCAGCCACTTGTGAACGTGTGCCATTAGCAATTTGAACATACCATTTCTCCTTACACGGGTTCATATGAGCAAACAATTGTTCATCTCCAGTCATATGATCCAAGGCTCCTGAGTCAACTATCCAAACACCACATTTTTCTGTTTTAACATTGAAAACATGGTGGACCTTTATGAGCCACGGCACTAGAGGATATGTTAGGTGAGGAGATACTGTTTTGTTGAACAAACAGTTGTTGAAGCAATTCCAATTGTTCCTTGCTAAATAGTGTAGACCCGGTGCTTTCAGACTTTTCTTCCGTGGCAACAGCATGTCCTTTGCTTTCTTTCTGGCTGTTGAACTTCAAATCATTTGGTTTGCCGTGAAGGTCCCAGCACTTGTCTCTTGTATGGCTAACTTTGTGACAATAATCACATTTTGGTCTCTCCTTCCTAGGCTTCCCACTTGTGATAGGTTGCTGTCTGCTCCTCGCAGCAAGAGCAATACCTTCGGTACGGCTGGATGTGTTTTGAACACCCAACATAACCTTCCTGTGACTTTCTTCTCTTCTCACCTCAGCAAATGCTTCATGCGAACTACGAATAGGTCGCTTTGAGAGAATTCTTCCACTTACTTCATCCAGATTTTTGTTGAGGCCAATTAAGAACTTATACAAGCGTTTTTGCTCCACAACTTTCTTGTAGTAAAGAGCATCATCCGTATACTTCCAATGATGTTCTTCAAACATGTCTAGCTGCTGCCAAAACCGGTTGAGAATGTTGAAATATTGAGTTACGCTGAGTTCTCCTTGCCTTTGATCATGAAGAACACACTCAATATCAAACAACTCCGATGTGTTTTCAACATGGGAATACACATCCTTTACTACTTCCCAAATCTCCGTTGCTGTCTCATATAGGAGAAAATTTTCTCCTATTTCATTAGTCATGGAATTGAGAAGCCATAACATTACCATGTTATTCTCCGTCTTCCATATTCGGAATGCCTTGTCTTTTTTGCTGGGCTGGACTGCTTCTCTGATGAGATATACATCTTTTCCTTTGCCAGAGATAAAAATCCAGACTGATTAGGACCATTGGAGATAATTCTGGCCATTCAATTTGTGGCTGATGATGGCAAAGGGCAGGCTGTCGATGGCTCCTGGTTGACTGGGCAAACTCAGGATGACCTCCATCGATGAAGCTCCTTCAGTTGACATGGGTTTTGCGTTTTTCTATGGTTTTGAGTCCAGAGGAAAAAAGCTCTGATAACATGAAGAAAATGAATAATTGTAAAGAAACAGGATAATTGTGAGGAAAAGGGACAATTCTTTTCTCTGCTTTCCAGGGACAATTTGGCCGGTATATATACACATTATACAACCTAATTACTTCCCCAAATAAGGAAAAAATTAACAACTAAATAAAAGGGAAAGATTGACAGCTAATTTACAATATTAATAGGCTTAATCAAATCTAAAAAGCTAAGCTAATATAGAATATATTTTATAGCACAAATATATCAGCTAAATAAGGAAGGAAAAGCTGTCATTTTTCCACAGTTTTCTTGTGGTGTCGTGCATCTATTGGAGATTTCCACTCATAAGTGTTAAAGAGGTCCAGATCCTGCCAGGTACACTTAAACAAATTGAAGTACTTGGTAACGTTGTCCTCTCCTTGCCACATCTTGCCAATCTTGCAACTCAAATATTTGTAATTGATTCCCCAAATCAGAGTACATCTGATTCACATTCTCTCACAGCTCGTGTCGTTAAATAGCACATATAGTTGGAGCCAATTTCCTCTTCTATAGAATTTACAAGCCACGTCATAATCATAGAATTTTCAGCATCCCATGTAGCATAGGCCAGATCTTTCTCCGATGGAGCCTTCGTTTCACCTGTCAAGTATCCCATCTTTCCACGTCCTCTAACGTACATCTATTGGAATGTTAAGAATTTGTGGAAGTCTATATTTAATGCTGTCAAATAAGGTGGCTAGACTAAGAATTGTCAAATAATGTGACTAGTGCTTTATAAACATGAAAAGTTAGTCTTTTTAGGTAGACAATATAAGTTTGTTAGGTTGCCTAATTATTTAGACTACCTAATTGGTTAGGCTGCCTAATTAGTTTCCTTTTCTTACGTATAAAAAGGCTAACTCATGTATCATTAAGACACAAGAGAAAGAAATGTGTTTAGTTTCTCTCAAACTTCCACGGTATCAGAGCCTTTGGGGATTTCATAAACCCTAATGGCAAAAACAGCTGGGCAGAAGATAGCAATGACTGGAGATTCTCCTTCTTTTTCTAAAATCGTCTCTGGGAATACCTCAGCAACAAATAGCAGTGGCAGTGTTGACCACTCATCTATGAGATCCTCTCTACAGATTATCATTCACAAACTGAATGGTAAGAATTATTTAGAGTGGTCCCAATCTGCCAAACTAGCCATCGATGGACGAGGCAAATTAGGATATTTCACTAGTGAAGTCAAGAAACCGACTGAAAATGATCCTTCCTTCCCAGCATGGAGATCAGAGAATTCCTTAGTAATGTCTTGGCTACTTAATTCCATGGAGGCAACAATTGCAAAACATAACATGTTTCTACCAACAACGAACGCAGTATGGGATTCGATCGAGAGACATATTCGAATTTGGAGAATTCATCCCAAATCTTTGGACAAAAATCAAAGCTTTGGCAATTGAAACAAGGGGACAGTGAGGTTACTGTCTATTTCAATGAGATGGTAACCTTATGGCAAGAGTTAGACCAATATTATAATGATACGTGGGAAAATCCTAACGACTGTGCAAGATTCATGAAGAGAGAAGAAAATGACCGAGTCTACATGTTTCTTGCAGGTGTAAATCAAAGTCTTGATGAGGTGAAAGGCCGGATCTTTGGAAGACGATCACTTCCATCAATCCGAGAGGTCTTATCAAAGGTTAGACAAAAAGAGAACTAAAAATAGATCACGCTTCTAGGTACGACTCCAAACAGAAACTCTGAGCATGAAGGTTTAGCTTTTGTTACTAAGGGAACCGAGGTTGAAGGAAACAAGAAGAAGAAGCCTTGGTGTGATCATTGTCGAAAACCATGGCACACAAGGGAGACGTGTTGAAAGCTTCACCCACATTTGAAGAAGAAACAAGAAAAGAAAGCCTTCCAAGCAACTATTATTGGTCCTCAAGAGCTACCCGTCTCAAAAGTGTCCCCATTCGCAAAAGAACAATTAGAGCACTTGTACAAAATTCTCAAATCTCCACAATTCTCAATTTCTTCCTTTTGTTCTTGAGCCCATCAAGGTAAACATCTCACAATTCTGTCTAGTGTCAAAACATCCTCTCCAATTCTTTGGATAATTGATTCCGGGGCAACTGACCATATGACGAGTTGCTCTCAGTTTTTCACATCTTACAACCCATGTGCAGGAAACAGGAAATTAGAATTGCAGATGGATTCTTCTTGGCCATAACTGGGAAAGGTTCAATCAAACTTTCTCCTACTTTGACCCTAAATGATAGACTTAATGTTCCAAAACTGTCATATGATCAGTTGTCCATCAATAAAATAACCAAAGATCATAATTGTCAGGCTAATTTTTTTCCCTCCCATTGTGAGTTTCAGGAACTAGCATCGAGGAAGACGATTGGCAGTGCTAGAGAATGTGAAGGCTTCTATTTTTTTGAAGATGGATCAGCATTAAGTGAACTAGGTCAAAGTGCATGTTTTAAGCCTATGACTGTTTATGGTAATCATGAAATAATGTTGTGACATTATAGGCTAGGCCACCCCAATTTTCAGTATTTAAAACGTTTGTTTCTGAAATTGTTTCTAAATACAAAATCCATTTGATTTCCAATGCGAATTTTGTGCTTTGGCAAAACATCATCGGTCCTTTTATCCCCCACAGTAATATAAACCAACAAAGACTTTCTCCTTAATTCATAGTGATGTTTGGGGACCTTCAAGAACTCCATCACTTTTTGGAAAAAAATGGTTTATTACATTTATAGATGATCATACTCGAACGTGTAGGGTTTATCTACTAAAAGAAAATATCCGAGGTAAAAGGTGTTTTCAAAAACTTTTACATCATGGTACAGACTCAATTTAATGAAAGTATCCAAATTTTTTAAAGTGATAATGGCAGAGAATTTTTTAACAATGTGTTGGGAAATTTTTTTCAAAGAAAAAGGGATTATTCACCAAAGTTCTTACACTGACACTCCAGAACAAAATAGGATAGCAGAAAGAAAAAATAAATATCTTCTTGAAGTTGCTAGGGCTATACGTTTTACTAATAATGTACCCAAATATCTCTGGGGGATGCAATTTTAACGGCTACCTAATTAATCAATAGAATGCCATCCAAGATTTTATCTTTCCAAACTCCCCTACAGGTCTTGCATAAAATGTATCCTAACAAAACTTCATGTCTCACTACTAATTTACCCATTAAAATATTTGGATGCATTGTGTTTATTTATGATCATAACAAAACTCATGGGAAGATAGATCCCAAAGCAATTAAGTGTGTGTTTCTGGAGTATGCACCACATAAAAAGGTTTACAAGTGTTATGATCCTGTTTCGAAAAGGATGTTTGCTACCATGGATGTAACTTTTTTGAAAATAAACCTTTTTTTGTAACTCATCTTCAAGGGGAGAATAAAGGAGAAGATTCGGTTTTTCAAGGTAATTATCATCAAAATGATTCAAAATCAAAATCTTTTTTGAATTCGGATTTTTTGAATCTAATTCCATAAGTTGATTTTCAAAACTTAAAAAGAAATTTTGTTGAGAAAAATTTAGAATCGGATTTTGCTGCTGATAATCTAAGTTTAGGAGTTTCAAACTCAGAGAAAAATAAAAAAAGATGAAATTTCGAAAAAGGGAAACTTGGATGTGTCCGAACCTCTTCAAACAAATGGTTTAGATATTGGAAATCCAGACAAGCAACTAATACCACAACACACACATGATTTAATCAGGAGGAGGGAGGACACAAGCATGGATAAATTCTTGACTCAAGTTTTCACAAGAAAAGATCCATCACAAAGAAAAAAGGCCGAAAACATCCTACACAGCCATGAGTCCTCCTCACAGCAAGTCCAAGACATAATAGGTATTGTTTCACCAAGTAAAGATACTTAACCCAATAATATAGATTCAGACATTCCCATAACTATTCGTAAAGGTGTTAGGTCTTGTACAAAATATTCTTCTACAAAATATCTCTTGTCAAATTTTGTGTCATATAAGAGTCTGTCTCCATCATTCTCATCTTTTTTCACTCAATTATCTGCTGTGGAGATCGCAAAAAGTGTGCATGGTGCTTTAAAGGTTCCAAAAATGGAAGGAAGCAATTCTTGAAGAGATAAGAGCCCTCAAGAAGAACGGCATTTGGGAAGTTATAGATTTACCCAGAGGTAAGGATACAGTTGGATGTGAGTGAATCTTTACAGTGAAGTATAATTCAAATGGAACACTTGAGAGATACAAGGCTCGCTTAGTGGCTAAGGGCTTCACTCAAACCTACGGTGTTGATTGCACAGAAACTTTTGCTCCAATGGCAAAGTTGAATACTGTAAAGGTTTTGTTGTCTATGGCCGCTAATCTAGATTGGTCTTTGCAGCAACTAGATGTAAAAAACGCTTTCCTTTACAGAGACTTAGAAGATGAAGTATACATGTGTCCACATCCAGGTTTTGAGGAAAAGTTTGGTTCAAGGGTGTGCGAATTGAAAAAATCTCTCTACGGCCTCAAACAATCACCAAGAGCTTGGTTCGAGAAATTTACTCAATCAATGAAGAATCAAAGGTACAATCAAGCCCAAACAAACCACACTATGTTCATGAAGCACTCAGAAGGCGGGAAGGTAACCATCTTGATCGTCTATGTCGATGATATCATCTTAATAGGTGATGGCATTCCTGAGATGAATCGGTTGAAGGAGAATCTTGCCCGGGAATTCGAAATAAAAGATTTGGGGTGTCTCAAGTATTTTTTGGGAATGGAGATAGCAAGGTCAAAGAAAGGAATTATAGTAACTCAGCAGAAGTATATTATTGACCTTTTAAGTGAAACAGGCACGAGTGAGTGTAAACCAGCTGAAACACCAATACATGCCAATGTGAAGATCAGAGGAAGCAAAAAAGGTGAACCTGTAAATACAGCTCAATATCAGAAGCTGGTTGAAAAGCTGACTTACCTATCTCATACACGTCCAGACATTGCTTTTGTGGTTAGCCTTGTCAGTTAGTTTATGCACTCTCCGTGCAAAGTACATCTTGATGCCATTTACCGAATTCTAAGATACCTGAAGGGGGTTCTCCACGAAAGGGACTATTCTTCTCAAAGCATGACCACTGAAGTAGAGGCCTATTCCAAAGCTGATTGAGCTGGTTCTATAACTGACCAAAAGCCTACAATTGGATACTGTACGTATGTATGGGGCAATTTGGTCACATAGAGGAGCAAAAAGCATAATCTTGTAGCAAGAAGTAGTGTAGACGTAGAATTTAGAGCAATGGCAAATGGAGTTTGTGAGTTATTATGGCTGCAGCGTGTGCTAATGAAACTGAAGAAACCGATAACAACTCCAATGAAACTGTACTGTGATAATAAGGCCGCTATAAGTATTGCTCATAACCCAATACAGCATGACAGGGCTAAACATATTGAGGTAGACAGACACTTCATCAAGGAAAAGCTGGAAGCAGGAATCATTTGCACACCATATGTTCCAACCTCAGGGCAGGTAGCAGGCATCTTTACTAAAGGGTTGTTCAAGCAAAATTTCGAGTTTCTTGTTAACAAGTTGGGCTTAACGGTCATTTACACACCAACTTGAGGGGAAGTGTTGGAATGTTAAGAATTTGTGGAAGTTTATATTCAATGCTGTCAAATAAGGTGGCTGTCAAATAAGGTGGCTAGACTAAGAATTTTCAAATAATGTGGCTGGTGTTTTGTAAACATGAAAAGTTAGTCTTTTTAGGTAGACAATCTAAGTTTGTTAGGCTGCCTAATTATTTAAACTACCTAATTAGTTAGGCTGCCTAATTAGCTTCCTTTTGTTATGTATAAAAAGGCTAACCGATGTATCATTAAGACACAAGAGAAAGAAATGTGTTTAGTTTCTCTCAAACTTTCAACATCCGTACAGCCTATGACCAACACAAGAAATTGTCTCCATTCAAGCAGATGGTTGTAATCTGAATGGAGTGAGAATCGCCACTGGTCTTGATAGGAACAACTGGGTTTTGGAAGGAAGAAAGGGTTCGTAGAAGAGTGGTAGATTCGGTCAACATTTCGGACATGGTGATTTAAGGGCTGCAAAGGACAAGGAAGAAGGGGGGGAAAAAGGAAATCTGGCAGGTTGCAGACCTGCTCTGATACCAACTCGGAAAAGAGAAGAAAATTGGGGAATGATGATTTCATTCATTGAATAAACATTTATACAATTTCGGCCTAACCAAAATAGGAAACAATATCACTAATTCTAGGAAACAAATAACTACAAATAAAACTTTACTAATTCTACAGATTACACTTTCCTAAATGTACAAATTTTACACTTTCCTAATTACAGCTAGACAAGGATTCTTTCCAAATTGTTTCAGTTTTTCCACACACTGAATGATATTAGCAATTCTCCATGTACTAATCCAATCATAACTTTGTAACCCAGATTCTAAATATTAATTAATAACAGAAGACTATGGTCAGAGTAAATAACCTAAGTAAAACCAAAAAGAAAAACGCACACAGAAGAGAAAAGAAAACTGAAAGGTGAAAATATTAATATAGAAAAGTAGCTACTTGGATAACCATAAGAGAGACTGTAAATAAACCAAGCATGTGGTTTTAAAAAAGATACCGTTGACAAACTTCCTCGTTGAGCCTCTGAAGGAATCTCAAACTCTAATTCAGGAATCTGCATTCAGTGCAATAAATAAAGATAAGGATTTTTTTTTTTTTTTTTTTTTTTTGATAAGAAAAGAAATTTCATTGTGGGGAATAATGGTACAAAGAGAGAGGACAAGATGTCCTTGACAAATCGATAATACAACAAAAGAAAATGAATTAAGATGATCACAAACTAAAACTATCCTCTAACTACATCTTTCCAATTTTGAACAATCAAAGAAAAAGGAAAATTCTTAAAAGATTTATCCGTTGAAGCCCACAAAGATGCTAAGAATTTTGCTTTCTCAAACATGTCTAACAATTCTAACTCCTTTCCCTCAAAAATTCTCGAGTTCCTTTATATAAATAAAGATTAGGATAATATAAAATAATTCTCATGGCGAGGGCATTAAGGAAATTGTTTAAACACTGAAAACAAGAAAGAAGGCTAAAAATATGTGTCAAATTTATTCCATTACACAAAAATTACTCAAGCCAAGAAATTAAAAATAATTTACAGAGTAACAATATCATAAATACACACAGCAGCAAGTGTAGAAAAGCACAAGGCTAGTCTCCAATAAAAACAAAAACTATCTTCTAATTTCCAAAAAAACATGTAAACGTATCTTATTATATAACATATAATACGATATTATAAAGAAAGCAAATTGTTAATCAAATTCACAAACTCTCCTATGCAGAAAAAGCCCTTAAGAATAAGAAAGAGATGTCACAGGACTAGCTTACGTCAATATAAGTCAACAGGCCTACATAATTTAGTTAATTCGTATAAAATTAGATACCAACTGGAACTATTCACCATTGTTAGAGTAATAAGAGAAAAATGAAGCTGAAATTGAAAAAGAGTTCACATGGCTTCTTTGCTAACAGCCTGGACCTCTTCTAACACATTTTATCAATACCTATTTGTCCTTTTAAAGGGCCAACAACATGACTATTCCCATCCCCTCTTCCCCCACAACCTCATCCGCTCACTTAACACCAAAAAATAGCTACTTCGATCATTCAAAAAAGAGATGCCAAGTCACTAACATTGGATGCATCCATAAAGAAATTAGGTTAAAGGTTAATAATCAAATCAACATGCAATTTATATTTACAAATAAGCAAGACTGATAAGAAACGGCAAGGATTTTTGGTTTTTTTTTATCTTGTTTAACATTAAAAAGGAAGGTAATATTGATATGAACGTGATATAACAATGTTAACAAAATACAATTGTACAAAGAAAGTTAACAAGTGTATCTAAGAGGAAGCGCATGCTAAAATTAATTAGTGACCTAAACATTTGAAGAACAAGCTGTTTGTGTGTACCTTGATGGTCGCCGATTCTGATTTCACCACTTGTCTATCAAGCATCTGTTAGAAAGAAACTCAACATTGTTAATGTTGTAGTAACCCATTCGAATTAGGGAACGCAACTAATAGTAATCAATTATGAATTTTAAATTTAACAGTAAGCCATTCAGCTTGTATCTTTAACAGACAACTATGAATTTTATTAATAACCTAAAAGACATGCAACCAGACTGATTCAGTTAGAAAACAATGCTATTTTAGTTTATATGACACTTTATTGAACTGATGCAACCTTCAAATCGCCTGATGAAACCTCCAATTTATAGCAACATCCCTTGGGTTGGATTTCGCCAGCAAACTGAACCTCGTTGTTCCTGCCAGAACACAAGCAGGGCCTCGTAAAGAAGTTGTTGTTACTTGATCTTTCTTTCAAATATGTGTGTGTGTGCGCGCGCATTTGTGTGTGTGTGTGTGTGTGTGTGTGTGTGTGTGTGTGTGTGAATCAAATTTACCTCTCCCCACAATGTGGGCACTCAAAGGCCGACAACAGGATCTGCAAGCACATTCAAAAGCCATTCAACAATGCAAAAAATACTACTAGCCAGTTTGTCCATAACATACTGGCATCTTCCTAACATTTAGCCGAAACATTGTAGGCTCCCATGTACAGAGAAAATATCAAAAACTCAGTTATATTTTTTTTGAAATGTTGCATTCCACTCTACATTTTCAGAATTGTTGTACTTATCCCTTCGGTATTTAACATTCTGTTGAAACTTCCACAGATGGAAGGTTTTGTCCAACAACAAATCTATATATTTCATAAGCAAAATGCTAAGGTAGAGCATGTCCTTCCTCGGCCTAGCATTGCAAGTTTTAGAAAGTAACTACATCAAATTCAATGGTCTCAGAATGATGCAGTGTGTGAATTTAGTGACTATAACTACAAACATCTACAATGGAGTGCTAAATTGATCTGCCAATGGTGCATTTGAGTGAAAAAAGTACTCTCCCATAGATTGCTATTTTTAACTCCAAATATGCCATATACTTAACTTAGTGGCAAATTTCCGACCAAAGTATAACAAATGTTAAATTATTTAAATACTACAAATGTTAAATTATTTAAATACTAAAACTTAACTCCAACGAATTCCAACCTAATAATAGAATCAGAAATAACATTATACGTTGGAGCACGCATTTCAAATATGTTATGTTCACATTCTTTTGTAACAAATACAGCATTGATATTGACAAATACAGTAGAGATGGTCTAAAGTCAAAGTGATACTGTGAGAGCTATGAGGGGATTGGTTTGAAACTTTGAATTAGTAGTTATTTACCAAATACTTTCGATAAGAGGAAAATCAGTTTCGTTGGATGTAAGCCAAACTCAAAACACATATATATACATACATACCTACAAACATACATACATATATTTATACATATAATCATACCTTCCTGAAGTGTGGAATCAGAGTCAACAAAAACCTGGTTATGCCCTGCCCAACAAAACCCAAAAACCAAACAGTCACAAAAAAGTTTCATTAAATTTACCAAACCGAGAGAGAGAGAGAGAAAGTTACGTTTTGACAGCAGCGCATGCAGAGGCTGTCCAGTTGGAAAAGAGGAGCGTTGGAGGAGCCGGCGGCGTCGGCGGCGGAGACGGCCTCGACCACTGACCTCACGTCCACGATCTGCTGATCATTGCTATTAGTTTTATTATTGTCCATGGCTTCTCTTTCTTTCTCTCAATGCCAAGGAAGGAAGATGAGATGAATCAGAAAATGTTTGTTCCTTTTTTTTTTTTTTAATTGGCGGCAGGACAAAGGGTTTTCAGTTTCTCCAAAGTTCAACGTTTGTACGCTTGTAGTGTGCTATCCGCTGATTTTAGGGGAATCGACTAGTTTCGGTTCCCAAGCAAATTAAAAAGGCTTATACCTACGTATTCCCATTGATTTTTTTTTTATTTAACGATTCAGGTGTCATATAATTACATTTGAATATAATTTTTTTATCATTATATTTAATTAAAAAATATTTATTTTATATTTAAATAAAATATATATTTAGGTAAAAAGTATTTTAAAATTAAAAAATTAATATAATTGATAAAAATAGAAATAAATAGTTAAGTTTGAAAAGTTGATATAATTATTTTAAAAAATTTTTAAATAGTAATTGTTTTCGTTATATTATTAAAAATAATTGTATTTGAATGTAAAACTTTACGTTTGGTATAAAATTAGTTTTCGTAACACTAAAAAACATTCTCCAAATACACTATTAGTCTTAAAAAAAATTTCCCAGAAAAATAGCCCCAAAATTTATTATTTTTTTTATGATTTAATCTTTTTACTTAGATTAATTAAAATTAAAACAACTTTTTATACAAAACTTACACAATATAAGGTATGTTTATTTTATATATCCATTTTTTAAAAATAAAAAATTTTTTCACTTTAAAAAAATAGATCTCCTAAAATTTCTGTATCTAAACATCTAAAATTTTTTATTTTTAGAAAATAGAAAAAGAGTTCTCTCTAAACAAAAAGAACTTTTTACTCATTCAAACAACTTTTCATCTCTATAAAAAAAATACAAATAACTTTTTATTTTTCAAAACTAAAAATTTTTCATTTTCTAAAATTAAACTTCTCATCCAAACAAACCAATAGTCGAAGAAAGATATTTGTTTATCATTTTTACTTAATATTAATAAATTTTCTTTTTTTTTTTTTAAGTATAGGATTAAGTTTGAGTATATTTGAATGAGATTAAAGATTTTAAAAGAAATCGCATTGAAAATAAGCAAAAAAAAAAAAGGATTAATATCGTTTTTCTTGGACAATAACATGCAAATTACATGTAAAAAAAATTCAAATTTTAACATATTTAAGCAAAAGAACTAAATTACCCAAAATTATAAGTTTCTGGGGTTGATTTCTAAGAAAAAAAAAGTTTATAAACTAAATTGTCAAATTTAAAAAGTTCGAATGGTATTGTGCCATAATATGTTGTAGTCAAAGTTGACTCTCCATGTCATTGACACATAAGATAGTGGATCGAAAGTACTCTTTATTTTAGTAATTTGAAAAACATTAATAAAAGATAATAACTTGACACCCTTATCTTAATGTCCCAGCCATAATGTCCACTTTAGTCTAACTAAAGCAAGACCTGGCACTACTCAATATAAAGCAGGACTTAGCTCCTTGGTTGATATAGAGTATGACTTAGTTTCTAGTTGCACAATGCGGATAGATGGCTAGGCACCCAACTCAAACGAATGTCTCTTAGAACGTATTAGGAAATGCCCTAAACATGAAAGATATTAATGATGTATTTCATTTATTTTAAACTGGATAATAAAATTATATATATATAAAGGTTATTCATTACACTGCTGTTTGTCCTTATTCTATTTATATGTTAAAGTAAATGTAAGCAAATATAGTTCACTAACTGCTTGTGTTAAACTATTAGAACATTGCATACAATGGACTTTTGTATGCAAAAAAAATAATATTCTAAAGTAAGCAATCTAAATTATGGTCTGTAGTCTATGAAGTTAGACTGAGTATCTAACTCATGTTAAAACTATTTGTTGTCTAAAGTGATACTAATTGTAGGAAAAAAATCGGTAAAAAAATACATCAGAGTGACACAACAGAATTACAAAAATTTTTCAAGATCGTTAAGTATCTCGTGATTCCATATACAATAAACTATCAATAATAAAACTCATACCTCTAGATGACGTCAAACTGCAAGAGAAGAATGATTGGAGGGTTTCAACCAACTAGCCTTCTCTACTATTCTCCAATTCCCGAATGACAGAGTGTGTGGGCACTCGGGTTCTTGACCAGTGTGCTAGCACTACTAGTCTCCTTCCAACTACCTAGATCTCTAAAGAACTTATTGTCACGGTGAGTTATGTAAAAATAAGCCTGCTCACCTGAGAATCTGTGATCTGAGAGAACTGGAGTGACAGGACCCCTATTTTTATACTTGTATGAGGTGATCCCTTGAATTTGAATTGGACCAGGAAAAGATTTTCTCGCTTCCTTCCACAAAAAATCAGAATTTTCCATAGGTCAAAATCAAGGGAAGATTCGGCCACCCTTTAGGATTATGCATTCAAAATTCAAACAAGATTTTAACTTGAATTTTATCTCCTCATTTATCCACTAAAACCGATTCTCCCTTGTGCCATGAGACATGTCCAGATTCGGCCTTCCAAGTGTGAGGAGAATCAAAATTCAAATAGAATTTTCTAACTTGAATATTATTTCACCTTCATCCATAAAAAACTGATTCTCCCTTAGGTTTATCCACAAGGATTTTCAGCCACCATGTGAGGGAGAGAATCAAAAAATCAAATAGAATTGAAACTTGAATTTTTCACTCATCCTTATCCAAACCAAATTTGAATTCTCCTAGGGATAAATCCCTTTAACAAATATGGCCATTCTTAGTAGATTTAGGATTCAAAATTCAAGTAGGATTCAAACAAGATTTTCCTCTCCTTTATTCACATCAAAACCAAATTTAACCATGTAGAATTATCCACAATAAATTTGGTTATCATAAGATATTGTGATTCAAAAGTTGAATTCAAAATTTCAAAGTTTAAATTTCAAAATTCAAAATTCAAATTTAAATTTCGAATTCAAATTTTAAATTTTAAATTTAAATTTGAAATTCAAATTTCAAATTTAAATTTCAAATTTCAAATTTAAATTTCAAATTTCAAAATCCACAAAAAGGTTGTATTTCAAATTTTTATCCTCATGGATAATTTTCTACAACTCCAATTCAAACTCAAATAAAATCATGTCAACTTTATTTGGAATTTGAATAATTGTGTAATTTCTTATCCAAAACAAAATTTAAATTCAACCGGAGAGAATCTTGTCTTCTATTCTTATCCTATGTGTACACCATCCATATCCATGTAAAGACAACTAGCCAATAAGTATATCCTGATCAATTTGCCATCCGTTAAGGAATTATATGGAACTAGTAGAGGGACCAATTAGATAAATATAATCGGGCTCTTGTAAATCCATATGATCATCATTCTGTACTGAATAACTCCATCATACGATCACTAATTTCAGAGTCATACCACTATAAACCTGAAACTGAACTCCCAATTATATACCATATTATGAAAGCCTATGACAAGCTATTGTCTAATGACCTTGTCATGTATGCAAAACCCTCATATAATATCCATGATTAGTCTTAGGTCAAAGTCCGATCAACTTATTGATCAAGCTATCTTAAAGTTCCATTATACTACCGAATAAGAAAATGATTATTTACCATATGTAAATATGAAATCATCCGCCCAGTAGATGACCCAAGGCCTTGTCTATTTTCACATCAAGTATAATGCCTTTAAGAGGATACCCTTAACTCCTTATTAGAGTTATGATTCCAATATTCAGCAAACAAACCCTCCATCATATACAAGTTATACACCTAATGAACCGGTCTATAAGCTTACTACCTCTAAGACGTTTTAGCCATTAGAATATCAAAGTACACAAGTATATACATGAAGTAGTTCATCTACTCAGGATCAAGGTTATTGCATAATGAACGTCAAAAGCAGATTGATCTACTCATAGTGGACTACATATATCAATCACGCTTTAGTCCCATCCCAACATGTTACCACCAAGCAACATATCTATGTCTCTACTCGGAAGTCTATGCTCCGGACAATCAAGACAAACCGTCCCCATTATGACTTTAGACAACATAATAGTCTTAATATGAGTTAGATGCTTAGTCTAACCTTATAGACTACGAACCATAATTTAGACTACTTACTTTAGAACATTGTCTTCTCGTGTACTGTAAGAACTGCCCCATTTTCGTAACTTAGAATTTCAATTAATGAGAAACTGAAAAAAAAAATTGATACATTTTAGTGTAAAAATTGAAGAACACGGGCATGTACACGGCCGTGTAAGTGGCCGTGTACTATCCAGACTGTGCACGTGCGTGAAGCCATGTGAGTAAACATGGTCGTATAAGTAAACACGGTCAAGTACACGGCCGTGTAAGTGACCGTGTACTGATCGGGTTGTTGGAATGTCAAAAGCCGTGTAACTATACACGGCCGTGTAAGCAGAACACGGTCAGGTACACGGCCGTGTAAGTGACCGTGTACCGATGGTGCCGTACATGTGCATAAAGTCGTGTAATTGAACATGACCGTGTAAGTGAAACACGGCTAGGTACACGCCCGTATAGGAGGCCGTGCACCGTTCGGGAAAATTAAATTTCCCCAAGACACGACCGTGTTGAGCAGGCTCAACGAATACACGCCCGTGTAGCCCCTGTATACGCCCGTGTAGGGGGCCGTGTATGGGGAAGAAAGCTATTAAATTGACTTTCGCGAATTATAAAACTTAATTACGATATAATTAAGCAATTTAGTCAAAAAAAATACAGTATAATTTCTAGTTGAATAGACTAAACAGATACAGTACTATTTTAGTACTATCCATGCAATGAATAAGGTGACCGACAGTGAACCTAGTCTACCCTATTACGTGTATGTATGCATAAAGACACGCAATATCACAAGACTAGTGAACAGATCACCAGAACACTCAGACCGATCGTCCGAGCACAACAATGATAAGAAACCCTAGCAAGGTACAGTACCGAGAACATGGTCCAGATGACCTCCTCTCATATAGAAACTGACAAAAATCGGAATCAAAACACTCAAACTAATCAGTTAGAACAGAAAGCAATGAATAGTAAATAGTGATCGAGCGGGCTCATAGGCATTACAACCCAACCAAAAATATCTAGAAATAACTAGAATGAAGATCGGAAGCCATAGGTGCAATTTTGGGTGAAAATTATAACACTGTCGAGAAAGAATCGAAAATCGCAGTAGAAAACTGAACTGCGAAGAAACCAACCCAGTTAAATTGTAACAATTCCAAAACCGTGTCCCGTTGAATGGAAACTAGCTAGTTTGATTAGTTAGAAAACCCCATAAAGTGAGAATAAATAATGGGAAAATGGTACACCAAAAACCCCATAAACAACAATTTATTTTCATCACTATACATCACCTTTTCACATCAAATTTGATAAAAAATGACCTTGTTCTTCCCAAGGTGTGCGACAATGATGGGGGGCTGCACACATAAAATTTGTCCCTTGGTTAGACAAAATTTGGGTTAATTTGGCTAGATTTGGTGAAACTAATTGTGTTTAGGGTTGCCTATAAATAGGTGTCACCTCCCTTACCCTTCATTTCCTTTCTTTTAGCTCCTAAAAGCGAAGTATTCTCCCTTCTCCTTATAGCCAAAATCTGCCCCCTTTCCCCTTAGCCAAACACGAAAATTTTCATACAAAACTCTTACACAAGACTTGCTTACAAGGGTGCTTAGGAGTACACATCTTAAAGCTCATTTCGGTATGGTCCTAGAACCAAGTTTTATTTGTGGTTTAGTGTTATGTTTGGTTCGATATTAAGAGCAAAATTTTTGTGTCCTCTCACCCCTCAACCCTTGGATCCCACAACCTTTTAGTCACTCAAGCCTAGCTCGGATTTGTGCTTGAACTGAAGTACACAAGGCATACATCGAAAACCATACCTCTTTGTCGTTAGTTATTTCTAAGTTTTCGATCAAGAAGTTTATGTGTATTTGTTTATGCATGTTGGTTGTAATAAGTTTATTTTGAGCACTTAGTCTTTCATTTTTAAGTTTGTGGTTGTGTGGTTATATTTACATGTTTTTACGAATGGTTTGTGAATGAATGATGCATGGACGTATTAGGAAAAAAAATGGAAACAAATCTATCCAGTTTTAGGGCCATAGATTTGGCTACTTTAGGACACGTTATGGTATATTTTTAAGAAAACGTAAAACACGAAACTTTAAGGAAATTTCGTTATGAACATTTTTGTGTCAAATAGAGCTAGACCAAAAATGGCTTTAAGATAAAGTTTTAAACTATTTTTCAACCGAAGGTCAAAACTAGGGCCAAAATCCTAATTCCAGGAATAACCTCAGATTTTCATTAAAATGACCCATTTAGAATCCGAACTGGATTTCGGTTAAAACACGAAAGTTTTAGATCTCAACGAAACCTTAAAACTAACTTATGTGAGTTTCAAAAATTCGGCCGTTTCAGGTCCCAAACAGACAAGTTTTTAAAAGTGCACAAACTGGAAATTTTTGGTAAAAACGGGACATGAAATTTGGCCACTGGTTTTTATGATTTCGGACCCCTTGGAGGTCAAACTGAGCTCCGAGATATTTACAAGAGTTGTTCATCTCGTTAAGGATAAAAACTTTTACGTTTACCAATTTCATAAATAAAATCGTTTCGAACAAGTTTTATATGGTTTTTCGAAAAAGGATTCCAAAAACCCCCTTGACAAATGAACACCAAAATGTGTTCTCCATTTTAAAAATGAAAAACGATTTTTGTAAAAAATACCTCCACCTTCCAATGGGGTGCTCAGAGGTCGATTTTAAAGAATTATGCTGCTCCAAAACTTTACAAAATTTTTAGAACATTTTTCGTAAAACTAGTTAAGTAGCTCGGTTGGCTACTAGGCAAAACTGTAAAGTAACCGGATAGATGACTAGCCTAACTAGTCAGTAGGCCAAACGTGAGGAAACCAGTTAGTGGACTAACCAGTTAAACAGTCCAAATGCTAGGTAACCCGATAGGTTACACAGTCCATGCACTAGGTAACCCAATGGGTTACACAGTCCAATACACAAAGAAGTCCGGTGGGCTACACCGTTGGCAAAACACGAGGTAACCGGTCAGTAGACTGGCCGGTCAACCGGTCACGGACCGAGTTTGAACATGAAGGTGAGATACGCCGATTAACTTGTCAAGTAGACGAATTAATCAGTCTCATTAGATACCAGTACGGTCAAAGTACAATAGCAAGGTATCGAGAGGCATCGGTAACCTATAATAGTAAGCAGTTATAGTCACTAACGATCGAAGTGACTTAAAAACGAATATTAATGACAATGCGTTATGATTATAGGACGTTACCTGTAAGTGCATTAAGGCGTAGTACAAACTATTAGCTAACAAGTGAGTACAACTTCGCCTATAGTATGAACAAAAATGAGTTTAAATGATTATTTAACCTATGTTAAAATATGTTGTATTTTTATGTTGGTTGCATGACATATAGGAGTTCATAATCATGTAGATTAATAAACTTTATGAGGTGCCGATACACCCCCATCAGGGCACGATGGGGGATAAGTCCAGTTGAGCATAGGGCACATTGTTAATAGTATTCATAATCCACAATTGGGTAATCAGATTAAGGGTGTCAGTCTAACAGCCCCGGTTGGGTCCGCAAGAAAGACAAGTATAAAAGATAACAGGCTAAGCCGAGCTTATGATCACGGTGAATCCTATGATCTGTGCATAGTAGTACTAACACCGGGGCCCTTCAAATAAGACAAGATTACGAATAAATGAATCATAATTTGAGCATAATCGGTTCATGCATTGATCACGTTATACCTTAATCTCAATATTGCATATTCTTAGTTGCATGATATGATACATGATGTGATTATATGCGATGCTCTCTAATATATGCTATATAATAAGTTTCCATGTGATGTTGTGATATGACTATTGGTTTTACTTATGCCCTGGGTATGGCATGTATGTTCAAAGCATGTTTTGCGGACGAATATGTTATACTTGCTGAGCGTAAAGCTCACCGTGTGTGTTCATGCTGTAGGTAAGAGACCTGTAAGCTAAACACTGCTGGGCGATGTTGGCGGCAGGGTGGATGTGAGGGTAAGGTTGTGGATACCACTACCAGAGTCTACTTCCGTAAATTATTTTGAGAGTTTATTTTATGAATAGTAATTTAACAGTTTGGCATTTTGTGTATGTATATGTTAATCCAAATTATGTTAAGACTTTTGTATGGTTATAAGTATAAGTATGCAGTAGGGAATTGATAAATGCACTAAAAAAAAACCCTAAAATTTGGTATCTATAGGTAATGGTTTTTCAAACAAGATAGGTTAAGACAAGTGTTTTCAGTGACGGTTTGTGCCACAAGGGTACAGGTCATCACAGTTGGTATCAGGGTGGTATCCTGCCACCCTACCTCACATCGCCGCATGCTAGCCTCATCTGTCCAAGTAAGTTTGATTTTATTTTTAGTATTAATATATAAGTTAATATTACGCATTCTATAATGTAGTAATGGCTGCTCCAGTGGACTCCCACTAGATACACGAAGACCGTCAAGCAAGTCTAGCTTTCGCCGCCGCACGGCCAGAGCGATATGATGGTCATCACCGACCCTACGAACTTATGAGGTGGATCCGTGATATGGAGGTAGTGTTCTAGACCTGCCATATCCCACCCCGCCTACAGGTAATCATGGCGAGCAGCAGGTTAGATGGCCCAGCGAGGGAGTGATGGACAGACTGACGAAGGGTAGTGGGTCACATAGTGGACTGGGTGAACTTTTGCCACGAGCTTCGTGTCGCATTTGCACCAGCCCCATTCGACGAAGCTCGCAGGAGAAGCCGAGATGTAGAAATCTGGACCGACATGCATGAGAGGCGGTACGACGTCCTTTCTGGTATGTGGGACATATATGAGGGAGAAATCATGGCACACTACTGCTAGAGGTTTATGGATGCGATGCTACCCTACATTCCTCTAGACAGACCCTTTAGGGAGGCAGCTGAGCTTCGATGAAGGGGAGTTCCTTGGTATGTAAGGGATCTTATTTGCTACCCTCCGCAGCATGAGCATTTAGGGCGCTTCATTTAAGACACATTAGATGCTGAAGCGGCAGTGATCGGCCCTGGGAACCCTGCCTCAGCTCATGATGAAGTAGGACCTGCCAACACTTAAGATGACCTAGTGGAACCAAACCCCCAACCGGCCGGCCAGGACCTTGTGGCTAAACTTCTGCCAAAGGAGCTAGAAAACACAGAAGAACCTATGGAAGAGGATCCTATTCCCACAATACCCCAAGCTGTATATTATCTGAGGAGGATGACGATGACTATCTTGGCGGAGATGAATGGGAAGAACCCGAACTTGAGCCTCAAATCATCATAACTAGTGACGACGAGGACAGCTCTGGTTTAGAGGTCAAGGAAGAGGACCTAGAGGAGTTCTTTTTCAACGAGATTGACGACGAGAATGTCTTTGATGCAGAGTCCATTTTGACCTTGGAGTAGCTAGGATGTACTTTAGTATATCCCCTTTTGACCATATGTATGCATGTATGAGGGAAGGCCGTAGCCTAGGCCGTAGCCTACTCTCGCTTGATGTAGCCCAGTCCGTTCTTTTGAGTATATGTACTGGGAAGTGTGTGCGTTCACCACTCCCAACGGACTAACGTTATGTACTATTATTTACGATATATGAAAGGTAATCTAGTTTTGCCTGAAGGCTCCAGATATGACCTTACACATATAAGCACAATGTGACAGAAATGTGCAGGATGAGTCCTGACACTCAGGTGATGTTTCAATACGATATGGCAATCGTATTGAACATCACGGCAGTGAGAAAAAAATAAAAGTTGCATATAAGTACGCTTATAATAGATGAATAAGAAAAGAAGTTGATATGTGATCTGACTCCCGAATATGAGACCCAATCTTTACCTTCTTTTCTTGCTGCATGGTAGGATCCCAAGGAACAAATGGTGAGGACACGAAATCAAACGACACAACCCTCCCGAAAGGAGGAATTGGCAGCATAGCTCGCAACTTTACAGGAAATGGTGGAGAACCAATAATGAGAGTTGGCCCAACTTAGAGCCCAACAGGGCCAACAGAACCAAGCACCGCCCACGAAAGGGGTACCAACTCAAGAAACCCCATCGGCATCTGAAACTCCACAGGAGTAAGTGGCTCCCCTAGCTCAGGAAATCTTACATGGGCGCGAGATCCCCGAACCGTCACCAGTGCCCCTAGCAGTGACAGCCACCCACACAACGGCAATTGTACTTCCATTAGTTCACAGGGGAGACGACGTATATGAAAGGTTCAAGCACATGAAGGCACCAGAGTTTGAGAGAACCACCAACCTAATAGAGACAGATGATTGGTTTACTGAAATTCAGATGGTCCTAGACCTTATAGGCCTGACAGATAGGGAAAAAGTACTATGTGCATCTTTCACCCTGCGCAAGGAGGTGCTACAGTGGTGGAAAATAGTATCAATCAGGAGGAACATCCAAGAGATGACCTAGAATCAATTCACCGAGGAGTTTAGGCAAACATATTTCAATGAGGAAGCCTTAGCAGTACAGTAGGATGAGTTCAACAATCTATGACAGGGAAGTATGACTGTTATGGAAGCAGTCAGGAAGTTCGAGTAGCTGGCTCGAATTTGTCCGGATTTAGTCCCCACTGAAAAAGAGAAGGTCTGACGGATGTTGAAGATGTTCAGGACTGATATTGCTATGCAAGTTTGCAGTGGTAGCCATGGGCCAGCTACGATAGCGGAATGTGTCAGTAAGGCCATCCGAGCCAAGTACTGACTAGCACAGGATAAGGAGCGGAAAGCTCAGATTTTCAAGGCACGAAAAGAGGAGAAGTCTCAAGCAAAATAGACTCACGAGAGATAGCACCCGGATTCCCATTACATGGGACAAAACGTGGGGAACGGCCCGAACAACCGGCAACCCCACCACAATAACAAGAGAAAGGGGAATACGAGCAATCAAGGGCCCCAAAGAAATTTTCCTCAGAAAAGAAACAACCGTGGAAGGAACAACAACCAGAACCCTAAGTGCCCGAAATGTGGGAAGAATCATCCGGGCAAATGCAGATAAGGAACGAGTGTCTGTTTCATTTGTGGTAAGGAAGGCCACCATGCCAAGAACTGCTATTCTAACCCTCAGAATTAGCAGAATCAACCCCATCCAGCAACAGTCAACTCTACGCTGCCCAGACCAGGATTGAAGGGCCATCAATCGCGCAAGGCAGGCTCGAAGTTCTGGAATCCCAGGGAAGGATCTATGCTTACACCAGAAACCATGCTGAAGCTGGAACGTCTGCAGTGATGACAGGTCAGCTTTCTGTCACTAACTCAAGTGCATTAGTGTTATTTGATTCTGGAGCCATACACTCCTTCACATCATCAGAGTTTGCTAGGAGGTTAGATAGGAGTTTAGATAAAATGAAACAAACTTTCAGAACTACACTTCCCTTAGAGGAGGTTTTGCTGTCTAATTACTGGGTACGACATGTGCTAATAATTATCTACGGTCGAGAACTGAGCGTCAACCTAATCATCATCAACATGTACGACTATGATGTGATCTTGGGAATAGACTTTCCAGCGAAATACAACGCCATCATCGACTGCAGGAGGCGGAAAGTTGCCTTTGAACCAGTGGGATGCGAGAAGTTCACTTATACGGGTCTATCATTGAAGCAACCACGGACGATGATCTCAGCGATGAAGGCACACAAGTTGATATCCAGTGGATGCATGGCATACCTAGCACACGTGGTAGACAATACCCAAGAGGTAGAGATAAGGCTCGAGAATGTACCGGTAGTCAGAGAATTCGTGGAGGTATTTTCCGAGGATCTTCCAAGACTTCCGCCAGAGCGCAAGATTTCATTCAAAATCGAACTATTACCAAGATCTGCTCCTGTATCGAAGGCTCCGTATAGAATAGCCCCAGCAGAGCTTTAGGAACTCCAGACCCAGCTAAAGGACCTGATGGACAAGGGTTTTATTTGCCAAAGTTTTTCGTCCTGGGGGGCACCTATGCTATTTGTGAAGAAGAAAGACGGAACTCTAAAGATGTGTATAGACTACAGGAAGCTAAATAAGATCAGGATCAAGAATAAGTACCCATTGCCGCGTATTGACGACTTATTTGATCAACTCCGAGATGCAGCAGTATTCTCCAAGATCGACCTACGCTCAAGGTACCACTAGCTGCGAATCAGGGACGAAGGTATACCTAAAATAGCCTTCCGGACGCGATACGAACATTACGAGTTCCTCGTTATGTCATTTAGACTTACTAACACGCCAACAGCCTTCATGGACTTGATGAACCGAGTATTCAAGGAGTATTTGGACAAGTTTGTCATTATATTTATCGATGACATACTGATATACTCCAAGACTCATGAGGAGCATGCAGAGCACCTGAGGACAGTATTGCGCGTGTTAAAAGAGCATCGACTCTATGCCAAGTTCTCCAAGTGTGAATTTTAGCTGGAAAAGATGCATTTTCTGGGACATGTAGTATCCAAGGAAGGAGTATCCGTGGACCTAGCAAAGATCGAGGCGGTAAGTGCATGGTCAGCTCCGAAGAATGTAACTGAGATACGCAGCTTTTTGGGATTAGTAGGGTATTACAGGCGCTTTGTTGAAGGCTTTTCAAAGCTAGCCGCCCCACTCACAGTGCTCACCAAGAAGGAGAAGAAGTTTGAGTGGACTGACAAATGTGAGCAGAGCTTTCAAGAGCTAAAACAGAGAGTTACGAGTGCTCCAGTGCTACCATTCCATATGTCAGTCAGGGAAATTTTGTGAGCTTCAGTGATGCATCCAAGATTAGATTAGGAGTTATGCTTGTGACGCCTCAAATTTTATTTAAGGATCAATACATAATTTAAATAAAATTAGTATGCCAAAAATTAATTAAAAATCTTTTGGAAACCCTAGGTTGGTTTCCTAGTCAAATTCCACTCAAAAAGTCAACAATTTTAACTTCAAAAAAAAAATATTCAGCGATTACTTGGGATTTTAATTAAAATTTAAATCCCACAAATCCAAGGAGGATTCAAACTCAAATTTCATCCCTTAAATAAAAAAAGAAGAAATTCGGCCCTAAAGTGTAGGAAATAAAGGAGATTTTATTTGAATTAAAAGCTAGGTCAAAACTCAATCAAAATTCAAATTATTGTTCCTTAAAAACTAATGGGTAATTTTGGTCACTTGAGGAGAAATAAGGAGAGAAAAACCCTAGCCTCAAAACAGCACAAAAACTTTCCCTTTTGCCCCTTAAAAGATTCGGCCAAACAAGGAAGCAAAAAGGAAAGAAAAACCTAGTATAAAAACCCTCTTTCAACTCTCATTCACCTTTCCTTCCTCTCCCAAAATTCGGCCAGCCTCCCCTTGTTTCCTCTCTGAATTCTCCTCTCCCCAAAACACACCAAAACAGCAAGCAAAAACCTACCTAAAGGCAGCTCAAAGATTCAACTACTTTTGAGACAAAAACAAGGTGAGAAATCAACTTTTTCCTTCATTCTCCTTTTGATTTTAAATCCGAAATTTTTATGGTTTTTCTCTACTGTTTTCCCTACTGTTTTGAAGACTCCAACACTCACAAAAATTCAGCCAAAAAGGAGACCAAGCATCAAAAATAGTGCAGCACAAACAAGGTGTGATTTCTCTCTCTAAAACCCTAAAAATTTTGCCTCATTGCTCCCCTTTCAAAAACCCTATTATCACATGTGAAAATTTTATGATTTTTTGCCAATTTGATTCTTGGGTTGTGTGAATGACATATAAATAAAGTTCTCCATGAAATTTCATGATCATTGGATGAAAATTGAATTGGTTTGAGGCTAATTGAAACTCGGACAGGAAAAACGGAAATCTGGAAAATTACCATATGAACAGTAACTTGTGTCAGCCATAACTTGAGTTTTAAAAATGATTTTCGAGTAAATCTTGAGCCTAAAATTAAATTCAAGATGTCCCCTAAAATTCCTGCAAAATTTCAGAACCAAACTCATTCGTTGGCCTAGTCAAAATATTTTTCTAAGATAGGTGGACAGAACTGCCAGTTTTTGAACTGAAACCGAAACCCTGATTTTATGCCTGAAAACAACCCCTCGGTTTTTGGCCTAGTTGAGTAACCAAACGATGTCTAAAAATTATAAAAATTATATGGAATTAAAGCTACAGATGTCTAGTTTAACATATTAAAAATTTAGAATTTTTGGGATTAAAAATGAATTAATATTGATTTTACAGTCAGCCTAGGTTAGTCTGCCCTTGTCCAGTAATATCCTAACTTAAGGTTTTTCACAAATTTTAAATCCCAAATGTTTATTAAACATTTTAAAATCCTTTTGTGGTATACTAAAATGATTGGATGATTAGGTCTAGACCTAGACTGATCATATGTTGTGATTATTGGATTTATTTGACGTTCTTGCTTGATTTGTAGATCACGTCATCGCAACGCTTGTGCGATAATCGAGGTAGGACTTTCTAGCCTTTTCTGGGAGTAGTCAAGTGTTTTAAATTTCCCTGTTTTATCGATGGTATGCTGTTTTTCAGTTTATGAAATTATTATACTGTTTTTGATAGAATAAACGCATGCAACGTGTTTTGTAATAAATGTGTATTTTAAAGCGTGTTTTGATTTATGACATAATATAACTTGGTAAACACCATCTTTTGAATAATCCGGTGAATATAATTGAGCTCTAGTTCACGATCATTGTAAATGATGCGTGCGTCCCAAAGTTGACGTAATGGGGGAAGGTCCCTAAACCTGCGCAGGGCCGTTCGGCCTATTTAGACCGTAACGAGATGATCTAGGATAATTCAATTTGAGGCACGTATATTATAGTTATGACAAGTCCTCACTCAAAATATGATGGTTTATTTTAATGATTTAATTTTTTTTAATATTGGGGCACGTATATTGCAGCTACGCTAAGTCTTCAGCAGAATAAAACTTGTATTAAAAATGTTTTTCACGAAATTGTTGATTATTTTTTTTTGAAATGATTATTATGCCATGTATTCTTAAATTGTTGATTATCTTTGGAAGCGAATATTATGTCATACTTTTAAATGTTACCTGTTTAACCCACCTTTGTTTCTGTCCTACTGAGCCAGCGCTTACGTCCCTTTTCTTTGTGATTTCGAATTGACTACTTCTAGGTGCGGGAGGTAGCAGTTCCGAAAATCGTTGAGCTATTCGTTTCTACCAAAGATGATGCTATCCGTTTTCTCTATCTTCTTCTTTCTGTTTCTCGTTCTGATGTAATGAGACCTTAAGTTTGGACTTTATTTTCCGTTATTTAAATTTCATGCTTGGGAATATTTTATGGTTGGTAATTTCTTTTGAAGACCGATCTTATGTTTGATTTCCGCATTTAAAAGTATTTATTTTCTACTTTATTTTATTTTGTGGTTATGATGCTACTTTATAAATAATTAGGCTTAGCTAAATTATAATGTTGACTCGTTTTTCGTAATAAATGTTTTCTTTAAATCCCGGGTTTATATTATGATTTGGCTGCCGTGTCACGTGTCTAAATTTTGGGTCGTGACAAATAATGGTATCAGAGTCCAGGTTTTCAAACGGGTTTTCATTAAAACGTTTTCAAAATACCCAAGCATGGTTTTCCTTACTCTTAGAAGCTTATAGGATTTCCTCTTCCTTTAATCTTATTTAGTAAAATGGCTCGTCCCGACACGTGTAGTCAGAGGCAGCAGAGAGGTAACGACGAAGAGAACTCCGGGAACACGCAGCCTCAAGGGAGTCAGAATTCAGCGGTTCCTACACCGAATAATCAGCTAACGACGATGCAGAATCTCACGGCGGTGATACAGGCTCTCCTCACCGTCTTACCTTTTGGAACACCTAACCCAGCTCCTGTAGCCAATGTTGTTCCTAATGAGACCCAGAGAGCGGGGAGTTCTTCTCAGACTCCTCAGTAAACACCTACCACCAAAAACCCTACCTCTGGAGCAGTACCTGTGACGACCAGAGAATTTTAGCGATGTGACCTAATTTAATCTAGGGTTTTCTATGAGTTCTGTAAGTAAGAATGTAAAGAAACACTATGGTTGTAATTAGACAAATTATAGTGTTGATAGAAATAAATAAATGTTTTGGAGGAAATTAAAATCTCCAAAAATAAGTAGAGAATAAAGTATATGAGTAAGAAAGTGAATTCGGGCCCAAAACGCTCAAAAAGGAGTAGTTTCGGTATCTGAACAGTATAAAGATAAGAATATGGCAAGTCAAAGTAAGAGCACAGTAAGAAAAGTACAAATATATGTATATAATAATTTTTACTATTTAAAGAATGAAATAGATGTATTTATATTGTTTAGAATATATTAAAATGTTCTAACAATACTGACGAGTAAGAATTCAGTGTTGGAAAAATTCACTGAGTTGAAACGGGTGAAACGGTGCCAAAACCGGCATTGAAACCCTAACCGGAGCTCAAAAAGACGGTAAACTTCCGGGATTGATTTTGATCAAACGGAAGCAATTTAAATTGATCCGACTGCACAGGAGACCTCAGGAACACGCCGGGACGATTTCAGGAAAATTTCGACTCGAACCGGCATCGGTCAAAAAGTAGTCGAATTAATGTGAATAGTAAAAGTCAAAGTCAACTTTCACTTTTGCATTTATGACATCATAAATCCATTTATCAAATGGAAAGAAATATGGTGTTAGGTAGGATGAATGGCCATGATTTAATTTGCTTTTGATCTAAAGGCCAAGATTTGGCCAAAAATATACCTTTTTAATTTTTGAAAAAGGGAGAAAGTATTAGGGTGAAAGGTGCCTAATTTTCATTGGTGGATAGCCAAATTAATTGGCTTTCTTCCATGCATAAGTCGGCAAGTTTGGGAATAAAGTGGCCGAAGCCAATTTTCAAGCAAACAACCAAAGAAAATTTTCTAAGTTATTCTCCATGGTGAGCCGTGAGTGACCAAAGGAGAACTAAGCTATTTCTTCAAGTTTTCTATACAAAAAGTGTGGCAAAACATCACTTGAAGACAAAGGAAGAAAGTGAACAAGGTAACTTCCCTTGGATTGAAAATTTTCTTGGTTTTTCTTCATGAAAACCGTGGGGTGAATAGTGAATTAAGATGGAAAATTTTTGGTTGTTTTTCATTAAGTTGATGAAGGGTTTTGTTAAGGTTGTAATAAGTAAGAAAACCATGTAAATTGTTTAAAGAAAAACCAAATTTTGGTTGGTTTTTCAAAGGAAAATCCGTGGGTTACCTTAGGTAACCAATGAGAAAAAGTTGTGGTTAATTGCTAACATGCTTTCTAAGTTGAAATTGGTGAAGAATAAAGCATGAATTTCATTATGGAAAAGTTTGAAAAAAAATTTTGTTGTACATTACCTAAAGTGGCCGTGGGAAATACTTAGGGTTTTGGTGAAAATTTTGCATGTTTCATATGATGTTTGGTTAATTGAAATCATGCATTTTATGATGTGAATGATGAAATTTTGATTGAAAGCATGAAACAAAAATGATGGCATGTGTTTTCTTAATGTGGCCGTGAGTTATGGGAGGCTTAAAAACCCTAAGAATTTGGTTGAAAAGTACAAGGAAATGGGCTTGAAAAAGTGTTAGAAAAATGGCATTGAATAGCCTAAAAAGTGGTTGAAAAGTTTGAGAAATTTTGGTTCGGTTTGGTGGTGAAAACCGAAACCAAATTAAGGGCAAAATTGTGAAAAAAATTTTGTAATGTGGGTGATAATGTGAAATTGGAGATTTGTGAGCTTTTATGTAAAAGTTTGGAAAACTTTTACATAAAATAGGCTTGTGGTATAGTACGTGGCAGGTACATATGGTTCGAGGCGTACCTAACGCCGGTAGCCTTAAAATTACACCGAAATGCTGCCGAAATTTCGAAAACGGCTTTCGGGGTAAAATAGGAATTAAAAATAAAAGTTTAGGGTCGGGTCGGAAACCCGAGTCCCTAACGGAAAATTGAATAAGGAAAACCTAAGGGGTGGTTCGTGAATAGTAATCCGTCCCCTAAAAATGTAAAATGCGAGTGAAACGGAAAACCGACCCCGAGGGGGGGCGTTTTTGGAAATAAAATAAAGGTCCGAGTCGGGAACGGAAAATCCGAGCCTCGGAGACCTAGGTCGGGAATGTCTAGATGAACGTTTTAAATACTAGTGAAACGTCCATTTGAGGCTCCGAAACGATAGAAAATCACTAAACCGACGTAAGGGTCGGAATAGTGCTTCCCGAGAGTCGGGAAAGTGAAAAATGGAAATAAAATAGAAGCGAACCCGGTAATGATTAGAAAAGAGTCAGAAAAGTTCCTGAGGGCCAAAAATGCAGTCTGGATCAATAAAATTCCGTCAGGGGCAAAACTGCAATTTTGCCAAAATATAGGGGCAAAATCGTAATTTTACAAAAGTTGGGAAAAATTGGGAAAATGATAAATAAAGCCCAAAAAGTTGTAAATAGGTTCTATTTAAGCTTTTTAATAAAAAATAAAAGCTATAAATGGAAATGAAATTAACAGACAAAGTTTGTCTGTAGGATCCAAAAATCGACCTACAAGGAGGGCGATCAAAGATCCTAGAGAGAAAAGGAGAAGAGATTGATAAGGTAAGTACAGACATTTAATTGTCTACTCACGAATGGACTTACCATAAAGTTGTGTTATATATATATACACATTTAAGCTATTCAGTTTGTGACATGATACTAACATGTTCACGAGAATGGTAAGCAAGATTAGAAAAAGAAAAGAGGAATAAGTTAAGTCAGATAATAAGACTTAAAAGTTAAGGTTGGCGTACCAGCCTCCCCAGTTGTGAGGTTCCCAGATAGCCTCCACCCCAGAAGTGTGGCGCTGCCTCGTTAATAATGAGGTAGTTTATGGCTTAACTTCCTGCCTCCACCCCAGAAGTGTGGCGCTGCCTCGTTAATAATGAGGTAGTTTATGGCATGACCTACTACCTATAAGGTCAGTAGTCCAGAGATGACCTTAGGGTTGATCGGTGGGTCGCTCCCCTGATCCTCTATTGGTCTGCGCGCACTAGGTACGTCCAACCACGGGCCCACAAGTGAAAGATTAAGCAGATAAAGTAAAGCAAAGAAAAGAAAGAAATAGAATAGAAAGAACAAGCAGTATAGGACTAAATAAAATAATTGGTCCTAAGTTGACTAACCCTAGAGTGGTCTATTCAGCTTATTTACTTGTATGTATGTTTGTACTTACTGAGCTTTAGCTCATTAGTCTATTCGTGCTGTAGGTAATAAAGGAAAACAACCAGCAGTATGAAACAAGAGTAGCGGACTGGCAGGCAGATCCCAGCGATGTCATGGACGGGTTATGGTTCCGTTTCGCAGAATTCCGCTGTACTCAAGGTGTAAAAGAAAGAAAGTGTAATAGTGAGATATGTGTATAAAGACAAGACAGGATGGTAGTATGTAAAGTAGTGAAACAAGCTTAAAAGTATGTTTCTATTTTACGTACTTTAAAGTAACAAGACTCCAAAATATATTTTGGGAAAAAGTATTAAGAAGTACGTATATATTTATTTATACACAATTTTCAAGAGTTAGTAGTTTCCTCCAGTTAAAAAAAAATAAAAATAAAAAAAAATGTTCCTAGCTTTTCAAGAACAAATCTTTTAAACCCCAAGGAGAAGAAAGTTATAGAGACAAGCAAGCTAAGTAAGACTAAGCGAAGAATAAAGAAAGCAAGCAAGATAAGGTGGACGACCTAAGCTAGAGGGGTCGCCCACAGTACCTACCTAGCCTATGATACATCCTAAACAGGCAGCCCTAACTCTTTTTTTTAAGTCTCACGTACCCACTTTCGACGGCACGGGCACAGAGATGGATGCCGACTACTGGTTTGATGCCATTCGCAAGCAGCTAAAGTTGACCGCCACACCCACAGAGTTGTGGGTTGAGTTTGCTTCCAACAAGCTAGTGGGTTTAGCCTCTACCTGGTGGGCTAGTATCGAGGATGGTTTGACAGAGGAGCAGAGGTCTTCTTGGACAGTTTTCGAGGAGCGTTTTCACGAGCGTTTCTTTTCAGCTCAGTTCCGCGACAGAAAAACTAGGGAGTTCGTCCGTTTGAAGCAAGGGTCAATGTCAGTGTAGGAATATGAAGCCAAGTTCACTGAGTTGGCTCGGTATGCAAAGAATCAGGTTTTGGATGAAGCTACTAAGTGTCTCCGCTTTGAGGAAGGGCTTAGCCTTTATGTGAAGAGGGGTGTACAACTGTTCCAGATCAGGGATAGCTACCAGCAGATAGTTACTAAGTCGTTGACAGTGGAAGAGGGCGACAAGGAGTTCCTTGAAACTCGTAACAGAAATAAGTCTGGACCAATCCACAACAAGTCTCAGCACAAGTCGCAGACTCCTTACCAGAAGAACCAGCAGTCTCAGGGATCGGGTTCTCATAAGTTTTCTGGACAGCGGCAGGGTTGGTTGAATGTGATTACCTGCTTCGAGTATGGTGATGAAGGCCACAAAAGAAATGTCTGCCCGAAGAGACAGTCAAGAGATAATGCTCATAGACATCATCATCAGCGGAATCAGAATGGTCTTCCACAGAGGCAGCAGATTACTTCCCAGTCTTCGCAGTCATAACGCCCTCAGGTTCTGGTTCCCTATCAGCCTCAGCGCACGAGACAGTACACTGCGCCTTATGCTCCGCATGCTACACCGCTACAGCAGTCCCCAGTGCCGAGTTATCAGAGACCACCACCACAGGGTTAGAGTACGGGCTATCAGTGAGGAAATACAACTTAAAATCGTGGTAAGGCACCACAGGTACACACTCTTGGAGCTGACAGCATGGAGATAGGTCATACACCGACTGCATTAGATGGTATAATTCCTATCTTTGGTACATATGCACATGTTTTGTTTGACACCGGGGCTACACACTCTTTTATAGCCCAACATTATGCTCGTTCACTTGGTTTAAAACTGCAAAATCTTGACTCTCCCTTATGTGTGAAATCCCCGTTGGGCACGACTACCGTTAGTGATGGGTGTCAAGCCTATGTTTATGTTGGGGATGTTTGTTTGGAGGCATCACTTGTGGTAATGCCTATGTTTGCTTATGATGTTATTCTGGGATATGACTGGCTTTCCCGATATGAGATTATGCTTGATTGTCGTAATCATCGCGTTATCTTTACAACTGATTTCAGACATGTGGTGTCCTATCAGTTAAGCTTAGTTTCAGATGTTGATAGATCTGCTCTGAGGTTAGTGTCGAAGAGTAGACAGGGTATTCTTTGCTTTTTATCCTTGTGTGCAGTGGAAGGATCCAGTTCTGAAAAGAGTACCCAACCTATACCTGTTGTCGATAGTTTTCCAGATGTTTTTCTAAAAGCTTTTCCAAGTTTACCGCCTCATCGAGAAATAGAGTTCGTATCGACTTAGTTCCCGGAACAGCTCCTTTTGCTTCTGCTCCGTATCGTATGGCACCTCTAGAGATGAAAGAGTTGAGCAAGCAGCTGGATGAGTTGAAATCGCTGGGCTTTATCTGAGACAGTAACTCACTTTGGGGTTCGTCAATCCTTTTTGTGAAGAAAGCTGACGGTTCGCTACGTCTCTGTGTGGACTACAGAAAGCTTAACAGTGTGACCATCAAAAATAAGTATCCGTTACCATGTATAGATGACTTGTTCAATCAGTTGGGTGGAGCTTGTTTCTTCTCCAAGGTTGATTTGAGATCCGGTTATCATCAGCTTCGTGTTAGAGAGGAGGATATCCCGAAGACAGCGTTCCGAACAAGGTATGGCAGTTATGAGTTCTTAGTAATGCCTTTCGGTTTGACAAACGCACCAGCAGCCTTCATGGATATGATGAATAGAGTCTTCCGACCTTTTCTTAATAAGTTCGTCTTCGTATTCATCGACGACATCCTCATCTACTCCTGAACTCGTGAAGATCATGCACAGCATCTCAGTATAGTTTTACAGATTCTTTGTGAACATCAGTTGTATGCCAAGAAATAAAAATGTGAGTTTTGGATGACAGAGGTTAAGTTTCTCGGGCATATCATCTCAGGAGATGTTATATCAGTTGAACTATCCAAGGTTGAAGCGATTCTTAAGTGGGAACGACCGAAGAATGTTCTAGAGATCCGAAGCTTCTTGGGCTTAGCGGGATATTATCGACGTTTTGTACAGGACTTCAGTAAGCTCGCCGCTCCCCTCACCAATCTGACAAAGAAGGATGTACCTTTCGTTTGGGACAACAGCTGTGAGTTAGTTTTCCAGGAGTTAAAGAGTCGTTTGACGTCTGCACCTATCCTTATCATTCCGGATCAGGATCAAGTATATGACGTCTACACCGATGCTTCTCATCAAGGTCTTGGAGCAGTTTTGATGCAACAGAACCGAGTTGTCGCTTATGCCTCACGACAGCTGAAATAACATGAACGAAACTACCCTACACACGATCTAGAGTTAGCTGCAGTAGTGTTCGCGCTTAAGATTTGGCGTTGTTATCTGTATGGTGCCAGTTTTAGACTGTTTTCAGATCACAAGAGTTTGAAATACCTAGCTACACAGAAAGATCTCAACCTGCATCAGAGAAGATGGGTAGAATACATGCAAGACTACGACTTCCAAGTCGAGTACCATCCGGGTAAAGCAAACGTAGTTGTAGATGTACTAAGTAGGAAAAGAGAGGCAGTTCCCAATCCTGATCATGATGCTTCTATAATGACTATGCAGATAGATGAGTGGGAAAAGGACAGAGTTCTTATAGCTTATCAGGTTCGTTTTGGTGAAGTTCAGGGTCACCCAGTGCTATACAACTTAGTGATGGAACCAGACTACGTGCAGAGGATCAAGGAGAATCAGTTGGCAGATACACGTTTCGTTGACATCTAAGATAGATTGTTAAAGGGCAAGCATGTTGCAGAGTGGTCGATGGACACCAGTAGAATTCTTTACAACGAGGGTCGCTTAGCAGTGCCACACATTCCAGAGCTTATACAGGAGATCTTGTCAGAGTTTCATCAGTCGAGGTTCGCCATGCACCCAAGTGGAAACAAGATGTATCAAAACCTAAGACGACAGCTTTGATGGAGAGGTATGAAGTTAGATGTGAAGAATTTCGTAGCCAACTGTTTGACGTGTCCGAAGGTAAAGGCAGTACAGGAGAGACCCGCAGGTCTGCTCTAACCACTTCCAATACCTCGGTGGAAGTGGGATAGTATAGGAATGGACTTCTTAACCGGCTTACTGAGAGCACAGGATGGATCTGATGGAGTCTGGGTAGTTGTAGATCGTCTCACGAAGACCGCGCACTTCATCCCGTTCAAGACGACTTGCAGCAGGAACCAGCTAGCCTAGCTTTACATGAGGAACATAGTCAGATTGCATGGAGTCCCTTCAGTGATCATTTCTGATTGTGATACGTGCTTCAACGCTCGCTTTTGGAAAAGTCTACAAGAAGCTCTAAGCACAGAACTGAACTTCAGTACCGCTTTTCATCCGCAGACAGATGGTCGGTCGGAGAGTCTCATACAAATTCTCGAGGATATGCTACGTGCCTGCGTTCTTGATCTTGGAAATGGATGGAGCAAACACCTCTACATGGCAGAGTTCGCATACAACAACAGTTATCAAGCGAGTATAGAAATGGCACCCTTTGAAGCGTTGTACGGAAAGCCTTGTCGATCACCCATCTATTGGGTTGACAACCAGGAAGCAACCGTGGGTGGACCCGATATGATCCTAGACCAGTACGAGAAGATTGCCATCATCAAACAACGACTTCTAACAGCACAGAGTCGACAGAAGAGCTATGCAGATCAACGCAGAAGCCATTAGAGTTCGAGGTCGGAGAGTTTGTATTGCTAAAGGTGTCACCGAATAAAGGTATCTCTCGTTTCGGAGTTAAAGGGAAGCTAGCACCGCGTTACATTGGACCTTTCGAGATCATACGCAGAGTTGGTAAGGTTGCATATGAGCTGAAGTTACCCGACACCTTGAGAGTGCACAACGTTTTCCATATATTGATACTGAGGAATAGTGCACGAACAGATTCCAAAGTCATTTCAACAGATGATGTAGAAATCCAACCAGATGTCTCTTACGTCGAGGTTCCGGTGAAGATTTTGGATCGTAAGGTCAAGCAGCTGAGAACGAAAACAATACCCATGGTGAAGAGGAAGCCACATGGGAAACCGAGAAAGATATACGCGAGAACCATACTGAATGGTTCACTAAGCAATAGAGTACATGTAATGTAGTCGACCTAAGTTTGTTTTGTAACCCTACTCTGTTCATGGTGGTAGATATACCACTATATGTTTTGAAAGGTGCATTTAGATTGCTTAATGAAATGAGAAGTTATTCATATTCTTATTCTCTTCTTTAGTGTGGAGTAATTCTTAAAGTTTCGAGGACGAAGCTATTTTTAGTGGTAGATATTTGTGACGCCTTAAATGTTATTTAAGGGTCAATATATAATTTAAATTAAATTAGTGTGCCAAAAATTAATTAAAAATCTTTTGGAAACCCTAGGTTGGTTTCGTAGTCAAATTCCACTTAAAAAGTCAACAATTTTAACTTAAAAAAAAAAAAATATTCGGCCATTACTTGGGATTTTAATTAAAATTTAAATTCCACAAATCCAAGGAGGATTCAAACTCAAATTTCATCCCTTAAATAAAAGAAGAAGAAATTCGGACCTAAAGTATAGGAAATAAATGAGATTTTATTTGAATTAAAAGCTAGGTCAAAACTCAATCAAAATTCAAATTATTTTTCCTTAAAAACTAATGGGTAATTTTGGTCACTTGAGGAGAAATAAGGAGAGAAAAACCTAGCCTTAAAACAGCACAAAAACTTTCCCTTTTGCCCCTCAAAAGATTCGGCCAAACAAGGAAGCAAAAAGGAAAGAAAAACCTAGTATAAAAACCCTCTTTCAACTCTCATTCACCTTTCCTTCCTCTCCCAAAATTCAGCCAGCCTCCCCTTGTTTCCTCTCTGAATTCTCCTCTCCCCACAATACACCAAAACAGCAAGCAAAAACCTACCTAAAGGCAGCTTAAAGATTCAACTCCTTTTGAGACAAAAACAAGGTGAGAAATCAACTTTTTCCTTTTTTCTCCTTTTGATTTTAAATCCGAAATTTTTATGGTTTTTCTCCATTGTTTTCCCTACTGTTTTGAAGACTCCAACACTCACACAAATTCAGTCAAAAAGGAGACCAAGCATCAAAAATAGTGCAGCACAAATAAGGTGTGATTTCTCTCTCTAAAACCCTAAAAATTTTGCCTCATTGATCCCCTTTCAAAAACCCTATTATCACATGTGAAAATTTTATGATTTTTTGTCAATTTGATTCTTGGGTTATGTGAATGACATATAAATAAGGTTCTCCATGAAATTTCATGATCATTGGATGAAAATTGAATTAGTTTGAGGCTAATTGAAACTCGGACAAGAAAAACGAAAATCTGGAAATTACCATATGAATAGTAAACTTGTGTCAGCCATAACTTGAGTTTTAAAAATGATTTTCGAGTAAATCTTGAGCCTAAAATTAAATTCAAGATGTCCCCTAAATGCTTGCAAAATTTCAGAACCAAACTCATCCATTGGCCTAGTCAAAATATTTTTCTAAGATCGGTGGACAGAACTACCAGTTTTTGAACTGAAACCGAAACCTTGATTTTATGCCTAAAAACAACCCCTCGGTTTTTGGCCTAGTTGAGTAACCAAACGATGTCTAAAAATTATAAATATTATATGGAATTAAAGCTATGGATGTCTTGTTTAACATATTTAAAATTTAGAATTTTTGGGATTAAAAATGAATTAATATTAATTTTACATTCAGCCTAGGTCAATCTGCCCATGTCCAGTAATATCCTAACTTAAGGTTTTTCACAAATTTTAAATCCCAAATGTTTATTAAACATTTTAAAATCCTTTTGTGGCACACTAAAATGATTGGATGATTAGGTCTAGACCTAGACTGATCATATATTGTGATTATAGGATTTATTTGACGTTCTTGCTTGATTTGTGGATCACATCATCGCAACACTTGTGCGATAATCGAGGTAGGACTTTCTAGCCTTTTCTGGGAGTAGTCAAGTGTTTTAAATTTCCCTATTTTATCGATGGTATGCTGTTTTTCAGTTTATGAAATTATTATACTGTTTTTGATGGAATAAATGCATGCAACGTGTTTTGTAATTAAAGCGTGTTTTGATTTATGGCATAATATAACTTGGTAAACACCATCTTTTGAATAATCCGGTGAACATAATTGAGCTCTAGTTCACGATCATTGTAAATGATACGTGCGTCCTAAAGTTGACGCCATGGGGGAAGGTCCCTAAACTTGCGCAGGGCCGTTCGGCCTATTTAGACCGTAACGAGATGATCTAGGATAATTCAATTTGAGGCACGTATATTAAAGCTACGACAAGTCCTCACTCAAAATATGATGGTTTATTTTAATGATTTAATTTTTTTTAATATTGAGGCACGTATATTGTAGCTACGCTAAGTCCTCAGCAGAATAAAACTTGTATTAAAAATGTTTTTCACGAAATTGTTGATTATTTTTTTTTGAAATGATTATTATGCCATGTATTCTTAAATTGTTGATTATCTTTAGAAACGAATATTATGTCATACTTTTAACTGTTACCTGTTTAACCCACCTTTGTTTCTGTCCTACTGAGCCAGCGCTCACGTCTCTTTTCTTTGTGCTTTCGAAATGACTACTTCCAGGTGCGGGAGGTAGCAGTTCTGAAAATCGTTGAGCTATCCGTTTCTACCAAAGATGATGCTATCCGTTTTCTTCATCTTCTTCTTTCTGTTTCTCGTTCTGATGTAATGAGACCTTAAGTTTGGACTTTATTTCACGTTATTTAAATTTCATGCTTGGGAATATTTTATGGTTGGTAATTTCTTTTGAAGACCGATCTTGTGTTTGATTTCCGCATTAAAAAGTATTTATTTTCTACTTTATTTTATTTTGTGGTTATGATGCTACTTTATAAATAATTAGGCTTAGCTAAATTATAATGTTGACCCGTTTTTCGTAATAAATGTTTTCTTTAAATCCCGGGTTGATATTATGATTTGGCTGCCGTGTCACGTGTCTAAATTTTGGGCCGTGACAGTGCTGATGCAGAATGGTAAGGTAGTTGCATACGCGTCGCAACAACTGAAGGAGCACGAAAGGAACTACCCTACGCATAACTTAGAGCTAGCCGTAGTAGTTTTTGCACTAAAGATATGGAGACACTACCTTTATAGCATCAGGTGCGAAATCTACATAGACCACAAAAATCTCAAGTACATTTTCATGCAGAAAGAGTTAAACATGAGGCAACGTAGTTGGCTCAAGTTGGTGAAAGACTACAACTGCGAGATCTTATATTACCCGGGAAAGACCAATAAAGTGGCCAATGCACTGAGTCGGAGGCACTCCACATCACTTATAGCCATCAGCGCCTTGCCAAGAGCTTTATAGAAGGATCAGTGTAGCAGTGAGATCGAGATTCTGTCGGGAAAATTATCCGTAATAACTCTCTAGTCGACACTCTTAGATGAGATCAAGGCTAGTAAAGAGCTCGATTTGTCCCTAACTAAGCCAAGGAATGAGGCTAAGGAGGGTAAAAACTTAGATTTTAAAGTCTCAGAGGATGGCATACTCTATTATAAGGGCAGAGTGTGTATGCTGAAAGAGGAAGAGCTCAGAAAACGGATCCTTTCAGAGGCTCACGAGACGTCGTATTCCCTATGTGACGCCCCGTGCCCTCAGCGACCCGGACCGTCACTGAAAACTATATTACTTAACTTGCTTCTTTAGCTTTTATTTATACTTTCTCTTTAAAACCGATACTTAAACTTGCTGAATTTAATACCATAAATTTAGAGGGATTTTTTTTTATATATACGTGTACGTATTTACTATTCACGTACGTATTTACTATTCACGTACGTATATTATTAAAATGCGGAATTTGAAAAACATAAGGATTTAAATTATACATACACAATTATATACTTGTTTATCTGATTATTATTCACCAGATACTATTTAAATATACTACTCATACATATACTGTTTACTGTTCTAAAATACCGTTTAACCTTTACTATTCAAAATACTATTTAACTATCACCATTCAAAATATTATTTACCCATACTGTGCGGAAGAATACTCGCGGTGTATCCATAACCTCATCCTCACATCCACCTCCGCCACCATCATCGTCCCTTGATGTTTACGCTATAGGATGCTTACCTACAGCATGAACACACTCCGTGAGCTTTACGCCCAGTAAGTACAACATGTTAACCGCAAAACATGTTGAAAACATAGCACATACGTAAAATCATAGGCATGACATATATCACTTAATAAATCACATACCATATAAGCATATCACATATCAGCTCACATATCATGTCATCACATAACATGTCATAACAGTGAATATAAAACTTCACATACTTTATGCATGACAGAAGCATCGTGTACTGTATGCACTCTACTGAAAAAGAAAGCATAGCGAACTATAACTAATGCATGGTCCGATTATGTTCATTTATGCTTCAAACTTCTCTTTTCTTTTCTTGTCTATTTAGGGCCCATGTGTCAGTACCGTGTGCGCGCAGACCAACGGTAACTCCCGAGGTCAACTAATGCCGAAGAGTCATCAACTGATACTCAACTTTTGGCCTTAACTTTCTTTAACTGGAAACCCCTTCGACTGAAGGAGCCGGTACGACACACCTATTTATTTCCATCTTGTTTAACTGTTCTAGCCATACGCTTCTCTAAGCTGTCCCCAATCCTACGCAGTAGGGATCTATGGCTTCTATCTTGTTCTTTCACCAATCTACTCGATTGTGAAACTATATGCTTTTATGTATGCTGTGCAGCATCGTGTGCAAGATACATACTTAAAAGACTGGAAAAGCATCATTTTAAATTCATTTTATCCATGCTGTAGGCGGAGTTGTACTTACCTGTCATCAGATAGTTTATACTCTCGCCTTCGTCACAATACAGGTACCTCCCTGTAATCATAATACATTTCGTTAACATTTACTCTTAGGTCACTGTGGTCATTAGTGACTAATAAAAACTCTATCGTTAGTGATACCGATCCTTGTCGGTACTAATTGCCCTCTTCTTAAGAATTTGATTTTCTAATCGTGGTTAATTAATTTATTTGCTCAATAAATTAATTCACGTCGCTCTTAGGTCACTCTATCATTAGGAACTAATAAACTTATCGTTGTGTGGTACCGATGCCTATCGGTACCCAACTGCTCTACTTTGGGAAATCTGATATCTAATTTTTAATCGTGCTTGATTAATGTGTCTACTTAACAAATTAATCACTGTCTCCCACTATCCCATTCCGACTTGGTCCTTGACTGGCTAACCGACCAGTCAACTGACTGAATACCTCTCATATGACCATTTAGCCTGTCGGGTTACCGTTACCAATGTAATCGCCCCAAATTTTATACTTAGATCACACCCGCCCCTCGGGTGGCACTATTCTGATCTAGGGTCGTTTTCTTACATTTCGAGATTTCTAATTTGGCGGTTCACTAATTCCGTAAACGTCCGCCCTTCTTTCCTGGACCTAGGTCATCGAGGGGGCTCGGGTTTCCATCCCGATCACATTTTCATCCCTCGTTTCCAAAAATATCCCTTTGTGCCGTTTTAGAAATTTCGGCAGCATTTCCGCTTAATTTTTGGGTTTCCGGCGTTTAGGAAACGCCTCAAAACCATCTAACCTATTCTAACCTGCCACGTACTAAACCAGAGGCCTAATTTTTACGTAAAAGCTCCGCTTTTTACGTAAAAATATTCACATTTCCTCACCTTCTCTTTTTCGACATTTCATCCCTTTTTCTTACAATTCCTCAAGTCAGTAAACCATAATTCATAGATAATTATTTCCAATAATAAATTGAGGAATCAAGGGATCAAAACCACTACCAAAATCGTTCCCGTCGGCGGTCGGACGAACCGTTCGGTCTCGACCGCACAATCTTTGAATCGACGTTCTCCACTTTTGAAACTCCGGTTTGCAAATCCGATACCGCAGATGTGTCCGGAACGTCGAAAATAAGCCAACGGGCCATTCTTCAATTTTCGGTCTCCGGGTCGCCGTTGACCGGCGTTGACCGCCGTTGACCGGCGTTGACCGGTCGTTAACCGGCGTTGACCACGGCGGCGATGGGAGTGGCGACCACCATCTTGAAGAGCTCGACGAGAGGAACCCATTGGTGGTGTCAATTTCACCAATCGAGGCTCCTATCACCGGAAATCGTCCCTCGAAAAGTCAGCGACGGCGGCGGTGTTGGATCTTCATTTTCCGGCGTTGTTGCCCAAAATTGATTTGGGGCTTTTGATCTACGTGTTGTTCTGAGCATTTTGATACCGACCTTGCAACTCAAATACGCCGGAATAGTGAGATCCGACGGCGGCGACGGCGAACCTTGGGCGGCACGATCCGGCGGCTGTTGACGTGAAATGAAGCCTGGGTTTTGTTCTACTCTTCACCACGAATCCATTGGGACAGGAATCGTGGCATTTGGACTTCGGACGGCGGAGATACGGCGGTTTGAAAAATTCGGCCACCGGCAGCTTTGGGCGGCGCGTGCGGCGTGCTCCGGCGTCGGTTCGGTCGACTCGGCCCACCGTTGGAATCAGCTCGTCGAGAGCTTTCCAATGGTGCCGGCGGTGTTGAAAACGGAGGTCGGATTCGACTGATGGTTACTGTTCACCTACAGGTGGTGTGGGGAGAAAAAGATAGGAAAAAAAAATAATGGGGGCCCTTTTTGCAAAATCTAAAAATTTCGACCCCTTTATACTAATTTTTTGAAAAATTTTAAGATAGGCTATACTGACTAATTTGGGCGTGCTGAACCCAAATATATCAGTTTTATTTTCGTCCGAGGTCATCTCGACCAGTTTCCCGATACTGCATGGTTCCCGGTCAAAAATTACTTTTTGTGCTCAAATGACTAATTTAAGCATTCTGATTCCAAATATATCAGTTTTATATCAAGAAAAGGTCATCTTAACCAATTTCTTGATACTGTGGTTAGGCCTACACTGTGTTGACACTGTGCACGCATAACGAGGCGTTTTCGCGTGAAATTTCAAACACAGTCTCCCTTGACTAATTTGGACGTGCTGATTTCAAATTTATCAGTTTTACATCCATCTGAGGTCTTCTAGACCAGTTTTCAGGATCTGTATGATCCCATCTCGAAAAACGTGTCAGGTGCCCGATTGACTAATTTAGGCGTCCTGAGTCTAAATATATCAGTTTCGGGGTGAGAAAAGGTCGTCTTGACCCTCATCCCGATACTGCGTATCTTTTAAACAAAATCTACATTTTGTGCTCAATTGACCAGATTGAGCCTGCTGACTATTAATATATCAGTTTTATGTCAGATTAAGGCCGTCTTGGCCACTAACCTGACACTGCGTATCACACTGTTCACTAATCACTATTCACTATCTGACTGACTAATCTGAGCGTTCTGACTCCGATTTTGTCAGTCTCTGGGCGAGAAGAGGTCATCTAGATCACTTTTCTCCATACTGTACATCTATTAGGGCAATTATCACTGCTGCGCTCAGATGACCAGTCTGAGCATACTGATGACTAGCTCATCAGTTCTGTATCATGAAATGGTCGTCTAGACCGGTTTCTTGATATTGCGTGTCTCAACGCATACTCACATAATAGGGTGGACCGATTTCACTGTCGGTTGCCCCTTTCACTGCATAAATAGTAATTAAACGTTACTATACTCGTTTAATTCATTCAACTGAAAAGCACATTGTGCTTATTAACTTAATTACATCATTACATAGTAATTAAGTTTCATAATTCATGAGAGTCATTACAGTGGCTCTCGGCTCATTACACAGCCTTCTACACGGACTCTTACACGTCGTGTGTAACACAACACGGGCGTGTGCATTTCAGACACGAGCGTGTACTAGTTGAGACTACTCAACACGGTCATGTCTTTGAAACACATTCATCTATTCGAGCGGTATGAGGCCTCTTACACGGCCGCGTACTTGACCGTGTTACAGTACACGGCCATGTACACTTACACAGCTACTAATAGATACACAGTCCGAATGGCACACGGTCACTCACACGGCCGTGTACCTGACCGTGTTACTTAAGTTGTACTAAAAGACATTAAATTATGTACATTTTATTCCTTAATGACTTATTACAGGTAAGTAGGTGCCATGAAAATGGCGGTCATTACAACCTACCCCCCTTACAAAATTTTCGTCCTCGAAAATTAGAATAATTCCGGGACGTCTCTTCTCATGTCTTCTTCCCATTCTCATGTGGCTTCCTCAACACTATGATTCCGCCACAACACTTTTACTAGTGGTATACTTCGTTCCTAAGTACTTTCTCCTTTCTAACTAGGATCCGCACTGGTCTCTCCTCGTATGTCGAATCAGCGTATACTACAACGGATTCTTGGCTAAGAACATAGGAGCTGTCTGGCACGTACTTGTTCAGTATGAAGACGTGAAAGACGTTGTGCACTGTAACTAACTCGGGAGGAAGCGTTAGTCTATAAGCCACCTTCCCGGCTTTCTCTATTATCTCGAGGGTCCTGTGTACCTAGGACTGAGCTTTTCTTTCTTTTCGAAATGCACCACCCCTTTCATGGGTGCCGCCTTGATAAAGACCAAGTTTCTTACTTGAAACTCAAGGGGTCTACGGCACTTATCGTCAAAATTCTTCTGTCGACTGTGCGCTGTATCTAATGTTTCTCGTATCAGCTTCACGTCTGCCATGGTATTCTTGATGATGTCTGAGCTAACTAGTCGGTTCTCTCCAAACTGGTACTAATGAGCCAGAGATCTGCATTTCCTTCCACAATGTGTCTCATACGATGCCATTCCTATCTAGAAATGGTAGTTGCTGTTGTATGAGAACTCGCTCAATGGTAGCTTCTGATTCCAATTTCCTTTGAAGTCTAGGACGCAGGTCTCAACATGTCCTCTAACATCTGTATGGTCCTCTTAGACTAACTATCGGTCTGAGGATGAAATGCTATGCTGAACTCTCACTTGGACCGTAATGTAGCCTGAACACTTCACCAAAAATCTGGAGGTAAAGTGTCCACTACGATCTGAGACGATCGACTCTGGTACTCCGTGTCGTTTCACGAACTGTGCCGCATGGATTCTGCTAGTCATTCCACCAAGTAGCTAACTTTCATTGCTAAAAAAAAAATTAACTGATTTCATCAGTCTGTCTATAATCACCCAGATTGCGTCATTATCATTTGACGCCTTCGGCAGTCCGACTACGAATTTCATCGTAATCTGGTCCTATTTCCACTCGGGTAGCTTAATTTCGTACGATTATCTTACTGGGCGCTAGTGATTTGCCTTAACCTTCTGGCATGTAAGGTATCTGGCAACGAACTTGACAATGTCATTCTTCATTTCAGGCCACCAAAGCTTTCCTTCAAGTACTTGTACATCTTATTCTCTATCGGATGTATGGAATATGACGTCTCGTAAGGTTCCAAAAGGATTCGCTTCTTGAGTTCTTCATCTTTCAGAACACACACTCTATCTCTGTAGTAGAGTATGTCGTCCTTAGGAATCTTAAACTCTGAACTTTGGTCCTCTATAGCCTCCTTTTTGAGCTTGTTCAGGGACAATTCGAAGCTTTGACCGATCTTGATCTCTTCTTGGAACGTCGATTGGAGGGTCATGTCAGAAAACCTCTTTGTCAAAATCTTAATCTCACTGCCGCATAACTCTTTTGTAGCGCTTCCTGACAAGGCACTAATAGCCATAGGCATAGTAATATGCTTCTGACTCTGCGCATCAGCCACCTTTTTGGCTTTCCCCGGATGGTATAAGATCTCACGGTCGTAATCCTTACCAACTCTAGCCATCCATGCTACCTCATGTTGAGCTCTTTTTTTGCGTGAACATACACTTGATGCTCTGATGGTCGGTGTAAACCTCACACTTGGCTCCATACAGGTAGTGCCTCCATACTTTTAACGTAAAAACTACTGCTACTAGCTCCAGATTACGCATTGGGTAGCTCTTTTCAGGGTCTTTGAGTTATCGTGAAGCATATGCGACTACTCGACCACTCTGCATCAACACAGTTTCCAACTCGGTTTTAGATGCGTTACTTTAAATCACAAAGCTTCCTTGACCAGCATCTGGAATGGTCAGTATTGGAGTGCTTGTGAGTCTTCGTTTCAACTCTTGAAAGCTTTTCTCACACTTGTCGGTCCACTCATACCTCTTTCCCTTCTTGGTGAGTGCTGTGAATGGTGCGGCTACCCTTGAAAAACCCTCGACAAAATGTCGGTAGTATCCTACTAAGCCTAGGAAGCTGTGGATCTCCATCACGTTTCTCGGAGCTGGTCACACGCTAACTGCATCAATTTTCATCGGGTCCACAAATACTCCTTCCTTAGGGACTACGTGGCCTAAGAAATGGACCTTCTCTAGCCAAAACTCATACTTGGAGAAGTTGGCGTATAACTGATGGTCCTGTTGCATGCGCAAAATGATCCTTAAGTGCTCTTCGTGCTCTTCCTTCGTCTTAGAGTGTATAAGTATGTCATCGATGAACACAATGACAACTTATCCAAATAGCCCTTGAACATGCGCTTCATCCGGTTCATGAAAGCTACTGGCGCGTCTGTCAATCTGAGCGACATGAACAGAAACTCATAATGTCTGTACCGCGTTTGAAAAGCTGTTTTGGGTACATCTTCATTCCTGATTCGTAGTTGATGGTACATGGGATGTAGATCGATCTTCGAGAACACTGCAGCGTCTTAGAGCTGATCAAATAGATCATCAACCTGTGGCAACGGATGCTAGTTCTTAATCGTAATCCTGTTCAACTCTCTGTAGTCGATGCACATTCTTAGTGGTCCATCTTTCTTCTTCACGAATGGTATGGGTACTCTCCAGGGTGAATAGCTCTGTCGCATAAATCCCTTATCTATTTAGTCCTTTAGCTGGACTTGGAGCTCCTTTAGCTCTATAGGGCCTATTCCATAGGGGGCCTCACAGATGGGGCTGATTCTAGTAGACGTTCAGTCTCGAACGAGATCCCACACTCTGGTTGGAGTCCTGCAAGATCTTCTGGAAATATCTCCATGAATTCCCTGACTATCGGTACGTTGTCGGGTCCTATCTCTATTCCTTGAGTCTTATCTGCTACGTATACTAGGAAGTCCGTGCATCCACTGGATAGCATCTCGCGAGCCTTCACTGCTGATATCATCATCTTTAGTTACTATGGCGACAAACCCTTGTAGATGAACTTTTCACATCCGATTGGTTCGAAAACGATTTTCTGCCTTCAACAGTTTATGCCAACGTTGTGTCCTAAGCTCTTTTTTTTTTTTTTTTGACAGAATCTGATGATGCAACGAATGGGTGGCTCTAGAATCAAGTAGAACTAACGCATCAAAGTTGGCGATAGGAAGCTGGCCTGTTACGATTGCAGAAGTTACAGCTTCAACGTCACTCCCCGTGTAAGCATAGATTCTCCCTTAGCTGTCTGAAGCTTTCAGTATACGTTGTGTGATTGAAGGGTCTTCGATCCTGGTCTGGTTGGTGTGAAGTTGATTATTCCCAATGCGGGGTTGATTCTGTCAATTCTGCAGGTTGGAGTGGCAAAAAATTTTTTTTTTTGGCATAGTGGCCTTCCTTGCCACAGATGAAACAACCACTTGCTCTCTGCTTGCATTCTCCTGGGTGCCTCTTTCCGCATCTCGTGCACGTCGGGTATTGGCTATCATTCCTTCCTGGTCGTCTCTCTTCTGGGGAAATTCTTCTGTGAATCTTGATTGCCTTAATTCCCCTTTTCTCTTGTTGTTATGGGAATGCCTACTATTCTGGCCGGTTCCCACATTCTGCCCTCTGTATTGTGACTCGGGGTTCTGCTTCTCCTGAGCCTACTCGGCTTGCGTTTTCTCCTCCTTTCGTGCCTTAAAATTCTGCGCCTTTCGCTCCTTATCATGAGCCGACCAGTACTCGGCTCAGATAACCTTGCTGACACATTCTACTAGGGTCGCTGGTCCGTGGCTTCAGCTACAGACCTAAACTGTGATTTCCGTTCTGAACATCTTCAGCATTCGTCTGACTCTCTCCTTTTGGTAGGTACCAAATCTGGAAAAAAAAGTTGAGCCAACTGCTCAAATTCTTGACTACCTCCATAACAGTCACACTAACTTGGCGCAGGTTGTTGAACTTGTCTTACTGCGCTGCTAGTGCTTCCTCATTGAAGTACATCTCCTTGAATTCCTCAATGAAATCGCTCCAGCTCATCTCTCTGATGTTCCTCCTAATGGTTATCATCTTCCACCACTAATGTACCTCATAGCGCAGGGTGAAGGATGTGTACATCACTTTCTCTCTCTATCTGTTAACCCTATAAAATCCAAGATTACTTGGATATCCGTTAGCCAATCATCGGCCTCTATAGGGTTGGTGATTCTTAAGAATTCTAACGCTTTCATGCGTCGGAATCTCTCATACAAGTCGCCTTCCCTAGGGATTGGTAGAAAAACAATTGCTGTTACGAAAGCAGCCATTACTATAGGTGCTAGTGCCTCCTGTGTTAGAGGAGCTGCTTGCTCCCTAAGAGTTTCTTGGGCTGCTGGAGCCTCCTGTGCTGGCATCTCTACTGACTGTGGTGCCTGGGGTTGCTAGCCCAGCTGTTCCCTAAGCTGGTTTAGCTCCCGTTACTGGTTCTCCATCATCTCTCGCATGGCTGCGATCTGTGCTATCAACTCATCCTCTCAGGGTGCTGGGTTTAACTAAGCTCTCGTTCTTGTCATGTTTTCCTATGTAACCCTATCGTACAGCGGGAAAGGAAAATGTAAGTCTCTTAAATTCTGTACTTGGGACTCGTATCACATATTATTTTCTTTCTTACTTAACAATCTTACTTAAACGTTATGGATATAAATATACACACTATATCCATCTTTCTTTCTCTCATACTGTGATGTTCAATACAATTGCCACATTGTATTGGGACATCGTCTGAGTGCTAGGATTCGTCCTGCACTTTCTGTCATATCATACTCACACTTGTGGAAAAAATTTTTTATCTGCACCCTAAGGCAAAGCTTTACTGCTTATCTCATAATACATTTCACATAATATATATACATATATTCAAGATTCTAGTTCAATGGGAGTGACACACACTTCCCTTATACGATCCCAACAAGTACATTATGCTACAACTGACGGGGGAGAGCTACTGCTTCCCTCTATATTTTTTCATAACTAACATTCCCGCAGAAGGGTTACTACTATTGGAAGGACAATCCCGATTCAGTATCAGGCATCTCCTCATCATCACTATCGCTGAGTGAGTACTCCTCTGGGTTATCCTCTTCTTCTCAATCGAAACTGACCTCGTCATCACTGGCTATGATGACTTGGGGTTCGTACATCCCCATCTATTCGTCATTACTAAAGCGGTTGTGGATCTCCTCTCCCTCATCGTCGGGTTGGGCGTCGGAAAGAGTCTCGCTATCTTCCTCTTTTATGGGGTGTTCGGGAGATATACGGGCTGGTTCGGGGTTCTCCATCGGCTCCCTATTGCCCTCGTGTACTTCTGGCTGGTACTCGGCCATGAACTCTTCATCGACCAGTTGGGGTGCTGGTTCTATCGAGTCACCCTCCATAATGGCAGCTGCAATAATGCCTTGGGCTTGTGCAGGGTTCCCGGGGTTGAGCACTTTTCTCTCGGCATTCACTATCTCCTTGATAAGGCTTGCTAGTCCTGCCTGATCGCTCTTCTAATCCTGTTTGGCAAGGTCTCTTTCTCTCTTTGGGTCTTCTCCTGTCTTGATCCACTTTTGTCTCGGCATGTATTGTAGAAGTCCATATCGGTTCCTTGTAGCGAACAGCATACATTAGAGCTGTATCACCGGACATCAGCTGCAGTCTTTCAGTCCGATGAACCAATTCTCGTATATCCATAACTCTAGTGAACTTAGGCGGTTTCACTCCCTGCTTGCCCATAGAGAAAAACTAGGGTTGATGCTGGACTGCTCTCAGAGATTGGCTCGATTGTGGTATGGTGAAACTCGACACAGTTAAGAGCTCATCCTGGTCATAAGGATCCCGATACACACGAGAGTATCTTCCTGAGAGATATCAACAGCCAACAGGACTCAGTTATCTTGGTCAATGGCGTACAATCAGGGAATCACTTTGATAACATGAAACCAGTCCTGACATTCTCATGGAGTGTAGGAGTACTGTTTGCCACTCGAAACTTAGTGAACAACTAGCCCTGAAGATCGGTACAACTCGGGCAGCAATCCATGTTCTTTCTCTAAGCAGTTCTCTAGCAGTGCACGGTCGTGATTTTTCGTATAATGATCTCAGCATCTTTTCATCTTGTCCTCGCCATCATAGATTTCGTCGTTTCATTACTATAAAATGTCATCTTCAATAGATAAACATTTACCGACTAAAAATAAAACTAACTTACTTGGACAGATGAGGCAGGCATGTGGCGATGTGAGGTAGGATGGTAGGAAACCGCTCTGATACCAACTGTGACGCCCCGTGCCCTCAGCGGCCCGGACCGTCACTGAAAACTATATTACTTAACTTGCTTCTTTAGCTTTTATTTATACTTTCTCTTTAAAACCGATACTTAAACTTGCTGAATTTAATACCATAAATTTAGAGGGATTTTTTTTTATATATACGCGTACGTATTTACTATTCACGTACGTATATTATTAAAATGCGGAATTTGAAAAACATAAGGATTTAAATTATACATACACAATTATATACTTGTTTATCTGATTACTATTCACCAGATACTATTTAAATATACTACTCATACATATACTGTTTACTGTTCTAAAATACCGTTTAACCTTTACTATTCAAAATACTATTTAACTGTCACCATTCAAAATATTATTTACCCATACTGTGCGGAAGAATACTCGCGGTGTATCCATAACCTCATCCTCACATCCACCTCCGCCACCATCATCGTCCCTTGATGTTTACGCTATAGGATGCTTACCTACAGCATGAACACACTCCGTGAGCTTTACGCCCAGTAAGTACAACATGTTAACCGCAAAACATGTTGAAAACATAGCACATACGTAAAATCATAGGCATGACATATATCACTTAATAAATCACATACCATATAAGCATATCACATATCAGCTCACATATCATGTCATCACATAACATGTCATAACAGTGAATATAAAACTTCACATACTTTATGCATGACAGAAGCATCGTGTACTGTATGCACTCTACTGAAAAAGAAAGCATAGCGAACTATAACTAATGCATGGTCCGATTATGTTCATTTATGCTTCAAACTTCTCTTTTCTTTTCTTGTCTATTTAGGGCCCATGTGTCAGTACCGTGTGCGCGCAGACCAACGGTAACTCCCGAGGTCAACTAATGCCGAAGAGTCATCAACTGATACTCAACTTTTGGCCTTAACTTTCTTTAACTGGAAACCCCTTCGACTGAAGGAGCCGGTACGACACACCTATTTATTTCCATCTTGTTTAACTATTCTAGCCATACGCTTCTCTAAGCTGTCCCCAATCCTACGCGGTAGGGATCTATGGCTTCTATCTTGTTCTTTCACCAATCTACTCGATTGTGAAACTATATGCTTTTATGTATGCTGTGCAGCATCGTGTGCAAGATACATACTTAAAAGACTGGAAAAGCATCATTTTAAATTCATTTTATCCATGCTGTAGGCGGAGTTGTACTTACCTGTCATCAGATAGTTTATACTCTCGCCTTCGTCACAATACAGGTACCTCCCTGTAATCATAATACATTTCGTTAACATTTACTCTTAGGTCACTGTGGTCATTAGTGACTAATAAAAACTCTATCGTTAGTGATACCGATCCTTGTCGGTACTAATTGCCCTCTTCTTAAGAATTTGATTTTCTAATCGTGGTTAATTAATTTATTTGCTCAATAAATTAATTCACGTCGCTCTTAGGTCACTCTATCATTAGGAACTAATAAACTTATCGTTGTGTGGTACCGATGCCTATCGGTACCCAACTGCTCTACTTTGGGAAATCTGATATCTAATTTTTAATCGTGCTTGATTAATGTGTCTACTTAACAAATTAATCACTGTCTCCCACTATCCCATTCCGACTTGGTCCTTGACTGGCTAACCGACCAGTCAACTGACTGAATACCTCTCATATGACCATTTAGCCTGTCGGGTTACCGTTACCAATGTAATCGCCCCAAATTTTATACTTAGATCACACCCGCCCCTCGGGTGGCACTATTCTGATCTAGGGTCGTTTTCTTACATTTCGAGATTTCTAATTTGGCGGTTCACTAATTCCGTAAACGTCCGCCCTTCTTTCCTGGACCTAGGTCATCGAGGGGGCTCGGGTTTCCATCCCGATCACATTTTCATCCCTCGTTTCCAAAAATATCCCTTTGTGCCGTTTTAGAAATTTCGGCAGCATTTCCGCTTAATTTTTGGGTTTCCGGCGTTTAGGAAACGCCTCAAAACCATCTAACCTATTCTAACCTGCCACGTACTAAACCAGAGGCCTAATTTTTACGTAAAAGCTCCGCTTTTTACGTAAAAATATTCACATTTCCTCACCTTCTCTTTTTCGACATTTCATCCCTTTTTCTTACAATTCCTCAAGTCAGTAAACCATAATTCATAGATAATTATTTCCAATAATAAATTGAGGAATCAAGGGATCAAAACCACTACCAAAATCGTTCCCGTCGGCGGTCGGACGAACCGTTCGGTCTCGACCGCACAATCTTTGAATCGACGTTCTCCACTTTTGAAACTCCGGTTTGCAAATCCGATGCCGCGGATGTGTCCGGAACGTCGAAAATAGGCCAACGGGCCATTCTTCAATTTTCGGTCTCCGGGTCGCCGTTGACCGGCGTTGACCGGTCGTTGACCGGCGTTGACCACGGCGGCGATGGGAGTGGCGACCACCATCTTGAAGAGCTCGACGAGAGGAACCCATTGGTGGTGTCAATTTCACCAATCGAGGCTCCTATCACCGGAAATCGGCCCTCGAAAAGTCGGCGACGGCGGCGGTGTTGGATCTTCATTTTCCGGCGTTGTTGCCCAAAATTGATTTGGGGCTTTTGATCTACGTGTTGTTCTGAGCATTTTGATACCGACCTTGCAACTCAAATACGCCGGAATAGTGAGATCCGACGGCGGCGACGGCGACTGCGACGGTGAACCTTGGGCGGCACGATCCGGCGGCTGTTGACGTGAAATGAAGCCTGGGTTTTGTTCTACTCTTCACCACGAATCCATTGGGACAGGAATCGTGGCATTTGGACGTCGGAAGGCGGAGATACGGCGGTTTGAAAAATTCGGCCACCGGCGGCTTTGGGCGGCGCGTGCGGCGTGCTCCGGCGTCGGTTCGGTCGACTCGGCCCACCGTTGGAATCAGCTCGTCGAGAGCTTTCCAATGGTGCCGGCGGTGTCGAAAATGGAGGTCGGATTCGACTGATGGTTACTGTTCACCTACGGGTGGTGTGGGGAGAAAAAGATAGGAAAAAAAAATAATGGGGGCCCTTTTTGCAAAATCTAAAAATTTCGACCCCTTTATACTAATTTTTTGAAAAATTTTAAGATAGGCTATACTGACTAATTTGGGCGTGCTGAACCCAAATATATCAGTTTTATCTTCGTCCGAGGTCGTCTTGACCAGTTTCCCGATACTGCATGGTTCCCGGTCAAAAATTACTTTTTGTGCTCAAATGACTAATTTAAGCATTCTGATTCCAAATATATCAGTTTTATATCAAGAAAAAGTCATCTTGACCAATTTCTTGATACTGTGGTTAGGCCTACACTGTGTTGACACTGTGCACGCATAACGAGGCGTTTTCGCGTGAAATTTCAAACACAGTCTCCCTTGACTAATTTGGACGTGCTGATTTCAAATTTATCAGTTTTACATCCATCTGAGGTCTTCTAGACCAGTTTTCGGGATCTGTATGATCCCGTCTCCAAAAACGTGTCAGGTGCCCGATTGACTAATTTAGGCGTCCTGAGTCTAAATATATCAGTTTCGGGGTGAGAAAAGGTCGTCTTGACCCTCATCCCGATACTGCGTATCTTTTAAACAAAATCTACATTTTATGCTCAATTGACCAGATTGAGCCTGCTGACTATTAATATATCAGTTTTATGTCAGATTAAGGCCGTCTTGGCCACTAACCTGACACTGCGTATCACACTGTTCACTAATCACTATTCACTATCTGACTGACTAATCTGAGCGTTCTGACTCCGATTTTGTCAGTCTCTGGGCGAGAAGAGGTCATCTAGACCACTTTTCTCCATACTGTACATCTATTAGGGCAATTATCACTGCTGCGCTCAGATGACCAGTCTGAGCATACTGATGACTAGCTCATCAGTTCTGTATCATGAAATGGTTGTCTAGACCGGTTTCTTGATATTGCGTGTCTCAACGCATACTCACATAATAGGGTGGACCGATTTCACTGTCGGTTGCCCCTTTCACTGCATAAATAGTAATTAAACGTTACTATACTCGTTTAATTCATTCAACTGAAAAGCAAACTGTGCTTATTAACTTAATTACATCATTACATAGTAATTAAGTTTCATAATTCATGAGAGTCATTACAGTGGCTCTCGGCTCATTACACAGCCTTCTACACGGACTCTTACACGTCGTGTGTAACACAACACGGGCGTGTACATTTCAGACACGAGCGTGTACTAGTTGAGACTACTCAACACGGTCATGTCTTTGAAACACATTCATCTATTCGAGCGGTATGCGGCCTCTTACATGGCCGCGTACTTGACCGTGTTACAGTACACGGCCATGTACACTCACACAGCTACTAATAGATACACAGTCCGAATGGCACACGGTCACTCACACGGCCGTGTACCTGACCGTGTTACTTAAGTTGTACTAAAAGACATTAAATTATGTCCATTTTATTCCTTAATGACTTATTACAGGTAAGTAGGTGCCATGAAAATGGCGGTCATTACACCCTACATCCAGGAACTAACAAGTTATATAAGGACATGAAGGGAAGTTTTTGGTGGCCTGGAATGAAGAATGACGTAGCAGAATTCGTCACCAAATGCCTTATGTGTCAGAGAGTTAAGGCCGAACATCAGCGTCCAGCAGGAAAATTATATAAAATCGAGCTACCCGAATGGAAATGGGATCAGATTACGATGGATATCGTCGTCAAACTACCAAGGACATCTAGTGGAAATGACGCAATCTGGGTGATTGTAGACCGATTAACGAAATCAACCAGATTCCTAGCCATAAAGATCAGCTACTCGGTGGAACGACTAGCGGAAATTTACATGGCTCAGATTGTAAGGTTGCACGCGGTGCTGAAATCGATTATCTCAGATCTTGACAGACGCTTTACCTCTAAATTTTGACAGAGCGTACAAGCTGCATTAGAATCCAAGTTGAAGTTTTGCACGGCCTTCCACCTTCAAACCGACGGTCAGTCTAAGAGGACCATACAAACACTGGAGGACATGCTGAGAGCATGTGTCTTGGACTTCAAGGGAAATTGGGATTAAAAACTACCATTGATCGAGTTCTCGTACAACAACAGCTACCATTCCTCGATAGGGATGGCACTGTACGAGGCACTCTACAAGGGAAAATATAGATCCCCGGTCCATTAGCACGGGATCAGAGAGACACGTAACTAGCACGGACTTTGTCAGGGATACAACAGCAGCCGTGAAGCTGATATGGGAAAGACTAGAAACAGCGCACAGCTAGGAGAAGAGCTACATAGACAAGCGCCGTAGACCTCTCGAGTTTCAAGTGGGAGACTCGGTCTTTCTCAAGGTGGCACCCATGAAGAGAGTAATACACTTTGGATAGAAGGGGAAACTCAGTCCTAGATACATAGGATCGTTCGAGATTATCGAGAGAATCGGGAACGTAGCCTATAGATTAGTGCTTCCTCCCGAGTTAGCTTCGGTGCATAATGTCTCTCACGTCTCAATGTTGAAGAAGTACGTGCCTGAACTAAGCCAGATAGTCCACACGTCCTAAGCCGCGAACCCATCGAGGTGCATGCTGATCTGACTTATGAGGAGAAACCTGTGTAGATTCTGGCCAGAGAAGAGAAAGTACTTAGAAATAATATTATACCGCTCGTAAAGGTGCTGTGGCGGAATCATAATATAGAAGAAGCCACTTGGGAACGGGAAGAAGACTTGAGGAGAGACTTCTCGGACTTGTTCTAATTTTTGAGGACGAAGATTTTATAAAGGGGGTTGTAAGGACCGCTCCATTCCTGTAATTTAGAATTTCAATTAATGAGAAATTGAAAAAAAAAATTGATGCATTTTAGTGCAAAATTTGAAGAACACGGGCATGTACACGGCCATGGACTGTCCAGACTGTGCACGTGCGTGAGGCCGTGTGAGTAAACATGGCCGTATAAGTGAACACGATCAAGTACACGGTCGTGTAAGTGATCGTGTACTGATCGGGTTGTTAGAATGCCAAAATCCGTGTAACCATACATGGCCGTGTAAGCTGAACACGATCAGGTACACGGCCATGGAAGTGGTCGTGTATCGATGGTGCTATACACGTGCATGAAACCATGTAATTGAACATGACTGTGTAAGTGAAACACGACCAGGTACACGCCCGTATAGGAGGCCGTGTACTGTTCGAGAAAATAAAATTTCCCCAAAACACGATCGGGTTGAGTAGGCTCAACGGATACACGCCCATGTAGCCCGTGTAGCCCCTGTACACGCCCGTGTAGGGGGCTGTGTATAAGGAAGAAAGCCATTAAATTGACTTTCGCGAATTATAAAACTTAATTACGATATAATTAAGCAATTTAGTCGAAAAAATATAGTATAATTTCTAGTTGAGTAGACTAAACAGATACAGTACTGTTTAACTACTATCCATGCAATGAATTGTTAGGAAATGCCCTAAGCATTAGAGACATTTTGATGTATTTATTTTGAACTGGATAATAAAATTATATATAGAGGTTATTCATTACATTGCCGTCTGTCCTCGTCTTATTTACATGTTAAAGTAAATGTAAGCAAATATGGCTCACTAACTGCTTGTGTTAAAACTGTTAGAACGTTGCATGCAATGGACTTTTGTATGCAAGAAGACAATGTTCTAAAGTTAGCGGTCTAAACTATGGTCTGTAGTCTATGGGGTTAGACCGAGCATCTAACTCATGTTAAGACTATTATGTTGTCTAAAGTCTTGGAGGGGACGGTTTGTCTTGATTGTATGGAGCTGGACTCCCAAGTAAAGACATAGATATGTTGCTTGGTGGTAACATATTAGATCGGGACTAAAGCGTGATTGATCTACGTAGTCCGCGATGAGTGGATCAATTTGCTTTTGACGTTCATTGTGCAATAACCTTAATCCTGAGTAAATGAACTACTTCATGTATATGACTTGTGTACTTTGATGTTCCAATGGCTAAAGCGTCTCAGAGGTAGTAAGCTTATAGACCGGTTCGTTGGGTGCATGACTTGTATACGATGAAGGGTTTGTTTGCAGATATCGGAATCATAGCACTAAGGAGTTAAAGGTATCCTCTTAAAGGCATTATACTGAATGTGAAAATGGACAAGGCCTTGGGTCGTCTGCTGGGCGGATGACTTCTTATTCACATATGGTGAATAATCATTTTCTTAATTCGGTAGTATAATGGAACTTTAAGATAGCCTGATCAGTAGGATTAAACAGACTTTGACCTAAGGCTGATCATGGATATCATATGAGGGTTTTGCATATATGACAAGGTCATTGGATAGTAGCTCGTCACAGGCTTACGTAATACGGTATATAATTGGGAGTTCAGTTTCAGGTTTATAGTGGTGTGACTCTGAAATTAGTGATCATATGATTGAGTTGTTCGGTACAGAATGATGATCATATGGAATCATGGGAGCCTGATTATATACGTCCAATCAGTCCCTCTACTAGCTCCACATAATTCCTTAACGTTTGGCAAATTGATTTGTGTATGCTATTGGTTAGTTTATTATGCATGGATGGTGATGACACAGGATTAGGATGGTAGACAAGATTCTCTCCGGTTGGATTCAGATTTTGTTTTGGATAATAGAGTACACAATTATTCGAACTCCAAATAAAATTGCCATGATTTTATTTGAGATTGGATTGGAGTTGTAGAAAATTATCCATGAGAACAAGAATTTGAAATACAACCGTTTTGTGGATTTTGAAATTTGAAATTTGAAATTTGAAATTTGAATTTGAAATTCGAATTTGAAATTTGAATTTGAAATTTAAATTTGAAATTTGAAATTTAAATTTGAAATTCGAATTTGAAATTTGAAATTCAAATTTTGAATCACAGTCCAAGTGGGATTCGAATTTGTTGTAGAAAATCCACAAGATTTGAAATTCGAATTTGAGTTGGATTTGGAGAGGATAATCTTGTTAGAATCCTACTTGAATTTTGAATCCAAATCCTAACAAATTATGGACGAAATTTTGAGGATAATCCTCAATGGATTTCGGTTTTTGTGGATAAGGTTCAATGGAAAAATTCAAGTTTCAATCCCAGTTGAATTTGGATTCTCTCCTTCCCCGAAAAGTGGCCGAAATTATGGAGGAAATCTCCTAGGAAAATTCGGTTATTTTCGATAAGATTGAGATAAGATTCAAGCTTGAAAATCCTAGTGGAATTTTGATTCTCCCTTATCCTAAAAGTGGCTGAATTTTTTGAGGAGATTTTCTCCTAGGAATTTCGGATTTTTTTTAGTTGAAAAAAGGAGATAAAATTCTAGTTAAAATCTAGTTTAGATTTGGATTGGATTTATCCTAAATAAACCGAATTTTATTGTTGGGATTTTCCCATGGAAAAATTCAGATTTTATGGTTATGGATAAGGGAGAATATCTTTTCCTAATCCAATTCGAATTTAGAGAATCACCTCATGCAGGTCTATAAATAGAGGTCCTGCCACTCCAGTTCTCTCAGACCACAGACTCTCAGGTGAGCAGGCTTATTATTGCACAGCTCATCGTGACAATAAAGTTCTTTAGAGATCTGGGTGGTCGGAAGAAGACTAGCAGTGCTAGCATACTGATCGAGGTTCAGAGTGCCCCCACACTCAGCCATTCGGGAATTGGAGAATAGTAGAGAAGGCTAGTTGGTTGAAGCCTCCGGTCATTCTCCTCCTGCAGATTGGCATCTTTGAGGTATGAGTTTTAATTGTTGTTGATTTATTGTATATGGCATCATGAGATATTTAACGATCTAAAATTTTTTATTGTTCCGCTGCGCCACTCTGATACGTTTTTACCGATTTATTTTCCTACATGAATAGGGTGACCGATAGTGAACCTGGTCTACCCTATTACGTGTATATATGCATAACGATACGCAGTATCATAAGACTGGTGAATAGATCACCAGAACGCTCGGACCGATTGTTTTAGCACAACAACGATGAGAAACCCTGACAAGGGTACATTACTGAGAACATGGTCCAGATGACCTCCTCTCATATAGAAACTAACAAAAATCGGAGTCAGAGCACTCAAACTAGTCAGTTAGAACAAAAAGCAATGAATAGTGAATAGTGACCGAGCAGGCTCATAGGCATTACAACCCAACCAAAAATATCTAAAAATAACTTGAATGAAGATCGGAAGCCGTAGGTGCAATTTCGGGTGGAAATTAGAACTACCGAGAAAGGATCGAAAATCACAGTAGAAAACTGGACTGCGAAGAAACCAACCTAGTTAAATTGTAACCACTCCAAAACCATGTCCCATTAGATGGAAACTAGCTAGTTTGATTAGTTAGAAAACCCCATAAAGTGAGAATAAATAATAGGAAAATGGTACACCAAAAACCCCATAAACAACAATTTATTTTCATCACCATACATCACCTTTTCACATCAAATTTGATAAAAAATGGCCTTGTTCTTCCCAAGGTGTGCGACAATGATGGGGAGGCTGCACACATAAAATTTGTCCCTTGGTTAGACAAAATTTGGGTTAATTTGGCTTGATTTGGTAAAGCTAATTGTGCTTAGGGTTGTCTATAAATAGGTGTCACCTCCCTTACCCTTCATTTCCTTTCTTTTAGCTCCCAAAAGCCAAGTATTCTCCCTTCTCCTTACAGCTAAAATCCTCCCCCTTTCTCCTTAGCCAAACACCAAAATTTTCACACAAAACTCTTACACAAGGCTTGCTTACAAGGGTGCTTAGGAGTACACATCTTGAAGCTTATTTCGGTAAGGTCCTAGAACCAAGTTTTATTTGTGGTTTAGTGTTATGTTTGGTTCGATATTAAAAGCAAAATTTTTGTGTCCTCTCCTAGCTCGCGTTGACCCCTCAACCCTTGGATCCAATGGCCTTTTAATCACTCAAGCCTAGCTCGGATTTGTGCTTGAACTGAAGCACACAAGGTATACATGGAAAGCCTTACCTTTTTGTAATTAGTTGTTTCTAAGTTTTCGATCAAGAAGTTTATGTGTATTTGTTTATGCATGTGGGTTATAATAAGTTTATTTTGAACCCTTAGCCTTTTATTTTCAAGTTTGTGGTTGTGTGGTTATGTTTACATGTTATTACGAATGGTTTGTAGATGAATGATGCATGGACGTATTTGGAAAAAAAATGGAAACAAATCTGTCCAGTTTTTTGGCCATGGATTTGGCTACTTTAGGATACGTTGTGTTCTGTTTTTGAGAAAACATAAAACACGAAACTTTAAGGGAATTTCGTTACAAGCATTTTTGCATCAGATAGAGCTCTGCCAAAAATGGCTCTAAGATAAGGTTTTAAACTATTTTTCAACTGAAGGTCAAAACTGGGGCCAAAATCCTGATTCCAGGAACGGCCTCAGATTTTCATTAAAACGACCTATTTAGAGTCCGCACCAGACTTCGGTCAAAACACGAAAGTTTTAGATCTCAACGAAATCTTTAAACTAACAAGTGCAGGTTTCAAAAATTTGGCTGTTTCGAGTCCCAAACAGACAAGTTTTTAAAAGTGCGCAAGCTGGAAATTTTTGATAAAAACTGGACATGAAATTTGGCCATAGGTTTTTATGATTTCGAACTTCTTGGAGGTCAAACTAAGCTTCGAGATGTTCACGAGAGTTGTTCATCTTATCAAGGACAAACTTTTACGTTTGCCAATTTCACAAAGAAAATTGTTTCGGACAAGTTTTATATAGTTTTCCGAAAAAGGGTTCCAAAAACTCCCTTAACAAACGAACACCAAAATGTGTTCTCCATTTTAAAAATGAAAAACAATTTTTGTAAAAAATTCCCCCACCTTCCAATGGGGTGGTCAGAGGTCGATTTTAAAGAATTATGTTGCTCCAAAACTTTACAAAATTTTTAGAACGTTTTTCGTAAAACTGGTGAAGTAGCCCGGTTGGCTACCAGGCAAAACTATAAAGTAATCGGATAGATAACTAGCTCAACTAGTCAATAGGCCCAACGTGAGGAAACCTATTAGTGGACTAACCAGTTAAATAGTCTAAACGCTAGGTAACCCGATAGGTTACACAGTCCATGTGCTAGGTAACCCAATGGGTTACACAATCCAATACACAAAGAAGCCTGGTGGGCTACACCGTTGACATAACATAAGGTAACTGGTCAGTAGGCTGGCCGGTCAACCAGTCAAGGACCGAGTTTGGACGTGAAGGTGAGATATGTCGATTAACTTGTCAAGTAGACAAATTAATCAGTCTCATTAGATACCAGTATGGTCAAAGTAGAACAGCAAGGTACCGAGAGGCATCGGTAACCTAGAATAGTAAGCAGTTATAGTCGCTAACGATCGAAGTGACTTATAAATGAATATTAATGATAATGCGTTATGATTACAGGATGTTACCTGTAAGTGCATCAAGGCGAAGTACAAACTGTTGGCTAATAAGTAAGTACAACTCCGCCTATAGTACGAACAAAAATGAGTTTAAATGGTTGTTTAACCTATGTTAAAGTATGCTGTATTTTTATGTTGGTTGCTTAACATATAGGGGTTCACAATCATATAGGTTAATGAACTTTATAAGGTACCAATACATTCCTATCAAGGCACGATAGGGGATAAGCCCAGTTGAGTATAAGGCACATGGTTAATAGTACTCATAATCCACAATTGGGTAATCAGATTAAGGGTGTCAGTCTAACGGGCCCTGTTGGGTCCATCAGAAAGACAAGTATAAAAGATAATGGGCTAAGCCGAGCCCATGATCATGGTGAATCCGATGATCCGCGTGTAGTAATATTGACACCAGGGCCCTTCAGATAAGACAAGATTACGAATAAATGATGCATAATTTGAGCATAATCGGTTCGTGCATTGATCAAGTTACGCCTTAATCTCAGTATTGCATGTTCTTAGTTGCATGATATGATACATGATGTGATTATATGCGATGCTCTTTAATATATACTATATAATAAGTTTCCCTGTGATGTTGTGATATGACTGTTGGTTTTACTTATGCCCTGAGTATGGCATGCATGTTCAAAGCATGTTTTGCGGACGAATATGTTGTACTTGCTGAGTGTAAAGCTCACCGTATGTGTTCATATCGTAGGTAAAAGGCCTACAAGCTAAACACTGCTGGGCGATGTTGACGGTAGGGCAGATGTGAGGGTAAGGTTGTTGATACCACCACTAGAGTCTACTTCCGCTAATTATTTTGAGAGTTTATTTTATAAATAGTAATTTAACGGTTTGGCATTTTGTGTATGTATATGTTAATCCAAATTGTGTTAAGACATTTGTATGGTTATAAGTATAAGTACGTAGTAGGAAATTGATAAACGCACTAAAAAAAATCCCTAAAATTCGGTATCTATAAGTAATGGTTTTTCAAATGAGATAAGTTAAGACAAGTGTTTTCAGTGACAGTTTGCGTCACAAGGGCACGGGTCATCACAGTTGGTATCAGGGTGGTATCCTGCCACCCTACCTCACATCGCCGCGTGCTAGCCTCATCTGTCCAAGTAAGTTTGATTTTGTTTTTAGTATTAGTATGTAAGTTAATATTATGCATTCTATAATGTAGTAATGGCCGTTCCAGTGGACCCCCACCAGATACACGAAGACCGCCAAGCAAGTCTAGCTTTCGCCGCCGCACGGCCAGAGCGATATGATGGTCGTCACTGACGCTACGAACTTATGAGGTGGATCCTTGATATAGAGGTAGTTACGCATTCTTTCATTTCATACTAGTTTGCGAATAGGATAGGATATCCTAAAGATAATATGGGTATGACATTTAGAACCGCACTACCTTCGGGGGAAGTCTTGATGTCCAATTATTAGTTACCTCATGTACCAATAATTGTGGTAAATAGGGAGTTGATTGCAGAGTTGATCGTGATGGAGCTTGCCGACTACGATGTAATACTAGGAATGGATTTCCTAGGGAAGTATCAAGCCACGATCGATTGTCGGAAGCAGAAGATAAGCTTTTGACCCGACCAAGAAGATGGATTTGAGTATGTTAATACGTCATGCAAATCGAAGAGGATAATGATCAACTCGATGAAGGTAAGAAGGCTAATGTCTAGCGGTTATGTTGGATACTTAGCATGTATATTGAACGTGATGAAGGAACAGAAGCTTCAACCCGAAGACGTTCCTATCGTGAAGGAATTCATCGATGTCTTCCCAAAGGAACTACTAAGATTACCGCCTGAACGAGAAATCTCCTTTGAGATCGAGCTGATGCCAGGAACAGCACCTATCTCAAAGGCACCATACCGAATGGTACCGGTAGAATTAAAAGAGTTACAGGAGCAGCTGAAGGAGCTTCTTGACAATGGATTTATACGCCCGAGCTATTCCCCATGGGTGCTCCCGTATTGTTCGTCAAGAAAAAGGATGGATCGTTTCGTATGTGCATCGATTACCGAGAATTGAATAAGGTTACTGTCAAGAATAGGTATCCGTTACCTAGAATTGATGACTTGTTCGATTAACTAAAAGGTGCAGCAGTATTCTCTAAGATTGATTTGCGATCAGAATACCATCAACTGAGGATCAAGGAGAGTGACATCCACAAGACCGCATTTCGGACCCGCGACGGTCATTACGAATTTCTTGTGATGCCGTTTGGGTTTACAAATGCGCCAACAGCTTTTATAGACTTGATGAATCGAGTTTAAGGAATACTTGGATAAGTTTGTCATTGTGTTTATCAATGACATACTCATATATTCAAAGACTTGCGAGGAGCATGAGGAACATCTGAGGATTGTCCTGTAGACGATAAGGAAACAACAACTCTATGTCAAATTCTCCAAATGTGCATTCTGGCTGGATAGAGTATACTTTCTTTGACATGTGATTCCAAGGAAAGAATCGCTGTGGATCCTGCAAAAGTGGAGACGATCAACGAATGGCCCGTACCTAAGAACGTGACGGAAATACGGAGTTTCTTAGGTCTAGCCGGCTATTATAGAAGATTTGTAGAGGGATTCGCACGACTCGCTGCACCTCTTACAGCTTTGACACACAAAGAGAGGAAGTAGAGTGAATGAAGGTATGTGAAAAAAAGCTTCAAGAGCTGACGAAACGACCAACGAGTGCGTCGATACTTACACTCCCTACTGAAGGGGAGATGTTCGCGATATATAGCGACGCCTCGAAGATGGGATTAGAAGCCGTCCTGATGTAAGGCGACAAAGTGATTGCCTATGCCTCACATCAATTAAAGAACCACGAACGAAATTATCCCACGCATGACATGGAACTTGCCGCTGTAGTGTTTGCACTAAAGATCTGGCGACACTATCTATATGGAGCTTAGTGTCAGATTTATACTGACTACCAAAGTCTAAAGTATTTCTTCACATAAAAAGAGCTAAATATGCGGTAAAAAATATGGTTGGAGTTGGTCAAAAATTATGATTATGAAATTCTCTATCATCCTGGAAAAGCCAATCGCGTTGCAGATGCGTTAAGTAGAAAATCTACTGATTCGCAACAACTGCCAATTGGAAAACTTCTAATGTCATTGCAGAAAGAAATCAATATGCTGAAAGTGGAGCTGATAATTGGAAAATTGGCTGCACTACAACTACAGTCAACGCTATATGAGGACATCAAGGAGGCTCAGAGATGAAACCTGAAGCTAACCAGTTCACAAGAGGAAATGTCTAAAGATGAATTAATTCTACATCAGGAAAGAATTCAAGTTCCAGACGATGAAGGATTACAAAGACAAATTATGGCAGAAGCCCATGAAATGCCATATTCAGTACATCCCGGAGCCAGTAAGATGTACCAGGATTTAAAGCTACAATTCTGGTGGAAGGGGATGAAGAAAGACATTACTGAGTTTCTAAGTAGATGTATGACGTGTCAAAAGGTTAAGACTGAACATCGTCATCCAGGCAGAAAATTAGAGACATTGGAGATCCGTGAATGGAAATGGGATCATATCACAATGGACTTTGTGGTAGGATTACCGAAGACCCGAGAAGGATATGACGCCATTTGGGTGATTATGGACAGATTGACAAAGACGACCAGGTTCGTTGCTGTAAAAATGACCTTTTTATTGGAAAAGTTAGCGAGCTTGTATGTTAACAACATAATCAGGTTACATGGAGTTCCTAAATCCATTGTGTCAGATCGTGATCCATGATTCACTTCAAACTTCTGGACATGTGTGCAAGAAGCTATAGGAACTGAAGTGCGTCTGAGCATAGCATTTCATCTACAGACAGATGGGCAATCTGAGTGAACCATTCAAATGCTAGAAGACATGCTGCGTGCGTGTACAATAGATTTCCTGGAGAGCTGGAATGAGAAACTTCCATTAGTAGAGTTTCCATATAATAACAGCTACCAAGCTTCAATAGGTATGGCACCCTATGAAGCTCTATAAGGAAGGAAGTGTAGATCACTGATTCATTGGTATGATTTACAAGAAAAACAACTACATAAGACAGATTTTGTACAAGAGATAGTGGATACAGTTATAAAAATACAACAACAGGTGAAAATAGCCCAGAGTCAACAAAAGAGCTATACGGACAAAAGACGAAGAGCCCTGGAGTTCAACGAAGGGGATTTCGTATTCCTAAGAGTTTCGCCAATGAAAGGAATAATGCAGTTCAGAAAGAAAGGGAAATTGAGTCCTGGATATATTAAACTATATGAGATTATTGAACGCATTGGTAAAGTCGCTTATAGATTGGCGTTACCTCCAGAGATGTCAGCAATGCATAATGTGTTTCACGTGTTGATGCTACAGAAGTATATATCGGATTCTTCCCATGTGTTGAAACATGAACTGATCCCGATTCAAGAAGATTTGACTTACGAGGAAAAGCCTGTTTGAATTCTGGCACGAGAAGAAAAAGTTTTGAAGAACAAAACAATCCCATTAGTCAAAGTGCTGCAGAGAAATCACAATGTGAAAGAGACTACATGGGAGCGAGAAGACGAAATTAGGAATTTGTACCCCTATTTGTTCTAAATTTTTGAGGACGAAAATATTATAAGGAGAGGTGAATGTGATAACCGAGGATTTTGGATTCTTAGAGTAGATTAAAATTGTATGTATGTATGAATTTTAATGAATAAATTATGAAAAAGTTATGTTTTAATACTGTTGAGAATACTGTAAAAATGTTCTAGCAGTGTTAAAGTGTGTGAGTTCAGGGTTGGAAAATCTTACCAAACAGAATCGGGTAAGATGGTTCGAAAAAGGAGTTGAAAACCCTAGGGAGTGCACTAGAATGCACTAAAAAGATAGAAATTTACGGTAGAGAATTTTGACCAAACGAAAGCAAAATAAAACAAACCGATTGCACCGGAGGCGCCGGGAAACTACCTACGCGATTTCAGTAAAATTCCGTTTGGTTTGACTTTCGGTCAAAATTTGACCATGAATTAATTAGTGAATTAATATATATATGGATGACATCACATTTATGATGTCATAAATATAAAATTTTAAGGTTTAAAAAGTATTAAGGAAAGGTGTAAGGTTAAGATTTAATGGCTTTTTGATCAATGGCCATGATCTTGCCAAAATTATAGTGAAAAAAAATTTTAGAAATTTTTTTTAAAAGGCCATTCGGCCACTTGGAAAGGAAAAAAAGAAAAAAATTCTATTTTTGGCCCAAAAATATTATACTTTAGTCCTTGAACAATTAGCAAATTATTGGAAAAAAATTTGCTAAGTAGTCCTTGGTTTTTACCTATAAATAAGCTTCAAAATTCCTTTAAAAAAATGGAAAAATTGGCCAAACTCTTGTCATTCTTGAGCAACCAAAACCGTGGGCTTTTCCCCCCTTTTAAGCCGAAAATTTCCAAAAATTTCACACCAAAATATCCAATCATAATCAAGGTTGCAAGAGAACAAGTTCATAAGGTTAGCTTCTAAATTGAAGCATTTTTCCTTGATTTTCTTAGTGAAAATCCATGGGTATGAAGGTGTAGAAACATTGAAAAAAAATTGATGTTTTGTTGGTGTTATGATTAGTTTGGTGTCTTAGAATTTGAAGCATGATTTATGGTTAAAAAACAAGCAAAAATTTTATATGTTTCCATAAAAAATCCGTGGCCTTGTAAGGTGGAAAAATTGATGATTTGCTTAATAGTTTATGTTCATTTAGTAATATATTGAATTAAGCATGAATTAGAATCAAGCAAACAAGAAAATTGGATGTATTTTCATGCTAAAATCCGTGGGTGGTAAACACTAGAAAATGGGAAATATTTAGTGTTGAATAGGAATGTGTAATGTTGACAAAAACCTTAGGAAAGAAAACAAGATTTTCTATGTGAATTTGCATAAAAAAAATCTGTGGCTAATGCTAGGGTTGAAATGATAATTTTGTTAGGTTTTGATATTCTTTTATACATTAGAAAACCTAAGAGTGATATGTGATATTGGAATGTTGTGATGAAAAACATTTGGTGATAATTAACATGATAAACCAAGGTTAGGTTTGGAAAGAATTTATGTTGTGTATTGATTTTTGAATATTGGTTAATGTGGAAAATTTTTATATAAAGTTTGGAAACTTTGTATAAATAGGCCTCTGGTATAGGACGTGGCAGGTACAAAGGTTCTGAGGCGTACTTAACGCCGGGGAAACCTTAAAATATAAGCAGAAATGCTGCCGAAATTTCCAAAAGAGCATAAGGGCATTTCGGGAAACGAGGGGTAAAATATTAGACTCGGGTAAGAAACTGGGGCCCCTCGGTGGATTAGGGTTAAAAATGGAAAACCAACCCAAGAGGAATAGTAAATCGACCCTTAATGACTAAAATACCTAAACAGGAAAAAAATTCATGTTAGGGGTATTTTGGGAAACGAGGGAAAAATTAGGTCGGGATAGGAAACCCGAGCCTCTCGGAGACCGAGGGCCGGGGACGGGATGAAATACATTTCGGGAGTAGCAAAATGGCCATTTAAGGCTCCGAAACGCTCGAAAAACGAAAAACAACCTTAGGTGACAGATGAATAGTAATCGAGGCTGGAAAAATGGATAATTGAGGTTTTACAGCAAATTAAGCTGTAAAAAGATACAGAAGCCTAAGGAATATTATTTTAAGATATTTGGGCTTAGAAAATTTGAGAAAAATGATAGTACGGAATAGTTACGGTTCCGAGAACTGTCGGGGCAAAATGGTCATTTTGACCAAAAATTTCCAAAAGGCTCGGAAAGGACCATAAAAGACCTAGAATAACTTAAATAAAATTCTAGGACCCAAAATAGAGATTTTAGAGTTAAAAATCTAAAGTTTAATTAGTATACGGGCGTGTACAGTGGAACACGACCATGTAAAATAAAATCGAGAGATACACGGTCTGGGACATGGGCGTGTTGCAGACCGTGTACCATATAAAGAATTATTGAAATGTTTTGTAAAATTTGTCACAAAATAAATATAATTAAAGTGATAATTAACAAAGGATATTAACAGACAATGTTATGTCTGTAGGAACCCAAATTAGAGATAAAACTGCGGAAGAGTTCCGGAAGTGGACATTATCGCAGTATTGGTAAGTTCAAGTATTTTAATGTCTGTAACACGAAATACTGCATTACTCTGTTATGTATTAGTTGTGCACTAGATATCAAGTCCTATGGACATTTGAGGATTAGTTAGTATAACAGGTCCCACATAATAAAAGGATCAGAATATCTAAGGCCTACGGGCAATAGAGGTTAGTGACCTTGAGGTGACGATTAATGTCCCTTAGTCAAAACTATAATTGAAAGATAGTACTAAAACCATTTAAGACGTACCGCCCTTCTAACATTGCGATGGAGGTTTTTCATGTCCTACGGGGATATAATAAGGGCTGTGGAGGCCGAAACTTTAGGATCGCTTCCTAGGCCCTCCCAGTCATCGTGCAAGGTAAATTATCGGTACTGCCATAAAAGAGCTCAATACCAGAATGCAAATAGAGAAAGAGTAATCAATAATATGATAAAAGCTATAATTGAGCATAACCGAAGCTTACTCTAAATATAGCAAACTCGGTTAGAGAAATGTAAATAGTAATCGATTAGGCTAATGTGAATAGTAAACGGTTAGGTTAACGTGAATAGTAATCCATTAAAGTAATGTAAATAGTAACCTGTTAGGGTAATGATTACTATTCATCGGTCAAAGGCCAAAATCACTATTTATGATGAATAGTATTATTCATAAGAAATTGAGTTTTTAATGTTTTTGAATCCATATGATTCTTACTAAGTATGTTTGAACTTACTGAGCCTATTAGCTCATCAGTTTGTTCATGTTGCAGGTAAGAAACCTGTCCAGTAGATTATATGGATGGCGGCAGGATGTGCGCGTGTCAAGGGTTAGGGAATTCACCGTGGACTTAGTCCTGCCATAATTGTTCCGCTGAGCTTTGAAAGTTAGTGGATTGAAGAGAATGTGTTATAAAAAAATGCAGTATAAATATTTTGTATATTATACATTATGTTGTACTCAAAAAGTGAACTAAAAGTTAGTATTATATTTTACATGGCTTTTATACTTAGCTTTCTTTCTAAGAAAGTATGTATTAAAAAGAAAAAAAAAATTATGGGCGAAATTTTCGGGCCCTGAGAAATGAAAATTTAAGAAAAAGAGTTTTAAAATGGCGATCTAGATTCGGCGCACGGGTTGTCTTGGATGACAATGGAGTCGGATCCTGACAGTATCTCGTGGTTGGATTCGAGGGCGCCACAGTACCTACTGCTTGACACTGAATTAACTGATAATTCTAAAAGGTTGAATGTTTCTCATTCTAATAAGACATACTTTTGGCATTGAAGACTTGATCATATTAATTAGGATAGGATTCAAAAGTTAGTAAAAGACGATCCTTTGAAAACTCTGAAGGAGGTACATCTTCCTCAATGTGAGTCTTGTCTTGAGGGTAAGATGACAAGAGGCCTTTTGGAGCTAAGGGTACTAGGGCCAGAAACTCTTAGAAATTGTGCACACCAACATATGTGGCTCGATAAACGTCATTACACGTAGAGGGTTCGAGTATTATATCTTTTTTATATATGATTACTCGAGGTATGGATATGTATACCTAATGTACCACAAGAATGAAACCTTTGACAAGTTTAAAGAGTATCGTATGAAAGTCATCTTGTAGAGAATGAGATATTATCCTAATTGAGTACACCTGGCATTCTATAATAAAATGGTATAGCCGAAAGGAGAAATAGGACTTTATTAGATATGCTACTATTTATGATGAATTATTCAATACTACCGTTATCATTTTGGGGATATGCACTACAAATGGCATGCTATATTCTGAACCAAATTCTAAGTAAATCAATTCTCAAGACTCTGTATGAATTGTGTCGAGGTAGGAAGCCCTCCCTTAAACATATGAGAATATGGGGCTGCTCGAAATATATACTAGATGGGGATGCGAAGAAGTTGGAACTGCAATTGAAATCATACATGTTTGTAGGGTATCCTAAGAGAACTAAAGGAGGCTTGTCCTATAACCTAAAGGAACAAAAGTCATTGTTTTAACCCATGCGACATTCTTGGAGGAAAGTCACATGAATGACTTTATGTATCGAAGTAAAGTAGTGTTAGAGGAGTTATCGGATGATAGAACTACTCCACAAATTTTAATCTTGGATGTAAGTCTAAGTTCCACTGAAAGACCTGCAGACAGTCAATAGTTTAGGGTGCTTCATCGTAATGGGAAGGTTTCTAGGAAACCTAATTTTTTCATGTATGATGTTGAGGTATACCAGGTCAAAACTCATGAACATGATGATGATCCGGTCACTTATGATAATGCTATAAATGATATTGATTATAAGTCTTGGAAATAGGCCTTGAACAATGAAATCGATTAAGATAAAACTTTTTTGTTTGTTACTATGCTGAAGTCTATCTGTATTCTTTTGTCCGTTGCTGTGACTCTCGATTACGAGATCTGGCAAATGGATGTCAAGACGGTATTCTTGAATGGCCATCTTGAAGAATGTATCTATATTGTGACGCCCCCGATTCTAATCACCTGCAACTGTTATGAACCAACTCTATTGTTGACCAAGACAGCTCGTGTGCCAAATCTGGGTTGTCAATTTAAAACTCTTTTTCTTAAACTTTCATTTTTCAGGGTCCAAAAATCTTGCCCATAATTTTTTTTCTTTTTAATACATACTTTCTCGAAAAGAAAGCTAAGTATAAAAGCCATGTAAAATACAATACTAATTTTTAGTTGTCTTTTGGAGTATAACATAATCCATAATATACAAAATATTTATATTGCATTTTGTTTTCTTTTCACAATCTCTTCAATTCACTAACTTTAAAAGCTCAGCGGAAGACTTTTGGCAGGACCAAGTCCACGGTGAATTTCCTATCCCATCAGCACATATGCGCCTCCTGCCGCCATCCATAAAGTCTATCGGACATGTTTCTTACCTGCAACATGAACAAACTGATGAGCTAACAGGCTCAGTAAGTTCAAACATACTTAATGAGAATCATATGGATTCAAAAACATTAAAAACTCAATCTCCTATAATTAGTACTATTCATCATGAACAGTACTATTCATCATAAATAGTGACTTTGACCTTTGACTGATGAATAGCAATTGTTACCATAACTAGTTACTATTCACATAACCCTAATGAGGTACTATTCATATCATCTTAACGAGTTTACTACACTTAGTGTAAGCTTCGGTTATGCTCAATTATGGTTTTCATCATTTTATTGATTATTCTTTCTCTATTTATATTCTGGTGTAGAGCTCTTTTTATGGCAGTACTGATAAATTATTGCGTGCTGACTAAGAGGGCCTAGAGAGCGACCCTAGAGCTTCAGCCTCCACAGCCTTTATATCCTTGTAGGACCTGAAAAAATAAACCTTCACCACAATGTTAGAGGTATTAGGAAATGCTCTAAGCATTAGAGACATTTTGATGTATTTATTTTGAACTGGATAATAAAATTATATATAGAGGTTATTCGTTACATTGCTATCTATCCTCGGTTTATTTACATGTTAAAGTAAATGTAAACAAACATGGCTCACTGACTGCTTGTGTTAAAACTGTTAGAACGTTGCATGCAATGGACTTTTGTATGCGAGAAGACAATGTTCTAAAGTTAGCGGTCTAAACTATGGTCTGTAGTCTATGGGGTTAGACCGAGCATCGAACTCATGTTAAGACAATTATGTTGTCTAAAGCCTTGGAGAGGACGGTTTATCTTGACTGTCTGGAGCTGGACTCCCAAGTAGAGACATAGATATATTACTTGGTGGTGACATATTAGACCGGGACTAAAACGTGATTGATCTACGCAGTCCGTTATGAGTGGATCAATCTGCTTTTGATGTTCATTGTGCAATAACTTTAATCCTGAGTAAATGAACTACTTCATGTATATGACTTGTGTACTTTGATGTTCCAATGGCTAAAGCGTCTCAGAGGTAGTAAGCTTATAGATCGGTTCGTTGGGTGCATGACTTGTATACGATGAAGGGTTTGTTTGCAGATATCGGAATCATAACTCTAAGGAGTTAAAGGTATCCTCTTAAAGGCATTATACTAAATGTGAAAATGGATAAGGCCTTGGGTCATCTGCTGGGCGGATGACTTCGTATTCACATATGGTAAATAATCATTTTCTTAATCCGGTAGTATAATGGAACTTTAAGATAGCCTGATCAGTAGGATTAAACGGACTTTGATCTAAGGCTGATCATGGATATCATATGAGGGTTTTGCATACATGACAAGGTCATTGGACGATAGCTTGTCACAGGCTTGCGTAATACGGTATATAATTGGGAGTTCAGTTTCAGGTTTATAGTGGTGTGACTCTGAAATTAGTGATCATATGATTGAGTTGTTTGGTAAAAGAATGATGATCATATGGATTTGCGAGAGCCCGATTATATATGTCCAATCAGTCCCTCTACTAGCTCCACATAATTCCTTAACGTTTGGCAAATTAATTTGTGTATGCTATTGGCTGGTTTATTATGCATGGATGGTGATGACACAGCATTATGATGGTAGACAAGATTCTCTCCGGTTGGATTCAGATTTTGTTTTGGATAATAGAGTACACAATTATTCGAACTCCAAATAAAGTTGTCATGATTTTATTTGAGATTGGACTGGAGTTGTAGAAAATTATCCATGAGAACAAGAATTTGAAACACAACTGTTTTGTGGATTTTGAAATTTGAATTTTGAAATTTGAAATTTGAAATTTGAATTTGAAATTTGAATTTGAAATTCGAATTTGAAATTTGAATTTGAAATTCGAATTTGAAATTTGAAATTTGAAATTTGAAATTTGAAATTTGAAATTTGAAATTTGAAATTTGAAATTTGAATTTGAAATTTGAAATTCAAATTTTGAATCACAGTCCAAGTGGGATTCGACTTTGTTGTGGAAAATCCATAAGGTTTGAAATTCGAATTTGAGTTGGATTTGGAGAGGATAATCTTGTTAGAATCCTACTTGAATTTTGAATCCAAATCCTAACAAATAGTGGACGAATTTTGAGGAATATCCTCAATGAAATTTCGGTTTTTGTGGATAAGGTTCAAGGAAAAAATTCTAGTTTCAATCCCAGTTGAATTTGGATTCTCTCCTCCCTGAAAAGTGGCCGAAATTATGGAGAAAATCTCCTAGAAAAAATTCGGTTATTTTGGATAAGGATGAGATAAGATTCAAGCTCGAAAATCCTTATGGAATTTTGCTTCTCCCTTATCCTAAAAGTGGACGAAAATTTTAGGAGATTTTCTCCTAGGAAATTTTGGATTTTTTGGTTGAAAAAGGGAGATAAAATTCTAGTTAAAATCTTGTTTAGATTTGGATTGGATTTATCCCATAATGGCCGAATTTTATTGTTAGGATTCTCCCTTGGAAAATTCGGATTTTATGGTTATATATAAGGGAGAATATCTTTTCCTAATCCAATTCGAATTCAGAGAATCAGCTCATGCAGGTCTATAAATAGAGGTCCTGCCACTTCAGTTCTCTAAGACCACAGACTCTCAGGTGAGCAGGCTTATTGTTGCACAGCCCACCGTGACAATAAAGTTCTTTAGAGATCTGGGTAGTCGGAAGAAGACTAGCAGTGCTAGCATATCGATCGAGGTTCAGAGTGCCCACACGCAGCCATTCGGGAATTGGAGAATAGTAGAGAAGGTTAGTTGGTTGAAACCTCCGGTCATTCTCCTCCTATAGATTGGCGTCCTTGAGGTATGAGTTTTAATTGTTGTTGGTTTATTGTATATGGCATCATGAGATATTTAACGATCTAAAAATTTTTATTGTTCCGCTGCGCCACTCTGATACGTTTTTATCGAATTATTTTCCTACAATTGGTATCAGAGCCATCTCATGACTATGCCATGTACATAAATTAGACAATTACTTAGTTTTTTTATTTATGTATGGATTTGATATTTAGAGAGTGGCATTCTAGGGTTCCTTTATGTTGTTATCATGGATTATGTATAAAGTATGTGGTTATTTTAATTTTATGAATTATTATAAGTATGCTTGTTTATGCCAGTTATAGTTCCTTAGAATTTAGAAAAATTGTATCGAGGATTTTTTTATGTAACCATGGGAGCAGTTTATTAATACTGTAATTTTCCCATGGATTTTATTTTTTGTCTCTTAGAATTTTTATGGTTAGAATTTTTGTACACCGGAAACGGTTTAGGAAATTTTATGTAATTATTCTTGGAGGAGATTGAAGATTGAAGACGATAATTTATTTTTCCCAAAAGTTAAATTTGATTTAAAGGCTGAAATTTTGATTGTGTGGAAAATTTCAATTTAATTGAGATTCAAATTAATTTTTGGAGATCCTAATAGGTAAATTGGAATATAGCATGAAAATCGAGACACGACCCCTCGGGATAGGTCGACGGGCTTTGGTGGGGTTGCAGCCCCTGCTCTCGGGCAGGATAGGGCTGCGGCAGCCCCTGTGCAGGCCATAACCACCCACGGCCGCAGGCTTGGCCTGCAGCCGAGGGTGGTCGTGGCCTACCCAAGGCTGGCCGCAGCTGTGGCGTGCAGCCTCTGGCTGCAGGCGCTGCTTGCAGCCTGCCGGCTACTGCGCCCAGCCTGGGCATGCAGCCTGGTGCGGCAGGCTTGGCCTGCAGCCCGGCATGGCTGCAAATAGGGGGGGGGCCGTGGGCTGCCAGCCCCTCCGGGGCTGGTGGCTGCCCATGGCGGCTGCCGCCTTTGGGGGAGGCGGTGCGACGGTCTAAAAATCGAAAATTTTGATTTTTAAATTTGAGATTTAATTTTAAATCATGTTTAAAAATATGTAATTGAAAATTTGAAAATTTTGAAATTACATATTATTACACATGATGTTTAAAATTATTTAAAATTTAAATTTGAAATTTAAATTTGAAATTCAAATTTGGAGTTTGAATTTGAAATTTAAATTTTTTGGAGATTTAAATTTTAAAGGATTCTTGGGATGAGAAATAAATGGAGAGGCTACATAAAGATGGATACAAGAAGACGGAACAAAATTCAAAACCCAAAGAAGGCTTTGGATGGAATTTTGTAATCTTTATTTTCTTTGTTCTAGGATGGAACCATGGCTTGGTTATTCTGTCAATTATTTTTTCTGTGATATGTCATGGATGTATAAATATGTATTGATGGATGTTTTATATGCATATTTGATAACATGTCATATAGGATAAGTTGAGTGCCGCTCATACTATATTGATCATACATAATTTGTCAAAACTTGCATGTTTTTCAAAATATTGAGTGGGAGAGGGTTTCAAACAAAACCAACGGCCTCCATTGTTGATCCATATGTGAAAGCATGGTAACGCCTCGCGTCAGTTCTACCCTGACCACACCCCTCGGTAGGTGTTTACCACCGTCGGTATACTAGATTGGATCTCCTATGTGGAAAACGTGTTCGAGTACGATCCTATTCATGACCACCCTTCGGTGGCTTGGTAGGACATGGATCGGGCTACGTAAACAATGGTTATACACTCAAGACTCGTTTAGTTATTAACCTTCCCTAGAAGCTCTGTTAACTAAACTGGTGACCAAATAAGCGGTTATTAATATATGTCTTAACCTTAGAGGATTTAAGGCAACATATATTAATTGGACGGGGTCCATGTTCCGGCTATTTGTTTTCATGACCACCCCTCGGTGGCTTGGGGTAATAGGTGCTGTGAATTACCATTGCAATGCTACATGTTTTTCGAGTTTCATGTAGGAACATACTTGTATGTTTTATTCGCTAAATTATTTGTATATTTGCTTGGGCTTTATAATGATGTCTAGTATAATTTTTATTCAGTTCAAAATGTCACCGACACCCCTCATTTCAATACTTACTGAGAATAAACTGAATGGCGATAATTATAAAGATTGGAAAAGAAATCTGTTGATAGTTCTCAGCTGCGAGAGACACAAGTTCGTACTGGACGAACCATGCCCACCAGGGCCAAAACCTGACACACCGATTGAGGAGGTCCCGGTTGCCTATACTCGTTGGAGAGAATCCAATGATATAGCTCGATACTACATACTTGCTAGTATGACGAGTGCTTTACAAAAACAGCATGAGACTTATCAAGTTGCTGGGGAGATCCTGAAAAATCTGGAGGACATGTTCGGAGGCGAAGAAAAATTGGCTCGACAGTTCGCTATCACCAGTATTATGAACTCTAAACAATAGGCGGGTACTCTAGTGCAGGACCATATGATCACTCTAATGGGATTCTTTACTGAGGCTACCGAAAACGGTGCTGAGTTGGACTACAACACCCAGACCGAGATGGTGTTCAAAACTCTGTCTAAAGATTTTGTGGGGTTTAAGGCCGCATACAATCTGGCGACAAGGGAGTTAGGACTAACCAAGCTCATGAAGCAACTCCAAGCTTATGAGTGGATGATCAGGGATGGGGATGCTGTCCAACCCAAAGGTGAGGCCAATTTGACGGAATCTTCCAAACCCTCACGAAGAGGAAGAGGCCAAATCAGAAGCAAGCGGCTTCCAGTTCTTCTAATCCTCCTGTCTCGGATGGGAAGAAGAAGAAGAAGAACAAGAAGCCCAGGGACCCTAAAAATTCCAAGTGCTTCCGTTGTGAGAAGGTAGGTCACTTTAAGAAGGCTTGCCGGGAATTCCTAGCCGCCAAAGGCAAGAAAGGTAAGAAACTTCATTACTTGGAAGCGTGTTTGGTAGAAGAATCGAAAGACACTTGGGTCATTGATTCGGACGCCACTAATCATGTTTGTGTTTCTATGCAAGGGTTCGTGGAAACGAGAAGTCTACATGATAGGAGCCTCTCGTTGCGAACTGGAGATGGCAGCTTGGTGGTGGCTGAGGCAGTGGGAGATGTTTACCTTTACTTTGATCAATTTAGGTTTATTTTATTGAAAGACTGTTTTTATGTTCCTAATTTTAGGAGGAACCTTATATCGGTAGCTTGTTTAATAAAGGATTCTTATTCAGTTTCTTTTAGTAAAAGAGTTGATATTCGTAGAAACAAGTCTTTTATCTGTTCTGGATGGATGGATGGAAACCTATATTTGATCAAACCAAAGATGTACTCATTGAATTAACAGATAACTCTAAAAGGTTGAAAGTTTGTCACTCTAACAAGGGGTATCTTTGGCATCTAAGACTTGGTCATATTAATCAGGATAGGATTCAAAGATTAGTGAAAGACGGTCCTCTGGAATCTCTGGAGGAGGTACGTCTTCCCCAATGTGAATCTTGTCTAGAGGGTAAGATGACTAAGGGGTCTTTTGGAGCTAAGGGTACAAGGGCTCAGGAGCTCTTAGAAATTGTGCACACTGACGTATGTGGCCCCACGAACGTCACAGCACGAGGAGGGTTCGAGTATTATGTCTCTTTTATAGATGATTACTCGAGGTATGAATATGTGTGTCTAATGCACCACAAGAGCGAAACCTTTGACAAGTTCAAAGAGTATCGTGCGGAAGTGGAAAAGCAATTGGATAAATCCATAAAGATACTTCGATCTGATCGAGGTAGCGAATATCTCTCCGACGAATTTCTAGGACATCTTGTAGAGAACAGAATATTATCCCAATTGACTGCACCTGGTACTCCATAACAGAATGGTGTAGCCGAAAGGAGAAACAGGACCTTATTGGACATGGTACGGTCCATGATGAGTTATTCAACGCTGCCATTATCATTTTGGGGATATGCTTTACAAACGGCATGCTATATTCTAAACCAGGTTCCAAGCAAATCAATTCCTAGAACTCCGTATGAATTATGGCGTGGCAAGAAGCCCTCCCTCGGACATATGAGAATATGGGGCTGCCCGGCGCATATACTGGATGGGGATGTGAAGAAGTTGGAACCAAGATCAGAATTGTGTATGTTTATAGGGTATCCAAAAGGAACTAAAGGAGGTCTGTTCTATAACCCAAAGGAACAAAAAGTCATTGTCTCAACCCATGCGACATTCTTGGAGGAAAGTCACATGAATGACTTTAAGCCTCGAAGCAAAGTGGTGCTAGAGGAGTTATCGGGTGAAAGAAGTGCTCCACAGATTTCGGTCTTGGACGCAAGTTCGAGTTCCACTGAAAGACCTGTAGACGATCAACAATTTAGGGTGCCTCGTCGTAGTGGGAGGGTTTCAATGAAGCCTAATTTCTTCATGTATGATGCTGAGGTCTACCAGGCCGAGGCTTATGAGCATGAGGATGATCCGATCACCTATGATGAAGCTATAAATGATGTTGATTCTAAATCTTGGAAATAGGCTATGAACAATAAGATGAATTCTATGAAATCCAACTCTGTTTAGGAACTTGTAGATTTGCCGGATGGGATAAAACCCATTCGATGCAAATGGGTCTACAAAAGAAAGAAGGATGCGGAAGGGAGAGTAGAAACTTTCAAAGCTAGACTGGTTGCAAAGGGATACACGCAAAAGGCTGGAATCGATTATGATGAAACCTTTTCGCCTGTTGCTATGCTGAAGTCTATCCGTATTCTTCTGTCCATTGCTGCGGCTCTCGATTACGAGATCTGGCAAATGGATGTCAAGACAGCATTCTTGAATGGCCATCTTGAAGAGTGTATCTATATGATACAGCCCGAAGGGTTCGTAGCGAAAGGCCAAGAAAGGAAAGTCTGCAAGTTGCTTAGATCCATTTATGGATTAAAGCAAGCATCCCACTCATGGAACCAGAGGTTTGATCAAGCGATTAAGACATTTGGTTTTGAGCAGAACGTTGATGAACCTTGCATTTATAAACGTATTAAGGATGGAAAAGTGGTCTTTCTGATACTCTATGTCGATGATATACTACTCATTGGGAATGATGAAGGGAACTTATCATCGGTCAAGCTTTGGTTACACCAACAGTTTGACATGAAGGACTTAGGAGAAGCTAATTATGTTCTAGGCATTCGTCTCTTCAGAGATCGAAAGAATAAAATGATAACATTATCCCAAGCTTCATACATAGATAAAATAATTGACAAATATGCAATGTAAGAGGCAAAGAAAGGTTCACAACCTTCTATTACCGGTCTAACTCTTTCATTGGATGACTGTCCCAAGACATCAGAAGAAAGAGAGCGTATGAGTAAGGTCCCTTATGCATTCGCTGTGGGTAGCCTTATGTACGTTATGCTTTGTACTCGTCCGGATATATGTTTTGCAGTAGGTACAGTTAGTCGAAATCAAGCAAATCCTGGAACCTAGCACTGGCAAGCAGTAAAGCATATACTTAAGTATCTTAAGAGAACGAGGGATTATATGCTGGTGTATTCGGGAGGGGACCTAACACCCGTCGGATACACGGACTGAGTCTTCCAGACTTGTGAGGATTTGAGGAAGTTGACATTAGAGGGCATATGGAGACAGGATAAGTAGATGTATGTAAGATCGCGTCCGAGGACAACATTGCCGATCCCTCTACTAAGACTTTGGTGGCTAGAAGCTTTGAGAGGCATGTAGAGGCGATGGGGATGCGTAACATGGCACATCTGCTAGCTTAGGGCAAGTGGGAGATTGTTAGGAAATGCCCTAAGCATTAGAGACATTTTGATGTATTTATTTTGAATTAGATAATAAAATTATATATAGAGGTTATTCATTACATTGCTATCTGTCCTCGGTTTATTTACATGTTAAAGTAAATGTAAGCAAACATGGCTCACTGACTGCTTGCGTAATACGGTATATAATTGGGAGTTCAGTTTCAGGTTTATAGTGGTGTGACTCTGAAATTAGTGATCATATGATTGAGTTGTTCGGTAAAAGAATGATGATCATATGGATTTGCGAGAGCCCGATTATATATGTCCAATCAGTCCCTCTACTAGCTCCTCATAATTCCTTAACGTTTGGCAAATTGATTTATGTATGCTATTGGCTGGTTTATTATGCATGGATGGTGATGACACAGGATTAGGATGGTAGACAAGATTCTCTCCGGTTGGATTCAGATTTTGTTTTGGATAATGGAGTACACAATTATTCGAACTCCAAATAAAGTTGCCATGATTTTATTTGAGATTGGATTGGAGTTGTAGAAAATTATCCATGAGAACAAGAATTTGAAACACAACTGTTTTGTGGATTTTGAAATTTGAATTTTGAAATTTGAAATTTGAAATTTAAATTTGAAATTTGAATTTGAAATTTGAATTTGAAATTCGAATTTGAAATTTAAATTTGAAATTTGAAATTTGAATTTGAAATTCGAATTTGAAATTTGAAATTCAAATTTTGAATCACAGTCCAAGTAGGATTCGAATTTGTTGTGGAAAATCCACAAGGTTTGAAATTCGAATTTGAGTTGGATTTGGAGAGGATAATCTTGTTAGAATCCTACTTGAATTTTGAATCCAAATCCTAACAAATAGTGGATGAAATTTTGAGGAATATCCTCAATGGAATTTCGGTTTGTGTGGATAAGGTTCAAGGAAAAAATTCAAGTTTCAATCCCAGTTGAATTTGGATTCTCTCCTCCCCGAAAAGTGGCCGAAATTATGGAGAAAATCTCCTAGAAAAAATTCGGTTATTTTGGATAAGGATGAGATAAGATTCAAGCTTGAAAATCCTAGTGGAATTTTGCTTCTCCCTTATCCTAAAAGTGGACGAAAATTTTAGGAGATTTTCTCCTAGGAAATTTCGGATTTTTTGGTTGAAAAAGGGAGATAAAATTCTAGTTAAAATCTTGTTTAGATTTGGATTGGATTTATCCCATAATGGCCGAATTTTATTGTTAGGATTCTCCCTTGGAAAATTCGGATTTTATGGTTATGGATAAGGGAGAATATCTTTTCCTAATCCAATTCGAATTCAGAGAATCAGCTCATGCAGGTCTATAAATAGAGGTCCTGCCACTCCAGTTCTCTAAGACCACAGACTCTCAGATGAGCAGGCTTATTGTTGCACAGCCCACCGTGACAATAAAGTTCTTTAAAGATGTGGGTGGTCGGAAGAAGACTAGCAGTGCTAGCATACCGATCGAGGTTCAGAGTGCCCACACACTCAGCCATTCGGGAATTGGAGAATAGTAGAGAAGGTTAGTTGGTTGAAACCTCCGGTCATTTTCCTCCTATAGATTGGCGTCCTTGAGGTATGAGTTTTAATTGTTGTTGGTTTATTGTATATGGCATCATGAGATATTTAACGATCTAAAAATTTTTATTGTTCCGCTGCGCCACTCTGATACGTTTTTATCGAATTATTTTCCTACAGGAGGGGCGGTACGCCTTAAATGGTTTTATTACCATCTTTCAATTATAGTTTAGACCAAGTGAAATCATTCGTCACCTCAAGGTCACTAACCTCCATCGCCCATAGGCCTTAGATATTCTTATCTTTAAAATGTGGGATATGTTATATCAACTAATCCCTAATGTCAATAGGATTTGATTCCTAATGAATAACTAATACATAACGAAGTAATACATTATTTCATGTTGCAGACATGAAAATGCTTGAACTTACTAATGCTGCGATAATGTCCACTTTCGAAACTTCTCCGTAGTTCTATCTTTAGTTTGGGTTCCTACAGACATAATATTGTCTGTTAATACCCTACATTAATCGTCACTTTAAACATATTTATTTTGTGATAAGTTTTTCAACACAATTCAACTTGTAACATGATACACGGCCTTCAACACGCTCATGTTCATGACCGTGTATGTCCTGGTTTCTTACCACATGGCCATGTTGTTTACTATCTAGCCGTGTAACTGTACACAGCTTGATACACGCCCATGTTCAAACCCGTGTACCTCTTGGGTTGTAAATTCTTTTCCTATACACGGCCATGTATTCTTCTACACGCTCGTGTTCTTTAAAATTTTTAGAATTTTAACTCCAAAATCTCTATTTTGAGTCCTAGAATTTTATTTAAGTCATTCTAGGTCCTTTCGGGTCCTTTCCGAGCCTTTCGGAAATTTTTGGTCAAAATGCCCATTTTGCCCCTAACGAGTCTCGGGACTGTAACTATTTCGTTTTATCTTTTTTCTCAAATTTCTAAACCCAAATATCTTAAAATAATATTCCCTAGGTTTCTGTATTATTTTTACAGCTCAATTTGCTATAAATTCTCAATTATCTATTTTCTCAGCCCTTGATTACTATTTATCTATCACCTAGGGTCATTTCTCGTTTTTCGAGCGTTTCGAAGTCTCAAATGGCCGTTTCACTACCCTTGAAACACTTTTTATCCCATCCCCGACCCTCGGTCCTCGAGAGGTTCAGGTTTTCTATCCCGACCCAATATTTTTCCCCGTTTCCCAAAATACCCCTAACATGAAAATTTCTCCTGTTTTAGGCATTTTAGACATTAAGGGTCGGTTTACTATTCCTTTTGGGTTGGTTTTCCATTTTCAATTCTAATCTACCGAGGGGTCCTGGTTTTGTGATGATCAGGAAATATGCAGTATCAAGAAATTGGTTATAATGACATTTTCTTGATATAAAACTGATATATTTAGACTCAGGATGCCCAAATTAGTCAATCAGGCACCTGACACGTTTTTCGAGACGGGATCACACAGATCCTGAAAACTGATCGAGATGACCTCGAATGAAGTTGAAACTGATAAATTTGGATTTAGCACGTCCAAATTAGTCAGTATAGCCTATTTGTATGCTCAAATTAGCTAATTGAGCACAAAGGTAATTTTTGATCGAGAATTCACAGTACCGGAAACTGGTCAAGATGACCTCAGATGAAAATAAAACTGATATATTTGGATTCAGGACGTCTAAATTAGTCAGGATAGCCCATGTTGAAATTTTGGGCGAAGAAGTATATAAAGGGCGAAAAATCAGAAATTTAAGAAATAAGCCCATAACTTTCTCTTATTTTCTCTTTCCACCCCTTACCCGAAAATGAACAGTAACCGACCATCGGAAACGGTGTCCGTTTTCGACACCGCCGGTGTCATCGGAAAGCTCTCACCGAGCTGAGTCCAACGGTGAGTTGACTCGACGGAACAGCCGCCGCACGCCGCTGCACGAGCCGCTCAAATGCCGCCGGAGCCGAGAAATTCGATCGCCGATATCTCCTCCGTCCGGCCACCGTTTGCCACGAAACCGGTCCCAAAAGTTTCGTGGTGAAGAGAGGAGCAAAACCCATGCCGCCGATCGTCTCAACACCGGCGGAATCGCGCCGCCCAAGCTTCGAAAAAGTCGGTGAAACGCCGCCGTGGAGCCGCCGTCGAAACGCCCGATTCCGGCCGAGTTGAAGTGCGCCGTTGGTGCAGAAATGACCGCAGGGCTGAGGGGAGCAAAAGCCCTCAACCAATTTTGGGGAAAAGGTCCGGCACAGCGGAGTTCCACCGTCGCCGCTGTGACCGTGGTTTTCGAGGGAATTTTCCGGCGATAGGGGTCTCCAAACATGAAATTGAGGCCACCAATGGATTCCTCTCGTCGAGTTCTTCAAGATGGGCTACCCATTTGCCACCGTCGCCGCCGTCAACCACCGGTCAACGGCGAGTCAACGCCGGTCAACGCCGGTCAACGGCGACCGGAGACCAAAAATTTAAAAATGGCCCGTTGGCCTATTTTCGATGTTCCGGACTCATCCGCGACGTCAGAATTGCAAGACGGAGTCTCAAAGGCAAAGAACGGAGAATTAAAGTTTGTCCGCACGAAATCGAACAGTTCGTTCGATCACCAGTGGAACGATTCCGGTAGTGACTTCGGTCCCTCCATTCCTGAAATTAATGTTTTTGGAATGAGTATATATGAATTATGTATTCTGGAATGTGAAATTGTAAGAAAATTGGACTATGTGTATGAAAAATAGTCAAATGAGAAAAAGTGAAAAATGTAAAGATTTTTACGTAAAAAGTTGAGTTTTTACGTAAAAATATAGGCTCTGGTATATAGTACGTGGTAGAATAGAACGAGGTTAGATGGTTTCGAGGCGTTTCCTAAACGCTGGGAATCCAAAAATTAAGCGGAAATGCTGCCGAAATTTTGAAAACGGCACAAAAGAGTATTTTAAGAACCGAAGGGTAAAAACGTGGTCGGGATGGAAACCCGAGCCCTTTCGGTAACCTAGACCCGAGAAAGAGCATTAACGCTCGAGAGTCAGAATAGTACCACCCGAGGGTCGGTAAATAGTAAACCAAGAAATTATGGTAAATAAGGGCCAAAGCTAAGTTGCGAATCAAAGAAAAGTAAGGTTATAATGAGAAAAATCCCATTAGGGGCAAAATGGTAATTTTGTCAAAAGTTCAGGGTAAAATAGTAATTTTACTAAAAGTTAGCAGAAAAGTTATAAATGGGATATTAGATCCTTAAATTTATGATCGAGAAATGAAACGTAGAATTTTTACGTTTTATTAAGTTTTATACATGCAAGAAGCATAGAAAATAACCGTTATTATTTCGGTTATAGGGATCCGCGCCAGACAATATGAAGAGACGTCTGCGGACCAAGGAAGCGAGAAAAGAGATGCTAGCAAGTATTTGTAAGTTCAAACATTTAATTGACTGCAACATAAATGAACTGGACATGTTATGTGTTATGTGTTCTATGTAGTAAGTTCAAACATTTAATTGACTACAACATAAATGAACTGGACATGTTATGTGTTATGTGTTCTATGTAGTAAGTTCGAATATTTAATTGACTGCAATATGAATAGACTATTATGTCTAAGTATGATATGCGGTAAGTTCAAATATGTGATTAGTTTGTGACATGATACTAACATGTTCACGAGAATAGTAAGCAAGATCGGAAATAGAAAAGAGGAATAAGATAAGTCAGATAATAAGACTTAAAAGTTAAGGTTGGCATACCGGCCTCCCCAGTTGTGAGGTTCCCAGATAGCCTCCACCCCAGAAGTGTGGCGCTGCCTCGTTAATAATGAGGTAGTTTATGGCTTAACTTCCTGCCTCCACCCCAGAAGTGTGGCGCTGCCTCGTTAATAATGAGGTAGTTTATGGCATGACTTACTACCTATAAGGTCAGTAGTCCAGAGATGACCTTAGGGTTGATCGGTGGGTCGCTCCCCTGATCCTCTATTGGTCTGCGCGCACTAGGTACGTCCAACCACGGGCCCACAAGTGAAAGATTAAGCAGATAAAGTAAAGAAAAGAAAAGAAAGTAAAGCTAAGAAGAGAAAAGAAAAGAAGAGAAAGTAAAGCTTAGTAAAGAAAAGCAAAGAAAAGCTAGAAGAGGAAAGAATGAAAGTAAACAAGCATAATGCCACTAATATGTGTGCATATGCTTAGCAAGAAAAGAAAAGAAGAAGAAAAGTATGACATGAAAGAAAGAATGAAAGTAAACAAGCATAATGCCACTAATATGTGTGCATATGCTATGTTATGCATAAATTGATATGCATAAGCCAGTTATACAATTTTAAGTGTATCTGTGATGTTTAAGCATACATTAAGTATGCTGTGTTTAAGTTGATATGTGTATACAATATTTTGTATAATGTTGAGTATGTTATGCTTAAGATGTTAAGCATATATCCTGTATGTTATGTTTAAATTATGTTATGCTAAAAGAACGTTGAGATTGTTCTCTCAATGTTAGAATATGTTATATATGAAGTTGAAAGTAAAGTATAAAGTATGTTCATGTTCTGATGCCACAGTTGGTATCAGACATGTTCTGTCCAAAAGGTATGAGTTAGTATTTTGTCATGAATGTATGTTTGAACTTACTGAGCCTGTCGCTCACAAGTTTGTTTATGTTGCAGGTAAGCATCCTGCACAAAGATAAGACAAGTGATGGATGACGGATGGAATCTGCATGTGCCAAGGGACTGGGTGAGGGTTATGGTACTACTATGAGTCTTCCGCTGAGCTGTTTAAAAGAGTATTAAGATGATGTTTTATAATGTAAATGAAGTTAAGGCAATGTAAAATATTTATTATAGTAAATGTTTTACGACGGTACAGTTTCCAAGTAAAGTTTAAGAAAAGAAAAAAAAAATTTATTCCATATTTTTATGTTCAAATGGGAAGTAGAGTAAGCATGTTAAAGAAAGTATGTTAAAAGTAAGATACCAGCTATTACAGATGGTATCAGAATAAGTTAGAAACAAGTTAAAAGTAAGTTGCCGACGACCCAAGTGGTTACAGTCTATTGCAATTGGCAACAGTGGCTGACTGTAATAGTACTGTTTAACCCTACGTAGGGCGGGCCGTCACAGGTTTCCTTCCCGAGCTCAATATTTTTACCCCTCGTTTCCCGAAATGCCCTTATGTCGTTTTAAAAATTTCGGCAGCATTTCCGCTTGTATTTTTAGGTTTTTCGGCGTTAGGTACGCCTCAGAACCTTTGTACCTGTCACGTACTATACCAGAGGCCTATTTTATACAAAGTTTCTAAACTTTGTATAAAAATTTTTCACATTAACCAATATTCAAGAATCAATACACAATATTAAATTTTTTTCTAAACCTAGTCTTGGTTTATCATATTAATCATCACAACATGTCAAGTATTACATGTTACTCTTAGGTTTTCTAATGTGTAAAACAACATCAAAATCTAACCAAATTTTCGTTTCAACCCTAGCATTGTCCATGGATTTTAGCATGAAAATACATCAAATAATCTTACTCATTGATTCCATTTCATGCTTGATACAATATATAAACCAATGATCATAAACACTACACCAAAACATCATTTTCCAAACCATTTTTCACACCAACAATGCCACGGATTTTTCATGGAAACATGCAAAATTTTTACTTGTTTTTAAACCCTAAATCATGCTTCAAATTCTAAAACACCAAACAATTCATAGCATCATCAAAACATCAACTTTTTTTCAATGTTTTTCTACCCTACAAACCCATGGATTTTCTCTAACAAAATCAAAGGAAATTGCTTCAATTTAGAAGCTCACCTTGTCTAGTTGATGGCTTGATACTAAAAATGCAATGAAAGCTAAGTTTGGTGTGGAATTTAAAACAAAATTTGGCTTAGAAAGGGGGAAAGGCTCACGGTTTTGGGCTGCAAGAAAAGAGCAAGAGGTTGGCTACTTTTTCCATTTTTTTTCTTATGAATTTTGATGCCTATTTATAGGCAAAAACTAAGGACCACTTAGCAAAATTTTTTCAACAATTTGCTAATTATTCAAGGATCAAAGTGCAATATTTTTGAGCTAAAAATCAAAATTTTTTCTTCTTCCTTTCCATGTGGCCGAATGGCCTTTTTCCAAAATTTTTAAAAATTTTTCAAATATCTTTTTGGCAAAATCATGGCCATTGATCAAAAGGTAGAATGATCCTAGCCATACGCCTTTCATATTACTTTCCAAACCAAAAAATAAAAAATGGATTTATGACATCAACATGATGATGTCATCTTATTATATATATATATTAATTCACTCATTAATTCGTGGTCAAATTTTGACCGAAATGTGGCGGCCCGCCCCTCGTAGAGATCATACAATACTATTACAGTTGAGCTTTATTGCTAACTGCGATAGATTGTACTCTCATGGGTCGCCGGCTTATCTCTCTCTCTTTTTAAATCATGACGTTTTTGGGGAAAATTTTTTTTTTCTTTAAACATCATGTAAAACATTTTCCACTATTTACTTTGTTGATAAGTACAAAGTAATATAAATAATACAGTACTTTTGCAAAATATATATATAATTACAAAAGAACTGTTTCCTTTTTTTTATCCCTTCACTTTAACGCTCAGCGGGAAGACTCTGGCAGTACCATATCCCTCGCCCAGTTATCCCATTTGACACGTGCCATCCCGTCCGCATCCAGTCAAACAAGCTACTGAGCTGGTCGCTTACCTGCAACATTAGCAAAAATGGTGAGCTACAGGCTCAGTAAGTTCAAACATGCAAGAAATAAAATTTCTATGAATAGTACTATTCATCGTGAATAGCCGTTGACCACTATTCATACATGAATAGTACTTTGACCACTATTCATACGTGAATAGTAAGTTTGACCACCACACTATATCACACTAGTACATCTACCGCGATGTTAGTGCTCTCACTAAACTGTCTTATGCTCAATTATGGCACAGTTTCAGTTTTAGGTCATTATCTTTGATTACGTTCTGGTTTTGAGCTCAGGTTGGCAGTACCATTTAAGTGCGCATGACTGGGAGCGGTACATTAGTGCTAACCTCCACAGCCTTAATCTCATAGCCCCGAAGGCAAAATTGTACATGACTGGGAGCGGTACATCAGTGCTGACCTCCACAGCCTTATCTCATAGCCCCGAAGGCAAAAGTACCTCCCTATACGGAAGGCTGGTACGCCAGAAAGTGGTTTCATTACCGACTTTTTAACATTCTAACCCGGTGACTTCATATTGCCCCGTGGTTAGGAATGGTTCACATTTTAATTTTAGGTGAGTGAGTTTCATTAACCTCGCTCTAGTGCCCGAAGCACAATTAACAATGTGTCCATTCTCAATAGTGCCCGTAGCACATTACGTCTCTCTCTCTATTCTATAATAGTGCCCGTAGCACATATGTACCTAACTTATAGTTAGTACATCAAAGTTAGCAACAATAATGCTATATGTTGCAGATAGGTAAATGTCTGAACTTACCTTATCAGACTGTTCCCTTTCTCTCTCTTGGATCTTGAATCGCCTTCCTTGTAGGCCGATTTTGGGATCCTACAGACAAAACTATGTCTGTTAATTTCTTTCCCATTTATAGCTTTTATTTTTCATTAAAAAGCTTAAATAAAACCTATTTATAACTTTTTAGGTTTTATTTATTATTTTCACCATTTTCCCCCAACTTTTGAAAAATTACGATTTTGCCCCAATATTTTGGCAAAATTACAGTTTTGCCCCTGACGGAATTTTATTGATCCAGACTGCATTTTTGGCTCTCAGGAACTTTTCTGACTCTTTTCTAATCATTACCGGGTTCGTTTCTATTTTATTTCTACTTTTTACTTTCCCGGCCCTCGGGAAGTACTATTCCGACCCTTACGTCGGTTTAGCGATTTTCTATCGTTTCGGAGTCTCAAATGGACGTTTCACTAGTATTTAAAACGTTCATCTAGACTTTCCCGACCTAGATCTCCGAGGCTCGGGTTTTCCGTTCCCGACTCGGACCTTTATTTCATTTCCAAAAACGCCCCCCCCCTCGGGGTCGGTTTTTCAATTTCACTCACATTTTTCATTTTCAAGGGGACGGGTTACTATTCACGACCCACCCCTTAAATTTTTTTCCTTATTCAATTTTTCCGTTAGGGACTCGGGTTTCCGTCCCGGCCCTAACTTTTATTTTAAATTCCTATTTTACCCCGAATGCCGTTTTTGAAATTTCGGCAGCATTTCGGCGTAATTTTAAGGCCTCCGGCGTTAGGTACGCCTCGAACCGTATGTACCTGCCACGTACTATACCACAAGCCTATTTTATGTAAAAGTTTTCCAAACTTTTACATAAAAACCCACAAAATTCCAATTTCACATTATCACCCACATTACAAAATTTTTTTCATAATTTTGCCCTTAATTTGGTTTCGGTTTTCACAATCAACCCGAACCAAATTTTTTGTCAAACTTTCACCACACCTTAGGCCATTCAAATGTCACGTTTTTAACACATTTTCAAGCCCATTTTCTTTGCATTTTCAACCAATTTTCCTAGGGTTTTTACCCTTGTATAACCCACGGCCAAAGAATGAAAACATGCCAAAAAATTTTGTTTCATTCTTTCCATTATAAATTCATCATTTGCATATTGAAATGCATAATTCCAATCAACCAAATACCACATAAAACCATGAAAATTTTTCTTCCAAACCATTAGGAAACCCCACGGCCACCTTAATATAATTCACACCAAGAATTTTTTTTTAAGCTTTTCACCATGACATACAAGCTTTATTCTTCACCAATTTCAACTTTGAAAGCATGTTAGCAATTAACCACAAAGTTTTCTCATTGGTTACCTAAGGTAACCCACGGATTTTCCTTTGAAAAACCAACCAAAATTTGGTTTTTCTTTAAACAATTTGCATGATTTTCTTCCTTATTACATCCTTAACATAACCCAACATCAAATCCATGAAAAACAATCAAAAATTTTCCATCTTTTTCTCACTATTCACCCACGGATTTCATGAAGAAAAACCATGAAAAATTAAGTGAAAAAGGGAGTTACCTTGGTCTAATGCTTCCATTGTCTTCTAGGAACACTTTGACACTCTTTTTGTGAAGAAATTTTGAATAAAACTCTTGGTTCTCCTTGGGTGGCTCACGTAGACTCCATGGAAGACTTAGAAAAAATTTTTTTCTTTTGGTTTGGCATGAAACAAAGTCTCGGCCACTTTGTTACTAATTTGCCGACTTAAGCATGAAGGAAAGCCAATTAATTTGGCTCTAAACCAATGAAATTTTGACACCTTTCATGCCTAATTCTTTCTCCATTTTTCAAAAATTAAAAAAGGTAAAATTTGGCCAAATCTTGGCCTTTAGATCAAAAGGTGATTAAATCCTAGCCATTAATGCCACCAACCACCTTATTTCTTTCATTTATTAATCTTGATTTATGATGTCATAAATGCTAAAGTGAAAGTTGACTTTGACTTTCACTATTCACATTAATTCGACTACTTTTTGACCGATACCGGTTCGAGCCGAAATTTTCCCGAAATCGTCCCGGCGTGTTCCTAAGGTCTCCTGTGCAGTCGGATCAATTTAATCTGCTTCCGTTTGATCAAAATCAATCCCGGAAGTTTACCGTCTTTTATTGGCTCGGTTAGGGTTTTCAATGCCAATTTTGGCACCGTTTCACCCGTTTCAACTCAGTGAATTTTTCCAACACTGAATTCTTACTCGTCAGTATTGTTAGAACATTTTCGCATATTCTAAACAATATACATACATTTATTTCACTCTTTAAATAGTACAAATTGTTATATACATACAATTGTACATTTTTCATCCGAGAACTGCCTGAATTTCCCGGTTGTCACATTCACCCCTCCTTATAAAATTTTCGTCCTCGAAAATTAGAACAAATGGGGGTATAAACTCCTCATCTCGTCTTCTCGTTCCCACGTAGCTTCTTTAATATTGTGATTTTTCCACAAAATCTTCACTAGTGGGATTACCTTATTCCTCAGTACTTTCTCTTCACGAGCTAGTACTTAAATAGGCTGTTCCTCATACGTCAAATCCTCGTGGATTTGAATAGGCTCATGCTTCAACACATGGGACGGATCTGGTATATACTTTCTCAACATCGACACATGAAATACGTTATGCACTACCGACAATTCTGGAGGTAGCGCTAATCTGTAAGTGACCTTTCCAATGCGTTCGATAATTTCATAGGGCCCAATGTATCTTGGACTTAGTTTCCCCTTTTTACCGAACCGCATAATCCCCTTCATAGGCGATACCTTGAGAAACACGAAGTCTCCTTCGTCAAACTCCAAGGATCTCCGCCTCTTGTCCGCATAACTCTTTTGTCGGCTTTGCGCAATTTTCATTTGACGCTGAATTCTAGCAACTGCATCGGAAGTCTCTTTTATGAAGTCCGTCTTATGCAACTGCTTTTCTCGCAAATCGTACCAATGTAATGGTGATCTGCACTTCCGTCCATACAAAGCCTCGTAAGGTGCCATGCCTATCGAAGCTTGGTAACTATTATTGTACGAGAATTCAATCAATGGTAACTTCTCGTTCGAATTTCCCACAAAATCCATAACACAAGCTCGAAGCATGTCTTCTAACGTCTGAATTGTCCGCTCTGACTGCCCGTCTGTTTGGGGATGAAAAGCCGTACTGAGTCTCAATTCAGTACCTATGGCCTCTTGCACACACTTCCAGAAATTCGAAGTGAATCGTGCATCTCGATCTGATACAATGGATTTGGTACTCCATGTAATCTGACGACATGAGCTATGTACAGTTGAGCAAACTTTTCCAATGAAAAGGTCATCTTGACAGCTACAAACCATGCCGTCTTGGTCAGTCTATCCACAATAACCCAAATGGCATCATAACCTTCTCGGGTTTTTGGGAGTCCCACTACAAAATCCATCGTAATGTGTTCCCATTTCCATTCAGGAATCTCCAGTGGTTCCAATCTTCCTGCTGGATGTTTATGTTTCGCTTTGATTCTCTGACAGGTCATGCATCTGCTCACGAATTTCGCTATATCATTCTTCATCCCTTTCCACCAGAACTGTAACTTCAAGTCTTGATACATCTTACTAGCTCCGGGATGAACCGAATAGGGTGTCTCATGGGCTTCTGACATGATCCGTCTTCTAAGTTCCTCATCAGCTGGAACATTTATCCTTCCTTGATAAAGGATCATTCCATCCTTGGAAATTCCTTCTTGAGAACTTGACATTGTTGGATCTCGCCTCTGAGCTTCTTTTATATCCTCAAATAGCGATGATTCCACTTGGAGTGCAGCTAATCTTCCAGATATCAGCTCCAAGTTCAAAGAATTTATCTCTTGCTGCAATAGCTTCGGAAGCCTGTTTATTGGTAGCTGGTACGATATGGTAGACTTTCTACTTAAAGCATCCGCTACACGGTTGGCCTTCCCTGGATGGTATAGGATTTCACAATCATAATCCTTCACCAATTCCAACCATCGCCTTTGCCGCATATTGAGCTCTTTTTGCGTGAAGAAATACTTCAGGCTTTGGTGATCAGTGAAAATCTGACATTGAGCTCCATAGAGATAGTGTCGCCAAATTTTAAGTGCGAACACTACTGCAGCAAGTTCAAGGTCATGCGTAGGATAATTCCTTTCATGATCCTTTAATTGACGGGAAGCATAAGCAATCACCTTGCCGTCTTGCATCAGGACTACTCCCAATCCTATTTTCGATGCATCACTGTAGATCACGAACTTCTCCCCTTCAGTGGGAAGCGTAAGGATTGGTGCGCTTGTCAGCCGTCTCTTTAACTCCTGGAAGCTTCTTTCGCATTCCATAGTCCACTCGTACTTCCTTTCTTTGCGTGTAAGAGCAGTAAGAGGTGCAGCTAAATGCGCAAATCCCTCTACAAATCACCGATAATAACCAGCCAATCCCAAGAAACTGCGTATTTCCGTCACACTCTTGGGTGCAGGCCATTGGTTAATTTCCTCTACCTTTGTCGGATCTACAGCAATACCTTCCTGGGATACAACATGTCCAAGGAAATGTACTCTGTCCAGCCAAAATTCGCATTTTGAGAATTTGGCATACAGTTGATGCTTCCTTATCGTGTTCAGCACGATCCTCAGATGCTCCTTGTGCTCCTCATGAGTCTTCGAGTATATAAGAATGTCATTAATGAATACAATGACAAACTTATCCAAATACTCTTTAAAAATTCTGTTCATCAAATCCATGAACGCTGCTGGCGCATTTGTCAGTCCGAATGGCATCACAAGAAACTCGTAATGACCATAACGAGTTCTAAACGCCGTCTTAGGAATATCCCTCTCTTTGATTCTCAGCTGGTGATATCCTGATCGTAAGTCGATCTTGGAAAATACCGCTGCACCTTTTAACTGGTCGAATAGGTCATCAATTCTAGGTAACGGATACTTATTTTTGATCGTAACCTTATTCAACTCCCGGTAATCAATGCACAGCCGGAATGTTCCATCCTTTTTCTTGACGAATAACACAGGTGCACCCCATGGAGAAAAACTCGGCCTGATAAATCCCTTATCCAAAAGCTCCTTTAATTGTACCTGTAGCTCCTTCAACTCAACTGGAGCCATACGGTATGGTGCTTTGGAAATGGGTGCTGTTCCAGGCATCAACTCAATTTCAAATGAGATTTCTCTCTCTGGAGGTATCCCTGGTAATTCTTCTGGAAATACGTCAAGAAACTCATTAACCACAGGAACATCTTCAGCTTGAAGCTTCTGTTCCTCTGTAGTATCCACCACATATGCCAGATATCCCACGTAACCACTGGCTATCAGCTTGCTGCTCTCAGCGAACTGATCATCATCTTCCTGGGCTTTCGAGAAGTGTCGACGTACTTGAAACTCTCTTCTTCCTCGGGTTGGAATACTATCTTTCGATTTCGGCAGTCGATCGTAGCTCGGTATTTCCCTAGGAAATCCATGCCTAGAATCACATCGTAATCCATGATCTTCATCATGATCAACTCCGCATATAGTTCCCTATTTGCCACATATACTGGTACATAGGGTAACCAGTAATTGGACAACAATACTTCCCCAGAGGGTAAAGTTGTCTTAAATACCCTTCCCATATTATCCTTAGGAAGTCCTATCTTGTCAGCAAATGCATAGGAAACAAATGAATACGTAGCACCGGAATCGAATAGTACAGAGGCTACATGGCTAGCGACAGGAAGCTGACCTGTCACCACGTTTGATGTTCCTGCCTCTGCGTCTTCCTTGCTGTAGACCATCACACGAGCATCAGCACGTGACATTCGCTCCTGGCGTTGCGGCCTCACTGGTGACTCTTCCACTCTGGCTTGAAGGGAATGAACTTGTGGGCGTGTCTGGTGCGGTTGGTAAGTGCCTTGTCCACCCTGCCTATTTGGACAGTTCTTGGCGTAATGGCCTTCCTTTCCACATTCGTAGCAAACAAGTGGCCCAAATCTGCATTGCCCAGAATGTCTCTTCCCGCATGTAGGGCAGTTTTGCACATTAGACTCTGCATTACCAGCTGTTCTCCGTTGCTGGTTTCGATTATTGCCCTGGCAATTCTCAGAAAAATTCCCTTTTCTTTTATTTTGCTGGGATCCTTGACTATTGCCCTGGCTTGGTTTCGCATTCTGACTAGGCTTGCTCGATTGACCAACTTGCGTAGATTTCGCCAAAGCCCTCTCCTTCTTCTTTGCCTCCCAGTGTTTTTCTCTTTCCTCTTTCTGTCGGGCTACATGAAACTCAGCTCTAATGGCCCGACTCACACAGTCTGCTACAGAAGTAGGTGGTACTTGTCCAGTGTCTACTAACGCAGCAATTTTTGGCCTGAACATCCCGATCATTTTCTGTATCTTTTCCCTTTCAGTAGGGACCACATAAGGGCACAAACGGGATAGCTGGTCGAACTTTCGACAGACTTCGCTTACCGACATGTTCCCTTGTGTCAACTCTGAGAATTCTTTCTGTTGCTATCTCAGAGATGCAGGGTCGTAATATTTCTGGTTAAATTCTTCCAGAAATTCCGCCCAACTCATGGTAGACACATCTCTTCTCATTCGTACAGTGTCCCACCAAAATCGAGCATCTTTTCTCAGCACAAAAGACGCACATGCAACCTTCTCCCGGTCGGTTAGGTTCATGAACTCCATGATCACTTGCAATGACGACAACCAGTCTTCAGCCTCTAAGGGATTTGTAGACCCTTCAAATTCTGGCGGCCTCATATGCCTGAATCTTTCATAGAGGGGTTCCAAATTCAATACTGGTTGTGGTTCAGGAGCTCTCTCATGTACTGCAGCTGGAGGAATAACTGGATCTACCTCAGCTTGTTGTTCTACTTGGGTACCCTCAGAGCCTTGTCTCTGTTCTAGCTTCTCTACCCGTTGCCTCAGATTCGCATTTTCTTGCATCTGAGCTTCTAACAAAGCTTGTATCTGATCCAGTCTTTCCATAATATCAGGACGCCGCTCTCGTCCTTCTGGTCGATTACGCAAATCCACCATCTTGCCTATTGTCCTATTATGGCACAATAATTCACCGTTAGCTTTTCCATAGCCACATTCGTAAAATCATATCAATTCACGAAATTTAGGGTAATGTAAAGCCACATCATCATAACACATCATCGTACAACATATAATCATTTTGATATTTCATTCATAGCAAAACATTTATATGTCATACATAATCACCACCAGTCATATATATACATCAGCCTGAGGTACAAAATGGCCACAAGTCTATACAAAAGAGCTTTTCTCTAAGCTACTTATGTACATATATACATATCTACTGGTCACTCATTCCCCGCATCTGGTACTAGAGGATATTCTTTTGGGTCCTCATCGTCATCTGGCTCATCTGAGTCATCACCACTCCTAGGTAATACTCCCTGTCCAGAGTCATCACCTCTTCGTGGTCTAGACGGTCCGGCCTCATGATCATTCATCATTCTTCTCGGCCGAAGATGCGTGCAAACATCTCATCTTGACCCAGTGTCTCTCGTCGACTCTGCGTCAGATGCTCGATCAGAATCTCTCTCTCAATCGTCCTGATCGTCACCACGAACTCTTGGAGCGTCGGAGGAAATGGCTTGATTACCCTCTGTCTCAACTCCAAGGGTAAACCTTTCCAGAACAGCTCGCAGCAGTTTGCTTCAGTGAGGTTGGGCAACGGACAACTTCTCCTGATGGTCTCCTCAAATCGTGCTGCATAAGACATCACCGTCACACCAGACAGCATGACCATCTTCTCTGTCTGGAGAATGTAGTCCCTGACCTCATCAAATCTGGGATACGCAGGTGTATCTGCCTCTCGTCTCTCTGGAGGTGCTGGAGTAGGTGTTGGATCTCTTGGTGGAAACTGATCAGCCAATCGCTGACAGAACTCAGCCCAACTGAATCCTAATAAAATCTCCTGATCGCAATACTGCCAGAACACTCGAGCGTCTTCCTGAAACATACTGACTGCCAATTGTATCCACATATCTCGATCGATGTCACATATCGCCATAATCCTCTCGAAAGCATGGAGCCAGTCCTTGGTCTCCATCGACTGTCGTCCACCGTCGAACATCGGAGGACTGCTAGCTCGAAATGCCTGTACTGCCCGTGCCGACACTCTCACCCCAATATGTTGGCGTCCACCAACAACTGGAATGTCCACTACCACCAGTGGATGAACTATCGGTCGTGGCTATACAATATCTACTGGCGCTGGCACTGATGCTGGTACTGGTACCGGAGGTCTCTCGAGCACCGGGGGTCTGCTTACCGGTCGTTGGGACATAGACGGCCTCACAATAGACCTCGTCCATACCCGTAATACTCCTCTCGGTCGTGGTAGCGGTGGTCTCACATATGGAGGTCTGGTCATCTTGCTACCTATAAGATAATTATTTTCATATAAGAAAATAATTAACTGAACTTAAGTAAACTACTTACTTGGATAGCGGTACAGGATGCGCGAAGTGTCAAATCAGGATATGGTCACACTGCTCTGATATACCAACTGTGACAGCCGTTGGTATTCAAAACCAAATCAGTCACAAACCTTGCTCTGATATACCAACTGTGGCGGCAGTTGGTATTATAAACTAGACCAATCTCAAACCCCGCTCTGATACCAACTGTGGCGGCCCGCCCCTCGTAGAGATCATACAATACTATTACAGTTGAGCTTTATTGCTAACTGCGATAGATTGTACTCTCATGGGTCGCCAGCTTATCTCTCTCTCTTTTTAAATCATGACGTTTTTGGGGAAAATTTTTTTTTTTCTTTAAACATCATGTAAAACATTTTTCCACTATTTACTTTGTTGATAAGTACAAAGTAATATAAATAATACAGTACTTTTGTAAAATATATATATAATTACAAAAGAACTGTTTCCTTTTTTTTATCCATTCACTTTAACGCTCAGCGGGAAGACTCTGGCAGTACCATATCCCTCGCCCAGTTATCCCATTTGACACGTGCCATCCCGTCCGCATCCAGTCAAACAAGCTACTAAGCTGGTCGCTTACCTGCAACATTAGCAAAAATGGCGAGCTACAAGCTCAGTAAGTTCAAACATGCAAGAAATAAAATTTCTATGAATAGTACTATTCATCGTGAATAGCCGTTGACCACTATTCATACATGAATAGTACTTTGACCACTATTCATACGTGAATAGTAAGTTTGACCACCACACTATATCACACTAGTACATCTACCGCGATGTTAGTGCTCTCACTAAACTGTCTTATGCTCAATTATGGCACAGTTTCAGTTTTAGGTCATTATCTTTGATTACGTTCTGGTTTTGAGTTCAGGTTGGCAGTACCATTTAAGTGCGCATGACTGGGAGCGGTACATTAGTGCTGACCTCCACAACCTTAATCTCATAGCCCCGAAGGCAAAATTGTACATGACTGGGAGCGGTACATCAGTGCTGACCTCCACAGCCTTATCTCATAGCCCCGAAGGCAAAAGTACCTCCCTATACGGAAGGCTGGTACGCCAGAAAGTGGTTTCATTACCGACTTTTTAACATTCTAACCCGGTGACTTCATATTGCCCCGTGGTTAGGAATGGTTCACATTTTAATTTTAGGTGAGTAAGTTTCATTAACCTCGCTCTAGTGTCCGAAGCACAATTAACAATGTGTCCATTCTCAATAGTGCCCGTAGCACATTACGTCTCTCTCTCTATCCTATAATAGTGCCCGTAGCACATATGTACCTAACTTATAGTTAGTACATCAAAGTTAGCAACAATAATGCTATATGTTGTAGACAGGTAAATGTATGAACTTACCTTATCAGACTGTTCCCTTTCTCTCTCTTGGATCTTGAATCGCCTTCCTTGTAGGCCGATTTTGGGATCCTACAGACAAAACTATGTCTGTTAATTTCTTTCCCATTTATAGCTTTTATTTTTTATTAAAAAGCTTAAATAAAACCTATTTATAACTTTTTAGGTTTTATTTATTATTTTCACCATTTTCCCCCAACTTTTGAAAAATTACGATTTTGTCCCAATATTTTGGCAAAATTGCAGTTTTGCCCCTGACGGAATTTTATTGATCCAGACTGCATTTTTGGCTCTCAGGAACTTTTCTGACTCTTTTCTAATCATTACCGGGTTCGTTTCTATTTTATTTCTACTTTTTGCTTTCCCGGCCCTCGGGAAGCACTATTCCGACCCTTACGTCGGTTTAGCGATTTTCTATCGTTTCGGAATCTCAAATGGACGTTTCACTAGTATTTAAAACGTTCATCTAGACTTTCCCGACCTAGATCTCCGAGGCTCGGGTTTTCCGTTCTCGACTCGGACCTTTATTTCATTTCCAAAAACGCCCCCCCCTCGGGGTCAGTTTTTCAATTTCACTCACATTTTTCATTTTCAAGGGGACGGGTTACTATTCAAGACCACCCCTTAAATTTTTTTCCTTATTCAATTTTTCCGTTAGGGACTCGGGTTTCCGTCCCGGCCCTAACTTTTATTTTAAATTCCTATTTTACCCCGAATGCCGTTTTTGAAATTTCGGCAGCATTTCGGCGTAATTTTAAGGCTTCCGGCGTTAGGTACGCCTCGAACCGTATGTACCTGCCACGTACTATACCACAAGCCTATTTTATGTAAAAGTTTTCCAAACTTTTACATAAAAACCCACAAAATTCCAATTTCACATTATCACCCACATTACAAAATTTTTTTCACAATTTTGCCCTTAATTTGGTTTCGGTTTTCACAATCAACCCGAACCAAATTTTTTGTCAAACTTTCACCACACCTTAGGCCATTCAAATGTCACGTTTTTAACACATTTTCAAGCCCATTTTATTTGCATTTTCAACCAATTTTCCTAGGGTTTTTACCCTTGTATAACCCACGGCCAAAGAATGAAAACATGCTAAAAAATTTTGTTTCATTCTTTCCATTATAAATTCATCATTTGCATATTGAAATGCATAATTCCAATCAACCAAATACCACATAAAACCATGAAAATTTTTCTTCCAAACCATTAGGAAACCCCACGGCCACCTTAATATAATTCACACCAAGAATTTTTTTTTAAGCTTTTCACCATGACATACAAGCTTTATTCTTCACCAATTTCAACTTTGAAAGCATGTTAGCAATTAACCACAAAGTTTTCTCATTGGTTACCTAAGGTAACCCACGGATTTTCCTTTGAAAAACCAACCAAAATTTGGTTTTTCTTTAAACAATTTGCATGATTTTCTTCCTTATTACATCCTTAACATAACCCAACATCAAATCCATGAAAAACAACCAAAAATTTTCCATCTTTTTCTCACTATTCACCCACAGATTTCATGAAGAAAAACCATGAAAAATTAAGTGAAAAAGGGAGTTACCTTGGTCTAATGCTTCCTTTGTCTTCTAGGAACACTTTGACACTCTTTTTGTGAAGAAATTTTGAAGAAAACTCTTGGTTGTCCTTGGGTGGCTCACGTAGATTCCATGGAAGACTTAGAAAAAAAAAATTTCTTTTGGTTTGGCATGAAACAAAGTCTCGGCCACTTCGTTACTAATTTGCCGACTTAAGCATGAAGGAAAGCTAATTAATTTGGCTCTAAACCAATGAAATTTTGACACCTTTCATGCCTAATTCTTTCTCCATTTTTCAAAAATTAAAAAGGGTAAATTTTGGCCAAATCTTGGCGTTTAGATCAAAAGGTGATTAAATCCTAGCCATTAATGCCACCAACCACCTTATTTCTTTCATTTATTAATCTTGATTTATGATGTTATAAATGTTAAAGTGAAAGTTGACTTTGACTTTCACTATTCACATTAATTCGACTACTTTTTGACCGATACCGGTTCGAGCCGAAATTTTCCCGAAATCGTCCCGGCGTGTTCCTGAGGTCTCCTGTGCAGTCGGATCAATTTAATCTGCTTCCGTTTGATCAAAATCAATCCCGGAAGTTTACCGTCTTTAATTGGCTCGGTTAGGGTTTTCAATGCTGATTTTGGCACCGTTTCACCCGTTTCAACTCAGTGAATTTTTCCAACACTAAATTCTTACTCGTCAGTATTGTTAGAACATTTTCGCATATTCTAAACAATATACATACATTTATTTCACTCTTTAAATAATACAAATTGTTATATACATACAATTGTACATTTTTCATCCGAGAACTGCCTGAATTTCCCGGTTGTCACACAAAAGCTGAACCGAACGGAACTTTACCGAAATCACGTAGGTGGGTTCCGGGTGCTTCCGGTGTGATCGGTTTGTTTTATTTTGCTTCCGTTTGATCAAAATTCTCTACCGTAAATTTATATTGTTTTAGTGCATTTCAGTGCACTTACTAGGTTTTTTTTGGCTCTGTTTTCGAACCATCTCACCCAATTATGTTCAGTAGGATTTTCCATCTCCGAACTCACTCACTTTAATATTGCTAGATCATTTTTATAGTATTCTCAATAGTATTAAAACACAACTTTTTCATAATTTATTGATTAAAATTCATATATACATGCAATTTTAACCTACTCCGAGAATCTGAAATTCCCGGTTATCACATATATGGTACAACCTAAATGGTTTGTGGTAAATGGCCAAGAAAGAAAAAGTTTGCAAGTTGTTTAGATCTATTTATGAATTAAAGCAAGCATTCCGTTCATGGAACCAAAGGTTTGATCAAGCGATCAAAACATTTGGTTTTGAGCAATATGTTGATAAATCTTGTATTTATAAATGTATTAAGGATGGAAAAGTGGTCTTTTTAGTACTTTATGTTGATGATATATTACTCATTGGGAATGATATAGGGAACTTATCATCGGTCAAATTTTGGCTATATCAATAGTTTGATATGAAGGACTTGGGAGAAGTTAGTTATGTTCTAGGCATTCATTTCTTCAGAGATCTAAAGAACAAAGTAATAGGATTATCCCAAGTTTCATACATAGATAAAATAATTGAAAAGCATGCAATACAGGAGGAAAAGAAAGTTGACAACCTTCTATTATCAGACTAACTCTTTCATTGGATGACTATCCCAAGATATTGGAAGAAAGAGAGTGTATAAGTAAGGTCCTTTATGCATCCGTTCTTGGTAGTCTTATGTACGCTATGCATTGCACTCATCTAGATATTTGTTTTGCAGTAGGTGTTGTGAGTCGATATCAAGCGAATCTTGGAATCAAGCACTAATAAGCTATGAAGCATATACTTAAGTATCTTAAGAGAACGAAGGATTATATGCTGGTATATTCTGTAGGGGACTTAACACCCGTAGGATACACAGGCTCAGATTTCCAGACTTATAAGGGTTTGAGGAAGTCAACTTCGAGATTAGTGTTCTTACTCGAAAGAGGAAACATCGTGTGGAGGAGCATGAAACACGATTACACTACTAATTCTATGATGGAAGCTGAGCATGTGGCTGCGGCTGAAGCATATAAAGAAGCGGTTTGGCTCCACAAGTTCTTTAGATACCTTGAAGTCATTCCCAATGTTAATAAGCTTATCACATTTTATTGTATAATAGCACGAAGATTGCAACACAAGGGAGTCTAGGCACTATAAAAGGACAAAGCACATAGATTGAAGATACCATACAATAAGAGGGCACGTGGAGGTAGGACTGGTAGATGTATATAAAGGCGCGTCTGATGACAACATTGCCAACCCCTTTACTAAGACTTTGGTGGCTAGAAGCTTGAAAGACATATTAAGGTGATGGGGATGTAAAACATGGCACATTTACTGGCTTAGGGCAAGTAGGAGATTGTTAGGAGTACCCTAAGTGGGAAAGACATTTTTGATATATTTCATTATTTTGAACTAGATAATAAAATTATATTTAGAGATTATTCATTATATTGCTATATGTACTCATTCTGTTTGCATGTTAAAGTAAATGTACGCAAATATGAGTCACTGATTGCTTGTGTTAAACTGTTAGAATGTTGCATATAATGGAATTTTGTATGCGAGTAGACAACATTCTAAAGTAAGTAGTCTAAACTGTAGTCCGTGGTCTATAGGTTAAACCAAGCATCTAATTCATATTAAGACTATTATGTTGTCTAAAGCCAATTAAGGGATAGTTTGTTTGATTGTTCAGAGCTTTGACTACCAAGTAGAGACAGATATGTTGCTTAGTGGTGACATATTGGACCGAGACTAAAGTGTAATTAATCTACGTAGTCCGCTTGAGCTAATCATGTCACTTTTGATGTTCATTATGCAATGACCTTAATCTTGAGTAGATGAATCACTTTATGTATTTGACTTGTATACTTTGATGTTCTACTGGTTAAAGCGTCTCATAGGTAGTAAGGTTATAAACCGGTTTGTTGGGTATATGATTTGTATATGATGGAGGGTTTGTTTACAGATATTGAAATCATAACTTTAATAAGGAGTAAAGGATATCCTCTTGAAGGCATTATACTAGATGTGAAAATGGACAAGGTTTTGGGTCGTCTGCTGAGCAGATGACTTCTTATTCATGAATAGTAAATAATCATTTTCTTATTCAGTAGTACAATAGAACTTTAAGATAGCTTGATCAGTAGGTTGAATGGACTTTGACCTAAGGCTGATTATAGATATCATATGAGAGTTTTGCATATATGATAAGGTCATTAGATGATAGCTTATCACTGGCTTATGTAATATGGTATATAATTGGGAGTTTAGTTTCAGGTTTATAATGGTGTGATTCTGAAATTAGTAATAATGTGATTGAGTTGTTTGGTATAGAACAATGATTATATGGATTTACGAGAGCCCAGTTATATATATATCTAATTAGTCCCCTTACTAGCTTCACATAATTCTTTAACGAATGGTAATTGGTCGGGATATACTCATTGGCTTGTTGTCTTGTATTTAGTGAAGAGAAAAAATCTCGATCATCCTTCCATAGGGTGTAAGCGTTTTTCTTTGTGCGCTGGAGGGGAAATATTGTAATTTTGTATTATTCAATAAACAGTATAAATATTTTTTAAAATTTATTTTTAGATGATAAGATTTGAAATTTAAATTAATTGTACTTGAAATTTGAAATTCAAATATGTGATTAATTTGAATTTTGAAAATCTTGTCTTAAAATAAATATTTGAAATTTGAATTCTATTTGAGTTTGAATTGAACAAAATCTTATCCTTGCACATGCAAAGGTAGCGTCTACTTTGGATAAAGGTGGAAGACAAGATTTGTCGTGTCCCAAAATCTGGAACAGCGACAGGTGTCACATCCCAAAAATTCAAGGTAACGACAGGTATGAGGTGTTAAATAAATAAATAAAAAAAGTCCAGATTCCTAAGTTTGTCAGTTTTTATATTTTACCTTTACTATCCCTTTAAACTTGTTTACAAATTATGCTTGCATATTTTAAATTAATTATTATTTGTATTTTGATTTTTATCATAATATTAGGTGGTGAGGTACCCATATTCTATAGATGCATATTTGGATAAAATAAAATACGTGAGAATACAAAAGTAAAATTTAGAATTTATAGTCTCGGAATGCTCATATACATACTTCATCCTAAAGTACAGAAATATCACATCCGATTCTTTAATCTTTGTCACCCACTTGTAATTCCACGTCACTTGTACCCTCTATTCACCTTTCTCTCCTGGAGGTTTACCATTTCTAAAACAGTGAGCGAAAGGCCCAGTAGGATATTTAAAAAAAAACATTTATCAATATTTTATTTTAACCATCATACTAAGTATATTAATGCGGTACTGAATTATAAACGTGGAATCGTGATTATGCAAATTGTGTCTCTAAATATATCTAGTTTGTGTACGGTTCGTATAAGCCCCCTCACCATGCCGAAGCATGATGAGTGATCCTCGATTAAGCTATGCACTCTTTGCACGTGTGTGTTGGCTCTCGATATACTTTAACACCAAATCCAACTTTCAACATTTCATTTGAATATAAGATTCACATAATAAAATATGCCGTATTATTTTCAAAAAAATCCGCGATCGGATATTTTTTTCTTTAATTTTTGAAATCGTGATATTTTCTAAAATCACAAAATTTTCAAAACTTTATAAACTCATTTTCTTTCAATTATTTTAGCCAAATCACTGAAAACAAAATTGGCTACAAAGAAATGGTAAGATATCCTACCTCGTTAACAATTTATCTAATATTAACTTCTTGAATGAATTTCAAGATAGTCTTTCTCTCCGAATTCGATCAATAAGTACCTAAAACAAGAAACGCAGATAATTTAATTATCTGTCCAAGACCTCCGTAATCGTAATTACGGTAAATTCAATTATTTAGTGTGCCTTTGATTTTAAAATTCAAAACGATATTTTATTTTAACACCATAATTTTTAAAACGACAATTTAATACAAATACCCAAAATATTTTTTAAAATTTTTTGGCATGACCCGCCTTAAAATATAGATTACCCAAAAGCTCCAAAATGCTTAACCTACAGAAAAACAATTCCAATTCCTAGAGCAGTTTAAAATTCAAATTTCAAATCTCAGATAAATTTAAATACTCATTTTAAACTTATTATTATTTTTATATATTATATATATACAGATATACACATTATAAGGACCCCTATACTCATGTAACCAAAATTCTATATAATGAGAAATTGAGGAATGAATTTGGGTTAGTTTGACGCCTTTTAGTTCAAATTCGAGGAGCACAATCAAGTACACGGCCGTGTAAGAAACCATGTACCGATCAGACTATATAAGTTTGAGAAGCCGTGTGAGAGTATATGACCATGTAATATGACACGGTCAAGTACACGGCTATGTAAGTGGCCGTGTACCGCTCGGAATTGTGAACGAGTTTCAGGACATGGCCATATTGAGCAAGCTCAACTAGTACACAACCGTGTTAGAACCCGTGTAAAAAGCCGTGTAATTAGCAGAGAGCCGCTATACAGACTCTCAAAATGCATGAAACCTAATTACTATGTCATGAGTAATTAAGTTAAAAAATACAGTATGATTTCCAGTTGAATAGACTAAATAAGTACGGTACTGTTTATTACTATTCATACAGTGAAAGGGGGTAATCGACAGTGAACCCAGTCCACCCTAATATGTGTATAAGTGTATGAGATGCGCAGTGTCGGGAAACTGGTCTGGATGACCATTTCTTGACATAAGACTGGTAAATAGATCACCAGAACGTTCGGACCGAATATCTGAGTACAATAGTAATAAATAACCCTAGCAAGAGTACGGTATTGAGAAAATGGTCTGAATGATCTCTTCTCACCTAGAGACTGACAAAATCGGAGTCAGAACACTCAGACTAGTCAGTTAGACGAAAGACTGTGAATAGTGAATATATAACCTTAGCAATAGTCAGAACCCTAGAGACTGCTGAACAGATCACCAGAACGCTCAGACCGAATATCTGAGCACAATAGTAATAAATAACCCTAGTAAGAGTACGGTATTGAGAAAATGGTCTGAATGACCTCTTCTCACCTAGAGACTGATAAAATCAGAGTCAGAACACTCAGACTAGTCAGTTAGACGAAAGACTATGAATAGTAAATAGTGAAAAACTCAGTGTCAAGTTACTAGCCAAGACGGTCTTAATTTGACTTAAAACTGATATATCCATCTTTAGTAGGCTTAATTTGGTCAATTGGGCACAAAATGTAAAATTTTGTTTGAGAGATACACAGTATCGAAAAGAGGGTCAAGACGACCTTATCTCGCCCTAAAACTGATATATTTAGACTCAGAATGCCCAAATAAGTCAATCGGGCACCTAACACATTTTCGAGGCAGGGTCACACAGATCTCGAAAACTGGTCTAGACGACCTCTGATGGATGTAAAAATGATAAAATTGGAATCAGTACGTCCAAATTAGTCAAGAGAGACTGTGTCTGAAATTTCGCACAAGAACGCCTCGTTTTGTGTGTGAAAGGACAACATAGTATAGACATAACACAATATAGGAAATGAATAGTAAATTGGTGTAGAATGGGCTCTTAGATAGTATGAACCAACTAGAAATCATCAGTATAAAAATTGGATTCAGAAAATCTGATTTCTAGGTGAAAATTAGAATACTGCCGAAAAAAGATCGAAAACTACAGTAGAAAACTGGACCGCGAAGAGAGCAACACAGATGAATTTTTTTGGCCCCAAAAGTGTGTGTCCTTTGCTGAAAAATAGCTAGTTTTGTTGCACAAGAACCCAAAAAAGAAGTAATAAAATATTGGGTAGGTTATGACACAAAACCCATTAAACAACAATTCATTTCCATCACTTACTGTCAAACATTTTTTAATCTTCCCCTCCTTAATGGCTGCAGCACATTTAGTGGGGTGGGCTGAAATGGGGCAAATTTTTGTCTCCAAATTAGCTTAAAGTTGGCTTGATTAATCAAGTTTAAGTTTGGTTAAGCTTGCTTAAGTTTGTCTATAAAAGGGTGACTATGCCTTCGGCTTAGGTTCTTTCATTATCACACTTCCAAAAACACGACCCATTCTCTCCTTCTTTCTCTAACTGCTACCGACTGTTCCTAAGCCCCAAACCACCATTTTTCAAGTCCAAAATTCCACCAAAAGTTTATCAAAAACCAACTTCTTCAAGCTTGTGTTAGAGGTTTTCAATTCCAAGCCATTTCAAGAGCACTAAGAGTAAGGTTTTAGACCAAAACTTTGTGGTTTTAGTAGTTATTTTTAGGTTGATGTTAAGAGAAATTTTTATGGTGTCTTACTTGCACAAAATCTACCCTTTTTTCACTAAGAATCACATGGTCATTTGATCACTCAAGCCCCAGTTTGGATTTGTGCTTGGTTCAAAGCACAAGAGGTAAAAACCGAAAACCCTATGTCTTGTGGTTAGTTGATTTTAAGATTTTAATCAAGAGATTTATGTGTATTTGTTTATGCACATAGATTGTAATAAGTTTATTTTGAGTCCTTAGCTTTTCATTTTTAAGTTTATGTGGTTGTGGTTGTGTTTGCGTTATTTTTACGAATGGATTAATGAATATGTGAGCATGGATGTTTAGGAAAATGACTGGACACAATTTGTCCTCAAGAAAAGGCCATGGATTTTGGCCATTTTGACCCCCTTAGGGTCTGAATAAAATGAATTTAAAATTATATTTTTATAGTATGTTAAGTACGTATGCCATGCACACATTGTTGCACAGCATGTATAAGAGCATATTGTTTCACAATCAAGAAGATTGTTGAAAGAACAAGTTAGAGGCCATACATCCCCATCGCGTAAGGGATAGCCTAGTAAAGTATGTGGCATGATCAAATAAAGAATTAGGAAATATGAGAATAAGGGGGTCAGTATAACGGGCCAAGGCCCACAAAATCTAACGAGCTGAGGTTCATAATGTATAACAGGCCAAGGCCATAAAATATATCCATAACGGGCTAAGGCCCAGGATCAGGGGCGTTTCCAATGATCCACACGCAGTTCGGTATTGACACACGGGCCCTAAGTAGACATATGAAAGAAAAGAGAATAACGAAGCATAAATGAGCACAACCGGACCATGCATTGTACACAGTATGCAATGGTTCACTATGCTTCTATTCATAGTAAAATGCATTTCGGTATACGGTGATATCTGTGACGCCCCGTGCCCTTAGTGGCCCAGATCGTCACTAAAAACTTACTTACTTGCTTTCTTTTCTTATACTTTCTTACACTTGATACTTAACTAGGTATCATAAATTTAGGGATTTTTTTAACGTGTATGTATTTACTGTGTACGTACGTATACTGATTACTATTCAAAATACTATTTAATGGTTACTATTCAAAAATACTATTTAACGGTATTATTCAAAAATACGGTTTACGGTTACTATTCAAAAATACTATGTAGCGGTTACTATTCAAAAGTACAGTTTACGGTTACTATTCAAAAATACTATTTAATGGTACTATTCAAAAATACGGTTTACGGTTACTATTCAAAAATACTATGTAGCGGTACTATTCAAAAGTACGGTTTACGGTTACTATTCAAAAATACTATTTAATGGTTACTATTCAAAATTACTGTTTAGTGATTACTATTCACAAATACTATTTGATAGTTACTATTCAAAATTCTATTTAACCATTACTATTCAAAATACTAATACTCAAATTTGTGAAAGATAAACTCGCGATATCTCCATATCCTTGCCCTCACATCGGCCTCCACCGCCACCATCGCCGATTGGGGTTTAAGCCGTAGGACGCTTAAATACAGTATGAACACACTACGTGAGCTTTACGTCCAGTAAGTACAACATGTTTACCGCAAAACATGTTTAAATATGGTACATACTTAATGTGACGCTCTGTGCCCTCAGTAGCCCGGACCGTCACTAAAAACTGACTTGCTTGCTTTCTTTTCTTATACTTTCTGGCAATTGATACTTAACTAGATAACATAAATTTAGGGATTTTTTTTGAACGTGTACGTATTTACTGTATACGTATGTATACCAATTACTATTCAAAAATACTATTTAACGGTTACTATTTAAAAATACTATTTAACAATTACTATTCAAAAATACGATTTACAATTACTATTCAAAAATATCATTTAACGATTACTATTCAAACATACTATTTAACGATTACTATTCAAAAATACTATCTGACAATTACTATTCAAAGTACTATTTAACCATTACTATTCAAAATACTGATACTCAAATTTGCGGAAGATAAACTGGCGATGTCTCCATAACCTTGCCCTCACATCCGCCTCCGCTGCCACCATCGCCCATTGGGATTTAAGCCGTAGGACGCTTACCTACAGCATGAACACACTACGTGAGCTTTACTCCCAGTAAGTACGACATGTTTACCACAAAACATGTTTAAATATAGTACATACTTAAAAATATATAAGCAGTCATATATCACATATACCACTTTAACATATTACATATCCCATATCAGATCAATGATTATAAAACTTCACATTACATGTGCATCACAGAAACATCGTGTACTGAGTGCATCTAGAAGCATGGTGAACTATAACTAATGCATGATCCGGTTATGTTCATTTATGCTTCATTTATGTTCATTTATGCTTCAAACTTCTCTTTTCTTTTCTTGTCTATTTAGGGCCCATGTGTTAGTACCGTGCGTGTACAAACCATCGGTAACACCTGTGATAAATAGTCGGAGAGCCATCAACGGATGCTCAACTTTCTGCTTTAACTTAGAACCTCTTCATTTGAAAAGGCCAGTATGACACGCTTACTAATTTCTGTTTTGTTTATCTTTTCTAGCCATATGCTTCTTTGAGCTGTCCCAAATCCTACATGGTAGGGACGTATGGCATCTAACTTGCTTTTTCATTAATTTACTTGATTGTGAAACTATATGCTCTTAAACATACAGTGCAACATCATGTGCATAGCATACATATATTAACATACTATAAACTATCATTTAAAAGCATTTTCATTCATGACATAGGCGGAGTTATACTTACCTAATTGCAAACAACTTGAAATCTCGCCTTTATCAATTCACAGGTTACCACCTGTCATCAGTAACGTTTCTCATTATACTCTCATTGAGTCACTATTAACGTTAGGGACTATAACTTGCGTTTCTATGGGGTACCGAGATCCGTCGGTACCCTATTGGCCTATTATGAGGATTTGGTGTCTAACTCGTATCGTGTTCGATCAATCGTCTATTTGACAGATTAATCATCGTTCCTCACTGTGTTGTTCGAAACGCGGTCCTTGACTGGTTTACCGCTCAGTCAACTGACCAATTTCCTCGTGTGTTGGTAACTAAGTAGTCTATCGAGTTACTATATGTGAACTTAGTGTAGTAACCGATTGGGTTACGTTACCTGTTGGGGTGTGGTAGCCTATCGGGCTACACACATTATTTTACTTTGAAAAATTATTTGGGTTGGCTTGTAAAAATCTTGGAAAAATTCCTTATTTTGAAACCGTCCCCTTATCACCCCATTCGAAGGTGGAGGACATTTTAATGAAAACCTTGTTGATATTTTAAAGTGTTAAAAACACATTTTTATTTTGAAGGATACAAATTATATATTTTTTTTTATGCTTGCATTTTAAAGATGGTTTTGAACCACTTTTGAAAACTATTTTGAAACTTAGTCGAAATGACTTTGTTGCAATTTTATCGAACATGAAAGTTTTCGTCCTCGACAAGATAAACAAATCTCATGTCACCTCAGAGCCTAAATCCAACTCTAACGGCTCCTAATTTCATTAAACCCGTGGGCTTGGTGCCCAGTTTTTCGTAAAATTCCCAGTTTTACGTCTCTGTAAAAATGGCTCAGTTTGAGGTCCGAAACGGCCAAATTTTTAAAACGCACGTGGTTATTTTTAAGGTCTCGACAAGATCTACAACTTTTGTATTGAGCCCGAGAATCAGTTCGGACTCTAACTGGTCCATTTTTAGCAAAACCCGAGGCTAAATACCGGGTTCAGATTTTGTTCCCAGTTTTGTCCTAATTTTGGACACCGAGTGAAAAACACTCTAAAAACCTATCTTGGGTTCATTTTTGGCCGAGGGACGACAGTATCAAAATTTCCTTAAAACACTGTGTTTTATCAAATCCCAAATTCGGACCCTAAGGAGGTCGAAATGGCCAAAATCCATGGCCGTTCCTTAAGGACAGATTTGTGTCCAGCCACTAAGACGTTCATGCGCTCATTTGCACATAACCATTCATAAAAATAACGTAAACGCAATCACAATTACATAAACTTAAAAATGATAGTCTAAGGGCTCAAAATAAACTTATTATAAACCATTTGCATAAATAAATACATATAAATGGCCTTAGATCAAAACTTAAAACCAACAACACAAGATAAGGTTTTTGGTTTACCTTCGTGCCTTGAACCAAGCACGGTTTCAACTAAGGCTTGAGGAAACAAAAACGGTCATGGGAATCCAAGAGAGTGGGGTCTGTTTTTCCTAGAACAAATACCAAAAATTTCTATTAAAAACCAAATCAAACCAAAAACTAAAAACTACAAGGATGGGTTTTCAAAAACTTACCCTTGGTGCCTTTGAACGACTTGGATTCGACTCCTCCTAACATGAGCTTATGATGTTTGATTTTTGGTAACTCTTTGGTATGATTTAACGCTTGAAAAAGTGAAGGTTTGGAGGCTTAAAGAGGTTCAGCTGCAGCTAGAAGAAAAGGGAGAATGAGATGTGTTTTGGGAGCCAAAAGAAAGGAAAGCAATTCACTTGTGTAAAGGGTGCCTTTTATAGGCAAAATTGATCAAGCTTACTTAGACTTAATCCTAATTAATTGTCCACCATTTTAGCTTAATCACGAGACAAACTGCTGCCCATTTTCAGTCTAAAAGGGGTGTGGTCTGCTGCATTAAATGGGAGAAGAATAAAGAAAAATTGTTGACCAAGCTTTTGAAAGACCCTTGAATATTTTATTCAAGTGTGTCATGGCTAGGGTAATTTTTTAATGGTCACCTTTTAGGCTATGTGTGCAGCTAATTACAGCTGCTTTTGCAGCTAGGGGGCATGAAATTTTAAGGCCAAAATTTATCTGTGTTGGCTTCTCATGCAGTGTAATTTTACACTATGGTGTTCGGTCCTTTCTCGGCAGTATTCCAATTTTCACCTGAAAATTGGATTTCTGAATCTGATTTTTGTACTGTAAATTTCTAGTTGTTTTATACTATCTAAGAGTCCATTATCAATCTAAATTACTGTTTACATCCTATACTGTAGTTGTGTCTACACTTGTTGTCCTTTCGCACGCAAACCGAGGCGTTCCCGGGTGAAATTTCAGACACAGTCTCTCTTAACTAATTTGGACGTGCTGATTCCATTTTTATCAGTTTTACATCTATCAGAGGTCATCTAGACCAGTTTTCGGGATCTGTGTGACCCTACCTCGAAAAACATGTCAGGTGCGTGACTGATTAATTTGGGCGTTCTGAGCCCAAATATATCAGTTTGGGGGCGAGGAAAGGTCGTCTTGAGTCTTGACCGTCATCCTGATACTGCGTATCCCTCAAACTAAAAATCTTGTTTTGTGCTTAATCAACCAGATTGAGTCTACTAATAGTTCATGTATCAGTTTTAGGTCAAATTAAGGCCGTCTTGGCCAATAACTTGACACTGCGTTTCTCACTATTCGCTATTCACCATTTTTTACTTAACTAACTAGTCTGAGTGCTCTGACTCTGATTTTGTCAGTCTCTAGATGAGAAGATGTCATCCGGACTATTTTCTGGATATCGTACCCTTGCTAGGGCTATCTCTCGCTATTGTGCTCAGATGTTCGGTCCGAGCGTTCTGGTGATCTATTCACCAGTCTTGTGTCAAGAAATGGTCGTACGGATCAGTATCCTGGCACTGCATGTCTCATTCATTTATACACATAATAGGGTGGACCGGGTTCACTGTCGGTTGCCCCTTTCACTGCATGAGTAGTACTTAAACAGTACCATATCTGTTTAGTCTATTCAATGGGAAATATACTATATTTTCCAACTTAATTACTCATTGTATAGTAATTAGGTTTTATACATTTTTGAGAGTCTTTATCACGGCTCTCTGTTCATTACACGGCCTTTAACACGGGCGTGTATCTGATCGTCTCACTTAAATTTGCACCAATTGGCATCAAATTATTCTTCAATTTCTCATTAAATGAAAATTAAAGTATATGATCGGGCGGTCCTTACAATCTACCCCTCTTATAAAAATTTTCGTCTTCAAAAATTAGAATAAATCCGGGAAGTCTCTTTTCATATCTTCTTCCCGTTCCCATATAGCTTCTTCGAGGTTATGGTTCTGCCATAATACTTTAACAAGCGGAATCACTTTATTCCTAAGAACCTTGTTTTCCCTAGCTAAAATCTGCACGGATCTTTCTTCATAGGTTAGATCTGCATGTACTTCAACTGGCTCTTGGCTTAGTATGTGGGAACTATCCGGCACGTACTTCTTCAACGTCGAGACGTGGAAAACATTATGTACGAAAGCTAGTTTGGGAGGAAGCGCTAATCGGTAGGCTACCTTCTCGACTCTTTTGAGGATCTCAAAAGGTCCTATGTATCTAGGACTCAGTTTTCCTTTTTTCCCAAAGCGCATCACCCCTTTCATGGGTGTCATCTTGAGGAAAACTGATTCTCTTTCTTGAAACTCGAGAGGTCTTCGTTGTCTATCAGTGTAACCCTTCTGGCAGCTATGTGATGTATCTAGTCTCTTTCATATGAGCTTCACATCTTTTGTTGTATCCTTGACGAAGTCGGTGCTGGTGAGCTGTTTTTCTCCGGTCTCGTGCTAGTGAACCGGAGATCGGCATCTTCTTCCATAAAGTGCCTCATACGAAGCCCTCCCAATCGAGGAATGATAGCTATTATTGTACGAGAACTCTATCAATGGCAGCTTCTGATCTCAATTATCTTGAAGTCTAAGACACACGCTCTCAACATATCTTTTAATGTTTGTATAGTCCTTTCAGACTGACCATCAGTCTGAGAATAGAAAGCGGTGCTGAACTTCAATTTGGTTCCCATTGCAGCTTGAACACTCTACCAAAACCTCGAAGTGAAGCGTCCATCATGATCTGAGAGGATTGATTTGGGTACTCCGTGCAGTCTTACTACTTGAGCAACGTACATTTCTGCTAACCTCTCTACTAGGTAGCTCAACTTCGTGGCTAAAAATCGAGCTAACGTCATTAGTCGATCCACAATTACTCAGATGGCATCATTTCTGCTTGAGGTCCTGGGCAATCCGACCACAAAATCCATAGTAATTTGCTCTCATTTCCACTCTGGTAGCTCGATCTTCTGTAGTTCTCCTCCTGGTCGCTGATGTTCTGCTTTAATTTTCTGGCAGGTGAGGTACCTTGCTACGAACTCGACAATAGCATTCTTCATGTTTGGCCACCAAAAACTTCCTTTCAAGCCCTGGTACATCTTATTCGCTCTTAGATGTATCGAGTACGGCGTGTCATGAGCTTCTGATAGGATCCGCTTCTTGAGTTCTTCATCCTTTAGAACACACACTCTATTTCCGAAATAGAGTATGCCATCCTTAGAGACTTAAAACTCTGAATTTTGGTCCTCCATTGCCTTCTTTTTGAGCTTGTGCAGGGCCGAATCAAGGTCCTGGCCGGTCTTGATTTCCTCTATGAGTGTTGACCGGAGGGTCATTTCGGACAACCTCCCTGTTAGCATCTCAATCTCACTGCTCCGTAGCTCCTTTTACAGTGCTTCCAACAGGGCCTGGATGGTCATAAGCGTCGAAGAGTGCATTTTACTTAGCGCGTCAGCCACCTTATTGGCTTTTCCTGGGTGATATAGGATTTCGTAGTCATAATCCTTCATCAGCTCTAGCCATCTTCGTTGCCTCATATTAAGCTCCTTCTGCGTGAAAATGTATTTGAGGCTCTAGTGGTTCGTGTAGATCTTGCACTTGCCACCATATAGGTAATGCCTCCATATTTTGAGCACAAAGACCATTGCTGTAAGCTCCAGGTCGTACGTCGGGTAGTTCCTTTTATAGTTCTTGAGTTGTCACGAGGCGTATGCGACTACCCTACCACCTTGCATTAACACAGCTCCTAATCCAGTCTTGGACGCGTCACTGTAAATTATAAAATTCCCTTATTCAGCATCTGGTATGGTCAGGATTGGAGCGCTCGTGAATTGACTTTTTAGCTCCTGAAAGCTCTTTTCGTACTTATCAGACCACTCGTACTTCTTTTCCTTCTTGGTTAGCATCATGAGTGGTGCGGCTAGCTTCGACAATCCTTCCACACAGTGTCGGTAGTAGCCTGCTAAACCTAAGAATCTGCAGATTTCTGTTACGTTCTTCAGAGTCGGCCAATCGCTAACTACTTCTACCTTTGCTGGGTCCACGGACACTCCCTCATGGGAGACCACGTGATTGAGAAAATGAACCTTTTCTAGTCAAAATTCACACTTAGAGAATTTGGCATACAATTGATGCTCCTTAAGCTTGAGTAGGACGGCTTTCAAATGCTCCGCGTGCTCTTCCTTTGTCTTAGAATATACGAGTATGTCATCGATAAACACAATGACAAACTTGTCCAGGAATTCCTTGAATACTCAGTTTATCAGGTCCATGAAAGCGGCAGGTGCGTTTGTCAGCCCGAACGACATAACGAGGAACTCGTAATGTCCATATCGTGTTCGGAATGCCGTCTTGGGGATGTCTGAATCTCGGATCCATAATTGGTGGTACCCGGAACGTAGGTCGATCTTGGAAAATATAGCAGCGCCTCGTAGCTAGTCGAACAAATCGTTGATCCGTGGTAACAGACACTTGTTCTTGATCGTGATCTTGTTCAGCTCCCGGTAGTCTATGTACATTCGTAATGTTCCATCTTTCTTCTTTACAAATAAGACAGGTGCTCCCCACGGCGAGTAGCTCTGTCGAATGAAACCATTGTCCATCAGTTCCTTTAACTGAGTTTGAAGCTCTTTCAATTCTGCTGGGGCCATTCTGTAGGGGGCCTTGGACATGGGTGCTGATCCTGGTAATAGTTCGATCTCGGACGATATCTCCCACTCCGACAAAAGTCCTGGAAGATCTTCGGGGAATACTTCCGTGAAGTCCTTTACTACTGGTACGTTATCCGGTCTAGTTTCCGCTTCCTGGGTCGTATCCATTATGTGTTTAAGAGAACCGATGCATCCACTAGATAATAGCTGGTAAGCCTTCATTACCGATATCATTGTCTTTGGTTGCTTCGATGATAAGCCCTTGTAGATAAATTTTTCATGTCCGCTCAGGTGGAAGGTCACCTCCCGTCTTTGACAGTCTATAACGGCATGGTACTTGGTGAGGAAATCCATTCCTATAATCACGTCGTAATCACACATCTTGATGACAATTAGGTCCACGCTCAGCTCATGCCCGTTGATAACTATTGGCACGTGACGTATCCAATAGCTAGACAACAAAACTTCCCCGGAGGGAAGGGCAATTCGAAAAGTCTGGTTCATCTTATCTAGGTTCTTGCCTAACCTCCTAGCAAATTCTGATGATGAAAAAAAGTACGTAGCACCGGAATCAAACAAAACCAGTGCAGTGGAGTTGGCGATTGAAAGCTGACCTGTCACCATGGTCGAGGTTCTGGCCTCTACATCCTCGCGAGTGAAGGCATAAATCCTCCCTGCGGCTCTAGAGCTTCCAATATGCCTTGGCTGATCGTTGGGCCTTCAATCCTTCCCTAGGCGATGTGCAGCTATCCACTAGTAGGGCAGGCTTAGCCTTTCTGATTTTACAGGTTCAAGCGGCAGTGTTTAGCGAAGTGGCCTTCCTTACCACATATGTAACAGCCGCTGGTGCCTTGGTGGCATTATCCCGGATGGTTCCTTCTGCATTTTAGACAAGGTGGGTGTTGATTTCCATATCCTCCTCGGTTATTTTTCTTCTGAGGAAAGTTCCTTTGCTAGCCTTGATTGTCTGGATTCCCTTTCCTCTTATTGTTGTTGTTGGATGGCCGGTTGTGTTGGTTGTTTCCCGTACTCTGCCCTTTGTACTGAAATTCAGAGTGCTGTTTGCCCTTAGTTGGCTTTGGTTGGTTCTTCTCTTCTTTCTTTGCCTTGAAGATCTGCGCCCTCTGTTAGGAAATGCACTAAGCATTAGAGGCATTTTGACGTATTTATTTTGAACTGGATAATAAAATTATATATAGAAGTTATTCATTACATTACTATCTGTCCTCGTTTTATTTACATGTTAAAGTAAATGTAAGCAAATATGGCTCCCTGACTGCTTGTGTTAAACTGTTAGAATGTTGCATGCAATGGACTTTTGTATGCGAGAAGACAATATTCTAAAGTAAGCGGTCTAAACTATGATCTGTAGCCTATGGGGTTAGACCGAGTATCTAACTTATGTTAAGACTATTATGTTGTCTAAAGCTTTAGAGGAGACGGTTTGTCTTAACTGTTTAGAGCATAGACTCCCAAGTAGAGACATAGATATATTGCTGGTTGGTGACATATTAGACTGGGACTAAAGCGTGATTGATCTACAAAGTCCGCTTTGAGTGGATCGATCTGCTTTCGACGTTCATTGTACAGTAACCTTAATCCTGAGTAGATGGACAGCTTCATGTATATGACTTGTGTACTTTGATGTTCCAATGGCTAAAGTGTCTCAGAGTAGTAAGCTTATAGACTGGTTCGTTGGGTGCATGACTTGTATACGATGAAGGGTTCATTTACAGATATCGGAATCATAGCTCTAATGAGGAGTTAAGGGTATTCTCTTAAAGGCATATATTGAATGTGAAAATGGACAAGGTCTTGGGTCGTCTGCTGGGCGGATGACTTCTTATTCACATATGGTGAATAATCATTTTCTTTATTCGGTAGTATAATGGAACTTTAAGATAGCCTGATCAGTAGGATTAAACAGACTTTGACCTAAGGTTAATCATGGATATCATATGAGGGTTCTGCATACATAACAAGGTCATTGGACGATAGCTTGTCACAGGCTTACGTAATACGATATATAATTGGGAGTTCAATTTCAGGTTTATAGTGGTGTGACTCTGAAATTAGTGATCATATGATTGAGTTGTTCGATAAAGAATGATGATCATATGGATTTACAGAAGCCCAATTATATATGTCCAATTGGTCCCTCTACTAGCTCCACATAATTCCTTAATGTTTGGCAAAATTGATTTGTGTATGCTATTGGCTAGTTTATTATACATGGATGGTGTTGACATAGGATTAGGATGGTGGACAAGATTCTCTCCGGTTGAGTTCAGATTTTGTTTTGGATAATAGAGTACACAATTATTCGAACTCCAAATAAAGTTGCCATGATTTTATTTGAGATTGGATTGAAGTTGTAGAAAATTATCCATGAGAACAAGAATTTGAAATACAACTGTTTTGTGGATTTTGAAATTTGAATTTTGAATTTTGAAATTTGAAATTCAAATTTTGAATCACAGTCCAAGTGGGATTTGAATTTCTTGTGGTAAATCCACAAGGAATAAAATTTGAATTTGAGTTGGATATGGAGAAGAAAATCTTGTTAGAATCCTTCTTGAATTTTGAATCCAAATCCTAACAATAATGGACAAAAATTTTGAGGATTATCCTCATGGAATTTTCAGATTTTTTGTGGATAAGGTTCAAGGAAAAATTTAAGTTTCAATCCCAGTTGAATTTAGATTCTCTCCTCCCTGATAATGGCTGAATATTTTGAGTGAATCTCCTAGAAGATTTTCGGTTATTTTGGATAAGGATTAGATAAGATTAAAGCTTGAAAATCCTAATGGAATTTTGATTTTTCCTTCATCCAAAAGTGGCCGAAATTTTTGTTGGGATTTTCCCCTTGGATTTTCGGATTTTTTGGTTGAAAAAGGGAGATAAAATTCATGTTAAAATCTTGTTTCGATTTGAATTAGATAATCCTAATGTTGGCCGAAATTTTGTTGGGATTTTCCCCTTGGATAATTTTGGATTTTATGTTGTGGATAAGGGAGAAATTCTTTTCCTAATCCAATTCGAATTCAGAGAATCACCTCATGCAAGTCTATATTAAAGGTCTTACCACTCCAGTTCTCTCAGACCACAGACTCTCAGGTGAGTAGGCTTATTGTTGCATAACTCACCGTGACAAAAAGTTCTTTAGAGATCTGGGTGGTCGGAAGAAGACTAACAGTGCTAGCATACCGATCGAGGTTCAGAGTGGCCACACACTCAGCCATTCGGAAATTGGAGAATAGTAGAGAAGGCTAGTTGGTTGAAGCCCTCCGGGCATTCTCCTCCTGCAGATTGGCGTCCTTAAGGTATGAGTTTAAATTGTTGTTAGTTTATTGTATATGGCATCATGAGATATTTAATGATCTTGAAAAATTTTTATTGTTCCGTTGCGCTACTCTGATTCTTTTTTCTCGATTTAATTTCCTACACCCTCCTCTCTTTGTCTTGGACTAGCCAACACTCAGCCCGGATGGCTCTATTGACACATTCGACCATGGTTGTTGGCCCATGGCTGCCACTATAGCCTTGGATGGCTATATCCGTCTGAAACATTTTCAGCATCATCCTGACCTTTTCCTTCTCAGTCGGCACTAGGTCGAGGCAAAGTCGGGTTAGCTATTCGAATTTTCTTACGGCCTCCATGACTGTCATGCCTCCTTAGTGTAAATTGTTAAATTCATCTTGTTGGACTGCTAAGACTTCGTCATTGAAGTACATTTCTCTGAACTTGGTGATGAAGTCTGGCCAGTTCATTTCATTGATGTTCCTTCTGATAGCCACGATCTTCCACCATTAGCGTGCTTCTTTTCATAGGGCTAGGGATGCGCATATAACTTTTTCTCCTTCGGTCAGTCCCACGAGGTCTAGAATGACTTGGACATCAGTCAGCCAATCGTCGGCTTCAATAGGGTTCGTAGTCCCTTCAAATTTAGGCACCTTCATGGGCCTAAACCACTCGTATAAGTTGCCCTCTCTATGGGCTGGTATAATAACATTAGCTGCTGTAGGAGCAGCCACAGCTGGTGGTGCTAGTATCGCTTGGACTGGTGGGGCCACTTGCTCTTTAGGAGCGTCGGGGGCTGCTGGTGTAGCTTAGACTGGTACCTCTAAGGGTTGTGGTGCCTATTGTTGTCGGTTCATTTGTTCTTTGAGCTGGTTAAGCTCCCATTGTTGATTTACCATCATCTCCTGCATCGTTGCGAGACGTGCCAGTAGCTCGTCATCTCGCGTAGCTTGGTTTGTTTGGGCCTTGTTCTTGCCATTGTCACCTATGTAACCCTATCACATAACGGGAAAAGAGAACATAAGCTTCTCAAATTTTGTACTTGGGATTCGTATTTATATATCATTTTCCTTCTTACTAAACAACTTCATTTTAAGCATCATAGATATAAATATACATATTATATCTTTCCTTTCTTTTCTTATTCTCATGATGTTCAATACAACTATCGCGTCGTATTGGGACATCATCTGAGTGTCAGGAACCGTCCTGTACTTTTTACCATACTTGATCATACTCGTAGAAAAATCATATTTAGGCTCTCAAGGCAAAATGATACTACTTTTCATAAAACATCTCATAAAATATATATATTTTAAATTTGGTGGGAGTGACACACACTTCTCAAAATACGATCCCATTAAGTACATTAAGTTGAGTTAGACGAGGAAAGCTATTGTTTCCCTCTACATAATAACATAACAAAAATTTTCGTGAAAAGGGTTACTACTACTCAGAGGACAATCTTGACTCTGCGTTGGACATTTTCTCATTCTCGCTTTCACTCAGGGGAAACTCCTCGGGGTCTTCATCCTCGTCTTCCCAAGCAAAATCAACTTCATCAACACTGGCGATGATGACTTGGGGCTCGTACATTTCTACCCACTCATCGTCGCTAAAATGATCGGGGATAGCCTCGTCACCGTCTTCATCCATATGGTGTCCGGGAAACAGAGGGGCTGGTTCGAGGTCCTCTATCAGGTCCCCATGGTCTTCGAGTACTGCTGGTTGTGGTTTGACCATGAATCCTTCGTCGGCCGGTTGAGGTGCTACGTTTGCCAGGTCAAGGTTGAGTGTTACCCTCTCGGCGTCCATTATGTCTCGGATCAGGTGCCTCAAGTCTTCATGCGGTGGAGGGTAGGGAACGAGGTTCCTCAATTACCCTAGTACCTCTCCCCATAGCAGGTTAGTTATATCTGAAAAATGTCTATCCTAAGGAATATGAGGTAACATGGCATCTAGAAATCTCTGACAATAATGTGCCATGATCTCTCCCTCGTAGAGATCCCAAGTGTCGGAGAGGGTCTGATATCGTCGCTCGTGCCCATCCTCCTAAATATCTGCATCCTTAGCTGGACCGTCAGAGTTGCGGAGATCTTGGTAGAACTCATCCCACTGCATCGCTGGACCACTGATCCTGCGTCGATCGTTCCACTATGTCATTATTGGTCCTCGCAATTGGCTACTGGCCACTACCACCTGTAGACAGGGTGGAATATGGCACCCTTCGAAGATTGTCCTCATATGATGAATCCAATAAGGGAGTGTATATGGATTGCTGCCGTCGTATGTGTGTGGTCGCATGGCAGCAAAGGCTATACTCGCTTCTCGGTCCTCTTGCACTTGTCGGGGGTTAACTGGTGCAGCCATCCTCCTACTATAACTTAGACGTCAACTTATATACTAATTTTGAAAAAAAAAAAAAAAACTAACTTACTTGGATAGATGAGGCAGGCGTACGGCGATGTGAGGTAGGGTGGTAGGAAATCGCTCTGATACCAACTGTGACGCCACATGCCCTCAGTAGCTTGGACCGTCACTAAAAACTGACTTACTTGCTTTCTTTTCTTATACTTTCTGGGAATTGATACTTAACTAGATATCATAAATTTAGGGATTTTTTTTAACGTGTATGTATTTACTATATATGTACGCATACTGATTACTATTCAAAAATACTATTTAACGATTACTATTTAAAAATACTATTTAATGGTTACTATTCAAAAATAAGGTTTACAGTTACTATTGAAAAATACCATTTAATGGTTACTATTCAAACATACTATTTAACGATTACTATTCAAAAATATTGTCTGACAATTACTATTCAAAGTACTATTTAACCATTACTATTCAAAATACTGATACTTAAATTTGTGGAAGATAAACTCGCAGTGTCTCCATAACCTTGCCCTCACATCCGCCTCCGCCGCCACCATCGACCATTGGGATTTAAGCCGTAGGATGCTTACCTACAACATGAACACACTACGTGAGCTTTACGCCCAGTAAGTACAACATGTTTACCGCAAAACATGTTTAAATATAGTACATACTTAAAAACATATAAGCAGTCATATATCACATATACCACTTTAACATATCACATATCCCATATCATATCAATGATTATAAAACTTCACATGATATGTGCATCACAGAAACATAGTGTACTGAGTGCATGTAGAAGCATAGTGAACTATAACTAATGCATGATCCGGTTATGTTCATTTATGTTTCAAACTTCTTTTTTCTTTTCTTGTCTATTTAGGGCCCATGTGTCAGTACCGTGCGTGCACAGACCATCGGTAACGCCCGTAGTAAATAGCCAGAGAGCCATCAACAGATGCTCAACTTTCTGCTTTAACTTAGAACCTCTTTATTTAAAAAGGCTGATACGACACGCTTACTCATTTCCGTCTTATTTATCTTTTCTAGCTATATGCTTCTCTAAGCTGTCCCAAATCTTACATGGTAGGGATGTATGGCATCTAACTTGCTTTTTCATCAATCTACTGGATTATGAAACTACATGCTCTTAAATATGCGGTGCAACATCATATGCATTGAATACATATTTTAAGATACTGTAAACTATCATTTAAAAGCATTTTCGTTCATGCCATAGCGGAGATGTACTTACCTAATTGCAAGCAACTTGAAATCTCGCCTTTATCAATTCACAGGTTACCACCTGTCATCAATAACGTTTCTCATTAATATTCTCGTTGAGTCACTATAAACATTAGCGACTATAATTTGCGTTTCTATGGGGTACCAAGACCCGTCAATACCCTATTGGCCTATTATGGGGATTTGGTGTCTAACTCGTATCGTGTTCGATCAATCATCTACTAGACAGATTAATTATCGTTACTCACTGTGTTGTTCGAAACGCGGTCCTTGACTGGTTTACCGCTCAGTCAACTGATCGGTTTCCTCGCGTGTTAGTAACTAAGTAGTCTATCGAGTTACTATACGTGAACTTAGTGTAGTAACCGACCGGGTTACTTTGCTTGTTGGGGTGTGGTAGCCTACTGAGCTACTAAGGCTTGTTTGGTGTAATGGCCCACCGGGCCACTATGGCTTGTTTGGGGTAATAGTCTACCGGGCTACTAAGGCTTGTTTGGTGTAATGACCTACCGAGCCACTATGACTTGTTTGGTGTGGTAGCCTACCGGGCTACACACACTATTTTACTTTGAAAAAATTGTTTGGGTTGGCTTGTAAAAATCTTGGAAAAATTCCTTATTTTAAAATCGTCCCCTTATCCCATTGGAAGGTGGGGGACGTTTTTATGAAAACCTTATTCATATTTTAAAATGTTAAAAACACATTTTTATTTTGAAGGGTACAAATTATTTTTTTTTATGCTTGCATTTTAAAGGTGGTTTTGAACCACTTTTGAAAACTATTCTGAAACTTAGTCGAAACGACTTTGTTTGCGATTTTGTTGAATATGAAAATTTTCATTCTTGACAAGATGAACAAATCTCATGTTCACCTCGGAGCCTAAATCCAACTCTAATGGCTCCTAATTTCATTAAACCTATGGGCTTAGTGCCTAGTTTTTTGTAAAATTCCCAATTTTACGTCTCTGTAAAAACGGTGGTTTGAGGTCCGAAATTGCTAAATTTTTAAAACACATGTAGGTTGTTTTCAAGGTCTCGACGAGATCTACAACTTTCATGTTGAGCCCGAGAACCAGTTCAGAATCTAACTGGTCCATTTTTAGCAAAACCCGAGGCTAAATACTGGGTTCGGATTTTGTTCTCAGTTTTGTCCTAGTTTTGGACACCGAGTGAAAAACACTCTAAAAACCTATCTTAAGTTCGTTTTTGACCAAGGGCTATTTGACATAAAAATGACCATATCAAAATTTCCTTGAAATATCATGTTTTATTGAATCCCAAATTCAGACCCTAAAGGGGTCGAAATAGCCAAAATCCATGGCTTTTCCTTAAGGACAGATTTGTGTCTAGCCACTACGACGTTCATGCTCTCATTTGCACATAACCATTCGGAAAAAAAATGTAAACACAATCACAATCACATAAACTTAAAAATAATAATCTAAAGGCTCAAAATAAACTTATTACAAACCATTTACATAAATAAATACACATAAATGGCCTTAGATTAAAACTTAAAACCAACTAACACAAGATAGGGTTTTCGGTTTTCCTTCGTGCCTTGAACTAAGCACGGTTTCAACTAATGCTTGAGGAACCAAAAATGGTCATAGGAATCCAAGAGAGTGGGGTCTATTTTTACTAGAACAAATACTAAAAATTTCTCTTAAAAACCAAATCAAAACAAAAACTAAAAACTACAAGGATGGGTTTTCGAAAACTTACCCTTGGTGCCTTAGAACGACTTGGATTCGACTCCTCCTAACATAAGCTTGTGAGGTTTTATTTTTAGTAACTCTTTGGTATGATTTAAGGCTTGAAAAAATGAAGGTTTAGAGGCTTAAAGAGGTTCGGCTGCAGCTAGAAGAAAAGGGAGAATGAGATGTGTTTTGGGAGCCAAAAGAAAGGAAAGCAATTCACTTGTGTAAAGGGTGCCTTTTATAGGCAAAATTGATCAAGTTTACTTAGACTTAATCCTAATTAATTGTCCACCATTTTAGCTTAATCATGGGAAAATTTGCTGCTCATTTTCAGTCCAAAAAGGGCGTGGACTGTTGCATTAAATGGGAGAAGAATAAAGAAAAATTGTTGACCAAGTTTTTGAAAACCCTTGAATATTTTATTCAAGTGTGTCATGGTTAGGGTAATTTTTTAATGGTCACCTTTTGGGCTATGTGTGCAGCTAATTACAGCTGGTTTTGCAGCTAGGGGGCACAAAATTTTAAGGCCAAAATTTATCTGTGTTGACTTCTCATCGCAGTCTAATTTTATACTACGGTGTTCGGTCCTTTCTCGGCAGTGTTTCAATTTTCATCCGAAAATTGGATTTCTGAATTCGATTTTTGTACTATAAATTCCTAATTGTTTTATACTGTCTAAGAGCCTATTATCAGTCTAAATTACTGTTCACGTTCTATAATGTGGTTGTGTCTACACTGTGTTGTTCTTTCACACGTAAACCGAGACGTTCCAGGGTGAAATTTCAGACACAGTCTCTCTTGACTAATTTGGACGTGCTGATTTCATTTTTATCAGTTTTACATCCATCGGCGGTCATCTAGACCAGTTTTTAGGATTTGTGTGACCCTACCTCGAAAAACGTGTCAGGTGCCTGATTGACTAATTTGGGCGTTCTGAGCCCAAATATATCAGTTTCGGGGCAAGTAAAGGTCATCTTGACCCTCATCCTGATACTGCGTATCTCTCAAATTAAAAATCTCGTTTTGTGCTCAATCAACCAGATCGAGTTTACTAACTGTTCATGTATTAGTTTTAGGTCAAATTAAGGCCGTCTTGGCCAATAACTTGACACTGTATTTCTCACTATTTACTATTCATCATTTTCTGCTTAACTGACTAGTCTGAGTGCTCTGACTTCAATTTTGTCAGTCTTTAGGTGATAAGAGGTCATCCGGACTATTTTCTCGATATCATACTCTTGCTAGGGCTATCTCTCGCTATTATGCTCAGATATTCGGTCCGAGCGTTCTGGTGATCTATTCACCAGTCTTGTGTCAAGAAATGGTCGTCCGGATCAGTTTCCTGACACTGCATGTCTCATTCATTTATACACATAATAGGGTGGACCGGGTTCACTGTCGGTCGCCCCTTTCACTGCATGAATAGTACTTAAACAGTACCGTATCTGTTTAGTCTATTCAATGGGAAATATACTATATTTTCCAACTTAATTACTCATTGTATAGTAATTAGTTTTATACACTTTTGAGAGTCTTTATTACGGCTCTCTGTTCATTACACGGCCTTCAACACGAGCGTGTATATGATCGTCTCACTTAAATTTGCACGAATTGGCATCAAATTATTCTTTAATTTCTTATTAAATGAAAATTAAAGTACATGATCGGGGCAGTCCTTACACTTAAAAACATATAAGCAGTCATATATCACATATACCACTTTAATATATTACATATCACACACCATATCAATGATTATAAAACTTCATATAACATATGCATCACGGAAACATCGTGTACTGAGTGCATCTAGAAGCATGGTGAACTATAATTAATACATGATCAGGTTATGTTCATTTATGCTTCATTATTTTCTTTTCTTTTTTTCTTGTCTATTTAGGGCTCGTGTCTCAGTACCGTATGTGCACTGACCATCGGTAATGCCCGTGGTTAAAAGCCGGAGAGCCATCAACAGATGCTCAACTTTCTGCTTTAGCTTACTTTAAAACCCTTTCAACTGAAAGAGCCGGTACGACATGCCTATACATTTCCATCTTGTTTATCTTTTCTAGCCACATGCTTTTCTAAGCTGTCCCTAATCCTACGTGGTAGGGACGTATGGCGTCTAAATTGCTCTTTCATCAATCTAATTGATTGTGAAACTATATGCTCTTAAACATGCGGTGCAACAACGTGTTCAGGGCATACATATTTTAACATACTGTAAAACACCATTTTAACATCATTTTATTTATGCTGTAGGCGGAGTTGTACTTACCTAAATTTTCAAGCAAAAATGCATACTCACGCCTTTAACAATTTACAGGTAACCACCTGTTATCAATAACGTTTCTTATCAGCATCTCCGTAGAGTCACTACTACTGTGAGTGACTATTACTTGTGTTTCTATATGATACCGAGGCCCATCGGTACCCTATTGGCCTACTATGAGGATTTGGTGTCTAACTCGTATCATGTCTGATCAATCGTCTACTTGACAGATCAATCATCGTTTCTCACAGTGTTGTTCAAAACGCGATCCTTGACTAGCTTACTGCCTAGTCAACTGACCAGTTTCCTCGCGTGTTGGTAACTAAGTAGTCTACCGGGTTACTATGCGTAAACAGGTGTAGTAACCGACCAGGTTACTTTGCTTGTTGGGTGTGGTAGCCTACCGGACTACTATTCCTTGTTTGGTGTAATGGCCCACTAGGCCACTATGGCTCATTTGGGGTAGTAGCCTACCGGGCTACTAAGGCTTGTTTGGTGTGGTAGCCTACCAGGCTACACACACTGTTTCTCTTGAAAAAAGTGTAGGTTGACTTAAAAGTTCTTGGAAAAATTCTTTATTTTTGGAACCGTCCCCTTATCACCCCATTGGAAGATCAGGGACATTTTTATAAAAATCATGTTTGTATTTTTAAAGTGTTAAAACACATTTTATTTTGAAGAGTATAAATTACATTTTTAGAGTTACATTTTAAAGGTGGTTTTTGAACCATTTTTGAAAACCATTTTGAAACTTCATCGAAACGACTTTGTTTGCAATTTTGATAAACATGAAAGTTTTCATTCTCGACAAAATGAACAAATCTTATGTTCACCTTGGAACCTAAATCCAATTATAATAGCTCCTAATTCTATTAAACCTGTGGGCTTGTGCCTTGTTTTTCAAAAAATTCCCAGTTTTATGTCTCTATTAAAAATAGCTCTGTTTGAGGCCCAAAAAAGCAAATTTTTAAAATAAACATAGGTCATTTTCAAGATCTAGATGAGATCTATAACTTTCATGTTGAGCCTGAAGTCCAGTTTGGACTCTAAGGGGTCCATTTTCACTAAAACCCGTGCCTATATCTGGGTTCAGATTTTGTTCCCAGTTTTGGACACTGATTGAAAAACACTCTAAAAACCTATTTTAGGTTCTTTTTTTGGCGAGGCCTATTTGATGCAAAAATGACCCAAAATTTTCTTAAAATACTATATTTTACTAAATCCCAAATTTAGAACCTAAGTAGGTCAAAATGGCCAAAATCTATGGCCTTTCCTAGGGACAGATTTATGTCCAACCATATTCCTACTTGTTCATAATATCACACATACCATAGCCATTCGTAAAAATTTCTAAACACAATTACAACTATATAAACTTAAAAATGGAAACTTAAGGGCTTAAAATAAATTATTACAAACCATTTGCATAAACAAATACACATAAATGGCTTTGATCAAAAACTTAATATCACTAAATCACCAAAAGGGGATGGTTTTGGATTTTACCTTTGTGCTTCAAACCAAGCACGCTTTTGAGCCAAGGCTTGATGAACCAAGTAGCCATGGGAAACGAAGGGAAATGAGGTTGGTTTTTATTAGACACAATACCAAAAATTTCTCTTAAAAATCAACCCAAAACAGAAACTAAAAACTTCAAGGATTGGATTTCGAAAACTTACCCTTGGTGCTTTAGAACGACTTAGATTCGAATCCTCCTAACACAAGCTTGTGAGGTTTGGTTTTTAGTAAGCTTTTGGTGTGATTTAAGGCTTGAAAATGTGAGGGTTTGGAGACCTTAGAGTGGTCAATTGTAGCTAGAAGAAAAGGGAGAATGAAATGTGTTTTGGGAGCCAAAAGAAAGGAAAGCAATTCACTTGTGTGAAGGGTGCCTTTTATAGGTAAAATTGATTAAGCTTACTTAGACTTAATCGTAATTAATTTTCTACCAAATTAGCTAAATCATGGGACAAATTATTGCCCATTTTCAGATCAAAGTAGGTGTGGGCTGCTCATGAGAAGGAGAGAAGAATAAACAAAGATTGTTGTCCAAGCTTTTAAAAACCCTTGAATATTTTATTCAAGTGTGTCATGGCTAGGGTAATTTTATAATGGCCACCTTTTAGGCTATATGTGCAGCTGATTGCAGCTGCTTTTGCAGCTAAAGGGCACAAAATTTTAAGGCCAAAATTCATCTGTGTTGGCTTCACAATGCAGTCTAATTTTATACTGCGGTGTTAGGTCCTTTCTCGGCAGTGTTCCAATTTTCACCCGAAAATTGGATTTCTGAATCCGATTTTTGTACTGTAAATTCCTAGTTGTTTTATACTGTCTAAGAGCCCATTATCAGTCTAATTTACTGTTTACTTCCTATACTGTGGTTGTGTCTACACTATGTTGTCCTTTCACACGCAAACCGAGGCGTTCCCGGATGAAATTTAGACACAGTCTCTCTTGACTAATTTAGACTTGCTGATTCCATATTTATCAGTTTTACGTCCATCGGAGGTTGTCTGGACTAATTTTCGGGATCTATATGACCCCATCTCGAAAAACATGTCAGGTGTCTGATTGACTAATTTGGATGTTCTGAGTCCAAATATATCAGTTTTGGAGCGAGTAAAGGTCGTTTTGACTCTCATCCTGATACTACGTATCTCTCAAACTAAAATTCCCGTTTTATGCTCAATCAACTGGATTAAGTCTATTAACCATTCATATATCAGTCTTAGGTCAATTTAAGGCCGTCTCGGCCAATAACTTGACACTGTGATTCTCACTATTCATTATTCGCTGTCTTTCACTTAACTGACCAGTCTGAGTGCTCTGACTCCGATTTTGTTAGTTTCTAGGCGAGAGGAGGTCATCTAGACCATTTTCTCGATACTGTACCCTTGCTAGGGTTTTCTCTCGCTATCGCGCTCAGATGTTCGGTTCGAGCGTTCTGGTGATCTGTTCAATAGTCTTGTGTCAAGAAATGGTCATTTGAACCAGTTTCCTGACACTGAGTGTCTCACACATACATACACATAATAGGGTAGACCGGGTTTACTATCGATCACCCCTTGCATTGCATGAATAGTACTGTTTAAGTACTATATCTGTTTAATATATTCAACTGGAAGATATACTGTATTTTTCCTACTTAATTACTCATTACATAGTAATTAGGCTTCATGCATTTTGAGGGTCTGTGTAACGGCTTTATGCCCATTACATGGGCTTCAACACGGCCTCTAATAGGGGCGTGTGTAAGGCAACACGGGCATGTACTAGTTGAAATTCTTCAACACAGCCCTTTACATATTCATTTACCCGGGTAGTACATGGCCGTGTCTTTGACTGTGTCTCTGTACATGACCATGTTCAGTTACACGGCTTCTCACGTGTTCACAACCCGAGCGATACACGGCCATGTACTTGACCGTGTTCTACTATACGGATGTATACTTACACGGCTACATACACGTACACAGTCCGATTGGTACACGGCCACTTACACGACTGTGTACAGGATCGTGTATTTTAAAAATTGAACTAAAATGCATCAAATCATCCCTTAATCTCTCATTAAGTGAAAATCAAGTTACAGGAATGGGGCGGTCCTTACTGTTAGGAAATGCCCTAAGCATTAGAGACATTTTGATGTATTTATTTTGAACTGGATAATAAAATTATATATAGAGGTTATTCATTACATTGCTATCTGTCTCGTTTTATTTACATGTTAAAGTAAATGTAAGCAAATATGGCTCCTTGACTGCTTGTGTTAAACTGTTAGAACGTTGCATGTAATGGACTTTTGTATGCGAGAAGACAATTTCTAAAGTTAGCGGTCTAAACTATGGTCTGTAGTCTATGGGGTTAGACCGAGCATCTAACTCACGTTAAGACTATTATGTTGTCTAAAGTCTTGGAGGGGACGGTTTGTCTTGACTGTCTGGAGCTGGACTCCCAAGTAGAGACATAGATATGTTGCTTGGCGGTGACATATTAGACTGGGACTAAAGTGTGATTGATCTACGAAGTCCGCTTTGAGTGGATCGATCTGCTTTTAACGTTCATTGTGTAGTAACCTTAATCCTGAGTAAAAGGACAGCTTCATGTATATGACTTGTGTATTTTGATGTTCCAATGGCTAAAGCGTCTCAGAGGTAGTAAGCTTATAGACCGGTTCGTTGGGTGCATGACTTGTATACGATGAAGGGTTCGTTTACAGATATCGGAATCATAGCTCTAATGAGGAGTTAAGGGTATCCTCTTAAAGGCATTATACTGAATGTGAAAATGGACAAGGTCTTGGGTCATCTGCTGGGCGGATGACTTCTTATTCACATATGGTGAATAATCATTTTCTTTATTCAGTAGTATAATGGAACTTTAAGATAGCCTGATCAGTAGGATTAAACAGACTTTGACCTAAGGCTGATCATGGATATCATATGAGGGTTCTGCATACGTGACAAGGTCATTGGACGATAGCTTGTCACAGGCTTACGTAATATGGTATATAATTGGGAGTTCAGTTTCAGGTTTATAGTGGTGTGACTCTGAAATTAGTGATCATATGATTGAGTTGTTCGGTAAAAGAATGATGATCATATGGATTTGGGGGAGCCCGATTATATATATCCAATCAGTCCCTCTACTAGCTCCATATAATTCCTTAACGTTTGGCAAATTGATTTGTGTATGCTATTCGCTAGTTTATTATGCATGGATGGTGATGGCATAGGATTAGCATGGTAGATAAGATTCTCTCCATTTGGATTCAGATTTTGTTTTGGATAATAGAGTACACAATTATTCGAGCTCCAAATAAAGTTGCCATGATTTTATTTGAGATTGGATTGGAGTTGTAGAAATTATCCATGAGAACAAGAATTTGAAACACAACTGTTTTGTGGATTTTGAAATTTGAATTTTGAAATTTGAATTTTGAATTTTGAGTTGGATATGGAGAGGACAATCTTGTTATAATCCTACTTGAATTTTGAATCCAAATCCTAACTAAAGTTGGACGAAAATTTTGAGGATTATCCTCAATGATTTTCGGATTTTTGTGGATAAGGTTCAAGAAAAAATTCAAGTTTCAATCTCAGTTGAATTTGGATTCTATCCTCCTAGAAAGTGGCCGAAATTTTGGAGTAAATCTCCTAGGAGATTTTTGGTTATTTTTGATAAGGATGAGATAAGATTCAAGCTTGAAAATCCTAGTGGAATTTTGATTCTCCCTTATCCAAAAGTGGCCGAATTTTTGAGGAGATTTTCTCCTTAGAATTTTCAGATTTTTTGGTTGAAAAAAGTAATAAAATTCTAGTTAAAATGTTGTTTAGATTTGGATTAGATTTATCCTAAAGTGGCCGAATTTTATTGTAGGGATTTTCCCTTGGAAAATTCAGATTTTGTGCTTGTGGATAAGGGAGAATATCTTCTCCTAATCCAATTAGAATTCAGAGAATCACCTCATACAGGTCTATAAATAGAGGTCCTGCCACTCCATTTCTCTAAGACCACAGACTCTCAGGTGAGCAGGCTTATTGTTGCACAGCCCACCATGACAATAAGTTCTTTAGAGATCTGGGTGGTCGGAAGATGACTAGCAGTGCTAGCATACCGATCGAGGTTCAGAGTGCCCACACACTCAGCCATTCGGGAATTGGAGAATAGTAGAGAAGGCTAGTTGGTTGAAGCCCTCCGGTCATTCTCCTCCTGCAGATTGGTGTCCTTGAGGTATGAGTTTTAATTGTTGTTGGTTTATTGTATATGGCATCATGAGATATTTAACGATCTTAAAATTTTTATTGTTCCGCTGCGCCACTCTGATACGTTTTTATCGATTTATTTTCCTACAATTTGTATCAGAGCCATCTCATGACTATGCCATGTACATAAATTAGACAATTACTTAGTCTTTTTATTTATGTATGGATTTGATATTTAGAGAGTGGCATTCTAGGATTCCTTTATGTTGTTATCATGGATTATGTATAAAGTATGTGGTTATTTTAATTTATTGAATTATTATAAGCATGCTTGTTTTTGCCGGTTATGGTTCCTTAGAATTTAGAAAAATTGTATATAGGAATTTTTATGTAACCATGGGAGCAGTTTATTAGCACTGTAATTTTCCTATGGATTTTAATTTTGTCTCTTAGAATTATTATGGTTAGAATTTTTGTACACCGGAAACGTTTTAGGAAATTTTATGTAATTATTCTTGGAGGAGATTGAAGATTGAAGACCGTAATTATTTTTTTCCCAAAAGTTAAACTTGATTTAAAGGTTGAAATTTTGATTGTGTGGAAAATTTCAATTTAATTGGGATTCAAATTAATTTTTTGGAGATCCTAATAGGTAAATTGGAATATGGCATGAAAATCGAGACGCGACCCCTCGGGATAGGCCGATGGGCCTTGCTGGGGCTGCAGCCTCTGCCCTCGGGCAGGATGGGCTGCGGCAACCTCTGTGCAGGCCATAATCACCCACGGCCGCAGGCTTGGCCTGTAGCCGAGGGTGGCCGCAGCCTGGGTGTGCAGCCTGTGATTGCAGGCGCTGCCTGCCGGCTGCTGTGCCTAGTCTGGGCATGCAGCCTGGCGCTGCAGGCTTGGCCTGCAGCCCGGTAGGGCTGCACACGGGCGGCCGTGGGCTGCCAGCCCCCCGGGGCTGGTGGCTGCCCACGGCGACTGCCCCCTCTGGGGACGGTGGTGCAACGATTCAAAAATCGAAAAATTTTGATTTTTAAATTTGAGATTTAATTTTAAATCATGTTTAAAAATATGTAATTGAAAATTTGAAATTTTTGAAATTACATATTATTACACATGATGTTTAAAATTGTTTAAAATTTGAATTTGAAATTTAAATTTGAAATTCGAATTTGGAATTTGAATTTGAAATTTAAATTTTTAGAGATTTAAATTTTAAATGATTCTTGGGATGAGAAATAAATAGAGAGGCTACATAAAGATGGATACAAGAAGACGGAACAGAATTCAAGACCCAAAGAATCTTTGGATGGAATTTTGTAATCTTTATTTTCTTTGTTCTAGGATGGAACCATGGCTTGGTTATTCTGTCAATTATTTTCTCTGTGATATGTCATGGATTTATAAATATGCATTGATGGATGTTTTATATGCATATTTGATAGCATTTCATATAGGATAGGTGAGTGTCGCTCATACTATATTGATCATACATAATTTGTCAAAAACTTGCATGTTTTTCAAAATATTGAGTGGGAGAGGGTTTCAAACAAAACCCACAGCCTCCATTGTTGATCCATATGTGAAAACATGGTAACGCCTAGCGTCAATTCTGCCCTGACCACACCCCTCGGTAGGTGTTTACCGCCGCCGGTATACTAGATTGGATCTCCTATGTGGAAAACGTGTTCGGGTACGATCCTATTCATGACCACCCCTCGGTGGCTTGGTAGGATGTGGATCGGGCTACATAAACAATGGTTATACACTCAAGAGTCGTTTAGTTACTAACCTTCCCTAGAAGCTCTATTAACTAAACTGGTGGCCAAATAAGCGGTTATTAATATATGTCTTAACCTTGGAGGATTTAAGGCAATATATATTAATTGGACGGGGTCCATGCTCTGGCTATTTGTTTTCATGACCACCCCTCGGTGGCTTGGGGTAATAGGTGCTGAGAATTACTGTTACAATGCTACATGTTTTTCAAGTTTCATGTAGGAACATACTTGTATGTTTTATTTGCTAAATTATCTGTATATTTGCTTGGCTTTGTAATGATGTCTTGTATAATTTTATTTCAGTTCAAAATGTCGTCAACACCCCTCATTTCAATACTTACTGAGAATAAACTGAATGGCGATAATTATAAAGATTGGAAAAGAAATCTGTTGATAGTTCTCAGCTGCGAGAGACACAAGTTCGTACTAGACGAACCATACCCACCAGTGCCAAAACCTGACACACTGCTTGAGGAGGTCCCGGTTGGCTATACTCGTTGGAGAGAATCCAATGATATAGCTCGATGCTACATGCTTGCTAGCATGATGAGTGCTTTACAAAGCAGCATGAGACTTATCAGGTTGCTAGGGAGATCATGGACAATCTGGAGGACATGTTCGGAGGCCAAGAAAAATTGGCTTGACAGTCCGCTATAACCAGCATTATGAACTCCAGGCAAAAGGCGGGTACTCCGGTGAAGGACCATATGATCACTCTAATAGGATTCTTCGCTGAGGCTACCGAAAACGGTGTTGAGTTGGACTACAACACCCAGATCGAGATGGTGTTCAAAACTCTGTCTAAAGATTTTGTGGGGTTTAAGGCCGCATACAATCTAGCGAAAAGGGAGTTAGGACTAACCGAGCTCATGAAACAACTCCAAGCTTATGAGTGGATGATTAGGGATGGGGATGCGGTCCAACCCAAAGGATAGGCCAATTTGACAGAATCTTCCAAACCCTCACGGAAGAGGAAGAGGCCTAATCAGAAGCAAGCGGCTTCCAGTTCTTTTTATCCTCCTGTCTCGGATGGGAAGAAGAAGAAGAAGAATAAGAAGCCCAGGGATCCTAAAAAGTCCAAATGCTTTCATTGTGGGAAGGTAGGTCACTTTAAGAAGGCTTACCGAGAAATCCTAGCCGCCAAGGGCAAGGAAGGTAAGCAACTTCACTACTTAGAAGCATGTTTGGTCGAAGAATCAAAAGACACTTGGGTCATTGATTCGGGCGCTACTAATCATGTCTGTGTTTCTATGCAGGGGTTCATGGAAACGAGAAGTCTACATGATAGGAGCCACTCGTTGCGAACTAGAGATGACAGCTTAGTGGTAGCTGATGCAGTGGGAGATATTTACCTTTATTTTGATCAATTTAGGTTTATTTTATTGAAAGGCTGTTTTTATGTTCCTAATTTTAGGAGGAACCTTATATCGGTAGCTTGTTTAATAAAGGATTCTTATTCAGTTTCTTTTAGTAAAAGAGTTGATATTCGTAGAAATAAGTCTTTTATCTATTCTGGATGGATGGATGGATGGAAACCTATATTTGATCAAACCAAAGATGTACTCACTGCTTGACACTGAATTAATAGATAACTCTAAAAAGTTGAAATTTTCTCACTCTAACAAGGCGTATCTTTGGCATTTAAGACTTGGTCATATTAATCAGGATAGGATTCAAAGATTGGTGAAAGACAGTCCTCTGGAATCTCTGGAGGAGGTACGTCTTCCCCAATGTGAGTCTTGTCTAGAGGGTAAGATGACTAGGAGGTCTTTTGGAGCTAAGGGTATAAGGGCTCAGGACCTCTTAGAAATTGTGCACACTGACGTATGTGGCCCCATGAATGTTACAGCACGAGGAGGGTTTGAGTATTATGTCTCCTTTATAGATGATTACTCGAGGTATGGATATGTGTATCTGATGCACCGCAAGAACGAAACCTTTGACAAGTTCAAAGAGTATTGTGCGGAAGTGGAAAAGAAATTGGATAAATCCATAAAGGCACTTCGATCTGATCGAGGTGGCGAATACCTCTCCGACGAATTTTTAGGACATCTTGTAGAGAACAGGATATTGTCCCAATTGACTGCACTTGGTACTCCACAACAGAATGGTGTAGCCGAAAGGAGAAACAGGAGCTTGTTGGATATGGTACGGTCCATGATGAGTTATTCAACACTGCCATTATCATTTTGGGGATATGCTTTGCAAACAGCATGCTATATTCTGAACCAGGTTCCAAGCAAATCAATTCCCAAAACTCCGTATGAGTTCTGGCGTGGCAGGAAGCCCTCCCTTGGACATATGACAATATGTGGCTGCCCGGCGCATGTACTGGATAGGGATGTGAAAAAGTTGGAACCAAGATCAGAATTGTGCATGTTTATAGGGTATCCAAAAGGAACTAAAGGAGGTCTGTTCTATAACCCGAAGGAACAAAAAGTCATTGTTTCAACCCATGCGACATTCTTGGAAGAAAGTCACATGAATGACTTTAAGCCTCAAAGCAAAGTGGTGCTAGAGGAGTTATCTGGTGAAAGAACTACTCCACAGATTTCGGTCTTGAACTCAAGTCCGAGTTTCGGTGAAGGACCTGTAGACGATCAACAATTTAAAGTGCCTCGTCGTAGTGGGAAGGTTTCGAAGAAACCTAATTTCTTCATGTATGATGCTGAGGTATACCAGGCCGAGGCTCATGAGCATGAGGATGATCCGGTCACCTATGATGAAGTTATAAATGATGTTGATTCTAAATCTTGGAAACAGGCTATGAACAATGAGATGGATTCTGTGAAATCCAACTCTGTTTGGGAATTTGTAGATTTGCCGGATGGGATAAAACCCATTGGATGCAAATGGGTCTACAAAAGAAAGAAGGATGTGGAAAGGAGAGTGGAAACTTTCAAAGCTAGACTGGTTGCAAAGGGGTACACACAAAAGGCTGGAATCGATTATGATGAAACCTTTTCGCCTGTTGCTATGCTGAAGTCTACCCGCATTCTTCTGTCCGTGGCTGCCGCTCTCGATTATGGGATTTGGCAAATGAATGTCAAGATGGCATTCTTGAATGGCCATCTTGAAGAGTGTATCTATATGATACAGCCCGAAGGGTTCGTAGCGAAAGGCCAAGAAAGGAAAGTCTGCAAGCTGTTTAGATCCATTTATGGATTAAAGCAAGCATCCCGCTCATGGAACCAGAGGTTTGATCAAGCGATTAAGACATTTGGTTTTGAGCAGAACGTTGATGAACCCTGTGTTTATAAACATATTAAGGATGGAAAAGTGGTCTTTCTGATACTCTATGTCGATGATATACTACTCATTGGGAATGATGTAGGGAACTTATCATCAGTCAAGCTTTGGTTACACTAACAGTTTGACATGAAGGACTTGGGAGAAGATAATTATGTTCTAGGCATTCGTCTCTTCAGAGATCGAAAGAACAAAATGATAACATTATCCCAAGCTTCATACATAGATAAAATAATTGACAAACATGCAATGTAAGAGGCAAAGAAAGGTTCACAACCTTCTATAGCTGGTCTAACTCTTTCATTGGATAACTGTCCCAAGACATCGGAAGAAAGAGAACGTATGAGTAAGGTCCCTTATGCATCCACTGTGGGTAGTCTAATGTGTCCTATGCTTTGCACTCGCCCAGACATATGTTTTGCAGTAGGTATGGTGAGTCGATATCAAGTGAATCCTGGAACTAAGCACTGGCAAGCAGTAAAACATATACTCAAGTATCTTAAGAGAATGAGGGATTATATGCTGGTGTATTCTGGAGGGGACCTAACACTCGTAGGATACATGGACTGAGTCTTCTAAACTTGTAAGGATTCGAGGAAGTCGACATTAGAGGGCATGAGGAGACAGGATTAGTGGATGTATGTAAGATTGCGTTTGAGGACAACATTGCCGATCCCTCTACTAAGACTTTGGTGGCTAGAAGCTTTGAGAGGCACGTAGAGGTGATAGGGATATGTAACATGGCACATCTGCTAGCTTAAGGCAAGTGGGAGATTGTTAGGAAATGCCCTAAGCATTAGAGACATTTTGATGTATTTATTTTGAACTGGATAATAAAATTATATATAGAGGTTATTCATTACATTGCTATCTGTCATCGTTTTATTTACATGTTAAAGTAAATGTAAGCAAATATGGCTCCCTGACTGCTTGTGTTAAATTGTTAGAACATTGCATGCAATGGACTTTTGTATACGAGAAGATAATGTTCTAAAGTTAGCGGTCTAAACCATGGTCTGTAGTCTATGGGGTTAGACCGAGCATCTAACTCATGTTAAGACTATTATATTGTCTAAAGCCTTGGAGGGGACGGTTTGTCTTGACTGTCTGGAGCTGGACACCCAAGTAGAGACATAGATATGTTTCTTGGCGGTGACATATTAGACCGGGACTAAAGTGTGATTAATCTATGAAGTCCGCTTTGAGTGGATCGATCTGCTTTTGACGTTCATTGTGCAGTAACCGTAATCCTGAGTAAAAGGACAGCTTCATGTATATGACTTGTGTACTTTGATGTTCCAATAGCTAAAGCATCTCGGAGGTAGTAAGATTATAGACCGGTTCGTTGGGTGCATGACTTGTATACGATGAAGGGTTCGTTTACAGATATCGGAATCATAGCTCTAATGAGGAGTTAAGGGTATCCTCTTAAAGGCATTATACTGAATGTGAAAATGGACAAGACCTTGGGTCGTCTGCTAGGCGGATGACTTCTTATTCACATATGGTGAATAATCATTTTCTTTATTCGGTAGTATAATGGAACTTTAAGATAGCCTGATCAGTAGGATTAAACGGACTTTGACCTAAGGTTGATCATGGATATCATATGAGGGTTTTGAATACATGACATGGTCATTGGACGATAGTTTGTCACAGACTTACGTAATACGATATATAATTGGGAGTTTAGTTTCAGGTTTATAGTGGTGTGACTCTGAAATTAGTGATCATATGATTGAGTTGTTCGGTAAAAGAATGATGATCATATGGATTTGTGGGAGCCCGATTATATATGTCCAATCAGTCCCTCTACTAGCTCCATATAATTCCTTAACGTTTAGCAAATTGATTTGTGTATGCTATTGGCTAGTTTATTATGCATGGATGGTGATGACATAGGATTAGCATGGTAGACAAGATTCTCTCCGGTTGGATTCAGATTTTGTTTTGGATAATAGAGTACATAATTATTCGAACTCCAAATAAAGTTGCCATGATTTTATTTGAGATTGGATTGGAGTTGTAGAAAATTATCCATGAGAACAAGAATTTGAAACACAACTGTTTTGTGGATTTTGAAATTTGAATTTTGAAATTTGAATTTTGAAATTTGAATTTGAAATTCAAATTTGAAATTTGAATTTGAAATTTAAATTTGAAATTTGAATTTGAAATTCGAATTTGAAATTTGAAATTCAAATTTTAAATCACAGTCCAAGTGGGATTCGAATTTGTTGTGGAAAATCCACAAGGTTTAAAATTCGAATTTGAGTTGGATGTGGAGAGGATAATCTTGTTAGAATCCTACTTGAATTTTGAATCCAAATCCTAACTAAAAGTTGGACGAAATTTTGAGGATAATCCTCAATGCATTTTCGGTTTTTGTGGATAAGGTTCAAGGGAAAAATTCAAGTTTCAATTCCAGTTGAATTTGGATTCTCTCCTCCCCAGAAAGTGGCCGAAATTTTGGAGAATATCTCCTAGGAAAATTCGGTTATTTTGGATAAGGATGAGATAAGATTCAAACTTGAAAATCCTAGTGGAATTTTGATTCTCCCTTATCCTAAATGTGGCCGAATTTTTTGAGGAGATTTTCTCTTAGGAAATTTCAGATTTTTTGGTTCGAAAAAGGGAGATAAAATTCTAGTTAAAATCTTGTTTAGATTTAGATTGGATTTATCCAAAATGGCCGAATTTTATTGTTGGGATTTTCCCAAGGAAAATTCAGATTTTATGGTTGTGGACAAGGGAGAATATCTTCTCCTAATCCAATTCAAATTCAGAGAATCACCTCATGCAGGTCTATAAATAGAGGTCCTGCCACTCCAGTTCTCTAAGACCACAGACTCTCAGGTGAGCAGGTTTATTGTTGCTGGGTAGTCGGAAGAAGACTGGCAATGCTAGCATACCGATCGAGGTTCAGAGTGCCCACACACTCAGTCATTCGGGAATTGGAGAATAGTAGAGAAGGCTAGTTGGTTGAAGCCTCCGGTCATTCTCCTCCTGTAAATTGGCATCCTTGAGATATGAGTTTTAATTGTTGTTGGTTTATTGTATATGGCATCATGAGATATTTAACGATCTAAAAATTTTTATTGTTCCGCTGCGCTACTCTAATACATTTTTACCGATTTATTTTCCTAAAATTGGTATCAGAGCCATCTCATGACTATGCCATGTACATAAATTAGACAATTATTTAGTCTTTTTATTTATATATGGATTTGATATTTAGAGAGTGGCATTCTAGGGTTCCTTTATGTTATTATCATGGATTATGTATAAAGTATGTGGTTATTTTAATTTTATGAATTATTATAAGCATGCTTGTTTATGCCGGTTATGGTTCCTTAGAATTTAGAAAAATTGTATCTAGGAACTTTTATGTAACCATGGGAGCAGTTTATTAACACTGTAATTTTCCCATTGGTTTTAATTTTTGTCTCTTAGAATTTTTATGGTTAGAATTTTTGTACACCGGAAACGGTTTAGGAAATTTTATGTAATTATTCTTGGAGGAGATTGAAGATTGAAGACCGTAATTTATTTTTCCCAAAAGTTAAATTTGATTTAAAGACTGAAATTTTGATTGTGTGGAAAATTTCAATTTAATTGAGATTCAAATTAATTTTTGGAGATCCTAATAGGTAAATTGGAATATGACACGAAAATCGAGACACGACCCCTCGGGACAGGCCGACGGGCCTTGGTGGGGCTGCAGCCCCTGCCCTCGGGCAGGATGGGGCTGCGGCAGCCCCTGTGCAGGCCATAACCACCCACGGCCGCAGGATTGGCCTGCGGCCGAGGGTGGCCGTGGCCTACCCAAGGTTGGCTGCATCCTGGGCGTGCAGCCTGCCGGCTGCTGCGCCCAGCCTGGGCATGCAGCCTGGCACTGCAGGCTTGGCCTGCAATTCGGCAAGGCTGCACAGGGCGGCTGCCTTCTTCTGGGGCGGTGGTGCGACGGTTGAAAAATCGAAAAATTTTGTTTTTTAAATTTGAGATTTAATTTTAAATCATGTTTAAAAATATGTAATTGAAAATTTGATATTTTTGAAATTACATATTATTACACATGATGTTTAAAATTGTTTAAAATTTAAATTTGAAATTTAAATTTGAAATTCGAATTTGAAATTTGAATTTGAAATTTAAATTTTAAATAATTTTTGAGATGAGAAATAAATGGAGAGGCTACATAAAGATGGATACAAGAAGACGGAACAAAATTCAAGACCCAAAGAATGCTTTGGATGAAATTTTGTAATCTTTATTTTCTTTGTTCTAGGATGGAACCATGGCTTGGTTATTCTGTCAATTATTTTTTCTGTGATATGTCATAGATGTATAAATATGTATTGATGGATGTTTTATATGCATATTTGATAACATATCATATAAGATAGGTGAGTGCCGCTCATACTATATTGATCATACATAATTTGTCAAAACTTGCATGTTTTTTCAAAATATTAAGTGGGAGAGGGTTTCAAACAAAACCCACGGCCTCCATTGTTGATTCATATGTGAAAGCATGGTAACGCCTCGCGTCAGTTCTGCCCTGACCACACCCCTCGGTAGGTGTTTACCGCCGCCGGTATACTAGATTGGATCTCCTATGTGGAAAACGTGTTCGGGTACGATCTTATTCATGACCACCCTTCGGTGGCTTGGTAGGACGTGGATCGGGCTACGTAAACAATGTTCATACACTCAAGACTCGTTTAGTTATTAACCTTCCCTAGAAACTCTGTTAACTAAACTGGTGGCCAAATAAGCGGTTATTAATATATGTCTTAACCTTGGAGGATTTAAGGCAACATATATTAATTGGACGGGGTCCATGTTCTAGCTATTTGTTTTCATGACCACCCCTCAGTGGCTTGGGGCAATAGGTGCTGAGAATTACCGTTGCAATGCTACATGTTTTTTCAAGTTTCATGTAGGAACATACTTGTATGTTTTATTTGCTAAATTATCTGTATATTTGCTTGGGCTTTGTAATGATGTCTAGTATAATTTTATTTCAGTTCAAAATGTCACCGACACCCCTCATTTCAATACTCTCTGAGAATAAACTGAATGGCGATAATTATAAGGATTGGAAAAGAAATTTGTTAATAGTTCTCAGATGTGAGAGAGACAAGTTCGTACTAGACAAACCATGCCCACCAGGGCCAAAACCTGACACACCGCTTGAGGAGGCCCCGGTTGCCTATACTCGTTGGAAAGAATCCAATGATATAGCTCGTTGCTACATGCTTGCTAGCATGACGAGTGCTTTACAAAAGCAGCATGAGAGTTATCAAGTTGCTAGGGAGATCATGGATAATCTAGAGGACATGTTCGGAGGCCAAGAAAAATCGACAGTCCGCTATCACCAGTATTATGAACTCTAAGCAGAAAGCGGGTACTCCGGTGAAGGACCATATGATCACTCTGATAGGATTCTTCACTAAGGCTGCCGAAAACGGTGCTGAGTTGGACTACAACACCCAGATCGAGATGGTGTTCAAAACTCTGTCTAAAGATTTTGTGAGGTTTAAAGCCGCATACAATCTGGCGACAAGGGAGTTAGGACTAACCGAGCTCATGAAGCAACTCCAGGCTTATGAGTTGATGATTAGGGATGGGGATGCTGTCCAACCCAAAGGTGAGGCCAATTTGGCGGAATCTTCCAATGTTAGGAAATGCCCTAAGCATTAGAGATATTTTGATGTATTTATTTTGAACTGGATAATAAAATTATACATAGAGGTTATTCATTACATTGCTATCTGTCCTCGTCTTATTTACATGTTAAAGTAAATGTAAGCAAATATGGCTCACTGACTGCTTGTGTTAAAACTGTTAGAACGTTGCATGCAATGGACTTTTGTATGCGAGAAGACAATGTTCTAAAGTTAGCGGTCTAAACTATGGTCTGTAGTCTATGGGGTTAGACAGAGCATCTAACTCATGTTAAGACTATTATGTTGTCTAAAGCCGTGGAGGGGACGGTTTGTCTTGACTGTCTGGAGCTGGACTCCTAAGTAGAGACATAGATATGTTACTTGGTAGTGACATATTAGACCGAGACTAAAGCGTGATTGATTTACGAAGTCCACTTTGAGTGGATCACTCTGCTTTTGACATTCATTATGCAGTAACCTTAATCTTGAGTAAAAGGACAGCTTCATGTATATGACTTGTGTACTTTGATGTTCCAATGGCTAAAGCGTCTCAGAGGTAGTAAGCTTATAGACCGGTTCGTTGGGTGCATGACTTGTATACGATGAAGGGTTCGTTTACAGATATCGGAATCATAGCTCTAATGAGGAGTTAAGGGTATCCTCTTAAAGGTATTATACTGAATGTGAAAATGGACAAGGCCTTGGGTCGTCTGCTGGGCGGATGACCTCTTATTCACATATGGTGAATAATCATTTTCTTTATTTGGTAGTATAATGGAACTTTAAGATAGCCTGATCAGTAGGATTAAACGGACTTTGGCCAAAGGCTGATCATGGATATCATATGAGGGTTCTGCATACATGACAAGGTCATTGGACGATAGCTTGTCACAGGCTTACGTAATACGGTATATAATTGGGAGTTCAGTTTCAGGTTTATAGTAGTGTGACTCTGAAACTAGTGATCATATGATTGAGTTGTTCGGTAAAAGAATGATGATCATATGGATTTGCAGGAGTCCGATTATATATGTCCAATCAGTCCCTCTACTAGCTCCACATAATTCCTTAACGTTTGGCAAATTGATTTGTGTATGCTATTGGCTGGTTTATTATGCATGGATGGTGATGACACAGGATTAGGATGGTAGACAAGATTCTCTCCGGTTGGATTCAGATTTTGTTTTGGATAATAGAGTACATAATTATTCGACCTCCAAATAAAGTTGCCATGATTTTATTTGAGATTGGATTGGAGTTGTAGAAAATTATCCATGAGAACAAGAATTTGAAACACAACTGTTTTGTGGATTTTGAAATTTGAATTTTGAAATTTGAATTTTGAAATTTGAATTTGAAATTCAAATTTGAAATTTGAATTTGAAATTTAAATTTGAAATTTGAATTTGAAATTCGAATTTGAAATTTGAAATTCAAATTTTAAATCACAGTCCAAGTGGGATTCGAATTTGTTGTGGAAAATCCACAAGGTTTAAAATTCGAATTTGAGTTGGATGTGGAGAGGATAATCTTGTTAGAATCCTACTTGAATTTTGAATCCAAATCCTAACTAAAAGTTGGACGAAATTTTGAGGATAATCCTCAATGCATTTTCGGTTTTTGTGGATAAGGTTCAAGGGAAAAATTCAAGTTTCAATTCCAGTTGAATTTGGATTCTCTCCTCCCCAGAAAGTGGCCGAAATTTTGGAGAATATCTCCTAGGAAAATTCGGTTATTTTGGATAAGGATGAGATAAGATTCAAACTTGAAAATCCTAGTGGAATTTTGATTCTCCCTTATCCTAAATGTGGCCGAATTTTTTGAGGAGATTTTCTCTTAGGAAATTTCAGATTTTTTGGTTCGAAAAAGGGAGATAAAATTCTAGTTAAAATCTTGTTTAGATTTAGATTGGATTTATCCAAAATGGCCGAATTTTATTGTTGGGATTTTCCCAAGGAAAATTCAGATTTTATGGTTGTGGACAAGGGAGAATATCTTCTCCTAATCCAATTCAAATTCAGAGAATCACCTCATGCAGGTCTATAAATAGAGGTCCTGCCACTCCAGTTCTCTAAGACCACAGACTCTCAGGTGAGCAGGTTTATTGTTGCTGGGTAGTCGGAAGAAGACTGGCAATGCTAGCATACCGATCGAGGTTCAGAGTGCCCACACACTCAGTCATTCGGGAATTGGAGAATAGTAGAGAAGGCTAGTTGGTTGAAGCCTCCGGTCATTCTCCTCCTGTAAATTGGCATCCTTGAGATATGAGTTTTAATTGTTGTTGGTTTATTGTATATGGCATCATGAGATATTTAACGATCTAAAAATTTTTATTGTTCCGCTGCGCTACTCTAATACATTTTTACCGATTTATTTTCCTAAAATTGGTATCAGAGCCATCTCATGACTATGCCATGTACATAAATTAGACAATTATTTAGTCTTTTTATTTATATATGGATTTGATATTTAGAGAGTGGCATTCTAGGGTTCCTTTATGTTATTATCATGGATTATGTATAAAGTATGTGGTTATTTTAATTTTATGAATTATTATAAGCATGCTCGTTTATGCCGGTTATGGTTCCTTAGAATTTAGAAAAATTGTATCTAGGAACTTTTATGTAACCATGGGAGCAGTTTATTAACACTGTAATTTTCCCATTGGTTTTAATTTTTGTCTCTTAGAATTTTTATGGTTAGAATTTTTGTACACCGGAAACGGTTTAGGAAATTTTATGTAATTATTCTTGGAGGAGATTGAAGATTGAAGACCGTAATTTATTTTTCCCAAAAGTTAAATTTGATTTAAAGACTGAAATTTTGATTGTGTGGAAAATTTCAATTTAATTGAGATTCAAATTAATTTTTGGAGATCCTAATAGGTAAATTGGAATATGACACGAAAATCGAGACACGACCCCTCGGGACAGGCCGACGGGCCTTGGTGGGGCTGCAGCCCCTGCCCTCGGGCAGGATGGGGCTGCGGCAGCCCCTGTGCAGGCCATAACCACCCACGGCCGCAGGATTGGCCTGCGGCCGAGGGTGGCCGTGGCCTACCCAAGGTTGGCTGCATCCTGGGCGTGCAGCCTGCCGGCTGCTGCGCCCAGCCTGGGCATGCAGCCTGGCACTGCAGGCTTGGCCTGCAATTCGGCAAGGCTGCACAGGGCGGCTGCCTTCTTCTGGGGCGGTGGTGCGACGGTTGAAAAATCGAAAAATTTTGTTTTTTAAATTTGAGATTTAATTTTAAATCATGTTTAAAAATATGTAATTGAAAATTTGATATTTTTGAAATTACATATTATTACACATGATGTTTAAAATTGTTTAAAATTTAAATTTGAAATTTAAATTTGAAATTCGAATTTGAAATTTGAATTTGAAATTTAAATTTTAAATAATTTTTGAGATGAGAAATAAATGGAGAGGCTACATAAAGATGGATACAAGAAGACGGAACAAAATTCAAGACCCAAAGAATGCTTTGGATGAAATTTTGTAATCTTTATTTTCTTTGTTCTAGGATGGAACCATGGCTTGGTTATTCTGTCAATTATTTTTTCTGTGATATGTCATAGATGTATAAATATGTATTGATGGATGTTTTATATGCATATTTGATAACATATCATATAAGATAGGTGAGTGCCGCTCATACTATATTGATCATACATAATTTGTCAAAACTTGCATGTTTTTTCAAAATATTAAGTGGGAGAGGGTTTCAAACAAAACCCACGGCCTCCATTGTTGATTCATATGTGAAAGCATGGTAACGCCTCGCGTCAGTTCTGCCCTGACCACACCCCTCGGTAGGTGTTTACCGCCGCCGGTATACTAGATTGGATCTCCTATGTGGAAAACGTGTTCGGGTACGATCTTATTCATGACCACCCTTCGGTGGCTTGGTAGGACGTGGATCGGGCTACGTAAACAATGTTCATACACTCAAGACTCGTTTAGTTATTAACCTTCCCTAGAAACTCTGTTAACTAAACTGGTGGCCAAATAAGCGGTTATTAATATATGTCTTAACCTTGGAGGATTTAAGGCAACATATATTAATTGGACGGGGTCCATGTTCTAGCTATTTGTTTTCATGACCACCCCTCAGTGGCTTGGGGCAATAGGTGCTGAGAATTACCGTTGCAATGCTACATGTTTTTTCAAGTTTCATGTAGGAACATACTTGTATGTTTTATTTGCTAAATTATCTGTATATTTGCTTGGGCTTTGTAATGATGTCTAGTATAATTTTATTTCAGTTCAAAATGTCACCGACACCCCTCATTTCAATACTCTCTGAGAATAAACTGAATGGCGATAATTATAAGGATTGGAAAAGAAATTTGTTAATAGTTCTCAGATGTGAGAGAGACAAGTTCGTACTAGACAAACCATGCCCACCAGGGCCAAAACCTGACACACCGCTTGAGGAGGCCCCGGTTGCCTATACTCGTTGGAAAGAATCCAATGATATAGCTCGTTGCTACATGCTTGCTAGCATGACGAGTGCTTTACAAAAGCAGCATGAGAGTTATCAAGTTGCTAGGGAGATCATGGATAATCTAGAGGACATGTTCGGAGGCCAAGAAAAATCGACAGTCCGCTATCACCAGTATTATGAACTCTAAGCAGAAAGCGGGTACTCCGGTGAAGGACCATATGATCACTCTGATAGGATTCTTCACTAAGGCTGCCGAAAACGGTGCTGAGTTGGACTACAACACCCAGATCGAGATGGTGTTCAAAACTCTGTCTAAAGATTTTGTGAGGTTTAAAGCCGCATACAATCTGGCGACAAGGGAGTTAGGACTAACCGAGCTCATGAAGCAACTCCAGGCTTATGAGTTGATGATTAGGGATGGGGATGCTGTCCAACCCAAAGGTGAGGCCAATTTGGCGGAATCTTCCAATGTTAGGAAATGCCCTAAGCATTAGAGATATTTTGATGTATTTATTTTGAACTGGATAATAAAATTATACATAGAGGTTATTCATTACATTGCTATCTGTCCTCGTCTTATTTACATGTTAAAGTAAATGTAAGCAAATATGGCTCACTGACTGCTTGTGTTAAAACTGTTAGAACGTTGCATGCAATGGACTTTTGTATGCGAGAAGACAATGTTCTAAAGTTAGCGGTCTAAACTATGGTCTGTAGTCTATGGGGTTAGACAGAGCATCTAACTCATGTTAAGACTATTATGTTGTCTAAAGCCGTGGAGGGGACGGTTTGTCTTGACTGTCTGGAGCTGGACTCCTAAGTAGAGACATAGATATGTTACTTGGTAGTGACATATTAGACCGAGACTAAAGCGTGATTGATTTACGAAGTCCACTTTGAGTGGATCACTCTGCTTTTGACATTCATTATGCAGTAACCTTAATCTTGAGTAAAAGGACAGCTTCATGTATATGACTTGTGTACTTTGATGTTCCAATGGCTAAAGCGTCTCAGAGGTAGTAAGCTTATAGACCGGTTCGTTGGGTGCATGACTTGTATACGATGAAGGGTTCGTTTACAGATATCGGAATCATAGCTCTAATGAGGAGTTAAGGGTATCCTCTTAAAGGTATTATACTGAATGTGAAAATGGACAAGGCCTTGGGTCGTCTGCTGGGCGGATGACCTCTTATTCACATATGGTGAATAATCATTTTCTTTATTTGGTAGTATAATGGAACTTTAAGATAGCCTGATCAGTAGGATTAAACGGACTTTGGCCAAAGGCTGATCATGGATATCATATGAGGGTTCTGCATACATGACAAGGTCATTGGACGATAGCTTGTCACAGGCTTACGTAATACGGTATATAATTGGGAGTTCAGTTTCAGGTTTATAGTAGTGTGACTCTGAAACTAGTGATCATATGATTGAGTTGTTCGGTAAAAGAATGATGATCATATGGATTTGCAGGAGTCCGATTATATATGTCCAATCAGTCCCTCTACTAGCTCCACATAATTCCTTAACGTTTGGCAAATTGATTTGTGTATGCTATTGGCTGGTTTATTATGCATGGATGGTGATGACACAGGATTAGGATGGTAGACAAGATTCTCTTCGGTTGGATTCAGATTTTGTTTTGGATAATAGAGTACACAATTATTCGAACTCCAAATAAAGTTGCCATGATTTTATTTGAGATTGGATTGGAGTTGTAGAAAATTATCCATGAGAACAAGAATTTGAAACACAACCGTTTTGTGGATTTTGAAATTTGAATTTTGAAATTTGAATTTTGAATTTTGAATTTGAAATTTGAATTTGAAATTTGAATTTGAAATTCGAATTTCAAATTTGAATTTGAAATTTGAAATTTGAAATTTAAATTTGAAATTCGAATTTGAAATTTGAAATTCGAAATTTGAATTTGAAATTTGAAATTCAAATTTTAAATCACAGTCCAAGTGGGATTCGAATTTGTTGTGAAAAATCCACAAGGTTTGAAATTCGAATTTGAGTTGGATTTAGAGAGGATAATCTTGTTAGAATCCTAGTTGAATTTGGAATCTAAATCCTAACAAATTATGGACAAAATTTTGAGGATAATCCTCAATGGAATTTTGGTTTTTGTGGATAAGGTTCAAGGGAAAAATTCAAGTTTTAATCTCAGTTGAATTTGGATTCTCTCCTCCCTGAAAAGTGGCCGAAATTTTGGAGTGTATCTCTTAGGAAAATTCGGTTATTTTGGATAAGGATGAGATAAGATTCAAGCTTGAAAGTCCTAGTGGAATTTTGATTCTCCCTTATCCTAAAAGTGGCCGAATTTGTGGAGGAGATTTTCTCCTAGGAATTTCAGATTTTTTGGTTGAAAAAAGGGAGATAAAATTCTAGTTAAAATCTTGTTTAGATTTGGATTGGATTTATCCATAATGGCCGAATTTTATTATTGAGAATCTCCCATAGAAAATTCAGATTTTTATGGTTATGGATAAGGGAGAATATCTTTTCCTAATCCAATTCAAATTCAGAGAATCACCTCATGCAGGTCTATAAATAGAGGTCCTGCCACTCCAATTCTCTCGGACCACAGACTCTCAGGTGAGCAGGCTTATTGTTGCACAGCTCATCGTGACAATAAGTTCTTTAGAGATCCGGGTGGTCGGAAGAAGACTAGCAGTGCTAGCATACCAATCGAGGTTCAGAGTGCACACACACTCAGCCATTCGGGAATTGGAGAATAATAGAGAAGGCTGGTTGGTTGAAGCCTCCGGTCATTCTCCTCCTACAAGTTTGGTGTCCTTGAGGTATGAGTTCTAATTGTTGTCGGTTTATTGTATATGGCATCATGAGATATTTAATGATCTTAAAATTTTTATTGTTTTGCTGCGCCACTCTGATACGTTTTTACCGATTATTTTTCCTACAATTGGTATCAGAGCCGACTCATGACTATGCCATGTACATAAATTAGACAATTACTTAGTCTTTTTTATTTATGTATGGATTTGATATTTAGTGAGTGGCATTCTAGGGTTCCTTTATGTTGTTATCATGGATTATGTATAAAGTATGTGGTTATTTTAATTTTATGAATTATTATAAGCATGCTTGTTTATGCCGGTTATAGTTCCTTAGAATTTAGAAAAATTGTATCTAGGATTTTTTTTTTATGTAACCATTGGAGCAGTTTATTAACACAGTAATTTTCCCATGGATTTTAATTTTCTGTCTCTTAGAATTTTTATGGTTAGAATTTTGTACACCGGAAACGGTTTAGGAATTTTTATGTAATTATTCTTGGAGGAGATTGAAAATTGAAGACCGTAATTTATTTTTCCCAAAAGTTAAATTTGATTTAAAGATTGAAATTTTGATTGTGTGGAAAATTTCAATTTAATTGGGATTCAAATTAATTTTTGGAGATCCTAATAGGTAAATTGGAATATGGCATGAAAATCGAGACACGACCCCTCGGGATAGGCCGATGGGCCTTGGTGGGACTGCAGCCCCTGCCCTCAGGCAGGATGGGGCTGCGGCAGCCCCTGTGCAGACCAACACCACCCACGGCCGCAGGCTTGGCCTGCAGCCGAGGGTGGCCGTGGCCTGCCCAAGGCTGGCCGCAGCCTGGGCGTGCAGCCTCTGGCTGCAGGCACTGCCTGCAGCCTGCCGGCTGCTGCGCCCAACCTGGGCGTGCAGCCTGGCACTGCAGGCTTGGTCTGCAGCCCGGCAAGGCTGCACATAAGGGGTAGCCGTCTTCGGGGGCGGCGGTGCGACGGTCCAAAAAATCGAAAAATTTTGATTTTTAAATTTTAGATTTAATTTTAAATCATGTTTAAAAATATGTAATTGAAAATTTGAAATTTTTGAAATTACATATTATTACACATGATATTTAAAATTGTTTAAAAATTTGAATTTGAAATTTAAATTTGAAATTCGAATTTGGAATTTGAATTTGAAATTTAAATTTTTGGAGATTTAAATTTTAAATGATTCTTGGGATGAGAAATAAATGGAGAGGCTACATAAAGATGGATACAAGAAGACGGAACAAAATTCAAGGCCCAAAGAATGTTTTGGATGGAATTTTGTAATCTTTATTTTCTTTGTTCTAGGATGGAACCATGGCTTGGTTATTCTGTCAATTATTTTTTCTGTGATATGTCATAGATGTATAAATATGTATTGATGGATGTTTTATATGCATATTTGATAACATGTCATATAGGATAGGTGAGTGCCGCTCATACTATATTGATCATACATAATTTGTCAAAACTTGCATGTTTTTTCAAAGTATTGAGTGGGAGAGGGTTTCAAATAAAACCCACGGCCTCCATTGTTGATCTATATGTGAAAGCATGGTAACGCCTCGCGTCAGTTCTGCTCTGACCACACCCCTCGGTAGGTGTTTACCGCCGCCGGTATACTAGATTGGATCTCCTATATGGAAAATGTATTCGGGTACAATCCTATTCATGACCACCCCTCGGTGGCTTGGTAGGACGTGGATCGGGCTACGTAAACAATGGTTATACACTCAAGACTCGTTTAGTTATTAACCTTCCCTAGAAGCTCTATTAAAAACTGGTAGCCAAATAAGCGGTTATTAATATATGTTTTAACCTTGGAGGATTTAAGGCAACATATATTAATTGGATGGGGTCCATGTTCCGGCTATTTGTTTCCATGACCACCCCTCGGTGGTTTGAGGCAATAGGTGTTGAGAATTACCGTTGCAATGCTACATGTTTTTCAAGTTTCATGTAGGAACATACTTGTATGTTTTATTTGCTAAATTATCTGTATATTTGCTTGGGCTTTGTAATGATGTCTAGTATAATTTTATTTCAGTTCAAAATGTCACCGACACCCCTCATTTCGATACTTACTGAAAATAAGTTGAATGGCGATAATTATAAAGATTGGAAATGAAATCTATTAATAGTTCTCAGCTGCAAGAGACATAAGTTCGTACTGGACGAACCATGCCCACCTGGGCCCAAACCTGACACACCACTTGAGGAGGTCCCGGTTGCCTATAATCGTTGGAGAGAATCCAATGAGATAGCTCGATGCTACATCCTTGCTAGCTTGACGAGTGCTTTACAAAAGCAGTATGAGACTTATCAAGTTGCTGGGGAGATCATGGAAAATCTGGAGGACATGTTCGGAGGCCAAGAAAAATTGGCTCGACAGTCCGCTATCACCAGCATTATGAACTCTAAGCAAAAGGCGGGTACTCCGGTAAAGGACCATATGATCACTCTAATGGGATTCTTTGCTGAGGCTACCGAGAATGGTGCTGAGTTGGACTACAACACCCAGATCGAGATGGTGTTCAAGACTCTGTCTAAAGATTTTGTTGGGTTTAAGGCCGCATACAATCTGGCGACAAAGGAGTTAGGACTAACCGAGCTCATGAAGCAACTACAGGCTTGTGAGCGGATGATCAGGGATGATGATGTGGCCCGACCTAAAGGAGAGGCCAATTTGGCAGAATCTTCCAATCCCTCACGGAAGAGGAAGAGGCCAAATAAGAAGTAAGTGACTTCTAGTTCTTCTAATCCTCCTGTCTCGGACGGGAAGAAGAAGAAGAAGAACAAGAACCCAAAGGACCCTAAAAAGTCCAAATGGTTATATTGTGGGAAGGTAGGTCACTTTAAGAAGGCTTATTGGGAATTCCTAGCCGTCAAGGGCAAGGAAGGTAAGGAACTTCTTTACTTGGAAACGTGTTTGGTGGAAGAATCGAAAGACACTTGGGTCATTGATTCGGGCGCCACTAATCATGTTTGTGTTTCTATGCAGGGGTTCATGGAAACGAGAAGTCTACATGATAGGAGCCTCTCGTTACGGACTGGAGATGGTAGCTTTGTGGTGGCTGAAGTAGTGGGAGATGTTTACCTTTATTTTGATCAATTTAGGTTTATTTTATTGAAAGACTGTTTTTATGTTCCTAATTTTAGGAGGAATCTTATATCGGTAGCTTGTTTAATAAAGGATTCTTATTCAGTTTCTTTTAGTAAAAGAGTTGATATTCGTAGAAATAAGTCTTTTATCTGTTCTGAATGGATGGATGGAAACCTATATTTGATCAAACCAAAGATGTACTCACTGCTTGACACTGGATTAATAGATAACTCTAAAAGGTTGAAAGTTTCTCACTCTAACAAGGCATATCTTTGGCATTTAAGACTTGGTCATATTAATCAGGATAGGATTCAAAGATTGGTGAAAGACGGTCCTTTAGAATCTCTGGAGGAGGTGCATCTTCCCCAATGTGAGTCTTGTCTAGAGAGTAAGATGACTAAGAGGTCTTTTGGAGCTAAAGGTACAAGGGCTCAAGAGCTCTTAGAAATTATGCATACTGACGTATGTGGCCCCATGAACGTCACAGCACGAGGAGGGTTTGAGTATTATGTCTCCTTTATGGATGATTACTCGAGGTATGGATATGTGTATCTAATGCACCGCAAGAGTGAAACCTTTGACAAGTTCAAAGAGTATCGTGTGGAAGTGGAAAAGCAATTGGATAAATCCATAAAGACACTTCGATCTGATCGAAGTGGCGAATACCTCTTCGATGAATTTCTAGGACATCTTGTAGAGAACAAGATATTATCCCAATTGACTGCACCTGGTACTCCACAACAGAATGGTGTAGCCGAAAGGAGAAACAGGACCTTATTGGATATGGTACGGTCCATGATGAGTTATTCAACGCTGCCATTATCATTTTGAGGATATGCATTACAAACTGTGTGCTATATTCTGAACCAGGTTCCGAGCAAATCAATACCCAGAACTCCATATGAATTGTGGTGTGGTAGGAAGCCCTCCCTTGGACATATGAGAATATGGGGCTGCCCGGCACATGTACTGGATGGGGATGCGAAGAAGTTGGAATCAAGATCAGAATTGTGCATGTTTGTAGGGTATCCAAAAGGAACTAAAGGAGGTCAGTTCTATAACCCGAAGGAACAAAAGGTCATTGTCTCAACTCATGCGACATTCTTGGAAGAAAGTCACATGAATGACTTTAAGCCTCGAAGCAAAGTGGTGCTAGAGGAGTTATCGGGTGAAAGAACTGCTCCACAGATTTCGGTCTTAGACGCAAGTCCGAGTTCCGGTGAAAGACCTGCAGACGATCAACAATTTAGGGTGCCTCGTCGTAGTGGGAGGGTTTTGAAGAAACCTAATTTCTTCATGTATGATGCTAAGGTATACCAGGCCGAGGCTCATGAGCATGAGGATGATCCGATCACCTATGATGAAGTTATAAATGATGTTGATTCTAAATCTTGGAAACAGGCTATGAACAATGAGATGGATTCTATGAAATCCAACTCTGTTTGGGAATTTATAGATTTGCCGGATAGGATAAAACCCATTGGATGCAAAAGGGTCTACAAAAGAAAGAAGGATGCGGAAGGGAGAGTGGAAACTTTCAAAGCTAGACTGGTTGCAAAGGCGTACACGCAAAAGGCTGGAATCGATTACGATGAAACCTTTTCGCCTGTTGCTATGCTGAAGTCTATCCGTATTCTTCTGTCCATTGCTGCTGCTCTTGATTACGAGATCTGGCAAATGGATGTCAAGACGGTATTCTTGAATGGCCATCTTGAAGAGTGTATCTATATGATACAGGCCGAAGGGTTCATAGTGAAAGGCCGAGAAAGGAAAGTCGGCAAGTTGCTTAGATCCATTTATAGATTAAAGCAAGCATCCCGCTCATGGAACCAGAGGTTTGATCAAGCGATTAAGACATTTGGTTTTGAGCAGAACGTTGATGAACCTTGTGTTTATAAACGTATTAAGGATGGAAAAGTGGTCTTTCTGATACTTTATGTCGACGATATACTACTCGTTGGGAATGATGTAGGGAACTTATCCTCGATCAAGTTTTGGTTACACCAATAGTTTGACATGAAGGACTTGGGAGAAGCTAATTATGTTCTAGGCATTCGTCTCTTCAGAGATCGAAAGAACAAAATGATAACATTATCCCAAGCTTCATACATAGATAAAATAATTGACAAATATGCAATGCAAGAGGCAAAGAAAGGTTCACAGCCTTCTATTGTCGGTCTGACTCTTTCATTGGATGACTGTCCCAAGATATTGGAAGAAAGAGAGCGTATGAGTAAGGTCCCTTATGCATCCGCTGTGGGTAGCCTTATGTACGCTATGCTTTGCACTCACCCGGATATATGTTTTGCAGTAGGTATGGTGAGTCGATATCAAGCGAATCCTGGAACCAAGCATTGGCAAGCAGTAAAGCATATACTCAAGTATCTTAAGAGAACGAGGGATTATATGCTAGTGTATTCTGGATGGGACCTAACACCCATAGGATACACAGACTGAGTCTTCCAGACTTGTAAGGATTCGAGGAAGTCGACATTAGAGGGCATGGGGAGACAGGATTAGTGGATGTATGTAAGATCGCGTCTGATGACAATATTGCCGATCCCTCTACTAAGATTTTGGTGGCTAGAAGCTTTGAGAGGCATGTAGAGGTGATAGGGATGCGTAACATGGCACATCTGCTGGCTTAGGGCAAGTGGGAGATTGTTAGGAAATGCCCTAAGCATTAGAGACATTTTGATGTATTTATTTTGAACTGGATAATAAAATTATATATAGAGGTTATTCATTGCATTGCTATCTGTCCTCGTTTTATTTATATGTTAAAGTAAATGTAAGCAAATATGGCTCCCTGACTGCTTGTGTTAAACTGTTAGAACGTTACATACAATGGACTTTTGTGTGCGAGAAGACAATGTTCTAAAGTTAGCGGTCTAAACTATGGTCTGTAGTTTATGTGGTTAGACCGAGCATCTAACTCCTGTTAAGACTATTATGTTGTCTAAAGTCTTGGAGGGGACGGTTTGTCTTGACTGTCTGGAGCTAGACTCCCAAGTAGAGATATAGATATGTTGCTTGGTGGTAACATATTAGACCGGGACTAAAGCGTGATTGGTCTACGAAGTCCGCTTTGAGTGGATCGATCTGCTTTTGACGTTCATTGTGCATTAACCTTAATCCTGAGTAAAAGGACAGCTTCATGTATATGACTTGTGTACTTTGATGTTTCAATGGCTAAAGCGTCTCAGAGGTAGTAAGCTTATAGACCGGTTCGTTGGGTGCATGACTTGTATACGATGAAGGGTTCGTTTACAGATATCGGAATCATAACTCTAATGAGGAGTTAAGGGTATCCTCTTAAAGGCATTATACTGAATGTGAAAATGGACAAGGCCTTGGGTCGTCTGCTGGGCGGATGACTTCTTATTCACATATGGTGAATAATCATTTTCTTTATTCGGTAGTATAATGGAACTTTAAGATAGCCTGATCAGTAGTATTAAACGGACTTTGACCTAAGGCTGATCATGGATATCATATGAGGGTTCTGCATATATGACAAGGTCATTGGACGATAGCTTGCCACAGGCTTATGTAATACGGTATATAATTGGGAGTTCAGTTTCAGGTTTATAGTGGTGTGACTCTGAAATTAGTGATTATATGATTGAGTTGTTCGATAAAAGAATGATGATCATATGGATTTGCGGGAGCCCGATTATATATGTCCAATCAATCCCTCTACTAGCTCCATATAATTCCTTAACGTTTGGCAAATTGATTTGTGTATGCTATTGGCTGGTTTATTATGTATGGATGGTGATGACACAGGATTAGGATGGTAGACAAGATTCTCTCCGGTTGGATTCAGATTTTGTTTTGGATAATAGAATACACAATTATTCGAACTCCAAATAAAGTTGCCATGATTTTATTTGAGTTTGGATTGGAGTTGTAGAAAATTATCCATGAGAACAAGAATTTGAAACACAACTGTTTTGTGGATTTTGAAATTTGAATTTTGAATTTTGAAATTTGAAATTTGTATTTTGAAATTTGAATTTTGAATTTGAAATTCGAATTTGAAATTTGAATTTGAAATTCGAATTTGAAATTTGAAATTCAAATTTTGAATCACGGTCCAAGTGGGATTCGAATTTGTTGTGGTAAATCCACAAGGTTTGAAATTCGAATTTGAGTTGGATATGGAGAGGATAATCTTATTAGAATCCTACTTGAATTTTGAATCCAAATCCTAACTAAAGTTGGATGAAAATTTTGAGGATTATCCTCAATGATTTTCAGATTTTTGTGGATAAGGTTCAAGAAAAAATTTAAGTTTCAATCCCAGTTGAATTTGGATTCTCTCCTCCCAGAAAGTGGCCGAAATTTTGGAGTGAATCTCTTAGGAGATTTTCGGTTATTTTGGATAAGGATGAGATAAGATTCAAGCTTGAAAATCCTAGTGGAATTTTGATTCTCCTTTATCCAAAAGTGGCTGAATTTTTGAGGAGATTTTCTTCTTAGAATTTTCGGATTTTTTGGTTGAAAAAAGGAGATAAAATTCTAGTTAAAATCTTGTTTAGATTTGGATTGAATTTATCCTAAAGTGGCCGAATTTTATTGTTGGGATTTTCCCTTGGAAAATTCGAATTTTGTGCTTGTGGATAAGGGAGAATATCTTCTCCTAATCCAATTCGAATTCAGAGAATCACCTCATGCAGGTCTATAAATAGAGGTCCTGCCACTCCAGTTCTCTCAGACCACAGACTCTCAGGTGAGCAGGCTTATTGTTGCACAGCCCACCGTGACAATAAGTTCTTTAGAGATCTGGGTGGTCAGAAGAAGACTAGCAGTGCTAGCATACCGATTGAGGTTCAGAGTGCCCACGTAATCAGCCATTCAGGAATTGGAGAATAGTAAAGAAGGCTAGTTGGTTGAAGCCCTCCGGTCATTCTCATCCTGCAGATTGGCGTCCTTGAGGTATGAGTTTTGATTGTTATTGGTTTATTGTATATGGCATCATGAGATATTTATCGATCTGAAAATTTTTATTGTTCCACTGCGCCACTCTGATACGTTTTTACGGATTAATTTTCCTACACTTACAATATCTGTCATGCATATAGTATGTGAAGTTGATTTAGTGATATGATATGTGATCATCTAGTATGTGACATGTTTAAGTTATATATGTTGAATACCTGGCATGCTTATATGATTTTAAGTATGTACTATGTTTAAACATGTTTTGCGGTTAACATGCTGTATTTATTAGGTGTAAAGCTCACGGAGTGTGTTCATGTTATAGGTAAGCATCCTATGGCTTAGACCACAATGGGCGATTACTGTAGTGGAGGCGGATGTGAGGGCGAGGTTATAGATACACCGCGAGTAAATCTCCCGCACAGCTTGAGTAACTAGTATTTTTGAATAGTAATAGTTAAATAGTATTTTTGAAATAGTAACAGTTAAACAATATCTTTGAACAGTAATAGTTGAACAGTCTTTTTGAATAGTAATAGTTAAACAGTATTATAAATGTGTATGGGTAATTGAACTCCCAAATGTTTAGACGATGTATATTTAAAGTATACGTACATGAATAGTAAATAAGTACGCATAAAAAAATCCCTAAAATTAGGGTATCTAAGTAAATAGATTTTAAGTATTAATGATTTGCAAGAAAGTATAAGTATCAGTATAAGTAGTAGTTTTTAAGTGACGGTCCGGGCCGCTCAGGGCACGGGATGTCACCGTTGGTATCAGAGCGGTATCCTGCCACCCTACCTCACATCGCCGTACGCCTGTCTCATCTGTCCAAGTAAGTTAGTTTTTATTCTACAAGTATTAGTCAGTAAGTTGATGTTTGAATTCTAGTAGGCAGCCATGGCCGTGCTAATGAAACTTGAACCAGTGGACCCTGTACCAGTGGAACCTGTACTAGTGGAACCTGTACCGGCAGAACCAGTACCAGTGGAATCTGTACCAATAGAACCAGTGCCGGTAGGACCTACATCGGTGGAAGCTACTCCCGTAGGCCCTTGCCAAACACAAGAAGATCGTCAGGTGGGTAAGGCTTTCGCCGCCATGCACCTAGATCGATACAATGGTCGTCATCCGCACGAGCTTCCATTCTTGATCCGCCGCATGGAAGTCGTCTTCAGGGTTTGCCATGTTCCACCTCACCTACAGGTAGATTTGGCTAGTAGTAGACTAGAGGGACCAGTTATGGCCTGGTGGGTTCAGCATTGTGGGGGTAGAGAACCGATTATACGTTGAGAGGATTTCTATCGAGACCTTATCAAAAACTATGGACTGCCAACCATTAAAGAGAGAACTCAAGCTAAACGGGCTCAAAGGAAACAAAACCTCGAGCCGTAGCACCGATTAAGGAATGTGGGAACCAACAGGAACAACAGGAAACCTCACAACAACAATAAGAAGAGGAAGAGAAACCAGGGCTACACATGCCCGACGTGCCTAAAATGCGAAAAAAGGCACCCGGGGGAGTGCAAGTGGGGAACAAGTAGCTGTTTTATCTATGGCAAGGAAGGTCACCTCACCAAAAACTGTTATTTCAGTCTGCAGAGCCAACGGAACCAAGACCACACCACAAGTGACCAACTCCATACCGTTCAGACCAGGATCGGAGGCTCTTCGATCGCACAAGGCAGTCTGAAAGGCCCATACAACTAAAGCAAAATCTTTTCTTAGGTTTTGTATATAGGTATGATGAGAAGCAATAGCTTACTCCCACTAGACCTATCCTAATATGTCCTTTTGAGACTATTTACTGGGAAATGTGTGTCACTTCCACCAGACTAGAATTTGTATATATTTTTGTGCAAATATAATATGAAAGGTAATACGGTTTTGCCCAAGGTTTTAGATACAATATTTTCACACATGAGTAAGAAGAAAAATGATAGGTGACGTGATTCCTAGTATGGAACGAAGGACCTATAAATCCTTTTTCCGCTATGTGATAGAGTTCGAAAGACATCATGATTGGAACGCATACGCAAACAACCCAAGCATCCCGAGGGATAAGTTCATGGCACAACCCACAGCTAGTTCTTAGGAAAGGCAACTTACATGAAAGATTCTGGCACATGAAAGCACTAGAGTTCGGAGGAATGTTAGCAAGATGAGCTGGAGCAATTCAGAGGGATGCACTTCAATGAAGAAGCACTAACAGTGCAACAAGATGAATTCAACAACCAGCTCCAAGGTGGCGTGACTGTCATGGAGGCAGTCAGGGAAATTGAGCAGCTAGCTCGACCTTGTCCAGATTTGGTACCGACTGAAAAAAGAAAGAGTCAGAAGGGATGGTGAGATAATTATACGTAGAATCACAACCATGCAGTGCTAAAGAACTGTTCTGTAAGGACCGCCATTTTCATGACACCTACTCACCATGTAATGAGACATTAAGGAATAAAATTAGAGTATTTTGAGAGCTTTTGGATGCATATTTGGAGATCACGGTCAGGTACACGGCCATGTAAGTGGTCGTGTACCGTTCAAACTGTGTACACGTGAGAGAAGCCATGTCAGTGTACATGGTCGTGTGGTGTGACACGGTCAGGTACATGGCCGTGTAAGTGGCCATGTACCGCTCGGGTTAATGAACATATTAAAGGCCATGTTTTGGAACAGGGCCGTGTTGAAGAATTTCAACTAATACACGCCCGTGTTCGAGGTGTACACGCCTATGTTGACTTATATATGCATGTGTAAGAGGCCGTGTTGAAGGTCATGTAATGGGCAGAAAGCCGTTACGTAGACCCTCAAAATGCATGAAACCTAATTGCTATATAATGAGTGATTAAGTTGGAAAATACAATATATTTTCCAGTTGAATAGATTAAACAGATATAGTACTGTTTACGTACTATTCATGCAGTGAAAGGGGTAACCGATAGTGAACCCAGTCTACACTATTATATGTGTGAATGTATGAGATATGCAGTGTCAGGAAACTGGTCCGGACGACTATTTCTTGACATAAGACTGGTGAACAGATTACCAGAACGCTCGGATTGAGCATCTGCGCACGATAGCGAGAGACAAACCCCAGTAAGGGTATGACATCGAGAAAATGGTCTGGATGACCTCTTCTCACCTAGAGATTAACAAAATCAGAGTCAGAGCACTCAGACTAGTCAGTTAAGTAAAAGATAGTGAATAGTAAATCGTGAGAAACGTTGTATCAAGTTATTGGCCATGACGGCCTTAATTTAACCTAAAATTGATATATGAATGGTTAGTAGACTCAATCTGGTTGATTGAGCACAAAACGAGAATTTTAGTTTGAGAGATACACAGTATCAGGATGAGGGTCAAGATGACCTTTACTTACTCTGAAACTGATATATTTGGACTTAGAACATCCAAATTAGTTAATTTGGCACCTGACACATTTTTTGAGGTGGGGTCACATAGATCCTGAAAATTAGTCCAGACAACCTCCGATGAACGTAAAACTGATAAAAATAGAATCAGCATGTTCAAATTAGTCAAGAGAGATTGTGTCTGAAATTTCGTCTAGGAACGCCTTGGTTTGCATGCGAAAGAATAACATAGTGTAGACACAACCACGATATAGGACGTGAACAGTAAAATAGACTGATAATGGGCTCTTAGACAGTATAAAATAACCAGGAATTGATAATACAAAAATCAGATTCAGAAATCTAATTTTCAGGTGAAAATTGGAACACTGTCGAGAAAGGACCGAACACCACAGTATAAAATTAGACTGCGTTGAGAAGCAAATGCAGATAAAATTTAGCCCTTAGAAACCGTGCCCCTTAGATGCAAAAGCAGCTAATTTTGGCTGCTCACATAGCGCAAAAGTGAGAATAAAATATTACACTAGCTATGACAACTTTTGAATTTAAAATTCAAGGGGTTTTAAAGCTTGGTCAACAAGTTTTACTTAATCTCTTCTCCCTTCCATGCAGCAGCCCATGCCCATTTATAGACTGAAAAAGGGTAGAAATTTGTCCCTTGATTAGGCTAAAATGGTAGACAATTAATTAGGTTTAGGCTTAAGTATGTTTGATTAAGTTTGCCTATAAAAGGCACACTTTGCACAAGAGTTTTGCTTTCCTTACTTTGGCACCTAAAACACATTTCATTTTCTTCCTTTCTTTCTTGCTGCAGCCGACCCTTCCCATCAACCAAAAGCCTCCATTTCCAAGCCTTAAATCATACTAAAAACTTACCAAAAATCAAACCTCACAAGCTTGTATTAGGAGGATTCGAATCCAAGTCATTCTAAGGCACCAAGGGTAAGGTTTCTAGTCAATCTTTGTGGTTTTAGATTTTTGTTTTGGTTTGATCTTAAGAGAAATTATTTTGGTATTTTACTAGCACAAAACCCGACCCCCATCCTCTTGATTCCACATGACTACTTTTGGTTTCCTCAAGCCCTAGTTGAAATCGTACTTGGTTCAAGGCACAAAGGTAAACCGAAAGCCTTATCTTGTGTTAGTTGATTTTAAGTTTTAATTAAGGCCATTTATGTGTATTTGTTTATGCAAATGTTTTGTAATAATTTTATTTTGAGCCCCTAGCTTTCCATTTTTAAGTTTATATGGTTGTGATTATGTTTACAATTTTTACGAATGGTTATTAGTATGTGTGATGCGATGAACATATAGGAATGTGGCTGGATATAAATCTGTCCCTAGGAAAGGCCACGGATTTTGGCTATTTCGACCCCCTTAGGTTCCGAATTTGGGATTTGGTGAAACATGGTGTTTTAAGGAAATTTCATTACGGTCATTTTTATATCAAATAGCCTTTGGCAAAAACGACACTAAGATAGGTTTTTAGATTGTTTTTCACTCGGTGCCCAAACTGGGAACAAAATCCAAACCCAGAAATTAGCCTCGAGTTTTATTAAAAATGGACCACTTAGATTCCGAACCAGATTTTGAGCTCAACACAAAAGTTGTAGAACACATCGAAACCTTTAAGATGACCTATATGTGTTTTAAAAATTTGGCCGTTTCGGGTCTCAAATAGAGCCGTTTTTAAAGAGATGTAAAACTGGGATTTTTACGAAAAACTGGGCACATAGGCCACGGGTTTAGTGAGTTTAGGAGTCGATAGAGTTAGATATAGGCTCTGAGATGAACACAAGATTTATTTATCTCGTTGAGGATGAAAACATTCATGTTCAACAAATTCACAAACAAAGTCTTTTCGATCAAGTTTCAAAATAGTTTTCAAAAATGGTTCAAAAACCACCTTTAAAATGTAACTTCAAAAAAATGTGATTTACACACTTCAAAATAAAATGTGTTTCTAACACTTTAAAGTATAGACATGGTTTTCATAAAAACGTCCCCTACCTTCCAATGGGGTGATAAGGGGACGGGTTTTAAATACGTAATTTTTCCAAGAATTTTTACAAGCCATAGTGGCTTGGTGGGCCATTACACTAAACAAGGAATAGTAGCTCAGTAGGCTACCACACCCCAACAAGTGAAGTAACCCGGTCGGTTGCTATACTAAGTTCATGCATAGTAACCCGATAGGCTACTTAGTTATCAACACAAGAGGTAACCGATTAGTTGACTGGTTAGTAACCAGTCAAGGACCGTGTTTTGAACGATAAAGTGAGGAACAACGATTAATCTGTCAAGTAGACAAATTAATCAGACACAATAAGAAGATAGACACCAATTCCCCAAAGTAGGCCAATAGGGTACTGATGGGCCTCGGTACTACATAGAAACATAAGTTATGGTCACTAACGGATATAGTGACCTAAGAATAACGTTGATTAATTTATGAGGTAATGAATTAATTAACCACATATAAAGAAGCAAATTCTCGAGATCGAAAAAGAGTTAATACTGACGGCAATCGGTACTAAGTAATTTTCCTGCTTTAGTCACTAACAGTATTAGTGACTTAGTAAGAGAATTAATGAGATACGTTATTGATGACAGGTAGTACCTGTAAGTTGATAAAGGTGTGAGTGCGTGTTTGCTTGGAAAACAAGGTAAGTATAACTTCGCCTACGGCATGAATAAAATAAAATTAAAATGATGTTTTTTACAGTATGTTAAGTATGCACAAGCTGTTGCATAGCATACATAGGAGCATTTAGTTTCACAATCGTGTAGATTGATGAAACAAATTAGAGGCCAGGCATCCCTATCGCGTAAGATTAGGGGATAGCCTAGTAAAGTATGTGACACGATCAAATAAAGAATTGGGAAAGATGAGAATAAAAGTGTCAGTGTAACAGGCCAAGGTCCACAAAATCTAACGAGCCGAGGCTCATAATGTATAACAGGCCAAGGCCATAAAATATATCCATAATGGGCCCTAAGTAGATATAAGAAAGAAAAGAGAATAACAAAGCATAAATGAGCATAACCGGACCATGCATTATACACAGTATGCAATAGTTATAGTTCACTATACTTCCATTCATAGTAAAATGCATTCAGTACTCGTTGTCTCTGCTATGCATATAGTATATGAAGTTTTGAGATGTGATGCTACAATATATAATATGTGATATACGGTATGTGATGATATTTGGTATGACATGTTTGTATAGTTTTCAAGTATGTACTATGTTTTTAAACATGTTTTGCGGTAAACATGTTGTACTTACTAGGCGTAAAGCTCACGAAGTGTGTTCATACTATAGGTAAGCTTCTTATGGCCTGATCACTAATGGGCGATGACGGCGGCGGAGGCGGATGTGAGGAGAGGTTATGGAGACACCGCAAGTTAAACTTCCGCAAAAGCTGAGTAAACAGTATTTTTAAATAGTAACCATTGAATAGTATTTTTAAATAGTAACCGTTGAACAATATTTTTGAATAATAATCGATAAATAGTATTTTTGAATAGTAATCAATATACGTACGTGCACGGTAAGTACGTACGCAATCAAAAAAAAAAATTTTTTCCTAAATTTATGATATCTAGTTAAGTAACTTTAAGTATCAATCACAAGAAAGTATAAGTATTATTTAAAGAAGCAGTTTTTAAATGACAATCCGGGCCACTAAGGGCGTGGGGCGTCACATGCTCAAAGTAGGAACATGGATTGCCGCCCGAATTATACCGATCTTCAGGGCTACTTGTCTACTAAGTTCTGAGTGGTAAACAGTACTCTGCACTCCATGAGAATGTTAGGACTAGTTTCATGCTATCAAAGCAACTCCCCATTTGTAATCTATTGATTAGGATAACTGAGTCCTATTAGCTGTTGATATCTTTCAGGAAGATACTCTCATGTGCATTGGGATTCTTATGACCAGGATGAGCTCTTAACTGGGCCAATTTTCGCCATACCATGATTGAGCAAATCTCCGATAGAAGTCCAGCATCAGCCCTAGTTTTTCTTCATGGGTAAGCGGAGGAGTGAAACCACCTATGTTCCCTAGAGTTGCAGACATACGAGGATTTGCTTATCGGACTGAGAGACTGCAGCCGATGTCCAGTGACACAATTCTAAAGTATGTTATGCGCTAAGAGGAACCGATATGGACTTTTACAACACAAGTTGAAGGAGGCTTATGATGGAACCAAGGCCGAGCATCAGCTAGGAGCACTTGAGGACGTCAAGGGAACCCATGGAAGAACCTGAACACTTTCTAGCGGTGGAGGTTAATGACGACGATGACGAGGACCTTCCTGACGCTCATCTTGAGGATGAGGAGATGGGTGATGATGAAAAGGAGGAGACCCCCGACTACTACAGTAAAGGCGAATAGATGAGGATGTTTGAGCCTCAAGTCATTATAGTCAGTAATGACGAGGCTAGTACTAACAAACGTTCCAACAGCCTTTATGAATGGGTTGTTTAAGGACTCTTGGGATAAGTTGTTATCGTATTCATCGATGACATACTATTATACTCCAAGATGAAAGGAGGTGTGTGAAGAACATTTGAGGATAGTATTGCACATATTAAAGGACCATCAGCGGTATGCCAAATTCTCCAAGTATGAGCTTTGGCTGGAAGACATCCATTTTCAAGGCCACATGGTCTCCAAAGAGGGAGTATCTGTCGACCTGGCAAAAATTGAGGCAGTTAGCGCGTGACCATCTCCGAGGAAACATGACAAAGATCCACAGTTTCCTAGACTTAGTAGGATGTTACCAGTGCTTTGTCGAAGCTTTTCGAAGCTAGCCGCTTCACCTTAAGCGCTTACCAAGAAGGGAAAGAGGTATTAGTGGGTCGACGAGTGTGAGGAGAACTTTCAAGAATTAAACGGAGACTCACGAGCGCTCCAACACTGACCAATCCATATACTGGTCAGGGAAACTTCACGATTTATAGCAATGCATCTAAGATTGGGTTAGGAGTTGTGTTAATGCAAAGTGGTAGAGTGATCGCATATGCTTCACAACAACCCAAGGACCACGAGAAGAACTACCCTACGCATGATCTAGAGCTAGCAGTAGTAGTTTTCATGCTCAAGATATGGAGGTACTACTTAGATGATGTCAAGTGCAAAATTGACATGGACCACCAAAGCCTCAAGTACACCTTCACACAGAAGGAGCTCAACATGAAGCAACGAGGATGGCTAGAACTAGTGAAGGATTATGACTGTGAAATCCTATATCATCTAGAAAAATCCAACAAGGTGGCCGATGCGCTAAGTAGAAAGCACTCCTCATTGCTTATAGTTGTACGTGCCTTGCCAGAAGCACTACAAAAGGAGCTATGCAGTAGTGAAATCGAGTTTTTGATGGGAAGATTGTCTGAAATGACCCTTCAATCGACACTCCTAGAGGAAATTAAGGCCAGTCAGGACCTTGATTTGACCCTAAACAAGCTCAAAAAGGAAGCCATGGAGGACCAGAGTTCAGAATTTCGAGTCTCTAAGGACAGCATACTCTATTTTAGAGATAGAGTGTGTATTCTGAAGGATGAAGAACTCAGGAAAAAGATTCTTTCAGAGGCTTATGACATGCCATACTCGGCACATCTAGGGGCAAATAAGATGTATAAGGACTTAAAAGAGAGTTTTTGGTGGCCTGGAATGAAGAATGATGCTGCCGAGCCAAAAGGTTAAGGTAGAACACTAACGCCCAATAGGAGAATTACAGAAAATTAGGCTAACCAAGTGGAAATGGGACCAGATTACGATGGATTTTGTAGATGGATTGCTAAGAACGTCAAGCGACAACGGCGTAATTTGGGAAATTGTGGACAAATTGACGAAATCAGCTCGATTTCTAGCTACAAAAGTGAGCTACTCAGTAGGAAGACTAGCATAAATTTATGAAGCTCAACTAGTGAGACTGCACGGAATGCATGCCGATCTGACATACGAGGAGAAACCGTGTAAATCCTAGCCAAAGAAGACAAAGTACTTAGGAATAAGCTTATATCACTTGCAAAAGTATTGTGGCGGAACCACAACATAAAAGAAGCCATATGGGAATGGGAAGAGTATATGAAAAGAAACTTCTCAGAACTATTCTAATTTTCGAGGACGAAAATTTTGTAAGGGGGGTAGGTTATAAGGACCCCCATACTCATGTAACCTAAATTCTATATAATGAGAAATTGAGGAATAAATTTGGGTTAGTTTGATGCATTTTAGTGCAAATTCAAGGAATACGGTTAGGTACACGGCCGTGTAAGAAGTCGTGTATGGATTGGACTGTATAAGTTTGAGAAGCCATGTGAGAGTACGTGGCCGTGTAGTGTGACATGGCCATGTAAGTGGCCGTGTACCGCTCGAAATTGTGAACGTGTTTCAGGACATGGCCACGTTGAGCAAGCTCAACTAGTACACGCCTGTGTCCAGACAATACACGCCCGTGTTGCCTTGTACACGCTTGTGTTAGAACCTGTGTAGAAGGCCGTGTAATGAGCAGAGAGCCGCTAAACAAACTCACAAAATGCATGAAACCTAATTACTATGTCATGAGTAATTAAGTTGAAAAATACAGCATGATTTCCAGTTAAATAGACTAAACAGGTACGGTACTGTTTCTTACTATTTATATAGTAAAATGGGGTAACCGACAGTGAACTCGGTCCACCCTAATATGTGTATAAGTGTATGAGATGCGCAGTATCGGGAAACTGGTCCGGATGACCATTTCTTGACACAAGACTAGTGAACAGATCACTCGAACGCTCGGACCGAACATCTGAGCACAATAGCGATAAATAACCCTAGCAAGGGTACGGTATCGAGAAAATGGTCTGAATGACCTCTTCTCGCCTAGAGACTGACAAAATCGGAGTCAAAACACTCAGACTAGTCAGTTAGATGAAAGACTGTGAATAGTGAATAGTGAAAAATGCAGTGCCAAGTTACTGCCCAAGACGGCCTTACTTTGACTTAAAACTGATATATCCACCGTCAGTAGGCTCAATTAGGCCAATTGGGCACAAAATGTAAAATTTTGTTTGACAGATACACAGTATTGGGAAGAGGGTCAAGACGACCTTATCTTGCCTCGAAACTCTTATATTTTGACTCAGAACACCCAAATTAGTCAATCGGACACTTGATACGTTTTTCGAGGTGGGGTCACATAGATTCCAAAAATTGGTCCAGATGACCTCTGATGGATGTAAAACTGATAAAATTAGAATCAACACGTCCAAATTAGTCAAGAGAGACTATGTCTGAAATTTCACACAAGAACGCCTCATTTTGCATGCAAAAGGACAACACAGTGTAGATACAACCACAGTATAGGAAATAAATAGTAAATTAATGTAGAATAGGCTCTTAGACAATATGAACTAACTAGAAATCATCAGTATAAAAATCAGATTTAGAAAATTCGATTTCCAAGTGAAAATTAGAACACTGCCGAAAAAGGACTGAAAACTGCAGTAGAAAACTGGACTGTGAAGAGAGCAACATAGATGAATTTTTTTGGCCCCAAAACCATGTGTCCTTAGCTGGAAAACAGCTGGTTTTGCTGCACAAAAATCCCAAAAAGAAGCAATAAAATATTGGGTAGGTTATGACACAAAACCCATTAAACAACAATTCATTTCCATCACTTACCATCAAACGTTTTTTAATCTTCCCTTCCTTAATGGCTACAGCACATTTGGTGGGATAGGTTAAAATGGGGTAGATTTTTGTCCCCAAATTAGCTTAAAGTTGGCTTGATTAATCAAGCTTAAGTTTGGTTAAGCTTGCTTAAGTTTGTCTATAAAAGGGTGACTATGCCTTAGGCTTAGGTTCTTTCATTTTCACACTTCCAAAAACACAACCCATTCTTTCCTTCTTTCTCTAGCTGCTGCCGACTGTTCCCAAGCCCCAAACAACCATTTTTCAAGTTCAAAATTCCATCAAAAATTTACCAAAAACCAACTTCTTCAAGCTTGTGTTAGAGGTCTTCAATTCCAAGCCATTTCAGAAGCACCAAGAGTAAGGTTCTAGACCAAACTTTGTGGTTTTAGTAGTTGTTTTTGGGTTGATGTTAAGAAAAATTTTTATGGTGTCTTGCTAGCACAAATTCGACCCCTTTCGCACTAAGAATCACATGGCCATTTGATCACCCAAGCTCTAGTTTGGATTTGTGCTTGGTTCAAAGCATAAGAGGTAAAAACTGAAAACCCTATGTCTTGTAGTTAGTTGATTTTAAGATTTTGATCAAGGGATTTATATATATTTGTTTATGCGCATGGGTTGTAATAAGTTTATTTTGAGCCCTTAGCTTTCTATTTTTAAGTTTATGTAGTTGTGGTTGTGTTTGCATCATTTTTATGAATGGATTCATGAATGTGTGAGTATGGATGTTTAGGAAAATGGCTAGACACAATCTGTCCTCTAGAAAAGGCCACAGATTTTGACCATTTTGACCCCCTTAGGTTCCGAATTTGGGATTTGGTAAAACGTAGAGTTTTAAGAAAATTTCAATACGGTCGTTTTTGCACCAAATAGCTTTTGGCCAAAAATGACGTTACAATAGGTTCTCGGTACCCAAAATTGGGACTTAAAATCCGAACCCAGAATTAGTCTTGAGTTTTGTTAAAAATGGACCACTTAGAGTCCAAATCGGATTTCGAGCTCAACACGAAAGTTGTAGAACACATCGAAACCTTTAGGATGACTTATGTATATTTTAAAAATTTGGCCGTTTCACACCTCGAACAGAGCCCTTTTTAAAATGACGTAAAACTAGGACTTTTACCAAAAAAACTAGACACATTGGCCATAGGTTCAATGAGTTTAGGAGCCATTAGAGTTAGATTTGAGCTCTAAGATGAACAATTCTCGTGTTCATCTTATCAAGGACAAAAAATTTCATTTGCCAAATTTATAAACAAAGTCGTTTCAATTAAGTTTCAAAATAGTTTTCGAAAGTTATTCAAAAACCACCCTTAAAGTGTAACACCCAAAATGCATTTTTAACTCTTTAAAAATAAAAATGATTTTCATAAAAACATCCCCCACCTTCCAACAAGGTGGCAAGGGGATGGTTTCAAAATAAAGTATTTTCCCAAGAGTTTTATAAGATAACCAAAAAATGATTTTCTTAGATAACCAAAATAGTGTGAGTAGCCCGGTAGGCTACCACACCCAAACAAGTAAAGTAACCTAGTCGGTTACTACACCAAGTTTACGCAGAGTAGCCCAGTAGGTTACCGTAATAGTAGCCCAGTAGGCTACCACACCAAGTAAGCAAGAGTAAACTGGTAGATTACCTAGTTATCAACGCGCGAGGTAACCAGTCAGTTGACTGGTCGGTAACCAGTCAAGGACCGTGTTTTGAATGAAATGGTAAGGAACAAAAATTAATCTATCAAGTAAACAATTAATCAAGCACGATACAAGTTAGACACCAAATCCCCAAAGTAGACCAATAGGGTACCGATGGGCCTCGGTACCACATAGAAACACAAGTTGCAGTCACCAACGGTAATGGTGACCTAAGAACTGCATTAATTAATTTATTAGGTAATAAATTAATTAATCACGTATAGAGAAGCAAACTCTCACGAGTGAGAGAGAGAGTTAGTACCTATGGCAATCGTTACCATATATTAGTCACTAACAGTACTAGTGACTTAGTGACCAATCTTGATGAGATATGTTTGTAGGAAAATAAACCGGTAAAACGTATCAGAGTGGCGCAGCGGAACAATAAAAATTTTTAGATCGTTAAATATCTCATGATGCCATATACAATAAACCAACAACAATTAAAACTCATACCTCAAGGACGCCAATCTTGCAGGAGGAGAATGACCGGAGGCTTCAACCAACTAGCCTTCTCTACTATTCTCCAATTCCCGAATGGCTGAGTGTGTGGGCACTCTGAACCTCGATCGGTATGCTAGCACTGCTAGTCTTCTTCCGACCACCCAGATCTCTAAAGAACTTTATTGTCACGATGAGCTGTGCAACAATAAGCCTGCTCACCTGAGAGTCTGTGGTATGAGAGAACTGGAGTGGCAGGACCTCTATTTATAGACCTGCATGAGGTGATTCTCTGAATTCGAATTGGACTAGGAAAAGATTTTCTCCCTTATCCAAACCAAAAAATCCGAATTTTCCAAGGGAGAATCTCCACAATTAAATTCGGTTTTCCTAGGATAAATCCAATCCAAATCTAAACAAGATTTTAACTAGAATTTTATCTCCCTTTTTCAACCAAAGAATCCGAAATCTTTAGGAGAAAATCTTCTCCAAATTTTCGGCCACTTTTAGGATAAGGAAGAATCAAAATTCCACTAGGATTTTTCAAGCTAAATCTCATCTCAACCTTATCCAAAAATAACCGAATTTCCTAGGATTTAGGCTCCAAAATTTCGGCCACTTTTAGGGAGGGAGAGAATCCAAATTCAACTAGGATTGAAACTTGAATTTTCCCTTGAATCTTATCTACAAAAACCGAATTTTCCATTGAGGATTATCCTCAAAAAATTCGCCCACTTTTGTTGGGATTTTGATTCAAAATTCAAGTAGGATTCTAACAAGATTATCCTCTCCAAATCCAACTCAAATTCGAATTTCAAACCTTGTGGATTTTCCACAACAAATTCGAATCCTACTTGGACTGTGATTCAAAATTTGAATTTCAAATTTCAAATTCAAATTTCAAATTCAAATTTCAAATTTCAAATTTAAATTTCAAATTCAAATTTCAAATTCGAATTTCAAATTTAAATTTCAAATTCAAATTTCAAATTCAAAATTCAAATTTCAAATTTCAAAATTCAAATTTCAAATTCCACAAAACGGTTGTGTTTCATATTCTTGTTCTCATGGATAATTTTCTACAACTCCAATCTAATCTCAAATAAAATCATGGCAACTTTATTTGGAGTTCGAATAATTGTGTACTCTATTATCCAAAACAAAATCTGAATCCAACCGGAGAGAATCTTGTCTACCATCCTAATCCTGTGTCATCACCATCCATGCATAATAAACTAGCCTATAGCATACACAAATCAATTTGCCAAACGTTAAGGAATTATGTGGAGCTAGTAGAGGGACTGATTGGACATATATAATCGGGCTCCCGTGATTCCATATGATCATCATTCTGTACCGAACAACTCAATCATATGATCACTAATTTCAGAGTCACACCACTATAAACCTGAAACTGAACTCCCAATTATATACCGTATTACGTAAGCCTATGACGAGCTACCATCCAATGACCTTGTCATATATGCAAAAACCCTCATATGATATCCATGATCAGCCTTAGGTCAAAGTCCGTTTAATCCTACTGATCAGGCTATCTTAAAGTTCCATTATACTACCGAATCAAGAAAATGATTATTCACCATATGTGAATAAGAAGTCATCCGCCCAGCAGACGACCCAAGGCCTTGTCCATTTTCACATTCAGTATAATGCCTTTAAGAGGATACCTTTAACTCCTCAGAGCTATGATTCCGATATCTGCAAACAAACCCTTCATCGTATACAAGTCATGCACCCAACGAACCAGTCTATAAGCTTACTACCTCTGAGACGCTTTAGCCATTGGAACATCAAAGTACACAAGTCATATACATGAAGTAGTTCATTTACTCAGGATTAAGGTTATTGCACAATGAACGTCAAAAGCAGATTGATCCACTCATAGCGGACTACGTAGATCAATCACGCTTTAGTCCTGGTCTAATATGTCACCACCGAGCAACATATCCATGTCTCTACTTGGGAGTCCAGCTCCAGACAGTCAAGACAAACCGTCCCCTCTAAGGCTTTAGACAACATAATAGTCTTAACATGAGTTAGATGCTCGGTCTAACCCCATAGACTACAGACCATAGTTTAGACTGCTAACTTTAGAACATTGTCTTCTCGCATACAAAAGTCCATTGCATGCAATGTTCCAACAGTTTTAACACAAGCAGTCAATGAGCCATATTTGCTTACATTTACTTTAACATGTAAATAAGACGAGGACAAATAGCAATGTAATGAATAACCTCTATGTATAATTTTATTATCCAGTTCAAAATGAATACATCAAAATGTCTCTAATACTTAGGGCATTTCCTAACAATGTTATTGATGATAGGTAGTAACCTGTAAGTTGACTAAGGCGAGAGTACAAGTTTGCGTGCAAATTAGGTAAGTACAACTCCGCCTATGGCATGAATAAAATGAATTTAAAATGATGTTTTTATAGTATGTTGCCATGCACACATTCTTGCACAGCATGTATAAGAGCATATAGTTTCACAATCAAGAAGATTGTTGAAAGAACAAGTTAGAGGCCATACATCCCTATCGCATAAGGGATAGCCTAGTAAAGTATGTGGCATGATTAAACAAAGAATTGGGAAATATGAGAATAAGGGTGTCAGTATAACAGGCCAAGGCCCACAAAATCTAACGAGCTAAGGCTCATAATGTATAACAGGCCAAGGCCATAAAATATATCCATAACGGGCCAAGGCCCAGGATCAGGAGCATTCCCAATGATCCACACTGTAATGACCGCTATTTTCATGGCACCTACTTACCATGTAATAAGACATTAAGGAATGAAATAGAGGAATAATTTGATGTCTTTTAGTGTAAATTTGAAGAACACGGTCAGGTACATGGCCGTGTAAATAACTGTGTACCGTTCAGACTGTTGAAATGTTAGAAGCCGTGTAAGTGAACATGCCATGTAGTGTAACACGGTCAGGTACACAGCTGTGTAAGTGGTCGTATACCACTCGAGTTGATGAGCGTGTAAATGAACGTGTTCCAGACATGGTTTTGTTGAGCAAGCTCAATTGATACACGCTTGTGTCCGAACAATACACGTTCGTGTTGCCTCATACACGCTCGTGTAAGAGGCCGTGTAACGAGTAGAGGGTCGTTAAACAGACTCTCAAAAATGCATGGAACCTAATTACTACATTTTGAGTAATTAAGTTGAAAAACATAGTATGATTTCCAATTGAATAGACTAAACAGATACGGTGTTCATTACTATTCATACAGTGAAAGGGGGTAACCGACAGTGAACCCGGCCTACCCTAATTTGTGTATAAGTGTATGAGATACGCAGTGTCAGCAAACTGGTTCGGACGACCATTTCTTGACACAAGACTGGTGAACAGATCACCAGAACGCTCAGACCAATCGTCTGAGCACAACAACGATGAGAAACCCTAGCAAAGGTACGATATCAAGAAAATGGTCTGGATGACCTCTTCTCATCAAAAGACTGATAAAATCAGAGTCAGAATACTCAAACTAGTCAGTTAGACGAAAGACTGTGAATAGTAAATAGTAAATAGTGAAAAATGCAGTGTCAAGTTACTGGCCAAGACGGCCTTAATTTGACTTAAAACTGATATATTAACGGTCAGTAGGCTTAATCTGATCAATTGAGCATAAAACATGAATTTTAGTTTGGGAGATTTGCAGTATCGGGATGAGGGTTAAGATGACCTTTACTTGTTCCGAAACTGATATATTTAGACTCAGGGTGTCCAAATTAGTCAATCGGGTACCTGACACATTTTTCGAAGCAGAGTCACACAGATCCTGAAAAATGATCCAGACAACCCTGGACGGACACAAGACTGATAAAATTGGAATCAACACGTCTGAATTAGTCAAGAGAAACTGTGTCTGAAATTTCACCCAAGAACGCCTCGATTTACGTGCGAAAGGACAACACAATGTAGACACAACCATAGTATAGGAAATGAATAGTAAATTGGTGTAGAATGGGCTCTTACACTATATAAACCAATTAGAAATAGTCAGTATAAAAATCAGATTCAAAACATCTGATTTCCGGATGAAAATTAGAACACTGCTGAGAAAGGACCGAAAACGACAGTAGAAAACTAGACTGCGAAGAGAGCAACACAGATGAAAATTTTTTGGCTCAAAACCATGTTCTCTAGCTAGAAAACTAGCTGGTTTTCAGCTACTAAAAATGTTAAGAAATGCCCTAAGTATTAGAGACATTTTGATGTATTTATTTTGAACTGGATAATAAAATTATATATAGAGGTTATTCATTATATTATTGTATGTCCTTATTCTATTTATATGTTAAAGTAAATATAAGCAAATATGACTCCCTGACTGCTTGTGTTAAAACTATTAGAACGTTGCATACAATGGACTTTTGTATATGAGAAGACAATGTTCTAAAGTAAGCGGTCTAAACTAAGGTCTGTAGTCTATGGGTTTAGACCGAGCATCTAACTCATGTTAAGACTATTATGTTGTTTAAAGCCTTAGTGGGGATGGTTTGTCTTGATTGTCTGGAGCATAGACTCTCAAGTAGAGACATAGATATGTTGCTTGGTGGTGACATATTAGACCGGGACTAAAGCGTGGTTGATCTACGTAGTCCGCTATGAGTAGATCAATCTACTTTTGACGTTCATTGTACAGTAACCTTAATCCTGAGTGAATGAACTACTTCATGATTATGACTTGTGTACTTTGATGTTCCAATGGCTAAAGCGTCTCAGAGGTAGTAAGCTTATAGACCAGTTCATTGGGTGCATGACTTGTATACGATGAATGGTTTGTTTACAGATATCGGAATCATAGCTCTAATAAGGAGTTAAGGGTATCCTCTTAAAGGCATTATACTGGATGTGAAAATGGACAAGGCTTTGGGTCGTCTACTAGGCGGATGACTTCTTATTCACATATGGTGAATAATCATTTTCTTATTCGGTAGTATAATGGAACTTTAAGATAGCCTGATCAGTAGGATTGAACGGACTTTGACCTAAAGCTGATCATGGATATCATATGAGGGTTCTGCATACATGACAAGGTAATTGGACAATAGCTTGTCACAGGCTTACGTAATACAATATATAATTGGGAGTTCAGTTTCAGGTTTATAGTGGTGTGACTCTGAAATTAGTGATCATATGATTGAGTTGTTCGGTAAAGAATGATGATCATATGGATTCACGGGAGCCCGATTATATATGTCCAATTAGTCCCTCTACTGGCTCCACATAATTCCTTAACGATTGGCAAATTGATTTGAGTATGCTATTGGCTAATTGATTATGCATGGATGGTGTTGACATAGGATTAGGATGGTGGACAAGATTCTCTTCGGTTGAATTCAGATTTTGTTTTAGATAATAGAGTACACAATTATTCGAACTCCAAATAAAGTTACCGTGATTTTATTTGAGATTGGATTGGAGTTGTAGAAAATTATCCATGAGAACAAGAATTTAAAATACAACTGTTTGTGGAATTTGAAATTTGAATTTGAAATTTAAATTTGAAATTTGAAATTTGAAATTTGAAATTTAAAATTTAAAATTTGAATTTGAATTTTGAATTTTGAAATTTGAAATTCAAATTTTGAATCATAGTCCAGGTGGAATTCGAATTCTTTGTGGATAATTCCACAAGGCTAGAATTTGAATTTTGAGTTGGATTATGAAGAGGAAAATCTTGTTTGAATCCTACTTGAATTTTGAATCCCAATTCCATCAAAAGTGGCCGAATTTTGTTGAGGAAAATCCTCCAAGATGTTTTTGGTTTTTGTGGATAAGGATGCAGGGAAAAATTCAAGTTTCAATCCTAGTTGAATTTTGATTCTCTTCTCCCTAAAAGCGGTCGAAATTTTTGAGGGTAAATCTTAAGGAGATTTTCGGTTATTTTGGATAAGGATGAGATAAAATTCAAGCTTAAAAATCCTAGTTGAATTTTGATTCTCCCCCTACTTTTTGTAGTTGAAATTTTTAAGGAGATCTTGGAATAGATTTTCCGCTTTTTTGATTAGATAATGGTGTGACAACTGGGAAATTTAGGCATTCCCGGAAGAAAATGTACAAATGTATGCATATAACAATTTGTACTATTTAAAGAGTGAAATAAATGTATTTATATTGTTTAGAATATATTAAAATGTTCTAACAATACTGATGAGTAAGAATTCAGTGTTGAAAAAAATTCACTAAGTTGAAACGGTGCCAAAACCGGCATTGAAAACCCTAATCGGAGCACTGAAAGACGGAAAACTTCCAGGATTGATTTTAATCAAACGGAAGCAGTTTAAATTGATCCGACTGCATAGGAGACCTCAGGAACCCGCCGGGACGATTTCAGGAAAGTTTCGACTCGAACCGGTATCGGTCAAAAAGTAGTCAAATTAATATGAATAGTAAAAGTCAAAGTCAAAATTTACTTTGCATTTATGACATCATAAATCCATTTAATAAATTGAAGGAAAATGGTGGTTGGCAGCATTAATGGCCATGATTTAGTTGCTTTTTGATCTAAAGGCCAAGATTTGGCCAAAATTCCACCATTTTAATTTTTGAAAATTTTGGAAAGAATTAGGCTTGAAAGGTGGTGAATTTTGATTGGTTGAAAGCCAAATTAATTGGCTTCTTTGTTGGTTAAGTCGGCAACTTTTGGGAACAAAGTGGCCGAAACAAATTTTCAAGCCAAAACATAACAAAAATTTTTCTAAGTGTTCCATAGTGAGTACGTGAGTAACCAAAGAGAAATCAAGTGATTTCTTCAATTCTTCTTCACAAAATTGGTGTCAAACCTTTCATTGAAGATAAAGGAAGCAAGTGAACAAGGTAACTCTCCTTGGTTTGAAACTTTTCTTGATTTTTCTTCAAGAAATCCGTGTAATGAATAGTGTAGAGGATGGAAAAATTTTTGGTTGTTTTGATTGATTTGGTGCTTGGGTTTTGTTAAGGGTGTAATTAGGAGAAAAACCATGTATTTGGTTTAAAGAAAAACCAAAATTTTGTTGGTTTTCCAAGGGTGAAACCGTGGGTTACCAAGAGTAGTCAATGAGAATTTGTTGTGGTTTAAGTGTTAACATGCTTTAAATCATATTTTGGTCAAATATAAAGCATGAGTTGCATGATGGAAAGCTTGGAAAAAAAATTTGGTGTGAACTTACCCTAATATGGCCGTGGGTTAATTAGGTTTTGGTGAAAAATTTTGCATGGTTTACTTGATGTTTGGATGATTTAAATCATGCATTTTATTATGTAAAGGATGGAATTGTGATTGAAAGCAAGAAAAGAAAATTTGGGGTATGTTTCTCTTAATGTGGCCGTGGGTTGTAATGATGAAAAAAAAACCCTAGGAATTGTGTTGAAAAATACAATGAAATTGGCTTGAAAATGTGCTAAAAAAAATGACATTGGAAGAGCCAAAAATTTGGTGGAAAAATTGAGAAATTTTGGTTAGGTTTTGAGTGTAAAAACTGAGACCAAAACTAAGGGCAAAATTGAAAAAAAAATTTTGTGTAATGTGGTTCAAAATGAGAATTGAATTTTGTGAGTTTTTATGTAAAAGTTTGGAAAACTTTTACATAAAATAGGCTTGTGGTATAGTAGGTGGCAGGTACATACGGTTCGAGGCGTACCTAACGCTGGTAGCCTTAAAATTACGCTGAAATGCTGTCGAAATTTCGAAAACGGCATTTAGGGTAAAATGGAAATTAAAAATAAAAGTTTGGGGTCGGGTCGGAAACCTGAGTCCCTAACGGAAAATTGAATAAGGGAACCTAAGGGGTGGTTCATGAATAGTAACCCGTCCCCTTGAAAATATAAAACGTGAGTGAAACTGAAAAACTGACCCCGAGGGGGGGGGGGGGGAGTTTTTGGAAACGAAATAAAGGTCCGAGTCGGGAACGAAAAATCAGAACCTCAGAGACCTAGATCGGGAATGTCTAGATGAACGTATTAAATACTAGTGAAACGTCCATTTGAGACTCCGAAACGATAGAAAATCACTAAACCGACGTAAAGGTCGGAATAGTACTTCCCGAGGGTCGGGAAAGTGAAAAGTGAAAATAAAATAGAAATGAACCCGATAATGATTAGAAAAGAGTCAGAAAAGTTCCTGAGAGCCAAAAATGCAGTCTGGATCGAGAAAATTCCGTCAGGGGCATAATCGTAATTTTGCCAAAATATAGGGGCAAAATCGTAATTTTGCAAAAGTTGAGAAAAATGGGGAAAATGATAAATAAAGCCTAAAAAGTTATAAATAGGTTTTATTTAAGCTTTTTAATGAAAAATAAAAGCTATAAATGGAAATAAAATTAACAGACAAGGTTTTGTCTGTAGGATCTAAAAATCGACCTACAAGGAAGGCGATCAAAGATCCAAGAGAGAAAAAGGGAAGAGACTGATAAGGTAAGTTCAGACATTTACCTGTCTGCAACATATAGCATTATTGTTGCTAACTTTAATGTACTAATTATAAGTTAGGTACATATGTGCTACGGGCACTATTATAGAATAGAGAGAGAGACGTAATGTGCTACGGGCACTATTGAGAATGGACACATTAGTAATTGTGCTTCGGACACTAGAGCGAGGTTAATGAAACTCACTCACCTAAAATTAAAATGTGAACCATTCCTAACCATGGGACAATGTGAAGTCACCGGGTTAGAACTTTAAAAATTCGGTAATGAAATCACTTTCTGGCGTACCAGCCATCCATACAGGGGGGTACTTTTGCCTTCGGGGCTATGAGATTAAGACTGTCAAGGTCAGCACTGATGTACCACTCCCAGTCATGTACAATTTTGCCTTCAGGGTTATGAGATTAAGGCTGTGGAGGTCAGCACTAATGTATCGCTCCTAGTCATGCGCACTTAAATGGTACTGCCAACCTGAGCTCAAAACCAGAACATAAGCAAAGATAATTACCTAAAACTGAAACTATGCCATAATTAAGCATAAGACAATTTCGTGAGGGTACTAACATCGCAGTAGATGTACTGTTGACATACTGTGTTGTGGTCAAACTTACTATTCACAATGAATAGTGGTCAAAGTTACTATTCACGTATGAATAGTGGTCAATGATACTATTCACAATGAATAGTACTATTTATAGAAATTTTATTTCTTGCATTTTTGAACTTACTAGGCCTGTAGCTCACCATTTTTGCTTATGTTGCAGGTAAGCGACCAGCTCAGTAGCTTTGTTTGACTGGATGGCGTACGGAATGGCGCGTGTCAAATGGGATAAGTGGGCAAGGGATATGGTCTTGCCAGAGTCTTTCTGCTGAGCGATAAAAAGGGAAGGGAAAAAGAAACAGTCTTTTGTAATATTATATATTTTACGAAAGTACTGTATTATGTAAATTACCTTGTACTTGCCAACAAAGTAAATAGTGGAAAATGTTTTACATGATGTTTTAAAAAAAAAATTTCCCAAAAAAAAAACGTCATGATGGAAAGAGAGATAGATTAGCCGACAACCCATGAGAGTACAATCTATCGCAGTTAGCGATAAAGCTTAACTGTAATAGTTTTGTATGATCTCTACGAGTGGCGGGCCGCCACAGTTGGTATCAGAGCAAGGTTTGCGATTGGTCTAGTTTATAATACCAACTGCTGTCACAGTTGGTATCAGAGCGGGTTTACGGTTGGTGAAGTTTAGAATACCAACTGCCGTCATAGTTGGTGTCAGAACGGAATTACGGTTGGTTTAATTTGGATTACCAACTGTCGTCACAGTTGGTATATCAGAGCAGTATTGACCATATCCTGATTTGACACTTCGCGCATCCTGTACTGCTATCCAAGTAAGTAGTTTACTTAAGTTTAGTTAATTATTTTCTTATGTGAAAATAATTATCTTATAGGTAGCAAGATGACCAGACCTCCTTATGTGAGACCACCACTACCACGATCGAGAGGGGTATTACGGGTATGGACGAGACCTATTGTGAGGCCGTCTATTTCCCAACGACCGGTAATCAGACCCCCGGTGCCTGAGAGACCTCCAGTACCAGTACCAGCACCAGCACCAGTGCCAGTAGATGTTGTACAGCCACGACCGATACTTCATCCACCTGTAGTAGTGGACATTCCAGTTGTTGGTGGATGCCAACATATGGGGGTGAGAGTTTCGGCTCGGGCAGTACAGGCGTTCAGAGCTAGCAGTCCCCCTATATTTGATGGTGGACGACAATCGATGGAGACGAAGGGCTGGCTCCATGCCATAGAGAGGATTATGGTGATATGCGATATTGATCGAGAGATGTGAATCCAATTGGCCATCAGTATGTTTCAGGGAGATGCTCGAGTATTTTGGGAGTATTGTGACTAGGAGATTCTATTGGGATTTAGTTGGGCTGAGTTCTGTCAGCGATTGGCTGATCAGTTTTCGCCTAGGGATCCGGCACCTGCTCCAGCACCTCCGGAAAGACGAGAGGCTGATACACCCGCGTACCCTGGATTCGATGAGGTTAGGGACTACATTCTCCAGACTGAGAGGATGGTCATGTTGTCTGGTGAGACAGTTATGTCTTACGAAGCACGATTTGAGGAGACCATTAGGAGGAGATGTCCGTTGCCCAACCTCACTGAAGCGAACTGTTGTGAGCTGTTTTGGAGAGGTTTACTCATAGAGTTGAGACAGAGGGTGATTAAGCTATTTCCTCCTACGCTCCAAGAGTTTGTGGTGACGATCAAAACGATCGAGAGGGAGATTTTGATCGAGCATCTGACACAGAGTCGACGAGAGACACTGGGTCAAGATGAGATGTTCGCACGCATCTTTGGGCCGAGAAGAATGATGAATGATCATGAGGCTGGACCATCTAGACCACGAGGAGGTGATGACTCAGGACAGGGAGCATTACCTAGGGGTGGTGATGACTCAAATGATCCAGATGATGATGAGGATCCAGAAGAATATCCTCTAGTCCCAGACACAGGAGATGTGTGACCAGTAGATGTATACATGTACATAAGTAGCTTAGAGAGAAAAGCTCTTTTGTATAAACTTGTGGCCAAGATGTATAAAATGGCCGATGTATATATGACTGGTGCTGATTATGTACGATATATAAACGTTTTGCTATGAATGAAATATCAAAATGATTATATGTTGTACGATGATGTGTTACGATGATGTGGCTTTACATTACCCTGAATTTCGTAAATTTATATGATTTTACGAATGTGGTTATGGAAAAGCTAACGGTGAATTATTGTGCCATAATAGGATAATCGGCAAGATGGTGGATTTGCAAAATCGACCAGAGGGACGAGAACGACGTCCTAATGTCATGGAGAGATTGGATCAGATACAAGCCCTACTAGAAGCTCAGATTTAAGAAAATGCTAATCCGAGACGACGGGTAGAGGAGTTAGAACAGAGACAAGGCTCTGAGGGTACCCAAGTAGAATAGGAAGCTGAGGTAGATCCGGTTATCCCTCCAGCTGCTGTAAATGAGAGAGTTCCTGAACAGCAACCGGTATTAAATCTGGAACCCCTCTATGAAAGATTCAGGCGTATAATACCGCCAGAATTTGAAGGTTCTACTAATCCTCTAGAGGCTGAAGACTGGTTGTCATCCTTGCAAGTGATCATAGAATCCATGAACCTAACTGATCGGGAGAAGGTCGCATGTGCGTCTTTTGTGTTGAGGAAAGATGCTCGTTTTTGGTGGGACACTATGCGAATGAGAAGAAATGTGTCTACCATGAGTTGGGTGAAATTTCTGGAAGAATTTAACCAGAAATATTATGACCTTGTATCTCTGAGACAACAGCAGAAAGAGTTCTCAGAATTGACGCAAGGAAATATGTCGGTGAGCGAAGTTTACCGAAAGTTCGACCTGTTATCCTGTTTATGTCCCTATGTAGTCCCTACTGAGAGGGAGAAAATACAGAAAATGATAGGGATGTTCAGGCCAGAAATTACTGCATTGGTAGATACTGGACAGGCACCACCTACTTCTGTAGCAGATTGTGTGAGTCGGGCCATCAGAGCTGAGTTTCACGTCGCCCGACAGAAAGAGGAAAGAGAGAAGCACTGGGAGGCCAAGAAGAAGGAGAGAGCTTTGGCGAAGTCTACACAAGTTGGTCAATCGAGCAAGCCTAATCAGAATGCTAAACCAAGCCAGGGCAATAATCAAGCATCCCAGCAAAACAAGAAGAAAGGCAATTTTTCTGGAAATCGTCAGGGAAATAATCGAAACCAGCAGCGAAGGACAGCTGGAAATGCAGAATCCAATGTACAAAATTGCCCTACATGCGGGAAGAGACATTCTGGGCAATGCAGATTTGGGCCACTTGTTTGCTATGAATGTGGAAAGGAAGGCCATTATGTCAGGAACTGTCCAAACAATAGGCAGGGTGGACAAGGCACTTCCCAACAGCACCAGACACGCCCACAAGCTCATTCCCTTCAGGCCAAAGTTGAAGAGTCCCTAGTAAGGCCGTAACGCCAGGAGCGTGTGCCACGTGCTGATGCTCGTGTGATGGCCTACAGCAAGGAGGATGCAGAGGTAGGAACATCGAACGTAGTGACAGGTCAGCTCACTGTCGCTAGTCATGTAGCCTCTGTACTGTTTGATTCCGGTGCTACGCATTCTTTTGTTTCCTATGAATTTTCTGACAAGATAGGACTTCCTAAGGACTATCTGGGAAGAGTATTTAAGACAGCTTTACCCTCTGGGGAAGTATTGTTGTCCAATTACTGGCTACCTCATGTACCAGTATATGTGGCAAATAGGGAGCTATATGCGAAGTTGATCGTAATGAAGATCGCGGATTACGATGTGATTCTAGGCATGGATTTCCTAGGGAAATACCGAGCTACGATCGACTGCTGAAATCGAAAGATAGTATTCCAACCCGAGGAAGAAGAGAGTTTCGAGCACGTCGATACTTCTCAAAAACCCGGAAGATGATGATCAGTTCGCTGAGAGCAAGCAAGCTGATAGCCAGTGGTTGTATGGGATATCTGGCATATGTGGTGGATACTACAGAGGAACAGAAGCTTCAACCTGAAGATGTTCCCATTGTTAATGAATTTCTTGACGTATTTCCAGAAGAGTTACCAGGGATACCTCCAGAGAGAGAAATCTCGTTCGAAATTGAATTGATTCCTGGAACGGCACCTATTTCTAAAGCACCATACCGCATGGCTCCAGTGGAGTTAAAAGAGCTGCAGGAACAATTAAAGGAGCTTTTGGATAAAGGATTCATCAGACCGAGTTATTCTCCGTGGGGTGTACCTGTGTTATTCGTCAAGAAAAAGGATGGAACATTCCATTTGTGCATTGATTACCGAGAGTTGAATAAGGTCACGATCAAAAATAGGTATCCATTACCTAGAATTAATGACTTATTCGACCAGTTAAAAGGCGCAGCGGTATTTTCCAAGTTCGACTTACGATCAGGATATCACCAGCTGAGAATTAAAGAAAGTGATATTCCTAAGACGGTGTTTAGGACTCGTTATGGTCACTACGAGTTTCTTGTGATGCCATTTGGGTTAACAAATGCACCGGCAGCGTTCATGGATTTAATGAACAGAATCTTTAAAGAGTATTTGGATAAGTTTGTTATTGTATTCATTGATGACATTCTTATATACTCAAAGACTCATAAGGAGCACCAGGAGCATCTGAGGATCGTGCTGAATACGATAAGGAAGCATCAATTGTATACCAAATTCTCAAAATGTGAGTTTTGGCTAGATAGAGTACATTTCCTCGGACATGTTGTATCCCAGGAAGGTATTGCTGTAGATCCGACGAAAGTAGATGCAATTAACCAGTGGCCTGCACCCAAGAATGTGACGGAGATACGCAGTTTCTTGGGGTTAGCTGGTTATTATCGACGATTTGTAGAGGGATTTACGCATTTAGCTGCACCTCTTACTACTCTTACACGCAAGGAAAGGAAGTACAAGTGGACTATGGAATGCGAAAGAAACTTCCAGGAGTTAAAGAGACGGCTGACAAGCGCACCAATCCTTACGCTTCCCACTGAAGGGGAGAAGTTTGTAATCTACAGTGATGCATCTAAAGTAGGATTGGGAGCAGTCCTAATGCAAGGCGGCAAGGTGATTGCCTATGCTTCCCGTCAATTAAAGGAGCATGAAAGGAATTACCTTACGCATGACCTTGAACTTGCTGTAGTAGTGTTCGCACTTAAAATTTGGCGACACTATCTCTATGGAGCTCAATATCAGATTTTCACTGATCACCAAAGTCTGAAGTATTTCTTCACGCAAAAAGAGCTCAATATGCGACAAAGAAGATGGTTGGAACTGGTGAAGGATTATGATTGTGAAATCCTATACCATCCAGGAAAGGCCAACCGTGTAACGGATGCTTTAAGTAGAAAGTCTACTATATCGCACTAGCTACCGATAAACAGGCTTCTGAAGCCATTGCAGCAAGATATAAATTCCTTGAACTTGGAGCTGATATCTGGAAGATTAGCTGCACTCCAAGTGGAATCGTCGTTGTTTGAGGATATAAAAGAAGCTCAAAGACGAGACCCAACAATGACAAGTTCTTAAGAAGGAATTTCCAAGGATGGAATGATCCTTTATCAAGGAAGGATAAATGTTCCAGCTGATGAGGAACTTAGGAGACGGATCATGTCAGAAGCCCATGAGACACCATATTCGGTTCATCCCGGAGCTAGCAAGATGTATCAGGACTTGAAGTTACAGTTCTGGTGGAAAGGGATGAAGAATGATATAGCGAAATTCGTGAGTAGATGCATGACCTATCAAAGAATCAAAGCGGAGCATAAACATCCAGCAGGAAGATTGGAACCTCTGGAGATTCCTGAATGGAAATGGGAACACATTACAATGGATTTTGTAATGGGACTCCCAAAAACCCGAGAAGGTTATGATGCCATCTGGCTTATTGTGGACAGACTGACTAAGACGGCACGGTTTATAGCTGTCAAGATGACTTTTTCGTTGGAAAAGTTTGCTCAGTTGTACGTAACTCATGTCGTCAGATTACATAGAGTACCAAAATCCATTGTATTAGATCGAGATGCACGATTCACTTCGAATTTCTGGAAGTGTGTGCAAGAAGCCATGGGTACTGAATTGAAACTCAGTACGGCATTTCATCCGCAAACAGATGGACAGTCGGAGCGGACAATTCAGACGTTAGAGGACATGCTTCGAGCTTGTGTAATGGATTTTACGGGAAATTGGAACGAGAAGTTACCATTAATTGAATTCTCGTACAATAATAGTTACCAAGCTTCCATAGGTATGGCACCTTACGAGGCTTTGTATGGACGGAAGTGCAGATCACCACTACACTGGTATGATTTGCGAGAGAAGCAGTTGCATAAGACGGATTTCATACAAGAGACTTTCGATGCAGTTGCTAGAATTCAGCGTCAAATGAAAATTGTGCAAAGCCGACAAAAGAGTTATGTAGACAAGAGGCGGAGATCCTTAGAGTTTGATGAAGGAGACTTCGTGTTTCTTAAGGTATCGCCTATGAAGGGGATTATGCGTTTCGGTAAGAAAGGGAAACTAAGTCCAAGATATATTGGACCTTATGAAATTATCGAACGCATTGGAAGGGTAGCTTACAGATTAGCGTTACCTCCTGAATTGTCAGCAGTGCATAATGTATTTCATGTGTCGATGCTGAGAAAGTATATACCAGATCCGTCCCATGTGTTGAAGCATGAGCCTATTCAAATCCACGAGGATTTGACATATGAGGAACAACCTATTCGAGTACTGACTCGTGAAGAGAAAGTGCTGAGGAATAAGACGATCCCACTAGTAAAGATTCTGTGGAAAAATCATAACATTGAAGAAGTTACGTGGGAACGAGAAGACGAGATGAGGAGTTTATACCCCCACTTGTTCTAATTTTCGAGGATGAAAATTTTATAAGGAGGGGTGATTGTGACAACCGGGAAATTTAGGCATTCTCGGAAGAAAATGTACAAATGTATGTATACAACAATTTGTACTATTTAAAGAGTGAAATAAATGTATTTATATTGTTTAGAGTATATTAAAATGTTCTAACAATACTGACGAGTAAGAATTCAGTGTTGGAAAAAATTCACTGAGTTGAAACGGGTGAAACGGTGCCAAAACCGGCATCGAAAACCCCAACCGGAGCACTGAAAGACGGAAAACTTCCGGGATTGATTTTGATCAAACGGAAGCAGTTTAAATTGATCCGACTGCACAGGAGACCTCAGGAACCCGCCGGGACGATTTCAGGAAAATTTCGACTCGAACCGGTATCGGTCAAAAAGTAGTCGAATTAATGTGAATAGTAAAATTCAAAGTCAAAATTTACTTTGACATCATAAATCCATTTAATAAATGGAAGGAAAATGATGGTTGGTAGCATTAATGGCCATGATTTAGTTGCTTTTTGATCTAAAGGCCAAGATTTGGCCAAAATTCCACCATTTTAATTTTTGAAAATTTTGGAAAGAATTAGGCTTGAAAGGTGGTGAATTTTGATTGGTTGAAAGCCAAATTAATTGGCTTCTTTGTTGGTTAAGTCGGTAACTTTTGGGAACAAAGTGGCCGAAACAAATTTTCAAGCCAAAACATAACAAAAATTTTTCTAAGTGTTCCATGGTGAGTACGTGAGCAACCAAAGAGAAACCAAGTGATTTCTTCAATTCTTCTTCACAAAATTGGTGTCAAACCTTTCATTGAAGATAAAGGAAGCAAGTGAACAAGGTAACTCTCCTTAGTTTGAAACTTTTCTTGATTTTTCTTCAAGAAATCCGTGTAATGAATAGTGTAGATGATGGAAAAATTTTTGGTTGTTTTGATTGATTTGGTGCTTGGGTTTTGTTAAGGGTGTAATTAAGAGAAAAACCATGTATTTGGTTTAAAGAAAAACCAAATTTTTGTTGGTTTTCCAAGGGTGAAACCGTGGGTTACCAAGAGTAGTCAATGAGAATTTGTTGTGGTTTAAGTGTTAACATGCTTTAAATCATATTTTGGTCAAATATAAAGCATGATTTGCATGATGGAAAGCTTGGAAAAAAAAATTTGGTGTGAACTTACCCTAATATGGCCGTGGGTTAATTAGGGTTTGGTGAAAAATTTTGCATGGTTTACTTGATGTTTGGATGATTTAAATCATGCATTTTATTATGTAAAGGATGGAATTGTGATTGAAAGCAAGAAAAGAAAATTTGGGGTATGTTTCTCTTAATGTGGCCGTGGGTTGTAATGATGAAAAAAAACCTAAGAATTGTGTTGAAAAATGCAATGAAATTGGCTTGAAAATGTGCTAAAAAAATGACATTGGAATAGCCAATAATTTGGTGGAAAAATTGAGAAATTTTGGTTAGGTTTTGAGTGTAAAAACCGAGACCAAAACTAAGGGCAAAATTGAAAAAAAAAATTTGTGTAATGTGGTTCAAAATGAGAATTGAATTTTGTGAGCTTTTATATAAAAGTTTGGAAAACTTTTACATAAAATAGGCTTGTGGTATAGTACGTGGCAGGTACATATAGTTCGAGGCGTACCTAACGCCGGTAGCCTTAAAATTACGCCGAAATGCTACTGAAATTTCGAAAACGGCATTTGGGGTAAAATAGAAATTAAAAATAAAAGTTTGGGGTCGGGTCGGAAACCCGGGTCCCTAACGGAAAATTGAATAAGGGAACCTAAGGGGTGGTTCGTGAATAGTAACCCATCCCCTTGAAAATATAAAACGTGAGTGAAACTGAAAAATCGACCCCGAGGGGGGGCGTTTTTAGAAACGAAATAAAGGTCCGAGTCGGGAACGGAAAATCCGAACCTCAGAGACCTAGATCGGGAATGTCTAGATGAACGTTTTAAATACTAGTGAAATGTCCATTTGAGGCTCTGAAACGATAGAAAATCACTAAACCGACGTAAGGGTCGGAATAGTGCTTCCTGAGGGTCGGGAAAGTGAAAAGTGAAAATAAAATAGAAATGAACTCGGTAATGATTAGAAAAGAGTCAGAAAAGTTCCTGAGAGCCAAAATGCAGTCTGGATCGAGAAAATTCCGTCAGGGGCATAATTGCAATTTTGCCAAAATATAGGAGCAAAATCATAATTTTGTAAAAGTTGAGAAAAATGGGGAAAATGATAAATAAAGCCTAAAAAGTTATAAATAGGTTTTATTTAAGCTTTTTAATGAAAAATAAAAGCTATAAATGAAAATAAAATTAACAGACAAGGTTTTGTCTGTAGGATCCAAAAATCGACCTACAAGGAAGGCGATCAAAGATCCAAGAGAGAAAAAGGGAAGAGACTGATAAGGTAAGTTCAGACATTTACCTGTCCGCAACATATAGCATTATTGTTGCTAACTTTAATGTACTAACTATAAGTTAGGTACATATGTGCTACGGGCACTATTATAGAATAGAGAGAGAGACATAATGTGCTACGGGCACTATTGAGAATGGACACATTTGTGATTGTGCTTCGGGCACTAGAGCGAGGTTAATGAAACTCACTCACCTAAAATTAAAATGTGAACCATTCCTAACCACGGGACAATGTGAAGTCACCGGGTTAGAACTTTAAAAAGTCAGTAATGAAACCACTTTCTGGCGTACCAACCTTCCGTACAGGAGGGTACTTTTGCCTTCGGGGCTATGAGATTAAGGCTGTGAAGGTCAGCACTGATGTACCGCTCCCAGTCATGTATAATTTTGCCTTCGGGGCTATGAGATTATGGCTGTGGAGGTCAGCACTAATATACCGTTCCCAGTCATGCGCACTTAAATGGTACTGCCAACCTGAGCACAAAACCAGAACATAAGCGAAGATAATTACCTAAAACTGAAACTATGCCATAATTGAGCATAAGACAGTTTCGTGAGGGTACTAACATCGCGGTAGATGTACTGTTGACATACTGTGTTGTGGTCAAACTTACTATTCACAATGAATAGTGGTCAAAGTTACTATTTACATATGAATAGTGGTCAATGATACTATTCATGATGAATAGTACTATTCATAGAAATTTTATTTATTGCATGTTTGAACTTACTGAGCCTGTAGCTCACCATTTTTGCTTATGTTGCAAGTAAGCGACCAGCTCAGTAGCTTTGTTTGACTGGATGGCGTACGGGATGGCGCGTGTCAAATGGGATAAGTGGGCGAGGGATATGGTCCTGCCAGAGTCTTTCCGCTGAGCGATAAAAAGGGAAGGGAAAAAGAAACGGTCTTTTGTAATATTATATATTTTACGAAAGTACTGTATTATGTAAATTACCTTGTACTTGCCAACAAAGTAAATAGTGAAAAATGTTTTACATGATGTTTAAAAAAAAAATTTCCCCAAAAAAAAACGTCATGATGGAAAGAGAAATAGATTAGCCGGTGACCCATGAGAGTACAATCTATCACAGTTAGCGATAAAGCTTAACTATAATAGTATTGTATGATCTCTACGAAGGGCGGGCCGCCACAAATGGTGAGATAAAATTCAAGTTAAAATCCTATTTGAATTTAGGATACAAAATCCTAGAGTTGGCCGAGATCTTTTGGTGGTTTTTTGGCTGAAAAAATTCAGATTTTGTGGATGGATAAGGGAGAAAATCTTTTCCTAATCCAATTTGAATTCAGAAGATCACCTCATGCAAGTCTATATATAGAGGTCCTGCCACTCCAGTTCTCTTAGACCATAGATTCTCAGGTGAGCAGGCTTATTGTTGCATAACTCACCGTGACAATAAGTTCTTTAGAGATCTGGGTGGTCGGAAGAAGACTAGTAGTGCTAGCATACCGATCGAGGTTCAGAGTGCCCACACACTTAGCCATTCAGGAATTGGAGAATAGTAGGGAAGACTAGTTGGTTGAAGCCCTCCGATCATTCTCCTCCTGCAGATTGGCGTCGTTGAGGTATGAGTTTAAATTGTTGTTGGTTTATTGTATATGGCATCATGAGATATTTAATGATCTTGAAAAATTTTTATTATTCCGCTGCGCCACTCTGATACATTTTTACCGATTTATTTCCTACAGAAAACCCCAATAAGTGAGAATAAAATAAAGGGTAGGTTATGACACAAAGATTAAAAAATGTCACACTTCCATCAAGCCATCAACCAAAATTTTTTGTTTATTTCCCCTCCATTATGACTATAGCAAATTCGGTTGGATAGGCTGAAATGGGATAGATTTTTGTCCCCAAATTAACTTAAAGTTGGCTTGATTAATTAAGCTTAAGTTAGTTAAGGATTTCTTAGAATTTTCCTATAAAAAGGGTGATCATACCTTAGCTTGTGTTCTTTCTTTACACACCTCCAAAAATTTCAACTCAGTCTCCCTTTCTCTCTAGCTGCTGCCGACCACCCTTTAGGCCCAAAACCCTCCATTTTTCATGCCAAAAACACAGCCAAAGTGACAAAAAAATCAGCCCCCATAAGCTTGTGTTAGGAGGATTCATTTCGAGCCATTTCAAGTGCATCAAGGGTAAGTTTCTAGGATCCAAACTTTGTGGTTTTTGGTTTTTGTTTTAAGTTGATATTGAGAGAAATTTTTGTAGTGTCTTGCTAGCACAAACTGACCCTTTTTCCTCCAAGAAACACACGGCCATTTTGGTCATCAAGCCTTGGTTCAAAATCATGCTTGGTTCAAAGCACAAAGGTAATAACCAAAAACCCTACCTTTGGTGATTTAGTGATTTTAAGATTTTAATCAAGAAATTTATGTGTATTTGTTTATGCACATGGGTTATAATAAGTTTATTTTGAGCCTTTAAGTTTCGATTTATAAGTTGTGGTTGTGTTTACAATTTTTACGAATGATTATAAGTATGTGTGAGCATGGATGTTTAGAAAGTGGCTGGACACAATCTGTCCTCAAGAAAAGGCCACAGATTTTGGCCATTTTGACCCCCCTTAGGGTCCAAATTTGGGATTTGGTAAACACAAAGTTTTAAGAAAATTTCGATACGGTCGTTTTTCCATCAAAATAGCCTTTGGCTAAAAACGACGATACGATAGGTTTTTAGAGTGGTTTTCACTCGGTGCCCAAAACTGGGACCAAAAATCTGAACTCATAAATTAGTTTCGGGTTTTGATAAAAATGGACTGCTTAGAGTGTGAACCGGGTTTCAAACTCAACACGAAAGTTATAGAACACGTCGAACCTTTAAGATGACTTGCGCATGTTTTAAAAATTTGGCCGTTTCGGGCCTTAAACAGAGCCATTTTCAAAGCGACGTAAGACTGGGATTTTATAAAACTGGACATAACAAAGGCCACAAGTTTGATAAAATTAGGACTTGTTCCAATTAGATTTGAGCTTTAAGATGAACACGAGAATTGTTCATCTCGTCAAGGATGAAAAATTTCATGTTTGCCAAATTTACAAACAAAATTATTTCGATTAAGTTTCAAAACAGTTTTCTAAAGTGGTTCAAAAACCACCTTTAAAATATAACACCAAAAATGTGTTTTAACACCTTTAAAATGTAAACATGGTTTTCATAAAAACGTCCCTCACCTTCTAATGGGGTGATAAGGGGACGGGTTCCAAACACATAATTTTTCAAGGATTTTACAAGGCAACCAAACCAATTTTCAATAAGAACATGAATAGTAACGATAGCCCGGTAGGCTACCATACCAAACAAGCACTAGTAACCCGGTAGATTACTTAGTCATCAACGTGCGAGGTAACCGGTCGGCAACCAGTCAAGGACCGTGTTTTGTATGAAATGGTAAAGAACGGTGATTAATTTGTCAAGTAGACAGTTAATCAAACATTATTGACATTAGACACCAAATCCCCAAAGTAGGCCAATAGGGTATCGATGGGCATCGGTACCACATAGAAACACAAGTGATAGTCACTAACAGTATTAGTGATTCAGTGAAGATGCTGACAAGATACATTATTGATTACAGGTGGTAACCTGTAATTTGATAAAGGCGCGAGTACGCAATTGCTTGCAATTTAGGTAAGTACAACTCCACATATAGCATGAATAAAATGAGTTGAAATGATGATTTTCATAGTATGTTAAGTATACATAGCATGCACATATTGATGCATAGCATGTATAAGAGCACAAAGTTTCACAATCGCATAGATTGATGAAAACCCAAGTTAGATACCATATGTTCCTATCACGTAAGATGAGGGATAACTTAGCAAAGTATTTGGCAAGATCAAATAAAGAATTGGGTAAGTAAATCAAGGAGTCGGTATAACTGGCGCAAGGTCCACAATAAAAATAACGGGCGCAAGGTCCACAATAAATATGTCGAGTGCAAGGTCCATAACTATTACCAGGTGCAAGGTCCACATTACATTCATAAATAAAACGGGCGCATTGTCCTCGAGCGCAAGGTTCACTATGCCCTTTTTGACACATAACGATAAGGAATAAGGAAGCATAACTGAGTATAAATGGTTCATGTAGTATGCACGTTATGCCTTAAATACAGATAGAGCAACCTTCCTAGTTGCATGATAGGACATGCCTACATGATTTACATTCTCAGATGCTACATGATATGTTTCCATGTTCTGTGTGAATGTGTGACAAGATTGCCAGTTGTATATGCCTTAAGTAAGGCTTACGATTTAAATATGTTTTGCAGATGACATGGGCATAAAGCTCACAGTGTGTGTTCATACTGTAGGTAAGTGCCCTATGGCATAAATAGCAATGGATGATGACGGCGGCAGAGGCAGATGTGAGGCGAGGTTATGGATACACTGCGAGTAATCTTCCACATAATTTGAGTAACAGTTGAACAGCATTTTTGAATATTAACTGTTATATAGTATTTATGAATACTAACCATTGAATAGTAACCACAATAAAAATAGTGAATGTGTGACAAGATTGCCAGTTGTATATGCCTTAAGTAAGGCTTATGATTTAAATATGTTTTGCAGATGACATGGGCATAAAGCTCACAGTGTGTGTTCATACTGTAGGTAAGTGCCCTATGGCATAAATAGCAATGGATGATGACGGCGGCAGAGGCAGATGTGAGGCGAGGTTATGGATACACTGCGAGTAATCTTCCACATAATTTGAGTAACAGTTGAACAGCATTTTTGAATATTAACTGTTATATAGTATTTATGAATAGTAACCATTGAATAGTATCTTTTGAACAGTAACCGTTAAATAATATTTTTGAATAGTAATGTTATATGGTATTTTTGAATAGTAATTGTTACACAGTATTTATAAATAGTAACCATTAAGTAGTATTTTTGAATAGTAATGGTTAAGCAGTATTTTGTAGAATAGTAAATAGTTAAAGTATACGTACGTGAATAGTGAATACATACGATGTAAGAGAAAAAAATCCCCTAAAATTAGGATATCGAATTAAGTAAATTTAAGTATTAGTGTTCAAACCAGATAAGTTAAGCAACTATTTTTTAAGTAAATAAGAATAGTTTTTCAAGCAAGTTAGGTATTAGTAGTAGTTTTAAGTGACGGTCTAGGCCACTGAGGGCACGGAGCATCACACACGCGTAGTTTGGTACTGATACACGGGCCTTAAGTCGACATAAAAAAGAAAAGAGAATAACGAAGTATATATAAGTATAACCGGACCATGCATTGTACACGGTATGCAATAGTTCACTATGCTTCTATTCATAGTAAAATGCATTTCGGTATACAGTGATATCTGTCATGCATATAGTATGTGAAGTTGATTCAGTGATATGATATGTGATCATTTGGTATGTAACATGTTTAAGTTATATATGTTGAATACTTGGCATGCTTATATGATTTTAAGTATGTACTATGTTTAAACATATTTTGCAGTTAACATATTGTACTTATTGGGCGTAAAACTCACGGAATGTGTTCATACTGTAGGTAAGCCTCCTATGGCTTAAACCACAATGGGCGATGATGGCGGCGGAGGCAGATGTAAGGGCAAGGTTATGGATACACCGCGAGTAAATCTTTCGCATAGCTTGAATAACTAGTATTTTTGAATAGTAATAGTTAAACAGTATTTTTGAATAGTAATAGTAAACAATATTTTTGAATAGTAATAGTTAAATAGTATTTTTGAAATAGTGATAATTAAACAGTATTTTTGAACAGTAACAGTTGAACAGTATTTTGAATAGTAATAGTTAAACAGTATTATAAGTGTGTATGAGTAATTGAACTCCCAAATGTTTAGACGATGTATATTTAAAGTATACGTACATGAATAGTAAATACGTACGCATAAAAAAAATCCCTAAAATTAGGGTATCTAAGTAAATAGATTTTAAGTAAGTATTAATGATTTGCAAAAAAGTATAAGTATCAGTGTAAGTAGTAGTTTTTAAGTGACGGTCCAAGCCGCTCAGGGCACGGGATGTCACACATATAATATATGTATACTTTTATTTTTTTTTCTTTTGTTTTGGGGGAATCGATCAGCCCGGAAAGGAAACTCATGGTTGCGGGTGGGCGGCGGGGCTCAGGCACGATGGTCAGCAGTATGGTAAGGAGCAACTGGCGAGACGGGGACAGACGACGAGGCACGGGGCTGGGCTTGGTGGCGTCGTGAGGGGGAGGGGCAACACAAGATGGGGACGGGGCTGCTGTTCGGGCGCGATGTCGCAAGGAAGCCAGATCGGTGATGATTTGATGAAGGGGAAACTAGGGCAACCTTCGGTCGACTGGACTTGGCGGCGGTGCAGCGAAGACCCGGCGGTGCATGGGTAGAAACGGGTGGCCGGTCAGCTTCGGGCATGGACTTAGCGATCAACAGTGAGGAGTTCGACTAGGCTTCTGTGGGCTAGATCGGCATCGGGTGATGGTGAGGAAGGCAGGGCGAGGCATTCGGTCGGACGGCGAGCTTTGGCTGATGGCTGCTTGGTCAGTGACGGGGAGGATGGGGCCGATCATTGTGAGGGCAGCAGAGAGGGGGAGTGAGAAGAAGAAGAAAAAGAAAGAAAAGAGAGAAAAAAAGAACAAAGGGCGAAAGAGGGAGGGAGAGATCGATGAGAGAGAGTAAGGGTAAATGATGGAGAGAGCAGAGAAAAAGAGAGTGAAAGTTTTGAATCAAAATTTTATTAAAAAAAGAGAGGGTGAGTCGGTGAGGAATAGGAAGAAAAACAGAGTGAGAGTGAGAGAGGTGGTGAGGGAAAAACAGAGAGAGGAAGAGAAATAGATTTTCAGAAAAATCTAGAAAGAGGAAAGAAAAATAAAGAAAAATAAAGAAAACAATATTTGATAAAAATTTATTGGGTAAAAATTAAAGATTTCAAAATTTGTGAAAATGTTCTAAATATCCTCAAATTAATATTTAACACACCAAAAATTTAAAATTTAACTGTCATAATTAAAAATTTATTTGGCATACTAACAATTGAATCTTATAGATTCACGTGCGAAATTTAAACTCAGAAACTTTGCAATATGACAATTCTCCCCTCCTACAAAAGAATTTCATCCTCGAAATTCAAATGATCTAGATTCTCAAACAAATGGGGATATTTCTCTAACATTTCACTTTCTATTTCCCAAGTGGCATCTATACTTCCGTGATGTTGTCATAAAACTATAACTAATGCCATCTCTTAATGTCGTATTCTCTTGACCTTTCTATCAAGAATTCATACTAGTGCCTCTTCGTAGGAAACATCTTCTCGAATTAGAATGTCCTCGAGTGAGACTATTGCAGTAGGACTTGATTCGCATTTCCTAAGCATCGATACATGAAATACATCATGTACATGGGACAACTCTGATGGCAACGCTAAACAATAAGTAACTTTACCAACTCATTGACTAATAAGAAATGGTCCCATATATCGTGGAGCTAATTTCCCTTTCTTGCCGAAACGAGAAACTCTACTTCGAGGGGAAACCTTTAGAAGCACAAAATCTCTTACCTTAAACTCTAATGGTCTCTGTCGTCTATTAGTGTAGCTCTTTTGTCGGCTTTGAGCTATTTTTAAGTATTCCCCAACGATTCAAATTTTCTCGGTAGTCTCCTCGACAATAGTTGCTCTAGTATGAGCTCGATCTTCAGGTTTGATCCAACATATGGGTGATCTACATGGTCTTCTATAAAGAGCTTCAAACAGTGCCATTTTGATGCTAGACTGATAATTGTTGTTGTAGGCGAACTCTACTAATGAAAAATTATCAATCCATTTGTTTCTATAATCTAAAGCGTATGGACGTAATATGTCTTCAAGAATCTGAATAAACCTTTCAGATTGTCCGTCGATCTGCGGATGGAAAGTGGTGCTGAATTTCAAATATATTCCAAAAGCTGCTTAGAAACTCTTCCAATATTGAGCAGTAAATCAAGGATCTTGATCAGAAATAATACTTAATGGTACTCCGTGATATTTGACTATCTCGTCTAAATATACCTTGGCTAAGTTCTTCCCACCATATGTGGATTTGATAGGAATGAAGTGTACTGATTTCGTCAATCGATCTACCACTACCCAAATAACATCGAAGCCATTCTGTGTTTTGGTAGCCCCATAAGAAAATCAATGGTAATTTCTTCCTACTTCCACTTTGGAACAGGTAGTAGCTGCAGCATTTCTTCAGGTTTCTGATGTTCTGCTTTGACCTTAAGACAATTCTAACAAGTCTTTACGTACTTTGTCACATCATTTTTCATGTTTCACCACTAGTATTATCTCTTTAGATCCTTATGTATCTTGATAACTCCTGAGTGTATTGCAAATCGAGACTTATGAGCTTTATCCATGATTGCCTTTTTTAATTCTGGTATTTGTGGAACAGCTAGACGATATTTGAAATATAAAGCTCCATCACTACGGATGTTCCAATGTTCCAGTTGTTATCCATTCTCAAGCTTTGACCAAACGTTTAGCAAATGGCTATCTTTACGTTAATTTTCCTTAACTTGCTGAATCAGGTAAGGTAAAGTTATTGAATTATATAAAGTGATTGAATCTTGATCCTCATAAATCTGAAGATCATAATCCCCAACCACTACTGTTCTTTTCTAATCAAGCACTGTTGACGAAGCCAGAACTGTGACAACCGGGAAATTCAGGCAATTCTCGGATGAAAATGTACAAATGTATGTATATAACAATTTGTACTATTTAAAGAGTGAAATAAATGTAATTATATTGTTTGGAATATATGAAAATGTTCTAACAATACTGACGAGTAAGAATTCAGTGTTGGAAAAATTCACTGAGTTGAAACGGGTGAAACGGTGCCAAAACCGGCATTGAAAACCCTAACCGGCACAATAAAAGACAGAAACTTTTGGGATTAATTTTGATCAAACGGAAGCAGTTTAAATTGATCCGACTGCACAGGAGACCTCAGGAACACGCCGGGACGATTTCAGGAAAATTTCGGCTCGAACCGGTATCGGTCAAAAAGTAGTCGAATTAATGTGAATAGTAAAAGTCAAAGTCAACTTTGCTTTAGCATTTATGACATCATAAATCCCTTTAATAAATGGGATTAAAATGGTGGTTGGTAGCATTAATAGCCATGATTCATTTGCTTTTTGATCTAAAGGCCAAGATTTGGCCAAAAATTCACCATTTTGATTTTTTGAAAAAGATGGAAAGAAATGGTATTGAAAGGTGGTGAAATCTCATTGGTGGAAAGCCAAATTAATTGGCCTTTTAGTGGCTTAAGTCAGCAAGTTTGGGAACAAATGGCCGAGACACATATTGAAAGCCAAAACCAAGAGAAAATTTTGGTAAGTTCTTCCATGGTGTGTACGTGAGTGACCCAAGAGGAACCAAGCAATTTCTTCAATATTTCTACACAAAATTGGTGTCAAAACATTCCTTGAAGACAAAGGAAGCAAGTGACTAAGGTAACTTCCCTTGGACTTAACTTTTTCTTGGTTTTTTTTTCAAGAAAACCGTGGGATGAATAGTGAAATAAGATGGAAAATTTTTGGTTGTTTTCCATGATTTGATGCTTGGGTTTTGTTAAGGGTGTAATAAGGAAGAAAACCATGTATTTGGTTTAAAGAAAAACCGAAATTTTGTTGGTTTTCCAAGGGTAAAACCGTGGGTTACCTTGAGTAAGCAATAAGAAATTTGTGTGGTTTAATTGCTAACATGTTTTCAAGTTAAATTTTGTGAAGAATAAACCATGAATTGCATTATGGAAAAGCTTGAAAAAAATTTTGGTGTGCATTTACCTAATGTGGCCGTGGGGTTACCTAAGGGTTTGGAAGAAACTTTTGCATGATTTATGTGATGTTTGGTTAATTTAAATCATGCATTTTAATATGCAAATGATAGAATTATGAGTGAAAGAATGAAATAAAAATGTTGTGCATGTTTTTCATTCATTGGCCGTGGGTTATATATGGTAAAAACCCTAAGAATTTGGTTGAAAAATGTAATGAAAATGAGCTTGAAAATGTGTTAAAAAAATGACATTTTAATAGCCTAAAATGTGGTGGAAAATTTGAGAAGTTTGGTTCGGTTTGATTGTGAAAACCGAGACCAAAACTAAGGGCAAAATTGAGAAAAAATTTTGTAATGTGGGTTAAAATGTGAAATAGGAATTTTGTGAGCTTTTATGTAAAAGTTTGGAAAACTTTTACATAAAATAAGCTTGTGGTATAGTACGTGGCAGGTACATATGGTTCGAGGCGTACCTAACGCCGGAAGCCCTAAAATTACACCGAAATGCTGCCGAAATTTCGAAAACAGCATTTGGGGTAAAATGGAAATAAAAATAAAAAGTTTGGGGTCGGGTCGGAAACCCGAGTCCCTAACGGAAAATTGAATGAGGAAAACCTAAGGGGTGGTTTGTGAATAGTAACCCGTCCCCTTAAAAATGTAAAACACGAGTGAAATTGAAAAACCGACCCCGAGGGGGGGCCATTTTTGGAAACGAAATAAAGGTCCGAGTCGGGAACGGAAAATCCGAACCTCGGAGACCTAGGTCGGGAATGTCTAGATGAACATTTTAAATACTAGTGAAACGTCCATTTGAGGCTCCGAAACGATAGAAAATCACTAAACCGACGTAAGGGTCGGAATAGTGCTTCCCGAGGGTCGGCAAAGTGAAAAATGAAAATAAAATAGAAATGAACCCGGTAATGATTAGAAAAGAGTCAGAAAAGTTCCGGAGAGCCAAAAAAAGCAGTCTGGATCGGGAAAATTTTCGTCAGGGGTAAAATTGTAATTTTGCCAAAATATAGGGGCAAAATCGTAATTTTACCAAAATACAGGGGTAAAATTGTAATTTTACAAAAGTTGAGAAAAAATGGGGAAAATAATAAATAAAGCCTAAAAAGTTATAAATAGGTTTTATTTAAGCTTTTAAATGAAAAATAAAAGTTATAAATGGAAATGAAATTAACAGACAAAATTTTGTCTGTAGGATCCAAAAATCGACCTACAAGGAAGGCGATCAAAGATCCACGAGAGGAAAAAAGAAGAGACTGATAAGGTAAGTTTAGACATTTACCTGTCTGCAACATATAGCATTATTGTTGCTTTGATGTACTAACTATAAGTTAGGTACATATGTGCTACGGGCACTATTATAGAGTAGAGAGAGAGACGTAATGTGCTACGGGCACTATTGAGAATGGACACATTGTTAATTGTGCTTCTGGCACTAGAGCGAGGTTAATGAAACTCACTCACCTAAAATTAAAATGTGAACCATTCCTAACCACGGGACAATGTGAAGTCACCGGGTTAGAATTTTAAAAAGTCGGTAATGAAACCACTTTCTGGCGTACCAGCCTTCCGTACAGGGAGGTAACTTTTGCCTTCGGGCCTATGAGATTAAGGCTGCGGAGGTCAACACTGATGTACCTGTGACGCCCCGTGCCCTCAGCGGCCCGGACCGTCACTGAAAACTCTATTACTTGCTTCTTTAGCTTTTACTTATACTTCCTCTTTGAAACCGATACTTAAACTTGCTTCTTTTAATACCATAAATTTAGAGGGATTTTTTTTTTATACGCATACGTATTTACTATTCACATACGTATACTATTAAAATGCGGAATTTGAAAAACATATGGATTTCAAATATACATACACACTTATATACTTGTTTATCTGATTAATATTCACCAGACACTATTTAAATATACTACTCATACATATACCGTTTACTGTTCTAAAATACCGTTTAACCTTTACTATTCAAAATACTATTTAACTGTCATCATTCAAAATATTATTTACTCATACTGTGCGGAAGAATACTCGCGGTGTATCCATAACCTCATCCTCACATCCACCTCCTCCACCATCATCGTCCCTTGATGTTTACGCTATAGGATGCTTACCTACAGCATGAACACACTCCGTGAGCTTTACGCCCAGTAACTACAACATGTTAACCGCAAAACATGTTTAGAACATAGTACATACTTAAAATCATAAGCATGACATATATCACTTAATAAATCACATACCATATAAGCATATCACATATCAGCTCACATATCATGTCATCACATAACATGTCATAACAGTGAATATAAAACTTCACATACTTTATGCATGACAGAAGCATCGTGTACTGTATGCACTCTACTGAAAAAGAAAGCATAGCGAACTATAACTAATGCATGGTCCGGTTATGTTCATTTATGCTTCAAACTTCTTTTTTCTTTTCTTGTCTACTTAGGGCCCATGTGTCAGTACCGTGTGCGCGCAGACCAACGGTAACGCCCGAGGTCAACTAATGCCGAAGAGCCATCAACTGATGCTCAACTTTTGGCCTTAACTTTCTTTAACTGGAAACCCCTTCGACTGAAGGAGCGGGTACGACACACCTATTTATTTCTATCTTGTTTAACTGTTCTAGCCATACGCTTCTCTAAGCTGTCCCCAATCCTACGCGGTAGGGATCTATGGCTTCTATCTTGTTCTTTCATCAATCTACTCGATTGTGAAACTATATGCTCTTATGTATGCTGTGCAGTATCGTGTGCAAGATACATACTTAAAATACTGGAAAAGCATCATTTTAAATTCATTTTATCCATGCTGTAGGCGGAGTTGTACTTACCTGTCAGCAGACAGTTTATACTCTCACATTCGTCACAATACAGGTACCTCCCTGTAATCATAATGCATTACATTAACATTCATTCTTAGGTCACCGTGGTCATTAGTGACGAATAAAAATTCTCGTTATGTGGTATCGATCCTTATCAGTACTAATTGCTCTCTTCTTAAGAATTTGATTTTCTAATCATTGTTAATTAATTTACCCAATAAATTAATTAACATCGCTCTTAGGTCACTCTATCGTTAGGAAATAATAAACTTATCGTTGTGTGGTACCGATGCCTATCGGTACCCAACTGCTCTACTTTGGGAAATTTGATATCTAATTTTTAATCGTGCTTGATTAATTTGTCTACTTGACAAATTAATCACTGTCTCTCACTATACCATTCAGACTTGGTCCTTGACTGGCTAATCGACCAGTCAACTAACTGAATACCTCCCGTATGACCATTTAGCCTGTCGGGTTACCGTAACCGATGTAATCGCCCCAAATTTTATACTTCGATCGCACCCGTCCCTCGGGTGGCACTATTCTGATCTAGGGGTCGTTTTCTTACATTACGAAATTTCTAGTTGGGCGGTTCACTAATCCTGTAAACGTCCGTCCTTCTTTCCCGGACCTAGGTCATCGAGGGGGCTCGGGTTTCCATCCCGATCACATTTTCAACCCTCGTTTCCTAAAATACCCCTTTGTGCCGTTTTCAAAATTTCGGCAACATTTCCGCTTAATTTTTGGGTTTCCGACGTTTAGGAAACGTCTCAAAACCATCTAACCTATTCTAACCTGCCACGTACTAAACCAGAGGCCTAATTTTTACGTAAAAGCTCCGCTTTTTACGTAAAATATTCACATTTCTTCACATTCTCTTTTTCGACATTTCATCCATTTTTCTTACAATTCCTCAAGTCAGTAAATCATAATTCATACATAATTATTTCTAATAATAAATTGAGGAATCAAGGGATCAAAACCACTACCAAAATCATTCCCGTCGGCGGTCGGACGAACCGTTCGGTTTCAACCGCACAATCTTTGAATCGACGTTCTCCACTTTTGAAACTCCGGTTTGCAAATCCGATGCCGCGGATGTGTCCGGAACGTCGAAAATAGGCCAACGGGCCATTCTTCAATTTTCGGTCTCCGGGTCGCCGTTGACCGGCGTTGACCGTCGTTGACCGGGTGTTGACCGGCGTTGACCACGGCGGCGATGGGAGTGGTGACCACCATCTTGAAGAGCTCGACGAGAGGAACCCATTGGTGGTGTCAATTTCACCAATCAAAGCTCCTATCACCGGAAATCGGCCCTCGAAAAGTCGGCGACGGCGGCGGTGTTGGATCTTCATTTTCCGGCGTTGTTGCCCAAAATTGATTTGGGGCTTTTGATCTACGTGTTGTTCTGAGCATTTTGATACCGACCTTGCAACTCAACTCCGCCGGAATAGTGAGATCCGACGGCGGCGACGGCGAACCTTGGGCAGCGCGATCCGGCAGCTGTTGACGTGAAAGGAAGCCTGGGTTTTGTTCTACTCTTCACCACGAATCCATTGGGACCAGAATCGTGGCATTTGGACGTTGGACGGCGGAGATACGGCGGTTTGAAAAATTCGGCCACCGACGGCTTTGGGCGGCGCGTGCGGCGTGGTCCGGCGTCGGTTCGGTCGACTCGGCCCACCGTTGGAATCAGCTCGTCGAGAGCTTTCCAATGGTGCCGGCGGTGTCGAAAACGGAGGTCGGATTCGACTGATGGTTACTGTTCATCCTCGTGTGGTGTTGGGGGAGGAAATGGGATTTGAAAAAATTATGGGGGCTATTTTTCAATAGTCCCAAAAATTTTGTCCTTTTATACTAATTTTTTGAAAAATTTTAAGATAGGCTATACTGACTAATTTGGGCGTGCTGAACCCAAATATATCAGTTTTATCTTCATCCGAGGTCGTCTCGACCAGTTTCCCGATACTGCATGGTTCCCGGTCAAAAATTACTTTTTTGTGCTCAAATGACTAATTTGAGTATTCTGATTCCAAATATATCAGTTTTATATCAAGAAAAGGTCATCTTGACCAATTTCTTGATACTGTGGTTAGGCCTACACTGTGTTGACACTGTGCACGCATAACGAGGTGTTTCGCGTGAAATTTCAAACACAGTCTCTCTTGACTAATTTGGACGTGCTGATTTCAAATTTATCAGTTTTACGTCCATCTGCGGTCTTCTAGACCAGTTTTCGAGATCTGTATGACCCCGTCTTGAAAAACGTGTCAGGTGCTCGATTGACTAATTTAGGCGTCCTGAGTCTAAATATATCAGTTTTGGGGCGAGAAAAGGTCGTCTTGACCCTCATCCCGATACTGCGTATCTTTTAAACAAAATCTATATTTTGTGCTCAATTGACCAGATTGAGCCTGCTGACTATTAATATATCAGTTTTATGTCAGATAAAGGCCGTCTTGGCCACTAACCTGACACTGCATATCACACTATTCACTATTCACTATTCACTATCTGACTGACTAATCTGAGCGTTCTGACTCCGATTTTGTCAGTCTATGGGCGAGAAGAGGTCATCTAGACCACTTTTCTCGATACTGTACATCTATTAGGGCAATTATCACTGCTGCGCTCAGATGACCAGTCTGAGCGTACTGATGACTAGCTCATCAGTTCTGTATCATGAAATGGTCGTCTAGACCGGTTTCTTGATATTGCGTTTCTCAATGCATACTCACATAATAGGGTGGACCGATTTCACTGTCGGTTGCCCCTTTCACTGCATAAATAGTAATTAAACGTTACTATACTCGTTTAATTCATTCAACTGAAAAGCACACTGTGCTTATTAACTTAATTACATCATTACATAGTAATTAAGTTTCATGATTCATGAGAGTCATTACAGTGGCTCTCGGCTCATTACACAGCCTTCTACACGGACTCTTACACGTGCGTGTGCAACGCAACACGGGCGTGTACATTTCGAACACGGGCGTGTACTAGTTGAGACTACTCAACACGGCCATGTCTTTGAAACACATTCATCTATCTGAGCGGTACACCGCCTCTTACACAGTCGTGTACTTGACCATGTTTCTTAAATTTGCTAAAAGACATTAAATTATGTCCATTTTATTCCTTTGTGACTTATTACATGGTAAGTAGGTGCCATGAAAATGGCGGTCATTACAACCTACCCCCCTTACAAAATTTTCGTCCTCGAAAATTAGAATAATTCCAGGACGTCTCTTCTCATGTCTTCTTCCCATTCTCATGTGGTTTCCTCAACACTATGATTCCGCCACAACACTTTTACTAGCGGTATACTTTATTCCTAAGTACCTTCTCCTCTCTGAAGAGGATCCGCACGGGTCTCTCCTCGTATGTCGGATCAGCGTATACTACAATGGATTCTTGGCTAAGAACATGGGAGCTATCTGGCACGTACTTCTTCAGCATCAAGATGTTGTGCACTGTAGCTAACTCGGGAGGAAGCGTTAGTCTATAAGCCACCTTCCCGACTTTCTCTATTATCTCAAGGGTCCTATGTACCTAGGACTAAGCTTTCCTTTCTTTTCAATGCACATTACTCCTTTCATGGGTGTCGCTACTTGAAACTCGAGGGGTCTATGGTGCTTATCGTCGAAATTCTTCTGTCGACTGTGCGTTGTATCTTACGTTTTTCGTATCAGCTTCACGTCTACCATGGTATTCTTGATGATGTCTGAGCTAACTAGTCGGTTCTCTCCAAACTGGTACTAATGAGCTAGAGATCTGCATTTCCTTCTACAAAGTGTCTCGTACGATGCCATTCCTATCTAGGAATAGTAGTTGCTGTTGTACGAGAACTCGCTCAATGGTAGCTTCTGATTCCAATTTCCTTTGAAGTCTAGGACGCAGGTCTCAACATGTCCTCTAACATCTGTATGGTCCTCTTAGACTAACAGTCAGTCTGAGGATGAAATGCTATGCTGAACTCTCACTTGGACCGTAATGTAGCCTGAACACTTCGCCAAAAATCTGGAGGTAAAGTGTCCACTACGATCTGAGACGATAGACTCTGGTACTCTGTGCCGTTTCACGAACTGTGCCGCATAGATTTCTACTAGTCGTTCCACCGAATAGCTAACTTTCATTGCTAAAAATTTAGCTGATTTCGTCAGTCTATCTATAATCACCCAGATTGTGTCATTATCGTTTGACGTCTTCGGCAGTCTGACTACGAAATTCATCGTAATCTGGTCCTATTTCCACTTGGGTAGCTTAATTTTCTACGATTATCCTGCTGGGCACTGGTGTTCTGCCTTAACCTTCTAACACGTAAGGTATCTGGCGATGAACTCGACAATGTCATTCTTCATTCCAAACCACCAAAAGCTTTCCTTCAGGTACTTGTACATCTTATTCGCCATCGAATGTACGAAATATGACGTCTTGTAAGGTTCTAAAAAGATTCGCTTCGTGAGTTCTTCATTTTTCATAACACACACTCTACCTCTGTAGCAGAGTACGTCGTCCTTAGGGATCTTAAACTCTGAATCCTTGTTCTCTATAGCTTCCTTTCTGGGCTTAAGCAAGGACAAATCGAAACCTTGACCGATCTTGATCTCTTCTTGGAGCGTCGATTGGAGGGTCATGTCAGACAATCTCCCTATCAAAATCTTGATCTCGCTGTCACATAGCTCCTTTGTAGTGCTCCTGACAAGGCACTAATAGTCATAGGCATAGTAATATACTTCTGACTCCGTGCTTCGGCAACCTTATTGGCTTTCCCCGGATGGTATAGGATCTCACGGTCGTAATCCTTACCAACTCTAGCCATCTACGCTGCCTCATGTTGAGCTCTTTCTGCGTGAAGATACATTTGAGGCTCTAGTGGTCGATGTAAATCTCGCACGTGACTCCGTACAGGTAGTGCCTCCATGCTTTTATCGTAAAAACTATCGCTACTAGCTCCAGATCACGCGTTGGGTAGCTCTTCTCAAGGTTTTTGAGTTGTCGTGAAGCATACGCGACTACTCTACCACTCTGCATCAACACAGTTTCCAACTTGGTTTTAGATGCGGCGCTTAAATCACAAAGCTTCCCTGACCAACATTTGAAATGGTCAGCATTGGAGCGCTTATGAGTCTTCATTTCAGCTCTTGAAAGCTTTCCTCACACTTGTCGATTCACTTATACCTCTTTCGCTTCTTGGTGAGCGCTGTGAGCGGAGCAGCTAACTTTGAGTAGCCTTCGACTAAGTGTAGGTAGCATCCTGTTAGTTTAAAGAAATTGTGAATTCCCGTTACGTTCCTCTGAGCTAGCCACGTGCTAACTGCATCAATTTTCATCAGATCCATAGATACTCCTTCCTTGGGGTCTACGTGGCCTAGGAAATGGACCTTCTCCAGTCAAAACTCGTACTTGGAGAACTTGGCGTATAACTGATGGTCCTGTTACATGCGCAAAATGATCCCTTATCTATTTAGTCCTTTAGCTGGGCTTGGAGCTCCTTTAACTCTACAGGGCCCATTCCATAGGGGGCCTCAAAGATGGGGTTGATTCTAGTAGACGTTCAGTCTCGAACGAGATCCCGCGCTCTGGTTTGAGTCCTACAAGATCTTCTGGAAATATCTCTATGAATTCCCTGACTATCGGTACGTTGTCGGGTCCTATCTCTATTCCTTGAGTCTTATCTGCTACGTATACTAGGAAGTCCGTGCATCCACTGGATAGCATCTCGCGAGCCTTCACTGCTGATATCATCGTCTTTGGTTGCTCTGGCGACAAACCCTTATAGATGAACTTTTCACATCCGATTGGTTCGAAAACGATTTTCCGCCTTCAACAGTTTATGACAACGTTGTGTCCTAAGCTTTTTTTTTTTTTTTGGCAGAATCCGATGATGCAACGAATGGGTGGCTCCAGAATCAAGTAGAACTAACGCATCAAAGTTGGCGATAGAAAGCTGGCCTATCACCATTGCAGAAGTTACAGCTTCAACCTCACTCCCCGTGTAAGCATAGATTCTCTCTTAGCTGTCTAAAGCTTTCAGTATACCTTGTGTGATTGAAGGGTCTTCGATCCTGGTCTGGTTGGTGTGAAGTTGATTATTCTCAGTGCGGGGTTGATTCTGCAGGTTGGAGTGGCAATTTTTTTTTTGGCATAGTGGCCTTCCTTGCCACAGATGAAACAACCACTTGCTCTCTGCTTGCATTCTCCTAGGTGCCTCTTTCCGCATCTAGTGCACGTCGGGTATTGGCTGTCATTCCTTCCTGGTCGTCTCTCTTCTGGGGAAATTCTTCTGTGAATCTTGATTGCCTTAATTCCCCTTTTCTCTTGTTGTTGTTATGGGAATGCCTACTATTCTGGCCGGTTCCCACATTCTGCCCTCTGTATTGTGACTCGGGGTTCTGCTTCTCCTGAGCCTACTCGGCTTGCGTTTTCTCCTCCTTTCGTGCCTTAAAATTCTACGCCTTTCGCTCCTTATCATGAACCAATCAGTACTCGGCTCAAATAGCCTTGCTAACACATTCTACTAGTGTCGCTGGTTCGTGGCTTCAGCTACAGACCCAAACTGCGATTTCCGTTCTGAACATCTTCAGCATTCGTCTAACTCTCTCCTTTTAGTCGGTACCAAATCTGGACAAAGTTGAGCCAACTGCTCAAACTTCTTGACTGCCTCTATAATAGTCATACTACCTTGCTGCAGGTTGTCAAACTCGTCTTACTGCACTACTAGTGCTTCCTCGTTAAAGTACATCTCCTTGAATTCCTCAATGAAATCGCTCCAGCTCATCTCTCTAATGTTCCTCCTAATGGTTACCATCTTCTACCACTAACGCGCCTCATTGCGCAGGGTGAAAGATGTGCACATCACTTTCTTTCTCTATCTGTTAACCCTATAAAATCCAAGATTACTTGGATATCTGTTAGCCAATCATCGACCTCTATAGGGATGGTGATTCCTAAGAATTCTAACGCTTTCATGCGTCAGAATCTCTGATATAAGTCACCTTCCCTAGGGATTGACAGAAAACAATTGCTGCTATGAAAGCAGCCATTACTATGGGTGCTAGTGCTTCCTGAGGTGGAGGAGCTGCTTGCTCCCTCAGAGTTTCTGGGCTGCTAGAGCCTCATGTGCTGGCATCTCTACTGACTGTGGTGCCTGGGGTTGCTGGCCCAGCTGTTCTCTAAGCTGGTTTAGCTTCCGCTGCTGGTTCTCCATCATCTCTCGCATGGCTGCGATCTGTGCTATCAACTCATCCTCTCGGGATGCTGGGTTTAACTAAGCTCTCGTTCTTGTCATGTTTTCCTATGTAACCCTATCGTACAGCAGGAAAGGAAAATGTAAGTCTCTTAAATTCTGTACTTGGGACTCGTATCACATATCATTTTCTTTCTTACTTAACAATCTTACTTAAACGTTATGGATATAAATATACACACTATATCCATCTTTCTTTCTCTCATACTGTGATGTTCAATACAATTGCCGCATTGTATTGGGACATCGTCTGAGTGCTAGGATTCGTCCTGCACTTTCTGTCATATCATACTCACACTGTGGAAAAAATTTATATCTGGCCCCTAGGGCAAAGCTTTACTACTTATCTCATAATATATTTCACATAATATATATACATATATTCAAGATTCTAGTTCAGTGGGAGTGACACACACTTCCCTTATACGATCCCAACGAGTACATTATGCTATAACTGACGGGGGAGAGCTACTGCTTCCCTCTATATATTTTCAAAACTAACATTCTCGCAGAAGGGTTACTACTATTGGAAGGACAATCCTGATTCAGTATCAGGCATCTCCTCATCGTCACTATCGCTAAGTGAGTACTCCTCTGGGTTCTCCTCTCCCTCATCGTCGGGATGGGCGTCGGAAAGAGTCTCGTTATCTTCCTCCTTCATGGGGTGTTCGGGAGACATACGGGCTGGTTCGGGTTCTCCATCGGCTCCCTATTGCCCTCGTGTACTTCTGGCTGGTGCTCAACCATGAACTCTTCGTTGGCCAGTTGGGGTGCTGGTTCTATTTGGTCACCTTCCATAATGGCGGCTGCTATAATGCCTTGGGCTTGTGTAGGGTTCCTGGGGTTGAGCACTTTTCTCTCGGCATTCACTATCTCCTTGATAAGGCTTGCTAGTCCTGCTTGATTGCTCTTCTAATTCTGTTTGGCAAGGTCTCTTTCTCTCTTTGGGTCTTCTCCTGTCTTGATCCACTTTTGTCTCGGCATGTATTGTAGAAGTCCATTTCGGTTCCTTGTAGCGAACAACATACGTTAGAACTGTATCACCGGACATCAGCTGCAGTCTTTCAGTCCGATGAACAAATTCTCGTATATCCATAACTCTAGGGAACTTAGGCGGTTTCACTCCCCGCTTGCCCATAAAGAAAAACTGAGGCTGATGCTGGACTGCTCTCAGAGATTGGCTCGATCGTGGTATAGCGAAACTCGACGCAGTTAAGAGCTCATCTTGGTCATAAGGATCCCAATACACACGAGAGTATCTTCCTGAGAGATATCAACAGCTAACAGGACTCAGTTATCCTGATCAATGGCGTACAATCAGGGAATCACTTTGATAACGTGAAACCAGTCCTCACATTCTCATGGAGTGCAGGAGTACTGTTTGCCACTCGAAACTTAGTGGACAACTAGCCTTGAAGATCGGTACAACTCGGGCAGCAATCCATGTTCTTTCTCTGAGCAGTTCTCTAGCACTGCACGGTCGTGATTTTTCGTATAATGATCTCAGCATCTTTTCATCTTATCCTCGCCATCATAGATTTCGTCGTGTCATTACTATAAAATGTTATCTTCAATAGATAAACATTTACTGACTAAAAAAATAAAACTAACTTACTTGGACAGATAAGGTAGGCATGCGGTGTGACGACCAGAGAATTTTAGCGGTGTAACCTAATTTAATCTAGGGTTTTCTATGAGTTCTGTAAGTAAGAATGTAAAGAAACACTATGGTTGTAATTAGACAAATTATAGTGTTGATAGAAATAAATAAATGTTTTGGAGGAAATTAAAATCTCCAAAAATAAGTAGAGAATAAAGTATATGAGTAAGAAAGTGAATTCAGGCCCAAAACGCTCAAAAAGGAGTAGTTTCGGTATCTGAACAGTATAAAGATAAGAATATGGCAAGTCAAAGTAAGAGCACAGTAAGAAAAGTACAAATATATGTATATAATAATTTGTACTATTTAAAGAATGAAATAGATGTATTTATATTGTTTAGAATATATTAAAATGTTCTAACAATACTGACGAGTAAGAATTCAGTGTTGGAAAAATTCACTGAGTTGAAACGGGTGAAACGGTGCCAAAACCGGCATTGAAACCCTAACCGGAGCTCAAAAAGACGGTAAACTTCCGGGATTGATTTTGATCAAACGGAAGCAATTTAAATTGATCCGACTGCACAGGAGACCTCAGGAACACGCCGGGACGATTTCAGGAAAATTTCGACTCGAACCGGCATCGGTCAAAAAGTAGTCGAATTAATGTGAATAGTAAAAGTCAAAGTCAACTTTCACTTTTGCATTTATGACATCATAAATCCATTTACCAAATGGAAAGAAATATGGTGTTAGGTAGGATGAATGGCCATGATTTAATTTGCTTTTGATCTAAAGGCCAAGATTTGGCCAAAAATATACCTTTTTAATTTTTGAAAAAGGGAGAAAGTATTAGGGTGAAAGGTGCCTAATTTTCATTGGTGGATAGCCAAATTAATTGGCTTTCTTCCATGCATAAGTCGGCAAGTTTGGGAATAAAGTGGCCGAAGCCAATTTTCAAGCAAACAACCAAAGAAAATTTTCTAAGTTATTCTCCATGGTGAGCCGTGAGTGACCAAAGGAGAACTAAGCTATTTCTTCAAGTTTTCTATACAAAAAGTGTGGCAGAACATCACTTGAAGACAAAGGAAGAAAGTAAACAAGGTAACTTCCCTTGGATTGAAAATTTTCTTGGTTTTTCTTCATGAAAACCGTGGGGTGAATAGTGAATTAAGATGGAAAATTTTTGGTTGTTTTTCATTAAGTTGATGAAGGGTTTTGTTAAGGTTGTAATAAGTAAGAAAACCATGTAAATTGTTTAAAGAAAAACCAAATTTTGGTTGGTTTTTTAAAGGAAAATCCGTGGGTTACCTTAGGTAACCAATGAGAAAAAGTTGTGGTTAATTGCTAACATGCTTTCTAAGTTGAAATTGGTGAAGAATAAAGCATGAATTTCATTATGGAAAAGTTTGAAAAAAAAATTTTGTTGTACATTACCTAAAGTGGCCGTGGGAAATACTTAGGGTTTTGGTGAAAATTTTGCATGTTTCATATGATGTTTGGTTAATTGAAATCATGCATTTTATGATGTGAATGATGAAATTTTGATTGAAAGCATGAAACAAAAATGATGGCATGTGTTTTCTTAATGTGGCCGTGAGTTATGGGAGGCTTAAAAACCCTAAGAATTTGGTTGAAAAGTACAAGGAAATGGGCTTGAAAAAGTGTTAGAAAAATGGCATTGAATAGCCTAAAAAGTGGTTGAAAAGTTTGAGAAATTTTGGTTCGGTTTGGTGGTGAAAACTGAAACCAAATTAAGGGCAAAATTGTGAAAAAAATTTTGTAATGTGGGTGATAATGTGAAATTGGAGATTTGTGAGCTTTTATGTAAAAGTTTGGAAAACTTTTACATAAAATAGGCTTGTGGTATAGTACGTGGCAGGTACATATGGTTCGAGGCGTACCTAACGCCGGTAGCCTTAAAATTACGCCGAAATGCTGCTGAAATTTCGAAAACGGCTTTCGGGGTAAAATAGGAATTAAAAATAAAAGTTTAGGGTCGGGTCGGAAACCCGAGTCCCTAACGGAAAATTGAATAAGGAAAACCTAAGGGGTGGTTCGTGAATAGTAACCCGTCCCCTAAAAATGTAAAATGCGAGTGAAACGGAAAACCGACCCCGAGGGGGGGGCGTTTTTGGAAATAAAATAAAGGTCCGAGTCGGGAACGGAAAATCCGAGCCTCGGAGACCTAGGTCGGGAATGTCTAGATGAACGTTTTAAATGCTAGTGAAACGTTCATTTGAGGCTCCGAAACGATAGAAAATCACTAAACCGACGTAAGGGTCGGAATAGTGCTTCCCGAGGGTCGGGAAAGTGAAAAATGGAAATAAAATAGAAGCAAACCCGGTAATGATTAGAAAAGAGTCAGAAAAGTTCCTGAGGGCCAAAAATGCAGTCTGGATCAATAAAATTCCGTCAGGGGCAAAACTGCAATTTTGCCAAAATATAGGGGCAAAATCGTAATTTTACAAAAGTTGGGAAAAATTGGGAAAATGATAAATAAAGCCCAAAAAGTTGTAAATAGGTTCTATTTAAGCTTTTTAATGAAAAATAAAAGCTATAAATGGAAATGAAATTAACAGACAAAGTTTGTCTGTAGGATCCAAAAATCGACCTACAAGGAGGGCGATCAAAGATCCTAGAGAGAAAAGGAGAAGAGATTGATAAGGTAAGTACAGACATTTAATTGTCTACTCACGAATGGACTTACCATAAAGTTGTGTTATATATATATACACATTTAAGCTATTCAGTTTGTGACATGATACTAACATGTTCACGAGAATGGTAAGCAAGATTAGAAAAAGAAAAGAGGAATAAGTTAAGTCAGATAATAAGACTTAAAAGTTAAGGTTGGCGTACCGGCCTCCCCAGTTGTGAGGTTCCCAGATAGCCTCCACCCCAGAAGTGTGGCGCTGCCTCGTTAATAATGAGGTAGTTTATGGCATGACTTACTACCTATAAGGTCAGTAGTCCAGAGATGACCTTAGGGTTGATCGGTGGGTCGCTCCCCTGATCCTCTATTGGTCTGCACACACTAGGTACGTCCAACCACGGGCCCACAAGTGAAAGATTAAGCAGATAAAGTAAAGCAAAGAAAAGAAAGAAATAGAATAGAAAGAACAAGCAGTATAGGACTAAATAAAATAATTGGTCCTAAGTTGACTAACCCTAGAGTGGTCTATTCAGCTTATTTACTTGTATGTATGTTTGTACTTACTGAGCTTTAGCTCATTAGTCTATTCGTGCTGTAGGTAATAAAGGAAAACAACCAGCAGTATGAAACAAGAGTAGCGGACTGGCAGGCAGATCCCAGCGATGTCATGGACGGGTTATGGTTCCGTTTCGCAGAATTCCGCTGTACTCAAGGTGTAAAAGAAAGAAAGTGTAATAGTGAGATATATGTATAAAGACAAGAAAAGAGGGTAGTATGTAAAGTAGTGAAACAAGCTTAAAAGTATGTTTCTATTTTTACGTACTTTAAAGTAACAAGACTCCAAAATATATTTTGGGAAAAAGTATTAAGAAGTACGTATATATTTATTTATACACAATTTTCAAGAGTTAGTAGTTTCCTCCAGTTAAAAAAAAAATAAAAATAAAAAAAAAATATTCCTAGCTTTTCAAGAACAAATCTTTTAAACCCCAAGGAGAAGAAAGTTATAGAGACAAGCAAGCTAAGTAAGACTAAGCGAAGAATAAAGAAAGCAAGCAAGATAAGGTGGACGACCTAAGCTAGAGGGGTCGCCCACATGCGGTGATGTGAGGTAGGATGGCAGGAAACCTCCCTGATACCAACTGTGACGCCCCGTGCCCTCAGCGGCCCGGACCGTCACTGAAAACTCTATTACTTGCTTCTTTAGCTTTTACTTATACTTCCTCTTTGAAACCGATACTTAAACTTGCTTCTTTTAATACCATAAATTTAGAGGGATTTTTTTTATACGCATACGTATTTACTATTCACATAAGTATACTATTAAAATGCGGAATTTGAAAAACATAAGGATTTCAAATATACATACACACTTATATACTTGTTTATCTGATTAATATTCACCAGACACTATTTAAATATACTACTCATACATATACCGTTTACTGTTCTAAAATACCGTTTAACCTTTACTATTCAAAATACTATTTAACTGTCACCATTCAAAATATTATTTACTCATACTGTGCGGAAGAATACTCGCAGTGTATCCATAACCTCATCCTCACATCCACCTCCGCCACCATCATCGTCCCTTGATGTTTACGCTATAGGATGCTTACCTACAGCATGAACACACTCCGTGAGCTTTACGCCCAGTAACTACAACATGTTAACCGCAAAACATGTTTAGAACATAGTACATACTTAAAATCATAAGCATGACATATATCACTTAATAAATCACATACCATATAAGCATATCACATATCAGCTCACATATCATGTCATCACATAACATGTCATAACAGTGAATATAAAACTTCACATACTTTATGCATGACAGAAGCATCGTGTACTGTATGCACTCTACTGAAAAAGAAAGCATAGCGAACTATAACTAATGCATGGTCCGGTTATGTTCATTTATGCTTCAAACTTCTCTTTTCTTTTCTTGTTTACTTAGGGCCCATGTGTCAGTACCGTGTGCGCGCAGACCAACGGTAACGCCCGAGGTCAACTAATGCCGAAGAGCCATCAACTGATGCTCAACTTTTGGCCTTAACTTTCTTTAACTGGAAACCCCTTCGACTGAAGGAGCGGGTACGACACACCTATTTATTTCTATCTTGTTTAACTGTTCTAGCCATACGCTTCTCTAAGCTGTCCCCAATCCTACGCGGTAGGGATCTATGGCTTCTATCTTGTTCTTTCATCAATCTACTCGATTGTGAAACTATATGCTCTTATGTATGCTGTGCAGCATCGTGTGCAAGATACATACTTAAAATACTGGAAAAGCATCATTTTAAATTCATTTTATCCATGCTGTAGGCGGAGTTGTACTTACCTGTCAGCAGATAGTTTATACTCTCACCTTCGTCACAATACAGGTACCTCCCTGTAATCATAATGCATTACATTAACATTCATTCTTAGGTCACCGTGGTCATTAGTGACTAATAAAAATTCTCGTTATGTGGCATCGATCCTTATCAGTACTAATTGCCCTCTTCTTAAGAATTTGATTTTCTAATCATTGTTAATTAATTTACCCAATAAATTAATTAACATCGCTCTTAGGTCACTCTATCGTTAGGAACTAATAAACTTATCGTTGTGTGGTATCGATGCCTATCGGTACCCAACTGCTCTACTTTGGGAAATTTGATATCTAATTTTTAATCGTGCTTGATTAATTTGTCTACTTGACAAATTAATCACTGTCTCTAACTATCCCATTCAGACTTGGTCCTTGACTGGCTAACCGACCAGTCAACTGACTGAATACCTCCCGTATGACCATTTAGCCTGTCGGGTTACCGTTACCGATGTAATCGCCCCAAATTTTATACTTCGATTGCACCCGTCCCTCGGGTGGCACTATTCTGATCTAGGGGTCGTTTTCTTACATTACGAAATTTCTAGTTGTGCGGTTCACTAATCCTGTAAACGTCCGTCCTTCTTTCCCGGACCTAGGTCATCGAGGGGGCTCGGGTTTCCATCCCGATCACATTTTCAGTCCTCGTTTCCTAAAATACCCCTTTGTGCCGTTTTCGAAATTTCGGCAGCATTTCAGCTTAATTTTTGGGTTTCCGGCATTTAGGAAACGTCTCAAAACCATCTAACCTATTCTAACCTGCCACGTACTAAACCAGAGGCCTAATTTTTACGTAAAAGCTCCGCTTTTTAAGTAAAAATATTCACATTTCTTCACATTCTCTTTTTCGACATTTCATCCCTTTTTCTTACAATTCCTCAAGTTAGTAAACCATAATTCATACATAATTATTTCTAATAATAAATTGAGGAATCAAGGGATCAAAACCACTACCAAAATCATTCCCGTCGGCGGTCGGCCGAACCGTTCGGTCTCGACCGCACAATCTTTGAATCGACGTTCTCCACTTTTGAAACTCCGGTTTGCAAATCCGATGCCGCGGATGTGTCCGGAACGTCGAAAATAGGCCAACGGGCCATTCTTCAATTTTCGGTCTCCGGGTCGCCGTTGACCGGCGTTGACCGCCGTTGACCGGTGTTGACTTGCCGTTGACTGGCGTTGACCACGGCGACGATGGGAGTGGTGACCACCATCTTGAAGAGCTCGACGAGAGGAACCCATTGGTGGTGTCAATTTCACCAATCGAGGCTCCTTCGAAAAGTCGGCGACGGCGGCGGTGTTGGATCTTCATTTTCCGGCGTTGTTGCCCAAAATTGATTTGGGGCTTTTGATCTACGTTTTTTTCTGAGCATTTTGATACCGACCTTGCAACTCAACTCCGCCGGAATAGTGAGATCCGACGGCGGCGACGGCGAACCTTGGGCGGCGCGATCCGGCGGCTGTTGACGTGAAAGGAAGCCTGGGTTTTGTTCTACTCTTCACCACGAATCCATTGGTTCCGGAATCGTGGCATTTGGACGTCGGACGGCGGAGATACGGCGGTTTGAAAAATTCGGCCATCGACAGCTTTGGGCGGCACGTGCGGCGTGGTCCGGCGTCGGTTCGGTCGACTCGGCCCACCGTTGGAATCAGCTCGTCGAGAGCTTTCCAATGGTGCCGGCGGTGTCGAAAACGGAGGTCGGATTCGACTGATGGTTACTGTTCATCCTCGTGTGGTGTTGGGGGAGGAAATGGGATTTGAAAAAATTATGGGGGCTATTTTTCAATAGTCCCAAAAATTTCGTCCTTTTATACTAATTTTTTGAAAAATTTTAAGATAGGCTATACTGACTAATTTGGGCGTGCTGAACCCAAATATATCAGTTTTATCTTCATCCGAGGTCGTCTCGACCAGTTTCCCGACACGGCATGGTTCCCGGTCAAAAATTACTTTTTGTGCTCAAATGACTAATTTGAGCATTCTGATTCCAAATATATCAGTTTTATATCAAGAAAAGGTCATCTTGACCAATTTCTTGATACTGTGGTTAGGCCTACACTGTGTTGACACTGTGCACGCATAACGAGGCGTTTCGCGTGAAATTTCAAACACAGTCTCTCTTGACTAATTTGGACGTGCTGATTTCAAATTTATCAGTTTTACGTCCATCTGCGGTCTTCTAGAACAGTTTTCGAGATCTGTATGACCCCGTCTTGAAAAACGTGTCAGGTGCCCGATTGACTAATTTAGGCGTCCTGAGTCTAAATATATCAGTTTTGGGGCGAGAAAAGGTCGTCTTGACCCTCATCCCGATACTGCGTATCTTTTAAACAAAATCTACATTTTGTGCTCAATTGACCAGATTGAGCCTGCTGACTATTAATATATCAGTTTTATGTCAGATAAAGGCCGTCTTGGCCACTAACCTGACACTGCGTATCACACTGTTCACTAATCACTATTCCCTATCTGACTGACTAATCTGAGCGTTCTGACTCCGATTTTGTCAGTCTCTGGGCGAGAAGAGGTCATCTAGACCACTTTTCTCCATACTGTACATCTATTAGGGCAATTATCACTGCTGCACTCAGATGACCAGTCTGAGCGTACTGATGACTAGCTCATCAGTTCTGTATCATGAAATGGTCGTCTAGAACGGTTTCTTGATATTGCGTGTCTCAACGCATACTCACATAATAGGGTGGACCGATTTCACTGTCGGTTGCCCCTTTCACTGCATAAATAGTAATTAAACGTTACTATACTCGTTTAATTCATTCAACTGAAAAGCACACTGTGCTTATTAACTTAATTACATCATTACATAGTAATTAAGTTTCATGATTCATGAGAGTCATTACAGTGGCTCTCGGCTCATTACACAGCCTTCTACACGGACTCTTACACGTGCGTGTACAACGCAACACGGGCGTGTACATTTCGAACACGGGCGTGTACTAGTTGAGACTACTCAATACGGCCATGTCTTTGAAACACATTCATCTATCTGAGCGGTACACCGCCTCTTACACAATCGTGTACTTGACCATGTTTCTTAAATTTGCTAAAAGACATTAAATTATGTCCATTTTATTCCTTTGTGACTTATTACATGGTAAGTAGGTGCCATGAAAATGGCGGTCGTTACAGTACCGCTCCCAGTCATGTACTATTTACCTTCGGGGCTATGAGATTAAGGCTGTGGAGGTCAGCACTAATGTACTGCTCCCAGTCATGCGCACTTAAATGGTACTGCCAACCTGAGCTCAAAACCAGAACATAAGCAAGATAATTACCTAAAACTGAAACTATGCCATAATTGAGCATAAGACAGTTTAGTGAGAGTACTAACATCGCGGTAGATGTACTGTTGTGACACTGTGTTGTGGTCAACCTTACTATTCACATATGAATAGTGGTCAAAGGTACTATTCACGTTCAAACATGCAAGAAATAAAATTTCTATAAATAGACTATTCACGATGAATAGTCTATTTATAGAAATTTTATTTCTTGCATGTTTGAACTTACTGAGCCTGTAGCTCACCATTTTTGCTAATGTTGCAGGTAAGCGACCAGCTTAGTAGCTTGTTTGACTGGATGCGGACGGGATGGCGCGTGTCAAATCGGATAACTGGGCGAGGGATATGGTCCTGCCAGAGTCTTTCCGCTGAGCGATAAAAAAGGAAAGGAAAAAAAAAACAGTCTTTTGTAATATTATATATTTACGAAAGTACTATAATATGTAAATTACTTTGTACTTGCCAACAAAGTAAATAGTGGGAAATGTTTTACATGATGTTTAAAGAAAAAATTTTTTTTCCCAAAAACGTCATGCTTTAAAAAGAAAGAGAGATAAGCTGGCGACCCATGAGAGTACAATCCATCGCAGTTAGCGATAAAGCTCAACTGTAATAGTATTGTATGATCTCTACAAGGGGCGGGCCGCCACAGTTGGTATCAAAGCCAGTTTACGGTTGGTGAAGTTTAGAATACCAATTGCTGCCACAGTTGGTATTAGAGCGGAACTACGATGGATCTAGTTTGGATTACCAACTGCAGTCATAGTTGGTATATCAGAGCAGTGTGACCATATCCTGATTTGACACTTCGCGCATCCTGCACCGCTATCCAAGTAAGTAGTTTACTTAAGTTTAGTTAATTATTTTCTTATGTGAAAATAATTATGTTATAGGTAGCAAGATGACCAGACCTCCTTATGTGAGACCACCGCTACCTCGATCGAGAGGAGTATTACGGGTATGGACGAGACCTATTGTGAGGCCGTCTATGTCCCAACGACCGGTAATTAGACCCCCAGTACCCGAGAGACCTCTAGCACTAGTACCCGCACCAGCACCAGTGCCAGCAGATGTAGTACAGCCACGACCGATAGTTCATCCACCTGTAGTAGTGGACATTCTAGTTGTTGGTGGACGCCAACATATTGGGGTGAGAGTTTCGGCTCGGGCAGTACAGGCATTTCGAGCTAGCAGTCCCCCTATGTTTGACGATGGACGACAGTCAATGGAGGCGAAGGACTGGCTCTATGCCATCGAGAGGATTATGGTGATATGCGACATCGATCGAGATATGTGGATCCAGTTGGCCGTCAGTATGTTTCAGGGAGATGCAAGAGTGTTTTGGCAGTATTGCGACCAGGAGATTTTATTAGGATTCAGTTGGGCTGAGTTCTGTCAGCGATTGGCTGATCAGTTTCCACCTAGGGATCCAGCACCTGCTCCAGCACCTCCAGAGAGACGAGAGGCTGATACACCCGTGTATCCCGGATTCGATGAGGTTAGGGACTATATCCTACAGACAGAGAGGATGGTCATGCTGTCTGGTGAGACGGTGATGTCTTACGCAGCACGATTTGAGGAGACCATTAGGAGAAGATGTCTGTTGCCCAACCTCACTGAAGCAAACTGTTGTGAGCTGTTTTGGAGAGGTTTACCCTTAGAGTTGAGACAAAGGGTAATCAAGCTGTTTCCTCCGACGCTCCAAGAGTTTGTGGTGATGATCAGGACGATCGAGAGAGAGATTCTGATCGAGCATCTGACGCAGAGTCGACGAGAGACACTGGGTCAAGATGAGATGTTTGCACGCATCTTCGGACCGAGAAGAATGATGAATGATCATGAAGCTGGACCGTCTAGACCACGAAGAGGTGATGACTCAGGACAGGGAGCATTGCCTAGGGGCGGTGACGATTCAGATGATCCCGATGACGATGAGGATCCAGAAGAATATCCTCTAGTCCCAGACACAGGGGATGCGTGACTAGTAGATATGTATACATGTACATAAGTAGTTTAGAGAGAAAAGCTCTTTTGTATAGACTTGTGGCCAGGATGTATAAAATGGCCGATGTATATATGACTGGTGATGATTATGTATGACATATAAATGTTTTGTTATGAATGAAATACCAAAATGATTATATGTTGTACGATGATGTGTTACGATGATGTGGCTTTATAGTACCCTAAATTTCGTGAATTGATATGATTTTACGAATGTGGTTATGAAAAAGCTAACGGTGAATTATTGTGCCATAATAGGACAATAGGCAAGATGGTGGATTTACGTAATCGACCAGAGGGACGAGAGCAACGTCCTAATGTTATGGAAAGACTGGATTAGATACAAGCCCTGTTAGAAGCTCAGATGCAAGAAAATGCTAATCTGAGGTGACGGGTAGAGGAGCTAGAACAGAGACAAGGCTCTGAGGGTACCCAAGTAGAACAGGAAGCTGAGGTAGATCCGGATATCCCTCCAGCTGCTGTAAATGAGAGAGTTCCTGAACCACAACTGGTTTTAAATCTGGAACCCCTCTATGAAAGATTCAGGCGTATAAGGCCGCCAGAATTTGAAGGGTCTACAAATCCTCTAGAGGCTGAAGACTGGTTGTCATCCTTGCAAGTGATCATGGAATTTATGAACCTAACCGACAGGGAAAAGGTTGCATGTGCGTCTTTTGTGCTGAGAAAAGATGCTCGTTTTTGGTGGGACACTGTACGAATGAGAAGAGACGTGTCTACCATGAGTTGGGCGGAATTTCTGGAAGAATTTAACCAGAAATATTGTGACCCTGCATCTCTGAGACAACAACAAAAGGAATTCTCAGAATTGACGCAAGGAAATATGTCGGTGAGCGAAGTTTGTCGAAAGTTCGACCAGTTATCTCGTTTATGTCCCTATGTAGTCCCTACTGAGAGGGAGAAAATACAGAAAATGACCGGGATGTTCAGGCCAGAAATTGCTGCGTTAGTAGACACTGGACAAGTACCACCTACTTCTGTAGCAGACTGTGTGAGTCGGGCCATTAGAGCTGAGTTCCACGTAGCCCGACAGAAAGAAGAAAGAGAAAAACACTGGGAGGCCAAGAAGAAGGAGAGGGCTTTGGCAAAGTCTGCACAAGCTGGTTAATCAAGCAAGCCAAGTCAGAATGCTAAACCAAGCCAGGGCAATAGTCAAGGATCCCAGCAAAATAAGAGAAAAGGCAATTTTTCTGGAAATCGCCAGGGAAATAGTCGAAACCAGCAGCGGAGAACAGCTGGTAATGCGGAATCCAATGTGCAAAATTGTCCTACATGTGGGAAAAGACATTCTGGGCAATGCAGATTTGGGCCACTTGTTTGTTATGAATGTGGAAAGGAAGGCCATTATGCCAGGAACTGTCCAAATAGGCAGGGTGGACAAGGCACTTCCCAACCGCACCAGACACGCCCACAAGCTCATTCCCTTCAGGCCAGAGTTGAAGAGTCACCAGTAAGGCCGCAACGCCAGGAGCGTGTACCACGTGCCGATGCTCGTGTGATGGCCTATAGTAAAAAGGATGCAGAGGCAGGAACACCGAACGTGGTGACAGGTCAGCTTCCTGTCGCTGGTCATGTAGCCTCTGTACTATTCGATTCCGGTGCTACGCATTCTTTTGTTTCCTATGCATTTGCTGACAAGATAGGACTTCCTAAGGACAATATGGGAAGGGTATTTAAGACAGCTTTACCCTCTAGGGAAGTATTGTTGTCCAATTATTGGCTACCTCATGTACCAGTATATGTGGCAAATAGGGAACTATATGCGGAGTTGATCGTAATGAAGATCACGGATTACGATGTGATTCTAGGCATGGATTTCCTAGGGAAATACCGAGCGACGATCGACTGCCGAAATCGAAAGATAGTATTCCAACCCGAGGAAGAAGAGAGTTTCGAATATGTCGACACTTCTCGAAAACCTGGGAAGATGATGATCAGTTCGCTGAGAGCAAGCAAGCTGATAGCCAGTGGTTGTATGGGCTATCTGGCATATGTGGTGGACACTACAGAGGAACAAAAGTTTCAACCTGAAGACATTCCTGTGGTTAATAAATTTCTTGACGTATTTCCGGAAGAGTTACCAGGGATACCTCCAGAGAGAGAAATCTCGTTCGAAATTGAGTTGATGCTTGGAACAGCACCTATTTCCAAAGCACCATACCGCATGGCTCCAGTGGAGTTAAAGGAGCTGCAGGTACAATTAAAGGAGCTTTTGGATAAAGGATTCATCAGGCCGAGTTTTTCTCCATGGGGTGCACCTGTGTTATTCGTCAAGAAAAAGGATGGAACATTTCGTTTGTGCATTGATTATCGGGAGTTGAATAAGGTCACGATCAAAAATAGGTATCCGTTACCTAGAATTGATGACCTATTCGACCAGTTAAAAGGCGCAGCGGTATTTTCCAAGATCGATTTACGATCAGGATATCACCAGCTGAGAAATAAAGAAAGTGATATTCCTAAGACGGCGTTTAGGACTCGTTATGGTCACTACGAGTTCCTTGTGATGCCATTTGGACTAACAAATGCGCCGGCAGCATTCATGGACTTGATGAACAGAATTTTTAAAGAGTATTTAGATAAGTTTGTCATTGTATTTATTGATGACATTCTTATATACTCGAAGACTCATGAGGAGCACAAGGAGCATCTGAGGATCGTGTTGAATACGATAAGGAAGCATCAACTGTATGCAAATTCTCAAAGTGTGAATTTTGGCTGGACAGAGTACATTTCCTAGGACATGTTGTATCCCAGGAAGGTATTGCTGTAGATCCGACGAAGGTAAAGGCAATTAACCAGTGGCCTGCACCCAAGAGTGTGACAGAAATACGCAGTTTCTTGGGGTTAGCTGGTTATTATTGGCGATTTGTAGAGGGATTTGCGTGATTAGCTGCACCTCTTACTGCTCTTACACGCAAAGAAAGGAAGTACGAGTGGACTATGGAATGCGAAAGAAGCTTCCAGGAGTTAAAGAGGCAACTAACAAGCGCACCAATCCTTACGCTTCCCACTGAAGGGGAGAAGTTTGTGATCTACAGTGATGCATCTAAAATAGGATTGGGAGCAGTCCTGATGCAAGGCGGCAAGGTGATTGCCTATGCTTCCCGTCAATTAAAGGATCATGAAAGGAATTACCCTACGCATGACCTTGAACTTGCTGTAGTAGTGTTCGCACTTAAAATTTGGCGACACTATCTCTATGGAGCTCAATGTCAGATTTTCACTGATCACCAAAGCCTGAAGTATTTCTTCACGCAAAAAGAGCTCAATATGCGACAAAGGCGATGGTTGGAATTGGTGAAGGATTATGATTGTGAAATCCTATACCATCCAGGGAAGGCCAACCGTGTAGCAGATGCTCTAAGTAGAAAGTCTACTATATCGCACCAGCTACCGATAAACAGGCTTCCGAAGCCATTGCAGCAAGAGATAAATTCTTTGAACTTGGAGCTGATATCTGGAAGACTAGCTGCACTCCAAGTGGAATCATCGCTATTTGAGGATATAAAGGAAGCTCAGAGGCGAGATCCAACAATGACAAGTTCTCAAGAAGGAATTTCCAAGGATGGAATGATCCTTTATCAAGGAAGGATAAATGTTCCAGTTGATGAAGAACTTAGAAGACGGATCATGTCAGAAGCCCACGAGACACCCTATTCGGTTCATCCCGGAGCTAGCAAGATGTATCAGGACTTGAAGTTACAGTTCTGGTGGAAAGGGATGAAGAACGATATAGCGAAATTCGTGAGCAGATGCATGATCTGTCAGAGAATCAAAGCGAAACATAAACATCCAGCAGGAAGATTGGAACCGTTGGAGATTCCTGAATGGAAATAGGAACACATTACGATGGATTTTGTAGTGGGACTCCCAAAAACCCGAGAAGGTTATGATGCCATCTGGGTTATCGTGGATAGACTGACCAAGACGGCACGGTTTATAGCTGTCAAGATGACATTTTCGTTGAAAAAGTTTGCTCAGTTATACGTAACTCATGTCGTCAGATTACATGGTGTACCAAAATCCATTGTGTCAGATCGAGATGCACGATTCACTTCGAATTTCTAGAAGTGTGTGCAAGAGGCCATGGGTACTGAATTGAGACTCAGTACGGCATTTCATCCGCAAACAGACGGACAGTCGGAGCGGACAATTCAGACGTTAGAGGACATGCTTCGAGCTTGTGTGATGGATTTTGCGGGAAATTGGAACGAGAAGTTATCATTGATTGAATTCTCGTACAATAATAGTTACCAAGCGTCTATAGGCATGACACCTTACGAGGCTTTGTACGGACGGAAGTGCAGATCACCATTACACTGGTATGATTTACGAGAGAAGCAGTTGCATAAGATGGACTTCATGAAAGAGACTTCCGATGCAGTTGCTAAAATTCAGCGTCAAATGAAAATTGCGCAAAGCCGACAAAAGAGTTATGCGGACAAGAGGCGGAGATCCTTAGAGTTTGATGAAGGAGACTTCGTGTTTCTCAAGGTATCGCCCATGAAGGGGATTATGCGTTTCGGTAAGAAGGGGAAACTAAGTCCAAGATATATTGGACCTTATGAAATTATCGAACGCATTGGAAAGGTCGCTTACAGAGTAGCGCTACCTCCAGAATTGTGGGCAGTGCATAATGTATTTCATGTGTCGATGCTGAGAAAATATATACCAGATCCGTCCCATGTGTTGAAGCATGAGCCTATTCAAATCCATGAGGATTTGACATACGAGGAACAACCTATTCGAGTACTGGCTCGTGAAGAGAAAGTACTGAGGAATAAGACAATCCCATTAGTGAAGATTCTGTGGAAAAATCACAACATTGAAGAAGCTACGTGGGAACGAGAAGACGAGATGAGGAGTTTATACCCCCACTTGTTCTAATTTTCGAGGACGAAAATTTTATAAGGAGGGGTGAATGTGTCAACCTGGAAATTCAGGCAATTCTCGGATGAAAATGTACAAATGTATGTATATAACAATTTGTACTATTTAAAGAGTGAAATAAATGTAATTATATTGTTTGGAATATATGAAAATGTTCTAACAATACTGACGAGTAAGAATTCAGTGTTGGAAAAATTCACTGAGTTGAAACGGGTGAAACGGTGCCAAAACCGGCATTGAAAACCCTAATCGGGACAATAAAAGACGGAAACTTCCAGGATTAATTTTGATCAAACGGAAGCAGTTTAAATTGATCCGACTGCACAGGAGACCTCAAGAACACGCCGGGACGATTTCAGGAAAATTTCGGCTCGAACCGGTATCGGTCAAAAAGTAGTCGAATTAATTCAAAGTCAACTTTGCTTTAGTATTTATGACATCATAAATCCCTTTAATAAATGGGATTAAATGGTGGTTGGTAGCATTAATAGCCATGATTCATTTGCTTTTTGATCTAAAGGCCAAGATTTGGCCAAAAATTCACAATTTTGATTTTTTGAAAAAGGTGGAAAGAAATGGTGTTGAAAGGTGGTGAAATCTCATTGGTGGAAAGCCAAATTAATTGGCCTTTTAGTGGCTTAAGTCGGCAAGTTTGGGAACAAATGGCCGAGACACATATTGAAAGCCAAAACCAAGAGAAAATTTTGCTAAGTTCTTCCATGGTGTGTACGTGAGTGACCCAAGAGGAACCAAGCAATTTCTTCAATATTTCTACACAAAATTGGTGTTAAAACATTCCTTGAAGACAAAGGAAGCAAGTGACTAAGGTAACTTCCCTTGGACTTAACTTTTTCTTGGTTTTTTTTCAAGAAAACCGTGGGATGAATAGTGAAATAAGATGGAAAATTTTTGGTTGTTTTCCATGATTTGATGCTTGGGTTTTGTTAAGGGTGTAATAAGGAAGAAAACCGTGTATTTGGTTTAAAGAAAAACCGAAATTTTGTTGGTTTTCCAAGGGTAAAACCGTGGGTTACCTTGAGTAAGCAATAAGAAATTTGTGTGGTTTAATTGCTAACATGTTTTCAAGTTAAATTTTGTTGAAGAATAAACCATGAATTGCATTATGGAAAAGCTTGAAAAAAATTTTGGTGTGCATTTACCTAATGTGGCCGTGGGGTTACCTAAGGGTTTGGAAGAAACTTTTGCATGATTTATGTGATGTTTGGTTAATTTAAATCATGCATTTTAATATGCAAATGATGGAATTATGAGTGAAAGAATGAAACAAAAATGTTGTGCATGTTTTTCATTCATTGGCCGTGGGTTATATATGGTAAAAACCCTAAGAATTTGGTTGAAAAATGTAATGAAAATGGGCTTGAAAATGTGTTAAAAAAATGACATTTTAATAGCCTAAAATGTGGTGGAAAATTTGAGAAGTTTGGTTCGGTTTGATTGTGAAAACCGAGACCAAAACTAAGGAAAAAATTGAGAAAAAATTTTGTAATGTGGGTTAAAATGTGAAATTGGAATTTTGTGAGCTTTTATGTAAAAGTTTGGAAAACTTTTACATAAAATAGGCTTGTGGTATAGTACGTGGCAGGTACATATGGTTCGAGGCGTACCTAACGCCGGAAGCCCTAAAATTACGCCGAAATGCTGTCGAAATTTCGAAAACAGCATTTGGGGTAAAATGAAAATAAAAATAAAAAGTTTGGGGTCGGGTCGGAAACCCGAGTCCCTAACGGAAAATTGAATGAGGAAAACCTAAGGGGCGGTTCGTGAATAGGGGAAAATGATAGGGGCAAAATTGTAATTTTGTAAAAGTTGAGAAAAAATGGGGAAAATGATAAATAAAGCCTAAAAAGTTATAAATAGGTTTTATTTAAGCTTTTAAATGAAAAATAAAAGCTATAAATGGAAATGAAATTAATAGACAAAGTTTTGTCTGTAGGATCCAAAAATCGACCTACAAGGAGGGCGATCAAAGATCCACGAGAGGAAAAGAGAAGAGACTGATAAGGTAAGTTCAGACATTTACCTGTCTGCAACATATAGCATTATTGTTGCTAACTTTGATGTACTAACTATAAGTTAGGCACATATGTGCTACGGGCACTATTATAGAGTAGAGAGAGAGACGTAATGTGCTACGGGCACTATTGAGAATGGACACATTGTTAATTGTGCTTCGGGCGCTAGAGCGAGGTTAATGAAACTCACTCACCTAAAATTAAAATGCGAACCATTCCTAACCACGGGACAATGTGAAGTCACCGGGTTAGAATTTTAAAAAGTCGGTAATGAAACCACTTTCTGGCGTACCAGCCTTCCGTACAGGGAAGTAACTTTTGCCTTCGGGGCTATGAGATTAAGGCTGCGGAGGTCAGCACTGATGTACCGCTCCCAGTCATGTACTATTTGCCTTCAGGGCTATGAGATTAAGGCTGTGGAGGTCAGCACTAATGTACTGCTCCCTGTCATGCGCACTTAAATGGTACTGCCAACCTGAGCTCAAAACCAGAACATAAGCAAGATAATTACCTAAAACTGAAACTATGCCATAATTGAGCATAAGACAGTTTAGTGAGAGTACTAACATCGCGGTAGATGTACTGTTGGGACACTGTGTTGTGGTCAACCTTACTATTCACGTATGAATAGTGGTCAAAGTTACTATTCACGATGAATAGTACTATTCATAGAAATTTTATTTCTTGCATGTTTGAACTTACTGAGCCTGTAGCTCACCATTTTTGCTAATGGTGCAGGTAAGCGACCAGCTCAGTAGCTTGTTTAACTGGATGCAGACGGGATGGCGCGTGTCAAATCGGATAACTGGGCGAGGGATATGGTCCTGCCAGAGTCTTTCCGCTGAGCGATAAAAAAGGGAAGGAAAAAAAAAGAGTCTTTTGTAATATTATATATTTACGAAAGTACTGTAATATGTAAATTACTTTGTACTTGCCAACAAAGTAAATAGTGAGAAATGTTTTACATGATGTTTAAAGAAAAAAAAAAAATTTTCCCAAAAACGTCATGATTTAAAAAGAAAGAGAGATAAGCCGGCGACCCATGAGAGTACAATCCATCGCAGTTAGCAATAAAGCTCAACTATAATAGTATTGTATGATCTCTATAAGGGGCGGGCCGCCACAAGAACACCTGCACCTTTCTAGCTAAGAGCATCCGCTACGACATTAGCCTTACTTAGATGATATTCTAGAGTAAAGTCATAATCTTCCATATACTCTACCCAATGTCTCTGTCTCAAGTTCAGATCTTTTTGAGTAAAGAGATACTGCAAACTCTTATGATTAGAGAAAATCCGGAATGAGACACCATAGAGATAGCATCTCTAAATTTTCAAAGCACAAATAATGGCTGCCAGTTCTAAATCATGTGTTGGGTAGTTTTTCTCATGTGTCTTCAATTGTCGAGATGCATATGCTACAACATGTCCTCTCTATATTAGAACACACCTAAGTCCTTCTTTCGATGCATTAGTATAAATTTCATAGGGTTCTTCAGGCTTGGAAATTATAAGAACAGGGGCACTAGTCAGACGAGTTTTTAATTCTTGAAAAATGTTCTCACATTTATAGTCCTAATCAAATCGAACATCTTTTCTTGTCAATCGTGTCATTGGGGCTGCAATTCACAAGAAATCTTGAATAAATTTATGATAATATCCAGCTAATCCTAAAAAACTTATGATTTTCGTTACATTTCTAAGTCGTTCCCATTTTAGTATTGCCTCGACTTTTACGGGGTCCACGGCTAGGCCTTGACTAGAGATAACGTGTCAAAGAAATTTAACTTCAGATAACCAGAAGTCACATTTCTCCCTCTTGCCATACAACTGATGCTCCCGCAGAGTTTGTAGGACCAACCTTAAGTGTTGTTCATGTTCTTCCTGAGTCTTGGAGTAGATCAGAATATCATCAATAAAGGCGATGACAAACTGATCTAGAAATGGTAAAAAAAAAAAACACGATTCATCAAGTCCATGAAAGTTGCTAGAGCGTTCGTCAAACCAAAAGGCATAACTAAGAATTCGTAAGATCTATAGCGAGTCCTGAATGTAGTCTTTGGGATATCCGCCTCCCAGATTTTCAATTGATGATATCCGGATCTCAGGTCAATCTTGGAGAAGAATTGAGCACCTTCAAGTTGATCAAATAACTCGTCGATCCTTGACAATGGATATTTATTCTTGATTGTCACCCTATTCAGTTGCCTATAGTCGACATATAGTCGTAAGCTTCCATCTTATTTCTTTACAAATAGGACTAGTGCTCCCCATGGTGATTTACTAAGCCAAATGAATCCTTTAAGTTCCAGCTCAGTTAATTATTTCTGCAATTCAGCTTTCTTCACAGGTGCCATTTTGTAAGGCGAAATTGATATTGGAGTTGTACCGGGAATAAGATTAGTACAGAATTCTACCTCTCGGTTAGGTGGCAAAGTGGGTAAATCTTCAGGAAATACATCAGAAAATTCATCTACCACTAGAGTGTAGTGATCGCCTCTTTTCACGTTGTTGTCACCTTCCAATGCGAAAATAATAATGGCGCAAGGTAACTTTCGTTGACTGCCTAGGGCTGGTCTCAATAGCTTACTAGTCATCACTCGATTTGGATCTTCGAGTTCGATTACCATCAGGTTCGACCCTATGAATAATATCACCTTTCGGTGATGACAATCTAATGTTACCCTATTCTGAGTTAACCAATCCATACTATGAATCATATTATAGCTTGTCATTGTTAGGATAATGAATTGGATATTAAGTTGTTCGCCTTCTTGCATAACAACATTAGTCCAACATATCAATGAAGCTTCGATTTTTCTAAGTGGCATACTTAGATGCAAAGGTGACTCTAAAGGTTTTATTTCTAATTCTAATGCTTTTGCAAACGTGGTTGCAATAAAAGAATGACTGGCACCAATATCAAACAATACATCTGCCCAACTAGAAGAAATCAGGATCATACCATCCATAACCATAGGACTATTCTAAGTTATTGGTTCTTCCCCTTCCACAGCATACATTTTCCCCTTTCCCTTTTCCCTTGTCATTCATGTTGTTCCTCGAGGTAGTGGGTCCCGCTGGCCTGAATTGTGGTGGTTGCGAGGAAGCTTGCCTACTAGTGGATATCTGAGGCCTCTACTGTGATTGGAATGGAGGTCCAAAATTTGGCTGATAAGGGACTTGTGGTAGCCTATATTATGACTGGCTAAAACCTGACTGTCTTTAGTTAAATTGTCCCTGATTAACTTGTCCCTGGGTAAATTATTTAGATCCAGACTGACGAGATCCCGCTGATGATTGGGTAGACTACTGGAATTGTTGAGTCGGTTGCTGTTGCCTGTAAGGATAGTTCCTCTTCAAATGTCCTGTCTGGCCACAATTATAACAGCTTCTCTCATATGGGTATGATCTTCCGGTATAAGTATTACTAGTAGTGTCAATTCTTCTAACTTTGATGTTGACCCCACTAACATGAGTATGAGTCCCACGTTGACTTCTGGTCGGTCCACCAGACGTGTTTGGAGCTTCAGATTTCTCCTTCTGAAAATTTTGATTATCCTGTTCAACATGCAGTGCAGCTGACATGAGCGTCGGGTAGTCTTGAATCTGCATACCCACCACTAATCTCCTTATTGATGGTTTGAGTCCCTGCTTAAACTTAATACATTTGGTGTGCTCAGTCGCCACCATCATAGAAGCAAATATGGACAATTCTCTAAATTTTGACACGTACTCAAACACAGTTATATTCCCTTGTAGGCTCATGAATTCTACAATCTTTTGATCCCTAAAACTCTCAGGGAAAAATTGATCATAAAATAGCTGTTCAAATATCTACCAGGTCATTTCTTGCAAATTGTGAGTTCTTGTAATTTGCCTCTACCATATGCCAGCTTTACCATCCAAATAGGTGGAAATAATTTCAATTCAGTATTCAAGTGGGGTCTGGATAGTATCCATTTTCATCACCACACTTTGGAACCAATCATCTGCTTCTTGAGGATCACCTTGGCCAGTAAAGGCTGAAACTCTAAATCGTTGAAAATCTCATTATGATAACCGGGAATTTTCAGATTCTCGGAGTGAATGAAAATTGTATGTATATAACAATTTTAATGTATAAAATATGAAAAAGTTGTGTTTTACTAATGTTGAGAATATTATGAAAATGTTCTAACAGTGTTAAAGAGTGTAAGCTCGGAGATAGAAAATCTTCCCAAACAAAATCGGGTGAGACAGCTCGAAAACGGAGCCAAAAACCCTGGAGAGTGCATCGAAGTGCACTAAAAGATGAAATTTTACGGTAATGAATTCTGGTCAAACAGAAGCAAAATAAGGTAGACCGATCGCACCGGAGGCACCAGAAACCTGCCTACGCGATTTCAATAAATTTCCATTCAGTTTGACTTTCGGTCAAACTTTGACCATGAATTAATTCATGGATTGATTAGATGATGCCATAGGTGACATCATAAATGTGATGTAATAAATGAAAATTTAAAGCTTGTTAGATAAGTTTGGTGGCATTAATGGCTAGGATTAAAGGCATATTTGATCAATGGCCAAGATTAAGCCAAAATGGCTTGGAAAAATTTTGGAAAATAAGGAAAAAAGGGGTTCAGCCAAACCTAGAAAAAAATAGACAAAAATTTTAATTTTTGACCCCAAAAAGTTAGCAAAAAAGTCCTTGAACAATTTCCAAATTGTTGAAAAATTTTGCTAATTGGTCCTCCACTTTTTGCCTATAAATAGGCATGAAAATTTTCATTTGGAAATTGGAAAATTTCAGCCAAACTCTGCCTCTCCAAATCCGTGTATCATCCTCCTATTCCAAGCCAAAATTTGACAAAATTCCTACAACAAATTAGCTTTCAAACCTTCACTAAGTTGTAAGGGATCGAAATTATAAGGTGAGCCACCATTTTGAAGAATTTTTTAGTGATTTTTCTTCAAAAATCCGTGCATGATTGGGTGCAAAAAATTGTGAAAAAATTTATGATTTGGTTTAGTGTTTATGTTCATTTAGTGATATGTTGATGAAAGCATATTTTAGAACTTTGAAACAAGCAAAATTGATGCATGTTTCTAAGAAAAATCCATGGCCTATGTGTGATGAAAGTGAGAAAATTTTGTGATGTAAATGATAAGGAAATGTTGATAAAAGAACCCTACGAATGAGAAAAATTTTCCTGTGGTGTTTAAGTGTGAAAAACCGTGGCTAAGGCTAGGGCTAGAATGAAATTTCTTAGGGTTTTGATGTTGGAATGTACATTAGAAATCCTAAGAATGAATGGTAATAAATGAGTTTTGTGATGGAAAATGTTTGGTGATTGAAAACCAAGTGAAAACCATGGGCATAATCGAAAGAAAATGATGAAATTTGTGTTGTGATTGAATGATGATTATTGTGGAAATTTTTATGTAAAATTTTTTAACTTTGTAGAAAATAGGCCTCTGGTATAGTACGCGGTAGGTACCAAGGTTCTAAGGTGTACTTAACGCTGAGGAAACCTAAAAATACAAGCAGAAATGCTGTCAAAATTTCTAAAATGACATAAGGGCATTTCAGGAAACGAGGGGTAAAAATATAGGCTCAGAAATGAAACCGAGGCCCCTAGGTATGTTAGAACTGGTAATGAAAATAAAACCCAAAAAGGAATAGTAAAACGATCCTTTAATGACTAAAATACCAAGAACGGGGAAAAATTCACGTTAGGGGTATTTTAGGAAACCAGGGGGGAAAATTATGAATGGGATAGAAAACTCGAGCCCCTTGGGAACGAAGGCTCGAGAATGGGATTAGAAATGTTTCAGGAGTAGTGAAATACCCATTTGAGGCTCGAAACAATAGAAAAACGAGAAACGACCCTAGGTGTCAGATGAATAGTAATCGAGGGTAAGGTGACAAATAGTTACTGATTTTGCAGTAAATAATGCTGTAAAAATATATCGAAATCTAAGAAATATTATTTTATGATATTTAGGCTTAGAAAATCCCGAAAAAATGATAAAACAGAATTGTTACAGTCCCGATACCCGTTAGGGGCAAAATGATCATTTTGACCAAAAATTTCTGAAAGGCTCATAAAAGACCGTAAAGGATCTAGAACACTTTAAATAAGATTCTAGAGGCCATAATTAAGATTTTAAAGTAAAAAAATCAAAAAAATTATAAGTACATAGGCGTGTATATTTAAACACGGGTGTGTACCTTTAAACACGGGCATGTATAATGATACATGGTCGTGTAGTGTTAACCCGAGTGGTACACGGGCTAGAACACAGGCGTGTTGTAAGCCGTGTACCACAAAAAGAGTTGAAATGTGTTGTAAAATTTATAACAAAATAAATATATTTAAAGTGATAATTGATGATGGGTATTAACAGACAATACTCTGTCTGTAGGAATCCAAATTAGAGAAGATATCAAAACTGCGGAGGATTTTCGAGGGTGGACACTGTCGCAGTTATGATAAGTTCAAGAATTTTCATATCTGCAACATGAAATACTGTGATATTTAAATATGTACTAATTGTACATTAGCTGTTCAGTCCTACGGGCACTGGGGTGTAGTTAGACTAACACACCCCGAGGAATGATAAATTGATAGGTGTATTGTAAGTACACTATGGAAGAAGTGTGACTAAATTTAAGACACACCCTTAATAGAAAGAATGTGTAAGACCTGCGGCAACAACTGTTCCTGACTTTGAGGTGATGTTTAATGCCACCCGGTTGGAACTGTAATTAAAAGATGGTAATAAAACCACCTTTGGAGTACCGCCCCTCCAACAATGTGGTGGAGGTATATAAGTCCTTTGGGGACACAATGACCGCTTCGGGCGATGATAGACTAGAGAGGAAAGAGCCTTAGGGTCGCTCCCAAGGCCCTCACAATCAGTGCACAAATATCGGTACGGCCACTATGAGCTCAAAACCAGAATGTAAATACTGATAATAGCCAAAAATGACATGAAAGCCATAATTAAGCATAATTGAGCATAACCGACACTAACACTAAGTGTAGTGGACTCGGTTAGGGTGACATGAATAGTAACCAGCTAGAGTTAAAGTTACTATTCATTGATCAAAAGCTAAAAAAACTATTCATGGTGAATAGTACTATTCATAGATGAATAGTATTATTCATAGGAAATTGTATTTTTGATATATTTGAATCTGTATGATTCATAGAACATATGTTTGAACTTATTGAGCCTGTTAGCTTACCGGTTTGTTCATGTTGCAGGTAAGAAACCTGTCTAGTAGACTACTTAGATGGCGGTAAGATATACGGTGTCAATAGGATAGGGAATCCACTATGGATTTTGGTCCTGCTACTAGTCTTCCGCTGAGCGTCAAAATAGTGAATTGAAGAGAACGTATTTTTGAAAAACAAAGTTAAAGAAAAATGTATCTTTGTAAATTATGTTGTATTGTAAAAAGACAACTAAAAGTTTAGTTTGAAATTTTATATGGCTTTCATAATTTTAGGTCTTGAAAATGAGAGATTCAAAGTAAAAGTGTTTTTAAATGATGACCCGACGAGGTGCACGGGCTATCTTGGTCGACTACGAAGTCGGATCGTGATGGTTTCACGTGGTTGAGGTCAAGGGCGTCACACTCGTAGGCTCCGGTTCATGTCACGCCCGACCATTTCATCTCTCACGCGAGCAACTATGTTTTGTAATACTCGATACATGGCTTCCGTGACATTAGCCTAATCTGGCTCTGGCGTCGGTGCTGAGGTCGGGGTTGGAGTAGTTATTGGGACGTTTCCCCTTCTACGTCTAAGTGGCATTCTATAAAAATAAAAATTCTGGGTTGTAAATTAGCATTTTATTTTACTCCAAGTATGTATACAATTCCTATGGGAATCCCAAACTATGCTCTGAAACCAAAAATCCTGTCACGTCCCAAAATTCGGAACAGCGACAGGTGTCACATCCCAAAAATCCGGGATAGTGATAGTTATGATGTGTTAAATAAAATAAATAAAAGAAAAGCCCAGATTTCTAAGTCTGTCAGTTTTTATATTTTACCTTTTACCATCTCTTTAAACTTGTTTACAAATTATGCTTGCATATTTTAAATTAATTATTATTTGTATTCCAATTTTTATCACAATATTAGGTGGTGAGGTACCCATATTCTATATATGCATACCTGGATAAAATAAAATACATGAGAATACTAAAGTAAAGTTTAGAATTTATAGTCCCGGAATGCTGATATACATACTTGGTCCTAAAGTACAGAAATATCATGTCCGACTTTTTAATCCTTATCACCCATTTGTAATTCCACTTGTACTCTCTATTCACCTTTCTCTCCTAGGGGTTTACTAGTTTTAAAACAGTGAGCGAAAGGACTAGTAGGATATTTAAAAATATATATATTTTTCAACATTTTATTTTAACCATTATACTAAGTATGCTAATGCAGTACCGAATTATAAATATGGAATCGTGATTATGCAAATTGTGTCCCTAAATACATCTAGTTCGTGTACAGTCCGTATGAGCCCCCTCACCATGCTGAAGCATGATAAGTGATCCTCAATCGAGTTGTGCACTCTTCGCACATGTGTGCTAGCTCCCGGTATACTTTAACACCAAATCCAACTTTCAACATTTCATTTGAATATAAGATTCACATAATAAAATATGCCGTATTATTTTCCAAAAAATCCGTGACCGGATATTTTTCCTTTAATTTCCAAAATCATGATATTTTCTAAAATCACAAAATGTTCAAAATTTTATAAACTGATTTTCTTTTAATTATTTGGCCAAATCACTAAAAACAAAATTGGCTACAAAGAAAGGGTAAGATATCCTACCTCATTAGCAATTTATCTACTGTCAACTTCTCGCACAAATTTCAAGATAGGCTTTCTCTCCGAATTCGATCAACGAGTACCTAAAACAAGAAACACAGATAATTTAATTATCCGTCTAAGACCTCCGTAATTGTAATTACGGTAAATTCGATTATTTAGTGTGTCTTTGATTTTAAAATTCAAAACGATATTTTATTTTAACACTGTAATTTTTAAAACGACGATTTTAATACAAATACCTAAAATATTTTTTAAAAATTTTTAGCATGACCCGCCTAAAAATATAGATTACCCAAAAGCTCCAAAACACTTAACCTGTAGAAAAACAATTCCAATTCCAATTCCCAGAGCAGTTTAAAATTCAAATTTTAAATCTCAGATAAATTTAAATACTCATTTCAAACTTATTATTATTATTATTATTTATATTATATATATACAGATATGCATATAACATATATATACTTTTATTATTTTTTCTTTTGTTTTGGGGGAATTGGCAAGCCCGGAAAGGAGACTCACAGTGGCGGGTGGGCGGTGGCGCTAGAGCATGATGGTCGACGACATGCAAGGAGCAACCGGTGAGACGGGGATGAACGGCGAGGCACGAGGCTGGGCTTGATGGCATCATGAAAAGGAGGGGCAACACGAGATGGGGACGAGGCTGTCGTTCGCGTGATGTCGCAAGGAAGCCGGATCAGTGATGATTCGACGAAGGGGAAACTGGGGCGGCCTTCGATTGACTGGACTTGGCGACGGTGCAGTGAAGACCTGGCGGTGCTCGGGTGGAAACGGGTGGGCGGTCAGCTTCGGGTTTGGACTGATGATCGACAGTGAGGAGTTCGGCTGGGCTTTTGTGGGCTTAATCGGCGTCAGGTGGTGGCGAGGAAGGCAGGGCGAGGCGTTCAGTCAGACGGCGAGCTTTTGAATCTTTCTTCCTTTAGTGTGGCTGAATCTAGCCATAGAGTTGGCCAATAGCAGAATCGGTTTTTGGTCCATTGAAGGAGACAAAATTCAAGTTTAAATCCTATTTGTATTTTGAATCATTCTCTCTATATGATGGCTGAATTCTTTAGGGTGATTAACCCCTAGGTGTTGTCGATTTTTGAAGGGATTTTGGTGAGAGAAAAATATTCTCTTAGTTCAATTCAAAAGTCAAAAAAGTCACTTCATGCAAGATTATAAATAGGGGTTCTTCCATTCCAGTTCTCTTTAGATCACAGACTCTCGGGTAAGCAGGCTTTGTGTTACACAAATCACCATAGCAATAAGTTCTTAAGAGATTTGGGTGGTCGGAATGAGATAAGCTGTGTTAGTATACTGATCAAAGATCCAAGTGCCCACATGCTCTGCAGTCTAAGAATTGGAAAATAGTAGAGAAGGCTAGTTGGTTGAAGCCCCTCGATAACTTCCTTCGGCATTCTTGGTGTTTCCTTTGAAGGTATAATGGATTGTTATTGATTTATTGTATATGGCATCACGAGCTTTTTAACAATTTTAAAAAAAATTTTGTAATTCCACTGCAAAAATTTTACCAATTTTTCCTACACTGACATCAATTTATAGAGCGTCAGGTGGCATCGATTTACTACAAGTACACCCATGGAGTTACTCTTGCAACCTCTACATCGCCCACTTGCTGTGTGCCATGCATCAAGTGGCCCTAACTTGCCAATGCAAGAGTGCCATATGTCCCTTGTGTAAAGGAAAATTTTTTCTGAATTAAATGCTACAACTAGCTATAGAGGAAATATAAGAAAGAGAAGAAAAGTAAAAAGAAATAGAGGAAACAAAGGGAAAGTTTTGGTGTTTTTGAGTGCGGTTTTGGGTGGGTTTTTACTTAAGTAATAAAGACATCGTGAGTAGCATTATTTGGGTTTTGTGAGTTTTCTATTTTCTCTTTCTTAGGTTTTTGCCTCTTGTTTTGTGGGTTTCGTATATTTTTGCCTACATTCTCATTAAGAGTAGTGTTTTCGTTGTTGAGAGGGTTGGGGTCTAGAATGGTTTTTCTTGGTGAGGTCAAAACATGTCATCCTAGTAACTCAATGGTGATGAAAGCTCCCTCTAAAGCTTTTTCAAAAGCTATCTCATATATGCTTGGGCTAGATACTATTGATTGTACAAGACCCACCAAATAGCTTTGGCACCACCTACTAGCTTGGAGGCCCAAAGGCACAACTACACAAAAAGAAAAGTTCATGATGCTATTTTCCCTATGGTGGATCTATCATCGTGACCTTAGGAACAAAAGGGTGGGAAGCTTTGTATGAGCCGGTGTGATAAAGTGGATGCCTCAATGATGGTTGATCCAGTTAGCACTATGATTTCTATGAGTAAGTTTGACCTAGGGAGCTGTTTAGGTTAGAGTGGTCTCAAAGGTAAGAAAGGTGCCTCAAAGAATGCATCAGCTAGTAAATCAATAGGGTTGGGAAGAGGACATGGTTGCGGGGGGAGGAAAACTTAGAGTAGTAGGCCATTAAGAGAAGGTAATCTGATGACTGGATTGGAAATTATGGTTCATAGCTTTGTGGGGTCGATTGTGAACCGTGTTGTAGGTATATTGCACCAAAAACAACTACTTTTGGATTAGGTGGAAAGAAGCATTGATGCCCCTCCGCTGACCCAATGATTCTATTCGTTGTGAACTATAAAAGCTTGGCCCAGGCCTCGGCAGTTAGAGATCTAAAGGGCAATGGTCTATGCCAATGGACTTGATTTACTTGTTCTTTTGGAAACAAAAGTTCATGAAAGTAGATTGAGTAGGTTTCTTCTGAGATGGAATTTTCAACATTAGTGCTATGTGGACCTCATTGATTTATCAAGAAGGTTTTGTATGGCTTGGAGATCTGGGATGGATGTGGAAGTTTTGTTTAGGGACAAGAACATGATCTCTTGTTGGGTGAGGAGTAACAATAATAATTTGAAGTGGATGTTGTTGACTATATATTGCTCATGTAGAAGTAATGATAAGGCCATTTTTTCGAACAATCTCTATATTTGGAAAGGATCAAGGACAGAGTCGTGGTTGGGATATGAATAAAATGCTGCACTCTTGTGATAACCGGGAAATTTAGGCAATTCTCGGAAAAAAATATACAAATGTATGTATATAATAATTTGTACTATTTAAACAGTGAAATAAATGTATTTATATTGTTTAGAATATATGAAAATGTTCTAACAATACTGACAAGTAAGAATTCAGTGTTGAAAAAATTCACTGAGTTAAAACGGGTGAAACGGTGCCAAAACTGGCATTAAAAACCCTAACCGGGGCAATAAAAGACGGAAAACTTTCGGGATTGATTCTGATCAAACGGAAGCAGTTTAAATTGATCCGACTGCACAGGAGATCTCAGGAACACACGGGACGATTTCAGGAAAATTTCGGCTCGAACCGGTATCGGTTAAAAAGTAGTCGAATTAATGTGAATAGTGAAAGTAAAGTCAACATATGCTTTAGCATTTATGACATCATAAATCCATTTAATAAATGAAAGGAAAATGGTGGTTGGTAGAATTAATGGCCATGATTAAGTTGTCTTTTTGATCTAAAGGCCAAGATTTGGCCAAAAATTCACCATTTTAATTTTTGGAAAATATGGAAAGAATTAGGTTGAAAGGTGGTGAGTTTTGATTGGTGGAAAGCCAAATTAATTGGCTTATTTGTTGCATAAGTCGGCAAAACTTGGCAAAAGTGGCCGAGATAATTTTTCAAGCCAAACATAAGAGAAAAAAATTTTCTAAGTTATCTATGGTGGAACCGTGAGCAACCCAAGAGGAACCAATTGATTTCTTCAATCTTTCTTCACAAAGTTGGTGTCAAACCTTTCATTGAAGCCTAAGGAAGCAAGTGAACAAGGTAACTCTCTTTGGATTGAATTTTTTCTTGATTTTTCTTCAGGAAATCCGTGTGATGAATAGTGGAAAAGATGGAAAAATTTTTGGTTGTTTTCATTTAATTGGTGCTTGGGTTTTGTTAAGGGTGTAATTAGGAAGAAAACCATGTATTTGGTTGAAAGAAAAACCAAATTTTGGTTGGTTTTCCAAGGGTAAAACCATGGCTTACCAAGAGTAATCAATGAGAAATTTTTATGGTTTAATTGTTAACATGCTTTAAATTACATTTGGTTAAGTATAAAGCATGATTTGCATTATGGAAAGCTTGAAAAAAATGTGGTGTGAATTTACCCTATAATGGCCATGGGTTAATTAGGGTTTGGTGGAAAATTTTGCATGGTTTTGTTGATGTTTGGATGATTTAAAATCATGCATTTTATAATGTAAATGATGGAATTGTGATTGAAAGCAAGAAAAGAAAATTTGGGGTATGTTTTCCTTAGTGTGGCCGTGGGTTATGTGAGGATAAAAACCCTAGGAATTGTGTTGAAAAATGCAATGAAATTGGCTTGAAAATGTGCTAGAAAAATGACATTGGAATAGCCAAATTTTGGTGGAAAATTTGAGAAGTTTTGGTTAGGCTTTGATTGTCAAAACCGTGGCCAAAAACTAAGGATAAAAATGAAAGAAATTTGTGTAATATGGTTTAAAATGAAAATTTGAATTTTGTGAGCTTTTATGTAAAAGTTTGGAAAACTTTTACATAAAATAGGCTTGTGGTATAGTACGTGGCAGGTACATAGGGTTCGAGGCGTACCTAACGCCGGTAACCTTAAAATTACGCCGAAATGCTGCCAAAATTTCGAAAACGGCATTCAGGGTAAAATGGAAATTAAAAATAAAAGTTTAGGGTCGGGTCGGAAACCTGAGTCCCTAACGAAAAATTGAATAAGGGAAACCTAAGGGGTGGTTCGTGAATAGGAACCCGTCTCCTTGAAAATATAAAATGTGAGTGAAACTGAAAAACCGACCCCGAGGGGGGGCGTTTTTGGAAACGAAATAAAAGTCCAAGTCGGGAACGGAAAATCCGAGCCTCGGAGACGTAGATCGGGAATGTCTAGATGAACGTTTTAAATACTAGTGAAACATCCATTTGAGACTCCGAAACGATAGAAAATCACTAAACCGACGTAAGGTTCAGAATAGTGCTTCCCGAGGGTCGGGAAAGTGAAAAGTTAAAATAAAATAGAAACGAACCTGGTAATGAATAGAAAAGAGTTAGAAAAGTTCCTGAGAGCCAAAAATGCAGTCTGGATCGAGAAAATTTCCGTCAGGGGCATAATTGCAATTTTACCAAAATATAGGGGCAAAATCGTAATTTTGTAAAAGTTGAGAAAAATGGGGAAAATGATAAATAAAGCCTAAAAAGTTATAAATAGGTTTTATTTAAGCTTTTTAATGAAAAATAAAAGCTATAAATGGAAATGAAATTAACAGACAAGGTTTTGTCTGTAGGATCCAAAAATCGACCTACAAGGAGGGCGATCAAAGATCCAAGAGAGAAAAAGGGAAGAGACCGATAAGGTAAGTTCAGACATTTACCTGTCTGCAACATATAGCATTATTGTTGCTAACTTTAATGTACTAACTATAAGTTAGGTACATATGCGCTACGGACACTATTATAGAGTAGAGAGAGAGACGTAATGTGCTACGGGCACTATTGAGAATGGACACATTGTTAATTGTGCTTCGGGCACTAGAGCGAGGTTAATGAAACTCACTCACCTAAAATTAAAATGTGAATCATTCCTAACCACGGGACAATATGAAGTCACCGGGTTAGAATTTTAAAAAGTCGGTAATGAAACTACTTTCTGGCGTACCAGCCTTCTGTACAGGGAGGTAACTTTTGCCTTCGGAGTTATGAGAATAAGGCTGTGGAGGTCAGCATTGATGTACCGCTCCCAGTCATGTACAATTTTGCCTTTGGGGCTATGAGATTAAGGCTGTGAGGTCAGCACTAATGTACCGCTCCCAGTCATGCGCACTTAAATGGTACTGCCAACCTGAGCTCAAAACCAGAACATAAGCAAAGATAATTACCTAAAACTGAAACTATGCCATAATTGAGCATAAGACAGTTTAGTGAGGGTACTAACATCACGGTATATGTACTGTTGTGACACTATGTTGTGGTCAAACTTACTATTCACAATGAATAGTGGTTAAAGTTACTATTCATGTATGAATAGTAGTCACGCATGAATAGTACTATTCATAGAAATTTTATTTCTTGCATGTTTGAACTTACTGAGCCTATAGCTCACCATTTTTGCTTATGTTGCAGGTAAGCGACCAGCTCAGTAGCTTGTTTGACTGGATGTGGACGGGATAGCGTGTGTCAAATGGGATAAATGGGCGAGGGATATGGTCCTGCCAGAGTCTTTCCGCTGAGCGATGAAAAGGGAAGGAAAAAAAAAACAGTCTTTTGTAATATTATATATTTTACGAAAGTACTGTGATATGTAAATTACTTTGTACGTGCCAACAAAGTAAATAGTGGGAAATGTTTTTACATGATGTGTAAAGAAAAAAAAAATTTTTCCCAAAAACGTCATGTTTTATAGAGAGATAGATTAGCCGGCGACCCATGAGAGTACAATCTATCGCAGTTAGCGATAAAGCTTAACTGTAATAGTATTATATGATCTCTACGAGGGGCGGGCCGCCACAACTCTTTTGAGAGATTTTTAGCATGTGGCAGTTCTAGTGGAATCAGAAGCTTTTTACCCTTTATCTGGGTGGTTAATGAGCTAGGTCTAAATGATCTGGGAGCTTTCAAGGGTCATTACACCTAGTGTAATGGGGCGGAAGTGGGGCTTTAACGAAGGCTCATTTGGATAGAGTGCTTGCTAACTTGGCGTGGTGTATGAATTTTTTGTGAGCAAAGGTGAACATCGGTTCTGCTTCTTTTCAGAACATTACCTACTTATTCTAAACATAAAGGGAGAAGAGTTTTTCAAACATTCCTTAAAATTTGAAGCAATGTGGTTAAAAAGATTAATTACGCCCAAATTGTGATAAAACAAAGCAGTCAATTGTAATACAATTAGGACAATCGATCCCACAAGGAGGTGATAAAAACAAACAAAAGAGATTAGTGGAACAAAAGCATTAGAGAATTACGCAATCAAACAAAGAAAAAAAAGAAGTTTTTTTGTGATTTTAGAACAATTTAATTAGAAGATAATGCAATTTAAAATAGAGAAAATTTCAATAGTTAAAAATAGTAAAACATCAAGAATCCCATATCTGCTTCATTCACTTATTTGAATTTTGATTCATAAATTGACCCAATTAAAAGTTTCACATCCTAACAATCAATTTGAAGATAAGATTTAAAGAACTTGTGAATTAAATGTATTCGAGTAAATAAAATTCTTATGTTAAGTGTTAGGAAAAATTGTCTTATAAGAAATTTGAAAGGGACAATATGCCACCAGTGATAGTGTAGTAAAAAACTACTTATAAAACAATATCTATCATTAAATTGTGTCATGCAACAATTACATAAAAAAAAACTTGACTGAATTTATATAAAAGTTGTCAACAAAATATATTGATTTGAGAAATAAATAAGATGAAAGAAAATTATTTACTCAAATGCATAAACCTTACAAACCATAAAGAATCAAAATCCAAATAAGCTCACTACACATATAAAATCATCTCTAACCTTACCCAAGAACTTTACCTTAACTTGCAAAACATTCTTACAAAATTCCAGAGAAAAAACATGATAATGAAAATGAGGCAAAAATGGGAGAGATAAAGTGTATCCCCCTCTTTCTTCAAACCTCTTCAAGAATGCCCCATTTATAAACATAAATTTACACTATTCTACCTAACCTCCATACAAACTTTTCAAACTTACTATAGTATTCGGTGCAATTACAACTTTTCAAACTTGCTACAATATTTGGTGCACACAAAGCATAAATTTTTTCAAACTTGCTATAGTGCTATAATGTTTGGTGCACACTTGCTACAGTACTACTACAGTGTCAGTGCATACTTACTACAATAACTACAGTAGTGCATTAGCTACAATCCGGTGGATGAAATTAGGAAGGTTCCAGTGTGATAGAATGTGTGATAAGTATGGTTTTCATAATTTCTTGACATGAATAGTGATGTCCACTTTGATGATAAGAAAAATAAAATATTAAAATTAGATATTTCTAAAATAGAATACTATAAGTAAACTCATTGGAAATATTTAATTCCAAATTTATTTAATATGCTATTAGAAAAATATAAATAAAATAAAGCAAAATTAAATAAAAACTTTACAAAATTTATAAAAATCTAAATTAAAGTACGTGAACTAAAATAAATAAAAAACAAATAAAAAAAACTAAAATTCTCAAGAATAAGCTAATTTTTGTGCATAAAAAAGTGGTAAAATAACTCTATTTTATAGCGTTATCACACCCTCAAACTTAAGATTTTGCTTGTCCTCGAGCAAAAAAAAAAAAAAAAAAAAAAAAAGAAAAGAAAAGAAAGAAAGAAAGAAAGAAAATATTTTGTTAGTAATAGTGATTTCTAGAAATTTCCTCATAGGTTGTTGTAAAAGATATAGTCTACAAAAAAACATAGATTTTGATCAAAAATTTGAGTTTAATTTATGAGTATATCTACTTATAGTTGGATATTCCATGTGTGTTTGTAAAATTCCTTTTTCATTTAATTGTTTGCAATTTAGATGAGTTTCTGAGAAATGAAACAATCGATCTCAGATGATTATCAAATCCCATAAGTTTATTTTTCATTTCTCTCTTTATTATTGTCGACAAACACAAACCTAAGGACCATATTAGACTTGTAATGTATGACTGAGATGAAGGTAAGATATAGGATAATATGGCTTAGATCACTCTTCAACACATTAATCATTTTAGGACTTGTTGTAGAGCTTTTTATTTACACCCAAGTAACACCTCTAAAGTTATTCACAACTTTCCCTTATCAAAAATAAAACTTTTTTTTTTGTTTTTGTTTTTATTTTTTTTATTTTTACTTTTTTTAAGAACAGCTACATCCCCAAACTTATTATGATAAACAAAAGATATAGTATTCTCTTTTTTATTTCTTTTTTTTTTTTCTGGTATTTGGTAATCCCAACCTTCCTCCCAGATTTCAATATTGCTCAAAATAATTTTTAAAATGATCAACATGCTTAAGGGCTAAATGTTAGATATTTTATTTAAAAGGCTAGGCTAAAAATGTGGGTAGCAAAGAAAATATTATATAAAACAAGGCTTAAAAGGGGTAAACTAAGGATAAAGATATTTCAGAGTTAAATTGAAAAGCTTGAACGTTCCAAAAACTACCTAAATCATTTCCTTACTTTTTGATATTGTCTGAGATTTCGTCTCAAAAGAAAATCAAACAAATTCTAGGACTTTTGAGATCAGAAATATTTCATATTCATAAAACTTTCTCTAAACAAGCATACAACTTATATATCAAGAATTAGTGCTCAAATATTGAATATCACAAATGAGTTAAACTAACTCAAAAATTTAAATGCAAATTTGCTCAAAATTTATACTTTTTTTGAAAGATTATATAAAATAAAGTAATTAAAATTTTCATCATCGAATTTATGGGAAATCACCTTTTTTTGGCTTTTTTTTCTTTTTTCTTTTTAAATAAAAACAAAAAAGTGACACAAGAAAATAATCATTACTATAAGATGCACATCAAGAGTACTAAAAGTAACTCTTTACTCAACCATCTTATGAATAATGAATCTAGTGGTTTTACTAAATTTTTTTTTTTTATAAAAACACAAGAAAATAAACAAAAATTCAGAAAGACCAAGCTATTCATTCCCTACAACGTAATTGAGGCATTATCCTCAATGTCTAATGTAGATAAGTAAAGAATAAACGGTCTCACCTGATCTAGTGTTATTGATAGCAAAAGCTCACAAACTAAAAGTAAGAAAGAAAATAAATGTTATGGGTAAAACCAATAAGTTAAGGAATGTTACAACCGAAGCATCAGATCCAACCCACGCTTCTTGCTGCTTTTGTAGTCCATAGTTAACCATACTACTTGTGACATTAATGGTTCAGGTTTAGGCACAAAGATTTGTAGTTGATCAATCAGCTGATCAGCAGTCGTAGCTAAGACTAAGATTTTACGAGCTGATGATATAATGAAATCCTATTACATAACATGATCTAGAAAAGAAAACAAACCGTTATAAAAACCATTAACATCTAGTAATCCTAATGGCTTTTGTTGAAAATTGAGGTGGGCTCAACGGGCAGTTATGACAGTCGAGACTTTTATGGTTCTCAGATTTATGTACAGTATGACCAGATAATGTACTGATGTAAAAGGAAAAATGTTAACTACATTCTAATATTTGAATAGAATTTATGAATGTTTTTCTATGATATGGAATCAGAAGACAGTGACAGTAATGAACGATGATCGAAATGCTTCAAACAGTGCATTTTCGATACTGAAAAATGAAAAAATACTGAGACTAGAAATATGATAGCTGTAAACCCCAGATTGAAAAAGACGAAATATCTAAGGTTTACGGAAGGATTTAAATAGTTTTGATGAGTCAGAAGGCTTTGACAGCATTCCGGGAGGTTAATTGTAAAGTTTGACTGAAAAGTCAAATTTTTGACAGATGAAGTTTAGACTGTAATTAGATTAAAATCCATACTATATTAATTAATAATATTAGTTTATAATCATATGAAACTAAGGGATGAGATTAAATCCTACTTTAATTTAAGGGTTAAGATTTTTTTTTGGGAATTTTGGCAATTTTGACCAAAAGGTCAACGTGGAAAGAAATGAAGCAAATTTAATGCTCCATGAGGTGGCCATGCACGTGGAAGAGGCTTTGGGGACAGCTAAAAATCAGCTGAAAAGTATCCCAAAAAGTTTGCAAAAAGGTCTCTTAAAAGTTACAATTTGACCCCTAAACTTATGGAAAATTTCAATTTGACCCCAAAGAATTTTACCACCTTTTCTTATCAGATTTTTCACGTCCATTTCAGTAGGAAAACAATAGAAAATTCTCCCTTGCACTCCATTCATGTTCTTGAGTTTCAAAATCCCAAAATTTCACAAAAAATAGTGAGAAAAAAGTGTTCAAGTTTCAAAACTGAAGGAATTTCATACAAGCAACCACGTAAGTTCTTCAAACCATGTTTTTATGTTGTTTTTCATGTATTTTCAAGAGTGTGGAGGTTGCAAAACAAAATGGTTAAGGGTTGATTTTGGTTGTTTGGGCTAAATCAAGTGGAAAAAGCTATTTTGTGCTTGATTTTAGAGTTTTTGTGAAACTAGAAATCAATTTAAAGATAAATGATTGTTGTTCTCCATGTATGTATGTGACGATAAAGATTAGGATATGCTCTGGGATTTTGAGTAAGTAAACAAATGGAAATAATGTCAAATGATGTACGTAGTACAGTTTTGTCATAGTGGGAAAGTGAACTGTTAAGCCGTTATAATGTCGAAATTTCGAATTATAACTAGGCTTAAATATTGTAAGACGGATTCATAAACATGACAATTTATACTAAATGGTTGTGTTATAGGACGTGTAATGACCGCCATTTTCATGGCACCTACTTACCTGTAATAAGTCATTAAGGAATAAAATGGACATAATTTAATGCCTTTTAGTGCAAATTTAAGTAACACGGTCAAGTACACGGTCGTGTGAGTGACCACGTGCCATTTGGACTGTGTATCTGTTAGTAGCCGTGTGAGTGTACATGGTCATGTAGTGTAACACGGTCAAGTACACGGCCGTGTAAGAGGCGGTGTACCGTTCGGATAGTTGAAGGCTGTGTAATGAGTCGAGAGTCGCTGTAATGACTCTCATGAATTATGAAACTTAATTACTATGTAATGATGTAATTAAGTTAATAAACACAGTGTGCTTTTCAGTTGAATGAATTAAATAGGTATAGTAACGTTTAATTACTATTCATGCAGTGAAAGGGGTAATCGACAGTGAAATCGGTCCACCCTATTATGTGAGTATGCGTTGAGACACGCAATATCAAGAAACCGGTTGTTGCTTCTTTAAAATGCTACGCAAGCGCACGTGTCGCATACAAGTAATATAGTGTACAAGAGTACGGATATCGTCTCACAGAGAATGTTATCACCACATTATCTAAATTAAAATCAAAATTAAGAATATGTAAGAATTGATGGAGAATTAAAATTGTCTTAAACTCACTATACTAGTATGAAATAAAAAAAATGCACAAAGCAACTGCAAACAGATTAAAATAGACTTAATAACAATTGGTAATGGAATGACTGAGATTCAATTTCCCCTTTTTTTGCAACCTAACTCAGTATGCTACGACAGTGCTACAGCATTGCTACAGTAATGTTACTTAGTTAACCTAGAACTCAAAATTCCACAAGTTTCTTCTGAAATACTTATGCTATAACTTCTTACTTCATTTTCAACATATTCCTATGATAAATAGAGTATGAATTCAAATTAAGCTTAAGTTCTAAAAGGTTATATGAGACAAGCATGCATTCCTGCTTAACTTGCAAAATTAATTAGGCTACTGCACAAACCCAACTAAACACACATTATCCAACACCCGTCTAATTCCAATTAGTTTTCCTAACCAACTGAAATCACAGTATTATGCTCAAGATGGCCAATCAAAGAACACAAATAAACCAACAAAATGATATTGAATAAACTAAATAATATTAAAGTAGCAAGCTCAACATACAAATCTAGTCACAGAAATGGGTACTTTATCCTCCCAGTCTTAAAAGGAAATTAGTTCATGTTTGATTGTTCAAACCCACCGGAAAAAAGAAACATTGTACGGGAAAAAGCAAAAATGAGAGTACAACCGAAAATGGAGGAATGATTGACAAAATAGACGTGCACACGGTACACATCTATTTTTTAATTTCTCCTTCCAGAATATGCCGAAATCTCCTCTAATCCCTGTACGTTTCCTTTCTCTTCCTGGTTCTCCTTTCTCTGTCCTGCTCTTTTCCGTATATTATATTTGCCCCTTGTCTGCCTCTTCTTTTCTGAATGCAACATGTTTCCTTTTAAGTGCTAGGGCAAATGGAGGATATACATGTGTACATAATCTAATGACTGAGCTTTTGTTTGGTGTCCTTGGATTAAGACAGCTCATACGCTTGTCCTTTCTGCCCAGTTCACCAATAAAATTGGCTGCCAGCTGTATGTTGACCTGTCAAAATATCTGAATATTTTCTGCCTAGTTTGCTATAGTAATGTTACTGCGTTGCTGTAGCAATGCCTGAAATCAGTCTTCTTTGTCATTTTTCTCCAATTTTCGCAATTCCATCCTAGCTGCAGCTTGACCTCCTTATCCAAACAACCTTCCACTACTTTAACTCTGCAAAACACTTAAAAGCAATATAAACTAACTTGAAAAAAATTAAATTTAATATTCTAAAATAAAAGACTGCACTAAAAACCAAAAAATGCTTTAGTTAACTATTAAAATGTCAAGAACTCAATGGACCAAACATCTTTTTATATCCCCAAATGGCTGTAATAACTCTATTTCATAGAGTTATCACACCCCCAAACTTATACCATTGCTCGTCCTCGAGTAATGAAACAAAGACACAAAAACACAAAGAACAAACACAAAGAACAACGGACACAGAAAACACTAAAAGAAAAAAATTGCATTCTGATTCCACTACAATGCATTGTTGAGGCCAAATTTTTTTCTGAATTGCACTTTCAATATCCAACTCGTTCTCTAGATTAACACTTGTCAAAGATTTGCTCAAATCATCACAAGCTATCTCCTCATTCAAATTTTCCCAAGTGTGTGTGAAAACTATAGTTAACATCCTTGGTTCATTCAAGTCCAGTTAAATTTTGATCATCAAACCTAATTGATGGCTTCATAAGTTGGCTTCTTAAATCCCTCTCCACTAATTTATGTCAACCAAGCACTTAAGGTAGAATAGGCTTCTAAAGCATGAAACAGGAACTTCTTTTTTTTTATTATGATGACAACGGGGGTATCCATTTATTTATTATTATTATTATTATTATTATTATTATTATTATTATTATTATTTCATATATATATATGGAACAATCTCCAATGTCACACTGCCTTTTTGCGCGAGTGCTAACATTTGTGATGAAGACACCTGGTTACTCAACAGGGTCACCATTAAAGATACTATTATACTCATATTTCAAACCACTATTTGACACAAAAGTACACATGGGGCTCATGTTACTCTTGGTTACTAGGTGGTTCAAAATAGCAGAGTCAATCCCAAGGTTTTATTCTCTTTTTTTTTTTTTTTAAACCCCCAAACTTTAATCCAACTTAGTTCACTTTTCACCAATTGCCTATACTTCTCTCTTATGCTCAGTTTCCTAAAATTCGTCTCAAGGGATTCACAAAACCAGTTCTAAATCCTTAGGTTCTCACAAAGGTTCAACTTTTCTTAAATTCTCCCAAAAGAAATCTAACCATAGCCTACTGTGTAAAACTGGAAAATTCTTATTTAGAGCCAACTAATGATGAATATCACAAATTTCCAACTCATGTTAATCCATCCTATGAAGTGAAAATTTCCAAGCAATTCATGATCTTCATTGAACTCTGTTTTATTCAACAATGCTGTAGCAAGACCAAAAAATGTGGACAAGCAACACATCAAATAGATATAAGCAAACAACTCAAACTAAACTGATTTTTTTTTTGGTATGCTGCAGCAATGCTATAGCATTGGTACCGCACTTGCTAAAATGAACGGATAACATAACAAAAGAACCTAAGCTAATCCTAAAACTGACAAAACAAACATAAAGCAGAATAAAAACAAAGCAAAACAAAACAAAACAAGAGTGCAACTTCAGAAACAAACAAACAAACAAACAAAAACACAAACAAACAAAACAAACATGCCAACACCCCTAAACTTAGAAATAAGCAGTGTCCTCATTGCTCATAGAAGTCTGAATTTAAAAGTAAGCAATAGAAGGATAATACTCCCTGGAGGCCATAGGTAGGTTGCCTAGGCGGTCATTCTTCCTTGGAGTCATGGGTGTCCTCCTCTTCTAGTATACTGCTGGGGAAATCAGGGAATGGACATATTGGCTGGGCGGACCTTTGCTGTAACGTCTGCTACAGCACAACATCCCTCTGTCTTGCATATTTTCAATACTGTTGCTACTGCTTCTGCATCTGCTATAGCATCTGTATTGTTTCGTACTGCTGAATTTCCTGCAAACTCACTCTTTGTTCTAGCATTCGCAGACTTTGAGAAATTTCTACAGGAAATTGCATTGTGCTACCAGATGCTGCAGGTTCACTACTGCAAGAGGGACGGATGGAAGGGCCAGCTTTTTCAGTGTCGTCTTCTACTGCAGCCTCTTTTGGTTGCTTCAAATTGTCTCGTGCAATGCAGGCTACTGCAGCTGGGGTGATGATCCCTGTCACCTTTAGCTTCTCCTCATTGTCATTAAAGGCTACTCTGCTCCGTTCGCATATTTCTAAAACCAATTAAGGAAAACAAAGATGCCTTGATGACTTCTGGGCACAGCCGCATATCTCCTCATAAATAATTCTACCTACATTGAACTTCAATCCTGTAATAATGCAGTAGAGGAGTATGGCCCTGTCTCTTGACACCGTTTGCAGGTGGCTGGATGGCATCAGTCTCGACTTCAAGAAATGGTACCATACCTTCGGGCCAAGCAGCAGGCTGCTTCGGGGGAAGGTGTATATTCCTTAAGCTGTTATATTCCACCTTGTTCCCTCCACACAAAGGGTAGAGATTACTTGCTGCAGCAATTCTTCAGTGATATTTTCAATCAAATTTGGATAGTTATCCTCTCCTTCTTTTAGCCCGTAAAGGTAGTTGATGTCAGATGGTCTCAATTTCACTAACACTCCTCTCACCTCCACAGCTTCAGGTTGGCCCTCCAGGAAATTTGCATAAAACTCCCAGACCAAGGGTACAATTACTTCCTCGGGTTGCCTGCAGAAATACCTCCAGTTGTGTGTGGTGATGACTGAATAAACCGGCTTGGTGTAACTCATAGTGGTCGTTTCTTGTAATAAAAATCCTTTTTCTAAATGTAGGGTTCTTTTTGATACCACCTTCTCGTACTTTTCGACTGCTTCATCCGACACAAATTTAGTGATAGCCGGTGTTCTGCAGGCCACACTTTTCTTCCCCATTTATCCGGCTTTTAATTTTCCTCTATTTAACTTAGTTCAAGTCGTGTGCACGGCTACCCTTTCACTTCGGCCTTTTTCTTTCTTCGACCCTCGGCCCTCGTGTTTCTTTGTTGCCGGCTGATGGTGGATTTGTAGGATAAATAATCGATAAAAACATATCAGAGTGGCGCAGCGGAACAATCAAAATTTTTCAGATCGTTAAAATATCTCATGATGCCATATACAATAAACCAACAACAATTAAAACTCATACCTCAAGGACGCCAATCTTGCAGGAGGAGAATGACTGGAGGGCTTCAACTAACTAGCCTTCTCTACTATTCTCCAGTTCCCGAATGGCTGAGTGTGTGGGCACTCTGAATCTCAATCGGTATGCTAGCACTCCTAGTCTTCTTCCGACTACCCAGATCTCTAAAGAACTTATTGTCACGGTGAGTTGTGCAACAATAAGCCTGCTCACTTGAGAGTATGTGGTCTAAGAGAACTGGAGTGGCAGGACCTCTATTTATAGACCTGCATGAGGTGATTATCTGAATTCGAATTGGATTAGGAGAAGATATTCTTCCTTATCCACAACCATAAAATCCGAAATTATCCAAAGGAAAATCCCAACAAATTTCAGCCATTATGGGATAAATCCCCAAATCTAAACAAGATTTTAACTAGAATTTTATCTCCCTTTTTCAACCAAAAATCCGAAAATTCTAAGGAGAAAATCTCCACAAAAATTCGTCCACTTTTGGATAAGGGAGAATCAAAATTCCACTAGGATTTTCAAGCTTGAATCTTATCTCATCCTTATCCAAAATAACCAAAATCTCCTAAGAGATTCACTCCAAAAATTCGGTCATTATCTGGAAGGAGAGAATCCAAATTCAACTGGTATTGAAACTTGAATTTTTTCTTGAACCTTATCCACAAAAATCTGAAAATCCATTGAGGATAATCCCCAAAATTTTCGTTCAACTTTAGTTAGGATTTGGATTCAAAATTCAAGTAGGATTCTAATAAGATTATCCTCTCCATATCCAACTCAAATTCGAATTTAATTCCTTGTGGATTTACCACAATAAATTTGAATCCCACTTGGACTGTGATTCAAAATTTGAATTTCAAATTTCAAATTCGAATTTCAAATTCAAATTTCATATTTCAAATTTCAAATTTTAAGTTTAAATTTCAAATTCAAATTTCAAATTCGAATTTCAAATTCAAATTTCAAATTTCAAATTTCAAATTTCAAATTTCAAATTTCAAACTTCAAAATTCAAATTTCAAAATTCAAATTTCAAAATCCACAAAACAGTTGTATTTCAAATTCTTGTTCTCATGGATAATTTTCTATAACTCCAATCCAATCTCAAATAAAATCACGGCAACTTTATTTGGAGTTCAAATAATTGTATACTCTATTATCCAAAACAAAATATGAATCCAACTGGAGAGCATCTTGTCGACCATCCTAATCCTATGTCATCACCATCCATGCATAATAAACTAGCCAATAATATACACAAATCAATTTGCCAAACGTTAAGGAATTATGTGCAGCTAGTAGAGGGACTAATTGGACATATATAATTGGGCTCTTGCAAATCCATATGATCATCATTCTTTACTGAACAACTCAATCATATGATCACTAATTTCAGAGTCACACCACTATAAACTTGAAACTGAACTCCCAATTATATACCGTAATACGTAAGCCTGTGACAAGCTATCGTCCAATGACCTTGTCATGTTTGCAGAACCCTCATATGATATCCATGATCAGCCTTAGGCCAAAGTTCGTTTAATCCTACTGATCAGGTTATCTTAAAGTTCTATTATACTACTGAATTAAGAAAATGATTATTCACCGTATGTGAATAAGAAGTCATCCGCCCAACAGACGACCTAAGGCCTTGTCCATTTTCACATTCAGTATAATGCCTTTAAGAGGATACCCTTAACTCCTCATTAGAGCTATGATTCCGATATCTATAAACAAACCCTTCATTGTATACAAGTCATGTACCCAACGAACCGGTCTATAAGCTTACTACCTCTGAGACGCTTTAACCATTGGAACATCAAAGTACACAAGTCATATACATGAAGCTGTCCTTTTGCTCAGGATTAAGGTTACTGCACAATGAACGTCAAAAGCAGATCGATCCACTCAAAGCGGACTTCGTAGATCAGTCACGATTAAGTCCCGGTCTAATATGTCACCACCAAGCAACATATCTATGTCTCTACTTGGGAGTCCAGCTCCAGACAGTCAAGACAAACCGTCCTCTTCAAGGCTTTAGACAACATAATAGTTTTAACATGAGTTAGATGCTCGGTCTAACCCCATAGACTACATACCATAGTTTAGACCACTAACTTTAGAACATTGTCTTCTTGCATACAAAAGTCCATTGCATGCAACGTTCTAATAGTTTAACACAAGTAGTCAGGGAGCCATATTTGCTTACATTTACTTTAACATGTAAATAAAACGAGGACAGATAGCAATGTAATGAATAACCTCTATATATAATTTTATTATCCAGTTCAAAATAAATACATCAAAATGTCTCTAATGCTTAGGGCATTTCCTAACAGGATTGATATCAAAAAATGGCGGCTTGGGCGAGAAACGAAAATGGCGATGGTTGTTTTTAGAGGAAAATTGGAAAGAAAAAAAAAAGGATGGGTTGTGGCCGATGGTTCAAGTAAGAAAAAGAGAAAATAGTGGAGACAAAGAATGTGTGTGATGGGGACGGTTTTGCAGAGAAAATGGCAGAAGTTTGAGATTTTTGAAATTTTGAAGAGGAAATGGTTAAAGAGATTCTTGGGGGGGTCGGTTATGGAGTTTAGAGAGGGTGAGGAGGTGCCGCCTAAATGGAATGAGGGAAATGGATGGGGTATGGGCCAATATGTAGGGTTTCATGGGGTGATGCCATGTGGCTCTCGCTCTCTTTCTCTTTTTTTTTTCTTTTTTTTTCTTTTTCGGCTGGAACTGCTTGCTACATATATAGTCCAGTTTGCTACAGCTATGCTGTAGTTAGACCCCCGGTTCTAGAGAGACCTATTGTGAGGCTGTCTATTTCCCAACGACCAGTAGTTAGACCCCCAGTTCTAGAGAGACCTCCAGCACCAGCACCTGCTCCAGTAGATGTAGTACAGCCTCGACTGATACTTCATCCACCTGTAGTAGTGGACATTCCAGTTGTTGGTGGACGCCAACATATTGGGGTGAGAGTTTCGGCTCGGGTAATACAGGCATTCAGAGCTAGTAGTCCCCCTATTTTTGATGGTGGACGACAGTCGATGGAGACAAAGAATTGGTTCCATGCCATAGAGAGGATTATGGTGATGTGCGACATTGACCGAGAGATGTGGATCCAGTTGGCCATAAGTATGTTTCAGGGAGATGCTCGAGTATTTTGGGAGTATTGCGACTAGGAGATTTTGTTGGGATTCAGCTGGGCTGAGTTTTGTCAGCTATTGGCTGATTAGATTCCGCCTAGGGATTCGGCACCTGCTCCAGCACCACCAGAGAGACGAGAGGCAGATACACCCGCGTACCCTGGATTTGATGAGGTTAGGGATTATATTCTCCAGACTGAGAGGATGGTCATGTTGTCTGGTGAGACAGTTATGTCTTACACTGCACAATTTGAGGAGACCATTAGGAGGAGATGTCCGTTGCCCAACCTCACTGAAGCGAACTGCTATGAGCTTTTCTGGAGAGGTTTACCCATGGAGTTGAGACACAGGGTGATTAAGCTATATCCTCCTACGCTCCAAGAGTTTATAGTGACGATCAGGACGATCGAGAGGGAGATTTTGATTGAGCATCTGACGCAGAGTCGACGAGAGACACTGGGTCAAGATGAGATGTTGGCACACATCTTTGTGCCGAGAAGGATGATGAATGATCATGAGGCTGGACCGTCTAGACCACGAGGAGGTGATGACTCAGGACAAGGAGCATTGCCTAGGGGTGGTGATGACTCAGATGATCCAGATGACGATGAGGATCCAGAAGAATATCCTCTAGTCCCAGACACAGGGGATGTGTGACCAGTAGATGTATACATGTACATAAGTAGCTTATAGATAAAAGCTCTTTTGTATAGACTTGTGGCCAAGATGTATATGATAGCCGATGTATATGTGACTGGTGATGATTATGTATTATATATAAACGTTCTGCTATGAATGAAATATCAAAATGATTATATGTTGTACGATGATGTGTTACGATGATGTGGCTTTACATTACCCTGAATTTCGTAAATTTATATGATTTTACGAATGTGGTCATGGAAAAGCTAACGGTGAATTATTATGCCATAATAGGATAATAGGCAAGATGGTGGATTTGCGAAATCGACCAGAGGGACGAGAACAACGTCCTAATATCATGGAGAGATTGGACCAGACACAAGCCTTACTAGAAGTTCAGATGCAGGAAAATGCTAATCTGAGACAATGGGTAGAGGAGTTAGAATAGAGACAAGGTTCTGAAGGTACCCAAGTAGAACAGGAAGCTGAGGTAGATCCAGTTATTCCTCCAGCTGCTGTACATGAGAGAGTTCCTGAACTGCAACCGGTATTAAATCTGGAACCCCTCTATGAAAGATTCAGGCGTATGAGGCCACCAGAATTTGAAGGTTCTACAAATCCTCTAGAGGCTGAAGACTGGTTGTCATCATTACAAGTGATCATGGAATTCATGAACCTAACTGACCGGGAGAAGGTCGCATGTGCATCTTTTGTGTTGAGAAAAGATGCTCGTTTTTAGTGGGACACTGTGCGAATGAGAAGAAACGTGTCTACCATGAGTTGGGTGGAATTTCTAGAAGAATTTAACTAGAAATATTATGACCCTGCATCTCTGAGACAATAGTAGAAAGAGTTCTCAGAATTTAGGGAAGGAAATATGTCGGTGAGCGAAGTTTGCCGAAAGTTCGACCAGTTATCCCGTTTATGTCCTTATGTAGTCCCTACTAAGAGGGAGAAAATACAGAAAATGATAGGGATATTCAGGCCAGAAATTGCTGAATTGGTAGATACTGGACAGGTACCACCTACTTCTGTAGCAGATTGTGTTAGTCGGGCCATAAGAGCTGAGTTTCACGTAGCCCGACAGAAAGAGGAAAGAGAAAAGCACTGGAAGGCTAAGAAGAAGGAGAGGGCTTTGGCTAAGTCTACACAAACTGGTCAATCAAGCAAGCCTAATCAGAATGCTAAACCAAGCCAGGACAATAATCAAGGATCCCAACAAAACAAGAGGAAAAGCAATTTTTCTGGAAATCGCCAGGGAAATAATCGAAACCAGCAGCGAAGAACAGCTGGAAATGCGGAATCCAATGTACCAAATTGTCCTACATACTGGAAGAGACATTCTGGGCAATGCAGATTTGGGCCACTTGTTTGCTATGAATGTGGAAAGGAAGGTCATTATGCCAGAAACTATCCAAACAATAGGCAGGGTGGACAAGGCACTTCCCAACCGCACCAGACACGCCCACAAGCTCATTCCCTTCAGGCCAGAGTTGAAGAGTCTCCAGTAAGGCCGCAACGTCAGGAGCGTGTGCCACGTGCTGATGCTCGTGTGATGGCCTACAGCAAGGAAGACGCAGAGGTAGGAACATCGAACGTGGTGACAGGTCAGCTTCCTGTCGCTAGTCATGTAGCCTCTGTACTATTCGATTCCAGTGCTACGCATTCTTTTGTTTCCTATGAATTTGTTTACAAGATAGGACTTCCTAAGGACTATATGGGAAGAGTATTTAAGACAGCTTTACCCTCTAGCGAAGTATTATTGTCCAATTACTGGCTACCTCATGTACCAGTATGTGTGGCAAATAGGGAGCTTTATGCGGAGTTGATCGTAATGAAGATCGTGGATTACGATGTGATTCTAGGCATGGATTTCCTAGGGAAATATCAAGCTACGATCAACGGCCGAAATCGAAAAATATCATTCCAACCCGAGGAAGAAGAGAGTTTCGAGTATGTCGATGCTTCGCGAAAACCCAGGAAGATGATGATCAATTCGCTGAAAGCAAGCAAGCTGATGGCTAGTGGTTGCATGGGATATCTGGCATATGTGGTGGATACTGCAGAGGAACAGAAGCTTCAACCTGAAGATGTTCCTGTTGTTAAGGAATTTCTTGACGTATTTATGGGATACCTCTAGAGAGAGAAATCTCGTTCGAAATTGAATTGATGCCTGGAACGACAACTATTTCCAAAGTACCATACCGCATGGCTCCAGTGGAGTTAAAAGAGCTGCAAGTGTAGGATAATAAACCGGTAAAAACGTATCAGAGTGGCGCAGCGGAACAATAAAAAATTTTTAGATCGTTAAATATCTCATGATGCCATATACAATAAATCAACAACAATTAAAACTCATACCTCAAGGACGCCAATGAACAGGAGGAGTGTGACCGGAGGCTTCAACCAACTAGCCTTCTCTACTATTCTCCAATTCCCGAATGGCTGAGTGTGTGGGCACTCTGAACCTCGATCGGTATGCTAGCACTGCTAGTCTTCTTCCGACCACCCAGATCTCTAAAGAACTTTATTGTCATGATGAGCTGTGCAACAATAAGCCTGCTCACCTGAGAGTCTGTGGTCTGAGAGAACTGGAGTGGCAGGACCTCTATTTATAGACCTGCATGAGGTGATGGAAAAGATTTTCTCCCTTATCCAAACCAAAAAATCCGAATTTTCCAAGGGAGAATCTCCACAATTAAATTCGGTTTTCCTAGGACAAATCCAATCCAAATCTAAACAAGATTTTAACTAGAATTTTATCTCCCTTTTTCAACCAAAAAAATCCGAAATCTTTAGGAGAAAATCTTCTCCAAATTTTCGGCCACTTTTAGGATAAGGAAGAATCAAAATTCCACTAGGATTTTTCAAGCTAAATCTCATCTCAACCTTATCCAAAAATAACCGAATTTCCTAGGATTTAGGCTCCAAAATTTCGGCCACTTTTAGGGAGGGAGAGAATCCAAATTCAACTAGGATTGAAACTTGAATTTTCCCTTGAATCTTATCCACAAAAACCGAATTTTCCATTGAGGATTATCCTCAAAAAATTCGCCCACTTTTGTTGGGATTTGGATTCAAAATTCGAGTAGGATTCTAACAAGATTATCCTCTCCAAATCCAACTCAAATTCGAATTTCAAACCTTGTGGATTTTCCACAACAAATTCGAATCCTACTTGGACTGTGATTCAAAATTTGAATTTCAAATTTCAAATTCAAATTTCAAATTCAAATTTCAAATTTCAAATTTCAAATTTCAAATTTAAATTTCAAATTCAAATTTCAAATTCGAATTTTCAAATTCAAATTTCAAATTCAAATTTCAAATTCAAAATTCAAATTTCAAATTTCAAAATTCAAAATTCAAAATTCAAAATTCAAATTTCAAATTCCACAAAAACGGTTGTGTTTCATATTCTTGTTCTCATGGATAATTTTCTACAACTCCAATCCAATCTCAAATAAAATCATGGCAACTTTATTTGGAGTTCGAATAATTGTGTACTCTATTATCCAAAACAAAATCTGAATCCAACCGGAGAGAATCTTGTCTACCATCCTAATCCTGTGTCATCACCATCCATGCACAATAAACTAGCCTATAGCATACACAAATCAATTTGCCAAACGTTAAGGAATTATGTGGAGCTAGTAGAGGGACTGATTGGACATATATAATCGGGCTCCCGTGATTCCATATGATCATCATTCTGTACCGAACAACTCAATCATTTGATCACTAATTTCAGAGTCACACCACTATAAACCTGAAACTGAACTCCCAATTATATACCGTATTACGTAAGCCTGTGACGAGCTACCATCCAATGACCTTGTCATATATGCAAAACCCTCATATGATATCCATGATCAGCCTTAGGTCAAAGTCCGTTTAATCCTACTGATCAGGCTATCTTAAAGTTCCATTATACTACCGAATTAAGAAAATGTTTATTCACCATATGTGAATAAGAAGTCATCCGCCCAGCAGACGACCCAAGGCCTTGTCCATTTTCACATTCAGTATAATGCCTTTAAGAGGATACCTTTAACTCCTCAGAGCTATGATTCCGATATCTGTAAACAAACCCTTCATCGTATACAAGTCATGCACCCAACGAACCGGTCTATAAGCTTACTACCTCTGAGACGCTTTAGCCATTGGAACATCAAAGTATACAAGTCATATACATGAAGTAGTTCATTTACTCAGGATTAAGGTTATTGCACAATGAACGTCAAAAGCAGATTGATCCACTCATAGCGGACTACGTAGATCAATCACGCTTTAGTCCCGGTCTAATATGTCACCACCAAGCAACATATCCATGTCTCTACTTGGGAGTCCAGCTCCAGACAGTCAAGACAGACCGTCCCCTCCAAGGCTTTAGACAACATAATAGTCTTAACATGAGTTAGATGCTCGGTCTAACCCCATAGACTACAGACCATAGTTTAGACTGCTAACTTTAGAACATTGTCTTCTTGCATACAAAAATCCATTGCATGCAACGTTCTAACAGTTTTAACACAAGCAGTCAGTGAGCCATATTTGCTTACATTTACTTTAACATGTAAATAAGACGAGGACAGATAGCAATGTAATGAATAACCTCTATGTATAATTTTATTATCCAGTTCAAAATGAATACATCAAAATGTCTCTAATACTTAGGGCATTTCCTAACAATCTCCCACTTGCCCTAAGCCAGCAGATGTGCCATGTTACGCATCCCCATCGCCTCTACATGCCTCTCAAAGCTTCTAGCTACCAAAGTCTTAGTAAAGGGATCAGCGATGTTGTCCTCGGACGCGATCTTACATACATCCACTTGTCCTGTCTCCACATGCCCTCTAATAATGTGATACCTCCGATCGATGTGCTTGGTCCTCTTGTGGTGCCGAGATTCCCTTGTGTTGGCAATAGCCCCTGTATTATCACAGTAAAGTGTGATAGGTTTGTCAACACCCGGAATGACCTCAAGGTCTCTAAAGAACTTGCGGAGCCAAACCGCTTCTTTAGATGCCTCAGCCACAGCCACATACTCAGCCTCCATAGTAGAGTCAGCTGTGCAGCCCTGCTTCACGCTTCTCCACACAATGGCGCCTCCTCCGAGTAAAAACACTGATCCAGATGTCGATTTCCTCGAATCCTTACAAGTCTGGAAGTCTGAATCCGTGTATCCTACGGGTGTTAGGTCCCCTCCAGAATACACTAGCATATAATCCCTCGTTCTCTTAAGATACTTGAGTATATGCTTTACTGCTTGCCAGTGCTTGGTTCCAGGATTCGCTTGATATCGACTCACCATACCTACTGCAAAACATATGTCCGGGCGAGTGCAAAGCATAGCGTACATAAGGCTACCCACAGCGGATGCATAAGGGACCTTACTCATACGCTCTCTTTCTTCCGATGTCTTGGGACAGTCATCCAATGAAAGAGTTAAACCGGCAATAGAAGGTTGTGAGCCTTTCTTTGCCTCTAGCATTGCATATTTGTCAATTATTTTATCTATGTATGAAGCTTGGGATAACGCTATCATTTTGTTCTTTCGATCTCTGAAGAGACGAATGCCTAGAACATAATTAGCTTCTCCCAAGTCCTTCATGTCAAACTGTTGGTGTAACCAAAGCTTGACCGATGATAAGTTCCCTACATCATTCCCAATGAGTAGTATATCATCGACATAGAGTATCAGAAAGACCACTTTTCCATCCTTAATACGTTTATAAACACAAGGTTCATCAACGTTCTGCTCAAAACCAAATGTCTTAATCGCTTGATCAAACCTCTGGTTCCATGAGCGGGATGCCTGCTTTAATCCATAAATGGATCTAAGCAACTTGCAGACTTTCTTATCTTGGCCTTTTGCTACGAACCCTTCGGGCTGTATCATATAGATACACTCTTCAAGATGGCCATTCAAGAATGCCGTCTTGACATCCATTTGCCAGATCTCGTAATCGAGAGCCGCAGCAATGGACAGAAGAATACGGATAGACTTCAGCATAGCAACAGGCGAAAAGGTTTCCTCGTAATCGATTCCAGCCTTTTGCGTGTATCCCTTTGCAACCAGTCTAGCTTTGAAAGTTTCCACTCTCCCTTCCGCATCCTTCTTTCTTTTGTAGACCCATTTGCATCCAATGGGTTTTATCCCATCCGGCAAATATACAAGTTCCCAAACAGAGTTGGATTTCATAGAATCCATCTCATTGTTCATAGCCTGTTTCCAAGATCTAGAATCAACATCCTTTATAGCTTCGTCATATGTGACCGGATCTTCCTCATGCTCATGAGCCTCGGCCTGGTATACCTCAGCACCATACATAAAGAAATTAGGTTTCTTAAAAACCCTCCCACTACGACGAGGCACCCTAAATTGTTGATCGTCTGCAGGTCTTTCACTGGAACTCGGACTTGCGTCCAAGACCGAAATCTGTGGAGCAGTTCTTTCACCCGATAACTCCTCTAGCACCACTTTGCTTCGAGGCTTAAAGTCATTCATGTGACTTTCCTCCAAGAATGTCGCATGGGTTGAGACAATGACCTTTTGTTCCTTCAGGTTATAGAATAGACCTCCTTTAGTTCCCTTTGGATACCCTACAAACATGCACAATTCTGATCTTGGTTCCAACTTCTTCGCATCCTCATCCAGTACATGTGCTGGGCAGCCCCATATTCTCATATGTCCAAGGGAGGGCTTCCTGCCACGCCACAATTCATACGGAGTTCTAGGAATTGATTTGCTCGGAACCTGGTTCAGAATATAGCACGCCGTTTGTAAAGCATGTCCCCAAAATGATAATGGCAGCGTTGAGTAACTCATCATGGACCGTACCATATCCAATAAGGTCCTGTTTCTCCTTTCGGCTACACCATTCTGTTGTGGAGTACCAGGTGCAGTCAATTGGGATAAAATCCCGTTCTCTACAAGATGTCCTAGAAATTCATCAGAGAGGTATTCGCCACCTCGATCAGATCGAAGTGTCTTTATGGATTTATCCAATTGCTTTTCCACTTCCGCACTATACTCTTTGTACTTGTCAAAGGTTTCGCTTTTGCGGTGCATCAGATACACATATCCATACCTCGAGTAATCATCTATGAAAGAGACATAGTACTCGAACCCTCCTCGTGCTTTGACGTTCATGGGGCCACATACGTCAGTGTGCACAATTTCTAAGAGCTCCTGTGCCCTTGTACCCTTAGCTCCAAAAGACCTCTTAGTCATCTTACCCTCTAGACAAGACTCACATTGGGGAAGTCGTACCTCCTCCAGAGATTCCAGAGGACCGTCTTTCACCAATCTTTGAATCCTATCCTGATTAATATGACCAAGTCTTAAATGCCAAAGATACGCCTTGTTAGAGTGAGAAACTTTCAACCTTTTAGAGTTATCAATTAATTCAGTGTCAAGCAGTGAGTACATCTTTGGTCTGATCAAATATAGGTTTCCATCCATCCATCCAGAACAGATAAAAGACTTATTTCTACGAATATCAACTCTTTTACTAAAAGAAACTGAATAAGAATCCTTTATTAAACAAGCTACCGATATAAGGTTCCTCCTAAAATTAGGAACATAAAAACAGTCTTTCAATAAAATAAACCTAAATTGATCAAAATAAAGATGAACGTCTCCCACTGCCTCAGCCACCACAAAGCTACCATCTCCAGTCCGCAACGAGAGGCTCCTATCATGTAGACTTCTCGTTTCCACGAACCCCTGCATAGAAACACAAACATGATTAGTGGCGCCCGAATCAATGACCCATGTGTCTTTCGATTCTTCCACCAAACACGCTTCTAAGTAATGAAGTTCCTTACCTTCCTTGCCCTTGGAGGCTAGGAATTCCCGGCAAGCCTTCTTGAAGTGACCTACCTTCCCACAGTGGAAGCATTTGGACTTTTTAGGGTCCTTCGGCTTCTTGTTCTTCTTCTTCTTCTTCCCGTCCGAGACAGGAGGATTAGAAGAACTGGAAGCCACTTGCTTCTTATTTGGCCTCTTCCTCTTCCGTGAGGGATTGGAAGATTCCGCCAAATTGGCCTCTCCTTTAGGTCGGACCGTATCCTCATCCCTGATCATCCGCTCATAAGCCTGTAGTTGCTTCATGAGCTCGGTAAGTCCTAACTCCTTTGTCGCCAGATTGTGTGCGGCTTTAAACCCCACAAAATCTTTAGACAGAGTCTTGAACACCATCTCGATCTGGGTGTTATAGTCCAACTCAGCACCATTCTCGGCAGCCTCAGCGAAGAATCCCATTAGAGTGATCATATGGTCCTTCACCGGAGCACCCGCCTTTTCCTTAGAGTTCATAATGCTGGTGATAGCAGACTGTCGAGCCAATTTTTCTTGGCCTCCGAACATGTCCTCCAGATTTTCCATGATCTCCCCAGTAACTTGATAAGTCTCATGCTGCTTTTGTAAAGCACTCGTCATGCTAGTAAGGATGTAGCATCGAGCTATCTCATTAGATTCTCTCCAACGATTATAGGCAACCGGGACCTCCTCAAGTGGTGTGTCAGGTTTGGGCCCAGGTGGGCATGGTTCGTCCAGTACGAACTTGTGTCTCTCGCAGCTGAGAACTATTAATAGATTTCTTTTCCAATCTTTATAATTGTCGCCATTCAACTTATTTTCAGTAAGTATCGAAATGAGGGGTGTCGGTGACATTTTGAACTGAAATAAAATTATACTAGACATCATTACAAAGCCCAAGCAAATATGCAGATAATTTAGCAAATAAAACATACAAGTATGTTCCTACATGAAACTTGAAAAAAATGTAGCATTGCAACGGTAATTCTCAGCACCTATTGCCCCAAGCCACCGAGGGGTGGTCATGAGAACAAATAGCCGGAACATGGACCCCGTCCAATTAATATATGTTACCTTAAATCCTCCAAGGTTAAGACATATATTAATAACCGCTTATTTGGCCACCAGTTTAGTTAACAGAGCTTCTAGGGAAGGTTAATAACTAAACGAGTCTTGAGTGTATAACCATTGTTTACGTAGCCCGATCCACGTCCTACCAAGCCACCGAGGGGTGGTCATGAATAGGATCACACCCGAACACGTTTTCCACATAGGAGATCCAATCTAGTATACCGGCGGCGGTAAACACCTACCGAGGGGTGTGGTCAGGTCAGAACTGACGCGAGGCGTTACCATGCTTTCACATATGGATCAACAATGGAGGCCGTGGGTTTTGTTTGAAACCCTCTCCCACTCAATATTTTGAAAAACATGCAAGTTTTGACAAATTATGTATGATCAATATAGTATGAGCGGCACTCACCTATCCTATATGACATGTTATTAAATATGCATACAAAACATCCATCAATACATATTTATACATCCATGACATATCACAGAAAAAATAATTGACAGACTAACCAAGCTATGGTTCCATCCTAGAACAAAGAAAATAAAGATTACAAAATTCCATCCAAAGCATTCTTTGGGTCTTGAATTTTGTTCCGTCTTCTTGTATCCATCTTTATGTAGCCTCTCCATTTATTTCTCATCCCAAGAATTATTTAAAATTTAAATTTCCAAAAATTTAAATTTCAAATTCAAACTCCAAATTCGAATTTCAAATTTAAATTTCTAATTCAAATTTTAAACAATTTTAATCATCATGTGTAATAATATGTAATTTCAAAAATTTCAAATTTTTAATTACATATTTTTAAACATGATTTAAAATTAAATCTCAAATTTAAAAATCAAAAATTTTCAAATTTTGGACCGCCGCACCGCCGCCCGTGAAGGCGGCAGCCGCCGTGGGCAGCCACTAACCCCGGAGGGGCTGGCAGCCCACGGCTGCCCCTTGTGCAGCCTGCCGGGCTGCAGGCCAAGCCTGCAGCACCAGGCTGCACGCCCAGACTGGGCGCAGCAGCCGGCAGGCTGCAGGCAGCGCCTGCAGCCAGAGGCTGCACGCCCAGGCTGCGGCCAGCCTTGGGCAGGCCACGGCCACCCCTGGCTGCAGGCAGAGCCTGCGGCCGTGGGTTGTGTGGGCCTGTACAGGGGCTGCCGCAGCCCCATCCTGCCCGAGGGCAGGGCCTGCAGCCCCACCAAGGTTTGTCGGCCTATCCCGAGGGGTCGTGTCTCGATTTTCGTGCCATATTCCAATTTATCTTTTAGGATCTCCAAAAATTAATTTGAATCCCAATTAAATTGAAATTTTCCACATAATCAAAATTTCAACCTTTAAATTAAATTTAACTTTTGGGAAAAATAAATTACGGTCTTCAATCTTCAATCTCCTCCAAGAATAATTACATAAAAAATTCCTATACCGTTTCCGGTGTACAAAATTCTATCCATAAAAATTCTAAGAGACTAAAATTAATATCCATGGGAAAATTACAGTGTTAATAAACTGCTCCCATGGTTACATAAAAATTCCTAGATACAATTTTTCTAAATTCTAAGGAACCACAACCGGTATAAACAAGCATGCTTATAATAATTCAAAAAATTAAAATAACCACATACTTTATACATAATACATGATAACAACATAAAGGAACCCTAGAATGCCACTCTCTAAATATCAAATCCATACATAAATAAAAAGACTAAGTAATTGTCTAATATATGTACATGGCATAGTCATGAGATGGCTCTGATACCAATTGTAGGATAATAAACCGGTAAAAACGTATCAGAGTGGCGCAGCGGAACAATAAAAAATTTTTAGATCGTTAAATATCTCATGATGCCATATACAATAAATCAACAACAATTAAAACTCATACCTCAAGGACGCCAATGAACAGGAGGAGAGTGACCGGAGGCTTCAACCAACTAGCCTTCTCTACTATTCTCCAATTCCCGAATGGCTGAGTGTGTGGGCACTCTGAACCTCGATCGGTATGCTAGCATTGCTAGTCTTCTTCCGACCACCCAGATCTCTAAAGAACTTTATTGTCATGATGAGCTGTGCAACAATAAGCCTGCTCACCTGAGAGTCTGTGGTCTGAGAGAACTGGAGTGGCAGGACCTCTATTTATAGACCTGCATGAGGTGATTCTCTGAATTCGAATTGGACTAGGAAAAGATTTTCTCCCTTATCCAAACCAAAAAATCCGAATTTTCCAAGGGAGAATCTCCACAATTAAATTCGATTTTCCTAGGACAAATCCAATCCAAATCTAAACAAGATTTTAACTAGAATTTTATCTCCCTTTTTCAACCAAAAAAATCTGAAATCTTTAGGAGAAAATCTTCTCCAAATTTTCGGCCACTTTTAGGATAAGGAAGAATCAAAATTCCACTAGGATTTTTCAAGCTAAATCTCATCTCAACCTTATCCAAAAATAACCGAATTTCCTAGGATTTAGGCTCCAAAATTTCGGCCACTTTTAGGGAGGGAGAGAATCCAAATTCAACTAGGATTGAAACTTGAATTTTCCCTTGAATCTTATCCACAAAAACCGAATTTTCCATTGAGGATTATCCTCAAAAAATTCGCCCACTTTTGTTGGGATTTGGATTCAAAATTCGAGTAGGATTCTAACAAGATTATCCTCTCCAAATCCAACCCAAATTCGAATTTCAAACCTTGTGGATTTTCCACAACAAATTCGAATCCTACTTGGACTGTGATTCAAAATTTGAATTTCAAATTTCAAATTCAAATTTCAAATTTCAAATTTCAAATTTCAAATTTAAATTTCAAATTCAAATTTCAAATTCGAATTTTCAAATTCAAATTTCAAATTCAAATTTCAAATTCAAAATTCAAATTTCAAATTTCAAAATTCAAATTTCAAATTTCAAAATTCAAATTTCAAATTCCACAAAAACGGTTGTGTTTCATATTCTTGTTCTCATGGATAATTTTCTACAACTCCAATCCAATCTCAAATAAAATCATGGCAACTTTATTTGGAGTTCGAATAATTGTGTACTCTATTATCCAAAACAAAATCTGAATCCAACCGGAGAGAATCTTGTCTACCATCCTAATCCTGTGTCATCACCATCCATGCATAATAAACTAGCCTATAGCATACACAAATCAATTTGCCAAACGTTAAGGAATTATGTGGAGCTAGTAGAGGGACTGATTGGACATATATAATCGGGCTCCCGTGATTCCATATGATCATCATTCTGTACCGAACAACTCAATCATATGATCACTAATTTCAGAGTCACACCACTATAAACCTGAAACTGAACTCCCAATTATATACCGTATTACGTAAGCCTGTGACGAGCTACCATCCAATGACCTTGTCATATATGCAAAACCCTCATATGATATCCATGATCAGCCTTAGGTCAAAGTCCCTTTAATCCTACTGATCAGGCTATCTTAAAGTTCCATTATACTACCGAATTAAGAAAATGTTTATTCACCATATGTGAATAAGAAGTCATCCGCCCAGCAGACGACCCAAGGCCTTGTCCATTTTCACATTCAGTATAATGCCTTTAAGAGGATACCTTTAACTCCTCAGAGCTATGATTCCGATATCTGTAAACAAACCCTTCATCGTATACAAGTCATGCACCCAACGAACCGGTCTATAAGCTTACTACCTCTGAGACGCTTTAGCCATTGGAACATCAAAGTACACAAGTCATATACATGAAGTAGTTCATTTACTCAGGATTAAGGTTATTGCACAATGAACGTCAAAAGCAGATTGATCCACTCATAGCGGACTACGTAGATCAATCACGCTTTAGTCCCGGTCTAATATGTCACCACCAAGCAACATATCCATGTCTCTACTTGGGAGTCCAGCTCCAGACAGTCAAGACAGACCGTCCCCTCCAAGGCTTTAGACAACATAATAGTCTTAACATGAGTTAGATGCTCGGTCTAACCCCATAGACTACAGACCATAGTTTAGACTGCTAACTTTAGAACATTGTCTTCTTGCATACAAAAATCCATTGCATGCAACGTTCTAACAGTTTTAACACAAGCAGTCAGTGAGCCATATTTGCTTACATTTACTTTAACATGTAAATAAGACGAGGACAGATAGCAATGTAATGAATAACCTCTATGTATAATTTTATTATCCAGTTCAAAATGAATACATCAAAATGTCTCTAATACTTAGGGCATTTCCTAACAGCAAGAACAATTAAAGGAGCTTTTGGACAAGGGATTTATCAGACCGAGTTATTCTCCGTGGGGTGCACCTGTGTTGTTCGTCAAGAAAAAGGATGGAACGTTCCGATTGTGCATTGATTATCTGGAGTTGAATAAGGTTACAATCAAAAATAGGTATCCGTTACCTAGAATTGATGACTTATTCGACCAGTTAAAAGGCGCAGTGGTATTTTCCAAGATCGACTTACGATCAGGATATCACCAGCTGAGAATTAAAGAAAGTGATATTCCTAAGACGGTGTTTAGGACTCGTTATGGTCACTATGAGTTTCTTGTGATGCCATTTGGATTAACAAATGTGTCGGCAGCGTTCATGGATTTAATGAACAGAATCTTTAAAGAGTATTTGGATAAGTTTGTCATTGTATTCATTGATGACATTCTTATATACTCAAAGACTCATGAGGACCACAAGGAGCATCTGAGGATCGTATTGCATACGATAAGGAAGCATCAACTGTATGCCAAATTCTCAAAATGCGAGTTTTGGCTGGATAAAGTACATTTCCTCAGACATGTTGTATCCCAAGAAGGTATTGCTGTAGATCCGATGAAGGTAGAGGCAATTAACCAGTGGCCTGCACCCAAGAGTGTGACGGAAATACGCAGTTTCTTGGGGCTAGCTGGTTATTATCGGAGATTTGTAGAGGGATTCGCACGATTAGCTGCACCTCTTACCGCTCTTACACGCAAGGAAAGGAAGTATGAGTGGACTACGGAATGCGAAAGAAGCTTCCAGGAGTTAAAGACACGGCTGACAAGCGCACCAATCCTTACGCTTCCCACTGAAGGGGAGAAGTTTGTGATCTATAGTGATGCATCCAAAATAGGATTGGGAGCGGTCCTAATGCAAGGCGGCAAGGTGATTGCCTACGCTTCCCGTCAATTAAAGGATCATGGAAAGAATTATCCTACGCATGACCTTGAACTTGCTGCAGTAGTGTTTGCACTTAAAATTTGGCGATACTATCTCTATGGAGCTCAGTGTCAGATTTTTACTGATCACCAAAGCCTGAAGTATTTCTTCACGCAAAAGGAGCTCAACATGCGGCAAAGACGATGGTTGGAACTGGTAAAGGATTATGATTGTGAAATCCTATACCATCCAGGGAAGGCCAACCGTGTAGTGGATGCTTTAAGTAGAAAGTCTACCATATCGCACCAGCTACCGATAAAAAGGCTTCCGAAGCCGTTGCAGTAAGAGATAAATTCCTTGAACTTAGAGCTGATATCTGGAAGATTAGCTACACTCCAAGTGGAATCATCACTGTTTGAGGATATAAAGGAAGCTCAAAGACGAGATTCAAGAATGACAAGTTCTCAAGAAGGAATTTCCAAGGATGGAATGATCCTTTATCAAGGAAGGATAAATGTTCCAGCTGATGAGGAACTTAGAAGACGGATCATGTCAGAAGCCCATGAGACACCATATTCGGTTCATCCCAGAGCTAGCAAGATGTATCAGGACTTGAAGTTACAGTTCTGGTGGAAAGGGATGAAGAACGATATAGCGAAATTCATGAGCAAATGCATGACCTGTCAGAGAATCAAAGCAAAACATAAACATCCAGCAGGAAGATTGGAACCTTTGGAGATTCCTGAATGGAAATGGGAACACATTACGATGGATTTTGTAGTGGGACTCCCAAAAAACTCGAGAAAGTTATGATGCCATCTAGGTTATTGTGGACAGACTGACCAAGACGGCACGGTTTATAGCTGTCAAGATGACTTTTTCGTTGGAAAAGTTTGCTCAGTTGTACGTAACTCATGTCGTCAGATTACATGGAGTACCAAAATCCATTGTGTCAGATCGAGATGCACGATTCACTTCAAATTTTTGGAAGTGTGTGCAAGAAGCCATGGGTACTGAATTGAGACTCTATACGACATTTCATCCGCAAACAGACGGACAGTCAGAGCGGACCATTCAGATGTTAGAGGTCATGCTTCGAGCTTGTGTAATGGATTTTGCGGGAAATTGGAACGAGAAGTTATCATTAATTGAATTCTCGTACAATAATAGTTACCAAGCTTCCATAGGTATGGCACCTTATGAGGCTTTGTATGGAAGGAAGCGCAGATCACCACTACACTGGTATGATTTGCGAGAGAAGTAGTTGCATAAGACGGATTTCATACAAGAGACTTCCGATGCAGTTGCTAGAATTCAGCGTCAAATGAAAATTGCACAAAGCCGACAAAAGAGTTATGCGGACAAGAGGCGGAGATCCTTGGAGTTTGATGAAGGAGACTTCATGTTTCTCAAGGTATCGCCCATGAAGGGGATTATGCGTTTCGGTAAGAAAGGGAAACTGAGTCAAGATATATTGGGCCTTACGAAATTATCGAACGCATTGGAAAGGTCGCTTACAGATTAGCATTACCTCCTGAATTGTCGATAGTGCATAATGTATTTCATGTGTCGATGCTGAGAAAGTACATACCAGATCCGTCCCATGTATTGAAGCATGAACCTGTTCAGATCCACGAGGATTTGACATACGAAGAACAACCTATTCAAGTACTAGCTCGTGAAGAGAAAGTACTGAGGAATAAGACAATCCCACTAGTGAAGATTTTGTGGAAAAATCATAACATTGAAGAAGCTACATGGGAACGAGAAGACGAGATGAGGAGTTTATACCCCCACTTGTTCTAATTTTCGAGGACGAAAATTTTATAAGGAGGGGTGAATGTGACAACCGGGAAATTCAGGCATTCTCGGAAGAAAATGTACAAATGTATGTATATAACAATTTGTACTATTTAAAGAGTGAAATAAATGTATTTATATTGTTTAGAATGTATTAAAATGTTCTAACAATACTGACGAGTAAGAATTCAGTGTTCGAAAAATTCACTGAGTTGAAACGGGTGAAACGGTGCCAAAACTGGCATTGAAAACCCTAACCAGTGCACTAAAAGATGAAAAATTCCGGGATTGATTTTGATCAAACGGAAGTAGTATAAATTGATCCGACTGCACAGAAGATCTCAGGAACCCGCCGGGATGATTTCAGGAAAATTTCGGCTCGAACCGGTATCGGTCAAAAAGTAGTCGAATTAATGTGAATAGTAAAGTCAAAGTCAACACTTTACTTTTGCATTTATGACATCATAAATCAAAATTAATAAATGAAAGAAATATGGTGGTTGGTGGCATTAATGGCCAAGATTTAATCACTTTTTGATCTAAAGGCCAAGATTTGGCCAAAATTCCATCCTTTGATTTTTTGAAAAATTTGGAAAGAAATGGCTTGATAAGTGTTGATTTGTCATTGGTTGGTAGCCAAATTAATTGGCTTTCTTTGTGTTAAGTCAGCAAAACTTTGAACAAAAGTGGCCGAAACAATTTTTAAGCCAAAACAAAGAACAAAAAATTTCTAAGTGTTGTCTATGGTGAGTTCGTGAGCAACCAAAGAGAAACCAAGCAAATATCCCAAGATTTCTTCACAAAATTTGTGTCAAACCCTTCATTGAAGTCCAAGGAAACAAGAAAGCAAGGTAACTTTCTTTAGCTTGCAAATTTTGGCTTGTTTTCTCCCTAAAATCCGTGGAATGAATAGTGTAAAGGATGAAAAATTTTTGGTTTGTTTTGATTGATTTGGTGCTTGGGTTTTGTTAAGGGTGTGATTAGAAGAAAAACCATGCATTTTGTTTAAAGAAAAACAAAATTTTGGTTGGTTTTCCAAAGGTAAAACTGTGGGTTACCAGGTGTAGTCAATGAGGAATTGTTGTGGTTTAAGTGTTAAAATGCTTTAAATCATGTTTTGATTAAATGTAAAACATGATTTGTATGATTGAAAGCTTGAAAAAAAATTTGGTGTCAAATAACCCTAATATGGCCGTGCGTTTAATTAGGGTTTGGTGAATAATTTTTGCATGATTTACTTGATGTTTGGATAGTTAAATTCATGCATTGAATTAAGGAAATTATGGATTTGTGATTGAAAGCATGAAACAAAAAAATTTGGTTCATGTTTCTCTTAAATGGCCGTGGGTTATAATGGTGAAAACCCTAAGAATTTGTGTTGAAATATGCATGTAAATTGGCTTGAAAATGTGCTAGATAATGACATTGGAATAGCCTAAAATTTGGTGGAAAAATTGAGAAGTTTTGGATAGGTTTTGAGTGTGAAAACCGTGACCAAAACTAAAGGCAAAATTGAAAGAAATTTTTTGGAATGTGTTTCAAAATGTGAATTGAAATGTTATGAGCTTTTATGTAAAAGTTTGGGAATTTTTTACATAAAATAGGCTTGTGATATAGTACGTGACAGGTACATATGGTTCGAGGCGTACCTAAAGCCGGTAGCCTTAAATTTACGCCGAAATGCTGCCGAAATTTCGAAAACGGCATTTGGGGTAAAAAAAGAATTAAAAATAAAAGTTTGGGGTAGAGTCGGGAACCCGAGTCCCGAACGGAAAATTGAATAAGGAAAACTTAAGTGGGGGTTCATGAATAGTAATCCGTCCCTTTAAAAATGTAAAACGTGAGTGAAACTGAAAAACCGACCTCCAGGGGGGGCGTTTTTGGGAAACAAAATAAAGGTCCGAGTCGGGTACGGAAAATCCGAGCCTCGGAGACCTAGATCGGGAATGTCTAGATGAACGTTTTAAATATTAGTAAAACGTCCATTTGAGACTCCTAAACGATAGAAAATCACTAAACCGATGTAAGGGTCGGAATAGTGCTTCCCGAGGGTCGGGAAAGTGAAAAATAGAAATAAAATAAAAACGAACCCGGTAATGATTAGAAAAGAGTCAGAAATGTTCCTGAGAGCCAAAAATGCAGTCTGGATCAAGAAAATTCCGTCATGGGCAAAATTGTAATTTTGTCAAAATATAGGGGCAAAATCGTAATTTTGTAAAAGTTGAGAAAAATGGGGAAAATGATAAATAAAGCCTAAAAAGTTATAAATAGGTTTTATTTAAGATTTTTAATGAAAAATAAAAGCTATAAATAGAAATAAAATTAACAGACAAAGTTTTGTCTGTAGGATCCCAAAATCGACCTATAAGGAGGACGATCAAAGATCCAAGAAAGGCAAAAGGGAAGAAACTGATAAGATAAGTTCAGACATTTACCTGTCTGTAACATATAGCATTATTATTGCTAACTTTGATGTACTAACTATAAGTTAGGTACATATGTGTTACGGGCACTATTATAGAGTAGAGAGAGAGACGAAATGTGCTACGGGCACTATTAAGAATGGGATACATAATAAGTTGTGCTTCGGGCACTAGAGCGAGGTTAATGAAACTCCCTCCCCTAAAATTAAAATTTGAACCATTCCTAACTACGGGACAATATGAAGTCACCGGGTTAGAATTTTAAAAAGTCGGTAATGAAACCACTTTTGGCGTACCAGCCTTCCGTACAGGGAGGTAAATTTTTCCTTCGGAGCTATGAGATTAAGGCTGTGGAGGTCAGCACTGATGTACCGCTCCCAGTCATGTACAATTTTGCCTTCAAGGCTATGAGATTAATGTTGTGGAGGTCAACACTAATGTACCGCTCCCAGTCATGCGCACTTAAATGGCACTGCCAACCTGAGCTCAAAACTAGAACATAATCAAAGATAATTACCTAAAACTGAAACTATGCCATAATTGAGCATAAGACAGTTTCGTGAGGGTACTAACATCGCGGTAGATGTATTGTTGATACACTGTGTTGTGGTCAAACTTACTATTCATAATGAATAGTGGTCAAAGTTACTATTTTCGTATGAATAGTGGTCAACATTACTATTCATGATGAATAGTCCTATTCATAGAAATTTTATTTCTTGCGTGTTTGAACTTACTGAGCCTGTAGCTCACCATTTTTGCTTATGTTGCAGGTAAGTGACTAGCTCAGTAGCTTTGTATGACTGGGTGGCGGACGGGATGGTACGTGTCAAATGGGATAAGAGGCGAGGGATATGGTCCTGCCAGAGTCTTTCCGCTGAGCGATAAAAGAGAAGGGAAAAAGAAACAATCTTTTGTAATAATATAAATTTTACGAAAGTACTGTATTATGTAAATTATTTTGTACTTGCCAACAAAGTAAATAGTGAAAAATGTTTTACATGATGTTTAAAGAAAGAAAAAAAAATTTTTTCCCCAAAAACGTCATGTTTTACAAGAGAGATAGATTAGTCGGCGACCCATGAGAGTACAATCTATCGCAATTAGCGATAAAGCTTAACTATAATAGTATTGTATGATCTCTACGAGGGGCGGGCCGCCACATTCGTTGCCTCATGTTGAGCTCCTTCCGCATGAAGATATATTTGATGTAGGAGTAAAATCAGTAAAAACGCATCAGAGCGGTGCAGTGGAACAACAAAAATATTTCAAGATCGTTAAATATCTCGTGATGTCATATACAATAAATTAACAATAATAAAACTCATACCTTAAGAGGACGCCAACTGTAAGAGGAGAATGACTGGAGGACTTTAACTAACTAGCCTTCTTTACTATTCTCCAATTCTCGGATGGCAGAGTGTGTGGGCACTCGGTTCCTCGACCGGTATGCTAGCACTGCTAGTCTTCTTCCGACCACCCAGATCTCTAAAGAACTTACTGTCACAATGAGTTATGCAATAATAAGCCTGCTCACCTGAGAGTCTGTGGTCTAAGAGAATTGGAGTGGCAAGACCTCTATTTATAGACTTGCATGAGATGATCTTCTGAATTCGAATTGGATTAGGAGAAGATATTCTTCCTTATCTATTCACAAAAAAACCAAATTTTTTTAGGCATTATCCAACCTAAAAAAAAGTCCCCTTTTTGGAATTATTCAATCCAAATTCAAATTAGATTTTAACTTAAATTTTATCTCCTCAATTATCCATAATAAACGAATTTCCCTAGTGCCAAAATCATGACTAGATTTGGCCATTAAAAGTGAGGAGAATCAAAATCGAAATAGGATTTTCTAGCTTGAATTCTATCTCATCCTTATCCACTAAAAAACTAAAAATCTCCCTTAGGATTATCCACAAAAATTTTGGCCACTTTTAGGGAGGAGAGAATCCAAATTCAATTGGGATTTTCTTGCTTGAATTTTCCTTGAACCTTATCCACAAAAACCAAAAATATCTAGGAGGATTTCTCTCAACAATTTTCGATCATTTTAGTTAGGATTGGGATTCAAAATTCAAGTAGGATTCAAATAGGATTTTCCTCTCCATAATCCAACTCAAATTCGAATTCTAACCCTGTGGAATTATCCACAAAGAATTTGAATTCTACTTAAAATATAATTCAAAATTTGAATTTCAAATTTCAAAATTTAAATTTCAAATTAAAATTTCAAATTTCAAATTCAAATTCCAAATTCAAAATTTATATTTCAAATTTCAAAATTTAAATTTCAAAATCCAAAAAAAAGTTGTATTTCAAATTTTTGTTCTCATGGATAATTTTCTACAACTCCAATCCAATCTCAAATAAAATTATGGCAACTTTATTTGGAGTTTGAATAATTATGTACTTTATTATCTAAAAGAAAATATGAATTCAACTGGAAAGAATCTTGTCCACATCCTAATCATATGTTAACACCTTCCATGCAAAATCAACTAGCCAATAAGCATACACAAATCAATTTACCAACCGTAAGGAATTATGTGGAGCTAGTAGAGGGATCAATTGGACATATATAATTAGGCTCCCTTGAATCCATATGATCATCATTTTGTACCAAACAACTCAATCATATGATCACTAATTTCAGAGTCACACCACTATAAACCTGAAACTGAATTCCTAATTATATACCGTATTACGAAAGCTTATGACAAGCTAATGTCCAATGACCTTGTCATGTATGCAGAACCCTAATATGATATCCATGATTAGCCTTAGGTCAAAGTCTGTTTAATCCTACTGATCAGGCTATCTTAAAGTTCCATTATACTACTGAATAAGAAAATGATTATTCATCATATGTGAATAAGAAGTCATCTGCCCAGCAGACGACTCAAGGCCTTGTCCATTTTCACATCCAGTATAATGCCTTTAAGAGGATACCTTTAACTCATTAGAGCTATGATTTTGATATCTGTAAACAAACCCTTCATCATATACAAGTCATGCACCTAACGAATTGGTCTACAAGCTTACTACCTCTGGAACATCAAAGTACACAAGTCATATACATGAAGTAGTTCATTTACTCAAGATTAAGGTTATTGCATAATGAACGTCAAAAGCAGATTGATCCACTCATAACGGACTACGTAGATCAATCACGCTTTAGTCCCGGTCTAATATATCACCACCAAGTAACATATCTATGTCTCTACTTAGGAGTCTATGCTCCGGACAGTCAAGACAAACCGTCCCCACCATGGCTTTAGACAACATAATAGTTTTAACATGAGTTAGATGCTCGGTCTAACTCCATAGACTACAGACCTTAGATTAGACCACTTACTTTAGAACATTGTCTTCTTGCATACAAAAATCCATTGCATGCAACGTACTAACAGTTTTAACATAAGTAGTAAGTGAGCCATATTTGCTTACATTTACTTTAACATGTAAATAGAATAAGGACAAACAACAATGTAATGAATAACCTCTATATTATAATTTTATTATCCAGTTCAAAATAAATACATAAAATGTCTCTAATGCTTAGAGCATTTCCTAACAATCTCCCACTTGTCCTAAGCTAGCAGATGTGCCATGTTACGCATCCTCATCGCCTTTACATGCCTTTCAAAGCTTCTAACCACCAAAGTCTTAGTAAAGGGATTGACAATGTTGTCCTCGGATGTGATCTTATATACATCCACTTGTCCTGTCTCCACGTGCCCTCTTATAATGTGATACTTCCGATCTATATGCTTGGTCCTCTTGTGGTGCTGAGATTCTCTTGTGTTGGCAATAGCCCCAGTGTTATCACAGTAAAGTGTGATACGCTTATCAACACCCGGAATGACCTCAAGGTCTCTAAAGAACTTGCGGAGTCAAACCGCTTCTTTAGATTCCTCAGCCACAGCCACATACTCAGCCTCTATCGTAGAGTCAGCTGTGCAATCCTGGTTCATGCACCTCCACACAATGGTGCCTCTTCCGAGTAAGAACACTGATCCTGATGTCGATTTCCTCGAATCCTTGCAAGTTTGGAAGTCTGAGTCTGTGTATCCTATGAGTGTTAGGTCCCCTCCAGAATACATTAGCATATAATCCCTCATTCTCTTAAGATACTTAAGTATATGCTTTATTGCTTGCCAGTGCTTGATTCCAGGATTCGCTAGATACCGACTCACCATACCTACTGCAAAACATATATCCGGGGGAGTGCAAAGCATAACGTATATAAGGCTATCCACAGCGGATGCATAAGGGACCTTACTGATACGCTCTCTTTCTTTCGATGTCTTGGGATAGTCATCCAATGCAAGAGTTAGATCAACAATGGAAGGTTGTGAACCTTTCTTTGCCTCTTGCATTGCATATTTTTCAATTATTTTATCTATGTATGAAGCTTGGGATAATGTTATCATTTTGTTCTTTTGATCTCTGAAGAGACGAATGCCCAGAACATAATTAGCTTCTCCCAAGTCCTTCATGTCAAACTGTTAGTGTAGTCAGAGCTTGATCAATGATAAATTCCCTACATCATTCCCAATGAGCTATATAACATCGACATAGAGTACTAGAAAGACCACTTTACCATCCTTAATATGTTTATAAACACAGGGTTCATAAACATTCTGCTCAAAACCGAATGTCTTGATCGCTTGATCAAATCTCTAGTTCCATGAGCGGGATGCTTACTTTAATCCATAAATGGATCTAAGCAACTTACAGACTTTTCTTTCTTGGCCTTTTGCCACAAATCCTTCAGGCTGTATCATGTAGATACATTCTTTAAGATGGCCATTCAAGAATGTCGTCTTAATGTCCATTTACCAGATCTCGTAATCGAAAGCCGTAGCAACGAATAGAAGAATACGGATAGACTTCAGCATAGCAATAGGCGAAAAGGTTTCATCGTAAGTGATTCTAGCCTTTTGTGTGTACCCTTTTGCAGCCAATCTAGCTTTGAAAGTTTCCACCCTCCCTTCCACATCCTTCTTTCCTTTGTAGACACACTAATTTGAGCATTCTGATTCTAAATATATCAGTTTTATATCAAGAAAAGGCCATCTTGGCCAATTTCTTGATACTGCGTATGATACATATGCGTACACACATACAATCACTCTATTTTCACATTTTAAACATGAAATTCATCATGTACATTCTATGTACCAATTTTTTGAGAATGATGAAATTTTCCGGTTATCATATTCACCTCTCCTTATAGAATTTTCATCCTAGAAAATTAGGACAAGTAGGAGTACAAAAATTTCATTTCATAACTATTCATCACATATATCTGTCATTTCATAACATTTACATGTCATTTCAAACATATCTACATAACATAAAGGCTATATATATCATAGCATTGTACATCTACTTTCTTTCTATATATCAACAATTCTAGAGAACATAGGCAGTGTTGGAAATGACACCAGCTTGCCCATGAGGAAACTAGGGCTAATGCTGGACTCCTCCAAGAGAATCACTCAATCGTGGTATGGCGAAACTTGGTCCAGTTAAAAGCTCATCCTGGTCACAAGAATCCCTATACACACGAGAGCATTTCTCTGAAAATGTTAATGGCCAAAAAGACCCAGTTATCCTAATCAATGAAGCACAACCAGAGAATCATCTTAATGGCATGAAACTAGTCCTGCATTCCCATGGAATATTAAAGTAAAAGTATTGTCTATCCTTGAAACTCATACAGGAAACTAGCGCCTGTACTGTGGCCTCATCTTCACATCATCTTATTCTTACAATATGTTTATTATTAATAAATAAACATTTACTAAATTCAAAAATAAACAAACTTACTTAGATGCTGAACTGGATTTGCATCGTGCCAGGAGGGATATGGTCGAACTGCTCTGATACCACCTGTGACGGCATGCCCTTCATAGAGGCTAACAGTACTAGCATAGTCGAGCCTTAGAGTCTACTATGATAGATTGTCACCTCATTGGGTCATCGACAACTTACTTTTAACTTACTTTTAACTTATTCTGATACCATCTGCGACGGTTGGTATCTTAGTTTTAACATAATTTCTTTAACATATTCATTTTAACTAGAAACTGGAAATATTTTTTTTTTCTTTCTTAAACTTTAAACTTGCAAATCGTATTGTGGTAAAACATTTACTAAAGTAAATATTTTACATTATCATAACTTGATATACATCATAAAATATCATTTCAATATTCTTTTCATTCCTCTTTTAAACAGCTCAGCGGAAGACTCATAGCAGTACCATAACCCTTACCCTGTCCCTTGGCACATGCAGATCTCATTCATCATCCATCACTTGTCTTATCGTCATGCAGGATGCTTACCTGCAATATAAACAAACTTATGAGCGACAGGCTCAGTAAGTTCAAACATACATTCATGACAAAAATAATAACTCATAACTTTTTGGACAGAGCATATCCGATACCAACTGTGGCATTAGAATATTAACATAACATGTATCATACATTCTTTAAACTTCATGCTTATCATATTCTAACATCGAGAACAACCTTTCATACATAATGTTCTTTAACATCACATAACTTAAACATAGTAAACTTAATGTATGCTTAAAATTTTAAACATAACATACTTAACATCATAAAAACATGGCATACACATATCAATTTAAACATAGCATACTTAATGTATGCTTAAACATCACAAATATACTTAAGATTCGTAAGACTGACTTATGCATATCAATTTGTGCATATCATAACACATACATACATGTTAGTCTCATTATACTTGTCTACTTTTCATTCATTCATTTTCATTATTCTTTTGTTCTTTCTTTCTTTCATGTCATTCTTTTCTTTTCTTTTTCACTTAACTCTCATTTTTATTGTTCACTCTTTCTTTCATATCATATCGTTCTTTTCTTTTCTTTTCTTAACTTTTCTTTGCTTTCTTTTCTTTTCTTTTCTTTCACTGATCTTTACTTGTCTTTTCTTTCATTTTCTTTCTTTCACTTTCTCTTGTGGGCCCGTGGTTGGACGTACCTAGTGTGCACAGACCAATGGGGGAACGGGGGAGGTACCCACCAATCAACCTCATGGTCATCTTAATCCATCGTGTTTTATGGATGGATTGTAACTACCAGCCTTTTGGGGTAGGGTCAGCCAACTACCGCCCTTTTGGGTAGCACCACATTCTGTGTGGAGGCTATAGACCTGAAAACTTCCCTTGTGGAGGCCGGTAAGCCAACCTTAACTTTTCAGTCTTATTATCTCACTTATCTTTCTCTTTCTTTACTTTATCTTTTCGTTCGTTCGTTCATTCTTTCTTTCTTTCATTTTCTTTCCATTCTTTCTTTCATTCATTTCTTTTCTTTCTTTCTTTCGTTTCTTTTCTTTTCTTTCATTCATTCATTCATATCATTTCTTTCATAAACATGTCACAAATCGATTCTTTCTTTTGTCCATTTCTTTTCTTTCATTTGCATTTCATAAATCATTTATTTCTTAACGTAATTTTTATAGTGTGGATTATGTTAATCACACTTTAGTGCATATAATACTCACATACATAAACTTCATATAACACTTAAACATAGACCTAACATAACATGTCAGTTCATGTTGCAGACAAATAAATGCTTGAACTTACAAATACTTTGCTAGCATGTCCTTTCTTGCTTCCTTGGTCCGTAGACGTCTCTTCATCGCGTCTGTATTGAATCCCTATAACCAAAATAATCATGGTTATTTTCTATACTTATTTCATACATTAAACTTAATAAAACATAAAAATTCTACGTTTCATTTCTCTATCATAAACTTAGAGGTCTAATATCCTATTTTTCACTTTTCTGCTAACTTTTGGCAAAATTATCATTTTGCACCTAATGTGATTTTTCATCATAATCTTACTTTTCTTTGATTTACAACTTAGTTTTGGCCTTTAGAATCTTAATTAAGTCATTCTAAGTCCATTAGGGCCCTTTTCTATCATTCCTGAAATTTTCAGTCAAAATAACCGTTTTGCCCCTAACGGGTCTTTAGGTCGTATCATTTTCATTTTATTGCTTAGACTGGATTTTCTAAACCCAAAAATCATAAAATCATTTTTCTTAAGCCTTTTCGAGTTTTTTTCAGCATTAAACGCCGAAATGCTCAGATCACTATTCCTCAACCCTCGGGTGGCACTATTCCGACCTTAGGTCGTTAATCCTCTTTTTCAGGCCTAAATCACCAAGGGGGCTCGGGTTTCCATCCCAACCATATTTTACCCTTCGGTTCCTAAAATACCCCTTTGTGCCGTTTTCAAAATTTTGACAGCATTTTCGCTTAATTTTTGGGCTCCCGGCGTTTAGGAAACGCCTCGAAACCATCTAACCTATTTCTATTCTACCACGTACTATACTAGAGGCCTATATTTTTATGTAAAACTCAACTTAAAAGTAAAAATCTTTACATTCCCATCCATTTTCTTATCCATCATTTTCATTCATTTTTCTTACAATTTCACATGTAAAAGTACATAATTAATACATAATCATTCCAAAACAATAAATAAGGAATGAAGGGACCGAAATCGTCCCATCGACGATCAAACGGACCGTTTGGTCTCACATGCACAAACTTTGATACTCTATTCTTTACGTTTGAAATTTTGTCTTGTAATTCCGACGCCGCGGATGTGTCCGGAATGTCAAAAATAGGCCAACGGACCATTTTTTAATTTTTGGTCATCTGTCGCCGTTGACCGGCGTTGACCGGTAGCGGCGCAGAGAAAGGCGACCACCATCTCATAGATCTTGACGTGAGGAACTCATTGGTGGTGTCAATTTCACCAATTGAAGCTTCTATTGCCGGAAATTAGCCCCCGAAAAATGGATGGCCGTAGCATGCTTGAATCTCTATTTTCCTTATGTTTTTGCCCAAAATTGGCTTGGGGCTTTTGATCTACATGAAATTCTGAGTATTTTGGTACCGGTAGTGTGGCTCAACTCCGTCGGAAACGGCGAGTTTCATGGTGGTGGCACGATAGTGACGGCAAAGCTTCGGGTGGCGCAATCCGACAGCTATTGAGGTGAAATGAGCTATGAGTTTTGTTCTCCTCTTCACCACGAAACTTTTGGGACTAGAATCACCTCGATTGGACGTCGGACGACAGAGAAACGACCGTTTGAAATTTTCGACAACCGTCGGCTTCGGCGGCGCGTGCGGGCTCTTCCGGCGTTTGCTCCGTCGTATCGGCACACCGTTGGACTCGGCTTGGTGAGAGCTTTCAAACAGGACCGGTGGTGTCAAAATGGACACCGTTTTCGGTGGTTGGTTACTGTTCATTTTCATGTCGTTGGAGGAAAGAGAAAATGAGAGAAAATTATGGGCTTGTTTTTTAAATTTCTGATTTTTCACCCTTATTTGTCAAAAATTTCAACATAGGCTATCCTGACTAATTTAGGCATGCTGAACTCAAATATATTAGTTTCGTTTTCATCCGAGGTCATCTTGACTAGTTTCCGATACTGCAAATTTCCGGTCAAAAATTGCCTTTGTACTCAATTAACTAAATTAAGCATGCTGAGAGGCTATACTAACTAATTTGGGCGTGCTGAACACAAATTTATCAGTTTCAACTTCATTCGAGGTCATCTTGACTAGTTTTCTGGTATTGCATATTTCCCGGCCAAAATTTACATTTTGTGCTCAATTACTAATTTAAGTATGCTGATAGGCTATACTGACTAATTTGGGCATGCTGAACCCAAATTTATTAGTTTCAATTTCATTTAAAGGTCATCTAGACCAGTTTTCCGATACTTTATATTTTCCGATCAAAATTTACATTTTGTGCTCAATTAACTAATTTGAGCATTCTGATTCCAAACATATCAGATTTATATCAAGAAAAGGCTACCTTGACCAATTTCTTAATACTGCATATGACACACATGCGTACACACATAAAATCACTATATTTTCACATTTTAAACATGAAATTCATCGTGTACATTCTATGTACCAATTTTCTGATAATGATGAAATTTCCTGATTGTCATAGAAACTTTCAACCTTTTAGAGTTATTTACTAATTTGGTGTCAAGTAGTGAGTACATCTTTGGTTTGATCAAACATATGTTTCTATCCATTTATCCAGAATAGATAAAAGACTTACTTTCACGAATATCAACTCTTTTACTAAAAGAAACTTAACAAGAATCCTTTATTAAACAAGCTACCGATATAAGATTCCTCCTAAAATTAGGAACATAAAAACAGTCTTTCAATAATATAAACCTAAATTCTGTTAGGAAATGCCCTAAGCATTAGAAACATTTTGATGTATTTATATTGAACTGGATAATAAAATTATATATAGAGGTTATTCATTACATTGCTATCTGTCCTCGTTTTACTTACATGGTAAAGTAAATGTAAGCAAATATGGCTCCCTGACTGCTTGTGTTAAACTGTTAGAATGTTGCATGCAATGGACTTTTGTATACGAGAAGACAATGTTCTAAAGTAAGCAGTCTAAACTATGGTCTGTAGTCTATGGGGTTAGGCCAAGCATCTAACTCATGTTAAGACTATTATGTTGTCTAAAGCCTTGGAGGGAACGGTTTGTCTTGATTGTCTGGAGTATAGACTCCTAAGTAGAGACATAGATATGTTGCTTGGTGGTGACATATTAGACCGAAACTAAAACGTGATTGATCTACGAACTCCGCTTTTAGTGGATCGATCTGCTTTTGACGTTCATTGTGCAGTAACCTTAATCCTGAGTAGATGGATAACTTCATGTATATGACTTGTGTACTTTGATGTTCCAATGGCTAAAGCGTCTCAGAGGTAGTAAGCTTATAGACCGGTTCGTTGGGTGCATGACTTGTATACGATGAAAGGTTCGTTTACAGATATCGGAATCATCGCTCTAATGAGGAGTTAAGGGTATCCTCTTAAAGGCATTATATTGAATGTGAAAATGGACAAGACCTTGGGTCGTCTGCTGGGCGATGACTTTTTATTCACATATGGTGAATAATCATTTTCTTTATTCGGTAGTACAATGGAACTTTAAGATAGCCTGATCAGTAGGATTAAACAGACTTTGACCTAAGGCTGATCATGGATATCATATGAGGGTTCTGCATACATGACAAGGTCATTGGACGATAGCTTGTCGCAGGCTTACGTAATACGGTAGATAATTAGGAGTTCAGTTTCAGGTTTATAGTGGTGTGACTCTGAAATTAGTGATCATATGATTGAGTTGTTCGGTAAAGAATGATGATCATATGGATTTACAAGAGCCCAATTATATATGTCCAATTGGTTCCTCTACTAGCTCCACATAATTCCTTAACGTTTGGCAAAATTGATTTGTATATGCTATTGGCTAGTTTATTATGCATGGATGGTGTTGACATAGGATTAGGATGGTCGACAAGATTCTCTCCGGTTGGATTCAGATTTTGTTTTGGATAATAGAGTACACAATTGTTCGAACTCCAAATAAAGTTGCCATGATTTTATTTGAGATTGGATTGGAGTTGTAGAAAATTATCCATGAGAACACGAATTTGAAATACGACTGTTTTTTGGATTTTGAATTTTGAAATTTGAATTTGAAATTTGAATTTTAAATTTTGAATCATAGTCCAAGTGGGATTCGAATTTCTTGTGGTAATTCCACAAGGAATGAAATTCGAATTTGAGTTGGATATGGAGAGGAAAATCTTGTTATAATCCTGTTTGAATTTTGAATCCAAATCCTAACAATAATGGACGAAAATTTTGAGGATTATCCTCATAGAATTTTCAGATTTTTTATGGATAAGGTTTAGGGAAAAATTCAAGTTTCAATCCCAATTGAATTTGGATTCTCTCCTCCCTGATTATGGCCTAAAATTTGAGGAAGATCTCCTAGGAAATTTTCGGTTATTTTGGATAAGGATGAGATAAGATTCAAGCTTGAAAATTTTAGTGGAATTTTGATTCTTCCTTATCCAAAAGTGGCCGAAATTATTTGGTGAATATCCTGAAGGATTTTCGGATTTTTTGGTTGGAAAAAGGGAGATAAAATTCTAGTTACAATTTTATTTGAATTTGGATTGGAATTATCCTAAAGTGGCTGAATTTATTGTTGGGATTTTCCCCATGGAAAATTTGGATTTTATACTTGTGGATAAGGGAGAATATCTTCTCTTAATCCAATTCGAATTCAGAGAATCACCTCATGCAAGTCTATAAATAGAGGTCCTGCCACTCCAGTTTTCTTAGACCACAGACTCTCAGGTCAGCAGGCTTATTGTTGCATAACTCACCGTGACAATAAGTTCTTTAGAGATCTGGGTGGTCGTAAGAAGACTAGCAGTGCTAGCATACCGATCGAGGTTCAGAGTGCCCACACATTCAGCCATTCGGGAATTGGAGAATAGTAGAGAAGGCTAGTTGGTTGAAGCCCTCTGGTCATTCTCCTCCTGCAAATTGGCGTCCTTGAGGTATGAGTTTTAATTATTGTTGGTTTATTGTATATGTCATCATGAGATATTTAACGATCTTAAAAAATTTTTATTATTCCGCTGCGTCACTCTGATACGTTTTTACCGATTTATTTCCTACAATTGGTATTAGAGTCATCTTATGACTATGCCATGTACATAAATTAGACAATTACTTAGTCTTTTTATTTATGTATGGATTTGATATTTAGAGAGTGGCATTCTAGGATTCCTTTATGTTGTTATCATGTATTATGTATAAAGTATGTGGTTATTTTAATTTTTTAAATTATTATAAGCATGCTTGTTTATGCCGGTTATGGTTCCTTAGAGTTTAGAAAAATTGTATTTAGGATTTTTTTATGTAACCATGAGAGCAGTGTATTAATACTGTAATTTTTCCATGGATTTTAATTTTGTCTCTTAGAATTATTATGATTAGAATTTTTGTACACTGGAAATGGTTTAGGAATTTTTATGTAATTATTCTTAGAGGAGATTGAAGATTGAAGACCGTAATTTATTTTTCCCAAAAGTTAAATTTAATTTAAAGGTTGAAATTTTGATTGTGTGGAAAATTTCAATTTAATTGGGAGTCAAATTAATTTTTGGAGATCCTAATGGGTAAATTGGAATATGGCACTAAAATCGAGACACTACCCCTCGGGATAGGCCGTCCAGCCTTGGTGGGGCTACAGCCCCTGCCCTCGGGCAGGATGGGGCTATGGCAGCCCCTTGACAGGCCATGACCACCCACGGTCGCAGGCTTGGCCTGCAGCCGAGGGTGGCTGTGGCCCCCCCAAGGCTGGCAGCAGCCTGGGCATGCAGCCTGTGTAGGAAAATAAATCGGTAAAAACGTATCAGAGTGGCGCAGCGGAACAATAAAAATTTTTAGATCGTTAAATATCTCATGATGCCATATACAATAAACCAACAACAATTAAAACTAATACCTCAAGGATGCCAATCTTGTAGGAGGAGAATGACCGGAGGCTTCAACCAACTAGCCTTCTCTACTATTCTCCAATTCCCGAATGGCTGAGTGTGTGGGCACTCTGAACCTCGATCGGTATGCTAGCACTGCTAGTCTTCTTCCGACCACCCAGATCTCTAAAGAACTTTATTGTCACGATGAGCTGTGCAACAATAAGCCTGCTCACTTGAGAGTTTGTGGTCTGAGAGAACTGGAGTGGCAGGACCTCTATTTATAGACCTGCATGAGGTGATTCTCTGAATTTGAATTGGACTAGGAAAAGATATTTTCCCTTATCCATAACCAAAAAATCTAAATTTTTCCATGGGAAAATTCAACAATAAAATTCGGTTTTCTTAGGATAAATCCAATCCAAATCTAAACAAGATTTTAACTAGAATTTTATCTCCCTTTTTCAACCAAAAATCCGAAATTTCCTAGGAGAAAATCTTCACCACAAATTCGGCCATTATGGATAAGGGAGAGTCAAAAATTCCACTAGGATTTTCAAGCTTGAATCTTATCTCAACCTTATCCAAAATAACCGAATTTTCCTAAGAGATTATCTCCAAAATTTCGGCCATTCTTCATGGAGGAGAGAATCTAAATTCAACTGGGATTGAAACTTGAATTTTTCCCTTGAATCTTATCCACAAAAACCGAAATTCCATTGAGGATTATCCTCAAAATTTCGTGCATAGTTTGTTGGGATTTGGATTCAAAATTCAAGTAGGATTCTAACAAGATTATCCTCCCCAAATCCAACTCAAATTCGAATTTCAAACCTTGTGGATTTTCCACAACAAATTCGGATCCTACTTGGACTGTGATTCAAAATTTGAATTTCAAATCTCAAATTCGAATTACAAATTCAAATTTCAAATTTCAAATTTCAAATTTCAAATTTCAAATTCGAATTTCAAATTCAAATTTCAAATTCGAATTTCAAATTCAAATTTCAAATTCAAAATTCAAATTTCAAATTTCAAAATTCAAATTTCAAAATCCACAAAACGGTTGTGTTTCAAATTCTTGTTCTCATGGATAATTTTCTACAACTCCAATCCAATCTCAAATAAAATCATAGCAACTTTATTTGGAGTTCGAATAATTGTGTACTCTATTATCCAAAACAAAATCTGAATCCAACCGGAGAGAATCATGTCTACCATCCTAATCCTGTATCATCACCATCCATGCATAATAAACTAGCCAATAGCATACACAAATCAATTTGCCAAACGTTAAGGAATTATGTGGAGCTAGTAGAGGGACTGATTGGACATATATAATCGGGCTCCTGTGATTCCATATGATCATCATTCTATACCGAACAACTCAATCATATGATCACTAATTTCAGAGTCACACCACTATAAACCTGAAACTGAACTCCCAATTATATACCGTATTACGTAAGCCTGTGACGAGCTACTATCCAATGACCTTGTCATATATGCAAAACCCTCATATGATATCCATGATCAGCCTTAGGTCAAAGTCTGTTTAATCCTACTGATCAGGCTATCTTAAAGTTCCATTATACTACCGAATTAAGAAAATGATTATTCACCATATGTGAATAAGAAGTCATCCACCCAGCAGACGACCCAAGGCCTTGTCCATTTTCACATTCAGTATAATTCCTTTAAGAGGATACCTTTAACTCCTTAGAGCTATGATTCCGATATCTGCAAACAAACCCTTCATCGTATACAAGTCATGCACCCAACGAACCGGTCTATAAGCTTACTACCTCTGAGACGCTTTAGCCATTGGAACATCAAAGTACACAAGTCATATACATGAAGTAGTTCATTTACTTAGGATTAAGGTTATTGCACAATGAACGTCAAAAGCAGATTGATCCACTCATAGCGGACTACGTAGATCAATCACGCTTTAGTCCCGGTCTAATATGTCACCTCCAAGCAACATATCTATGTCTCTACTTGAGAGTCTAGCTCCAGACAATCAAGACAAACCGTCCCCTCCAAGGCTTTAGACAACATAATAGTCTTAATATGAGTTAGATGCTCGGTCTAACCCCATAGACTACAGGCCATAGTTTAGACCGCTAACTTTAGAACATTGTCTTCTCGCATACAAAAGTCCATTGCATGCAACATTCTAACAGTTTTAACACAAGCAGTCAGTGAGCCATATTTGCTTACATTTACTTTAACATGTAAATAAAACGAGGACAGATAGCAATGTAATGAATAACCTCTATGTATAATTTTATTATCTAGTTCAAAATGAATACATCAAAATGTCTCTAATGCTTAGGGCATTTCCTAACAGCCTGTGGCTGCAGGCGCTGCCTGTAGCCTGCCAACTGCTGCGCCCAGCCTAGGCGTGCAGCCTGGCACTGTAGGCTTGGCCTGCAGCCCGGCAAGGCCGCACATGGGGCGGCCGTGGGCTGCCAGCCACCCAGGGTTGGGGGCTGCCCACGGCGGCTGTCGGCTTTCGGGACGATGGGGCGATGGTTCAAAAATCAAAAATTTTGGTTTTTAAATTTGAGATTTAATTTTAAATCATGTTTTAAAATATGTAATTGAAAATTTGAAATTTTTGAAATTACATATTATTACACATTATGTTTAAAATTGTTTAAAATTTGAATTTGAAATTTAAATTTGAAATTCAAATTTGGAATTTGAATTTGAAATTTAAATTTTTGGAGATTTAAATTTGAAATGATTCTTGAGATGAGAAATAAATGGAGAGGCTACATAATGATGGATACAAGAAGACGGAACAAAATTCAAGACCCAAAGAATGCTTTGGATGGAATTTTGTAATCTTTATTTTCTTTGTTCTAGGCTGGAACCATGGCTTGGTTATTCTGCCAATTATTTTTTCTGTGATATGTCATAGATGTTTAAATATGTATTGATGGATGTTTTATATACATATTTGATAACATGTCATATAGGAAAGGTGAGTGCTGCTTATACTATATTGATCATACATATTTGTCAAAACTTGCATGTTTTTCAAAATATTGGGTGGGAGAGGGTTTCAAACAAAACCCACGGCCTCCATTGTTGATCCATATGTGAAAGTATAGTAACGCCTCGCGTCAGTTCTGCCCTGACCACACCCCTCGGTAGGTGTTTACCACCGCCGGTATATTAGATTGGATCTCCTATGTAGAAAACATGTTCGGGTACGATCCTATTCATGACCACCCCTCGGTGGCTTGGTAGGATGTGGATCGGGCTACGTAAACAATGGTTATACACTCAAGACTCGTTTAGTTATTAACCTTCCCTAGAAGCTCTGTTAACTAAACTGGTGGCCAAACATGCGGTTATTAATATGTGTCTTAACTCTGGAGGATTTAAGGCAACATATATTAATTGGGCAGGGTCCATGTTCTGGCTATTTGTTCTCATGACCACCCCTTGGTGGCTTGGGGCAATAGGTGCTGAGAATTACAGTTGTAATGCTACATGTTTTTCAAGTTTCATGTAGGAACATACTTGTATGTTTTATTTGCTAAATTATCTGTATATTTGCTTGGGCTTTGTAATGATGTCTAGTATAATTTTATTTCAGTTCAAAATGTCACCGACACCCCTTATTTCAATACTTACTGAGAATAAACTGAATGGCGATAATTATAAAGATTGGAAAAGAAATCTATTGATAGTTCTCAGCTGCGAGAGACACAAGTTTGTACTGGACAAACCATGCCCACCAGGGCCCAAACCTGACACACCGCTTAGGGTCTCGGTTGCCTATACTCGTTGGAGAGAATCCAATGATATAGCTCGATGCTACATGCTTGCTAGCATGACGAGTGCTTTACAAAAGCAGCATGAGACTTATCAGGTTGCTAGGGAGATCATGGAAAATCTAGAGGACATGTTCGGAGGCCAAGAAAAGTTGGCTCGACAGTCTGCTATAATCAGCATTATGAACTCTGAGCAAAAGGCGGGTACACCGGTGAAGGACCATATGATCACTGTAATGGGATTCTTCACTGAGGCTACCGAAAACGGTGCTGAGTTGGACTACAACACCCAGATCAAGATGGTGTTCAAAACTTTGTCTAAAGATTTTGTGGGGTTTAAGGCCGCATACAATCTGGCGACAAGGGAGTTAGGACTAACTGAGCTCATGAAGCAACTCCAAGCTTATGAGCGGATGATCAGGGATGGGGATGCGGTCCAACCCAAAGGAGAGGCCAATTTGGCAGAATCTTCCAAACCCTCACGGAAGAGGAAGAGGCCAAATCAGAAGTAAGCGGCTTCCAGTTCTTCTAATCCTCCTGTCTCGGATGGGAAGAAGAAGAAGAAGAACAAGAACAAGAAGCCCAGGAACCCTAAAAAGTCCAAATGCTTCCACTGTGGGAAGGTAGGTCACTTTAAGAAGTCTTGCCGGGAATTCCTAGCCACTAAGGGCAAGGAAGGTAAGGAACTTCACTACTTAGAAACGTGTTTGGTGGAAGAATCGAAAGACACTTGGGTATTGATTCAGGCATCACTAATCGTGTTTGTGTTTCTATGCAGGGGTTCATGGAAACGAGAAGTCTACATGATAGGAGCCTCTTATTGCGGACTGGAGATGGCAGCTTAGTGGTGGCTGAGGCAGTGGGATATATTTACCTTTACTTTAATCAATTTAGGTTTATTTTATTGAAAGACTGTTTTTATGTTCCTAATTTTAGGAGGAACCTTATATCGGTAGCTTGTTTAATAAAGGATTCTTATTCAGTTTCTTTTAGTAAAAGAGTTGATATTCGTAGAAATAAGTCTTTTATCTGTTCTGGATGTATGGATGGAAATCTATATTTGATCAAACCAAAGATGTACTCACTGCTTGACACCGAATTAATGGATAACTCTAAAAGGTTGAAAGCTTCTCACTCTAACAAGGCGTATCTTTGGCATTTAAGACTTGGTCATATTAATTAGGATAGGATTCAAAAATTGGTGAAAGATGGTCCTTTAGAATCTCTGGAGGAGGTATGTCTTCCTCAATGTAAGTTTTGTCTAAAAGGAAAGATAACTAAGAGATCTTTTAGAGGTAAGGGTACTAGGGCTCAGGAGCTCTTAGAAATTGTGCACACTGACGTATGTGGCCCCATGAACGTCACAGCACGAGGAGGGTTCTAGTATTATGTCTCCTTTATAGATGATTACTCGAGGTATGGATATGTGTATCTGATGCACCGCAAGAGCGAACCTTTGACAAGTTCAAAGAGTATCGTGCCGAAGTGGAAAAGCAATTGGATAAATCCATAAAGACACTTCGATCTGATCGAGGTGGCGAGTACCTCTCCGATGAATTTCTAGGACATCTTGTAAAGAATGGGATATTATCCCAATTGAGTGCACCTGGTACTCCACAACAAAATGGTGTAGCCGAAAGGAGAAACATGACCTTGTTGGATATGGTACGGTCCATGATGAGTTATTCAACGCTGCCATTATTATTTTGGGGATATGCTCTACAAACGACATGCTATATTATGAACCAGGTTCCAAGAAAATCAATTCCCAGAACTCCGTATGAATTGTGGTGTGGCAGGAAGCCCTCCCTTGGACATATAAGAATATGGGTCTGCCCGACACACGTACTGGATGGGGATGCGAAGAAGTTGGAACCAAGATCAGAATTGTGCATGTTTGTAGGGTATCCAAAGGGAACTAAAGGAGGTCTGTTCTATAACCCGAAAGAACAAAAAGTCATTGTCTTAACCCATGCAACATTCTTAGAGGAAAGTCATATGAATGACTTTAAGCCTCGAAGCAAAGTGGTGCTAGAGGAGTTATCGGGTGAAAGAATTACTCCACAGATTTCGGTCTTGGATGCAAGTCCAAGTTCTGGTGAAGGACCTGCAGACAATCAACAATTTAGGGTGCCTCGTCATAGTGGGAGGATTTTAAAGAAACCTAATTTCTTCATGTATGATGCTGAGGTATACCAGGCCGAGACTTATGAGCATGAGGATGATCTAGTCACCTATGATGAAGCTATAAATAATATTGATTCTAAATCTTGGAAACAGGCTATGAACAATGAGATGGATTCTATGAAATCCAACTCTGTTTGGGAACTTGTAGATTTACCAGATGGGATAAAACCCGTTGGATGCAAATGAGTCTACAAAAGAAAGAAGGATGCGAAAGGAAGAGTGGAAACTTTCAAAGCTAGACTGGTTGCAAAGGGGTACACGCAAAAGGCTGGAATCGATTACGATGAAACCTTTTCGCCTGTTGCTATGCTGAAGTCTATCCGTATTCTTCTATCCATTACTGCGGCTCTCGATTATGAGATTTGGAAAATGGATGTCAAAACGGCATTCTTGAATGGCCATCTTGAAGAGTGTATCTATATGATACAGCCCGAAGGGTTCGTAGCGAAAGGCCAAGAAAGGAAAATCTGCAAGTTGCTTAGATCCATTTATGGATTAAAATAAGCATCCCGCTCATGAAACCAAAGGTTTGATCAAGTGATTAATACAATTGGTTTTGAGCAGAACGTTGATGAGCCCTGTGTTTATAAACGTATTAAGGATGGAAAAGTGGTCTTTCTGATACTCTATGTCGATGATATACTACTCATTGGAAATGATGTAGGGAACTTATCATCGGTCAAGCTATGGTTACACCAACAGTTTGACATGAAGGACTTAGGAGAAGCTAATTATGTTTTAGGCATTCGTCTCTTCAGAGATCGAAAGAACAAAATGATAGCGTTATCCTAAACTTCATACATAGATAAAATAATTGACAAATATGCAATGCAAGAGGCAAAGAAAGGTACACAACCTTCTATTACCGGTCTAACTCTTTCATTAGATGACTGTCCAAAGACATCAGAAGAAAGAGCATATGAGTAAGGTCCCTTATGCATCCACTGTGGGTAGCCTTATGTATGCTATGCTTTGCACTCGCCTAGACATATGTTTTGCAGTAGGTATGGTGAGTCGATATCAAGCGAATCCTAGAACCAAGCACTGGCAAGCGGTAAAGCATATACTCAAGTATCTTAAGAGAACGAGGGATTATATGCTGGTGCATTCTGGAGGGGATCTAACACCCGTAGGATACACGGACTCAGACTTCCAGACTTGTAAGGATTCGAGGAAATCGACATTTGGATCAGTATTTTTGCTCGGAGGAGGCGCCATTGTGTGGAGGAGCGTGAAGCAGGGCTGCACAGCTGACTCTACTATGGAGGCTGAGTATGTGGCTGTGGCGGAGGCATCTAAAGAAGTGGTTTAACTCTGCAAGTTCTTTAGAGACCTTGAGGTCATTCCGGGTGTTGACAAGCCTATCACACTTTACTATGACAACACTGGGGTGATTGCCAACACAAGGAAATCTCGACAACACAAGAGGACCAAGCACATAAATCGGAGATATCATATTATTAGAGGGCATGTGGAGACAGGCCAAGTAGATGTATGTAAGATCGCGTGCGAGGACAATGTTGCCGATCCTTTTACTAAGACTTTAGTGGCTAGAAGCTTTGAGAGGCACGTAGAGGCAATAGGGATGCGTAACATGGCACATCTGCTGGCTTAGGGTAAGTGGGAGATTGTTAGGAAATGCCCTAAGCATTAGAGACATTTTGATGCATTTATTTTGAACTGGATAATAAAATTATATATAGAGGTTATTCATTACATCGCTATCTGTCCTCGTTTTATTTACATGTTAAAGTAAATATAAGCAAATATGGCTCCCTGACTGCTTGTGTTAAACTGTTAGAATGTTGCATGCAATGGACTTTTGTATGCGAGAAGACAATATTCTAAAGTAAGTGGTCTAAACTATGGTCTATAGTCTATGGGGTTAGACCCAGCATCTAACTCATGTTAAGACTATTATGTTGTCTAAAGTCTTGTAGGGGACGGTTTGTCTTGACTATCTGGAGTATAGACTCCCAAGTAGAGACATAGATATGTTGCTTGGTGGTGACATATTAGACCGGGACTAAAGCGTGATTGATCTACGAAGTCCGCTTTGAGTGGATCGATCCACTTTTAACGTTCATTGTGTAGTAACCTTAATCCTGAGTAGATGGATAACTTCATGTATATGACTTGTGTACTTTGATGTTCCAATGGCTAAAGCGTCTCAGAGGTAGTAAGCTTATAGACCGGTTTGTTAGGTGCATGACTGGTATACGATGAAGGGTTCGTTTACAGATATCGAAATCATAGCTCTAATGAGGAGTTAAGGGTATCCTCTTAAAGGCATTATATTAAATGTGAAAATGGACAAGGCCTTGGGTCGTCTGCTGGGTGGATGACTTCTTATTCACATATGGTGAATAATCATTTTCTTTATTCGGTAATATAATGGAACTTTAAGACAGCCTGATCAGTAGGATTAAACAGACTTTGACCTAAGGCTGATCATGGATATCATATGAGGGTTCTGCATACATGACAAGGTCATTGGACGATAGCTTGTCACAGGCTTACATAATACGGTAGATAATTGGGAGTTCAGTTTCAGGTTTATAGTGGTGTGACTTTGAAATTAGTGATCATATGATTGAGTTGTTTGGTAAATAATGATGATCATATGGATTTACAGGAGCCCAGTTATATATGTCCAATTGGTTCCTCTACTAGCTCCACATAATTCCTTAACGTTTGGCAAAATTGATTTGTGTATGCTATTGGCTAGTTTATTATGCATGGATGGTGATGACATAAGATTAGGATGGTCGACAAGATTCTCTCCGGTTGGATTCAGATTTTGTTTTGGATAATAGAGTACACAATTATTCGAACTCCAAATAAAGTTGCCATGATTTTATTTGAGATTGGATTGGAGTTGTAGAAAATTATCCATGAGAACAAGAATTTGAAATACAACTGTTTTGTGGATTTTGAAATTTGAAATTTGAAATTTGAAATTCAAATTTTGAATCACAGTTCAAGTGGGATTCAAATTTCTTGTGGTAATTCCACAAGGAATGAAATTCAAATTTTAGTTGGATATGGAGAGGAAAATCTTGTTAGAATCCTGCTTGAATTTTGAATCCAAATCCTAACAATAATGGACGAAAATTTTGAGTATTATCATTATGGAATTTTCAGATTTTTTATGGATAAGGTTTAGGGAAAGATTAAAGTTTCAATCCCAGTTAAATTTGGATTCTCTCCTCCTTGATTATGGCCAAAAATTTGAGGAAGTTCTCCTAGGAGATTTTTGGTTATTTTGGATAAGGATGAGATAAGATTCAAGCTTGAAAATTCTGGTGGAATTTTGATTCTTCCTTATCCAAAAGTGGCCGAAATTATTTGGTAAATATCCTTAAGGATTTTCAGATTTTTTGGTTGGAAAAAGGGAGATAAAATTCTAGTTAAAATCTTATTTGAATTTGGATTGGAATTATCCTAAAGTGACCGAATTTATTGTTGGGATTTTCCGCTTGGAAAATTTGGATTTTATGCTTGTGGATAAGGGAGAATATCTTCTCCTAATCCAATTCGAATTCAGAGAATCACCTCATGCAAGTCTATAAATAGAGGTCCTGCGACTCCAGTTCTCTTAGACCATAGACTCTCAGGTGAGCAGACTTATTGTTGCATAACTATCCGTGACAATAAGTTCTTTAAAGATCTGAGTGGTCAGAAGAAGACTAGCAGTGCTAGCATACCGATCAAGGTTCAGAGTGCCCACACACTCGGCCATTCGAGAATTGGAGAATAGTAGAGAAGGCTAGTTGGTTGAAGCCCTCCGGTCATTCTCCTCCTGTAAATTGGCATCCTTAAGGTATGAGTTTTAATTGTTGTTGGTTTATTGTATATGGCATCATGAGATATTTAACAATCTCAAAAAATTTTTATTGTTCTGCTGTGCCACTCTGATATGTTTTTACCGATTTATTTCCTACAAATTCATCAAAATAAAGATAGATGTCACCCACTGCCTCAGCCACCACCAAGCTACCAACTCTGATTTGCAACGAGAGGCTCCTATCATGTAGACTTCTCATTTTCATGAACCCCTGCATAGAAACACAAACATGATTAGTGGCGCCCGAATCAATGATCTAAGTGTCTTTCGATTCTTCCACCAAACACGCTTCTAAATAATGAAGTTCCTTACCTTCCTTGCCCTTGGCGGCTAGGAATTCCTGCCAAGCCTTCTTGAAATGACCTACCTTTCCACAGTGGAAGCACTTGGACTTTTTAGGGTCCTTGCGCTTCTTGTTCTTGTTCTTGTTCTTCCCATCCGAGACAAGAGGATTAGAAGAACAGGAAGCCACTTGCTTTTTATTTGGCCTCTTCCTCTTCCGTGAGGGTTTGGAAGATTCTGCCAAATTGGCCTCTCCTTTAGGTTGGACCGCATCCCCATCCCTGATCATCCGCTCATAAGCTTGGAGTTACTTCATGAGCTTGGTGAGTCCTAACTCCCTTGTCGCCAGACTATATGCGGCCTTCAGCCCCACAAAATCCTTAGACAGAGTTTTAAACACCATTTCGATCTGGGTGTTGTAGTCCAACTCAGCACCATTCTCGGCAACCTCAGCAGAGAATCCCATTAGAGTGATCACATGGTCCTTCACTGGAGTACCGGCCTTTTGTTTAGAGTTCATAATGCTGGTAATAGCAAACTGTCGAGCTCATTTTTCTTAGCCTCCGACCATGTCCTCCAGATTTTTCATGATCTCCCTAGCAACTTGATAAGTCTCATGCTGCTTTTGTAAAGCACTCGTCATGCTAGCAAGAATGTAGCATCGAGCTATCTCATTGGATTCTCTCCAACGAGTATAGGCAACCGGGACCTCTTCAAGCGGTGTGTCAGGTTTTGGACCCAAGTGGGCATTATTCGTCCAGCACGAACTTATGTCTCTTGTAGCTGAGAACTATTAGCAGATTTCTCTTCCAGTCTTTATAATTATCGCCAATCAGTTTATTTTCAGCAAGTATTGAAATGAGGGGTGTCGGTGACATTTTGAACTGAAATAAAATAATATTAGACATTATTACAAAGCCAAAGCAAATATATAAATAATTTAGCAAATAAAACATACAAGTATGTTCCTACATGAAACTTGAAAAAACATGTAGCATTACAACAGTAATTCTCGGCACCTGTTGCCCCAAGCCACCGAGGGGTGGTCATGAGACAAATAGTTGGAATATAGACCCCGTCTAATTAATATATGTTGCCTTAAATCCTCCAAGGTTAAGACATATATTAATAATCGCTTATTTTAGGCACCAGTTTAGTTAACAGAGCTTCTAGGGAAGGTTAATAACTAAACGAGTCTTGTGTGTATAACCATTGTTTACATAGCCCGATCCACGTCCTACCAAGCCATCGAGGGGTGCTCATGAATAGGATCACGTCCGAACACGTTTTCCACATAGGAGATCCAACCTAGTACACCGGCGGCGGTAAACACCTACCGAAGGGTGTGGTCAGGGCAGAACTAACGCGAGGCGTTACCATGCTTTCACATATGGATCAACAATGAAGGCCGTGGGTTTTGTTTGAAACCCTCTTCCACTCAATTTTTTGAAAAGCATGCAAGTTTTGACAAATATGTATGATCTATATAGTATGAGTGGCATTCACCTATCCTATATGACATGTTATCAAATATGCATACACATCATTCGTCAATACATATTCGTCAATCCATGACATATCATAGAAAAAATAATTGACGGAAAAAATAACGAAGTCATGGTTCCATCCTAGAACAAAGAAAATAAAGATTACAAAATTCTATCCAAAGAATTTTTTGGGTCTTGAATTTTGTTTCGTCTTCTTGTATCCATCTTTATGTAGCCTCTCCATTTATTTCTCATCCCAAGAATCATTTAAAATTTAAATCCCAAAATTTAAATTTCAAATTCAAATTTCAAATTCGAATTTCAAATTTAAATTTTAAACAATTTAAATTTCATGTGTAATAATATGTAATTTCAAAAATTTCAAAAATTTTTAATTACATATTATTAAACATGATTTAAAATTAAATCTCAAATTTAAAAATCAAAATTTTTCATTTTTCAGCCCACGGGGCCTGGAGGCCCACAGCCACCATGGGCAGCCCCCAGCCCCTGGAGGGGCTGGCAGCCCACGGCCACAGGCCATGTGTAGCCATGCCGGGCTACAGGCTGCACGCCTGGGCTGGGCGCAGTAGTCGTCAGGCTGTAGGTAGTGCCTGTAGCCATGGGCTACACGTCCAGGTGGGCGTAGCAGCCCACCAGGCTGCAGGCAATGCCTACAGCCATGGGCTGCATGCCCAAGGCCTGGGCGGCCCTTGGGTGGCCCACGGTCACCCTTGGCTGTAGGCAAAGCCTGCGACCGTGGGTGGTTGGGCCTGGACAGGGGCTGCCGTAACCCCATCCTACCCGAGGGCAGGGGCTGCAGCCCCACCAAGGTCGATGGCCTATCCCGAGGGGTCGTGCTTCGATTTTTGTGCCATATTCCAATTTTCCCATTAGGATCTCCAAAAATTAGTTTGAATCCTAATTAAATTGGGATTTTCCACACAATCAAACGTTCAACCTTTAAATTAAATTTAACTTTTGGGAAAAATAAATTACGGTCTTCAAACTTCAATCTCCTCCAAGAATAATTATATAAAATTTTCTAAACTGTTTCCTGTGTACAAAAATTCTAATTATAATAATTCTAAGAGACAAAAAATTAAAATCCATGGGAAAATTACGGTGATGATAAACCACTCCCATGGTTACATAAAAATTCCTAGATACAATTTTCTAGATTCTAAGGAACCATAATCAGCATAAAACAAGCATGCTTATAATAATTTAAAAAATTAAAATAACCACATACCACATACTATATACATAATACATGATAACAATATAAAGGAATCCTAGAATACCACTCTCTAAATATCAAATCCATACATAAATAAAAAGACTAACTAATTGTCTAATTTATGTATATGGCATAGTCACGAGATGGCTCTGATACCAATTGTAGGAATAAAATCAGTAAAAACACATCAGAGCGGCACAGCGGAACAACAAAAATTTTTTAAGATCGTTAAATATCTCGTGATGCCATATACAATAAATTAACAACAATAAACTCATACCTCAAGAGGACGCCAACTGTAAGAGGAGAATGACTGGAGGGCTTCAACTCACTAGCCTTCTCTACTATTCTCCAATTCTCGGATGGCAGAGTGTGTGGGCACTCGGTTCCTTGACTGGTATGCTAGCACTACTAGTCTTCTTTCGACCACCTAGATCTCTAAAGAACTTATTATCACGGTGAGTTATGCAACAATAAGCCTGCTCAGCTGAGAGTCTGTGGTCTAAGAGAACTAGAGTGGCAGGACCTCTATTTATAGACTTGTATGAGGTGATCCTCTGAATTCAAATTGGATTAGGAGAAGATTTTCTCCCTTATCCATTTACCAAAAAACCAAATTTTTTTAAGCATTATCCAACCCAAAAAAAAGTCCCCTTTTTGGAATTATCCAATCCAAATTCAAATAGGATTTTAACTTGAATTTTTTCTCCTCAATTATCCATAATAACCGAATTTCCCTAGTAACAAAATCATGACTAGATTTGGCCATTAAAAGTGAGGAGAATCAAAATCGAAATAGGATTTTCTAGCTTGAATTCTATTTCACCCTTATCCACTAAAAAACTGAAAATCTCCCTTAGGATTATCCACAAAATTTTCGACAACTTTTAGGGAGGAGAGAATCCAAATTCAACTGGGATTTTCTTGCTTGAATTTTCCTTGAACCTTATTCACAAAAACCAAAAATATCTAGGAGGATTTCCCTCAATAATTTTCGACCATTTTACTTAGGATTGGGATTTAAAATTCAAGTAGAATTCAAACAAGATTTTCCTCTCCATAATCCAACTCAAATTCGAATTCTAACCCTGTGGAATTATCCACAAAGAATTTGAATTCCACTTGGACTGCGATTCAAAATTTGAATTTCAAATTTCAAAATTATAAATTCAAATTTAAATTTCAAATTCTAATTTCAAATTCAAATTTCAAATTTCAATTTCAAATTCAAATTTCAAATTTCAATTTCAAATTCAAATTTCAAATTTCAAAATCCACAAAAAAGTTGTATTTCAAATTTTTGTTCTCATGGATAATTTCTACAACTCCAATCCAATCTCAAATAAAATCATGACAACTTTATTTGGAGTTTGAATAATTGTGTACTCTATTATCCAAAACAAAATATGAATTCAATTGGAGAGAATCTTGTCCACCATTCTAATCCTATGTTAACACCATCCATGCGAAATCAACTAGCCAATAAGCATAAACAAATCAATTTGCCAACTGTTAAGGAATTATGTGGAGCTAGTAGAGGGACCAATTGGATATATATAATTGGGCTCCCTTGAATCCATATGATCATCATTCTTTACCGAACAACTAAATCATATGATCGCCAATTTCAGAGTCACACCACCATAAACCTGAAACTGAACTCCCAATTATATACTGTATTACGTAAGCCTGTGACAAGCTATTGTCCAATGACCTTGTCATGTATGTAGAACCCTCATATGATATCCATGATCAGCCTTAGGTCAAAGTCTGTTTAATCCTACTGATTAGGCTATCATAAAGTTTCATTATACTACCGAATAAGAAAATGATTATTCACCATATGTGAATAAGAAGTCATCCGCCCAGCAGACGACACAAGGTCCTGTCCATTTTCACATCCAGTATAATGCCTTTAAGAGGATACCCTTAACTCCTTATTAGAGCTATGATTCCAATATCTGTAAACAAACCCTTCATAGTATACAAGTCATGCACCCTACGAACCGGTCTATAAGCTTACTACCTCTGAGACGCTTTAGCCATTGGAACATCAAAGTACACAAGCCATATACATGAAGTAGTTCATTTACTCAAGATTAAGGTTATTACATAATGAACGTCAAAAGTAGATTGATCCACTCATAGCAGACTATGTAGATCAATAACATTTTAGTCCCGGTCTAATATGTCACCACCAAGCTACATATCTAGGTCTTGACTTGGGAGTCTATGCTCCAGACAGTCAAGACAAACCGTCCCTACCATGGCTTTAGACAACATAATAGTCTTAACATGAGTTAAATCCTCGGTCTAACCCCATAGACTACAGACCTTAGTTTAGACCGATTACTTTAGAATATTGTCTTTTTGTATACAAAAATCCATTGCATGTAACGTTCTAACAGTTTTAACACAAGCAGTCAGTGAGCCATATTTGCTTACGTTTACTTTAACATGTAAATAGAATAAGGAAAATCAGCAATGTAATGAATAACCTCTATATTATAATTTTATTATCCAGTTCAAAATAAATACATAAAATGTCTCTAATGCTTAGGGTATTTCCTAACATTTGAGGCTCTGATGGTCCATGTAGATCTTACACTTGACGCCATATAATTAGTGCCTCCATATTTTGAATGCAATGACGACCGTGGCTAGCTCCAGGTCATGCGTCAGGTAGTTCTTTTCGTGGTTCTTGAGTTACTGCGAAGTGTATGCGACCATTCTACTACCTTGCATTAGTACGGCTCCTAGTCTAGTCTTGAACGTGTCACTGTAAATCACAAAATTCCCCTACCTAGCATCCAATATAGCCAGGATTGGAGTGCTCGTGAGTCTGCTTTTTAACTCCTAGAAGCTTTCCTTGCACTTGTCCATCTACTCATACTTCTTTTCCTTCTTGGTCAGTGCTATGAGTAGTACGGCTAGCTTCGAAAAACCTTCAATGAAACGTTGATAATAACCCGTTAATCCTAAGAAACTGTGGATTTCTATTACATTTTTCAGAGTCGACTAGTTACTAACTGCTTCAACCTTTGCCGGGTCTACTGATACTCCTTCCTTGGAGACCATGTGACCAAGGAAGCGGACCTTCTCCAGCCAAAATTCACACTTGAAAAATTTGGTATACAGCCGATGCTCCTTTAACTTGAGTAGAACGGCTTTCAGATGCTCCTCGTGCTCCTCCTTTGTCTTAGAATATACAAGTATGTTATCGATAAACACAATGACAAACTTGTCTAAGAATTCCTTGAAGACACGGTTCATTAAGTTCATGAAAGCTGCGGGGGTGTTTGTCAATCCGAATGACATGACAAGGAACTCGTAGTGTCCATATTAAGTTTGCAAAGCCGTCTTGGGTATGTCTGTATCTTTGATCCACAATTGGTGATACCTAGAACGTAGATCAATCTTTGAAAATACTGTAGCACCTCAGAGCTGGTCAAATAGATCGTTGATACGTGGCAATAGATACTTGTTCAGCTCCTAGTAGTCTATGTACATCAATAATGTTCCTTCCTTCTTTTTCACGAACAAGATTGGTGCTCCCCACGGTGAACAACTCTGTCGGATAAAACCCTTTTCCATCAACTCCTTTAGCTAAGTTTAGAGCTCCTTCAACTCCATCGGTGCCATTCTGTAGGGGGCCTTGGATACGGATGCTAACCCTGGTAGAAGCTCTATCTCGAATGATATCTCACGTTCTAGCAGAAGTCTTGGGAGATCCTTTGGAAACACTCTTACGAACTCTTTGACTATTGGCACGCTGTCTGGCCCTGCTTCTGCTTCCTAGGTCTTGTCCACTATGTGTGCAAAGAAGCCGGTACATCCGCTAGATAGAAGCTTATGGGCCTTCATGGCAGAAATCATCATCTTGGGTTGTTTCAGCAATAAACCCTCGTAGACAAACTTTTAGTGTCTGACTGGCTCGAAGGTAACCTCTTGTCTTCGACAGTTTATGACGGCGTGATACTTGACGAGGAAATCCATCCCCACTATCACGTCATAATTGTGCATGTCGAGGATGATCAGGTTGATACTTAGCTCCCGTCCGTAGATAATTACTAGTACGTGGCGTAGCCAGTAATTAGACATTAAAAATTCCCAGGAGGGAAGTGTAGTTTGAAAAATCTGTTTCATTCTATCTACGTTCTGGTCTATTCCCCTAGCAAACTCTGATGATGCGAATAAATGTGTAACTCCAGAATCAAATAAAACCAACGTAGTGGAGTTGGCGACAGAAAGCTGACCCGTCATCACAGTTGAGGTTCCAGCTTCTGCATGTTAGGAAATGCCCTAAGTATTAGAGACATTTTGATGTATTCATTTTGAACTGGATAATAAAATTATACATAGAGGTTATTCATTACATTGCTATCTGTCCTCATCTTATTTACATGTTAAAGTAAATGTAAGCAAATATGGCTCACTGACTGCTTGTGTTAAAACTGTTAGAACGTTGCATGCAATGGACTTTTGTATGCGAGAAGACAATGTTCTAAAGTTAGCAGTCTAAATTATGGTCTGTAGTCTATGGGGTTAGACCGAGCATCTAACTCATGTTAAGACTATTATGTTGTCTAAAGCCTTAGAGGGGACGGTCTGTCTTGACTGTCTGGAGCTGGACTCCCAAGTAGAGACATGGATATGTTGCTCGGTGGTGACATATTAGACCGGGACTAAAGCGTGATTGATCTACGTAGTCCGCTATGAGTGGATCAATCTGCTTTTGACGTTCATTGTGCAATAACCTTAATCCTGAGTAAATGAACTACTTCATGTATATGACTTGTGTACTTTGATGTTCCAATGGCTAAAGCGTCTCAGAGGTAGTAAGCTTGTAGACCGGTTCGTTGGGTGCATGACTTGTATACGATGAAGGGTTTGTTTGCAGATATCGGAATCATAGTTCTGAGGAGTTAAAGGTATCCTCTTAAAGGCATTATACTGAATGTGAAAATGGACAAGGCCTTGGGTCGTCTGCTGGGCGGATGACTTCTTATTCACATATGGTGAATAATCATTTTCTTGATTCGGTAGTATAATGGAACTTTAAGATAGCCTGATCAGTAGGATTAAACGGACTTTGACCTAAGGCTGATCATGGATATCATATGAGGGTTTTGCATATATGACAAGGTCATTGGATGGTAGCTCGTCACAGGCTTACGTAATACGGTATATAATTGGGAGTTCAGTTTCAGGTTTATAGTGGTGTGACTCTGAAATTAGTGATCATATGATTGAGTTGTTCGGTACAGAATGATGATCATATGGAATCATGGGAGCCCGATTATATATGTCCAATCTGTCCCTCTACTAGCTCCACATAATTCCTTAACGTTTGGCAAATTGATTTGTGTATGCTATTGGCTAGTTTATTATGCATGGATGGTGATGACACAGGATTAGGATGGTAGACAAGATTCTCTCCGGTTGGATTCAGATTTTGTTTTGGATAATAGAGTACACAATTATTCGAACTCCAAATAAAGTTGCCATGATTTTAGTTGAGATTGGATTGGAGTTGTAGAAAATTATCCATGAGAACAAGAATATGAAACACAACCGTTTTGTGGAATTTGAAATTTGAATTTTGAAATTTGAAATTTGAATTTTGAATTTTGAAATTTGAAATTTGAATTTTGAATTTGAAATTTGAATTTGAAATTTGAATTTGAAAATTCGAATTTGAAATTTGAATTTGAAATTTAAATTTGAAATTTGAAATTTGAAATTTGAAATTTGAATTTGAAATTTGAATTTGAAATTTGAAATTCAAATTTTGAATCACAGTCCAAGTAGGATTCGAATTTGTTGTGGAAAATCCACAAGGTTTGAAATTCGAATTTGAGTTGGATTTGGAGAGGATAATCTTGTTAGAATCCTACTTGAATTTTGAATCCAAATCCCAACAAAAGTAGGCGAACTTTTTGAGGATAATCCTCAATGGAAAATTCGGTTTTTGTGGATAAGATTCAAGGGTAAATTCAAGCTTCAATCCTAGTTGAATTTGGATTCTCTCTACTCCCTAAAAGTAGCCGAAATTTTGGAGCCTAAATCCTAGGAAATTCGGTTATTTTTGGATAAAGTTGAGATGAGATTTAGCTTGAAAAATCCTAGTGGAATTTTGATTCTTCCTTATCCTAAAAGTGGCCGAAAATTTTGGAGAAGATTTTCTCCTAAAGATTTCGGATTTTTTGGTTGAAAAAGGAAGATAAAATTCTAGTTAAAATCTTGTTTAGATTTGGATTGGATTTGTCCTAGGAAAACCGAATTTAATTGTGGAGATTCTCCCTTGGAAAATTCGGATTTTTTGGTTTGGATAAGGGAGAAAATCTTTTCCTAGTCCAATTCGAATTCAGAGAATCACCTCATGCAGGTCTATAAATAGAGGTCCTGCCACTCCAGTTCTCTCAGACCACAGACTCTCAGGTGAGCAGGCTTATTGTTGCACAGCTCATCGTAACAATAAAGTTCTTTAGAGATCTGGGTGGTCGGAAGAAGACTAGCAGTGCTAGCATACCGATCGAGGTTCAGAGTGCCCACACACTCAGCCATTCGGGAATTGGAGAATAGTAGAGAAGGCTAGTTGGTTGAAGCCTCCGGTCATTCTCCTCCTGCAAGATTGGCGTCCTTGAGGTATGAGTTTTAATTGTTGTTGGTTTATTGTATATGGCATCATGAGATATTTAACGATCTTAAAATTTTTATTATTCCGCTACGCCACTCTGATACGTTTTTACCGGTTTATTTTTCTACAATTGGTATCAGAGCCATCTCATGACTATGCCATGTACATAAATTAGACAATTACTTAGTCTTTTTATTTATGTATGGATTTGATATTTAGAGAGTGGCATTCTAGGGTTCCTTTATGTTGTTATCATGTATTATGTATAAAGTATGTGGTTATTTTAATTTTTTGAATTATTATAAGCATGCTTGTTTATACCAGTTATGGCTCCTTAGAATTTAGAAAAATTGTATCTAGGAATTTTTATGTAACCATGGGAGCAGTTTATTAACACTGTAATTTTCCCATGGATATTAATTATTGTCTCTTAGAATTTTTATGGTTAGAATTTTTTTGAACACCGGAAACGGTTTAGAATTTTTTATGTAATTTTTCTTGGAGGAGATTGAAGATTGAAGACCGTAATTTATTTTTCCCAAAAAGTTAAATTTAATTTAAAGATTGAAATTTTGATTGTGTGGAAAATTTCAATTTAATTGGGATTCAAATTAATTTTTGGAGATCCCAATAGGTAAATTGGAATATGACACGAAAATCGAGACACGACCCCTCGGGATAGGCCGACAAACCTTGGTGGGGCTGCAGCCCCTGCCCTCGGGCAGGATGGGGCTGCGGCAGCCCCTGACCAGGCCCACACCACCCACGGCCGCAGGCTCTGCCTGCAGCCAGGGGTGGCCGTGGCCTGACCAAGGCTGGCCGCAGCCTGGGCGTGCAGCCTCTGGCTGCAGGCGCTGCCTGCAGCCTGCCGGCTGCTGCACCCAGTCTGGGCGTGCAGCCTGGCGCTGCAGGCTTGGCCTGCAGCCCGGCTGGGCAGCACAAGGGGCGGCCGTGGGCTGCCAGCCCCTCCGGGGTTGGTGGCTGCCCACGGCGGCTGCCGCCTTCACGAGCGGCGGTGCGGCGGTCCAAAATTTGAAAATTTTGATTTTTAAATTTGAGATTTAATTTTAAATCATGTTTAAAAATATGTAATTGAAAATTTGAAATTTTTGAAATTACATATTATTACACATGATGATTAAAATTGTTTAAAATTTGAATTAGAAATTTAAATTTGAAATTCGAATTTGGAGTTTGAATTTGAAATTTAAAATTTTGGAAATTTAAATTTTAAATAATTCTTGGGATGAGAAATAAATGGAGAGGCTACATAAAGAAGGATACAAGAAGACGGAACAGAATTCAAGACCCAAAGAATGCTTTGGATGGAATTTTGTAATCTTTATTTTCTTTGTTCTAGGATGGAACCATAGCTTGGTTATTCTGTCAATTATTTTTTCTATGATATGTCATGGATGTATAAATATGTATTGATGGATGTTTTGTATGCATATTTGATAACATGTCATATAGGATAGGTGAGTGCCGCTCATACTATATTGATCATACATAATTTGTCAAAACTTGCATGTTTTTCAAAATATTGAGTAGGAGAGGGTTTCAAACAAAACCCACAGCCTCCATTGTTGATCCATATGTGAAAGCATGGTAACGCCTCGCGTCAGTTCCGACCTGACCACACCCCTCGGTAGGTGTTTACCGCCGCCGGTATACTAGATTGGATCTCCTATGTGGAAAACGTGTTCGGGTGCGATCCTATTCATGACCACCCCTCGGTGGCTTGGTAGGACGTGGATCGGGCTACGTAAACAATGGTTATACACTCAAGACTCGTTTAGTTATTAACCTTCCCTAGAAGCTCTGTTAACTAAACTGGTGGCTAAATAAGCGGTTATTAATATATGTCTTAACCTTGGAGGATTTAAGGTAACATATACTAATTGGACGGGGTCCATGTTTCGGCTATTTGTTCTCATGACCACCCCTCGGTGGCTTGGGGCAATAGGTGCTGAGAATTACCGTTGCAATGCTACATGTTTTTTTTCAAGTTTCATGTAGGAACATACTTGTATGTTTTTATTTGCTAAATTATCTGTATATTTGCTTGGGCTTTGTAATGATGTCTAGTATAATTTTATTTCAGTTCAAAATGTCACCGACACCCCTCATTTCAATACTTACTGAAAATAAGTTGAATGGCGACAATTATAAAGACTGGAAAAGAAATCTATTAATAGTTCTCAGCTGCGAGAGACACAAGTTCGTACTGGACGAACCATGCCCACCTGGGCCCAAACCTGACACACCACTTGAGGAGGTCCCGGTTGCCTATAATCGTTGGAGAGAATCCAATGAGATAGCTCGATGCTACATCCTTGCTAGCATGACGAGTGCTTTACAAAAGCAGCATGAGACTTATCAAGTTGCTGGGGAGATCATGGAAAATCTGGAGGACATGTTCGGAGGCCAAGAAAAATTGGCTCGACAGTCCGCTATCACCAGCATTATGAACTCTAAGCAAAAGGCGGGTGCTCCGGTGAAGGACCATATGATCACTCTAATGGGATTCTTCGCTGAGGCTGCCGAGAATGGTGCTGAGTTGGACTATAACACCCAGATCGAGATGGTGTTCAAGACTCTGTCTAAAGATTTTGTGGGGTTTAAGGCCGCATACAATCTGGCGACAAAGGAGTTAGGACTAACCGAGCTCATGAAGCAACTACAGGCTTATGAGCGGAAGATCAGGGATGAGGATGCGGTCCGACCTAAAGGAGAGGCCAATTTGGCGGAATCTTCCAATCCCTCACGGAAGAGGAAGAGGCCAAATAAGAAGCAAGTGGCTTCCAGTTCTTCTAATCCTCCTGTCTCGGACGGGAAGAAGAAGAAGAAGAACAAGAAGCCAATGGACCCTAAAAAGTCCAAATGCTTCCATTGTGGGAAGGTAGGTCACTTCAAGAAGGCTTGCCGGGAATTCCTAGCCTCCAAGGGCAAGGAAGGTAAGGAACTTCATTACTTAGAAGCGTGTTTGGTGGAAGAATCGAAAGACACATGGGTCATTGATTCGGGCGCCACTAATCATGTTTGTGTTTCTATGCAGGGGTTCGTGGAAACGAGAAGTCTACATGATAGGAGCCTCTCGTTGCGGACTGGAGATGGTAGCTTTGTGGTGGCTGAGGCAGTGGGAGACGTTCATCTTTATTTTGATCAATTTAGGTTTATTTTATTGAAAGACTGTTTTTATGTTCCTAATTTTAGAAGGAACCTTATATCGGTAGCTTGTTTAATAAAGGATTCTTATTCAGTTTCTTTTAGTAAAAGAGTTGATATTCGTAGAAATAAGTCTTTTATCTGTTCTGGATGGATGAATGGAAACCTATATTTAATCAGACCAAAGATGTACTCACTGCTTGACACTGAATTAATTGATAACTCTAAAAGGTTGAAAGTTTCTCACTCTAACAAGGCGTATCTTTGGCATTTAAGACTTGGTCATATTAATCAGGATAGGATTCAAAGATTGGTTAAAGACGGTCCTCTAGAATCTCTGGAGGAGGTACGACTTCCCCAATGTGAGTCTTGTCTAGAGGGTAAGATGACTAAGAGGTCTTTTGGAGCTAAGGGTACAAGGGCACAGGAGCTCTTAGAAATTGTGCACACTGACGTATGTGGCCCCATGAACGTCATAGCACGAGGAGGGTTCGAGTACTATGTCTCTTTCATAGATGATTACTCGAGGTATGGATATGTGTATCTGATGCACCGCAAGAGCGAAACCTTTGATAAATTCAAAGAGTATCGTGCGGAAGTGGAAAAGCAATTGGATAAATCCATAAAGACACTTCGATCTGATCGAGGTGGCGAATACCTCTCCGATGAATTTCTAGGACATCTTGTAGAGAATGGGATATTATCCCAATTGACTGCACCTGGTACTCCACAACAGAATGGTGTAGCCGAAAGGAGAAACAGGACCTTATTAGATATGGTACGGTCCATGATGAGTTACTCAACGCTGCCATTATCATTTTGGGGACATGCTTTACAAACGGCGTGCTATATTCTGAACCAGGTTCCGAGCAAATCAATTCCTAGAACTCCGTATGAATTGTGGCGTGGCAGGAAGCCCTCCCTTGGACATGTGAGAATATGGGGCTGCCCGGCACATGTACTGGATGGGGATGCGAAGAAGTTGGAACCAAGATCAGAATTGTGCATGTTTGTAGGGTATCCAAAGGGAACTAAAGGAGGTCTGTTCTATAACCCGAAGGAACAAAAGGTCATTGTCTCAACCCATGCGACATTCTTGGAGGAAAGTCACATGAATGACTTTAAGCCTCGAAGCAAAGTGGTGCTAGAGGAGTTATCGGGTGAAAGAACTACTCCACAGATTTCGGTCTTGGACGCAAATCCGAGCTCCAGTGAAAGACCTGCAGACGATCAACAATTTAGGGTGCCTCGTCGTAGTGGGAGGGTTTCTAAGAAACCTAATTTCTTTATGTATGATGCTGAGGTATACCAGGCCGAGGCTCATGAGCATGAGGAAGATCCGGTCACATATGATGAAGCTATAAAGGATGTTGATTCTAGATCTTGGAAACAGGCTATGAACAATGAGATGGATTCTATGAAATCCAACTCTGTTTGGGAACTTGTAGATTTGCCGGATGGGATAAAACCCATTGGATGCAAATGGGTCTACAAAAGAAAGAAGGATGCGGAAGGGAGAGTGGAAACTTTCAAAGCTAGACTGGTTGCAAAGGGATACACGCAAAAGGCTGGAATCGATTACGAGGAAACCTTTTCGCCTGTTACTATGCTAAAGTCTATCCGTATTCTTCTGTCCATTGCTGCGGCTCTCGATTACGAGATCTGGCAAATGGATGTCAAGACGGCATTCTTAAATGGCCATCTTGAAGAGTGTATCTATATGATACAGCCCGAAGGGTTCGTAGCAAAAGGCCAAGATAGGAAAGTCTGCAAGTTGCTTAGATCCATTTATGGATTAAAGCAGGCATCCCGCTCATGGAACCAGAGGTTTGATCAAGCGATTAAGACATTTGGTTTTGAGCAGAACGTTGATGAACCTTGTGTTTATAAACGTATTAAGGATGGAAAAGTGGTCTTTCTGATACTCTATGTCGATGATATACTACTCATTGGGAATGATGTAGGGAATTTATCATCGGTCAAGCTTTGGTTACACCAACAGTTTGACATGAAGGACTTGGGAGAAGCTAATTATGTTCTAGGCATTCGTCTCTTCAGAGATCGAAAGAACAAAATGATAGCATTATCCCAAGCTTCATACATAGATAAAATAATTGACAAATATGCAATGCTAGAGGCAAAGAAAGGCTCACAACCTTCTATTGCTGGTTTAACTCTTTCATTGGATGACTGCCCCAAGACATCGGAAGAAAGAGAGCGTATGAGTAAGGTCCCTTATGCATCCGCTGTGGGTAGCCTTATGTACGCTATGCTTTGCACTCGCCCGGACATATGTTTTGCAGTAGGTATGGTGAGTCGATATCAAGCGAATCCTGGAACCAAGCACTGGCAAGCAGTAAAGCATATACTCAAGTATCTTAAGAGAACGAGGGATTATATGCTAGTGTATTCTGGAGGGGACCTAACACCCGTAGGATACACGGACTCAGACTTCCAGACTTGTAAGGATTCGAGGAAATCGACATCTGGATCAGTGTTTTTACTCAGAGGAGGCGCCATTGTGTGGAGGAGCGTGAAGCAGGGCTGCACAGCTGACTCTACTATGGAGGCTGAGTATGTGGCTGCGGCTGAGGCATCTAAAGAAGCGGTTTGGCTCCGCAAGTTCTCTAGAGACCTTGAGGTCATTCCGGGTGTTGACAAGCCTATCACACTTTACTGTGATAATACAGGGGCTATTGCCAACACAAGGGAATCTCGGCACCACAAGAGGACCAAGCACATAGATCGGAGGTATCACATTATTAGAGGGCATGTGGAGACAGGACAAGTGGATGTATGTAAGATCGCGTCCGAGGACAACATCGCTGATCCCTTTACTAAGACTTTGGTAGCTAGAAGCTTTGAGAGGCATGTAGAGGCGATGGGGATGCGTAACATGGCACATCTGCTGGCTTAGGGCAAGTGGGAGATTGTTAGGAAATGCCCTAAGTATTAGAGACATTTTGATGTATTCATTTTGAACTGGATAATAAAATTATACATAGAGGTTATTCATTACATTGCTATCTGTCCTCATCTTATTTACATGTTAAAGTAAATGTAAGCAAATATGGCTCACTGACTGCTTGTGTTAAAACTGTTAGAACGTTGCATGCAATGGACTTTTGTATGCGAGAAGACAATGTTCTAAAGTTAGCAGTCTAAATTATGGTCTGTAGTCTATGGGGTTAGACCGAGCATCTAACTCATGTTAAGACTATTATGTTGTCTAAAGCCTTAGAGGGGACGGTCTGTCTTGACTGTCTGGAGCTGGACTCCCAAGTAGAGACATGGATATGTTGCTCGGTGGTGACATATTAGACCGGGACTAAAGCGTGATTGATCTACGTAGTCCGCTATGAGTGGATCAATCTGCTTTTGACGTTCATTGTGCAATAACCTTAATCCTGAGTAAATGAACTACTTCATGTATATGACTTGTGTACTTTGATGTTCCAATGGCTAAAGCGTCTCAGAGGTAGTAAGCTTGTAGACCGGTTCGTTGGGTGCATGACTTGTATACGATGAAGTGTTTGTTTGCAGATATCGGAATCATAGCTCTGAGGAGTTAAAGGTATCCTCTTAAAGGCATTATACTGAATGTGAAAATGGACAAGGCCTTGGGTCGTCTGCTGGGCGGATGACTTCTTATTCACATATGGTGAATAATCATTTTCTTGATTCGGTAGTATAATGGAACTTTAAGATAGCCTGATCAGTAGGATTAAACGGACTTTGACCTAAGGCTGATCATGGATATCATATGAGGGTTTTGCATATATGACAAGGTCATTGGATGGTAGCTCGTCACAGGCTTACGTAATACGGTATATAATTGGGAGTTCAGTTTCAGGTTTATAGTGGTGTGACTCTGAAATTAGTGATCATATGATTGAGTTGTTCGGTACAGAATGATGATCATATGGAATCATGGGAGCCCGATTATATATGTCCAATCTGTCCCTCTACTAGCTCCACATAATTCCTTAACGTTTGGCAAATTGATTTGTGTATGCTATTGGCTAGTTTATTATGCATGGATGGTGATGACACAGGATTAGGATGGTAGACAAGATTCTCTCCGGTTGGATTCAGATTTTGTTTTGGATAATAGAGTACACAATTATTCGAACTCCAAATAAAGTTGCCATGATTTTATTTGAGATTGGATTGGAGTTGTAGAAAATTATCCATAAGAACAAGAATATGAAACACAACCGTTTTGTGGAATTTGAAATTTGAATTTTGAAATTTGAAATTTGAATTTTGAATTTTGAAATTTGAATTTTGAATTTGAAATTTGAATTTGAAATTTGAATTTGAAAATTCGAATTTGAAATTTGAATTTGAAATTTAAATTTGAAATTTGAAATTTGAAATTTGAAATTTGAATTTGAAATTTGAATTTGAAATTTGAAATTCAAATTTTGAATCACAGTCCAAGTAGGATTCGAATTTGTTGTGGAAAATCCACAAGGTTTGAAATTCGAATTTGAGTTGGATTTGGAGAGGATAATCTTGTTAGAATCCTACTTGAATTTTGAATCCAAATCCCAACAAAAGTGGGCGAACTTTTTGAGGATAATCCTCAATGGAAAATTCAGTTTTTGTGGATAAGATTCAAGGGTAAATTCAAGCTTCAATCCTAGTTGAATTTGGATTCTCTCTACTCCCTAAAAGTAGCCGAAATTTTGGAGCCTAAATCCTAGGAAATTCGGTTATTTTTGGATAAGGTTGAGATGAGATTTAGCTTGAAAAATCCTAGTGGAATTTTGATTCTTCCTTATCCTAAAAGTGGCCGAAAATTTTGGAGAAGATTTTCTCCTAAAGATTTCAGATTTTTTGGTTGAAAAAGGGAGATAAAATTCTAGTTAAAATCTTGTTTAGATTTGGATTGGATTTGTCCTAGGAAAACCGAATTTAATTGTGGAGATTCTCCCTTGGAAAATTCGGATTTTTTGGTTTGGATAAGGGAGAAAATCTTTTCCTAGTCCAATTCGAATTCAGAGAATCACCTCATGCAGGTCTATAAATAGAGGTCCTGCCACTCCAGTTCTCTCAGACCACAGACTCTCAGGTGAGCAGGTTTATTGTTGCACAGCTCATCGTGACAATAAAGTTCTTTAGAGATCTGGGTGGTCGGAAGAAGGCTAGCAGTGCTAGCATACCGATCGAGGTTCAGAGTGCCCACACACTCAGCCATTCGGGAATTGGAGAATAGTAGAGAAGGCTAGTTGGTTGAAGCCTCCGGTCATTCTCCTCCTGCAAGATTGGCGTCCTTGAGGTATGAGTTTTAATTGTTGTTGGTTTATTGTATATGGCATCATGAGATATTTAACGATCTTAAAATTTTTATTATTCCGCTGCACCACTCTGATACGTTTTTACCGGTTTATTTTCCTACACTGCATCCTCTCTTATGAAGGCGTAAATCCTCTCATGCATCTTTAGAGCTTCTAATTTGCCTCAGGTGATTGATGAGCCGTCGATTCTGGCTTGGGTGGCATGCAGTTGTCCACTTGTGGTATGGGTTTGGCCCTATTGATTTTGTGGATTGGAGCGACAATGCTTGGCGAAGTGGCCTTCCTTGGCACAAATGTAGCAACCACTAGTCCCTAAGCAGCATTCTCCTGGGTGATTCTTCCTGCACTTTGGACAAGGTGGGTGCTGACTGCAATTTTCCTGCGGTTGTTCTTCTTCTGGGGAAAATTTCTCTGTTGCCCTTGGTTATTCAGTTTCCCTTTCCTCTTGTTGTTATGGTGGGATTACTTGTTGTTCTGGCTATTTCCCACATTCTGACCCCTACGTTGGGACTCAAGGTGCGGTCTGCCCTTGGTCGGTCTGGCTTGAGTCTTCTCCTCCCGCTTGGCCTTGAAAATCTGCGCTTTTCTCTCCCTGTCTTGGGCCAACAAATACTCTGCTCGGATAACCCTACTAACTGTTAGGAAATGTCCTAAGCATTAGAGACATTTTGATGTATTTATTTTGAACTGGATAATAAAATTATATATAGAGGTTATTCATTACATTGCTATCTATCCTCAATTTATTTATATATTAAAGTAAATATAAGCAAATATGGCTCCCTGATTACTTGTGTTAAAACTGTTAGAACGTTGCATCTAATGGATTTTTGTATGCGAGAAGATAATGTTCTAAAGTAAGCAGTCTAAACTAAGGTTTGTAGTCTATGGGGTTAGACCGAGCATCTAACTCATGTTAAGACTATTATGTTGTCTAAAGCCGTGGAGGGGACGGTTTGTCTTGACTGTCTGGAGCATAGACTCCCAAGTAGAGACATAGATATGTTACTTGGTGGTGACATATTAGACCGGGACTAAAATTTGATTGATCTACGAAGTCCGCTTTGAGTGGATCGATCTGCTTTTGACGTTCATTGTGCAGTAACCTTAATCCTGAGTAGATGAACAGCTTCATGTATATGACTGTAGGAAAATAAATCAGTAAAAACGTATCAAAGTGGCACAGCAGAACAATAAAAATTTTTAGATCGTTAAATATCTCATGATGCCATATACAATAAACCAACAACAATTAAAACTCATACCTCAAGGACGCCAATCTGCAGAAGGAGAATGACCAGAGGACTTCAACCAACTAGTCTTCTTTACTATTCTCCAATTCCCGAATGGTTGAGTGTGTGGGCACTCTGAACCTCGATCGGTATGTTAGCACTGCTAGTCTTCTTCCGACCACCCAGATCTCCAAAGAACTTATTATCACGGTGAGTTGTGCAACAATAAGCCTGCTCACCTAAGAGTTTGTGGTCTAAGAGAACTGGAGTGGCAGGACTTCTATTTATAAACTTGCATGAGGTGATTCTCTGAATTCGAATTGGATTAGGAGAAGATATTCTCCCTTATCCACAAGCGCAAAATCTAAATTTTCCAAGGGGAAAATCCCAGCAATAAATTTGGCTACTTTAGGATAATTCCAATCCAATTCTAAATGAGATTTTAACTAGAATTTTATCTCTCCTTTTCAACCAAAAAAATCCAAAAATCCAAGGGAAAATCCCCACCAAAATTTCGGCCACTTTTGGATAAGGGAAAATCAAAATTCCACTAGGATTTTCAAGCTTGAATCTTATCTCATCCTTATCCAAAATAACCGAAAATCTCCTAAGAGATTTACTCCAAAAATTTGGCTATTATCAGGGAGGAGAGAATCCAAATTCAATTGGGATTGAAACTTGAATTTTTCCTTGAACCTTATCCACAAAAATCAGAAAATTCATTGAGGATAATCCTCAAAATTTTCGCCCATATTTGGTTTGGATTTGGATTCAAAATTCAAGTAGAATTCTAATAAGATTTTCCTCTCCATATCCAACTTGAATTTGAATTTCATTCCTCGTGGATTTACCACAACAAATTCGAATCCCACTTGGACTGTGATTCAAAATTTGAATTTCAAATTTCAAATTCAAACTTCAAATTCAAATTTCAAATATCAAATATCAAATATCAAATTTCAAATTTAAATTTCAAATTCCAATTTCAAATTCGAATTTTAAATTCAAATTTTAAATTCAAAATTCAAATTTCAAATTTCAAATTTCAAAATTCAAATTTCAAAATCCACAAAAAAGGTTATATTTCAAATTCTTGTTCTCATGGATAATTTTCTACAACTCCAATCCAATCTCAAATAAAATCATAGCAATTTTATTTGGAGTTTGAATAATTATGTACACTATTATCCAAAACAAAATCTGAATCCAACCGGAGAAAATCTTGTCGACCATCCTTATCCTATGTCAACACCATCCATGCATAATAAACTAGCCAATAGCATACACAAATCAATTTGCCAAACGTTAAGGAATTATGTGGAGCTAGTAGAGGGACTAATTGGACATATATAATCGGGCTCCCGCAAATCCATATGATCATCATTCTTTACCGAATAACTCAATCATATGATCACTAATTCAGAGTCACACCACTATAAATCTGAAACTGAACTCCCAATTATATACCGTATTACGTAAGCCTGTGACAAGCTATCGTCCAATACCTTGTCATGTATGCAAAACCATCATATGATATCCATGATCAGCCTTAGGTCAAAGTCTGTTTAATCTTACTGATCAGGCTATCTTAAAGTTCCATTATACTACTGAATAAAGAAAATGATTATTCACCATATGTGAATAAGAAGTCATCCGCCCAGCAGACGACCCAAGGCCTTGTCTATTTTCACATTCAGTATAATGCCTTTAAGAAGATACCCTTAACTCCTCATTAGAGCTATGATTCCGATATCTGTAAACGAACCTTTCATCATATACAAGTCATGCACCCAACGAACCGGTCTATAAGCTTATTACCTCTGAGACGCTTTAGCCATTGGAACATCAAAGTACACAAGTCATATACATGAAGCTGTCTATTTACTCAGGATTAAGGTTACTGCACAATGAACGTCAAAAGCATATCGATCCACTCAAAGCAGACTTCGTAGATTAATCACGCTTTAGTCCCGGTCTAATATGTCACCACCAAGCAACATATCTATGTCTCTACTTGGGATTCAATGCTCCAGACAGTCAAGACAAACCGTCCCCTCCAAGGCTTTAGACAACATAATAGTCTTAACATGAGTTAGATGCTTGGTCTAACTCCATAGACTACAGACCATAGTTTAGAATGCTAACTTTAGAACATTGTCTTCTCGCATACAAAAGTCCATTGCATGCAACGTTCTAACAGTTTAACACAAGCAGTCAGGGAGCCATATTTGCTTACATTTACTTTAACATGTAAATAAAACGAGAACAGATAGCAATGTAATGAATAACCTCTATATATAATTTTATTATCCAGTTCAAAATAAATACATTAAAATGTCTCTAATACTTAGGGCATTTCCTAACAATCTCCCACTTGCCCTAAGCCAGCAGATGTGCCATGTTACGCATCCCCATCGCCTCTACGTGCCTCTCAAAGTTTCTAGCCATCAAAGTCTTAGTAAAGGGATCGGTAATGTTGTCCTCAGATGCGATCTTACATACATCTACTTGTCTTGTCTCCACGTGCCCTCTAATAATATGATATCTCCGATCTATGTGCTTGGTCCTCTTGTGGTGCCAAGATTCCCTTGTGTTGGCAATAGCCCCAATGTTATCACAGTAAAGTGTGATAGGGTTGTCAACACTCGGAATGACTTCAAGGTCTCTAAAGAACTTACAGAGTCAAACCGCTTCTTTAGATGCCTCAGCCGCAGCCACATACTCAGCCTCCATAGTAGAGTCAACTGTGCAGCCCTGCTTCACGCTCCTCCACACAATGGCACCTCCTCTGAGCAAAAACACTGATCCATATGTTGATTTCCTCGAATCCTTACAAGTCTGGAAGTCTGAGTTCGTGTATCCTACGAGTGTTAGGTCCCCTCCAGAATACACCAGCATATAATCCCTCATTCTCTTAAGATACTTGAGTATATGCTTTACTGCTTACCAGTGCTTGGTTCCAGGATTCGCTTGATATCGACTCACCATACCTACTACAAAACACATGTCCGGGTGAGTGCAAAGCATAGCATACATAAGGCTACCCACAACAGATGTATAAGGGACCTTACTACTACGCTCTCTTTCTTCCGATGTCTTGGGACAGTCATCCAATGAAAGAGTTAGATCGGTAATAGAAGGTTGTGTACCTTTCTTTGCCTCTTGCATTGCATATTTGTCAATTATTTTGTCTATGTATGAAGCTTGGGATAACGCTATCATTTTGTTCTTTCGATTTCTGAAGAGACGAATGCCTAGAACATAATTAGCTTCTCCCAAGTCCTTCATGTCAAACTGTTAGTGTAACCAAAGCTTGACCGATGATAAGTTCCCTACATTATTCCCAGTGAGTAGTATATCATCGACATAGAGTATCAGAAAGACCACTTTTCCATCCTTAATACGTTTATAAACATATGGTTCATCAATGTTCTACTCAAAACCAAATTTCTTAATCGCTTGATCAAACCTCTGGTTTTATGAGCGGGATACTTACTTTAATCCATAAATAGATCTAAGCAACTTACAGACTTTTCTTTCTTGGCCTTTCGCTATGAACCCTTTGGGCTGTATCATATGGATACACTCTTCAAGATGGTCATTCAAGAATGCCGTCTTGACATCCATTTGCCAGATCTCGTAATCGAGAGCCGCAGCAACGGACAGAAGAATACGGATAGACTTCAGCATAGCAACAGGCGAAAAGGTTTCATCGTAATCGATTCTAGCCTTTTGCGTGTACCCTTTTGCAGCTAGTCTAGCTTTGAATGTTTTCACTCTCCCTTCCGCATCCTTCTTTCTTTTGTAGACCCATTTGCATCCAATGGGTTTTATCCCATCCGGCAAATCTACAAGTTCCCAAACAGAGTTGGATTTCATAGAATCCATCTTATTGTTCATAACCTGTTTCTAAGATTTAGAATCAACATCATTTATAACTTCATCATAGGTAATCGGATCATTCTCATGCTCATGAGCCTCGACCTAGTATACCTCAGCATCATACATGAAGAAATTAGGTTTCTTCGAAACCCTCCCACTACGATGAGGCACCCTAAATTGTTGATCGTCTGCAGGTCCTTCACCAGAACTCGGACTTGCATCTAAGAACGAAATCTATGGAGCAGTTCTTTCACCTGATAACTCCTCTAGCACCACTTTGCTTTGAGGCTTAAAGTCATTCATGTGACTTTCCTCCAAGAATATCGCATGGGTTGAAACAATGACTTTTTGTTCCTTCGGGTTATAGAATAGACCTCCTTTAGTTCCTTTTGGATACCCCACAAACATGCACAATTCTAATCTTGGTTCCAATTTCTTCGCATCCCCATCCAGTACATGCGCCAGGCAGTCCCATATTCTCATATGTCTAAGGGAGGGCTTCCTGCCACACCACAATTTATACGGAGTTCTGAGAGTTGATTTGCTTGGAAACTAGTTCAGAATATAGCATGCCGTTTGTAAAGAATATCCCCAAAATGATAATGGCAGCGTTGAATAACTCATCATGGATCGTACCATATCCAACAAGGTCCTGTTTCTCCTTTCGGCTACACCATTCTGTTGTGGAGTACTAGGTGCAGTCAATTGGGATAATATCCCGTTCTCTACAAGATGTCCTAGAAATTCAGCGGAGAGGTATTCGCCACCTCGATCAGATCGAAGTGCCTTTATGGATTTATCCAATTGCTTTTCCACTTCTGCATGATACTCTTTGAACTTGTCAAAAGTTTCGCTCTTGCGGTGCATCAGATACATATATCCATACCTCGAGTAATCATCTATAAAGGAGACATAATACTCGAACCCTTCTCGTGCTATGACGCTCATGGGGCCACATACGTCAGTGTGCACAATTTCTAAGAGCTCTTGAGCCTCCCTAAGCTCCAAAAGACCTCTTAGTCATCTTACCCTCTAGACAAGACTCACATTGAGGAAGACGTACCTCCTCCAGAGATTCTAGAGGACCGTCTTTCACCAATCTTTGAATCCTATCCTGATTGATATAACCAAGTCTTAAATGCCAAAGATACGCCTTGTTAGAGTGAGAAACTTTCAACCTTTTAGAGTTATCTATTAATTCAGTGTCAAGCAGTGAGTACATCTTTGGTTTGATCAAATATAGATTTCCATCCATCCATCCAGAACAGATAAAAGACTTATTTCTATAAATATCAACTCTTTTACTAAAAGAAACTGAATAAGAATCCTTTATTAAACAAGTTACCAATATAAGGTTTCTCCTAAAATTAGAAACATAAAAACAGTCTTTTAATAAAATAAACCTAAATTGATCAAAGTAAAGGTAAATATCTCCCACTGCCTCAGCCACCACCAAGCTACCGTCTCTAGTCTGTAATGAGAGGCTCCTATCATATAGACTTCTCGTTTCCACGAACCCCTGCATAGAAACATAAACATGATTAGTGGCACCCAATTCAATGACCTAAGTGTCTTTCGATTCTTCCACCAAACATGCTTCTAAGTAATGAAGTTCCTTACCTTCCTTGCCCTTGGCAGCTAGGAATTCCCGGCAAGCCTTCTTAAAGTGACCTACCTTCCCATAGCGGAAGCACTTGGACTTTTTAGGGTCCTTAGGCTTCTTGTTCTTCTTCTTCCTCTTCCCATCCGAGACAGGAGGATTAGAAGAACTGGAAGCCGCTTGCTTTTGGTTTGGCCTCTTCCTCTTCCGAGAAGGTTTGGAAGATTCCATCAAATTGGCCTCTCCTTTGGGTTGGACCGCATCCCCATCCCTGATCATCCGCTCATAAGCTTGGAGTTGCTTCATGAGCTCAGTTAGTCCTAACTCCCTTATCGCCAGATTGTATGCGGCCTTAAACCCCATAAAATCTTTAGACAGAGATTTGAACACCAGCTCGATCTGGGTGTTGTAGTCCAACTTAACATCGGTCTCGGTAGCCTTAGCGAAGAATCACATTAGAGTGATCATATGGTCCTTCATCGGAGTACCTACCTTTTACTTAGAGTTCATAATGCTGGTGATAGCGGACTGTCGAGCCAATTTTTCTTGACCTCTGAACATGTCTTCCAGATTGTCCATGATCTCCCTAGCAACCTGATAAGTCTCATGCTGCTTTTGTAAAGCACTCATCATGTTAGCAAGCATGTAGCATTAAGCTATATCATTGGATTCTCTCCAACGAGTATAGGCAACCGAGACCTCCTCAACCGGTGTGTTAGGTTTTGGCCCTGGTGGGCATGGTTCATCCAGTACGAACTTGTGTCTCTCACAACTGAGAACTATCAACAGATTTCTTTTCCAATCCTTATAATTATCGCCATTCAGTTTATTCTTAGTAAGTATTGAAATGAGGGGTGTCGGTGACATTTTGAACTGAAATAAAATTATACTAGACATCATTACAAAACCCAAGCAAATATGCAGATAATTTAGCAAATAAAACATACAAGTATGTTCCTACATGAAACTTGAAAAACATGTAGCATTGCAACGGTAATTCTCAGCATCTATTGCCCCCTGCCACCGAGGGGTGGTCATGAAACAAATAGCCGGAACATGAACCCCGTCCAATTAATATATGTTGCCTTAAATCCTCCAAGGTTAAGACATATATTAATAATCACTTATTTGGCCACCAGTTTAGTTAACAGAGCTTCTAGGGAAGGTTAATAACTAAACGAGTCTTGAGTGTATAACCATTGTTTACGTAACCCGTTTCACGTCCTACCAAGCCACCGATGGGGGGTCATGAATAGGATCGTACCCGAACACGTTTTCCACATAAGAGATCCAATCTAGTATACCGGCAGTGGTAAACACCTACCGAGGGATGTGGTCAGGGCAGAACTGACGTGAGGCGTTATCATGCTTTCACATATGGATCAACAATGGAGGCCGTGGGTTTTGTTTGAAACCCTCTCCCACTCAATATTTTGAAAAACATACAAGTTTTGAAAAATATGTATGATCAATATAGTATGAGCGGCACTCACCTATCCTAAATGACATGTTATCAAATATGTATACAAAACATCCATCAATTCATATTTATACATCCATGACATATCACAGAAAAAATAATTGACAGAATAATCAAGCCATGGTTCCATCCTAGAACAAAGAAAATAAAGATTACAAAATTCCATCCGAAGCATTATTTGGGTCTTGAATTTTGTTCCGTCTTCTTGTATCCATCTTTATGTAGCCTTTCCATTTATTTCTCATCCCATGAATCATTTAAAATTTAAATTTCAAAAATTTAAATTTCAAATTCAAATTCCAAATTCGAATTCAAATTTAAATTTCAAATTTAAATTTTTAAACAATTTTAAACATCATGTATAATAATATGGCCTGCCGCAGGGGCTACCGCAGCCCCATCCTGCCCAAGGGCAGGGGCTGCAGCGTCACCAAGGCCCGACGGCCTATCCCGAGGGGTCGTGTCTCGATTTTCTTGCCATATTCCAATTTATCCATTAGGATCTCCAAAAATTAATTTGAATCCCAATTAAATTGAAAGTTTCCACACATTCAAAATTTCAACCTTTAAATCAAATTTAACTTTTGGGAATAATAAATTACGGTCTTCAATCTTCAATCTCCTCCAAAAATAATTACATAAAATTTCCTAAACCGTTTTCAGTGTACAAAAATTCTAACCATAATAATTCTAAGAGACAAAAAATTAAAATCCATACAGTGAATAATCATTTTCTTTATTCGGTAGTATAATGGAACTTTAAGAGAGCCTGATTAGTAGGATTGAACGGACTTTGACCTAAGACTGATCATGGATATCATATGAGGGTTCTGCATACATGACAAGGTCATTGGACGATAGCTTGTCACAAGCTTACGTAATACAGTATATAATTGGGAGTTCAGTTTCAGGTTTACAGTGGTATGACTCTAAAATTAGTGATCATATGATTGAGTTATTCGATAAAGAATGATGATCATATGAATTTGCAGGAGCTCGATTATATACGTCCAATTAGTCCCTCTACTAGCTCCACATAATTCCTTAACGTTTGGCAAATTATTTTGTGTATACTATTGGCTAGTTGATTATGCATGGATGGTGTTGACATAGGATTAGGATGGTTGACAAGATTCTCTCCAGTTGAATTCAAATTTTGTTTTGGATAATAGAGTACACAATTATTTGAACTCCAAATAAAGTTGTCATGATTTTATTTGAGATTGGATTAGAGTTGTAGAAAATTATCCATGAGAACAAGAATTTGAAATACAACTATTTTGTGGATTTTGAAATTTGAAATTTGAAATTTGAAATTTGAAATTTGAAATTTGAATTTGAAATTTGAATTTGAAATTCGAATTTAAAATTTGAATTTGAGATTTAAATTTGAGATTTCAAATTCAAATTTTGAATCACAATCCTAGTAGGATTCGAATTTCTTGTGATAAATCCATAAGGAATGAAATTCAAATTTGAGTTGGATATGGAGAGGAAAATCTTGTTAGAATGCTACTTGAATTTTGAATCTAAATTCTAACAATAATGGACGAAAATTTTGAGGATTATCCTCATGGAATTTTTGGATTTTTTTATGGATAAGGTTCAGGAAAAAAATTCAAGTTTCAATCCCCGTTGAATTTGGATTCTCTCCTCCCTGATTATGGCTGAAATTTTGAGGAAGATATCTAGGAGATTTTCGGTTATTTTGGATAAGGATGAGATAAGATTCAAGCTTGAAAATCTTAGTGGAATTTTGATTCTTCCCTTACCTTTTGTGGCCGAAAATATTATGGATTTATCCTAGTGAATTTTTGGATTTTTCTATTGGATAATGGGGAGATAAAATTCAAGTTAAAATCTTGTTTAGATTTGAATTGGATAATCCTAAAGTGGCCAAAATTTTGTTGGGATTTTCCCCTTCAAAAATTCAGATTTTTTGGTTGTGGATAAGGGAGAATTTCTTCTCCTAATCCAATTTGAATTTAGAGGATCACCTCATACAAGTCTATAAATAGAGGTCCTACCTCTCCAGTTCTCTTAGACCACAGACTCTCAGATCAGCAGGCTTATTGTTACATAACTCACCGTGACAATAAGTTCTTTAGAGATCTGAGTGGTCGGAAGAAGACTAGCAGTGCTAGCATATTGATCGAGGTTCAGAGTGCCCACACACTCAGCCATTCTAGAATTAGAGAATAGTAGAGAAGGCTAGTTGGTTGAAGCCCTCCGGTCATTCTCCTCCTGCAGATTGGCGTCCTTGAGGTGTGAGTTTAAATTGTTGTTGGTTTATTGTATATGGCATCATGAGATATTTAACGATTTTGAAAAATTTCTATTGTTCCACTGCGTCACTCTGATATGTTTTTACCAATTTATTTCCTACAATTGGTATTAGAGCCATCTTATGACTATGCCATGTACATAAATTAGACAATTAATTAGTCTTTTTATTTATATATGGATTTGATATTTAGAGAGTGGCATTCTAGGATTCCTTTATGTTGTTATCATAGATTATGTATGTAGTATGTGGTTATTTTAATTTTCTAAATTATTACAAGCATGCTTGTTTTTGCCGGTTATGGTTCCTTAGAATTTAGAAAAATTGTATCTAGAAATTTTTATGTAACCATGGGAGCAGTTTATTAAATACTGTAATTTTTCCATGGATTTTAATTTTTGTCTCTTAGAATTATTATGATTAGAATTTTTGTGCACCGGAAACGGTTTAAGAAATTTTTTGTAATTGTTCTTGGAGGAGATTGAAGTTTGAAGACCGTAATTTATTTTCCCAAAAGTTAAATTTAATTTAAAGGTTGAAATTTTGATTGTGTGGAAAATTTCAATTTAATTGGGATTCAAATTAATTTTTGAAGATCCTAATGGGTAAATTGGAATATGGCCCAAAAATCGAGACACGACCCCTCGGGATAGGCCATCGGGCCTTGGTGGAGCTGCAGCCCCTGCCCTCGGGCAGGATGGGGCTGCGGCAGCCCCTGTACAGGCCATGACCACCCACGGCTACAGGCTTGGCCTGCAGCCGAGGGTGGCTGTGGCCCTCCCAAGGCTGGCCGCAGCTTGGGCGTGCAGCCTGCCGGCTGCTGCACCCAACCTGGTGCTATAGGCTTGGCCTGCAGCCCGGCAGGGCTACACATGGGGTGGCCGTGGGCTGCCAGCCCACCTGGGGGCTGCCCACAGCGGCTGCCGGCTTCCGGGGTGGTGGGGCGACGGTTCAAAAAATCGAAAAATTTTGATCTTTAAATTTGAGATTTGATTTTAAATCATGTTTAAAAGTATGTAATTGAAAATTTGAAATTTTTGTAATTACATATTATTGCACATAATGTTTAAAATTTTGAATTTGAAATTTAAATTTGAAATTCAAATTTTGGAATTTGAATTTGAAATTTAAATTTTTGGAATTTAAATTTTAAATGTTTCTTGGGATGAGAAATAAATGGAGATACTACATAAAGATGGATACAAGAAGACGGAACAAAATTCAAGACCTAAAGAATGCTTTGGATAGAATTTTGTAATCTTTATTTTCTTTGTTCTAGGATAGAACCATGACTTGGTTATTCTGTCAATTATTTTTCCTTTGATATGTCATGGATGTATAAATATGTATTGATGGATGTTTTATGTGCATATTTGATAACATGTCATATAGGATAGGTTAGTGCCGTTCATACTATATTGATCATACATATTTGTCAAAACTTGCATGTTTTTCAAAATATTGAGTGGGAGAGGGTTTCAAACAAAACCCACGACCTCCATTGTTGATCCATATGTGAAAGCATGGTAACATCTCGCATCAGTTCTGCCCTGACCACACCCCTCAGTAGGTGTTTACCGTTGCCGGTATACTAGATTGGATCTCCTATGTGGAAAACATGTTCGGGTACGATCCTATTCATGACCACCCTTCGGTGGCTTGGTAGGACGTGGATCGGGCTACGTAAACAATGGTTATACACTCAAGACTCGTTTAGTTATTAACCTTCCCTAGAAACTCTGTTAACTAAACTGGTGGCCAAAATAAGCGGTTATTAATATATGTCTTAACCTTGGAGGATTTAAGGCAACATATATTAATTGGACGGGATCCATGTTCCGGCTATTTGTTTCATGACCACCCCTCGGTAGCTTGGGGCAATAGGTGCTGAGAATTACCATTGCAATGCTACATGTTTTTTCAAGTTTCATGTAGGAACATACTTGTATGTTTTATTTGCTAAATTATCTGTATATTTGCTTGGACTTTGTAATGATGTCTAGTATAATTTTATTTCAGTTCAAAATGTCACCGACACCCCTCATTTCAATACTTACTGAGAATCAACTGAATGACGATAATTATAAAGATTGGAAAAGAAATCTGTTGATAGTTCTTAGCTATGAGAGACACAAGTTTGTACTGGACGAACCATACCCACCAGGGCCCAAATAATGACACACCGCTTGAGGAGGTCCCGGTTGCCTATACTCGTTGGAGAGAATCCAATGAGATAGCTCGATACTACATTCTTGCTAGCATGACGAGTGCTTTACAAAAGCAGCATGAGACTTATCAAGTTACTGAGGAGATCATGGAAAATCTGGAGGACATGTTCGGAGGCCAAGAAAAGTTAGCTCAACAGTCTGCTATAACCAGTATTATGAATTCTAAGCAAAAGGTGGGTACTCTGGTGAAGGACCATATGATCACTCTAATGGGATTCTTCGCTGAGGCTGTCGAGAACGGTGCTGAGTTGGACTACAACACCCAGATCGAGATGGTGTTCAAAACTCTATCTAAAGATTTTGTGGGGTTTAAAGCCGCATACAATCTGGCGACAAGGGAGTTAGCACTAACCAAGCTCATGAACCAACTCCAAGCTTATGAGCGGATGATCAAGGATGGGGATGTGGTCTAACCCAAAGGAGAGGCCAATTTGGTGGAATCTTCCAAACCCTCACGGAAGAGGAAGAGGCCAAATCAGAAGCAAGCGGCTTCCAATTTTTCTAATCCTCCTGTCTCAGATGGGAAGAAGAAGAAGAAGAACAAGAAGTCCAAGGACCCTAAAAAGTCCAAATGCTTTCGCTGTGGGAAGGTAGGTCACTTCAAGAAGGCTTGTCGAGAATTCCTAGCCACCAAGGGCAAGGAAGGTAAGGAACTTCACTACTTAGAAGCGTGTTTGGTGGAAGAATCGAAAGACACTTGGGTCATTGATTCGGGTGCCACTAATCATGTTTGTGTTTTTATGCAGGGGTTCATGGAAATGAGAAGTCTACATGATAGGAGCCTCTCGTTGCAGATTGGAGACGGTAGTTTGGTGGTGGCTGAGGCAGTGGGAGATATTTATCTTTACTTTGATGAATTTAGGTTTATTTTATTGAAAGACTGTTTTTATGTTCCTAATTTTAGGAGGAACCTTATATCGGTAGCTTGTTTAACAAAGGATTCTTATTCAGTTTTTTTTAGTAAAAGAGTTGATATTCGTAGAAATAAGTCTTTTATCTATTCTGGATAGATGGATGAAAACCTATATTTGATCAAACCAAAGATATACTCACTGCTTGACACCAAATTAATCAATAACTCTAAAAGGTTGAAAGTTTCTCACTCTAACAAGGTGTATCTTTGGCATTTAAGACTTGGTCATATTAATCAGGATAGGATTCAAAGATTAGTGAAAGACGATCCTCTAGAATCTCTGGAGCAGGTACGTCTTCCTCAATGTGAGTCTTGTCTAGAGGGAGAGATGACTAAGAGGTCTTTTAGAGCTAAGGGTAGTAGGGCTCAGGAGCTTTTAGAAATTGTGCACACTGATGTATGCGGCCCCATGAACGTCACAGCACGAGGAGGGTTTGAGTATTATGTCTCCCTTATAGACGATTAATTGAGGTATGGATATATGTATCTGATGCACCGCAGGAATGAAACCTTTGATAAGTTCAAAGAGTATTGTGCAGAAGGAGAAAAGCAATTGAATAAATCCATAAAGACACTTTGATCTGATCGAGGTGGTGAATACCTCTCCAATAAATTTCTAGGACATCTTATAGGGAATGGGATATTATCCTAATTGACTGCACCTAGTACTCCACAACAGAATGGTGTAGCCGAAAGGAGAAACAGGACCTTGTTGGATATGGTATGGTCCGTGATGAGTTATTCAATGTTGCTGCTATCATTTTGGGGATATGCTTTACAAACGGCATGCTATATTCTGAACCAGGTTCCAAGCAAGTTAATTCCCAGGACTCCGTATGAATTGTGGCGTGGCAGGAAACCCTCCCTTGGACATATGAGAATATGGGGCTGCCCGACACATGTACTGGACGGGGATGCGAAGAAGTTGGAACTAAGATCAGAATTGTGCATGTTTGTAAGGTATCCAAAGGGAACTAAAGGAGGTCTGTTCTATAACCCGAAGGAACAAAAAGTCATTGTTTCAACCCATGCGGCATTCTTGGAGGAAAGTCACATGTATGACTTTAAGCCTCGAAGCAAAGTGGTGCTAAGGGAGTTATCGGGTGAAAGAACTGCTCCACTTGTTTCGGTCTTGGACGCAAGTCCAAATTCCGGTGAAAGACCTGCAGACGATCAACAATTTAGGGTGCCTCGTCATAGTGGGAGGGTTTCGAAGAAACCTAATTTCTTCATGTATGATGCTGATGTATACCAGGCCGAGGCTCGTGAGCATGAGGATGATCCGGTTACTTATGATGAAGCTATAAATGATGTTGATTCTAATTCTTGGAAACAGGCTATGAACAATGAGATGGATTCTATGAAATCCAACTCTGTTTGGGAACTTGTAGATTTGTCGGATGGGATAAAACTCATTGGATGCAAATGGGTCTACAAAAGAGAGAAGGATGTGGAAGGGAGAGTGAAAATTTCAAAGCTAAACTGGTTGCAAAGGGGTACATGCAAAAGGCTGGAATCGATTACGATGAAACCTTTTCGCCTGTTGCTATGCTGAAGTCTATCCGTATTCTTCTATCCGTTGCCACGGCTCCCAATTACGAGATCTGACAAATAGACATTAAGATGGCATTCTTGAATGGCCATCTTGAGGAATGTATCTACATGATACATCCCGAAGGGTTCGTAGCGAAAGGCCAAGAAAGGAAAGTCTGCAAGTTGCTTAGATCCGTTTATGGATTAAAGCAAGCATCTCGCTCATGGAACCAGAAATTTGATCAAGTGATCAAGACTTTCAGTTTTGAGCAGAACGTTGATGAACTCTGTATTTATAAATGTATTAAGGATGGAAAAGTGGTCTTTCTGATACTCTATGTCGATGATATACTACTCATTGGGAATGATGTAGGGAACTTATCATCGGTCAAGCCTTGGTTACACCAACAGTTTGACATGAAGGATTTAGGAGAAACTAATTATGTTCTGGGCATTCTTCTCTTCAAAGATCGAAAGAACAAAATGATAGCGTTATCCCAAGCTTCATATATAGATAAAATAATTGACAAATATGCAATGCAAGAGGCAAAGAAAAGTACACAACCTTCTATTATCGGTCTAACTCTTTCATTGGATGACTATCCTAAGACATCGGAAGAAAGAGAGCGTATGAGTAAGGTCCCTTATGCATCCACTGTGGGTAGCCTTATGTACGTTATGCTTTGCACTCGCCTAGACATATGTTTTGTAGTAGGTATGGTGAGTCGATATCAAGCGAATCCTGGAACCAAGCACTGGCAAGCAGTAAAGCATATACTCAAGTATCTTAAGAGAACGAGAGATTATATGCTAGTGTGTTCTGGAGGGGACCTAACACCCATAGGATACACGGACTCAGACTTCCAGACTTGCAAGGATTCGAGGAAATCAACATCTGGATCAGTGTTCTTACTCGAAGGAGGCACCATTGTATGGAAGAGCGTGAAGCAGGGCTGCACAGCTGACTCTACTATGGAGGCTGAGTATGTGACTGCGGCTGAGGCATCTAAAGAAGCGGTTTGGCTTTCCAAGTTCTTTAGAGACCTTGAGGTCATTCCGGGTGTTGACAATCCTATCATACTTTACTGTGATAACATTAGGGCTATTGCCAACACAAGGGAATCTTGACACCACAAGAGGACCAAGCACATAGATCAGAGATATCATATTATTAGAGGGCACATGGAGACAGGCCAAGTAGATGTATGTAGGATCGCGTCCGACGATAACATTACCGATCCCTTTACTAAGACTTTGGTAGTTAGAAGCTTTGAGAGGCATGTAGAGGCGATGGGGATGCGTAACATGGCACATCTGCTAGCTTAGGGCAAGTGGGAGACTGTTAGAAAATGCCCTAAGCATTAGAGACATTTTGACGTATTTATATTGAACTGGATAATAAGATTATATATAGAGGTTATTCATTACATTGCTATCTGTCCTCAATTTATTTACATGTTAAAGTAAATGTAAGCAAATATGGCTCCCTGACTGCTTGTGTTAAAACTGTTAGAATGTTGCATGCAATGGACTTTTGTATACGATAAGACAATGTTCTAAAGTAAGCAGTCTAAACTAAGGTCTGTAGTTTATGGGGTTAGACCTAGCATCTAACTCATGTTAAGACTATTATGTTGTCTAAAGCCTTGGAGGGGACGGTTTGTCTTGACTGTCTAGAGCATAGACTCCCAAGTAAAGACATAAATATGTTGCTTGGTGGTGACATATTAGACTGGGACTAAAGCTTGATTGATCTACAAAGTCCGCTTTGATTGGATCGATCTGCTTTTGACGTTCATTGTGCAGTAACCTTAATCCTGAGTAGATGAACAGCTTCATGTATATGACGTGTACTTTGATGTGCCAATGGCTAAAGCGTCTCAGAGGTAGTAAGCTTATAAACCGGTTCATTGGGTGCATGACTTGTGTACGATGAAGGGTTTGTTTACAGATATCGGAATCATAGCTCTAATAAGGAGTTAAGGATATCCCCTTAAAGGCATTATACTGAATGTGAAAATGGACAAGGCCTTGGGTCCTCTGCTGGGTGGATGATTTCTTATTCACATATGGTGAATAATCATTTTCTTTATTGGTAGTATAATGGAACTTTAAGAGAGCCTGATCAGAAGGATTGAACGGACTTTGACCTAAGGCTGATCATAGATATCATATGAGGGTTCTGCATACATGACAAGGTCATTGGATGATAGCTTGTCACAGGCTTACGTAATACGGTATATAATTGGGAGTTCAGTTTTAGGTTTATAGTGGTGTGATTCTGAAATTAGTGATCATATGATTGAGTTGTTCGGTAAAGAATGATGATCATATGAATTTGTGAGAGCTCGATTATATATGTCCAATTGGTCCCTCTACTAGCTCCAGATAATTCCTTAACGTTTGGCAAATTGTTTTGTGTATGCTATTGGCTAGTTGATTATGCATGGATAGTGTTGACATAGGATTAGGATGGTTGATAAGATTCTCTCCGGTTAAATTCAGATTTTGTTTTGGATAATAGAGTACACAATTATTCGAACTCCAAATAAAGTTGCTATGATTTTATTTGAGATTGGATTGGAGTTGTAGAAAATTATCCATGAGAACAAGAATTTGAAATACAACTGTTTTGTAGATTTTTAAATTTGAATTTTGAAATTTGAAATTTAAAATTTGAAATTTGAAATTCGAATTTGAAATTTGAATTTGAAATTTTAAATTCAAATTTTGAATCACAATCCAAGTAGGATTCGAATATCTTGTGGTAAATCCACAATGAATGAAATTCGAATTTGAGTTGGATATAGAGAGGAAAATCTTATTAGAATCCTACTTGAATTTTGAATCCAAATCCTAACAATAATGGGCGAAAATTTTGAGGATTATCCTCATGGAATTTTTAGATTTTTACGGATAAGGTTCAGGGAAAAAATTTAAGTTTCAATCTCAGTTGACTTTGGATTCTCTTCTCCCTGATTCTGGCTGAAATTTTGAGGAAGATATCCTAGGAGATTTTCGGTTATTTTGGATAAGGATGAGATAAGATTCAAGCTTGAAAATCCTAGTAAAATTTTGATTCTTCCCTTACCTTTTGTGGTCGAAAATATTATGGATTTATCCTGGAATTTTTGGATTTATCTTGTGGATAATGGGGAGATAAAATTCAAGTTAAAATCTTGTTTAGATTTAAATTGGATAATCCTAAAGTGGCTGAAATTTTGTTGGAATTTTCCCCTTCGAAAATTCAGATTTTTTGGTTGTGGATAAGGGAGAATATCTTCTCCTAATCCAATTTGAATTCAGAGGATCACCTCATGCAAATCTATAAATAGAGGTCCTACCACTCCAGTTCTCTTAGATCACAGACTCTCAGGTGAGCAGGCTTATTGTTACATAACTTTTGACAATAAGTTCTTTAGAGATCTGGGTGGCAGAAAGAAGACTAGCAGTGCTAGCATACCGATCAAGATTCAGAGTACCCACACACTCAGCCATTCAGGAATTGGAGAATTGTAGAGAAGGCTAGTTGGTTGAAGCCCTCCGGTCATTCTCCTCCTGTAAATTGGCGTCCTTGAGGTATGAGTTCAAATTGTTGTTGGTTTATTGTGTATGGCATCATGAGATATTTAATGATCTTGAAAAATTTTTATTATTCCGCTGCGCCACTCTGATACGTTTTTATTGATTTATTTCCTACACTAACTTGTACGGTTACCGGTCCATGACTTCCACCACATACTTGTATGGTAATATCTGTCTCGAACATTTTCAGCATTCTTCTCACTTTCTCTTTCTCTGTTGGCACTAGGTTTGGATAGAGTCGGGCTAGGTGCTCAAATTTCTGGACTGCTTCCATCATGCTCATGCTACCCTGGCGTAGGTTGTTGAACTCGTCCTGTTGGGCTGCCAGGGACTTGTCGTTAAAGTACATCTCTTTAAATTCATCGACGAAGTTTGCTCAACTCATCTCATTCATATTCTTTCGAATGGCCACTATTTTCCACCACTGGCAGGCTCCCTTGCGCAAGGCAAGGGAGGCATATAGTACCTTCTCCCTCTTTGTTAGTCTTACAAGGTCCAATATGACCTGGACGTCAGTCAGCCAGTCATCAGCTTCGATGGGGTTTGTAGTCCCTTCGAATTCTGGTATCTTTATGCGCTGGAATTTCTCGTATAAATCGCCATCTCTATGGGCCGACACAGGTATGTTGACTACTGCAAGAGCATTCACAGCTGCTGGTGCTGGCATTGTTTAGACTGGTAAAGCTACTTGTTCTCTGTGAGCGTCAGGGGCTACTGGTGCCGCTTGGACTAGCACCTCCACTGGTTGTGGTATCTGGGATCGTCAGTTTAGTTGCTCCCTAAGTTGAGCAAGTTCTTATTGTTGGATAGACATCATCTCCTGCATGGCAGCGACCCGTGTCATCAGCTCGTCTTCACGTGTGGCTTGGTTAGTCTAAGCTCTTGTCCTCGCCATCATTCCTATGTAACTCTATCACATAATGGGAAAGAAAATTATAAGTTTTGCTATTTCTGTACTTGGGACTTGTATCACATTTCATTTTTCTTAACTTAAACATCATAGATATAAGTATACATATTATGTCTTTCATTTCTTCTCTTATTCTTGTGATGTTTAATACGATTGCTGCATCGTATTAAGACATCATCTGGGTGCCAGGAACTGTCCTGCACTCTTTATTATACTTTGATCATATTTGTGGAAAAAATCATATTTAGGCCCTCAGGGCAAAATAGTACTGCTTTTCATAAAATATCTCACAAAACATATATATACACGAAAAATATGTACAAACTTCTAGTTTGGTAGGAGTGATACACACATCCCAAAATATGATCCTATAAAGTACAATTAAATAAATTAGATGGGGGAAGCTACTGTTCCCCTCTACATATTTACAAACAAAATTCCCATAAAATGGGTTACTACTACTTGGAAGACATTCCAGACTCAGCATCGAACATCATCTCGTCCTCACTATCGCTAAGTGGGAACTCCTCTAGGTCCTCCTCCTCATCTTCCCAAATAATACTGCCCTCGTCATCATTAGCGATGACAACCTGGGGCTCATACTTCTCTATCCAGTCATCGTCGCTAATGTGATCGGGGAGCTCCTCCTCTTCATCGTCAGGTTGGGCATCAAGGATAACCTCATCATCGTTTTCCTCCTCATGGTGCTCGGGAGACTGAGGGCCTTGCTCGGGGTCCTCTATCGGATCCCCATGGTCCTCGGGTGCTTCGGGTATTGCTAGCTGAGGTTCGGTTGCAAACTCTTCGTCAATCGGTTGGGGTACTGCATCTGTCGGGTAACCCTCCCCGTTGGCCACCGCTGTAAAGCCTTCGCCTGGTGCAGGGTTGAATGCCACTCTCTCAGCTTCTACCATGTCTCAGGTAAGGCACCTCAAATCCTTATGTGGCGGAGGGTAGGGAACAAGGTGTAGGAAATAAATCGGTAAAAATGTATCAGAGTGGCGTAGCAGAACAATAAAAAAATTTTAAGATCGTTAAATATCTCATGATGCCATATATAATACACCAACAACAATTTAAACTCATACCTCAAGGACGCTAATATGCTAGAGGAGAATGATCGGAGGGCTTCAACCAGCTAGTCTTCTCTACTATTCTCCAATTCCTGAATGGCTGAGTGTGTGGGCACTCTGAACCTCGATTGGTATGCTAGCACTGCTAGTTTTCTTCCGACCACCCAGATCCCTAAAGAACTTATTGTCACGTGAGTTGTACAACAATAAGCCTGCACACCTGAGATTCTGTGGTCTGAGAGAACTGGAGTGGCAGGACCTCTATTTATAGACTTGCATGAGGTGATCCTCTGAATTCGAATTGGATTAGGAGAAGATTTTCTCTCTTATCCACACATAAAATCCAAAAATTCAAGGGCCAGTATCCACCAAAAGAATTCGGCCACTTTGTGGATTTTATGTTCAAAATTCAAACAGGATTTTAACCATAATTTTATCTCATCATTCCCTCATAAAAACCGATTCCCCTTTATGCCAAAAACAGGACTAGATTCGGTCATTGAAGTGTGAGGAGAATCAAAATCCAAATAGGATTTTTTAGCTTGAATTTTATCTCATCCTTATCCATAAATAACCGAAAATCTACATGAGATCTTCCTCAAAATTTCGGCCACTTTTAGGGAGGAGAGAATCCAAATTCAACTGGGATTGAAACTTGAATTTTTCCTTGAACCTTATCCACAAAAAATCTGAAAATTCCAAGAGGATATTCCTCAAAATTTTCGTGCACTTTTAGTTAGGATTGGGATTTGAAATTCAAGTAGGATTCAAACAAGATTTTCCTCTTCATAATCCAACTCAAATTCGAATTCTAGCCTTGTGGAATTGTCCACAAAGAATTCAAATTTCACTTGGACTGTGATTCAAAATTTCAAAATTCAAAATTCAAATTCAAATTTCAAATTTCAAGTTCAAATTTCAAATTTCAAATTTCAAATTTCAAATTTCCAAATTCAAATTTAAATTTCAATTTCAAATTTTAAATTCGAATTTCAAATTTAAATTCAAATTCAAATTTCAAATTCAAAATTCAAATTTCAAAATTCAAATTTTAAAATTCAAATTTCAAAATCCACAAACAATTGTATTTCAAATTCTTATTCTCATGGATAATTTTCTACAACTCCAATCCAATCTCAAATAAAATCATGGTAACTTTATTTGGAGTTTGAATAATTGTGTACTCTATTATCCAAAACAAAATTTGAATTCAACCTTAGAGAATCTTATCCACCATCCTAATCCTATTTCAACACCATCCATGCATAATCAACTAGCCAATAACATACAAATCAATTTGCCAAACGTTAAGGAATTATCTGGAGCTAGTAGAGGGACCAATTGGACATATATAATCGGGCTCCTGCGAATCCATGTGATCATCATTCTTTACCGAACAACTCAATCATATGATCACTAATTTCAGAGTCACACCACTATAAATCTGAAACTGAACTCCCAATTATATACTGTATTACATAAGCCTGTGACAAGCTATCGTCCAATGACCTTGTCATGTATGCAAAACCCTCATATGATATCCATGATCAGCCTTAGGTCATAGTTTGTTCAATCCTACTGATCAGACTATCTTAAAGTTCTATTATACTAACGAATAAGAAAATGATTATTCACCATATGTGAATAAGAAATCATCTGCCCAGCAGATGACCCAAGGCCTTGTCTATTTTCACATCCAGTATAATGCCTTTAAGAGGATACCCTTAACTCCTTATTAGAGCTATGATTTCGATATCTGTAAACAAACCCTTCATTGTATACAAGTCGTGCACCTAACGAACCGGTCTATAAGCTTACTACCTCTGAGACGCTTTAGCCATTGGAACATCAAAGTACACAAGTCATATATATGAAGCTGTTCATTCACTCAAGATTAAGGTTACTGCATAATGAACGTCAAAAGCAGATCGATCCACTCATAGCAGACTACGTAGATCAATCATGCTTTAGTCCAGGTCTAATATATCACCACCAAGCAACATATGTATGTCTCTACTTAGGAGTCTATGCTCCAGACAGTCAAGACAAACCGTCCCCACCATGGCTTTAGACAACATAATAGTCTTAACATGAGTTAAATGCTCGGTCTAACCCTCTAGACTACAGACCTTAGTTTAGACCGCTTACTTTAGAACATTGTCTTATCGCATACAAAAAGTCCATTGCATGCAACGTTCTAACAGTTTTAACACAAGCAATCATGGAGCCATATTTGCTTACATTTACTTTAACATATAAATAGAATGAGGACAAACAACAATATAATGAATAACCTCTATATATAATTTTATTATCCAGTTCAAAATAAATACATTAAAATGTCTCTAATGCTTAGGGTATTTCCTAACACAAGGTCCCTCACATACCATGGTATTCCTCCCCACAGCAAGTCAGCCATCTCTGCAAGAAGTCTATCCTGAGGAATGTGAGGCATCATGGCATCCTGAAACCTCTGGCAATAGTGTGCCATGGTCTCTCCCTCATGGATATCCCAAATGCCAGAAAGGACTAGTATCGCATATCGCGTATGTCTCGCCATATATCTCCGTCTTGAGTTGGTGTAGTATAATCACGAAGGTCGCAGCAGAATTCACCCCACTGCACCGGATGCCCGATCCTGTGCCGTTCATTCCACCAAGTCAGCACTGTTCCTTATAGTCTACTGCTGGCCAAAATCACCTACAGGTGTGGTGGAATATGGCATGCCTCGAAGATAACCTTTAAGTAGTGAATACAGTATGGAAGCTCGCTTACGTGTCGACCATCGTATATGTCTGGCCGCATGGCGACGAAAGGTAGACTCACTTGTTGATCCTTTTGCACTTGCTAGGGGTCTCGTGGTGTGGCCATTATCTGCTATTATAATTCAAGTGTCAACTTATGTACTAAACATTGAAAAACAAGAGCTAACGTACTTGGACAGATGAGGCAGGTGTACGGTGATTTGAGGTAAGGTAGCAGGAAACTGATCTGATACCAACTGAGATGTCCTGAGCCCTCAACGGCTCGGACCATCACTTAAGACTATTATTACTTGTACTTTATCTTTAAAGTGATACTTATAGTTTCTTGCAAACCATTAATACTTATTTAATATGATACCATAAAATTTAGGGATTTTTTTATATACCCGTACGTATTTACTATTCACATATGTATACTACTATAATGCAGAATCTGAAAACATCAGGATTTCAATTATACATACATACTTATACTAACTGTTTAATTAAATACTATTTAACTATTACTATTTAAAATATATTATTCATATATATATAAGGTTTATTGTTCTCAATTATACTGTACTCAAAAACTATGCAGAAGAATACTTGCAGTGCATCCATAACCTCGCCTCACATCCGCCTCCGCCACTGTCATCGCCCATAAATGATTAAGCCATAGGACGCTTACCTACAGCATGAACACACTTTATGAGCTTTACGCCCAGTAAGTACAACATGTTAACCGCAAAACATGTTTAAACATAGTACATACTTAAAATCATATAAGCATGCAAGACATCCACAGATACCATATAGCATATCACATACCAGATCATCACTTATCATGTCATTGAATACAAAACATCGCATACTTTATGTATAACAGAGTATCTCTTATACTGAATGCATCTTGCGATAGCTAGAAGCATAGTGAACTAATGCATACTATGATCAATGCATGATCCGGTTATGTTCATTTATGCTTCGATATATTTTCTTTCTTTCTCTTGTCTACTTAGGGCCCATGTGTCAGTACTGGTTCTTTCATCAATCTACTTGATTGTAAAACTATATGCTCTTATGCCGTGCAATTACGTGTGCATGGCATACATACTTAACATACTGTAAAATATCATTTTAAAATCATTTCATTCATGTTGTAGGCAGAGTTGTACTTACCTAAATTGCAAGCCAACAGGTTCTCTCACCTCTGTTAATTTACAGGTTACTACCTGTCATCAATAACATATCTTACCAGCACCTTCGCTGAGTCACTAATATTGTTAGTGTTTATTACTTGTGTTTTTATACAGTACCGAGGTCTATTATTACCCTATTGGCCTACCTTGGGGATTTGGCATCTAACTTCTATCGTTGCTTGATTAATTATCTTCTTCACAAATTAATCATTGTTTCTTATAGTGTCGTTCAGAACATGGTCCATGACTGGTCGCCGACCAGTCAACTGACCAGTTATCTCGCGTGTTGTTAATCATGTAGCCTACCGGGTTACTATGCATAAACTTGGTGTAGTAACCGGGCGGGTTACTTTATCTGTTAAGTGTGGTAGCCTACCAGGCTACTATGGCTTAGTTGGTGTGGTGGCCCACTAGGCCACTATGGCTTGTTTGGTGTGCTAGCTACCAGGCTACCCACACTGTTTTATTTTGAAAATTGTTTGGTTGAATTCTTGGGAAAAATTCTTTGTTTTGAAACTGTCTCCTTATCACCCCGTTGGAAGGTGGGGGACGTTTTTGTGAAAACCATTTTTATTTTTAAAGTGAGTAAAACCCATTTTTTATGCTGCATTTTAAAGGTGGTTTTTGAACCACTTTCGAAAACTGTTTTGAAACTTGATCGAAACAACTTTGTTTATGAAAATGACAAACATAACATTTTTCAACCTCGATAAGATGAACAATTTTCATATTTACCTCGGAGTTCAAATCTAACTCTAACTAGCCCTAATCTTACTAAACCCTGTGGCTATTGTGTCTAGTTTTTACAAAAAAAAAATCCCAGTTTTACATTGTTTTGAAAATGACGCTATTTAAGGTCCAAAATGGCCAAATTTTTAAAACATGCATGAGTCATCTTAAAGCTTTTGACGTGTTCTACAACTTTCGTGTTAAGCTCAAAGTCCGATTCGGACTCTAAGTGGTCCATTTTTAGCAAAACCCGAGACTAAGTCTAGGCTCAGATTTTTCAGTCCCAGTTTTGGGCACCGAGTGAAAACCACTCGAAAAACCTATCATAGTTTTGTTTTTGGCCAAGGGCTATTTGATGAAAAAACGACCATATCAAAATTTCCTTAAAATTTTGTTTTACCAAATCTCAAATTCGGAACCTAAGGGGGTCAAAATGATCAAAATCCATGGCTATTCCCTAGGGACAGATTTGTGTCCAGCCACTTCCTAAACGTTCATCGCATCACACATACTCATAACCATTTGTAAGAATTTGTAAACACAACCACAACCACATAAACTTAAAAAGGAAAAGCTAAGGGCTCAAAATAAACTTATTACAACCCATGTGCATAAACATATACACATAAATTTCTTGATCAAAAACTTAAAATCACTAAATCACCAAAGGTAGGGTTTTTGGTTATTACCTTTGTGCTTTGAACCAAGCATGATTGAACCAAGGCTTGATGACCAAAATGGCCATGTGATTCTTGGTGAGAAAGGGTCGGTTTGTGCTAGCAAGACACCAAAAATTTATCTCTTAATATCAACTCAAATATCACTACTAAAAACTACAAAGTTTTGATCTAGAACCTTACCCTTGGTGCTCTTGAAATGGCTTGGAATTGAAGACCTCTAACACAAGCTTAAAGAGGTTGGCTTTTGGTAAACTTTTGGCTACATTTTGAACTTGAGAAATGGAGGTTTTGTGGCTTGAGGGTGGTCAGCAGCAGCTAGAGAAGATAGAGAGAGAGTTGAAATTTTTGAAGTGTAAAAATGAAGAAACCAAAGCTAAGGGTATGGTCATCCTTTTATAGGCAAACTTAAGCAAACATTAACCAAACCTAAGCTCACTAAATCAAGCTTTTCCTAAGCTAATTTGGGGACAAATTTTTGCCCAATTTTAGTCCATTATGGCTATGTGATGTAGCCATTTAAAGGGGAAGAAATAAAAAAAATGGCATGGTGTAAGGTGATGGAATGGTGATGAAGAAATGTGACTTGTTTAATGACCTAATTTTTTTATTTGCCACTTTTAGGGGTTTTGTGCAGCAAAACTAGCTGGTTTTCCAGCTAGGGACACATGGTTTTGGGGCCAAAAAAAATTATCTGTGTTACTCTCTTCGCAATCCAGTTTTCTACTGTTGTTTTCGGTCCTTTTTCGGTTGTATTCTAATTTTCACTTGGAAATCTTATTTTCTGAATCTGATTTTTGTACTGATGATTTCTAGTTGATATATTCTGTCTAAAAGCCCATTCTATAATAATTTACTATTCATTTCCTATACAGTGGTTGTGTCTACACTGTGTTGTACTTGTACACGTAAAACAAGGCGTTCTGACACCAAATTTTCAACACAGTCTCTTTTGACTAATTCAGACGTGCTGATTTCAATTTTATCAGTCTTATGTTCATCCGGGGTCGTTTGGACCAATTTTCAGGATCTGTATGACCCTGCCTTGAAAAACGTGTCAGGTGCCCGATTGACTAATTTGGGCGTTCTGAGTCTAAATATATCACTTTCAAGGCGAGATAAGGTCGTCTTAACCCTCTTCCTGATATTGCGTATCTCTCAGATAAAAATTCACAGTTTGTGCGCAATTGACCAATTTGGGCCTGCTGACTGTGAATATATTAGTTTTAAGTCAAGTTAAGGCCGTCTTGGCCAGTAACTTGACATTTCATTTTTCACTATTCATTACTTTCTATTCTAACTGACTAGTTTAAGCGTTCTGACTCGGATTTTGTCAGTTTCTAGACAATAAGAGGTCATCTGGACCATTTTCTTGGTATTGTATCCCGCTAGGGTTTCTATCGCTGTTATGCTCAGACGTTCAGTCCGAATATTCTGGTGATCTGTTCACCAGTCTCGTGTCAGGAAATGGTCATCTGGACCAGTTTCCTGATACTGCATATTTCATACACTTATACACATAATAGGGTAGACTGGGTTCACTGTCAGTTACCCCCTTTCATTGCATGAATAGTAACTAAACAGTACTATAACTGGAATTTATACTGTATTTTTCAACTTAATTACTCAATACATGGCAATTTGTTTTCATGCATTTTGAGAGTCTGTATAGTGGCTCTTTACTCATTATACGGTCTCTTACACGGGTCCATACATGGGCGTGTACCAGGAAACATGGATGTGTATACTCTATACACTGGCGTGTTTCTGTCGAGACTACTCGACACGATCATGTCCTAAAACACGACCTTCTACACGTTCATCAACCCGAGTGGTACACGGCCACTTACACGGTCGTGTACTTGACTGTGTCATGCCACACAGCCATGTATACTCACACAGCCATTCTCACATATATAGTCTGATCGGTACACGGCTTCTTACACTGCCGTGTGCCGACTGTGTTCTGCGAATTTGCACCAAATGGCATCAAATTAATCCTCAATTTCTCATTATATGAAAATTAAGTTACAGGAATGAGGCGGTCCTTACAGCTCCAAATTGTCTGACCAGCGAGAAAAGACATTGGGAAAATGCAGACTTAGCACCAATGTCTGCTACATTTGTGAAAAAGAAGGGCACTGTGCATGGAGCTACCCAAATGGTAGACAAGGTCAAACCAGCATAGTTCAACAGCGACTGTAAAACCCTCAAGTCCATGTAATTCAGGCAAAAGTGGAAGCATTACCAATACAACAGGAGCGTCTGGAGAATGTGCCCCAATCAAATGCACGAGTGATGGCATATACCAAAGGGGATGCTGAAGCAGGCACATTGACTGTGGCTACAGGTCAAATCTCTATTGCCTAACATTCAGCCTATGTCTTAATTGATTCTGATGCATTACATTCTTTTATATCACAAGAATTTGCTGCAAGGTTAAACCATGTTAAGGATAGAATTGGAATGACATTTAGGATTATGTTCACTTCAGGTAACGTACTATTGTCCAATTACTGGTTACGATATGTACTAGTAAATGCAGTAGATAGGGAGCTATTCGTTGACTTGATAGTGCTAAAGATAGTTGATTATGATGTGATCTTAGGAATGGATTTCCTAAGAAAATATCAAGCAACGATTGATTACCGACATCGGAAGGTAGTCTTTCGACCGGATGGAGAGGAGAGTTTTGAATGCGTCACTTCGTCTTGAGAGCCATCAAAGATGATGATCAGCACAATGAAGGCCCGTAAACTAATGTCTAATGGGTGCGTTGGTTATTTAGCTTTTATAACCGATGTGACAAAAGAGGACAAACTGTGATTAGATGACATTCCCATAGTCAACGAGTTCACAGATGTGTTTCTGGATGAACTACCGGGATTTTTACCAGAGCGAGAAATTTCTTTTGAGATTGAATTAATACTGGGAACGGCACCGATATCCAAGGCACCTTATCGGATGGCTCTAGTGGAATTGAAGGAGCTATAGATTAGCTAATCTGTTGGACAAAGGATTTATCCGACCAAGTTATTCGCCTTAGGGAGCTCCAGTTTTATTCGTAAAGAAGAAAGATAGGACGTTGCGAATGTGCATTGATTACAGAGAGCTAAACAAGGTCACCATAAAAAATAAGTATCCATTACTTAGGATTGATGATCTATTTGATTTACTGAAGGGAGCATCAGTATTCTCGAAGATAGATCTACGCTCTGGGTATCATCAACTGAAAATCAAGAACAGTGATGTGACCAACACAGCATTTAGAACTTGGTACGGATATTACGAATTTTTAGTAATTCCATTCAGATTAACGAATGCCCCAGTTGCTTTTATGGATCTTATGAATCAAGTCTTCAAGGAATTTTTGGATAAGTTTGTCATTGTATTTATTGATGACATCCTTATTTATTCCAAGACCCAAAAAGAGCATAAAGAGCATCTACGGATCGTTTTGCAAATGCTAAGGGATCACCAATTATATGCAAAGTTCTCAAAATGTGATTTTTGGCTCGATCAAGTACATTTTTTAGGACATGTGGTCTTTAGAGTTGGAATCTCCCTAGATCCTGCCAAGATTGAAGCTGTCAGCAAGTGGCCAGTACCAAAGAATGTGACTGAAATTCGTAGTTTTCTAGGTTTAGCCGGATACTATAGATGATTTGTTGAGGGATTTGCTAGACTTGCTGCACCCTTTACTACATTGACAAGGAAAGAGAAGAAATATGAGTGGACAGGTACATGTGAAGAGAGCTTCCAAGAGCTAAAAAGAAGATTGACCAGTGAACCTATTCTCACTATCCCTACTAAAGGGGAAAGATTTGTTATTTGCAGTGATACATTAAAAGTGGGACTAGGAGTGATATTAATGCAGAATGGCAAGGTTATAGCTTATGCATCACGATAATTGAAAAATCATGAGAGGAATTACCTAACTCATGATTTGGAATTGGCTACAATCGTGTTTGCACTTAAGACCTGGAGACATTACCTATATGGAGCTCAATGTCAAATTTTTACTGAACATAAGCGTCTAAAGTATTTCTTCACTTAAAAGGAGTTGAGCATGCCATAGAGACGATGGCTGGAGTGAGTAAAGGGTTATGATTGTGAAATTCTTTGCCATCCAGGCAAAGCAAACTTAGTTGCTGATGCATTGAGTCACAAGTCAACGTCGGTACAGCATTTGCCCATTGAAAGTTTGCCGAAGCCATTACAATAGGAAATTAATTCACTGGAACTGGAATTGATTTCCGGGAGCTTAGCCATGTTGCAATTGAAGCCGACTCTATACGATGAGATTAAGGAAGTGTAGGAAAAAAATCGATAAAACTGCATCAAAGCTGCACAGCGAAATTACAAAAATTTTTCAAAGTCGTTAAATATCTCATAATGCCATATACAATAAACTAACAACAATAAAACTCATACCTCAAGAGGATGCCAAACTGCAAGAAGAGAATGACCAGAGGGCTTCAACCAACTAGCATTCTCTACTATTCTCTAATTCCCGGATGGCAGAGTGTGTGGGCACTCGGTTCCTCGATCGATATGCTAGCACTGCTAGTCTTCTTCCGACCACCCAGATCTCTAAAGAACTTATTGTCACAGTGAGTTATGCAACAATAAGCCTGCTCACCTGAGAGTCTGTGGTCTGAGAGAACTGGAGTGGTAGGACCCCTATTCATAGACTGGCATGAGGTGATCCTTTGAATTTGAATTAGACTAGGAGAAGATTTTCTCCCTTCTTTTCCTCGCAAAATCTGAATTCCCTATAGACCACAATCAAGGGAAGATTCAGCCACCCTAGGGGATTTTGCATTCCAAATTCAAACAAGATTTTAACTTGAATTTTATCTCATCATTATCCACTATAACCGAATTTTCCCTTAGCCTAAGAACAAGACTAGATTCGGCCATCTGAGTGCGAGGAGAATCAAAATTCAAATAGGATTTTATAGCTTGAATTTTATCTTACCCTTATCACAAAAAATCTGAAATTTCCCTTGGAATTACCCATAAATTTGCAACCATTTTGTGAGGGAGAGAATCAAAATTCAAATAGGATTTTCTAGCTTTAATTTCCCTTGAACCTTATCCACAAAAACCGATTATATCTAGGAGAGATTCCCTTAACAAATTTTGACCATTTTGCGTGAGATTTGGATTCAAAATTCAAGTAGGATTCAAACAAGATTTTCCTCTCCATTATCCATATAAAATCCAAAATTCACCCTGTGGATTTATCCACAAAAAATTCGAATTTCACTTGGATTGTGATTCAAAATTTGAATTCAAATTTCAAAGTTTAAATTTCAAAATTCAAACTTCAAATTCAAAATTCAAATTTAAATTTCAAATTCAAATTTCAAATTTAAATTTTAAATTCAAATGTCAAATTCGAATTTCAAATTTAAATTTCAAATTCAAATTTCAAATTCAAAATTTAAATTTCAAATTTCAAGTTTCAAATTTCAAAATTCAAATTTCAAACTCTACAAAAAGTTGTATTTCAAATTTTGTCCTCATGGATAATTTTCTACAACTCCAATTCAATATCAAATAAAATCATGGCAATTTTATTTGGAGCTTGAATAATTGTGTGCTCTATTATCTAAAACAAACTCCGAATTCAACAGGAGAGAATCTTATTCACCATCCTTATCCTATGTTTACACCTTCCATGCATAGTCAACTAGTCAATAAGCGTACACAGATCATTTGTCATTCGTTAAGGAATTATGTGGAGCTAGTAGAGGGACAAATTAGACATATATAATCGGGCTCCTGTGAATCCATATGATCATCATTCTGTACCGAACAACTCAATCATATGATCACTAATTTCAGAGTCACACACTATGAACTTGAAACTGAACTCCTAATTATATATCGTATTACGAAAACCTGTGACAAGCTAACGTCTAATGACCTTGTCATCTATGCAAAACCCTCATATGATATCCATGATCAGCCTTAAGTCAAAGTCTATTCAATCCTACTGATCAGGCTATCTTAAAGTTCCATCATACTACCAAATAAGAAAATGATTATTCACCATATGTGAATAAGAAGTCATCCACCCAGCAGACGACCCAAGGCCTTGTCTCTTTTCACATCTAGTGTAATGCCTTTAAGAGGATACCCTTAACTCCTTATTAGAGCTATGATTCTGATATATGCAAACAAATCCTCTATCGAATACAAGTTATGCACCCAACGAGCCGGTTTATAAGCTTACTACTTTTAAAATGCTTTAGCCATTGGAACATCAAAGTACACAAGTCATATACATGAAGTAGTTCATTTACTCAGGATTAAGGTTATTGTGTAATAAACATCAAAAGCAGATTGATCCACTCATAGCGGACTACGTAGATCAATCACACTTTAGTCCTGGTCCAATATGTCACCACCAAGCAACATATCTATGTCTCTACTCGGGAGTCTATGCTTCGGACATTCAAGATAAACCGTCCCCATCATGGCTTTTGATAACATAATAGTCTTAACATGAGTTAGATGCTCGGTCTAACCCCATAGACTATAGATCATAATTTAGACTGCTTACTTTAGAACATTGTCTTATCGCATACAAAATTCAATTGCATGCAATGTTCTAATAGTTTTAACACAAGAAGTCAGTGAGCCATATTTACTTACATTTACTTTAACATGCAAATAGTATAAGGACAAGCAGCAATGTAATGAATAACCTCTATATAATTTTATTATCCAGTTCAAAAATAAATGAAATACATCAAAATATCTTTCATACTAAGGGCATTTCCTAACAATCTCCCACTTGCCCTAAGCCAGCAGATATGCCATGCTACACATCCCTATCACCTCAACATGCCTTTCAAAGCTTCTAGCCACTAAAGTCTTAGTAAAAGGATCGCTAATGTTGTCCTCAGACGCAATCTTACGTACATCCACTTGTCCTGTCTCCACGTGCCCTCTAATAATGTGGTACTTCTGATCTATGTGCTTGGTCCTCTTATGGTGTCGAGATTCTTTTGTATTGACAATAGCCCCGCTGTTATCATAATAGAGTGTGATAGGCTTGTCAACACCTGAAATGACCTCAAGATCTCTAAAGAACTTGCGGAGCCAAACCGCTTCTTTAGATTCCTTAGCCACAACCACATACTTAGCCTCCATCGTAGAGTCAGCCGTGTAACCCTGTTTCACGCTCCTCCACACAATGGTGCCTCCTCTGAGCAAGAACACTGATCCTGATGTCGATTTCCTCGAATCCTTGTAAGTATGAAAGTCTGAGTCTATGTATCCCATGGGTATAGGCCCCCTCCAGAATACACCAGCGTATAATTTCTCGTTCTCCTAAGATACTTGAGTATATGCTTTACTACTTGCTAGTGCTTTATTCCAGGATTTGCTTGATATCGACTCACCATACCTACTGCAAAACATATGTCCAGGCGAGTGCAAAGCATAGCGTACATAAGGCTACCCACAGCGGATGCATAAGGGACCTTACTCATACACTCTCTTTCTTCTGATGTCTTGGGACAGTCATCTAACGAAAGAGTTAGACCGCAATGGAAGGTTGTGAACCTTTCTTTGCCTCTTGCATTGCATACTTGTCAATTATTTTATCTATGTATGAAGCCTAGGATAATGCTATCATTTTGTTCTTTCGATCTCTAAAGAGATGAATGCCTAAAACATAATTAGCTTCTCCTAAGTCCTTTATGTCAAACTGTTAGTGCATCCAAACCTTGACCGATGATAAATTCCCTACATTATTCCCAATGAGCAGTATATCATCAACATAGAGTACCAGAAAGACCACTTTTCCATCCTTAATACATTTATAAACACAGGGTTGATTAATGTTTTGCTCAAAACCGAATGTTTTGATCGCTTGATCAAACCTTTGGTTCCATGAGTTGGATGCTTGCTTTAATCCATAAATGGATCTAAGCAACTTGTTGACTTTTCTCTCTTGGCCTTTTACCACTAACTCTTCAGACTATATCATGTAGATACTTTCCTTAAGATGGCCATTTAAGAATGTCTCTTGACGTCTATTTGCTAGATCTCATAATCGAGAGCCGAAGCAATGGACAGAAGAATACAGATAGACTTTAGCATAGCAACAGGTGAAAAGGTTTCATCATAATCGATTCTAACCTTTTGCATGTGTCCCTTTGCAACCAGTCTAGCTTTGAAAGTTTCCACTCTCCCTTCCCTATCCTTCTTTCTTTTGTAGACTCACTTATATCTAATGGGTTTTATCCCATCTAGTAGATCCACAAGTTCCCAAACAGAGTTGGATTTCATAGAATCCATCTCATTTTTCATGGCCTATTTCCAAGATTTAGAATTAATATCATTTATAGCTTCATTATAAGTGATCAGACCATCCTCATGCTCATGAGCGTTAGCCTGGTATACCTCAACATCATACATGAAGAAATTAGGTTTCCTTGAAACCCTCCCACTATGACGAAGCACCCTAAATTGTTGATCGTCTGCATGTCTTTCATTGGAACTCAGACTTGCGTCCAAGACCAAAACTTGTGGAGCAGTTCTATCACCCGATAACTCCTCTAACACCACTTTTCTTCGAGGCTTAAAGTTATTCATGTGACTTTCCTCTAAGAATGTTGCATGTGTTGATACAATTGACCCTTTGTTTCTTCGGGTTAGGGTTATAGAATAGACGTCCTTTAGTTCCCTTAAGATATCTTATACACATGCACAATTCTGATCTTTGTTCCAACTTCTTCGCATCCCTATTCAGTACATGTGCCGGGCAACCCCATATTCTCATATGTCCAAGGGAGGGCTTCCGGCCGCGCCATAATTTATACAGAGTACTGGGAATTGACTTACTTAGAAACTGGTTCAAAATATAGCATGTCATTTGTAATGCATATCCCCAAAAAGATAACAACAACACTGAATAACTCATCATGGACCGTACCATATCTAATAAGGTCCTGTTTCTCCTTTCAGCTACACCATTCTATTGTGGAGTACAAGCCGCAGTCAATTGGGATAAATCCCATTCTCTACGAGTTGTCCTAGAAATTCATCGAAGAGGTATTCGTCACCTCGATCAGATTGAAGTATCTTTATGGATTTACCCAATTGCTTTTTCACTTCCGCACGATACTCTTTGAACTTATCAAAAGTTTCGCTCTTGTAGTGCATCTGGTACACGTATCCATACCTCGAGTAATCATCTATAAAGGAGACATAATACTCAAAACCTCCTCATGCTATCATGTTCATGGGGCCACATACGTCAATGTGCACAATTTCTAAGAGTTCCTGAGCCCTAATACCCTTAACTCCAAAAGACCTCTTAGTCATCTTACCCTCAAGACATGATTCATATTGAGGAAGACGTACCTCGTCCAGAGATTCTAAACGACCGTTTTTCACCGACCTTTGAATCTTATCTTGATTAATATGACTAAGTCTAAATACCAAAGATACACCTTGTTAAAGTGAGAAACTTTCAATCTTTTAGAGTTATCAGTAAATTCGGTGTCAAGCAGCGAGTGCATATTTGGTTTGATTAAATACAGGTTTCCATCCATTCATCCAGAATAGACAAAAGACTTATTTTTATGAATATCAACTCTTTTAATAAAAGAAACTGAATAAGCATCTTTTATTAAACAAGCTAACGATATAATGTTCTTTCTAAAATTAGGAACATAAAAACAGTCTTTCAATAATATAAACTTAAATTCATCAAAGTAAAGATATACGTCTCCCACTACCTCAGCCACCACCAAGCTACCGGCTCTAGTCTTGTAGGAAATAAATCGGTAAAAACATATCAGAGTGGTGCAGTGGAACAATAAAAATTTTTCAAGATCGTTAAATATCTCATGATGCCATATATAATAAACCAACAACAAGTTAAACTCATACCTCAAGGATGCCAATCTACAGGAGGAGAATGACCGGAGGGCTTCAACCAACTAACCTTTTCTACTATTCTCCAATTCCTAAATGGCTGAGTGTGTGGGCACTCTGAATCTCGATCGGTATGCTAGCATTGCTAGTCTTCTTCCAACCACCCAGATCTCTAAAGAACTTATTGTCACAGTGAGTTATGTAACAATAAGCCTGCTCACCTGAGAGTCTGTGGTCTAAGAGAACTGGAATGGCAGGACCTTTATTTATAGACTTGCATGAGGTGATCCTCTGAATTCGAATTGGATTTGGAGAAGATTTTCTCCCTTATCCACTTGCAAAATCCAAAATTATCAAGGCCAAATCCCAACTAAAAAATTCGGCCATTTTCTAGATTTTGTGTTCAAAATTCAAATAGGATTTTAACTTAAATCTCATCTCCCATTAACTACCAAAAAGTCCGAAAATCTCTTTAGGATTTCCTCAAATATTTTTGGCCATAAAAAGTAAGGGAAGAATCAAAATTTAACTAGGATTTTCAGGCTTGAATTTTATCTCATCCTTATTCAAAATAATCGAAAATCTCCTTGAGATAAGCCCTCAAAATTTCGGCCACAATTAGGAAGGAGAGAATCCAAATTCAACTTGGATTGAAACTTAAATTTTTCCCTGAACCTTATCCACAAAAAATCCAAAAATTCCATGAGGATAGTCCTCAAAATTTTTGACCAAAATTAGTTAGGATTATGATTTAAATTCAAGAGGATTCAAACAAGATTTTCCTCTCCATATCCAACTCAAATTCGAATTTCATTCCTTGTGGATTTACCACAAGAAATTCGAATCCTACTTAGACTGTGATTCAAAATTTGAATTTCAAATTTCAAATTTCAAATTTAAATTTCAAATTTCAAATTTCAAATTTCAAAATTCAAATTTCAAAATCCACAATACAGTTGTATTTCAAATTCTTGTTCTTATGGATAATTTTCTACAACTTCAATCCAATCTCAAATAAAATCATGACAACTTTATTTGGATTTCGAATAATTGTGTACTCTATTATCGAAAACAAAAATCTGAATTCAACCAGAGAGAATCTTGTCCACCATCCTAATCCTATGTCAACACCATCCATGCATAATCAACTAGCCAATACCATACACAAATCAATTTGCTAAACGTTAAGAAATTATGTGGAGCTACTAGAGGGACCAATTGGGCATATATAATCAGGCTCCCGTGAATCCATATGATCATCATTCTTTACCGAACAACTCAATCATATGATCACTAATTTCAGAGTCACACCACTATAAATCTGAAACTGAACTCCCAATTATATACCGTATTACGTAAGCCTGTGACATGCTATTGTCCAATGACCTTGGCATGTATGCAAAACCCTCATATGATATCCTTGATCAGCCTTAGGTCATAGTTCGTTCAATCCTACTGATCAGGCTATCTTAAAGTTCTATTATACTAACGAATAAGAAAATGATTATTCACCATATGTGAATAAGAAATCATCTGCCCAACAGACGACCTAAGGCCTTGTCCATTTTCACATCCAGTATAATGCCTTTAAGAGAATACCCTTAACTCCTTATTAGAGCTATGATTTCAATATCTGTAAACAAACCCGTCATCGTATACAAGTCGTGCACCCAACGAACCGGCCTATAAGCTTACTACCTCTGAGACGCTTTAGCCGTTGGAACATCAAAGTACACAAGTCATATACATGAAGCTGTTCATTCACTCAGGATTAAGGTTACTGCACAATGAACGTCAAAAGCATATCAATCCACTCATAGCAGACTATGTAGATCAATCACGCTTTAGTCCCGGTCTAATATGTTACCACCAAGCAACATATCTATGTCTCTACTTGGGAGTCTTTGCTCTAAACAGTCAAAACAAACCGTCCCCACCATAGCTTTGGACAACATAATAGTCTTAACATGAGTTAGATGCTTGGTCTAACCGCATAGACTACAAACCTTAGTTTAGATCGCTTACTTTAACACAAGCAGTCAGGGAGCCATATTTGCTTATATTTACTTTAACATGTAAATAGAATGAGGACATACAGTAATGTAATGAATAACCTCTACATATAATTTTATTATCCAGTTCAAAATAAATACATCAAAATGTCTCTAATGCTTAGGGCATTTCCTAACAAGTCCACAACGAGAGGCTCCTCTCGTGTAGACTTCTCGTTTCCATAAACTCTTGCACAGAAACACAAACATGATTAGTGACACCCGAATTAATGATCCAAGTGTCTTTTGATTCTTCCACCAAACACGCTTCTAAATAAAGAAGTTCCTTACCTTCTGTGCCCTTGGCGGCTAGGAATTCCTGGAAAGCCTTCATAAAGTGACCTACCTTCTCACAGTGGAAGCACTTAGACTTTTTAGGGTCTTTAGGCTTCTTGCTCTTCTTCTTCTTCTTCCCATTCGAGACAGGAGGAATAGAAGAACTGGAAGTTGATTGCTTCTTATTTGGCCTCTTCCTCTTCCTTGAGGGTTTGGAAGATTCCGCTAAATTAGCCTCACCTTTTGGTTGGACCACATCCCCATCCCTGATCATCCGCTCATAAGCTTGGAGTTGCTTCATGAGCTCAGTGAGTCCTAAATCCCTTGTCACCAGATTATATGCAGCCTTAAACCCCAAAAAATCCTTTTACAGAGTTTTAAACACCATCTCGATCTGGGTGCTGTAGTCCTGCTCGGTAACGTTTTCGATAACTTCAGCAAAGAATCCCATAAGAGTGATCATATGGTCCTTCACCAGAGTACCTACCTTCTACTTGGAGTTCATAACACTGGTGATAGCAGACTGTCGAGCCAATTTTTATTTGCCTCTGAACATGTCTTCTAGGTTTTCCATGATTTCCCTAGCACTTGATAAGTCTCATGCTACTTTTGTAAAGCACTCGTCATGCTAGCAAGAATGTAACATTGAGCTATCTCGTTGGATTCTCTCCAACAAGTATAGGCAACCAGGATCTCCTCAAGCAATGTTTCAGGTTTAAGCCCAGGTGGGCATGATTCGTCCAGTATGAACTTGTATCTCTTGTAGTTGAGAACTATTAGCAGATTTCTCTTCCAGTCTTTATAATTATTGTCATTAAGTTTATTCTCATTAATTATTAAAATGAGGGGTGTTGGAGACATTTTGAACTGAAATAAAATTATACTAGATATCATTACAGAGCCCAAGCAAATATAGAGATAATTTAGCAAATAAAACATGTAAGTATGTTCCTACATGAAACTTAAAAAAAAAAAAAAAAATGTAGCATTGCAATGGTAATTCTTAGCACCTATTGCCCCAAGCCACCGAGGGGTGATCTAAGACAAGTAACCGGAACATGGACCTCATCCAATTAATATATGTTTCCTTAAATCCTCCAAGGTTAAGACAGATATTAATAACTGCTTATTTTGGCTACCAGTTTAGTTAACAAAGCTTCTAGGGAATGTTAATAACTAAACAAGTCTTGAGTGTATAACCATTGTTTACGTAGTCCGATCCATGTCCTACCAAGCCGCTAAAGGGTGGTCATGAATAGAATTATGCCCAAACACGTTTTCTATATAAGAGATCCAACCGAGCACACCGGCAGCGGTAAACACCTACCGAGGGGTGTGGTCAAGGCAGAACTGACACGAGGCGTTACCATGCTTTCACATATAGATCAACAATGGAGGCCGTGGGTTTTGTTTGAAACCCTCTCCCACTCAATATTTTGAAAAAAATTCAAGTTTTGACAAATATGTATGATCAATATAGTCTAAGCGACATTCACCTATCCTATATGACATGTTATTAAATATGCATCCAAAACATCCATCAATACATACTTATACATCCATGACATATCATAGAATAAACAAATAATTGACAGAAAAATAACCAAGCCATGGTCCCATCCTAGAACAAAGAAAATAAAGATTACAAAATTCCATTTAAACCATTATTTGGGTCTTGAATTTTGTTCCGTCCTCTTGTATCCATCTTCATGTAGCCTTTCCATTTATTTCTCATCCTAAGAATCATTTAAAATTCAAATTTCAACAAATTTAAATTTCAAATTCAAATTTCAAATTTGTATTTCAAATTTCAAAATTTTAAACAATTTAAATTTCATGTGTAATAATATGTAATTTCAAAAATTTTAAATTTTCAATTACATATTTTTAAACATGATTTAAAATTAAATCTCAAATTTAAAAATTAAAATTTTTCATTTTTCGGCTCGTCGGCCCGCGGGGCCTGAAAGCCCACAACTGCAGTGTGTAGCCCTTAAGGGGGGGGGGGGGGCTGGCAGCCCACGCCAGGCCAGGTGCTGTGACGCCCCGTGCCCTCAGCGGCCCGGACCGTCACTAAAAACTCTATTACTTAACTTGCTTCTTTAGCTTTTACTTATACTTTCTCTTTAAAACCAATACTTAAACTTGCTGAATTTAATACCATAAATTTAGAGGGATTTTTTTTTTATATATACGCGTACATATTTACTATTCACGTACGTATACTATTAAAATGCGGAATTTGAAAAACATAAGGATTTAAATTATACATACACAATTATATACTAGTTTATCTGATTACTATTCACCAGATACTATTTAAATATACTACTCATACATATACTATTTACTGTTCTAAAATACCGTTTAACCTTTACTATTCAATATACTATTTAACTGTCACCAATCAAAATATTATTTACTCATACTGTGCGGAAGAATACTCGCGGTGTATCCATAACCTCATCCTCACATCCACCTCCGCCACCATCATCGTCCCTTGATGTTTACGCTATAGGATGCTTACCTACAGAATGAACACACTCCGTGAGCTTTACGCCCAGTAAGTACAACATGTTAACCGCAAAACATGTTTAAAACATAGCATATACGTAAAATCATAGGCATGACATATATCACTTAATAAATCGCATACCATATAAGCATATCACATATCAGCTCACATATCATGTCATCACATAACATGTCATAACAGTGAATATAAAACTTCACATACTTTATGCATGACAGAAGAATCGTGTACTGTATGCACTCTACTGAAAAAGAAAGTATAGCGAACTATAACTAATGCATGGTCCGGTTATGTTCATTTATGCTTCAAACTTCTCTTTTCTTTTCTTGTCTATTTAGGGCCCATGTGTCAGTACCGTGTGCGCGCAGACCTACGGCAACTCCCGAGGTCAACTAATGCCGAAGAGCCATCAACTGATGCTCAACTTTTGGCCTTAACTTTCTTTAACTGGAAACCCCTTCGACTGAAGGAGCCGGTACGACACACCTATTTATTTCCATCTTGTTTAACTGTTCTAGCCATACGCTTCTCTAAGCTGTCCCCAATCCTACGCGGTAGGGATCTATGGCTTCTATCTTGTTCTTTCGTCAATCTACTCGATTGTGAAACTATATGCTCTTATGTATGCTGTGCAGCATCGTGTGCAAGATACATACTTAATATACTGGAAAAGCATCATTTTAAATTCATTTTATCCATGTTGTAGGCGGAGTTGTACTTACCTGTCAGCAGACAGTTTATACTCTCGCCTTCGTCATAATACAGGTACCTCCCTGTAATCATAATGCATTACATTAACATTCACTCTTAGGTCACCGTGGTCATTAGTGACTAATAAAAATTCTCGTTATGTGGTACCGATCCTTATCAGTACTAATTGCCCTCTTCTTAAGAATTTGATTTTCTAATCATTGTTAATTAATTTATTTACCCAATAAATTAATTAACATCGCTCTTAGGTCACTCTATCGTTAGGAACTAATAAACTTATCGTTGTGTGGTATCGATGCCTATCGGTACCCAACTGCTCTACTTTGGGAAATTTGATATCTAATTTTCAATCGTGCTTGATTAATTTGTCTACTTGACAAATTAATCACTGTCTCTCACTATCCCATTCAGACTTGGTCCTTGACTGGCTAACCGACCAGTCAACTGACTGAATACCTCCCGTATGACCATTTAGCCTGTCGGGTTACCGTTACCGATGTAATCACCCCAAATTTTATACTTCGATCACACCCGTCCCTCGGGTGGCACTATTCTGATCTAGGGGTCGTTTTCTTACATTACGAGATTTCTAATTGGGCGGTTTACTAATCTTCAAAACGTCCGTCCTTCTTTCCCGGACCTAGGTCATCGAGAGGGCTCGGATTTCCATCCCGATCACATATTCACCCCTCGTTTCCTAAAATATCCCTTTGTGCTGTTTTAGAAATTTCGGCAGCATTTCCGCTTAATTTTTGGGTTTCCGGCGTTTAGGAAACGCCTCAAAACCATCTAATCTATTCTAACCTGCCACGTACTAAACCAGAGGCCTAATTTTTACGTAAAAGCTCTGCTTTTTACGTAAAAATATTCACGTTTCTTCACATTTTCTTTTTCGACATTTCATCCCTTTTTCTTACAATTCCTCAAGTCAGTAAACCATAATTCATACATAATTATTTCTAATAATAAATTGAGGAATCAAGGGATCAAAACCACTACCAAAATCGTTCCCATCGGCGGTCGGACGAACCGTTCGGTCTCGACCGCACAATCTTTGAATCGACGTTCTCCACTTTTGAAACTCCGGTTTGCAAATCCGATGCCGCGGATGTGTCCGGAATGTCGAAAATAGGCCAACGGGCCATTCTTCAATTTTCGGTCTCCAGGTCGCCATTGACCGGCGTTGACCGATCGTTGACCGGCATTGACCACGGCGGCGATGGGAGTGGCAACCACCATCTTGAAGAGCTCGACGAGAGGAACCCATTGGTGGTGTCAATTTCACCAATCGAGGCTCCTATCACCGGAAATCGGCCCTCGAAAAGTCGGCGACGGCGGCGGTGTTGGATCTTCATTTTCTGGAGTTGTTGCCCAAAATTGATTTGGGGCTTTTGATCTACGTGTTGTTCTGAGCATTTTGATACCGAGCTTGCAACTCAACTCCGCCGAAATAGCGAGATTCGACGGCGGCGATGGCGACAGCGACGGCGAACCTTGGGCGGCGCGATCCGGCGGCTGTTGACGTGAAATGAAGCCTGGGTTTTGTTCTACTCTTCACCACGAATCCATTGGGACCAGAATCGTGGTATTTGGACGTCGGACGGCGGAGATACGGCGGTTTGAAAAATTCGGCCACCGGCGGCTTTGGGCGGCGCGTGCGGCGTGCTCCGGCGTCGGTTCGGTCGACTCGGCCCACCGTTGGAATCAGCTCGTCGAGAGCTTTCCAATGGTGCCGGCGGTGTCAAAAACGGAGGCCGGATTCGATGGTCGGTCACTATTCATCATCGTGTGCTGTTGGGGGAGGAAATGGGATTTGGAAAAATTATGGGGCTATTTTTCAATAGTCCCAAAAATTCCGTCCTTTTATACTAATTTTTTGAAAAATTTTAAGATAGGCTATACTGACTAATTTGGGCGTGCTGAACCCAAATATATCAGTTTTATCTTCATCCGAGGTCGTCTCGACCAGTTTCCCGATACTGCATGGTTCCTGATCAAAAATTACTTTTTGTGCTCAAATGACTAATTTGAGCATTCTGATTCCAAATATATCAGTTTTATATCAAGAAAAGGTCATCTTGACCAATTTCTTGATACTGTGGTTAGGCCTACACTGTGTTGACACTGTGCACGCATAACGAGATGTTTTCGCGTGAAATTTCAAACACAGTCTCTCTTGACTAATTTAGATGTGCTGATTTCAAATTTATCAGTTTTACGTCCATCTGCGGTCTTCTAGACCAGTTTTCGAGATCTGTATGACCCCGTCTCGAAAAACGTGTCAGGTGCCCGATTGACCAATTTGGGCGTCCTGAGTCTAAATATATCAGTTTCGGGGCGAGAAAAGGTCGTCTTGACCCTCATCCCGATACTGCGTATCTTTTAAACAAAATCTACATTTTATGCTCAATTGACCAGATTGAGCCTGCTGACTATTAATATATCAGTTTTATGTCAGATTAAGGCTGTCTTGGCCACTAACCTGACACTGCGTTTCTCATTATTCACTAATCACTAATCACTGTTCACTATTCACTATCTGACTGACTAATCTGAGCGTTCTGACTCTGATTTTGTCAGTCTCTGGGCGAGAAGAGGTCATCTAGACCACTTTTCTCGATACTGTACATCTATTAGGGCAATTATCACTACTGCGCTCAGATGACCAGTCTGAGCGTACTGATGACTAGCTCATCAGTTCTGTATCATGAAATGGTCGTCTAGACCGGTTTCTTGATATTGCGTGTCTCAACGCATACTCACATAATAGGGTGGACCGATTTCACTGTCGGTTGCCCCTTTCACTGCATGAATAGTAATTAAACGTTACTATTCCCATTTAATTCATTCAACTGAAAAGCACACTGTGTTTATTAACTTAATTACATCATTACATAGTAATTAAGATTCATAATTCATGAGAGTCATTACAGTGGCTCTCGGCTCATTATACAGCCTTATACACAGACTCTTACACGTGCGTGTGCAACGCAACACGGGCGTGTACATTTCAAACACGGGCGTGTACTAGTTGAGACTACTCAACACGGCCATGTCTTTGAAACAAAAACATGTATCTGAGCGGTACACAGCCTCTTACACGATCATGTACTTGACCGTGTTTCTTAAATTTGCACTAAAAGACATTAAATTATGTCCATTTTATTCTTTTGTGACTTATTACATGGTAAGTAGGTGCCATGAAAATGGCGGTCATTACAACCTACCCCCCTTACAAAATTTTCGTCCTCGAAAATTAGAATAATTCCAGGAAGTCTCTTCTCATGTCTTCTTCCCATTCTCATGTGACTTCCTCAACACGATGATTTCGCCACAACACTTTTACTAGCAGTATACTTTATTCCTAAGTACCTTCTCCTCTTTGACTAGGATCCGCACTCCTCGTACGTCAGATCAGCGTATACTACAACGGATTCTTGGCTAAGAACATGCGAGCTGTCTGGCACGTACTTCTTCAGCATGAAGACGTGAAAGACATTGTGCACTGTAACTAACACGGGAGGAAGTGCTAGTCTATAAGCCACCTTCCCGACTTTCTCTATTATCTCAAGGGCCTATGTACCTAGGACTGAGCTTTCCTTTCTTTTCAATGCGCATCATCCTTTTCATGGGTGTCGCTACTTGAAACTCGAGGGGTCTATGGCGCTTATCGTCAAAATTCTTCTGTCGACTGTGCACTGTATCTTACGTTTTTCGTATCAGCTTCACGTCTGCCATGGTATTCTTGATGATGTCTGAGCTAACTAGCTGTTTCTCTCCGGTTTTGTACTAATGAGCCAGGGATCTACATTCCCTTCCACAGAGTGTCTCGTACGGTGCCATTCCTATTGAGGAATAATAGTTGCTGTTGTACGAGAACTCGCTCAATGGTAGCTTCTGATCTCAATTTCCTTTGAAGTCTAGGACGCAGGTCTCAACATGTCCTCTAACATCTGTATGGTCCTCTCAGACTAACTGTCGGTCTGAGGATGAAATGTTGTGCTGAACTCTCACTTGGACCGTAATGCGGCTTAAACACTTCACAAAAATCTGGAGGTAAAGCGTCCACTACGATCTGAGACGATCGACTCTGGTATTCCGTGCCGTTTCACGAACTGTGCCGCATAGATTTCTACTGGTCGTTCCACCGAATAGCTAACTTTCATTGCTAAAAATCTAACTGATTTCATCAGTCTTTCTACAATCACCTAGATTGTGTCACTATCGTTTGACGTCTTCGGCAATCCGACTTCGAAATTCATCGTAATCTGGTCCTATTTCCACTCGGGTAGCTTAATTTTCTACGATTATCCTGCTGGGCGTTGGTGTTCTGCCTTAACCTTCTGACATGTAAGGTATCTGGCAACGAACTCGATAATGTCATTCTTCATTTCAAGCCACCAAAAGATTTCCTTCAGGTACTTGTACATCTTATTCACTATCGGATGTACGAAATATGACGTCTCGTAAGATTTCAAAAGGATTCGCTTCTTGAGTTCTTCATCTTTCACAACACACACTCTATCTCTGTAGTAGAGTACGTCATTCTTAAGAATCTTACCCTTGTCCTCTATAGCTTCCTTTCTGGACTTGAGCAGGGACAAATCGAAACCTTGACCGATCTTGATCTCTTCTTAGAGCGTCGATTGGAGGGTCATGTCAGACAACCTCCCTGTCAAAATCTTGATCTCGCTGCTGCATAGCTCCCTTGTAGTGTTCCTGACAAGGCACTAATAGCCATAGGCATAGTAATATACTTCTGACTCTACGCATTGACCACTTTATTGGCTTTCCCCGGATGGTATAGGATCTCACGGTCGTAATCCTTACCAACTCTAGCCATCTACGCTGCCTCATTGTTGAGCTCTTTCTGCGTGAAGATACATTTGAGACTCTAGTGGCCGATGTAAATCTCGCACGTGACTCCGTACAGGTAGTGCCTCCATGCTTTTATCGTAAAAACTATCGCTACTAGCTCCAGATCACGCGTTAGGTAGCTCTTCTCAAGGTTTTTGAGTTGTCGTGAAGCATACGCGACTACTCTACCACTCTGCATCAACACAGTTTCCAACTTGGTTTTAGATGCGGCGCTTAAATCACAAAGCTTCCCTGACCAACATTTGAAATGGTCAGCATTGGAGTGCTTATGAGTCTTCATTTCAGCTCTTGAAAGCTTTCCTCACACTTGTCGATTCACTTATACCTCTTTCCCTTCTTGGTGAGCGCTGTGAGCGAAGCAACTAACTTTGAGTAGCCTTCGACTAAGTGTAGGTAACATCCTGTTAGTTTAAAGAAACTGTGAATTCCCGTTTCGTTCCTCTGAGCTGGCCACGTGCTAACTGCATCAATTTTCGTCAGGTCCACAGATATTCCTTCCTTGGGGTCTACGTGGCTTAGAAAATGGACCTTCTCCAGTCAAAACTCGTACTTGGAGAACTTGGCGTATAACTGATGGTCCTGTTACATGCGCAAAATGATCCTTAAGTGATCTTCCTTCGTCTTAGAGTGTATAAGTACATCATCAATGAACATAATGACAAACTTATCCAAATAGTACTTGAACATGCGCTTCATCCGGTTCATGAAAGCTACTGGCACGTCTGTCAATCTGAGCGACATGAACAGAAACTCATAATGTCTGTACCGCGTTTGAAAAGCTGTTTTGGGTACATCTTCATTCCTGATTCGTAGTTGATGGTACATGGGATGTAGATCGATCTTCGAGAACACTGCAGCGTCTTAGAGCTGATCAAATAGATCGTCAACTGGTGGCAATGGATGCTTGTTCTTAATTGTAATCCTATTAAACTCTCTATAGTCGATGCACATTCTCAGTGGTCTATCTTTCTTCTTCACGAATGGTACGGGTGCTCCCCAGGGTGAATAATTTTGTCGAGTGAATCCCTTACGTATTTAGTCCTTCAACTGAGCTTGGAGCTCTTTTAGCTCAGTAGGGCCCATTTTGTATGGGGCCTTGGAGATAGGGGGTTGATTCTGGTAGACGTTCAGTCTCGAATGAGATCTCACGCTCTGACGAGAGTTCTAGAAGACCTTATGGAAATATCTCCACGAATTCCTGGACTATCGGCACGTCCTTGGGTCCTATCTCTATTCCTCGTGTATTATCTACTATGTTTGCTAGGAAGTCCGTGCATCCACTGGATAGCATCTCGCGAGCCTTCACTGCTGATATCATCGTCTTTGGTTGCTCTGGCGACAAACCCTTGTAGATGAACTTTTCACATCCGATTAGTTCGAAAACGATTTTCCGCCTTCAACAGTTTATGACAACGTTGTGTCCTAAGCTTTTTTTTTTTTTGGCAGAATCTGATGATGCAACGAATGTGTGGCTCCAGAATCAAGTAGAATTAACGCATCAGAGTTGGCGATAGAAAGCTGGCCTGTCACCATTGCAGAAGTTACAGCTTCAACGTCACTCCCCGTGTAAGCATAGATTCTCCCTTAGCTGTCTGAAGCTTTCAGTATACCTTGTGTGATTGAAGGGTCTTCGATCCTGGTCTGGTTGGTGTGAAGTTGATTATTCCCAGTGCGTGGTTGATTCTGTCGATTCTGCAGGTTGGAGTGGCAAAAATTTTTTTTTGGCATAGTGGCCTTCCTTGCCACAGATAAAACAACCACTTGCTCTCTGCTTGCATTCTCCTGGGTGCCTCTTTCCGCATCTCATGCACGTCGGGTATTGGCTGTCATTCCTTCCTGGTTGTCTCTCTTCTGGGGAAATTCTTCTGTGAATCTTGATTGCCCTAATTCCCCTTTTCTCTTGTTGTTGTTATGGGAATGCCTACTATTCTGGCCGGTTCCCACATTCTGTCCTCTGTGTTGTAACTCGGGGTTCTGCTTCCCCTGAGCCTGCTCAGCTTGCGTTTTCTCCTCCTTTCGTGCCTTAAAATTCTGCGCCTTTCGCTCCTTATCATGAGCCAACCAGTACTCGGCTCAGATAGCCTTGCTGACACATTCTACTAATGTCGCTGGTTCGTGGCTTCAGCTACAGACCCAAACTGCGATTTCCGTTCTAAACATCTTCAGCATTCGTCTAACTCTCTCCCTTTAGTCGGTACCAAATCTGGAAAAAGTTGAGCCAACTGCTCAAATTTCTTGACTACCTCCATAACAGTCACACTACCTTGGCGCAGGTTGTTGAACTTGTCTTACTGCGCTGCTAGTGCTTCCTCGTTGAAGTACATCTCCTTGAATTCCTCAATGAAATCGCTCCAGCTCATCTTTCTGATGTTCCTTCTAATGGTTACCATCTTCCACCACTAACGCGCCTCATTGCGCAGGGTGAAGGATGCGTACATCACTTTCTCTCTCTATCTGCTAACCCTATAAAATCCAAGATTACTTGGATATCCGTTAGCCAATCATCGGCCTCTATAGGGTTGGTGATTCCTAAGAATTCTAATGCTTTCATGCATTGGAATCTCTCATACAAGTCGCCTTCCCTACGGATTGGCAAAAAAAACAAGTGCTGCTATGAGAGTAGCCATTACTATAGGCGCTAGTGCCTCCTGAGCTGGAGGAGCTGCTTGCTCCCTCAGAGTTTCTGGGGCTGCTGGAGCCTCCTGTGTTGGCATCCCTACTGACTGTGGTGTTTGGGGTTGCTGGCCCAGCTGTTCCCTAAGCTGGTTTAGCTCCGGTTGCCGGTTTAGCTCCGGTTGCCGGTTCAGCTCCGGTTACTGGTTCTCCATCATCTCTCACATGGCTGCGATCTGCGCTATCAACTCATCCTCTCGGGATGCTGGATTTAACTAAGCTCTCGTTCTTGCCATGTTTTCCTATGTAACCCTATCGTACAGCGGGAAAGGAAAATATGTCTCCTAAATTCTGTACTTGGGACTCGTATCACATATCATTTTCTTTCCTACTTAACAATCTTACTTAAACATTATGGATATAAATAAACACACTATATCCATCTTTCTTTCTCTCATACTGTGATGTCCAATACAATTGCCGCATTGTATTGGGACATCGTCTGAATGCTAGGATTCGTCCTGCACTTTCTGTCATATCATACTCACACTGTGGAAAAAAATTATATCTGGCCCCTAGGGCAAAGCTTTACTGCTTATCTCATAATATATTTCACATAATATATATACATATATTCAAGATTCTAGTTCAGTGGGAGTGACACACACTTCCCTTATACGATCCCAACAAGTACATTATGCTACAACTAACGGGGGAGAGCTACTGCTTCCCTCTATATTTTTTCATAACTAACATTCCCACAGAAGAGTTACTACTATTGGAAGGACAATCCTGATTCAGTATCATGCATCTCCTCATCATCACTATCACTGAGTAGGAATTCCCCTGGGTTCTCCTCTTCTTCTCAGCTGAAACGGACCTCGTCATCATTGGCTATGATGACTTGGGGTTCGTACATCCCCATCTATTTGTCATTACTAAAGCGGTCGGGGATCTCCTCTCCCTCATTGTCGGGATGGGCATCGGAAAGAGTCTTGTCATCTTCCTCTTCCATGGGGTGTTAGGAGACATACAGGCTGGTTCGGGGTTCTCCATCGGCTCCCTATTGCCCTTGCGTACTTCTGGCTGGTGCTCGGCCATGAACTCTTCATCGGCCAGTTGGGGTGCTGGTTCTACCGGGTCACCCTCCATAATGGCGGCTGCTATAATGCCTTGGGCTTGTGTAGGTTCCCGGGGTTGAACACTTTTCTCTCGGTGTTCACTATCTCCTTGATAAGGCTTGCTAGTCCTGCTTGATCGCTCTTCTAATTCTGTTTGGCATGGTCTCTTTCTCTCTTTAGGTCTTCTCCTGTTTTGATCCACTTTTGTCTCGGCATGTATTGTAGAAGTCCATATCGGTTCCTTATAGCGAACAGCATACGTTAGAACTGTATCACCGGACATCAGCTGCAGTCTTTCAGTCCGATGAACAAATTCTCGTATATCCATAACTCTAGGGAACTTAGGCAGTTTCACTCCCCGCTTGACCATAAAGAAAAACTGAGGCTGATGCTGGACTCCTCTCAGAGATTGGCTCGATCATGGTATGGCGAAACTCGACACAGTTAAGAGCTCATCCTGGTCATAAGGATCCCGATACACACGAGAGTATCTTCCTGAGAGATATCAACAGCCAACAGGACTCAGTTATCCTGGTCAATGACGTACAATCAAGGAATCACTTTGATAATGTGAAACCAGTCCTGACATTCTCATAGAGTGCAGGAGTACTGTTTGCCACTCGAAACTTAGTGGACAACTAGCTCTGAAGATCGGTACAACTCGAGTAGCAATCCATGTTCTTTCTCTGAGTAGTTCTCTAGCACTGCACGGTCGTGATTTTTCGTATAATGATCTCAGCATCTTTTCATCTTATCCTCGTCATCATAGATTTCGTCGTTTCATTACTATAAAATGTTATCTTCAATAGATAAACATTTACTGACTAAAAAATAAAACTAACTTACTTGGATAGATGAGGCAGGCATGCGGCGATGTGAGGTAGGATGGCAGGAAACTGCTCTGATACCAACTTTGACGCCCCGTGCCCTCAGCGGCCCGGACCGTCACTAAAAACTCTATTACTTAACTTGCTTCTTTAGCTTTTACTTATACTTTCTCTTTAAAACCAATACTTAAACTTGCTGAATTTAATACCATAAATTTAGAGGGATTTTTTTTTTATATATACGCGTACGTATTTACTATTCACGTACGTATACTATTAAAATGCGGAATTTGAAAAACATAAGGATTTAAATTATACATACACAATTATATACTTGTTTATCTGATTACTATTCACCAGATACTTTTTAAATATACTACTCATACATATACTGTTTACTGTTCTAAAATACCGTTTAACCTTTACTATTCAAAATACTATTTAACTGTCACCATTCAAAATATTATTTACTCATACTGTGCGGAAGAATACTCGCGGTGTATCCATAACCTCATCCTCACATCCACCTCCGCCACCATCATCGTCCCTTGATGTTTACGCTATAGGATGTTTACCTACAGCATGAACACACTCCGTGAGCTTTACGCCCAGTAAGTACAACATGTTAACCGCAAAACATGTTTAAAACATAGCACATACGTAAAATCATAGGCATGACATATATCACTTAATAAATCACATACCATATAAGCATATCACATATCAGCTCACATATCATGTCATCAGATAACATGTCATAACAGTGAATATAAAACTTCACATACTTTATGCATGACAGAAGCATCGTGTACTGTATGCACTCTACTGAAAAAGAAAGCATGGCGAACTATAACTAATGCATGGTCTGGTTATGTTCATTTATGCTTCAAACTTCTCTTTTCTTTTCTTGTCTATTTAGGGCCCATGTGTCAGTATCGTGTGCACGTAGACCAACGGTAACTCCCGAGGTCAACTAATGCCGAAGAGCCATCAACTGATGCTCAACTTTTGGCCTTAACTTTCTTTAACTGGACACCCCTTCGACTGAAAGAGCCGGTACGACACACCTATTTATTTCCATCTTGTTTAACTGTTCTAGCCATACGCTTCTCTAAGCTGTCCCCAATCCTACACGGTAGGGATCTATGGCTTCTATCTTGTTCTTTCGTCAATCTACTCGATTGTGAAACTATATGCTCTTATGTATGCTGTGCAGCATCGTGTGCAAGATACATAATTAATATACTGGAAAAGCATCATTTTAAATTCATTTTATCCATGCTGTAGGCGGAGTTGTACTTACCTGTCAGCAGACAGTTTATACTCTCGCCTTCGTCACAATACAGGTACCTCCCTGTAATCATAATGCATTACATTAACATTCACTCTTAGGTCACCGTGGTCATTAGTGACTAATAAAAATTCTCGTTATGTGGTACCGATCCTTATCAGTACTAATTGCCCTCTTCTTAAGAATTTGATTTTCTAATCATTGTTAATTAATTTATTTACCCAATAAATTAATTAACATCACTCTTAGGTCACTCTATAGTTAGGAACTAATAAACTTATCGTTGTGTAGTACCGATGCCTATCGGTACCCAACTGCTCTACTTTGGGAAATTTGATATCTAATTTTTAATCGTGCTCGATTAATTTATCTACTTGACAAATTAATCACTGTCTCTCACTATCCCATTCAGACTTGGTCCTTGACTGGCTAACCGACCAGTCAACTGACTGAATACCTCCCGTATGACCATTTAGCCTGTCGGGTTACCGTTACCGATGTAATCGCCCCAAATTTTATACTTCGATCACACCCATCCCTCGGGTGGCACTATTCTGATCTAGGGGTCGTTTTCTTACATTACGAGATTTCTAATTGGGCGGTTTACTAATCTTCAAAACGTCCGTCCTTCTTTCCCGGACCTAGGTCATTGAGAGGGCTCGGATTTCCATCCCGATCACATATTCACCCCTCGTTTCCTAAAATATCCCTTTGTGCCGTTTTAGAAATTTCGGCAGCATTTCCGCTTAATTTTTGGGTTTCCGGCGTTTAGGAAACGGCTCAAAACCATCTAACCTATTCTAACCTGCCACGTACTAAACCAGAGGCCTAATTTTTACGTAAAAGCTCCGCTTTTTATGTAAAAATATTCACATTTCTTCACATTTTCTTTTTCGACATTTCATCCCTTTTTCTTACAATTCCTCAAGTCAGTAAACCATAATTCATACATAATTATTTCTAATAATAAATTGAGGAATCAAGGGATCAAAACCACTACCAAAATCGTTCCCGTCGGCGGTCGGACGAACCGTTCGGTCTCGACCGCACAATCTTTGAATCGACGTTCTCCACTTTTGAAACTCCGGTTTGCAAATCCGATGCCGCGGATGTGTCCGGAACGTCGAAAATAGGCCAATGGGCCATTCTTCAATTTTCGGTCTCCAGGTCGCCGTTGACCGCCGTTGACCTGCGTTGACCGGCGTTGACCACGGCGGCGATGGGAGTGGCGACCACCATCTTGAAGAGCTCGACGAGAGGAACCCATTGGTGGTGTCAATTTCACCAATCGAGGCTCCTATCACCGGAAATCGGCCCTCGAAAAGTTGGCGACGGCGGCGGTGTTGGATCTTCATTTTCTGGCGTTGTTGCCCAAAATTGATTTGGGGCTTTTGATCTACGTGTTGTTCTGAGCATTTTGATACCGAGCTTGCAACTCAACTCCGCCGGAATAGCGAGATTCGACGGCGGCGATGGCGACGGCGACGGCGAACCTTCGGTGGCGCGATCCGGTGGCTGTTGACATGAAATGAAGCCTGGGTTTTGTTCTACTCTTCACCACGAATCCATTGGGACCGGAATCATGGCATTTGGACGTCGGACGGCGGAGATACGACGGTTTGAAAAATTCGGCCACCGGCGGCTTTGGGCGGCGCGTGCGGTGTGCTCCCGCGTCGGTTCGGTCGACTCGGCCCACCGTTGGAATCAGCTCGTCGAGAGCTTTCCAATGGTGCCGGCAGTGTCGAAAACGGAGGCCGGATTCGATGGTCGGTCACTGTTCATCATCGTGTGGTGTTGGGGGAGGAAATGGGATTTGGAAAAATTATGGGACTATTTTTCAATAGTCCCAAAAATTCCGTCCTTTTATACTAATTTTTTGAAAAATTTTAAGATAGGCTATACTGACTAATTTGGGCGTGCTGAACCCAAATATATCAGGTTTATCTTCATCCGAGGTCGTCTCGACCAGTTTCCCGATACTGCATGGTTCCCGATCAAAAATTACTTTTTGTGCTCAAATGACTAATTTGAGCATTCTGATTCCAAATATATCAGTTTTATATCAAGAAAAGGTCATCTTGACCAATTTCTTAATACTGTGGTTAGGCCTACACTGTGTTGACACTGTGCACGCATAACGAGGTGTTTTCGCGTGAAATTTCAAACACAGTCTCTCTTGACTAATTTGGACGTGCTGATTTCAAATTTATCAGTTTTACGTCCATCTGCGGTCTTCTAGACCAGTTTTCAAGATTTGTATGATCCCGTCTCGAAAAACGTGTCAGGTGCCCGATTGACCAATTTGGGCGTCCTGAGTCTAAATATATCAGTTTCGGGGCAAGAAAAGGTCGTCTTGACCCTCATCCCGATACTGCGTATCTTTTAAACAAAATCTACATTTTATGCTCAATTGACCAGATTGAGCCTGCTGACTATTAATATATCAGTTTTATGTCAGATTAAGGCTGTCTTGGCCACTAACCTGACACTGCGTTTCTCATTATTCACTAATCACTGTTCACTATTCACTATCTGACTGACTAATCTGAGCGTTCTGACTCTGATTTTGTCAGTCTCTGGGCGAGAAGAGGTCATCTAGACCACTTTTCTCGATACTGTACATCTATTAGGGCAATTATCACTACTGCGCTCAGATGACCAGTCTGAGCGTACTGATGACTAGCTCATCAGTTCTGTATCATGAAATGGTCGTCTAGACCGGTTTCTTGATATTGCGTGTCTCAACGCATACTCACATAATAGGGTGGACTGATTTCACTGTCGGTTGCCCCTTTCACTGCATGAATAGTAATTAAACGTTACTATTCCCATTTAATTCATTCAACTGAAAAGCACACTGTGTTTATTAACTTAATTACATCATTGCATAGTAATTAAGATTCATAATTCATGAGAGTCATTACAGTGGCTCTCGGCTCATTATACAGCCTTATACACAGACTCTTACACGTGCGTGTGCAACGCAACACGGGCGTGTACATTTCAAACACGGGCGTGTACTAGTTGAGACTACTCAACACGGCCATGTCTTTGAAACAAAAACATGTATCTGAGCGGTACACAGCCTCTTACACGATCATGTACTTGACCGTGTTTCTTAAATTTGCACTAAAAGACATTAAATTATGTCCATTTTATTCTTTTGTGACTTATTACATGGTAAGTAAGTGCCATGAAAATGGCGGTCATTATAGGTGCAGCCCTCTCAGCCTACAGCCTCAGGCTACACGCCCGGGTGTTGCAGCAGCCCCTGGGCTGCAGGCAGCCCCTAACCCCCGTGGGGCTGGTAGACCACACCAGGCCGAGTGCAGCCCTCCCTACCTACAGCCTCAAGTTATATGCCCGGGTGTTGCAGTATCCCTCAAGCTGCAGGTAACCCCCCAGCTCCCGGAGGGGTTGGCAACCCATGCCAGGCCGGGTCCAGCCCTACCGGCCTGCAAGCAGAGCCTGTAGCCTCAGGCTACATGCCCAGGTGTTGCAGCAGGCCCCAGGTTGCACACTCGAGGAAAGGCCACAACAGCCAGCCATGGCTGTAACCAGCCATGGGCTGCACACCTCGGGTGGGCACAACAGCCTGCAAGCTTGCAGCCATGGGTTGCAGCCTAGGGCCTCGGTAGCCCCTGGGAAGGACACGGCCACCCCTGGCTACAGGCACAGCCTGCGGCCGTGGTTGGTCCAGCCCTGTACAGGGGCTGCCACAGCCCCATCCTACCCAAGGGCAGGGGCTACAGCCCCATCAAGGCCTGTGGCCCATCCTGAGGGGTTGGTGCTCGATTTTCGTGCCATATTCTAATTTGTCTATTAGGATCTCCAAAAATTAATTTGAATCATAATTAAATTGGAATTTTCTACACAAGCAAAAAATTTCAACTTTTAAAGTAAATTTAACTTTTGGAAAAAAAATAAATTACTGTCTTTAAACTTTAATTTCCTCAAGAATAATTATATAAAATTTGCTAAATCGTTTCCGGTGTATAAAATTCTAACCATAAAAAATTCTAAGAGACTAAAAAATTAAAATTTAAGGGAAAATTATGATGATTATAAACTACTCCTATGGTTACATAAAAAATCCTAAATACAATTTTTCTAAATTCTAAGGAACCATAACCGGTATAAACAAGCATGCTTATAATAATTTAAAATTTTAAAATAACCACATACTACATACATAATTCATGATAACAACACAAAGGGATCCTAGAATACCACTCTCTGAATATCAAGTCCAGATATAAATAAAAAGACCAACTAATTGTCTAATTTTTGTACATGGCATAATCACAAGATGGCTCTGATACTAATTTTAGGAAAAAAATCGATAAAACTACATCATAACTACATAGCAGAATTACAAAAATTTTTCAAGATCGTTAAATATCTCGTGATGCCATATATAATAAACTAACAACAATAAAACTCATACCTCAAGAGGACGCCAAACTACAGGAAGAGAATGACCGCAGGGCTTCAACCAACTAGCCTTCTCTACTATTCTCCAACTCCCGGATGGCAGAGTGTGTGGGCACTCGATTCCTCAACTGGTATACTAGCACTGCTAGTCTTCTTCCAACCACTTAGATCTCTAAAGAACTTATTGTCATGGTGAGTTATGTAACAATAAGCCTGCTCACCTGAGAGTCTGTGATCTAAAAGAATTGGAGTGGTAGGACCCCTATTTATAGACTGGCATGAGGTGATCCCTTGAATTCAAATTGGACTAGGACAAGATTTTCTCCCTTCCTTTCTGCACAAAATCTGAATTCCCTATAGGTCATAATCAAGGGAAGATTCGGCCACCCTAGGGGATTTTGCATTCCAAATTCAAATAGGATTTTAACTTGAATTTTATCTCATCATTATCCACTATAACCGAATTTTCCCTTAGCCTAAGAACAAGGCTAGATTCGGCCATCCAAGTGTGAGAAGAATCAAAATTCAAATAAGATTTTATAGCTTGAATTTTATCTCACCCTTATCTACAAAAAATCTGAAATTTCCCTTGGAATTATCCATAAATTTTCGGCCACTTTGTGAGAGAGAGAATCAAAATTCAAATAGAATTTTCTAGCTTGAATTCCCCTTGAATCTTATCCGCAAAAACTGATTGTATCTAGGAGAGATTCCCTTAATAAATTTCGGCCATCTTGTGTGAGATCTAGATTCAAAATTCAAGTAGGATTCAAACAAAATTTTCTTCTCCATTATCCATATAAAATCTGAAATTCACCATGTGGAGTTATCCCTAAAAAAATTCGATTTTCACTTGAATTGTAATTCAAATTTTGAATTCAAATTTCAAAATTCAAACTTCAAATTCAAAATTTAAATTTAAATTTTGAATTCAAATTTCAATTTTAAATTTCAAATTCAAATTTTAAATTCAAAATTTAAATTTTAAATTTCAAATTTCAAATTTCAAATTTCAAACTCCACAAAAAGTTGTATTTCAAATTTTGTCCTCATGGATAATTTTCTACAACTCCAATTCAATCTCAAATAAATCGTAGCAACTTTATTTAGAGTTCACAAAATTGTGTACTCTATTATCTAAAACAAAATCCGAATTCACCGGGAGGGAATCTTATCCACCATTTTTATCCTATGTTTACACCTTCCATACATAGTTAACTAGCCAATAAGCATGCAAGGATTAATTTGCCATTCGTTAAGGAATTATGTGGAGCTAGTAGAGGGACGAATTGGATATATATAATCGGGCTCTTGTGAATCCATATGATCATCATTTTGTACGAAATAACTCAATCATATGATCACTAATTTCAGAGTCACACTACTATAAACCTGAAACTGAACTCCCAATTATATACTGTATTACGAAAGTTTGTGATAAGCTAATGTCCAATGACCTTTTCATATACGCAAAACCCTCATATAATATCCATGATCAGCCTTAGGTCAAAGTCCGTTCAATCCTACTGATCAGGCTATCTTAAAGTTCCATCATACTGTGACGCCCCGTGCCCTCAGTGGCCCGGACCATCACTAAAAACTAACTTGCTTGCTTTTCTAATACTTTCTAGCAATTTATACTTAACTAGATATCATAAAATTAGGGATTATTTATTTATTTATTTAACATGTACGTATCTACTGTATACGTACGTATATCGATTATTATTCAAAAATACTATTTAACGGTTACTATTTAAAAATACTATTTAATGGTTACTATTTAACGATTACTATTCAAAAATACTATTTACCAATTATTATTCAAAAATACGGTTTACGATTACTATTCAAAAATACCATTTAATGATTACTATTCAAGCATACTATTTAACGATTACTATTCAAAGATACTGTCTGACAATTACTATTCAAAGTACTATTTAACCATTACTATTCAAAATACTGATACTCAAATTTGCGGAAAACAAACTCACGGTGTCTCCATAACCTTGCCCTCATATCCGCCTCCGCCACCACCATCGCCCATTGAGAATTAAGCCATAGGACGCTTACCTACAGTATGAACACACAACGTGAGCTTTACGCCCAGTAAGTATAATATGTTTACCACAAAAGATGTTTAAACATAGTACATACTTAAAAACATATAAGCAGTCAGATATCACATATACCACTTTAACATATCACATATCACATATCATATCAATGATTATAAAACTTCACATAACATGTGCATCACAGAAACATCATGTACTAAATGCATCTAGAAGCATGGTGAACTATAACTAATGCATGATCCGGTTATGTTCATTTATACTTCAAACTTCTCTTTTCTTTTCTTGTCTATTTAGGGCCCATGTGTCAGTACCGTGCGTGCACAGACCACCGGTAACGCCTGTGGTAAAATAGCCAGAGAGCCATCAACGGATGCTCAACTTTCTGCTTTAACTTAAAACCCCTTCATTTGAAAGGGCCGGTACGACACATTTACTACTTTTCGTCTTGTTTATCTTTTCTAGCCATATGCTTCTCTAAGCTGTCCTAAATCCTACATGGTAGGGACGTATGGCATCTATCTTGCTTTCTCATCAATCTACTTGATTGTGAAACTACATGCTCTTAAACATGAGGTGCAACATCGTGTGCATGGCATACATATTTTAACATACTGTAAAAATATCATTTAAAAGCATTTTCGTTCATGCCATAGGCGGAGTTGTACTTACCTATTTGCAAGTAACTTGAAATCACGCCTTTATCAATTCACAGGTTACTACCTATCATCAATAACATTTCTCATTAATACTCTCGTTGAGTCACTATTAACGTTAGTGACTATAACTTACGTTTCTATGGGGTACCGAGACCCGTCAGTACCCTATTGGCCTATTATAAGGATTTGGTGCCTAACTCGTATCTTGTTCGAACAATCGTCTACTTGACAGATTAATCATCATTCCTCACTGTGTTGTTTGAAACGTGGCCCTTGACTAGTTTACCACTCAGTCAACTGACCGGTCAGCTCGCGCGTTGGTAACTAAGTAGTCTATCGAGTTACTATACGTGAACCTAGTGTAGTAACCGACCGGGTTACTTTGCTTGTTGGGGTGTGGTAGCCTACCGGGCTACTAAGGCTTGTTTGGTGTAATGGCCCACCGAGCCACTATGGCCTGCTTAGGGTAGTAGCCTACCGGCCTACAAAGGCTCATTTGGTGTGGTAGCCTACCGGGCTACACACACTATTTTACTTTGAAAATTTGTTTGGGTTGGCTTGTAAAAATTTTGGAAAAATTCCTTATTTTGAAACCGCCCCCTTATCACCCCGTTGGAAGGTGGGGAACATTTTTATGGAAACCTTATTCATATTTTTAAAGTGTTAAAAACACATTTTTATTTTGAAGTGTATAAATTATATTTTAAAGCTTGCATTTTAAAGGTGGTTTTTGAACCACTTTTGAAAATTATTTTGAATCTTAGTGTAAACGACTTTGTTTGAAATTTTGTAGAACATGAAAGTTTTCATCCTCGACAAGATGAACAAATCGCATGTTTACCTCGGAGCCTAAATCTAACTCTAACGGCTCCTAATTTCATTAAACCCGTGGGCTTGGTGCCCAGTTTTTTTGTAAAAATCCCAGTTTTACGTCTCTGTAAAAATTGCTCAGTTTGAGGCCCGAAACAGCCCAAGTTTTGACACAAGCAAGTGGTTTTCAAGATCTCGACAAGATCTACAACTTTCATGTTGAGCCCAAGAACTGGTTCGGACTCTAAGTGGTCCATTTCTAGCAAACCCGAGACTAAACACTGGGTTCAGATTTTGTTCCTAATTTTGGACACCGAGTGAAAAACACTCTAAAAACCTATCTTAGCCTCGTTTTTGGCCGAGGCCTATTTGACGCAAAAACAACCATATTGAAGTTTTCTAAAAATACTGTGTTTTACCAAATCCCAAATTCAGACCCTAAGGGGGTCGAAATGGCCAAAATCTGTGGCCTCTCCCTAAGGACAGATTTGTGTCCAACCACTAAAACGTTCATGCTCTCATTCGCACATAACCATTCATAAAAATATAACGTAAACACAATCACAACCACATGAACTTAAAAATGATAATATAAGGGCTCAACATAAACTTATTATGAACCATTTGCATAAATAAATACACATAAATGGCCTTGATCGAAACTTAAAACTAACTAACGCAAGATAAGGTTTTTTGGTTTATCTTCGTGCCCTGAACCAAGCACGGTTTCAACTAGGATTGAGGAACAAAAAATGGTTGTGGGAATCCAAAAGAATGGGGTCTGATTTTTTTAGAACAAATACCAAAAATTTCTTTCAAAAACCAAATCAAAACAGAAACTAAAAACTACAAGGATTGGTTTTTTAAAGACTTACCCTTGGTGCCTTAAAACGACTTGGATTCGAATCCTCCTAGCACAAGCTTGTGAGGTTCGATTTTTGGTAAGTTATGGTATAATTTAAAGCTTGAAAAAGTGAGGGTTTGGAGGCTTAAGGGGTTCGGCTGCAGCTAGGAGAAGAAGGGGAAATGAAAAGTGTTTTGGAAGCCAAAAAGAAAGGAAACAAATCACTTGTGTAAAGGATGCCTTTTATAGGCAAAATTGATCAACTTACTTAGACTTAATCCTATTTAATTGTATACCAAATTAGCCAAATTTTCGGACAAATATGCTGCTCAATTTTAGACCAAGTGGGCATGGGCTGCTCATTGGAAGGAGGGAGGAATAAACAATTGTTGTTGACTAGCTTTTTAAAACCCTTGAATAAAATATTCAAGTGTCTCATGGCTAGGGAGATTATTTTAATGGCCACCTTTTGGACTATGTGTGCAGTTGATTTCAACTGCTTTTGCAGCTAAGGGGCATGAAAATTTAAGGCCAAATTTTATCTATGTTGGCTTCTCATCGCAGTCTAACTTTATACTACGGTATTCGGTCCTTTCTCGACAGTGTTCCAATTTTCATCTGAAAATTGGTTTTTTGAATCCGATTTTTGTACTGTAAATTCTTGGTTGTTTTCTAGTGTGTAAGAGCCCATTATCAGTCTAAATTACTGTTCACATCTATACTGTGGTTGTGTCTACACTGTGTTGTCCTTTTACACATAAACCGAGGCATTCCTAGATGAAATTTTAGATACAGTCTCTCTTGACTAATTTGGACGTGCTAATTCCATTTTTATTAGTTTTATGTCCATCGGAGGTCATCTAGACCAGTTTTTAGGATCTGTGTGACCCCACCTCAAAAAACATGTCAGGTGCCCGATTGACTAATTTGGGCGTTCTGAGCCCAAATATATTAGTTTCAGGGTGAGTAAAGGTCGTCTTGATCCTCATCCTGATACTGCATATCTCTTAAACTAAAAATCTCATTTTGTACTCAATCAACTAGATCGAGTCTACTAACCGTTTATGTATCAGCTTTAGGTCAAATTAAGGCCATCTTGGCTAATAACTTGATACTACATTTCTCTCTATTCATTACCCACCGTTTTCTACTTAACTGACTAGTCTGAGTGCTCCGACTCTGATTTTGTCAGTCTCTAGGTGAGAAGAGGTCATCTAGACTATTTTCTCAATATCATACCCTTGCTAGGGCTATCTCTCGCTATTGTGCTCAGATGTTCGGTCCGAGCATACTGGTGATCTATTTACCAATCTTATGTCAAAAAATGGTCGTTTGGACCAGTTTTCCGACACTGCATGTCTAATAGGGTGGATCAGGTTCACTGTCGGTTGCCCCTTTCACTGCATGAATAATACTTAAACAGTACCGTATCTGTTTAGTCTATTCAATGGGAAATATACTATATTTTTCCAACTTAATTACTCATTGCATAGTAATTAGGTTTCATGCAATTTGAGGGTTTGTGTAACGGCTTTTTGCTCATTACACGGCCTCTAACATGGGCGTGTATAAGGTAACACGGGCGTGTATGCACTGGACACAGGCGTGTACTGGCTGAAGTTTTTCAACATGGCCCTGTTTCAAAACACGGCCTTTTACACGTTCACAACCCGAACGGTACACGGCCTCTTACACCGCCGTGTTCTTGACCATGTCTCTGTACATGGTCATGTTTAGTTACATGGCTTCACACACATTCACAGCCCGAGCGGTACACTGCCACTCACATAGCTGTGTACCTGACCGTGTTCCACTACACGGTCATGTATACTTACACGACTACACACATATACACAGTCTGAGTGGTACACGGCCACTTACACGGCTATGTACCTGATCGTGTACTTTAAAAATTACACTAAAATGCATCAAATTATTCTTCAATTTCTCATTAAATTGAAAATTAAAGTGCATGATTGGGGCGGTCCTTACAATCTACCCCCTTACAAAAATTTTCGTCCACGAAAATTAGAATAAATCTAGAAAGTCTATTTTCATATTCTCTTCCTGTTCCCATGTAGCTTCTTTGAGGTTGTGGTTCCGCCATAATACTTTAACAAGCGGAATCATTTTATTCCTGAGAACCTTATTTTCCCTGGCTAAAATCTGCACGGGTATTTCTTTGTAGGTTAGATCTGCATGTACTTCAACTAGCTCTTGGCTTAGTATGTGGGAACTATCTGGCACGTACTTCTTCGACATCGAGACGTGGAAAATATTGTGTACGGAAGCTAGTTCGGAAAGGAAGCGCTAATCGGTAGGCTACCTTCCTAACCCTCTCGAGGATCTCGAAAGGTCCTATATATCTAGGACTGAGCTTCCCTTTCTTCCCAAAGCGCATCACCCCTTTCATGGGTGCCACCTTAAGGAAAACTGAGTCTCCTTCCTGAAATTCGAGAGGTCTTCATCGTCTATCTGCATAACTCTTCTGGCAGCTATGTGCTGTATCCAGTCTCTTTCGTATAAGCTTTATAGCTTTTGTTGTATCCTTGATGAAGTCGGTGCTGGTGAGCTGTTTTTCTCCAGTCTCGTGCCAGTGAATCGGAGATCGGCATCTTCTTCCATAAAGTGCCTCGTACAGAGCCATTCCAATCGAGGAATGATAGCTATTATTGTACGAGAACTCTATCAATGGTAGCTTCTGATCCCAATTCCCTTTGAAGTCTAAGACACACGCTCTCAACATATCTTCTAACATTTGTATAGTCCTCTCAGACTGACCGTCAGTTTGAGGATGGAAAGCGGTGCTGAACATCAATTTGGTTCCCATTGCAGCTTGAACACTCTACCAAAACCTTGAAGTAAAGCGTCCATCGTGATCTGAGATGATCGATTTGGGTACTCCGTGCAGTCTTACTACTTGAGCGATGTACATTTCTGCTAACCTCTCTACCGAGTAGCTCAACTTCATGGCTAAAAATCAAGCTAACTTCGTTAGTCGATCCACAATTACCCAGATGGCATCGTTCCCGCTTGAGGTTCTGGGTAATCCGACCACGAAATCCATGGTAATGTGCTCCCATTTCCACTCTGGTAGCTCGATCTTCTGCAGCTCTCCTCCCGGTCACTGATGTTCTGCTTTAATTTTCTGGCAGGTGAGGCACCTTGCTATGAACTCAGCAATGTCATTCTTCATGTTTGGCCACCAAAAACTTCCTTTCAAGTCTTGGTATATCTTATTTGCTCCTGGATGTATCGAGTACGGCATGCCATGAGCTTCTGACAAGATCCGCTTCTTGAGTTCTTCATCCTTTGGAACACACACTCTATCTCTGAAATAGAGTATGCCATCCTTAGAGACCTGAAACTCTGAATTTTGGTCCTCCATTACCTCCCTTTTGAGCTTGTGTAGGGATGAATCAAGGTCCTGGCTGGCCTTGATTTCCTCTATGAGTGTTGAATGAAGGGTCATTTTGGACAACCTTCCTGTTAACATCTCAATCTCGCTATTCCTTAGCTCCTTTTGCAGTGCTTCCAGCAGGGCCTGGATGGTCATAAGCATCGAAGAGTGCATCCTACTCAATGCGTCAGCCACCTTATTGGCTTTTCCTGGGTGATATAGGATTTCACAGTCGTAATCTTTCACCAGCTCCAGCCATCTTCGTTGCCTCATATTAAGCTCCTTCTGCATGAAAATGTATTTGATGCTCTGGTGGCCTGTGTAGATCTTGCACTTGAAGCCATATAGGTAATGCCTCCATATTTTGAGTGCAAAAACCACTACTGCAAGCTCCAGGTCGTTCATCGGGTAGTTCCTTTCGTGGTTCTTGAGTTGTCGTGAGGCGTATGCGACTACCCTACCACCTTGCATTAACACAGCTCCTAGTCTAGTCTTGGACGCATCGCTGTAAATTACAAAATTCCCTTGTTCAGCATCTGGTATGGTCAGGATTGGAGCGCTCGTGAGTTAGCTTTTTAGCTCTTGAAAGCTCTTTTCGTACTTGTCAGACCACTCGTACTTTCTTTCCTTCTTGGTTAGCGTCGTGAGTGGTGTGACTAGTTTCGAGAATCCTTCCATAAAGCGTCGGTAGTATCCCACTAAACCTAAGAAGCTGTGGATTTTTGTTACATTTTTCGGAGTCGGCCAATTACTAACTGCTTCCACCTTTGCTGGGTCCACAGACACTCCCTCATGGGAGATCACGTGACCGAGAAAATGAACCTTCTCTAGTCAAAATTCACACTTAGAGAATTTGGCATACAGTTGATGCTCCTTAAGCTTGAGTAGGATGGCTCTCAAATGCTCCGCATGCTCTTCCTTTTTCTTAGAATATACAAGTATGTCATCGATAAACACAATAACAAACTTGTCCAGGAACTCCTTGAATACTCGGTTCATCAGATCCATGAAAGTGGCAGGTGCATTTATCAGCCCGAACAACATAACGAGGAACTCATAATATCCATATCGTGTTTGGAATGCCATCTTGGGAATGTCTGCATTCGGATTCGCAATTGGTGGTACTCGAAACGTAGGTTGATCTTGGAAAATATAGTAACGCCTTGTAGCTGGTCGAACAAATCATCGATCAGTGGCAACAGATACTTGTTCTTGATTATGATCTTGTTCAGCTCCTGGTAGTCTATGCACATTCGCAACGTTCCGTCTTTCTTCTTTACAAATAAAACTGGTGCTCCCCACAATGAGTAGCTCTGTCGAATGAAATCATTATCCATCAGCTTCTTTAATTCTGCTGGGGCCATTCTGTAGGGGGCCTTGAATACGGGTGTCGATCCTGGTAACAGTTCAATTTCTAATGATATCTCCTGCTCCGACGGAAGTCCTGAAAGATCTTCGAGGAATACTTCTGTGAACTCCTTTAGTACTGGTACGTTGTCCGGTCTAGTTTTCACTTTCTGGGTCATATCCATTATGTGTGCGAGAAAACCAGTACATCCACTAGATAATAGCTGGTGAGCCTTCATTGTCGATATCATCGTCTTTGGTTACTTTGACGATAAGCCCTTGTAGACAAATTTTTTGTGTCTGCTCGGGTGGAAGGTTACCTCCCGTCTCTGACAGTCTATAACGGTGTAGTACTTGGTGAGGAAATCCATTCCTATAATCACGTCGTAGTCGCACATCTCGATGATGATTAGGTCCACGCTCAGCTCGTGCCCACTGATAACTATTGGTACGTGATGTATCCAATAGCTAGACAACAAAACTTCCCTAAAGGGAAGGGCAATTCAAAAATTCTGGTTCATCTTATCTAAGTTCTTGCCTAACCTCCTAGCAAATTCTAATGATGCAAAAGAATGCGTAGCGCCGGAATCAAACAAAACTAGTGCAGTGGAGTTGGTGATAGAAAGCTGACTTGTCACCACGGTTGAGGTTCCGGCCTCTGCATCCTCGCGAGTAAAGACATAAATCCTCCCCTGCAGCTCTGGAGCTTCCAATCTACCTTGGCTGATCGCTGGGCCTTCAATCCTTCCCTAGGTGGTGTGCAGCTCTCCGCTAGTAGGGCGGGCTTGACCTTGCTGATTTTACGGGTTCGAGTGGCAGTGTTTAGCGAAGTGGCCTTCCTTGTCACATATGTAACAGCCACTGGTGCCCTAGCGGCATTCTCTCGGATGGTTCCTTCCACATTTTGGACAAGGCGGGTGTTGATTTCCATTTTCTCCTCGGTTATTTTTCTTCTGAGGAAAGTTCCTTTGATGGCCCTGATTGCCTGGATTCCCTTTCCTCTTATTGTTGTTGTTGGATGGCCGGTTGTGTTGGTTGTTTCCTGTATTCTGCCCTCTGTGCTGAAATTCAGAGTGCTGTCTGCCCTTGCTCTACTTCGATTGGTTCTTCTCTTCTCTCTTTGCCTTGAAGATCTGTGCCCTCCTCTCTTTGTCTTGGGCTAGCCAATACTCAGCCCAGATGGATCTACTGACACATTCGGCCATGGTTGTTGGTCCATGGCTACCACTGCAGACTTGGACGGCTATATCCGTTTGAAACATTTTTAGCATCCTCCTGACCTTTTCCTTCTCAGTCGGCACTAGGTCGGGGCAAAGTCAGGCTAGCTGTTCGAATTTCCTTACGGCCTCCATGACCGTCATGCCTCCTTGGCGCAAGTTGTTAAATTCATCTTGCTGGATTGCTAAAGCTTCGTCGTTGAAGTACATTTCTCTGAACTTGATGATGAAGTCTGCCCAGTTCATTTCATTGATGTTCCTTCTGATAGCCACAGTCTTCTACCACTGGCGTGCTCCTTTCCATAGGGCTAGGGATGTGCATATAACTTTTTTTTCTTCTGTCAGTCCTATGAGGTCTAGAATGACCTGAACATCAGTCAGCCAATCGTCAGCTTCAATGGGGTTCATAGTTCCTTCAAATTCAAGCACCTTCATTCGCCTAAATCACTCGTATAATTCACCCTCTCTGTAGGCTGGTACAATAATATTAGCTAGTGCAGGAGCAGCCACAGCCGATGGTGCTGGCATTGCTTGAGCTGGTGGAGCCGCTTGCTTTCTGGGAGCGTCGGGGGCTGCTGGTGTAGCTTGGACTGGTACCTCCACGGGTTGTGGTGCCTGTTGTTGTCGGTTCATTTGTTCTCTGAGCTGGTTAAGCTCCTGTTGTTGATTTACCATCATTTCCTGCATCATTGCGAGACGTGCCAGTAGCTCATCGTCTCGCGTAGCTTGGTTTGTTTGGGCTCTTATTCTTGCCATTGTCACCTATGTAACCCTATCACATAATGGAAAAAGAGGACATAAGCTTCTCAAATTTTGTACCAGGGATTCGTATTTACACATCATTTTCCTTCTTACTAAACAACTTCATTTTAAGCATCATAGATATATACATACTATATCTTTCCCTTCTTCTCTTATTCTTAAGATGTTCAATACAACTATCACATCGTATAAGGACATCGTCTGAGTGCCAGGAACCATCCTGTACTCTTTACTATACTTGATCATACTCGTAGAAAAATCATATTTAGGCCCTCAGGGCAAAATGATACTTCTTTTCATAAAACATCTTATAAAACATATATATATTTTTTAAATTTGGTGGGAGTGATACACACTTCCCAAAATACGATCCCATTAAGTACATTAAGTTGAGTCAGACGGGGAAAGCTACTGTTTCCCTCTACATAACAAAAATTTCTGTGAAAAGGGTTACTACTACTCAGAAGACAATCCTGACTCTGCGTCGGACATTTCTGCATTCTCGCTTTTACTCAGGGGAAACTCCTCGGGGTCTTCATCCTCGTCTCCCCAAGCAAAATCAACTTCATCATCATTGGCGATGATGACTTGGGGTTCGTACATTTCTACCCCCTCATCGTCACTGATGTGATCTGGGATCTCCTCCTCCTCGTTGTTAGGTTAGGCATCGGGGATAGCCTCGTCACCGTCTTCATCCATCTGGTGTCCGGGAGACAGAGGGGCTGGTTCGGGGTTGAGTGCTACCCTCTCGGCGTCCACTATGTCTCGGATCAGGTGCCTCAAGTCTTCATGTGATGGAGGGTAGGGAATGAGGTTCCTCACATACCATGGTACCTCTCCCTATAGCAGGTCAGTTATATCCGAAAAGTGTCTATCCTGAGGGATATGAGGCAACATGGCATCTAGAAATCTCTGACAATAATGTGCCATGGTCTCTCTCTCGTAGAGATCCCAAGTGTCGGAGAGGATCTAGTATCGTCACTCGTGTATATCCGCCCAGATATCAGCCTCCTTAGCTGGACCGTCAGAGTTGCGAAGGTCTTGGCAGAACTCATCCCACTGCATTGCTGGACTCCTGATCCTGCGTCGATCGTTCCACCATGTCATTATTGGTCCTCGTAATCGGCTACTGGCCATTACCACCTGTAGACAGGGTGGAATATGGCACCCTTCGAAGATTGTCTCCATATGATGAATCCAATAAGGGAGTTCGTATAGGTTGCTGCCATCGTATGTGTGTGGTCGCATGGCGGCGAAAGCTACACTTGCTTCTTGGTCCTCTCGCACTTGCTGAGGGTCAACCGGTGCAGCCATTCTCCTATTATAATTTAATTGTCAACTCATATTGTGGCGGCCCGCCCTTCGTAGAGATCATACAATACTATTACAGTTAAGCTTCATAGCTAACTGCGATAGATTGTACTCTCATGGGTCGCCGACTAATCTATCTCTCTTTAAAACATGACATTTTTGGGGGATTTTTTTTTAAAACATCATATAAAACATTATCCACTAATCGCTTTGTTTACAAGTACAAAGTAATTTACATAGTACAGTACTTTCGTAAAACATATATTATTACAAAAGAACTATTTCTTTTTCCTCTCTTTGTTAACACTCAATGGAAAAACTCTGGCAGAACCATATCCCTTGGCTTCCCATCCCATTTGACACTCGCTATCCCGTCCACCATCCAGCCATACAAAGCTAGTGAGCTGGTTGCTTACGTACAACATAAGCAAAAATGGTGAGCTACAGGCTCAATAAGTTCAAACATGCAAGAAATAGTACTTCTATAAATAGTACTATTCACCATAAATAGTAACTTTGACCACAACATAATATATCAACAGTATATCAACCACAGTGTTAGTACTCTCATGAAACTGTCTTATGCTCAATTATGGCATAGTTTCAGTTTTAGGTAATTATCTTTATTTATGTTCTGGTTTTGAGCTCAGGTTGACCGTACCATTTTAGTGCGCATGACTGGGAGTGGTACATTAGTGCTGACCTTCACAGCCTTAATCTCATCATCATAGCCCTGAAGGCAAAGTTTACCTCCCCGTACGGAAGGCTGGTACGCCAAAAGTGGTTTCATTACCGACTTTTTAAAGTTCTAACCCGGTGACTTCATATTGTCTCGTGGTTAGGAATGGTTCACATTTTAATTTCTTGTGAGTGAGTTTCATTAACCTCGCTCTAGTGCCCGAAGCACAATTTATTATGTGTCCCATTTTCAATAGTGCCCGTAGCATATTTCGTCTCTCTCTCTCTATTCTATAATAGTGCCCATAGCACATATGTACCTAACTTATAGTTAGTACATCAAAGTTAGCAATAATAATACTACATGTTGCAGACAAGTAAATGTCTGAACTTACCTTATCCGTTTCTTCTTCTTTTCTTTCCTGGATCTTTAATCGCTCTCCTTGTGGGTAGATTTTGGGATCCTACAGACAAAACCTTGTCTGTTAATTTCATTTCCATTTATAGCTTTTATTTTTTTTATTAAAAAGTTTAAATAAAACCTATTTATAACTTTTTAGGCTTTATTTATCATTTTCCCCATTTTTCTCAACTTTTAAAAAATTACGATTTTGCCCCTATATTTTGGTAAAATTACAATTATGCCCCTGATGGGATTTTCTCGATCTAGACTGCACTTTTGGCTCTCAGGAACTTTTCTGACTCTTTTCTCATTCATTACCGGGTTCGTTTCTATTTTATTTCCATTTTTCACTTTCCCGACCCTCGGGAAGCACTATTCCGACCCTTAAGTCGGTTTAGTGATTTTCTCTTGTTTTGAAGCCTCAAATGGATGTTTTACTAGTATTTAAAACGTTCGTCTAGACTTTCTCGATTTAGGTCTCCGAGGCTCGAATTTTCCGTACCCGACTCGGACCTTTACTTCGTTTCCCAAAAACGCCCGCCCCTTCGCGGTCTGTTTTTCAGTTTTACTCGCGTTTTACACTTTTAAGGGAACGTGTTACTATTCACAAACCACCCCTTAGGTTTCCCTTATTCAATTTTCCTCAAGGGACTCGGGTTTCCGACCCGACCCTAAACTTTTATTCTCGATTCCCTTTTTGCCCTAAATGCCGTTTTTTGAAATTTCGGCAGTATTTCGACGTAAATTTAAGGCTACCGGCATTAGGTACGCCTCGAACCATATGTACCTGCCACGTACTATACCAAAGTCCTATTTTATGTAAAAGTTTCCCAAAACTTTGTATAAAAGCTCACACATTTTCCAATTCACATTTTGAACCACAATTCAACAAAATTCTTTCAATTTTACCCTTAGGTTTAGCCACGGTTTTCATACTCAAAACCTAGTCAGAACTTTCCAATCTTTCAACCAAATTTTTAGGCTATTCAAAGGCTATTACCTAGCACATTTTCAAGCCATTTTCACTGCATTTTACAACACAATTCTTAGAGTTTTTAACCATTCATACCCCACGGCCACTTTAGGTAAAAACATGCATAACATTTTGTTTCATGCTTTCAACCTCATAACCAACATTTCCATAATTCAATGCATGATTTAAACTATCCAAACATCAAGTTAATCATGCAAAAATGTTCACCAAACCCTAACTACACCACATGGCCATATTAGGGAATTTAGATACCAAAAGTTTTTCCAAGCTTTCTAACCATGCAAATCATGCTTTCCATATAACCAAAACATGATTTAAAACATCACAACACTTAATTAACGACAATCCATGAACAACCACACAAGGTAAGCCACGGATTTACCATTGAAAAGCCAACCAAAACTTTGTTTTTCTTTAAACAAAATACATGGTTTTTCTTCTAATCAAACCATAAGCAAAACCCATATACCAAATCAACCAAATCAACTACAAAATTTCTCATCCTTCAAGACAACAAACCCACGGATTTTTCAATGAAATTTCAAGGAAAAAATGCAAACCAAAGATGGCTACCTTAATTTCTTGCTTCCCTTGACTTCAATGATGAGTTTGCTACCACTTTTGTGAAGAAGGTTTGAAATTTTGGCTTGGTTCTCCTTTGGTTGCTCACGATTCTCTCTTGCCAACACTTAGAGAATTTTTGGCTTGTTTTCCTTTGAATTTGCTACGGGTTCCTTTTGTTCCAAAATTGCCGACTCATTTAGCTAGAAAAACCAGTTAATTTGGCTTCCAACCAATGGAATTTCAACACTTTTCATGCCTTTTCTTTCCACATTTTTGCCAAAATTAATTTGGCTAATTTTGGCCAAATCTAGGCCTTTAGATCATAAAGCAAATTGATCTTAGCCATTAATGCCACCAACCACCATTTTTTACACATTTAATAGATGCTTTAAATGATGTCATAAATGCAAAGTAAAAAGTTTGACTTTGACTTCACTATTCATATTAATTCGACTACTTTTTGACCAATGTCGGATTGAGCCAAAATTTTCCTGGAATCGTCCCGGCGGGTTCCTGAGGTCTCTGGTGCAGTCGGATCAACTTATACTGCTTCCGTTTGATCAAAATCAATTTCAGAAGTTTTTTATCTTTTAGTGCACCATAAGCACCGATTAGGGTTTTTAATGTCATTTTAACACCATTTCACCCGTTTTGCTTCGGTAAAATTTCTTAACACCCAATTTTTATCCATCAGCATTGTCAGAACATTTTAATACATTCTAAACAATATAAATTTATCTATTTCACTCTGTAAATAGTACAAGTTGTCACACATATACAATTGTACTTTTTCTTCCGAGAATGCCAGAATTTCCCGGTTGTCATATTCACCCCTCCTTATAAAATTTTCGTCATCAAAAATTAGAACAAGTGGGGGCATAAACTCCTCATCTCTGTTTCTCGTTCCCACATAGCTTCTTCAATGTTGTGATTTTTCCACAAAATCTTCACTAGTTGGATTGTCTTATTCCTCAGTACTTTCTCTTCACAAGCCAGTACTCGAATAGGTTGTTCTTCATATGTCAAATCCTCGTGGATCTGAATAGGTTCATGCTTCAACACATGGGATGGATCTGGTACATACTTTCTCAGCATCGACACATAAAATACATTGTGCACTGTCGACAATTCGGGAGGTAACGCTAATATGTAAGCGACCTTTCCAATGCGTTTGATAATTTCAAAAGGTCCGATATATCTTGGACTCAGTTTTTCCTTCTTACCGAATGCATAATCCCCTTCATAGGCGATACCTTTAAAAACACAAAATCTCCTTCATTAAACTCCAAGGATCTTCGCCTCTTATCCGCATAACTCTTTTGTTGACTTTGCGCAGTTTTCATTTGACGCTGAATTCTTGCAACGACATCGGAAGTTTCTCATATAAAATCCGTCTTATGTAGTTGTTTCTCTCGCAGGTCATACCAGTGTATCGGTGATCTGCATTTTCGTCCATAAAGAGCCTCATAAGGTGTCATTTCTATGGAAGCTTGGTAACTATTATTGTATGAGAATTCAATTAATAGCAACCTCTCGTTCCAAATTCCCACAAAATCCATTACACAAGCTGGAAGCATGCCCTCTAATGTCTGAATGGTCCGCTCTTACTGTCCGTCTGTTTGCGGATGAAATGCCGTACTGAGTCTCAATTCCGTACCCATGGCTTCTTGCACATACTTCCAGAAATTTGAAGTGAATCGGGCATCTCGATCTGATACAATGGATTTTGGTACTCCATGTAATCTGACGACATGAGCGATATACAAATAAGCAAACTTTTCCAACGAAAAATCATCTTGATAGCTATAAACCGTGCCGTCTTGGTCAGTCTATCCATAATAACCCAGATGGCATCATAACCTTCTCGAGTTTTTGGTAGTCCCATTACAAAATCCATCGTAATGTGTTCCCATTTCCATTCGGGAATCTCCAAAGGTTCCAATCTTCCTGCTGGATGTTTATGTTCAGTTTTGATTCTCTGACAGGTCATGCATCTGCTCACGAATTTCGCTATATCGTTCTTCATCCCTTTTCACCAGAACTGTAATTTCAAGTCTTGATACATCTTACTAGCTCCGGGATGAACTGAATATGGTGTCTCATAGGCTTCTGACATGATCCGTCTTCTAAGTTCCTCATCAGCTGGAACATTAATTCTTCCTTGATAGAGGATCATTCCATCCTTGGAAGTTCCTTCTTGAGAATTTGTCATTCTTAGATCTCGTCTTTGAGCTTCCTTGATATCCTCAAACAACGATGATTCCACTTGGAGTGCAGCCAATCTTCCGGATATCAGCTCCAAGTTCAAAGAATTTATCTCTTACTACAATGGTTTCAGAAGCCTTTTTATCGGTAGCCGGTGCGATATGGTAGACTTTCTACTTAAAGCATCTGCTACTCAGTTGGCCTTCCCTAGATGATATAGGATTTCACAATCATAATCCTTTACCAGTTCTAACCATCTTCTTTATCGTATATTGAGCTCTTTTTGCGTGAAAAAATACTTCAGGCTTTGATGATCAGTAAAAATCTGACACTGGGCTCCATAGAGATAGTGTCGCCAAATTTTAAGTGCAAACACTACTGCAGCAAGTTCAATGTCATGCGTAGGATAATTTTTTTCATGCTCCTTTAATTGACGCGAAGCGTAGGCAATCACCTTGCCGCCTTGCATCAGGACTGCTCCCAATCCTATTTTAGATACATCACTGTAGATCACAAACTTCTCCCGTTCAGTGGGAAGCGTAAGGATTGGTGCACTTGTCAACCGTCTCTTTAACTCCTGGAAGCTTCTTTCGCATTCCATAGTCCACTCATACTTTCTTTTCTTGCATGTAAGAGCGGTAAGAGGTGTAGCTAAACGCGTAAATCCCTCTACAAACCTCCAATAATAACCAGCCAATCCCAAGAAACTGCATATTTCTGTCACTCTTGGGTGTAGGCCGTTGGTTAATTGCATCTACCTTCGTCGGATTTATAGCAATACCTTCCTGGGATACAACATGTCCAAGGAAATGTACTCTATCCAGCCAAAACTCGCATTTTGAGAATTTAGCATATAGTTGATGCTTCCTTATCGTATGCAACACAATCCTCAGATGCTCCTCGTGCTCCTCATAAGTCTTTGAGTATATAAGAATGTCATCGATGAATACAATGACAAACTTATCTAAATACTCTTTAAAGATTCTGTTCATCAAGTCCATGAACGCTAGTGGCACATTTGTTAATCCGAATTGTATCACAAGGAACTCATAATGACCATAACGAGTCCTAAACGCCGTCTTAGGAGTATCACTTTCTTTAATTCTCAGCTGGTGATATCCTGATCGTAAGTCGATTTTGGAAAATACCGCTGCGCCTTTTAACTAGTCGAATAAGTCATCAATTCTAGGTAACGGATACCTATTTTTGATCGTAACCTTATTCAACTCCCGGTAATCAATGCACAAACGGAACGTTCCATCCTTTTTCTTGACGAACAACACAGGTGTACCCCACGGAGAATAACTCGGTCTGATGAATCCCTTGTCCAAAAGCTCCTTTAATTGTTCCTGCAGCTCCTTTAACTCTACTGGAGCTATGCGGTATGGTGCTTTGGAAATAGCTACCGTTCCAGGCATCAACTCAATTTTGAATGAGATTTCTCGTTCTGGAGGTATCCCTGGTAACTCTTCTGGAAATATGTCACGAAATTCATTAACAATAGGAACATCTTCAGGTTGAAGCTTCTATTCCTCTGTAGTATCCATCACATATGCCAGATATCCCATACAACCACTGGCCATCAGCTTACTTGCTTTCAGCGAACTGATCATCATCTTCCCGAGTTTTTGAGGAGTATCGATGTATTCGAAACTCTCTTCTTCCTTGGGTTGGAATACTATTTTTCGATTTCGACAGTCGATCGTAGCTCGATATTTCCCTAGGAATCCATGCCGAGAATCACATTTGTAATCCATGATCTTCATTACGATCAACTCAGCATATAGCTCCCTATTTGCCACATATACTGGTACATGAGGTAGCCAGTAATTGGACAACAATACTTCCCCAGAGGGTAAAGCTATCTTAAATATTTTTCCCATATAGTCCTTAGGATGTCCTATCTTGTCAACAAATTCATAGGAAACAAAAGAATACGTAGCACTGGAATCGAATAGTACAGAGGCTACATGACTAGCGACAGGAAGACGACCTATCACCACATTTGATGTTCTTGCCTCTGCATCCTCCTTGATGTAGGCCATTACACGAGCATCAGCACATGGCATACGCTCCTGGCGTTGCGGCCTTACTGGAGACTCTTCAACCCTGGCCTGAAGGGAATGAGCCTGTAGGCGTGTCTGGTGCGGTTGGGAAGTACCTTGTACACCCTGCCTGTTGCTTGGACAGTTTCTGGCATAATGACCTTCCTTTCCACATTCATAACAAACAAGTGACCCAAATCTACATTGCCCAGAATGTCTCTTCCTGCATGTAGAACAATTTGGTACATTGGATTCCGCATTATCAGCTATTCTTCGCTGCTGGTTTCGATTATTTGCTTGGCAATTTCCAGTAAAATTACCTTTCCTCTTGTTTTGCTGGGATCCTTGATTATTTCCCTGGCCTGGTTTAGCATTTTGATTAGGCTTGCTGGATTGACCAGCTTGTGTAGACTTAGCCAAAGCCCTCTCCTTCTTCTTGGCCTCCCACTTCTTCTCTCTTTCCTCCTTCTGTCGGGCTACATGAAACTCAGCACTCACGGCACGACTAACACAATCTACTATAGAAGTAGGTGGTATCTGTCCACTATCTACCAATGCCGCAATTTCTGGCCTGAACATCCCGATCATTTTCTATATTTTCTCCCTCTCAGTAGGGACTATATAGGGATATAAGCAGGATAACCGATCGAACTTTCGGTAAACTTCACTCACCGACATATTTCCTTGCTTCAATTCTGAGAACTCTTTCTGCTGTAGTCTCATAGATGTAGGATCATAGTATTTTTGGTTAAATTCTTCCAGAAATTCTGTCCAACTCATGGTAGACACATTTCTTCTCAATCGCACAGTGTCCCACCAAAAACGAGCATCTTTCCTTAATACAAAAGATACACATGCGACCTTCTCCTGGTCAGTTAAATTCATGAATTCTAGGATCACTTGCAATGATGACAACCAATCTTCAGCCTCTAGAAGATTAATAGAACCTTCAAATTCTGGCGGCCTCATATGCTTGAATCTTTCATAGAGGGGTTCCAAATTTACTACCAGTGGCGGTTTAGGAACTCTCTCATGTATAGTAGCTGGAGGAATAATTAGATCTACCTCAGCTTCTTGTTCTACTTGGGTGCCTTCAGAACCTTGCCTCTGTTCTAAATCCTCTACTCGTTGTCTTAGATTAGCATTTTCTTGCATCTGAGCTTCTAGTAAAGCTTGTATCTACTCTATTCTTTCCATGAGATTAGGACGTCGTTCTCGTCTCTCTGGTTGATTTCGCAAATCCACCATTTTGCCTATTATCCTATTATGGCACAACAATTCACCATTAGCTTTTCCATGACCACATTCGTAAAATCATATAAATTTACGAAATTCAGGGTAATGTAAAACCGCATCATCTTAACACATTATCGTACAACATATAATCATTTTCATATTTCATTCATAGCAAAACGTTTATATATCATACATAACCATCACTAGTCATATATACATTGGCCATCATATACATCCTGACCACAAGTCTATACAAAAGAGCTTTTCTCTATAAGCTACTTATGTACATGAATACATCTACTAGTCACACATCTCTTGCGTCTGGGACTAGAGGATATTCTTCTAGATCCTCATCGTCATCTGAATCATTTGAGTCATCACCACCCCTAGGCAATGCTCCCTGTCCTGAGTCATCACCTCCTCGTGGTCTAGACGGTCCGGCCTCACGATCGTTCATCATCCTTCTCGGCCCAAAGATGCGTGCCATCATCTTATCTTGACACAGTGTCGCTCGTCGACTCTGTGACAAATGCTCAATCAAAATCTCCCTCTCGATCATCCTGATCGTCACTACAAACTCTTGGAGCATAGGAGGATATAGCTTAATCACCCTCTGTCTCAACTCCATAGGTAAACCTTTCCAGAAAAGCTCACAATAGTTCACTTCAGTGAGGTTGGGCAACAAACATCTCCTCCTAATATTCTCCTCAAATCGTGCTGCGTAAGACATAACTGTCTCACCAGACAACATGACCATCCTCTCTGTCTGGAGAATATAGTCCCTAACCTCATCAAATCTAGGATACGTAGGTGTAACTACCTCTCGTCTCTCTGGAGGTGTAGGAGTCGGTGTTGGATCCTTAGGCGGAAACTGATCAGCCAATCACTATCGAAACTCAACCCAACTGAATCCCAACAGAATCTCTTGATCACAATAATCCCAGAATAATCGAGCATCTCCCTGGAACATACTTATTACCAACTGGATCCATATCTCTTGACCAATATCACACATCACCATAATCTTTTCTATTGGATGGAGCCAATTCTTTGTCTCCATTGACTGTTGTCCACGATCAAACATAGGGGGACTACTAGCTCTAAATGCTTGTACCGCTCGAGCCGAAACTCTCACACCAATATGTTGGCGTCCACCAACAATTGGAATGTCTACTACTACAGGTGGATGAAGTGTAACGGCCTGCCCCTCATAGAGATCATATAATACTATTACAGTTAAACTTTATCGCTAATTGCGATAGATTGTACTCTCATGGGTCACCGGCTAATCTATCTCTCTTGTAAAACATGATGTTTTTAAGGAAATTTTTTTTTTCTTTCTTTAAACATCATGTAAAACATTTTTCACTATTTACTTTGTTGGCAAGTACAAAGTAATTTACATAATACAGTACCTTCGTAAAATATATATTGTTACAAAAGACTGTTTCTTTTTCCCTTCTCTTTTACCGCTCAGCGGAAAGACTCTGGTAGGACCATATCCCTCGCCTCTTATCCCATTTGACATGCGCCATCCCGTCCGCCATCCAGTCATACAAAGCTACTGAGCTGGTTGCTTACCTGCAACATAAGCAAAAATGGTGAGCTACAGGCTCAGTAAGTTCAAACATGCAAGAAATAAAATTTTTATGAATATTACTATTCATTATGAATAGTAATGTTGATCACTATTCATTATGAATAGTAAGTTTGACCACAACACAGTATATCAACAGTACATCTACCGCGATGTTAGTACCCTCACGAAACTGTCTTATGCTCAATTATGGCATAGTTTCAGTTTTAGGTAATTATCTTTGATTATGTTCTGGTTTTGAGCTCAGGTTGGCAGTACCATTTAAGTGCGCATGATTGGGAGTGGTACATTAGTGCTGACCTCCACAGCCTTAATCTCATGGCCCCGAAGGCAAAATTATACATGACTGGGAGCGGTACATCAGTGCTGACCTCCACAGCCTTAATCTCATAGCCCCGAAGGCAAAATTTACCTCCCTGTACGGAAGGCTGGTACGCCAAAAGTGGTTTCATTATCGACTTTTTAAGTTCTAACCCGGTGACTTCATATTGCCCCGTGGCTAGGAATGGTTCACATTTTAATTTTAGGTGAGTGAGTTTCATTAACCTCGCTCTAGTGCCCGAAGCACAATTTACTATGTGTCCTATTCTCAATAGTTCCCCGTAGCACATTTCGTCTCTCTCTCTACTCTATAATAGTGCCCGTAGCACATATGTACCTAACTTATAGTTAGTACATCAAAGTTAGCAATAATAATGCTATATGTTACAGACAGGCAAATGTCTGAACTTACCTTATTAGTTTCTTCCCTTTTGCCTTTCTGGATCTTTGATCGCCCTGCCTGTAGGTCGATTTTGGGATTCTACAGACAAAATCTTGTCTGTTAATTTCATTTCTATTTATAGCCTTTATTTTTCATTAAAAAGCTTAAATAAAACCTATTTATAACTTTTTAGGCTTTATTTATCATTTTCCCCATTTTTCTCAACTTTTGTAAAATTACGATTTTGTCCCTATATTTTGACAAAATTGCAATTATACCCCTAACGGAATTTTCTTAATCCACACTACATTTTTTGCTCTTAGGAACTTTTCTGACTCTTTTCTAATCATTACCGGATTCGTTTCTATTTTATTTCTACTTTTCACCTTCCCGACCCTCGAGAAGTACTATTCTGACCCTTACGTCGGTTCAGTGATTTTCTATCGTTTCGGAGTCTCAAATGGACGTTTTACTAGCATTTAAAACGTTCATCTAGACGTTCCCGATCGAGGTCTCCGAGGCTCGGATTTTCCGTACCCGACTCAGACCTTTATTTGGTTTCCCAAAAATGCCCCCCCCCCTCGGGTTCGATTTTTCAATTTCACTCGCATTTTACATTTTTAAGGGGATGGGTTACTATTCACGAACCACCCCTTAGGTTTTCCTTATTCAATTTCCCTTTAGGGACTAGGGTTTCCGACCTGACCCTAAACTTTTATTTTTAATTCCCTTTTTACCCCAAATGCTGTTTTCGAAATTTCGACAGCATTTCGGCGTAAATTTAAGGCTACCGGCGTTAGGTACGCCTCGAACCATATGTACCTGCCACGTACTATACCACAAGCCTATTTTATGTAAAAGCTTTCCAAACTTTTACATAAAAGCTCACAAAATTTCAATTCACATTTCGAACCACATTCCACAAAATTTCTTTCAATTTTTGCCCTCGGTTTTGGCCACGGTTTTCACACTCAAAACCTAACCAAAACTTTTCAATTTTTCGACCAAATTTTTTGAGCTATTCCAATGTCATTATCAAGCACATTTTCAAGCCAATTTACATGCATTTTTCAACAAAATTCCTAGGGTTTTTCATCATTACAACCCACAGCCATTTAAGAGAAACATGCACCAAATTTTTTTCTTTCATGCTTTCAATCACAAATCCATCCTTTCCTTAATTCAATGCATGAATTTAACTATCCAAACATCAAGTAAATTATGCAAAAAATTTTCCCCAAACCCTAATTAAACCCACAGCCATATTAGGGTTATTTGACACCAAATTTTTTCCAAGCTTTCAATCATACAAATCATGTTTTACATTTAATCAAAACATGATTTAAAGCATTTTAACACTTAAACCACAATAATTCATCATTGACTACACTTGGTAACCCACGGTTTTACCCTTGGAAAACCAACCAAAATTTTGTTTTTCTTTAAACAAAATGCATGGTTTTTCTTCTAATCACACCCTTAACAAAACCCAAGCACCAAATCAATCAAAACAAACCAAAAATTTTTCATACTTTACACTATTCATTCCACAGATTTTAGGGAGAAAACAAGCCAAAATTTACAAACTAAAGAAAGTTACCTTGCTTTCTTGCTTCCTTTGTCTTCAAGGAAGGGTTTGACACAAATTTTGTGAGGAAAACTTGAAGTATTTACTTGGTTTCTCTTTGGTTGCTCACGGTTCCTCTTGGGAGAGCACTTAGAAACTTTTTTCCTTATGTTTTTGGCTTTGTAATGGCTACGGCCATTTTGTTCCAAAAGTTGCCAACTTAAACTAGTAAGGAAGCCAATTAATCTGGCTTTCAACCAATGAGAAATCAACACTTATCAAGCCTATTTCTTTCCAAATTTTTCAAAAAATAAAATGATGGAATTTTGGCCAAATCTTAGCCTTTAGATCAAAAAGTGATTAAATCTTGGCCATTAATGCCACCAACCACCATAATTTTCCCATTTAATATTTTGGCTTGATGATGTCGCAAATGTAAAGCAAAGTGTTGACTTTGACTTTACTATTCATATTAATTCGACTACTTTTTGACCGATACCGGTTCGAGTCAAAATTTTCCTAAAATCGTCCCGGCGGGTTATTGAGATCTCCTGTGTAGTCGGATCAATTTATACTGCTTCCGTTTGATCAAAATCAATCTCAGTAGTTTTTCATCTTTTAGTGCACCGGTTAGGATTTTCAATGCCGTTTTTGACACCGTTCCACCTGTTTCAACTCAGTGAATTTTTCAAACACTGAATTCTTACTCGTCAGTATTGTTAGAACATTTTAATACATTCTAAACAATATAGATACATTTATTTCACTCTTTAAATAGTACAAATTGTTATATACATACATTTGTATATTTTCTTCCGAGAATGCCTGAATTTCCCAGTTGTCACATTCACCCCTCCTTATAAAATTTTCGTCCTCGAAAATTAGAACAAGTGGGGGTATAAACTCCTCATCTCATCTTCTCGTTCCCACGTAGCTTCTTCAATGTTGTGGTTTTTCCACAAAATCTTCACTAGTGGGATTTTCTTATTCCTCAGTACTTTCTCTTCACGAACCAGTACTCGAATAGGTTGTTCTTCGTATGTTAAATCCTCGTGGATCTGAATAGGTTCATGCTTCAATACATGGGACGGATCTGGTATATACTTTCTCAGCATCGACACATAAAATACATTATGCACTGCCGACAATTCAGGAGGTAACGCTAATCTGTAAGCGACCTTTCCAATGCGTTCAATAATTTCATAAGGTCCAATGTATCTTGGACTCAGTTTCCCTTTCTTACCGAAACGCATAATCCCCTTCATAGGCGATAACTTGAGAAACACAAAGTCTCCTTCGTCAAACTCCAAGGATCTTCGCCTCTTATCTGCATAACTCTTTTGTCGACTTTGCGCAATTTTCATTTGACGCTGAATTCTAGCAACTGCATCGGAAGTCTCTTGTATGAAATCCGTCTTATGCAACTGCTTCTCTCGTAAATCATACCAGTATAGTGGTGATCTGCACTTCCGTCCATACAAAGCCTCGTAAGGTGCCATACCTATGGAAGCTTGGTAGCTATTATTGTACGAGAATTCAATTAATGGTAACTTCTCGTTCCAATTTCCCACAAAATCCATTATACAAGCTCGAAGCATGTCCTCTAACGTCTGAATTGTCTGCTCCGACTGTCCGTCTGTTTGCGGATGGAATGCCATACTGAGTCTCAATTCAGTACCCATGACTTCTTGCACACACTTCCAGAAATTCGAAGTGAATCGTGCATCTCGATCTGATACAATGGATTTTTGTACTCCATGTAATCTGACGACATGAGCTACGTACAACTGAGCAAACTTTTCCAACGAAAAAGTCATCTTGATAGCTATAAATCGTGCCGTCTTGGTCAGTCTGTCCACAATAACCCATATGGCATCATAACCTTCTCGGGTTTTTGGGAGTCCCACTACAAAATCCATCGTAATGTGTTCCTATTTCCATTCAGGATTCTCCAAAGGTTCCAATCTTCCTGCTGGATGTTTATGTTCCGCTTTGATTCTCTGACAGGTCATGCATTTGCTCACGAATTTCGCTATATCATTCTTCATCCCTTTCCACCAGAACTGTAACTTCAAGTCCTGATACATCTTGCTAGCTCCGGGATGAACTGAATATGGTGTCTCATGGGCTTCTGACATGATCCATCTACTAAGTTCCTCATCAGCTGGAACATTATCCTTCCTTGATAAAGGATCATTCCATCCTTGGAAATTCCTTCTTGAGAACTTGTCATTCTTAGATCTCGTCTTTGAGCTTCCTCTATATCCTCAAACAACGATGATTCCACTTGGAGGGCAGCTAGTCTTCTAGATATCAGCTCTAAGTTCAAGGAATTTATCTCGTGCTACAATGGCTTCGGAAGCCTTTTTATCGGTAGCTGGTGCGATATGGTAGACTTTCTACTTAGAGCATCCGCTACACGGTTGGCATTTCCTGGATGATATAGGATTTCACAATCATAATCCTTCATCATTTCCAACCATCGTCTTTGTCGCATATTGAGCTCCTTTTGCGTGAAGAAATACTTCAGGCTTTGGTGATCAGTAAAAATCTGACATTGAGCTCTGTAGAGATAGTGTCACCAAATTTTAAGTGCGAACACTACTGCAGCAAGTTCAAGGTCATGCGTAGGGTAATTCTTTTCATGCTCCTTTAATTGACGAGAAGCGTAGGCAATCACCTTGCCGCCTTACATCAGGACTGCTCCCAATCCTATTTTAGATGCATCACTGTAGATCACAAACTTCTCCCCTTCAGTAGGAAGCGTAAGGATTGGTGCGCTTGTCAGCCGTCTCTTTAACTCCTAGAAACTTCTTTCGCATTCCATAGTCCACTCATACTTGCTTTCCTTGCGTGTAAGAGCAGTAAGAGGTGCAGCTAATCGCGCGAATCCCTCTACAAACCTCCGATAATAACCAGCTAGCCCTAAGAAACTGCGTATTTCCGTTACACTCTTGCGTGTAGGCCACTAGTTAATTGCATCTACCTTTGTCGCATCTGCAGCAATACCTTCCTGGGATACAACATGTCTGAGGAAATGTACTCTGTCCAGCCAAAACTCGCATTTTGAGAATTTGGCATACAGTTGATGCTTCCTTATCGTATGCAACATGATCCCCAGATGCTCCTTGTGCTCCTCATGAGTCTTTGAGTATATAAGAATGTCATCAATGAATACAATGACAAACTTATCCAAATACTCTTTAAAAATTCTGTTCATTAAATCCATGAACGCTGCCGGTGCATTTGTTAATCCGAATGGCATTACAAGGAACTCATAATGACTATAACGAGTCCTAAATGCCGTCTTAGGAATATCACTTTCTTTAATTCTCAGCTGGTGATATCCTAATCGTAAGTCGATCTTGGAAAATTCCGCTGCGCCTTTTAACTGGTCGAATAGGTCATCAATTCTAGGTAACGGATACCTATTTTTGATCGTAACCTTATTCAACTCCCGGTAATCAATGCATAAACGGAATGTTCCATCCTTTTTCTTGACGAAGAACACAGGTGCACCCCATGGTGAATAACTCGGCCTGATGAATCCCTTATCCAAAAGCTCCTTTAATTGTTCCTGCAGCTCCTTTAACTCCACTGGAGCCATGCGGTATGGTGCTTTGGAAATAGGTGCTGTTCCAAGTATTAACTCAATTTCGAACGATATTTCTCTCTCTGAAGGTATCCCTGGTAACTCTTCTGGAAATATGTCAAGAAATTCCTTAACAACGGGAACATCTTCAGGTTGAAGCTTCTGTTCCTCTGTAGTATCCATCACATATGCCAGATATCCCATGCAACCACTGGCTATCAGCTTGCTTGCTCTCAGCGAGCTGATCATCATCTTTCTAGGGTTTTCGAGAAGCATCGATATACTCGAAACTCTTTTCTTCCTCGAGTTGGAATACTATCTTTTGATTTCGGCAGTCGATTGTAGCTTGATATTTCCCTAGGAATCCATGCCTAGAATCACATCGTAATCCACGATCTTCATTACGATCAACTCAGCATATAATTCCCTATTTGCCACATATACTGGTACATGAGGTAGCCAGTAATTGGACAATAATACTTCCGCAGAGGGTAAAGCTGTCTTAAATACTCTTCCCATATAGTCCTTAGGAAATCCTATCTTGTCAACAAATTCATAGGAAACAAAAGAATGCGTAGCACCGGAATCGAATAGTACAGAGGCTAAATGACTAGCGAGAGGAAGCTGACCTGTCACCACGTTTGATGTTCCCGCCTCTGCATCTTCCTTGCTGTAGGCCATCACACGAGCATCAGCACGTGGCACACGCTCCTAGCGTTGCGGCCTTACTGGGGATTCTTCAACTCTGGCCTAAAGGGAATGAGCTTATGGGCATGTCTGGTGTGGTTGGGAAGTGCCTTGTCCACTCTGCCTATTGTTTGGACAGTTCCTGGCATAATGGCCTTCCTTTCCACATTCATAGCAAACAAATGGCCCATATCTGCATTGCCCAGAATGTCTCTTCCCGCATGTAGGACAATTTTGCACATTGGATTCCGCATTACCAGCTGTTCTTCGCTGCTGGTTTCGATTATTTCCCTGGCGATTTCCAGAAAAATTGCCTTTCCTCTTGTTTTGCTGGGATCCTTGATTATTGCCCTGGCTTGGTTTAACATTCTGATTTGGCTTGCTAGATTGACCAACATGTGTAGACTTAGCCAAAGCCCTCTCCTTCTTCTTAGCCTCCCAGTGCTTCTCTCTTTCCTCCTTCTGTCGAGCTACGTGAAACTCAGCTCTGATGGTCTGACTTACACAATCTACTACAGAAGTAGGCGGTACCTGCCCAGTATCTACCAATGCAGTAATTTCTGGCCTGAATATCCCGATCATTTTCTGTATTTTTTCCCTCTCAGTAGGGACTACATAAGGGCATAAACGGGATAACTGGTCCAACTTTCGACAAACTTCGCTCACCGACATATTTTCTTGCGTCAATTCTGAGAATTCTTTTTGCTGTTGTCTCAGAGATGCAGGGTCATAATATTTTTGGTTAAATTCTTCCAGAAATTCCACCCAACTCATGGTAGACACGTTTCTTCTCATTCGCACAGTGTCCCACCAAAACTGAGCATCTTTTCTCAACACAAAAGACGCACATGCGACCTTCTCCCGGTCAGTTAGGTTCATGAATTCCATGATTACTTGCAAGGATGACAACCAGTCTTCAGCCTCTAGAGGATTCATAGAACCTTCAAATTCTGGCGGCCTCATATGCCTGAATCTTTCATAGAGGGGTTCCAGATTTAATACCGGTTGCGGTTCAGGAACTCTCTCATGTACAGTAGCTAGAGGGATAACCGGATCTACCTCAGCTTCCTGTTCTACTTGGGTACCCTCAGAACCTTGTCTCTGTTCTAACTCCTCTACTCGTTGTCTCAGATTAGCATTTTCCTGCATCTGAGCTTCTAGTAGGGCTTGTATCTGATCTAATCTCTCCATGAAATTAGGACGTCGTTCTCATCCTTCTGGTCGATTTCGCAAATCCACCATCTTGCCTATTATCCTATTATGGCACAATAATTCACCATTAGCTTTTCCATCACCACATTCATAAAATCATATAAATTTATGAAATTCAGGGTAATGTAAAGCCACATCATCGTAACACATCATCGTACAACATATAATAATTTTGATATTTCATTCATAGCAAAACGTTTATATATCATACCTAATCATCACCAGTCATATATACATCGGACATTATATACATCTTGGCCATAAGTCTATACAAAAGAGCTTTTCTCTATAAGCTACTTATGTACATGCATACATCTACTGGTCACACATCCCCTGTGTCTGGGACTAGAGGATGTTCTTCTGGTTCCTCATCGTCATCTGGATCATCTGAGTCATCACCACCCCTAGGCAATGCTCCCTGTCCTGAGTCATCACCTCCTCGTGGTCTAGACGGTCCGGCCTCATGATCGTTCATCATTCTTCTCGGCCCAAAGATGCGTGCCAACATCTCATCTTGACCCAGTGTCTCTCGTCGACTCTACGTCAGATGCTCAATCAAAATCTCCCTCTCGATCATCCTGATTGTCACTACAAACTCTTCGAGCATAGGAAGATATAGCTTAATCACCTTTTGTCTCAACTCCATAAGTAAACCGCTGCAGAACAGCTCACAACAGTTTGCTTCAGTGAGGTTGGGCAACGGACATCTCCTCCTAATGGTCTCCTCCAATCGTGCTGCGTAAGACATAACTGTCCCACCAGACAACATGACCATCCTCTCTGTCTGGAGAATATAGTCCCTAACCTCATCGAATCCAGGATATGCAGGTGTATCTACCTCTCGTCTCTCTGGAGGTACTGGAGCAGGTGCCGGATCCCTAGGCGGAAACTGATCAGCCAATCGCTGACAGAACTCAGCACAACTGAATCCCAATAGAATCTCCTGGTCACAATACTCCTAAAATACTCGAGCATCTCCCTAAAACATACTGATGGCCAATTGGATCCACATCTCTCGATCGATATCACACACCACCATAATCCTTTCTATGGCATGGAGCCAGTTCTTCGTCTCCATTGACTGTCATCCACCATCAAACACAGGGGGACTACTAGCTCTGAATGCCTATACTGCCCGAGCCGAAACTCTCACCCCAATATGTTGGCGTCGACCAACAACTGGAATGTCCACTACTACAGGTGGATGAAGTACCGGTCGAGGCTGTACTACATCTATTGGAGCAGGTGCTGGTGCTAGTACTGGAGGTCTCTCGGGCACCGGGGGTCTAACTACTGGTCGTTGGGAAATAGACGGCCTCATTATAGGTCTCGTCCATACCCGTAACACCCCTCTCGGTCGTGGTAGCGGTGGTCTCACATAAGGAGGTCTGGTCATCTTGCTACCTATAAGATAATTATTTTCATATAAGAAAATAATTAACTAAACTTAAGTAAACTACTTACTTGGATAGTGGTGCAGGATGCGCAAAGTGTCAAATCAAGATATGGTCAACTCTGCTTTGATACCAACTATGGCAGCAGTTGGTACTCTAAACTAGACCAATCGTAATTCGGCTCTGATACCAAATGTGACGGCCCGCCCCTCGTAGATATCATACAATACTATTACAGTTAAGCTTTATCGCTAACTGCGATAGATTGTAGTCTTATGGGTCACCGGCTAATCTATCTCTCTTGTAAAACATGATGTTTTTGGGGAAATTTTTTTTTCTTTCTTTAAACATCATGTAAAACATTTTCCACTATTTACTTTGTTGGCAAGTACAAAGTAATTTACATAATATAGTACTTTCGTAAAATATATATTATTACAAAAGACTGTTTCTTTTTCCCTTCTCTTTTATCGCTCAGCAGAAAGACTCTGGCAGGACCATATCCCTAGCCTCTTATCCTATTTGACACGCGCCATCCCGTCCGCCATCCAGTCATACAAAGCTACTGAGCTAGTCGCTTACCTGCAACATAAGCAAAAATGGTGAGCTACAGGCTCAGTAAGTTCAAACATGCAAGAAAAAAAATTTCTATGAATAGTACTATTCATGATGATGAGCAACGTTGACCACTATTCATACGTGAATAGTAACTTTGACCACTATTTATTATGAATAATAAGTTTGACCACAACACAGTATATCAACAGTACATCTACCGTGATGTTAGTACCTTCACGAAACTGTCTTATGCTCAATTATGGCATAGTTTCAGTTTTAGGTAATTATCTTTGATTATATTCTGGTTTTGAGCTCTGGTTGGCAGTACCATTTAAGTGCGCATGACTGGGAGCAGTACATTAGTGCTGACCTCCACAGCCTTAATCTCATAGCCCCGAAGGCAAAATTGTACATGACTGGGAGCGGTACATCAGTGCTGACCTCCACAGCCTTAATCTCATAGCCCCGAAGGCAAAACTTACCTCCTTGTACGGAAGGCTGGTACGCCAAAAGTGGTTTCATTATCGACTTTTTAAGTTCTAACCCGGTGACTTCATATTGCCTCATGGTTAGGAATGGTTCACATTTTAATTTTTAGGTGAGTGAGTTTCATTGACCTCGCTCTAGTGCCCGAAGTACAATTTACTATGTGTCCCATTCTCAATAGTGCCCGTAGCACATTTCGTCTCTCTTTCTACTCTATAATAGTGCCCGTAGCACATATGTACCTAACTTATAGTTAGTACATCAAAGTTAGTAATAATAATGCTATATGTTGCAGACAGGTAAATGTCTGAACTTACCTTATCAGTTTCTTCCCTTTTGCCTTTCTGGATCTTTGATCGCCCTCCCTGTAGGTCGATTTTGGAATCCTACAGACAAAACCTTGTCTGTTAATTTCATTTCTATTTATAGTCTTTATTTTTCATTAAAAAGCTTAAATAAAACCTATTTATAACTTTTTAGGCTTTATTTATCATTTTCCCCATTTTTCTCAACTTTTACAAAATTACGATTTTGCCCCTATATTTTGGCAAAATTGCAATTATACCCCTAACGGAATTTTCTTAATCCACACTGCATTTTTGGCTCTCAGGAACTTTTTTGACTCTTTTCTAATCATTACCGGGTTCGTTTCTAGTTTATTTCTACTTTTTACCTTCCCGACCCTCAGGAAGCACTATTCCGACCCTTACGTCGGTTTAGTGATTTTCTATCGTTTCGGAGTCTCAAATGGACGTTTTACTAGTATTTAAAACGTTCATCTAGACGTTCCCGATCTAGGTCTCTGAGGCTCGGATTTTCCGTACTTGACTCGGACCTTTATTTTGTTTCCCAACAACCCCTCATTGGGGTCGGTTTTTCAATTTCACTCGCATTTTACATTTTTAAGGGGATGGATTACTATTCACGAACCACCCCTTAGGTTTTCCTTATTCAATTTCCCTTTAGGGACTCGGGTTTCCAACCCGGCCCTAAACTTTTATTTTTAATTCCCTTTTTACCCCAAATGCTATTTTCAAAATTTCGGCAGCATTTCGGCGTAAATTTAAGGCTACCGGCGTTAGGTACGCCTCGAATCATATGTACCTGCCACGTACTATACCACAAACCTATTTTATGTAAAATTTTTCCAAACTTTTACATAAAAGCTCACAAAATTTCAAATCACATTTCAAACCGCATTCCACAAAATTTCTTTCAATTTTCACCCTCGGTTTTGGCCACGGTTTTCACACTCAAAACCTAACCAAAACTTTTCAATTTTTCAACCAAATTTTTTGAGCTATTCCAATGTCATTATCTAGCACATTTTAAGCCGATTTACATGCATTTTTCAACAAAATTCCTTGGGTTTTTCATCATTACAACCCACGGCCATTTAAGAGAAACATGCACCAAATTTTTTTCTTTCATGCTTTCAATTACAAATCCATCATTTCCTTAATTCAATGCATGAATTTAACCATCCAAACATCAAGTAAATCATGCAAAAATTTTTCCCCAAACCCTAATTAAACCCACGGCCATATTAGGGTTATTTGACACCAAATTTTTTCCAAGCTTTCAATCATACAAATCATGTTTTACATTTAATCAAAACATGATTTAAAGCATTTTAACACTTAAACCACAATAATTCATCATTGACTACACTTGGTAACCCACGGTTTTACCCTTGGAAAACCAACCAAAATTTTGTTTTTCTTTAAACAAAATGCATGGTTTTTCTTCTAATCACACCCTTAACAAAACCCAAGCACCAAATCAATCAAAACAAACCAAAAATTTTTCATCCTTTATACGATTCATTCCACGGATTTTAGGGAGAAAACAAGCCAAAATTTACAAACTAAAGAAAGTTACCTTGCTTTCTTGCTTCCTTTGTCTTCAAGGAAGGGTTTGAGACAAATTTTGTGAGGAAAACTTGAAGTATTTACTTGGTTTCTCTTTGGTTGCTCACGCTTCCTCTTGGGAGAACACTTAGAAATTTTTTTCCTTATGTTTTTGGCTTTATAATGGCTACGGCCATTTTGTTCCAAAAGTTGCCGACTTAAACTAGCAAGGAAGCCAATTAATTTGGCTTTCAACCAATGAGAAATCAACACTTATCAAGCCTATTTCTTTCCAAATTTTTCAAAAAATAAAATGATGGAATTTTGGCCAAATCTTGGCCTTTAAATCTTAGCCATTAATGCCACCAACCACCATAATTTTCCCATTTAATATTTTGGCTTGATGATGTCATAAATGTAAATCAAAGTGTTGACTTTGACTTTACTATTCACATTAATTCGACTACTTTTTGACCGATACCGGTTCAAGCCGAAATTTTCCTGAAATCGTCCCAGCTGGTTCCTGGGATCTCCTGTGCAGTCGGATCAATTTATACTGCTTCCGTTTGATCAAAATCAATCTTGGAAGTTTTTCATCTTTTAGTCACCGGTTAGGGTTTTCAATGCCGTTTTTGACACCGTTCCACCTGTTTCAATTCAGTGAATTTTTCCAACACTGAATTCTTACTCGTCAGTATTGTTAGAACATTTGAATACATTCTAAATAATATAGATACATTTATTTCACTCTTTAAATAGTACAAATTGTTATATACATACATTTGTACATTTTCTTCTGAGAATGCCTGAATTTCCCGGTTGTCACATGAAGTACCGGTTGAGGATGTACCACATCTACAGGGGCTGGTGCTAGTACTGCAGGCCTATCTAACACCGGGGGTCTAAGTGCCGGACGTTGGGAAATAGACGGCCTCACAATAGGTCTCGTCCATACCCGCAACAATCCTCTTGGTCGTGGTAGCAGCGGTCTCGCATAAGGAGGTCTAGTCATTTCGCTACCTATAAGATAATTATTTTCATATAAGAAAATAATTGGCTCAACTTAAGTAAACTACTTACTTGGATTGCGGTGCAGGATGCGCGAAGTGTCAAGTCGGGATATGGTCAACACTGCTCTGATACCAACTGTGGTGGCCCGCCCTTCGTAGAGATCATACAATACTATTACAGTTAAGCTTCATAACTAACTGCGATAGATTGTACTCTCATGGGTCGCCGGCTAATCTATCTCTCTTTAAAACATGATATTTTTGGGGGATTTTTTTTTAAAACATCATGTAAAACATTATCCACTAATCACTTTGTTTACAAGTACAAAGTAATTTACACAGTACAGTACTTTCGTAAAATATATATTATTACCAAATAACTGTTTCTTTTTCCTCTCTTTGTTAACGCTCAGTGAAAAAACTCTAGCAGAACCATATCCTTTGGCTTTCCATCCCATTTGACACTCACTATCCCGTCCGCCATCCAGCCATACAAAGCTAGTGAGCTGGTTGCTTACCTGCAACATAAGCAAAAATGGTGAGCTACAGGCTCAGTAAGTTCAAACATGCAAGAAATAGAATTTCTATGAATAGTACTATTCAGCATAAATAGTAACTTTGACTACTATTCATCATGAATAGTAACTTTGACCACAACACAATATATCAACAGTATATCAACCATGATGTTAGTACTCTCACGAAACTGTCTTATGCTCAATTATGGCATAGCTTCAGTTTTAGGTAATTATTTTTATTTATATTCTGGTTTTGAGCTCATGTTGGCCATACCATTTTAGTGCGCATGACTGGGAGCGGTACATTAGTGCTGACCTTCACAGCCTTAATCTCATTATCATAGCCCCGAAGGCAAAGTTTACCTTCCCATACGGAAGGCTGGTACGCCAAAAGTGGTTTCATTATCGACTTTTTAAAGTTCTAACCCGGTGACTTCATATTGCCCCGTGGTTAGGAATGGTTCACATTTTAATTTCATGTGAGTGAGTTTCATTAACCTTGCTCTAGTGCCCGAAGCACAATTTATTATGTGTCCCATTTTCAATAGTGCCCGTAGCACATTTCGTCTCTTTCTCTATTCTATAATAGTGCCCGCAGCACATGTGTACCTAACTTATAGTTAATACATTAAAGTTAGCAATAATAATGCTACATGTTGCAGACAAGTAAATGTCTGAACTTACCTTATCCTTTTCTTTCCTGGACCTTTAATCGCTCGCCTTGTGGGTCGATTTTGGGATCCTACAGACAAAACCTTGTCTGTTAATTTCATTTCCATTTATAGCTTTTATTTTTTTATGAAAATGCTTAAATAAAACCTATTTATAACTTTTTAGGTTTTATTTATCATTTTTTCCCATTTTTCTCAACTTTTAAAAATTACGATTTTGCCCCTATATTTTGGCAAAATTACAATTATGCTCCTGACGGGATTTTCTCGATCTAGACTACACTTTTGGCTCTCAGGAACTTTTTTAACTCTTTTCTCATTCATTACCGGGTTTGTTTCTATTTTATTTCCATTTTTCACCTTCCCGACCCTCGGGAAGCACTATTCCGACCCTTACGTCGGTTTAGTGATTTTATCTCGTTTCAGAGTCTCAAATGGACGTTTTACTAGTATTTAAAACGTTCATCTAGACTTTCCCGATTTAGGTCTCCGAGGCTCGGATTTTCCGTACCCGACTCGGACCTTTACTTCGTTTCCCAAAAATGCCCCCCCCCCCCCCCCTCAGGGTCCGTTTTTCAGTTTCACTCGCGTTTTACATTTTTAAGGGGACGTGTTACTATTCATGAATCACCCCTTAGGTTTCCCTTATTCAATTTTCCTCAAGGGACTCAGGTTTTCGACCTGACCCCAAACTTTTATTCTCGATTCCCTTTTTGCCCTAAATGTCGTTTTTCGAAATTTCAGCAGCATTTCGGCGTAAATTTAAGGCTATCGACGTTAGTTACGCCTCGAACCATAGGTACCGACCATGTACTATACCAAAGTCCTATTTTATGTAAAAGTTTCCCAAACTTTTACATAAAAGCTCGCACATTTTCCAATTCACATTTTGAACCACAATTCTACAAAATTCTTTCAATTTTGCCCTTAGGTTTAGCCACGATTTTCATACTCAAAACCTAGTCAAAACTTTCCAATCTTTCAACCAAATTTTTAGGCTATTCAAAGGCTATTACCTAGCACATTTTTAGCCATTTTCCATGCATTTTACAATACAATTCTTAGAGTTTTTAACCATTCATACCCCACGGCCACTTTAGGTAAAAACATGCGTAACATTTTGTTTCCTGCTTTCCACCTCATAACCAACATTTCCATAATTCAATGCATGATTTAAACTATCCAAACATCAAGTTAATCATGCAAAAATGTTCACCAAACCCTAATTACACCACATGGCCATATTAGGGAATTTAGATACCAAAATTTTTTCCAAGCTTTCTAACCATGCAAATCATGCTTTCCATATAACCAAAACATGATTTAAAACATCACAACACTTAATTAACAACAATCCATGAACAACTACACAAGGTAAGCCACGGATTTACCATTGAAAAACTAAACAAAACTTTGTTTTTCTTTAAACAAAATACATGGTTTTTCTTCTAATCAAACCATAAGCAAAACCCATATACCAAATCAACCAAATCAACCACAAAATTTTTCATCCTTCAAGCCAACAAACCGACAGATTTTTTAATGAAATTTCAAGGAAAAAATGCAAACCAAAGATTGCTACCTTGATTTCTTGCTTCCCTTGACTTCAATGACGAGTTTGCTACCACTTTTGTGAAGAAGGTTTGAAATTTTGGCTTGGTTCTCCTTTGGTTGCTCACGGTTCTTTCTTGCCAACTCTTAGAAATTTTTGGCTTGTTTTCCTTTGAATTTGCTACGAGTTCCTTTTGTTCCAAAATTGCCGACTTATTTAGCTAGAAAAACCAATTAATTTGGCTTCCAACCAATGGAATTTCAACAGTTTTCATGCCTTTTCTTTCCACATTTTTGCCAAAATTAATTTGGCTAATTTTGGCCAAATCTAGGCCTTTAGATCATAAAGCAAATTGATCTTAGCCATTAATGCCACCAACCACCATTTTTTGCACATTTAATAAATGCTTTAAATAATGTCATAAATGCAAAGTAAAAAGTTTGAATTTGACTTCACTATTCATATTAATTCGACTACTTTTTGACCAATGTCAGATTGAGCCAAAATTTTCCTGGAATCGTCCCGGCGGGTTCCTAAGGTCTCTAGTGCAGTCGGATCAATTTATACTGCTTCCGTTTGATCAAAATCAATCCCGGAAGTTTTTCATCTTTTAGTGCACCATAAGCACCGATTAGGGTTTTTAATGTCGTTTTGACACCGTTTCACTCGTTTTGCTTCGGCAAAATTTCTCAATACCGAATTTTTATCCATCAGCATTGTCAGAACATTTTAATACATTCTAAACAATATAAATTTATCTATTTCACTCTTTAAATAGTACAAGTTGTCACACATATACAATCGTACTTTTTCTTCCGAGAATGCCAGAATTTCCCAGTTGTCACACATATACTAAATTTTTGAAAAAAAAAAAAAGCTAACTTACTTAGACAGATAAGGCAGGCGTATGGCGATGTCAGGTAGGGTGGCAGGAAACTGCTCTGATACCAACTGTGACGCTCCGTGCCCTTAGTGGCCTGGACCGTCACTAAAAACTGACTTGCTTGCTTTTCTTATACTTTCTAGCAATTTATACTTAACTAGATATCATAAAATTAGAGATTTATTTATTTATTTATTTAACATGTATGTATTTACTATATACGTACGTATGCTGATTACTATTCAAAAATACTATTTAACGATTACTATTTAAAAATACTATTTAACGATTACTATTCAAAAATACTATTTACCGATTACTATTCAAAAATACCATATAATGGTTACTATTCAAGCATACTATTTAACGATTACTATTCAAAGATATTGTCTAACAATTACTATTCAAAGTATTATTTAACCATTACTATTCAAAATACTGATACTCAAATTTGTGAAAGATAAACTCGCGGTGTCTCCATAACCTTGCCCTCACATCTACCTCCACCGCCACCATCACCTATTGGGAATTAAGCCATAGGACGCTTACCTACAGCATGAACACACTACGTGAGCTTTACGCCCAGTAAGTACAACATGTTTACCACAAAACATGTTTAAACATAGTACATACTTAAAACCATATGAGCAGTCATATATCACATATACCACTTTAACATATCACATATCACATATCACATATCATATCAATGATTATAAAACTTCACATAACATGTGCATCACAGAAACATCGTGTACTGAATGCATCTAGAAGCATGGTGAACTATAACTAATGCATGATCCGGTTATGTTCATTTATGCTTTAAACTTCTCTTTTCTTTTCTTGTCTATTTAGGGCCCATGTGTCAGTATCGTGCGTGCACAGACCATCGGTAACGCCTGTGGAAAAATAGCCGGAGAGCTATCAATGGATGCTCAACTTTCTGCTTTAACTTAAAATCCCTTCATTTGAAAGGGCCGGTACGACACGCTTACTACTTTTCGTCTTGTTTATCTTTTCTAGTCATATGCTTCTCTAAGCTGTCCCAAATCCTACATGGTAGGGATGTATGGCATCTATCTTGCTTTTTTATCAATCTACTTGATTGTGAAACTACATTCTCTTAAACATGAGGTGCAACATCGTGTGCATGGTATACATATTTTAACATACTATAAAAATATCATAGTATGTTACTTTGCTTGTTGGGGTGTGGTAGCCTACCGGGCTACTAAGGCTTGTTTGGTGTAATGGCCCACCAGGCCACTATGGCTTGTTTAGGGTAGTAGCCTACCGAGCTACTAAGGCTTATTTGGTGTGGTAGCCTACCGGGCTACACACACTATTTTACTTTGAAAAATTGTTTGGGTTGGCTTGTAAAAATTTTGGAAAAATTCCTTATTTTGAAACCGCCCCCTATCTCCCCGTTGGAAGGTGGGGGACATTTTTATGGAAACCTTGTTCATATTTTTAAAGTGTTAAAAACACATTTTTATTTTGAAGTGTATAAATTATATTTTAAAGCTTGCATTTTAAAGGTGGTTTTTGAACCACTTTTGAAAATTATTTTGAAACTTAGTCTAAATGACTTTGTTTGAAATTTTGTCAAACATGAAAGTTTTCGTCCTCAACAAGATGAACAAATCTCGTGTTCACTTCGGAGCCTAAATCTAACTCTAACGGCTCCTAATTTCATTAAACCCGCGGGCTTGGTGCCTAGTTTTTGGTAAAAATCCCAGTTTTACGTCTCTGTAAAAGTGGCTCAGTTTGAGACCTGAAACTGCCAAATTTTTGACACACACAGTGGTTTTCAAGGTCTTGATGAGATCTAAAACTTTCATGTTAAGCCCGAGAACCAGTTTAGACTCTAAGTAGTCCATTTCTAGCAAAACTCGAGACTAAACATTGGGTTCGGATTTTGTTCTCAGTTTTGGACATCGAGTGAAAATACTCTAAAAACCTATTTTAGGCTCGTTTTTTGCCGAGGCCTATTTGACACAAAACAACCGTATCGAAATTTCCTTAAAACATTGTGTTTTACCAAATCCCAAATTCGGAACCTAAGGGGGTCGAAATGGCCAAAATCTGTGCCCTCTCCCTAAGGACAGATTTGTGTCCAGCCACTAAAATGTTCATGCTCTCATTCGCACATAACCATTCATAAAAGTATAACGTAAACATAACCACAACCACATGAACTTAAAAATGATAATCTAAGGGCTCAACATGAACTTATTACAAACCATTTGCATAAATAAATACACATAAATGGCCTTGATCGAAACTTAAAACTAACTAACGCAAGATAAGGTTTTTCAGTTTATCTTTATGCCTTGAACCAAGCATGGTTTCAACTAGGCTTGAGGAACCAAAAATGGTCGTGGGAATCCAAAAGAATGGGGTCTGATTTTGCTAGAACAAATACCAAAAATTTCTTTTAAAAACCAAATCAAAACAGAAACTAAATACTATAAGGATCAGTTTTTTGAAGACTTACCCTTAATGTCTTAGAACGACTTAGATTTGAATCCTCCTAGCACAAGCTTGTGAGGTTTGATTTTTGGTAAGTTATGGTATGATTTAAAGCTTGAAAAAGTGAGGGTTTGGAGGCTTAAGGGGTTCGGTTGCAGCTAGGAGAAGAAGGGGAAATGAAAAGTGTTTTGGAAGCCAAAAAGAAAGGAAACAAATCACTTGTGTAAATTTATAGGCAAAATTGATCAACTTACTTAGACTTAACCCTACTTAATTGTCTACCAAATTAGCCAAGTCTTGGGAAAAATATGCTGCCCAATTTTAGACCAAGTGGGCGTGGGCTACTCATTGGAAGGAGGGAGGAATAAACAATTGTTGTTGACTAGCTTTTTAAAACCCTTGAATAAAATATTCAAGTGTGTCATGGCTAGGGAGATTATTTTAATGCTCACCTTTTGGGCTATGTGTGTAGCTGATTTCAACTGCTTTTGCAGTGAAGGGGCATGGAAATTTAAGGCCAAATTTTATCTATGTTGGTTTCTCATCGTAGTCTAACTTTATACTGCGGTGTTCGGTCCTTTCTCGACAATATTCCAATTTTCATCTGAAAATTGGTTTTCTGAATCCGATTTTCGTACTGTAAATTCCTGTTTGTTTTCTACTGTCTAAGAGCCCACTATCAGTCTAAATTACTGTTCACATCTTATACTGTGGTTGTGTCTACACTGTGTTATCCTTTTGCATGCAAACCAAGGCGTTCCGGGGCAAAATTTCAGACATAGTCTCTCTTGACTAATTTGGACGTGCTGATTCCATTTTTATCAGTTTTACGTCCATCGGAGGTCATCTAGACCAGTTTTCAGGATCTGTGTGATCCCACCTCGAAAAATGTGTCAGGTACCCGATTGACTAATTTGGGCGTTCTGAGCCCAAATATATCAGTTTCAGGGCGAGTAAAGGTCGTCTTAACCCTCATCCTGATATTGCATATCTTTCAAAATAAAAATCTCATTTTGTACTCAATCAATCAGATCAAGTCTATTAACTGTTCATGTATCAGCTTTAGGTCAAAGTAAGGCCGTCGTGGCTAATAACTTGACACTGCGTTTCTCTCTATTCATTACCCATCGTTTTCTACTTAACTGACTAGTCTAAGTGCTCCGACTCTGATTTTGTCAGTCTCTAGGTGAGAAGAGGTCATCCGGATCATTTTCTCAATATTGTACCCTTGCTAGGGCTATCTCTCGCTATTGTGCTCAGATGTTCGGTCCGAGCGTACTGGTGATCTATTTACCAGTCTTGTGTCAAGAAATGGTCGTCCGGACCAGTTTCCTAATACTGCATGTCTCATTCATATACACGTAATAGGGTGGACCGGGTTCACTATCAGTCGCCCCTTTCACTGCATGAATAGTACTTAAACAGTATCGTATCTGTTTAGTCTATTCAATGGGAAATATATTATATTTTTCAACTTAATTACTCATTGCATAGTAATTAGGTTTCATGCAATTTGAGGGCCTATGTAACGGCTTTCTGCTCATTACACGGCCTCTAACACGGGCGTGTATAAGGTAACATGGGCGTGTATACACCAGACATGGGCGTGTACTAGCTGAAGTTTTTCAACACGACCCTGTTTCAAAACACGGCCTTCTACACGTTCACAACCCAAGCCGTACATAGCCTCTTACACAGCCGTGTTCTTGACCGTGTCTCTGTACACGGCCATGTTCAGTTACACAGCTTCACACACGTTCATAGCCCGAGCAGTACACAGCCTCTTATACGGTCGTGTACCTGACCGTGTTCCACTACACAGCTATGTATACTTACACGGCTACACACACATACACAGTCCGAGTGGTACACGGCCACTTACACGCCGTGTACTTTAAAAATTGCACTAAAATGCATCAAATGATTCTTCAATTTCTCATTAAATTGAAATTTAAAGTACATGATCGGGGTGGTCCTTACACATACTACTGAATAGGAAAATTATTATTCACCATATGTGAATAAAAAGTCATCAGCTCAGCAGACGACCCAAGGCCTTGTCCATTTTCACATCTAGTATATTGCTTTTAAGAGGAGACCCTTAACTCCTTATTAGAGCTATGATTCCGATATCTGTAAACAAACCCTCCATCGTATGCAAGTCATGCACCTAACGAACTGGTCTATAAGCTTACTACCTCTGAGACACTTTAGCCATTAGAACATCAAAGTACACAAGTCATGTACATGAAGTAGTTCATTTACTCAAGATTAAGGTTATTGCATAATGAACGTCAAAAGCAGATTGATCCACTCATAGCGGACTATGTAGATCAATCACGCTTTAGTCCCGGTCCAGTATGTCACCACCAAGCAACATATCTATGTCTCTACTCAGGAGTCTATGCTCCAGACGGTCAAGACAAATCGTCCCCACTATGGCTTTAGACAACATAATAGTCTTAACATAAGTTAGATGCTCGGTTTAACCCCATAGACTATGGACCATAATTTAGACTACTTACTTTAGAACATTGTCTTCTCACATACAAAAGTTCATTACATACAACGTTCTAACAGTTTTAACACAAGTAGTCAGTGAGCTATATTTGCTTACATTTACTTTAACATGTAAATAGTAAAAGGACAAACAGCAATGTAATGAATAACCTCTATATAATTTTATTATCCAGTTCAAAAATAAATGAAATACATCAAAATGTCTTTCATACTTAGGGCACTTCCTAACAAGAAGCTCAAAGATGAGACCCTCATCTAGAAAAGATTAGAGAAAAAGCCACTAAGGGGGAAGGAATTGAGTTAAGTATCCTCGAGGATGGAATGTTACTATATCAAGGAAGAATTTGTGTTCCAAATGATGAGGAACTTAAGAGGCGAATTATGACAGAAGCTCACAAGACTCCATATTCTGTACACCCAGGAGCCACCAAGATGTATCAAGATTTGAAGTTACAATTTTGGTGGAGAAGGATGAAAAATGATATCGCAGAATTCATTAGTGGATGTTTGACGTGTCAGAAAGTTAAAACTGAGCACAAGCATCCAGGAGGAAAACTGGAACCATTAAAGATTCCAAAATGGAAATGGGAACACGTTACCATGGATTTCATGGTAGGACTACCCAAGACACGAGAGGGACATGATGCTATATGGGTGATAGTTGATAGACTGATCAAGACTGCTTGATTTATAGTGATAAAAATGACATTTACTATGGAGAAATTAACAAATTTGTATGTAATAACTTGATTAGACTATATAGTGTTCCAAAGTCCTTTGTATCTAATCGAGATAGTCGCTTTACTTCTAAATTCTAGAAGTGCGTGCAAAAAGAATTGGACATGGAATTAAAGTTTAGCACTGTATTTCATCCTCAAACTGATGGTCAATTAGAGCGAACTATTCAAACGTTGGAGGATATGCTACAAGCTTGCATCATGGATTTTAAAGGAATATGGAATGAGAAACTATCATTGATAGAATTCTCATACTATAACAGTTATCAAGCCTCGATTGGAATGGCACCTTATGAAGTACTTTACAGAAGAAAGTGCAGATCCCCAATCTATTGGTATGATTTATGAGAAAAGCAACTGCACAAAACTAATTATATTCAAGAAATATTAGAAGCAGTTGAAAAGATTCTAAAATGGATGAAAATCGCACAATGTCGATAGAAAAGCAAACATTGATAAACGATGTAGAATTCTTGAATTCAAAGTAGGTGACTTTGTATTCATCAGGGTTGCACCTATAAAAGGTATTATGCACTTTGGAAAGAAAGGCAAACTTAGTCCAAGGTATATTAGACCATTTAAAGTAATCAAACGGATTGGGAAGGTAGCCTATAGATTGGCATTACTGCCTGATTTATCAATGGTGCATGATGTTTTTCATGTCTCTATGTTAAGGAAATATGTACTTGATCCTTCTCATATTCTGGAATATGAACCAATACAAGTTCAAAGTAACCTGTCTTATGAAGAGAAACCTGTGCAAATACTCACATGAGAAGATAAGGTACTTAGAAATAAGATGATCCCACTGGTCAAAGTACTATGGCGTAATCATGAAATTGAAGAGGCTACTTGGGAAAGAGAAGATGAAATGAAATCTCTATATCCCCGCTTGTTTTAAATTCTCGAGGATGAGAATTCTCTAAGGAGGGGTGACTGTGACGGTCGAGATTTTTATGGTTCTCGGATTTATGTATAGTATGACCAGATAATGTATTGATGTAAAAGGAAAAAATTTTAATTATATTCTAATATTTGAATAGAATTTATGAACGTTTTACAATGATATGGAGTCAAAAGACAGTGACAGTAATGAACAAGGATCGAAATGCTTCAGACAGTGCATTTTCGATACCAAAAAATGAAAAATTACTAAGACTAGAAATATGTAGCCGTAAACCCTGGATTGAAAAAGATGAAATATCTAGGGTTTATGGAAGGATTTAAATAGTTTTGATGAGTCAGAAGGCTTTGACAGTGTTCCGAGAGGTTAACTGTAAAGTTTGATCGAAAAGTCAAATTTTTGACCGATGAAGTTTAGACTGTAATTAGATTAAAATCCATATTGTATTAATTAATAATATTAGTTTATAATCATATGAAACCAAGGGATGAGATTAAATCCTACTTCAATTTAAGGGTTAAGATTTTTTTTTGGGAATTTTGGGAATTTTGACCAAAAGGTCAACATGGAAAGAAATGAAGCAAATTTACTGCTCCATGAGGTGGCCATGCACGTGGAAGAGGCTTAGAGGACAGCTGAAAATCAACTGAAAAGTATCCCAAAAAGTTTGCAAAAAGGTCCCTCAAAAGTTATAATTTGACCCCTAAACTTATGGAAAATTTCAATTTGGCCCCAAAGATATTTACTACCTTTTCTTATTAGATTTTTCACGTCCATTTCGGTAGGAAAATAGTAGAAAATTATCTCTTGCACTCCATTCACGTTATTGAGTTTCAAAATCCCAAAATTTCATAAAAACTAATGAGAAAAAGGTGTTCAAGCTTCAAAACTAAAGGAATTTCATACAAGCAACCACATAAGTTCTTCAAACCATGTTTTTATGTAGTTTTTTAAGTATTTTCAAGAGTATGGAGGTTGTAAAACAAAATGGTTAAGGGTTGATTTTGGTTGTTTGGGCAAAATCAAGTGGAGAAAGCTATTTTATGCTTGATTTTAGAGTTTTTGTGAAACTAGAAATCAATTTGAAGATAAATGATTGTTGTTCTCCACGAATGTATGTGTGGATAAAGATTGGGATATGCTCTGGGATTTTGAGCGAGTAAACAAATGGAAATTATGTCAAACGATGCATGTAGTGCAGTTTTGGCATAGTGGGAAAGTGAACTGTTAAGCCATTATAATTGTAATAGACCAGAAAATCCCAACAGTGCTACCTAGGATTAAGCTAGGTTTTGGAGGATTGGAAATCTCCAAAAATGATTAAAGAATAAATTTAATGACTGAGAAAGTGATTTTGGTCCAAAATGCTCAATATGGAATGGTTTCGATATCCGAAAAAGATAAGATATAAAAAATGGCAAGTCAAAGCAAAGATAAGACAAGATAAGTATTTTAGGATTTTTAAGAGTTTCAAGATTGAGTTAGATCAAATCGACTGCACGGATGGCTTGATAAGTCCTCCAGTGCGTTTCCTAAGAAATTTCATCATTTTTAGAAGAATGATGATGCTTTTCAGAACCAAAAACCCCAAGAGATTACCAAAGGTAAACCAAGAATGGGGAAAAGGACAAAAAATTGCGATATTGATTTTTAGCCAAACAATAATGAAACAAGGCAAACCGATCACACGAAAGGCCCTAGAAACTCACCTACGCAATTTCGGTGAAATTTCGTTCAGTTTAACTTTTGGTCAAACTTTGACTTTTGAATTAATTGAGTGAGGTCATGCATGATGTCACATGCATGATGTCATAAATCAAGAAAGAAATTTAGTGGAAAGTAATAGGATGATCCAATGGTTATGGTTTAAAGTGATTTTAATCCTATGGCTAAGATTTTGCGAAAAAGATAAGAACTTTTGTTTTTGAAAAATTTGAAAATTTTGGGAATTTTCTCCCATATTAAACCGGATATGGATTGCAAACTATAGTGTGGAAATGTGTTAGGTAGATCTAAGGGTTGGCATTTAAAGGAAGCTTGATCCAAGGGCTAGAAACTAGCTAAAATTTCAAGCAAAATTTTAAGAAAAAAAATGGGAAATTTCCCAATATGAGAACCGAATATGGAAGGATAGAATTGAGATTAATTAAACATGCCTTGGAGCCATTTGATTGGTCTAAAATTGTATGGATTTAGTGAAAATTTGAAAAGAAAAAAAATTGTGAATTGTTGCTAAAAGCAACCAGTGGATGGGGGGCTGTTTTTAGACTTCAAAACACGTTTAATAAGCTCCAAAAACTCCAGCAAATCAGGTCCTCTAAGTAGCCATGTAGCCGTGTGTCTTTTCCCCCACCAACCAAGCAAATTTCTTCAAAGAATTCTCTCTAAAGTCTTCCAAATCAGCCCTTTTCTTTTGGACTGTTTTAAGCATGTTTTGGGGGCTAAAAACTGGAAGCAAAACCAGCCAAAATCAGGTCCCATGGCTGCCCATGGGTACCATGGATTTCCTCCCCCTCTAAGCTTGTGTTTTTGCAAGTTTTGCATGAGAAATTGTCTACCGAGCACGAGGTTGATTTGTTAGTGAGGTAAGCTTCATTTCTTAAGTGTTTTTCTAGGTTTTGGTGAAGTAAAACCATGGGAGGGTGTGAGGATTTGTTACTGAAATTTTAAGCAAGAATCTTGTTGATTGTTGATTTAGAAACAAGAATTAGCATGTGGGTGAGATAGAGCATGAATTAGAAGTCTGAAATCAAAATTTAGCCTAGGTTTTTCCAAGGGAAAGTCGTGAATAAGTCAAAGTTTGAGAAAATCTTAGCTTAGGTTTTCATGAGAAAACCGTGAGTAATTGGAAGGTTGAAAACTGAATTTTTGGCTTAGTTTTCCTAAGAGAAAAACCGTGGCCAACAAGGAGATTGATTAAGTTTTTTTGTAAAGAAAAGTTTGAGAGTAAACGTGAATAAAAGAACCAAGGGTTAAAAATGGAAAGAATGAATGAAAAATGTCGATAGAAATGAATAAGTTTTTATGAGAATTTTTACGTAAAAATTTTAGACTTTTGCGTAAAAATTAAGCTTCTGGTATAGTACGTGACAGGTTAGAGAGGTTAGATGATTTTGAGGAGTTCCCTAAACGTCGAAAACCTAGAATTTAAGCCAAAATGCTGCCAAAATTTTTTAAGCGGCATTAAGGGAATTTTAGGAAACGAGAGGTGAAATTAAGGATCGGGGTGAAAACCGACATTCCTCGATGAGTTAGGCTTGAAAAGAAGGAAGGACGTGTTAAGGATTAGCAAACTGTCCCTTCAAAACTCTTAAACAATGAAAAAGGTAGAAAAACGACCTTAGGGGCATTTTGGGAAACGAGGGGTAAAATTTTGGTTGGGGTAAAAACCCAAGCCCCCTCAATAACTAAGGTCTAGGAAAGGATGACGGACATTTTCAAGAGTAGTGAAACGTCTATTTGAGGCCTCAAAACGTTGGAAAAAGGAGAAACGACCCGAGGGATCAGAATAGTGCCACCTGAGAGTCGGGTGAAAAAATAAATAGTGAAGTTTGCATAATTAATGCTCCAAAAATTTATTAAGGCTTAAGAAAAATGAATTCAAGCTTTTTAGGTTTAGAAAATTGAGATGTTAAGACGAAATTAATACAAGTTGAAGTCTCGTCAAGAGCAAAATGATCATTTTGACCAAAAATTTCAAAAAAGTCCAAGAAGGGTCGTTAAGCCTTTAAGTTCATCGTTTTATGATTTTTGGGCTTAGAAAACCCAGTCTAAGCATTAAAATGACAAGATTCACAGTCAAGGCAAGTCACTATTCACATGAATAGTACTATTTATGATCAAAGTTACTATTCATGACCATTTTGATCAAAATTTTCAAAATGCTCGAAAAGGACCGTTAAAGCCTTAGAATAACTTAAATAGAATTCTTAAGACCAGAATCAAGCTTTAAGATGAAGAAAAGTAAGAAAACCCCGTTAAGGGCAAAACGGTAATTTTTGTTAAAGATTTGGAAAATAGTCAAAATGAACCGTTAGAGCTTTAAACATGATTCAAAGACTCTAATGAGGATTTTAAAGGCCAAAAGTAAAGTTTAGGTGAGAAAAATCCTGCTAGGGGTAAAATAGTAATTTTGTCAAAAGTTCGGGATACAACGGTCAATTTTACAAAAGTTAGCGGAAATGTGACAAATGAGTTTAATTAAGATTTTTAAGGCCAAGTTCAAGATTTTAAAACAAGGAATGTACATAAATGAAAATATGACCATTAGTTAAAATTACTATTCACGTCAAAGTTACTATTCATTATCATTTTGGCAAAAGTTGACCGAAAGGCTAGAAATGAGATTTTAGACCCCTAAGTTCATGATTAAGAAACTAAACATAGAATGATTACGTTTTAATAAGTTTTATACCATTTAGTATAAATTTTCATGTTTATGAATCCATCTTACAATATTAAAGCCTAGTTATAATTCGAAATTTCGACATTATTGTAAGGACGCCTAGCTAGCTTAACCTTAAATTTAAACTTACTCTTAAACTTGCTCTTCTTAACTTTACTCCTCTTGCCTTTACTCTTCCTGACTTTACTCTTCTTACCTTAGCGTGCTTACTTTACTTCTTATACTTCTCTTGTGACGCCCCGTGCCCTCAGCGGCCCGGACCGTCACTAAAAACTCTATTACTTAACTTGCTTCTTTAGCTTTTACTTATACTTTCTCTTTAAAACCGATACTTAAACTTGCTGAATTTAATACCATAAATTTAGAGGGATTTTTTTTTATATATACGCGTACGTATTTACTATTCACGTATGTATACTATTAAAATGCGGAATTTGAAAAACATAAGGATTTAAATTATACATACACAATTATATACTTGTTTATCTGATTACTATTCACCAGATACTATTTAAATATACTACTCATACATATACTGTTTACTGTTCTAAAATACCGTTTAACCTTTACTATTCAAAATACTATTTAACTGTCACCATTCAAAATATTATTTACTCATACTGTGCGGAAGAATACTCTGTTAGGAAATGCCCTAAGTATTAGAGACATTTTGATGTATTCATTTTGAACTGGATAATAAAATTATATATAGAGGTTATTCATTACATTGCTATCTGTCCTCGTCTTATTTACATGTTAAAGTAAATGTAAGCAAATATGGCTCACTGACTGCTTGTGTTAAAACTGTTAGAACGTTGCATGCAATGGACTTTTGTATGCGAGAAGACAATGTTCTAAAGTTAGCAGTCTAAATTATGGTCTATAGTCTATGGGGTTAGATCGAGCATCTAACTCACGTTAAGATTATTATGTTGTCTAAAGCCTTAGAGGGGACGGTTTGTCTTGACTGTCTGGAGCTGGACTCCCAAGTAGAGACATGGATATGTTGCTTGGTGGTGACATATTAGACCGGGACTAAAGCGTGATTGATCTACGTAGTCCGCTATGAGTGGATCAATCTGCTTTTGACGTTCATTGTGCAATAACCTTAATCCTGAGTAAATGAACTTCTTCATGTATATGACTTGTGTACTTTGATGTTCCAATGGCTAAAGCGTCTCAGAGGTAGTAAGCTTATAGGCCGGTTCGTTGGGTGCATGACTTGTATACGATGAAGGGTTTGTTTACAGATATCGGAATCATAGCTCTGAAGAGTTAAAGGTATCCTCTTAAAGGCATTATACTGAATGTGAAAATGGACAAGGCCTTGGGTCGTCTGCTGGGCGGATGACTTCTTATTCACATATGGTGAATAATCATTTTCTTAATTCAGTAGTATAATGGAACTTTAAGATAGCCTGATCAGTAGGATTAAACGGACTTTGACCTAAGGCTGATCATGGATATCATATGAGGGTTTTGCATATATGACAAAGTCATTGGATAGTAGCTCGTCACAGGCTTACGTAATACGGTATATAATTGGGAGTTCAGTTTCAGGTTTATAGTGGTGTGACTCTGAAACTAGTGATCATATGATTGAGTTGTTCGGTAAAAGAATGATGATCATATGGATTTGCTGGAGCCCGATTATATATGTCCAATCAGTCCCTCTACTAGCTCCACATAATTCCTTAACGTTTGGCAAATTGATTTGTGTATGCTATTGGCTAGTTTGTTATGCATGGATGGTGATGACACAGGATTAGGATGGTAGACAAGATTCTCTCCGGTTGGATTCAGATTTTGTTTTGGATAATAGAGTACACAATTATTCGAACTCCAAATAAAGTTGCCATGATTTTATTTGAGATTGGATTGGAGTTGTAGAAAATTATCCATGAGAACAAGAATTTGAAGCACAACCGTTTTGTGGAATTTGAAATTTGATTTTTGAAATTTGAAATTTGAAATTTGAATTTGAAATTTGAATTTGAAATTTGAATTTGAAATTCGAATTTGAAATTTGAATTTGAAATTTAAATTTGAAATTTGAAATTGGAAATTTGAATTTGAAATTCGAATTTGAAATTTGAAATTCAAATTTTGAATCACAGTCCAAGTGAGATTCGAATTTGTTGTGGAAAATCCATAAGGTTTGAAATTCGAATTTGAGTTGGATTTGGAGAGGATAATCTTGTTAGAATCCTACTTGAATTTTGAATCTAAATCCCAACAAAAGTGGACGAAATTTTCAGGATAATCCTCAAGAAAATTTCGGTTTTTTGTGGATAAGATTCAAGGGAAAAATTCAAGTTTCAATCCCAGTTGAATTTGGATTCTGTCCTCCTTGAAAAGTGGTCGAAAATTTGGAGGATCTCTCCTAGGAAAATTCGGTTATTTTGGATAAGGTTGAGATAAGATTCAAGCTTGAAAATCCTAGTGGAATTTTTGATTCTCCCTTATCCATAATGGCCGAAATCTTTAGGAGATATTCTCCTTGGAATTTTCGGATTTTTTGGGTTGAAAAAGGGAGATAAAATTCTAGTTAAAATCTTGTTTTGATTTGGATTGGATTTATCCTAAGAAAACCGAATTTTTTGTTGAGATTCTCCCTTGGAAAAGTTCGGATTTTTTGGTTATGGATAAGGGAAAATATCTTTTCCTAATCCAATTCAAATTCAAAGAATCACCTCATGCAGGTCTATAAATAGAGGTCCTGCCACTCCAGTTCTCTCAGACTACAGACTCTCAGGTGAGCAGGCTTATTGTTGCACAGCTCATCGTGACAATAAAGTTCTTTAGAGATCTGGGTGGTCAGAAGAAGACTAGCAGTGCTAGCATACCGATCGAGGTTCATAGTGCCCATACACTCAGCCATTTGGGAATTGGAGAATAGTAGAGAAGGCTAGTTGGTTGAAGCCTCCAGTCATTCTCCTCCTGCAAGATTGGCGTCCTTGAGGTATGAGTTTTAATTGTTGTTGGTTTATTGTATATGGCATCATGAGATATTTAACGATCTAAAAATTTTTATTGTTCCGCTGCACTACTCTGATACGTTTTTACCGATTTATTTTCCTACAATTGGTATCAGAGCCATCTCATGACTATGCCATGTACATAAATTAGACAATTACTTAGTCTTTTTGTTTATGTATGGATTTGATATTTAGAGGGTGGCATTCTAGGATTCCTTTATATTATGATCATGGATTATGTATAAAGTATGTGATTATTTTAATTTTCTGAATTTTTATAAGCATGCTTGTTTATGCCGGTTATGGTTCCTTAGAATTTAGAAAAATTGTATCTAGGAATTTTTATGTAACCATGGGAGTAGTTTATTAACACTGTAATTTTCCCATGGATTTTAATTTTTGTCTCTTAGAATTTTTATGGTTAGAATTTTTGTACACCGGAAACGATTTAGGAAATTTTATGTAATTATTCTTGGAGGAGATTGAAGATTGAAGACCGTAATTTATTTTTCCCAAAGTTAAATTTGATTTAAAGATTGAAATTTTGATTGTGTGGAAAATTTCAATTTAATTGGGATTCAAATTAATTTTTGGAGATCCTAATAGGTAAATTGGAATATGGCATGAAAATCGAGACACGACCCCTCGGGATAGGCCGATGGGCCTTGGTGGGGCTGCAGCCCATACCCTCGGGCAGGATGGGGCTGCGGCAACCCCTGTGCAGGCCCACACCACCCACGGCCCCAGGCTTGGCTTGCAGCCAGGGGTGGCCGTGGCCTGCCCAAGGCTGGCCGCGGCCTGCCCAAGGCTGGCCGCGGCCTGGGCGTGCAGCTTGGCGTTGCAGGCTTGTCCTGCAGCCCGGCAGGGCTGCACATGGGGGCGATCGTGGGCTGCCAGCCCCTCCGAGGTTGGTGGCTGCCCACGGCGGCTGCCGCCTACGGGGGCGGCGGTCCGACGGTCCAAAAATCAGAAAATTTTGATTTTTAAATTTGAGATTTAATTTTAAATCATGTTTAAAAATATGTAATTAAAAATTTCAAATTTTTTGAAATTACATATTATTACACATGATGTTTAAAATTGTTTAAAATTTAAAATTTAAATTTAAATTTGAAATTCGAATTTGGAATTTGAATTTCAAATTTAAATTTTTTGGATATTTAAATTTTAAATAATTCTTGGGATGAGAAATAAATGGAGAGGCTACATAAAGATGGAACAGAATTCAAGACCCAAAGAATGCTTTGGATGGAATTTTGTAATCTTTATTTTCTTTGTTCTAGGATGAAACCATAACTTGGTTATTCTGTCAATTATTTTTTCTGTGATATGTCATGGATGTATAAATATGTATTGATGGATGTTTTGTATGCATATTTGATAACATGTCATATAGGATAGGTGAGTGCCGCTCATACTATATTGATCATACATAATTTGTCAAAACTTGCATGTTTTTCAAAATATTGAGTGGGAGAGGGTTTCAAACAAAACCCACGGCCTCCATTGTTGATCCATATGTGAAAGCATGGTAACGCCTCGCGTCAGTTCTACCCTGACCACACCCCTCGGTAGGTGTTTACCGCCGCTGGTATACTAGATTGGATCTCCTATGTGGAAAACATGTTCGGGTACGATACTATTCATGACCACCCCTCGGTGGCTTGGTAGGACGTGGATCGGGCTACGTAAACAATGGTTATACACTCAAGACTCATTTAGTTATTAACCTTCCCTAGAAGCTCTGTTAACTAAACTGGTGGCCAAATAAGCGGTTATTAATATATGTCTTAACCTTGGAGGATTTAAGGCAACATATATTAATTGGACGGGGTCCATGTTCCAGCTATTTGTTCTCATGACCACCCCTCGGTGGCTTGGGGCAATAGGTGCTGAGAATTACCGTTGCAATGCTACATGTTTTTCAAGTTTCATGTAGTAACATACTTGTATGTTTTATTTGCTAAATTATCTGTATATTTGCTTGGGCTTTGTAATGATGTCTAGTATAATTTTATTTCAGTTCAAAATGTCACCGACACCCCTCATTTCAATACTTACTGAAAATAAGTTGAATGGCGACAATTATAAAGACTGGAAAAGAAATCTATTAATAGTTCTCAGTTGCGAGAGACACAAGTTCGTACTGGACGAACCATCTCCACCTGAGCCCAAACCTGACACACCACTTGAGGAGGTCCCGGTTGCCTTTAATCGTTGGAGAGAATCCAATGAGATAGCTCGATGCTACATCCTTGCTAGCATGACGAGTGCTTTACAAAAGCAGCATGAGACTTATCAAGTTGCTGGGGAGATCATGGAAAATCTGGAGGACATGTTCGGAGGCCAAGAAAAATTGGCTCGACAGTCCGCTATCACCAGCATTATGAACTCTAAGCAAAAGGCGGGTACTCCGGTGAAGGACCATATGATCACTCTAATGGGATTCTTCGCTGAGGCTGCCGAGAATGGTGCAGAGTTGGACTACAATACCCAGATCGAGATGGTGTTCAAGACTCTGTCTAAAGATTTTGTAGGGTTTAAGGCCGCATACAATCTGGCGACAAAGGAGTTAGGACTAACCGAGCTCATGAAGCAACTACAGGCTTATGAGCGGATGATCAGGGATGAGGATGTGGTCCGACCTAAAGGAGAGGCCAATTTGGCGGAAACTTCCAATCTCTCACGGAAGAGGAAGAGGCCAAATAAGAAGCAAGTGGCTTCTAGTTCTTCTAATCCTCCTGTCTCAGACGGGAAGAAGAAAAAAAAGAACAAAAAGCCAAAGGACCCTAAAAAGTCTAAATGCTTCCATTGTGGGAAGGTAGGTCACTTTAGGAAGGCTTGCCGGGAATTCCTAGCCGCCAAGGGCAAGGAAGGTAAGGAACTTCATTACCTGGAAGCGTGTTTGGTGGAAGAATCGAAAGACACTTGGGTCATTGATTCGGGCGCCACTAATCATGTTTGTGTTTCTATGCAGGGGTTCGTGGAAACGAGAAGTCTACATGATAGGAGCCTCTCGTTGCGGACTGGAGATGGTAGCTTTGTGGTGGCTGAAGCAGTGGGAGATGTTTACCTTTATTTTGATCAATTTAGGTTTATTTTATTGAAAGACTGTTTTTATGTTCCTAATTTTAGGAGGAACCTTATATCGGTAGCTTGTTTAATAAAGGATTCTTATTCAGTTTCTTTTAGTAAAAGAGTTGATATTCGTAGAAATAAGTCTTTTATCTGTTCTGGATGGATGGATGGAAACCTATATTTGATCAAACCTAAGATGTACTCACTGCTTGACACTGAATTAACTGATAACTCTAAAAGGTTGAAAGTTTCTCACTCTAACAAGGCGTATCTTTGGCATTTAAGACTTGGTCATATTAATCAGGATAGGATTCAAAGATTGGTGAAAGACGGTCCTCTGGAATCTCTGGAGGAGGTACGACTTCCCCAATGTGAGTCTTGTCTAGAGGGTAAAATGACTAAGAGGTCTTTTGGAGCTAAGGGTACAAGGGCTCAGGAGCTCTTAGAAATTGTGCATACTGACGTATGTGGCCCCATGAACGTCACAGCACGAGTAGGTTTCGAGTATTATGTCTCTTTTATAGATGATTACTCGAGGTATGGATATGTGTATCTGATGCACCGCAAGAGCGAAACCTTTGACAAGTTCAAAGAGTATCATGTGGAAGTGGAAAAGCAATTAGATAAATCCATAAAGACACTTCGATCTGATCGAGGTGGCGAATACCTCTCCGATGAATTTCTAGGACATCTTGTAGAGAATGGGATATTATCCCAATTGACTGCACCTGGTACTCCACAACAGAATGGTGTAGCCGAAAGGAGAAACAGGACCTTATTGGATATGGTACGGTCCATGATGAGTTATTAAATGCTGCCATTATCATTTTGGGGATATGCTTTATAAATGGCGTGCTATATTCTGAATCAGGTTCCAAGCAAATCAATTCCCAGAACTCCGTATGAATTGTGGCGTGGCAGGAAGCCCTCCCTTGGACATATGAGAATATGGGGCTGCCCGGCACATGTACTGGATGGGGATGCGAAGAAGTTGGAGCCAAGATCAGAATTGTGCATGTTTGTAGGGTATCCAAAGGGAACTAAAGGAGGTCTGTTCTATAACCCGAAGGAACAAAAGGTCATTGTCTCAACCCATGCGACATTCTTGGAGGAAAGTCACATGAATGAATTTAAGCCTCGAAGCAAAGTGGTGCTAGAGGAGTTATCGGGTGAAAGAACTGCTCCACAGATTTCGGTCTTGGACGCAAGTCCGAGTTCCAGTGAAAGACCTGCAGACGATCAACAATTTAGGGTGCCTCGTCGTAGTGGGAGGGTTTCGAAGAAACCTAATTTCTTCATGTATGATGCTGAGGTATACCAGGCCGAGGCTCATGAGCATGAGGAAGATCCGGTCACATATGATGAAGCTATAAATGATGTTGATTCTAAATCTTGGAAACAGGCTATGAACAATGAGATGGATTCTATGAAATCCAACTCTGTTTAGGAACTTGTAGATTTGCCGGATGGGATAAAACCCATTGGATGCAAAAGGGTCTACAAAAGAAAGAAGGATGCGGAAGGGAGAGTGGAAACTTTCAAAGCTAGACTGGTTGCAAAGGGATACACGCAAAAGGCTGGAATCGATTACGAGGAAACCTTTTTGCCTGTTGCTATGCTGAAGTATATCCGTATTCTTCTGTCTATTGTTGCGGCTCTCGATTACAAGATCTGGCAAATGGATCTCAAGTCGACATTCTTAAATGGCCATCTTGAAGAGTGTATCTATATGATACAGCCCGAAGGGTTCGTAGCGAAAGGCCAAGAAAGGAAAGTCTGCAAGTTGCTTAGATCCATTTATGGATTAAAGCAAGCATCCCGCTCATGGAACCAGAGGTTTGATCAAGCGATTAAGACATTTGGTTTTGAGTAGAACGTTGATGAACCTTGTGTTTATAAACGTATTAAGGATGGAAAAGTGGTCTTTCTGATACTCTATGTCGATGATATACTACTCATTGGGAATGATGTAGGGAACTTATCATCGGTCAAGCTTTGGTTACACCAACAGTTTGACATGAAGGACTTCGGAGAAGCTAATTATGTTCTAGGTATTCGTCTCTTTAGAGATCGAAAGAACAAAATGATAGCCTTATCCCAAACTTCATACATAGATAAAATAATTGACAAATATGCAATGCAAGAGGCAAAGAAAGGCACACAACCTTCTATTGCCAGTGTAACTCTTTCATTGGATGACTGTCCCAAGACATCGGAAGAAAGAGAGCGTATGAGTAAGGTCCCTTATGCATCCGCTGTGGGTAGCCTTATGTACGCTATGCTTTGCACTCGCCCAGACATATGTTTTGCAGTAGGTATGGTGAGTCGATATCAAGCGAATCCTGGAACCAAGCACTGGCAAGCAGTAAAGCATATACTCAAGTATCTTAAGAGAACAAAGGATTATATGCTGGTGTATTCTGGAGGGGACCTAACACCCGTAGGATACACGGACTCAGACTTCCAGACTTGTAAGGATTCGAGGAAATCGACATCTGGATCAGTGTTTTTACTCGGAAGAGGCGCCATTGTGTGGAGGAGCGTGAAGCAGGGCTGCACAGCTGACTCTACTATGGAGGCTGAGTATGTGGCTGCGGCTGAGGCATCTAAAGAAGCGGTTTGGCTCCGCAAGTTCTTTAGAGACCTTGAGGTTATTCCGGGTGTTGACAAGCCTATCACACTTTACTGTTATAATACAGGGGCTATTGCCAACACAAGGGAATCTCGGCACCACAAGAGGACTAAGCACATCGATCGGAGATATCATATTATTAAAGGGCATGTGGAGACAGGACAAGCGGATGTATGTAAGATCGCATCCGAGGATAACATCGCTGATCCCTTTACTAAGACTTTGGTGGCTAGAAGCTTTGAGAGGCATGTAGAGGCGATGGGGATGCGTAACATGGCACATCTACTGGCTTAGGACAAGTGGGAGATTGTTAGGAAATGCCCTAAGTATTAGAGACATTTTGATGTATTCATTTTGAACTGGATAATAAAATTATATATAGAGGTTATCCATTACATTGCTATCTGTCCTCATCTTATTTACATGTTAAAGTAAATGTAAGCAAATATGGCTCACTAACTGCTTGTGTTAAAACTGTTAGAACGTTGCATGCAATGGACTTTTGTATGCGAGAAGACAATGTTCTAAAGTTAGCAGTCTAAATTATGGTCTATAGTCTATGGGGTTAGACCGAGCATCTAACTCATGTTAAGACTATTATGTTGTCTAAAGCCTTAGAGGGGACGGTTTGTCTTGACTGTCTGGAGCTGGACTCCCAAGTAGAGACATGGATATGTTGCTCGGTGGTGACATATTAGACCGGGACTAAAGCGTGATTGATCTACGTAGTCCGCTATGAGTGGATCAATCTGCTTTTGACGTTCATTGTGCAATAACCTTAATCCTGAGTAAATGAACTTCTTCATGTATATGACTTGTGTACTTTGATGTTCCAATGGCTAAAGCGTCTCAGAGGTAGTAAGCTTATAGACCGGTTCGTTGGGTGCATGACTTGTATACGATGAAGGGTTTGTTTGCAGATATCGGAATCATAGCTCTGAAGAGTTAAAGGTATCCCCTTAAAGGCATTATACTGAATGTGAAAATGGACAAGGCCTTGGGTCGTCTGCTAGGCGGATGACTTCTTATTCACATATGGTGAATAATCATTTTCTTAATTCAGTAGTATAATGGAACTTTAAGATAGCCTGATCAGTAGGATTAAACGGACTTTGACCTAAGGCTGATCATGGATATCATATGAGGGTTTTGCATATATGACAAAGTCATTGGATAGTAGCTCGTCACAGGCTTACGTAATACGGTATATAATTGGGAGTTCAGTTTCAGGTTTATAGTGGTGTGACTCTGAAACTAGTGATCATATGATTGAGTTGTTCGGTAAAAGAATGATGATCATATGGATTTGCGGGAGCCCGATTATATATGTCCAATCAGTCCCTCTACTAGCTCCACATAATTCCTTAACGTTTGGCAAATTGATTTGTGTATGCTATTGGCTAGTTTATTATGCATGGATGGTGATGACACAGGATTAGGATGGTAGACAAGATTCTCTCCGGTTGGATTCAGATTTTTTTTTGGATAATAGAGTACACAATTATTCGAACTCCAAATAAAGTTGCCATGATTTTATTTGAGATTGGATTGGAGTTGTAGAAAATTATCCATGAGAACAAGAATTTAAAGCACAACCGTTTTGTGGAATTTGAAATTTGATTTTTGAAATTTGAAATTTGAAATTTGAAATTTGAAATTTGAATTTGAAATTTGAATTTGAAATTCGAATTTGAAATTTGAATTTGAAATTTAAATTTGAAATTTGAAATTTGAAATTTGAAATTGGAAATTTGAATTTGAAATTCGAATTTGAAATTTGAAATTCGAATTTTGAATCACAGTCCAAGTGAGATTCGAATTTGTTGTGGAAAATCCACAAGGTTTGAAATTCGAATTTGAGTTGGATTTAGAGAGGATAATCTTGTTAGAATCCTTCTTGAATTTTGAATCTAAATCCCAACAAAAGTGGACGAAATTTTGAGGATAATACTCAAGAAAATTTCGGTTTTTTGTGGATAAGATTCAAGGGAAAAATTCAAGTTTCAATCCCAGTTGAATTTGGATTCTGTCCTCCCTGAAAAATGGTCGAAAATTTGGAGGATCTCTCCTAGGAAAATTCGGTTATTTTGGATAAGGTTGAGATAAGATTCAAGCTTGAAAATCCTAGTGGAATTTTTGATTCTCCCTTATCCATAATGGCCGAAATCTTTAGGAGATATTCTCCTTGGAATTTTCGGATTTTTTGGGTTGAAAAAGGGAGATAAAATTCTAGTTAAAATCTTGTTTTGATTTGGATTGGATTTATCCTAAGAAAACTGAATTTTTTGTTGAGATTCTCCCTTGGAAAAGTTCGGATTTTTTGGTTATGGATAAGGGAAAATATCTTTTCCTAATCCAATTCAAATTCAAAGAATCACCTCATGCAGGTGTATAAATAGAGGTCCTGCCACTCCAGTTCTCTCAGACTACAGACTCTCAGGTGAGCAGGCTTATTGTTGCACAGCTCATCGTGACAATAAAGTTCTTTAGAGATCTGGGTGGTCAGAAGAAGACTAGTAGTGCTAGCATACCGATCGAGGTTCAGAGTGCCCATACACTCAGCCATTTGGGAATTGGAGAATAGTAGAGAAGGCTAGTTGGTTGAAGCCTCCGGTCATTCTCCTCCTGCAAGATTGGCGTCCTTGAGGTATGAGTTTTAATTGTTGTTGGTTTATTGTATATGGCATCATGAGATATTTAACGATCTAAAAATTTTTATTGTTCCGCTGCACCACTCTGATACGTTTTTACCGATTTATTTTCCTATATACTCACGGTGTATCCATAACCTCATCCTCACATCCACCTCCGCCACCATCATCGTCCCTTGATGTTTACGCTATAGGATGCTTACCTACAGCATGAACACACTCCGTGAGCTTTACGCCCAGTAAGTACAACATGTTAACCGCAAAACATGTTTAAAATATAGCACATACGTAAAATCATAGGCATGACATATATCACTTAATAAATCACATATCATATAAACATATCACATATCAGCTCACATATCATGTCATCACATAACATGTCATAACAGTGAATATAAAACTTCACATACTTTATGCATGACAAAAGCATTGTGTACTGTATGCACTCTACTGAAAAAGAAAGCATAGCGAACTATAACTAATGCATGGTCCGGTTATGTTCATTTATGCTTCAAACTTCTCTTTTCTTTTCTTGTCTATTTAGGGCCCATGTGTCAGTACCGTGTGCGCGCAGACCAACGGTAACGCCCGAGGTCAACTAATGCCGAAGAGCCATCAACTGATGCTCAACTTTTGGCCTTAACTTTCTTTAACTGGAAACCCCTTCGACTGAAGGAGCCGGTACGACACACCTACTTATTTCCATCTTGTTTAACTGTTCTAGCCATATGCTTCTCTAAGCTGTCCCCAATCCTACGCGGTAGGGATCTATGGCTTCTATCTTGTTCTTTCATCAATCTACTCGATTGTGAAACTATATGCTCTTATGTATGCTGTGCAGCATCGTGTGCAAGATACATACTTAAAATACTGGAAAGGCATCATTTTAAATTCATTTTATCCATGCTGTAGGCGGAGTTGTACTTACTTGTCAGCAGACAGTTTATACTCTCGCCTTCGTCACAATACAGGTACCTCCCTGTAATCATAATGCATTACATTAACATTCACTCTTAGGTCACCGTGGTCATTAGTGACTAATAAAAATTCTCGTTATGTGGTACCGATCCTTATCGGTACTAATTGCCCTCTTCTTAAGAATTTGATTTTCTAATCATTGTTAATTAATTTATTTACCCAATAAATTAATTAACATCGCTCTTAGGTCACTCTATCGTTAGAAACTAATAAACTTATCGTTGTGTGGTACCGATGCCTATTGGTACCCAGCTGCTCTACTTTGGGAAATTTGATATTTAATTTTTAATCGTGCTTGATTAATTTGTCTACTTGACAAATTAATCACTGTCTCTCACTATCCAATTCAGACTTGGTCCTTGACTGGCTAACCGACCAGTCAACTGACTGAATACCTCCCGTATGACCATTTAGCCTGTCGGGTTACCGTTACCGATGTAATCGCCCCAAATTTTATACTTAGATTGCACCCGTCCCTTGAGTGGTACTATTCTGACATAGGGGCCGTTTTCTTACATTACGAAATTTCTAATGGGGTGGTTCACTAATCCTTACAACGTCCGTCCTTCTTTCCCGGACCTAGGTTATCGAGGGGGCTCGGGTTTCCATCCCGATCACATTTTCAGCCCTCGTTTCCTAAAATACCCCTTTGTGCCGTTTTAGAAATTTCAACAGTATTTCCGCTTAATTTTTGGGTTTCCGGCGTTTAGGAAACGCCTCAAAACCATCTAACCTATTCTAACCTGCCACGTACTAAACCACAGGCCTAATTTTTACGTAAAAGCTCCGCTTTTTACGTAAAAATATTCACATTTCCTCACATTCTCTTTTTCGACATTTCATCCCTTTTTCTTACAATTCCTCAAGTCAGTAAACCATAATTAATACATAATTATTTCCAATAATAAATTGAGGAATCAAGGGATCAAAACCACTACCAAAATTGTCCCCGTCGGCGGTCGGACGAACCGTTCGGTCTCGACCGCACAATCTTTGAATCGGCGTTCTTCACTTTTGAAACTTCGGTTTGCAATTCCGATGCCGCAGATGTATCCGGAACGTCAAAAATAGGCCAACGGGCCATTCTTCAATTTTCAGTCTCCAGGTCGCCGTTGACCGGCGTTGACTGCCGTTGACCGGTCGTTGACCGGCGTTGACCACAGCGGCGATGGGAGTGGCGACCACCATCTTGAAGAGCTCGACGAGAGGAACCCATTGGTGGTGTCAATTTCACCAATCGAGACTCCTATCACCGGAAATCGGCCCTCAAAAAGTCGGCGATGGCGGCGGTGTTGGATCTTCATTTTTCGGCGTTGTTGCCTAAAATTGATTTGGGGCTTTTGATCTACGTGTTGTTCTGAGCATTTTGACACCGACCTTGCAACTCAACTCTGCTGGAATAGCGAGATTCGACGGTGGCGATGGCGACGGCGACGACGAACCTTGGGCGGCGCGATCCGACGGTTGTTGTCGTGAAATGAAGCTTGGGTTTTATTCTACTCTTCACCACGAATCCATTGGGACAGGAATCGTGGCATTTGGAGGTCGGACGGCGGAGATACGGCGGTTTGAAAAATTCGACCACCGGCGGCTTTGGGCAGCGCGTGCGGCGTGCTCCGGCGTCGGTTCGATCGACTCGGCCCACCGTTGGAATCAGCTCGTCGAGAGCTTTCCAATGGTGCCGGCGGTGTCGAAAACGAAGGTCGGATTCGACTGATGGTTACTGTTCATCCTCGTGTGGTGTTGGGGAGGAAATGGGATTTGGAAAAATTATGGGGGCTATTTTTCAATAGTCCCAAAAATTTCGTCATTTTATACTAATTTTTTGAAAAATTTTAAGATAGGCTATACTGACTAATTTGGGCGTGCTGAACCCAAATATATCAGTTTTATCTTCATCCGAGGTCGTCTCGACCAATTTCCCGATACTGCATGGTTCCCGGTCAAAAATTACTTTTTGTGCTCAAATGACTAATTTGAGCATTCTGATTCCAAATATATCAGTTTTATATCAAGAAAAGGTCATCTTGACCAATTTCTTGATACTGTGGTTAGGCCTACACTATGTTGACACTGTGCACGCATAACGAGGCGTTTTCACGTGAAATTTCAAACACAGTCTCCCTTGACTAATTTGGACGTGCTGATTTCAAATTTATCAGTTTTACATCCATCTGAGGTCTTTTAGACCAGTTTTCGGGATCTGTATGATCCCGTCTCGAAAAACGTGTCAGGTGCCCGATTGACTAATTTAGGCGTCCTGAGTCTAAATATATCAGTTTCGGGGTGAGAAAAGGTCGTCTTGACCCTCATCCCGATACTGCGTATCTTTTAAACAAAATCTACATTTTGTGCTCAATTGACCAGATTGAGCCTGCTGACTATTAATATATCAGTTTTATGTCAGATTAAGGCCGTCTTGGCCACTAACCTGACACTGCGTATCACACTGTTCACTAATCACTATTCACTATCTGACTGACTAATCTGAGCATTCTGACTCCGATTTTGTCAGTCTCTGGGCGAGAAGAGGTCATCTAGACCACTTTTCTCCATACTGTACATCTATTAGGGCAATTATCACTGCTGCACTCAGATGACCAGTCTGAGCGTACTGATGACTAGCTCATCAGTTCTGTATCATGAAATGGTCATCTAGACCGGTTTCTTGATATTGCGTGTCTCAACGCATACTCACATAATAGGGTGGACCGATTTCACTATCGATTACCCCTTTCACTGCATGAATAGTAATTAAACATTACTATTCTTGTTTAATTCATTCAACTGAAAAGCACACTGTGCTTATTAACTTAATTACATCATTACATAGTAATTAAGTTTCATAATTCATGAGAGTCATTACAGTGGCTCTCGGCTCATTACACAGCCTTCTACATGGACTCTTACACGTGCGTGTGCAACGCAACACGGGCATGTACATTTCGAACACGGGCATGTACTAGTTGAGACTACTCAACACGGCCATGTCTTTGAAACACATTCATCTATCTGAGCGGTACACAGCCTCTTACACGGTCGTGTACTTGACCATGTTTCTTAAATTTGCTAAAGGACATTAAATTATGTCCATTTTATTCCTTAATGACTTATTACATGGTAAGTAGGTGTCATGAAAATGGCGGTCATTACATGTCTTACCTTCTTTAAACTTTTCACTTAACTTCATCCTTTTAAGGTACTTTAAGTAGTACTTTCTTTAACATACTCATTTCTTATACTATTAAACTTTGTCATTTTATACTTGGTATTTAAACTTACTTGCGGAAGTAGTGTTTGAAAAATTATTGATAAATTTTTCTTTTGCTTTTTTTTTTTTTTAACTTAAGCTTGATTTAAACATACGATTTTTCAAAAAGCATATTGAAATATTTCATAAAATTAACTTACATTAAACCTTGTCTCTTTTTCTTTACAATACATATACATTTTCTTTTTATGGTAGCGGAAAATCACAATGAAAACATAGCCCACCCCATGACACTCTGGAAATCTGTCTGCTAGCCTATCTATTCCTTTCCTCATAATGTAGGCAGTTTACTCTTATTACCTATATCACAAACAGACTAGTGAGCTAGAGTTCAGTAAGTACAAACATACATACAAAATATTACATATAAATAACATACATGCTAAAACTTTGTGTGGACATGACATACATTTAAAACTTTACTTAAACACATCAACTAACAACGAAGGTTAGTTAGATTATACTTGCTTATTTTTCTTCTTCGTTCTCATTGTTCTTTATGTTCTTTCATATTCTTCTGTGTAGGAAATAAATCGGTAAAAACGTATCCGAGTTGCGCAGCGGAACAATAAAAATTTTTCAAGATCGTTAAATATCTCATGATGCCATATACAATAAACCAACAACAATTTAAACTCATACCTCAAGGATGCCAATTTGTAGGAGGAGAACGACCGGAGGGATTCAACCAACTAACATTCTCTACTATTCTCTAATTCCCGAATGGCTGAGTATGTGGGCACTCTGAACCTCGATCGGTATGCTAGCATTGCTAGTCTTCTTCCGACCACCCAGATCTCTAAAGAACTTATTCTCACGGTGAGTTGTGTAACAATAAGCCTACTCACCTGAGAGTCTGTGGTGTTAGAAAACTGGAGTGGTAGGACCTCTATTTATAGACTTGTATGAGGTGATCCTCTGAATTCGAATTGGATTAGGAGAAGATTTTCTCCCTTATCCACTCATAAAATCCGAAATTATCAAGGCCAAATCCCACTAAAAGAATCGGCCACATTCTAGATTTTGTGTTCAAAATTCAAACAGGATTTTAACTAGAATTTTATCTCATCATTATCCAACCAAAAATCTGAAAATGTATCTTGAGATCTCCAAATTTTCGGCCACAAATAATAGGGAGAGAATCAAAATTCCACTAGGATTTTTAAGCTTGAATTTTATCTGATCCTTATCCAAAATAACCGAAAATCTACATGAGATATGCCCTCAAAATTTTGGCCACAATCAAGGGAGGAGAGAATCCAAATTCAACAAGGATTGAAACTTGAAATTTTCCCTGAACCTTATCCACAAAAAATCCAAAAATTCCATGAGGATTTTCCTCAAAATTTTCGTGCACTTTTAGTTAGGATTGGGATTCAAAATTCAAGTAGGATTCAAACAAGATTTTCCTCTCTATATCCAACTCAAATTTGAATTTCATACCTGTGGATTTACCATAAAAAATTTGAATCCTACTTGGACTGTGATTCAAAATTTTAATTTCAAATTTCAAATTTAAATTTCAAATTCATAATTCAAATTTCAAATTTCAAATTTCAAATTTCAAAATCCACACAATAGTTGTATTTCAAATTCTGTTCTCATAGATAATTTTCTACAACTCCAATCCAATCTTAAATAAAATTATGGTAACTTTATTTGGAGTTCAAATAATTGTGTACTCTATTATCCAAAACAAAATCTGAATCCAACCGGAAAGAATCTTGTCCACTATCCTAATCCTATGTCAACACCATCCATGCATAATCAACTAGCCAATGGCATGCACAAATCAATTTGTCAAATATTAAGGAATTTTGTGGAGCTAGTAAAGGGACCAATTGGACATATATAATCAGGCTCCCACGAATCCATATGATCATCATTCTTTACCAAACAACTCAATCATATGATCACTAATTTCAGAGTCACACCACTATAAACCTAAAACTGAACTCTCAATTATATACCGTATTACGTAAGCCTGTGACCTTATCATGTATGCAGAACCCTCATATAATATCCAGGATCAGCCTTAGGTCAAAGTCCGTTTGATCCTACTGATCAGGCTATCTTAAAGTTCCATTATACTTCCAAAATAAGAAAATGATTATTCACCATATGTGAATAAGAAGTCATCCGCCCAGTAGACGACCCAAGGCCTTGTCCATTTTCACATCCAGTATAATGCCTTTAAGAGGATACCCTTAACTCCTCATTAGAGCTATGATTCCAATATCTGTAAACGAACCCTTCATCGTATACAAGTCATGCACCCAACGAACCGGTCTATAAGGTTACTACCTCTGAGACGCTTTAGCCTTTGGAATATCAAAGTACACAAGTCATATACATGAAGCTGTCCTTTTACTCAGGATTAAGGTTACTGCACAATGAATGTCAAAAGCAGATTGATCCACTCATAGCGGACTACGTAGATCAATCATGCTTTAGTCCCAGTCTAATATGTCACCACCAAGCAACATATCTATGTCTCTACTTGGGAGTCTATGCTCCAGACAGTCAAGACAAACCGTCCCTACCATGGCCTTAGACAACATAACAGTCTTTACATGAGTTAAATGCTCGGTCTAACCTCATAGACTACAAACCTTAGTTTAGACCGCTTACTTTAGAACATTGTCTTCTCGCATACAAAAGCCCATTGCATGCAACGTTCTAACAGTTTTAACACAAGCAGTCAGGGAGCCATATTTGCTTATATTTACTTTAACATGTAAATAGAATGAGGACAAATAGCAATGTGATGAATAGCCTCTATATATAATTTTATTATCCTGTTCAAAATAAATACGTCAAAATGTCTCTAATGCTTAGGTCATTTCCTAACATTCTGTTCTTTTCTTTTCTTTTCTTTTCTTTTCTTAACTTTTCGTTGATTTACTTGTCTTTTCTTTACTTCACTTTCTTTTCTTAACTTTTCTTTACTTTTCTTTTCTTTTCATTTCTTTTCTTTTCTTTCGCTTTCTTTCTTTCACTTTCTATTGTGGGCCTATGGTTGACCGTGCCTAATGCGCGGAGACCAATGGAGGAAGGGGGAGCGACCCACCAATCAACCCTAAGCTCAAACTTTGAACTACCAAACTTGGGGTAGCACATTAAACCATTAACTACCATAAATCTTTACATTTTTCACATTTTCTTATTTGACTATTTTTCATACACATAGTCCATTTTTCTTACAATTTCACATGTCAAAATACATAATTAATATATAATCATTCCAAAACATAAATTTCAGGAATGGAGGGACCGAAGTCACTATTGAAATCGTTTCACTGGCGATCGAACGAATCGTTCGGTCTTACGTGCACAAACTTTTTTTCTTCGTTCTTCGCTTTTGAAATTCTGTCTTGTAATTCTGACGTCGCAGATGTGTTCCGAATGTCGAAAATAAGCCAACGGGCCACTCTTCAAATTTTGGAGTCCGGTTACCATTGACCAGCGTTGACCAGCTGTTGACCAGTGTTGACCGATGGCGGCATGGAGAAAGGAGGCCACCATCTCATAGATCTCGACGTGAGGAACCCATTGGTGGTGTCAATTTCAACAATCGAGGCCCCTATCACCGGAATCGAGCCCCTGAAAAACCGACGGCGGTGGCGAGCTTCGATTCACCGTCTTGCCGGCTTTTTTCCTTGAAATTGGTTTGAGGCTTTTGTTCCCCATGAAATTCTGAGCATTTTGGTACCAGTGGTGTGACTCAACTCTGCCGGAAATGGTGAGTTTCGCGGTGGCAACGGTGAAGGCTTGGACAGCACGATCAGGTGGCTATTGAGGTGAAACAAGGCCTGAGTTTTGTTCTACTTTTCACCACGAGTCTTTTAGGACCAGAATCATGTTGATCAGACGTCGGACAGCAGAGATATGGGCAATCAAAATTTCCAGCCACCGTGACCTTCAGGCGACGCGTGCGGTTTCCTCCAGCGTTTGCTCCGTCGCATCGGCACACCCTTGGACTCGGCTCGGCGAGAGCTTTCCAACGAGACCGCCGGTGTCAAAAATGGACACCGTTTCCGATAGTCAGTTACTATTCACCGACAGTACGTGGGAGAAAGTGAGGAAATGAGAAAGTTGTGAGGGCCCTTTTAAGAATTTCTGATTTTTCGCCCTTATATATACTTTTTCGCCCAAAATTTCAACATGAGCTATCCTGACTAATTTGGGCATGCTGAGTCCAAATATATCAGTTTTATTTTCATCTGAGATCATCTAGTCCAGTTTCCGGTATTGTGAATTCATGATCAAAAATTACCTTTGTACTCAATTATCAAAATTGAGCATGCTAATAGGCTATCCTGACTAATTTGGGCGTGTTGAGCTCAAATTTATCAGTTTCAACTTCATTTAAGGTCATCTAGACCAGTTTTCTGGTACTGCATGTTTCTCGGTCAAAATTTACATTTTGTGCTCAATTGACTAATTTGAGCATTCTGATTCCAAATATATCAGTTTTATTTCAAGAAAAGGCCATCTTGACTAATTTCTTGATACTGTGTGTTACACACACACATACACACATAAAATCACTACAATTTACATTTAAAACATGAAATTCATTGTGTACATTTCATGTACTGATTTTCCGAGAATGATGAAATTTCCTGGTTATCACAGATGGTGGCGGCGGAGGCAGATGTGAGGCGAGGCTATGGAACACACCGCGAGTAAATCTTCGACACAGTTTCAATATTTTGAATAGCAACAATAAATAGTATTTGTGAACAGTAACCGGTATACATTATTTTGAATAGTAACCGTAAATAATACTTTTGAATAGTAACCATAAACAGTACTTTTGAATAGTAATCGTAAACAGTATTTTTAAATAGTAACCGTTGAATAGCATTTTGGAATAGTAACCGTTAAATAGCATTTTTAAATAGTAATTGGTGTACGTACGTGCATAGTAAATACGTATGGCAATAGGAAAAAAAAACCCTAAATTTATGATAATTAGTTAAGTAACTTTAAGTATCAATTGCAAGAAAGTATAAGTATCTTTTAAAGTAAGTAAGTTTTTTGTGATGGTTCGAGCCACTGAGGTCACACTCGGTACTACATAAAAACACAAGTTATGGTCCCTAATGGTAATAGTGACCTAGGAATGACAGTAAATTAATTTATGGGCAATAAATTAATTTATCGAGTATAGAAAAGAAAACTCTATATAAAGAGCGAATTAGTACCGACGGTAATCGGTACCAAATGAATTATCTGCTTTAGTCACTAATAGTGATGGTGACTCAACGAGAGTATTAATGAGGAACGTTATTGATGACAGGTGGTTGCCTATAATTTGTTAAAGGCGCGAGTACGCATTTGCTTGCAACTAGGTAGGTACAACTCCACCTACGGCATGAATAAAATGAATTTGAAATGATAGTTTTTATAGTATGTTGAGTATACATAGCATGCACATATTGATGTACAGCATGTATAAGAGCATTTAGTTTCACAATCGTGTAGATTGATGAAAGAACAAAATTAGGTACCATACGTCCCTACTACGTAAAATTAGGGATAGCTTAGAGATGCATATGGTCAAATCAGATAAACCAGATAAGAATAAGGTTGTCAGTATAACAGGCTAAGGCCTACCAAATCTAACGAGCCGAGACTCATAATGTATAACAGGCCAAGGCCGTAAAACATGTCCATAACGGGCCAAGGCCCATAAAATCTAACGAGCTGAGGCTCATAATGTACAACAGGCCAAGGCCATAAAATATATCTATAACAGGCCCTATGTAGACATAAGAAAGAAAAGAGAATAATGAAGCATAAATGAGCATAACCGGACTATGCATTATACATGGTATGCAATAGTTATAGTTCACTATGCTTCCACTTACCGTAAGATGCACACAGTATACGATGTTTCTGTCATGCATTCTTTATGTTATGAACCAGTGTATGATGTTCTGCATTTTGGGATATGTGTTGTTCTAATATGTGGAATGTCTTAATGAGGTGTGTTGGTTATGACATGTTTATATGGTTTTCAAGTATGTACTATGTTTAAAATGTGTTTTGCGGTTAACATGTTGTACCTACTAGGCGTAAAGCTCATGGAGTGGGTTCATGCTGTAGGTAAGCGTCCTATGGCCTAAACCATAATAGGCGATGACAGCGGCGGAGGCGAGGTTATGGAGACACCGCAAGTTAAACTTCTGCACAGTTCGAGTAAATAGTATTTTTGAGTAACAGTTAAATAGTATATTTGAATAGTAATCATGAACAGTGTTTTTGAATACTACTGTTAAACAGTATTTTTGAATAGTACTATTGAAGAGTATTTTTGAATAGTTACCATCAAACAGTATTTTTAAATAGTAATCGATAAATAGTATTTTGAATAGTAATCTGTTAGGAAATGCCCTAAGCATTAGAGACATTTTCATGTATTTATTTTGTACTGGATAATAAAATTATATATAGAGGTTATTCATTACATTGCTATCTGTCCTCATCTTATTTACATGTTAAAGTAAATATAAGCAAATATGGCTCCCTGACTGCTTGTGTTAAACTGTTAGAATGTTGCATGCAATGGACTTTTGTATGCGAGAAGACAATGTTCTAAAGTTAGCGGTCTAAACTATGGTCTGTAGTCTATGGGGTTAGACCGAGCATCTAACTCATGTTAAGACTATTATGTTGTCTAAAGCCTTGGAGGGGACGGTTTGTCTTGACTGTCTGGAGCTGGATTCCCAAGTAGAGACATAGATATGTTGCTTGGTGGTGACATATTAGACCGAGACTAAAGCGTGATTGATCTACGAAGTCCGCTTTGAGTGAATCGATCTGCTTTTGACGTTCATTATGCAGTAACCTTAATCCTGAGTAAAAGGATAGCTTCATGTATATGACTTGTGTACTTTGATGTTCCAATGGCTAAAGCATCTCAGAGGTAGTAAGCTTATAGACCGGTTCGTTGGGTGCATGACTTGTATACGATGAAGGGTTCGTTTACAGATATCGGAATCATAGCTCTAATGAGGAGTTAAGGGTATCCTCTTAAAGGCATTATACTGAATGTGAAAATGGACAAGACCTTGGGTCGTCTGCTGGGCGAATGACTTCTTATTCACATATGGTGAATAATCATTTTCTTTATTCGGTAGTATAATGGAACTTTAAGATAGCCTGATCAGTAAGATTAAACAGACTTTGGCCTAAGGCTGATCATGGATATCATATGAGGGTTCTGCATACATGACAAGGTTATTGGACGACAGCTTGTTACAGGCTTATGTAATACGATATATAATTGGTAGTTCAGTTTCAGGTTTATAGTGGTGTGACTCTGAAATTAGTGATCATATGATTGAGTTGTTCGATAAAAGAATGATGATCATATGGATTTGCGGGAGCCCGATTATATATGTCCAATCAGTCCCTCTACTAGCTCCACATAATTCCTTAACGTTTGGCAAATTGATTTGTGTATGCTCTTGGCTGGTCTATTATGCATGGATGGTGATGACATAGGATTAGGATGGTAGACAAGATTCTCTCCGGTTGGATTCAGATTTTGTTTTGGATAATAGAGTACACAATTATTCGAACTCCAAATAAAGTTGCCATGATTTTATTTGAGATTGGATTGGAGTTGTAGAAAATTATCCATGAGAAGAAGAATTTGAAACACAACTGTTTTGTAGATTTTGAATTTTGAATTTTGAATTTTGAATTTGAAATTTGAATTTGAAATTTGAATTTGAAATTTAAATTTGAAATTGGACATTTGAATTTGAAATTCGAATTTGAAATTTGAAATTCAAATTTTGAATCACAGTCCAAGTGGGATTCGAATTTGTTGTGGAAAATCCACAAGGTTTGAAATTCGAATTTGAGTTGGATTTGGAGAGGATAATCTTGTTAGAATCCTACTTGAATTTTGAATCCAAATCCTAACAAATAGTGGACGAAATTTTGAGGATTATCCTCAATGGAATTTTGGTTTTTTGTGGATAAGGTTCAAGGGAAAAATTCAAGTTTCAATCCCAGTTGAATTTGGATTCTCTCCTCCCCAGAAAGTGGCCGAAATTTTGGAGAATATATCCTAGGAAAATTCGGTTATTTTGGACAAGGATGAGATAAGATTCAAGCTTGAAAATCCTAGTGGAATTTTGATTCTCCCTTATCCTAAATGTGGCTGAATTTTTTGAGGAGATTTTCTCTTAGGAAATTTTGGATTTTTTGGTTGAAAAAGGGAGATAAAATTCTAGTTAAAATCTTGTTTAGATTTGGATTGGATTTATCCTAAATGGCTGAATTTTATTATTGGGATTTTCCCATGGAAAATTCAGATTTTATGGATATGGATAAGGGAGAATATCTTTTCCTAATCCAATTCGAATTCAGAGAATCACCTCATGCAGGTCTATAAATAGAGGTCATGCCACTCCAGTTCTCTTAGACCACAGACTCTCAGGTGAGCAGGCTTATTGTTGCACAGCCCACCGTGACAATAAAGTTCTTTATAGATCTGGGTGGTTGGAAGAAGACTAGCAGTGCTAGCATACCGATCGAGGTTCAGAGTGCCCACACACTCAGCCATTTGGGAATTGGAGAATAGTAGAGAAGGCTAGTTGGTTGAAGCCTCCGGTCATTCTCCTCCTGCAGATTGGCGTCCTTGAGGTATGAGTTTTAATTGTTGTTGATTTATTGTATATGGCATCGTGAGATATTTAATGATCTTAAATTTTTTATTGTTCCGCTGCGCTACTCTGATACGTTTTTACCGATTTATTTTCCTACAATTAGTATTAGAACCATCACATGACTATGCCATGTACATAAATTGGACAATTACTTAGTCTTTTTATTTATGTACGGATTTGATATTTAAAGAGTGGCATTCTAGGACTCCTTTATGTTGTTATCATGTATTATGTATAAAGTATGTGGTTATTTTAATTTTTTGAATTATTATAAGCATGCTTGTTTATGCCGGTTTTGGTTCCTTAGAATTTAGAAAAATTGTATCTAGGATTTTTCATGTAACCATGGGAGCAGTTTATTAACACTGTAATTTTCCCATGGATTTTAATTTTTGTCTCTTAGAATTTTTATGGTTAGAATTTTCGTACACCGGAAACGGTTTAGGAAATTTTATGTAATTATTCTTGGAGGAGATTGAAGATTGAAGACCGTAATTTATTTTTTCAAAAAAAAAAATAAATTTGATTTAAAGGTTGAAATTTTGATTGTGTGGAAAATTTCAATTTAATTGGGATTCAAATTAATTTTTGGAGATCCTAATAGGTAAATTGAAATATGGCATGAAAATCGAGGCACGACCATTCGGGATAGGCCGACGGGCCTTGGTGGGGCTGCAGCCCCTGCCCTCGGGCAGGATAGGGCTGTGGCACCCCCTGTGCAGGCCATAACCACCCACGGCCGCAGGCTTAGCCTGCAGCCGAGGGTGGCCGTGGCCTACCCAAGGCTGGCCGCAGCCTGGGCGTGCAACCTGCCGGCTACTGCGCCCAGCCTAGGCGTGCAGCCTGGCACTGCAGGCTTGGCCTGCAGCCTGGCAAGGCTGCACATAGGGGGCGGCCGTGGGCTGCCAGCCCCTCCGGGGCTTGTGGCTGCCCACGGCGGCTGCTGCCTTCAGGGGCGGCGGTGCGAAGGTCTAAAAATCCGAAAATTTTGATTTTTAAATTTGAGATTTAATTTTAAATCATGTTTAAAAATATGTAATTGAAAATTTGAAATTTTTGAAATTGCATATTATTACACATGATGTTTAAAATTGTTTAAAATTTGAAATTCGAATTTGGAATTTGAATTTGAAATTTAAATTTTTGGAGATTTAAATTTTAAATGATTATTGGGATGAGAAATAAATGGAGAGGCTACATAAAGATGGATACAAGAAGACGGAACAAAATTCAAGACCCAAAGAATGCTTTGGATGAAATTTTGTAATCTTTATTTTCTTTGTTCTAGGATGGAACCATGACTTGGTTATTCTGTCAATTATTTTTTCTGTGATATGTCATGGATGTATAAATAAGTATTGATGGATGTCTTATATGCATATTTGATAACATGTCATATAGGATAGGTGAGTACCGCTCATACTATATTGATCATACATAATTTGTCAAAACTTGCATGTTTTTCAAAATATTGAGTGGGAGAAGGTTTCAAACAAAACCCACAGCCTCCATTGTTGATCCATATGTGAAAGCATGGTAATGCCTCGCATCAGTTCTGCCCTGATCACACCCCTCGGTAGGTGTTTACCGCTATCGATATACTAGATTGGATCTCCTATGTGGAAAACGTGTTCGGGTACGATCCTATGCATGACCACCCCTCGGTGGCTTGGTAGGACGTGGATCGGGCTACGCAAACAATGGTTATACACTCAAGACTCGTTTAGTTATTAACCTTCCCTAGAAGCTCTGTTAACTAAACTGGTGGCCAAATAAGTGGTTATTAATATATGTCTTAACCTTGGAGGATTTAAGGCAACATATATTAATTGGACGGGGCCCATGCTCCGGCTATTTGTTTTCATGATCACCCCTCGGTGGCTTTGGGCAATAGGTGCTGAGAATTACCGTTGTAATGCTACATGTTTTTCAAGTTTCATGTAGGAACATACTTGTATGTTTTATTTGCAAAATTATCTATATATTTGCTTGGGCTTTGTAATAATGTCTAGTATAATTTTATTTCCATTCAAAAATGTCACCGACACCCCTCATTTCAATACTTACTGAAAATAAGCTGAATGGCAATAATTATAAAGATTGGAAAAGAAATCTATTAATAGTTCTCAGCTGCGAGAGACACAAGTTCGTACTGGACGAACCATGCCCACCAGGGCCAAAACCTGACACACCGATTGAGGAGGTCCCGGTTGCCTATACTTGTTGGAGAGAATCCAATGATATAGCTCGATGCTACATACTTGCTAGCATGACGAGTGCTTTACAAAAGCAGCATGAGACTTATCAAGTTGCTGGGGAGATCATGGAAAATCTGGAGGACATGTTCGGAGGCCAAGAAAAGTTGGCTCGACAGTCTGCTATCACCAGTATTATGAACTCTAAGCAAAAGGCAGGTACTCCGGTGAAGGACCATATGATCACTCTAATGGGATTCTTCACTGAGGCTGCCGAAAACGGTGCTGAGTTGGACTACAACACCCAGATCGAGATGGTGTTCAAAACTCTGTCTAAAGATTTTGTGGGGTTTAAGGTCGCATACAATCTGGCGACAAGGGAGTTCGGACTAACCGAGCTCATGAAGCAACTTCAGACTTATGAGCGGATGATCAGGGATGAGGATGCTGTCCAACCCAAAGGTGAGGCCAATTTGACAGAATCTTCCAAACCCTCACGGAAGCGGAAGAGGCCAAATCAGAAGCAAGTGGCTTCCAGTTCTTCTAATCCTCCTGTCTCAGGTGGGAAGAAGAAGAAGAAGAAGAACAAGAAGCCCAAGGACCCTAAAAAGTCCAAGTGCTTCCGTTGTGGGAAGGTAGGTCACTTCAAGAAGGCTTGCCGGGAAATCCTAGCCGCCAAGGGCAAGGAAGGTAAGGAACTTCTTTACTTGGAAGCGTGTTTGGTGGAAGAATCAAAAGACACTTGGGTCATTGATTCCGGCGCCACTAATCATGTTTGTGTTTCTATGCTGGGGTTCGTGGAAACGAGAAGTCTACATAATAGGAGCCTCTCGTTGCGAACTGGGGACGGCAGCTTGGTGGTGGCTGAGGCAGTGGGAGATGTTTACCTTTACTTTGATCAATTTAGGTTTATTCTATTGAAAGACTGTTTTTATGTTCCTAATTTTAAGAGGAACCTTATATCGGTAGCTTGTTTAATAAAGGATTCTTATTTAGTTTCTTTTAGTAAAAGAGTTGATATTCGTAGAAATAAGTCTTTTATCTGTTCTGGATGGATGGATGGAAACCTATATTTGATCAAACCAAAGATGTACTCATTGCTTGACACTGAATTAATAGATAATTCTAAAAGGTTGAAAGTTTCTCACTCTAACAAGGCGTATCTTTGGCATTTAAGACTTGGTCATATTAATCAGGATAGGATTCAAAGATTGGTGTAAGATGGTCCTCTGGAATCTCTGGGGGAGGTACGTCTTCCCCAATGTGAGTCTTGTCTAGAGGGTAAAATGACTAAGAGGTCTTTTGGAGCTAAGAGTACAAGGGCTCAGGAGCTCTTAGAAATTGTACACACTGACATATGTGGCCCCATGAACGTCGCAGCACGAGGAGGGTTCGAGTATTATGTCTCTTTTATAGATGATTACTCGAGGTATGGATATGTGTATCTGATGCACTGCAAGAGCGAAACCTTTGACAAGTTCAAAGAGTATCGTGCGGAAGTGGAAAAGCAATTGGATAAATCCATAAAGACACTTCGATCTGATCGAGGTGGCGAATACCTCTCCGACGAATTTCTAGGACATCTTGTAGAGAACGGGATATTATCCCAATTAATTGCACCTGGTACGCCACAACAAAATGGTGTAGCCGAAAGGAGAAACAGGACCTTGTTGGATATGGTACGGTCCATGATGAGTTATTCAACACTGCCATTATCATTTTGGGGATATGCTTTGCAAACGGCATGCTATATTCTGAACCAGGTTCCAAGCAAATCAATTTCTAGAACTCCGTATGAATTGTGGCGTGGCAAGAAGCCCTCCCTTGGACATATGAGAATATGGGGCTGCCCGGCGCATGTACTGGATGGGGATACGAAAAAGTTGGAACCAAGATCAGAATTGTGCATGTTTGTAGGGTATCCAAAAGGAACTAAAGGAGGTATGTTCTATAACCCGAAAGAACAAAAGGTCATTGTCTCAACCCATGCGACATTCTTGGAGGAAAGTCACATGAATGACTTTAAGTCTCGAAGCAAAGTGGTGCTAGAGGAGTTATCGGGTGAAAGAACTGCTCCACAGATTTCGGTCTTGGACGCAAGTCCGAGTACCAGTAAAAGACCTGCAGACGATCAACAATTTAGGGTGCCTCGTCGTAGTGGGAGGGTTTCGAAGAAACCTATTTTCTTCATGTATGATGCTGAGGTATGCCAGGCCGAGGCTCATGAGCATGAGGATGATCCGGTCACCTATGATGAAGTTATAAATGATGTTGATTCTAAATCTTGGAAACAGGCTATGAACAATGAGATGGATTTTATGAAATCTAACTCTATTTGGGAACTTGTAGATTTGCCAGATGGGATAAAACCCATTGGATGCAAATGGGTCTACAAAAGAAAGAAGGATGCGGAAGGGAGAGTGGAAACTTTCAAAGCTAGACTGTTGTAAAGGGATACACGCAAGAGGCTGGAATCGATTACGAGGAAACCTTTTCGCCTGTTGCTATGCTGAAGTCTATCCGTATTCTTCTGTCCATTGCTGCGGCTCTCGATTACGAGATCTGACAAATGGATGTCAAGACAGCATTCTTGAATGGCCATCTTGAAGAGTGTATCTATGTGATACAGCCCGAAGGGTTCGTAGCGAAAGGCCAAGAAAGGAAAGTCTGCAAGTTGTTTAGATCCATTTATGGATTAAAGCAAGCATCCCGCTCATGGAACCAGAGGTTTGATCAAGCGATTAAGACATTTGGTTTTGAGCAGAACGTTGATGAACCCTGTGATTATAAATGTATTAAGGATGGAAAAGTGGTCTTTCTGATACTCTATGTCGATGATATACTACTCATTGGGAATGATGTAGGGAACTTATCATCGGTCAAGCTTTGGTTACACCAACAGTTTGATATGAAGAACTTGGGAGAAGCTAATTAAGTTCTAGGCATTCATCTCTTCAGAGATCGAAAGAACAAAATGGTAGCGTTATCCCAAGCTTCATACATAGATAAAATAATCGACAAATATGCAATGCAAGAGGCAAAGAAAGGTTCACAACCTTCTATTGCCAGTCTAACTCTTTCATTAGATGACTGTCCCAAGACATCGGAAGAAAGAGAGTATATGAGTACGGTCCCTTATGCATCCGCTGTGGGTAGCCTTATGTACGCTATGCTTTGCACTCGCCCCGATATATGTTTTGCAGTAGGTATGGTGAGTCGATATCAAGCAAATCCTAGAACCAAGCACTGACAAGCAGTGAAGCATATACTCAAGTATCTTAAGAGAACGAGGGATTATATGCTGGTGTATTCTGGAGGGGACCTAACACCCGTAGGATACACGGACTCAGACTTCCAGACTTGTAAGGATTCGAGGAAATCGACATCTGGATCAGTGTTTTTACTCGGAGGAGGCGCCATTGTGTGGAGGAGCGTGAAGCAGGACTGCACAGCTGACTCTACTATGGAGGCTGAGTATGTGGCTGCAGCTGAGGCATCTAAAGAAGCGGTTTGGCTCCGCAAGTTCTTTAGAGACCTTGAGGTCATTCCGGGTGTTGACAAGCCTATCACACTATCTTGTGATAATACAGGGGCTTTTGCCAACACAAGGGAATCTCGGCACCACAAGAGGACCAAGCACATCGATCGGAAATATCATATTATTAGAGGGCATGTGGAGATAGGACAAGTGGATGTATGTAAGATCGCTTCCGAGGACAACATCGCCGATCTCTTTACTAAGACTTTGGTGGCTAGAAGCTTTGAGAGGCATGTAGAGGCGATGGGGATGCGTAACATGGCACATCTACTGGCTTAGGGCAAGTGGGAGATTGTTAGGAAATGCCCTAAGCATTAGAGACATTTTGATGTATTCATTTTGAACTGGATAATAAAATTATATATAGAGGTTATTCATTACATTGCTATCTGTCCTCGTCTTATTTATATATTAAAGTAAATGTAAGCAAATATGGCTCACTGACTGCTTGTGTTAAAACTGTTAGAACGTTACATGCAATGGACTTTTGTATGCGAGAAGACAATGTTCTAAAGGTAGCGGTCTAAACTATGGTCTGTAGTCTATGGGGTTAGACCGAGCATCTAAATCATGTTAAGACTATTATGTTGTGTAAAGCCTTGGAGGGGACGGTTTGTCTTGACTGTCTGGAGCTGGACTCCCAAGTAGAGACATAGATATGTTACTTGGTGGTAACATATTAGACCGGGACTAAAGCGTGATTGATCTACGTAGTCCGCTATGAGTGGATCAATCTGCTTTTGACGTTCATTGTGCAATAACCTTAATCCTGAGTAAAGGAACTACTTCATGTATATGACTTGTGTACTTTGATGTTCCAATGGCTAAAGCGTCTCAGAGGTAGTAGGCTTATAGACCGGTTCGTTGGGTGCATGACTTGTATACAATGAAGGGTTTGTTTGCAGATATCGGAATCATAGCTCTAAGGAGTTAAAGGTATCCTCTTAAAGGCATTATACTGAATGTGAAAATGGATAAGGCCTTGGGTCGTCTGCTGGGCGGATGACTTCTTATTCACATATGGTGAATAATCATTTTCTTAATTCGGTAGTATAATGGAACTTTAAGATAGCCTGATCTGTAGGATTAAACGGACTTTGACCTAAGGCTGATCATGGATATCATATGAGGGTTTTGCATATATGACAAGGTCATTGGATAGTAGCTCGTCACAGGCTTACGTAATACGGTATATAATTGGGAGTTCAGTTTCAGGTTTATAGTGGTGTGACTCTGAAACTAGTGATCATATGATTGAGTTATTCGGTAAAGAATGATGATCATATGGATTTGCGGGAGCCCGATTATATATGTCCAATCAGTCCCTCTACTAGCTCCACATAATTCCTTAACGTTTGGCAAATTGATTTGTGTATGCTATTGGCTAGTTTATTATGCATGGATGGTGATGACACAGGATTAGGATGGTAGGCAAGCTTCTCTTCGGTTGGATTCAGATTTTGTTTTGGATAATAGAGTACACAATTATTCGAACTCCAAATAAAGTTGCCATGATTTTATTTGAGATTGGATTGGAGTTGTAGAAAATTATCCATGAGAACAAGAATTTGAAACACAACCGTTTTATGGATTTTGAAATTTGAATTTTGAAATTTGAATTTTGAATTTTGAAATTTGAATTTTGAATTTTGAATTTGAAATTTGAATTTGAAATTTGAATTTGAAATTCGAATTTGAAATTTGAATTTGAAATTCGAATTTGAAATTTGAATTTGAAATTCGAATTTGAAATTTGAAATTCAAATTTTGAATCACAGTCCAAGTGGGATTCGAATTTGTTGTGGAAAATCCACAAGGTTTGAAATTCGAATTTGAGTTGGATTTGGAGAGGATAATCTTGTTAGAATCCTACTTGAATTTTGAATCCAAATCTTAACAAATTATGGACGAAATTTTGAGGATAATCCTCAATGGAATTTCAGTTTTTGTGGATAAGGTTCAAGGGAAAAATTCAAGTTTCAATCCCAGTTGAATTTGGATTCTCTCCTCCCCCGAAAGTGAACGAAATTTTGGAGAATATCTCCTAGGAAAATTCGGTTATTTTAGATAAGGATGAGATAAGATTCAAGCTTGAAAATCTTAGTGGAATTTTGATTCTCCCTTATCCTAGATGTGGCCGAATTTTTTGAGGAGATTTTCTCCTAGGAAATTTCGGATTTTTTGGTTGAAAAAGGGAGATAAAATTCTAGTTAAAATCTTGTTTAGATTTGGATTGGATTTATCCTAAATGGCCGAATTTTATTGTTGGGATTTTCCCATGGAAAATTTAGATTTTATGGATATGGATAAGGGAGAATATCTTTTCCTAATCCAATTCGAATGCAGAAAATCACCCCATGCAGGTCTATAAATAGAGGTCCTGCCACTCCAGTTCTCTGAGACCACAGACTCTCAGGTGAGCAGGCTTATTGTTGCACAGCTCATCGTGACAATAAGTTCTTTAGAGATCTGGGTTGTCACGGCCCAAAATTTAGACACGTGACAAGGCAGCCAAATCATAATATCAACCCGAGATTTAAGAAAAACATTTATTACGAAAAACGGGTTAACATTATAATTTAGCTAAGCCTAATTATTTATAAAGTAGCATCATAACCACAAAATAAAATAAAGTAGAAAATAAATACCTTTTAATGCGGAAATCAAACATAAAATCGGTTTTCAAAAAAAATTACCAACCATAAATACTCCCAAGCATAAAATTTAAATAACGTGAAATAAAGTCCAAACTTAATGTCTCATTACATCAGAACGAGAAACATAAAGAAGAAGATGGAGAAAACGGATAGTATCATCTTCGATAGTAACGGATATCTCAATGATTTTCGGAACTCCTACCTCCCGCACCTGGAAGTAGTCATTTCGAAATCACAAAGAAAAAAAAAAAGGACGTGAGCGCTGGCTCAGTAGGACAGAAACAAAGGTGGGTTAACAGATAACATTTAAAAATATGGCATAATATCCGTTTCCAAAAATAATCAACAATTTAAAAAAAATACATGGCATAATAATCATAAAAAAAATAATCAACAATTTCGTGAAAAACATTTTTAATGCAAGTTTTATTCTGCTGAGGACTTAGCATAGCTGCAATATACGTGCCCCAATATTAAAATAATAAATCATTAAAACAATCATCATATTATGAGTGAGGACTTGTCGTAGCTATAATATACGTGCCTCGAATTTGAATTATCCTAGATCATCTCGTTACGGTCTAAACAGGCCGAACGGCCCTGCACAGGTTTAGGGACCTTCCCCCATGGCGTCAACTTCGGGACGCACGCATCATTTACAATGATCGTGAACTAGAGCTCAATTATGTTTACCGGATTATTCAAAAGATGGTATTTACCAAGTTATATTATGCCATAAATCAAAACACGTTTTAAAATACACATTTAATTACCAAATACGTTGCATGCGTTTATTTCATAAAAAACAATATAATAATTTCATAAACTGAAAACAGCATGCCATCGATAAAACAGGGAAATTTAAAACACTTGACTACTCCCAGAAAAGGCTAGAACGTCCTACCTCAATTTTCGCACAAGCGTTGCGATAATATGATCCACCAATCAAGCAAGAACGTCAAATAATTCCTATAATCAAACATATGATCAGTCTAGGTCTAGAAATAATCATCCAATCATTTTAGTGTGCCACAAAAGATTTCAAAACGTGTAATAAACATTTGGGATTTTAAAATTTTTGAAAAACTCTAAGTTAAGATATTTCTGGTCATGGGCAGACTGACCTAGGCTGATTGTAAAATCAATATCAATTCATTTTTAATACCAAAAATTCTAAATTTTTAATATGTTAAACTAGACATCCGTAGCTTTAATTCCATATAATTTTTATAATTTTTTGACATCGTTTGGTCATTCAACTAGGCCAAAAACCGAGGGTTGTTTTCAGGCATAAAAATCTGGGTTTCAGTTTCGGTTCAAAACCTGGCAGTTCTGTCCGCCAATCTTAGAAAAATATTTTGACTAGGCAAATGGACGATTTTGGTTCTGAAATTTTGCAGGAATTTAGGGGACATCTTGAATTTAATTTTAGGCTCAAGAATCACTCAAAAATAGTTTTTAAAACTCAAGTTATGGCTGACACAATTTACTGTTCATATGGTAATTTTTCAGATTTCCATTTTTCTGTGTCCGAATTTCGATTAGCCTCAAACCAATTCAATTTTCATCCAATGATCACGAAATTTTGTGGAAAACCTTATTTATATGTCATTAGCATAATCCAAGAATCAAATTGATAAAATCATAAAATCTTACACATATGATAATAGGGTTTTTGAAAAGGGGATCAATGAGGCAAAATTTTAGGGTTTGAGAGAAAAATCACACCTTGTTTGTGCTGCCCTATTTTTGATGCTTGGTCTCCCTTTTGGCTGAATTTGTGTGAGTATTGGAGTCTTCAAAATAGTACGGAAATAGTGGAGAAAACCATATAAATTTCGGATTTAAAATCAAAAGGAGAAGAAAGGAAAAAGTTTGATTTCTCACCTTGTTTTTGTCTCAAAAGTTGTTGAATCTTTGAGCTGCCTTTTGGTAGGTTTTGTTTGCTGTTTTGGGTGTGTTTTGGGAGAGAAAATTCAGAGAGGGGAGAGGGGAAAGCTGGCCAAAATTTTGAGGGGGAAAGGAGGGGTGAATGAGAGTTAAAAGGGGGTTTTTATACTAGGTTTTTCTTTCCCTTTCTCTTCCTTGTTTGGCTGAAAATTTTAAGGGGCAAAAGGGAAAGTTTTTGTGCTGTTTTGAGGCTAGGGTTTTCTCTCTTATTTCCCCTTAAGTGACCGAAAATTATCCCTTAGTTTTTAAGGAAAAATAATTTGAATTTTAATTGAGTTTTAACCTAGCTTTTAATTCAAATAAAATCTCCTTTATTTCCTACACTTTATGGCCGAATTTCTTCTTTATATCTAAGGAATGAAATTTGAATTTGAATCCTCCTTGGATTTGTGGAATTTAAATTTTAATTAAAATCCCAAGTGATGGCCGAATATTTTAGGGTTTCTTTTTGAAGTTCAAATTGTTGACTTTTTGAGCGAAATTTGACTAGGAAACCAACCTAGGGTTTCCAAAAGGATTTTTAATTAATTTTTGGCACACTAATTTTATTTAAATTATATATTGACCCTTAAATAAAATTTAAGGCGTCACAAATATCTACCACTAAAAATAGTTTCGTCCTCGAAACTTTAAGAATTACTCCACACTAAAGAAGAGAATAAGAATATGAATAACTTCTCATTTCATTAAGCAGTCTAAATGCACCTTTCAAAACATATAGTGGTATATCTACCACTATGAACAGAGTAGGGTTACAAAACAAACTTAGGTCGACTACATTACATGTACTCTACTGCTTAGCGAACCATTCAGCATGGTTCTCGCGCATATCTTTCTCGGTTTCCCATGTGGCTTCCTCTTCACCATGGTTACTCCAAAGAAGCTTCACCATGGGTATTGTTTTCGTTCTCAGCTGCTTGACCTTACGATCCAAAATCTTCACCGGAACCTCGACATAAGAGACATCTAGTTGGATTTCTACATCATCTGTTGAAATGACTTCGGACTCTGTTCGTGCACTCTTCCTCAGCATCGATACATGGAAAACGTTGTGCACTCCCAAGGTGTCGGGTAACTTCAGCTCATATGCAACCTTACCAACTCTGCGTATGATCTCGAAAGGTCCAATATAACGTGGTGCTAGCTTCCCTTTAACTCCGAAACGAGAGATACCTTTCTTCGGTGAAACCTTTAGCAACACAAACTCTCCGACCTCGAACTCTAACGGCTTTCTACGTTGATCAGCATAGCTCTTCTGTCGACTCTGTGCTGTTAGAAGTCGTTGTTTGATGATGGCAATCTTCTCGTACTGGTCTAGGATCATCTCGGGTCCACCCACTGGTGCTTCCTGGTTGTCAACCCAATAGATGGGTGATCTACAAGGCTTTCCGTACAACGCTTCAAAGGGTGCCATTCCGATACTCGCTTGATAACTGTTGTTGTATGCGAACTCTGCCATGTAGAGGTGTTTGCTCCATCCATCTCCAAGATCAAGAACGCAGGCACGTAGCATATCCTCGAGAATCTGTATAAGACGCTCCGACTGACCATCTGTCTGTGGATGAAAAGCGGTGCTAAAGTTCAGTTCCGTGCCTAGAGCTTCCTGTAGACTTTGCCAAAAGCGAGCGTTGAAGCGCGTATCACGATCAGAAACAATCACCGAAGGAACTCGATGCAATCTGACTACGTTCCTCATGTAAAGCTCGGCTAGCTGGTTCCTGGTGCAAGTCGTCTTGAACGTGATGAAGTGCGCAATCTTCGTGAGACGATCTACAACTACCCAGACTCCATCAGATCCATCTTGTGCTCTTGGTAAGCCGGTTAAGAAGTCCATTCCTATACTATCCCACTTCCACCGAGGTATTGGAAGTGGTTGGAGCAGACCTGCGGGTCTCTCCCGTACTGCCTTTACTTTCGGACACGTCAAACAGTTGGCCACGAAGTTCTTCACATCTAACTTCATACCTCTCCACCAAAGTTGCCGTCTTAAGTTTTGATACATCTTGTTTCCACCTGGGTGCATGGCGAACCTCGACTGATGAAACTCTGACAAGATCTCCTGTATGAGCTCTGGGATGTGTGGCACTGCTAAGCGACCTTCGTTGTAAAGAATTCCACTAGCGTCCATCGACCACTCTGCAACATGCTTTCCCTTTAATAATCTATCTCGGATGTCAACGAAACGTATATCTGTCAACTGATTCTCCTTGATCCTCTGCACGTAGTCTGGTTCCATCACTAAGTTGTATAACACTGGGTGACCCTGAACTTCACCAAAACGAACTTGATAAGCTGTGAGAACTCTGTCCTTTTCCCACTCATCTATCTGCCATTATAGAAGCATCATGATCAGGATTGGGAACTGCCTCTCTTTTCCTACTTAGAGCATCTGCAACCACGTTTTGCTTTACCCGGTTGGTACTCGACTTGGAAGTCGTAATCTTGCATGTATTCTACCCACCTTCTCTGACGCAGGTTGAGATCTTTCTGTGTAGCTAGGTATTTCAAACTCTTGTGATCTGAAAACAGTCTAAAACTGGCACCGTACAGATAACAACGCCAAATCTTAAGCGCAAACACTACTGCAGCTAACTCTAGATCGTGTGTAGGGTAGTTTCGTTCGTGTTGTTTCAGCTGTCGTGAGGCATAAGCGACAACTCGGTTCTGTTGCATCAAGACTGCTCCAAGACCTTGATGAGAAGCATCGGTGTAGACGTCATATACTTGATCCTGATTCGGAATGATAAGGATAGGTGCAGACGTCAAACGACTCTTTAACTCTTGGAAGACTGACTCACAGCTGTTGTCCCAAACGAAAGGTATATCCTTCTTTGTCAGATTGGTGAGGGGAGCGGCAAGCTTGCTGAAGTCCTGTACAAAACGTCGATAATATCCCGCTAAGCCCAAGAAGCTTCGGATCTCTGGAACATTCTTCGGTCATTCCCACTTAAGAATCGCTTCAACCTTGGATGGATCAACTGATATACCATCTCCTGAGATGATATGTCCGAGAAACTTAACCTCTGTCATCCAAAACTCACATTTTTCTTTCTTGGCGTTCAACTGATGTTCACGAAGAGTCTGTAAAACTATACTGAGATGCCGTGCATGATCTTCACGAGTTCGGGAGTAGATGAGGATGTCATCGATGAATACGATGACAAACTTATCAAGAAAAGGTCGGAAGACTCTATTCATCATATCCATGAAGGCTGTTGGCGCGCTTGTCAAACCGAGAGGCATTACTAAGAACTCGTAACCGCCATACCTCGTTCGGAACGCCGTCTTCGGGATATCCTCCTCTCTAACCCGAAGCTGATGATAACCGGATCTCAAATCGATCTTGGAGAAGAAAGAAGCTCCACCCAACTGGTCGAACAAGTCATCTATGCGTGGTAACGGATACTTATTTTTGATGGTCACACTATTGAGTTTTCTGTAGTCCACACAGAGACGTAGCGAACCGTCGGCTTTCTTCACAAAAAGGACTGATGAACCCCAAGGTGAGTTACTGTCTCGGATAAAGCCCAACGATTTCAACTCATCCAGCTGCTTGCGCAACTCTTTCATCTCTAGAGGTGCCATACGATACGGAGCAGAAGCAAAAGGAGCTGTTCCAGGAACTAAGTCGATATGAAATTCTATTTCTCGATGAGGTGGTATACCTGGAAGAGCTTTTGGAAAAACATCTGGAAAACTATCAATAACAGGTATAGGTTGGGTACTCTTTTCAGAACTGGATCCTTCTACCGCACACAAGGATAAGAAGCAAAGAATACCCTGTCTACTCTTCGACACTAACCTCAGAGCAGATCTATCAACATCTGAAACTAAGCTTAACTGATAGGACACTACATGTCTGAAATCAGTTGTAAAGATAACGCGACGATTACGACAATCAAGCATAATCCGATATCGGGAAAGCCAGTCATATCCTAGAATAACATCATAAGCAAACATAGGCATTACTACAACTGATGCCTCCAAACAAACATCCCCAACATAAACATAGGCTTGACACCCATCACTAACGGTAGTCGTGCCTAACGGGGATTTCACACATAAGGGAGAGTCAAGATTTTTCAATTTTAAACCAATCGTACGAGCATAATGTTGGGCTATAAAAGAGTGTGTAGCTCCGGTGTCAAACAAAACATGTGCATATGTACCAAAGATAGGAATTATACCATCTAATGTAGTCGGTGTATGATCTATCTCCATGTTGTCAGCTCCAAGAGCGTGTACCTGTGGTGCCTTACCACGATTTTGAGCTGTATTCCCTCGCTGATAGCCCATACTCTGACCCTGTGGTGGCGGTCTCTGATAACTCGGCACTGGGAACTGCTGTAGCGGTGTAGCATGTGAAGCATAAGGCGCAGTGTACTGGCTCGTGCGCTGAGGCTGATAGGGAACCGGAAGCTGAGGGCACTGTGACTGCGAAGACTGGGAAGTAAACTGTTGTCTCTGTGGAAAACCATTCTGATTCTGCTGATGATGATGTCTATGAGCATTGTCTCTCGACTGTCTCTTCGGGCAGACATTTCTTTTATGACCTTCATCACCACACTCGAAGCAGGTAATCATATTCACCCGACCCTGTCGCTGTCCAGAAGACTGATGAGAACCTGACCCCTGAGACTGCTGGTTCTTCTGGCAAGGAGTCTGCGGCTTGTGTTGAGGCTTGTTGTGGATTGGTCCAGACTTGTTTTTGTTACGAGCTTCAAGGAACTCCTTGTCGCCCTCTTCCACTGTCAACGCCTTAGCAACTATCTGCTGGTAGCTATCCCTGATCTGGAACGGTTGTACACCCTTCTTCACATAGAGGCTAAGCCCTTCCTCAAAGCGGAGACACTTAGTAGCTTCATCCAAAACCTGATTCTTCGCATACCGGGCCAACTCAGTGAACTTGGCTTCATATTCCCACACTGACATAGACCCTTGCTTCAAACGGATGAACTCCCTAGCTTTTCTGTTGCGGAACTGAGCTGAAAAGAAACGCTCGTGAAAACGCTCCTCGAAAACTGTCCAAGAAGACCTCTGCTCCTCTGTCAAACCATCCTCGATACTAGCCCATTAGGTAGAGGCTAGACCCACCAGCTTGTTGGAAGCAAACTCAACCCAGAACTCTGAGGGTGTAGCGGTCAACTTTAGCTGCTTGCGAATGGCATTAAACCAGTAGTCGGCATCCATCTCTGTGCCCGTGCCGTCGAAAGTGGGTACGTGAGGCTTAAAGAAAAGAGTTAGGACTTAAAGAAAAGAATGGCATCATAGGCTGGGTAGGTACTGCTCCAGAGGTAGGGTTTTCGGTGGTAGGCGTTTGCTGAGGAGTCTGAGAAGATGTGGCGGCCCGCCCCTCGTAGAGATCATACAATACTATTACAGTTGAGCTTTATCACTAACTGCGATAGATTGTACTCTCATGGGTCGCCGGCTTATCTCTCTCTCTTTTTAAATCATGACGTTTTTAGGGAAAAATTTTTTTTTCTTTAAAGATCATGTAAACATTTCCCACTATTTACTTTGTTGGCAAGTACAAAGTAATTTACATATTACAGTACTTTCGTAAAATATATAATATTATAAAAGACTGTTTCTTTCTTTTTTTCTTCCCTTTTTATCGCTCAGCGGAAAGACTCTGGCAGGACCATATCCCTCGCCCAGTTATCCGATTTGACACGCGCCATCCCGTCCGCATCCAGTCAAACAAGCTACTGAGCTGGTCGCTTACCTGCAACATTAGCAAAAATGGTGAGCTACAGGTTCAGTAAGTTCAAACATGCAAGAAATAAAATTTCTATGAATAGTACTATTCATCATAAATAGTACCTTTGACAACTTTTCATACATAAATAGTAACTTTGACCACTATTCATACGTGAATAGTAAGGTTGACCACAACACAGTGTCACAACAGTACATCTATCGTGATGTTAGTACTCTCACTAAACTGTCTTATGCTCAATTATGGCATAGTTTCAGTTTTAGATAATTATCTTCCTTATGTTCTGGTTTTGAGCTCAGGTTGGCAGTACCATTTAAGTGCGCATGACTGGGAGCGGTACATTAGTGCTGACCTCCACAGCCTTAATCTTATAGCCCCGAAGGCAAAATTGTACATGACTGAGAGCAGTACATCAGTGCTGACCTCCACAGCCGTAGTCTCATAGCCCCGAAGGCAAAAATACCTCCCTGTACGGAAGGCTGGTACGCCAGAAAGTGGTTTCATTACCGACTTTTTAAAATTCTAACCCGGTGACTTCATATTGCCCCGTGGTTAGGAATGGTTCACATTTTAATTTTAGGTGAGTGAGTTTCATTAACCTCGCTCTAGTGCCCGAAGCACAATTAACAATGTGTCCATTCTCAATAGTGTCCGTAGCACATTACGTCTCTCTCTCTACTCTATAGTAGTGCCCGTAGCACATATGTACCTAACTTATCGTTTGTACATTAAAGTTAGCAACAATAATGCTATATGTTGCAGACAGGTAAATGTCTAAACTTACCTTATCAGTCTCTTCTCTTTTCCTCTCGTGGATCTTTGATCGCCCTCCTTGTAGGTCGATTTTTTTTTGATCCTACAGACAAAACTTTGTCTGTTAATTTCATTTCCATTTATAGCTTTTATTTTTCATTAAAAAGCTTAAATAAAACCTATTTATAACTTTTTAGGCTTTATTTATCATTTTCACCATTTTCCCTAACTTTTGTAAAATTACGATTTCGCCCCTGTATTTTGGCAAAATTACGATTTTGCCCCTATATTTTGACAAAATTACAATTTTGCCCCTGACGGAAATTTTCCCGATCCAGATTGCATTTTTGGCTCTCAGGAACTTTTCTGACTCTTTTCTAATCATTATCGGGTTCATTTCTATTTTATTTCCACTTTTCACTTTCCCGACCCTCGGGAAGCACTATTCTGACCCTTACGTCGGTTTAGTGATTTTCTATCGTTTCGGAGTCTCAAATGGACGTTTTACTAGTATTTAAAACGTTCACCTAGACATTCCCGACCTAGGTCTCCGAGGTTCGGATTTTTCGTTCCCGACTCGGACCTTTATTTCGTTTCCAAAAACGCCCCCCTCGGGGTCGGTTTTCAATTTCACTCGCGTTTTAAATTTTTAAGGGGATGGGTTACTATTCCCGAACCACCCATAGGTTTTCCTTATTCAATTTTTCGTTAGGGACTCGGGTTTCCGACCCGACCCTAAACTTTTTTTATTTTTATTTCCCATTTTGCCCCGAATGCCGTTTTCGAAATTTCGGCAGCATTTCGGCGTAAATTTAAGGCTTCCGGCGTTAGGTACGCCTCGAACCATATGTACCTGCCACGTACTATACCACAAGCCTATTTTATGTAAAAGTTTTCCAAACTTTTACATAAAAGCTCACAAATTTCCAATTTCATATTTTGACCCACATTACAACATTTTTTTCACAATTTTGTCCATAGTTTGGTTTCGGTTTTCACAACCAAACCGAACTAAAATTTCTCAAACTTTTCAACCGCTTTTTAGGCTATTCAATGTCATTTCCTCAACACATTTTCAAGCCCATTTTCAATGCATTTTCAACCAAATTTTTAGGGTTTTTTTAGCACTTATAACCCACGGCCAATGAATGAAAAACATGCCAAATATTTTTTTGTTTCATTCTTTCAATCACATTTCCATCATTTACATATTAAAATGCATGATTTAAATTAACCAAACATCACATAAAATCATGCAAAAGTTTCCACCAACCCTTACGTTACCCACGGCCACATTAGGTTAGGTTCACCCACAATTTTTTTTCAAGCTTTTCACAATGCAATTCAAGCTTTATTCTTCACAAAATTTAACTTGAAAGCATGTTATCAATCAAAACACAAAAATTTCTCATTGTTTACCTAAGGTAACCCACGGATTTACCCTTGAAAAACCAACAAAATTTCGGTTTTTCTTTAAACCAATTGCATGGTTTTCTTCCTTATTACATCCTTAACAAAACCCAACATCAAATTAATGAAAAACAACCAAAAATTCTCCATCTTTTTCCCACTATTCACCCACGGATTTCTTGAAGAAAAACCAACAAAAAGTCAAGTGCAAGGGAAGTTACCTTAGTCAATTGCTTCGTTTGTCTTCAAGGCGTGTTTTGACACCAATTTTGTGTAGAAATATTGAAGAAATTGCTTTGTTCCTCTTGGGTCACTCACGTACACACCATGGAAGACTTAGCAAATTTTTGTTCTTTGGTTTTGCTTCAAAATATGTCTCGGCCTTTTGTTCCCAAAAAGTGGCCGACTTATGCATGAAACAAGCCAATTAATTTGGCCTTTAACCAATCAAATTTCAACACCTTTCACCTTAATTCTTTCCATATTTTTCAAAAAATCAAAATGGTGAATTTTGGCCAAATCTTGGCCTTTAGATCAAAAAGTAGATGAATCATGGCCATTAATGCTACCAACCACCATTTTAATCCCATTTATTAAATGGATTAATGATGTCATAATTGCTAAAGTAAAAGTTGACTTTGACTTTTACTATTCACATTAATTCGACTACTTTTTGACCGATACCGGTTCGAGCCGAAATTTTCCTGAAATCGTCCCGGCGTGTTCTTGAGGTCTCCTGTGCAGTCGGATCAACTTAAATTGCTTCCGTTTGATCAAAATCAATCCCGGAAGTTTTCCATCTTTTATTGTCTCGGTTAGGGTTTTCAATGCCGGTTTTGGCACCGTTTCACCCGTTTCAACTCAGTGAATTTTTCCAACACTGAATTCTTACTCGTCAGTATTGTTAGAACATTTTCATATATTCTAAACAATATAAATACATTTATTTCACTCTTTAAATAGTACAAATTGTTATATACATACAATTGTACATTTTCATCCGAGAATTGCCTGAATTTCCAGGTTGTCACATTCACCCCTCCTTATAAAATTTTCGTCCTCGAAAATTAGAACAAATGGGGGTATAAACTCCTCATCTCGTCTTCTCGTTCCCACGTAGCTTCTTCAATGTTGTGATTTTTCCACAAAATCTTCACTAGTGGGATTACCTTATTCCTCAGTACTTTCTCTTCACGAGCTAGTACTCGAATAGGCTGTTCCTCATATGTCAAATCCTCGTGGATTTGAATGGGCTCATGCTTCAAAACATGGGACGGATCTGGTATATATTTTCTCAGCATCGACACATGAAACACATTATGCACTGCTGACAATTCTGGAGTTAACGCTAATCTATAAGCGACCTTTCCAATGCGCTCGATAATTTCATAAGGTCCAATATATCTTGGACTCAGTTTCCCCTTCTTACCGAAATGCATAATCCCCTTCATAGGTGATACCTTAAGAAATACGGAGTCTCCTTCATCAAACTCTAAGGATCTCCGCCTCTTGTCCGCGTAACTCTTTTGTCTGCTTTGCGCAATTTTCATTTGACGCTGAATTCTAGCAACTGCATCGGAAGTCTCTTTTATGAAGTCCGTCTTATGCAACTGCTTCTCTCGCAAATCATACCAGTGTTTTTCTCTTTCCTCTTTCTGTCGGGCTACGTGAAACTCAGCTCTGATACCAACTGTGGCGGCCCGCCCCTCGTAGAGATCATACAATACTATTACAGTTGACCTTTATCGCTAACTGTGATAGATTGTACTCTCATGGGTCGCCGGCTTATCTCTCTCTCTTTTTAAATCATGACGTTTTTAGGGAAAAATTTTTTTTTCTTTAAAGATCATGTAAACATTTCCCGCTATTTACTTTGTTGGCAAGTACAAAGTAATTTACATATTACAGTACTTTCGTAAAATATATAATATTACAAAAGACTGTTTCTTTCTTTTTTTCTTCCCTTTTTATCGCTCAGCGGAAAGACTCTGGCAGGACCATATCCCTCGCCCAGTTATCCGATTTGACACGCGCCATCCCGTCCGCATCCAGTCAAACAAGCTACTGAGCTGGTCGCTTAACTGCAACATTAGCAAAAATGGTGAGCTACAGGCTCAGTAAGTTCAAACATGCAAGAAATAAAATTTCTATGAATAATACTATTCATCATGAATAGTACTTTTGACCAATATTCATACGTGAATAGTAACTTTGACCCCAACACAGTGTCACAACAGTACATCTATCGTGATGTTAGTACTCTCACTAAACTGTCTTATGCTCAATTATGGCGTAGTTTCAGTTTTAGATAATTATCTTGCTTATGTTCTGGTTTTGAGCTCAGGTTGGCAGTACCATTTAAGTGCGCATGACTGGGAGCGGTACATTAGTGCTGACCTCCACAGCCTTAATCTCATAGCCCCGAAGGCAAAATTGTACATGACTGGGAGCGGTACATCAGTGCTGACCTCCACAGCCTTAGTCTCATAGCCCCGAAGGCAAAAATACCTTCCTGTACGGAAGGCTGGTACGCCAGAAAGTGGTTTCATTACCGACTTTTTAAAATTCTAACCCGGTGACTTCATATTGCCCCGTGGTTAGGAATGGTTCACATTTTAATTTTAGGTGAGTGAGTTTTATTAACCTCGCTCTAGTGCCCGAAGCACAATTAACAATGTGTCCATTCTCAATAGTGCCCGTAGCACATTACGTCTCTCTCTCTACTCTATAGTAGTGCCCGTAGCACATATGTACCTAACTTATCGTTAGTACATTAAAGTTAGCAACAATAATGCTATATGTTACAGACAGGTAAATGTCTGAACTTACCTTATCAGTCTCTTCTCTTTTCCTCTCGTGGATCTTTGATCGCCCTCCTTGTAGGTCGATTTTTTTTGGATCCTACAGACAAAACTTTGTCTGTTAATTTCATTTCCATTTATAGCTTTTATTTTTCATTAAAAAGCTTAAATAAAACCTATTTATAACTTTTTAGGCTTTATTTATCATTTTCACAATTTTCCCCAACTTTTGTAAATTACGATTTTGCCCCTGTATTTTGGCAAAATTACGATTTTGCCCCTATATTTTGACAAAATTACAATTTTACCCCTGACGGAAATTTTCCCGATCCAGACTGCATTTTTGGCTCTCAGGAACTTTTCTGACTCTTTTCTAATCATTACCGGGTTCATTTCTATTTTATTTCCACTTTTCACTTTCCCGACCCTCGGGAAGCACTATTCCGACCCTTACGTCGGTTTAGTGATTTTCTATCGTTTCGGAGTCTCAAATGGACGTTTTACTAGTATTTAAAACGTTCACCTAGACATTCCCGACCTAGGTCTCCGAGGTTCGGATTTTCCGTTCACGACTCGGACCTTTATTTCGTTTCCAAAAACGCCCCCCCTCGGGGTCGGTTTTCAATTTCACTCGCGTTTTAAATTTTTAAGGGGATGGGTTACTATTCCCGAACCACCCCTTAGGTTTTCCTAATTCAATTTTTAGTTAGGGACTCGGGTTTCCGACCCGACCCTAAACTTTTTTTATTTTTATTTCCCATTTTGCCCCGAATGCCGTTTTCGAAATTTCGGCAGCATTTCGGCGTAAATTTAAGGCTTCCAATGTTAGGTACGCCTCGAACCATATGTACCTGCCACGTACTATACCACAAGCCTATTTTATGTAAAAGTTTTCCAAACTTTTACATAAAAGCTCACAAATTTCCAATTTCATATTTTGACCCACATTACAACATTTTTTTCACAATTTTGTCCATAGTTTGGTTTCAGTTTTCACAACCAAACCGAACCAAAATTTCTCAAACTTTTCAACCGCTTTTTAGGCTATTCAATGTCATTTCCTCAACACATTTTCAAGCCCATTTTCAATGCATTTTCAACCAAATTTTTAGGGTTTTTTTAGCACTTATAACCCACGGCCAATGAATGAAAAACATGCCAAATATTTTTTTGTTTCATTCTTTCAATCACATTTCCATCATTTACATATTAAAATGCATGATTTAAATTAACCAAACATCACATAAAATCATGCAAAAGTTTCCACCAACCTTTAGGTAACCCACGGCCACATTAGGTTAGGTTCACCCACAATTTTTTTTCAAGCTTTTCACAATGCAATTCAAGCTTTATTCTTCACAAAATTTAACTTGAAAGCATGTTATCAATCAAACCACAAAAATTTCTCATTGTTTACCTAAGGTAACCCACGGATTTACTGTGGGCGACCCCTCTAGCTTAGGTCGTCCACCTTATCTTGCTTGCTTTCTTTATTCTTTGCTTAGTCTTACTTAGCTTGCTTGTCTCTATAACTTTCTTCTCCTTGGGGTTTAAAAGATTTGTTCTTGAAAAACTAGGAATATTTTTTTTTTCTTTCTTTTTAAACTGGACTGGATGAAACTACTGATTCTTGAAAATTGTGTATACATAAATATATACGTACTACTTAATACTTTTTGTTTTTCCAAAATATATTTTTGGAGTCTTGTTACTTTAAAGTACGTAAAAATAGAAACATACTTTTAAGCTTGTTTCACTACTTTACATACTACACTCTTGTCTTGTCTTTATACATATATCTCACTATTACACTTTCTTTCTTTTACACCTTGAGTACAGCGGAATTCTGTGAAACGGAATCATAACCCGTCCATGACATCGCTGGGATCTGCCTGCCAGCCCGCTACTCTTGTTTCATCTTGCTGGTTGCTTTCCTTTATTACCTACAGCACGAATAGACTAATGAGCTAAAGCTCAGTAAGTACAAACATACATACAAGTAAATAAGCTGAATACACCACTCTAGGGTTAGTCAACTTAGGACCAATTATTTTCTTTAGTCCTATACTGCTTGTTCTTTCTATTCTATTTCTTTCTTTTCTTTGCTTTACTTCATCTGCTTTATCTTTCACTTGTGGGCCCGTGGTTGGACGTACCTAGTGCGCGCAGACCAATAGAGGATCAGGGGAGCGACCCACCGATCAACCCTAAGGTCATCTCTGGACTACTGACCTTATAGGTAGTAAGTCATGCCATAAACTACCTCATTATTAACGAGGCAGCGCCAAACTTCTGGGGTGGAGGCAGGAAGTTAAGCCATAAACTACCTCATTATTAACGAGGCAGCGCCACACTTCTGGGGTGGAGGCTATCTGGGAACCTCACAACTGGGGAGGCCAGTACGCCAATCTTAATTTTTAAGTCTTATTATTTGACTTAAATTATTTCTCTTTTCTTTTTCTAATCTTGCTTACTATTCTCGTGAACATGTTAGTATCATGTCACAAACTGAATAGCTTAAATGTGTATATATATATATCACAACTTTATGGTAAGTCCATTCGTGAGTAGACAATTAAATGTCTGTACTTACCTTATCAATCTCTTCTCTTCTTCTCTCTAGGATCTTTGATCGCCCTCTTTGTAGGTCGATTTTTGGATCCTATAGGCAAACTTTGTCTGTTAATTTCATTTCCATTTATAGCTTTTATTTTTCATTAAAAAGCTTAAATAGAACCTATTTACAACTTTTTGGGCTTTATTTATCATTTCCCCAATTTTCCCCAACTTTTGCAAAATTACGATTTTGCCCCTATATTTTGGCAAAATTACAGTTTTGCCCCTGACGGAATTTTATTGATCCAGACTGCATTTTTGGCCCTCAGGAACTTTTCTGACTCTTTTCTAATCATTACCGGGTTCGTTTCTATTATATTTCCACTTTTCACTTTCTCGACCCTCGGGAAGCACTATTCCGACCCTTACGTCGGTTTAGTGATTTTCTATCGCTTCGGAGCCTCAAATGGACGTTTTACTAATATTTAAAACGTTCATCTAGACTTTCCCGACCTAGGTCTCCGAGGCTCGGATTTTCCGTACCCGACTCGGACCTTTATTTCATTTCCAAAAACGCCCCCCCCTCGGGGTCGGTTTTTCCGTTTCACTCTCATTTTACATTTTTAGGGGACGGTCTACTATTCACGAACCACCCCTTTGGTTTTCCCTATTCAATTCTCCGTTAGGGACTCGGGTTTCCGACCCGACCCTAAACTTTTATTTTTAATTCCTATTTTACCCCGAAAGCCGTTTTCGAAATTTCGGCAGCATTTCGGCGTAATTTTAAGGCTTCAGGCGTTAGGTACGCCTCGAACCATATGTACCTGCCACGTACTATACCACAAGCCTATTTTATGTAAAAGTTTTCCAAACTTTTACATAAAAGCTCACAAATTCCAATTTCACATTTTTAACCACATTACAAATTTTTTTCACAATTTTGCCCTTAGTTTTGGTTTCGGTTTTCACCACCAAACCGAACCAAAGTTTCTCAAACTTTTCTACTACTTGTTAGGCTATTAAATGCCATTTTTCTAACACTTTTTCAAGCCCATTTCCTTGTACTTTTCAACTAAATTCTTAGGGTTTTTTAAACACTTAAACCCACGACCTCATTAGTGAAAAACATGCCATCATTTTTGTTTCATGCTTTCAATCAAAAATTTCATTATTCACATCATAAAATGCATGATTTCACTTAACCAAACATCATATGAAACATGCAAAATTTTCACCAAAACCCTAAGTAAACCCACGGCCACTTTGAGTAAATGAACACCAAAATTTTTCCAAGCTTTTCCATAGTGAAATTCATGCTTTATTCTTAACAAAACATAAGTTAAAAGCATGTTAACACATAAATCACACAAATTTCTCATTGCTTACCAATGGTAACCCACGGATTTTCCTTTGGAAAACCAACCAAAAATTGGTTTTTCTTTAAACCAATTGCATGGTATTCTTCCTCATTACACCCATAACAAAACCCATCATCAACTTAATGAAAAACAACCAAAACTTTTCCATCTTAATTCACTATTCACCCCACGGTTTTCATGAAGAAAAAACCAAGAAAAATTTCAATCCAAGGGAAGTTACCTTATTCACTTTCTTCCTTTGTCTTCAAGTGATGTTTTGCCACACTTTTTGTATAGAAAACTTGAAGGAATTACTTGGTTTTCCTTTGGTCACCCACGGCTCCCATGGAAGAAAAAACTTAGCAAATTTTTCTCTTAGTTTTTGCTTGAAATTTGGCTTCGGCCACTTTATTCCTAAACTTGCCGACTTATGCATGGAAGAAAGCCAATTAATTTGGCTCTAAACCAATGAAATTTTGACACTTTTCATGCCTAATACTTTCCACCTTTTTCAAAAATTAAAAAGGTATATTTTTGGCCAAATCTTGGCCTTTAGATCAAAAGCAAATTAAATCATGGCCATTCATCCTACCTAACACCAATTTCTTTCCATTTGGTAAATGGATTTATCATGTCATAATTACTAAAGTGAAAGTTGACTTTGACTTTCACTATTCACATTAATTCGACTACTTTTTGACCGATGCCGGTTCGAGCCGAAATTTTCCTGAAATCTTCCCGGCGTGTTCCTGAGGTCTCCTGTGCAGTCGGATCAATTTAAATTGCTTCCGTTTGATCAAAATAAATCCCGGAAGTTTACCGTCTTTTATTGGCTCGGTTAGGGTTTTCAATGCCGGTTTTGGCACCGTTTCACCCGTTTCAACTCAGTGAATTTTTTCAACACTGAATTCTTACTCGTCAGTATTGTTAGAACATTTTAATATATTCTAAACAATATAAATACATATATTTCACTCTTTAAATAGTACAAATTGTTATATACATACAATTGTACATTTCTTACTGTGCTCTTACTTTGACTTGCCATATTCTTATCTTTATACTGTTCAGATACCGAAACTACTCCTTTTTGAGCGTTTTGGGCCTGAATTCACTTTCATACTCATATACTTTATTCTCTACTTATTTTTGGAGATTTTTAATTTCCTCCAAAACATTTATTTATTTCTATCAACACTATAATTTGTCTAATTACAACCATAGTGTTTCTTTACATTCTTACTTACAGAACTCATAGAAAACCCTAGATTAAACTAGGTCACACCACTAAAATTCTCTGGTCGTCACATTTACCCTTGAAAAACCAACAAAATTTTGGTTTTTCTTTAAACCAATTGCGTGGTTTTCTTCCTTGTTACATCCTTAACAAAACCCAACATCATATTAATGAAAAACAACCAAAAATTCTCCATCTTTTTCCCACTATTCACCCACGGATTTCTTGAAGAAAAACCAACAAAAAGTCAAGTGCAAGGGAAGTTACCTTAGTCAATTGCTTCCTTTGTCTTCAAGGAGTGTTTTGACACCAATTTTGTGTAGAAATATTGAAGAAATTGCTTGGTTCCTCTTGGGTCACTCACGTACACACCATGGAAGACTTAGCAAATTTTTGTTCTTTGGTTTTGCTTCAAAATATGTCTCGGCCTTTTGTTCCCAAAAAGTGGCCGACTTATGCATGAAACAAGCCAATTAATTTGGCCTTTAACCAATCAAATTTCAACACCTTTCACCTTAATTCTTTCCATATTTTTCAAAAAATCAAAATGGTGAATTTTGGCCAAATCTTGACCTTTAGATCAAAAAGTAGATGAATCATGGCCATTAATGCTACCAACCACCATTTTAATCCCATTTATTAAATGGATTAATGATGTCATAATTGCTAAAATAAAAGTTGACTTTGACTTTTACTATTCACATTAATTCGACTACTTTTTGACCGATACCGGTTCGAGCTGAAATTTTCCTGAAATCGTCCCGGCGTGTTCCTGAGGTCTCCTGTGCAGTCGGATCAACTTAAATTGCTTCCGTTTGATCAAAATCAATCCCAGAAATTTTCCGTCTTTTATTGTCTCGGTTAGGGTTTTCAATGCCGGTTTTGGCATCGTTTCACCCGTTTCAACTCAATGAATTTTTCCAACACTGAATTTTTACTCGTCAGTATTGTTAGAACATTTTCATATATTCTAAACAATATAAATACATTTATTTCACTCTTTAAATAGTACAAATTGTTATATACATACAATTGTACATTTTCATCCGAGAATTGCTTGAATTTCCCGGTTGTCACAGAAGAACTCCCCGCTCTCTGGGTCTCATTAGGAACAACATTGGCTACAGGAGCTGGGTTAGGTGTTCCAAAAGGTAAGACGGTGAGGAGAGCCTGTATCGCTGCCATGAGATTCTGCATTGCCGTTAGCTGATCATTCGGTGTAGGAACCGCTGCATTCTGTCTCCCTTGAGGCTGCATATTCCCGGGGTTCTCTTCGTCGTTGCCTCTCTGCTGCCTCTGACTACGCGTGCCGGGACGAGCCATTTTGCTGAATAAGATTGAAGGAAGATGAAATCCTATAAGCTTCTAAGAGTAAGGAAAAACCATGCTTGGGTATTTTGAAAACGTTTTGATGAAAACCCTTTTGAAAATGTTTTGATGAAAAACCCTTTTGAAAACCTGGGCTCTGATACCATTATTTGTCACGGCCCAAAATTTAGACACGTGACATGGCAGCCAAATCATAATATCAATCCGAGATTTAAGAAAAACATTTATTACGAAAAACGGGTCAACATTATAATTTAGCTAAGCCTAATTATTTATAAAGTAGCATCATAACCACAAAATAAAATAAAGTAGAAAATAAATACCTTTTAATGCGGAAATCAAACATAAAATCGGTTTTCAAAAGAAATTACCAACCATAAATATTCCCAAGCATAAAATTTAAATAACGTGAAATAAAGTCCAAACTTAATATCTCATTACATCAGAACGAGAAACATAAAGAAGAAGATGGAGAAAACGGATGGTATCATCTTCGGTAGTAATGGATATCTCAATGATTTTCAGAACTGCTGCCTCCCGCACCTGGAAGTAGTCATTTCGAAATTACAAAGAAAAAAAAAAGGACGTGAGCGCTGGCTTAGTAGGACAGAAACAAAGGTGGGTTAACAGATAACATTTAAAAATATGGCATAATATCTGTTTCCAAAAATAATCAACAATTTAAAAAAAATACATGGCATAATAATCATAAAAAAAATAATCAACAATTTCATGAAAAACATTTTTAATGCAAGTTTTATTCTGTTGAGGACTTAGCGTAGCTGCAATATACGTGCCCCAATATTAAAATAATAAATCATTAAAACAACCATCATATTATGAGTGAGGACTTGTCGTAGCTATAATATACGTGCCTCGAATTTGAATTATCCTAGATCATCTCGTTACGGTCTAAACAGGCCGAACGGCCCTGCACAGGTTTAGGGACCTTCCCCCATGGCGTCAACTTCGGGACGCACGCATCATTTACAATAATCGTGAACTAGAGCTCAATTATGTTCACCGGATTATTCAAAAGATGGTATTTACCAAGTTATATTATGCCATAAATCAAAACACGTTTTAAAATACACATTTAATTACCAAATACGTTGCATGCGTTTATTTCATAAAAAACAATATAATAATTTCATAAACTGAAAACAGCATGCCATCGATAAAACAGGGAAATTTAAAACACTTGACTACTCCCAGAAAAGGCTAGAATATCCTACCTCAATTTTCGCACAAGCGTTGCGATAATGTGATCCACCAATCAAGCAAGAACATCAAATAATTCCTATAATCAAACATATGATCAGTCTAGGTCTAGACATAATCATCCAATCATTTTAGTGTGCCACAAAAGATTTCAAAACGTGTAATAAACATTTGAGATTCTAAAATTTTTGAAAAACTCTAAGTTAAGATATTTCTGGTCATGGGCAGTCTGACCTAGGCTGATTGTAAAATCAATATCAATTCATTTTTAATATCAAAAATTCTAAATTTTTAATATGTTAAACTAGACATCCGTAGCTTTAATTCCATATAATTTTTATAATTTTTGGACATCGTTTGGTCATTCAACTAGGCCAAAAACCGAGGGTTGTTTTCAGGCATAAAAATCTGGGTTTCAGTTTTGGTTCAAAACCTGGCAGTTCTGTCCGCCTATCTTAGAAAAATATTTTGACTAGGAAAATGGAGGATTTTGGTTCTGAAATTTTGCAGGAGTTTAAGGGACATCTTGAATTTAATTTTAGGCTCAAGAATCACTCAAAAATCGTTTTTAAAACTCATGTTATGGCCGACACAAATTTACTGTTTATATGGTAATTTTCCAGATTTCCGTTTTTCTGTGTCCGAATTTCGATTAGCCTCAAACTAATTCAATTTTCATCCAATGATCACGAAATTTTGTGGAAAACCTTATTTATATGTCATTAACATAACCCAAGAATGAAATTGACAAAATCATAAAATCTTACACATATGATAATAGGGTTTTTGAAAAGGGGATCAATGAGGCAAAATTTTAGGGTTTGAGAGAAAAATCACACCTTGTTTGTGCTGCCCTATTTTTGATGCTTGGTCTCCCTTTTGGCTGAATTTGTGTGAGTATTGGAGTCTTCAAAACAGTATGGAAATAGTGGAGAAAACCATATAAATTTCAGATTTAAAATCAAAAGGAGAAGGAAGGAAAAAGTTTGATTTCTCACCTTGTTTTTGTCTCAAAAGTTGTTGAATCTTTGAGCTGCCTTTTGGTAGGTTTTGTTTGCTGTTTTGGGTGTGTTTTGGGAGAGAAAATTCAGAGAGGGGAGAGGGGAAAGCTGGCCGAAATTTTGAGGGGGAAAGGAGGGGTGAATGAGAGTTAAAAGGGGGTTTTTATACTAGGTTTTTCTTTCCCTTTCTCTTCCTTGTTTGGCTGAAAATTTTAAGGGGCAAAAGGGAAAGTTTTTGTGCTGTTTTGAGGCTAGGGTTTTCTCTCTTATTTCCCTTAAGTGGCCGAAAATTATCCCTTAGTTTTTAAGGAAAAATAATTTGAATTTTAATTGAGTTTTAACCTAGCTTTTAATTCAAATAAAATCTCCTTTATTTCCTACACTTTATGGCCGAATTTCTTCTTTATATCTAAAGAATGAAATTTGAATTTGAATCCTCCTTGGATTTGTGGAATTTAAATTTTAATTAAAATCCCAAGTGATGGCCGAATATTTTAGGGTTTCTTTTTGAAGTTCAAATTGTTGACTTTTTAAGCGGAATTTGACTAGGAAACCAACCTAGGGTTTCCAAAAGGATTTTTAATTAATTTTTGGCACACTAATTTTATTTAAATTATATATTGACCCTTAAATAAAATTTAAGGCGTCACATGGGTGGTCGGAAGAAGACTAGCAGTGCTAGCATACCGATCGAGGTTCAGAGTGCCCACACACTCAGCCATTTGGGAATTGGAGAATAGTAGAGAAGGCTAGTTGGTTGAAGCCTCCGGTCATTCTCCTCCTGCAGATTGGCGTTCTTGAGGTATGGGTTTTAATTGTTGTTGATTTATTGTATATGGCATCATGAGATATTTAACGATCTTAAATTTTTTATTGTTCCGCTGCGTCACTCTGATACGTTTTTACCGATTTATTTTCCTACATAATCGATATACGTACATATATAGTAAAATACGTATGTAATAAAAAAAACTCCCTAAATTTATGATACCTAGTTAAGTAACTTTGAGTATCAATTATAAGAAAGTATAAGTATTATTTAATGAAAGAGTTTTTAAGCGACGATTCGGGCCGCTAAGGGCACGGGATGTCACATTTGTGGCTGTAAAACCATGGATAATTCGGTGTTACGGAAGTTAGGTTGAAGTAGGTGAATAACGAGGAAAGTGAGAAAACGAAAATTTCTGAATTTTAGTTTAGGTTTTTCATGAGAAAATCTGTGGGTTATGTAGTGTGATGGATGGAGTGTTATGAAGAAATATTTGTGCTTGAATTATATATCGAAACCATGGTTGATGTTGGAAAAAAAATGTGGATTGAAATGTCGTTATAAAAATTTACGTTTACATGAGAATTTTACATAAAAAGTTTTGAACTCTTTACATAAAATTAGGCCTTTGGTATAGTACGTGGCAGGACTATGATTAAATGGCATCAATGGTATGCCAGGAACCCAAAATTTAAGCGGAAATGTTGCCGAAATGTTAAAAACAACACTAAAGGCATTTTTGGAAACGACAATAAAATATAACATCAGATAGGTAAACCCGAGATCCCTTAGTGATTTAGGATGAGAAAAGAAGAATGGACATTTTCAGGATTAGTAAAGTGTCCATTTGGGATCCCAAAATGCTAGAAAGGAGGATAAACGATGTAGGTGTCGGAATGGTGTCACTCGAGGATCGAGTGTAAAACGATTATGCAAATTGTAGCGGTTAATGCTATGAAAACATGTTAAGGACTAGAAAAGGGGTTTTATGATTTTTAGGCTCAGAAAATACAGTCTAAACATCAAAATGAAATGTTTATGAAGAAAAAAATCCAGCTAGGGGCAGAATGGTCATTTTACTAAAAGTTAACAGAAAAATTAAAAAAAAGGGATGTTAAACCTCTAAGTTCATCGTTAGGAAATTGAACTTAGAATTTTTATGTTATTGTTATGTCTTAAGTATGAAATAAGCATTGAAAATGATTATTGATTATCTCGGTTATAGGTGTAATGACCCCCGTGGTCCTGTAACCTAATTACTATGTAATCAGTAATTAAGTTGATAAATACAGTGTATTTTTCCTAGTTGAATGAATTAAACGAGTATAGTGATGTTTAATTACTATTTATGCAGTAAAAGGAGCAATTGACAGTGAAATCGGTTCACCTTAACATGTGTATGTGCGTATAAGACATGCAGTATCAAGAAACTAGTCCAGACGACCATTTCTTGACATAGAACTGATAAGTTAGTCATCCGTACACTTAGACCAGTTATCTAAGCATGGTAGCGATGATTACCTTAATGGAGGTACAATATTGAGAAATATGGTCCGGATGACCTTTTCTCGTCTAGAAACTGACGAAATCAGAGTCAGAATACTCAGACTGATTAGTTAAATAGAAAATAGTGAATAGTGAATAGTAGAAACGCAGTGCCAAGTTAATGGCCAAGACGGCCTTAATTTGACCTAGAACTGATATATTTACAATCAGCAAGCTCAATTTAGTCAATTGAGCATAAAACGAGCATTTTGTAGGAAAAATTAATCGGTAAAAAACGTATCAGAGTGGCGCAGCGGAACAATAAAAATTTTTAGATCGTTAAATATCTCATGATGCCATATACAATAAATCAACAACAATTAAAACTCATACCTCAAGGACGCCAATGAACAGGAGGAGAGTGACCGGAGGCTTCAACCAACTAGCCTTCTCTACTATTCTCCAATTCCCGAGTGGCTGAGTGTGTGGGCACTCTGAACCTCGATCGGTATGCTAGCACTGCTAGTCTTCTTCCGACCACCCAGATCTCTAAAGAACTTTATTGTCACGATGAGCTGTGCAACAATAAGCCTGCTCACCTGAGAGTCTGTGGTCTGAGAGAACTGGAGTGGCAGGACCTCTATTTATAGACCTGCATGAGGTGATTCTCTGAATTCGAATTGGACTAGGAAAAGATTTTCTCCCTTATCCAAACCAAAAAATCCGAATTTTCCAAGGGAGAATCTCCACAATTAAATTCGGTTTTCTAGGATAAATCCAATCCAAATCTCAACAAGATTTTAACTAGAATCTTATCTCCCTTTTTTCAACCAAAAAATCCGAAATTCACAAGGAGAAAATCCTCCAAAAGATTTCGGCCATTATGGATAAGGGAGAATCAAAATTCCACTAGGATTTTCAAGCTAAATCTCATCTCAACCTTATCCAAAAAATAACCGAATTCTCCTTGGATTTAGGCTCCAAAATTTCGGCCACTTTTAGGGAAGAAGAGAATCCAAATTCAACTAGGATTCAAGCTTGAATTTACCCTTGAATCTTATCCACAAAATCCGAAATTTTCATGAGCATTATCCTCAAAAATTTCGTCCCTTATTTGTTGGGATTTGGATTCAAAATTCAAGTAGGATTCTAACAAGATTATCCTCTCCTAATCCAACTCAAATTCGAATTTCAAACCTTGTGGATTTTCCACAACAAATTCGAATCCTACTTGGACTGTGATTCAAAATTTGAATTTCAAATTTCAAATTCAAATTTCAAATTCAAATTTCAAATTTCAAATTTCAAATTTCAAATTTAAATTTCAAATTCAAATTTCAAATTCGAATTTCAAATTCAAATTTCAAATTCAAATTTCAAATTCAAAATTCAAATTTCAAATTTCAAAATTCAAATTTCAAATTTCAAATTCCACAAAACGGTTGTATTTCATATTCTTGTTCTCATGGATAATTTTCTACAACTCCAATCCAATCTCAAATAAAATCATGGCAACTTTATTTGGAGTTCGAATAATTGTGTACTCTATTATCCAAAACAAAATCTGAATCCAACCGGAGAGAATCTTGTCTACCATCCTAATCCTGTGTTATCACCATCCATGCATAATAAACTAGCCTATAGCATACACAAATCAATTTGCCAAACGTTAAGGAATTATGTGGAGCTAGTAGAGGGACTGATTGGACATATATAATCGGGATCCCGTGATTCCATATGATCATCATTCTGTACCGAACAACTCAATCATATGATCACTAATTTCAGAGTCACACCACTATAAACCTGAAACTGAACTCCCAATTATATACCGTATTACGTAAGCCTGTGACGAGCTACCATCCAATGACCTTGTCATATATGCAAAACCCTCATATGATATCCATGATCAGCCTTAGGTCAAAGTCCGTTTAATCCTACTGATCAGGCTATCTTAAAGTTCCATTATACTACCGAATCAAGAAAATGATTATTCACCATATGTGAATAAGAAGTCATCCGCCCAGCAGACAACCCAAGGCCTTGTCCATTTTCACATTCAGTATAATGCCTTTAAGAGGATACCTTTAACTCCTCAGAGCTATGATTCCGATATCTGCAAACAAACCCTTCATCGTATACAAGTCATGCACCCAACGAACCGGTCTATAAGCTTACTACCCTCTGAGACGCTTTAGCCATTGGAACATCAAAGTACACAAGTCATATACATGAAGAAGTTCATTTACTCAGGATTAAGGTTATTGCATAATGAACGTCAAAAGCAGATTGATCCACTCATAGCGGACTACGTGGATCAATCACGTTTTAGTCCTGGTCTAATATGTCACCACCAAGCAACATATCCATGTCTCTACTTGGGAGTCCAGCTCCAGACAGTCAAGACAAACCGTCCCCTCTAAGGCTTTAGACAACATAATAGTCTTAACATGAGTTAGATGCTCGGTCTAACCCCATAGACTACAAACCATAGTTTAGACTGCTAACTTTAGAACATTGTCTTCTCGCATACAAAAGTCCATTGCATGCAACGTTCTAACAGTTTTAACACAAGCAGTCAATGAGCCATATTTGCTTACATTTACTTTAACATGTAAATAAGACGAGGACAAATAGCAATGTAATGAATAACCTCTATGTATAATTTTATTATCCAGTTCAAAATGAATACATCAAAATGTCTCTAATACTTAGGGCATTTCCTAACACATTTTTGTTTGAGAGATACGCAATATCAGGAAGAGAGTCAAGACAACCTTTTCTCGCTTCGAAACTAATATATTTAGACTTAGAATGCTCAAATTAGTCAATTAAGCACAAGATACGTTTTTCAAGGTGGGGTCACACAGATCCCAAAAGCTGGTCCAGACGACCTCAGATGGATGTAAAACTGATAAATTTGAAATCAACACGTCCAAATTAGTTAGGAGAGACTGTGTTTGAAATTTCACGTGAAAACACCTCGTTATGCATGTGCAAGGATAACACAGTATAGACACAACTACAGTATAGGAAATAAATAGTAAAATAGACTCAGAATGGTCTCATAGGCATTACAACCCAATCAGGAATAATCAGTTTAAGAATCTATGATAATCGATAAATTTCACCATTCACGGAAAATAGGTACATTGAATGTATATTATGATTTTTAGGTTTAAAATGTGAAATGAATGATTTAATATTGTTTAGAACGTGATAAAATGTTCTGACAACGTTAAAAGTGAGAAATTTGGTTGTGGAAAAATTTCATAGAACCGAAACAAGAAAAATGGTGCCATGTCCGTATCGAGAGCCCTAAAAGGTGACTTGTGGTAAGACAAGTCCACTAAAAGATGAAAGAGTTACGGTAGTAATGTTATATGTATACATGTGTGTGTTACACGCAGTATTAAGAAATTGGTTAAGATGACCTTTTCTTGATATAAAACTGATATATTTAGAATCAGTATGCTCAAAATAGTCAATTGAGCATAAAATGTAATTTTTTACTAAGGAACATGAGGTATCGAGAAATTGGTCAAGATGACCTTTTCTTGATATAAAACTGATATATTTATAATCAGAATGCTCAAATTAGTCATTTGAGCACAAAAAGTAAATTTTGACAAGGAAACATGCAGTATCGAAAAACTGGTCAAGATGACCTCAGATGAAAATAAGACTGATATATTTGGGTTCAGCACGCCCAAATTAGTCAGTATAGCCTATCAGCATGCTCAAATTAGTTAATTGAGCACAAAAAGTAAGTTTTGATCGAGAAATATGCAGTATCGGAAAACTGGTCAAGATGACCTCAGATGAAAATGAAACTGAAATATTTGGGTTCAGCATGCCCAAATTAGTCAGGATAGTTCATTTTGAAATTTTGGATAAAAAAGTATAAATAAGGGCAAAAAATTGGATATTTGCAAAGAAGGCCCCCATAATTTCCTTTTCTCCTTTTTCTCCCCACACTACCCGAAAATGAACAGTAACCAACCACTGGAAACGATGTCCATTTTTTACACCGCCGGCACCATTAGAAAGCTCTCGATGAGCTGAGTCCAACAGTGGTCGACGAAACGGCCACCGAAGGAAGCCGCATGCGCCGCCGGAAGTCGGAATCTTCAAACCACCGTATCTCCGCCATTCGACGTCCAAATGCCACTATTCCAGTTCCAATGGATTCGTGGTGAAGAGTAAAACAAAATCCTCATTTATGCTAAATGGCCGCCGAATCGCGTCGCCCAACATCTCACCGTCGCTGCCATGTCGCCGTTGTGGAATCTGTCGATTCTGGCGGAGTTGAGTGACACAGTGGGTATCAAAAGACTTAGAGTGATGCGTAGATCAAAAGCCCCAAGTAAATTTTTGGCAACAAAGCTGGCACGACGGAGAACCAACCTCGTCGCCGCGGTCTGATTTTCGGGGCTCAATTTCCGGCTATAGAGCTTCGATTGGTGAAATTAACACCACCAATGGGTTCCTCTCATCGAGCTCTTCAAGTTGGTGGTCGCCTTTTTCGTCGCCGATGCAGTCAACGATAGTCAACAGTGGTCAACACCGGTCAATGGCGACCTGGTGACCAAAAATTGAAAAATGGCCCCTTGGCCTATTTTCGACGTTTCGGACACATTTACGGCATTGTTTTTGCAAACTGAAACTTGAAAAGTGAAGAACGGTGGAATAAAGTCCGTATGCTCGAGACTGAACGGTTCGTTCGATCGCCAGTGTGACGATTTCAGTAGTGATTTCAGCCACTTCATTCCTTAAATTAAGTTTTGGAATGATTATGTATTAATTATTTATTTTGGCATGTGAAATTGTAAGAAAAATGGATGAAAATGATGGATAAAAAAATATGTGGGAATGTGAAGATTTTTATGTAAAAATTGAGTTTTACGTAAAAATATAGGCCTCTAGTATAGTACGTGGTAGAATAGAATTTGGTTAGATGGTTTCGAGACGTTTCCTAAACGCTGAAAACCCAAAAATTAAGTGAATATACTGTCAAAATTTAAAAAATGACATTAAGGGCATTATAAGAAACGAGGGGTAAAAATGTGATCGGGATGGAAACCTGAGCCCCTCGATGACCTAGGGTTGGAATAGTGCCACCCGAGGGTCGATGAATAGTAAATCGAGAATTTCAGCAATTAATACTGTAAAAGTTCGACAAAGTCTAAGAAAAATTATTTCATGATCCTCGGGCTTAGAAAATCCCGTTAAAACATCAAAGTGAAAACATTACGGTCCCAAGACCCGTCAGGGGTAAAATGGTCATTTTGACTAAAAATTTCTGAAATCCTCAAAGAGGATCGTGATTGACTTAGAATAATTAAAATAATATTCTAAGGGCTAAATTTATGTTTTAAACCAACAAAAAGTGGGTTTACGGTGAGAAAAGTGAACTAGGGGTAAAATGGTCATTTTGTCAAAAGTTGGGAAAAGAGCCGTTAAGGCTATAAATAGTATCCTAAGGCCATAATTGAGAGTTTTAAGGCCCGGTTCAATAATTAAGAAGGGAAAAAGTGAGAAAATTTCACTATGGGTAAAATGGTAATTTTGTCAAAAGTTAGCGAAAAAGTGAAAAATGGGATTTTAGACCCCCAAGTTTATGATTGGGAAATGAAACGTAGAATTTTTACATTTTATTTAGTTTTATGTATGAAATAAGATTGAAAATAACTGTTGATTTTCTGGTTATAGGAATCTGATCTAGACACAATGAAGGAACATCTGCGAACCCGGGAAAGGAGATACATGCAAAAGTATCTGTAAGTTCAAATATTGCATTGTCTGCAACATGAACTGACTACCGTATGTCTATTTTCATGTCAAGATGTGATAATATAAATGTTATGAAAGCCATGTTATGAACTATGTGTTATGTCTAAGTCATATATAAATTGACTTGATATGTTTATGTCCATGTGTTATATGTAGTAAGTTCAGACATTTAAATTTGTCTGTAACATGAAATACTGTGATGTTCAATTATGTACTATTTGTATATTAAATGCAAAGACCTATGGGCACTAGGGTATAGTTAGACTAACACACCCAATGGATTGATAAGGCAAGATGTGTATTGTGGGTACACTGTGGAAAGAGTGTGACTAAATTTAGGACACACCCTTTAAGAAAGAATGTGTAAGACCTACGGGCTACAAAGGATCCTGGCTTTGAGATGATGATTAATGCCACCTGGTCGGAACCATAATTGAAAGATGGTAATGAAACCACTTCTAGTGCACCAGCCTCCAGTAAGGTGGGGGTTTACAAGTCCTACGGGGACATAATGATCGCTTCGAGCGATGATAGACTGGGGAGAATTGGCCTTAGGGTAGCTTCCAAGGTCCTTCACAGTCAGTGTGCACTATCGGTACGACCAATAAGGATCCAAAACTAGAACTAAATAAAAGATAATAAGCCAAAACTAAATTGGGAACCATAATTGAGAATAATAGACACTAACTGTATGTTTAGTAGTCTTGGTCAAAGTCGACGTGGCTAATGTATGGACAAAGGTACTATTGTTGATGAATAGTACTATTCATGGTTAAATTTATTATTATGGTTATTGATGCCATAGATTGGTATCAGAGGTTAATATTTGGTACTATATGGTACGAGTATTTTATATGTATGAATGTTACTGTTACTAGTATATGATACTGGTATGCGATGTGTTGTGAATAAGGTTACGAAATGTAAGTAATTTGAGGTATGATATGATATCAAGTATGTTTATGATGTTCAAGTAAGTATTGAGTATGCTTACTATGTTACGTTTGAATGTTTTAAAGTAATGAATGGTGTATACCATATGTTAGGTTAATGCTCTGATGCCCTAAGTTAGCAATAAAGCTATGTTATATGTTATGATTACTCTGATGCCACAACTGGTATCAGATATGCTCATTACTATATGGTAAGAGCTTTTATATGTCACATATTTATGTTTGAACTTACTAAGCTTTAGCTCATGAGTTTATTCATATTGCAGGTAAGAAACCTGTATCTCAGCTGTAGAGTGCAACAGATGACGTCGGGATTTGTGTGTGCCAATGGGGATAGGGAATCCACTATGGATATGGTCCTACTACTAGTCTTCCGCTGAGTGAGTTGAAAGAGAAGATTTGAAAAAAAGAGAATTGATGTATTTTAAGTGGAAAGTTGAAATAATATATTTCTATAAATTATGCTTTAAAGAAATATTTTGCGAAAGAAAAATTATGTATTTTGAGAAATTATGTATTTTTGCAAAGTGAAGAAAAATATTTTAAGAAAGAAGTTGAAAAAGAAAAGAAAAAAAAAATTGCCCTAAAATATCAAAAGTTTAAAAATAAGAGAAGGTTTTAGGCGATCCAACAAGGTTCATGGTCCGTTGTGATCGGCTACAGAGCATGATCATAACGGTTTCGCATGACTTGTGTCGCGGGGGTGCTATAGAATCGGATTCAAAAAATCCAATTTTGGTGGAAATCTAGAACACTATCGAAAAAGGACTGAACACCGCTATGAGAAATTAGACTGCAAAGAAAAGCAAATGCAGATGAATTTCACCCCTTAAAAACCATGTATTCTAGTTGAAAAAGTAGCTGAATTTAGCTGCAAAAATAGCCCAAAATTTGGCATTAAAATATTACAAATAGGTATGACACATTGATTAAAATAATGAATAGTATTGACACATGGTAAACCAAGCATGTAAGGCAATTTGACTCCACTTTCTTTTTTAGCTAAGCCACTTTTTGTAGGGTTGCTTGTAGCTAAAATTTGTTCCCCCTTAAGCTTAGTTATTGGCTTAATTAAGTGGGTTTTAGGTTGATTAATTTTGGTTAGTCTTGCCTATAAAAGGATGTGCTTGGCATTAGGTTTCATTTCCTTCTTTTGCACACCCAAAAACCACAAACTTTTTCTCCTTCTTGCTTTAGAAATTTCCACCCCTTTCCAGCCCCAAAACAGACCATTTTCAAGCTAAGAAACCCAGCCAAAAGGTTACTAAAAACCAACTACAACCTAGCTTGTGCTGGAGCCATTTTCTCAAGCCATCTCAAGGTCACTCAAGAGTAAGATTCTAGAACCAATCCTTGTGTTTCTAGTTGTTATTTTGGTTGATGATAAGAGAAAATTTTTGGTGTCTCTTCTAGCATAAGCCAACCCCAAACCCCCTTAGTTCACATGGCTATTTTGGTCACCCAAGCTTTGATTCGGTGTGCTTGGTTTATAACACCTAAAGTAAAACTGAAAACCCTCCTTTTGAAGTTTAGTTGTTTTACGAGAATTTGCTATACAAGAATTTACTCACCAGACTGAGAGGCTGCAGTTGATGTTCGGTGACATAATTCTAACATATGCTATACGTTATGAGAAGCTGATATGGACTTCTGCAATGCATGCTGAAGAAGGCTTATGATGAAACCAAGGTCGAGGCAAAGGAGGATCAAGGTAGGAGAAGATCGAAAGAGAGAAAAAGACCTTACCAAATAGAATTAGGAGAGTAATCAAGTAGAAAGAGTAACAGGCCACCCATTCGTTGCATCATCAGACGTTGCTAGAAAGCTAAATAGGGCTTAGATAGGATGAAATAGACTTTTAGAATGGCACTTCCCTCAGGGGAGTTTTAATATCTAATTATTGGATATGTTACATACCAATAATTATTTGCAGTAGAGAATTGAGCTTTAATCTGATCATCATTGACATGATTGATTAGGACGTAATCTTGGGAATAGAATCCCTCATAAAATACAACACTGTTATAGACTATCGAAGGCGGAACGTCGCTTTTAGACTGATCGGGTGTGAAAGGTTCATCCACAAGGGGTTTGTCACCAAAGCAATCAAATACGCTGATCACAGCAATGAAGACTTGCAAGATGCTATCCAGTGGATGCACGGGCTTCTGAGCACAAGTAATAGATAAGATTCGAGGAATTGAGATAGGATCCGAGAACGTGTTGATAGTCAGGGAATTCATGGAGGTATTCCCAGAAGATCTTCCAAGACTCCCGCTAGAGCATGAGATATCATTCAAGACTGAATATCTACTAGGCTCAGCCCCCCATCTCTAAGGCCCCATACCGAATGGGCCCTGCAGGGCTAAAGGAGCTCCAAATCCAGCAAAGGTTGAGACAGTTACCGCGTGGCCAGCTCCGAGGAACGTAACAGAAACACGTAGCTTCCTAGGCCTAGCAGGATATTACCAGTGCTTTGTTGAAGGTTTTTTTAAAAGCTAGCCACACCACTCACAGTGCTTACCAAGAAAGAAGAGGTATGAGTGAATAGATAAGTTTGAGGAGAGCTTTCAAGAGCTGAAATGACGACTCACGAGCACTCTAGTGTTGATTATTCTAGAAGCTAGTCAAGGAAACTTTATGATTTGTGGTGACATATCCTAACTATATTAGGGGCCGTATTGATGGAAAATGGTAGAGTGGTCATGCACGCCTCGCAACAACTCAAGAACCACGAGGAAAACTACCCTACGCATGATCTGGAGCTAACAACAGTAGTTTTCGCACCAAAAATATGAAGGCACTACCTATACGGAATCAAGTGCGAGAATTACACCGACCACCAGAGCCTCAAGTATATCTTCACACCGAAGGAGCTTAATATAAGGTAACGAAGATGGCTAGAATTGGAAAAGGATTACAATTGCGAGGTCCTATACCATCCAGGAAAAGCCAACAAGGTAGCCGATGTTCTGAGTCAGAATGGTGGCTTACAGATTAGCGCTTCCTCCCGAGTTAGCTTCAATGCACAATGTCTTCCATGTTTCGATGCTGAAGAAGTACGTGCCAGACAGCTCCCACATTCTGAGCCAAGAACTCGTCAAAGTCCACGTCGATCTAACATAAGAGGAGAAACCCGTGCGGATCTTAGCTAAAGAAGATAAAGTACTTAGGAATAAAGTTATACCACTTGTAAAAGTGATGTGGTGGAATCATAATGTAAAGGAAGCCACATGGATTAGAAAAAAGATATGAAAAGAGACTTCCCATAATTATTCTAATTTTTGAGGACGAAAATTTTGTAAGGGGTGTAGGTTGTAATGACCCCCATGTTCCTGAAACCTAATTACTATGTAATCAGTAATTAAGTTGATAAATATAGTGTATTTTTCCCAATTGAATGAATTAAATGGATATAGTAATGTTTAATTACTATTCATGCAGTAAAAGGGGCAACCAACAGTGAAATCGGTTCACCTTAACATATATGTATGTGCATATAAGACATGCAGTATCAAGAAACTGGTCCAGACGACCATTTCTTGACATAAAATTGATAAGTTAGTTATCAGTACGCTTAGACCAATTATCTGAGAACGGTAGCAATGATTACCTTAATAGAGGTACAGTGTCCAGATGACCTCTTCTCATCCAGAGACTGATAAAATCAAAGCCAGAACGCTCAGACTGGTCAGTTAAATAGAAAACGATGAATAGTAAATAGTAGAAACGCAGTATCAGGTTAATAGCCAAGACGACCTTAATTTGACCTAGAACTGAGATATTTATAGTCTACAGGCTCAATTTAGTCAATTGAGCATAAAACGAGAATTTTTGTTTAAAAGATACGCAGTATCAGGAAGAGGGTCAAGATGACCTTTTCTCGCCCCCGAAATTGATATATTTAGACTTAGAACGCTTATATTAGTCAATTGAGTATAAGACACGTTTTTTGAGGTAGGGTCACACAGATCCCAAGAACTAGTTCAGACAATCTCAGATGGATGTAAAACTGATAAATTTGAAATTAGCACGTCCAAATTAGTGTAGACACAACCACAATATAGGAAATAAACAGTAAAATAGACTTAGAATGGGCTCATAGGCATTACAACCTAACCAAGAATAATCAATTTAAGAATCGGATTTAGAAAATCCAATTTTGGTGAAAATCTAGAACACTATCGAAAAAGGACCAAACACCACTGTGGGAAATTAGACTGCAAAGAGAAGCAAATGCAGATGAATTTCACCCCTTAAAAACCGTGTATTCTAGTTGAAAAAGTAGCTGAATTTAGCTGCAAAAATAGCCTAAAAGTTGGCATTAAAATATTACAAATAGGTATGACATATTGATTAAAATAATGAATAGTATTGAGCACATGGTAAACCAAGCATTTAAGGTAATTTGACTCCACTTTCTTTTTCAGCTAGGCCACGGTTTTTTAGGGCTGCTTGTAGCCAAAATTTGTCCCCCCTTAAGCTTAGTTATTGGCTTAATTAAGTGGGTTTTAGGTTGATTAATTTTGGTTAGTTTTGCCTATAAAAGGATATGCTTGGCACTAGGTTTCATTTCCTTCTTTTGCACAACCAAAAACCACAAACTTTTTCTCCCTGTTGCTTCAGAAATTTCTACCCCTTTCCAGCCCCAAAATAGACCATTTTCAACCCAAGAAACCCAGCCAAAATGTTACCAAAAACTAGCCACCAATTAGCTTGTGTTGGAGCCATTTTCTCAAGCCATCTCATGGTCACTCAAGGGTAAGATTCTAGAACCAATCCTTGTGTTTCTAGTTGTTATTTTGGTTAATGATAAGAGAAAATTTTTGGTGTCTTTTCTAGCACAAACCGACCCCAAATCCCCTTCGTTCACATGGCCATTTTGGTCACTCAAGCTTTGATTTGGTGTACTTGGTTCATAGCACTTAATGTAAAATTGAAAACCCTCATTTTAAAGTTTAGTTGTTTTAAAGTTTGGATCAAGAAATTTATGTGTATTTATTTGAGCAATGGGTTGTAATAAGTTTATTTTGAGCCCTTAGTATTTTATTTTTTTAGTTATGTGATTGTATGGTTATGGTTTAAATTTTATGGATGGATATGTGTGTGTGTGTGCGGACGTTTAAGGTGGCTGGATACAAATCTATCCCCAGTTTTAGGTCACGGATTTTGGCCATTTTGACCACACTAGAGTCCACTTTTGGGATTTGGTGAAACACAAAGTTTTAAGGAAATTTTGTTACGGTCGTTTTTGAGTCAAATAGCTCTTGGCCAAAACTGACATTAAGATAGGCTTTTTAAGCAATTTGTAACCGGAGTTCAAAACTGGGATTAAAAACCCTGAGCTTAGGAACAATCTCGGGTTTTGTTAAAAATGACCCACTTAGAGTCCGAACTGAATTTCAGGCTCAACAAGAAAGTTGCAGATCTCGTCAAGATCTTTAAGATGACTAATGCATGTTTCAAAAATTTGGCCGTTTCGGGCCTCAAATAGAGCTGTTTCTAAAATAGCGTAAAACTGGGATTTTAACTAAAACTGGACACAAGTTGGCCACGGGTTTATTGAGTTTAGGAGCTGTTAAAGTTTGATTTGAGCTTTTAGATGAACATAAGAGTTGTTCATCTCGTTAAGGATGAAATGTCTTATGTTTGCCAAATTTACAAAGTAAGTCGTTTCAAACACGTTTTTAAAACAGTTTCCGTAAATAGTTCAAAAACCACCTTTAAAACGCAAACACCAAAATGTGTTCTAACCTTTTTAAAACAAAAATATGATTTTAATAAAATGCCCCCACCTCCTAACGGGGTGATAAGGGGATGGTTTCAAAGAACATAATTTTTCCTAAAAATTTTATAAGGCAACTAAAATAATTTTTAAGAGAAAACAGTACAAATAGCCCAATAGGCTACCACACCAAACAAGCAAAGTAACCCGATAGGCTACCTAGTTAATGATGTGCGAGATAATGGTCGGTTGACTGGTTGATCATTTAGTTAAGGACTGTGTTTGAATGATACAGTGAGGAACAATGATTAGTTCGTCAAGTAGACAAGTTAATCAAATACGATAGAAGTTAGACACCAAATTCCCAAAATAGAGCAGTAAAGTACCGATGGGCTTTGGTACCATACCACGATACAAGTTACAGTCGCTAATGATAATAGTGACCTAAGAACGATGTTAATTAATTTATTGGATAATAAATTAATTAAACACGCCTAGAGAATCAAACTCTGAAGAGAGAGCAAGTTAAGTACCAACGGCAATCGATACCATATATTAGTGTCTACTTTAGTCTCTAACGGTATTAGTGACTCAGTGACAATTATTAACAGAATAGGTTATGATGATAGGTAGATACCTGTAACGTGATAAGGGCGAGAGTACAAGTTTGCTTGCAAACTAGGTAAGTACAACTCCGCCTACAGCATGAGCAAAATGAATTTAAGTGTTATTTTACTCTATGTCAAGTATGCAAATCATGTTTGGTTGTTGCATAGCATAATAGGAGAGTTTATAGGTTCACAATCGCATTGATTGATGACCAGTATAAGTTGGATGCCATTAGATCCCTATCATGTAAGATTAGGGAATAGCTTAGTGGGGCTTACGGCATGAGAATAAAAGATAATAAGACTGAAAATTTAAGTGTTGGTGTACCGGCCTCCTGTAGGTAAGGTTTTATGTTATAATTTAAATTACAGTAAAATGCTACCTCCTGTAGGTGAGGTTAATGGCTAATTAGTGGAACGCTATCTCCTGTAGGTGAGGTTAATGGCTAAAAGTTAAAGGTTTTAGGTTATGACTTCCACCACAGTGGAATGCTGCCTCCCGTAGGTGCAAGGACCACCCCGTCCCTGTAACTTAACAAATTATTCAATGAGAAGTTAAGGAATAATTTGATGCATTTTTAGTCCAAATACATCAAACACAATCAGGTACACGGTCGTGTAAGAAACTGTGTACTGATCGGATTGTTTTATGAGAGAGGCCGTGTGAGTTAACATGGCCGTGTAGTTTTACATGGTCAGGTACACGGCTGTGTAAGTGGCTGTGTACCACTCGGGTAAAGTGAGTATGGTCCAAGACACGGCCGTGTTAAGAAAGCTCGGCTAGTGCACGCCCTTACTCGAGCCATACACGCCTATGTTAGAACTCGTGTAGAAGGTCGTGTACTGAGCAGAGAGCCGATTTAAAGACTTTTGTAATGCGTGAAACCTAATTATTATGAAATGAGTAATTAAGTTAATAAATACAGCATAAATTCTAGTTGAATACACTAAACAGGTGCAGTACCATTTATTACTATTCATACAGTGAAAAGGGGTAACCGACAGAGAACCCGGTCCACCCAGTTATGTGTATAAGTGTATGAGATACGCAGTGTCATGAAACTGATTCAGATGACCATTTCTTGACACAAGACTGGTGAGTAGATCACCAAAACGCTCGAACTGAACATCTGAGCACAACAGCGAGAAATCGCCCTAGCAGGGGTACAGTATCGAGAAAATGGTCCAAATGACCTCTTCTCACCCAGAGACTGACAAAATCGGAGTCAGAACACTCGGACTAGTCAGTTAGAACAGAGAACAGTGAATCATGAATAGTAAATAGTGAATAGAGCAAGACACAGTGTCAAGTTACTGGCCAAGACGGTCTTAGTTTGACTTAAAACTGTTATATCTAGACTCAGGACGCCCAAATTAGTCAAACGGGCACCTGACACGTTTTTTGAGGTGGGACCACACAGATCTCAAAAAATAGTCCAGACGACCCTAGATGGACATAAGACTGATAAAATTGAAATTAGAACGTCTGAATTAGTCAAGAGAGACTGCGTCTGAAATTTCGTCTAGGAACGCCCCGGTTTACGCGTAAAAGGACAACACAGTGTAGACACAACCACAGTATAGAAAATGAATAGTGATTTGACATAGAATGGGCTTTTAGACAGTATAAAACATTTAGAAATCATCAGTACAAAAATCAGATTCAGAAAATCCAAGTTTTGGATGAAAATTAGAGCATTGTCGAGAAAGGGTCAAAAAATGCAGTAGAAAACTAGACTGTACAGAACCGATTTGGTTGGGCCTTTACCTCAACCAAACCGTGCCCCCTTTGGTCAAGAAAACAGCTGCAAAACCAGCTGAAAATGATCCCTTAAATCAAGGGATGTGTTGGAGTATTAAGATTTAAAAAATGGGGTTTTAAGGACAAGAGGACCATGTCCATTTAATGAAAACTTACTCCCTTTCACCCTCCATCATGGGCTCCGAAAATTTGAGGGCTGTAGCACAGATTTTTGTCCCCCAATTAAGCAGAATTGGGGCTTAATTAAGAGAGCTTAGAGTTAAGCAAAGTTGCTTAGAGTTGCCTATAAAAAGGTGCAACCATCCTTAGGTCTCACTTTTCCCATTTGCTCACAAAAACTCTTAAGAAAAATATAGCTTTCTCTCCCCTTTCTCTTTAGAAAATCCGACCCCTCTTCAGCCCCTAAACCACCCATATTTTCATATAACTTTCACACAAAAGCTTGGCTACACAAGTTGCTAGAGTTGCACTCTTCCAAGGTAGTTTCGGTAAGACCCTAGAACCGAAATTTTTCTATGGTTTAGTATTTCATCTTGGCTTGATATTAAGATAAATGTTTTATTTTCCTTGTGTTCTCATTCTAGCACAAGTGACCCCTCAACCCTCTTTGTTTTCCATGGAGCCTTAATAGCCACCCTTGGCTCGGTTGTGCTTGGATCAAAGCACTTTAAGGTATAAATCGAAAAACCCCCATCTTTTGTGGTTAGTTGTTTTTAAGTTTTTGATCAAAGGAGATTTATGTGTATTTTATTATGCACATGGGTTGTAATAAGTTATTTGAGCCCTTAGCTTTCAGTTTTTAAAGTTTTTTGTGGTTGTGGTTGTGTTTACTTTAGTTTATAAGTGGTTTGAGATATGTGTGTGCACGAGTGTGTAGAGGGTGGCTGGACACAAAATCTATCCCCAAGATAAGCCATAGATTTTGGCCATTTTGACCCACTTAGGGTCCGAATTTGGGATTTGGTAAACATGAAGTTTCAAGGAAATTTTAATACGGTCGTTGTTACATCAAATAGCCATTGGCCAAAAATGAACCTACAATAGACTTTTCAGCTGGTTTTGGTTCGGTGTCCAAAACTGGGAGTAACAAATCTGGACCAAATGAATAGTCTCAGATTTTTATTAAAATGACCCTTTTAGAAGCTGAACCAGACTTTGGTCAAAACACAAAAGTTTTAGATCTCGATGAAACCTTAAAACTGACTATTGTGGGCTTCAAAAATTCGGCAGTTTCGGGCCCCAAATAGACCTGTATTTAAAAGTGTGTAAAACTAGAACTTTTATAAAAACTGGGCACAAAGGCCACAGGTTTGATGAATTTAGGAGCCATTAAAGTTAGAGTTAGGCTCCGAAATGAACACGAGAATTGTTTATTTCGTTGCGGATGAAAAGTTTTACGAACGCCAAATTCTCAAACAAAGCCTTTTCGAACAAGTTTCAAATTATTTTCAAAAAGTGGTTCAACACCACACTTTTGAGCACATTCACCATGTATTCCCTTTAAATGACTTAGAAAGGATTTCAACAAAAACACCCTCATCCTCCAACGAGGTGAGGTGAGACTCATTTTCAAAAAAGTGGGGACACCATACCCCTTTCAAACCATTACAAACTCTTTGCTTTTAAAAAAATGTGGGGACGCCATACCCCTTTCAAAATGAAAAAAATTCTTTTTGTAAGAATTCCTTGATTTAAACAAATTTTTCAAAAAGGGTTCATGCATAACCCTAAGAGAGGTTTCACATAGAACGAAGGACGTTTTTAGTGCAATATGGTAGAGGTAGCCTAGGTGGCTACTATACCAAAAACGCAAGGTAACCCGGTAGACTACCACACCTAAACAAGCAAAGTAACCCGGATGGTTACTATACCAAGCCTATGCATAGTAGATCGATAGGCTACCTAGCTGTCAAAACGCGAGGTAATCGGTTGGTTGACTGATCAATAAATCAGTCAAGGACCTTATTCACAGCAACATTGTGAGGAACGTTGATTTAACTATCAAAAAGACAATTAATCAAACGCGACGGAAACTAGACGCCAAATTCCCAGATAGGCCAATAGGGTACCGAGGGACCCCGGTACCACATAAAAACACGAGTATAGGCAAAAGTAGCCTAAGGACATGGTAGTTAATTTGTGGGGCCATAAATTAATTAACCATATATGAATAAGTTAACTCTTGAGATAGAGAGTAAGTAGTACCGACAGCAATCGGTATCGAGTAATTATCTACTTTAGTCACTAACAGTATTGGCGACTTAGAGAAGATATTAACGAGAGACGTTATTGATGACAGGTAGTAACCTATAAATTTCTAAAGGCACGAATACAAGTGCTTACAATTAGGTAAGTACAACTCCGCCTGCAGCATGAATAAAATAATGTTAAAATGATGGTTTTACAGTATGTTAGGTATGCCTTACATGCACACGATGTTGCACAGCATACATAAGAGCATATAGTTTCACAATCACGTAGATTGATGAAAGAACAAGTTAGAAGCCATAGATCCCTATCGCGTAGGATTGGGGATAGCTTAGAGAAGCGTATGGCTAGAACAGTTAAACAAGATGGAAATAAATAGGTGTGTCTTACCGGCTCCTTCAGTCGAAGGGGTTTCCAGTTAAAGAAAGTTAAGGCCAAAAGTTGAGCATCAGTTGATGGCTCTTCAGCATTAGTTGACCTCGGGCATTACCATTGGTCTACGCACACATGGTACTGACACATGGGCCCTAAATAGACAAGACAAAGAAAAGAGTACTAAATCATAAATGAACATAATCAGAACATGCATAGTTCACTGTCCGCATTAGTTCGCTATGCTTTCAACTACAGTAAGATACATGCATTTGTATGAAGTAATCTGTATGCATATGGTATGTAAAGTTTATATGCTATGACATGATATGTGATGATATGGTATATGCTAAGTGGTATATATGACTATCTTGCATGCTTATGCATTTTTAAGTATGTATTATGTTTAAATATGTTTTGCGGTTAACATGTTGTATTTACTGGGCGTAAAGCTCACGGAGTGTGTTCATGCTGTAGGTAAGCGTCCTATGGCATAAGCCACGATGGGCAATGATGGCGGCGGAGGCGGAGGCGGATGTGAGGCGAGGTTATGGACACCATACGAGTTTAACTTCCGCACGGTTTAAGTAAGCAGTATTTTGAACAGTAACAGTACAGTACAAGTAAATGGTATTTTTAAATAGTAACCGTTAAATAGTATTTTTGAATTGTAATGGTTACACAATATTTTTGAATAGTAATAGTTGAATAGTATTTTTGAATAGCAGTCGATTGATACTATCCAAAAATACTATTCCACAAAATCAACAGTATAAGTATGTTTGCAAGATTAAATTTATTATGTTTCAAATTCCGCTTTTAATAGTAATGTACATGAATAATAAATACGTACGCATTTTAAAAAAAATTTCTTCTAAAATTAGGGTAACCTATTAAAGATATTTTAAGTAAGCAATATTCAATTGCAAGAAAGTATAAATAAAAGTAAAGAAACAATAGTTTTACAGTGATGGTCCGGGCCGCCTAGTGCACGGGGTGTCATAGTTGGTATCAGACCAGTTTCCTGCCACCCTACCTCACATTGCCGCACGCCTGCCTCATTTGTACAGGTAAGTTAGTTATTTTCTTTTCCAGTATCAGTATATAAGTTAACATCTCTATTATAATAGGAGATATGGCCGCACCGGTAGACCATCAGCACCAAGACGACGATAGGGCAGTAAGTGATGCCTTCGCTAGGATGGGCTTAGAAATGTTCGATAGTCGGCATAGGCCTTACAAGCTGTTGAGGTGGGTTCAGCAGGTGGAGGTCGCCTTTCATACCTACCATGCCCCACCTCACCTGCAAGTGGAGCTAGCAAGCAGCAAGTTAGATGGACCAGCATTGACTTGGTGGCTGGACCATCAAAAGGAGGGAAGACCAGTGCCAGATTGGGCCACCTTCTGCCAGGAACTCCATGCCATGTTTGCACCACCCGCATTCGAGAAACTCTATGGTCTAGATAGGAATTTCAGCACATGGAGAGATATGCACGAGAGGAGGTACGACGTCCTCTCGGGTATGTAGGATGTCGGCGAAGGAGAGACCATGGCACATTATTGTCGGAGGTTTAAGGACGCAATGCTACGCTACATTCCCTTCGACCGCTCTTTTCGAGAAGTAGCTGAGCTAGTTTGGAGAGGGGTACCCAGGGACATTAGGGAACTTGTCCCCTACCCTCCACGACATCAAGATTTGAGGTGTTTCCTTCAAGAGATAAAGTATGCCGAAGTCGATGCGGTTAATGTTAGGAACTACGAGCGGGCACGCAATGTTGCTAATCTTACCGCTCACGAGGAGGATCCGGAAGAGTTCCCCCTCGATGAGAGTGATGACGAAGAGATGTCCGATCCAGAATCAGTGATTACGTCGGAGTAACTGTACTCTATCTTGGTAGTTTTGTCTAAGCTATGTATATATGTATAAAAGGAAGTAGTAGCTTTCCTCGCTAGACCTAAGTTAATGTACTTGTTGAGACCGTATCTTGGGAAGTGTGTATCACTCCCAACAAACCAAAGTTATGTACTTTCTTATGATATATGAAAAGCAACACCATTGCTCGAGGGCTCAGATATGTTTTTCGCACATGAGTATAGTGTAACAGTATGTGTGGGATAGGTCCTAGCACTTAGAAGATGTTTCAATACAATAAGTTAAGATACAAATCGTATTGAACATCACAGTAAAGAAAAAGAAAGGAAAGATATAATATGTATACTTATATTCATGATGATTGAGTAAAATCATTAAGATGATACGTGATACGAGTCCCAAGTACAAAGTGTGATAAAAGCAAAACTTATAGTTCTTTTCCTATTGTGTGATGGGGTTATATCAGAAGAAATGGCAAGAACAAGAGCTTAGACTAATGAAGCCACTCGAGAAGATGAGTTAATGGCATGGCTCACAACCATGCAGGAGATGATGATGAACCAACAACAAGAGCTTGCTAAGCTCAGAGAGCAACTCAACCAACAATCTCAGGCACCACAACCTGTAGAGGTGCCAGCCCAAGCTGACCTAGTAGCCCTACTAATCCAGGCAGCTCCAGCACCACCAGTTATGGTTGCTCTTGCAGTAGCAGATGTTCCCTTACCAGTCTCAAGAGATGGTGACTTATACGAGCGATTTCGGCGCATTTTGAGGGGATAACTAACCCTATCGAGGCAGATGACTGGCTAATTGACATCCAAGTCATCCTAGACCTTGTAAGGCTAACTGAGAGGGAAAAGGTACTGTGTGCATCCCTTACCCTACGCAAAGGAGCACGACAGTGGTGGAAGATAGTGGCTATCAGGAGAGACGTTAATGCAATGAACTGGGCAGACTTCATTATTGAGTTCAAAGAAATGTATTTCAATGATGAAGCCTTGGCAGCACAACAAGATGAGTTCAATAATCTACACCAAGGTAGTATGACTGTAATAGAGGCTGTCCGCAAGTTCGAGCAGCTAGCCCGACTATGCCCTGACCTGGTGCCAATCGAAAAGGAAAGCGTCAGAAGGATGCTGAAGATGTTCAGAATTGACATTATCGTCCAAGTATGCGGTGGAAGCCACGGACCAACAACGGTGGCTGAGTGTGTCAGCCGAGCCATCAGGGCCGAATACTGGTTGGCCTAAGATAGGGAGAGGAAATAATAGATCTTCAAGGCCAAGAGAGAGGAAAAGACACTGGCCAGACCCAACAGGGGAAGACCGAACCCCGATTCATAACATAAGGGTCAGAATACAAAAAACAGTCAAAGTAACCGACAGTCCCATAATAACAAGAGGAGAGGAAGCCAGAATAACCAAGGGCAACAGAGGAATTTTCCCCAGAAGAAGAACAATTGGGGAGGAAATGGCAGTCAGCACCCTCCTTGCCCAAAATGCGGGAAGAACCACCTAAGGGAGTGTCACTTAGGCACTAGTGGTTGCTACATCTGTGGCAAGGAAGGCCACTTCACTAAACAATGCCGCTTAAACCCTCAGAATCAGCAGGACCAAGCCCATGCCAGTAGCGGCCAACTACATGCCGCCCAAGCTAGAATTAAAGGTACACCCATCACCCAAGGTAGACTGGAAGCTCCAAAGATGCAGGGGAGAATTTACGCCTTTACAAGGGAGGATGCAGAAGCTGGAACCTCAACCGTGGTGACACGTCAGCTTTCTGTCGCCAACTCCACTGCATTAGTATTATTTGATTCTGGAACTACACATTCTTTTGTGTCATCAAAGTTTGCTAGAGAATTAGGTCAGAACATAGACAAGATGAACCAAACTTTCTGAACTGCCCTTCCTTCTTGGGGAGTTTTGTTGTCTAGCTATTGGGCAAGACATGTACCAGTAGTTATCAGTGGGTATGAGCTGAGTGTAGACCTAATCGTCATCAACATGTGTGACTATGACGTAATCATAGGAATGGACTTCCTCGCTAAGTACAGTGCCGTAATAGACTGTCGAAGACGAGAGGTTACCTTCAAGCTGAACGGGAACAAGAAGTTTGTCTACAAAGGGCTACCATTGAAGCAACCGAAGATAATAATATCTGCTATGAGGACTCACAAACTTCTATCCAGTGGATGCACCGGTTTCCTAGCACACATGGTAGACAGCAACCAGGAAGCAGAGATAAGGCCTAAAGATGTCCCAATGGTCAGAGAATTCATAAGAGTATTCCTAGATGATCTGCCAGGACTTCCACCGAAAAGGGAGATATCATTCGAGATCGAGCTGTTACTAGGATCAGCCTCCATGTCCAAGGCCCCATACAGAATGGCCCCGGCAGAGTTAAAGGAACTCCAGGCCCAGTTGAAGGACCTAATGGATAAGGGCTTCATTCCACAGAGCTGTTCACCGTGGGGAGCACCAGTTTTATTCGTGAAGAAGAAGGATGAAACGGTAAGGATGTGCATCGATTACAGGGAGCTGAACAAGGTCACTATAAAGAACAAGTATCTGTTGCTATGAATCGACGATCTATTCGACCAGCTCCGAGACGCTGCAGTGTTCTTGAAAATTGACCTACGCTCCAGATATCACCAACTATGGATTAAAGGTGCAGACATACCCAAGACAGCTTTCTGTACACGATATGGACACTACAAGTTCCTCGTTATGTCATTCAGAAAAACGAATGCCCCGCAGCCTTCATGGATCTAATGAATAGAGTGTTCAAGGAGTTCTTAGACAAGTTTTTCATTGTGTTTATCGATGACATACTTGTGTATTCTAAGACAAGGGAGGAACACGAGGACCATCTAAAAGCTATTCTACTCAAGCTAAAGGAGCACCAGTTATACGCCAAATTCTCCAAGTGCGAGTTTTGGCTGGAAAAGGTCCATTTTCTTGGTCATGTGGTCTCTAAAGACAGAGTATCAATAGACCCAGTGAAACTCAAAGCAGTCAGCAAATAGTCGACTTCGAAGAACGTAACGGAGATCCGTAGTTTCCTAGGCCTAGCAGGCTATTACAGACGTTTTGTAGAAGGGTTCTCGAAGTTAGCCGCACCACTCACAACACTCACCAAGAAGGAGAAGAAGTATGAGTGGACAGATAAATGCAAGAAAAGCTTCCAGGAGCTAAAACATAGACTCACGAGCGCTCCGATCCTGACCATACCAGACGCTGGATAGGGAAATTTTGTAATCTACGGTGATGCATCTAAGACCGGATTAGGAGCCGTATTGATGCAGAATGGGAAATTAGTCACTTATGCCTCGCGACAACTTAAGAACCATAAGAGGAATTATCCGACTCATGACCTGGAGCTAGCAGCGGTCGTGTTTGCACTAAAAATATGGAGGCATTATCTATATGGCATCAAGTGCGAGATTTATATGAACCACCAATGTGACAACCGGGAAATTCTGGCATTCTCGGAAGAAAATATACAAATGTATGTATATAACAATTTGTACTATATAAAGAGTGAAATGAATGTATTTATATTGTTTAGACTGTGAAAGGATGTTCTAACAATACTGACGGGTAAGAATTCAGTATTGATAGAGTTCACCGAATTGAAACGATGTCGAAACGACATTAAAAACCCTAACCGGTGCATTATGGTGCACTAAAAGATGAAAAACTTCCGGGATTGATTTTGATCAAACAGAAGTAGTATAAATTGATCCGACTGCACCAGAGACCTTAGGAACCCGCCGGGACGATTTCAGGAAAATTTCAGCTCAATCCGACATTGGTCAAAAAGTAGTCGAATTAATATGAATAGTGAAGTCAAAGTCAAATTTTTACTTTGTATTAATGACATCATTAAAGCCATTTATTAAATGGATTAAAAATGGTGATTGGTGGCATTAATGGCCAAGATTGAATTTACTTTTGATCTAAAGGCCTAAATTTTGCCAAAATAAACCAAATTATTTTTGTGAAAATATGGAAAGAAATGGCATGAAATGTGTTGAAATTTCATTGGTTGGAAGCCAAATTAATTGGTTTTCTTTGTTACCTAAGTCGGAAACTTTGGAACAAAAGGCACCCATAGCCTTTCAAAGCAAAATCAAGAGAAAGAAAAATTCTAAGTGATTCCAAGAGAGGACTCATGAGCAACCAAGAGAAACCAAGCCAAACTTTCAAATTTTCTTCACAAAAGTGGTAGCAAACTCATCATTGAAGTCAAGGGAAGCAAGAAATCAAGGTAGCCATCTTTGGTTTGAAATTTTTCTTGCTTTTTCATTGAAAAATCTATGGGTTTGTTGGCTTGGAGGATGAGAAATTTTGTGGTTGATTTGGTGATTTGGTGCTTGGGTTTTGTTAATGGTTTGATTAGAAGAAAAACCATGTATTTTGTTTAAAGAAAAACAAAGTTTTGGTTGGTTTTTTTTATGGAAATCCGTGGGTTACCTTAGTGTTTGTTCATGGATTATTGTTAATTAAGTGTTGTAATGCTTTAAATCATGTTTTGGTGATAAAGAAAGCATGATTTGCATGGTTAGAAAGCTTAGAAAAATTTTGGTATCTAAATTCCCTAATATGGGCGTGTGGTGTAATTAGGGTTTGGTGAACATTTTTGCATGATTAACTTGATGTTTGGATAGTTTAAATCATACATTGAATTATGGAAATGTTGGTTATGAGGTTGAAAGCATGAAACAAAATGTTATGTATGTTTTACCTAAAATGGCCGTGGGTTATGTGTGTTGAAAAACCCTAAGAATTGTGTTGTAAAATGCATGGAAAATGGCCTGAAAATGTGCTAGGTAATAGCCTTTGAATAGCCTAAAATTTGGTTGAAAGATTGAAAGATTTTGGTTAGGTTTTGAGTATGAAAACCGTGGCTAAACCTAAGGGTAAAATTGAAAGAATTTTGTTGAATGTGGTTCAAAATGTGAATTAAAAAATGTGCAAGATTTTACGTAAAAGTTTGGAAAACTTTTACATAAAATAGGACTTTGATATAGTACGTGTCAGGTACACATGGTTCGAGGCATACCTAAAGCCGGTAGCCTTAAATTTACGCTGAAATGTTGCCGAAATTTCAAAAAACGGCATTTAGGGTAAAAAAAAGGGAGTTGAGAGTAAAAATTTAGGGTCGAGTCGGAAACCCGAGTCCCTAAAGGAAAATTGAATGAGAGAAACCTAAGGGGTGGTTCGTGAATAATAACCCATCCCCTTAAAAATGTAAAACAAGAGTGAAACTGAAAAACTGACCCCGAGGGAGGGCGTTTTTGGGAAACATAGTAAAGGTTCGAGTCGGGTACGAAAAATCCGTGCCTCAGAGACCTAAATCGGGAAAGTCTAGATGAACATTTTAAATGCTAGTAAAACGTCCATTTGAGGCTCCTAAACAATAGAAAATCACTAAACCGACGTAAGGGTCAGAATAGTGCTTCCCGGTCGCTAAGGTGAAAAATGGAAATAAAATAGAAACAAATCCAGTAATGAATAAGAAAAGAGTCAGAAAAGTTCCTAAGAGCCAAAAGTGCAGTCTAGATCGAGAAAATCTTGTCAGGGGCATAATTGTAATTTTGCCAAAATACAGGGGTAAAATTGTAATTTTTTAAAAGTTGAGAAAAATGGGGAAAATAATAAATAAAGCCTAAAAAGTTATAAATAGGTTTTATTTAAGCTTTTTAATTAAAAAAAATAAAAGCTATAAATAGAAATGAAATTAACAGACAAGGTTTTGTCTGTAGGATCCCAAAATCGACCTACAAGGAGAGCGATTAAAGATCCAGAAAAGAAAAGGAGAAGAAACGAATAAGGTAAATTCAGACATTTACTTGTCTGCAACATGTAGCATTATTATTGCTAACTTTGATGTACTAACTATAAGTTAGGTATATATGTGCTACGGGCACTATTATAGAATAGAGAGAGAGACACAATGTGCTACGGGCACTATTGAAATGGGACACATAATAAATTGTGCTTCGGGCACTAGAGCGAGATTAATGAAACTCACTCACATGAAATTAAAATGTAAACCATTCTTAACCACGGGGCAATATGAAGTCACCAGGTTAGAACTTTAAAAAGTCGGTAATGAAACCACTTTTGGCGTACCAGCCTTCCGTATGGGGAGGTAAACTTTGCCTTCGGGGCTATGATGATGAGATTAAGGCTGTAGAGGTCAGCACTAATGTACCGCTCCCAGTCATGTGCACTAAAATGGTACTGCCAACATGAGCTCAAAACAAGAATATAAACAAAGATAATTACCTAAAACTGAAACTATGCCATAATTGAGCATAAGACAGTTCGTGAGAGTACTAACACTATGGTTGATGTACTGTTGATATATTGTGTTGTGGTCAAAGTTACTATTCATGATGAATAGTACTATTCGTAGAAATTCTATTTCTTGCATGTTTGAACTTACTGAGCCTGTAGCTCACCATTTTTGCTTATGTTACAGGTAAGCAACCAGCTCACTAGCTTTGTATGGCTGGATGGCGGATGGGATAGTGAGTGTCAAATGGGATGGGAAGCTAAGGGATATGGTTCTGTCAGAGTTTTTCCGCTGAGCGTTAACAAAGAGAGGAAAAAGAAACAGTTCTTTTGTAACAATATATATATTTTACAAAAGTACTGTATTATGTAAATTACTTTGTTCTTGTAAACAAAGTGATTAGTGGATAATGTTTAACATGATGTTTTAAAAAAAAAATCCCCCAAAAGTGTCATGTTTTAAAGAGAGATAGATTAGTCGGCGACCCATGAGAGTACAATCTATCATAGTTAGTTATGAAGCTTAACTATAATAGTATTGTATGATCTCTACGAAGGGCGGGCCGCCACAACCAAAGCCTCAAATACATCTTCACGCAGAAGGAGCTCAACATGAGGCAGCGAAGATGGCTAGAATTGGTGAAGGATTATGATTGCGAGATCCTATATCACCCAGGGAAAGCCAACAAGGTGGCCGATACACTGAGTAGGAAGTACTCTTCATCGCTTGTGGCTATCAATGCCTTGCCAGAAGCCTACAGAAGGAGCTATGTAACGGCAAAATCGAGATTCTAACGGGGAAGTTATCTGAAATGACCCTCCAATCAACACTCCTAGAAGAAATCAAGGCCAGCCAAGACCTCGATTTAACCCTGAACAAGCACAAGAAGGAGGCAATGGAGGACCACATGTCAGAATTCCAAGTCTCCAAGGATGGCATACTATTTCAGAGATAGAGTGTGCGTTCCGAAGGATGAAGAACTTCGGAAAAGGATCCTTTCAAAAGCCCATGACACACCGTACTCAGTTCATTCAGGGGCAAACAAGCTATACAAAGACTTGAAAGACAGTTTTTGGTGGCCTAAGATGAAGGGCGACGTCGTTGAATTTGTCACAAAGTGCCTTACATGTCAAAAAATTAAAGTAGAACATCAACGACCTGGAGGAGAACTGCAGAAAATCGAGCTTCCTGAGTGGAAATAGGAATAGATTACAATGGACTTTATGGTTGGACTGCCTAGAACATCCAGTGGAAACGATGCCATCTGGGTAATTGTGGACCGACTGACGAAATCAGCTCGATTCTTAGCCATGAAGTTGAGCTACTTAGTAGAGAGGCTAGTAGAATTGTACTTGGCCCAGATAGTAAGACCGCACGGTGTACCTAAGTCAATAATTTCATATCGTGATGGGTGCTTCACTTCAAGGTTTTGGCAGAGCGTCCAAGCTTCAATAGGGACTAAGTTGAAGTTCAGCACAGCTTTCCACCTTCAAACCGACGGTTAGTCAGAAAGGACAATACAAATTTTGGAAGACATGTTGAGAGCATGTGCCCTAGACTTCAAGGGGAATTGGGACCAAAAGCTGCCGCTAATAGAGTTCTCATACAATAACAGCTACCATTCCTCAATCAAAATGGCACCATATGAGGCACTCTATGGAAGGAAATGTAGATCTCCGGTCCACTGGCATGAGACCGGAGAGAAACAGCTCACTAGCACGGACTTCATCAAAAGTACAATAGAAGACGTGAAGATTATACGGGAGAGACTAGAGATAGCTCATAGTCGTCAAAAGAGTTACGCCGATAAACGACGCAGACCTCTCAAGTTTCAGGAAGGAGATTCAGTTTTCCTTAAGGTGGCACCCATGAAAGGGGTGAGGCACTTTGGGAAGAAAGGGAAGCTCAGCCCTCGATATATAGGACCCTTCAAGATCCTCGAGAGAATTGGGAAGGTAACCTACAGGTTAGCGCTCCCTCCCGAGTTGGCATCTGTGCATAACTTTTTCCACGTCTCGATGCTGAAGAAATACGTGCCTGATAGTTCTCACATACTGAGTCAAGAGCCTGTTAAAGTACATGCCGACCTGACATATGAAGAAAGACCAATGCAGATTTTAGCTAAGGAGAGCAAAGTCCTCAGGAATAAAGTGATCCTGCCTGTGAAAGTGCTGTGGTGGAATCACAATATAGAAGAAGCTACATGGGAAAGGGAAGAGGACATGAAGAGAGACTTCCCGGATTTATTCTAATTTTTTAGGACGAAAATTTTGTAAGGGGGGTAGGTTGTAAGGACCACCCTATCCCTGTAACTTAACATATTATTCAATGAGAAGTTAAAGAATAATTTGATGCATTTTTAGTATAAATACATCGAACACGGTCAAGTACACGGTCGTGTAAGAAACTGTGTATTGATCAGATTGTTTTATGAGAGAGGCCGTGTGAGTTAACATGGCCGTGTAGTTTTACATGGTTAGGTACACGGCTGTATAAGTTGCCATGTACCACTCGGGTAAAGTGAGCATGGTCTAAGACATGGCCATGTTAAGAAAGCTCGGCTAGTGCACGCCCGTGCTCGAGCCAAACACACCCGTATAAGAACCCATGTAGAAGGCTGTGTACTGAGCAGAGAGCCGATTTGAAAACTTTTCTAATGCAAGAAACCTAATTGCTATGAAATGAGTAATTAAGTTGACAAATACAGCATAAATTCCAGTTAAATAGACTAAACAGGTGCAGTATCATTTATTACTATTCATACAGTGAAAAGGGGTAACCGACAGAGAACCCGGTCCACCCTGTTATGTGTATAAGTGTATGAGATATGCAGTGTCATGAAATTGGTCCGGATGACCATTTCCTGACACAAGACTGGTGAGTAGATCACCAGAACGCTCGGACTGAACATCTGAGCACAACAACGAGAAATCGCCCTAGTAGGGGTACAGTACCGAGAAAATGGTCTGGATGACCTCTTATCTCCCAGAAACTGACAAAATCAGAGTCAGAACACTCGGACTAGTCAATTAGAATAGAGAACAGTGAACCATGAATAGTGAATAGTAAATAGTGCAAGTCACAGTGTCAAGTTACTGGCCAAGACAGCCTTAATTTCACTTAAAACTGATATATCTAGACTCAGGACGCCCAAATTAGTCAAACAGGCACTTGACACGTTTTTCAAGGTGGGACCACACAGATCTTGAAAAATGGTCCAGATGACCCCAGACAGACATAAGACTGATAAAATTGAAATCAGAACGTCCGAATTAGTCAAGAGAGACTGTGTCTGAAATTTCGCCTAGGAACGCCCCAGTTTGCATGCGAAAGGACAACACAGTGTAGACACAACACAGTATAGGAAATGAATAGTGATTTGACATAGAATGGGCTCTTAGATAGTATAAAATTATTAGAAATCATCAGTACAAAAATAGAATTCAGAAAATCTAATTTTTGGATGAAAATTAGAACACTACCGAGAAAGGGCCGAAAAACGCAGTAGAAAAATAGACTGCACAGAACCGATTCGGTTAGACCTTTACCCTAACCAAACCGTGCCCCTTTGGTTAGGAAAACAGCTACAAAACCAGCTGAAAATGATCCCTTAAATCAAGGGATGTGTTGGAGTTTTTAGATTAAAAAAAATGGAGTTTTAAGGACAAGAGGACCATGACCATTTAATGCAAACTTGCTCCCTTTCACCCTCCATCATGGCCTCCGAAAATTTAAGGGCTGTAGCACAGATTTTTGTCCCCCAATTGAGCTAAATTGTGGCATAATTAAGAGGGCTTAGAGTTAAGCAAAGTTGCTTAGAGTTGCCTATAAAAAGGTACAACCACCCTTAGGTCTCACTTTTCCCATTTGCTCACAAAAACTCTCAAGAAAAATACAGCTTTCTCTCCCCTTTCTCTTCAGAAAATCCGACCCCTCTTCAACCCCTAAACCACCCATATTTTCACATAACTTTCACACAAAAGCTTGGCCACACAAGTTGCTAGAGGTGCACTCTTCCAAGGTAGTTTCGGTAAGACCCTAGAACCGAAATTTTTCTATGGTTTAGCTTTTCATCTTGGCTTGATATTAAGAGAAACGTTTTGTTTTCCTTGTGTTCTCATTCTAGCACAAGTGACCCCTAAATCCCCTTTGTTTTCCACGGGCCTTGATAGCCACCCTTGGCTCGGTTGTGCTTGGATCAAAGCGCTCTAATGTATAAACCGAAAAACCCCCATCTTTTGTGGTTAGTTGTTTTTAAGTTTTTGATCAAAGGAGATTTATGTGTATTTGTTTATGCATATGGGTTGTAATAAGTTATTTGAGAACTTAGCTTTCAGTTTTTAAAGTTTGTTATGGTTGTGGTTGTGTTTACTTTAGTTTACAAGTGGTTTGAGATATGTGTGTGCACGAGTGTGTAGAAGGTGGCTAGACACAAAATTTGTCCCCAGGATACGCCACAGATTTTGGCCATTTTGACCCACTTAGGGTTCGAATCTGGGATTTGGTAAAACATGAAGCTTTAAGGAAATTTCGATACGGTCGTTTTTGTTTCAAATAGTGATTGGCCAAAAAAGAACCTACAATAGACTTTTCAGCTAGTTTTGGTTCGGTGTCCAAAACTAGGAGTAACAAATCCGGACCAAATGAACAATCTCAGATTTTTATTAAAATGACCCTTTTAGAGGCTGAACTAGACTTTGTCAAAACACAAAAGTTTTTGTGGCGGCCCGCCCCTTGTGGAGATCATACAATACTATTACAGTTGAGCTTATCGCTAATTGTGATAGATTGTACTCTCGTGGGTCGCCGGCTTATCTCACTCTCTTTTAAAATCGTGTCGTTTTTGGGGAAATTTTTTTTTTCTTTAAACATCATATGAAATCTTTTCCACTATTTACTTTGTTGATAAGTACAAAGTAATATAAATAATACAGTACTTTTGTAAAATATATATATAATTACAAAAGAACTGTTTCTCTTTTTTTTCCCTTCACTTTAACGCTCAGCGGCAAGACTCTGGCAGTACCATATCCCTCGCCCAGTTATCCCATTTGACACGCGCCATCCCGTACGCCATCCAGTCAAACAAGCTACTGAGCTGGTCGCTTACCTGCAACATTAGCAAAAATGGTGAGCTACAGGCTCAGTAAGTTCAAACATGCAAGAAATAAAATTTCTATGAATAGTACTATTCATCGTGAATAGTACCGTTGACCACTATTCATATGTGAATAGTAACTTTGACCACTATTCATATGTGAATAGTAAGTTTGACCACAACACTGTATCACACTAGTACATCTACCGCGATGTTAGTGCTCTCACTAAACTGTCTTATGCTCAATTATGGCATAGTTTCAGTTTTAGGTCATTATCTTTATTTACGTTCTGGTTTTGAGCTCAGGTTGGCAGTACCATTTAAGTGCGCATGACTGGGAGCGGTACATTAGTGCTGACCTCCACAGCCTTAATCTCATAGCCCCGAAGGTAAAATAGTACATGACTGGGAGCGGTACATCAGTGCTGACCTCCACAGCCTTATCTCATAGCCCCGAAGGCAAAAGTACCTCCCTATACGGAAGGCTGGTATGACAGAAAGTGGTTTCATTACCGACTTTTTAACATTCTAACCCGGTGACTTCACATTGTCCCGTGGTTAGGAATGGTTCACATTTTAATTTTAGGTGAGTGAGTTTCATTAACCTCGCTCTAGTGCCCGAAGCACAATTAACCATGTGTCCCATTCTTATAGTGCCCGTAGCACATTTCGTCTCTCTCTCTATTCTATCATAGTGCCCGTAGCACATATGTACCTAACTTATAGTTAGTACATTAAGGTTAGCACAATATTGCTATATGTTGCAGACAGGTAAATGTCTGAACTTACCTTATCAGACTGTTCCCTTTCTCTCTCTTGGATCTTGAATCGCTTTCCTTGTAGGCCGATTTTGGGATCCTACAGACAAAACTATGTCTGTTAATTTCTTTCCCATTTATAGCTTTTATTTTTCATTAAAAAGCTTAAATAAAACCTATTTATAACTTTTTAGGTTTTATTTATTATTTTCACCATTTTCCCCCAACTTTTGTAAAATTACGATTTTGCCCCAATATTTTGGCAAAATTACAGTTTTGCCCCTGACGGAATTTTATTGATCCAGACTGCATTTTTGGCTCTCAGAAACTTTTCTGACTATTTTCTAATCATTACCGGGTTCGTTTCTATTTTATTTCCACTTTTTGTTTTCCCGGCCCTCGGGAAGCACTATTCCGACCCTCACGTCGGTTTAGCGATTTTCTATCGTTTCGGAGCCTCAAATGGACGTTTCACTAGTATTTAAAACGTTCATCTAGACTTTCCCGACCTAGGTCTCCGAGGCTCGGGTTTTGCGTTCCCGACTCGGACCTTTATTTCATTTCCAAAAACACCCCCCCTCGGGGTCGGTTTTCTTTCAATCTCACACGTGTTTTTCATTTTTAAGGGGACGGGTTACTATTCATGACCAACCCCTTAAATTTTCCTTATTCACTTTTCCGTTAGGGACTCGGGTTTCCCTCCCGGCCCTAACTTTTATTTTAAATTCCTATTTTACCCCGAATGCCGTTTTTGAAATTTCGGCAGCATTTCGGCGTAATTTTAAGGCTTCCGGCGTTAGGTACGCCTCGAACCGTATGTACCTGCCACGTACTATACCACAAGCCTATTTTATGTAAAAGTTTTCCAAACTTTTACATAAAAGCCCACAAATTTCAAATTTCACATTATCACCCACATTACAAAATTTTTTTCACATTTTTACCCTTAATTTGGTTTCGGTTTTCACAACCAAACCGAACCAAATTTTTGTCAAACTTTCACCATATTTTAGGCCATTCAATGTCATGTTTTTAACACATTTTCAAGCCCATTTTCAATGTATTTTCAACCAATTTCTTAGGGTTTTTAACCCTTGTATAACCCACGGCCATTTAATGAAACACATGCCAAACATTTTTGTTTCATTCTTTCATTCACATTGCCACCATTTACACATTAAAATGCATAATTCCAATCAACCAAATACCACATAAAACCAAGCAAAATTTTTCTTCCAAACCATTAACAACCCCACGGCCACCTTATGAATTTCACACAAGAAATTTTTTTTCAACTTTCCACAATAAATTCATGCTTTATTCTTCACAAAATTAAACTTGGAAAGCATATTACCAATTAACCACACACTTTTCTCATTGGTTACCTAAGGTAACCCACGGATTTCCTCTTGAAAAACCAACCAAAATTTAGTTTTTCTTTACACAATTTGCATGGTTTTCTTACTTATTTCATCCTTAACAAAACCCAACATCAATTCAATGGAAAACAACCAAAAATTTTCCATCTTTCTATCACTATTCACCCACGGATTTTGTGAAGAAAAACCATGAAAAAATCAAGTGCAAGGGAAGTTACCTTAGTCAAATGCTTCCTTTGTCTTCAAGGAGTGTTTTGACACACTTTTTGTGAAGAAAAAATGAAGAAATCAAGTGGTTCCTCTTTGGTTGCTCACGTACCCACCAAGAGAAAAACTTAACAATTTTTCTTTGGTTTTTGGCTTTTGAAAGTTTCGGCCATTTCTTCCAAAATTTTTGCCGACTTAAGCATGAAGGAAAGCCAATTAATTTGGCTCTAAACCAATCAAAATTTGACATCTTTCCATGCCATTTCTTTCCCCATTTTTCAAAAATTAAAAATGGTAATTTTTGGCTAAATCTTGGCCTTTAGATCAAAAGCTAAATGAATCATGGCCTTTCATTCCACCAACCACCATTTTCTTTCATTTATTAATCTAGATTTATGATGTCATAATTACAAAAGTGAAAGTTGACTTTGACTTTCACTATTCACATTAATTCGACTACTTTTTGACCGATACCGGTTCGAGCCGAAATTTTCCTGAAATCGTCCCGGCGTGTTCCTGAGGTCTCCTGTGCAGTCGGATCAATTTAATCTACTTCCATTTGATCAAAATCAATCCCGGAAGTTTACCGTCTTTTATTGCTCCGGTTAGGGTTTTCAATGCCGATTTTGGCACCGTTCACCCGTTTCAACTCAGTGAATTTTTCCAACACTGAATTCTTACTCGTCAGTATTGTTAGAACATTTTCATATATTCTGAACAATATAAATACATTTATTTCACTCTTTAAATAGTACAAATTGTTATATACATACAATTGTACATTTTTCATCCGAGAACTGCCTGAATTTCCCGGTTGTCACATTCACCCCTCCTTATAAAATTTTCGTCCTCGAAAATTAGAACAAATGGGGATATAATTTCTTCATCTCGTCTTCTCGTTCCCACGTAGCTTCTTCAATATTGTGATTTTTCCACAAAATCTTCACTAGTGGGATCACCTTATTCCTCAGTACTTTCTCTTCACGAGCTAGTACTTGAATAGGCTGTTCCTCATATGTCAAATCCTCGTGGATTTGAATAGGCTCATGCTTCAATATATGGGACGGATCTGGTATATACTTTCTCAGCATCGACACATGAAATACGTTATGCACTGCCGACAATTCTGGGGGTAGCGCTAATCTGTAAGCGACCTTTCCAATGCGTTCGATAATTTCATAAGGCCCAATATATCTTGGACTTAGTTTTCCCTTCTTACCGAAATGCATAATCCCCTTCATAGGCGATACCTTGAGAAACACGAAGTCCCCTTCGTCGAACTCCAAGGATCTCCGCCTCTTGTCCGCATAACTCTTTTGTCGGCTTTGCGAAATTTTCATTTGATGCTGAATTCTAGCAACTGCATCGGAAGTCTCTTTTATGAAGTCCGTCTTATGCAACTGCTTTTCTCGCAAATCGTACCAATGTAATGGTGATCTGCACTTCCGTCCATACAAAGCCTCGTAAGGTGCCATGCCTATCGAAGCTTGGTAACTATTATTGTACGAGAATTCAATCAATGGTAGCTTCTTGTTCCAATTTCCCGCAAAATCCATAACGCAAGCTCGAAACATGTCCTCTAACGTCTGAATTGTCCGCTCTGACTGCCCGTCTGTTTGCGGATGAAAAGCCGTACTGAGTCTCAATTCAGTACCCATGGCCTCTTGCACACACTTCCAAAAATTTGAAGTGAACCGTGCATCTCGATCTGATACAATGGATTTCGGTACTCCATGTAGTCTGACGACATGAGTTATGTACAGCTGAGCAAACTTTTCCAGCGAAAAAGTCATCTTGACAGCTATGAACCGTGCCGTCTTGGTCAGTCTGTCCACAATAACCCAGATGGCATCATAACCTTCTCGGGTTTTCGGGAGTCCCACTACAAAATCCATCGTAATGTGTTCCCATTTCCATTCAGGAATCTCCAATGGTTCCAATCTTCCTGCTGGATGTTTATGTTCCGCTTTGATTCTTTGACAGGTCATGCATCTGCTCACGAATTTCGCTATATCGTTCTTCATCCCTTTCCACCAGAACTGTAACTTCAAGTCCTGATACATCTTGCTCGCTCCGGGATGAACCGAATATGGTGTCTCGTGGGCTTCTGACATGATCCGTCTTCTAAGTTCCTCATCAGCTGGAACATTTATCCTTCCTTGATAAAGGATTATTCCATCCTTGGAAATCCCTTCTTGAGCACTTGCCATCATTGGATCTCGCCTTTGAGCTTCCTTTATATCCTCAAATAGCGATGATTCCACTTGGAGTGCAGCTAGTCTTCCAGATATCAACTCCAAGTTCAAAGAATTTATCTCTTGCTGCAATGGCTTCGGAAGCCTGTTTATTGGTAGTTGGTGCGATATGGTAGACTTTCTACTTAGAGCATCCGCTACACGGTTGGCCTTCCCTGGATGGTATAGGATTTCACAATCATAATCCTTCACCAGTTCCAACCATCGTCTTTGCCGCATATTGAGCTCTTTTTGCGTGAAGAAATACTTCAAGCTTTGGTGATCAGTGAAAATCTGACATTGAGCTCCATAGAGATAGTGTCGCCAAATTTTAAGTGCGAACACTACTGCAGCAAGTTCAAGGTCATGCGTAGGATAATTCCTTTCATGCTCCTTTAATTGACGGGAAGCATAGGCAATCACCTTGCCGTCTTGCATCAAGACTGCTCCCAATCCTATTTTCGATGCGTCACTGTAGATCACGAACTTCTCCCCTTCAGTGGGAAGCGTAAGGATTGGTGCGCTTGTTAGTCGCCTCTTTAACTCCTGGAAGCTTCTTTCGCATTCCATAGTCCACTCGTACTTCCTTTCTTTGTGTGTAAGAGCAGTAAGAGGTGCAGCTAGTCGCGCAAATCCCTCTACAAATCGCCGATAATAACCAGCCAATCCCAAGAAACTGCGTATTTCTGTCACACTCTTGGGTGCAGGCCACTGGTTAATTGCCTCTACCTTTGTCGGATCTACAGCAATACCTTCCTGGGATACAACATGTCCAAGGAAATGTACTCTGTCCAGCCAAAATTCACATTTTAAAAATTTTGCATACAGTTGATGCTTTCGTATCGTATTCAGCACTATCCTCAGATGCTTCTTGTGCTCCTCATGAGTCTTCGAGTATATAAGAATGTCATCAATGAATACAATGACAAACTTATCCAGATACTCTTTAAAAATTCTGTTCATCAAATCCATGAACGCTACCGGCGCATTTGTCAATCCGAATGGCATCACAAGGAACTCGTAGTGACCATAACGAGTCCTAAACGCCGTTTTAGGAATATCACTTTCTTTGATTCTCAGCTGGTGATATCCTGATCGTAAGTCGATCTTGGAAAATACCGCTGCGCCTTTTAACTGGTCGAATAGGTCATCAATTCTAGGTAACGGATACCTATTTTTGATCGTAACCTTATTCAACTCCCGGTAATCAATGCACAGTCGGAATGTTCCATCCTTTTTCTTGACAAATAACATAGGTGCACCCCATGGAGAAAAACTCGGCCTGATGAATCCCTTATCCAAAAGCTCCTTTAATTGTACCTGTAGCTCCTTCAACTCCACTGGAGCCATGCGGTATGGTGCTTTGGAAATGGGTGCTGTTCCAGGCATCAACTCAATTTCAAACGAGATTTCTCTCTCTGGCGGTATCCCTGGTAACTCTTCTGGAAATACATTAAGAAACTCATTAACCACAGGAACCTCTTCAGCTTGAAGCTTCTATTCCTCTGCAGTATCCACCACATATGCCAGATATCCCATGCAACCACTGGCTATCAGCTTGCTTGCTCTCAGCGAACTGATCATCATCTTCCCGGGTCTTCGAGAAGTATCAACATACTCGAAACTCTCTTCTTCCTTGGGTTGGAAGACTATCTTTCGATTTTGGCAGTTGATCGTAGCTCGGTATTTCCCTAGGAAATCCATGCCTAAAATCACATCGTAATCCATGATCTCGATTACGATCAACTCAGCATATAGTTCCCTATTTGCCACATATACTGGTACATAGGGTAACCAGTAACTGGACAACAATACTTCCCCAGAGGGTAAAGCTGTCTTAAATACCCTTCCCATATTATCCTCAGGAAGTCCTATCTTGTCAGCAAATGCATAGGAAACAAATGAATGCGTAGCACCGGAATCGAATAGTACAGAGGCTACATGACTAGCAACAGGAAGCTGACCTGTCACCACGTTTGATGTTCCTGCCTCTGCGTCTTCCTTGCTGTAGGCCATCACACGAGCATCAGCACGTTGCATACGCTCCTGGCGTTGCGGCCTCACTGGTGACTCTTCCACTCTGGCTTGAAGGGAATGAGCTTGTGGGCGTGTCTGGTGCGGTTGGGAAGTGCCTTGTCCACCCTGCCTATTTGGACAGTTCCTGGCGTAATGGCCTTCCTTTCCACATTCGTAGCAAACAAGTGGCCCAAATCTGCATTGCCCAGAATGTCTCTTCCCGCATGTAGGGCAGTTTTGCACAGTAGACTCTGCATTACCAGCTGTTCTCCGCTGCTGGTTTCGATTATTGCCCTGGCGATTCCCAGCCCTTTTCTCTTATTTTGCTGGGATCCTTGATTGTTGCCCTGGCTTGGTTTCGCATTCTGACTAGGCTTGCTCGATTGACCAACTTGCGTAGACTTCGCCAAAGCCCTCTCCTTCTTTTTAGCCTCCCAGTGTTTCTCTCTTTCCTCTTTCTGTCGAGCTACATGGAACTCAGCTCTAATGGCCCGACTCACACAGTCTGCTACAGAAGTAGGTGGTACTAGTCCAGTGTCTACTAACGCAGCAATTTCTGGCCTGAACATCCCGATCATTTTCTGTATCTTCTCCCTCTCAGTAGGGACTACGTAGGGACATAGACGGGATAACTGGTCGAACTTTCGGCAGACTTCGCTTACCGACATGTTCCCTTGCGTCAACTCTGAGAATTCTTTCTGTTGCTGTCTCAGAGATGCAGGGTCGTAATATTTCTGGTTAAATTCTTCCAGAAATTCTGCTCAACTCATGGTAGACACGTCTCTCCTCATTTGTACAGTGTCCCACCAAAACCGAGCATCTTTTCTCAGCACAAAAGACGCACATGCAACCTTCTCCCGGTCGGTTAGGTTCATGAACTCCATGATCACTTGTAACACATCATCGTATAACATATAATCATTTTGATATTTCATTCATAGCAAAACATTTATATGTCATACATAGGCATCACCAGTCATATATACATCGGCCGTTTATACAAAATGGCCATAAGTCTATACAAAAGAGCTTTTCTCTCTAAGCTACTTATGTACATGTACACATCTACTGGTCACTCGTTTCCTACATCTGGGACTAGAGGATATTCTTCTGGATCCTCATCGTCATTGGTATCATCTGAGTCGTCACCACCCCTAGGTAATGTTCCCTGTCCTGAGTCATCACCTCGTGGTCTAGACGGTCCGGCCTCATGATCATTCATCATTCTTCTCGGCCCGAATATGCGTGCAAACATCTCATCTTGACCCAGCGTCTCTCGTCGACTCTGCGTCAGATGCTCGATCAGAATCTCTCTCTCGATCGCCCTGATCATTACCACGAACTCTTGGAGCGTCGGAGGAAACGACTTGATTACCCTCTGTCTCAACTCCAAGGGTAAACCTTTCCAGAACAGCTCACAGCAGTTTGCTTCAGTGAGGTTGGGCAACGGACATCTTCTCCTGATGGTCTCCTCAAATCGTGCTGCATACGACATCACTGTCTCACCAGACAACATGACCATCCTCTCAGTCTGGAGAATATAGTCCCTGACCTCATCGAATCCAGGATACGCGGGAGTATCAGCCTCTCGTCCTTCTGGAGGTGCTGGAGTAGGTGTTGGATCCCTAGGCGGAAACTGATCAGCCAATCGCTGACAGAACTCAGCCCAACTGAATCCCAATAAAATCTCCTGGTCGCAATATTGCCAGAACACTCGAGCGTCTCCCTGAAACATACTGACAGCCAACTGGATCCACATATCTCAATCGATATCGCATTTCACCATGATCCTCTCAATGGCATGGAGCCAGTCCTTGGTCTCCATCGACTGTCGTCCACCGTCGAACATAGGAGGACTGCTGGCCCTAAATGCCTGTACTGCCCGTGCCGACACTCTCACCCCAATATGTTGGCGTCCACCAACAACTGGAATGTCCACTATTACCGGTGGATGAACTATCGGTCGTGGCTGTTCTATCTCTACTGGCGCTGGCACTGGTACTGATGCCGGCACTGGTACCGGAGGTCTCTCGGGTACCGGGGGTCTGACTACCGGCCTTTGGGAAATGGGCGGCCTCACAATAGGTCTCGTCCATACCCGTAATACCCCTCTCGGTCGAGGTAGCGGTGGTCTCACATATGGAGGTCTGGTCATCTTGCTACCTATAAGATAATTATTTTCACATAAGAAAATAATTAACTGAACTTAAGTAAACTACTTACTTGGATAGCGGTGCAGGATGCGCAAAGTGTCAAATCGGGATATGGTCACACTGCTCTGATATACCAACTGTGACGGCAATTGGTATTCAAAACTTGGCCACTCGAAAACCAGGCTCTGATACCAACTGTGGCGGCCCGCCCCTTGTGGAGATCATACAATACTATTACAGTTGAGCTTATCGCTAATTGTGATAGATTGTACTCTCGTGGGTCGCCGGCTTATCTCACTCTCTTTTAAAATCGTGTCGTTTTTGGGGAAAATTTTTTTTTCTTTAAACATCATATGAAATCTTTTCCACTATTTACTTTGTTGATAAGTACAAAGTAATATAAATAATACAGTACTTTTGTAAAATATATATATAATTACAAAAGAACTGTTTCTCCTTTTTTTCCCTTCACTTTAACGCTCAGCGGCAAGACTCTGGCAGTACCATATCCCTCGCCCAGTTATCCCATTTGACACGCGCCATCCCGTACGCCATCCAGTCAAACAAGCTACTGAGCTGGTCGCTTACCTGCAACATTAGCAAAAATGGTGAGCTACAGGCTCAGTAAGTTCAAACATGCAAGAAATAAAATTTCTATGAATAGACTATTCATCGTGAATAGTACCGTTGACCACTATTCATATGTGAATAGTAACTTTGACCACTATTCATATGTGAATAGTAAGTTTGACCACAACACTGTATCACACTAGTACATCTACCGCGATGTTAGTGCTCTCACTAAACTGTCTTATGCTCAATTATGGCATAGTTTCAGTTTTAGGTCATTATCTTTATTTACGTTCTGGTTTTGAGCTCAGGTTGGCAGTACCATTTAAGTGCGCATGGCTGGGAGCGGTACATTAGTGCTGACCTCCACAGCCTTAATCTCATAGCCCCGAAGGTAAAATAGTACATGACTGGGAGCGGTACATCAGTGCTGACCTCCACAGCCTTATCTCATAGCCCCGAAGGCAAAAGTACCTCCCTATACGGAAGGCTGGTATGACAGAAAGTGGTTTCATTACCGACTTTTTAACATTCTAACCCGGTGACTTCACATTGTCCCGTGGTTAGGAATGGTTCACATTTTAATTTTAGGTGAGTGAGTTTCATTAACCTCGCTCTAGTGCCCGAAGCACAATTAACCATGTGTCCCATTCTTATAGTGCCCGTAGCACATTTCGTCTCTCTCTCTATTCTATCATAGTGCCCGTAGCACATATGTACCTAACTTATAGTTAGTACATTAAGGTTAGCACAATATTGCTATATGTTGCAGACAGGTAAATGTCTGAACTTACCTTATCAGACTGTTCCCTTTCTCTCTCTTGGATCTTGAATCGCTTTCCTTGTAGGCCGATTTTGGGATCCTACAGACAAAACTATGTCTGTTAATTTCTTTCCCATTTATAGCTTTTATTTTTCATTAAAAAGCTTAAATAAAACCTATTTATAACTTTTTAGGTTTTATTTATTATTTTCACCATTTTCCCCCAACTTTTGTAAAATTACGATTTTGCCCCAATATTTTGGCAAAATTACAGTTTTGCCCCTGACGGAATTTTATTGATCCAGACTGCATTTTTGGCTCTCAGAAACTTTTCTGACTCTTTTCTAATCATTACCGGGTTCGTTTCTATTTTATTTCCACTTTTTGTTTTCCCGGCCCTCGGGAAGCACTATTCCGACCCTCACGTCGGTTTAGCGATTTTCTATCGTTTCGGAGCCTCAAATGGACGTTTCACTAGTATTTAAAACGTTCATCTAGACTTTCCCGACCTAGGTCTCCGAGGCTCGGGTTTTGCGTTCCCGACTCGGACCTTTATTTCATTTCCAAAAACGCCCCCCCTCGGGGTCGGTTTTTTTTCAATCTCACACGCGTTTTTCATTTTTAAGGGGACGGGTTACTATTCACGACCCACCCCTTAAATTTTCCTTATTCACTTTTCCGTTAGGGACTCGGGTTTCCCTCCCGGCCCTAACTTTTATTTTAAATTCCTATTTTACCCCGAATGCCGTTTTTGAAATTTCGGCAGCATTTCGGCGTAATTTTAAGGCTTCCGGCGTTAGGTACGCCTCGAACCGTATGTACCTGCCACGTACTATACCACAAGCCTATTTTATGTAAAAGTTTTCCAAACTTTTACATAAAAGCTCACAAATTTCAAATTTCACATTATCACCCACATTACAAAATTTTTTTTCACATTTTTACCCTTAATTTGGTTTCGGTTTTCACAACCAAACCGAACCAAATTTTTGTCAAACTTTCACCATATTTTAGGCCATTCAATGTCATGTTTTTAACACATTTTCAAGCCCATTTTCAATGCATTTTCAACCAATTTCTTAGGGTTTTTAACCCTTGTATAACCCACGGCCATTTAATGAAACACATGCCAAACATTTTTGTTTCATTCTTTCATTCACATTGCCACCATTTACACATTAAAATGCATAATTCCAATCAACCAAATACCACATAAAACCAAGCAAAATTTTTCTTCCAAACCATTAACAACCCCACGGCCACCTTATGAATTTCACACAAGAAATTTTTTTTCAACTTTCCACAATAAATTCATGCTTTATTCTTCACAAAATTAAACTTGGAAAGCATATTACCAATTAACCACACACTTTTCTCATTGGTTACCTAAGGTAACCCACGGATTTCCTCTTGAAAAACCAACCAAAATTTGGTTTTTCTTTACACAATTTGCATGGTTTTCTTACTTATTTCATCCTTAACAAAACCCAACATCAATTCAATGGAAAACAACCAAAAATTTTCCATCTTTCTATCACTATTCACCCACGGATTTTGTGAAGAAAAACCATGAAAAAATCAAGTGCAAGGGAATTTACCTTAGTCAAATGCTTCCTTTGTCTTCAAGGAGTGTTTTGACACACTTTTTGTGAAGAAAAAATGAAGAAATCAAGTGGTTCCTCTTTGGTTGCTCACGTACCCACCAAGAGAAAAACTTAACAATTTTTCTTTGGTTTTTGGCTTTTGAAAGTTTCGGCCATTTCTTCCAAAATTTTTGCCGACTTAAGCATGAAGGAAAGCCAATTAATTTGGCTCTAAACCAATCAAAATTTGACATCTTTCCATGCCATTTCTTTCCCCATTTTTCAAAAATTAAAAATGGTAATTTTTGGCTAAATCTTGGCCTTTAGATCAAAAGCTAAATGAATCATGGCCTTTCATTCCACCAACCACCATTTTCTTTCATTTATTAATCTAGATTTATGATGTCATAATTACAAAAGTGAAAGTTGACTTTGACTTTCACTATTCACATTAATTCGACTACTTTTTGACCGATACCGGTTCGAGCCGAAATTTTCCTGAAATCGTCCCGGCGTGTTCCTGAGGTCTCTTGTGCAGTCGGATCAATTTAATCTGCTTCCGTTTGATCAAAATCAATCCCGGAAGTTTACCGTCTTTTATTGCTCCGGTTAGGGTTTTCAATGCCGATTTTGGCACCGTTTCACCCGTTTCAACTCAGTGAATTTTTCCAACACTGAATTCTTACTCGTCAGTATTGTTAGAACATTTTCATATATTCTGAACAATATAAATACATTTATTTCACTCTTTAAATAGTACAAATTGTTATATACATACAATTGTACATTTTTCATCCGAGAACTGCCTGAATTTCCCGGTTGTCACAGTTTTACATCTCGACGAAATCTTGAAATTGAGCACATGGGTTTCAAAAATTTGGTCGTTTCGGGCCCTAAACAGACCAGTTTTTAAAAGTGTGTAAAACTGAAACTTTTATAAAAACTAGTCACAAAGGCCACAGGTTTGATGAATTTAGGAGCCGTTAGAGTTAGAGTTAGTCTCCGAAATGAACATGAGAATTGTTTATTTCATCGAGGATGAAAAGTTTCATGAACACCAAATTCTCAAACAAAGCCTTTTCGAATAAGTTTCAAATTATTTTCAAAAAGTGGTCCAGTACCACACTTTTGAGCACATTCACCATGTGTTCCCTTTAAATGACTTAGAAAGGATTTCAACAAAAACACCCTTATCCTCCAACAGGGTGAGGTGAGACTCGTTTTCAAAAAAGTGGGGACACCATACCCCTTTCAAACCATTTCAAACTCTTTTCTTTTAAAAAAATGTGGGGACACCATACCCCTTTCAAAATGGAAAAAATCCTTTTTGTAAGAATTCCTAGATTTGAACAAGTTTTTCAAAAAAGGTTCGTGCATAACCCTAAGAGAGGTTTCACACAGAATAAAGGACGTTTTTAGTGCAATATGGTAGAGGTAGCCTGGGTGGCTACTATACTAAAAATGCAAGGTAACTTGGTAGACTACCACACCTAAACAAGCAAAGTAACCCGGACGGTTACTATACCAAGCCTACGCATAGTAGCCCGATAGGCTACCTAGTTGCCAAAACACGAGGTAATCGGTTGGTTAACTGATTAGTAAATCAGTTAATGACTGTGTTTGGAGCAACATTGTGAGAAACGTTGACTTAATTATCAAGAAGACAGTTAATCAAACGCGATGGAAACTAGACACCAAATTCCCAGATAGGCCAATAGGGTACCGAGGGAGGCCAATAGGGTACCGAGGGACCTCGGTACCACATGAAAACACGAGTATAGGCAAAAATAGGCTAAGGATGTGGTAGTTAATTTATGGGGCCATAAATTAATTAACCATATACGAATAAGTTAACTCTTGAGATAGAAAGTAAGTAGTGCTGACGGCAATCGGTATCGAGTAATTATCTACTTTAGTCACTAACAGTATTGGTGACTTAGAGAAGATATTAACGAGAGACGTTATTGATGACATGTAGTAACCTGTAAATTTCTAAAGGCGCGAATACAGGTGCTTGCAATTAGGTAAGTATAACTCCGCCTGCAGCATGAATAAAATGATATTAAAATGATGGTTTTACAGTATGTTAAGTATGCCTTACATGCACACGATGTTGCACAGCATACATAAGAGCATATAGTTTCACAATCGCATAGATTGATGAAAGAACAAGTTAGAAGCCATAAATCCCTATCGCGTAGGATTGGGGACAGCTTAGAGAAGCATATGGCTAGAACAGTTAAATAAGATGGAAATAAATAGGTGTGTCATACTGGCTCCTTCAGTCGAAGGGGTTTCCAGTTAAAGAAAGTTAAGGCCAAAAGTTGAGTATTAGTTGATGGCTCTTTGGCATTAGTTGACCTCGGGCATTACCGTTGGTCTGTGCACACATGGTACTGACACATGGGCCTAAATAGACAAGAAAAAGAAAAGAGTACTAAAGCATAAATGAACATAATTGGAACATGTATAGTTCACTGTCCGCATTAGTTCGCTATTCTTTCAACTACAGTAAGATACATGCATTTGCATGAAGTAATCTGTATGCATATGATATGTAAAGTTTGTATGCTATGACATGATATGTGATGATATGGTATATGCTAAGTGGTATATATGACTATCTTGCATGCTTATGCATTTTTAAGTATGTATTATGTTTAAACATGTTTTGTGGTTAACATGTTGTATTTACTAGGCGTAAAGCTCACGGAGTGTGTTCATGTTGTAGGTAAGCGTCCTATGGCATAAGCCACGATGGGCAATGACGGCGGCGGAGGCAGATGTGAGGCGAGGTTATGGACACCATACGAATTTAACTTCTGCACAGTTTAAGTAAACATTATTTTGAATTGTAACAATACAGTACCAGTAAATGGTACTTTTAAATAGTAACCGTTAAATAGTATTTTTGAATAGTAATAGTTACACAATATTTTTGAATAGTAATAGTTGAATAGTATAATAGTATTTTTGAATAGCAGCCGATTGATACTATTCAAAAATACTATTCTACAAAATCAACAATATAAGTATGTTTGCAAGATTAAATTTATTATGTTTCTAATTTCACTTTTAATAGTACATGTACATGAATAGTAAATACGTACGCATTTAAAAAAAAATTTCTTCTAAAATTAGGGTAACCTATTAAAGATATTTTAAGTAAGCAATATTCAATTGCAAGAAAGTAAAAGTAAAAGTAAAGAAACAGTAGTTTTACAGTGATGGTCCAGGCTGCCTAGGGCACGGGGCGTTACAGTAGGTGAGGTTAATGGCTAAAAGTTAAAGATCGACTATGAGGTAAGTTGGTGGGTCATTCCCCCTTCCTTCCACCGGTCTACGCACATTAAGTACGTCCAACACTAGGCCCACAAGTGAAAGAATAAGACAAGAAAGAACAAAAAGAAAAGAAAGAATAATGAAGCATAATATGAGTATAATCGGTTCATGCATTGTTTACGATATGCCTTAGCTATAGTTTAGCATGCTTTCAGCTACAGTAGATTTGTATTCAGTTACACGATGCTTTCTGTTATGCATCCAGTTATGTTGCTTCAGTTCTGCATTCAGTGTTATGTGATGTTCTGCTATATGGAATGTTTTAGTGGTACTTATTGGTACATGACATGCTTATATGGTTTTAAGTATGTACTATGATTTAAACATGTTTTGTGGACGACATGTTGTACTTACTGGGCATAAAGCTCACAATGTGTATTCATACTGTAGGTATGCTACCTATGGCTTAGACCATAATGAGTAGTGACGACAGCAAAGGCGGATGTGAGAACGAGGTTGTAGATACCACTACAAGTTTTGACTTCCACACAGTATTAAGTAAATATTATATTTTCGAGTAGTAACTAGTTAAACAAGTTTCATAAATATTTTTGTATGATTTAACCTCAGCTTCGTTCAGATCTTATTATATTTGTAGGGTATATGTTAATATGTACGTGAATAGTAAAAACATACGCATATAAAAAAATATTCCCTAAAAAATTATAGTATTAAATAAGTAAGTTCAAGTAATAGTTTTGAAGCCAGATAGGTTAAGCAACTGTTCTTTAAGAAAGTAAGAATAGTTCTCAAGTAAGTTTTAGCTCAGTATTAGTTTTAAGTGACGGTTCGGGCCACTCAGGGTGCGGCACATCACAATAGGAAACCCAACAAGTGATGGGAAAGGAGTTATAAAGGAACCAAGGAAGTTCACTCTAGCACAAATACTGTAAGTACAGATATTTACTTGTCTACTCACGAACTGACTTGCCGTATGAATGTTTTAGGATACGATGTTATGATATGTTTCTAAAGGTGATGCTTATGAAAGAAATGTTTAATGAAATGTTATGAAAGAAATGTCTTATGAAATATTCATGAAAGAAATGCTTTACGAAATGATAAAGAAGTTTTTGATGATGAATTTTATAAAATTTGTGCATTTGTGACATGACAATTATAACAACCAAGAAATTTCATCGTTCTCGGGAAATATGTACATTATGTGTATATGATGATTTTTATGTTTAAAAATGTGAAATTTATGATTTAATATTATTTAGAATGAAACAGAATGTTCTAACTATGTAAACAATCAGGAATTCGGTGATGTAGAATTTCACTGAACTAAAACAGTGCCACTTCGGTATTGAAAAACCTAGAAGATGACCTATGGCAAACCAAGTATAGAAAAAGAAAAAATAGTTACAGTAGTGATTTTTAGTCAAACTAAAGTGATTTAAGGCAAATCGATCACACGAACAGCCCAAAAAACCCACCGGCGATATTTCGACAAAATTTCATTCAATTTGACTTTTGGTCAAAATTGGATTCAAAATGTAATAACCGGGAAATTTTACTGTTCTCGGAATATGGTAAATTGCATGTACATAATGAATTTCATGTTTAAAATGTGAAATCTATGATTAATATTGTGTAGAATGAGATAAAATGTTCTAACGATATTACAAATTAAGAATTCGGTGATGTAAAAGCATGCCGAATTGGGCTGGGGAAAAATAGTGAACTGTAAACCCTAGTAGGTGACTCAGGGTAAGCTAAGTGCACAAAAAGATAAAATACTGATAGTAGTGATTTTAGATGTAAGTGCGTGTGTTGTTACACACAGTATCGAGAAGTTGTTTCAGATGATCTATTCTTGACCTAAAATTAATATATTTAGATTCAGCATGCTCAAATTAGTCAATTGAGCATGAAACATAATATTTGACCTGGAGATGTGCAGTATCAAGGAATTGGTCAAGATGACATTTTCTTGATATAAAACTGATATATTTGGAATCAGAATGCTCTAATTAGTCAATTGAGCACAAAACAGAAATTTTGACCAGGAAATGTATAGTACCAAAAACTAACCGAGATGACCTCAGATGATGACGAAACTGATATATTTGGATTCAGGACGTCCAACTTAGTCAGGATAGCCTATGTTGGAATTTTCGTAAAAAAATATATAAATAGGTGGAAATTGAATAATTTGGAAAAACTGCAAAAACAGCCCAGAGAAATTTTCTCCCTCCTCTCTCACAACCTCCATTGGATGAACAGTAGCCAACTTCCGATTCCAGCCTCCGTTTTTGACACCGCCGGTGTCATCGAAAAGCTCTCGACGAGCTGAGTTCGATGGTGGGTCGACGCGACGGAACGGATGCCGGAGCAGCTCGAACGCACCGCCTGAAAGTCGACGGTGGTGGAAACTTCCTCACATCAATTCTATGCCCTCCGACCTCCAATCAAGATGAAACCGGTCCCGTTAGCTTTGTCTTGAAGAGCACTACAAAACCCAGTTAGTGGTTCATCTCAACGGCCGTCGGATCGCACCGCCCGAAGTCGCGACGTCGCCGCTGTGAAACTAAGTGTTTCCAACTGAGTCGAAGGATACTGTGGGTGTCAAAATACTCAGAAGACGATAGGGAACAAAAGCCCCAAGGTAATTGTGGACAACAACCCCGACACGGCGGAGATTCAATGCCGCCATTGTGGGTCGAGTTTTCGAGGCTGATTGTCGACGATCGAAGCCTCCAATGGTGAAATTGACACCACCAATGGACTCCTCTCGTCGAGATCTTCAAGGTGGACACCTCTGTTGTTCACGCCGCCATCGTTCGCCACCAGCCAACGCCGGAGTCAATGCCGGTCAACGCGGTCAATGCCGATCAACAGCGATCCGAGGGTGGAAAAATGAAGAGTGGCCCATTGGCCTATTTTCGACGTCTTGGACAAATTCGCGGTGTCAGAATTTCCAACCGGGATTCTAAACATGAAGAACAGAGACAAAAAGTTTGCACCATCGAGACCGAACGATTCGTTCGATCACCGATGGGATGATTTCGATAGTGATTTCATTTCCCTTCATTCCTTATTTATGTATTAGAATGATTAATATGTAATTTGTATTCAAATTGTAAAAAAAAAAAAAAAAAGAGTAAAATAAATGAAATGTTAGAAAAAAAAAGTATGGGAAATGTGAAGATTTTTACGTAAAAAGTTAAGTTTTACGTAAAAATTAGGCCTCTGGTATAGTACGTGGTAGAATAAAATAGGTTAGATGGTTTTAAGGCGTTTCCTAAACGCCGAAGACCTAGAAATTTAGCAGAAATACTGCCGAAAATTTGAAAAGGACACTAAGGGCATTTCAGTGAAAAACGAGAGGCAAATTGTGTTTGGTAATGGAAACCAAGACCCCTCGATGAGTTAGGCTCGAAAAATGGGAAAATGAACCTTTGAGGAATAGTAAACCGTCCCTCTGAGGTTATGAAAATGTAAGAGAACGGGAAAACCCATGTCAAGGGTATTTTAGGAAACGAAAGGTAAATTTAAGGTCAGGATGAAAACCCGAGCCCACTTGATGTCTAAGGCTTGGGATTAGCATAACAAATGTTTCAGGAGTAGTGAAATACCCATTTAAGACTTCGAAATGTGAGAAAAACGAGAAACAACCCTAAGTGTCGGAATAGTACCCCCGAAGGTCGGATGACCAATAGTCGTTTATGAAACAGCAATGGACGTTGTGAAAGTATGTAAAAGCTCAAGAAATATTATTTTATGATATTTGGGCTTAGAAAATCCTGTTAAAAGTCACAGTGAGCATATGACGGTCCCGAGACCCGTCAAGGGCAAAATGGTCATTTTGACCAAAAATTTCTGAAAGGCTCGAAAAGGATCGTGAATGCCTACGAATAGTTAAAATGAAATTATAAAAGTTAAATTTGGGTCTTAAACCAACAAACAGTAGGTTTACGATGAGAAATCAAATCAGGGGCAAAGTGGTAATTTTGCCAAGAGTTAGTGTAAAAATGGGAAAATGGGATTTTAGATTCCTAAGACCATTTACGGGAAATAAAACGTAGAATTTTTACGTTTTACTAAATTTTTAATATGAAATGAAGATTTAAAATAACCATGGTTATTCCGGTTATAGGAACCCGATCCAGACGCGGTAAAGGAACGTCTGCGGAGCTGGGGAAGGAAATGCTAGCGAAAGTATTTGTAAGTTCAAGCATATAATTGTCTGCACATGAACAAATTATATTGTTTGATAGAATGAATGCCTTGTAAGTTAAATGTTTAAATATCGACGTATGAAAAATTGTATATTGTTTGCTGTGATGACTGATATGTAAGTTCAGACAGTTGATTGTTTGCAACTTGATATTACTATGGTAATGTTTAATTATGTACTTTTTGTACAAACGTGTAAAGTCCTACGGGCAATAGGGGTGTAGTTAAACTAACTCACCTAATGAAATGAGAAATTAAAAAGTGTATAAATAATACACTATGGAGAAGTGTTAGGGCACTATCGTGTGGTTAATTAAAATCACACATAAAGAAATAAATGTAAAGACCTATGGGCAATAAGGGTTCCACTATGGGACGATTTATATGAATGTCACCGGTGGGGAACTATAAGAAAGTTGGTAATGAAACCACTGATGGCGTACCGACTCCCAGTAATGATCACCTGGGGGTTCTTTTTCAGATCCTACGAGGATAGAGCCTGGGGCTCATTAGACTGGAGGATTGACCGACGGGTCCCTCTCAGTCGTGTGCAAATTATCGGTACAGTCAATATGGATCCAAAACCAGAACTAAATGAAAGATAAGGACCCAAAATTGAATTGGGAACCATAATTGAGAATAATAAACACTAACTGTAAGTTTAGTGGTCTTAGTAAAAGTTGAAGTGACTAGTGTCCAGTCGAAGTCAAGGTACTATTCCTGATGAATAGTACTATTTATGGTTTTTGATACCACAATTTGGTATCAAAGATGAATGCTCGGTACTATATGGTACGAGTATTCTACATGTATAAATGTTATTGTTACTAGTATATGTTACTAGTAAACGTTGTATTGTGAATATACTTACCAAGTGTAAGTAATCTTGAAATACGTTATGATTACTCTGATGCCACAGCTGGTATCAAATATGCTATTTAATATATGGTAAGAGTTGTTATATATCATGTATTTATGTTTGAACTTACTGAGCTTTAGCTCACGAGTTTGTTCATGTTGTAGGTATGGAACCTGTAAGTCAGAATATTGGCTATGGATGACAGCGGGAGTTGCGTGTGCCAAAGAGATAGGGAATCCACTGTGGATATGATCCTGCTACAAGTTTTCCGCTGACCATTGAAAGAAAAGACATGTATTGCAAAAAGATTTGAATTATTTATTGTGTATAAAGTATGTTTGTACTTTTAAAAGTGACAAACATAGTTCAGTTTAATTACATTATGTTTACAAACAAGAAAAAGTATTTAAACAAAATGATTCCAAATTTCACAAAGGGTTTAAAGGAAAGAAAAGAGTTTAGGCGACCCGACGAAGTTCACAAGCTATTTCAGTAAGCTAAGGAGCTTGATTGTAATAGTTTCGGTGGGCCGAGGTCGGCGGCGCCACAGGTGGTATCAGAGCGAGCTTGACCATATCCCTCCTGGCACGAGACGCAACCTGCTCGCCTATCCAAGTAAGTTAGCCTTGTTTTGAATTAGTAGTTGTCATTTATAGGAAAATAAATGACTTAGATGAAATGAGATGATGAGATCAATGAATGTGGTCTCACAATTGTATAGTGCTAGTGGACTACCACGATATGGCTATACAGAGTTTGAGATAGAGAATTACCATGATTATGATCGTACAGTAATAGAGAATGAACAAGGGAGGCTGCTCAGAGAAGAGATGAAGATTTCCATCAAGTTATATAAAACTCTAATGTCAGCTACCCACAAAGTTTTGAGTGGCGAACAGTCCTTCAAAATTTCATAGTAAGGCAGGATTGGTGTCACGCCATTGAAATGATTTTCCGACTGTGCACCATTGGTCGAGAAGATGGGTCTTATTGGCTGTTGACAATGCTTTTCAGGGAGATACTCTTGTGTGTATTGGGATTCTTGTGACTAGGAGTAGTGCTTAACTAGACCAAGTTTCGCCATGCCACGATTGAGTAAATCTTCTCTTAGAAAGAGTTTAGCATCAGCCCCAATTCCTCAAGGGCAAGCGGGGTGTCATTTTTAACGTCACCTAAGTTCCTTAAGAGTTGCAAACATACAGGAATTTGTTCATCGGACTGAAAACTACAGTCGATGTCCAGTGACATAGTTCTAATGTATGTTGTGCGCTTCATGGAACTAATGAATCCCCTCCAATTTGTGACGGAATTCACGACGGAAACTAAAATCGAGACAAGCATAGATCAAGAAATGTCTATAGGTGAACGATCTAGCTAAAAAAGAAGATCTGTAAAAGTTTCTTGTAGACCAGGAAAATTAGATGTATTAGGCTATATATATATATCCTTTATGTTATATTGAAATGTTATGTAATGATATGTGTATGTAGTGACATGTGTGTGATGAATTGTTATGAACCGTTAAAATGTGTTGAAATGATATAATGAGTTTTGTTGTTTTGTCCTATATGAAAAGGCATAATATACGATAAATGAGCCATGTTCATTTATTGCGCTAGAAATGGTCCGGATAAAGAGAAAGAAGATCCGAAGGAATTTCCCTTTGAAACCGGATCGACAGAATGATTAAAATGTAGAGTGGTACATATGTGTATATATGTATACTCAATGTAAAAGAGGCTGTTGTATATACAAGGTCTTAATATTGATATGTATGTGAACGTTATAAAACGAGTTATAATAATGCCTTACGATGATATGGCATTAGGATTTCTTTGAATTTCGAGAAATCTTAAAAATTTTGTGAAATATATATATATACATTGAAAATCTAATGATTGATTTTCAAATGATTATAGGGAAACAGAAAATATGGTGAATACATGTGGTCAAGAAAGTATGAGTTAATGTCTCATCCTGTCAAAAAGGGTGGAGAAATTATAAGGCCTTTTGGAGGTCTAGATGCAAGAAAACGCTGAATTAAGACGGTGTTTAGATGAGACAGAACCTAGGCAGCTGAGGAGGTTCAGCCACAACTGACCCCTGCAGTTGAATAGGTAGTACATTATCGCTGTTCCTGAAAGGATACAACAACTACGGTCAATAGTAAATCAAGAGCTATTATATGAGCAATTCTGTGGAATAAAGTCTCAAGAATTTGAGGGCTCTACAGATCTTTTGAAAGCAGAAGAATGATTTTCCTCTATATAGATGATTTAAGACTCCATAAACTTGATAGAGCAAGGAGAAGGTTCTACGTACGTCTTTTGTTTTGATGAAGGATGCTAAGTTCTGATAGAACATTGTCAGAATGAGAAGAGATGAGACTACTGTGAACTGGAATGAATTTCTGGTTGAATTTCATTAGATATATTATGATCCTGCATTACGGAAACCGTAACGAAAATGGGTTTACCGCATTAAAGTAAGGAAATGTATCAGTGAGTGAAGTGCATCAGAAATTGATCAATTGTCCAAATGATGCCCTTACGTGGTAATTATTAAGAGGGAAAAGATACAGAGAATGATTGGAATATTCCGACCAGATATCTTTGCTTTGGTGGATAGTGGTCTAATACCATCACCTTCAGTGACAGACTGCGTGTAGGAAAATAAATCGGTAAAAAACGTATCAGAGTGGCGCAGCGGAACAATAAAAATTTTTAGATCGTTAAATATCTCATGATGCCATATACAATAAACAAACAACAATTAAAACTCATACCTCAATGACGCCAATCTTGCAGGAGGAGAATGACCGGAGACTTCAACCAACTAGCCTTCTCTACTATTCTCCAATTCCCGAATGGCTGAGTGTGTGGGCACTCTGAACCTCGATCGGTATGCTAGCACTGCTAGTTTTCTTCCGACCACCCAGATCTCTAAAGAACTTATTGTCACGGTGGGCTGTGCAACAATAAGCCTGCTCACCTGAGAGTCTGTGGTCTGAGAGAACTGGAGTGGTAGGACCTCTATTTATAGACCTGCATGAGGTGATTCTCTGAATTCGAATTGGATTAGGAAAAGATATTCTCCCTTATCCATAACCATAAAATCTGAATTTTCCAAGGAAAAAATCCAACAATAAAATTCAGCCATTTAGGATAAATCCAATCCAAATCTAAACAAGATTTTAACTAGAATTTTATCTCCCTTTTTCAACCAAAAAATCTGAAATTTCCAAGGAAAAAATCCAACAATAAAATTCAGCCATTTAGGATAAGAGAGAATCAAAATTCCACTAGGATTTTCAAGCTTGAATCTTATCTCATCCTTATCCAAAATAACCGAATTTTCCTAGGAGATATGCTCCAAAATTTCGGCCACTTTCTGGGGAGGAGAGAATCCAAATTCAACTGGGATTGAAACATGAATTTTTCCTTTGAACCATATCCACAAAAACTGAAAATCCATTGAGGATAATCCTCAAAATTTCGTTCATCATTAGTTAGGATTTGGATTCAAAATTCAAGTAGGATTCTAACAAGATTATCCTCTCCATATCCAACTCAAATTCGAATTTCAAACCTTGTGGATTTTCCACAACAAATTCGAATCCTACTTGGACTGTGATTCAAAATTTGAATTTCAAATTTCAAATTCGAATTTCAAATTCAAATTTCAAATTTCAAATTTCAAATTTAAATTTCAAATTCAAATTTCAAATTCAAATTTCAAAATTCAAATTCAAATTTCAAATTTCAAATTTCAAATTTCAAAATCCGCAAAACAGTTGTGTTTCAAATTCTTGTTCTCATGGATAATTTTCTACAACTCCAATCCAATCTCAAATAAAATCATGGCAACTTTATTTGGAGTTCGAATAATTGTGTACTCTATTATCCAAAACAAAATCTGAATCCAACCGAAGAGAATCTTGTCTACCATCCTAATCCTGTGTCGTCACCATCCATGTATAATAAACTAGCCAACAGCATACACAAATTAATTTGCCAAACGTTAAGGAATTATGTGGAGCTAGTAGAGGGACTGATTGGACATATATAATCGGGCTCCCGCAAATCCATATGATCATCATTCTTTTACCGAACAACTCAGTCATATGATCACTAATTTCAGAGTCACACCACTATAAACCTGAAACTGAACTCCCAATTATATATCGTATTACGTAAGCCTGTAACAAGCTGTCGTCCAATGACCTTGTCATGTATGCAGAACCCTCATATGATATCCATGATCAGCCTTAGGCCAAAGTCTGTTTAATCCTACTAATCAGGCTATCTTAAAGTTCCATTATACTACCGAATAAAGAAAATGATTATTCACTATATGTGAATAAGAAGTCATCCGCCCAACAGACGACCCAAGGCCTTGTCCATTTTCACATTCAGTATAATGCCTTTAAGAGGATACCTTTAACTCCTTATTAAAGCTATGATTCCGATATCTGTGTATACAAGTCATGCACCCAACGAACCGGTCTATAAGCTTACTACCTCTGAGACGCTTTAGCCATTGGAACATCAAAGTACACAAGTCATATACATGAAGTAGTTCATTTACTCAGGATTAAGGTTATTGCACAATGAACGTCAAAAGCAGATTGATCCACTCATAGCGGACTACGTAGATCAATCACGCTTTAGTCCCGGTCTAATATGTCACCACCAAGCAACATATTTATGTCTCTACTTGGGAGTCCAGCTCCAGACAGTCAAGACAAACTGTTCCCTCCAAGGCTTTAGACAAAATAATAGTCTTAGCATGAGTTAGATGCTCGTTTTAACCCCATAGACTACAGACCATAGTTTAGACCGCTAACTTTAGAACATTGTCTTCTCGCATACAAAAGTCCATTGCATGCAACATTCTAACAGTTTAACACAAGCAGTCAGGGAGCCATATTTGCTTACATTTACTTTAACATGTAAATAAGACGAGGACAGATAGCAATGTAATGAATAACCTCTATGTATAATTTTATTATCCAGTTCAAAATAAATACATCAAAATGTCTCTAATGCTTAGGGTATTTCCTAACAATCTCCCACTTGCCCTAAGCAGCAGATGTGCCATGTTACACATCCCCATCGCCTCTACGTGCCTCTCAAAGCTTCTAGCCACCAAAGTCTTAATAAAGGGATCGGTAATGTTGTCCTCGGACGCGATCTTACATACATCCACTTGTCCTGTCTCCACGTGCCCTCTAATAATATGATATCTTCGATCTATGTGCTTGGTTCTCTTGTGGTGTCGAGATTCCCTTGTGTTAGCAATAGCCCCTGTGTTATCACAGTAAAGTGTGATAGGCTTGTCAACACCCGGAATGGCCTCAAGGTCTCTAAAGAACATGCAGAGCCAAACCGCTTCTTTAGATGCCACAGCCGCAGCCACATACTCAGCCTCTATAGTAGAGTCAGCTGTGCAGCCCTGCTTCACGCTCCTCCACACAATGGCACCTCCTCCGAGTAAAAACACTGATCCAGATGTCGATTTCCTCGAATCTTTACAAGTCTGGAAGTCTGAGTCCGTGTATCCTACGGGTGTTAGGTCCCCTCTAGAATACACCAGCATATAATCCCTCGTTCTCTTAAGATACTTGAGTATATGCTTGACTGCTTGCCAGTGCTTGGTTCCAGGATTTGCTTGATATCGACTCACCATACCTACTGCAAAACATATATCCAGGCGAGTGCAAAGCATAGCGTACATGAGGCTACCCACAGCGGATGCATAAGGGACCTTACTCATACGTTCTCTTTCTTTCGATGTCTTGGGACAGTCATCCAATGAAAGAGTCAGACCGGCAATAGAAGGTTGTGAACCTTTCTTTGCCTCTTGCATTGTATATTTGTCAATTATTTTATCTATGTATGAAGCTTGGGATAACGCTATCATTCTGTTCTTTCGATCTCTGAAGAGACGAATGCCTAGAACATAATTAGCTTCTCCCAAGTCCTTCATGTCAAACTGTTGGTGTAACCAAAGCTTGACCGGTGATAAGTTCCTTTCTTGGCCTTTCGCTACAAACCCTTCGGGCTGTATCATATAGATACACTCTTCAAGATGGCCATTCAAGAATGCCGTCTTGACATCCATTTGCCAGATCTCATAATCGAGAGCCACAGTAATGGACAGAAGAATACGGATAGACTTCAGCATAGCAACAGGCGAAAAGGTTTCATCGTAATCGATTCCAGCCTTTTGCGTGTATCCCTTTGCAACCAGTCTAGCTTTGAAAGTTTCCATTCTCCCTTCCGCATCCTTCTTTCTTTTGTAGACCCATTTGCATCCAATGGGTTTTATCCCGTCCGGCAAATCTACAAGTTCCCAAACAGAGTTGGATTTCATAGAATCCATCTCATTGTTCATAGCCTGTTTCCAAGATTTAGAATCAACATCATTTATAGCTTCATCATAGGTGACCGGATCATCCTCATGCTCATGAGTTTCGACCTGGTATACGTCAGCATCATACATGAAGAAATTAGGTTTATTCGAAACCCTCCCACTACGACGAGGCACCCTAAATTGTTGATCATCTGCAGGTCCTTCACTGGAACTCAGACTTGCGTCTAAGACCAAAATCTGTGGAGCAGTTCTTTCACTCGATAACTCCTCTAGCACCACTTTGCTTCGACGCTTAAAGTCATTCATGTGACTTTCCTCCAAGAATGTCGCATGGGTTGATACAATGACTTTTTGTTCTTTCAGGTTATAGAACAGACTTCCTTTATTTCCCTTTGGATACCTTACAAACATGCACAATTCGGATCTTGGTTCTAACTTTTTCGCATCCCCGTCCAGTACATGCGCCGGGCAGCCCCATATTCTCATATGTCCAAGGGAGGGCTTCCTGCCACACCACAATTCATACGGAGTTTTGGGAATTGATTTGCTTAGAACTTGGTTCAGAATATAGCACGCCATTTGTAAAGCATATCCCCAAAATGATAATGGCAGCGTTGAATAACTCATCATGGACCGTACCATATCCAATAAGGTCCTGTTTCTCCTTTCGGCTACACCATTCTATTGTGGAGTACCAGGTGCAGTCAATTGGGATAATATCCCGTTCTCTACAAGATGTCCTAGAAATTCATCGGAGAGGTATTTGCCACCTCGATCAGATCGAAGTGTCTTTATGGATTTATCCAATTGCGTTTCCACATCCGCACGATACTCTTTGAACTTGTCAAAGGTTTCGCTCTTGCAGTGTATCAGATACACATATCCATACCTAGAGTAATCATCTATAAAAGAGACATAATACTCGAACTCTCCTCGTGCTGTGACGTTCATGGGGCCACATACGTCAGTGTGCATAATTTCTAAGAGCTCCTGAGCCCTTGTACCCTTAGCTCCAAAAGACCTCTTGGTCATCTTACCTTCTAGACAAGACTCACATTGGGGAAGTCGTACCTCCTTCAGAGATTCCAGAGGACTATCTTTCACCAATCTTTGAATCCTATCCTGATTAATATGACCAAGTCTTAAATGCCAAAGACACGCCTTGTTAGAGTGAGAAACTTTCAACCTTTTAGAGTTATCTATTAATTCAGTGTCAAGCAGTGAGTACATCTTTAGTTTGATCAAATATAGGTTTCCATCCATCCATCCAGAACAGATAAAAAACTTATTTCTACGAATATCAACTCTTTTATTAAAAGAAACTGAATAAGAATCCTTTATTAAATAAGCTACTGATATAAGGTTCCTCCTAAAATTAGGAACATAAAAACAATCTTTCAATAAAATAAACCTAAATTGATAAAAATAAAAGTAAATATCTCCCACTGCCTCAGCCACTACCAAGATGTCGTCTCCAGTTCGCAACGAGAGACTCCTATCATGTAGACTTCTCGTTTTCATGAACCCCTGCATAGAAACACAAACATGATTAGTGGCGCCCGAATCAATGACCCAAGTGTCTTTCAATTCTTCCACCAAACACGCTTCAAAGTAATGAAGTTCCTTACCTTCCTTGCCCTTGGCGGCTAGGATTTCCCAGCAAGCCTTCTTAAAGTGACCTACCTTTCCACAATGGAAGCACTTGGACTTTTTGGGGTCCCTGGGCTTCTTGTTCTTTTTCTTCTTCTTCCCATCCGAGACAGGAGGATTAGAAGAACTGGTAGCCGCTTGCTTCTGATTTGGCCTCTTCCTCTTCCGTGAGGGTTTGGAAGATTCTGCCAAATTGGCCTCACCTTAGGGTTGGACAGCATCCCCATCCTTGATCATCCGCTCATAAGCCTGGAGTTGCTTCATGAGCTCGGTTAGTCCTAACTCCCTTGTCGCCAGATTGTATGCGGCCTTAAACCCCACAAAATCTTTAGACAGAGTTTTGTACACCATCTCGATCTGGGTGTTGTAGTCCAATTCAGCACCGTTCTCAGTAGCCTCAGCGAAGAATACCATTAGAGTGATCATATGGTCCTTCACCGGAGTACCCGCCTTTTGCTTAGAGTTCATAATGCTGGTTATAGCGGATTGTCGAGCCAACTTTTCTTGGCCTCCGAACATGTCCTCCAGATTGTCCATGATCTCTCTAGCAACCTGATAAGTCTCATGCTGCTTTTGTAAAGCACTCGTCATGCTAGCAAGCATGTAGCATTGAGCTATATCATTGGATTCTCTCCAACGAGTATAGGCAACTGGGACCTCCTCAAGCGGTGTGTCAGGTTTTGGCCCTGATGGGCATGGTTCGTCCAATATGAACTTGTGTCTCTCGCAGCTGAGAACTATTAACAGATTTCTTTTCCAATCCTTATAATTATCGCCATTCAGTTTATTCTCAGTAAGTATTGAAATGAGGGGTGTCGGTGACATTTTGAACTGAAATAAAATTATACTAGACATCATTACAAAGCCCAAGCAAATATACAGATAATTTAGCAAATAAAACATACAAGTATATTCCTACATGAAACTTGAAAAACATGTAGCATTGCAACGATAATTCTCAGCACCTATTGCCTCAAGCCACCGAGCGGTGGTCATGAGAACAAATAGCCGGAACATGGACCCCGTCCAATTAATATATGTTTGCCTTAATTCCTCCAAGGTTAAGACATATATTAATAACTGCTTATTTGGCCACCAGTTTAGTTAACAGAGCTTCTAGGGAAGGTTAATAACTAAACGAGTGTTGAGTGTATAACCATTGTTTACGTAGCCTGATCCACGTCCTACCAAGCCACCGAGGGGTGGTCATGAATAGGATCATACCCGAACACGTTTTCCACATAGGAGATCCAATCTAGTATACTGGCAGCGGTAAACACCTACTGAGGGGTGTGGTCAGGGCAGAACTGACGCGAGGCGTTACCATGCTTTCACATATGGATCAACAATGGAGGCCGTGGGTTTTGTTTGAAACCCTCTCCCACTCAATATTTTTAAAAACATGCAAGTTTTGACAAATTATGTATGATCAATATAGTATGAGCGGCACTCACCTATCCTATATGACATGTTATCAAATATGCATATAAAACATCCATCAATACATATTTGTACATCCATGACATATCACAGAAAAATAATTGACAGAATAATCAAGCCATGGTTCCATCCTAGAACAAAGAAAATAAAGATTACAAAATTTCATCCAAAGCATTCTTTGGGTCTTAAATTTTGTTCCGTCTTCTTGTATCCATCTTTATGTAGCCTCTCCATTTATTTCTCATCCCAAAAATTATTTAAAATTTAAATCTCCAAAAATTTAAATTTCAAATTCAAATTCCAAATTCGAATTTCAAATTTAAATTTTAAACAATTTTAAACATCATGTGTAATAACATGTAATTTCAAAAATATCAAATTTTCAATTACATATTTTTAAACATGATTTAAAATTAAATCTCAAATTTTAAAATCAAAATTTTTTGATTTTTCAACCGTCGCACCACTGCCTCCGAAGGCGGCAGCTGCCGTGGTCAGCCACCAACCTTGGAGGGGCTGGTAGCCCACGACCGCCCCCTGTGCAGCCTTGCCGGGTTGCAGGCCAAGCATGCAGCACCAGGCTACACGCCCAGGCTGGGTGCAGCAGCAGGCAGGCTGCATGCCCAGGCTGCATCCAGCCTTGGGTAGGCCACGGCCACCCTCGGCTGTAGACCAAGCCTGCGGCCGTAGGTGGTTATGGCCTGCACAGGGGCTGCCGCAGCCCCACCAAGGCCCGTCGACCTATCCCGAGGGGTCGTGTCTCGATTTTCGTGTCATATTCCAATTTACCTATTAGGATCTCCAAAAATTAATTTGAATCCCAATTAAATTGAAATTTTCCACACAATCAAAATTTCAACCTTTAAATCAAATTTAACTTTTGGGAAAAATAAATTACGGTCTTCAACCTTCAATCTCCTCCAAGAATAATTACATAAATTTTCCTAAACCGTTTCCGGTGTACAAAAATTCTAACTATAAAAATTCTAAGAGACAAAAATTAAAATCCATGGGAAAATTACAGTGTTAATAAACTACTCCCATGGTTACATAAAAATTCCTAGATATAATTTTTCTAAATTCTAAGGAACCATAACCGGCATAAACAAGCATACTTATAATAATTCATAAAATTAAAATAACCACATACTTTATACATAATCCATGATAACAACATAAAGGAACCCTAGAATGCCACTCTCTAAATATCAAATCCATACATAAATAAAAAGACTAAGTAATTGTCTAATTTATGTACATGGCATAGTCATGAAATGGCTCTGATACCAATTATAGGAAAATAAATCGGTAAAAAATGTATCAGAGTGGTGCAGCGGAACAATAAAAATTTTTAGATCGTTAAATATCTCATGATGCCATATACAATAAACCAACAACAATTAAAACTTATACCTCAAGGACGCCAATCTTGCAGGAGGAGAATGACCGGAGGCTTCAACCAACTAGCCTTCTCTACTATTCTCCAATTCCCGAATGGCTGAGTGTGTGGGCACTCTGAACCTCGATCGGTATGCTAGCACTGCTAGTTTTCTTCCGACCACCCAGATCTCTAAAGAACTTATTGTCACGGTGGGCTGTGCAACAATAAGCCTGCTCACCTGAGAGTCTATGGTCTGAGAGAACTGGAGTGGCAGGACCTCTATTTATAGACCTGCATGAGATGATTCTCTAAATTCGAATTGGATTAGAAAAAGATATTCTCCCTTATCCATAACCATAAAATCTAAATTTTCCAAGGAAAAAATCCAACAATAAAATTCGGCCATTTAGGATAAATCCAATCCAAATCTAAACAAGATTTAACTAGAATTTTATCTCTCTTTTTCAACCAAAAAATCTGAAATTTCCAAGGAAAAAATCCAAGAATAAAATTCGGCCATTTAGGATAAGGGAGAATCAAAATTCTACTAGGATTTTCAAGCTTGAATCTTATCTCATCCTTATCGAAAATAACTGAATTTTCCTAGGAGATATGCTCCAAAATTTCGACCACTTTCTAAGGAGGAGAGAATCCAAATTCAACTGGGATTGAAACTTGAATTTTTCCTTTGAACCTTATCCACAAAAACCGAAAATCCATTGAGGATAATCCTCAAAATTTCGTCCATCATTAGTTAGGATTTGGATTCAAAATTCAAGTAGGATTCTAATAAGATTATCCTCTCCATATCCAACTCAAATTCGAATTTCGAACCTTGTGGATTTTCCATAACAAATTCGAATCCTACTTGGACTATGATTCAAAATTTGAATTTCAAATTTCAAATTCGAATTTCAAATTCAAATTTCAAATTTCAAATTTCAAATTTAAATTTCAAATTTCAAATTTCAAATTCAAATTTCAAATTCAAAATTCAAATTTCAAATTTCAAATTCAAATTTCAAATTCAAAATTCAAATTTCAAATTTCAAATTTCAAAATTCAAATTTCAAAATCTACAAAACAGTTGTGTTTCAAATTCTTGTTCTCATGGATAATTTTCTACAACTCCAATCAAATCTCAAATAAAATCATGGCAACTTTATTTGGAGTTCGAATAATTGTGTACTCTATTATCCAAAACAAAATCTGAATCCAATCGGAGAGAATCTTGTCTACCATCCTAATCCTGTGTCATCACCATCCATGCATAATAAACTAGTCAACAGCATACACAAATCAATTAGTCAAACGTTAAGGAATTATGTGAAGCTAGTAGAGGGACTGATTGGACATATATAATCGGGCTCTCGCAAATCCATATGATCATCATTCTTTTACCGAACAACTCAATCATATGATCACTAATTTTAGAGTCACACCACTATAAACCTGAAACTGAACTCCCAATTATATACCGTATTACGTAAGCCTGTGACAAGCTATCGTCCAATGACCTTGTCATGTATGCAGAACCCTCATATGATATCCATGATCAGCCTTAGGCCAAAGTCCGTTTAATCCTACTGATCAGGCTATCTTAAAGTTCCATTATACTATCGAATAAAGAAAATGATTATTCATCATATGTGAATAAGAAGTCATCCGCCCAGCAGACGACCTAAGGCCTTGTCCATTTTCACATTCAGTATAATGCCTTTAAGAGGATACCCTTAACTCCTTATTAGAGCTATGATTCCGATATCTGTAAACGAACCCTTCATCGTATACAAGTCATGCACCTAACGAACCGGTCTATAAGCTTACTACCTCTGAGACGCTTTAGCCATTGGAACATCAAAGTACACAAGTCATATACATGAAGCTGTCGTTTTACTCAGGATTAAGGTTACTGCATAATGAACGTCAAAAGCAGATCGATCCACTCAAAGCAGACTTCGTAGATCAATCACGCTTTAGTCCCGGTCTAATATGTCACCACCAAGCAACATATCTATGTCTCTACTTGGGAGTCCAGCTCCAGACAGTCAAGACAAACCATCCCCTCCAAGGCTTTAGACAACATAATAGTCTTAACATGAGTTAGATGCTCAGTCTAACCCCATAGACTACAGACCATAGTTTAGACCGCTAACTTTAGAACATTGTCTTCTCGCATACAAAAGTCCATTGCATGCAACGTTCTAATAGTTTAACACAAGCAGTCAGGGCACCATATTTGCTTACATTTACTTTAACATGTAAATAAGACAAGGACAGATAGCAATGTAATGAATAACCTCTATGTATAATTTTATTATCCAGTTCAAAATAAATACATCAAAATATATCTAATGCTTAGGGCATTTCCTAACACTGCGTCAGTCGCATTCTGCGGGTTGAATACCAACAGGCTAGACAGAAAGAAGAAAGAGAAAAGTCTGAGAAACCTGGAAGAGGGAAAGGACTTTGACTAAATTTTTCTAAGTTGGAACCTAAATTGGCCAAAGCAGTAAACCTAATCAGAATGTTAGGCCAAGATAGTTTAATGCTCCAGGCCTATAGTCGTAGAATAAAGGAAAAGGCAAATTTTCTAGGAAAATGAAAGCGTAACCTGGGATAATAGAAGGCAACAAAGGAAGCTGACCAATAATATAGGATTAGATGTATCCAGTTGCGCTACAAGTGAGAAGAGGCACTGGCCATAATACTAAATTGATCTCAATGCATGTTACCAATGTGGGAAAAGAAGGCCGTTATGCCAGAAACTGACCCATAAATCGGTAGAATATATAGGAAATGTTTTAACCACAACAACAACGTCCCAAGCCCATGTGTTATAGGCTAGATTTGAAAGATCATTGGTAGTACTGGAAAGACAAGAACGCATGCCACGTGCCAATGCTAGTGTCTTGGCGTACATCAAGGAGGATGTGAAAGTAGGAACGTCAAACATAGTAATAGAATCGATTGTTATAAGGTTAGTTGATTGTGACATAATCCTAGGAATGGATTTCCTAGGGAAATATCAAACCATAGTTGATTGTCAGAACAGAAAGATAGTATTTCGACTAGACAATGAAGAAAGCTTTAAATACGTGGATTCGTCATGTAAATCGAGGAAGACGATAATTAGCTCGTGAAGTGCGAGTAAGCTAATGTCCAATGATTGAGTTGGATATTTGGCCTATGTGGCAGATGTAATAGAGGAATAGAAGCTTTAATCAGAAAATGTTCCCATTGTCCATGAATTTCTTGACGATCTTTTAAAGAAATTGACTAGATTTCTGTAAGAACAAGAAATTTCCTTTGAGATAGAGCTCATGCAAAGAACTGCACCCATTTTCAAAGGCGTGGCAGTATTCTTCAAGATCGATATACGATCAAAATACCATCAACTGAGTGTTCAAGGAATTCCTAGATAAGTTGTCATTATGTTTATCGATGACATACTTATATATTCATAGACTCATAAGGAGTATGAAGAGCATTTGAGAACTGCTCTACATATTATGAGACAGCACTAATCCTATGCAAAATTCTTCAAGTGCAAATTTTGGCTAGATAAAGTGTATTTTCTCAGACACGTAGTCTCCAAACAAGGAATCGTCGTAAATCCTATCAAGGGAAGATAATTAACGAATGGCCTGCACCTAAGACTGTAATGAAAATATGGAATTTCTTAGGTTTAGCTGGCAACTATAGAAAACTTGTGGAAAGGTTTACATGACTAGCGACACTTCTCACTACAATTACGCGCAAGGAGAGGTAATATGAGTAGACTGAAAAATGCAAAAAGAGTTTTTGAGAGTTGAAAAATTGACTAACAAGCGTGCCAATTCACACGCTTCTCACAAAAAGGGAGAAATTTGTGATATATTGTGATGCATCGAAAGAGGATTTGAATATGTGGCAAAGAGGATGTTTGGAGTTGGTGAAGGATTACAACTGTGAGATCCTCTACCACCTAGAAAAAAAAAATCAATCAACCGTGTGATGGATGCCTTAAGTAGAAAATCTACCGTTCCATATCAGTAGCTAATAGAAAAACTAACAGAACAATTATGACAAGAGATACACTCATTGGAGTTGGAGCTGATATCTGAAAGGTTAGCTATACTCCAATTAGAGTTGTCACCATTTGAAGAAATTAAAATGGCTCTGAAGCAAGATCAAATCTAATAAGTTATCAAGAAGGGATTTCCAAGGGTAGAATGATCCTACATTAAGGAGGAATTCATATTCCAACTAATGAAGGATTAATGAGGTGAAGTATGGAAAAAGCCCATAAAATGCCATATTCAGTGCATTCCGAAGCAAGTAAAGTGTACTAGAAATTAAAATTGTAATTCTGGTGGAAAGAGACGACGAATGAGAGCAAAAAAAAAAATTTGTGAATTGATGCATGACCGTCAGAAGATCAAGACTAAACAAAACATCTAGGTGGAAAACTGGAATCATTGGAAGTTCCCGAACGTAAGTGGGAACATATTACGATGAATTTTGTAGTGGAATTATCAAGGACCCAAGAGGGGTATAACGCCATTTGAATTATGGTGGATAGATTGATGAAAACAGCAAGAGTTATAGTAGTGAAAATGACTTTTCACTGGAAAAGTTAGCGAATTTCTATGTAAAACATGTTGTCAGATAACATGGTGTTTCAAGTTTGTCATATTCGATTTAGATGCGCAACTCACTTCGAATTTTTGGATGTGTACAAGGAGTCATGTGAACAAAATTACATCTTAGTACAACTTTTCATCCCTAGACGAAGATCAATCTGAGTGAATTACTCGGACACTAGAAGACATGTTTCGTGTCTAAGTCATGGATTTCCTAAGAATTGGAACGAGAAATTACTATTAGAGGAAATTCTCATACAACAATAGCTACCAAGCTTCTATAGAAATAGTATCCTATGAAGTTTTATATGGATGAAAGTGCAGATCGCTTACCTATTGGTATGACCTGCGAGAGAAACAGTGGCACTAGACTGATTTCGTATAAGAAACATCGGATGTAATTGTGAAAATACAGCGATGAATAAAGATCGCATAGAGTCAGCAGAAGAATTATGCAGATAAACGCCGAAGATCCCTGGAGTTTAATGAAAGGGATTTCATATTCTTTAAAAGTATTCCCTTTGAAGGGAATAATGTGTTCGGTAAGAAAAGAAAATTTAGTCCAAGATGTATTGGACCCTATGAAATTTTTGAACGTGTTGAAAATGTTACCTATAAATTGGTACTACCTTCAGAACAGTCAGCAATACATAGTATTTTTCACGAATATATGGTAAGGAAATAGGTATCGAATTCATCTCGTGTATTGAGGTACGAATCGATTCAGATTTAGGAGGACCTGACATATGAAGAGCAACTTGTTCAGATTTTGCTCGGAAAGATGAAACAAGAATGTCGTACCCTCACTTGTGCTAAATTATCGAGGATAAAAATTTTATAAGGAGAGGTGAATGTAATAACCGGGAAATTTTACTGTTCTCAGAATATGGTAAATTGCATGTACATGATGAATTTCATGTTTAAAATGTGAAATGTATGATTAATATTGTGTAGAATGAGATATAATGTTATAACAATATTACAAATTAAGAATTCGGTGATGTAAAAGCATGCCGAATTGAGTTGGAGAAAAACAGTGAACTATAAACCCTAGTAAGTGACTCAAGGTAAGCTGAGTGCACAACAAGATAAAATACTGATAGTAGTGATTTTAGACGTGAGTGCATATGTGGGTTACATACAGTATAGAGAAGTTGTTCTAGATGACCTTTTCTTGACCTAAAATTAATATATTTAGATTCAGCATGCTCAAATTAGTCAATTGAGCATGAAAAGTAATATTTGACCCGGAGATGTGCAGTATCAAGGAATTGGTCAAAATGACATTTTCTTGATATAAAACTGATATATTTGGAATCAGAATGCTCTAATTAGTCAATTGAGCACAAAACAGAAATTTTGACCAGGAAATGTATAGTACCAGAAACTGACCAATATAACCTCGGTTGACGACGAAACTGATATATTTGGATTCACGACGTCCAAATTAGTCAGGATAGCCTATGTTGGAATTTTCACAAAAAAATATATAAATAGGCGAAAATTGAATAATTTGGAAAAACTGCAAAAACAGCCTAGACAAATTTTCTCTCTCCTCTATCACGACCCCCATGGATGAACAATAGCCAACTTTCGATTCCAACCTCCGTTTTTGACACCTTCGGTGCCATCAAAAAGCTCTCGACGAGCTGAGTCCGATGGTGGATCGACGCGACGGAACAGATGCGGGAACAGCCCGTACGTGCCGCTCGAAAGCCGACGGTGGTGAAAACTTCCCGATGTCGATTCTCCACCGTCAGACCTCCAATCAAGATGAAACCGGTCCCGTTCGCTTTGTCTTGAAGAGCACTACAAAACCCAGTTAGTCGTTTATCTCAACGGCCGTCGGATCGCGCCGCCAAAAGCTGCGACGTCGCCACCATGAAGCCACCGTGAAACTCGCCATTTCCAGCCAAGTCGAGGGACACCGTGGGTGTCAAAATACTCAGAAGATGATGGGGAACAAAAACCCCAAGGTAATTGTGGACAACAACCCCGACACGGCGGAGATTCAATGCCGCCACCGTGGGTCGAGTTTTTGAGGCTGATTGTCAACGATCGGAGCCTCCAATGGTGAAATTGACACCACCAATGGACTTCTCTCATCAAGATCTTCAAGGTGGACACCTCTGTTGTTTTCGCTGCCGGTCAACGCTAGAGTCAAAACCGGTCAACGCGGTCAACGGCGATCCGGGGGTGGAAAAATGAAGAGTGGCCCGTTGGCCTATTTTCGACGTTCTGGACACATCCGCGATGTCAGAATTTCCAACCGGGATTCCGAACGTGAAGAACAGAGACAAAAAGTTTACGCGGTCAAGGCCGAACGATTCGTCCAATCACCGACGGGACGATTTTGGTAACGATTTCGTTTCCCTTCATTCCTTATTTATGTATTGGAATGATTTATATGTAATTTGTATTCAAATTGTAAAAAAAAAAAAGTAAAATGAATGAAATGTCAGAAAAAGAAAATGTATGGGAAATGTGAAGATTTTTACATGAAAAGTTAAGTTTTACGTAAAAATTAGGCCTCTGGTATAGTACGTGGTAGAATAAAGTAGGTTAGATGGTTTTGAGGCGTTTCCTATAGCAGAAATGCTACCGAAATTTTGAAAACGGCACTAAGGGCATTTCGGTGAAAAACGAGAGGCAAATTGTGTTCGGTAATGGAAATCAAGACCCCTCGATGAGTTAGGCTCGAAAAATGAGAAAATGAACCTTTGAGGAATAGTAAACCGTCCCTCCAAGGTTGTGAAAATGTAAGAGAACGGGAAAACCAATGTCAAGGGTATTTTAGGAAACGAAAGGTAAATTTGAGGTCAGGATGAAAACCCGAGCCCACTCAATGTCTAAGGCTTGAGATTAGCATAACAAACATTTCAGGAGTAGTGAAATACCCATTTAAGACTCCGAAACGTGAGAAAAACGAGAAACGACCCTAGGTGTCGGAATAGTACCCCCGAGGGTCGGATGACCAATAGTCATTTATAGAACAATAATGGATGCTGTAAAAGTATGTAAAAGGTTAAGAAATATTATTCTATGATATTTAGGCTTAGAAAATCCTGTTAAAAGTCACAGTGAGCATATGACGGTCCCGAGACCCGTCAGGGGTAAAATGGTCGTTTTGATCAAAAATTTCTAAAAGGCTTGGAAAGGACCGTGAATGCCTAAAGATAGTTTAAATGAAATTATAAAAGTTAAATTTGGGTCTTAAACCAATAAAAAGTAGGTTTACGATGAGAAATCAGATCAGGGGCAAAATGGTAATTTTGCCAACAGTTAGTGTAAAAATAGGAAAATGGGATTTTAGATTCCTAAGACCATTTATGGGAAATAAAACGTAGAATTTTTAAGTTTTACTAAATTTTGAATATGAAATGAAGATTTAAAATAACCGTGGTTATTCCGATTATAGGAACCTGATCCAGACGCGACAAAGGAACATCTACAGAGCTGGGGAAGGAAATGCTAGCGAAAGTATCTGTAAGCTCAAGCATATAATTGTCTGCACATGAACAAATTATATTGTTTGATAGAATGAATGCCTTGTAAGTTAAATGTTTAAATATCGACGTATGAATAATTGTATATTGTTTGCTGTGATGACTGATATGTAAGTTCAGACAGTTGATTGTCTGCAACTTGATATTACTATGGTAATGTTTAATTATGTACTTTTCATACAAACATGTAAAGTCCTACGGGCAATAGGGGTGTAGTTAAACTAACTCACCTAATGAAATGAGAAATTAAAAAGTGTATAAATAATACACTATGGAGAAGTGCTAGGGCACTATCGTGTGGTTAATTAAAATCACACATAAAGAAATAAATGTAAAGACCTACGGGCAATAAGGGTTCCACCATGGGACGATTCATATGAATGTCACCGATAGGGAATTATAAGAAAGATGGTAATGAAACCACTGATAGCGTACCGACTCCCAGTAATGATCACCTGGGGGTTCTTTTTCAGATCCTACGAGGATAGAGCCTAGGGCTCATTAGACTGGGGGATTGACTGACGGGTCCCTCTCAGTAGCGAGCAAATTATTGGTACAGCCAATATGGATCTACAACCAGAACTAAATGAAAGATAATGACCCAAAATTGAATTGGGAACCATAATTGAGAATAATAAACACTAACTGTATGTTTAGTGGTTTAATAAAAGTTGAAGTGACTAGTGTCCGGTCGAAGTCGAGGTGCTATTCCTGATGAATAGTACTATTTATGGTTTTTGATACCACAATTTGGTATCAAAGATGAATGCTCGGTACTATACAGTACGAGTATTCCACATGTATAAATGTTATTGTTACTAGTATATGTTACTAGTAAACGTTGTATTGTGAATATACTTACCAAGTGTAAGTAATCTTGAAATACGTTATGATTACTCTGATGCCACAGCTGGTATCAGATATGCTATTTAATATATGGTAAGAGTTGTTATATATCATGTATTTATGTTTGAACTTACTGAGCTTTAGCTCACGAGTTTGTTCATGTTGTAGGTATGGAACCTGTAAGTCAGAATATTAGCTATGAATGATGCTCGGAGTTGCATGTGCCAAAGGGATAGGGAATCCACTGTGGATATGGTCCTACTACAGGTTTTCCGCTGAGCGTTGAAAGAAAAGACGTGTATTACAAAAAGATTTGAATTATGTATTGTGTATAAAGTATGTTTGTACTTTTAAAAATGACAAACATAGTTCAGTTTAATTACGTTATGTTTACAAACAAGAAAAAGTATTTTAAAAAAAAAGTGATTCCAAATTTCACAAAGGGTTTAAAGGAAAGAAAAGAGTTTAGGCGACCCGACGAAGTTCACAGGCTATTTCAGTCGGCTAAGGAGCTTGATTGTAATAGTTTCGGTGGGCCGAGGTCGGGGACGCCACAGAAAACGTAAAGGATGATGTCATGAATGAAGTCATCATGACGATGTCACAAATGAATAAGTAAAATTTGTGTGGAAAGATTTAGAAGATCCAATGGCTTAGGTTTAAAGAGATCTTGATCCAAGGGCCAAAAATTGGCCAAAATTGCATGTAAAATTTTTTTAAAAAAATTCGGAAAAAAAGGGGTAAGATGGAGTCGGTTTTGATGAGGAAAAAAATCAGAAAAAGTTTTGTTAATTGCAAATTAACCTCCAAAAAGTTTCAAAACAACCCCTAAACCTTTGCTAAATGGTCGCCAAGAAATTTGCTAACTAGCCCTCCCTTTTTGGCCACTTAAGACCACGATTTATAAGCTGAAAAATAGAAGAAAAACTCAGCCAAAAACCAGTCCCCTTTGCTACCATTTCAGCTGTGCCTCCTACCCCACCACCAGGCCAAAAATTTCTTCAAGTTTTCACACCAAACCTGGATCAAAACCCTTCCCAAGCAAGAGTTGATCTTTGTTGTGAGGTAAGTACCATTTCTCAAGCTTTTTCTTTGTGTTTTAAATGTTAGTGAAAATTTCAAACATGAATCTTATGGTTTATTGATTAAAAAAAAAAAAAGATTTGGTATATGTTTTAGTTAGGAAAGAACATATGTGAATGTTAGTAAGTTTAGGAGCTTGAAAAATTTTTTTTTATGCATGATTCAAGGAGAAAAATCGTGGGTTTATAGTGAGGTAGATTGAGATTTTATGAAGAAAACGTTTATGTTTGAATTGTGGACAAAAACTGAGAGTGAGAGTAGGAAAATGTCGTTAGAAAACTTAGGTTTGGTATGGAAATTTTTACATAAAAAGTTTGTATTTTTGCATAAAAATTAGGCCTATGGTGTGACAATGTAGGAATTTTACTGTTCTCGAAAAAATATGTACAATGTATGTTTACAAAGTTTTTTTATATTTAAATGTAAAATGTATGATTTAATATTGTTTAGAATGCAATGAAATATTCTAACAATATCAAAGAAAGGGCCTTCGGGGATAGAAAATTTTATCAAACCAAAATTGGATAAACGATGCCCTTTTCGGTATCAAAAACCCTAGATGTACACTGAGGGTCACTAAAAGACGAAAGACTTACGGCATGGATTTTTAGTCAAACCGGAGTGAATTAAGGAAAATCGATTATACGGACAGCCTCAGAAACTCGTCTACGCGATTACGGTGCAATATCGTTTGGTTTGACTTTTGGTCAAAGTTTGACCAATATATATATATGGAGTCAAGGTTTGGGTGTATGACACTCAAAGGGATGCAAGAATACACCATGATATAAGGGCTAGGGTTTAATAACACTTTGATCCAATGGCCATGATGGAAAGTCAAACCAAAAAGTCAAGAAACAATTTAGAACAATTTCAAGAATTTTCTAGCATGCTAATGTGGCAGATTCTTAGTCGAATTCAGAAACAAAATCAGGAACAAATTTTTAAACCTTGCAAAATAACCCTTCAAAATTGCCAAAATTGCCTAAAAAGCTTGCAAAAATGCCCCCCAAAACATTGCAACTTGGTCCCTCATTTTTTAGCCATAAAACCTATAGTTTTAGTAGCCAAAGAACCAGAAAAAAAAAATTCAATTCTAGCCCAGCCATTTTGCCATGAGCTTCCACCCTTCACCAAGCCAAAAATTTTCAAGTTTTACACTCCAAAAAGTGTTCAAATTTCATCCCAAGTTCAAGGGAAGGAACATAGTAAGGTGAGCTTCCATTTTTACAAGCTTTTATTCTCATTTTCTGCCCAAAAACTGTGCAGTTTTGGTGGTTGGTGTGTAGAATTTTCAGCTTGTGTTTTGTTAATTCTTGTCTTGGAAAACAAGGTTAGCATATGATGAAAGAAAGTGATGAATTAAGGTTCAAAAAATAGAGAAATTTCATGTCGGTTTTCTCACAAAAACCATGGCTACAAAACAGTTTTTGTGATGATTTTTAAGTACTGATTTTGGTTGGTTTTTGTTGTTGAAAGTCACGTGGTAATGTGATAGAAGCAAGGGATGAAATAGAATATGAACAAACACAAAGTGTGTGTATGTTTCCAATGGGGAAACCATGGGATTAAATGTGATGGATTTTGAAAAATTGTTTGTTATTTATGATGTAGAAATGAGCATTGATATGGAATGGAATAAAGAAATGAAATAAATCTTGAGAAACAAACTTTTGTGCTTGTTTCCTTATGAAAATCCATGGGGCATAATGTTGAAAGGTGAGCCCTTGTATTGAGGATTTTTGATTGAAAATGTGATGTTAACATGTAATGGAACCAAGAAAAGAAATGAGATTGGAAAAACAAAATTTTGTGCATGGTATTCCTGTTAGGAAATGCCCTAAGCATTAGAGACATTTTGATGTATTTATTTTGAACTAGATAATAAAATTATATATAGAGGTTATTCATTACATTGCTGTTTGTCCTCATTCTATTTACATGTTAAAGTAAATATAAGCAAATATGGCTCACTGAATGCTTGTGTTAAAACTGTTAGAATGTTGCACGCAATGGACTTTTGTATGCGCGAAGACAATGTTCTAAAGTAAGCAATCTAAACTGAGGTCTGTAGTCTATAGGGTTAGACCTAGCATCTAACTCATGTTAAGACTATTATGTTGTCTAAAGCCATGGTGGGAATGATTTGCCTTGACTGTCTGGAGTATAGACTCCCAAGTAAAGACATAGATATGTTGCTTGGTGGTGACATATTAGACCAGGACTAAAGCGTAATTGATCTACGTAGTCCGCTATGAGTGGATCAATCTGCTTTTGATGTTCATTGTGCAGTAACCTTAATCCTGAGTGAATGAACTACTTCATGTATATGACTTGTGTACTTTGATGTTCCAATCGCTAAAGCGTCTTAGAGGTAGTAAGCTTATAGACCAGTTCATTGGGTGCATAACTTGTATACAATCAAGGGTTTGTTTACATATATCGGAATCATAACTCTAATAAGGAGTTAAGGGTATCCTCTTAAAGGCATTATACTGGATGTCAAAATGGACAAGGCCTTGGGTCGTTTGCTGGACGAATAACTTCTTATTCACATAAGGTGAACAATCATTTTCTTATTCGGTAGTATAATGGAACTTTAAGATAGCCTGATCAGTAGGATTAAGCTGTAGGATATAAAATCGGTAAAAACGAATCAGAGTGGTGCAGCGGAACAATAAAAATTTTTCAAGATTGTTAAACATCTCATGATGCCACATACAATAAACCAACAACAATTTAAACTCATACCTCAAGGATGCCAATCTGCAAGAGGAGAATGACCGAAGGGCTTCAACCAACTAGCCTTCTCTACTATTCTCCAATTCCTGAATGGCTGAGCGTGTGGCCACTCTGAACCTTGATCGGTATGCTAGCACTGCTAGTCTTCTTCCGACCACCCAGATCTCTAAAGAACTTATTGTCACGGTGAGTTGTACAACAATAAGCCTGCTCAACTGAGAGTCTGTGGTCTAAGAGAACTGGAGTGGCAGGACATCTATTTATAGACTTGCATGAGGTGATCCTCTGAATTTGAATTGGATTAGGAGAAGTTTTTCTCCCTTATCCACTCACAAAATCTGAAATTATCAAGCCAAAATCCACCAAAAGAATTCGGCCATTCTCTAGATTTTATGTTCAAAATTCAAACAGGATTTTAACTAGAATTTTATCTCATCACTATCCAACCAAAAAATCTGAAAATCTATCTTTAGATTTCCTCCAAATTTTCGACCACAAATAATAGGGAGAGAATCAAAATTCAACTAGGATTTTCAAGCTTGAATTTTATCTCATCCTTATCCAAAATAACCAAAAATCCTCATGAGATCTTCCTCAAAAATTTCGACAATTCTCTAGGGAGGAGAGAATCCAAATTCAATAGGGATTGAAACTTGAATTTTTCCCTGAACCTTATCCACAAAAAATCCAAAAATTCCATGAGGATTTTCCTCAAAATTTTCGACCAAGTTAGTTAGGATTTGGATCCAAAATTCAAGTAGGATTAAAACAAGATTTTCCCCTTCATAATCCAACTCAAATTCGAATTCTAGCCTTGTGGTATTATCCACAAAGAATTCGAATTCCACTTGGACTGTGATTCGAAATTTGAATTTCAAAATTCAAAATTCAAAATTCAAAATTCAAAATTCAAATTCAAATTCAAATTTCAAATTTCAAATTTTAAATTTTAAATTTAAATTTCAAATTCAAATTTCAAATTTGAATTTCAAATTTAAATTTCAAATTCAAATTTCAAATTCAAAATTCAAATTTCAAATTTCAAATTTCAAAATTCAAATTTAAAAATCGACAAACAGTTGTATTTCAAATTACTGTTCTCATGGATAATTTTCTACAACTCCAATCCAATCTCAAATAAAATCATGGCAACTTTATTTGGAGTTCGAATAATTGTGTATTCTATTATCCAAAACAAAATCTGAATTCAATCGGAGAGAATCTTATCCACCATCCTAATCCTATGTCAACACTATCCATGCATAATCAACTAGCCAATAGCATATACAAATCAATTTGCCAAACGTTAAGAAATTATGTGGAGTTAGTAGAGGGACCAATTGGACATATATAATCGAGCTCCCGTGAATCCATATGATCATCATTCTTTATCGAACAACTCAATCATATGATCACTAATTTTAGAGTCACACCACTATAAACCTGAAACTGAACTCCCAATTATAAACCATATTACGTAAGCCTGTGACAAGTTATCGTCCAATGACCTTGTCAAGTATGCAGAACCCTCATATGATATCCATGATCAGCCTTAGGTCAAAGTCCGTTTAATCCTACTGATCAGGCTATCTTAAAGTTCCATTATACTACCAAATAAGAAAATGATTATTCACTATATCCGCCCAGCAGACGACCCAAGGCCTTGTCCATTTTCACATCCAGTATAATGCCTTTAAGAGGATACCTATAACTCCTTATTAGAGCTATGACTCTGATATCTGTAAACAAATCCTTCATTGTATACAAGTCATGCACCCAACGAACCAGTCTATAAGCTTACTACCTCTGAGACGCTTTAGCCATTGGAACATCAAAGTACACAAGTCATATACATGAAGCTATTCATCCACTCAGGATTAAGGTTACTGCATAATGAACATCAAAAGCAGATTGATCCATTCATAGTGGACTATGTAGATCAATCACGCCTTAGTCCCTGTCTAATACGTCACCACCAAGCAACATATCTATGTCTCTACTGGGGAGTCTATGCTCCAGACAGTCAAGACAAACCATCCCTACCATGGCTTTAGGCAACATAATAGTCTTAACATGAGTTAGATGCTCGGTCTAACCCCATAGACTACAGACCTTAGTTTAGACCGCTTACTTTAGAACATTATCTTTTTACATACAAAAGTCCATTGCATGCAACGTTCTAATAGTTTTAATACAAGCAGTCAGGGAGCCATATTTGCTTACATTTACTTTAACATGTAAATAGAATAAGGACAAACAGCAATGTAATGAATAACCTCTATATATAATTTTATTATCCAGCTCAAAATAAATACATCAAAATGTCTCTAATGCTTAGGGTATTTCCTAACAATCTCCCACTTACCCTGAGCCAGCAGATATGCCATGTTACGCATCCCCATCGCCTCTACATGCCTCTCAAAGCTTCTAGCCACTAAAGTCTTAGTAAAGGGATATGCAATGTTGTCCTCACACGCGATCTTACATACATCTACTTGGCCTGTCTCCACGTGCCCTCTAATAATGTGATATCTCCGATCTATGTGCTTGGTCTTCTTGTGATGCCGAGATTCCCTTGTGTTGGCAATAGCCCTAGTGTTATCACAGTAAAGTGTGATAGGTTTATCAACACCCAAAATGACCTCAAGGTCTCTAAAGAACTTGCGGAGCCAAACTATTTCTTTAGATGCCTCAGCTGTAGCCACATACTCAGCCTCTATAGTAGAGTCAGCTGTGCAACTCTGCTTCACGCTCCTCCACACAATGGCGCCTCTTTTGAGCAAGAATACTGATCCTGATGTCGATTTTCTCGAATCCTTACAAGTTTGGAAGTCTGAGTCTGTGTATCCTACGGGTGTTAGGTCCCCTCTAGAATATACCAGCATATAATCCCTCGTTCTCTTAAGATACTTGAGTATATGCTTTACTGCTTACCAGTGCTTGGTTCTAGGATTCATTTGATATCGACTCACCATTCCTACTACAAAACATATGTCCAGGCGAGTGCAAAGCATAGCATACATAAGACTACCCACAACGGATACATAAAGGACCTTACTCATACGCTCTCTTTCTTCTGATGTCTTTGGACGGTCATCCAATGAAAGAGTTAGACCAGCAATAGAAGGTTGTGTACCTTTCTTTGCCTCTTGCATTGCATATTTGTCAATTATTTTATCTATGTATGAAGCTTAGGATAACGTTATCATTTTGTTCTTTCGATCTCTGAAGAGACGAATGCCTAGAACATAATTAGCTTCTCCCAAGTCCATCATGTCAAACTGATGGTGTAGCGAAAGCTTGACCGATGATAAGTTCCCTACATCATTCCCAATGAGTAGTATATCATCGACATAGAGTACCAGAAAGACAACTTTTCTGTGGCGGCCTGCCCCTCATAGAGATCATACAATACTATTATAGTTAAGCTTTATTGCTAACTGCGATAGATTGTACTCTCATGGGTCGCCGGCTAATCTATCTCTCTTTAAAACATGACGTTTTTTGGGAATTTTTTTTTAAATATCATGTTAAACATTTTTCACTATTTACTTTGTTTGCAATTACAAAGTAATTTACATAATACAGTACTTTCGCAAAATACATATTTACAAAAGACTATTTCTTTTTCCCTTCCCTTTTATCGCTCAGCAGAAAGACTCTGGTAGGACCATATCCCTCGCCTCCTATCCCATTTGACACGCGCCATCCCGTCTGCCATCCATTCATACAAAGCTACTGAGCTGATCGCTTACCTGCAACATAAGCAAAAATGGTGAGCTACAGGCTCAGTAAGTTCAAACATGCAAGAAATAAAATTTCTATGAATAGTACTATTCATCATAAATAGTAACGTTGACCACTATTCATACATAAATAGTAACTTTGACTACTATTCATTATGAATAGTAAGTTTGACCACAACACAATATATCAACAGTACATCTACCGCGATGTTAGTACCCTCACGAAACTGTCTTATGCTCAATTATGGCATAGTTTTAGTTTTAGGTAATTATCTTTAATTACGTTCTGGTTTTGAGCTCAGGTTGGCAATACCATTTAAGTGCGCATGACTGGGAGCGGTACATTAGTGCTGACCTCCACAACCTTAATCTCATAGCTCCGAAGGCAAAATTATACATGACTGGGAGCGGTACATTAGTGCTGACCTCCACAGCCTTAATCTCATAGCCCCGAAGGCAAAATTATACATGACTGGGAGCGGTATATCAGTGCTGACCTCCACAGCCTTAGTCTCATAGCCCCGAAGGCAAAATTTACCTCCCTGTATGGAAGCCTAGTACGCCAAAAATGGTTTCATTACCGACTTTTTAAAATTCTAACCCAGTGACTTCATATTGTCCCGTGGTTAGGAATGGTTCACATTTTAATTTTAGGTGAGTGAGTTTCATTAACCTCGCTCTAGTACCCGAAGCACAATTTACTATGTGTCCCATTCCAATAGTGCCCGTAGCACATTTCTTCTCTCTTTATTCTATAATAGTGCCCGTAGCACATATGTACCTAACTTATAGTTAGTACATCAAAGTTAGCAATAATAATGCTATATGTTACAGACAAGTAAATGTTTGAACTTACCTTAATAGTTTCTTCCCCTTTTCTCTCTTGGATCTTTGATCACCCTCCTTGTAGGTCGATTTTGGGATCCTACAGACAAAACTTTGTCTGTTAATTTCATTTCCATTTATAGCTTTTATTTTTCATTAAAAAGCTTAAATAAAACCTATTTATAACTTTTTAGGCTTTATTTAACATTTCCCTATTTTTCTCAACTTTTGTAAAATTATGCTTTTACCCCTATATTTTGGCAAAATTACAATTATGCCCCTGACGGAATTTTCTTGATCCAGACTGCATTTTTGGCTCTCAGGAACTTTTCTGACTCTTTTCTAATCATTACCGGGTTCGTTTTTATTTTATTTTCATTTTTCACCTTCCCGACCCTCGGGAAGCACTATTCCGACCCTTACGTCGGTTTAGTGATTTTCTATTGTTTCGGAGTCTCAAATGGATGTTTTACTAGTATTTAAAACGTTCATCTAGACGTTCCCGATCTAGGTCTCCGAGGCTCGGATTTTTCGTATCTGACTCGGACCTTTATTTCGTTTCCCAAAAATGCCCCCCCCCTCGGGGTCGGTTTTTCAGTTTCACTCGCGTTTTACATTTTTAAGGGGATGGGTTACTATTCACGAACCACCCCTTAGGTTTTCCTTATTCAATTTTCCTTTAGGGACTCGGGTTTCCGACCCGACCCTAAACTTTTATTTTTAATTTCCTTTTTACCCCAAATGCCGTTTTCGAAATTTCGACAGCATTTCGGCGTAACTTTAAGGCTACCGGCGTTAGGTACGCCTCGACCCATATGTACCTGCCACGTACTATAACACAAGCCTATTTTATGTAAAAGTTTCCCAAACTTTTACATAAAAGCTCACAAAATTTCCAATTCACATTTTGAACCACATTCCACAAAATTTCTTTCAATTTTTACCCTTGGTTTTGGCCACGGTTTTCACACTCAAAACCTAACCAAAACTTCTCAATTTTTTTTAACCAAATTTTAGGCTATTCCAATGTCATTATCTAGCACATTTTCAAGCCAATTTCCATGCATTTTTCAACAAAATTCCTAGGGTTTTTCATCATTACAACCCACGGCCATTTAAGAGAAACATGCACCAAAATTTTTTTTTCATGCTTTCAATCACAAATCCTTCATTTCCTTAATTCAATGCATGAATTTAACTATCCAAACATCAAGTAAATCATGCAAAAAATTTTCCCCAAACCCTAATTAAACCCACGGCCATATTAGGGTTATTTGACACCAAATTTTTTTCCAAGCTTTCAATCATACAAATCATGTTTTACATTTAGTCAAAACATGATTTAACGCATTTTAACACTTAAACCACAACAATTCATCATTGACTACACTTGGTAACCCACGGTTTTACCCTTGGAAAACCAACCAAAATTTTGTTTTTCTTTAAACAAAATGCATGGTTTTTCTTCTAATTACACCCTTAACAAAACCCAAGCACCAAATCAATCAAAACAAACCAAAAATTTTTCATCCTTTACACTATTCATTCCACAGATTTGAGGGAGAAAACAAGCCAAAATTTGCAAGCTAAAGAAAGTTACCTTGCTTTCTTGCTTCCTTGGACTTCAATGAAGGGTTTGACACAAATTTTGTGAAGAAAACTTGGGATATTTGCTTGGTTTCTCTTGGTGGTTCACGGTTCCTCTTGGGAGAACACTTAGAAAATTTTTTTCATATGTTTTGGCTTTGTAATTTGTTTCAGCCACTTTTGTGCAAACTTTGCCGACTTAAGTTGTAAAGGAAGCCAATTAATTTGGCTTTCCACCAATCAAAATGCAACACTTTTCCATCCATTTCTTTCCAAATTTTTCAAAAAATCAAAGGATGAGAATTTTGGCCAAATCTTGGCCTTTAGATCAAAAAGTGATTAAATCTTGGCCATTAATGCCACCAACCACCAAAATTTTCCCATTTATTAATATTGTTTTATGATGTCATAAATGCAAAGTAATATATTGACTTTGACTTTTACTATTCACATTAATTCGACTACTTTTTGACCGATACCGGTTCGAGCCGAAATTTTCCTGAAATCGTCCAGACGGGTTCCTGAGGTCTCTGTGTGGTCGGATCAATTTATACTGCTTCCGTTTGATCAAAATCAATCCCGGAAGTTTTTCATCTTTTAATGCACCGGTTAGGGTTTTCAATGCCGTTTTTGGCACCGTTCCACCCAGTTCAACTCAGTGAATTTTTCCAACACTGAATTCTTACTCGTCAGTATTGTTAGAACATTTTAATACATTCTAAACAATATAAATACATTTATTTCTCTCTTTAAATAGTACAAATTGTTATATACATACATTTGTACATTTTCTTCCGAGAATGCCTGAATTTCCCAGTTGTCACATTTTCCATCCTTAATACGTTTATAAACACAGGGTTCATCAACGTTCTGCTCAAAACCAAAAGTCTTGATCGCTTGATCAAATCTCTGGTTCCATGAGCGGGATGCTTGCTTTAATCCATAAATGGATCTAAGCAACTTGCAGACTTTTCTTTCTTGGCCTTTTGCTATGAACCCTTCGGGCTGTATCATGTAGATACTTTCCTCAAGATGGCCTTCAAGAATGCAGTCTTGACATCCATTTGCCAGATCTCGTAATCGAGAGCCGTAGCAGTGGATAGAAGAATACGGATAGACTTCAGCATAGCAATAGGCGAAAAGGTTTCATCGTAATTGATTCCAACCTTTTGCTTATACCCCTTTGCAACCAGTCTAGCTTTGAAAGTTTCCACTCTCCCTTCCGCATCTTTCTTTCTTTTGTAGACCCATTTGCATCCAATGGGTTTTATCGCATCCGGTAAATCTACAAGTTCCCAAACAAAGTTGGATTTCATAGAATCCATCTCATTGTTCATAGCCTGTTTCTAAGATTTAGAATCAATATCATTTATAGTTTCATCATAGGTGACTGGATCATCCTCATGCTCATGAGCCTCGGCCTGGTATACCTCAGCATCATACATGAAGAAATTAGGTTTCTTCGAAACCCTCCCACTACAACGAGGCACCCTAAACTGTTTATCGTCTGTAGGTCTTTTATCGAAATTTGGACCTGCATCCAAGACCAAAATCTGTGGAGCAGTTCTTCCACCCGATAAGTCCTCTAGCACCACTTTGCTTCGAGGCTTAAAGTTATTCATGTGACTTTCCTCTAAGAATGTCGCATGGGTTGAAACAAAGACTTTTGTTCCCTTGGGTTATAGAACATACCTCCCTTAGTTCCCTTAGGATACCCTACAAACTTGCACAATTCTGATCTTGGTTCCAACTTTTTCGCATCACCATCCAGTACATGTGCCGGGTAGCCCCATATTCTCATATGTCTAAGGGAGGGCTTCCTACCACACCACAATTCATACGGGGTCCTGGGAATTGATTTGCTTGGAACCTTGTTTCGAATATAGCACGCTGTTTGTAAAGCATATCCCCAGAATGATAACGGTAGCGTTGAATAACTCATCATGGACCGTACCATGTCCAATAAGGTCCTGTTTCTCCTTTCGGCTACACCATTCTGTTGTGGAGTACCACATGCAGTCAATTGGGATAATATCCTATTCTCTATAAGATGTCCTAGAAATTCGTCGGAGAGGTATTCACCACCTCAATTAGATCGAAGTGTCTTTATAGATTTATCCAATTGCTTTTCCACTTCTGCATGATATTTTTCTCAAAGGTTTCGCTCTTGCGATGCATCAGATACACATATCCATACCTTGAGTAATCGTCTATAACGGAGACATAATACTCGAACCCTCCTCGTGTTGTGACGTTCATGGGGCCACATACGTTAGTGTGCACAATTTCTAAGAGTTCTTGAGCCCTAGTTCCCTTAGCTCCAAAAGACCTCTTAATCATCTTACCCTCAAGACAAGACTCACATTGAGGAAAACGTACCTCCTCCAGAGATTCTAGAGGACCTTCTTTCATAAACCTTTGAATCCTATTGTGACGCCCCGTGCCCTCAGCGGCCCGGACCGTCACTGTAAACTATTACTTAACTTGCTTCTTTAGCTTTTACTTATACTTTCTCTTTAAAACCGATACTTAAACTTGCTGAATTTAATACCATAAATTTAGAGAGATTTTTTTTTCTTATTATATACGCGTACGTATTTACTATTCACGTACGTATACTATTAAAATGCGAAATTTGAAAAACATAAGGATTTAAATTATACATACATAATTATATACTTGTTTATCTGATTACTATTCACCAGATACTATTTAAATATACTACTCATACATATACTGTTTCCTGTTCTAAAATACCGTTTAACCTTTACTATTCAAAATACTATTTAACTGTCATCATTCAAAATATTATTTACTCATACTGTGCGGAAGAATACTCGTGGTGTATCCATAACCTCATCCTCACATCCACCTCCGCCACCATCATCGTCCCTTGATGTTTACGCTATAGGATGCTTACCTACAGCATGAACACACTCCGTGACCTTTACGCCCAGTAAGTACAACATGTTAACCGGAAAACATGTTTAAAACATAGCACATACGTAAAATCATAGGCATGATATATATCACTTAATAAATCACATACCATATAAGCATATCACATATCAGCTCACATATCATGTCATCACATAACATGTCATAACACTGAATATAAAACTTCACATACTTTATGCATGACAGAAGCATCGTGTACTGTATGCACTCTACTGAAAAAGAAAGCATAGCGAACTATAACTAATGCATGGTCCGGTTATGTTCATTTATGCTTCAAACTTTTCTTTTCTTTTCTTGTCTATTTAGGGCCCATGTGTCAGTACCGTGTGCGCGCAGACCAACGGTAACTCCCGAGGTCAACTAATGCCGAAGAGCCATTAACTGATACTCAACTTTTGGCCTTAACTTTCTTTAACTGGAAACCCCTTCGACTGAAGGAGCGGGTACGACACACCTATTTATTTCCATCTTGTTTAACTGTTCTAGCCATACGCTTCTCTAAGCTGTCCCCAATCCTACGCGGTAGGGATCTATGGCTTCTAACTTGTTCTTTCATCAATCTACTCGATTGTGAAACTATATGCTCTTATGTATGCTGTGCAGCATCGTGTGCAAGATACATACTTAAAATACTGAAAAAGCATCATTTTAACATCATTTTATTCATGCTGCAAGCGGAGTTGTACTTACCTGTCAGCAGACAGTTTATACTCTCGCCTTCGTTACAATACAGGTACCTCCCTGTAATCATAATGCATTACATTAACATTCACTCTTAGGTCACCGTGGTCATTAGTGACTAATAAAAATTCTCGTTATGTGGTACCGATCCTTATCGGTACTAATTGCCCTCTTCTTAAGAATTTGATTTTCTAATCATTGTTAATTAATTTATTTACCCAATAAATTAATTAACATCGCTCTTAGGTCACTCTATCGTTAGGAACTAATAAACTTATCGTTGTGTGGTACCGATGCCTATCGGTATCCAACTGCTCTACTTTGGAAAATTTGATATCTAATTTTTAATCGTGCTTGATTAATTTGTCTACTTGACAAATTAATCACTGTCTCTCACTATCCCATTCCAACTTGGTCCTTGACTGGCTAACCGACCAGTCAACTGACTGAATACCTCTCGTATGACCATTTAGCCTGTCGGGTTACCGTTACCGATGTAATCGCCCCAAATTTTATACTTAGATTGCACCCGTCCCTCGAGTGGTACTATTCTGACATAGGGGTCATTTTCTTACATTACGAAATTTCTAATTGGGCGGTTCACTAATCCCGTAAACGTCCGTCCTTCTTTCCTGGACCTAGGTCATCGAGGGGGCTCGGGTTTCCATCCCGATCACATTTTCAGTCCTCGTTTCCTAAAATGCCCCTTTGTGCCGTTTTCGAAATTTCGACAGCATTTCCGCTTAATTTTTGGGTTTCCGGCGTTTAGAAAACGCCTCAAAACCATCTAACCTATTCTAACCTGCCACGTACTAAACCAGAGGCCTAATTTTTACGTAAAAGCTCTGCTTTTTACGTAAAAATATTCACATTTCTTCACATTCTCTTTTTCGACATTTCATCCCTTTTTCTTACAATTCCTCAAGTCAGTAAACCATAATTCATACATAATTATTTCTAATAATAAATTGAGGAATCAAAGGATCAAAACCACTACCAAAATCGTTCCCGTCGGCGGTCGGACGAACTGTTCGGTCTCGATCGCACAATCTTTGAATCGACGTTCTCCACTTTTGAAACTCCGGTTTGCAAATCCGATGCCGCGGATGTGTCCGGAACGTCGAAAATAGGCCAACGGGCCATTCTTCAATTTTCGGTCTCCGGGTCGCCGTTGACCGGCATTGATCGGCGTTGACCACGGTGGCGATGGGAGTGGCGACCACCATCTTGAAGAGCTCAACGAGAGGAACCCATTGGTGGTGTCAATTTCACTAATCGAGGCTCCTATCACCGGAAATCGGCCCTCGAAAATTCGGCGACGGCGGCGATGTTGGATCTTCATTTTCTGACGTTGTTGCCCAAAATTGATTTGGGGCTTTTGATCTACGTGTTGTTCTGTGCATTTTGATACCGACCTTGCAACTCAACTCCGCCGGAATAGCGAGATTCGACGGCGGCGATGGCGACGGCGACGGTGAACCTTGGGCGGCGCGATCCGGTGGCTGTTGATGTGAAATGAAGCCTGGGTTTTGTTCTACTCTTCACCACGAATCCATTGGGACTGGAATCGTGGCATTTGGACGTCGGACGGCGGAGATATGGCTGTTTGAAAAATTCGGCCACCGGCGGCTTTGGGCGGCGCGTGCGGCGTGCTCCGGCGTCGGTTCGGTCGACTCGGCCCACCGTTGGAATCAGCTCGTCGAGAGCTTTCCAATGGTGCCGGCGGTGTCGAAAACGGAGGTCGGATTCGACTGATGGTTACTGTTCACCTACGGGTGGTGTGGGGAGAAAAAGATAGGAAAAAAAAAATAATGGGGGCCCTTTTTACAAAATCTAAAAATTTCGACCCCTTTATACTAATTTTTTGAAAATTAAGATAGGCTATACTGACTAATTTGGGCGTGCTGAACCCAAATATATTTGTTTTATATCAAGAAAAGGTCATCTTCACCAATTTCTTGATACTGTGGTTAGGCCTACACTGTGTTGACACTATGCGCGCATAACGAGGCGTTTTCGCGTGAAATTTCAAACACAGTCTCCCTTGACTAATTTGGACGTGCTGATTTCAAATTTATCAGTTTTACATCCATCTGAGGTCTTCTAGACCAGTTTTTAGGATCTGTATGATCCCGTCTCGAAAAACGTGTCAGGTGCCCGATTGACTAATTTAGGCGTACTGAGTCTAAATATATCAGTTTCGGGGTGAGAAAAGGTCGTCTTGACCCTCATCCTGATACTGCGTATCTTTTAAACAAAATCTACATTTTGTGCTCAATTGACCAGATTGAGCCTGCTGACTATTAATATATCAGTTTTATGTCAGATTAAGGCCGTCTTGGCCACTAACCTGACACTGCGTATCACACTGTTCACTAATCACTATTCACTATCTGACTGACTAATCTGAGCGTTCTGACTCCGATTTTGTCAGTCTCTGGGCGAGAAGAGGTCATCTAGACCACTTTTCTCCATACTGTACATCTATTAGGGCAATTATCACTGCTGCGCTCAGATGACCAGTCTGAGCGTACTGATGACTAGCTCATCAGTTCTGTATCATGAAATGGTCGTCTAGACCGGTTTCTTGATATTGCGTGTCTCAACGCATACTCACATAATAGGGTGGACCGATTTCACTGTCGATTACCCCTTTCACTGCATGAATAGTAATTAAACGTTACTATTCCTGTTTAATTCATTCAACTGAAAAGCACACTGTGCTTATTAACTTAATTACATCATTACATAGTAATTAAGTTTCATAATTCATGAGAGTCGTTACAGTGGCTCTCGGCTCATTACACAGCCTTCTACACAGACTCTTACACGTGCGTGTGCAACGCAACACGGGCGTGTACATTTCAGACACGGGCATGTACTAGTTGAGACTACTCAACACGGCCATGTCTTTGAAATACATTCATCTATCTGAGCGGTACACAGCCTCTTACACGATCATGTACTTGACCGTGTTTCTTAAATTTGCACTAAAAGACGTTAAATTATATCCATTTTATTCCTTTGTGACTTATTATATGGTAAGTAGGTGCCATGAAAATGGCGGTCATTACAACCTACCCCCCTTACAAAATTTTCGTCCTCGAAAATTAGAATAATTCCGGGACGTCTCTTCTTATGTCTTCTTCCCATTCTCATGTGGCTTCCTCAACACGATGGTTCCACCACAACACTTTTACTAGCGGTATACTTTATTCCTAAGTACCTTCTCCTCTCTAACTAGGATCTGCACGGGTCTCTCCTCGTACATCGGATCAGCATATACTACAACGGATTCTTGGCTAAGAACATGGGAGCTGTCTGGCACGTACTTCTTCAGCATCAAGACATGAAAGATGTTGTGTACTATAGCTAACTCGGGAGGAAGTGCTAATCTATAAGCCACCTTCCTGACTTTCTCTATTATCTCAAGGGTTACCTAGGACTAAACTTTCTTTTATTTTCAATGCGCATCACCCCTTTCATGAGTGCCGCCTTGAAAAAGACCGAGTCTCCTACTTGAACTCGAGAGGTCTACGGCGCTTATCATCAAAATTCTTCTGTCGACTGTGTGCTGTATCTAACGTTTCTCGTATCAGCTTCACGTCTGCCATGGTATTCTTGATGATGTCCAAGCTAACTAGTTGTTTCTCTCCAAACTCGTACTAATGAGCCAGAGATCTACATTTCCTTCCACAAAGTGTTGTAGGGTGCCATCCCTATAGAGGAATGGTAGTTGTTGTTGTATGAGAACTCGTTCAATGGTAGCTTCTGATTCCAATTTCCTTTGAAGTCTAGGACGTAGGTCTCAACATGTCCTCTAATATTTGTATGGTCCTCTCAGACTAACTGTCGGTCTGAGGATGAAATGCTGTGCTGAACTCTCACTTGGACCATAATGCAACCTGAACACTTCGCCAAAATCTGGAGGTAAAGCGTCCACTACGATCTGAGACGATCGACTCTGGTATTCCGTGCCGTTTCACGAACTGTGCCGCATAGATTTCTACTGGTCGTTCCACCGAGTAGCTAACTTTCATTGCTAAAAATCTAACTGATTTCATCAGTCTTTCTACAATCACCCAGATTGTGTCATTATCGTTTGACGTCTTCGGAAATCCGATTATGAAATTCATCGTAATCTGGTCCCATTTCTACTGGGTAGCTTAATTTTCTACGATTATCCTGCTGGGCGCTGGTGTTCTACCTTAACCTTCTGGCACGTAAGGTATCTGGCGACGAACTCGACAATGTCATTCTTCATTTCAGGCCACCAAAAGCTTTCCTTCAGGTACTTGTACATCTTATTCATTATCGGATGTACGGAATATGATGTCTCGTAAGGTTCCAAAAGGATTCGCTTCTTGAGTTCTTCATCTTTCAGAACACACACTCTATCTCTGTAGTAGAATACGTCATCCTTAAGGATCTTAAACTCTGAACCCTTGTCCTCTATAGCTTCCTTTCTGGACTTGAGCAGGGACAAATCGAAACCTTGACCGATCTTGATCTCTTCTTGGAGCGTCGATTGGAGGGTCATGTCAGACAATCTCCCTATCAAAATCTTGATCTCGTTGTCGCATAGCTCCTTTGTAGCGCTCCTGACAAGGCACTAATATTCATAGGCATAGTAATATGCTTTTGACTCTACGCATTGACCACTTTATTGGCTTTCTCCGGATGGTATAGGATCTCACGGTCGTAATCCTTACCAACTCTAGCCATCTACGCTGCCTCATGTTGAGCTCTTTCTGCGTGAAGATACATTTGAGACTCTAGTGGTCGATGTAAATCTCGCACGTGACTCCGTACAGGTAGTGCCTCCATGCTTTTATCATAAAAACTATCGCTACTAGCTCCAGATCACGCGTTGGGTAGCTCTTTTCAAGGTTTTTGAGTTGTCGTGAAGCATACGCGACTACTCTACCACTCTGCATCAACACAGTTTCCAACTTGGTTTTAGATGCGGCGCTTAAATCACAAAGCTTCCCTGACCAACATTTGAAATGGTCAGCATTGGAGTGCTTATGAGTCTTCATTTCAACTCTTGAAAGCTTTCCTCACACTTGTCGATTCACTTATACCTCTTTCCCTTCTTGGTGAGCGCTGTGAGCGAAGCAGCTAACTTTGAGTAGCCTTCGACTAAGTGTAGGTAACATCCTGTTAGTTTAAAGAAACTGTGAATTCCCGTTACATTCCTCTGAGCTGGCCACACGCTAACTGCATCAATTTTAGTCGGGTCCACAGATACTCCTTCCTTGGGGTCTACGTGACTAGGAAATTGTGACGCCCTAAATTTTATTTAAGGGTCAATATATAATTTAAATAAAATTAGTGTGCCAAAAATTAATTTAAAAATCTTTTGGAAACCCTAGGTTGGTTTCCTAGTCAAATTCCACTCAAAAAGTCAACAATTTGAGCTTTAAAAAGAAACCCTAAAATATTCGGCCATCACTTGGGATTTTAATTAAAATTTAAATTCCACAAATCCAAGGTGGATTCAAATTCAAATTTCATTCCTTAGATATAAAGAAGAAATTCGGCCATAAAGTGTAGGAAATAAAGGAGATTTTATTTGAATTAAAAGCTAGGTTAAAACGCAATTAAAATTCAAATTATTTTTCCTTAAAAACTAAGGGATAATTTTCGGCCACTTAAGGGGAAATAAGAGAGAAAACTCTAGCCTCAAAACAGCACAAAAACTTTCCCTTTTGCCCCTTACAATTTTCGGCCAAACAAGGAAGAGAAAGGGAAAGAAAAACCTAGTATAAAAACCCCCTTTTAACTCTCATTCACCCTTCCTTTCACCCTCAAAAATTCAGCCAGCTTTCCCCTCTCTCCTCTCTAAATTTTCTCTCCCAAAACACACCCAAAACAGCAAACAAAACTTATCAAAAGGCAGCTCAAAAATTTAACAACCTTTGAGACAAAAACAAGGTGAGAAATCAAAATTTTTTTTCCTTCCTTTTCCTTTTGATTTCAAATCCGAAATTTTATATGGTTTTCTCCACTATTTCCATACTGTTTTGAAGACTCCAATACTCACACAAATTCAGCCAAAAGGGAGACCAAGCATCAAAAATAGAGCAGCACAAACAAGGTGTGATTTTTCTCTCAAACCCTAAAATTTTGCCTCATTGATCCCCTTTTCAAAAACCCTATTATCATATGTGTAAGATTTTATGATTTTGTCAATTTGATTCTTGAGTTGTGTTAATGACATATAAATAAGGTTTTCCACAAAATTTCGTGATCATTGAATGAAAATTGAATTGGTTTGAGGCTAATCGAAATTCGGACACAGAAAAACAGAAATCTAGAAAATTACCATAGGAACACTAAATTTGTGTCAGCCATAACTTGAGGTTTTAAAACGATTTTTGAGTGATTCTTGAGCCTAAAATTAAATTCAGGATTTCCCCTAAATGCCTGAAAAATTTCAGAACCAAAATCATCCGTTTGCCTAGTCAAAATATTTTTCTAAAATAGGCGGACAGAACTGCCAGGTTTTGAACCAAAACTGAAACCCAGATTTTTATGCCTGAAAACAACCCTCGGTTTTTGGCCTAGTTGAATGACCAAATGATGTCTAAAAATTATAAAAATTATATGGAATTAAAGCTACAGATGTCTAGTTTAACATATTAAAAATTTAGAATTTTTGGGATTAAAAATGAATTGATATTGATTTTACAATCAGCCTAGGTCAGTCTGCCTATGACCAAAAATATCCTAACTAAGAGTTTTTCACAAATTTTAAATCCCAAATGTTTATTAAATGTTTTAAAATCTTTTGTGGCACACTAAAATTATTGGATGATTATGTCTAGACCTAGACTAATCATATGTTGTGATTATAGGACTTGTTTGACGTTCTTGCTGGATTTGTGGATCACGTTATCGTAACGCTTGTGTGATAATCGAGGTAGGACGTTCAAGCCTTTTCTGGGAGTAGTCAAGTGTTTTAAATTCCCATGTTTTATTGATGGCATGCTGTTTTCGATTTATGAAATTATTATACTATTTTTGATGAAATAAACGCATGCAACGTATTTTGTAATAAATGTGTATTTTAAAGAGTGTTTTGATTAATGGCATAATATAACTTGGTAAATACCATCTTTTGAATAATCCGGTGAACATAATTGAGCTCTAGTTCACGATCATTATAAATGATGCGTGCGTCCCAAAGTTGACGCCATGGGGGAAGGTCCCTAAACTTGCGTAGGGCCATTCGGCCTATTTAGACCAAAACGAGATGATCTAGGATAATTCAAATTCGAGGCACGTATATTATAACTACGACAAGTCCTCACTCATAATATGTTGTTTTAATGATTTATTATTTTAATATTGGGGCACGTATATTGCAGCTACGCTAAGTCCTCAACAGAATAAAACTTGCATTAAAAATGTTTTTTTTTTAATTGTTGATTATTTTTGGAAACAGATATTATGCCATATTTTTAAATGTTATCTGTTAACCCACCTTTGTTTCTGTCCTACTGAGCCAGCGCTCACGTCCCTTTTCTTTGTGATTTCGAAATGACTACTTCCAGGTGCGGGAGGTAGCAGTTCTGAAATTCGTTGAGATATCCGTTACGACCGAAGATGATGCTATCCGTTTTCTCTATCTTCTTCTTTATGTTTCTCGTTCTGATGTAATGACACTTTAAGTTTGTACTTTATTTCACGTTATTTAAATTTTATGCTTGGGAATATTTTATGGCTGGTAATTTCTTTTGAAAACCGATTTTGTATTTGACTTCCGCATTAAAAAGCATTTATTTTCTCCTTTATTTTATTTTGTGGTTATGATGCTACTTTATAATTAGGCTTAGCTAAATTATAATGTTGACCCGTTGTTTTTGTAATAAATGTTTTTCCTTAAATCTCGGGTTGATATTATGATTTGGTTGCCGTGTCACGTGTCTAAATTTTGGGCCGTGACAAATAATGGTATCAGAGCCCAGGTTTTCGAAAGGGTTTTTCATCAAAACGTTTTCAAAAGGGTTTTTCATCGAAACGTTTCCAAAAGGGTTTTTATCAAAACGTTTTCAAAATACCCGAGCATAGTTTTCTTTACTCTTAGAAGCTTATAGGATTTCCTCTTCCTTCAATCTTATTCAGCAAAATGGCTCGTCCAGGCACGCGAAGTCAGAGGCAGCAGAGAGGCAACAACGAAGAGAACCCCGGGAACACGCAGCCTCAAGGGAGTCAGAATACAGCGGTCCCTACGCCGAACGATCAGCTAACGGCGATGCAGAATCTCACGGCAGCGATACAGGCTCTCCTCACCGTCTTACCTTTTGGAACACCTAACCCAGCTCCTGTAGCCAATGTTGTTCCTAATGAGACCCCGAGAGCGGGGAGTTCTTCTCAGACTCCTCAGCAAATGCCTACCACCGAAAACCCTACCTCTGGAGTAGTACCTACCCAGTCTATGATACATCCTAAACAGGCAGCCCTAACTCTTTTCTTTAAGCCTCACGTACCCACTTTCGATGGCACGGGCACAGAGATGGATGCCGACTACTGGTTTGATGCCATTCGTAAGCAGCTAAAGTTGACCCCCACACCCACAGAGTTTTGAGTTGAGTTTGCTTCCAACAAGCTGGTGGGTTTAGCCTCTACCTGGTGGGCTAGTATCGAGGATGGTTTGACAGAGGAGCAGAGGTCTTCTTGGACAGTTTTCGAGGAGCGTTTTCACGAGCGTTTCTTTTCAGCTCAGTTCCGCGACAGAAAAGCTAGGGAGTTCGTCCGTTTGAAGCAAGGGTCTATGTCAGTGCGAGAATATGAAGCCAAGTTCACTGAGTTGGCCCAGTATGCAAAGAATCAGGTTTTGGATGAAGCTACTAAGTGTCTCCGCTTTGAGGAAAGGGCTTAGCCTCTATGTGAAGAGGGGTGTACAACCATTCCAGATCAGGGATAGCTACCAGCAGATATTTGCTAAGGCATTGACAGTGGAAGAGGGCAACAAGGAGTTCCTTGAAACTCGTAACAAAAACAAGTCTGGACCAATCCGCAACAAGCCTCAACACAAGCCGCAGACTCCTTACCAGAAGAACCAGCAGTCTCAGGGGTCAGGTTTTCATCAGTCGTCTGGACAGCGACAGGGTCGGGTGAATGTGATTACCTGTTTCGAGTGTGGTGATGAAGGCCACAAAAGAAATGTCTGCCCGAAGAGACAGTCGAGAGACAATGCTCATAGACATCATCATCAGTGGAATCAGAATGGTCTTCCACAGAGACAACAGTTTACTTCCCAGTCTTCGCAGTCACAGCGCCCTCAGCTTCCGGCTCCCTATCAGCCTCAACGTACGAGCCAGTACACTGCGCCTTATGCTTCACATGCTACACCGCTACAGCAGTTCCCAGTGCCGAGTTATCAGAGACCACTACCACAGGGTCAGAGCACGGGCTATCAACGAGGGAATACAGCTCAAAATCACGGTAAGGCACCACAGGTACACACTCTTGGAGCTGACAGCATGGAGATAGATCATACACTGACTACATTTGTAAGGACCACCCCGTCCTTGTAACTCAGTAAATTATTCAATGAGAAGCTAAGGAATAATTTGATGCGTTTTTAGTCCAAATACATCGAACACAGTCAGGTACATGGTCGTGTAAGAAACCGTGTACTGATCGGATTGTTTTATGAGAGAGGCCGTGTGAGTTAACATGGCCGTGTAGTTTTATATGGTCAGGTACACGGCTGTGTAAGTGGCCGTGTACCACTCGGGTAAGTGAGCATGGTCCAAGACATGGTCGTGTTGAGAAAGCCTAGCTAGTACACGCCCGTGCTCAAGCCATACACGCCCGTGTTAGAACCCTTGTAGAAGGCCGTGTACTGAACAGAGAGCCAATTTGAAGACTCTCGTAATACGTGAAACCTAATTACTATGAAATGAGTAATTAAGTTGATAAACGTAGCATAAATTCCAGTTGAATAGACTAAACAGGTGCAGTACTGTTTATTACTATTCATACAGTGAAAAGGGGTAACCGACAGAGAACCCGGTCTACCCTGTTATGTGTATAAGTGTATAAGATACACAGTGTCATGAAACTAGTTCGGATGACCATTTTCTAACACAAGACTGGTGAGCAGATCACTGAAATACTCGGACCAAACGTCTGAGGACAATAACGAGAATCTCCCTAGTAGGGTACAGTATCGAGAAAATGGTCTGGATGACCTATTCTCACCCATAGACTGACAAAATCGGAGTCAGAACACTCGGACTAGTCAGTTAGAACAGAGAACAGTGAACCATGAATAGTGAATAGTGAATAGTGCAAGATGCAGTGTCAAGTTACTAGCCAAGACGGCCTTAGTTTGACTTAAAACTGATATATCTAGACTCAGGACACCCAAATTAGTCAAACGGACACCTGACATGTTTTTCGAGGTGGGACCCCACAGATCCTGAAAACTGGTCTAGACGACCTCAGACGGACATATGACTGATAAAATTGAAATCAGAACGTCCGAATTAGTCAAGAGAGACTGTGTCTGAAATTTCACCTAGGAACGCCTCGGTTTGCGTGTGAAAGGACAACACAGTGTAGACACTACCGCAGTATAGGAATGAATAGTGATTTGGTATAGAATGGGCTCTTAGACAGTATAAAACAATTAGAAATCGTCAGTACAAAAATCAGATTCAGAAAATCCAATTTTTGGATGAAAATTAGAACACTGCCGAGAAAGGGCTGAAAAACGCAGTAGAAAACTAGACTGCACAGAACCGATTCGGTTGGACTTTTACTCCAACCAAACCATGCCCCCTTTGGTTAGGAAAACAGCTGCAAAACCAGCTGCAAAACCAGCTGAAAGTGATCCCTTAAATCAAGGGATGTGTTGGAGTTTTTAGATTAAAAAAATGGGGTTTTAAGGACAAGAGGACCATGACCATTTAATGCAAACTTGCTCCGTTTCACCCTCCATCATGGCTCCGAAATTTCAAGGGCTGCAGCACAGATTTTTGTCCCCCAATTGAGCTAAATTATGGCTTAATTAAGAGGGCTTAGAGTTAAGCAAAGTTGCTTTGAGTTGCCTATAAAAAGGTGCAACCACCCTTAGGTTTCACTTTTTCCATTTGCTCACAAAAACACTCAAGAAAAATACAGCTTTCTCTCCCCTTTCTCTTCAGAAAATCCGACCCCTCTTCAGCTCCTAAACCACCCATATTTTCACAAACTTTCACACAAAAGATTGGCCACACAAGTTGTTAGAGGTGCACTCTTCCAAGGTAGTTTCGGTAAGACCCTAAAACCGAAATTTTTTCAATGGTGTAATTTTTCATCTTGGCTGGATATTAAGAGAAACTTTTTGTTTTCCTTGTGTTCTCATTCTACCAGAAATGATCCCTCAACCCTCTTTGTTTTCTATGGAGCCTTGACAGCCACCCTTGGCCCGGTTGTGCTTGGATCAAAGCACTCTAAGGTATAAACCGAAAAACCCCCATCTTTTGTGGTTAGTTGTTTTTAAGTTTTTGATCAAAGGAGATTTATATGTATTTGATTATACACATGGGTTGTAATAAGTTATTTGAGCCCTTAGCTTTCAGTTTTTAAAGTTTTTGTGGTCGTGGTTGTGTTTACTTTAGTTTACAGGTGGTTTGAGATATGTGTGTGCATGAGTGTGTATAGGGTGGCTGGACACAAAATCTGTCCCCAGGATTAGCCATGGATTTTGGCCAGTTTGACCCACTTAGGGTCGGAATCTGGGATTTGGTAAAACATAAAGTTTTAAGGAAATTTTGATACGGTCGTTTTTACGTCAAATAGCCATTGCCAAAAAAATTAACCTACGATAGGCTTTTCGGCTAGTTTTGGTTCGGTGTCCAAAACTGGGAGTAACAAATCCGGACCAAATGAACAGTCTCAGATTTTTATTAAAATGACCCTTTTAGAGGCCGAACCAGAATTTGGTCAAAACACAAAAGTTTTAGATCTCGACGAAACCTTGAAACTGACCCTCACGGGTTTCAAAAATTCGGCCGTTTCGGGCCCCAAACAGACCTATTTTCAAAAGTGCATAAAACTGGAACTTTTATAAAAACTGGGCACAAAGGCCACGGGTTTGATGAATTTAGGAGCCGTTAGAGTTAGAATTAGGCTCCGAAATGAACACAAGAATTGTTCATTTTGTCGAGGATGAAAAGTTTCATGAACGCCGATTTCTCAAACAAAGTCATTTCGAACAAGTTTCAAATTATTTTCAAAAGTGGTCCAACACCACATTTTTTAGCACATTTACAATGTGTTCCCTTTAAATGACTTAGAAATGATTTCAACAAAAACACCCTCATCCTCCAACGGGGCGAGGTGAGACTCGTTTTCAAAAATGTGGGGACACCATACCCCTTTCAAACCATTTCAAACACTTTGCTTTCAAAAAAATATGGGGACACCATACCCCTTTCAAAATGAAAAATCCTTTTGTAAGAATTTCTAGATTTGAACAAAGTTTTCAAAGGAATTTCACAAAGAACAAGGGACGTTTTTAGTAAGATATGGTAGAGGTAGCCTAGTCGGCTACGACACCATAATGCAAGGTAGCCCGATAGGCTACCACACCCAAACAAGCAAAGTACCCCGAACGGTTACTATACCAAGCCTACACATAGTAGCCTGATAGGCTACCTAGTTGCCAAAACGTGAGGTAATCAGTCAGTTGACTGATCGGTAAATCAGTCAAGCACCGTGTTCAGAGCAACATTGTGAGGAATGTTGATTTAACTGTCAAGAAGACAGTTAATCAAACGTGAGGGAAATTAGACACCAAATTCCCAGATAGGCCAATAGGGTACCGAGGGACCCCGGTACCACATGAAAGACGAGTATAGGCAAAAGTAGCCTAAGGACGTGGTAGTTAATTTATGGGGCCATAAGTTAATTAACCATATACGAATAAGTTAACTCTTGAGATAGAGAGTAAGTAGTGCCGACGGCAATCGGTATCAAGTAATTATCTACTTTAGTCACTAACAGTATTGGTGACTTAGAGAAGGTATTAACGAGAGACGTTATTGATGACAGGTAGTAACCTGCAAATTTCTAAAGGTGCGAATACAAGTGCTTGCAATTAAGTAAGTATAACTCCGCCTGCAGCATGAATAAAATGATGTTAAAATGATGGTTTTACAGTATGTTAAGTATGCCTTACATGCACACGATGTTGCACAGCATACATAAGAGCATATAGTTTCACAATCGAGTAGATTGATGAAAGAACAAGTTAGAAGCCATAGATCCCTACCGTATAGGATTGGGGATAGCTTAGAGAAGCATATGACTAGAATAGTTAAACAAGGTGGAAATAAATAGGTGTGCCGTACCGGCTCCTTCAGTTGAAGGGGTTTCCAGTTAAAGAAAGTTAAGGCCAAAAGTTGAGCATCAGTTGATGGCTCTTCGGTATTAGTTGACCTCGGGCGTTACCGTTGGTCTACGCGCACACGGTACTGACACATGGGCCCTAAATAGACAAGAGAAAGAAAAGAGTACTAAAGCATAAATGAACATAACCGGATCATGCATAGTTCACTATCCGCATTAGTTCGCTACGCTTTTAGCTACAGTAAGATACATGCTTTTACATGAAGTAATCTGTATGCATATGGTATATAAAGTTTGTATGCTATGACATGATATGTGATGATATGGTATATGCTAAGTGTTATATGTGACTATCTTGCATGCTGATGTGTTTTAAGTATGTATTATGTTTAAACATGTTTTGCGGTTAACATGTTGTACTTACTGGGCTTAAAGCTCACGGAGTGTGTTCATGCTGTAGGTAAGCGTCCTATGGCATAAGCCACGATGGGCAATGACGGCAGCGGAGGCGGATGTGAGGCGAGGTTATGGACACCATACGAGTTTAACTTCCGCACAGTTTAAGTAAACAGTATTTTGAACAGTAACAGTACAGTACCAGTAGATGGTACTTTTAAATAGTAATCGTTAAATGGTATTTCTGAATAGTAATGCTTACACAATATTTTTGAGTAGTAATAGTTGAATAGTATTTTCGAATAGCAGCTGATTGATACTATTCAAAAATACTATTCCACAAAATAGACAGTATAAGTATGTTTGCAAGATTATTATTATGTTTCAAATTCTGCTTTTAATAGTACATGTACATGAATAGTAAATACGTGTGCTAAAAAAAAAATTTTCTTCGAAAATTAGGGTAATCTATTAAAGATATTTTAAGTAAGCAATATTCAATTACAAGAAAGTATAAGTAAAAGTAAAGAAACAGTAGTTTTACAGTGATGGTCCGGGCCGCCTAGGGCGCGGGGCGTCACAGTTGGTATCAGAGCGGTTTCCTGCCACCCTACCTCACATCGCTGCACGCCTGCCTCATCTGTCCAAGTAAGTTAGTTTAATTATCCTTTAGTATCAGTATATAAGTTAACATCCATATTGTAATAGGACATATGGCTGCACCGGTAGACCCTCAACACCAAGACGACGATAGGGCAGTAAGTGATGCCTTCGCCGAAATGGACTTAGATATGTTCGATGGTCAGCATAGGCCTTACAATCTGTTGAGATGGGTTCAGCAGGTGGAGGTAGCCTTTCGTACCTACCATGCCCTACCTCACCTGTAAGTGGAGCTAGCAAGCAGCAAGTTAGATGGACCAGCATTGGCTTGGTGGCTGGACCAGCGAAGGGATGGAAAACCAGTGCCAGATTGGGCCACTTTCTGCCAGGAACTCCATGCCATGTTTGCACCACCCGCATTCGAGAAACTCTATGGTCCAAATAGGAATTTCTGCACATGGAGAGACATGCACGAGAGGAGGTACGACGTCCTCTCAGGTATGTGGGATGTCGATGAAGGAGAGACCATGGCGCATTATTGTCGGAGGTTTAAGGATGCGATGCTACCCTACATTCCCTTCGACTGCTCTTTTCGAGAAGTAGCTAAGCTAGTTTGGAGAGGGGTACCCAGGGACGTTAGGGAACTTGTCCCCTACCCTCCACCACATCAAGATTTAAGGCGTTTCCTTCAAGAGATAGATTATGCCGAAGTCGATGCGGTCAACGTTAGGAACTACGAGCAGGCACATAATGCTGCTAATCTTGCCGCTCATGAGGAGGACCCTATTCCAGCTATACCATTGGCTAAGTACCGCTTTGAGGAACCAGAGGATGATGATGACATCCCCTATTTCTCCAATGATGACGAGGAGATGGAGGAGTATGAGCCGGAACCTCAAGTCATTATCGCTAGTGATGATGAGGTCAGTTCAGACTCAGAGGACGAGGAGGATCCAGACGAATTCCCCCTCGATGAAAGTGACGGCGAAGAGATGTCCGATCCAGAATCAGTGATCACGTCAGAGTAACTGCACTCTATCTCGGTAGTTTTGTCTAAGCTATGTATATGTGTATAGAAGGAAGCAGTAGCTTTCCTCGCTAGACCTAAGTTAATGTACTTGTTGAGACCGTATCTTGGGAAGTGTGTATCTCTCCCAACAACCCAAAGTTATGTACTTTCTTATGATATATGAAAAGCAACACCATTGTCCAAGGGCTCAGATATGTTTTTTTTCACACATGAGTATAGTGTGACAGTATGTGCGAGATAGGTCCTAGTACTTAGAAGATGTTTCAATACAATAAGTTAGCAAAACTTATAGTTCTTTTTCCCGTTGTGTGATAGGGTTACATTAGAAGAAATGACAAGAACAAGAGCTCAGACTAATCAAGCCACTCGAGAAGATGATTTAATGGCATGGCTCACAGCCATGCAGGAGATGATGATGAACCAACAACAAGAGCTTGCTCAGTTCAAAGAGCAAGTCAACCAACAATCTCATACACCACAACCCGTAGAGGTGCCAGCCCAAGCCGACCCAGTAGCCCCATCAGTCCAGGCAGCTCCAGCACCACCAGTTGTGGTTGCTCCTGCAGCAGCAGATGTTCCTTTACCAGTCTTAAGAGATGGTGACTTATACGAGCGATTTCGACGTCTGAAGGCGCCAGAGTTTGAGGGGACAACTAACCCTATCGAGGCAGATGACTGGCTAACTGACATCCAAGTCATCCTAGACCTTGTAGGGCTAACTGAGAGGGAAAAGGTACTGTGTGCATCCCTTACCCTATGGAAAGGAGCACGATAGTGGTGGAAAACAGTGGCTATTAGGAGAGACATTAATGCAATGAACTGGGCAGACTTCATTATGGAGTTCAGAGAAATGTATTTCAATGATGAAGCCTTAGCAGCACAACAAGATGAGTTCAACAATCTACGCCAAGGTAGTATGACTGTAATGGAAGCTGTCCGCAAGTTCGAGCAGCTAGCTCGACTATGCCCTGACCTGGTGCCAACCGAAAAGGAAAGGGTCAGAAGGATGCTGAAGATGTTTAGAACCGACATTGCCGTCCAAGTATGTGGTGAAAGCCACGGACCAACAACGGTAGCTGAGTGTGTTAGTCGAGCCATCAGGGCCGAATACTGGTTGGCCCAAGATAGGGAGAGGAAAGCACAGATCTTCAAGGCCAAGAGAGAGGAGAAGACACTAGCCAGACCCAACAGGGGAAGACCGAACCCCGATTCACAACATAAGGGTCAGAATATGGGAAACAGTCAGAGTAACCGACAGTCCCATAACAACAAGAGGAGAGGAAGCCAGAATAACCAAGGGCAACAGAAGAATTTTCCCCAGAAGAAGAACAATCGGGGAGGAAATGGCAGTCAGCACCCTCCTTGCCTAAAGTGCGGGAAGAACCACCTAGGGGAGTGCCGCTTAGGCACTAATGGTTGCTACATCTGTGGTAAGGAAGGCCACTTCGCTAAGCAATGCCGCTCAAACCCTCAGAATCAGCAGGGCCAAGCCCGTGCCAGTAGCGGCCAACTACATACCGCCCAAGCCAGAATTGAAGGTACACCCATCACCCAAGGTAGACTGGAAGCTCCAGAGATGCAGGGGAGAATTTATGCCTTTACAAGGGAGGATGCAGAAGCTGGGACCTCAACCGTGGTGACAGGTCAGCTTTCTGTTGCCAACTCCACTGCATTAGTATTATTTGATTCTAGAGCTACGCATTCCTTTATGTCATCAAAGTTTGCTAGAGAACTAGGTCAGAACATAGACAAGATGAACCAAACTTTCCGAACTGCCCTTCCCTCTGGGGAAGTTTTATTGTCTAGCTATTGGGCAAGACATGTACCAGTAGTTATCAGTGGGTACGAGCTAAGTATAGATCTAATCGTCATCGACATGTGCGACTATGACGTAATCGTGGGAATGGACTTCCTCGCTAAGTACAGTGCCATAATAAACTGTCGAAGACGAGAGGTTACCTTCGAGCTGAACAGGAACAAGAAGTTTATCTACAAAGGGCTATCGTTAAAGCAGCCGAAGATAATAATATCCGCTATAAGGGCTCACAAACTTCTATCCAGTGGATGCGTCGGTTTCCTAGCATACATGGTAGACAGTAACCATAAAGCGGAGATAAGGCCTGAAGATGTCCCAATGGTCAGAGAATTCATAGAAGTATTCCCAGAGGATCTGCCAGGACTTCCGCTAGAAAGGGAGATATCATTCGAGATCGAGCTGTTACCAGGATCAACCCCCATCTCCAAGGCCCCATATAGAATGGCCCCGGTAGAGTTAAAGGAACTCCAGGCCCAGTGAAGGATCTAATGGACAAGGGCTTCATTCGACAGAGCTGTTCACCGTGGGGAGCACCAGTTTTATTCGTGAAGAAGAAGGATGGAACATTAAGGATGTGCATCGATTACAGGGAGCTGAACAAGGTCACTATAAAGAACAAGTATCCATTGCCACGAATCGACGATCTGTTTGACCAGCTCCAAGACGCTGCAGTGTTCTCAAAAATCGACCTACGTTCTGGGTATCACCAACTACGGATTAGAGGTGCAGACATACCCAAGACAGCCTTTCGTACACGATATGGACACTACGAGTTCCTCGTTATGTCATTCAGACTAACGAATGCCCCTGCAGCCTTCATGGATCTGATGAATAGAGTGTTCAAGGAGTTCTTAGACAAGTTTGTCATTGTGTTTATTGATGACATACTTGTGTATTCTAAGACAAGGGAGGAACACGAGGAGCATCTGAAAGCTATTCTACTCAAGCTAAAGGAGCACCAGCTATACGCCAAATTCTCCAAGTGCGAGTTTTGGCTGGAAAAGGTCCATTTTCTTGGTCACGTGGTCTCCAAGGACGGAGTATCAGTAGACCCAGTGAAAGTCGAAGCAGTCAGCGAATGGCCGACTCCGAAGAACGTAACGGAGATCCGCAGTTTCCTAGGCCTAGCAGGCTATTACAGACATTTCGTAGAAGGGTTCTCGAAGTTAGCCACACCACTCACAGCACTCACTAAGAAGGAGAAGAAGTATGAGTGGACGGATAGATGCGAGAAAAGCTTCCAGGAGCTAAAACACAGACTCACGAGCGCTCCAATCCTGACTATAATAGACGCTGGACAAGGGAATTTTGTAATCTACAGTGATGCATCTAAGACCAGACTAGGAGCCGTACTGATGCAGAATGGGAAAGTAGTCGCTTATGCCTCACGACAACTTAAGAACCACGAGAGGAATTATCCGACTCATGACCTAGAGCTAGCAGCGGTCGTGTTTGCACTGAAAATATGGAGGCATTATCTATATGGCGTCAAGTGTGAGATTTATACGGACCACCAAAGCCTCAAATACATCTTCACGCAGAAGGAGCTCAACATGAGGTAGCGAAGATGGCTAGAATTGGTGAAGGATTACGACTGCAAGATCCTGTATCACCCAGGGAAAGCCAACAAGGTGGCTGATGCACTCAGTAGGAAGTACTCTTCATCGCTTATGGCTATCAATGCCTTGCCAAAAGCCCTACAGAAGGAGCTATGTAACGGCGAAATCGAGATTCTAACAGGGAAGTTGTCTGAAATGACCCTCCAATCAACACTCCTAGAAGAAATCAAGGCCTGCCAAGACCTCGATTTAACCCTGAACAAGCACAAGAAGGAGGCAATGGAGGACCGGAAGTCAGAATTCCAAGTCTCTAAGGAGGGCATACTCTATTTTAGAGGTAGAGTGTGCGTTCCGAAGGATGAAGAACTCAGGAAAAGGATCCTTTCAGAAGCCCATGACACACCGTACTCAGTTCATCCAGGGGCAAACAAGCTATACAAAGACTTGAAAGACATTTTTTGGTGGCCTAAGATGAAGGGTGATGTCGCTGAATTTGTCGCAAAGTGCCTTACATGTCAAAAAATTAAAGTAGAACATCAACGACCTGGAGGAGAACTGCAGAAAATCGAGCTCCCTGAGTGGAAATGGGAACAAATTACAATGGACTTCGTGGTCGGACTGCCCAGAACATCCAGTGGAAACGACGCCATCTGGGTAATTGTGGACCGACTGATGAAATCAGCTCGATTCTTAGCCATGAAGTTAAGCTACTCAGTGGAGAGGCTAGCAGAAATGTACGTGGCCCAGATAGTAAGACTGCACGGTGTACCTAAGTCAATAATTTCAGATCGTGATGGGCACTTCACTTCAAGGTTTTGGCAGAGCGTCCAAGCTTCAATGGGGACTAAGTTGAAGTTCAACACAGCTTTCCACCCTCAAACCGACGGTCAGTCAGAAAGGACAATACAAACGTTGGAAGATATGTTGAGAGCGTGTGCCCTAGACTTCAAGGGGAATTGGGACCAAAAGCTGCCGCTAATAGAGTTCTCGTACAACAACAGCTACCATTCCTCGATCGGAATGGCACCATACGAGGCACTCTATGGAAGGAAATGTAGATCTCCGGTCCACTGGCATGAGACTGGAGAGAAACAGCTCACTAGCACGGACTTCGTCAAAAATACAACAGAAGACGTGAAGATTATACGGGAGAGACTGGAGATAGCTCATAGTCGTCAGAAGAGTTACGCTGATAAACGACGCAGACCTCTCGAGTTTCAGGAAGGAGATTTAGTTTTCCTCAAGGTAGCACCCATGAAAGGGGTGATGCGCTTTGGGAAGAAAGGGAAGCTCAGCCCTCGATATATAGGACCCTTCGAGATCCTCGAAAGAATTGGGAAGGTAGCCTACAGGTTAGCGCTCCCTCCCGAGTTAGCATTCGTGCATAACGTTTTCCACGTCTCGATGCTGAAGAAATACGTGCCTGATAGTTCCCACATACTGAGTCAAGAGCCTGTTGAAGTACACGCCGACCTGACATATGAGGAAAGACCAGTGCAGATTTTAGCTAAGGAGAGCAAAGTCCTCAGGAATAAAGTGATCCCGCTTGTGAAAGTGCTGTGGCGAAATCACAACATAGAAGAAGCTACATGGGAAAGGGAAGAGGACATGAAGAGAGACTTCCCGGATTTATTCTAATTTTCGAGGACAAAAATTTTGTAAGGGAGGTAGGTTGTAAGGACCACCCCATCCTTGTAACTCAGTAAATTATTCAATGAGAAGCTAAGGAATAATTTGATGCGTTTTTAGTCCAAATACATCGAACACAGTCAGGTACATGGTCGTGTAAGAAACCGTGTACTGATCGGATTGTTTTATGAGAGAGGCCGTGTGAGTTAACATGGCCGTGTAGTTTTATATGGTCAGGTACACGGCTGTGTAAGTGGCCGTGTACCACTCGGGTAAGTGAGCATGGTCCAAGACACGGTCGTGTTGAGAAAGCCTAGCTAGTACACGCCCGTGCTCAAGCCATACACGCCCGTGTTAGAACCCTTGTAGAAGGCCGTGTACTGAATAGAGAGCCAATTTGAAGACTCTCGTAATGCGTGAAACCTAATTACTATGAAATGAGTAATTAAGTTGATAAATGTAGCATAAATTCCAGTTGAATAGACTAAACAGGTGCAGTACTGTTTATTATTATTCATACAGTGAAAAGGGGTAACCGATAGAGAACCCGGTCTACCCTGTTATGTGTATAAGTGTATAAGATACACAGTGTCATGAAACTAGTCCGGATGACTATTTTCTAACACAAGACTGGTGAGCAGATCACTGAAATACTCAGACCAAACGTCTGAGCACAATAACGAGAATCTCCCTAGTAGGGTACAGTATCGAGAAAATGGTCTGGATGACCTCTTCTCACCCAGAGACTGACAAAATCGGAGTCAGAACACTCGGAATAGTCAGTTAGAACAGAGAACAGTGAACCATGAATAGTGAATAGTGAATAGTGCAAGATGCAGTGTCACGTTACTGGTCAAGACGGCCTTAGTTTGACTTAAAACTGATATATCTAGACTCAGGACGCCCAAATTAGTCAAACGGACACCTAACACGTTTTTCGAGGTGAGACCCCACAGATTCTGAAAACTGGTCTAGACGACCTCAGACGGACATATGACTGATAAAATTGAAATCAGAACGTCCGAATTAGTCAAGAGAGACTGTGTCTGAAATTTCGCCTAGGAACGCCTCGGTTTGCGTGTGAAAGGACAACACAGTGTAGACACTACCGCAGTATAGGAATGAATAGTTATTTGGTATAGAATGGGCTCTTAGACAGTATAAAACAATTAGAAATCGTCAGTACAAAAATCAGATTCAGAAAATCCAATTTTTGGATGAAAATTAGAACACTGCCGAGAAAGGGCTGAAAAACGCAGTAGAAAACTAGACTGCACAGAACCGATTCGGTTGGACTTTTACTCCAACCAAACCATGCCCCCTTTGGTTAGGAAAACAGCTGCAAAACCAGCTACAAAACCAGCTGAAAGTGATCCCTTAAATCAAGGGATGTGTTGGAGTTTTTAGATTAAAAAAATGGGGTTTTAAGGACAAGAGGACCATGACCATTTAATGCAAACTTGCTCCCTTTCACCCTCCATCATGGGTCCTAAATTTCAAGGGCTGTAGCACAGATTTTTGTCCCCCAATTGAGCTAAATTATGGCTTAATTAAGAGGGCTTAGAGTTAAGCAAAGTTGCTTTGAGTTGCCTATAAAAAGGTGCAACCACCCTTAGGTTTCACTTTTGCCATTTGCTCACAAAAACACTCAAGAAAAATACAGCTTTCTCTCCCCTTTCTCTTCAGAAAATCCGACCCCTCTTCAGCCCCTAAACCACCCATATTTTCACATAACTTTCACACAAAAGCTTGGCCACACAAGTTGTTAGAGGTGCACTCTTCCAAGGTAGTTTCGGTAAGACCCTAAAACCGAAATTTTTTCTATGGTGTAATTTTTCATCTTGGCTGGATATTAGGAGAAACTTTTTGTTTTCCTTGTGTTCTCATTCTACCAGAAATGATCCCTCAACCCTCTTTGTTTTCTATGGAGCCTTGACAGCCACCCTTGGCCCGGTTGTGCTTGGATCAAAGCACTCTAAGGTATAAACCAAAAAACCCCCATCTTTTGTGGTTAGTTGTTTTTAAGTTTTTGATCAAAGGAGATTTATATGTATTTGATTATACACATGGGTTGTAATAAGTTATTTGAGCCCTTAGCTTTCAGTTTTTAAAGTTTTTGTGGTTGTGGTTGTGTTTACTTTAGTTTACAGGTGGTTTAAGATATGTGTGTGCATGAGTGTGTAGAGGGTGGCTGGACACAAAATCTGTCCCCAGGATCAGCCACGGATTTTGGCAAGTTTGACCCACTTAGGGTCTGAATCTGGGATTTGGTAAAACATAAAGTTTTAAGGAAATTTTGATACGGTCGTTTTTACGTCAAATAGCCATTGGCAAAAAAATGAACCTACGATAGGCTTTTCGGCTAGTTTTGGTTCGGTGTCCAAAACTGGGAGTAACAAATCCGGACCAAATGAACAGTCTCAGATTTTTATTAAAATGACCCTTTTAGAGGCCGAACCAGAATTTGGTCAAAACACAAAAGTTTTAGATCTCGACGAAATCTTGAAACTGACTCCTGGAAGTTTCAAAAATTCGGCCGTTTTGGGCCCCAAACAGACCTATTTTCAAAAGTGTGCAAAACTGGAACTTTTATAAAAACTGGGCACAAAGGCCACGGGTTTGATGAATTTAGGAGCCGTTAGAGTTAGAATTAGGCTCCGAAATGAACACAAGAATTGTTCATTTTGTCGAGGATGAAAAGTTTCATGAACGCCGACTTTTCAAACAAAGTCATTTCGAACAAGTTTCAAATTATTTTCAACAGGGGTCCAACACCACATTTTTTAGCACATTCACAATGTGTTCCCTTTAAATGACTTAGAAATGATTTCAACAAAAACACCTTCATCCTCCAATGGGGCGAGGTGAGACTCGTTTTCAAAAATGTGGGGACACCATACCCCTTTCAAACCATTTCAAATACTTTACTTTCAAAAAAATGTGGGGACACCATTCCCCTTTCAAAATGAAAAATCCTTTTGTAAGAATTTCTAGATTTGAACAAAGTTTTCAAAGGAATTTCACAAAGAACAAGGGACGTTTTTAGTAAGATATGGTAGAGGTAGCCTAGTCGGCTACGACACCATAATGCAAGGTAGCCCGATAGGCTACCACACCCAAACAAGCAAAGTAACCCGAACGGTTACTATACCAAGCCTACACATAGTAGCCTAATAGGCTACCTAGTTGCCAAAACGTGAGGTAATCAGTCAGTTGACTGATCGGTAAATCAGTCAAGCACCGTGTTCAGAGCAACATTGTGAGGAATGTTGATTTAACTGTCAAGAAGACAGTTAATCAAACGTGAGGGAAATTAGACACCAAATTCCCAGATAGGCCAATAGGGTACCGAGGGACCCCGGTACCACATGAAAGACGAGTATAGGCAAAAGTAGCCTAAGGACGTGGTAGTTAATTTATGGGGCCATAAGTTAATTAACCATATACGAATAAGTTAACTCTTGAGATAGAGAGTAAGTAGTGCCGACGGCAATCGGTATCAAGTAATTATCTACTTTAGTCACTAACAGTATTGGTAACTTAGAGAAGGTATTAACGAGAGACGTTATTGATAACAGGTAGTAACCTGCAAATTTCTAAAGGTGCGAATACAAGTGCTTGCAATTAAGTAAGTATAACTCCGCCTGCAGCATGAATAAAATGATGTTAAAATGATGGTTTTACAGTATGTTAAGTATGCCTTACATGCACACGATGTTGCACAGCATACATAAGAGCATATAGTTTCACAATCGAGTAGATTGATGAAAGAACAAGTTAGAAGCCATAGATCCCTACCGTATAGGATTGGGGATAGCTTAGAGAAGCATATGGCTAGAACAGTTAAACAAGATGGAAATAAATAGGTGTGTCGTACCGGCTCCTTCAGTTGAAGGGGTTTCCAGTTAAAGAAAGTTAAGGCCAAAAGTTGAGCATCAGTTGATGGCTCTTCGGCATTAGTTGACCTTGGGCGTTACCGTTGGTCTGCGCGCACACGGTACTGACACATGGGCCCTAAAAAGACAAGAGAAAGAAAAGAGTACTAAAGCATAAATGAACATAACCGGATCATGCATAGTTCACTATCCGCATTAGTTCGCTATGCTTTTAGCTACAGTAAAATACATGCTTTTACATGAAGTAATCTGTATGCATATGGTATATAAAGTTTGTATGCTATGACATGATATGTGATGATATGGTATATGCTAAGTGTTATATGTGACTATCTTGCATGCTTATGCATTTTAAGTATGTATTATGTTTAAACATGTTTTGCGGTTAACATGTTGTACTTACTGGGCTTAAAGCTCACGGAGTGTGTTCATGCTGTAGGTAAGCGTCCTATGGCATAAGCCACGATGGGCAATGACGGCGGCTGAGGTGGATGTGAGGCGAGGTTATGGACACCATACGAGTTTAACTTCCGCACAGTTTAAGTAAACAGTATTTTGAATAGTAACAGTACAGTACCAGTAGATGTTACTTTTAAATAGTAATCGTTAAATGGTATTTCTGAATAGTAATGCTTACACAATATTTTTGAGTAGTAATAGTTGAATAGTATTTTCGAATAGCAGCTGATTGATACTATTCAAAAATACTATTCCACAAAATGAACAGTATAAGTATGTTTGCAAGATTATTATTATGTTTCAAATTCTGCTTTTAATAGTACATGTACATGAATAGTAAATACATGTGCTAAAAAAAAAAATTCCTTCTAAAATTAGGGTAACCTATTAAAGATATTTTAAGTAAGCAATATTCAATTACAAGAAAGTATAAGTAAAAGTAAAGAAACAGTAGTTTTACAGTGATGGTCCGGGCCGCCTAGGGCACGGGGCGTCACAACATTAGATGGTATAATTCCTATATTTGGTATATATGCATATGTTTTGTTTGACACCGGGGCTACACACTCTTTTATAGCCCAATATTATGCTCGTTCACTTGGTTTAAAACTGCAAAATCTTGACTCTCCCTTATGTGTGAAATCCCCGTTGGGCACGACTACCGTTAGTGATGGGTGTCAAGCCTATGTTTATGTTGGGGATGTTTGTTTGGAGGCATCACTTGTAGTAATGCCTATGTTTGCTTGTGATGTTATTCTGGGATATGACTGGCTTTCCCGATATGGGATTATGCTTGATTGTCGTAATCGTCGCGTTATCTTTACAACTGATTTCGGACATGTAGTGTCCTATCAGTTAAGCTTAGTTTCAGATGTTGATAGATCTGCTCTGAGGTTAGTGTCGAAGAGTAGATAGGGTATTCTTTGTTTCTTATCCTTGTGTGCGGTGGAAGGATCCAGTTCTGAAAAGAGTACCCAACGTATACCTGTTGTCGATAGTTTTCCAGATGTTTTTCCAAAAGCTCTTCTAGGTTTACCACCTCATCGAGAAATAGAGTTTGGTATCGACTTAGTTCCTGGAACAGCTCCTTTTGCTTCTGCTCCGTATCGTATGGCACCTCTAGAGATGAAAGAGTTGAGCAAGCAGCTGGATGAGTTGAAATCACTGGGCTTTATCCAGGACAGTAACTCACCTTGGGGTTCGTCAGTCCTTTTTGTGAAGAAAACCGACGGTTCGCTTCGTCTCTGTGTGGACTACAGAAAGCTCAACAGTGTGACCATCAAAAATAAGTATCCTTTACCACGTATAGATGACTTATTCGACCAGTTGGGTGGAGCTTGTTTCTTCTCCAAGATTGATTTGAGATCCGGTTATCATCAGTTTCGGGTTAGAGAGGAGGATATCCCGAAGACGGCATTCCGAACGAGGTATGGTAGTTACGAGTTCTTAGTAATGCCTTTCGGTTTGACAAACGCGCCAGCAGCCTTCATGGATATGATGAATAGAGTCTTCCAACCTTTTCTTGATAAGTTCGTCATCGTATTCATCGACGACATCCTCATCTATTCCCGAACTCGTGAAGATCATGCACAGCATCTCAGCATAGTTTTACAGACTCTTCGTGAACATCAATTGTACGCCAAGAAAGAAAAATATGAGTTTTGGATGACAGAGGTTAAGTTTCTCGGGCATATAATCTCAGGAGACGGTATATCAGTGGATCCATCCAAGGTTGAAGCGATTCTTAAGTGGGAACGACTGAAGAATGTTCCAGAGATCCGAAGCTTCTTGGGCTTAGCGGGATATTATCGACATTTTGTACAAGACTTCAGCAAGTTCACCGCTCCCCTCACCAATCTGACAAAGAAGGATGTACCTTTCGTTTGGGACAACAGCTGTGAGTCAGTCTTCCAAGAGTTAAAGAGTCGTTTGACGTCTGCACCTATCCTTATCATTCCGAATCAGGATCAAGTATATGACGTCTACACCGATGCTTCTCATCAAGGTCTTGGAGTAGTCTTAATGCAACAGAACCGAGTTGTCGCTTATTCCTCACGACAGCTGAAACAACACGAACGGAACTACCCTACACACGATCTAGAGTTAGCTGCAGTAGTGTTTGTGCTTAAGATTTGGCGTTGTTATCTGTACGGTGCCAGTTTTAGACTGTTTTCATATCACAAGAGTTTGAAATACCTAGCTACACAGAAAGATCTCAACCTGTGTCAGAGAAGGTGGGTAGAATACATGCAAGACTACGACTTCCAAGTCGAGTAGCATCCGGGTAAAGCAAACGTGGTTGCAGATGCACTAAGTAGGAAAAGAGAGGCAGTTCCTAATCCTGATCATGATGCTTCTATAATGGCGATGCAGATAGATGAGTGGGAAAAGGACAGAGTTCTCACAGCTTATCAAGTTCGTTTTGGCGAAGTTCAGGGTCACCCAATGTTATACAACTTAGTGATGGAACCAGACTACGTGCAGAGGATCAAGGAGAATCAGTTGACAGATACACGTTTTGTTGACATCCGAGATAGATTATTAAAGGGAAAGCGTGTTGCAGAATGGTCGATGGACGCCAGTGGAATTCTTTACAACGAAGGTCGCTTAGCAGTGCCACACATCCCAGAGCTTATACAGGAGATCTTGTCAGAATTTCATCAGCCGAGGTTCGCCATGCACCCAGGTGGAAACAAGATGTATCAAAACTTAAGACGGCAACTTTGGTGGAGAGGTATGAAGTTAGATGTGAAGAACTTCGTGGCCAACTGTTTGACGTGTCAGAAAGTAAAGGCAGTACGGGAGAGACCCGCAGGTCTGCTCCAACCACTTCCAATACCTCGGTGGAAGTGGGATAGTATAGGAATGGACTTCTTAACCGGCTTACCGAGAGCACAGGATGGATCTGATGGAGTTTGGGTAGTTGTAGATCATCTCACGAAGACCGCGCACTTCATCCAGTTCAAGACGACTTGCAGCAGGAACCAGCTAGCCGAGCTTTACATGAGGAACATAGTCAGATTGCATGGAGTCCCTTCAGTGATCGTTTCTGATCGTGATACACGCTTCAACGCTTGCTTTTGGCAAAGTCTACAGGAAGCTCTAGGCACAGAACTGAACTTCAGCACTGCTTTTCATCCCCAGACAGATGGTCAGTCGGAGCGTCTTATACAGATCCTCGAGGATATGCTACGTGCCTGCGTTCTTGATCTTGGAGATGGATGGAGCAAACACCTCTACATGGCAGGGTTCGCATACAACAACAGTTATCAAGCGAGTATTGGAATGGCACCCTTTGAAGCGTTGTACGGAAAGCCTTGTCGATCACCCATCTATTGGGTTGACAACCAGGAAGCACCAGTGGGTGGACCTGAGATGATCCTAGACCAGTACGAGAAGATTGCCATCATCAAACAACGACTTCTAACAGCACAGAGTCGACAGAAGAGCTATGCAGATCAACGCAGAAAGCCGTTAGAGTTCGAGGTCGGAAAGTTTGTGTTGCTAAAGGTTTCACCGAAGAAAGGTGTCTCTCGTTTCAGAGTTAAAGGGAAGCTAGCACCGCGATACATTGGACCTTTCGAGATCGTACGCAGAGTTGGTAAGGTTGCATATGAGCTGAAGTTACCCGACACCTTGGGAGTGCACAACGTTTTCCATGTATCGATGCTGAGGAAGAGTGCACGAATAGAGTTTGAAGTCATTTCAACAGATGATGTAGAAATCCAACCAGATGTCTCTTACGTCGAGGTTCCGGTGAAGATTTTGGATCGTAAGGTCAAGCAGCTGAGAACGAAAACAATACCCATGGTGAAGGTTCTTTGGAGTAACCATGGTGAAGAGGAAGCCACATGGGAAACCGAGAAAGATATGCGCGAGAACCATGCTGAATGGTTCGCTAAGCAGTAGAGTACATATAATGTAGTCGACTTAAGTTTATTTTGTAACCCTACTCTGTTCATAGTGGTAGATATACCACTATATGTTTTGAAAGGTGCATTAAGATCGCTTAATTGAAATGAGAAGTTATTCATATTCTTATTCTCTTCTTTAGTGTGGAGTAATTCTTAAAGTTTCGAGGACGAAACTATTTTTAGTGGTAGATATTTGTGACGCCTTAAATTTTATTTAAGGGTCAATATATAATTTAAATAAAATTAGTGTGCCAAAAATTAATTTAAAAATCTTTTGGAAACCCTAGGTTGGTTTCCTAGTCAAATTCCGCTCAAAAAGTCAACAATTTGAGCTTCAAAAAGAAACCCTAAAACATTCGGCCATCACTTGGGATTTTAATTAAAATTTAAATTCCACAAATCCAAGGAGGATTCAAATTCAAATTTCATTCCTTAGATATAAAGAAGAAATTCGGCCATAAAGTGTAGGAAATAAAGGAGATTTTATTTGAATTAAAAGCTAGGTTAAAACGCAATTAAAATTCAAATTATTTTTCCTTAAAAACTAAGGGATAATTTTCGGCCACTTAAGGGGAAATAAGAGAGAAAACCCTAGCCTCAAAACAGCACAAAAACTTTCCCTTTTGCCCCTTACAATTTTCGGCCAAACAAGGAAGAGAAAGGGAAAGAAAAACCTAGTATAAAAACCCCCTTTTAACTCTCATTCACCCTTCCTTTCACCCTCAAAAATTCGGCCAGCTTTCCCCTCTCTCCTCTCTGAATTTTCTCTCCCAAAACACACCTAAAACAGCAAACAAAACTTACCAAAAGCCAGCTCAAAAATTCAACAACCTTTGAGACAAAAACAAGGTGAGAAATCAAAATTTTTTTTCCTTCCTTTTCCTTTTGATTTCAAATCCGAAATTTTATATGGTTTTCTCCACTATTTCCATACTGTTTTGAAGACTCCAATACTCACACAAATTCAGCCAAAAGGGAGACCAAGCATCAAAAATAGGGCAGCACAAACAAGGTGTGATTTTCTCAATTTGATTCTTGGGTTATGTTAATGACATATAAATAAGGTTTTCCACAAAATTTCGTGATCATTGAATGAAAATTGAATTGGTTTGAGGCTAATCGAAATTCGGACATAGAAAAACGGAAATCTAGAAAATTACCATAAGAACACTAAATTTGTGTCAGCCATAACTTGAGTTTTAAAAACGATTTTTGAGTGATTCTTGAGCCTAAAATTAAATTCAGGATGTCCCCTAAATGCCTGCAAAATTTCAGAACCAAACTCATCTGTTTGCCTAGTCAAAATATTTTTCTAAGATAGGCGGACAGAACTGCCAGGTTTTTTTGAACCGAAACTGAAACCCAGATTTTTATGCCTAAAAACAACCCTCGGTTTTTGGCCTAGTTGAATGACCAAATGATGTCTAAAAATTATAAAAATTATATGGAATTAAAGCTACGGATGTCTAGTTTAACATATTAAAAATTTAGAATTTTTGGGATTAAAAATGAATTGATATTGATTTTAAAATCAGCCTAGGTCAGTCTGCCTATGACCAAAAATATCCTAACTTAGAGTTTTTCACAAATTTTAAATCCCAAATGTTTATTAAATGTTTTAAAATCTTTTGTGGCACACTAAAATGATTGGATGATTATGTCTAGACCTAGACTAATCATATGTTGTGATTATAGGACTTGTTTGACGTTCTTGCTGGATTTGTGGATCACGTTATCGTAACGCTTGTGCGATAATCGAGGTAGGACGTTCAAGCTTTTTCTGGGAGTAGTCAAGTGTTTTAAATTCTCCTGTTTTATTGATGGCATGCTGTTTTTGATTTATGAAATTATTATACTATTTTTGATGAAATAAACGCATGCAACGTATTTTGTAATAAATGTGTATTTTAAAGAGTGTTTTGATTAATGGCATAATATAACTTGGTAAATACCATCTTTTGAATAATCTGGTGAACATAATTGAGCTCTAGTTCACGATCATTATAAATGATGCGTGCGTCCCAAAGTTGACGCCATGGGGGAAGGTCCCTAAACCTGCGCAGGGCCATTCGGCCTATTTAGACCGAAACGAGATGATCTAGGATAATTCAAATTCGAGGCACGTATATTATAGCTATGACAAGTCCTCACTCATAATATGATGGTTGTTTTAATGATTTATTATTTTAATATTGGGGCACATATATTGCAGCTACACTAAGTCCTCAGCAGAATAAAACTTGCATTAAAAATGTTTTTTTTTTAAATTGTTGATTATTTTTGGAAACAAATATTATGCCATATTTTTAAATGTTATCTGTTAACCCACTTTTGTTTCTGTCCTACTGAGCCAGCGCTCACGTCCCTTTTCTTTGTGATTTCGAAATGACTACTTCCAGGTACGGGAGGTAGCAGTTCCGAAATTCGTTGAGATATCCGTTACTACCGAAGATGATGCAATCCGTTTTCTCTATCTTCTTCTTTATGTTTCTCGTTCTGATGTAATGACACTTTAAGTTTGTACTTTATTTCACGTTATTTAAATTTTATGCTTGGGAATATTTTATGGTTGGTAATTTCTTTTGAAAACCGATTTTGTGTTTGACTTCCGCAGTAAAAAGCATTTATTTTTTCCTTTATTTTATTTTGTGGTTATGATGCTACTTTATAATTAGGCTTAGCTAAATTATAATGTTGACCCATTGTTTTTGTAATAAATGTTTTCCTTAAATCTCGGGTTGATATTATGATTTGGCTGCCGTGTCACGTGTCTAAATTTTGGGCCGTGACAGAAATGGACCTTCTCCAGTCAAAACTCGTACTTGGAGAATTTGGCGTATAGCTGATGGTCCTGTTACATGCGCATAATGATCCTTAAGTGCTCTTCGTGCTCTTCCTTCGTCTTAGAGTGTATAAGTATGTCATCGATGAATACAATGACAAACTTATCCAAATAGCCCTTGAACATGCGGTTCATCCGGTTCATGAAAGCTACTGGCGCGTCCGTCAATCTGAGCAACATGAACAGAAACTCATAATATCCGTACCGCGTTTGAAAGGCTATTTTGGGTACATCTTCATTCTTGATTCGTAGTTGATGGTACCCTGAACGTAGATCGATCTTCGAGGACATTGCAGCGTCTCAGAGCTAATCAAATAGATCGTCAAGTCGCGGCAACAGATGCTTGTTCTTAATCGTAATCCTGTTCAACTCTCTGTAGTCGATGCACATTCTTAGTGGTCCATCTTTCTTCTTCACGAATAGTACAGGTGCTCCCTAGGGTGAACAACTCTGTCGAGTAAATCCCTTGCTTATTTAGTCCTTCAGCTGGGCTTGGAGATGGGGGCTGATTTTGGTAAACGTTCAGTCTCAAACGAGATCTCGCGCTCTGACGAGAGTTCTAAAAGACCTTCTGGAAATATCTCTACGAATTCCCTGACTATCGGCACGTTCTCGGATCCTATCCCTATTCCTTGAGTCTTATCTGCTACGTATACTAGGAAGTCCGTGTATCTACTGGATAGCATCTCGCGAGCCTTCACTGCTGATATCATCGTCTTTGGTTGCTCTGGCGACAAACCCTTGTAGATGAACTTTTCACATCCGATTGGTTCGAAAATGATTTTCTGCCTTCAACAGTTTATGACAACGTTGTGTCCTAAGTTTTTTTTTTTTGACATAGTGGCCCTCCTTGTCACAGATGAAACAACCACTTGCTCTCTGCTTGCATTCTCCTGGGTGCCTCTTTCCGCATCTCGTGCACGTCGGGTATTGGCTGTCATTCCTTCCTGGTCGTCTCTCTTCTGGGGAAATTCTTCTGTGAATCTTGATGGCCTTAATTCCTCTTTTCTCTTGTTGTTGTTATGGGAATACCTACTATTCTGGCCGATTCCCACATTCTGCCCTCTGTATTGTGACTCGGGGTTCTGCTTCTCCTGAGCCTACTCAGCTTGCGTTTTCTCCTCCTTTCGTGCCTTAAAATTCTAGGCCTTTCGCTCCTTATCATGAACCGACCAGTACTCAGCTCAGATAGTCTTGCTAACACATTCTGCTAGTGTCGCTGGTCCGTGGCTTCCGCCATAGACCTAAACTGTGATTTCTGTTCTGAACATCTTCAGCATTCGTCTGACTCTCTCCTTTTGGTCGGTACCAAATATGGACAAAGTTGAGCCAACTGCTCAAACTTCTTGACTGCCTCCATAACAGTCATACTACCTTGGTGCAGGTTGTCAAACTCGTCTTACTGCGCTACTAGTGCTTCCTCGTTGAAGTACATCTCCTTGAATTCCTCAATGAAATCGCTTCAGCTTATCTCTATGATGTTCCTTCTAATGGTTACCATCTTCCACCACTAACGCGCCTCATTGCGCAGGGTACAGGATGCGTACATCACTTTCTCTCTCTATCTGTTAACCCTATAAAATCCAAGATTACTTGGATATCCGTTAGCCAATCATCGGCCTCTATAGGGTTGGTGATTCCTAAGAATTCTAACGCTTTCATGCATCGAAATCTCTCATACAAGTCGCCTTCCCTACGGATTGGCAAAAAAAAACAATTGCTGCTATAAGAGTAGCCATTACTATAGGCGCTAATGCCTCCTGGGCTGGAAGAGCTGCTTGCTCCCTCAGAGTTTCTGGGGCTGCTGGAGCCTCCTGTGTTGGCATCCCTACTGACTGTGGTGCCTGGGGTTGCTGGCCCAGCTGTTCCCTAAGCTGATTTAGCTCCGGTTGCTAGTTTTCTATCATCTCTCGCATGGCTGCGATTTGTGCTATCAACTCATCCTCTCGGGATGCTGGATTTAACTAAGCTCTCGTTCTTGCCATGTTTTCTTATGTAACCCTATCATACAGCGGGAAAGGAAAATATGTTTCCTAAATTCTGTACTTTTGACTCGTATCACATATCATTTTCTTTCCTACTTAACAATCTTACTTAAACATTATGGATATAAATATACACACTATATCCATCTTTCTTTCTCTCATACTGTGATGTTCAATACAATTGCCGTATTGTATTGGGACATCGTCTGAGTGCTAGGATTTGTCCTGCACTTTCTATCATATCATACTCACACTGTGGAAAAATTTATATCTGGCCCCTAGGGCAAAGCTTTACTACTTATCTCATAATATATTTCACATAATATATATACATATATTCAAGATTCTAGTTCAGTGGGAGTGACACACACTTCCCTTATACGATCCCAACAAGTACATTATGCTACAACTGACGGGGGAGAGCTACTGCTTCCCTCTATATTTTTTCATAACTAACATTCCCGCAGAAGGGTTACTACTATTGGAAGGACAATCCTGATTCAGTATCAGGCATCTCCTCATCGTCACTATCACTGAGTGAGTACTCCTCTGGGTTCTCTTCTTCTTAGTCGAAACTGACCTCGTCATTGCTGGCTATGATGACTTGGGGTTCGTACATCCCCATCTATTCGTCATTACTAAAGCGGCTGGGGATCTCCTCTCCCTCATCATCGGGATGGGCGTCGGAAAGAGTCTCGTTATCTTCCTCTTTCATGGGGTGTTCGGGAGACATACGGGCTGGTTCGGGGTTCTCCATCGGCTCCCTATTGCCCTTGTGTACTTCTGGCTGGTGCTCGGCCATGAACTCTTCATCGGCCAGTTGGGGTGCTGGTTCTACCGGGTCACCCTCCATAATGGCGGCTGCTATAATGCCTTGGGCTTGTGTAGGGTTCCCGGGGTTGAGCACTTTTCTCTCGACATTCACTATCTCCTTGATAAGGCTTGCTAGTCCTGCTTGATCGCTCTTCTAATTCTGTTTGGCAAGGTCTCTTTCTCTCTTTAGGTCTTCTCCTGTCTTGATCCACTTTTGTCTTGGCATGTATTGTAGAAGTCCATATCGGTTCCTTATAGCGAACAGCATACGTTAGAACTGTATCACCGGACATCAGCTGCAGTCTTTCAGTCCGATAAACAAATTCTCGTATATTTATAACTCTAGGGAACTTAGGCGGTTTCACTCCCCGCTTGCCCATAAAGAAAAACTGAGGCTGATGCTGGACTACTCTCAGAGATTGGCTCGATCGTGGTATGGCGAAACTCGACACAGTTAAGAGCTCATCCTGGTCATAAGGATCCCGATACACACGAGAGTATCTTCCTGAGAGATATCAACAGCCAACAGGACTCAGTTATCCTGGTCAATGGCGTACAATCAGGGAATCACTTTGATAACATGAAACCAGTCCTGACATTCTCATGGAGTGCAGGAGTACTGTTTGCCACTCGAAACTTAGTGGACAACTAGCCCTGAAGATCGGTACAACTCGGGCAGCAATCCATGTTCTTTCTCTGAGCAGTTCTCTAGCACTGTACGGTCGTGATTTTTCGTATAATGATCTCAGCATCTTTTCATCTTATCCTCGCCATCATAGATTTCGTCGTTTCATTACTATAAAATGTTATCTTCAATAGATAAACATTTACTGACTAAAAAATAAAACTATCTTACTTGGACAGATGAGGCAGGCATGCGGCGATGTGAGGTAGGATGGCAGGAAACCGCTCTGATACCAACTGTGACGCCCCGTGCCCTTAGCGGCCCGGACCGTCACTGTAAACTATTACTTAACTTGCTTCTTTAGCTTTTACTTATACTTTCTCCTTAAAACCGATACTTAAACTTGCTGAATTTAATACCATAAATTTAGAGGGATTTTTTTTTTCTTATTATTATATACGCGTACGTATTTACTATTCACGTACGTATACTATTAAAATGCGGAATTTGAAAAACATAAGGATTTAAATTATACATACACAATTATATACTTGTTTATCTGATTACTATTCACCAGATACTATTTAAATATACTACTCATACATATACTGTTTCCTGTTCTAAAATACCGTTTAACCTTTACTATTCAAAATACTATTTAACTGTCACCATTCAAAATATTATTTACTCATACTGCGCGGAAGAATACTCGCGGTGTATCCATAACCTCATCCTCACATCCACCTCCGCCACCATCATCGTCCCTTGATGTTTACACTATAGGATGCTTACCTACTTCATGAACACACTCCGTGAGCTTTACGCCCAGTAAGTACAACATGTTAACCGAAAAACATGTTTAAAACATAGCACATACGTAAAATCATAGGCATGACATATATCACTTAATAAATCACATACCATATAAGCATATCACATATCAGCTCACATATCATGTCATCACATAACATGTCATAACACTGAATATAAAACTTCACATACTTTATGCATGACAGAAGCATCGTGTACTGTATGCACTCTACTGAAAAAGAAAGCATAGCGAACTATAACTAATGCATGGTCCGGTTATGTTCATTTATGCTTCAAACTTTTCTTTTCTTTTCTTGTTTATTTAGGGCCCATGTGTCAGTACCGTGTGCGCGCAGACCAACGGTAACTCTCGAGGTCAACTAATGCCGAAGAGCCATTAACTGATGCTCAACTTTTGGCCTTAACTTTCTTTAACTGGAAACCCCTTCGACTGAAGGAGCCGGTACGACACACCTATTTATTTCCATCTTGTTTAACTGTTCTAGCCATACGCTTCTCTAAGCTATCCCCAATCCTACGCAGTAGGGATCTATGGCTTCTAACTTTTTCTTTCATCAATCTACTCGATTGTGAAACTATATGCTCTTATGTATGCTGTGCAGCATCGTGTGCAAGATACATACTTAAAATACTGAAAAAGCATCATTTTAACATCATTTTATTCATGCTGCAGGCGGAGTTGTACTTACCTGTCAACAGATAGTTTATACTCTCGCCTTCATTACAATACAGGTACCTCCCTGTAATCATAATGCATTACATTAACATTCACTCTTAGGTCACCGTGGTCATTAGTGACTAAAAAAAATTCTCGTTATGTGGTACCGATCCTTATCGGTACTAATTGCCCTCTTCTTAAGAATTTGATTTTCTAATCATTGTTAATTAATTTATTTACCCAATAAATTAATTAACATCGCTCTTAGGTCACTCTATCGTTAGGAACTAATAAACTTATCGTTGTGTGGTACCGATGCCTATCGGTACCCAACTGCTCTACTTTGGGAAATTTGATATCTAATTTTTAATCGTGCTTGATTAATTTGTCTACTTGACAAATTAATCACTGTCTCTCACTATCCCATTCCGACTTGGTCCTTAACTGGCTAACCGACCAGTCAACTGACTGAATACCTCTCGTATGACCATTTAGCCTGTCGGGTTACCGTTACCGATGTAATCTCCCCAAATTTTATACTTAGATTGCACCCGTCCCTCGAGTGGTACTATTCTGACATAGGGATCGTTTTCTTACATTACGAAATTTCTAATTGGGCGGTTCACTAATCCCGTAAACGTCCGTCCTTCTTTCCTGGACCTAGGTCATCGAGGGGGCTCGGGTTTCCATCCCGATCACATTTCAGCCCTCGTTTCCTAAAATACCCCTTTGTGCCGTTTTCGAAATTTCGGCAGCATTTCCGCTTAATTTTTGGGTTTCCGGCGTTTAGGAAACGCCTCAAAACCATCTAACCTATTCTAACATGTCACGTACTAAACCAGAGGCCTAATTTTTACGTAAAAGCTCCGCTTTTTACGTAAAAATATTCACATTTCTTCACATTCTCTTTTTCGACATTTCATCCCTTTTTCTTACAATTCCTCAAGTCAGTAAACCATAATTCATACATAATTATTTATAATAATAAATTGAGGAATCAAGGGATCAAAACCACTACCAAAATCGTTCCCGTCGGTGGTCGGACAAACCGTTCGGTCTCGACCGCACAATCTTTGAATCGACGTTCTCCACTTTTGAAACTCCAGTTTGCAAATCCGATGCCGCGGATGTGTCCGGAACGTCAAAAATAGGCCAACGGGCCATTCTTCAATTTTCGGTCTCCAGGTCGCCGTTGACCGGCATTGACCACGGCGGCGATGGGAGTGGCGACCACCATCTTGAAGAGCTCGACGAGAGGAACCCATTGGTGGTGTCAATTTCACCAATCGAGGCTCCTATCACCGGAAATCGGCCCTCGAAAAGTCAGCGACGGCGGCGGTGTTAGATCTTCATTTTCCGGCGTTGTTACCCAAAATTGATTTGGGGCTTTTGATCTACGTGTTGTTCTGAGCATTTTGATACCGACCTTGCAACTCAACTCCGCCGGAATAGCGAGATTCGACAGCGGCGATGGCGACGGCGACGGCGAACCTTGGGCAGCGCGATCCGGCGACTGTTGATGTGAAATGAAGCCTGGGTTTTGTTCTACTCTTCACCACGAATCCATTGGGACCGGAATCGTGGCATTTGGACATCGGACGGCGGAGATACGGCGGTTTGAAAAATTCGGCCACCGGCGGCTTTGGGCGGCGCGTGCGGCGTGCTCCGGCGTCGGTTCGGTCGACTCGGCCCACCGTTGGAATCAGCTCGTCGAGAGCTTTCCAATGGTGCCGGCGGTGTCGAAAACGGAGGTCGGATTCGACTGATAGTTACTGTTCACCTACGGGTGGTGTGGGGAGAAAAAGATAGGAAAAAAAAAATAATGGGGGCCCTTTTTACAAAATCTAAAAATTTCGACCCCTTTATACTAATTTTTTGAAAAATTTTAAGATAGGCTATACTGACTAATTTGGGCGTGCTAAACCCAAATATATCAGTTTTATATCAAGAAAAGGTCATCTTGACCAATTTCTTGATACTGTGGTTAGGCCTACACTGTGTTGACACTACGCACGCATAACGAGGCGTTTTCGCGTGAAATTTCAAACACAGTCTCCCTTGACTAATTTGGACGTGCTGATTTCAAATTTATCAGTTTTACATTCATCTGAGGTCTTCTAGACCAGTTTTCGGGATCTGTATGATCCCATCTCGAAAAACGTGTCAGGTGCCCGATTGACTAATTTAGGCGTCCTGAGTCTAAATATATCAGTTTCGGGGTGAGAAAAGGTCGTCTTGACCCTCATCCCGATACTGCGTATCTTTTAAACAAAATCTACATTTTGTGCTCAATTGACCAAATTGAGCCTGCTGACTATTAATATATCAGTTTTATGTCAGATTAAGGCCGTCTTGGCCACTAACCTGACACTGCGTATCACACTGTTCACTAATCACTATTCACTATCTGACTGACTAATCTGAGCGTTCTGACTCCGATTTTGTCAGTCTCTGAGCGAGAAGAGGTCATATAGACCACTTTTCTCCATACTGTACATCTATTAGGGCAATTATCACTACTGCGCTTAGATGACCAGTCTGAGCGTACTGATGACTAACTCATCAGTTCTGTATCATGAAATGGTCGTCTAGACCGGTTTCTTGATATTGCGTGTCTCAACGCATACTCACATAATAGGGTGGACCGATTTCACTGTCGATTACCCCTTTCACTGCATGAATAGTAATTAAACGTTACTATTCCTGTTTAATTCATTCAACTGAAAAGCACACTGTGCTTATTAACTTAATTACATCATTACATAGTAATTAAGTTTCATAATTCATGAGAGTCGTTACAATGGCTCTCGGCTCATTACACAGCCTTCTACACGGACTCTTACACGTGTGTGTGCAACGCAACACGGGCGTGTACATGTCAGACACGGGCATGTACTAGTTGAGACTACTCAACACGGCCATGTCTTTGAAATACATTCATCTATCTGAGCGGTACACAGCCTCTTACACGATCATGTACTTGACCGTGTTTCTTAAATTTGCACTAAAAGACGTTAAATTATGTCCATTTTATTCCTTTGTGACTTATTATATGGTAAGTAGGTGCCATGAAAATGGCGGTCATTACACCTATCCTGATTAATATGACCAAGTCTTAAATGCCAAAGATACGCCTTGTTAGAGTGAGAAACTTTCAACCTTTTAGATTTATCTATTAATTCGACATCAAGCAGTGGGTACATCTTTGGTTTCAAATATAGGTTTCCGTCCATCCATCTAGAACAGATAAAAAACTTATTTCTACGAATATCAACTCTTTTACTAAAAGAAATTGAATAAGAATCCTTTATTAAACAAGCTACCAATATAAGGTTTCTCCTAAAATGAGGAACATAAAAACAGTCTTTCAATAAAATAAACCTAAATTCATCAAAGTAAGATAAAAATCTCCCACTGCCTCAGCCACCACCAAGCTACCATCTCCAGTCCGCAACGAGAGGCTCCTATCATGTAGACTTCTCGTTTCCATGAATGCCTGCATAGAAACACAAACATGATTAGTGGCGCCCGAATCAATGACTCAAGTGTCTTTCGATTCTTCCACCAAACACGCTTCTAAGTAGTGAAGTTCCTTACCTTCCTTGCCCTTGGCGGCTAGGAATTCCCGGCAAGCCTTCGTGAAGTGACCTACCTTCCCACAGCGGAAGCACTTGGACTTTTTAGGGTCCCTGGGCTTCTTGTTCTTGTTCTTCTTCTTCTTCCCATCCGAGACAGGAGGATTAGAAGAACTGGAAACCGCTTGCTTCTGATTTGGCCTCTTCCTCTTCCGTGAGGGTTTGGAAGATTCTGCTAAATTGGCCTCTCCTTTGGGTTGGACCACATCCTCATCCCTGATCATCTGCTCATAAGCTTGTAGTTGCTTCATGAGCTCGGTTAGTCCTAACTCCCTTGTCGCCAGATTATATGCGGCCTTAAACCCAGAAAATCTTTTGACAGAGTTTTGAACACCATCTCGATCTGGGTGTTGTAGTCCAACTCAGCACCATTTTCAGTAGCTTCAACAAAGAATCCCATTAAAGTGATCATATGGTCCTTTACCTGAGTACTCGCCTTCTGCTTAAAGTTAATAATACTGGTTATAGCGAACTGTCGAGCCAATTTTTCTTGGCCTCTGAACATGTCTTCCAGATTCTCCATGATCTCCCTAGCAACTTGATAAGTCTCATGCTGCTCTAGTAAAACACTCATCATGCTAGCAAGTATGTAGCACCAAGCTATTGTAGGAAAATAAACCGGTAAAAACGTATCAGAGTGGCGCAGCGGAACAATAAAAATTTTAGATCGTTAAATATCTCATGATGCCATATACAATAAACCAACAACAATTAAAACTCATACCTCAAGGACGCCAATCTTGCAGGAGGAGAATGACCGGAGGCTTCAACTGTGGCGCCCCGTGCCCTCAGCGGCCCGGACCGTCACTGTAAACTCTATTACTTGCTTCTTTAAAAACGATACTTAAACTTGCTGAATTTAAGAGAATAAATTTAGAGGGATTTTTTTTTTTTTTTTTTTATATACACGTACGTATTTACTATTCACGTACGCATACTATTAAAATGCGGAATTTGAAAAACATAGGGATTTCAATTATACATACATAATTATATACATGTTTATCTGATTACTATTCACCAGATACTATTTAAATATACTACTCGTACATATACTGTTTACTGTTCCAAAATACCATTTAACCTTTACTATTCAAAATATTATTTACTCATACTGTGCGGAAGAATACTCGCGGTGTATCCATAACCTCATCCTCACATCCACCTCCGCCACCATCATCGTCCCTTGATGTTTACGCTATAGGATGCTTACCTACAGCATGAACACACTCCGTGAGCTTTACGCCCAGTAAGTACAACATGTTAACCGCAAAACATGTTTAAAACATAGCACATACGTAAAATCATAGGCATGACATATATCACTTAATAAATCACATACCATATAAGCATATTACATATCAGCTCACATATCATGTCATCATATAACATGTCATAACACTGAATATAAAACTTCACATACTTTATGCATAACAGGAGCATCGTGTACTGTATGAACTCTACTGAAAAAGAAAGCATAGCGAACTATAACTAATGCATGATCCGGTTATGTTCATTTATGCTTCAAACTTTTCTTTTCTTTTCTTGTCTATTTAGGGCCCATGTGTCAGTACCGTGTGCGCGCAGACCAACGGTAACGCCCGAGGTCAACTAATGCCGAAGAGTCATCAACTGATACTCAACTTTTGGCCTGAACTTTCTTTAACTGGAAACCCCTTCGACTGAAGGAGCCGGTACAACACACCTATTTATTTCCATCTTGTTTAACTGTTCTAGCCATACGCTTCTCTAAGCTGTCCCCAATCCTACGCGGTAGGGATCTATGGCTTCTATCTTGTTCTTTCATCAATCTACTCGATTGTGAAGCTATATGCTCTTATGTATGCTGTGCAGCATCGTGTGCAAGATACATACTTAAAATACTGGAAAAGCATCATTTTAAATTCATTTTATCCATGCTGTAGGCGGAGTTGTACTTACCTGTCAGCAGACAGTTTATACTCTCGCCTTCGTCACAATACAGGTACCTCCCTGTAATCATAATGCATTTACATTAACATTCACTCTTAGGTCACCGTGGTCATTAGTGACTAATAAAAATTCTCGTTATGTGGTACCGATCCTTGTCGGTACTAATTGCCCTCTTCTTAAGAATTTAATTTTCTAATCATTGTTAATTAATTTATTTACCCAATAAATTAATTAACATCGCTCTTAGGTCACTCTATCGTTAGGAACTAATAAACTTATCGTTGTGTGGTACTGATGCCTATCGGTACCCGACTGCTCTACTTTGGGAAATTTGATATCTAATTTTTTTTTTAATCGTGCTTGATTAATTTGTCTACTTGACAAATTAATCACTGTCTCTCACTATCCCATTCCGACTTGGTCCTTGACTGGCTAACCAACCCGTCAACTGACTGAATACCTCTCGTATGACCATTTAGCCTGTCGGGTTACCGTTACCGATGTAATCGCCCCAAATTTTATACTTCGACCGCACCCGTCCCTCGGGTGGTACTATTCTGACATAGGGGTCGTTTTCTTACATTACGAAATTTCTAATGGGGCGGTTCACTAATCCTCACAAAGTCCGTCCTTCTTTCCCGGACCTAGGTCATCGAGGGAGCTCGGGTTTCCATCCCGATCACATTTTCAGCCCTCGTTTCCTAAAATACCCCTTTGTGCCGTTTTAGAAATTTCGGCAGCATTTCCGCTTAATTTTTGGGTTTCCGGCGTTTAGGAAACGCCTCAAAACCATCTAACCTATTCTAACCTGCCACGTACTAAACCAGAGGCCTAATTTTTACGTAAAAGCTCCGCTTTTTACGTAAAAATATTCACATTTTCTCACATTCTCTTTTTCGATATTTCACCCTTTTTTCTTACAATTCCTCAAGTCATTAAACCATAATTAATACATAATTATTTCCAATATTAAATTGAGGAATAAGTAGATCAACACTACTACCAAAATCGTTCCCGTCGGCAGTCGGACGAACTGTTCGGTCTCGACCACGCAATCTTTGAATCGTCGTTCTTCACTTTTGAAACTCCGGTTTGCAAATCCGATGCCGCGGATGTGTCCGGAACGTCGAAAATAGGCCAACGGGCCATTCTTCAATTTTCGGTCTCCGGGTCGCCGTTGACCGGCGTTGACCGCCGTTGACCGGCGTTGACCGGCCGTTGACCGGCGTTGACCACGGCGGCGATGGAAGTGGCGACCACCATCTTGAAGAGCTCGACGAGAGGAACCCATTGGTGGTGTCAATTTCACGAATCGAGGCTCCTATCACCGGAAATCGGCTCTCGAAAAGTCGGCGACGGCGGCGGCGTTGGATCTTCATTTTTCCGGCGTTGTTGCCCAAAATTGATTTGGGGCTTTTGATCTACGTGTTGTTCTGAGCATTTTGACACCGACCTTGCAACTCAACTCCGCCGGAATAGCGAGATCCGGCGGCGGCGATGGCGACGGCGACGGCGAACCTGGGGCGGCGCGATTCGGCGGCTGTTGACATGAAATGAAGCCTGGGTTTTGTTCTACTCTTCACCACGAATCCATTGGGACCGGAATCGTGGCATTTGGACGTCGGACGGTGGAGATACGGCGGTTTGAAAAATTCGGCCACCGGCGGCTTTGGGCGGCGCGTGCGGCGTGCTCCGGCGTCGGTTCGGTCGACTCGGCCCACCGTTGGAATCAGCTCGTCGAGAGCTTTCCAATGGTGCCGGCGGTGTCGAAAACGGAGGCCGGATTCGATGGTTGGTCACTGTTCATCTTCGTGTGGTATGGGAGGGAGAAAAATGTGATTTGGAAAAATATGGGGGCTATTTCTCTAGAATCCCCAAAATTTCCTCCTTTATACTAATTTTTTTGAAAAATTTTAAGATAGGCTATACTGACTAATTTGGGCGTGCTGAACCCAAATATATCAGTTTTATCTTCATCCGAGGTCGTCTCGACCAGTTTCCCGATACTGTATGGTTCCCGGTCAAAAATTACTTTTTGTGCTCAAATGACTAATTTGAGCATTCTGATTCCAAATATATCAGTTTTATATCAAGAAGAGGTCATCTTGATCAATTTCTTGATACTGTGGTTAGGCCTACACTGTGTTGACACTGTGCACGCATAACGAGGCATTTTCGCGTGAAATTTCAAACACAGTCTCTCTTGACTAATTTGGACGTGCTGATTTCAAATTTATCAGTTTTACGTCCATCTGAGGTCTTCTGGACCAGTTTTCGGGATCTGCCTGACCCCGTCTCGAAAAACGTGTCAGGTGCCCGATTGACTAATTTGGGCGTCCTGAGTCTAAATATATCAGTTTCGGGGCGAGAAAAGGTCGTCTTGACCCTCATCCCGATACTACGTATCCCTTAAACAAAATCTACATTTTACGCTCAATTGACCAGATTGAGCCTGCTGACTATTAATATATCAGTTTTATGCCAGATTAAGGCCGTCTTGGCCACTAACCTGACACTGCGTTTCTCACTACTCACTATTCACTAATCACTATTCACTATCTGACTGACTAATCTGAGCGTTCTGACTTTGATTTTGTCAGTCTATGGGCGAGAAGAGGTCATCTAGACCACTTTTCTCGATACTGTACATCTATTAGGGCAATTATCACTGCTGCGCTCAGATGACCAGTCTGAGCGTACTGATGACTAACTCATCAATTCTGTATCATGAAATGGTCGTCTAGACCGGTTTCTTGATATTGCGTGTCTCAACGCATACTCACATAATAGGGTGGACCGATTTCACTGTCGATTACCCCTTTCATTGCATGAATAGTAATTAAACGTTACTATTCCTGTTTAATTCATTCAACTGAAAAGCACACTGTGCTTATTAACTTAATTACATCATTACATAGTAATTAAGTTTCATAATTCGTGAGAGTCATTACAGTGGCTCTCGGCTCATTACACAGCCTTCTACACAGACTCTTACACGTGCGTGTGCAACGCAACACGGGCGTGTACATTTCAGACACGAGCATGTACTAGTTGAGACTACTCAACACGGCCATGTCTTTGAAACACATTCATCTATCTGAGCGGTACACAGCCTCTTACACGGTCGTGTACTTGACCATGTTTCTTAAATTTGCTAAAGGACATTAAATTATGTCCATTTTATTCCTTAATGACTTATTACATGGTAAGTAGGTGCCATGAAAATGGCGGTCATTACATCAACCAACTAGCCTTCTCTACTATTCTCCAATTCCCGAATGGCTGAGTGTGTGGGCACTCTGAACCTCGATCGGTATGCTAGCACTACTAGTCTTCTTCCGACCACCCAGATCTCTAAAGAACTTTATTGTCACGATGAGCTGTGCAACAATAAGCCTGCTCACCTGAGAGTCTGTGGTCTGAGAGAACTGGAGTGGCAGGACCTCTATTTATAGACCTGCATGAGGTGAATCTCTGAATTTGAATTGGATTAGGAAAATATATTTTCCCTTATCCAAACCCATAAAATCCGAATTTTTCCAAGGGAGAATCTCCACTAAAAATTCGGTTTTCTTAGGATAGATCCAATCCAAATCTCAACAAGATTTTAACTAGAATTTTATCTCCCTTTTTCAACCAAAAAAAATCTGAAAATTTCAAGGTGTATCTTCCCTAAAGATTTCGGCCACTTTTAGGATAAGGAAGAACCAAAATTCAACTAGGATTTTTCAAGCTAAATCTCATCTCAACCTTATCCAAAAATAACCGAATTTTCCTTGGATTAAGGCTCCAAAATTTCGGCCACTTTTAGGGAAGGAGAGAATCCAAATTCAACTAGGATTGAAACTTGAATTTTCCCTTGAATCTTATCCACAAAAACCGAATTTTCCATTGAGGATTATCCTCAAAAAATTCGCCCACTTTTGTTGGGATTTGGATTCAAAATTCAAGTAGGATTCTAACAATATTATCCTCTCCAAATCCAACTAAAATTCGAATTTCAAACCTTGTGGATTTTTCACAACAAATTCGAATCCTACTTGGACTGTGATTCAAAATTTGAATTTCAAATTTCAAATTCAAATTTCAAATTCAAAATTTCAAATTTCAAATTTCAAATTTAAATTTCAAATTCAAATTTCAAATTCGAATTTCAAATTCAAATTTCAAATTCAAATTTCAAATTCAAAATTCAAATTTCAAATTTCAAAATTCAAATTTCAAATTTCAAAATTCAAATTTCAAATTCCACAAAACGGTTGTGTTTCATATTCTTGTTCTCATGGATAATTTTCCACAACTCCAATCCAATCTCAAATAAAATCATGGCAACTTTATTTGGAGTTCGAATAATTGTGTACTCTATTATCCAAAACAAAATCTGAATCCAACCGGAGAGAATCTTATGTACCATCCTAATCCTGTGTCATCACCATCCATGCATAATAAACTAGCCAATAGCATACACAAATCAATTTGCCAAACGTTAAGGAATTATGTGGAGCTAGTAGAGGGATTGATTAGACATATATAATCGGGCTCCCGTGATTCCATATGATCATCATTCTTTACCGAACAACTCAATCATATGATCACTAATTTCAGAGTCACACCACTATAAACCTGAAACTGAACTCCCAATCATATATCATATTACGTAAGCCTGTGACGAGCTACCATCCAATGACCTTGTCATGTATGCAAAACCCTCATATGATATCCATGATCAGCCTTAAGTCAAAGTCCGTTTAATCCTACTGATCAGGCTATCTTAAAGTTCCATTATACTACCGAATTAAGAAAATGATTATTCACCATATGTGAATAAGAAGTCATCCGCCCAGCAGACGACCCAAGGCCTTGTCCATTTTCACATTCAGTATAATGCCTTTAAGAGGATACCTTTAACTCCTCAGAGCTATGATTCCGATATCTGCAAACAAACCCTTCATCGTATAAAAGTCATGCACCCAACGAACCGATCTATAAGCTTACTACCTCTGAGACGCTTTAGCCATTGGAACATCAAAGTACACAAGTCATATACATGAAGTAGTTCATTTACTCAGGATTAAGGTTATTGCACAATGAACGTCAAAAGCAGATTGATCCACTCATAGCGGACTACGTAGATCAATCACGCTTTAGTCCCGGTCTAATATGTCACCACCAAGCAACATATCCATGTCTCTACTTGGGAGTACAGCTCCAGACAGTCAAGACAGACCGTCCCCTCTAAGGCTTTAGACAACATAATAGTCTTAACATGAGTTAGATGCTCGGTCTAACCCCATAGACTACAGACCATAGTTTAGACTGCTAACTTTAGAACATTGTCTTCTCGCATACAAAAGTCCATTGCATGCAACGTTCCAACAGTTTTAACACAAGCAGTCAGTGAGCCATATTTGCTTACATTTACTTTAACATGTAAATAAGACGAGGACAAATAGCAATGTAATGAACAACCTCTATGTATAATTTTATTATCCAGTTCAAAATGAATACATCAAAATGTCTCTAATACTTAGGGCATTTCCTAACAATCTCCCACTTGCCCTAAGCCAGCAGATGTGCCATGTTACACATCCCCATCACCTCTACATGCCTCTCAAAGCTTCTAGCCACCAAAGTCTTAGTAAAGGGATCAGCGATGTTGTCCTCGGACGCGATCTTACATACATCCACTTGTCCTGTCTCCACATGCCCTCTAATAATGTGATACCTCCGATCTATGTGCTTGGTCCTCTTGTGGTGCCGAGATTCCCTTGTGTTGGCAATAGCCCCTGTATTATCACAGTAAAGTGTGATAGGCTTGTCAACACCCGGAATGACCTCAAGGTCTCTAAAGAACTTGCGGAGCCAAACCGCTTCTTTAGATGCCTCAGCCGCAGCCACATACTCAGCCTCCATAGTAGAGTCAGCTGTGCAGCCCTGCTTCACGCTCCTCCACACAATGGCGCCTCCTCCGAGTAAAAACACTGATCCAGATGTCGATTTCCTCGAATCCTTACAAGTCTGGAAGTCTGAGTCCGTGTATCCTACGGGTGTTAGGTCCCCTCCAGAATACACTAGCATATAATCCCTCGTTCTCTTAAGATACTTGAGTATATGCTTTACTGCTTGCCAGTGCTTGGTTCCAGGATTCGCTTGATATCGACTCACCATACCTACTGCAAAACATATGTCCGGGCGAGTGCAAAGCATAGCGTACATAAGGCTACCCACAGCGGATGCATAAGGGACCTTACTCATACGCTCTCTTTCTTCCGATGTCTTGGGACAGTCATCCAATGAAAGAGTTAAACCGGCAATAGAAGGTTGTGAGCCTTTCTTTGACTCTAGCATTGCATATTTGTCAATTATTTTATCTATGTATGAAGCTTGGGATAATGCTATCATTTTGTTCTTTCGATCTCTGAAGAGACGAATGCCTAGAACATAATTAGCTTCTCCCAAGTCCTTCATGTCAAACTGTTGGTGTAACCAAAGCTTGACCGATGATAAATTCCCTACATCATTCCCAATGAGTAGTATATCATCGACATAGAGTATCAGAAAGACCACTTTTCCATCCTTAATACGTTTATAAACACAAGGTTCATCAACGTTCTGCTCAAAACCAAATGTCTTAATCGCTTGATCAAACCTCTGGTTCCATGAGCGGGATGCCTGCTTTAATCCATAAATGGATCTAAGCAACTTGCAGACTTTCCTATCTTGGCCTTTTGCTACGAACCCTTCGGGCTGTATCATATAGATACACTCTTCAAGATGGCCATTCAAGAATGCCGTCTTGACATCCATTTGCCAGATCTCGTAATCGAGAGCCGCAGCAATGGACAGAAGAATACGGATAGACTTCAGCAAAGCAACAGGCGAAAAGGTTTCCTCGTAATCGATTCCAACCTTTTGTGTGTATCCCTTTGCAACCAGTCTAGCTTTGAAAGTTTCCACCCTCCCTTCCGCATCCTTCTTTCTTTTGTAGACCATTTGCATCCAATGGGTTTTATCCCATCCGGCAAATCTACAAGTTCCCAAACAGAGTTGGATTTCATAGAATCCATCTCATTGTTCATACCCTGTTTCCAAGATCTAGAATCAACATCCTTTATAGCTTCATCATATGTGACCGGATCTTCCTCATGCTCATGAGCCTCAGCCTGGTATACCTCAGCATCATACATGAAGAAATTAGGTTTCTTAGAAACCCTCCCACTACGACGAGGCACCCTAAATTGTTGATCGTCTGCAGGTCTTTCACTGGAACTCGGACTTGCGTCCAAGATCGAAATCTGTGGAGCAGTTCTTTCACCCGATAACTCCTCTAGCACCACTTTGCTTCGAGGCTTAAAGTCATTCATGTGACTTTCCTCCAAGAATGTCGCATGGGTTGAGACAATGACCTTTTGTTCCTTCGGGTTATAGAACAGACCTCCTTTAGTTCCCTTTGGATACCCTACAAACATGCACAATTCTGATCTTGGTTCCAACTTCTTCGCATCCCCATCCAGTACATGTGCCGGGTAGCCCCATATTCTCATATGTCCAAGGGAGGGCTTCCTACCACGCCACAATTCATACGGAGTTCTAGGAATTGATTTGCTCGGAACCTGGTTCAGAATATAGCACGCCGTTTGTAAAGTATGTCCCCAAAATGATAATGGCAACGTTGAGTAACTCATCATGGACCGTACCATATCCAATAAGGTCCTGTTTCTCCTTTCGGCTACACCATTCTGTTGTGGAGTACCAGGTGTAGTCAATTGGGATAATATCCCATTCTCTACAAGATGTCCTAGAAATTCATCGGAGAGGTATTCGCCACCTCGATCAGATCGAAGTGTCTTTATGGATTTATCCAATTGCTTTTCCACTTTCGCACGATACTCTTTGAATTTATCAAAGGTTTCGCTCTTGCGGTGCATCAGATACACATATCCATACCTTGAGTAATCATCTATGAAAGAGACATAGTACTCGAACCCTCCTCGTGCTGTGACGTTCATGGGGCCACATACGTCAGTGTGAACAATTTCTAAGAGCTCCTGTGCCCTTGTACCCTTAGCTCCAAAAGACCTCTTAGTCATCTTACCCTCTAGACAAGACTCACATTGGGGAAGTCGTACCTCCTCCAGAGATTCCAGAGGACCGTCTTTCACCAATCTTTGAATCCTATCCTGATTAATATGACCAAGTCTTAAATGCCAAAGATACGCCTTGTTAGAGTGAGAAACTTTCAACCTTTTAGAGTTATCAATTAATTCAGTGTCAAGCAGTGAGTACATCTTTGGTCTGATCAAATATAGGTTTCCATCCATCCATCCAGAACAGATAAAAGACTTATTTCTACGAATATCAACTCTTTTACTAAAAGAAACTGAATAAGAATCCTTTATTAAACAAGCTACCGATATAAGGTTCCTCCTAAAATTAGGAACATAAAAATAGTCTTTTAATAAAATAAACCTAAATTGATCAAAATAAAGATGAACGTCTCCCACTGCCTCAGCCACCACAAAGCTACCATCTCCAGTCCGCAACGAGAGGCTCCTATCATGTAGACTTCTCGTTTCCACGAACCCCTGCATAGAAACGCAAACATGATTAGTGGCGCCCGAATCAATGACCCATGTGTCTTTCGATTCTTCCACCAAACACGCTTCTAAGTAATGAAGTTCCTTACCTTCCTTGCCCTTGGAGGCTAGGAATTCCCGGCAAGCCTTCTTGAAGTGACCTACCTTCCCACAGTGGAAGCATTTGGACTTTTTAGGGTCCTTTGGCTTCTTGTTCTTCTTCTTCTTCTTCCCGTCCGAGACAGGAGGATTAGAAGAACTGGAAGCCACTTGCTTCTTATTTGTCCTCTTCCTCTTCCGTGAGGGATTGGAAGATTCCGCCAAATTGGCCTCTCCTTTAGGTCGGACCGTATCCTCATCCCTGATCATCCGCTCATAAGCCTGTAGTTGCTTCATGAGCTCGGTAGGTCCTAACTCCTTTGTCGCCAGATTGTATGCGGCCTTAAACCCCACAAAATCTTTAGACAAAGTCTTGAACACCATCTCGATCTGGGTGTTATAGTCCAACTTAGCACCATTCTCGGTAGCCTCAGCGAAGAATCCCATTAGAGTGATCATATGGTCCTTCACCGGAGTACCCGCCTTTTGCTTGGAGTTCATAATGCTGGTGATAGCGGATTGTCGAGCCAATTTTTCTTGGCCTCCGAACATGTCCTCCAGATTATCCATGATCTCCCCAGCAACTTGATAAGTCTCATGCTGCTTTTGTAAAGCACTCGTCATGCTAGCAAGGATGTAGCATCGAGCTATTTCATTGGATTCTCTCCAACAATTATAGGCAACCGGGATCTCCTCAAGTGGTGTGTCAGGTTTGGGCCCAGGTGGGCATGGTTCGTCCAGTACGAACTTGTGTCTCTCGCAGCTGAGAACTATTAATAGATTTCTTTTCCAATCTTTATAATTGTCGCGATTCAATTTATTTTCAGTAAGTATTGAAATGAGGGGTGTCGGTGACATTTTGAACTGAAATAAAATTATACTAGACATCATTATAAAGCCCAAGCAAATATACGGATAATTTAGCAAATAAAAACATACAAGTATGTTCCTACATGAAACTTGAAAAAAACATGTAGCATTGCAATGGTAATTCTCAGCACCTATTGCCCCAAGCCACCGAGGGGTGGTCATGAGAACAAATAGCCGGAACATGGACCCCGTCCAATTAATATATGTTACCTTAAATCCTCAAAGGTTAAGATGTAGGAAAATAAACCGGTAAAACGTATCAGAGTGGCGCAGCGGAACAATAAAAATTTTTAGATCGTTAAATATCTCATGATCCCATATACAATAAACCAACAACAATTAAAACTCATACCTCAAGGACGCCAATCTTGCAGGAGGAGAATGACCGGAGGCTTCAACCAACTAGCCTTCTCTACTATTCTCCAATTCCCGAATGGCTGAGTGTGTGGGCACTCTGAACCTCGATCGGTATGCTAGCACTACTAGTCTTCTTCCGACCACCCAGATCTCTAAAGAACTTTATTGTCACGATGAGCTGTGCAACAATAAGCCTGCTCACCTGAGAGTCTGTGGTCTGAGAGAACTGGAGTGGCAGGACCTCTATTTATAGACCTGCATGAGGTGAATCTCTGAATTTGAATTGGATTAGGAAAAGATATTTTCCCTTATCCCAACCCATAAAATCCGAATTTTTCCAAGGGAGAATCTCCACTAAAAATTCGCTTTTCTTAGGATAGATCCAATCCAAATCTCAACAAGATTTTAACTAGAATTTTATCTCCCTTTTTCAACCAAAAAATCCGAAAATTTCAAGGTGTAACTTCCCTAAAGATTTCGGCCACTTTTAGGATAAGGAAGAATCAAAATTCCACTAGGATTTTTCAAGCTAAATCTCATCTCAACCTTATCCAAAAATAACCGAATTTCCTAGGATTAAGGCTCCAAAATTTCGGCCACTTTTAGGGAGTAGAGAGAATCCAAATTCAACTAGGATTGAAGCTTGAATTTACCCTTGAATCTCATCCACTAAAACCGAATTTTCCATTGAGGATTATCCTCAAAAAATTCGCCCACTTTTGTTGGGATTTTGATTCAAAATTCAAGTAGGATTCTAACAAGATTATCCTCTCCAAATCCAACTCAAATTCGAATTTCAAACCTTGTGGATTTTCCACAACAAATTCGAATCCTACTTGGACTATGATTCAAAATTTGAATTGCAAATTTCAAATTCAAATTTCAAATTCAAATTTCAAATTTCAAATTTAAATTTCAAATTCAAATTTCAAATTCAAATTTCAAATTCAAATTTCAAATTTCAAATTTCAAAATTCAAATTTCAAATTTCAAAATTCAAATTTCAAATTCCACAAAACGGTTGTGTTTCATATTCTTGTTCTCATGGATAATTTTCTACAACTCCAATCCAATCTCAAATAAAATCATGGCAACTTCATTTGGAGTTCGAATAATTGTGTACTCTATTATCCAAAACAAAATCTGAATCCAACCGGAGAGAATCTTGTCTACCATCCTAATCCTGTGTCATCACCATCCATGCATAATAAACTAGCCTATAGCATACACAAATCAATTTGCCAAACGTTAAGGAATTATGTGGAGCTAGTAGAGGGACTGATTGGACATATATAATCGGGCTCCCGTGATTCCATATGATCATCATTCTGTACCGAACAACTCAATCATATGATCACTAATTTCAGAGTCACACCACTATAAACCTGAAACTGAACTCCCAATTATATACCGTATTACGTAAGCCTGTGACGAGCTACCATCCAATGACCTTGTCATATATGCAAAACCCTCATATGATATCCATGATCAGCCTTAGGTCAAAGTCCGTTTAATCCTACTGATCAGGCTATCTTAAAGTTCCATTATACTACCGAATCAAGAAAATGATTATTCACCATATGTGAATAAGAAGTCATCCGCCCAGCAGACGACCCAAGGCCTTGTCCATTTTCACATTCAGTATAATGCCTTTAAGAGGATACCTTTAACTCCTCAGAGCTATGATTCCGATATCTGCAAACAAACCCTTCATCGTATACAAGTCATGCACCCAACGAACCGGTCTATAAGCTTACTACCTCTGAGACGCTTTAGCCATTGGAACATCAAAGTACACAAGTCATATACATGAAGTAGTTCATTTACTCAGGATTAAGGTTATTGCACAATGAACGTCAAAAGCAGATTGATCCACTCATAGCGGACTACGTAGATCAATCACGCTTTAGTCCCGGTCTAATATGTCACCACCGAGCAACATATCCATGTCTCTACTTGGGAGTCCAGCTCCAGACAGTCAAGACAAACCGTCCCCTCTAAGGCTTTAGACAACATAATAGTCTTAACATGAGTTAGATGCTCGGTCTAACCCCATAGACTACAGACCATAGTTTAGACTGCTAACTTTAGAACATTGTCTTCTCGCATACAAAAGTCCATTGCATGCAATGTTCCAACAGTTTTAACACAAGCAGTCAATGAGCCATATTTGCTTACATTTACTTTAACATGTAAATAAGACGAGGACAAATAGCAATGTAATGAATAACCTCTATGTATAATTTTATTATCCAGTTCAAAATGAATACATCAAAATGTCTCTAATACTTAGGGCATTTCCTAACATAAGACATATATTAATAATCGCTTATTTGGCCACCAGTTTAGTTAACAGAGCTTCTAGGGAAGGTTAATAACTAAATGAGTCTTGAGTGTATAACTATTGTTTACGTAGCCCGATCCACGTCCTACCAAGCCACCGAGGGGTGGTCATGAATAGGATCGCACCCGAACACGTTTTCCACATAGGAGATCCAATCTAGTATACCGGCGGCGGTAAACACCTACCGAGGGGTGTGGTCAGGTCAGAACTGACGCGAGGCGTTACCATACTTTCACATATGGATCAACAATGGAGGCCGTGGGTTTTGTTTGAAACCCTCTCCCACTCAATATTTTGAAAAACATGCAAGTTTTGTCAAATTATGTATGATCAATATAGTATGAGCGGCACTCACCTATCCTATATGACATGTTATCAAATATGCATACAAAACATCAATCAATACATATTTATACATCCATGACATATCACAGAAAAATAATTGACAGAATAACCAAGCCATGGTTCCATCCTAGAACAAAGAAAATAAAGGTTACAAAATTCCATCCAAAGCATTCTTTGGGTCTTGAATTTTGTTTCGTCTTCTTGTATCCATCTTTATGTAGCATCTCCATTTATTTCTCATCCCAAGAATTATTTAAAATTTAAACTTCCAAAAATTTAAATTTGAAATTCGAAATTCAAACTCCAAATTCGAATTTCAAATTTAAATTTCTAATTCAAATTTTAAACAATTTTAATCATCATGTGTAATAATATGTAATTTCAAAAATTTCAAATTTTCAATTACATATTTTTTAAACATGATTTAAAATTAAATCTCAAATTTAAAAATCAAAATTTTCAAATTTTGGACCGCCGCACCGTCGCCCGTGAAGGCGGCAGCCGCCGTGGGCAGCCACCAACCCCGGAGGGGCTGGCAGCCCACGGTTGCCCCTTGTGCAGCCTACCGGGCTGCAGGCCAAGCCTGCAGCGCCAGGCTGCACGCCCAGGCTGGGCGCAGCAGCCGGCAGGCTGCAGGCAGCGCCTGTAGCCAGTGGCTGCATGCCCAGGCTGCTGCCGGCCTTGGGCAGGCTGCGCCACCCTCGGCTGCAGGCCAAGCCTGCGGCCGTGGGTGATGTTTGCCTGCAGAGGGGCTGCCGCAGCCCCATCCTGCCCGAGGGCAGGGGCTGCAGCCCCACCAAGGCCCGTCGGCCTATCCCGAGGGGTCGTGTCTCGATTTTCGTGCCATATTCCAATTTACCTATTAGGATCTCCAAAAAAATAATTTGAATCCTAATTAAATTGAAATTTTCCACACAATCAAAATTTCAATCTTTAAATCAAATTTAACTTTTGGGAAAAATAAATTACGGTCTTCAATCTTCAATCTCCTCCAAGAATAATTACATAAAAAATTCTAAACCGTTTCCGGTGTACAAAAATTCTAACCATAAAAATTCTAAGAGACAAAAATTAAAATCCATGGGAAAATTACAGTATTAATAAACTGCTCCCATGGTTACATAAAAAATTCCTAGATACAATATTTCTAAATTCTAAGGAACCATAACTGGTATAAACAAGCATGCTTATAATAATTCAAAAAATTAAAATAACTACATACTTTATACATAATACATGATAACAACATAAAGGAACCCTAGAATGCCACTCTCTAAATATCAAATCCATACATAAATAAAAAGACTAAGTAATTGTCTAATTTATGTACATGGCATAGTCATGAGATGGCTCTGATCCCAATTGTAGGAAAATAAACCGGTAAAAACGTATCAGAGTGGCGCAGCGGAACAATAAAAATTTTAGATCGTTAAATATCTCATGATGCCATATACAATAAACCAACAACAATTAAAACTCATACCTCAAGGACGCCAATCTTGCAGGAGGAGAATGACCGGAGGCTTCAACCAACTAGCCTTCTCTACTATTCTCCAATTCCCGAATGGCTGAGTGTGTGGGCACTCTGAACCTCGATCGGTATGCTAGCACTGCTAGTCTTCTTCCGACCACCCAGATCTCTAAAGAACTTTATTGTCACGATGAGCTGTGCAACAATAAGCCTGCTCACCTGAGAGTCTGTGGTCTGAGAGAACTGGAGTGGCAGGACCTCTATTTATAGACCTGCATGAGGTGAATCTCTGAATTTGAATTGGATTAGGAAAAGATATTTTCCCTTATCCAAACCCATAAAATCCGAATTTTTCCAAGGGAGAATCTCCACTAAAAATTCACTTTTCTTAGGATAGATCCAATCCAAATCTCAACAAGATTTTAACTAGAATTTTATCTCCCTTTTTCAACCAAAAAAAATCAGAAAATTTCAAGGTGTATCTTCCCTAAAGATTTCGGCCACTTTTAGGATAAGGAAGAATCAAAATTCCACTAGGATTTTTCAAGCTAAATCTCATCTCAACCTTATCCAAAAATAACCGAATTTTCCTTGGATTAAGGCTCCAAAATTTCGGCCACTTTTAGGGAAGGAGAGAATCTAAATTCAACTAGGATTGAAACTTGAATTTTCCCTTGAATCTTATCCACAAAAACCGAATTTTCCATTGAGGATTATCCTTAAAAAATTCGCCCACTTTTGTTGGGATTTGGATTCAAAATTCAAGTAGGATTCTAACAATATTATCCTCTCCAAATCCAACTCAAATTCGAATTTCAAACCTTGTGGATTTTTCACAACAAATTCGAATCCTACTTGGTGTGATTCAAAATTTGAAATTCAAATTTCAAATTCAAATTTCAAATTCAAATTTCAAATTCAAATTTCAAATTTCAAATTTCAAATTTCAAATTTCAAATTTCAAATTTAAATTTCAAATTCAAATTTCAAATTCGAATTTCAAATTCAAATTTCAAATTCAAATTTCAAATTCAAAATTCAAATTTCAAATTTCAAAATTCAAATTTCAAATTTCAAAATTCAAATTTCAAATTCCACAAAACGGTTGTGTTTCATATTCTTGTTCTCATGGATAATTTTCTACAACTCCAATCCAATCTCAAATAAAATCATGGCAACTTTATTTGGAGTTCGAATAATTGTGTACTCTATTATCCAAAACAAAATCTGAATCCAACCGGAGAGAATCTTGTCTACCATCCTAATCCTGTGTCATCACCATCCATGCATAATAAACTAGCTAATAGCATACACAAATCAATTTGCCAAACGTTAAGGAATTATGTGGAGCTAGTAGAGGGATTGATTGGACATATATAATCGGGCTCCCGTGATTCCATATGATCATCATTCTTTACCGAACAACTCAATCATATGATCAATAATTTCAGAGTCACACCACTATAAACCTGAAACTAAACTCCCAATCATATATCGTATTACGTAAGCCTGTGACGAGCTACCATCCAATGACCTTGTCATGTATGCGAAACCCTCATATGATATCCATGATCAGCCTTAGGTCAAAGTCCGTTTAATCCTACTGATCAGGCTATCTTAAAGTTCCATTATACTACCGAATCAAGAAAGTGATTATTCACCATATGTGAATAAGAAGTCATCCGCCTAGCAGACGACCCAAGGCCTTGTCCATTTTCACATTCAGTATAATGCCTTTAAGAGGATACCTTTAACTCCTCAGAGCTATGATTCCAATATCTGCAAACAAACCCTTCATCGTATACAAGTCATGCACCCAACGAACCGGTCTATAAGCTTACTACCTCTGAGACGCTTTAGCCATTGGAACATCAAAGTACACAAGTCATATACATGAAGTAGTTCATTTACTCAGGATTAAGGTTATTGCACAATGAACGTCAAAAGCAGATTGATCCACTCATAGCGGACTACGTAGATCAATCACGCTTTAGTCCCGGTCTAATATGTCACCACCAAGCAACATATCCATGTCTCTACTTGGGAGTCCAGCTCCAGACAGTCAAGACAGACCGTCCCCTCTAAGGCTTTAGACAACATAATAGTCTTAACATGAGTTAGATGCTCGGTCTAACCCCATAGACTACAGACCATAGTTTAGACTGCTAACTTTAGAACATTGTCTTCTCGCATACAAAAGTCCATTGCATGCAACGTTCCAACAGTTTTAACACAAGTAGTCAGTGAGCCATATTTGCTTACATTTACTTTAACATGTAAATAAGACGAGGACAAATAGCAATGTAATGAATAACCTCTATGTATAATTTTATTATCCAGTTCAAAATGAATACATCAAAATGTCTCTAATACTTAGGGCATTTCCTAACAGCTATCTCATTGGATTCTCTCCAACGAGTATAGGCAACCGAGATCTCCTCAAGCAGTGTGTCAGGTTTGGGCCTAGGTGGACATGGTTCGTCCAGTACAAACTTGTGTCTCTCGCAGCTGAAAACTATCAGTAGATTTCTTTTCTAGTCTTTATAATTATCGTCATTCAGCTTATTTTCAGTAAGTATTGAAATAAGGGGTGTCGGTGACATTTTGAACTGAAATAAAATTATACTAGACATCATTACAAAGCCCAAGCAAATATACAGATTATTTAGCAAATAAAACATACAAATATGTTCCTACATGAAACTTGAAAAACATGTAGCATTGCAACGGCAATTCTCAGCACCTATTGCCCCAAGCCACCGAGGGGTGGTCATGAAACAAATAGCCGGAACATGGACCCCATCCAATTAATATATATTACCTTAAATCCTCCAAGGTTAAGACATATATTAATAACTGCTTATTTGGCCACCAGTTTAGTTAACAAAGCTTCTAGGAAAGGTTAATAACTAAATGAGTCTTGAGTGTATAACGATTATTTACGTAGCCCGATCCATATCTTACCAAGCCACCGAGGGGTGGTCATGAATAGGATCGTACCCGAATATATTTTCCACATAGGAGATCCAACCTAGTATACCGGCAGCGGTAAACACCTACCGAGGGGTGTGGGCAGGGCAGAAATGATGCAAAGCGTTACCATGCTTTCACATATGGATCAACAATGGAGGTCATGGGTTTTGTTTGAAACCCTCTTCCACTCAATATTTTGAAAAATATGCAAGTTTTGACAAATATGTATGATCAATATAGTATGAGCGGCACTCACCTATCCTATATGACATGTTATCAAATATGCATATAAAACATCCATCAATACATATTTATACATCCATGACATATCACAAAAAAAAATAATAATTGATGGAAAAAATAACCAAGCCATGGTTCCATCCTAGAACAAAGAAAATAAAGATTACAAAATTCCATCCAAAGCATTCTTTGGGTCTTGAATTTTGTTCCATCTTCTTGTATCCATCTTTATGTAGCCTCTCCATTTATTTCTCATCCCATGAATTATTTAAAATTTAAATCCAAAAAATTTAAATTTCAAATTCAAATTCAAATTCCAAATTCAAATTTCAAATTTAAATTTCAAATTCAAATTTTAAACAATTTAAAATATCATGTGCAATAATATGTAATTTCAAAAATTTCATATTTTCAATTACATATTTTTAAAGATGATTTAAAAATTAAATCTCAAATTTAAAAATCAAAATTTTTTTATTTTCAAACCATCGGCCCCAGAGGCCGGCAGCCGTGGGCAGCCCCCAGCCCCCGAGGGGGTTGGCAGTCCACGGCCACAGCTGGGTGCCGTCCAGCCAGCTGCAGGTAGTGCAGAGATTGTTAAAATCATTAAAAACGTATCAGAGTAGCGCAGCAGAACAATAAAAATTTTTTAAGATCGTTAAATATCTCATGATGCCATATACAATAAACCAACAACAATTTAAACTCATACCTCAAGGACGCCAATCTGCAGGTGTAATGACCGCCATTTTCATGGTAACTACTTACCTGTAACAAGTCATTAAGGAATAAAATGGACATAATTTAATGTCTTTTAGTACAATTTAAGTAACACGGTCAGGTACACAGCCGTGTGAGTGACCGTGTGCCATTCGGACTGTGTATCTATTAATAGCCGTGTGAGTGTATATAGTCGTGTAGTGTAACACGGTCAATTACACGATCGTGTAAGAGGCTGTGTACCGCTCAGATAGATGAATGTATTTCAAAGACATGGTCGTGTTGAGTAGTCTCAACTAGTACATGTCTGTGTCTGAAATGTACACGCCCGTGTTGCGTTGCACACGCACGCGTAAGAGTCCGTGTAGAAGGCTGTGTAATGAGCCGAGAGCCACTGTAATGACTCTCATGAATTATGAAACTTAATTACTATGTAATGATGTAATTAAGTTAATAAACACAGTGTGCTTTTCAGTTGAATGAATTAAATGGGAATAGTAACGTTTAATTACTATTCATGTAGTGAAAGGGGCAACCGACAGTGAAATCGGTCCACCCTATTATGTGAGTATGCGTTGAGACACGTAATATTAAGAAACCGGTCTAGACGACCATTTCATGATACAGAACTGATGAGTTAGTCATTAGTACGCTCAGACTGGTCATCTGAGCACAGCAGTGATAATTGCCCTAATAGATGTACAGAATTGAGAAAAGTGGTCTAGATGACCTCTTCTCGCCCAGAGACTGACAAAATCGGAGTCAGAACGCTCAGATTAGTTAGTCAAATAGTGAATAGTGATTAGTGATTAGTGAATAGTGAGAAACGCAGTGTCAGGTTAGTGGCCAAGACGGCCTTAATCTGGCATAAAACTGATATATTAATAGTCAGCAGGCTCAATCTGGTCAATTGAGCACAAAATATAGATTTTGTTTAAAAGATACGCAGTATCGGGATAAGGGTCAAGACGACCTTTTCTCCCCCCGAAACTGATATATTTAGACTCAGGACGCCCAAATTAGTCAATCGGGCACCTGACACGTTTTTCAAGACGGGGTCATACAGATCCCGAAAACTGGTTTAGAAGACCTCAGATGGACGTAAAACTGATAAATTTGAAATCAGCACGTCCAAATTAGTCAAGAGAGACTATGTTTGAAATTTCATGCGAAAACGCCTCGTTATGCGTGCACAATGTCAACACAGTGTAGGCCTAACCACAGTATCAAGAAATTGGTCAAGATGACCTTTTCTTGATATAAAACTGATATATTTGGAATCAGAATGCTCAAATTAGTCATTTGAGCACAAAAAGTAATTTTTGACCGAGAACCATGCAGTATCGGGAAACTGGTCGAGATGACCTCGGACGAAGATAAAACTGATATATTTGGGTTCAGCACGCTCAAATTAGTCAGTATAGCCTATCTTAAAATTTTTCAAAATATTAGTATAAAGGGGTCGAAATTTTTAGATTTTTGTAAAAAGGGCCCCCATTATTTTTTTCCTATCTTTTTCTCCCCACACCACCCGTAGGTGAACAGTGACCGACCATCGAATCCGACCTCCGTTTTCGACATTGCCGGCACCATTGGAAAGCTCTCGACGAGCTGATTCCAACGGTGGGCCGAGTCGACCGAACCGACGCCGGAGCACGCCGCACACGCCGCCCAAAGCCGCCGGTGGCCGAATTTTTCAAACCGCTATATCTCCGTCGTCCGACGTTCAAATGCCACGATTCCGGTCCCAATGGATTCGTGGTGAAGAGTAGAACAAAACCCAGGCTTCATTTCACGTCAACAGCCGCCGGATCGCGCCACCCAAGGTTCGCCGTCGCCGTCGCCATCGCCGCCCTTGAATCTTGCTATTCCGGCGGAGTTGAGTTGCAAGGTCGGTGTCAAAATGCTCAGAACAACACGTAGATCAAAAGCCCCAAATCAATTTTGGGCAACAACGCCGGAAAATGAAGATCCAACACCGCCGTCGTCGCCGACTTTTCGAGGGCCGATATCCGGTGATAGGAGCCTCGATTGGTGAAATTGACACCACCAATGGGTTCCTCTCGTCGAGCTCTTCAAGATGGTGGTCGCCACTCCCATCGCCGCCGTGGTCAACGCCGGTCAATAGCGGTCAACGCCGGTCAACGGCGACCCGGAGACCAAAAATTGAAGAATGGCCCGTTGGCCTATTTTTGACGTTCCGGACACATCCGCGGCATCGGAATTGCAAACCGAAGTTTCAAAAGTGAAGAACGCCGATTCAAAGATTGTGCGGTCGAGACCGAACGGTTCGTCCGACCGCCGACGGGAACGATTTTGGTAGTGGTTTTGATCCCTTGATTCCTCAATTTATTATTGGAAATAATTATGTATGAATTATGGTTTACTGACTTGAGGAATTGTAAGAAAAAGGGATGAAATGTCGAAAAAGAGAATGTGAGGAAATGTGAATATTTTTACGTAAAAAGCGGAGCTTTTACATAAAAATTAGGCCTCTGGTTTAGTACGTGGCAGGTTAGAATAGGTTAGATGGTTTTGAGGCGTTTCCTAAACGCAGGAAACCCAAAAATTAAGCGGAAATGCTGCCGAAATTTCGAAAACGGCAAAAAGGGGTATTTTAGGAAACGAGGGCTAAAAATGTGATCGGGATGGAAACCCGAGCCCCCTCGATGACCTAGGTCCAGGAAAGAAGGACGAACGTTTACAAGATTAGTGAACCGCCCAATTAGAAATTTCGTAATGTAAGAAAACGACCCCTATGTCAGAATAGTACCACCCGAGGGACGGGTGTGATCTAAGTATAAAATTTGGGGCGATTACATCGGTAACGGTAACCCGACAGGCTAAATGGTCATACGAGAGGTATTCAGTCAGTTGACTGGTCGGTTAGCCAGTCAAGGACCAAGTCGGAATGGGATAGTGAGAGACAGTGATTAATTTGTCAAGTAGACAAATTAATCAAGCACGATTAAAAATTAGATATCAAATTTCCCAAAGTAGAGCAGTTGGGTACCGATAGGCATCGGTACCACACAACGATAAGTTTATTAGTTCCTAACGATAGAGTGACCTAAGAGCGATGTTTATTAATTTATTGGGTAAATAAATTAATTAACAATGATTAGAAAATCAAATTCTTAAGAAGAGGGCAATTAGTACCGATAAGGATCGGTACCACATAACGAGAATTTTTGTTAGTCACTAATGACCACGGTGACCTAAGAGTGAATGTTAATGTAATGCATTATGATTACAGGGAGGTACCTATATTGTGACGAAGGCGAGAGTATAAACTGTCTGCTGACAGGTAAGTACAACTCCGCCTACAGTATGGATAAAATGAATTTAAAATGATGCTTTTCCAGTATTTTTAAGTATGTATCTTGCACACGATGCTGCACAGCATACATAAGAGCATATAGTTTCACAATCGAGTAGATTGATGAAAGAACAAGATAGAAGCCATAGATCCCTACCGTGTAGGATTGGGGACAGCTTAGAGAAGCATATGGCTAGAACAGTTAAACAAGATGGAAATAAATAGGTGTGTCGTACCGGCTCCTTCAGTCGAAGGGGTTTCCAGTTAAAGAAAGTTAAGGCCAAAAGTTGAGCATCAGTTGATGGCTCTTCGGCATTAGTTGACCTCGGGAGTTACCGTTGGTCTGTGCGCACACGGTACTAACACATGGGCCCTAAATAGACAAGAAAAGAAAAGAGAAGTTTGAAGCATAAATGAACATAACCGGACCATGCATTAGTTATAGTTCGCTATGCTTTCTTTTTCAGTAGAGTGCATACAGTACACGATGCTTCTGTCATGCATAAAGTATGTGAAGTTTTATATTCACTGTTATGACATGTTATGTGATGACATGATATGTGAGCTGATATGTGATATGCTTATATGGTATGTGATTTATTAAGTGATATATGTCATGCCTATGATTTTACGTATGTGCTATGTTGTAAACATGTTTTGCGGTTAACATGTTGTACTTACTGGGCGTAAAGCTCACGGAGTGTGTTCATGCTGTAGGTAAGCATCCTATAGCGTAAACATCAAGGGACGATGATGGTGGCGGAGGTGGATGTGAGGATGAGGTTATGGATACACCGCGAGTATTCTTCTGCACAGTATGAGTAAATAATACTTTGAATGGTGACAGTTAAATAGTATTTTGAATAGTAAAGGTTAAGCGGTATTTTAGAACAGTAAACAGTATATGTATGAGTAGTATATTTAAATAGTATCTGGTGAATAGTAATCAGATAAACAAGTATATAATTGTGTATGTATAATTGAAATCCTTATGTTTTTCAAATTCCGCATTTTAATAGTATGCGTACGTGAATAGTAAATACGTACACGTATAAAAAAAAATTTCCCTCTAAATTTATGGTATTAAATTCAGCAAGTTTAAGTATCAGTTTTAAAGAAGAAGTATAAGTAAAAGCTAAAGAAGCAAGTAATAGAGTTTACAGTGACGGTCCGGGCCACTGAGGGCACGGGGCGTCACAGTTGGTATCAGAGCGGTTTCCTGCCATCCTACCTCACATCACCGCATGCCTACCTCATCTGTCCAAGTAAGTTAGTTTTATTTTTAGTCAGTAAATGTTTATCTATTGAAGATAACATTTTATAGTAATGAAACGATGAAATCTATGATGGCAAGAATAAGATGAAGAGATGCTGAGATCATTATACGAAAATCACGACCGTGCAGTGCTAGAGAACTGCTCAGAGAAAGAACATGGATTGCTGCCCGAGTTGTACCAATCTTCAGGGCTAGTTGTCCACCAAGTTTCAAGTGGCAAACAGTACTCCTGCACTCCATGAGAATGTCAGGACTGGTTTCATATTATCAAAGTGATTCCCTGATTGTACGCCATTGAGCAGGATAACTGAGTCCTGTTGGCTGTTGATATCTCTCAGGAAGATACTCTCATGTGTATCGAGATCCTTATGACCAGGATGAGCTCTTAACTGTGTCGAGTTTCGCCATACCATGATCGAGCCAATCTCTGAGAGGAGTCCAGCATCAGCCTCAGTTTTTCTTTATGGGCAAGCGGGGAGTGAAACTGCTTAAGTTCCCTAGAGTTATGGATATACGAGAATTTGTTCGTCGGACTAAAAGACTGCAGCTGATGTCCGGCGATACAGTTCTAACGTATGCTGTTCACTACAAGGAACCGAAATGGACTTCTACAATACATGCCGAGACAAAAGTGGATCAAGATAGGAGAAGATCTAAAGAGAGAAAGAGACCTTGCCAAACAGAATTAGAAGAGCGATCAAGCAGGACTAGCAAGCCTTATCAAGGAGATAGTGAACGCTGAGAGAAAAGGGCTCAACCCCGGGAACCCTGCACAAGCCCAAGATATTATAGCAGCCGCCATTATGGAGGGCGACCCGGTAGAACCAGCACCCCAACTGGCCGATGAAGAGTTCATGGCCGAGCACCAGCCAGAAGTACACGAGGGCAATAGGGAGCCAATGGAGAACCCCGAACCAGCCCGTATGTCTCCCGAACACCCCATGAAAGAGGAAGATGACAAGACTCTTTCTGATGCCCATCCCGACGATGAGGGAGAGGAGTTCCCCAATCGCTTTAGTAATGACGAATAGATGGGGATGTATGAACCCCAAGTCATCATAGCCAGTGATGACGAGGTCCGTTTCGCTGAGAAGAAGAGGAGAACCCAGAGGAATTCCCACTCAGCGATAGTGATGATGAGGAGATGCCTGATACTGAATCAGGATTGTCCTTCCAATAGTAGTAACCCTTCTGCGGGAATGTTAGTTATGAGAAAATATAGAGGGAAGCAGTAGCTCTCCCCCGTCAGTTGTAGCATAATGTACTTGTTTGGATCGTATAGGGGAAGTGTGTGTCACTCCCGCTGAACTAGAATATTGAATATATGTATATATATTATGTGAAATATATTATGAGATAAGCAGTAAAGCTTTGCCCTAGGGGTCAGATATAATTTTTTTTCCATAGTGTGAGTATGATATGACAGAAAGTGCAGGATGAATCCTAGCACTCAGACGATGTCCCAATACAATGCGGCAATTGTATTGAACATCACAGTATGAGAGAAAGAAAGATGGATAGAGTGTGTATATTTATATCCATAATGTTTAAGTAAGATTGTTAAGTAAGAAAGAAAATGATATGTAATACGAGTCCCAAGTATAGAATTTAAGAGACTTATATTTTCCTTTCCCGCTGTACGATAGGGTTACATAGGAAAACATGGCAATAACGAGAGCTTAGTTAAACCCAACATCTCGAGAGGATGAGTTGATAGCACAGATTGCAGCTATGCCAGAGATGATGGAGAACCAGTAACGGGAGCTAAACCAGCTTAGGGAACATCTGGACCAACAACCCCAGGCACCACAGTCAGTAGAGATGCTAGCATAGGAGGCTCCAGCAGCCCAAGAAACTCTTAGGGAGCAAGCAGCTCCTCTAACTCAGGAGGCACTAGCACCCATATTAATGGCTGCTTTCGTAGCAGCAATTATTTTCTGCCAATCGCTAGGGAAGGCGACTTGTATGAGAGATTCCGACGCATGAAAGCGTTAGAATTCTTAAGAATCACCAACCCTATAGAGGTCGATGACTGGCTAACAGATATCCAAGTAATCTTGGATTTTATAGGGTTAATAGATAGAGAGAGAAAGTGATGTACGCACCCTTCACCCTGCGCAATGAGGCGCGTTAGTGGTGGAAGATGGTAACTATTAGGAGGAACATCAGAGAGATGAGCTGGAGCGATTTCATTGAGGAATTCAAGGAGATGTACTTCAACGAGGAAGCACTAGTAGCGCAGTAAGACGAGTTCGACAACCTGTACCAAGGTAGTATGACTGTTATGGAGGCAGTCAAGAAGTTTGAGCAGTTGGATCAACTTTGTCCAGATTTGATACCGACCAAAAGGAGAGAGTTAGCCGAATGCTGAAGATGTTCAAAATGAAAATCGCAGTTTGGGTCTGTAGCTGAAGCCACGAACCAGCGACACTAGTAGAATGTGTCAACAAGGCTATCTGAACTGAGTACGGGTCGATTCATGATAAGGAGCGAAAGGCGTAGAATTTTAAGGCACGAAAGGAGGAGAAAACACAAGCCTAGTAGGCTCAGGAGAAGCAGAACCCCGAGTCACAATACAGAGGGCAGAATGTGGGAACCGGCCAGAATTGTAGGTATTCCCATAACAACAACAAGAGAAAAGGGGAATTAAGGCAATCAAGATTCACAGAAGAATTTCCCCAGAAGAGAGACGACAAGGAAGGAATGACAACCAATACCCGACGTGCACGAGATGCGGAAAGAGGCACCCAGGAGAATGCAAGCAGAGAGCAAGTGGTTGTTTCATCTGTGGCAAGGAAGGCCACTATGCAAAAAAAAAAAAAAGCTTAGGACACAACGTTGTCATAAACTGTTGAAGGCGGAAAATCATTTTCGAACCAATCGGATGTGAAAAGTTCATCTACAAGGGTTTGTCGTCAGAGCAACCAAAGACGATGATATCAGCAGTGAAGGCTCGCGAGATGCTATCCAGTGGATGCATAGACTTCATAGTATACGTAGCAGATAAGACTCAAGGAATAGAGATAGGACTCGACAACATACCGATAGTCAGGGAATTCATGGAGATATTTCCAGAAGATCTTGCAGGACTCCAACCAGAGTGCGGGATCTCGTTCGAGACTGAACGTCTACTAGAATCAGCCCCATCTTTGAGGCCCCCTACAGAATGGGCCCTGTAGAGCTAAAGGAGCTCCAAGCCCAGCTAAAGGACTAAATAGATAAGGGATTCATTCGACAGAGCTATTCACCCTGGAGGGCACCCATACCATTCGTGAAGAAGAAAGATGGACCACTGAGAATGTGCATCGACTACAGAGAGTTGAACAGGATTACGATTAAGAACAAGCATCTGTTGCCGCGAGTTGACGATCTATTTGATTAGCTCTGAGATGCTGCAATGTCCTCGAAGATCGATCTACGTTCAGGGTACCATCAACTACAAATTAGGAAAGAAGATGTACCCAAAAAGCTTTTCAAATGCGGTACGGACATTATGAGTTTCTGTTCATATCGCTCAGATTAACGGACCCACCAGCAACTTTCATGAACCGGATGAACCGCATGTTCAAGGACTATTTGGATAAGTTTGTCATTGTGTTCATCGATGACATACTTATACACTCTAAGACAAAGGAAGAGCACAAAGAGCACTTAATTATCATTTTGCGCATGCAATAGGACCATCAGTTATACACCAAGTTCTCCAAGTACGAGTTTTGACTAGAGAAAGTCCATTTCCGGGGCCATGTAGACCCCAAGGAAGGAGTATCTGTGGACCTGACGAAAATTGATGCAGTTAGCACGTGGCCAGCTCAGAGGAACGTAACAGGAATTCGCAGTTTCTTCAAACTAACAGGATGTTACCTACACTTAGCCGAAGGCTACTCAAAGTTAGCTGCTCCGCTCACAGTGCTCACCAAGAAGGGAAAGAGGTATGAGTAGACCGACAAGTGTGAGAAAAGCTTTTAAGAGCTGAAATGAAGACTCACAAGCGCTCCAATGCTGACCATTTCAAATGTTGGTTAGGGAAACTTCATGATTTATAGCGCCGCATCTAAAACCAAGTTGGAAACTGTGATGATGCAGAATGGTACAGTAGTCGCGTATGCTTCACGACAACTCAAAAACCTTGAGAAGAGCTACCCAACACGTGATCTAGAGCTAGTAGCGATAGTTTTTACGATAAAAACATGGAGGCACTACCTATGCGGAATCAAGTGCGAGATCTTACACCGATCACCAGAGCCTCAAGTATATCTTCACGTAGAAAGAGCTCAACATGAGGCAGCATAGATGACTAGAGTTGGTAAGGATTACGACCGCGAGATCTTATGCCATCCCAGGAAAGCCAATAAGGTGGTCGATGCGCAGAGTCAGAAGTATTTTACTACACTTATGGCTATCAGTGCCTTGTCAGGAACACTACAAGGGAGCTATGCAGCAGCGAGATCAAGATTTTGACAGGGAGGTTGTCTGACATGACCCTCCAATCGACGCTCCAAGAAGAGATCAAGATCGGTCAAGGTTTCGAATTGTCCCTAAACAAGCTCAAAAAGGAGGCTACAGAGGACCAAAGTTCAGAGTTTAAGATCCCTAAGGATGACATACTCTACTACAGAGATAGAGTGTGTGTTATGAAAGATGAAGAACTCACGAAGCGAATCCTTTTGGAACCTTACGAGACGTCATATTCCGTACATCCGGTGGCGAATAAGATGTACAAGTACCTGAAAGAAAGCTTTTGGTGGCTTAGAATGAAGAATGACATTGTCGAGTTCGTTGCCAGATACCTTACGTGCCAGAAGGTTAAGGCAGAACACCAACGCCCAGCAGGATAATCGTAAAAAATTAAGTTACCCGAGTGGAAATGGGACCAGATTACGATGAATTTCGTAATCGGATTGCCGAAGACGTCAAACGATAATGACATAATCTGGGTGATTGTAGAAAGACTGATGAAATCAGTTAGATTTTTAGCAATGAAAGTTAGCTACTCGGTGGAACGACCAGTAGAAATCTATGCGGCATAGTTCGTGAAATGGCACGGAATACCAGAGTCGATCGTCTCAGATCGTAGTGGATGCTTTACCTCCAGATTTTGGCGAAGTGTTCAGGCTGCATTACAGTCCAAGTGAGAGTTCAGCATAGCATTTCATCCTCAGACCGATAGTTAGTCTGAGAGGACCATACAGATGTTAGAGGACATGTTGAGACCTGCGTCCTAGACTTCAAAGGAAATTGGGATCAGAAGCTACCATTGAGCGAGTTCTCATACAACAGCAACTACCATTCCTAGATAGGAATGGCACCGTACGACACTTTATGGAAGGAAATGCAGATCTCTGGCTCATTAGTACGAGTTTGGAGAGAAACAACTAGTTAGCTTGGACATCATCAAAAATACCATGGCAGATGTGAAGCTGATACGAGAAACGTTAGATACAACGCACAGTCGACAGAAAAATTTTGACGATAAGCGCTATAGACCCCTTGAGTTTCAAGTAAGAGACTTGGTCTTTATCAAGGCGGCACCCATGAAAGGGATGGTGCATTTCGAAAAGAAAGAAAAGCTCAGTCCTAGGTACATAAGACCCTCGAGATAATAGAGAAAGCTGGGAAGGTGGCTTATAGACTAGCACTTCCTCCCGAGTTAGTTACAGTGCACAACGTCTTTCACGTCTTGATGCTGAAAAAGTACGTGCCAGACAGCTCCCATGTTCTTAGCCAAGAATCCGTTGTAGTATACGCTGATCCGACGTACGAGGTGAGACCCGTGCGGATCCTAGTCAGAGAGGAGAAGGTACTTAGGAATAAAGTATACTGCTAGTAAAAGTGTTGTGACAGAATCATAGTGTTGAGGAAGCCACATGAGAATGGGAAGAAGACATGAGAAGAGACTTCCCGGAATTATTCTAATTTTCGAGGACGACAATTTTGTAAGGGAGGTAGGTTGTAATGACCGCCATTTTCATGGCAACTACTTACCTGTAATAAGTCATTAAAGAATAAAATGGACATAATTTAATATCTTTTAGTACAATTTAAGTAACACGGTCAGGTACACAGCCGTGTGAGTGACCGTGTGCCATTCGTACTGTGTATCTATTAATAGCCGTGTGAGTGTATATAGTCGTGTAGTGTAACACGGTCAAGTACACGATCGTGTAAGAGGCTGTGTACCGTTCAGATAGATGAATGTATTTCAAAGACATGGTCGTGTTGAGTAGTCTCAACTAGTACATGTCTGTGTCTGAAATGTACACGCCCGTGTTGCGTTGCACACGCACGCGTAAGAGTCCGTGTAGAAGGCTGTGTAATGAGCCGAGAGCCACTGTAATGACTCTCATGAATTATGAAACTTAATTACTATATAATGATGTAATTAAATTAATAAACACAGTGTGCTTTTCAATTGAATGAATTAAATGGGAATAGTAACGTTTAATTACTATTCATGTAGTGAAAGGGGCAACCGACAGTGAAATCGGTCCACCCTATTATGTGAGTATGCGTTGAGACACGCAATATCAAGAAACCGGTCTAGACGACCATTTCATGATACAGAACTGATAAGCTAGTCATCAGTACGCTCAGACTGGTCATCTGAGCGCAGCAGTGATAATTGCCCTAATAGATGTACAGTATTGAGAAAAGTGGTCTAGATGACCTCTTTTCGCCCAGAGACTGACAAAATCGGAGTCAGAACGCTCAGATTAGTTAGTCAAATAGTGAATAGTGAGAAACGCAGTGTCAGGTTAGTGGCCAAGACGGCCTTAATCTGGCATAAAACTGATATATTAATAGTCAACAGGCTCAATCTGGTCAATTGAGCACAAAATATAGATTTTGTTTAAAAGATACGCAGTATCGGGATAAGGGTCAAGACGACATTTTCTCCCCCCGAAACTGATATATTTAGACTCAGGACGCCCAAATTAGTCAATCGTGCACTTGACACGTTTTTCAAGACGGGGTCATACAGATCCCGAAAACTGGTTTAGAAGACCTCAGATAGACGTAAAACTGATAAATTTGAAATCAGCACGTCCAAATTAGTCAAGAGAGACTATGTTTGAAATTTCATGCGAAAACGCCTCGTTATGCGTGCACAGTGTCAACACAGTGTAGGCCTAACCACAGTATCAAGAAATTGGTCAAGATGACTTTTTCTTGATATAAAACTGATATATTTGGAATCAGAATGCTCAAATTAGTCATTTGAGCACAAAAAGTAATTTTTGACCAGGAACCATGCAGTATCGGGAAACTGGTCGAGACGACCTCAGATGAAGATAAAACTGATATATTTGGGTTCAGCACGCTCAAATTAGTCAGTATAGCCTATCTTAAAATTTTTCAAAAAATTAGTATAAAGGGGTCGAAATTTTTAGATTTTTGCAAAAAGGGCCCCCATTATTTTTTTTCCTATCTTTTTCTCCCCACACCACCCGTAGGTGAACAGTGACCGACCATCGAATCCGACCTCCGTTTTCGACACCGCCGGCACCATTGGAAAGCTCTCGACGAGCTGATTCCAACGGTGGGCCGAGTCGACCGAACCGACGCCGGAGCACGCCGCAAGCGCCACCCAAAGTTACCAGTGGCCGAATTTTTCAAGCCGCCGTATCTCCGCCGTCCGACGTCCAAATGCCACGATTCCAATCCCAATGGATTCGTGGTGAAGAGTAGAACAAAACCCAGGCTTCATTTCACGTCAACAGCCGCCAGATCGCGCCGCCCAAGGTTCGCTGTCGCCGTCGCCATCGCCGCCGTCGAATCTCGCTATTCCGGCGGAGTTGAGTTGCAAGGTCGGTGTCAAAATGCTCAGAACAACACGTAGATCAAAAGCCCCAAATCAATTTTGGGCAACAACGTCGGAAAATGAAGATCCAACACCGCCGTCGTCGCCGACTTTTCGAGGGCCGATTTCCGGTGATAGGAGTCTCGATTGGTGAAATTGACACCACAAATGGTTTCCTCTCATCGAGCTCTTCAAGATGGTGGTCGCCACTCCCATCGCCGCCGTGGTCAACGCCGGTCAACGACGGTCAATGCCGGTCAACGGCGACAGGAGACCGAAAATTGAAGAATGGCCCGTTGGCCTATTTTTGACGTTCCGGACATATCCGCGGCATCGGAATTGCAAACCGAAGTTTCAAAAGTGAAGAACGCCGATTCAAAGATTGTGCTGTCGAGACCGAACGGTTCGTCCGACCGCCGACGGGAACGATTTTGGTAGTGGTTTTGATCCCTTGATTCCTCAATTTATTATTGGAAATAATTATGTACGAATTATAGTTTATTGACTTGAGGAATTGTAAGAAAAAGGGATGAAATGTCGAAAAAGAGAATGTGAGGAAATGTGAATATTTTTACGTAAAAATTAGGCCTCTGGTTTAGTACGTGGCAGGTTAGAATAGGTTAGATGGTTTTGAGCGTTTCCTAAACGCCGGAAACCCAAAAATTAAGCGGAAATGCTGCCGAAATTTCGAAAACGGCACAAAGGGGTATTTTAGGAAACGAGGGCTGAAAATGTGATCGGGATGGAAACCCGAGCCCCCTCGATGACCTAGGTCCAGGAAAGAAGGACGGACGTTTACAAGATTAGTGAACCGCCCAATTAGAAATTTCGTAATGTAAGAAAACGACCCCTATGTCAGAATAGTACCACCCAAGGGACGGGTGTGATAATTTAGGGCGATTACATCGGTAACGGTAACCCGACAGGCTAAATGGTCATACGAGAGGTATTCAGTCAGTTGACTGGTCGGTTAGCCAGTCAAGGACCAAGTCAGAATGGGATTGTGAGAGACAGTGATTAATTTGTCAAGTAGACAAATTAATCAAGCACGATTAAAAATTAGATATCAAATTTCCCAAAGTAGAGCAGTTGGGTACCGATAGGCATCGGTACCACACAACGATAAGTTTATTAGTTCCTAACGATAGAGTGACCTAAGAGCGATGTTAATTAATTTATTGGGTAAATAAATTAATTAACAATGATTAGAAAATCAAATTCTTAAGAAGAGGGCAATTAGTACCGATAAGGATCGGTACCACATAACGAGAATTTTTATTAGTCACTAATGACTACGGTGACCTAAGAGTGAATGTTAATGTAATGCATTATGATTACAGGGAGGTACCTGTATTGTGACGAAGGCGAGAGTATAAACTGTCTGCTGACAGGTAAGTACAACTCCGCCTACAGTATGGATAAAATGAATTTAAAATGATGCTTTTCCAGTATTTTAAGTATGTATCTTGCACACGATGCTGCACAGCATACATAAGAGCATATAGTTTCACAATCGAGTAGATTGATGAAAGAACAAGATAGAAGCCATAGATCCCTACCGTGTAGGATTTGGGACAGCTTGGAGAAGCGTATGGCTAGAACAGTTAAACAAGATGGAAATAAATAGGTGTGTCGTACCAGCTCCTTCAGTCGAAGGGGTTTCCAGTTAAAGAAAGTTAAGGCCAAAAGTTGAGCATCAGTTGATGGCTCTTCGGCATTAGTTGACCTCGGGAGTTACCGTTGGTCTGCGCGCGCACAGTACTGACACATGGTGTAATGACCGCCATTTTCATGACACCTACTTACCATGTAATAAGTCATTAAGGAATAAAATGGACATAATTTAATGTCTTTTAGTACAATTTAAGTAACACAGTCAGGTACACAGCCGTGTGAGTGACCGTGTGCCATTCGGACTATGTATCTATTAATAGCCGCGTGAGTGTACATAGTCGTGTAGTGTAACACGGTCAAGTACACGATCGTGTAAGAGGCTGTGTACCGCTCAGATCGATGAATGTGTTTCAAAGACATGGCCGTGTTGAGTAGTCTCAACTAGTACACGCCCGTGTCCGAAATGTACACGCCGGTGTTGCGTTGCACACGCATGTGTAAGAGTCCGTGTAGAAGGTTGTGTAATGAGTCGAGAGCCACTGTAATGACTCTCATGAATTATGAAACTTAATTACTATGTAATGATGTAATTAAGTTAATAAGCACAGTGTGCTTTTCAGTTGAATGAATTAAATAGGAATAGTAACGTTTAATTACTATTCATGCAGTGAAAGAGGCAACCGACAGTGAAATCGGTCCACCCTATTATGTGAGTATGCGTTGAGACACGCAATATCAAGAAACCGGTCTAGACGACCATTTCATGATACCGAACTGATGAGCTAGTCATCAGTACGCTCAGACTGGTCATCTGAGCGCAGAAGTGATAATTGCCCTAATAGATGTACAGTATCGAGAAAAGTGGTCTAGATGACCTCTTCTCTCCTAGAGACTGACAAAATCGGAGTCAGAACGCTCAGATTAGTCAGTTAGATGTGAATAGTGATTAGTGAATAGTGAGAAACGCAGTGTTAGGTTAGTGGCCAAGACGGTCTTAATCTGACATAAAATTGACATATTAATAGTCAGCAAGCTCAATCTGGTCAATTGAGCACAAAATGTAGATTTTGTTTAAAAGATACGCAGTATCGGGATGAGCGTCAAGACGACCTTTTCTCACCCCGAAACTGATATATTTAGACTCAGGACGCCCAAATTAGTCAATCGGGCACCTGACATGTTTTTCGAGACTGGGTCATACAGATCTCGAAAACTGGTCTAGAAAACCGCAGATGGACGTAAAACTGATAAATTTGAAATCAGCACGTCCAAATTAGTCAAGAGAGACTGTGTTTGAAATTTCACACGAAAACGTCTCGTTATGCGTGCACAGTGTCAACACAGTGTAGGCCTAACCACAGTATCAAGAAATTAGTCAAGATGACCTTTTCTTGATATAAAACTGATATATTTGGAATCAGAATGCTCAAATTAGTCATTTGAGCACAAAAAGTAATTTTTGACCGGGAACCATGCAGTATACGGAAACTGGTCGAGACGACCTCGGAGGAAGATAAAACTGATATATTTGGGTTCAGCACGCCCAAATTAGTCAGTATAGCCTATCTTAAAATTTTTCAAAAAATTTGTATAAAAAGACGAAATTTTTGGGACTATTGAAAAATAGCCCCCATAATTTTTTTCCAAATCCCATTTCCTCCCCCACACCACACGAAGGTGAACAGTAACCATCAGTCGAATCCGACCTCCGTTTTCGACACCGTCAGCACCATTGGAAAGCTCTCAACGAGCTGATTCCAACGGTGGGCCGAGTCGACCGAACCGACGCTGGAGCACGCCGCACGCGCCGCCCAAAGCCGCCGGTGGCCGAATTTTTCAAACCGCCGTATTTCCGCAGTCCGACGTTCAAATGCCACGATTCCGGTCACAATGGATTCGTGGTGAAGAGTAGAACAAAACCCAAGCTTCATTTCACGTCAACAGCCGCCGAATCGCGCCGCCCAAGGTTCGCCGTCGCCGTCGCCATCGCCGTCGTCGAATCTCGCTATTCCGGTGGAGTTGAGTTGCAAGGTGGGTATCAAAATGCTCAGAACAACACGTAGATCAAAAGCCCCAAATCAATTTTGGGCAACAACGCCGAAAAATGAAGATCCAACACCGCCGCCGTCGCCGACTTTTCGAGGGTCAATTTCCGGTGATAGGAGCCTCGATTTGTGAAATTGACACCACCAATGGGTTCCTCTCGTCGAGCTCTTCAAGATGGTGGTAGCCACTCCCATCGCCGCCGTGGTCAATGCCGGTCAACGACTGGTCAACACCGGTCAACGGCGGTCGGCGTCCTGGAGACCGAAAATTGAAGAATGGTCCGTTGGCCTATTTTCGACGTTCCGGACACATCCGCGGCATCGGATTTGCAAACCGAAGTTTCAAAAGTGAAGAACGATGATTCAAAGATTGTGCGATCGAGATCGAACGGTTCACCTGACCGCCGACGGGAATGATTTTGGTAGTGGTTTTTGATCCATTGATTCCTCAATTTATTATTCGAAATAATTATGTATGAATTATGGTTTACTGACTTGAGGAATTGTAAGAAAAAGGGATGAAATGTCGAAAAAGAGAATGTGAAGAAATGTGAATATTTTTACGTAAAAAGCGGAGCTTTTACGTAAAAATTAGGCCTCTGGTTTAGTACGTGGCAGGTTAGAATAGGTTAGATGGTTTTGAGGCGTTTCCTAAACACTGGAAACCCAAGAATTAAGCGGAAATGCTGTCGAAATTTCGAAAACGGCACAAAGGGGTATTTTAGGAAACGAGGGCTGAAAATGTGATCGGGATGGAAACCCGAGCCCCCTCGATGACCTAGGTCCAGGAAAGAAGGACGGACGTTTACGGGATTAGTGAACCGCCCAATTAGAAATTTCGTAATGTAAGAAAACGACCCCTATGTCAAAATAGTACCACTCGAGGGACGGGTGCAATCTAAGTATAAAATTTGGGGCGATTACATCGGTAACGGTAACCCGACAGGCTAAATGGTCATACGAGAGGTATTCAGTCAGTTGACTGGTCGGTTAGCCAGTCAAGGACCAAGTCGGAATGGGATAGTGAGAGACAGTGATTAATTTGTCAAGTAGACAGATTAATCAAGCACGATTAAAAATTAGATATCAAATTTCCCAAAGTAGAGTAGTTGGGTACCGATAGGCATCGGTACCACACAACGATAAGTTTATTAGTTCCTAACAATAGAGTGACCTAAGAGCGATGTTAATTAATTTATTGGGTAAATAAATTAATTAACAATGATTAGAAAATCAAATTCTTAAGAAGGGCAATTAGTACCGATAAGGATCGGTATCACTAACGGTAGAATTTTTATTAGTCACTAATGACCACGGTGACCTAAGAGTGAATGTTAATGAAATGCATTATGATTATAGGGAGGTACCTGTATTGTGACGAAGGCGAGAGTATAAACTGTCTGATGACAAGTAAGTACAACTCCGCCTACAGCATGGATAAAGTGAATTTAAAATGATGCTTTTCCAGTATTTTAAGTATGTATCTTGCACACGATGCTGCACAGCATACATAAGAGCATATAGTTTCACAATCGAGTAGATTGATGAAAGAACAAGATAGAAGCCATATATCCCTACCGCGTAGGATTGGGGACAGCTTAGAGAAGCGTATGGCTAGAACAGTTAAACAAGATGGAAATAAATAGGTGTGTCGTACCGGCTCCTTCAGTCGAAAGAGTTTCCAGTTAAAGAAAGTTAAGGCCACAAGTTGAGCATCAGTTGATGGCTCATCGGCATTAGTTGACCTCGGGCATTACCGTTGGTCTGCGTGCACACGGTACTGACACATGGGCCCTAAATAGACAAGAAAAGAAAAGAGAAGTTTGAAGCATAAATGAACATAACTGGACCATGCATTAGTTATAGTTCGCTATGCTTTCTTTTTCAGTAGAGTGCATACAGTACACGATGCTTCTGTCATGCATAAAGTATGTGAAGTTTTATATTCACTGTTATGACATGTTATGTGATGACATGATATGTGAGTTGATATGTGATATGCTTATATGGTATGTGATTTATTAAGTGATATATGTCATGCCTATGATTTTACGTATGTGCTATGTTGTAAACATGTTTTGCGGTTAACATGTTGTACTTACTGGGCGTAAAGCTCACGGAGTGTGTTCATGCTGTAGGTAAGCATCCTATAGCGTAAACATCAAGGGACGATGATGGTGGCGGAGGTGGATGTGAGGATGAGGTTATGGATACACCGCGAGTATTCTTCCGCACAGTATGAGTAAATAATATTTTGAATGGTGACAGTTAAATAGTATTTTGAATAGTAAAGGTTAAGCGGTATTTTAGAACAGTAAACAGTATATGTATGAGTAGTATATTTAAATAGTATCTGGTGAATAGTAATCAGATAAACAAGTATATAATTGTGTATGTATAATTGAAATCCTTATGTTTTTCAAATTCCGCATTTTAATAGTATGCGTACGTGAATAGTAAATACATACTCGTATAAAAAAAAAAATTTCCCTCTAAATTTATGGTATTAAATTCAGCAAGTTTAAGTATCAGTTTTAAAGAAGAAGTATAAGTAAAAGCTAAAGAAGCAAGTAATAGAGTTTACAGTGACGGTCCGGGCCACTGAGGGCACGGGGCGTCACAGCAGGAGGAGAATGATCAGAGGGCTTCAACCAACTAGTTTTCTCTACTATTCTACAATTCCCGAATGGCTGAGTGTGTGGGCACTCTGAACCTTGATCGATATGCTTGCACTACTAGTCTTCTTCCGACCACCCAGATATCTAAAGAACTTATTGTCACGGTGAGTTATGCAATAATAAGCTTGCTCACCTGAGAGTTTATGGTATAAGAGAATTGGAGTGGCAGGACCTCTCTTTATAGACTTGCATGAGGTGATCCTCTGAATTCAAATTGGATTAGGAGAAGATTTTCTCCCTTATCCACAACACAAAATCTGAAATTTTCAAGCCAAAATCCCAACTAAAAAATTTAGCCATTCTCTAGATTTTGTGTTCAAAATTCAAACAGGATTTTAACTTGAATTTTATCTCCCCTTAACCAACCAAAAATCTGAAAATCTCTTTAGGATTTCCTCAAATATTTTCGGCCACAAAAAGTAAGGGAAGAATCGAAATTCAATTAGGATTTTCAAGCTTGAATTTTATCTCATCCTTATCCAAAATAACCAAAAATCTCCTTAATATATCTCATGATGCCATATACAATAAACCAACAACAATTTAAACACATACCTCAAGGACAACAATCTGCAGGAGGAGAATGACCGGAGGGCTTCAACCAACGAGCTTTCAATACTATTTTTCAATTCCCGAATGGCTGAGTGTATGGGGACTCTGAACCTCGATCGGTATGCTAGCACTGCTAGTCTTCTTCCGACCACCCAGATCTCTAAAGAACTTATTGTCACGGTGAGTTGTGCAACAACAAGCCTGCTCACCCGAGAGTCTCTGGTCTAAGAGAACTGGAGTAGCAGGACCTCTATTTATAGACTTGCATGATGTGATCCTCTGAATTCGAATTGGATTAGGAGAATATTTTCTCCTTTATCCATAACACAAAATCTGAAATTTTCAAGCCAAAATCCCAACTAAAAAATTCAACCATTCTCTAGATTTTGTGTTCAAAATTCAAACAGGATTTTAACTTAAATTTTATCTCCCCTTAACCAACCTAAAATCTAAAAATCTCTTTAGGATTTCCTCAAATGTTTTCGACCACAGAAAGTAAAGGAAGAATCAAAATTCAACTAGGATTTTCAAGCTTGAATTTTATCTCATCCTTATCCAAAATAACCAAAAATCTCCTTAAGATATCTCATGATACAATAAACCAACAACTATTTAAACTCATACCTCAAGGACACCAATCTATAGGAGGAGAATGACCGTAGGGCTTCAACTAAATAGCCTTCTCTACTATTTTCCAATTCCTGAATGGCTGAATGTGTGCACACTCTGAACCTTGATTGGTATGCTAGCACTGCTAGTCTTCTTCCGACCCCCCGATCTCTAAAGAACTTATTGTCACGGTGAGTTATGCAACAATAAGCCTGCTAACCTGAGAGTCTGTGGTCTAAGACAACTGGAGTGGCAGGACCTCTATTTATAGACTTGCATGAGGTGATCCTTTGAATTTGAATTGGATTAGGAGAAGATTTTCTCCCTTATCCACAACATAAAATCTGAAATTTTCAAGCCAAAATCCCAACTAAAAAATTCAGCCATTCTCTAGATTTTGTGTTCAAAATTCAAACAGGATTTTAACTTGAATTTTATCTCCCCTTAACCAACCAAAAATCTAAAAATCTCTTTAGGATTTCCTCAAATATTTTCAGCCACAAAAAGTAAGGGAAGAATCGAAATTCAATTAGGATTTTCAAGCTTGAATTTCATCTCATCGTTATCCAAAATAACCAAAAATCTCCTTAAGATATCTCATGATGCCATATACAATAAACCAATAATAATTTAAACTTATACCTCAAGGACTCCAATCTGCAGGAGGAGAATGACCGGAGGGCTTCAACCAAATAGCTTTCTCTACTATTTTTCAATTCCCGAATGGCTGAGTGTGTGGGCACTCTAAACCTTGATCGATATGCTAGCACTGCTAGTCTTATTCTGATCACCCAGATCTCTAAAGAACTTATTGTCACGGTGAGTTATGCAACAATAAGCTTGCTCACCTGAGAGTCTATGGTCTGAGAGGACTGGAGTGGCAGGACCTCTATTTATAGACTTGCATGAGGTGATCCTCTGAATTCGAATTGGATTAGGAGAAGATTTTCTCCCTTATCCGCAACACAAAATTTGAAATTTTCAAGCCAAAATCCCAACTAAAAAATTCAGCCATTCTCTAGATTTTGTGCTTAAAATTCAAACAGGATTTTAACTTGAATTTTATCTCCCCTTAACCAGCCAAAAATCTGAAAATCTCTTTAGGATTTCCTCAAATATTTTCGGCCACAAAAAGTAAGGGAAGAATCGAAATTCAATTAGGATTTTCAAGCTCGAATTTTATCTCATCCTTATCTAAAATAACCAAAAATCTCCTAAAGATATCTCATGATGCCATATACAATAAACCAACAACAATTTAAACTCATACCTCAAGAACACCAATCTGCACGAGGAGAATGACCGGAGGGCTTCAACCAACTAGCCTTCTCTGCTATTTTCCAATTCCCGAATGGCCGAGTGTGTGGGCACTCTGAACCTCGATTGGTATGCTAGCGCTGCTAGTCTTCTTTCGACCACTCAGATCTCTAAAGAACTTATTGCCACGGTGAGTTGTGCAACAATAAGCCTCCTCACCTGAGAGTCTGTGGTCTAAGAGAACTAGAGGGGCAGGACCTCTATTTATAGACTTGCATGAGGTGATCCTCTAAATTCGAATTGGATTAGGAGAAGATTTTCTCCTTTATCCACAACACAAAATCTGAAATTTTCAAGCCAAAATCCCAACTAAAAAATTCAGCCATTCTTTAGATTTTGTGTTTAAAATTCAAATAGGATTTTAACTTGAATTTTATCTCCTCTTAACCAACCAAAAATCCAAAAATCTCTTTAGGATTTCCTCAAATATTTTCAGCCACAAAAAGTAAGGAAGAATCGAAATTCAATTAGGATTTTCAAGCTTGAATTTCATCTCATCCTTATCCAAAATAACCAAAAATCTCCTTATGATATCTCATGATGGCATATACAATAAACCAACAACAATTTAAACTTATACCTCAAGGACACCAATCTGCAGGAGGAGAATGACCGGAGGGCTTCAACCAACTAGCTTTCTCTACTATTTTTCAATTCCCGAATGGCTGAGTGTGTGGGCACTCTGAACCTCGATCGGTATACTAGCACTGCTAGTCTTCTTCTGGCCACCTAGATCTCTAAACAACTTATTGTCAAGGTGAGTTGTGTAACAATAAGCCTGCTCACCTGAGAGTCTGTGGTTTAAGAGAACGGGAGTGGCAGGACCTATATTTATAGACTTGCATGAGGTGATCCTCTGAATTCAAATTGGATTAGGAGAAGATTTTCTCCCTTATCCACAGCACAAAATCTGAAATTTTCAAGCCAAAATCCCAACTAAAAAATTCAGCCATTCTCTAGATTTTGTGTTCAAAATTCAAACAAGATTTTAACTTGAATTTTATCACCCTTAACTAACCAAAAATCTGAAAATCTCTTTAGGATTTCCTCAAATATTTTCGGCCACAACAAGAAAGGGAAGAATCGAAATTCAATTTGGATTTTCAAGCTTGAATTTTATCTCATCCTTATCCAAAATAACCAAAAATCTCCTTAAGATATCTCATGATGCCATATACAATAAACCAACAATAATTTAAACTCATACCTCAAGGACACCAATCTGCAGGAGGAGAATGACCGGAGGGCTTCAACCAACTAGCCTTCTCTACTATTTTCCAATTCCCAAATGGCTGAGTGTGTGGGCTCTCTGAACCTCGATCGGTATGCTAGCACTGCTAGTCTTCTTCAGACCACCCAGATCTCTAAAGAACTTATTGTCAAGGTGAGTTGTGCAACAATAAGTCTGCTCACCCGAGAGTCTGTGTTCTAAGAGAACTGGAGTGGCAGGACCTCTATTTATAGACTTGCATGAGGTGATCCTCTGAATTCGAATTGGATTAGGAGAAGATTTTCTCCTTTATCCACAACACAAAATCTGAAGTTTTTAAGCCAAAATCCCAACTAAAAAATTCAGCCATTCTCTAGATTTTGTGTTCAAAATTCAAACAGGATTTTAACTTGAATTTTATCTCTCCTTAACCAACCAAAAATCTAAAAATCTCTTTAGGATTTCCTCAAATATTTTCGGCCACAAATAGTAAGGGAAGAATCATAATTCAATTAGGATTTTCAAGCTTGAATTTTATCTCATCCTTATCCAAAATAACAAAAAATCTCCTTAAGATATCTCATGATGCCATATATAATAAACTAACAACAATTTAAACTCATACCTCGAGGACACCAATCTGCAGAAGGAGAATGACCAGAGGGCTTTAACCAACTTGCCTTCTATACTATTTTCCAATTTCTAAATGGCTGAGTGTGTGGCCACTCTGAACCTCGATCAGTATGCTAGCACTACTAGTCTTCTTCTGACCACCCCGATCTCTAAAGAACTTATTGTCACGGTGAGTTATGCAACAATAAGCCTGCTCACCCGAGAGTCTGTGGTCTAAGAGAACTGGAGTGGCAGGACCTCTATTTGTAGATTTGCATGAGGTGATCCTCTGAATTCGAATTGGATTAGGAGAAGATTTTCTCCCTTATCCATAACACAAAATCTGAAATTTTCAAGCCAAAATCCCGACTAAAAAATTCAGTCATTCTTTAGATTTTGTGTTCAAAATTCAAACAGGATTTTAACTTGAATTTTATCTCCCCTTAACCAACCAAAAATCTAAAAATCTCTTTAGGATTTCCTCAAATATTGTCGGCCACAAAAAGTAAGGGAAGAATCGAAATTCAATTAGGATTTTCAAGCTTGAATTTTATCTCATCCTTATCCAAAATAACCAAAAATCTCCTTAAGATATCTCATGATGCCATATACAATAAACCAACAACAATTTAAACTCATACCTCAAGGACACCAATCTGCTAGAGGAGAATGACCGGAGGGCTTCAACCAACTTGCCTTCTCTACTATTTTTCAATTCCCGAATGGTTGAGTGTGTGGGCTCTCTGAACCTCGATCGGTATGCTAGCACTGCTAGCCTTCTTCAGACCACCCAGATCTCTAAAGAACTTATTGTCAAGGTGAGTTGTGCAACAATAAGCCTGCTCACCCGAGAGTCTGTGTTCTAAGAGAACTGGAGTGGCAGGACCTCTATTTATAGACTTGCATGAGGTGATCCTCTGAATTCGAATTGGATTAGGAGAATATTTTCTCCCTTATCCACTCACAAAATTTGAAATTATCAAGCCAAAATCCACCAAAAGAATTCCGCCATTCTCTAGATTTTGTGTTTAAAATTCAAATAGGATTTTAACTAAAATTTTATCTCAACATTATCCAACCAAAAAATTCGAAAATCTGTCTTGAGATTTCCTCCAAATTTTTGGCCATAAATAATAGGGAAAGAATCAAAATTTAACTAGGATTTTCAAGCTTGAATTTTATCTCATCCTCATCCAAAATAATCAAAAATCGTCATGCGATCTTCCTCAAAAAGTTCGGCCATTCTCTAGGGAGGATAGAATCCAAATTCAACAGGGATTGAAACTTGAATTTTTCCCTGAACCTTATCTATAAAAAATCTGAAAATTCCATGAGGATTTTCCTCAAAATTTTTGGCCAAGTTAGTTAGGATTTGGATTCAAAATTCTAGTAGGATTCAAATAAGATTTTCCTCTTCATAATCTAACTCAAATTCGAATTCTAGCCTTGTGATATTATCGACAAAGAATTTGAATTCCACTTGGACTGTGATTCAAAATTTGAATTTCAAATTTCAAAATTCAAAATTTAAAATTCAAATTCAAAATTCAAATTTCAAATTTAAATTTCAAATTCAAATTTCAAAATCCACAAATAGTTGTATTTCAAATTCCTGTTCTCATGGATAATTTTCTACAACTCCAATCCAATCTCAAATAAAATCATGGCAATTTTATTTGAAGTTCGAATAATTGTGTACTCTATTATCCAAAACAAAATCTGAATTCAACCGGAGAGAATCTTGTCCACCATCCTAATCCATGTCAACACCATCCATGCATAATCAACTAGCTAATAACATACACAAATCAATTTTCCAAACATTAAGGAATTATGTAGAGCTAGTAGAGGGACCAATTGGACATGTATAATCGGGCTCCCGTGAATCCATATGATCATCATTCTTTACCGAACAACTCAATCATATGATCACTATTTTCAGAGTCACACTACTATAAACCTAAAACTAAACTCCCACCGTATTACGTAAGCCTATGACAAGCTATCGTCCAATGACCTTGTCATGTATACAGAACCCTCATATGATATCAATGATCAGCCTTCTTTCAAAGTCCGTTTAATCCTACTGATCAGGCTATCTTAAAGTTCCATTATACTACCAAATAAGAAAATGATTATTCACCATATGTGAATAAGAAGTCATCCACCCAGCAGATGACCCAAGGCCTTGTCCATTTTCACATCCAGTATAATGCCTTTAAGAGGATACCCTTAACTCCTTATTAGAGCTATGATTTCGATATCTGTAAATAAACCCTTCATCGTATACAAGTCATGCACCCAACGAACCGGTTTATAAGCTTACTACCTCTGAGACGCTTTAGCCATTGGAACATCAAAGTACATAAGTCACATACATGAAGCTGTTCATCCACTCAGGATTAAGGTTACTGCACAATGAACATCAAAAGCAAATTGATCCACTCATAGCATACTACGTAAATCACGTTTTAGTCTCGGTCTAATATGTCACCACCAAGCAACATATCTATGTCTCTACTTAGGAGTCTATGCTCCAGACAGTCAAGACAAACCGTCCCCACCATGGCTTTAGACAACATAATAGTCTTAACATGAGTTAGATGCTCGGTCTAACCCCATAGACTACAGACCTTAGTTTAGACTGCTTACTTTAGAACATTGTCTTCTCGCATACAAAAGTCCATTGCATGCAACGTTCTAACAGTTTTAACACAAGCAGTCAGGGAGCCATATTTGCTTACATTTACTTTAACATGTAAATAGAATGAGGACAAATAGCAATGTAATGAATAACCTCTATATATAATTTTATTATCCAGTTCAAAATAAATACATCAAAATGCCTTTAATGCTTAGGGCATTTCCTAACATAAACGGACTTTGACCTAAGACTGATCATAGATATCATATGAGAGTTCTGCATATATGGTAAGGTCATTGAATAGTAGCTTGTCACAAGCTTATGTAATACGGTATATAATTGGGAGTTCAGTTTCAGGTTTATAGTGGTGTGACTCTGAAATTAGTGATCATATGATTGAGTTGTTCGGTAAAGAATGATGATCATATGGATTCACGGGAGCCCGATTATATATGTCTAATTGGTTCCTCTACTAGCTCCACAAAATTCCTTAATGATTGGCAAATTGATTTGTGTATGCTTATTGGCTAGTTAATTATGCATGGATGGTGTTGACATAGGATTAGGATGGTGGATAAGATTCTCTTCGGTTGAATTCATATTTTGTTTTCGATAATAGAGTGCACAATTATTCGAACTCCAAATAAAGTTGCCATGATTTTATTTGAGATTGAATTGGAGTTGTAGAAAATTATCCATGAGAACAAAAATTTGAAATACAATTGTTTGTGGATTTTGAAATTTGAATTTTGAAATTTGAAATTTAAATTTTAAATTTTAAATTTGAATTTGAAATTTAAATTTGAAATTCAAATTTGAAATTTAAAATTGAAATTTAAATTTGAAATTTGAAATTGAAATTTGAATTTTGAAATTTGAAATTCAAATTTTGAATCACAGTCCAAGTGGAATTCGAATTCTTTGTGGATAATTCCACAAGGCTAGAATTCAAATTCGAGTTGGATTATGAAGGGGAAAATTTTGTTTGAATCCTACTTGAATTTTGAATCCCAATCCTAACTAACTTACACGAAAATGTTGAGGAATATCCTCATAGAATTTTTGATTTTTGTGGATAAGGTTGTAGAGAAAAATTCATGTTTCAATCCCAGTTGAATTTGGATTCTCTCCTCCCTAAAAGTGGCTGAAATTTTGAGGAAGATCTCTTATAGATTTTCGATTTTTTATGGATAAGGATGAGGTAAAATTCAAAATAGAAAATCCTATTTGGATTTTGATTCTCCTCACACTTTAATAACCGAATCTAGTCATGTTTTTGGCAAAAAGGGGAATCGGTTTTTATGAGAGAATGAGGAGATAAAATTCTAGATAAAATCTTATTTGAATTTGGATTGGATAATCTCAAAAGTAGACGAATTTTTGGTTGGATAAGGCCATGGAAAGTTCAGTTTTTGTGAGTGGATAAGGGAGAAAATCTTCACCTAATCCAATTCAAAATCAGAGGATCACCTCATGCAAGTCTATAAATAGAGGTCCTGCCACTCTAGTTTTCTCAGACCACAGACTTTCAGGTGAGCAGGCTTATTGTTGCATAACTCACCGTGATAATAAGTTCTTTAGAGATCTGGGTGGTCGGAAGAAGACTAGCAGTGCTAGCATACCGATCAAGGTTGAGAGTGCCCACACACTTAGCCATTAGGGAATGGAGAATAGTAGAGAAGGCTAGTTGGTTGAAGCCCTCCGATCATTTTCCTCCTGCAGATTGGCGTCCTTAGAGATATGAGTTTAAATTATTGTTGGTTTGTTGTATATGGCATCATGAGATATTTAATGATCTTGAAAAATCTTTATTGTTCTGCTGCACCACTCTGATATGTTTTTACCAATTTATTTCCTACAATTGGCATTAGAGCCATCTCATGACTATGCCAGTACATAAATTAGACAATTAATTAGTCTTTTTATTTATGTATGGATTTGATATTTAGAGAGTGGCATTCTAGGATTCCTTTATGTTGTTATCATGTATTATTTATATAGTATGTGGTTATTTTAATTTTCTGAATTATTATAAGCATGCTTGTTTTTTGCCGGTTACGGTTTCTTGGAATTTGGAAAATTGTATCTAGTAATTTTTTATATAACCATGGGAGCAGTTTATTATTACTGTAATTTTCCCATGGATTTTAATTTTTTGTCTCTTAGAATTATTATGATTAGAATTTTTGTACACTGGAAACGATTTAAGAAATTTTATGTAATTATTCTTGGAGGAGATTGAAGTTTGAAGACCGTAATTTATTTTTCCCAAAAGATAAATTTAATTTAAAGGTTGAAATTTTGATTGTGTAGAAAATTTCAATTTAATTAGGAATCAAATTAAATTTGGAGATCCTAATGGATAAATTGGAATATGACACGAAAATCGAGGAATAACCCCTCGGAATGGACCACCAGCCGTGGTGGGGCTGCAGCCTTTTGTCATAATCATAAAATTTTACTATTTTTAGAAATTTTGTATAACCAGTGTACTCTATAATTTTCATGTGAAAAACTGTAAAATATATGTTTTGATATCATTTAGAAGGCGCAAAAATGTTCGGACAGTGCAGACAAGAGTGTGCTCAGAAACAAGAAATTTTACTGAACCGAAATCAGACGAAATATGCCTTTTCGGTTTCGAAAATTTTGATAATATACTGCAAACCACTAAAAGATGAAATACTTACGGTATTGATTTTAAGGCAAACCAGAGTGATATAAGGAAAACCGATCGCGCAGACAGCCTCAGGAACTCATCTATGCGATTTCAGTGCAAAAATCTTCGGTTTGACTTTTGATCAAAAGTTTGACTCCAAATATATATAAGAAGTCAAAGATTGAGTGTTTGCCTTTGAATGGATGTAAGAATACATTCCAATCCAAGGGCTAGGGTTTAAAGTCAAGAAAAGTCAATGGTTAAGATGCAAAGTCAACTAGAAAAAGTCAAAGGAAGCTTAAGCAAAATTCTTGAATCTTCTAGGGCTGAAATGTGTCGGATTTTGGGGCCAAAAATCAGATAAAATCTGGTCCTTTTTGGTTAATTGCAAAACAGCCCCTAAAGAGTAGAAAATTTGCACAAAAAGTTTGTTAAAATACCCTTAAATCCTTTGTGAATTGGTCCCTCTTTTTTGGCTGTTTAAAGGCACGGTTTTCAGCCATTAGAAACCAGAAAAAACTTTGGTTTTCAGCCACCATTGAAGTCATGCATCACCCTTAGAGAAAGCTCAAAATTTTCTTCAAGATTTGGCCAAAAAAGAGTGAAAAATTCATTACAAGGTTCAAGTTATCAAGCAAGCAAGGTAATCCTCTAGAGGCTAAAGGCTGGTTGTCATCATTGCAAGTGATCATGGAATTCATGAACCTAACTAACCGGGAGAAGGTCGCATGTGCATCTTTTGTGTTGAGAAAAGATGCTCGTTTTTGGTGGGACACTGTACGAATGAGAAGAAACGTGTCTACCATGAGTTGGGCAGAATTTCTAGAAGAATTTAACCAGAAATATTATGACCCTGCATCTCTGAGACAACAACAGAAAGAGTTCTCAGAATTGACGTAAGGAAATATGTCGGTAAGTGAAGTTTGCCGAAAGTTCGACCAGTTATCCCGTTTATGCCCTTATGTAGTACCTACTGAGAGGGAGAAAATACAGAAAATGATAGGGATGTTTAGACCCGAAATTACTGCATTAGTAGACACTGGACAAGTACCGCCTACTTCTGTAGCAGATTGTGTGAGTCGGGCCATCAGAGCTGAGTTTCACGTAGCCCGACAAAAAGAGGAAAGAGAGAAGCACTGGGAGGCTAAGAAGAAGGAGAGGGCTTTGGCGAAGTCTACACAAATTGGTCAATCGAGCAAGCCTAATCAGAATGCTAAACCAAGCCAGGGCAATAATCAAGGATCCCAGCAAAACAAGAGGAAAGGCAATTTTTCTGGAAATCGCCAGGGAAATAATCGAAACCAGCAGCGAAGGACAGCTAGAAATGCGGAATCCAATGTACAAAATTGCCCTACATGCGGGAAGAGACATTCTGGGCAATGCAGATTTGGGCCACTTGTTTGCTATGAATGTGGAAAGGAAGGCCATTATGCCAGGAACTGTCCAAACAATAGGCAGAGTGGACAAGGCACTTCCCAACAGCACTAGACATGCCCACAAGCTCATTCCCTTCAGGCTAGAGTTGAAGAGTCCCTACTAAGGCCGCAACGCCAGGAGCGTGTGCCACGTGCTGATGCTCGTGTGATGGCCTACAACAAAGAGGATGCAGAGGCAGGAACATCGAACGTAGTGACAGGTCAACTCACTGTCGCTAGTCATGTAGCCTCTGTACTGTTTGATTCCGGTGCTACGCATTCTTTTGTTTCCTATGCATTTGCTGACAAGATAGGGTTTCCTAAGGACTATATGGGAAAATTATTTAAGACAGCTTTACCCTCTGGGGAAGTATTGTTGTCCAATTACTGGCTACCTCATGTACCAGTATATGTGGCAAATAGGGAACTATATGCGGAGTTGATCGTAATGAAGATCGTGGATTACGATGTGATTCTAGGCATGGATTTCCTAGGGAAATACCGAGCTACAATCGACTGTCGAAATCGAAAGATAGTATTTCAACCCGAGGAAGAAGAGAGTTTTGAGTATATCGATACTTCTTAAAAACCCGGGACGATGATGATCAGTTCGCTGAGAGCGAGCAAACTGATAGCCAGTGGTTGCATGGGATATCTGGCATATGTGGTGGATACTACAGAGGAACAGAAGCTTCAACCTGAAGATGTTCCCGTTGTTAATGAATTTCTTGATGTATTTCCGGAAGAGTTACCAAGGATACCTCCAGAGAGAGAAATCTCATTCGAAATTGAGTTGATGCCTGGAACGGCACCTATTTCCAAAGCACCATACCGCATGGCTCCAGTGGAGTTAAAAGAGCTGCAGGAACAATTAAAGGAGCTTTTGGATAAAGGATTCATCAGACCGAGTTATTCTCCGTGGGGTGCACCTGTGTTATTCGTCAAGAAAAAGGATGGAACATTCAGTTTGTGCATTGATTACCGAGAGTTGAATAAGGTTACGATCAAAAATAGGTGTCCGTTACCTAGAATTGATGACTTATTCGATCAGTTAAAAGGCACAGCGGTATTTTCCAAGATCGACTTACGATCAGGATATCACCAGCTGAGAATTAAAGAAAGTGATATTCCTAAGACGGCGTTTAGGACTCGTTATGGTCACTACGAGTTTCTTGTGATGCCATTTGGATTAACAAATGCACCGACAGCGTTCATGGATTTAATTAACAGAATCTTTAAAGAGTGTTTGGATAAGTTTGTCATTGTATTTATTGATGACATTCTTATATACTCAAAGACTCATGAGGAGCACCAGGAGCATCTGAGGATCGTGCTGAATACGATAAGGAAGCATCAACTGTATGCCAAATTCTCAAAATGTGAGTTTTGGCTGGACAGAGTACATTTCCTCGGACATGTTGTATCCCAGGAAGGTATTGCTGTAGATTCGACGAAAGTAGAGGTAATTAACCAGTGGCCTGCACCCAAGAGTGTGATGGAAATACGCAGCTTCTTGGGGTTAGCTGGTTATTATCGACGATTTGTAGAGGGATTTGCGCATTTAGCTGCACCTCTTACTGCTCTTACACGCAAGGAAAAGAAGTACGAGTGGACTATGGAATGTGAAAGAAGCTTCCAGGAGTTAAAGAGACAGCTGACAAGCACACCAATCCTTACACTTCCCACTGAAGGGGAGAAGTTTGTAATCTATAGTGATGCATCCAAAGTAGGATTGGGAGCAGTCCTAATGCAAGGCGGCAAGGTGATTGCCTATGCTTCCCGTCAATTAAAGGATCATGAAAGGAATTACCCTACGCATGACCTTGAACTTGCTGCAGCAGTGTTCGCACTTAAAATTTGGCGACACTATCTCTATGGAGCTCAGTGTCAGATTTTCACAGATCACCAAAGCCTGAAGTATTTCTTCACGCAAAAGGAGCTCAATATGCGACAAAGAAGATGGTGGGAACTGGTGAAGGATTATGATTGTGAAATCCTATACCATCCAGGAAAGGCCAACCGTGCAGCGGATGCTTTAAGTAGAAAGTCTACCATATCGCACCAGCTACCGATAAAAAGGCTTCCGAAGCCATTGCAGCAAGAGATAAATTCTTTGAACTTGGAGTTGATATCTGGAAGACTAGCTGCACTCCAAGTGGAATCATCGTTGTTTGAGGATATAAAGGAAGCTCAAAGATGAGACCCAACAATGACAAGTTCTCAGGAAGGAATTTCCAAGGATGGAATGATCCTTTATCAAGGAAGGATAAATGTTCCAGCTGACGAGGAACTCAGAAGACGGATCATGTCAGAAGCCCACGAGACACCCTATTCGATTCATCCCGGAGCTAGCAAGATGTATCAGGACTTGAAGTTACAGTTCTGAAATTCGTGAGCAGATGCATGACCTGTCAAAGAATCAAAGCGGAACATAAACATCCAGCAAGAAGATTGGAACCTTTGGAGATTCCTGAATGGAAATGGGAACACATTACGATGGATTTTGTAGTGGGACTTCCAAAAACCCGAGAAGGTTATGATGCCATCTGGGTTATTGTGGACAGACTGACCAAGACAGCACGGTTTATAGCTGTTAAGATGACTTTTTCGTTGGAAAAGTTTGCTCAGTTGTACGTAACTCATGTCGTCAGATTACATGGAGTACCAAAATCCATTGTATCAGATCGAGATGTGCGATTCACTTTGAATTTCTAGAAGTGTGTGCAAGAAGCCATGGGTACTGAATTGAAACTCAGTACGGCATTTCATCCGCAAACAGACGGACAGTCGGAGAGGACAATTCAGACGTTAGAGGACATGCTTTGAGCTTGTGTAATGGATTTTGTGGGAAATTGGAACGAGAAGTTAGCATTAATTGAATTCTCATACAATAATAGTTACCAAGCTTCTATAGGCATGGCACCTTATGAGGCTTTGTATGGACGGAAATGCAGATCACCCCTACACTGGTATGATTTGCGAGAGAAGCAGTTGCATAAGACGGATTTCATAAAAGAGACTTCCGATGCAGTTGCTAGAATTCAGCGTCAAATTAAAATTGCGCAAAGCCGACAAAAGAGTTATGCGGACAAGAGGCAGAGATCCTTAGAGTTTGATGAAGGAGACTTCGTGTTTCTTAAGGTATCACCTATGAAGGGGATTATGCGTTTCGGTAAGAAAGGGAAACTAAGTCCAAGATATATTGGACCTTATGAAATTATCGAACGCATTGGAAGGGTCGCGTACAGATTAGCGTTACCTTCTGAATTGTCAGCAGTGCATAATGTATTTCATGTGTCGATGTTGAGAAAGTATATACCAGATCTGTCCCATGTGTTGAAGCATGAGCCTATTCAAATCCACGAGGATTTGACATATGAGGAACAACCTATTCGAGTACTGGCTCGTGAAGAGAAAGTACTGAGGAATAAGACAATCCCACTAGTGAAGATTTTGTGGAAAAATCACAACATTGAAGAAGCTACGTGGGAACGAGAAGACGAGATGAGGAGTTTATACCCCCACTTGTTCTAATTTTCGAGGACGAAAATTTTATAAGGAGGGGTGAATGTGACAACCGGGAAATTTAGGCAATTCTCGGAAGAAAATGTACAAATGTATGTATATAACAATTTGTACTATTTAAAGAGTGAAATAAATGTATTTATATTGTTTAGAATATATGAAAATGTTCTAACAATACTGACGAGTAAGAATTCAGTGTTGGAAAAATTCACTGAGTTGAAACAGGTGAAACGGTGTCAAAACCGGCATTGAAAACCCTAACCGGGGCACTAAAGGACGGAAAACTTCCGGGATTGATTTTGATCAAACGGAAGCAGTTTAAATTGATCCAACTGCACAGGAGACCTCAGGAACCTGCCGGGACGATTTCAGGAAAATTTCGGCTCGAACCGGTATAGGTCAAAAAGTAGTCAAATTAATGTGAATAGTAAAAGTCAAAGTCAACATATGCTTTTGCATTTATGACATCATAAATCCATTTAATAAATGGAAGGAAAATGGTGGTTGGTAGCATTAATGGCCATGATTTAGTTGCTTTTTGATCTAAAGGCCAGATTTGGCCAAAAATCCACCATTTTAATTTTTGAAAAATATAGAAAGAATTAAGCTTGAAATGTGGTGAATTTTGATTGGTTGAAAGCCAAATTAATTGGCTTTTTGGTTGGTTAAGTCGGCAACTTTTGGGAACAAAGTGGCCGAAACACATTTGCAAGCCAAAACATAACAAAATTTTTTTTTTCTAAGTATTCCATGGGAGTACGTGAGCAACCAAAGAGAAACCAAGTGATTTCTTCAAGGTTTCTTCACAAAATTGGTGTCAAACCTTTCATTGAAGTTTAAGGAAGCAAGTGAACAAGGTAACTCTCCATGGTTTGAAATTTTTCTTGATTTTTCTTTAAGAAATCCGTGTAATGAATAGTGTAGAGGATGGAAAATTTTTGGGTTGTTTTGATTGATTTGGTGCTTGGGTTTTGTTAATGGTGTAATTAGGATAAAAACCATGCATTTGGTTTAAAGAAAAACCAAATTTTGGTTGGTTTTCCAAGGGTAAAACCGTGGGTTACCAAGAGTAATCAATGAGAAATTTTTGTGGTTCAAGTGTTAATATGCTTTAAATCATAATTTGGTCTAATGTAAAGCATGATTTGCATCATGGAAAGCTTGAAAAAAAATGTGGTGTGAACTACCCTAATATGCCCGTGGGTTAATTAGGGTTTGGTGAAAAAATTTTGCATGGTTTACTTGATGTTTGGATGATTTAAATCATGCATTTTATTATGTAAAGGATGGAATTGTGATTGAAAGCAATAAAAGAAAATTTGGGGTATGTTTCTCTAAATGTGGCCGTGGGTTGTAAGGAACCCTAGGAATTGTGTTGAAAAATGCAATGAAATTGGCTTGAAAATGTGTTAGGAAATGACATTGAAATAGCCTAAAATTTGGTGGAAAATTTGAAAAGTTTTGGTTAGGTTTTGAGTGTAAAAACCGAGACCAAAACTAAGGGCAAAATTGAAAAAAATTTTGTGTAATGTAGTTCAAAATGAGAATTTAATTTTGTGAGCTTTTATGTAAACGTTTGGAAAACTTTTACATAAAATAGGCTTGTAGTATAGTACGTGACAGGCGGTAGCCTTAAAATTACGTCGAAATGCTGCCGAAATTTCAAAAACGGCATTTGGGGTAAAATGGAAATTAAAAATAAAAGTTTGGGGTTGGGTCGGAAACCCGAGTCCCTAACAGAAAATTGAATAAGGGAACCTAAGGGGTGGTTCATGAATAGTAACCCGTCTCCTTGAAAATGTAAAACGTGAGTGAAACTGAAAAACCGACCCCGAGGGGGGACGTTTTTGGAAACAAAATAAAAGTCCGAGTCGGGAACGGAAAATCCGAACCTCGGAGACCTAGATCGGGAATGTCTAGATGAACGTTTTAAATACTAGTGAAACATCCATTTGAGACTCCGAAACGATAGAAAATCACTAAACCGACGTAAGGGTCGGGATAGTGCTTCCCGAGGGTCGGGAAAGTGAAAAGCGAAAATAAAATAGAAATGAACCCGGTAATGATTAGAAAAGAGTAAGAAAAGTTCCTGAGAGCCAAAAATGTAGTCTGGATTGAGAAAATTCCGTCAGGGGTAAAATTGCAATTTTGCCAAAATATAGGGGCAAAATCGTAATTTTGTAAAAGTTGAGAAAAATGGGGAAAATGATAAATAAAGCCTAAAAAGTTATAAATAGGTTTAATTTAAGCTTTTTAATGAAAAATAAAAGCTATACATGGAAATGAAATTAACAGACAAGGTTTTGTCTGTAGAATCCAAAAATCGACCTACAAGGACGGTGATCAAAGATCCAAGAGAGAAAAAGGGAAGAGACCGATAAGGTAAGTTCAGACATTTACCTGTCTGCAACATATAGCATTATTATTGCTAACTTTGATGTACTAACTATAAGTTAGGTACATATGTGCTACGGGCATTACTATAGAGTAGAGAGAGAGACGTAATGTGCTATGGGCACTATTGAGAATGGACACATTATTAATTCTGCTTCGGGCACTAGAGCGAGGTTAATGAAACTCACTCCCCTAAAATTAAAATGTGAAGCATTCCCAACCACGGGACAATGTGAAGTCATCGGGTTAGAACTTTAAAAAGTCGGTAATGAAACCACTTTATGGCGTACCAGCCTTCCATACAGGGAGGTACTTTTGCCTTCGGGGCTATGAGATTAAGGCTGTGGAGGTCAGCACTGATGTACCGCTCCCAGTCATGTACAATTTTGCCTTCGGGGCTATGAGACTAAGGCTGTGGAGGTCAGCACTAATGTACCGCTCCCAGTCATGCGCACTTAAATGGTATTGCCAACCTGAGCTCAAAACCAGAATATAATGAAAGATAATTACCTAAAACAGAAACTATGCCATAATTGAGCATAAGACAGTTTCGTGAGGGTACTAACATCGCGGTAGATGTACTGTTGTGACACTGTGTTGTGGTCAAACTTACTATTCATGTATGAATAGTGGTCAACGAAACTATTCATGATGAATAGTATTATTCATAGAAATTTTATTTCTTGCATGTTTGAACTTACTGAGCCTGTAGCTCACCATTTTTGCTTATGTTGCAGGTAAGCGACCAGCTCAGTAGCTTGTTTGACTGGATGGCGGACGGGATAGCGTGTGTCAAATGGGATAAATGGGCGAGGGATATGGTCCTGCCAGAGTCTTTCCACTGAACGATAAAAGGGAAGGGAAAAAGAAAACAGTTCTTTTGTAATAGTATATATTTTACGAAAGTACTGTATTATGTAAATTACTTTGTACGTGCCAACAAAGTAAATAGTGGGAAATGTTTTACATGATGTTTAAAGAAAAAAAAATTTTCCCCAAAAACGTCATGATTTACTGAGAGAGAGATTAGCCGGCGACCCATGAGAGTACAATCTATCGCAGTTAGCGATAAAGCTTAACTGTAATAGTATTGTATGATCTCTACAAGGGGCGGGCCGCCACAGAAAAACCATGTATTATAGGCTGTTTTAAAGGGAGAAAAATCAATTTTTGTTTCATGCATTTTGGTTGAAAATTGCGAGTGATGTGTGATTAAGTGAAACAAGAAATAAGTGCATGAAAAAATCAAGTTATATGAGTGTTTTTCTTTCATCAAAACCGTGGGTTATTAAGGTTTGGAATGATGAAATTTTCATGTTATTTTGGTTGATTTTTTATGTTGAAAATCATGTCAAAATGTGAAGAAAGAAATAGATGAAATGTGATTGAAAAACTTTCAATGTTAGTGTTGTTTTTCAATCCAAAACCGTGGAGAATAATGAGGAAAAATGAAACTTTATGTTGTTAATTTCATATGGTAAATGTGATGTTAATTTTGTGTAGAAAACAAGAAAGAAAAAATGGAAATGAAACCAAAATTTTGAGGTTGATTTTCCAAGGAAAATCCGTGGACAATGCATGGAATTTTGGAAAGTTATGTTAGGGTTTTGTGGTGAAAAATGAATGTGTTAGTGTGGAAAACAAATAAGGAAGATTTGAGTCATAAAACAAAAATTTTTGCTTAGGGTTTTTGAGGAAAAACCGTGTATAAGTTTAATGGAAAATGAGAAAGTTTTGTTGAGTTATGTAATGTGTGATTTAAGTATAACAAAAAACCGGGCCTGAAAGTGATAAAGAACGGGTTGAAATTCCGTTAAAAATGAGCAAGTTTTGTGATGAAATTTTATGTAAAAAGTTTGTAAGTTTTATGTAAAATTAGGTTTTTGGTATAGTACTTAGCAGGGTAGAATAGGATAGATGGTTTCGAGGCGTTTCCTAGCCGAGAACCTAGAAATTCAGCAGAAATGCTGCCGAAATTTTCAAAACGCCCAAAGGGCAATTTGGTAAACGAGAGGTAAAAAGTAGGGTCGAGAACCGGAAACCCGAGCCCCTCGGAAACCTAAGCTAGAGAAGAGAAAGGGACGAGAATATAACTTGTAAAACAGTCATTTGAGGTCCCGAAGAGCTAGAAAAACAAGAAACGACCCTGAGGGTCGGGTAAATAGTAACCCAAGCGTTTTTACAGAAAATATCGTAAAAGCTTGGGAAAACTTAAGAAACGTTATTTTAAGACTTTTGGGATCAAAAAATCCGGATAAAATGATAAAATGAGGATTTCTTAGTTTATAGTCCCGTCAGTGGCAAAATGGTCATTTTGACCAAAATTTTCTAGATTGTCAGAAAAAGGTCGTAAAAGCCTCAGAACAATTTTACTAAAATTCTAAAGGCTAAAATAGAGTGGTAAGTCAGAAAAACGAGGGAAAAACCCATTAAGGACGAAATGGTCATTTTACCAAAAGGTAGGTGTAAAACGGTCATTTTGTCAAAAAGTTCAGAAAAGTGATATTAAGGCCCAGAATAGTAGCTTATACAGCAGAATGATTCTAGAATTTAAAATATGAATCCTAAAATAAATAATTAAGAATTTCAATTAGAAATTTTATACTTTCACTATATTTTAGATATGAAGTAAATAGTAAAAATAACCGCAATTTATTTTGATTATAGGAAAGCAACCAAAAGGCGAGTTAAGGAAGCCGGTTGACTCAGGAAAGGAATTGCTAGTAAAATACCGGTAAGTTCAGATATTTATTTGTCTACAGCATGAATTTACTCAGTATGCTTATGTGATATAGATGACAAAAATTTAGTAGTCAGGTGCGGTAGGCACACTAACATAAGATATAAAATCTTAAGAAAACTACAGAATAAATTACAGAGAGTTCCGACCCAGGAGATAGCATAATTGCCACCGGTCAGGAACCACCAGAAATTCAGTAATTAAATCAGTATTGGCGTACCAACCTCCCACACAGGTGGAGGTTTCTCATATTCCAGTTACAGTTACAGTAGGACTCCAAACTGCAGGTGACGAGTCCCGGGTTTGGATGTCTAATATTTTCAGGCTGTAGAGGATTGACTAGTAGGTCGCTCTCTAGAGTCCCTCTCAGCATTATGCGCACTAGGTACAACCAATTCAGGGGCCTAATAGTAGAATTTAGTAACAGATAAAGACTTAAGATTTCAGAACAGTCATAATTGAGCATAAAACGTACTAACAGATTATGCAGTAGTTTAGATACCAGTTGATGTGAATAGTGCCAATCAAAGTCAACCTTACTATTTATGGTCAAAGTCAAAGTTACTATTCATATAAATAGTGCATTTTCAGGATTTTGTGATTTATGTTCTTGCATGTATGTTTGAACTTACTGAGCTTGTCGCTCACCAGTTTATTCATGTTGCAGGTAAGAAACTTGTACACCAGTAGACAGAGGATGGACGAAGGGCGGGATTGCATCTGCCTTCAGGGCTGGGTAAGGGAAATGGTCCTGCTGCTGTTTTCCGCTGAGCAGAGTTTGAGCAGATTAAAAGTGTTATTTTGAGAGCAGATTTTAAGTTGTATTTTGAAAATATATCATGATGTAAATTATGTACAACCAGTAAAACAGTAGTATATCCAATGTTGTATGTTGTTTATATTTTTACAGTTCAGACTCACCAACAGTTTAAGAAAAAAATCCCTTGGTTTTCAGATTAAAAATCATTTTAACTACAATTAGTAATTTTAACAAGAACAAGTTACAAGTAAGATGCCAGTGATCCATTAAGGTAACTGTGATGCCCCCTGATTCTGACCACCCGCAATCGTCATGAATCGATTCTACGGCCGACCAAGACGACTCGTGTGCCAAATTTGGGTTGTCAGTTTTAAACTCTTTTTCTCACAACTCTTAATTATTAGGGCCTAAAATTTCACCCATAATTTATTTTTCTTTAATACATACTTTTTCTTAAGAAAACCATGTAAAATACAATACTAACTTTTATATGTCTTTATGAAGTACAACATAATATACAACATATAATATATATGTACTGTATATTTTGTTTTCAACACATTCTCTTTAATTCATTAACTTTAAAAGCTCAGCGGAAAACTTATGGCAGAACCAGGTCCACGGTGAGTTCCTTATCCCTTGACACGCTCGCATCCTGCCGCCATTCAGAAATCTATTGGACAGGTTTCTTACCTACAACATGAACAAACTGGTGAGCTAATAGGCTCAGTAAGTTTAAACATACTCAGTAAGAATCATACAGATTCAAAAACACTGAAAACTCAATTTCTTATGAATAGTACTATTCACCATGAATAGTACTCAATAGTACTATTCACCGTTCAGTACTATTCATCATGAATAGTGACTTCAACTTTTGACCGATGAATAGTAACAGTTATCCTAACTGATTACTATTTACTTTACCCTAACAGGGTACTATTCGCATATCCTAACCGAAATCGCTACACTTAGCATAAACTTCGGTTATGCTTAATTATGATTTTTATCATTTTATTGATTGTTCATTCTCTATTTACTTTATAGTATAGAGCTCTGTTTATGGCAGTACCGATAATTATCTTTGCGCGCTAACTGGGAGGGCTTAGGGAGCGATCCTAGAGCATCAGCCTCCACAGCCCTTATATCCCCATAGGACCTGAGAAACCTCCACCACTATGTTGGAGGGGTGGTACACCTTAATGGTTTCATTACCATCTTTCAATTATAGTTTTGACCAAGTGATATTAGTCATCACCTTAAGGTCACTATCCTTCATTGCCCGTAGGTCTTACATATTCTCTTTATCTGGGATATGTTATACTAACTAATCCCCAATTGTCCTTTAGACTTTATATCTAGAGTACATTCAGTATAAATAAAATAACACAATATTTCACGTTGCAGACATGAAAATGCTTGAACTTACCAATATTACGCTAGTGTCCACTTCCGGAACTCCTTCGCAGCTCTATCTCTATTTTGGGTTCTTACAGACATAATATTGTCTGTTAATACCCTATATTAATTATCACTTTTAAATATACATTCATTTTACTTAACACTTCAACACATTTAAATTTTGTCCCACTACACGCCCGTGTCCCAGCCCGTGTACCTCTAGGGTTTACTCTACATGGCCATGTTGTTTACTATCTAGCCGTGTAACTGTACACGGCTTGATACATACCTGTGTACCTCTCGGGTTGTAAATTCTTTTTCCTATACACAGCCATGTTATTTATTATCTGGCCGTGTAACTGTACACGGCTTGATACACACCCGTGTTCAAGCCCGTGTACCTTTCGAATTGAAAAATTCTTCATGTACACGGTCGTGTATTTCTTCTACACGCCCGTGTTCTTCAAACTTTTTAGATTTTTAACTCTAAAACCTTTATTTTGAGTCTTAGAATTTTATTTAAGTTATTCTAGATCTTTTAGGGTCCTTTCCGAGCCTTTCGGGAATTTTTGGTCAAAATGACCTTTTTACCCCTAACGGGTCTCGGGACTATAACTATTCCGTTCTATCATTTTTCTCCAATTTTCCAAGCCCAATTATTTTAAAATAATATTCCCTAGGCTTCTGTATCAATTTACAGCTTAAATTGCTGCAAAATCTCAATTTCATTTTTCCCGGCCCTCAGTTACTATTCATCCATCAGCTAGGGTCGTTTCTCGTTTTTCGAGCGTTTTGGAGCCTCAAATGGCCATTTCACTACTCTTAAAACGCTTTTCATCCCGTCCTCGGTCCTCGAGAGGCTTGGGTTTCCTATCCCGACCTAAATTTTTCCCTCGTTTTCCAAAATACCCCTAACATGAATTTTTTTTCCTGTTTTAGGCATTTTAGTCTTTTAGGGTCGGTTTACTATTTCTTTTGGATTGGTTTTCCATTTCTAACCCTAATCTACTGAGGGGTCCCGGTTTCCTTCCCGAGTCTAATATTTTTACCCCTCATTTCCCAAAATGCCCTTATGCCGATTTTAAAAATTTCGGCAGCATTTCCGCTTATATTTTAAGGTTTCCTGGCATTAGGTATGCCTTAAAACCTTTGTACCTGCCACGTACTATACCGGAGGCCTATTTTATACAAAGTTTCCAAACTTTGTATAAAAATTTTTCACATAATACAATATTCAAGAATTAATACAAACAACAATATTTTTCTTTCAAACTAGCCTCATTTTACTAGTTAATCACACCAAAATAATTTTTCATCACAACATATCACCCTTAGGTTTTCAAATGTATAAAACAACATCAAAACCTAACAAAACATTCATTCTAACCCTAGCATAGCCACAGATTTTCATGCATAAACACATAGAAAATCTTGTTTTCTTTCTTAGGGTTTTTATCAATATTTTTCAATACTAAAAATTTCCATATCGTAGTGTTCATTACCCACGGTTTTAGCGTGAAAATTTCACCAAAATTTTCTTATTTCTTGATTCTAATTCATGCTTAATTCAACATATAATTGAATAAACATAAACACTAAACCAAAACATCAATTCTCATACATTTTTCACACCCCTAATGCCACGAATTTTCAAGGGAAACATGCAAAATTTTTGCTTGTTTCTAAACCCTAATTCATGCATCAAATTCTACAACATCATATCATCAACAAAACAAACATTTTTCAATGTTTTTCCACACTTCAAACCCATGGATTTTGTAAAGAAAATCAATGAAAAATGCTTCAATTTTGAAGCTTACCTTAACTAGTTGATGGCTTGATGTTGGAAATACAATGCAACCTAAGTATGGTGTGAAATTTTCAACAAAAATTTTGGCTTACAAGGGTTCTTTAGCAAATTTTTCCAATAATTTGCTAATTGTTCAAGGACTAAAAAGAAAGGATTTTGGGGCCAAAATCAAATTTTTTTCTTTCTTTCTTTCCAAGTGGCTGAATGGCCTTTCTCAAATTTTTTTAAAAAAATTTAAATGGCTTTTTGGCATGATCTTGGCCATTGATCATAGAATAACCTAATCTAAACCATACACCTTTCAAAATTACTTTCCAAATTAAAGAAAATAATTTTTCTTTATGACATAATCATGGTGATGTCATCCTACTGTTTATATTAATTCACTAATTAATTCGTGGTTAATTTTTGACTGGAGTCTGATCCGAGCGGAACTTTACCGAAATCGCATAGGCGGGTTCAGGGCACCTTTGGTGCGATCGATTTGTCTTATTTTGCTTCCATTTGATCAGAATTCTCTATCGTAAATTTCCATCATTTTCGTGCATCTCAATGCATTTTCTAGGGTTTTCGGCTCTGATTTCGAACCGTTTCACCCAATTATGTTCGGTAAGATTTTTCATCCTCGAACTCATACACTTTAACACTGCCAGAATATTTTTACACTATTCACAACAGTATTAAAACATAACTTTTTCATATTTTATTCATTAAAATTGTTATATACATACAATTTTGACCTACTCCGAGAATCTAAAATTCCCGGTTATCATATTCACCCCTCCTTATAGAATTTTGGTCCTCAAAAATTTAGAACAAGTGGGGGTACAAATTTCTAATTTCATCTTCACGTTCCTATGTAGCCTCTTCAATGCTGTGATTTCTCCACAGTACTTTGACTAATGGGATTGTTTTGTTCCTTAGAACTTTATCTTCGCATGCCAGAATCTGAACAGGTCTTTCCTCATAGGTCAGGTCTTCTTGAATCTGGATCGGTTCATGTTTCAGCACATGGGACGGATCCGATATGTACTTCCGTAGCATCGACACGTGAAACACATTATGTACTGCCGACATTTCTGGGAGTAACACCAATCTATAAGCGACTTTACCAATGTGTTCGATGATCTCGTATGGCCTAATATATCTTGGACTCAGTTTCCCCTTCTTCTCGAACCGCATTATTCCTTTCATTGGTGATACTTTTAGGAATACGAAATCCCCTTCATTGGACTCCAGGGATCTTCGTCTCTTGTCCGCATAGCTCTTCTATCAGCTCTGGGCTATCTTCATCCATTGCTGTATTTTTGTAACTGCATCCACTATCTCTTGTACAAAGTCCATTTTATGTAGTCGTTTCTCTTGTAGGTCATACCAGTGAACCGGTGATCTACACTTCCTTCCATACAGAGCTTCATAAGGTGCCATACCTATCGAAGCTTGGTAGCTGTTGTTATATGAAAACTCTACCAATGAAAGTTTCTCATTCCAGCTTCCCGGGAAATCTATTGTACATGCATACAACATGTTTTCTAGCATTTGAATGGTTCGCTCAGATTGCCCGTCTATCTGCAGATGAAATGCTATGCTCAATCGCACTTCTGTTCCCATAGCTTCTTGTACACATGTCCAGAAGTTTGAAGTGAATCGTGGATCATAATCTAACATGATGGATTTAGGAACTCCATGTAGCCTGACTATGTGGTTAACATATAAGCTCGCTAACTTTTCCAACGAGAAGGTCATTTTTACTGCAATGAACCTTGCTGTCTTTGTCAGTCTGTCTACAATAACCCAGATGGCATCATAGCCCTCTCAGGTCTTCGGTAGTCCTACCACAAAGTCCATTGTGATATGTTCCCATTTCCATTCAGGAATCTCTAACGGCTCTAACTTTCCAACTGGATGACGATGTTCAACCTTAACCTTTTGGCATGTCATGCATCTGCTTACAAACTCAGCTATATCCTTCTTCATCCCTTTCCACCAGAATTGTAGTTTCAAATCTTGGCACATTTTGCTAGCTCCGGGATGTACTGAGTAGGGCGTTTCATAAGCTTTAGCCATAATTCACCTTCTTAATCCTTCATCATTTAGAATTTGAATTCTCCCCTGATGTAGGATTAATCCATCTTCAGACGCTTCCTCCTGTGAACTTTCTAGCTTTAGATCTTGTTTCTGAGCTTCTCTGATATCTTCATACAATGTTGACTCCAGTTGTAACACAGCTAGCTTTTCGGTTATTAGCTCCATCTCCAGCATGTTGATTTCCTTCTATAATGGCTTTGGAATTTTCCCAATCGGTAGTTGCTGTGGGACAGTAGATTTCCTACTTAACGCATCTGCAATGCGATTGGCTTTTCCTGGGTGATAGAGGATTTCACAATCATAATCCTTTACCAACTCTAGCCATCTCCTTTGCCACATATTTAGCTCTTTCTGGGTGAAGAAGTACTTTAGACTCTAGTGATCAGTATAAATTTGACACTGAGCTCCATATAGATAGTGTCGCCAGATTTTTAACATGAACACTACTGCAGCAAGCTCTAAATCATGCGTGGGATAATTCCTCTCATGGTCCTTTAATTGACGCGAGGCATAGGCAATCACCCTGTCACCTTGCATCAGGATGGCTCCTAATCCCAATTTCGAGGCGTCGCCGTATATTATGAACATCTCCCCTTCAGTCGGAAGTGTAAGTATTGGCACACTCGTTAGTCGTTTCTTCAGCTCTTGGAAGCTTTTCTCGTACTGTTCAGTCCATTCATACTTCTTTTCCTTACGTGTAAGTGCTGTGATAGGAGCAGCAAGTTTGCGTAAATCCTTCAACAAATCTTTTATAATAACCGGCTAGACCTAAGAAACTTCGTATCTCCATCACGCTCTTAGGTGTGGGCCATTCATTGATCACCTCTACTTTCACAGGATCCACAGCGATTCCTTCCTTAGAAACCATGTGTCTAAGAAAATGTACTCTATCCAGCCAGAATTCACATTTGGAGAATTTGGCATAGAGTTGATGCTCCCTTATTGTCTGCAACACAACTTTCAAATGCTCCTCATGCTCTTTGCGAGTCTTTGAATATATGAGAATGTCATCGATAAACACAATGACAAACTTATCCAGATATTCCTTAAAGACTCGATCCATCAAGTCCATAAAAGCTGCGGGTGCATTTGTTAACCCAAACGGCATCACAAGGAATTCGTAATGACCGTAGCGGGTCTGAAATGCGATTTTATGGATGTCACTCTCCTTGATCTTCAGTTAATGATATCCTGATCGCAGATCAATCTTGGAGAATACTACTGTGCCTTTTAGTTGATCGAACAGGTTGTCAATTCTAGGTAATGGATACCTATTTTTGATAGTGACCTTGTTCAACTCTCGATAATCGATGCACATCCGAAATGATCGATCTTTCTTCTTAACAAACAGCACTGGAGCACCCCATGGGGAATAGCTCGGGCGTATAAATCCTTTGTCAAGAAGTTCCTTCAGCTCCTCCTACAACTCTTTTAACCCTGCCGGTGCCATCCGGTACGGTGCCTTTGAGATAGGGGCAGTTCCTGGCATCAGCTCGATCTCAAAGGAAATTTCTCGTTCAGGCGGCAATCCTGGTAATTCCTCTAGAAAGACATCAATGAATTCCTTCACAATAGGAATGTCTTTGGGTTGGAGCTTTCGTTCTTTCATCACGTCCAATACACATGCTAGGTATCCGGCACAACCGCTAGACATCAGCCTCTTTACTTCTATTGAGTTGATCATTATCTTCTTTGATCTGCGTGACGTATCGACGTACTTAAATCCCTATTCTTATTCAGGTTGAAATCTAATTTTCCGCTTCTGGCAATTGATCTTGGCTTGATACTTCCCTAAGAAATCCATTCCTAGGATTACTTCGTAGTTGGCAAGCTCCATCACAATCAATTCTATAAACAATTCCCCATTTGCCACAATTATTGGCACATGCGGTAACCAATAATTGGACATCAGGACTTCCCATAAGGGTAGTATAGTTCTAAACGTCATACCCATATTGTCTTTAGGATATCCTATCCTATTTGCAAACTAGTATGAAATGAAAGAATGCGTAGCTCTAGAGTCAAATAATACAGACGCCAAATTATTAGTGACAGAGAGCTAACCTGTCACTACATTTGATGCTCTAGCTTGTGCCTCTTCCTTCGTATACACCATGACCCTAGCATCCGCATGGGGCAAGCGTTCTTGTCTTTCTTGTCTCTCAGAATGGGATGACCCTTCAGCTTTGGCCTGTAATAAATGTGCTTGGGGATGTTGTTGTGACTGAGACATACCTTGCACATTCTGCCTATTTTCTGGACAGTTTTTGGCAAAGTGATCGTCCTTCCTACATTGAAAACAAGCATTTAGGGCCAATCTACATTGACCCGCATGTCTTTTCTTGCAGTTTACACAGTCTCGAATCATAGGGCTAGTATTATTGTTTGTTCTCCTCTGCTGGTTCCTATTCCCAGAATTATTTCCTTTTCTCTTCCCCTGGGATTGCTGACCAGGAGTACTTGGCTGCCCAGCCTTGACATTTGAACTCAACTTGTTGCTTTGTCCAACTTGAGATCCAGCTTGTATGGCTTTGGTCAAGACCTTTTCCTTCTTCTTCGCATCCCAGACCTTCTCTCTCTCTTCCTTCTAATGAATCAGATGATACTCTACCTTCAGTGCACGACTAACACAATCAGATATAGTGTCAGGTGGCGTCAATCCATTGTCCACCAACGTTGAGATTTTGGGATGAAACATTCCTAGCATCTTCTGGATTTTCTCCCTCTAAGTGGTGACAGTGTATGGGCACAGTCTGGATAGTTTATGAAACTTGCTGCAGACTTTTATCACTATCATGTCTCCCTGCTTCAACTCTATGAACTCTCTTTGTTGTGGTCGCAACAGTGTCGGATTATAATATTTCTGATTGAATTCTTCTAGAAAATCCAACCAAGATATCATATACATGTTTCTCCTTAGCATAACTAACTCCCACCAGAACCTTGCATCCTTTTTTAGAACAAAGGACACACACAGAATCTTTTCCTGATCATTAAGCTCCATAAACTCTAATATCATGTGGAGTGAAGGCAACCATTCCTCGGCTTCTAGAGGGTTTGTGGAGCCCTTGAACTCTGGCGGCCTCATACGTCGGAATCTTTCATATAGTGGCTCGATATTGGCCCTAGGTTGTGGTTGGGTTCTACTACTTCTTCTGGTACCACTGGCGGCACTTCTGGTTCTGGTGCGGCCATTTGTGGTTCTTGGTTCTCCTCTTGTTCTTGTCTCTACTCCATTTGCTCGAGTCTTTGTCTTAACTTGGCATTTTCCCTCATTTGGGCTTCTATTAGGGCTTCTAGCTCATCCACTCTTTCTGATAACACTAGACGTCCTCGCATGTTCCATAGATTTCTTGGATTAACCATCTTATCCTATTTCCTAAAATCGTATAGGAATCGATCGTTAGATTTTCACAAACTTATTTTTATAACATAAGTACAAATAGTTTTGATCATCACATAATTTCAACATTTCACACATTGAACATGTCAAAATATGATTACCATTTCTTTTCATTTCAAAAGTACATCAGTTTGAAGGCTTTTCTCAAAATAGCCTTTCGATACAGTCATATATACACATATACAGTTATATATATACATTTGTACAGCACATGTATTTCTATAACTAATCTCCTAACTAAGGTTGTTCTGGGATTGTCAAAATCTCAATTGGATCCATTTCATCATCGTCCGTTTCATTTCCGGCCTCAAATGGCGTTGATCGTTCAATTGGATCTGCACCTTCTGGTTGTCTTGACGGACCAGCCTCATGGTCGTTCGCCATCGGTCCAGATCCATATAGGCGATCTAACATTGCTTCTTGTAGCAACTGTTCACGCCTCTTGTGCACCATGCGCTCCATCATCATCTCCTCTTCTGCTTTAGCTACCACGACAATAAACTCACGTAAAGTAGCAGGGTATAAAGGGGTTACCCTCTACCATAGGTCTAGGGTGAGTCCCTTCCAAAATATGTCATAAAAGTTATCATTTGTGATGTTGGGCAGAGGACACGTCCTTACAATGCTATCCTGGAATCTGACTGCATACGAGAATACAGTATCGCTCAGCATCATTTACTGTCTCTTTGCCTTCAGGACAGTCTCTGACATCTGCATAATTGGGCATGGTCGGTGGTGGCGACACTGTCCTGCTCTCAGGAAGGTCTACAACTGGTGCCGCACTCCTCTATTGAAACTGCTCCAGCATGACTTGGCAAAATTCGACCCAATCCATTGCTAGTAGCATTTCCTGATCACAATACTCCCAATATAACTGTGCGTCCTCACGGAATATGCCAATGGCCATCAAAACCCAGCAATCCTGATTTATATCATACTGACACATGATAACCTCAATGTCATGTAGCCAGTCTCGCGTAGAGATCCCCTGTTGACCTCCCTCGAATGTGGGTGGATGACTGCCTCTAAAAGCATGTACAGCTCGCACTGACACTCTAGCTCCTATACGAGCTTGATCTCCCACCAGTGGAATGTCTACTGCTACTGGTGGGTTTACGATCGGTCGTGGAAGTGGTGTTTGTACCAATGCCGGTGCTACTATCCTTGGTGCTAATAGCTCAAGTACTGATGGTCGTTGAGCAGCCCGCCGCATCATGGATGGCCTGATCACGGGTCTAGTCCATACCCAGATCAGTCCTCTCGGTCGGTATGGGTGCGGTCTCATGTAAGGTGGTCTAGTCATCTTTAAGTCCTACAAAAATATATAATCTCGAATAAATGTAAAGTTAACTAGCTTAAAGAAAGCTAACTTACTTGAATTGACGAGCAGATCGTGCTTCGTGTCAATAGGGATATTGTCAACCGCTCTGATACTAACCTGTGATGCCTCCTGATTCTGACCACCCGCAATCGTCATGAATCGACTCTACGACTGACCAAGACGACTCATGTGCCAAATCCAGGTGGTCAGTTTTAAACTCTTTTTCTCACAACTCTTAATTATCAGAGCCTAAAATTTCGCCCATAATTTTTTTCTTTAATACATACTTTTTCTTAAGAAAACCATGTAAAATACAATACTAACTTTTATATATCTTTATGAAGTACAACATAATATACAACATATAACATATACATGTACTAAATATTTTGTTTTCAACACATTCTCTTCAATTCGTTAATTTTAAAAGCTCAGCGGAAAACTTATGGCAGGACCAAGTCCACGGTGAGTTACCTATCCCTTGACGCGCTCGCATCCTACCGCCATCCAGAAATCTACTGAACATGTTTCTTACCTGCAACATGAATAAACTGGAGAGCTAATAGGCTCAGTAAGTTCAAACATACTTAGTAAAAATCATACAGATTCAAAAACATTGAAAACTCAATTTTCTATGAATAGTACTAGTCATCATGAATAGTAGTATTCACCGTGAATAGTGACTTCAACCTTTGATCAATGAATAGTAACAGTTACCCTAACTGGTTACTATTCACTTTACCCTAACAAGATACTATTCACATATCCTAACCGAAATCACTATACTTAGCGTAAACTTTGGTTATGCTCAATTATGATTTTTATCATTTTATTGATTGTTCATTCTCTATTTACTTTCTAGTATAGAGCTCTGTTTATGATAGTACCGATAATTATCTTTACGCGCTCATTGGGAAGGCCTAGGGAGTGACCCTAGAGCATCAGCCTCCAAAGCCCTTATATCCTGTAGGCCCTAATAATTAAGAGTTATGAGAAAAAGGGTTTAAAACTGACAACCCGGATTTGGCATACGAGTCGTCTTGGTTGGCTGTAGAGTCGATTCATGACGATTGCAGGTGGTTGGAATCAAGGGGCGTCATAGTAACATTCTACCATAGTGGACTTTAGAGCTCTACTATGCTAGTACTGTAGCCTCAATTCAGGGCGGGGTGCCACAGCTGGTATTAGAGCAGTAGACCATATCCCTCAAGGCCCGATGTGCATCCCATTCATCGATCCAAGTAAGTTAATTTTATTTTATGATTAGTAGCATGTTTATTTATATAGAGTGCACCTCATGTAGGAGTGAGATGACGAGGCCACATCACTACCGACCATTATGAGACCACCTCCACCCCAACAACCGATGGTACCACCTACAGTACCGGCCAATCCAGCTAGTTCCAGAGAGGCACAGGCCATAGTTAGGGCACCAACCACTCCACCAGTATGCCATCCCCCACCAGTAGTGGTTGATATACCAGTAGTAGGTGGTCGAGACCATATTGGGCCCAGGGTATTGGCCAAGGCTACTCGGCATTTAGAGCCTATTTGCCCCCTAGTTTCGATGGAGGACATCAGTCTCCACCAGTATATGATTGGCTACACACTGTGGAGCTGATTTATCGATCGTGTGACATCAACAGAGATTATTGGGTCATTTTAGCAGTGAGTACTTTTCAGGGAGATGCCCGAGTTTATTGGGAATACTGTGATCAGGAGGCATTATTGAGGCTTAATTGGGCTGATTTTTATCGAGTCATGAGACAGCAGTTTCGTCAGAGGAGCCCAGAGTCGACCCCAGTTCCTCCAGCTAGGGAGGAGAGCGCACCACTGACATTACCTTGGATAATTGATGTTAGAGATTATTTATAGAGGATTAAGAGGTTCCAGATAGCACCAGGGGATACAGTGCTGACCTACACAGTGTGGTTCGAGGAAAATGTGGTTAAAAAGTGCCCGCTCCTAAATTTTTTTGATGAGCATTTTCGTGAGATGTTTTGGAAAGGACTCACCCCAGAGTTGAAGCACAGAGTAAGCCTGCTCCATTCTATCCCTCGACGTGATTTTATTGCTAGTGCCATTAGGATCGAGAGAGCACAAGTAAGAGAAATGCTTGGAAAAGCATCAGTGGGAGTAGATTCACAAAGAAGGGGTACTGACATGCTTATAAGGACCACCCTCTATGGCCAATGATCACGAGGCAGGTCCGTCAGGACCAAGAGGAAATGGAACTCGTAATCAGGGAACGGCTATCGGTGATGATTCAGAGGAGGAGGATGAAGACCCTGAAGAATTTTTGACAGGGCAAGATGAATAAGGTAGTCGAACCTTAAGAAGAGTGCAAATACACTCTATGTATAATATATGTATATATGCATGTATGTGTGGAAAAGCTAAGACAGATGTTGTTACAGTATATGTAAATGTTGTGTATGCTATGTATGATGTAAGAAAGTGCTATGTAATGATATGAAATGTTTTATGGTGTATGCTTTACAGTAAATGACATGTTTAAAATTTCTGTTCAAAATCCCAAAAAATTAATTATGGGAAATCTAATGATTGGTTATTTTGCAAGATTAGAAGAAAGAAGATTTAAAGAAAGAGATCAAAATGAGTACCAGAAGAGGTTGACGCCCTACATTAGCTGAGAGGTTGGAGGAAGTATAAGCTCTCCTTGAAAACCAAATGAAAGAAAATGCTGAACTACGACAGTGACTTTCCACTATAGAACAACAAAGATAGGCCCAAGAAGAGGGCAATGCTTCCCAGGTAGCTAAAACAGTACCAGCAGAGCCGCCAGTGGTCCCAGAGGTTCAGCAGCCCTAACCGAGGGTGAATCAGGAACCCTTATATGAACGATTCCATCGATGAAGCCGCTAGAGTTTGAAGGTTTCGACCCACTTGAGGTAGAGGAGTGGCTTTCTTCACTATAGAGGATCCTTGACTTCATGAATCTAACAGATCAAGAGAAGATTCTGTGCGCGTCCTTTGTGCTAAAAAAGGATGCCCGTTTTTGGTGGGATACTGTCCGCATGAGGAGAGATGTTACCAACATGACATGGGAAAAATTTCTGGAAGAGTTTAATCAGAAGTATTATGATTCAGCTGCTCTTCACTATCAATAGATTTGCTAAATTAAAACAGGGAAACCAGTCAGTGAGCAAAGTGTGTCACAGATTTGATCAGCTATCCAGGTTATGCCCATACATAGTGCCAACCGAAAGAGAAAAGATTCAAAAAATAATTGGCATGTTCAGGCTAGAGATTGCAGTGGTAGTTGACAGTGGGCCAGTACCGCCTACTTCAGTGGCAGATTGTGTAAGCAGAGCCCTCAGGGCTGAATATCACTTGCTCAGGTAGAAAGAAGAAAGAGAGAAAGTATGGGAAGCCAAAAAGAAAGAGAAGATCCTTACTAAATCAGCACAAGCAGGGATGCAGACAAGACAAGGTAGCAAATCTAGCCAAAATAGACCAAATCAGTCTAACCCTCAAGGCTCCCAACAACAGCAGGGTAAAAGAAAGGGAAATTTTTTAGGAAATAGAAGTCAGGACACCCACAATTAACAGCGGAAGACCAGTCAGGGCTCAAGGCCAAGTTTTCTCACATGTGCTATGTATGGAAGGAAGCATCCAGGCCAATGCAAAGTTGGCACTGCTACTTGTTATCAGTGCAGAAGAGAAGGACATTTTGCAAAGCACTGTCCAATGAACTGCCAGAATATCCCAGGGCCAGTGCAGCAATGCCAACAGTATCCTCCACATCAGCAACCGCCTCAAGCTCATGCATTGTAGGGAAGGATAGAAGGTGTTAGGAAATGCCCTAAGCATTAGAGACATTTTGATGTATTTATTTTGAACTGGATAATAAAATTATATATAGAGGTTATTCATTACATTACTGCTTGTCCTCATTTTATTTACATGTTAAAGTAAATGTAAGCAAATATGGCTCCCTGACTACTCGCGTTAAAACGGTTAGAATGTTGCATGCAATAGACTTTTGTATGCTAGAAGACAATGTTCTAAAGTAAACGGTCTAAACTAAGGTCTGTAGTCTATGGGGTTAGACCGAGCATCTAACTCATGTTAAGACTATTATGTTGTCTAAAGCCATGGTGGGGATGGTTTGTCTTGACTGTCTGGAGCATAGACTCCCAAGTAGAGACATAGATATGTTGCTTAGTAGTGACATATTAGACCGGGACTAACGCGTGATTGATCTACAAAGTCTGCTTTGAGTGGATCAATCTGCTTTTGACGTTCATTGTGCAGTAACCTTAATCCTGAGTGAATGAATAGCTTTATGCATATGACTTATGTACTTTGATGTTCCAATGGCTAAAGTGTCTCAGAGGTAGTAAGATTATAGACCAGTTCGTTATTAGGAAATGCCCTAAGTATTAGAGACATTTTGATGTATTCATTTTGAACTGGATAATAAAATTATATATAGAGGTTATTCATCACATTGCTATCTGTCCTCGTCTTATTTACATGTTAAAGTAAATGTTAGCAAATATGGCTCACTGACTGCTTGTGTTAAAACTGTTAGAATGTTGCATGCAATGGACTTTTGTATGCGAGAAGACAATGTTCTAAAGTTAGCGGTCTAAACTTTGGTCTGTAGTCTATGGGGTTAGACCGAGCATCTAACTCATGTTAAGACTATTATGTTGTCTAAAGCCTTGGAGGGGACGGTTTGTCTTGACTGTCTGGAGCTGGACTCCCAAGTAGAGACATAGATATGTTGCTTGGTGGTGACATATTAGACCGGGACTAAAGCGTGATTGATCTACGCAGTCCGCTATGAGTGGATCAATCTGCTTTTGACGTTCATTTTGCAATAACCTTAATCCTGAGTAAATAAACTACTTCATGTATATGACTTGTGTACTTTGATGTTCCAATGGCTAAAGCGTCTCAGAGGTAGTAAGCTTATAGACCGGTTCGTTGGGTGCATGACTTGTATACGATGAAGGGTTTGTTTGCAGATATCGGAATCATAGCTATAAGGAGTTAAAGGTATCCTCTTAAAGGCATTATACTGAATGTGAAAATGGACAAGGCCTTGGGTCGTCTGCTGGGTGGATGACTTCTTATTCACACATGGTGAATAATCATTTTCTTAATTCGGTAGTATAATGGAACTTTAAGATAGCCTGATCAGTAAGATTAAACGGACTTTGACCTAAGGCTGATCATGGATATCATATGAGGGTTTTGCATATATGACAAGGTCATTGGGTAGTAGCTTGTCACAGGCTTACGTAATACGGTATATAATTGGGAGTTCAGTTTCAGGTTTATAGTGATGTGACTCTGAAATTAGTGATCATATGATTGAGTTGTTCGGTACAGAATGATGATCATATGGAATCACGGGAGCCCGATTATATATGTCCAATCAGTCCCCCTACTAGCTTCACATAATTCCTTAACGTTTGGCAAATTGGTTTGTGTATGCTATTGGCTAGTTTATTATGCATAGATGGTGATGACACAGGATTAGGATGGTAGACAAGATTCTCTCCGGTTGGATTCAGATTTTGTTTTGGATAATAGAGTACACAATTATTCGAACTCCAAATAAAGTTGCCATGATTTTATTTGAGATTGGATTGGAGTTGTAGAAAATTATCCATGAGAACAAGAATTTGAAACACAACCGTTTTGTGGATTTTGAAATTTGAATTTTGAAATTTGAAATTTGAATTTTAAATTTGAAATTTGAATCTGAAATTTGAATTTGAAATTCGAATTTGAAATTTGAATTTGAAATTTAAATTTGAAATTTGAAATTTGAAATTTGAATTTGAAATTCAAATTTTGAATCACAGTCCAAGTGGGATTCGAATTTGTTGTGGAAAATCCACAAGGTTTGAAATTCGAATTTGAGTTGGATTTGGAGAGGATAATCTTGTTAGAATCCTACTTGAATTTTGAATCTAAATCCTCAAAAGTGGACGAAATTTTTGAGGATAATCCTCAATGGAATTTCGGTTTTTGTGGATAAGGTTCAAGAGAAGATTCAAGTTTCAATCCTAGTTGAATTTGGATTCTCTCCTTCCCTGAAAAGTGGCCGAAATTATGGAGGAAATCTCCTAGGAAAATTCGGTTATTTTGGATAAGGTTGAGATAAGATTCAAGCTTGAAAATCCAAGTGGAATTTTGATTCTCCCTTATCCTAAATGTGGCCGAATTTTTGGAGGAAAGATCTCCTAGGAAATTTCGGATTTTTTGGTTGAAAAAGGGAGATAAAATTCTAGTTAAAATCTTGTTTTGATTTGGATTGGATTTATCCTTAAAAAATCGAATTTTATTGTTGGGATTTTCCCATGGAAAAATTTAGATTTAATGGTTATGGATAAGGGAGAATATCTTTTCCTAATCCAATTCGAATTCAGAGAATCACCTCATGCAGGTCTATAAATAGAGGTCCTGCCACTCCAGTTCTCTCAGACCACAGACACTCAAGTGAGTAGGCTTATTGTTGCACAGCTCATCGTGACAATAAAGTTCTTTAGAGATCTGGGTGGTCGGAAGAAGACTACCAGTGCTAGCATACCGATCGAGGTTCAGAGTGCCCACACACTCAGCCATTCGGGAATTGGAGAATAGTAGAGAAGGCTAGTTGGTTGAAGCCTCCGGTCATTCTCCTCCTGCAAGATTGGCGTCCTTGAGGTATAGTTTTAATTGTTGTTGGTTTATTGTATATGGCATCATGAGATATTTAATGATCTAAAAATTTTTATTGTTCCGCTGCGCCACTCTGATACGTATTTATCGATTTATTTTCCTACAATTGGTATCAGAGCCATCTCATGACTATGCCATGTACATAAATTAGACAATTACTTAGTCTTTTTATTTATGTATGGATTTGATATTTAGAGAGTGGCATTCTAGGGTTCCTTTATGTTGTTATCATGGATTATGTATAAAGTATGTGGTTATTTTAATTTTTTGAATTATTATAAGTGTGCTTGTTTACACCGGTTATGGTTCCTTAGAATTTAGAAAAATTGTATCTAGGATTTTTATGTAACCATGGGAGCAGTTTATTAACACTGTAATTTTCCCATGGATTTTAATTTTTGTCTCTTAGAATTTTTATGGTTAGAATTCTTGTACACCGGAAACGGTTTAGGAAATTTTATGTAATTATTCTTGGAGGAGATTGAAGATTGAAGACCGTAATTTATTTTTTCCCAAAAGTTAAAATTGATTTAAAGGTTGAAATTTTGATTGTGTGGAAAATTTCAATTTAATTGGGATTCAAATTAATTTTTGAAGATCCTAATTGGTAAATTGGAATATGACACGAAAATCGAGACACGACCCCTCGGGATAGGCCGACGGGCCTTGGTGGGGCTGCAGCCCCTGCCCTTGGGCAGGATGGGGCTGCGGCAGCCCCTGTGCAGGCCAGCACCACCCACGGCCACAGGCTTGGCCTGCAGCCAAGGGTGGCCATGGCCTGCCCAAGGCTGGCCGCAGCCCCGCAGCCTGGGTGTGCAGCCTCTGTGCCTGTAGCCTGCTGCCTGCTGCGCCCAGCCTGGGCGTACAACCTTGCACTGCAGGCTTGGCCTGCAGCCCGGCAAGGCTGCACATAGGGGGTAGCCGTGGGCTGCCAGCCCCTTTAGGGCTGGTGGCTGCCCACGGCGGCTGCCGCCTTCGGAGGCGGCAGTACGACGGTCTAAAAATTGAAAAATTTTGATTTTTAAATTAGAAATTTAATTTTAAATCATGTTTAAAAAATATGTAATTGAAAATTTGAAAATTTTGAAATTACATATTATTACACATGATGTTTAAAATTGTTTAAAATTTGAATTGGAAATTTAAATTTGAAATTCGAATTTGGAATTTGAATTTGAAATTTAAATTTTTGGAGATTTAAATTTTAAATAATTCTTGGGATGAGAAATAAATGGAGAGGCTACATAAAGATGGATACAAGAAGACGAAACAGAATTCAAGACCCAAAGAATGCTTTGGATGGAATTTTGTAATCTTTATTTTCTTTGTTCTGGGATGGAACTATAGCTTGGTTATTCTGTCAATTATTTTTTCTATGATATGTCATGGATGTATATATATGTATTGATGGATATTTGTATGCATATTTGATAACATGTCATATAGGATAGGTGAGTGCCGCTCATACTATATTGATCATACATAATTTGTCAAAACTTGCATGTTTTTCAAAATATTGAGTGGGAGAGGGTTTCAAACAAAACCCACGGCCTCCATTGTTGATCCATATCTGAAAGCATGGTAACGCCTCGCGTCAGTTCTGCCCTGACCACACCCCTCGGTAAGTGTTTACCGCCGCTGGTATACTAGATTGGATCTCCTATGTGGAAAACGTGTTCAGGTACGATCCTATTCATGACCACCCCTCGGTGGCTTGGTAGGACGTGGATCGGGCTACGTAAACAATGGTTATACACTCAAGACTCGTTTAGTTATTAACCTTCCCTAGAAGCTCTGTTAACTAAACTGGTGGCCAAATAAGCGGTTATTAATATATGTCTTAACCTTGGAGGATTTAAGGCAACATATATTAATTGGGCAGGGTCCATGTTCTGGCTATTTGTTTTCAAGACCACCCCTCGGTGGCTTGGGGCAATAGGTGCTGAGAATTACCGTTGCAATGCTACATGTTTTTCAAGTTTCATGTAGGAACATACTTTTATGTTTTATTTGCTAAATTATCTGTATATTTGCTTGGGCTTTGTAATGATGTCTAGTATAATTTTATTTCAATTCAAAATGTCACCGACACCCCTCATTTCAATACTTACTGAGAATAAACTGAATGGCGACAATTATAAGGATTGGAAAAGAAATCTGTTAATAGTTCTCAACTGCGAGAGACACAAGTTCGTACTGGACGAACCATGCCCACCTGGCCCAAACCTGACACACCACTTGAGGAGGTCCCGGTTGCCTATACTCGTTGGAGAGAATCCAATGATATAGCTCGATGCTACATCCTTACTAGCATGACGAGTGCTTTACAAAAGCAGCATGAGACTTATCAAATTGCTGGGGAGATCATGGAAAATCTGGAGGACATGTTTGGAGGCCAAGAAAAATTGGCTCGACAGTTCGCTATCACCAGCATTATGAACTCTAAGCAAAAGGCGGGTACTCCGGTGAAGGACCATATGATCACTCTAATGGGATTCTTCGCTGAGGCTGTCGAGAATGGTGCTGAGTTGGACTACAACACCCAGATCGAGATGGTGTTCAAGACTCTATCTAAAGATTTTGTGGGGTTTAAGGCCGCATACAATCTGGTGACAAAGGAGTTAGGACTAACCGAGCTCATGAAGCAACTACAGGCTCATGAGCGCATGATCAGGGATAAGGATGTGGTCCGACCTAAAGGAGAGGCCAATTTGGCGGAATCTTCCAATCCCTCACGGAAGAGGAAGAGGCCAAATAAGAAGCAAGTGGCTTCTAGTTCTTCTAATCCACCTGTCTCGGACGGGAAGAAGAAGAAGAAGAACAAGAAGCCGAAGGACCCTAAAAAGTCCAAATGCTTCCATTGTGGGAAGGTAAGTCACTTCAAGAAGGCTAGCCAGGAATTCCTAGCCGTCAAGGGCAAGGAAGGTAAGGAACTTCATTACTTAGAAGCGTGTTTGTGACAACCGGGAAATTCAGGCAATTCTCGGATGAAAATGTACAATTGTATGTATATAACAATTTGTACTATTTAAAGAGTGAAATAAATGTATTTATATTGTTTAGAATATGTGAAAATGTTCTAACAATACTGACGAGTAAGAATTCAGTGTTGGAAAAATTCACTGAGTTGAAACGGGTGAAACGGTGCCAAAATCGGCATTGAAAACCCTAACCGAGCCAATAAAAGACGGTAAACTTCCGGGATTGATTTTGATCAAACGGAAGCAGATTAAATTGATCCGACTGCACAGGAGACCTCAGGAACACGCCGGGACGATTTCAGGAAAATTTCGGCTCGAACCGGCATCGGTCAAAAAGTAGTCGAATTAATGTGAATAGTGAAAGTCAAAGTCAACTTTTACTTTTGTATTTATGACATCATAATTCAAGATTAATAAATGAAAGAATTTTGGTGGTTGGTAGAATGGATGGCCATGATTCATTTAGCTTTTGATCTAAAGGCCAAGATTTGGCCAAAATATACCCTTTTTAATTTTTGAAAATTATGGAAAGTAATGGCTTGGAAAGGTGTCAAAATTTCATTGGTTTAGAGCCAAATTAATTGGCTTTCTTGCATGGTTAAGTCGGCAAAAGTTTTACAAAGTGGCCGAGACATTATTTTCAAGCCAAAACCAAGAGAAAAATTTCTAAGTGTTTTCCCATGGTGGGTACGTGAGCAACCAAAGAAGAACCACTTGATTTCTTCAAATTTTCTTCACAAAAAGTGTGTCAAAACACTCCTTGAAGACAAAGGAAGCAATTGATTAAGGTAACTCCCTTTTTCACTCAATTTTTCATGGTTTTTCTTCACTAAATCTGTGGGTGAATAGTGATAGAAAGATGGAAAATTTTTGGTTGTTTTCCATAGAATTGATGTTGGGTTTTGTTAAGGATGAAATAAGGAAGAAAACCATGCAAATTGTGTAAAGAAAAACTGAAATTTGGTTGGTTTTTCAAGGGAAAATCCGTGGGTTACCTTAGGTAACCAATAAAAAAAAGTGTGTGGTTAATTGTTAATATGCTTTCCAAGCTTAATTTGGTGAAGAATAAAGCTTGTATTTCATTATGAAAAGCTTGAAAAAAATTTATGGCATGAATTATATAAAGTGGCCGTGGGTTTTGTTAATGGTTTGGAAGAAAATTTTGCTTGGTTTTATGTGGTATTTGGTTGATTGGAATTATGCATTTTAATATGCAAATGATGAAATTAAAATGGAAAGCATGAAACAAAAATGTTGAGCATGATTTTCATTAATAAGGCCGTGGGTTATAAGTGCATAAAACCCTAGGAAATTTGGTTGAAAATGCATTGAAAATGGGCTTGAAAAAGTGTTGGAAACATGACTTTGAATGGCCTAAAATGTGGTGAAAGTTTGACAAAATTTGGTTCGGTTTTGTTGTGAAAACCGAAACCAAATTAAGGGTAAATTTGTGAAAAAAATGTTGTAATGTGGGTGATAATGTGAAATTGGAAAATTGTGGGCTTTTATGTAAAAGTTTGGAAAACTTTTACATAAAATAGGCTTGTGGTATAGTACGTGGCAGGTACATTCGGTTCGAGGCGTACCTAACGCCGGAAGCCTTAAATTTACGCCGAAATGCTGCCGAAATTTCGAAAACGGCATTCGGGGTAAAATTGGGAATTTAAAATAAAAGTTAGGGTCGGAACGGAAACCCGAGTCCCTAACGGAAAAGTGAATAAGGAAAACCTAAGGGGCGGTTCGTGAATAGTAACCCGTCCCCTAAAAATGAAAAAAACGCGTGTGAGATTGAAAAACCGACCCCGAGGGGGGGGCGTTTTTGGAAAAAAAAAAAAGGTCCGAGTCGGGAACGGAAAACCCGAGCCTCGGAGACCTAGGTCGGGAAAGTCTAGATGAACGTTTTAAATACTAGTGAAACGTCCATTTGAGGCTCCGAAACGATAGAAAATCGCTAAACCGACGTGAGGGTCGGAATAGTGCTTCCCGAGGGCCGGGAAAACAAAAAGTGGAAATAAAATAGAAACGAACCCGGTAATGATTAGAAAAGAATCAGAAAAGTTCCTGAGAGCTAAAAATGCAGTCTGGATCAATAAAATTCCGTTAGGGGCAAAACTGCAATTTTGCCAAAATATTGGGGCAAAATCGTAATTTTACAAAAGTTAGGGGGAAATGGTGAAAATAATAAATAAAACCTAAAAAGTTATAAATAGGTTTTATTTAAGCTTTTTAATGAAAAATAAAAGCTATAAATGGGAAAGAAATTAACAGACATAGTTTTGTCTGTAGGATCCCAAAATCGGCCTACAAGGAAGGCGATTCAAGATCCAAGAGAGAGAAAGGGAACAGTCTGATAAGGTAAGTTCAGACATTTACCTGTCTGCAACATATAGCAATATTGTGCTAACTTTTATGTACTAACTGTAAGTTAGGTACATATGTGCTACGGGCACTATGACAGAATAGAGAGAGAGACGAAATGTGCTACGGGCACTATAAGAATGGGACACATGGTTAATTGTGCTTCGGGCACTAGAGCGAGGTTAATAAAACTCACTCACCTAAAATTAAAATGTGAACCATTCCTAACCACGGGACAATGTGAAGTCACCGGGTTAGAATGTTAAAAAGTCGGTAATGAAACCACTTTCTGGCGTACCAGCCTTCCGTACAGGGAGGTACTTTTGCTTTCGGGGCTATGAGATAAGGCTGTGGAGGTCAGCACTGATGTACCGCTCCCAGTCAATGTACTATTTTGCCTTCGGGGCTATGAGATTAAGGCTGTGGAGGTCAGCACTAATGTACCGCTCCCAGTCATGCGCACTTAAATGGTACTGCCAACCGAGCTCAAAACCAGAACGTAATTAAAGATAATGACCTAAAACTGAAACTGTGCCATAATTGAGCATAAGACAGTTTAGTGAGAGCACTAACATCGCGGTAGATGTACTAGTGTGAGACAGTGTTGTGGTCAAACTTACTATTCACCATGAATAGTGGTCAAAGTTACTATTCACGTATGAATAGTGGTCAAAGGTACTATTTACGATGAATAGTCTATTCATAGAAATTTTATTTCTTGCATGTTTGAACTTATTGAGCCTGTAGCTCACCATTTTTACTAATGTTGCAGGTAAGCGACCAGCTCAGTAGCTTGTTTGACTGGATGGCGTACGGGATGGCGCGTGTCAAATGGGATAACTGGGCGAGGGATATGGTACTGCCAGAGTCTTTCCGCTGAGCGTTAAAGTGAAGGGAAAAAGGGGGAAACAGTTCTTTTGTAATTATATATATTTTACAAAAGTACTGTATTATTTATATTACTTTGTACCTATCAACAAAGTAAATAGTGGAAAAGATTTTATATGATGTTTAAAGAAAAAAAAAATTTTCCCAAAAACGTCATGATTTAAATAGAGGAGAGAGATAAGCCGGCGACCCATGAGAGTACAATCTATCGCAGTTAGTGATACAGCTCAACTGTAATAGTATTGTATGATCTCCACAAGGGGCGGGCCGCCACAGTTGGTATCAGAGCCTGGTTTGAGATTGGTCTAGTCTAGAATACCAACTGCTGCCACAGTTGGTATCAGAGCCAAGTTTGAGATTGGTTTAGTTTATAATACCAACTGCTGCCACAGTTGGTATCAGAGCGTGGTTTTCGAGTGGCTAAGTTTTGAATACCAATTGCCGTCACAGTTGGTATATCAGAGCATTGTGACCATATCCCGATTTGACACTTCGCGCATCCTGCACCGCTATCCAAGTAAGTAGTTACTTAAGTTTAGCTAATTATTTTCTTATGCGAAAATAATTATCTTATAGGTAGCACGATGACCAAACCTCCATATGTGAGACCCCAGCTACCACGACCAAGAGGGGTATTACGGGTATGGACGAGACCTATTGTGAGGCCGCCCATTTCCCAAAGGCCGGTAGTCAGACCCCCGGTACCCGAGAGACCTCCGGTACCAGTGCCGGCATCAGTACCAGCATCAGTGCCAGCACCAGTAGATATTGTACAGTCACGACCGATAGTTCATCCACCGGTGGTAGTGGACATTCCAGTTGTTGGTGGACGCCAACATATTGGGGTGAGAGTGTCGGCACGGGCAGTACAGGCATTTAGGGCCAGCAGTCCTCCGATGTTTGATGGTGGGCGACAGTCGATGGAGACCAAGGACTGGCTCCATGCCATTGAGAGGATCATGGTGATTTGCGACATTGATCGAGATATGTGGATCTAGTTGGCTGTCAGTATGTTTCAGGGAGACGCTCGAGTGTTCTGGCAGTATTGCGACCAGGAGATTTTATTGGGATTCAGTTGGGCCGAATTCTGTCAGCGGTTGGCTGATCAGTTTCAACCTAGAGATCCAGCACCTGCTCCAGCACCTCCAGAGAGACGAGAGGCTGATACACCTGCGTACCCTGGATTCGATGAGGTCAGGGATTACATTCTCCAGACCGAGAGGATGGTCATGCTGTCTGGTGAGACAGTGATGTCTTACGCAGCGCGATTTGAGGAGACCATTCGGAGGAGATGTCCGTTGCCTAACCTCACGGAAGCAAATTGTTGTGAGCTGTTTTGGAAAGGTTTATCCTTGGAGCTGAGACCGAGGGTGATCAAGCCGTTTCCTCCGATGCTCCAAGAGTTCGTGGTAACGATCAGGGCGATCGAGAGAGAGATTCTGATCGAGCATCTGATGCAGAGTCGACGAGAGACGCTGGGTCAAGATGAGATGTTTGCACGCATATTCGGGCCGAGAAGAATGATGAATGATCATGAGGCCGGACCGTCTAGACCACGAGGTGATGACTCAGGACAGGGAACATTACCTAGGAGTGGTGACGACTCAGATGATACCAATGACGATGAGGATCCAGAAGAATATCCTCTAGTCCCAGATGTAGGGAACGAGTGATCAGTAGATGTGTATATGTACATAAGTAGCTTAGAGAGAAAAGCTCTTTTGTATAGACTTGTGGCCATTTTGTATAAACGGCCGATGTATATATGACTAGTGATGCCTATGTATGACATATAAATGTTTAGCTATGAATGAAATACCAAAATGATTATATGTTGTACGATGAAGTGTTACGATGATGTGGCTTTACATTACCCTAAATTTCGTAAATTGATATAATTTTACGAATGCGGTTATGGAAAAGCTAACGGTGAATTATTGTGCCATAATAGGACAATAGCCAAGATGGTGGATTTGAGAAATCGACCAGAGGGACGAGAGCGACGTCCTGATATTATGGAGAGACTGGATCAGATACAAGCTCTGTTGGAAGCTCAGATGCAAGAAAATGCGAATCTGAGGCGACGGGTAGAGGAGCTAGAGCAGAGACAAGGCTCTGAGGGTACCCAAGTAGAACAACAAGCTGAGGTAGATCCAGTTATTCCTCCAGCTGCAGTACATGAGAGAGCTCCTGAACCACAACCAGTATTAAATCTAGAACCCCTCTATGAAAGATTCAGGCGCATGAGGCCGCCAGAATTTGAAGGGTCTATAAATCCCTTAGAGGCTGAAGACTGGTTGTCATCATTACAAGTGATCATGGAGTTCATGAACCTAACCGACCGGGAGAAGGTTGCATGTGTGTCTTTTGTGCTGAGAAAAGATGCTCGTTTTTGGTGGGACACTGTGCGAATGAGGAGAGACGTGTCTACCATGAGTTGGGCGGAATTTCTGGAAGAATTTAACCAGAAATATTACGACCCTGCATCTCTGAGACAGCAACAGAAAGAATTCTCAGAGCTGACACAAGGGAACATGTCGGTAAGCGAAGTCTGCCGAAAGTTCGATCAGCTATCCCGTTTGTGTCCTTATGTGGTCCCTACTGAGAGGGAAAAGATACAAAAAATGATCGGGATGTTCAGGCCAGAAATTGCTGCGTTAGTAGATACTGGACTAGTACCACCTACTTCTGTAGCAGACTGTGTGAGTCGGGCCATTAGAGCTGAGTTCCATGTAGCTCGACAGAAAGAGGAAAGAGAGAAACACTGGGAGGCAAAGAAGAAGGAGAGGGCTTTGGCGAAATCTACGCAAGTTGGTCAATCGAGCAAGCCTAATCAGAATGCTAAGCCAAGCCAGGGCAATAGTCAGGGATCCCAGCAAAAAAAGAGGAAAGGGAATTTTTCTGGGAATCGCCAAGGCAATAATCGAAACCAGCAGCGGAGAACAGCTGGTAATGCGGAATCCAATGTGCAAAATTGCCCTACATGCGGGAAGAGACATTCTGGGCAATGCAGATTTGGGCCACTTGTTTGCTACGAATGTGGAAAGGAAGGCCATTACGCCCGAAACTGTCCAAATAGGCAGGGTGGACAAGGCACTTCCCAACCACACCAGACACGCCCACAAGCTCATTCCCTTCAAGTCAGAGTGGAAGAGTCACCAGTGAGGCCGCAACGGCAGGAGCGAATGCAACGTGCTGATGCTCGTGTGATGGCCTACAGTAAGGAAGATGCAGAGGCAGGAACATCAAACGTGGTGACAGGTCAGCTTCCTGTCGCTAGTCATGTAGCCTCTGTACTATTCGATTCCGGTGCTACGCATTCATTTGTTTCCTATGCATTTGCTAACAAGATAGGACTTCCTAAGGATAATATGGGAAGGGTATTTAAGACAGCCTTACCTTCTGGGGAAGTATTGTTGTCCAGTTACTGGTTACCTTATGTACCAGTATATGTGGCAAATAGGGAACTATATGCTGAGTTGATCGTAATGGAGATCATGGATTATGACGTGATTCTAGGCATGGATTTCCTAGGGAAATACCAAGCTACGATCGACTGCCGAAATCGAAAGATAGTCTTCCAACCCGAGGAAGAAGAGAGTTTCGAGTATGTTGATACTTCTCGAAGACTCGGGAAGATGATCATCAGTTCGCTGAGAGCCAGCAAGCTGATAGCCAGTGGTTGCATGGGATATCTGGCATATGTGGTGGATACTGTAGAGGAACAGAAGCTTCAACCTGAAGATGTTCCTGTGGTTAATGAGTTTCTTGACGTATTTCCAGAAGAGTTACCAGGGATACCACCAGAGAGAGAAATCTCGTTTGAAATTGAGTTGATGCCTGGAACAGCACCTATTTCCAAAGCACCATACCGCATGGCTCCAGTGGAGTTAAAGGAGCTGCAGGGACAATTAAAGGAGCTTTTGGATAAGGGATTCATCAGGCCGAGTTTTTCTCCATGGGGTGCACCTGTGTTATTCGTCAAGAAAAAGGATGGGACATTCCGACTGTGCATTGATTACCGGAAGTTGAATAAGGTTACGATCAAAAATAGGTATCCGTTACCTAGAATTGATGACCTATTCGACCAGTTAAAAGGCGCAGCGGTATTTTCCAAGATTGACTTACGATCAGGATATCACCAGCTGAGAATTAAAGAGAGTGATATTCCTAAGACGGCGTTTAGGACTCGTTATGGTCACTATGAGTTCCTTGTGATGCCATTCGGATTGACAAATGCGCCAGCAGCGTTCATGGACTTGATGAACAGGATTTTTAAAGAGTATCTGGATAAGTTTGTCATTGTATTTATTGATGACATTCTTATATACTCGAAGACTCATGAGGAGCACAAGAAGCATCTGAGGATAGTGCTGAATACGATACGGAAGCATCAACTGTATGCCAAATTTTCAAAATGTGAATTTTGGCTGGACAGAGTACATTTCCTTGGACATGTTGTATCCCAGGAAGGTATTGCAGTAGATCCGATAAAGGTAGAGGCAATTAACCAGTGGCCTGCACCCAAGAGTGTGACAGAAATACGCAGTTTCTTGGGATTGGCTGGTTATTATCGGCGATTTGTAGAGGGATTCGCGCGACTAGCTGCACCTCTTACTGCTCTTACACGCAAAGAAAGGAAGTATGAGTGGACTATGGAATGCGAAAGAAGCTTCCAGGAGTTAAAGAGGCGACTGACAAGCGCACCAATCCTTATGCTTCCCACTGAAGGGGAGAAGTTCGTGATCTACAGTGATGCATCGAAAATAGGATTAGGAGCAGTCCTGATGCAAGACGGCAAGGTGATTGCCTATGCTTCCCGTCAGTTAAAGGAGCATGAAAGGAATTATCCTACGCATGATCTTGAACTTGCTGCAGTAGTGTTCGCACTTAAAATTTGGCGACACTATCTCTATGGAGCTCAATGTCAGATTTTCACTGATCACCAAAGCCTGAAGTATTTCTTCACGCAAAAAGAGCTCAATATGCGGCAAAGACGATGGTTGGAACTGGTGAAGGATTATGATTGTGAAATCCTATACCATCCAGGGAAGGCCAACCGTGTAGCGGATGCTCTAAGTAGGAAGTCTACTGTATCGCACCAGCTACCAATAAACAGGCTTCCGAAGCCATTGCAGCAAGAGATAAATTCATTGAACTTGGAGATGATATCTGGAAGATTAGCTGCACTCCAAGTGGAATCATCGCTATTTGAGGATATAAAGAAAGCTCAGAGGCGAGATCCAATGATGACAAGTGCTCAAGAAGGAATTTCCAAGGATGGAATAATCCTTTATCAAGGAAGGATAAATGTTCCAGCTGATGAGGAACTTAGAAGACGGATCATGTCAGAAGCTCATGAGACACCCTATTCGGTTCATCCCGGAGCGAGCAAGATGTATCAGGACTTGAAGCTATAGTTCTGGTGGAAAGGGATGAAGAATGATATAGCGAAATTCGTGAGCAGATGCATGACCTGTCAGAGAATCAAAGCGGAACATAAACATCCAGCAGGAAGATTGGAACAGTTGGAGATTCCTGAATGGAAATGGGAACACATTACGATGGATTTTGTAGTGGGACTCCCAAAACCCCGAGAAGGTTATGACGCCATTTGGGTTATTGTGGACAGACTGACCAAGACGGCACGGTTTATAGCTGTCAAGATGACTTTTTCGTTGGAAAAGTTTGCTCAGCTGTACATAACTCATGTCGTCAGACTACATGGAGTACCAAAATCCATTGTATCAGATCGAGATGCACGGTTCACTTCGAATTTCTGGAAGTGTGTGCAAGAGGCCATGGGTACTGAATTGAGACTTAGTACGGCTTTTCATCCGCAAACAGACGGGCAGTCAGAGCGGACAATTCAGACGTTAGAGGACATGCTTCGAGCTTGCGTTATGGATTTTGCGGGAAATTGGAACGAGAAGTTACCATTGATTGAATTCTCGTACAATAATAGTTACCAAGCTTCGATAGGCATGGCACCTTATGAGGCTTTGTATGGACGGAAGTGCAGATCACCATTACATTGGTACGATTTGCGAGAAAAGCAGTTGCATAAGACGGATTTCATGCAAGAGACTTCCGATGCAGTTGCTAGAATTCAGCGTCAAATGAAAATTTCGCAAAGCCGACAAAAGAGCTACGTGGATAAAAGGCAGAGATCCTTGGAGTTTGACGAAGGAGACTTCGTGTTTCTCAAGGTATCGCCTATGAAGGGGATTATGCGTTTCGGTAAGAAGGGGAAACTGAGTCCAAGATACATTGGACCTTATGAAATTATCGAACGCATTGGAAAGGTCGCTTACAGATTAGCGCTACCTCCAGAATTGTCGGCAGTGCATAACGTATTTCATGTGTCGATGCTGAGAAAGTATATACCAGATCCGTCCCATGTATTGAAGCATGAGCCTATTCAAATCCACGAGGATTTGACATATGAGGAACAGCCTATTCAAGTACTAGCTCGTGAAGAGAAAGTACTGAGGAATAAGGTGATCCCACTAGTGAAGATTTTGTGGAAAAATCACAATATTGAAGAAGCTACGTGGGAACGAGAAGACGAGATAAAGAAATTATATCCCCATTTGTTCTAATTTTCGAGGACGAAAATTTTATAAGGAGGGGTGAATGTGACAACCGGGAAATTCAGGCAATTCTCGGATGAAAATGTACAATTGTATGTATATAACAATTTGTACTATTTAAAGAGTGAAATAAATGTATTTATATTGTTTAGAATATGTGAAAATGTTCTAACAATACTGACGAGTAAGAATTCAGTGTTGGAAAAATTCACTGAGTTGAAACGGGTGAAACGGTGCCAAAATCGGCATTGAAAACCCTAACCGAGCCAATAAAAGACGGTAAACTTCCGGGATTGATTTTGATCAAACGGAAGCAGATTAAATTGATCCGACTGCACAGGAGACCTCAGGAACACGCCGGGACGATTTCAGGAAAATTTCGGCTCGAACCGGCATCGGTCAAAAAGTAGTCGAATTAATGTGAATAGTGAAAGTCAAAGTCAACTTTTACTTTTGTATTTATGACATCATAATTCAAGATTAATAAATGAAAGAATTTTGGTGGTTGGTAGAATGGATGGCCATGATTCATTTAGCTTTTGATCTAAAGGCCAAGATTTGGCCAAAATATACCCTTTTTAATTTTTGAAAATTATGGAAAGTAATGGCTTGGAAAGGTGTCAAAATTTCATTGGTTTAGAGCCAAATTAATTGGCTTTCTTGCATGGTTAAGTCGGCAAAAGTTTTACAAAGTGGCCGAGACATTATTTTCAAGCCAAAACCAAGAGAAAAATTTCTAAGTGTTTTCCCATGGTGGGTACGTGAGCAACCAAAGAAGAACCACTTGATTTCTTCAAATTTTCTTCACAAAAAGTGTGTCAAAACACTCCTTGAAGACAAAGGAAGCAATTGATTAAGGTAACTCCCTTTTTCACTCAATTTTTCATGGTTTTTCTTCACTAAATCTGTGGGTGAATAGTGATAGAAAGATGGAAAATTTTTGGTTGTTTTCCATAGAATTGATGTTGGGTTTTGTTAAGGATGAAATAAGGAAGAAAACCATGCAAATTGTGTAAAGAAAAACTGAAATTTGGTTGGTTTTTCAAGGGAAAATCCGTGGGTTACCTTAGGTAACCAATAAAAAAAAGTGTGTGGTTAATTGTTAATATGCTTTCCAAGCTTAATTTGGTGAAGAATAAAGCTTGTATTTCATTATGAAAAGCTTGAAAAAAATTTATGGCATGAATTATATAAAGTGGCCGTGGGTTTTGTTAATGGTTTGGAAGAAAATTTTGCTTGGTTTTATGTGGTATTTGGTTGATTGGAATTATGCATTTTAATATGCAAATGATGAAATTAAAATGGAAAGCATGAAACAAAAATGTTGAGCATGATTTTCATTAATAAGGCCGTGGGTTATAAGTGCATAAAACCCTAGGAAATTTGGTTGAAAATGCATTGAAAATGGGCTTGAAAAAGTGTTGGAAACATGACTTTGAATGGCCTAAAATGTGGTGAAAGTTTGACAAAATTTGGTTCGGTTTTGTTGTGAAAACCGAAACCAAATTAAGGGTAAATTTGTGAAAAAAATGTTGTAATGTGGGTGATAATGTGAAATTGGAAAATTGTGGGCTTTTATGTAAAAGTTTGGAAAACTTTTACATAAAATAGGCTTGTGGTATAGTACGTGGCAGGTACATTCGGTTCGAGGCGTACCTAACGCCGGAAGCCTTAAATTTACGCCGAAATGCTGCCGAAATTTCGAAAACGGCATTCGGGGTAAAATTGGGAATTTAAAATAAAAGTTAGGGTCGGAACGGAAACCCGAGTCCCTAACGGAAAAGTGAATAAGGAAAACCTAAGGGGCGGTTCGTGAATAGTAACCTGTCCCCTAAAAATGAAAAAAACGCGTGTGAGATTGAAAAACCGACCCCGAGGGGGGGGCGTTTTTGGAAAAAAAAAAAAGGTCCGAGTCGGGAACGGAAAACCCGAGCCTCGGAGACCTAGGTCGGGAAAGTCTAGATTAACGTTTTAAATACTAGTGAAACGTCCATTTGAGGCTCCGAAACGATAGAAAATCGCTAAACCGACGTGAGGGTCGGAATAGTGCTTCCCGAGGGCCGGGAAAACAAAAAGTGGAAATAAAATAGAAACGAACCCGGTAATGATTAGAAAAGAATCAGAAAAGTTCCTGAGAGCCAAAAATGCAGTCTGGATCAATAAAATTCCGTCAGGGGCAAAACTGCAATTTTGCCAAAATATTGGGGCAAAATCGTAATTTTGCAAAAGTTAGGGAAAATGGTGAAAATAATAAATAAAACCTAAAAAGTTATAAATAGGTTTTATTTAAGCTTTTTAATGAAAAATAAAAGCTATAAATGGGAAAGAAATTAACAGACATAGTTTTGTCTGTAGGATCCCAAAATCGGCCTACAAGGAAGGCGATTCAAGATCCAAGAGAGAGAAAGGGAACAGTCTGATAAGGTAAGTTCAGACATTTACCTGTCTGCAACATATAGCAATATTGTGCTAACTTTTATGTACTAACTGTAAGTTAGGTACATATGTGCTACGGGCACTATGACAGAATAGAGAGAGAGACGAAATGTGCTACGGGCACTATAAGAATGGGACACATGGTTAATTGTGCTTCGGGCACTAGAGCGAGGTTAATAAAACTCACTCACCTAAAATTAAAATGTGAACCATTCCTAACCACGGGACAATGTGAAGTCACCAGGTTAGAATGTTAAAAAGTCGGTAATGAAACCACTTTCTGGCGTACCAGCCTTCCGTACAGGGAGGTACTTTTGCCTTCGGGGCTATGAGATAAGGCTGTGGAGGTCAGCACTGATGTACCGCTCCCAGTCAATGTACTATTTTGCCTTCGGGGCTATGAGATTAAGGCTGTGGAGGTCAGCACTAATGTACCGCTCCCAGTCATGCGCACTTAAATGGTACTGCCAACCGAGCTCAAAACCAGAACGTAATTAAAGATAATGACCTAAAACTGAAACTGTGCCATAATTGAGCATAAGACAGTTTAGTGAGAGCACTAACATCGCGGTAGATGTACTAGTGTGAGACAGTGTTGTGGTCAAACTTACTATTCACCATGAATAGTGGTCAAAGTTACTATTCACGTATGAATAGTGGTCAAAGGTACTATTTACGATGAATAGTACTATTCATAGAAATTTTATTTCTTGCATGTTTGAACTTACTGAGCCTGTAGCTCACCATTTTTGCTAATGTTGCAGGTAAGCGACCAGCTCAGTAGCTTGTTTGACTGGATGGCGTACGGGATGGCGCGTGTCAAATGGGATAACTGGGCGAGGGATATGGTACTGCCAGAGTCTTTCCGCTGAGCGTTAAAGTGAAGGGAAAAAGGGGGAAACAGTTCTTTTGTAATTATATATATTTTACAAAAGTACTGTATTATTTATATTACTTTGTACCTATCAACAAAGTAAATAGTGGAAAAAGATTTTATATAATGTTTAAAGAAAAAATTTTTTTTCCCAAAAACGTCATGATTTAAATAGAGGATAGAGATAAGCCGGCGACCCATGAGAGTACAATCTATCGCAGTTAGCAATACAGCTCAACTGTAATAGTATTGTATGATCTCCACAAGGGGCGGGCCGCCACAGTGTTTGGTGGAAGAATCGAAAGACACTTAGGTCATTGATTCGGGCGCCACTAATCATGTTTGTGTTTCTATGCAGGGGTTCGTGGAAACGAGAAGTCTACATGATAGGAGCCTCTCGTTGCGGACTGGAGATGGTAGCTTTGTGGTGGCTGAAGCAGTGGGAGATGTTTATCTTTATTTTGATCAATTTAGGTTTATTTTATTAAAAGACTGTTTTTATGTTCCTAATTTTAGGAGGAATCTTATATCGGTAACTTGTTTAATAAAGGATTCTTATTCAGTTTCTTTTAGTAAAAGAGTTGATATTCGTAGAAATAAGTCTTTTATCTATTCTGGATGGATGGATGGAAACCTATATTTGATCAAACCAAAGATGTACTCACTGCTTGACACTGAATTAATTGATAACTCTAAAAGGTTGAAAGTTTTTCACTCTAACAAGGCATATCTTTGGCATTTAAGACTTGGTCATATTAATCAGGATAGGATTCAAAGATTAGTGAAAGACGGTCCTCTGGAATCTCTGGAGGAGGTACGACTTCCCCAATGTGAGTCTTGTCTAGAAGGTAAAATGACTAAAAGGTCTTTTGGAGCTAAGGGTATAAGGGCTCAGGAGCTCTTAGAAATTGTGCACACTGACGTATGTGGCCCCATGAACGTCACAGCACGAGGAGGGTTCGAGTATTATGTCTCTTTTATAGATGATTACTCGAGGTATGGATATGTGTATCTGATGCACCGCAAGAGTGAAACCTTTGACAAGTTCAAAGAGTATTGTGCGGAAGTGGAAAAGCAATTGGATAAATCCATAAAGACACTTCGATCTGATCGAGGTGGCGAATACCTCTCCAATGAATTTCTAGGACATCTTGTAGAGAACGGGATATTATCCCAATTGACTGCACCTGGTACTCCACAACAGAATGGTGTAGCTGAAAGGAGAAACAGGACCTTATTGGATATGGTACGGTCCATGATGAGTTATTCAACGCTGCCATTATCATTTTGGGGATATGCTTTACAAACAGCGTGCTATATTATGAACCAGGTTCCGAGCAAATCAGTTCCCAGAACTCCGTATGAATTGTGGCGTGGCAGGAAGCCTTCCCTTGGACATATGAGAATATGGGGCTGCCCGGCACATGTACTGGATGGGGATGCGAAAAAGTTGGAACCAAGATCAGAATTGTGCATGTTTGTAGGGTATCCAAAAGGAACTAAAGGAGGTCTGTTCTATAACCCGAAGGAACAAAAAGTCATTGTCTCAACCCATGCAACATTCTTGGAGGAAAGTCACATGAATGACTTTAAGCCTCGAAGCAAAGTGGTGCTAGAGGAGTTATCGGGTGAAAGAACTGCTCCACATATTTCGGTCTTGGATGCAAGTCCGAGTTCCAGTGAAAGACCTGCAGACGATCAACAATTTAGGGTGCCTCGTCGTAGTGGGAGGGTTTCTAAGAAACCTAATTTCTTCATGTATGATGCTGAGGTATACCAGGCCGAGGCCCATGAGCATGAGGATGATCCGGTCACCTATGATGAAGCTATAAATGATGTTGATTCTAAATCTTGGAAACAGGCTATGAACAATGAGATGGATTCTATGAAATCCAACTCTGTTTGGGAACTTGTAGATTTGCCGGATGGGATAAAACCCATTGGATGCAAATGGGTCTACAAAAGAAAGAAGGATGCAGAAGGGAGAGTGGAAACTTTCAAAGCTAGACTGGTTGCAAAGGGATACACGCAAAAGGCTGGAATCGATTACGATGAATCCTTTTCGCCTGTTGCTATGCTGAAGTCTATCCGTATTCTCCTGTCCATTGCTGCGGCTCTCGATTACGAGATCTGGCAAATGGATGTCAAGATGACATTCTTGAATGGCCATCTTGAAGAGCGTATCTATATGATACAGCCCGAAGGGTTCGTAGCGAAAGGCCAAGAAAGGAAAGTCTGCAAGTTGCTTAGATCCATTTATGGATTAAAGCAAGCATCCCGCTCATAGAACCAGAGGTTTGATCAAGCGATTAAGACATTTGGTTTTGAGCAGAACGTTGGTGAACCTTGTGTTTATAAACGTATTAAGGATGGAAAAGTGGTCTTTCTGATACTCTATATCGATGATATACTACTCATTGGGAATGATGTAGGGAACTTATCATCGGTCAAGCTTTGGTTACACCAATAGTTTGACATGAAGGACTTGGGAGAAGCTAATTATGTTCTAGGCATTTGTCTCTTCAGAGATCGAAAGAACAAAATGATAGCGTTATCCCAAGCTTCATACATAGATAAAATAATTGACAAATATACAATGCAAGAGGCAAAGAAAGGCTCACAACCTTCTATTGCCGGTCTAACTCTTTCATTGGATGACTGTCCCAAGACATCGGAAGAAAGAGAGCGTATGAGTAAGGTCCCTTATGCATCCGCTATGGGTAGCCTTATGTACACTATGCTTTGCACTCGCCCAGACATATGTTTTGCAGTAGGTATGGTGAGTCGATATCAAGCAAATCCTGGAACCAAGCACTGGCAAGTTGTAAAGCATATACTCAAGTATCTTAAGAGAATGAAGTATTATATGCTAGTGTATTCTGGAGGGGACCTAACACCCGTAGGATACATGGACTCAGACTTCCAGACTTGTAAGGATTTGAGGAAGTCGACATTAGAGGGCATATGGAGACAAGATAAGTAGATGTATGTAAGATCGCGTTCGAGGACAACATCGCTGATCCCTTTACTAAGACTTTGGTGGCTAGAAGCTTTGAGAGGCATGTAGAGGCGATGGGGATGCGTAACATGTCACATCTACTGGCTTAGGGCAAGTGGGAGATTGTTAGGAAATGCCCTAAGTATTAGAGACATTTTGATGTATTCATTTTGAACTGGATAATAAAATTATATATAGAAGTTATTTATTACATTACTATCTGTCCTCGTCTTATTTACATGTTAAAGTAAATGTAAGCAAATATAGCTCACTGACTGCTTGTGTTAAAACTGTTAGAATGTTGCATGCAATGGACTTTTGTATGCGAGAAGACAATGTTCTAAAGTTAGCGGTCTAAACTATGGTCTGTAGTCTATAGGGTTAGACCGAGCATCTAACTCATGTTAAGACTATTATGTTGTCTAAAGCCTTGGAGGGGACGGTTTGTCTTGACTGTCTGGAGCTGGACTCCCAAGTAGAGACATAGATATGTTGCTTGGTGGTGACATATTAGACCGGGACTAAAGCGTGATTGATCTACGTAGTCCGCTATGAGTGGATCAATCTGCTTTTGACGTTCATTGTGCAATAACCTTAATCCTGAGTAAATAAACTACTTCATGTATATGACTTGTGTACTTTGATGTTCCAATGGCTAAAGTGTCTCAGAGGTAGTAAGCTTATAGACCGGTTCGTTGGGTGCATGACCTGTATACGATGAAGGGTTTGTTTGCAGATATCGGAATCATAGCTCTAAGGAGTTAAAGGTATCCTCTTAAAGGCATTATACCGAATGTGAAAATGGACAAGGCCTTGGGTCGTCAGCTGGGCAGATGACTTCTTATTCATACATGGTGAATAATCATTTTCTTAATTCGGTAGTATAATGGAACTTTAAGATAGCCTGATCAGTAGGATTAAACGGACTTTGACCTAAGGCTGATCATGGATATCATATGAGGGTTTTGCATATATGATAAGGTCATTGGATAGTAGCTTGTCACAGGCTTACGTAATACGGTATATAATTAGGAGTTCAGTTTCAGGTTTATAGTGGTGTGACTCTGAAATTAGTGGTCATATCATTAAGTTGTTCGGTACAGAATGATGATCATATGGAATCACAGGAGCCCGATTATATATGTCCAATCAGTCCCTCTACTAGCTTCACATAATTCCTTAACGTTTGGCAAATTGGTTTGTGTATGCTATTGGCTAGTTTATTATGCATGGATGGTGATGACACAGGATTAGGATGGTAGACAAGATTCTCTCCGGTTGGATTCAGATTTTGTTTTGGATAATAGAGTACACAATTATTCGAACTCCAAATAAAGTTGCCATGATTTTATTTGAGATTGGATTGGAGTTGTAGAAAATTATCCATGAGAACAAGAATTTGAAGCACAACCGTTTTGTAGATTTTGAAATTTGAATTTTGAATTTTGAAATTTGAAATTTGAAATTTTAAATTTGAATTTTGAATTTGAAATTTGAATTTGAAATTTGAATTTGAAATTCGAATTTGAAATTTGAATTTGAAATTTAAATTTGAAATTTGAAATTTGAAATTTGAATTTGAAATTCGAATTTGAAATTTGAAATTCAAATTTTGAATCACAGTCCAAGTGGGATTCGAATTTGTTGTGGAAAATCCACAAGGTTTGAAATTCGAATTTGAGTTGGATTTGGAGAGGATAATCTTGTTAGAATCCTACTTGAATTTTGAATCTAAATCCTAACAAAAGTGGACGAAATTTTTGAAGATAATCCTCAATGGAATTTCGGTTTTTGTGGATAAGGTTCAAGGGAAGATTCAAGTTTCAATCCTAGTTGAATTTGGATTCTCTCCTTCCCTAAAAAGTGGCCGAAATTATGGAGGAAATCTCCTAGGAAAATTCGGTTATTTTGGATAAGGTTGAGATAAGATTCAATCTTGAAAATCCAAGTGGAATTTTGATTCTCCCTTATCCTAAATGTGGCCGAATTTTTGGAGGAAAGATCTCCTAGGAAATTTCGGATTTTTTGGTTGAAAAAGGGAGATAAAATTCTAGTTAAAATCTTGTTTTGATTTGGATTGGATTTATCCTTAAAAAAACTGAATTTTATTGTTGGGATTTTCCCATGGAAAAATTCGGATTTAATGGTTATGGATAAGGGAGAATATCTTTTCCTAATCCAATTCGAATTCAGAGAATCACCTCATGCAGGTCTATAAATAGAGGTCCTGCCACTTCAGTTCTCTCAGACCACAGACTCTCAAGTGAGCAGGCTTATTGTTGCACAGCTCATCGTGACAATAAAGTTCTTTAGAGATCTGGGTGGTCGGAAGAAGACTAGCAGTGCTAGCATACCGATCGAGGTTCAGAGTGCCCACACACTCAGCCATTCGGGAATTGGAGAATAGTAGAGAAGGCTAGTTGGTTGAAGCCTCTGGTCATTCTCCTCCTGCAAGATTGGCGTCCTTGAGGTATGAGTTTTAATTGTTGTTGGTTTATTGTATATGGCATCATGAGATATTTAACGATCTAAAAATTTTTATTGCTCCGCTGTGCCACTCTGATACGTATTTACCGATTTATTTTCCTACATTCGTTGGGTGCATGACTTGTATATGAGAAGGGTTTATTTACAGATATCGGAATCATAGCTCTAATAAGGGGTTAAGGGTATCCTCTTAAAGGTATTATACTGGATGTGAAAATAGACAAGGCCTTGGGTCGTATGTTGGGTGGATGACTTCTTATTCACATATGGTGAATAATCATTATCTTATTCGGTAGTATAATGGAACTTTAAGATAGCCTGATCAGTAGGATTGAACGGACTTTGACCTAAGGCTGATCATGGATATCATATGAGTGTTCTGCATAAATGGCAAGGTCATTGGACAATAGCTTGTCAAAGGCTTACGTAATACGGTATATAATTGGGAGTTCAGTTTCAGGTTTATAGTGGTGTGACTCTGAAATTAGTGATCATATGATTAAGTTGTTCGGTAAAGAATGATGATCATAATGATTTACGGGAGCCCGATTATATATGTCCAATTGTTCCCTCTACTAGCTCCACATAATTCCTTAACGTTTGGTAAATTGATTTGTGTATGCTATTGGCTAGTTGATTGTGCATGGATGGAGTTGATATAGGATTAGGATGGTGGACAAGATTCTCTCCGGTTGGATTCAGAATTTGTTTTGGATAATAGAGTACACAATTATTCGAACTCCAAATAAAGTTACCATGATTTTATTTAAGATTGGATTGGAGTTATAGAAAATTATCCATGAGAACAAGAATTTGAAATACAACTGTTTTGTGGATTTTGAAATTTGAAATTTGAAATTTGAAATTCGAATTTGAAATTTTAATTTGAAATTTAAATTTGAAATTTAAAATTCAAATTTTGAATCACAGTGTAAGTAGGATTCGAATTTCTTGTGGTAAATCTGTAAGGAATGAAATTTGAATTTGAGTTCGATATGGAGAGGAAAATCTTGTTTGAATCCTACTTGAATTTTGAATCCAAATCCTATCAAACTTGGTCGAAAATTTTGGGGAAAATCCTTATGGAATTTTCAAGTTTTTTATGGATAAGGTTCAGGGAAAAATTCAAGTTTTAATCCTAGTTGAATTTAGATTCTCTCCTCCCTAATTATGGCCAAAATTTTTGAAGGAATATCCTAGGAGATTTTCGGTTATTTTGGATAAGAATGAGATAAAATTCAAGCTTGAAAATCCTAGTGGAATTTTGATTCTCTCCCTATTATTTGTGGTCGAAAATTTGGAGGAAATTTCAAGATAGATTTTCTGATTTTTTGGTTGGATAATGATGAGATAAAATTCTAGTTAAAATCCTGTTTGAATTTTGAACACAAAATCTAAAGAATGGCCGAATTCTTTTGGTGGATTTTGGCTTGAAAATTTCAGATTTTTTGTGAGTGGATAAAGGAGAAAATCTTCTCTTAATCCAATTCAAATTCAGAGGATTACCTCATGCAAGTCTATAAATAGAGGTCCTGCCACTCCAGTTCTCTCAGACCATAGACTCTTAGGTGAGCAGGCTTATTATTGCACAACTCACTGTGACAATAAGTTCTTTAGAGATCTGGGTGGTCGGAAGAAGACTAGCAGTGCTAGCATACCAATCGAGGTTCAGAGTGCCCACACACTCAGCCATTCGGGAATTAGAGAATAGTAGAGAAGGCTAGTTGGTTGAAGCCCTCCGGTCATTCTCCTCCTGCAAGATTGGCATCCTTGAGGTATGAGTTTAAATTGTTGTTGGTTTATTGTATATGGCATCATGAGATACTTAACGATCTTGAAAATTTTTTATTATTCCGTTGCGCCACTCTAATACGTTTTTACTGATTTATTTCATACAGAAGGACCTTCAGGAGTGCCACCAGTATGGTCTGAGCGCCCAGAACAGACTTCATGACCAGATGCTCGTGTCACTGTTTTTCCCAAAGAAGATGCTGAAGCGAGAATATCCAATGTGGTTACAGGTCAGATTTCTGTATTTAACCACGTGGCAAATGTCCTTTTTGATTCAGGGGCTACACATTCTTTCATGTCCCATAAATTTGCTGACAAGCTAGGGTATGCTAAAGACCCTATAGGAATGACTTTTAGGACAGCTCTACCTTTAGGGGAAGTGATGCTGTCAAATTACTGGTTACGTCATGTGCCAGTAATTGTGACAAATAGGGAGCTATATGTCGATCTGATCATAATGAAGATCATCGACTATGATGTGATCCTAGGAATGGATTTCCTGGGAAAATACCAGGCTGCTATCGACTGTCAGAAGCGAAAAATAGTCTTTCGACCGGACGACATGGAAAGTTTCGAATATGTTGATACATCTCGTCAATCAAAGAAGATGTTGATCAGTGTAATGAAAGCGAAGAAGCTAATAGCTAGTGGCTATGTTGGATACCTGGCATATGTCACCGATGTGACTGAAGAAAAGGAATTGCAACCAGAAGAGGTTCTAGTTGTCAACGAATTTCTTGATGTGTTCATAGAGGAATTGCCAAGGTTACCTCCAAAAAGAGAGATTTCATTCGAAATTGAGATCATGCTAGGGACTGCTCCAATTTCGAAGGCTCCATATTGTATGGCCCCAGTCGAATTAAAAGAGCTGCAAGTACAGTTGAAAAAGCTACTAGACAAGGGGTTTATTCGACCAAGTTATTCTCCTTGGGGTGCTCTAGTGTTATTTTTCAAAAAGAAGGATAGAACTCTTCAGATGTGTATTGATTATAGAGAGTTGAATAAGGTTACCATCAATGTGGCGGCCCGCCCCTCGTAGAGATCATACAATACTATTACAGTTGAGCTTATCGCCAACTGCGATAGATTGTACTCTCATGGGTCGCCGACTTATCTCACTCTCTTTTAAAATCATGTCGTTTTTGGGGAAATTTTTTTTTTTTTACCATCATGTAAAACCTTTCCCACTATTTACTTTGTTGGCAAGTAAAAAGTAATATAAATATTACAGTACTTTTGTAAAATATGTATAATTACAAAAGAACTGTTTCCCCCTTTTTCCCTTCACTTTAACGGTCAGCGGGAAGACTCTGGCAGTACCATATCCCTCGTCCAGTTATCCCATTTGACATGCGCCATCCCGTCCGCATCTAGTCAAACAAGCTACTGAGCTGGTCGCTTACCTGCAACATTAGCAAAAATGGTGAGCTACAGGCTCAATAAGTTCAAACATGCAAGAAATAAAATTTCTATGAATAGTACCGTTGACAACTATTCATATGTGAATAGTAACTTTGACCACTATTCATACATGAATAGTAAGTTTACCACAACACTATATCACACTAGTACATCTACCGCGATGTTAGTGCTCTCACTAAACTGTCTTATGCTCAATTATGGCACAGTTTCAGTTTTAGGTCATTATCTTTGATTACGTTCTGGTTTTGAGCTCAGGTTGGCAGTATCATTTAAGTGCGCATGACTGGGAGCGGTACATTAGTGCTGACCTCTACAGCCTTAATCTCATAGCCCCGAAGGCAAAATTGTACATGACTGGGAGCGGTACATCAGTGCTGACCTCCACAGCCTTATCTCATAGCCCCGAAGGCAAAAGTACCTCCCTATACGGAAGGCTGGTACGCCAGAAAGTGGTTTCATTACCGACTTTTTAACATTCTAACCCGGTGACTTCATATTGCCCCGTGGTTAGGAATGGTTCACATTTTAATTTTAGGTGAGTGAGTTTCATTAACCTCGCTCTAGTGCCCGAAGCACAATTAACCATGTGTCCCATTCTTATAGTGCCCGTAGCACATTTCGTCTCTCTCTCTATTCTATCATAGTGCCCGTAGCACATATGTGCCTAACTTATAGTTAGTACATTAAAGTTAGCACAATATTGCTATATGTTGCAGACAGGTAAATGTCTGAACTTACCTTATCAGACTGTTCCCTTTCTCTCTCTTGGATCTTGAATCGCCTTCCTTGTAGGCTGATTTTGGGATCCTACAGACAAAACCTTGTCTGTTAATTTCATTTCCATTTATAGCTTTTATTTTTCATTAAAAAGCTTAAATAAAACCTATTTATAACTTTTTAGGTTTTATTTATTATTTTCACCATTTTCCCCCAACTTCTGCAAAATTACGATTTTGCCCCTATATTTTGGCAAAATTGCAGTTTTGCCCCTGACGGAATTTTATTGATCCAGACTGTATTTTTGGCTCTCAGGAACTTTTCTGACTCTTTTCTAATCATTACCGGGTTCGTTTTTATTTTATCTCCACTTTTTGCTTTCCCGGCCCTCGGGAAGCACTATTCCGACCCTTACGTCGGTTTAGCGATTTTCTATCGTTTCGGAGCCTCAAATGGACGTTTCACTAGTATTTAAAACGTTCATCTAGACTTTCCCGACCTAGATCACCGAGGCTCGGGTTTTCCGTTCCCGACTCGGACCTTTATTTTATTTCCAAAAACGCCCCCCCTCGGGGTCGGTTTTTCAATTTCGCTCACGTTTTTCATTTTCAAGGGGACGGGTTACTATTCACGACCCACCTCTTAAATTTTTTTTCCTTATTCAATTTTTCCGTGAGAGACTCGGGTTTCCGTCCCGGCCCTAACTTTTATTTTAAATTCCTATTTTACCCCGAATGCCGTTTTTGAAATTTCGGCAGCATTTCGGCGTAATTTTAAGGCTTCCGGCGTTAGGTACGCCTCGAACCGTATGTACCTGGCACGTACTATACCACAAGCCTATTTTATGTAAAAGTTTTTCCAAACTTTTACATAAAAACCCACAAAATTCCAATTCCACATTATCACCCACATAACAAAATTTTTCCACAATTTTACCCTTAATTTGGTTTCGGTTTTCACAACCAAACCAAACCAAATTTTGTCAAACTTTCACCACACCTTAGGCCATTCAAATGTCACGTTTTTAACACATTTTCAAGCCCATTTTCTTTGCATTTTCAACCAATTTTCCTAGGGTTTTTACCCTTGTATAACCCACGGCCAAAGAATGAAAACATGCCAAAAAATTTTGTTTTATTCTTTCCACTATAAATTCATCATTTGCATATTGAAATGCATAATTCCAATCAACCAAATACCACATAAATTAAGCAAAAATTTCCTTCCAAACCATTAGTAACCCCACGGCCATTTAATGTAATTCACACCAAGAATTTTTTTAAGCTTTTCACCATGACAGACAAGCTTTATTTGTGATGATCAGGAAATATGCAGTATCAAGAAATTGGTTAAAATGACATTTTCTTGATATGAAACTGATATATTTAGACTCAGGATGCCCAAATTAGTCAATCAGGCACCTGACACGTTTTTCGAGACGGGATCACACAGATCCTGAAAACTGATCGAGATGACCTCGAATGAAGTTAAAACTGATAAATTTGGATTCAGCACGTCCAAATTAGTCAGTATAGCCTATTTGTATGCTCAAATTAGCTAATTGAGCAAAAAGGTAATTTTTGATCGAGAATTCACAGTACTGGAAACTGGTCAAGATGACCTCAGATGAAAATAAAACTGATATATTTGGATTTAGAACGTCCAAATTAGTCAGGATAGCCCATGTTGAAATTTTGGGCGAAGAAGTATATAAAGGGCGAAAAATCAGAAATTTAAGAAATAAGCCCATAACTTTCTCTTATTTTCTCTTTCCACCCCTTACCCGAAAATGAACAGTAACCGACCATCGGAAACGGTGTCCGTTTTCGACACCGCCGGTGTCATCGAAAAGCTCTCACCGAGCTGAGTCCAACGGTGGGTCGACTCGACGGAACAGCCGCCGCACGCCGCCGCACGCGCCGCTCGAATGCCGCCGGAGCCGAGAAATTCGATCGCCGATATCTCCTCCGTCCGGCCACCGTTTGCCACGAAACCGGTCCCAAAAGTTTCGTGGTGAAGAGAGGAGCAAAACCCATGCCACCGATTGCCTCAACACCGGCGGAATCGAGCCGGCCAAGCTTCGAAAAAGTCAGTGAAACGTCGCCGTGGAGCCGCCGTCGAAACGCCCGATTCCGGCCAAGTTGAAGTGCGCCGTTGGTGCAGAAATGACCGCAGGGATGATGGGAGCAAAAGCCCTCAACCAATTTTGGGAAAAAGGTCCGGCACAGCGGAGTTCCACCGTCGCCGCCGTGACCGTGGTTTTCGAGGGAATTTTCCGACGATAGAGGCCTCCAAACATGAAATTGAGGTCACCAATGGATTCCTCTCGTCGAGTTCTTCAAGATGGGCTACTCATTTGCCACCGTCGCCGCCGTCAACCGCCGGTCAACGGCGAGTCAACGGCGGTCAACGCCGGTCAACGGCGACCGGAGACCAAAAATTTAAGAATGGCCCGTTGGCCTATTTTCGACGTTCCGAACACATCCGCGACGTCAGAATTGCAAGACGGAGTCTCAAAGGCAAAGAACGGAGAATTAAAGTTTATCCGCGCGAAACCGAACAGTTCGTTCGATCGCCAGTGGAACGATTCCGGTAGTGACTTCGGTCCTTCCATTCCTGAAATTAATGTTTTTGGAATGAGTATATATGAATTATGTATTCTGCATTGTGAAATTGTAAGAAAATTGGACTATGTGTATGAAAAATAGTCAAATGAGAAAAAGTGAAAAATGTAAAGATTTTTACGTAAAAAGTTGAGTTTTTACGTAAAAATATAGGCTCTGGTATAGTACGTGGTAAAATAGAACGAGGTTAGATGGTTTCGAGGCGTTTCCTAAACGTCGGGAATCCAAAAATTAAGCGGAAATGCTGCCGAAATTTTGAAAACGGCACAAAAGAGTATTTTAAGAACCGAAGGGTAAAAACGTGGTCGGGATGGAAACCCGAGCCCTTTCGGTGACCTAGACCCGAGAAAGAGCATTAACGCTCAAGAGTCAGAATAGTACCACCCGGGAGTCGGTAAATAGTAAACCAAGAAATTATGGTAAATAAGGGCCAAAGCTAAGTTGCGAATCAAAGAAAAGTAAGGTTATAATGAGAAAAATCCCATTAGGGGCAAAATGGTAATTTTGCCAAAAGTTCAGGGTAAAAGAGTAATTTTACTAAAAGTTAGCAGAAAAGTTATAAATTGGATATTAGATCCTTAAATTTATGATCAAGAAATGAAACGTAGAATTTTTACGTTTTATTAAGTTTTATACATGAAAGAAACATAGAAAATAACCGTTATTATTTCGGTTATAGGGATCCGCGCCAGACAATATGAAGAGACGTCTGCGGACCAAGGAAGCGAGAAAAGAGATGCTAGCAAGTATTTGTAAGTTCAAACATTTAATTGACTGCAACATAAATGAACTGGACATGTTATGTGTTATGTGTTCTATGTAGTAAGTTCGAATACTTAATTGACTGCTATATGAATAGACTATTATGTCTAAGTATGATATGTGGTAAGTACAGACATTTAATTGTCTACTCACGAATGGACTTACCATAGAGTTGTGTTATATATATATATACATTTAAGCTATTCAGTTTGTGACATGATACTAACATGTTCACGAGAATAGTAAGCAAGATCAGAAATAGAAAAGAGGAATAAGATAAGTCAGATAATAAGACTTAAAAGTTAAGGTTGGCGTACCGGCCTCCCCAGTTGTGAGGTTCCCAGATAGCCTCCACCCCAGAAGTGTGGCGCTGCCTCGTTAATAATGAGGTAGTTTATGGCTTAACTTCCTGCCTCCACCCCAGAAGTGTGGCGCTGCCTCGTTAATAATGAGGTAGTTTATGGCATGACTTACTACCTATAAGGTCAGTAGTCCAGAGATGACCTTAGGGTTGATCGGTGGGTCGCTCCCCTGATCCTCTATTGGTCTGCGCGCACTAGGTACGTCCAACCACGGGCCCACAAGTGAAAGATTAAGCAGATAAAGTAAAGCTTAGCAAAGAAAAGCTAAGAATAGAAAGTAAAGTTAAGAAGAGAAAAGAAAAGAAGAGAAAGTAAAGCTTAGTAAAGAAAAGCTAAGAAAAGCTAGAAGAGGAAAGAATGAAAGTAAACAAGCATAATGCCACTAATATGTGTGCATATGCTTAGCAAGAAAAGAAAAGAAGAAGAAAAGTATGACATGAAAGAAAGAATGAAAGTAAACAAGCATAATGCGACTAACATGTGTGCATATGCTATGTTATGCATAAATTGATATGCATAAGTCAGTTATACAATTTTAAGTGTATCTGTGATGTTTAAGCATACATTAAGTATGCTGTGTTTAAGTTGATATGTGTATACAATATTTTGTATAATGTTGAGTATGTTATGCTTAAGATGTTAAGCATACATCCTGTATGTTATGTTTAAATTATGTTATGCTAAAAGAACGTTGAGATTGTTCTCTCAATGTTAGAATATGTTATATATGAAGTTGAAAGTAAAGTATAATGTATGTTCATGTTCTGATGCCACGGTTAGTATCAGACATGTTCTGTCCAAAAGGTATGAGTTAGTATTTTGTCATGAATGTATGTTTGAACTTACTGAGCCTGTCGCTCACAAGTTTGTTTATGTTGCAGGTAAGCATCCTGCACGAAGATAAGACAAGTGATGGATGACGGATGGAATCTGCATGTGCCAAGGGACTGGGTGAGGGTTATGGTACTACTATGAGTCTTCTGCTGAGCTGTTTAAAAGAGTATTAAAATGATGTTTTATAATGTAAAATGTTTATTATAGTAAATGTTTTACAACGGTACAGTTTCCAAGTAAAGTTTAAGAAAAGAAAAAAAAAATTTATTCCATATTTTCATGTTCAAATGAGAAGTTAGAGTAAGCATGTTAAAGAAAGTATGTTAAAAGTAAGATACCAGCTATTATAGATGGTATCAGAATAAGTTAGAAACAAGTTAAAAGTAAGTTGCCGACGACCCAAGTGGTTACAGTCTATCGCAGTTGGCAACAGTGGCTGATTGTAATAGTACTGTTTAACCCTACGTAGGGCGGGCCGTAACAGGTGGTATCAGAGCAAGGTTTACGATGGGTCTAGTTTAGAGTACCACCTGTTGTCACAGGTGGTATCAGAGCAGTTTGACCATATCCCTCCTGGCACAATGCAATCCAATTCGCCATCCAAGTAAGTTAGTTTATTTTGAATTTAGTAAATGTTTATTTATTGAAAATAAACCTTTTGTAAGGATATGACGATGAGATAATAAGATCATAAGTACAGGCATTAATTTACTGTACGAGTTTCAAGGATAGATAGTACTTTTACTTTAGCATTCCATGGGAATGCAGGATTGGTTTTATGCTATGCCATTTAGATGATTCTCTGGCTGTACTCCATTGATTAAGGTAACTGGGTCCTTTTGGCTGTTAGCACTTTCTGGGAAATGCTCTCGTGTGTACTGGGATCCTTGTGATCAGGATTAGCGCTTAACTGGACCAAGTTTCGCCATACCACGATTGAGTGATTCTCTTGGAAGAGTCCAGCATTAGCCCCAGTTTCCTCATGGGCAAGCAAGGTGTCATTTTCAACATTGCCTATGTTCCCTAGAATTGTTGATATATAAAAAGAAAGTAGATGTACAAGGCTATGATATATATAGCCTTTATGTTATATTAAAATGTTGAAATAACATGTAAATGTTGTGAAATGATATGTCTAAGTGATGAACAAAGATGAAATGAAATCTTTGTACCCCTACTTGACTTAATTTTCGAGGACGAAAATTTTATAAGGAGGGGTGAATGTGATGATCAGGAAATATGCAGTATCAAGAAATTGGTTAAAATGACATTTTCTTGATATGAAACTGATATATTTAGACTCAGGATGCCCAAATTAGTCAATCAGGCACCTGACACGTTTTTCGAGACGGGATCACACAGATCCTGAAAACTGATCGAGATGACCTCGAATGAAGTTGAAACTGATAAATTTGGATTCAGCACGTCCAAATTAGTCAGTATAGCCTATTTGTATGCTCAAATTAGCTAATTGAGCAAAAAGGTAATTTTTGATCGAGAATTCACAGTACCGGAAACTGGTCAAGATGACCTCAGATGAAAATAAAACTGATATATTTGGATTCAGAACGTCCAAATTAGTCAGGATAGCCCATGTTGAAATTTTGGGCGAAGAAGTATATAAAGGGCGAAAAATCAGAAATTTAAGAAATAAGCCCATAACTTTCTCTTATTTTCTCTTTCCACCCCTTACCCGAAAATGAACAGTAACCGACCATCGGAAACGGTGTCCGTTTTCGACACCGCCGGTGTCATCGGAAAGCTCTCACCGAGCTGAGTCCAACGGTGGGTCGACTCGACGGAACAGCCGCCGCACGCCGCCGCACGCGCCGCTCGAATGCCGCCGGAGCCGAGAAATTCGATCGCCGATATCTCCTCCGTCCGGCCACCGTTTGCCACGAAACCGGTCCCAAAAGTTTCGTGGTGAAGAGAGGAGCAAAACCCATGCCACCGATTGCCTCAACACCGGCGGAATCGAGCCGGCCAAGCTTCGAAAAAGTCGGTGAAACGCCGCCGTGGAGCCGCCGTCGAAACGCCCGATTCCGGCCAAGTTGAAGTGCGCCGTTGGTGCAGAAATGACCGCAGGGATGATGGGAGCAAAAGCCCTCAACCAATTTTGGGAAAAAGGTCCGGCACAGCGGAGTTCCACCGTCGCCGCCGTGACCGTGGTTTTCGAGGGAATTTTCCGACGATAGGGGCCTCCAAACATGAAATTGAGGTCACCAATGGATTCCTCTCGTCGAGTTCTTCAAGATGGGCTACTCATTTGCCACCGTCGCCGCCGTCAACCGCCGGTCAACGGCGAGTCAACGCCGGTCAACGGCGGTCAACGCCGGTCAACGGCGATCGGAGACCAAAAATTTAAGAATGGCCCGTTGGCCTATTTTCGACGTTCCGAACACATCCGCGACGTCAGAATTGCAAGACGGAGTCTCAAAGGCAATGAATGGAGAATTAAAGTTTATCCGCGCGAAACCGAACAGTTCGTTCGATCGCCAGTGGAACGATTCCGGTAGTGACTTCGGTCCTTCCATTCCTGAAATTAATGTTTTTGGAATGAGTATATATGAATTATGTATTCTGCATTGTGAAATTGTAAGAAAATTGGACTATGTGTATGAAAAATAGTCAAATGAGAAAAAGTGAAAAATGTAAAGATTTTTACGTAAAAAGTTGAGTTTTTACGTAAAAATATAGGCTCTGGTATAGTACGTGGTAAAATAGAACGAGGTTAGATGGTTTCGAGGCGTTTCCTAAACGTCGGGAATCCAAAAATTAAGCGGAAATGCTGCCGAAATTTTGAAAACGGCACAAAAGAGTATTTTAAGAACCGAAGGGTAAAAACGTGGTCGGGATGGAAACCCGAGCCCTTTCGGTGACCTAGACCCGAGAAAGAGCATTTACGCTCAAGAGTCAGAATAGTACCACCCAGGAGTCGGTAAATAGTAAACCAAGAAATTATGGTAAATAAGGGCCAAAGCTAAGTTGCGAATCAAAGAAAAGTAAGGTTATAATGAGAAAAATCCCATTAGGGGCAAAATGGTAATTTTGCCAAAAGTTCAGGGTAAAAGAGTAATTTTACTAAAAGTTAGCAGAAAAGTTATAAATTGGATATTAGATCCTTAAATTTATGATCGAGAAATGAAACGTAGAATTTTTACGTTTTATTAAGTTTTATACATGAAAGAAACATAGAAAATAACCGTTATTATTTCGGTTATAGGGATCCACGCCAGACAATATGAAGAGACGTCTGCGGACCAAGGAAGCGAGAAAAGAGATGCTAGCAAGTATTTGTAAGTTCAAACATTTAATTGACTGCAACATAAATGAACTGGACATGTTATGTGTTATGTGTTCTATGTAGTAAGTTCGAATACTTAATTGACTGCTATATGAATAGACTATTATGTCTAAGTATGATATGTGGTAAGTACAGACATTTAATTGTCTACTCACGAATGGACTTACCATAGAGTTGTGTTATATATATATATACATTTAAGCTATTCAGTTTGTGACATGATACTAACATGTTCACGAGAATTGTAAGCAAGATCAGAAATAGAAAAGAGGAATAAGATAAGTCAGATAATAAGACTTAAAAGTTAAGGTTGGCGTACCGGCCTCCCCAGTTGTGAGGTTCCCAGATAGCCTCCACCCCAGAAGTGTGGCGCTGCCTCGTTAATAATGAGGTAGTTTATGGCTTAACTTCCTGCCTCCACCCCAGAAGTGTGGCGCTGCCTCGTTAATAATGAGGTAGTTTATGGCTTAACTTCCTGCCTCCACCCCAGAAGTGTGGCGCTGCCTCGTTAATGATGAGGTAGTTTATGGCATGACTTACTACCTATAAGGTCAGTAGTCCAGAGATGACCTTAGGGTTGATCGGTGGGTCGCTCCCCTGATCCTCTATTGGTCTGCGCGCACTAGGTACGTCCAACCACGGGCCCACAAGTGAAAGATTAAGCAGATAAAGTAAAGCTTAGCAAAGAAAAGCTAAGAATAGAAAGTAAAGCTAAGAAGAGAAAAGAAAAGAAGAGAAAGTAAAGCTTAGTAAAGAAAAGCTAAGAAAAGCTAGAAGAGGAAAGAATGAAAGTAAACAAGCATAATGCCACTAATATGTGTGCATATGCTTAGCAAGAAAAGAAAAGAAGAAGAAAAGTATGACATGAAAGAAAGAATGAAAGTAAACAAGCATAATGCGACTAACATGTGTGCATATGCTATGTTATGCATAAATTGATATGCATAAGTCAGTTATACAATTTTAAGTGTATCTGTGATGTTTAAGCATACATTAAGTATGCTATGTTTAAGTTGATATGTGTATACAATATTTTGTATAATGTTGAGTATGTTATGCTTAAGATGTTAAGCATACATCCTGTATGTTATGTTTAAATTATGTTATGCTAAAAGAACGTTGAGATTGTTCTCTCAATGTTAGAATATGTTATATATGAAGTTGAAAGTAAAGTATAATGTATGTTCATGTTCTGATGCCACGGTTAGTATCAGACATGTTCTGTCCAAAAGGTATGAGTTAGTATTTTGTCATGAATGTATGTTTGAACTTACTGAGCCTGTCGCTCACAAGTTTGTTTATGTTGCAGGTAAGCTTCCTGCACGAAGATAAGACAAGTGATGGATGACGGATGGAATCTGCATGTGCCAAGGGACTGGGTGAGGGTTATGGTACTACTATGAGTCTTCTGCTGAGCTGTTTAAAAGAGTATTAAAATGATGTTTTATAATGTAAAATGTTTATTATAGTAAATGTTTTACAACGGTACAGTTTCCAAGTAAAGTTTAAGAAAAGAAAAAAAAAATTTATTCCATATTTTCATGTTCAAATGAGAAGTTAGAGTAAGCATGTTAAAGAAAGTATGTTAAAAGTAAGATACCAGCTATTATAGATGGTATCAGAATAAGTTAGAAACAAGTTAAAAGTAAGTTGCCGACGACCCAAGTGGTTACAGTCTATCGCAGTTGGCAACAGTGGCTGATTGTAATAGTACTGTTTAACCCTACGTAGGGCGGGCCGTCACATTATTCTTCACAAATTTTAACTTTGAAAGCATGTTAGCAATTAACCACAAAGTTTTCTCATTGGTTACTAAAGGTAACCCATGGATTTTCCTTTGAAAAACCAACCAAAATTTGGTTTTTCTTTAAACAATTTACATGGTTTTCTTACTTATTTCATCCTTAATAAAACCCAACATCAAATCCATGAAAAACAACCAAAAATTTTCCATCTTTTTCTCACTATTCACCCACGGATTTCATGAAGAAAAACCATGAAAAAAATAAGTGCAAGGGAAGTTACCTTGGTCTAATGCTTCCTCTGTCTTCAAGGAGTGTTTTGACACACTTTTTGTGAAGAAATTTTGAAGAAAACTCTTGGTTCTCCTTGGGTGGCTCACGTACATGCCATGGAAGAAACTTAGAAAAATTTTGTTCTTTTGGTTTGGCTTGAAAATTGGCTTCGGCCACTTTGTAAAATTTTTGCTGACTTAATGAAACCAAAGGCCAATTAATTTAGCCTTCCACCAATGAAAATTAGACATCTTTCAACCTAATTCTTTCCCCATTTTTCAAAAATTAAAAATGGTAATTTTTGGCCAAATCTTGGCCTTTAGATCAAAAGGTGATTAAATCCTAGCCATTAATGCCACCAACCACCTTATTTCTTTCATCCATAATTCTTGATTTATGATGTCATAAATGCAAAAGTGAAAGTTGACTTTGACTTTCACTATTCACATTAATTCGACTACTTTTTGACCGATACCGGTTCGAGCCGAAATTTTCCTGAAATCGTCCCGGCGTGTTCCTGAGGTCTCCTGTGCAGTCGGATCAATTTAATCTGCTTCCGTTTGATCAAAATTAATCCCAGAAATTTACCGTCTTTTATTGGCTCGGTTAGGGTTTTCAATGCCGGTTTTGCACCGTTTTACCCGTTTCAACTCAGTGAATTTTTCCAACACTGAATTCTTACTCGTCAGTATTGTTAGAACATTTTCACATATTCTAAACAATATACATACATTTATTTCACTCTTTAAATAGTACAAATTGTTATATACATACAATTGTACATTTTTCATCCGAGAACCGCCTGAATTTCCCGGTTGTCACATTCACCCCTCCTTATAAAATTTTCGTCCTCGAAAATTAGAACAAATGGGGGTATAAACTCCTCATCTCGTCTTCTTGTTCCCACGTAACTTCTTCAATATTGTGATTTTTCCACAAAATCTTCACTAGTGGGATTACCTTATTCCTCAGTACTTTCTCTTCACGAGCTAGTACTTGAATAGGCTGTTCCTCATATGTCAAATCCTCGTGGATTTGAATAGGCTCATGCTTCAACACATGGGACGGATCCGGTATATACTTGTTAGGAAATGCCCTAAGTATTAGAGACATTTTTGATGTATTCATTTTGAACTGGATAATAAAATTATACATAGAGGTTAATCATTACATTGCTATTTGTCCCCGTCTTATTTACATGTTAAAGTAAATGTAAGCAAATATGGCTCACTGACTGCTTGTGTTAAAACTGTTAGAACGTTGCATGCAATGGACTTTTGTATGCGAGAAGACAATGTTCTAAAGTTAGCAGTCTAAACTATGGTCTGTAGTCTATGGGGTTAGACCGAGCATCTAATTCATGTTAAGACTATTATGTTGTCTAAAGCCTTGGAGGGGACAGTCTGTCTTGACTGTCTGGAGCTGGACTCCCAAGTAGAGACATGGATATGTTGCTCGGTGGTGACATATTAGACCGGGACTAAAGCGTGATTGATCTACGTAGTCCGCTATGAGTGGATCAATCTGCTTTTGACGTTCATTGTGCAATAACCTTAATCCTGAGTAAATGAACTACTACATGTATATGACTTGTGTACTTTGATGTTCCAATGGCTAAAGCGTCTCAGAGGTAGTAAGCTTATAGACCGGTTCGTTGGGTGCATGACTTGTATACGATGAAGGGTTTGTTTGCAGATATCGGAATCATAGCTCTGAGGAGTTAAAGGTATCCTCTTAAAGCCATTATACTGAATGTGAAAATGGACAAGGCCTTGGGTCGTCTGCTGGGCGGATGACTTCTTATTCATATATGGTGAATAATCATTTTCTTGATTTGGTAGTATAATGGAACTTTAAGATAGCCTGATCAGTAGGATTAAACGGACTTTGACCTAAGGCTGATCATGGATATCATATGAGGGTTTTGCATACATGATAAGGTCATTGGATGGTAGCTCGTCACAGGCTTACGTAATACGGTATATAATTGGGAGTTCAGTTTCAGGTTTATAGTGGTGTGACTCTGAAATTAGTGATCATATGATTGAGTTGTTCGGTACAGAATGATGATCATATGGAATCACGGGAGCCCGATTATATATGTCCAATCAGTCCCTCTAGTAGCTCCACATAATTCCTTAACGTTTGGCAAATTGATTTGTGTATGCTATTGGCTAGTTTATTATGCATGGATGGTGATGACATAGGATTAGGATGGTAGACAAGATTCTCTCCGGTTGGATTCAGATTTTGTTTTGGATAATAGAGTACACAATTATTCGAACTCCAAATAAAGTTGCCATGATTTTATTTGAGATTGGATTGGAGTTGTAGAAAATTATCCATGAGAACAAGAATATGAAATACAACCGTTTTGTGGAATTTGAAATTTGAATTTTGAAATTTGAAATTTGAATTTTGAAATTTGAAATTTGAATTTTGAATTTGAAATTTGAATTTGAAATTTGAATTTGAAATTCGAATTTGAAATTTGAATTTGAAATTTAAATTTGAAATTTGAAATTTGAAATTTGAAATTTGAATTTGAAATTTGAATTTAAAATTTGAAATTCAAATTTTGAATCACAGTCCAAGTAGGATTCGAATTTGTTGTGGAAAATCCACAAGGTTTGAAATTCGAATTTGAGTTGGATTTGGAGAGGATAATCTTGTTAGAATCCTACTTGAATTTTGAATCCAAATCCCAACAAAAGTGGGCGAATTTTTTGAGGATAATCCTCAATGGAAAATTCGGTTTTTTGTGGATAAGATTCAAGGGAAAATTCAAGTTTCAATCCTAGTTGAATTTGGACTCTCTCCTTCCCTAAAAGTGGCCGAAATTTTGGAGCCTTAATCCTAGGAAATTCGGTTATTTTTGGATAAGGTTGAGATGAGATTTAGCTTGAAAATCCTAGTGGAATTTTGATTCTTCCTTATCCTAAAAGTGGCCGAAAATTTGGAGAAGATTTTCTCCTAAAGATTTCGGATTTTTTGGTTGAAAAAGGGAGATAAAATTCTAGTTAAAATCTTGTTTAGATTTGGATTGGATTTATCCTAGAAAAACCGAATTTAATTGTTAGGATTATCCTATGAAAAATTCAGATTTTTGGTTAAAGATAAGGGAGAAAATCTTTTCCTAGTCCAATTCGAATTCAGAGAATCACCTCATGCAGGTATATAAATAGAGGTCCTGCCACTCCAGTTCTCTCAGACCACAGACTCTCAGGTGAGCAGGCTTATTGTTGCACAGCTCATCGTGACAATAAAGTTCTTTAGAGATCTGGGTGGTCGGAAGAAAACTAGCAGTGCTAGCATACCGATCGAGGTTCAGAGTGCCCACACACTCAGCCATTCGGGAATTGGAGAATAGTAGAGAAGGCTAGTTGGTTGAAGCCTCCGGTAATTCTCCTCCTGCATGATTGGCGTCCTTGAGGTATGAGTTTTAATTGTTATTGGTTTATTGTATATGGCATCATAAGATATTTAACGATCTAAAAATTTTTATTGTTCCGCTGCGCCACTCTGATACGTTTTTACCGATTTATTTTCCTACAATACTTTCTCAGCATCGACACATGAAATACGTTATGCACTGCCGACAATTCTGGGGGTAGCGCTAATCTGTAAGCGACCTTTCCAATGCGTTCGATAATTTCATAGGGCCCAATATATCTTGGACTCAGTTTCCCCTTTTTACCGAACCGCATAATCCCCTTCATAGGCGATACCTTGAGAAACACGAAGTCTCCTTCGTCAAACTCCAAGGATCTCCACCTCTTGTCCGCATAACTCTTTTGCCGGCTTTGTGCAATTTTCATTTGACGCTGAATTCTAGCAATTGCATCGGAAGTCTCTTTTATGAAGTCCGTCTTATGCAACTGCTTTTCTCGCAAATCATACCAATGTAATGGTGATCTGCACTTCCGTCCATACAAAGCCTCGTAAGGTGCCATGCCTATCGAAGCTTGGTAACTATTATTGTACGAGAATTCAATCAATGGTAACTTCTCGTTCCAATTTCCCACAAAATCCATAACACAAGCTCGAAGCATGTCTTCTAACGTCTGAATTGTCTGCTCTGACTGCCCGTCTGTTTGCGGATGAAAAGCCGTACTGAGTCTCAATTCAGTACCCATGGCCTCTTGCACACACTTCCAGAAATTCGAAGTGAATCGTGCATCTCGATCTGATACAATGGATTTTGGTACTCCATGTAATCTGACGACATGAGTTACGTACAGCTGAGCAAACTTTTCCAACGAAAAAGTCATCTTGACAGCTATAAACTGTGCCGTCTTGGTCAGTCTGTCCACAATAACTCAGATGGCATCATAACCTTCTCGTGTTTTTGGGAGCCCCACTACAAAATCCATCGTAATATGTTCCCATTTCCATTCAGGAATCTCCAACGGTTCCAATCTTCCTGCTGGATGTTTATGTTCCGCTTTGATTCTCTGATAGGTCATGCATCTGCTCACGAATTTCGCTATATCGTTCTTCATCCCTTTCCACCAGAACTGTAACTTCAAGTCCTGATACATCTTGCTAGCTCCGGGATGAACCGAATAAGGTGTCTCATGGACTTCTGACATGATCCGTCTTCTAAGTTCGTCATCAGCTGGAACATTTATCCTTCCTTGATAAAGGATCATTCCATCCTTGGAAATTCCTTCTTGAGAACTCGTCATTGTTGGATCTCGCCTCTGAGCTTCCTTTATATCCTCAAATAGCGATGATTCCACTTGGAGTGCAGCTAATCTTCCAGATATTAGTTCCAAGTTCAATGAATTTATCTCTTGCTGCAATGGCTTCGGAAGCCTTTTTATTGGTAGCTGGTGCACTATAGTAGACTTCCTGCTTAGAGCATCCGCTACACGATTGGCCTTTCCTGGATGGTAGAGGATTTCACAATCATAATCCTTCACCAGTTCCAACCATCGCCTTTGCCGCATATTGAGCTCTTTTTGCGTGAAGAAATACTTCAAGCTTTGGTGATCAGTGAAAATCTGACATTGAGCTCCATAGAGATAGTGTCGCCAAATTTTAAGTGCGAACACTACTGCAGCAAGTTCAAGGTCATGCGTAGGATAATTCCTTTCATGCTCTTTTAACTGACGGGAAGCATAGGCAATCACCTTGCCGTCTTGCATCAGGACTGCTCCCAATCCTATTTTAGATGCATCACTGTAGATCACAAACTTCTCCCCTTCAGTGGGAAGCGTAAGGATTGGTGCGCTTGTCAGTCGCCTCTTTAACTCCTGGAAGCTTCTTTCGCATTCCATAGTCCACTCGTACTTCCTTTCCTTGCGTGTAAGAGCAGTAAGACGTGCAGCTAGTCGCGCGAATCCCTCTACAAATCGCCGATAATAACTAGCTAACCCTAAGAAACTGCGTATTTCAGTCACACTCTTGGGTGCAGGCCACTGGTTAATTGCCTCTATCTTTGTCGGATCTACAGCAATACCTTCCTGGGATACAACATGTCTGAGGAAATGTACTCTGTCCAGCCAAAACTCACATTTTGAGAATTTGGCATACAGTTGATGCTTCCTTATCGTGTTCAGCACGATCCTCAGATGCTCGTTGTGCTCCTCATGACTCTTCGAGTATATAAGAATGTCATCAATGAATACAATGACAAACTTATCCAAATACTCTTTAAAGATTCTGTTCATTAAGTCCATGAACGCTGCTGGCGCATTTGTTAATCCGAATGGCATCACAAGAAACTCGTAGTGACCATAACGAGTCCTAAACGCCGTCTTAGGAATATCACTTTCTTTAATTCTCAGCTGGTGATATCCTGATCGTAAGTCGATCTTGGAAAATACCGCTGCGTCTTTTAACTGGTCGAATAGATCATCAATTCTAGGTAACGGATACCTATTTTTGATCGTAACCTTATTCAACTCCCGGTAATCAATGCACAGTCGGAATGTTCCATCCTTTTTCTTGACGAATAACACAGGTGCACCCCATGGAGAAAAACTCAGCCTGATGAATCCTTTATCCAAAAGCTCCTTTAATTGTACCTGTAGCTCCTTCAACTCCACTGGAGCCATACGGTATGGTGCTTTGGAAATGGGTGCTGTTCCAGGCATCAACTCAATTTCAAATGAGATTTCTCTCTCTGGAGGCATCCCTGGTAACTCTTCCGGAAATACGTCAAGAAACTCATTAACCACAGGAACATCTTCAGCTTGAAGCTTCTGTTCCTCTGTAGTATCCACCACATATGCCAGATATCCTATGCAACCACTGGCTATCAGCTTGCTTGCTCTCAGCGAATTGATCATCATCTTCCCGGGTTTTCGAGAAGTATCAACATACTCGAAACTCTCTTCTTCCTTGGGTTGGAATACTATCTTTCGATTTCGGCAGTCGATCGTAGCTCGGTATTTCCCTAGGAAATCCATGCCTAGAATCACATCGTAATCCGTGATCTTCATCACGATCAACTCCGCATATAGTTCCCTATTTGCCACATATACTGGTACATGAGGTAGCCAGTATTTGGACAACAATACTTCCCCAGAAGGTAAGGCTGTCTTAAATACCCTTCCCATATTATCCTTAGGAAGTCCTATCTTGTCAGCAAATGCATAGGAAACAAATGAATGCGTAGCACCGGAATCGAATAGTACAGAGGCTACATGACTAGCGACAGGAAGCTGACCTGTCACCACGTTTGATGTTCCTGCCTCTGCGTCTTCCTTGCTATAGGCCATCACATGAGCATCAGCACGTGACATTCGCTCCTGGCGTTGCGGCCTCACTGGTGACTCTTCCACTCTGGCTTGAAGGGAATGAGCTGGTGGGCGTGTCTGGTGCGATTGGGAAGTGCCTTGTCCACCCTGCCTATTTGGACAGTTCCTGGCATAATGGCCTTCCTTTCCACATTCGTAGCAAACAAGTGGCCCAAATCTGCATTGCCCAGAATGTCTCTTCCCGCGTGTAGGGCAGTTTTGCACATTAGACTCTGCATTACCAGCTGTTCTCCGCTGCTGGTTTCGATTATTGCCTTGGCGATTCCCAGAAAAATTCCCTTTTCTCTTATTTTGCTGGGATCCTTGACTATTGCCCTGGCTTGGTTTCGCATTCTGACTAGGCTTGCTCGATTGACCAACTTGCGTAGACTTCACCAAAGCCCTCTCCTTCTTCTTGGCCTCCCAGTGTTTTTCTCTTTCCTCTTTCTGTCGGGCTACGTGAAACTCAGCCCTGATGGCCCAACTCACACAATCGGCTACAGAAGTAGGTGGCACTTGTCCAGTATCTACCAATGCAGCAATTTTTGGCCTGAACATCTGATCATTTTCTGTATCTTTTCCCTCTCAGTAGGGACCACATAAGGGCACAAACGGGATAACTGGTCGAACTTTCGGCAGACTTCGCTTACCGACATGTTCCCTTGTGTCAACTCTGAGAACTCTTTTTGTTGTTGTCTCAGAGATGCAGGGTCGTAATATTTCTGGTTAAATTCTTCCAGAAATTCCACCCAACTCATGGTAGACACATCTCTTCTCATTCGTACGGTGTCCCACCAAAAACGAGCATCTTTTCTCAGCACAAAAGACGCACATGCAACCTTCTCCCGGTCGGTTAGGTTCATGAACTCCATGATCACTTGCAATGACGACAACCAGTCTTCAACCTCTAGTGGATTTGTAGACCCTTCAAATTCTGGCGGCCTCATACCCCTGAATCTTTCATAGAGGGGTTCCAAATTCAATACTGGTTGAGGTTCAGGAGCTCTCTCATGTACTGCAGCTGGAGGAATAACTGGATCTACCTCAACTTCCTGTTCTACTTGGGTACCCTCAGAGCCTTGTCTCTATTCTAGCTCCTCTACCCGTCGCCTCAGATTCGCATTTTCTTGCATCTGAGCTTCTAACAAAGCTTGTATCTGATCCAGTCTCTCCATAACATCAGGACGTCGCTCTCGTCCTTCTGGTCGATTACGCAAATCCACCATTTTGCCTATTGTCCTATTATGGCACAATAATTCACGGTTAGCTTTTCCATAACCATATTCGTAAAATCATATCAATTCACGAAATTTAGGGTAATGTAAAGCCACATCATTGTAACACATCATCGTATAACATATAATCATTTTGATATTTCATTCATAGCAAAACATTTATATGTCATACATAACCACCACCAGTCACATATATACATCGGCCATTTTATACATTTTGGCCACAAGTCTATACAAAAGAGCTTTTCTCTAATAGCTACTTATGTACATGTATACATATCCACTGGTCACTCATTCCCCGCATCTGGGACTAGAGGATATTCTTCTGGATCCTCATCGTCATCTGGCTCATCTGAGTCATCACCACTCCTAGGTAATACTCCCTGTCCAGAGTCATCACCTCTTCGTGGTCTAGACGGTCCGGCCTCATGATCATTCATCATTCTTCTCGGCCCGAAGATGCGTGCAAACATCTCATCTTGACCCAGTGTCTCTCGTCGACTCTGCGTCAGATGCTCGATCAGAATCTCTCTCTCAATCGTCCTGGTCGTCACCACGAACTCTTGGAGCGTCGGAGGAAATGGCTTGATTACCCTCTGTCTTAACTCCAAGGGTAAACCTTTCCAAAACAGCTCGCAGCAGTTTGCTTCAGTGAGGTTGGACAACGGACATCTTCTCCTGATGGTCTCCTCAAATCGTGCCGCATAAGACATCACTGTCTCACCAGACAGCATGACCATCTTCTCTGTCTGGAGAATGTAGTCCCTGACCTCATCAAATCCGGGATACGCAGGTGTATCAGCCTCTCGTCTCTCTGGAGGTGCTGGAGCAGGTGTTGGATCCCTAGGCGGAAACTGATCAGTCAACCGCTGACAGAAATCAGCCCAACTGAATCCCAATAAAATCTCCTGGTCGCAGTATTGCCAGAACACTCGAGCGTCTCCCTGAAACATACTGACTGCCAACTGGATCCACATATCTCGATCAATGTCGCATATCACTATGATCCTCTCTACGGCATGGAGCCAGTCCTTAGTCTCCATCGACTGTCGTCCCCCGTCGAACATTAGGGGACTGCTAGCTCTAAATGCCTGCACTGCCCGTGCCGACACTCTCACCCCAATGTGTTGGCGTCCACCAACAACTGGAATGTCCACTACCACCGGTGGATGAACTATCGGTCGTGGCTGTACTACATCTGCTAGCACTGGCGCTGGTGCTGGTACTGGTACCGGAGGTCTCTCGGGCACCGGGGGTCTGCTTACCGGTCGTTGGGACATAGACGGCCTCACAATAGACCTCGTCCATACCCGTAATACTCCTCTCAGTCGTGGTAGCGGTGGTCTCACATATGGAGGTCTGGTCATCTTGCTACCTATAAGATAATTATTTTCATATAAGAAAATAATTAACTGAACTTAAGTAAACTACTTACTTGGATAGCGGTACAGGATGCGCAAAGTATCAAATCAGGATATGGTCACACTGCTCTGATATACCAACTGTGACAGCCGTTGGTATTCAAAACCAAATCAGTCGCAAACCTTGCTCTGATACCAACTGTGGCAGCAGTTGGTATTATAAACTAGACCAATCTCAGACCTTGCTCTGATACCAACTGTGGCAGCAGTTGGTATTCTAAACTTCACCAACCGTAAACCTTGCTCTGATACCAACTGTGGCGGCCCGCCCCTCGTAGAGATCATACAATACTATTACAGTTGAGCTTATCGCTAACTGCGATAGATTGTACTCTCGTGGGTCGCCGGCTTATCTCACTCTCTTTTAAAATCATGTCGTTTTTGGGGAAATTTTTTTTTTTTTTTACCATCATGTAAAACCTTTCCCACTATTTACTTTGTTGGCAAGTAAAAAGTAATATAAATATTACAGTACTTTCGTAAAATATGTATAATTACAAAAGAACTGTTTCCCCCTTTTTCCCTTCACTTTAACGCTCAGCGGGAAGACTCTGGCAGTACCATATCCCTAGCCCAGTTATCCCATTTGACACGCGCCATCCCGTCCGCATCCAGTCAAACAAGCTACTGAGCTGGTCGCTTACCTGCAACATTAGCAAAAATGGTGAGCTACAGACTCAGTAAGTTCAAACATGCAAGAAATAAAATTTCTATGAATAGTACTATTCATCGTGAATAGTCCGTTGACCACTATTCATATGTGAATAGTATTTTGACCACTATTCATACGTAAATAGTAAGTTTGACCACAACACTATATCACACTAGTACATCTACCGCGATGTTAGTGCTCTCACTAAACTGTCTTATGCTCAATTATGGCACAGTTTCAGTTTTAGGTCATTATCTTTGATTACGTTCTGGTTTTGAGTTCAGGTTGGCAGTACCATTTAAGTGCTCATGACTGGGAACGATACATTAGTGCTGACCTCCACAGCCTTAATCTCATAGCTCCGAAGGCAAAATTGTACATGACTGGGAGCGGTACATCAGTGCTGACCTCCACAGCCTTATCTCATAGCCTCGAAGGCAAAAGTACCTCCCTATACGGAAGGCTGGTACGCCAGAAAGTGGTTTCATTACCGACTTTTTAACATTCTAACCCGATGACTTCATATTGCCCCGTGGTTAGGAATGGTTCACATTTTAATTTTAGGTGAGTGAGTTTCATTAACCTCGCTCTAGTGCCCGAAGCACAATTAACCATGTGTCCCATTCTTATAGTGCCCGTAGCACATTTCGTCTCTCTCTCTATTCTATCATAGTGCCCGTAGCACATATGTACCTAACTTATAGTTAGTACATTAAAGTTAGCACAATATTGCTATATGTTGCAGACAGGTAAATGTCTGAACTTACCTTATCAGACTGTTCCCTTTCTCTCTCTTGGATCTTGAATCGCCTTCCTTGTAGGCCGATTTTGGGATCCTACAGACAAAACCTTGTCTGTTAATTTCATTTCCATTTATAGCTTTTATTTTTCATTAAAAAGCTTAAATAAAACTTATTTATAACTTTTTAGGTTTTATTTATTATTTTCACCATTTTCCCCCAACTTTTCCAAAATTACGATTTTACCCCTATATTTTGGAAAAATTACAGTTTTGCCCCTGACGGAATTTTATTGATCCAGACTGTATTTTTGGCTCTCAGGAACTTTTCTGACTCTTTTCTAATCATTACCGGGTTCGTTTTTATTTTATCTCCACTTTTTGCTTTCCCGGCCCTCGGGAAGCACTATTCCGACCCTTACGTCGGTTTAGCGATTTTCTATCGTTTCGGAGCCTCAAATGGACGTTTCACTAGTATTTAAAACGTTCATCTAGACTTTCCCGACCTAGATCTCCGAGGCTCGGGTTTTCCGTTCCCGACTCGGACCTTTATTTTATTTCCAAAAACGCCCCGCCTCGGGGTCGGTTTTTCAATTTCGCTCACGTTTTTCATTTTCAAGGGGATGGGTTACTATTCACGACCCACCCCTTAAATTTTTTTTCCTTATTCAATTTTTCCGTTAGGGACTCGGGTTTTCGTCCCGGCCGTAACTTTTATTTTAAATTCCTATTTTACCCCGAATGCCGTTTTTGAAATTTCGGCAGCATTTCGGCGTAATTTTAAGGCTTCCGGCGTTAGGTACGCCTCGAACCGTATGTACCTGCCACGTACTATACAACAAGCCTATTTTATGTAAAAGTTTTTCCAAACTTTTACATAAAAACCCACAAAATTCCAATTCCACATTATCACCCACATAACAAAATTTTTCCACAATTTTACCCTTAATTTGGTTTCGATTTTCACAACCAAACCAAACCAAATTTTGTCAAACTTTCACCACACCTTAGGCCATTCAAATGTCACGTTTTAAACACATTTTCAAGCCCATTTTCTTTGCATTTTCAACCAATTTTCCTAGGGTTTTTACCCTTGTATAACTCACGGCCAAAGAATGAAAACATGCCAAAAAATTTTGTTTCATTCTTTCCATTATAAATTCATCATTTGCATATTGAAATGCATAATTCCAATCAACCAAATACCACATAAATTAAGCAAAAATTTCCTTCCAAACCTTTAGTAACCCCACGGCCATTTAATGTAATTCACACCAAGAATTTTTTTAAGCTTTTCACCATGACATACAAGCTTTATTCTTCACCAATTTCAACTTTGAAAGCATGTTAGCAATTAACCACAAAGTTTTCTCATTGGTTACCTAAGGTAACCCACGGATTTTCCTTTGAAAAACCAACCAAAATTTGGTTTTTCTTTAAACAATTTACATGGTTTTTTTACTTATTTCATCCTTAACAAAACCCAACATCAAATCCATGAAAAACAACCAAAAATTTTCCATCTTTTTCTCACTATTCACCCACGGATTTCATGAAGAAAAACCATGAAAAAAATCAAGTGCAAGGGAAGTTACCTTGGTCTAATGCTTCCTTTGTCTTCAAGGAGTGTTTTGACACACTTTTTGTGAAGAAATTTTGAAGAAAACTCTTGGTTCTCCTTGGGTGGCTCACGTACATGCCATGGAAGAAACTTAGAAAAATTTTGTTCTTTTGGTTTGGCTTGAAAATTGGCTTCGGCCACTTTGTAAAATTTTTGCTGACTTAATGAAACCAAAGGCCAATTAATTTAGCCTTCCACCAATGAAAATTAGACATCTTTCAACCTAATTCTTTCCCCATTTTTCAAAAATTAAAAATGGTAATTTTTGGCCAAATCTTGGCCTTTAGATCAAAAGGTGATTAAATCCTAGCCATTAATGCCACCAACCACCTTATTTCTTTCATCCATAATTCTTGATTTATGATGTCATAAATGCAAAAGTGAAAGTTGACTTTGACTTTTACTATTCACATTAATTCGACTACTTTTTGACCGATACCGGTTCGAGCCGAAATTTTCCTGAAATCGTCCCGGCGTGTTCTTGAGGTCTCCTGTGCAGTTGGATCAATTTAATCTGCTTCCGTTTGATCGAAATTAATCCCGGAAGTTTACCGTCTTTTATTGGCTCGGTTAGGGTTTTCAATACCGGTTTTGTACCGTTTTACCCGTTTCAACTCAGTGAATTTTTCCAACACTGAATTCTTACTCGTCAGTATTGTTAGAACATTTTCACATATTCTAAACAATATACATACATTTATTGCACTCTTTAAATAGTACAAATTGTTATATACATACAATTGTACATTTTTCATCCGAGAACTGCCTGAATTTCCCGGTTGTCACAATCAAGAATAGGTATCCATTACCTAGGATTGATGACCTATTCGACCAGCTAAAGGGAGCAACAGTATTTTTGAAGATTGATTTTCGTTCAGGCTATTATCAATTGAGAATCTGGGAGAGTGATATTCCTAAGACAGCGTTCAGGACTCGATACGGTCACTATGAATTTTTAGTGATGCTGTTCGGATTGACCAATGCCCCAGCTATGACGCCCCATACCCTCAACAGCCCAGACCGTCATTGAAAACTATTACTTGTTTCTTTAATTTTTACTTATACTTCTTCTTTAAAATTGATACTTAAACTTACTGAATTTAATACCATAAATTTAGAGTGAAATTTTTTTTTATACACGTATGTATTTACTATTCACATATGCATACTATTAAAATACGGAATTTAAAAAACATAAGGATTTCAATTATACACACACATTTATATACTTGTTTATTTGATTACTATTCACCAGATACTATTTAAATATACTCATACATATACTGTTTACTGTTCAAAAATACCATTTAACCTTTATTATTCAAAATACTAATTAACTGTCACCATTCAAAATATTATTTATTCATACTATGCGAAAGAATACTCGGGGTGTATCCATAACCTCATCCTCACATCCGCCTCCGCCGTCATCATTGTCCCTTGATGTTTATGCTATAGGATGCTTACCTACAGCATGAACACACTCCGTGAGCTTTACACCCAGTAAGTACAACATGTTAACTGTAAAACATGTTTAAAACATAGCACATACTTAAAATCACAAGCATGACATATATCACTTAATAAATCACATACCATATAAGCATATCACATATCAGCTCACATATCATGTCATCACATAACATGTCATAACATTGAATATAAAACTTCACATACTTTATGCATGACAGAAGCATCGTGTACTGTATGCACTCTACTGAAAAAGAAAGCATAATGAACTATGACTAATGCATGGTCCGGTTATGTTCATTTATGCTTCGAACTTCTCTTTTCTTTTCTTGTCTATTTAGGGCCCATGTGTCAGTACCGTGTACGCACAGACCAACGGTAACGCCCGAGGTCAACTAATGCTGAAGAGCCATCAACTAATGCTTAATTTTTTGCCTTAACTTTCTTTAACTGGAAACCCCTTCGACTGAAGGAGCCGGTATGACACACCTACTTATTTCTATCTTGTTTAACTGTTCTAGCCATATGCTTCTCTAAGCTGTCCCCAATCCTACGCAGTAGGGATCTATGGCTTCTATCTTGTTCTTTCATCAATCTACTCGATTGTGAAACTATATGCTCTTATGTATGCTGTGTAGCATCGTGTGCAAGATACACACTTAAAATACTGAAAAAGCATCATTTTAGATTCATTTTATTCGTGCTGTAGGCGGAGTTGTACTTACCTGTCATCGGACAGTTTATACTCTCGCCTTCGTCATAATACAGGTATCTCCCTGTAATCATAATGCATTTCATCAATATTCACTCTTAGGTCACTGTGGTCATTAGTGATTAATAAAAACTCTATCGTTAGTGATACTGATCTTTATCAGTACTAATTGCCCTTATCTTGAGAGTTTGATTTTCTAATCATGGTTAATTAATTTATTTACCCAATAAATTAATTAACATCGCTCTTAGGTCACTCTATCGTTAGGAACTAATAAATTTATCGTTGTGTGGTACCGATGCCTATCGGTACCCAACTGCTATACTTTGGGAATTTTGATATCTAATTTCTAATCGTGCTTGATTAATTTGTCTGCTTGACAAATTAATCACTGTCCCGTTCAGACTCGGTCCTTGACTGGTTAACCGACCAGTCAACTGACCACATACCTCATGCATTGACCATTTAGCCTGTCGGGTTACCTTTATCGATTTAACAACCCAAATTTTATACTTAGATCACACCCGTCCCTCGGGTATGACCTAGGGTCGTTTTCTTACGTTTCGAGATTTCCAATTGGGCAGTTCACTAATCCTGTAAACGTCTGTCCTTCTTTCCCGGACCTAGGTCATTGAGGGGGGCTCAGGTTTCCATCCCAATCACGTTTTCACCCCTCGTTTCTTAAAATACCCCTTTGTGCTGTTTTAGAAATTTCGGCAGCATTTCGGCTTAATTTTTGGGTTTCCGGCATTTAGGAAACGCCTCAAAACCATCTAACCTATTCTAACCTGCCACGTACTAAACCAAAGGCCTAATTTTTACGTAAAAGCTCTGCTTTTTACTTAAAAATATTCATATTTTCTCACATTCTCTTTTTTGACATTTCATCCTTTTTTCTTACAATTCCTCAAGTTAGTAAACCATAATTAATACATAATTATTTCCAATAATAAATTAAGAAATCAAGGGATCAAAACCACTACCAAAATCATTCCCGTCGGCGGTGTAGGAAAATAAATCGGTAAAACGTATCAGAGTGGCGCAGCGGAACAATAAAAAATTTTTAGATCGTTAAATATCTCATGATGCCATATACAATAAACCAATAACATTTAAAACTCATACCTCAAGGATGCCAATCTTGCAGGAGGAGAATGACCGGAGGCTTCAACCAACTAGCCTTCTCTACTATTCTCCAATTCCCAAATGGCTGAGTGTGTGGGCACTCTGAACCTCGATCGGTATGCTAGCACAGCTAGTCTTCTTCCGACCACCCAGATCTCTAAAGAACTTTATTGTCACGATGAGCTGTGCAACAATAAGCCTGCTCACCTGAGAGTCTGTGGTCTAAGAGAACTGGAGTGGCAGGACCTCTATTTATAGACCTGCATGAGGTGATTCTCTGAATTTGAATTGGACTAGGAAAAGATATTCTCCCTTATCCATAACCAAAAAATCTGAATTTTTCCATGGGAAAATCCAGCAATAAAATTCAGTTTTCTTAGGATAAATCCAATCCAAATCTAAACAGGATTTTAACTAGAATTTTATCTCCCTTTTTCAACCAAAAAATCCGAAATTCCTAGGAGAAAATCTTCTCCAAATATTCGGCCACTTTTAGGATAAGGAAGAATCAAAATTCCACTAGGATTTTCAAGCTTGAATCTTATCTCAACCTTATCCAAAATAACCGAATTTTCCTAGGAGATTATCTCCAAAATTTCAGCCACTTTTCAGGGAGGAGAGAATCCAAATTCAACTGGGATTGAAACTTGAATTTTTCCCTTGAACCTTATCCACAAAAACCGAAATTCCATTGAGGATTATCCTAAAAAATTTCGTCCACTTTTGTTAGGATTTAGATTCAAAATTCAAGTAGGATTCTAACAAGATTATCCTCTCCAAATCCAACTCAAATTCGAATTTCAAACCTTTTGGATTTTCCACAACAAATTCGAATCCCACTTGGATTGTGATTCAAAATTTGAATTTCAAATTTCAAATTCGAATTTCAAATTCGAATTTCAAATTCAAATTTCAAATTCGAATTTCAAATTTCAAATTTCAAAATTCAAAATTCAAAATTCAAATTTCAAATTTCAAATTCCACAAAACGGTTGTGTTTCAAATTCTTGTTCTCATGGATAATTTTCTACAACTCCAATCCAATCTCAAATAAAATCATGGCAACTTTATTTGGAGTTCGAATAATTGTGTACTCTATTATCCAAAACAAAATCTGAATCCAACCGAAGAGATTCTTGTCTACCATCCTAATCCTGTGTCATCACCATCCATGCATAATAAACTAGCCAATAGCATACTCAAATCAATTTGCCAAACGTTAAGGAATTATGTGGAGCTAGTAGAGGGACTGATTGGACATATATAATCGGGCTCCCGTAAATCCATGTGATCATCATTCTTTACCGAACAACTCAATCATATGATCACTAGTTTCAGAGTCACACCACTATAAACCTGAAACTGAACTCCCAATTATATACCGTATTACGTAAGTCTGTGATGATCTACTATCCAATGACCTTGTCATATATGCAAAACCCTCATATGATATCCATAATCAGCCTTAGGTCAAAGTCCATTTAATCCTACTGATCAGGCTATCTTAAAGTTCCATTATACTACCGAATTAAGAAAATGATTATTTACCATATGTGAATAAGAAGTCATCCGCCCAGCAGACGACCTAAGGCCTTGTCCATTTTCACATTCAGTATAATGCCTTTAAGAGGATACCTTGAACTCCTTAGAGCTATGATTTCGATATCTACAAACAAACCTACATCGTATATAAGTCATGCACCCAACGAACCGGTCTATAAGCTTACTACCTTTGAGACGCTTTAGCCATTGGAACATCAAAGTACACAAGTCATATACATGAAATAGATCATTTACTCAGGATTAAGGTTATTGCACAATGAACGTCAAAAGCAGATTGATCCACTCATAGCGGACTACGTAGATCAATCACGCTTTAGTCTCGGTCTAATATGTCACCACCAAGTAACATATCTATGTCTCTACTTGGGAGTCCAGCTCCAGACAGTCAAGACAAACCGTCCCCTCCAAGGCTTTAGACAACATAATAGTCTTAACATGAGTTTGATGCTAGGTCTAACCCCATAGACTACAGACCATAGTTTAGACTGCTAACTTTAGAAAATTGTCTTCTCGCATACAAAAGTCCATTGCATGCAACATTCTAACAGTTTTAACACAAGCAGTCAGTGAGCCATATTTGCTTACATTTACTTTAACATGTAAATAAGATGAGGACAGATAGCAATGTAATGAATAACCTCTATATATATATAATTTTATTATCCAGTTCAAAATAAATACATCAAAATGTCTCTAATGCTTAGGGCATTTCCTAACAATCTCCCACTTGCCCTAAGCTAGCAGATGTGCCATGTTACGCATCCCCATCGCCTCTACGTGCCTCTCAAAGCTTCTAGCCACCAAAGTCTTAGTAGAGGGATTGGCAATGTTGTCCTTGGACGCAATCTTACATATATCTACTTATCCTGTCTCCATATGCCCTCTAATGTCGACTTCCTCAAATCCTTACAAGTCTGGAAGTCTGAGTCCGTGTATCCTAGGGTGTTAGGTCCCCTCCAGAATACACTAGCATATAATCCCTCGTTCTCTTAAGATACTTGAGTATATGCTTTACTGCTTGCCAGTGCTTGGTTCCAGGATTTGCTTGATATCGACTCACCATACCTACTGCAAAACATATATCCGGGCGAGTGCAAAGCATAGCGTACATAAGGCTGCCCACAGCGGATGCATAAGGGACCTTACTCATACACTCTCTTTCTTTCGATGTCTTGGGACAGTCATCCAATGAAAGAGTTAGACCGGCAATAGAAGGTTGTGAGCCTTTCTTCGCCTCTTGCATTGCATATTTGTCAATTATTTTATCTATGTATGAAGCTTGGGATAACGCTATCATTTTCGGTCTTCGGGTCGACGTTGATCGACGTTGACCGGCCGTTGACTGGTGTTGACCACGGCGGCGATAGGAGTGGCGACCACCATCTTGAAGAGATCGACGAGAGGAACCTATTAGTGGTGTCAATTTCACCAATCGAGACTCCTATCGTCGGAAATCGGCCCTTGAAAATTCAGCGACGACGGCGGTGTTGGATCTTCATTTTCCGGCGTTGTTGCCCAAAATTGATTTGGGGTTTTTGACCTACGTGTTGTTTTGAGCATTTTGATACCCACCTTGCAACTGAACTCCGCCAGAATAGTGAGATTCGACGGTGACGATGGCGACGGTGACGGCGAACCTTGGGTAGCGCGATCCGGCGGCTGTTGACGTGAAATGAAGGCTGGGTTTTGTTCTACTCTTCACCATGAATCCATTGGGACTGGAATCGTGGCATTTGAAAAGTCCGGACTGGAATCGAACGGTGAAGAAATCACGGTTTGAAAAGTTCGCCCACCGGCAATTTTAGGCGGCGCGTACGGCATTCTCCGGCGTCAGTTCCGTCGACTCGGCACACCGTTGGACTCAGCCAATAGTGCCGGCGTTGTCGAAAACGGAGGCCGGATTCGATGGTCGGTCACTGTTCATCTTCGTGTGGTGCAGGGGAGGGAGAAAATGAGATTTGGAAAAATATGGGGGCTATTTTTCAAGAATCCCCAAAATATTTCGTCCTTTATACTAATTTTTTGAAAAATTTTAAGACATGCTATATTGACTAATTTGGGCGTGCTGAACCTAAATATATCAGTTTTATCTTCATCCGAGTCAAAAATTACTTTTTGTGCTCAAATGACTAATTTGAGCATTCTGATTCCAAATATATCAGTTTTATATCAAGAAAAGGTCATCTTGACCAATTTCTTGATACTGTGGTTCGGCCTATACTGTGTTGACACTGCGCACGCATAACAAGGCATTTTCGCGTGAAATTTCAAACACGGTCTCCCTTGACTAATTTAGACATGCTGATTTCAAATTTATCAGTTTTACGTCTATCTGAGGTCTTCTGGACCAGTTTTCAGGATCTGCATGACCCCATCTCGATAAACGTGTCAGGTGCCCGATTGACTAATTTGGGCGTCCTGAGTCTAAATATATCAGTTTCGGGCCGAGAAAATGTCGTCTTGACCCTCATCCCGATACTGTGTATCTCTTAAATAAAATCTACATTTTATGCTCAATTGACCAGATTGAGTCTGCTGACTATTAATATGTCAGTTTTATGCCAGATTAAGGCCATCTTGGCCACTAACCTGACACTGCGTTTCTCACTATTCACTAATCACTATTTACTGTTCACTATTCACTATCTGACTGACTAATCTGAGCGTTCTGACTTTGATTTTGTCAGTCTCTCGTTGAGAAGAGGTCATCTAGACCACTTTTCTCGATACTGTACATCTATTAGGGCAATTATCGCTGCTGTGCTCAGATGACCAGTCTGAGCATACTGATGACTAACTCATCAGTTCTATATCATGAAATGGTCGTCTAGACCGGTTTCTTGATATTGCGTGTCTCAACGCATACTCACATAATAGGGTGGACCGATTTTACTATCAGTTGCCCCTTTCACTGCATGAATAGTAATTAAACGTTACTATTCCCGTTTAATTCATTCAACTAAAAAGCATACTGTGTTTATTAACTTAATTACATCATTACATAGTAATTAAGTTTCATAATTCATGAGAGTCATTACAGCGACTCTCAGCTCATTACACAGCCTTCTACACGGACTCTTACACGGGCGTGTGCAAGGCAACACGCCCGTGTACATTTCGGACACGGGCGTGTACTAGTTGAGACTACTCAACACGGCCATGGCTTTGAAACACATTCATTTATTCGAGTAATACACAGCCTCTTACATGGTCGTGTACTTGACCGTGTTACACTACACGGCCATGTACACTCACATGGCTACTAACATATACACAGTCCGAATGGCATACGGTCACTCATACGGCCATGTACCTGACTGTGTTACTTAAATTTGCACTAAAAGGCATTAAATTATGTCCATTTTATTCCTTAATGACTTATTACATGGTAAGTAGGTGCCATGAAAATGACGGTCATTACAACCTACCCCCCTTACAAAATTTTTGTCCTCAAAAATTAGAATAATTCCAGGACGTCTCTCCTCATGTCTTCTTCCCATTCTCATGTGGCTTCCTCAACACTATGATTTCACCACAACACTTTTACTAGCGGTATACTTTATTCCTAAGTACTTTCTCCTCTCTAACTAGGATCCGCACGGGTCTCTCCTCGTACGTTGAATCAGCGTATACTACAACGGATTCCTGGCTAAGAACATGGGAGCTGTCTGGCACGTACTTCTTCAGCATCAAGACATGAAAGATGTTGTGCACTGTAGCTAACTCAGGAGAAAGCGTTAGTCTATAAGCCACCTTCCTGACTTTCTCTATTATCTCAAGGGTCCTATGTACCTAGGACTGAGCTTTCCTTTCTTTTCAATGCGCATCACCCCTTTCATGGGTGCCGCTACTTGAAACTCGAGGGGTCTATGGTGCTTATTGTCAAAATTCTTCTGTCGATTGTGCGCTGTATCTTACGTTTTTCGTATCAGCTTCACGTCTGTCATGGTATTCTTGATGATGTCTGAGCTAACTAGTCGTTTCTCTCCAAACTCATACTAATGAGCCAGAGATTTGCATTTCCTTCCACAAAGTGTGTCGTACAGTGCCATTCCTATCGAGGAATGGTAGTTGTTGTTGTACGAGAACTCGCTCAATGGTAGCTTCTGATCCCAATTTCCTTTAAAGTCTAAGACGCAGGTCTCAACATGTCCTCTAACATCTGTATGGTCTTCTCAGACTAACTGTCGGTATAAGGATAATGCTGTGCTGAACTCTCACTTGGACCGTAATGCAGCCTGAAAACTTCGCCAAAATCTGGAGGTAAAGCGTCCACTACGATCTGAGATGATCGACACTGGTACTCCGTGCCGTTTCACGAACTGTGCCGCATAGATTTCTACTAGTCGTTCCATCGAGTAGCTAACTTTCATTGCTAAAAATCTAGCTGATTTCGTCAGTCTATCTATAATCACCCAGATTGCATCATTATCGTTTGACGTCTTCGGTAATCCGACTACGAAATTCATTGTAATCTGGTCCCATTTCTACTCGGGTAGCTTAATTTTCTACGATTATCTTGCTAGGCACTGGTGTTCTGCTTTAACCTTCTGGCACGTAAGGTATCTGGTGACGAACTCGACAATGTCATTCTTGATTCCAAGCCACCAAAAGCTTTCCTTTAGGTACTTGTACATCTTATTCGCCACTAAATGTATGGAATATGATGTCTCGTAAGGTTCCAAAAGGATTCGCTTCGTGAGTTCTTCATCTTTCATAACACACACTTTATCTCTGTAGTAGAGTATATCGTCCTTAGGGATCTTAAACTCTGAACTTTAGTCCTTTGTAGCCTCCTTTTTGAGCTTGTTCAGGGACAATTCGAAGCCTTGACTGATCTTGATCTCTTCTTAGAGCGTCGATTGGAAGGGTCATGTCAGACAACCTCCCTGTCAAAATCTTGATCTCGCTGCTGCATAGCTCCCTTGTACTGCTCCTGACAAGGCACTATAGCCATATGTAGGAAAATAAATCGGTAAAAACGTATTAGAGTGGCGCAGTGGAACAATAAAAATTTTTAGATCGTTAAATATCTCATGATGCCATATACAATAAACCAACAACAATTAAAACTCATACCTCAAGGATGCCAATCTTGCAGGAGGAGAATGACCGGAGGCTTCAACCAACTAGCCTTCTCTACTATTCTCTAATTCCCGAATGGCTGAGTGTGTGGGCACTCTGAACCTCGATCGGTATGCTAGCACTGCTAGTCTTCTCCCGACCACCCAGATCTCTAAAGAACTTTATTGTCACGATGAGCTGTGCAACAATAAGCCTGCTCACCTGAGAGTCTGTGGTCTGAGAGAACTGGAGTGGCAGGACCTCTATTTATAGACCTGCATGAGGTGATTCTCTGAATCCGAATTAGCCTAGGAAAAGATTTTCTCCCTTATCCATAACCAAAAAATCTGAATTTTTCCATGGGAAAATCCAACAATAAAAATCGGTTTTCTTAGGATAAATCCAATCCAAATCTAAACAAGATTTTAACTAGAATTTTATCTCCCTTTTTCAACCAAAAAATCCGAAATTCCTAGGAGAAAATCTTCTCCAAATATTCGGCCACTTTTAGGATAAGGAAGAATCAAAATTCCACTAGGATTTTCAAGCTTGAATCTTATCTCAACCTTATCCAAAATAACCAAATTTTCCTAGGAGATTATCTCCAAAATTTCAGCCACTTTTCAGGGAGGAGAGAATCCAAATTCAACTGGGATTGAAACTTGAATTTTTCCCTTGAACCTTATCCACAAAAACCGAAATTCCATTGAGGATTATCCTCAAAAATGTCGTCCACTTTTGTTAGGATTTAGATTCAAAATTCAAGTAGGATTCTAACAAGATTATCCTCTCCAAATCCAACTCAAATTCGAATTTCAAACCTTTTGGATTTTCCACAACAAATTCGAATCCCACTTGGACTGTGATTCAAAATTTGAATTTCAAATTTCAAATTCGAATTTCAAATTCAAATTTTAAATTTTAAATTTCAAATTTCAAATTTAAATTTCAAACTCGAATTTCAAATTCAAATTTCAAATTCGAATTTCAAATTCAAATTTCAAATTCAAATTTCAAATTTTAAATTTAAAAATTCAAATTTCAAAATCCACAAAACGGTTGTGTTTCAAATTCTTGTTCTCATGGATAATTTTCTACAACTCCAATCCAATCTCAAATAAAATCATGACAAGTTTATTTGGAGTTCGAATAATTGTGTACTCTATTATCCAAAACAAAATCTGAATCCAACCAGAGAGAATCTTGTCTACCATCCTAATCCTGTGTCATTACCATCCATACATAATAAACTAGCCAATAGCATACACAAATCAATTTGCCAAACGTTAAGGAATTATGTGGAGCTAGTAGAGGGACTGATTGGACATATATAATCAGGCTCCCGCAAATCCATATGATCATCATTCTTTACTGAACAACTCAATCATATGATCACTAGTTTCAGAGTCACACCACTATAAACCTGAAACTGAACTCCCAATTATATACCGTATTACGTAAGCCTGTGATGAGCTACTATCCAATGACCTTGTCATATATGCAAAACCCTCATATGATATCCATGATCAGCCTTAGGTCAAAGTCCGTTTAATCCTACTGATCAAGCTATCTTAAAGTTCCATTATACTACCGAATTAAGAAAATGATTATTCACCATATGTGAATAAGAAGTCATCCGCCCAGCAGACGACCCAAGGCCTTATCCATTTTCACATTCAGTATAATGCCTTTAAGAGGATACCTTTAACTCCTTAGAGCTATGATTCTGATATCTGCAAACAAACCCTTCATCGTATACAAGTCATGCACCCAACGAACCGGTCTATAAGCTTACTACCTCTGAGACGCTTTAGCCATTGGAACATCAAAGTACACAAGTCATATACATGAAGTAGTTTATTTACTCAGGATTAAGGTTATTGCACAATGAACTTCAAAAGCAGATTGATCCACTCATAGCGGACTACGTAGATCAATCACGTTTTAGTCCCGGTTTAATATGTCGCCACCAAGTAACATATCTATGTCTCTACTTGGGAGTCCAGCTCTAGACAGTCAAGACAAACCGTCCCCTCCAAGGCTTTAAACAACATAATAGTCTTAACATGAGTTAGATGCTCGGTCTAACCCCATAGACTACAGACCATAGTTTAGACCGCTAACTTTAGAATATTGTCTTCTCACATACAAAAGTCCATTGCATGCAACGTTCTAACAGTTTAACACAAGCAGTCAGGGAGCCATATTTACTTACATTTACTTTAACATGTAAATAAGACGGGGATAGATATCAATGTAATGAATAACCGCTATATATAATTTTATTATCCAGTTCAAAATGAATACAACAAAATGTATCTAATACTTAGGGCATTTCCTAACAATCTATCACTTGCCCTAAGCCAGTAGATGTGCCATGTTACGCATCCCCATTGCCTCTACATGCCTCTCAAAGCTTCTAGCCACCAAAGTCTTAGTAAAGGGATCAGCGATGTTGTCCTCGGACGCGATCTTACATACATCCACTTGTCCTGTCTCGACATGCCCTCTAATAATGTGATATCTCCGATCGATGTGCTTGGTCCTCTTGTGGTGCCGAGATTCCCTTGTGTTAGCAATAGCCCCTGTATTATCATAGTAAAGTATGATAGGCTTGTCAATACCCAGAATGATCTCAAGGTTTCTAAAGAACTTGCGGAGCCAAACCGCTTCTTTAGATGCCTCAGCCGCAGCCACATACTCAGCCTCTATAGTAGAGTCAGCTGTGCAGCCCTGCTTCACGCTCCTCCACACAATGGCGCCTCCTTTGAGTAAAAACACTGATCCAGATGTCAATTTCCTTGAATCCTTATAAGTCTGGAAGTCTGAATCCGTGTATCCTACGGGTGTTAGGTCCCCTCCAGAATACACTAGCATATAATCCCTCGTTCTCTTAAAATACTTGAGTATATGCTTTACAGCTTGCCAGTGCTTGGTTCCAAGATTTGCTTGATATCGACTCACCATACCTACTGCAAAACATATGTCTGGGCGAGTGCAAAGCATAGCGTACATAAGGCTACCCACAGCGGATGCATAAGGGACCTTACTCATACGCTCTCTTTCTTCCGATGTCTTGGGACAGTCATCCAATGAAAGAGTTAGACTGGCAATAGAAGGTTGTGAGCCTTTCTTTGCCTCTTGCATTGCATATTTGTCAATTATTTTATCTATGTACGAAGCTTGGGATAACGCTATCATTTTGTTCTTTCGTTCTCTGAAAAGACGAATGCCTAGAACATAATTAGCTTCTCCCAAGTCCTTCATGTCAAACTGTTGGTGTAACCAAAGCTTGACTGATGATAAGTTCCCTACATCATTCCCAATGAGTAGTATATCATCGACATAGAGTATCAGAAAGACCACTTTTCCATCCTTAATACGTTTATAAACACAAGATTCATCAACGTTCTGCTCAAAACCAAATGTCTTAACCGCTTGATCAAACCTCTGGTTCCATGAGCGGGATGCTTGCTTTAATCCATAAATGGATCTAAGCAACTTGCAGACTTTCCTTTCTTGGCCTTTCATTATGAACCCTTCGGGATATATCATATAGATACACGCTTCAAGATGGCCATTCAAGAATGCCGTCTTGACATCCATTTGCCAGATCTCATAATCGAGAGCCACAGCAATGGACAGAAGAATACGGATGGACTTCAGCATAGCAACAGGCGAAAAGGTTTCATCGTAATCGATTCCAGCCTTTTGCGTGTACCCCTTTGCAACTAGTCTAGCTTTGAAAGTTTCCACTCTCCCTTCCCCATCCTTCTTTCTTTTGTAGACCCATTTGAATCCAATGGGTTTTATCGCATCCGGCAAATCTACAAGCTCCCAGACAGAGTTGGATTTCATAGAATCCATCTCATTGTTCATAGCCTGTTTCCAAGATTTAGAATCAACATCATTTATAGCTTCATCATAGGTGACCGGATCATCCTCATGCTCATGAGCCTCAGCCTGGTATACCTCAGCATCATACATGAAGAAATTAGGTTTCTTAGAAACCCTCCCACTACGACGAGGCACCCTAAATTGTTGATCGTCTGCAGGTCTTTCACTGGAACTCGGACTTGCGTCCAAGACCGAAATCTGTGGAGCAGTTCTTTCACCTGATAACTCCTCTAGCACCACTTTGCTTCGAGGCTTAAAGTCATTCATGTGACTTTCCTCCAAGAATGTCGCATGGGTCGAGATAATGACCTTTTGTTCCTTCGGGTTATAGAACAGACCTCCTTTAGTTCCTTTTGGATACCCTACAAACATGCACAATTTTGATCTTGGTTCCAACTTTTTCGCATCCCCATCCAGTACATGTGCCGGGCAGCCCCATATTCTAATATGTCCAAGGGAGGGCTTCTTGCCGTGCCACAATTCATACGGAGTTCTGGGAATTGATTTGCTTGGAACCTGGTTCAGAATATAGCACGCCGTTTGTAAAGCATATCCCCAAAATGATAATGGCAGCGTTGAATAACTCATCATGGACCGTACCATATCCAATAAGGTCCTGTTTCTCCTTTCGGCTACACCATTCTGTTGTGGAGTACCAGGTGCAGTCAATTGGGATAAAATCCCGTTCTCTACAAGATATCCTAGAAATTCATTGGAGAGATATTCACCACATCGATCAGATCGAAGTGTCTTTATGGATTTATCCAATTGCTTTTCCACTTCCGCACGATACTCTTTGAACTTGTCAAAGGTTTCGCTCTTGCGGTGCATCAGATACATATATCCATACATCGAGTAATCATCTATAAAAGAGACATAATACTCGAACCCTCCTCGTGCTGTGACGTTCATGGGGCCATATACGTCAGTGTGCACAATTTCTAAGAGCTCCTGAGCCCTTGTACCCTTAGTTCCAAAAGACCTCTTAGTCATTTTACCCTCTAGACAAGACTCACATTGGGGAAGTCGTACCTCCTCCAGAGATTCTAGAGGACCGTCTTTCACCAATCTTTGAATCCTATCTTGATTAATATGACCAAGTCTTAAATGCCAAAGATACCCCTTGTTAGAGTGAGAAACTTTCAACCTTTTAGAGTTATCAATTAATTCAGTGTCAAGCAGTGAGTACATCTTTGGTTTGATCAAATATAGGTTTCCATCCATCCATCCAGAACAGATAAAAGACTTATTTCTACGAATATCAACTCTTTTACTAAAAGAAATTGAATAAGAATCCTTTATTAAACAAGCTACCGATATAAGGTTCCTCCTAAAATTAGGAACATAAAAACAGTCTTTCAATAAAATAAACCTAAATTGATCAAAATAAAGATAAACATCTCCCACTGCTTCAGCCACCACAAAGCTACCATCTCCAGTCCACAACGAGAGGCTCCTATCATGTAGACTTCTCGTTTCCACGAACCCCTGCATAGAAACACAAACATGATTAGTGGCACCCAAATCAATGACCCAAGTGTCTTTCGATTCTTCCACCAAACACGCTTCCAAGTAATGAAGTTCCTTACCTTCCTTGCCCTTGGCGGCTAGGAATTCCCGGCAAGCCTTCTTGAAGTGACCTACCTTCCCACAATGGAAGCATTTGGACTTTTTAGGGTCCTTTGGCTTCTTGTTCTTGTTCTTCTTCTTCCCGTCCGAGACAGGAGGATTAGAAGAACTAGAAGCCACTTGCTTCTTATTTGGCCTCTTCCTCTTCCATGAGGGATTGGAAGATTCCGCCAAATTGGCCTCACCTTTAGGTCGGACCACATCCTCATCCCTGATCATCCGCTCATAAGCCTGTAGTTGCTTCATGAGCTCGGTTAGTCCTAACTCCTTTGTCGCCAGATTGTATGCGGCCTTAAACCCCACAAAATCTTTAGACAGAGTCTTGAACACCATCTCGATCTGGGTGTTGTAGTCCAACTCAGCACCATTCTCGGCAACCTCAGCGAAGAATCCCATTAGAGTGATCAAATGGTCCTTCATCAGAGTACCCGCCTTTTGCTTAGAGTTCATAATGCTGGTGATAGCGGACTGTTTAGCCAATTTTTCTTGGCCTCCGAACATGTCCTCCAGATTTTCCATGATCTCCCCAGCAACTTGATAAGTCTCATGCTGCTTTTGTAAAGCACTCATCATGCTAGCAAGGATGTAGTATCGAGCTATCTCATTGGATTCTCTCCAACGATTATAGGCAACCGGGACCTCCTCAAGTGGTGTGTCAGGTTTGGGCCCAGGTGGGCATGGTTCGTCCAGTACGAACTTGTGTCTCTCGCAGCTGAGAACTATTAATAGATTTCTTTTCCAGTCTTTATAATTATCGCCATTCAGCGTATTTTCAGTAAGTATTGAAATGAGGGGTGTCGGTGACATTTTGAACTGAAATAAAATTATACTAGACATCATTACAAAGCCCAAGCAAATATACAGATAATTTAGCAAATAAAACATACAAGTATGTTCCTACATGAAACTTGAAAAACATGTAGCATTGCAACGGTAATTCTCAGCACCTATTGCCCCAAGCCATCGAGGGGTGGTAATGAAAACAAATAGCCGGAACATGGACCCCGTCCAATTAATATATGTTACCTTAAATCCTCTAAGGTTAAGACATATATTAATAACCGCTTATTTGGCCACCAGTTTAGTTAACAGAGTTTCTAGGGAAGGTTAATAACTAAACGAGTCTTGAGTGTATAACCATTGTTTACGTAGCCTGATCCGCGTCCTACCAAGCCACCGAGGGGTGGTCATGAATAGGATCGTACCCGAACACGTTTTCCACATAGGAGATCCAATCTTGTATACCGGCGGCGGTAAACACCTATCGAGGGGTGTGGTCAGGGCAGAACTAACGCGAGGCGTTACCATGCTTTCACATATGGATCAACAATGGAGGCCGTGGGTTTTGTTTGAAACCCTCTCCCGCTCAATATTTTAAAAAACATGCAAGTTTTGACAAAACCTTGTCTGTTAATTTCATTTCCATGTATAGCTTTTATTTTTCATTAAAAAGCTTAAATAAAACCTATTTATAACTTTTTAGGCTTTATTTAACATTTCCCCATTTTTCTCAACTTTTGTAAAATTACGTTTTTACCCCTATATTTTGGCAAAATTACAATTATGCCCCTAACTGAATTTTCTTGATCTAGACTGCATTTTTGGCTCTCAGGAACTTTTTTGACTCTTTTCTAATCATTACCGGGTTCGTTTCTATTTTATTTTCATTTTTCACCTTCCCGACCCTCGGGAAGCACTATTCCAACCCTTACGTCGGTTTAGTATTTTCTATCGTTTCGGAGTCTCAAATGGATGTTTTACTAGTATTTAAAACGTTCATCTAGACGTTCCCGATCTAGGTCTCCGAGGCTCGGATTTTTCGTATCCGACTCGGACCTCTATTTCGTTTTCCAAAAATGCCCCCCCCTCGGGGTCGGTTTTTCAGTTTCACTCGCGTTTTACATTTTTAAGGGGATGGGTTACTATTCACAAACCACCCCTTAGGTTTTCCTTATTCAATTTTCCTTTAGGGACTCGGGTTTCCGACCCGACCCTAAACTTTTATTTTTAATTTTCTTTTTACCCCAAATGCCGTTTTCGAAATTTCGGCAGCATTTCGGCGTAAATTTAAGGCTATCGGCGTTAGGTACGCCTCGACCCATATGTACCTGCCACGTACTATAACACAAGCCTATTTTATGTAAAAGTTTCCCAAACTTTTACATAAAAGCTCACAAAATTTCCAATTCACATTTTGAACGACATTCCACAAAATTTCTTTCAATTTTTACCTTTGGTTTTGGCCACGGTTTTCACACTCAAAACCTAACCAAAACTTCTCAATTTTTTTTAACCAAATTTTAGGCTATTCCAATGTCATTATCTAACACATTTTCAAGCCAATTTCCATGCATTTTTTAACAAAATTCCTAGGGTTTTTCATCATTACAACCCACGGCCATTTAAGAGAAACATGCACCAAAATTTTTTTTTCATGCTTTCAATCACAAATCCATCATTTCCTTAATTCAATGCATGAACTTAACTATCCAAACATCAAGTAAATCATGCAAAAATTTTTCCCCAAACCCTAATTAAACCCACGGCCATATTAGGGTTATTTGACACCAAATTTTTTTCCAAGCTTTCAATCATACAAATCATGTTTTACATTTAGTCAAAACATGATTTAATGCATTTTAACACTTAAACCACAACAATTCATCATTGACTGCACTTGGTAACCCACGATTTTACCCTAGGAAAACCAACCAAAATTTTGTTTTTCTTTAAACAAAATTCATGGTTTTTCTTCTAATTACACCCTTAACAAAACCCAAGCACCAAATCAATCAAAACAAACCAAAAATTTTTCATCCTTTACACTATTCATTCCAAGGATTTTAGGGAGAAAACAAGCCAAAATTTGCAAGCTAAAGAAAGTTACCTTGTTTTCTTGCTTCCTTGGACTTCAATGAAGGGTTTGACACAAATTTTGTGAAGAAAACTTGGGATATTTGCTTGGTTTCTCTTGGTGGTTCACGGTTCCTCTTGGGAGAACACTTAGAAAATTTTTTTCATATGTTTTGGCTTTGTAATTTGTTTCGGCCACTTTTGTGCAAACTTTGCCGACTTAAGTTGTAAAGGAAGCCAATTAATTTGGCTTTCCACCAATCAAAATGCAACACTTTTCCATCCATTTCTTTCCAAATTTTTCAAAAAATCAAAGGATGAGAATTTTGGCCAAATCTTGGCCTTTAGATCAAAAAGTGATTAAATCTTGGCCATTAATGCCACCAACCACCAAAATTTTCCCGTTTATTAAAATTGCTTTATGATGTCATAAATGCAAAGTAATATATTGACTTTGACTTTTACTATTCACATTAATTCGACTACTTTTTGTCCGATACCGGTTCGAGCCGAAATTTTCCTGAAATCGTCCCGGCGGGTTCCTGAGGTCTCTGTGCAGTCGGATCAATTTATACTGCTTCTATTTGATCAAAATCAATCCCGAAAGTTTTTCATCTTTTAGTGCACCGGTTAGGGTTTTCAATGCCGTTTTTGGCACCGTTCCACCCGTTTCAACTCAGTGAATTTTTCCAACACTGAATTCTTACTCGTTAGTATTGTTAGAACATTTTAATACATTCTAAACAATATAAATACATTTATTTCACTCTTTAAATAGTACAAATTGTTATATACATACATTTGTACATTTTCTTCCGAGAATGCCTGAATTTCCCAGTTGTCACATTTTCCATCCTTAATACATTTATAAACACAGGGTTCATCAATGTTCTGCTCAAAACCAAAAGTCTTGATCGCTTGATCAAATCTCTGGGTCCATGAGCGGGATGCTTGCTTTAATCCATAAATGGATCTAAGCAACTTGCAGACTTTTCTTTCTTGGCCTTTTGCTATGAACCCTTCGGGCTGTATCATGTAGATACTTTCCTCAAGATGGCCATTCAAGAATGCAGTCTTGACATCCATTTGCCAGATCTCGTAATCGAGAGCCGTAGCGGTGGATAGAAGAATACGGATAGACTTCAGCATAGCAACAGGCGAAAAGGTTTCATCATAATTGATTCCAACCTTTTGCTTATACCCTGCAACCAGTCTAGCTTTGAAAGTTTCCACTCTCCCTTCCGCATCTTTCTTTCTTTTGTAGACCCATTTGCATCCAATGGGTTTTATCGCATCTGGTAAATCTACAAGTTCCCAAACAAAGTTGGATTTCATAGAATCCATCTCATTGTTCATAGCCTGTTTCTAAGATTTAGAATCAATATCATTTATAGTTTCATCATAGGTGACTGGATCATCCTCATGCTCATGAGCCTCGGCCTGGTATACCTCAGCATCATACATGAAGAAATTAGGTTTCTTCGAAACCCTCCCACTACAACGAGGCACCCTAAACTGTTTATCGTCTGCAGGTCTTTTATCGAAACTCGGACTTGCATCCAAGACCAAAATCTGTGGAGCAGTTCTTCCACCCGATAAGTCCTCTGGCACCACTTTGCTTTGAGGCTTAAAGTCATTCATGTGACTTTCCTCTAAGAATGTCGCATAGGTTGAAACAAAGACTTTTGTTCCCTTGGGTTATAGAATAGACCTCCCTTAGTTCCCTTAGTATACCCTACAAACTTGCACAATTCTGATCTTGGTTCCAACTTTTTCGCATCACCATCCAGTACATGTGCCGGGCTGCCCCATATTCTCATATGTCTAAGGGAGGGCTTCCTACCACACCACAATTCATACGGAGTCCTGGGAATTGATTTGCTTAGAACCTTGTTTCGAATATAGCACGCTGTTTGTAAAGCATATCCCCAGAATGATAACGGTAGCGTTGAATAACTCATCATAGACCGTACCATGTCCAATAAGGTCCTGTTTCTCCTTTCGGCTACACCATTCTGTTGTGGAGTACCACATGCAGTCAATTGGGATAATATCCTATTCTCTATAAGATGTCCTAGAAATTCATCGGAGAGGTATTCACCACCTCAATCAGATCGAAGTGTCTTTATAGATTTATCCAATTGCTTTTCCACTTCTGCATGATATTTTTCTCAAAGGTTTCGCTCTTGCAGTGCATCAGATACACATATCCATACCTTGAGTAATCGTCTATAACGGAGACATAATACTCGAACCCTCCTCGTGCTATGACGTTCATGGGGCCACATACGTCAGTGTGCACAATTTCTAAGAGTTCTTGAACCCTAGTACCCTTAGCTCCAAAAGACCTCTTAATCATCTTACCCTCAAGACAAGACTCACATTGAGGAAGACGTACCTCCTCTAGAGATTCTAGATGTGGGCGACCCCTCTAGCTTAGGTCGTCCACCTTATCTTGCTTACTTCCTTTATTCTTTGCTTAGTCGTACTTAGCTTGCTTGTCTCTATAACTTTCCTCTCCTTGGGGTTTAAAAGATTTGTTCTTGAAAAACTAGGAATATTTTTTTTTTAACTGGAGGAAACTACTAATTCTTGAAAATTGTGTATACATAAATATATACGTACTTCTTAATACTTTTTCCCAAAATATATTTTGGAGTCTTGTTACTTTAAAGTACGTAAAAATATAAACATACTTTTAAGCTTGTTTCACTACTTTACATACTACACTCTTGTCTTGTCTTTATACATATATCTCACTATTACACTTTCTTTCTTTTACACCTTGAGTACAGTGGAATTCTGTGAAACGGAACCATAACCCGTCCATGACATCGCTGGGATCTGCCTGCCAGTCCGCTACTCTTACTTCATACTGCTGGTTGTTTTCCGTTATTACCTACATCACGAATAGACTAATGAGCTAAAGCTCAGTAAGTACAAACATACATACAAGTAAATAAGCTGAATACACCACTCTAGGGTTAGTCAACTTAGGACCAATTATTTTCTTTAGTCCTATACTACTTGTTCTTTCTATTCTATTTCTTTCTTTTCTTTGCTTTACTTTATCTGCTTAATCTTTCACTTGTGGGCCCGTGGTTGGACGTACCTAGTGCGCGCAGACCAATAGAGGATCAGGGGAGCGACCCACCGATCAACCCTAAGGTCATCTCTGGACTACTTACCTTATAGGTAGTAAGTCATGCCATGAACTACCTCATTATTAACGAGGCAGCGCCACACAACTGGGGTGGAGGCAGGAAGTTAAGCCATAAACTACCTCATTATTAACGAGGCAGCGCCACACAACTGGGGTGGAGGCTATCTGGGAACCTCACAACTGGGGAGGCCGGTATGCCAACCTTAACTTTTAAGTCTTATTATTTGACTTAACTTATTCGTCTTTTCTTTTTCTAATCTTGCTTACTGTTCTCGTGAACATGTTAGTATCATGTCACAAACTGAATAGCTTAAATGTGTATATATATATAACACAACTTTATGGTAAGTCCATTCGTGAGTAGACAATTAAATGTCTGTACTTACCTTATCGATCTCTTCTCTTTTTCTCTCTAGGATCTTTGATCGCCCTCCTTGTAGGTCGATTTTTGGATCCTACAGACAAACTTTGTCTGTTAATTTCATTTCCATTTATAGCTTTTATTTTTCATTAAAAAGCTTAAATAGAACCTATTTACAACTTTTTGGGCTTTATTTATCATTTCCCCAATTTTCCCCAACTTTTGCAAAATTACGATTTTGCCCCTATATTTTGGCAAAATTGCAGTTTTACCCCTGACGGAATTTTATTGATCCAGACTGCATTTTTGGCCCTCAGGAACTTTTCTGACTCTTTTCTAATCATTACCGGGTTCGCTTCTATTTTATTTCCACTTTCTCGACCCTCGGGAGTACTATTCCGACCCTTACGTCGGTTTAGTGATTTTCTATCGTTTCGGTGTCTCAAATGGACGTTTCACTACTATTTAAAACGTTCATCTAGACATTCCCGACCTAGGTCTCCGAGGCTCGGATTTTCCATACCCGACTCGGACCTTTATTTCATTTTCAAAAACGCCCCTCCCTCGGGGTCAGTTTTTCCGTTTCACTCGCATTTTATATTTTCAAGGGGACGGGTTACTATTCATGAACCACCCCTTAGGTTTTCCTTATTCAATTTTCCGTTAGGGACTCGGGTTTCCGACCCGACCCTAAACATTTTATTTTTAATTCCTATTTTACCCCGAAAGCTGTTTTCGAAATTTCGGCAGTATTTCGGCGTAATTTTAAGGCTACCAGCGTTAGGTACGCCTCGAACCATATGTACCTGCCACGTACTATACCACAAGCCTATTTTATGTAAAAGTTTTCCAAACTTTTACATAAAAGCTCACAAATTCCAATTTCACATTTTTAACCATATTACAAAATTTTTTCACAATTTTGCCCTTAGTTTTGGTTTCAGTTTTCACCACCAAACCGAACCAAAATTTCTCAAACTTTTCAACCACTTTTTAGGCTATTCAATGCCATTTTTCTAACACTTTTTCAAGCCGATTTCCTTGTACTTTTCAACCAAATTTCCGAGGGTTTTTACACACTTATACCCCACGGCCAAAGAATGAAAACATGCCAAAAATTTGGTTTCATTCTTTCCATTATAGATTCATCATTTGCATATTAAATTGCATGATTTAATTTAACCAAATATCACATAAATCAAGCAAAATTTTCTTCCAAACCTTTAACAAACCCCACGGCCACTTTAGGAAATTCACACAAGAAATTTTTTTTTCAAACTTTTCACAATGAATTCATGCTTTATTCTTCACCAATTTCAACTTAGAAAGCATGTTAACAATTAACCACAACTTTTTCTCATTGGTTACCTAAGGTAACCCACGGATTTTCCTTTGAAAAACCAACCAAAATTTGGTTTTTCTTTAAACAAATTACATAGTTTTCTTACTTATTACAACCTTAACAAAACCCAACATCAATTTCCATGAAAAGCAACCAAAATTTTTCCATCTTCCTATCACTATTCACCCACGGATTTTATGAAGAAAAACCATGAAAAATTAAGTGAAAAAGGGAGTTACCTTGGTCTAATGCTTCCTTTGTCTTCTAAGAACACTTTGACACTCTTTTTGTGAAGAAATTTTGAATAAAACTCTTGGTTCTCCTTGGGTGGCTCACGTAGACTCCATAGAAATGCCTTAGCAAATTTTTTTCTTAGTTTTTTGCTTGAAATTTGGTCTCGGCCATTATGTCTCAAAGTTGCCGACTTATGCAACAAGAAAGGCCAATTAATTTGGCTATCCACCAATGAAAATTAGGCACCTTTCACCCTAATACTTTCTCCCTTTTTCAAAAATTAAAAAGGTATATTTTTTGCCAAATCTTGGCCTTTAGATCAAAAGCTAAATGAATCATGGCCTTTCATTCCACCAACCACCATATTTCCTTCATTTATAATTCTTGATTTATGATGTCATAATTGCAAAAGTGAAAGTTGACTTTGACTTTCACTATTCACATTAATTCGACTACTTTTTGACCGATGCCGGTTCGAGCCGAAATTTTCCTGAAATCGTCCTGGCGTGTTCCTGAGGTCTCCTGTGCAGTCGGATCAATTTAATCTGCTTTCGTTTGATCAAAATCAATCCCGGAAGTTTACCGTCTTTTATTGGCTCGGTTAGGGTTTTCAATGCCGGTTTTGGCACCGTTTCACCCGTTTCAACTCAGTGAATTTTTTCAACACTGAATTCTTACTCGTCAGTATTGTTAGAACATTTTAATATATTCTAAACAATATAAATACATCTATTTCACTCTTTAAATAGTACAAATTATTATATACATATATTTGTACTTTTTTTTACTGTGCTCTTACTTTGACTTGCCATATTCTTATCTTTATACTGTTCAGATACCGAAACTACTCCTTTTTGAGCGTTTTGGGCCTGAATTCACTTTCTTACTCAGATACTTTATTCTCTACTTATTTTTGGAGATTTTAATTCCTCCAAAACATTTATTTATTTCTATCAACACTATAATTTGTCTAATTACAACCATAGTGTTTCTTTACATTCTTACTTACAGAACTCATAGAAAACCCTAGATTAAACTAGGTCACACCGCTAAAATTCTCTGGTCGTCATATTCACCCCTCCTTAAAAATTTTCGTCCTCGAAAATCAGAACAGGTGGGGATATTTGGCTCTCATCTCATCTTCTCTTTCCCACGTAGCCTCTTCTACATTATGATTTTTCAATAGAACTTTGACCAGCGGGATGCTTTTATTTCTTAATATCTTCTCTTCTCGAGTAAGTATTTGCACTGGTTGCTCTTCGTAAGAGAGATCCTCTCAAACTTGGATTGGCTCATAATCTAGGACATGTGAAGGGTCCGACATATACTTTCTTAGCATAGATACATGGAAGACATTATGCACTGAAGATAATTCTAGTGGCAAAGCTATCTTATAGGCTACTTTCCCAACCCGGCTAATAATTGGGAAAGGTCCTATGTATCTTGGACTCAACTTTCCTTTCTTTCCAAAACGCATGACACCTTTCATTGGTGCTACTTTTAAGAATACGAAGTCACCCTCGTTAAACTCTAGGAATCTTCGTCTTTTATCTGCGTAGCTTTTCTGACGACTCTGTGCAGTTTTCATTCTCTGCTAAATCTTTTGGACCGCGTCTATCGTTTCTTGGATAAACTCAGTTTTATGAAGTTCTTTCTCCCTGAGTTCATACCAGTGAATGGGAGACCTACACTTTCGTCCATATAATGCCTCATAAGGAGCCATCCCGATGGACGCTTGATAGCTGTTGTTGTAGGAGAATTCTATCAACGGCAGCTTCTTGTTCCAGGCTCCCTTGAAATCTAAAATACAAGCACGAAGCATATCTTCTAGCGTTTGGATCGTACGCTCAGACTGTCCGTCGGTCTGAGGATGAAATGCAGTGCTGAATCTTAGTTCGGAGCCCATTGCCTCTTGTACACTTTTCCAGAAATTGGATGTGAACCGACTGTCATGATCTGACACTATTGTTGTCGGTATTCCATGTAATCTCACAATGTTGGCAATGTATAATTCTGTGAATTTCTCTAATGTGTATGTCATCTTTACGGGTATAAAGTGAGCAGATTTGGTCAATCGATCCACCACTACCTATATCATGTCAAATCCTTCACTTATCTTGGGTAGTCTGACCACGAAATCCATGGTTACGTGTTCCCACTTCCATTCTGGAATCTCTAGTGGCTGCAGCTCTCCGGCTGGCCGCTGATGCTCTGCTTTGACTCTTTGACATGTTAAGCAGCTGCTGATGTGTTTAACAATGTCATTCTTCATCTTTTTCCACCAAAAGTGCTGCTTTAGATCCTGATACATTTTCGTACTGCCCGGATGCACCGAATATGGAGTGTCATGGGCCTCTGTCAGGATTCTTTTCTTCAAAATTTCTTCATCTGGTACATAAATTCTTCCTTGGAAGAGTAAAGTTCCATCTTTGGAGAGGTGGAACTCTAACTTGTCATTCCTAAAGGCCTCTTCTTTAAGCCTTTTGAAAGCAGCATCTAGCTCTTGAGCCTCTTTAATCTCCTCAAGAATTGTTGGTTTGAGTTGCATTACCGCTAATTTTCTTGAAATTATCTCTACTTCCAACAAGGAGATCTCATGTTGAAGTGGCTTGGGCAGCTTATCGATGGCTATTTGCTCTGGCATCGTTGATTTACGACTCAACGCGTCTGCTACTCTGTTTGCCTTGCCGGGGTGATATAAGATCTCACAATCATAGTCTTTTACTAACTCCAGCCATCTTCTTTGTCTCATGTTAAGCTCTTTCTGAGTAAAGAAATACTTTAAGCTCTGGTGGTCGGTGAAGATTCTGCACCGGACTCCATATAGGTAATGTCGCCATATCTTTAAAGCAAATACGACGGCTGCTAACTCCAAATCATGAGTCGGATAGTTCTTTTCATGCTCTTTGAGTTGTCTTGATGCATAGGCTATTACTTTTCCATCCTGCATCAGCACAGCTCCTAGACCTGTCCTGGAGGCATCGCTATAAATGTCGAAGTCTCCTTCATCCTTTGGAATTGTGAGAATTGGAGCACTGGTCAACCGATTCTTCAACTCTTGAAGCTTTCTTCACACTTCTTTGTCCACTCGAACTTCTTCTCTTTGCGTGTGAGAGCAGTGAGAGGGGCAACTAATCTGGCAAATCCCTCTACAAATCTCCGATAATAGCCCGCTAATCCGAGAAAACTCCAGATCTCGGTCACATTCTTTGGAGGAGACCACTTGCTTATCGCTTCGATCTTTGTTGGGTCTACTGAAATTCCGTCTTTGGAAACGACATGTCCTAAGAAGTGGACCTTACCTAGCCAAAATTCACATTTGGAGAACTTTGCATATAGCTGATGTTCCTTCAGAGTGCGTAACACAATTCGAAGATGCTTCTCATGCTCTTTCCAATCTTTCGAGTATATAAGGATGTCATCGATAAACACAATGACAAACTGATCTAAAAATTCCTTGAATACTCGATTCATCAGATCCATAAAAGCGGCTGGTGCATTCGTTAATCCAAAAGGCATAACAAGAAATTCGTAGTGCCCATACCGTGTTCAGAACGCGGTCTTTGGAATGTCTCTTTCTTTAAGTTTTAACTGATGATAGCCGGATCGAAGATCAATCTTCGAGAAGACGGTGGCTCCTTTTAGCTGATCGAATAAATCATCAATCCTTGGTAGAGGATATTTATTCTTGATCGTGACTTTGTTGAGCTCACGATAATCTATGCACATTCGGAGGGTTCCCTCCTTTTTCTTCACGAAGAGAACTGGAGCTCCCCACGGCGAATAACTAGGCCATATAAAACCTTTCTCTAATAACTCTTTCAGCTGAGCTTGTAATTCTTTAAGCTCGGCCGGTGTCATTCTGTAAGGGGCCTTTGAAATCGGAGACGTTCCTGGCAGCAACTCGATTTCGAAGGTAATCTCTCGATCAGGAGGAAGTCCCAGTAATTCTTCTGGAAATACCTCCACGAACTCGTTGATCACTGGTACCTCATTCGGTTGTAGTTCTACCTTCTTGGTGGTATCCTTGACATAAGCTAGATATCCGATACAGCCACTAGATATCAGCTTTCTTGCCAGGAGGGGACTGATCAGCATTTTCGACTGCTTCTGAGAATGCCCCTGATACTCAAACTGGTCTTTTTCTCCAAACTAGAACACTACTTTTCATCGTCGACAGTCAATGGTCGCTTGATATTTTGCAAGGAAATCCATTCCAAGGATAACATCATAATCGACTAACTCTAAGACGACTAAGTCGACGTACAACTCCCTATCAGCAACAATTACTGGCACGTGACGTAACCAGTAGTCAGATAATAATACCTCACTAGACGGTAAGGTGGTTTTAAACACTTGGCCAATTTTATCCTTGGCATGACTAACTCTTTCTACAAAGCTATGTGAGGTAAATGAATGCGATGCACCGGAGTCAAATAAAACAAGTGCAGGACTTTGGGCGACAAGAAGCTGACCTGTCACCACATTCGAGGTGCCTGCCTCTACATCTTCCCTGGTGTAGGCTAATAGATGTGCCTCGGTCTTTGGTATACTCTCCTGGCATCCAGGTTGAGTATGCGATCCTTGTATAGCATGGACCTGGCTCGTCTGTCGGGACTGAAAGGATCCCGGCTGGTTCTGTTGGTTGGATGGGCAGACTCTAGCATAATGGCCTTCTCTACCACAAACATAGCATGCGGTATTCCCCAGCTTGCACTCGCCCTTGTGTAGTCTTCCACATTTTAGGCATGGCTGTCGATTCTGTACTCCTTCTAAGCCTTGCCTTTGCTGAGTGTTGCGAGTATTTTGGCCCCAATTTTCATTTGGGTTTCCCTTTCGTTTATTGGTATTCTACTGGTTCTGGTTATTTTTCTGACTAGGCTTCATTCCTTGACCAGATTTATTACTTTGGCCAGCTTGGTTGTTCTTCTGAGTCTGCTTCGTGAGATCTCTTTCTTTCTTCTTCTCTTCCCAGACTTTTGTTCTTTCTTCCTTAACTCTGTTCAGACGATTCTCGGCCCTCATAGCTCTACTTACACAGTCTGCTATAGTGGTTGGCGGGGTCTCGCCACTTTCCACATTTAGGGCTATATCCTGTCGGAACATATTGATCATCCTTCGTACCCGCTCTTCTTCTGTGGGTACCAAATGTGGACACAGTCGAGCTAATCTGTCGAATTTACGGTAGGCTTCAGTCACTGTCATCTCGCCTTGCCTCAGCTCATCGAACTCTCTTTGTTGACCTCGTAGAGTGTCAAAATTGAAATACTTCCTGTTAAATTCTCCCAGGAAGTCATTCCAGGTCATCCTTCTAACGTCCCTTCGCATCTTTACTGTCTCCCACCAATAACGAGCATCCTTCGTTAATATGCAGGAGGCACAAAGGACCTTCTCTTGGGCTGTTAGGTCCATAAACTCAAAAATAGTCTGTAGTGAAGCTAACCACTCTTCAGCCTCTAAGGGTTCTATAGATCCCTCAAACTCTTTTGGCTTCATTTTTCGGAACCGTTCATACAATGATCCCTGGTTGGCTCAAGCTCGGGCACCTATTGCTACTTCAGGTACCATTCGGACTGGTGGTGCTACTGGTTCAGGAGCTGGTTGTGGCTCCGGTACTGGTGCTTGAGGTGGAGGGAAATTCGCTTGGGCCCCATTCCTCTGTTCCAGTAGCTCTTGCAGTCTCTGGTTCCGTGTTTCTTGTGCTTCTAGCCGAGCTTGTATGTTAGCTAGGACAGTGGCTAAGTCTGCTTCTTGAGCTTGCTCAGCTCGTGTGCGAACCATGTTGCTGTGTCTGACCTATAACAGTAGCGACATGGTTTAGTACTAATTAGATATTGATTATTTACAATTAACTTACTTGGACTGAGCAGGTGCAGATACTGAGATGTCATGGAAGGTTGATAGTAGAACCGCTCGCTCTGATACCAACTCATGTGGGCGACCCCTCTAGCTTAGGTCGCCACCTTATCTTGCTTACTTTCTTTATTCTTTGCTTAGTCTTACTTAGCTTGCTTGTCTCTATAACTTTCCTCTCCTTGGGGTTTAAAAGATTTATTCTTGAAAAACTAGGAATATATATTTTTTTTTTAACTGGAGGAAACTACTAATTCTTGAAAATTGTGTATACATAAATATATACGTACTTCTTAATACTTTTTCCCAAAATATATTTTGGAGTCTTGTTACTTTAAAGTACGTAAAATTATAAACATACTTTTAAGCTTGTTTCACTACTTTACATACTACACTCTTGTCTTGTCTTTATACATATATCTCACTATTACACTTTCTTTCTTTTACACCTTGAGTACAGCGGAATTCTGCGAAACGGAACCATAACCCGTCCATGACATCGCTGGGATCTGCCTGCCAGTCCGCTACTCTTGCTTCATACTGCTGGTTGTTTTCCTTTATTACCTACATCACGAATAGACTAATGAGCTAAAGCTCAGTAAGTACAAACATACATACAAGTAAATAAGCTGAATACACCACTCTAGGGTTAGTCAACTTAGGACCAATTATTTTCTTTAGTCCTATACTACTTGTTCTTTCTATTCTATTTCTTTCTTTTCTTTGCTTTACTTTATCTGCTTAATCTTTCACTTGTGGGCCCGTGGTTGGATGTACCTAGTGCGCACAGACCAATAGAGGATCAGGGGAGCGACCCACCGATCAACCCTAAGGTCATCTCTGGACTACTTACCTTATAGGTAGTAAGTCATGCCATGAACTACCTCATTATTAACGAGGCAGCGCCACACAACTGGGGTGGAGGCAGGAAGTTAAGCCATAAACTACCTCATTATTAACGAGGCAGCGCCACACAACTGGGGTGGAGGCTATCTGGGAACCTCACAACTGGGGAGGCCGGTACGCCAACCTTAACTTTTAAGTCTTACTATTTGACTTAACTTATTCCTCTTTTCTTTTTTTAATCTTGCTTACTATTCTCGTGAACATGTTAGGATCATGTCACAAACTGAATAGCTTAAATGTGTATATATATATAACACAACTTTATGGTAAGTCCATTCGTGAGTAGACAATTAAATGTCTGTACTTACCTTATCGATCTCTTCTCTTTTTCTCTCTAGGATCTTTGATCGCCCTCCTTGTAGGTCGATTTTTGGATCCTACAGACAAACTTTGTCTGTTAATTTCATTTCCATTTATAGCTTTTATTTTTCATTAAAAAGCTTAAATAGAACCTATTTACAACTTTTTGGGCTTTATTTATCATTTCCCCAATTTTCCCCAACTTTTGCAAAATTACGATTTTGCCCTTATATTTTGGCAAAATTACAGTTTTGCCCTTGACGGAATTGTATTGATCCAGACTGCATTTTTGGCCCTCAGGAACTTTTCTGACTCTTTTCTAATCATTACCGAGTTCGCTTCTATTTTATTTCCACTTTCCACTTTCCCGACCCTCGGGAGCACTATTCCGACCTTTACATCGGTTTAGTGATTTTCTATCGTTTCAGAGTCTCAAATGGACGTTTCACTAGTATTTAAAACGTTCATCTTGTGACAACCGGGAAATTCAGGCAATTCTCGGATAAAAATGTACAATTGTATGTATATAACAATTTGTACTATTTAAAGAGTGAAATAAATGTATTTATATTGTTTAGAATATGTGAAAATGTTCTAACAATACTGACGAGTAAGAATTCAGTGTTGGAAAAATTCACTGAGTTGAAACGGGTGAAACGGTGCCAAAATCGGCATTGAAAACCCTAACCGGAGCAATAAAAGACGGTAAACTTCCGGGATTGATTTTGATCAAACGGAAGTAGTTTAAATTGATCCGACTGCACAGGAGACCTCAGGAACACGCCGGGACGATTTCGGGAAAATTTCGGCTCGAACCGGCATCGGTCAAAAAGTAGTCGAATTAATATGAATAGTGAAAGTCAAAGTCAACTTTCACTTTTGCATTTATGACATCATAAATCTAGATTAATAAATGAAATAAATAAGGTTGTTGGTGGCATTAATGGCTAGGATTTAATCACCTTTTGATCTAAAGGCCAAGATTTGGCCAAAAATTTCCATTTTTAATTTTTGAAAATTATGGAAAGAAATGGTGTGAAAGATGTCTAATTCTCATTGGTGGAAGGCTAAATTAATTGGCCTTTGGTTTCATTAAGTCGGCAAAACTTTTACAAAGTGGCCGAAACCAAAAATTCAAGCCAAAAGCCATAACAAAAATTTATTAAGTTTTTCCCATGGTGTCTACGTGAGCTACCAAGGAGAACCAAGATTTTTCTTCAATATTTCTTCACAAAAAGAGTGACAAAGTGTTCCTTGAAGACAAAGGAAGCATTAGACCAAGGTAACTTCCTTTTTCACTTAACTTTTCATGGTTTTTTTTTTTTATAAAACCGTGGGTGAATAGTGATAGAAAGATGGAAAAATTTTGGTTGTTTTCCGTTGAATTGATGTTGGGTTTTGTTAAGGATGTAATAAGGAAGAAAACCATGCAAATTGTGTAAAGAAAAACCGAAATTTTGTTGGTTTTTTCAAGGGAAAATCCGTGGGTTACCTTAGGTAACCAATGAGAAAACTTTGTGGTTTAATTTCTAACTTGCTTCCAAGTTTAATTTTGTGAAGAATAAAGCTTGTATTTCATTATGAAAAGCTTGAAAAAAATTCTTGGTATGCATTTCATAAAGTGGCCGTGGGGTTACTAAAGTTTGGAAGAAAAATTTTCATGGTTCTATGTGATAATTGGTTGATTGAAATTATGCATTTCAATATGCAAATGATGAATTTAAAATGGAAAGAATGAAACAAAATTTTTTTGGCATGTTTTCATTCTTTGGCCGTGGGTTGTATAAGGGTAAAAACCCTAAGAAATTGGTTGAAAATGCCAAGAAAATGGGCTTGAAAATGTGTTAAAAACGTGACATTTGAATGGCCTAAAATGTGGTGAAAGTTTGACAAAATTTGGTTCGGTTTGGTTGTGAAAACCGAAACCAAATTAAGGGTAAAATTTTGAAAAAATTTTGTTATGTGGGTGATATTGTGGAATTGGAATTTTGTGGGCTTTTATGTAAAAGTTTGGAAAACTTTTACATAAAATAGGCTTGTGGTATAGTACGTGGCAGGTACATACGGTTCGAGGCGTACCTAACGCCGGAAGCCTTAAAATTACGCCGAAATGCTGCCAAAATTTCGAAAACAGCATTTGGGGTAAAATGGAATTAAAAATAAAAAGTTTGGGGTCGGGTCGGAAACCCGAGTCCCTAACGGAAAAGTGAATAAGGAAAACCTAAGGGGCGGTTCGTGAATAGTAACCCGTCCCCTTAAAAATGAAAAACGCGTGTGAGATTAAAAAACCGACCCCGAGGGGGGGGCGTTTTTGGAAATAAAATAAAGGTCCGAGTCGGGAACGGAAAACCCGAGCCTCGGAGACCTAGGTCGGGAAAGTCTAGATGAACGTTTTAAATACTAGTGAAACGTCCATTTGAGACTCCGAAACGATAGAAAATCGCTAAACCGACGTAAGGGTCGGAATAGTGCTTCCCGAGGGCCGGGAAAGCAAAAAGTGGAAATAAAATAGAAACGAACCCGGTAATGATTAGAAAAGAGTCAGAAAAGTTCCTGAGAGCCAAAAATGCAGTCTGGATCAATAAAATTCCGTCAGGGGCAAAACTGTAATTTTGCCAAAATACAGGGGCAAAATCGTAATTTTGCAAAAGTTGGGGGAAAATGGTGAAAATAATAAATAAAACCTAAAAAGTTATAAATAGGTTTTATTTAAGCTTTTTAATGAAAAATAAAAGCTATAAATGGGGAAAAAAATTAACAGACATAGTTTTGTCTGTAGGATCCCAAAATCGGCCTACAAGGAAGGCGATTCAAGATCCAAGAGAGAGAAAGGGAGCAGTCTGATAAGGTAAGTTCAGACATTTACCTGTCTGCAACATATAGCAATATTGTGCTAACTTAAATGTACAAACTATAAGTTAAGTACATATGTGCTACGGGCACTATGATAGAATAGAGAGAGAGACGAAATGTGCTACGGGCACTATAAGAATGGGACACATGGTTAATTGTGCTTCGGGCACTAGAGTGAGGTTAATAAAACTCACTCACCTAAAATTAAAATGTGAACCATTCCTAACCACGGGGCAATATGAAGTCACCGGGTTAGAATGTTAAAAAGTCGGTAATGAAACCACTTTCTGGCGTACCAGCCTTCCGTACACGGAGGTACTACTTTTGCCTTCGGGGCTATGAGATAAGGCTGTGGAGGTCAGCACTGATGTACCACTCCCAGTCATGTACAATTTTGCCTTCGGGGCGATGAGATTAAGGCTGTGGAGGTCAGCACTAATGTACCGCTCCCAGTCATGCGCACTTAAATGGTACTGCCAACCTGAGCTCAAAACCAGAACATAAGCAAAAATAATGACCTAAAACTGAAACTATGCCATAATTGAGCATAAGATAGTTTAGTGAGAGCACTAACATCGCGGTAGATGTACTAGTGTGAGACAGTGTTGTGGTCAAACTTACTATTCATCATGAATAGTAGTCAAAGTTACTATTTACGTATGAATAGTGGTCAAAGGTACTATTCATGATGAATAGTACTATTCATAGAAATTTTATTTCTTGCATGTTTGAACTTACTGAGCATGTAGCTTACCATTTTTGCTAATGTTGCAGGTAAGTGACCAGCTCAGTAGCTTGTTTGACTGGATGCGGACGAGATGGCGCATGTCAAATGGGATAACTGGGCGAGGGATATGGTACTGCCAGAGTCTTCCCGCTAAGCATTAAAGTGAAGGGAAAAAAAAGGGAAACAGTTCTTTTGTAATTATATATATTTTACAAAAGTACTGTATTATTCATATTACTTTGTACTTATCAACAAAGTAAATAGTGGAAGAAGATTTTATATGATGTTAAAAAAAAAAAAAAAATTTCCCCAAAAACGACATGATTTTAAAAGAGAGTGAGATAAGCCGGCGACCCACGAGAGTACAATCTATCGCAGTTAGCGATAAGCTCAACTGTAATAGTATTGTATAATCTCTACGAGGGGCGGGCCGCCACACATCTAGACATTCCCGACCTAGGTCTCCGAGGCTCGGATTTTCCGTACCTGACTTGGACCTTTATTTCATTTCCAAAAACGCCCCCCCCTCGGGGTCGGTTTTTCCATTTCACTCGCATTTTACATTTTCAAGGGGATGGGTTACTATTCACGAACCACCCCTTAGGTTTTCCTTATTCAATTTTCTGTTAGGGACTCAGGTTTCCGACCCGACCCTAAACTTTTTATTTTTAATTCCTATTTTACCCCGAAAGCCGTTTTCGAAATTTCGGCAGCATTTCGGCGTAATTTTAAGGCTACCGGCATTAGGTACGCCTCGAACCATATGTACCTGCCACGTACTATACCACAAGCCTATTTTATGTAAAAGTTTTCCAAACTTTTACATAAAAGCTCACAAATTCCAATTTCACATTTTTAACCACATTACAAAATTTTTTCACAATTTTGCCCTTAGTTTTGGTTTCGGTTTTCACCACCAAACCGAACCAAAATTTCTCAAACTTTTCAACCACTTTTTAGGCTATTCAATGCCATTTTTCTAACACTTTTTCAAGCCCATTTCCTTGTACTTTTCAACCAAATTTCCTAGGGTTTTTATACACTTATACCCCACGGCCAAAGAATGAAAACATGCCAAAAATTTGGTTTCATTCTTTCCATTATAAATTCATCATTTGCATATTAAATTGCATGATTTAATTTAACCAAATATCACATAAATCAAGCAAAATTTTCTTCCAAACCTTTAACAAACCCCACGGCCACTTTAGGAAATTCACACACGAAAATTTTTTTTCAAACTTTTCACAATGAATTCATGCTTTATTCTTCACCAATTTCAACTTAGAAAGCATGTTAACAATTAACCAAAACTTTTTCTCATTGGTTACCTAAGGTAACCCACGGATTTTCCTTTGAAAAACCAACCAAAATTTGGTTTTTCTTTAAACAAATTACATGGTTTTCTTACTTATTACAACCTTAACAAAACCCAACATCAATTTCCATGAAAACCAACCAAAATTTTTCCATCTTCCTATCACTATTCACCCACGGATTTTATGAAGAAAAACCATGAAAAATTAAGTGAAAAAGGGAGTTACCTTGGTCTAATGCTTCCTTTGTCTTCTAAGAACACTTTGACACTCTTTTTGTGAAGAAATTTTGAAGAAAACTCTTGGTTCTCCTTGGGTGGCTCACGTAGACTCCATGGAAATGCCTTAGCAAATTTTTCTCTTAGTTTTTTGCTTGAAATTTGGTCTCGGCCATTATGTCTCAAAGTTGCCGACTTATGCAACAAGAAAGGCCAATTAATTTGGCTATCCACCAATGAAAATTAGGCACCTTTCACCCTAATACTTTCTCCCTTTTTCAAAAATTAAAAAGGTATATTTTTGGCCAAATCTTGGCCTTTAGATCAAAAGCTAAATGAATCATGGCCTTTCATTCCACCAACCACCATATTTCCTTCATTTATAATTCTTGATTTATGATGTCATAATTGTAAAAGTGAAAGTTGACTTTGACTTTCACTATTCACATTAATTCGACTACTTTTTGACCGATGCCGGTTCGAGCCGAAATTTTCCTGAAATCGTCCCGGCGTGTTCCTGAGGTCTCCTGTGCAGTCGGATCAATTTAATCTGCTTCCGTTTGATCAAAATCAATCCCCGAAGTTTACCGTCTTTTATTGGCTCGGTTAGGGTTTTCAATGCCAGTTTTGGCACCGTTTCACCCGTTTCAACTCAGTGAATTTTTTCAACACTGAATTCTTACTCGTCAGTATTGTTAGAACATTTTAATATATTCTAAACAATATAAATACATCTATTTCACTCTTTAAATAGTACAAATTATTATATACATATATTTGTACTTTTTTTTACTGTGCTCTTACTTTGACTTGCCATATTCTTATCTTTATACTGTTCAAATATCGAAACTACTCCTTTTTGAGCGTTTTGGGCCTGAATTCACTTTCTTACTCAGATACTTTATTCTCTACTTATTTTTGGAGATTTTAATTCCTCCAAAACATTTATTTATTTCTATCAACACTATAATTTGTCTAATTACAACCATAGTGTTTCTTTACATTCTTACTTACAGAACTCATAGAAAACCCTAGATTAAACTAAGTCACACCGCTAAAATTCTCTGGTCATCACACTAGAGGACCATCTTTCACCAACCTTTGAATCCTATCCTGATTAATATGACCAAGTCTTAAATGCCAAAGATACGCCTTGTTAGAGTGAGAAACTTTCAACCTTTTAGATTTATCTATTAATTCGGCATCAAGCAGTGAGTACATCTTTGGTTTCAAATATAGGTTTCCGTCCATCCATCTAGAACAGATAAAAAACTTATTTCTACGAATATCAACTCTTTTACTAAAAGAAATTGAATAAGAATCCTTTATTAAACAAGCTAACGATATAAGGTTTCTCCTAAAATGAGGAACATAAAAACAGTCTTTCAATAAAATAAACCTAAATTCATCAAAGTAAGATAAATATCTCCCACTGCCTCAGCCACCACCAAGCTACCATCTCCAGTCCGCAATGAGAGGCTCCTATCATGTAGACTTCTCGTTTCCATGAATGCCTGCATAGAAACACAAACATGATTAGTGGCACCCGAATCAATGACTCAAGTTTCTTTCGATTCTTCCACCAAACACGCTTCTAAATAGTGAAGTTCCTTACCTTCCTTGCCCTTGGCGGCTAGGAATTCCCGGCAAGCCTTCTTGAAGTGACCTACCTTCCCACAGCAGAAGCACTTGGACTTTTTAGGGTCCCTGGGCTTCTTGTTCTTGTTCTTCTTCTTCTTCCCATCCGAGACAGGAGGATTAGAAGAACTGGAAACCGCTTGCTTCTGATTTGGCCTCTTCCTCTTCCGTGAGGGTTTGGAAGATTATGCTAAATTGGCCTCTCCTTTGGGTTGGACCACATCCCCATCCCTGATCATCCGCTCATAAGCTTGTAGTTGCTTCATGAGCTCGGTTAGTCCTAACTCCCTTGTCGCCAGATTATATGCGGCCTTAAACCCAGAAAATCTTTTGACAGAGTTTTGAACACCATCTCGATCTGGGTGTTGTAGTCCAACTCAGCACCATTTTTGGTAGCTTCAACAAAGAATCCCATTAAAGTGATCATGTGGTCCTTTACCTGAGTACCCGCCTTCTGCTTAGAGTTCATAATGCTGGTTATAGCGAACTGTCGAGCCAATTTTTCTTGGCCTCTGAACATGTCTTCCAGATTGTCCATGATCTCCCTAGCAACTTGATAAGTCTCATACTGCTTTAGTAAAACACTCATCATGCTAGCAAGTATGTAGTACCAAGCTATCTCATTGGATTCTCTCCAACGAGTATAGGCAACCGAGATCTCCTCAAGCAGTGTGTCAGGTTTGGGCCTAGGTGACATGGTTTGTCCAGTACAAACTTGTGTCTCTCGCAGCTGAAAACTATCAGTAGATTTCTTTTCTAGTCTTTATAATTATCGTCATTCAGCTTATTTTCAGTAAGTATTGAAATAAGGGGTGTCGGTGACATTTTGAACTGAAATAAAATTATACTAGACATCATTACAAAGCCCAAGCAAATATACAGATTATTTAGCAAATAAAACATACAAATATGTTCCTACATGAAACTTGAAAAACATGTAGCATTGCAATAGTAATTCTCAGCACCTATTGCCCCAAGCCACCGAGGGGTGGTCATGAAACAAATAGCCGGAACATGGACCCATCCAATTAATATATATTACCTTAAATCCTCCAAGGTTAAGACATATATTAATAACTGCTTATTTGGCCACCAGTTTAGTTAACAAAGCTTCTAGGAAAAGTTAATAACTAAATGAGTCTTGAGTGTATAACGATTATTTACGTAGCCCGATCCACATCTTACCAAGCCACCGAGGGGTGGTCATGAATAGGATCGTACCCGAATATATTTTCCACATAGGAGATCCAACCTAGTATACCGGCAGCGGTAACACCTACCGAGGGGTGTGGTCAGGGCAGAAATGATGCAAAGTGTTACCATGCTTTCACATATGGATCAACAATGGAGGCCATGGGTTTTGTTTGAAACCCTCTCCCACTCAATATTTTAAAAAACATGCAAGTTTTGACAAATATGTATGATCAATATAGTATGAGCGGCACTCACCTATCCTATATGACATGTTATCAAATATGCATATAAAACATCTATCAATACATATTTATACATCCATGACATATCACAGAAAAAAAATAATTGATGGAAAAAATAACCAAGCCATGGTTCCATCCTAGAACAAAGAAAATAAAGATTACAAAATTCCATCCAAAGCATTTTTTGGGTCTTGAATTTTGTTCCGTCTTCTTGTATCCATCTTTATGTAGCCTCTCCATTTATTTCTCATCCCATGAATCATTTAAAATTTAAATCCAAAAAATTTAAATTTCAAATTCAAATTCAAATTCCAAATTCAAATTTCAAATTTAAATTTCAAATTCAAATTTTAAACAATTTAAAATATCATGTGCAATAATATGTAATTTCAAAAATTTCATATTTTCAATTACATATTTTTCAAGATGATTTAAAAATTAAATTTCAAATTTAAAAATCAAAATTTTTCGATTTTCAAACCATCGGCCCCGGAGGCCGGTAGCCGTGGGCAGCCCCCAGCCCCCGAGGGGGCTGGCAGTCCACGGCCACAGTTGGGTGCCGTCCAGCCAGCTGCAGCTAGTGCAGAGATTGTTAAAATCATTAAAAACGTATCAGAGTGGGGCAGCAGAACAATAAAAATTTTTTAAGATCGTTAAATATCTCATGATGTCATATACAATAAACCAACAACAATTTATACTCATACCTCAAGGATGCCAATCTGCAGGAGGAGAATGATCAGAGGGCTTCAACCAACTAGTTTTCTCTACTATTCTACAATTCCCGAATAGCTGAGTGTGTGGGCACTCTGAACCTTGATCGATATGCTAGCACTACTAGTCTTCTTCCGATCACCCAGATATCTAAAGAACTTATTGTCACGGTGAGTTATGAAATAATAAGCTTGCTCACCTGAGAGTTTATGGTCTGAGAGAATTGGAGTGGCAGGACCTCTATTTATAGACTTGCATGAGGTGATCCTTTGAATTCGAATTGGATTAGGAGAAGATTTTCTCCCTTATCCACAACACAAAATCTGAAATTTTCAAGCCAAAACCCCAACTAAAAAATTCAGCCATTCTCTAGATTTTGTGTACAAAATTCAAACAGGATTTTAACTTGAATTTTATCTCCCCTTAACCAACCAAAAATCTGAAAATCTCTTTAGGATTTCCTCAAATATTTTCGGCCACAAAAAGTAAGGGAAGAATCGAAATTCAATTAGGATTTTCAAGCTTGAATTTTATCTCATCCTTATCCAAAATAACCAAAAATCTCCTTATTATATCTCATGATGCCATATACAATAAACCAACAACAATTTAAACACATACCTCAAGGACAACAATCTGCAGGAGGAGAATGACCGGAGGGCTTCAACCAACGAGCTTTCTCTACTATTTTCCAATTCCCGAATGGCTGAGTATGTGAGGATTCTGAACCTCGATCGGTATGCTAGCACTGCTAGTCTTCTTCCGACCACCCAGATCTCTAAAGAACTTATTGTCACGGTGAGTTGTGCAATAATAAGCCTGCTCACCCGAGAGTCTGCGGTCTAAGAGAACTGGAGTGGCAGGACCTCTATTTATAGACTTGCATGAGGTGATCCTTTGAATTTGAATTGGATTAGGAGAAGATTTTCTCCCTTATCCACAACATAAAATCTAAAATTTGCAAGCCAAAATCCCAACTAAAAAATTCAGCCATTCTCTAGATTTTGTGTTTAAAATTCAAACAGGATTTTAACTTGAATTTTATCTCCCCTTAACCAACCAAAAATCTGAAAATCTCTTTAGGATTTCCTCAAATATTTTCAGCCACAAAAAGTAAGGGAAGAATCGAAATTCAATTAGGATTTTCAAGCTTGAATTTCATCTCATCCTTATCCAAAATAACCAAAAATCTCCTTATGATATCTCATGATGGCATATACAATAAACCAACAACAATTTAAACTTATACCTCAAGGACACCAATTTGCAGGAGGAGAATGACCGGAGGGCTTCAACCAACTAGCTTTCTCTACTATTTTTCAATTCCCGAATGGCTGAGTGTGTGGGCACTCTGAACCTCGATCGATATACTAGCACTGCTAGTCTTCTTCTGACCACCTAGATCTCTAAACAACTTATTGTCAAGGTGAGTTATGTAACAATAAGCCTGCTCACCTGAGAGTCTGTGGTTTAAGAGAACGGGAGTGGCAGGACCTATATTTATAGACTTGCATGAGGTGATCCTCTGAATTCTAATTAGATTAGGAGAAGATTTTCTCCCTTATCCACAGCACAAAATCTGAAATTTTCAAGTCAAAATCCCAACTAAAAAATTCAGCCATTCTCTAGATTTTATGTTCAAAATTCAAACAAGATTTTAACTTGAATTTTATCACCCTTAACTAACCAAAAATCTGAAAATCTCTTTAGGATTTCCTCAAATATTTTCGGCCACAACAAGAAAGGGAAGAATCGAAATTCAATTAGGATTTTCAAGCTTGAATTTTATCTCATCCTTATCCAAATAACCAAAAAATCTCCATAAGATTTCTCATGATAACATATACAATAAACCAACAATAATTTAAATTCATACCTCAAGGACACCAATCTGCAGGAGGAGAATGACCGGAGGGCTTCAACCAACTAGCCTTCTCTACTATTTTCCAATTCCCGAATGGCTGAGTGTGTGGGCTCTCAGAACCTCGATCGGTATGCTAGCACTGCTAGTCTTCTTCCGACCACCCAGATCTCTAAAGAACTTATTGTCAAGGTGAGTTATGCAACAATAAGCCTGCTTACCCGAGAGTCTGTGGTCTAAGACAACTGGAGTGGCAGGACCTCTATTTATAGACTTGCATGAGGTGATCCTCTGAATTCGAATTGGATTAGGAGAAGATTTTCTCCTTTATCCACAAAAGAAAATCTGAAGTTTTCAAGCCAAAATCCCAACTAAAAAATTCAGCCATTCTCTAGATTTTGTGTTCAAAATTCAAACAGGATTTTAACTTGAATTTTATCTCTCCTTAACCAACCAAAAATCTAAAAATCTCTTTAGGATTTCCTCAAATATTTTCGGCCACAAAAAGTAAGGGAAGAATCGAAATTCAATTAGGATTTTCAAGCTTGAATTTTATCTCATCCTTATCCAAAATAACCAAAAATCTCCTTAAGATATCTCATGATACAATAAACCAACAACTATTTAAACTCATACCTCAAGGACACCAATCTATAGGAGGAGAATGACCGGAGGGCTTCAACCAAATAGCCTTCTTTACTATTTTCCTATTCCCGAATGGTTGAATGTGTGGGCACTCTGAACCCTGATTGGTATGCTAGCACTGCTAGTCTTCTTCCGACCACCCCGATCTCTAAAGAACTTATTGTCACGGTGAGTTATGCAACAATAAGCCTGCTAACCTGAGAGTCTGTGGTCTAAGACAACTCGAGTGGCAAGACCTCTATTTATAGACTTGCATGAGGTGATCCTTTGAATTCGAATTGGATTAGGAGAAGATTTTCTCCTTTATCCATAACACAAAATCCGAAATTTTCAAGCCAAAATCCCAACTAAAAAATTCAACCATTCTCTGGATTTTGTGTTCAAAATTCAAACAGGATTTTAACTTAAATTTTATCTCCCCTTAACCAACCAAAAATCTAAAAATCTCTTTAGGATTTCCTTAAATGTTTTCGGCCATAGAAAGTAAAGGAAGAATCGAAATTCAACTAGGATTTTCAAGCTTGAATTTTATCTCATCCTTATCCAAAATAACCAAAAATCTCCTTAAGATATCTCATGATACAATAAACCAACAACTATTTAAACTCATACCTCAAGGACACCAATCTATAGGAGGAGAATGACCGGAGGGCTTCAACCAAATAGCCTTCTTTACTATTTTCCTATTCCCGAATGGCTGAATGTGTGGGCACTCTGAACCCTGATTGGTATGCTAGCACTGCTAGTCTTCTTCCGACCACCCCGATCTCTAAAGAACTTATTGTCACGGTGAGTTATGCAACAATAAGCCTGCTAACCTGAGAGTCTGTGGTCTAAGACAACTGGAGTGGCAGGACCTCTATTTATAGACTTGCATGAGGTGATCCTTTGAATTTGAATTGGATTAGGAGAAGATTTTCTCCCTTATCCACAACATAAAATCTGAAATTTGCAAGCCAAAATCCCAACTAAAAAATTCAGCCATTCTCTAGATTTTGTGTTCAAAATTCAAACAGGATTTTAACTTGAATTTTATCTCCCCTTAACCAACCAAAAATCTGAAAATCTCTTTAGGATTTCCTCAAATATTTTCAGCCACAAAAAGTAAGGGAAGAATCGAAATTCAATTAGGATTTTCAAGCTTGAATTTCATCTCATCCTTATCCAAAATAACCAAAAATCTCCTTATGATATCTCATGATGGCATATACAATAAACCAACAACAATTTAAACTTATACCTCAAGGACACCAATTTGCAGGAGGAGAATGACCGGAGGGCTTCAACCAACTAGCTTTCTCTACTATTTTTCAATTCCCGAATGGCTGAGTGTGTGGGCTCTCTGAACCTCGATTGGTATGCTAGCACTGCTAGTCTTCTTCCGACCACCCAGATCTCTAAAGAACTTATTGTCACGGTGAGTTGTGCAACAATAAGCCTGATCACCTGAGAGTCTGTGATCTAAGAGAACTGGAGTAGCAGGACCTCTATTTATAGACTTGCATGAGGTGATCCTCTGAATTCGAATTGGATTAGGGGAAGATTTTCTCCCTTATCCACTCACAAAATTTGAAATTATCAAGCCAAAATCCACCAAAAGAATTCGGCCATTCTCTAGATTTTGTGTTTAAAATTCAAATAGGATTTTGACTAAAATTTTATCTCAACATTATCCAACCAAAAAATTCGAAAATCTATCTTGAGATTTCCTCCAAATTTTTGGCCACAAATATTAGGGAAAGAATCAAAATTTAACTAGGATTTTCAAGCTTGAATTTTATCTCGTCCTCATCCAAAATAATCAAAAATCCTCATGCGATCTTCCTCAAAAATTTCAGCCATTCTCTAGGGAGGAGAAAATCCAAATTCAACAGGGATTGAAACTTGAATTTTTCCCTGAACCTTATCCATAAAAAATCTGAAAATTCCATGAGGATTTTCCTCAAAATTTTTGGCCAAGTTAGTTAGGATTTGGATTCAAAATTCTAGTAGGATTCAAATGTGGCAGCCCGCCCCTTGTAGAGATCATACAATGCTATTACAGTTAAGCTTTATCGCTAACTGCGATAGATTGTACTCTCATGGGTCGCCGGCTAATCTTTCTCTCTTTAAATCATGACGTTTTTGGGGAATTTTTTTTTTAAACATCATGTAAATATTTCTCACTATTTACTTTGTTGGCAAGTACAAAGTAATTTACATAATACAGTACTTTCGTAAAATATATACTATTATAAAAGACTGTTTCTTTTTCCCTTATCTTATCGCTCAGCGGAAATACTCTGGCAGGACCATATCCCTCGCCCATTTATCCCATTTGACACGCGCCATCCCGTCCGCATCCAGTCAAACAAGCTACTGAGCTGGTCGCTTACCTACAACATTAGCAAAAATGGTGAGCTACAGGCTCAGTAAGTTCAAACATGCAAGAAATAAAATTTCTATAAATAGACTATTCATCATGAATAGTACCTTTGACCACTATTCATACGTAAATAGTAACTTTGACCACTATTCATACATGAATAGTAAGGTTGACCACAACACAGTGTCACCACAATACATCTACCGCGATGTTAGTACTCTCACTAAACTGTCTTATGCTCAATTATGGCATAGTTTCAGTTTTAGGTAATTATCTTTGCTTATGTTCTGGTTTTGAGCTCAGGTTGGCAGTACCATTTAAGTGCGCATGACTGGGAGCGGTACATTGGTGCTGACCTCCACAGCCTTAATCTCATAGCCCCGAAGGCAAACTGTACATGACTGGGAGCGGTACATTAGTGCTGACCTCCACAGCCTTATTCTCATAGCCCCGAAGGAAAAAGTACCTCCCTGTACGGAAGGCTGGTACGCCAGAAAGTGGTTTCATTACCGACTTTTTAAAATTCTAACCCGGTGACTTCACATTGTCCCGTGGTTAGGAATGGTTCACATTTTAATTTTATGGGAGTGGGTTTCATTAACCTCGCTCTAGTGCCCGAAGCATAATTAACAATGTGTCCATTCTCAATAGTGCCCGTAGCACATTACGTCTCTCTCTATATTCTATAATAGTGCCCGTAGCACATATGTACCTAACTTATAGTTAGTACATCAAAGTTAGCAACAATAATGCTATATGTTGCAGACAGGTAAATGTCTGAACTTATCTTATCAGTCTCTTCTCTTTTTCTCTTGGATCTTTGATCGCCATCCTTGTAGGTCGATTTTTGGATCCTACAGACAAAATCTTGTCTGTTAATTTCATTTCCATTTATAGCTTTTATTTTTTTCATCTAAAAGCTTAAATAAAATCTATTTATAACTTTTTAGGCTTTATTTATCATTTTCCCCATTTTTCGTAACTTTTGTAAAATTACAATTTTGTCCTTATATTTTGGCAAAATTACAATTTTGCCCCTATATTTTGGTAAAATTACAATTTTACCCCTATATTTTGGTAAACTTACAATTTTACCCCTGGTGGAATTTTCTCGATCCAGACTGCATTTTTGGCTCTCAGGAACTTTTCTGACTCTTTTCTAATCATTACCGGGTTCATTTCTATTTTATTTTTACTTTTCACTTTCCCGACCCTCGGGAAGCACTATTCCGACCCTTACGTCGGTTTAGTGATTTTCTATCGTTTCGGAGCCTCAAATGGACGTTTCACTAGTATTTAAAATGTTCGTCTAGACATTCCCGATCTAGATCTCCGAGGCTCGGATTTTCCGTTCCCGACTCAGACCTTTATTTCATTTCCAAAAACGCCCCCCTCCCCCCCCCCCCCCCCCCCGGGGTCCGTTTTTTTCAGTTTCACTTGCGTTTCACATTTTTTTAGGGGACGGGTTACTATTCACGTACCACCCCTTAGGTTTTCCTTATTCAATTTTCCGTTAGGGATTCGGGTTCCCGACCCGACCCTAAACTTTTATTTTAAATTCCCATTTTACCCCAAATGCTGTTTTCGAAATTTCGGCAGCATTTCGGCGTAATTTTAAGGCTACCGGCGTTAGGTATGCCTCGAACCATATGTACCTGCCACGTACTATACCACAAGCCTATTTTATGTAAAAGTTTTCCAAAATTTTACATAAAAGCTCACAAAATTCCAATTTGCATTTTAACCCACATTACAACAAAATTTTTCATTTTCATCCTTAGTTTTTGGCCACGGTTTTGACAATCAAAACCTAACCAAAACTTCTCAAATTTTCACCAAATCTTAGGTTATTAAAATGTCATTTTCTAACACATTTTCAAGCCCATTTTCATTGTATTTTTCAACAATTTTCCTAGGGTTTTGAATCACATATAACCACGGCCACACTAATAAAACATACCCCAATTTTTTTCTTTTCTTGCTTTCATTCCCAATTTCATCATTTGCATTATAAAATGCATGATTTCAATTATTCAAACATCAAATACACCATGCAAAATTTTCTTCCAAACCCTAAGTAACCCACGGCCACTTTAGGTAAGTTCACACCAAAAATTTTTCCAAGCTTTCCATAATGCAAATCATGCTTTATTCTTAACAAAATATGAATTGAAAGCATGTTAACACTTAAACCACAAAAATTTCTCATTGATCACCCGTGGTAACCCACGGTTTTACCCTTGGAAAACGAACAAAATTTTGGTTTTTCTTTAAACCAATTACATGGTTTTCTTCCTAATCGCACCCTTAACAAAACCCAAACACCAAATCAATGAAAACAACCAAAAATTTTTCCATCTTTTTTTACTATTCATCACACGGTTTTCTTGAAAAAAAAACCAAGAAAAAGTTCAATCTAAGGGGAGTTACCTTGTTCACTTTCTTCCTTTATCTTCAAGGAATGCTTTGACACAATTTTTGTGAAGAAATATGGAAGAAATCACTTGGCTCTCTCTTGGTTACTCACGGCTCCACCAAGGAAAACACTTAGAAAATTTTGTTGTCTTTGGTTTGGCTTGAAAAATGTCTCGGCCTTTTGTTCCCAAAAGTGGCCGACTTATGCATGAAATAAGCCAATTAATTTGGCTACCAACCAATCACATTTCACCACCTTTCAACACTAATTCTTTCTAACATTTTCAAAAAATTTAAAATAGTGAATTTTGGCCAAATCTTGGCCTTTAGATCAAAAAGAAACTAAATCATGGCCATTAATGCTACCAACCACCATTTTCTTTCCATTTATTAAATGGATTTATGATGTAATAAATGCTAAAGCATATGTTGACTTTGACTTTCACTATTCACTTTAATTCGACTACTTTTTGACCGATACCGGTTCGAGCCGAAATTTTCCTGAAATCATCCCGGCGTGTTCCTGAGGTCTCCTGTGCAGTCGGATCAATTTAAACTGCTTCCGTTTGATCAAAATTAATCTCGGAAGTTTTCCGTCTTTTATTGTCCCGGTTAGGGTTTTCAATGCCGTTTTTGGCACCGTTTCACCCGTTTCAATTCAGCGAATTTTTCCAACACTGAATTTTTTACTCGTCAGTATTGTTAGAACATTTTAATACATTCTAAACAATATAAATACATTTATTTCACTCTTTAAACAGTACAAATTATTATATACATACATTTGTACATTTTCATCCGAGAATTGCCTGAATTTCCCGGTTGTCACATTCACCCCTCCTTATAAAATTTTCATCCTCGAAAATTAGAACAAATGGGGGTATAAACTCCTCATCTCGTCTTCTTGTTCCCACGTAGCTTCTTCAATGTTGTGATTTTTCCGCAAAATCTTCGCTAGTGGGATTGTCTTATTCTTCAGTACTTTCTCTTCGCGAGCCAGTACTCGAATAGGTTGTTCCTCATATGTCAAATCCTCGTGGATTTGAATAGGCTCATGCTTCAACACATGGGATGGATCCGGTATATATTTTCTCAGCATCGACACATGAAATACATTATGCACTGCCGACAATTCTGGAGGTAACGCTAATCTGTAAGCGACCCTTCCAATGCGTTTGATAATTTCATAAGGCCCAATATATCTTGGACTCAGTTTCCCTTTCTTACCAAAACGTATAATCCCCTTCATGGGCGATACCTTGAGAAACACGAAGTCTCCTTCATCAAACTCTATGGATCTCCGCCTCTTGTCCGCATAACTCTTTTGTCGGCTTTGCGCAATTTTCATTTGACGCTGAATTCTAGCAACTGCATCGGAAGTCTCTTTTATGAAATCCGTCTTATGCAACTGCTTCTCTCGCAAATCATACCAGTGTAATGGTGATCTGCACTTCCGTCCATACAAAACCTCGTAAGGTGCCATGCCTATAGAAGCTTGGTAACTATTATTTTACGAGAATTCAATCAATGGTAACTTCTCGTTCCAATTTCCCGCAAAATCCATTACACAAGCTCGAAGCATGTCCTCTAAGGTCTGAATTGTCCGCTCCGACTGTCCATCTGTTTGCGGATGAAAAGTCGTACTGAGTCTCAATTCAGTACCCATGGCCTCTTGCACGTACTTCCAGAAATTCAAAGTGAATCGTGCATCTCGATCTGATACAATGGATTTTGGTACTCCATGTAATCTGACAACATGAGTTACGTATAACTGAGCAAACTTTTCCAACGAAAAGGTCATCTTGACAGCTATAAACCGTGCCGTCTTGATCAGTCTATCCACAATAACCCAGATGGCATCATAACCTTCCCGGGTTTTTGGGAGTCCCACTACAAAATCCATCGTAATGTGTTCCCATTTCCATTCAAGAATCTCCAACGGTTCCAATCTTCCTGCTGGATGTTTATGTTCCGCTTTGATTCTCTGACAGGTCATGCATCTGCTCACGAATTTCCCTATATCGTTCTTCATCCCATTCCACCAGAACTATAACTTCAAGTCCTAATACATCTTGCTAGCTCCGGGATGAACCAAATAGGGTGTCTCATGGGCTTCTGACATGATCCGTCTTCTAAGTTCCTCATCAGTTGGGACATTAATTCTTCCTTGATAAAGGATCATTCCATCCTTGGAAATTCCTTCCTGAGAACTTGTCATTGTTGGGTCTCGTCTTTGAGCTTCCTTTATATCCTCAAACAACGATGATTCCACTTGGAGTGCAGCTAGTCTTCCAGATATCAGCTCTAAGTTCAAAGAATTTATTTCTTGCTGTAATGGCTTCGGAAGCCTGTTTATTGGTAGCTGGTGCGATATGGTAGACTTTCTACTTAGAGCATCTGCTACACGGTTGGCCTTTCCTGGATGGTATAGGATTTCACAATCATAATCCTTTACCAGTTCCAACCATCTTCTTTGTCGCATATTGAGCTCCTTTTGCGTGAAGAAATACTTCAGGCTTTGGTGATCAGTGAAAATCTGACATTGAGCTCCATAAAGATAGTGTCGCCAAATTTTAAGTGCGAACACTACTGCAGCAAGTTCAAGGTCATGCGTAGGATAATTCCTTTCATGCTCCTTTAATTGACGGGAAGCATAGGCAATCACCTTGCCGTCTTGCATCAGGACTGCTGCCAATCCTATTTTAGATGCATCACTGTAGATTACAAACTTCTCCCCTTCAGTGGGAAGCGTAAGGATTGGTGCGCTTGTCAGCCGTCTCTTTAATTAATGGAAGCTTCTTTCTTTCGCATTCCGTAGTCCACTCGTACTTCCTTTCTTTGCGTGTAAGAGTAGTAAGAGGTGCAGCTAAACGCGTAAATCCCTCTACAAATCGTCGATAATTACCAGCTAACCCCAAGAAACTGCGTATTTCTGTCACACTCTTGGGTGCAGGTCACTGGTTAATTGCATCTACTTTCGTCGGATCTACAGTAATACCTTCCTGGGATATAACATGTCCGAGGAAATGTACTCTGTCTAGCCAAAACTCGCATTTTGAGAATTTGGCATACAGTTGATGCTTCCTTATCGTATTCAGCACGATCCTCAGATGCTCCTTGTGCTCCTCATGAGTCTTCGAGTATATAAGAATGTCATCAATGAATACAATGACAAACTTATCTAAATACTCTTTAAAAATTCTGTTCATCAAATCCATGAACGCTGCCGGTGCATTTGTTAATCCAAATGGCATCACAAGAAACTCATAATGACCATAACGAGTAGGAATATCACTTTCTTTAATTCTCAGCTGGTGATATCCTGATCGTAAGTCGATCTTGGAAAATACCGCTGCACCTTTTAATTGGTCGAATAAGTCATCAATTCTAGGTAATGGATACCTATTTTTGATCGTAACCTTATTCAACTCCCGATAATCAATACATAAACGGAATGTTCCATCATTTTTCTTGACGAACAACACAGGTGCACCCCATAGAGAAAAACTCGGCCTGAAGAATCCTTTATCCAAAAGCTCCTTTAATTGTTCCTGCAGCTCCTTTAACTCCACTGGAGCCATGCGGTATGGTGCTTTGGAAATAGGTGCTGTTCCAGGCATCAACTCAATTTCGAACGAGATTTCTCTCTCTGGAGGTATCGCTGGTAATTCTTCCGGAAATACGTCAAGAAATTCATTAACCACAGGAACATCTTCAGGTTGCAGTTTCTGTTCCTCTGCAGTATCCACCACATATGCCAGATATCCCATGCAACCACTGGCTATCAGCTTGCTTGCTCTCAGCGAACTGATCATCATCTTCCCGGGTTTTTGAGAAGTATCGACGTACTCAAAACTCTCTTCTTCCTCGGGTTGGAATACTATTTTTCGATTTCGGCACTCGATCGTCGCTCGGTATTTCCCTAGGAAATCCATGCCTAGAATCACATCGTAATCCGTGATCTTCATTACGATTAACTCCGCATATAGTTCCCTATTTGCCACATATACTGGTACATGAGGTAACCAGTAATTGGACAACAATACTTCCCCAGAGGGTAAAGCTGTCTTAAATACCCTTCCCATATTGTCCTTAGGAAGTCCTATCTTGTCAGCAAATGCATAGGAAACAAAAGAATGCGTAGCACCAGAATCAAACAGTACAGAGGCTACATGACTAGCGACAGTGAGCTGACCTGTCACTACGTTTGATGGTCCTACCTCTGCATCCTCCTTGCTGTAGGCCATCACACGAGCATCAGCACGTGACATTCGCTCCTGGCGTTGCGGCCTCACTGGTGACTCTTCCACTCTGGCTTGAAGGAAATGAGCTTGTGGGCGTGTCTGGTGCGGTTGGGAAGTGCCTTGTCCACCCTGCCTATTTGGACAGTTCCTGGCATAATGGCCTTCCTTTCCACATTCATAACAAATAAGTGGCCCAAATCTGCATTGCCCAGAATGTCTCTTCCCACATGTAGGACAATTTTGTACATTGGATTTCGCATTACCAGCTGTTCTTCGCTGCTAGTTTCGATTATTTCCCTGGCGATTCCTAGAAAAATTACCTTTCCTCTTGTTTTGCTGGGATCCTTGATTATTGCCCTGGCTTAGTTTAGCATTCTGATTAGGCTTGCTTGATTGACCAACTTGTGTAGACTTAGCCAAAGCCCTCTCCTTCTTCTTGGCCTCCCATTGTTTCTCTCTTTCCTCTTTCTGTCGGGCTACGTGGAACTCAGTTCTAATGGCTCGACTCACACAATCTGCTACAGAAGTAGGCGGTACTTGTCCAGTGTCTACTAACGCAGCAATTTCTGGCCTGAACATCCCGATCATTTTCTGTATTTTCTCCCTCTCAATAGGGACTACATAGGGACATAACCGGGATAACTGGTCGAACTTTCGGCAAACTTCGCTTACCGACATATTTCCTTGCGTCAATTCTGAGAACTCTTTTTTTTGTTGTCTCAGAGATGCAGGGTCATAATATTTTTGGTTAAATTCTTCCAGAAATTCCGCCCAACTCATGGTAGACACGTCTCTTCTCATTCGTACAGTGTCCCACCAAAAAAGAGCATCTTTTCTCAGCACAAAAGACACACATGCAACCTTCTCCCTGTCGGTTAGGTTCAGAAATTCCATAATCACTTGCAAGGATGACAACCAGTCTTCAGCCTCTAGAGGATTTGTAGACCCTTCAAATTCTGGCGGCCTCATACGTCTGAATCTTTTATAGAGGGGTTCTAGGTTTAATACTGGTTGTGGTTTAGGAACTCTCTCATTTACAGCAGCTGGAGGGATAACCGGATCTACCTCGGCTTGTTGTTCTACTTGGGTACCCTCAGAGCCTTGTCTTTGTTCTAGCTCCTCTACCCGTCGTCTCAGATTAGCATTTTCTTGCATCTGAGCTTCTAGTAGGGCTTGTATCTGATCCAGTCTCTCCATAACATTAGGACGTTGCTCTCGTCCCTCTGGTCAATTACGTAAATCCACCATCTTGCCTATTGTCCTATTATGGCACAATAATTCACCGTTAGCTTTTCCATAACCACATTCGTAAAATCATATCAATTCATGAAATTTAGGGTACTGTAAAGCCACATCATTGTAACACATCATCGTACAACATATAATCATTTTGATATTTCATTCATAGCAAAACATTTATATGTCATACATAATCATCACCAGTCATATATACATTGGCCATTTTATACCTCCTGGCCACAAGTCTATACAAAAGAGCTTTTCTCTCTAAGCTACTTATGTACATGTATACATATCTACTGATTATACATCTCCGGTATCTGGGACTAGAGGATATTCTTCTGGATCCTCGTCGTCATCTGAATCATCTGAATCGTCACCGCCCCTAGGCGATGCTCCCTGTCCTGAGTCATCACCTCTTCGTGGTCTAGACGGTCCAGCCTCATGATCATTCATCATTCTTCTCGGTCCAAAGATGCGTGCAAACATCTCATCTTGACCCAGTGTCTCTCGTCGACTCTGCGTTAGATGCTCGATCAGAATCTCTTCTCGATCGTCCTGATCGTCACCACAAACTCTTGGAGCATCGGAGGAAATAGCTTGATTACCCTCTATCTCAACTCCATGGGTAAACCTCTCCAGAATAGCTCATAACAATTTGCTTCAGTGAGGTTGGGCAATGGACATCTCCTCCTAACGGTCTCCTCAAATCGTGCTGCGTAAGACATAACTGTCTCACCAGACAACATGACCATCCTCTCAGTCTGGAGAATATAATCCCTAACCTCATCAAATCCAGGGTACGTAGGTGTATTGGCCTCTCGTCTCTTTGGAGGTGCTGGAGCAGGTGCCGGATCCCTAGGCGGAAACTGATCAGCCAATCGCTGACAGAACTCAGCCCAACTTAATCCTAATAAAATCTCCTGGTTGCAATACTGCCAGAATACTCGAGCGTCTCCCTGAAACAACTGATGGCCAACTGAATCCACATATCTCGATCAATGTCGCACATCACCATAATCCTCTCTATAGCATGGAGCCAGTCCTTCACCTCCATCGACTGTCGTCCACTGTCAAACATAGGAGTACTGCTAGCTCGAAATGCCTGTACTGCCCGAGCTGAAACTCTCACTCCAATGTGTTGGCGTCCACCAACAACTGGAATGTCCACTACTACTGGTGGATGAACTATCGGTCGTGGCTGTACAACATCTACTGGCACTGGTGCTGGTGCTGGTACTGGTGCTGGAGGTCTCTCGGGCACCGGGGGTCTGATTACTAGTCGTTGGGAAATAGTGTAGGAAAATAAATCGATAAAAACGTATCAGAGTGGCGCAGTGAAACAATAAAAATTTTTAGATCGTTAAATATCTCATGATGCCATATACAATAAACCAACAACAATTAAAACTCATACCTCAAGGATGCCAATCTTGCAGGAGGAGAATGACCGGAGGCTTTAACCAACTAGCCTTCTCTACTATTCTCCAATTCCCGAATGGCTGAGTGTGTGGGCACTCTGAACCTCGATCGGTATGCTAGCACTGCTAGACTTCTTCCGACCACCCAGATCTCTAAAGAACTTTATTGTCACGATGAGCTGTGTAACAATAAGCCTGCTCACCTGAGATTCTGTGGTCTAAGAGAACTGGAGTGGCATGACCTCTATTTATAGACCTGCATGAGGTGATTCTCTGAATTTGAATTAGATTAGGAAAAGATATTTTCCCTTATCCATATCCATAAAATCTGAATTTTTCCAAGGGAGAATCTCCACAATAAAATTCGGTTTTCTTAGGATAAATCCAATCCAAATCTAAACAAGATTTTAACTAGAATTTTATCTCCCTTTTTCAACCCAAAAAATCTGAAAATTTCAAGGAGAATCTCTCCAAAAGATTTCGGCCATTATGGATAAGGGAGAATCTAAAATTCCACTAGGATTTTCAAGCTTGAATCTTATCTCAACCTTATCCAAAAATAACCGAATTTCCTAGGAGATTTTCTCCCTAAATTCGGCCACTTTTCAGGGAAGGAGAGAATCCAAATTCAACTAGGATTGAAACTTGAATTTTCCCTTGAATCTTATCCACAAAAAATCCGAAATTTCCTTGAGGATTATCCTCAAAAATTTCATCCACTTTTGTTGGGATTTGGATTTAAAATTTAAGTAGGATTCTAACAAGATTATCCTCTCCAAATCCAACTCAAATTCGAATTTCAAACCTTGTGGATTTTCCACAACAAATTCGAATCCTACTCAGACTGTGATTCAAAATTTGAATTTCAAATTTCAAATTCAAATTTCAAATTTCAAATTTCAAATTTAAATTTCAAATTCAAATTTCAAATTCGAATTTCAAATTCAAATTTCAAATTCAAATTTCAAATTCAAAATTAAAATTTCAAATTTCAAAATTCAAATTTCAAATTTTAAAATTCAAATTTCAAATTCCACAAAACGGTTGTGTTTCATATTCTTGTTCTCATGGATAATTTTCTACAACTCCAATCCAATCTCAAATAAAATCATGGCAACTTTATTTGGAGTTCGAATAATTGTGTACTCTATTATCCAAAACAAAATCTGAATCTAACCAGAGAGAATCTTGTCTACCATCCTAATCCTGTGTCATCAACATCCATGCATAATAAACTAGCCAATAGCATACACAAATCAATTTGCCAAACATTAAAGAATTATGTGGAGCTAGTAGAGGGACTGATTGGACATATATAATCGGGCTCCCGTGATTCCATATGATCATCATTCTTTACCGAACAACTCAATCATATGATCACTAGTTTCAGAGTCACACCACTATAAACCTGAAACTGAACTCCCAATTATATACTGTATTACGTAAGCCTGTGACGAGCTACTATCCAATGACCTTGTCATATATGCAAAACCCTCATATGATACCCATGATCAGCCTTAGGTCAAAGTCCGTTTAATCCTACTGATCAGGCTATCTTAAAGTTCCATTATACTACCGAATTAAGAAAATGATTATTCACCATATGTGAATAAGAAGTCAACCACCCAGTAGACGACCCAAGGCCTTGTCCATTTTCACATTCAGTATAATGCCTTTAAGAGGATACCTTTAACTCCTCAGAGCTATGATTCCGATATCTGCAAACAAACCCTTCATCGTATACAAGTCATGCACCCAACGAACCGGTCTATAAGCTTACTACCTCTGAGACGCTTTAGCCATTGGAACATCAAAGTACACAAGTCATATACATGAAGAAGTTCATTTACTCAGGATTAAGGTTATTGCACAATGAACGTCAAAAGCAGATTGATCCACTCATAGCGGACTACATAGATCAATCACGCTTTAGTCCCGGTCTAATATGTCACCACCAAGCAACATATCCATGTCTCTACTTGGGAGTCCAGCTCCAGACAGTCAAGACAAACCGTCCCCTCTAAGGCTTTAGACAACATAATAGTCTTAACATGAGTTAGATGCTCGGTCTAACCCCATAGACTACAGACCATAGTTTAGACCGCTAACTTTAGAACATTGTCTTCTCGCATACAAAAGTCCATTGCATGCAACGTTCTAACAGTTTTAACACAAGCAGTCAGTGAGCCATATTTGCTTACATTTACTTTAACATGTAAATAAGACGAGGACAGATAGCAATGTAATGAATAACCTCTATGTATAATTTTATTATCTAGTTCAAAATGAATACATCAAAATGTCTCTAATACTTAGGGCATTTCCTAACAATCTCCCACTTGCCCTAAGCCAGCAGATGTGCCATGTTACGCATCCCCATCGCCTCTACATGCCTCTCAAAGCTTCTAGCCACCAAAGTCTTAGTAAAGGGATCAGCGATGTTGTCCTCGGACGTGATCTTACATACATCCACTTGTCCTGTCTCCACATGCCCTCTAATAATATGATACCTCCGATCTATGTGTTTGGTCCTCTTGTGGTGCCGAGATTCCCTTGTGTTGGCAATAGCCCCTTTGTTATCACAGTAAAGTGTGATAGGCTTGTCAACACCTGGAATGACCTCAAGGTCTCTAAAGAACTTGCGGAGCCAAACCGCTTCTTTAGATGCCTCAGCCGCAGCCACATACTCAGTCTCCATAGTAGAGTCAGCTGTGCAGCCCTGCTTCACGCTCCTCCACACAATGGCACCTCCTCCTAGTAAAAACACTGATCCAGATGTCGATTTCCTTGAATCCTTACAAGTCTAGAAGTCTGAGTCTGTGTATCCTACGGGTGTTAGGTCCCCTCCAGAATACACCAGTATATAATCCCTCGTTCTCTTAAGATACTTGAGTATATGCTTTACAGCTTGCCAGTGCTTGGTTCCAGGATTTGCTTGACATCGACTCACCATACCTACTGCAAAACAAATGTCTGGGCGAGTGCAAAGCATAGCGTACATAAGGCTACCCACAGCGGATGCATAAGGGACCTTACTCATACGCTCTCTTTCTTCTGATGTCTTGAGACAGTCATCCAATGAAAGAGTTAGACCGGCAATAGAAGGTTGGGAGCCTTTCTTTGCCTCTAGCATTGCATATTTGTCAATTATTTTATCTATATATGAAATTTGGGATAATGCTATCATTTTGTTCTTTCAATCTCTGAAGAGCCGAATGCCTAGAACATAATTAGCTTCTCCCAAGTCCTTCATGTCAAACTATTGGTGTAACCAAAGCTTGACTGATGATAAGTTCCCTACATCATTCCCAATAAGTAGTATATCATCGACATAGAGTATCAGAAAGACCACTTTTCCATCCTTAATACGTTTATAAACACAGGGTTCATCAACGTTCTGCTCAAAACCAAATGTCTTAATCACTTGATCAAACCTCCGGTTCCATGAGCGGGATGCCTGCTTTAATCCATAAATGGATCTAAGCAACTTACAGACTTTCCTTTCTTGGCCTTTCGCTACAAACCCTTCGGCTGTATCATATAGATACACTCTTCAAGATGGCCATTCAAGAATGCCGTCTTGACATCCATTTGCCAGATCTCGTAATCGAGAGCCGCAGCAATGGACAGAAGAATACGGATAAACTTCAGCATAGCAACAGGCGAAAAGGTTTCATCGTAATCGATTCCAGCCTTTTGCGTGTATCCCTTTGCAACCAGTCTAGCTTTGAAAGTTTCCACTCTCCCTTCCGCATCCTTCTTTCTTTTGTAGACCCATTTGCATCCAATGGGTTTTATCCCATCCGGCAAATCTACAAGTTCCCAAACAGAGTTGGATTTCATAGAATCCATCTCATTGTTCATAGCCTGTTTCCAAGATTTAGAATCAACATCCTTTATAGCTTCATCATATGTGACCGGATCTTCCTCATGCTCATGAGCCTCGGCCTGGTATACCTCAGCATCATACATGAAGAAATTAGGTTTCCTCGAAACCCTCCCACTACGACGAGGCACCCTAAATTGTTGATCGTCTACAGGTCTTTCACTGGAACTCAGACTTATGTCCAAGACCGAAATCTGTGAAGTAGTTCTTTCACCCGATAACTCCTCTAGCACCACTTTGCTTCGAGGCTTAAAGTCATTCATGTGACTTTCCTCCAAGAATGTCGCATAGGTTGAGACAATGACTTTTTGTTCCTTCGGGTTATAGAACAGGCCTCCTTTTGTTCCTTTTGGATACCCTACAAACATGCACAATTCTGATCTTGGTTCCAACTTTTTCGCATCCCCATCCAGTACATTTGCTGGGCAGCCCCATATTCTCATATGTCCAAGGGAGGGCTTCCTGCCACGCCACAATTCATACGGAGTTCTGGGAATTGATTTGCTTGGAACCTGGTTCAGAATATAGCATGCCGTTTGTAAAGCATATCCCCAAAATGATAATGGCAGCGTTGAATAACTCATCATGGATAGTACCATATCCAACAAGGTCCTGTTTCTTCTTTCGGCTACACCATTCTGTTGTGGAGTACCAGGTGCAGTCAATTAGGATAAAATCCCGTTCTCTACAAGATGTCCTAGAAATTCATCGGAGAGATATTCGCCACCTCGATCAGATCGAAGTGTCTTTATGGATTTATCCAATTGCTTTTCCACTTCCGCACGATACTCTTTGAACTTGTCAAAGGTTTCGCTCTTGCGGTGCATCAGATACACATATCCATACCTCGAGTAATCATCTATAAAAGAGACATAATACTCGAACCCTCCTCGTGCTGTGACGTTCATGGGGCCACATACGTCAGTGTGCACAATTTCTAAGAGCTCCTGAGCCCTTGTACCCTTAGCTCCAAAAGACCTCTTAGTCATTTTACCCTCTAGACATGACTCACATTGGGGAAGTCGTACCTCCTCCAGAGATTCCAGAGGACCGTCTTTCACCAATCTTTGAATCCTATCCTGATTAATATGACCAAGTCTTAAATGCCAAAGATACGCCTTGTTAGAGTGAGAAACTTTCAACCTTTTAGAGTTATCAATTAATTCAGTGTCAAGCAGTGAGTACATCTTTGGTTTGATCAAATATAGGTTACCATCCATCCATCCAGAACAGTTAAAAGACTTATTTCTACGAATATCAACTCTTTTACTAAAAGAAACTGAATAAGAATCCTTTATTAAACAAGCTACCAATATAAGGTTCCTCCTAAAATTAGGAACATAAAAACAGTCTTTCAATAAAATAAACCTAAATTGATCAAAATAAAGATAAACATCTCCCACTGCTTCAGCCACCACAAAGCTACCATCTCCAGTCCGCAACGAGAGGCTCCTATCATGTAGACTTCTCGTTTCCACGAACCCCTGCATAGAAACACAAACAAGATTAGTGGCGCCAGAATCAATGACCCAAGTGTCTTTCGATTCTTCCACCAAACTGTTAGGAAATGCTCTAAGTATTAGAGACATTTTGATGTATTCATTTTGAACTGGATAATAAAATTATACATAGAGGTTATTCATTACATTGCTATCTGTCCTCGTCTTATTTACATGTTAAAGTAAATGTAAGCAAATATGGCTCACTGACTGCTTGTGTTAAAACTGTTAGAACGTTGCATGCAATGGACTTTTGTATGCGAGAAGACAATGTTCTAAAGTTAGCGGTCTAAACTATGGTCTGTAGTCTATGGGGTTAGACCGAGCATCTAACTCATGTTAAGACTATTATGTTGTCTAAAGCCTTAGAGGGGACGGTTTGTCTTGACTGTCTGGAGCTGGACTCCTAAGTAGAGACATGGATATGTTGCTTGGTGGTGACATATTAGACCGGGACTAAAGCGTGATTGATCTATGTAGTCCGCTATGAGTGGATCAATCTGCTTTTGACGTTCATTGTGCAATAACCTTAATCCTGAGTAAATGAACTTCTTCATGTATATGACTTGTGTACTTTGATGTTCCAATGGCTAAAGCGTCTCAGAGGTAATAAGCTTATAGACCGGTTCGTTGGGTGCATGACTTGTATACGATGAAGGGTTTGTTTGCAGATATCAGAATCATAGCTCTGAGGAGTTAAAGGTATCCTCTTAAAGGCATTATACTGAATGTGAAAATGGACAAGGCCTTGGGTCGTCTGCTGGGCGGATGACTTCTTATTCACATATGGTGAATAATCATTTTCTTAATTCGATAGTATAATGGAACTTTAAGATAGCCTGATCAGTAGGATTAAACGGACTTTGACCTAAGGCTGATCATGGATATCATATGAGGGTTTTGCATATATGACAAGGTCATTGGATAGTAGCTCGTCACAGGCTTACGTAATACGGTATATAATTGGGAGTTCAGTTTCAGGTTTATAGTGGTGTGACTCTGAAACTAGCGATCATATGATTGAGTTGTTCGGTAAAGAATGATGATCATATGGAATCACGGGAGCCTGATTATATATGTCCAATCAGTCCCTCTACTAGCTCCACATAATTCCTTAACGTTTGGCAAATTGATTTATGTATGCTATTGGCTAGTTTATTATGCATGGATGGTGATGACACAGGATTAGGATGGTAGACAAGATTCTCTCCGGTTGGATTCAGATTTTGTTTTGGATAATAGAGTACACAATTATTCGAACTCCAAATAAAGTTGCCATGATTTTATTTGAGATTGGATTGGAGTTGTAGAAAATTATCCATGAGAACAAGAATTTGAAACACAACCGTTTTGTGGAATTTTAAATTTTAAATTTTAAATTTTAAATTTTAAATTTGAATTTTGAATTTTGAAATTTGAATTTTGAATTTTGAATTTGAAATTTGAATTTGAAATTTGAATTTGAAATTCGAATTTGAAATTTAAATTTAAAATTTGAAATTTGAAATTTGAAATTTGAATTTGAAATTTGAATTTGAAATTTGAAATTCAAATTTTGAATCACAGTCCAAGTAGGATTCGAATTTGTTGTGGAAAATCCATAAGGTTTGAAATTCAAATTTGAGTTGGATTTGGAGAGGATAATCTTGTTAGAATCCTACTTGAATTTTGAATCTAAATCCCAACAAAAGTGGACGAAATTTTTGAGGATAATCCTCAATGGAATTTCGGTTTTTGTGGATAAGGTTAAAGGGAAAAATTCAAGTTTCAATCCCAGTTGAATTTGGATTCTCTCCTCCCTGAAAAGTGGCCGAAAATTTGGAGAATCTCTCCTAGGATGTGACAACCGAGAAATTCAGGCAATTCTCAGATAAAAATGTACAATTGTAAGTATATAACAATTTGTACTATTTAAAGAGTGAAATAAATGTATTTATATTGTTTAGAATATATGAAAATGTTCTAACAATACTGATAAGTAAGAATTCAGTGTTGGAAAAATTCACTGAGTTGAAACGGGTAAAACGGTGCAAAACCGGCATTGAAAACCCTAACCGGAGCAATAAAAGACGGAAAACTTCCGGGATTAATTTTGATCAAACGGAAGCAATTTAAATTGATCTGACTGCACAGGAGACCTCAGGAACACGCCGGGACGATTTCAGGAAAATTTCGGCTCGAACCGGTATCGGTCAAAAAGTAGTCGAATTAATGTGAATAGTGAAAGTCAAAGTCAACTTTCACTTTAGCATTTATGACATCATAAATCAAGATTAACAAATGAAAGAAATAAGGTGGTTGGTGGAATTAAAGGCCATGATTCATCCACTTTTTGATCTAAAGGCCAAGATTTGGCCAAAATTTACCCTTTTTAATTTTTGAAAAATGTGAAAAGAAATGGTGATGAAAGGTGTCTAAATCTCATTGGCTAATGACCAAATTAATTGGTCTTTTAGTGGCATAAGTCAACCACTTTTGGAGCAAAAAGCCGAGACCCCATTTCATGCAAACAAACCAAAAGAAAAATTTTGCTAAGTTTCTTCCATGGTGTGCCGTGAGTGACCCAAGGGAAACCAAGCTTTTTCTTCAAAATTTCTTCACAAAAAGAGTGCCAAAGTGTTCTTAGAAGACAAAGGAAGCATTAGACCAAGGTAATTCCCTTTTTGCACTTAATTTTTCATGGTTTTTCTTCATAAAATCCGTGGGTGAATAGTGAGAAAAAGATGGAAAATTTTTAGTTGTTTTCCATTGAATTGATTTGGGTTATGTTAAGGATGAAATAAGGAAGAAAACCATGTAATTTGTTTAAAGAAAAACCAAAATTTTGTTGGTTTTTCAAGGGTAAATCCGTGGGTTACCTTGAGTAATCTATGAGAAAAATTTATGGTTTAATTGTTAACTTGCTTCCAAGTTTAATTTGGTGAAGAATAAAGCTTGTATTTAATTGTGGAAAGTTTGAAAAAAATTTTTGGTATGCATTTTCATAAGGTGGCCGTGGGGTTTCCTAATGGTTTGGGAGAAAATTTTGCTTGATTTATGTAGTATTTGGTTGATTGGAATTATGCATTTTAATATGCAAAAGATGAATTTATAATTGAAAGAATGAAACAAAAAGAATTGGCATGTTTTTCATTCAAAGGCCGTGAGTTATAACCCTAGGAAATTTGGTTGAAAATGCCAAGAAAATGGGCTTGAAAATGTGTTAAAAATATAACATTGAATGGCCTAAAGTGTGGTGAAAGTTTGACAAAAATTTGGTTCGGGTTGATTGTGAAAACCGAAACCAAATTAAGGGCAAAATTGTGAAAAAAATTTTGTAATGTGGGTGATAATGTGAAATTGGAATTTTGTGAGCTTTTATGTAAAAGTTTGGAAAACTTTTACATAAAAATAGGCTTGTGGTATAGTACGTGGCAGGTACATACGGTTCGAGGCGTACCTAACGCCGGAAGCTTTAAAATTACGCCGAAATGCTGCCGAAATTTCGAAAACAGCATTTGGGGTAAAATGGAATTAAAAATAAAAGTTAGGGCCGGGACGGAAACCCGAGTCCCTAATGGAAAATTGAATGAGGGAAACCTAAGGGGTGGTTCGTGAATAGTAACCCGTCCCCTTTAAAATTTAAAACGCGAGCGAAATTGAAAAACCGACCCTGAGGGGGGGGCATTTTTGGAAATAAAATATAGGTCCGAGTCGGGAACGGAAAACCCGAGCCTCGGAGACCTAGGTCGGGAATGTCTAGATGAACGTTTTAAATACTAGTGAAACGTTCATTTGAGGCTCCGAAATGATAGAAAATCGCTAAACCGACGTAAGGGTCGGAATAGTGCTTCCCGAGGGCCGGGAAAGCAAAAAGTGGAAATAAAATAGAAACGAACCCGGTAACGATTAGAAAAGAGTCAGAAAAGTTCCTGAGAGCCAAAAATGCAGTCTGGATCGGGAAAATTTCCGTCAGGGGCAAAATTGTAATTTTACCAAAATATAGGGGTAAAATCGTAATTTTACCAAAATACAGGGGTAAAATTGTAATTTTGTAAAAGTTGAGAAAAAATGGGGAAAATGATAAATAAAGCCTAAAAAGTTATAAATAGGTTTTATTTAAGCTTTTAAATGAAAAATAAAAGCTATAAATGGGAATGAAATTAACAGACAAGGTCTGTAGGATCCAAAAAAAATCGACCTACGAGGAGGGCGATCAAAGATCCACGAGAGGAAAAGAGAAGAGACTGATAAGGTAAGTTCAGACATTTACCTGTCTGCAACATATAGCAATATTGTGCTAACTTTAATGTACTAACTATAAGTTAGGTACATATGTGCTACGGGCACTATTATAGAGTAGAGAGAGAGACGTAATGTGCTTCGGGCACTATAAGAATGGGACACATGGTTAATTGTGCTTCGGGCACTAGAGCGAGGTTAATAAAACTCACTCAACTAAAATTAAAATGTGAACCATTCCTAACCACGGGACAATGTGAAGTCACCGGGTTAGAATGTTAAAAAGTCGGTAATGAAACCACTTTCTGGCGTACCAGCCTTCCGTATGGGGAGGTACTTTTGCCTTCGAGGCTATGAGATAAGGCTGTGGAGGTCAGCACTGATGTACCGCTCCCAGTCATGTACAATTTTGCCTTCGGGGCTATGAGAATAAGGCTGTGGAGGTCAGCACTAATGTACCACTCCCAGTCATGCGCACTTAAATGGTACTGCCAACCTGAGCTCAAAACCAGAACGTAATCAAAGATAATTACTTAAAACTGAAACTGTGCCATAATTGAGCATAAGACAGTTTAGTGAGAGCACTAACATTGCTGTAGATGTACTAGTGTGATACAGTGTTGTGGTCAACCTTACTATTCACATATGAATAGTGGTCAAAGTTACTATTCACGTATGAATAGTGGTCAACAGACTATTCATGATGAATAGTACTATTCATAGAAATTTTATTTCTTGCATGTTTGAACTTACTGAGCCTGTAGCTCACCATTTTTGCTAATGTTGCAGGTAAGCGACCAGCTCAGTAGCTTGTTTGACTGGATGCGGACGGGATGGCGCGTGTCAAATCAGATAACTGGGCGAGGGATATGGTCCTGCCAGAGTCTATCCGCTGAGCGATAAAAAGGGAAGAAAAAAAAAAAGAAACAGTCTTTTGTAATGTTATATATTTACGAAAGTACTGTAATATGTAAATTACTTTGTACTTGCCAACAAAGTAAATAGTGGGAAATGTTTACATGATGTTTAAAGAAAAAAAAAATTCCCTAAAAACGTCATGATTTAAAAAGAGAGAGAGATAAGCCGGCGACCCATGAGAGTACAATCTATCGCAGTTAGCGATAAAGCTCAACTGTAATAGTATTGTATGATCTCTACGAGGGGCGGGCCGCCACAGTTGGTATCAGAGCGGGTTTACGGTTGGTGTAGTCTAGAATACCAACTGCTGCCACAGTTGGTATCAGAGTAAGGTTTGCGACTGATTTGGTTTTGAAAACCAACTGCCGCCGCAGTTGGTATCAGAGCGGAATTACGGTTGATTTAGTTAGAATACCAATGGCTGTCACAGTTGGTATATCAGAGCAGTGTGACCATATCCCGATTTGACACTTTGCGCATCCTGTACCGCTATCCAAGTAAGTAGTTTACTTAAGTTCAATTAATTATTTTCTTATATGAAAATAATTACGTTATAGGTAGCAAGATGACCAGACCTCCATATGTGAGACCACCGCTACCATGACCGAGAGGAGTATTACGGATATGGACGAGGTCTATTGTGAGGCCGTCTATGTCCCAACGACCGGTAGTTAGACCCCCGGTGCCCGAGTGTGGGCGACCCCTCTAGCTTAGGTCGTCCACCTTATCTTGCTTGATTTCTTTATTCCTTGCTTAGTCTTACTTAGCTTGCTTGTTTCTATAGCTTTCTTCTCCTTGGGGTTTAAAAGATTTGTTCTTGAAAAACTAGGAATATTTTTTTTTTCTTTAACTGGAGGAAACTACTAATTCTTGAAAATTGTGTATACATAAATATATACGTACTTCTTAATACTTTTTCCCAAAATATATTTTGGAGTCTTGTTACTTTAAAGTACGTAAAAATAGAAACATACTTTTAAGCTTGTTTCACTACTTTACATACTACACTCTTGTCTTGTCTTTATACATATATCTAACTATTACACTTTCTTTCTTTTACACCTTGAGTACAGCGGAATTCTGCGAAACGGAACCATAACCCGTCCATGACATCGCTGGGATCTGCCTGCCAGTCCGCTACTCTTGCTTCATACTGCTGTTTGTTTTCCTTTATTACCTACAGCACGAATAGACTAATGAGCTAAAGCTCAGTAAGTACAAACATACATACAAGTAAATAAGCTGAATACACCACTCTAGGGTTAGTCAACTTAGGACCAATTATTTTCTTTAGTCCTATACTACTTGTTCTTTCTATTCTATTTCTTTCTTTTCTTTGCTTTACTTCATCTGCTTAATCTTTCACTTGTGGGCCCGTGGTTGGACGTACCTAGTGCGCACAGACCAATAGAGGATCAGGGGAGCGACCCACCGATCAACCCTAAGGTCATCTCTGGACTACTGACCTTATAGGTAGTAAGTCATGCCATAAACTACCTCATTATTAACGAGGCAGCGCCACACTTCTGGGGTGGAGGCAGGAAGTTAAGCCATAAACTACCTCATTATTAACGAGGCAGCGCCACACTTCTGGGGTGGAGGCTATCTGGGAACCTCACAACTGGGGAGGCCGGTACGCCAACCTTAACTTTTAAGTCTTATTAATTGACTTAACTTATTTCTCTTTTCTTTTTCTAATCTTGCTTACTATTCTCGTGAACATGTTAGTATCATGTCACAACTGAATAGCTTAAATGTGTATATATATATAACACAACTTTATGGTAAGTCCATTCGTGAGTAGACAATTAAATGTCCGTACTTACCTTATCAATCTCTTCTCTTCTTCTCTCTAGGATCTTTGATCGCCCTCCTTGTAGGTCGATTTTTGGATCCTACAGACAAACTTTGTCTGTTAATTTCATTTCCATTTATAGCTTTTATTTTTCATTAAAAAGCTTAAATAGAACCTATTTACAACTTTTTGGGCTTTATTTATCATTTCCCCAATTTTTCCCAACTTTTGTAAAATTACGATTTTGCCCCTATATTTTGGCAAAATTCCAGTTTTACCCCTGACGGAATTTTATTGATCCAGACTGCATTTTTGGCCCTCAGGAACTTTTCTGACCTTTTTCTAATCATTACCGGGTTCGTTTCTATTATATTTCCACTTTTCACTTTCCCGACCCTCGGGAAGCACTATTCCGACCCTTACGTCGGTTTAGTGATTTTCTATCGTTTCGGAGCCTCAAATGGACGTTTTACTAGTATTTAAAACGTTCATCTAGACTTTCCCGACCTAGGTCTCCGAGGCTCGGATTTTCCGTACCCGACTCGGACCTTTATTTCATTTCCAAAAACGCCCCCCCCTCGGGGTCGGTTTTTTTTTCCGTTTCACTCTCATTTTACATTTTTAGGGGACGGTCTACTATTCACGAACCACCCCTTAGGTTTTCCTTATTCAATTCTCCATTAGGGACTCGGGTTTCCGACCCGACCCTACACTTTTATTTTTAATTCCTATTTTACCCCGAAAGCCGTTTTCGAAATTTCGGCAGCATTTCGGCGTAATTTTAAGGCTTCCGGCGTTAGGTACGCCTCGAACCATATGTACCTGCCACGTACAATACCACAAGCCTATTTTATGTAAAAGTTTTCCAAACTTTTACATAAAAGCTCACAAATTCCAATTTCACATTTTTAACCACATTACAAAATTTTTTCACAATTTTGCCCTTAGTTTTGGTTTCGGTTTTCACCACCAAACCGAACCAAAGTTTCTCAAACTTTTCAACCACTTGTTAGGCTATTAAATGCCATTTTTCTAACACTTTTTCAAGCCCATTTCCTTGTAATTTTCAACTAAATTCTTAGGGTTTTTAAACACTTAAACCCACGGCCTCATTAGTGAAAAACATGCCATCATTTTTGTTTCATGCTTTCAATCAAAAATTTCATTATTCACATCATAAAATGCATGATTTCAATTAACCAAACATCATATGAAACATGCAAAATTTTCACCAAAACCTTAAGTAAACCCACGGCCACTTTGAGTAAATGAACACCAAAATTTTTCCAAGCTTTTCCATAGTGAAATTCATGCTTTATTCTTAACAAAACATAAGTTAAAAGCATGTTAACACATAAATCACACAAATTTCTCATTGCTTACCAATGGTAACCCACGGGTTTTCTTTCGGAAAACCAACCAAAAATTGGTTTTTCTTTAAACCAATTGCATGGTTTTCTTCCTCATTACACCCATAACAAAACCCATCATCAACTTAATGAAAAACAACCAAAACTTTTCCATCTTAATTCACTATTCACCCCACGGTTTTCATGAAGAAAAACCAAGAAAAATTTCAATCCAAGGGAAGTTACCTTATTCACTTTCTTCCTTTGTCTTCAAGTGATGTTTTGCCACACTTTTTGTATAGAAAACTTGAAGGAATTACTTGGTTTTCCTTTGGTCACCCACGGCTCCCATGGAAGAAAAACTTAGCAAATTTTTCTCTTAGTTTTTGCTTGAAATTTGGTCTCGGCCTTTTGATACAAAAGTGGCCGACTTATGCATGGAAGAAAGCCAATTAATTTGGCTCTAAACCAATCAAATTTCAACACCTTTCACCCTAATACTTTCCACCTTTTTCAAAAATTAAAAATGGTTAATTTTGGCCAAATCTTGGCCTTTAGATCAAAAGCAAATTAAATCATGGCCATTCATCCTACCTAACACCATATTTCTTTCCATTTGGTAAATGGATTTATGATGTCATAATTACTAAAGTGAAAGTTGACTTTGACTTTCACTATTCACATTAATTCGACTACTTTTTGATCGATACCGGTTCGAGCCAAAATTTTCCTGGAATCGTCCCGGCGTGTTCCTGAGGTCTCCTGTGCAGTCGGATCAACTTAATCTGCTTCCGTTTGATCAAAATCGATCCCGGAATTTTACCGTCTTTTTGAGCTCTGGTTAGGGTTTCAATGCCGATTTTGGCACCGTTTCACCCGTTTCAACTCAGTGAATTTTTTCCAACACTGAATTCTTACTCGTGAGTATTGTTAGAACATTTTAATATATTCTAAACAATACAAATACATCTATTTCACTCTTTAAATAGTACAAATTATTATATACATATATTTGTACTTTTCTTACTGTGCTCTTACTTTGACTTGCCATATTCTTATCTTTATACTGTTCAGATACCGAAACTACTCCTTTTTGAGCGTTTTGGGCCTGAATTCACTTTCTTACTCATATACTTTATTCTCTACTTATTTTTGGAGATTTTAATTTCCTCCAAAACATTTATTTATTTCTATCAACACTATAATTTGTCTAATTACAACCATAGTGTTTCTTTACATTCTTACTTACAGAACTCATAGAAAACCCTAGATTAAACTAGGTCACACCACTAAAATTCTCTGGTCGTCACATTCACCCCTCCTTAAAAATTTTCGTCCTCGAAAATCAGAACAGGTGGGGATACTTGGCTCTTATCTCATCTTCTCTTTCCCACGTAGCCTCTTCTATATTATGATTTTTCCATAGAACTTTGACCAGCGGGATGCTTTTATTTCTTAATATCTTCTCTTCTCGAGCAAGTATTTGCACTGGTTGCTCTTCGTAAGAGAGATCCTCTCGAACTTGGATTGGCTCATAATCTAGGACATGTGAAGGGTCCGAGATATACTTTCTTAGCATAGATACATGAAAGACATTATGCACTGAAGATAATTCCAGTGGCAAAGCTATCTTATAGGCTACTTTCCCAACCCGGCTAATAATTGGGAAAGGTCCTATGTATCTTGGGCTCAGCTTTCCTTACTTTCCAAAACGCATGACACCTTTCATTGGTGCTACTTTTAAGAATACGAAGTCACCCTCGTTAAACTCTAGGAATCTTCGTCTTTTATCTGCATAGCTTTTCTGACGACTTTGTGCAGTTTTCATTCTCTGCTGAATCTTTTGGACCGCGTCTATCGTTTCTTGGATAAACTCGGTTTTATGAAGTTCTTTCTCCCTGAGTTCATACCAGTGAATGGGAGATCTACACTTTCGTCCATATAATGCCTCATAAGGAGCCATCCCGATGGACGCTTGATAGCTGTTGTTGTAGGAGAATTCTATCAACGGCAGCTTCTTGTTCCAGGCTCCCTTGAAATCTAAAATACAAGCACGAAGCATATCTTCTAGCGTTTGGATCGTACGCTCAGACTGTCCGTCGGTCTGAGGATGAAATGCAGTGCTGAATCTTAGTTCGGAGCCCATTGCCTCTTGTACACTTTTCCAGAATTTGGATGTGAACCGACTGTCACGATCTGACACTATTGTTGTCGGTATTCCATGTAATCTCACAATGTTGGCAATGTGCAATTCTGTGAATTTCTCTAATGTGTATGTCATCTTTACGGGTATAAAGTGAGCAGATTTGGTCAATCGATCCACCACTACCCATATCATGTCAAATCCTTCACTTGTCTTGGGTAGCCCGACCACAAAATCCATGGTTACATGCTCCCACTTCCACTTTGGAATCTCTAGTGGCTGCAGCTCTCCGGCTGGCCGCTGATGCTCTGCTTTGACTCTTTGACATGTTAAGCAGCTGCTGATGTGTTTAACAATGTCATTCTTCATCTTTTTCCACCAAAAGTGCTGCTTTAGATCCTGATACATTTTCGTACTGCCCGGATGCACTGAATATGGAGTGTCATGGGCCTCTGTCAGGATTCTTTTCTTCAAAACTTCTTCATCTGGTACACAGATTCTTCCTTGGAAGAGTAAAGTTCCATCTTTGGAGAGGTGGAACTCTGACCTGTCATTCCTAGAGGCTTTTTCTTTAAGCCTTTTGAAAGCAGCATCTAGCTCTTGAGCCTCTTTAATCTCCTCAAGAATTGTTGGTTTGAGTTGCATTGCCGCTAATTTTCCTGAAATTATCTCTACTCCCAACAAGGAGATCTCATGTTGAAGTGGCTTGGGCAGCTTATCGATGGCTATTTGCTCTGGCATCGTTGATTTACGACTCAACGCGTCGCTACTCTGTTTGCCTTACCGGGGTGATATAAGATCTCACAATCGTAATCTTTTACCAACTCCAGCCATCTTCTTTGTCTCATGTTAAGCTCTTTCTGAGTAAAGAAATACTTTAAGCTCTGGTGGTCGGTGAAGATTCTGCACCGAACTCCATATAGGTAATGTCGCCATATCTTCAAAGCAAATACGACGGCTGCTAACTCCAAATCGTGAGTCGGATAGTTCCTTTCATGCTCTTTGAGTTGCCTTGATGCATAGGCTATTACTTTTCCATCCTGCATCAGCACAGCTCCTAGACCTGTCCTGGAGGCATCGCTATAAATGTCGAAGTCTCCTTCATCCTTTGGAATTGTGAGAATTGGAGCACTGGTTAACCGATTCTTCAACTCTTGAAAGCTTTCTTCACACTTCTTTGTCCACTCGAACTTCTTCTCTTTGCGTGTGAGAGCAGTGAGAGGGGCAGCTAATCTGGCAAATCCCTCTACAAATCTCCGATAATAGCCCGCTAATCCGAGAAAACTCCGGATCTCGGTCACATTCTTTGGAGGAGACCACTTGCTTACCGCTTCGATCTTTGTTGGGTCTACCGAAATTCCGTCTTTGGAAACGACATGTCCTAAGAAGTGGACCTTACCTAGCCAAAATTCATATTTGGAGAACTTTGCATATAGCTAATGCTCCTTCAGAGTGCGTAACACAATCCGAAGATGCTTCTCATGCTCCTTCCAATCTTTCGAGTATATAAGGATGTCATCGATAAACACAATGACTAACTGGTCTAAAAATTCCTTGAATACTCGATTCATCAGATCCATAAAAGCGGCTGGTGCATTCGTTAATCCAAAAGGCATAACGAGAAATTCGTAGTGCCCATACCGTGTTCGGAACGCGGTCTTTGGAATGTCCCTTTCTTTAATTTTTAACTGATGATAGCCGGATCGAAGATCAATCTTCAAGAAGACGGTGGCTCCTTTTAGCTGATCGAATAAATCATCGATCCTTGGTAGAGGATATTATTCTTGATCGTGACTTTGTTGAGCTCACGATAATCTATGCACATTCGGAGGGTTCCATCCTTTTTCTTCACGAAGAGAACTGGAGCTCCCCACGGCGAATAACTAGGCCGTATAAAACCTTTCTCTAACAACTCCTTCAGCTGAGCTTGTAATTCTTTAAGCTCGGCCGGTGCCATTCTATAAGGGGCCTTTGAAATCGGAGACGTTCCTGGCAGCAACTCGATTTTGAAGGTAATCTCTCGATCAGGAGGAAGTCCTGGTAATTCTTCTGGAAATACCTCCACAAACTCGTTGATCACTGGTACCTCGTTCGGTTGTAGTTCTACCTTCTTGGTGGTGTCCTTGACATAAGCTAGATATCCGGTACAGCCACTAGATATCAGCTTTCTTGCCCGCAGGGGACTGATTAGCATTTTCGACTGCTTCTGAGAATGCCCTTGATACTCAAACTGGTCTATTTCTCCAAACTGGAACACTACTTTTCATCGTCGACAGTCAATGGTCGCTTGATATTTTGCAAGGAAATCCATTCCAAGGATAACGTCATAATCGACTAACTCTAAGACGACTAAGTCAACGTACAACTCCCTATTAGCAACAATTACTGGCACGTGACGTAACCAATAATCAGATAATAATACCTCACCAGACGGTAAGGTGGTTTTAAACACTTGGCCAATTTTATCCTTGGCATGACTAACTCTTTCTACAAAGCTAAGTGAGGCAAATGAATGCGATGCACCGGAGTCAAATAAAATAAGTACAGGGCTTTGGGCGACAAGAAGCTGACCTGTCACCACATTCGAGGTGCCTGCCTCTACATCTTCCCTGGTGTAGGCTAATAGATGTGCCTCGGTCTTTGGTATACTTTCTTGGCGTCCAGGTTGAGTATGCGATCCTTGTATAGCATGGACCTGGCTCGTCTGTCGGGACTGAAAGGATCCCGACTGGTTCTGTTGGTTGGATGGGCAGACTCTAGCATAATGGCCTTCTCTACCACAAACAAAGCATGCGGTATTCCCCAGCTTGCACTCGCCCTTGTGCAATCTTCCACATTTTGGGCATGGCTGTCGGTTCTGTACTCCTTCTAAGCCTTGCCTTTGCTGAGTGTTGCGAGTATTTTGGCCCCAATTTTCATTTGGGTTTCCCTTTCGCTTATTGGTGTTCTGCTGGTTCTGGTTATTTTTCTGACCAGGCTTCATTCCTTGACCAGATTTATTACTTTGGCCAGCTTGGTTGTTCTTCTGAGTCTGCTTCGCAAGATCTCTTTCTTTCTTCTTCTCCTCCCAGACTTTTGTTCTTTCTTCCTTAACTCGGTTCAGACGATTCTCGGCCCTCATAGCTCTGCTTACACAGTCCGCTACAGTGGTTGGCAGGGTCTTGCCACTTTCCACATTTAGGGCTATATCTTGTCGGAACATATTGATCATCCTCCGTACCCGCTCTTCTTCTGTGGGTACCAAATGTGGACACAGTCGAGCTAATCTGTCGAATTTGCGGCAGGCTTCGGTCACTGTCATCTCGCCTTGCCTCAGCTCATCGAACTCTCTTTGTTGAGCTCATAGGGTGTCAAGGTTGAAATACTTCCTGTTAAATTCTCCCAGGAAGTCATTCCAGGTCATCCTTCTAACGTCCCTTCGCATCTTTACTGTCTCCCACCAATAATGAGCATCCTTCGTTAATATGCAGGAGGCGCAAAGGACCTTTTCTTGGTCTGTTAGGTCCATAAACTCAAAAATGGTCTGTAGTGAAGCTAACCACTCTTCAGCCTCTAAGGGTTCTATAGATCCCTCAAACTCTTTTGGCTTCATCTTTCGGAATCGTTCATACAATGATCCCTGGTTGGCTCCAGCTCGGGCACCTATTGCTACTTCAGGTACCATTCGGACTGGTGGTGCTACTGGTTCAGGAGCTGGTTGTGGCTCCGGTACTGGTGCTTGAGGTGGAGGGAAATTCGCTTGGGCCCCATTCCTCTGTTCCAGTAACTCTTGCAGTCTCTGGTTCTGTGTTTCTTGTGCCTCTAGCCGAGCTTGTATGTTGGCTAGGACAGCGGCTAAGTCTGCTTCTTGAGCTTGCTCAGCTCGTGTGCAAACCATGTTGCTGTGTCTGACCTATAACAATAGCGACATGGTTTAGTGCTAAATTAGATATTGATTATCTAAAATTAACTTACTTGGACTGAGCAGGTGCAGATGCTGAGATGTCATGGAAGGTCGATAGTAGAACCGCTCGCTCTGATACCAACTCTTGTGGGCGACCCCTCTAGCTTAGGTCGTCCACCTTATCTTGCTTGATTTCTTTATTCCTTGCTTAGTCTTACTTAGCTTGCTTGTTTCTATAGCTTTCTTCTCCTTGGGGTTTAAAAGATTTGTTCTTGAAAAACTAGGAATATTTTTTTTTTCTTTAACTGGAGGAAACTACTAATTCTTGAAAATTGTGTATACATAAATATATACGTACTTCTTAATACTTTTTCCCAAAATATATTTTGGAGTCTTGTTACTTTAAAGTACGTAAAAATAGAAACATACTTTTAAGCTTGTTTCACTACTTTACATACTACACTCTTGTCTTGTCTTTATACATATATCTCACTATTACACTTTCTTTCTTTTACACCTTGAGTACAGCGGAATTCTGCGAAACAGAACCATAACCCGTCCATGACATCGCTGGGATCTGCCTGCCAGTCCGCTACTCTTGCTTCATACTGCTGTTTGTTTTCCTTTATTACCTACAGCACGAATAGACTAATGAGCTAAAGCTCAGTAAGTACAAACATACATACAAGTAAATAAGCTGAATACACCACTCTAGGGTTAGTCAACTTAGGACCAATTATTTTCTTTAGTCCTATACTACTTGTTCTGTGGCGGCCCGCCCCTTGTGGAGATCATACAATACTATTACAGTTGAGCTTTATCGCTAACTGCGATATATTGTACTCTCATGGGTCGCCGGCTTATCTCTTTCCTCTATTTAAATCATGACGTTTTTGGGAAAAATTTTTTTTTCTTTAAACATCATATAAAATCTTTTTCCACTATTTACTTTGTTGATAGGTACAAAGTAATATAAATAATACAGTGCTTTTGTAAAATATATATAATTACAAAAGAACTGTTTCCCCTTTTTTTTTTCTTCACTTTAACGCTCAGCGGCAAGACTCTGGCAGTACCATATCCCTCGCCCAGTTATCCCATTTGACACGCGCCATCCCGTCCGCATCCAGTCAAATAAGCTACTGAGCTGGTCGCTTACCTGCAACATTAGCAAAAATGGTGAGCTACAGGCTCAGTAAGTTCAAACATGCAAGAAATGAAATTTCTATGAATAGTACTATTCATCATGAATAGTACCTTTGACCACTATTCATACGTGAATAGTAAATTTGACCACTATTCATGGTGAATAGTAAGTTTGACCACAACACTGTCTCACACTAGTACATCTATCGCGATGTTAGTGCTCTCACTAAACTGTCTTATGCTCAATTATGGCACAGTTTCAGTTTTAGGTCATTATCTTTATTTACGTTCTGGTTTTGAGCTCAGGTTGGCAGTACCATTTTAAGTGCGCATGACTGGGAGCGGTACATTAGTGCTGACCTCCACAGCCTTATCTCATAGCCCCGAAGGCAAAATTTTACATTGACTGGGAGCGGTACATCAGTGCTGACCTCCACAGCCTTATCTCATAGCCCCGAAGGCAAAAGTACCTCCCTATACGGAAGGCTGGTACGCCAGAAAGTGGTTTCATTACCGACTTTTTAACATTCTAACCCGGTGACTTCACATTGTCCCGTGGTTAGGAATGGTTCACATTTTAATTTTAGGTGAGTGAGTTTCATTAATCTCGCTCTAGTGCCCGAAGCACAATTAATAATGTGTCCATTCTTATTGTGCCCGTAGCACATTTCGTCTCTCTCTCTATTCTATCATAGTGCCCGTAGCACATATGTACCTAACTTATAGTTAGTACATTAAAATTAGCACAATATTGCTATATGTTGCAGACAGGTAAATGTCTGAACTTACCTTATCAGACTATTCTCTTTCTCTCTCTTGGATCTTGAATCGCCTTCCTTGTAGGCCGATTTTGGGATCCTACAGACAAAACTATGTCTGTTAATTTCTTTCCCATTTATAGCTTTTATTTTTCATTAAAAAGCTTAAATAAAACCTATTTATAACTTTTTAGGTTTTATTTATTATTTTCACCGTTTTCCCCCAACTTTTGCAAAATTACGATTTTGCCCCAATATTTTGGCAAAATTGCAGTTTTGCCCCGGACGGAATTTTATTGATCCAGACTGCATTTTTGGCTCTCAGGAACTTTTCTGATTTTTTTCTAATCATTACCGGGTTCGTTTCTATTTTATTTCCACTTTTTGTTTTCCCGGCCCTCGGGAAGCACTATTCCGACCTTTACGTCGGTTTAGCGATTTTCTATCGTTTCGGAGCCTCAAATGGACGTTTCACTAGTATTTAAAACGTTCATCTAGACTTTCCCGACCTAGGTCTCCGAGGCTCGGGTTTTCCGTTCCCGACTCAGACCTTTATTTCATTTCCAAAAACGCCCCCCCCTCGGGGTCGGTTTTTCAATCTCACACGCGTTTTTCATTTTTAAGGGGTCGGGTTACTATTCACGACCCACCCCTTAAATTACCCTTATTCACTTTTTCCGTTAGGGACTCGCGTTTCCGTCCCGGCCCTAACTTTTATTTTAAATCCCTATTTTACCCCGAATGCCGTTTTCGAAATTTCGGCAGCATTTCGGCGTAAATTTAAGGCTTCCGGCGTTAGGTACGCCTCGAACCGTATGTACCTGCCACGTACTATACCACAAGCCTATTTTATGTAAAAGTTTTCCAAACTTTTACATAAAAGCCCTCAAATTTCAAATTTCACATTATCACCCACATAACAAAATTTTTTTTCACATTTCACACTTAATTCGGTTTCGGTTTTCACAACCAAACCAAATTAAATTTTGTCCAACTTACACCACACTTTAGGCCATTCAAATGTCATGTTTCCAACACTTTTTCAAGCCCATTTTCAATGCATTTTCAACCACATTTTTAGGGTTTTTATGCACTTAGAACCCACGGCCTTATTAATGAAAATCATGCTCAACATATTTGTTTCATTCTTTCAATCACATTGCCACCATTTACACATTAATTTGCATGATTTCAATCAACCAAACATCACCTAAAATCAAGCAAAATTTCTTCCAAACCATTAACAAAACCCACGGCCACTTTATATAATTCATGCCATAAATTTTTTTCAAGCTTTTCATGATGAAATACAAGCTTTATTCTTCACCAAATTAAGCTTAGAAAGCATATTAACAATTAACCACACACTTTTCTCATTGGTTACCTAAGGTAACCCACGGATTTACCTTTGAAAAACCAACCAAAATTTGGTTTTTCTTTAATGAATTAGCATGGTTTTCTTCCTTAATACATCCTTAACAAAACCCAACATCAAATCCATGAAAAACAACCAAAAATTTCACATCTTTTTATCACTATTCATCCACGGATTTTGTGAAGAAAACCATGAAAAAAATCAAGTGCAAGGAAAGTTACCTTAATCAATTGCTTCCTTTGTCTTCAAGGAGTGTTTTGACACACTTTTTATGAAGAAATGTTGAAGAAAAAGCTTGGTTTCCCTCGGTCCCTCACGTAGCCACCATGGAAGGAAGTTAGAAAAATTTTCTTATGGCTTTTGCTTTGAAAATTGGCTTCGGCCAATATGTTCCAAGATTGCCGACTTAACCATGCAAGAAAGCCAATTAATTTGGCTCAAAACCAATCAAATTTCAACACCTTTCCAAGCCATTACTTTCCATAATTTTCAAAAATTAAAAATGGTATATTTTGGCCAAATCTTGGCCTTTAGATCAAAAGGTAGATGAATCATGGCCATCCATTCTACCAACCACCAAAATTCTTTCATTTATTAATCTTGAATTATGATGTCATAAATGCAAAAGTGAAAGTTGACTTTGAATTTCACTATTCACATTAATTCGACTACTTTTTGACCGATGCCGGTTCGAGCCGAAATTTTCCTGAAATCGTCCCGGCGTGTTCCTGAGGTCTCCTGTGCAGTCGGATCAATTTAATCTGCTTCCGTTTGATCAAAATCAATCCCGGAAGTTTACCGTCTTTTATTGCTCCGGTTAGGGTTTTTAATGCCGATTTTGGCACCGTTTCACCCGTTTCAACTCAGTGAATTTTTCCAACACTGAATTCTTACTCGTCAGTATTGTTAGAACATTTTCACATATTCTGAACAATATAAATACATTTATTTCACTCTTTAAATAGTACAAATTGTTATATACATACAATTGTACATTTTCATCCGAGAATTGTCTGAATTTCCCGGTTGTCACATTCACCCCTCCTTATAAAATTTTCGTCCTCGAAAATTAGAACAAATGGGGGTATAACTTCCTCATCTCGTCTTCTCGTTCCCACGTAGCTTCTTCAATATTGTGATTTTTCCACAAAATCTTCACTAGTGGGATTACCTTATTCCTCAGTACTTTCTCTTCACGAGCTAGTACTTGAATAGGCTGTTCCTCATATGTCAAATCCTCGTGGATTTGAATAGGCTCATGCTTCAACACATGGGACGGATCTGGTTTATACTTTCTCAGCATCGACACATGAAATACATTATGCACTGCCGACAATTCTGGAGGTAGCGCTAATCTGTAAGCGACCTTTCCAATGCGTTCGATAATTTCATAAGGTCCAATGTATCTTGGACTCAGTTTCCCCTTCTTACCGAAACGCATAATTCCCTTCATAGGCGATACCTTGAGAAACACGAAGTCTCCTTCATCGAATTCCAAGGATCTCCGCCTCTTATCCGCGTAACTCTTTTGCCGGCTTTGCGCAATTTTCATTTGACGCTGAATTCTAGCAACTGCATCGGAAGTCTCTTGCATGAAATCCGTCTTATGCAACTGCTTTTCTCGCAAATCATACCAGTGTAATGGTGATCTGTACTTCCGTCCATACAAAGCCTCGTAAGGTGCCATGCCTATCGAAGCTTGTTAATTATTATTGTACGAGAATTCAATCAATGGTAACTTCTCGTTCCAATTTCCCGCAAAATCCATAACGCAAGCTCGAAGCATGTCCTCTAACGTCTGAATTGTCCACTCTGACTGCCCGTCTGTTTGCGGATGAAAAGCCGTACTGAGTCTCAATTCAGTGCCCATGGCCTCTTGCACACACTTCCAGAAATTCGAAGTAAACCGTGCATCTCGATCTGATACAATGGATTTTGGTACTCCATGTAGTCTGACGACATGAGTTATGTACAGCTGAGCAAACTTTTCTAGCGAAAAAGTCATCTTGACAGCTATAAACTGTGCCGTCTTGGTCAGTCTGTCCACAATAACCCAAATGGCGTCATAACCTTCTCGGGTTTTCGGGAGTCCCACTACAAAATCCATCGTAATGTGTTCCCATTTCCATTCAGGAATCTCCAACGGTTCTAATCTTCCCGCTGGATGTTTATGTTCCGCTTTGATTCTCTGACAGGTCATGCATCTGCTCACGAATTTCGCTATATCGTTCTTCATCCCTTTCCACCAGAACTGTAACTTCAAGTCCTGATACATTTTGCTCGCTCCGGGATGAACCGAATAAGGTGTCTCATGAGCTTCTGACATGATCCGTCTTCTAAGTTCCTCATCAGCTGGAACATTTATCCTTCCTTGATAAAGGATAATTCCATCCTTGGAAATTCCTTCTTGAGCACTTGTCATCACTGGATCTCGCCTTTGAGCTTCCTTTATTTCCTCAAATAGCCATGATTCCACTTGGAGTGCAGCTAATCTTCCAGATATCAGCTCCAAGTTCAACGAATTTATCTCTTGCTGCAATGGCTTCGGAAGCCTGTTTATTGGTAGCTGGTATGATATGGTAGAATTTCTACTTAAAGCATCCGCTACACGGTTGGCCTGTCCTGGATGGTAGAGGATTTCACAATCATAATCCTTCACCAATTCCAACCATCGTCTCTGTCACATATTGAGCTCTTTTTGCGTGAAGAAATACTTCAAGCTTTGGTGATCAGTGAAAATCTGACATTGAGCTCCATAGAGATAGTGTCGCCAAATTTTAAGTGCGAACACTACTGCAGCAAGTTCAAGGTCATGCGTAGGGTAATTCCTTTCATGCTCCTTTAATTGACGGGAAGCATAGGCAATCACCTTGCCATTTTGCATTAGGACTGCTCCCAATCCTATTTTCGATGCATCACTGTAGATCACGAACTTCTCCCCTTCAGTGGGAAGCGTAAGGATTGGTGCGCTTGTCAGTCGCCTCTTTAACTCCTGCAAGCTTCTTTCGCATTCCATAGTCCACTCGTACTTTCTTTCTTTACGTGTAAGAGCGGTAAGAGGTGCAGCTAGTCGCGCGAATCCCTCTACAAATCGCCGATAATAACCAGCCAATCCCAAGAAACTGCGTATTTCAGTTACACTCTTGGGTGCAGGCCACTGGTTAATTGCCTCCACCTTTGTCGGATCTACTGCAATACCTTCCTGGGATACAACATGTCCGAGGAAATGTACTCTGTCCAGCCAAAATTCACATTTTGAGAATTTGGCATACAGTTGATGCTTTCGTATCGTAGTCAGCACTATCCTCAGATGCTCCTTGTGCTCCTCATTAGTCTTCGAGTATATAAGAATGTCATCAATGAATACAATGACAAACTTATCCAAATACTCTTTAAAAATTCTGTTCATCAAATCCATGAACGCTGCCGGCGCATTTGTCAATCCGAATGGCATCACAAGGAACTCGTAGTGCCCATAACGAGTCCTAAACGCCGTCTTAGGAATGTCACTCTCTTTAATTCTCAGCTGGTGATATCCTGATCGTAAGTCGATCTTGGAAAATACCGCTGCGCCTTTTAACTGGTCGAATAGGTCATCAATTCTAGGTAACGGATACCTATTTTTGATCGTAACCTTATTCAACTCCCGGTAATCAATGCACAGTCGGAATGTTCCATCCTTTTTCTTGACGAATAACACAGGTGCACCCCATGGAGAAAAACTCGGCCTGATGAATCCCTTATCCAAAAGCTCCTTTAATTGTACCTGCAGCTCCTTTAACTCTACTGGAGCCATGCGGTATGGTGCTTTGGAAATAGGTGCTGTTCCAGGCATCAACTCAATTTCAAACGAGATTTCTCTCTCTGGCGGTATCCCTGGTAACTCTTCTGGAAATACGTCAAGAAACTCATTAACCACAGGAACATCTTCAGGTTGAAGCCTCTATTCCTCTGCAGTATCCACCACATATGCCAGATATCCCATGCAACCACTGGCTATCAGCTTGCTTGCTCTCAGCGAACTGATCATCATCTTCCCGGGTCTTCGAGAAGTATCGACATATTCGAAACTCTCTTCTTCCTCGGGTTGGAAGACTATCTTTCGATTTCGGCAGTCGATCGTAGCTTGGTATTTCCCTAGGAAATCCATGCCTAAAATCACATCATAATCCATGATCTCTATTACGATCAACTCAGCATATAGTTCCCTATTTGCCACATATACTGGTACATAGGGTAACCAGTAATTGGACAACAATACTTCCCCAGAAGGTAAAACTATCTTAAATACCCTTCCCATATTATCCTTAGGAAGTCCTATCTTGTCAGCAAATGCATAGGAAACAAATGAATGCGTAGCACCGGAATCGAATAGTACAGAGGCTACATGACTAGCGACAGGAAGCTGACCTGTCACCACGTTTGATGTTCCTGCCTCTGCATCTTCCTTGCTGTAGGCCATCACACGAGCATCAGCACGTTGCATTCGCTCCTGGCGTTGCGGCCTCACTGGTGACTCTTCCACTCTGGCTTGAAGGGAATGAGCTTGTGGGCATGCCTGGTGCGGTTGGGAAGTGCCTTGTCCACCCTGCCTATTTGGACAGTTCCTGGCGTAATGGCCCTCCTTTCCACATTCGTAGCACACAAGTGGCCCAAATCTGCATTGCCCAGAATGTCTCTTCCCGCATGTAGGGCAGTTTTGCACATTAGACTCTGCATTACCAGCTGTTCTCCGCTGCTGGTTTCGATTATTTCCCTGGCGATTCCCAGAAAAATTCCCTTTTCTCTTATTTTGCTGGGATCCTTGACTGTTGCCCTGGCTTGGTTTCGCATTCTGACTAGGCTTGCTCGATTGACCAACTTGCGTAGACTTCGCCAAAGCCCTCTCCTTCTTTTTAGCCTCCCAGTGTTTCTCTCTTTCCTCTTTCTGTCGAGCTACATGAAACTCAGCCCTGATGGCCCGACTCACACAATCGGCTACAGAAATAGGTGGCACTAGTCCAGTATCTACTAACGCAGCAATTTCTGGTCTGAACATCCCGATCATTTTTTGTATCTTTTCCCTCTCAGTAGGGGCCACATAAGGGCACAAACGGGACAGCTGGTCGAACTTTCGGCAGACTTCGCTTACCGACATGTTCCCTTGTGTCAACTCTGAGAATTCTTTCTGTTGCTGTCTCAGAGATGCAGGGTCGTAATATTTCTTGTTAAATTCTTCCAGAAATTCCGCCCAACTCATGGTAGACACGTCTCTCCTCATTCGCACAGTGTCCCACCAAAAACGAGCATCTTTTCTCAGCACAAAAGACGCACATGCAACCTTCTCCCGGTCAGTTAGGTTCATGAACTCCATGATCACTTGTAATGATGACAACCAGTCTTCAGCCTCTAAGGGATTTGTAGACCCTTCAAATTCTGGCGGCCTCATACGCCTGAATCTTTCATAGAGGGGTTCTAGATTTAATACTGGTTGTGATTCAGGAGCTCTCTCATGTACTGCAGCTGGAGGAATAACCGGATCTACCTCAGCTTGTTGTTCTACTTGGGTACCCTCAGAGCCTTGTCTCTGTTCTAGCTCCTCTACCCGTCGCCTCAGATTCGCATTTTCTTGCATCTGGGCTTCTAATAAAGCTTGTATCTGATCCAGTCTCTCCATAACATCAGGACGTCGCTCTCGTCCCTCTGGTCGATTTCTCAAATCCACCATCTTGGCTATTGTCCTATTATGGCACAATAATTCACCGTTAGCTTTTCCATAACCGCATTCGTAAAATTATATCAATTTACGAAATTTAGGGTAATGTAAAGCCACATCATCGTAACACTTCATCGTACAACATATAATCATTTTGGTATTTCATTCATAGCCAAACATTTATATGTCATACATAGGCATCACTAGTCATATATACATCGGCCGTTTATACAAAATGGCCACAAGTCTATACAAAAGAGCTTTTCTCTCTAAGCTACTTATGTACATATACACATCTACTGATCACTCGTTCCCTACATCTGGGACTAGAGGATATTCTTTTGGATCCTCATCGTCATCTGACTCATCTGAGTCGTCACCACCCCTAGGTAATGTTCCCTGTCCTGAATCATCACCTCGTGGTCTAGACGGTCCGGCCTCATGATCATTCATCATTCTTCTCGGCCCGAATATGCGTGCAAACATCTCATCTTGACCCAGCGTCTCTCGTCGACTCTGCGTCAGATGCTCGATCAGAATCTCTCTCTCGATCGCCCTGATCGTTACCACGAACTCTTGGAGCGTCGGAGGAAACGGCTTGATCACCCTCGGTCTCAACTCCAAGGATAAGCCTTTCCAAAACAGCTCACAGCAGTTTGCTTCCGTGAGGTTGGGCAACGGACATCTCCTCCGAATGGTCTCCTCAAATCGTGCTGCGTAAGACATCACTGTCTCACCAGATAGCATGACCATCCTCTCGGTCTGGAGAATGTAGTCCCTGACCTCATCGAATCCAGGGTACGCAGGTGTATCAGCCTCTCGTCTCTCTGGAGGTGCTGGAGTAGGTGTTGGATCCCTAGGTTGGAACTGATCAGCCAACCGCTGGCAGAATTCGGCCCAACTGAATCCCAATAAAATCTCCTGGTCACAATATTGCCAGAACACTCGAGCGTCTCCCTGAAACATACTGACTGCCAACTGGATCCACATATCTCGATCAATGTCGCAAATCACCATGATCCTCTCAATGGCATGGAGCCAGTCCTTGGTCTCCATCGACTGTCGTCCACCGTCGAACATAGGAGGACTGCTGGCCCTAAATGCCTGTACTGCCCGTGCCGACACCCTCACCCCAATATGTTGACGTCCACCAACAACTGGAATGTCCACTACCACCGGTGGATGAACTATCGGTCGTGGCTGTACTATCTCTACTGGCGCTGGCACTGGTGCTGGTACTGGTACCGGAGGTCTCTCGGGTACCGGGGGTCTGACTACCGGCCTTTGGGAAATGGGCGGCCTCACAATAGGTCTCGTCCATACCCGTAATACCCCTCTTGGTCGTGGTAGCGGTGGTCTCACATATGGAGGTTTGGTCATCTTGCTACCTATAAGATAATTATTTTCACATAAGAAAATAATTAACTGAACTTAAGTAACTACTTACTTGGATAGTGGTGCAGGATGCGCGAAGTGTCAAATCGGGATATGGTCACACTGCTTTAATATACCAACTGTGACGGCAATTGGTATTCAAAACTAAACCAATCTCAGACCTTGCTCTGATACCAACTGTGGCGGCCCGCCCCTTGTGGAGATCATACAATACTATTACAGTTGAGCTTTATCGCTAACTGCGATATATTGTACTCTCATGGGTCGCCGGCTTATCTCTTTCCTCTATTTAAATCATGACGTTTTTGGGAAAATTTTTTTTTTCTTTAAACATCATATAAAATCTTTTTCCACTATTTACTTTGTTGATAGGTACAAAGTAATATAAATAATACAGTGCTTTTGTAAAATATATATAATTACAAAAGAACTGTTTCCCCTTTTTTTTTTCTTCACTTTAACGCTCAGCGGCAAGACTCTGGCAATACCATATCCCTCGCCCAGTTATCCCATTTGACACGCGCCATCCCGTCCGCATCCAGTCAAATAAGCTACTGAGCTGGCCGCTTACCTACAACATTAGCAAAAATGGTGAGCTACAGGCTCAGTAAGTTCAAACATGCAAGAAATGAAATTTCTATGAATAGTACTATTCATCATAAATAGTACCTTTGACCACTATTCATACGTGAATAGTAACTTTGACCACTATTCATGGTGAATAGTAAGTTTGACCACAACACTGTCTCACACTAGTACATCTATCGCGATGTTAGTGCTCTCACTAAACTGTCTTATGCTCAATTATGGCACAGTTTCAGTTTTAGGTCATTATCTTTATTTACGTTCTGGTTTTGAGCTCAGGTTGGCAGTACCATTTTAAGTGCGCATGACTGGGAGCGGTACATTAGTGCTGACCTCCACAGCCTTATCTCATAGCCCCGAAGGCAAAATTTTACATTGACTGGGAGCGGTACATCAGTGCTGACCTCCACAGCCTTATCTCATAGCCCCGAAGGCAAAAGTACCTCCCTATACGGAAGGCTGGTACGCCAGAAAATGGTTTCATTACCGACTTTTTAACATTCTAACCCGGTGACTTCACATTGTCCCGTGGTTAGGAATGGTTCACATTTTAATTTTAGGTGAGTGAGTTTCATTAATCTCGCTCTAGTGCCCGAAGCACAATTAATAATGTGTCCATTCTTATAGTGCCCGTAGCACATTTCGTCTCTCTCTCTATTCTATCATAGTGCCCGTAGCACATATGTACCTAACTTATAGTTAGTACATTAAAATTAGCACAATATTGCTATATGTTGCAGACAGGTAAATGTCTGAACTTACCTTATCAGACTGTTCTCTTTCTCTCTCTTGGATCTTGAATCGCCTTCCTTGTAGGCCGATTTTGGGATCCTACAGACAAAACTATGTCTGTTAATTTCTTTCCCATTTATAGCTTTTATTTTTCATTAAAAAGCTTAAATAAAACCTATTTATAACTTTTTAGGTTTTATTTATTATTTTCACCGTTTTCCCCTAACTTTTGCAAAATTACGATTTTGCCCCAATATTTTGGCAAAATTGCAGTTTTGCCCCTGACGGAATTTTATTGATCCAGACTGCATTTTTGGCTCTCAGGAACTTTTCTGATTTTTTTCTAATCATTACCGGGTTCGTTTCTATTTTATTTCCACTTTTTGTTTTCCCGGCCCTCGGGAAGCACTATTCCGACCTTTACGTCGGTTTAGCGATTTTCTATCGTTTCGGAGCCTCAAATGGACGTTTCACTAGTATTTAAAACGTTCATCTAGACTTTCCCGACCTAGGTCTCCGAGGCTCGGGTTTTCCGTTCCCGACTCAGACCTTTATTTCATTTCCAAAAACGCCCCCCCCTCGGGGTCGGTTTTTCAATCTCACACGCGTTTTTCATTTTTAAGGGGTCGGGTTACTATTCACGACCCACCCCTTAAATTACCCTTATTCACTTTTTCCGTTAGGGACTCGGGTTTCCGTCCCGGCCCTAACTTTTATTTTAAATCCCTATTTTACCCCGAATGCCGTTTTCGAAATTTCGGCAGCATTTCGGCGTAAATTTAAGGCTTCCGGCGTTAGGTACGCCTCGAACCGTATGTACCTGCCACGTACTATACCACAAGCCTATTTTATGTAAAAGTTTTCCAAACTTTTACATAAAAGCCCTCAAATTTCAAATTTCACATTATCACCCACATAACAAAATTTTTTTTCACATTTCACACTTAATTCGGTTTCGGTTTTCACAACCAAACCAAATTAAATTTTGTCCAACTTACACCACACTTTAGGCCATTCAAATGTCATGTTTCCAACACTTTTTCAAGCCCATTTTCAATGCATTTTCAACCACATTTTTAGGGTTTTTATGCACTTAGAACCCACGGCCTTATTAATGAAAATCATGCTCAACATATTTGTTTCATTCTTTCAATCACATTGCCACCATTTACACATTAATTTGCATGATTTCAATCAACCAAACATCACCTAAAATCAAGCAAAATTTCTTCCAAACCATTAACAAAACCCACGGCCACTTTATATAATTCATGCCATAAATTTTTTTCAAGCTTTTCATGATGAAATACAAGCTTTATTCTTCACCAAATTAAGCTTAGAAAGCATATTAACAATTAACCACACACTTTTCTCATTGGTTACCTAAGGTAACCCACGGATTTACCTTTGAAAAACCAACCAAAATTTGGTTTTTCTTTAATGAATTAGCATGGTTTTCTTCCTTAATACATCCTTAACAAAACCCAACATCAAATCCATGAAAAACAACCAAAAATTTCACATCTTTTTATCACTATTCATCCACGGATTTTGTGAAGAAAACCATGAAAAAAATCAAGTGCAAGGAAAGTTACCTTAATCAATTGCTTCCTTTGTCTTCAAGGAGTGTTTTGACACACTTTTTATGAAGAAATGTTGAAGAAAAAGCTTGGTTTCCCTCGGTCCCTCACGTAGCCACCATGGAAGGAAGTTAGAAAAATTTTCTTATGGCTTTTGCTTTGAAAATTGGCTTCGGCCAATATGTTCCAAGATTGCCGACTTAACCATGCAAGAAAGCCAATTAATTTGGCTCAAAACCAATCAAATTTCAACACCTTTCCAAGCCATTACTTTCCATAATTTTCAAAAATTAAAAATGGTATATTTTGGCCAAATCTTGGCCTTTAGATCAAAAGGTAGATGAATCATGGCCATCCATTCTACCAACCACCAAAATTCTTTCATTTATTAATCTTGAATTATGATGTCATAAATGCAAAAGTGAAAGTTGACTTTGACTTTCACTATTCACATTAATTCGACTACTTTTTGACCGATGCCGGTTCGAGCCGAAATTTTCCTGAAATCGTCCCGGCGTGTTCCTGAGGTCTCCTGTGCAGTCGGATCAATTTAATCTGCTTCCGTTTGATCAAAATCAATCCCGGAAGTTTATCGTCTTTTATTGCTCCGGTTAGGGTTTTTAATGCCGATTTTGGCACCGTTTCACCCGTTTCAACTCAGTGAATTTTTCCAACACTGAATTCTTACTCGTCAGTATTGTTAGAACATTTTCACATATTCTGAACAATATAAATACATTTATTTCACTCTTTAAATAGTACAAATTGTTATATACATACAATTGTACATTTTCATCCGAGAATTGTCTGAATTTCCCGGTTGTCACATGTTCTTTCTATTCTATTTCTTTCTTTTCTTTGCTTTACTTCATCTGCTTAATCTTTCACTTGTGGGCCCATGGTTGGACGTACCTAGTGCACGCAGACCAATAGAGGATCAGGGGAGCGACCCACCGATCAACCCTAAGGTCATCTCTGGACTACTGACCTTATAGGTAGTAAGTCATGCCATAAACTACCTCATTATTAACGAGGCAGCGCCACACTTCTGGGGTGGAGGCAGGAAGTTAAGCCATAAACTACCTCATTATTAACGAGACAGCGCCACACTTCTGGGGTGGAGGCTATCTGGGAACCTCTCAACTGGGGAGGCCGGTACGCCAACCTTAACTTTTAAGTCTTATTAATTGACTTAACTTATTTCTCTTTTCTTTTTCTAATCTTGCTTACTATTCTCGTGAACATGTTAGTATCATGTCACAACTAAATAGCTTAAATGTGTATATATATATAACACAACTTTATGGTAAGTCCATTCGTGAGTAGACAATTAAATGTCCGTACTTACCTTATCAATCTCTTCTCTTCTTCTCTCTAGGATCTTTGATCGCCCTCCTTGTAGGTCGATTTTTGGATCCTACAGACAAACTTTGTCTGTTAATTTCATTTCCATTTATAGCTTTTATTTTTCATTAAAAAGCTTAAATAGAACCTATTTACAACTTTTTGGGCTTTATTTATCATTTCCCCAATTTTTCCTAACTTTTGCAAAATTACGATTTTGCCCCTATATTTTGGCAAAATTGCAGTTTTGCCCCTGACGGAATTTTATTGATCCAGACTGCATTTTTGGCCCTCAAGAACTTTTCTGACCTTTTTCTAATCATTACCGGGTTCGTTTCTATTATATTTCCACTTTTCACTTTCCCGACCCTCGGGAAGCACTATTCCGACCCTTACGTCGGTTTAGTGATTTTCTATCGTTTCGGAGTCTCAAATGGACGTTTTACTAGTATTTAAAACGTTCATCTAGACTTTCCCGACCTAGGTCTCCAAGGCTCGGATTTTCCGTACCTGACTCGGACCTTTATTTCATTTCCAAAAATGCCCCCCCCTCGGGGTCGGTTTTTTTTTCCGTTTCACTCTCATTTTACATTTTTAGGGGACGGTCTACTATTCACGAACCACCCCTTAGGTTTTCCTTATTCAATTCTCCGTTAGGGACTCGGGTTTCCGACCCGACCCTAAACTTTTATTTTTAATTCCTATTTTACCCCGAAAGCCGTTTTCGAAATTTCAGCAGCATTTCGGCGTAATTTTAAGGCTTCCGGCGTTAGGTACCCCTCGAACCATATGTACCTGCCACGTACTATACCACAAGCCTATTTTATGTAAAAGTTTTCCAAACTTTTGCATAAAAGCTCACAAATTCCAATTTCACATGTTTAACCACATTACAAAATTTTTTCACAATTTTGCCCTTAGTTTTGGTTTCGGTTTTCACCACCAAACCGAACCAAAGTTTCTCAAACTTTTCAACCACTTGTTAGGCTATTAAATGCCATTTTTCTAACACTTTTTCAAGCCCATTTCCTTGTAATTTTCAACTAAATTCTTATGGTTTTTAAACACTTAAACCCACGGCCTCATTAGTGAAAAACATGCCATCATTTTTGTTTCATGCTTTCAATCAAAAATTTCATTATTCACATCATAAAATGCATGATTTCAATTAACCAAACATCATATGAAACATGCAAAATTTTCACCAAAACCTTAAGTAAACCCACGGCCACTTTGAGTAAATGAACACCAAAATTTTTCCAAGCTTTTCCATAGTGAAATTCATGCTTTATTCTTAACAAAACATAAGTTAAAAGCATGTTAACACATAAATCACACAAATTTCTCATTGCTTACCAATGGTAACCCACGGGTTTTCCTTCGGAAAACCAACCAAAAATTGGTTTTTCTTTAAACCAATTGCATGGTTTTCTTCCTCATTACACCCATAACAAAACCCATCATCAACTTAATGAAAAACAACCAAAACTTTTCCATCTTAATTCACTATTCACCCCACGGTTTTCATGAAGAAAAACCAAGAAAAATTTCAATCTAAGGGAAGTTACCTTATTCACTTTCTTCCTTTGTCTTCAAGTGATGTTTTGCCACACTTTTTGTATAGAAAACTTGAAGGAATTACTTGGTTTTCCTTTGGTCACCCACGGCTCCCATGGAAGAAAAACTTAGCAAATTTTTCTCTTAGTTTTTGCTTGAAATTTGGTCTCGGCCTTTTGATACAAAAGTGGCCGACTTATGCATGGAAGAAAGCCAATTAATTTGGCTCTAAACCAATCAAATTTCAACACCTTTCACCCTAATAATTTCCACCTTTTTCAAAAATTAAAAATGGTTAATTTTGGCCAAATCTTGGCCTTTAGATCAAAAGCAAATTAAATCATGGCCATTCATCCTACCTAACACCATATTTCTTTCCATTTGGTAAATGGATTTATGATGTCATAATTACTAAAGTGAAAGTTGACTTTGACTTTCACTATTCACATTAATTCGACTACTTTTTGACCGATACCGGTTCGAGCCGAAATTTTTCTGAAATCGTCCCGGCGTGTTCCTGAGGTCTCCTGTGCAGTCGGATCAACTTAATCTGCTTCCGTTTGATCAAAATCGATCCCGGAATTTTACCGTCTTTTTGAGCTCTGGTTAGGGTTTCAATGCCGATTTTGGCACCGTTTCACCCGTTTCAACTCAGTGAATTTTTTCCAACACTGAATTCTTACTCGTCAGTATTGTTAGAACATTTTAATATATTCTAAACAATACAAATACATCTATTTCACTCTTTAAATAGTACAAATTATTATATACATATATTTGTACTTTTCTTACTGTGCTCTTACTTTGACTTGCCATATTCTTATCTTTATACTGTTCAGATACCGAAACTACTCCTTTTTGAGCGTTTTGGGCCTGAATTCACTTTCTTACTCATATACTTTATTCTCTACTTATTTTTGGAGATTTTAATTTCCTCCAAAACATTTATTTATTTCTATCAACACTATAATTTGTCTAATTACAACCATAGTGTTTCTTTACATTCTTACTTACAGAACTCATAGAAAACCCTAGATTAAACTAGGTCACACCACTAAAATTCTCTGGTCATCACACCGAGAGACCTCCGGTACCAATACCAGCATCAGTGCCAGCGCCAGTAGATATTGTACAGCCACGACCGATAGTTCATCCACCGGTGGTAGTGGACATTCCAGTTGTTGGTGGACGCCAACATATTGGAGTGAGAGTTTCGGCTCGGGCAGTACAGGCATTCAGAGACAGCAGTCCTCCTATGTTTTGATGGTGGACGACAGTCGATGGAGACGAAGGACTGGCTCCATGCTATCGAGAGGATCATGGTGATATGTGACATCGATCGAGATATGTGGATCCAGTTGGCCGTCAGTATGTTTCAGGGAGATGCTCGAGTGTTCTGGCAGTATTGCGACCAGGAGATTTTATTAGGATTCAGTTGGGCTGAGTTCTGTCAGCAATTGGCTAATCAGTTTCCGCCTAGGGATCCAACACCTGCTCCAGCACCTCCAGAGAGACGAGAGGCTGATACACCTGCGTATCCCAGATTCGATGAGGTTAGGGATTACATTCTCCAGACTGAGAGGATGGTCATGTTGTCTGGTGAGACAGTGATGTCTTACGCAGCACGGTTTGAGGAGACCATTCGGAGGAGATGTCCGTTGTCCAACCTCACTGAAGCAAACTGTTATGAGCTGTTCTGGAAAGGTTTACCCTTGGAGTTGAGACAAAGGGTAATCAAGTCGTTTCCTCCGACGCTTCAAGAGTTCGTGGTAACGATCAGGACGATCGAGAGAGAGATTCTGATTGAGCATCTGACGCAGAGTCGACGAGAGACACTGGGTCAAGATGAGATGTTTGCACGCATCTTCGGACCGAGGAGAATGGTGAATGATCATGAGGCCGGACCGTCTAGACCGCGAAGAGGCGATGACTCAGGATAAGGAGCATTGCCTAGGGGCGGTGACGATTTAGATGATACCGATGACGATGAGGATCCGGAAGAATATCCTCTAGTCCCAGACACAGGGGATGCGTGACCAGTAGATATGTATACATGTACATAAGTAGCTATTAGAGAAAAGCTCTTTTGTATAGACTTGTGGCCATTTTGTACCTCAGGTTGATGTATATATATGACTGGTGATGATTATGTATGACATTAAAATGTTTTGCTATGAATAAAATATCAAAATGACTATATGTTGTACGATGATGTGGCTTTACATTACCCTAAACTTCGTGAATTGATATGATTTTACGAATGTGGTTATGGAAAAGCTAACGGTGAATTATTGTGCCATAATAGGACAATAGGCAAGATGGTGGATTTGTGTAATCGACCAGAAGGACGAGAGCGACGTCCTAATGTTATGGAAAGACTGGATCAGATACAAGCTCTGCTAGAAGCTCAGATGCAAGAAAATGCTAATCTGAGGCGACGGGTAGAGGAGCTAGAACAGAGATAAGGCTCTGAGGGTACCCAAGTAGAACAACAAGCTGAGGTAGATCCGGTTATCCCTCCAGCTGTGGTACATGAGAGAGCTCCTGAACCTCAACCAGTATTAAACCTGGAACCCCTCTATGAAAGATTCAGGCGTATGAGGCCACCAGAATTTGAAGGGTCTACAAATCCTCTAGAGGCTGAAGACTGGTTGTCGTCATTACAAGTGATTATGGAATTCATGAACCTAACCGACAGGGAGAAGGTTGCATGTGCATCTTTTGTGCTGAGAAAAGATGCTCGTTTTTGGTGGGACACTGTACGAATGAGAAGAGATGTGTCTACCATGAGTTGGGCGGAATTTCTGGAAGAATTTAACCAGAAATATTACGACCCTGCATCTCTGAGACAGCAACAGAAAGAATTCTCAGAGTTGATACAAGGGAACATGTCGGTAAGCGAAGTCTGCCGAAAGTTCGATCAGCTATCCCGTTTATGTCCCTATGTAGTCCCTACTGAGAGGGAAAAGATACAGAAAATAATCAGGATGTTCAGGCCGGAAATTGCTGCATTGGTAGATACTGGACAAGTGCCACCTACTTCTGTAGCCGACTGTGTGAGTCGGGCCATCAGGGCTGAGTTTCATGTAGCCCGACAAAAAGAGGAAAGAGAGAAACACTGGGAGGCCAAGAAGAAGGAGAGGGCTTTGGCGAAGTCTACACAAGCTGGCCAATCGAGCAAGCCAAATCAGAATGCTAAACCAAGCCAGGGCAATAATCAAGGATCCCAGCAAAATAAGAGAAAAGGCAATTTTTCTAGGAATCGCCAGGGAAATAATCGAAACCAGCAGCGAAGAATAGTTGGTAATGCGGAATCCAACGTGCAAAATTGTCCTGCATGCGGGAAGAGACATTCTGGGCAATGCAGATTTGGGCCACTTGTTTGTTATGAATGTGGAAAGGAAGGCCATTATGCCAGGAACTGTCCAAATAGGCAGGGTGGACAAGGCACTTCCCAACCGCACCAGACACGCCCACAAGCTCATTCCCTTCAAGCCAGAGTGGAAGAGTCACCAGTGAGGCCGCAACGCCAGGAGCGAATGTCACGTGCTGATGCTCGTGTGATGGCCTACAGTAAAGAGGATGCAGAGGCAGGAACATCAAACGTGGTGACAGGTCAGCTTCCTGTCGCTAGTCATGTAGCCTCTGTACTATTCGATTCCGGTGCTACGCATTCTTTTGTTTCCTATGCATTTGCTGACAAGATAGGACTTCCTAAGGACCATATGGGAAGGGTATTTAAGACAGCTTTACACTCTGGGGAAGTATTGTTATCCAAATACTGGCTACCTCATGTACCAGTATATGTGGCAAATAGGGAACTATATGCGGAGTTGATTGTGATGAAGATCATGGATTACGATGTGATTCTAGGCATGGATTTCCTAGGGAAATACCAAGCTACGATCGAGTGCCGAAATCGAAAGATAGTATTCCAACCCGAGGAAGAAGAGAGTTTCGAATATGTCGATACTTCTCGAAGACCCGGGAAGATGATGATCTGTGGGCGAACCCTCTAGCCTAGGTCGTCCACCTTATCTTGCTTGCTTTCTTTATTCTTTGCTTAGTCTTACTTAGCTTGCTTGTCTCTATAACTTTCTTCTCCTTGGGGTTTAAAAGATTTGTTCTTGAAAAACTAGGAATATTTTTTTTTTCTTTCTTTTTAAACTGGACTGGATGAAACTACTGATTCTTGAAAATTGTGTATACATAAATATATACGTACTACTTAATACTTTTTGTTTTTCCAAAATATATTTTTGGAGTCTTGTTACTTTAAAGTACGTAAAAATAGAAACACACTTTTAAGCTTGTTTCACTACTTTACATATTACACTCTTGCCTTGTCTTTATACATATACCTCACTATTACACTTTCTTTCTTTTACACTTTGAGTACAGCGGAATTCTGCGAAACGGAACCATAACCCGTCCATGACATCGCTGGGATCTGCCTGTCAGTCCGCTACTCTTGCTTCATACTGCTGGTTGTTTTCCTTTATTACCTACAGCACGAATAGACTAATGAGCTAAAGCTCAGTAAGTACAAACATACATACAAGTAAATAAGCTGAATACACCACTCTAGGGATAGTCAACTTAAGACCAATTATTTTCTTTAGTCCTATACTGCTTGTTCTTTCTATTCTATTTCTTTCTTTTCTTTGCTTTACTTTATCTGCTTAATCTTTCACTTGTGGGCCCGTGGTTGGACGTACCTGGTGCGCACAGACCAATGGAGATCAGGGGAGCGACCCACCGATCAACCCTAAGGTCATCTCTGGACTACTGACCTTATAGGTAGTAAGTCATGCCATAAACTACCTCATTATTAATGAGGCAGCGCCACACTTCTAGGGTGGAGGCAGGAAGTTAAGCCATAAACTACCTCATTATTAACGAGGCAGCGCCACACTTCTGGGGTGGAGGCTATCTGGGAACCTCACAATTGGGGAGGCCGGTACGCCAACCTTAACTTTTAAGTCTTATTATCTGACTTATCTTATTCCTCTTTTCTGTTTCTGATCTTGCTTACTATTCTCGTGAACATGTTAGTATCATGTCACAAACTGAATAGCTTAAATGTATATATATATAACACAACTCTATGGTAAGTCCATTCGTGAGTAGACAATTAAATGTCTGTACTTACCTTATCAATCTCTTCTCCTTTTCTCTCTAGGATCGTTGATCGCCCTCCTTGTAGGTCGATTTTTGGATCCAACAGACAAACTTTGTCTATTAATTTCATTTCCATTTATAGCTTTTATTTTTCATTAAAAAAGCTTAAATAGAACCTATTTACAACTTTTTGGGCTTTATTTATCATTTTCCCAATTTTTCCCAACTTTTGCAAAATTACGATTTTGCCCCTATATTTTGGCAAAATTGCAGTTTTGCCCCTGACGGAATTTTATTGATCCAGACTGCATTTTTGGCCCTCAGGAACTTTTCTGACTCTTTTCTAATCATTACCGGGTTCGCTTCTATTTTATTTCCATTTTTCACTTTCCCGACCCTCGGGAAGCACTATTCCGACCCTTACGTCGGTTTAGTGATTTTCTATCGTTTCGGAGCCTCAAATGGACGTTTCACTAGTATTTAAAACGTTCATCTAGACATTCCCGACCTAGGTCTCCGAGACTCAGATTTTCCGTTCCCGACTCGGACCTTTATTTCATTTCCAAAAACGCCCCCCCCCCTCGGGGTCGGTTTTCCGTTTCACTCGTATTTTACATTTTTAGGGGACGGGTTACTATTCACGAACCACCCCTTAGGTTTTCCTTATTCAATTTTCCGTTAGGGACTCGGGTTTCCGACCCGACCCTAAACTTTTATTTTCAATTCCTATTTTACCCCGAAAGTCGTTTTCGAAATTTCAGCAGCATTTCGGCGTAATTTTAAAGCTACCGGTGTTAGGTATGCCTCGAACCATATGTACCTGCCACGTACTATACCACAAGCCTATTTTATGTAAAAGTTTTCCAAACTTTTACATAAAAGCTCACAAATTTCCAATTTCACATTTTTAACCACATTACAAAATTTTTTCACAATTTTGCCCTTAGTTTTGGTTTCGGTTTTCACCACCAAACCGAACCAAAATTTCTCAAACTTTTCAACCACTTTTTAGGCTATTCAATGCCATTTTTCTAACACTTTTTCAAGCCCATTTCCTTGTACTTTTCAACCAAATTCTTAGGGTTTTTAAGCCTCCCATAACTCACGGCCACATTAAGAAAACACATGCCATCATTTTTGTTTCATGCTTTCAATCAAAATTTCATCATTCACATCATAAAATGCATGATTTCAATTAACCAAACATCATATTAAACATGCAAAATTTTCACCAAAACCCTAAGTATTTCCCACGGCCACTTTAGGTAATGTACAACAAAATTTTTTTTCAAACTTTTCCATAATGAAATTCATGCTTTATTCTTCACCAATTTCAACTTAGAAAGCATGTTAGCAATTAACCACAACTTTTTCTCATTGGTTACCTAAGGTAACCCACGGATTTTCCTTTGAAAAACCAACCAAAATTTGGTTTTTCTTTAAACAATTTACATGGTTTTCTTACTTATTACAACCTCAACAAAACCCTTCATCAACTTAATGAAAAACAACCAAAAATTTTCCATCTTAATTCACTATTCACCCCACGGTTTTCATGAAGAAAAACCAAGAAAATTTTCAATCCAAGGGAAGTTACCTTGTTCACTTTCTTCCTTTGTCTTCAAGTGATGTTTTGCCACACTTTTTGTATAGAAAACTTGAAGAAATAGCTTAGTTCTCCTTTGGTCACTCACGGCTCACCATGGAGAATAACTTAGAAAATTTTATTTGGTTGTTTGCTTGAAAATTGGCTTCGGCCACTTTATTCCCAAACTTGCCGACTTATGCATGGAAGAAAGCCAATTAATTTGGCCTTTAACCAATCAAATTTCAACACCTTTCCACCTAATTCTTTCCACCTTTTTCAAAAATTAAAAATGGTTAATTTTGGCCAAATCTTGGCCTTTAGATCAAAAGCAAATTAAATCATGGCCATTCATCCTACCTTGTGACGACCAGAGAATTTTAGTGGTGTGACCTAGTTTAATCTAGGGTTTTCTATGAGTTCTGTAAGTAAGAATGTAAAGAAACACTATGGTTGTAATTAGACAAATTATAGTGTTGATAGAAATAAATAAATGTTTTGGAGGAAATTAAAAATCTCCAAAAATAAGTAGAGAATAAAGTATATGAGTAAGAAAGTGAATTCAGGCCCAAAACGCTCAAAAAGGAGTAGTTTCGGTATCTGAACAGTATAAAGATAAGAATATGGCAAGTCAAAGTAAGAGTACAGTAAGAAATGTACAATTGTATGTATATAACAATTTGTACTATTTAAAGAGTGAAATAGATGTATTTATATTATTTAGAATATATTAAAATGTTCTAACAATACTGACGAGTAAGAATTCAGTGTTGAAAAAATTCACTGAGTTGAAACGGGTGAAACGGTGCCAAAACCGGCATTGAAAACCCTAACCGAGACAATAAAAGACGGTAAACTTCCGGGATTTATTTTGATCAAACGGAAGCAATTTAAATTGATCCGACTGCACAGGAGACCTCAGGAACACGCCGGGAAGATTTCAGGAAAATTTCGGCTCGAACCGGCATCGGTCAAAAAGTAGTCGAATTAATGTGAATAGTGAAAGTCAAAGTCAACTTTCACTTTAGTAATTATGACATCATAAATCCATTTACCAAATGGAAAGAAATTGGTGTTAGGTAGGATGAATGGCCATGATTTAATTTGCTTTTGATCTAAAGGCCAAGATTTGGCCAAAAATATACCTTTTTAATTTTTGAAAAAGGTGGAAATTATTAGGCATGAAAGGTGTCAAAATTTCATTGGTTTAGAGCCAAATTAATTGGCTTTCTTCCATGCATAAGTCGGCAAGTTTAGGAATAAAGTGGCCGAAGCCAAATTTCAAGCAAAAACTAAGAGAAAAATTTGCTAAGTTTTTTCTTCCATGGGAGCCGTGGGTGACCAAAGGAAAACCAAGTAATTCCTTCAAGTTTTCTATACAAAAAGTGTGGCAAAACATCACTTGAAGACAAAGGAAGAAAGTGAATAAGGTAACTTCCATTGGATTGAAATTTTTCTTGGTTTTTTCTTCATGAAAACCGTGGGGTGAATAGTGAATTAAGATGGAAAAGTTTTGGTTGTTTTTCATTAAGTTGACGATGGGTTTTGTTATGGGTGTAATGAGGAAGAAAACCATGCAATTGGTTTAAAGAAAAACCAATTTTTGGTTGGTTTTCCAAAGGAAAATCCGTGGGTTACCATTGGTAAGCAATGAGAAATTTGTGTGATTTATGTGTTAACATGCTTTTAACTTATGTTTTGTTAAGAATAAAGCATGAATTTCACTATGGAAAAGCTTGGAAAAATTTTGGTGTTCATTTACTCAAAGTGGCCGTGGGTTTACTTAGGGTTTTGGTGAAAATTTTGCATGTTTCATATGATGTTTGGTTAAGTGAAATCATGCATTTTATGATGTGAATAATGAAATTTTTGATTGAAAGCATGAAACAAAAATGATGGCATGTTTTTCACTAATGAGGCCGTGGGTTTAAGTGTTTAAAAAAAACCCTAAGAATTTAGTTGAAAAGTACAAGGAAATGGGCTTGAAAAAGTGTTAGAAAAATGGCATTTAATAGCCTAACAAGTAGTAGAAAAGTTTGAGAAACTTTGGTTCGGTTTGGTGGTGAAAACCGAAACCAAAACTAAGGGCAAAATTGTGAAAAAAATTTGTAATGTGGTTAAAAATGTGAAATTGGAATTTGTGAGCTTTTATGTAAAAGTTTGGAAAACTTTTACATAAAATAGGCTTGTGGTATAGTACATGGCAGGTACATATGGTTCGAGGCGTACCTAACGCCGGAAGCCTTAAAATTACGCCGAAATGCTGCCGAAATTTTGAAAACGGCTTTCGGGGTAAAATAGGAATTAAAAATAAAAGTTTAGGGTCGGGTCGGAAACCCGAGTCCCTAACGGAGAATTGAATTGGGAAAACCAAAGGGGTGGTTCGTGAATAGTAGACCGTCCCCTAAAAATGTAAAATGAGAGTGAAACGGAAAAACCGACCCCGAGGGGGGGGCGTTTTTGGAAATGAAATAAAGGTCCGAGTCGGGTACGGAAAATCCGAGCCTCGGAGACCTAAGTCGGGAAAGTCTAGATGAACGTTTTAAATACTAGTAAAACGTCCATTTGAGGCTCCGAAACGATAGAAAATCACTAAACCGACGTAAGGGTCGGAATAGTGCTTCCCGAGGGTCGGGAAAGTGAAAAGTGGAAATATAATAGAAACGAACCCGGTAATGATTAGAAAAGAGTCAGAAAAGTTCCTGAGGGCCAAAAATGCAGTCTGGATCAATAAAATTCCGTCAGGGGCAAAACTGTAATTTTGCCAAAATATAGGGGCAAAATCGTAATTTTGTAAAAGTTGGGGAAAAATTGGGGAAATGATAAATAAAGCCCAAAAAGTTGTAAATAGGTTCTATTTAAGCTTTTTAATGAAAAATAAAAGCTATAAATGGAAATGAAATTAACAGACAAAGTTTGTCTGTAGGATCCAAAAATCGACCTACAAGGAGGGCGATCAAAGATCCTAGAGAGAAAAAGAGAAGAGATTGATAAGGTAAGTGCAGACATTTAATTGTCTACTCACGAATGGACTTACCATAAAGTTGTGATATATATATATACACATTTAAGCTATTCAGTTTGTGACATGATACTAACATGTTCACGAGAATAGTAAGCAAGATTAGAAAAAGAAAAGAGAAATAATTTAAGTCAAATAATAAGACTTAAAAGTTAAGGTTGGCGTACCGGCCTCCCCAGTTGTGAGGTTCTCAGATAGCCTCCACCCCAGAAGTGTGGCGCTGCCTCGTTAATAATGAGGTAGTTTATGGCTTAACTTCCTGCCTCCACCCCAGAAGTGTGGCGCTGCCTCGTTAATAATGAGGTAGTTTATGGCATGACTTACTACCTATAAGGTCAGTAGTCCAGAGATGACCTTAGGGTTGATCGGTGGGTCGCTCCCCTGATCCTCTATTGGTCTGCGCGCACTAGGTACGTCCAACCACGGGCCCACAAGTGAAAGATAAAGTAGATGAAGTAAAGCAAAAAAAAGAAAGAAATAGAATAGAAAGAACAAGCAGTATAGGACTAAAGAAAATAATTGGTCCTAAGTTGACTAACCCTAGAGTGGTGTATTCAGCTTATTTACTTGTATATATGTTTGTACTTACTGAGCTTTAGCTCATTAGTCTATTCGTGTTGTAGGTAATAAAGGAAAGCAACCAGCAAGATGAAACAAGAGTAGCAGACTGACAGGCAGATCCCAGCGATGTCATGGACGGGTTATGGTTCCGTTTCGCAGAATTCCGCTGTACTCAAGGTGTAAAAGAAAGTGTAATAGTGAGATATATGTATAAAGACAAGACAAGAGTGTAGTATGTAAAGTAGTGAAACATGCTTAAAAGTATGTTTCTATTTTTACGTACTTTAAAGTAACAAGACTCCAAAAATATATTTTGGAAAAACAAAAAGTATAAAGTAGTACGTATATATTTATGTATACACAATTTTCAAGAATCAGTAGTTTCATCCAGTCCAGTTTAAAAAGAAAGAAAAAAAAAATATTCCTAGTTTTTCAAGAACAAATCTTTTAAACCCTAAGGAGAAGAAAGTTATAGAGACAAGCAAGCTAAGTAAGACTAAGCAAAGAACAAAGAAAGCAAGCAAGATAAGGTGGACGACCTAAGCTAGAGGGGTCGCCCACATACCTAACACCATATTTCTTTCCATTTGGTAAATGGATTTATGATGTCATAAATGCAAAAGTGAAAGTTGACTTTGACTTTCACTATTCACATTAATTCGACTACTTTTTGACCGATGCCGGTTCGAGCCGAAATTTTCCTGAAATCGTCCCGGCGTGTTCCTGAGGTCTCCTGTGCAGTCGGATCAATTTAAATTGCTTCCGTTTGATCAAAATCAATCCCGGAAGTTTACCGTCTTTTTGAGCTCCGGTTAGGGTTTCAATGCCGGTTTTGGCACCGTTTCAACTCAGTGAATTTTTCCAACACTGAATTCTTACTCGTCAGTATTGTTAGAACATTTTAATATATTCTAAACAATATAAATACATCTATTTCACTCTTTAAATAGTACAAATTATTATATACATATATTTGTACTTTTCTTACTGTGCTCTTACTTTGACTTGCCATATTCTTATCTTTATACTGTTCAGATACCGAAACTACTCCTTTTTGAGCGTTTTGGGCCTGAATTCACTTTCTTACTCATATACTTTATTCTCTACTTATTTTTGGAGATTTTAATTTCCTCCAAAACATTTATTTATTTCTATCAACACTATAATTTGTCTAATTACAACCATAGTGTTTCTTTACATTCTTACTTACAGAACTCATAGAAAACCCTAGATTAAATTAGGTCACACCGCTAAAATTCTCTGGTCGTCACATTCACTATGGCGGCCCGCCCCTCGTAGAGATCATACAATACTATTTCAGTTAAGCTTTGTCGCTAACTGCGATAGTTTGTACTCTCATGGGTCGCCGGCTTATCTCTCTCCTCTATTTAAATCATGACGTTTTTGGGAAAAATTTTTTTTTCTTTAAACATCATATAAAATCTTTTTCCACTATTTACTTTGTTGATAGGTACAAAGTAATATAAATAATACAGTGCTTTTGTAAAATATATATAATTACAAAAGAACTGTTTCCCCTTTTTTTTTTCTTCACTTTAACGCTCAGCGGCAAGACTCTGGCAGTACCATATCCCTCGCCCAGTTATCCCATTTGACACGCGCCATCCCGTCCGCATCCAGTCAAACAAGCTACTGAGCTGGTCGCTTACCTGCAACATTAGCAAAAATGGTGAGCTACAGGCTCAGTAAGTTCAAACATGCAAGAAATGAAATTTCTATGAATAATACTATTCATCGTGAATAGCACCTTTGACCACTATTCATACGTGAATAGTAACTTTGACCACTATTCATGATGAATAGTAAGTTTGACCACAACACTGTCTCACACTAGTACATCTACCGCGATGTTAGTGCTCTCACTAAACTGTCTTATGCTCAATTATGGCACAGTTTCAGTTTTAGGTCATTATCTTTAATTACGTTCTGGTTTTGAGCTCGGTTGGCAGTACCATTTAAGTGCGCATGACTGGGAGCGGTACATTAGTGCTGACCTCCACAGCCTTAATCTCATAGCCCCGAAGGCAAAATTTTACATGACTGGGAGCGGTACATCAGTGCTGACCTCCACAGCCTTAATCTCATAGCCCCGAAGGCAAAAATAGTACCTCCCTATACGGAAGGCTGGTACGCCAGAAAGTGGGTTCATTACCGACTTTTTACACATCTAACCCGGTGACTTCATATTGCCCCGTGGTTAGGAATGGTTCACATTTTAATTTTAGGTGAGTGAGTTTTATTAACCTCGCTCTAGTGCCCGAAGCACAATTAACAATGTGTCCATTCTCAATAGTGCCCGTAGCACATTTCGTCTCTCTCTCTATTCTATCATAGTGCCCGTAGCACATATGTACCTAACTTATAGTTAGTACATTTAAGTTAGCACAATATTGCTATATGTTGCAGACAGGTAAATGTCTGAACTTACCTTATCAGACTGTTTCCTTTCTCTCTCCTGGATCTTGAATCGCCTTCCTTGTAGGCCGATTTTGGGATCCTACAGACAAAACTATGTCTGTTAATTTCTTTCCCAATTATAGCTTTTATTTTTCATTAAAAAGCTTAAATAAAACCTATTTATAACTTTTTAGGTTTTATTTATTATTTTCACCGTTTTCCCCCAACTTTTGCAAAATTACGATTTTGCCCCAATATTTTGGCAAAATTGCAGTTTTGCCCCTGACGGAATTTTATTGATCCAGACTGCATTTTTGGCTCTCAGGAACTTTTCTGATTTTTTTCTAATCATTACCGGGTTCGTTTCTATTTTATTTCCACTTTTTGTTTTCCCGGCCCTCGGGAAGCACTATTCCGACCTTTACGTCGGTTTAGCGATTTTCTATCGTTTCGGAGTCTCAAATGGACGTTTCACTAGTATTTAAAACGTTCATCTAGACTTTCCCGACCTAGGTCTCCGAGGCTCGGGTTTTCCGTTCCCGACTCGGACCTTTATTTCATTTCCAAAAACGCCCCCCCTCGGGGTCGGTTTTTCAATTTCGCTCGCGTTTTTCATTTTTAAGGGGTCGGGTTACTATTCATGACCCACCCCTTAAATTACCCTTATTCACTTTTTCCGTTAGGGACTCGGGTTTCCATCCCGGCCCTAACTTTTGTTTTAAATCCCTATTTTACCCCGAATGCCGTTTTCGAAATTTCGGCAGCATTTCGGCGTAAATTTAAGGCTTCCGGCGTTAGGTACGCCTCGAACCATAAGTACCTGCCACGTACTATACCACAAGCCTATTTTATGTAAAAGTTTTCCAAACTTTTACATAAAAGCCCATAATTTTCCAATTTCACCTTCTCACCCACATTACAACATTTTTTCACAAATTTACCCTTAATTTGGTTTCGGTTTTCACAACAAAACCGAGCCAAATTTTGTCAAACTTTCACCACATTTTAGGCCATTCAAATGTCATGTTTCCAACACTTTTTCAAGCCCATTTTCAATGCATTTTCAACCACATTTTTAGGGTTTTTATGCACTTAGAACCCACGGCCTTATTAATGAAAATCATGCTCAACATATTTGTTTCATTCTTTCAATCACATTGCCACCATTTACACATTAATTTGCATGATTTCAATCAACCAAACATCACCTAAAATCAAGCAAAATTTCTTCCAAACCATTAACAAAACCCACGGCCACTTTATATAATTCATGCCATAAATTTTTTTCAAACTTTTCATGATGAAATACAAGCTTTATTCTTCACCAAATTAAGCTTAGAAAGCATATTAACAATTAACCACACACTTTTCTCATTGGTTACCTAAGGTAACCCACGGATTTACCTTTGAAAAACCAACCAAAATTTGGTTTTTCTTTAATGAATTAGCATGGTTTTCTTCCTTAATACATCCTTAACAAAACCCAACATCAAATCCATGAAAAACAACCAAAAATTTCACATCTTTTTATCACTATTCATCCACGGATTTTGTGAAGAAAACCATGAAAAAAATCAAGTGCAAGGAAAGTTACCTTAATCAATTGCTTCCTTTGTCTTCAAGGAGTGTTTTGACACACTTTTTATGAAGAAATGTTGAAGAAAAAGCTTGGTTTCCCTTGGTCCCTCACGTAGCCACCATGGAAGGAAGTTAGAAAAATTTTCTTATGGCTTTTGCTTTGAAAATTGGCTTCGGCCAATATGTTCCAAGATTGCCGACTTAACCATGCAAGAAAGCCAATTAATTTGGCTCAAAACCAATCAAATTTCAACACCTTTCCAAGCCATTACTTTCCATAATTTTCAAAAATTAAAAATGGTATATTTTGGCCAAATCTTGGCCTTTAGATCAAAAGGTAGATGAATCATGGCCATCCATTCTACCAACCACCAAAATTCTTTCATTTATTAATCTTGAATTATGATGTCATAAATGCAAAAGTGAAAGTTGACTTTGACTTTCACTATTCACATTAATTCGACTACTTTTTGACCGATGCCGGTTCGAGCCGAAATTTTCCTGAAATCGTCCCGGCGTGTTCCTGAGGTCTTCTGTGCAGTCGGATCAATTTAATCTGCTTCCGTTTGATCAAAATCAATCCCGGAAGTTTACCGTCTTTTATTGCTCCAGTTAGGGTTTTTAATGCCGATTTTGGCACCGTTTCACCCGTTTCAACTCAGTGAATTTTTCCAACACTGAATTCTTACTCGTCAGTATTGTTAGAACATTTTCACATATTCTGAACAATATAAATACATTTATTTCACTCTTTAAACAGTACAAATTGTTATATACATACAATTGTACATTTTCGTCCGAGAATTGCCTGAATTTCCCGGTTGTCACATTCACCCCTCCTTAAAAATTTTCATCCTCGAAAATCAGAACAGGTCGGGGTACTTGGCTCTCATCTCATCTTCTCTTTCCCACGTGGCCTCTTCTACATTATGATTTTTCCATAGAACTTTGACCAGCGGGATGCTTTTATTTCTTAATATCTTCTCTTCTCAAGCAAGTATTTGCACTGGTTGCTCTTCGTAAGAGAGATCCTCTCGAACTTGGATTGGCTCATAATCTAGGACATGTGAAGGGTCCGAGATATATTTTCTTAGCATAGATACATGAAAGACATTATGCACTGAAGATAATTCTGGTGGCAAAGCTATCTTATAGGCTACTTTCCCAACCCGGCTAATAATTGGGAAAGGTCCTATGTATCTTGGACTCAACTTTCCTTTCTTTCCAAAACGCATGACACCTTTCATTGGTGCTACTTTTAAGAATACGAAGTCACCCTCGTTAAACTCTAGGAATCTTCGTCTTTTATCTGCGTAGCTTTTCTGACGACTTTGTGCAGTTTTCATTCTCTGCTGAATCTTTTGGACCGCGTCTATCGTTTCTTGGATAAACTCGGTTTTATGAAGTTCTTTCTCCCTGAGTTCATACCAGTGAATGGGAGATCTACACTTTCGTCCATATAATGCCTCATAAGGAGCCATCCCGATGGACGCTTGATAGCTGTTGTTGTAGGAGAATTCTATCAACGGCAGCTTCTTGTTCCAGGCTCCCTTGAAATCTAAAATACAAGCATGAAGCATATCTTCTAGCGTTTGGATCGTACGCTCAGACTGTCCGTCAGTCTGAGGATGAAATGCAGTGCTGAATCTTAGTTCGGAGCCCATTGACTCTTGTACACTTTTCCAGAAATTGGATGTGAACCGACTGTCACGATCTGACACTATTGTTGTCGGTATTCCATGTAATCTCACAATGTTGGCAATGTACAATTCTGTGAATTTCTCTAATGTGTATGTCATCTTTACGGGTATAAAGTGAGCAGATTTGGTCAATCGATCCACCACTACCCATATCATGTCAAATCCTTCACTTGTCTTGGGTAGCCCGACCACGAAATCCATGGTTACGTGCTTCCACTTCCACTCTGGAATCTCTAATGGCTGCAGCTCTCCGGTTGGCCGCTGATGCTCTGCTTTGACTCTTTGACATGTTAAGCAGCTGCTGATGTGTTTAACAATGTCATTCTTCATCTTTTTCCACCAAAAGTGCTGCTTTAGATCCTGATACATTTTCGTACTGCCCGGATGCACTGAATATGGAGTGTCATGGGCCTCTGTCAGGATTTTTTTCTTCAAAACTTCTTCATCTGGTACACAGATTCTTCCTTGGAAGAGTAAAGTTCCGTCTTTGGAGAGGTGGAACTCTGACTTGTCATTCTTAGAGGCCTCTTCTTTAAGCCTTTTGAAAGCAGCATCTAGCTCTTGAGCCTCTTTAATCTCCTCAAGAATTGTTGGTTTGAGTTGCATTGCTGCTAATTTTCCTGAAATTATCTCCACTCCCAACAAGGAGATCTCATGTTGAAGTGGCTTGGGCAGCTTATCGATGGCTATTTGCTCTGGCATCGTTGATTTACGACTCAACGCGTCTGCCACTCTGTTCACCTTACCGGGGTGATATAAAATCTCACAATCGTAATCTTTTACCAACTCCAGCCATCTTCTTTGTCTCATGTTAAGCTCTTTCTGAGTAAAAAAATACTTTAAGCTCTGGTGGTCGGTGAAAATTCTGCACCGAACTCCATATAGGTAATGTCGCCATATCTTCAAAGCAAATACGACGGCTGCTAACTCAAAATCATGAGTCGGATAGTTCTTTTCATGCTCTTTGAGTTGTCTTGATGCATAAGCTATTACTTTTCCATCCTGCATCAGCACAACTCCTAGACCTGTCCTGGAGGCATCGCTATAAATGTCGAAGTCTCCTTCATCCTTTGGAATTGTGAGAATTGGAGCACTGGTCAACCGATTCTTCAACTCTTGAAAGCTTTCTTCACACTTCTTTGTCCACTCGAACTTCTTCTCTTTGCGTGTGAGAGCAGTGAGAGGGGCAGCTAATCTGGCAAATCCCTCTACAAATCTCCGATAATAGCCCACTAATCCGAGAAAACTCCGGATCTCGGTCACATTCTTTGGAGGAGACCACTTGCTTACCGCTTCGATCTTTGTTGGGTCTACTGAAATTCCATCTTTGGAAACGACATGTCCTAGAAAGTGGACCTTACCTAGCCAAAATTCACATTTGGAGAATTTTGCATATAGCTGATGCTCCTTCAGAATGCGTAACACAATTCGAAGATGCTTCTCATGCTCCTTCCAATCTTTCGAGTATATAAGGATGTCATCGATAAACACAATGACAAACTGATCTAAAAATTCCTCGAATACTCGATTCATCAGATCCATAAAAGCGGCTGGTGCATTCGTTAATCCAAAAGGCATAACGAGAAATTCGTAGTGCCCATATCGTGTTCGGAATGCAGTCTTTGGAATGTCTCTTTCTTTAATTTTTAACTGGTGATAGCCGGATCGAAGATCAATCTTCGAGAAAACGGTGGCTCCTTTTAGCTGATCGAACAAATCATCGATCCTCGGTAGGAGATATTTGTTCTTGATCGTGACTTTGTTGAGCTCACGATAATCTATGCACATTCGGAGGGTTCCATCCTTTTTCTTCACGAAGAGAACTGGAGCTCCCCACGGCGAATAACTAGGCCGTATAAAACCTTTCTCTAATAACTCCTTTAGCTGAGCTTATAATTCTTTAAGCTCGGCCGGTGCCATTCTGTAAGGGGCCTTTGAAATCGGAGACGTTCCTGGCAACAACTCGATTTCGAAGGTAATCTCTCGATCAGGAGGAAGTCCCGGTAATTCTTCTGGAAATACCTCCACGAACTCGTTGATCACTGGTACCTCGTTCGGTTGTAGTTCTACCTTCTTGGTGGTGTCCTTGACATAAGCTAGATATCCGGTACAGCCACTAGATATCAGCTTTCTTGCCCGCAGGGGACTGATCAGCATTTTCGACTGCTTCTGAGAATGCCCTTGATACTCAAACTGGTCTTTTTCTCCAAACTGGAACACTACTTTTTGTCGTCGATAGTCAATGGTCGCTTGATATTTTGCAAGGAAATCCATTCCAAGGATAACGTCATAATCGACTAACTCTAAGACGACTAAGTCAATGTACAACTCCCTATCAGCAACAATTACTGGTACGTGACGTAACCAGCAATCAGATAATAATACCTCACCAGACGGTAAGGTGGTTTTAAACACTTGGCCAATTTTATCCTTGGCATGACTAACTCTTTCTACAAAGCTATGTGAGGCAAATGAATACGATGCACCGGAGTCAAATAAAACAAGTGCAGGGCTTTGGGCGACAAGAAGCTGACCTGTCACCACATTCGAGGTGCCTGCCTCTACATCTTCCCTGGTGTAGGCTAATAGATGTGCCTCGGTCTTTGGTATACTCTCCTGGCGTCCAGGTTGAGTATGCGATCCTTGTATAGCATGGACCTGGCTTGTCTGTCGGGACTGAAAGGATCCCGGCTAGTTCTGTTGGTTGGATGGGCAGACTCTAGCATAATGGCCTTCTCTACCACAAACATAGCATGCGGTATTCCCCAGCTTGCAGTCGCCCTTATGCAGTCTTCCACATTTTGGGCATGGCTGTCGGTTCTGTACTCCTTCTAAGCCTTGCCTTTGCAGAGTGTTGCGAGTATTTTGGCCCTAATTTTCATTTGGGTTTCCCTTTCGCTTATTGGTATTTTGCTGGTTCTGGTTATTTTTCCGACCAGGCTTCATTCCTTGACCAGATTTATTACTTTGGCCAGCTTGGTTGTTCTTCTGAGTCTGCTTCACGAGATCTCTTTCTTTCTTTTTCTCCTCCCAGACTTTTGTTCTTTCTTCCTTAACTCTGTTCAGACGATTCTCGGCCCTCATAGCTCTGCTTACACAGTCTGCTACAGTGGTTGGCAGAGTCTCGCCACTTTCCACATTTAGGGCTATATCCTGTCGGAACATATTGATCATCCTCCGTACCCACTCTTCTTCTGTGGGTACCAAATGTGGACACAGTCGAGCTAATCTGTCGAATTTACGACAGGCTTCAGTCACTGTCATCTCACCTTGCCTCAGCTCATCGAACTCTCTTTGTTGAGCTCGTAGGGTGTCAAGGTTGAAATACTTCCTGTTAAATTCTCCCAGGAAGTCATTCCAGGTCATCCTTCTAACGTCCCTTCGCATCTTTACTGTCTCCCACCAATAACGAGCATCCTTCGTTAATATGCAGGAGGCGCAAAGGACCTTCTCTTGGTCTGTTAGGTCCATAAACTCAAACATAGTCTGCAATGACGCTAACCATTCTTTAGCCTCTAAGGGTTCTATAGATCCCTCAAACTCCTTTGGCTTCATCTTTCGGAACCGTTCATACAATGATCCTTGGTTGGCTCCAGCTCAGGCACCTATTGCTACTTCAGGTACCATTCGGACTGGTGGTGCTACTGGTTCAGGAGCTGGTTGTGGCTCCGGTACTGGTGCTTGAGGTGGAGGGAAATTCGCTTGGGCCCCATTCCTCTGTTCCAGTAACTCTTGCAGTCTCTGGTTCTGTATTTATTGTGCCTCTAGCCGAGCTTGTATGTTGGCTAGGACAGCGGCTAAGTCTGCTTCTTGAGCTTGCTCAGCTCGTGTGCGAACCATGTTGCTGTGTCTGACCTATAACAATAGCGACATGGTTTAGGGCTAAATTAGATATTGATTATCTAAAATTAACTTACTTGGACTGAGCAGGTGCAGATGCTGAGATGTCATGAAAGGTCGATAGTAGAACCGCTCGCTCTGATACCAACTCTTGTGGGCGACCCCTCTAGCTTAGGTCGTCCACCTTATCTTGCTTGCTTTCTTTATTCTTTGCTTAGTCTTACTTAGCTTGCTTGTCTCTATAACTTTCTTCTCCTTGGGGTTTAAAAGATTTGTTCTTGAAAAACTAGGAATATTTTTTTTTCTTTCTTTTTAAACTGGACTGGATGAAACTACTGATTCTTGAAAATTGTGTATACATAAATATATACGTACTACTTAATACTTTTTGTTTTTCCAAAATATATTTTTGGAGTCTTGTTACTTTAAAGTACGTAAAAATAGAAACACACTTTTAAGCTTGTTTCACTACTTTACATATTACACTCTTGCCTTGTCTTTATACATATACCTCACTATTACACTTTCTTTCTTTTACACTTTGAGTACAGCGGAATTCTGCGAAACGGAACCATAACCCGTCCATGACATCGCTGGGATCTGCCTGTCAGTCCGCTACTCTTGCTTCATACTGTTGGTTGTTTTCCTTTATTACCTACAGCACGAATAGACTAATGAGCTAAAGCTCAGTAAGTACAAACATACATACAAGTAAATAAGCTGAATACACCACTCTAGGGTTAGTCAACTTAGGACCAATTATTTTCTTTAGTCCTATACTGCTTGTTCTTTCTATTCTATTTCTTTCTTTTCTTTGCTTTACTTTATCTGCTTAATCTTTCACTTGTGGGCCCGTGGTTGGACGTACCTGGTGCGCGCAGACCAATGGAGATCAGGGGAGCAACCCACCGATCAACCCTAAGGTCATCTCTGGACTACTGACCTTATAGGTAGTAAGTCATGCCATAAACTACCTCATTATTAACGAGGCAGCGCCACACTTCTGGGGTGGAGGCAGGAAGTTAAGCCATAAACTACCTCATTATTAACGAGGCAGCGCCACACTTCTAGGGTGGAGGCTATCTAGGAACCTCACAACTGGGGAGGCCGGTACGCCAACCTTAACTTTTAAGTCTTATTATTTGACTTATCTTATTCCTCTTTTCTGTTTCTGATCTTGCTTACTATTCTCGTGAACATGTTAGTATCATGTCACAAACTAAATAGCTTAAATGTATATATATAACACAACTCTATGGTAAGTCCATTCGTGAGTAGACAAATAAATGTCTGTGTGGCAGCTCGCCCCTTGTGGAGATCATACAATACTATTACAGTTGAGCTTTATCGCTAACTGCGATAGATTGTACTCTCATGGGTCGCCGGCTTATCTCTCTACTCTTTTTAAATCATGACGTTTTTGGGGAAAAAATTTTTTTTTCTTTAAACATCATATAAAATCTTCTTCCACTATTTACTTTGTTGATAAGTACAAAGTAATATAAATAATACAGTACTTTTGTAAAATATATATATAATTACAAAAGAGCTGTTTCCCTTTTTTTTTTTTCTTCACTTTAACGCTCAGCGGGAAGACTCTGGCAGTACCATATCCCTCGCCCAGTTATCCCATTTGACACGCGCCATCCCGTCCGCATCCAGTCAAACAAGCTACTGAGTTGGTCGCTTACCTGCAACATTAGCAAAAATGGTGAGCTACAGGCTCAGTAAGTTCAAACATGCAAGAAATAAAATTTCTATGAATAGACTATTCATCATGAATAGTACAATTGACCACTATTCATACGTGAATAGTAACTTGACCACTATTCATGTGAATAGTAAGTTTGACCACAACACTGTCTCACACTAGTACATCTACCGCGATGTTAGTGCTCTCACTAAACTGTCTTATGCTCAATTATGGCACAGTTTCAGTTTTAGGTCATTATCTTTGATTACGTTCTGGTTTTGAGCTCAGGTTGGCAGTACCATTTAAGTGCGCATGACTGGGAGCGGTACATTAGTGCTGACCTCCACAGCCTTAATCCCATAGCCCCGAAGGCAAAGTTTTATATGACTGGGAGCGGTACATCAGTGCTGACCTCCACAGCCTTATCTCATAGCCCCGAAGGCAAAATAGTACCACCCTGTACGGAAGGCTGGTACGCCAGAAAGTGGTTTCATTACCGACTTTTTAACATTCTAACCCGGTGACTTCACATTGCCCCGTGGTTAGGAATGGTTCACATTTTAATTTTTTGGTGAGTGAGTTTTATTAACTTCGCTCTAGTGCCCGAAGCACAATTAACCATGTGTCCCATTCTTATAGTGCCCGTAGCACATTTTGTCTCTCTCTCTATTCTATCATAGTACCCGTAGCACATATGTACCTAACTTATAGTTAGTACATTAAAGTTAGCACAATATTGCTATATGTTGCAGACAGGTAAATGTCTGAACTTACCTTATCAGACTGTTCCCTTTCTCTCTCTTGGATCTTGAATCGCCTTCCTTGTAGGCCGATTTTGGGATCCTACAGACAAAACTATGTCTGTTAATTTCTTTCCCATTTATAGCTTTTATTTTTCATTAAAAAGCTTAAATAAAACCTATTTATAACTTTTTAGGTTTTATTTATTATTTTCACCATTTTCCCCCAACTTTTATAAAATTACGATTTTGCCCCAATATTTTGGCAAAATTGCAGTTTTGCCCCTGACGGAATTTTATCGATCCAGACTGCATTTTTGGCTCTCAGGAACTTTTCTGATTTTTTTCTAATCATTACCGGGTTCGTTTCTATTTTATTTTCACTTTTTGTTTTCCCGGCCCTCGGGAAGCACTATTCCGACCCTTACGTCGGTTTAGCGATTTTCTATCGTTTCGGAGTCTCAAATGGACGTTTCACTAGTATTTAAAACGTTCATCTAGACTTTCCCGACCTAGGTCTCTGAGGCTCGGGTTTTCCATTCCCGACTCGGACCTTTATTTTATTTCCAAAAACGCCCCCCCCCTCGGGGTCGGTTTTTCAATTTCACTCACGTTTTTCATTTTCAAGGGGACGGGTTACTATTCACGACCCACCCCTTAAATTTTCCTTATTCACTTTTCCATTAGGGACTCGGGTTTCCGTCCCGGCCCTAACTTTTATTTTAAATTCCTATTTTACCCCGAATGCCGTTTTTGAAATTTCGGCAGCATTTCGGCGTAATTTTAAGGCTTCCGGCGTTAGGTACGCCTCGAACCGTATGTACCTGCCACGTACTATACCACAAGCCTATTTTATGTAAAAGTTTTCCAAACTTTTACATAAAAACCCACAAAATTCCAATTCCACATTATCACCCACATAACAAAATTTTTTCACAATTTTACCCTTAATTTGGTTTCGGTTTTAACAACCAAACCGAACCAAATTTTGTCAAACTTTCACCACACTTTAGGCCATTCAAATGTCACATTTTTAACACATTTTCAAGCCCATTTTCTTTGCATTTTCAACCAATTTCTTAGGGTTTTTACCCTTATACAACCCACGGCCAAAGAATGAAAACATGCCAAAAAAATTTTGTTTCATTCTTTCCATTATAAATTTATCATTTGCATATTGAAATGCATAATTCCAATCAACCAATTACCACATAAAACATGCAAAAATTTTCTTCCAAACCATTAACAACCCCACGGCCATTTAATGGAATTCACACCAAGAAATTTTTTTCAAACTTTTCACAATGAATTCATGCTTTATTCTTCACAAATTTAAACTTGGAAGCAAGTTAGAAATTAAACCACAAACTTTTCTCATTGGTTACTCAAGGTAACCCACGGATTTTCCTTTGAAAAACCAACCAAAATTTGGTTTTTCTTTAAACAAATTACATGGTTCTCTTACTTATTACAACCTTAACAAAACCCAACATCAAATCCATGAAAAACAACCAAAAATTTTCCATCTTTTACTCACTATTCACCCACGGATTTCATTGAAAAAAAACCATGAAAAATTCAAGTGCAAGGGAAGTTACCTTGGTCTAATGCTTCCTTTGTCTTCTAGGAACACTTTGCCACTCCTTTTTGTGAAGAAAAGTTGAAGAAAATCTTGGTTCTCCTTTGGTAGCTCACGTAGACACCATGGGATAAACTTAGTAAATTTTTGTTATGGCTTTTGGCTTGAAAATGAACTTCGGCCACTTTATCACATTTTGCCGACTTAACCATGCAAGAAAGCCAATTAATTTGGCTCTAAACCAATCAAAATTTGACATCTTTCCAAGCCATTTCTTTCCATAATTTTCAAAAATTAAAAAGGGTGAATTTTGGCCAAATCTTGGCCTTTAGATCAAAAGGTGATTAAATCCAAGCCTTTAATGCCACCAACCACCTTATTTCTTTCCTTTAATAATCTTGATTTATGATGTCATAATTGCAAAAGTGAAAGTTGACTTTGACTTTCACTATTCACATTAATTCGACTACTTTTTGACCGATACCGGTTCGAGCCGAAATTTTCCTGAAATCGTCCCGGCATGTTCCTGAGGTCTCCTGTGCAGTCGGATCAATTTAATCTGCTTCCATTTGATCAAAATCAATCCCGGAAGTTTACCGTCTTTTATTGCTCCGGTTAGGGTTTTCAATGCCGATTTTGGCACCGTTTCACCTGTTTCAACTCAGTGAATTTTTCCAACACTGAATTCTTACTCGTCAGTATTGTTAGAACATTTTCACATATTCTAAACAATATAAACACATTTATTTTACTCTTTAAATAGTACAAATTGTTATATACATGCAATTGTACATTTTTCATTCGAGAACTTGCCTGAATTTCCCGGTTTTCACAGTCTGTACTTACCTTATCAATCTCTTCTCCTTTTCTCTCTAGGATCGTTGATCGCCCTCCTTGTAGGTCGATTTTTGGATCCTACAGACAAACTGTCTGTTAATTTCATTTCCATTTATAGCTTTTATTTTTCATTAAAAAAGCTTAAATAGAACCTATTTACAACTTTTTGGGCTTTATTTATCATTTTCCCAAATTTTTCCAACTTTTGCAAAATTACGATTTTACCCCTATATTTTGGTAAAATTGCAGTTTTGCCCCTGACGGAATTTTATTGATCCAGACTGCATTTTTGGCCCTCAGGAACTTTTCTGACTCTTTTCTAATCATTACCGGGTTCGCTTCTATTTTATTTCCATTTTTCACTTTCCCGACCCTCGGGAAGCACTATTCCGACCCTTACGTCGGTTTAGTGATTTTCTATCGTTTCGGAGCCTCAAATGGACGTTTCACTAGTATTTAAAACGTTCATCTAGACATTCCCGACCTAGGTCTCCGAGGCTCGGATTTTCCGTTCTCGACTCGAACCTTTATTTCATTTCCAAAAACGCCCCCCCCCTCGGGGTCGGTTTTCCGTTTCACTCGCATTTTACATTTTTAGGCGACGGGTTACTATTCACGAACCACCCCTTAGGTTTTCCTTATTCAATTTTCCGTTAGGGACTCGGGTTTCCGACCCGACCCTAAACTTTTATTTTTAATTCCTATTTTACCCCGAAAGCCGTTTTCGAAATTTCGGCAGCATTTCGGTGTAATTTTAAGGCTACCGGCGTTAGGTACGCCTCGAACCATATGTACCTGCCACGTACTATACCACAAGCCTATTTTATGTAAAAGTTTTCCAAACTTTTACATAAAAGCTCACAAATTTCCAATTTCACATTTTTAACCACATTACAAAATTTTTTCACAATTTTACCCTTAGTTTTGGTTTCGGTTTTCACCACCAAACCGAACCAAAATTTCTCAAACTTTTCAACCACTTTTTAGGCTATTCAATGCCATTTTTCTAACACTTTTTCAAGCCCATTTCCTTGTACTTTTCAACCAAATTCTTAGGGTTTTTAAGCCTCCCATAACTCACGGCCACATTAAGAAAACACATGCCATCATTTTTGTTTCATGCTTTCAATCAAAATTTCATCATTCACATCATAAAATGCATAATTTCAATTAACCAAACATCATATGAAACATGCAAAATTTTCACCAAAACCCTAAGTATTTCCCACGGCCACTTTAGGTAATGTACAACAAAATTTTTTTTCAAACTTTTCCATAATGAAATTCATGCTTTATTCTTCACCAATTTCAACTTAGAAAGCATGTTAGCAATTAACCACAACTTTTTTCTCATTGGTTACCTAAGGTAACCCACGGATTTTCCTTTGAAAAATCAACCAAAATTTGGTTTTTCTTTAAACAATTTACATGGTTTTCTTACTTATTACAACCTCAACAAAACCCTTCATCAACTTAATGAAAAACAACCAAAAATTTTCCATCTTAATTCACTATTCACCCCACGGTTTTCATGAAGAAAAACCAAGAAAATTTTCAATCCAAGGGAAGTTACCTTGTTCACTTTCTTCCTGTGTCTTCAAGTGATGTTTTGCCACACATTTTGTATAGAAAACTTGAAGAAATAGCTTAGTTCTCCTTTGGTCACTCACGGCTCACCATGGAGAATAACTTAGAAAATTTTCTTTGGTTGTTTGCTTGAAAATTGGCTTCGGCCACTTTATTCCCAAACTTGCCGACTTATGCATGGAAGAAAGCCAATTAATTTGGCCTTTAACCAATCAAATTTCAACACCTTTCCACCTAATTCTTTCCACCTTTTTCAAAAATTAAAAATGGTTAATTTTGGTCAAATCTTGGCCTTTAGATCAAAAGCAAATTAAATCATGGCCATTCATCCTACCTAACACTATATTTCTTTCCATTTGGTAAATGGATTTATGATGTCATAAATGCAAAAGTGAAAGTTGACTTTGACTTTCACTATTCACATTAATTCGACTACTTTTTGACCGATGCCGGTTCGAGCCGAAATTTTCCTGAAATCGTCCTGGCGTGTTCCTGAGGTCTCCTGTGCAGTCGGATCAATTTAAATTGCTTCCGTTTGATCAAAATCAATCCCGGAAGTTTACCGTCTTTTTGAGCTCCGGTTAGGGTTTCAATGCCGGTTTTGGCACCGTTTCAACTCGGTGAATTTTTCCAACACTGAATTCTTACTCGTCAGTATTGTTAGAACATTTTAATATATTCTAAACAATATAAATACATCTATTTCACTCTTTAAATAGTACAAATTATTATATACATATATTTGTACTTTTCTTACTGTGCTCTTACTTTGACTTGCCATATTCTTATCTTTATACTGTTCAGATACCGAAACTACTCCTTTTTGAGCGTTTTGGGCCTGAATTCACTTTCTTACTCATATACTTTATTCTCTACTTATTTTTGGAGATTTTAATTTCCTCCAAAACATTTATTTATTTCTATCAACACTATAATTTGTCTAATTACAACCATAGTGTTTCTTTACATTCTTACTTACAGAACTCATAGAAAACCCTAGATTAAATTAGGTCACACCGCTAAAATTCTCTGGTCGTCACAAATTGTGCTTCGGGCACTAGAGCGAGGTTAATAAAACTCACTCAACTAAAATTAAAATGTGAACCATTCCTAACCACGGGACAATGTGAAGTCACCGGGTTAGAATGTTAAAAAGTCGGTAATGAAACCACTTTCTGGCGTACCAGCCTTCCGTATAGGGAGGTACTTTTGCCTTTGGGGCTATGAGATAAGGCTGTGGAGGTCAGCACTGATGTACCGCTCCCAGTCATGTACAATTTTGCCTTCGGGGCTATGAGAATAAGGCTGTGGAGGTCAGCACTAATGTACCGCTCCCAGTCATGAGCACTTAAATGGTACTGCCAACCTGAGCTCAAAACCAGAACGTAATCAAAGATAATTACCTAAAACTGAAACTGTGCCATAATTGAGCATAAGACAGTTTAGTGAGAGCACTAACATCGCTGTAGATGTACTAGTGTGATACAGTGTTGTGGTCAATCTTACTATTCACGTATGAATAGTGGTCAATGGTACTATTCATGATAAATAGTACTATTCATAGAAATTTTATTTCTTGCATGTTTGAACTTACTGAGCCTGTAGCTCACCATTTTTGCTAATGTTGCAGGTAAGCGACCAGCTCAGTAGCTTGTTTGACTGGATGCGGACGGGATGGCGCGTGTCAAATCGGATAACTGGGCGAGGGATATGGTCCTGCCAGAGTCTTTCCGCTGAGCGATAAAAAGGGAAGAAAAAAAAAAGAAACAGTCTTTTGTAATGTTATATATTTACGAAAGTACTGTAATATGTAAATTACTTTGTACTTGCCAACAAAGTAAATAGTGGGAAATGTTTACATGATGTTTAAAGAAAAAAAAAATTTTCCCTAAAAACGTCATGATTTAAAAAGAGAGAGAGATAAGCCGGCGACCCATGAGAGTACAATCTATCGCAGTTAGCGATAAAGCTCAACTGTAATAGTATTGTATGATCTCTACGAGGGGCGGGCCGCCACAGTTGGTATCAGAGCGGGTTTACGGCTGGTGTAGTCTAGAATACCAACTGCTGCCACAGTTGGTATCAGAGCAAGGTTTGCGACTGATTTGGTTTTGAATACCAACTGCCGCCACAATTGGTATCAGAGCGGAATTACGGTTGATTTAGTTAGAATGCCAACGGCTGTCACAGTTGGTATATCAGAGCAGTGTGACCATATCCTGATTTGACACTTTGCGCATCCTGTACCGCTATCCAAGTAAGTAGTTTACTTAAGTTCAATTAATTATTTTCTTATATGAAAATAATTATGTTATAGGTAGCAAGATGACTAGACCTCCATATGTGAGACCACCGCTACCACGACCGAGAGGAGTATTACAGGTATGGACGAGGTCTATTGTGAGGCCGTCTATGTCCCAACGACCGGTAGTTGGACCCCTGGTGCCTGAGAGACCTCCGGTACCAATACCAGCATCAGTGCCAGCGCCAGTAGATATTGTACAGCCACGACCGATAGTTCATCCACCGGTGGTAGTGGACATTCCAGTTGTTGGTGGACGCCAACATATTGGAGTGAGAGTTTCGGCTCGGGCAGTACAGGCATTCAGAGCCAGCAGTCCTCCTATTTTTGATGGTGGACGACAGTCGATGGAGACGAAGGACTGGCTCCATGCTATCGAGAGGATCATGGTGATATGTGACATCGATCGAGATATGTGGATCCAGTTGGCCGTCAGTATGTTTCAGGGAGATGCTCGAGTGTTCTGGCAGTATTGCGACCAGGAGATTTTATTAGGATTCAGTTGGGCTGAGTTCTGTCAGCGATTGACTGATCAGTTTCCGCCTAGGGATCCAACACCTGCTCTAGCACCTCCAGAGAGACGAGAGGCTGATACACCTACGTATCCCGGATTCGATGAGGTTAGGGATTACATTCTCCAGACTGAGAGGATGGTCATGTTGTCTGGTGAGACAGTGATGTCTTACGCAGCACGGTTTGAGGAGACCATTCGGAGGAGATGTCCGTTGGCCAACCTTACTGAAGCAAACTGTTGTGAGCTGTTCTGGAAAGGTTTACCCTTGGAGTTGAGACAAAGGGTAATCAAGCCGTTTCCTCCGACGCTTCAAGAGTTCGTGGTAACGATCAGGACGATCGAGAGAGAGATTCTGATTGAGCATCTGACGCAGAGTCGACGAGAGACACTGGGTCAAGATGAGATGTTTGCACGCATCTTCGGACCGAGGAGAATGGTGAATGATCATGAGGCCGGACCGTCTAGACCGCGAAGAGGCGATGACTCAGGACAAGGAGCATTGCCTAGGGGCGGTGACGATTTAGATGATACCGATGACGATGAGGATCCGGAAGAATATCCTCTAGTCCCAGACACAGGGGATGCGTGACCAGTAGATATGTATACATGTACATAAGTAGCTATTAGAGAAAAGCTCTTTTGTATAGACTTGTGGCCATTTTGTACCTCAGCCTGATGTATATATATGACTGGTGATGATTATGTATGACATATAAATGTTTTGCTATGAATAAAATATCAAAATGGCTATATGTTGTACGATGATGTGGCTTTACATTACCCTAAACTTCGTGAATTGATATGATTTTACGAATGTGGTTATGGAAAAGCTAACGGTGAATTATTGTGCCATAATAGGACAATAGGCAAGATGGTGGATTTGCGTAATCGACTAGAAGGACGAGAGCGACGTCCTAATGTTATGGAAAGACTGGATCAGATACAAGCTCTGCTAGAAGCTCAGATGCAAGAAAATGCTAATCTGAGGCGACGGGTAGAGGAGCTAGAACAGAGACAAGGCTCTGAGGGTACCCAAGTAGAACAACAAGCTGAGGTAGATCCGGTTATCCCTCCAGCTGCGGTACATGAGAGAGCTCCTGAACCTTAACCAGTATTAAACCTGGAACCCCTCTATGAAAGATTCAGGCGTATGAGGCCACCAGAATTTGAAGGGTCTACAAATCCTCTAGAGGCTGAAGACTGGTTGTCGTCATTACAAGTGATTATGGAATTCATGAACCTAACCGACAGGGAGAAGGTTGCATGTGCGTCTTTTGTGCTGAGAAAAGATGCTCGTTTTTGGTGGGACACTGTACGAATGAGAAGAGATGTGTCTACCATGAGTTGGGCGGAATTTCTGGAAGAATTTAACCAGAAATATTACGACCCTGCATCTCTAAGACAGCAACAGAAAGAATTCTCAGAGTTGACACAAGGGAACATGTCGGTAAGCGAAGTCTGCCGAAAGTTCGATCAGCTATCCCGTTTATGTTCCTATGTAGTCCCTACTGAGAGGGAAAAGATACAGAAAATGATCGGGATGTTCAGGCCAGAAATTGCTGCATTGGTAGATACTGGACAAGTGCCACCTACTTCTGTAGCCGACTGTGTGAGTAGAGCCATCAGGGCTGAGTTTCATGTAGCCCGACAGAAAGAGGAGAGAGAGAAGCACTGGGAGGCCAAGAAGAAGGAGAGGGCTTTGGCGAAGTCTCCACAAGCTGGGCAATCGAGCAAGCCAAATCAGAATGCTAAACCAAGCCAGGGTAATAATCAAGGATCCCAGCAAAATAAGAGAAAAGGCAATTTTTCTGGGAATCGCCAGGGAAATAATCGAAACCAGCAGCGAAGAATAGCTGGTAATGCGGAATCCAACGTGCAAAATTGTCCTACATGCGGGAAGAGACATTCTGGGCAATGCAGATTTGGGCCACTTGTTTGTTATGAATGTGGAAAGGAAGGCCATTATGCCAGGAACTGTCCAAATAGGTAGGGTGGACAAGGCACTTCCCAACCGCACCAGACACGCCCACAAGCTCATTCCTTTCAAGCCAGAGTGGAAGAGTCACTAGTGAGGCCGCAACGCCAGGAGCGAATGTCACGTGCTGATGCTCGTGTGATGGCCTACAGTAAAGAGGATGCAGAGGCAGGAACATCAAACGTGGTGACAGGTCAGCTTCCTGTCGCTAGTCATGTAGCCTCTGTACTATTCGATTCTGGTGCTACGCATTCTTTTGTTTCCTATGCATTTGCTGACAAGATAGGACTTCCTAAGGACAATATGGGAAGGGTATTTAAGACAGCTTTACCCTCTGGGGAAGTATTGTTGTCCAAATACTGGCTACCTCATGTACCAGTATATGTGGCAAATAGGGAACTATATGCGGAGTTGATCGTGATGAAGATCATGGATTATGATGTGATTCTAGGCATGGATTTCCTAGGGAAATACCAAGCTACGATCGAGTGCCGAAATTGAAAGATAGTATTCCAACCCGAGGAAGAAGAGAGTTTCGAATATGTCGATACTTCTCGAAGACCCGAGAAGATGATGATCAGTTCCCTGAGAGCAAGCAAGCTGATAGCCAGTGGTTGCATAGGATATCTGGCATATATGGTGGATACTATAGAGGAACAGAAGCTTCAACCTGAAGATGTTCCTGTTGTTAATGAATTTCTTGACATATTTCCGGAAGAGTTACCAGGGATACCTCCAGAGAGAGAAATCTCGTTCGAAATTGAGTTGATGCCTGGAACAGCACCTATTTCCAAAGCACCATACCGTATGCCTCCAGTGGAGTTAAAGGAGCTGCAGGTACAATTGAAGGAGCTTTTGGATAAGGGATTCATCAGGCCGAGTTTTTCTCCATGGGGTGCACCTGTGTTATTCGTCAAGAAAAAGGATGGAACATTCCGACTGTGCATTGATTACCGGGAGTTGAATAAGGTTACGATCAAAAATAGGTATCCGTTACCTAGAATTGATGACCTATTCGACCAGTTAAAAGGCGCAGCGGTATTTTCCAAGATCGACTTACGGTCAGGATATCACCAGTTGAGAATTAAAGAAAGTGATATTCCTAAGACGGCGTTTAGGACTCGTTATGGGCACTACGAGTTCCTTGTGATGCCATTCGGATTGACAAATGCGCCGGCAGCGTTCATGGATTTGATGAACAGAATTTTTAAAGAGTATTTGGATAAGTTTGTCATTGTATTCATTGATGACATTCTTATATACTCAAAGACTCATGAGGAGCACAAGGAGCATCTGAGGATCGTGCTGAATACGATAAGGAAGCATCAATTGTATGCCAAATTCTCAAAATGTGAGTTTTGGCTGGACAGAGTACATTTCCTCGGACATGTTGTATCCCAGGAAGGTATTGCTGTAGATCCGACGAAGGTAGAGGCAATTAACCAGTGGCCTGCACCCAAGAGTGTGACTGAAATACGCAGTTTCTTGGGATTGGCTGGTTATTATCGGCGATTTGTAGAGGGATTCGCGCGGCTAGCTGCACCTCTTACTGCTCTTACACGCAAAGAAAGGAAGTACGAGTGGACTACGGAATGCGAAAGAAGCTTCCAGGAGTTAAAGAGGCGACTGACAAGCGCACCAATCCTTACGCTTCCCACTGAAGGGGAGAAGTTTGTGATCTACAGTGATGCATCAAAAATAGGATTGGGAGTAGTCCTGATGCAAGACGGCAAGGTGATTGCCTATGCTTCCCGTCAATTAAAGGAGCATGAAAGGAATTATCCTACGCATGACCTTGAACTTGCTGCAGTAGTGTTCGCACTTAAAATTTGGTGACACTATCTTTATGGAGCTCAATGTCAGATTTTCACTGATCACCAAAGCCTAAAGTATTTCTTCACTCAAAAAGAGCTCAATATGTGGCAAAGGCGATGGTTGGAACTGGTGAAGGATTATGATTGTGAAATCCTATACCATCCAGGGAAGGCCAACCGTGTAGCGGATGCTTTAAGTAGAAAGTCTACCATATCGCACCAGCTACCGATAAACAGGCTTCCAAAGCCATTGCAGCAAGAGATAAATTCTTTGAACTTGGAGCTGATATCTAGAAGACTAGCTGCACTCCAAGTGGAATCATCGCTATTTGAGGATATAAAGGAAGCTCAGAGGCGAGATCCAATGATAACAAGTTCTCAAGAAGGAATTTCCAAGGATGGAATGATCCTTTATCAAGGAAGAATAAATGTTCCAGTTGATGAAGAACTTAAAAGACGGATCATGTCAGAAGCCCATAAGACACCCTATTCGGTTCATCCCGGAGCTAGCAAGATGTATCAGGACTTGAAGTTACAGTTCTGGTGGAAAGGGATGAAGAACAATATAGCGAAATTCGTGAGCAGATGCATGACCTGTCAAAGAATCAAAGCGGAACATAAACATCCAGCGGGAAGATTGGAACCGTTAGAGATTCCTGAATGGAAATGGGAACACATTACGATGGATTTTGTAGTGGGACTCCCAAAAACCCAAGAAGGTTATGATGCCATTTGGGTTATTGTGGATAGACTGACCAAGACGGCACGGTTTATAGCTGTCAAGATGACCTTTTCGTTGGAAAAGTTTGCTCAGCTGTACGTAACTCATGTCGTCAGACTACATGGAGTACCAAAATCCATTGTATCAGATCGAGATGCACGATTCACTTCGAATTTTTGGAAGTGTGTGCAAGAGGCCATGGGTACTGAATTGAGACTCAGTACGGCTTTTCATCCGCAAACAGACGGACAGTCGGAGCGGACAATTCAGACGTTAGAGGACATGCTTCGAGCTTGTGTTATGGATTTTGCGGGAAATTGGAACGAGAAGTTACCATTGATTGAATTCTCGTACAATAATAGTTACCAAGCTTCTATAGGCATGGCACCTTACAAGGCTTTGTATGGACGGAAGTGCAGATCACCATTACACTGGTATGATTTGCGAGAGAAGCAGTTGGATAAGACGGATTTCATAAAAGAGACTTCCGATGCAGTTGCTAGAATTCGGCGTCAAATGAAAATTGCGCAAAGCCGACAAAAGAGTTATGCGGACAAGAGGCGAAGATCCTTGGAGTTTGATGAAGGAGACTTCGTATTTCTCAAGGTATCACCCATGAAGGGGATTATGCGGTTCGGTAAGAAGGGGAAACTAAGTCCAAGATATATTGGACCTTATGAAATTATCGAACGCATTGGAAAGGGCGCTTACATATTAGCGCTACCTCCAGAATTGTCGGCAGTGCACAATGTATTTCATGTGTCGATGCTGAGAAAATATATACCAGATCCGTCCCATGTGTTGAAGCATGAGCCTATTCAAATCCACGAGGATTTGACATATGAGGAACAGCCTATTCGAGTACTAGCTCGTGAAGAGAAAGTACTGAGGAATAAGGTAATCCCACTAGTGAAGATTTTGTGGAAAAATCACAACATTGAAGAAGCTACGTGGGAACGAGAAGACGAGATGAGGAGTTTATACCCCCATTTGTTCTAATTTTCGAGGACGAAAATTTTATAAGGAGGGGTGAATGTGACAACCGGGAAATTCAGGCAATTCTCGGATAAAAATGTACAATTGTATGTATATAACAATTTGTACTATTTAAAGAGTGAAATAAATATATTTATATTGTTTAGAATATATGAAAATGTTCTAACAATATTGATAAGTAAGAATTCAGTATTGGAAAAATTCACTGAGTTGAAACGGGTAAAACGGTGCAAAACCGGCATTGAAAACCCTAACCGGAGCAATAAAAGACGGAAAACTTCCGGGATTAATTTTGATCAAACGGAAGCAATTTAAATTGATCCGACTACACAGGAGACCTCAGGAACACGCCGGGACGATTTCAGGAAAATTTCGGCTCGAACCGGTATCGGTCAAAAAGTAGTCGAATTAATGTGAATAGTGAAAGTCAAAGTCAACTTTCACTTTAGCATTTATGACATCATAAATCAAGATTAATAAATGAAAGAAATAAGGTGGTTGGTGGAATTAAAGGCCATGATTCATCCACTTTTTGATATAAAGGCCAAGATTTGGCCAAAATTTACCCTTTTTAAATTTTGAAAAATGTGGAAAGAAATGGTGATGAAAGGTGTCTAAATCTCATTGGCTAATGACCAAATTAATTGGTCTTTTAGTGGCATAAGTCGGCCACTTTTGGAGCAAAAAGCCGAGACCCCATTTCATGCAAACAAACCAAAAGAAAAATTTTGCTAAGTTTCTTCCATGGTGTGCCGTGAGTGACCCAAGGGAAACCAAGCTTTTTCTTCAAAATTTCTTCACAAAAAGAGTGCCAAAGTGTTCTTAGAAGACAAAGGAAGCATTAGACCAAGGTAATTCCCTTTTTGCACTTAATTTTTCATGGTTTTTCTTCATAAAATCCGTGGGTGAATAGTGAGAAAAAGATGGAAAATTTTTGGTTGTTTTCCATTGAATTGATGTTGGGTTATGTTAAGGATGAAATAAGGAAGAAAACCATGTAATTTGTTTAAAGAAAAACCAAAATTTTGTTGGTTTTTCAAGGGTAAATCCGTGGGTTACCTTGAGTAATCTATGAGAAAAATTTATGGTTTAATTGTTAACTTGCTTCCAAGTTTAATTTGGTGAAGAATAAAGCTTGTATTTCATTGTGGAAAGTTTGAAAAAAAATTTTGGTATGCATTTTCATAAGGTGGCCGTGGGGTTTCCTAATGGTTTGGGAGAAAAATTTGCTTGATTTATGTAGTATTTGGTTGATTGGAATTATGCATTTTAATATGCAAAAGATGAATTTATAATTGAAAGAATGAAACAAAAAGAATTGGCATGTTTTTCATTCAAAGGCCGTGGGTTATAACCCTAGGAAATTTGGTTGAAAATGCCAAGAAAATGGGCTTGAAAATGTGTTAAAAATATATCATTGAATGGCCTAAAGTGTGGTGAAAGTTTGACAAAAATTTGGTTCGGGTTGATTGTGAAAACCGAAACCAAATTAAGGGCAAAATTGTGAAAAAAATTTTGTAATGTGGGTGATAATGTGAAATTGGAATTTTGTGAGCTTTTATGTAAAAGTTTGGAAAACTTTTACATAAAAATAGGCTTGTGGTATAGTACGTGGCAGGTACATACGGTTCGAGGCTGTGACGACCAGAGAATTTTAGCGGTGTGACCTAGTTTAATCTAGGTTTTTCTATGAGTTCTGTGAGTAAGAATGTAAAGAAACACTATGGTTGTAATTAGACAAATTATAGTGTTGATAGAAATAAATAAATGTTTTGGAGGAATTAAAATCTCCAAAAATAAGTAGAGAATAAAGTATCTGAGTAAGAAAGTGAATTCAGGCCCAAAACGCTCAAAAAGGAGTAGTTTCGGTATCTGAACAGTATAAAGATAAGAATATGGCAAGTCAAAGTAAGAGCATAGTAAAAAAAAGTACAAATATATGTATATAATGATTTGTACTATTTAAAGAGTGAAATAGATGTATTAATATTGTTTAGAATATATTAAAATGTTCTAACAATACTGACGAGTAAGAATTCAGTGTTGAAAAAATTCACTGAGTTGAAACGGGTGAAACGGTGCCAAAACCGGCATTGAAAACCCTAACCGAGCCAATAAAAGACGGTAAACTTCCGGGATTTATTTTGATCAAACGGAAGCAGATTAAATTGATCCGACTGCACAGGAGACCTCAGGAACACGCCGGGACGATTTCAGGAAAATTTCGGCTCGAACCGGCATCGGTCAAAAAGTAGTCGAATTAATGTGAATAGTGAAAGTCAAAGTCAACTTTCAATTTTGCAATTATGACATCATAAATCAAGAATTATAAATAAAGGAAATATGGTGGTTGGTGGAATGAAAGGCCATGATTCATTTAGCTTTTGATCTAAAGGCCAAGATTTGGCCAAAAATATACCTTTTTAATTTTTGAAAAAGGGAGAAAGTATTAGGGTGAAAGGTGTCTAATTTTGATTGGTGGATAGCCAAATTAATTGGCCTTTCTTGTTGCATAAGTCGGCAACTTTGAGACATAATGGCCGAGACCAAATTTCACGCAAAAAACTAAGAGAAAAATTTGCTAAGGCATTTCCATGGTGTCTACGTGAGCCACCCAAGGAGAACTAAGATTTTCTTCAACTTTTCTTCACAAAAAAAAAGAGTGTCAAAGTGTTCCTAGAAGACAAAGGAAGCATTAGACCAAGGTAACTCCCTTTTTCACTTAATTTTTCATGGTTTTTCTTCATAAAATCCGTGGGTGAATAGTGATAGGAAGATGGAAAAATTTTGGTTGTTTTTCATGGAAATTGATGTTGGGTTTTGTTAACGATGAAATAAGGAAGAAAACCATGTAATTTGTTTAAAGAAAAACCAAAATTTTGTTGGTTTTTCAAGGAAAAATCCGTGGGTTACCATGGGTAATCAATGAGAAAATTGTGTGGTTTATGTGTTAACATGCTTCCAAGTTGAATTTTGTTAAGAATAAAGCATGAATTTCATTATGGAAAAGCTTGAAAAAAAAAATTTTGGTGTGCATTGCTTAATGAGGCCGTGGGCTTCCTAACTGCAATTTTGCCAAAATATAGGGGCAAAATCGTAATTTTGTAAAAGTTGGGGAAAATTAGGCAAATGATAAATAAAGCCCAAAAAGTTGTAAATAGGTTCTATTTAAGCTTTTTAATGAAAAATAAAAGCTATAAATGGAAATGAAATTAACAGACAAAGTTTGTCTGTAGGATCCAAAAATCGACCTACAAGGAGGGCGATCAAAGATCCTAGAGAGAAAAAGAGAAGAGATTGATAAGGTAAGTACAGACATTTAATTGTCTACTCACGAATGGACTTACCATAAAGTTGTGTTATATATATATACACATTTAAGCTATTCAGTTTGTGACATGATACTAACATGTTCACGAGAATAGTAAGCAAGATTAGAAAAAGAAAAGAGGAATAAGTTAAGTCAAATAATAAGACTTAAAAGTTAAGGTTGGCGTACCGGCCTCTCCAGTTGTGAGGTTCCCAGATAGCCTCCACCCCAGTTGTGTGGCGCTGCCTCGTTAATAATGAGGTATTTTATGGCTTAACTTCCTGCCTCCACCCCAGTTGTGTGGCGCTGCCTCGTTAATAATGAGGTAGTACATGGCATGACTTACCACCTATAAGGTAAGTAGTCCAGAGATGACCTTAGGGTTGATCGGTGGTGTGACAACCGGGAAATTCAGGCAATTCTCGGACGAAAATGTACAATTGCATGTATATAACAATTTGTACTGTTTAAAGAGTGAAATAAATGTATTTATATTGTTCAGAATATGTGAAAATGTTCTAACAATACTGACGAGTAAGAATTCAGTGTTGGAAAAATTCACTGAGTTGAAACGGGTGAAACGGTGCCAAAATCGGCATTGAAAACCCTAACCGAGCCAATAAAAGACGGTAAACTTCCGGGATTGATTTTGATCAAACGGAAGCAAATTAAATTGATCCGACTGCACAGGAGACCTTAGGAACACGCCGGGACGATTTCAGGAAAATTTCGGCTCGAACCGGCATCGGTCAAAAAGTAGTCGAATTAATGTGAATAGTGAAAGTCAAAGTCAACTTTCACTTTTGCATTTATGACATCATAAATCAAGTTTATTAAATGGAATAAATAAGGTGGTTGGTGGCATTAATGGCTAGGATTTAATCACCTTTTGATCTAAAGGCCAAGATTTGGCCAAAAATTACCATTTTTAATTTTTGAAAAATGGGGAAAGAAATGGCTTGAAAGATGTCAAATTGTCATTGGTTTAGAGCCAAATTAATTGGCTTTTGGTTTGCATAAGTCGGCAAAACATTTACAAAGTGGCCGAAACCAAAATTTCAAGCCAAAAGCCATAAGAAAATTTTTCTAACTTCCTTCCATGGTGGCTACGTGAGGGACCAAGGGAAACCAAGTTTTATCTTCAACATTTCTTCACAAAAAGTGTGTCAAAACACTCCTAGAAGACAAAGGAAGCAATTGATTAAGGTATCTTCCCTTACACTTGATTTTTTCATGGTTTTTCTTCTTAAAATCCGTGGGTGAATAGTGATTGGAAGATGGAAAATTTTTGGTTGTTTTTCATGGATTTGATGTTGGGTTTTGTTAAGGATGTATTAAGGAAGAAAACCATGCAAATTCATTAAAGAAAAACCAAATTTTGGTTGGTTTTTCAAAGGTAAATCCGTGGGTTACCTTGAGTGACCAATGAGAAAAAGTTTTGGTTAATGGTTAACATGCTTTCTAAGTTTAAATTTGTGAAGAATAAAGCTTGTATTTCATTGTGGAAAGCTTGAAAAAAATTCTTGGTATGCATTTCATAAAGTGGCCGTGGGTTGTTAATGGTTTGGAAGAAAAATTTTCATTGGTTTATGTGATATTTGGTTGATTGAAATCATGCAAATTAATGTGTAAATGGTGGCAATGTGAATGAAAGAATGAAACAAAATTTTTTGGCATGTTTTCATTCAATGGCCGTGGGGTATAAATGTGTGAAAACCCTAGGAAATTTGGTTGAAAATGCCAAGAAAATGGGCTTGAAAATGTGTTAAAAATGTGACATTTGAATGGCCTAAAGTGTGGTGAAAATTTGACAAAATTTGGTTTGGTTTGGTTTGGTTGTGAAAACCGAAACCAAATTAAGGGTAAAAGTGTGAAAAAAATTTTGTAATGTGGGTGATAATGTGAAATTGGAAATTTGTGGGCTTTTATGTAAAAGTTTGGAAAACTTTTACATAAAATAGGCTTGTGGTATAGTACGTGGCAGGTACATATGGTTTGAGGCGTATCTAACGCCGGAAGCCTTAAATTTACGCCGAAATGCTGCCGAAATTTCAAAAACGGCATTCGGGGTAAAATAGGGATTTAAAATAAAAGTTAGGGCCGGGACGGAAACCCGAGTCCCTAACGGAAAAAGTGAATAAGGGTAATTTAAGGGGTGGGTCGTGAATAATAACCCGTCCCCTTGAAAATGAAAAACGCGTGTGAGATTGAAAAACCGACCCCGAGGGGGGGGCGTTTTTGGAAATAAAATAAAGGTCCGAGTCGGGAACGGAAAACCCGAGCCTCGGAGACCTAGGTCGCGAAAGTCTAGATGAACGTTTTAAATACTAGTGAAACGTCCATTTGAGACTCCGAAACGATAAAAAATCGCTAAACCGACGTGAGGGTCGGAATAGTGCTTCCCGAGGGCCGGGAAAACAAAAAGTGGAAATAAAATAGAAACGAACCCGGTAATGATTAGAAAAGAATCAGAAAAGTTCCTGAGAGCCAAAAATGCAGTCTGGATCAATAAAATTCCGTCAGGGGCAAAACTGTAATTTTGCCAAAATATTGGGGCAAAATCGTAATTTTGCAAAAGTTAGGGGAAAATGGTGAAAATAATAAATAAAACCTAAAAAGTTATAAATAGGTTTTATTTAAGCTTTTTAATGAAAAATAAAAGCTATAAATGGGAAAGAAATTAACAGACATAGTTTTGTCTGTAGGATCCCAAAATCGGCCTACAAGGAAGGCGATTCAAGATCCGAGAGAGAGAAAGGGAACAGTCTGATAAGGTAAGTTCAGACATTTACCTGTCTGCAACATATAGCAATATTGTGCTAATTTTAATGTACTAACTATAAGTTCGGTACATATGTGCTACGGGCACTATGACAGAATAGAGAGAGAGACGAAATGTGCTACGGGCACTATAAGAATGGGACACATGGTTAATTGTGCTTCGGGCACTAGAGCGAGGTTAATGAAACTCACTCACCTAAAATTAAAATGTGAACCATTCCTAACCACGGGACAATGTGAAGTCACCGGGTTAGAATGTTAAAAAGTCGGTAATGAAACCACTTTCTGGCGTACCAGCCTTCCGTATAGGGAGGTACTATTTTTGCCTTCGGGGCTATGAGACTAAGGCTGTGGAGGTCAGCACTGATGTACCGCTCCCAGTCATGTACAATTTTGCCTTCGGGGCTATGAGATTAAGGCTGTGGAGGTCAGCACTAATGTACCGCTCCCAGTCATGCGCACTTAAATGGTACTGCCAACCTGAGCTCAAATCCAGAACGTAATTAAAGATAATGACCTAAAACTGAAACTGTGCCATAATTGAGCATAAGACAGTTTAGTGAGAGCACTAACATCACGGTAGATGTACTAGTGTGAGACAGTGTTGTGGTCAAACTTACTATTCACCATGAATAGTGGTCAATCTTACTATTCATGTATGAATAGTGGTCAAAGGTACTATTCATGATGAATAGTCTATTCATAGAAATTTCATTTCTTGCATGTTTGAACTTACTGAGCCTGTAGCTCACCATTTTTGCTAATGTTGCAGGTAAGCGACCAGCTCAGTAGCTTGTTTGACTGGATGCGGACGGGATGGCGCGTGTCAAATGGGATAACTGGGCGAGGGATATGGTACTGCCAGAGTCTTGCCGCTGAGCGTTAAAGTGAAGAAAAAAAAAAAAGGGGAAACAGTTCTTTTGTAATTATATATATTTTACAAAAGCACTGTATTATTTATATTATTTTGTACCTATCAACAAAGTAAATAGTGGAAAAAGATTTTATATGATGTTTAAAGAAAAAAAAAATTTTCCCAAAAACGTCATGATTTAAATAGAGGAGAGAGATAAGCCGGCGACCCATGAGAGTACAATCTATCGCAGTTAGCGATAAAGCTCAACTGTAATAGTATTGTATGATCTCCACAAGGGGCGGGCCGCCACAGTTGGTATCAGAGCCTGGTTTGAGATTGGTGAAGTTTAGAATACCAACTGCTGCCACAGTTGGTATCAGAGCGTGGTTTTCGAGTGGCTAAGTTTTGAATACCAATTGCCGTCACAGTTGGTATATCAGAGCAGTGTGACCATATCCCGATTTGACACTTCACGCATCCTGCACCGCTATCCAAGTAAGTAGTTACTTAAGTTCAGTTAATTATTTTCTTATGTGAAAATAATTATCTTATAGGTAGCACGATGACCAGACCTCCATATGTGAGACCACCGCTACCACGACCAAGAGGGGTATTACGGGTGTGGACGAGACCTATTGTGAGGCCGCCCATTTCCCAAAGGCCGGTAGTCAGACCCCCGGTACCCGAGAGACCTCCGGTACCAGTACCAGCACCAGTGCCAGCGCCAGTAGAGATAGTACAGCCACGACCGATAGTTCATCCACCGGTGGTAGTGGACATTCCAGTTGTTGGTGGACGCCAACATATTGGGGTGAGAGTGTCGGCACGGGCAGTACAGGCATTTAGGGCCAGCAGTCCTCCGATGTTTGACGGTGGACGACAGTCGATGGAGACCAAGGACTAGCTCCATGCCGTGGAGAGGATCATGGTGATATGCGATATCGATCGAGATATGTGGATCCAGTTGGCTGTCAGTATGTTTCATGGAGACGCTCGAGTGTTCTGGCAGTATTGCGACCAGGAGATTTTATTAGGATTCAGTTGGGCCGAATTCTGTCAGCGGTTGGCTGATCAGTTTCAACCTAGGGATCCAACACCTACTCCAGCACCTCCAGAGAGACGAGAGGCTGATGCACCTGCGTACCCTGGATTCGATGAGGTCAGGGACTACATTCTCCAGACCGAGAGGATGGTCATGCTGTCTGGTGAGACAGTGATGTCTTACGCAGCACGGTTTGAGGAGACCATTCGGAGAAGATGTCCGTTGCCTAACCTCACGGAAGCAAACTGCTGTGAGCTGTTTTGGAAAGGTTTATCCTTGGAGCTGAGACCGAGGGTGATCAAGCCGTTTCCTCCGACGCTCCAAGAGTTCGTGGTAACGATCAGGGCGATCGAGAGAGAGATTCTGATCGAGCATCTGACGCAGAGTCGACGAGAGACGCTGGGTCAAGATGAGATGTTTGCACGCATATTCGGGCCGAGAAGAATGATGAATGATCATGAGGCCGGACCGTCTAGACCACGAGGTGATGATTCAGGACAGGGAACATTACCTAGGGGTGGTGACGACTCAGATGAGTCAGATGACGATGAGGATCCAGAAGAATATCCTCTAGTCCCAGATGTAGGGAACGAGTGATCAGTAGATGTGTATATGTACATAAGTAGCTTAGAGAGAAAAGCTCTTTTGTATAGACTTGTGGCCATTTTGTATAAACGGCCGATGTATATATGACTGGTGATGCCTATGTATGACATATAAATGTTTTGCTATGAATGAAATACCAAAATGATTATATGTTGTACGATGATGTGTTACGATGATGTGGCTTTACAGTACCCTAAATTTCGTAAATTGATATAATTTTATGAATGCGGTTATGGAAAAGCTAACGGTGAATTATTGTGCCATAATAGGACAATAGCCAAGATGGTGGATTTGAGAAATCGACCAGAGGGACGAGAGCGACGTCCTGATGTTATGGAGAGACTGGATCAGATACAAGCTTTATTAGAAGCCCAGATGCAAGAAAATGCGAATCTGAGGCGACGGGTAGAGGAACTAGAACAGAGACAAGGCTCTGAGGGTACCCAAGTAGAACAACAAGCTGAGGTAGATCCGGTTATTCCTCCAGCTGCAGTACATGAGAGAGCTCCTGAACCACAACCAGTATTGAATTTGGAACCCCTCTATGAAAGATTCAGGCGTATGAGGCCGCCAGAATTTGAAGGGTCTACAAATCCCTTAGAGGCTGAAGACTGGTTGTCATCATTACAAGTGATCATGGAGTTCATGAACCTAACCGACCGGGAGAAGGTTGCATGTGCATCTTTTGTGCTGAGAAAAGATGCTCGTTTTTGGTGGGACACTGTGCGAATGAGGAGAGACGTGTTTACCATGAGTTGGGCGGAATTTCTGGAAGAATTTAACCAGAAATATTATGACCCTGCATCTCTGAGACAGCAACAGAAAGAATTCTCAGAGTTGACACAAGGGAACATGTCGGTAAGCGAAGTCTGCCGAAAGTTCGATCAGTTATCCCGTTTGTGCCCTTATGTAGTCCCTACTGAGAGGGAAAAGATACAGAAAATGATCGGGATGTTCAGGCCGGAAATTGCTGCATTGGTAGATACTGGACTAGTGCCACCTACTTCTGTAGCCGATTGTGTGAGTCGGGCCATCAGGGCTGAGTTTCATGTAGCTCGACAGAAAGAGGAAAGAGAGAAACACTGGGAGGCTAAAAAGAAGGAGAGGGCTTTGGCGAAGTCTACGCAAGTTGGTCAATCGAGCAAGCCTACTCAAAATGCGAAACCAAGCCATGGCAACAATCAAGGATCCCAGCAAAATAAGAGAAAAGGGAATTTTTCTGGGAATCACCAGGGAAATAATCGAAACCAGCAGCGGAGAACAGCTAGTAATACAGAGTCTAATGTGCAAAACTGCCCTACATGCGGGAAGAGACATTCTGGGCAATGCAGATTTGGGCCACTTGTGTGCTACGAATGTGGAAAGGAGGGCCATTACGCCAGGAACTGTCCAAATGGGCAGGGTGGACAAGGCACTTCCCAACCGCACCAGACACGCCCACAAGCTCATTCCCTTCAAGCCAGAGTGGAAGAGTCACCAGTGAGGCCGCAACGCCAGGAGCGTATGCAACGTGCTGATGCTCGTGTGATGGCCTACAGCAAGGAAGACGCAGAGGCAGGAACATCAAACGTGGTGACAGGTCAGCTTCCTGTCACTAGTCATGTAGCCTCTGTACTATTCGATTCCGGTGCTACGCATTCATTTGTTTCCTATGCATTTGCTGACAAGATAGGACTTCCTAAGGATAATATGGGAAGGGTATTTAAGATAGCTTTACCTTCTGGGGAAGTATTGTTGTCCAGTTACTGGTTACCTTATGTACCAGTATATGTGGCAAATAGGGAACTATATGCTGAGTTGATCGTAATGGAGATCATGGATTACAATGTGATTTTAGGCATGGATTTCCTAGGGAAATACCAAGCTACGATCGACTGCCGAAATCGAAAGATAGTCTTCCAACCCGAGGAAGAAGAGAGTTTCGAGTATGTTGATACTTCTCGAAGACCCGGGAAGATGATCATCAGTTCGCTGAGAGCCAGCAAGCTGATAGCCAGTGGTTGCATGGGATATCTGGCATATGTGGTGGATACTGTAGAGGAACAGAAGCTTCAAGCTGAAGAGGTTCCTGTGGTTAATGAGTTTCTTGACGTATTTCCAGAAGAGTTACCAGGGATACCGCCAGAGAGAGAAATCTCGTTTGAAATTGAGTTGATGCCTGGAACAGCACCTATTTCCAAAGCACCATACCGCATGGCTCCAGTGGAGTTAAAGGAGCTGCAGGTACAATTAAAGGAGCTTTTGGATAAGGGATTCATCAGGCTAAGTTTTTCTCCATGGGGTGCACCTGTGTTATTCGTCAAGAAAAAGGATGGGACATTCCGACTGTGCATTGATTACCGGGAGTTGAATAAGGTTACGATCAAAAATAGGTATCCGTTACCTAGAATTGATGACCTATTCGACCAGTTAAAAGGCGCAGCGGTATTTTCCAAGATCGACTTACGGTCAGGATATCACCAGCTGAGAATCAAAGAGAGTGATATTCCTAAGACGGCGTTTAGGACTCGTTATGGTCATTACGAGTTTCTTGTGATGCCATTTGGATTAACAAATGCGCCAGCAGCGTTCATGGATCTGATGAACAAGATTTTTAAAGAGTATTTGGATAAGTTTGTCATTGTATTCATTGATGACATTCTTATATACTCGAAGACTCATGAGGAGCACAAGAAGCATCTGAGGATCGTGTTGAATACGATACGGAAGCATCAACTGTATGCCAAATTCTCAAAATGCGAGTTTTGGCTGGACAGAGTACATTTCCTCAGACATGTTGTATCCCAGGAAGGTATTGCAGTAGATCCGACAAAGGTAGAAGCAATTAACCAGTGGCCTGCACCCAAGAGTGTGACAGAAATACGCAGTTTCTTGGGATTAGCTGGTTATTATCGGCGATTTGTAGAGGGATTTGCGCGACTAGCTGCACCTCTTACTGCTCTTACACGCAAAGAAAGGAAGTACGAGTGGACTATGGAATGCGAAAGAAGCTTCCAGGAGTTAAAGAGGCGACTGACAAGCGCACCAATCCTTACGCTTCCCATCGAAGGGGAGAAGTTCGTGATCTACAGTGATGCATCGAAAATAGGATTGGGAGCAGTCCTGATGCAAGACGGCAAGGTGATTGCCTATGCTTCCCGTCAATTAAAGGAGCATGAAAGGAATTATCCTACACATGACCTTGAACTTGCTGCAGTAGTGTTCTCACTTAAAATTTGGCGACACTGTCTCTATGGAGCTCAATGTCAAATTTTCACTGATCACCAAAGCTTGAAGTATTTTTTCACGCAAAAAGAGCTTAATATGCGACAGAGACGATGGTTGGAATTGGTGAAGGATTATGATTGTGAAATCCTCTACCATCCAGGAAAGGCCAACCGTGTAGCGGATGCTCTAAGTAGGAAGTCTACTGTATCGCACCAGCTACCAATAAACAGGCTTCCGAAGCCATTGCAGCAAGAGATAAATTCGTTGAACTTGGAGATGATATCTGGAAGATTAGCTGCACTCCAAGTGGAATCATCGCTATTTGAGAAAATAAAGGAAGCTCAAAGGCGAGATCCAGTGATGGCAAGTTCCCAAGAAGGAATTTCCAAGGATGGAATGATCCTATATCAAGGAAGGATAAATGTTCCAGCTGATGAGGAACTTAGAAGACGGATCATGTCAGAAGCCCACGAGACACCCTATTCGGTTCATCCCGGAGCGAGCAAAATGTATCAGGACTTGAAGTTACAGTTCTGGTGGAAAGGGATGAAGAACGATATAGCGAAATTCGTGAGCAGATGCGTGACCTGTCAGAGAATCAAAGCAGAACATAAACATCCAGCGGGAAGATTGGAACCGTTGGAGATTCCTGAATGGAAATGGGAACACATTACGATGGATTTTGTAGTGGGACTCCCAAAAACCCGAGAAGGTTATGACGCCATTTGGGTTATTGTGGATAGACTAACCAAGACGGCACGGTTTATAGCTGTCAAGATGACTTTTTCGTTGGAAAAGTTTGCTCAGCTATACATAACTCATGTCATCAGACTACATGGAGTACCAAAATCCATTGTATCAGATCGAGATGCACGGTTCACTTCGAATTTCTGGAAGTGTGTGCAAGAGGCCATGCGTACTGAATTGAGACTCAGTACGGCTTTTCATCCGCAAACAGACGGGCAGTCAGAGCGGACAATTCAGACGTTAGAGGACATGCTTCGAGCTTGCGTTATGGATTTTGCGGGAAGTTGGAACGAGAAGTTACCATTGATTGAATTCTCGTACAATAATAGTTAGCAAGCTTCGATAGGCATGGCACCTTACGAGGCTTTGTATGGACGGAAGTGCAGATCACCATTACACTGGTATGATTTGCGAGAAAAGCAGTTGCATAAGACGGATTTCATGCAAGAAACTTCCGATGCAGTTGCTAGAATTCAGCGTCAAATGAAAATTGCGCAAAGCCGGCAAAAGAGTTACGCAGATAAGAGGCGGAGATCCTTGGAGTTCGATGAAGGAGACTTCGTGTTTCTCAAGGTATCGCCTATGAAGGGGATTATGCGTTTCGGTAAGAAGGGGAAACTGAGTCCAAGATACATTGGACCTTATGAAATTATCGAACGCATTGGAAAGGTCGCTTACAGATTAGCGCTACCTCCAGAATTGTCGGTAGTGCATAACGTATTTCATGTGTCGATGCTGAGAAAGTATATACCAGATCCGTCCCATGTATTGAAGCATGAGCCTATTCAAATCCACGAGGATTTGACATATGAGGAACAGCCTATTCAAGTACTAGCTCGTGAAGAGAAAGTACTGAGGAATAAGGTAATCCCACCAGTGAAGATTTTGTGGAAAAATCACAATATTGAAGAAGCTACGTGGGAACGAGAAGACGAGATGAGGAAATTATACCCCCATTTGTTCTAATTTTCGAGGACGAAAATTTTATAAGGAGGGGTGAATGTGACAACCGGGAAATTCAGGCAATTCTCGGTCGAAAATGTACAATTGCATGTATATAACAATTTGTACTGTTTAAAGAGTGAAATAAATGTATTTATATTGTTCAGAATATGTGAAAATGTTCTAACAATACTGACGAGTAAGAATTCAGTGTTGGAAAAATTCACTGAGTTGAAACGGGTGAAACGGTGCCAAAATCGGCATTGAAAACCCTAACCGAGCCAATAAAAGACGGTAAACTTCCGGGATTGATTTTGATCAAACGGAAGCAAATTAAATTGATCCGACTGCACAGGAGACCTTAGGAACACGCCGGGACGATTTCAGGAAAATTTCGGCTCGAACCGGCATCGGTCAAAAAGTAGTCGAATTAATGTGAATAGTGAAAGTCAAAGTCAACTTTCACTTTTGCATTTATGACATCATAAATCAAGTTTATTAAATGGAATAAATAAGGTGGTTGGTGGCATTAATGGCTAGGATTTAATCACCTTTTGATCTAAAGGCCAAGATTTGGCCAAAAATTACCATTTTTAATTTTTGAAAAATGGGGAAAGAAATGGCTTGAAAGATGTCAAATTGTCATTGGTTTAGAGCCAAATTAATTGGCTTTTGGTTTGCATAAGTCGGCAAAACATTTACAAAGTGGCCGAAACCAAAATTTCAAGCCAAAAGCCATAAGAAAATTTTTCTAACTTCCTTCCATGGTGGCTACGTGAGGGACCAAGGGAAACCAAGTTTTATCTTCAACATTTCTTCACAAAAAGTGTGTCAAAACACTCCTAGAAGACAAAGGAAGCAATTGATTAAGGTATCTTCCCTTACACTTGATTTTTTCATGGTTTTTCTTCTTAAAATCCGTGGGTGAATAGTGATTGGAAGATGGAAAATTTTTGGTTGTTTTTCATGGATTTGATGTTGGGTTTTGTTAAGGATGTATTAAGGAAGAAAACCATGCAAATTCATTAAAGAAAAACCAAATTTTGGTTGGTTTTTCAAAGGTAAATCCGTGGGTTACCTTGAGTGACCAATGAGAAAAAGTTTTGGTTAATGGTTAACATGCTTTCTAAGTTTAAATTTGTGAAGAATAAAGCTTGTATTTCATTGTGGAAAGCTTGAAAAAAATTCTTGGTATGCATTTCATAAAGTGGCCGTGGGTTGTTAATGGTTTGGAAGAAAAATTTTCATTGGTTTATGTGATATTTGGTTGATTGAAATCATGCAAATTAATGTGTAAATGGTGGCAATGTGAATGAAAGAATGAAACAAAATTTTTTGGCATGTTTTCATTCAATGGCCGTGGGGTATAAATGTGTGAAAACCCTAGGAAATTTGGTTGAAAATGCCAAGAAAATGGGCTTGAAAATGTGTTAAAAATGTGACATTTGAATGGCCTAAAGTGTGGTGAAAATTTGACAAAATTTGGTTTGGTTTGGTTTGGTTGTGAAAACCGAAACCAAATTAAGGGTAAAAGTGTGAAAAAAATTTTGTAATGTGGGTGATAATGTGAAATTGGAAATTTGTGGGCTTTTATGTAAAAGTTTGGAAAACTTTTATATAAAATAGGCTTGTGGTATAGTACGTGGCAGGTACATATGGTTTGAGGCGTATCTAACGCCGGAAGCCTTAAATTTACGCCGAAATGCTGCCGAAATTTCGAAAACGGCATTCGGGGTAAAATAGGGATTTAAAATAAAAGTTAGGGCCGGGACGGAAACCCGAGTCCCTAACGGAAAAAGTGAATAAGGGTAATTTAAGGGGTGGGTCGTGAATAATAACCCGTCCCCTTGAAAATGAAAAACGCGTGTGAGATTGAAAAACCGACCCCGAGGGGGGGGCGTTTTTGGAAATAAAATAAAGGTCCGAGTCGGGAACGGAAAACCCGAGCCTCGGAGACCTAGGTCGCGAAAGTCTAGATGAACGTTTTAAATACTAGTGAAACGTCCATTTGAGACTCCGAAACGATAAAAAATCGCTAAACCGACGTGAGGGTCGGAATAGTGCTTCCCGAGGGCCGGGAAAACAAAAAGTGGAAATAAAATAGAAACGAACCCGGTAATGATTAGAAAAGAATCAGAAAAGTTCCTGAGAGCCAAAAATGCAGTCTGGGTCAATAAAATTCCGTCAGGGGCAAAACTGTAATTTTGCCAAAATATTGGGGCAAAATCGTAATTTTGCAAAAGTTAGGGGAAAATGGTGAAAATAATAAATAAAACCTAAAAAGTTATAAATAGGTTTTATTTAAGCTTTTTAATGAAAAATAAAAGCTATAAATGGGAAAGAAATTAACAGACATAGTTTTGTCTGTAGGATCCCAAAATCGGCCTACAAGGAAGGCGATTCAAGATCCGAGAGAGAGAAAGGGAACAGTCTGATAAGGTAAGTTCAGACATTTACCTGTCTGCAACATATAGCAATATTGTGCTAATTTTAATGTACTAACTATAAGTTCGGTACATATGTGCTACGGGCACTATGACAGAATAGAGAGAGAGACGAAATGTGCTACGGGCACTATAAGAATGGGACACATGGTTAATTGTGCTTCGGGCACTAGAGCGAGGTTAATGAAACTCACTCACCTAAAATTAAAATGTGAACCATTCCTAACCACGGGACAATGTGAAGTCACCGGGTTAGAATGTTAAAAAGTCGGTAATGAAACCACTTTCTGGCGTACCAGCCTTCCGTATAGGGAGGTACTATTTTTGCCTTCGGGGCTATGAGACTAAGGCTGTGGAGGTCAGCACTGATGTACCGCTCCCAGTCATGTACAATTTTGCCTTCGGGGCTATGAGATTAAGGCTGTGGAGGTCAGCACTAATGTACCGCTCCCAGTCATGCGCACTTAAATGGTACTGCCAACCTGAGCTCAAATCCAGAACGTAATTAAAGATAATGACCTAAAACTGAAACTGTGCCATAATTGAGCATAAGACAGTTTAGTGAGAGCACTAACATCGCGGTAGATGTACTAGTGTGAGACAGTGTTGTGGTCAAACTTACTATTCACCATGAATAGGGTCAAAGTTACTATTCATGTATGAATAGTGGTCAAAGGTACTATTCATGATGAATAGTCTATTCATAGAAATTTCATTTCTTGCATGTTTGAACTTACTGAGCCTGTAGCTCACCATTTTTGCTAATGTTGCAGGTAAGCGACCAGCTCAGTAGCTTGTTTGACTGGATGCGGACGGGATGGCGCGTGTCAAATGGGATAACTGGGCGAGGGATATGGTACTGCCAGAGTCTTGCCGCTGAGCGTTAAAGTGAAGAAAAAAAAAAAAGGGGAAACAGTTCTTTTGTAATTATATATATTTTACAAAAGCACTGTATTATTTATATTACTTTGTACCTATCAACAAAGTAAATAGTGGAAAAAGATTTTATATGATGTTTAAAGAAAAAAAAAATTTTCCCAAAAACGTCATGATTTAAATAGAGGAGAGAGATAAGCCGGCGACCCATGAGAGTACAATCTATCGCAGTTAGCGATAAAGCTCAACTGTAATAGTATTGTATGATCTCCACAAGGGGCGGGCCGCCACAGGTGGGTCGCTCCCCTGATCCTCTATTGGTCTGCGCGTGTGGCGGCCCGCCCCTCGTAGAGATCATACAATACTATTACAATTGAGCTTATCGCTAACTGCGATAGATTGTACTCTCGTGGGTCGCCGGCTTATCTCACTCTCTTTTTAAATCATGACGTTTTTGGGAAAATTTTTTTTTCTTTAAACATCATATAAAATCTTTTTCCACTATTTACTTTGTTGATAAGTACAAAGTAATTTAAATATTACAGTACTTTCGTAAAATATGCATAGTTACAAAAGAATTGTTTCCCCCTTTTTCCCTTCACTTTAACGCTCAACGGGAAGACTCTGGCAGTACCATATCCCTCGCCCAGTTATCCCATTTGACACCGTCCATCCCGTCCGCATCCAGTCAAACAAGCTACTGAGCTGGTCGCTTACCTGCAACATTAGCAAAAATGGTGAGCTACAGGCTCAGTAAGTTCAAACATGCAAGAAATAAAATTTCTATGAATAGTACTATTCATCGTGAATAGTACTGTTGACCACTATTCATACGTGAATAGTAAGTTTGACCACAACACTATCTCACACTAGTACATCTACCGCGATGTTAGTGCTCTCACTAAACTGTCTTATGCTCAATTATGGCACAGTTTCAGTTTTAGGTCATTATCTTTGATTACGTTCTGGTTTTGAGCTCAGGTTGGCAGTACCATTTAAGTGCGTATGACTGGGAGCGGTACATTAGTGCTGACCTCCACAGCCTTAATCTCATAGCCCCGAAGGCAAAATTGTACATGACTGGGAGCGGTACATCAGTGCTGACCTCCACAGCCTTATCTCATAGCCCCGAAGGCAAAAGTAGTACCTCCCTGTACGGAAGGCTGGTACGCCAGAAAGTGGTGTCATTACCGACTTTTTAACATTCTAACCCGGTGACTTCACATTGTCCCGTGGTTAGGAATGGTTCACATTTTAATTTTAGGTGAGTGAGTTTCATTAACCTCGCTCTAGTGCCCGAAGCACAATTAACCATGTGTCACATTCTTATAGTGCCCGTAGCACATTTCGTCTCTCTCTCTATTCTATCATAGTGCCTGTAGCACATATGTACCTAACTTATAGTTAGTACATTTAAGTTTGCACAATATTGCTATATGTTGTAGACATGTAAATGTCTGAACTTACCTAATCAGCCTCTTTCCTTTCTCTCTCTTGGATCTTGAATCGCCTTCCTTGTAGGCCGATTTTGGGATCCTACAGACAAAACTATGTCTGTTAATTTCTTTCCCCTTTATAGCTTTTATTTTTCATTAAAAAGCTTAAATAAAACCTATTTATAACTTTTTAGGTTTTATTTATTATTTTCACCATTTTCCCCCAACTTTTGCAAAATTACGATTTTGCCCCAATATTTTGGCAAATTTGCAGTTTTGCCCCTGACGGAATTTTATTGATCCAGACTGCATTTTTGGCTCTCAGGAACTTTTCTGACTCTTTTCTAATCATTACCGGGTTCATTTTTATTTTATTTCCACTTTTCACTTTCCCGACCCTTGGGAAGCACTATTCCGACCCTTACGTCGGTTTAGCGATTTTCTATCGTTTCGGAGTCTCAAATGGACGTTTCACTAGTATTTAAAACGTTCATCTAGACTTTCCCGACCTAAGTCTCCGAGGCTCGGGTTTTCCGTTCCCAACTCGAACCTTTATTTCATTTCCAAAAACGCCCCCCCCTCGGGGTCGGTTTTTTTCAATTTCGCTCGCGTTTTAAATTTTTAAGGGGACGGGTTACTATTCACGAACCGCCCCTTAGGTTTTTCCTCATTCACTTTTTCGTTAGGGACTCGGGTTTCCGTCCCGGCCCTAACTTTTATTTTAAATTCCTATTTTACCCCGAATGCCGTTTTTGAAATTTCGTCAGCATTTCGGCGTAATTTTAAGGCTTCCGGCGTTAGGTACGCCTCGAACCGTATGTACCTGCCACGTACTATACCACAAGCCTATTTTATGTAAAAGTTTTCCAAACTTTTACATAAAAACCCACAAAATTCTAATTCCACATTATCATCCACATAACAAATTTTTTCACAATTTTACCCTTAATTTGGTTTCGGTTTTCACAACCAAACCGAACCAAATTTTGTCAAACTTTCACCACACTTTAGGCCATTCAAATGTCACGTTTTTAACATATTTTCAAGCCCATTTTCTTGGCATTTTCAACCAATTTCTTAGGGTTTTTACCCTTATACAACCCCCGGCCATTTAATGAAACACATGCCAAACATTTTTGTTTCATTCTTTCAATCACATTGCCACCATTTACACATTAAATTGCATGATTTAAATTAACCAAACATCACATAAAAGCATGCAAATTTTTCTTCCAAACCCTTAGGAAACTCACGGCCACATTATGTAATTCATACCAAAAATTTTTTTCAAGCTTTTCATAATGAAATACAAGCTTTATTCTTCACAAAATTAAACTTGGAAGCAAGTTAGAAATTAAACCACAAACTTTTCTCATTGGTTACCTAAGGTAACCCACGGATTTTCCCTTGAAAAACCAACAAAATTTCGGTTTTTCTTTACACAATTTGCATGGTTTTCTTCCTTATTACAACCTTAACATAACCCAACATCAATTCAATGGAAAACAACCAAAAATTTTCCATCTTTCTATCACTATTCACCCACGGATTTTAAGAAGAAAAACAATGAAAAGTTAAGTGAAAAAGGGAGTTACCTTGGTCTAATGCTTCCTTTGTCTTCAAGGAGTGTTTTGACACACTTTTTGTGAAGAAATTTTGAAGAAATCTCTTGGTTCTCCTTGGTAGCTCACGTACACCATGAAGAAAACACTTAGAAATTTTTTTTCTTTTGGTTTGGCATGAAAATGTGGTCTCGGCCACTTTATCAAAATGTTGCCGACTTATGCATGAAAGAAAGCCAATTAATTTGGCTCTAAACTAATGAAATTTTGACACCTTTCATGCCTAATTCTTTCTCCATTTTTCAAAAATTAAAAATGGTAATTTTTGGCCAAATCTTGGCCTTTAGATCAAAAGCTAAATGAATCATGGCCTTTCATTCCACCAACCACCATATTTCCTTCATTTATAATTCTTGATTTATGATGTCATAATTACAAAAGTAAAAGTTGACTTTGACTTTCACTATTCACATTAATTCGACTACTTTTTGACCGATACCGGTTCGAGCCGAAATTTTCCTGAAATCGTCCCGGCGTGTTCCTGAGGTCTCCTGTGCAGTCAGATCAATTTAATTTGCTTCCGTTTGATCAAAATCAATCCCGGAAGTTTACCGTCTTTTATTGGCTAGGTTAGGGTTTTCAATGCCGATTTTGCACCGTTTCACCCGTTTCAACTCAGTGAATTTTTCCAACACTGAATTCTTACTCGTCAGTATTGTTAGAACATTTTCACATATTTTAAACAATATAAATACATTTATTTCACTCTTTAAATAGTACAAATTGTTATATTCATACAATTGTACATTTTTATCCGAGAATTGCTTGAATTTCCCGGTTGTCACAGCGTGCACTAGGTACGTCCAACCACGGGCCCACAAGTGAAAGATTAAGCAGATAAGGTAAAGCAAAGAAAAGAAAGAAATAGAATAGAAAGAACAAGTAGTATAGGACTAAAGAAAATAATTGGTCCTAAGTTGACTAACCCTAGAGTGGTGTATTCAGCTTATTTACTTGTATGTATGTTTGTACTTACTGAGCTTTAGCTCATTAGTCTATTCGTGATGTAGGTAATAAAGGAAAACAACCAGCAGTATGAAGCAAGAGTAGCGGACTGGCAGGCAGATCCCAGCGATGTCATGGACGGGTTATGGTTCCGTTTCACAGAATTCCGCTGTACTCAAGGTGTAAAAGAAAGAAAGTGTAATAATGAGATATATGTATAAAGATAAGACAAGAATGTAGTATGTAAAGTAGTGAAACAAGCTTAAAAGTATGTTTTTATTTTTACGTACTTTAAAGTAACAAGACTCCAAAATATATTTTGGGAAAAAGTATTAAGAAGTACGTATATATTTATGTATACACAATTTTCAAGAATTAGCAGTTTCCTCCAGTTAAAAAAAAAATATATTCCTAGTTTTTCAAGAACAAATCTTTTAAACCCCAAGGAGAGGAAAGTTATAGAGACAAGCAAGCTAAGTAAGACTAAGAAAAGAATAAAGAAAGTAAGCAAGATAAGGTGGACAACCCAAGCTAGAGGGGTTGCCCACAAGAGTTGGTATCAGAGCGAGCGGTTCTACTATCGACCTTCCATGACATCTCAGTATCTGCACCTGCTCAGTTCAAGTAAGTTAATCGTAAATAATCAATACCTAATTAGTACTAAACCATGTCGCTACTGTTATAGGTCAGACACAGCAACATGGTTCACACACGAGCTGAGCAAGCTCAAGAAGCAGACTTAGCCGCTGTCCTAGCCAACATACAAGCTCGGCAAGAGGCACAAGAAACACAGAACCAGAGACTGCAAGAGCTACTGGAACAGAGGAATGGGGCCCAAGCGAATTTCCCTCCACCTCAAGCACCAGTACCGGAGCCACAACCAGCTCCTGAACCAGTAGCACCACCAGTCTGAATGGTACCTGAAGTAGCAATAGGTGCCCGAACTGGAGCCAACCAGGGATCATTGTAGGAACGGTTTCGAAAGATGAAGCCAAAAGAGTTTGAGGGATCTATAGAACCCTTAGAGGCTGAAGAGTGGTTAGCTTCACTACAAACCGTTTTTGAGTTTATGGACGCAACAGACCAAGAGAATGTCCTTTGCGCCTCCTGCATATTAACGAAGGATGCTCGTTATTGGTGGGAGACAGTAAAGATGCGAGGGGACGTTAGAAGGATGACCTGGAATGACTTCCTGGGAGAATTTAACAGGAAGTATTTCAACCTTGACACCCTACGAGCTCAACAAAGAGAGTTCGATGAGCTGAGGCAAGGCGAGATGACAGTGACTGAAGCCTGCCGTAAATTCGACAGATTAGCTCGACTGTGTCCACATTTGGTACCCACAGAAGAAGAGCGGGTACGGAGGATGATCAATATGTTCCGACAGGATATAGCCCTAAATGTGGAAAGTGGCGAGACCCCGCCAACCACTGTAGCAGACTGTGTAAGCAGAGCTATGAGGGCCGAGAATCGTCTGAACAGAGTTAAGGAAGAAAGAACAAAAGTTTGGGAGGAAAAGAAGAAAAAAAGAGATCTCGCGAAGCAGACTCAGAAGAACAACCAAGCTGGCCAAAGTAATAAATCTGGTCAAGGAATGAAGCCTGGTCAGAAAAATAACCAGAACCAGCAGAATACCAATAAACGAAAGGGAAACCCAAATGAAAATTGGGGTCAAAATACTCGCAACACTCAGCAAAGGCAAGGCTTAGAAGGAGTACAGAATCGACAGCCATGCCCAAAATGTGGAAGACTGCACAAGGGCGAGTGCAAACTGGGGAATACCGCATGCTATGTTTGTGGTAGAGAAGGCCATTATGCTAGAGTCTGCCCATCCAACCAACAGAACCAGCCGGGATCCTTTCAGTCCCGACAGATGAGCCAGGTCCATGCTATACAAGGATCGCATACTCAACCTGGATGCCAGGAGAGTATACCAAAGACCGAGGCACATCTATTAGCCTACACCAGGGAAGATGTAGAGGCAGGCACCTCGAATGTGGTGACAGGTTAGCTTCTTGTCGCCCAAAGTCCTGCACTTGTTTTATTTGACTCCGGTGCATCGCATTCATTTGCCTCACATAGCTTTGTAGAAAGAGTTAGTCATGCCAAGGATAAAATTGGCCAAGTGTTTAAAACCACCTTACTGTCTGGTGAGGTATTATTATCTGACTACTGGTTACGTCACGTGCCACTAATTGTTACTGATAGGGAGTTGTACGTCGACTTAGTCGTCTTAGAGTTAGTCGATTATGACGTTATCCTTGGAATGGATTTCCTTGCAAAATATCAAGTGACCATTGACTGTCGACGATGAAAAGTAGTGTTCCAGTTTGGAGAAAAAGACCAGTTTGAGTATCAGGGGCATTCTCAGAAGCAGTCGAAAATGCTGATCAGTCCCCTGCTGGCAAGAAAGCTGATATCTAGTGGTTGTACCAGATATCTAGCTTATGTCAAGGATACCACCAAGAAGGTAGACCTACAACCGAACGAGGTACCAGTGATCAACGAGTTCGTGGAGGTATTTCCAGAAGAATTATCGGGACTTCCTCCTGATCGAGAGATTACCTTCGAGATCGAGCTGCTGCCAGGAACGTCTCCGATTTCAAAGGCCCCTTACAGAATGGCACCGGCCGAGCTTAAAGAATTACAAGCTCAATTGAAAGAGTTATTAGAGAAAGGTTTTATACGGCCTAGTTATTCACCGTGGGGAGCTCCAGTTCTCTTCGTGAAGAAAAAGGATGGAACCCTCCGAATGTGCATAGATTATCGTGAGCTCAACAAAGTCACGATCAAGAATAAATATCCTCTACCAAGGATCGATGATTTATTCGATCAGCTAAAAGGAGCCACCGTCTTCTCGAAGATTGATCTTCGATCCGGCTATCATCAGTTAAAAATTAAAGAAAGAGACATTCCAAAGACCGCGTTCCGAACACGGTATGGGCACTACGAATTTCTCGTTATGCCTTTTGGATTAACGAATGCACCAGCCGCTTTTATGGATCTGATGAATCGAGTATTCAAGGAATTTTTAGATCAGTTTGTCATTGTGTTTGTCAATGACATCCTTATATACTTGAAAGATTGGAAGGAGCATGAGAAGCATCTTCGAATTGTGTTACGCACTCTGAAGGAACATCAACTATATGCAAAGTTCTCCAAATGTGAATTTTGGCTAGGTAAGGTCCACTTCTTAGGACATGTCGTTTCCAAAGACGGAATTTCAGTAGACCCAACAAAGAACGAAGCGGTAAGCAAGTGGTCTCCTCCAAAGAATGTGACCGAGATCCGGAGTTTTCTCGGATTAGCGGGCTATTATCGGAGATTTGTAGAGGGATTTGCTAGATTAGCTGCCCCTCTCACTGGTCTCACACGCAAAGAGAAGAAGTTCGAGTGGACAAAGAAGTGTGAAGAAAGCTTTCAAGAGTTGAAGAATCGGTTGACCAGTACTCCAATTCTCACAATTCCAAAGGATGAAGGAGACTTCAACATTTATAGCGATGCCTCCAGGACAGGTCTAGGAGCTGTGCTGATGCAGGATGGAAAAGTAATAGCCTATGCATCAAGACAACTCAAAGAGCATGAAAAGAACTATCCGACTCATGATTTGGAGTTAGCAGCCGTCGTATTTGCTTTGAAGATATGGCGACATTACCTATATGGAGTTCGGTGCAGAATTTTCACCGACCACCAGAGCTTAAAGTATTTCTTTACTCATAAAGAGCTTAACATGAGACAAAGAAGATGGCTGGAGTTAGTAAAAGACTATGATTGTGAGATCTTATATCACCCCGGTAAGGCAAACAGAGTAGCAGACGCGTTGAGTCGTAACTCAACGATGCCAGAGCAAATAGCCACCGATAAGCTGCCCAAACCACTTCAACATGAGATCTCCTTGTTGGGAGTAGAGATAATTTCAGGAAAATTAGCAGCAATGCAACTCAAACCAACAATTCTTGAGGAGATTAAAGAGGCTCAAGAGCTAGATGCTGCTTTCAAAAGGCTTAAAGAAGAAGCCTCTAGGAATGACAAGTCAGAATTCCACCTCTCCAAAGATGGAACTTTACTCTTCCAAGGAAGAATTTGTGTACCAGATGAAGAAATTTTGAAGAAAAGAATCCTGACAGAGGCCCATGACACTCCATATTCGGTGCATCCGGGCAGTACGAAAATGTATCAGGATCTAAAGCAGCACTTTTGGTGGAAAAAGATGAAGAATGACATTGTTAAACACATTAGCAGCTGCTTAACATGTCAAAGAGTCAAAGCAGAGCATCAGCGGCCAGCCGGAGAGCTGCAGCCACTAGAGATTCCAGAGTGGAAGTACGAGCACGTAACCATGGATTTCGTGGTCGGGCTACCCAAGACAAGTGAAGGATTTGACATGATATGGGTAGTGGTGGATCGATTGACCAAATCTGCTCACTTTATACCCGTAAAGATGACATACACATTAGAGAAATTCGCAGAATTGTACATTGCCAACATCGTGAGATTACATGGAATACCAACAACAATAGTGTCAGATCGTGACAGTCAGTTCACATCCAATTTCTGGAAAAGTGTACAAGAGGCAATGGGCTCCGAACTAAGATTCAGCACTGCATTTCATCCTCAGACTGACAGACAGTCTGAGCGTACGATCCAAACGCTAGAAGATATGCTTCGTGCTTGTATTTTAGATTTCAAGGGAGCCTGGAACAAGAAGATGCTGTTGATAGAATTCTCCTACAACAACAGCTATCAAGTGTCCATCGGGATGGCCCCTTATGAGGCATTATATGGACGAAAGTGTAGATCTCCCATTCATTGGTATGAACTCAGGGAGAAAGAACTTCATAAAACCGAGTTTATCCAAGAAACGATAGACGCGGTCCAAAAGATTCAGCAGAGAATGAAAACTGCACAAAGTCGTCAGAAAAGCTACGCAGATAAAAGACGAAGATTACTAGAGTTTAACGAGGGTGACTTCGTATTCTTAAAAGTAGCACCAATGAAAGGTGTCATGCGTTTTGGAAAGAAAGGAAAGTTGAGTCCAAGATACATAGGACCTTTCCCAATTATTAGCCGGGTTGGGAAAGTAGCCTATAAGATAGCTTTGCCACTAGAATTATCTTCAGTGCATAATGTCTTCCATGTATCTATGCTAAGAAAGTATATCTCGGACCCTTCACATGTCCTAGATTATGAGCCAATCCAAGTTCGAGAGGATCTCTCTTACGAAGAACAACCAGTGCAAATACTTGCGCGAGAAGAGAAGATCTTAAGAAATAAATGCATTCCGCTGGTCAAAGTTCTATGGAAAAATCATAACGTAGAAGAGGCCACGTGGGAAAGAGAAGATGAGATGAGAGCCAAGTATCCCCATCTGTTCTGATTTTTGAGGACGAAAATTGTTAAGGAGGGGTGAATGTGACGACCAGAGAATTTTAGCGGTGTGACCTAGTTTAATCTAGGGTTTTCTATGAGTTCTGTAAGTAAGAATGTAAAGAAACACTATGGTTGTAATTAGACAAATTATAGTGTTGATGGAAATAAATAAATGTTTTGGAGGAATTAAAATCTCCAAAAATAAGTAGAGAATAAAGTATCTGAGTAAGAAAGTGAATTCAGGCCCAAAACGCTCAAAAAGGAGTAGTTTCGGTATCTGAACAGTATAAAGATAAGAATATGGCAAGTCAAAGTAAGAGCACAGTAAAAAAAAGTACAAATATATGTATATAATAATTTGCACTATTTAAAGAGTGAAATAGATATATTAATATTGTTTAGAATATATTAAAATGTTCTAACAATACTGACGAGTAAGAATTCAGTGTTGAAAAAATTCACTGAGTTGAAACGGGTGAAACGGTGCCAAAACCGGCATTGAAAACCCTAACCGAGCCAATAAAAGACGGTAAACTTCCGGGATTGATTTTGATCAAACGGAAGCAGATTAAATTGATCCGACTGCACAGGAGACCTCAGGAACACGCCGGGACGATTTCAGGAAAATTTCGGCTCGAACCGGCATCGGTCAAAAAGTAGTCGAATTAATGTGAATAGTGAAAGTCAAAATCAACTTTCACTCTTGCAATTATGACATCATAAATCAAGAATTATAAATAAAGGAAATATGGTGGTTGGTGGAATGAAAGGCCATGATTCATTTAGCTTTTGATCTAAAGGCCAAGATTTGGCCAAAAATATACCTTTTTAATTTTTGAAAAAGGGAGAAAGTATTAGGGTGAAAGGTGCCTAATTTTGATTGGTGGATAGCCAAATTAATTGGCCTTTCTTGTTGCATAAGTTGGCAACTTTGAGACATAATGGCCGAGACCAAATTTCAAGCAAAAAACTAAGAGAAAAATTTGCTAAGGCATTTCCATGGTGTCTACGTGAGCCACCCAAGGAGAACTAAGATTTTCTTCAACTTTTCTTCACAAAAAAAAGAAGTGTCAAAGTGTTCCTAGAAGACAAAGGAAGCATTAGACCAAGGTAACTCCCTTTTTCACTTAATTTTTCATGGTTTTTCTTCATAAAATCCGTGGGTGAATAGTGATAGGAAGATGGAAAAATTTTGGTTGTTTTTCATGGAAATTGATGTTGGGTTTAGTTAAGGATGAAATAAGGAAGAAAACCATGTAATTTGTTTAAAGAAAAACCAAAATTTTGTTGGTTTTTCAAGGAAAAATCCGTGGGTTACCATGGGTAATCAATGAGAAAATTGTGTGGTTTATGTGTTAACATGCTTCCAAGTTGAATTTTGTTAAGAATAAAGCATGAATTTCATTATGGAAAAGCTTGAAAAAAAAAATTTTGGTGTGCATTGCTTAATGAGGCCGTGGGCTTCCTAATGATTTGGAAGAAAAATTTTCATGATTTTAGGTGATGTTTGGTTAATTGAAATCATGCATTTTATGATGTGAATGATGAAATTTTGATTGAAAGAATGAAAAGAAAATTTGGCATGTTTTTCATTAATGTGGCCGTGGGTTTTAAGTGTTTAAAAAACCCTAAGAATTTGGTTGAAAAGTACAAGGAAATGGGCTTGAAAAAGTGTTAGAAAAATGGCATTGAATAGCCTAAAAAGTGGTTGAAAAGGTTGAGAAATTTTGGTTCGGTTTGGTGGTGAAAACCGAAACCAAAACTAAGGACAAAATTGTGAAAAAATTTTGTAATGTGGTTAAAAATGTGAAATTGGAATTTGTGAGCTTTTATGTAAAAGTTTGGAAAACTTTTACATAAAATAGGCTTGTGGTATAGTACGTGGCAGGTACATATGGTTCGAGGCGTACCTAACGCCGGTAGCCTTAAAATTACGCCGAAATGCTGCCGAAATTTCGAAAACGGCTTTCGGGGTAAAATAGGAATTAAAAATAAAAAGTTTAGGGTCGGATTGGAAACCCGAGTCCCTAACCGAAAATTGAATAAGGAAAACCTAAGGGGTGGTTCGTGAATAGTAACCCGTCCCCTTGAAAATGTAAAATGCGAGTGAAACGGAAAAAACCGCCCCCGAGGGGGGGCGTTTTTGGAAATGAAATAAAGGTCCGAGTCGGGTACGGAAAATCCGAGCCTCGGAGACCTAGGTCGAGAATGTCTAGATAAACGTTTTAAATACTAGTGAAACGTCCATTTGAAGCTCCGAAACGATAGAAAATCACTAAACCGACGTAAGGGTCGGAATAGTTCTCGGAAAGTGGAAATAAAATAGAAGCGAACCCAGTAATGATTAGAAAAGAGTCAGAAAAGTTCCTGAGGGCCAAAAAATGCAGTCTGGATCAATAAAATTCCGTCAGGGGCAAAACTGCAATTTTGCCAAAATATAGGGGCAAAATCATAATTTTGTAAAAGTTGGGGAAAATTAGGGAAATGATAAATAAAGCCCAAAAAGTTGTAAATAGGTTCTATTTAAGCTTTTTAATGAAAAATAAAAGCTATAAATGGAAATGAAATTAACAGACAAAGTTTGTCTGTAGGATCCAAAAATCGACCTACAAGGAGGGCGATCAAAGATCCTAGAGAGAAAAAGAGAAGAGATTGATAAGGTAAGTACAGACATTTAATTGTCTACTCACGAATGGACTTACCATAAAGTTGTGTTATATATATACACATTTAAGCTATTCAGTTTGTGACATGATACTAACATGTTCACGAGAATAGTAAGCAAGATTAGAAAAAGAAAAGAGGAATAAGTTAAGTCAAATAATAAGACTTAAAAGTTAAGGTTGCCGTACCGGCCTCCCCAGTTGTGAGGTTCCCAGATAGCCTCCACCCCAGTTGTGTGGCGCTGCCTCGTTAATAATGAGGTAGTTTATGGCTTAACTTCCTGCCTCCACCCCAGTTGTGTGGCGCTGCCTCGTTAATAATGAGGTAGTACATGGCATGACTTACCACCTATAAGGTAAGTAGTCCAGAGATGACCTTAGGGTTGATTGGTGGGTCGCTCCCCTGATCCTCTATTGGTCTGCGCGCACTAGGTACGTCCAACCACGGGCCCACAAGTGAAAGATTAAGCAGATAAAGTAAAGCAAAGAAAAGAAAGAAATAGAATAGAAAGAACAAGTAGTATAGGACTAAAGAAAATAATTGGTCCTAAGTTGACTAACCCTAGAGTGGTGTATTCAACTTATTTACTTGTATGTATGTTTGTACTTACTGAGCTTTAGCTCATTAGTCTATTCGTGATGTAGGTAATAAAGGAAAACAACCAGCAGTATGAAGCAAGAGTAGCGGACTGGCAGACAGATCCCAGCGATGTCATGGACGGGTTATGGTTCCGTTTCGCAGAATTTCGCTGTACTCAAGGTGTAAAAGAAAGAAAGTGTAATTGTGAGATATATGTATAAAGATAAGACAAGAATGTAGTATGTAAAGTAGTGAAACAAGCTTAAAAGTATGTTTCTATTTTTACGTACTTTAAAGTAACAAGACTCCAAAATATATTTTAGGAAAAAGTATTAAGAAGTACGTATATATTTATGTATACACAATTTTCAAGAATTAGTAGTTTCCTCCCGTTAAAAAAAAAATATATTCCTAGTTTTTCAAGAACAAATCTTTTAAACCCCAAGGAGAGGAAAGTTATAGAGACAAGCAAGCTAAGTAAGACTAAGCAAAGAATAAAGAAAGTAAGCAAGATAAGGTGGACGACCTAAGCTAGAGGGGTCGCCCACAAGAGTTGGTATCAGAGCGAGCGGTTCTACTACCGACCTTCCATGACATCTCAGTAACTGCACCTGCTCAGTTCAAGTAAGTTAATCGTAAACAATCAATACCTAATTAGTACTAAACCATGTCGCTACTGTTATAGGTCAGACACAGCAACATGGTTCGCAGACGAGCTAAGCAAGCTCAAGAAGCAGACTTAGCCGCTGTCCTAGCCAACATACAAGCTCGGCTAGAGGCACAAGAAACACAGAACCAGAGACTGCAAGAGCTACTGGAACAGAGGAATGGGGCCTAAGCGAATTTCCCTCCACCTCAAGCACCAGTACCGGAGCCACAACCAGCTCCTGAACCAGTAGCACCACCAGTCCGAATGGTACCTGAAGTAGCAATAGGTGCCCGAACTGGAGCCAACCAGGGATCATTGTAGGAACGGTTTCGAAAGATGAAGCCAAAAGAGTTTGAGGGATCTATAGAACCCTTAGAGGCTGAAGAGTGGTTAGCTTCACTACAAACCATTTTTGAGTTTATGGACCTAACAGACCAAGAGAATGTCCTTTGCGCCTCCTGCATATTAACGAAGGATGCTCGTTATTGGTGGGAGATAGTAAAGATGCGAAGGGACGTTAGTAGGATGACCTGGAATGACTTCCTGGGAGAATTTAACAGGAAGTATTTCAACCTTGACACCCTACGAGCTTAACAAAGAGAGTTCGATGAGCTGAGGCAAGGCGAGATGACAGTGACTGAAGCTTGCCGTAAATTCGACAGATTAGCTCGACTGTGTCCACATTTGGTACCCACAGAAGAAGAGCGGGTACGGAGGATGATCAATATGTTCTGAGAGGATATAGCCCTAAATGTGGAAAGTGGCAAGACCCCGCCAACCACTGTAGCAGACTGTGTAAGCAGAGCTATGAGGGCCGAGAATCATCTGAACAAAGTTAAGGAAGAAAGAACAAAAGTTTGGGAGGAGAAGAAGAAAGAAAGAGATCTCGCGAAGCAGACTCAGAAGAACAACCAAGCTGGCCAAAGTAATAAATCTGGTCAAGGAATGAAGCCTGGTCAGAAAAATAACCAGAACCAGCAGAATACCAATAAACGATAAGGAAACCCAAATGAAAATTGGGGCCAAAATACTCGCAACACTCAACAAAGGCAAGGCTTAGAAGGAGTACAGAATCGACAGCCATGCCCAAAATGTGGAAGACTGCACAAGGGCGAGTGCAAGCTGGGGAATACCGCATGCTATGTTTGTGGTAGAGAAGGCAATTATGCTAGAGTCTGCCCATCCAACCAACAGAACCAGCCAGGATCCTTTCAGTCCCGACAGATGAGCCAGGTCCATGCTATACAAGGATCGCATACTCAACCTGGATGCCAGGAGAGTATACCAAAGACCGAGGCACATCTATTAGCCTACACCAAGGAAGATGTAGAGGCAGGCACCTCGAATGTGGTGACAGGTTAGCTTCTTGTCGCCCAAAGTCCTGCACTTGTTTTATTTGACTCCGGTGCATCGCATTCATTTGCCTCACATAGCTTTGTAGAAAGAGTTAGTCATGCCAAGGATAAAATTGGCCAAGTGTTTAAAATCACCTTACCGTCTGGTGAGGTATTATTATCTGACTACTGGTTACGTCACGTGCTAGTAATTGTTGCTGATAGGGAGTTATACGTCGACTTAGTCGTCTTAGAGTCAGTCGATTATGACGTTATCCTTGGAATGGATTTCCTTGCAAAATATCAAGCGACCATTGACTGTCAATGACGAAAAGTAGTGTTCCTGTTTGGAGAAAAAGACCAGTTTGAGTATCAGGGGCATTCTCAGAAGCAGTCGAAAATGCTGATCAGTCCCCTGCGGGCAAGAAAGCTGATATCTAGTGGCTGTACCGGATATCTAGCTTATGTCAAGGATACCACCAAGAAGGTAGAACTACAACCGAACGAGGTACCAGTGATCAACGAGTTCGTGGAGGTATTTCCAGAAGAATTATCAGGACTTCCTCCTGATCGAGAGATTACCTTCGAGATCGAGCTGCTGCCAGGAACGTCTCCGATTTCAAAGGCCCCTTACAGAATGGCACCGGCCGAGCTTAAAGAATTACAAGCTCAGCTGAAAGAGTTATTAGAGAAAGGTTTTATACGGCCTAGTTATTCGCCGTGGGGAGCTCCAGTTCTCTTCGTGAAGAAAAAGGATGGAACCCTCCGAATGTGCATAGATTATCGTGAGCTCAACAAAGTCACGATCAAGAATAAATATCCTCTACCAAGGATCGATGATTTATTCGATCAGCTAAAAGGAGCCATCTTCTTCTCGAAGATTGATCTTCGATTCGGCTATCATCAGTTAAAAATTAAAGAAAGAGACATTCCAAAGGCCGCGTTTCGAACACGGTATGGGCACTACGAATTTCTCGTTATGCCTTTTGGATTAACGAATGCACCAGCCGCTTTTATGGATCTGATGAATCGAGTATTCAAGGAATTTTTAGATCAGTTTGTCATTGTGTTTATCGATGACATCCTTATATACTTGAAAGATTGGAAGGAGCATGAGAAGCATCTTCGAATTGTGTTACGCACTCTGAAGGAACATCAACTATATGCAAAGTTCTCCAAATGTGAATTTTGGCTAGGTAAGGTCCACTTCTTAGGACATGTCGTTTCCAAAGACGGAATTTCAGTAGACCCAACTAAGATCGAAGCAGTAAGCAAGTGGTCTCCTCCAAAGAATGTGACCGAGATCCGGAGTTTTCTCGGATTAGCGGGCTATTATCGGAGATTTGTAGAGGGATTTGCCAGATTAGCTGCCCCTCTCACTGCTCTCACACGCAAAGAGAAGAAGTTCGAGTGGACAAAGAAGTGTGAAGAAAGCTTTCAAGAGTTGAAGAATCGGTTAACCAGTGCTCCAATTCTCACAATTCCAAAGGATGAAGGAGACTTCAACATTTATAGCGATGCCTCCAGGACAGGTCTAGGAGCTGTGCTGATGCAGGATGGAAAAGTAATAGCCTATGCATCAAGACAACTCAAAGAGCATGAAAAGAACTATCCGACTCATGATTTGGAGTTAGCAGCCGTCGTATTTGCTTTGAAGATATGGCGACATTACCTATATGGAGTTCGGTGCAGAATTTTCACCGACCACCAGAGCTTAAAGTATTTCTTTACTCATAAAGAGCTTAACATGAGACAAAGAAGACGGCTGGAGTTAGTAAAAGACTATGATTGTGAGATCTTATATCACCCCGGTAAGGCAAACAGAGTAACAGACACGTTGAGTCGTAAATCAACGATGCCAGAGCAAATAGCCATCGATAAGCTGCCCAAACCACTTCAACATGAGATCTCCTTGTTGGGAGTAGAGATAATTTCAGGAAAATTAGCGGCAATGCAACTTAAACCAACAATTCTTGAGGAGATTAAAGAGGCTCAAGAGCTAGATACTGCTTTCAAAAGGCTTAAAGAAGAAGCCTCTAGGAATGACAAGTCAGAATTCCACCTCTCCAAAGATGGAACTTTATTCTTCCAAGGAAGAATTTGTGTACCAGATGAAGAAATTTTGAAGAAAAGAATCCTGACAGAGGCCCATGACACTCCATATTCGGTGCATCCGGGCAGTACGAAAATGTATCAGGATCTAAAGCAGCACTTTTGGTGGAAAAAGATGGAGATTGACGTTGTTAAACACATTAGCAGCTGCTTAACATGTCAAAGAGTCAAAGCAGAGCATCAGCGGCCAGCCGGAGAGCTGCAGCCACTAGAGATTCTAGAGTGGAAGTGGGAGCACATAACCATGGATTTCGTGGTCGGGCTACCCAAGACAAGTGAAGGATTTGACATGATATGGGTAGTGGTGGATCGATTGACCAAATCTGCTCACTTTATACCCGTAAAGATGACATACACATTAGAGAAATTCGCAGAATTGTACATTGCCAACATCGTGAGATTACATGGAATACCGACAACAATAGTGTCAGATCGTGATAGTCGGTTCACATCCAATTTCTGGAAAAGTGTACAAGAGGCAATGGGCTCCGAACTAAGATTCAGCACTGCATTTCATCCTCAGACTGACGGACAGTCTGAGCATATGATCCAAACGCTAGAAGATATGCTTCGTGCTTGTATTTTAGATTTCAAGGGAGCCTGGAACAAGAAGCTGCCGTTGATAGAATTCTCCTACAACAACAGCTATCAAGCGTCCATCGGGATGGCTCCTTATGAGGCATTATATGGACGAAAGTGTAGATCTCCCATTCACTGGTATGAACTCAGGGAGTAAGAACTTCATAAAACCGAGTTTATCCAAGAAACAATAGATGCGGTCCAAAAGATTCAGTAGAGAATGAAAACTGCACAAATTCGTCAGAAAAGCTATGCAGATAAAAGACGAAGATTCCTAGAGTTTAACGAGGGTGACTTCATATTCTTAAAAGTAGCACCAATGAAAGGTGTCATGCGTTTTGGAAAAAAAGGAAAGTTGAGTCCAAGATACATAGGACCTTTCCCAATTATTAGCCGGGTTGGGAAAGTAGCCTATAAGATAGCTTTGCCACTAGAATTATCTTCAGTGCATAATGTCTTCCATGTATCTATGCTAAGAAAGTATATCTCGGACCCTTCACATGTCCTAGATTATGAGCCAATCCAAGTTCGAGAGGATCTCTCTTACGAAGAACAACCGGTGCAAATACTTGCGCGAGAAGAGAAGATCTTAAGAAATAAATGCATTCCGCTGGTCAAAGTTCTATGGAAAGATCATAAGGTAGAAGAGGCCACGTGGGAAAGAGAAGATGAGATGAGAGCCAAGTATCCCCATCTGTTCTGATTTTCAAGGACGAAAATTGTTAAGGAGGGGTGAATGTGACGACCAGAGAATTTTAGCGGTGTGACCTAGTTTAATCTAGGGTTTTCTATGAGTTCTGTAAGTAAGAATGTAAAGAAACACTATGGTTGTAATTAGACAAATTATAGTGTTGATCGAAATAAATAAATGTGTTGGAGGAATTAAAATCTCCAAAAATAAGTATAGAATAAAGTATCTGAGTAAGAAAGTGAATTCAGGCCCAAAACACTCAAAAAGGAGTAGTTTCGGTATCTGAACAGTATAAAGATAAGAATATGGCAAGTCAAAGTAAGAGCACAGTAAAAAAAAGTACAAATATATGTATATAATAATTTGTACTATTTAAAGAGTGAAATAGATGTATTAATATTGTTTAGAATATATTAGAATGTTCTAACAATACTGACGAGTAAGAATTCAGTGTTGAAAAAATTCACTGAGTTGAAACGGGTGAAACGGTGCCAAAACCGGCATTGAAAACCCTAACCGAGCCAATAAAAGACGGTAAACTTCCGGGATTGATTTTGATCAAACGGAAGCAGATTAAATTGATCCGACTGCACAGGAGACCTCAGGAACACGCCGGGACGATTTCAGGAAAATTTCGGCTCGAACCGGCATCGTTCAAAAAGTAGTCGAACTAATGTGAATAGTGAAAGTCAAAGTCAACTTTCACTTTTGCAATTATGACATCATAAATCAAGAATTATAAATAAAGGAAATATGGTGGTTGGTGGAATGAAAGGCCATGATTCATTTAGCTTTTGATCTAAAGGCCAAGATTTGGCCAAAAATATACCTTTTTAATTTTTGAAAAAGGGAGAAAGTATTAGGGTGAAAGGTGCCTAATTTTGATTGGTGGATAGCCAAATTAATTGGCCTTTCTTGTTGCATAAGTCGGCAACTTTGAGACATAATGGCCGAGACCAAATTTCAAGCAAAAAACTAAGAGAAAAATTTGCTAAGGCATTTCGATGGTGTCTACGTGAGCCACCCAAGGAGAACTAAGATTTTCTTCAACTTTTCTTCACAAAAAAAAGAAGTGTCAAAGTGTTCCTAGAAGACAAAGGAAGCATTAGACCAAGGTAACTCCCTTTTTCACTTAATTTTTCATGGTTTTTCTTCATAAAATCCGTGCGTGAATAGTGATAGGAAGATGGAAAAATTTTGGTTGTTTTTCATGGAAATTGATGTTGGGTTTTGTTAAGGATGAAATGAGGAAGAAAACCATGTAATTTGTTTAAAGAAAAACCAAAATTTTGTTGGTTTTTCAAGGAAAAATCCGTGGGTTACCATGGGTAATCAATGAGAAAATTGTGTGGTTTATGTGTTAACATGCTTCCAAGTTGAATTTTTTTAAGAATAAAGCATGAATTTCATTATGGAAAAGCTTGAAAAAAAAAATTTTGGTGTGCATTGCTTAATGAGGCCGTGGGCTTCCTAATGATTTGGAAGAAAAATTTTCATGCTTTTAGGTGATGTTTGGTTAATTGAAATCATGCATTTTATGATGTGAATGATGAAATTTTGATTAAAAGAATGAAAAGAAAATTTGGCATGTTTTTCATTAACGTGGCCGTGGGTTTTAAGTGTTTAAAAAACCCTAAGAATTTGGTTGAAAAGTACAAGGAAATGGGCTTGAAAAAGTGTTAGAAAAATGGCATTGAATAGCCTAAAAAGTGGTTGAAAAGTTTGAGAAATTTTGGTTCGGTTTGGTGGTGAAAACCGAAACCAAAACTAAGGACAAAATTGTGAAAAAATTTTGTAATGTGGTTAAAAATGTGAAATTGGAATTTGTGAACTTTTATGTAAAAGTTTGGAAAACTTTTACATAAAATAGGCTTGTGGTATAGTACGTGGCAGGTACATATGGTTCGAGGCGTACCTAACGCCGGTAGCCTTAAAATTACGCCGAAATGCTGCTGAAATTTCGAAAACGGCTTTCGGGGTAAAATAGGAATTAAAAATAAAAAGTTTAGGGTCGGGTCGGAAACCCGAGTCTCTAACCAAAAATTGAATAAGGAAAACCTAAGGGGTGGTTCGTGAATAGTAACCCGTCCCCTTGAAAATGTAAAATGCGAGTGAAACGGAAAAAACCGACCCCGAGGGGGGGCGTTTTTGGAAATGAAATAAAGGTCCGAGTCGGGTACGGAAAATCCGAGCCTCGGAGACCTAGGTCGGAAATGTCTAGATGAACGTTTTAAATACTAGTGAAACGTCCATTTGAAACTCCGAAACGATAGCAAATCACTAAACCGACGTAAGGGTCGGAATAGTGCTCCCGAGGGTCGGGAAAGTGGAAAGTGGAAATAAAATAGAAGCGAACCCGGTAATGATTAGAAAAGAGTCAGAAAAGTTCCTGAGGGCCAAAAATGCAGTCTGGATCAATAAAATTCCGTCAGGGGCAAAACTGTAATTTTACCAAAATATAGGGGTAAAATCGTAATTTTGCAAAAGTTGGGGAAAATTGGGGAAATGATAAATAAAGCCCAAAAAGTTGTAAATAGGTTCTATTTAATCTTTTTAATGAAAAATAAAAGCTATAAATGGAAATGAAATTAACAGACAAAGTTTGTCTGTAGGATCCAAAAATCGACCTACAAGGAGGGCGATCAAAGATCCTAGAGAGAAAAAGATAAGAGATTGATAAGGTAAGTACAGACATTTAATTGTCTACTCACGAGTGGACTTACCATAATGTTGTGTTATATATATATACACATTTAAGCTATTCAATTTGTGACATGATACTAACATGTTCACGAGAATAGTAAGCAAGATTAGAAAAAGAAAAGAGGAATAAGTTAAGTCAAATAATAAGACTTAAAAGTTAAGGTTGCCGTACCGGCCTCCCCAGTTGTGAGGTTCCCAGATAGCCTCCACCCCAGTTGTGTGGCGCTGCCTCGTTAATAATGAGGTAGTTTATGGCTTAACTTCCTGCCTCCACCCCAGTTGTGTGGCGCTACCTCGTTAATAATGAGGTAGTACATGGCATGACTTACTACCTATAAGATAAGTAGTCCAGAGATGACCTTAGGGTTGATCGGTGGGTCGCTCCCATGATCCTCTATTGGTCTGCGCGCACTAGGTACGTCCAACCACGGGCCCACAAGTGAAAGATTAAGCAGATAAAGTAAAGCAAAGAAAAGAAAGAAATAGAATAGAAAGAACAAGTAGTATAGGACTAAAGAAAATAATTAGTCCTAAGTTGACTAACCCTAGAGTGGTGTATTCAGCTTATTTACTTGTATGTATATTTGTACTTACTGAGCTTTAGCTCATTAGTCTATTCGTGATTTAGGTAATAAAGGAAAACAACCAGCAGTATGAAGCAAGAGTAGCGGACTGGCAGGCAGATCCCAGCGATGTCATGGACGGGTTATGGTTCCGTTTCGCAGATTTCTGCTATACTCAAGGTGTAAAAGAAAGAAAGTGTAATAGTGAGATATATGTATAAAGATAAGACAAGAATGTAGTATGTAAAGTAGTGAAACAAGCTTAAAAGTATGTTTCTATTTTTACGTACTTTAAAGTAACAAGACTCCAAAATATATTTTGGGAAAAAGTATTAAGAAGTACGTATATATTTATGTATACACAATTTTCAAGAATTAGTAGTTTCCTCCAGTTAAAAAAAAAAATATTCCTAGTTTTTCAAGAACAAATCTTTTAAACCCCAAGGAGAGGAAAGTTATAGAGACAAGCAAGCTAAGTAAGACTAAGCAAAGAATAAAGAAAGTAAGCAAGATAAGGTGGACGACCTAAGCTAGAGGGGTCGCCCACAGAGGCGTACCTAACGCCGGAAGCCTTAAAATTATGCCGAAATGCTGCCGAAATTTCGAAAACAGCATTTGGGGTAAAATGGAATTAAAAATAAAAGTTAGGGCCGGGACGGAAACCCGAGTCCCTAACGGAAAATTGAATGAGGGAAACCTAAGGGGTGGTTCGTGAATAGTAACCCGTCCCCTTTAAAATTTAAAACGCCAGCGAAATTGAAAAACCGACCCCGAGGGGGGGGCGTTTTTGGAAATAAAATAAAGGTCCGAGTCGGGAACGGAAAACTCGAGCCTCGGAGACCTAGGTCGGGAATGTCTAGATGAACGTTTTAAATACTAGTGAAACGTTCATTTGAGGCTCCGAAATGATAGAAAATCGCTAAACTGACGTAAGGGTCGGAATAGTGCTTCCCGAGGGCCGGGAAAGCAAAAAGTGGAAATAAAATAGAAACGAACCCGGTAACGATTCGAAAAGAGTCAGAAAAGTTCCTGAGAGTCAAAAATGCAGTCTGGATCGGGAAAATTTCCATCAGGGGCAAAATTGTAATTTTGCCAAAATATAGGGGTAAAATCGTAATTTTGCCAAAATACAGGGGCAAAATTGTAATTTTGAAAAAGTTGAGAAAAAATGGGGAAAATGATAAATAAAGCCTAAAAAGTTATAAATAGGTTTTATTTAAGCTTTTAAATGAAAAATAAAAGCTATAAATGTGAATGAAATTAACAGACAAGGTTTTGTCTGTAGGATCCAAAAAAAATCGACCTACGAGGAGGGCGATCAAAGATCCACGAGAGGAAAAGAGAAGAGACTGATAAGATAAGTTCAGACATTTACCAGTCTGCAACATATAGCAATATTGTGCTAACTTTAATGTACTAACTATAAGTTAGGTACATATGTGCTACGGGCACTATTATAGAGTAGAGAGAGAGACGTAATGTGCTTCGGGCACTATAAGAATGGGACACATGGTTAATTGTGCTTCGGGCACTAGAGCGAGGTTAATAAAACTCACTCACCTAAAATTAAAATGTGAACCATTCCTAACCACGGGACAATGTGAAGTCACCGGGTTAGAATGTTAAAAAGTCGGTAATGAAACCACTTTCTGGCGTACCAGCCTTCCGTATAGGGAGGTACTTTTGCCTTCGGGGCTATGAGATAAGGCTGTGGATGTGACAACCGGGAAATTCAGGCAATTCTCGGACGAAAATGTACAATTGTATGTATATAACAATTTGTACTGTTTAAAGAGTGAAATAAATGTATTTATATTGTTCAGAATATGTGAAAATGTTCTAACAATACTGACGAGTAAGAATTCAGTGTTGGAAAAATTCACTGAGTTGAAACGGGTGAAACGGTGCCAAAATCGGCATTAAAAACCTTAACCGAGCCAATAAAAGACGGTAAACTTCCGGGATTGATTTTGATCAAACGGAAGCAGATTAAATTGATCCGACTGCACAGGAGACCTCAGGAACACGCCGGGACGATTTCAGGAAAATTTCGGCTCGAACCGGCATCGGTTAAAAAGTAGTCGAATTAATGTGAATAGTGAAAGTCAGAGTCAACTTTTACTTTTGTATTTATGACATCATAATTCAAGATTAATAAATGAAAGAATTTTGGTGGTTGGTAGAATGGATGGCCATGATTCATTTAGCTTTTGATCTAAAGGCCAAGATTTGGCCAAAATATACCCATTTTAATTTTTGAAAAATGGGGAAAGAAATGGCATGGAAAGATGTCAAAATTTGATTGGTTTTGAGCCAAATTAATTGGCTTTCTTGCATGGTTAAGTCGGCAATCTTGGAACATATTGGCCGAAACCAAATTTCAAAGCAAAACCAAAAGAAAAAAAAATTCTAAGTGTTTCTTCCATGGCATGTACGTGAGCTACCAAGGAGAACCAAGATTTTCTTCAATTTTTCTTCACAAAAAAGAGTGGCAAAGTGTTCATTGAAGACAAAGGAAGCATTAGACCAAGGTAACTCCCTTTCTCACTCAAATTTTCATGGTTTTTCTTCACAAAATCCGTGGATGAATAGTGATAAAAAGATGGAAAATTTTTGGTTGTTTTCCATTGAATTGATGTTGGGTTTTGTTAAGGATGAAATAAGGAAGAAAACCATGCAAATTCATTAAAGAAAAACCAAATTTTGGTTGGTTTTTCAAAGGTAAATCCGTGGGTTACCTTAGGTAACCAATGAGAAAAGTGTGTGGTTAATTGTTAATATGCTTTCTAAGCTTAATTTGGTGAAGAATAAAGCTTGTATTTCATTATGAAAAGCTTGAAAAAAATTTATGGCATGAATTATATAAAGTGGCCGTGGGTTTTGTTAATGGTTTGGAAGAAATTTTGCTTGATTTTAGGTGATGTTTGGTTGATTGAAATCATGCAAATTAATGTGTAAATGGTGGCAATGTGATTGAAAGAATGAAACAAATATGTTGAGCATGATTTTCATTAATAAGGCCGTGGGTTCTAAATGCATAAAAACCCTAAAAATGTGGTTGAAAATGCATTGAAAATGGGCTTGAAAATGTGTTAAAAATGTGACATTTGAATGGCCTAAAATGTGGTGAAAGTTTGACAAAATTTGGTTCGGTTTTGTTGTGAAAACCGAAACCAAATTAAGGGTAAATTTGTGAAAAAATGTTGTAATGTGGGTGATAATGTGAAATTGGAAAATTGTGGGCTTTTATGTAAAAGTTTGGAAAACTTTTACATAAAATAGGCTTGTGGTATAGTACGTGGCAGGTACATTCGGTTCGAGGCGTACCTAACGCCGGAAGCCTTAAATTTACGCCGAAATGCTGCCGAAATTTCGAAAACGGCATTCGGGGTAAAATTGGGAATTTAAAATAAAAGTTAGGGCCGGGACGGAAACCCGAGTCCCTAACGGAAAAAAAAAATTGAATAAGGAAAAAATTTAAGGGGTGGGTCATGAATAGTAACCCGTCCCCTTAAAAATAAAAAACGCGTGTGAGATTGAAAAACCGACCCCGGGGGGGGGGGGGGGGGGCGTTTTTGGAAATAAAATAAAGGTCCGAGTCGGGAACGGAAAACCCGAGCCTCGGAGACCTAGGTCGGGAAAGTCTAGATGAACGTTTTAAATACTAGTGAAACGTCCATTTGAGACTCCGAAACAATAGAAAATCGCTAAACCGACGTAAGGGTCGGAATAGTGCTTCCCGAGGGCCGGGAAAGCAAAAAGTGGAAATAAAATAGAAACGAACCCGGTAATGACTAGAAAAGAGTCAGAAAAGTTCCTGAGAGCCAAAAATGCAGTCTGGATCAATAAAATTCCGTCAGGGGCAAAACTGCAATTTTGCCAAAATATTGGGGTAAAATCGTAATTTTACAAAAGTTGGGGGAAAACGGTGAAAATAATAAATAAAACCTAAAAAGTTATAAATAGGTTTTATTTAAGCTTTTTAATGAAAAAATAAAAGCTATAAATGGGAAAGAAATTAACAGACATAGTTTTGTCTGTAGGATCCCAAAATCGGCCTACAAGGAAGGCGATTCAAGATCCAAGAGAGAGAAAGGGAACAGTCTGATAAGGTAAGTTCAGACATTTACCTGTCTGCAACATATAGCAATATTGTGCTAACTTAAATGTACTAACTATAAGTTAGGTACATATGTGCTACGGGCACTATGATAGAATAGAGAGAGAGACGAAATGTGCTACGGGCACTATAAGAATGGGACACATGGTTAATTGTGCTTCGGGCACTAGAGCGAGGTTAATGAAACTCACTCACCTAAAATTAAAATGTGAACCATTCCTAACCACGGGACAATGTGAAGTCACCAGGTTAGAAGGTTAAAAAGTCGGTAATGAAACCACTTTCTGGCGTACCAGCCTTCCGTATAGGGAGGTACTATTTTTGCCTTCGGGGCTATGAGACTAAGGCTGTGGAGGTCCGCACTAATGTACCGCTCCCAGTCAATGTACTATTTTGCCTTCGGGGCAATGAGATTAAGGCTGTGGAGGTCAGCACTAATGTACCGCTCCCAGTCATGCGCACTTAAATGGTACTGCCAACCGAGCTCAAAACCAGAACGTAATTAAAGATAATGACCTAAAACTGAAACTGTGCCATAATTGAGCATAAGACAGTTTAGTGAGAGCACTAACATCGCGGTAGATGTACTAGTGTGAGACAGTGTTGTGGTCAAACTTACTATTCACCATGAATAGTGGTCAAAGTTACTATTTACGTATGAATAGTGGTCAAAAGTACTATTCACGATGAATAGTACTATTCATAGAAATTTCATTTCTTGCATGTTTGAACTTACTGAGCCTGTAGCTCACCATTTTTGCTAATGTTGCAGGTAAGCGACCAGCTCAGTAGCTTGTTTGACTGGATGCGGACGGGATGGCGCGTGTCAAATGGGATAACTGGGCGAGGGATATGGGACTGCCAGAGTCTTGCCGCTGAGCGTTAAAGTGAAGGGAAAAAGGGGGAAACAGTCTTTTGTAATTATATATATTTTACGAAAGTACTGTATTATTTATATTACTTTGTACTTATCAACAAAGTAAATAGTGGGAAAGGTTTTACATGATGTTAAAAAAAAAAAATGAAATGAAAAAAAAAATTTCCCAAAAACGTCATGATTTAAAAAGAATAGAGAGATAAGCCGGCGACCCATGAGAGTACAATCTATCGCAGTTAGCGATAAAGCTCAACTGTAATAGTATTGTATGATCTCCACAAGGGGCGGGCCGCCACAGTTGGTATCAGAGCGGTGTGACCATATCCCGATTTGACACTTCGCGCATCCTGCACCGCTATCCAAGTAAGTAGTTACTTAAGTTTAGCTAATTATTTTCTTATGTGAAAATAATTATCTTATAGGTAGCACGATGACCAGACCTCCATATGTGAGACCCCAGCTACCACGACCAAGAGGGGTATTACGGGTATGGACGAGACCTATTGTGAGGCCGCCCATTTCCCAAAGGCCGGTAGTCAGACCCCCGGTACCCGAGAGACCTCCGGTACTAGTACCAGCACCAGTGCCAGCGCCAGTAGAGATAGTACAGCCACGACCGATAGTTCATCCACCGGTGGTAGTGGACATTCCAGTTGTTGGTGGACGCCAACATATTGGGGTGAGAGTGTCGGCACGGGCAGTACAGGCATTTAGGGCCAGCAGTCCTCCTATGTTCGACGGTGGACGACAGTCGATGGAGACCAAGGACTGGCTCCATGCCATTGAGAGGATCATGGTGATATGCGACATTGATCGAGATATGTGGATCCAGTTGGCTGTCAGTATGTTTCAGGGAGACGCTCGAGTGTTCTGGCAGTATTGCGACCAGGAGATTTTATTGGGATTCAGTTGGGCCGAATTCTGTCAGCGGTTGGCTGATCAGTTTCAACCCAGAGATCCAGCACCTGCTCCAGCATCTCCAGAGAGACGAGAGGCTGATACACCTGTGTACCCTGGATTCGATGAGGTCAGGGACTACATTCTCCAGACCGAGAGGATGGTCATGCTGTCTGGTGAGACAGTAATGTCTTACGCAGCACGGTTTGAGGAGACCATTCGGAGGAGATGTCCGTTGCCTAACCTCACGGAAGCAAACTGCTGTGAGCTGTTTTGGAAAGGTTTATCCTTGGAGCTGAGACCGAGGGTGATCAAGTCGTTTCCTCCGACGCTCCAAGAGTTCGTGGTAACGATCAGGGCCATCGAGAGAGAGATTCTGATCGAGCATCTGACGCAGAGTCGACGAGAGACGCTGGGTCAAGATGAGATGTTTGGACGCATATTCGGGCCGAGAAGAATGATGAATGATCATGAGGCCGGACCGTCTAGACCACGACGAGGTGATGACTCGGGACAGGGAACATTACCTAGGGGTGGTGACGACTCAGATGATACCAATGACGATGAGGATCCAGAAGAATATCCTCTAGTCCCAGATGTAGGGAACGAGTGATCAGTAGATGTGTATATGTACATAAGTAGCTTAGAGAGAAAAGCTCTTTTGTATAGACTTGTGGCCATTTTGTATAAACGGCCAATGTATATATGACTGGTGGTGATTATGTATGACATATAAATGTTTTGTTATCAATGAAATACCAAAATGATTATATGTTGTACGATGATGTGTTACGATGATGTGGCTTTACAGTGCCCTAAATTTCGTAAATTGATATAATTTTACGAATGTGGTTATGGAAAAGCTAACGGTGAATTGTTGTGTCATAATAGGACAATAGCCAAGATGGTAGAATTGCGAAATCGACCAGAGGGACGAGAGCGACATCCTAATGTTATGGAGAGACTGGATCAGATACAAGCTCTGTTGGAAGCCCAGATGCAAGAAAATGCGAATCTGAGGCGACGGGTAGAGGAGCTAGAGCAGAGACAAGGCTCTGAGGGTACCCAAGTAGAACAACAAGCTGAGGTAGATCCAGTTATTCCTCCAGCTGCAGTACATGAGAGAGCTCCTGAACCACAACCAGTATTAAATCTGGAACCCCTCTATGAAAGATTCAGGCGTATGAGACCGCCAGAATTTGAAGGGTCTACAAATCCCTTAGAGGCTGAAGACTGGTTGTCATCATTACAAGTGATCATGGAGTTCATGAACCTAACCGACCGGGAGAAGGTTGCATGTGCGTCTTTTGTGCTGAGAAAAGATGCTCGGTTTTGGTGGGACACCGTGCGAATGAGAAGAGACGTGTCTACCATGAGTTGGGCGGAATTTCTGGAAGAATTTAACCAGAAATATTACGACCCTGCATCTCTGAGACAGCAACAGAAAGAATTCTCAGAGTTGACATAAGGGAACATGTCGGTAAGCGAAGTCTGCCGAAAGTTCGATCAACTATCCCGTTTGTGCCCTTATGTGGTCCCTACTGAGAGGGAAAAGATACAAAAAATGATCGGGATGTTTAGGCCGGAAATTGCTGCGTTAGTAGACACTGGACTAGTACCACCTACTTCTGTAGCAGACTGTGTGAGTCGGGCCATTAGAGCCGAGTTTCATGTAGCTCGACAGAAAGAGGAAAGAGAGAAACACTGGGAGGCTAAAAAGAAGGAGAGGGCTTTGGCGAAGTCTACGCAAGTTGGTCAATCGAGCAAGCCTAGTCAGAATGCGAAACCAAGCCAGGGCAACAGTCAAGGATCCCAGCAAAATAAGAGAAAAGGGAATTTTTCTGGGAATCGCCAGGGTAATAATCGAAACCAGCAGCGGAGAACAGCTGGTAATGCAGAGTCTAATGTGCAAAACTGCCCTACATGCGGGAAGAGACATTCTGGGCAATGCAGATTTGGGCCACTTGTGTGCTACGAATGTGGAAAGGAGGGCCATTACGCCAGGAACTGTCCAAATAGGCAGGGTGGACAAGGCACTTCCCAACCGCACCAGACACGCCCACAAGCTCATTCCCTTCAAGCCAGAGTGGAAGAGTCACCAGTGAGGTCGCAACGCCAGGAGCGTATGCAACGTGCTGATGCTCGTGTGATGGCCTACAGCAAGGAAGACGCAGAGGCAGGAACATCAAACGTGGTGACAGGTCAGCTTCCTGTCACTAGTCATATAGCCTCTGTACTATTCGATTCCGGTGCTACGCATTCATTTGTTTCCTATGCATTTGCTAACAAGATAGGACTTCCTAAGGATAATATGGGAAGGGTATTTAAGACAGCCTTACCTTCTGGGGAAGTATTGTTGTCCAGTTACTGGTTACCTTATGTACCAGTATATGTGGCAAATAGGGAACTATATGCTGAGTTGATCGTAATGGAGATCATGGATTATGACGTGATTCTAGGCATGGATTTCCTAGGGAAATACCAAGCTACGATCGACTGCCGAAATCGAAAGATAGTCTTCCAACCCGAGGAAGAAGAGAGTTTCGAGTATGTTGATACTTCTCGAAGACCCAGGAAGATGATGATCAGTTCGCTGAGAGCAAGCAAGCTGATAGCTAGTGGTTGCATGGGATATCTGGCATATGTGGTGGATACTGCAGAGGAACAGAAGCTTCAAGCTGAAGATGTTCCTGTGGTTAATGAGTTTCTTGACGTATTTCCGGAAGAGTTACCAGGGATACCGCCAGAGAGAGAAATCTAGTTTGAAATTGAGTTGATGCCTGGAACAGCACCTATTTCCAAAGCACCATACCGTATGGCTCCAGTGGAGTTAAAGGAGCTGCAGGTACAATTGAAGGAGCTTTTGGATAAGGGATTCATCAGGCCGAGTTTTTCTCCATGGGGTGCACCTGTGTTATTCGTCAAGAAAAAGGATGGAACGTTCCGACTGTGCATTGATTACCGGGAGTTGAATAAGGTTACGATCAAAAATAGGTATCCGTTACCTAGAATTGATGACCTATTCGACCAGTTAAAAGGCGCAGCGGTATTTTCCAAAATCGACTTACGATCAGGATATCACCAGCTGAGAATCAAAGAGAGTGATATTCCTAAGACGGCGTTTAGGACTCGTTATGGGCATTACGAGTTCCTTGTGATGCCATTCGGATTGACAAATGCGCCAGCAGCGTTCATGGACTTGATGAACAGGATTTTTAAAGAGTATCTGGATAAGTTTGTCATTGTATTCATTGATGACATTCTTATATACTCGAAGACTCATGAGGAGCACAAGAAGCATCTGAGGATCGTGTTGAATACGATACGGAAGCATCAACTGTATGCCAAATTCTCAAAATGCAAGTTTTGGCTGGACAGAGTACATTTCCTCGGACATGTTGTATCTCAGGAAGGTATTGCAGTAGATCCAACAAAGGTAGATGCAATTAACCAGTGGCCTATACCCAAGAGTGTGACAGAAATACGCAGTTTCTTGGGATTGGCTGGTTATTATCGGCGATTTGTAGAGGGATTCGCGCGACTAGCTGCACCTCTTACTGCTCTTACACGCAAAGAAAGGAAGTACGAGTGGACTATGGAATGCGAAAGAAGCTTCCAGGAGTTAAAGAGGCGACTGACAAGTGCACCAATCCTTACCCTTCCCACTGAAGGGGAGAAGTTCGTGATCTACAGTGATGCATCGAAAATAGGATTGGGAGCAGTCCTGATGCAAGACGGCAAGGTGATTGCCTATGCTTCCCGTCAGTTAAAGGAGCATGAAAGGAATTATCCTACGCATGATCTTGAACTTGTTGCAGTAGTGTTCGCACTTAAAATTTGGCGACACTATCTCTATGGAGCTCAATGTCAGATTTTCACTAATCACCAAAGCTTGAAGTATTTCTTCACGCAAAAAGAGCTCAATATGTGGCAAAGACGATGGTTGGAACTAGTGAAGGATTATGATTGTGAAATCCTCTACCATCCAGGAAAGGCCAACCGTGTAGCGGATGCTCTAAGTAGGAAGTCTACTGTATCGCACCAGCTACCAATAAACAGGCTTCCGAAGCCATTGCAGCAAGAGATAAATTCTTTGAACTTGGAGCTGATATCTGGAAGACTAGCTGCACTCCAAGTGGAATCATCGCTATTTGAGGAAATAAAGGAAGCTCAAAGGCGAGATCCAGTGATGAAAAGTGCTCAAGAAGGAATTTCCAAGGATGGAATAATCCTTTATCAAGGAAGGATAAATGTTCCAGCTGATGAGGAACTTAGAAGACGGATCATGTTAGAAGCTCATGAGACACCCTATTCGGTTCATCCCGGAGCGAGCAAAATGTATCAGGACTTGAAGTTACAGTTCTGGTGGAAAGGGATGAAGAACGATATAGCGAAATTCGTGAGCAGATGCATGACCTGTCAGAGAATCAAAGCGGAGCATAAACATCCAGCAGGAAGATTGGAACCACTAGAGATTCCTGAATGGAAATGGGAACACATTACGATGGATTTTGTAGTGGGACTCCCAAAAACCCGAGAAGGTTATGACGCCATTTGGGTTATTGTGGACAGACTGACCAAGACGGCACGGTTCATAGCTGTCAAGATGACTTTTTCACTAGAAAAGTTTGCTCAGCTGTACATAACTCATGTCATTAGACTACATGGAGTACCAAAATCCATTGTATCAGATCGAGATGCACGGTTCACTTCGAATTTCTGGAAGTGTGTGCAAGAGGCCATGGGTACTGAATTGAGACTCAGTACGGCTTTTCATCCGCAAACAGACGGTCAGTCAGAGCGGACAATTCAGACGTTAGAGGACATGCTTCGAGCTTGTGTTATGGATTTTGCGGGAAATTGGAACGAGAAGTTACCATTGATTGAATTCTCGTACAATAATAGTTACCAAGCTTCGATAGGCATGGCACCTTACGAGGCTTTGTATGGACGGAAGTGCAGATCACCATTACACTGGTACGATTTGCGAGAAAAGCAGTTGCATAAGACGGATTTCATGCAAGAGACTTCCGATGCAGTTGCTAGAATTCAGCGTCAAATGAAAATTGCGCAAAGTCGGCAAAAGAGTTACGCGGATAAGAGGCGGAGATCCTTGGAATTCGATGAAGGAGACTTCGTGTTTCTCAAGGTATCGCCTATGAAGGGGATTATGCGTTTCGGTAAGAAGGGGAAACTGAGTCCAAGATACATTGGACCTTATGAAATTATCGAACGCATTGGAAAGGTCGCTTACAGATTAGCGCTACCTCCAGAATTGTCGGCAGTGCATAACGTATTTCATGTGTCGATGCTGAGAAAGTATATACCAGATCCGTCCCATGTATTGAAGCATGAGCCTATTCAAATCCACGAGGATTTGACATATGAGGAACAGCCGATTCAAGTACTAGCTCGTGAAGAGAAAGTACTGAGGAATAAGGTAATCCCACTAGTGAAGATTTTGTGGAAAAATCACAATATGGAAGAAGCTACATGGGAACGAGAAGACGAGATGAGGAAATTATACCCCCATTTGTTCTAATTTTCGAGGACGAAAATTTTAAAAGGAGGGGTGAATGTGACAACCGGGAAATTCAGGCAATTCTCGGACGAAAATGTACAATTGTATGTATATAACAATTTGTACTGTTTAAAGAGTGAAATAAATGTATTTATATTGTTCAGAATATGTGAAAATGTTCTAACAATACTGACGAGTAAGAATTCAGTGTTGGAAAAATTCACTGAGTTGAAACGGGTGAAACGGTGCCAAAATCGGCATTAAAAACCCTAACCGAGCCAATAAAAGACGGTAAACTTTCGGGATTGATTTTGATCAAACGGAAGTAGATTAAATTGATCCGACTGCACAGGAGACCTCAGGAACACGCCGGGACGATTTCAGGAAAATTTCGGCTCGAACCGGCATCGGTCAAAAAGTAGTTGAATTAATGTGAATAGTGAAAGTCAAAGTCAACTTTTACTTTTGTATTTATGACATCATAATTCAAGATTAATAAATGAAAGAATTTTGGTGGTTGGTAGAATGGATGGCCATGATTCATTTAGCTTTTGATCTAAAGGCCAAGATTTGGCCAAAATATACCCATTTTAATTTTTGAAAAATGGGGAAAGAAATGGCATGGAAAGATGTCAAAATTTGATTGGTTTTGAGCCAAATTAATTGGCTTTCTTGCATGGTTAAGTCGGCAATCTTGGAACATATTGGCCGAAACCAAATTTCAAAGCAAAACCAAAAGAAAAAAAAATTCTAAGTGTTTCTTCCATGGCATGTACGTGAGCTACCAAGGAGAACCAAGATTTTCTTCAATTTTTCTTCACAAAAAAGAGTGGCAAAGTGTTCATTGAAGACAAAGGAAGCATTAGACCAAGGTAACTCCCTTTCTCACTCAAATTTTCATGGTTTTTCTTCACAAAATCCGTGGATGAATAGTGATAAAAAGATGGAAAATTTTTGGTTGTTTTCCATTGAATTGATGTTGGGTTTTGTTAAGGATGAAATAAGGAAGAAAACCATGCAAATTCATTAAAGAAAAACCAAATTTTGGTTGGTTTTTCAAAGGTAAATCCGTGGGTTACCTTAGGTAACCAATGAGAAAAGTGTGTGGTTAATTGTTAATATGCTTTCTAAGCTTAATTTGGTGAAGAATAAAGCTTGTATTTCATTATGAAAAGCTTGAAAAAAATTTATGGCATGAATTATATAAAGTGGCCGTGGGTTTTGTTAATGGTTTGGAAGAAATTTTGCTTGATTTTAGGTGATGTTTGGTTGATTGAAATCATGCAAATTAATGTGTAAATGGTGGCAATGTGATTGAAAGAATGAAACAAATATGTTGAGCATGATTTTCATTAATAAGGCCGTGGGTTCTAAATGCATAAAAACCCTAAAAATGTGGTTGAAAATGCATTGAAAATGGGCTTGAAAATGTGTTAAAAATGTGACATTTGAATGGCCTAAAATGTGGTGAAAGTTTGACAAAATTTGGTTCGGTTTTGTTGTGAAAACCGAAACCAAATTAAGGGTAAATTTGTGAAAAAATGTTGTAATGTGGGTGATAATGTGAAATTGGAAAATTGTGGGCTTTTATGTAAAAGTTTGGAAAACTTTTACATAAAATAGGCTTGTGGTATAGTACGTGGCAGGTACATTCGGTTCGAGGCGTACCTAACGCCGGAAGCCTTAAATTTACGCCGAAATGCTGCCGAAATTTCGAAAACGGCATTCGGGGTAAAATTGGGAATTTAAAATAAAAGTTAGGGCCGGGACGGAAACCCGAGTCCCTAACGGAAAAAAAAAATTGAATAAGGAAAAAATTTAAGGGGTGGGTCATGAATAGAAACCCGTCCCCTTAAAAATAAAAAACGCGTGTGAGATTGAAAAACCGACCCCGGGGGGGGGGGGGGGCGTTTTTGGAAATAAAATAAAGGTCCGAGTCGGGAACGGAAAACCCGAGCCTCGGAGACCTAGGTCGGGAAAGTCTAGATGAACGTTTTAAATACTAGTGAAACGTCCATTTGAGACTCCGAAACAATAGAAAATCGCTAAACCGACGTAAGGGTCGGAATAGTGCTTCCCGAGGGCCGGGAAAGCAAAAAGTGGAAATAAAATAGAAACGAACCCGGTAATGACTAGAAAAGAGTCAGAAAAGTTCCTGAGAGCCAAAAATGCAGTCTGGATCAATAAAATTCCGTCAGGGGCAAAACTGCAATTTTGCCAAAATATTGGGGTAAAATCGTAATTTTACAAAAGTTGGGGGAAAACGGTGAAAATAATAAATAAAACCTAAAAAGTTATAAATAGGTTTTATTTAAGCTTTTTAATGAAAAAATAAAAGCTATAAATGGGAAAGAAATTAACAGACATAGTTTTGTCTGTAGGATCCCAAAATCGGCCTACAAGGAAGGCGATTCAAGATCCAAGAGAGAGAAAGGGAACAGTCTGATAAGGTAAGTTCAGACATTTACCTGTCTGCAACATATAGCAATATTGTGCTAACTTAAATGTACTAACTATAAGTTAGGTACATATGTGCTACGGGCACTATGATAGAATAGAGAGAGAGACGAAATGTGCTACGGGCACTATAAGAATGGGACACATGGTTAATTGTGCTTCGGGCACTAGAGCGAGGTTAATGAAACTCACTCACCTAAAATTAAAATGTGAACCATTCCTAACCACGGGACAATGTGAAGTCACCGGGTTAGAAGGTTAAAAAGTCGGTAATGAAACCACTTTCTGGCGTACCAGCCTTCCGTATAGGGAGGTACTATTTTTGCCTTCGGGGCTATGAGACTAAGGCTGTGGAGGTCAGCACTAATGTACCGCTCCCAGTCAATGTACTATTTTGCCTTCGGGGCTATGAGATTAAGGCTGTGGAGGTCAGCACTAATGTACCGCTCCCAGTCATGCGCACTTAAATGGTACTGCCAACCGAGCTCAAAACCAGAACGTAATTAAAGATAATGACCTAAAACTGAAACTGTGCCATAATTGAGCATAAGACAGTTTAGTGAGAGCACTAACATCGTGGTAGATGTACTAGTGTGAGACAGTGTTGTGGTCAAACTTACTATTCACCATGAATAGTGGTCAAAGTTACTATTTACGTATGAATAGTGGTCAAAGGACTATTCATGATGAATAGTACTATTCATAGAAATTTCATTTCTTGCATGTTTGAACTTACTGAGCCTGTAGCTCACCATTTTTGCTAATGTTGCAGGTAAGCGACCAGCTCAGTAGCTTGTTTGACTGGATGCGGATGGAATGGCGCGTGTCAAATGAGATAACTGGGCGAGAGATATAGTACTGCCAGAGTCTTGCCGCTGAGCGTTAAAGTGAAGGGAAAAAGGGGGAAACAGTCTTTTGTAATTATATATATTTTATGAAAGTACTGTATTATTTATATTACTTTGTACTTATCAACAAAGTAAATAGTGGGAAAGGTTTTACATGATGTTAAAAAAAAAATGAAATGAAAAAAAAAAATTTCCCAAAAACGTCATGATTTAAAAAGAGTAGAGAGATAAGCCGGCGACCCATGAGAGTACAATCTATCGCAGTTAGCGATAAAGCTCAACTGTAATAGTATTGTATGATCTCCACAAGGGGCGGGCCGCCACAGTGGAGGTCAGCACTGATGTACCGCTCCCAGTCATGTACAATTTTGCCTTCGGGGCTATGAGAATAAGGCTGTCGAGGTCAGTACTAATGTACCGCTCCCAGTCATGCGCACTTAAATGGTACTGCCAACCTGAGCTCAAAACCAGAACGTAATCAAAGATAATTACCTAAAACTGAAACTGTGCCATAATTGAGCATAAGACAGTTTAGTGAGAGCACTAACATCGCGGTAGATGTACTAGTGTGATACAGTGTTGTGGTCAACCTTACTATTCACGTATGAATAGTGGTCAAAGTTACTATTCACATATGAATAGTGGTCAACGGTACTATTCATATAAATTTTATTTCTTGCATGTTTGAACTTACTGAGCCTGTAGCTCACCATTTTTGCTAATGTTGCAGGTAAGCGACCAGCTCAGTAGCTTGTTTGACTGGATACGGACGGGATGGCGCGTGTCAAATCGGATAACTGGGCGAGGGATATGGTCCTGCCAGAGTCTTTCCGCTGAGCGATAAAAAGGGAAGAAAAAAAAAAAGAAACAGTCTTTTGTAATGTTATATATTTACGAAAGTACTGTAATATGTAAATTACTTTGTACTTGCCAACAAAGTAAATAGTGGGAAATGTTTACATGATGTTTAAAGAAAAAAAAATTTTTCCCTAAAAACATCATGATTTAAAAAGAGAGAGAGATAAGCCGGCGACCCATGAGAGTACAATCTATCACAGTTAGCGATAAAGCTCAACTGTAATAGTATTGTATGATCTCTACGAGGGGCGGGCTGCCACATAGGAAATTCGGTTATTTTTGGATAAGGTTGAGATAAGATTCAAGCTTGAAAATCCTAGTGGAATTTTTGATTCTCCCTTATCCATAATGGCCGAAATTTATGAGGAGATTTTCTCCAAGAAAAATTCGAATTTTTTGGTTGAAAAAGGGAGATAAAATTCTAGTTAAAATCTTGTTTAGATTTGGATTGGATTTATCCTAAGAAAACCGAATTTTATTGTTGGATTTATCCATGGAAAAATTCAGATTTTTTGGTTAAGGATAAGGGAAAATATCTTTTCCTAATCCAATTCAAATTCAGAGAATCACCTCATGCAGGTCTATAAATAGAGGTCCTGCCACTCCAGTTCTCTTAGACCACAGACTCTCAGGTGAGCAGGCTTATTGTTGCACAGCTCATCGTGACAATAAAGTTCTTTAGAGATCTGGGTGGTCGGAAGAAGACTAGTAGTGCTAGCATACCGATCGAGGTTCAGAGTGCCCACACACTCAGCCATTCGGGAATTGGAGAATAGTAGAGAAGGCTAGTTGGTTAAAGCCTCCGTCATTCTCCTCCTATAAGATTGGCGTCCTTGAGGTATGAGTTTTAATTGTTGTTGATTTATTGTATATGGCATCATGAGATATTTAACGATCTAAAATTTTTATTGTTCCGCTGCGCCACTCTGATACGTTTTTACCGATTTATTTTCCTACAATTGGTATCAGAGCCATCTCATGACTATGCCATGTACATAAATTAGACAATTACTTAGTCTTTTTATTTATGTATGGATTTGATATTTAGAGAGTGGCATTTTAGGGTTCCTTTATGTTGTTATCATGGATTATGTATAAAGTATGTGGTTATTTTAATTTTCTGAATTATTATAAGCATGCTTGTATATACCGGTTATGGTTCCTTAGAATTTAGAAAAATTGTATCTAGGAATTTTTATGTAACCATGGGAGCAGTTTATTAACACTGTAATTTTCCCATGGATTTTAATTTTTGTCTCTTAGAATTTTTATGGTTAGAATTTTTTGTACACCGGAAACGGTTTAGGAATTTTTATGTAATTATTCTTGGAGGAGATTGAAGATTGAAGACCGTAATTTATTTTTTCCCAAAAGTTAAATTTGATTTAAAGATTGAAATTTTGATTGTGTGGAAAATTTCAATTTAATTGGGATTCAATTTAATTTTTGGAGATCCTAATAGGTAAATTGGAATATGGCATGAAAATCGAGACACGACCCCTCGGGATAGGCCGACGGGCCTTGGTGGGGCTGCAGCCCCTACCCTCGGGCAGGATGGGGCTGCGGCAGCCCCTGTGCAGGCCCACACCACCCACGGCCGCAGGCTTGGCCTGCAGCCAGGGGTGGCCGTGGGCTGCAGGCTGGCCGCAGCCTGGGCGTGCAGCCTGGCGCTGCAGGCTTGGCCTGCAGCCCGGCAGGGTTGCACATGGGGGCGGCCTTGGGCTGCCAACCCCTCCGGGGTTGGTGGCTGCCCACGGCGACTACCGCCTACGGGGGCGGCGGTCCGACGGTCCAAAAATCAGAAAATTTTGATTTTTAAATTTGAGATTTAATTTTAAATCATGTTTAAAAAATATGTAATTAAAAATTTCAAATTTTTTGAAATTACATATTATTACACATGATGTTTAAAATTGTTTAAAATTTAAATTTGAAATTTAAATTTGAAATTCGAATTTGGAATTTGAATTTGAAATTTAAATTTTTGGATATTTAAATTTTAAATAATTCTTGAGATGAGAAATAAATGCAGAGGCTACATAAAGATGGATACAAGAAGATGGAACAGAATTCAAGACCCAAAGAATGCTTTGGATGGAATTTTGTAATCTTTATTTTCTTTATTCTAGGATGGAACCATAGCTTGGTTATTCTGTCAATTATTTTTTCTGTGATATGTCATGGATGTATAAATATGTATTGATGGATGTTTTGTATGCATATTTGATAACATGTCATATAGGATAGGTGAGTGCCGCTTATACTATATTGATCATACATAATTTGTCAAAACTTGCATGTTTTTCAAAATATTGAGTGGGAGAGGGTTTCAAACAAAACCCACGGCCTCCATTGTTGATCCATATGTGAAAGCATGGTAACGCCTTGTGTCAGTTCTGCCCTGACCACACCCCTCGGTAGGTGTTTACCGCCGTCGGTATACTAGATTGGATCTCCTATGTGGAAAACGTGTTCGGGTACGATCCTATTCATGACCACCCCTCGGTGGCTTGGAAGGACGTGGATCGGGCTACGTAAACAATGGTTATACACTCAAGACTCGTTTAGTTATTAACCTTCCCTAGAAGCTCTGTAAACTAAACTGGTGGCCAAATAAGCGGTTATTAATATATGTCTTAACCTTGGAGGAATTAAGGCAACATATATTAATTGGACGGGGTCCATGTTCCGGCTATTTGTTCTCATGACCACCCCTCGGTGGCTTGGGGCAATAGGTGCTGAGAATTACCGTTGCAATGTTGCATGTTTTTCAAGTTTCATGTAGGAACATACTTGTATGTTTTATTTGCTAAATTATCTGTATATTTGCTTGGGCTTTATAATGATGTCTAGTATAATTTTATTTCAGTTCAAAATGTCACCGACACCCCTCATTTCGATACTTACTGAAAATAAGTTGAATGGCGATAATTATAAAGACTGGAAAAGGAATCTATTAATAGTTCTCAGCTGCGAGAGACACAAGTTCGTACTGGACGAATCATGCCCACCTGGGCCCAAACCTGACACACCACTTGAGGAGGTTCCGGTTGCCTATAATCGTTGGAGAGAATCCAATGAGATAGCTCGATGCTACATCCTTGCTAGCATGACGAGTGCTTTACAAAAGCAGCATGAGACTTATCAAGTTGCTGGGGAGATCATGGAAAATCTGGAGGACATGTTCGGAGGCCAAAAAAAATTAGCTAGACAGTCCGCTATTACCAGCATTATGAACTCCAAGCAAAAGGCGGGTACTCCGGTGAAGGACCATATGATCACTCTAATGGGATTCTTCGCTGAGGCTGCCGAGAATGGTGTTGAGTTGGACTACAACACCCAGATCGAGATGGTGTTCAAGACTCTGTCTAAAGATTTTGTGGGGTTTAAGGCCGCATACAATCTGGCGACAAAGGAGTTAGGACTAACCGAGCTCATGAAGCAACTACAGGCTTCTGAGCAGATGATCAGGGATGAGGATGTGGTCCGAGCTAAAGGAGAGGTCAATTTGGCAGAATCTTCCAATCCCTCACGGAAGAGGAAGAGGCCAACTAAGAAGCAAGTGGCTTCTAGTTCTTCTAATCCTCCTGTCTCGGACGGGAAGAAGAAGAAGAAGAACAAGAAGCCAAAGGACCCTAAAAAGTCCAAATGCTTCCATTGTGGGAAGGTAGGTCACTTCAAGAAGGCTTGCCGGGAATTCCTAGCCGCCAAGGGCAAGGAAGGTAAGGAACTTCATTACCTGGAAGCGTGTTTGGTGGAAGAATCGAAAGACACTTGGGTCATTGATTTGGGCACCACTAATCATGTTTGTGTTTCTATGCAAGGGTTCATGGAAACGAGAAGTCTACATGATAGGAGCCTCTCGTTGCGGACTGGAGATGGTAGCTTAGTGATGGCTGAAGCAGTGGGAGATGTTTATCTTTATTTTGATCAATTTAGATTTATTTTATTGAAAGACTGTTTTTATGTTCCTAATTTTAGGAGGAACCTTATATCGGTAGCTTGTTTAATAAAGGATTCTTATTCAGTTTCTTTTAGTAAAAGAGTTGATATTCGTAGAAATAAGTCTTTTATCTATTCTAGATGGATGGATGGAAACCTATATTTGATCGAACCAAAGATGTACTCACTGCTTGACACTGAATTAATTGATAACTCTTAAAGGTTGAAAGTTTCTCACTCTAACAAGGCGTATCTTTGGCATTTAAGACTTGGTCATATTAATCAGGATAGGATTCAAAGATTGGTGAAAGACGGTCCTCTGGAATCTCTGGAGGAGATACGACTTCCCCAATGTGAGTCTTGTCTAGAGGGTAAAATGACTAAGAGGTCTTTTGGAGCTAAGGGTACAAGGGCTCAGGAGCTCTTAGAAATTGTGCATACTGACGTATGTGGCCCCATGAACGTCACAGCACGAGGAGGGTTCGAGTATTATGTCTCTTGTATAGATGATTACTCGAGGTATGGATATGTGTATCTGATGCACCGCAAGAGCGAAACCTTTGACAAGTTCAAAGAGTATCGTGCGGAAGTGGAAAAGCAATTGGATAAATCCATAAAGACACTTCGATCTGATCGAGGTGGCGAATACCTCTCCGACGAATTTCTAGGACATCTTGTAGAGAACGGGATATTATCCCAATTGACTGCACCTGGTACTCCACAACAGAATGGTGTAGCCGAAAGGAGAAACAGGACCTTATTGGATATGGTACGGTCCATGATGAGTTACTCAATGCTACCATTATCATTTTGGGGATATGCTTTACAAACGGCGTGCTATATTCTAAACCAGGTTCCGAGCAAATCAATTCCCAGAACTCCGTATGAATTGTGGCGTGGCAGGAAGCCTTCCCTTGGACATATGAGAATATGGGGCTGCCCGGCACATGTACTGGATGGGGATGCGAAGAAGTTGGAACCAAGATCAGAATTGTGCATGTTTGTAGGGTATCCAAAAGGAACTCAAGGAGGTCTGTTCTATAACCCGAAGGAACAAAAAGTCATTGTCTCAACCCATGGGACATTCTTGGAGGAAAGTCACATGAATGACTTTAAGCCTCGAAGCAAAGTGGTGCTAGAGGAATTATCGGGTGAAAGAACTGCTCCACAGATTTCGGTCTTGGACGCAAGTCCGAGTTCCAATGAAAGACCTACAGACGATCAACAATTTAGGGTGCCTCGTCGTAGTGGGAGGATTTCTAAGAAACCTAATTTCTTCATGTATGATGCTGAGGTATACTAGGCCGAGGCTCATGAGCATGAGGAAGATCCGGTCACATATGATGAAGCTATAAAGGATGTTGATTCTAAATCTTGGAAACAGGCTATGAACAATGAGATGGATTCTATGAAATCCAACTCTGTTTGGGAACTTGTAGATTTGCCGGAAGGGATAAAACCCATTGGATGCAAATGGGTCTACAAAAGAAAGAAGGATGCGGAAGGGAGAGTAGAAACTTTCAAAGCTAGACTGGTTGCAAAGGGATACACGCAAAAGGCTGGAATCGATTACGAGGAAACCTTTTCGCCTGTTGCTATGCTGAAGACTATCCGTATTCTTCTGTCCATTGCTGCGGCTCTCGATTATGAGATCTGGCAAATGGATGTCAAGACGGCATTCTTGAATGGCCATCTTGAAGAGTGTATCTATATGATACAGCCCGAAGGGTTCGTAGCGAAAGGCCAAGAAAGGAAAATCTGCAAGTTGCTTAGATCCATTTATGGATTAAAGCAGGCATCCCGCTCATGGAACTAGAGGTTTGATCAAGCGATTAAGACATTTGAATTTGAGCAGAACGTTGATGAACCTTGTGTTTATAAATGTATTAAGGATGGAAAAGTGGTCTTTCTGATACTCTATGTCGATGATATACTACTCATTGGGAATGATATAGGGCACTTATCATCGGTCAAGCTTTGGTTACACCAACAGTTTGACATGAAGGACTTGGGAGAAGCTAATTATGTTCTAGGCATTCGTCTCTTCAGAGATCGAAAGAACAAAATGATAGCGTTATCCCAAGCTTCATACATAGATAAAATAATTGACAAATATGCAATGCTAGAGGCAAAGAAAGGCTCACAACCTTCTATTGCCGGTCTAACTCTTTCATTGGATGACTGTCCCAAGACATCGGAAGAAAGAGAGCGTATGAGTAAGGTCCCTTATGCATCCGCTGTGGGTAGCCTTATGTACGCTATGCTTTGCACTCGCCCAGACATATGTTTTGCAGTAGGTATGGTGAGTCGATATCAAGCGAATCCTGGAACCAAGCACTGGCAAGCAGTAAAGCATATACTCAAGTATCTTAAGAGAACGAGGGATTATATGCTAGTGTATTTTGGAGGGGACCTAACACCCGTAGGATACACGGACTCAGACTTCCAGACTTGTAAGGATTCGAGGAAATCGACATCTGGATCAGTGTTTTTACTCGGAGGAAGCGCCATTGTATGGAGGAGCGTGAAGCAGGGCTGCACAGTTGACTCTACTATGGAGGCTAAGTATGTGGCTGAGGCTGAGGCATCTAAAGAAGCGGTTTGGCTCCGTAAGTTCTTTAGAGACCTTGAGGTCATTCCGGGTGTTGACAAGCCTATCACACTTTACTGTGATAATACAGGGGCTATTGCCAACACAAGGGAATCTCGGCACCACAAGAGGACCAAGCACATCGATCGGAGATATCATATTATTCGAGGGCATGTGGAGACAGGACAAGTGGATGTATGTAAGATCGCGTCCGAGGACAACATCGCTGATCCCTTTACTAAGACTTTGGTGGCTAGAAGCTTTGAGAGGCATGTAGAGGCGATGGGGATGCGTAACATGGTACATCTGCTGGCTTAGGGCAAGTGGGAGATTGTTAGGAAATGCCCTAAGTATTAGAGACATTTTGATGTATTCATTTTGAACTGGATAATAAAATTATACATAGAGGTTATTCATTACATTGCTATCTGTCCTCGTCTTATTTACATGTTAAAGTAAATGTAAGCAAATATGGCTCACTGACTGCTTGTGTTAAAACTGTCAGAACATTGCATGCAATGGACTTTTGTATGCGAGAAGACAATGTTCTAAAGTTAGCAGTCTAAACTATGGCCTGTAGTCTATGGGGTTAGGCCGAGCATCTAACTCATGTTAAGACTATTATGTTGTCTAAAGCCTTAGAGGGGACGGTTTGTCTTGACTGTCTGGAGCTGGACTCCCAAGTAGAGACATGGATATGTTGCTTGGTGGTGACATATTAGACCGGGACTAAAGCGTGATTGATCTACGTAGTCCGCTATGAGTGGATCAATCTACTTTTGACGTTCATTGTGCAATAACCTTAATCCTGAGTAAATGAACTTCTTCATGTATATGACCTGTGTACTTTGATGTTCCAATGGCTAAAGCGTCTCAGAGGTAGTAAGCTTATAGACTGGTTCATTGGGTGCATGACTTGTATGCGATGAAGGGTTTGTTTGCAGATATCGGAATCATAGCTCTGAGGAGTTAAAGGTATCCTTTTAAAGGCATTATACTGATTGTGAAAATGGACAAGGCCTTGGGTTGTCTGCTGGGCGGATAACTTCTTATTCACATATGGTGAATAATCATTTTCTTAATTCGGTAGTATAATGGAACTTTAAGATAGCCTGATCAGTAGGATTAAACGGACTTTAACCTAAGGCTGATCATGGGTATCATATGAGGGTTTTGCATATATGACAAGGTCATTGGATAGTAGCTCGTCATAGGCTTACGTAATACGGTATATAATTGGGAGTTCAGTTTCAGGTTTACAGTGGTGTGACTCTGAAACTAGTGATCATATGATTGAGTTGTTCGTTAAAGAATGATGATCATATGGAATCACGGGAGCCCGATTATATATGTCCAATCAGTCCCTCTACTAACTCCACATAATTCCTTAACGTTTGGCAAATTGATTTGTGTATGCTATTGGCTAGTTTATTATGCATGGATGGTGATGACACAGGATTAGGATGGTAGACAAGATTCTCTCCGGTTGGATTCAGATTTTGTTTTGGATAATAGAGTACACAATTATTCGAACTCCAAATAAAGTTGCCATGATTTTATTTAAGATTGGATTGGAGTTGTAGAAAATTATCCATGAGAACAAGAATTTGAAACACAACCGTTTTGTGGAATTTGAAATTTGAAATTTGAAATTTGAATTTTGAATTTTGAAATTTGAAATTTGAAATTTGAATTTAAAATTCGAATTTAAAATTCGAATTTGAAATTCGAATTTGAAATTTGAATTTGAAATTTAAATTTGAAATTTGAAATTTGAAATTTGAAATTTGAATTTGAAATTTGAATTTGAAATTTGAATCACAGTCCAAGTAGGATTCGAATTTGTTGTGGAAAATCCACAAGGTTTGAAATTCGAATTTGAGTTGGATTTGGAGAGGATAATCTTATTAGAATCCTACTTGAATTTTGAATCTAAATCCCAACAAAAGTGGACGAAATTTTTGAGGATAATCCTCAATGGAATTTCGGTTTTTATGGATAAGGTTCAAGGGAAAAATTCAAGTTTCAATCCCAGTTGAATTTGGATTCTCTCCTCCCTGAAAAGTGGCCGAAAATTTGGAGAATCTCTCCTAGGAAATTCGGTTATTTTTGGATAAGGTTGAGATAAGATTCAAGCTTGAAAATCCTAGTGGAATTTTTGATTCTCCCTTAGCCATAATGGCCGAAATTTATGAGGAGATTTTCTCCAAGAAAAATTCAGATTTTTTGGTTGAAAAAGGGAGATAAAATTCTAGTTAAAATCTTGTTTAGATTTGGATTGGATTTATCCTAAGAAAACCGAATTTTATTGTTGGATTTATCCATGGAAAAATTCAGATTTTTGGTTAAGGATAAGGGAAAATATCTTTTCCTAATCCAATTCAAATTCAGAGAATCACCTCATGCAGGTCTATAAATAGAGGTCCTGCCACTCCAGTTCTCTTAGACCACAGACTCTCAGGTGAGCAGGCTTATTGTTGCACAGCTCATCGTGACAATAAAGTTCTTTAGAGATCTGGGTGGTCAGAAGAAGACTAGCAGTGCTAACATACCGATCGAGGTTCAGAGTGCCCACAAACTCAGCCATTCGGGAATTGGAGAATAGTAGAGAAGGCTAGTTGGTTGAAGCCTCCGGTCATTCTCCTCCTACAAGATTGGCTTCCTTGAGGTATGAGTTTTAATTGTTGTTGATTTATTGTATATGGCATCATGAGATATTTAACGATCTAAAAATTTTTATTGTTCTGCTGCGCCACTCTGATACGTTTTTACCGATTTATTTTCCTACACAAACACGCTTCCAGGTAATGAAGTTCCTTACCTTCCTTGCCCTTGGCGGCTAGGAATTCCCGGCAAGCCTTCTTGAAGTGACGTACCTTCCCATAATGGAAGCATTTGGACTTTTTAGGGTCCTTTGGCTTCTTGTTCTTCTTCTTCTTCTTCCCGTCCGAGACAGGAGGATTAGAAGAACTAGAAGCCACTTGCTTCTTATTTGGCCTCTTCCTCTTCCGTGAGGGATTGGAAGATTCCATCAAATTGGCCTCTCCTTTAGGTCGGACCTCATCCTCATCCCTGATCATCCGCTCATAAGCCTGTAGTTGCTTCATGAGCTCGGTTAGTCCTAACTCCTTTGTCGCCAGATTGTATGCGGCCTTAAACCCCACAAAATCTTTAGACAGAGTCTTGAACACCATCTCGATCTGGGTGTTGTAGTCCAACTCAGCACCATTCTCGGCAGTCTCAGCGAAGAATCCCATTAGAGTGATCATATGGTCCTTCACCGGAGTACCCGCCTTTTGCTTAGAGTTCATAATGCTGGTGATAGCGGACTGTCGAGCCAATTTTTCTTGGCCTCCGAACATGTCCTCCAGATTTTCCACGATCTCCCCAGCAACTTGATAAGTCTCATGTTGCTTTTGTAAAGCACTCGTCATGCTAGCAAGGATGTAGCATCGAGCTATCTCATTAGATTCTCTCCAACGATTATAGGCAACCGGGACCTCCTTAAGTGGTGTGTCAGGCTTGGGCCCAGGTGGGCATGGTTCGTCCAGCACGAACTTGTGTCTCTCGCAGCTGAGAACTATTAATAGATTTCTTTTCCAGTCTTTATAATTATCGCCATTCAGCTTATTTTCAGTAAGTATTAAAATGAGGGGTGTCGGTGACATTTTGAACTGAAATAAAATTATACTAGACATCATTACAAAGCCCAACCAAATATACAGATAATTTAGTAAATAAAACATACAAGTATATTACTACATGAAACTTGAAAAAAAACATGTAGCATTGCAACGGTAATTCTCAGCACCTATTGCCCCAAGCCACCGAGGGGTGGTCATGAGAACAAATAGCTGGAACATGGACCCCGTCCAATTAATATATGTTGCCTTAAATCCTCCAAGGTTAAGACATATATTAATAACCGCTTATTTGGCCACCAGTTTAGTTAACAGAGCTTCTAGGGAAGGTTAATAACTAGACGAGTCTTGAGTGTATATCCATTATTTACGTAGCCCGATCCACGTCCTACCAAGCCATCGAGGGGTGGTCATGAATAGGATCGCACCCGAACACGTTTTCCACATAGGAGATCCAATCTAGTATACCGGCGGCGGTAAACACCTACCGAGGGGTGTGGTCAGGGCAGAACTGACGCGAGACCTTACCATGCTTTCACATATGGATCAACAATGGAGGCCGTGGGTTTTGTTTGAAACCCTCTCCCACTCAATATTTTGAAAAACATGCAAGTTTTGACAAATTATGTATGATCAATATAGTATGAGCGGCACTCACCTATCCTATATGACATGTTATCAAATATGCATATAAAACATTCATCAATACATATTTATACATCCATGACATATCACAGAAAAAATAATTGACAGAATAACCAAGCCATGGTTCCATCCTAGAACAAAGAAAATAAAGATTACAAAATTCCATCCAAAGCATTCTTTGGGTCTTGAATTCTATTCCATCTTCTTGTATCCATCTTTATGTGGCCTCTCCATTTATTTCTCATCCCAAGAATTATTTAAAATTTAAATATCCAAAAATTTAAATTTCAAATTCAAATTCCAAATTCGAATATCAAATTTAAATTTCAAATTTAAATTTTTAAACAATTTTAAACATCATGTGTAATAATATGTAATTTCAAAAATTTGAAATTTTTAATTACATATTTTTAAACATGATTTAAAATTAAATCTCAAATTTAAAAATCAAAATTTTCTGATTTTTGGACCGTCGGACCGCCGCCCCCGTAGGCGGCAGCCGCCGTGGGCAGCCACCAACCCCGGAGTGGCTGGCAGCCCACGGCCGCCCCCATGTGCAGCCCTGCCGGGCTGCAGGCCGAGCCTGTGGCGCCAGGCTGCACGCCCAGGCTGGGCGCAATAGCCGGCAGGCTGTACGCCCAGGCTGCGGTGCGGCCAGCCTTGGGCAGGCCACGGCCACCCCTGGCTGCAGGCCAAGCCTGCGGCCGTGGGTGGTGTGGGCCTGCACAGGGGCTGCCGCAGCCCCATCCTGCCCGAGGGCAGGGGCTGCAACCCCCCCAAGGCCCGTTGGCCTATCCCAAGGGGTCGTGTCTCGATTTTCATGCCATATTCCAATTTACCTATTAGGATCTCCAAAAATTAATTTGAATCCCAATTAAATTGAAATTTTCCACACAATCAAAATTTCAACCTTTAAATCAAATTTAACTTTTGGGAAAAAATAAATTACGGTCTTCAATCTTCAATCTCCTCCAAGAATAATTACATAAAATTTCCTAAACCGTTTCCGGTGTACAAAAATTCTAACCATAAAAATTCTAAGAGACAAAAATTAAAATCCATGGGAAAATTACAGTGTTAATAAACTGCTCCCATGGTTACATAAAAATTCCTAGATACAATTTTTCTAAATTCTAAGGAACCATAACCGGTATAAACAAGCATGCTTATAATAATTCAAAAAATTAAAATAACCACATACTTTATACATAACCCATGATAACAACATAAAGGAACCCTAGAATGCCACTTTCTAAATATCAAATCCATACATAAATAAAAAGACTACGTAATTGTCTAATTTATGTACATGGCATAGTCATGAGATGGCTCTGATACCAATTGTAGGAAAATAAATCGGTAAAAACATATCAGAGTGGCGCAGCGGAACAATAAAAATTTTTAGATCGTTAAATATCTCATGATGCCATATACAATAAACCAACAACAATTAAAACTCATACCTCAAGGATGCCAATCTTGCAGGAGGAGAATGACCGGAGGCTTCAACCAACTAGCCTTCTCTACTATTCTCCAATTCCCGAATGGCTGAGTGTGTGGGCACTCTGAACCTCGATCGGTATGCTAGCACTGCTAGTATTCTTCCGACCACCCAGATCTCTAAAGAACTTTATTGTCACGATGAGCTGTGCAACAATAAGCCTGCTCACCTGAGAGTCTGTGGTCTGAGAGAACTGGAGTGGCAGGACCTCTATTTATAGACCTGCATGAGGTGATTCTCTGAATTTGAATTGGATTAGGAAAAGATATTTTCCCTTATCCATATCCATAAAATCTGAATTTTTCCAAGGGAGAATCTCCACAATAAAATTCTATTTTCTTAGGATAAATCCAATCCAAATCTAAACAAGATTTTAACTAGAATTTTATCTCCCTTTTTCAACCCAAAAAATTCAAAAATTTCAAGGAGAATCTCTCCTAAAGATTTCGGCCATTATGGATAAGGGAGAATCTAAAATTCCACTAGGATTTTCAAGCTTGAATCTTATCTCAACCTTATCCAAAAATAACCGAATTTCCTAGGAGATTTTCTCCCTAAATTCGGCCACTTTTCAGGGAAGGAGAGAATCCAAATTCAACTAGGATTGAAACTTGAATTTTCCCTTGAATCTTATCCACCAAAAATCCGAAATTTCCTTGAGGATTATCCTCAAAAATTTCGTCCACTTTTGTTGGGATTTGGATTCAAAATTCAAGTAGGATTCTAACAAGATTATCCTCTCCAAATCCAACTCAAATTCGAATTTCAAACCTTGTGGATTTTCCACAACAAATTCGAATCCTACTCAGACTGTGATTCAAAATTTGAATTTCAAATTTCAAATTCAAATTTCAAATTCAAATTTCAAATTTCAAATTTCAAATTTAAATTTCAAATTCAAATTTCAAATTCGAATTTCAAATTCAAATTTCAAATTCAAAATTCAAATTTCAAATTTCAAAATTCAAATTTCAAATTTCAAAATTCAAATTTCAAATTCCACAAAACGGTTGTGTTTCATATTCTTGTTCTCATGGATAATTTTCTACAACTCCAATCCAATCTCAAATAAAATCATGGCAACTTTATTTGGAGTTCGAATAATTGTGTACTCTATTATCCAAAACAAAATCTGAATCCAACCTGAGAGAATCTTGTCTACCATCCTAATCCTGTGTCATCACCATCCATGCATAATAAACTAGCCAATAGCATACACAAATCAATTTGCCAAACGTTAAGGAATTATGTGGAGCTAGTAGAGAGACTGATTGGACATATATAATCGGGCTCCCGTGATTCCATATGATCATCATTCTTTACCGAACAACTCAATCATATGATCACTAGTTTCAGAGTCACACCACTATAAACCTGAAACTGAACTCCCAATTATATACCGTATTACGTAAGCCTGTGACGAGCTACTATCCAATGACCTTGTCATATATGCAAAACCCTCATATGATACCCATGATCAGCCTTAGGTCAAAGTCCATTTAATCCTACTGATCAGCCTATCTTAAAGTTCCATTATACTACCGAATTAAGAAAATGATTATTCACCATATGTGAATAAGAAGTCATCCACCCAGCAGACAAACCAAGGCCTTGTCCATTTTCACATTCAGTATAATGCCTTTAAGAGGATACCTTTAACTCCTCAGAGCTATGATTCCGATATCTGCAAACAAACCCTTTATCGTATACAAGTCATGCACCCAACGAACTGGTCTATAAGCTTACTACCTCTGAGACGCTTTAGCCATTAGAACATCAAAGTACACAAGTCATATACATGAAGAAGTTCATTTACTCAGGATTAAGGTTATTGCACAATGAACGTCAAAAGCAGATTGATCCACTCATAGCAGAATACATAGATCAATCACGCTTTAGTCCCGGTCTAATATGTCACCACCAAGCAACATATCCATGTCTCTACTTGGGAGTCCAGCTCCAGACAGTCAAGACAAACCGTCCCCTCTAAGGCTTTAGACAACATAATAGTCCTAACATGAGTTAGATGCTCGGTCTAACCCCATAGACTACAGACCATAGTTTAGACCGCTAACTTTAGAACATTGTCTTCTCGCATACAAAAGTCCATTGCATGCAACGTTCTAGCAGTTTTAACACAAGCAGTCAGTGAGCTATATTCGCTTACATTTACTTTAACATGTAAATAAGACGAGGACAGATAGCAATGTAATGAATAACCTCTATGTATAATTTTATTATCCAGCTCAAAATGAATACATCAAAATGTCTCTAATACTTAGGGCATTTCCTAACAAATAGACGGCCTCACAACAGGTCTCGTCCATACCCGTAATACCCCTCTCGGTCGTGGTAGCGGTGGTCTCACATAAGGAGGTCTGGTCATCTTGCTACCTATAACATAATTATTTTCACATAAGAAAATAATTAACTAAACTTAAGTAAACTACTTACTTGGATAGCGGTGTAGGATGCGTGAAGTGTCAAATCAGGATATGGTCAATACTACTCTGACATACCAACTGTGACTGTAGTTGGTAATCCAAACTAAACCAACCGTAATTTCGCTCTGATACTAACTGTGACAGCAGCTGGTATTCTAGACTACACCAACCGTAAACCCGCTCTGATACCAACTGTGACAGCAGTTGGTATTATAAACTAGACCAATCTCAAACCTTGCTCTGATACCAACTATGGCAGCCCGCCCCTTGTAGAGATCATACAATGCTATTACAGTTAAGCTTTATCGCTAACTGCAATAGATTGTACTCTCATGGGTCGCCGGCTAATCTTTTTCTTTTTAAATCATGACGTTTTTGGGGAAATTTTTTTTTTAAAACATCATGTAAATATTTCTCACTATTTACTTTGTTGGCAAGTACAAAGTAATTTACATAATACAGTACTTTCGTAAAATATATACTATTACAAAAGACTGTTTCTTTTTCCCTTCTCTTATCGCTCAGCGGAAAGATTCTGGCAGGACCATATCCCTCACCCATTTATCCCATTTGACACGCGCCATCCCGTCCGCATCCAGTCAAACAAGCTACTGAGCTGGTCGCTTACCTGCAACATTAGCAAAAATGGTGAGCTACAAGCTCAGTAAGTTCAAACATGCAAGAAATAAAATTTCTATGAATAGTACTATTCATCATAAATAGTATCTTTGACAACTATTCATACATAAATAGTAACTTTGACCACTATTCATATGTGAATAGTAAGGTTGACCACAACACAGTGTCACCACAGTACATCTACCGCGATGTTAGTACTCTCACTAAACTGTCTTATGCTCAATTATGGCATAGTTTCAGTTTTAGGTAATTATCTTTGCTTATGCTCTGGTTTTGAGCTCAGGTTGGCAGTACCATTTAAGTGCGCATGACTGGGAGTGGTACATTAGTGCTGACCTCCACAGCCTTAATCTCATAGCCCCGAAGGCAAACTGTACATGACTGGGAGCGGTACATTAGTGCTGACCTCCACAGCCTTATTCTCATAGCCCCGAAGGCAAAAGTACCTCCCTGTACGGAAGGCTGGTATGCCAGAAAGTGGTTTCATTACGGACTTTTTAAAATTCTAACCCGGTGACTTCACATTGTCCCGTGGTTAGGAATGGTTCACATTTTAATTTTATGGGAGTGGGTTTCATTAACCTCGCTCTAGTGCCCAAAGCACAATTAACAATGTGTCCATTCTCAATAGTGCCCGTAGCACATTACGTCTCTCTCTATATTCTATAATAGTGCTCGTAGCACATATGTACCTAACTTACAGTTAGTACATCAAAGTTAGCAACAATAATGCTATATGTTGCAGACAGGTAAATGTCTGAACTTACCTTATCAGTCTCTTCTCTTTTTCTCTCTTGGATCTTTGATCGCCCTCCTTGTAGGCCGATTTTTGGATCCTACAGACAAAACCTTGTCTGTTAATTTCATTTCCATTTATAGCTTTTATTTTTTTCATTTAAAAGCTTAAATAAAACCTATTTATAACTTTTTAGGCTTTATTTATCATTTTCCCCATTTTTCTCAACTTTTACAAAATTACGATTTTACCCCTATATTTTGGCAAAATTACAATTTTGCCCCTGGCGGAATTTTCCCAATCCAGACTGCATTTTTGGCTCTCAGGAACTTTTCTGACTCTTTTCTAATCATTACCGGGTTCATTTCTATTTTATTTTTACTTTTCACTTTCCCGACCCTCGGGAAGCACTATTCCGACCCTTACGTCGGTTTAGTGATTTTCTATCGTTTCGGATCCTCAAATGGACGTTTCACTAGTATTTAAAACGTTCATCTAGACATTCCCGATCTAGATCTCCGAGGCTCGGATTTTCCGTTCCCGACTCAGACCTTTATTTCATTTCCAAAAATACCCCCCCCTCGGGGTCGGTTTTTTTTCAGTTTCACTAGCGTTTCACATTTTTTTAGGGGACGGGTTACTATTCACGTACCACCCCTTAGGTTTTCCTTATTCAATTTTCCGTTAGGGACTCGGGTTCCTGACCCGACCCTAAACTTTTATTTTAAATTCCCATTTTACCCCAAATGCTGTTTTCGAAATTTTGGCAGCATTTCGGCGTAATTTTAAGGCTACCGGCGTTAGGTACACCTCGAACCATATGTACCTGCCACGTACTATACCACAAGCCTATTTTATGTAAAAGTTTTCCAAACTTTTACATAAAAGCTCACAAAATTTCAATTTGCATTTTAACCCACATTACACAAAATTTTTCATTTTCATCCTTAGTTTTTGGCCACGGTTTTGACAATCAAAACCTAACCAAAACTTCTCAAATTTTCACCAAATCTTAGGTTATTAAAATGTCATTTTCTAACACATTTTCAAGCCCATTTTCATTGTATTTTTCAACAATTTTCCTAGGGTTTTGAATCACATATAACCCACGGCCACACTAATAAAACATACCCCAATTTTTTTCTTTTCTTGCTTTCATTCCCAATTTCATCATTTGCATTATAAATGCATGATTTCAATTATTCAAACATCAAATAAACCATGCAAAATTTTCTTCCAAACCCTAAGTAACCCACGACCACTTTAGGTAAGTTCACACCAAAAATTTTTCCAAGCTTTCCATAATGCAAATCATGCTTTATTCTTAACAAAATATGAATTGAAAGCATGTTAACACTTAAACCACAAAAATTTCTCATTGATCACCCATGGTTTTACCCTTGGAAAACCAACAAAATTTTGGTTTTTCTTTAAACCAATTACATGGTTTTCTTCCTAATCACACCCTTAACAAAACCCAAACACCAAATCAATGAAAACAACCAAAAATTTTCCATCTTTTTTCACTATTCATCACACGGTTTTCTTGAAAAAAAAAACCAAGAAAAAGTTCAATCCAAGGGGAGTTACCTTGTTCACTTGCTTCCTTTATCTTCAAGGAATGCTTTGACACAATTTTTGTGAAGAAATATGGAAGAAATCACTTGGCTCTCTCTTGGTTACTCACGGCTCCACCAAGGAAAACACTTAGAAAATTTTGTTGTCTTTGGTTTGGCTTGAAAAATGTCTCGGCCTTTTGTTCCCAAAAGTGGCCGACTTATGCATGAAATAAGCCAATTAATTTGGCTACCAACCAATCACATTTCACCACCTTTCAACACTAATTCTTTCCAACATTTTCAAAAAATTTAAAATGGTGAATTTTGACCAAATCTTGGCCTTTAGATCAAAAAGAAACTAAATCATGGCCATTAATGCTACCAACCACCATTTTCTTTCCATTTATTAAATGGATTTATGATGTCATAAATGCTAAAGCATATGTTGACTTTGACTTTCACTATTCACATTAATTCAACTACTTTTTGACCGATACCGGTTCGAGCTGAAATTTTCCTGAAATCATCCCGGCGTGTTCCTGAGGTCTCCTGTGCAGTCGGATCAATTTAAACTGCTTCTGTTTGATCAAAATTAATCCCGGAAGTTTTCTGTCTTTTATTATCCCGGTTAGGGTTTTCAATGTCGTTTTTGGCACCGTTTCACCCGTTTCAATACAGCGAATTTTTCCAACACTGAATTTTTTACTCGTCAGTATTGTTAGAACATTTTAATACATTCTAAACAATATAAATACATTTATTTCACTCTTTAAACAATACAAATTATTATATACATACATTTGTACATTTTCATCCGAGAATTGCTTGAATTTCCCGGTTGTCACATCAAATAAGATTTTCCTCTTCATAATCTAACTCAAATTCGAATTCTAGCCTTGTGATATTATCGACAAAGAATTTGAATTCCACTTGGACTGTGATTCAAAATTTGAATTTCAAATTTCAAAATTCAAAATTTAAAATTCAAATTCAAATTTCAAATTTCAAATTTAAATTTCAAATTCAAATTTCAAATTTCAAATTCAAATTTCAAAATCCACAAACAGTTGTATTTCAAATTCCTATTCTCATGGATAATTTTCTACAACTCCAATCCAATCTCAAATAAAATCATGGCAACTTTATTTGAAGTTCGAATAATTGTGTACTCTATTATCCAAAACAAAATCTGAATTCAACCGGAGAGAATCTTGTCCACCATCCTAATCCATGTCAACACCATCCATGCATAATCAACTAGCCAATAGCATACACAAATCAATTTTCCAAACATTAAGAAATTATGTGAAGCTAGTAAAGGGACCAATTGGACATATATAATCGGGCTCCCGTGAATCCATATGATCATCATTCTTTACCGAACAACTCAATCATATGATCACTATTTTCAGAGTCACACTACTATAAACCTAAAACTAAACTCCCAATTATATACCGTATTACGTAAGCCTATGACAAGCTATCGTCCAATGACCTTGTCATGTATACAGAACCCTCATATGATATCCATGATCAGCCGTCTTTCAAAGTCCGTTTAATCCTACTGATCAGGCTATCTTAAAGTTCCATTATACTACCAAATAAGAAAATGATTATTCACCACATGTGAATAAGAAGTCATCCACCCAGCAGATGACCCAAGGCCTTGTCCATTTTCACATCCAGTATAATGCCTTTAAGAGGATACCCTTAACTCCTTATTAGAGCTATGATTTCGATATCTGTAAATAAACCCTTCATCATATACAAGTCATGCACCCAACGAACCGGTTTATAAGCTTACTACCTCTGAGACGCTTTAACCATTGGAACATCAAAGTACATAAGTCACATACATGAAGCTGTTCATCTACTCAGGATTAAGGTTACTGCACAATGAACATCAAAAGCAAATTGATCCACTCATAGCATACTACGTAGATCAATCACGCTTTAGTTCTGGTCTAATATGTCACCACCAAGCAACATATCTATGTCTCTACTTAGGAGTCTATGCTCCAGACAGTCAAGACAAACCGTCCCCACCATGGCTTTAGACAACATAATAGTCTTAACATGAGTTAGATGCTCGGTCTAACCCCATAGACTATAAACCTTAGTTTAGACTGCTTACTTTAGAACATTGTCTTCTCGCATACAAAAGTCCATTGCATGCAACGTTCTAACAGTTTTAACACAAGCAGTCAGGGAGCCATATTTGCTTACATTTACTTTAACATGTAAATAGAATGAGGACAAATAGTAATGAAATGAATAACCTCTATATATAATTTTATTATCCAGTTCAAAATAAATACATCAAAATGCTTTTAATGCTTAGGGAATTTCCAAACATAAACGGACTTTGACCTAAGACTGATCATAGATATCATATGAGAGTTCTGCATATATGGCAAGGTCATTGAACAGTAGCTTGTCACAAGCTTATGTAATACGGTATATAATTGGGAGTTCAGTTTCAGGTTTATAGTGGTGTGACTCTGAAATTAGTGATCATATGATTGAGTTGTTCGGTAAAGAATGATGATCATATGGATTCACGGGAGCCCGATTATATATGTCCAATTGGTTCCTCTACTAGCTCCACATAATTCCTTAATGATTGGCAAATTGATTTGTGTATGCTTATTGGCTAGTTAATTATGCATGGATGGTGTTGACATAGGATTAGGATGGTGGATAAGATTCTCTTCGGTTGAATTCATATTTTGTTTTCGATAATAAAGTACACAATTATTCGAACCCCAAATAAAGTTGCCATGATTTTATTTGAGATTGGATTGGAGTTGTAGAAAATTATCCATGAAAACAAAAATTTGAAATTCAAATTTTGAATCACAGTCCAAGTGGAATTCGAATTCTTTGTGGATAATTCCACAAGGCTAGAATTCAAATTCGAGTTGGATTATGAAGGGGAAAATTTTGTTTGAATCCTACTTGAATTTTGAATCCCAATCCTAACTAACTTGCACGAAAATGTTGAGGAATATCCTCATAGAATTTTTTATTTTTGTGGATAAGGATGTAGAGAAAAATTCATGTTTCAATCCCAGTTGAATTTGGATTCTCTCCTCCCTAAAAGTGGCTGAAATTTTGTGGAAGATCTCTTGTAGATTTTCAATTTTTTATGGATAAGGATGAGGTAAAATTCAAAATAGAAAATCCTATTTGGATTTTGATTCTCCTCACACTTTAATAACCAAATCTAGTCATGTTTTTGGCAAAAAGGGGAATCGATTTTTATGAGAGAATGAGGAGATAAAATTCTAGATAAAATCTTATTTGAATTTGGATTGGATAATCTCAAAAGTGGACGAATTTTTGGTTTGATAAGGCCATGGAAAGTTCAGTTTTTGTGAGTGGATAAGGGAGAAAATCTTCACCTAATCCAATTCAAAATCAGAGGATCACCTCATGCAAGTCCATAAATAGAGGTCCTGCCACTCCAGTTCTCTCAGACCACAGACTCTCAGGTGAGCAGGCTTATTGTTGCATAACTCACCGTGTTAATAAGTTCTTTAGAGATCTGGGTGGTTGGAAGAAGACTAGCAGTGCTAGCATACCGATCAAGGTTGAGAGTGCCCACACACTTAGCCATTAGGGAATGGAGAATAGTAGAGAAGGCTAGTTGGTTGAAGCCCTCCGATCATTCTCCTCCTGCAGATTGGCGTCCTTGGAGATATGAGTTTAAATTATTGTTGGTTTGTTGTATATGGCGTCATGAGATATTTAATGATCTTGAAAAATCTTTATTGTTCTGCTGCACCACTCTGATATGTTTTTACCAATTTATTTCCTACAATTGGCATCAGAGCCATCTCATGACTATGCCAGTACATAAATTAGACAATTAATTAGTCTTTTTATTTATGTATGGATTTGATATTTAGAGAGTAGCATTCTAGGATTCCTTTATGTTGTTATCATGTATAATTTATATAGTATGTGGTTATTTTAATTTTCTGAATTATTATAAGCATGCTTGTTTTTTGCCGGTTACGGTTTCTTGGAATTTAGAAAATTGTATCTAGGAATTTTTTATATAACCATGGGAGCAGTTTATTATTACTGTAATTTTCCCATGGATTTTAATTTTTTGTCTCTTAGAATTATTATGATTAGAATTTTTGTACACTGGAAACGATTTAAGAAATTTTATGTAATTATTCTTGGAGGAGATTGAAGTTTGAAGACCGTAATTTATTTTTCCCAAAAGTGTAATTTAATTTAAAGGTTGAAATTTTGATTGTGTAGAAAATTTCAATTTAATTAGGAATCAAATTAAATTTGGAGATCCTAATGGATAAATTGGAATATGACACGAAAATCGAGGAATAACCCCTCGGAATGGACCACCAACCGTGGTGGGGCTGCAGCCTTTTGTCATAATCGTAAAATTTTACTGTTTTTAGAAATTTCATATAACCAGTGTACTCTATAATTTTCATGTGAAAAACTGTAAAATATATGTTTTGATATCATTTAGAAGGCACAAAAATGTTCGGACAGTGCAGACAAGAGTGTGCTCAGAAACAAGAAATTTTACTGAACCCAAATCGGACGAATTATGCCTTTTCGGTTTCGAAAATTTTGATAATATACGGCAAACCACTAAAAGATGAAATACTTACGGTATTGATTTTGAGGCAAACCGGAGTGATATAAGGAAAACCGATCGCGCAGACAGCCTCAGGAACTCATCTATGCGATTTCAGTGCAAAAATCTTCGGTTTGACTTTTGATCAAAAGTTTGACTCCAAATATATATAAGAAGTCAAAGATTGAGTGTTTGCCTTTGAATGGATGTAAGAATATATTCCAATCCAAGGGCTAGGGTTTAAAGTCAAGAAAAATCAATGGTTAAGATGCAAAGTCAACTAGAAAAAGTCAAAGGAAGCTTAAGCAAAATTCTTGAATCTTCTAGGGCTGAAATGTGTCAGATTTTGGGGCCAAAAATCAGATAAAATCTGGTCCTTTTTGGTAAATTGCAAAACAGCCCCTAAAGAGTAGAAAAATTACACAAAAAGTTTGTTAAAATACCCTTAAATCTTTTGCGAATTGGTCCCTCTTTTTTGGCTGTTTAAAGGCACGGTTTTCAGCCATTAGAAACCAGAAAAAACTCTGGTTTTCAGCCACCATTGAAGTCATGCATCACCCTTAGAGAAAGCTCAAAATTTTCTTCAAGATTTGGCCAAGAAAGAGTGAAAAATTCATCACAAGGTTCAAGTTATCAAGCAAGCAAGGTAATCCTCTAGAGGCTGAAGGCTGGTTGTCATCATTGCAAGTGATCATGGAATTCATGAACCTAACTGACCGGGAGAAGGTCGCATGTGCGTCTTTTGTGTTCAGAAAAGATGCTCGTTTTTGGTGGGACACTGTACGAATGAGAAGAAACGTGTCTGCCATGAGTTGGGCACAATTTCTGGAATAATTTAACCAGAAATATTATGACCCTGCATCTCTGAGACAACAACAGAAAGAGTTCTCAAAATTGACGTAAGGAAATATGTCGGTAAGTGAAGTTTGTCGAAAGTTCGACCAGTTATCCCGTTTATGCCCTTATGTAGTACCTACTGAGAGGGAGAAAATACAGAAATGAAAGGGATGTTCAGACCAGAAATTGCTGCATTAGTAGACACTGGACAAGTACCGCCTACTTCTGTAGCAGATTGTGTGAGTCGGGCCATCAGAGCTGAGTTTCACGTAGCCCGACAAAAAGAGGAAAGAGAGAAGCACTGGGAGACTAAGAAGAAGGAGAGGGCTTTGGCGAAGTCTACACAAATTGGTCAATCGAGCAAGCCTAATCAGAATGCTAAACCAAGCCAGGGCAATAATCAAGGATCCCAGCAAAACAAGAGGAAAGGTAATTTTTCTGGAAATCGCCAGGGAAATAATCAAAACCAGCAGCGAAGGATAGCTGGAAATGCCGAATCCAATGTACAAAATTGCCCTACATGTGGGAAGAGACATTCTGGGCAATGCAGATTTGGGCCACTTGTTTGCTATGAATGTAGAAAGGAAGGCCATTATGCCAGGAACTATCCAAACAATAGGCAGAGTGGACAAGGCACTTCCCAACAGCACCAGACACGCCCACAAGCTCATTCCCTTCAGGCTAGAGTTGAAAAGTCCCCAGTAAGGCTGCAACGCAAGGAGCGTGTGCCACGTGCTGATGCTCGTGTAATGGCCTACAGCAAAGAGGATGCAGAGGCAAGAACATCGAACGTAGTGACAGGTCAACTCACTGTCGCTAGTCATGTAGCCTCTGTACTGTTTGATTCCGGTGCTACGCATTCTTTTGTTTCCTATGCATTTGCTGACAAGATAGGGTTTCCTAAGGACTATATGGGAAAAGTATTTAAGACAGCTTTACTCTCTGGGGAAGTATTGTTGTCCAATTACTGGCTACCTCATATACCAGTATATGTGGCAAATAGGGAACTATATGCGGAGTTGATCGTAATGAAGATCACGGATTACGATGTGATTCTAGGCATGGATTTCCTAGGGAAATACCGAGCTACGATCGACTGTCGAAATCGAAAGATAGTATTTCAACTCGAGGAAGAAGAGAGTTTCGAGTACATCGATACTTCTCGAAAACCCGGGACGATGATGATCAGTTCGCTGAGAGCAAGCAAACTGATAGCCAGTGGTTGCATGGGATATCTGGCATATGTGGTGGATACTACAGAGGAACAGAAGCTTCAACCTGAAGATGTTCCCATTGTTAATGAATTTCTTGACGTATTTCCGGAAGAGTTACCAAGGATACCTCCAGAGAGAAAAATCTCATTCGAAATTGAGTTGATGCCTGGAACGGCACCTATTTCCAAAGCACCATACCGCATGGCTCCAGTAGAGTTAAAGGAGCTGCAGGAACAATTAAAGGAGCTTTTGGATAAAGGATTCATCAGACCGAGTTATTCTCCGTGGGGCGCACCTGTGTTATTCGTCAAGAAAAAGGATGGAACATTTCGTTTGTGCATTGATTACCGAGAGTTGAATAAGGTTACGATCAAAAATAGGTATCTGTTACCTAGAATTGATGACTTATTCGACCAGTTAAAAGGCGCAGCGGTATTTTCTAAGATCGACTTACGATCAGGATATCACCAGCTGAGAATTAAAGAAAGTGATATTCCTAAGACGGCGTTTAGGACTCGTTATGGTCACAACGAGTTTCTTGTGATGCCATTTGGATTAACAAATGCACCGGCAGCGTTCATGGATTTAATTAACAGAATCTTTAAAGAGTATTTGGATAAGTTTGTCATTGTATTTATTGATGACATTCTTATATACTCAAAGACTCATGAGGAGCACCAGGAGCATCTGAGGATCATGCTGAATACGATAAGGAAGCATCAACTGTATGCCAAATTCTCAAAATATGAGTTTTGGCTGGACAGAGTACATTTCCTCAGACATTTTGTATCCCGGGAAGGTATTGCTGTAGATCCGACTAAAGTAGAGGCAATTAACCAGTGGCCTGCACCCAAGAGTGTGACGGAAATACACAGCTTCTTGGGGTTAGCTGGTTATTATCGACGATTTGTAGAGGGATTTGCGCGTTTAGCTACACCTCTTACTGCTTTTACACGCAAGGAAAAGAAGTATGAGTGGACTATGGAATGTGAAAGAAGCTTCCAGGAGTTAAAGAGACAGCTGACAAGCGCACCAATCCTTACACTTCCCACTGAAGGGGAGAAGTTTGTAATCTATAGTGATGCATCCAAAGTAGGATTAGGAGCAGTCCTAATGCAAGGCGGCAAGGTGATTGCCTATGCTTCCCGTCAATTAAAGGATCATGAAAAGAATTACCCTACGCATGACCTTGAACTTGCTGCAGTAGTGTTCGCACTTAAAATTTGGCGACACTATCTCTATGGAGCTCAGTGTCAGATTTTCACTGATCACCAAAGCCTGAAGTATTTCTTCACGCAAAAGGAGCTCAATATGCGACAAAGAAGATGGTTGGAACTGGTGAAGGATTATGATTGTGAAATCCTATACCATCCAGGAAAGGCCAACCGTGTAGCGGATGCTTTAAGTAGAAAGTCTACCATATCGCACCAACTACCGATAAAAAGGCTTCCGAAGCCATTACAGCAAGAGATAAATTCTTTGAACTTGGAGCTGATATCTGGAAGACTAGCTGCACTCCAAGTGGAATCATCGTTGTTTGAGGAAGACGAGACCCAACAATGACAAGTTCGCAGGAAAGAATTTCCAAGGATGGAATGATCCTTTATCAAGGAAGGATAAATGTTCCAGCTGACGAGGAACTCAGAAGACGAATCATGTCAGAAGCCCACGAGACACCCTATTCAGTTCATCCCAGAGCTAGCAAGATGTATCAGGACTTGAAGTTACAGTTCTGGTGGAAAGGGATGAAGAATGATATAGCGAAATTCGTGAGCAGATGCATGACCTGTCAAAGAATCAAAGTGGAACATAAACATCCAGCAGGAAGATTGGAACCTTTGGAGATTCCTGAATGGAAATGGGAACACATTACGATGGATTTTGTAGTGGGACTCCCAAAAACCTGAGAAGGTTATGATGCCATCTGGGTTATTGTGGACAGACTGACCAACACAGCACGGTTTATAGCTGTTAAGATGACTTTTTTGTTGGAAAAGTTTGCTCAGTTGTACGTAACTCACGTTGTTAGATTACATGGAGTACCAAAATCCATTGTATCAGATCGAGATGCACGATTCACTTTGAATTTCTGGAGGTGTGTGCAAGAAGCCATGGGTACTGAATTGAAACTCAGTAAGGCATTTCATCCGCAAACAGACGTACAGTCGGAGCGGACAATTCAGACGTTAGAGGACATGCTTCGAGCTTGTGTAATGGATTTTATGGGAAATTGGAACGAGAAGTTAGCATTAATTGAATTCTCGTACAATAATAGTTACCAAGCTTCTATAGGCATGGCACCTTATGAGGCTTTATATGGACGGAAATGCAGATCACCCCTACACTGGTATGATTTGTGAGAGAAGCAGTTGCATAAGACGGATTTCATAAAAGAGACTTCTGATGCAGTTGCTAGAATTCAACGTCAAATGAAAATTGCGCAAACCTGACAAAAGAGTTATGCGGACAAGAGGCGGAGATCCTTAGAGTTTGATGAAGGAGACTTCGTGTTTCTTAAGGTATCGCCTATGAAGGGGATTATGCGTTTCGGTAAGAAAGGGAAACTAAGTCCAAGATATATTGGACCTTATGAAATTATCGAACGCATTGGAAGGGTCGCGTACAGATTAGCATTACCTCCTGAATTGTCGGCAGTGCATAATGTATTTCATGTGTCGATGTTGAGAAAGTATATACCAGATCCGTCCCATGTGTTTAAGCATGAGCCTATTCAAATCCACGAGGATTTGACATATGAGGAACAACCTATTCGAGTACTGGCTCGTGAAGAGAAAGTACTGAGGAATAAGACAATCCCACTAGTGAAGATTTTGTGGAAAAATCACAACATTGAAGAAGCTACGTGGGAACGAGAAGACGAGATGAGGAGTTTATACCCCCACTTGTTCTAATTTTCGAGGACGAAAATTTTATAAGGAAGGGTGAATGTGACAACCGGGAAATTTAGGCAATTCTCGGAAGAAAATGTACAAATGTATGTATATAACAATTTGTACTATTTAAAGAGTGAAATAAATGTATTTATATTGTTTAGAATATATGAAAATGTTCTAATAAAACTGACGAGTAAGAATTCAGTGTTGGAAAAATTCACTGAGTTGAAATGGGTGAAATGGTGCCAAAACCGGCATTGAAAACCCTAACCAGAGCACTAAAAGACGGAAAACTTCCGGGATTGATTTTGATCAAATGGAAGCAGTTTAAATTGATCCAACTGCACAGGAGACCTCAGGAACCTGCCGGGACGATTTCAAGAAAATTTCGGCTCGAACCGGTATCGGTTAAAAAGTAATCAAATTAATGTGAATAGTAAAAGTCAAAGTCAACATATGCTTTTGCATTTATGACATCATAAATCCATTTAGTAAATGGAAGGAAAATGGTGGTTGGTAGCATTAATGGCCATGATTTAGTTGCTTTTTGATCTAAAGGCCAAGATTTGGCCAAAAATCCACCATTTTAATTTTTGAAAAATATGGAAAGAATTAAGCTTGAAATGTGGTGAATTTTGATTGGTTGAAAGCCAAATTAATTAGCTTTTTGGTTGGTTAAGTCGGCAACTTTTGGGAACAAAGTGGCCGAAACACATTTGCAAGCCAAAACATAACAAAATTTTTTTTTCTAAGTGTTCCATGGGAGTACATGAGCAACCAAAGAGAAACCAAGTGATTTCTTCAAGCTTTCTTCACAAAATTGGTGTCAAACCTTTCATTGAAGTTTAAGGAAGCAAGTGAACAAGGTAACTCTCCATGGTTTGAAATTTTTCTTGATTTTTCTTCAAGAAATCCGTGTAATGAATAGTGTAGAGGATGGAAAATTTTTGGGTTGTTTTGATTGATTTGGTGCTTGGATTTTGTTAAGGGTGTAATTAGGAGAAAAACCATGCATTTGGTTTAAAGAAAAACCAAATTTTGGTTGGTTTTCCAAGGGTAAAACCGTGGGTTACCAAGAGTAATCAATGAGAAATTTTTGTGGTTCAAGTGTTAATATGCTTTAAATCATAATTTGGTCTAATGTAAAGCATGATTTGCATCATGGAAAGCTTGAAAAAAAATGTGGTGTGAACTACCCTAATATGGCCGTGGGTTAATTAGGGTTTGGTGAAAAAATTTTGCATGGTTTACTTGATGTTTGGATGATTTAAATCATGCATTTTATTATGTAAAGGATGGAATTGTGATTGAAAGCAAGAAAAGAAAATTTGGGGTATATTTCTCTAAATGTGGCCGTGGGTTGTAAGGGTTAAAAACCCTAGGAATTGTGTTGAAAAATGCAATGAAATTGGCTTGAAAATGTGTTAGGAAATGACATTGAAATAGCCTAAAATTTGGTGGAAAATTTGAGAAGTTTTGGTTAGGTTTTGAGTGTAAAAACCGAGGCCAAAACTAAGGGCAAAATTGAAAAAAATTTTGTGTAATGTGGTTCAAAATGAGAATTTAATTTTGTGAGCTTTTATGTAAAAGTTTGGAAAACTTTTACATAAAATAGGCTTGTGGTATAGTACGTGACAGGTACATATGGTTCGAGGCGTACCTAACGCCGGTAGCCTTAAAATTACGCCGAAATGCTGCCGAAATTTCAAAAACGGCATTTGGGGTAAAATGGAAATTAAAAATAAATTATCTGTGTTTCTTATTTTAGGTACTCGTTGATCGAATTCAAGGAAAAAGACTATCTTGGAATTCGTGTGAGAAATTGATCATAGGTCAAATTGCTAACGAGGTAGGATATCTTACCCTTTCTTTGTAACCAGTTTTGTTTTAATGATTTGGCCAAAAATCATTTAAAGAAAATGTGTTTATAAAGCTTTGAAATTTACGTGATTTAGAAAATATCACGATTTCAGAAATTAAAGGAAAAATATCTGGTTACGGATTTTTTTGAAAAACAATATAGTATATTTTTATTATGTGAATCATATGTTCATATGAAATGTTGAAAGTTGGATTTGGTGTTAAAATATACCAAGAGCCAGCACACATGTGCGAAGAGTGCACATCTCGATCGAGGATCACTCGTTATGCTTCGGCATGGTGAGGGAGGCTCATACAGACCGTACACGAACTAGATGTATATAGGGACACAATTTGCACAATCACGATTCCACGTTTATGATTCAATACTGCATTGACATACTTAGTATGATGGTTAAATTCAAATGTTGAAATATTTTTTTTAAAGAATATCCTACTAGGCCTTTCGCTCACTGTTTTAAAACTAGTAAACCCCCAAGAGATAAAGGTGATTAGAAGATACAGGTGACGTGGAACCGTCTGTGGACGACAAGGTCAAAAGACTTGAAGTAGTGATCTGTACTTTAGGACAAAGTATGTATAAGAGCATTCCGGGACTGTAAATTCTAAACTTTACTTTTGTAATTTCACTTACTTTATTTTATCTAAGTATGCATCTATGGGATATGGGTACCTCACCACTTGATACTGTGATGAAAATAGAAATACAAATATTAATTAACTTAAAATATATGAGCATAATTTATAAACACGTTTAAAGAGTCGGTAAAGGGTAAGTTATAAAAACTGACAGACTTAGGAATCTGAGCTTTCCTTTCTCTTATTCTTTTAAAATTTAATATCCGTCACTATCCCGGCTTTTTGGGAAGTGACACTTGTCGCTGTCCCGGGTTTTGGAACGTGACAATTTAAGTGCGCATGACTGGGAGCGGTACATTAGTGCTGACCTCCACAGCCTTAATCTCATAGCCCCGAAGGCAAAATTGTACATGACTGGGAGCGGTACATCAGTGCTGACCTCCACAGCCTTAATCTCATAGCCCCGAAGGCAAAATTTACCTTCCTGTATGGAAGGCTGGTACGCCAAAAGTGGTTTCATTACCGACTTTTTAAAATTCTAACCCGGTGACTTCATATTGCCCCATAGTTAGGAATGGTTCACATTTTAATTTTAGGTGAGAGAGTTTCATTAACCTCGCTCTAGTGCCCGAAGCACAACTTATTATGTGTCCCATTCTTAGTAGTGCCCGTAGCACATTTCGTCTCTCTCTCTACTCTATAATAGTGCCCGTAGCACATAGCACATATGCACCAAAGTTAGCAATAATAATGCTATATGTTGCAGATAGGTAATTGTCTGAACTTACCTTATCAGTTTCTTCCCTTTTGCCTTTCTTGGATCTTTGATCGTCCTCTTTATAGGTCGATTTTGGGATCCTATAGACAAAACTTTGTCTGTTAATTTCATTTCCATTTATAACTTTTATTTTTCATTAAAAAGCTTAAATAAAACCTATTTATAACTTTTTAGGCTTTATTTATCATTTTCCCCATTTTTATCAACTTTTGTAAAATTATGATTTTACCCCTATATTTTGGTAAAATTACAATTTTGCCCCTGACGGAATTTTCTTGATCCAGACTGCATTTTTGGCTCTCAGGAACATTTCTGACTCATTTCTAATCATTACGGGGTTCGTTTCTATTTTATTTCTATTTTTCACTTTCCCGACCCTCGGGAAGTACTTTTCCGACCCTTACGTCGGTTTAGTGATTTTCTATCGTTTCGGAGTCTCAAATGGACGTTTTACTAGTATGTAAAATGTTCATCTAGACATTCCCGATCTAGGTCTCCGAGGCTCGGATTTTCCGTACCCGACTCGGACCTTTATTTTGTTTCCCAAAAACGCCCCCCCTGAGGGTCGGTTTTTCAGTTTCACTCACGTTTTACATTTTTAAAGGGACGGATTACTATTCATGAACCCCCACTTAGGTTTTCCTTATTCAATTTTCCGTTCGGGACTCGGGTTCCCGACTCGACCCTAAACTTTTATTTTTAATTCTCTTTTTACCCCAAATGCCGTTTTCGAAATTTCGGCAGCATTTCGGCATAAATTTAAGGCTACCGGCGTTAGGTACGCCTCGAACCATATGTACCTATCACGTCCTATATCACAAGCCTATTTTATGTAAAAAATTCCCAAATTTTTACATAAAAGCTCATAACATTTCAATTCACATTTTGAACCACATTCCACAAAATTTCTTTCAATTTTACCCTTAGTTTTGGCCACGGTTTTCACACTCAAAACCTATCCAAAACTTCTCAATTTTTCCACCAAATTTTAGGCTATTCCAATGTCATTATCTAGCACATTTTCAAACCAATTTACATGCATTTTTCAACACAAATTCTTTGGGTTTTCACCATTATAACCCACGGCCATTTAAGAGAAACATGCACCAAATTTTTTTGTTTCATGCTTTCAATCACAAATCCATCATTTCCTTAATTCAATGCATGAATTTAACTATCCAAACATCAAGTAAATCATGCAAAAATTATTCACCAAACCCTAATTTAACCCACGGCCATATTAGGGTTATTTGACACCAAATTTTTTTCCAAGCTTTCAATCATACAAATCATGTTTTACATTTAATCAAAACATGATTTAAAGCATTTTAACACTTAAACCACAACAATTCCTCATTGACTACACTTGGTTACCTTGCTTTCTTGTTTCCTTGGACTTCAATGAAGGGTTTGATACAAATTTTGTGAAGAAAACTTGGGATATTTGCTTGGTTTCTCCTTGGTTGCTCGTGTACTCACCATAGACAACACTTAGAAATTTTTTGTTCTTTGTTTTGGCTTGAAAATTGTTTCGACCACTTTTGTTCAAAGTTTTGCCGACTTAACACAAAGAAAGCCAATTAATTTGGCCACCAACCAATGACAAATCAACACTTATCAAGCCATTTCTTTCCAAATTTTTCAAAAAATTAAAGGATGGAATTTTGGCCAAATCTTGGCCTTTAGATCATAAAGTGATTAAATCTTGGCCATTAATGCCACCAACCACCATATTTCTTTCATTTATTAATTTTGATTTATGATGTCATAAATGCAAAAGTAAAGTGTTGACTTTGACTTTACTATTCACATTAATTCGACTACTTTTTGATCGATACCGGTTGAGCCGAAATTTTCCTGAAATCGTCCCGGCGGGTTCTTGAGATCTTCTGTGCAGTCGGATCAATTTATACTGCTTCCGTTTGATCAAAATCAATCCCGAAAGTTTTTCATCTTTTAGTGCACCGGTTAGGGTTTTCAATGCCGATTTTGGCACCGTTTCACACGTTTCAACTCAGTGAATTTTTCCAACACTGAATTCTTACTCATCAGTATTGTTAGAACATTTTAATACATTCTAAACAATATAAATACGTTTATTTCACTCTTTAAATAGTACAAATTGTTATATACATACATTTGTACATTTTCTTCCGAGAATGCCTGAATTTCCATGTTGTCACAACGAAGATGGCTGGAATTGGTGAAGGATTATGTTTGTAAAATCTGATATCATCCAGGAAAAGCAAATAAGGTGGCCGATGCATTGAGTAGAAAGCATACCTCGGCAATCATGGCTATTTGTGCCTTGCCAAGAGCACTACAAAAGGAACTATGCCACAGCGAGATCAAGCTTTTAACAGGGAGGTTGTCCGAATTGACCCTCCAGTCGACGCTCTTAGAAGAAATTAAAGCATGCCAAGTGTGACATCCCCAGATTCCAACCACTCGCAACCGTCATGGATCGACTCTATGGCCGACCAAGACCGTTCGGGTGTTGAATCCGAGTCATCAGTTTTAAATTCTTTTACTAAAACTTCTTAAACACAAGGGCCTAAAATTTCGCCCCAAATTTTTTTTCTTTAATACATACTTTTTCTTATGAATATTAAGTAAGAAAGCGATGTAAAATATAATACTGGTTTTTCCTTGTCTGAAATAAATACAACATATTTGATACAATATAATATTTATATGTATTGTAGGCTTTGTCTGCAAACATATTTTCTTTACTCAAAAAGCTCAGCGGAAAACTTATGGCAGGACCATGTCCACGGTGAGTTCCCTATCCCTTTAACACGCTCGCATCCTGCCGCCATCCATGTATTTATAGGACAGGTTTCTTACCTGCAACATGAACAAACTGATGAGCTAACAGGCTCAGTAAGTTCAAACATTCATAATAAGAATCATACTGATTCAAAGACAAGAAAAACTCAATCCCTATGAATAGTACTATTTACAATCAATAGTATAGTTGACCTTTGACCGGTGAATAGTACCAGTTACCCTAACTGGTTACTATTCACTTTACTCTACCAGGATACTATTCATATACCCTAACCAAATTTACCTTACTCTAGTGTAAGCTTCGGTTATGCTCAATTACGATTTTCATCATTTTATTGATTGTTTATTCTCTATTTGATTTCTAATGTGGAGCTCTGTTTATAGCAGTACCGATGATTATTAGCGCACTGACTGGGAGGTTCTAAGGAGCAACCTTAGAACATCATCCTCCACAGCCCTGATAACCCCGTAGGATTTAACAAACCTCCACCACTATGTTGGAGGGGCGGTACGCCTTAATGGTTTCATTTACCATCTTTCAATTTACAGTTTTGACCAAGTGGTTGCATAAGTCACCTCAAGGTCGCAATCCTCTATTGCCTGTAGGTCTTACTTATTTTCTTGATTTGGGATATGTTATACTAACTAATTCCCAAATGTTCATAGGATTTTATATCTAGTGTGCAGCTAGTATAGAATAGATTAACACAGTATTTCATGTTGCAGACATGAAAATGCTTGAACTTACCAATACTGCTCTAGTGTCCACTTCCGGAACTCCTCCGCAGTTCTATCTTTATTTTGGGTTCCTACAGACATAATAGTGTCTGTTAATACCCTTTTTATTTATTATCTAAATATATATTTATTTTACTTAATAATTCTACACATTTAAATTTTATTTGTTGTACACGGTCTGTAACACGCCCGTGTTCCAGGCCGTGTACCTCTCGGGTGTATTTTACACGGCCATGTTATTTCCTACCTTAGCCGTGTAACTGTACACGGCTCGATATACGCCCGTGTAAAAGCCCGTGTACCTCTCGGGTCTATATTACACGGCCATGTTATTTCCTTCCTTAGCCGTGTAACTGTACATGGCTCGATACACACCCGTGTTCAAGCCCATGTACCTCTCGGGTCTATAAAATTTTTCCTATACATGGCCGTGTATCCTTCTACACGCCCGTGTTTCATAAAATTCTTAGAATTTTAACTCTAAAATCCTTATTTTGAGTTTTATAATTTTATCTAAGTTATTCTAGGTCTTTTATGGTTCTTTTCGAGCCCTTTTCGGAAATTTTTGGTCAAAATGATCATTTTGCCCCTAACGGGTTTCGGAACCATAATTGGCTTCATTCAATTGTTTTTTTCCAAATTTTCTAAGCCGAATAATTTTAAAATAATATTTCCTAAGCTTTCGTATCATTTTACAGCTTAAATTGCCGCAAAATCTCAACTTCATTTTTTCCCGACCCTCGGCTACTATTCATCCGTCACCTAGGGTCGTTTTTTTTCATTTTTCGAGCGTTTCGAAGCCTCAAATGGCCCTTTCACTACTTACTAAACATTATTCATTCCGTCCCCGACCCTCGGACCTTGAGAGGCTCGGGTTTCCTATCCCGACCTAAAATTTTCCCTCGTTTCCCAAAATACCCCTAACATCGATTTTTTTCCTGTTTTAGGCATTTTAGTGATTTAGGGTCGGTTTACTATTCCTTTTGGGTTGGTTTTCCATTTCTAATTGTAATTCACCGAGGGGTCTCGGTTTCCTTTCCGAGTTCAATATTTTTACCCCTCGTTTCCCGAAATGCCCTTTAGCTGATTTTAGAAATTTCGGCAGCATTTCCGCTTAAATGTTTAAGGTTTCCCGGCGTTAGGTACGCCTCAGAACCTTTGTACCTGCCACGTACTATACCAAAGGCCTATTTTATACTAAGTTTCCAAACTTTGTAAAAAAAACTTTCCATATGATTCAACATTTACAAGTCACATCACATATCTTATTTTTTTCAAACTAACCCTAGTTTACTAGGTTTTTACATCTAATAACCACACATTATTATCTTATGCTTCCTAATGTATAAAACAACATTCAAAACTTAACAAAACATGCATTCTATCCCTAGATATAGCCACGGATTTTATGCCAAAATAGAAAGAAAATATTACTTTCTTTCCTAGGGTTTTTATCAACCTTTGTCAACATTAAAAATCTTCCTATTTCATCACATTCATGCCCACGGTTTTTAGCAAGAATTCTACGTCAAATTTTTCTTATTTCTTAAGTTCATTTCATGCTTAACTTATCATATGATTGAATGAACATTAACACTAAAATAAAACTATAAAATTCATGAAGTTTTCACAACCTAGGAGCCACGGATTTTTCAATAGAAACATGCAAAATTTTGATTGTTTTTCTATCCTAATTCATGCTTTGAATATCACAACATCAACCAATCATAGAATTAATACTTAAACAATTTTTTTTCCATTGTTTTTCAACTCTCCATACCCACGGTTTTTAATGAAAAAACCAAAGAAAAATGCTTTAAATTTGAGGTTTACCTTGCTTGGTTGTTGTCTTGGTGTTAGAGATGAAATTCAAGCTAGATTGGATATGAAATTCAAAACAAAATTTTTGGTTCAAGGGGGTTTTTTTTTTCCACGGTTTTTGGCTGGAAATTTTGGCAAGAGTTTAGTTATGTTTTTCCATTTTTTTTTCTTGAATTTTTTATGCCTATTTATAGGCAATAATCAAGGGCCTTTTTGTAATTTTTTTCCAACAATTTCTTAATTGTTCAAGGACCAAAAAGTAAAGGTTTTGGGGTCAAAATAAAATTTCTCTTTCTCCCTTTCCACATTGCCGAATGATCTTTCAACAAAATGCCATAAAATTTTTTTATTTTTTTCTAAACGAATTTTGGCATGATCTTGGCCTCTGATCAAAAAGCAAACCAATCCTAGCCATACGCCTTTCAAAAGTTTTCTAATTTGATGAAAAATTAATTTACTTTATGACATCATCATAGTGATGTCATCAACTATTCATATTAATCTTGAATTAATTCGTAGTCAATTTTTGACTGTTATTTGATCCGAACGGAACTTTACCAAAATCGCGTAGGCGAGCTCTCAGCACCTCCCGTGCGGTCGGTTTGTCTTATTTTGCTTCCGTTTGATCAGAATTTTCTACCGTAAATTTCTATTGTTTTAGTACATTTCAATGCACTCTCTAGGGTTTTCGGTTCTGATTTCAAACCGTCTTACCCAATTATGTCCGGTAGGATTTTCCATCCCTGAACTTACATACTTTAACACTGCCAGAATATTTTATACTATTCACAACAGTATTGAAATACAACTTTTTCACACTTTATTCATTAATATTGTTATTTACATACAAATTTTAACATAATTCGAGAATCTAAAATTCCCGGTCATCACATTCACCCCTCCTTATAAAATTTTCGTCCTCGAAAATTTAGAACAAGTAGGGGTACAAGTTCTTCATTTCGTCCTCACGTTCCCATGTAGCTTCTTCAATGTTGTGATTTTTCCACAGCACTTTGACTAATGGGATCGTTTTATTCCTCAAGACTTTATTTTCGCGTGCCAGTATTTGAACAAGTCTCTCCTCATAAGTCAGATCTTCCTGAATCTGGATCGGCTCATGTTTTAGCACGTGGGATGGATCCGATATGTACTTCCGTAACATCGACACATGAAACACATTATGTACTGCCGACATTTCTGGAGGTAATGCCAATCTATAGGCGACCTTACCAATGCGTTCGATGATCTCGTATGGTCCAATATATCTTGGACTTAACTTTCCCTTCTTCCCAAATCGCATGATCCCTTTCATCGGGGAGACTCTTAAGAATACAAAATCCCCTTCATTGAACTCCAGAAATCTTCGTCTTTTGTCCGCGTAGCTTTTCTGTCGGCTTTGGGCTGTTTTCATCCGTTGTTGTATTTTTGTAACTGCATCCACCGTTTCTTGGATGAAATCAGTCTTATGCAATCGTTTCTCTTGTAGGTCATACCAGTGAACTGGTGATCTACACTTCCTTCCATACAAGGCTTCATAAGGTGCCATACCTATCGAAGCTTGGTAGCTGTTGTTATACGAAAATTCTACCAACGGAAGTTTCTCGTTCCAGCTCCCTAGGAAATCTATTGTACATGCACGCAACATATGTTCAAGGGTCTGAATGGTTCGCTCAGATTGCCTGTCTGTTTGCCGATGAAACACTGTGCTTATTCGTACTTCTGTTCCCATCGCCTCTTGTACGCATGTCCAGAAGTTCCAAGTAAATCTTGGATCACGATCTGATACAATGGATTTAGGAACTCCATGTAGTCTGACTATGTGGTTAACATACAGTTCTGCCAACCTTTCCAACGAGAAGGTCATCTTTACTGCGATAAACCTTGCCGTTTTTGTCAGTCTATCTACAATAACCTAGATGACATCATAGCCTTCTCGGGTCTTTGGTAGTCCCATCACAAAGTCCATCATGATATGTTCCCACTTCCACTCCAGAATTTCTAATGGCTCAAGTTTCCCACCTGGATAACGATGTTCAGTCTTAACCTTCTGACACGTCATGCACTTGCTTACAAATTCCGCTATGTCCTTCTTCATCCCTTTCCACCAGAATTGTAGCTTCAGATCCTGGTACATCTTGCTGACTCCGGGATGTATTGAGTAGGGTGTTTTATGGGCTTCAGCCATAATCTGCTTCCTTAATCCTTCATCATCTGGAACTTGAATTCTCCCTTGATGTAGGATTAATCCATCTTCGGATGCTTCTCCTTGCGGGCTTGCTAGTGTCGGATCTTTCTTTTGAGCTTCTCTGATGTCCTTATACAATGTTGACTCCAGTTGTATTGCAACTAGCTTTCCAGTTATCAGCTCCATCTCCAACATGTTGATTTCCTGCTGTAATGGCCTGGGGAGCTTTTTAATTGGTAGTTGCTGTGGAACAGTAGATTTTCTACTTAACGCATCTATAACTCAATTGGCCTTTCCTGGGTGATAGAGGATTTCAATCATAGTCCTTTACCAGCTCTAGCCATCGCCTTTGCCGCATATTTAGCTCCTTTTGTGTGAAGAAATATTTCAGACTTTGATGGTCTATATAAATCTGACACTGAGCTCCATATAGGTAGTGACGCCAAATCTTTAATGCGAACACTACTGCGGCAAGCTCCAGATCGTGTATGGGATAATTTTTCTCATGGTCCTTTAATTAACGCGAGGCATAGGCAATCACCTTATCGCCTTGAATCAAGATAGCCCCTAATCCCATTTTTGAAGCGTCACTGTATATTACGAACATTTCTCCTTCCGTCGGAAGTGTAAGTATTGGCGCACTCGTGAGTCGTTTCTTCAGTTCTTGGAAACTTTTCTCGCACTGCTCAGTCCATTCATATTTCCTTTCCTTGCGCGTAAGAGTTGTAATAGGAGCGGCAAGTCGTGCAAATCCTTTAACGAATCTTCTATAATAGCCGGCCAGACCTAAGAAACTTCATATTTTAGTCACGCTCTTAGGTACAGGCCACTCGTTGATCGCCTCCACTTTAGCAGGATCCACAGCGATTCCTTCTTTGGAAACCACATGTCCAAGGAAATGTACTCTATTCAGCCAAAATTCACATTTAGAGAACTTGGCATAGAGTTGATGTTCTCTTATTGGTTGTAGAACAATCTTCAAATGCTCTTCGTGCTCCTCTCGAGTCTTTGAATATATAAGAATGTCATCGATGAACACAATAACAAAATTATCTAAATATTCCTTAAAGACTCGATTCATCAGATCCATAAAAGCTGCTGGGGCATTTGTTAACCCAAACGGCATTACCAAAAATTCGTAATAACCATAACGGGTTCGAAATGCGGTCTTGTGGATGTCACTCTCCTTGATCCTCAATTGATGATATCCTGATCGCAGATCAATCTTGGAGAAGACGGCTGCACCTGTGAGTTGATCAAACAGGTCATCAATCCTAGGTAGCGGGTACCTATTCTTGATGGTAACCTTGTTCAGTTCTCGATAATCAATACACATTCGAAATAAGCCATCTTTCTTCTTAACAAACAGCACTGGAGCTCCCCATGGGGAATAGCTTGGGCATATGAATCCTTTGTCAAGAAGTTCCTTCAGTTGCTCCTGTAATTCCTTTAACTCTGCCGGTGCCATCCGATATGGTGCCTTTGAGATTGGTGCAGTTCCTGGCATCAACTCGATCTCGAAGGAAATTTCTCGTTCAGGTGGTAGTCCTGGTAATTCTTCTGGAAAAACATCAATGAATTCCTTTACAATAGGAATGTCTTCGGGTTGAAGTTCTGGTTCTTTCGTCATGTCTAGAACGCATGCTAGGTATATAGTATAGCCGCTAGACATCATCCTTTTAGCTTCCATCGAGTTGATCATTATCTTCTGTGATCTTCGTGACGTGTCGAGATACTCGAATCCTTCTTCTTCATCAGGTTGAAACCTTATCATCCTTTTCCGGCAATTGATCGTAGCTCGATACTTCCCTAGGAAATCCATTCCTAGTATCACATCATAGTCGGCAAGTTCCATCACGATCAATTCTGCAAATAACTCCCTATTTGCCACAATTATTGGCACATGTGGTAACCAGTAATTGGACATCAGGACTTCCCCCGAGGGTAATGCAGTTTTAAATGTCATACCTATGTGGTCTTGAGGGTATCCTATCCTATTAGCAAATTGGTGTGAAATGAAAGAGTGCGTAGCTCCACAGTCAAATAAAATAGACGTCAAATTATTAGCGACAGAAAGCTGACCTGTCACTACATTTGATGTTCCCGCTTCTGCTTCCTCCTTCGTGTAGACCATAATTCTTGCATCTGTTCGAGGCAAGCATTCTGGTCTTTCCAGCCTCTCAGAATGGGATGACCCTTCAGCTTTGACCTGTAGTGCATGTGGCTGAGGACGTTGTTGTGTCTGCGATGAACTTTGCACATTCTGCCTATTTTCTGGGCAGTTTTTGGCGAAGTGACTGTCCTTCCTACACTGAAAACAGGCATTTGGGGCCAGTCTGCATCGTCCTGAATGTCTTTTCCCACAGCTTACACAGTTTCGAACCATAGGACTAGCATTATTGTTTGTTTTCCTTTGTTGGTTCCGATTCCCGGGATTATTTGCTTTTCTCTTTCCCTGAGACTGTTGGCCTGAAGTGCCGGGCTGTCCAGCCTTGACAATCAAACTTTGTTTGCTACTTTGTCCAGTTTGAGGTCCAGCTTGTATGGCTTTTGTGACAACCGGGAAATTCAGGCAATTCTCGGACGAAAATGTTCAATTGTATGTATATAACAATTTGTACTGTTTAAAGAGTGAAATAAATGTATTTATATTGTTCAGAATATGTGAAAATGTTCTAACAATACTGACGAGTAAGAATTCAGTGTTGGAAAAATTCACTGAGTTGAAACGGGTGAAACGGTGCCAAAATCGGCATTAAAAACCCTAACCGGAGCAATAAAAGACGGTAAACTTCCGGGATTGATTTTGATCAAACGGAAGCAGATTAAATTGATCCGACTGCACAGGAGACCTCAGGAACACACCGGGACGATTTCAGGAAAATTTCGGCTCGAACCGGCATCGGTCAAAAAGTAGTCGAATTAATGTGAATAGTGAAAGTCAAAGTCAACTTTCACTTTAGTATTTATGACATCATAATTCAAGATTAATAAATTAAAGAATTATGGTGGTTGGTAGAATGAATGGCCATGATTCATTTAGCTTTTGATCTAAAGGCCAAGATTTGGCCAAAAATTTCCATTTTTAATTTTTGAAAATTATGGAAAGTAATGGCTTGGAAAGGTGTCAAATTTTGATTGGTTTAGAGCCAAATTAATTGGCTTGTTTGTTGCATTAAGTCGGCAACATTTTGGGACATAAAGGCCGAAGTCCATTTTCACGTAAAAAACCAAAGAAAAATTTCTAAGTCTTTCTTCCATGGTGTCTACGTGAGGGGCCAAGGGAAACCAAGTTTTCTCTTCAAATTTTCTTCACAAAAAGTGTGTCAAAACACTCCTTGAAGACAAAGGAAGCAATTGATTAAGGTAACTCCCTTTTTCACTCAATTTTTCATGGTTTTTCTTCACTAAATCCGTGGGTGAATAGTGATAGAAAGATGGAAAATTTTTGGTTGTTTTCCATTGAATTGATGTTGGGTTTTGTTAAGGGTGTATTAAGAAAGAAAACCATGCAAATTCATTAAAGAAAAACCAAATTTTGGTTGGTTTTTCAAGGGTAAATCCGTGGGTTACCTTGAGTGACCAAGGAGAAAAAAGTTTTGGTTAATGGTTAACATGCTTTCTAAGTTTAAATTTGTGAAGAATAAAGCTTGTATTTCATTATGAAAAGCTTAAAAAAAAAATTTCTTGTGTGAAATACATGATGTAGCCGTGGGTTGTTAAAGGTTTGGAAGAAAAATTTTCATTGGTTTATGTGATATTTGGTTGATTGAAATCATGCAAATTAATGTGTAAATGGTGGCAATGTGAATGAAAGAATGAAACAAAAATGTTTGGCATGTGTTTCATAAAATGGCCGTGGGTTATACAAGGGTTAAAACCCTAGAAAATTTGGTTGAAAATGCAAAGAAAATGGGCTTGAAAATGTGTTAAAAATGTGACATTTAAATGGCCTAAAATGTGGTGAAAGTTTGACAAAATTTGGTTCGGTTTGGTTGTGAAAACCGAAACCAAATTAAGGGTAAAATTGTGAAAAAAAATGTTGTAATGTGGGTGATAATGTGAAATTGGAAAATTGTGGGCTTTTATGTAAAAGTTTGGAAAACTTTTACATAAAATAGGCTTGTGGTATAGTACGTGGCAGGTACATACGGTTCGAGGCGTACCTAACGCCGGAAGCCTTAAAATTACGCCGAAATGCTGCCGAAATTTCAAAAACGACATTCGGGGTAAAATAGGAATTTAAATTAAAAGTTAGGGCCGGGACGGAAACCCGAGTCCCTAACGGAAAAGTGAATAAGGAAAATTTAAGGGGTGGGTGGTGAATAGTAACCCGTCCCCTTAAAAATGAAAAACGCGTGTGAGATTGAAAAACTGACCCCGAGGGGGGCCGTTTTTGGAAATGAAATAAAGGTCCGAGTCGGGAACGGAAAACCCGAGCCTCGGAGACCTAGATCGGGAAAGTCTAGATGAACGTTTTAAATACTAGTGAAACGTCCATTTGAGGCTCCGAAACGATAGAAAATCGCTAAACCGACGTGAAGGTCGGAATAGTGCTTCCCGAGGACCGGGAAAGCAAAAAGTGGAAATAAAATAGAAACGAACCCGGTAATGATTAGAAAAGAGTCAGAAAAGTTCCTGAGAGCCAAAAATGCAGTCTGGATCAATAAAATTCCGTCAGGGGCAAAACTGCAATTTTGCCAAAATACAGGGGCAAAATCGTAATTTTGCAAAAGTTGGGGGAAAATGGTGAAAATAATAAATAAAACCTAAAAAGTTATAAATAGGTTTTATTTAAGCTTTTTAATGAAAAATAAAAGCTATAAATGGGAAAGAAATTAACAGACATAGTTTTGTCTGTAGGATCCCAAAATCGGCTTACAAGGAAGGCGATTCAAGATCCAAGAGAGAGAAAGAGAACAATCTGATAAGGTAAGTTCAGACATTTACCTGTCTGCAACATATAGCAATATTGTGCTAACTTTAATGTACTAACTATAAGTTAGGTACATATGTGCTACGGGCACTATGATAGAATAGAGAGAGAGACGAAATGTGCTACGGGCACTATAAGAATGGGACACATGGTTAATTGTGCTTCGGGCACTAGAGCGAGGTTAATAAAACTCACTCACCTAAAATTAAAATGTGAACCATTCCTAACCACGGGACAATGTGAAGTCACCGGGTTAGAATGTTAAAAAGTCGGTAATGAAACCACTTTCTGGCGTACCAGCCTTCCGTACAGGGAGGTACTATTTTTGCCTTCGGGGCTATGAGACTAAGGCTGTGGAGGTCAGCACTGATGTACCGCTCCCAGTTATGTAAAATTTTGCCTTCGAGGCTATGAGATCAAGGCTGTGGAGGTCAGCACTAATGTACCGCTCCCAGTCATGCGCACTTAAATGGTACTGCCAACCTGAGCTCAAAACCAGAACGTAAATAAAGATAATGACCTAAAACTGAAACTATGCCATAATTGAGCATAAGACAGTTTAGTGAGAGCACTAACATCGCGGTAGATGTACTAGTGTGAGACAGTGTTGTGGTCAAACTTACTATTCACCATGAATAGTAGTCAAGTTACTATTCACGAATGAATAGTGGTCAACGGTACTATTCATGAGGAATAGTACTATTCATTGAAATTTTATTTCTTGCATGTTTGAACTTACTGAGCCTGTTGCTCACCATTTTTGCTAATGTTGCAGGTAAGCGACCAGCTCAGTAGCTTGTTTGACTGGATGGCGTACGGGATGGCGCGTGTCAAATGGGATAACTGGGCGAGGGATATGGTACTGCCAGAGTCTTGCCGCTGAGCGTTAAAGTGAAGGGAAAAAGGGGTAGTCTTTTGTAATTATATATATTTTACGAAAGTACTGTATTATTTATATTACTTTGTATTTGTCAACAAAGTAAATAGTGGAAAAAGATTTTATATGATGTTTAAAAAAAAAAAAATTTTCCCAAAAACGTCATAATTTATTACGAGAGAGAGATAAGCCGGCGACCCATGAGAGTACAATCTATCGCAGTTAGCGATAAAGCTTAACTGTAATAGTATTGTATGATCTCTACGAGGGGCGGGCCGCCACAGTTGGTATCAGAGCCTGGTTTTCGAGTGGCTAAGTTTTGAATACCAATTGCCGTCACAGTTGGTATATCAGAGCAGTGTGACCATATCCCGATTTGACACTTTGCGCATCCTGCACCGCTATCCAAGTAAGTAGTTTACTTAAGTTCAGTTAATTATTTTCTTATGTGAAAATAATTATCTTATAGGTAGCACGATGACCAGACCTCCATATGTGAGACCACCGCTACCACGACCAAGAGGGGTATTACGGGTATGGACGAGACCTATTGTGAGGCCGCCCATTTCCCAAAGGCCGGTAGTCAGACCCCCGGTACCCGAGAGACCTCCGGTACCAGTACCAGCACCAGTGCCAGCGCCAGTAGAGATAGTACAGCCACGACCGATAGTTCATCCACCGGTGGTAGTGGACATTCCAGTTGTTGGTGGACGCCAACATATTGGGGTGAGAGTGTCGGCACGGGCAGTACAGGCATTTAGGGCCAGCAGTCCTCCGATGTTTGATGGTGGACGACAGTCGATGGAGACTAAGGACTGGCTCCATGCCGTAGAAAGGATCATGGTGATATGCGACATTGATCGAGATATGTGGATCCAGTTGGCTGTCAGTATGTTTCAGGGAGACGCTCGAGTGTTCTGGCAGTATTGCGACCAGGAGATTTTATTGGGATTCAGTTGGGCTGAGTTCTATCAGCGATTGGCTGATCAGTTTCAACCTAGGGATCCAGCACCTCCAGAGAGACGAGAGGCTGATACACCTGCGTACCCTGGTTTTGATGAGGTCAGGGACTATATTCTCCAGACCGAGAAGATGGTCATGCTGTCTGGTGAGACAGTGATGTCTTATGCGGCACGATTTGAGGAGACCATCAGGAGGAGATGTCCATTGCCCAACCTCACTGAAGCAAACTGCTGTGAGCTGTTTTGGAAAGGTTTATCCTTGGAGCTGAGACCGAGGGTGATCAAGCCGTTTCCTCCGACGCTCCAAGAGTTCGTGGTAACGATCAGGGCGATCGAGAGAGAGATTCTGATCGAGCATCTGACGCAGAGTCGACGAGAGACGCTGGGTCAAGATGAGATGTTTGCACGCATATTCGGGCCGAGAAGAATGATGAATGATCATGAGGCCGGACCGTCTAGACCACGAGGTGATGACTCGGGACAGGGAACATTACCTAGTGGTGGTGACGACTCAGATGATACCAATGACGATGAGGATCCAGAAGAATATCCTCTAGTCCCAGATGTAGGGAACGAGTGATCAGTAGATGTGTATATGTACATAAGTAGCTTAGAGAGAAAAGCTCTTTTGTATAGACTTGTGGCCATTTTGTATAAACGGCCGATGTATATATGACTGGTGATGCCTATGTATGACATATAAATGTTTTGCTATGAATGAAATACCAAAATGATTATATGTTGTACGATGATGTGTTACGATGATGTGGCTTTACATTACCCTAAATTTCGTAAATTGATATAATTTTACGAATGTGGTTATGGAAAAGCTAACGGTGAATTATTGTGCCATAATAGGACAATAGGCAAGATGGTGGATTTGCGAAATCGACCAGAAGGACGAGAGCGACGTCCTGATATTATGGAGAGACTGGATCAGATACAAGCTCTGTTGGAAGCTCAGATGCAAGAAAATGCAAATCTGAGGCGACGGGTAGAAGAGCTAGAGCAGAGACAAGGCTCTGAGGGTACCCAAGTAGAACAACAAGCTGAGGTAGATCCGGTTATTCCTCCAGCTGCAGTACATGAGAGAGCTCCTGAACCACAACCAGTATTGAATTTGGAACCCCTCTATGAAAGATTCAGGCGTATGAGGCCGCCAGAATTTGAAGGGTCTACAAATCCCTTAGAGGCTGAAGACTGGTTGTCATCATTACAAGTGATCATGGAGTTCATGAACCTAACCGACCGGGAGAAGGTTGCATGTGCATCTTTTGTGCTGAGAAAAGATGCTCGGTTTTGGTGGGACACTGTGCGAATGAGAAGAGACGTGTCTACCATGAGTTGGGTGGAATTTCTGGAAGAATTTAACCAGAAATATTACGACCTTGCATCTCTGAGACAGCAACAGAAAGAATTCTCAGAGTTGACACAAGGGAACATGTCGGTAAGCGAAGTCTGCCGAAAGTTCGATCAGCTATCCCGTTTGTGTCCTTATGTGGTCCCTACTGAGAGGGAGAAGATACAGAAAATGATCGGGATGTTCAGGCCAGAAATTGCTGCGTTAGTAGACACTGGACTAGTACCACCTACTTCTGTAGCAGACTGTGTGAGTCGGGCCATTAGAGCTGAGTTCCATGTAGCTCGACAGAAAGAGGAAAGAGAGAAACACTGGGAGGCTAAAAAGAAGGAGAGGGCTTTGGCAAAGTCTACGCAAGTTGGTCAATCGAGCAAGCCTAGTCAGAATGCGAAACCAAGCCAGGGCAACAATCAAGGATCCCAGCAAAATAAGAGAAAAGGGAATTTTTCTGGGAATCGCCAGGGCAATAATCGAAACCAGCAGCGGAGAACAGCTGGTAATGCAGAGTCTAATGTGCAAAACTGCCCTACATGCGGGAAGAGACATTCTGGGCAATGCAGATTTGGGCCACTTGTTTGCTACGAATGCGGAAAGGAAGGCCATTACGCCAGGAACTGTCCAAATAAGCAGGGTGGACAAGGCACTTCCCAACCGCACCAGACACGCCCACAAGCTCATTCCCTTCAAGCCAGAGTGGAAGAGTCACCAGTGAGGCCGCAACGCCAGGAGCGAATGCTACGTGCTGATGCTCGTGTGATGGCCTACAGCAAGGAAGATGCAGAGGCAGGAACATCAAACGTGGTGACAGGTCAGCTTCCTGTCGCTAGTCATGTAGCCTCTGTACTATTCGATTCCGGTGCTACGCATTCATTTGTTTCCTATGCATTTGCTGACAAGATAGGACTTCCTAAGGATAATATGGGAAGGGTATTTAAGACAGCCTTACCTTCTGGGGAAGTATTGTTGTCCAATTACTGGCTACCTTATGTACCAGTATATGTGGCAAATAGGGAACTATATGCTGAGTTGATCGTAATGGAGATCATGGATTACGATGTGATTCTAGGCATGGATTTCCTAGGGAAATACCAAGCTACGATCGACTGCCGAAATCGAAAGATAGTCTTCCAACCCGAGGAAGAAGAGAGTTTCGAATATGTTGATACTTCTCGAAGACCTGGGAAGATGATGATCAGTTCGCTGAGAGCCAGCAAGCTGATAGCCAGTGGTTGCATGGGATATCTGGCATATGTGGTGGATACTGCAGAGGAACAGAAGCTTCAACCTGAAGATGTTCCTGTGGTTAATGAGTTTCTTGACGTATTTCCAGAAGAGTTACCAGGGATACCTCCAGAGAGAGAAATCTCGTTCGAAATTGAGTTGATGCCTGGAACGGCACCTATTTCCAAAGCACCATACCGCATGGCTCCAGTGGAGTTAAAGGAGCTGCAGGCACAATTAAAGGAGCTTTTGGATAAAGGATTCATCATGCCGAGTTTTTCTCCATGGGGTGCACCTGTACTATTCGTCAAGAAAAAGGATGGAACATTCCGACTGTGCATTGATTACCGGGAGTTGAATAAGGTTACGATCAAAAATAGGTATCCGTTACCTAGAATTGATGACCTATTCGACCAGTTAAAAGGCGCAGCGGTATTTTCTAAAATTGACTTACGATCAGGATATCACCAGTTGAGAATCAAAGAGAGTGATATTCCTAAGACGGCGTTTAGAACTCGTTATGGTCACTACGAGTTTCTTGTGATGCCATTTGGATTAACAAATGCGCCGGCAGCGTTCATGGACTTGATGAATAGAATTTTTAAAGAGTATTTGGATAAGTTTGTCATTGTATTCATTGATGACATTCTTATATACTCGAAGACTCAGGAGGAGCACAAAGAGCATTTGAGGATCGTGTTGAATACGACAAGGAAGCATCAACTGTATGCCAAATTCTCAAAATGCGAGTTTTGGCTGGACAGAGTACATTTCCTCGGACATGTTGTATCCCAGGAAGGTATTACTGTAGATCCGACAAAGATAGATGCAATTAACCAGTGGCCTGCACCCAAGAGTGTGACAGAAATACGCAGTTTCTTGGGATTGGCTGGTTATTATCGGCGATTTGTAGAGGGATTCGCGCGACTAGCTGCACCTCTTACCGCTCTTACACGCAAAGAAAGGAAGTACGAGTGGACTATGGAATGCGAAAGAAGCTTCCAGGAGTTAAAGAGGCGACTTACAAGCGCACCAATCCTTACGCTTCCCACTGAAGGGGAGAAGTTCGTGATCTACAGTGATGCATCGAAAATAGGATTGGGAGCAGTCTTGATGCAAGACGGCAAGGTAATTGCCTATGCTTCCCGTCAATTAAAGGAGCATGAAAGGAATTATCCTACGCATGACCTTGAACTTGCTGCAGTAGTGTTCGCACTCAAAATTTGGCGACACTATCTCTATGGAGCTCAATGTCAGATTTTCACTGATCACCAAAGCCTGAAGTATTTCTTCACGCAAAAGGAGCTCAATATGCGGTAAAGGCGATGGTTGGAACTGGTGAAGGATTATGATTGTGAAATCCTCTACCATCCAGGAAAGGCCAACCGTGTAGCGGATGCTCTAAGTAGAAAGTCTACCATATCGCACCAGCTACCAATAAACAGGCTTCCGAAGCCATTGCAGCAAGAGATAAATTCTTTGAACTTGGAGCTGATATCTGGAAGATTAGCTGCACTCCAAGTGGAATCATCGCTATTTGAGGATATAAAGAAAGCTCAGAGGCGAGATCCAATGATGACAAGTTCTCAAGAAGGAATTTCCAAGAATGGAATAATCCTTTATCAAGGAAGGATAAATGTTCCAGCTGATGAGGAACTTAGAAGACGGATCATGTCAGAAGCCCACGAGACACCATATTCGGTTCATCCCGGAGCGAGCAAAATGTATCAGGACTTGAAGTTACAGTTCTGGTGGAAAGGGATGAAGAATGATATAGCGAAATTCGTGAGCAGATGCATGACCTGTCAGAGAATCAAAGCGGAACATAAACATCTAACAGGAAGATTGGAACCGTTGGAGATTCCTGAATGGAAATGGGAACACATTACGATGGATTTTGTAGTGGGACTCCCAAAAACCCGAGAAAGTTATGACGCCATTTGGGTTATTGTGGACAGACTGACCAAGACGGCACGGTTTATAGCTGTCAAGATGACTTTTTCGTTGGAAAAGTTTGCTCAGTTATACGTAACCCATGTCGTCAGATTACATGGAGTACCAAAATCCATTGTATCAGATCGAGATGCACGGTTCACTTCGAATTTCTGGAAGTGTGTGCAAGAGGCCATAGGTACTGAATTGAGACTCAGTACGGCTTTTCATCCGCAAACAGACGGTCAGTCAGAGCGGACAATTCAGACGTTAGAGGACATGCTTCGAGCTTGCGTTATGGATTTTACGGGAAATTGGAACGAAAAGTTACCATTGATTGAATTCTAGTACAATAATAGTTACCAAGCTTCGATAGGCATGGCACCTTACGAGGCTTTGTCTGGACGGAAGTGCAGATCACCATTACATTGGTACGATTTGCGAGAAAAGCAGTTGCATAAGACGGACTTCATAAAAGAGACTTCCGATGCAGTTGCTAGAATTCAGCGTCAAATGAAAATTTCGCAAAGCCGGCAAAAGAGTTATGCGGATAAGAGGCGGAGATCCTTGGAGTTCGATGAAGGAGACTTCGTGTTTCTCAAGGTATCGCCTATGAAGGGGATTATGTGTTTCGATAAGAAGGGGAAACTGAGTCCAAGATACATTGGACCTTATGAAATTATCGAACGCATTGGAAAGGTCGCTTACAGATTAGCGCTACCTCCAGAATTGTCGGCAGTGCATAACGTATTTCATGTGTCGATGCTGAGAAAGTATATACCAGATCCATCCCATGTATTGAAGCATGAGCCTATTCAAATCCACGAGGATTTGACATATGAGGAACAGCCTATTCAAGTACTAGCTCGTGAAGAGAAAGTACTGAGGAATAAGGTAATCCCACTAGTGAAGATTTTGTGGAAAAATCATAATATTGAAGAAGCTACGTGGGAACGAGAAGACGAGATGAGGAGTTTATACCCCCATTTGTTCTAATTTTCGAGGACGAAAATTTTATAAGGAGGGGTGAATGTGACAACCGGGAAATTCAGGCAATTCTCGGACGAAAATGTTCAATTGTATGTATATAACAATTTGTACTGTTTAAAGAGTGAAATAAATGCATTTATATTGTTCAGAATATGTGAAAATGTTCTAACAATACTGACGAGTAAGAATTCAGTGTTGGAAAAATTCACTGAGTTGAAACGGGTGAAACGGTGCCAAAATCGGCATTAAAAACCCTAACCGGAGCAATAAAAGACGGTAAACTTCCGGGATTGATTTTGATCAAACGGAAGCAGATTAAATTGATCCGACTGCACAGGAGACCTCAGGAACACGCCGGGACGATTTCAGGAAAATTTCGGCTCGAACCGGCATAGGTCAAAAAGTAGTCGAATTAATGTGAATAGTGAAAGTCAGAGTCAACTTTCACTTTAGTATTTATGACATCATAATTCAAGATTAATAAATTAAAGAATTATGGTGGTTGGTAGAATGAATGGCCATGATTCATTTAGCTTTTGATCTAAAGGCCAAGATTTGGCCAAAAATTTCCATTTTTAATTTTTGAAAATTATGGAAAGTAATGGCTTGGAAAGGTGTCAAATTTTGATTGGTTTAGAGCCAAATTAATTGGCTTGTTTGTTGCATTAAGTCGGCAACATTTTGGGACATAAAGGCCGAAGTCCATTTTCACGTAAAAAACCAAAGAAAAATTTCTAAGTCTTTCTTCCATGGTGTCTACGTGAGGGGCTAAGGGAAACCAAGTTTTCTCTTCAAATTTTCTTCACAAAAAGTGTGTCAAAACACTCCTTGAAGACAAAGGAAGCAATTGATTAAGGTAACTCCCTTTTTCACTCAATTTTTCATGGTTTTTCTTCACTAAATCCGTGGGTAAATAGTGATAGAAAGATGGAAAATTTTTGGTTGTTTTCCATTGAATTGATGTTGGGTTTTGTTAAGGGTGTATTAAGAAAGAAAACCATGCAAATTCATTAAAGAAAAACCAAATTTTGGTTGGTTTTTCAAGGGTAAATCCGTGGGTTACCTTGAGTGACCAAGGAGAAAAAAGTTTTGGTTAATGGTTAACATGCTTTCTAAGTTTAAATTTGTGAAGAATAAAGCTTGTATTTCATTATGAAAAGCTTAAAAAAAAAATTTCTTGTGTGAAATACATGATGTGGCCGTGGATTGTTAAAGGTTTGGAAGAAAAATTTTCATTGGTTTATGTGATATTTGGTTGATTGAAATCATGCAAATTAATGTGTAAATGGTGGCAATGTGAATGAAAGAATGAAACAAAAATGTTTGGCATGTGTTTCATAAAATGGCCGTGGGTTATACAAGGGTTAAAACCCTAGAAAATTTGGTTGAAAATGCAAAGAAAATGGGCTTGAAAATGTGTTAAAAATGTGACATTTAAATGGCCTAAAATGTGGTGAAAGTTTGACAAAATTTGGTTCGGTTTGGTTGTGAAAACCGAAACCAAATTAAGGGTAAAATTGTGAAAAAAAATGTTGTAATGTGGGTGATAATGTGAAATTGGAAAATTGTGGGCTTTTATGTAAAAGTTTGGAAAACTTTTACATAAAATAGGCTTGTGGTATAGTACGTGGCAGGTACATACGGTTCGAGGCGTACCTAACGCCGGAAGCCTTAAAATTACGCCGAAATGCTGCCGAAATTTCAAAAACGGCATTCGGGGTAAAATAGGAATTTAAATTAAAAGTTAGGGCCGGGACGGAAACCCGAGTCCCTAACGGAAAAGTGAATAAGGAAAATTTAAGGGGTGGGTGGTGAATAGTAACCCGTCCCCTTAAAAATGAAAAACGCGTGTGAGATTGAAAAACCGACCCCGAGGGGGGCCGTTTTTGGAAATGAAATAAAGGTCCGAGTCGGGAACGGAAAACCCGAGCCTCGGAGACCTAGATCGGGAAAGTCTAGATGAACGTTTTAAATACTAGTGAAACGTCCATTTGAGGCTCCGAAACGATAGAAAATCGCTAAACCGACGTGAAGGTCGGAATAGTGCTTCCCGAGGACCGGGAAAGCAAAAAGTGGAAATAAAATAGAAACGAACCCGGTAATGATTAGAAAAGAGTCAGAAAAGTTCCTGAGAGCCAAAAATGCAGTCTGGATCAATAAAATTCCGTCAGGGGCAAAACTGCAATTTTGCCAAAATACAGGGGTAAAATCGTAATTTTGCAAAAGTTGGGGGAAAATGGTGAAAATAATAAATAAAACCTAAAAAGTTATAAATAGGTTTTATTTAAGCTTTTTAATGAAAAATAAAAGCTATAAATGGGAAAGAAATTAACAGACATAGTTTTGTCTGTAGGATCCCAAAATCGGCTTACAAGGAAGGCGATTCAAGATCCAAGAGAGAGAAAGAGAACAATCTGATAAGGTAAGTTCAGACATTTACCTGTCTGCAACATATAGCAATATTGTGCTAACTTTAATGTACTAACTATAAGTTAGGTACATATGTGCTACGGGCACTATGATAGAATAGAGAGAGAGACGAAATGTGCTACGGGCACTATAAGAATGGGACACATGGTTAATTGTGCTTCGGGCACTAGAGCGAGGTTAATAAAACTCACTCACCTAAAATTAAAATGTGAACCATTCCTAACCACGGGACAATGTGAAGTCACCGGGTTAGAATGTTAAAAAGTCGGTAATGAAACCACTTTCTGGCGTACCAGCCTTCCGTACAGGGAGGTACTATTTTTGCCTTCGGGGCTATGAGACTAAGGCTGTGGAGGTCAGCACTGATGTACCGCTCCCAGTTATGTAAAATTTTGCCTTCGAGGCTATGAGATCAAGGCTGTGGAGGTCAGCACTAATGTACCGCTCCCAGTCATGCGCACTTAAATGGTACTGCCAACCTGAGCTCAAAACCAGAACGTAAATAAAGATAATGACCTAAAACTGAAACTATGCCATAATTGAGCATAAGACAGTTTAGTGAGAGCACTAACATCGCGGTAGATGTACTAGTGTGAGACAGTGTTGTGGTCAAACTTACTATTCACCATGAATAGTAGTCAAGTTACTATTCATGAGGAATAGTACTATTCATTGAAATTTTATTTCTTGCATGTTTGAACTGACTGAGCCTGTAGCTCACCATTTTTGCTAATGTTGCAGGTAAGCGACCAGCTCAGTAGCTTGTTTGATTGGATGGCGTACGGGATGGCGCGTGTCAAATGGGATAACTGGGCGAGGGATATGGTACTGCCAGAGTCTTGCCGCTGAGCGTTAAAGTGAAGGGAAAAAGGGGGAAACAGTCTTTTGTAATTATATATATTTTACGAAAGTACTGTATTATTTATATTACTTTGTATTTGTCAACAAAGTAAATAGTGGAAAAAGATTTTATATGATGTTTAAAAAAAAAAAAAAATTTCCCAAAAACGTCATAATTTATTACGAGAGAGAGATAAGCCGGCGACCCATGAGAGTACAATCTATCGCAGTTAGCGATAAAGCTTAACTGTAATAGTATTGTATGATCTCTACGAGGGGCGGGCCGCCACAGTTGGTATTAGAGCCTGGTTTTCGAGTGGCTAAGTTTTGAATACCAATTGCCGTCACAGTTGGTATATCAGAGCAGTGTGACCATATCCCGATTTGACACTTTGCGCATCCTGCACCGCTATCCAAGTAAGTAGTTTACTTAAGTTCAGTTAATTATTTTCTTATGTGAAAATAATTATCTTATAGGTAGCACGATGACCAGACCTCCATATGTGAGACCACCGCTACCACGACCAAGAGGGGTATTACGGGTATGGACGAGACCTATTGTGAGGCCGCCCATTTCCCAAAGGCCGGTAGTCAGACCCCCGGTACCCGAGAGACCTCCGGTACCAGTACTAGCACCAGTGCCAGCGCCAGTAGAGATAGTACAGCCACGACCGATAGTTCATCCACCGGTGGTAGTGGACATTCCAGTTGTTGGTGGACGCCAACATATTGGGGTGAGAGTGTCGGCACGGGCAGTACAGGCATTTAGGGCCAGCAGTCCTCCGATGTTTGATGGTGGACGACAGTCGATAGAGACTAAGGACTGGCTCCATGCCGTAGAAAGGATCATGGTGATATGCGACATTGATCGAGATATGTGGATCCAGTTGGCTGTCAGTATGTTTCAGGGAGACGCTCGAGTGTTCTGGCAGTATTGCGACCAGGAGATTTTATTGGGATTCAGTTGGGCTGAGTTCTATCAGCGATTGGCTGATCAGTTTCAACCTAGGGATCCAGCACCTCCAGAGAGACGGAGGCTGATACACCTGCGTACCCTGGTTTTGATGAGGTCAGGGACTATATTCTCCAGACCGAGAAGATGGTCATGCTGTCTGGTGAGACAGTGATGTCTTATGCGGCACGATTTGAGGAGACCATCAGGAGGAGATGTCCATTGCCCAACCTCACTGAAGCAAACTGCTGTGAGCTGTTTTGGAAAGGTTTATCCTTGGAGCTGAGACCGAGGGTGATCAAGCCGTTTCCTCCGACGCTCCAAGAGTTCGTGGTAACGATCAGGGCGATCGAGAGAGAGATTCTGATCGAGCATCTGACGCAGAGTCGACGAGAGACGCTGGGTCAAGATGAGATGTTTGCACGCATATTCGGGCCGAGAAGAATGATGAATGATCATGAGGCCGGACCGTCTAGACCACGAGGTGATGACTCGGGACAGGGAACATTACCTAGTGGTGGTGACGACTCAGATGATACCAATGACGATGAGGATCCAGAAGAATATCCTCTAGTCCCAGATGTAGGGAACGAGTGATCAGTAGATGTGTATATGTACATAAGTAGCTTAGAGAGAAAAGCTCTTTTGTATAGACTTGTGGCCATTTTGTATAAACGGCCGATGTATATATGACTGGTGATGCCTATGTATGACATATAAATGTTTTGCTATGAATGAAATACCAAAATGATTATATGTTGTACGATGATGTGTTACGATGATGTGGCTTTACATTACCCTAAATTTCGTAAATTGATATAATTTTACGAATGTGGTTATGGAAAAGCTAACGGTGAATTATTGTGCCATAATAGGACAATAGGCAAGATGGTGGATTTGCGAAATCGACCAGAAGGACGAGAGCGACGTCCTGATATTATGGAGAGACTGGATCAGATACAAGCTCTGTTGGAAGCTCAGATGCAAGAAAATGCAAATCTGAGGCGACGGGTAGAAGAGCTAGAGCAGAGACAAGGCTCTGAGGGTACCCAAGTAGAACAACAAGCTGAGGTAGATCCGGTTATTCCTTCAGCTGCAGTACATGAGAGAGCTCCTGAACCACAACCAGTATTGAATTTGGAACCCCTCTATGAAAGATTCAGGCGTATGAGGCCGCCAGAATTTGAAGGGTCTACAAATCCCTTAGAGGCTGAAGACTGGTTGTCATCATTACAAGTGATCATGGAGTTCATGAACCTAACCGACCGGGAGAAGGTTGCATCTGCATCTTTTGTGCTGAGAAAAGATGCTCGGTTTTGGTGGGACACTGTGCGAATGAGAAGAGACGTGTCTACCATGAGTTGGGTGGAATTTCTGGAAGAATTTAACCAGAAATATTACGACCCTGCATCTCTGAGACAGCAACAGAAAGAATTCTCAGAGTTGACACAAGGGAACATGTCGGTAAGCGAAGTCTGCCGAAAGTTCGATCAGCTATCCCGTTTGTGTCCTTATGTGGTCCCTACTGAGAGGGAGAAGATACAGAAAATGATCGGGATGTTCAGGCCAGAAATTGCTGTGTTAGTAGACACTGGACTAGTACCACCTACTTCTGTAGCAGACTGTGTGAGTCGGGCCATTAGAGCTGAGTTCCATGTAGCTCGACAGAAAGAGGAAAGAGAGAAACACTGGGAGGCTAAAAAGAAGGAGAGGGCTTTGGCAAAGTCTACGCAAGTTGGTCAATCGAGCAAGCCTAGTCAGAATGCGAAACCAAGCCAGGGCAACAATCAAGGATCCCAGCAAAATAAGAGAAAAGGGAATTTTTCTGGGAATCGCCAGGGCAATAATCGAAACCAGCAGCGGAGAACAGCTGGTAATGCAGAGTCTAATGTGCAAAACTGCCCTACATGCGGGAAGAGACATTCTGGGCAATGCAGATTTGGGCCACTTGTTTGCTACGAATGCGGAAAGGAAGGCCATTACGCCAGGAACTGTCCAAATAAGCAGGGTGGACAAGGCACTTCCCAACCGCACCAGACACGCCCACAAGCTCATTCCCTTTGAGCCAGAGTGGAAGAGTCACCAGTGAGGCCGCAACGCCAGGAGTGAATGCTACGTGCTGATGCTAGTGTGATGGCCTACAGCAAGGAAGATGCAGAGGCAGGAACATCAAACGTGGTGACAGGTCAGCTTCCTGTCGCTAGTCATGTAGCCTCTGTACTATTCGATTCCGGTGCTACGCATTCATTTGTTTCCTATGCATTTGCTGACAAGATAGGACTTCCTAAGGATAATATGGGAAGGGTATTTAAGACAGCCTTACCTTCTGGGGAAGTATTGTTGTCCAATTACTGGCTACCTTATGTACCAGTATATGTGGTAAATAGGGAACTATATGCTGAGTTGATCGTAATGGAGATCATGGATTACGATGTGATTCTAGGCATGGATTTCCTAGGGAAATACCAAGCTACGATCGACTGCCGAAATCGAAAGATAGTCTTCCAACCCGAGGAAGAAGAGAGTTTCGAATATGTTGATACTTCTCGAAGACCTGGGAAGATGATGATCAGTTCGCTGAGAGCCAGCAAGCTGATAGCCAGTGGTTGCATGGGATATCTGGCATATGTGGTGGATACTGCAGAGGAACAGAAGCTTCAACCTGAAGATGTTCCTGTGGTTAATGAGTTTCTTGACGTATTTCCAGAAGAGTTACCAGGGATACCTCCAGAGAGAGAAATCTCGTTCGAAATTGAGTTGATGCCTGGAACGGCACCTATTTCCAAAGCACCATACCGCATGGCTCCAGTGGAGTTAAAGGAGCTGCAGGCACAATTAAAGGAGCTTTTGGATAAAGGATTCATCATGCCGAGTTTTTCTCCATGGGGTGCACCTGTACTATTCGTCAAGAAAAAGGATGGAACATTCCGACTGTGCATTGATTACCGGGAGTTGAATAAGGTTACGATCAAAAATAGGTATCCGTTACCTAGAATTGATGACCTATTCGACCAGTTAAAAGGCGCAGCGGTATTTTCTAAAATTGACTTACGATCAGGATATCACCAGTTGAGAATCAAAGAGAGTGATATTCCTAAGACGGCGTTTAGAACTCGTTATGGTCACTACGAGTTTCTTGTGATGCCATTTGGATTAACAAATGCGCCGGCAGCGTTCATGGACTTGATGAATAGAATTTTTAAAGAGTATTTGGATAAGTTTGTCATTGTATTCATTGATGACATTCTTATATACTCGAAGACTCAGGAGGAGCACAAAGAGCATTTGAGGATCGTGTTGAATACGACAAGGAAGCATCAACTGTATGCCAAATTCTCAAAATGCGAGTTTTGGCTGGACAGAGTACATTTCCTAGGACATGTTGTATCCCAGGAAGGTATTACTGTAGATCCGACAAAGATAGATGCAATTAACCAGTGGCCTGCACCCAAGAGTGTGACAGAAATACGCAGTTTCTTGGGATTGGCTGGTTATTATCGGCGATTTGTAGAGGGATTCGCGCGACTAGCTGCACCTCTTACCGCTCTTACACGCAAAGAAAGGAAGTACGAGTGGACTATGGAATGCGAAAGAAGCTTCCAGGAGTTAAAGAGGCGACTTACAAGCGCACCAATCCTTACGCTTCCCACTGAAGGGGAGAAGTTCGTGATCTACAGTGATGCATCGAAAATAGGATTGGGAGCAGTCTTGATGCAAGACGGCAAGGTAATTGCCTATGCTTCCCGTCAATTAAAGGAGCATGAAAGGAATTATCCTACGCATGACCTTGAACTTGCTGCAGTAGTGTTCGCACTCAAAATTTGGCGACACTATCTCTATGGAGCTCAATGTCAGATTTTCACTGATCACCAAAGCCTGAAGTATTTCTTCACGCAAAAGGAGCTCAATATGCGGTAAAGGCGATGGTTGGAACTGGTGAAGGATTATGATTGTGAAATCCTCTACCATCCAGGAAAGGCCAACCGTGTAGCGGATGCTCTAAGTAGAAAGTCTACCATATCGCACCAGCTACCAATAAACAGGCTTCCGAAGCCATTGCAGCAAGAGATAAATTCTTTGAACTTGGAGCTGATATCTGGAAGATTAGCTGCACTCCAAGTGGAATCATCGCTATTTGAGGATATAAAGAAAGCTCAGAGGCGAGATCCAATGATGACAAGTTCTCAAGAAGGAATTTCCAAGAATGGAATAATCCTTTATCAAGGAAGGATAAATGTTCCAGCTGATGAGGAACTTAGAAGACGGATCATGTCAGAAGCCCACGAGACACCATATTCGGTTCATCCCGGAGCGAGCAAAATGTATCAGGACTTGAAGTTACAGTTCTGGTGGAAAGGGATGAAGAATGATATAGCGAAATTCGTGAGCAGATGCATGACCTGTCAGAGAATCAAAGCGGAACATAAACATCTAACAGGAAGATTGGAACCATTGGAGATTCCTGAATGGAAATGGGAACACATTATGATGGATTTTGTAGTGGGACTCCCAAAAACCCGAGAAAGTTATGATGCCATTTGGGTTATTGTGGACAGACTGACCAAGACGGCACGGTTTATAGCTGTCAAGATGACTTTTTCGTTGGAAAAGTTTGCTCAGTTATACGTAACCCATGTCGTCAGATTACATGGAGTACCAAAATCCATTGTATCAGATCGAGATGCACGGTTCACTTCGAATTTCTGGAAGTGTGTGCAAGAGGCCATAGGTACTGAATTGAGACTCAGTACGGCTTTTCATCCGCAAACAGACGGTCAGTCAGAGCAGACAATTCAGACGTTAGAGGACATGCTTCGAGCTTGCGTTATGGATTTTACGGGAAATTGGAACGAGAAGTTACCATTGATTGAATTCTCGTACAATAATAGTTACCAAGCTTCGATAGGCATGGCACCTTACGAGGCTTTGTCTGGACGGAAGTGCAGATCACCATTACATTAGTATGATTTGCGAGAAAAGCAGTTGCATAAGACGGACTTCATAAAAGAGACTTCCGATGCAGTTGCTAGAATTCAGCGTCAAATGAAAATTTCGCAAAGCCGGCAAAAGAGTTATGCGGATAAGAGGCGGAGATCCTTGGAGTTCGATGAAGGAGACTTCGTGTTTCTCAAGGTATCGCCTATGAAGGGGATTATGTGTTTCGATAAGAAGGGGAAACTGAGTCCAAGATACATTGGACCTTATGAAATTATCGAACGCATTGGAAAGGTCGCTTACAGATTAGCGCTACCTCCAGAATTGTCGGCAGTGCATAACGTATTTCATGTGTCGATGCTGAGAAAGTATATACCAGATCCATCCCATGTATTGAAGCATGAGCCTATTCAAATCCACGAGGATTTGACATATGAGGAACAGCCTATTCAAGTACTAGCTCGTGAAGAGAAAGTACTGAGGAATAAGGTAATCCCACTAGTGAAGATTTTGTGGAAAAATCATAATATTGAAGAAGCTACGTGGGAACGAGAAGACGAGATGAGGAGTTTATACCCCCATTTGTTCTAATTTTCGAGGACGAAAATTTTATAAGGAGGGGTGAATGTGACAACCGGGAAATTCAGGCAATTCTCGGACGAAAATGTTCAATTGTATGTATATAACAATTTGTACTGTTTAAAGAGTGAAATAAATGCATTTATATTGTTCAGAATATGTGAAAATGTTCTAACAATACTGACGAGTAAGAATTCAGTGTTGGAAAAATTCACTGAGTTGAAACGGGTGAAACGGTGCCAAAATCGGCATTAAAAACCCTAACCGGAGCAATAAAAGACGGTAAACTTCCGGGATTGATTTTGATCAAACGGAAGCAGATTAAATTGATCCGACTGCACATGAGACCTCAGGAACACGCCGGGACGATTTCAGGAAAATTTCGGCTCGAACCGGCATCGGTCAAAAAGTAGTCGAATTAATGTGAATAGTGAAAGTCAGAGTCAACTTTCACTTTAGTATTTATGACATCATAATTCAAGATTAATAAATTAAAGAATTATGGTGGTTGGTAGAATGAATGGCCATGATTCATTTAGCTTTTGATCTAAAGGCCAAGATTTGGCCAAAAATTTCCATTTTTAATTTTTGAAAATTATGGAAAGTAATGGCTTGGAAAGGTGTCAAATTTTGATTGGTTTAGAGCCAAATTAATTGGCTTGTTTGTTGCATTAAGTCGGCAACATTTTGGGACATAAAGGCCGAAGTCCATTTTCACGTAAAAAACCAAAGAAAAATTTCTAAGTCTTTCTTCCATGGTGTCTACGTGAGGGGCCAAGGGAAACCAAGTTTTCTCTTCAAATTTTCTTCACAAAAAGTGTGTCAAAACACTCCTTGAAGACAAAGGAAGCAATTGATTAAGGTAACTCCCTTTTTCACTCAATTTTTCATGGTTTTTCTTCACTAAATCCGTGGGTAAATAGTGATAGAAAGATGGAAAATTTTTGGTTGTTTTCCATTGAATTGATGTTGGGTTTTGTTAAGGGTGTATTAAGAAAGAAAACCATGCAAATTCATTAAAGAAAAACCAAATTTTGGTTGGTTTTTCAAGGGTAAATCCGTGGGTTACCTTGAGTGACCAAGGAGAAAAAAGTTTTGGTTAATGGTTAACATGCTTTCTAAGTTTAAATTTGTGAAGAATAAAGCTTGTATTTCATTATGAAAAGCTTAAAAAAAAAATTTCTTGTGTGAAATATATGATGTGGCCGTGGATTGTTAAAGGTTTGGAAGAAAAATTTTCATTGGTTTATGTGATATTTGGTTGATTGAAATCATGCAAATTAATGTGTAAATGGTGGCAATGTGAATGAAAGAATGAAACAAAAATGTTTGGCATGTGTTTCATAAAATGGCCGTGGGTTATACAAGGGTTAAAACCCTAGAAAATTTGGTTGAAAATGCAAAGAAAATGGGCTTGAAAATGTGTTAAAAATGTGACATTTAAATGGCCTAAAATGTGGTGAAAGTTTGACAAAATTTGGTTCGGTTTGGTTGTGAAAACCGAAACCAAATTAAGGGTAAAATTGTGAAAAAAAATGTTGTAATGTGGGTGATAATGTGAAATTGGAAAATTGTGGGCTTTTATGTAAAAGTTTGGAAAACTTTTACATAAAATAGGCTTGTGGTATAGTACGTGGCAGGTACATACGGTTCGAGGCGTACCTAACGCCGGAAGCCTTAAAATTACGCCGAAATGCTGCCGAAATTTCAAAAACGGCATTCGGGGTAAAATAGGAATTTAAATTAAAAGTTAGGGCCGGGACGGAAACCCGAGTCCCTAACGGAAAAGTGAATAAGGAAAATTTAAGGGGTGGGTGATGAATAGTAACCCGTCCCCTTAAAAATGAAAAACGCGTGTGAGATTGAAAAACCGACCCCGAGGGGGGGCCGTTTTTGGAAATGAAATAAAGGTCCGAGTCGGGAACGGAAAACCCGAGCCTCGGAGACCTAGATCGGGAAAGTCTAGATGAACGTTTTAAATACTAGTGAAACGTCCATTTGAGGCTCCGAAACGATAGAAAATCGCTAAACCGACGTGAAGGTCGGAATAGTGCTTCCCGAGGACCGGGAAAGCAAAAAGTGGAAATAAAATAGAAACGAACCCGGTAATGATTAGAAAAGAGTCAGAAAAGTTCCTGAGAGCCAAAAATGCAGTCTGGATCAATAAAATTCCGTCAGGGGCAAAACTGCAATTTTGCCAAAATACAGGGGCAAAATCGTAATTTTGCAAAAGTTGGGGGAAAATGGTGAAAATAATAAATAAAACCTAAAAAGTTATAAATAGGTTTTATTTAAGCTTTTTAATGAAAAATAAAAGCTATAAATGGGAAAGAAATTAACAGACATAGTTTTGTCTGTAGGATCCCAAAATCGGCTTATAAGGAAGGCGATTCAAGATCCAAGAGAGAGAAAGAGAACAATCTGATAAGGTAAGTTCAGACATTTACCTGTCTGCAACATATAGCAATATTGTGCTAACTTTAATGTACTAACTATAAGTTAGGTACATATGTGCTACGGGCACTATGATAGAATAGAGAGAGAGACGAAATGTGCTACGGGCACTATAAGAATGGGACACATGGTTAATTGTGCTTCGGGCACTAGAGCGAGGTTAATAAAACTCACTCACCTAAAATTAAAATGTGAACCATTCCTAACCACGGGACAATGTGAAGTCACCGGGTTAGAATGTTAAAAAGTCGGTAATGAAACCACTTTCTGGCGTACCAGCCTTCCGTACAGGGAGGTACTATTTTTGCCTTCGGGGCTATGAGACTAAGGCTGTGGAGGTCAGCACTGATGTACCGCTCCCAGTTATGTAAAATTTTGCCTTCGGGGCTATGAGATCAAGGCTGTGGAGGTCAGCACTAATGTACCGCTCCCAGTCATGCGCACTTAAATGGTACTGCCAACCTGAGCTCAAAACCAGAACGTAAATAAAGATAATGACCTAAAACTGAAACTATGCCATAATTGAGCATAAGACAGTTTAGTGAGAGCACTAACATCGCGGTAAATGTACTAGTGTGAGACAGTGTTGTGGTCAAACTTACTATTCATCGTGAATAGTAGTCAAAGTTACTATTCACCAATGAATAGTGGTCAACGGTACTATTTATGAGGAATAGTCTATTCATTGAAATTTTATTTCTTGCATGTTTGAACTTACTGAGCCTGTAGCTCACCATTTTTGCTAATGTTGCAGGTAAGCGACCAGCTCAGTAGCTTGTTTGACTGGATGGCGTACGGGATGGCGCGTGTCAAATGGGATAACTGGGCGAGGGATATGGTACTGCCAGAGTCTTGCCGCTGAGCGTTAAAGTGAAGGGAAAAGGGGGAAACAGTCTTTTGTAATTATATATATTTTACGAAAGTACTGTATTATTTATATTACTTTGTATTTGTCAACAAAGTAAATAGTGGAAAAAGATTTTATATGATGTTTAAAAAAAAAAAAATTTCCCAAAAACGTCATAATTTATTACGAGAGAGAGTTAAGCCGGCGACCCATGAGAGTACAATCTATCGCAGTTAGTGATAAAGCTTAACTGTAATAGTATTGTATGATCTCTACGAGGGGCGGGCCGCCACAGCTTTAGTCAAGATCTTCTCCTTTTTCTTTGCATCCCAGAACTTCTCTCTTTCTTCCTTTTGTCTAATCAGATAATACTCTGCCCTTAACGCATGGCTAACACAATCAGAAACGGTGTCAGGCGGCGTTAACCCACTGTCCACCAACGCTGAAATCTCGAGACGAAACATCCCTAGCATCTTCTGGATTTTCTCCCTCTCGGTGGTGACAGTGTAGGGGCAAAGTCTGGATAACTAATCAAACTTATTACAGACTTCTATCACAGTCATGTTCCCTTGTTTTAGCTCTACGAACTCTCTTTGTTGTGGTCGCAATAGTGCCGGATTATAATACTTCTGATTGAATTCTTCCAAAAAATCCAACCAGGACATGGTATACATGTTTCTTCTTAGCTTAACCGACTCCCACCAGAACCTTGCATCCCTTTTTAGGACAAAGGATGCACACAGAATCCTTTCTTGGTCATTCAACTTCATAAACTCCAATATCATATGGAGTGAAGACAACCATTCCTCCGCATTCAGAGGGTTTGTGGAGCCCTCAAACTCTGGTGGCCTCATGCGTCGGAATCTTTCATACAATGGCTCGATATTATTCCTGGGTTGGGGTTGGGGTTGTACCACTTCTTCTTATGCCACTAGAGGTACTTCCGGTTCTGGTACAGCCATTGGAGGGGCTTGGTCTTCTTCCGATTCCTATCTCCGCTCCATTTGCTCGAGTCTTTGTCTTAACTCAGCATTTTCCCTCATTTGAGCTTCTATCAAGGCTTCTAGTTCGTCCACTCTTTCTGATAGCACTGGACGTCCTCGCATATTGCACAGATTTATTAGGTTCACCATCTTATCCTATTCCTAAAATCGCATAAGAGTCAATCATTAGGTTTTTCACAATCATATTTTTATAATATAAGTTCAAATAATTTTAATCATCACATAATTTTAATATTTCACACATTGCATATATCAAAATATGGTTATCATTTATTTTCACTTCAAAAGTACATTAGTTTGAAGGCTTTCCCCAAAATAGGCTTTCAACATTGTCATATATACACCTATACAGTTATATATATACATACTTATACAATACAGGTATTTCTACTACTAATCTTCTGGCTGAGGTTCCTCTGGGATTGCCAAAAACTCGATTGGATCCATTTCTTCATTGTCTGTTCCGTTTCCGGCCTCGGTCGGCGTTGAACCTTCAGCTGGGTCTACTCTCTCTGGTTGTCTTGATGGACCTGCCTCATGATCATGTGCCATCGGCCCGGATCCGTATAAGCGATCTAACATGGCTTCTTGTAGTAACTACTCTCGCCTCTTGCGCACCATGTGCTCCATCATCATTTCCTCCTCTACCTTAGCTACATCAATAATAAACTCGCGTAAAGTAGCAGGATATAGAGGGGTTACTCTCTATCGTAAATCTAGGGTGAGTCCCTTCCAAAATATATCACAAAAGTTATCATTTGTGATATTGGTTAGAGGACACGCCCTCACGATGCTATCTTGGAATCGGACTGCATATGAGAATACGGTGTCACTCAACATCATCTGCTGCCTCTCTGCCTTCAGAACAATATCTCTAATATCTGCATAACTAGGCATGGCCGGTGGTGGTGGCTCTGTCCTACTCTCAGAAGGGCCTGCAACTGGTGCCAAGCTCTTTTGTGGGAACTGTTCCAGCATGACTTGGCGAAACTCAACCCAATCCATCGCCAGTAGCATCTCCTGATCGCAATATTCCCAATACAGCCGTGCATCCTCACGGAAGGTGCCAATGGCCATCAGAACCCAACAATCCTGATCGATATCACACTGGCACATGATGACCTCAATATCGTGTAGCCAGTCTCTCGTAGAGATCCCCTGTTGACCTCCCTCGAATGATGGTGGATGACTGCCTCTAAATGCGTGTACGGCTCGTACAGATACTCTGGCCCCTATACGGCCCCGGTCTCCTACCACTGGAATATCTACTGCCACAAGAGGGTTTACTATTGGTCACGGGGGTGGTGCTTGTACCGGTGCTGGTGCTACTATCCTTGGCGCTAGTGGTTCAGGTACAGGTGGTCACTGCATCTCTCGTCTCATCATAGACGGTCTGATCACGGGCCTAGTCCATACCCGGATCGGTCCTCTAGGTCGATATGGATGAGGTCTCACATATGGTGGTCTAGTCATCTTAACTCCTACAAAATATATAACTTTAAATAAATGAAAATTAACTAATCTTAAAGAAGCTAACTTACTTGGATTGACGAGCAGATCGCGCTTCGTGTCAATAGGGATATTGTCAACTGCTCTGATACCAACCTGTGACGTCCCCAGATTCCAACCACTCGCAACCGTCATGGATCGACTCTATGGCCGACCAAGACCGTTCGGGTGTTGAATCCGAGTTGTCAGTTTTAAATTCTTTTACTAAAACTTCTTAAACACAAGGGCCTAAAATTTCGCCCCAAATTTTTTTTCTTTAATACATACTTTTTCTTATGAATATTAAGTAAGAAAGCAATGTAAAATATAATACTGGTTTTTCCTTGTCTGAAATAAATACAACATATTTGATACAATATAATATTTATATGTATTGTAGGCTTTGTTTGCAAACATATTTTCTTTAGTCAAAAAGCTCAGCGGAAAACTTATGGCAAGACCATGTCCACGGTGAGTTCCCTATCCCTTTAACATGCTCGCATCCTGCCGCCATCCATGTATCTATAGGACAGGTTTCTTACCTGCAACATGAACAAACTGATGAGCTAACAGGCTCAATAAGTTCAAACATTCATAATAAGAATCATACTGATTCAAAGACAAGAAAAACTCAATCTCCTACGAATAGTACTATTCACCATGAATAGACTATTCACCATGAATAGTATAGTTGACCTTTGACCGGTGAATAGTACCAGTTACCCTAACTGGTTACTATTCACTTTACTCTACCGGGATACTATTCATATACCCTAACCGAATTTACCTTACTCTAGCGTAAGCTTCGGTTATGCTCAATTATGATTTTCATCATTTTATTGGTTGTTTATTCTCTATTTGATTTCTAATGTAGAGCTTTGTTTATGGTAGTACCGATGATTATTAGTGCGCTGACTTGGAGGGTCTAGCGTACTGATGACTAGCTCATCAGTTCTGCATCATGAAATGGTCGTCTAGACCGGTTTCTTGATATTGCGTGTCTCAACGCATACTCACATAATAGGGTGGACCGATTTCACTGTCGGTTGCCCCTTTCACTGCATGAATAGTAATTAAACGTTACTATTCCCATTTAATTCATTCAACTGAAAAGCACACTGTGTTTACTAACTTAATTACATCATTACATAGTAATTAATTTTCATAATTCATGAGAGTCATTATAGTGGCTCTCGGCTCATTACACAGCGTTCTACACGGACTCTTACATAGGTGTGTACAAGGCAACACAGGTGTGTACATTTTGGACACGGACGTGTACTAGTTGAGACTACTCAACACGGCCATGTCTTTGAAACACATTCATCTATCTGAGCGGTACACAGCCTCTTACACGATCTTGTACTTGACCGTGTTACACTACACGATTATGTACACTCACACGGCTATTAATAGATACACAGTCCAAATGGCATACGGTCACTCACACGGCTGTGTACCTGACCGTGTTACTTAAATTGTACTAAAAGACATTAAATTATGTCCATTTTATTCCTTAATGACTTATTACATGATAAGTAGATGTCATGAAAATGGCGGTCATTACAACCTACCCCCCTTACAAAATTTTCGTCCTCAAAAATTAGAATAATTCTAGGAAGTCTCTTCTCATGTCTTCTTCCCATTCTCATGTGGCTTCCTCAACACTATGATTCCGCCACAACACTTTTACTAGCGGTATACTTCATTCCTAAGTACTTTCTCCTTTCTAACTAGGATCCGCACGGGTCTCTCCTCATACGTCGAATCAATGTATACTACAACGGATTCTTGGCGAAGAACATGGGAGCTGTCTGGCACGTACTTCTTCAGCATGAAGACGTGAAAGACGTTGTGCACTGTAACTAACTCGGGAGGAAGTGCTAGTCTATAAGCCACCTTCCCGGCTTTCTCTATTATCTCGAGGGTCCTATGTACCTAGGACTAAGCTTTTTTTTTTTTTCTTTTCAAAGTGCACCACCCCTTTCATGGGTGCTGCCTTGATAAAGACCAAGTCTCTTACTTGAAACTCAAGGGGTCTATAGCGCTTATCGTCAAAATTCTTCTGTCGACTGTGCACTATATCTAACGTTTCTCGTATCAGTTTCACATCTGCCATGGTATTCTTGATGATGTCTGAGCTAATTAGCCGTTTCTCTCCGGTTTCGTACTAATGAGCCAGGGATCTACATTCCCTTCCACAGAGTGTCTCGTACGGTGCCATTCCTATCGATGAATGATAGTTGCTGTTGTACGAGAACTCGTTCAATGGTAGCTTCTGATCTCAATTTCCTTTGAAGTCTAGGACGCAGGTCTCAACATGTCCTCTAACATCTGTATGGTCCTCTCAGATTAACTGTCGGTCTGAGGATGAAATGCTATGCTAAACTCTCACTTGGACCGTAATGCAGCCTGAACACTTCACCAAAATCTGGAGGTAAAGTATCCACTACGATCTGAGACGATCGACTCTGGTACTCCGTGTCGTTTCACGAACTGTGCCGCATAGATTTCTACTAGTCGTTCCACCTGGTAGCTAACTTTCATTGCTAAAAATCTAACTGATTTCATCAGTCTGTCTACAATCACCCAGATTGCGTCATTATCGTTTGACGTCTTCGGCAATCTGATTATGAAATTCATCGTAATCTGGTCCCATTTCCACTCGGGTAACTTAATTTCCTACGATTATCCTGCTAAGCGCTGGTGATCTACCTTAACCTTCTGGCACGTAAGGCATCTGGCGACGAACTCGACAATGTCATTCTTCATTCCAAGCCACCAAAAGCTTTCCTTTAGGTACTTGTACATCTTATTCGCTACCGGATGTACGGAATATGACGTCTCGTAAGGTTCCAAAAGGATTCGCTTCTTGAGTTCTTCATCTTTTAGAACACATACTTTATCTCTGTAGTAGAGTATGTCGTCCTTAAGGATCTTAAACTCTGAACCCTTGTCCTCTATAGCTTCCTTTTTGGACTTGAGCAGGGACAAATCAAAATCTTGACCGATCTTGATCTCTTCTTGAAGCGTCGATTGGAGGGTCATGTCAGACAATCTCCCTATCAAAATCTTGATCTCGCTGTCGCATAACTCCTTTGTAGCGCTCTTGACAAGGCACTAATAGCCATAGGCATAGTAATATGCTTCTGACTCTGCGCATCGGCCACCTTATTGGCTTTCCCTGTATGGCATAAGATCTCGCAGTCGTAATCCTTACCAACTCTAGTCATCTATGCTGCCTCATGTTGAGCTCTTTTTGCGTGAATATACACTTGACGCTTTGATGGTCGGTGTAAACCTCGCAATTGGCTCCATACAGGTAGTGCTTCCATACTTTTAACGTAAAAACTACCGCTACTAGCTCCAAATTACGCGCTGGGTAGCTCTTTTCAGGGTCTTTGAGTTGTCATGAAGCATATGCGACTACTCGACCACTCTACATCAACATGGCTCCCAACTTGGTTTTAGATGCATCGCTATAAATCATGAAGTTTCCCTAACCAACATTTGAAATGGTCAGCATTGGAGCGCTTGTGAGTCTTCATTTCAGCTCTTAAAAGCTTTTCTCACACTTGTCGGTCCACTCATACCTCTTTCCCTTCTTGGTGAGCGCTGTGAGCGGAGCAGCTAACTTTGAGTAGCCTTCGACTAAGTGTAGGTAACATCCAGTTAGTTTGAAGAAACTGCGAATTCCCGTTACGTTTCTCTGAGCTGGCCACGTGCTAACTGCATCAATTTTCATCAGGTCCACAGATACTCCTTCCTTGGGGTCTACGTGGCCCAGGAAATGGACCTTCTCCAGTCAAAACTCATACTTGGAGAATTTGGCGTATAGTTGATGGTCCTGTTACATGCGTAAAATGATCCTTAAGTGCTCTTCGTGCTCTTCCTTCGTCTTAGAGTGTATAAGTATGTCATCAATGAACACAATGACAAACTTATCCAAATAGTCCTTGAACATGCGGTTCATCCGGTTCATGAAAGTTGCTGGTGCGTCCGTTAATCTGAGCGACATGAACAGAAACTCGTAATGTCCGTACCGCATTTTAAAGGCTGTTTTGGGTACATCTTCTTTCCTGATTCGTAGTTGATGGTACCCTGAACGTAGATCGATCTTCGAGGACATTGCAGCATCTTGAAGCTGATCAAATAGATCGTCAACCCGTGGCAATGGATGCTTGTTCTTAATCGTAATCCTATTAAACTCTCTGTAGTCGATGCACATTCGCAGTGGTCCATCTTTCTTCTTTACGAATGGTACGGGTGCTCCCCAGGGTGAACAATTATGTCGAGTGAATCCCTTACCTATTTAGTCTTTCAGCTGAGCTTGGAGCTCTTTTAGCTCTGCAGGGCCCATTTTGTATGGGGCCTTGGAGATGGGGGTTGATTCTGGTTGACGTTCAGTCTCGAACGAGATCTCACGCTCTAACGAGAGTTCTAGAAGACCTTCTGGAAATATCTCCACGAATTCCCTGACTATCGGCATGTTCTCGGGTCCTATCTCTGTTCCTCGTGTATTATCTACTATGTATGCTAGGTAGTCCATGCATCCACTGGATAGCATCTCGCAAGCCTTCACTGCTGATATCATTGTCTTTGGTTGCTCTGGTGACAAACCCTTGTAGATGAACTTTTCACATCCGATTGGTTCGAAAACGATTTTCCGCCTTCAACAGTTTATGACAACGTTGTGTCCTAAGCTTTTTTTTTTTTTTTGCAGAATCTGATGATGCAACGAATGGGTGGCTCCAGAATCAAGTAGAACTAACACATCAAAGTTGGTGATAGAAAGCTGGCCTGTCACCACTACAGAAGTTACAGCTTCAGCGTCACTCCTCGCGTAAGCATAGATTCTCCCTTAGCTATCTGAAGCTTTCAGTATGCCTTGTGTGATTGAAGGGTTTTCGATCCTGGTCTGGTTGGTGTGAAGTTGATTATTCCCAATGCAGGGTTGATTCTATCGATTCTGTAGGTTGGAGTGGCAATTTTTTTAGCATAGTGGCCTTTCTTGCCACAGATGAAACAACCACTTACTCCTTGCTTACATTCTCCTGAGTGCCTCTTTCCGCATTTCGTGCACGTCGGGTTGGCTATCATTTCCTTCCTGGTCGTTTCTCTTCTGGGGGAAATTCTCCTGTGAATCTTGGTTGCCTGGTTCCCCTTTTCTCTTGTTATTGTTGTTGGAATGCCTGCTATTTTGGCCGGTTCCCATGTTCTGTCCTCTGTGTTGTAACTCAAGTTTCTGCTTCCCCTGAGCCTACTCAGCTTACGTTTTCTCCTCCTTTCATGTCATAAAATTCTGTGCCTTTCGCTCCTTATCATGAGCCGACCAGTACTCGGCTCAGATAGCCTTGTTGACACATTCTGCTAGTGTCGCTGGTCCGTGGCTTCCGCTACAGACCTAAATTGCGATTTCTGTTCTAAACATCTTCAGCATTCATCTGACTCTCTCCTTTTAGTCAATATTAAATCTGGAAAAAGTTGAGCCAACTGCTCAAATTCTTGACTGCCTCCATAACAGTCATACTACCTTGGCGCAGGTTGTTGAACTCGTCTTGCTGCGCTACTAGTGCTTCCTTGTTGAAGTACATCTCCTTGAATTCCTCAATGAAATCACTCCAGCTCATCTCTCTAATGTTCCTCCTAATGGTTACCATCTTCCACCACTAACGCGCCTCATTGCGCAGGTTGAAGGATGCGTACATCACTTTCTCTCTCTATCTATTAACCCTATAAAATCCAAGATTACTTGGATATCCGTTAGCCAATCATCGGCCTCTATAGGGTTGGTGATTCCTAAGAATTCTAAAGCTTTCATGCGCCAGACTCTCTCAATAAGTCACCTTCCCTAGGGATTGGCAGAAAATAATTGCTGCTACGAAAGCAACCATTACTATGGGTGCTAGTGCTTCCTGAGCTGGAGGAGCTGCTTGCTCCCTCAGAGTTTCTGGGGTTGCTAGAGCCTCCTGTGTTGGCATCTCTACTGACTGTGGTGCCTGGGGTTGCTGGCCCAGCTGTTCCCTAAGCTGGTTTAACTCCCGTTACTGGTTCTCCATCATCTCTCACATGGCTGCGATCTGTGCTATCAACTCATCCTCTCAGGATGCTGGGTTTAACTAAGCTCTCGTTCTTACCATGTTTTCTTATGTAACCCTATCGTACAGCGAGAAAAGAAAATATAAGTCTCTTAAATTCTGTACTTGGGACTCGTATCACATATAATTTTCTTTCTTACTTAACAATCTTACTTAAACATTATGGATATAAATATACACACTATATCCATCTTTCTTTCTCTCATACTGTGATGTTCAATACAATTGCCGCATTGTATTGGGACATCGTCTGAGTGCTAGGATTCGTCCTGCACTTTCTGTCATATCATACTCACACTGTGGAAAAAAATTATATCTGGCACCTAGGGCAAAGCTTTACTACTTATCTCATAGTATATTTCACATAATATATATATTCAAGATTCTAGTTCAGCGGGAATGACACACACTTCCCCTATATGATCCTAACAAGTACATTATGCTACAATTGACGGGGGAGAGCTACTGCTTCCCTCTATATATTTTCATAACTAACATTCCCTCAGAAGGGTTACTACTATGGGAAGGACAATCCTGATTCAGTATCAGGCATCTCCTCATCGTCACTATCGCTAAGTGAGTACTCCTCTGGGTTCTCCTCTCCCTCATCGTCGGGATGGGCGTTAGAAAGAGTCTCGTTATCTTCCTCCTTCATGGGGTGTTCGGGAGACATACGGGCTGGTTTGGAGTTCTCCATCGGTTCCCCATTACCCTCGTGTACTTCTGCCTGGTGCTCGGCCATGAACTCTTCATCGGCCAGTTGAGGTGCTGGTTCTACCGGATCACCCTCCATAATGGCGGCTGCTATAATGCCTTGGGCTTGTGCAGGTTCCCGGGGTTGAGCACTTTTCTCTCGGCGTTCACTATCTCCTTGATAAGGCTTGCTAGTCCTGTTTGATCACCCTTCTAATTCTGTTTGGCAAGGTCTCTTTCTCTCTTTGGGTCTTCTCCTGTCTTGATCCACTTTTGTCTCAGAATGTATTGTAGAAGTCCATATCGGTTCCTTGTAGCGAACAGCATACGTTAGAACTGTATCGCCGGACATCAGCTGCAGTCTTTCAGTCCGACGAACAAATTCTTGTATATCCATAACTCTAGGGAACTTAGGCGGTTTCACTCCCCGCTTACCCATAAAGAAAAACTGAGGCTGATACTGGACTCCTCTCAGAGATTGGCTCGATCGTGGTATGGCGAAACTCGACGCAGTTAAGAGCTCATCCTGGTCATAAGGATCCCGATACACACGAGAGTATCTTCCTGAGAGATATCAACAGCCAACAGGACTCAGTTATCCTGATCAATGGCTTACAATCAGGGAATCACTTTGATAACATGAAACCAGTCCTGACATTCTCATGGAGTGCAGGAGTACTGTTTGCCACTCGAAACTTGGTGGACAACTAACCCTGAAGATCGGTACAACTCGGGCAGCAATCCATGTTCTTTCTCTGAGCAGTTCTCTAGCACTGCACGGTCGTGATTTTCGTATAATGATCTCAGCATCTCTTCGTCTTATTCTCGCCATCATAGATTTCGTCATTTCATTACTATAAAATGTTATCTTCAATAGATAAACATTTACTAACTAAAAAATAAAACTAACTTAGTTGGACAGATGAGGCAGGCATGCGGCAATGTGAGGTAGGATGGCAGGAAACCACTCTGATACTAACTGTGACGCCCCGTGCCCTCAGCAGCCCGGACTGTCACTGTAAACTCTATTACTTGCTTTCTGCTACTTTTACTTATACTTCTTCTTTAAAAACTGATACTTAAACTTACTGAATTTAATACCATAAATTTAGAGGGATTTTTTTTATATACGCGTACGTATTTACTATTCACATACGTATACTATTAAAATACGAAATTTGAAAAACATAAGGATTTCAATTATACATACACACTTATATACTTGTTTATCTGATTAATATTCACCAGACACTATTTAAATATACTATTCATAAATATACTATTTACTGTTCCAAAATACCGTTTAACCTTTACTATTCAAAATACTATTTAACTGTCACTATTCAAAATATTATTTACTCATACTGTGTGGAAGAATACTCACGGTGTATCCATAACCTCATCCTCACATCCGCCTCCACCGCCATCATCATCCCTTGATGTTTATGCTATAGGATGCTTACCTACAGCACGAATACACTCCGTGAGCTTTACGCCCAGTAAGTACAACATGTTAACCGCAAAACATGTTTAAAATATAACACATACTTAAAATCATAAGCATGACATATATCACTTAATAAATCACATACCATATAAGCATATCACATATCAGCTCACATATCATGTCATCACATAACATGTCATAACACTGAATATAAAACTTCACATACTTTATGCATGACAGAAGCATCGTGTACTATATGCACTCTACTGAAAAAGAAAGCATAACGAACTATGACTAATGCATGGTCCGGTTATGTTCATTTATGCTTCAAACTTCTCTTTTCTTTTCTTGTCTATTTAGGGCCCATGTGTCAGTACCGTGTGTGCGCAGACCAACGGTAACGCCCGAGGTCAACTAATGCCGAAGAGCCATCAACTGATGCTCAACTTTTGGCCTTAACTTTCTTTAACTGGAAACCCCTTCGACTGAAGGAGCCGGTACGACACACCTACTTGTTTCCATCTTGTTTAACTGTTCTAGCCATACGCTTCTCTAAGCTGTCCCCAATCCTACGCGGAAGGGATCTATGGCTTCTATCTTGTTCTTTCATCAATCTACTCGATTGTGAAACTATATGCTCTTATGTATACTGTGCAGCATCGTGTGTAAGATACATACTTAAAATATTGGAAAAGCATCATTTTAAATTCATTTTATCCATGCTGTAGGCGGAGTTGTACTTACCTGTCATCAGACAGTTTCTACTCTCGCCTTCATCACAATACAGGTACCTCCCTGTAATCATAATGCATTACATTAACATTCACTCTTAGGTCACCGTGGTCATTAGTGACTAATAAAAATTCTCGTTATGTGGTACCGATCCTTATCGGTACTAATTGCCCTCTTATTAAGAATTTGATTTTCTAATCGTGGTTAATTAATTTATTTGCTCAATAAATTAATTCACGTCGCTCTTAGGTCACTCTATCGTTAGGAACTAATAAATTTATCGTTATGTGGTACCGATGCCTATCAGTACCCAACTGCTCTGCTTTGGGAAATTTGATATCTAATTTTTAATCGTGCTTGATTAATTTGTCTACTTGACAAATTAATCACTGTCTCTCACTATCCCATTCAGACTTGGTCCTTGACTGCTGAATACCTCCCGTATGACCATTTAGCCTGTCGGGTTACCGTTACCGATGTAATCGCCCTAAATTTTATACTTAGATCACACCCATCCCTCGGGTGGCACTATTCCGATCTAGGGGTCGTTTTCTTACATTTCGAGATTTCTAATTGGGCGGTTCACTAATCCTGTAAACGTCCGTCCTTCTTTCCCGGACCTAGGTCATTGAGGGGGCTTGGGTTTCCATCCCGATCACATATTCACCCATCGTTTCCTAAAATACCCCTTTGTGCCGTTTTAGAAATTTCGACAGCATTTCCGCTTAATTTTTGGGTTTCCAGCGTTTAGGAAACGCCTCCAAACCATCTAACCTATTCTAACCTGCCACGTACTAAATCAGAGGCCTAATTTTTACGTAAAAGCTCCACTTTTTACGTAAAAATATTCACATTTCCTCACATTCTCTTTTTCGACATTTCATCCCTTTTTCTTACAATTCCTCAAGTCAGTAAACCATAATTCATACATAATTATTTCTAATAATAAATTGAGGAATCAAGGGATCAAAACCACTACCAAAATCGTTCCTGTCGGCGGTCGGCTGAACCGTTCGATCTTGATCTCACAATCTTTGAATCATCGTTCTCCACTTTTGAAACTCTGGTTTGCAAATCCGATGCCGCGGACGTGTCCGGAACGTCAAAAATAGGCCAACGGGCCATTCTTCAATTTTTCGTCTAGGGTCACCGTTGACCGGCGTTGACCACGGCGGCGATGGGAGTGGCGACCACCATCTTGAAGAGCTCGATGAGAGGAACCCATTGGTGGTGTCAATTTCACCAATCGAAGCTCCTATCACCGGAAATCGACCCTCGAAAAGTCGGCGATGGCGGTGGTGTTGGATCTTCATTTTCCAGCGTTGTTGCCCAAAATTGATTTGGGGATTTTAATCTACGTGTTGTTCTGACCATTTTGATACCGACCTTGCAACTCAACTCCACCGGAATAGCGAGATTCGATAGCGACGATGGCGACGGCGACGGCGAACCTTGGGCAGCGCGATCCGGCCGCTGTTGACGTGAAATGAAGCCTGAGTTTTGTTCTACTCTTCACCACGAATCCATTGGGACCAAAATCGTGGCATTTGGACGTCGGACGGCGGAGAAATCACGGTTTGAAAAATTCGGCCACCGGCGGCTTTAGGCGGCGCGTGCGGCGTTCTCCGACGTCGGTTCCGTCGACTCGGCACACCGTTGGACTCAGCTCGTCGAGAGCTTTCCAATGGTGTCGGTGGTGTCGAAAACAGAGGCTGGATTCGATGGTCGGTCACTGTTCATCTTCGTGCGGTGTGGGGAGGGAGAAAATGAGATTTGGAAAAATATGGGGGCTATTTTTCTAGAATCCCCAAAATTTCGTCCTTTATGCTAATTTTTTGAAAAATTTTAAGATAGGCTATACTGACTAATTTGGGCATGCTGAACCCAAATATATCAGTTTTATCTTCATCCAAGGTCGTCTCGACCAGTTACCCGATACTGCATGGTTCCCGGTCAAAAATTACTTTTTGTGCTCAAATGACTAATTTGAGCATTCTGATTCCAAATATATCAATTTTATATCAAGAAAAGGTCATCTTGACCAATTTCTTGATACTGTGGTTAGGCCTACACTGTGCACGCATAACGAGGTGTTTTCGCGTGAAATTTCAAACACAGTCTCCCTTTACTAATTTGGACGTGCTGATTTCAAATTTATCAGTTTTACGTCCATCTGAGATCTTCTAGACCAGTTTTCGGGATCCGTATGTCCCCGTCTCGAAAAACGTGTCAGGTGTCCGATTGACTAATTTGGGCGTGCTGAGTCTAAATATATCAGTTTCGGGTCGAGAAAAGGTCGTCTTGACCCTCATCCCAATACTGCGTATCTTTTAAACAAAATCTACATTTTATACTCAATTGACCAGATTGAGCCTGCTGACTATTAATATGTCAATTTTATGTCAGATTAAGGCCGTCTTGGCCACTAACCTGACACTGCGTTTCTCACTATTCACTAATCACTATTCACTGTTCACTTTTCACTATCTGACTGACTAATCTGAGCGTTCTGACTTTGATTTTGTCAGTCTATGGGCGAGAAGAGGTCATCTAGACTGCTTTTCTCGATACTGTACATCTATTAGGGCAATTATCACTGCTGCGCTCAGATGACCAGTCTGAGCGTACTGATGACTAGCTCATCAGTTCTGTATCATGAAATGGTCGTCTAGACCGGTTTCTTGATATTGCGTGTCTCAACGCATACTCACATAATAGGGTGGACCGATTTCACTGTCGGTTGCCCCTTTCACTGCTTGAATAGTAATTAAACGTTACTATTCCCATTTAATTCATTCAACTAAAAAGCACACTGTGTTTATTAACTTAATTACATCATTACATAGTAATTAATTTTCATAATTCATGAGAGTCATTACAGTGGCTCTCGGCTCATTACACAGCGTTCTACACGGACTCTTACACAGGTGTGTACAAGGCAACACGGGTGTGTACATTTCGGACACGAACGTGTACTAGTTGAGACTACTAAACACGGCCATGTCTTTGAAACACATTCATCTATCTGAGCGGTACACAGCCTCTTACACGATCTTGTACTTGACCGTGTTACACTACACGACTATGTACACTCACACGGCTATTAATAGATACACAGTCCGAATGGCACACGGTCACTCACACGGTTGTGTACCTGACCGTGTTACTTAAATTGTACTAAAAGACATTAAATTATGTCCATTTTATTCCTTAATGACTTATTACATGGTAAGTAGGTGTCATGAAAATGGCGGTCATTATAGTCGGAGGGGCGGTACGCCTTAATGGTTTCATTTACCATCTTTCAATTTACAGTTTTGACCAAGTGGTTGCATAAGTCACCTCAAGGTCGCAATCCTCTATTGCCCGTAGGTCTTACTTATTTTCTTGATTTGGGATATGTTATACTAACTAATTCCCAAATGTTCATAGGATTTTATATCTAGTGTGCAGCTAGTATAGAATAGATTAACACAGTATTTCATGTTGCAGACATGAAAATGCTTGAACTTACCAATACTGCGCTAGTGTCCACTTTCGGAACTCCTCCGCAGTTCTATCTTTATTTTAGGTTCCTACAGACATAATAGTGTCTGTTAATACCCTTTTTATTTATTTTCTAAAATATATATTTATTTTACTTAATAATTCTACACATTTAAATTTTATTTGTTGTACACGGTCTGTAATACGCCCGTGTTCCAGGCCGTGTACCTCTCGGGTCTATTTTACACGGCCATGTTATTTCCTTCCTTAGCCGTGTAACTGTACATGGCTCGATACATGCCCGTGTTCAAGCCCGTGTATCTCTCGGGTCTATTTTACACAGCCATGTTATTTCCTTCCTTAGCTGTGTAACTGTACACGGCTCGATACACGCCCGTGTTCAAGCCCGTATACCTCTCGGGTCTATAAAATTTTTCCTATACACGGCCGTGTATCCTTCTACACGCCCGTGTTTCTTAAAATTCTTATAATTTTAACTCTAAAATCCTTATTTTGAGTTTTATAATTTTATCTAAGTTATTCTAGGTCTTTTAGGGTTCTTTTCGAGCCCTTTTTGGAAATTTTTGGTCAAAATGACCATTTTGCCCCTAACGGGTTTCGGAACCATAATTGGCTTCATTCTATTGTTTTTTTCCAAATTTTCTAAGTCTAATAATTTCAAAATAATATTTCCTAAGCTTTCGTATCATTTTATAGCTTAAATTGCCACAAAATCTCAACTTCATTTTTTCCCGACCCTCGATTACTATTCATCCGTCACATAGGATCGTGTTTTTCATTTTTCGAGCGTTTCGGAGCCTCAAATGGCCCTTTCACTACTTACTAAACGTTATTCATTCCGACCCCGACCCTCGGACCTCGAGAGGCTTGGGTTTCCTATCCCGACCTAAAATTTTCCCTCGTTTCCCAAAATACCCCTAACATCAGTTTTTTTCCTATTTTAGGCGTTTTAGTGATTTAGGGTCGGTTTACTATTCCTTTTGGGTTGGTTTTCCGTTTCTAATTGTAATTCACCGAGGGGTCTCGGTTTCCTTTCCTAGTTCAATATTTTTACCCCTCATTTCCCGAAATGCCCTTTAGCCGATTTTAGAAATTTCGGTAGCATTTCCGCTTAAATTTTTAACGTTTCCCGGCATTAGGTACGCCTCAGAACCTTTGTACCTGCCACGTACTATACCAAAGGCCTATTTTATACAAAGTTTCCAAACTTTGTAAAAAAAACTTTCCATATGATTCAACATTTACAAGTCACATCACATATCTTATTTTTTCCAAACTAACCCTAGTTTACTAGGTTTTTACATCTAATAACTACACATTATTATCTTATGCTTCTTAATGTATAAAACAACATTCAAAACTTAACAAAACATGCATTCTATCCCTAGATATAGCCACGGATTTTATGCCAAAATAGAAAGAAAATATTACTTTCTTTCCTAGGGTTTTTATCAACCTTTGTCAACATTAAAAATCTTCCTATTTCATCACATTCATGCCCACGGTTTTTAGCAAGAATTCTACCTCAAATTTTTCCTATTTCTTAAGTTCATTCCATGCTTAACTTATCATATGATTGAATGAACATTAACACTAAATTAAAACAATAAAATTCATGAAGTTTTCACAACCTAGGAGCCACGGATTTTTCAATAGAAACATGCAAAATTTTGATTGTTTTTCTATCCTAATTCATGCTTTGAATATCACAACATCAACCAATCATAGAATCAATACTTAAACAATTTTTTTTCCATTGTTTTTCAACTCTCCATACCCACGGTTTTTAATGAAAAAACTAAAGAAAAATGCTTTAAATTTGAGGTTTACCTTGCTTGGTTGTTGTCTTGGTGTTGGAGATGAAATTCAAGCTAGATTGGATATGAAATTCAAAACAAAATTTTTGGTTCAAGGGGTTTTTTTTTTTTCCACGGTTTTTGGCTGGAAATTTTGGCAAGAGTTTAGTCATGTTTTTCCATTTTTTTCTTGAATTTTTGATGCCTATTTATAGGCAAAAATCAAAGGCCTTTTTGTAATTTTTTTCCAACAATTTCTTAATTGTTCAAGGACCAAAAAGTAAAGGTTTTGGGGTCAAAATAAAATTTCTCTTTCTCCCTTTCCACATGGCCGAATGGCCTTTCAACAAAATGCCATAAAATTTTTTTATTTTTTTTCTAAGTGAATTTTGGCATGATCTTGGCCTTTGATCAAAAAGCAAACTAATCCTAGCCATACGCCTTTCAAAAGTTTTCTAATTTGATGAAAAATTAATTTGCTTTATGACATCATCATAGTGATGTCATCAACTATTCATATTAATCTCGAATTAATTCGTAGTCAATTTTTGACTGTTATCTAATCCGAATGGAACTTTACCGAAATCGCGTAGGCGAGTTCTCAGCGCCTCCCGTGTGGTCAGTTTGTCTTATTTTGCTTCCGTTTGATCAGAATTCTCTACCGTAAATTTCTATTGTTTTAGTACATTTCAATGCACTCTCTAGGGTTTTCGGTTCTAATTTCGAACCGTCTTACCCAATTATGTCCGGTAGGATTTTCCATCCCCGAACTTACATACTTTAACACTGCTAGAATATTTTATACTATTCACAACAGTATTGAAATACAACTTTTTCACACTTTATTCATTAATATTGTTATTTACATACAAATTTTAACATAATTTGAGAATCTAAAATTCCCGGTCATCACACCAAGACGTCAATTCAATCCTAATCAAGCTCAAAAAGGAGGCAACGGAGGACTCGAGTTCAGAGTTTCAAGTCTCTAAGGAGGGCATACTCTATTTCAGAGATAGAGTGTGTATTCCAAAGGATGAAAAACTCAGGAAAAGGATCCTTTCAGAAGCTATGATACACCATACTCTGTACATCCAAGGGCAAACAAGATGTACCAGGACTTAAAAGAGAGCTTTTGGTGGCCGAGAATAAAAATCAACGTCACCGAGTTCGTAGCAATGTGCCTCACATGCCAGAAAATCAAAGTAGAGCATCAGCGACCGGGAGGAATACTGCAAAAGATTGAGCTACCAGAGTGGAAATGGGAGCAAATTACAATGGATTTCATGGTCGGGTTACCCAGAACATCAAGCGGCAACGACACAATCTGGGTAATTATGGACCGACTAACGAAATCAGCTCGATTCTTAGTCATATAGTTGAGCTATTCGATAGAAAGGTTGGCTGATATGTATATGGCTCAAATTGTAAGACTACATGGTGTAGAGAAATCGATCATCTCAGATCGTAACGGACATTTCACTTCAAGGTTTTGGCAGGGCATTCAAGCTTCAAGGGGAACTAAGTAGAAATTCATCATAGCTTTCCATCCTCAGACTGACGGCCAGTTCGAGAGAACCATTTAGATGTTGGAGGATATGCTGAGAGCGTGTGTCCTAGATTCAAGGGGAATTGGGACCAGAAGCTGCCTTTGATAGAGTTCTCGTACAATAATAGCTACCATTCCTCGATCGAAATGACACCGTACGAGGCATTCTACGGAAGGAAATGTAGATCTCCGGTGCATTGGCATGAAACTGGAGAAAAACAGCTCACCAGCACGGACTTCATCAAGGGCACAACAGAAGATGTGAAGCTTATATGAGAGAGACAGGATACAGCTCATAGCCGCTAAAAGAGTTACGCAGATAAACGACTGAGGCCTGTCGAATTTCAAGAAGGAGATTCAGTTTTTCTCAAGGTGGCACCCATGAAAGGGGTGATGCACTTTAGAAAGAAAGGTAAGCTCAATCCTAGATATATAGGACCCATCAAGATCCTCGAGAGAGTTAGGAAGGTAGCCTACAGATTAGTACTCCCTCCCGAACTAGCATCAGTGCATAACGTGCTCTACATCTCGATGTTAAAGAAGTACGTGCCAGATAGTTCCCACATCCTAAGTCAAGAGCCAGTTGACGTACACGTCAATCTAACATATGAAGAAAAACCCGTGAGGATTCTAGCTAGAGAAAATAAAGTCCTCAGGAATAAAGTCATTCCGCTTGTAAAAGTATTGTGGTGAAACCACAACTTAGAAGAAGCTACATGGGAACGGGAAAAGGATGTGAGAAGAGACTTCCTGGATTTATTCTAATTTTCGATGACGAAAATTTTTTAAGGGGGTAAGTTGTAAGGACCGCCCCATTTCTGTAACTTAATTTTCATATAATGAGAAATTAAGGATTAATTTGATGCCATTTGGTGCAAATTTGCATAACACGATCAGGTACACGGCCGTGTAAGAAGCCGTGTACGATCAGACTGTCAGGTACACGGCTGTGTAAGTGGCTGTGTATCGCTAGGGTTAATGAACATATAGAAGGCCTTGTTTTAAGACATGGCCGTGTCGAGCAGTCTCGACAGAAACACACCCGTGTCCAGAGTATACACGCCCGTGTTTCCGTATACACGCCCGTGTTTCCTTATACACACCCGTGTATGGACCCGTGTAATGAGCAGAGAGTCCCTATACAGACTTTTAAAATGCATGAAAACTAATTACTATGTAATAAGCAATTAAGTTGAAAAATACAGTATAAATTCCAGTTGAATAGACTATACAGATACAGTACTGTTTAGGTACTTTCATATAGTGAAAGGGGGTAATCGATAGTGAACTCGGTCCACCCTATTATGTGTATAAATGTATAAAATACGCAGTATCAGGAAACTAGTCCAGATAACCATTTCTTGACACGAACTGGTGAACAGATCACCAGAACGCTCGGACCGAACGTCTGAGCATAACAGTGATAGAAACCCTAGCGGGGTATAATACCGAGAAAATGGTCCAAATGACCTCTTCTCGTCTATAAACTGACAAAATCGGAGTCAGAACGCTTAGACTAGTCAATTACAATAGAAAGTAGTAAATAGTGAATAGTGAAAAATGCAGTGTCAAGTTACTGGCTAAGACGGCCATAACTTGACTTAAAACTGATATATTCACAGTCAGCAGGCCCAAATTAGTCAATTAGGCACAAACTGTGAATTTTTTTCTGAGAGATACGCAGAACCGAGAAGAGGGTCAAGCTGATCTTATCTCACCCCGAAACTGATGTATTTAGACTCAGAACGCCCAACTTAGTCAATCAGACACCTGACATGTTTTTCAAGACAAGGTCACACAGATCCTGAAAACTGGTCTAAACGATCTCGAACGGACATAATACTGATAAAATTGAAATCAGCACGTCCGAATTAGTCAAGAGAGACTGTGTTGAAAATTTTACGCCGGTGTGATGATCACCCTTTACATGTAAACCTAATTACTGTGCAACACGTAATTTTGTTTATAATGCAATATAAATTGCCAATTGGATGCATTAAACAAGTACAGGATCGTTTAATTATTATTCATGCAATGAAAGGGGCTACCATCAAGTACAATCGGTCTGCCTCGATATAAGTAAAAATATGCGTGAGACACGTCGTATCCAGAAAACGGCCCAGACGACCATTTCTTGACATAGAACAGATGAACTAGTCATCGGTACGCTCAGGCTGATCGTCTGAGCACAATAGTAAAATCTTGCTTGCTAAATATATCGTACCGAGGAAATAGTCGAGGTGACAATTTTCTCGACATGAAACTGGTGTACTTATAGTCAGGAGGCCCAATCGAGTCAATTGGGCACGAAATATGAGGTTTTGTTCGAGAGACACACAATATAAGGAAAGGAGTCAAGATGACCTATTCTTAGCCCGAAACTGATATATTTAGTTTTAGAACGTCGAAACTGGTTGGTTTAGCACAAAAAATGATTTCCGGGTGGGAATCACATAGACACCAAAAACTGATTCGGACAACCCCAGATGGGCATAAAACTATTAAAAATGGATTCAGCACACCTAAATTAGTCAAGATAGCCTGTGTCGGATATTTAGTGCGAAAAAGTTATATTACGCGCGCGCAGTGCCGGTACAGTGTGAGACACAACCACAGTACAGAAAATAAATAGTGAATAGTGATCGAGCGGGCTAATAGGCATTACATGTGGCGGCCCGCCCCTCGCAGAGATCATACAATACTATTACAGTTAAACTTTATCGCTAACTACGATAGATTGTACTCTCATGGGTCGCCGGCTAATCTATCTCTCTTGTAAAACATGACGTTTTTGGTGAAAATTTTTTTTTTTCCTTAACCATCATGTAAAACATTTTCCACTATTTACTTTGTTGGCAAGTACAAAGTAATTTACATATTACAGTACTTTCGTAAAATATATAATATTACAAAAGACTGTTTCTTATTTCTTTTTTTTTTTCCTTCCCTTTTTATCGCTCAGCGGAAAGACTGTGGCAAGACCATATCCCTCGCCCATTTATCCGATTTGACACACGCTATCCCGTATGCCATCCAGTCAAACAAGCTACTGAGCTGGTGACTTACCTGCAACATAAGCAAAAATGGTGAGCTACAGGCTCAGTAAGTTCAAACATGCAAGAAATAAAATTTCTATGAATAGACTATTCATCATGAATAGTACTATTTATCATGAATAGTACCGTTGACCACTATTCATACGTGAATAGTAACTTTGACTACTATTCATATATGAATAGTAACTTTAACCACAATACAGTATATCAACAATACATCTACCGCGATGTTAGTACCCTCACGAAACTGTCTTATGCTCAATTATGGCATGGTTTCAGTTTTAGGTAATTATCTTTGCTTATGTTCTGGTTTTGAGCTCAGGTTGGCAGTACCATTTAAGTGCGCATGACTGGGAGCGGTACATTAGTGCTGACCTCCACAGCCTTAATCTCATAGCCCCGAAGGCAAAATTGTACATGACTGGGAGCGGTACATCAGTGCTAACCTCCACAGCCTTAATCTCATAGCCCCGAAGGCAAAAGTACCTCCCTGTACGGAAGGCTGGTACGCCAGAAAGTGGTTTCATTACCGACTTTTTAAAATTCTAACCCGGTGACTTCACATTGTCCCGTGGTTAGGAATGGTTCACATTTTAATTTTAGGGGAGTAAGTTTCATTAACCTCGCTTTAGTGCCCGAAGCACAATTAACCATGTGTCCATTCTCAATAGTACCCGTAGCACATTACGTCTCTCTCTCTACTCTATAATAGTGCCCGTAGCACATATGTACCTAACTTGTAGTTAGTACATCAAAGTTAGCAACAATAATGCTATATGTTGCAGACAGGTAAATGTCTGAACTTACCTTATCAGTCTCTTCCCTTTTTCTCTCTTGGATCTTTGATCGCCCTCCTTGTAGGTCGATTTTTGGATCCTACAGACAAAACCTTGTCTGTTAATTTTTACTTCTATTCATAGCTTTTATTTTTCATTTAAAAGCTTAAATAAAACCTATTTATAACTTTTTTAGGCTTTATTTATCATTTTCCCCATTTTCCTCAATTTTTACAAAATTACGATTTTACCCCTATATTTTAGTAAAATTACGATTTTACCCCTATATTTTGGCAAAATTACAATTTTACCCCTGACGGAAATTTTCCCGATCCAGACTGCATTTTTGGCTCTCAGGAACTTTTCGGACTCTTTTCTAATCATTACCGGGTTCGTTTCTATTTTATTTTCACTTTTCACTTTCCCGACCCTCAGGAAGCACTATTCCGACCTTTACGTCGGTTTAGTGATTTTCTATCATTTCGGAGCCTCAAATGGACGTTTCACTAGTATTTAAAACATTCATCTAGACATTCCCGACCTAGGTCTCCGAGATTCGGATTTTCCGTTCCCGACTCGGACCTTTATTTCGGTTTCCAAAAACGCCCCCCCTCGGGGTTGGTTTTTTTTTTTTCAATTTCACTCCCGTTTCACATTTTTAGGGGACGGGTTACTATTCACCAACCACCCCTTAGGTTTTCCTTATTCAATTTTCCGTTAGGGACTCGGGTTTCTGACCCGACCCCAAACTTTTTATTTTTATTTCCATTTTACCCCAAATGCTGTTTTCGAAATTTCGACAGCATTTCGGCGTAATTTTAAGGCTACCGGCGTTAGGTACACCTCGAACCATATGTACCTGCCACGTACTATACCACAAGCCTATTTTATGTAAAAGTTTTCCAAAATTTTACGTAAAAGTTCACAAAATTCCAAATTCACATTTTGAACCACATTACAAAATTTTTTTTTTTCAATTTTGCCCTTAGTTTTTGGCCACGGTTTTGACAATCAAAACCTAACCAAAACTTCTCAAATTTTCACCAAATCTTAGGCTATTAAAATGTCATTTTCTAACACATTTTCAAGCCAATTTTCATTGCATTTTTCAACAAAATTCCTAGGGTTTTTAACCTCACATAATCCACGGCCAATTAAGAAAAACTTATCCCAAATTTTTCTTTTCTTGCTTTCATTCACAATTTCATCATTTGCATTATAAAATGCATGATTCCAATTAACCAAACATCAAGTAAACCATGAAAATTTTCTTCCAAACTCTTGTTAACCCACGGCCACATTAGGGTAGGTTCACCAAAATTTTTTTTTCAAGCTTTCCATAATGCAAATCATGCTTTATTCTTAACAAAATTTAAATTGAAAGCATGTTAACAATTAAACCACAAAAATTTCTCATTGCTTACTCTTGGTAACCCACGATTTTACCCTTGGAAAACCAACAAAATTTTGGTTTTTCTTTAAACCAATTACATGGTTTTCTTCCTAATTACACCCTTAACAAAACCCAAACACCAAATCAATGAAAACAACCAAAATTTTTCCATCTTTTTTTCACTATTCATCACACGGTTTTCTTGAAAAAAAACCAAGAAAAAGTTTAATCCAAAGGGAGTTACCTTGTTCACTTGCTTCCTTTGTCTTCAAGGAATGCTTTGACACAATTTTTGTGAAAGAAAATTGAAGGAATAGCTTGGTTCCTCTTGGGTTACTCACGGCTCACTATGGAAGAACACTTAGAAAATTTTCTTTGGTTTTTGTCTTTCAAATGTGTCTCGGCCTTTTAGTTTAAAATGTTGCCGACTTAATGCAACAAAGAAAGCCAATTAATTTGGCTATCATCCAATGAGAATTAAACACCTTTCAAGCCTAATTCTTTCCACATTTTTCAAAAATTAAAATGGTGTATTTTTGGCCAAATCTTGGCCTTTAGATCAAAAAGCAAATGAATCATGGCCATTAATGTTACCAACCACCATTTTCTTCTCATTTATTAAAGGGATTTATGATGTCATAAATGCTAAAGTAAAAATTGACTTTGACTTTCACTATTCACATTAATTCGATTAACTTTTGACCAATACCGGTTAGAGCCGAAATTTTCCTGAAATGGTCCCGGCGTGTTCCTGAGGTCTCCTGTGCAGTCGGATCAATTTAAACTGCTTCCGTTTGATCAAAATCAATCCCGGAAGTTTTCCGCCTTTTATTGTCCTGGTTAGGGTTTTCAATGCCATTTTTGGCACCGTTTCACCCGTTTCAATTCAGCGAATTTTTCCAACACTGAATTCTTACTCATCAGTATTGTTAGAACATTTTCATATATTCTAAACAATATAAATACATTTATTTCACTCTTTAAATGGTACAAATTGTTATACACATACATTTGTACATTTTCTTCCGAGAATTGCCTGAATTTCCCAGTTATCACATTACAACCTAATCAAAAATATCTAGAAATAACTAGAATGAAAATCGGAAGCCATAGGTACAATTTCGGGTGAAAATTAGAACAATACCGAGAAAAGATCGAAAAACATAGTAGAAAACTGGACTGCGAAGAAACCGACCCAGTTAAATTGTAACCACTCCAAAATCGGGTCCCATTGGATGGAAACTAGCTAGTTTGATTAGTTAGAAATCCCCATAAAGTAAGAATAAACAATGAGAAAATGGTACATCAAAAACCCCTTAAATAACAATTTATTTTCATCACCATACATCACCATTTCACATCAATTTGATAAAAAATTGGCCTTATTCTTCCCAAGGTGTGCGACATTATGGGGGGACTGCACACATAAGAATTTGTCTCTTGGTTTAGACAAAATTTTGTGTTAATTTGGCTTGATTTGGTGAAGCTAATTGTGCTTAAGTTTGCCTATAAATAGGTGTCACCTCCCTTGCCCTTCATTTCCTTTCTTTTAGCTCCCAAAAGCCAAGTATTCTCCCTTCTCTTGCAGCCAAAAATCCACCACATTCCCCTGAGCCAAACATCAAAATTTTCACACAAAACTCTTACATAAGGCTTGCTTACAAGGGTGCTTAGGAGTACACATCTTGAAGCTAATTCCAGTAAGGTCTTAGAACTAAGTTTCATTTGTGGTTTAGTGTTATGTTTGATTCAATATTAAGAGCAAAATTTTTGTGTCCTCTCCTAGCTCACGTTGACCCCTTAACCCTTGGATCCCACGACTTTTTAGTCACTCAAGCCTAGCTCGGATTTGTGCTTGAACCGAAGCACACAAGGTATAAACCGAAAACCTTACCTCTTTGTGGTTAGTTGTTTCTAAGTTTTCGATCAAGAAGTTTATGTGTATTTATTTACGCAAATGGGTTGTAATAAGTTTATTTTGAGCCCTTAACCTTCCATTTTCAAGTTGTGGTTGTGTGGTTATGTTTACATGTTTTTATGAATGGTTTGTGGATGAATGATGCGTGGACGTGTTAGGGAAAAACTGGAAACAAATCTGTCCAATTTTAGGGCCACGGATTTAGCTATTTTAGGACACGTTGTGCTCTGTTTTTGAGAAAACATAAAACACAAAACTTTAAGAAAATTTCGTTACGAGCATTTTTATGTCAAATAGAGCTTGGCCAAAAACGGCTCTAAGATAGAGTTTTAAACTGCTTTTCAACCGGAGGTCAAAACTGAGGCCAAAATCCTGATTCCAGGAATGGCCTCAGATTTTTATTAAAACAACTTATTTAGAGTCCGAACCGAACTTCATTCAAAACATGAAAATTTTAGATCGTGATGAAACCTTAAAACTGACTCATGTGGGTTTCAAAAATTCGACGGTTTTGGGCCCTAAACAGACCTATATTAACAGTACACAAATACTGGGGGTTTTCATAAAACATTGGCCACGGGTTTTTATGATTTCGAACCCCTTGGAGGTCAAACTAGGCTTCGAGATGTTCACGGGAGTTGTTCATCTCATTGAGACAAAAATTTTACGTTTACCAATTTCACAAATAAAATTATTTCGGACAAGTTTTACATGGTTTTCCGAAAAAGGGTTCCAAAATCCCGTTAACAAATGAACACCCAAATGTGTTCTCAATTTTAAAAATGAAAAAAAAAATTTCGTAAAAATGCTCCCGCCTTCCAATGGGGTGCTAAGGGGTCAATTTTAAAGAATTATGTTACTCCAAAACTTTACAAAATTTTTAGAACGTTTTTCGTAAAACTGGTGAAGAAGCTCGGTTGGCTACCAAGCAAAACTGTAAAATAACCGGATAGATGACTAGCCCAACTAGTCAATAGGCCCGACGTGAGGAGACCAGTTAGTGGACTAACCGGTTAAACAGTCCAAATGCTAGGTAACCCGATAGGTTACACGGTCCATGCGCTAGGTAACCCAATGGGCTACATAATCTAATACGCAAATAAGCTCGGTGGGCTACACCGTTGGCAAAACACGAGGTAACCGATCACTAGGCTAGCTAGTCAACTAGTCAAAGATCGAGTTTGAACGTGAAGGTGAGATACGTCGATTAACTTGTCAAGTAGACGAATTAATCAGTCTCATTAGATACCAGTACTATCAAAGTAGAATAGCTAGGTAACAAGGGGCATCGGTAACCTATAATAGTAAGAAGTTATAGTGGCTAACGATCGAAGTGAATTAAAAATGAATATTAACGATAATGCATTATGATTACAAGACAGTACCTGTAAGTGCATCGAGGCGAAATATAAACTGTTAGCTAACAAGTACAATTCTGCCAATAGTATGAATAAAAATGAATTTAAAATGGTTGTTTAAATTATGTTAAGTATTGCAGCATGGTGTGCTTATTACATGACACATAGGAAGTTCATAATCGCATAGATTAATGAACATCATAAGATAAGGTGCTGTTACAACCCCATCGAGGTATGATTTGGGGATGAGCCCAGATGGGCATTAGGCACGTTGAGTACTCACAATCAACAATTGGGTAATCAGATTAAGGGTGTCAGTATAACGGACCAAGTTGAGTCCATAAAGAAAACGAGTATGAATAAATGGGGCAATTGGCCCACGAGTGAAAAGCTCTCTATGGTCATAGTGACTCCGATGATCTGCGCTGCATAGTACTGACACCAAGGCCCTTCAGATAAGAAAAGATAAATAATAATGAAGCATAAGTTAAGTATAACTGGTTCATGCATTGTTCACGGTATGCATTAGTTTCAGACACAATATGCTTCCCAGTTGCATGACATAATATGATATGTTTCTCATGCTACATGATGTGATTGAATAACTTGCACTCTATGAGATGCTACATGATATGTTCCTGTGTTCTGTGTATATTGTAATGCGTGATACGTGTGATATATGGTTCATGGTTTACTATGCAACTATGTATGGCTTATGTTTTAAATCCGGTTTTACAGATGATACGTTGTACTTACTGAGTGTTAAAGCTCACGTAGTGTGTTCATACTGTAGGTAAGAGACCTGTAAGCTAAACACTGCTAGGCGATGACAGCGGCAGGGTAGATGTGAGGGTGAGGTTGTGGATACCACCACCAGAGTCTACTTCCGTAAATTATTTTGAGAGCTTATTTTATGAATAGTAATTTAATAGTTTGGCATTTTGTGTATGTATATGTTAATCCAAATTTTACTAAGATATTTGCATGGTTTTAAGTATAAGTATGTAGTACATAGTTTGGTAAACACACTATTCAAAAAAAATCCTTAAATTTTGGCTATTTACAAGTAAAAGTTTTCAAACGAGATAAGTAAGACAGGTGTTTTCAGTGACGGTTTGTGCCACCAGGGCACGGGTCGTCACAATTGGTATCAGAGCGTTATCCTGCCACCCTATCTCACATCGCCACATGCCAGCCTCATCTGTCCAAGTAAGTAGATTCTGTTTTATGATCCTAGTACCTAAGTTAATACGATATGTTGTATACTGTAGCGATGGCCGCTCCAATAGGCCCTAATCAGATACATGAAAACCGATAGGCGAGCCAAGCTTTCGTCGCTGCATGGCCAGATTAGTTTAATGGTCAACGCGTCCTTTTGAGTTGACAAGATGGATCTGTGATATGGAAGTTATGTTCCAAACCTGCCATATTCCACCTCGCCTACAGGTGGCTCTGGCGAGCAGTAGGCTACATGGCCCAGCGAGGATATGGTAGGACGATCAACAAAGGATGGTAGGCCGTATAGAGGACTGGGTGCACCTTTTCCATCGCATTTGCACTAGCCCCATTCGACGAAGCTCGCTGGAAAGGCCAAGATGTAGAGATCTGGATGGACATGCACGAGAGGCGTTATGACATCCTTTCTGGTATTTGGGATGTTTATGAAGGAGAAACTATGGCACACTACTGCTAGAGATTTATTGATGAGATGCTACCCTACATACCTTTGGATAGGCCTTTTAGAGAGGTGGTTGAACTCATATGGAGGGGAGTTCCCTGGTACGTAAGGGACCTTGTCCACTACCTTCCACAACACGAGCATTTGGGGCGCTTCATCTGAGACATATTAGACACCGAAGTGGCAGTGATTAGCCCCGGGAACCCTGCCCCAGCTCATGATGAAGCAAGTCCCACCAACGCTGAAGATGACTCAACAAAACCAAAACCCCAACTGATCGGCGAGGACCCAGTAGCTGAGCTTCCACCAGAGGTGCCAGAAAATGCCGAAGAACCTATGGAAGAGGATCCTATTCCCATAATACCCCTAGCTATATATTATTCTGAGGAGGATGACGACGACTATCTTGGTGGAGATGAATGGGAAGAACCCGAACCTGAGCCTCAAATCATTATAGCCAGTGACGACGAGGACAGCTCCGGTTTAGAGGTCGAGGAAGAGGATCCAGAGGAGTTCTTTTTTGACGAGATTGACGACGAGAATGTCTTCAACACAGAGTCTATTTTGACCTCGGAGTAGCTAGGATGTACTTTAGTATATCCCCTTTTGACTATATGTATGCATGATGAGGGAAGCCCGTAGCCTACCCTTGCTTGATTTAGCCCAGTCCGTTCTTTTGAGTATATGTATTGGGAAGTGTGTGCGTTTACCACTCTCAATGGGCTAACATTATGTACTATTATTTATGATATATGAAAGGTAATCTAGTTTTGCCTGAAGGCTCCAAATATGACCCTACACACATAAGCACGATGTGACAGAAAAGTGCGTGATGAGTCCTGGCACTCAGGTGGTATTTTAATGTGATACGGCAATCGTATTGAACATCACGGCAGTGAGAAAAAAATGAAAATTGCATATAAGTACGCTTATAATAGTTAAATAAGAAAGGAAACTGATATATAATCTAATTCCCGAATACGAGACCCAATCTTTACCTTCTTTTCTTACTGCACAGTAGGATCCTAAAGAATAAATGGTGAGCACACAAAGTTAGATGACACAACCCTCCCAAGAGGAGGAATTGGCAGCACAGCTCGCAGCCTTGCGGGAAATGGTGAAGGACCAACAACGAGAGTTGGCCCAACTTAGAGCCCAACAGGGCCAATAGAACCAAGCACTGCTCACAACAGGGGTACCAACTCAAAAAAAACCCCATCGGCGTCTAAAACTCCATGGGAGCAAGTGACTCCCCCAGCTCAGGAAATCTTACATGGGTGCAAGATCTCCGAACCGTCAGTAGTGCCCTCAACAGCAACAGCTGCCCCTGTAACAACAAGTGTTCTTCCGCCAACCCACAGGGGAAGCGATCTATATGAAAAGTTCAGGCACATGAAGGCGCCAGAGTTTGAGGGAACTGCCAACCTGATAGAGGCAGATTATTGGTTAACCAAAATTCAGATGGTCCTAGACCTTATGGGCCTGATAGATAGGGAAAAGTACTATATGCATCTTTCACCCTGCGCAAGGAGGCACTGTAGTGGTGGAAAACAGTATCAATCAGGAGGAACATCCAGTTGATGACCTGGAATCAATTCATCGAAGAGTTCAAGCAAATGTATTTCAATGAGGAATCTTTAGTGGTACAGTAGGATGAGTTCAACAATCTACGACAAGGAAGTATGACTCCATAGAAGCAGTCAGGAAGTTTGAGCAGCTGGCTCGACTTTGTCTAGATTTAGTTCCCACCGAAAAAGAAAAGGTCCGACGGATGTTGAAGATGTTCAGGGCTGATATTACTATACAAGTTTACAGTGGTAGTCATGGGCCAGCTATGGTAGCGGATTGTGTCAGTTGTGACGCCCCGTGCCCTCAGCGGCTCGGACCGTCACTAAAAACTCTATTACTTAACTTGCTTCTTTAGCTTTTACTTATACTTTCTCTTTAAAACCGATACTTAAACTTGCTGAATTTAATACCATAAATTTAGAGGGATTTTTTTTATATATATATACGCGTACATATTTACTATTCACTTACGTATACTGTTAAAATGCGGAATTTGAAAAATATAAGGATTTAAATTATACATACACAATTATATACTTGTTTATCTGATTACTATTCACCAGATACTATTTACATATACTACTCATACATATACCATTTACTGTTCTAAAATACTGTTTAACCTTTACTATTCAAAATACTATTTAACTGTCACCATTCAAAATATTATTTACTCATACTGTGCGGAAGAATACTCGCGGTGTATCCATAACCTCATCCTCACATCCACCTCCGCCACCATCATCGTCCCTTGATGTTTACGCTATAGGATGCTTACCTACAGCATGAACACACTCCGTGAGCTTTACGCCCAGTAAGTACAACATGTTAACCGCAAAACATGTTTAAAACATAGCACATACGTAAAATCATAGGCATGACATATATCACTTAATAAATCACATACCATATAAGCATATCACATATCGGCTCACATATCATGTCATCACATAACATGTCATAACAGTGAATATAAAACTTCACATACTTTATGCATGACAGAAGCATCGTGTACTGTATGCACTCTAAGCATAGCGAACTATAACTAATGCATGATCCGATTATGTTCATTTATGCTTCAAACTTCTCTTTTCTTTTCTTGTCTATTTAGGGCCCATGTGTCAGTACCGTGTGCGCGCAGACCAACGGTAACTCCCGAGGTCAACTAATGCCGAAGAGCCATCAACTGATGCTCAACTTTTGGCCTTAACTTTCTTTAACTGAAAACCCCTTCGACTGAAGGAGCCGGTACGACACACCTATTTATTTCCATCTTGTTTAACTGTTCTAGCCATACGCTTCTCTAAGCTGTCCCCAATCCTACGCGGTAGGGATCTATGGTTTCTATCTTGTTCTTTCATCAATCTACTCGATTGTGAAACTATATGCTCTTATGTATGCTGTGCAGCATCGTGTGCAAGATACATACTTAAAATACTGGAAAAGCATCATTTTAAATTCATTTTATCCATGCTGTAGGCGGAGTTGTACTTACCTGTCATCAGACAGTTTATACTCTCACCTTCGTCACAATGCAGTCACCTCCCTGTAATCATGATACATTTCGTTAACATTTACTCTTAGGTCACCGTGGTCATTAGTGACTAATAAAAATTCTCGTTATGTGGTACCGATCCTTATCGGTACTAATTGCCCTCTTCTTAAGAATTTGATTTTCTAATCATTGTTAATTAATTTATTTACCCAATAAATTAATTAACATCGCTCATAGGTCACTCTATCGTTAGGAACTAATAAACTTATCGTTGTGTGGTACCGATGCCTATCGGTACCCAACTGCTCTACTTTGGGAAATTTGATATCTAATTTTTAATCGTGCTTGATTAATTTGTCTACTTGACAAATTAATCACTGTCTCTCACTATCCCATTCCGACTTGGTCCTTGACTGGCTAACCGACCAATCAACTGACTGAATACCTCTCGTATGACCATTTAGCCTGTCGGGTTACCGTTACCGATGTAATCGCCCCAAATTTTATACTTAGATTGCACTCGTCCCTCGAGTGGTACTATTCTGATATAGGGGTCGTTTTCTTACATTACGAAATTTCTAATTGGGCGGTTCACTAATCCCGTAAACGTCCGTCCTTCTTTCCTGGACCTAGGTCATCGAGGGGGCTCGGGTTTCCATCCCGATCACATTTTCAGCCCTCGTTTCCTAAAATACCCCTTTGTGCCGTTTTCGAAATTTCGGCAGCATTTTCGCTTAATTTTTGGGTTTCCGGCGTTTAGGAAACGCCTCAAAACTATCTAACCTATTCTAACCTGCCATGTACTAAACCAGAGGCCTAATTTTTACGTAAAAGCTCCGCTTTTTACGTAAAAATATTCACATTTCCTCACATTCTCTTTTTCGACATTTCATCCCTTTTTCTTACAATTCCTCAAGTCAGTAACCCATAATTCATACATAATTATTTCTAATAATAAATTGAGGAATCAAGGGATCAAAATTACTACCAAAATCGTTCCCGTCGGTGATCGGACGAACCGTTCGATCTCGATCGCACAATCTTTGAATCATCGTCCTTCACTTTTGAAACTCCGGTTTGCAAATTCGATGCCGCGGATGTGTCCGGAACGTCAAAGATAGGCCAACGGGTCATTCTTCAATTTTCGGTCTCTGGGTCGCCGTTGACTGGCGTTGACCACGGCGGCGATAGGAGTGGCGACCACCATCTTGAAGAGCTCGACGAGAAGAGCCCATTGGTGGTGTCAATTTCACCAATCGAGGCTCCTATCACCGGAAATCGGCCCTCGAAAAGTCGGCGACGGCGGCGGTGTTGGATCTTCATTTTCCGGCGTTGTTGCCCAAAATTGATTTGGGGCTTTTGATCTACGTGTTGTTCTGAGCATTTTGATACCCACCTTGCAACTCAACTCCACCGGAATAGTGAGATCTGACGGCGGCGACGGCGACGGCGACGGTGAACCTTGGGCGGCATGATCCGGTGGCTATTGACATGAAATGAAGCCTGGGTTTTGTTCTACTCTTCACCACGAATCCATTGGGACCGGAATCGTGGCATTTGGAGGTCGGACGGCGAAGATACGGCGGTTTGAAAAATTCGGCCACCGGCGGCTTTGGGCGGCGCGTGCGGCGTGCTCCAGCGTCGGTTCGGTCGACTCGGCCCACCGTTGGAATCAGCTCGTCGAGAGCTTTCCAATGGTGCCGGCGGTGTCGAAAACGGAGGTCGGATTCGACTGATAGTTATTGTTCACCTACGGGTGGTGTGGGGAGAAAAAGATAGGAAAAAAAAATAATGGGGGCCCTTTTTGCAAAATCTAAAAATTTCAACCCCTTTATACTAATTTTTTGAAAAATTTTAAGATAGGCTATACTGACTAATTTGGGCGTGCTGAACCCAAATATATCAGTTTTATATCGAGAAAAGGTCATCTTGACCAATTTCTTTATGCTGTGGTTAGGCCTACACTGTGTTGACACTACGCACGCATAACGAGGCGTATTCGCGTGAAATTTCAAACACAGTCTCTCTTGACTAATTTGGACATGTTGATTTCAAATTTATCAGTTTTACGTCCATCTGAGGTCTTCTAGACCAGTTTTCGAGATCTCTATGATCCCGTCTCGAAAAACGTGTCAGGTGCCCGATTGACTAATTTAGGCGTCCTGAGTCTAAATATATCAGTTTCGGGGTGAGAAAAGGTCGTCTTGACCCTCATCCCGATACTGCGTATTTTTTAAACAAAATCTACATTTTGTGCTCTGTGACAACCGGGAAATTCAGGCAATTCTCGGATGAAAATGTACAATTGTATGTATATAACAATTTGTACTATTTAAAGAGTGAAATAAATGTATTTATATTGATTAGAATATGTGAAAATGTTCTAACAATACTGACGAGTAAGAATTCAGTGTTGGAAAAATTCACTGAGTTGAAACGGGTGAAACGGTGCCAAAATCGGCATTGAAAACCCTAACCGAACCAATAAAAGACGGTAAATTTCCGGGATTGATTTTGATCAAACGGAAGCAGATTAAATTGATCCGACTGCACAAGAGACCTCAGGAACACGCCGGGACGATTTCGGGAAAATTTCGGCTCGAACCGGCATCGGTCAAAAAGTAGTCGAATTAATGTGAATAGTGAAAGTCAAAGTCAACTTTCACTTTAGTATTTATGACATCATAAATCTAGATTAATAAATGAAAGAAAATGGTGGTTGGTGGAATGAAAGGCCATGATTCATTTAACTTTTGATCTAAAGGCCAAGATTTGGCCAAAAATTACCATTTTTAATTTTTGAAAAATGGAGAAAGAAATGGTGTGAAAGGTGCCTAAATCCCATTGGCTAATGACCAAATTAATTGGTCTTTTAGTGGCATAAGTCGGCCACTTTTGGGAATGAAATGGCCGAAGTCCATTTTCATGCAAAAACCAAGAGAAAAATTTTCTAAGTTCTTCCATGGCATGTACATGAGCCACCCAAGGGAAACCAAGCTTTCTCTTCAATTTTTCTTCACAAAAAGTGTGTCAAAACACTCCTTGAAGACAAAGGAAGCAATTGATTAAGGTAACTTCCCTTGCACTTGAATTTTTCATGGTTTTTCTTCACAAAATCCGTGGGTGAATAGTGATAGAAAGATGGAAAATTTTTGGTTGTTTTCCATTGAATTGATGTTGGGTTTTGTTAAGGATGAAATAAGTAAGAAAACCATGCAAATTGTGTAAAGAAAAACAGAAATTTGGTTGGTTTTTCAAGGGGAAATCCGTGGGTTACCTTAGGTAACCAATAAGGAAACTTTGTGGTTAATTGCTAATATGCTTTCTAAGCTTAATTTTGTGAAGAACAAAGCTTGTATTTCATTGTGGAAAGTTGAAAAAAAATTTTGGTATGAATTGTATAAAGTGGCCGTGAGTTTACAATGAGTTTGGAAGAAAAATTTTCATTGGCTTATGTGGTATTTGGTTGATTGAAATCATGCAATTTAATGTGTAAATGGTGGCAATGTGATTGAAAGAATGAAACAAAATTATTTGGCATGTTTTCATTCTTTGGCCGTGGGTTTTAAGTGTTTAAAAAACCCTAAGAAATTGGTTGAAAATGCAAAGAAAATGGGCTTGAAAATGTGTTAAAAATGTGACATTTGAATGGCCTAAAATGTGGTGAAAGTTTGACAAAATTTGGTTCGGTTTGGTTGTGAAAACCGAAACCAAATTAAGGGTAAAAATGTGAAAAAATTTTGTAATGTGGGTGATAATGTGAAATTTGAAATTTGTGGGCTTTTATGTAAAAGTTTGGAAAACTTTTACATAAAATAGGCTTGTGGTATAGTACGTGGCAGGTACATACGGTTCGAGGCGTACCTAACGCCGAAAGCCTTAAAATTACGCCGAAATGCTGCCGAAATTTCAAAAACGGCATTCGGGGTAAAATAGGAATTTAAATTAAAAGTTAGGGCCGGGACGGAAACCCGAGTCCCTAATGGAAAAGTGAATAAGGAAAATTTAAGGGGTGGGTCATGAATAGTAACCTGTCCCCTTAAAAATGAAAAACGCGTGTGAGATTGAAAAACCGACCCCGAGGGGGGGCGTTTTTGGAAATGAAATAAAGGTCCGAGTCGGGAACGGAAAACCCGAGCCTCGGAGACCTAGATCGGGAAAGTCTAGATGAACGTTTTAAATACTAGTGAAACGTCCATTTGAGGCTCCGAAACGATAGAAAATCGCTAAACCGACGTGAAGGTCGGAATAGTGCTTCCCGAGGGCCGGGAAAGCAAAAAGTGGAAATAAAATAGAAACGAACCCGGTAATGATTAGAAAAGAGTCAGAAAAGTTCCTGAGAGCCAAAAATGCAGTCTGGATCAATAAAATTCCGTCAGGGGCAAAACTGTAATTTTGCCAAAATACAGGGGCAAAATCGTAATTTTGTAAAAGTTGGGGGAAAATGGTGAAAATAATAAATAAAACCTAAAAAGTTATAAATAGGTTTTATTTAAGCTTTTTAATGAAAAATAATAGCTATAAATGGGAAAGAAATTAACAGACATAGTTTTGTCTGTAGGATCCCAAAATCGGCCTACAAGGAAGGCGATTCAAGATCCAAGAGAGAGAAAGGGAGCAGTCTGATAAGGTAAGTTCAGACATTTACCTGTCTGCAACATATAGCAATATTGTGCTAACTTGAATGTACTAACTATAAGTTAGGTACATATGTGCTACGGGCACTATGATAGAATAGAGAGAGAGACGAAATGTGCTACGGGCACTATAAGAATGGGACACATGGTTAATTGTGCTTCGGGCACTAGAGCGAGGTTAATGAAACTCACTCATCTAAAATTAAAATGTGAACCATTCCTAACCACGGGACAATGTGAAGTCACCGGGTTAGAATGTTAAAAAGTCGGTAATGAAACCACTTTCTGGCGTACCAGCCTTCCGTATAGGGAGGTACTTTTGCCTTCGGGGCTATGAGATTAAGGTTGTGGAGGTCAGCACTAATGTACCGCTCCCAGTCATGCGCACTTAAATGGTACTGCCAACCTGAGCTCAAAACCAGAACGTAATCAAAGATAATGACCTAAAACTGAAACTATGCCATAATTGAGCATAAGACAGTTTAGTGAGAGCACTAACATCGCGGTAGATGTACTAGTGTGAGACAGTGTTGTGGTCAAACTTACTATTCACCATGAATAGTGGTCAAAGTTACTATTTATGTATGAATAGTGGTCAAAGGTACTATTCATGATGAATAGTACTATTCATAGAAATTTTATTTCTTGCATGCTTGAACTTACTGAGCCTGTAGCTCACCATTTTTGCTAATGTTGCAGGTAAGCGACCAGCTCAGTAGCTTGTTTGACTGGATGCGGACGGGATGGCGCGTGTCAAATGGGATAACTGGGCGAGGGATATGGTACTGCCAGAGTCTTCCCGCTGAGCGTTAAAGTGAAGGGAAAAAGGGGGAAACAGTTCTTTTGTAATTATGCATATTTTACGAAAGTACTGTAATATTTAAATTACTTTGTACTTATCAACAAAGTAAATAGTGGAAAAAGATTTCATATGATGTTTAAAGAAAAAAAAAATTTCCCAAAAACGTCATGATTAAGAAAGAGAGTGAGATAAGCCGGCGACCCATGAGAGTACAATCTATCGCAGTTAGCGATAAAGCTCAACTGTAATAGTATTGTATGATCTCCACAAGGGGCGGGCCGCCACAGTTGGTATCAGAGCCATGTTTGAGGTTGGTCTAGTCTAGAATACCAACTGCTGCCACAGTTGGTATCAGAGCGGGTTTACGGTTGGTGTAGTTTATAATACCAACTGCTGCCACAGTTGGTATATCAGAGCAGTGTGACCATATCCCGATTTGACACTTTGCGCATCCTGCACCGCTATCCAAGTAAGTAGTTTACTTAAGTTCAGTTAATTATTTTCTTATGTGAAAATAATTATCTTATAGGTAGCACGATGACCAGACCTCCATATGTGAGACCACCGCTACCACGACCGAGAGGGGTATTACGGGTATGGACGAGACCTATTGTGAGGCCGCCCATTTCCCAAAGGCCGGTAGTCAGACCCCCGGTACCCGAGAGACCTCCGGTACCAGTGCCGGCATCAGTACCAGTGCCAGTAGACGTAGTACAGCCGCGACCGATAGTTTATCCACCGGTAGTAGTGGACATTCCAGTTGTTGGTGGACGCCAACATATTGGGGTGAGAGTGTCGGCACGGGCAGTACAGGCATTTAGGGCCAGCAGTCCTCCTATGTTTGACAGTGGACGACAGTCGATGGAGACTAAGGACTGGCTCCATGCCGTAGAGAGGATCATGGTGATATGCGATATCGATCGAGATATGTGGATCCAGTTGGCTGTCAGTATGTTTCAGGGAGACGCTCGAGTGTTCTAGCAGTATTGCGACCAGGAGATTTTATTGGGATTCAGTTGGGCTGAGTTCTATCAGCGGCTGGCTGATCAGTTTCAACCTAGGGATCCAGCATCTGCTCCAGCACCTTCAGAGAGACGAGAGGCAGATACACCTGCGTATCCCGGATTTGATGAGGTCAGGGAATACATTCTCCATACCGAGAGGATGGTCATGCTGTCTGGTGAGACAGTGATGTCTTACGCAGCACGGTTTGAGGAGACCATTCGGAGGAGATGTCCGTTGCCTAACCTCACTGAAGCAAACTGCTGTGAGCTGTTTTGGAAAGGCTTATCCTTGGAGCTGAGGCCGAGGGTGATCAAGCCGTTTCCTTCGACGCTCCAAGAGTTCGTGGTAACGATCAGGACGATCGAGAGAGAGATTCTGAACGAGCATCTGACGCAGAGTCGACGAGAGACGCTGGGTCAAGATGAGATGTTTGCACGCATATTCGGGCCGAGAAGAATGATGAATGATCATGAGGCTGGACCGTCTAGACCACGAGGTGATGACTCAGGACAGGGAACTTTACCTAGGGGTGGTGACGACTCAGATGATACCAATGACGATGAGGATCCAGAAGAATATCCTCTAGTCCCAGATCTAGGGAACGAGTGACCAGTAGATGTGTACATGTACATAAGTAGCTTAGAGAGAAAAGCTCTTTTGTATAGACTTGTGGCCATTTTGTATAAACGGCCGATGTATATATGACTGGTGAAGTCTATGTATGACATATAAATGTTTTGCTATGAACGAAATACCAAAATGATTATATGTTGTACGATGATGTGTTACGATGATGTGGCTTTACAGTACCCTAAATTTCGTAAATTGATATAATTTTACGAATGCGGTTATGGAAAAGCTAACGGTGAATTATTGTGCCATAATAGGACAATAGGCAAGATGGTGGATTTGCGAAATCGACCAGAAGGACGAGAGCGACGTCCTGATATTATGGAGAGACTGGATCAGATACAAGCTCTGTTGGAAGCTCAGATGCAAGAAAATGCAAATCTGAGGCGACGGGTAGAAGAGCTAGAGCAGAGACAAGGCTCTGAGGGTACCCAAGTAGAACAACAAGCTGAGGTAGATCCGGTTATTCCTCCAGCTGCAGTACATGAGAGAGCTCCTGAACCACAACCAGTATTGAATTTGGAACCCCTCTATGAAAGATTCAGGCGTATGAGGCCGCCAGAATTTGAAGGGTCTACAAATCCGTTAGAGGCTGAAGACTGGTTGTCATCATTACAAGTGATCATGGAGTTCATGAACCTAACCGACCGGGAGAAGGTTGCATGTGCATCTTTTGTGCTGAGAAAAGATGCTCGGTTTTGGTGGGACACTGTGCGAATGAGAAGAGACGTGTCTACCATGAGTTGGGTGGAATTTCTGGAAGAATTTAACCAGAAATATTACGACCCTGCATCTCTGAGACAGCAACAGAAAGAATTCTCAGAGTTGACACAAGGGAACATGTCGGTAAGCGAAGTCTGCCGAAAGTTCGACCAGCTATCCCGTTTGTGCCCTTATGTAGTCCCTACTGAGAGGGAAAGGATACAGAAAATGATCGGGATGTTCAGGCCGGAAATTGCTGCATTGGTAGATACTGGACTAGTGCCACCTACTTCTGTAGCCGATTGTGTGAGTCGGGCCATCAGGGCTGAGTTCCATGTAGCTCGACAGAAAGAGGAAAGAGAGAAACACTGGGAGGCTAAAAAGAAGGAGAGGGCTTTGGCGAAGTCTACGCAAGTTGGTCAATCGAGCAAGCCTAGTCAGAATGCGAAACCAAGCCAGGGCAACAATCAAGGATCTCAGCAAAATAAGAGAAAAGGGAATTTTTCTGGGAATCGCCAGGGAAATAATCGAAACCAGCAGCGGAGAACAGCTGGTAATGCAGAGTCTAATGTGCAAAACTGCCCTACATGCGGGAAAAGACATTCTGGGCAATGCAGATTTGGGCCACTTGTTTGCTACGAATGTGGAAAGGAAGGCCATTACGCCAGGAACTGTCCCAATAGGCAGGGTGGACAAGGCACTTTCCAACCGCACCAGACACGCCCACAAGCTCATTCCCTTCAAGCCAGAGTGGAAGAGTCACCAGTGAGGCCGCAACGCCAGGAGCGTATGCAACGTGCTGATGCTCGTGTGATGGCCTACAGCAAGGAAGACGCAGAGGCAGGAACATCAAACGTGGTGACAGGTCAGCTTCCTGTCGCTAGTCATGTAGCCTCTGTACTATTCGATTCCGGTGCTACGCATTCATTTGTTTCCTATGCATTTGCTGACAAGATAGGACTTCCTAAGGATAATATGGGAAGGGTATTTAAGATAGCTTTACCTTCTGGGGAAGTATTGTTGTCCAGTTACTGGTTACCTTATGTACCAGTATATGTGGCAAATAAGGAACTATATGCTGAGTTGATCGTAATGGAGATCATGGATTACGATGTGATTTTAGGCATGGACTTCCTAGGGAAATACCAAGCTACGATCGACTGCCGAAATCGAAAGATAGTCTTCCAACCCGAGGAAGAAGAGAGTTTCAAGTATGTTGATACTTCTCGAAGACCCGGGAAGATGATCATCAGTTCGCTGAGAGCCAGCAAGCTGATAGCCAGTGGTTGCATGGGATATCTGGCATATGTGGTGGATACTGTAGAGGAACAGAAGCTTCAAGCTGAAGATGTTCCTGTGGTTAATGAGTTTCTTGACGTATTTCCAGAAGAGTTACCAGGGATACCGCCAGAGAGAGAAATCTCGTTTGAAATTGAGTTGATGCCTAGAACAGCACCTATTTCCAAAGCACCATACCGTATGGCTCCAGTGGAGTTAAAGGAGCTACAGGTACAATTAAAGGAGCTTTTGGATAAGGGATTCATCAGGCCGAGTTTTTCTCCATGGGTGCACCTGTGTTATTTGTCAAGAAAAAGGATGGAACATTCCGACTGTGCATTGATTACCGGGAGTTGAATAAGGTTACGATCAAAAATAGGTATCCGTTACCTAGAATTGATGACCTATTCGACCAGTTAAAAGGCGCAGCGGTATTTTCCAAAATCGACTTACGGTCAGGATATCACCAGCTGAGAATCAAAGAGAGTGATATTCCTAAGACGGCGTTTAGGACTCGTTATGGGCACTACGAGTTCCTTGTGATGCCATTTGGATTGACGAATGCGCCAGCAGCATTCATGGATTTAATGAATAGAATTTTTAAAGAGTATCTGGATAAGTTTGTCATTGTATTCATTGATGACATTCTTATATACTCGAAGACTCAGGAGGAGCACAAAGAGCATCTGAGGATCGTGCTGAATACGATAAGGAAGCATCAACTGTATGCCAAATTCTCAAAATGTGAATTTTGGCTGGACAGAGTACATTTCCTTGGACATGTTGTATCCCAGGAAGGTATTGCGGTAGATCCGACAAAGGTAGAGGCAATTAACCAGTGGCCTGCACCCAAGAGTGTGACGGAAATACGCAGTTTCTTGGGGTTAGCTGGTTATTATCGGCGATTTGTAGAGGGATTCGCGTGACTAGCTGCACCTCTTACCGCTCTTACACGCAAAGAAAGGAAGTACGAGTGGACTATGGAATGCGAAAGAAGCTTCCAGGAGTTAAAGAGGCGACTGACAAGCACACCAATCCTTACGCTTCCCACTGAAGGGGAGAAGTTCGTGATCTACAGTGATGCATCGAAAATAGGATTGGGAGCAGTCCTGATGCAAGACGGCAAGGTGATTGCCTATGCTTCCCATCAGTTAAAGGAGCATGAAAGGAATTATCCTACGCATGATCTTGAACTTGCTGCAGTAGTGTTCGCACTTAAAATTTGGCGACACTATCTCTATGGAGCTCAATGTCAGATTTTCACTGATCACCAAAGCCTGAAGTATTTCTTCACGCAAAAAGAACTCAATATGCGACAGAGACGATGGTTGGAATTGGTGAAGGATTATGATTGTGAAATCCTCTACCATCCAGGAAAGGCCAACCGTGTAGCGGATGCTCTAAGTAGGAAGTCTACTGTATCGCACCAGCTACCAATAAACAGGCTTCCGAAGCCATTGCAGCAAGAGATAAATTCTTTGAACTTGGAGCTGATATCTGGAAGACTAGCTGCACTCCAAGTGGAATCATCGCTATTTGAGGATATAAAGGAAGCTCAGAGGCGAGATCCAATGATGAAAAGTTCTCAAGAAGGAATTTCCAAGGATGGAATGATCCTTTATCAAGGAAGGATAAACGTTCCAGCTGATGAAGAACTTAGAAGACGGATCATGTCAGAAGCCCACGAGACACCATATTCGGTTCATCCCGGAGCTAGCAAGATGTATCAGGACTTGAAGTTACAGTTCTGGTGGAAAGGGATGAAGAACGATATAGCGAAATTCGTGAGCAGATGCATGACCTGTCAGAAAATTAAAGCGGAACATAAACATCCAGCAGGAAGATTGGAACCACTGGAGATTCCTGAATGGAAATGGGAACACATTATGATGGATTTTGTAGTGGGACTCCCGAAAACCCGAGAAGGTTATGATGCCATTTGGGTTATTGTGGACAGACTGACCAAGACGGCACGGTTCATAGCTGTCAAGATGACTTTTTCGCTGGAAAAGATTGCTCAGCTGTACATAACTCATGTCGTCAGACTACATGGAGTACCGAAATCCATTGTATCAGATCGAGATGCACGGTTCACTTCGAATTTCTGGAAGTGTGTGCAAGAGGCCATGGGTACTGAATTGAGACTCAGTACGGCTTTTCATCAGCAAACAGACGGGCAGTCAGAGCGGACAATTCAGATGTTAGAGGACATGCTTCGAGCTTGTGTTACGGATTTTGCGGGAAATTGGAACGAGAAGTTACCATTGATTGAATTATCGTACAATAATAGTTACCAAGCTTCGATAGGCATGGCACCTTACGAGGCTTTGTATGGACGGAAGTGCAGATCACCATTACATTGGAACGATTTGCGAGAAAAGCAGTTGCATAAGACGGACTTCATAAAAGAGACTTCCGATGCAGTTGCTAGAATTCAGCGTCAAATGAAAATTGCGCAAAGCCGACAAAAGAGCTACGCGGATAAAAGGCGGAGATCCTTGGAGTTTGACGAAGGAGACTTCGTGTTTCTCAAGGTATCGCCTGTGAAGGGGATTATGCGGTTCGGTAAGAAGGGGAAACTGAGTCCAAGATATATTGGGCCCTATGAAATTATCGAACGCATTGGAAAGGTCGCTTACAGATTAGCGCTACCCCCAGAATTGTCGGCAGTGCATAATGTATTTCATGTGTCGATGCTGAGAAAATATATACCAGATCCGTCCCATGTATTGAAGCATGAGCCTATTCAAATCCACGAGGATTTGACATATGAGGAACAGCCTATTCAAGTACTAGCTCGTGAAGAGAAAGTACTGAGGAATAAGGTGATCCCACTAGTGAAGATTTTGTGGAAAAATCACAATATTGAAGAAGCTACGTGGGAACGAGAAGACGAGATAAGGAAATTATCCCCCCATTTGTTCTAATTTTCGAGGACGAAAATTTTATAAGGAGGGGTGAATGTGACAACCGGGAAATTCAGGCAATTCTCGGATGAAAATGTACAATTGTATGTATATAACAATTTGTACTATTTAAAGAGTGAAATAAATGTATTTATATTGATTAGAATATGTGAAAATGTTCTAACAATACTGACGAGTAAGAATTCAGTGTTGGAAAAATTCACTAAGTTGAAACGGGTGAAACGGTGCCAAAATCGGCATTGAAAACCCTAACCGAACCAATAAAAGACGGTAAACTTCCGGGATTGATTTTGATCAAACGGAAGCAGATTAAATTGATCCGACTGCACAGGAGACCTCAGGAACACGCCGGGACGATTTCGGAAAAATTTTGGCTCGAACCGGCATCGGTCAAAAAGTAGTCGAATTAATGTGAATAGTGAAAGTCAAAGTCAACTTTCACTTTAGTATTTATGACATCATAAATCTAGATTAATAAATGAAAGAAAATGGTGGTTGGTGGAATGAAAGGCCATGATTCATTTAACTTTTGATCTAAAGGCCAAGATTTGGCCAAAAATTACCATTTTTAATTTTTGAAAAATGGAGAAAGAAATGGTGTGAAAGGTGCCTAAATCCCATTGGCTAATGACCAAATTAATTGGTCTTTTAGTGGCATAAGTCGGCCACTTTTGGGAATGAAATGGCCGAAGTCCATTTTCATGCAAAAACCAAGAGAAAAATTTTCTAAGTTCTTCCATGGCATGTACATGAGCCACCCAAGGGAAACCAAGCTTTCTCTTCAATTTTTCTTCACAAAAAGTGTGTCAAAACACTCCTTGAAGACAAAGAAAGCAATTGATTAAGGTAACTTCCCTTGCACTTGAATTTTTCATGGTTTTTCTTCACAAAATCCGTGGGTGAATAGTGATAGAAAGATGGAAAATTTTTGGTTGTTTTCCATTGAATTGATGTTGGGTTTTGTTAAGGATGAAATAAGTAAGAAAACCATGCAAATTGTGTAAAGAAAAACTGAAATTTGGTTGGTTTTTCAAGGGGAAATCCGTGGGTTACCTTAGGTAACCAATAAGGAAACTTTGTGGTTAATTGCTAATATGCTTTCTAAGCTTAATTTTGTGAAGAACAAAGCTTGTATTTCATTGTGGAAAGTTGAAAAAAAATTTTGGTATGAATTGTATAAAGTGGCCGTGAGTTTACAATGAGTTTGGAAGAAAAATTTTCATTGGTTTATGTGGTATTTGGTTGATTGAAATCATGCAATTTAATGTGTAAATGGTGGCAATGTGATTGAAAGAATGAAACAAAATTATTTGGCATGTTTTCATTCTTTGGCCGTGGGTTTTAAGTGTTTAAAAAACCCTAAGAAATTGGTTGAAAATGCAAAGAAAATGGGCTTGAAAATGTGTTAAAAATGTGACATTTGAATGGCCTAAAATGTGGTGAAAGTTTGACAAAATTTGGTTCGGTTTGGTTGTGAAAACCGAAACCAAATTAAGGGTAAAAATGTGAAAAAATTTTGTAATGTGGGTGATAATGTGAAATTTGTGGGCTTTTATGTAAAAGTTTGGAAAACTTTTACATAAAATAGGCTTGTGGTATAGTACGTGGCAGGTACATACGGTTCGAGGCGTACCTAACGCCGGAAGCCTTAAAATTACGCCGAAATGCTGCCGAAATTTCAAAAACGGCATTCGGGGTAAAATAGGAATTTAAATTAAAAGTTAGGGCCGGGACGGAAACCCGAGTCCCTAATGGAAAAGTGAATAAGGAAAATTTAAGGGGTGGGTCATGAATAGTAACCCGTCCCCTTAAAAATGAAAAACGCGTGTGAGATTGAAAAACCGACCCCGAGGGGGGGCGTTTTTGGAAATGAAATAAAGGTCCGAGTCGGGAACGGAAAACCCGAGCCTCGGAGACCTAGATCGGGAAAGTCTAGATGAACGTTTTAAATACTAGTGAAACGTCCATTTGAGGCTCCGAAACGATAGAAAATCGCTAAACCGACGTGAAGGTCGGAATAGTGCTTCCCGAGGGCCGGGAAAGCAAAAAGTGGAAATAAAATAGAAACGAACCCGGTAATGATTAGAAAAGAGTCAGAAAAGTTCCTGAGAGCCAAAAATGCAGTCTGGATCAATAAAATTCCGTTAGGGGCAAAACTGTAATTTTGCCAAAATACAGGGGCAAAATCGTAATTTTGTAAAAGTTGGGGGAAAATGGTGAAAATAATAAATAAAACCTAAAAAGTTATAAATAGGTTTTATTTAAGCTTTTTAATGAAAAATAATAGCTATAAATGGGAAAGAAATTAACAGACATAGTTTTGTCTGTAGGATCCCAAAATCGGCCTACAAGGAAGGCGATTCAAGATCCAAGAGAGAGAAAGGGAGCAGTCTGATAAGGTAAGTTCAGACATTTACCTGTCTGCAACATATAGCAATATTGTGCTAACTTGAATGTACTAACTATAAGTTAGGTACATATGTGCTACGGGCACTATGATAGAATAGAGAGAGAGACGAAATGTGCTACGGGCACTATAAGAATGGGACACATGGTTAATTGTGCTTCGGGCACTAGAGCGAGGTTAATGAAACTCACTCATCTAAAATTAAAATGTGAACCATTCCTAACCACGGGACAATGTGAAGTCACCGGGTTAGAATGTTAAAAAGTCGGTAATGAAACCACTTTCTGGCGTACCAGCCTTCCGTATAGGGAGGTACTTTTGCCTTCGGGGCTATGAGATTAAGGCTGTGGAGGTCAGCACTAATGTACCGCTCCCAGTCATGCGCACTTAAATGGTACTGCCAACCTGAGCTCAAAACCAGAACGTAATCAAAGATAATGACCTAAAACTGAAACTATGCCATAATTGAGCATAAGACAGTTTAGTGAGAGCACTAACATCGCGGTAGATGTACTAGTGTGAGACAGTGTTGTGGTCAAACTTACTATTCACCATGAATAGTGGTCAAAGTTACTATTTACGTATGAATAGTGGTCAAAGGTACTATTCACGATGAATAGTACTATTCATAGAAATTTTATTTCTTGCATGTTTGAACTTACTGAGCCTGTAGCTCACCATTTTTGCTAATGTTACAGGTAAGCGACCAGCTCAGTAGCTTGTTTGACTGGATGCGGACGGGATGGCGCGTGTCAAATGGGATAACTGGGCGAGGGATATGGTACTGCCAGAGTCTTCCCGCTGAGCGTTAAAGTGAAGGGAAAAAGGGGGAAACAGTTCTTTTGTAATTATGCATATTTTAAGAAAGTAATGTAATATTTAAATTACTTTGTACTTATCAACAAAGTAAATAGTGGAAAAAGATTTCATATGATGTTTAAAGAAAAAAAAAATTTCCCAAAAACGTCATGATTAAAAAAGAGAGTGAGATAAGCCGACGACCCATGAGAGTACAATCTATCACAGTTAGCGATAAAGCTCAACTGTAATAGTATTGTATGATCTCCACAAGGGGCGGGCCGCCACATGCTCAATTGACCAGATTGAGCCTGCTGACTATTAATATATCAGTGTTATGTCAGATTAAGGCCGTCTTGGCCACTAACCTGACACTGCGTATCAAACTGTTCACTAATCACTATTCACTATCTGACTGACTAATCTGAGCGTTCTGACTCCGATTTTGTCAGTCTCTGGGCGAGAAGAGGTCATCTAGATTACTTTTCTCCATACTATACATCTATTAGGGCAATTATCACTACTGTGCTCAGATGACCAGTCTGAGCGTACTGATGACTAGCTCATCAGTTCTGTATCATGAAATGGTCGTCTAGACCGGTTTCTTGATATTGCGTGTCTCAACGCATACTCACATAATAGGGTGGACCGATTTCACTGTCGATTACCCCTTTCACTGCATGAATAGTAATTAAACATTACTATTCCTGTTTAATTCATTCAACTGAAAAGCACACTGTGCTTATTAACTTAATTACATCATTACATAGTAATTAAGTTTCATAATTCATGAGAGTCATTACAGTGGCTCTCGGCTCATTACACAGCCTTCTATACGGACTCTTACACGTGCGTGTGCAACGTAACACGGGCGTGTACTAGTTGAGACTACTCAACACGGCCATGTCTTTGAAACACATTCATCTATCTGAGCGGTACACAGCCTCTTACACGGTCGTGTACTTGACCATGTTTCTTAAATTTGCTAAAAGACATTAAATTATGTCCATTTTATTCCTTAATGAATTATTACATGGTAAGTAGGTGCCATGAAAATGGCGGTCATTACATCAGTAGGGCCATCTGAACCGAGTACTGGCTGGCATAAGACAAGGACCAGAAGGCTTAAATGCTCAAAGCTTGAAAGGAGGAGAAGTCTCAAGCAAAGTAGGCTCAGCGGAGACAGCACCCGGAGTCCTATCAGAGGGGACAGAACGTGGGGAACGGCCCGAACAACTAGCAACCCCACCATAATAATAAGAGAAGGGGAAACACTAATAATCAAGGTTCTCAGAAGAATTTTCCGTAGAAAAGAAACAACCGTGGAAGGAACAACAACCAGAACCCGAAGTGCTCGAAGTGCGAAAAGAACCATCCTCGTGAATGCAGACAGGGAATGAGTGGCTGTTTCATTTGTGGCAAGGAAGGCCACTATGCCAAGAACTGCTATTCAAACCCTCAAAATCAGTAGAATCAACCCCGTATAGCAAACAGTCAACTCCACGCCACCCAGACCAGGATTAAAGGGCCATCAATCGCGCAAGGCAGGCTTGAAGCTTTGGAATCCTAGGGAAGGATCTATGCTTACACCAGAAACGACGCTGAAGCTGGAACATCTGCAGTGGTGACAGGTCAGCTTTCTGTCGCCAATTCAAGTGCATTAGTGTTATTTGATTTTGGAGTCACACACTCTTTCATATCATCAGAGTTTGCTAGGAGGCTAGATAGGAGTTTAGATAAGATGAACCAAACTTTCAGAACTGTACTTCCCTTAGGGAAGGTTTTGCTGTCTAATTACTGGGTATGACATGTGCCAGTAATTATTTGTGGTCGAGAACTGAGCATCAACCTAATCATTATTGACATGTACGACTATGATGTGATCTTAGGAATGGATTTTCTCACAAAATACAACGCCATCATCGACTGCAGGAGGTGAAAAGTTACCTTTGAACCCGTGGGATGCGAGAAGTTCACTTATACAGGTCTATCACTGAAGCAACGACGGATGATGATCTCAACAATGAAGGCACACAAGCTGATATCCAGCGGATGCATGGCATACCTAGCACACATGGTAGACAATACCCAAAAGGTAGATATAGGGCTCGAAAATGTACCAGTAGTCAGAGAATTCGTAGAGGTATTTCCTGAAGGTCTTCCAGGACTTCCACCAGAGCGCAAGATTTCATTCGAAATCAAACTATTACCAGGATCTGCTCCTGTATCCAAGGCTCCGTATAGAATGGCTCCAGCAGTGCTTTAGGAACTCCAGACCCAGCTAAAGGACATGATGGACAAGGGTTTTATTCGCCAAAGTTTTTCACCCTAGGGAGCACCTGTGCTGTTCATGAAGAAGAAAGATGAAACTCTAAGGATATGCATAGACTACAGGGAGCTAAATAAGATTACGATCAAGAATAAGTACCCATTGCCATGTATTGACGACTTGTTTGATCAACTCCGAGATGCAGCAGTATTCTCCAAGATCGACCTACGCTCAGGGTACCACCAGCTGTGAATCAGGGATGAGGATATACCTAAAACAGTCCTCCGGATGTGATACGGACATTACGAGTTCCTTATTATGTCGTTTGGACTTACTAATGTGCCAGCAGCCTTCATGGACTTGATGAACCGAGTATTCAAGGAGTATTTGGACAAGTTTGTCATTGTATTTATCGATAACATACTGATATACTCCAAGACTTCGGAGGAGCATGCAGAGCACCTGAGGACAGTACTGCACATGTTAAAAGAGCACCAGTTATACGCCAAGTTCTCCAAGTGTGAATTTTGGCTTAAGAAAGTGCATTTTCTAGGATATGTAGTCTCCAAGGAGGGAGTATCTATAAATCCAGCAAAGATTGAAGTAGTCAACACATGGCCAGCTCCGAAAAATGTGACAGAGATATACAGTTTTTTGGGATTAGTAGGGTATTACAGGTGCTTTGTCAAAGGCTTTTCAAAACTAGCCACCCCACTCACAGCGCTCATCAAGAAAGAGAAGAAATTTAAGTGGACTGACTAATATGAGCAGAGCTTTCAAGAGCTAAAATGGAGACTTATAAGCGCTCAAGTGCTAACCATTCTGGATGTCAGTTAGGAAAATTTTGTGATCTTCAGTGACACATCCAAGACTGGATTAGGAGCGGTGTTGATGTAGAATGGTAAGGTAGTTGCATATGCCTCGAGACAGCTGAAGGAGCACGAAAAGAACTACCCTACGCACGACTTAGAGCTAGCTGCAGTAGTTTTTGCACTAAAGATATGGAGACACTACCTTTATGGCATCAAGTACGAAATCTACACAGACTACAAGTGTAATGACCGCCATTTTCATGGCACCTACTTACCATGTAATAAGTCATTAAGGAATAAAATGGACATAATTTAATGTCCTTTAGCAAATTTAAGAAACATGGTCAAGTACACGACCGTGTAAGAGGCTGTGTACCGCTCAGATAGATGAATGTGTTTCAAAGACATGGCCGTGTTGAGTAGTCTCAACTAGTACATGCTCGTGTCTGAAATGTACACGCCCGTGTTGCGTTGCACACGCACGTGTAAGAGTCTGTGTAGAAGGCTGTGTAATGAGCCGAGAGCCACTGTAATGACTCTCATGAATTATGAAACTTAATTACTATGTAATGATGTAATTAAGTTAATAAGCACAGTGTGCTTTTCAGTTGAATGAATTAAACAGGAATAGTAACGTTTAATTACTATTCATGCAATGAAAGGGGTAATCGACAGTGAAATCGGTCCACCCTATTATGTGAGTATGCGTTGAGACACGCAATATCAAGAAACCGGTCTAGACGACCATTTCATGATACAGAATTGATGAGCTAGTCATCAGTACGCTCAGACTGGTCATCTGAGCGCAGCAGTGATAATTGCCCTAATAGATGTACAGTATCGAGAAAAGTGGTCTAGATGACCTCTTCTCGCCAATGGACTGACAAAATCAAAGTCAGAACGCTCAGATTAGTCAGTCAGATAGTGAACAGTGATTTGTAAATAGTGAGAAACGCAGTGTCAGGTTAGTGGCCAAGACGGCCTTAATCTGGCATAAAACTGATATATTAATAGTCAGCAGGCTCAATCTGGTCAATTGAGCATAAAATGTAGATTTTGTTTAAGGGATACGCAGTATCGGGATGAGGGTCAAGACGACCTTTTCTCGCCCCGAAACTGATATATTTAGACTCAGGACGCCCAAATTAGTCAATCGGGCACCTGACATGTTTTTCGAGACGGGGTTATGCAGATCCTGAAAACTGGTCCAGAAGACCTCAGATGGACGTAAAACGGATAAATTTGAAATCAGCACGTCCAAATTAGTCAAGAGAGACTGTGTTTGAAATTTCACGCGAAAACGCCTCGTTATGCGTGCACAGTGTCAACACAGTGTAGGCCTAACCACAGTATCAAGAAATTGATCAAGATGACCTCTTCTTGATATAAAACTGATATATTTGGAATCAGAATGCTCAAATTAGTCATTTGAGCATAAAAAGTAATTTTTGACCGGGAACCATACAGTATCGGGAAACTGGTCGAGACGACCTCGGATGAAGATAAAACTGGTATATTTGGGTTCAGCACGCCCAAATTAGTCTGTATAGCCTATCTTAAAATTTTTCAAAAAATTAGTATAAAAGGACGAAATTTTTGGGACTATTGAAAAATAGCCCCCATAATTTTCCAAATCCCATTTCCTCCCCCCAACACCACCGAGGATGAACAGTGACCGACCATCGAATCCGACCTCCGTTTTCGACACCGCCGGCACCATTGGAAAGCTCTCGACGGGCTGATTCCAACGGTGGGCCGAGTCGACCGAACCGACGCCGTAGCACGCCGCACGCGCCGCCCAAAGCCGCCGGTGGCCGAATTCTTCAAACCGCCGTATCTCCGCCGTCCGACGTCCAAATGCCACGATTCCGGTCCCAATGGATTCGTGGTGAAGAGTAGAACAAAACCCAGGCTTCATTTCACGTCAACAGTCACCGGATCGCGCCGCCCAAGGTTCGCCGTCGCCGTCGCCATCGCCGCCGTCAAATCTCACTATTCCGGCGGATTTGAGTTGCAAGGTTGGTATCAAAATGCTCAGAACAACACGTAGATCAAAAGCCCCAAATCAATTTTGGGCAACAACGCCGGAAAATGAGGATCCAACATCGCTCGCCGTCGCCGACTTTTCGAGGGCCGATTTCCGGTGATAGGAGCCTCGATTGGTGAAATGGACACCACCAATGGGTTCCTCTCGTCGAGCTCTTCAAGATGGTGGTCGCCACTCCCATCGCCGCCGTGGTCAACGCCGGTCAAACGGCGGTCAACGCCGGTCAACGGCGACCCGGAGACCGAAAATTGAATAATGGCCCGTTGGCCTATTTTTGACGTTCCGGACACATCCGCGGCATCGGATTTGCGAACCGGAGTTTCAAAAGTGAAGAACGACGATTCAAAGATTGTGCGGTCGAGACCGAACGGTTCGTCCGACCGCCGACGGAAACGATTTTGGTAGTGGTTTTGATCCCTTGATTCCTCAATGTATTATTAGAAATAATTATGTATTAATTATGGTTTGCTGACTTGAGGAATTGTAAGAAAAAGGGGTGAAATATCGAAAAAGAGAATGTGAGAAAATGTGAATATTTTTACGTAAAAAGCAGAGCTTTTACGTAAAAAATTAGGCCTCTGGTTTAGTACGTGGCAGGTTAGAATAGGTTAGATGGTTTTGAGGCGTTTCCTAAACGCCGGAAACCCAAAAATTAAGCGGAAATGCTGCCAAAATTTCTAAAACGGCACAAAGGGGTATTTTAGGAAACGAGGGGTGAAAATGTGATCGGGATGGAAACCCGAGCTCCCTCGATGACCTAAGTCCGGGAAAGAAGGACGGACATTGTGAGGATTAGTGAACCGCCCCATTAGAAATTTCGTAATGTAAGAAAACGACCCCTATGTCAGAATAGTACCACCCGAGGGACGGGTGCGATCGAAGTATAAAATTTGGGGCGATTACATCGGTAATGGTAACCCGACAGGCTAAATGGTCATACGAGAGGTATTCAGTCAGTTGACTGGTTGGTTAGCCAGTCAAGGACCAAGTCGGAATGGGATAGTGAGAGACAGTGATTAATTTGTCAAGAAGACAAATTAATCAAGCACGATTAAAAATTAGATATCAAATTTCCCAAAGTAGAGCAGCTGGGTACCGATAGGCATCGGTACCACACAACGATAAGTTTATTAGTTCCTAACGATAGAGTGACCTAAGAGCGATGTTAATTAATTTATTGGGTAAATAAATTAATTAACAATGATTAGAAAATCAAATTCTTAAGAAGAGGGCAATTAGCACCGACAAGGATCGGTACCACATAACGAGAATTTTTATTAGTCACTAATGACCACGGTGACCTAAGAGTGAATGTTAATGTAAATGCATTATGATTACAGGGAGGTACCTGTATTGTGACGAAGGCGAGAGTATAAACTGTCTGCTGACAGGTAAGTACAACTCCGCCTACAGCATGGATAAAATGAATTTAAAATGATGCTTTTCCAGTATTTTAAGTATGTAGCTTGCACACGATGCTGCACAGCATACATAAGAGCACATAGCTTCACAATCGAGTAGATTGATGAAAGAACAAGATAGAAGCCATAGATCCCTACCGCGTAGGATTGGGGACAGCTTAGAGAAGTGTATGGCTAGAACAGTTAAACAAGATGGAAATAAATAGGTGTGTCGTACCGGCTCCTTCAGTCGAAGGGGTTTCCAGTTAAAGAAAGTTAAGGCCAAAAGTTGAGTATTAGTTGATGACTCTTCGGCATTAGTTGACCTCGGGAGTTACCGTTGGTCTGCGCGCACACGGTACTGACACATGGGCCCTAAATAGACAAGAAGAGAAAAAGAAAAGTTTGAAGCATAAATGAACATAACCGGATCATGCATTAGTTATAGTTCGCTATGCTTTCTTTTTCAGTAGAGTGCATACAGTACACGATGCTTCTGTCATGCATAAAGTATGTGAAGTTTTATATTCATTGTTATGACATGTTATGTGATGACACGATATGTGAGCTGATATGTGATATGCTTATATGGTATGTGATTTATTAAGTGATATATGTCATGCCTATGATTTTACGTATGTGCTATGTTTTAAACATGTTTTGCGGTTAACATGTTGTACTTACTGGGCGTAAAGCTCACGGAGTGTGTTCATGCTGTAGGTAAGCATCCTGTAGCGTAAACATCAAGGGACGATGATGATGGCGGAGGTGGATGTGAGGATGAGGTTATGGATACACCGCGAGTATTCTTCCGCACAGTATGAGTAAATAATATTTTGAATGGTGACAGTTAAATAGTATTTTAAATAGTAAAGGTTAAATGGTATTTTGGAACAGTAAACAGTATATGTACGAGTAGTATATTTAAATAGTATCTGGTGAATAGTAATCAGATAAACATGTATATAATTATGTATGTATAATTGAAATCCTTATGATTTTCAAATTCCGCATTTTAATAGTATGCGTACGTGAATAGTAAATACGTACGTGTATATAAAAAAAAAAAAAAATCCCTCTAAATTTATAGTCTTAAATTCAGCAAGTTTAAGTATCGTTTTTAAAGAAGCAAGTAATAGAGTTTACAGTGACGGTCCGGGCCGCTGAGGGCTCGGGGCGCCACAGTTGGTATCAGAGCGGTTTCCTGCCATCCTACCTCACATCGCCGCATGCCTGCCTCATCTGTCCAAGTAAGTTAGTTTTATTTTTTGTCGGTAAATGTTTATCTATTGAAGATAACATTTTATAGTAATGTGATGACGAAACCTATGATGGCGAGAATAAGACGAAGAGATGCTGAGATCATTATACGTAAATCACGACCGTGCAGTGCTAGAGAACTGCTCAAAGAAAGGACATGGATTGCTGCCCGAGTTGTACCGATCTTCAGGGCTAGTTGTCCATTAAGTTTCGAGTGGCAAACAGTACTCCTGCACTCCATGAGAATGTCAGGACTGGTTTCATGTTATCAAAGTGATTCCCCGATTGTACGTCATTGACCAGGATAACTGAGTCCTGTTGGCTGTTGATATCTCTCTGGAAGATACTCTCGTGTGTATCGGGATCCTTATGACCAGGATGAGCTCTTAACTGTGTCGAGTTTCGCCATACCACGATCGAGCCAATCTCTGAAAGCAGTCCAGCATCAGCCTTAGTTTTTCTTTATAGGCAAGCGGGGAGTGAAACCACCTAAGTTCTCTAGAGTTATGGATATACGAGAATTTGTTCATCGGACTGAAAGACTGCAGCTGATGTCCGGTGATACAGTTCTAACGTATGTTGTTCGCTACAAGGAACCGATATGGACTTCTACAATACATGCCGAGACAAAAGTGGATCAAGACAGAAGAAGACTCAAAGAGAGAAAGAGACCTTGCCAAACAGAATTAGAAGAGCGATCAAATAGGACTAGCAAGCCTTATTAAGGAGATAGTGAACGCCGAGAGAAAAGTGCTCAACCCCGGGAACTCTACACAAGCCCAAGGCATTATAGCAGCCGCCATTATGGAGGGTGACCCGGTAGAACCAGCACCCCAACTGGCCGATGAAGAGTTCACGGTCGAGTACCAGTCAGAAGTACACGAGGGCAATAGGGAGCCGATGGAGAACCCCGAACCAGCCCGTATGTCTCCCGAACACCCCATGAGAGAGGAAGATAACGCGACTCTTTTCGACGCCCATCCCGACGATGAGGGAAAGGAGATCCCCAATCGCTTTAGTAATGACGAAGTCATCATAGCCAGCGATGACGAGGTCAGTTTCAGCTGAGAAGAAGAAAAGAACCCAGAGGAGTACTCACTCAGTGATAGTGACGATGAGGAGATGCCTGATACTGAATCAGGATTATCCTTCCAATAGTAGTAACCCTTCTGCGGGAATGTTAGTTATGAAAATATATAGAGGGAAGCAGTAGCTCTCCCCCGTCAGTTATAGCATAATGTACTTGTTGGGATCGTATAGGGGAAGTGTGTGTCACTCCCACTGAACTAGAATCTTGAATATATGTATATATATTATGTGAAATATATTATGAGATAAGTAGTAAAGCTTTGCCCTAGGGGCCAGATATAATATTTTTTCCACAGTGTGAGTATGATATGACAGAAAGTGCAGGACGAATCCTAGCACTCAGACGATGTCCCAATACAATGCGGTAATTGTATTGAACACACAGTATGAGAGAAAGAAAGGTGGATATAATGTGTATATTTATATCCATAATGTTTAAGTAAGATTGTTAAGTAAGAAAGAAAATGATATGTGATACGAGTCCCAAGTACAGAATTTAAGAGACTTATATTTTCCTTTTTCGCTGTACGATAGGGTTACATAGGAAAACATGGCAAGAATGAGAGCTTAGTTAAACCCAGCATCCTGAGAGGATGAGTTGATAGCACAGATCGCAGCCATGCGAGAGATGATGGAGAACCAGCAGCGGGAGCTAAACCAGCTTAGAGAACAGCTGGGCCAGCAACCCCAGGCACCACAGTCAGTAGAGATGCCAGCACAGGAGGCTCTAGCAGCCCAGAAACTCTGAGGGAGCAAGCAGCTCCTTCAGCTCAGGAAGCACTAGCACCCATAGTAATGGCTACTCTCATAGCAGCAATTGTTTTTTTTTTTGCCAATCCCTAGGGAAGGTGACTTGCATGAGAGATTCCGACGCATGAAAGCGTTAGAATTCTTAGGAATCACCAACCCTATAGAGGCCGATGATTGGCTAACGGATATCCAAGTAATCTTGGATTTTATAGGGTTAACAGATAGAGAGAGAAAGTGATGTACGCATCCTTCACCCTACGCAATGAAGCGCGTTAGTGGTGGAAGATGGTAACCATTAGGAGGAACGTTAGAGAGATGACCTGGAGCGATTTCATTGAGGAATTCGAGGAGATGTACTTCAACGAGGAAGCATTAGTAGCGCAGTAATACGAGTTCGACAACCTGCACCAAGGTAGTATGACTGTTATGGAGGCAGTCAAGAAGTTTGAGCAGTTGGCTCAACTTTGTCCAGATTTGGTACCGACCAAAAGGAGAGAGTCAGACGAATGCTGAAGATGTTCAGAATGGAAATCACAGTTTAGGTCTGTAGCGGAGGGCACGGACCAGCGACACTAGCAGAATGTGTCAGCAAGACTATCTGAGCTGAGTACTAGTCGGCTCAGGATAAGGAGCGAAAGGCGCAGAATTTTAAGGCACGAAAGGAGGAGAAAACGCAAGCTGAGCAGGCTCAGGGGAAGTAAAACCCCGAGTTACAACACAGAGGACAGAATGTGGGAACCGGCCAGAATAGTAGGCATTCCCATAATAACAACAAGAGAAAGGGGGAATTAAGGCAATCAAGATTCACAGGAGAATTTCCCCCAGAAGAGAAACGACCAGGAAGGAAATGATAGCCAACTCGACGTGCACGAAATGCGGAAAGAGGCACTCAGGAGAATGTAAGCAAGAAGTAAGTGGTTGTTTCATCTGTGGCAAGAAAGGCCACTATGCCAAAAAAAAAAAAGGCTTAGGACACAACGTTGTCATAAACTGTTGAAGGCGAAAAATCATTTTCGAACCAATCGGATGTGAAAAGTTCATCTACAAGGGTTTGTCGCCAGAGCAACCAAAGACGATGATATCAGCAGTGAAGGCTCGCGAGATACAATCCAGTGGATGCACGGACTTCCTAGTATACGTAGCAGATAAGACTCAAGGAATAGAGATAGGACCCGACAACGTACCGATAGTCAGGGAATTCATGGAGATATTTCTAGAAGATCTTGCAGGACTCCAACCAGAGCGCAGGATCTCGTTCGAGACTGAACGTCTACTAAAATCAGCCCCATCTTTGAGGCCCCCTACAGAATAGGCCCTATAGAGCTAAAGGAGCTCCAAGCCCAGCTAAAGTACTTAATAGATAAGGGATTCATGCGATAGAGCTATTCACCCTGGAGAGCACCCATACCATTCGTGAAGAAGAAAGATGGACCACTGAGAATGTGCATCGACTACAGAGAGTTGAACAGGATTACGATTAAGAATAAGCATCTGTTGCCGCGAGTTAACGATCTATTTGATCAGCTCCAAGACGCTGTAGTGTTCTCGAAGATCGATCTACATCCCGAGTACCATCAACTACAAATCAGGAATGAAGATGTACCCAAAACAACATTTCAAACGTGGTACGGACATTACGAGTTTCTGTTCATGTCACTCAGATTAACGGACGCACCAGCAACTTTCATGAACTGGATGAACCGCATGTTCAAGGACTATTTGGATAAGTTTGTCATTGGGTTCATCGATGACATACTTATACACTCTAAGACGAAGGAAGAGCACGAAGAGCACTTAATTATCATTTTGCGCATGCAACAGGACCATTAGTTATACACCAAGTTCTCCAAGTACGAGTTTTGGCTGGAGAAGGTCCATTTCCTAGACCACGTAGACCCCAAGGAAGGAGTATCTGTGGACCTGGCAAAAATTGATGCAGTTAGCACGTGGCCAGCTCAGAGGAACGAAACGGGAATTCACAGTTTCTTTAAACTAACAGGATGTTACCTACACTTAGTCGAAGGCTACTCAAAGTTAGCTGCTCCGCTCACAGCGCTCACCAAGAAGGGAAAGAGGTATAAGTGAATCGATAAGTGTGAGGAAAGCTTTCAAGAGCTAAGATGAAGACTCATAAGCGCTCCAATGCTGACCATTTCAAATGTTGGTCAGGGAAGCTTTGTGATTTAAGCGCCACATCTAAAACCAAGTTGGAAACTGTGTTGATGTAGAGTGGTAGAGTAGTCGCGTATGCTTCACGACAACTCAAAAAACCTTGAGAAGAGCTACCCAACGCGTGATCTGGAGCTAGTAGCGATAGTTTTTACGATAAAAACATGGAGGCACTACCTGTACGGAGTCACGTGCGAGATTTACATCGACCACTAGAGTCTCAAATGTATCTTCACGCAGAAAGAGCTCAACATGAGGCAGCGTAGATGGCTAGAGTTGGTAAGGATTACGACCGTGAGATCCTATACCATCCAGGGAAAGCCAATAAAGTGGTCAATGCGTAGAGTCAGAAGCATATTACTATGCCTATGGCTATTAGTGCCTTGTCAAGAGCGCTACAAAGGAGTTATGCGACAGCAAGATCAAGATTTTGATAGGGGGATTGTCTAACATGACCCTCCAATCGACGCTCCAAGAAGAGATCAAGATCGGTCAAGATTTTGATTTGTCCCTGCTCAAGTCCAAAAAGGAAGCTATAGAGGACAAGGGTTCAGAGTTTAAGATCCTTAAGGACGACATACTCTACTACAGAGATAGAGTATGTGTTCTAAAAGATGAAGAACTCAAGAAGCGAATCCTTTTGGAACCTTACGAGACGTCATATTCCGTACATCCGGTAGCGAATAAGATGTACAAGTACCTAAAGGAAAGTTTTTGGTGCCTTGGAATGAAGAATGACATTGTCGAGTTCGTCGCCAGCTGCCTTACGTGCCAGAAGGTTAAGGTAGATCACCAGCGCTCAGCAGGATAATCATAGGAAATTAAGTTACCCGAGTGGAAATGGGACCAGATTACGATGAATTTCGTAATCGGATTGCCGAAGACGTCAAACGATAATGATGCAATCTGGGTGATTGTAGAAAAACTGATGAAATCAGTTAGATTTTTAGCAATGAAAGTTAGCTACTCGGTGGAACGACCAGTAGAAATCTATGCGGCACAGTTCGTGAAATGGCACGGAATACCAGAGTCGATCGTCTCAGATCGTAGTGGACGCTTTACCTCCAGATTTTGGCGAGGTGTTCAAGCCGCATTACGGTTCAAGTGAGAGTTCAGCATAGCATTTCATCCTCAGACCGACAGTTAGTCTGAGAGGACCATACAGATGTTAGAGGACATGTTGAGACCTGCGTCCTAGACTTCAAAGGAAATTGATATCAGAAGCTACCATTGAGCGAGTTCTCGTACAACAGCAACTATCATTCCTCGATAGGAATGGCACCGTACGAGACACTCTGTGGAAAGAAATGCAGATCTCTGGCTCATTAGTACGAGTTTGGAGAGAAACGAGTAGTTAGCTCGGACATCATCAAGAATACCATGTCAGACGTGAAGCTGATACGAGAAACGTTAGATACAGTGCACAGTCGACAGAAGAATTTTGACGATAAGCGCCGTAGACCCCTCAAGTTTCAAGTAGGAGATTCGGTCTTTTTCAAGGCGGCACCCATGAAAGGGGTGATGCGCATTGAAAATAAAAGAAAGCTCAGTCCTAGGTACATAGGACCCTTGAGATAATAGAGAAAGTCGGGAAGGTGGCTTATAGACTAGCACTTCCTCCCGAGTTAGTTACAGTGCACAATGTCTTTCACGTTTTGATATTAAAGAAGTACGTGCCAAACAGCTCCCATGTTCTTAGCCAAGAATCCGTTGTAGTATACGCTGATCCGACGTACGAGGAGAGACTCGTGCAGATCTTAGTTAGAAAGGAGAAAGTACTTAGGAATGAAGTATACCGCTAGTAAAAGTGTTGTGGCAGAATCATAGTGTTGAGGAAGCCACATGAGAATGGGAAGAAGACATGAGAAGAGACTTCTCGGAATTATTCTAATTTTCGAGGACGAAAATTTTGTAAGGGGGGTAGGTTGTAATGACCGCCATTTTCATGGCACCTACTTACCATGTAATAAGTCATTAAGGAATAAAATGGACATAATTTAATGTCCTTTAGCAAATTTAAGAAACATGGTCAAGTACACGACCGTGTAAGAGGCTGTGTACCGCTCAGATAGATGAATGTGTTTCAAAGACATGGCCGTGTTGAGTAGTCTCAACTAGTACATGCTCGTGTCTGAAATGTACACGCCCGTGTTGCGTTGCACACGCACGTGTAAGAGTCTGTGTAGAAGGCTGTGTAATGAGCCGAGAGCCACTGTAATGACTCTCATGAATTATGAAACTTAATTACTATGTAATGATGTAATTAAGTTAATAAGCACAGTGTGCTTTTCAGTTGAATGAATTAAACAGGAATAGTAACGTTTAATTACTATTCATGCAATGAAAGGGGTAATCGACAGTGAAATCGGTCCACCCTATTATGTGAGTATGCGTTGAGACACGCAATATCAAGAAACCGGTCTAGACGACCATTTCATGATACAGAATTGATGAGCTAGTCATCAGTACGCTTAGACTGGTCATCTGAGCGCAGCAGTGATAATTGCCCTAATAGATGTACAGTATCGAGAAAAGTGGTCTAGATGACCTCTTCTCGCCAATGGACTGACAAAATCAAAGTCAGAACGCTCAGATTAGTCAGTCAGATAGTGAACAGTGATTTGTAAATAGTGAGAAACGCAGTGTCAGGTTAGTGGCCAAGACGGCCTTAATCTGGCATAAAACTGATATATTAATAGTCAGCAGGCTCAATCTGGTCAATTGAGCATAAAATGTAGATTTTGTTTAAGGGATACGCAGTATCGGGATGAGGGTCAAGACGACCTTTTCTCGCCCCGAAACTGATATATTTAGACTCAGGACGCCCAAATTAGTCAATCGGGCACCTGACATGTTTTTCGAGACGGGGTTATGCAGATCCTGAAAACTGGTCCAGAAGACCTCAGATGGACGTAAAACTGATAAATTTGAAATCAGCACGTCCAAATTAGTCAAGAGAGACTGTGTTTGAAATTTCACGCGAAAACGCCTCGTTATGCGTGCACAGTGTCAACACAGTGTAGGCCTAACCACAGTATCAAGAAATTGATCAAGATGACCTCTTCTTGATATAAAACTGATATATTTGGAATCAGAATGCTCAAATTAGTCATTTGAGCATAAAAAGTAATTTTTGACCGGGAACCATACAGTATCGGGAAACTGGTCGAGACGACCTCGGATGAAGATAAAACTGGTATATTTGGGTTCAGCACGCCCAAATTAGTCTGTATAGCCTATCTTAAAATTTTTCAAAAAATTAGTATAAAAGGACGAAATTTTTGGGACTATTGAAAAATAGCCCCCATAATTTTCCAAATCCCATTTCCTCCCCCCAACACCACCGAGGATGAACAGTGACCGACCATCGAATCCGACCTCCGTTTTCGACACCGCCGGCACCATTGGAAAGCTCTCGACGGGCTGATTCCAACGGTGGGCCGAGTCGACCGAACCGACGCCGTAGCACGCCGCACGCGCCGCCCAAAGCCGCCGGTGGCCGAATTCTTCAAACCGCCGTATCTCCGCCGTCCGACGTCCAAATGCCACGATTCCGGTCCCAATGGATTCGTGGTGAAGAGTAGAACAAAACCCAGGCTTCATTTCACGTCAACAGTCACCGGATCGCGCCGCCCAAGGTTCGCCGTCGCCGTCGCCATCGCCGCCGTCAAATCTCACTATTCCGGCGGATTTGAGTTGCAAGGTTGGTATCAAAATGCTCAGAACAACACGTAGATCAAAAGCCCCAAATCAATTTTGGGCAACAACGCCGGAAAATGAGGATCCAACATCGCTCGCCGTCGCCGACTTTTCGAGGGCCGATTTCCGGTGATAGGAGCCTCGATTGGTGAAATGGACACCACCAATGGGTTCCTCTCGTCGAGCTCTTCAAGATGGTGGTCGCCACTCCCATCGCCGCCGTGGTCAACGCCGGTCAACGCCGGTCAAACGGCGGTCAACGCCGGTCAACGGCGACCCGGAGACCGAAAATTGAATAATGGCCCGTTGGCCTATTTTTGACGTTCCGGACACATCCGCGGCATCGGATTTGCGAACCGGAGTTTCAAAAGTGAAGAACGACGATTCAAAGATTGTGCGGTCGAGACCGAACGGTTCGTCCGACCGCCGACGGAAACGATTTTGGTAGTGGTTTTGATCCCTTGATTCCTCAATGTATTATTAGAAATAATTATGTATTAATTATGGTTTGCTGACTTGAGGAATTGTAAGAAAAAGGGGTGAAATATCGAAAAAGAGAATGTGAGAAAATGTGAATATTTTTACGTAAAAAGCAGAGCTTTTACGTAAAAAATTAGGCCTCTGGTTTAGTACGTGGCAGGTTAGAATAGGTTAGATGGTTTTGAGGCGTTTCCTAAACGCCGGAAACCCAAAAATTAAGCGGAAATGCTGCCAAAATTTCTAAAACGGCACAAAGGGGTATTTTAGGAAACGAGGGGTGAAAATGTGATCGGGATGGAAACCCGAGCTCCCTCGATGACCTAAGTCCGGGAAAGAAGGACGGACATTGTGAGGATTAGTGAACCGCCCCATTAGAAATTTCGTAATGTAAGAAAACGACCCCTATGTCAGAATAGTACCACCCGAGGGACGGGTGCGATCGAAGTATAAAATTTGGGGCGATTACATCGGTAATGGTAACCCGACAGGCTAAATGGTCATACGAGAGGTATTCAGTCAGTTGACTGGTTGGTTAGCCAGTCAAGGACCAAGTCGGAATGGGATAGTGAGAGACAGTGATTAATTTGTCAAGAAGACAAATTAATCAAGCACGATTAAAAATTAGATATCAAATTTCCCAAAGTAGAGCAGCTGGGTACCGATAGGCATCGGTACCACACAACGATAAGTTTATTAGTTCCTAACGATAGAGTGACCTAAGAGCGATGTTAATTAATTTATTGGGTAAATAAATTAATTAACAATGATTAGAAAATCAAATTCTTAAGAAGAGGGCAATTAGCACCGACAAGGATCGGTACCACATAACGAGAATTTTTATTAGTCACTAATGACCACGGTGACCTAAGAGTGAATGTTAATGTAAATGCATTATGATTACAGGGAGGTACCTGTATTGTGACGAAGGCGAGAGTATAAACTGTCTGCTGACAGGTAAGTACAACTCCGCCTACAGCATGGATAAAATGAATTTAAAATGATGCTTTTCCAGTATTTTAAGTATGTAGCTTGCACACGATGCTGCACAGCATACATAAGAGCACATAGCTTCACAATCGAGTAGATTGATGAAAGAACAAGATAGAAGCCATAGATCCCTACCGTGTAGGATTGGGGACAGCTTAGAGAAGTGTATGGCTAGAACAGTTAAACAAGATGGAAATAAATAGGTGTGTCGTACCGGCTCCTTCAGTCGAAGGGGTTTCCAGTTAAAGAAAGTTAAGGCCAAAAGTTGAGTATTAGTTGATGACTCTTCGGCATTAGTTGACCTCGGGAGTTACCGTTGGTCTGCGCGCACACGGTACTGACACATGGGCCCTAAATAGACAAGAAGAGAAAAAGAAAAGTTTGAAGCATAAATGAACATAACCGGATCATGCATTAGTTATAGTTCGCTATGCTTTCTTTTTCAGTAGAGTGCATACAGTACACGATGCTTCTGTCGTGCATAAAGTATGTGAAGTTTTATATTCATTGTTATGACATGTTATGTGATGACACGATATGTGAGCTGATATGTGATATGCTTATATGGTATGTGATTTATTAAGTGATATATGTCATGCCTATGATTTTACGTATGTGCTATGTTTTAAACATGTTTTGCGGTTAACATGTTGTACTTACTGGGCGTAAAGCTCACGGAGTGTGTTCATGCTGTAGGTAAGCATCCTGTAGCGTAAACATCAAGGGACGATGATGATGGCGGAGGTGGATGTGAGGATGAGGTTATGGATACACCGCGAGTATTCTTCCGCACAGTATGAGTAAATAATATTTTGAATGGTGACAGTTAAATAGTATTTTAAATAGTAAAGGTTAAATGGTATTTTGGAACAGTAAACAGTATATGTACGAGTAGTATATTTAAATAGTATCTGGTGAATAGTAATCAGATAAACATGTATATAATTATGTATGTATAATTGAAATCCTTATGATTTTCAAATTCCGCATTTTAATAGTATGCGTACGTGAATAGTAAATACGTACGTGTATATAAAAAAAAAAAAAAATCCCTCTAAATTTATAGTCTTAAATTCAGCAAGTTTAAGTATCGTTTTTAAAGAAGCAAGTAATAGAGTTTACAGTGACGGTCCGGGCCGCTGAGGGCTCGGGGCGCCACAACAAGAGCCTTAAATACATTTTTACGCAAAAAGAGTTAAACATGAGGCAATGTAGATGGCTCGAGCTGGTGAAAGACTATGACTGCGAGATCCTATATCACTCGGGAAAGGCCAACAAAGTAGCCGATACATTGAGTTGGAGGCACTTCACATCAATTATGGCCATCAGCGCCTTGCCGAGAGCTTTATAGAAGGATCTGTGTAGCAGTGAGATCGAGACTCTGTCAGGGAAATTATCCGAAATGACTCTCCAGTCGACACTCCTAGACGAGATCAAGGCTAGGCAAGAGCTTGATTTGTCCCTAACCAAGCCAATGAATGAGGCTAAGGAGGGTGAAAACTCAGATTTTAAAGTCTCAAAGGACGGCATACTCTATTACAAGGGCAGAGTGTGTGTGCTGAAGGAGGAAGAGCTTAGAAAGCGAATCCTCTCAGAGGCTCACAAGACATCGTATTCCCTACATCCAAGAGCCAATAAGTTGTATGAGGACCTGAACGGAAGCTTTTGGTGGCCTGGAATGAAGAATGACGTAGCAGAATTTGTCGCCAAATGCCTTACGTGTCAGAAAGTTAAGGCCGAACATCAGTGTCCAACAGGAGAATTACAGAAAATCGAGCTACCCGAATGGAAATGGGATCAGGTCACGATAGATTTTGTTGTTGGACTGCTAAGGACGTCCAATGGAAATGATGCAATCTGGGTAATTGTAGATCGATTGACGAAATCAGCCAGATTCCTAGCCATAAAGATCAGCTACTTGGTGGAACGCCTAGCAAAAATTTACGTGGCTCAGATCGTAAGGTTGCACGGAGTGCCGAAATCGATTATCTCAGATCATGACGGACACTTTACATCTAGATTTTGGCAGAGCGTACAAGCCGTGTTAGGATCCAAGTTGAAGTTTAGCACGGCCTTCCACCCTAAGACCGACGGTCAGTCTGAGAGAACCATACAGACACTAAAGGATATGCTACGCGCCTGTGTTTTGGACTTCAAGGGAAATTGGGATTAGAAACTACCATTGATCGAGTTCTCGTACAACAACAGCTATCATTCCTCAATAGGGATGGCACCGTATGAGGCACTCTATGGGAGAAAATACAGATCACTGGTCCACTAGCATGAAACCGGAGAGAAACATGTAACTAGCACGGACTTCGTTAGGGATACGACAGCTAACGTAAAGCTGATCAGAGAAAGATTGGAAACAACACACAGCTGCCAGAAGAACTACGCAGACAAGCGCCACCGAACTCTCGAGTTCTAAGTGGGAGACTTGGTCTTTCTCAAGGTGGCACTCATGAATGGAGTGATGCACTTCAGGAAGAAGGGGAAACTCAGTCCTAGATACATAGGACTGTTCGAGATTATCAAGAAAATCAGGAACGTAGCCTACAGATTAGCGCTTCCTCCCGAGTTAGCTTCGGTGCATAATGTCATTCATGTCTTAATGTTGAAGAAGTACGTGCCAGACAGTTCACACGTCCTAAGCCAGGAACCCATCGAGGTACATGCTGACCTGACTTATGAGGAGAAACCTGTTAGGAAATGCCCTAAGTATTAGAGACATTTTGATGTATTCATTTTGAACTGGATAATAAAATTATACATAGAGGTTATTCATTACATTGCTATCTGTCCTCGTCTTATTTACATGTTAAAGTAAATGTAAGCAAATATGGCTCACTGACTGCTTGTGTTAAAACTGTTAGAACGTTGCATGCAATGGACTTTTGTATGCGAGAAGACAATGTTCTAAAGTTAGCAGTCTAAATTATGGTCTGTAGTCTATGGGGTTAGACCGAGCATCTAACTCATGTTAAGACTATTATGTTGTCTAAAGCCTTAGAGGGGACGGTTTGTCTTGACTGTCTGGAGCTGGACTCCCAAGTAGAGACATGGATATGTTACTCGGTGGTGACATATTAGACCGGGACTAAAGCGTGATTGATCTACGTAGTCCGCTATGAGTGGATCAATCTGCTTTTGACGTTCATTATGCAATAACCTTAATCTTGAGTAAATGAACTACTTCATGTATATGACTTGTGTACTTTGATGTTCCAATGGCTAAAGCGTCTCAGAGGTAGTAAGCTTATAGACCGGTTCGTTGGGTGCATGACTTGTATACGATGAAGGGTTTGTTTGCAGATATTGGAATCATAGCTCTGAGGAGTTAAAGGTATCCTCTTAAAGGCATTATACTGAATGTGAAAATGGACAAGGCCTTGGGTCGTCTGCTGGGCGGATGACTTCTTATTCACATATGGTGAATAATCATTTTCTTAATTCGGTAGTATAATGGAACTTTAAGATAGCCTGATCAGTAGGATTAAACGGACTTTGACCTAAGGCTGATCATGGATATCATATGAGGGTTTTGCATACATGACAAGGTCATTGGATGGTAGCTCGTCACAGGCTTACGTAATACGATATATAATTGGGAGTTCAGTTTCAGGTTTATAGTGGTGTGACTCTGAAATTAGTGATCATATGATTGAGTTGTTCGGTAAAGAATGATGATCATATGGAATCACCGGAGCCCGATTATATATGTCCAATCAGTCCCTCTACTAGCTCCATATAATTCCTTAACGTTTGGCAAATTGATTTGTGTATGCTATTGGCTAGTTTATTATGCATGGATGGTGATGACACAGGATTAGGATGGTAGACAAGATTCTCTCCGGTTGGATTCAGATTTTGTTTTGGATAATAGAGTACACAATTATTCGAACTTCAAATAAAGTTGCCATGATTTTATTTGAGATTGGATTGGAGTTGTAGAAAATTATCCATGAGAACAAGAATATGAAACACAACCGTTTTGTGGAATTTGAAATTTGAATTTTGAAATTTGAAATTTGAAATTTGAAATTTGAATTTGAAATTTGAATTTGAAATTTGAATTTGAAATTCGAATTTGAAATTTGAATTTGAAATTTGAAATTTGAATTTGAAATTTGAATTTGAAATTTGAAATTCAAATTTTGAATCACAGTCCAAGTAGGATTCGAATTTGTTGTCGAAAATCCACAAGGTTTGAAATTCGAATTTGAGTTGGATTTGGAGAGGATAATCTTGTTAGAATCCTACTTGAATTTTGAATCTAAATCCCAACAAAAGTGGGCGAATTTTTTTGAGGATAATCCTCAATGGAAAATTCGGTTTTTGTGGATAAGATTCAAGGGAAAATTCAAGTTTCAATCCTAGTTGAATTTGGATTCTCTCCTTCCCTAAAAGTGGCCGAAATTTTAGAGCCTTTATCCAAGGAAAATTCGGTTATTTTTTGGATAAGGTTGAGATAAGATTCAAGCTTGAAAATCCTAGTGGAATTTTTGATTCTCCCTTATCCATAATGGCCGAAATCTTTTGGAGGATTTTCTCCTTGTGAATTTCGGATTTTTTGGTTGAAAAAGGGAGATAAAATTCTAGTTAAAATCTTGTTAAGATTTGGATTGGATTTATCTTAGGAAAAATCGAATTTATTGTTAGGATTATCCTATGGAAAAATTCGGATTTTTTGGTTAAAGATAAGGGAGAAAATCTTTTCCTAGTCCAATTCGAATTCAGAGAATCACCTCATGCAGTTCTATAAATAGAGGTCCTGCCACTCCAGTTCTCTCAGACCACAGACTCTCAGGTGAGCAGGCTTATTGTTGCACAGCTCATCGTGACAATAAAGTTCTTTAGAGATCTGGGTGGTCGGAAGAAGACTAGCAGTGCTAGCATACCGATCGAGGTTCAGAGTGCCCACACACTCAGCCATTCGGGAATTGGAGAATAGTAGAGAAGGCTAGTTGGTTGAAGCCTCCGGTCATTCTCCTCCTGCAAGATTGGCGTCCTTGAGGTATGAGTTTTAATTGTTGTTGGTTTATTGTATATGGCATCATGAGATATTTAACGATCTAAAATTTTTTATTGTTCCGCTGCGCCACTCTGATACGTTTTTACCGATTTATTTACCTACAATTGGTATCAGAGCCATCTCATGACTATGCCATATACATAAATTAGACAATTACTTAGTCTTTTTATTTATGTATGGATTTGATATTTAGAGAGTGGCATTCTAGGGTTCCTTTATGTTGTTATCATGTATTATGTATAAAGTATGTGGTTATTTTTTTATTATAAGCATGCTTGTTTATGCCGGTTATGGTTCCTTAGAATTTAGAAAAATTGTATCTAAAAATTTTTTTTTATGTAACCATGGGAGCAGTTTATTAACACTGTAATTTTCCCATGGATTTTAATTCTTGTCTCTTAGAATTTTTATGGTTAGAATTTTTGTACACCGGAAACGGTTTAGGAATTTTTTATGTAATTATTCTTGGAGGAGATTGAAGATTGAAGACCGTAATTTATTTTTCCCAAAAGTTAAATTTAATTTAAAGATTGAAATTTTGATTGTGTGGAAAATTTCAATTTAATTGGGATTCAAATTAATTTTTGGAGATCCTAATAGGTAAATTGGAATATGGCACGAAAATCGAGACACGACCCCTCGGGATAGGCCGACAAACCTTGGTGGGGTTGCAGCCCCTGCCCTCGGGCATGATGGGGCTGCGGCAGCCCCTGTGCAGGCCCACACCACCCACGGCCGCAGGCTCTGCCTGCAGCCAGGGGTGGCCGTGGCCTGCCCAAGGCTGGCAGCAGCCTGGGCGAGCAGCCTCTGGCTGCAGGCGCTGCCTGCAGCCTGCCGACTACTGCGCCCAGCCTGGGCGTGCAGCCTGGCACTGCAGGCTTGGCCTGCAGCCCGGCAGGGCTGCACAAGGGGCAGCCGTGGGCTGCCAGCCCCTCCAGGGTTGGTGGCTGCCCACGGCGGCTGCCGCCTTCACGGGCAGCGGTGCGGCGGTCAAAAATTTGAAAATTTTGATTTTTAAATTTGAGATTTAATTTTAAATCATGTTTAAAAATATGTAATTGAAAATTTGAAATTTTTGAAATTACATATTATTACACATGATGATTAAAATTGTTTAAAATTTGAATTAGAAATTTAAATTTGAAATTCGAATTTGGAGTTTGAATTTGAAATTTAAATTTTTGGAAATTTAAATTTTAAATAATTCTTGGGATGAGAAATAAATGGAGAGGCTACATAAAGATGGATACAAGAAGACGGAACAAAATTCAAGACCCAAAGCATGCTTTGGATGGAATTTTGTAATCTTTATTTTCTTTGTTCTAGGATGGAACCATAGCTTGGTTATTCTGTCAATTATTTTTCTGTGATATGTCATGGATGTATAAATATGTATTGATGGATGTTTTGTATGCATATTTGATAACATGTCATATAGGATAGGTGAGTGCCGCTCATACTATATTGATCATACATAATTTGTCAAAACTTGCATGTTTTTCAAAATATTGAGTGGGAGAGGGTTTCAAACAAAACCCACGGCCTCCATTGTTGATCCATATGTGAAAGCATGGTAACGCCTCGCGTCAGTTCTGACCTGACCACACCCCTCGGTAGGTGTTTACCGTCGCCGGTATACTAGATTGGATCTCCTATGTGGAAAACATGTTCGGGTGCGATCCTATTCATGACCACCCCTCGGTGGCTTGGTAGGACGTGGATCGGGCTACGTAAACAATGGTTATACACTCAAGACTCGTTTAGTTATTAACCTTCCCTAGAAGCTCTGTTAACTAAACTGGTGGCCAAATAAGCGGTTATTAATATATGTCTTAACCTTGGAGGATTTAAGGTAACATATATTAATTGGACGGGGTCCATGTTCCGGCTATTTGTTCTCATGACCACCCCTCGGTGGCTTGGGGCAATAGGTGCTGAGAATTACCGTTGCAATGCTACATGTTTTTTCAAGTTTCATGTAGGAACATACTTGTATGTTTTTATTTGCTAAATTATCTGTATATTTGCTTGGGCTTTGTAATGATGTCTAGTATAATTTTATTTCAGTTCAAAATGTCACCGACACCCCTCATTTCAATACTTACTGAAAATAAGTTGAATGGCGACAATTATAAAGATTGGAAAATAAATCTATTAATAGTTCTCAGCTGCGAGAGACACAAGTTTGTACTGGACGAACCATGCCCACCTGGGCCCAAACCTGACACACCACTTGAGGAAGTCCCGGTAGCCTATAATCGTTGGAGAGAATCCAATGAAATAGCTCGATGCTACATCCTTGCTAGCATGACGAGTGCTTTACAAAAGCAGCATGAGACTTATCAAGTTGCTAGGGAGATCATGGACAATCTGGAGGACATGTTCGGAGGCCAAGAAAAATTGGCTCGACAGTCCGCTATCACCAGCATTATGAACTCTAAGCAAAAGGCAGGTGCTTCGGTGAAGGACCATATGATCACTCTAATGAGATTCTTCGCTGAGGCTGCCGAGAATGGTGCTGAGTTGGACTACAACACCCAGATCGAGATGGTGTTCAAGACTCTGTCTAAAGATTTTGTGGGGTTTAAGGCCGCATACAATCTGGCGACAAAGGAGTTAGGACTAACCGAGCTCATGAAGCAACTACAGGCTTATGAGCGGATGATCAGGGATGAGGATGTGGTCCGACCTAAAGGAGAGGCCAATTTGGCGGAATCTTCCAATCCCTCACAGAAGAGGAAGAGGCCAAATAAGAAGCAAGTGGCTTCCAGTTCTTCTAATCCTCCTGTCTCGGACAGGAAGAAGAAGAAGAAGAACAAGAAGCCTAAGGACCCTAAAAAGTCCAAATGCTTCCACTGTGGGAAGGTAGGTCACTTCAAGAAGGCTTGCCGGGAATTCCTAGCCTCCAAGGGCAAGGAAGGTAAGGAACTTCATTACTTAGAAGCGTGTTTGGTGGAAGAATCGAAAGACAGATGGGTCATTGATTCGGGCGCCACTAATCATGTTTGTGTTTCTATGCAGGGGTTCGTGGAAACGAGAAGTCTACATGATAGGAGCCTCTCGTTGCGGACTAGAGATGGTAGCTTTGTGGTGGCTGAGGCAGTGGGAGACATTCATCTTTATTTTGATCAATTTAGGTTTATTTTATTGAAAGACTGTTTTTATGTTCCTAATTTTAGGAGGAACCTTATATCGGTAGCTTGTTTAATAAAGGATTCTTATTCAGTTTCTTTTAGTAAAAAAGTTGATATTCGTAGAAATAAGTCTTTTATCTGTTCTGGATGGATGGATGGAAACCTATATTTGATCAGACCAAAGATGTACTCACTGCTTGACACTGAATTAATTAATAACTCTAAAAGGTTGAAAGTTTCTCACTCTAACAAGGCGTATCTTTGGCATTTAAGACTTGGTCATATTAATCAGGATAGGATTCAAAGATTGGTGAAAGACGGTCCTCTGGAATCTCTGGAGGAGGTACGACTTCCCCAATGTGAGTCTTGTCTAGAGGGTAAGATGACTAAGAGGTCTTTTGGAGCTAAGGGTACAAGGGCACAGGAGCTCTTAGAAATTATGCACACTGACGTATGTGGCCCCATGAACGTCACAGCACGAGGAGGGTTCGAGTACTATGTCTCTTTCATAGATGATTACTCGAGGTATGGATATGTGTATCTGATGCACCGCAAGAGCAAAACCTTTGATAAATTCAAAGAGTATCGTGCGGAAGTGGAAAAGCAATTGGATAAATCCATAAAGACACTTCGATCTGATCGAGGTGGCGAATACCTCTCCGATGAATTTCTAGGACATCTTGTAGAGAATGCGATATTATCCCAATTGACTGCACCTGGTACTCCACAACAGAATGGTGTAGCCGAAAGGAGAAACAGGACCTTATTGGATATGGTACGGTCCATGATGAGTTACTCAACGCTGCCATTATCATTTTGGGGACATGCTTTACAAACGGCGTGCTATATTCTGAACCAAGTTCCGAGCAAATCAATTCCTAGAACTCCGTATGAATTGTGGCGTGGCAGGAAGCCCTCCCTTGGACATATGAGAATATGGGGCTGCCCGGCACATGTACTGGATGGGGATGCGAAGAAGTTGGAACCAAGATCAGAATTGTGCATGTTTGTAGGGTATCCAAAGGGAACTAAAGGAGGTCTGTTCTATAACCCGAAGGAACAAAAGGTCATTGTCTCAACCCATGCGACATTCTTGGAGGAAAGCCACATGAATGACTTTAAGCCTCGAAGCAAAGTGGTGCTAGAGGAGTTATCGGGTGAAAGAACTGCTCCACAGATTTCGGTCTTGGACGCAAGTCTGAGTTCCAGTGAAAGACCTGCAGACAATCAACAATTTAGGGTGCCTCGTCGTAGTGGGAGGGTTTCTAAGAAACCTAATTTCTTCATGTATGATGCTGAGGTATACCAGGCCGAGGCTCATGAGCATGAGGAAGATCAGGTCACATATGATGAAGCTATAAAGGATGTTGATTCTAGATCTTGGAAACAGGCTATGAACAATGAGATGGATTCTATGAAATCCAACTCTGTTTGGGAACTTGTAGATTTGCCAGATGGGATAAAACCCATTGGATGCAAATGGGTCTACAAAAGAAAGAAGGATGCGGAAGGGAGAGTGGAAACTTTCAAAGCTAGACTGGTTGCAAAGGGATACACGCAAAAGGCTGGAATCGATTACGAGGAAACCTTTTCGCTTGTTGCTATGCTGAAGTCTATCCGTATTCTTCTGTCCATTGCTGCAGCTCTCGATTACGAGATCTGGCAAATGGATGTCAAGACGGCATTCTTGAATGGCCATCTTGAAGAGTGTATCTATATGATACAGCCCGAAGGGTTCGTAGCAAAAGGCCAAGATAGGAAAGTCTGCAAGTTGCTTAGATCCATTTATGGATTAAAGCAAGCATCCCGCTCATGGAACCAGAGGTTTGATCAAGCGATTAAGACATTTGGTTTTGAGCAGAACGTTGATGAACCTTGTGTTTATAAACGTATTAAGGATGGAAAAGTGGTCTTTCTGATACTCTATGTCGATGATATACTACTCATTGGGAATGATGTAGGGAACTTATCATCGGTCAAGCTTTGGTTACACCAACAGTTTGACATGAAGGACTTGGGAGAAGCTAATTATGTTCTAGGCATTCGTCTTTTCAGAGATCGAAAGAACAAAATGATAGCATTATCCCAAGCTTCATACATAGATAAAATAATTGACAAATATGCAATGCTAGAGGCAAAGAAAGGCTCACAACCTTCTATTGCCGGTCTAACTCTTTCATTGGATGACTGTCCCAAGATAGCGGAAGAAAGAGAGCGTATGAGTAAGGTCCCTTATGCATCCGCTGTGGGTAGCCTTATGTACGCTATGCTTTGCACTCGCCCGGACATATGTTTTGCAGTAGGTATGGTGAGTCGATATCAAGCGAATCCTGGAACCAAGCACTGGCAAGCAGTAAAGCATATACTCAAGTATCTTAAGAGAACGAAGGATTATATGCTAGTGTATTCTGGAGGGGACCTAACATCCGTAGGATACACGGACTCAGACTTCCAGACTTGTAAGGATTCGAGAAAATCGACATCTGGATCAGTGTTTTTACTCGGAGGAGGCGCCATTGTGTGGAGGAGCGTGAAGCAGGGCTGCACAGCTGACTCTACTATGGAGGCTGAGTATGTGGCTGCGGCTGAGGCATCTAAAGAAGCGGTTTGGCTCCGCAAGTTCTTTAGAGACCTTAAGGTCATTCCGGGTGTTGACAAGCCTATCACACTTTACTGTGATAATACAGGGGCTATTGCCAACATAAGGGAATCTCGGCACCACAAGAGGACCAAGCACATCGATCGGAGATATCATATTATTAGAGGGCATGTGGAGACAGGACAAGTAGATGTATGTAAGATCGCGTCCGAGGACAACATCGCTGATCCCTTTACTAAGACTTTGGTGGCTAGAAGCTTTGAGAGGCATGTAGAGGCGATGGGGATGCGTAACATGGCACATCTGCTGGCTTAGGGCAAGTAGGAGATTGTTAGGAAATGCCCTAAGTATTAGAGACATTTTGATGTATTCATTTTGAACTGGATAATAAAATTATACATAGAGGTTATTCATTACATTGCTATCTGTCCTCGTCTTATTTACATGTTAAAGTAAATGTAAGCAAATATGGCTCACTGACTGCTTGTGTTAAAACTGTTAGAACGTTGCATGCAATGGACTTTTGTATGCGAGAAGACAATGTTCTAAAGTTAGCAGTCTAAATTATGGTCTGTAGTCTATGGGGTTAGACCGAGCATCTAACTCATGTTAAGACTATTATGTTTTCTAAAGCCTTAGAGGGGACGGTTTGTCTTGACTGTCTGGAGCTGGACTCCCAAGTAGAGACATGGATATGTTACTCGGTGGTGACATATTAGACTGGGACTAAAGCGTGATTTATCTACGTAGTCCGCTATGAGTGGATCAATCTGCTTTTGACGTTCATTATGCAATAACCTTAATCCTGAGTAAATGAACTACTTCATGTATATGACTTGTGTACTTTGATGTTCCAATGGCTAAAGCGTCTCAGAGGTAGTAAGCTTATAGACCGGTTCGTTGGGTGCATGACTTGTATACGATGAAGGGTTTGTTTGCAGATATCGGAATCATAGCTCTGAGGAGTTAAAGGTATCCTCTTAAAGGCATTATACTGAATGTGAAAATGGACAAGGCCTTGGGTCGTCTGCTGGGCGGATGACTTCTTATTCACATATGGTGAATAATCATTTTCTTAATTCGGTAGTATAATGGAACTTTAAGATAGCCTGATCAGTAGGATTAAACAGACTTTGACCTAAGGCTGATCATGGATATCATATGAGGGTTTTGCATACATGACAAGGTCATTGGATGGTAGCTCGTCACAGGCTTACGTAATACGATATATAATTGGGAGTTCAGTTTCAGGTTTATAGTGGTGTGACTCTGAAATTAGTGATCATATGATTGAGTTGTTCGGTAAAGAATGATGATCATATGGAATCACCGGAGCCCGATTATATATGTCCAATCAGTCCCTCTACTAGCTCCATATAATTCCTTAACGTTTGGCAAATTGATTTGTGTATGCTATTGGCTAGTTTATTATGCATGGATGGTGATGACACAGGATTAGGATGGTAGACAAGATTCTCTCCGGTTGGATTCAGATTTTGTTTTGGATAATAGAGTACACAATTATTCGAACTTCAAATAAAGTTGCCACGATTTTATTTGAGATTGGATTGGAGTTGTAGAAAATTATCCATGAGAACAAGAATATGAAACACAACCGTTTTGTGGAATTTGAAATTTGAATTTTGAAATTTGAAATTTGAATTTTGAAATTTGAAATTTGAATTTTGAATTTGAAATTTGAATTTGAAATTTGAATTTGAAATTCGAATTTGAAATTTGAATTTGAAATTTAAATTTGAAATTTGAAATTTGAAATTTGAAATTCAAATTTTGAATCACAGTCCAAGTAGGATTCGAATTTGTTGTGGAAAATCCACAAGGTTTGAAATTCGAATTTGAGTTGGATTTGGAGAGGATAATCTTGTTAGAATCCTACTTGAATTTTGAATCCAAATCCCAACAAAAGTGGGTGAATTTTTTTGAGGATAATCCTCAATGGAAAATTCGGTTTTTGTGGATAAGATTCAAGGGAAAATTCAAGTTTCAATCCTAGTTGAATTTGGATTCTCTCCTTCCCTAAAAGTGGCCGAAATTTTAGAGCCTTTATCCAAGGAAAATTCGGTTATTTTTTGGATAAGGTTGAGATAAGATTCAAGCTTGAAAATCCTAGTGGAATTTTTGATTCTCCCTTATCCATAATGGCCGAAATCTTTTGGAGGATTTTCTCCTTGTGAATTTCGGATTTTTTGGTTGAAAAAGGGAGATAAAATTCTAGTTAAAATCTTGTTAAGATTTGGATTGGATTTATCTTAGGAAAAACTGAATTTATTGTTAGGATTATCCTATGAAAAAATTCGGATTTTTTGGTTAAAGATAAGGGAGAAAATCTTTTCCTAGTCCAATTCGAATTCAGAGAATCACCTCATGCAGTTCTATAAATAGAGGTCTTGCCACTCCAGTTCTCTCAGACCACAGACTCTCAGGTGAGCAGGCTTATTGTTGCACAGCTCACCGTGACAATAAAGTTCTTTAGAGATCTGGGTGATCGGAAGAAGACTAGCAGTGCTAGCATACCGATCGAGGTTCAGAGTGCCCACACACTCAGCCATTCGGGAATTGGAGAATAGTAGAGAAGGCTAGTTGGTTGAAGCCTCCAGTCATTCTCCTCCTGCAAGATTGGCGTCCTTGAGGTATGAGTTTTAATTGTTGTTGGTTTATTGTATATGGCATCATGAGATATTTAACGATCTAAAATTTTTTATTGTTCCGCTACGCCACTCTGATACGTTTTTACCGATTTATTTACCTACAAAACCTGTGCAGATTCTGGCCAGAGAGGAGAAAGTACTTAGAAATAAAGTTATACCGCTCGTAAAGGTGTTGTGGCAGAATCATAATATAGAAGAAGCCACTTGGGAATGGGAAGAAGACGTGAGGAGAGACTTCCCGGGCTTGTTCTAATTTTCGAGGATGAAACTTTCGTAAGGGGGGTAGGTTGTGATGACCACCCTATACGTGTAAACTTAATTACTGTGCAACATGTAATTTTGTTTATAATGCAGTGCAAATTACCAATTGGATGCATTAAATGAGTACAGGATCGTTTAATTATTATTCATACAATGAAAGGGGCTAATGACAAGTACAATCGGTCCGCCTCGATATAAGTAAAAATACGCGTGAGACACGTCATATCTAGAAAACGGCCCAGATGGCCATTTCTTGACATAGAACAGATTAACTAGTGATCGGTACGGTCAGGCTGGTCGTCTGAGCACAATAGTAAAATCTTGCTTGATAAATATACCGTACCGAGGTTATAGTCGAGGTGACAATTTTCTTGACATGAAACTGGTGTATTTATAGTCAGGAGGCCTAATCGGGTCAATTGGGCATGAAATATGAGGTTTTGTTTGAGAGACGCACAGTATCAGGAAAGGATTCAAGATGACTTATTCTTAGCCCAAAACTGATATATTTAGTTTCAGAACGCTGAAACTGATCGGTTTAGCATAAAAGGTGATTTCTGGGTGGGAATCACACAGATACCAAAAACTGATCCGGACGACTCTAGATGGGCATAAAACTATTAAAACTAGATTCAGCACACCTAAATTAGTTAAGATAGCCTATGTCGGACATTTAGTATGAAAAAATTGTATTACGCGTGCGTAGTGTCGATATAGTGTAAGACGTAACCACAATACGGGAAATAAATAGTGAATAGTGATTGAGTGGGCTCATATGCATTAAAACCTAACCAAAAATATCTAGAAATAACTAGAATAAAAATCGGAAGCCATAGGTGCAATTTCGGATGAAAATTAGAACACTGCCGAGAAAAGATCGAAAATCACAGTAGAAAACTAGACTGCAAAGAAACCGACCCAATTAAATTGTAACCACTCCATACCCGGGTCCCATTGGATGGAAACTAGCTAGTTTGATTAGTTAGAAAACCCCATAAAGTAAAAATAAACAATGGAAAAATGGTACACCCAAAACCCCTTAAACAACAATTTATTTTCATCACCATACATCACCATTTCATATCAATTTGATAAAAAATTGGCCTTGTTCTTCCCAAGGTGTGCGACATTAAGGGGGGGCTGCACACATAAGAATTTGTCTCTTGGTTTAGACAAAATTTTGGGTTAATTTGGCTTGATTTGGTGAAGTTAATTATGCTTAGGTTTGCCTATATATAGGTGCCACCTCCCTTGCCCCTCATTTCCTTTCTTTTAGCTCCCAAAAGCCAAGTATTCTCCCTTCTCCTTGCAGCCAAAATTCACCACTTTCCCCTTAGCCAAACACCAAAATTTTCACACAAAACTCTTACACAAGGCTTGCTTACAAGGGTGCTTAGGAGTACACATCTTGAAGCTCATTTCGGTAAGGTCCTAGAACCAAGTTTCATTTGTGGTTTAGTGTTATGTTTGGTTCGATATTAAGAGCAAAATTTTTGTGTCCCCTCCCAGCTCACGTTGACCCCTCAACCCTTGGATCCCACGACTTTTTACTCACTCAAGCCTACCTCAGATTTGTGCTTGAATTGAAGCACACAAGGTATAAACCGAAAACCTTACCTCTTTGTGGTTAGTTGTTTCTAAGTTTTCGATCAAGAAGTTTATGTATATTTGTTTATGCAAATGGATTGCAATAAGTTTATTTTGATCCCTTAGCCTTCTATTTTCAAGTTGTGGTTGTGTGGTTATGTTTACATGTTTTTATGAATGGTTTGTGGATGAATGATGCATGGACGTGTTAGGGAAAAACTGGAAACAAATCTGTCCAGTTTTAGGGCTACGGATTTGGCTATTTTAGGACATGTTGTGGTCTGTTTTTGAGCAAATGTACAACACAAAACTTTAAGAAAATTTCGTTTGAGCATTTTTACGTCAAATAAAGCTCGACTAAAAATAGCTCTAATATAGGGTTTTACACAGTTTTTCAACTAGAGGTCAAAACAGGGGCCAAAATCTTGATTCCTAAAACGGCCTCAGATTTTCATTAAAATGACCAATTTAGAGTTCGAACCGGACTTCAGTCAAAACATGAAAGTTTTAGATCTCGACGAAACCTTAAAATTGGCTTTGTGGGTTTCAAAAATTTGATCGTTTTAGGCCCAAAACAGACCAGTTTTAAAAGTGTGTAAAAACTGGGGATTTTCATAAAACATTGGCCATGGGTTTTTATGATTTCAGACCCTTAGAGGTCAAACCAAGCTCCAAGATGCCCATGAGAGTTGTTCATCTCGTTAAGGACAAAAACTTTTATGTTTACCAATTTCATAAATAAAATCATTTCGAACAAGTTTTATATAGTTTTTCGAAGAAGGGTTCAAAAACCCCCTTAACAAATGAACACCAAAATGTGTTCTCCATTTTAAAAATGAAAATTGATTTTCGTAAAAATGCCCCCACATTCTAATGGGGTGCTAAGGGGTCAATTTTAAAGAATTATATTGCTCCAAAACTTTACAAAATTTTTCAAACGTTTTTCGTAAAACTGGTGAAGTAGCCCGGTTGGCTACCAAGCAAAACTGTAAAGTAACCAGATAGATGACTAGCCCAACTAGTCAATAGGCCTGACGTGAGTAAACCGGTTAGTAGACTAATCAGTTAAACAGTCCAAATGCTAGGTAACCTGATAGGTTACATAGTCCATGCGCTAGGTAACCCAATGGTTTACACAATCCAATACACAAAGAAGCCTGGTGGGCTACACCGTTCGCAAAACACGAGGTAACTAGTCAGTAGACTGACCAGCCAACTAGTCAAAGACTGAGTTTGAACGTGAAGGTGAGATACGTCGATTAACTTGTCAAGTAGATGAATTAATTAGTCTCGTTAGATACCAGTACTATCAAAGTAGAATAGCTAGGCACTGAGGAGCATCGGTAACCTATAATAGTAAGAAGTTATAGTCGCTAATGATTGAAGTGACTTAAAAACGAATATTAATGACAATACATTATGATTACAGGACGTTACTTATAAGTACATTGAGGTGAAGTACAAACTATTGGCTAATAAGTAAGTACAATTCTGCCTACAGTATGAATGAAAATGAATTTAAAATGGTTGTTTAAATTATGCTAAGTATTGCAGTATGGTGTGCTTGTTGCATGACACATAGGAAGTTCATAATCGCGTAGATTAATGAATATCATAAGATAAGGTGCCGTTACAACCCCATCGAGGTATGATTTAGGGATTAGCCCATATGGGCATTAGGCATGTTGATAATAGTTCTCACAATCAACAATTGGGTAATCAAATTAAGGGTGTCAGTATAATGGACCAAGTTGAGTCCATAAAGAAAATGAGTATGAATAAATGGGGCAATTGGCCCACGAGCGAAAAGCTCTCTATGGTCACAATGAATCCGATGATCTGAGCGCCATAGTACTGACACCAGGGCCCTTTAAATAAGAAAAGATAAATAATAATAAAGCATAAGTTGAGCATAACTGGTTCATGCATTGTTCACGGTATGTATTAGTTTTAGACACAGTATGCTTCCCAGTTGCATGACATAATAGGAAATGTTTCTGATGCTACATGATGTGATTGAATAACTTGCACTATGTGACATGCTACATGATATGTTCCTGTGTTCTACGTATATTGTAATGCGTGATACGCGTGATATATGGTTCATAGTTTACTGTGTCACTGTGTATGGCTTATGTTTTAAATCCAGTTTTGTGGATGATACGTTGTACTTACTGAGCATTAAAGCTCACATAGTATGTTCATATTGTAGGTAAGAGACCTGTAAGCTAAACACTGCAAGGCGATGACGGTGGCAGGGCGGATGTGAGGGTGAGGTTATCGATACCACCACCAGAGTTTACTTCTGCAAATTATTTTGAGAGCTTATTTTATGAATAATAATTTAACAGTTTGGCATTTTGTGGATGTATATGTTAATCCAAATTGTACTAAGATCTTTGTATGGTTTTAAGTATAAGTATGTAGTACGTAATTTGGTAAATACATTATTCAAAAAAAAATAATCCCTAAATTTTGACTATTTACAAGTAATAGTTTTCAAACGAAATAAGTAAAACAAGTGTTTGTAGTGACGGTTTGTGCCACCAGGGCACGGGTTGTCACAACCGGAACTCCTCGTTTTGTGTGCGCAAGTACAATACAATATAGACACAACCACAGTATAGGAAATGAATAGTAAATTGGTGTAGAATGGGCTCTTAGACAGTATAAATCAACTAGAAATCATCAGTACAAAAATCAGATTCAAAAAATTTGATTTCCAGGTGAAAATTAGAATACTGTCGAAAAAGAACTGAAAATCGCAGTAGAAAACTAGACTGTGAAGAGAGTAACACAGATGAATTTTTTTACCCCAAAACTGTGCGTCCCTAGCTAGAAAACTAGCTGGTTTTGCTGCACAAAAACCCCAAAAAGTGGCAAATAAAAAAATTGTGTAGGTTATGAGACAAAAATATTAAACAAGTCACATTTCTCCATCACCTTACACCATGCCATTTCTTTATTTTTTTCCCCTTTAAATGGCTGCAGCACACGGCCATAATGGATTGAAATTAGACAGAAATTTGTCCCCAAATTAGCTTAGGAAAAGCTTGATTTAGTGAGCTTAGGTTTAGTTAATGTTTGCTTAAGTTTGCCTTTAAAAGGATGACCATACCCTTAGCTTTGGTTTCTTCATTTTCACACTTCAAAAATTTCAACTCTCTCTTTCTCTTCTCTAGCTACTACTAACCACCCTCAAGCCCCAAAACCTCCATTTCTTAAGTCCAAAACACAGCCAAAAATTTACCAAAGGCCAACCTTCTCGAGCTTGTGTTAGAAGTCTTCAATTCCAAGCCATTTTAAGAGTACCAAGGGTAAGGTTCTAGATCAAAACTTTGTGGTTTTTAGTAGTGATATTTGAGTTGATATTAAGACATAAATTTTTGGTGTCTTGCTAGCACAAACCGACCCTTTCTCACCAAGAATCACACAGCCATTTTGGTCATCAAGCCTTGGTTCAAAATCATGCTTGGTTCAAAGCACAAAGGTAAAAATCGAAAACCCTACCTTTGGTGATTTAGTGATTTTAAGTTTTTAATCCAGAAATTTATGTGTATTTGTTTATGCATATGGGTTGTAATAAGTTTATTTTGAGTCCTTAGCTTTTCATTTTTAAGTTTATGTGATTGTAGTTGTGTTTACAAATTTTTATGAATGGTTATGGGTATGTGTGATGCAATGAACATTTAGGAAGTGGCTGGACACAAATCTGTCCCCAGGGAATAGCCACAGATTTTGGCCATTTTGACCCCCTTAGGATCTGAATTTGGGATTTGGTAAAACATAAAGTTTTAACGAAATTTTGATACGGTCGTTTTTGTGTCAAATAGCCCTTCGGCAAAAACGAAACTATGATAGGTTTTTTGACTAGTTTTCACTTGGTGCCCAAAACTGGGGCTGAAAAATCTGAGCCCAGACTTAGTCTCGGGTTTTGCTAAAAATGGACCATTTAGAGTCCGAACCGGACTTCAGGCTCAATATGAAAGTTGTAGAACACGTCGAGACCTTTAAGATAACCTATGAAAGTTTTAAGAATTTGGCAATTTCGGTCCTTAAACAGAGTCGTTTTCAAAACAACGTAAAACTGGGATTTTTTTTTTGTAAAAACTGGACACAATAGCCATGGGTTTAGTAAGATTAGGGCCGGTTAGAGTTAGATTTGAGCTCTGAGGTGGAAAAAATTGTTCATCTCATCGTGCATAAAAAATGTTATGTTTGCCATTTTCACAAACAAAGTCGTTTAGATCAAGTTTCAAAACAATTTTCGAAAGTGGTTCAAAAACCACCTTTAAAATACAACATCAAAAATGTATACACTTAAAAAATAAAAATGGTTTTCATAAAAATGTCCTCCACCTTCGAACGGGGTGATAAGGGGATGGTTTCAAAATAAAGAATTTTTCCCACGAATTCAACCAAACAATTTCAAAATAAAATAGTGTTAGTAGCCCGGTAGGCTACCACACCAAACAAGCCTTAGTAGCCCGGTAGGCTACCACCCGGTAGGCTACCACACCAAACGAGCCTTAGTAGCCCAGTAGGGTACCACACCAAACAAGCCATAGTGTCTCGATAGGCCACCACACCAACCAAGCCATAGTAGCCCGGTAGGCTACCACACCAAACAGGCAAAGTAACCCGGTCGGTTACTACACCAAGTTTATGCATAGTAACCTGGTAGGCTACATGATTAACAACACACGAGATAATAGGTTAGTTGACTGGTCGGTGACTAGTCAATGACCGTGTTCTGAACAACACTGTGGGGAATAATGATTAATTTATCAAGAAGACAATTAATCAACCAACGATAGAAGTTAGATGCCAAATCCGCAAGGAAGGCCAATAAGGTACCGATGGACCTCGGTACTACATAGAAACATAAGTAATAGTCACTAACAGTATTAGTGACTCAGCGAAGGTGCTGATAAGATACATTATTGATGACAGGTAGAAACCTGTAAATTGACAGAGGCGAGAGAACCTGTTGGCTTGCAATTTAGATAAGTACAACTCCGCCTACAGCATGAATGAAATGATTTTAAAATGATGTTTTACAGTAATGTTAAGTATGTATGCCATGCACACGCACTTGCACAACATAAGAGCACATAGTTTCATAATCAAATAGATTAATGAAAGAACCAGTTAGATGTCATATGTCCCTACCGCGTAGGATTAGGGATAGCTTAGAGAAGCATATGGCTAGAACAAATAAACAAGATGAAATTTAATAGGCGTGTCATACCAGCCTTTTCAGTTGAAGAGGTTCTCAAGTTAAAGTAAGTTAAAGTATAAAATTGAGCATCCGTTGATGGCTTTTTGGCTTTTTATGACCACGGGCGTTACCGAATGGTCTGTGCACATACGGTACTGACACACGGGCCCTAGGTAGACAAGATAAAGAAAGAAAATATATCGAAGCATAAATGAACAAAATCAGATCATGCATTGATCACAATATGCATTAGTTCATTATGGTTCTAGCTATCACAAGATACATTCAGTATAAGACATACTCTGTTATTCATAAAGTATGCGATGTTTTGTATTCAATGACATGATAAGTGATGATATGGTGCGTGATATGCTATATGGTATCTGTGGATGTCTTGCATGCTTATATGATTTTAAGTATGTAGTATGTTTAAACATGTTTTGCAGTTAACATGTTGTACTTACTGAGCGTAAAGCTCATAGAGTGTGTTCATGCTGTAGGTAAGCATCCTATAACTTAATCATTTATGGGTGATGACGGCGGCAGAGGCAGATGTGATACAAGGTTGTAGACGCACCGTAAGTTTTCTTCCGCATAGTTTTTGAGTACAGTATAATTTAGAACAGTAAACCTTATATATATATGAATAGTATATTTTGAATAGTAATAGTTAAATAGTATTTAATTAAACAGTTAGCATAAGTATGCATGTATAATTGAAATCCCGATGTTTTTAGATTCTGCATTATAGCAGTATACGTACGTGAATAGTAAATACATACGGTATATAAAAAAATGTCTAAATTTTATGGTATCATATTAAATAAGTATTAATGGTTTGCAAGAAAGTATAAGTATCACTTTAAAGATAAAGTACAAGTAATAATAGTCTTAAGTGACGTTCCGGACCGATAAGGGCTTGAGACATCACAGAAGTGCTTACAGTACCAGGGGTACTTGGACCAACATTAGCAGACTATTTTGGTTGTTGGTTCCTATTGCCCTGATTTTGGGTCCCCATGAAATTACCCTTCCTTTTATTGGGGTTCTACTGTCTCAGTTCGGTTCCCTGTCCAGGTCTCATTGACTAGTTAAAATGATTTTCCTATGATGCTTGATTTCCATCTTAGGTTTGCCAAGGCTGCTGTCTTTCTTTCTTTCTAGCTTCCTATAATTAAGCCCATTCTTCCTTTGCTCTCGCAAGATGGAATTCAACTCTTATTGCTCAAGTGACACAGTCAGCCACTGAGGCTGGTGGGGATGATCAGCTATCAACCAGAGCTGCAATCTCTAATCGAAACATCCTAATCATCTTCCTAATTCTATCCCTTCAGTAGGGACTAAATATGGGCATAGCCTCGATAATCGGTCGAATTTATGACATACTTCTGTCACTATCATGTTTCCCTGCTTAAGATTTTCAAATTCTTTTTGTTGTAGATCTAATGCAATAGGATCATAGTACTTCCGGTTGAATTCCTCCAAGAAGTCATTCGAGTTTCATCTCTTCTAAGGCAAACAGTCTCTCACCAATATTGGTGTGACAACCGGGAAATTCAGGCAATTCTCGGATGAAAATGTACAATTGTATGTATATAACAATTTGTACTATTTAAAGAGTGAAATAAATGTATTTATATTGTTTAGATTATATGAAAATGTTCTAACAATACTGACGAGTAAGAATTCAGTGTTGGAAAGATTCACTGAGTTGAAACGGGTGAAACGGTGTCAAAATCGGCATTGAAAACCCTAACTGAGCCAATAAAAGACGGTAAACTTCCGGGATTGATTTTGATCAAACGGAAGCAGATTAAATTGATCCGACTGCACAGGAGACCTCAGGAACACGCCGGGACGATTTCAGGAAAATTTCGGCTCGAACCGGCATCGGTCAAAAAGTAGTCGAATTAATATGAATAGTGAAAGTCAAAGTCAACTTTCACTTTTGCATTTATGACATCATAAATCTAGATTAATAAATGAAAGAAAATGGTGGTTGGTGGAATGAAAGGCCATGATTCATTTAGCTTTTGATCTAAAGGCCAAGATTTGGCCAAAATTCACCATTTTTAATTTTTGAAAATTATGGAAAGAAATGGTGTGAAAGATGTCTAATTCTCATTGGTGGAAGGCTAAATTAATTGGCCTTTGGTTTCATTAAGTCGGCAAAACTTTTACAAAGTGGCCGAAACCAAAAATTCAAGCCGAAAGCCATAACAAAAATTTACTAAGTTTTTCCCATGGTGTCTACGTGAGCTACCAAGGAGAACCAAGATTTTTCTTCAATATTTCTTCACAAAAAGAGTGACAAAGTGTTCCTTGAAGACAAAGGAAGCATTAAACCAAGGTAACTTCCTTTTTCACTTAACTTTTCATGGTTTTTTTTCAATAAAACCGTGGGTGAATAGTGATAGAAAGATGGAAAAATTTTGGTTGTTTTCCATTGAATTGATGTTGGGTTTTGTTAAGGATGTAATAAGGAAGAAAACCATGCAAATTGTGTAAAGAAAAACCGAAATTTTGTTGGTTTTTCAAGGGAAAATCCGTGGGTTACCTTGGGTAACCAATGAGAAAAGTTTGTGGTTTAATTTCTAACTTGCTTCCAAGTTTAATTTTGTGAAGAATAAAGCTTGTATTTCATTATGAAAAGCTTGAAAAAAATTCTTGGTATGCATTTCATAAAGTGGCTGTGGGGTTACTAAAGTTTGGAAGAAAAATTTTCATGGTTCTATGTGATAATTGGTTGATTGAAATTATGCATTTCAATATGCAAATGATGAATTTAAAATGGAAAGAATGAAACAAAATTTTTTTGGCATGTTTTCATTCTTTGGCCGTGGGTTGTATAAGGGTAAAAACCCTAAGAATTTGGTTGAAAATGCCAAGAAAATGGGCTTGAAAATGAGTTGAAAAAGTGACATTTGAATGGCCTAAAATGTGGTGAAAGTTTGACAAAATTTGGTTCGGTTTGGTTGTGAAAACCGAAACCAAATTAAGGGTAAATTGTGAAAAAATTTTGTTATGTGGGTGATAATGTGGAATTGGAATTTTGTGGGCTTTTATGTAAAAGTTTGGAAAACTTTTACATAAAATAGGCTTGTGGTATAGTACGTGGTAGGTACATACGGTTCGAGCCGTACCTAACGCCGGAAGCCTTAAAATTACGCCGAAATGCTGCCGAAATTTCGAAAACAGCATTTGGGGTAAAATGGAATTAAAAATAAAAAGTTTGGGGTCGGGTCGGAAACCCGAGTCCCTAACGGAAAAGTGAATAAGGAAAACCTAAGGGGCGGTTCATGAATAGTAACCCGTCCCCTTAAAAATGAAAAACGCGTGTGAGATTGAAAAACCGACCCCGAGGGGGGGGCGTTTTTGGAAATAAAATAAAGGTCCGAGTCGGGAACGGAAAACCCGAGCCTCGGAGACCTAGGTCGGGAAAGTCTAGATGAACGTTTTAAATACTAGTGAAACGTCCATTTGAGGCTCCGAAACGATAGAAAATCGCTAAACCGACGTAAGGGTCGGAATAGTGCTTCCCGAGGGTCGGGAAAGTGAAAAGTGGAAATAAAATAGAAATGAACCCGGTAATGATTAGAAAAGAGTCAGAAAAGTTCCTGAGAGCCAAAAATGCAGTCTGGATCAATAAAATTCCGTCAGGGGCAAAACTGTAATTTTACCAAAATACAGGGGCAAAATCGTAATTTTGTAAAAGTTGGGGGAAAATGGTGAAAATAATAAATAAAACCTAAAAAGTTATAAATAGGTTTTATTTAAGCTTTTTAATGAAAAATAAAAGCTATAAATGGGGAAAGAAATTAACAGACATAGTTTTGTCTGTAGGATCCCAAAATCGGCCTACAAGGAAGGCGATTCAAGATCCAAGAGAGAGAAAGGGAACAGTCTGATAAGGTAAGTTCAGACATTTACCTGTCTGCAACATATAGCAATATTGTGCTAACTTAAATGTACTAACTATAAGTTAGGTACATATGTGCTACGGGCACTATGATAGAATAGAGAGAGAGACGAAATGTGCTACGGGCACTATAAGAATGGGACACATGGTTAATTGTGCTTCGGGCACTAGAGCGAGATTAATAAAACTCACTCATCTAAAATTAAAATGTGAACCATTCCTAACCACGGGGCAATATGAAGTCACCGGGTTAGAATGTTAAAAAGTCGGTAATGAAACCACTTTCTGGCGTACCAGCCTTCCGTACAGGGAGGTACTATTTTGCCTTCGGGGCTATGAGATAAGGCTGTGGAGGTCAGCACTGATGTACCGCTCCCAGTCATGTACAATTTTGCCTTCGGGGCTATGAGATTAAGGCTGTGGAGGTCAGCACTAATGTACCGCTCCCAGTCATGTGCACTTAAATGGTACTGCCAACCTGAGCTCAAAACCAGAATGTAATCAAAGATAATGACCTAAAACTGAAACTGTGCCATAATTGAGCATAAGACAGTTTAGTGAGAGCACTAACATCGCGGTAGATGTACTAGTGTGAGACAGTGTTGTGGTCAAACTTACTATTCATCATGAATAGTAGTCAAAGTTACTATTTATGTATGAATAGTGGTCAAAGGTACTATTCACGATGAATAGTCTATTCATAGAAATTTTATTTCTTGCATGTTTGAACTTACTGAGCCTGTAGCTCACCATTTTTGCTAATGTTGCAGGTAAGCGACCAGCTCAGTAGCTTGTTTGACTGGATGCGGACGGGATGACGCGTGTCAAATGGGATAACTGGGCGAGGGATATGGTACTGCCAGAGTCTTCCCGCTGAGCGTTAAAGTGAAGGGAAAAAAAAGGGAAACAGTTCTTTTGTAATTATATATATTTTACAAAAGTACTGTATTATTTATATTACTTTGTACTTATCAACAAAGTAAATAGTGGAAGAAGATTTTATATGATGTTAAAGAAAAAAAAAATTTCCCCAAAAACGACATGATTTTAAAAGAGAGTGAGATAAGCCGGCGACCCACGAGAGTACAATCTATCGCAGTTAGCGATAAGCTCAACTATAATAGTATTGTATAATCTCTACGAGGGGCGGGCCGCCATAGTTGGTATCAGAGCGGGTTTACGGTTGGTGTTGTTTATAATTCCAACTGCTGCCACAGTTGGTATATCAGAGCAAGGTTTGCGACTGATTTGGTTTTGAATACCAACGGTTGTCACAGTTGGTATATCGGAGCAGTGTGACCATATCCCGATTTGACCCTTGGAGTTGAGACAGAGGGTAATCAAGCCGTTTCCTCTGACGCTCCAAGAGTTCGTGGTGACGATCAGGATGATTGAGAGAGAGATTCTGATCGAGCATCTGACGTAGAGTCGACGAGAGACGCTGGGTCAAGATGAAATGTTTGCACGCATCTTCGGGCCGAGAAGAATGATGAATGATCATGAGGCCGGACCGTCTAGACCACGAAGAGGTGATGACTCTGGTCAGGGAGTATTACCTAGGAGTGGTGATGACTCAGATGACACCGATGACGATGAGGATCCAGAAGAATATCCTCTAGTCCCAGATGCGGGGAATGAGTGACCAGTAGAGATGTGTATATGTACATAAGTAGCTTAGAGAGAAAAGCTCTTTTGTATAGACTTGTGGCCATTTTGTATAAACGGCCGATGTATATATGACTGGTGATGCCTATGTATGACATATAAATGTTTTGCTATGAATGAAATACCAAAATGATTATATGTTGTACGATGATGTGTTACGATGATGTGGCTTTACATTACCTTAAATTTCGTAAATTGATATAATTTTACGAATGCGGTTATGGAAAAGCTAACGGTGAATTATTGTGCCATAATAGGACAATAGCCAAGATGGTGGATTTGAGAAATCGACCAGAAGGACGAGAGCGACGTCCTGATATTATGGAGAGACTGGATCAGATACAAGCTTTATTAGAAGCTCAGATGCAAGAAAATGCGAATCTGAGGCGACGGGTAGAGGAGCTAGAACAGAGACAAGGCTCTGAGGGTACCCAAGTAGAACAGGAAGCTGAGGTAGATCCAGTTATTCCTCCAGCTGCGGTACATGAGAGAGCTCCTGAACCACAACCAGTATTGAATTTGGAACCCCTCTATGAAAGATTCAGGCGTATGAGGCCGCCAGAATTTGAAGGGTCTACAAATCCCTTAGAGGCTGAAGACTAGTTGTCATCATTACAAGTGATCATGGAGTTCATGAACCTAACCGATCGAGAGAAGGTTGCATGTGCGTCTTTTGTGCTGAGAAAAGATGCTCGGTTTTGGTGGGACACCGTACGAATGAGGAGAGACGTGTCTACCATGAGTTGGGCGGAATTTCTGGAAGAATTTAACCAGAAATATTACGACCCTGCATCTCTGAGACAGCAACAGAAAGAATTCTCAGAGTTGACACAAGGGAACATGTCGGTAAGCGAAGTCTGCCGAAAGTTCGATCAGCTATCCCGTTTGTGCCCTTATGTGGTCCCTACTGAGAAGGAAAAGATACAGAAAATGATCGGGATGTTTAGGCCAGAAATTGCTGCGTTAGTAGATACTGGACTAGTACCACCTACTTCTGTAGCAGACTGTATGAGTCGGGCCATTAGAGCTGAGTTCCATGTAGCTCGACAGAAAGAGGAAAGAGAGAAACACTGGGAGGCAAGGAAGAAGGAGAGGGCTTTGGCGAAGTCTACGCAAGTTGGTCAATCGAGCAAGCCTAGTCAGAATGCTAAACCAAGCCAGGGCAATAGTCAAGGATCCCAGCAAAATAAGAGAAAAGGGAATTTTTCTGGGAATCGCCAGGGCAATAATCGAAACCAACAGCAGAGAACAGCTGGTAATGCAGAGTCTAATGTGCAAAACTGCCTTACATGCGGGAAGAGACATTCTGGGCAATGCAGATTTGGGCCACTTGTTTGCTACGAATGTGGAAAGGAAGGCCATTACACCAGGAACTGTCCAAATAGGCAGGGTAGACAAGGCACTTCCCAACCGCACCAGACACGCCCACAAGCTCATTCCCTTCAAGCCAGAGTGGAAGAGTCACCAGTGAGGCCGCAACGCCAGGAGCGAATGTCACGTGCTGATGCTCGTGTGATGACCTACAGCAAGGAAGACGCAGAGGCAGGAACATCGAACGTGGTGACAGGTCAGCTTCCTATCGCAGTCATGTAGCCTCTGTACTATTTGATTCCGGTGCTACGCATTCATTTGTTTCCTATGCATTTGCTGATAAGATAGGACTTCCTAAGGATAATATGGGAAGGGTATTTAAGACAGCTTTACCTTCTGGGGAAGTATTGTTGTCCAGTTACTGGTTACCCTATGTACCAGTATATGTGGCAAATAGGGAACTATATGTTGAGTTGATCGTAATGGAGATCACGGATTACGATGTGATTCTAGGCATGGATTTCCTAGGGAAATACCAAGCTACGATCGATTGCCGAAATCGAAAGATAGTCTTCCAACCCGAGGAAGAAGAGAGTTTCGAGTATGTTGATACTTCTCGAAGACCCGGGAAGATGATCATCAGTTCGCTGAGAGCAAGCAAGCTGATAGCCAGTGGTTGCATGGGATATCTGGCATATGTGGTGGATACTACAGAGGAACAGAAGCTTCAACCTAAAGATGTTCCTGTGGTTAATGAGTTTCTTGACGTATTTCCAGAAGAGTTACCAGGGATACCTCCAAAGAGAGAAATCTTGTTCGAAATTGAGTTGATGCCTGGAACAGCACCTATTTCCAAAGCACCATACCGCATGGCTCCAGTGGAGTTGAAGGAGCTGCAGGTACAATTAAAGGAGCTTTTGGATAAGGGATTTATCAGGCCGAGTTTTTCTCCATGGGGTGCACCTGTGTTATTCGTCAAGAAAAAGGATGGAACATTCCGGCTGTGCATTGATTACCGGGAGTTGAATAAGGTTACGATCAAAAATAGGTATCCGTTACCTAGAATTGATGACCTATTCGACCAGTTAAAAGGCGCAGTGGTATTTTCCAAAATCGACTTATGATCAGGATATCACCAGCTGAGAATCAAAGAAAGTGATATTCCTAAGACGGCGTTTAGGACTCGTTATGGTCATTACGAGTTTCTTGTGATGCCATTTGGATTAACAAATTCGCCGACAGCGTTCATGGACTTGATGAACAGGATTTTTAAGGAGTATTTGGATACGTTTGTCATTGTATTCATTGATGACATTCTTATATACTCGAAGACTCAGGAGGAGCACAAAGAGCATTTGAGGATCGTGTTGAATACGATAAGGAAGCATCAACTGTATGCCAAATTCTCAAAATGTGAGTTTTGGCTGGATAGAGTACATTTCCTTGGACATGTTGTATCCCAGGAAGGTATTTCTGTAGATCCGACAAAGGTAGAGGCAATTAACCAGTGGCCTGCACCCAAGAGTGTGACTGAAATATGCAGTTTCTTGGGGTTGGCTGGTTATTATCGGTGATTTGTAGAGGGATTCGCGCGATTAGCTGCACCTCTTACTGCTCTTACACGCAAGGAAAGGAAGTACGAGTGGACTATGGAATGCGAAATAAGCTTCCAGGAGTTAAAGAGACGGCTGACAAGCGCACCAATCCTTACGCTTCCCACTGAAGGGGAGAAGTTTGTGATCTACAGTGATGCATCTAAAATAGGATTGGGAGCAGTCCTGATGCAAGACGGTAAGGTGATTGCCAATGCTTTCCGTCAATTAAAGGATCATGAAAGGAATTACCCTACGCATGACCTTGAACTTGCGGCAGTAGTGTTCGCACTTAAAATTTGGCAACACTATCTTTATGGAGCTCAGTGTCAGATTTTCACTGATCACCAAAGCCTGAAGTATTTCTTCACGCAAAAAGAGCTCAATATGCGGCAAAGGCGATGGTTGGAATTGGTGAAGGATTATGACTGTGAAATCCTATACCATCCAGGGAAGGCCAACCGTGTAGCGGATGCTTTAAGTAGAAAGTCTACCATATCGCACCAGCTACCAATAAACAGGCTTCCGAAGCCATTGCAGCAAGAGATAAATTCTTTGAACTTGGAGCTGATATCTGGAAGATTAGCTGCACTCCAAGTGGAATCATCGCTATTTGAGGAAATAAAGGAAGCTCAGAGGCGAGATCCAACAATGACGAGTTCTCAAGAAGGAATTTCCAAGGATGGAATGATCCTTTATCAAGGAAGGATAAATGTTCCAGCTGATGAAGAACTTAGAAGACGGATCATGTCAGAAGCCCATGAGACACCCTATTCGGTTCATCCTGGAGCTAGCAAGATGTATCAGGACTTGAAGTTACAGTTTTGGTGGAAAGGGATGAAGAACGATATAGCGAAATTCGTGAGCAGATGCATGACCTGTCAGAGAATCAAAGCGGAACATAAACATCCAGCAGGAAGATTGGAACCACTGGAGATTCCTGAATGGAAATGGGAACACATTACGATGGATTTTGTAATGGGACTCCCAAAAACACGAGAAGGTTATGACGCCATGTGACGACAAGAGAATTTTAGTGGTGTGACCTAGTTTAATCTAGGGTTTTCTATGAGTTCTGTAAGTAAGAATGTAAAGAAACACTATGGTTGTAATTAGACAAATTATAGTGTTGATAGAAATAAATAAATGTTTTGGAGGAAATTAAAATCTCCAAAAATAAGTAGAGAATAAAGTATATGAGTAAGAAAGTGAATTCAGGCCCAAAACGCTCAAAAAGGAGTAGTTTCGGTATCTGAACAGTATAAAGATAAGAATATGGCAAGTCAAAGTAAGAGCACAGTAAGAAAAGTACAAATATATGTATATAATTATTTGTACTATTTAAAGAGTGAAATAGATGTATTTGTATTGTTTAGAATATATTAAAATGTTCTAACAATACTGACGAGTAAGAATTCAGTGTTGGAAAAAATTCACTGAGTTGACACGGGTGAAACGGTGTCAAAACCGGCATTGAAACCCTAACCGGAGCTCAAAAAGACGGTAAACTTCCGGGATCGATTTTGATCAAACGGAAGCAGATTAAGTTGATCCGACTGCACAGGAGACCTCAGGAACACGCCGGGACGATTCCAGGAAAATTTCGGCTCGAACCGGTATCGATCAAAAAGTAGTCGAATTAATGTGAATAGTGAAAGTCAAAGTCAACTTTCACTTTACTAATTATGACATCATAAATCCATTTACCAAATGGAAAGAAATATGGTGTTAGGTAGGATGAATGGCCATGATTTAATTTGCTTTTGATCTAAAGGCCAAGATTTGGCCAAAATTAACCATTTTTAATTTTTGAAAAAGGTGGAAAGTATTAGGGTGAAAGGTGTTGAAATTTGATTGGTTTAGAGCCAAATTAATTGGCTTTCTTCCATGCATAAGTCGGCCACTTTTGTATCAAAAGGCCGAGACCAAATTTCAAGCAAAAACGAAGAGAAAAATTTGCTAAGTTTTTCTTCCATGGGAGCCGTGGGTGACCAAAGGAAAACCAAGTAATTCCTTCAAGTTTTCTATACAAAAAGTGTGGCAAAACATCACTTGAAGACAAAGGAAGAAAGTGAATAAGGTAACTTCCCTTGGATTGAAATTTTTCTTGGTTTTTCTTCATGAAAACCGTGGGGTGAATAGTGAATTAAGATGGAAAAGTTTTGGTTGTTTTTCATTAAGTTGATGATGGGTTTTGTTATGGGTGTAATGAGGAAGAAAACCATGCAATTGGTTTAAAGAAAAAGCAATTTTTGGTTGGTTTTCCGAAGGAAAACCCGTGGGTTACCATTGGTAAGCAATGAGAAATTTGTGTGATTTATGTGTTAACATGCTTTTAACTTATGTTTTGTTAAGAATAAAGCATGAATTTCACTATGGAAAAGCTTGGAAAAATTTTGGTGTTCATTTACTCAAAGTGGCCGTGGGTTTACTTAAGGTTTTGGTGAAAATTTTGCATGTTTCATATGATGTTTGGTTAATTGAAATCATGCATTTTATGATGTGAATAATGAAATTTTTGATTGAAAGCATGAAACAAAAATGATGGCATGTTTTTCACTAATGAGGCCGTGGGTTTAAGTGTTTAAAAACCCTAAGAATTTAGTTGAAAAGTACAAGGAAATGGGCTTGAAAAAGTGTTAGAAAAATGGCATTTAATAGCCTAACAAGTGGTTGAAAAGTTTGAGAAACTTTGGTTCGGTTTGGTGGTGAAAACCGAAACCAAAACTAAGGGCAAAATTGTGAAAAAATTTTGTAATGTGGTTAAAAATGTGAAATTGGAATTTGTGAGCTTTTATGTAAAAGTTTGGAAAACTTTTACATAAAATAGGCTTGTGGTATAGTACGTGGCAGGTACATATGGTTCGAGGCGTACCTAACGCCGGAAGCCTTAAAATTACGCCGAAATGCTGCCGAAATTTCGAAAACGGCTTTCGGGGTAAAATAGGAATTAAAAATAAAAGTTTAGGGTCGAGTCGGAAACCCGAGTCCCTAACGGAGAATTGAATAAGGAAAACCTAAGGGGTGGTTCGTGAATAGTAGACCGTCCCCTAAAAATGTAAAATGAGAGTGAAACGGAAAAAAAAAAACCGACCCCGAGGGGGGGGCGTTTTTGGAAATGAAATAAAGGTCCGAGTCGGGTACGGAAAATCCGAGCCTCGGAGACCTAGGTCGGGAAAGTCTAGATGAACGTTTTAAATACTAGTAAAACGTCCATTTGAGGCTCCGAAACGATAGAAAATCACTAAACCGACGTAAGGGTCGGAATAGTGCTTCCCGCGGGTCGGGAAAGTGAAAAGTGGAAAAATAATAGAAACGAACCCGGTAATGATTAGAAAAAGGTCAGAAAAGTTCCTGAGGGCCAAAAATGCAGTCTGGATCAATAAAATTCCGTCAGGGGCAAAACTACAATTTTGCCAAAATATAGGGGTAAAATCGTAATTTTGTAAAAGTTGGGAAAAATTGGGGAAATGATAAATAAAGCCCAAAAATTTGTAAATAGGTTCTATTTAAGCTTTTTAATGAAAAATAAAAGCTATAAATGGAAATGAAATTAACAGAGAAAGTTTGTCTGTAGGATCCAAAAATCGACCTACAAGGAGGGCGATCAAAGATCCTAGAGAGAAGAAGAGAAGAGATTGATAAGGTAAGTACGGACATTTAATTGTCTACTCACGAATGGACTTACCATAAAGTTGTGTTATATATATACACATTTAAGCTATTCAGTTGTGACATGATACTAACATGTTCACGAGAATAGTAAGCAAGATTAGAAAAAGAAAAGAGAAATAAGTTAAGTCAATTAATAAGACTTAAAAGTTAAGGTTGGCGTACCGGCCTCCCCAGTTGTGAGGTTCCCAGATAGCCTCCACCCCAGAAGTGTGGTGCTGCCTCGTTAATAATGAGGTAGTTTATGGCTTAACTTCCTACCTCCACCCCAGAAGTGTGGCGCTGCCTCGTTAATAATGAGGTAGTTTATGGCATGACTTACTACCTATAAGGTCAGTAGTCCAGAGATGACCTTAGGGTTGACCGGTGGGTCGCTCCCCTGATCCTCTATTGGTCTGCGCGCACTAGGTACGTCCAACCACGGGCCCACAAGTGAAAGATTAAGCAGATGAAGTAAAGCAAAGAAAAGAAAGAAATAGAATAGAAAGAACAAGTAGTATAGGACTAAAGAAAATAATTAGTCCTAAGTTGACTAACCCTAGAGTGGTGTATTCAGCTTATTTACTTGTATGTATGTTTGTACTTACTGAGCTTTAGCTTATTAGTCTATTCGTGCTGTAGGTAATAAAGGAAAACAAATAGCAGTATGAAGCAAGAGTAGCGGACTGGCAGGCAGATCCCAGCGATGTCATGGACGGGTTATGGTTCCGTTTCGTAGAATTCCGCTGTACTCAAGGTGTAAAAGAAAGAAAGTGTAATAGTGAGATATATGTATAAAGACAAGACAAGAGTGTAGTATGTAAAGTAGTGAAACAAGCTTAAAAGTATGTTTCTATTTTTACGTACTTTAAAGTAACAAGACTCCAAAATATATTTTGGGAAAAAGTATTAAGAAGTACGTATATATTTATGTATACACAATTTTCAAGAATTAGTAGTTTCCCCCAGTTAAAGAAAAAAAAATATTCCTAGTTTTTCAAGAACAAATCTTTTAAACCCCAAGGAGAAGAAAGCTATAGAAACAAGCAAGCTAAGTAAGACTAAGCAAGGAATAAAGAAATCAAGCAAGATAAGGTGGATGACCTAAGCTAGAGGGGTCGCCCACAAGAGTTGGTATCAGAGCGAGCGGTTCTACTATCGACCTTCCATGACATCTCAGCATCTGCACCTGCTCAGTCCAAGTAAGTTAATTTTAGATAATCAATATCTAATTTAGCACTAAACCATGTCGCTATTGTTATAGGTCAGACACAGCAACATGGTTCGCACACGAGCTGAGCAAGCTCAAGAAGCAGACTTAGCCGCTGTCCTAGCCAACATACAAGCTCGGCTAGAGGCACAAGAAACACAGAACCAGAGACTGCAAGAGTTACTGGAACAGAGGAATGGGGCCCAAGCGAATTTCCCTCCACCTCAAGCACCAGTACCGGAGCCACAACCAGCTCCTGAACCAGTAGCACCACCAGTCCGAATGGTACCTGAAGTAGCAATAGGTGCCCGAGCTGGAGCCAACCAGGGATCATTGTATGAACGGTTCCGAAAGATGAAGCCAAAAGAGTTTGAGGGATCTATAGAACCCTTAGAGGCTGAAGAGTGGTTAGCTTCACTACAGACCATTTTTGAGTTTATGGACCTAACAGACCAAGAAAAGGTCCTTTGCGCCTCCTGCATATTAACGAAGGATGCTCGTTATTGGTGGGAGACAGTAAAGATGCGAAGGGACGTTAGAAGGATGACCTGGAATGACTTCCTGGGAGAATTTAACAGGAAGTATTTCAACCTTGACACCCTACGAGCTCAACAAAGAGAGTTCGATGAGCTGAGGCAAGGCGAGATGACAGTGACCGAAGCCTGCCGCAAATTCGACAGATTAGCTCGACTGTGTCCACATTTGGTACCCACAGAAGAAGAGCGGGTACGGAGGATGATCAATGTGTTCCGACAAGATATAGCCCTAAATGTGGAAAGTGGCGAGACCCTGCCAACCACTGTAGCGGACTGTGTAAGCAGAGCTATGAGGGCCGAGAATCGTCTGAACCGAGTTAAGGAAGAAAGAACAAAAGTCTGGGAGGAGAAGAAGAAAGAAAGAGATCTTGCGAAGCAGACTCAGAAGAACAACCAAGCTGGCCAAAGTAATAAATCTGGTCAAGGAATAAAGCCTGGTCAGAAAAATAACCAGAACCAGCAGAACACCAATAAGCGAAAGGGAAACCCAAATGAAAATTGGGGCCAAAATACTCGCAACACTCAGCAAAGGCAAGGCTTAGAAGGAGTACAGAACCGACAGCCATGCCCAAAATGTGGAAGATTGCACAAGGGCGAGTGCAAGCTGGGGAATACCGCATGCTTTGTTTGTGGTAGAGAAGGCCATTATGCTAGAGTCTGCCCATCCAACCAACAGAACCAGCCGGGATCCTTTCAGTCCCGACAGACGAGCCAGGTCCATGCTATACAAGGATCGCATACTCAACCTGGACGCCAAGAAAGTATACCAAAGACCGAGGCACATCTATTAGCCTACACCAGGGAAGATGTAGAGGCAGGCACCTCGAATGTGGTGACAGGTCAGCTTCTTGTCGCCCAAAGCCCTGCACTTATTTTATTTGACTCCGGTGCATCGCATTCATTTGCCTCACTTAGCTTTGTAGAAAGAGTTAGTCATGCCAAGGATAAAATTGGCCAAGTGTTTAAAACCACCTTACCGTCTGGTGAGGTATTATTATCTGATTACTGGTTACGTCACGTGCCAGTAATTGTTGCTAATAGGGAGTTGTACGTTGACTTAGTCGTCTTAGAGTTAGTCGATTATGACGTTATCCTTGGAATGGATTTCCTTGCAAAATATCAAGCGACCATTGACTGTCGACGACGAAAAGTAGTGTTCCAGTTTGGAGAAATAGACCAGTTTGAGTATCAGGGGCATTCTCAGAAGCAGTCGAAAATGCTGATCAGTCCCCTGCGGGCAAGAAAGCTGATATCTAGTGGCTGTACCGGATATCTAGCTTATGTCAAGGACACCACCAAGAAGGTAGAACTACAACCGAACGAGGTACCAGTGATCAACGAGTTTGTGGAGGTATTTCCAGAAGAATTACTAGGACTTCCTCCTGATCGAGAGAGTACCTTCGAAATCGAGTTGCTGCCAGGAACGTCTCCGATTTCAAAGGCCCCTTATAGAATGGCACCGGCCGAGCTTAAAGAATTACAAGCTCAGCTGAAGGAGTTGTTAGAGAAAGGTTTTATACGGCCTAGTTATTCGCCGTGGGGAGCTCCAGTTCTCTTCGTGAAGAAAAAGGATGGAACCCTCCGAATGTGCATAGATTATCGTGAGCTCAACAAAGTCACGATCAAGAATAAATATCCTCTACTAAGGATCGATGATTTATTCGATCAGCTAAAAGGAGCCACCGTCTTCTCGAAGATTGATCTTCGATCCGGCTATCATCAGTTAAAAATTAAAGAAAGGGACATTCCAAAGACCGCGTTCCGAACACGGTATGGGCACTACGAATTTCTCGTTATGCCTTTTGGATTAACGAATGCACCAGCCGCTTTTATGGATCTGATGAATCGAGTATTCAAGGAATTTTTAGACCAGTTTGTCATTGTGTTTATCGATGACATCCTTATATACTCGAAAGATTGGAAGGAGCATGAGAAGCATCTTCGGATTGTGTTACGCACTCTGAAGGAGCATCAGCTATATGCAAAGTTCTCCAAATGTGAATTTTGGCTAGGTAAGGTCCACTTCTTAGGACATGTCGTTTCCAAACACGGAATTTCAGTAGACCCAACAAAGATCGAAGCGGTAAGCAAGTGGTCTCCTCCAAAGAATGTAACCGAGATCCGGAGTTTTCTCGGATTAGCGGGCTATTATCGAAGATTTGTAGAGGGATTTGCCAGATTAGCTGCCCCTCTCACTGCTCTCATATGCAAAGAGAAGAAGTTCGAGTGGACAAAGAAGTGTGAAGAAAGCTTTCAAGAGTTGAAGAATTGGTTGACCAGTGCTCCAATTCTCACAATTCCAAAGGATGAAGGAGACTTCGACATTTATAGCGATGCCTCCAGGACAGGTCTAGGAGCTGTACTGATGCAGGATGGAAAAGTAATAGCCTATGCATCAAGGCAACTCAAAGAGCATGAAAGGAACTATCTGACTCACGATTTGGAGTTAGCAGCCGTCGTATTTGCTTTGAAGATATGACGACATTACCTATATGGAGTTCGGTGCAGAATCTTCACCGACCACCAGAGCTTAAAGTATTTCTTTACTCAGAAAGAGCTTAACATGAGACAAAGAAGATGGCTGGAGTTGGTAAAAGATTACGATTGTGAGATCTTATATCACCCCGGTAAGGCAAATAGAGTAGCAGACGCGTTGAGTCGTAAATCAACGATGCCAGAGCAAATAGCCATCGATAAGCTGCCCAAGCCACTTCAACATGAGATCTCCTTGTTGGGAGTAGAGATAATTTCAGGAAAATTAGCAGCAATGCAACTCAAACCAACAATTCTTGAGGAGATTAAAGAGGCTCAAGAGCTAGATGCTGCTTTCAAAAGGCTTAAAGAAAAAGCCTCTAGGAATGACAGGTCAGAGTTCCACCTCTCCAAAGACGGAACTTTACTCTTCCAAGGAAGAATCTGTGTACCAGATGAAGAAGTTTTGAAGAAAAGAATCCTGACAGAGGCCCATGACACTCCATATTCAGTGCATCCGGGCAGTACGAAAATGTATCAGGATCTAAAGCAGCACTTTTGGTGGAAAAAGATGAAGAATGACATTGTTAAACACATCAGCAGTTGCTTAACATGTCAAAGAGTCAAAGCAGAGCATCAACGGCCAGCCGGAGAGCTGCAGCCACTAGAGATTCCAAAGTGGAAGTGGGAGCATGTAACCATGGATTTTGTGGTCGGGCTACCCAAGACAAGTGAAGGATTTGACATGATATGGGTAGTGGTGGATCGATTGACCAAATCTGCTCACTTTATACCCGTAAAGATGACATACACATTAGAGAAATTCACAGAATTGTACATTGCCAACATTGTGAGATTACATGGAATACCGACAACAATAGTGTCAGATCGTGACAGTCGGTTCACATCCAAATTCTGGAAAAGTGTACAAGAGGCAATTGGCTCTGAACTAAGATTCAGCACTGCATTTCATCCTCAGACCGACGGACAGTCTGAGCGTACGATCCAAACGCTAGAAGATATGCTTCGTGCTTGTATTTTAGATTTCAAGGGAGCCTGGAACAAGAAGCTGCCGTTGATAGAATTCTCCTACAACAACAGCTATCAAGCGTCCATCGGGATGGCTCCTTATGAGGCATTATATGGACGAAAGTGTAGATCTCCCATTCACTGGTATGAACTCAGGGAGAAAGAACTTCATAAAACCAAGTTTATCCAAGAAACGATAGACGCGATCCAAAAGATTCAGCAGAGAATGAAAACTGCACAAAGTCGTCAGAAAAGCTACGCAGATAAAAGACGAAGATTCCTAGAGTTTAACGAGGGTGACTTCGTATTCTTAAAAGTAGCACCAATGAAAGGTGTCATGCGTTTTGGAAAGAAAGGAAAGCTGAGCCCAAGATACATAGGACCTTTCCCAATTATTAGCCGGGTTGGGAAAGTAGCCTATAAGATAGCTTTGCCACTGGAATTATCTTCAGTGCATAATGTCTTTCATGTATCTATGCTAAGAAAGTATATCTCGGACCCTTCACATGTCCTAGATTATGAGCCAATCCAAGTTCGAGAGGATCTCTCTTACGAAGAGCAACCAGTGCAAATACTTGCTCAAGAAGAGAAGATATTAAGAAATAAAAGCATCCCGCTGGTCAAAGTTCTATGGAAAAATCATAATATAGAAGAGGCTACGTGGGAAAGAGAAGATGAGATAAGAGCCAAGTATCCCCACCTGTTCTGATTTTCGAGGACGAAAATTTTTAAGGAGGGGTGAATGTGATGACCAGAGAATTTTAGTGGTGTGACCTAGTTTAATCTAGGGTTTTCTATGAGTTCTGTAAGTAAGAATGTAAAGAAACACTATGGTTGTAATTAGACAAATTATAGTGTTGATAGAAATAAATAAATGTTTTGGAGGAAATTAAAATCTCCAAAAATAAGTAGAGAATAAAGTATATGAGTAAGAAAGTGAATTCAGGCCCAAAACGCTCAAAAAGGAGTAGTTTCGGTATCTGAACAGTATAAAGATAAGAATATGGCAAGTCAAAGTAAGAGCACAGTAAGAAAAGTACAAATATATGTATATAATAATTTGTACTATTTAAAGAGTGAAATAGATGTATTTGTATTGTTTAGAATATATTAAAATATTCTAACAATACTGACGAGTAAGAATTCAGTGTTGGAAAAAATTCACTGAGTTGACACGGGTGAAACGGTGTCAAAACCGGCATTGAAACCCTAACCAGAGCTCAAAAAGACGGTAAACTTCCGGGATCGATTTTGATCAAACGGAAGCAGATTAAGTTGATCCGACTGCACAGGAGACCTCAGGAACACGCCGGGACGATTCCAGGAAAATTTCGGCTCGAACCAGTATCGGTCAAAAAGTAGTCGAATTAATGTGAATAGTGAAAGTCAAAGTCAACTTTCACTTTAGTAATTATGACATCATAAATCCATTTACCAAATGGAAAGAAATATGGTATTAGGTAGGATGAATGGCCATGATTTAATTTGCTTTTGATCTAAAGGCCAAGATTTGGCCAAAATTAACCATTTTTAATTTTTGAAAAAGGTGGAAAGTATTAGGGTGAAAGATGTTGAAATTTGATTGGTTTAGAGCCAAATTAATTGGCTTTCTTCCATGCATAAGTCGGCCACTTTTGTATCAAAAGGCCGAGACCAAATTTCAAGCAAAAACTAAGAGAAAAATTTGCTAAGTTTTTCTTCCATGGGAGCCGTGGGTGACCAAAGGAAAACCAAGTAATTCCTTCAAGTTTTCTATACAAAAAGTGTGGCAAAACATCACTTGAAGACAAAGGAAGAAAGTGAATAAGGTAACTTCCCTTGGATTGAAATTTTTCTTGGTTTTTCTTCATGAAAACCGTGGGGTGAATAGTGAATTAAGATGGAAAAGTTTTGGTTGTTTTTCATTAAGTTGATGATGGGTTTTGTTATGGGTGTAATGAGGAAGAAAACCATGCAATTGGTTTAAAGAAAAACCAATTTTTGGTTGGTTTTCCGAAGGAAAACCCGTGGGTTACCATTGGTAAGCAATGAGAAATTTGTGTGATTTATGTGTTAACATGCTTTTAACTTATGTTTTGTTAAGAATAAAGCATGAATTTCACTATGGAAAAGCTTGGAAAAATTTTGGTGTTCATTTACTCAAAGTGGCCGTGGGTTTACTTAAGGTTTTGGTGAAAATTTTGCATGTTTCATATGATGTTTGGTTAATTGAAATCATGCATTTTATGATGTGAATAATTAAATTTTTGATTGAAAGCATGAAACAAAAATGATGGCATGTTTTTCACTAATGAGGCCGTGGGTTTAAGTGTTTAAAAACCCTAAGAATTTAGTTGAAAAGTACAAGGAAATGGGCTTGAAAAAGTGTTAGAAAAATGGCATTTAATAGCCTAACAAGTGGTTGAAAAGTTTGAGAAACTTTGGTTCGGTTTGGTGGTGAAAACCGAAACCAAAACTAAGGGCAAAATTGTGAAAAAATTTTGTAATGTGGTTAAAAATGTGAAATTGGAATTTGTGAGCTTTTATGTAAAAGTTTGGAAAACTTTTACATAAAATAGGCTTGTGGTATAGTATGTGGCAGGTACATATGGTTCGAGGCGTACCTAACGCCGGAAGCCTTAAAATTACACCGAAATGCTGCCGAAATTTCGAAAACGGCTTTCGGGGTAAAATAGGAATTAAAAATAAAAGTTTAGGGTCGGGTCGGAAACCCGAGTCCCTAACGGAGAATTGAATAAGGAAAACCTAAGGGGTGGTTCGTGAATAGTAGACCGTCCCCTAAAAATGTAAAATGAGAGTGAAACGGAAAAAAAAAAAACCGACCCCGAGGGGGGGGCGTTTTTGGAAATGAAATAAAGGTCCGAGTCGGGTACGGAAAATCCGAGCCTCGGAGACCTAGGTCGGGAAAGTCTAGATGAACGTTTTAAATACTAGTAAAACGTCCATTTGAGGCTCCGAAACGATAGAAAATCACTAAACCGACGTAAGGGTCGGAATAGTGCTTCCCGAGGGTCGGGAAAGTGAAAAGTGGAAATATAATAGAAACGAACCCGGTAATGATTAGAAAAAGGTCAGAAAAGTTCCTGAGGGCCAAAAATGCAGTCTGGATCAATAAAATTCCGTCAGGGGCAAAACTGCAATTTTGCCAAAATATAGGGGCAAAATCATAATTTTGTAAAAGTTGGGAAAAATTGGGGAAATGATAAATAAAGCCCAAAAAGTTGTAAATAGGTTCTGTTTAAGCTTTTTAATGAAAAATAAAAGCTATAAATGGAAATGAAATTAACAGAGAAAGTTTGTCTGTAGGATCCAAAAATCGACCTACAAGGAGGGCGATCAAAGATCCTAGAGAGAAGAAGAGAAGAGATTGATAAGGTAAGTACGGACATTTAATTGTCTACTCACGAATGGACTTACCATAAAGTTGTGTTATATATATATACACATTTAAGCTATTCAGTTGTGACATGATACTAACATGTTCACGAGAATAGTAAGCAAGATTAGAAAAAGAAAAGAGAAATAAGTTAAGTCAATTAATAAGACTTAAAAGTTAAGGTTGGCGTACCGGCCTCCCCAGTTGTGAGGTTCCCAGATAGCCTCCACCCCAGAAGTGTGGCGTTGCCTCGTTAATAATGAGGTAGTTTATGGCTTAACTTCCTACCTCCACCCCAGAAGTGTGGCGCTGCGTCGTTAATAATGAGGTAGTTTATGGCATGACTTACTACCTATAAGGTCAGTAGTCCAGAGATGACCTTAGGGTTGATCGGTGGGTCGCTCCCCTGATCCTCTATTGGTCTGCGCGCACTAGGTACGTCCAACCACGGGCCCACAAGTGAAAGATTAAGCAGATGAAGTAAAGCAAAGAAAAGAAAGAAATAGAATAGAAAGAACAAGTAGTATAGGACTAAAGAAAATAATTGGTCCTAAGTTGACTAACCCTAGAGTGGTGTATTCAGCTTATTTACTTGTATGTATGTTTGTACTTACTGTGCTTTAGCTCATTAGTCTATTCGTGCTGTAGGTAATAAAGGAAAACAAACAGCAGTATGAAGCAAGAGTAGCGGACTGGCAGGCAGATCCCAGCGATGTCATGGACGGGTTATGGTTCCGTTTCGCAGAATTCCGCTGTACTCAAGGTGTAAAAGAAAGAAAGTGTAATAGTGAGATATATGTATAAAGACAAGACAAGAGTGTAGTATGTAAAGTAGTGAAACAAGCTTAAAAGTATGTTTCTATTTTTACGTACTTTAAAGTAACAAGACTCCAAAATATATTTTGGGAAAAAGTATTAAGAAGTACGTATATATTTATGTATACACAATTTTCAAGAATTAGTAGTTTCCTCCAGTTAAAGAAAAAAAAAATATTCCTAGTTTTTCAAGAACAAATCTTTTAAACCCCAAGGAGAAGAAAGCTATAGAAACAAGCAAGCTAAGTAAGACTAAGCAAGGAATAAAGAAATCAAGCAAGATAAGGTGGACGACCTAAGCTAGAGGGGTCGCCCACACGCCATTTGGGTTATTGTGGATAGACTGACCAAGACGGCACTGTTCATAACTGTCAAGATGACTTTTTCGCTGGAAAAGTTTGCTCAGCTGTACATAACTCATGTCGTCAGACTACATGGAGTACCAAAATCCATTGTATCAGATCGAGACGCACGATTCACTTCGAATTTCTGGAAGTGTGTGCAAGAGGCCATGGGTACTGAATTGAGACTCAGTACGGCTTTTCATCCGCAAACAGACGGGCAGTCAGAGCGGACAATTCAGACGTTAGAGGACATGCTTCGAGCTTGTGTTATGGATTTTGCGGGAAATTGGAACGAGAAGTTACCATTGATTGAATTCTCGTACAATAATAGTTACCAAGCTTCGATAGGCATGGCACCTTACGAGGCTTTATATGGACGGAAGTGCAGATCACCATTACATTGGTACGATTTGCGAGAAAAGCAGTTGCATAAGATGGACTTTTTAAAAGAGACTTCCGATGCAGTTGCTAGAATTCAGCGTCAAATGAAAATTGAGCAAAGCCGACAAAAGAGTTATGCGGACAAGAGGCGGAGATCCTTGGAGTTTGACGAAGGAGACTTCGTGTTTCTCAAGGTATCGCCTATGAAGGGAATTATGCGTTTCGATAAGAAGGGCAAACTAAGTCCAAGATATATTGGGCCTTATGAAATTATCGAACGCATTGGAAAGGTCGCTTACAGATTAGCGCTACCCCCAGAATTGTCGGCAGTGCATAACGTATTTCATGTGTCGATGCTGAGAAAGTATATACCAGATCCGTCCCATGTGTTGAAGCATGAGCCTATTCAAATCCACGAGGATTTGACATATGAGGAATAGCCTATTCAAGTACTAGCTCGTGAAGAGAAAGTATTGAGGAATAAGGTGATCCCACTAGTGAAGATTTTGTGGAAAAATCACAATATTGAAGAAGCTACGTGGGAACGAGAAGACGAGATAAGGAAATTATACCCCCATTTGTTCTAATTTTCGAGGACGAAAATTTTATAAGGAGGGGTGAATGTGACAACTGGGAAATTCAGGCAATTCTCGGATGAAAATGTACAATTGTATGTATATAACAATTTGTACTATTTAAAGAGTGAAATAAATGTATTTATATTGTTTAGAATATATGAAAATGTTCTAATAATACTGACGAGTAAGAATTCAGTGTTGGAAAGATTCACTGAGTTGAAACGGGTGAAACGGTGTCAAAATCGGCATTGAAAACCCTAACCGAGCCAATAAAAGACGGTAAACTTCCGGGATTGATTTTGATCAAACGGAAGCAGATTAAATTGATCCGACTGCACAGGAGACCTCAGGAACACGCCGGGACGATTTCAGGAAAATTTCGGCTTGAACCGGCATCGGTCAAAAAGTAGTCGAATTAATGTGAATAGTCAAAGTCAAAGTCAACTTCACTTTTGCATTTATGACATCATAAATCTAGATTAATAAATGAAAGAAAATGGTGGTTGGTGGAATGAAAGGCCATGATTCATTTAGCTTTTGATCTAAAGGCCAAGATTTGGCCAAAATTCACCCTTTTTAATTTTTGAAAATTATGGAAAGAAATGGTGTGAAAGATGTCTAATTCTCATTGGTGGAAGGCTAAATTAATTGGCCTTTGGTTTCATTAAGTCGGCAAAACTTTTACACAGTGGCCGAAACCAAAAATTCAAGCCAAAAGCCATAACAAAAATTTACTAAGTTTTTCCCATGGTGTCTACGTGAGCTACCAAGGAGAACCAAGATTTTTCTTCAATATTTCTTCACAAAAAGAGTGACAAAGTGTTCCTTGAAGACAAAGGAAGCATTAGACCAAGGTAACTTCCTTTTTCACTTAACTTTTCATGGTTTTTTTTCAATAAAACTGTGGGTGAATAGTGATAGAAAGATGGAAAAATTTTGGTTGTTTTCCATTGAATTGATGTTGGGTTTTGTTAAGGATGTAATAAGGAAGAAAACCATGCAAATTGTGTAAAGAAAAACTGAAATTTTGTTGGTTTTTCAAGGGAAAATCCGTGGGTTACCTTGGGTAACCAATGAGAAAAGTTTGTGGTTTAATTTCTAACTTGCTTCCAAGTTTAATTTTGTGAAGAATAAAGCTTGTATTTCATTATGAAAAGCTTGAAAAAAATTCTTGGTATGCATTTCATAAAGTGGCCGTGGGGTTACTAAAGTTTGGAAGAAAAATTTTCATGGTTCTATGTGATAATTGGTTGATTGAAATTATGCATTTCAATATGCAAATGATGAATTTAAAATGGAAAGAATGAAACAAAATTTTTTTGGCATGTTTTCATTCTTTGGCCGTGGGTTGTATAAGGGTAAAAACCCTAAGAAATTGGTTGAAAATGCCAAGAAAATGGGCTTGAAAATGAGTTGAAAAAGTGATATTTGAATGGCCTAAAATGTGGTGAAAGTTTGACAAAATTTGGTTCGGTTTGGTTGTGAAAACCGAAACCAAATTAAGGGTAAATTGTGAAAAAATTTTGTTATGTGGGTGATAATGTGGAATTGGAATTTTGTGGGCTTTTATGTAAAAGTTTGGAAAACTTTTACATAAAATGGGCTTGTGGTATAGTACGTGGCAGGTACATACGGTTCGAGGCGTACCTAACGCCGGAAGCCTTAAAATTACGCCGAAATGCTACCGAAATTTCGAAAACAGCATTTGGGGTAAAATGGAATTAAAAATAAAAAGTTTGGGGTCGGGTCGGAAACCCGAGTCCCTAACGGAAAAGTGAATAAGGAAAACCTAAGGGGCGGTTCGTGAATAGTAACCCGTCCCCTTAAAAATGAAAAACGCAAAAACCGACCCCGAGGGGGGGGTGTTTTTGGAAATAAAATAAAGGTCCGAGTCGGGAACGGAAAACCCGAGCCTCGGAGACCTAGGTCGGGAAAGTCTAGATGAACGTTTTAAATACTAGTGAAACGTCCATTTGAGACTCCGAAACGATAGAAAATCGCTAAACCTGTAAGGACCACCCCGTCCTTGTAACTCAGTAAATTATTCAATGAAAAGCTAAGGAATAATTTGTGCGTTTTTAGTCCAAATACATCAAACACGGTCAGGTACATGGTCGTGTAAGAAACCGTGTACTGATCGGATTGTTTTATGAGAGAGGTCGTGTGAGTTAACATGGCCGTGTAGTTTTATATGGTCAGGTACACGGCTGTGTAAGTGGCCGTGTACCACTCGGGTAAGTGAGCATGGTCTAAGACACGGTCATGTTGAGAAAGCCTAGCTAGTACACGCCCATGCTCAAGCCATACACGCCCGTGTTAGAACCCTTGTAGAAGGCCGTGTACTGAACAGAGAGCCAATTTGAAGACTCTCGTAATGCGTGAAACCTAATTACTATGAAATGAGTAATTAAGTTGATAAATGTAGCATAAATTCCAGTTGAATACACTAAACAGGTGCAGTACTGTTTATTACTATTCATACAGTGAAAAGGGGTAACCGACAGAGAACCCGGTCTACCCTGTTATGTGTATAAGTGTATAAGATACACAGTGTCATGAAACTAGTCCAGATGACCATTTCCTAACACAAGACTAGTGAGCAGATCACTGAAATACTCAGACCAAACATCTGAGCACAATAACGAGAATCTCCCTAGTAGGGTACAGTATCGAGAAAATGGTCTGGATGACCTCTTCTCACCCAGAGACTGACAAAATCGGAGTCAGAACACTCGGACTAGTCAGTTAGAACAGAGAACAGTGAACCATGAATAGTGAATAGTGAATAGTGAATAGTGCAAGATGCAGTGTCAAGTTACTGGCCAAGACGGCCTTAGTTTGACTTAAAACTGATATATCTAGACTCAGGACGCCCAAATTAGTCAAACGGACACCTGACACGTTTTTTGAGGTGGGACCTCACAGATCCTGAAAACTGGTCTAGACGACCTCAGACGGACATATGACTGATAAAATTGAAATCAGAACGTCCAAATTAGTCAACAGAGACTGTGTCTGAAATTTCGCCTAGGAACGCCTCGGTTTACGTGCGAAAGGACAACACAGTGTAGACACTACCGCAGTATAGGAATGAATAGTGATTTGGTATAGAATGGGCTCTTAGACAGTATAAAACAATTAGAAATCGTCAGTACAAAAATCAGATTCAGAAAATCCAATTTTTGGATGAAAATTAGAACACTGCCGAGAAAGGGCTGAAAAACGCAGTAGAAAACTAGACTGCACAGAACCGATTCGGTTGGACTTTTACTCCAACCAAACCATGCCCCCTTTGGTTAGGAAAACAGCTGCAAAACCAGCTGCAAAACCAGCTGAAAGTGATCTCTTAAATCAAGGGATGTGTTGGAGTTTTTAGATTAAAAAAATGGGGTTTTAAGGACAAGAGGACCATGACCATTTAATGCAAACTTGCTCCCTTTCACCCTCCATCATGGCTCCGAAATTTCAAGGGCTGCAGCACAGATTTTTGTCCCCCAATTGAGCTAAATTATGGCTTAATTAAGAGGGCTTAGAGTTAAGCAAAGTTGCTTTGAGTTGCCTATAAAAAGGTGCAACCACCCTTAGGTTTCACTTTTTCCATTTGCTCACAAAAACACTCAAGAAAAATACAGCTTTCTCTCCCCTTTCTCTTCAGAAAATCCGACCCCTCTTCAGCCCCTAAACCACCCATATTTTCACATAACTTTCACACAAAAGCTTGGCCACACAAGTTGTTAGAGGTGCACTCTTCCAAGATAGTTTCGGTAAGACCCTAAAACCGAAATTTTTTCTATGGTGTAATTTTTCATCTTGGCTGGATATTAAGAGAAACTTTTTGTTTTCCTTGTGTTCTCATTCTACCACAAATGATCCCTCAACCCTCTTTGTTTTCTATGGAGCCTTGACAGCCACCCTTGGCCCGGTTGTGCTTGGATCAAAGCAATCTAAGGTATAAACCGAAAAACCCCCATCTTTCGTGGTTAGTTGTTTTTAAGTTTTTGATCAAAGGAGATTTATATGTATTTGGTTATGCACATGGGTTGTAATAAGTTATTTGAGCCTTTAGCTTTCAGTTTTCAAAGTTTTTGTGGTTGTGGTTGTGTTTACTTTAGTTTACAAGTGGTTTGAGATATGTGTGTGCATGAGTGTGTAGAGGGTGGCTGGACACAAAATCTGTCCCCAGGATCAGCTACGGATTTTGGCCAGTTTGACCCAATTAGGGTCCGAATCTGGGATTTGGTAAAACATAAAGCTTTAAGGAAATTTTGACACGGTCGTTTTTACCTCAAATAGCCATTGGCAAAAACTGAACCTACGATAGGCTTTTCGGCTAGTTTTGGTTCGGTGTCCAAAACTGGGAGTAACAAATCCGGACCAAATGAACAGTCTCAGATTTTTATTAAAATGACCCTTTTAGAGGCCGAACCAGAATTTGGTCAAAACACAAAAGTTTTAGATCTCGACGAAACCTTAAAACTGACACACGTGGGTTTCAAAAATTCGGCCGTTTCGGGCCCCAAACAGACCTGTTTTCAAAACTGCGTAAAACTGGAACTTTTATAAAAACTGGGCACAAAGGCCACGGGTTTGATGAATTTAGGAGCCGTTAGAGTTAGAATTAGGCTCCGAAATGAACACAAGAATTGTTCATTTTGTCGAGGACGAAAAGTTTCATGAACGCCGATTTCTCAAACAAAGTCATTTCAAACAAGTTTCAAATTATTTTCAAAAGTGGTCCAACACCACATTTTTTAGCACATTTACAATGTGTTCCCTTTAAATGACTTAGAAATGATTTCAACAAAAACACCCTCATCCTCCAACGGGGCGAGGTGAGACTCGTTTTCAAAAATGTGGGGACATTATACCCCTTTCAAACCATTTCAAACACTTTGCTTTCAAAAAAATGTGGGGACACCATACCCCTTTCAAAATGAAAAATCCTTTTGTAAGAATTTCTAGATTTGAACAAAGTTTTCAAAGGAATTTCACAAAGAACAAGGGACGTTTTTAGTAAGATATGGTAGAGGTAGCCTAGTCGGCTATGACACCATAATGCAAGGTAGCCCGATAGGCTACCACACCCAAACAAGCAAAGTAACCCGAACGGTTACTATACCAAGCCTACACATAGTAGCCTGATAGGCTACCTAGTTGCCAAAACGTGAGGTAACCGGTCAGTTGACTGATCGGTAAATCAGTCAAGCACCGTGTTCAGAGCAACATTGTGAGGAATGTTGATTTAACTGTCAAGAAGACAGTTAATCAAACGTGACGGAAATTAGACACCAAATTCCCAGATAGGCCAATAGGGTACCGAGGGACCCCGGTACCACATGAAAGACGAGTATAGGCAAAAGTAGCCTAAGGACGTGGTAGTTAATTTATGGGGCCATAAGTTAATTAACCATATACGAATAAGTTAACTCTTGAGATAGAGAGTAAGTAGTGCCGACGGCAATCGGTATCAAGTAATTATCTACTTTAGTCACTAACAGTATTGGTGACTTAGAGAAGGTATTAACGAGAGACGTTATTGATGACAGGTAGTAACCTGCAAATTTCTAAAGGTGCGAATACAAGTGCTTGCAATTAAGTAAGTATAACTCCGCCTGCAGCATGAATAAAATGATGTTAAAATGATGGTTTTACAGTATGTTAAGTATGCCTTACATGCACACGATGTTGCACAGCATACATAAGAGCATATAGTTTCACAATCGAGTAGATTGATGAAAGAACAAGTTAGAAGCCATAGATCCCTACCGTATAGGATTGGGGATAGCTTAGAGAAGCATATGGCTAGAACAGTTAAACAAGATGGAAATAAATAGGTGTGCCGTACCGGCTCCTTCAGTTGAAGGGGTTTCCAGTTAAAGAAAGTTAAGGCCAAAAGTTGAGCATCAGTTGATGGCTCTTCGGCATTAGTTGACCTCGGGCGTTACCGTTGGTCTGCGCGCACACGGTACTGACACATGGGCCCTAAATAGACAAGAGAAAGAAAAGAGTGCTAAAGCATAACTGAACATAACCGGATCATGCATAGTTCACTATCCGCATTAGTTCGCTATGCTTTTAGCTACAGTAAGATACATGCTTTTACATGAAGTAATCTGTATGCATATGGTATATAAAGTTTGTATGCTATGACATGATATGTGATGATATGGTATATGCTAAGTGTTATATGTGACTATCTTGCATGCTTATGCGTTTTAAGTATGTATTATGTTTAAACATGTTTTGCGGTTAACATGTTGTACTTACTGGGCTTAAAGCTCACGGAGTGTGTTCATGCTGTAGGTAAGCGTCCTATGGCATAAGCCACGATGGGCAATGACGGCGGCGGAGGCGGATGTGAGGCGAGGTTATGGACACCATACGAGTTTAACTTCCGCACAGTTTAAGTAAACAGCATTTTGAACAGTAACAGTACAGTACAAGTAGATGGTACTTTTAAATAGTAATCGTTAAATGGTATTTCTGAATAGTAATGCTTACACAATATTTTTGAGTAGTAATAGTTGAATAGTATTTTCGAATAGCAGCTGATTGATACTATTCAAAAATACTATTCCACAAAATGAACAGTATAAGTATGTTTGCAAGATTATTATTATGTTTCAAATTCTGCTTTTAATAATACATGTACATGAATAGTAAATACGTGTGCTAAAAAAAAAAATTCTTCTAAAATTAGGGTAACCCATTAAAGATATTTTAAGTAAGCAATATTCAATTACAAGAAAGTGTAAGTAAAAGTAAAGAAACAGTAGTTTTACAGTGATGGTCCGGGCCGCCTAGGGCGCGGGGCGTCACAGTTGGTATCAGAGCGGTTTCCTGCCACCCAACCTCACATCGCTGCACGCCTGCCTCATCTATCCAAGTAAGTTAGTTTAATTATCCTTCAGTATCAGTATATAAGTTGACATCCATATTGTAATAGGAGATATGGCTGCACCGGTAGACCCTCAACACCAAGACGACGATAGGGCAGTAAGTGATGCCTTCGCCGAAATGGACTTAGATATGTTCGATGGTCAGCATAGGCCTTACAATCTGTTAAGATGGGTTCAGCAGGTGGAGGTAGCCTTTCGTACCTGTCATGCCCTACCTCACCTGCAAGTGGAGCTAGCAAGCAGCAAGTTAGATGGACCAGCGTTGGCTTGGTGGCTGGACCAGCGAAGGGATGGAAAACCAGTGCCAGATTGGGCCACTTTCTGCCAGGAACTCCATGCCATGTTTGCACCACCCGCATTCGAGAAACTCTATGGTCCAAATAGGAATTTCGGCACATGGAGAGACATGCACGAGAGGAGGTACGACGTCCTCTCAGGTATGTGGGATGTCGATGAAGGAGAGACCATGGCGCATTATTGTCGGAGGTTTAAGGATGCGATGCTACCCTACATTTCCTTCGACCGCTCTTTTCGAGAAGTAGCTGAGCTAGTTTGGAGAGGGGTACCCAGGGACGTTAGGGAACTTGTCCCCTACCCTCCACCACATCAAGATTTAAGGCGTTTCCTTCAAGAGATAGAGTATGCCGAAGTCGATGCGGTCAACGTTAGGAACTACGAGCGGGCACATAATGCTGCTAATCTTGCCGCTCATGAGGAGGACCCTATTCCAGCTATACCATTGGCTGAGTACCGCTTTGAGGAACCAGAGGATGATGATGACATCCCCTATTTCTCCAATGATGACGAGGAGATGGAGGAGTATGAGCCGGAACCTCAAGTCATTATCCCTAGTGATGATGAGGTCAGTTCAGACTCAGAGGACGAGGAGGATCCAGACGAATTCCCCCTCGATGAAAGTGACGGCAAAGAGATGTCCGATCCAGAATCAGTGATCACGTCAGAGTAACTGCACTCTACCTTGGTAGTTTTGTCTAAGCTATGTATATGTGTATAGAAGGAAGCAGTAGCTTTCCTCGCTAGACCTAAGTTAATGTACTTGTTGAGACCGTATCTTGGGAAGTGTGTATCTCTCCCAACAACCCAAAGTTATGTACTTTCTTATGATATATGAAAAGCAACACCATTGTCCAAGGGCTCAGATATGTTTTTTTTTCACACATGAGTATAGTGTGACAGTATGTGCGAGATAGGTCCTAGCACTTAGAAGATGTTTCAATACGATAAGTTAAGATACAAATCGTAGTGAACATCACAGTAAAGAAAAAGAAAGGAAAGATATAATATGTATACTTATATTCATGATGATTGAATAAAATCATTAAGATGATATGCGATACGATTCCCAAGTACAAAGTGTGATAAAAGCAAAACTTATAGTTCTTTTTCCCGTTGTGTGATAGGGTTACATCAGAAGAAATGACGAGAACAAGAGCTCAGACTAATCAAGCCACTCGAGAAGATGAGTTAATGGCACGGCTCACAGCCATGCAGGAGATGATGATGAACCAACAACAAGAGCTTGCTCAGCTCAAGGAGCAAGTCAACCAACAATCTCATACACCACAACCCGTAGAGGTGCCAGCCCAAGCCGACCCAGTAGCCCCATCAGTCCAGGCAGCTCCAGCACCACCAGTTGTGGTTGCTCCTGTAGCAGCAGATGTTCCCTTACCAGTCTCAAGAGATGGTGACTTATACGAGCGATTTCGACGTCTGAAGGCACCAGAGTTTGAGGGGACAACTAACCCTATCGAGGCAGATGACTGGCTAACTGACATCCAAGTCATCCTAGACCTTGTAGGGCTAACTGAGAGGGAAAAGGTACTGTGTGCATCCCTTGCCCTACGGAAAGGAGCACGACAGTGGTGGAAAACAGTGGCTATTAGGAGAGACATTAATGCAATGAACTGGGCAGACTTCATTATGGAGTTCAGAGAAATGTATTTCAATGATGAAGCCTTAGCAACACAACAAGATGAGTTCAACAATCTACGCCAAGGTAGTATGACTGTAATGGAAGCTGTCCGCAAGTTCGAGCAGCTAGCTCGACTATGCCCCGACCTGGTGCCAACCGAAAAGGAAAGGGTCAGAAGGATGCTGAAGATGTTTAGAACCGACATTGCCGTCCAAGTATGTGGTGGAAGCCACGGACCAACAACGGTAGCTGAGTGTGTTAGTCGAGCCATCAGGGCCGAATACTGGTTGGCCCAAGATAGGGAGAGGAAAGCACAGATCTTCAAGGCCAAGAGAGAGGAGAAGACACTGGCCAGACCCAACAGGGGAAGACCGAACCCCGATTCAGAACATAAGGGTCAGAATATGGGAAACAGTCAGAGTAACCGACAGTCCCATAACAACAAGAGGAGAGGAAGCCAGAATAACCAAGGGCAACAGAGGAATTTCCCCCAGAAGAAGAACAATCGGGGAGGAAATGGCAGTCAGCACCCTCCTTGCCTGAAGTGCGGGAAGAACCACCTAGGGGAGTGCCGCTTAGGCACTAACGGTTGCTACATCTGTGGTAAGGAAGGCCACTTCGCTAAGCAATGCCGCTCAAACCCTCAGAATCAGCAGGGCCAAGCCCGTGCCAGTAGCGGCCAACTACATACCGCCCAAGCCAGAATTGAAGGTACACCCATCATCCAAGGTAGACTGGAAGCTCCAGAGATGCAGGAGAGAATTTATGCCTTTACAAGGGAGGATGCAGAAGCTGGGACCTCAACTGTGGTGACAGGTCAGCTTTCTGTTGCCAACTCCACTGCATTAGTATTATTTGATTCTGGAGCTACGCATTCCTTTATGTCATCAAAGTTTGCTAGAGAACTAGGTCAGAACACAGACAAGATGAACCAAACTTTCCGAACTGCCCTTCCCTCCGGGGAAGTTTTATTGTCTAGCTATTGGGCAAGACATGTACCAGTAGTTATCAGTGGGTACGAGCTAAGTATAGATCTAATCGTCATCGACATGTGCGACTACGACGTAATCATGGGAATGGACTTCCTCGCTAAGTACAGTGCCATAATAGACTGTCAAAGACGAGAGGTTACCTTCGAGCTGAACGGGAACAAGAAGTTTATCTACAAAGGGCTATCGTTAAAGCAGCCGAAGATAATAATATCCGCTATAAGGGCTCACAAACTTCTATCCAGTGGATGCGTCGGTTTCCTAGCACACATGGTAGACAGCAACCATAAAGCGGAGATAAGGCCTGAAGATGTCCCAATGGTCAGAGAATTCATAGAAGTATTCCCAGAGGATCTGCCAGGACTTCTGCCAGAAAGGGAGATATCATTCGAGATTGAGCTGTTACCAGGATCAGCCCCCATCTCCAAGGCCCCATATAGAATGGCCCCGGTAGAGTTAAAGGAACTCCAAGCCCAGTTGAAGGGTCTAATGGACAAGAGCTTCATTCGACAGAGCTGTTCACCGTGGGGAGCACCAGTTTTATTCGTGAAGAAGAAGGATGGAACATTAAGGATGTGCATCGATTACAGGGAGCTGAACAAGGTCACTATAAAGAACAAGTATCCGTTGCCACGAATCGACGATCTGTTTGACCAGCTCCGAGACGCTGCAGTGTTCTCAAAAATCGACCTACGTTCCGGGTATCACCAACTACGGATTAGAGGTGCAGACATACCCAAGACAGCCTTTCGTACACGATATGGACACTACGAGTTCCTCGTTATGTCATTCGGACTAACGAATGCCCCTGCAGCCTTCATGGATCTGATGAATAGAGTGTTCAAGGAGTTCTTAGACAAGTTTGTCATTGTGTTTATCGATGACATACTTGTGTATTCTAAGACAAGGGAGGAACATGAGGAGCATCTGAAAGCTATTCTACTCAAGCTAAAGGAGCACCAGCTATATGCCAAATTCTCCAAGTGCGAGTTTTGGCTGGAAAAGGTCCATTTTCTTGGTCACGTGGTCTCCAAGGACGGAGTATCAGTAGACCCAGTGAAAGTCGAAGCAGTCAGCGAATGGCTGACTCCGAAGAACGTAACGGAGATCCGCAGTTTCCTAGGCCTAGCAGGCTATTACAGACGTTTCGTAGAAGGGTTCTCGAAGTTAGCTGCACCACTCACAGCACTCACTAAGAAGGAGAAGAAGTATGAGTGGACTGATAGATGCGAGAAAAGCTTCCAGGAGCTAAAACACAGACTCACGAGCGCTCCGATCCTGACTATACCAGACACTGGACAGGGGAATTTTGTAATCTACAGTGATGCATCTAAGACCGGACTAGGAGCCGTACTGATGCAGAATGGGAAAGTAGTCACTTATGCCTCGCGACAACTTAAGAACCACGAGAGGAATTATCCGACTCATGACCTAGAGCTAGCAGCGGTCGTGTTTGCACTGAAAATATGGAGGCATTATCTATATGGCGTCAAGTGTGAGATTTATACGGACCACCAAAGCCTTAAATACATCTTCACGCAGAAGGAGCTCAACATGAGGCAGCGAAGATGGCTAGAATTGGTGAAGGATTACGACTACGAGATCCTATATCACCCAGGGAAAGCCAACAAGGTGGCCGATGCACTCAGTAGGAAGTACTCTTCATCGCTTATGGCTATCAATGCCTTGCCAAAAGCCCTACAGAAAGAGCTATGTAACGGCGAAATTGAGATTCTAACAGGGAAGTTGTCTGAAATGACCCTCCAATCAACACTCCTAGAAGAAATCAAGGCCGGCCAAGACCTCGATTTAACCCTGAACAAGCACAAGAAGGAGGCAATGGAGGACCGGAAGTCAGAATTCCAAGTCTCTAAGGAGGGCATACTCTATTTTAGAGGTAGAGTGTGCGTTCCGAAGGATGAAGAACTCAAGAAAAGGATCCTTTCAGAAGCCCATGACACACCGTACTCAGTTCATCCAGGGGCAAACAAGCTATACAAAGACTTGAAAGACATTTTTTGGTGGCCTAAGATGAAGGGTGATGTCGCTGAATTTGTCGCAAAGTGCCTTACATGTCAAAAAATTAAAGTAGAACATCAACGACCTGGAGGAGAACTGCAGAAAATCGAGCTTCATGAGTGGAAATGGGAACAAATTACAATGGACTTCGTGGTCGGACTGCCCAGAACATTCAGTGGAAACGACGCCATTTGGGTAATTGTAGACCGACTGATGAAATCAGCTCGATTCTTAGCCATGAAGTTGAGCTACTCAGTGGAGAGGCTAGCAGAAATGTACGTGGCCCAGATAGTAAGACTGCACGGTGTACCTAAGTCAATAATTTCAGATCGTGATGGGCGCTTCACTTCAAGGTTTTGGCAGAGCGTCCAAGCTTCAATGGGGACTAAGTTAAAGTTTAGCACAGCTTTCCACCCTCAAATCGACGGTCAGTCAGAAAGGACAATACAAACGCTGGAAGATATGTTGAGAGCGTGTGCCCTAGACTTCAAGGGGAATTGGGACCAAAAGCTGCCACTAATAGAGTTCTCGTACAACAACAGCTACCATTCCTCGATCGGAATGGCACCATACGAGGCACTCTATGGAAGGAAATGTAGATCTCCGGTCCACTGGCATGAGACTGGAGAGAAACAGCTCACTAGCACGGACTTCGTCAAAAGTACAACAGAAGACGTGAAGATTATACGGGAGAGACTGGAGATAGCTCATAGTCGTCAGAAGAGTTACGCTGATAAACGACGCAGACCTCTCGAGTTTCAGGAAGGAGATTCAGTTTTCCTCAAGGTAGCACCCATGAAAGGGGTGATGCGCTTTGGGAAGAAAGGGAAGCTCAGCCCTCGATATATAGGACCCTTCGAGATCCTCGAAAGAATTGGGAAGGTAGCCTACAGGTTAGCGCTCCCTCCCGAGTTAGCATTCGTGCATAACGTTTTCCACGTCTCGATGCTGAAGAAATACGTGCCTGATAGTTCCCACATACTAAGTCAAGAGCCTGTTGAAGTACACGCCGACCTGACATATGAGGAAAGACCAGTGCAGATTTTAGCTAAGGAGAGCAAAGTCCTCAGGAATAAAGTGATCCCACTTGTGAAAGTGCTGTGGCAGAATCACAACATAGAAGAAGCTACATGGGAAAGGGAAGAGGACATGAAGAGAGACTTCCCAGATTTATTCTAATTTTCGAGGACGAAAATTTTGTAAGGGGGGTAGGTTGTAAGGACCACTCCGTCCTTGTAACTCAGTAAATTATTCAATGAAAAGCTAAGGAATAATTTGTGCGTTTTTAGTCCAAATACATCAAACACGGTCAGGTACATGGTCGTGTAAGAAACCGTGTACTGATCGAATTGTTTTATGAGAGAGGTCGTGTGAGTTAACATGGCCGTGTAGTTTTATATGGTCAGGTACACGGCTGTGTAAGTGGCCGTGTACCACTCGGGTAAGTGAGCATGGTCTAAGACACGGTCATGTTGAGAAAGCCTAGCTAGTACACGCCCATGCTCAAGCCATACACACCCGTGTTAGAACCCTTGTAGAAGGCCGTGTACTGAACAGAGAGCCAATTTGAAGACTCTCATAATGCGTGAAACCTAATTACTATGAAATGAGTAATTAAGTTGATAAATGTAGCATAAATTCCAGTTGAATACACTAAACAGGTGCAGTACTGTTTATTACTATTCATACAGTGAAAAGGGGTAACCGACAGAGAACCCGGTCTACCCTGTTATGTGTATAAGTGTATAAGATACACAGTGTCATGAAACTAGTCCGGATGACCATTTCCTAACACAAGACTGGTGAGCAGATCACTGAAATACTCGGACCAAACGTCTGAGCACAATAACGAGAATCTCCCTAGTAGGGTACAGTATCGAGAAAATGGTCTGGATGACCTCTTCTCACCCAGAGACTGACAAAATCGGAGTCAGAACACTCGGACTAGTCAGTTAGAACAGAGAACAGTGAACCATGAATAGTGAATAGTGAATAGTGCAAGATGCAGTGTCAAGTTACTGGCCAAGACGGCCTTAGTTTGACTTAAAACTGATATATCTAGACTCAGGACGCCCAAATTAGTCAAACGGACACCTGACACGTTTTTTGAGGTGGGACCTCACAGATCCTGAAAACTGGTCTAGACGACCTCAGACGGACATATGACTGATAAAATTGAAATCAGAACGTCCAAATTAGTCAACAGAGACTATGTCTGAAATTTCGCCTAGGAACACCTCGGTTTGCGTGCGAAAGGACAACACAGTGTAGACACTACCGCAGTATAGGAATGAATAGTGATTTGGTATAGAATGGGCTCTTAGACAGTATAAAACAATTAGAAATCGTCAGTACAAAAATCAGATTCAGAAAATCCAATTTTTGGATGAAAATTAGAACACTGCCGAGAAAGGGCTGAAAAACGCAGTAGAAAACTAGACTGCACAGAACCGATTCGGTTGGACTTTTACTCCAACCAAACCATGCCCCCTTTGGTTAGGAAAACAGCTACAAAACCAGCAGAAAGTGATCCCTTAAATCAAGGGATGTGTTGGAGTTTTTAGATTAAAAAAATGGGGTTTTAAGGACAAGAGGACCATGACCATTTAATGCAAACTTGCTCCCTTTCACCCTCCATCATGGCTCCGAAATTTCAAGGGCTGCAGCACAGATTTTTGTCCCCCAATTGAGCTAAATTATGGCTTAATTAAGAGGGCTTAGAGTTAAGCAAAGTTGCTTTGAGTTGCCTATAAAAAGGTGCAACCACCCTTAGGTTTCACTTTTTCCATTTGCTCACAAAAACACTCAAGAAAAATACAGCTTTCTCTCCCCTTTCTCTTCAGAAAATCCAACCCCTCTTCAGCCCCTAAACCACCCATATTTTCACATAACTTTCACACAAAAGCTTGGCCACACAAGTTGTTAGAGGTGCACTCTTCCAAGATAGTTTCGGTAAGACCCTAAAACCGAAATTTTTTCTATGGTGTAATTTTTCATCTTGGCTGGATATTAAGAGAAACTTTTTGTTTTCCTTGTGTTCTCATTCTACCACAAATGATCCCTCAACCCTCTTTGTTTTCTATGGAGCCTTGACAGCCACCCTTGGCCCGGTTGTGCTTGGATCAAAGCACTCTAAGGTATAAACCGAAAAACCCCCATCTTTCATGGTTAGTTGTTTTTAAGTTTTTGATCAAAGGAGATTTATATGTATTTGGTTATGCACATGGGTTGTAATAAGTTATTTGAGCCTTTAGCTTTCAGTTTTTAAAGTTTTTGTGGTTGTGGTTGTGTTTACTTTAGTTTACAAGTGGTTTGAGATATGTGTGTGCATGAGTGTGTAGAGGGTGGCTGGACACAAAATCTGTCCCCAGGATTAGCCACGGATTTTGGCCAGTTTGACCCAATTAGGGTCCGAATCTGGGATTTGGTAAAACATAAAGCTTTAAGGAAATTTTGACACGGTCGTTTTTACCTCAAATAGCCATTGGCAAAAACTGAACCTACGATAGGCTTTTCGGCTAGTTTTGGTTCGGTGTCCAAAATTGGGTGTGGCGGCCCGCCCCTTGTGGAGATCATACAATACTATTACAGTTGAGCTTTATCGCTAACTGCGATAGATTGTACTCTCATGGGTCGCCGGCTTATCTCTCTCCTCTATTTAAATCATGACGTTTTTGGGAAAAAATTTTTTTTCTTTAAACATCATATAAAATCTTTTTCCACTATTTACTTTATTGACAAATACAAAGTAATATAAATAATACAGTACTTTCGTAAAATATATATAATTACAAAAGACTGTTTCCCCCTTTTTCCTTTCACTTTAACGCTCAGCGGCAAGACTCTGGCAGTACCATATCTCTCGCCCAGTTATCCCATTTGACACGCGCCATCCCGTACGCCATCCAGTCAAACAAGCTACTGAGCTGGTCGCTTACCTGCAACATTAGCAAAAATGGTGAGCTACAGGCTCAGTAAGTTCAAACATGCAAGAAATAAAAATTTCGATGAATAGTACTATTCATCGTGAATAGTACCTTTGACCACTATTCATACGTGAATAGTAAGTTTGACCACTATTCATGATGAATAGTAAGTTTGACCACAACACTGTCTCACACTAGTACATCTACCGCGATATTAGTGCTCTCACTAAACTGTCTTATGCTCAATTATGGCACAGTTTCAGTTTTAGGTCATTATCTTTAATTACGTTCTGGTTTTGAGCTCGGTTGGCAGTACCATTTAAGTGCGCATGACTGGGAGCGGTACATTAGTGCTGACCTCCACAGCCTTAATCTCATAGCCCCGAAGGCAAAATTTTACATGACTGGGAGCGGTACATCAGTGCTGACCTCCACAGCCTTATCTCATAGCCCCGAAGGCAAAAATAGTACCTCCCTGTACGGAAGGCTGGTACGCTAGAACGTGGTTTCATTACCGACTTTTTAACATTCTAACCCGGTGACTTCACATCGTCCCGTGGTTAAGAATGGTTCACATTTTAATTTTTTGGTGAGTGAGTTTCATTAACCTCGCTCTAGTGCCCGAAGCACAATTAACCATATGTCCCATTCTTATAGTGCCCGTAGCACATTTCGTCTCTCTCTCTATTCTGTCATAGTGCCCGTAGCACATATGTACCTAACTTATAGTTAGTACATTAAAATTAGCACAATATTGCTATATGTTGCAGACAGGTAAATGTCTGAACTTACCTTATCAGACTGTTCTCTTTCTCTCTCTGGGATCTTGAATCGCCTTCCTTGTAGGCCGATTTTGGGATCCTACAGACAAAACTATGTCTGTTAATTTCTTTCCCATTTATAGCTTTTATTTTTCATTAAAAAGCTTAAATAAAACCTATTTATAACTTTTTAGGTTTTATTTATTATTTTCACCGTTTTCCCCCAACTTTTGCAAAATTACGATTTTGCCTCAATATTTTGGCAAAATTGCAGTTTTGCCCCTGACGGAATTTTATTGATCCAGACTGCATTTTTGGCTCTCAGGAACTTTTCTGACTCTTTTCTAGTCATTACCGGGTTCGTTTCTATTTTATTTCCACTTTTTGCTTTCCCGGCCCTCGGGAAGCACTATTCCGACCCTTACGTCGGTTTAGCGATTTTCTATTGTTTCGGAGTCTCAAATGGACGTTTCACTAGTATTTAAAACGTTCATCTAGACTTTCCCGACCTAGGTCTCCGAGGCTCGGGTTTTCCGTTCCCGACTCGGACCTTTATTTTATTTCCAAAAACGCCCCCCCCCCCGGGGTCGGTTTTTCAATCTCACACGTGTTTTTTTCATTTTTAAGGGGACGGGTTACTATTCACGACCCACCCCTTAAATTACCCTTATTCACTTTTTTCGTTAGGGACTCGGGTTTCCGTCCCGGCCCCAACTTTTATTTTAAATCCCTATTTTACCCCGAATGCCGTTTTTGAAATTTCGGCAGCATTTCGGCGTAATTTTAAGGCTTCCGGCGTTAGGTACGCCTCGAACCGAATGTACCTGCCACGTACTAAACCACAAGCCTATTTTATGTAAAAGTTTTCCAAACTTTTACATAAAAGCCCACAAATTTCAAATTTCACGTTATCACCCACATTACAAAATTTTTTCACAAATTTACCCTTAATTTGGTTTCGGTTTTCACAACAAAACCGAACCAAATTTTGTCAAACTTTCACCACATTTTAGGCCATTCAAATGTCATATTTTTAACACATTTCCAAGCCCATTTTCTTTGCATTTTCAACCAAATTTCCTAGGGTTTTAACCCTTGTATAACCCACGGCCATTTAATGAAACACATGCCAAACATTTTCGTTTCATTCTTTCATTCACATTGCCACCATTTACACATTAATTTGCATGATTTCAATCAACCAAATATCACATAAACCAATGAAAATTTTTCTTCCAAACCATTAACAACCCACGGCCACCTTATGAATTTAACACAAGAAATTTTTTCAAACTTTCCACAATGAAATACAAGCTTTGTTCTTCACAAAATTAAACTTAGAAAGCATGTTAACCATTAACCAAAACTTTTTTCTCATTGGTTACTCAAGGTAACCCACGGATTTACCCTTGAAAAACCAACCAAAATTTGGTTTTTCTTTAATGAATTTGCATGGTTTTCTTCCTTAATACACCCTTAACAAAACCCAACATCAAATCCATGAAAAACAACCAAAAATTTTCCATATTCCAATCACTATTCACCCACGGATTTTAAGAAGAAAAACCATGAAAAAATCAAGTGCAAGGGAAGATACCTTAATCAATTGCTTCCTTTGTCTTCTAGGAGTGTTTTGACACACTTTTTGTGAAGAAATGTTGAAGATAAAACTTGGTTTCCCTTGGTCCCTCACGTAGCCACCATGGAAGGAAGTTAGAAAAATTTTCTTATGGCTTTTGGCTTGAAATTTTGGTTTCGGCCACTTTGTAAATGTTTTGCCGACTTATGCAAACCAAAAGCCAATTAATTTGGCTCTAAACCAATGACAATTTGACATCTTTCAAGCCATTTCTTTCCCCATTTTTCAAAAATTAAAAAGGGTTAATTTTGGCCAAATCTTGGCCTTTAGATCAAAAAGTAGATGAATCATGGCCATCCATTCTACCAACCACCAAAATTCTTTCATTTATTAATCTTGAATTATGATGTCATAAATACTAAAGTGAAAGTTGACTTTGACTTTCACTATTCACATTAATTCGACTACTTTTTGACCGATGCCGGTTCGAGCCGAAATTTTCCCGAAATCGTCCCGGTGTGTTCCTGAGGTCTCCTGTGCAGTCGGATCAATTTAATCTGCTTCCGTTTGATCAAAATCAATCCCGGAAGTTTACCGTCTTTTATTGCTCCGGTTAGGGTTTTTAATGCCGATTTTGGCACCGTTTCACCCGTTTCAACTCAGTGAATTTTTCCAACACTGAATTCTTACTCGTCAGTATTGTTAGAACATTTTCACATATTCTGAACAATATAAATACATTTATTTCACTCTTTAAACAGTACAAATTGTTATATACATACAATTGTACATTTTCGTCTGAGAATTGCCTGAATTTCCCGGTTGTCACATTCACCCCTCCTTATAAAATTTTCGTCCTCGAAAATTAGAACAAATGGGGGTATAAACTCATCATCTCTTCTTCTCGTTCCCACGTAGCTTCTTCAATGTTATGATTTTTCCACAAAATCTACACTAGTGGGATTACCTTATTCCTCAGTAGTTTCTCTTCACGAGCTAGTACTTGAATAGGCTGTTCCTCATATGTCAAATCCTCGTGGATTTGAATAGGCTCATGCTTCAACACATGGGACGGATCTGGTATATATTTTCTCAGCATCGACACATGAAATACGTTGTGCACTGCCGACAATTCTGGGGGTAGCGCTAATCTATAAGCGACCTTTCCAATACGTTCGATAATTTCATAAGGTCCAATGTATCTTGGACTCAGTTTCCCCTTCTTACCGAAACGCATAATCCCCTTCATAGGCGATACCTTGAGAAACACGAAGTCTCCTTCATCGAACTCCAAGGATCTTTGCCTTTTGTCTGCATAACTCTTTTGCCCGCATAACTCTTTTGCCGGCTTTGCGCAATTTTCATTTGACGCTGAATTCTAGCAACTGTATCGGAAGTCTCTTGCATGAAATCCGTCTTATGCAGCTGCTTCTCTCGCAAATCGTGCCAGTGTAATGGTGATCTGCACTTCCGTCCATACAAAGCCTCGTAAGGTGCCATGCCTATCGAAGCTTGGTAACTATTATTGTACGAGAATTCAATCAATGGTAACTTCTCGTTCCAATTTCCCGTAAAATCCATAACGCAAGCTCGAAGCATGTCCTCTAACGTCTGAATTGTCCGCTCTGACTGCCCGTCTGTTTGCGGATGAAAAGCCGTACTGAGTCTCAATTCAGTACCCATGGCCTCTTGCACACACTTCCAGAAATTTGAAGTGAACCGTGCATTTCGATCTGATACAATGGATTTCGGTACTCCATGTAGTCTGACGACATGAGTTATGTACAGCTGAGCAAACTTTTCTAGCGAAAAAGTCATCTTGACAGCTATAAACCATGCCGTCTTGGTTAGTCTGTCCACAATAACCCAAATGGCGTCATAACCTTCTCGGGTTTTTGGGAGTCCCACTACAAAATCCATCGTAATGTGTTCCCATTTCCATTCAGGAATCTCCAACAGTTCCAATCTTCCTGCTGGATGTTTATGTTCCGCTTTGATTCTCTGACAGGTCATGCATCTACTCACGAATTTAGCTATATCATTCTTCATCCCTTTCCACCAGAACTGTAACTTCAAGTCCTGATACATCTTGCTCGCTCCGGGGTGAACCGAATAGGGTGTCTCATGAGCTTCTGACATGATCCGTCTTCTAAGTTCCTCATCAGCTGGAACATTTATCCTTCCTTGATAAAGGATTATTCCATCTTTGGAAATTCCTTCTTGAGCACTTGTCATCATTGGATCTCGCCTCTGAGCTTCCTTTATATCCTCAAATAGCGATGATTCCACTTGGAGTGTAGCTAATCTTCCAGATATCAGCTCCAAGTTCAAAGAATTTATCTATTGCTGCAATGGCTTCGGAAGCCTGTTTATTGGTAGCTGGTGCGATACAGTAGACTTCCTACTTAGAGCATCCGCTACACGGTTGGCCTTTCCTGGATGGTAGAGGATTTCACAATCATAATCCTTCACCAATTCCAACCATCGTCTCTATCGCATATTGAGCTCTTTTTGCGTGAAGAAATACTTCAAGCTTTGGTGATCAGTGAAAATCTGACATTGAGCTCCATAGAGATAGTGTCGCCAAATTTTAAGTGCGAACACTACTGCAGCAAGTTCCAGGTCATGCGTAGGATAATTCCTTTCATGCTCCTTTAACTGACGGGAAGCATAGGCAATCACCTTGCCGTCTTGCATCAGGACTGCTCCCAATCCTATTTTCGTTGCATCACTGTAGATCACGAACTTCTCCCCTTCAGTGGGAAGGGTAAGGATTGGTGCGCTTGTCAGTCGCCTCTTTAACTCCTGGAAGCTTCTTTCGCATTCCATAGTCCACTCGTACTTCCTTTCTTTGCGTGTAAGAGCAGTAAGAGGTGCAGCTAGTCGCGCGAATCCCTCTACAAATCGCCGATAATAACCAGCCAATCCCAAGAAACTGCGTATTTCTGTCACACTCTTGGGTGCAGGCCACTGGTTAATTGCATCTACCTTTGTCGGATCTACTGCAATACCTTCCTGAGATACAACATGTCCGAGGAAATGTACTCTATCCAGCCAAAACTCGCATTTTGAGAATTTGGCATACAGTTGATGCTTCCGTATCGTATTCAACACGATCCTCAGATGCTTCTTGTGCTCCTCATGAGTCTTCGAGTATATAAGAATGTCATCAATGAATACAATGACAAACTTATCCAGATACTTTTTAAAAATCCTGTTCATCAAGTCCATGAACGCTGCTGGCGCATTTGTCAATCCGAATGGCATCACAAGGAACTCGTAGTGACCATAACGAGTCCTAAACGCCGTCTTAGGAATATCACTCTCTTTAATTCTCAGCTGGTGATATCCTGACCGTAAGTCGATTTTGGAAAATACCGCTGAGCCTTTTAACTGGTCGAATAGGTCATCAATTCTAGGTAACGGATACCTATTTTTGATCGTAACCTTATTCAACTCCCGGTAATCAATGCACAGTCGGAAAGTTCCATCCTTTTTCTTGACGAATAACACAGGTGCACCCCATGGAGAAAAACTCGGCCTGATAAATCCCTTATCCAAAAGCTCCTTTAATTGTACCTGCAGCTCCTTCAACTCCACTGGAGCCATGCGGTATGGTGCTTTGGAAATGGGTGCTGTTCCAGGCATCAACTCAATTTCAAACGAGATTTCTCTCTCTGGCGGTATCCCTGGTAACTCTTCTAGAAATACGTCAAGAAACTCATTAACCACAGGAACATCTTCAGGTTGAAGCTTCTGTTCCTCTGCAGTATCCACCACATATGCCAGATATCCCATGCAACCACTGGCTATCAGCTTGCTTGCTCTCAGCGAACTGATCATCATCTTCCCGGGTCTTCGAGAAGTATCAACATACTCGAAACTCTCTTCTTCCTCGGGTTGGAAGACTATCTTTCGATTTCGGCAGTCGATCGTAGCTCGGTATTTCCCTAGGAAATCCATGCCTAAAATCACATCGTAATCCATGATCTCCATTACGATCAACTCAGCATATAGTTCCCTATTTGCCACATATACTGGTACATAGGGTAACCAGTAATTGGACAACAATACTTCCCCAGAAGGTAAAGCTGTCTTAAATACCCTTCCCATATTATCCTTAGCAAGTCCTATCTTGTCAGCAAATGCATAGGAAACAAATGAATACGTAGCACCGGAATCGAATAGTACAGAGGCTACATGACTAGCAACAGGAAGCTGACCTGTCACTACGTTTGATGTTCCTGCCTCTGCGTCTTCCTTGCTGTAGGCCATCACACGAGCATCAGCACGTTGCATACGCTCCTGGCATTGCGGCCTCACTGGTGACTCTTCCACTCTGGCTTGAAGGGAATGAGCTTGTGGGCGTGTCTGGTGCGGTTGGGAAGTGCCTTGTCCACCCTGCCTATTGGGACAGTTCCTGGCGTAATGGCCTTCCTTTCCACATTCGTAGCAAACAAGTGGCCCAAATCTGCATTGCCCAGAATGTCTTTTCCCGCATGTAGGGCAGTTTTGCACAGTAGACTCTGCATTACCAGCTGTTCTCCGTTGCTGGTTTCGATTATTTCCCTGGCGATTCCCAGAAAAATTCCCTTTTCTCTTATTTTGCTGAGATCCTTGATTGTTGCCCTGGCTTGGTTTCGCATTCTGACTAGGCTTGCTCGATTGACCAACTTGCGTAGACTTCGCCAAAGCCCTCTCCTTCTTTTTAGCCTCCCATTGTTTCTCTCTTTCCTCTTTCTGTCGAGCTACATGGAACTCAGCTCTAATGGCCCGACTCACACAGTCTGCTACAGAAGTAGGTGGTACTAGTCCAGTGTCTACTAACGCAGCAATTTCCGGCCTAAATCCCGATCATTTTTTGTATCTTTTCCCTCTCAGTAGGGACCACATAAGGGCACAAACGGGATAGTTGATCGAACTTTCGGCAGACTTCGCTTACCGACATGTTCCCTTGTGTCAACTCTGAGAATTCTTTCTGTTGCTGTCTCAGAGATGCAGGGTCGTAATATTTCTGGTTAAATTCTTCCAGAAATTCCGCCCAACTCATGGTAGACACGTCTCTTCTCATTCGCACGGTGTCCCACCAAAACCGAGCATCTTTTCTCAGCACAAAAGACGCACATGCAACCTTCTCCCGGTCGGTTAGGTTCATGAACTCCATGATCACTTGTAATGATGACAACCAGTCTTCAGCCTCTAAGGGATTTGTAGACCCTTCAAATTCTGGCGGTCTCATACGCCTGAATCTTTCATAGAGGGGTTCTAGATTTAATACTGGTTGTGGTTCAGGAACTCTCTCATTCACAGCAGCTGGAGGAATAACCGGATCTACCTCAGCTTGTTGTTCTACTTGGGTACCCTCAGAGCCTTGTCTCTGCTCTAGCTCCTCTACCCGTCGCCTCAGATTCGCATTTTCTTGCATCTGGGCTTCCAACAGAGCATGTATCTGATCCAGTCTCTCCATAACATTAGGACGTCGCTCTCGTCCCTCTGGTCGATTTCGCAATTCTACCATCTTGGCTATTGTCCTATTATGACACAACAATTCACCGTTAGCTTTTCCATAACCACATTCGTAAAATCATATCAATTTACGAAATTTAGGGTAATGTAAAGCCACATCATCGTAACACTTCATCGTACAACATATAATCATTTTGGTATTTCATTCATAGCAAAACATTTATATGTCATACATAGGCATCACCAGTCATATATACATCGGCCGTTTATACAAAATGGCCACAAGTCTATACAAAAGAGCTTTTCTCTCTAAGCTACTTATGTACATATACACATCTACTGATCACTCGTTCCCTACATCTGGGACTAGAGGATATTCTTCTGGATCCTCATCGTCATTGGTATCATCTGAGTCGTCACCACCCCTAGGTAATGCTCCCTGTCCTGAGTCATCACCTCGTGGTCTAGACGGTCCGGCCTCATGGTCATTCATCATTCTTCTCGGCCCGAATATGCGTGCAAACATCTCATCTTGACCCAGCGTCTCTCGTCGGCTCTGCGTCAGATGCTCGATCAGAATCTCTCTCTCGATCGCCCTGATCGTTACCACGAACTCTTGGAGCGTCGGAGGAAACGGCTTGATCACCCTCGGTCTCAGCTCCAAGGATAAACCTTTCCAAAACAGCTCACAGCAGTTTGCTTCCGTGAGGTTAGGCAACGGACATCTCCTCCGAATGGTCTCCTCAAACCGCGCTGCGTAAGACATCACTGTCTCACCAGACAGCATGACCATCCTCTCGGTCTGGAGAATGTAGTCCCTGACCTCATCGAATCCAGGGTACGCAGGTGTATCAGCTTCTCGTCTCTCTGGAGATGCTGGAGCAGGTGCTGGATCCCTAGGTTGAAACTGATCAGCCAATCGCTGACAGAATTCGGCCCAACTGAATCCCAATAAAATCTCCTGGTCGTAATACTGCCAGAACACTCGAGCGTCTCCCTGAAACATACTGACAGCCAACTGGATCCACATATCTCGATCAATGTCACATATCACCATGATCCTTTCTACGGCATGGAGCCAGTCCTTGGTCTCCATCGACTGTCGTCCACCGTCGAACATAGGAGGACTGCTGGCCCGAAAAGCCTGTACTGCCCGTGCCGACACTCTCACCCCAATATGTTGGCGTCCACCAACAACTGGAATGTCCACTACTACCGGTGGATGAACTATCGGTCGTGGCTGTACTATATCTACTGGCGCTGGCACTGGTGCTGGTACTGGTACCGGAGGTCTCTCGGGTACCGGGGGTCTGACTACCGGCCTTTGGGAAATGGGCGGCCTCACAATAGGTCTCGTCCATACCCGTAATACCCCTCTTGGTCGTGGTAGCGGTGGTCTCACATATGGAGGTCTGGTCATCGTGCTACCTATAAGATAATTATTTTCACATAAGAAAATAATTAACTGAACTTAAGTAAACTACTTACTTGGATAGCGGTGCAGGATGCGCAAAGTGTCAAATCGGGATATGGTCACACTGCTCTGATATACCAACTGTGACAGCAATTGGTATTCAAAACTTAGCCACTCGAAAACCAGGCTCTGATACCAACTGTGGCAGCAGTTGGTATTCTAAACTTCACCAATCTCAAACCAGGCTCTGATACCAACTGTGGCGGCCCGCCCCTTGTGGAGATCATACAATACTATTACAGTTGAGCTTTATCGCTAACTGCGATAGATTGTACTCTCATGGGTCGCCGGCTTATCTCTCTCCTCTATTTAAATCATGACGTTTTTGGGAAAATTTTTTTTTTCTTTAAACATCATATAAAATCTTTTTCCACTATTTACTTTGTTGACAAATACAAAGTAATATAAACAATACAGTACTTTCGTAAAATATATATAATTACAAAAGACTGTTTCCCCCTTTTTCCCTTCACTTTAACGCTCAGCGGCAAGACTCTGGCAGTACCATATCCCTCGCCCAGTTATCCCATTTGACACGCGTCATCCCGTACGCCATCCAGTCAAACAAGCTACTGAGCTGGTCGCTTACCTGCAACATTAGCAAAAATGGTGAGCTACAAGCTCAGTAAGTTCAAACATGCAAGAAATAAAAATTTCTATAAAAATTTCTATGAATAGTTCAAACATACGTGAATAGTAAGTTTGACCACTATTCATGATGAATAGTAAGTTTGACCACAACACTGTCTCACACTAGTACATCTACCGCGATGTTAGTGCTCTCACTAAACTGTCTTATGCTCAATTATGGCACAGTTTCAGTTTTAGGTCATTATCTTTAATTACGTTCTGGTTTTGAGCTCGGTTGGCAGTACCATTTAAGTGCGCATGACTGGGAGCGGTACATTAGTGCTGACCTCCACAGCCTTAATCTCATAGTCCCGAAGGCAAAATTTTACATGACTGGGAGCGGTACATCAGTGCTGACCTCCACAGCCTTATCTCATAGCCCCGAAGGCAAAAATAGTACCTCCCTGTACGGAAGGCTGGTACGCCAGAAAGTGGTTTCATTACCGACTTTTTAACATTCTAACCCGGTGACTTCACATCGTCCCGTGGTTAGGAATGGTTCACATTTTAATTTTTTGGTGAGTGAGTTTCATTAACCTCGCTCTAGTGCCCGAAGCACAATTAACCATGTGTCCCATTCTTATAGTGCCCGTAGCACATTTCCTCTCTCTCTCTATTCTGTCATAGTGCCCGTAGCACATATGTACCTAACTTATAGTTAGTACATTAAAATTAGCACAATATTGCTATATGTTGCAGACAGGTAAATGTCTGAACTTACCTTATCAGACTGTTCTCTTTCTCTCTCTGGGATCTTGAATCGCTTTCCTTGTAGGCCGATTTTGGGATCCTACAGACAAAACTATGTCTGTTAATTTCTTTCCCATTTATAGCTTTTATTTTTCATTAAAAAGCTTAAATAAAACCTATTTATAACTTTTTAGGTTTTATTTATTATTTTCACCGTTTTCCCCCAACTTTTGAAAAATTACGATTTTGCCCCAATATTTTGGCAAAATTACAGTTTTGCCCCTGACGGAATTTTATTGATCCAGACTGCATTTTTGGCTCTCAGGAACTTTTCTGACTCTTTTCTAGTCATTACCGGGTTCGTTTCTATTTTATTTCCACTTTTTGCTTTCCCGGCCCTCGGGAAGCACTATTCCGACCCTTACGTCGGTTTAGCGATTTTCTATTGTTTCGGAGTCTCAAATGGATGTTTCACTAGAATTTAAAACGTTCATCTAGACTTTCCCGACCTAGGACTCCGAGGCTCGGGTTTTCCGTTCCCGACTCGGACCTTTATTTTATTTCCAAAAACGCCCCCCCCTCGGGGTCGGTTTTTCAATCTCACACGTGTTTTTTTCATTTTTAAGGGGACGGGTTACTATTCAAGACCCACCCCTTAAATTACCCTTATTCACTTTTTCCATTAGGGACTCGGGTTTCCGTCCCGGCCCCAACTTTTATTTTAAATCCCTATTTTACCCCGAATGCCGTTTTTGAAATTTCGGCAGCATTTCGGCGTAATTTTAAGGCTTCCGGCGTTAGGTACGCCTCGAACCGAATGTACCTGCCACGTACTAAACAACAAGCCTATTTTATGTAAAAGTTTTCCAAACTTTTACATAAAAGCCCACAAATTTCAAATTTCACGTTATCACCCACATTACAAAATTTTTTTCACAAATTTACCCTTAATTTGGTTTCGGTTTTCACAACAAAACCGAACCAAATTTTGTCAAACTTTCACCACATTTTAGGCCATTCAAATGTCATATTTTTAACACATTTCCAAGCCCATTTTCTTTGCATTTTCAACCAAATTTCCTAGGGTTTTAACCCTTGTATAACCCACGGCCATTTAATGAAACACATGCCAAACATTTTCGTTTCATTCTTTCATTCACATTGCCACCATTTACACATTAATTTGCATGATTTCAATCAACCAAATATCACATAAACCAATGAAAATTTTTCTTCCAAACCATTAACAACCCACGGCCACCTTATGAATTTAACACAAGAAATTTTTTCAAACTTTCCACAATGAAATACAAGCTTTGTTCTTCACAAAATTAAACTTAGAAAGCATGTTAACCATTAACCAAAACTTTTTTCTCATTGGTTACTCAAGGTAACCCACGGATTTACCCTTGAAAAACCAACCAAAATTTGGTTTTTCTTTAATGAATTTGCATGGTTTTCTTCCTTAATACACCCTTAACAAAACCCAACATCAAATCCATGAAAAACAACCAAAAATTTTCCATATTCCAATCACTATTCACCCACGGATTTTAAGAAGAAAAACCATGAAAAAATCAAGTGCAAGGGAAGATACCTTAATCAATTGCTTCCTTTGTCTTCTAGGAGTGTTTTGACACACTTTTTGTGAAGAAATGTTGAAGATAAAACTTGGTTTCCCTTGGTCCCTCACGTAGCCACCATGGAAGGAAGTTAGAAAAATTTTCTTATGGCTTTTGGCTTGAAATTTTGGTTTCGGCCACTTTGTAAATGTTTTGCCGACTTATGCAAACCAAAAGCCAATTAATTTGGCTCTAAACCAATGACAATTTGACATCTTTCAAGCCATTTCTTTCCCCATTTTTCAAAAATTAAAAAGGGTTAATTTTGGCCAAATCTTGGCCTTTAGATCAAAAAGTAGATGAATCATGGCCATCCATTCTACCAACCACCAAAATTCTTTCATTTATTAATCTTGAATTATGATGTCATAAATACTAAAGTGAAAGTTGACTTTGACTTTCACTATTCACATTAATTCGACTACTTTTTGACCGATGCCGGTTCGAGCCGAAATTTTCCCGAAATCGTCCCGGTGTGTTCCTGAGGTCTCCTGTGCAGTCGGATCAATTTAATCTGCTTCCGTTTGATCAAAATCAATCCCGGAAGTTTACCGTCTTTTATTGCTCCGGTTAGGGTTTTTAATGCCGATTTTGGCACCGTTTCACCCGTTTCAACTCAGTGAATTTTTCCAACACTGAATTCTTACTCGTCAGTATTGTTAGAACATTTTCACATATTCTGAACAATATAAATACATTTATTTCACTCTTTAAACAGTACAAATTTTTATATACATACAATTGTACATTTTCGTCCGAGAATTGCCTGAATTTCCCGGTTGTCACACTGGGAGTAACAAATCCGGACCAAATGAACAGTCTCAGATTTTTATTAAAATGACCCTTTTAGAGGCCGAACCAGAATTTGGTCAAAACACAAAAGTTTTAGATCTCGACGAAACCTTGAAACTGACACACGCGGGTTTCAAAAATTCGGCCGTTTCGGGCCCCAAACAGACCTGTTTTCAAAACTGTGTAAAACTGGAACTTTTATAAAAACTGGGCACAAAGGCCACGGGTTTGATGAATTTAGGAGCCGTTAGAGTTAGAATTAGGCTCCGAAATGAACACAAGAATTGTTCATTTTGTCGAGGACGAAAAGTTTCATGAACGCCGATCTCTCAAACAAAGTCATTTCAAACAAGTTTCAAATTATTTTCAAAAGTGGTCCAACACCACATTTTTTAGCACATTTACAATGTGTTCCCTTTAAATGACTTAGAAATGATTTCAACAAAAACACCCTCATCCTCCAACGGGGCGAGGTGAGACTCGTTTTCAAAAATGTGGGGACACTATACCCCTTTCAAACCATTTCAAACACTTTGCTTTCAAAAAAATGTGAGGACACCATACCCCTTTCAAAATGAAAAATCCTTTTGTAAGAATTTCTAGATTTGAACAAAGTTTTCAAAGGAATTTCACAAAGAACAAGGGACGTTTTTAGTAAGATATGGTAGAGGTAGCCTAGTCGGCTACGACACCATAATGCAAGGTAGCTCGATAGGCTACCACACCCAAACAAGCAAAGTAACCCGAACGGTTACTATACCAAGCCTACACATAGTAGCCTGATAGGCTACCTAGTTGCCAAAACGTGAGGTAACCGGTCAGTTGACTGATCGGTAAATCAGTCAAGCACCGTGTTCAGAGCAACATTGTGAGGAATGTTGATTTAACTGTCAAGAAGACAGTTAATTAAACGTGACGGAAATTAGACACCAAATTCCCAGATAGGCCAATAGGGTACCGAGGGACCCCGGTACCACATGAAAGACGAGTATAGGCAAAAGTAGCCTAAGGACGTGGTAGTTAATTTATGGGGCCATAAGTTAATTAACCATATACGAATAAGTTAACTCTTGAGATAGAGAGTAAGTAGTGCCGACGGCAATCGGTATCAAGTAATTATCTACTTTAGTCACTAACAGTATTGGTGACTTAGAGAAGGTATTAACGAAAGACGTTATTGATGACAGGTAGTAACCTGCAAATTTCTAAAGGTGCGAATACAAGTGCTTGCAATTAAGTAAGTATAACTCCGCCTGCAGCATGAATAAAATGATGTTAAAATGATGGTTTTACAGTATGTTAAGTATGCCTTACATGCACACGATGTTGCACAGCATACATAAGAGCATATAGTTTCACAATCGAGTAGATTGATGAAAGAACAAGTTAGAAGCCATAGATCCCTACCGTATAGGATTGGGGATAGCTTAGAGAAGCATATGGCTAGAATAGTTAAACAAGATGGAAATAAATAGGTGTGCCGTACCGGCTCCTTCAGTTGAAGGGGTTTCCAGTTAAAGAAAGTTAAGGCCAAAAGTTGAGCATCAGTTGATGGCTCTTCGGCATTAGTTGACCTCGGGGGTTACCGTTGGTCTGCACGCACACGGTACTTACACATGGGCCCTAAATAGACAAGAGAAAGAAAAGAGTGCTAAAGCATAACTGAACATAACCGGATCATGCATAGTTCACTATTCGCATTAGTTCGCTATGCTTTTAGCTACAGTAAGATACATGCTTTTACATGAAGTAATCTGTATGCATATGGTATATAAAGTTTGTATGCTATGACATGATATGTGATGATATGGTATATGCTAAGTGTTATATGTGACTATCTTGCATGCTTATGCGTTTTAAGTATGTATTATGTTTAAACATGTTTTGCGGTTAACATGTTGTACTTACTGGGCTTAAAGCTCACGGAGTGTGTTCATGCTGTAGGTAAGCGTCCTATGGCATAAGCCACGATGGGCAATGACGGCGGCGGAGGCGGATGTGAGGCGAGGTTATGGACACCATACGAGTTTAACTTCCGCACAGTTTAAGTAAACAGTATTTTGAACAGTAACAGTACAGTACAAGTAGATGGTACTTTTAAATAGTAATCGTTAAATGGTATTTCTGAATAGTAATGCTTACACAATATTTTTGAGTAGTAATAGTTGAATTGTATTTTCGAATAGCAGCTGATTGATACTATTCAAAAATACTATTTCATAAAATGAACAGTATAAGTATGTTTGCAAGATTATTATTATGTTTCAAATTCTGCTTTTAATAATACATGTACATGAATAGTAAATACGTGTGCTAAAAAAAAAAATTCTTCTAAAATTAGGGTAACCCATTAACGATATTTTAAGTAAGCAATATTCAATTACAAGAAAGTTTAAGTAAAAGTAAAGAAACAGTAGTTTTACAGTGATGGTCCGGGCCGCCTAGGGCGCGGGGCGTCACAAAACCGACGTAAGGGTCGGAATAGTGCTTCCCGAGGGTCAGGAAAGTGAAAAGTGGAAATAAAATAGAAATGAACCCGGTAATGATTTGAAAAGAGTCAGAAAAGTTCCTGAGAGCCAAAAATGCAGTCTGGATCAATAAAATTCCGTCAGGGGCAAAACTGTAATTTTGCCAAAATACAGGGGCAAAATCGTAATTTTGCAAAAGTTAGGGGAAAATGGTGAAAATAATAAATAAAACCTAAAAAGTTATAAATAGGTTTTATTTAAGCTTTTTAATGAAAAATAAAAGCTATAAATGGGGAAAGAAATTAACAGACATAGTTTTGTCTGTAGGATCCAAAAATCGGCCTACAAGGAAGGCGATTCAAGATCCAAGAGAGAGAAAGGGAACAGTCTGATAAGGTAAGTTCAGACATTTACCTGTCTGCAACATATAGCAATATTGTGCTAACTTAAATGTACTAACTATAAGTTAGGTACATATGTGCTACGGGTGCTATGATAGAATAGAGAGAGAGACGAAATGTGCTACGGGCACTATAAGAATGGGACACATGGTTAATTGTGCTTCGGGCACTAGAGCGAGATTAATAAAACTCACTCATCTAAAATTAAAATGTGAACCATTCCTAACCACGGGGCAATATGAAGTCACCGGGTTAGAATGTTAAAAAGTCGGTAATGAAACCACTTTCTGGCGTACCAGCCTTCCGTACAGGGAGGTACTATTTTGCCTTCGGGGCTATGAGATAAGGCTGTGGAGGTCAGCACTGATGTACCGCTCCCAGTCATGTACAATTTTGCCTTCGGGGCTATGAGATTAAGGCTGTGGAGGTCAGCACTAATGTACCGCTCCTAGTCATGCGCACTTAAATGGTACTGCCAACCTGAGCTCAAAACCAGAACGTAATCAAAGATAATGACCTAAAACTGAAACTGTGCCATAATTGAGCATAAGACAGTTTAATGAGAGCACTAACATCGCGGTAGATGTACTAGTGTGAGACAGTGTTGTGGTCAAACTTACTATTTACCATGAATAGTACTATTCATAGAAATTTTATTTCTTGCATGTTTGAACTTACTGAGCCTGTAGCTCACCATTTTTGCTAATGTTGCAGGTAAGCGACCAGCTCAGTAGCTTGTTTGACTGGATGCGGACGGGATGGTGCGTGTCAAATGGGATAACTGGGCGAGGGATATGGTACTGCCAGAGTCTTCCCGCTGAGCGTTAAAGTGAAGGGAAAAAAAAGGGAAACAGTTCTTTTGTAATTATATATATTTTACAAAAGTACTGTATTATTTATATTACTTTGTACTTATCAACAAAGTAAATAGTGGAAGAAGATTTTATATGATGTTAAAGAAAAAAAAAAATTTCCCCAAAAACGACATGATTTTAAAAGAGAGTGAGATAAGCCGGCGACCCACGAGAGTACAATCTACCGCAGTTAGCGATAAGCTCAACTGTAATAGTATTGTATAATCTCTACGAGGGGTGGGCCGCCATAATTGGGCATCTCTGTTCAGCACATATGATGCACAAAGAACTTTTTTCCGATTAGTCAGATTCATAAAGTTGATGATACATTGGAAAGAAGATAACCACTCTTTGGCTTCTAACAGATCAGTTGAACCATCGAATTCTAGTGGTCTCATTCGTTGAAACCTTTCATATAATGGTTCTTGTTGAATAATCACTCTTGGTTCCTGAATCCTTTCTTGATTAACAGGTACAGATGGAGGATTCAGCATTTCCATTTGAGCCAGAATCGGTTTTGGTTCCGATGCCATTGAGTGTTTTGATGCCTGACATGGAGGTGGAACTTCCTCCTCAACCTGTTCTTGATTCCTCTGGTATAATTGATTTCTCAGTTCCTGATATTCTCTCATATGGTTGGCCAATAAAGCTTTCATTTTATTTACTCATTCAGTTAGGATAGGGGGTCAACCGCATCTAACTGGTTGCAACCGTCTTCGTGCCATTTTATTCTTCTAGACCTAACATCAAAAAGCAAGATGGTTCAGTATAACATAGTTAAAAAATTTCATTACTTCTTTCTCTTTCTTCTTATATATATACATGCATATCATATCACATAATCATTCCGATTTTACACTTCCATCACATCATAAACATTCTGGCACATCATCGTAAACATATATGCATCATTCATATACGTATCATGTTCACACATCATCTGTCTACCTCTTTACTGTCTTAAAACAAGGCTTTTATAGGCTACGTATATATCTATACATATATAGACTTTACACTAACAAGTTTATTAATTTTCATTTCTATCATCTTTTTCTTCTTCTTACAAAGGAAACTCTTTTGGGTCCTCCCCATTCTTGACATTTCCTGTCCCTTTATCACCTACAGGAGTCAGATCATTAGGTGAATGTTCAGAAACTACTGCTTAAGATCCTCTTGACGACCCTACCTCATTACTATTTACCATCCCATGAGGTTCATCCAGTCTCGTAAGTGCATCGTTTCGCAGACCAAATCCCAAAGTAAGCATTCGTATCTTTCTATCAGCGTTACCTACTCCAATTCTTTTACCGAAGCAATGTACTGCTGCAGGGTACTATTGCATACTAGGACGGCACGGGTTTTTAGCTCATCTGTCAATCCCTTTCAGAACATTGTACATAACTCTTCATCCAAAAGTCAGGGTAACGGACAACTCCGTATAATTTCATCCATAAAATATGTAGCATATGACATCATTGTATCCAGTGACTGCATCTTGAAATTCTCCACTTTCAATACAAACTCCTGAAGTACTCGGTAACTCAGAATAACGGGTACTGACGGTGTAGGCACTACCGATACTGGTAGTGACAACACTTGAGGTTAAGCCATTCGTGGGCGAATGACTGATCGCGTCCTGATCGTACATGCATATGGATTATACCTAGGTCTTCTTGGTTGACTATCCATGCTCCCATCCTAACACACATAGATTACGTAAACTAAAATTTAGAACAGTGAAATACTAACTTACTTGGACTGCATGGAAGAGAATGCATACAGTGTCATGATAGGTTATGGTGAACTACCTGCTCTGATACCAACCTTGTGGCACCCCACCTTGCCTCACACAGGGCAATCGCCACTTCTTCAATCTGTTCGTTCATTTTTACTCATTCAACAGTAATACCATTACTATATTTGCAAACATATATTATTATTAAATTAAATTTTTTTAAAAAACTAAGGGGGCGTTTGTTTTTGTTCTTGAAAATGATTTTTCATTTTCAAAAACGCAGAAAATGAAAACGGTTTCAAAATAGGGTTTGTTTATTTAACATTTTCAAAACCGTTTTGAAAACACCGTTTTCAACTATGTTGTTTTTTTGAGTTTTTTGAAAACGAAAAAAAGTTGTTTTCACTTTTTATTTTCATTTCCAAAAAATATTGTGCTTTTTTGGTTTTCTCAAAAATGAAATGCATTTTGAAAAAATATAACCAAACAAAATTTCATTTTTATGTTTTTCAAAATATACACTAAGAAAACATAACCAAACACAGTTTCAGAAATGATCTTAACACAGTTTTCAAAACATTCTCATTTTCAATTTTTTTGAAAACAGAAAACATTTCAAAAACAATACCAAACGACACCAAAAGTTTGGGGTCGGGTCGGAAACCCGAGTCCCTAACGGAAAATTGAATAAGGGAACCTAAGGGGTGGTTCGTGAATAGTAACCCGTCCCCTTGAAAATGTAAAACGTGAGTGAAACTGAAAAACCGACCCCGAGGGGGGACGTTTTTGGAAACAAAATAAAGGTCCGAGTTGGGAACAGGAAATCCGAACCTCGGAGACCTAGATCGGGAATGTCCAGACAAACGTTTTAAATACTAGTGAAACGTCCATTTGAGACTCCGAAACGATAGAAAATCACTAAACCGACGTAAGGGTCGGAATAGTGCTTCCCGAGGGTCGGGAAAGTAAAAAGTGAAAATAAAATAGAAATGAACCCGGTAATGATTAGAAAAGAGTCAGAAAAGTTCTTGAGAGCCAAAAATGTAGTCTGGATCGAGAAAATTCCGTCAGGGGCAAAATTGTAATTTTGCCAAAATATAGGGGAAAAATCATAATTTTACAAAAGTTGAGAAAAATGGGGAAAATGATAAATAAAGCCTAAAAAGTTATAAATAGGTTTGATTTAAGCTTTTTAATGAAAAATAAAAATTATACATGGAAATGAAATTAACAGACAAGGTTTTGTCTGTAGGATCCAAAAATCGACCTACAAGGACGGCGATCAAAGATCCAAGAGAGAAAAAGGGAAGAGACCGATAAGGTAAGTTCAGACATTTACATGTCTGCAACATATAGCATTATTATTGCTAACTTTGATGTACTAACTATAAGTTAGGTACATATGTGCTACGGGCACTACTGTAGAGTAGAGAGAGAGACGTAATGTGCTACGGGCACTATTGAGAATGGACACATTATTAATTGTGCTTCGGGCACTAGAGCGAGGTTAATGAAACTCACTCCCCTAAAATTAAAATGTGAAGCATTCCTAACCACGGGACAATGTGAAGTCATCGAGTTAGAACTTTAAAAAGTCGGTAATGAAACCACTTTCTGGCGTACCAGCCTTCCGTACAGCGAGGTACTTTTGCCTTCGGGCCTATGAGATTAAGGCTGTGGAGGTCAGCACTGATGTACCACTCCCAGTCATGTACAATTTTGCCTTCGGGGCTATGAGACTAAGGCTGTGGAGGTCAGCACTAATGTACCGCTCCCAGTCATGCGCACTTAAATGGTACTGCCAACCTGAGCTCAAAACCAGAATATAATGAAAGATAATTACCTAAAACAAAAACTATGCCATAATTGAGCATAAGACAGTTTCGTGAGGATACTAACAACGCGGTAGATGTACTGTTGTGACACTGTGTTGTGGTCAAACTTACTATTCACAATGAATAGTAGTCAAAGTTACTATTCACGTATGAATAGTAGTCAAAGTTACTACTTATGTATGAATAGTGGTCAACGAAACTATTCATGATAAATAGTACTATTCATAGAAATTTTATTTCTTGCATGTTTGAACTTACTGAGCCTGTAGCTCACCATTTTTGCTTATGTTGCAGGTAAGCGACCAGCTCAGTAGCTTGTTTGATTGGATGGCGGACGGGATAGCGTGTGTCAAATGGGATAAATGGGCGAGGGATATGGTCCTGCCAGAGTCTTTCCGCTGAACGATAAAAGAGAAGGGAAAAAGAAAACAGTTCTTTTGTAATAGTATATATTTTACGAAAGTACTATATTATGTAAATTACTTTGTACGTGCCAACAAAGTAAATAGTGGGAAATGTTTTACATGATGTTTAAAGAAAAAAAAAATTTTCCCCAAAAACGTCATGATTTACTGAGAGAGAGATTAGCCGGCGACCCATGAGAGTACAATCTATCGTAGTTAGCGATAAAGCTTAACTGTAATAGTATTGTATGATCTCTACGAGGGGCGGGCCGCCACAGAAAAACCATGTATTATGGGCTGTTTTAAAGGGAGAAAAATCAATTTTTGTTTCATGCATTTTGGTTGAAAATGTGCGAGTGATGTGTGATTAAGTGAAACAAGAAATAAGTGCATGAAAAAATCAAGTTATATGAGTGTTTTTCTTTCATCAAAACCGTGGGTTATTAAGGTTTGGAATGATGAAATTTTCATGTTATTTTGGTTGATTTTTTATGTTGAAAATCATGTCAAAATGTGAAGAAAGAAATAGATGAAATGTGATTGAAAAACTTTCAATGTTAGTGTTGTTTTTCAATCCAAAACCGTGGAGAATAATGAGGAAAAATGAAACTTTATGTTGTTGATTTCATATGGTAAATGTGATGTTAATTTTGTGTAGAAAACAAGAAAGAAAAAATGGAAATGAAACCAAAATTTTGAGGTTGATTTTCCAAGGAAAATCCGTGGACAATGCATGGAATTTTGGAGAGTTATGTTAGGGTTTTGTGGTGAAAAATGAATGTGTTAGTGTGGAAAACAAATAAGGAAGATTTGAGTCATAAAACAAAAATTTTTGCTTAGGGTTTTTGAGGAAAAATCGTGTATAAGTTTAGTGGAAAATGAGAAAGTTTTGTTGAGTTATGTAATGTGTGATTTAAGTATAAAAAAAAACCGGACCTGAAAGTGATAAAGAACGGGTTGAAATTCTGTTAAAAACGAGCAAGTTTTGTGATGAAATTTTACGTAAAAAGTTTGTAAGTTTTATGTAAAATTAGGTTTTTGGTATAGTACTTAGCAGGGTAGAATAGGATAGATGGTTTCGAGGCGTTTCCTAGCCGAGAACCCAGAAATTCAGCAGAAATGCTACCGAAATTTTCAAAACGCCCAAAGGGCAATTTGGTAAACGAGAGGTAAAAAGTAGGGTCGAGAATCGGAAACCCGAGCCCCTCGGAAACCTAAGCTAGAGAAGAGAAAGGGACGAGAATATAACTTGTAAAACAGTCAATTAGGGTCCCGAAGAGCTAGAAAAACGAGAAACGACCCTCAGGGTCGTGTAAATAGTAACCCAAGCGTTTTTACAGAAAATATCGTAAAAGCTTGGGAAAACTTAAGAAACGTTATTTCAAGACTTTTGGGATCAGAAAATCCGGATAAAATGATAAAACGAGGATTTCTTAGTTTATAGTCCCGTCAGTGGCAAAATGGTCATTTTGACCAAAATTTTCTAGATTGTCAGAAAAAGGTCGTAAAAGCCTTAGAACAATTTTACTAAAATTCTAAAGGCTAAAATAGAGTGGTAAGTCAAAAAAAACGAGGGAAAAACCCATTAAGGACGAAATGGTCATTTTACCAAAAGGTAGGGGTAAAACGGTCATTTTGTCAAAAAGTTCAGAAAAGTGATATTAAGGCCTAGAATAGTAGCTTATACAGCAGAATGATTCTAGAATTTAAAATATGAATCCTAAAATAAATAATTAAGAATTTCAATTAGAAATTTTATGCTTTCACTATATTTTAGATATGAAGTAAATAGTAAAAATAACCGTAATTTATTTTGATTATAGGAAAGCAACCAAAAGGCGAGTTAAGGAAGCCGGTTGACTCAGAAAAGGAATTGCTAGTAAAATACCGGTAAGTTTAGACATTTATTTGTCTACAGCATGAATTTACTCAGTATGCTTATGTGATATAGATGACAAAAATTTAGTAGTCAGGTGCGATAGGCACACTAACATAAGATATAAAATCTTAATAAAACTACAGAATAAATTACAGAGAGTTCCAGACCTAGGAGGCAGCATAATTGCCATCGGTCAGGAACCACCAGAAATTCAGTAATTAAATCAGTATTGGCGTACCAACCTCCCACACAGGTAGAGGTTTCTCATATTCCAGTTACAGTTACAGTAGGACTCCAAACTGCAGGTGACGAGTCCCGGGTTTGGATGTCTAATATTTTCAGGCTGTAGAGGATTGACTAGTGGGTCACTCTCTAGAGTCCCTCTCAGCATTATGCGCACTAGGTACAACCAATTCAGGGGCCTAATAGTAGAATTTAGTAACAGATAAAAACTTAAGATTTCAGAACAGTCATAATTGAGCATAAAACATACTAACAGATTATGCAGTAGTTTAGATACCAGTTGATGTGAATAGTGCCAATCAAAGTCAACCTTACTATTTATGGTCAAAGTCAAAGTTACTATTCATGTAAATAGTGCATTTTCAGGATTTTGTGATTTATGTTCTTGCATGTATGTTTGAACTTACTGAGCCTGTCGCTCACCAGTTTATTCATGTTGCAGGTAAGAAACCTGTACACCAGTAGACAGAGGATGGACGAAGGGCGGGATTGCATCGGCCTTCAGGACTGGGTAAGGGAAATGGTCCTGCTACTGTTTTCCACTGAGCAGAGTTTGAGCAGATTAAAAGTGTTATTTTGAGAGTAGATTTTAAGTTGTATTTTGGAAATATATCATGATGTAAATTATGTACAACCAGTAAAATAGTAGTATATCCTTTGTTGTATGTTGTTTATATTTTTACAGTTCAGACTCACCAACAGTTTAAGAAAAAAATCCCTTGGTTTTCAGATTAAAAATCATTTTAACTACAATTAGTAATTTTAACAAGAACAAGTTACAAGTAAGATGCTAGTGATCCATTAAGGTAACTGTGATGCCCCCTGATTCCGACCACCCGCAATCGTCATGAATCGACTCTACGGCCGACCAAGATGACTCGTGTGCCAAATCTGGGTTGTCAGTTTTAAACTCTTTTTCTCACAACTCTTAATTATTAGGGCCTAAAATTTCACCCATAATTTATTTTTCTTTAATACATACTTTTTCTTAAGAAAACCATGTAAAATACAATACTAACTTTTATATGTCTTTATGAAGTACAACATAATATACAACATATAATATATATGTACTGTATATTTTATTTTCAACACATTCTCTTTAATTCATTAACTTTAAAAGCTCAACGGAAAACTTATGGCAGGACCAAGTCCACGGTGAGTTCCTTATCCCTTGACACGCTCGCATCCTGCCGCCATTCAGAAATCTACTGGACAGGTTTCTTACCTACAACATGAAGAAACTGGTGAGCTAATAGGCTCAGTAAGTTCAAACATACTTAGTAAGAATCATACAGATTCAAAAATACTGAAAACTCAATTTCCTATGAATAGTACTATTCATCATGAATAGTACTCAATAGTACTATTCACCATTCAGTACTATTCACCATGAATAGTGACTTCAACTTTTGACCGATGAATAGTAATAGTTACCCTAACTGATTACTATTTACTTTACCCTAACAGGGTACTATTCGCATATCCTAACCGAAATCACTACACTTAGCATAAACTTCGGTTATGCTTAATTATGATTTTAATCATTTTATTGATTGTTCATTCTTTATTTACTTTATAGTATAGAGTTCTGTTTATGGCAGTACTGATAATTATCTTTGCGCGCTAACTGGGAGGGCTTAGGGAGCGATCCTAGAGCATCAGCCTCCACAGCCCTTATATCCCCATAGGACCTGAGAAACCTCCACCACTATGTTGGAGGGGTGGTACACCTTAATGGTTTCATTACCATCTTTCAATTATAGTTTTGACCAAGTGATATTAGTCATCACCTTAAGGTTACTATCCTTCATTGCCCGTAGGTCTTACATATTCTCTTTATCTGGGATATGTTATACTAACTAATCCCCAATTGTCCTTTAGACTTTATATCTAGAGTACATTCAGTACAAATAAAATAACATAATATTTCACGTTGCAGACATGAAAATGCTTGAACTTACCAATACTACGCTAGTGTTCACTTCCGGAACTCCTTCGCAGCTCTATCTCTATTTTGGGTTCTTACAGACATAATATTGCCTGTTAATACCCTATATTAATTATCACTTTTAAATATACATTCATTTTACTTAACACTTCAACACATTTAAATTTTGTCCCGCTACACGCCCATGTCCCAGCCCGTGTACCTCTAGGGTTTACTCTACATGGCCATGTTGTTTACTATCTAGCCGTGTAACTGTACACGGCTTGATACATGCCTGTGTACCTCTCGGGTTGTAAATTCTTTTTCCTATACACAGCCGTGTTATTTATTATCTGGCCGTGTAACTATACAAGGCTTGATACACACCCGTGTTCAAGCCCGTGTACCTTTCGGATTGAAAAATTCTTCATGTACACGGTCGTGTATTTCTTCTACACGCTCGTGTTCTTCAAACTTTTTAGATTTTTAACTCTAAAACCTTTATTTTGAGTCTTAGAGTTTTATTTAAGTTATTCTAGATCTTTTAGGGTCCTTTCCGAGCCTTTCGGGAATTTTTGGTCAAAATGACCTTTTTGCCCCTAACGGGTCTCGGGACTATAACTATTCCGTTCTATCATTTTTCTCCAATTTTTTAAGCCTAATTATTTTAAAATAATATTCCCTAGGCTTCTGTATCAATTTACAGCTTAAATTGCTGCAAAATCTCAATTTCATTTTTCCCGCCCCTCAGTTACTATTCATCCATCAGCTAGGGTCGTTTCTCGTTTTTCGAGCGTTTCGGAGCCTCAAATGGCCATTTCACTACTCTTAAAATGCTTTTCATCCCGTCCTTGGCCCTCGGTCCTCGAGAGGCTTGGGTTTCCTATCCCGACCTAAATTTTTCCCTCGTTTTCCAAAATACCCCTAACATGAATTTTTTTTCCTGTTTTAGGCATTTTAGTCTTTTAGGGTCAGTTTACTTTTTCTTTTGGGTTGGTTTTCCATTTCTAACCCTAATCTACTGAGGGATCCTGGTTTCCTTCCCGAGTCTAATATTTTTACCCCTCGTTTCCCAAAATGCCTGTATGCCGATTTTAAAAATTTCGGCAGCATTTCCGCTTATATTTTAAGGTTTCCTGGCATTAGGTATGCCTTAGAACCTTTGTACCTGCCACGTACTATACCAGAGGCCTATTTTATACAAAGTTTCCAAACTTTGTATAAAAATTTTTCACACAATACAATATTCAAGAATTAATACAAACAACAATATTTTTCTTTCAAACTAGCCTCGTTTTACTAGTTAATCACACCAAAATAATTTTTCATCACAACATATCACCCTTAGGTTTTCAAATGTATAAAACAACATCAAAACCTAACAAAAAATTCATTCTAACCCTAGCATAGCCACGGATTTTCATGCATAAACACATAGAAAATCTTGTTTTCTTTCCTAGGGTTTTTATCAATATTTTTCAATACTAAAAATTTCCATATCGTAGTGTTCATTACCCACGGTTTTAGCATGAAAATTTCACCAAAATTTTCTTATTTCTTGATTCTAATTCATGCTTAATTCAACATATAATTGAATAAACATAAACACTAAACCAAAACATCAATTCTCATACATTTTTCACACCCCTAATGCCACGAATTTTCAAGGGAAACATGCAAAATTTTTGCTTGTTTCTAAACCCTAATTCATGCATCAAATTCTACAACATCATATCATCAATAAAACAAACATTTTTCAATGTTTTTCCACACTTCAAACCCATGGATTTTGTAAAGAAAATCAATGAAAAATGCTTCAATTTTGAAGCTTACCTTAACTAGTTGATGGCTTGATGTTGGAAATACAATGCAAGCTAAGTTTGGTGTGAAATTTTCAACAAAAATTTTGGCTTACAAGGGTTCTTTAGCAAATTTTTCCAATAATTTGCTAATTGTTCAAGGACTAAAAAGAAAGGATTTTGGGGCCAAAATCAAATTTTTTTCTTTCTTTCTTTCCAAGTGGCTGAATGGCCTTTCTCAATTTTTTTTTAAAAAATTTAAATGGCTTTTTGGCATGATCTTGGCCATTGATCATAAAATAACCTAATCTAAACCATACACCTTTCAAAATTACTTTCCAAATTAAAGAAAATAATTTTGCTTTATGACATAATCATGGTGGTGTCATCCTACTGTTTATATTAATTCACTAATTAATTCGTGGTCAATTTTTGACCGGAGTCTGATCCGAGCGGAACTTTACCGAAATCGCATAGGCGGGTTCAGGGCACCTTCGGTGCGATCGATTTGTCTTATTTTGCTTCCATTTGATCAGAATTCTCTATCGTAAATTTCTATCATTTTCGTGCATCTCAATGCATTTTCTAGGGTTTTCGGCTCTGATTTCGAACCGTCTCACCCAATTATGTCCGGTAAGATTTTTCATCCTCGAACTCATACACTTTAACACTGCCAGAATATTTTTACACTATTCACAACAGTATTAAAACATAACTTTTTCATATTTTATTTATTAAAATTGTTATATACATACAATTTTGACCTACTCCGAGAATCTAAAATTCCCAGTTATCACATTCACCCCTCCTTATAGAATTTTCGTCCTCAAAAATTTAGAACAAGTGGGGGTACAAATTTCTAATTTCGTCTTCACGTTCTTATGTAGCCTCTTCAATGTTGTGATTTCTCCACAGTACTTTGACTAATGGGATTGTTTTGTTCCTTAGAACTTTATCTTCGCATGCCAGAATCTGAACAGGTTTTTCCTCATAGGTCAGGTCTTCTTGAATCTGGATCGGTTCATGTTTCAGCACATGGGACGGATCCGATATGTACTTCCGTAGCATCGACACATGAAACACATTATGTACTGCCGACATTTCTGGGGGTAACACCAATCTATAAGCGACTTTACCAATGTGTTCGATGATCTCGTATGGCCTAATATATCTTGGACTCAGTTTCCCCTTCTTCCCGAACCGCATTATTCCTTTCATTGGTGATACTTTTAGGAATACGAAATCCCCTTCATTGGACTCCAGGGATCTTCGTCTCTTGTCCGCATAGCTCTTCTATCAGCTCTGGGCTATCTTCATCCACTGCTGTATTTTTGTAACTGCATCCACTATCTCTTGTACAAAGTCCATTTTATGTAGTCGTTTCTCTTGTAGGTCATACCAGTGAACCGGTGATCTACACTTCCTTCCATACAGAGCTTCATAAGGTGCCATACCTATCGAAGCTTGGTAGCTGTTATTATATGAAAACTCTACCAATGAAAGTTTCTCATTCCAGCTTCCCGGGAAATCTATTGTACATGCATACAGCATGTCTTCTAGCATTTGAATGGTTCGCTCAGATTACCCGTCTATCTGTGAATGAAATGCTATGCTCAATCGCACTTTTGTTCCCATAGCTTCTTGTACACATGTCCAGAAGTTTGAAGTGAATCGTGGATCATAATCTAACATGATGGATTTAGGAACTCCATGTAGCCTGACTATGTGGTTAACATATAAGCTCGCTAACTTTTCCAACGAGAAGGTCATTTTTACTGCAATGAACCTTGCTGTCTTTGTCAGTCTGTCTACAATAACCCAGATGGCATCATAGCCCTCTCAGGTCTTCGGTAGTCTTACCACAAAGTCCATTGTGATATGTTCCCATTTCCATTCAGGAATCTTTAACGGCTCTAACTTTCCAACTAGATGATGATGTTCAACCTTAACCTTTTGGCATGTCATGCATCTGCTTACAAACTCAGCTATATCCTTCTTCATCCCTTTCCACCAGAATTGTAGTTTCAAATCTTGGCACATTTTGCTAGCTCCGGGATGTACTGAGTAGGTCGTTTCATAAGCTTCAGCCATAATTCACCTTCTTAATCCTTCATCATTTGGAATTTGAATTCTCCCCTGATGTAGGATTAATCCATCTTTAGACGCTTCCTCCTGCGAACTTGCTAGCTTCAGATCTTGTTTCTGAGCTTCTCTGATGTCTTCATACAATGTTGACTCTAGTTGTAACACAGCTAGCTTTTCGGTTATTAGCTCCATCTCCAGCATGTTGATTTCCTGCTATAATGGCTTTGGAATTTTCCCAATCAGTAGTTGCTGTGGGACAGTAGATTTCCTACTTAACGCATCTGGAACGCGATTGGCTTTTCCTGGGTGATAGAGGATTTCACAATCATAATCCTTTACCAACTCTAGCCATCTCCTTTGCCACATATTTAGCTCTTTCTGGGTGAAGAAGTACTTTAGACTCTAGTGATCAGTATAAATCTGACACTGAGCTCCATATAGATAGTGTCGCCAGATTTTTAACATGAACACTACTGCAGCAAGCTCTAAATCATGCGTGGGATAATTCCTCTCATGGTCCTTTAATTGACGCGAGGCATAGGCAATCACCCTGTCGCCTTGCATCAGGATGGCTCCTAATCCCAATTTCGAGGCATCGCCGTATATTATGAACATCCCCCCTTCAGTCGGAAGTGTAAGTATTGGCACACTTGTTAGTCGTTTCTTCAGCTCTTGGAAGCTTTTCTCGTACTGTTCAGTCCATTCATACTTCTTTTCCTTACATGTAAGTGCTGTGATAGGAGCGGCAAGTTTGCGTAAATCCTTCAACAAATCTTTTATAATAACCGGCTAGACCTAAGAAACTTCGTATCTCCGTCACGCTCTTAGGTGTGGGCCATTCATTGATCACCTCTACTTTCGTAGGATCCACAGCGATTCCTTCCTTGGAAACCACATGTCTAAGAAAATGTACTCTATCCAGCCAGAATTCACATTTAGAGAATTTGGCATAGAGTTGATGCTCCCTTATTGTCTGCAGCACAACTTTCAAATGCTCCTCATGCTCTTTGCGAGTCTTTGAATATATGAGAATGTCATCAATAAACACAATGACAAACTTAGCCAGATATTCCTTAAAGACTCGATTCATCAAGTCCATAAAAGCTGCGGGCGCATTTGTTAACCCAAACGGCATCACAAGGAATTCGTAATGACCGTAGCAGGTCTGAAATGCGATTTTATGGATGTCACTCTCCTTGATCTTCAGTTAATGATATCCTGATCGCAGATCAATCTTGGAGAATACTACTGTGCCTTTTAGTTGATCGAATAGGTTGTCAATTCTAGGTAATGGATACCTATTTTTGATAGTGACCTTGTTCAACTCTCGATAATCGATGCACATCCGAAATGATCCATCTTTCTTATTAACAAACAGCACTGGAGCACCCCATGGGGAATAGCTCGGGCGTATAAATCCTTTGTCAAGAAGTTCCTTCAGCTGCTCCTGCAACTCTTTTAACCCTGCCGGTGCCATCCAGTACGGTGCCTTTGAGATAGGGGTAGTTCCTGGCATCAGCTCGATCTCAAAGGAAATTTCTCGTTCAGGCGGCAATCCTGGTAATTCCTCTAGAAAGACATCAATGAATTCCTTCACAATAGGAATGTCTTTGGGTTGGAGCTTTCGTTCTTTCATCACGTCTAATACACATGCTAGGTATCCAGCACAACCGCTAAACATCAGCCTCTTTACTTCTATTGAGTTGATCATTATCTTCTTTGATCTACGTGACGTATCGACGTACTTAAATCCCTCTTCTTGTTCGGGTTGAAATCTAATTTTCCGCTTCTGGCAGTCGATTGTGGCTTGATACTTCCCTAAGAAATCCATTCCTAGGATTACTTCATAGTTGGCAAGCTCCATCATGATCAATTCTATAAACAATTCCCTATTTGCCACAATTATTGGCACATGTGGTAACCAAAAATTGGACATCAGGACTTCCCCTAAGGGTAGTGCAGTTCTAAACGTCATACCCATATTGTCTTTAGGATATCCTATCCTATTTCCAAACTAGTATGAAATGAAAGAATGCGTAGCTCTAGAGTCAAATAATACAGACGCCAAATTATTAGTGACAGAGAGCTGACCTATCACTACATTTGATGCTCTAGCTTGTGCCTCTTCCTTCGTATACACCATGACCTTAGCATCTGCATGGGGCAAGCGTTCTTGTCTTTCTTATCTCTCAGAATGGGATGACCCTTCAACTTTGGCCTGTAATAAATGTGCCTGGGGATGTTGTTGTGACTGAGACGTACCTTGCACATTCTGCCTATTTTCTGGACAGTTTTTGGCAAAGTGATCATCCTTCCTACATTGAAAACAGGCATTTAGGGCCAATCTAGATTGACCCGCATGTATTTTCTTGCAATTTACACAGTCTCGAACCATAGGGCTAGCATTATTGTTTGTTCTCCTCTGCTAGTTCCTATTCCCAGAATTATTTCCTTTTCTCTTCCCCTGGGATTGCTGACCAGGAGTACTTGGCTGCCCAGCCTTGACATTTGAACTCAACTTGTTGCTTTGTCCAACTTGAGATCCAGCTTGTATGGCTTTGGTCAAGACCTTTTCCTTCTTCTTCGCATCCCAGACCTTCTCTCTCTCTTCCTTCTAACGAATCAGATGATACTCTGCCTTCAGCGCACGACTAACACAATCAGATATAGTGTCAGGTGGCGTCAATCCATTGTCCACCAACGTTGAGATTTTGGGATGAAACATTCCTAGCATCTTCTGGATTTTCTCCCTCTAAGTGGTGACAGTGTATGGGCACAGTCTGGATAGTTTATCAAACTTGCTGTAGACTTTTATCACTATCATGTCTCCCTGCTTCAACTCTATGAACTCTCTTTGTTGTGGTCGCAACAGTGTCGGATTATAATATTTCTGATTGAATTCTTCTAGAAAATCCAACCAAGATATCATATACATGTTTCTCCTCAGCATAACTAACTCCCACCAGAACCTTGCATCCTTTTTTAGAACAAGGACACACACAGAATCTTTTCCTGATCATTAAGCTCCATAAACTCTAATATCATGTGGAGTGAAGGCAACCATTCCTCGGCTTCTAGAGGGTTTGTGGAGCCCTTGAACTCTGGCGGCCTCATACGTCGGAATCTTTCATATAGTGGCTCGATATTGGCCCTAGGTTGTGGTTGGGTTTTACTACTTCTTCTGGTACCACTGGCAGCACTTCTGGTTCTGGTGCGGCCATTTGTGGTTCTTGGTTCTCCTCTTGTTCTTGTCTCTACTCCATTTGCTCAAGTCTTTGTCTTAACTCGGCATTTTCCCTCATTTGGGCTTCTATTAGGGCTTCTAGCTCATCCACTCTTTCTGATAACACTAGACGTCCTCGCATGTTCCATAGATTTCTTGGATTAACCATCTTATCCTATTTCCTAAAATCGTACAGGAGTCGATCGTTAGATTTTCACAAACTTATTTTTATAACATAAGTACAAATAGTTTTGATCATCACATAATTTCAACATTTCACACATTGAACATGTCAAAATATGATTACCATTTCTTTTCATTTCAAAAGTACATCAGTTTGAAGGCTTTTCTCAAAATAGCCTTCGATACAGTCATATACACACATATACAGTTATATATATACATTTGTACAGCACATGTATTTCTATAACTAATCTCCTAACTGAGGTTGTTCTGGGATTGTCAAAAACTCAATTGGATCCATTTCATCATCGTCCGTTTCATTTCCAGCCTCAAATGGCGTTGATCGTTCAACTGGATCTGCACCTTCTGGTTGTCTTGACGGACCAGCCTCATGGTCGTTCGCCATCGGTCCAGATCCATATAGGCGATCTAACATTGCTTCTTGTAGCAACTGTTCATGCCTCTTGTGCACCATGCGCTCCATCATCATCTCCTCTTCTACTTTAGCTACCATGACAATAAACTCACGTAAAGTAGCAGGGTATAAAGGGGTTACCCTCTACCGTAGGTCTAGGGTGAGTCCCTTCCAAAATATGTCATAAAAGTTATCATTTGTGATGTTGGGCAGAGGACATGTCCTTACAATGCTATCCTGGAATCTGACTGCATACGAGAATATAGTATCGCTCAGCATCATTTGCTGTCTCTCTACCTTCAGGACAGTCTCTGACATCTGCATAATTGGGCATGGTCAGTGGTGGCGACACTGTCCTACTCTCAGGAAGGTCTACAACTGGTGCCGCACTCCTCTATTGAAACTACTCCAGCATGACTTGGCAAAATTCGACCCAATCCATTGCTAGTAGCATTTCCTGATCACAATACTCCCAATATAACCGTGCGTCCTCACGGAATATGCCAATGGCCATCAAAACCCAGCAATCCTGATCTATATCACACTGACACATGATAACCTCAATGTCATGTAGCCAGTCTCGCATAGAGATCCCCTGTTGACCTCCCTCGAATGTGGGTGGATGACTGCCTCTAAAAGCATGTATGGCTCGCACTGACACTCTAGCTCCTATACGAGCTTGATCTCCCACCAGTGGAATGTCTACTGCTACTGGTGGGTTTACGATCGGTCATGGAAGTGGTGCTTGTACCAATGCCGGTGCTACTATCCTTGGTGCTAATGGCTCAAGTACTGATGGTCGTTGAGCAGCCCGCCGCATCGTGGATGGCCTGATCACGGGTCTAGTCCATACCCAGATCAGTCCTCTCGGTCGGTATGGGTGCGGTCTCATGTAAGGTGGTCTAGTCATCTTTAAGTCCTACAAAAATATATAATCTCGAATAAATGTAAAGTTAACTAGCTTAAAGAAAGCTAACTTACTTGAATTGACGAGCAGATCGTGCTTCGTGTCAATAGGGATATTGTCAACCGCTCTAATACTAACTTGTGACGCCTCCTGATTCTGACCACCCGCAATCGTCATGAATCGACTCTACAGCTGACCAAGACGACTCATGTGCCAAATCCAGGTGGTCAGTTTTAAACTCTTTTTCTCACAACTCTTAATTATCAGAGCCTAAAATTTCGCCCATAATTTTTTTCTTTAATACATACTTTTTCTTAAGAAAACCATGTAAAATACAATACTAACTTTTATATATCTTTATGAAGCACAACATAATATACAACATATAACATATATATGTACTGAATATTTTGTTTTCAACACATTCTCTTCAATTCGTTAATTTTAAAAGCTCAGCGGAAAACTTATGGCAGGACCAAGTCCACGGTGAGTTCCCTATCCCTTGACGCGCTCGCATCCTGCCGCCATCCAGAAATCTACTGAACAGGTTTCTTACCTGCAACATGAACAAACTAGTGAGCTAATAGGCTCAGTAAGTTCAAATATACTTAGTAAAAATCATACAGATTCAAAAACATTGAAAACTCAGTTTCTATGAATAGTACTATTCATCATGAATAGTAGTATTCATCGTGAATAGTGACTTCAACCTTTGATCAATGAATAGTAACAGTTACCCTAATTGGTTACTATTCACGTTTCCCTAACAAGATACTATTCACATATCCTAACCGAAATCACTACACTTAGCGTAAACTTTGGTTATGCTCAATTATGATTTTTATCATTTTATTGATTGTTCATTCTCTATTTACTTTCTAGTATAGAGCTCTGCTTATGACAGTACCGATAATTATCTTTGCGCGCTCATTGGGAAGGCCTAGGGAGTGACCCTAGAGCATCGGCCTCCAAAGCCCTTATATCCCGTAGGCCCTGATAATTAAGAGTTGTGAGAAAAAGAGTTTAAAACTGACAACCCGGATTTGGCATACGAGTCATCTTGGTTGGCTGTAGAGTCGATTCATGACGATTGCAAGTGGTTGGAATCAAGGGGCATCACAGTAACATTCTACCATAGTGGACTTTAGAGCTTTACTATGCTAGTACTGTAGCCTCAATTCAGGGCAGGGCGCCACAGCTGGTATTAGAGCAGTAGACCATATCCCTCAAGGCCCGATGTGCATCCCGTTCATCGATCCAAGTAAGTTAATTTTATTTTATGATTAGTAGCATGTTTATTTATATAGAGTGCACCTCATGTAGGAGTGAGATGACGAGGCCACATCACTACCGACCATTATTAGACCACCTCCACCCCAACAACCGACGGTACCACCTACAGTACCGGCCAATCCAGCTTGTTCCAGAGAGGCACATGCCACAGTTAGGGCACCAACCACTCCACCAGTATGCCATCCCCCACCACTAGTGGTTGATATACCAGTAGTAGGTGGTCGAGACCATATTGGGCCCAGGGTATCGGCCAAGGCTACTCGGGCATTTAGAGCCTATTTGCCCCCTAGTTTCGATGGAGGACATCAGTCTCCACCAGTATATGATTGGCTACACACTGTGGAGCTGATTTATCGATCGTATGACATCAACAGAGATTATTGGGTCATTTTAGCAGTGAGTACTTTACAGGGAGATGCCCGAGTTTATTAGGAATACTGTGATCAGGAGGCATTATTGAGGCTTAATTGGGCTGATTTTTATCGAGTCATGAGACAGCAGTTTCGTCAGAGGAGCCCAGAGCCGACCCCAGTTCCTCCAGCTAGGGAAGAGAGCGCACCACTGACATTACCTTGGATAATTGATGTTAGAGATTATTTACAGAGGATTAAGAGGTTCCAGATAGCACAGGGGATACAGTGCTGACCTACACAGTGTGGTTCGAGGAAAATGTGGTTAAAAAGTGCCCGCTCCCAATTTTTTTTTATGAGCATTTTCGTGAGATGTTTTGGAAAGGACTCACCCCAGAGTTGAAGCACAGAGTAAGCCTGCTCCATTCTATCCCTCGACGTGATTTTATTGCTAGTGCCATCAGGATCGAGAGAGCACAAGTAAGAGAAATGCTTGGAAAAGCATCAGTGGGAGTAGATTCACAAAGAAGGGGTACTAACATGCTTATATGGACCACCCTCTATGGCCAATGATCACGAGGCAGGTCCGTCAGGACCAAGAGGAAATGGAACTCGTAATTAGGGAATGGCTATCGGTGATGATTCAGAGGAGGAGGATGAAGACCCTGAAGAATTTTCGACAAGGCAAGATGAATAAGGTAGTCGAACCTTAAGAAGAGTGCAAATACACTCTATGTATAATATATGTATATATGCATGTATGTGTGGAAAAGCTAAGACAGATGTTGTTACAGTATATGTAAATGTTGTGCATGCTATGTATGATGTAAGAAAGTGCTATGTAATGATATGAAATGTTTTATGGTGTATGCTTTACAGTAAATGACATGTTTAAAATTTCCATTCAAAATCCCAAAAAATTAATTATGGAAAATCTAATGATTGGTTATTTTGCAAGATTAGAAGAAAGAAGATTTAAAGAAAGAGATCAAAATGAGTGCTAGAAGAGGTTGACGCCCTACATTAGCTGAGAGGTTGGAGGAAGTATAAGCTCTCCTTGAAAACCAAATGAAAGAAAATGCTGAACTACGACAGTGACTTTCCACTATAGAATAACAAAGATAGGCCCAAGAAGAGGGCAATGCTTCCCAGGCAGCTGAAACAGTACCAGCAGAGCCGCCAGTGGTCCCAGAGGTTCAGCAGCCCTAACCGAGGGTGAATCAGGAACCCTTATATGAACGATTCCATCAGATGAAGCCGCTAGAGTTTGAAGGTTTCGATTGACCCACTCGAGGTAGAGGAGTGGCTTTCTTCACTATAGAGGATCCTTGACTTCATGAATCTAATAGAACAAGAGAAGATTCTGTGCGCGTCCTTTGTGCTAAAAAAGGATGCCCGTTTTTGGTGGGATACTGTCCGCATGAGGAGAGATGTTACCAACATGACATGGGAAAAATTTCTGGAAGAGTTTAATCAGAAGTATTATGATTCAGCTGCTCTTCGCCGTCAATAGAAAGAATTTGCTGAATTAAAACAGGGAAACCAGTCAGTGAGCAAAGTGTGTCACAGATTTGATCAGCTATCCAGGTTATGCCCATACATAGTGCCAACCGAAAGAGAAAAGATTCAAAAAATAATTGGCATGTTCAGGCTAGAGATTGTAGTGGTAGTTGACAGTGGGCCAGTACCGCCTACTTCAGTGGCAGATTGTGTAAGCAGAGCCCTCAGGGCTGAATATCACTTGCTCAGGTAGAAAGAAGAAAGAGAGAAAGTATGGGAAGCCAAAAAGAAAGAGAAGATCCTTACTAAATCAGCACAAGCAGGGATGCAGACAAGACAAGGTAGCAAATCTAGCCAAAATAGACCAAATCAGTCTAACCCTCAAGGCTTCCAACAACAGCAGGGTAAAAGAAAGGGAAATTTTTTAGGAAATAGAAGTCAGGACACCCACAATCAACAGCGGAAGACCAGTCAGGGCTCAAGGCCAAGTTTTCTCACATGTGCTATGTATGGAAGGAAGCATCCAGGCCAATGCAAAGTTGGCACTGCTACTTGTTATCAGTGCAGAAGAGAAGGACATTTTGCAAAGCACTGTCCAATGAACTGCCAGAATATCCCAGGGCCAGTGCAGCAATGCCAACAGTATCCTCCACATCAGCAACCGCCTCAAGCTCATGCATTGTAGGGAAGGATAGAAGGTGTTAGGAAATGCCCTAAGCATTAGAGACATTTTGATGTATTTATTTTGAACTGGATAATAAAATTATATATAGAGGTTATTCATTACATTGCTGCTTGTCCTCATTTTATTTACATGTTAAAGTAAATGTAAGCAAATATGGCTCACTGACTGCTTGCGTTAAAACTGTTAGAATGTTGCATGCAATAGACTTTTGTATGCTAGAAGACAATGTTCTAAAGTAAGCGGTCTAAACGAAGGTCTGTAGTCTATGGGGTTAGACCGAGCATCTAACTCATGTCAAGACTATTGTGTTGTCTAAAGCCATGGTGAGGATGGTTTGTCTTGACTGTCTGGAGCATATACTCCCAAGTAGAGACATAGATATGTTGCTTAGTAGTGACATATTAGACTGGGACTAACGCGTGATTGATCTACAAAGTCTGCTTTGAGTGGATCAATCTGCTTTTGACGTTCATTGTGCAGTAACCTTAATCCTGAGTGAATGAATAGCTTTATGCATATGACTTGTGTACTTTGATGTTCCAATGGCTAAAGCGTCTCAGAGGTAGTAAGCTTATAGACCGGTTCGTTGTTAGGAAATGCCCTAAGTATTAGAGACATTTTGATGTATTCATTTTGAACTGGATAATAAAATTATATATAGAGGTTATTCATTACATTACTATCTGTCCTCGTCTTATTTACATGTTAAAGTAAATGTAAGCAAATATGGCTCACTGACTGCTTGTGTTAAAACTGTTAGAATGTTGCATGCAATGGAATTTTGTATGCGAGAAGACAATGTTCTAAAGTTAGCGGTCTAAACTATGGTCTGTAGTCTATGGGGTTAGACCGAGCATCTAACTCATGTTAAGACTATTATGTTGTCTAAAGCCTTAGAGGGGACGGTTTGTCTTGACTGTTTGGAGCTGGACTCCCAAGTAGAGACATAGATATGTTGCTTGGTGGTGACATATTAGACCAGGACTAAAGCGTGATTGATCTACGTAATCCGCTATGAGTGGATCAATCTGCTTTTGATGTTCATTGTACAATAACCTTAATCCTGAGTAAATAAACTATTTCATGTATATGACTTGTGTACTTTGATGTTCCAATGGCTAAAGCGTCTCAGAGGTAGTAAGCTTATAGACCGGTTCGTTGGGTGCATGACTTGTATACGATGAAGGGTTTGTTTGCAGATATCGGAATCATAACTCTAAGGAGTTAAAGGTATCCTCTTAAAGGCATTATACTGAATGTGAAAATGGACAAGGCCTTGGGTCATCTGCTGGGCGGATGACTTCGTATTCACACATGGTGAATAATCATTTTCTTAATTCGGTAGTATAATGGAACTTTAAGATAGCCTGATCAGTAGGATTAAACAGACTTTGACCTAAGGCTGATCATGTATATCATATGAGGGTTTTGCATATATGACAAGGTCATTGGATAGTAGCTTGTCACAGGCTTATGTAATACGGTATATAATTGGGAGTTCAGTTTCAGGTTTATAGTGGTGTGACTCTGAAATTAGTGATCATATGATTGAGTTGTTCGGTACAGAATGATGATCATATGGAATCACGGGAGCCCGATTATATATGTCCAATCAGTCCCTCTACTAGCTTCACATAATTCCTTAACGTTTGGCAAATTGGTTTGTGTATGCTATTGGCTAGTTTATTATGCATGGATGGTGATAACATAGGATTAGGATGGTAGACAAGATTCTCTCCGGTTGGATTCAGATTTTGTTTTGGATAATAGAGTACACAATTATTTGAACTCCAAATAAAGTTGCCATGATTTTATTTGAGATTGGATTGGCGTTGTAGAAAATTATCCATGAGAACAAGAATTTGAAACACAACCGTTTTGTGGATTTTGAATTTTGAATTTTGAAATTTGAAATTTGAAATTTGAATTTTGAATTTGAAATTTGAATTTAAAATTTGAATTTGAAATTTGAATTTGAAATTTAAATTTGAAATTTGAAATTTGAATTTGAAATTTAAATTTGAAATTTGAAATTTGAAATTTGAATTTGAAATTCGAATTTGAAATTTGAAATTCAAATTTTGAATCACAGTCCAAGTGGGATTCGAATTTGTTTTGGAAAATCCACAAGGTTTGAAATTCGAATTTGAGTTGGATTTGGAGAGGATAATCTTGTTAGAATCCTACTTGAATTTTGAATCTAAATCCTAACAAAAGTGGACGAAATTTTTGAGGATAATCCTCAATGGAATTTCGGTTTTTGTGGATAAGGTTCAAGGGAAGATTCAAGTTTCAATCCTAGTTGAATTTGGATTCTCTCCTTCCCTGAAAAGTGGCCGAAATTATGGAGGAAATCTCCTAGGAAAATTCGGTTATTTTGGATAAGGTTGAGATAAGATTCAAGCTTGAAAATCCTAGTGGAATTTTGATTCTCCCTTATCCTAAATGTGGCCGAATTTTTGGAGGAAAGATCTCCTAGGAAATTTCGGATTTTTTGGTTGAAAAAGGGAGATAAAATTCTAGTTAAAATCTTGTTTTGATTTGGATTGGATTTATCCTTAAAAAAACTGAATTTTATTGTTGGGATTTTCCCATGGAAAAATTCAGATTTAATGGTTATGGATAAGGGAGAATATCTTTTCCTAATCCAATTCGAATTCAGAGAATCACCTCATGCAGGTCTATAAATAGAGGTCCTGCCACTCCAGTTCTCTCAGACCACAGACTCTCAAGTGAGCAGGCTTATTGTTGCACAGCTCATCGTGACAATAAAGTTCTTTAGAGATCTGGGTGGTCGGAAGAAGACTAGCAGTGCTAGCATACCGATCGAGGTTCAGAGTGCCCACACACTCAGCCATTCGGGAATTGGAGAATAGTAGAGAAGGCTAGTTGGTTGAAGCCTCCGGTCATTCTCCTCCTGCAAGATTGGCGTCCTTGAGGTATGAGTTTTAATTGTTGTTGGTTTATTGTATATGGCATCATGAGATATTTAACGATCTAAAAATTTTTATTGTTCCGCTGCTCCACTCTGATACGTATTTACCGATTTATTTTCCTACATTCGTTGGGTGCATGACTTGTATATGATGAAGGGTTTATTTACAGATATCGGAATCATAGCTCTAATAAGGAGTTAAGGGTATCCTCTTAAAGGTATTATACTGGATGTGAAAATAGACAAGGCCTTGGGTCGTATGTTGGGTGGATGACTTCTTACTCACATATGGTGAATAATCATTATCTTATTCGGTAGTATAATAGAACTTTAAGATAGCCTGATCAATATGATTGAACGGACTTTGACCTAAGGCTGATCATGGATATCATATGAGGGTTCTGCATACATGGCAAGGTCATTAGACAATAGCTTGTCACAGGCTTACGTAATACGGTATATAATTGGGAGTTCAGTTTCAGGTTTATAGTGGTGTTACTCTGAAATTAGTGATCATATGATTAAGTTGTTTGGTAAAGAATGATGATCATAATGATTTACGGGAGCCCGATTATATATGTCTAATTGTTCCCTCTACTAGCTCCACATAATTTCTTAATGTTTGGCAAATTGATTTGTGTATGCTATTAGCTAGTTGATTGTGCATGGATAGTGTTGATATAGGATTAGGATGGTGGGCAAGATTCTCTCCGGTTGGATTCAGAATTTGTTTTGGATAATAGAGTACACAATTATTCGAACTCCAAATAAAGTTGCCATGATTTTATTTAAGATTGGATTGGAGTTATAGAAAATTATCCATGAGAACAAGAATTTGAAATACAACTGTTTTGTGGATTTTGAAATTTGAAATTTGAAATTCGAATTTGAAATTTTAATTTGAAATTTAAATTTGAAATTTAAAATTCAAATTTTGAATCACAGTGCAAGTAGGATTCGAATTTCTTATGGTAAATCCGCAAGGAATGAAATTCGAATTTGAGTTAGATATGGAGAGGAAAATCTTGTTTGAATCCTACTTGAATTTTGAATCCAAATCCTATCAAACTTGGTCGAAAATTTTGAGGAAAATCCTTATGGAATTTTCAAGTTTTTTATGGATAAGGTTCAGGGAAAAATTCAAGTTTTAATCCTAGTTGAATTTGGATTCTCTCCTCCTTAATTATGGCCAAAATTTTTGAAGGAATATCCTAGGAGATTTTCGGTAATTTTGGATAAGAATGAGATAAAATTCAAGCTTGAAAATCCTAGTGGAATTTTGATTCTCTCCCTATTATTTGTGGCCGAAAATTTGGAGGAAATCTCAAGATAGATTTTCTGATTTTTTGGTTGGATAATGATGAGATAAAATTCTAGTTAAAATCCTGTTTGAATTTTGAACACAAAATCTAAAGAATGGCCGAATTCTTTTGGTGGATTTTGGCTTGAAAATTTCAGATTTTTTGTGAGTGGATAAGGGAGAAAATCTTCTCCTAATCCAATTCGAATTCAGAGGATTACCTCATGCAAGTCTATAAATAGCGGTCCAGCCACTCCAGTTCTCTCAGACCATAGACTCTTAGGTGAGCAGGCTTATTATTGCACAACTCACCGTGACAATAAGTTCTTTAGAGATCTGGGTGGTCGGAAGAAGACTAGCAGTGCTAGCATACCAATCGAGGTTCAGAGTGCCCGCACACTCAGCCATTCGGGAATTAGAGAATAGTAGAGAAGGCTAGTTGGTTGAAGCCCTCCGGTCATTCTCCTCCTGCAAGATTGGCATCCTTGAGGTATGATTTTAAATTGTTGCTGGTTTATTGTATATGGCATCACGAGATATTTAACGATCTTGAAAAATTTTTATTGTTCCACTGCGCCACTCTGATACGTTTTTACCGATTTATTTCATACAGAAGGACCTTCAGGAGTGCCACCAGTATGGTCTGAGCGCTCAGAACTGACTTCATGACCAGATGCTCGTGTCACTATTTTTCCCAAAGAACATGCTGAAGCGAGAATATCCAATGTGGTTACAGGTCAGATTTCTGTATTTAACCACGTGGCAAATGTCCTTTTTGATTCAGGGGCCACACATTCTTTCATGTCCCATAAATTTACTGACAAGCTAGGGTATGCTAAAGACCCTATAGGAATGACTTTTAGGACAGCTCTACCTTTAGGGGAAGTGATGCTGTCAAATTACTGGTTACGTCATGTGCCAGTAATTGTGGCAAATAGGGAGCTATATGTCGATCTGATCATAATGAAGATCATCGACTATGATGTGATCCTAGGAATGGATTTCCTGGGAAAATACCAGGCCGCTATCGACTGTCAGAAGCGAAAAATAGTCTTTCGACCGGATGACATGGAAAGTTTCGAATATGTCGATACATCTCGTCAATCAAAGAAAAATGTTGATCAGTGCAATGAAAGCGAAGAAGCTAATAGCTAGTGGCTATGTTGGATACTTGGCATATGTCACCGATGTGACTGAAGAAAAGGAATTGCAACCAGAAGAGGTTCTAGTTGTCAACGAATTTCTTGATGTGTTCATAGAGGAATTGCCAAGGTTACCTCCAGAAAGAGAGATTTCGTTCGAAATTGAGATCATGCCAAGGACTGCTCCAATTTCGAAGGCTCCATATTGTATGGCCCCAGTCGAATTAAAAGAGCTGCAAGTACAGTTGAAAGAGCTACTAGACAAGGGGTTTATTTGACCAAGTTATTCTCCTTGGTGTGCTCTAGTGTTATTTTTCAAAAAGAAGGATGGAACTCTTCAGATGTGTATTGATTATAGAGAGTTGAATAAGGTTACCATCAAGAATAGGTATCCATTACCTAGGATTGATGACCTATTCGACCAGCTAAAGGGAGCAACAGTATTTTTGAAGATCGATTTCATTCAGGCTATTATCAGTTGAGAATCTGGGAGAGTGATATTCCTAAGACAGCGTTCAGGACTCGATACGGTCACTATGAATTTTTAGTGATGCTGTTCGGATTGACCAATGCCCCAGCTATGACGCCCAGTACCCACAATGGCCCGGACCGTCACTGAAAACTATTACTTGCTTCTTTAACTTTTACTTATACTTCTTCTTTAAAATCGATACTTAAACTTACTGAATTTAATACCATAAATTTAGAGGGAAATTTTTTTTTTATACGCGTATGTATTTACTATTCACATATGCATACTATTAAAATACGGAATTTAAAAAACATAAGGATTTCAATTATACACACACATTTATATACTTGTTTATCTGATTACTATTCACCAGATACTATTTAAATATACTCATACATATACTGTTTACTATTCAAAAATACCATTTAACCTTTATTATTCAAAATACTATTTAACTGTCACCATTCAAAATATTATTTATTCATACTATGTGGAAGAATACTCACGGTGTATCCATAACCTCATCCTCACATCCGCCTCCGCCGTCATCATTGTCCCTTGATGTTTATGCTGTAGGATGCTTACCTACAGCATGAACACACTCCGTGAGCTTTACGCCCAATAAGTACAACATGTTAACCGCAAAACATGTTTAAAACATAACACATACTTAAAATCACAAGCATGACATATATCACTTAATAAATCACATACCATATAAGCATATCACATATCAGCTCACATATCATGTCATCACATAACATGTCATAACACTGAATATAAAACTTCACATACTTTATGCATGACAGAAGCATCGTGTACTGTATGTACTCTACTGAAAAAAAAGCATAACGAACTATGACTAATGCATGGTCCGGTTATGTTCATTTATGCTTCGAACTTCTCTTTTCTTTTCTTGTCTATTTAGGGCCCATGTGTCAGTACCGTGTACGCACAGACCAACGGTAATGCCTGAGGTTAACTAATACTGAAGAGCCATCAACTGATACTCAACTTTTGGCCTTAACTTTCTTTAACTGGAAGCCCCTTCGACTGAAGGAGCCGGTACGACACACCTACTTATTTCTATCTTGTTTAACTGTTCTAGCCATATGCTTCTCTAAGCTGTCCCCAATCCTACGCAGTAGGGATCTATGGCTTCTATCTTGTTCTTTCATCAATCTACTGGATTGTGAAACTATATGCTCTTATGTATGCTGTGTAGCATCTTGTGCAAGATACATACTTAAAATACTGAAAAAGCATCATTTTAAATTCATTTTATTCATGCTATAGGCGGAGTTGTACTTACCTGTCATCGGACAGTTTATACTCTCGCCTTCGTCACAATACAGGTATCTCCCTGTAATCATAATGCATTTCATCAATATTCACTCTTAGGTCACTGTGGTCATTAGTGATTAATAAAAACTCTATCGTTAGTGATACTGATCGTTATCAGTACTAATTGCCCTTCTCTTGAGAGTTTGATTTTCTAATCATGGTTAATTAATTTATTTACCCAATAAATTAATTAACATCGCTCTTAGGTCACTCTATCGTTAGGAACTAATAAATTTATCGTTGTGTGGTACCGATGCCTATCGATACCCAATTGCTATACTTTGGGAATTTTGATATCTAATTTCTAATCGTGCTTGATTAATTTGTCTGCTTGACAAATTAATCACTGTCCCGTTCAGACTCGGTCCTTGACTGACTAACTGACCAGTCAACTGCCACATACCTCACGTATTGACCTTTTAGCCTGTCGGGTTACCTTTATCGATTTAACAACCCAAATTTTATACTTAGATCACACCCGTCCCTCGGGTACGACCTAGGGGTCGTTTTCTTAAGTTTCGAGATTTCTAATTGGGCGGTTCACTAATCCTGTAAACTTCTGTCCTTCTTTCTCGGACCTAGGTCATTGAGGGGGGCTCAGGTTTCCATCCCAATCACGTTTTCACCCCTCGTTTCTTAAAATGCCCCTTTGTGCCGTTTTAGAAATTTCGGCAGCATTTCGGCTTAATTTTTGGGTTTCCGGCATTTAGGAAACGCCTCAAAACCATCTAACCTATTCTAACCTGCCACGTACTAAACCAAAGGCCTAATTTTTACGTAAAAATATTCATATTTTCTCACATTCTCTTTTTCGACATTTCATCCTTTTTTCTTACAATTCCTCAAGTTAGTAAACCATAATTAATACATAATTATTTCCAATAATAAATTAAGAAATCAACGGATCAAAACCACTACCAAAATCATTCCCGTCGGCGGTGTAGGAAAATAAATCGGTAAAATGTATCAGAGTGGCGCAGCGGAACAATAAAAAATTTTTAGTCGTTAAATATCTCATGATGCCATATACAATAAACCAACAACAATTAAAACTCATACCTCAAGGACGCCAATCTTGCAGGAGGAGAATGACCGGAGGCTTCAACCAACTAGCCTTCTCTACTATTCTCCAGTTCCCGAATGGCTGAGTGTGTGGGTACTTTGAACCTCGATCGGTATGCTAGCACTGCTAGTCTTCTTCCGACTACCCAGATCTCTAAAGAACTTATTGTCACGATGAGCTGTGCAACAATAAGCCTGCTCACCTGAGAGTCTGTGGTCTAAGAGAACTGGAGTGGCAAGACCTCTATTTATAGACCTGCATGAGGTGATTCTCTGAATTTGAATTGGACTAGGAAAAGATATTCTCCCTTATCCATAACCAAAAAATCTGAATTTTTCCATGGGAAAATCCAACAATAAAATTCGGTTTTCTTAGGATAAATCCAATCCAAATCTAAACAAGATTTTAACTAGAATTTTATCTCCCTTTTTCAACCAAAAAATCTGAAATTTTCTAGGAGAAAATCTTGTCCACAAATTCGGCCATTATGGATAAGGGAGAATCAAAAATTCCACTAGGATTTTCAAGCTTGAATCCTATCTCAACCTTATCCAAAATAACCGAATTTTCCTAGGAGATTATCTCCAAAATTTCGGCCACTTTTCAGGGAGGAGAGAATCCAAATTCAACTGGGATTGAAACTTGAATTTTTCCCTTGAATCTTATCCACAAAAACTGAAATTCCATTGAGGATTATCCTCAAAATTTCGTCCATAGTTTGTTGGGATTTGGATTCAAAATTCAAGTAGGATTCTAAGAAGATTATCTTCTCCAAATCCAACTCAAATTCGAATTTCAAACCTTCTGGATTTTCCACAACAAATTCGAATCCTACTTGGACTGTAATTCAAAATTTGAATTTCAAATTTCAAATTCGAATTTCAAATTCAAATTTCAAATTTCAAATTTCAAATTTAAATTTCAAATTCAAATTTCAAATTCGAATTTCAAATTCAAATTTCAAATTCAAAATTCAAATTTCAAATATCAAAATTCAAAATTCAAATTTCAAAATTCAAATTTCAAATTCCACAAAACGGTTGTGTTTCAAATTCTTGTTCTCATGGATAATTTTCTACAACTCCAATCCAATCTCAAATAAAATCATGGCAACTTTATTTGGAGTTCGAATAATTGTGTACTCTATTATCCAAAACAAAATCTGAATCCAACCGGAGAGAATCTTGTCTACCATCCTAATCCTGTGTCATCACCATCCATGCATAATAAACTAGCCAATAGCATACTCAAATCAATTTGCCAAACGTTAAGGAATTATGTGGAGCTAGTAGAGGGACTGATTGGACATATATAATCGGGCTCCCGTAAATCCATATGGTCATCATTCTTTACCGAACAACTCAATCATATGATCACTAGTTTCAGAGTCACAGCACTCTAAACCTGAAACTGAACTCCCAATTATATACCGTATTATGTAAGCCTGTGACGAGCTACTATCCAATGACCTTGTCATATATGCAAAACCCTCATATGATATCCATGATCAGCCTTAGGTCAAAGTCCGTTTAATCCTACTGATCAGGCTATCTTAAAGTTCCATTATACTACCGAATTAAGAAAATGATTATTCACCATATGTGAATAAGAAGTCATCCGCCCAGCAGACGACCCAAGGCCTTGTCCATTTTCACATTCAGTATAATGCCTTTAAGAGGATACCTTTAACTCCTCAGAGCTATGATTCCGATATCTACAAACAAACCCTTCATCGTATACAAGTCATGCACCCAACGAACCGGTCTATAAGCTTACTACCTTTGAGACACTTTAGCCATTGGAACATCAAAGTACACAAGTCATATACATAAAATAGTTCATTTACTCAGGATTAAGGTTATTGCACAATGAACGTCAAAAGCAGATTGATCCACTCATAGCGGACTACGTAGATCAATCACGCTTTAGTCCCGATCTAATATGTCACCACCAAGTAACATATCTATGTCTCTACTTGGGAGTCCAACTCCAGACAGTCAAGACAAACCTTCCCCTCCAAGGCTTTAGACAACATAATAGTCTTAACATGAGTTAGATACTCGGTCTAACCCCATAGACTACAGACCATAGTTTAGACCGCTAACTTTAGAAAATTGTCTTCTCGCATACAAAAGTCCATTGCATGCAACGTTCTAACAGTTTTAACATAAGCAGTCAGTGAGCCATATTTGCTTACATTTACTTTAACATGTAAATAAGACGAGGACAGATAGTAATGTAATGAATAACCTCTATTCATATATAATTTTATTATCTAGTTCAAAATAAATACATCAAAATGTCTCTAATGCTTAGGGCATTTCCTAACAATCTCCCACTTGCCCTAAGCCAGCAGATGTACCATGTTACGCATCCCCATCGCCTCTACGTGCCTCTCAAAGCTTCTAGCCATCAAAGTGTTGGTAGAAGGATTGGCAATGTTGTCCTCGGATGCGATCTTACATATATCTACTTATCCTGTCTCCATATGCCCTCTAATGTCGACTTCCTCAAATCCTTACAAGTCTGGAAGTCTGAGTCTGTGTATCCTACGGGTGTTAGGTCCCCTCCAGAATACACCAGCATATAATCCCTCGTTCTCTTAAGATACTTGAGTATATGCTTTACTGCTTGCCAGTGCTTGGTTCCAGGATTTGCTTGATATCGACTCACCATACCTACTGCAAAACATATATCCGGGTGAGTGCAAAGCATAGCGTACATAAGACTACCCACAGCGGATGCATAAGGGACCTTACTCATACGCTCTCTTTCTTCCGATGTCTTGGGACAGTCATCCAATGAAAGAGTTAGACCGGCAATAGAAGGTTGTGAGCCTTTCTTTGCCTCTTGCATTGCATATTTGTGAATTATTTTATCTATGTATGAAGCTTGGGATAACGCTATCATTTTCGGTCTTTGGGTCACCGTTGACCGACGTTGAATGATCGTTGACTGGTGTTGACCACGACGGCGATGGGAGTGGCGGCCACCATCTTGAAGAGATCGACGAGAGGAACCCATTAGTGGTGTCAATTTCACCATTCGAGACTCGTATCGTCGGAAATCGGCCCTCGAAAATTCGGTGACGACGGCGGTGTTGGATCTTCATTTTCCGGCGTTGTTGCCCAAAATTGATTTGGGGGTTTTGACCTACGTGTTGTTTTGAGCTTTTTGATACCCACCTTGCAACTGAACTCCGCCATAATAGTGAGATTTGATGGTGACGATGGCGACAGTGACGGTGAACCTTGGGCAGCGCGATCCAGCGGCTGTTGACGTGAAATGAAGTCTGGGTTTTGTTCTACTCTTCACCACGAATCCGTTGGGACTGGAATCGTGGCATTTGAAAAGTCCGGACTGGAATCGAACGGTGAAGAAATCACGGTTTGAAAAGTTCGCCCACCGGCAATTTTAGGTAGCGCGTACGGCATTCTCCGGCGTCAGTTCCGTCGACTCGGCACACCGTTGGACTCAGCCAATGGTGCCGGCGGTGTCGAAAACGGAGGCCGGATTCGATGGTCGGTCACTGTTCATCTTCGTGTGGTGCGGGGGAGGGAGAAAATGAGATTTGGAAAAATATGGGGGCTATTTTTCAAGAATCCCCAAAATATTTCGTCCTTTATACTAATTTTTGGAAAAATTTTAAGATAGGCTATATTGACTAATTTGGGCATGCTGAACCCAAATATATCAGTTTTATCTTCATCCGAGTCAAAAATTACTTTTTGTGCTCAAATGACTAATTTGAACATTCTGATTCCAAATATATCAGTTTTATATCAAGAAAAGGTCATCTTGACCAATTTCTTGATACTGTGGTTAGGCTTATACTGTGTTGACACTGCACACGCCTAACGAGGCATTTTCGCGTGAAATTTCAAACACGGTCTCCCTTGACTAATTTGGACATGCTGATTTCAAATTTATCAGTTTTACGTCCATCTGAGGTCTTCTGGACCAGTTTTCAGGATCTGTATGACCCCATCTTGATAAACATGTCAGGTGCCCGATTGACTAATTTAGGCGTCCTGAGTCTAAATATATCAGTTTCGGGCCGAGAAAATGTCGTCTTAACCCTCATCCCGATATTGCGTATCTCTTAAATAAAATCTACATTTTATGCTCAATTGACCAGATTGAGTCTGCTGACTATTAATATGTCAGTTTTATGCCAGATTAAGGCCGTCTTGGCCACTAACCTGACACTGCGTTTCTCACTATTCACTAATCACTATTTACTGTTCACTATTCACTATCTGACTGACTAATCTGAGCGTTCTGACTTTGATTTTGTCAGTCTCTCGTTGAGAAAAGGTCATCTAGACCACTTTTCTCGATACTGTACATCTATTAGGGCAATTATTACTACTGTGCTCAGATGACCAGTCTGAGCGTACTGATGACTAACTCATCAGTTCTGTATCATGAAATGGTCGTCTGGACCGGTTTCTTGATATTGCGTGTCTCAACACATACTCACATAATAGGGTGGACCGATTTCACTATCAGTTGCCCCTTTCACTGCATGAATAGTAATTAAACATTACTATTCCCGTTTAATTCATTCAACTGAAAAGCACACTGTGTTTATTAACTTAACTACATCATTACATAGTAATTAAGTTTCATAATTCATGAGAGTCATTACAACGACTCTCAGCTCATTACACAGCCTTCTACACGGACTCTTACACGGGCGTGTGCAAGGCAACACGGGCATGTACATTTCAGACACGGGCATGTACTAGTTGAGACTACTCAACACGGCCATGGCTTTGAAACACATTCATTTATTCGAGTAATACACGGCCTCTTACACGGCCGTGTACTTGACCGTGTTACACTACACGGCCATGTACACTCACATGGCTACTAACATATACACAGTCCGAATGGCATACGGTCACTCACACGGCCGTGTGCCTGACTGTGTTACTTAAATTTGCACTAAAAGGCATTAAATTATGTCCATTTTATTCCTTAATGACTTATTACATGGTAAGTAGGTGCCATGAAAATGACGGTCATTACAACCTACCCCCCTTACAAAATTTTGTCCTAAAAAATTAGAATAATTCCAGGACGTCTCTCCTCATGTCTTCTTCCCATTCTCATGTGGCTTCCTCAACACTATGATTTCACCACAACACTTTTACTAGCGGTATACTTTATTCCTAAGTACTTTCTCCTCTCTAACTAGGATCCGCACGGGTCTCTCCTCGTACGTCGAATCAGCGTATACTACAACGGATTCCTGGCTAAGAACATGGGAGCTGTCTGGCACGTACTTCTTCAGCATCAAGACGTGAAAGATTTTGTGCACTGTAGCTAACTCGGGAGGAAGCGTTAGTCTATAAGCCACCTTCCTGACTTTCTCTATTATCTCAAGGGTCCTATGTACCTAGGACTGAGCTTTCCTTTCTTTTCAATGCGCATCACCCCTTTCATAGGTGCCGCTACTTGAAACTCGAGGGGTCTATGGCGCTTATCGTCAAAATTCTTCTATCGACTGTGCGCTGTATCTTACGTTTTTCGTATCAGCTTCACGTCTGCCATGGTATTCTTGATGATGTCTGAGCTAACTAGTCGTTTCTCTCCAAACTCATACTAATGAGCCAGAGATTTGCATTTCCTTCCACAAAGTGTCTCGTATAGTGCCATTCCTATCAAGGAATGGTAGTTGTTGTTGTACGAGAACTCACTCAATGGTAGCTTCTGATCCCAATTTCCTTTGAAGTCTAAGACGCAGGTCTCAATATGTCCTCTAACATCTGTATGGTCCTCTCAGACTAACTGTCAGTCTGAGGATAATGCTGTGCTAAACTCTCACTTGGACCGTAATGCAGCCTGAACACTTCACCAAAATCTAGAGGTAAAGCGTCCACTACGATCTGAGACGATCGACACTAGTACTCCGTGCCGTTTCACGAACTGTGCCGCATAGATTTCTACTAGTCGTTCCATCGAGTAGCTAACTTTCATTGCTAAAAATCTAGCTGATTTCATCAGTCTATCTACAATCACCCAGATTGCGTCATTATCGTTTGACGTCTTCGGCAATCCGACTACGAAATTCATCATAATCTGGTCCCATTTCTACTCGGGTAGCTTAATTTTCTACGATTATCTTACTGGGCGCTGGTGTTCTACTTTAACCTTCTGGCACGTAAGGTATCTGGTGACGAACTCGACAATGTCATTCTTGATTCCAAGCCGCCAGAAGCTTTCCTTCAGGTACTTGTACATCTTATTCGCCACTAAATGTATGGAATATGATGTCTCGTAAGGTTCCAAAAGGATTCGCTTCGTGAGTTCTTCATCTTTCATAACACACACTTTATCTCTGTAGTAGAGTATATCGTCCTTAGGGATCTTAAACTCTGAACTTTAATCCTCTGTAGCCTCCTTTTTGAGCTTGTTCAGGGACAATTCGAAGCCTTGACCGATCTTGATCTCTTCTTAGAGCATCGATTAGAAGGGTCATGTCAGACAACCTCCCTGTCAAAATCTTGATCTCGCTACTGCATAGCTCTGTTGTACTGCTCCTGACAAGGCACTATAGCCATATATAGGAAAATAAATCGGTAAAAACGTATCAGAGTGGCGCAGCGGAACAGTAAAAATTTTTAGATCGTTAAATATCTCATGATGCCATATATAATAAACCAACAACAATTAAAACTCATACCTCGAGGACGCCAATCTTGCAGGAGGAAAATGACCTGAGGCTTCAACCAACTAGCCTTCTCTACTATTCTCCAATTCCCGAATGGCTGAGTGTGTGGGCACTCTGAACCTCGATCGGTATGCTAGCACTGCTAGTCTTCTCCCGACCACCCAGATCTCTAAAGAACTTTATTGTCATGATGAGCTGTGCAACAATAAGCCTGCTCACCTGAGAGTCTGTGGTCTGAGAGAACTAGAGTGGCAGGACCTCTATTTATAGACCTGCATGAGGTGATTCTTTGAATCCGAATTGGCCTAGGAAAAGATTTTGTCCCTTATCCATAACCAAAAAATCCAAATTTTTCCATGGCAAAATCCAACAATAAAATCGGTTTTCTTAGGATAAATCCAATCCAAATCTAAACAAGATTTTAACTAGAATTTTATCTCCCTTTTTCAACCAAAAAATCTGAAATTCCTAGGAGAAAATCTTCTCCAAATATTCGGCCACTTTTAGGATAAGGAAGAATCAAAATTCCACTAGGATTTTCAAGCTTGAATCTTATCTCAACCTTATCCAAAATAACCGAATTTTCCTAGGAGATTATCTACAAAATTTCAGCCACTTTTCAGGGAGGAGAGAATCCAAATTCAACTGGGATTGAAACTTGAATTTTTCCCTCGAACCTTATCCACAAAAACCGAAATTCCATTGAGGATTATCCTCAAAAATTTCGTCCACTTTTGTTAGGATTTAGATTCAAAATTCAAGTAGGATTCTAATAAGATTATCCTCTCCAAATCCAACTCAAATTCGAATTTCAAATCTTGTGGATTTTCCACAACAAATTCGAATCCCACTTGGACTGTGATTCAAAATTTGAATTTCAAATTTCAAATTCGAATTTCAAATTCAAATTTCAAATTTCAAATTTCAAATTTCAAATTTCAAATTTAAATTTCAAATTCAAATTTCAAATTCGAATTTCAAATTCAAATTTCAAATTCAAATTTCAAATTTCAAATTTAAAAATTCAAATTTCAAAATCCACAAAACGGTTGTGTTTCAAATTCTTGTTCTCATGGATAATTTTCTACAACTCCAATCCAATCTCAAATAAAATCATGGCAACTTTATTTGGAGTTCGAATAATTGTGTACTCTATTATCCAAAACAAAATCTGAATCCAACCGGAGAGAATCTTGTCTACCATCCTAATCCTGTGTCATCACCATCCATGCATAACAAACTAGCCAATAGCATACACAAATCAATTTGCCAAACGTTAAAGAATTATGTGGAGCTAGTAGAGGGACAGATTGGACATATATAATCGGGCTCCCGCAAATCCATATGATCATCATTCTTTACCGAACAACTCAATCATATGATCACTAGTTTCAGAGTCATACCACTATAAACCTGAAACTGAACTCCCAATTATATACCGTATTACGTAAGCCTGTGATGAGCTACTATCCAATGACCTTGTCATATATGCAAAACCCTCATATGATATCCATGATCAGCCTTAGGTCAAAGTCCATTTAATCCTACTGATCAGGCTATCTTAAAGTTCCATTATACTACCGAATTAAGAAAATGATTATTCACCATATGTGAATAAGAAGTCATCCGCCCAGCAGACGACCCAAGGCCTTGTCCATTTTCACATTCAGTATAATACCTTTAAGAGGATACCTTTAACTCCTTAGAGCTATGATTCCGATATCTGCAAACAAACCCGTCATCGTATACAAGTCATGCACCCAACAAACCGGTCTATAAGCTTACTACCTCTGAGACGCTTTAGCCATTGGAACATCAAAGTACACAAGTCATATACATGAAGTACTTTATTTACTCAGGATTAAGGTTATTGCACAATGAATGTCAAAAGCAGATTGATCCACTCATAGTGGACTACGTAGATCAATCACGCTTTAGTCCCGGTCTAATATGTCACCACCAAGTAACATATCTATGTCTCTACTTGGGAGTCCAGCTCTAGACAATCAAGACAAACCGTCCCCTCCAAGGCTTTAAACAACATAATAGTCTTAACATGAGTTAGATGCTCGGTCTAACCCCATAGACTACAGACCATAGTTTAGACGCTAACTTTAGAACATTGTCTTCTCGCATACAAAAGTCCATTGCATGCAACGTTCTAACAGTTTAACATAAGCAGTCAGGGAGCCATATTTGCTTACATTTACTTTAACATCTAAATAAGACGAGGACAGATAGTAATGTAATGAATAACCTCTATATATGTCTCTAATACTTAGGGCATTTCCTAACAATCTATCACTTGCCCTAAGCCAGTAGATGTGCCATGTTACGCATCCCCATCGCCTCTACATGCCTCTCAAAGCTTCTAGCCACCAAAGTCTTAGTAAAGGGATCAGCGATGTTGTCCTCGGACACGATCTTACATACATCCACTTGTCCTGTCTCAACATGCCCTCTAATAATGTGATATCTCCGATCGATGTGCTTGGTCCTCTTGTGGTGCCGAGATTCCCTTGTGTTGGCAATAGCCCCTGTATTATCACAGTAAAGTGTGATAGGCTTGTCAACACCCGCAATGACCTTAAGGTCTCTAAAGAACTTGCGGAGCCAAATCGCTTCTTTAGATGCCTCAGCCGCAGCCACATACTCAGCCTCCATAGTAGAGTCAGCTGTGCAGCCCTGCTTCACGCTCCTCCACACAATGGCACCTCCTCTGAGTAAAAACACTGATCCAGATGTCGATTTCCTCGAATCCTTACAAGTCTGGAAGTCTGAATCCGTGTATCCTACGGGTGTTAGGTCCCCTCCTGAATACACTAGCATATAATCCCTCGTTCTCTTAGGATACTTGAGTATATGCTTTACAGCTTGCCAGTGCTTGGTTCCAGGATTTGCTTGATATCGACTCACCATACCTACTGCAAAACATATGTCTGGGCGAGTGCAAAGCATAGCGTACATAAGGCTACCCGCAGCGGATGCATAGGGGACCTTACTCATACGCTCTCTTTCTTCCGATGTCTTGGGACAGTCATCCAATGAAAGAGTTAGATCGGCAATAGAAGGTTGTGAGCCTTTCTTTGCCTCTTGCATTGCATATTTGTTAATTATTTTATCTATGTATGAAGCTTTGGATAACGCTATCATTTTGTTCTTTCGATCTCTGAAAAGACGAATGCCTAGAACATAATTAGCTTCTCCCAAGTCCTTCATGTCAAACTGTTGGTGTAACCAAAGCTTGACCGATGATAAGTTCCCTACATTATTCCCAATGAGTAGTATATCATCGATATAGAGTATCAGAAAGACCACTTTTCCATCCTTAATACGTTTATAAACACAAGATTTATCAACATTCTGTTCAAAACCAAATGTCTTAACCGCTTGATCAAACCTCTGGTTCCATGAGCGGGATGCTTGCTTTAATCCATAAATGGATCTAAGCAACTTGCAGACTTTCCTTTCTTGGCCTTTCGCTATGAACCCTTCGGGCTGTATCATATAGATACACGCTTCAAGATGGCCATTCAAGAATGCCGTCTTGACATCCATTTGCCAGATCTCGTAATCGAGAGCCGCAGCAATGGACAGAAGAATACAGATAGACTTCAGCATAGCAACAGGCGAAAAGGTTTCATCGTAATCGATTCCAGCCTTTTGCGTGTACCCCTTTGCAACCAGTCTAGCTTTGAAAGTTTCCACTCTCCCTTCCGCATCCTTCTTTCTTTTGTAGACCCATTTGTATACAATGGGTTTTATCCCATCCGGTAAATCTACAAGCTCCCAAACAGAGTTGGATTTCATAGAATCCATCTCATTGTTCATAGTCTGTTTCCAAGATTTAGAATCAACATCATTTATAGTTTCATCATAGGTGATCGGATCATCCTCATGCTCATGAGCCTCGGGCATACATGAAGAAATTAGGTTTCTTAGAAACCCTCCCATTACGACGAGGCACCCTAAATTGTTGATCGTCTGTAGGTCTTTTACTGGAACTCGGACTTGTGTCCAAGACCGAAATCTGTGGAGCAGTTCTTTCACCCGATAACTCCTCTAGCACCACTTTGCTTCGAGGCTTAAAGTCATTCATATGACTTTCCTCCAAGAATGTCGCATGGGTCGAGACAATGACCTTTTGTTCCTTTAGGTTATAGAACAGACCTCCTTTAGTTCCTTTTGGATACCCTACAAACATGCACAATTTTGATCTTGGTTCCAACTTTTTTGCATCCCCATCCAGTACATGCGCCGAGCAGCCCCATATTCTAATATGTCCAAGGGAGGGCTTCTTGCCGCGCTACAATTCATACGGAGTTCTGGGAATTGATTTGCTTGGAACCTGGTTCAGAATATAGCACGTCGTTTGTAAAGCATATCCCTAAAATGATAATGGCAGCGTTAAATAACTCATCATGGACCGTACCATATCCAATAAGGTCCTGTTTCTCCTTTCGGCTACACCATTCTGTTGTGGAGTACTAGGTGCAGTCAATTAGGATAAAATCCCGTTCTCTACAAGATATCCTACAAATTCATCGGAGAGATATTCACCACCTCGATCAGATCGAAGTGTCTTTATGGATTTAACCAATTGCTTTTCCACTTCCGCACGATACTCTTTGAACTTGTCAAAGGTTTCGCTCTTGCGGTGCATCAGATACACATATCCATACCTCGAGTAATCATCTATAAAAGAAACATAATACTCGAACCCTCCTCGTGCTGTGACGTTCATGGGGCCACATACGTTAGTGTGCACAATTTCTAAGAGCTCCTGAGCCCTTGTACCCTTAACTCCAAAAGACCTCTTAGTCATTTTACCCTCTAGACAAGACTCACATTGGGGAAGTCGTACCTTCTCCAGAGATTCTAGAGGATCGTCTTTCACCAATCTTTGAATCCTATCCTGATTAATATGACCAAGTCTTAAATGCCAAAGATACCCCTTGTTAGAGTGAGAAACTTTCAACCTTTTAGAGTTATCAATTATTTCAATGTCAAGCAGTGAGTACATCTCTGGTTTGATCAAATATAGGTTTCCATCCATCCATCTAGAACAGATAAAAGACTTATTTCGACGAATATCAACTCTTTTACTAAAAGAAACTGAATAAGAATCTCTTATTAAACAAGCTACCGATATAAGGTTCCTCCTAAAATTAGGAACATAAAAATAGTCTTTCAATAAAATAAACCTAAATTGATTAAAATAAAGATAAACATCTCCCACTGCTTCAGCCACCACAAAGCTACCATCTCCAGTCCGCAACGAGAGGCTCCTATCATGTAGGCTTCTCGTTTCCATGAACCCCTGCATAGAAACACAAACATGATTAGTGGCGCCCGAATCAATGACCCAAGTGTCTTTCGATTCTTCTACCAAACACGCTTCCAAGTAATGAAGTTCCTTACCTTCCTTGCCCTTGGTGGCTAGGAATTCCTGGCAAGCCTTATTGAAGTGACCTACCTTCCCACAATGTAAGCATTTGGACTTTTTAGGGTCCTTTGGCTTCTTGTTCTTGTTCTTCTTCTTCCCGTCCGAGACAGGAGGATTAGAAGAACTAGAAGCCACTTGCTTCTTATTTGGCCTCTTCCTTTTCCATGAGGGATTGGAAGATTCTGCCAAATTGGCCTCACCTTTAGGTCAGACCACATCCTCATCCCTGATCATCCGCTCATAAGCCTGTAGTTGCTTCATGAGCTCGGCTAGTCCTAACTCCTTTGTCACCAGATTGTATGCGGCCTTAAACCCCACAAAATCTTTAGACAGAGTCTTGAACACCATCTCGATCTGGGTGTTGTAGTCCAACTCAGCACCATTCTCGGCAGCCTCAGCGAAGAATCCCATTAGAGTGATCATATGGTCCTTCACCGGAGTACCCGCCTTTTGCTTAGAGTTCATAATGCTGGTGATAGCGGACTGTCAAGCCAATTTTTCTTGGCCTCCGAACATGTCCTCCAGATTTTCCATGATCTCCCCAGCAACTTGATAAGTCTCATGCTACTTTTGTAAAGCACTCGTCATGCTAGCAAGGATGTAGCATCGAGCTATATCATTGGATTCTCTCCAACGATTATAGGCAACCGGGACCTCCTCAAGTGGTGTGTCAGGTTTGGGCCCAGGTGGGCATGGTTCGTCCAGTACAAACTTGTGTCTCTCGCAGCTGAGAACTATTAATAGATTTCTTTTCCAATCTTTATAATTATCGCCATTCAGCTTATTTTCAGTAAGTATTGAAATGAGGGGTGTCGGTGACATTTTGAACTGAAATAAAATTATACTAGACATCATTACAAAGCCCAAGCAAATATACAGATAATTTAGCAAATAAAACATACAAGTATGTTCCTACATGAAACTTGAAAAACATGTAGCATTGCAACGGTAATTCTCAGCACCTATTGCCCTAAGCCACCGAGGGGTGGTCATGAAAACAAATAGCCAGAACATGGACCCCATCCAATTAATATATGTTACCTTAAATCCTCCAAGGTTAAGACATATATTAATAACCGCTTATTTGGCCACCAGTTTAGTTAACAGAGCTTTTAGGGAAGGTTAATAACTAAACAAGTCTTGAGTGTATAACCATTGTTTACGTAGCCCGATCCACGTCCTACCAAGCCACCGAGGGGTGGTCATGAATAGGATCGTACCCGAACACGTTTTCCACATAGGAGATCCAATCTAGTATACTGACGGCGGTAAACACCTATCGAGGGGTGTGGTCAGGGCAGAACTGACGCGAGGCGTTACCATGCTTTCACATATGGATCAACAATGGAGGCCGTGGGTTTTGTTTGAAACCCTCTCCCACTCAATATTTTAAAAAACATGCAAGTTTTGACAAATTATGTATGATCAATATAGTATGAGCGGCACTCACCTATCCTATATGACATGTTATCAAATATGTATACAAAACATCCATCAATACATATTTATACATCCATGACATATCACAGAAAAAATAATTGACAGAATAACCAAGCTATGGTTCCATCCTAGAACAAAGAAAATAAAGATTACAAAATTCCATCCAAAGCATTCTTTGGGTCTTGAATTCTGTTCCGTCTTCTTGTATCCATCTTTATGTAGCCTCTCCATTTATTTCTCATCCCTAGAATTATTTAAAATTTAAATCTCCAAAAATTTAAATTTTAAATTCAAATTTCAAATTCGAATTTCAAATTTAAATTTCAAATTTAAATTTTAAACAATTTTAAACATCATGTGTAATAATATGTATTATCAAAAATTTCAAATTTTCAATTACATATTTTTAAACATGATTTAAAATTAAATCTCAAATTTAAAAATCAAAATTTTCGAATTTTGGACCATCGCACTACCGCCCCCGAAGGCGACAGCCGTCGTGGGCAGCCACCAACCCCAAAGGGGCTGGCAGCCCACGGCTGCCCCCTATGTGCAGCCTTGCCAGGCTGCAGGCCAAGCCTGCAGCGCCAGGCTGCACGCCCAGACTGGGCACAGCAGCCGGGGCTGCACGCCCAGACTGGGCACAGCAGCCGGGGCTGCACGCCCAGACTGGGCACAGCAGCCGGCCGGCTGCATGCCCAGGCTGCGGCCACCCTTGGGCAGGCCATGGCCACCCTTGGCTGCAGGCCGAGCCTGTGGCCGTGGGTGGTGTTGGCCTGCATAGGGGCTACCGCAGCCCCATCCTGCCCGAGGGCAGGGGCTGCAGCCCCACCAAGGCCCGTCGGCCTATCCCGAGGGGTCGTGTCTCGATTTTCGTGCCATATTCCAATTTACCTATTAGGATCTCCAAAAATTAATTTGAATCCCAATTAAATTGAAATTTTCCACATAATCAAAATTTCAACCTTTAAATCAAATTTAACTTTTGGGAAAAAATAAATTACGGTCTTCAATCTTCAATCTCCTCCAAGAATAATTACATAAAATTTCCTAAACCGTTTCCGGTGTACAAAAAATTCTAACCATAAAAATTCTAAGAGACAAAAATTAAAATCCATGGGAAAATTACAGTGTTAATAAACTGCTCCCATGGTTACATAAAGAATTCCTAGATACAATTTTTCTAAATTCTAAGGAACCATAACCGGCATAAACAAGCATGCTTATAATAATTCAGAAAATTAAAATAACCACATACTTTATACATTGTGACAACCGGGAAATTCAGGCAGTTCTCGGATGAAAAATGTACAATTGTATGTATATAACAATTTGTACTATTTAAAGAGTGAAATAAATGTATTTATATTGATTAGAATATGTGAAAATGTTCTAACAATACTGACGAGTAAGAATTCAGTGTTGGAAAAATTCACTGAGTTGAAACGGGTGAAACGGTGCCAAAATCGGCATTGAAAACCCTAACCGAGCCAATAAAAGACGGTAAACTTCCGTGATTGATTTTGATCAAACGGAAGCAGATTAAATTGATCCGACTGCACAGAAGACCTCAGGAACACGCCGGGACGATTTCAGGAAAATTTCGGCTCGAACCGGCATCGGTCAAAAAGTAGTCGAATTAATGTGAATAGTGAAAGTCAAAGTCAACTTTCACTTTTGCATTTATGACATCATAAATCTAGATTAATAAATGAAAGAAAATGGTGGTTGGTGGAATGAAAGGCCATGATTCATTTAGCTTTTGATCTAAAGGCCAAGATTTGGCCAAAAATTTCCATTTTTAATTTTTGAAAAATGGGGAAAGAAATGGCTTGGAAAGATGTCAAATTTTGATTGGTTTAGAGCCAAATTAATTGGCTTGTTTGTTGCATTAAGTCGGCAACATTTTGGGACATAAAGGCCGAAGTCCATTTTCACGTAAAAAACCAAAGAAAAATTTCTAAGTCTTTCTTCCATGGTGTCTACGTGAGGGACCAAGGAGAACCAAGCAATATCTTCAAATTTCTTCACAAAAAAGAGTGGCAAAGTGTTTATTGAAGACAAAGGAAGCATTAGACCAAGGTAACTTCCCTTGCACTTGAAATTTTCATGGTTTTTTTCAATGAAATCCGTGGATGAATAGTGATTGGAAGATGGAAATTTTTTCATTGTTTTTCATGAGAGTACAAAGAGTAGAGAGATAAGCCGGCGACCCATGAGAGTACAATCTATCGCAGTTAGCGATAAAGCTCAACTGTAATAGTATTGTATGATCTCTACGAGGGGCGAGTCGTCACAGTTGGTATCAGAGCGGGTATACGGTTGGTGTGGTTTATAATACCAACTGCTGCCACAGTTGGTATATCAGAGCAGTGTGACCATATCCCGATTTGACACTTTGCGCATCCTGCACCGCTATCCAAGTAAGTAGTTTACTTAAGTTCAGTTAATTATTTTCTTATGCGAAAATAATTATCTTATAGGTAGCACGATGACCAGACCTCCATATGTGAGACCACCGCTACCACGACCGAGAGGGGTATTACGGGTATGGACGAGACCTATTGTGAGGCCACCCATTTCCCAAAGGCTGGTAGTCAGACCCCCGGTACCCGAGAGACCTCCGGTACCAGTGCCGGCATCAGTACCAGTGCCAGTAGACGTAGTACAGCCGCGACCGATAGTTCATCCACCTGTGGTAGTGGACATTCCAGTTGTTGGTGGACGCCAACATATTGGGGTGAGAGTGTCGGCACGGGCAGTACAGGCATTTAGGGCCAGCAGTCCTCCTATGTTCGACGGTGGACGACAGTCGATGGAGACTAAGGACTGGCTCCATGCCATTGAGAGGATCATGGTGATATGTGACATCGATCGAGATCTGTGGATCCAGTTGGCTGTCAGTATGTTTCAGGGAGACGCTCGAGTGTTCTGGCAGTATTGCGACCAGGAGATTTTATTGGGATTCAGTTGGGCTGAGTTCTGTCAGCGATTGGCTGATCAGTTTCAACCTAGGGATCCAGCACCTGCTCTAGCACCTCCAGAGAGACGAGAGGCTGATACACCTGCGTACCCTGGATTCGATGAGGTCAGGGATTACATTCTCCAGACCGAGAGGATGGTCATACTGTCTGGTGAGACAGTGATGTCTTATGCGGCACGATTTGAGGAGACCATCAGGAGAAGATGTCCGTTGCCTAACCTCACGGAAGCAAACTGCTGCGAGCTGTTCTGGAAAGGTTTATCCTTGGAACTGAGACCGAGGGTGATCAAGCCGTTTCCTCCGACGTTCCAAGAGTTCGTGGTAACGATCAGGGCGATCGAGAGAGAGATTCTGATCGAGCATCTGACGCAGAGTCGACGAGAGACGCTGGGTCAAGATGAGATGTTTGCACGCATCTTCGGGCCGAGAAGAATGATGAATGATCATGAGGCCAGACCGTCTAGACCACGAGGTGATGACTCAGGACAGGGAGCATTGCCTAGAGACGGTGACAACTCAGATGATACCAATGACGATGAGGATCCAGAAGAATATCCTCTAGTCCCAGATGCAGGGAATGAGTGAACAGTAGATATGTATATATGTACATAAGTAGCTTAGAGAGAAAAGCTCTTTTGTATAGACTTGTGGCCATTTTGTATAAACGGCCGATGTATATATGACTGGTGATGCCTATGTATGACATATAAATGTTTTGTTATGAATGAAATATCAAAATGATTATATGTTGTGCGAATGAGAAGAGACGTGTCTACCATGAGTTGGGCGGAATTTCTGGAAGAATTTAACCAGAAATATTACGACCCTGCATCTCTGAGACAGCAATAGAAGGAATTCTCAGAGTTGACGCAAGGGAACATGTCGGTAAGCGAAGTCTGCCGAAAGTTCGATCAGCTATCCCGTTTGTGTCCTTATGTGGTCCCTACTGAGAGGGAAAAGATACAAAAAATGATCGGGATGTTCAGGCCAGAAATTGCTGCGTTAGTAGACACTGGACTAGTACCACCTACTTCTGTAGCAGACTGTGTGAGTCGGGCCATTAGAGCTGAGTTCCATGTAGCCCGACAGAAAGAGGAAAGAGAGAAACACCGGGAGGCAAAGAAGAAGGAGAGGGCTTTGGCGAAGTCTACGCAAGTTGGCCAATCGAGCAAGCCTAGTCAGAATGCGAAACCAAGCCAGGGCAATAGTCAGGGATCCCAGCAAAACAAGAGGAAAGGGAATTTTTCTGGGAATCGCCAAGGCAATAATCGAAACCAGCAGCGGAGAATAGCTGGTAATGCAGAGTCCAATGTGCAAAACTTGCGGGAAGAGACATTCTGGGCAATGCAGATTTGGGCCACTTGTTTGCTACGAATGTGGAAAGGAAGGCCATTACGCCAGGAACTGTCCAAATAGGCAGGGTGGACAAGGCACTTCCCAACCGCACCAGACACGCCCACAAGCTCATTCCCTTCAAGCCAGGGTGGAAGAGTCACCAGTGAGGCCGCAACGCCAGGAGCGTATGCAACGTGCTGATGCTCGTGTGATGGCCTACAGCAAAGAAGATGCAGAGGCAAGAACATCAAACGTGGTGACAGGTCAGCTTCCTATTGCTAGTCATGTAGCCTCTGTACTATTCGATTCCGGTGCTACGCATTCATTTGTTTCCTATGCATTTGCTGACAAGATAGGACTTCCTAAGGACAATATGGGAATGGTATTTAAGACAGCTTTACCTTCTGGGGAAGTATTGTTGTCCAGTTACTGGCTACCCTATGTACCAGTATATGTGGCAAATAGGGAACTATATGCTGAGTTGATCGTAATGGAGATCATGGATTACGATGTGATTTTAGGCATGGATTTCCTAGGGAAATACCGAGCTACGATCGACTGCCGAAATCGAAAGATAGTTTTCCAACCCGAGGAAGAAGAGAGTTTCGAATATGTTGTTACTTCTCGAAGACCTGGGAAGATGATCATCAGTTCGCTGAGAGCCAGCAAGCTGATAGCCAGTGGTTGCATGGGATATCTGGCGTATGTGGTGGATACTGCAGAGGAACAGAAGCTTCAACCTGAAGATGTTCCTGTGGTTAATGAGTTTCTTGACGTATTTCCAGAAGAGTTACCAGGGATACCTCCAGAGAGAGAAATCTCGTTTGAAATTGAGTTGATGCCTGGAACAGCACCTATTTCCAAAGCACCATACCGCATGGCTCCAGTGGAGTTAAAGGAGCTGCAGGCACAATTAAAGGAGCTTTTGGATAAGGGATTCATCAGGCCGAGTTTTTCTCCATGGGGTGCACCTGTGTTATTCGTCAAGAAAAAGGATGGAACTTTCCGACTGTGCATTGATTACCGGGAGTTGAATAAGGTTACGATCAAAAATAGGTATCCGTTACCTAGAATTGATGACCTATTCGACCAGTTAAAAGGCGCAGCGGTATTTTCCAAAATCGACTTACGGTCAGGATATCACCAGCTGAGAATCAAAGAGAGTGATATTCCTAAGACGGCGTTTAGAACTCGTTATGGGCACTACGAGTTCCTTGTGATGCCATTTGGATTAACAAATGCACCGGCAGCGTTCATGGACTTGATGAACAGAATTTTTAAAGAGTATTTGGATAAGTTTGTCATTGTATTCATTGATGACATTCTTATATACTCGAAGACTCATGAGGAGCACAAGAAGCATCTGAGGATAGTGCTAAATACGATACGGAAGCATCAACTGTATGCCAAATTTTCAAAATGCGAATTTTGGCTGGACAGAGTACATTTCCTCGGACATGTTGTATCCCAGGAAGGTATTGCAGTAGATCCGACAAAGGTAGAGGCAATTAACCAGTGGCCTGCACCCAAGAGTGTGACAGAAATACGCAGTTTCTTGGGATTGGCTGGTTATTATCGGCGATTTGTAGAGGGATTTGCGCGATTAGCTGCACCTCTTACTGCTCTTACACGCAAGGAAAGGAAGTACGAGTGGACTATGGAATGCGAAAGAAGCTTCCAGGAGTTAAAGAGGCGACTGACAAGCGCACCAATCCTTACGCTTCCCACTGAAGGGGAGAAGTTCGTGATCTACAGTGATGCATCGAAAATAGGATTGGGAGCAGTCCTAATACAAAATGGCAAGGTGATTGCCTATGCTTCCCGTCAGTTAAAGGATCATGAAAGGAATTACCCTACGCATGACCTTGAACTTGCTGCAGTAGTGTTCGCACTTAAAATTTGGCGACACTATCTCTATGGAGCTCAATGTCAGATTTTCACTGATCACCAAAGCCTGAAGTATTTCTTCATGCAAAAAGAGCTCAATATGCGGCAAAGGCGATGGTTGGAACTGGTGAAGGATTATGATTGTGAAATCCTATACCATCCAGGGAAAGCCAACCGTGTAGCGGATGCTTTAAGTAGAAAGTCTACCATATCGCACCAGCGACCGATAAACAGGCTTCCGAAGCCATTGCAGCAAGAGATAAATTCTTTGAACTTGGAGCTGATATCTGGAAGATTAGCTACACTCCAAGTGGAATCATCGCTATTTGAGGATATAAAGAAAGCTCAGAGGCGAGATCCAATGATGGCAAGTGCTCAAGAAGGAATTTCCAAGGATGGAATAATCCTTTATCAAGGAAGGATAAATGTTCCAGCTGATGAAGAACTTAGAAGACGGATCATGTCAGAAGCCCACGAGACACCATATTCGGTTCATCCTGGAGCTAGCAAGATGTATCAGGACTTGAAGTTACAGTTCTGGTGGAAAGGGATGAAGAACGATATAGCGAAATTCGTGAGCAGATGCATGACCTGTCAGAGAATCAAAGCGGAACATAAACATCCAGCAGGAAGATTGGAACCGTTAGAGATTCCTGAATGGAAATGGGAACACATTACGATGGATTTTGTAGTGGGACTCCCAAAAACCCGAGAAGGTTATGACGCCATTTGGGTTATTGTGGATAGACTGACTAAGACGGCACGGTTTATAGCTGTCAAGATTACTTTTTCGCTGGAAAAGTTTGCTCAGCTGTACATAGCTCATGTCGTCAGATTACATGGAGTACCAAAATCCATTGTATCAGATCGAGATGCACGGTTCACTTCGAATTTCTGGAAGTGTGTGCAAGAGGCCATGGGTACTGAATTGAGACTCAGTACGGCTTTTTATCCGCAAACAGACGGGCAGTCAGAGCGGACAATTCAAACGTTAGAGGACATGCTTCGAGCTTGTGTTATGGATTTTGCGGGAAATTGGAACGAGAAGTTACCATTGATTGAATTCTCGTACAATAATAGTTACCAAGCTTCGATAGGCATGGCACCTTACGAGGCTTTGTATGGATGGAAGTGCAGATCACCATTACATTGGTACGATTTGCGAGAAAAGCAGTTGCATAAAACGGATTTCATGCAAGAGACTTCCGATGCAGTTGCTAGAATTCAGCATCAAATGAAAATTGCGCAAAGCCGACAAAAGAGTTATGCGGACAAAAGGCGGAGATCCTTAGAGTTTGACGAAGGAGACTTCGTGTTTCTCAAGGTATCGCCTATGAAGGGGATTATGCGTTTCGGTAAGAAGGGGAAACTGAGTCCAAGATACATTGGACCTTATGAAATTATCGAACGCATTGGAAAGGTCGCTTACAGATTAGCGCTACCTCCAGAATTGTCGGCAGTGCACAATGTATTTCATGTGTCGATGCTGAGAAAATATATACCAGATCCGTCCCATGTATTGAAGCATGAGCCTATTCAAATCCACGAGGATTTGACATATGAGGAACAGCCTATTCAAGTACTAGCTCGTGAAGAGAAAGTACTGAGGAATAAGGTAATCCCACTAGTGAAGATTTTGTGGAAAAATCACAATATTGAAGAAGCTACGTGGGAACGAGAAGACGAGATGAAGAAATTATATCCCCATTTGTTCTAATTTTCGAGGACGAAAATTTTATAAGGAGGGGTGAATGTGACAACCGGGAAATTCAGGCAGTTCTCGGATGAAAAATGTACAATTGTATGTATATAACAATTTGTACTATTTAAAGAGTGAAATAAATGTATTTATATTGATTAGAATATGTGAAAATGTTCTAACAATACTGACGAGTAAGAATTCAGTGTTGGAAAAATTCACTGAGTTGAAACGTGTGAAACGGTGCCAAAATCGGCATTGAAAACCCTAACCGAGCCAATAAAAGACGGTAAACTTCCGTGATTGATTTTGATCAAACGGAAGCAGATTAAATTGATCCGACTGCACAGGAGACCTCAGGAACACGCCGGGACGATTTCAGGAAAATTTCGGCTCGAACCGGCATCGGTCAAAAAGTAGTCGAATTAATGTGAATAGTGAAAGTCAAAGTCAACTTTCACTTTTGCATTTATGACATCATAAATCTAGATTAATAAATGAAAGAAAATGGTGGTTGGTGGAATGAAAGGCCATGATTCATTTAGCTTTTGATCTAAAGGCCAAGATTTGGCCAAAAATTTCCATTTTTAATTTTTGAAAAATGGGGAAAGAAATGGCTTGGAAAGATGTCAAATTTTGATTGGTTTAGAGCCAAATTAATTGGCTTGTTTGTTGCATTAAGTCGGCAACATTTTGGGACATAAAGGCCGAAGTCCATTTTCACGTAAAAAACCAAAGAAAAATTTCTAAGTCTTTCTTCCATGGTGTCTACGTGAGGGACCAAGGAGAACCAAGCAATATCTTCAAATTTCTTCACAAAAAAGAGTGGCAAAGTGTTTATTGAAGACAAAGGAAGCATTAGACCAAGGTAACTTCCCTTGCACTTGAAATTTTCATGGTTTTTTTCAATGAAATCCGTGGGTGAATAGTGATTGGAAGATGGAAATTTTTTCGTTGTTTTTCATGGATTTGATGTTGGGTTTTGTTAAGGATGTATTAAGGAAGAAAACCATGCAAATTGTGTAAAGAAAAACCAAATTTTGGTTGGTTTTTCAAAGGTAAATCCGTGGGTTACCTTGAGTAACCAATGAGAAAAAAAATTTTGGTTAATGGTTAACATGCTTTCTAAGTTTAAATTTGTGAAGAATAAAGCTTGTATTTCATTGTGGAAAGTTGAAAAAAATTTTGGTATGAATTGTATAAAGTGGCCGTGAGTTTACAATGGGTTTGGAAGAAAATTTTGCGTGTTTTATGTGGTAATTGGTTGATTGGAATTATGCATTTTAATATGCAAATGATGGAATTGTGATTGAAAGAATGAAAACAAAAATGTGTGCATGTTTTCAATTCAATGGCCGTGGGTTTTAAGTGTTTAAAAAACCCTAAGAAATTGGTTGAAAATGCAAAGAAAATGGGCTTGAAAATGTGTTAAAAATGTGACATTTGAATGGCCTAAAATGTGGTGAAAGTTTGACAAAATTTGGTTCGGTTTGGTTGTGAAAACCGAAACCAAATTAAGGGTAAAAATGTGAAAAAATTTTGTAATGTGGGTGATAATGTGAAATTTGAAATTTGTGGGCTTTTATGTAAAAGTTTGGAAAACTTTTACATAAAATAGGCTTGTGGTATAGTACGTGGCAGGTACATACGGTTCGAGGCGTACCTAACGCCGGAAGCCTTAAATTTACGCCGAAATGCTGCCGAAATTTCGAAAACGGCATTCGGGGTAAAATAGGAATTTAAAATAAAAGTTAGGGCTGGGACGGAAACCCGAGTCCCTAACGGAAAAGTGAATAAGGAAAATTTAAGGGGTGGGTCATGAATTGTGACGGCCCGCCCTACGTAGGGTTAAACAGTACTATTACAGTCAGCCACTGTTGCCAATTGCAATAGACTGTAACCACTTGGGTCGTCGGCAACTTACTTTTAACTTGTTTCTTAACTTATTCTGATACCATCTGTAATAGCTGGTATCTTACTTTTAACATACTTTCTTTAACATGCTTACTCTACTTCCCATTTGAACATAAAAATATGGAATAAATTTTTTTTCTTTTCTTAAACTTTACTTGGAAACTGTACCGTCGTAAAACATTTACTATAATAAATATTTTACATTGCCTTAACTTCCTTTACATTATAAAACATCATTTTAATACTCTTTTAAACAGCTCAGCGGAAGACTCATAGTAGTACCATAACCCTCACCCAGTCCCTTGGCACATGCAGATTCCATCCGTCATCCATCACTTGTCTTATCTTCGTGCAGGATGCTTACCTGCAACATAAACAAACTTGTGAGCGACAGGCTCAATAAGTTCAAACATACATTCATGACAAACTACTAACTCATACCTTTTGGACAGAACATGTCTGATATCAACTGTGGCATCAGAACATGAACATATATTATACTTTACTTTCAACTTCATATATAACATATTCTAACATTGAGAGAACAATCTCAACGTTCTTTTAGCATAACATAATTTAAACATAACATACAGGATGTATGCTTAACATCTTAAGCATAACATACTCAACATTATACAAAATATTGTATACACATATCAACTTAAACACAGCATACTTAATGTATGCTTAAACATCACAGATACACTTAAAATTGTATAACTGACTTATGCATATCAATTTATGCATAGCATAGCATATGCACACATGTTAGTCGCATTATGCTTGTTTACTTTCATTCTTTCTTTCATGTCATACTTTTCTTCTTCTTTTCTTTTCTTGCTAAGCATATGCACACATATTAGTGGCATTATGCTTGTTTACTTTCATTCTTTCTTCTTCTAGCTTTTCTTAGCTTTTCTTTACTAAGCTTTACTTTCTCTTCTTTTCTTTTCTCTTCTTAGCTTTACTTTCTGTTCTTAGCTTTTCTTTGCTAAGTTTTACTTTCTTTTCTTTTCTTTACTTTATCTGCTTAATCTTTCACTTGTGGGCCCGTGGTTGGACGTACCTAGTGCGCGCAAACCAATAGAGGATCAGGGGAGCGACCCACCGATCAACTCTAAGGTCATCTCTGGACTACTGACCTTATAGGTAGTAAGTCATGCCATAAACTACCTCATTATTAACGAGGCAGCGCCACACTTCTGGGGTGGAGGCAGGAAATTAAGCCATAAACTACCTCATTATTAACAAGGCAGCGCCACACTTCTGGGGTGGAGGCTATCTGGGAACCTCACAACTGGGGAGGCCGGTACGCCAACCTTAACTTTTAAGTCTTATTATCTGACTTATCTTATTCCTCTTTTCTATTTCTGATCTTGCTTACTATTCTCGTGAACATGTTAGTATCATGTCACAAACTGAATAGCTTAAATGTATATATATATATAACACGACTCTATGGTAAGTCCATTCGTGAGTAGACAATTAAATGTCTGTACTTACCACATATCATACTTAGACATAATAGTCTATTCATATTGCAGTCAATTAAGTATTCGAACTTACTACATAGAACACATAACACATAACATGTCCAGTTCATTTATGTTGCAGTCAATTAAATGTTTGAACTTACTACGTAGAACACATAACACATAACATGACCAGTTCATTTATGTTGCAGTCAATTAAATGTTTGAACTTACAAATACTTGCTAGCATCTCTTTTCTCGCTTCCTTGGTCCGCAGACGTCTCTTCATATCGTCTGGCACAGATCCCTATAACCGAAATAATAACGGTTATTTTCTATGCTTCTTGCATGTATAAAACTTAATAAAACGTAAAAATTCTACGTTTCATTTCTCGATCATAAATTTAAGGATCTAATATCCCATTTATAACTTTTCTGCTAACTTTTAGTAAAATTACTATTTTACCCTGAACTTTTGGCAAAATTACCATTTTGCCCCTAATGGGATTTTTCTCATTATAACCTTACTTTTCTTTGATTCGCAACTTAGCTTTGGCCCTTATTTACCATAATTTCTTGGTTTACTATTTACCGACCCTCGGGTGGTACTATTCTGACTCTCGAGCGTTAATGCTCTTTCTCGGGTCTAGGTTACCGAAAGGGCTCGGGTTTCCATCCCGACCACGTTTTTACCCTTCGGTTCTTAAAATACTCTTTTGTGCCGTTTTCAAAATTTCGGCAGCATTTCCGCTTAATTTTTGGATTCCCAGCGTTTAGGAAACGTCTCGAAACCATCTAACCTCATTCTATTCTACCACGTACTATACCAGAGCCTATATTTTTACGTAAAAACTCAACTTTTTACGTAAAAATCTTTACATTTTTCACTTTTTCTCATTTGACTATTTTTCATACACATAGTCCAATTTTCTTACAATTTCACAATGCAGAATACATAATTCATATATACTCATTCCAAAAACATTAATTTCAGGAATGGAAGGACCGAAGTCACTACCGGAATCGTTCCACTGGCGATCGAACGAACTGTTCGGTTTCACGCGGATAAACTTTAATTCTTCGTTCTTTGCCTTTGAGACTCCGTCTTGCAATTCTGACGTCGCGGATGTGTCCGAAACATCGAAAATAGGCCAACGGGCCATTCTTAAATTTTTGGTCTCCGATCGCCGTTGACCGCCGTTGACCGGCGTTGACTCGCCGTTGACCGGCGGTTGACGGCGGCGACGGTGGCAAATGAGTAGCCCATCTTGAAGAACTCGACGAGAGGAATCCATTGGTGACCTCAATTTCATGTTTGGAGGCCCCTATCGTCGGAAAATTCCCTCGAAAACCGCGGTCACGGCGGCGACGGTGGAACTCCGCCGTGCCGGACCTTTTTCCCAAAATTGGTTGAGGGCTTTTGCTCCCCTCAGCCCTGCAGTCATTTCTGCACCAACGGCGCACTTCAACTCGGCCAGAATCGGGCGTTTCGACGGCGGCTCCACGCCGGCGTTTCACCGACTTTTTCGAAGCTTGGGCGGCGCGATTCCGCCGGTGTAGAGACGATCGGCGGCATGGGTTTTGCTTCTCTCTTCACCACGAAACTTTTGGGACCGGTTTCGTGGCAAACGGTGGCCGGACGGCGGAGATATCACCGGTCGAATTTCTCGGCTCCGGTGGCATTCGAGCGGCGCGTGCGGCGGCGTGCGGCGGCCGTTCCGTCGATTTGACCCACCGTTGGACTCAGCTCGGTGAGAGCTTTCCGATGACACCGGCGGTGTCGAAAACGGACACCGTTTCCGATGGTCGGTTACTGTTCATTTTCGGGTAAGGGGGAGGAAAGAGAAAATAAGAGAAAGTTATGGGCTTATTTTTTAAATTTCGGATTTTTCGCCCTTTATATACTTTTTCGCCCAAAATTTCAACATGGGCTATCCTGACTAATTTTGGCGTCCTGAATCCAAATATATCAGTTTTATTTTCATCTGAGGTCATCTTGACCAGTTTCCGGTACTGTGAATTCTCGATCAAAAATTACCTTTTTGCTCAATTAGCTAATTAAAGCATACAAATAGGCTATACTGACTAATTTGGACGTGCTGAATCCAAATTTATCAGTTTCAACTTCATTCGAGGTCATCTCGATCAGTTTTCAGGATCTATGTGATCCCGTCTCGAAAAACGTGTCAGGTGCCTGATTGACTAATTTGGGCATTCTGAGTCTAAATATATCAGTTTCGTATCAAGAAAATGTCATTTTAACCAATTTCTTGATACTGCATATTTCCTGATCATCACATGAATAGTAACCCGTCCCCTTAAAAATGAAAAACGCGTGTGAGATTGAAAAACCGACCCCGAGGGGGGGGCGTTTTTGGAAATAAAATAAAGGCCCGAGTCGGGAACGGAAAACCCGAGCCTCGGAGACCTAGGTCGGGAAAGTCTAGATGAACGTTTTAAATACTAGTGAAACGTCCATTTGAGGCTCCGAAACGATAGAAAATCGCTAAACCGACGTGAGGGTCGGAATAGTGCTTCCCGAGGGCCGGGAAAACAAAAAGTGGAAATAAAATAAAAACGAACCCGGTAATGATTAGAAAAAAATCAGAAAAGTTCCTGAGAGCCAAAAATGCAGTCTGGATCAATAAAATTCCGTCAGGGGCAAAACTGCAATTTTACCAAAATATTGGGGCAAAATCGTAATTTTGCAAAAGTTGGGGGAAAATGGTGAAAATAATAAATAAAACCTAAAAAGTTATAACTAGGTTTTATTTAAGCTTTTTAATGAAAAATAAAAGCTATAAATGGGAAAGAAATTAACAGACATAGTTTTGTCTGTAGGATCCCAAAATCGGCCTACAAGGAAGGCGATTCAAGATCCAAGAGAGAGAAAGGGAACAGTCTGATAAGGTAAGTTCAGACATTTACCTGTCTGCAACATATAGCAATATTGTGCTAACTTAAATGTACTAACTATAAGTTAGGTACATATGTGCTACGGGCACTATGATAGAATAGAGAGAGACGAAATGTGCTACGGGCACTATAAGAATGGGACACATGGTTAATTGTGCTTCGGGCACTAGAGCGAGGTTAATGAAACTCACTCACCTAAAATTAAAATGTGAACCATTCCTAACCACGGGACAATGTGAAGTCACCGGGTTAGAATGTTAAAAAGTTGGTAATGAAACCACTTTCTGGCGTACCAGCCTTCCGTACAGGGAGGTACTATTTTTGCCTTCGGGGCTATGAGATAAGGCTGTGGAGGTCAGCACTGATGTACCGCTCCCAGTCATGTAAAATTTTGCCTTCGGGGCTATGAGATTAAGGTTGTGGAGGTCAGCACTAATGTACCGCTCCCAGTCATGCGTACTTAAATGGTACTGCCAACCTGAGCTCAAAACCAGAACGTAAATAAAGATAATGACCTAAAACTGAAACTATGCCATAATTGAGCATAAGACAGTTTAGTGAGAGCACTAACATCGCGGTAGATGTACTAGTGTGAGACAGTGTTGTGGTCAAACTTACTATTCATGTATGAATAGTAGTCAACGGTACTATTCATGATGAATAGTACTATTCATAGAAATTTTATTTCTTGCATGTTTGAACTTACTGAGCCTGTAATGAATAGTACTATTCATAGAAATTTTATTTCTTGCATGTTTGAACTTACTGAGCCTGTAGCTCACCATTTTTGCTAATGTTGCAGGTAAGCGACCAGCTCAGTAGCTTGTTTGACTGGATGCGGACGGGATGGCGCGTGTCAAATGGGATAACTGGGCGAGGGATATGGTACTGCCAGAGTCTTGCCGCTGAGCGTTAAAGTGAAGGGAAAAAAAGGGGAAACAGTTCTTTTGTAATTATATATATATTTTACAAAAGTACTGTCTTATTTATATTACTTTGTACTTGTCAACAAAGTAATTAGTGGAAAAAGATTTTATATGATGTTTAAGGAAAAAAAAAATTTCCCAAAAACGTCATGATTTAAAAAGAGTAGAGAGATAAGCCGGCGACCCATGAGAGTACAATCTATCGCAGTTAGCGATAAAGCTCAACTGTAATAGTATTGTATGATCTCTACGAGAGGCGGGTCGTCACATACATAATCCATGATAACAACATAAAGGAACCCTAGAATGCCACTCTCTAAATATCAAATCCATACATAAATAAAAAGACTAAGTAATTGTCTAATTTATGTACATGGCATAGTCATGAGATGGCTCTGATACCAATTGTAGGAAAATAAATAGGTAAAAACGTATCAGAGTGGCGCAGCGGAACAATAAAAATTTTTAGATTGTTAAATATCTCATGATGCCATATACAATAAACCAACAACAATTAAAACTCATACCTCAAGGACGCCAATCTTGCAGGAGGAGAATGACCGGAGGCTTCAACCAACTAGCCTTCTCTACTATTCTCCAATTCCCGAATGGCTGAGTGTGTGGGCACTCTGAACCTCGATCGGTATGCTAGCACTGCTAGTCTTCTCCTGACCACCCAGATCTCTAAAGAACTTTATTGTCACGATGAGCTGTGCAACAATAAGCCTGCTCACCTGAGAGTCTGTGGTCTGAGAGAACTGGAGTGGCAGGACCTCTATTTATAGACCTGCATGAGGTGATTCTCTGAATTCGAATTGGACTAGGAAAAGATTTTCTCCCTTATCCATAACCAAAAAATCCGAATTTTTCCATGGCAAAATCCAACAATAAATTTCAGCTTTCTTAGGATAAATCCAATCCAAATCTAAACAAGATTTTAACTAGAATTTTATCTCCCTTTTTCAACCAAAAAATCTGAAATTCCTAGGAGAAAATCTTCTCCAAATATTCGGCCACTTTTAGGATAAGGAAGAATCAAAATTCCACTAGGATTTTCAAGCTTGAATCTTATCTCAACCTTATCCAAAATAACCGAATTTTCCTAGGAGATTATCTCCAAAATTTCGGCCACTTTTCAGGGAGGAGAGAATCCAAATTCAACTGGGATTGAAACTTGAATTTTTCTCTTGAACCTTATCCACAAAAACTGAAATTCCATTGAGGATTATCCTCAAAAATTTCGTCCACTTTTGTTAGGATTTAGATTCAAAATTCAAGTAGGATTCTAACAAGATTATCCTCTCCAAATCCAACTCAAATTCGAATTTCAAACCTTGTGGATTTTTCACAACAAATTCGAATCCCACTTGAACTGTGATTCAAAATTTGAATTTCAAATTTCAAATTCGAATTTCAAATTCAAATTTCAAATTTCAAATTTAAATTTCAAATTCAAATTTCAAATTCGAATTTCAAATTCAAATTTCAAATTCAAATTTCAAATTTCAAATTTAAAAATTCAAATTTCAAAATCCACAAAACGGTTGTGTTTCAAATTCTTGTTCTCATGGATAATTTTCTACAACTCCAATCCAATCTCAAATAAAATCATGGCAACTTTATTTGGAGTTCGAATAATTGTGTACTCTATTATCCAAAACAAAATCTGAATCCAACCGGAGAGAATCTTGTCTACCATCCTAATCCTGTGTCATCACCATCCATGCATAATAAACTAGCCAATAGCATACACAAATCAATTTGCCAAATGTTAAGGAATTATGTGGAGCTAGTAGAGGGACTGATTGGACATATATAATCGGGCTCCTGCAAATCCATATGATCATCATTCTTTACCGAACAATTCAATCATATGATCACTAGTTTCAGAGTCACACCACTATAAACCTGAAACTGAACTCCCAATTATATACCGTATTACGTAAGCCTGTGAGGAGCTACTATCCAATGACCTTGTCATATATGCAATACCCTCATATGATATCCATGATCAGCCTTAGGTTAAAGTCCGTTTAATCCTACTGATCAGGCTATCTTAAAGTTCCATTATACTACCGAATTAAGAAAATGATTATTCACCATATGTGAATAAGAAGTCATCCGCCCAGCAGACGACCCAAGGCCTTGTCTATTTTCACATTCAGTATAATGCCTTTAAGAGGATACCTTTAACTCCTTAGAGTTATGATTCCGATATCTGCAAACAAACCCTTCATCTTATACAAGTCATGCACCCAACGAACCGGTCTATAAGCTTACTACCTCTGAGACGCTTTAGCCATTGGAACATCAAAGTACACAAGTCATATACATGAAGTAGTTTATTTACTCAGGATTAAGGTTATTGCACAATGAACGTCAAAAGCAGATTGATCCACTCATAGCGGACTACGTAGATCAATCACGCTTTAGTGCTGGTCTAATATGTCACCACCAAGTAACATATCTATGTCTCTACTTGGGAGTCCAGCTCTAGACAGTCAAGACAAACCGTCCCCTCCAAGGCTTTAGACAACATAATAGTTAACATGAGTTAGATGCTCGGTCTAACCCCATAGACTACAGACCATAGTTTAGACCGCTAACTTTAGAACATTGTCTTCTCGCATACAAAAGTCCATTGCATGCAACGTTCTAACAGTTTAACACAAGTAGTCAGGGAGCCATATTTGCTTACATTTACTTTAACATGTAAATAAGACGAGGACAGATAGCAATGTAATGAATAACCTCTATATATAATTTTATTATCCAGTTCAAAATGAATACAACAAAATGTCTCTAATACTTAGGGCATTTCCTAACACCATAGGCGTAGTAAAATACTTCTGACTCTACGCATCGGCCACCTTTTTGGCTTTCCCCAGATGGCATAAGATCTCACAGTCGTAATCCTTACCAACTCTAGTCATCTATACTGCCTCATGTTGAGCTCTTTCTGCGTGAAGATATACTTGAAGCTCTGGTGATCGGTGTAAGATCTCACACTTGATTCCGTACAGGTAGTGCCTCCATGCTCTTAATGCAAAAACTACCACTACTAGCTCCAGATCATGCGTTGGGTAGCTCTTCTTAGGTTTTTGAGTTGTCGTGAAGCATACGCTACTACTCTACCACTCTGCATCAACACAGTTTCCAACTCAGTTTTAAATGCGTTGCTTTAAATTACAAAGCTTCCCTGACCAGCATCTGGAATGGTTAGTATTAAAGGGCTTGTGAGCCTTCATTTTTGCTCTTGAAACCTTTTCTCACACTTGTCGGTCCACTCATACCTCTTTCCCTTCTTGGTGAGTGTTGTGAACAGTGCGGCTAGCTTTGCAAAACCCTTGACAAAATGTCGATGGTATCCCACTAAGCCTAAGAAGCTGTGGATCTCCATCACGTTTCTCAGAGCTGGTCACGTGCTAACTGCATCAATTTTCATTGGGTCAACAGATACTCCTTCCTTAGGGACTACGTGGCCTAGGAAATGGACCTTCTCTAGGTAAAACTCATACTTGGAGAACTTGGCGTATAACTGATGGTCCTGTTGCATACGTAAAATGATCCTTAAATGCTCTTCGTGCTCTTCCTTCGTCTTAAAGTGTATAAGTATGTCATCGATGAACACAATGACAAACTTATCCAAATAGCCCTTGAACATATGGTTCATCCAGTTCATGAAGCTGCTAGCGCGTACGTCAATCTGAGCATCATGAACAGATACTCGAAATGTCCGTACCATGTTTGAAAGGCTGTTTTGGGTACATCTTCATTCTTGATTCGTAGTTGATGGTACCTGGAACGTAGATCGATCTTCGAGAACACTGCAGTGTCTCAGAGCTGATCAAATGGATCGTCAACCAGTGGCAATGGATGCTTGTTCTTAATCGCGATCCTGTTCAACTCTCTGTAGTCGATGCACATTCTTAATGGTCTGTCTTTCTTCTTCATGAATGGTACGGGTGCTCCATAGGGTGAACAGTTATGTCTAATGGATCCCTTGCCTATTTAGTCCTTCAGCTGGGCTTGGAGCTCCTTTAGCTCTACAGGGCTCATTCTGTATGGGGCCTCAAAGATGGGGGCTGATTTTGGTAGACGTTCAGTCTTGAACGAGATCTCGCGCTCTGGTGGGAATCTTGCAGGATCTTCTGGAAATATCCCCCCGAATTCCCTGACTATCAGCACGTTCTCAGGTCCTATCTCTATTCCTCGTGTCTTATCTACTACGTATGCTAGGAAGTCCATGCATCCACTGGATAGCATCTCGCGAGCCTTCACTGCTGATATCATCGTCTTTGGTTGCTTTGACGACAAACCCTTATAGATGAACTTTTCGCATCTGATTGGTTCGAAAACGATTTTCCACCTTCGACAGCCTATGACGACATTATGTTTTGTGAAGAAGTCCACCCTCACAATTACATCATAGTCGTACATGTCGGCGGTTAACGTTCAATTCTCTCCCATGGATAATTCTGGCACCTGACGTATCTAATAATTATACAAGTAAACTTCCCTTGAAGGAAGTGACATTTTAAAGGTTTATTTCGTCCTATCTAAGCTCCTACCTATATTTCTAGTGGAATCTGATGATGCAACGAATGGGTGGCTCCAGAATCAAGTAGAACTAACGCATTAAATTTGGCGATAGAAAGCTAGCCTGTCACCATTGCAGAAGTTACAGCTTCAACGTCACTCCCCGTGTAAGCATAGATTCTCCCTTAGCTGTCTGAAGCTTTTAGTATACCTTGTGTGATTGAAGGGTCTTTGATCCTAGTCTAGTTGGTGTGAAGTTGATTATTCCCAGTGTGGGGTTAATTCTGTAGATCTGCAGGTTGGAGTGGCAATTTTTTGGCATAGTAGCCTTCCTTGCCACAGATGAAACAACCACTTACTCCTTGCTTACATTCTCCTGGGTACCTCTTTTCACATTTCGTGCACGTCAGGTATTGGCTATCATTTCCTTCCTGGTCGTTTCTCTTCTAGGGGAAATTCTCTTGTGAATCTTGGTTGCCCTGGTTCCCCTTTTCTCTTGTTGTTGTTGTTGGAATGCCTACTATTCTGGCCGGTTCCCACACTCTGTCCTTTGTGTTGTAACTCGGGGTTCTGCTTCCCCTGAGCCTACTCAGCTTGCATTTTCTCCTCCTTTCGTGTCATAAAATTCTGCGCCTTTTGCTCCTTATCCTGAGTCGACCAGTATTCAGCTCAGATAGCCTTGCTGACACATTCTGCTAGTGTTGCTGGTCCGTGGCTTCCGCTACAGACCTAAACTACGATTTCTATTTTGAACATCTTCAGCATTCATCTGACTCTTTCCTTTTAGTCGGTACTAAATCTGGGCAAAGTTGAGCCAGCTGCTCAAACCTCCTGATTACCTCCATGACGGTCATGCTACCTTGGCGCAGGTTGTTGAACTCGTCTTATTGCGCTACTAGTGCTTCCTCGTTGAAGTACATCTCCTTGAATTCCTCAATGAAATCGCTCCAGCTCATCTCTCTAATGTTCCTCCTAATGGTTACCATCTTCCACCATTAACGTACCTCATTGCGCAGGGTGAAGGATGTGCACATCCCTTTCTCTCTCTATCTGTTAGCTCTATAAATCCAAGATTACTTGGATATCGGCCTCTATAGGGTTGGTGATTCCTTCGAATTCTAACACTTTCATGCGCCGGAATCTCTCATACAAGTCACCTTCCCTAGGGATTGGCAGAAAAACAATTGCTGCTATGAGAGCAGCCATTACTATGGGTGCTAGTGCCTCTTGGGCTGGAGGAGCTGGTTGTTCCCTCAAAGTTTCTAGGGCTGCTAGAACCTCCTGTGCTGGCATCTCTACTGACTGTGGTGCCTGGGGTTGCTGGCCCAGCTGTTCCCTAAGCTGGTTTAGCTCCGGTTGATGGTTCTCCATCATCTCTCGCATGGCTGCGATCTGTGCTGTCAACTCATCCTCTCGGGATGCTGGGTTTAACTAAGCTCTTGTTCTTGCCATTTTTTCCTATGTAACCCTATCGTACAGTGGGAAAGGAAAATATGAGTATCTTAAATTCTGTACTTAGGACTCGTATCACATATCATTTTCTTTCTTACTTAACAATCTTACTTAAACATTATGGATATAAATATACACACTATATCCATCTTTCTTTCTCTCATACTGTGATGTTCAATACAATTGCCGTATTGTATTAGGACATCGCCTAAGTGCTAGGATTCGTCCTGCACTTTCTGTCATATCATACTCACACTGTGGAAAAAATTATATCTAGCCCCTAGGGCAAAGCTTTATTGCTTATCTCATAATATATTTCACATAATATATATACATATATTCAAGATTCTAGTTCAGTGGGAGTGACACACACTTCCCCTATACGATCCCAACAAGTACATTATGCTACAACTGATGGGGGAGAGCTACTGCTTCCCTCTATATTTTTTCATAACTAACATTCTCGTAGAAGGGTTACTACTATTGGAAGGACAATCCTGATTCAGTATTAGGCATCTCCTCATCATCACTATCGCTGAGTGGGAATTCCTCTGGGTTCTCCTCTTCTTCTTAGCCGAAACGGACCTCGTCATCGCTGGCTATGATGACTTGGAGTTCATACATCCCCATCTATTTGTCATTACTAAAGCGGTCGGGGATCTCCTCTCCCTCATCATCGGGATGGGCGTCGGAAAGAGTCTCATCATCTTCCTCTTCCATGGGGTGTTCGGCAGATATACGGGCTGGTTCGGGGTTCTCCATTGGCTCCCTATTACCCTCGTATACTTTTGGCTGGTGCTCGGCCATGAACTCTTCATCGGCCAGTTGGGGTGCTGGTTCTACCGGGTCACCCTTCATAATGGTGGCTGCTATAATGCCTTGGGCTTGTGTAGGATTCCCAGGGTTGAGCACTTTTCTCTCGGCGTTCACTATCTCCTTGATAAGGCTTGCTAGTCCTGCTTGATCGCTCTTCTAATTTTGTTTGGCAAGGTCTCTTTCTCTCCTTAGGTCTTCTCCTGTCTTGATCTACTTTTGTCTCGGCATGTATTGTAGAAGTCTATATCCATTCCTTGTAGCAAGCAGCATACATTAGAACTATATCGCCAGACATCAGCTGCAGTCTTTCAGTCCGATGAACAAATTCTCGTATATCTATAACTCTAGAGAACTTAGGCAGTTTCACTCCCCGCTTGCCCATAGAGAAAAACTGGGGCTGATGCTGGACTGCTCTTAGAGATTGGCTCGATCATGGTATGGCGAAACTCGACACAGTTAAGAGCTCATCCTGGTCATAAGGATCTCGATACACACAAGAGTATCTTCCTGAGAGATATCAACAGCCAACAGGACTCAGTTATCCTAATCAATGGTGTACAATCGGGGAATCACTTTGATAACGTGAAACCAGTCCTGACATTCTCATGGAGTGTAGGAGTACTGTTTGCTACTCGAAACTTAGTGGACAACTAGCCCTGAAGATCGGTACAACTAGGGCAGCAATCCATGTTCTTTCTTTGAGCAGTTCTCTAGCACTGCACGGTCGTGATTTTTCGTATAATGATCTCAACATCTTTGCATCTTGTCATCGCCATCATAGATTTCGCCGTTTCATTACTATAAAATGTTATATTTAATAGATAAACATTTACCGACTAAAAATAAAGCTAACTTACTTGGATAGATGAGGCAGGCATGCGGCGATGTGAGGTAGGATGGCAGAAACGCCTCTGATACTAACTGTGATGCCCCGTGCCCTCAACGGCCCGGACCGTCACTGAAAACTATTACTTGCTTCTTTAACTTTTACTTATACTTTTTCTTTAAAATCGATACTTAAACTTGTTGAATTTAATAACATAAATTTAGAGGGAATTTTTTTTATACGCGTATGTATTTACTATTCACGTACGCATACTATTAAAATGCGGAATTTGAAAAACATAAGGATTTCAATTATACATACACATTTTTATACTTGTTTATCTGATTACTATTCACCAGATACTATTTAAATATACTCATACATATACTGTTTACTATTCAAAAATATCGTTTAACCTTTATTATTCAAAATACTATTTAACTGTCACCATTCAAAATATTATTTATTCATACTATGCGGAAGAATACTCGCAGTGTATCCATAACCTCATCCTCATATCCGCCTCCGCCGTCATCATCGTCTCTTGATGTTTATGCTATAGGATGCTTACCTATAGCATGAACATACTCCATGAGCTTTACGCCCAGTAAGTACAATATGTTAACCGCAAAACATGTTTAAAACATAGCACATACTTAAAATCACAAGCATGACATATATCACTTAATAAATCACATACCATATAAGCATATCACATATCAGCTCACATATCATGTCATCACATAACATGTTATAACACTGAATATAAAAATTTACATACTTTATGCATGACAGAAGCATCGTGTATTGTATGCACTCTACTGAAAAAGAAAGCATAACAAACTATGACTAATGCATGGTCTGGTTATGTTCATTTATGCTTCGAACTTCTCTTTCCTTTTCTTGTCTATTTAGGGCCCATGTGTCAGTACCGTGTGCGCATAGACCAACGGTAACGCACGAGGTCAACTAATGCTGAAGAGCCATCAACTGATGCTCAACTTTTGGCCTTAACTTTCTTTAACTGGAAACCCCTTCGACTGAAGGAGCCAGTACGACACACCTACTTATTTCCATCTTATTTAACTGTTCTAGTCATACGTTTCTCTAAGCTGTCCCTAATCCTACGCGGTAGAGATCTATGGCTTCTATCTTGTTCTTTTATTAATCTACTCGATTGTGAAACTATATGCTCTTATGTATGCTGTGCAGCATCGTGTGCAAGATACATACTTAAAATACTGGAAAAGCATCATTTTAAATTCATTTTATTCATGCTGTAGGCGGAGTTGTACTTACCTGTCATCGGACAGTTTATACTCTCGCCTTTGTCATAATACAGGTATATCCCTGTAATCATAATGCATTTCATTAATATTCACTCTTAGGTCACTGTGGTCATTAGTGACTAATAAAAACTCTATCGTTAGTGATACTGATCCTTATCGGTACTAATTGCCCTTCTCTTGAGAGTTTGATTTTCTAATCATGGTTAATTAATTTATTTACCCAATAAATTAATTAACATCGCTCTTAGGTCACTCTATCATTAGGAACTAATAAATTTATCATTGTGTGGTACCAATGCCTATTGGTACCTAACTGCTCTACTTTGGGAATTTTGATATCTAATTTCTAATCGTGGTTGATTAATTTATCTACTTGACAAATTAATGACTGTCCTATTCAGACTCGGTCCTTAACTAGCTAACCGACCAGTCAACTGACCACATACCTCGTTTATTGACCATTTTGCCTATCGGGTTACCTTTACCAATTTAACCACCCCAAATTTTATACTTAGATCACACCCGTCCCTTGGGTGGTACTATTCTGACCTAGAGGTTGTTTTCTTACATTTCGAGATTTCTAATTGGGCGGTTCACTAATCCTGTAAACGTCTGTCCTTCTTTCCCGGAACCAGGTCATTGAAGGGGGCTCAGGTTTCCATCCTGATCACATTTTCACCCCTCGTTTCCTAAAATACCCCTTTGTGCCGTTTTAGAAATTTCGGTAGTATTTCCGCTTAATTTTTGGGTTTCCGGCGTTTAGGAAACGCCTCAAAACTATTTAACCTATTCTAACCTGCCACGTACTACACTAGAGGCCTAATTTTTACGTAAAAGCTCTGCTTTTTTCGTAAAAATATTCATATTTCCCCACATTCTCTTTTTCGAAATTTCATCCTTTTTTCTTATAATTCCTCAAGTCAGTAAACCATAATTAATACATAATTATTTCCAATAATAAATTGAGGAGTCAAGGGATCAAAACCACTATTAAAATCATTCCCGTCGGCAGTCGGATGAACCATTCGATCTCGATCGCACAATCTTTGAATCATTGTTCTTCACTTTTGAAACTCTAGTTTGCAAATCCGATGCCACGGATGTGTCTGGAACGTCAAAAATAGGCCAACGGGCCATTCTTTAATTTTCAGTCTCCGGGTCGCCATTGACCGACGTTGACCGCCGTTGACCGGTGATGGTGTTGGATCTTCATTTTCCGGCGTTGTTGCCCAAAATTGATTTGGGGCTTTTGACCTGCGTGTTGTTTTGAGCATTTTGATACCCACCTTGCAACTCAACTCCACCAGAATAGTGAGATTCGACGGCGACAGCGAACCTTAGGCAGCGCTATCCGGCGGCTGTTGACGTGAAATGAAGCCTGGGTTTTGTTCTACTCTCCACCACGAATCCATTGGGACCGGAATCGTGGCATTTGGACGTCGAACGGCGAAGAAATCATGGTTTGAAAAGTTCGCCCACCGGCAGCTTTAGGCGGCGCGTGCGGCGTTCTCCGGCGTCGGTTCCGTCGACTTGGCACACCGTTGGACTCAGCCCGTCAAGAGCTTTCCAATGGTCCCGGCGGTGTCAAAAACGGAGGTCGGATTTGATGGTCGGTCACTGTTCATCTTCGTGTGGTGTGGGGGAGGGAGAAAATGAGATTTGGAAAAATATGGGGGCTATTTTTCAAGAATCCCCAAAATTTCATCCTCTATACTAATTTTTTGAAAAATTTTAAGATAGGATATACTGACTACTTTGCGTGTGCTGAACCCAAATATATCAGTTTTATCTTCATCCGAGGTCGTCTCGACCAGTTTTCCGATACTGCATGGCTCCCAGTCAAAAATTACTTTTTGTACTCAAATGACTGATTTGAGCATTCTGATTCCAAATATATCAGTTTTATATCAAGAAAAGGTCATCTTGACCAATTTCTTGATACTATGGTTAGGCCTACACTGTGTTGACACTGCGCACGCATAACGAGGTATTTCACGCGAAATTTCAAACACGGTCTCCCTTGACTAATTTGGACGTGCTGATTTCAAATTTATCAGTTTTACGTCCATCTGAGGTCTTCTAGACCAGTTTTTAGGATCTACATGACCCCATCTCGAAAAACGTGTCAGGTTCCTGATTGACTAATTTAGGCGTCCTGAGTCTAAATATATCAGTTTCGGGCCGAGAAAATGTCGTCTTGACCCTCATCCCGATACTACGTATCTCTTAAATAAAATCTACATTTTATGCTCAATTGACCAGATTGAGCCTGCTGACTATTAATATGTCAGTTTTATGCCAGATTAAGGCCGTCTTGGCCACTAACCCGACACTGCGTTTCTCACTATTCACTAATCACTATTTACTATTCACTATTCACTATCTGACTGACTAATCTGAGCGTTCTGACTTTGATTTTGTCAGTCTCTCGGCGAGAAGAGGTCATCTAGACCACTTTTCTCGATACTGTACATCTATTAGGGCAATTATCGCTACTGTGCTCAGATGACCAGTCTGAGCGTACTGATGACTAACTCATCAGTTCTGTATCATGAAATGGTCATCTAGACCGATTTTTTGATATTGCGTGTCTCAACGCATACTCACATAATAGGGTGGACCGATTTCATTGTCGGTTGCCCCTTTCACTGCATGAATAGTAATTAAACGTTACTATTTCCGTTTAATTTATTCAACTGAAAAGCACACTGTGTTTATTAACTTAATTACATCATTACATAGTTATTAAGTTTCATAATTCGTGAGAGTCATTACAGCGACTCTCAGCTCATTACACAGCCTTCTACACGGACTCTTACACGGGCAGGTGCAAGGCAACACGGGCATGTACATTTCGGACACGGGCGTGTACTAGTTGAGACTACTCAACACGGCCATGTCTTTGAAACACATTCATTTATTCGAGTAATACACGGCCTCTTACACGGCTGTGTACTTGACTGTGTTACACTACACGGCCATGTACACTCACACGGCTACTAATAGATACACAGTCTGAATGGCATACGGTCACTCACACGGCCATGTACCTGACCGTGTTACTTAAATTTGCACTAAAAGGCATTAAATTATGTCCATTTTATTCCTTAATGACTTATTGCATGGTAAGTAGTTGCCATGAAAATGATGGTCATTACACCAGTAGCGTTCATAGATTTGATGAACGGAGTTTTCAAAGAGTTTCTTGATAAGTTTGTTACCGTGTTTATCAATGACATGCTTATATATTCAAAGACTCACAAAGAGCATGAGGAGCATCTAAGAATTGTCCTTCACACAGTGAGAAGCCATTAGTTGTATGCAAAATTCTCTAAGTGTGAATTTTGGTTGAATAAAGTGCATTTTCTTAGACATGTAGTGACAAAGAAAGGCATAGCAGTAGATCCAGTCAAGGTAAAAGCAATTAATGAATGGCCTACTCCTAAGACTGTAACTGAGATACGGAGTTTCTTAGGACTAGCCGGTTATTGCAGAAGATTCGTAGAAGGATTTGCAAGATTAGCTGCACCTCTCACTGCTCTTACTTGTAAGGAAAAGAAATACGAGTGGACGTCAGAGTGTGAAAGAAGTTTTCAAGAGTTGAAGAGGCGACTGACGAGTGCTCCTATCCTTATTTTACCTACGGAGGGTAAAAATTTTATGATCTACAGTGATGCTTCAAAGATAAGCCTAGTGTGACGCCCCCTGATTCCGACCACCCGCAACCATCATGAATCGACTCTACGGCTGACCAAGACCGCTCGTGTGCCGAATCCGAGTCGTCAGTTTTAAACTCTTTTGCTAACAATTTTTAATATCAGGGTCTAAAATTTCACCCAAAATTTTTTTTTCTTTAATACATACTTCCCCATAAGAAAACTAAGTGAGAAAGCCATGCCATATACTAATTTTATATGTCTTAATGAAGTACAACATAATATACAACATATAGTACATATATAAGTATTGTATATTTTGTTTCCAAATTCATTTTCTTCAACTCAAAAAGCTCAGCAGAAAACTTATGGCAGGACCAAGTCCACGGTGAGTTCCCTATCCCCTTAACATGCTCGCATCCTGCCGTCATCCAAGAATCTACTGGACAGGTTTTTTACCTACAACATGAACAAACTGATGAGCTAATAGGCTCAGTAAGTTCAAACATACATAGTAAGAATCATATCGATTCAAAAACACTAAAAACTCAACCTCCTATGAATAATACTATTCACCATAAATAGTAATTTTGACCTTTGATCGATGAATAGTAACAGTTACCCTAACTGATTACTATTCACTTAACCCTAACTGGTACTATTCACATATCCTAACTGAATTTACATTACTCTAACGTAAACTTCGGTTATGCTCAATTATGATTTTTATCATTTTATTGATTGTTTATTCTCTATTTGATTTCTAGTTTAGAGCTCTGTTTATGGCAGTACCGATGATTATTAGAGCGCTGACTGGGAGGGTCTAAGGAGTGACCTTAGAACATCGACCTCCATAGCCCTGATAACCCCGTAGGATTTAAACAAACCTCCACCACTATGTCGGAGGGGCGATATGCCTTAATGGTTTTATTACCATCTTTCAATTTATAGTCTTGACCAAGTGATCTTATATGTCACCTCAAGGTGACTATCCTCCATTGCCTGTAGGTCTTACTTATTCTCGTTAATTGGGATATGTTATTCTAACTAACCCCCAAATGCTTATAGGATTTTATATCTAGTGTAAATCTAGTACAGAATAGATCAACACAGTATTTCATGTTGCAGACACGAAAATGCTTGAACTTACCAATACTGCACTAGTGTCCACTTCCGGAACTCCTCCGTAGTTTTATCTCTATTTTGGGTTCCTACAGACATAATATTGTCTGTTAATACCCTGTTTTAATTATCACTTTAAATATACATTTATCTCACTTAACAATTCAACACATTTAAATTTTGTTTGTGGTACACGGTCTGCAACACGCTCGTGTTCCAGCCCGTGTACCTCTCGGGTTTACTCTACACAGTCATGTTATTTTCTATCTTAGCCATGTAACTGTACACGGCTTGATACACGCCCTTGTTCAAGCCCATGTACCTCTCGGGTTGAAAAATTCTTTATGTACACGACCGAGTATTTTTTCTACACGCCCGTGTTCTTCAAAATTTTTAGATTTTTAACTCTAAAACCTTCATTTTGAGTCTTAGAATTTTATCCAAGTTATTCTAGGTCTTTTAGGGTCCTTTCCAAGCCTTTTGGGAAATTTTTGGTCAAGATGACCATTTTACCCCTAACGGGTCTCGGGATCGTAACTGTTCCGTTCTATCATTTTTTTTCAAATCTTCTAAGTCTAATTATTTTAACATAATATTCCCTAGGTTTCTGTATCATTTTACAACTTAAATTGCTGCAAAATCCCAACCTCATTTTTCCTGACCCTTGATTACTATTCATCCATCACCTAGAGTCTTTTTATTTTTTATTTTTTCGAGCGTTTAGGAGCGTCAAATGGCCCTTTCACTACTCATTAAACGTTATTTATCCCGTCCCTGACCCTCGGTCCTCGAGAGGCTCGGGTTTCCTTTCCCGACCTATATTTTTCCCTCGTTTCCGAAAATACCCCTAACATGAATTTTTTTCTTGTTGTAGTCTTTTAGGGTCGATTTACTATTCCTTTTGGGTTGGTTTTCCATTTCCAACCCTAACTCATCGAGGCGTCTCGGTTTCCTTCCCGAGTCCAATATTTTTACCCCTCGTTTCCCAAAATGCCCTTAAGCTGATTTTAGAAATTTCGACAACATTTCCGCTTATATTTTAAGGTTTCCCGGCATTAGGTACGCCTCAGAACCTTTGTACCTGCCCCGTACTATACTACAGACCTATTTTATACAAAGTTTCCAACTTTGTATAAAAATTTTCCACATGATTCAATATTCAGAAACCAACACAAACCACAACATGTTTCTTTCAACTCAGCCTCGGTTTACTAGTTAATCACATCAAAATAATTTTTTATCACATCACATCATTGTTAGGTTTTCTAATGTATAAAACAACATCAAAAACCTAACAAAACATGCATTCTAACCCTAGCATAGCCACGGATTTTTATGCATTAACACATAGAAAATTTCATTTTCTTTCCTAGGGTTTTTATCAACATTCTTCAACATTAAAATTTTTTCATTTCGTAATGTTCATGCCCACGGTTTTAGCAAGAAAATTACATCAAAATTTTCTTGTTTCCTTATTCCAATTCATGCTTAATTCAACACATAATTGAATGAACATAATTACTAAACCAAAACACCAAAACTCATACATTTTTCACACCATTGAAGCTACGGTTTTTCAAGGGAAACATGCAAAATTTTTTGCTTATTTCTAAACCCTAATTCATGCTTTAACTTCTACAACACCAAACTAATCACAACATCAACTAAACAACAATTTTTTTTAATTGTTTTTGTACTCTCATACCCACGGATTTTCTAAGGAAAATCAAAGAGAAAAGTTTCAATTTTGAAGTTTCCTTGACTAGTTGATGACTTGGTGTTAGATATGCAATGTAAGCTAAGTTTGGTGTGAATTTTGGAACAAAATTTTGGCTTGCAAGGGGGGTTTTGCTCACGGTTTTTGGGCTAAAGAAAAGGCAAGAGTTTGGTTGATTTTTTTCATTTTTTTGCTTGAATTTTGATGCCTATTTATAAGCAAAAATTAAGGGCTTGTTTGCAATTTTTTCCCAACAATTTCCTAAAAAGTAAGGATTTTGGGGCAAAAATCAAAATTTTTTTCTTCTTCCTTTCCAAGTGGCCGAATGGTCTTTTAAAATTTTTATAAAAAAATTTTCAATGGCTTTTTGGCATAATCTTGGCCATTGATCATAAAGTAACCTAATCTAAACCATACACCTTTCAAAATTACTTTCCTAATTAAGGAAAATAATTTTTGTTTATGACATAATCATGGTGATGTCATCTAATTATTCATATTAATTCATAATTAATTCGTGGTCAATTTTTGACTGTAATCCGATCCGAACGGAACTTCACCGAAATCGCGTAGGCGGGTTCTCGGTGCCTCTAGTGCGATCGGTTTGTCTTATTTTGCTTCCGTTTGATCAGAATTCTTTACCGTAAATTTCTATTGTTTTAGTACATTTCAATGCAATCTCTAAGGTTTTCGGCTCTGATTTCGAACCGTCTCACCCAATTATGTCCGGTAAGATTTTCCATCCCCGAACTCACATACTTTAACACTGCTAGAACATTTTTACACTATTCATAATAGTATTAAAACACAACTTTTTCACATTTTATTCATTAAAATTGTTATATATATAATTTTAACCTACTCCAAGAATCCAAAATTCTCGGTTATCACACCTAGGAGCTATACTCATGCAGAATGATAAGGTGATAGCGTATGCGTCGTGCCAATTAAAAAACCATGAGAGGAATTATCCTACAGATGACCTAGAACTTGCTGCTGTAGTATTCGCACTCAAAATCTGGTGACACTATTTGTATGGAGCTCAGTGTCAAATCTTCACTGATCATAAGAGTTTGAAATACTTCTTTACACAGAAGGAGTTGAACATGCATCAAAGAAGATAGTTAGAGTTAGTGAAAGACTATGACTGCGAAATTCTCTACCATCCGGGAAAGGCAAACCGAGTAGCGGATGCATTGAATAGAAAGTCAACCACACCACAGAAGCTATCCATAGAAGAGCTACCAAGAGCCTTACAACAAGAAATTAACTCTCTTCAATTGGAGTTAATAACTGGAAGGTTATCAGCCTTAAGGTTAGAATCTTCTCTGTATGAAGATATTAAAGAAGCCCAAAAGCAAGATCCAGTAGCGATAAAACTTTGAGAAGAAGCTTCAGCAAATAAAGAATCAGATATAAGCATGTCCACTGATGGAATGCTTCTATATTGAAGAAGAATCTATGTAAAGGCTACTGAAGGGCTAAGAAGACGAATCATGGCAGAAGCTCATGAAACACCATATTCCATTCATCTTGGAGCCAATAAAATGTATCAAGATCTCGAGATACAGTTTTGGTAGAAAGGGATGAAGAAAGATATTGTAGAATTCGTGAGCCGATGTCTGACTTGTCAAAGAGTAAAGGCCGAACATAGACATCCAGGAGGAAAAATAGAACCCTTAGAAATTCCAGAATGGAAATGGGAGCATATTACCATAGACTTCGTGGTAGGACTTCCCAAGACTAGAGAAGGGTATGACGCTATCTGGGTAGTTGTTGATAGATTGACCAAGACGGCATGATTCATAGCCATGAGGACAACTTTCACGTTGGATAAATTAGCACAGTTGTACGTGACTTATATTATTAGGCTACATGGAGTGCCAAAGTCTATAGTTTCAGATCGAGATGCAAGATTTACTTTCACGTTCTGGAAGTGTGTACAAAAAGCAATGAGGACCGAGTTACGCTTTAGTATAGCTTTTCATCCCCAAACAGATAGACAGTCAGAGTGAACTATCCAGACATTGGAAGATATGCTCAGAGCCTGTGTTATAGATTTTCCTGGAAGTTGGAATGAGAAACTGCCGCTGATAGAGTTTTCTTAGAACAACAGTTACCAAGCTTCTATAGGAATGGAACCTTATGAGGCTCTGTATGGAAGGAAGTGTAGGTCTGCTATTCATTGGTATGATCTACGAGAAAAGCAGCTGCATAAGACTGATTTCATCAGAGAAACTACCAAAGCAGTAGCCAAGATTCAGAAAAGAATGCAAATCGCTCAAAGCTGATAGAAAAGTTACGCAGATAAATGATGAAGATTCTTAGAGTTTGAAAAGGGGGATCATGTATTCCTCAAGGTATCGCCAATGAAAGGTGTAATGCGATTCGGTAAGAAGGGAACATTGAGTCCAAGATATATTGGGCCATTTGAAATAATCGAACGCATTGGAAAGGTAGCTTATAGATTAGCATTACCCCCAGATTTGTCGGCAGTACACAATGTTTTTCATGTGTCAATGTTAAGGAAGTATATACCTGATCCTTCACATGTGCTGGAGTATGAGCCAATACAAGTTCAAGAAGATTTGACCTACGAAGAACAACCAGTGCAGATTTTAGCACGAGAAGAGAAGGTGTTGAGAAATAAGACGATCCCACTAGTCAAGGTTTTATGGAGAAATCACAGCATAGAAGAGGCTACCTGGGAACATGAAGATGAGATGAAAGCCCTATACCCTCACTTATTCTAATTTTCAAGGACGAAAATTTTATTAGGAGGGGAGAATGTCATAATCGCAAAATTTTACTGTTTCTAGAAATTTTGTATAACCAATATACTTTATGATTTTCATGTGAAAAACTGTAAAATATATGTTTTGATATCATTTAGAAGGCGCAGAAATGTTCGGACAGTGCAGACAAGAGTGTGCTCAGAAACGGGAAATTTTATCGAACCGATATCGGACAAATTATGCCTTTTCGGTTTCAAAAAATTTGATAATGTACTGTAAACCACTAAAAGAAGAAATACTTACGGTATTGATTTTCAGGTAAACTGGAGTGAAATAAGAAAAACCGATCGCATAGACAGCCTCAGGAACCCGTCTATGCGATTTTGGTGCAAAAATCTTTGGTTTGACTTTTGGTCAAAAGTTTGACTCTAAATATATATAAGAAGTCAAAGATTGAGTGTTTGCCTTTGAACGGATGTAAGAATACATTCCAATCCAAGGGCTAGGGTTTAAAGTCAAGAAAAATCAATGGTTAAGATGCAAAGTCAACTAGAAAAAGTCAAAGGAAGCTTAAGCAAAATTCTTGAATCTTCTAGGGCAGAAATGTGTCAAATTTTGGGGCCAAAAATCAGAAAAAATCTGGTCATTTTTGGTTAATTGCAAAACAGCCCCTAAAGAGTAGAAAAATTACACAAAAAGTTTGCTAAAATACCCTTAAATCCTTTGCAAATTGGTCCCTCTTTCTTGGCTGTTTAAAGGCATGATTTTCAGCCATTAGAAACCAGAACAAACTCTGGTTTTCAGCCACCATTGAAGCCGTGCATCACCCTTAGAGAAAGCTCAAAATTTTCTTCAAGATTTGGCCAAGAAAAAGTGAAAAATTCATCACAAGGTTCAAGTTATCAGACAAGTAAGGTAATCCTTAATTTTGACATCATTTCTTCTTGTTTTTCATGAAGAAAAACTGTGTATTATGGGCTGTTTTAATGGGAGAAAAATCAGTTTTTGTTTCATGTATTTTGGTTGAAAATGTGTGAGTGATGTGTGATTAAGTGAAACAAGAAACAAGTGCATGAAAAAATCAAGTTATATGAGTGTTTTTCTTTCATCAAAATCGTGGGTTATTAAGGTTTGGAATGATGAAATTTTCATGTTATTTTGGTTGATTTTTGATGTTGAAAATCATGTGGAAATGTGAAGAAAGAAATAGATGAAATTTGATTGAAAAATTTTCAATGTTGGTGTTGTTTTTCAATCCAAAACCGTGGAGAATAATGAGGAAAAACGAAACTTTATGTTGTTGATTTCATATGGTAAATGTGATGTTAATTTTGTGTAGAAAACAAGAAAGAAAAAATGGAAATGAAACCAAAATTTTGAGGTTGATTTTCTGTGGGCGCGACCCCTCTAGCTTGGGTCGTCCACCTTATCTTGCTTGCTTTCGTTATTCTTTGCTTATTCTTTCTTAGCTTGTTAGTCTTTATAACTTTCTTCTTCTTTAGGGGTTTAAAAGATTTATACTTGAAAAACTAGGAATATATATATATTTTTTAAAACTTGACTGAATGAAACTATTAGTTCTTTGAAATCGTGTATACATAAATATATACATACTACTTAATATTTTTTCCCCAAAATATATTTTGCGGTCTTGTTACTTTAAAGTACATAAAATAAAAACATACTTTTAAGCTTGTTTCACTACTTTACATACTACACTTTTGTCTTATCTTTATACATATACATCACTATTACACTTTTTTTCTTTTACACTTTAATTACAACGGAACTCTGCGAAACGGAACCATAACCCGTCGACATCACTATTACACTTTCTTTCTTTTACTTTTAAGCTTGTTTCGCCACTCTCCACGTTTAGGGCTATATCTGGTCGGAACATATTGATCATCCTCCGTACCCGCTCTTCTTCTGTGGGTACCAAATGCGGACACAGTCAAGCTAATCTATCAAATTTTCAACAGACTTCAATCACTATCATCTCACCTTACCTCAACTCATCGAACTCTCTTTGTTGAGCTCGTAGGGTGTCAAGATTGAAATACTTCCTGTAAATTCTCCCAGAAAGTTGTTCCAGGTCATCCTTCTAATATCCCTTCGGATCTTTACTGTCTCCCACCAATAACGAGCATCCTTCGTTAATATGCAGTAGGTGCAAAGGACCTTCTCTTGGTCTGTCAGGTCCATAAACTCAAAAATGGTCTGCAGTGAAGCTAACCATTCTTCAGCCTCTAAGGGTTCTGTAGATCCCTCAAACTTTTTCGGCTTCATCTTCCGGAACCGTTCATACAATGATCCCTGGTTGGCTCCAGCTCGGGCACCTATTGCTACTTCAGGTACCATTTGGACTGGTGGTGCTACTGGTTCAGGAGCTGGCTGTGGCTCCGATACTAGTACTTGAGGCAGAGGAAAATTCGCTTGAGCCCCATTCCTTTGTTCTAGTAGCTCTTTTAGTCTCTGGTTCTGTCTTTCTTATGCCTCTAGCCTAGCTTGTATGTTGGCTAGGACGGTGGCTAAATCTGCTTTTGGAGCTTACGCAGCTCGTGTACGAACCATGTTGTTGTGTCTGACCTATAACAGTAGTGACATGGTTTAGTACTAAATTAGATATTGATTATTTAAAATTAACTTGCTTGGACTGAGCAGGTGCAGATATTGAAATGTCATGGAAGGTCGATAGTAGAACAGCTCACTCTGATACCAACTCTTGTGGGCGCGACCCTTCTAGCTTGGGTCGTCCACCTTATCTTACTTGCTTTCGTTATTCTTTGCTTATTCTTTTTTAACTTGTTTGTCTTTATAACTTTCTTCTTCTTTAGGGGTTTAAAAGATTTATACTTGAAAAACTAGGAATATTTTTTTTTAAACTTGACTGAATGAAGCTATTAGTTCTTTGAAATCATGTATATATAAATATATACGTATTACTTAATATTTTTTCCCCAAAATATTTTGCGGTCTTGTTACTTTAAAGTACGTAAAATAAAAACATACTTTTAAGCTTGTTTCACTACTTTACATACTATACTCTTGTCTTATCTTTATACATATACATCACTATTACACTTTCTTTCTTTTACACTTTAATTACAGTGGAACTCTGCAAAACAGAACCATAACCCGTCCATGACATCGCTGGGATCTGCCTGCCAGTCTGCTACTCTTGTTTCATATTACTGGTTGCTTACCTTTATTACCTACATCACGAATAGACTAATGAGCTAAAGCTCAGTAAGTACAAACATACAAATAAATAAGTTGAATACACCACACTTAGGGTTAGTCAACTTATGACCAATTACTTGCTTATTTCTATGCTTTACTTATTCTTTCTATTTTATCTCTTTCTTTTCTTTGCTTTACTTTATCTTGCTTAATCTTTCACTTATGGGCCCGTGGTTGGATGTACCTAATGCGTGCAGACCAATAGAGGATCAGGGGAGTGACCCACCAATCAACCTTAAGGTTATCTCTGGACTACTACCTATAGGTAGTAAGTCAAGCCATCAACTACCTCATTATTAATGAGGCAGCGCCACACAACTGGGGTGGAGGCTATATTTGAACCTCAAAACTGGAGAGGCCGGTACGCCAACCTTAACTTTTAAGTCTTATTATCTGACTTATCTTATTCTTCTTTTCTTTATCTGATCTTGCCTCGTGAACATGTTAGTATCATGTCATAAACTGAATAACTTAAATGTGTATATATATAATACAACTATATGGTAAGTCAATTCGTGAGTAGACAATTAAATGTCTGTACTTACAGCACTTGTGATAGTGTAAACTTCTGTGGGTCCGTCGAGCTCCTTTGCCAGTCTCTAGTTGAGTTTCCTAAAGACACAATGTCATCAATTAATACATTTTTATTAACTGACTTTATTAAACTAAAATCTGAACTTTAGCTTTTAAAATCTTAATTAAAGTATTATGACGACATTTAAAGTCCTAACGACTCTGTTTAGATTTTTCTAGGACTCTAGCAACCATTTCCGAGCATTTTGGAAATTTTGGTAAACTTGGTGAATAGTAACATTCGACGGTGAATAGTACTATTCATGTGAATAGGGCCATGCACATGAATAGTACTGGGCTAGCGGACGCTTCTATTTTTCTACTTAGACTGGGTTCCCTAAGTTCGAGAACCATAAAATAGCTAACTGGAGGGTTTAACGCCCCTTTTCTTGACTTTTCTAGGCTTTTTGGTCAAAATGACCATTTTTCCCCTAACGGGTCTTGGGGTCGTAACATTCTCATTTTGGTGCTTAAACGGGATTTTCTGAGTTCCTAAAATCTTAAAACAATCTTTTCTAGGTCTCGGAAAATTTTTACAACTTAATTGTTACGATTACTTATCACCTGTCTCTCGGGTGGTACTATTTCGACCCTTCAGGTCGTGGCTCGTTTTTCTAGCGTTTCGGAGCTTCAAACGAGCTTTTCACTAATGTTAAAAACGTTCCTTATTCTCTTCCCGACCTAGGTCTTCGAGGGGCTCGGTTTTTTCCATCCCGACCCTAAACTTTACCCTTGTTACCCAAAACGCCCTTAACATTATTTTTTCCCCGTCCTCTCGGTATTTTAGATTTTAGGGGTCGGTTTACTATTCTGCTAGACTTGCTTTCTTACTTCAAACTCTAAGATACCGAGGGATCTCGGTTTTCATTTCCGAGCATATTTTTATCACTCATTTCCTGAAATGCCCTAAATGCCCCTTTAAAAATTTCGGCAGCATTTCCGTTTAAATTTTAGGTTTCCGGCGTTTAGGAAACACCTCAAAACCATCTACCCTAATCTAAACCTGCCATGTACTATACTAGAGGCCTATTTTATGCAAAAGTTTCTAAACTTTTACATAAAAACTTTCCACATTCTCAATGTACAAATCACACACAAAGTCTTTATTTTTAATCACTTAGGCCACGATTTTAGTTTAGGTTTCCAACACCAAAACTTTCTTTCTTTCAAACATTCTTTCTCTTACTTTTCTTCTTGGTTTTTGAGGCATATTCAATAACAAAACCAACTAAAATTCTTATTGAAATCTCTTTATAGAGCCACGGGTTTTTATGCTAAACCCTAACTAAACTTTGGTTTTCAATTCAACCACTTACACAAGCTTATCTTCTACATCATTCTAACTTACCATAACACTAAAATCACATGATTTTTACATGTTCTTCACACTAGGTATACATGGTTCCTCTTCAGAAAAATTTTACAAAATTTTGCTTCAAACTTTTTAACTTTTCTTTCTAAACATTTTACACATCAAAACACATGTTAAAATCGACTAAAACCAACTCAAAATTCATTCCAAACCTTAGTAACATGCATGGTTTTTCTTGAAACAAACCGAATCCCACTTTGGTTTTAAGCTTTCAAATTTTCTTTCCAGTTGTTTTTCATATCAAAACACACTTTAAAACAACAATTTAATTAAACCAAACTTGAAATTCCTTGAACCCATACACTTAGCCATGGGTTCCTCATAAAACTAACATGAAAAATTCTTGTTTCAAGCTTCTAAATTACTCTTTAACTATCATGCCAACTAATTAACCTTAAACAACAAAGTTTGAACTAAACTTTTCTCATTCTTTTCTACTCAACATAGCCACCGATTTTTACTTCAAAATACCAAAGAAAAGCTTGAAATTTCAAGCTTACCTTGCTATGTTACTCAACACTTGCTTAGGAAGAACTTTGCTTAAGATTTTTGGCACCAAACTTTGAAGAAACTCAAGCTCAATGGAGGGGGAGAGTCACGGCTTCAAAGGGCAGCAAAGGGGCTATAATTTCAGAAAAATTTCTGATTTCATGAAGCTAAAAACGTTTTTAAAAAGGGAGGCCAAAAAGGAGGGCTTTTTAGCAATTTTCTTTAGGGACTTTTTAACAACTTTTTAAGGGTTTATTTGCAAACTTTTTGGGGTCAAAATATAATTATTTTGGCTGTCTTTCCAGCTGTAAAACCGACCTACTTCAGCCCTTATCCACAGAATTTTGAAAAAAATCAACTTTGCATTTTTGGCTTAATCTTAGCCCTTGATCTTACCTACCTTTAATCTTAGCCATTCATCCTACCTACCACCCTTTTTCTTTTAATTTCTTATTCCTAATTATGACATCATCCATGATGTCATCTAATTAATCCATAGGTCAAAGTTTGACCAAAAGTTAAACCGAACCAAACTTTACCGAAATCGCGTAGGCGGGTTTCTGATGCCTCCTGTGTGATCGGTTTACCTTACTCTGCTGTCGTTGGGCTAAAAATCAATGAAGAAGTTTTTCATCCCTTAGTAACCTTAGGTTTTACCTAGGATAATCTCTTGGTTTCTTTGGCCCCAAAATGCCTCATCATTTTACCGAAAATGACGAGATTTCTGCGGTGACATACTAGAGGACTTATCTAGCCATCCATACTGTCAAATTATTCTAATACTGTCTTAAAACTCTTAAGAACCCTAAATTACTTTTCTTACTGTGCTCTTACTTTGACTTGCCATATTTTTATCTTTACACTGTTCGGATACTGAAACCACTCCTTTTTTAGCGTTTTGGCCCGAAATCACTTTCTTACTCATATACTTTATTCTTTACTTATTTCTGGAGATTTTAATTCCTCCAAAACATCTATTTATTGCTATCAACATTATAATTTGTCTAATTACAAACATAGTGTTTCTTTACATTCTTGCTTACAGAACTCATAGAGAACCCTAGATTAAACTAAGTTACATTGTTAGAATTCTCTAGTCGTCACATTTTCCAAGGAAAATCCATGGACAATGCATGGAATTTTGGAGTGTTATGTTAGGGTTTTGTGGTGAAAAATGAATGTGTTAGTGTGGAAAACAAATAAGGAAGATTTGAGTCATAAAACAAAAATTTTTGTTTAGGGTTTTTGAGGAAAAACCGTGTATATGTTTTGTGGAAAATGAGAAAGTTTTGTTGAGGTATATAATATGTGATTTGAGTATAAAAAAAAAACGGGCCTAAAAGTGATAAAGAACGGGTTGAAATTTCGTTAAAACGAGAAAGTTTTGTGATGAAATTTTACGTAAAAAGTTTGTAACTTTTACATAAAATTAGGTTTGTGGTATAGTACTTGATAGGGTAGAATAGGATAGATGGTTTGGATGCGTTTCCTAAACGCTGGGAACCTAGAAATTCAGCATAAACACTGTCGAAATTTTCAGAATGCCCGAAGAGCAATTTGGTAAACGAGAGGTAAAAAGTAGGGTCGGGAACCGGAAACCCGAGCCCCTCGGAAACCTAAGCTAGAGAAGAGAATAAGGGACGATAATATAACTTGTAAAACAGTCATTTGAGGTCCCGAAGGGCTAGAAAAACGAGAAACGACCCCGAGGGTCGGAATAGTACCACCAGAGGGTCAGGTGAATAGTAACCTGAGCGTTTTTGCAGAAAATATCGTAAAAGCTTGGGAAAACTTAAGAAACGTTATTTTAAGATTTTTGGGATTAGAAAATCCAGATAAAATGATATAACAAGGATTTCTTAGTCTATTGTCCTGTCAGGGGCAAAATGGTCATTTTGACTAAAATTTTCTAGATTGTCAGAAAAAGATCGTAAAAGCCTCAGAATAATTTTACTAAAATTCTAAAGGCTAAAATAGAGTGGTAAGTCAGAAAAACAAGGGAAAAACCCATTGAGGACGAAATGGCCATTTTACCAAAAGGCAGGGGTAAAACGGTCATTTTGTCAAAAAGTTCAGAAAAGTGATATTAAGGCCCGGAATAGTAGCTTATACAGCAGAATGGTTCTAGAATTTAAAATATGAATCCTAAAATGAATAATTAAGAATTTCAATTAGAAATTTTATACTTTCACTATATTTTAGATATGAAGTAAATAGTAAAAATAACCACAATTTATTTCGGTTATAGGAAAGCAACCAAAAGGCGAGTTAAGGAAGCCGGTTGACTCAGGAAAGGAATTGCTAGTAAAATACCAGTAAGTTGAGACATTTATTTGTCAGCAACATGAATTTACTCTGTATGCTTATACGATATAGATGACAGAAATTAAGTAGTCAGGTGCGATAGGCACACTAACATAAGATATAAAATCTTAAGAAAACTACAAAATAAATTACAGAAAGTTCCGGACCCAGGAGACAGCATAATTGCCACCGGTCAAGAACCACTAGAAATTCAGTAATTAAATCAGTATTGGCATACCGGCCTCCCACACAGGTAGAGGTTTCTTAGATTCCAGTTACAGTTACAGTAGGACTCCAAACTGCAGGTAACGCGTCCCGGGTTTGGATGTCTAATATTTTCAGGCTGTAGAGGATTCGCCAGTGGGTCACTCCCCAGGGTCCCTCTCAGCATTACGGGCACTACGATACAACCAATTCAGGGGCCCAATAGCAGAATTCAATAACAGATAAAGACTTAAGATTTCAGAACCATCATAATTGAGCATAAAACGTACTAACAGATTATACAGTAGTTTAGATACCAGTTGACATGAATAGTGCCAATCAAAGTCAATATTACTATTCATGATCAAAAGTCAAAGTTACTATTCATATGAATAGTGTATTTTCAGGATTTTGTGATTTATGTTCTTACATGTATCTTTGAACTTACTGAACCTGTCGCTCGTCAGTTTATTCATGTTATAGGTAAGAAACCTATACACCAGTAGACAGATGATGGACGGAGGGCGGGTTACATCTGCCTTCAGGGCTAAGCAAAGGGAATGGTCCTGCTGTTGTTTTCCGCTGAGCTGAGTTTGAGCAGATTAAAAGTATTATTTTGAGAGCAGATTTTAAGTTGTATTTTGAAAATATATCATGATGTAAATTATGTACAACCAGTAAAATAGTAGTATATCCTATGTTGTATGGTGTTTATATTTTTACAGTTCAAAATCATCAACAGTTTTAAAAAAAAAAATCCCTTGGTTTTCAAATTAAAAATCATTTTAGCTACAATTAGTAATTTTAACAAGAACAAGTTACAAGTAAGATGTCGATGACCCATTGAGGTAACTGTCTACCATAGTGGACTTTAGAGCTCTACTATGCTAATACTGGAGGTTCAATTCAGGGCGGGGCACCACACCTTTACCCTCAGGCAGGATGGGGCTGCGGCAGCCCCTGCCCACGGCTACACCACCCACAGCTACACCACCCACGGCAGCAAGCACTACCTGCAGCCGAGGGTGGCCGTGGCCCCCCAAGACCTGGGCGTGCAGCCTGGTGGTTGCTGCGCCCAACCCAGGCGTGCAGCCCGGCATGGCTACACATGGCCTGCTGTCGTGGGCTGCCAACCCTTTCGGGGGCTGGGGTTTGCCCACGGTAGCTGTCGGCCTCCGGGACCATAGGGCCGATGGTTCAAAAATCGAAAAATTTTAATTTTTAAATCATGTTTAAAAATATGTAATTGAAAATTTTGAAATTACATATTATTACACATGATATTTAAAATTGTTTAAAATTTGAATTTGAAATTTAAATTTGAAATTCGAATTTGGAATTTGAATTTGAAATTTAAATTTTTGGGATTTAAATTTTAAATGATTTTTGGGATGAGAAATAAATGGAGAGACTACATAAAGATGGATACAAGAAGACGGAACAAAATTCAAGATCCAAAGAATGCTTTGGATGGAATTTTGTAATCTTTATTTTCTTTGTTCTAGGATGGAACCATGGCTTGGTTATTATTCTATCAATTTTTTTTTGTGATATATCATGGATGTATAAATATGTATTGATGGATGTTTTATATGCATATTTGATAACATGTCATATAGGATAGGTGAGTGCCGCTCATACTATATTGATCATTCATATTTGTCAAAACTTGCATGTTTTTGAAAATATTGAGTGGGAGAGGGTTTCAAACAAAACCCACGGCCTCAATTGTTGATCCATACGTGAAAGCATGGTAACGCCTCGCGTCAATTCTGCCCTGACCATACACCTCGGTAGGTGTTTACCGCCCCCGGTATACTAGGTTGGATCTCCTATGTGGAAAACATATTTGGGCACGATCCTATTCATGACTACCCCTTAGTGGCTTGGTAGGATGTGGATCGGGCTACGTAAACAATGGTTATACACTCAAGACTTGTTTAGTTATTAACCTTCCCTAGAAGCTCTGGTAACTAAACTGGTGGCCAAAATAAGCGGTTGTTAACATATGTCTTAACCTTGGAGGATTTAAGGCAACATATATTAATTGGATGGGATCCATGTTCCAGCTATTTGTCTCATGACCACCCCTCGGTGGCTTGGGGCAATAGGTGCTGAGAATTACCGTTGCAATGCTACATGTTTTTCAAGTTTCATGTAGAAACATCCTTGTATGTTTTATTTGCTAAATTATCTGTATATTAGCTTGGGCTTTGTAATGATGTCTAGTATAATTTTATTTCAATTCAAAATGTCACTGATGTTAGGAAATGCCTTAAGCATTGGAGACATTTTGATGTATTTATTTTGAAGTAGATAATAAAATTATATATATATAGAGGTTATTCATTACATTGCTATCTGTCCTCGTTTTATTTACATGTTAAAGTAAATATAAGCAAATATGGCTCTCTGACTGCTTGTGTTAAACCGTTAGAACGTTGCATCCAATGGACTTTTGTATGCAAGAAGACAATGTTCTAAAGCTAGCAGTTTAAACTATGGTCTGTAGTCTATAGGGTTAGACCGAGCATCTAACTCATGTTAAGACTATTATGTTGTCTAAAGCCTTGGAGGGGACGGTTTGTCTGACTGTCTGGAGCATAGACTCCCAAGTAGAGACATAGATATGTTGCTTGGTGGTGACATATTAGACCGAGACTAAAGCGTGATTGATCTACGAAGTCTGCTTTGAGTGGATCGATCTGCTTTTGACGTTCATTGTGCAGTAACCTTAATCCTGAGTAAAAGGACAGCTTCATGTATATGACTTGTGTACTTTGATGTTCCAATGGCTAAAGCGTTTCAGAGGTAGTAAGCTTATAGACTGGTTCATTGGGTGCATGACTTATATACAATGAAGGGTTCGTTTACAGATATCAGAATCATAGCGCTAATGAGGAGTTAAGAGTATCCTCTTAAAGGCATTGTACTGAATGTGAAAATGGACAAGGCCTCGGGTCGTCAACTGAGCGGATGACTTCTTATTCACATATGGTGAATAATCATTTTCTTTATTCACTAGTATAATGGAACTTTAAGATATCCATGATCAGCCTTAGGCCAAAGTCCGTTTAATTCACATATGTGGTTAGACCAAGCAATAATCATTTTCGTTATTCAGTGGTATAATGGAACTTTAAGATAGCCTGCTCAGTAGGATTAAACGGACTTTGGCCTAAGGCTGATCATGGATATCATATGAGGGTTCTACATACATGACAAGGTCATTGGACGATAGCTTGTCACAGGCTTACGTAATACGGTATGTAATTGGGAGTTCAGTTTCAGGTTTATAGTGGTGTGATTCTGAAGTTAGTGATCATATGATTGAGTTGTACGATAAAGAATGATGATCATATGGATTTGCGGGAGCCCGATTATATATGTCCAATTAGTCCCTCTACTAGCTCCACATAATTCCTTAACATTTGGCAAATTGATTTGTGTATGCTATTGGCTAGTTTATTATGCATGGATGGTGTTGACATAGGATTAGGATGGTCGACAAGATTCTCTCCGGTTGGATTCAGATTTTGTTTTGGATAATAGAGTACACAATTATTCGAACTCCAAATAAAGTTGCCATGATTTATTTGAGATTAGATTGGAGTTGTAGAAAATTATCCATGAGAATGAGAATTTGAAATACAACTGTTTTGTAGATTTTGAAATTTGAATTTTGAAATTTGAAATTTGAATTTGAAAATTGAATTTGAAATTCGAATTTGAAATTTAAATTTGAAATTTGAAATTTGAAATTTGAATTTGAAATTCGAATTTGAAATTTGAAATTCAAATTTTGAATCACAGTCCAAGTGGGATTCGAATTTGTTGTGGTAAATCCACAAGGAATGAAATTCGAATTTGAGTTGGATATGGAGAGGAAAATCTTGTTAGAATCCTACTTAAATTTTGAATCCAAATCCTAACTAAAGATGGACAAAAATTTTGAGGATTATCCTCAATGGATTTTCGGATTTTTGTGGATAAGGTTCAAGGAAAAATTCAAGTTTCAATTCCAGTTGAATTTTGATTCTCTCCTCCCAGATAATGGCCGAATTTTTGGAGTGAATCTCCTAGGAGATTTTCGGTTATTTTGGATAAGGATGAGATAAGATTCAAGCTTGAAAAACCTAGTGGAAGTTTGATTCTCCCTTATCCAAAAGTGGTCGAATTTTTTGTGGGGATTTTCCCCTTGAATTTTCAGATTTTTTGGTTGAAAAAGGGATATAAAATTCTCGTAAAAATCTTATTTAGATTTGGATTGGATTTATCCTAAAGTGGCCAAATTTATTGTTGGGATTTTCCCCTTGGAAAATTCAGATTTTGTGCTTATGGATAAGAGAGAATATCTTCTCCTAATCCAATTCGAATTCAGAGAATCACCTTATGCAGTCTATATATAGAGGTCCTGCCACTCCAGTTCTCTCAAACCACAGACTCTTAGGTGAGCAGGCTTATTGTTGCACAACTCACCGTGACAATAAGTTCTTTAGAGATCTGGGTGGTCGGAAGAATACTAGCAGTGCTAGCATACCGATCGAGGTTCATAGTGCCCACATACTCAGCCATTCGGGAATTAGAGAATAGTAGAGAAGGCTAATTGGTTGAAGCCCTCCGGTCATTCTCCTCCTGCAGATTGGCGTTCTTGAGGTATGAGTTTTAATTATTGTTGGTTTATTGTATATGGCATCATGAGATATTTAACGATCCTAAAATTTTTATTGTTCCGCTGCGCCACTCTGATACGTTTTTACTGATTTATTTTCCTACAATTGGTATCAGAGCCATCTCATGACTATGCCATGTACATAAATTAGACAATTACTTAGTCTTTTTATTTATGTATGGATTTGATATTTAGAGAGTGGAATTCTAGGATTCCTTTATGTTGTTATCATGTATTATGTATAAAGGATGCAGTTATTTTAATTTTTTGAATTATTATAAGCATGCTTGTTTATGCCGGTTATGGTTCCTTAGAATTTAGAAAAATTGTATCTAGAATTTTTCTGTAACCATGGGAGCAGTTTTTTAATAATGTAATTTTCCCATGGATTTTATTTTTTGTCTCTTAGAATTATTATGGTTAGAATTTTTTGTACACCGGAAACGGTTTAGGAAATTTTATGTAATTATTCTTGGAGGAGATTGAAGATTGAAGACCGTAATTTATTTTTCCCAAAAGTTAAATTTGATTTAAAGGTTGAAATTTTGATCGTATGGAAAATTTCAAGTTTAATTGGGATTCAAATTAATTTTTGGAGATTCTAATAGGTAAATTGGAATATGACACGAAAATCGAGACACGACCCCTCGGGATAGGCCGTCAGGCCTTGGTGGGGCTGCAGCCCCTGTCCTCGGGCAGGATGGGGCTGCGATAGCCCTTGTGCAGGCCATAACTACCCACGGCCGCAGGCTTGGCCTGCAGCCGAGGGTGGCCGTGGCCTCCCCAAGGTAGGCCGTAGCCTGGGCATGCAGCCTGCCGGTTGCTATGCCCAGCCTCGGAATGCTGCCTGGCACTGCAGGCTTGGCCTGCAGCCCGACAGGGCTGCATATGGGCTGCCATGGGCTGCCAGCCCCCTTCCCGGGGGCGGTGATGCGACGGTTCAAAAATCGAAAAATTTTGATTTTTAAATTTGAAATTTAATTTTAAATCATGTTTAAAAATATGTAATTGAAAATTTTAAATTTTTGAAATTACATATTATTATACATGATGTTTAAAATTGTTTAAAAATTTGAATTTGAAATTTAGATTTGAAATTCTAATTTGGAATTTGAATTTGAAATTTAAATTTTTGGAATTTAAATTTTAAATGATTCATGGGATGAGAAATAAATGGAGAGGCTACATAAAGATGGATACAAGAAGATGGAACAAAATTCAAGACTCAAAGAATGCTTTGGATGGAATTTTGTAATCTTTATTTTCTTTGTTTTAGGATGGAACCATAGCTTGGTTATTTTTCTGTCAATTATTTTTTCTGTGATATGTCATGGATGTATAAATATGTATTGATGGATGTTTTATATGCATATTTGATAACATGTCATATAGGATAGGTGAGTGCTGCTCATACTATATTGATCATACATATTTGTCAAAACTTGCATGTTTTTGAAAATATTGAGTGGGAGAGGGTTTCAAACAAAACCCACGACCTCCATTGTTGATCCATACGTGAAAGCATGGTAACGCCTCGCGTCAGTTCTGCCCTGACCACACCCCTCGGTAGGTGTTTACCGCCGCCAGTATACTAGATTGGATCTCCTATGTGGAAAACGTGTTCGGGTACGATCCTATTCATGACCACCCCTCGGTAACTTGGTAGAACGTGGATTGAGCTACGTAAACAATGGTTATACACTCAAGACTCATTTAGTTATTAACCTTCTTTAGAAGTTCTGTTAACTAAATTGGTGGCCAAATAAGCGGTTATTAATATATGTCTTAACCTTGGAGGATTTAAGGCAACATATATTAATTGGACAGAGTCCATGTTCCGGCTATTTGTTTCATGACCACCCCTCGGTGGCTTGGGGCAATAGGTGCTGAGAATTACCATTGTAATGCTACATGTTTTTCAAGTTTTATGTAGGAACATACTTGTATGTTTTATTTGCTAAATTATCTGTATATTTGCTTGGGCTTTGTAATGATGTCTAGTATAATTTTATTTCAGTTCAAAATGTCACCGACACCCCTCATTTCAATACTTACTGAGAATAAACTCAATGGTGATAATTATAAGGATTGGAAAAGAAATTTGTTAATAGGTCTTAGCTGCAAGAGACACAAGTTCGTACTGGATGAATCATGCCCACCAAGGCCAAAACCTGACACACCGCTTGAGGAGGTCCCGGTTGCCTATACTCGTTGGAGAGAATCCAATGATATAGCTCGATGCTACATGCTTGCTAGCATGACGAGTGCTTTACAAAAGCAGCATGAGACTTATCAAGTTGCTAGGGAGATTATAGACAATCTGGAGGACATGTTCCGAGGCCAAGAAAAATTGGCTCGACAGTCCGCTATAACTAGCATTATGAACTCTAAGCAAAAGGCGGGTACTCCGGTGAAGGACCATATGATCACTCTAATGGGATTCTTCGTTGAGGCTGTCGGGAATGATACTGAGTTGGACTACAACACCCAGATCGAGATAGTGTTCAATACTCTATCTAAAGATTTTGTGGGGTTTAAGGCCGCATACAATCTAGCGACAAGGGAGTTAGGACTAACTGAGCTCATGAAGCAACTCCAAGCTTATGAGCGGATGATTAGGGATGGGGATGCGGTCCAACTCAAAGGAGAGGCCAATTTAGTGGAATCTTCCAAACCTTTACGGAAGAGAAAGAGGCCAATTCAGAAGCAAACGGCTTCCAGTTCTTCTAATCCTCCGGTCTCGGATGGGAAGAAGAAGAACAAGAAGCCTAGGGACCCTAAAAAGTCCAAATGTTTTCATTGTGGGAAGGTAGGTCACTTTAAGAAGGCTTGCCGGGAATTCCTAGCCGCCAAGGGCAAGGAAGGTAAGGAACTTCACTACTTAGAAGCATGTTTGGTGGAAGAATTAAAAGACATATAGGTCATTGATTCGGGCGCCACTAATCATGTTTGTGTTTCTATGCAGGGGTTCGTGGAAACGAGAAGTCTACATGATAGGAGCCTCTCGTTGCGAACTGGAGATGGTACCTTGGTGGTGGCTAAGGCAGTGGGAGATATTTATCTTTACTTTGATCAATTTAGGTTTATTTTATTGAAAGACTGTTTTTATGTTCCTAATTTTAGGAGGAACCTTATATCAGTAGCTTGTTTAATAAAGGATTCTTATTCAGTTTCTTTTAGTAAAAGAGTTTATATTCGTAAAAAGTAGTTTTTTTATCTGTTCTGGATGGATGGATGGAAATCTATATTTGATCAAACCAAAGATGTACTCACTGCTTGACACTGAATTATAGATAACTCTAAAAGGTTGAAAGTTTCTCACTCTATCAAGGCGTATCTTTGGCATTTAAGACTTGGTCATATTAATCAGGATAGGATTCAAAGATTGGTGAAAAACGGTCCTCTGGAATCTCTGGAGGAGGTACTGTGACGGCCCGCCCCTTGTGGAGATCATACAATACTATTACAGTTGAAATTTATCGCTAACTGCGATAGATTGTACTCTCATGGGTCGCCGGCTTATCTCTCTACTCTTTTTAAATCATGACGTTTTTGGGAAAATTTTTTTTTCTTTAAACATCATATGAAATCTTTTTCCACTATTTACTTTGTTGATAAGTACAAAGTAATATAAATAATACAGTACTTTTGTAAAATATATATATAATTACAAAAGAACTGTTTCTCCTTTTTTTTTTCTTCACTTTAACGCTCAGCGGCAAGACTCTGGCAGTACCATATCCTTCGCCCAGTTATCCCATTTGACACGCGCCATCCCGTCCGCATCCAGTCAAATAAGCTACTGAGCTGGTCGCTTACCTGCAACATTAGCAAAAATGGTGAGCTACAGGCTCAGTAAGTTCAAACATGCAAGAAATAAAATTTCTATGAATAGTACTATTCATCGTGAATAGTATATTTGACCACTATTCATACGTGAATAGTAAGGTTGACCACACCACTGTATCACACTAGTACATCTACCGCGATGTTAGTGCTCTCACTAAACTGTCTTATGCTCAATTATGGCACAGTTTCAGTTTTAGATCATTATCTTTAATTATGTTCTGGTTTTGAGCTCGGTTGGCAGTACCATTTAAGTGTGCATGACTGGGAGCGGTACATTAGTGCTGACCTGCACAGCCTTAATCTCATAGCCCCGAAGGCAAAATTTTATATGACTGGGAGCGGTACATCAGTGCTGACCTCCACAGCCTTAGTCTCATAGCCCCGAAGGCAAAAATATACCTCCCTGTACGGAAGGCTGGTACGCCAGAAAGTGGTTTCATTACCGACTTTTTACACTTCTAACCCGGTGACTTCACATTGTCCCGTGGTTAGGAATGGTTCACATTTTAATTTTAGGTGAGTGAGTTTTATTAACCTCGCTCTAGTGCCCGAAGCACAATTAACCATGTGTCCCATTCTTATAGTGCCCGTAGCACATTTCGTCTCTCTCTCTATTCTATCATAGTGCCCGTAGCACATATGTACCTAACTTATAGTTAGTACATTAAAGTTAGCACAATATTGCTATATGTTGCAGACAGGTAAATGTCTGAACTTACCTTATCAGACTGTTCTCTTTCTCTCTCTTGGATCTTGAATCGCCTTCCTTGTAGGCCGATTTTGGGATCCTACAGACAAAACTATGTCTGTTAATTTCTTTCCCATTTATAGCTTTTATTTTTCATTAAAAAGCTTAAATAAAACCTATTTATAACTTTTTAGGTTTTATTTATTATTTTCACCATTTTCCCCCAACTTTTGTAAAATTACGATTTTGCCCCAATATTTTGGCAAAATTACAGTTTTGCCCCTGACGGAATTTTATTGATCCAGACTGCATTTTTGGCTCTCAGGAACTTTTCTGACTCTTTTCTAATCATTACCGGGTTCGTTTTTATTTTATTTCCACTTTTTGCTTTCCCGGCCCTCGGGAAGCACTATTCCGACCCTTACGTCGGTTTAGCGATTTTCTATCGTTTCGGAGCCTCAAATGGACGTTTCACTAGTATTTAAAACGTTCATCTAGACTTTCCCGACCTAGGTCTCCGAGGCTCGGGTTTTCTGTTCCCGACTCGGACCTTTATTTCATTTCCAAAAACGCCCCCCCCTCGGGGTCGGTTTTTCAATCTCACTCACGTTTTTCATTTTTAAGGGGACGGGTTACTATTCACAACCCACCCCTTAAATTTTCCTTATTCACTTTTCCGTTAGGGACTCGGGTTTCCGTCCCGGCCCTAACTTTTAATTTAAATTCCTATTTTACCCCGAATGCCGTTTTTGAAATTTCGGCAGCATTTCGGCGTAATTTTAAGGCTTCCGGCGTTAGGTACGCTTCGAACCGTATGTACCTGCCACGTACTATACCACAAGCCTATTTTATGTAAAAGTTTTCCAAACTTTTACATAAAAGCCCACAAATTTCCAATTTCACATTATCACCCACATAACAAAATTTTTTCACAATTTTACCCTTAATTTGGTTTCGGTTTTCACAACTAAACCGAACCAAATTTTGTCAAACTTTCACCACATTTTAAGCCATTCAAATGTCACATTTTTAACACATTTTCAAGCCCATTTTCTTGGCATTTTCAACCAATTTCTTAGGGTTTTTTTTTGCACTTATAACCCACGGCCTTATTAATGAAAATCATGCTCAACATTTTTGTTTCATGCTTTCCATTTTAATTTCATCATTTGCATATTAAAATGCATAATTCCAATCAACCAAATACCACATAAAACCAAGCAAAATTTTCTTCCAAACCCATTGTAAACTCACGGCCACTTTATACAATTCATACCAAAAATTTTTTCAACTTTCCACAATGAAATACAAGCTTTATTCTTCACCAAATTAAACTTAGAAAGCATATTAACAATTAACCACAAAGTTTTCTCATTGGTTACCTAAGGTAACCCACGGATTTCCCCTTGAAAAACCAACCAAATTTCAGTTTTTCTTTACACAATTTGCATGGTTTTCTTCCTTATTACATCCTTAACAAAACCCAACATCAATTCAATGGAAAACAACCAAAAATTTTCCATCTTCCAATCACTATTCACCCACGGATTTCATTGAAAAAAACCATGAAAATTTCAAGTGCAAGGGAAGTTACCTTGGTCTAATGCTTCCTTTGTCTTCAATAAACACTTTGCCACTCTTTTTGTGAAGAAAATTTGAAGAGATTGCTTGGTTTCCCTTGGGTGGCTCACGTACATGCCATGGAAGATAACTTAGAATTTTTTTCTCTTTGGTTTTGCTTTGAAATTTGGTTTCGGCCCTTATGTCCCAAGGTTGCCGACTTAACCATGCAAGAAAGCCAATTAATTTGGCTCTAAACCAATCAAAATTTGACATCTTTCCATGCCATTTCTTTCCCCATTTTTCAAAAATTAAAAATGGTAATTTTTGGCCAAATCTTGGCCTTTAGATCAAAAGCTAAATGAATCATGGCCTTTCATTCCACCAACCACCATTTTCTTTCATTTATTAATCTAGATTTATGATGTCATAATTACAAAAGTGAAAGTTGACTTTGACTTTCACTATTCACATTAATTCGACTACTTTTTGATCGATACCGGTTCGAGCCGAAATTTTCCTGAAATCGTTCCGGCGTGTTCCTGAGGTCTCCTGTGCAGTCGGATCAATTTAATCTGCTTCCGTTTGATCAAAATCAATCCCGAAAGTTTACCGTCTTTTATTGCTCCGGTTAGGGTTTTTAATGCCGATTTTGGCACCGTTTCACCCGTTTCAACTCAGTGAATTTTTCCAACACTGAATTCTTACTCGTCAGTATTGTTAGAATATTTTCACATATTCTAATCAATATAAATACATTTATTTCACTCTTTAAATAGTACAAATTGTTATATACATACAATTGTACATTTTTCATCCGAGAACTGCCTGAATTTCCCGGTTGTCACATTCACCCCTCCTTATAAAATTTTCGTCCTCGAAAATTAGAACAAATGGGGATATAATTTCTTCATCTCGTCTTCTCGTTCCCACGTAGCTTCTTCAATATTGTGATTTTTCCACAAAATCTTCACTAGTGGGATCACCTTATTCCTCAGTACTTTCTCTTCACGAGCTAGTACTTGAATAGGCTGTTCCTCATATGTCAAATCCTCGTGGATTTGAATAGGCTCATGCTTCAACACATGGGACGGATCTGGTATATATTTTCTCAGCATCGACACATGAAATACATTATGCACTGCCGACAATTCTGGGGGTAGCGCTAATCTGTAAGCGACCTTTCCAATGCGTTCGATAATTTCATAAGGCCCAATATATCTTGGACTCAGTTTCCCTTTCTTACCGAAACGCATAATCCCTTTCATAGGCGATACCTTAAGAAACACGAAGTCTCCTTCGTCAAACTCCAAGGATCTCCGCCTCTTGTCTGCATAACTCTTTTGTCGGCTTTGTGCAATTTTCATTTGACGCTGAATTCTAGCAACTGCATCGGAAGTCTCTTTTATGAAGTCCGTCTTATGCAACTGCTTTTCTCGCAAATCGTACCAATGTAATGGTGATCTGCACTTCCGTCCATACAAAGCCTCGTAAGGTGCCATGCCTATCGAAGCTTGGTAACTATTATTGTACGAGAATTCAATCAATGGTAACTTCTCGTTCCAATTTCCCGCAAAATCCATAACGCAAGCTCGAAGTATGTCCTCTAACGTCTGAATTGTCCGCTCTGACTACCCGTCTGTTTGCGGATGAAAAGCCGTACTGAGTCTCAATTCAGTACCCATGGCCTCTTGCACACACTTCCAGAAATTCGAAGTGAACCGTGCATCTCGATCTGATACAATGGATTTCGGTACTCCATGTAGTCTGACGACATGAGTTATGTACAGCTGAGCAAACTTTTCCAGCGAAAAAGTCATCTTGACAGCTACAAACCGTGCCGTCTTGGTCAGTCTGTCCACAATAACCCAGATGGCATCATAACCTTCTCGGGTTTTCGGGTGTCCCACTACAAAATCCATCGTAATGTGTTCCCATTTCCATTCAGGAATCTCCAGTGGTTCCAATCTTCCTGCTGGATGTTTATGTTCCGCTTTAATTTTCTGACAGGTCATGCATCTGCTCACGAATTTCGCTATATCGTTCTTCATCCCTTTCCACCAGAACTGTAACTTCAAGTCCTGATACATCTTGCTAGCTCCGGGATGAACCGAATATGGTGTCTCGTGGGCTTCTGACATGATCCGTCTTCTAAGTTCTTCATCAGCTGGAACATTTATCCTTCCTTGATAAAGGATTATTCCATCCTTGGAAATTCCTTCTTGAGCACTTGCCATTGCTGGATCTCGCCTCTGAGCTTCCTTTATATCCTCAAATAGCGATGATTCCACTTGGAGTGCAGCTAATCTTCCAGATATCAACTCCAAGTTCAAAGAATTTATCTCTTGCTGCAATGGCTTCGGAAGCCTGTTTATTGGTAGCTGGTGCGATATAGTAGACTTTCTACTTAAAGCATCCGCTACACGGTTGGCCTTTCCTGGATGGTATAGGATTTCACAATCATAATCCTTCACCAGTTCCAACCATCGTCTTTGCCGCATATTGAGCTCTTTTTGCGTGAAGAAATACTTCAGGCTTTGGTGATCAGTGAAAATCTGACATTGAGCTCCATAGAGATAGTGTCGCCAAATTTTAAGTGCGAACACTACTGCAGCAAGTTCAAGGTCATGCGTAGGATAATTCCTTTCATGCTCCTTTAATTGACGGGAAGCATAGGCAATCACCTTGCCATTTTGCATTAAGACTGCTCCCAATCCTATTTTCGATGCATCACTGTAGATCACAAACTTCTCCCCTTCAGTGGGAAGCGTAAGGATTGGTGCGCTTGTCAGTCGCCTCTTTAACTCCTGGAAGCTTCTTTCGCATTCCGTAGTCCACTCGTACTTCCTTTCTTTGCGTGTAAGGGCAGTAAGAGGTGCAGCTAGTCGCGCGAATCCCTCTACAAATCACCGATAATAACCAGCCAACCCCAAGAAACTGCGTATTTCAGTCACACTCTTGGGTGCAGGCCACTGGTTAATTGCCTCTACTTTTGTCGGATCTACTGCAATACCTTCCTGGGATACAACATGTCCAAGGAAATGTACTCTGTCCAGCCAAAATTCACATTTTGAGAATTTGGCATACAGTTGATGCTTCCTTATCGTATTCAACACGATCCTCAGATGCTTCTTGTGCTCCTCATGAGTCTTCGAGTATATAAGAATGTCATCAATGAATACAATGACAAACTTATCCAAATACTCTTTAAAAATTCTGTTCATCAAATCCATGAACGCTGCCGGTGCATTTGTCAATCCGAATGGCATCACAAGGAACTCGTAATGACCATAACGAGTCCTAAACGCCGTCTTAGGAATATCACTCTCTTTGATTCTCAGCTGGTGATATCCTGATCGTAAGTCAATTTTGGAAAATACCGCTGCGCCTTTTAACTGGTCGAATAGGTCATCAATTCTAGGTAACGGATACCTATTTTTGATCGTAACCTTATTCAACTCCCGGTAATCAATGTACAGTCGGAAAGTTCCATCTTTTTTCTTGACGAATAACACAGGTGCACCCCATGGAGAAAAACTCGGCCTGATGAATCCTTTATCCAAAAGCTCCTTTAATTGTACCTGCAGCTCCTTTAACTCCACTGGAGCCATGCGGTATGGTGCTTTGGAAATAGGTGCTGTTCCAGGCATCAACTCAATTTCAAACGAGATTTCTCTCTCTGGTGGTATCCCTGGTAACTCTTCTGGAAATACGTCAAGAAACTCATTAACCACAGGAACATCTTCAGGTTGAAGCTTCTGTTCCTCTGCAGTATCCACCACATATGCCAGATATCCCATGCAACCACTGGCTATCAGCTTGCTTGCTCTCAGCGAACTGATCATCATCTTCCCGGGTCTTCGAGAAGTATCAACATATTTGAAACTCTCTTCTTCCTCGGGTTGGAAGACTATCTTTCGATTTCGACAGTCGATCGTAGCTTGGTATTTCCCTAGGAAATCCATGCCTAAAATCACATCGTAATCCATGATCTCCATTACGATCAACTCAGCATATAGTTCCCTATTTGCCACATATACTGGTACATAAGGTAGCCAGTAATTGGACAACAATACTTCCCCAGAAGGTAAGGCTGTCTTAAATACCCTTCCCATATTATCCTTAGGAAGTCCTATCTTGTCAGCAAATGCATAGGAAACAAATGAATGCGTAGCACCGGAATCGAATAGTACAGAGGCTACATGACTAGCAACAGGAAGCTGACCTGTCACCACGTTTGATGTTCCTGCCTCTGCGTCTTCCTTGCTATAGGCCATCACACGAGCATCAGCATGTTGCATACGCTCCTGGCGTTGCGGCCTCACTGGTGACTCTTCCACTCTGGCTTGAAGGGAATGAGCTTGTGGGCGTGTCTGGTGCGGTTGGGAAGTGCCTTGTCCACCCTGCCTATTTGGACAGTTCCTGGCGTAATGGCCTTCCTTTCCACATTCGTAGCAAACAAGTGGCCCAAATCTGCATTGCCCAGAATGTCTCTTCTTGCATGTAGGGCAGTTTTGCACATTAGACTCTGCATTACCAGCTGTTCTCCGCTGCTGGTTTCGATTATTGCCCTGGCGATTCCCAGAAAAATTCCCTTTTCTCTTATTTTGCTGGGATCCTTGATTGTTGCCCTGGCTTGGTTTCGCATTCTGACTAGGCTTGCTCGATTGACCAACTTGCGTAGACTTCGCCAAAGCCCTCTCCTTCTTTTTAGCCTCCCAGTGTTTCTCTCTTTCCTCTTTCTGTCGGGCTACATGGAACTCAGCTCTAATGGCCCGACTCACACAGTCTGCTACAGAAGTAGGTGGTACTAGTCCAGTGTCTACTAACACAGCAATTTCTGGCCTGAACATCCCGATCATTTTCTGTATCTTTTCCCTCTCAGTAGGGACCACATAAGGGCACAAACGGGATAGCTGATCGAACTTTCGGCAGACTTCGCTTACCGACATGTTCCCTTGTGTCAACTCTGAGAATTCTTTCTGTTGCTATCTCAGAGATGCAGGGTCGTAATATTTCTGGTTAAATTCTTCCAGAAATTCCGCCCAACTCATGGTAGACACGTCTCTTCTCATTCGCACGGTGTCCCACCAAAACCGAGCATCTTTTCTCAGCACAAAAGACGCACATGCAACCTTCTCTCGGTTGGTTAGGTTCATGAACTCCATGATCACATTCGTAAAATCATATAAATTTATGAAATTCAGGGGAATGTAAAGCCACATCATCGTAACACATCATCGTACAACATATAATCATTTTGGTATTTCATTCATAGCAAAACATTTATATGTCATACATAGACATCACCAGTCATATATACATCGGCCTGAGGTACAAAATGGCCACAAGTCTATCCAAAAGAGCTTTTCTCTCTAAGCTACTTATGTACATATACACATCTACTGATCACTCGTTCCCCACATCTGGGACTAGAGGATATTCTTCCGGATCCTCATCGTCATCGGTATCATCTGAATCGTCACCGTCCCTAGGCAATGCTCCCTGTCCTGAGTCATCACCTCGTGGTCTAGACGGTCCGGCCTCATGATCATTCATCATTCTTCTCGGCCCGAATATGCGTGCAAACATCTCATCTTGACCCAGCGTCTCTCGTCGACTCTGCGTCAGATGCTCGATCAGAATCTCTCTCTCGATCGCCCTGATCGTTACCACGAACTCTTGGAGCGTCGGAGGAAACGGCTTGATCACCCTCGGTCTCAGCTCCAAGGATAAGCCTTTCCAAAACAGCTCACAGCAGTTTGCTTCAGTGAGGTTGGGCAACGGACATCTTCTCCTGATGGTCTCCTCAAATCGTGCCGCATAAGACATCACTGTCTCACTAGACAGCATGACCATCCTCTCGGTCTGGAGAATGTAATCCCTGACCTCATCGAATCCAGGGTACGCAGGTGTATCAGCCTCTCGTCTCTCTGGAGGTGCTGGATCCCTAGGTTGAAACTGATCAGCCAATCGCTGACAGAACTCAGCCCAACTGAATCCCAATAAAATCTCCTGGTCGCAATACTGCCAGAACACTCGAGCGTCTCCCTGAAACATACTGACAGCCAACTGGATCCACATATCTCGATCGATATCGCATATCACCATGATCCTCTCAATGGCATGGAGCCAGTCCTTGGTCTCCATTGACTGTCATCCACCGTCGAACATAGGAGGACTGCTGGCCCTAAATGCCTGTACTGCCCGTGCCGACACTCTCACCCCAATATGTTGGCGTCCACCAACAACTGGAATGTCCACTACTACCGGTGGATGAACTATCGGTCGCGGCTGTACTACGTCTACTGGCACTGGTACTGATGCCGGCACTGGTACCGGAGGTCTCTCGGGTACCGGGGGTCTGACTACCGGCCTTTGGGAAATGGGCGGCCTCACAATAGGTCTCGTCCATACCCGTAATACCCCTCTCGGTCGTGGTAGCGGTGGTCTCACATATGGAGGTCTGGTCATCGTGCTACCTATAAGATAATTATTTTCACATAAGAAAATAATTAACTGAACTTAAGTAAACTACTTACTTGGATAGCGGTGCAGGATGCGCAAAGTGTCAAATCGGGATATGGTCACACTGCTCTGATATACCAACTGTGACGGCAATTGGTATTCAAAACTTAGCCACTCGAAAACCAGGCTCTGATACCAACTGTGGCAGCCCGCCCCTTGTGGAGATCATACAATACTATTACAGTTGAGCTTTATCGCTAACTGCGATAGATTGTACTCTCATGGGTCGCCGGCTTATCTCTCTACTCTTTTTAAATCATGACGTTTTTGGGAAAAAAATTTTTTCTTTAAACATCATATGAAATCTTTTTCCACTATTTACTTTGTTGATAAGTACAAAGTAATATAAATAATACAGTACTTTTGTAAAATATATATATAATTACAAAAGAACTGTTTCTCCTTTTTTTTTCTTCACTTTAACGCTCAGCGGCAAGACTCTGGCAGTACCATATCCCTCGCCTAGTTATCCCATTTGACACGCGCCATCCCGTCCGCATCCAGTCAAATAAGCTACTGAGCTGGTCGCTTACCTGCAACATTAGCAAAAATGGTGAGCTACAGGCTCAGTAAGTTCAAACATGCAAGAAATAAAATTTCTATGAATAGTACTATTCATCGTGAATAGTACCTTTGACCACTATTCATACGTGAATAGTAACTTTGACCACTATTCATACGTAAATAGTAAGGTTGACCACACCACTGTATCACACTAGTACATCTACCGCGATGTTAGTGCTCTCACTAAACTGTCTTATGCTCAATTATGGCACAGTTTCAGTTTTAGGTCATTATCTTTAATTATGTTCTGGTTTTGAGCTCGGTTGGCAGTACCATTTAAGTGTGCATGACTGGGAGCAGTACATTAGTGCTGACCTCCACAGCCTTAATCTCATAGCCCCGAAGGCAAAATTTTATATGACTGGGAGCGGTACATCAGTGCTGACCTCCACAGCCTTAGTCTCATAGCCCCGAAGGCAAAAATATACCTCCCTGTACGGAAGGCTGGTACGCCAGAAAGTGGTTTCATTATCGACTTTTTACACTTCTAACCCGGTGACTTCACATTGTCCCGTGGTTAGGAATGGTTCACATTTTAATTTTAGGTGAGTGAGTTTTATTAACCTCGCTCTAGTGCCCGAAGCACAATTAACCATGTGTCCCATTCTTATAGTGCCCGTAGCACATTTCGTCTCTCTCTCTATTCTATCATAGTGCCCGTAGCACATATGTACCTAACTTATAGTTAGTACATTAAAGTTAGCACAATATTGCTATATGTTGCAGACAGGTAAATGTCTGAACTTACCTTATCAGACTGTTCTCTTTCTCTCTCTTGGATCTTGAATCGCCTTCCTTGTAGGCCGATTTTGGGATCCTACAGACAAAACTATGTCTGTTAATTTCTTTCCCATTTATAGCTTTTATTTTTCATTAAAAAGCTTAAATAAAACCTATTTATAACTTTTTAGGTTTTATTTATTATTTTCACCATTTTCCCCAACTTTTGCAAAATTACGATTTTGCCCCAATATTTTGGTAAAATTACAGTTTTGCCCCTGACGGAATTTTATTGACCCAGACTGCATTTTTGGCTCTCAGGAACTTTTCTGACTCTTTTCTAATCATTACCGGGTTCGTTTTTATTTTATTTCCACTTTTTGCTTTCCCGGCCCTCGGGAAGCACTATTCCGACCCTTACGTCGGTTTAGCGATTTTCTATCGTTTCGGAGCCTCAAATGGACGTTTCACTAGTATTTAAAACGTTCATCTAGACTTTCCCGACCTAGGTCTCCGAGGCTCGGGTTTTCCGTTCCCGACTCGGACCTTTATTTCATTTCCAAAAACGCCCCCCGCTCGGGGTCGGTTTTTCAATCTCACTCACGTTTTTCATTTTTAAGGGGACGGGTTACTATTCACAACCCACCCCTTAAATTTTCCTTATTCACTTTTCCGTTAGGGACTCGGGTTTCCGTCCCGGCCCTAACTTTTAATTTAAATTCCTATTTTACCCCAAATGCCGTTTTTGAAATTTCGGCAGCATTTCGGCGTAATTTTAAGGCTTCCGGCGTTAGGTACGCCTCGAACCGTATGTACCTGCCACGTACTATACCACAAGCCTATTTTATGTAAAAGTTTTCCAAACTTTTACATAAAAGCCCACAAATTTCCAATTTCACATTATCACCCACATAACAAAATTTTTTCACAATTTTACCCTTAATTTGGTTTCGGTTTTCACAACTAAACCAAACCAAATTTTGTCAAACTTTCACCACATTTTAGGCCATTCAAATGTCACATTTTTAACACATTTTCAAGCCCATTTTCTTGGCATTTTCAACCAATTTCTTAGGGTTTTTTTTTGCACTTATAACCCACGGCCTTATTAATGAAAATCATGCTCAACATTTTTGTTTCATGCTTTCCATTTTAATTTCATCATTTGCATATTAAAATGCATAATTCCAATCAACCAAATACCACATAAAACCAAGCAAAATTTTCTTCCAAACCCATTGTAAACTCACGGCCACTTTATACAATTCATACCAAAAATTTTTTCAACTTTCCACAATGAAATACAAGCTTTATTCTTCACCAAATTAAACTTAGAAAGCATATTAACAATTAACCACAAAGTTTTCTCATTGGTTACCTAAGGTAACCCACGGATTTCCCCTTGAAAAATCAACCAAATTTTAGTTTTTCTTTACACAATTTGCATGGTTTTCTTCCTTATTACATCCTTAACAAAACCCAACATCAATTCAATGGAAAACAACCAAAAATTTTCCATCTTCCAATCACTATTCACCCACGGATTTCATTGAAAAAAACCATGAAAATTTCAAGTGCAAGGGAAGTTACCTTGGTCTAATGCTTCCTTTGTCTTCAATAAACACTTTGCCACTCTTTTTGTGAAGAAAATTTGAAGAGATTGCTTGGTTTCCCTTGGGTGGCTCACGTACATGCCATGGAAGATAACTTAGAATTTTTTTCTCTTTGGTTTTGCTTTGAAATTTGGTTTCGGCCCTTATGTCCCAAGGTTGCCGACTTAACCATGCAAGAAAGCCAATTAATTTGGCTCTAAACCAATCAAAATTTGACATCTTTCCATGCCATTTCTTTCCCCATTTTTCAAAAATTAAAAATGGTAATTTTTGGCCAAATCTTGGCCTTTAGATCAAAAGCTAAATGAATCATGGCCTTTCATTCCACCAACCACCATTTTCTTTCATTTATTAATCTAGATTTATGATGTCATAATTACAAAAGTGAAAGTTGACTTTGACTTTCACTATTCACATTAATTCGACTACTTTTTGACCGATACCGGTTCGAGCCGAAATTTTCCTGAAATCGTCCCGGCGTGTTCCTGAGGTCTCCTGTGCAGTCGGATCAATTTAATCTGCTTCCGTTTGATCAAAATCAATCCCGGAAGTTTACCGTCTTTTATTGCTCCGGTTAGGGTTTTTAATGCCGATTTTGGCACTGTTTCACCCGTTTCAACTCAGTGAATTTTTCCAACACTGAATTCTTACTCGTCAGTATTGTTAGAATATTTTCACATATTCTAATCAATATAAATACATTTATTTCACTCTTTAAATAGTACAAATTGTTATATACATACAATTGTACATTTTTCATCCGAGAACTGCCTGAATTTCCCGATTGTCACAGGTACGTCTTCCTCAATGTGAATCTTGTTAAGATGACTAAGAGGTCTTTTGGAGCTAAGGGTACAAGGGCTCAGAAGCTCTTAGAAATTGTGCACACTGATGTATGTGGCCCCATGAACGTCACAGCACGAGGAGGGTTCGAGTATTATGTCTTTTTTATAGATGATTACTCGAGGTATGGATATGTGTATCTGATGCACTGTAAGAGCGAAACCTTTGACAAGTTCAAAGAGTATCATGCGGAAGTGGAAAAGCAATTGGATAAATCCATAAAGACACTTCGATCTGATCGAGATGACGAATACCTCTCCAATGAATTTCTAGGATATCTCGTAGAGAACGGGATATTATCCCAATTGACTGCACCTGGCACTCCACAACAGAATGGTGTAGCCAAAAAGAGAAATAAGACCTTGTTGGATATGGTACGGTCCATGATGAGTTATTCAACACTGTCATTATCATTTTAGGGATATGCTTTACAAACGGCATGCTATATTCTGAACCAGGTTCCAAGCAAATCAATTCCCAGAACTCCGTATGAATTGTGGCGTGGCAGGAAGCCCTCCCTTGGACATATGAGAATATGGGGCTGCCCGGCACATGTATTGGATAGGGATGCGACGAAATTGGAACCAAGATCAGAATTATGCATGTTTGTAAGGTATCCAAAGGGAACTAAAGGAGGTCTACTCTATAACCCGAAGGAACAAAAAGTCATTGTTTCAACCCATGCGACATTCTTGGAGGAAAGTCACATGAATGACTTTAAGCCTCAAAGCAAAGTGGTGCTAGAGGAGTTACCGGGTGAAAGAATTACTCCACAGATTTCAGTCTTGGACGTAAGTCCGAGTTCCGAGGAAAGACCTACAGACGATCAACAATTTAGGATGCCTCATCGTAGTGGGAGGGTTTTGAAGAAACCTAATTTCTTCATGTATGATGCTGAGGTATACCAGGCCGAGGCTCATGAGCATGAGGATGATCCGGTCACCTATGATGATGCTATAAATGATGTTGACTCCAAATCTTGGAAACAGGCTATGAACAATGAGATGGATTCTATGAAATCCAACTCTGTTTGGGAACTTGTAGATTTGCCGGATGGGATAAAACCCATTGGATGCAAATGGGTCTTCAAAAGAAAGAAGGATGTGGAAGGGAGAGTGGAAACTTTCAAAGCTAGACTAGTTGCAAAGGGGTACACGCAAAAGGGTGGAATCGATTACGATGAAACCTTTTCGCCTGTTGCTATGCTGAAGTCTATCTGTATTCTTCTGTCCGTTGCTACAGCTCTCGATTATGAGATCTGGCAAATGGATGTCAAGATGGCATTCTTGAATGACCATCTTGAAGAAGTGTATCTATATGATATAGCCCGAAGGGTTCGTAGCAAAAGGCCAAGAAAGGAAAGTCTGCAAGTTGCTTAGATCCATTTATGGATTAAAGCAGGCATCCTGCTCATGGAACCAGAGGTTTGATCAAGCGATTAAGACATTTGGTTTTGAGCAGAACATTGATAAACCCTGCGTTTATAAATGTATTAAGGATGGAAAAGTGGTCTTTCTGATACTCTATGTCGATGATATACTATTCATTGGGAATGATGTAGGGAACTTATCATCGGTTAAGCTTTGGTTACTCCAATAGTTTGACATGAAGTACTTGGGAGAAGCTAATTATGTTCTAGGCATTCATCTCTTCAGAGATCAAAAGAACAAAATGATAGCGTTATCCCGTGCTTCATACATAGATAAAATAATTGACAAATATGCAATGCAAGATACAAAAAAAGGTACACAACCTTCTATTGCCGATCTAACTCTTTCATTGGATGACTGTCCAAAGACATCGGAAGAAAGAGAGCGTATGAGTAAGGTCCCTTATGCATCCGCTGTAGGTAGCTTTATGTACGCTATGTAGGAAAATAAATCAGTAAAAACGTATCAGAGTGGCGCAGTGGAACAATAAAAATTTTTAGATCGTTAAATATCTCATGATGCCATATACAATAAACCAACAACAATTAAAACTCATACCTCAAGGACGCCAATCTTGCAGGAGGAGAATGACCGGAGGCTTCAACCAACTAGCCTTCTCTACTATTCTCCAATTCCCGAATGGCTGAGTGTGTGGGCACTCTGAACCTCGATCGGTATGCTAGCACTGCTAGTCTTCTTCCGACTACCCAGATCTCTAAAGAACTTTATTGTCACGATGAGCTGTGCAACAATAAGCCTGCTCACTTGAGAGTCTGTGGTATGAGAGAACTGGAGTGGCAGGACCTCTATTTATAGACCTGCATGAGGTGATTCTCTGAATTCGAATTGGATTAGGAAAAGATATTCTCCCTTATCCATAACCATTAAATCTGAATTTTTCCATGGGAAAATCCCAACAATAAAATTCAGTTTTTTTAAGGATAAATCCAATCCAAATCAAAACAAGATTTTAACTAGAATTTTATCTCCCTTTTCAACCAGAAAATCCAAAATTTCCTAGGAGAAAATCTCCTCAAAAAATTTGGCCACATTTAGGATAAGGTAGAATCAAAATTCCACTAGGATTTTCAAGCTTGAATCTTATCTCATCCTTATCCAAAATAACCGAATTTTCCTAGGAGATATTCTCCAAAATTTCGGCCACTTTCTGGGGAGGAGAGAATCCAAATTCAACTGGAATTGAAACTTGAATTTTTCCCTTGAACCTTATCCACAAAAAACCGAAATTCCATTGAGGATAATCCTCAAAATTTCATCCACTATTTGTTAGGATTTGGATTTAAAATTCAAGTAGGATTCTAACAAGATTATCCTTTCCAAATCCAACTCAAATTCGAATTTCAAACCGTGTGGATTTTCCACAACAAATTCGAATCCCACTTGGACTGTGATTCAAAATTTGAATTTCAAATTTCAAATTCGAATTTCAAATTCAAATTTCAAATTTCAAATTTCAAATTTCAAATTTCAAATTTAAATTTCAAATTCAAAATTCAAATTTGAATTTCAAATTCAAATTTCAAATTTGAATTTCAAATTCAAATTTCAAATTCAAATTTCAAATTCAAAATTCAAAATTCAAATTTCAAAATTCAAATTTCAAAATCCACAAAACAATTGTGTTTCAAATTCTTGTTCTCATGGATAATTTTCTACAACTCTAATCCAATCTCAAATAAAATCATGGCAACTTTATTTGGAGTTTGAATAATTGTGTACTCTATTATCTAAAACAAAATCTGAATCCAACCGGAGAGAATCTTCTCTACCATCCTAATCCTATGTCATCACCATCTATGCATAATAAACTAGCCAATAGCATACACAAATCAATTTGCCAAACGTTAAGGAATTATGTGGAGCTAGTAGAGGGACTGATTGGACATATATAATCGGCTCCCGCAAATCCATATGATCATCATTCTTTTACCGAACAACTCAATCATATGATCACTAATTTCCGAGTCACACCACTATAAGCCTGAAAATGAACTCTCAATTATATACCGTATTACGTAAGCCTGTGACAAGCTATCGTCCAATGATCTTGTCACGTATGTAGATATGGGGTTAGACCGAGCAATAATCATTTTCTTTATTCGGTAGTATAATGGAACTTTAAGATAGCCTGATCAGTAGGATTAAACAGACTTTGGCCTAAGGCTGATCATGGATATCATATGAGGGTTCTGCATACATGACAAGGTCATTGGACGATAGCTTGTCGTAGACTTACGTAATACGGTATATAATTAGGAGTTCAGTTTCAGGTTTATAGTGGTGTGACTTTGAAATTAGTGATCATATGATTGAGTTGTTTAGTAAAGAATGATGATCGTATGGATTTGCGGGAGCCCGACTATATATGTCCAATCAGTCCCTCTACTAGCTCCACATAATTCCTTAACGTTTGACAAATTGATTTGTGTATGCTATTGGCTAGTTTATTATGCATGGATGGTGATGACATAGGATTAGGATGGTCGACAAGATTCTCTCCGGTTGGATTTAGATTTTTTTTTTGGATAATAGAGTACACAATTATTTGAACTCCAAATAAAGTTGCCATGATTTTACTTGAGATTGGATTGGAGTTGTAGAAAATTATCCATGAGAACGAGAATTTGAAATACAACTGTTTGTGGATTTTGAATTTTGAATTTTGAATTTTGAAATTTGAAATTTGAATTTTGAAATTTGAATTTTGAAATTTGAATTTGAAATTCGAATTTGAAATTTGAAATTCAAATTTTGAATCACATTCCAAGTGGGATTCAAATTTGTTGTGGTAAATCCACAATAAATGAAATTCGAATTTGAGTTGGATATAGAGAGGAAAATCTTGTTAGAATCCTACTTGAATTTTGAATCCAAATCCTAACTAAAGATGGATGAAAATTTTGAGGATTATCCTCAATGGATTTTTGGATTTTTGTGGATAGGGTTCAAGGAAAAATTCAAATTTCAATCATAGTTGAATTTGGATTCTCTCCTCCCAGATAATGGCTGAATTTTTGGAGTAAATCTCCTAGGAGATTATTGATTATTTTGGGTAAGGATGAGATAAGATTCAAGCTTGAAAAACCCAGTGGAATTTTGATTATCCCTTATCCAAAAGTGGCCAAATTTTTTGTGGGGATTTTCCCCTTGAATTTTCGAATTTTTTGGTTGAAAAAAGGAGATAAAATTCTAGTAAAAATCTTATTTAGATTTGGATTGGATTTATCCTAAAGTGGCCGAATTTATTGTTGGGATTTTCCCCTTGGAAAATGCGGATTTTGTGCTTATGGATAAGGGAGAATATCTTCTCCTAATCTAATTTGAATTCCGAGAATCACCTTATGCAGGTCTATAAATAGAGGTCCTGCCACTCCAGTTCTCTTAGACCACAGACTCTCAGGTGAGCAGGCTTATTATTGCACAACTCACCGTGACAATAAGTTCTTTAGAGATCTGGGTGGTCGGAAAAAGACTAGCAGTGCTAGCATACCGATCGAGGTTCAGAGTGCCCACACACTCAGCCATTTGGGAATTGGAGAATAGTAGAGAAGGCTAGTTAGTTGAAGCCCTCCGGTCATTATCCTCCTGTAGATTGGCGTTCTTGAGGTATGAGTTTTAATTGTTGTTGGTTTATTGTATATGGCATCATGAGATATTTAACGATCCTAAAATTTTTATTGTTCCACTGCGCCACTTTGATACGTTTTTACTGATTTATTTTCCTACAACCGACACTCCTCATTTCAATACTTACAAAAAATAAGCTGAATAACGATAATTATAAAGACTGGAAAAGAAATCTACTGATATTTCTCAGCTGCGAGAGACACAAGTTCGTGCTGGACAAACCATGCCCACCTGGGCCCAAACCTGACACACCGCTTGAGGAGGTCTCGGTTGCCTATACTCGTTAGAGAGAATCCAATGAGATAGCTCAGTGCTACATTCTGGCTAGCATGACGAGTGCTTTATAAAAGTAGCATGAGACTTATCAAGTTGCTGGGGAGGTCATGGAAAATCTGGAGGACATGTTCGGAGGCCAAGAAAAATTGGCTTGACAATCTGCTATTACCCGCATTATGAACTCCAAGCAGAAGGTAGGTACTCCGGTAAAGGACCATATGATCACTCTAATGGGATTCTTTACTGAGGCTACCGAAAACGGTGTTGAACTGGACTACAACACCCAGATCGAGATGGTGTTCAAAACTCTGTCAAAAGATTTTATTGGGTTTAAGACTGCATATAATCTGGCGACAAGGGAGTTAGGACTAACTGAGCTCATGAAGCAACTCCAAGCTTATGCGCGGATGATCAAGGATGGGGATGCAGTCCAACCAAAAGGAGAGGCCAATTTGGCAGAATCTTCCAAACCCTCACGAAAGAAGAAGAGGCCAAATCAGAAGTAAGCAGCTTCCAGTTCTTCTAATCTTCCTGTCTCGAATGGGAAAAAGAAGAAGAATAATAAGAAGTCCAGGGACCCTAAAAAGTCCAAGTGCTTCGGTTGTGGGAAGGTAGGTCACTTCAAGAAGGCTTGCTGCGAATTCCTAGCCACCAAGGGCAAAGAAGGTAAGGAACTTCACAATTTGGAAGCATGTTTGGTGGAAGAATCGAAAGACACTTGGGTCGTTAATTCGGGCGCCACTAATCATGTTTGTATTTCTATGCAGGGGTTCATGGAAACGAGAAGTTTACATGATAGGAGCCTCTCGTTGCAGACCAGAGATGGTAGCTTGGTGATGGCTGAGGCAGTGGGAGACGTTTATCTTTACTTTGATGAATTTAGGTTTATTTTATTAAAAGACTGTTTTTATGTTCCTAATTTTAGGAGGAACCTTATATCGGTAGCTTGTTTAATAAAGGATTCTTATTTCGTTTCTTTTAGTAAAAGAGTTGATTTTCATAAAAATAAGTCTTTTGTCTATTCTGGATGGATGGATGGAAACCTATATTTAATCAAACCAAAGATGTACTCACTGCTTGACACCGAATTAATAGATAACTCTAAAAGGTTGAAAGTTTCTCACTCTAAATGTAGGAAAATTAATCGGTAAAAACTTATCAGATTAGCGCAGCGGAACAATTAAAAATTTTTAGATCGTTAAATATCTCATGATGTCATATACAATAAACCAACAACAATTAAAACTCATACCTCAAGGACACCAATCTTGCCGGAGGAGAATGACCGGAGGGCTTCAACCAACTAGTCTTCTCTACTATTCTCCAATTCCCGAATGGCTGAGTGTGTGGGTACTCTGAACCTCGATCGGTATGCTAGCACTGCTAGTCTTCTTCCAACCACCCAAATCTCTAAAGAACTTATTGTCACGGTGAGTTATGCAACAATAAGTTTGCTCACCTGAGAGTCTGTGGTCTGAGAGAACTAGAGTGGCAGGACCTCTATTTATAGACTTGCATGAGGTGATTCTCTAAATTCGAATTGGATTAGGAGAAGATATTCTCCCTTATCCATAAGCACAAAATCTGAATTTTCCAAGGGTAAAATCCTAACAATAAATTCGGCCACTTTAGGATAATTCCAATCCAAATCTAAACAAGATTTTAACTAGAATTTTATCTCCCTTTTTCAACCAAAAAATCCGAAAATTCAAAGGAGAAATCTCCACCAAGATTTCAGCCACTTTTGGATAAGGAAGAATCAAAATTCCACTAGGATTTTCAAGCTTGAATCTTATCTCATCCTTATCCAAAATAACCGAAAATCTCCTAGGAGATTTACTCCAAAAATTCGGCCATTATCAGGGAGGTGAGAATCCAAATTCAATTGGGATTGAAATTTGAATTTTTCCTTGAACCTTATCCACAAAAATCCGAAAATTCATTTGAGGATAATCCTCAAAATTTTCGTCCATATTTGGTTAGGATTTGGATTCAAAATTTAAGTAGGATTCTAACAAGATTTTCCTCTCCATATCCAACTCAAATTCAAATTTCATTCCTTGTGGATTTACCACAACAAATTCGAATTCTACTTGGACTGTGATTCAAAATTTGAAATTCAAATTTCAAATTCCAATTTCAAATTTCAAATTTCAAATTTAAATTTCAAATTCAAATTTCAAATTCGAATTTCAAATTCAAATTTCAAATTCAAATTTCAAATTTCAAATTTCAAATTTCAAAATTCAAATTTCAAAATCCACTAAACAGTTGTATTTCAAATTCTTGTTTTCATGGATAATTTTCTACAACTCCAATCCAATCTCAAATAAAATCATGGCAACTTTATTTGGAGTTCGAATAATTGTGTACTCTATTATCTAAAACAAAATCTGAATCCAAACGAAGAGAATCTTGTCTACCATCCTAATCCTATGTCAACACCATCCATGCATAATAAACTAGCCAATAGCATACACAAATCAATTTTGCCAAACGTTAAGGAATTATGTGGAGCTAGTAGAGGGACCAATTGGACATATATAATCGGGCTCTCACAAATCCAATAATCATCATTCTTTACCGAAAAACTCAATTATATAATCACTAATTTCAGAGTCACACCACTATAAACCTGAAACTGAATTCCCAATTATATACTATATTACGTAAGCCTGTGACAAGCCATCGTCCAATGACCTTGTCGTGTATGCAGAACCCTCATATGATATCCATGATCAACCTTAGGCCAAAGTCCGTTTAATCCTACTGATCAGGCTATCTTAAAGTTCCATTATACTACCGAATTAAGAAAATGATTATTCACCATATGTTCCACCCTGTAGACGACCCAAGGCCTTGTCCATTTTCACATTCAATATAATGCCTTTAAGAGGATATCCTTACCTCCTCATTAGAGCTATGATTCCGATATCTGTAAACGAACCCTTCATCGTATACAAATCATGCACCCAACGAGCCGGTCTATAAGCTTACTACCTCTGAGACGCTTTAGCCATTGGAACATCAAAGTACATAAGTCATATACATGAAGCTGTCCTTTTACTCAGGATTAAAGTTACTGCACAATGAACGTCAAAAGCAGATCGATCCATTCAAAGTGGACTTCGTAGATCAATCACACTTTAATCCCAGTCAAATATGTCACCACCAAGCAACATATATATGTCTCTACTTGGGAGTCCAACTCCAGACAGTCAAGACAAACCGTCCCCTCTAAGGCTTTAGACAACATAATAGTCTTAACATGAGTTAGATGCTCGGTCTAACCCCATAGACTACAGACCATAGTTTAGACCGCTAACTTTAGAACATTGTCTTCTCGCATACAAAAGCCCATTGCATACAACGTTCTAACAGTTTAACACAAGCAATCAGGGAGCCATATTTGCTTACATTTACTTTAACATGTAAATAAAACGAGGACAGATAGTAATGTAATGAATAACTTCTATATATAATTTTATTATCCAGTTCAAAATAAATACATCAAAATTTCTCTAATACTTAGGGCATTTCCTAACAATCTCCCACTTGCCTTAAGCCAGCAGATGTGCCATGTTATGTATCCCCATCGCCTCTACGTGCCTCTCAAAGCTTCTAGCCACCAAAGTCTTAGTAAAGGGATCGGCAATGTTGTCCTCGAACACGATCTTACGTACATCTACTTGTCCTGTCTCCACGTACCCTCTAATAATATGATATCTTCGATCTATGTGCTTGGTTCTCTTGTGGTGTCGAGATTCCCTTGTGTTGGCAATAGCCCTAGTGTTATCACAGTAAAGTGTGATAGGCTTATCAACACCTGGAATGACCTCAAGGTCTCTAAAGAACTTGCAGAGCCAAATCGCTTCTTTAGATGTCTCAGCCGTAGCCACATACTCAACCACAATAGTAGAGTCAGCTGTGCACCCTTGCTTCATGCTCCTCTACATAGTGGCACCTCCTCCGAGCAAAAATACTGACCCAGATGTCGATTTCCTCAAATCCTTAAAAGTCCGGAAGTCTGAGTCTGTGTATCCTACGGGTGTTAGGTCCCCTCAAGAATACACTAGCATATAATCCCTCGTTCTCTTAAGATACTTGAGTATATGCTTGCTTGCCAGTGCTTGATTCCAGGATTCGCTCGATATCGACTCACCATACCTACTGCAAAACATATGTCCGGGCAAGTGCAAAGCATAGCATATATAAGGCTACCCACAGCGGATGCATAAGGGACCTTACTCATACGCTTTCTTTCTTTCGATGTCTTGAGACAGTCATCCAATGAAAGAGTTAGACTAGCAATAGAAGGTTGTGTACCTTTCTTTGCCTCTTGCCTTGCATATTTGTCAATTATTTTATCTATGTATGAAGCTTAGGATAACACTATCATTTTGTTCTTTCAATCTCTAAAGAGACGAATGCCTAGAACATAATTAGCTTCTCCCAAGTCCTTCATGTGAAACTATTGGTGTAACCAAAGCTTGACCGATGATAAGTTCCCTACATCATTCCCAATAAGTAGTATATCATCGACATAGAGTATCAGAAAGACCACTTTTCCATCCTTAATACATTTATAAACACAGGATTCATCAACGCTTTGCTCAAAACCAAATGTCTTAATCGCTTAATCAAACCTCTGGTTCCATGAGCGAGATACTTGCTTTAATCCATAAATGGATCTAAGCAACTTGTAGACTTTCCTCTCTTGGTCTTTCGCTACGAACCCTTCGGGCTGTATCATATAAATACACTCTTCAAGATGGCCATTAAAGAATGCCGTCTTGACATCCATTTGTTAGATCTCGTAATCAAGAGCCGCAGCAACGGACAGAAGAATACGGATAGACTTGAGCATAGCAACAGGCGAAAAGGTTTCATCGTAATCGATTCTAGCCTTTTGCGTGTACCACTTTGCAACCAGTCTAGCTTTGAAAGTTTCCACTCCCCCTTCCACATCCTTCTTTCTTTTGTAGACCTATTTGCATCCAATGGGTTTTATCCCATCCGGCAAATCTACAAGTTCCCAAACAGAGTTGGATTTCATAGAATCCATCTTATTATTCATAGCCTGTTTCCAAGATTTAGAATCAACATCATTTATAGCTTCATCATAGGTGACCGGATCATCCTTATGCTCATGAGCCTCGACCTGGTATACCTTAGCATCATACATGAAGAAATTAGGTTTCTTCGAAACCCTCCCACTACGATGAGGCACCCTAAATTGTTGATCATTTACAGGTCTTTCATCAGAACTCGGAGTTGCGTCCAAGACCGAAATCTGTGGAGTAGTTTTTTCACCTGATAACCCCTCTAGCACTACTTTGCTTCGAGGCTTAAAGTCATTTATGTGACTTTCCTCCAAGAATGTCGCATGGGTTGAGACAATGACTTTTTGTTCCTTCGGGTTATAGAACAGACCTCCTTTAGTTCCCTTTAGATACCTTACAAACATGCATAATTCTGATCTTGGTTCCAACTTTTTCGCATCCCCATCCAGTACATGTGCCGGGCAGCCCCATATTCTCATATGTCCAAGAGAGGGTTTCCTGCCACGCCACAATTCATACGGAGTTTTGGGAATTGATTTGCTTGGAACCTGGTTCAGAATATAGCATGCCGTTTGTAAAGCATATCCCCAAAATGATAATGCCAGCGTTGAATAACTCATCATGGACCGTACCATATCCAACAAGGTCCTATTTCTCCTTTGGGCTACACCATTCTGTTGTGGAGTACCAGGTACAGTCAATTGGGATAATATCCTGTTCTCTATAAGATGTCCTAGAAATTCATCGGAGAGGTATTCGCCACCTCGATCAGATCAAAGTGTCTTTATGGATTTATCCAATTACTTTTCCACTTCCGCACGATACTCTTTGAACTTGTCAAAGGTTTCGCTCTTGCGGTGCATCAGATACACATATCCATACCTCGAGTAATTGTCTATAAAGGAGACATAATACTCAAACCCTCCTCGTGCTGTGACGTTCATGGGGCCACATACGTCAGTGTGCACAATTTCTAAGAGCTCCTGAGCCCTTATACCCTTAGCTCCAAAAGACCTCTTAGTCATCTCTCCCTCTAGACAAGATTCACATTGAGGTAGACGTATCTCCTTCAAAGATTCTAGAGGACCATCTTTCACCAATCTTTGAATCCTATCCTGATTAATATGACCAAGTCTTAAATGCCAAAGATACGCCTTATTAGAGTGAGAAACTTTCAACCTTTTAGAGTTATCTATAAATTCGGTGTCAAGCAGTGAGTACATCTTTAGTTTGATCAAATATAGGTTTCCATCCATCCATCCAGAATAGATAAAAGACTTATTTCTACAAATATCAACTCTTTTACTAAAAGAAACTGAATAAGAATCCTTTATTAAACAAGCTGCCGATATAAGGTTCCTCCTAAAATTAGGAACATAAAAACAGTCTTTCAATAAAATAAACCTAAATTGATCAAAGTAAAGGTAAATATCTCCCACTACCTCAGCCACCACCAAGCTACCATCTCCAGTCCACAACGAGAGGTTCCTATCATGTAGACTTCTCGTTTTCACGAACCCCTACATAGAAACACAAACATGATTAGTGGCGCTCAAATCAATGACCCAAGTGTCTTTCGATTCTTCCACCAAACATGCTTCTAAGTAGTAAAGTTCCTTACCTTCCTTGCCCTTGGCGGCTAGGAATTCCCGGCAAGCCTTCTTAAAGTGACCTACCTTCTCACAGTGGAAGCACTTGGACTTTTTAGGGTCCTTAGGTTTCTTGTTCTTCTTCTTCTTCTTCCCATCTAAGACAAGAGGATTAGAAGAGCTGGAAGCTGCTTGCTTCTGGTTTGGCCTCTTCCTCTTGCAAGAGGGTTTGGAAGATTCTGCTAAATTGGCCACTCCTTTGGGTTGGACCGCATCCTCATTCCTGATCATCCGCTTATAAGCTTGGAGTTGCTTCATGAGCTCGGTTAGTCCTAACTCCTTTGTCGCCAGATTGTATGCGGCCTTAAACCCCACAAAATCTTTAGACAGAGTTTTGAACACCATCTCGATCTAGGTGTTGTAGTCCAACTCAGCACCGTTCTCGGCAGCCTCAGCGAAGAATCCCATTAGAGTGATCATATGGTCCTTCATCGAAGTACCCGCTTTTTGCTTAGAGTTCATAATGCTGGTTATAACGGACTGTCGAGCCAACTTTTCTTGGCCTCCGAACATGTCCTCTAGATTGTCCATGATCTCCCTAGTAACCTGATAAGTCTCATGCTGCTTTTGTAAAGCACTCGTCATGCTAGCAAGCATGCAGCATCGAGCTATATCTTTGGAATCTCTCTAACGAGTATAGGCAACCAGGACCTCCTCAAGCGGTGTGTCAGGTTTTGGCCCTGGTGGGCATGGTTCGTCTAGTACGAACTTGTGTCTCCCGCAGTTGAGAACTATCAACAGATTTCTTTTCCAATCCTTATAACTATCGCCATTCAGTTTATTCTCATTAAGTATTGAAATGAGGGGTCTCGGTGACATTTTGAACTGAAATAAAATTATACTAGACATCATTACAAAGCCCAAGCAAATATACAGATAATTTAGTAAATAAAACATACAAGTATGTTCCTACATGAAACTTGAAAAACATGTAGCATTGCAATGGTAATTCTCAGCACCTATTGCCCCAAGCCACCGAGGGGTGGTCATGAAAACAAATAGCCAGAACATGGACCCCGTCCAATTAATATATGTTATCTTAAATCCTCCAAGGTTAAGACATATATTAATAACCGCTTATTTGGCCATCAGTTTAGTTAACAGAGCTTCTAGGGAAGGTTAATAACTAAACGAGTCTTGAGTGTATAACCATTGTTTACGTAGCCCGATCCACGTCCTACCAAGCCACCGAGGGGTGGTCATGAATAGGATCGTACCCGAACACGTTTTCCACATAGGAGATCCAATCTAGTACACCAGCAGCTGTAAACACCTACCGAGGGGTGTGCTCAGGGCAGAATTGACACGAGGCGTTACCATGCTTTCACATATGGATCAACAATGGAGGCCGTGGGTTTTGTTTGAAATGTTCTCCCACTCAATATTTTGAAAAACATGCAAGTTTTGACAAATATGTATGATCAATATAGTATGAGCGGCACTCACTTATCCTATATGACATGTTATCAAATATGCATACAAAACATCCATCAATTCATATTTATACATCCATGACATATCACAGAAAAAATAATTGACAGAATAACCAAGCCATGGTTCCATCCTAGAACAAAGAAAATAAAGATTACAAAATTCCATCCAAAGCATTCTTTGAGTCTTGAATTTTGTTCCGCCTTCTTGTATCCATCTTTATGTAGCCTCTCCATTTATTTCTCATCCCATGAATCATTTAAAATTTAAGTTCCAAAAATTTAAATTTCAAATTCAAATTCCAAATTTGCATTTCAAATTTAAATTTCAAATTCAAATTTTTAAACAATTTTAAACATCATGTATAATAATATGTAATTTCAAAAATTTCAAATTTTCAATTACATATTTTTAAACATGATTTAAAATTAAATCTCAAATTTAAAAATCAAAATTTTTCGATTTTTTTGAACCGTCGCACCACCGCCCCCAGAGGCGGCAGCCACTGTGGGCAGCCCCCAGCCCCCAGGGGGCTGGTAGCCCATGGCTGCCCCAATGTGCAACCTTGCCAGGCTGCAGGCCAAGCCTACAGTGCCAGGCTACACGCCTAGGCTGGGCACAGCAGCCAGCAGGCTGCAGGCAGCGCTTGTAGCCACAGGCTGCACGCCCAGGTTACGGTCAGCCTTGGGGAGGCCACGACCACCCTCGGCTGCAGGCGAAGCCTGTGGCCATGGGTGGTTATGGCCTGCACAGGGGCTGCCGCAGCCCCATCCTACCCGAGGGCAGGTGCTGCAGCCCCACCAAGGCCAGACGGCCTATCCCAATGGGTCGTGTCTTGATTTTTGTGTCATATTCCAATTTACCTATTAGGATCTCTAAAAATTAATTTGAATCCCAATTAAATTGAAATTTTCCACACCATCAAAATTTCAACCTTTAAATCAAATTTAACTTTTGGGAAAAATAAATTACGGTCTTCAATCTTCAATCTCTTCCAAGAATAATTACATAAAATTTCCTAAACTGTTTCCGGTGTACAAAAATTCTAACCATAATAATTCTAAGAGACAAAAATTAAAATCCATGGAAAAATTATAGTATTAAAAAACTATCCCTATGGTTACATAAAAAATCCTAGATACAATTTTTCTAAATTCTAAGGAACCATAACCGGCAAAAACAAGCATGCTTATAATAATTCAAAAAATTAAAATAACCACATACTTTATACATGATACATGATAACAACATAAAGGAAACCTAGAATGCCACTCTCTAAATATCAAATCCATACATAAATAAAAAGACTAAGTAATTGTCTAATTTATGTACATGGCATAGTCATGAGATGGATCTGATACCAATTGTAGGAAAATTAATCGGTAAAAACGTATCAGAGTGGCGCAGCGGAACAATTAAAAATTTTTAGATCGTTAAATATCTGATGATGCCATATACAATAAACCAACAACAATTAAAACTCATACCTCAAGGACGCCAATCTTGCAAGAGGAGAATGACCGGAGGGCTTTAACCAACTAGCCTTCTCTACTATTCTCCAATTCTCGAATGACTGAGTGTATTGGCACTCTGAACCTCGATCGGTATGCTAGCACTACTAGTCTTCTTCCGACCACCCAGATCTCTAAAGAACTTATTGTTACGGTGAGTTGTGCAACAATAAGCCTACTCACCTGAGAGTCTGTGGTCTGAGAGAACTGGAGTGACAGGACCTCTATTTATAGACCTGCATGAGGTGATTCTCTGAATTCAAATTGGATTAGGAGAAGATATTCTCCCTTATCCACAAGCACAAAATCTGAATTTTCCAAGGAGAAAATCCCAACAATAAATTCAGCCACTTTAGGATAATTGTAATTGTTAGGAAATGCCCTAAGTATTAGAGACATTTTGTTGTATTCATTTTGAACTGGATAATAAAATTATATATAGAGGTTATTCATTACATTGCTATTTGTCCTCGTCTTATTTACATATTAAAGTAAATGTAAGCAAATATGGCTCACTGACTGCTTGTGTTAAAACTGTTAGAACGTTGCATGCAATGGATTTTTGTATGCGAGAAGACAATGTTCTAAAGTTAGCGGTCTAAACTATGGTCTGTATTCTATGGGGTTAGACCGAGCATCTAACTCATGTTAAGACTATTATGTTGTCTAAAGCCTTGGAGGGGACGGTTTGTCCTGACTGTCTGGAGCTGGACTACCAAGTAGAGACATAGATATGTTACTTGGTGGTGACATATTAGACCGGGACTAAAGCATGATTGATCTACGTAGTCCGCTATGAGTGGATCAATCTGCTTTTGACGTTCATTGTGCAATAACGTTAATCCTGAGTAAATGAACTACTTCATGTATATGACTTGTGTACTTTGATGTTCCAATGGCTAAAGCATCTCAGAGGTAGTAAGCTTATAGACCCGTTCGTTGGGTGCATGACTTGTATACGATGAAGGGTTTGTTTGCAGATATCGGAATCATAACTCTAAGGAGTTAAAGGTATCCTCTTAAAGGTATTATACTGAATGTGAAAATGGACAAGGCCTTGGGTCATCTGCTGGGCGGATGACTTCTTATTCACATATGGTGAATAATCATTTTCTTAATTCGGTAGTATAATGGAACTTTAAGATAGCCTGATCAGTAGGATTAAACGGACTTTGACCTAAGGCTGATCATGGATATCATATGAGGGTTTTGCATATATGACAAGGTCATTGGATAGTAGCTTATCATAGGCTTACGTAATACGGTATATAATTGGGAGTTTAGTTTCAGGTTTATAGTGGTGTGACTCTGAAACTAGTGATCATATGATTGAGTTGTTCGGTAAAGAATGATGATCATATGGATTTACGGGAGCCCGATTATATATGTCCAATCAGTCCCTTTACTAGCTCCACATAATTCCTTAGCGTTTGGCAAATTGATTTGTGTATGCTATTGCCTAGTTTATTATGCATGGATGGTGATGACACAGGATTAAGATGGTAGATAAGATTCTCTCCGGTTGGATTCAGATTTTGTTTTGGATAATAGAGTACACAATTATTCAAACTCCAAATAAAGTTGCCATGATTTTATTTGAGATTGGATTGGAGTTGTAGAAAATTATCCATGAGAACAAGAATTTGAAACACAACCGTTTTGTGGATTTTGAATTTGAAATTTGAATTTGAAATTTAAATTTGAAATTTGAAATTTGAAATTTGAAATTTGAATTTGAAATTCGAATTTGAAATTTGAAATTCAAATTTTGAATCACAGTCCAAGTGGGATTCGAATTTGTTGTGGAAAATCCACAAGGTTTGAAATTCGAATTTGAGTTGGATTTGGAGAGGAGAATCTTGTTAGAATCCTACTTGAATTTTGAATCTAAATCCTAACAAAAGTGGACGAAATTTTTGAGGATAATCCTTAATGGAATTTCGATTTTTGTGGATAAGGTTCAAGGGAAAAATTCAAGTTTCAATCCCAGTTGAATTTGGATTCTCTCCTCCCTGAAAAGTGGCCGAAATTTTGGAGATAATCTCCTAGGAAAATTTGGTTATTTTGGATAAGGTTGAGATAAGATTCAAGCTTGAAAATCCTAGTGGAATTTTGATTCTTCCTTATCCTAAAAGTGGCCGAATATTTGGAGAAGATTTTCCCCTAGGAATTTCAGATTTTTTGGTTGAAAAAGGGAGATAAAATTCTACTTAAAATCTTGTTTAGATTTGGATTGGATTTATCCAAAGAAAACCGAATTTTATTGTCGGATTTTCCCATGGAAAAATTCGGATTTTTTGGTTATGGATAAGGGAGAAAATCTTTTCCTAGTCCAATTCGAATTCAGAGAATCACCTCATGCAGGTCTATAAATAGAGGTCCTGCCACTCCAGTTATCTCAAACCACAGACTCTCAGGTGAGCAGGCTTATTGTTGCACAGCTCATCGTGACAATAAGTTCCTTAGAGATCTGGGTGGTCGGAAGAAGACTAACAGTGCTAGCATACCGATCGAGGTTCAGAGTGCCCACACACTCAGCCATTAGGGAATTGGAGAATAGTAGAGAAGGCTAGTTGGTTGAAGGCTCAGGTCATTCTCCTCCTGCAAGATTGGCGTCCTTGAGGTATGAGTTTTAATTGTTGTTGGTTTATTGTATATGGCATCATGAGATATTTAATGATCTAAAAATTTTTATTGTTCCGCTGCGCCACTCTGATACGTTTTTATCGATTTATTTTCCTACAATTGGTATCAGAGCCATCTCATGACTATGCCATGTACATAAATTAGACAATTACTTAGTCTTTTTATTTATGCATGGATTTGATATTTAGAGAGTGGAATTCTAGGATTCCTTTATGTTGTTATCATGTATTATGTATAAAGGATGCAGTTATTTTAATTTTTTGAATTATTATAAGCATGCTTGTTTATGCCGGTTATGGTTCCTTAGAATTTAGAAAAATTGTATCTAGAATTTTTATGTAACCATGGGAGCAGTTTTTTAATAATGTAATTTTCCCATGGATTTTATTTTTTGTCTCTTAGAATTATTATGGTTAGAATTTTTTGTACACCGGAAACGGTTTAGGAAATTTTATGTAATTATTCTTGGAGGAGATTGAAGATTGAAGACCGTAATTTATTTTTTCCTAAAAGTTAAATTTGATTTAAAGGTTTAAATTTTGATTGTGTGGAAAATTTCAATTTAATTGGGATTCAAATTAATTTTTGGAGATCACAATAGGTAAATTGGAATATGGTACGAAAATCGAGACAAGACCCCTCGGGATAGGCCGATAGGCCTTGGTGGGGCTGCAGCCCCTGCCCTCGGGCAGGATGGGGCTGCGACAGCCCCTGTGCAGGCCAACACCACCCACGGCCGCAGGCTTGGCCTGCAGCCAAGGGTGGCCGTGGCCTGCCCAAGGCTCGCCACAGCCTGGGCGTGCAGCCGGCCGGCTGCTGCGCCCAGCCTCGGCATGCAGCCTGGCGCTGCAAGCTTGGCCTGCAGCCCGGCAAGGCTACACATAGCGGGCAGCCGTGGGCTGCCAAACCCTTTGGGGCTGGTGGCTGCCCACGGCGGCTGCCACTTTCAGAGGCGGCGGTGCGGCAGTCTAAAAATTGAAAACTTTTGATTTTTAAATTAGAAATTTAATTTTAAATCATGTTTCAAAATATGTAATTGAAATTTTTGAAAGTACATATTATTACACATGATGTTTAAAATTGTTTAAAATTTGAATTGGAAATTTAAATTTGAAATTCGAATTTGGAATTTGAATTTGAAATTTAAATTTTGGAGATTTAAATTTTAAATAATTCTTGGGATGAGAAATAAATGGAGAAGCTACATAAAGATGGATACAAGAAGACGGAATAGAATTCAAGACCCAAAGAATGCTTTGGATGGAATTTTGTAATCTTTATTTTCTTAGTTCTAGGATGGAACCATAGCTTTGTTATTCTGTCAATTATTTTTTCTGTGATATGTCATGGATGTATAAATATGTATTGATGGATGTTTTGTATGCATATTTGATAACATTGTTAGGAAATGCCCTAAGTATTAGAGACATTTTGATGTATTCATTTTGAACTGGATAATAAAATTATACTTAGAGGTTATTCATTACATTGCTATCTGTCCTCGTCTTATTTACATGTTAAAGTAAATGTAAGCAAATATGGCTCACTGACTGCTTGTGTTAAAACTGTTAGAACGTTGCATGCAATGGTCTTTTGTATGCGAGAAGACAATGTTCTAAAGTTAGCAGTCTAAACTATGGTCTGTAGTCTATGGGGTTAGACCGAGCATCTAACTCATGTTAAGACTATTATGTTGTCTAAGCCTTAGAGGGGACGGTCTGTCTTGACTGTCTGGAGCTGGACTCCCAAGTAGAGACATGGATATGTTGCTTGGTGGTGACATATTAGACCGGGACTAAAGCGTGATTGATCTACGTAGTCCGCTATGAGTGGATCAATCTGTTTTTGACGTTCATTGTGCAATAACCTTAATCCTGAGTAAATGAACTACTTCATGTATATGACTTGTGTACTTTGATGTTCCAATGGCTAAAGCGTCTCAGAGGTAGTAAGCTTATAGACCGGTTCGTTGGGTGCATGACTTGTATACGATGAAGGGTTTGTTTGCAGATATCGGAATCATAGCTCTGAGGAGTTAAAGGTATCCTCTTAAAGGCATTATACTGAATGTGAAAATGGACAAGGCCTTGGGTCGTCTGCTGGGCGGATGACTTCTTATTCACATATGGTGAATAATCATTTTCTTGATTCGGTAGTATAATGGAACTTTAAGATAGCCTGATCAGTAGGATTAAACGGACTTTGACCTAAGGCTGATCATGGATATCATATGAGGGTTTTGCATATATGACAAGGTCATTGTATGGTAGCTCGTCACAGGCTTACGTAATACGGTATATAATTGGGAGTTCAGTTTCAGGTTTATAGTGGTGTGACTCTGAAATTAGTGATCATATGATTGAGTTGTTCGGTACAAAATGATGATCATATGGAATCACGGGAGCCCGATTATATATGTCCAATCAGTCCCTCTACTAGCTCCACATAATTCCTTAACGATTGGCAAATTGATTTGTGTATGCTATTGGCTAGTTTATTATGCATGGATGGTGATGACACAGAATTAGGATGGTAGACAAGATTCTCTCCGGTTGGATTCAGATTTTGTTTGGGATAATAAAGTACACAATTATTCGAACTCCAAATAAAGTTGCCATGATTTTATTTGAGATTGGATTAGAGTTGTAGAAAATTATCCATGAGAACAAGAATATGAAATACAACCGTTTTGTGGAATTTGAAATTTGAATTTTGAAATTTGAAATTTGAATTTTGAAATTTGAAATTTGAATTTTGAATTTGAAATTTGAATTTGAAATTTGAATTTGAAATTCGAATTTGAAATTTGAATTTGAAATTTAAATTTGAAATTTGAAATTTGAAATTTGAAATTTGAATTTGAAATTTGAAATTCAAATTTTGAATCACAGTCCAAGTAGGATTCGAATTTTTGTGGAAAATCCACAAGGTTTGAAATTCGAATTTAAGTTGGATTTGGAGAGGATAATCTTGTTAGAATCCTACTTGAATTTTGAATCCAAATCCCAACAAAAGTGGGCGAATTTTTTGAGGATAATCCTCAATGGAAAATTCGGTTTTTGTGGATAAGATTCTAGGGTAAATTCAAGCTTCAATCCTAGTTGAATTTGGATTCTCTTTACTCCCTAAAAGTGGCCGAAATTTTGGAGCCTAAATCCTAGGAAATTCGGTTATTTTTGGATAAGGTTGAGATGAGATTTAGCTTGAAAAATCCTAGTGGAATTTTGATTCTTCCTTATCCTAAAAGTGGCCGAAAATTTGGAGAAGATTTTCTCCTAAAGATTTCAGATTTTTTGGTTGAAAAAGGGAGATAAAATTCTTGTTAAAATCTTGTTTAGATTTGGATTGGATTTATCCTAGGAAAACCGAATTTAATTGTGGAGATTCTCCCTTGGAAAATTCGGATTTTTTGGTTTGGATAAGGGAGAAAATCTTTTCCTAGTCCAATTCGAATTCAGAGAATCACCTCATGCAGGTCTATAAATAGAGGTCCTGCCACTCCAGTTCTCTTAGACCACAGACTCTCAGGTGAGCAGGCTTATTGTTGCACAGCTCATCGTGACAATAAAGTTCTTTAGAGATCTGGGTGGTCGGAAGAAGACTAGCAGTGCTAGCATACCGATCGAGGTTCAGAGTGCCCACACACTCAGCCATTCGGGAATTGGAGAATAGTAGAGAAGGCTAGTTGGTTGAAGCCTCCGGTCATTCTCCTCCTGCATATTGGCGTCCTTGAGGTATGAGTTTTAATTGTTGTTGATTTATTGTATATAGCATCATGAGATATTTAACGATCTAAAAATTTTTATTGTTCCGCTGCGCCACTCTGATACATTTTTACCGGTTTATTTTCCTACAATTGGTATCAGAGCCATCTCATGACTATGCCATGTACATAATTTAGACAATTACTTAGTCTTTTTATTTATGTATGGATTTGATATTTAGAGAGTGGCATTCTAGGGTTCCTTTATGTTGTTATCATGGATTATGTATAAAGTATGTGGTTATTTTAATTTTTTGAATTATTATAAACATGCTTGATTATACCGGTTATGGTTCCTTAGAATTTAGAAAAATTGTATCTAGGAATTTTTATGTAACCATGGGAGCAGTTTAATTAACACTGTAATTTTCCCATGGATTTTATTTTGTCTCTTAGAATTTTTATGGATAGAATTTTGTACACCGGAAACGGTATAGGAATTTTTTATGTAATTATTCTTGGAGGAGATTGAAGATTGAAGACCGTAATTTATTTTTCCCAAAAAGTTAAATTTGATTTAAAGGTTGAAATTTTGATTGTGTGGAAAATTTCAATTTAATTGGGATTCAAATTAATTTTTGGAGATCCTAATAGGTAAATTGGAATATGGCACGAAAATCGAGACACGACCCCTCGGGATAGGCCGACGAGCCTTGGTGGGGCTGCAGCCCCTGCCCTCGGGCAGGATGGGACTGCGGCAGCCCCTGTGCAGGCCCACACCACCCACGGCCGCAGGCTCTGCCTGCAGCCGAGGGTGGCACAGCCTGCCCAAGGCTGGCCGCAGCTTGGGCGTGCAGCCACTGGCTGCAGGCGCTGCCTGTAGCCTGCCGGCTGCTGCGCCCAGCCTGGGCGTGCAGCCTGGCGCTGCAGGCTTGGCCTGCAGCCCGGCAGGCTGCACAAGGGGCGGCCGTGGGCTGCCAGCCCCTCCAGGGTTGGTGGCTACCCACGGCTGCTGCCGCCTTCACGAGCGGCGGTGCGGCGGTCCAAAATTTGAAAATTTTGATTTTTAAATTTGAGATTTAATTTTAAATCATGTTTAAAAATATGTAATTTAAAATTTAAAATTTTTGAAATTACATATTATTACACATGATGTTTAAAATTGTTTAAAATTCAAATTTGAAATTTAAATTTGAAATTCGAATTTGGAATTTGAATTTGAAATTTAAATTTTTGGGAGATTTAAATTTTAAATAATTCTTGGGATGAGAAATAAATGGAGAGGCTACATAAAGATGGATACAAGAAGACGGAACAAAATTCAAGCCCCAAAGAATGCTTTGGATGGAATTTTGTAATCTTTGTTTTCTTTGTTCTAGGATGGAACCATAGCTTGGTTATTCTGTCAATTATTTTCTTCTATGATATGTCATGGATGTATAAATATGTATTGATGGATGTTTTGTATGCATATTTGATAACATGTCATATAGGATAGGTGAGTGCCGCTCATACTATATTGATCATACATAATTTGTTAAAACTTGCATGTTTTACAAAATATTGAGTGGGAGAGGGTTTCAAACAAAACCCACGGCCTCCATTGTTGATCCATATGTGAAAGCATGGTAACGCCTCGCGTCAGTTCCGACCTGACCACCCTCGGTAGGTGTTTACCGCCGCCGGTATACTAGATTGGATCTCCTATGTGGAAAACGTGTTCGGGTGCGATCCTATTCATGACCACCCCTCGGTGGCTTGGTAGGACGTGGATCGGGCTACGTAAACAATGGTTATACACTCAAGACTCGTTTAGTTATTAACCTTCCCTAGAAGCTCTGTTAACTAAACTGGTGGCCAAATAAGCGGTTATTAATATATGTCTTAACCTTGGAGGATTTAAGGTAACATATATTAATTGGACGGGGTCCATGTTCCGGCTATTTGTTCTCATGACCACCCCTCGGTGGCTTGGGGCAATAGGTGCTGAGAATTACCGTTGCAATGCTACATGTTTTTTTCAAGTTTCATGTAGGAACATACTTGTATGTTTTTATTTGCTAAATTATCTATATATTTGCTTGGGCTTTGTAATGATGTCTAGTATAATTTTATTTCAGTTCAAAATGTCACCGACACCCCTCATTTCGATACTTACTGAAAATAAGTTGAATGGCGATAATTATAAAGACTGGAAAAGAAATCTATTAATAGTTCTCAGCTGCGAGAGACACAAGTTCGTACTGGACGAACCATGCCCACCTGGGCCCAAACCTGACACACCACTTAAGGAGGTCCCGGTTGCCTATAATCGTTGGAGAGAATCCAATGAGATAGCTCGATGCTACATCCTTGCTAGCATGACGAGTGCTTTACAAAAGCAGCATGAGACTTATCAAGTTGCTGGGGAGATCATGGATAATCTGGAGGACATGTTCGGAGGCCAAGAAAAATTGGCTCGACAGTCCGCTATCACCAGCATTATGAACTCCAAGCAAAAGGCGGGTACTCCGGTGAAGGACCATATGATCACTCTAATGGGATTCTTCGCTGAGGCTGCCGAGAATGGTGCTGAGTTGGACTACAACACCCAGATCGAGATGGTGTTCAAGACTCTGTCTAAAGATTTTGTGGGGTTTAAGGCCGCATACAATCTGGCGACAAAGGAGTTAGGACTAACCGAGCTCATGAAGCAACTACAGGCTTATGAGCGGATGATCAGGGTTGAGGATGCGGTCCGACCTAAAGGAGAGGCCAATTTGGCGGAATCTTCCAATCCCTCACGGAAGAGGAAGAGGCCAAATAAGAAGCAAGTGGCTTCCAGTTCTTCTAATCCTCCTGTCTCGGACGGGAAGAAGAAGAAGAAGAACAAGAAGCCAAAGGACCCTAAAAAGTCCAAATGCTTCCATTGTGGGAAGGTAGGTCACTTCAAGAAGACTTGCCGGGAATTCCTAGCCTCCAAGGGCAAGGAAGGTAAGGAACTTCATTACTTAGAAGCGTGTTTAGTGGAAGAATCGAAAGACACATGGGTCATTGATTCGGGCGCCACTAATCATGTTTGTGTTTCTATGCAGGGGTTCCTGGAAACGAGAAGTCTACATGATAGGAGCCTCTCGTTGCGGACTGGAGATGGTAGCTTTGTGGTGGCTGAGGCAGTGGGAGACGTTCATCTTTATTTTGATCAATTTAGGTTTATTTTATTGAAAAACTGCTTTTATGTTCCTAATTTTAGGAGGAACCTTATATCGGTAGCTTGTTTAATAAAGGATTCTTATTCAGTTTCTTTTAGTAAAAGAGTTGATATTCGTAGAAATAAGTCTTTTATCTGTTCTGGATGGATGGATGGAAACCTATATTTGATCAGACCAAAGATGTACTCACTGCTTGACACTGAATTAATTGATAACTCTAAAAGGTTGAAAGTTTCTCACTCTAACAAGGCGTATCTTTGGCATTTAAGACTTGGTCATATTAATCAGGATAGGATTCAAAGATTGGTGAAAGACGGTCCTCTGGAATCTCTGGAGGAGGTACGACTTCCCCAATGTGAGTCTTGTCTAGAGGGTAAGATGACTAAGAGGTCTTTTGGAGCTAAGGGTACAAGGGCACAGGAGCTCTTAGAAATTGTGCACACTGACGTATGTGGCCCCATGAACGTCACAGCACGAGGAGGGTTCGAGTACTATGTCTCTTTCATAGATGATTACTCGAGGTATGGATATGGGTATCTGATGCACCGCAAGAGCGAAACCTTTGACAAGTTCAAAGAGTATCGTGCGGAAGTGGAAAAGCAATTGGATAAATCCATAAAGACACTTCGATCTGATCAAGGTGGCGAATACCTCTCCGATGAATTTCTAGGACATCTTGTAGAGAATGGGATATTATCCCAATTGACTGCACCTGGTACTCCACAACAGAATGGTGTAGCCGAAAGGAGAAACAGGACCTTATTGGATATGGTACGGTCCATGATGAGTTACTCAACGCTGCCATTATCATTTTTGGGACATGCTTTACAAACAGCGTGCTATATTCTGAACCAGGTTTCGAGCAAATCAATTCCTAGAACTCCGTATGAATTGTGGCGTGGCAGGAAGCCCTCCCTTGGACATATGAGAATATGGGGTTGCCCGGCACATGTACTGGATGGGGATGCGAAGAAGTTGGAACCAAGATCAGAATTGTGCATGTTTGTAGGGTATCCAAAGGGAACTAAAGGAGGTCTGTTCTATAACCCGAAGGAACAAAAGGTCATTGTCTCAACCCATGCGACATTCTTGGAGGAAAGTCACATGAATGACTTTAAGCCTCGAAGCAAAGTGGTGCTAGAGGAGTTATCGGGTGAAAGAACTGCTCCACAGATTTCGATCTTGGACGCAAGTCCGAGTTCCAGTGAAAGACCTGCAGACGATCAACAATTTAGGGTGCCTCGTCGTAGTGGGAGGGTTTCTAAGAAACCTAATTTCTTTATGTATGATGCTGAGGTATACCAGGCCGAGGCTCATGAGCATGAGGAAGATCCGGTCACATATGATGAAGCTATAAAGGATGTTGATTCTAGATCTTGGAAACAGGCTATGAACAATGAGATGGATTCTATGAAATCCAACTCTGTTTTGGAACTTGTAGATTTGCCGGATGGGATAAAACCCATTGGATGCAAATGGGTCTACAAAAGAAAGAAGGATGCGGAAGGGAGAGTGGAAACTTTCAAAGCTAGACTGGTTGCAAAGGGATACACGCAAAAGGCTGGAATCGATTACGAGGAAACCTTTTCGCCTGTTGCTATGCTGAAGTCTATCCATATTCTTCTGTCCATTGCTGCGGCTCTCGATTACGAGATCTGGCAAATGGATGTCAAGACGGCATTCTTGAATGGCCATCTTGAAGAGTGTATCTATATGATACAGCCCGAAGGGTTCGTAGCAAAAGGCCAAGATAAGAAAGTCTGCAAGTTGCTTAGATCCATTTATGGATTAAAGCAGGCATCCCGCTCATGGAACCAGAGGTTTGATCAAGCGATTAAGACATTTGGTTTTGAGCAGAACGTTGATGAACCTTGTGTTTATAAACGTATTAAGGATGGAAAAGTGGTCTTTCTGATACTCTATGTCGATGATATACTACTCATTGGGAATGATGTAGGGAACTTATCATCGGTCAAGCTTTGGTTACACCAACAGTTTGACATGAAGGACTTGGGAGAAGCTAATTATGTTCTAGGCATTCGTCTCTTCAGAGATCGAAAGAACAAAATGATAGCGTTATCCCAAGCTTCATACATAGATAAAATAATTGACAAATATGCAATGCTAGAGGCAAAGAAAGGCTCACAACCTTCTATTGCCGGTTTAACTCTTTCATTGGATGACTGTCCCAAGACATCGGAAGAAAGAGAGCGTATAAGTAAGGTCCCTTATGCATCCGCTGTGGGTAGCCTTATGTACGTTATGCTTTGCACTCGCCCGGACATATGTTTTGCAGTAGGTATGGTGAGTCGATATCAAGCGAATCCTGGAACCAAGCTCTGGCAAGCAGTAAAGCATATACTCAAGTATCTTAAGAGAACGAGGGATTATATGCTAGTGCATTCTGGAGGGGACCTAACACCCGTAGGATACACGGACTCAGACTTCCAGACTTGTAAGGATTCGAGGAAATCGACATCTGGTTCAGTGTTTTTGCTCGGAGGAGGCGCCATTGTGTGGAGGAGCGTGAAGCAGGGCTGCACAGCTGACTCTACTATGGAGGCTGAGTATGTGGCTGCGGCTGAGGCATCTAAAGAAGCGGTTTGGCTCCGCAAGTTCTTTAGAGACCTTGAGGTCATTCCGGGTGTTGACAAGCCTATCACACTTTACTGTGATAATACAGGGGCTATTGCCAACACAAGGGAATCTCGGCACCACAAGAGGACCAAGCACATCGATCGGAGGTATCACATTATTAGAGGGCATGTGGAGACAGGACAAGTGGATGTTTGTAAGATCGCGTCCGAGGACAACATCGCTGATCCCTTTACTAAGACTTTGGTAGCTAGAAGCTTTGAGAGGCATGTAGAGGCGATGGGGATGCGTAACATGGCACATCTACTGGCTTAGGGCAAGTGGGAGATTGTTAGGAAATGCCCTAAGTATTAGAGACATTTTGATGTATTCATTTTGAACTGGATAATAAAATTATACTTAGAGGTTATTCATTACATTACTATCTGTCCTCGTCTTATTTACATGTTAAAGTAAATGTAAGCAAATATGGCTCACTGACTGCTTGTGTTAAAACTGTTAGAACGTTGCATGCAATGGTCTTTTGTATGCGAGAAGACAATGTTCTAAAGTTAGCAGTCTAAACTATGGTCTGTAGTCTATGGGGTTAGACCGAGCATCTAACTCATGTTAAGACTATTATGTTGTCTAAAGCCTTAGAAGGGACGGTCTGTCTTGACTGTCTGGAGCTGGACTCCCAAGTAGAGACATGGATATGTTGCTTGGTGGTGACATATTAGACCGGGACTAAAGCGTGATTGATCTACGTAGTCCGCTATGAGTGGATCAATCTGTTTTTGACGTTCATTGTGCAATAACCTTAATCCTGAGTAAATGAACTACTTCATGTATATGACTTGTGTACTTTGATGTTCCAATGGCTAAAGCGTCTCAGAGGTAGTAAGCTTATAGACCGGTTCGTTGGGTGCATGACTTGTATACGATGAAGGGTTTGTTTGCAGATATCGGAATCATAGCTCTGAGGAGTTAAAGGTATCCTCTTAAAGGCATTATACTGAATGTGAAAATGGACAAGGCCTTGGGTCGTCTGCTGGGCGGATGACTTCTTATTCACATATGGTGAATAATCATTTTCTTGATTCAGTAGTATAATGGAACTTTAAGATAGCCTGATCAGTAGGATTAAACGGACTTTGACCTAAGGCTGATCATGGATATCATATGAGGGTTTTGCATATATGACAAGGTCATTGGATGGTAGCTCGTCACAGGCTTACGTAATACGGTATATAATTGGGAGTTCAGTTTCAGGTTTATAGTGGTGTGACTCTGAAATTAGTGATCATATGATTGAGTTGTTCGGTACAGAATGATGATCATATGGAATCACGGGAGCCCGATTATATATGTCCAATTAGTCCCTCTACTAGCTCCACATAATTCCTTAACGATTGGCAAATTGATTTGTGTATGTTATTGGCTAGTTTATTATGCATGGATGGTGATGACACAGGATTAGGATGGTAGACAAGATTCTCTCCGGTTGGATTCAGATTTTGTTTTGGATAATAGAGTACACAATTATTCGAACTCCAAATAAAGTTGCCATGATTTTATTTGAGATTGGATTGGAGTTGTAGAAAATTATCCATGAGAACAAGAATATGAAATACAACCGTTTTGTGGAATTTGAAATTTGAATTTTGAAATTTGAAATTTGAATTTTGAAATTTGAAATTTGAATTTTGAATTTGAAATTTGAATTTGAAATTTGAATTTGAAATTCGAATTTGAAATTTGAATTTGAAATTTAAATTTGAAATTTGAAATTTGAAATTTGAAATTTGAAATTTGAAATTTGAAATTTGAATTTGAAATTTGAAATTCAAATTTTGAATCACAGTCCAAGTAGGATTCGAATTTTTGTGGAAAATCCACAAGGTTTGAAATTCGAATTTGAGTTGGATTTGGAGAGGATAATCTTGTTAGAATCCTACTTGAATTTTGAATCCAAATCCCAACAAAAGTGGGCGAATTTTTTGAGGATAATCCTCAATGGAAAATTCGGTTTTTGTGGATAAGATTCAAGGGTAAATTCAAGCTTCAATCCTAGTTGAATTTGGATTCTCTTTACTCCCTAAAAGTGGCCGAAATTTTGGAGCCTAAATCCTAGGAAATTCGGTTATTTTTGGATAAGGCTGAGATGAGATTTAGCTTGAAAAATCCTAGTGGAATTTTGATTCTTCCTTATCCTAAAATTGGCCGAAAATTTGGAGAAGATTTTCTCCTAAAGATTTCGGATTTTTTGGTTGAAAAAGGGAGATAAAATTCTAGTTAAAATCTTGTTTAGATTTGGATTGGATTTATCCTAGGAAAACCGAATTTAATTGTGGAGATTCTCCCTTGGAAAATTCAAATTTTTTGGTTTGGATAAGGGAGAAAATCTTTTCCTAGTCCAATTCGAATTCAGTGAATCACCTCATGCAGGTCTATAAATAGAGGTCCTGCCACTCCAGTTCTCTTAGATCACAGACTCTCAGGTGAGCAGGCTTATTGTTGCACAGCTCATCGTGACAATAAAGTTCTTTAGAGATCTGGGTGGTTGGAAGAAGACTAGCAGTGCTAGCATACCGATCGAGGTTCAGAGTGCCCACACACTCAGCCATTCGGGAATTGGCGCCACTCTGATACGTTTTTACCGGTTTATTTTCCTACAAACATGTCATATAGGATAGGTGAGTGCCGCTCATACTCTATTGATCATACATAATTTATCAAGACTTGCATGTTTTTCAAAATATTGAGTGGGAGAGGGTTTCAAACAAAACCCACGGCCTCCATTGTTGATCCATATGTGAAAGCATGGTAACGCCTTGCATCAGTTCTGCCCTGACCACACCCCTCGGTAGGTGTTTACCGACGCCGGTATACTAGATTGGATCTCTTATGTGGAAAACGTGTTCGGGTATGATCCTATTCATGACCACCCCTCGGTGGCTTGGTAGGACGTGGATCGGGCTACGTAAACAATGGTTATACACTCAAGACTCATTTAGTTATTAACCTTCCCTAGAAGCTCTGTTAAATAAATTGGTGGCCAAATAAGCGGTTATTAATATATGCCTTAACCTTAGAGGATTTAAGGTAACATATATTAATTGGACGGGGTCCATGTTCCGGCTATTTGTTTTCATGACCACCCCTTGGTGGCTTGGGGCAATAGGTGCTGAGAATTACCATTGCAATGCTACATGTTTTTCAAGTTTCATGTAGGAACATACTTGTATGTTTTATTTGCTAAATTATCTGTATATTTTCTTGGGCTTTGTAATGATATCTAGTATAATTTTATTTCAGTTCAAAATGTCACCGACACCCCTCATTTCAATACTTACTGAAAATAAGCTGAATGGGGATAATTATAAAGACTGGAAAAGAAATCTATTAATAGTTCTCAGCTGCGAGAGACACAAGTTCGTACTGGACGAACCATGCCCACCTGGGCCCAAACTTGACACACCACGTGAGGAGGTCCCGGTTGCCTATAATCGTTGGAGAGAATCCAATGAGATAGCTCGATGCTACATCCTTGCTAGCATGATGAGTGCTTTACAAAAGCAGCATGAGACTTATCAAGTTGCTGGGGAGATCATGGAAAATCTGGAGGACATGTTCGGAGGCCAAGAAAAATTGGCTAGACAGTCCGCTATCACCAGCATTATGAACTCTAAGCAAAAGGCAGGTACTCCGGTGAAGGACCATATGATCACTCTAATGGGATTCTTCGTTAAGGCTGCCGAGAATGGTGCTGAGTTGGACTACAACACCCAAATCGATATCGTGTTCAAGACTCTGTCTAAAGATTTTGTGGGGTTTAAGGCCGTATACAATCTGGCGACAAAGGAGTTAGGACTAACCGAGCTCATGAAGCAACTACAGGCTTATGAGCGAATGATCAAGGATGAGGATGTGGTCCGACATAAAGGTGAGGCCAATTTGGCGGAATCTTCCAATCCCTCATGGAAGAGGAAGAGGCCAAATAAGAAGCAAGTGGCTTCTAGTTCTTCTAATCCTCCTGTCTCGGACGGGAAGAAGAAGAAGAAGAACAAGAAGCCAAAGGAACCTAAAAAGTCTAAATGCTTCCATTGTGGGAAGGTAGGTCACTTCAAGAAGGCTTGCCGGGAATTCCTAGCCGCCAAGGGCAAGGAAGGTAAGGAACTTCATTACTTGGAAGTGTGTTTGGTGGAAGAATCGAAAGACACTTGGGTCATTGATTTGGGCACCACTAATCATGTTTGTGTTTCTATGCAGGGGTTCGTGGAAACGAGAAGTCTACATGGTAGAAGCCTCTCGTTGCAGACTGGAGATGGTAGCTTTGTGGTGGCTGAAGCAGTGGGAGATGTTTATCTTTATTTTGATCAATTTAGGTTTATTTTATTGAAAGACTGTTTTTATGTTCCTAATTTTAGGAGGAACCTTATATCGGTAGCTTGTTTAATAAAGGATTCTTATTCAGTTTCTTTTAGTAAAAGAGTTGATATTCGTAGAAATAAGTCTTTTATCTATTCTGGATGGATGGATGGAAACCTATATTTGATCAAACCAAAGATGTACTCACTGCTTGACACTGAATTAATTGATAACTCCAAAAGGTTGAAAGTTTCTCACTCTAACAAGGGGTATCTTTGGCATTTAAGACTTGGTCATATTAATCAGGATAGGATTCAAAGATTGGTGAAAGATGGTCCTCTAGAATCTCTGGAGGAGGTACGACTTCCCCAATGTGAGTCGTGTCTAGAGGGTAAAATGACTAAGAGGTCTTTTGGAGCTAAGGGTACAAGGGCTCAGGAGCTCTTAGAAATTGAGCACACTGACGTATGTGGCCCCATGAACGTCACAGCACGAGGAGGGTTCGAGTATTATGTCTCTGTTATAGATGATTACTCGAGGTATGGATATGTGTATCTGATGCACCGCAAGAGCGAAACCTTTGACAAGTTCAAAGAGTATCGTGCAGAAGTGGAAAAGCAATTGGATAAATCCATAAAGACACTTCGATCTGATCGAGGTGGCTAATATCTCTCCGATGAATTTCTAGGACATCTTGTAGAGAACGGGATTTTATCCCAATTGACTGCACCTGGTACTCCATAACAGAATAGTGTAGCCGAAAGGAGAAACAGGACCTTATTGGATATGGTACAGTCCATGATGAGTTATTCAACGCTGCCATTATCATTTTGGGGATATGCTTTACAAACGGCGTGCTATATTCTGAACCAGGTTCCAAGCAAATCAATTCCCAGAACTCCGTATGAATTGTGGCACAGCAAGAAGCCCTCCCTTCGACATATGAGAATATGGGGCTGCCCGGTGCATGTACTAGATGGGGATACGAAAAAGTTGGAACCAAGATCAGAATTGTGCATGTTTGTAGGGTATCCAAAAGGAACTAAAAGAGGTCTGTTCTATAACCCGAAGGAACAAAAGGTCATTGTTTCAACCCATGCGACATTCTTGGAGGAAAGTCACATGAATGACTTTAAGCCTCAAAGTAAAGTGGTGCTAGAGGAGTTATCAGGTGAAAGAACCGCTCCACAGATTTCGGTCTTGGACGCAAGTCCGAGTTCCAGTGAAAGACCTGCAGACGATCAATAATTTAGGGTGCCTCGTCGTAGTGGGAGGGTTTCTAAGAAACCTAATTTCTTCATGTATGATGCTGAGGTATACCAGGCCGAGGCCCATGAGCATGAGGATGATCCGGTCACCTATGATGAAGCTATAAATGATGTTGATTCTAAATCTTGGAAACAGACTATGAACAATGAGATGGATTCTATGAAATCCAACTCTGTTTGGGAACTTGTAGATTTGCCTGATGGGATAAAACCCATTGGATGCAAATGGGTCTACAAAAGAAAGAAGGATGCGGAAGGGAGAGTGGAAACTTTCAAAGCTAGACTGGTTGCGAAGGGGTACACGCAAAAGGTTAGAATCGATTACGATGAAACCTTTTCGCCTGTTGCTATGCTGAAGTCTATCCGTATTCTTCTGTCCATTGCTGCGGCTCTCGATTACGAGATCTGGCAAATGGATGTCAAGATGGCATTCTTGAATGGCCATCTTGAAGAGTGTATCTATATGATATAGCCCGAAGGGTTCGTAGTGAAAGGCCAAGAAAGTAAAGTCTTCAAGTTGCTTAGATCCATTTATGGATTAAAGCAAGCATCCCGCTCATGGAACCAGAGGTTTGAACAAGCGATTAAGACATTTGGTTTTGAGCAGAATGTTGATGAACCTTGTGTTTATAAACGTATTAAGGATGGAAAAGTGGTCTTTCTGATACTCTATGTCGATGATATACTACTCGTTGGGAAATGATGTAGGGAACTTATCATCGGTCAAGCTTTGGTTACACCAACAGTTTGACATGAAGGACTTGGGAGAAGCTAATTATGCTCTAGGCATTCGTCTCTTCAGAGATCGAAAGAACAAAATGATAGCGTTATCCCAAGCTTCATACATAGATAAAATAATTGACAAATATGCAATACAAGAGGCAAAGAAAGGCTCACAACCTTCTATTGCCGGTCTAACTCTTTCATTGGATGACTGTCTCAAGACATCGGAAGAAAGAGAGCGTATGAGTAAGGTCCCTTATGCATCCGCTGTGGGTAGTCTTATGTATGCTATGCTTTGCACTCGCCCAGACATATGTTTTGCAGTAGGTATGGTGACTTGATATCAAGCAAATCCTGGAACCAAGCACTGGCAAGCTGTAAAGCATATACTCAAGTATCTTAAGAGAACGAGGGATTATATGCTGGTGTATTCTGGATGGGACCTAACAACCGTAGGATACACAGACTCTGACTTCCAGACTTGTAAGGATTCGAGGAAATCGACATCTGGATCAGTGTTTTTACTCGGAGGAGGCGCCATTGTGTGGAGGAGCATGAAGCAAGGCTGCACAGCTGACTCTACTATGGAGGCTGAGTATGTGGCAGCGGCTGAGGCATCTAAAGAAGCGGTTTGGCTCCGCAAGTTCTTTAGAGACCTTGAGGTCATTCCGGGTGTTGACAAGCCTATCACACTTTACTGTGATAATACAGGGGCTATTGCCAACACAAGGGAATCTTGGCACCACAAGAGGACCAAGCACATCGATCGGAGATATCACATTATTAGAGGGCATGTGGAGACAGGACAAGTGGATGTATGTAAGATCGCGTCCGAGGACAACATCGCTGATCCCTTTACTAAGACTTTGGTGGCTAGAAGCTTTGAGAGGCATGTAGAGGCGATGGGGATGCGTAACATGGCACATCTACTGGCTTAGGGCAAGTGGGAGATTGTTAGGAAATGCCCTAAGTATTAGAGACATTTTGTTGTATTCATTTTGAACTGGATAATAAAATTATATATAGAGGTTATTCATTACATTGCTATTTGTCCTCGTCTTATTTACATGTTAAAATAAATGTTAGCAAATATGGCTCCCTGAGAACTCCAAATAAAGTTGTCATGATTTTATTTGAGATTGGATTGGAGTTGTAGAAAATTATCCATGAGAACAAGAATATGAAACACAACCGTTTTGTGGAATTTGAAATTGGAATTTTGAAATTTGAATTTTGAATTTTGAATTTTGAAATTTGAATTTTGAATTTGAAATTTGAATTTGAAATTTGAATTTGAAATTCGAATTTGAAATTTGAATTTGAAATTCGAATTTGAAATTTGAATTTGAAATTCGAATTTGAAATTTGAATTTGAAATTTGAATTTGAAATTTGAAATTCAAATTTTGAATCACAGTCCAAGTAGGATTCGAATTTGTTGTGGAAAATCCACAAGATTTGAAATTCGAATTTGAGTTGGATTTGGAGAGGATAATCTTGTTAGAATCCTACTTGAATTTTGAATCCAAATCCCAACAAATAAGGGACGAAATTTTGAGGATAATCCTCAAGCAAATTTCGGTTTTTGTGGATAGGATTCAAGGGAAAATTCAAGTTTCAATCCTAGTTGAATTTGGATTCTCTCCTTCCCTGAAAAGTGGCCGAAATTAGGGAGAAAATCTCCTAGGAAATTCGGTTATTTTGGATAAGGTTGAGATGAGATTCAAGCTTGAAAATCCTAGTGGAATTTTTGATTCTCCCTTATCCATAATGGCCGAAACTTTTGTTGAGATTTTCTCCAAGAAAAATTCGGATTTTTTGGTTGAAAAAGGGAGATAAAATTCTAGTTAAAATCTTGTTTAGATTTGGATTGGATTTATCCTAAGAAAAACCGAATTTTTTGTGGAGATTCTCCCTTGGAAAAATTCAGATTTAATGGTTAAGGATAAGGGAAAATATCTTTTCCTAATCCAATTCAAATTCAGAGAATCACCTCATGCAGGTCTATAAATAGAGGTCCTGCCACTCCAGTTCTCTCAGACCACAGACTCTCAGGTGAGCAGGCTTATTGTTGCACAGCTCATCGTGACAATAAAGTTCTTTAGAGATCTGGGTGGTCGGAAGAAGACTAGCAGTGCTAGCATACCGATCGAGGTTCAGAGTGCCCACACACTCAGCCATTCGGGAATTGGAGAATAGTAGAGAAGGCTAGTTGGTTGAAGCCTCCGGTCATTCTCCTCCTGCAAGATTGGCGTCCTTGAGGTATGAGTTTTAATTGTTGTTGGTTTATTGTATATGGCATCATGAGATATTTAACTATCTAAAAATTTTTATTGTTCCGCTGCGCCACTCTAATACGTTTTTACCGATTTATTTTCCTACAATTGGTATCAGAGCCATCTCATGACTATGCCACGTACATAAATTAGACAATTACTTAGTCTTTTTATTTATGTATGGATTTAATATTCAGAGAGTGGCATTCTAGGGTTCCTTTATGTTGTTATCATGGATTATGTATAAAGTATGTGGTTATTTTTATTTTTTGAATTATTATAAGCATGCTTGTTTATACAGGTTATGGTTCCTTAGAATTTAGAAAAATTGTATCTAGGAATTTTTTATGTAACCATGGGAGCAGTTTATTAATACTGTAATTTTCCCATGGATTTTAATTTTTTGTCTCTTAGAATTTTACGGTTAGAATTTTGTACACCGGAAACGGTATAGGAATTTTTATGTAATTATTCTTGGAGGAGATTAAAGATTGAAGACCGTAATTTATTTTTCCAAAAAAATTAAATTTGATTTAAAGGTTGAAATTTTGATTGTATGGAAAATTTCAATTTAATTGGGATTCAAATTAATTTTTGGAGATCCTAATAGGTAAATTGGAATATGGCACGAAAATCGAGACACGACCCCTCGGGATAGGCCAACGAACCTTGGTGGGGCTGCAGCCCCTACCCTCGGGCAGGATGGGGCTGCGGCAGCCCCTGTGCAGGCCCACACCACCCCGGCCGCAGGCTTGGCCTGCAGCCAAGGGTGGCCGCGGCCTGCCCAAGGCTGGCCACAGCCTGGGCGTGCAGCCTCTGGCTGCAGGCTGCTGCGCCCAGCCTGGGCGTGCAGCCTGGCGCTGCAAGCTTGGCCTGCAGCCCGGCAGGGCTGTACAAGGGGCAACCGTGGGCTGCCAGCCCCTCTGGGGTTGGTGGCTGCCCACGGGGGCTGCCGCCTACGGGGGCGGCGGTCCGACGGTCCAAAAATCAGAAAATTTTGATTTTTAAATTTGAGATTTAATTTTAAATCATGTTTAAAAATATGTAATTAAAAATTTGAATTTTTTGAAATTACATATTATTACACATGATGTTTAAAATTGTTTAAAATTTAAATTTGAAATTTAAATTTGAAATTCGAATTTGGAATTTGAATTTGAAATTTAAATTTTTGGATATTTAAATTTTAAATAATTCATGGGATGAGAAATAAATGGAGAGGCTACATAAAGAAGGATACAAGAAGACGGAACAAAATTCAAGACCCAAAGAATGTTTTGGATGGAATTTTGTAATCTTTATTTTCTTTATTCTAGGATGGAACCATAGCTTGGTTATTCTGTCAATTATTTTTCTGTGATATGTCATGGATGTATAAATATGTATTGATGGATGCTTTGTATGCATATTTGATAACATGTCATATAGGATAGGTGAGTGCCGCTCATACTATATTGATCATACATAATTTGTCAAAACTTGCATGTTTTTTCAAAATATTGAGTGGGAGAGGGTTTCAAACAAAACCCACGGCCTCCATTGTTGATCCATATGTGAAAGCATGGTAACGCCTCGCGTCAGTTCTGCCCTGACCACACCCCTCGGTAGGTGTTTACCACCGTCGGTATATTAGATTGGATCTCCTATGTAGAAAACGTGTTCGGGTGCGATCCTATTCATGACCACCCCTCGGTGGCTTGGTAGGACATGGATCGGGCTACGTAAACAATGGTTATACACTCAAGACTCGTTTAGTTATTAACCTTCCCTAGAAGCTCTGTTAACTAAACTGGTGGCCAAATAAGCGGTTATTAATATATGTCTTAACCTTGGAGGATTTTAGGTAACATATATTAATTGGACGGGGTCCATGTTCCGGCTATTTGTTTTCATGACCACCCCTCGGTGGCTTGGGGCAATAGGTGCTGAGAATTACCATTGCAATGCTACATGTTTTTCAAGTTTCATGTAGGAACATACTTGTATGTTTTATTTGCTTAATTATCTGTATATTTGCTTGGGCTTTGTAATGATGTCTAGTATAATTTTATTTCAGTTCAAAATGTCACCGACACCCCTCATTTCAATACTTACTGAAAATAAGTTGAATGGCGATAATTATAAAGACTGGAAAAGAAATCTATTAATAGTTCTCAGTTGTGAGAGACACAAGTTCATACTGGACGAACCATGCCCACCTGGGCCCAAACCTGACACACCACTTGAGGAGGTCCCGGTTGCCTATAATCGTTGGAGAGAATCCAATGAAATAGCTCAATGCTACATCCTTGCTAGCATGACGAGTGCTTTACAAAAGCAGCATGAGACTTATCAAGTTGCTGGGGAGATCATGGACAATCTGGAGGACATGTTCGGAGGCCAAGAAAAATTGGCTCGACAGTCCGCTATTACCAGCATTATGAACTGCAAGCAAAAGGCGGGTACTCCGGTGAAGGACCATATGATCACTCTAATGGGATTCTTCGCTGAGGCTGCCGAGAATGGTGCTGAGTTGGACTACAACACCCAGATCGAGATGGTGTTCAAGACTCTGTCTAAAGATTTTGTGGGGTTTAAGGCCGCATACCATCTGGCGACAAAGGAGTTAGGACTAACCGAGCTCATGAAGCAATTACAGGCTTATGAGCGGATGATCAGGGATGAGGATGCGGTCCGACCTAAAGGAGAGGCCAATTTGGTGGAATCTTCCAATCCCTCACGGAAGAGGAAGAGGCCAAATAAGAAGCAAGTGGCTTCTAGTTCTTCTAATCCTCCTGTCTCGGACGTGAAGAAGAAGAAGAAGAACAAAAAGCCAAAGGACCCTATCTTCCATTGTGGGAAGGTAGGTGTGACGGCCCGTCCTACGGAGGGTTAAACAGTACTATTACAGTCAGTCACTGTTGCCAACTGCAATAGACTGTAACCACTTGGGTCGTCGGTAACTTACTTTTAACTTGTTTCTAACTTATTCTGATACCATCTATAACAGCTGGTATCTTACTTTTAACATACTTTCGTTAACATGCTTACTCTAACTTCCCATTTGAACATGAAAATATGGAATAAATTTTTTCTTTTTTTTTTCTTTTCTTAAACTTTACTTGGAAACTGTACCGTCGTAAAACATTTACTATAATAAACATTTTACATTGCCTTAACTTCATTTACATTATAAAACATCATTTTAATACTCTTTTAAACAGCTCAGCGGAAGACTCATAGTAGTACCATAACCCTCACCCAGTCCCTAGGCACATGCAGATTCCATCCGTCATCCATCACTTGTCTTATCTTCGTGCAGGATGCTTACCTGCAACATAAACAAACTTGTGAGCGACAGGCTCAATAAGTTCAAACATACATTCATGACAAAATACTAACTCATACCTTTTGGACAGAACATGTCTGATACCAACTGTGGCATCAGAACATGAACATACATTATATTTTACTTTCAACTTCATATATAACATATTCTAACATTGAGAGAACAATCTCAACGTTTTTTTTTTTTTTTTTGCATAACCTAATTTAAACATAACATACAGAATGTATGCTTAACATCTTAAGCATAACATACTCAACATTATACAAAACAATGTATACACATATCAAATTAAACATAGCATATTTAATGTATGCTTAAACATCACAAATACACTTAAAATTGTATAACTGACTTATGCATATCAATTTATGCATAACATAGCATATGCACACATGTTAGTCGCATTATGCTTGTTTACTTTCATTCTTTCTTTCATGTCATACTTTTCTTCTTCTTTTCTTTTCTTGCTAAGCATATGCACACATATTAGTGGCATTATGCTTGTTTACTTTCTTTTCTTAGCTTTTCTTTGCTAAGCTTTACTTTCTGTTCTTAGCTTTTCTTTACTAAGTTTTACTTTCTTTTCTTTTCTTTACTTTATCTGCTTAATCTTTCACTTGTGGGCCCGTGGTTGGACGTACCTAGTGCGCGTAGACCAATAGAGGATCAGGGGAGCGACCCACCGATCAACTCTAAGGTCGTCTCTGGACTACTTACCTTATAGGTAGTAAGTCATGCCATGAACTACCTTATTATTAACGAGGCTGCGCCACACTTCTGGGGTGGAGGCAGGAAGTTAAGCCATAAACTACCTCATTATTAACGAGGCAGCGCCACACTTCTGGGGTGGAGGCTATCTGGGAACCTCACAACTGGGGAGCCCGGTACGCCAACCTTAACTTTTAAGTCTTATTATCTGACTTATCTTTCTCGTTCTTTACTTTATCTTTTCGTTCGTTTGTTCATTCATTCTTTCTCTCTTTCATTCATTTTCTTTTCCTTTCTTTCTTTTGTTTCTTTTCTTTCGTTTGTATTTCATAAATTATTTCTTTCTTAACGTAACTTTTCTATAGTGTGAATTATGTTAGTCACACTTTAGTGCATATAGCACTAACAGACATGAATTCCATATAACACTTAAACATAAACCTAACATAACATGTCAGTTCATGTTACAAACAAATCACATATTTGAACTTACCACATATCATACTTAGACATAATAGTCTATTCATATTGCAGTCAATTAAATATTCGAATTTACTACATAGAACACATAGCACATAACATGACCAGTTCATTTATGTTGCAGTCAATTAAATGTTTGAACTTACTAATACTTGCTAGCATCTCTTTTCTTGCTTCCTTGGTCCGCAGACGTCTCTTCATATCGTCTGGCGCGGATCCCTATAACCGAAATAATAACGGTTATTTTCCATGCTTCTTTCATATATAAAACTTAATAAAACGTAAAAATTCTATGTTTCATTTCTCGATCATAAATTTAAGGATCTAATATCCAATTTATAACTTTTCTGCTAACTTTCAGTAAAATTACTATTTTACCCTGAACTTTTGGTAAAATTACCATTTTGCCCCTAATGGGTCTTTGAGTCATATCATTCTCATTTTATTGCTTAAACTGGATCTTCTAAGCTCAAAAATCATCAAATAATTTTTCTTGAGCTTTACTAAATTTTTTTTACGGCCTTATTTACCATAATTTCTTGGTTTACTATTTACCGACCTTCGGGTGGTACTATTCTGACTCTCGAGCGTTAATGCTCTTTCTCGGGTCTAGGTCACCGAAAGGGCTCGGGTTTCCATCCCGACCACGTTTTTACCCTTCGGTTCTTAAAATACTCTTCTGTGCCGTTTTCAAAATTTCGGCAGCATTTCCACTTAATTTTTGGGTTCCCGGCGTTTAGGAAACGCCTCGAAACCATCTAACCTAGTTCTATTCTACCACATACTATACCAAAGCCTATATTTTTATGTAAAAACTCAACTTTTTACTTAAAAATCTTTACATTTTTCACTTTTTCTCATTTGACTATTTTCCATATACATAGTCCATTTTTCTTACAATTTCACAATGCAGAATACATAATTCATATATACTCATTCCAAAAACATTAATTTCAGGAATGGAGGGACCGAAGTCACTACCGGAATCGTTCCACTGGTGATCGAACGAACTGTTCAATTTCGTGCGGACAAACTTTAATTCTCCGTTCTTTGCCTTTGAGACTCCGTTTTGCAATTCTGACATCGCGGATGTGTTCGGAACGTCGAAAATAGGCCAACGGGCCATTCTTAAATTTTTGGTCTCCGGTCGCCGTTGACCGGCGTTGACTCGCCGTTGACCGGCGGTTGACGGCGGCGACGGTGGCAAATAAGTAGCCCATCTTGAAGAATTCGATGACAGGAATCCATTGGTGGCCTCAATTTCATGTTTGGAGGCCCCTATCACCGGAAAATTCCCTCGAAAACCACGGTCACTGCGGCGACGATGGAACTCCGCCGTGCCGGAATTTTTTCCCAAAATTGGTTGAGGGCTTTTGCTCCCCTCAGCCTTGCGGTCATTTCTGCACCAACGGCGTACTTCAACTCGGCCGGAATCGGGCGTTTCAACGGTGGCTCCACGGCGGTGTTTCACCGACTTTTTCGAAGCTTGGGCGGCGCGATTCCGCCGGTGTTGAGGCAATCGGTGGCATGGGTTTTGATCCTCTCTTCACCACGAAACTTTTGGGACCAGTTTCGTGGCAAACGGTGGCCGGACGGCGGAGATATCGGCGATCGAATTTCTCGGCTCCGGCGGCATTCAAGCGGCGCGTGCGGCGGCGTGCGGCGGCCGTTCCTTCGAGTCGACCCACCGTTGGACTCAGCTCGGCGAGAGCTTTCCGATGACACCGGCGGTGTCGAAAATGGACACCGTTTCCGATGGTTGGTTACTGTTCATTTTCGGGTAAGGGGAGGAAAGAGAAAATAAGAGAAAGTTATGGGCTTGTTTTTGAAATTTCTGATTTTTTTTGCCCTTTATATACTTTTTCGCCCAAAATTTCAACATGGGCTATCCTGACTAATTTGGGCGTCCTGAATTCAAATATATCAGTTTTATTTTCATCTGAGGTCATCTTGACCAGTTTCCGGTACTGTGAATTCTCGATCAAAAATTACGTTTGTGCTCAATTAGCTAATTTGAGCATACAAATAGGCTATACTGACTAATTTGGACGTGCTGAATCCAAATTTATCAGTTTCAACTTCATTCGAGGTCATCTTGATCAGTTTTCAGGATCTGTGTGACCCCGTCTCGAAAAACATGTCAGGTGCCTGATTGACTAATTTGGGCATCCTGAGTCTAAATATATCAGTTTCAGGCCAAGAAATTGTCATCTTGACCCTTATCCCGATACTGCGCACCTCCCAACAAAATCTACATTTTGTGCTCAAATGACTAATTTTGAGCATTCTGATTCTAAATATATCAGTTTCATATCAAGAAAATGTCATTTTAACCAATTTCTTGATACTGCATATTTCCTCATCATCACAGTAGGTCACTTCAAGAAGGCTTGCCGGGAATTCCTAGCCGCCAAGGGCAAGGAAGGTAAGGAACTTCATTACTTAGAAGCGTGTTTGGTGGAAGAATCGAAAGACACTTGGGTCATTGATTCGGGCGCCACTAATCATGTTTGTGTTTCTATGCAGGGGTTCGTGGAAACGAGAAGTCTACATGATAGGAGCCTCTCGTTGCGGACTGGAGATGGTAGCTTTGTGGTGGCTGAAGCAGTGGGAGATGTTCACCTTTATTTTGATCAATTTAGGTTTATTTTATTGAAAGACTGTTTTTATGTTCCTAATTTTAGGAGGAACCTTATATCGGTAGCTTGTTTAATAAAGGATTCTTATTCAGTTTCTTTTAGTAAAAGAGTTGATATTCGTAGAAATAAGTTTTTTATCTGTTCTGGATGGATGGATGGAAACCTATATTTGATCAGACCAAAGATGTACTCACTGCTTGACACTGAATTAATTGATAACTCTAAAAGGTTGAAAGTTTCTCACTCTAACAAGGTGTATCTTTGGCATTTAAGACTTGGTCATATTAATCAGGATAGGATTCAAAGATTGGTGAAAGACGGTCCTCTGGAATCTCTGGAGGAGGTACGACTTCCCCAATGTGAGTCTTATCTAGAGGGTAAGATGACTAAGAAGTCTTTTGGAGCTAAGGGTACAAGGGCTCAGGAGCTCTTAGAAATTGTGCACACTGACGTATGTGGCCCCATGAACTTCACAGCACGAGGAGGGTTCGAGTATTATGTCTCTTTTATAGATGATTACTCGAGGTATGGATATGTGTATCTGATGCACCGCAAGAGCGAAACCTTTGACAAGTTCAAAGAGTATCGTGCGGAAGTGGAAAAGCAATTGGATAAATCCAGAAAGACACTTCGATCTGATCGAGGTGGCGAATATTTCTCCGATGAATTTCTAGGACATCTTGTAGAGAACGGGATATTATCCCAATTGACTGCACCTGGTACTCCACAACAGAATGGTGTAGCCGAAAGGAGAAATAGGACCTTATTGGATATGGTACGGTCCATGATGAGTTATTCAACGCTGCCATTATCATTTTGGGGATATGCTTTAGAAACGGCATGCTATATTCTGAACCAAGTTCCGAGCAAATCAATTCCTAGAACTCCGTATGAATTGTGGCGTGGCAGGAAGCCCTCCCTTGGACATATGAGAATATGGGGCTGCCCGGCACATGTACTGGATAGGGATGCGAAGAAGTTGGAACCTAGATCAGAATTGTGCATGTTTGTAGGGTATCCAAAAGGAACTAAAGGAGGTTTGTTCTATAACCCGAAGGAACAAAAAGTCATTGTTTCAACCCATGCGACATTCTTGGAGGAAAGTCACATGAATGACTTTAAACCTCGAAGCAAAGTAGTGCTAGAGGAGTTATCAGGTGAAAAAACTACTCCACAGATTTCGGTCTTGGACGCAAGTCCGAGTTCCAGTGAAAGACCTGCCGACGATCAACAATTTAGGGTGCCTCGTCGTAGTGGGAGGGTTTTTAAGAAACCTAATTTCTTTATGTATGATGCTGAGGTATACCAGGCCGAGGCTCATGAGCATGAGGAAGATCCGGTCACATATGATGAAGCTGTAAAGGATGTTGATTCTAAATCTTGGAAACATGCTATGAACAATGAGATGGATTCTATGAAATCCAACTCTGTTTGGGAACTTGTAGATTTGCCGGATGGGATAAAACCCATTGGATGCAAATGGGTCTACAAAAGAAAGAAGGATACGGAAGGGAGAGTGGAAACTTTCAAAGTTAGACTGGTTGCAAAGGGATACACGTAAAAGGATGGAATCAATTACGAGGAAACCTTTTCGCCTGTTGCTATGCTGAAGTCTATCCGTATTCTTCTGTCCATTGCTGCGGCTCTCGATTACGAGATCTGGCAAATGGATGTCAAGACGGCATTCTTGAATGGCCATCTTGAAGAGTGTATCTATATGATACAGCCCGAAGGGTTCGTAGCGAAAGGCCAAGAAAGGAAAGTCTGCAAGTTGCTTAGATTCATTTATGGATTAAAGCAGGCATCCCGCTCATGGAACCAGAGGTTTGATCAAGCGATTAAGACATTAGGTTTTGAGCAGAACGTTGATGAATCTTGTGTTTATAAACGTATTAAGGATGGAAAAGTGGTCTTTCTGATACTCTATGTCGATGATATACTACTCATTGGGAATGATGTAGGGAACTTATCATCGGTCAAGCTTTGGTTACACCAACAGTTTGACATGAAGGACTTGGGAGAAGCCAATTATGTTCTAGGCATTCGTCTCTTCAGAGATCGAAAGAACAAAATGATAGCGTTATCCCAAGCTTCATACATAGATAAAATAATTGACAAATATGCAATGCTAGAGGCAAAGAAAGGCTCACAACCTTCTATTGCCGGTCTAACTCTTTCATTGGATGACTGTCCCAAGACATCGGAAGAAAGAGAGCGTATGAGTAAGGTCCCTTATGCAACCGCTGTGGGTAGCCTTATGTACGCTATGCTTTGCACTCGCTCGGACATATGTTTTGCAGTAGGTATGGTGAGTCGATATCAAGCGAATCCTGGAACCAAGCACTGGCAAGCAGTAAAGCATATACTCAAGTATCTTAAGAGAACGAGGGATTATATGCTGGTGTATTCTGGAGGGGACCTAACACCCGTAGGATACACGGACTCAGACTTCCAGACTTATAAGGATTCGAGGAAATCGACATCTGGATCAGTGTTTTTATTCAGAGGAGGCGCCATTGTGTGGAGGAGCATGAAGCAGGGCTGCACAGCTGACACTACTATGGAGGCTGAGTATGTGGCTACGGCTGAGGCATCTAAAGAAGCGGTTTGGCTCCGCAAGTTCTTTAGAGACCTTGAGGTCATTCCGGGTGTTGACAAGCCTATCACACTTTACTGTGATAATACAGGGGCTATTGCCAACACAAGGGAATCTCGGCACCACAAGAGGACCAAGCACATCGATCGGAGATATCATATTATTAGAGGGCATGTGGAGACACGACAAGTGGATGTATGTAAGATCGTGTCCGAGGACAACATCGCTGATCCCTTTACTAAGACTTTGGTGGCTAGAAGCTTTGAGAGGTATGTAGAGGTGATGGGGATGCGTAACATGGCACATCTGCTGGTTTAGGGCAAGTGGGAGATTGTTAGGAAATGCCCTAAGTATTAGAGACATTTTGATGTATTTATTTTGAACTGGATAATAAAATTATACATAGAGGTTATTCATTACATTGCTATCTGTCCTTGTCTTATTTACATGTTAAAGTAAATGTGAGCAAATATGGCTCACTGACTGCTTGTGTTAAAACTGTTAGAATGTTGCATGCAATGGACTTTTGTATGCGAGAAGACAATGTTCTAAAGTTAGCAGTCTAAACTATGGTCTGTAGTCTATGGGGTTAGACCGAGCATCTAACTCATGTAAAGACTAATATGCTGTCTAAAGCCTTAGAGGGGACGGTTTGTCTTAACTGTCTAGAGCTGGACTCCCAAGGAGAGACATGGATATGTTGCTCGGTGGTGACATATTAGACCGGGACTAAAGTGTGATTGATCTACGTAGTCCGCTATGAGTGGATCAATCTGCTTTTGATGTTCATTGTGCAATAACCTTAATCCTGAGTAAATGAACTACTTCATGTATATGACTTGTGTACTTTGATGTTCCAAATGCTAAAGCGTCTCAGAGGTAGTAAGCTTATAGACCGGATCGTTGGGTGCATAACTTGTATACGATGAAGGGTTTGTTTGTAGATATCGGAATCATAGCTCTGAGGAGTTAAGGTATCCTCTTAAAGGCATTATACTGAATGTGAAAATGGACAAGGCCTTGGGTCGTCTGCTGGGCGGATGACTTCTTATTCACATATGGTGAATAATCATTTTCTTGATTCGGTAGTATAATGGAACTTTAAGATAGCCTGATCAGTAGGATTAAACGGACTTTGACCTAAGGCTGATCATGGATATCATATAAGGGTTTTGCATATATGACAAGGTCATTGGATAGTAGCTCGTCACAGGCTTACGTAATACGGTATATAATTGGGAGCTCAGTTTCAGGTTTATAGTGGTGTGACTCTGAAACTAGTGATCATATGATTGAGTTGTTCGGTAAAGAATGATGATCATATGGAATCACGGGAGCCTGATTATATATGTCCAATCAGTCCCTCTACTAGCTCCACATAATTCCTTAACGTTTGGCAAATTGATTTGTGAATGCTATTGGCTAGTTTATTATGCATGGATGGTGATGACACAGGATTAGGATGGTAGACAAGATTCTCTCCGGTTGGATTCAGATTTTGTTTTGGATAATAGAGTACACAATTATTCAAACTCCAAATAAAGTTGCCATGATTTTATTTGAGATTGGATTGGAGTTGTAAAAAATTATCCATGAGAACAAGAATATGAAACACAACCGTTTTGTGGAATTTGAAATTTGAATTTTGAAATTTGAAATTTGAATTTTGAAATTTGAAATTTGAGTTTTGAATTTGAAATTTGAATTTGAAATTTGAATTTGAAATTTGAATTTGAAATTTAAATTTGAAATTTGAAATTTGAAATTTGAAATTTGAATTTGAAATTTGTATTTGAAATTTGAAATTCAAATTTTGAATCACAGTCCAAGTAGGATTCGAATTTGTTGTGGAAAATCCACAAGGTTTGAAATTCGAATTTGAGTTGGATTTGGAGAGGATAATCTTGTTAGAATCCTACTTGAATTTTGAATCCAAATCCCAACAAATAAGGGACGAAATTTTGAGGATAATCCTCAAGCAAATTTCGGTTTTTGTGGATAGGATTCAAGGGAAAATTCAAGTTTCAATCCTAGTCGAATTTGGATTCTCTCCTTCCCTGAAAAGTGGCCGAAATTAGGGAGAAAATCTCCTAGGAAATTCGGTTATTTTGGATAAGGTTGAGATGAGATTCAAGCTTGAAAATCCTAGTGGAATTTTTGATTCTCCCTTATCCATAATGGACGAAACTTTTGTTGAGATTTTCTCCAAGAAAAATTCGGATTTTTTGGTTGAAAAAGGGAGATAAAATTCTAGTTAAAATCTTGTTTAGATTAGGATTGGATTTATCCTAAGAAAAACCGAATTTTTTGTGGAGATTCTCCCTTGGAAAAATTCGGATTTTATGGTTAAGGATAAGGGAAAATATCTTTTCCTAATCCAATTCAAATTCAGAGAATCACCTCATGCAGGTCTATAAATAGAGGTCCTGCCACTCCAGTTCTCTCAGACCACAGACTCTCAGGTGAGCAGGCTTATTGTTGCATAGCTCATCGTGACAATAAAGTTCTTTAAAGATCTGGGTGGTCGGAAGAAGACTAGCAGTGCTAGCATACCGATCGAGGTTCAGAGTGCCCACACACTCAGCCATTCGGGAATTGGAGAATAGTAGAGAAGGCTAGTTGGTTGAAGCCTCCGGTCATTCTCCTCCTGCAAGATTGGTGTCCTTGAGGTATGAGTTTTAATTGTTGTTGGTTTATTGTATATGGCATCATGAGATATTTAACGATCTAAAAATTTTTATTGTTCCGCTGCGCCACTCTGATACGTTTTTACCGATTTATTTTCCTACAATCAGTCCCTCTACTAGCTCCACATAATTCCTTAACGTTTGGCAAACTGATTTGTGTATACTATTGGCTAGTTTATTATGCATGGATGGTGATGACACAGGATTAGGATGGTAGACAAGATTCTCTCCGGTTGGATTCAGATTTTGTTTTGGATAATAGAGCACACAATTATTCGAACTCCAAATAAAGTTGCCATGATTTTATTTGAGATTGGATTGGAGTTGTAGAAAATTATCCATGAGAACAAGAATTTGAAACACAACCGTTTTGTGGATTTTGAATTTGAAATTTGAATTTGAAATTCGAATTTGAAATTTGAAATTCAAATTTTGAATCACAGTCCAAGTGGGATTCGAATTTGTTGTGGAAAATCCACAAGGTTTGAAATTTGAATTTGAGTTGGATTTGGAGAGGATAATCTTGTTAGAATCCTACTTGAATTTTGAATCTAAATCCTAAAAAAAGTGGATGAAATTTTTGAGTATAATCCTCAATGGAATTTCGGTTTTTGTGGATAAGGTTCAAGGGAAAAATTCAAGTTTCAATCCCAGTTGAATTTGGATTCTCTCCTCCCTGAAAAGTGGCAGAAATTTTGGAGATAATCTCCTAGGAAAATTAGGTTATTTTGGATAAGGTTGAGATAAGATTCAAGCTTGAAAATCCTAGTGGAATTTTGATTATTCCTTATCCTAAAAGTGACCGAATATTTGGAGAAGATTTTCTCCTAGGAATTTCGGATTTTTTGGTTGAAAAAGGGAGATAAAATTCTAGTTAAAATCTTGTTTAGATTTGGATTGGATTTATCCTAAGAAAACCGAATTTTATTGTTGGATTTTCCCATGGAAAAATTTGGATTTTTTGGTTATGGATAAGGAAGAAAATCTTTTCCTAGTCCAATTCGAATTCAGAGAATCATCTCATGCAGGTCTATAAATAGAGGTCCTGCCACTCCAGTTCTCTCAGACCACAGACTCTCAGGTGAGTAGGCTTATTGTTGCACAGCTCATTGTGACAATAAGTTCTTTAGAGATCTGGGTGGTCGGAAGAAGACTAGCAGTGCTAGCATACCGATCGAGGTTTAGAGTGCCCACACACTCAGCCATTCGGGAATTGGAGAATAGTAGAGAAGGCTAGTTAGTTGAAGCCCCCGGTCATTCTCCTCCTGCAAGATTGGCGTCTTTGAGGTGTGAGTTTTCATTGTTGTTGGTTTATTGTATATGGCATCATGAGATATTTAACGATCTAAAAATTTTTATTGTTCCGCTGCGCCACTCTGATACATTTTTATCGATTTATTTTCCTACAATCCAAATCTAAACAACATTTTAACTAGAATTTTATCTCCCTTTTTCAACCAAAAAATCCAAAAAATCAAAGGAGAAATCTCCACCAAGATTTCGGCCACTTTTAGATAAGGAAAAATCAAAATTCCACTAGGATTTTCAAGCTTGAATCTTATCTCGTCCTTATCCAAAATAACCAAAAATCTCCTAGGAGATTTACTCCATAAATTCGGCCATTATCAGGGAAGAGAGAATCCAAATTCAACTGGGATTGAAACTTGAATTTTTCCTTGAACCTTATCCACAAAAATCTGAAAATTCATTGAGGATAATCCTCAAAATTTTCGTCCATATTTGGTAAGGATTTGGATTCAAAATTCAAGTAAGATTCTAACAAGATTTTCCTCTCCATATCCAACTCAAATTCGAATTTCATTCCTTGTGGATTTACCACAACAAATTTAAATCCCACTTGGACTGCGATTCAAATTTTGAATTTGAATTTCAAATTTCAAATTCAAGTTTCAAATTTCAAATTTTAAATTTGAATTTCAAATTCAAATTTCAAATTCGAATTCAAATTTCAAATTTCAAATTCAAATTTCAAATTTCAAATTTCAAATTTCAAACTTCAAAATTCAAATTTCTAAATCCACAAAACAGTTGTATTTCAAATTCTTGTTCTCATGGATAATTTTCTACAACTCTAATCCAATCTCAAATAAAATCATGGCAACTTTATTTGGAGTTCGAATAATTGTGTACTCTATTATCTGAAACAAAATCTGAATCCAACAGGAGAGAATCTTGTCCACCATCCTAATCCTATGTCAACACCATCCATGCATAATAAACTAGTCAATAGCATACACAAATCAATTTTGCCAAACGTTAAGGAATTATGTGGAGCTAGTAGAGGGACTAATTAGACATATATAATCGGGCTCCCGTATATCCATATGATCATCATTCTTTACCGAACAATTCAATCATATGATCACTAATTTCAAAGTCACACCACTATAAACCTAAAACTGAACTTCCAATTATATATCGTATTCCGTAAGCCTGTGACAAGCTATCGTCCAATGACCTTGTCATGTATGCAGAACCCTCATATGATATCCATGATCAGCCTTAGGCCAAAGTCCATTTAATCCTACTGATCAGGCTATCTTAAAGTTCCATTATACTATCGAATTAAGAAAATGACTATTCACCATATGTGAATAAGAAGTCATCACCCTGTAGACGACCCTAGGCCTTATCCATTTTTACATTCAGTATAATGCCTTTAAGAGGATATCCTTAACTCTTCATTAGAGCTATGATTCCAATATCTGTAAACGAACCCTTCATCGTATTCAAGTCATGCACCCAACAAACCAGTCTATAAGCTTACAACCTCTGAGACGCTTTAGCCATTGGAACATCAAAGTACACAAGTCATATACATGAAGCTGTCCTTTTACTCAAGATTACGGTTACTGCACAATGAACGTCAAAAGCAGATCGATCCACTCAAAGTAGAGTTCGTAGATCAATCACGCTTTAGTCCCGGTCTAATATGTCACCACCAAGCAACATATCTATGTCTCTACTTAGGAGTCCAGCTCCAGACAGTCAAGACAAACCGTCCCCTCTAAGGCTTTAGACAACATAATTGTCTTAACAGGAGTTAGATGCTCAGTCTAACCCCATAGACTACAGACCATAGTTTAGACCGCTAACTTTAGAACATTATCTTCTTGTATACAAAAGTCCATTGCATGCAATGTTCTAATAGTTTAACACAAGCAGTCAGTGTGCCATATTTGCTTACATTTACTTTAACATGTAAATAAAACGAGGACAGATAGCAATGTAATGAATAACCTCTATATATAATTTTATTATCCAGTTCAAAATAAATACATCAAAATGTCTCTAATACTTAGGGCATTTCCTAACACTAACAAGGCGTATCTTTGGCATTTAAGACTTGGTCATATTAATCAGGATAGGATTCAAGGATTGGTGAAAGACGGTCCTCTAGAATCTCTGGAGGAGGTATATCTTCCTCAATGTGAGTCTTGTCTTGAGGGTAAGATGACTAAGAGGACTTTTGGAGCTAGGGGTACTAGGGCTTAGGAACTCTTAGAAATTGTACACAGTGATGTATGTGGCCCCACGAACGTCACAGCATGAGGAGGGTTCGAGTATTATGTCTTCTTTATATATGATTACTCGAGGTATGGATATGTGTATCTGATGCACCGCAAGAGTGAAACCTTTGACACGTTCAAAGAGTATTGTACAGAAGTGGAAAAGCAATTGGATAAATCCGTAAATACACTTCGATCTAATCGAGGTGGCGAATACCTCTTCGATGAATTTCTAGGACATCTTGCAGATAATGGGATATTATCCCAATTAACTACACCTGGTACTCCACAACCGAATGGTGCAGCCGAAAGGAGAAACAGGACCTTATTGGATATGGTATGGTCCATGATGAGTTATTCAACACTGCCATTATCATTTTGGGGATGTGCATTACAAACGGCGTGCTATATTTTGAATCAGGTTCCAAGCAAGTCAATTCCCAGAACTCTATATAAATTGTGGCGTGGTAGGAAGCCTTCCCTTGGACATATGAGAATATGGGGCTACCCGACACATGTCTAGATGGGGATGCGAAGAAGTTAGAACCAAGAACAGAATTGTGTACGTTTATAGGGTATCCTAAGGGAACTAAGGGAGGTCTGTTCTATAACTCGAAGGAACAAAAAGTCATTGTTTCAACCCATGCGACATTTTTGGAGGAAAATCACATGAATGACTTTAAGCCTTGAAGCAAAGTTGTGCTGGAGGAGTTATCGAGTGAAAGAACTGATCCACAGGTTTCGGTCTTGGACGCAAGTTTGAGTTCCGGCGAAAGACCTTGAGACGATCAACAATTTAAGGCACCTCGTCACAGTGGAAGGGTTTCGAAGAAGCCTAATTTCTCATGTATGATGCTGAGGTATACCAGGCCCAGGCTCATGAGCATGAGGATGATCCGGTCACCTATGATGAAGTTATAAATGATGTTGATTCTAAATCTTGGAAACAGGCCATGAACAATGAGATGGATTCTATGAAATCCAACTCTGTTTGGGAACTTGTAGATCTGCTGGATGGAATAAAACCGATTGGCTGCAAGTGGATCTACAAAAGAAAGAAAGATGTGGAAGGGAGAATGGAAACTTTCAAAGCTAGACTGGTTGCAAAGGGGTACACGTAAAAGGCTGGAATCGATTACGATGAAACCTTTTCGCCTGTTGTTATGCTGAAGTCTATCCGTATTCTTCTGTCCGTTGCTGCGGCTCTCGATTACGAGATCTGGCAAATGGATGTCAAGACGGCATTATTGAATGGCCATCTTGAGGAATGTATCTACATGATACAGCCCGAAGGGTTTGTGGCAAAAGGCCAAGAAAGAAAAGTCTACAAGTTGCTTAGACCCATTTATGGATTAAAGCAAGGATCCCGCTCATGGAATCAGAGATTTGATCAAGCGATCAAGAAATTTGATTTTGAGTAGAACGTTGATGAACCCTGTGTTTATAAACGTATTAAGGATGGAAAAGTGATCTTTTTGGTACTCTATGTCGATGAGATACTACTCATTGGGAATGATGTAGGGAACTTACCATCAGTCAAGCTTTGGTTGCACCAACAGTTTGACATGAAGGACTTGGGAGAAGCTAATTATGTTCTAGGCATTCGTCTCTTCAGAGATCGAAAGAACAAAATGTTAGTGTTATCCCAAGCTTCATACATAGATAAAATAATTGACAAATATGCAATGCAAGAGGCAAAGAAAGGTTCACAACCTTCCATTACTGGTCTAACTCTTTCATTGGATGACTGTCCCAAGACATCGGAAGAAAGAGATGTTAGGAAATGCCCTAAGTATTAGAGACATTTTGATGTATTCATTTTGAACTGGATAATAAAATTATACTTAGAGGTTATTCATTACATTGCTATCTGTCCTCGTCTTATTTACACGTTAAAGTAAATGTAAGCAAATATGGCTCACTGACTGCTTGTGTTAAAACTGTTAGAACGTTGCATGCAATGGACTTTTGTATGCGAGAAGACAATGTTCTAAAGTTAGCAGTCTAAACTATGGTCTGTAGTCTATGGGGTTAGACCGAGCATCTAACTCATGTTAAGACTATTATGTTGTCTAAAGCCTTAGAGGGGACGGTCTGTCTTGACTGTCTGGAGCTGGACTCCCAAGTAGAGACATGGATATGTTGCTTGGTGGTGACATATTAGACCGGGACTAAAGCGTGATTGATCTACGTAGTCCGCTATGAGTGGATCAATCTGCTTTTGACGTTCATTATGCAATAACCTTAATCCTGAGTAAATGAACTACTTCATGTATATGACTTGTGTACTTTGATGTTCTAATGGCTAAAGCGTCTCAGAGGTAGTAAGCTTATAGACCGGTTCGTTGGGTGCATGACTTGTATACGATGAAGGGTTTGTTTGCAGATATCGGAATCATAGCTCTGAGGAGTTAAAGGTATCCTCTTAAAGGCATTATACTGAATGTGAAAATGGACAAGGCCTTGGGTCGTCTGCTGGGCGGATGACTTCTTATTCACATATGGTGAATAATCATTTTCTAGATTCGGTAGTATAATGGAACTTTAAGATAGCCTGATCAGTAGGATTAAACGGACTTTGACCTAAGGCTGATCATGGATATCATATGAGGGTTTTGCATATATGACAAGGTCATTGGATGGTAGCTCGTCACAGGCTTACGTAATACGGTATATAATTGGGAGTTCAGTTTCAGGTTTATAGTGGTGTGACTCTGAAATTAGTGATCATATGATTGAGTTGTTCGGTACAGAATGATGATCATATGGAATCACGGGAGCCCGATTATATATGTCCAATCAGTCCCTCTACTAGCTCCACATAATTCCTTAATGTTTGGCAAATTGATTTGTGTATGCTATTGGCTAGTTTATTATGCATGGATGGTGATGACACAGGATTAGGATGGTAGACAAGATTCTCTCCGGTTGGATTCAGATTTTGTTTTGGATAATAGAGTACACAATTATTCGAACTCCAAATAAAGTTGCCATGATTTTATTTGAGATTGGATTGGAGTTGTAGAAAATTATCCATAAGAACAAGAATATGAAATACAACCGTTTTGTGGAATTTGAAATTTGAATTTTGAAATTTGAAATTTGAATTTTGAAATTTGAAATTTGAATTTTGAATTTGAAATTTGAATTTGAAATTTGAATTTGAAATTCGAATTTGAAATTTGAATTTGAAATTTAAATTTGAAATTTGAAATTTGAAATTTGAAATTTGAAATTTGAATTTGAAATTTGAATTTGAAATTTGAAATTCAAATTTTGAATCACAGTCCAAGTAGGATTCGAATTTGTTGTGGAAAATCCACAAGGTTTGAAATTCGAATTTGAGTTGGATTTGGAGAGGATAATCTTGTTAGAATCCTACTTGAATTTTGAATCCAAATCCCAACAAATAAGGGACGAAATTTTGAGGATAATCCTCATGAAAGATTTCGGATTTTGTGGATAAGATTCAAGGGAATATTCAAGCTTCAATCCTAGTTGAATTTGGTTTCTCTCTCCTCCCAAAAGTGGCCGAAATTTTGGATCCCTAATCCTAGGAAATTCGGTTATTTTTGGATAAGGTTAAGATGAGATTTTGCTTGAGAAATCCTAGTGGAATTTTGATTCTCCCTTATCCTAAAAGTGGCCGAAAATTTGGAGGATTTTCTCCTTGTGAATTTCGGATTTTTTGGTTGGAAAAGGGAGATAAAATTCTAGCTAAAATCTTGTTAAGATTTGGATTGGATTTATCTAGAAAAACCGAATTTAATTGTGGAGATTCTCCCTTGGAAAATTCGGATTTTTTGGGTTTGGATAAGGGAAAATATCTTTTCCTAGTCCAATTCAAATTCAGAGATTCACCTCATGCAGGTCTATAAATAGAGGTCCTGCCACTCCAGTTCTCTCAGACCACAGACTCTCAGGTGAGCAGGCTTATTGTTGCACAGCTCATCGTGACAATAAAGTTCTTTAGAGATCTGGGTGGTCGGAAGAAGACTAGCAGTGCTAACATACCGATCGAGGTTCAGAGTGCCCACACACTCAGCCATTCGGGAATTGGAGAATAGTAGAGAAGGCTAGTTGGTTGAAGCCTCCGGTCATTCTCCTCCTGCATATTGGTGTCCTTGAGGTATGAGTTTTAATTGTTGTTGATTTATTGTATATGGCATCATGAGATATTTAACGATCTAAAAAATTTTTTATTGTTCCGCTGCGCCACTCTGATACGTTTTTACCGGTTTATTTTCCTACAATTGGTATCAGAGCCATCTCATGACTATGCCATGTATATAAATTAAACAATTACTTAGTCTTTTTATTTATGTATGGATTTGATATTTAGAGAGTGGCATTCTAGGGTTCTTTTATGTTGTTATCATGTATTATGTATAAAGTATGTGGTTATTTTAATTTTTTGAATTATTATAAGCATGCTTGTTTATACCGGTTATGGTTCCTTAGAATTTAGAAAAATTGTATCTAGGAATTTTTTATGTAACCATGGGAGCAGTTTATTAACACTGTAATTTTCCCATGGATATTAATTTTTGTCTCTTAGAATTTTTATGGATAGAATTTTGTACACCGGAAACGGTTTAGGATTTTTTATGTAATTATTCTTGGAGGAGATTGAAGATTGAAGACCGTAATTTATTTTTCCCAAAAGTTAAATTTAATTTAAAGATTGAAATTTTGATTGTGTGGAAAATTTCAATTTAATTGGGATTCAAATTAATTTTTGGAGATCCTAATAAGTAAATTGGAATATGGCACGAAAATCGAGACACGACCCCTCAGGATAGGCCGAAAAACCTTGGTGGGGCTGCAGCCCCTGCCCTCAGGCAGGATGGGGCTGCGGCAGCCCCTGTGCAGGCCCACACCACCCACGGCCGCAGGCTCTGCCTGCAGCCAGGGATGGCCGTGGCCTGCCCAAGGCTGGCCACAGCCTGGGCGTGCAGCCTCTGGCTGCAGGTGCTGCCTGCAGCCTGCCGGCTGCTGCGCCCAGTCTGGGCGTGCAGCCTAGTGCTGCAGGCTTGGCCTGCAGCCCGGCAGGCTGCACAAGGGGCGGCCGTGGGCTGCCAGCCCCTCCGGGGTTGGTGGCTGCCCACGGCGGCTGCCGCCTACGGGGGCGGCGGTCCGACGGTCCAAAAAAATCAGAAAAATTTTGATTTTTAAATTTGAGATTTAATTTTAAATCATGTTTAAAAATATGTAATTAAAAATTTTGAAAATTTTGAAATTACATATTATTACACATGATGTTTAAAATTGTTTAAAAATTTAAATTTGAAGTTTAAATTTGAAATTCGAATTTGGAATTTGAATTTGAAATTTAAATTTTTGGAGATTTAAATTTTAAATAATTCTTGGGATGAGAAATAAATGGAGAGGCTACATAAAGATGGATACAAGAAGACGGAACAAAATTCAAGACCCAAAGAATGCTTTGGATGGAATTTTATAATCTTTATTTTCTTTGTTCTAGGATGGAACCATGGCTTGGTTATTCTGTCAATTATTTTTCTGTGATATATCATGGATGTATAAATATGTATTGATAGATGTTTTGTATGCATATTTGATAACATGTCATATAGGATAGGTGAGTGCCGCTCATACTATATTGATCATACATAATTTGTCAAAACTTGCATGTTTTTCAAAATATTGAGTGGGAGAGGGTTTCAAACAAAACCCACGGCCTCCATTGTTGATCCATATGTGAAAGCATGGTAACGCCTCGCGTCAGTTCTGACCTGACCACACCCCTCGGTAGGTGTTTACCGCCGCCGGTATACTAGATTGGATCTCCTATGTGGAAAACGTGTTCGGGTGCGATCCTATTCATGACCACCCCTCGGTGGCTTGGTAGGACGTGGATCGGGCTACGTAAACAATGGTTATACACTCAAGACTTGTTTAGTTATTAACCTTCCCTAGAAGCTCTGTTAACTAAACTGGTGGCCAAATAAGCGGTTATTAATATATGTCTTAACCTTGGAGGATTTAAGGTAACATATATTAATTGGACGGGGTCCATGTTCCGGCTATTTGTTCTCATGACCACCCCTCGGTGGCTTGGGGCAATAGGTGCTGAGAATTACCGTTGCAATGCTACATTTTTTTTCAAGTTTCATGTAGGAACATACTTATATGTTTTATTTGCTAAATTATCTGCATATTTGCTTGGGCTTTGTAATGATGTCTAGTATAATTTTATTTCAGTTCAAAATGTCACCGACACCCCTCATTTCGATACTTACTGAAAATAAGTTGAATGGCGACAATTATAAAGAATGGAAAAGAAATCTATTAATAGTTCTCAGCTGCGAGAGACACAAGTTCGTACTGGACGAACCATGCCCACCTGGGCCCAAACCTGACACACCACTTGAGGAGGTCCCGGTTGCCTATAATCGTTGGAGAGAATCCAATGAGATAGCTCGATGCTACATCCTTGCTAGCATGACGAGTGCTTTACAAAAGCAGCATGAGACTTATCAAGTTGCTGGGGAGATCATGGAAAATCTGGAGGACATGTTCGGAGGCCAAGAAAAATTGGCTCGACAGTCCGCTATCACCAGCATTATGAACTCTAAGCAAAAGGCGGGTGCTCCGGTGAAGGACCATATGATCACTCTAATGGGATTCTTCGCTGAGGCTGCCGAGAATGGTGCTGAGTTGGACTATAACACCCAGATCGAGATGGTGTTCAAGACTCTGTCTAAAGATTTTGTGGGGTTTAAGGCCGCATACAATCTGGCGACAAAGGAGTTAGGACTTACTGAGCTCATGAAGCAACTACAGGCTTATGAGCGGATGATCAGGGATGAGGATACGATCCGACCTAAAGGAGAGGCCAATTTGGCGGAATCTTCCAATCCCTCACGGAAGAGGAAGGGGCCAAATAAGAAGCAAGTGGCTTCCAGTTCTTCTAATCCTCCTGTCTCGGACGGGAAGAAGAAGAAGAAGAACAAGAAACCGAAGGACCCTAAAAAGTCCAAATGCTTCCACTGTGGGAAGGTAGGTCACTTCAAGAAGGCTTGCCGGGAATTCCTAGCCTCCAAGGGCAAGGAAGGTAAGGAACTTCATTACTTAGAAGCATGTTTGGTGGAAGAATCGAAAGACACATGGGTCATTGATTCGGGCGCCACTAATCATGTTTGTGTTTCTATGCAGGGGTTCGTAGAAACGAGAAGTCTACATGATAGGAGCCTCTCGTTGCGGACTGGAGATGGTAGCTTTGTGGTGGCTGAGGCAGTGGGAGACATTCATCTTTATTTTGATCAATTTAGGTTTATTTTATTGAAAGACTGTTTTTATGTTCCTAATTTTAGGAGGAACCTTATATCGGTAGCTTGTTTAATAAAGGATTCTTATTCAGTTTCTTTTAGTAAAAGAGTTGATATTCGTAGAAATAAGTCTTTTATCTGTTCTGGATGGATGGATGGAAACCTATATTTGATCAGACCAAAGATGTACTCACTGCTTGACACTGAATTAATTGATAACTCTAAAAGGTTGAAAGTTTCTCACTCTAACAAGGCGTATCTTTGGCATTTAAGACTTGGTCATATTAATCAGGATAGGATTCAAAGATTGGTGAAAGACGGTCCTCTGGAATCTCTGGAGGAGGTACGACTTCCCCAATGTGAGTCTTGTCTAGAGGGTAAGATGACTAAGAGGTCTTTTGGAGCTAAGGGTACAAGGGCTCAGGAGCTCTTAGAAATTGTGCACACTGACGTATGTGGCCCCATGAACGTCACAGCACGAGGAGGGTTCGAGTACTATGTCTCTTTCATAGATGATTACTCGAGGTATGGATATGTGTATCTGATGCACCGCAAGAGCGAAACCTTTGACAAGTTCAAAGAGTATCGTGCGGAAGTGGAAAAGCAATTGGATAAATCCATAAAGACACTTCGATCTGATCGAGGTGGCGAATACTTCTCTGATGAATTTCTAGGACATCTTGTAGAGAACGGGATTTTATCCCAATTGACTGCACCTGGTACTCCACAACAGAATGGTGTAGCCGAAAGGAGAAACAGGACCTTATTGGATATGGTACGGTCCATGATGAGTTACTCAACGCTGCCATTATCATTTTGGGGACATGCTTTACAAACGGCGTTCTATATTCTGAACCAGGTTCCGAGCAAATCAATTCCTAGAACTCCGTATGAATTGTGGCGTGGCAGGAAGCCCTCCCTTGGACATATGAGAATATGGGGCTGCCCGGCACATGTACTGGATGGGGATGCGAAGAAGTTGGAACCAAGATCAGAATTGTGCATGTTTGTAGGGTATCCAAAGGGAACTAAAGGAGGTCTGTTCTATAACCCGAAGGAACAAAAGGTCATTGTCTCAACCCATGCGACATTCTTGGAGGAAAGTCACATGAATGACTTTAAACCTCGAAGCAAAGTGGTGCTAGAGGAGTTATCGGGTGAAAGAACTGCTCCACAGATTTCGGTCTTGGACGCAAGTCCAAGTTCCAGTGAAAGACCTGCAGACGATCAACAATTTAGGGTGCCTCGTCGTAGTGCGAGGGTTTCTAAGAAACCTAATTTCTTTATGTATGATGCTGAGGTATACCAGGCCGAGGCTCATGAGCATGAGGAAGATCCGGTCACATATGATGAAGCTATAAAGGATGTTGATTCTAGATCTTGGAAACAGGCTATGAACAATGAGATGGATTCTATGAAATCCAACTCTGTTTGGGAACTTGTAGATTTGCCGGATGGGATAAAACCCATTGGATGCAAATGGGTCTACAAAAGAAAGAAGGATGCGGAAGGGAGAGTGGAAACTTTCAAAGCTAGACTGGTTGCAAAGGGATACACGCAAAAGGCTGGAATCGATTACGAGGAAACCTTTTTGCCTGTTGCTATGCTGAAGTCTATCCGTATTCTTCTGTCCATTGCTGCGGCTCTCGATTACGAGATCTGGCAAATGGATGTCAAGACGGCATTCTTGAATGGCCATCTTGAAGAGTGTATCTATATGATATAGCCCGAAGGGTTTGTAGCAAAAGGCCAAGATAAGAAAGTCTGCAAGTTGCTTAGATCCATTTATGGATTAAAGCAGGCATCCCGCTCATGGAACCAGAGGTTTGATCAAGCGATTAAGACATTTGGTTTTGAGCAGAACGTTGATGAACCTTGTGTTTATAAACGTATTAAGGATGGAAAAGTGGTCTTTCTGATACTCTATGTCGATGATATACTACTCATTGGGAATGATGTAGGGAACTTATCATCGGTCAAGCTTTGGTTACACCAACAGTTTGACATGAAGGACTTGGGAGAAGCTAATTATGTTCTAGGCATTCGTCTCTTCAGAGATCGAAAGAACAAAATGATAGCGTTATCCCAAGCTTCATACATAGATAAAATAATTGACAAATATGCAATGCTAGAGGCAAAGAAAGGCTCACAACCTTCTATTGCCGGTTTAACTCTTTCATTGGATGACTGTCCCAAGACATCGGAAGAAAGAGAGCGTATGAGTAAGGTCCCTTATGCATCCGCTGTGGGTAGCCTTATGTACGCTATGCTTTGCACTCGCCCGGACATATGTTTTGCAGTAGGTATGGTGAGTCGATATCAAGCGAATCCTGGAACCAAGCACTGGCAAGCAGTAAAGCATATACTCAAGTATCTTAAGAGAACGAGGGATTATATGCTAGTGTATTCTGGAGGGGACCTAACACCCGTAGGATACACGGACTCAGACTTCCAGACTTGTAAGGATTCGAGGAAATCGACATCTGGATCAGTGTTTTAGCTCGGAAGAGGCGCCATTGTGTGGAGGAGCGTGAAGCAGGGCTGCACAGCTGACTCTACTATGGAGGCTGAGTATGTGGCTGCGGCTGAGGCATCTAAAGAAGCGGTTTGGCTCCGCAAGTTCTTTAGAGACCTTGAGGTCATTCCGGGTGTTGACAAGCCTATCACACTTTACTGTGATAATACAGGGGCTATTGCCAACACAAGGGAATCTCGGCACCACAAGAGGACCAAGCACATCGATCGGAGGTATCACATTATTAGAGGGCATGTGGAGACAGGACAAGTGGATGTATGTAAGATCGCGTCCGAGGACAACATCGCTGATCCCTTTACTAAGACTTTGGTAGCTAGAAGCTTTGAGAGGCATGTAGAGGCGATGGGGATGCGTAACATGGCACATCTGCTGGCTTAGGGCAAGTGGGAGATTGTTAGGAAATGCCCTAAGTATTAGAGACATTTTGATGTATTCATTTTGAACTGGATAATAAAATTATACTTAGAGGTTATTCATTACATTGCTATCTGTCCTCGTCTTATTTACACGTTAAAGTAAATGTAAGCAAATATGGCTCACTGACTGCTTGTGTTAAAACTGTTAGAACGTTGCATGCAATGGACTTTTGTATGCGAGAAGACAATGTTCTAAAGTTAGCAGTCTAAACTATGGTCTATAGTCTATGGGGTTAGACCGAGCATCTAACTCATGTTAAGACTATTATGTTGTCTAAAGCCTTAGAGGGGACGGTCTGTCTTGACTGTCTGGAGCTGGACTCCCAAGTAGAGACATGGATATGTTGCTTGGTGGTGACATATTAGACCGGGACTAAAGCGTGATTGATCTACGTAGTCCGCTATGAGTGGATCAATCTGCTTTTGACGTTCATTATGCAATAACCTTAATCCTGAGTAAATGAACTACTTCATGTATATGACTTGTGTACTTTGATGTTCCAATGGCTAAAGCGTCTCAGAGGTAGTAAGCTTATAGACCGGTTCGTTGGGTGCATGACTTGTATACGATGAAGGGTTTGTTTGCAGATATCGGAATCATAGCTCTGAGGAGTTAAAGGTATCCTCTTAAAGGCATTATACTGAATGTGAAAATGGACAAGGCCTTGGGTCGTCTGCTGGGCGGATGACTTCTTATTCACATATGGTGAATAATCATTTTCTAGATTCGGTAGTATAATGGAACTTTAAGATAGCCTGATCAGTAGGATTAAACGGACTTTGACCTAAGGCTGATCATGGATATCATATGAGGGTTTTGCATATATGACAAGGTCATTGGATGGTAGCTCGTCACAGGCTTACGTAATACGGTATATAATTGGGAGTTCAGTTTCAGGTTTATAGTGGTGTGACTCTGAAATTAGTGATCATATGATTGAGTTGTTCGGTACAGAATGATGATCATATGGAATCACGGGAGCCCGATTATATATGTCCAATCAGTCCCTCTACTAGCTCCACATAATTCCTTAATGTTTGGCAAATTGATTTGTGTATGCTATTGGCTAGTTTATTATGCATGGATGGTGATGACACAGGATTAGGATGGTAGACAAGATTCTCTCCGGTTGGATTCAGATTTTGTTTTGGATAATAGAGTACACAATTATTCGAACTCCAAATAAAGTTGCCATGATTTTATTTGAGATTGGATTGGAGTTGTAGAAAATTATCCATAAGAACAAGAATATGAAATACAACCGTTTTGTGGAATTTGAAATTTGAATTTTGAAATTTGAAATTTGAATTTTGAAATTTGAAATTTGAATTTTGAATTTGAAATTTGAATTTGAAATTTGAATTTGAAATTCGAATTTGAAATTTGAATTTGAAATTTAAATTTGAAATTTGAAATTTGAAATTTGAAATTTGAAATTTGAATTTGAAATTTGAATTTGAAATTTGAAATTCAAATTTTGAATCACAGTCCAAGTAGGATTCGAATTTGTTGTGGAAAATCCACAAGGTTTGAAATTCGAATTTGAGTTGGATTTGGAGAGGATAATCTTGTTAGAATCCTACTTGAATTTTGAATCCAAATCCCAACAAATAAGGGACGAAATTTTGAGGATAATCCTCATGAAAGATTTCGGATTTTGTGGATAAGATTCAAGGGAATATTCAAGCTTCAATCCTAGTTGAATTTGGTTTCTCTCTCCTCCCAAAAGTGGCCGAAATTTTGGATCCCTAATCTTAGGAAATTCGGTTATTTTTGGATAAGGTTAAGATGAGATTTTGCTTGAGAAATCCTAGTGGAATTTTGATTCTCCCTTATCCTAAAAGTGGCCGAAAATTTGGAGGATTTTCTCCTTGTGAATTTCGGATTTTTTGGTTGGAAAAGGGAGATAAAATTCTAGCTAAAATCTTGTTAAGATTTGGATTGGATTTATCTAGAAAAACCGAATTTAATTGTGGAGATTCTCCCTTGGAAAATTCGGATTTTTTGGGTTTGGATAAGGGAAAATATCTTTTCCTAGTCTAATTCAAATTCAGAGATTCACCTCATGCAGGTCTATAAATAGAGGTCCTGCCACTCCAGTTCTCTCAGACCACAGACTCTCAGGTGAGCAGGCTTATTGTTGCACAGCTCATCGTGACAATAAAGTTCTTTAGAGATCTGGGTGGTCGGAAGAAGACTAGCAGTGCTAGCATACCGATCGAGGTTCAGAGTGCCCACACACTCAGCCATTCGGGAATTGGAGAATAGTAGAGAAGGCTAGTTGGTTGAAGCCTCCGGTCATTCTCCTCCTGCATATTGGCGTCCTTGAGGTATGAGTTTTAATTGTTGTTGATTTATTGTATATGGCATCATGAGATATTTAACGATCTAAAAAATTTTTTATTGTTCCGCTGCGCCACTCTGATACGTTTTTACCGGTTTATTTTCCTACAAGAGAGTGTATGAGTAAGGTCCCTTATGCATCTGCTGTGGGTAGCCTTATGTACGCTATGCTTCATACTCGCCCGGACATATGTTTTGCAGTAGGTATGGTGAGTCGATATCAAGCGAATCCTGGAACTAAGCACTGGCAAGCAGTAAACATATACTCAAGTATCTTAAGAGAACAAGGGATTATATGCTGGTGTATTCTGGAGGGGACCTAACACCCGTAGGATACACAGACTCAGACTTCCAGACTTGCAAGGATTCAAGAAAATCGACATCAAGATCAGTGTTCTTTCTCGGAGAAGGCACCATTGTGTTGAGGAGTGTGAACTAGGGTTGCACAGCTGACTCTACTATGGAGGCTGAGTATGTGGCTACGGCTGAGGTATCTAAAGAAGTAGTTTGGCTCTGTAAGTTCTTTAAAGACCTTGAGGTCATTCCAGGTACTGACAAGCCTATCACACTTCACTGTGATAACACTGGGGCTATTGCCAACACAAGGGAATCTCGACACCACAAGAGGACCAAGCACATAGATCGGAGGTATTACATTATTAGAGGGCACTGCAGATAGGAAAAGTAGATGTATGTAAGATTGCGTCTGAGGACAACATTGCCAATCCCTTTACTAAGACTTTGGTGGCCAGAAGCTTTGAGAAGCATGTAGAGGCGATGGGGATGCGTAACATGGCACATCTACTGGCTTAGGACAAGTGGGAGATTGTTAGGAAATGCCCTAAGTATTAGAGACATTTTGATGTATTTATTTTGAATTAAATAATAAAATTATATATAGAGGTTATTCATTACATTTCTGTTTGTCCTCATTCTATTTACATGTTAAAGTAAATTTAAGCAAATATGACTCACTGATTGCTTGTGTTAAAACTGTTAGAATGTTTCATGCAATGGACTTTTGTATGCGAGATGACAATGTTCTAAAGTAAGTAATCTAAACTAAGGTCTGTAGTCTATGGTGTTAGACTGAGCATCTAACTCATGTTAAGACTATTATGTTTGTTTAAAGCCATGGTAAGGACGGTTTATCTTGACTATCTGGAGCATAGACTCTCAAGTAAAGACATAGATATGTTGCTTGGTGGTGACATATTAGACTGGGACTAAAGCGTGATTGATCTACGTAGTCCACTATGAGTGAATCAATCTGCTTTCGACGTTCATTGTGTAGTAACCTTAATCCTGAGTGAATGAACTACTTCATGTATATGACTTGTGCACTTTGATGTTCCAATGACTAAAGCGTCTCAGAGGTGGTAAGCTTATAGACTAGTTCGTTGGGTGCATGACTTGTATACGATGAAGGGTTTGTTTACAGATATCGGAATCATAGCTCCAATAAGGAGTTAAGGGTATCCTCTTAAAGACATTATATTGGATGTGAAAATGGACAAGGCCTCGGGTCGTCTACTGGGCGGATGACTTCTTATTTACATATGGTGAATAATCATTTTCTTAGTCGGTAGTATAATGGAACTTTAAGATAGCCTGATCAGTAGGATTAAACGGACTTTGACCTAAGGCTGATCATGGATATCATATGAGGGTTCTGCATATATGGCAAGGTTTGGACAGTAGCTTGTCACAGGCTTACATAATATGGTATATAATTGGGAGTTCAGTTTCAGGTTTATAGTGGTGTGACTTTGAAATTAGTGATCATATGATTGAGTTGTTCAGTAAAGAATGATGATCATATGGATTCACGGGAGCCCGATTATATATGTCCAATTGGTCCCTCTACAAGCTCCACATAATTCCTTAATGATTGGCAAATTGATTTGTGTATGCTTATTGGCTAGTTGATTATGTATGGATGGTGTTGACATAAGATTAGGATGGTGGACAAGATTCTCTCCGGTTGAATTCATGTTTTATTTTGGATAATAGAGTACACAATTATTCGAACTGCAAATAAAGTTGCCATGATTTTATTTGAGATTGGATTGGAGTTATAGAAAATTATCCATGAGAACAAAAATTTGAAATACAACTGTTTGTGGATTTTGAAATTTGAAATTTGAAATTCAAATTTTGAATCACAGTCTAAGTGGAATTCGAATTCTTTGTGGATAAATCCACAAGGCTAGAATTCAAATTTGAGTTGGATTATGAAGAGGAAAATCTTGTTTGAATCCTACTTGAATTTTGAATCCCAATCCTAACTAACTTGCATGAAAATATTAAGGAATATCCTCATAGAATTTTTGGTTTTTATGGATAAGGATGCAGGGAAAAATTTAAGTTTCAATCCCAATTAGATTTGGATTCTCTCCTCCCAAAAAGTGGTCGAAATTTTGAGGAAGATCTCTTCTGGATTTTCGGTTTTTTATGGATAAGGATGAGGTAAAATTCAAGCTAGAAAATCCTATTTGGATTTTGATTCTCCTCACACTTTAATAACTGAATCTAGTCATGCTTTTGGCAAAAAGGGGAATCAATTTTTATGAGAGAATGAGGAGATAAAATTCAAGATAAAATCTTATTTGAATTTGGATTGGGTAATCTCAAAAGTGGACCAATTTTTTGGTTGGATAAGGCCATGGAAAATTCGGTTTTTGTGAATGGATAAGGGAGAAAATCTTTTCCTAATCCAATTCAAATTCAGAGGATCACCTTATGCAAGCCTTTAAAAAGAGGTCCTGCCACTCCAGTTCTCTCAGACCACAGACTCTCAGGTGAGCAGGCTTATTGTTGCATAACTCACTGTGACAATAAGTTTTTTAGAGATCTGGGTGGTTGGAAGAAGACTAGCAGCGCTAGCATACCGATCAAGGTTCAGAGTGCTCACACACTCAGCCATTAGGGAATGGAGAATAGTAGAGAAGGCTAGTTGGTCGAAGCCTTCCGACATTCTCCTCCTGTAGATTGGCGTCCTTTGAAGTATGAGTTTAAGTTGTTATTGGTTTATTGTATATGTCATCATGAGATATTTAACGATCTTGAAAAATTTTTATTGTTCTGCTGCGCCACTCTGATATGTTTTTACCCATTTATTTCCTTTAATTCCAAGGAAAATCTGTGAGATAAGGGAAGGGGTTTAAATGAAAAAATTTTCTATGTTTACGGTGGTTTATTGAATCCAAAATTTGTATTGGTAAGTTAAGGAAATAGGGAGGAAATTAGAAGCAAAAAAATTCAATTTCGGTGCTTGAATTTTCGCTAAAACCATGGTTAGGGTTAGGTGAAAAATGGGAAATTTTGTGAGGGCAAATGTGCCTTTAAATGTGGATAAAAACCGAGGGCAAAAATAGGTAAAAACGAACCAAAACATCGTTAGAGACAACTCGATTTATTGGAAAATTTTTACATAAAAAGTTTGTAATTTACGTAAAAATTAGGCCTTACTTTAGTAATTGGCAGGTACTAAGGTTTTGAGGCATTGCCTAAACGCCAGGAACCTAAAAATTAAGCGAAAACACTGTCAAAAATTTTACAACGGTCTGAAGGGTATTTTAGGAAACGAAGGGTAAAATAGGGTTGAGGTTGGAAAACCCAAGCCCCCTCGGTAACCTAGGTCGGGGAAAAGATGATGGATGTTTTCAATATTCGTGAAACGTCCATTTGGAGCCTCAAAACGTAAGAAAATGTGAATGAACGACCGAGGATCAGAATAGTATCATCCGAGGGTTGAGTGAATAGTAACCCAAGCATTTCGGTAGATAATGTCGTAAAAGTTCGATAAGGCCTAAGAAAAATTATTTTATAATTTTTGAGCTTAGAAAACCCCATCAAAACCTTAAAATGAGAATTTTACAACCTAAGATCCCATCAGGAGCAAAATGGTCATTTTGACTAAAAATTTCCAAAATGCTAGAAAAATATCATTACAGCTTTAGAATGATTTAATTAAATTTCTAAAGGCAAAATTTAAGCTTAAAGTCAAAAAAAAAGGGGGGGAAACCCCACTAGGGACGAAATGGTCATTTTATCAAAAGTTAAGGGCAAAATAGTCATTTTGTCAAAAGTTAGGAAAAGTGACATTAAGGCTCGGAATGGTGTCCTAAGGCCTTAATTAAGGTTTTAATGATCAAATTCAAGTTTTTAAATAGTACACGGGTGTGTACTTGGGTAACACGGGCGTATAGTGAGACAGTCAATAACTCGAGAGTTACACGGTCTTGGACACGGCCGTGTACTTATGTATGAATAACGAGTTACATGGCCATGCATTAAAGGAATTTAATGACCTGGGTAGGTACACGACCATGAACACGGCCATGTATCAAGCCGTATATTAAATACAAAAATGAAATATTAGACCCCTAAACGCATCGTTAGGGACCTAGAATTAGAAATTTTATATTTTTATAATATTTTTAAATATTAAATGAATAGAAAAAATTAATCGTGAATTATTTCAGTCATAGGGATCTAACTAAAAGGCGATGAAAGAATGCCAGTTGACCCAAGCAAGGAAACGCTAGCAAGATATCTATAAGTGTCACGGCCCAAAATTTAGACACATGACACGGCAGCCAAATCATAATATCAACCCAAGATTTAAGGAAAAACATTTATTATGAAAAGCAAGTCAACATTATAATTTAGCTAAGCCTAATTATTTATAAGGTAGCATCATAACCACATAATAAAATAAAGTAGAAAATAAATACTTTTTAATGCAGAAACCAAACACAAAATCGGTCTTCAAAAGAAATTACCAACCATCAAATATTCCCAAGCATGAAATTTAAATAACGTGAAATAAAGTCCAAACTTAAAGTCTCATTACATCAGAATGAAAAACAGAAAGAAGAAGATGGAGAAAACAGATAGCATCATCTTCGGTAGAAACGGATAGCTCAATGATTTTCGGAACTGCTATCTCCCGTACCTGGAAGTAGTCATTTCGAAATCACAAAGAAAAAGGGACGTGAGCGCTGGCTCAGTAGGAAAGAAACAAAGGTGGATTAAACAGGTAACATTTAAAAGTATAACATAATATTCGTTTTCAAAAACAATCAACAATTTAAGAATACATGGCATAACAATCATTTCCAAAAAATAATCAACAATTTCGTGAAAACATTTTTAATACAAGTTGTATTCTGCTGAGGACTTAGCGTAGCTGCAATATACGTGCTCCAATATTAAAATAATAAATCATTAAAATAAACCATCATATTTTGAGTGAGAACTTGTCGTAGCTATAATATACGTGCCTCGAATTGAATTATCCTAGATCATCTCGTTACGGTCTAAATAGGCCGAACGGCCCTGCGCAGGTTTAGGGACCTTCCCCCATGGCGTCAACTTTGGGACACACGCATCATTTACAATGATCGTGAACTAGAGCTCAATTATGTTCACCGGATTATTCAAAAGATGGTATTTACCAAGTTATATTACGTCATTAATCAAAACACACCTTAAAATACACATTTATTACAAAACACGTTGCATGCGTTTATTTCCTCAAAAACAGTATAATAATTTCATAAACTGAAAATAGCATGCCATCGATAAAACAGGGAAATTTAAAACACTTGACTACTCTCAGAAAAGACTAGAAAGTCCTACCTTAATTATTGCACAAGCGCTGCAACAACGTGATCCACGAATCAAGCAAGAACGTCAAATAAATCCTATAATCACAACATATGATCAGTCTAGGTCTAGACATAATCATCCAATCATTTTAGTGTGCCACAAAAGGATTTTAAAATGTTTAATAAACATTTGGGATTTAAAATTTGTGAAAAAAAAAAACTCTAAGTTAGGATATTACTGGACATGGGCAGATTGACCTAGGCTGACTGTAAAATCAATATTAATTCATTTTTAATCCCAAAAATTCTAAATTTTTAACATGTTAAACTAGACATCCGTAGCTTTAATTCCATATAATTTTTATAATTTTTAAATATCGTTTGTTTATTCAATTAGGCCAAAATCCGAGGGGTTGTTTTCAGGCATGAAATTTGGGTTTCGGTTTCAGTTCAAAAACTGGCAGTTCTGTCCACCTATCTTAGAAAAATATTTTGACTAGGCCAACGGATGAGTTTGGTTCTGAAATTTTGCAGGCATTAGGGGACATCTTGAATTTAATTTTAGGCTCAAGATTTACTCGAAAATCATTTTTAAAACTCAAGTTATGGCTGACAAAAATTTACTGTTCATATGGTAATTTTCCATATTTCCGTTTTTCCTATCCGAATTTCAATTAGTCTCAAACCAATTCAATTTTCATCCAATGATCATGAAATTTCATGGAGAACCTTATTTATATGTCATTAACACAACCCAAGAATCAAATTGGCAAAAATCATAAAATATTCACATGTGATAATAGGGTTTTTGAAAAGGGATCAATGAGGCAAAATTTTTTAGGGTTTTAGAGAGAGAAATCACACCTTGTTTGTGCTGCACTATTTTTGATGCTTGGTCTCCTTTTTGGCTGAATTTGTGTGAGTGTTGGAGTCTTCAAAACAGTAGGGAAAACAGTGGAGAAAAACCATATAAATTTCGGATTTAAAATCAAAAGGAGAAGGAAGGAAAAAGTTTATTTCTCACCTTATTTTTGTCTCAAAAATTATTGAATCTTTGAGCTGCCTTTAGGTAGGTTTTGCTTGCTGTTTTGGGTGTGTTTTGTGAGAGAAAAATTCAAAGAGGAAAGAAGGGGAGGCTGGCCAAATTTTGAGAGTGAAAGGAAAGGTGAATGAGAGTTAAAAGAGGGTTTTTATACTAGGTTTTTCTTTCCCTTTCTCTTCCTTTCTTGGCCGAATATTTTGAGGAGCAAAAGGGGAAACTTTGTGCTGTTTTGAGACTAGGGTTTTTCTCCCCTTATTTCTCCTCAAGTGACCAAAATTACCCATTAGTATTTAAGGAAAAATAATTTGAATTTTGATTGAGTTTTGACCTAGCTTTTAATTCAAATAAAATCTCTTTTATTTCCTATACTTTAGGGCCGAATTTCTTCTTTTTATTTAAGGGATGAAATTTGAGTTTGAATCCTCCTTGGATTTGTGGGATTTAAATTTTAATTAAAATCCCAAGTAATGGCCGAATATTTTAGGGTTTTTGAAGTTCAAATTGTTGACTTTTTGAGTGGGATTTGACTAGGAAATCCAAAAGATTTTTAATTAATTTTTGGCACACTAATTTTATTTAAATTATATATTGACCCTTAAATAAAATTTAAGGCGTCACAAATATCTACCACTAAAAATAGTTTCGTCCTCGAAACTTTAAGAATTACTCCATACTAAAGAAGAGAATAAGAATATGAATAACTTCTCATTTCATTAAGCAATCTAAATGCACCTTTCAAAACATATAGTGGTATATCTACCACTATGAACAGAGTAAGGTTACAAAACAAACTTAGGTCAACTACATTATATGTACTCTACTGCTTAGCGAACCATTCAGCATGGTTCACGCGCATATCTTTCTCGGTTTCCCATGTGGCTTCCTCTTCACCATGGTTACTCCAAAGAACCTTCACCATGGGTATTGTTTTTGTTCTCAGTTGCTTGACCTTAAGATCCAAAATCTTCACCGGAACCTCGACGTAAGAGACATCTGGTTGGATTTCTACATCATCGGTTGAAATGACTTCGGACTCTGTTCGTGCCCTCTTCCTCAGCATCGATACATGGAAAACGTTGTGCACTCCCAAGGTGTCGAGTAACTTCAGCTCATATGCAACCTTACCAACTCTACGTACGATCTCGAAAGGTCCAATGTAAAGCAGTGCTAGCTTCCCTTTAACTCCGAAATGGGAGATACCTTTCTTCGGTGAAACCTTTAGCAACACAAACTCTCCGACCTCGAACTCTAATGGCTTTCTGCGTTGATCTGCATAGCTCTTCTGTCGACTGTGTGCTGTTAGAAGTCGTTGTTTGATGATGGCAATCTTCTCGTACTGGTCTAGGATCATATCGGGTCCACCCACTGGTGCTTCCTGGTTGTCAACCCAATAGATGGGTGATCGACAAGGCTTTCCGTACAACGCTTCAAAGGGTGCCATTCCGATACTCGCTTGATAACTGTTGTTGTATGCAAACTCTGCCATGTAGAGGTGTTTGCTCCTTTCATCTACAAGATCAAGAACGCAGGCACGTAGCATATCCTTGAGAATCTGTATGAGACGCTCCGACTGACCATCTGTCTGCGGATGAAAAGCGATACTGAAGTTCAGTTCTGTGCCTAGAGCTTCCTGTAGACTTTGCCAAAAGTAAGCATTGAATCGCGTATCACGATCAGAAACGATCACTGAAGGGACTCCATGCAATCTGACTATGTTCCTCATGTAAAGCTCGGCTAGCTGGTTCCTGCTGTAAGTCGTCTTGAACGGGATGAAGTGCGCGGTCTTCGTGAGACGATCTACAACTACCCAGACTCCATCAGATCCATCATATACTCTCGGTAAGCCAGTTAAGAAGTCCATTCCTATACTATCCCACTTCCACCGAGGTATTGGAAGTGGTTGGAGCAGACTTGCGGGTCTCTCCCGTACTGCCTTTACTTTCTGACACGTCAAATAATTGGCCACGAAGTTCTTCACATCTAACTTCATACCTCTCCACCAAAGCTGCCGTCTTAGGTTTTGATACATCTTGTTTCCACCTGGGTGCATGGCGAACCTCGACTGATGAAACTCTGACATGATCTCCTGTATAAGCTCTGGGATGTGTGGCACTGCTAAGCGACCCTCGTTGTAAAGAATTCCACTGGCGTCCATCGACCACTCTGCAACATGCTTGCACTTTATCAATTTATCTCGGATGTCAACAAAACGTGTATCTGCCAACTGATTCTCCTTGATCCTCTGCACGTAGTCTGGTTTCATCACTAAGTTGTACAACACTGGGTGACCCTGAACTTCGCTAAAATGAACCTGATAAGTTGTAAGAACTCTGTCCTTTTCCCACTCATCTATCTGCATAGCCATTATAGAAGCATCATGATCAAGATTGGGAGCTGCCTCTTTTTTTCTACTTAGTGCATCTGCAACCACGTTTGCTTTACCCGGATGGTACTCGACTTGGAAGTCGTAGTCTTGCATGTATTCTACCCATCTTCTCTGGCGCATGTTGAGATCTTTCTGTGTAGCTAGGTATTTCAAACTCTTGTGATCTGAAAACAGTCTAAAACTGGCACCATACAGATAACAACGCCAAATCTTAAGCGCGAACACTACTGCAGCTAACTCTAGATCGTGTGTAGGGTAGTTTCGTTCATGTTGTTTCAGCTGTCGTGAGGCATAAGCGACAACTCGATTCTGTTGCATCAAAACTGCTCCAAGACCTTGATGGAAAGCATCGGTGTAGACGTCATATACTTGATCCTGATCTGGAATGATAAGGATAGGTGCAGAAGTCAAACGACTCTTTAACTCCTGGAAAACTGACTCACAGCTGTTGTCCCAAACGAAAGGTACATCCTTCTTTGTCAGATTGGTGAGGGGAGCGGCGAGCTTGCTGAAGTCCTGTACAAAACGTCGATAATATCCCGCTAAGCCCAAGAAGCTTCGGACCTCTGGAACATTCTTCGGTCGTTCCCACTTAAGAATCGCTTCAACCTTGGATGGATCAACTGATATACCATCTCCTGAGATGATATGCCCGAGAAACTTAACCTCTGTCATTAAAAACTCACATTTTTCTTTCTTGGCATACAACTGATGTTCACGAAGAGTCTGTAAAACTATACTGAGACGCTGTGCATGATCTTCACGAGTTCGGGAGTAGATGAGGATGTCATCGATGAATACGATGACGAACTTATCAAGAAAAGATCGGAAGACTCTATTCATCATATCCATGAAGGCTGCTGGCACGTTTGTCAAACCGAAAGGCATTACTAAGAACTCATAACTGCCATACCTTGTTCAGAACGCTGTCTTCAGGATATCCTCCTCTCTAACATGAAGCTGATGATAACTGGATCTCAAATCAACCTTAGAGAAGAAACAAGCTCCACCCAACTGATCGAACAAGTCTTCTATACGTGGTAATGGATACTTATTTTTGATGGTCATACTGTTGAGCTTTCTGTAGTCCACACAGAGACGTAGCGAACCGTCGGCTTTCTTCACAAAAAGGACTGACGAACCCCAAGGTGAGTTACTGTCTCGGATAAAGCCCAGCGATTTTAACTCATCCAGCTGCTTGCTCAACTCTTTCATCTCTAGAGGTGCCATACGATACGTAGCAGAAGCAAAAGGAGCTGTTCCAGGAACTAAGTCGATACGAAACTCTATTTCTCAATGAGGCGGTAAACCTGGAAAAGCTTTTGGAAAAACATCTAGAAAACTATCGACAACAGGTATAGGTTGGGTACTCTTTTCGGAACTAGATCCTTCTACTGCATACAAGGATAAGAAGCAAAAAATACCCTGTCTACTCTTCGACACTAACCTCAGAGCAGATCTATCAGTATCTAAAACTAAGCTTAACTGATAGGACACTACATGTCTGAAATCAGTTGTAAAGATAACGCGACGATTACGATAATCAAGCATAATCCCATATCGGGAAAGCCAGTCATATCCCAGAATAACATCATAAGCAAACATAGGCAATTACCACAAGTGATGCCTCCAAACAAACATCCCCAACATAAACATAGGCTTGACACCCATCACTAACAGTAGTCGTGCCCAACAGGGATTTCACACATAAGGGAGAGTCAAGATTTTGCAGTTTTAAACCAAGTGAACGAGCATAATGTTGGGCTATAAAAGAGTGTGTAGCCCCGGTGTCAAACAAAACATGTGCATATATACCAAAGATAGGAATTATACCATCTAATGCAGTCGGTGTATGATCTATCTCCATGCTGTCAGCTCCAAGAGCGTGTACCTGTGGTGCCTTACCACGATTTTGAGCTGTATTCCCTCGCTGAGAGCCCGTACTCTGACCCTGTGGTGGTGGTCTTTGATAACTCGACACTGGGAACTGCTGTAGCAGTGTAGCATGTGGAGCATAAGGTGCAGTGTACTGGCTCGTGCGCTGAGGTTGATAGGGAGCCGGAAGCTGAGGGCGCTGTGACTGCGAAGACTGGGAAGTAAACTATTGCCTCTGTGGAAGACCATTCTAATTCCGCTGATGATGATGTCTATGAGCATTGTCTCTTGGCTATCTCTTCAGGCAGACATTTCTTTTGTGTCCTTCATCACCACACTCGAAGCAGGTAATCACATTCACCCAACCTTGTCGCTGTCCAGAAAACTGACGAGAACCCGATCCCTGAGACTGCTGGTTCTTCTGGTAAGGAGTCTGCGGCTTGTGCTGAGGCTTGTTACGGATTGGTCCAGACTTGTTTCTATCACGAGCTTCAAGGAACTCCTTGTCGCCCTCTTCCACTGTCAACGCCTTAGCAACTATCTGCTGGTAGCTATCCCTGATCTGGAATGATTGTACACCCCTCTTCACATAGAGGCTAAGCCCTTCCTCAAAGCGGAGACACTTAGTAGCTTCATCCAAAACCTGATTCTTCGCATACCGGGCCAACTCGGTGAACTTGGCTTCATATTCCCGCACTGACATAGACCCTTACTTCAAACGGACGAACTCCCTAGCTTTTCTATCGCGGAACTGAGCTGAAAAGAAACGCTCGTGAAAACGCTCCTCGAAAACTGTCCAAGAAGACCTCTGCTCCTCTGTCAAACCATCCTCGATACTAGCCCACCAGGTAGAGGCTAGACCCACCAGTTTGTTGGAAGCAAACTCAACCCAGAACTCTGTGGGTATGGCGGTCAACTTTAGCTGCTTGCGAATGGCATCAAACCAGTAGTCGGGATCCATCTCTGTGCCCATGCCGTCGAAAGTGGGTACGTGAGGCTTAAAGAAAAGAGTTAGGGCTGCCTGTTTAGGATGTATCATAGGCTGAGTAGGTACTGCTCCAGAGGTAGGGTTTCCGGTGGTAGGCGTTTGTTGAGGAGTCTGAGAAGAACTCCCCGCTCTCTGGGTCTCATTAGGAACAACATTGGCTACAGGAGCTAGGTTAGGTGTTCCAAAAGGTAAGACGGTGACGAGAGCCTGTATCGCCACCGTGAGATTCTGCATCACCGTTAGCTGATCATTCGGTGTAAGAACCGCTGCATTCTGACTCCCTTGAGGCTACATGTTCCCAGGTTCTCTTCGTCGTTGCCTCTCTACTGCCTCTGACTACGCGTGCCGGGACGAGCCATTTTGCTGAATAAGATTGAAGGAAGAGGAAATCCTATAAGCTTCTAAGAGTAAGGAAAACCATGCTTGGGTATTTTGAAAATGTTTTGATGAAAACCCTTTTGAAAACCTGGTCTCTGATACCATTATTTATCACAGCCCAAAATTTAGACACGTGACACGGCAGCCAAATCATAATATCAACTCGAGATTTAAGGAAAAACATTTATTACGAAAAGCGGGTCAACATTATAATTTAGCTAAGCCTAATTATTTATAAGGTAGCATCATAACCACATAATAAAATAAAGTAGAAAATAAATACTTTTTAATGCGGAAACCAAACACAAAATCGGTCTTCAAAAGAAATTACCAACCATCAAATATTCCCAAGCATGAAATTTAAATAACGTGAAATAAAGTCCAAACTTAAAGTCTCATTACATCAGAACGAAAAACAGAAAGAAGAAGATGGAGAAAACGGATAGCATCATCTTCGGTAGAAACGGATAGCTCAACGATTTTTGGAACTGCTACCTCCCGCACCTGGAAGTAGTCATTTCGAAATCACAAAGAAAAAGGGACGTGAGCGCTGGCTCAGTAGGACAGAAACAAAGGTGGATTAAACAGGTAACATTTAAAAGTATGACATAATATTTGTTTTCAAAAACAATCAACAATTTAAGAATACATGGCATAATAATCATTTCCAAAAAATAATCAACCATTTCATGAAAACATTTTTAATACAAGTTTTATTCTGCTGAGGACTTACCGTAGCTGCAATATACGTGCCCCAATATTAAAATAATAAATCATTAAAATAAGCCATCATATTTTGAGTGAGGACTTGTCGTAGCTATAATATACGTGCCTCGAATTGAATTATCCTAGATCATCTCGTTATGGTCTAAATAGGCCGAACGGCCCTGCGTAGGTTTAGGGACCTTCCCCCATGGCGTCAACTTTGGGACGCACGTATCATTTATAATGATCGTGAACTAGAGCTCAATTATGTTCACCAGATTATTCAAAAGATGGTATTTACCAAATTATATTATGCCATTAATCAAAACACGCCTTAAAATACACATTTATTACAAAACACGTTGCATGCGTTTATTTCCTCAAAAACAGTATAATAATTTCATAAACTAAAAATAGCATGCCATTGATAAAACAGGGAAATTTAAAACACTTGACTACTCCCAGAAAAGGCTAGAAAGTCCTACCTCGATTATTGCACAAGCGTTGCAACAACGTGATCCACGAATCAAACAATAACGTTAAATAAATCCTATAATCACAATATATGATCAGTCTAGGTCTAGACATAATCATCCAATCATTTTAGTGTGCCACAAAAGGATTTTAAAATGTTTAATAAACATTTGGGATTTAAAATTTGTGAAAAAAAAAACTATAAGTTAGGATATTACTGGACATGAGCAGACTGACCTAGGCTGATTATAAAATCAATATTAATTCATTTTTAATCCCAAAAATTCTAAATTTTTTAATATGTTAAACTAGACATCCGTAGCTTTAATTCCATATAATTTTTATAATTTTTGGACATCGTTTGGTTATTCAATTAGGCCAAAATCCGAGGGGTTGTTTTCAGGCATGAAATTTGGGTTTCGGTTTCAGTTCAAAAACTGGCAGTTCTGTCCACCTATCTTAGAAAAATATTTTGACTAGGCCAACGGATGAGTTTGGTTCTGAAATTTTGCAGCCATTAGGGACATCTTGAATTTAATTTTAGGCTCAAGATTTACTCGAAAATCATTTTTAAAACTCAAGTTATGGCTGACACAATTTTACTGTTCATATGGTAATTTTCCAGATTTCTGTTTTTCTTGTCCGAATTTCAATTAGCCTCAAACTAATTCAATTTTCATCCAATGATCATGAAATTTCGTGGAGAACCTTATTTATATGTCATTAACACAACCCAAGAATCAAATTGGCAAAAATCATAAAATTTTCACATGTGATAATAGGGTTTTTGAAAAGGGATCAATGAGGCAAAATTTTTTAGGGTTTTAGAGAGAGAAATCACACCTTGTTTGTGCTGCACTATTTTTGATGCTTGGTCTCCTTTTTGGCTGAATTTGTGTGAGTGTTGGAGTCTTCAAAACAATAGGGAAAACAGTGGAGAAAAACCATATAAATTTCGAATTTAAAATCAAAAGGAGAAGGAAGGAAAAAGTTTATTTCTCACCTTATTTTTGTCTCAAAAATTATTGAATCTTTGAGCTGCCTTTAGGTAGGTTTTGCTTGCTGTTTTGGGTGTGTTTTGGGAGAGAAAAATTCAGAGAGGAAAGAAGGGGAGGCTGGCCGAATTTTGAGAGTGAAAGGAAAGGTGAATGAGAGTTAAAATAGGGTTTTTATACTAGGTTTTTCTTTCCCTTTCTCTTCCTTGCTTGGCCAAATATTTTGAGGGGCAAAAGGGGAAACTTTATGCTGTTTTTAGGCTAGGGTTTTTCTCCCCTTATTTCTCCTCAAGTGACCAAAATTACCCATTCGTATTTAAGGAAAAATAATTTGAATTTTGTGTGGCGGCCCGCCCCTCGTAGAGATCATACAATACTATTACAGTTGAGCTTTATTGCTAACTGCGATAGATTGTACTCTCATGGGTCGCCGGCTTATCTCTCTCTCTTTTTAAATCATGACGTTTTTGAGGAAAATTTTTTTTTTCTTTAAACATCATGTAAAACATTTTTCCACTATTTACTTTGTTGATAAGTACAAAGTAATATAAATAATACAGTACTTTTGTAAAATATATATATAATTACAAAAGAACTGTTTCTTTTTTTTTTATCCCTTCACTTTAACGCTCAGCGGGAAGACTCTGGCAATACCATATCCCTAGCCCAGTTATCCCATTTGACACGCGCCATCCCGTCCGCATCCAGTCAAACAAGCTACTGAGCTGGTCGCTTACCTGCAACATTAGCAAAAATGGTGAGCTATTTTGATATTAGGGTAATGTAAAGCCACATCATCATAACACATCATCGTACAACATATAATCATTTTGATATTTCATTCATAGCAAAACATTTATATGTCATACATAATCACCACCAGTCATATATATACATCAGCCTGAGGTACAAAATGGCCACAAGTCTATACAAAAGAGCTTTTCTCTAAGCTACTTATGTACATATATACATATCTACTGGTCACTCATTCCCCGCATCTGGGACTAGAGGATATTCTTCTGGGTCCTCATCGTCATCTGGCTCATCTGAGTCATCACCACTCCTAGGTAATACTCCCTGTCCAGAGTCATCACCTCTTCGTGGTCTAGACGGTCCGGCCTCATGATCATTCATCATTCTTCTCGGCCCGAAGATGCGTGCAAACATCTCATCTTGACCCAGTGTCTCTCGTCGACTCTGCCTCAGATGCTCGATCAGAATCTCTCTCTCAATCGTCCTGATCGTCACCACGAACTCTTGGAGCGTCGGAGGAAACGGCTTGATTACCCTTTGTCTCAACTCCAAGGGTAAACCTTTCCAGAATAGCTCGCAGCAGTTTGCTTCAGTGAGGTTGGGCAACGGACATCTTCTCCTGATGGTCTCCTCAAATCGTGCTGCATAAGACATCACCGTCTCACCAGACAGCATGACCATCTTCTCTGTTTGGAGAATGTAGTCCCTGACCTCATCAAATCCAGGATACGCAGGTGTATCTGCCTCTCGTCTCTCTGGAGGTGCTGGAGTAGGTGTTGGATCTCTTGGTGGAAACTGATCAGCCAATCGCTGACAGAACTCAGCCCAACTGAATCCTAATAAAATCTCCTGATCGCAATACTGCCAGAACACTCGAGCGTCTCCCTGAAACATACTGACTGCCAATTGTATCCACATATCTCGATCGATGTCACATATCGCCATAATCCTCTCGATAGCATGGAGCCAGTCCTTGGTCTCCATCGACTGTCGTCCACCGTCGAACATCGGAGGACTGCTAGCTCGAAATGCCTGTACTGCCCGTGCCGACACTCTCACCCCAATATGTTGGCGTCCACCAACAACTGGAATGTCCACTACCACCAGTGGATGAACTATCGGTCGTGGCTATACAATATCTACTGGCGCTGGCACTGATGCTGGTACTGGTACCGGAGGTCTCTCGAGCACCGGGGGTCTGCTTACCGGTCGTTGGGACATAGACGGCCTCACAATAGACCTCGTCCATACCCGTAATACTCCTCTCGGTCGTGGTAGCGGTGGTCTCACATATGGAGGTCTGGTCATCTTGCTACCTATAAGATAATTATTTTCATATAAGAAAATAATTAACTGAACTTAAGTAAACTACTTACTTGGATAGCGGTACAGGATGCGCAAAGTGTCAAATCAGGATATGGTCACACTGCTCTGATATACCAACTGTGACAGCCGTTGGTATTCAAAACCAAATCAGTCACAAACCTTGCTCTGATATACCAACTGTGGCGGCAGTTGGTATTATAAACTAGACCAATCTCAAACCCCGCTCTGATACCAACTGTGGCGGCCCGCCCCTCGTAGAGATCATACAATACTATTACAGTTGAGCTTTATTGCTAACTGCGATAGATTGTACTCTCATGGGTCGCCGGCTTATCTCTCTCTCTTTTTAAATCATGACGTTTTTGGGGAAAATTTTTTTTTTCTTTAAACATCATGTAAAACATTTTTCCACTATTTACTTTGTTGATAAGTACAAAGTAATATAAATAATACAGTACTTTTGTAAAATATATATATAATTACAAAAGAACTGTTTCCTTTTTTTTATCCCTTCACTTTAACGCTCAGCGGGAAGACTCTGGCAGTACCATATCCCTCCCCCAGTTATCCCATTTGACACATGCCATCCCGTCCGCATCCAGTCAAACAAGCTACTGAGCTGGTCGCTTACCTACAACATTAGCAAAAATGGTGAGCTACAGGCTCAGTAAGTTTAAACATACAAGAAATAAAATTTCTATGAATAGTACTATTCATCGTGAATAGCCGTTGACCACTATTCATACGTGAATAGTAACTTTGACCACTATTCATACGTGAATAGTAAGTTTGACCACCACACTATATCACACTAGTACATCTACCGCGATGTTAGTGCTCTCACTAAACTGTCTTATGCTCAATTATGGCACAGTTTCAGTTTTAGGTCATTATCTTTGATTACGTTCTAGTTTTGAGCTCAGGTTGGCAGTACCATTTAAGTGCGCATGACTGGGAGCGGTACATTAGTGCTGACCTCCACAGCCTTAATCTCATAGCCCCGAAGGCAAAATTGTACATGACTGGGAGCGGTACATCAGTGCTGACCTCCACAGCCTTATCTCATAGCCCCGAAGGCAAAAGTACCTCCCTATACGGAAGGCTGGTACGCCAGAAAGTGGTTTCATTACCGACTTTTTAACATTCTAACCCGGTGACTTCATATTGCCCCGTGGTTAGGAATGGTTCACATTTTAATTTTAGGTGAGTGAGTTTCATTAACCTCGCTCTAGTGCCCGAAGCACAATTAACAATGTGTCCATTCTCAATAGTGCCCGTAGCACATTACGTCTCTCTCTCTATTTTATAATAGTGCCCGTAGCACATATGTACCTAACTTATAGTTAGTACATCAAAGTTAGCAACAATAATGCTATATGTTGCAGACAGGTAAATGTCTGAACTTACCTTATCAGACTGTTCCCTTTCTCTCTCTTGGATCTTGAATCGCCTTCCTTGTAGGCCGATTTTGGGATCCTACAGACAAAACTATGTCTGTTAATTTCTTTCCCATTTATAGCTTTTATTTTTCATTAAAAAGCTTAAATAAAACCTATTTATAACTTTTTAGGTTTTATTTATTATTTTCACCATTTTCCCCCAACTTTTGAAAAATTACGATTTTACCCCAATATTTTGGCAAAATTACAGTTTTGCCCCTGACGGAATTTTATTGATCCAGACTGCATTTTTGGCTCTCAGGAACTTTTCTGACTCTTTTCTAATCATTACCAGGTTCGTTTCTATTTTATTTCCACTTTTTGCTTTCCCGGCCCTCGGGAAGCACTATTCCGTCCCTTACGTCGGTTTAGCGATTTTCTATCGTTTCGGAGTCTCAAATGGACGTTTCAGTAGTATTTAAAACGTTCATCTAGACTTTCCCGACCTAGATCTCCGAGGCTCGGGTTTTCCGTTCCAGACTCGGATCTTTATTTCATTTCCAAAAACGCCCCCCCCCCTCGGGGTCGGTTTTTCAATTTCACTCACATTTTTCATTTTCAAGGGGATGGGTTACTATTCACGACCCACCCCTTAAATTTTTTTCCTTATTCACTTTTCCATTAGGGACTCGGGTTTCCGTCCCGGCCCTAAACTTTTTATTTTTATTTCCATTTTACCCCAAATGCTGTTTTCGAAATTTCGGCAGCATTTCGGCGTAATTTTAAGGCTTCCGGCGTTAGGTACGCCTCGAACCGTATGTACCTGCCACGTACTATACCACAAGCCTATTTTATGTAAAAGTTTTCCAAACTTTTACATAAAAGCTCACAAAATTCCAATTTCACATTATCACCCACATTACAAAATTTTTTTCACAATTTTGCCCTTAATTTGGTTTCGGTTTTCACAATCAACCCGAACCAAATTTTTTGTCAAACTTTCACCACACTTTAGGCCATTCAATGTTATGTTTTTAACACATTTTCAAGCCCATTTTCTTGGCATTTTCAACCAATTTTCCTAGGGTTTTTTTTGCCCTTGTATAACCCACGGCCAAAGAATGAAAACATGCCAAACAATTTTGTTTCATTCTTTCCATTATAAATTCATCATTTGCATATTAAAATGCATAATTCGAATCAACCAAATATTACATAAATCAAGCAAAATTTTCTTCCAAACCATTAGGAAACCCCACGGCCACCTTAATATAATTCACACCAAGAATTTTTTTTAAGCTTTTCACCATGACATACAAGCTTTATTCTTTACCAATTTCAACTTTGAAAGCATGTTAGCAATTAACCACAAAGTTTTCTCATTGGTTACCTAAGGTAACCCACGGATTTTCCTTTGAAAAACCAACCAAAATTTGGTTTTTCTTTAAACAATTTACATGGTTTTCTTACTTATTACAACCTTAACAAAACCCAACATCAATTTCCATGAAAAACAACCAAAATTTTTCCATCTTCCTATCACTATTCAGCCACGGATTTTATGGAGAAAAACCATGAAAAATTAAGTGAAAAAGGGAGTTACCTTGGTCTAATGTTTCCTTTGTCTTCTAGGAACACTTTGACACTCTTTTTGTGAAGAAATTTTGAAGAAAAAGCTTGGTTCTCCTTTGGTCACTCACGGCTCCCCATGGACGATACTTAGAAGTTTTTGTCTTTGGTTTTTGCTTTGAAAATAATGTCTCGGCCTTTTGATTCAAAAGTGGCCGACTTATGCAAACCAAAAGCCAATTAAATTGGCTCTAAACCAATGAAATTTTGACACCTTTCATGCCTAATTCTTTCTCCATTTTTCAAAAATTAAAAAAGGTAAATTTTGGCCAAATCTTGGCCTTTAGATCAAAAGGTGATTAAATCCTAGCCATTAATGCCACCAACCACCTTATTTCTTTCATTTATTAATCTAGATTTATGATGTCATGAATGCAAAAGTGAAAGTTGACTTTGACTTTCACTATTCACATTAATTCGACTACTTTTTGACCGATGCCGGTTCGAGCCGAAATTTTCCTGAAATCATCCCGGCGTGTACCTGAGGTCTCCTGTGCAGTCGGATCAATTTAATCTGCTTCCGTTTGATCAAAATCAATCCCGGAAGTTTACCGTCTTTTATTGGCTCGGTTAGGGTTTTCAATGCTGATTTTGGCACCGTTTAACCCGTTTCAACTCAGTGAATTTTTCTAACACTGAATTCTTACTTGTCAGTATTGTTAGAACATTTTCACATATTCTAAACAATATACATACATTTATTTCACTCTTTAAATAGTACAAATTGTTATATACACACAATTGTACATTTTTCATCCGAGAATTGCCTGAATTTCCCGATTGTCACATTTTGATTGAGTTTTGACCTAGCTTTTAATTCAAATAAAATCTCCTTTATTTCCTACACTTTAGGGCTAAATTTCTTCTTTTTATTTAAGGGATGAAATTTGAGTTTGAATCCTCCTTGGATTTATGGGATTTAAATTTTAATTAAAATCCCAAGTAATAGCCGAATATTTTAGGGTTTTTTAAGTTCAAATTGTTGACTTTTTGAGTGGGATTTGATTAGGAAACCAACCTAGGGTTTCCAAAAGATTTTTAATTAATTTTAGGCATACTAATTTTATTTAAATTATATATTGACCCTTAAATAAAATTTAAGGCGTCATAGTAAGTTTAGACATTTATTTGTCTGTAACATGAATTTATGTAATATGTTTATATACTATGTATGATATGTACAGTATCTATCAAGGTGCTATATGTACATTAAAGTGTAAAATAAAAAACACATAAACAGAGAATGAAATGTAAAGGGTTCCAGACCCAGGAGGTAATGATCATGCCATCGGTTAGGAACCACATGAAAGATGGTAACTAAACCACTTTGGCGTACCGGCCTCCCACACAGGTAGAGGTTTCTCATGTTATGTTATGTTAAGTTATGTTATGTCAAGTAGATTGTAGAGGATTGGCCAGTAGGTCGCTCCCCAGAGTCCCTCTCAGTCGTGCGCGAACTACGGTATGACCAATCATGGGGCCCAAAACTAGAACATAATGTAAGATAAAGACCTAAGACTTAAACTTTGCCCATAATTAAGCATAATTAAGTCTAACAAGTACTAACAGTATGTTTAAGGTTTATGATAGAATTTATGATCTACATTATCTGTTTTTATGTTTGAACTTACTGAGCATGTTGCTCACAAGTTTATTCATGTTATAGGTAAGAAACCTATACATCAGTAGAAATGGACGGATGAGGAGCGAGATCTACATCTGCCGGCAGCGTTGGGCGGGGGAAATAGTCCTGCTAATGATTTCCACTGAGCAATTCTGAAGGAAGTTTTGAAACAATATATCATGTTGTAAATAAAGTGCGATGATTTAAAATGTTTATCATAGTAGATGTTTTACAATGTTTAGTTTTCAAGAACAATAGTTTAAAAATAAATCCCTAATTTTAACGGTAAAATCAAAGTTTAAAATAAGGACATTAAGTAATAAAAGCAAGTTAAAAGTAAGTTACCGGCAACCCAATGAGGTGATAGTCTATCATAGTTGGCTTCAAAGCTCGACTGTGATAGTACTGTTAGCCTCCATGATGGGCGGGCCACCACAGTCGGCATCAGAGCAGTTGACCATATCCCTCAAGGCATGATGTGCATCCCGTTCATCGATCCAAGTAAGTTAATTTCATTTTATGATCAGTAAATGTTTATTTACGGAAAATAAACATTATGTAAGAATTAACATGATGGGGCCACCCTATACTAGACCACATCCATACAGAGTTAGAGGTCCTCCTAGTGTATGGATGAGATCCATAATTAGGCTATCCATCCCCATCCAGACAATCAACGATATGTTCCCCAGCACCGGTAAACCCTGTTACTCCACGGGCTGAGGTACTGACGATAGTTAGAGCACCAACTCCTCCACCAGTACCCTATCCACCAGTAGTGGTTGACATTCCAGTAGTAGGCGGATGACAGCATGTAGGCACAAGAGTTTTCGCTCGAGCTACTTAAGCATTAAGGGCATGTCATCCACCCACCTTTGATGGAGGGCAGCAGTCTACGAAGGTACAGGACTGGCTATATACCGTAAAGATGATCCTATGGTCATGTGATGTAGACCAAGATTACTAGGTTATGCTTGCCATAAGCACCTTCTTGTAGGAAAATAAATCGGTAAAAACATATCAGAGTGGCACAGTGGAATAATAAAAATTTTTAGATCGTTAAATATCTCATGATGCCATATATAATAAACCATCAACAATTAAAACTCATACCTCAAGGACGCCAATCTGCAGGAGGAGAATGACCGGAGGCTTTAACCAACTAGCCTTTTCTACTATTCTCCAATTCCCGAATGGCTGAGTGCGTGGGCACTCTGAACCTCGATCGGTATGCTAGCACTGCTAGTCTTCTTCTGACCACCCAGATCTCTAAAGAACTTATTGTCACGGTGGGCTATGCAACAATAAGCCTGCTCACCTGAGAGTCTGTGGTCTAAGAGAACTGGAGTGGCAGGACCTCTATTTATAGACCTGCATGAGGTGATTCTCTGAATTCGAATTGGATTAGGAGAAGATATTCTCCCTTATCCATAACCATAAAATCTGAAATTATCCAAGGGAAAATCCCAACAAATTTCGGCCATTATGGGATAAATCCAATTTAAATCTAAACAAGATTTTAACTAGAATTTTATCTCCCTTTTTCAACCAAAAAATCCAAAAATTCCAAGGAGAAAATCTCCTCAAAATTTCGTCCACTTTTAGTATAAGGGAGAATCAAAATTCCATTAGGATTTTCAAGCTTGAATCTTATCTCATCCTTATCCAAAATAACCGAATTTTCCTAAAGAGATATACTCCAAATTTCGGCCACTTTTCTGGGAGGAGAGAATCCAAATTCAACTGGGATTGAAACCTGAATTTTTTCCTTGAACCTTATCCACAAAAACCGAAAATCCATTGAGGATAATCCTCAAAATTTCATCCATCGTTAGTTAGGATTTGGATTCAAAATTCAAGTAGGATTCTAACAAGATTATCCTCTCCATATCCAACTCAAATTTGAATTTCAAACCTTGTGGATTTTCCGTAACAAATTCGAATCCCACTTGGACTGTGATTCAAAATTTGAATTTCAAATTTCAAATTCAAAATTCAAATTTCAAAATTCAAAATTCAAATTTCAAATTCCACAAAACAGTTGTGTTTCAAATTCTTGTTCTCATGGATAATTTTCTACAACTCCAATCCAATCTCAAATAAAATCATGGCAACTTTATTTGGAGTTCAAATAATTGTGTACTCTATTATCCAAAACAAAATCTGAATCCAACCGGAGAGAATCTTGTCTACCATCCTAATCCTATGTCATCACCATCCATGCATAATAAACTAGCCAATAGCATACACAAATCAATTTGCCAAACATTAAGGAATTACGTAGAGCTAGTAGAGGGACTGATTGAACATATATAATCGGGCTCCCGCAAATCCATATGATCATCATTCTTTTATCGAACAACTCAATCATATGATCACTAATTTCAGAGTCACACCACGATAAACCTGAAACTGAACTCCCAATTATATACCGTATTACGTAAGCCTGTGACACGCTATCGTCCAATGACCTTGTCATGTATGCAGGACCCTCATATGATATCCATGATCAGCCTTAGGCCAAAGTCTGTTTAATCCTACTGATTAGGCTATCTTAAAGTTCCATTATACTACCGAATAAAGAAAATGATTATTTACCATATGTGAATAAGAAGTCATCCGCCTAGCAGACGACCCAAGGCCTTGTCTATTTTCACATTCAGTATAATGCCTTTAAGAGGATACCCTTAACTCCTCATTAGAGCTATGATTCCGATATCTATAAACGAACCCTTCATCATATACAAGTCATGTACCCAATGAACCGGTCTATAAGCTTACTACCTCTGAGACGCTTTAGCCATTGGAACATCAAAGTACACAAGTCATATACATGAAGCTGTCCTTTTACTCAGGATTAAGGTTACTGCACAATGAATGTCAAAAGCAGATCGATCCACTCAAAGCGGACTTCGTAGATCAATCACGCTTTAGTCCCGGTCTAATATGTCACCACCAAGTAACATATCTATATCTCTACTTGGGAGTCCAGCTCCAGACAGTCAAGATAAACCGTCCCCTCCAAGGCTTTAGACAACATAATAGTCTTAACATGAGTTAGATGCTCGGTCTAGCCCCATAGACTACAGACCATAGTTTAGATCGCTAACTTTAGAACATTGTCTTCTCGCATACAAAAGTCCATTGCATGCAACGTTCTAACAGTTTAACACAAGTAGTCAGGGAGCCATATTTGCTTACATTTACTTTAACATGTAAATAAGACGAGGACAGATAACAATGTAATGAATAACCTCTATATATAATTTTATTATCCAGTTCAAAATAAATACATCAAAATGTCTCTAATACTTAGGGCATTTCCTAACAATCTCCCACTTGCCCTAAGCCAGCAGATGTGCCAGGTTACGCATCCCCATCGCCTCTATGTGCCTCTCAAAGCTTCTAGCCACCAAAGTCTTAGTAAAGGGATCGGCAATGTTGTCCTCGGACACGATCTTACATATATCTACTTGTCCTGTCTCCATGTGCCCTCTAATTATATGATATCTCCGATCTATGTGCTTGGTCCTCTTGTGGTGCCAAGATTCCCTTGTGTTGGCAATAGCCCCATTGTTATCACGGTAAAATGTGATAGGCTTGTCAACACCCGGAATGACCTTAAGGTCTCTAAAGAACTTACGGAGTCAAACCGCTTCTTTAGATGCCTCAGCCGCAGCCACATACTCAGCCTCCATAGTAGAGTCAGCTGTGCAGCCCTGCTTCACGCTCCTCCACACAATGGCGCCTCCTCCGAGCAAAAACACTGATCCAGATGTCGATTTCCTTGAATCCTTACAACTCTGGAAGTCAGAGTCCGTGTATTCTACGGGTGTTAGGTCCCCTCTAGAATACACCAGCATATAATCCCTCGTTCTCTTAAGATACTTGAGTATATGCTTTACTGCTTGCCAGTGCTTGGTTCCAAGATTTGCTTGATATCGACTCACCATACCTACTGCAAAACATATATCCGGGTGAGTGTAAAGCATAGCGTACATAAGGCTACCCACAGCAGATGCATAAGGGACCTTAGTCATACGCTCTCTTTCTTCCGATGTCTTGGGACAGTCATCCAATGAAAGAGTCAGACCGGCAATAGAAGGTTGTGAACCTTTCTTTGCCTCTTGCACTGCATATTTATCAATTATTTTATCTATGTATGAAGCTTGGGATAACGCTATCATTTTGTTCTTTCGATCTCTGAAGAAATGAATGCCTAGAACATAATTAGCTTCTCCCAAGTCCTTCATGTCAAACTGTTGGTGCAACCAAAGCTTGACCGATGATAAGTTCCCTACATCAGTCCCAATGAGTAGTATATCATCGACATAGAGTATCAGAAAGACCACTTTTCCATCCTTAATATGTTTATAAACACAAGGTTCATCAACGTTCTGCTCAAAACTAAATATCTTAATCGCTTGATCAAACCTCTGGTTCCATGAGCGGGATGCTTGCTTTAATCCATAAATGGATCTAAGCAACTTGTAGACTTTCCTTTCTTGGCCTTTCGCTACGAACCCTTCGGGCTGTATCATATAGATACACTCTTCAAGATGGCCATTCAAGAATGCCGTCTTGACGTCCATTTGCCAGATGTCGTAATCGAGAGCCGCAGCAATGGATAGAAGAATACGAATAGACTTCAGCATAGCAGCAGGTGAAAAGGCTTTATCGTAATCGATTCTAGCCTTTTGTGTGTACCCCTTTGCAACCAGTCTAACTTTGAAAGTTTCCACTCTCCCTTCCGCATCCTTCTTTCTTTTGTAGACCCATTTGCATCCAATGAGTTTTATCCCATCTGGCAAATCTACAAGTTCCCAAACAGAGTTGGATTTCATAGAATCCATCTCATTGTTCATAGCCTGTTTCCAAGATTTAGAATCAACATCATTTATAGCTTCATCATAGGTAACCGGGTCATCCTGATGCTCATGAGCCTTGACCTGGTATACTTCAGCATCATACATGAAGAAATTAGGTTTCTTCGAAACCTTCCCACTACGACGAGGCACCCTAAATTGTTGATCGTCTGCAGGTCCTTCATCGGAACTCGGACTTACGTCTAAGACCGAAATCTGTGGAGCAGTTTTTTCACCCTATAACTCCTCTAGCACCACTTTGCTTTGAGGCTTAAAGTCATTCATGTGACTTTCCTCTAAGAATGTCGCATGGGTTGAGACAATGACCTTTTATTCCTTCGGGATATAGAACAGACCTCCTTTAGTTCCTTTTGGATACCCTACAAACATGCACAATTCTGATCTTGGTTCCAACTTCTTCGCATCCCCATCCAGTACATACGCCGGGCAGCCCCATATTCTCATATGTCCAAGGGAGGGCTTTCTGCCACGCCACAATTCATACTGAGTTCTGGGAATTGATTTGCTTGGAACCTGGTTCAGAATATAGTATGCCATTTGTAAAGCATATCCCCAAAATGATAATGGCAGTGTTGAATAACTTGTCATGGACCGTACCATATCCAACAAGGTCCTGTTTCTCCTTTCGGCTACACCATTCTGTTGTGGAGTACCAAGTACAGTCAATTGGGATAATATCCCGTTCTCTACAAGATGTCCTAGAAATTTGTCGGGGAGGTATTCACCACCTCAATCAGATCGAAGTGTCTTTATAGATTTATCCAATTGCTTTTCCACTTCCACACGATACTCTTTGAACTTGTCAAAGGTTTCGCTCTTGCGGTGCATTAGATACACATATCCATACCTTGAGTAATCATCTATAAAAGAGACATAATACTCGAACCCTCCTCATGCTGTGACATTCATGGGGCTACATACGTCAGTGTGCATAATTTCTAAGAGCTCCTGAGCCCTTGTACCCTTAGCTCCAAAAGACCTCTTGGTCATCTTACCCTCTAGACAAGACTCACATTGGGGAAGACGTACCTCCTCTAGAGATTCCAAAGGACCGTCTTTCACCAATCTTTGAATCCTATCCTGATTAATATAACAAAGTCTTAAATGCCAAAGATATGCCTTATTAGAGTGAGAAACTTTCAACCTTTTAGAGTTATCTATTAATTCAGTGTCAAGCAGTGAGTATATCTTTGGTTTGATCAAATATAGGTTTCCATCCATCCATCTAGAACAGATAAAAGACTTCTTTCTACGAATATCAACTCTTTTACTAAAAGAAACTGAATAAGAATCCTTTATTAAACAAGCTACCGATATAAGGTTCCTCCTAAAATTAGGAACATAAAAACAGTCTTTCAATAAAATAAACCTAAATTGATCAAAATAAAGGTAAATATCTCCCACTGCCTTAGCCACCACCAAGCTGCCGTCTCCAGTTCGCAACGAGAGGCTCCTATCATATAGATTTCTCGTTCCCACGAACCCCTGCATAGAAACACAAACATGATTAGTGGGGCCAGAATCAATGACTTAAGTGTCTTTCGATTCTTCCACCAAACACGCTTCCAAGTAGTGAAGTTCCTTACCTTCCTTGCCCTTGGCGGCTAGGAATTCCCAGCAAGCCTTCTTAAAGTGACCTACCTTCCCACAACGGAAGCATTTGGACTTTTTAGGGTCCCTGGGCTTCTTGTTCTTGTTCTTCTTCTTCCCATCCGAGACAGGAGGATTAGAAGAACTGGAAGCTGCTTGCTTCTGATTTGGCCTCTTCCTCTTCCGTGAGGGTTTGGAAGATTCTGCTAAATTGGCCTCACCTTTGGGTTGGACAGCATCCCCATCCTTGATCATCCGCTCATAAGCCTGGAGTTACTTCATGAGCTCGGTTAGTCCTAACTCCCTTGTCGCCAGATTGTATGCGGCCTTAAACCCCACAAAATCTTTAGACAGAGTTTTGAACACCATCTCGATCTGGGTGTTGTAGTCCAACTCAACACCGTTTTCGGCAGCCTCAGCGAAGCATCCCATTAGTGTGATCATATGGTCCTTCACCGGAGTACCCGCCTTTTGCTTAGAGTTCATAATGCTGGTGATAGCGGACTGTCGAGCCAACTTTTCTTGGCCTCTGAACATGACCTCCAGATTTTCCATGATCTCCCCAGCAACTTGATAAGTCTCATGCTGCTTTTGTAAAGCACTCGTCATGCTAGCAAGTATGTAGCATCGAGCTATATCATTGGATTCTCTCCAATGAGTATAGGCAACCGAGACCTCCTCAATCGGTGTGTCAGGTTTTGGCCCTGATGGGCATGGTTCGTCCAGTATGAACTTGTGTCTCTCGCAGTTGAGAACTATTAACAGATTTCTTTTCCAATCCTTACAATTATCGCCATTCAGTTTATTCTCAGTGAGTATTGAAATGAGGGGTGTCCGTGATATTTTGAACTGAAATAAAATTATACTAGACATCATTACAAAGCCCAAGCAAATATACAGATAATTTAGCAAATAAAACATACAAGTATGTTCCTACATGAAACTTGAAAAACATGTAGCATTGCAACGGTAATTCTCAGCACCTATTACCCGAAGCCACCGAGGGGTGGTCATGAAAACAAATAGCCGGAACATGGACCCCGTCCAATTAATATATGTTGCCTTAAATCCTCCAAGGTTAAGACATATTAATAACCGCTTATTTGGCCACCAGTTTAGTCAAAGAGCTTCTAGGGAAGGTTAATAACTAAACGAGTCTTGAGTGTATAACCATTGTTTACGTAGCCCGATCCACGTCCTACCAAGCCACCGAGGGGTGGTCATGAATAGGATCGTACTCGAACACGTTTTCCACATAGGAGATCCAATCTAGTATACCGGCGGTGGTAAACACCTACCGAGGGGTGTGGTCAGGGCAGAACTGACGCGAGGCGTTACCATGCTTTCACATATGGATCAACAATGCAGGCCGTGGGTTTTGTTTGAAACCCTCTCCCACTCAATATTTTGAAAAACATGCAAGTTTTGACAAATTATGTATGATCAATATAGTATGATCGGCACTCACCTATCCTATAAGACATGTTATCAAATATGCATATAAAACATCCATCAATACATATTTATACATCCATGACATAGCACAGAAAAAATAATTGACAGAATAACCAAGCCATGGTTCCATCCTAGAACAAAGAAAATAAAGATTACAAAATTCCATCCAAAGCATTCCCGGGGGGGCTGGCAGCCCACGGCTGCCCATGTGCAGCCTTGCCGGGCTGCAGGCCAAGCCTGCAGTGCCAAGCTGCACGCCCAGGCTGGGCGCAGCAGCCAGCCTTGGGTAGGCCACGGCCACCCTCGGCTGTAGGCCAAGCCTGCGGCCGTGGGTGGTTATGGCCTGCACAGGGGCTGCCGCAGCCCCATACTACCCGAGGGCAGGGGCTGCAGCCCCACCAAGGCCCGTCGGCCTATCGCGAGGGGTCGTGTCTCGATTTTCGTGTCATATTCCAATTTACCTATTAGGATATCCAAAAATTAATTTGAATCCCAATTAAATTGAAATTTTCCACACAATCAAAATTTCAATCTTTAAATCAAATTTAACTTTTGGGAAAAATAAATTACGATCTTCAATCTTCAATCTCTTCCAAGAATAATTACATAAAATTTCCTAAACCGTTTCCGGTGTACAAAAATTCTAACCATAAAAATTCTAAGAGACAAAAAATTAAAATCCATGGGAAAATTACAGTGTTAATAAACTGCTCCCATGGTTACATAAAAAATTCTTAGATACAATTTTTCTAAATTCTAAGGAACCATAACCGGCATAAACAAGCATGCTTATAATAATTCATAAAATTAAAATAACCACATACTTTATACATAATACATGATAACAACATAAAGGAATCCTAGAATGCCACTCTCTAAATATCAAATCCATACATAAATAAAAAGACTAAGTAATTGTCTAATTTATGTACATGGCATAGTCATGAGATGACTCTGATACCAATTGTAGGATAATAACTCGGTAAAAACGTATCAGAGTGGCGCAGCGAAACAATAAAAATTTTTAGATCATTAAATATCTCATGATGCCATATACAATAAACCATCAACAATTAAAACTCATACCTCAAGGACGCCAATCTGCAGGAGGAGAATGACCGGAGGCTTCAACCAACTAGCCTTCTCTACTATTCTCCAATTCCCGGATGGCTGAGTGTGTGGGCACTCTGAACCTCGATCGGTATGCTAGCACTGCTAGTCTTCTTCCGACCACCCAGATCTCTAAAGAACTTATTGTCACGGTGGGCTGTGCAACAATAAGCCTGCTCACCTGAGAGTCTGTGGTCTAAGAGAACTGGAGTGGCAGGACCTCTATTTATAGACCTGCATGAGGTAATTCTCTGAATTCAAATTGGATTAGGAGAAGATATTCTCCCTTATCCATAACCATAAAATCTGAAATTATCCAAGGGAAAATCCCAACAAATTTCGGCCATTATGGGATAAATCCAATCCAAATCTAAACAAGATTTTAACTAGAATTTTATCTCCCTTTTTCAACCAAAAAATCCAAAAATTCCAAGGAGAAAATCTCCTCAAAATTTCATCCACTTTTAGGATAAGGGAGAATCAAAATTCCACTAGGATTTTCAAGCTTGAATCTTATCTCATCCTTATCCAAAATAACCGAATTTTCCTAAAGAGATATACTCCAAATTTCGGCCACTTTTCTGCGAGGAGAGAATCCAAATTCAACTGGGATCGAAACCTGAATTTTTTCCTTGAACCTTATCCACAAAAACCGAAAATCCATTGAGGACAATCCTCAAAATTTCGTCCATCATTAGTTAGGATTTGGATTCAAAATTCAAGTAGGATTCTAACAAGATTATCCTCTCCATATCCAACTCAAATTCGAATTTCAAACCTTGTGGATTTTCCACAACAAATTCGAATCCCACTTGGTCTGTGATTCAAAATTTGAATTTCAAATTTCAAATTCGAATTTCAAATTCAAATTTCAAATTTCAAATTTCAAATTTCAAATTTCAAATTCGAATTTCAAATTCAAATTTCAAATTCGAATTTCAAATTCAAATTTCAAATTCGAATTTCAAATTCAAATTTCAAAATTCAAATTTCAAATTCCACAAAACAGTCGTGTTTCAAATTCTTGTTCTCATGGATAATTTTCTACAACTCCAATCCAATCTCAAATAAAATCATGGCAACTTTATTTGGAGTTTGAATAATTGTGTACTCTATTATCCAAAACAAAATCTGAATCCAACCGGAGAGAATCTTGTCTACCATCCTAATCCCATGTCATCATCATCCATGCATAATAAACTAGCCAATAGCATACACAAATCAATTTGCCAAATGTTAAGGAATTATGTGGAGCTAGTAGAGGGACTGATTGGACATATATAATCGGGCTCCCACAAATCCATATGATCATCATTCTTTTACCAAACAACTCAATCATATGATCACTAATTTCAGAGTCACACCACTATAAACCTGAAACTGAACTCCCAATTATATACCGTATTATGTAAGCCTGTGACAAGCTATCGTCCAATGACCTTGTTATGTATGCAGAACCCTTACATGATATCCATGATCAGCCATAGACCAAAGTTCGTTTAATCCTACTGATCAGGCTATCTTAAAGTTCCATTGTACTACCGAATAAGGAAAATGATTATTCACCATATGTGAATAAGAAGTCATCCACACTGCAGACGACCCAAGGCCTTGTCCATTTTCACATTCAGTATAATGCCTTTAAGAGGATACCCTTAACTCCTCATTAGAGCTATGATTCCGATATCTGTAAATGAACCCTTCATCGTATACAAGTCATGCACCCAACGAACCGGTCTATAAGCTTACTACCTCTGAGACGCTTTAGCCATTGGAACATCAAAGTACACAAGTCATATACATGAAGCTGTCCTTTTACTCAGGATTAAGGTTACTGCACAATGAACCTCAAAAGCAGATCGATCCACTCAAAGTGGACTTCGTAGATCAATCACGCTTTAGTCCCGGTCTAATATGTCACCACCAAGCAACATATCTATGTCTCTACTTGGGAGTCCAGCTCCAGACAGTCAAGACAAACCATCCCCTCCAAGGCTTTAGACAACATAATAGTCTTAACATGAGTTAGATGCTCGGTCCAACCCCATAGACTACAGACCATAGTTTAGACTGCTAACTTTAGAACATTGTCTTCACGTATACAAAAGTCCATTGCATGCAACGTTCTAACAGTTTAACACAAGTAGTCAGGGAGCCATATTTGCTTACATTTACTTTAATATGTAAATAAGACGAGGACAGATAGCAATGTAATGAATAACCTCTATATATAATTTTCTTATCTAATTCAAAATAAATACATCAAAATATCTCTAATGCTTAGGGCATTTCCTAACACTTCTAGGGGGATGCTCGAGTATATTGGGAATGTTGTGATCAAGCTCGACTATTAGGGTTCAACTGGGCCAATTTTTGCTAGATTATGAGGCAACAATTTTCCCAAAGAAGCATAGTAATGACTCTAGTTCCTCAGTCAAGTAAGGAGGTTGCACCGCCACCTACACTACCCCAAATTATGGACATTAGGGAATTTATCCAGAGGACAAAAAGATTTCAGATGATGCCCGGTGATACAATACTCACATATGCGGCACGATTTGAAGAAAACATCGTAAGAAGATGTCTGCTACCAAATTTCTCCGATGAAGATTTTTGTGAGATGTTTTGGAACAGACTCACAATAGAGTTAAAACAAAGGGTGATTCCACTTTATTCCCTCATTAGACATGAATTTATCGTCAGGGTTATCAAAGCTGAAAGAGTACAATTTAGGGAGTGCATAGAAAGAGACCAATGGGAACAAGATCACGAGGAAGGAACATTGACATGCTTATATGGATCGCAACCGATGGCTAATGACCATGAGGTTGGTCCATCATGTCATAGGATAAATACGACCCGTGATCAGGGAACGTCCACTGGTGATGACTCGGACGAGGATAAAGAAGACCCGGAAGAATTCCCTTTGGGCCAAAATGGACAAGATGATTGAATTTGAAATATGTATAAACACATGTCTAAATGTATATATGTATATATGTATATTTGAAGTAAAAGGCTATAACGAATATAGCCTAAATGTTACAGTGTACATAAGTGTTCATATATGATATGTATGATGCAATGAAATGTTATGAAATGATATGAGATGTTATGAAATGCTTATGTTATGCAGTAAATAATATGTTTAAAATTTCTACCACATTATCTAATTTATTTATGGAAAATCCAACCTCTAATCATTATACTATGTTAGAAAAAGAAAGCATAATGAGCACATGAAGAGGACAATGTCCTACGATAGTAGATAGAGTGGAGGAACTACAAGCCCTCCTAGAGACTCAAATGGAAGAAAATGCCAAATTATGATAACGATTATCGGCAATGGAATAGAGACAAGGCCAAGAAGAAGGCCATGCCTCACAGGGGGCTGAAACAAAACCAGTAGTGCCGCCAATTGTTCCAGAAGTCTAGCAACCCTAACCTAGGTCAAACCTAGAATCCTTTTATAAACGATTCCGCCGGATTAAGCCGTCGGTGTTCGAGGGTTCAATTGATCCATTGGAGGCATAGGAGTGGCTTTTTTCTCTACAAATGATCCTTGAATTAATGAACTTGACCGATCAAGAGAGTTTTATGCACCTCCTTTATGCTAAAAAAGGATGCCCGATTCTAGTAGGACACAGTCAGCATGAGAAGGGATGTGACCTCTATGACCTAGGATGAATTTCTGGGAGAATTCAACCAGAAGTATTATGATCCAGCCGCTCTGCATCCCCAACAAAAAGAATTTGCTGAATTAAAACAAGGGAACCAATCAGTTAGTAAAGTGTGTAGAAGATTTGATCAACTGTCACGATTATGTCTCTACGTAGTGCCAACTGAAAGGGAAAAAGATCTAGAAGATGATTGGCATGTTCAAGCCAGAAATATCTAAGTTAGTAGATAGTGAGCCTGTACCACCAACCTCGGTGGTAGATTATGTCAGTCGGGCCCTCATAGCCGAGTATCACCTAACCAGACAAAGGGAAGAAAGAGAAAAAGTCTGGGAAGTAAAGAAGAAAGAAAATATCCTTGTCAAGTCAGCATAGGCAGGGATGCAGACTGGCCAAGGCAGTAAGCCCAGTCAGAATCAACTCAATCAGTCTAATAATCAAGGCTTCCAACAGTAGCATAATAAAAGAAAAGGTAATTTTCCTGGAAACAGAAGCTAGGATAATCGCAACGAAAAGTGGAAAACAAGTCAAAACATAGGACCCAGTTTTCCCACTTGTGCCACATGTGGGAAAAGGCACCCAGGCCAGTGTTGATTCGGCACTAGCACAGGCTATCAGTGCGAATGAGAAGGACATTTTGTAAAAAATTATCTGCTGAACTGCCAGAATGTCTTAGGACCGATGCCATAACACCAATAATATCCTTCACGTCCACAACCACCTCAAGTCCATGCACTGCAAGGGAGAATTGAAGGGTCTCCAACAATACCTCCGACATAGCCAGAATGCCAGGAGCATACCCCATAAACTGATGCCAGGGTAATGGCCTACACCAAAGCGGATGCCGAAGCAGGGACATCCAATGTGGTTACAGGTCAACTTTTTATATTTAACCACTTGGCATGTGTCCTTTTTGATTCAGGAGCCACACATTCTTTGTATCCTATGACTTTGTTGACAAGTTAGGATATGCTAAGGATAATATGGGAAGAACTTTTAGGACAACTCTACCTTCAGGAGAAGTGTTGCTGTCAAATTACTGGTTACGTCAGATGCTAGTAATTGTAGCAAATATGGAGTTGTATGTCGACTTGATCGTGATGAAGATCGACTATGATGTGATCCTAGGAATGGATTTCCTAGGAAAATATCAAGCCACAATTGATTGCCAAAAGCGAAAAATCATATTCTGACCTGACGAGAGAGAGTGTTTCGAGTATGTGGACTCCTCCCATCAATCGAGGAAAATGTTGATTAGTGCAATAAAGGCTAAGAAGTTGATAGCTAGTGGCTATATAGGATACCTGGCATATGTAGCAAATATAATGGAGGAAGAGAAATTGCAACCAAAAGATGTTTTTGTTGTTAACGAATTTCTCGACGTATTCCCGGAAGAACTGCCAAGAGTACCTCTAGAATGAGAGATCTCATTGGAGATCGATATTATGCCAAGAACTGCTCCAATCTCCAAGGCACCATATCACATGGCACCAGTAGAACTGAAGGAACTGCAGGTGTAGTTAAAAGAGCTACTTGATAAGGGGTTTATCTGACCGAGCTATTCTCCATGGGGAGCTCTGGTTTTATTCGTTAAGAAGAAAGATGGAACTCTCAAGATGTGCATTGATTGTAGAGAGTTGAACAAGGTTACCATCAACAATAGGTATCCGTTACCTAGGATTGATGACCTATTCGACCAGTTAAAATGAGTAGCAGTATTCTTAAAGATCGACTTATGTTTGGGACACCACCAGCTGAGAATCTGGGAGAATGACATTCCTAAGACGGTGTTTAGAACTCGCTGCGGTCACTATGACTTCCTAGTGATATCGTTCGGCTTAACAAATGCTCTAGCTGTGTTTATGGATCTGATGAACAGAGTATTTAAGGAATTTCTAGATAAGTTTATCATTGTGTTTATTGATGACATACTTATATATTCGAAGACTCATGAAGAGCATGAGGAGCATTTGAAAACTGTCCTTCACACTGTAATAAAGCATTAATTGTATGCGAAATTCTCTAAGTGTGAATTTTGGTTGGACAAAGTGCACTTTCTTAAACATGTGGTGACAAAGGAAGGAATCGCTGTAGATCCTACTAAGGTGGAAGCAATTAATGAGTGGCCTACCCCTAAGAGTGTGATAAAGATACGAAGCTTCCTAGGATTAGCCGGCTACTATAGAAGATTTGTGGAAGGATTCGCATGACTAGCCACACCTCTCACTGCTCTCACGCGTAAAGAAAGAAAGTACGAGTGGATAGGAGAGTGTGAAAGAAGTTTTCAAGAATTGAAGAGATGACTGACTAGTGCACCATTCCTTACACTACCCATCGAAGGAGAAAAGTTTATGATCTACGGTGATGCTTCAAAAGTGGGATTAGGAGCTGTATTAATGCAGAATGACAAGTTGATTGCCTATGTGTTGCGCCAACTAAAGGATCATTAGAGAAACTATCCCACTCATGGCCTGGAACTTACTGCAGCAGTGTTCACACTCAAAATCTAGTGACACTATTTATATAGAGCTTAATGTCAGATTTTTACTGTGTAGGAAAATAAATCAGTAAAAACGTATCAGAGTGGCGCAGTGGAATAATAAAAATTTTTAGATCATTAAATATCTCATGATGCCATATACAATAAACCAACAACAATTAAAACTCATACCTCAAGGACGTCAATCTGCAGGAGGAGAATGACTGGAGGGCTTCAACCAACAAGCCTTCTCTACTATTCTCCAATTCCGGAATGGCTGAGTGTGTGCACTCTAAACCTCGATCGGTGTGCTAGCACTGCTAGTCTCCTTCCGACCACCCAGATCTCTAAAGTACTTATTGTCATGGTGAGTTATGCAACAATAAGCCTGCTCACCTAAAAGTCTGTGGTCTTAGAGAACTGGAGTGGTAGAACCTCTATTTATAGACTTGCATGAGGTGATTCTCTGAATTCGAATTAGATTAGGAGAAGATATTCTCCCTTATCCATAAGCACAAAATCCAAATTTTCCAAGAGGAAAATCCCAACAATAAACTCGGCCACTTTAGGATAATTCCAATCCAAATCTAAACAAGATTTTAACTAGAATTTTATCTCCCTTTTTCAACCAAAAAATCTAAAAATCCAAGGGGAAAATCCCCACCAAAATTTCAGCCACTTTTAGATTAGGGAGAATCAAAATTCCACTAGGATTTTCAAGCTTGAATCTTATCTCATCCTTATCCAAAATAACCGAAAATCTCCTAGGAGATTTACTCCAAAAATTCAGCCATTATCAGGGAGGAGAGAATCCAAATTCAATTGGGATTGAAACTTGAATTTTTCCTTGACCCTTATCCACCAAAATCTGAAAATTCATTGAGGATAATCCTCAAAATTTTCGTCCATATTTGGTTAGGATTTGAATTCAAAATTTAAGTAGGATTCTAATAAGATTTTCCTCTTCACATCCAACTCAAATTCGAATTTCATTCCTCGTGGATATACCACAACAAATTCGAATCCCACTTGGACTGTGATTCAAAATTTGAATTTCAAATTTCAAATTCGAACTTCAATTTCAAATTTCAAATTTCAAATTTCAAATTTCAAATTTAAATTTCAAATTCAAATTTCAAATTTCAAATTCGAATTTTAAATTCAAATTTCAAATTCAAATTTCAAATTCAAATTTCAAATTTCAAATTTCAAAATTCAAATTTCAAAATCCACAAAAAGGTTGTATTTCAAATTCTTGTTCTCACGGACAATTTTCTACAACTCCAATCCAATCTCAAATAAAAACATGACAACATTATTTGGAGTTCGAATAATTGTGTACTCTATTATCCAAAACAAAATCTGAATCCAACCGGAGAGAATCTTGTCCACCATCCTAATCCTGTGTCAACACCATCCATGCATAATAAACTAGGCTATAGCATACACAAATCAATTTGCCAAACATTAAGGAATTATGTGGAGCTAGTAGAGGGACTAATTGGACATATATAATCGGGCTCCTGCAAATCCATATGATCATCATTCTTTACCGAACAACTCAATCATATGATCACTAATTTCAGAGTTACACCACTATAAACTTGAAACTGAACTCCCAATTATATATCGTATTACGTAAGCCAGTGACAAGCTATCATCCAATGACCTTTAATCCTACTGATCAGGCTATCTTAAAGTTCCATTATACTACCGAATAAAGAAAATGGTTATTCACCATATGTGAATAAGAAGTCATCCGCCCAGCAGACGACCCAAGGCCTTCTCCATTTTTACATTCAGTATAATGCCTTTAAGAGGATACCCTTAACTCCTCATTAGAGCTATGATTCCGATATCTGTAAACGAACCCTTCATTGTATACAAGTCATGCACCCAATGAACAGGTCTATAAGCTTACTACCTCTGAGACGCTTTAGCCTTTGGAACATCAAAGTACACAAGTCATATACATAAAGCTATCCTTTTACTCAGGATTAAGGTTATTGCACAATGAATGTCAAAAGCAGATCGATCCACTCAAAGTGGACTTCGTGGATCAATCATGCTTTAGTCACGGTCTAATATGTCACCACCCAGCAACATATATATGTCTCTACTTGGGAGTCTATGCTCCAGACAGTCAAGACAAACCGTCCCCTCCAAGACTTTAGACAACATAATAGTCTTAACATGAATTAGATGCTCGGTCTAATCCCATAGACTACAGACCATAGTTTAGACCGCTAACTTTAGAACATTGTCTTTTCGCATACAAAAGTCCATTGTATGCAACGTTCTAACAATTTAACACAAGCAGTCAGGGAGCCATATTTGCTTACATTTACTTTAACATGTAAATAAAACGAGGACAGATAGCAATGTAATGAATAACCTCTATATATAATTTTATTATCCAGTTCAAAATAAATACATCAAAAAGTCTCTAATACTTAGGGCATTTCCTAATAGACTGACCATCAAAATTTGAAGTACTTCTTCACACAGAAGGAGTTAAACATGCGACAAAGAATATGGTTGGAGATGGTAAAGGACTATGATTGTGAAATCCTTTACCATCCCAGAAAGGCGAACTGAGTAGCGGATGCCCTAAGCAGAAAATCGACTACTCCGCAATGGTTGCCAATAGAGGAGCTACCAAAATCATTGCAACAAGAAATTAACTCACTCAAATTGGAGTTAATATCTGGGAAATTATCTATACTGTGATTAGAGTCCTCTTTGTTTGAGGATATCAAAGAAGCCTAAAAGCTAGATTCAAGTGCAACAAAGCTCTGAGAAGAGGTTTCCAATGGCAAGAAGTCAGATGTAAGCATTTCCAGTGATGGAACGCTCCTATATCAAGGGAGAATCTATGTCCCGGCCAATGAAGGACTTAAAAGATGAATCATGGCAGAAGCTCATGAAACGTTGTATTCAGTTCATCTTGGAACCAGCAAAATGTATCAAGACCTAAAGATACAATTTTGGTGGAAAGGGATGAAAAATGATATTGTGGAATTCGTGAGTAGATCCCTGACTTGTCAAAGAGTCAAGGCTGAGCATAGACATTTGGGAGGAAAACTGGAACCTCTGGAAATTCTGGAATGGAAATGGGAGCACATTACCATGGATTTCGTGGTAGGGCTTCCCAAGACCCAAGAAGGTTATAATGCTATCTGGGTAATAGTGGATATACTAACAAAGATGGCGCAATTCATAGCCATAAAAACAACCTTCACACTGGAGAAATTGGCACATCTATATGTGACCAATATCATTCGGTTGCATGGAGTTCCAAAGTCCATCATTTTTGACCAAGATGCATGGTTCACTTTAACATTCTGGAAGTGCATACAAAAAGCTATGGGGACAGAGTTATGCCTTAGCATGGCTTTTTATCCCCAGACGGATGGACAGTCTGAGCTGACTATCCAGACATTGGAAGACATGCGTAGAGCCTGCATTATAGATTTCTTAGGAATTTGGAATGAGAAGCTACCTCTGGTAGAATTCTCGTACAATAATAGTTACCAAGCTTCCATAGGAATGGCACCCTACGAGGCTCTATATGGACAAAAATGCAGATTGCCCATTCACTGGTACAATCTACGGGAAAAGCAGCTGCACAAGACTGATTTCATGTAAGAAACTTCAGATACAGTTGCAAAGATCCAGAGAAGGATGAAGATCACTCAAAGCCGATGTAAAGACTGCCCCATTCATGTAAACTATTTACCGTGTAATAAGAATTTGAGGAATGAATTTGGGGTATTTTGAAGTTTTTGGTACACAATTGAGTAGCACAGTCAGGTACATGGCTGTGTACCATTCAGGTCGTGCACGTGTGAGAGGCCATGTAAGTGATCATGGCCGTGTAGTGTAACACAATCAGGTACACGGCTGTGTAAGTGGCCGTGTACCTCTCGGGTAGATGAACGTGTTTCAAAGACATGGGTGTGTTGAGTAATCCTGACTGGAACACGCTCGTGTAAGAGCTCGTGTAGAAGGTCGTTTATTGAGCAGAGAGCCGCCGTAAAGACTCTCATGATTCATGAAACCTGATTACTATGTAATGAGTAATTAAGTTGATAAATACAATATATTTTCAATTGAATGAATTAAACGAGTACAGTGACGTTTAATTACTATTCATGCAGTGAAAGGGGGTAACCGACAGTGAAATCGGTCTACCCCATTATGTGTATGAGTGAATAAGATGCGTAGTATTAGGAAACTAGTCCAGACAACCATTTCTTGATACAGAACTGGTGAGCAAGTCATCAATACACTCAGACTGGTTATATGAGCATAACTGTGATAATTACCCTAACAGAGGTACAGTATCAAGGAAAATGGCCCAGATGACCTTTTTTCACCTAGAAACTAACAAAATCAGAGTCAGAACACTCAAACTAGTCAGTTTAATAGAAAACAATGAATAGTGAATAGTAGATATGCAGTGTCAGGTTAATGGCCAAGACGGCCTTAATTTGACATAAAACTAATATATAGTTAATCAGCTCAATTTAGTCAATTGAGCACAAAATGTGACATTTTGTTTGAGAGACACGCAGTATCAAGAAAGGGGTCAAAACGACCTTTACTCATCCCGAAACTGATATATTTTGACTCATAACGCTTAAATTAGTCAATTGAGCGCAAATATGTTTTTCGAGGCAGGATCATACAGATCCTGAAAACTGGTCGAGCCGACCTCAGATGGACATAAAACTGATAAAATTGAAATCAGCACGTTCAAATTAGTTAGGAGAGACTGTGTTTGAAATTTCATGTAAAAATGCCTTGTTATGTGTGCGCAAGGACAACACAGTGTAGACACAACCACAATATAAGAAATGAATAGTAAAATACACTCAAAACGGGCTCATAGGCATTACAACCCAACCAGGAATTATCAGTTTAAGAATCGGATCAAAAAATTCAATTTCAATGGAAATCTAGAACACTATGAAAAAGGATCGAATACCGAAAGGCAGAAATTAGACTATTAAGAGAAGACTTAGCAGATGAATTTTTCCCCTAGAAAACCATGCATATGCAGCACAAACAACTGTAGGAAATTTAAATCGATAAAAATGTATCAGAGTGGCGCAGCAGAACAATAAAAATTTTTCAAGATCGTTAAATATCTCATGATGCCATATACAATAAACCAACAACAATTTAAACTCATACCTCAAGGATGCCAATCTGTAGGAGGAGAATGATCGGAGGGCTTCAACCAACTAGCCTTTTCTACTATTCTCCAATTCCCAATTGGCTGAGTATGTGGGCACTCTGAACCTCGATCGGTATGCTATTACTGCTAGTCTTCTTCCGACCACCTAGATCTCTAAAGAACTTATTGTCACGGTGAGTTGTGTAACAATAAGCCTGCTCACCTGAGAGTCTGTGGTCTAAGAGAACTGGAGTGGCAGGACCTCTATTTATAGACTTGCATGAGGTGATCCTTTGAATTCGAATTGGATTAGGAGAAGATTTTCTCCCTTATCCACACATAAAATCCGAAATTAACAAGGCCAAAAAGCACCAAAATATTTCGGCCACATTCAAGATTTTGTGTTCAAAATTCAAACAGAATTTTAACTTGAATTTTATCTCACCATTATCTGACCAAAAAATCCGAAAATCTATCTTGAGATTTCCTCCAAAATTTCGGCCATAAATAATAGGGAGAGAAGCAAAATTTAACTAGGATTTTCAAGCTTGAATTTTATCTCATCTTTATCCAAAATAACCGAAAATCCTCATGAGATCTTCCTCAAAATTTCGGCCATTCTCTAGGGAGGAGAGAATCCAAATTTAATTGGGATTGAAACTTGAATTTTTCCTTGAACCTTATCTACAAAAAAACCAAAAATTCCTTAAGGATTTTCCTCAAAATTTTTGACTAAGTTAGTTAGGATTTGGATTCAAAATTCAAGTAGGATTCAAACAAGATTTTCCTCTTCATAATCCAACTCAAATTCAAATTCTAGCCTTGTGGTATTATCCACAAAGAATTCGAATTCTACTTGGACTGTGATTCAAAATTTGAATTTCAAATTTCAAATTCAAATTTCAAATTCAAATTTCAAATTTCAAATTTCATGTGATGCCCCGTGCCCTCAACAGCCCGGACCGTCACTAAAACTCTATTACTTAACTTGCTTCTTTAGCTTTTACTTATACTTTCTCTTTAAAACCGATACTTAAACTTGCTGAATTTAATACCATAAATTTAGAGGGATTTTTTTTTATATATACGCGTACGTATTTATTATTCACGTACGTATACTATTAAAATGCGGAATTTGAAAAACATAAGGATTTAAATTATACATACACAATTATATACTTGTTTATCTGATTACTATTCACCAGATACTATTTAAATATACTACTCATACATATATTGTTTACTGTTCTAAAATACCGTTTAACCTTTACTATTCAAAATACTATTTAACTGTCACCATTCAAAATATTATTTACTCATACTGTGCGGAAGAATACTCGCGGTGTATCCATAACCTCATCCTCACATCCACCTCCGCCGCCATCATCGCCCCTTGGTGTTTGCGCTATAGGAAGCTTACCTACAGCATGAACACACTCCGTGAGCTTTACGCCCAGTAAGTACAACATGTTAACCGCAAAACATGTTTAGAACATAGTACATACTTAAAATCATAAGCATGACATATATCACTTAATAAATCATATACCATATAAGCATATCACATATCAGCTCACATATCATGTCATCACATAACATGTCATAACACTGAATATAAAACTTCACATACTTTATGCATGACAGAAGCATCGTGTACTGTATGCACTCTACTGAAAAAGAAAGCATAGCGAACTATAACTAATGCATGGTCTGGTTATGTTCATTTATGCTTCAGACTTCTCTTTTCTTTTCTTGTCTATTTAGGGCCCATGTGTCAGTACCGTGTGTGCGCAGACCAACGGTAACGCCCGAGGTCAACTAATGCCGAAGAGCCATCAACTGATGCTCAACTTTTAGCCTTAACTTTCTTTAACTGGAAACCCCTTCGACTGAAGGAGCCGGTACGACACACCTATTTATTTCCATCTTGTTTAACTGTTCTAGCCATACGCTTCTCTAAGCTGTCCCCAATCCTACGCGGTAGGGATCTATGGCTTCTATCTTGTTCTTTCATCAATCTACTCGATTGTGAAACTATATGCTCTTATGTATGCTGTGCAGCATCGTGTGCAAGATACATACTTAAAGTACTAGAAAAGCATCATTTTAAATTCATTTTATCCATACTGTAGGCGGAGTTGTACTTACCTGTCAGCAGACAGTTTATACTCTTACCTTCGTCACAATACAGGTACCTCCCTGTAATCATAATGCACTACATTAACATTTACTCTTAGGTCACCGTGGTCATTAGTGACTAATAAAAATTCTCGTTATGTAGTACCGATCCTTATCGGTACTAATTGCCCTCTTCTTAAGAATTTGATTTTCTAATCATTGTTAATTAATTTATTTACCCAATAAATTAATTAACATCGCTCTTAGGTCACTCTATCGTTAGGAACTAATAAACTTATCATTGTGTGGTACCGATGCCTATCGGTACCCAACTGCTCTACTTTGGGAAATTTGATATCTAATTTTTAATCGTGCTTGATTAATTTGTCGACTTGACAAATTAATCACTGTCTCTCACTATCCCATTCCGACTTGGTCCTTGACTGGCTAACCGACCAGTCAACTGACTGAATACCTCTCGTATGACCATTTAGCCTGTCAGGTTACCGTTACCGATGTAATCGCCCCAAATTTTATACTTAGATCACACCCGTCCCTCGGGTGGCACTATTCTGATCTAGGGGTCGTTTTCTTACATTTCGAGATTTCTAATTGGGTGGTTCACTAATCCTGTAAACGTCCGTCCTTCTTTCCTGGACTTAGGTCATCGAGGGGGCTCGAGTTCCCATCCCGATCACATTTTCACCCCTCGTTTCCTAAAATACCCCTTTGTGCCGTTTTAGAAATTTTGGCAGCATTTCCGCTTAATTTTTGGGTTTCCGACGTTTAGGAAACGCCTCAAAACCATCTAACCTATTCTAACCTGCCACGTACTAAACCAGAGGCCTAATTTTTACGTAAAAGCTCCGCTTTTTACGTAAAAATATTCACATTTCCTCACATTCTCTTTTTCGACATTTCATCCCTTTTTTTTTTTACAATTCCTCAAGTCAGTAAACCATAATTCATACATAATTATTTCTAATAATAAATTGAGGAATCAAGGGATCAAAACCACTACCAAAATCGTTCCCGTCAGCGGTCGGGTGAACCGTTCGATCTCGATCGCACAATCTTTGAATCATCGTCCTTCACTTTTGAAACTCCGGTTTGCAAATCCGATGCCGCGGATGTGTCCGGAACGTCGAAAATAGGCCAACGAGCCATTCTTCAATTTTCAGTCTCCGGGTCGCCGTTGACCGGCCGTTGACCGGTGTTGACCACGGCGGCGATGGGACTGGCGACCACCATCTTGAAGAGCTCGACGAGAGGAACCCATTGGTGGTGTCAATTTCACCAATCGAGGCTCCTATCACCGGAAATCGGCCCTCGAAAAGTCGGCGACGGCAGCGGTGTTGGATCTTCATTTTCTGGCGTTGTTGCCCAAAATTGATTTGGGGCTTTTGATCTACATGTTGTTCTGAGCATTTTGATACCGACCTTGCAACTCAACTCCGCCGGAATAGCGAGATTCGACGGTGGCGATGGCGACGACGACGGCGAACCTTGGGCGGCGCGATCCGGTGACTGTTGACGTGAAATGAAGCCTGGGTTTTGTTCTACTCTTCACCACGAATCCATTGGGACCGGAATCGTGGCATTTGGAGGTCAGACGGCGAAGATACGGCGGTTTGAAAAATTCGACCACTGGCAGCTTTGGGCGGCGCGTGCGGCATGCTCCGGCGTCGGTTCGGTCAACTCGGCCCACCGTTGGAATCAGCTCGTCGAGAGCTTTCCAATGGTGCCGGCGGTGTCGAAAACGGAGGCCGGATTCGATGGTCGGTCACTGTTCATCCTCGTGTGGTGTTGGGGGAGGAAATGGGATTTGGAAAAATTATGGGGGCTATTTTTCAATAGTCCCAAAAATTTCGTCCTTTTATACTAATTTTTTGAAAAATTTTAAGATAGGCTATATTGACTAATTTGGGCGTGCTGAACCCAAATATATCAGTTTTATCTTCATCCGAGGTCGTCTCGACCAATTTCCCGATACTGTATGGTTCCCGGTCAAAAATTACTTTTTGTGCTCAAATGACTAATTTGAGCATTCTGAATCCAAATATATCAGTTTTATATCAAGAAAAGGTCATCTTGACCAATTTCTTGATACTGTGGTTAGGCCTACACTGTGTTGACACTGTGCACGCATAACGAGACGTTTTTGCACGAAATTTCAAACACAGTCTCTCCTGACTAATTTGGACGTGCTGATTTCAAATTTATCAGTTTTACATCCACCTGAGGTCTTCTGGACCAGTTTTCGGGATATGCATGACCCCGTCTCGAAAAACATGTCAGGTACCTGATTGACTAATTTGGACGTCCTGAATCTAAATATATCAGTTTCGGGGCGAGAAAAGGTCGTCTTGACACTCATCCCGATACTGCGTATCTTTTAAACAAAATCTACATTTTGTGCTCAATTGACCAGATTGAGTCTGCTGACTATTAATATATCTGTTTTATGCCAGATTAAGGCCGTCTTGGCCACTAACCTGACACTGCGTTTCTCACTATTCACTAATCACTAATCACTATTCTCTATCTGACTGACTAATCTGAGCGTTCTGACTTTGATTTTGTCAGTCTATGGGCGAGAAGAGGTCATCTAGACCACTTTTCTCGATACTGTACATCTATTAGGGCAATTATCACTGCTGCGCTCAGATGACCAGTCTGAGCATACTGATGACTAGCTTATCAGTTCTGTATCATGAAATGGTCGTCTAGACCGGTTTCTTGATATTGCGTGTCTCAACGCATACTCGCATAATAGGGTGGACCGATTTCACTGTCGATTACCCTTTCACTGCGTGAATAGTAATTAAATGTTACTATTCCTGTTTAATTCATTCAACTGAAAAGCACACTGTGCTTATTAACTTAATTACATCATTACATAGTAATTAAGTTTCCTAATTCATGAGAGTCATTACAGTACTTCTCGGCTCATTACACAGCCTTCTACACGGACTCTTACACGTGCGTGTGCAATGCAACACGGGCGTGTACATTTCAAACACAGACATGTACGAGTTGAGACTACTCAACACGACCATGTCTTTGAAATACATTCATCTATCTGAGCGGTACACAGCCTCTTACACGATCGTGTACTTGACCGTGTTACACTACACGACTATGTACACTCACACGGCTATTAATAGATACACAGTCCGAATGGCACACGGTCACTCACACGGCTGTGTATCTGACCGTGTTACTTAAATTGTACTAAAAGACATTAAATTATGTCCATTTTATTCCTTAATGACTTATTACATGGTAAGTAGGTGTCATGAAAATGGCGGTCATTACATTTCAAATTTCAAATTTAAATTTCAAATTCAAATTCAAATTTCAAATTTCAAATTTCAAATTTCAAATTTCAAAATCCACAAAACAGTTGTATTTCAAATTCTTGTTCTCATGGATAATTTTCTACAACTCCAATCCAATCTCAAATAAAATCATGGCAACTTTATCTGGAGTTCGAATAATTGTGTACTCTATTATCCAAAACAAAATCTGAATTCAACCGGAGAGAATCTTGTCCACCATCCTAATCCTAAGTCAACACCATCCATGCATAATCAACTAGCCAATAGCATACACTAATCAATTTGCCAAACGTTAAGGAATTATGTGGAGCTAGTAGAGGGACCAATTGGACATATATAATCGGGCTCCCGTGAATCCATATGATCATCATTCTTTACCGAACAACTCAATCATATGATCACTAATTTCAGAGTCACACCACTATAGACCTGAAATTGAACTCCCAATTATATACCGTATTACGTAAGTCTGTGATAAGCTATTGTCCAATGACCTTGTCATGTATGCAGAACCCTCATATGATATCCATGATCAGCCTTAGGTCAAAGTCCGTTTAATCCTACTGATCAGGCTATCTTAAAGTTCTATTATACTACCGAATAGGAAAAAGATTATTCACCATATGTGAATAAGAAGTCATCCGCCTAGCAGATGACCCAAGGCCTTGTTCATTTTCACATCTAGTATAATGTCTTTAAGAGGATACCCTTAACTCCTTATTAGAGCTATGATTTCGATATCTGTAAACAAACCCTTCATCATATGCAAGTCATGCACCCAACGAACCGATCTATAAGCTTACTACCTCTGAGACACTTTAGCCATTGGAACATCAAAGTACACAAGTCATATACATGAAGTAGTTCATTCACTTAGAATTAAGGTTACTACGCAATGAACGTCAAAAGCAGATTGATCCACTCATAGCGGACTACGTAGATCAATCATGCTTTAGTCTCGGTCTAATATGTCACCATTAAGCAACATATCTATGTCTCTACTTAGGAGTCTATGCTCGAGACAGTCAAGACAAACCGTCCCCACTATGGCTTTGGACAACATAATAGTCTTAACATGAGTTAGATGCTCGGTCTAACCCTATAGACTACAGACCTTAGTTTAGACCGCTAACTTTAGAACATTGTCTTCTCGCATACAAAAGTCCATTGCATGCAACGTTTTAACAGTTTTAACACAAGCAGTCAGGGAGCCATATTTGCTTACATTTACTTTAACATGTAAATAGAATGAGAACACACAGCAATGTAATGAATAACCTCTATATATAATTTTATTATCCAGTTCAAAATAAATACACCAAAATGTCTCTAATGCTTAGGGCCTTTCCTAACAATCTCTCACTTGCCCTAAGCCAGTAGATGTGCCATGTTACGCATCCCCATCGCCTCTACATGCCTCTCAAAGCTTCTAGCCATAAAGTCTTACTAAAGGGATCGGCAATATTGTCCACGGACGCGATTTTACATACATCTACTTGTCCTATCTCCATGTGCCCTCTTCGATCAAGAATACTGATCCTAATGTCAACTTCCTCGAATCCTTACAAGTCTGGAAGACTCAGTCCGTGTATCTTACGGGTGTTAGGTCCCCTCCAAAATACACCAGCATAAAATCCCTCGTTCTCTTAAGATACTTGAGTATATGCTTTACTGCTTGCCAGTGCTTGGTTCCAGGATTCGCTTGATATCGACTCACCATACCTATTACAAAACATATGTCTGGTCGAGTGCAAAGCATAGCGTACATAAGGCTACCCACAGCAGATGCATAAGGGAACTTACTCATACACTCTCTTTCTTCCGATGTCTTGTGACAGTCATCCAATGAAAGAGTTAGACCAGCAATGGAAGGTTGTGAACCTTTCTTTGCCTCTTGCATTGCATATTTGTCAATTATTTTATCTATGTATGAAACTTAGGATAATGCTAGCATTTTGTTCTTTCGATCTCTGAAGAGACGAATGCCTAGAACATAATTAGCTTCTCCCAAGTCCTTCATGTCAAACTATTAGTGTAGCCAAAGCTTGATCGATGATAAGTTCCCTACACCATTCCCAATGAGTAGTATATCATCGATATAGACTATCAGCAAGACCACTTTCCTATCCTTAATATGTTTATAAATACAGGGTTCATCGACATTCTGCTCAATACCAAATGTCTTGATTGCTTGATCAAATCTCTGGTTCCATGAGCGGGATGCTTGCTTTAATCCATAAATGGATCTAAGCAACTTACAAACTTTCCTTTCTTGGCCTTTTGCTATGAACCCTTTGGGTTATATCATGTAGATACTTTCCTAAAGATGGCCATTCAAGAATGCCATCTTGACATCCATTTGCTAGATCTCATAATCGAGAGCCGCAGCAACGGATAGAAGAATACAGATAGACTTCAGCATAGCAACAAGTGAAAAGGTTTCATCATAATCGATTCCAGCCTTTTGCGTGTACCCCTTTGCAACCAGTCTAGCTTTGAAGTTTACACTCTCCCTTCTGCGTCCTTCTTTCTTTTGTAGACCCATTTACATCCAATGGGTTTTATCCCATACGGCAAATCTACAAGTTTCCAAACAGAGTTTGATTTCATAGAATCCATCTCATTGTTCATAGCCTGTTTCCAAGATTTAGAATCAACATCATTTATAGCTTCATTATAAGTGACCGGATCATCCTCATGCTCATGAGCTTCAACCTGGTATACCTCAGCATCATACACGAAGAATTAGGTTTCTTCGAAACCTTCCCACTACGACGAGGCACCCTAAATTTGTTGATTGTCTATAGGTCTTTCATCAAAACTCGGACTTGCATCCAAGACCGAAACCTGTGATTCAAAAACTTGTTTGTTCAAATCTGCAAGTGCACAGATCGTTCAAGTAATACAGTGTGCAAGAGTATGGATTTCATTCCCACGAGGACTACATCATAAAAATGTAATGTAGAAGCTGTAAAGTTCAATTTAAGTGAATTGTAATCCAAGAGGTTTTGACAAGATTGCTAGTAAAAATGGATTGTAAAACTACGGAAAAATAAAAAGTGCACTTAACAAAGAAATACAATAGTGATCAGAATGAAGAAAAACAATGGAGTAGAGATTTTGGTTGTAAAACAATAATTTGGATAAGCTAAGTTTACTAATTTCCCCAGGATGCAAATCTGCTAACAAATGCTACTGAAATGCTATAGCAATCAATATACCCTGTCAACCAAGAACACGTGAGAGCAAGGATTTTTTGCAAATCTCTTTGCAAAATTATTCTCCTAACTTATTTCAGCATATTCCTATGTGAGATCAGCTAAGAGAATGCAAACAGAAGCATAGGTTCTTTTGGGTCATACATGATGAATAATATATTCCTATACCATCCATAGATCTACAAATTCCTTCAAGACTATACATGCATCATTCATGAGATCCAATTTAAATCAACCTTTCCAGAATTAATCCAAATCTGATATTCTATTAATTGATGGCCAGTCAAGAATAGAAATACGCATTAACACACATGAATGAACAAGAAACAATTGATTTCCATAACAAATTCAGCAATCAGTTAACAGTTCATATCCTTGGTTCCATTAGCAAACCAGAACACGTGAGAGCAAGGATTTTTCCAAATCTCTTTGCAAAATTATTCTCCTAACTTACTTCAGCATATTCCTATGTGAGATCAACTAAAAGAATGCAAACAGAAGCATAGGTTCTTTTGGCTCGTACATGATGAATAATATATTCCTGTACCATCCATAGATCTACAAATTCCTTCAAGACCATACATGCATCATTCATGAGATCCAATTTAAATCAACCTTACCAGAATTAATCCAAATATGATATTCTATATATTGATGGCCAGTCAAGAATAGAAATACGCATTAACACATATAAATGAACAAGAAATAATTGATTTCCATAACAAATTCAGCAATCAGTTAATAGTTCATATCCTTGGTTCCATTAGCAAACCCAGCTAAAGAAAATTAGTTCATACTGTAATTAACAAAATCCATTATCTACAAATAAATCATGTCTAATTCAGCTCAATACTACAAAAGGGTAAGCAACAGATGGAGAGAAAGAAAGTGTGCTGAAGCTTGATTCCTCTTCTTCAACGTCCTTGCTCCTTCTTCTCTGGTACTTTCCTCTTTTTCTCTCTCGCTGGTACTCTATGCTTTTTGTGTGTGTGAAAAATTCATCTTTGATGGGTCTCTCTCCAGAACGTACTGTTCTCCTATTCTTATACTAGACGGCGTCCCTTTTCTGATTGGGGAAAACCATTTGCTAGGGTAACAATCTTTCTAACTTGTCTAGCTTTGAGAGCTCCTGAGTGATCCAAAATGATAGCTGCACAAAGCCCATGTAATATTTTGTCTTTTTCTCCAGGTTGTGTACTAACGTCACTTCAAATTTCCAACTCAGCTCAGCTCAAAATACTACAGCATTCTTCTCCCATTTTCATCCCCTGTAAAACTGACTGGAAACACAACCAAGCTAGACACCAACTTTTTGCACAGTTTTTAGTCAAAATTCCTTGACTTAATCAAAAAGGGCACAGAGACACTTTTGACTAAGGCAAATGCAAAATTAAAAGATGAAAGATAAAAACACCACATAAAACAATAAACACTCTTGGACAAGCCTATTTTTAAACTAGAAAATCAATGAATAACTCTAATTTCTTAGAGTTATCACACTCCCAAACTTAAACCATTGCTCATCCTCGAGTAATGCAATAAAAAAAGTCATAAAAAAAAATAGAAACAAACACTTAACAAACAAAAGTAGCAAAATAAAGACTTTTGTGGATGAATTCTCAAGATCTTTGCTTTAGCGGCTTGAACATGAGTTTAAGTTAAAACAAACATAAGTTCCCCCAAAAATTGATTCCTGGATTTAAAAGATTGCTTGCTCTCCAATTGCTTCTCCCCGTTTAGTGTGTGTGTGCTCCAAAATGCTATGTCATTCCTACTAATCTTGACAATATAGTACACACAAGTTCAACCTTTTCAATTTGAATACAAATGCTTATTCCATAAGCCTGCTTTTCATAACTCTCTCCACTGATGTAGATTAGCATCTTGCCAAGGATCATTAGGACTTTTAAAGGTTGTAATGCAAGGCTGGGTTAAGGGGTAGGGTATATGATATCATTTCAATTAGGCTCACCCACGAATCACACCACCCTTCTAAGACTTGAGCTTTTATTTCTTTTACTTTAGTGTCCCCCCCCCAAACTTAATATTTTACAATTCTCAATTGTCATCAATTTTTTTTTTTTTTTGTAATCAGTTATGTCACCAATGCCTTTTGACACGAATGCCAACATTTGTGATGAAGACACCCGATTACTCAACAAGATCACATTTAAGATGAACTGACATGTACTTATATCTTGAACTGCCGTTTAATGCAAAAGTACACATAGGGCTCATGTTACTCCTGGTTACTAAGCAGCTCAAAACAGTGGAGTAAAATCTTATTTTTATCTTTATCTTTTTTATCTCTTTTTTTTTTTTTTTGAACAAGAAACAATTTACTCTTAAACCTCCCCCCCCCCCCAAACTTAAAACCAACATTGCCCTCAATGTTAAGGAAGGACAATGCAGAATTTGGGTGACAAAGACATAACTTTCTTGGCTCAATGGGAGAACTAGGGATAAAGATATCACTAGGTCAGCTAGAAAGGTTCAATCGGGCCAAAGAAATGCCTAAATCATATCCTTAACACAATGCAACCTAGGATTTTACCTTGAGAGCTGATCAAACAGGTTCTAGAGAGTAATAAAATGATATTAAACCAGTGCACATACTCTGCCTCTAGAGAAGCAAGGAAATCTACAACACAGGGATTGTGTTCATCGGGAAGAGAATGCATAATCAGATAGCAAGCAAAGATGTGAAGCTACAAATCAACAAATGGCAAAACCCATGCTTATCTCAAATTAAATTCACTTCAAAGTTAAACAATGTGATCATAAAAAAAAAAAAAAAAACTCATCCACATAGCAAACAAAGCCAAGAAAAAATCAAACCAAAGACACTAAACAATAAAAGGAATAAACAAAAGAAAAATAACATAAAAAATAGACCCTAAGAAAAAGAAATAAAAAGAAAGCCAGGTAATCAAAATGTGATTAGAAGAATAAGGGACTTCCCTGACTAAGTAGGAAAACTATCATCCACGCCCAACTGATTTTGCAGCACTCCGATGAGTGGATCGATGAGGAGAGGGCTTAGGGATTGGTGGCTGCTCCTTAGTGTGCTGTGGTGGATGTTGGGTTGAGTGGGGTTCAGGGATCACAGGGGTCGGTGAAGTTGGCTCAGCATCTGAAGGTTCCACATCCTCGGAGAAAGGATGACATAAGTGCTCTGGAAATGCTGGAAATGTGTGGAAGCGCTTAGAGTTTGCACGAAAATGCTGCTGCATTGCCATATCTCTTTTCTGCACATACTTCCAATAATCCTATAGCATATGCATCATTTCGTACTATACAACTTCCATTTGGCTTACACGCTGCTCCAATCTCTAGAATCCTTCAGCAAGAGGAGCGTAAGTCGATGTTGGTTGTGGAGCAGTGGGGTCAGCATGCTGCGGGGTAGTAGATGTTGTGGACCGAGGTGTATTTGATGGCCCTAGCTGAGGTTCCTCCTGTATAAGTCTGGTGATAGTGCTTGTGGTGATTGGTGTAGAAGGTTGCTCAATGGGCTCTCCCTCTTTTATGACAACTCCCTGAGAGATGCATAACTTTGTACTCAGTGAGGGAAACCATAAGCCTCCACTATTTCTACCAGCACAGATCCCAATTTGGTGTTGCAGCAGCTTCCCTAGATTGAATGGATGCTTCTCCACAATACAGTATAGGAAAATTGCTCTAACCTTGTGCACCACATGGTCGTGAGTCGAGGGCATTAGCAGATTCTTTAAAAAGTGGAACCAAACTCGCGGCCCATTCTTGAGACATCGCCTGGGAAATGTTAATGATTCACGACTTGTCTTCCAAGATGTGCCTTCTACACACAAAGAATGAAGAATTTCCTCCAACTGTGCATCATCCAAGTTGTCTGCAAAGTCTTGGAATCCATCCTCATTGTCATCAAGATTATATAGGTGGTTGATTGCAGCAGACGAAATACAAACTTGTTGCCCACGAACATAGACGAAATCTGGTGTTTCCTCGTTGTAATTGGCATAGAACTCGCGGACTAACTATATTTTTGCTGTAGGTTGATGTTGGCCGAATGTGACCCATTTATGTGTATGTACCACTGTATGGACAAAATCTGGGTTTCCCAACGTTTTGCTGAGCTTGAATTGGAAGCCTTTCTCTATAAGGAGAACCCTGGTATTGAAACCGGAATAAAATCTGGTTCGTGCTTCAGCAGAGGCAAATTTTTCTATCTCATTTGTCTCCTCCAACTCCTCTTCAGAATGAGCTCGTTGTTGTGCTAATGCTAGCTCCTCAACCTCTATTAAATTCTTGCCTTTCCTTACTTTACTCTTAAAAGGCATGGTGAACAACCCAAAAAAAAAAATCTTCTTGAATTTCTCCTTTAAAACACATATGTCACCTTACTCTATCCTCAAAAATTCCTATGCTCAACCCACAAATTACAGCCATGGCCTCTTATCCAACACCGAACTTAGGCCCCTTTTTTTTTCTGTCACATAAAATGCACACACCACACTACACCACCACAAATCACAACACACCACAATACACTTCTATAAATCATAATGCACCACTTGAGACAAGAAAGTAGAGTGAGAATGCTTACACTTCCAAGTTACTCGGGTTCCCTCGTCAACCTCACGTCGGCTTTGTTGAAGAAAATGCCACCAATGGTAAGAAGGAACGTTAGGTTGGGTGCAAAGATGAGAATGGAGATAGTGATTTTTAGGGAGAGGATCGACGGATTTGAACACAAAAATGGATGGAAATGAGGGCTGAAATGGGAAAAGTACCGACGGGTTGAGACGACATGGCTTACTCAGCTTTGACGGCGAGGACAATGAAAGTGGAAGATAAAGTTAGTTTTAGGAATAGGGATGGCAGTAATGTGGTGGATATTGATGATTTCGGGCGTTTGAGAAGGTTGGTAGAGTGGAATATGGAAGCTTGAAAGGAGCACGGCTATGGTGGGGGCGGCAGCGAAGAAAAAGAATGGGGAAAAGAAATAATAAGGGGGCCCTTATGTAGGGTTTTCGAGCCCGCCCCCCCCCCCCCCCCCCCCCCCCCCCCCCTTCTTTTCTTTAATCATAAATATATATTATATTATTATTATTATTATAATATATTTTTTATCATAAATATATATTATATTATATTATATTATATTATATTATTATTATTATCCGCAACGCTCGGCTCTGGCTTTATGCAAGGCTTTTCTGGATTCCAGTTGTAGCCACTATGCTGCAGCATTTCTATAGCGTTTCTGTTTCAGTTTTTGTTCTGCTGCTCTAGAGGCTTTCACTTCCTTTTTTCTTCCAAACACATATCAGACAACCTATATTAATTATTAAAATGACATACTCACCTTAATCACATTAAAGAAAATCCATGAAAGAAAAGAGCAAATAAAAAAAAACACAAACAGGGAACAATAAAACATTGGGTTGCCTCCCATAAGCGCTTGTTTTTAAAGTTGACAGCCTGACTACTTCCCTTTTTCTAATCTGGGTCTTTCAAGGATATTGCAGTCTTCTCCTTGTCGAAAGTTCCTCCCCAGTAATGTTTTAGCCTCTGACCATTTACTTTGAACTTTCTTCCTGATTTTTCCTCCATTAATTCCACAGGTCCATGAGGAAAAACTTCACAAATCTTGAATGGACCTGACCAACGTGATTTCAATTTCCCTGGAAAGAGTTTCAGCCTTAAGTTAAAAAGAAGCACTAGCTGCCCTGCTTGAAATTCCCTTGGAAGAATTTTACTGTCATGCCATTTTTAACTTTTCCTTTATACAGCTTGGCATTTTCATAAGCCATCATTCTAAATTCCTCCATCTCATTTAATTACAGCATTCTCTTTTCACCAGCTGCATGAGCATCTAGATTTAACTTTGAAATTGCCCAGTAGGCTTTTTGTGCCATCTCAACTGGCAAGTGGCAAGCCTTTCCGAATACCAGCTAGTAGGAGGATACTCCTAAAGGGGTTTTGTAAGCTATTCTGTACACCAACAAGGTGTCATCCAATTGTGTTGACCAATCCTTCCTTGAGGGGTTGACAACTTTTTCTAGAATTCTTTTTATCTCCCTGTTGGAAACTTCAGCCTGCCCTTTAGTTTTAGGATGATAGGCTATAGCAATTTTGTGGCGCACTCCATACTTAGCCAGAAGACTTTTAAACTACTTGCTACTAAAGTGCGTTCCTTCATCACTTATGATGGCCCTTGGTGTCCCAAAGCATGTGAAAATATTCCTATGCAAAAACCTCATAACCACCTTGGAATCATTAGTAGAAGATGCTAAGGCTTCCACCCATTTGCTCACATAATCCACTGCCACCAATATGTACTGATTGCTATAGGATGAAGGAAATGGCCCCATGAAATCTATTCCCCACACATCAAATATTTCAACTTCCAAGATAATGTTCAGGGGCATTTCATGCCTTTGTGAAATGTTTCCCACACACTGACACCGATCGCAAGTCTTAGCAAACTTATGAGCATCCTTAAAAAGTGATGGCAAATAAAATCCAGATTGCAAAACTTTAGCTGCTGTTCTAAGCCCTCTATAGTGTCCCCCATAAGGAGAAGAATGACAATGATGGAGTATTCCAACTATCTCTTCCTCAAGTACACATCTTCTTAAAATCTGATCTGCACACTGCTTAAACAAATACGACTCATCCCAGTAAAAGGACTTGGTATCATGAAGGAACTTCTTCCTTTGTTGGCTTGTCAGCTTTGGTAGGACTAGACCACTAACCAAGTAGTTCACAATATCAGCATACCATGGTATATTCAACTGTTTGATCACAAAAAGCTGTTCATCTGGGAAAGTCTCCTTGATTGGCCCTTCAATCTTCTTTATCACATGTTAGGAAATGCCCTAAGCATTAGAGACATTTTGATGTATTTATTTTGAACTGGATAATAAAATTATATATAGAGGTTATTCATTACATTGCTATCAATCCTCGTTTTATTTACGTTTTATTTACATGTTAAAGTAAATATAAGCAAATATGGCTCCTTGACTGCTTGTGTTAAACTGTTAGAATGCTACATGCAATGGATTTTTGTATGCGAGAAGACAATGTTCTAAAGTAAGCGGTCTAAACTATGGTCTGTAGTCTATGGGGTTAGACCGAGCATCTAACTCATGTTAAGACTATTATGTTGTCTAAATCCTTGGAGGGGACGGTTTGTCTAGACTGTTTGGAGCATAGACTCCCAAGTAGAGACATAGATATGTTGCTTAGTGGTGACATATTAGACCGGGACTAAAGCATGATAGATCTACGAAGTCCGCTTTGAGTGGATCAATCTGCTTTTGATGTTCATTATGTAGTAACCTTAATCCTGAGTAAAAGGACAGCTTCATGTATATGACTTGTGTACTTTGATGTTCCAATGGCTAAATCATCTCAGAGGTAGTAAGCTTATAGACCGGTTCGTTGGGTGCATGACTTGTAAACGATGAAGCGTTCGTTTACAGATATCGGAATCATAGCTCTGATGAGGAGTTAAGGGTATCCTCTTAAAGGCATTATACTGAATGTGAAAATGGACAAGGCCTTGGGTCGTCTGCTGGGCGGATGACTTCTTATTCACATATGGTGAATAATCATTTTCTTTATTCGATAGCATAATGGAACTTTAAGATAGCCTGATCAGTAGGATTAAACAGACTTTGGCCTAAGGCTGATCATGGATATCATATGAGGGTTCTACATACATGACAAGGTCATTGGACGATAGCTTGTCACAGGCTTACGTAATACGGTATATAATTGGGAGTTCAGTTTCAGGTTTATAGTGGTGTGACTCTGAAATTAGTGATCATATGATTGAGTTGTTCGGTAAAGAATGATGATCATATGGATTTACGAGAGCCTGATTATATATGTCCAATTAGTCCCTCTACTAGCTCCACATAATTCTTTAACGTTTGGCAAAATTGATCTATGTATGCTATTGGCTAGTTTATTATGCATGGATGGTGTTGACATAGGATTAGGATGGTAGACAAGATTCTCTCCGGTTGGATTCAGATTTTGTTTTGGATAATAGAGTACAAAATTATTCGAACTCCAAATAAAGTTATCATGATTTTATTTGAGATTGGATTGGAGTTGTAGAAAATTATCCATGAGAACAAGAATTTGAAATACAACTGTTTTGTGGATTTTGAAATTTGAATTTTGAATTTTGAATTTTGAATTTTGAATTTTGAATTTAAAATTTGAATTTGAAATTTGAATTTGAAATTCGAATTTGAAATTTGAATTTGAAATTTAAATTTGAAATTTGAAATTTGAGAATTATCCTCCATGAATTTTCAGATTTTTGTGGATAAGGTTCAAGGAAAAATTCAAATTTCAATCCCAGTTGAATTTGGATTCTCTCCTCCTTGATAATGGCCGAATTTTTGGAGTAAATCTCGTAGGAGATTTTCGGTTATTTTGGATAAGGATGAGATAAGATTCAAGCTTGAAAATCCTAGTGGAATTTTGATTCTTCCTTATCCAAAAGTGGCTGAAATCTTGGTGGAGATTTTTCCTTTGAATTTTCAGATTTTTTGGTTGAAAAAAGGAGATAAAATTCTAGTTAAAATCTTATTTAGATTTGGATTAGAATTATCCTATAATGGCCGAAATTTGTTGGGATTTTCCCTTGGATAATTTCAGATTTTATGGTTGTGGATAAGGGAGAATATCTTCTCCTAATCCAATTCGAATTCAGAGAATCACCTCATACAGGTCTATAAATAAAGGTCCTGCCACTCCAGTTCTCTTAAACCACAGACTCTCAGGTGAGCAGGCTTATTGTTGCACAACTCACCGTGACAATAAGTTCTTTAGAGATCTAGGTGGTCGAAAGAAGACTAGCAGTGCTAGCATACCGATCGAGGTTCAGAGTGCCCACATACTCAACCATTCGGGAATTGGAGAATAGTAGAGAAGGTTAGTTGGTTGAAGCCCTCCGGTCATTCTCCTCCTGTAGATTGGCGTCCTTGAGGTCTCATAATTGTTGTTGGTTTATTGTATATGGCATCATAAGATATTTAACGATCTAAAAATTTTTATTGTTCCGCTGTGCCACTCTGATACGTTTTTACCGATTAATTTTCCTACATCACACCCGTTTCGAATCTGGATAAGTGATCAGCCACTTGATTTTCATTCCCTTTTCGGTCTCTGATTTCCAAGTCAAACTCCTGAAGCAATAAAACTCATCTAATCAATCTTGGCTTGGCATCTTTCTTAGCAATGAGGTATTTAATTGCTGAATGGTCAGTGTAGACCACAACCTTGGTGCCTACCAGATATGCTCTAAATTTGTCGAATGCAAATACTACAGCCAACAGCTCCTTTTCTGTCGTGGTGTAGTAAAGTTGAGCGTGTAATGACCGCCATTTTCATGGCACCTACTTACCATGTAATAAGTCATTAAGGAATAAAATGGACATAATTTAATGTCCTTTAGCAAATTTAAGAAACATGGTCAAGTACACGACCGTGTACGAGGCTGTGTACCGCTCAGATAGATGAATGTGTTTCAAAGACATGGCTGTGTTGAGTAGTCTCAACTAGTACATGCCCGTGTCTGAAATGTACACGCCCGTGTTGTATTGCACACGCACGTGTAAGAGTCCGTGTAGAAGGCTGTGTAATGAGCCGAGAGCCACTGTAATGACTCTCATGAATTATGAAACTTAATTACTATGTAATGATGTAATTAAGTTAATAAGTACAGTGTGCTTTTCAGTTGAATGAATTAAACAGGAATAGTAACGTTTAATTACTATTCATGCAGTGAAAGGGGTAATCGACAGTGAAATCGGTCCACCCTATTATGTGAGTATGCGTTGAGACACGCAATATCAAGAAACCGGTCTAGACGACCATTTCATGATACAGAACTGATGAGCTAGTCATCAGTACGCTCAGACTGGTCATCTGAGCGCAGCAGTGATAATTGCCCTAATAGATGTACAGTATCGAGAAAAGTGGTCTAGATGACCTCTTCTCGCCCATAGACTGACAAAATCAAAGTCAGAACGCTCAGATTAGTCAGTCAGATAGTGAACAGTGAATAGTGAATAGTGAATAGTAAGAAACGCAGTGTCAGGTTAGTGGCCAAGACGGCCTTAATCTGGCACAAAACTGATATATTAATAGTCAGCAGGCTCAATCTGGTCAATTGAGCATAAAATGTAGATTTTGTTTAAGGGATACGTAGTATCGGGATGAGGGTCAAGACGACCTTTTCTCGCCCCGAAACTGATATATTTAGACTCAGGACGCCCAAATTAGTCAATCGGGCACCTGACACGTTTTTCGAGACGGGGTCATGCAGATCCTGAAAACTGGTCCAGAAGACCTCAGATGGACGTAAAACTGATAAATTTGAAATCAGCACGTCCAAATTAGTCAAGAGAGACTGTGTTTGAAATTTCACGCGAAAACGCCTCGTTATGCGTGCACAGTGTCAACACAGTGTAGGCCTAACCACAGTATCAAGAAATTAGTCAAGATGACCTTTTCTTGATATAAAACTGATATATTTGGAATCAGAATGTTCAAATTAGTCATTTGAGCACAGAAAGTAATTTTTGACCGGGAACCATACAGTATCGGGAAACTGGTCGAGACGACCTCGGATGAAGATAAAACTGATATATTTGGGTTCAGCACGCCCAAATTAGTCAGTATAGCCTATCTTAAAATTTTTCAAAAAAATTAGTATAAAGGAGGAAATTTTGGGGATTATAGAAAAATAGCCCTCATATTTTTCCAAATCACATTTTCTCCCTCCCATACCACACGAAGATGAACAGTGACCAACTATCGAATCCGGCCTCCGTTTTTGACACCGCCGGCACCATTGGAAAGCTCTCGACGAGCTGATTCCAACGGTGGGCCGAGTCGACCGAACCGATGCCGGAGCACGCCGCACGCGCCGCCCAAAGCCGCCGGTGGCCGAATTTTTTCAAACCGCCGTATCTCCGCCGTCCGACGTCCAAATGCCACGATTCCGGTCCCAATGGATTCGTGGTGAAGAGTAGAACAAAACCCAGGCTTCATTTCACATCAACAGCCGCCGAATCGCGCCGCCCCAGGTTCGCCGTCGCCGTCGCCGCCGTCGGATCTCGCTATTCCGGCGGAGTTGAGTTGCAAGGTCGGTGTCAAAATGCTCAGAACAACACGTAGATCAAAAGCCCCAAATCAATTTTGGGAAACAACGCCGGAAAAATGAAGATCCAACGCCGCCGTCGTCGTCGACTTTTCGAGAGCCGATTTCCGGTGATAGGAGCCTCGATTCGTGAAATTGACACCACCAATGGGTTCCTCACGTCGAGCTCTTCAAGATGGTGGTCGCCACTTCCATCGCCGCCGTGGTCAACGCCGGTCAACGGTCGGTCAACGCCGGTCAACGGCGACCCGGAGACCGAAAATTGAAGAATGGCCCGTTGGCCTATTTTCGACGTTTCGGACACAACCGCGGCATCGGATTTGCAAACTGGAGTTTCAAAAGTGAAGAACGACGATTCAAAGATTGCACGGTCGAGACCGAACGGTTCGTCCGACCGCCGACGGGAACGATTTTGGTAGTAGTGTTGATCTATTTATTCCTCAATTTAATATTGGAAATAATTATGTATTAATTATGGTTTAATGACTTGAGGAATTGTAAGAAAAAAGGGTGAAATATCGAAAAAGAGAATGTGAGAAAATGTGAATATGTTTACGTAAAAAGCGGAGCTTTTACGTAAAAATTAGGCCTCTGGTTTAGTACGTGGCAGGTTAGAATAGGTTAGATGGTTTTGAGGCGTTTCCTAAACGCCGGAAACCTAAAAATTAAGCGGAAATGCTGCCGAAATTTCTAAAACGGCACAAAGGGGTATTTTAGGAAACGAGGGCTGAAAATGTGATCGGGATGGAAACCCGAGCTCTCTCGATGACCTAAGTCCGGGAAAGAAGGACGGACATTATGAGGATTAGTGAACCGCCCCATTAGAAATTTCGTAATGTAAGAAAACGACCCCTATGTCAGAATAGTACCACCCGAGGGACAGGTGCGATCGAAGTATAAAATTTGGGGCGATTACATCGGTAACGGTAACCCGATAGGCTAAATAGTCATACGAGAGGTATTCAGTATGTTGACTGGTTGGTTAGCCAGTCAAGGACCAAGTCGGAATGGGATAGTGAGAGACAGTGATTAATTTGTCAAGTAGACAAATTAATCAAGCACGATTAAAAAAAATTAGATATCAAATTTCCCAAAGTAGAGCAGTCGGGTACCGATAGGCATCAGTACCACACAACGATAAGTTTATTAGTTCCTAACGATAGAGTGACCTAAGAGCGATGTTAATTAATTTATTGGGTAAATAAATTAATTAACAATGATTAGAAAATCAAATTCTTAAGAAGAGGGCAATTAGTACCGACAAGGATCGGTACCACATAACGAGAATTTTTATTAGTCACTAATGACCACGGTGACCTAAGAGTGAATGTTAATGTAAATGCATTATGATTACAGGGAGGTACCTGTATTGTGACGAAGGCGAGAGTATAAACTGTCTGCTGACAGGTAAGTACAACTCCGCCTACAGCATGGATAAAATGAATTTAAAATGATGCTTTTCCAGTATTTTAAGTATGTATCTTGCACACGATGCTGCACAGCATACATAAGAGCACATAGCTTCACAATCGAGTAGATTGATGAAAGAACAAGATAGAAGCCATAGATCCCTACCGCGTAGGATTGGGGACAGCTTAGAGAAGCGTATGGCTAGAACAGTTAAACAAGATGGAAATAAATAGGTGTGTCGTACCGGCTCCTTCAGTCGAAGGGGTTTCCAGTTAAAGAAAGTTCAGGCCACAAGTTGAGCATCAGTTGATGGCTCTTCGGCATTAGTTGACCTCGGGCGTTACCGTTGGTCTGCGCGCACACGGTACTGACACATGGGCCCTAAATAGACAAGAAAAGAAAAGAGAAGTTTGAAGCATAAATGAACATAACCGGATCATGCATTAGTTATAGTTCGCTATGCTTTCTTTTTCAGTAGAGTGCATACAGTACACGATGCTTCTGTCATGCATAAAGTATGTGAAGTTTTATATTCAGTGTTATGACATGTTATGTGATGACATGATATGTGAGCTGATATGTGATATGCTTATATGATATGTGATTTATTAAGTGATATATGTCATGCCTATGATTTTACGTATGTGCTATGTTTTAAACATGTTTTGCGGTTAACATGTTGTACTTACTGGGCGTAAAGCTCACGGAGTGTGTTCATGCTGTAGGTAAGCATCCTATAGCGTAAACGTCAAGGGACGATGATGGTGGCGGAGGTGGATGTGAGGATGAGGTTATGGATACACCGCGAGTATTCTTCCACACAGTATGAGTAAATAATATTTTGAATGGTGACAGTTAAATAGTATTTTGAATAGTAAATGTTAAACAGTATATGTACGAGTAGTATATTTAAATAGTATCTGGTGAATAGTAATCAGATAAACAAGTATATAATTATGTATGTATAATTGAAATCCTTATGTTTTTCAAATTCCGCATTTTAATAGTATGCATACGTGAATAGTAAATACGTACGTGTATATAAAAAAAAAAAAATTCCCTCTAAATTTATGGTATTAAATTCAGCAAGTTTAAGTATCGGTTTTAAAGAAGAAGTATAAGTAAAAGTTAAAGAAGCAAGTAAATAGAGTTTACAGTGACGGTCCGGGCCGCTGAGGGCACGGGGCGTCACAGTTGGTATCAGAGCGGTTTCCTGCCATCCTACCTCACATCGCCACATGCCTGCCTCATCTGTCCAAGTAAGTTAGTTTTATATTTTTAGTCAGTAAATGTTTCTCTATTGAAGATAACATTTTATAGTAATGAAACGACGAAATCTATGATGGCGAGGATAAGATGAAAAGATGCTGAGATCATTATACGAAAAATCACGACCGTGCAGTGCTAGAAAACTGCTCAGAGAAAGAACATGGATTGCTGCTCGAGTTGTACCGATCTTCAGGGCTAGTCGTCCACCAAGTTTCGAGTGGCAAACAGTACTCCTGCACTCTATGAGAATGTCAGGACTAGTTTCATGTTATCAAAGTGATTCCCTGATTGTACACCATTGACCAGGATAACTGAGTCCTGTTGGCTGTTGATATCTCTCAGGAAGATACTCTCGTGTGTATCGGGATCCTTATGACCAGGATGAGCTCTTAACTGTGTCGAGTTTCGCCATACCATGATCGAGCCAATCTCTGAGAGCAGTCCAGCATCAGCCCCAGTTTTTCTCTATGGGCAAGCAGGGAGTGAAACCGCCTAAGTTCTCTAGAGTTATGGATATACGAGAATTTGTTCATCGGACTGAAAGACTGCAGCTGATGTCCGGCGATATAGTTCTAACGTATGCTGTTCGCTACAAGGAACCGAAATGGACTTCTACAATACATGCCGAGACAAAAGTGGATCAAAACAGGAGAAGACCTAAAGAGAGAATGAGACCTTGCCAAACAAAATTAGAAGAGCGATCAAGCAGGACTAGCAAGCCTTATCAAGGAGATAGTGAATGTTGAGAGAAAAGTGCTCAACCCCGGGAACCCTGCACAAGCCCAAGGCATTATAGCAGCCGCCATTATGGAGGGTGACCCGGTAGGACCAGCACCCCAACTGGCCGATGAAGAGTTCATGGCCGAGCACCAGCCAGAAGTACACGAGGGCAATAGGGAGCCAATGGAGAACCCCGAACCAGCCCGTATGTCTCCCGAACACCCCATGGAAGAGGAAGATGACAAGACTCTTTCTGATGCCCATCCCGACGATGAGGGAGAGGAGATCCCCAACTGCTTTAGTAATGACGAATAGATGGGGATGTACGAACCCCAAGTCATCATAGCCAGCGATGACGAGATCAGTTTCGACTGAGAAGAAGAGGAAAACCCAGAGGAGTACTCACTCAGCGATAGTGATGATGAGGAGATGCCTGATACTGAATCAGGATTGTCCTTCCAATAGTAGTAACCCTTCTGCGGGAATGTTAGTTTTGAAAATATATAGAGGGAAGCAATAGCTCTCCCCCGTCAGTTATAGCATAATGTACTTGTTGGGATCGTATAGGGGAAGTGTGTGTCACTCCCACTGAACTAGAATCTTGAATATATGTATATATATTATGTGAAATATATTATGAGATAAGTAGTAAAGCTTTGCCCTAGGGGCCAGATATAATATTTTTCCACAGTGTGAGTATGATATGACAGAAAGTGCAGGACGAATCCTAGCACTCAGACGATGTCCCAATACAATGCGGTAATTGTATTGAACATCACAGTATGAGAGAAAGAAAGATGGATATAGTGTGTATATTTATATCCATAATGGTTTAAGTAAGATTGTTAAGTAAGAAAGAAAATGATATGTGATACGAGTCCCAAGTACAGAATTTAAGAGACTTATATTTTCCTTTTTCGCTGTACGATAGGGTTACATAGGAAAACATGGCAAGAATGAGAGCTTAGTTAAACCCAGCATCCTGAGAGGATGAGTTGATAGCACAGATCGCAGCCATGCGAGAGATGATGGAGAACCAGCAGCGGGAGCTAAACCAGCTTAGAGAACAGCTGGGCCAGCAATCCCAGGCACCACAGTCAGTAGAGATGCCAGCACAGGAGGCTCTAGCAGCCCAGAAACTCTGAGGGAGCAAGCAGCTCCTTCAGCTCAGGAAGCACTAGCACCCATAGTAATGGCTGCTTTCGTAGCAGCAATTATTTTTTGCCAATCCCTAGGGAAGGCGACTTGTATGAGAGATTCCGACGCATGAAAGCGTTAGAATTCGTAGGAATCACCAACCCTATAGAGGCCGATGATTGGCTAACGAATATCCAAGTAATCTTGGATTTTATAGGGTTAATAGATAGAGAGAGAGAAAGTGATGTACGCACCCTTCACCCTGCGCAATGAGGCGCGTTAGTGGTGGAAGATGGTAACCATTAAGAGGAACATCAGAGAGATGAGCTGGAGCGATTTCATTGAGGAATTCAAGGAGATGTACTTCAACGAGGAAGCACTAGTAGCGCAGTAGGACGAGTTCGACAACCTGCACCAAGGTAGTATAACTGTTATGGAGGCAGTCAAGAAGTTTGAGCAGTTGGCTCAACTTTGTCCAGATTTGGTACCGACCAAAAGGAGAGAGTCAGACGAATGCTGAAGATGTTCAGAACGGAAATCACAGTTTAGGTCTGTAGCGGAGGGCACGGACCAGCGACACTAGCAGAATGTGTCAGCAAGACTATCTGAGCTGAGTACTAGTCGGCTCAGGATAAGGAGCGAAAGGCGCAGAATGTTAAGGCACGAAAGGAGGAGAAAACGCAAGCTGAGCAGGCTCAGGGGAAGTAAAACCCCGAGTTACAACACAGAGGACAGAATGTGGGAACCGGCCAGAATAGTAGGCATTCCCATAATAACAACAAGAGAAAAGGGGAATTAAGGCAATCAAGATTCACAGGAGAATTTCCCCCAGAAGAGAAACTACCAGGAAGGAAATGATAGCCAACTCGACGTGCACGAAATGCGGAAAGAGGCACTCAGGAGAATGTAAGCAAGGAGTAAGTGGTTGTTTCATCTGTGGCAAGAAAGGCCACTATGCCAAAAAAAAAAAAAAAAAAAGGCTTAGGACACAACGTTGTCATAAACTGTTGAAGGCGAAAAATCATTTTCGAACCAATCGGATGTGAAAAGTTCATCTACAAGGGTTTGTCGCCAGAGCAACCAAAGACGATGATATCAGCAGTGAAGGCTCGCGAGATACAATCCAGTGGATGCACGGACTTCCTAGTATACGTAGCAGATAAGACTCAAGGAATAGAGATAGGACCCGACAACGTACCGATAGTCAGGGAATTCATGGAGATATTTCTAGAAGATCTTGCAGGACTCCAACCAGAGCGCAGGATCTCGTTCGAGACTGAACGTCTACTAGAATCAGCCCCATCTTTGAGGCCCCCTACAGAATAGGCCCTATAGAGCTAAAAGAGCTCCAAGCCCAGCTAAAGTACTAAATAGATAAGGGATTAATGCGATAGAGCTATTCACCCTGGAGAGCACCCATACCATTCGTGAAGAAGAAAGATGGACCACTGAGAATGTGCATCGACTACAGAGAGTTGAACAGGATTACGATTAAGAATAAGCATCTGTTGCCGCGAGTTAACGATCTATTTGATCAGCTCCAAGACGCTGTAGTGTTCTCGAAGATCGATCTACATCCCGAGTACCATCAACTACAAATCAGGAATGAAGATGTACCCAAAACAGCATTTCAAACGTGGTAGGGACATTACGAGTTTCTGTTCATGTCACTCAGATTAACGGACGCACCAGCAACTTTCATGAACTGGATGAACTGCATGTTCAAGGACTATTTGGATAAGTTTGTCATTGGGTTCATCGATGACATACTTATACACTCTAAGACGAAGGAAGAGCACGAAGAGCACTTAATTATCATTTTGCGCATGCAACAGGACCATCAGTTATACACCAAGTTCTCCAAGTACGAGTTTTGGCTGGAGAAGGTCCATTTCCTAGACCACGTAGACCCCAAGGAAGGAGTATCTGTGGACCTGGCGAAAATTGATGCAGTTAGCACGTGGCCAGCTCAGAGGAACGAAACGGGAATTCACAGTTTCTTTAAACTAACAGGATGTTACCTACACTTAGTCGAAGGCTACTCAAAGTTAGCTGCTCCGCTCACAGCGCTCACCAAGAAGGGAAAGAGGTATAAGTGAATCGATAAGTGTGAGGAAAGCTTTCAAGAGCTAAGATGAAAACTCATAAGCGCTCCAATGCTGACCATTTCAAATGTTGGTCAGGGAAGCTTTGTGATTTAAGCGCCACATCTAAAACCAAGTTGGAAACTGTGTTGATGTAGAGTGGTAGAGTAGTCGCGTATGCTTCACGACAACTCAAAAAAAAACCTTGAGAAGAGCTACCCAACGCGTGATCTGGAGCTAGTAGCGATAGTTTTTACGATAAAAACATGGAGGCACTACCTGTACGGAGTCACGTGCGAGATTTACATCGACCACTAGAGTCTCAAATGTATCTTCACGCAGAAAGAGCTCAACATGAGGCAGCGTAGATGGCTAGAGTTGGTAAGGATTACGACCGTGAGATCCTATACCATCCAGGGAAAGCCAATAAAGTGGTCAATGCGTAGAGTCAGAAGCATATTACTATGCCTATGGCTATTAGTGCCTTGTCAAGAGCGCTACAAAGGAGTTATGCGACAGCAAGATCAAGATTTTGATAGGGGGATTGTTTAACATGACCCTCCAATCGACGCTCCAAGAAGAGATCAAGATCGGTCAAGATTTTGATTTGTCCCTGCTCAAGTCCAAAAAGGAAGCTATAGAGGACAAGGGTTCAGAGTTTAAGATCCTTAAGGACGACATACTCTACTACAGAGATAGAGTATGTGTTCTAAAAGATGAAGAACTCAAGAAGCGAATCCTTTTGGAACCTTACGAGACGTCATATTCCGTACATCCGGTAGCGAATAAGGTGCACAAGTACCTAAAGGAAAGTTTTTGGTGCCCTGAAATGAAGAATGACATTGTCGAGTTCGTTGCCAGATACCTTACGTGCCAGAAGGTTAAGGTAGATCACCAGCGCTCAGCAGGATAATCGTAGGAAATTAAGTTACCCGAGTGGAAATGGGACCAGATTACGATGAATTTCGTAATCGGATTGCCGAAGACGTCAAACGATAATGATGCAATCTGGGTGATTGTAGAAAAACTGATGAAATCAGTTAGATTTTTAGCAATGAAAGTTAGCTACTCGGTGGAACGACCAGTAGAAATCTATGCGGCACAGTTCGTGAAATGGCACGGAATACCAGAGTCGATCGTCTCAGATCGTAGTGGACGCTTTACCTCCAGATTTTGGCGAGGTGTTCAAGCCGCATTACGGTCCAAGTGAGAGTTCAGCATAGCATTTCATCCTCAGACCGACAGTTAGTCTGAGAGGACCATACAGATGTTAGAGGACATGTTGAGACCTGCGTCCTAGACATCAAAGGAAATTGATATCAGAAGCTACCATTGAGCGAGTTCTCGTACAACAGCAACTATCATTCCTCGATAGGAATGGCACCGTACGAGACACTCTGTGGAAAGAAATGCAGATCTCTGGCTCAGTAGTACGAGTTTGGAGAGAAACAAGTAGTTAGCTCGGACATCATCAAGAATACCATGTCAGACGTGAAGCTGATACGAGAAACGTTAGATACAGCGCACAGTCGACAGAAGAATTTTGACGATAAGCGCCGTAGACCCCTCAAGTTTCAAGTAGGAGATTCGGTCTTTTTCAAGGCGGCACCCATGAAAGGGGTGATGCGCATTGAAAATAAAAGAAAGCTCAGTCCTAGGTACATAGGACCCTTGAGATAATAGAGAAAGTCGGGAAGGTGGCTTATAGACTAGCACTTCCTCCCGAGTTAGTTATAGTGCACAACATCTTTCACGTCTTGATGCTGAAGAAGTACGTGCCAGACAGCTCTCATGTTCTTAGCCAAGAATCCGTTGTAGTATACGCTGATCCGACGTACGAGGAGAGACTCGTGCAGATCTTAGTTAGAAAGGAGAAAGTACTTAGGAATGAAGTATACCGCTAGTAAAAGTGTTGTGGCAGAATCATAGTGTTGAGGAAGCCACATGAGAATGGGAAGAAGACATGAGAAGAGACTTCCCGGAATTATTCTAATTTTCGAGGATGAAAATTTTGTAAGGGGGGTAGGTTGTAATGACCGCCATTTTCATGGCACCTACTTACCATGTAATAAGTCATTAAGGAATAAAATGGACATAATTTAATGTCCTTTAGCAAATTTAAGAAACATGGTCAAGTACACGACCGTGTACGAGGCTGTGTACCGCTCAGATAGATGAATGTGTTTCAAAGACATGGCTGTGTTGAGTAGTCTCAACTAGTACATGCCCGTGTCTGAAATGTACACGCCCGTGTTGTATTGCACACGCACGTGTAAGAGTCCGTGTAGAAGGCTGTGTAATGAGCCGAGAGCCACTGTAATGACTCTCATGAATTATGAAACTTAATTACTATGTAATGATGTAATTAAGTTAATAAGCACAGTGTGCTTTTCAGTTGAATGAATTAAACAGGAATAGTAACGTTTAATTACTATTCATGCAGTGAAAGGGGTAATCGACAGTGAAATCGGTCCACCCTATTATGTGAGTATGCGTTGAGACACGCAATATCAAGAAACCGGTCTAGACGACCATTTCATGATACAGAACTGATGAGCTAGTCATCAGTACGCTCAGACTGGTCATCTGAGCGCAGCAGTGATAATTGCCCTAATAGATGTACAGTATCGAGAAAAGTGGTCTAGATGACCTCTTCTCGCCCATAGACTGACAAAATCAAAGTCAGAACGCTCAGATTAGTCAGTCAGATAGTGAACAGTGAATAGTGAATAGTGAGAAACGCAGTGTCAGGTTAGTGGCCAAGACGGCCTTAATCTGGCACAAAACTGATATATTAATAGTCAGCAGGCTCAATCTGGTCAATTGAGCATAAAATGTAGATTTTGTTTAAGGGATACGTAGTATCGGGATGAGGGTCAAGACGACCTTTTCTCGCCCCGAAACTGATATATTTAGACTCAGGACGCCCAAATTAGTCAATCGGGCACCTGACACGTTTTTCGAGACGGGGTCATGCAGATCCTGAAAACTGGTCCAGAAGACCTCAGATGGACGTAAAACTGATAAATTTGAAATCAGCACGTCCAAATTAGTCAAGAGAGACTGTGTTTGAAATTTCACGCGAAAACGCCTCGTTATGCGTGCACAGTGTCAACACAGTGTAGGCCTAACCACAGTATCAAGAAATTAGTCAAGATGACCTTTTCTTGATATAAAACTGATATATTTGGAATCAGAATGTTCAAATTAGTCATTTGAGCACAGAAAGTAATTTTTGACCGGGAACCATACAGTATCGGGAAACTGGTCGAGACGACCTCGGATGAAGATAAAACTGATATATTTGGGTTCAGCACGCCCAAATTAGTCAGTATAGCCTATCTTAAAATTTTTCAAAAAAATTAGTATAAAGGAGGAAATTTTGGGGATTATAGAAAAATAGCCCTCATATTTTTCCAAATCACATTTTCTCCCTCCCATACCACACGAAGATGAACAGTGACCAACTATCAAATCCGGCCTCCGTTTTTGACACCGCCGGCACCATTGGAAAGCTCTCGACGAGCTGATTCCAACGGTGGGCCGAGTCGACCGAACCGATGCCGGAGCACGCCGCACGCGCCGCCCAAAGCCGCCGGTGGCCGAATTTTTTCAAACCGCCGTATCTCCGCCGTCCGACGTCCAAATGCCACGATTCCGGTCCCAATGGATTCGTGGTGAAGAGTAGAACAAAACCCAGGCTTCATTTCACATCAACAGCCGCCGAATCGCGCCGCCCCAGGTTCGCCGTCGCCATCGCCGCCGTCGGATCTCGCTATTCCGGCGGAGTTGAGTTGCAAGGTCGGTGTCAAAATGCTCAGAACAACACGTAGATCAAAAGCCCCAAATCAATTTTGGGAAACAACGCCGGAAAAATGAAGATCCAACGCCGCCGCCGTCGTCGACTTTTCGAGAGCCGATTTCCGGTGATAGGAGCCTCGATTCGTGAAATTGACACCACCAATGGGTTCCTCACGTCGAGCTCTTCAAGATGGTGGTCGCCACTTCCATCGCCGCCGTGGTCAACGCCGGTCAACGGCCGGTCAACGCCGGTCAACGGCGGTCAACGGCGACCCGGAGACCGAAAATTGAAGAATGGCCCGTTGGCCTATTTTCGACGTTTCGGACACATCCGCGGCATCGGATTTGCAAACTGGAGTTTCAAAAGTGAAGAACGACAATTCAAAGATTGCACGGTCGAGACCGAACGGTTCGTCCGACCGCCGACGGGAACGATTTTGGTAGTAGTGTTGATCTATTTATTCCTCAATTTAATATTGGAAATAATTATGTATTAATTATGGTTTAATGACTTGAGGAATTGTAAGAAAAAAGGGTGAAATATCGAAAAAGAGAATGTGAGAAAATGTGAATATGTTTACGTAAAAAGCGGAGCTTTTACGTAAAAATTAGGCCTCTGGTTTAGTACGTGGCAGGTTAGAATAGGTTAGATGGTTTTGAGGCGTTTCCTAAACGCCGGAAACCTAAAAATTAAGCGGAAATGCTGCCGAAATTTCTAAAACGGCACAAAGGGGTATTTTAGGAAACGAGGGCTGAAAATGTGATCGGGATGGAAACCCGAGCTCCCTCGATGACCTAAGTCCGGGAAAGAAGGACGGACATTATGAGGATTAGTGAACCGCCCCATTAGAAATTTCGTAATATAAGAAAACGACCCCTATGTCAGAATAGTACCACCCGAGGGACAGGTGCGATCGAAGTATAAAATTTGGGGCGATTACATCGGTAACGGTAACCCGATAGGCTAAATAGTCATACGAGAGGTATTCAGTATGTTGACTGGTTGGTTAGCCAGTCAAGGACCAAGTCGGAATGGGATAGTGAGAGACAGTGATTAATTTGTCAAGTAGACAAATTAATCAAGCACGATTAAAAAAAATTAGATATCAAATTTCCCAAAGTAGAGCAGTCGGGTACCGATAGGCATCAGTACCACACAACGATAAGTTTATTAGTTCCTAACGATAGAGTGACCTAAGAGCGATGTTAATTAATTTATTGGGTAAATAAATTAATTAACAATGATTAGAAAATCAAATTCTTAAGAAGAGGGCAATTAGTACCGACAAGGATCGGTACCACATAACGAGAATTTTTATTAGTCACTAATGACCACGGTGACCTAAGAGTGAATGTTAATGTAAATGCATTATGATTACAGGGAGGTACCTGTATTGTGACGAAGGCGAGAGTATAAACTGTCTGCTGACAGGTAAGTACAACTCCGCCTACAGCATGGATAAAATGAATTTAAAATGATGCTTTTCCAGTATTTTAAGTATGTATCTTGCACACGATGCTGCACAGCATACATAAGAGCACATAGCTTCACAATCGAGTAGATTGATGAAAGAACAAGATAGAAGCCATAGATCCCTACCGCGTAGGATTGGGGACAGCTTAGAGAAGCGTATGGCTAGAACAGTTAAACAAGATGGAAATAAATAGGTGTGTCGTACCGGCTCCTTCAGTCGAAGGGGTTTCCAGTTAAAGAAAGTTCAGGCCACAAGTTGAGCATCAGTTGATGGCTCTTCGGCATTAGTTGACCTCGGGCGTTACCGTTGGTCTGCGCGCACACGGTACTGACACATGGGCCCTAAATAGACAAGAAAAGAAAAGAGAAGTTTGAAGCATAAATGAACATAACCAGATCATGCATTAGTTATAGTTCGCTATGCTTTCTTTTTCAGTAGAGTGCATACAGTACACGATGCTTCTGTCATGCATAAAGTATGTGAAGTTTTATATTCAGTGTTATGACATGTTATGTGATGACATGATATGTGAGCTGATATGTGATATGCTTATATGATATGTGATTTATTAAGTGATATATGTCATGCCTATGATTTTACGTATGTGCTATGTTTTAAACATGTTTTGCGGTTAACATGTTGTACTTACTGGGCGTAAAGCTCACGGAGTGTGTTCATGCTGTAGGTAAGCATCCTATAGCGTAAACGTCAAGGGACGATGATGGTGGCGGAGGTGGATGTGAGGATGAGGTTATGGATACACCGCGAGTATTCTTCCGCACAGTATGAGTAAATAATATTTTGAATGGTGACAGTTAAATAGTATTTTGAATAGTAAATGTTAAACAGTATATGTACGAGTAGTATATTTAAATAGTATCTGGTGAATAGTAATCAGATAAACAAGTATATAATTATGTATGTATAATTGAAATCCTTATGTTTTTCAAATTCCGCATTTTAATAGTATGCATACGTGAATAGTAAATACGTACGTGTATATAAAAAAAAAAATTCCCTCTAAATTTATGGTATTAAATTCAGCAAGTTTAAGTATCGGTTTTAAAGAAGAAGTATAAGTAAAAGTTAAAGAAGCAAGTAAATAGAGTTTACAGTGACGGTCCGGGCCGCTGAGGGCACGGGGCGTCACAGAGCGTCTGTCAAGGTTCTACTAGCATAGTAAATCGGATGAAATATCGTCTCCTTTCGCTGTCCCAAGACTGCTCCTATGGCATAATCACTAGCATCACATATCAACTCAAAAGAACAAAACCAATCTGGAGCCACTATGATCGGCACTGACACCAACTTCTTCTTTAATTCTATAAAAGCACGCTGACAATCCTCAACAAAGTTGAATGGTACATTCTGCTCCAACAACAAACAAAGAGGCTTAGAAATTTTTGAAAAATCCCTTATAAAACATTTGTAAAAACCAGCATGCCCCAAGAAACTTCTAATCCCTTTTACAGATGTAGGCGGCAGCAACTTGTCAATGATGTCCATCTTTGCTTTGTCTACTTCAATTCCTCTTCATGAAACCTTGTGTCCCAACACAATACCCTCATTTACCATAAAATGGCATTTTTCCCAATTTAGAACTAAACTGGTTTCTTCGCATCTCCTTAAAACTTTCTCCAAATTTCCCAAATAGCTATCAAAAGACTCTCCCAGAACTGAGAAGTCATCCATGAAGACCTCTAAAAATTTTTCCACCATATCTGAGAAAATCGCCATCATGCAGCATTGAAATGTTGCTGGTGCATTGCACAACCTAAATGGCATTCTTCTTAAGGCGAACGTACCATATGGGCAGGTAAAGGTAGTCTTTTCTTGATCTTTGCGTGCAATAGCTATTTGGTTATAGCTTGAATAGCCATCCAAGAAACAATAATATTCTTTCCCAGCTAATCGATCCAACATTCGGTCAATGAATGGCAGCGGGAAATGATCCTTTCTGGTAGCCTTGTTCAGCCTTCTATAATCCATACAGACTCTCCATCTTGTGACTGTCTGAGTGGGAATCAACTAATTGTTGCTGTTAGCCACAACTGTTATTCCTCCTCTTTTTGGCATACATTGAACCGAACTAACCCACGAACTGTCTGAGATAGGGTAAATGATGCCTGCATCAAGCTACTTAATTACTTCTTTCTTCACCACTTCTTTTATAATAGGATTCAGTCTTCTCTGCTACTCTAGCAAATTGCTGTAGCATTCCTCCAGTAAAATTTTATGCATACATATTGAAGGACGGATTCATTTAATATCTACAATAGACCAACCTAAAGCTTTTTTGAAATTTCTCAGTATTGTAAGCAATTTCTACTCCTGGTCTTCAGTTAAAGAGGCTAAAATAATTACTGGAAGTGTTTTTGATTCACCAAGATAAACATACCTAAGGTGTGCAGGGAAAGGCTTCAACTCCAAAATCAGAGGCTCTTCAGTAGATGGCTTAAACTTTTTTATCTCGCCGTCTGACAGTCCCAGCGGCTTAAAATTCCTCTCCTTACATGAGCTAGCTAACTGTGTAGCAACCCATGCGGCTTGAGCATCATCTTCATCAGTCACCATATCCGCTTCTATTTTCAAAGTCGGCTCAAAATGGTTTTCATGGTAGCTCTGCTCCAAATTTTCGGACACCACCGAGTCAATAACATTAAGCAATGAGCACTCCTCTATTTCTTCTGGAAACTTCATTGCCTTTAACACATTGAAAGTAACTTGCTCATCGTTGACCCTCATTGTTAACTCGCCTTTCTGTACATCGATTAGAGTTCTTCCCGTGGCTAGGAATAGTCTTCCTAGTATAATCAGTACTTTTCTGTCTGCCTCAAAGTCTAATACCATGAAATTCGCGGGAAAAATAAACTTGTCCACCTTTACAAGTACGTCTTCAATCTTTCCTTCTGGGTGAGCTATAGATCTGTCGGCAAGCTGTAGCGAGACTGTAGTAGGCCTAGCCTCCCTAATTCCAAGCTTCTTAAAGATAGACATTGGCATCAGATTAATACTTGCTCCTAAGTCACATAAAGCATTACCAAAGTACTGTTAACCTATTGAGCACGGAATAGTGAAGCTTCCAGGATCTTTCAACTTAGGAGGAAGTTTGTTCTACAAGATGGCACTACATTCCTCTATCAAAGCCACAATCTCAAATTCTCCAAATCTACGCTTTTTCATCACCAAATCTTTCATAAACTTTGCGTAACTCGGCATCTGCTCCAAAGCTTCAACCAGTGGTATATTGATATGCAGCTGCTTCAGAACATCTAGAAATTTACGAAACTAACCATCCTTTTGCTGCTTCTGAGATCTTTGAGGAAATGGTGGAGGGGTCTACTGTTACTGATTTTTGTCATCCCAGTATGCTGCGGGAATGTTGTAGCATTTTGCAGTTCAGAATCTGGTTGCTGATTTTTCTATTATGCTTCTAGCTAAAATTGATCCCCCTCTTCTTGGATTGAAGTGGGCTCTGTCGGCACAGCTTTGGGTTTTACTCCAGTTAGTTCTAGCTCCTTTCTCTTTCTCAACGTAATTGCCTTGCATTGTTCCTTTCCTTCACGCCTAGGATTCTCTGTATCACTTGGCAATGCACCTTGAGGACGGTTGTTTAAGGCATTGGCCAACTGTCCTACTTGACTATCCAGATTTCTCAATGAAGCTGCTTGATTTTGAATGATAGCATCATTTTTAGCCATGTATTCCTTCAGAAGATCCTCCAAAGAACTTGATTGGTCAGCAGCTTGGCTTCTTTGTTGTTTATGAGGAAGTCCTAGTGGATGAGCAGGCCGGTAAAAAGCATTGACACCACTGGAACTTGTGCCTTGATTGCTTTATGACAAGTTTGGATGCTGCCTTCCACTGTGATTATAAGTATTGGGGTAAGGGTCATTACTCCTGTTGAAATTTCCCACATAATTAACAGAGGCTAGATTTGAAGGACAGTCATCATACAAATGTCCCTATCCATAGTATACACATGAAACTCCCGAAGTTTGGACTACATTCGTACTTGCCTGCATGTTCATTGTCTTAATCATATTGGTCAGAGATGAAACTTGGACTGAAAGTGCACTGATAGGATCAACCTCCAATATTCCTGCAGGTCTCCTTGCGTTGAGTCTCTCGGTGGGCCACTGATAATTATTATTGGCCATAATCTCATATGCTTCATTGTAGGATTTAGCCAAAAGAGCACCATTAGCAGAAGCGTCTACTATGGTTCGAGTTTGTACATTCAGCCTATTGTAGAAAGTCTTTATTTGAATCCAATAAAGGATCCCATGGTGAGGACATTTCCTTAGCAACTCCTTAAACCTTTCCCAAGCTTCATGCAAAGATTCACCATCAGCTTGTTGAAATGAAGTGATGTCATTTCTGAGCTTAGTATTCTTGGCTGGTGGGAAGTATTTCATCAAGAACTTCTCTGCCAAATCATTCCAAGTAGCAACAGAGCCCGGTGCCAAAGAATTAAGCCAAGCTATAGCTCTATCTCTCAGAGAATAGGGAAATACCTTCAACCTTAACACATCTTCTATCACCCCATGAATCTTGAAAGAATCACTCACTTCCATGAAAAGCCTGAGATGCAAATGAGGATCTTCAGTTGCCATGACACTGAATTGTCCTATAGATTGCAACATCTGAAACATCACCGGTTTAAGTTCAAATTGAGTGGCTTCAATTTCTGGCTTGACAATCCCTGAATTGAGCCCTTGAAGAATGGGCACAGCATACTCCCAAATTGCCCTGTTTCTGTCATCCATCACAGCTTGTTGAATATGGTTGTTACCATAAACAGGCTGTCCATTATTGGCTACTGCTTCCTCTGCCATAACTTCAACGGCTGCTAGTCCTTGTTGTTCCCTTCTCCTAGCTCGAAATGTCCTTTCAATTTCAGGATCCAAAGGCAACAACTCACGGGCCTAAGGATTGTTCATGCAGAAGACCAAATATCCTGCCAAAAACCACAACTCAAAAGAATAAAAAGAAATGAAACCAAATACTTCTACAGAATTTTTTTATGATATTAGTTCCCCAGCAACGGTGCCAAAAACTTGTTGGTTCAAATCTACAAGTGCACAGATCGTTCAAGTAATACAGTGTACAAGAGTACCGATATTGTTCCCACGAGGACTATATCATAAAAATGTAATGTAGAAGCTGTAAAGTTCAATTTAAGTGAATTGTAATCAAAGAGGTTTTGACAAGATTGCTAGTAAAAATGGATTGTAAAACTACTAAAAAATAAAAAGTACACTTAGCAAAGAAATACAGTAGTGATCAGAATGAAGAAAAACAATGGAGCAGAGAGTTTGGTTGTAAAGCAATAATTTCGATAAGCTAGGTTTACTAATTTCCTCAAGATGCAAATCTGTTAACAAAATGCTACTGAAATGCTACAACAATCAATATACCCTGTCAACCAAGAACACGTGAGAGCAAGGATTTTTCCAAATCTCTTTGCAAAATTATTCTCCTAACTTACTTCAGCATATTCCTATGTGAGATCAGCTAAGAGAATGCAAACAGAAGCATAGGTTCTTTTGGGTCATACATGATGAATAATATATTCCTATACCATCCATAGATCTACAAATTCGTTCAAGACTATACATGCATCATTCATGAGATCCAATTTAAATCAACCTTTCCAGAATTAATCCAAATCTAATATTCTATAAATTGATGGTCAGTCAAGAATAGAAATACGCATTAACACACATGAATGAACAAGAAACAATTGATTTCCATAACAAATTCAGTAATCAATTAACAGTTCATATCCTTGGTTCCATTAGCAAACCCAGCTAAAGAAAATTAGTTCATACTGTAATTAACAAAATCCATTATCCACAAATAAATCTTATCTAATTCAGCTCAATACTACAAAAGGGTAATCAACAGATGGAGAGAAAGAAAGTCTGCTGAAGCTTGATTCCTCTTCTTCAACGTCCTTGCTCCTTCTTCTATGGTACTTTCCTCTTTTTCTCTCTCGCTGGTACTCTCTGCTTTTTGTGTGTGTGAAAAATTCATCTCTAATGGGTCTCTCTCCAGAAGGTACTGTTCTCCTATTCTTATACTAGACAGCGTTCCTTTTCTGATTGGGAAAAACCATTTGCTAGGTTAACAATCTTGCTGACTTGTCTAGCTTTGAGAGCTTCTGAGTGGTCCAAAATGACAACTGCACAAAGCCCAGGTGATATTTTGTCTTTTTCTCCAGGTTGTGTACTGACGTCACTTCAAATTTCCAACTCAGCTCAACTCAAAATACTGCAGCATTCTTCTCTCATTTTCATCCCTTGTAAAACTGACTGGAAACACAACCAAGCTAGACACTAACTTTTTGCACAATTTTCAGTCAAAATTCCTTTACTTAATCAAAAAGGGCATAGAGACATTTTTGGCTAAGGCAAATGCAAAATTAAAAGATGAAAGATAAAAACATCACATAAAACAGCAAACACTCGTGGACAAGCATATTTTTAAACTAGAAAATCAATGAATAACTCTAATTTCTTAGAGTTATCAATCTTTCACTGGAACTCGGACTTGCGTCCAAGATCGAAACCTGTGGAGCAGTTCTTTCACCTGATAACTCCTCTAGCACCACTTTGCTTCCAGGCTTAAAGTCATTCATGTGACTTTCCTCCAAGAATATCGCATGGGTTGAAACAATGATTTTTTGTTCCTTCAGGTTATAGAACAAACCTCCCTTAGTTCCCTTTGGATACCCTATAAACATGCATAATTCTGATCTTAGTTCTAATTTCTTTGCATCCCCATCCAGTACATGCGCCGAGTAGGCCCATATTCTCATATGTCCAAGGGAGGGCTTCCTGCCATGGCACAATTCGTACGGAGTCCTGAGAATTGATTTGCTTGGAACCTGATTTAGAATATAGCACACTGTTTGTAAAGCATATCCCTAGAATGATAACGGCAGCGTTGAATAACTCATCATGGACCGTACCATGTCCAATAAGGTCCTGTTTCTCCTTTCAGCTATACCATTCTGTTGTGGAGTACCAGATGCAGTCAATTGGGATAATATCTCATTCTCTATAAGATGTCCTAAAAATTCATGGGAGAGGTATTCACCACCTCGATCAGATCGAAGTGTCTTTATGGATTTATCCAATTGCTTTTCTACTTCCGCACGATACTCTTTGAACTTGTCAAAGGTTTTTCTCTTGCGGTGCATCAGATACACATATCCATATCTCGAGTAATCATCTATAAGGGAGACATAATACTCGAACCCTCCTCGTGCTGTGACGTTCATGGGGCCACATACGTCAGTGTGCACAATTTCTAAGAGTTCCTGAGCCCTAGTACCCTTAGCTCCAAAAGACCTCTTAGTTATCTTTCCCTCAAGACAAGACTCACATTGAGGAAGACGTACCTCCTCCAGAGATTCTAGAGTACCGTCTTTCAACAACCTTTAATCCTATCCTGATTAATATGACCAAGTCTTAAATGCCAAAAACACGCCTTGTTAGGGTGAGAAACTTTCAACCTTTTAGAGTTATCTATTAATTTGGTGTCAAGTAGTGAGTACATCTTTGGTTTGATCAAATATAGGTTTCCATCCATCCATCCAGAATAGATAAAAGACTTATTTTTACGAATATCAACTCTTTTACTAAAAGAAACTGAATAAGAATCCTTTATAAAACAAGCTACCGATATAAGGTTCCTCCTAAAATTAGGAACGTAAAAACAGTCTTTTAATAAAATAAACCTAAATTCATTAAAATAAAGATAAATGTCTCCTACTACCTCAGCTACTACCAAGCTACCGTCTCCAGTCCACAATGAGAGGCTCCTCTCATGTACACTTCTCATTTCCACGAACCCCTACATAGAAACACAAACATGATTAGTAGCGCCCGAATCAATGACCTAAGTGTCATTCAATTCTTCCATCAAACACACTTCTAAATAGTGAAGTTCCTTACCTTCCTTACCCTTGGTGGCTAGGAATTCCCAACAAGCCTTCTTGAAGTGACCTACCTTCCCACAATGGAAGCACTTAGACTTTTTAGGGTCCTTAGGCTTCTTGTTCTTCTTCTTCTTCTTCCTATCCGAGACAGGAGGATTAGAAGAACTAGAAGCCACCTGCTTCTTACTTGGCCTCTTCCTCTTCCGTGCGGGTTTGGAAGATTCTGCCAAATTAGCCTCTCTCTTGGGTTGAACCACATCCCCATCCTTGATGATCCGCTCATAAGCTTAGAGTTGTTTCATGAGCTCGATGAGTCCTAACTCCCTTGTCGCCAGATTATATGCAGCCTTAAACCCCACAAAATCCTTAGACAGAGTTTTAAACACCATTTCGATCTAGGTGTTGTAGTCTAACTCAACACCATTTTCGGTAGCCTCAGCAAAGAATCCCATTAGAGTGATCATATGGCCCTTCACCGGAGTACCCACCTTTTGCCTGGAGTTCATAATACTGGTGATAGCAGACTGTCGAGCTAATTTTTCGTGGCCTCCGAACATGTCCTCCAAATTTTTCATGATCTCTCTAACAACTTAATAAGTCTCATGCTGCTTTTGTAAAGCACTCGTCATGCTAACAAGTATGTAACACCGAGCTATCTCATTGGATTCTCTCCAACGAGTATAGGCAACTAGGACCTCCTCAAGCGGTGTGTCAAGTTTGGGCCCAGGTGGGTATGGTTCATCCAGCATGAACTTGTGTCTCTTGCAACTGATAACTATAAGTAGATTTCTTTTCCAGTCTTTATAATTATCACCATTCAGCTTATTTTCAGTAAGTATTGAAATGAGGGGTATCAATGACATTTTGAACTGAAATAAAATTATACTAGACATCATTACAAAGCCCAAGCAAATATACAGATAATTTAGTAAATAAAACATATAAGTATATTCCTACATGAAACTTGAAAAACATGTAGCATTGCAATGGTAATTCTCAGTACCTATTGCCCCAAGCCACCAAGGGGTGGTCATGAGACAAATAGTCAGAACATGGACCCCGTCCAATTAATATATGTTGCCTTAAATCCTCCAAGGTTAAGAGATATATTAATAACCACTTATTTTGGATACTAGTTTAGTTAACAAAGCTTTTAGAGAAGGTTAATAACTAAACGAGTCTTGAGTGTATAACCATTATTTACGTAGCCCGATCCACGTCCTACCAAGCCATCGAGAGTGGTCATAAATAGGATCGTACCTGAACACGTTTTCCACATAGGAGATCCAACCTAGTATACCGACGGCTGTAAACACCTACCGAGGGGTGTGGTTAGGGCAGAACTGACGCGAGGCATTACCATGCTTTCACATATGGATCAACAATGGAGGCCGTGGGTTTTATTAGAAACCCTCTCCCATTCAATATTTTTAAAAACATGCAAGTTTTGACAAATATGTATGATCAATATAGTATGAGCGGCACTCACCTATCCTATATGACATGTTATCAAATATGCATATAAAACATCCATCAATACATATTTATACATCCATGACATATCACAGAAAAAATAATTGACAGAATAACCAAGCCATGGTTCCATCCTAGAATAAAGAAAATAAAGATTACAAAATTCCATCCAAAGCATTCTTTGGGTCTTGAATTTTGTTCCGTCTTCTTGTATCCATCTTTATGTAACCTCTCCATTTATTTCTCATCCCATGAATCATTTAAAATTTAAATCCCAAAAATTTAAATTTCAAATTCAAATTTCAAAATTTATATTTCAAATTCAAATTTTAAACAATTTTAAATATCATGTGCAATAATATGTAATTTCAAAAACTTGAAATTTTCAATTACATATTTTTAAACATGATTTAAAAATTAAATCTCAAATTTAAAAATTAAAATTTTTCGATTTTTGAACTGTCGCCCCCACGGCCCCGGAGGCAGGCAGCCGCCGTGGGTAGCCCCCTGGCCCCGGGGGGGCCTAGTAGCCCACAGCCACAGCCAGGTGCAGTCCAGCCGGCTGCACACCCAGGTGGGTGCAACAGCCCGTCGTTGCCTGCAGCCATGGGCTGCATGCCTAAGGGCTGGCTGGCCCTTAGGTGGGCCACGGCCACCCCTAGCTGTAGGCAAAGCCTGCGGCCATGGGGTGCAGCCATGGGTAGGGGCTGCAGCCTCATCACGGCTGGTGGTCCATCCCGAGGGGGGCGGTCCTTGATTTTCATGCCATATTCCAATTTGCCCATTAGGATCTCCAAAAATTAATTTGAATCCTAATTAAATTGAAATTTTCCACACAATCAAAATTTTAACCTTTAAATTAAATTTAACTTTTGGGAAAAAAAAATTATGGTCTTCAAACTTCAATCTCCTCTAAGAATAATTACATAAAATTTCCTAAACCGTTTCTGGTGTATAAAAAATTCTAATCATAATAATTCTAAGAGACAAAAATTAAAATCCATAGGAAAATTACAGTAATAATAAACTGCTCGCATGGTTACATAAAAAATCCTAGATACAATTTTCTAAATTCTAAAGAACCATAACTGGCATAAAACAAGCATGCTTATAATAATTTAAAAAATTAAAATAACCACATACTGCATACATAATCTATGATAACAACATAAAGGAATCTTAGAATGTCACTCTCTAAATATCAAATCTATACATAAATAAAAAGACTAATTAATTGTCTAATTTATGTACATAGCATAGTCATGAGATGGCTCTGATACCAATTGTAAGAAATTTAAATCGATAAAAACGTATCAGAGTGGCACAGCGGAACAATAAAAATTTTTCAAGATCGTTAAATATCTCATGATGCCATATACAATAAACCAACAACAATATAAACTCATACCTCAAGGATGCCAATCTGTAGGAGGAAAATGATCAGAGGCCTTCAACCAACTAGCCTTCTCTACTATTCTCCAATTCCCAAATGGCTGAGTGTGTGGGCACTCTGAACCTCGATTGGTATGCTAGCACTGCTAATCTTCTTCCAACCACCCAGATCTCTAAAGAACTTATTATTACGGTGAGTTATGCAATAATAAGCCTGCTCACCTGAGAGTCTGTGGTCTAAGAGAACTGGAGGGATAGGACCTCTATTTATAGACTTGCATGAGGTGATCCTCTGAATTCAAATTGGATTAGGAGAAGATTTTCTCCCTTATCCACACATAAAATCTGAAATTAACAAGGCCAAAAAGCACCAAAATATTTCGGCCACATTCAAGATTTTGTGTTCAAAATTCAAACAGGATTTTAACTTGAATTTTATCTCACCATTATCCAACCAAAAAATTCGAAAATCTATCTTAAGATTTCCTCCAAAATTTCAGCCACAAATAATAAGGAGAGAATCAAAATTCAACTAGGATTTTAAAGCTTAAATTTTATCTCATCTTTATCCAAAATAACCAAAAATCCTCATGAGATCTTCCTCAAAAATTTCGGCCATTCTCTAGGGAGGAGAGAATCCAAATTCAACTCAGATTGAAACTTGAATTTTTCCCTGAACCTTATCCACAAAAAAATCAAAAATTCCATGAGGATTTTCCTAAAAATTTTCGACCAAGTTGGTTAGGATTTGGATTCAAAATTCAAGTAGGATTCAAACAAGATTTTCCTCTTTATAATCCAACTCAAATTCGAATTCTAGCCTTGTGGTATTATTCACAAAGAATTCGAATTCTACTTGGATTGTGATTCAAAATTTGAATTTCAAATTTCAAATTTCAAATTTCAAATTTAAACTTCAAATTCAAATTTCAAATTCGAATTATAAATTTAAATTTCAAATTCAAATTTCAAATTTCAAAATCCACAAAACAATTGTATTTCAAATTCTTATTCTCATAGATAATTTTCTACAACTCCAATCCAATCTCAAATAAAATTATGGTAATTTTATTTGGAGTTTGAATAATTATGTACTCTATTATCCAAAACAAAATCTGAATTCAACCGGAGAGAATCTTATCCACCATCCTAATCCTAAGTCAACACTATCCATGCATAATCAACTAGCCACTAGCATACACTAATCAATTTGCCAAACGTTAAGAAATTATGTAGAGCTAGTAGAGGGACTAATTAGACATATATAATCGGGCTCCCATAAATCCATATGATCATCATTCTTTACCAAACAACTCAATCATATGATCACTAATTTCAGAGTCACACCACTATAAACCTGAAACTGAACTCCCAATTATATATCGTATTACGTAAGCCTGTGACAAGCTATTGTCCAATAACCTTGTCATGTAGGAAAAACCCTCATATGATATCCATGATCAACCTTAGGTCAAAGTCCGTTTAATCCTACTGATCAGGCTATCTTAAAGTTTCATTATACTAACAAATAAGAAAATGATTATTCACCATATGTGAATAAGAAGTCATCTGCCCAGCAGACGACCCAAGGCCTTGTCCATTTTCACATCCAATATAATGCCTTTAAGAGGATACCCTTAACTCCTTATTAGAGCCATAATTCCAATATCTGTAAACAAACCCTTCATCATATACAAGTCATGCACCCAACGAATCAGTCTATAAGCTTACTACCTCTGAGATGCTTTAGCCATTGGAACATCAAAGTACACAAGTCATATACATGAAGTAGTTCATTCACTCAGGATTAAGGTTACTGCACAATGAACATCAAAAGTAGATTGATCCACTCATAGCGGACTACGTAGATCAATCACACTTTAGTCTCGGTCTAATATCTCACCACCAAGTAACATATCTATGTCTCTACTTGGGAGTCTATGCTCCAGACAGTCAAGACAAACCATTCCTACCATGGTTTTAGATAACATAATAGTCTTAACACGAGTTAGATGCTCGGTCTAACCCCATAGACTACAGACCTTAGTTTAGACCGCTTACTTTAGAACATTGTCTTCTCGCATACAAAAGTCCATTGCATGCAACGTTCTAACAGTTTTAACACAAGCAGTTAGGGAGCCATATTTGCTTACATTTACTTTAACATGTAAATAGAATAAGGACACACAACAATGTAATGAATAACCTCTATATATAATTTTATTATCCAGTTCAAAATAAATACGTCAAAATGTCTCTAATGGTTAGGGCATTTCCTAACAACCACCCCAAACACAGCCCTAAAAACAGGGAAAAGTTTTCCTTAAAGCTAGGGATGTGTTAGCCACCTTTTGATTAAAATATGCAATAGTATCCATCACATCGAAAACAAACATTAAACAATTTGGCTCCCTTTTTTGTATAGCAGCCACCCACGGTTTTCTGTAGCTAACAGGCAAAAAATTTGTCCCCCTTTAACTTAGTTTTGGGCTTAATTAAAGTTACTTAATGTTAATTAATGTTGCTTAGTTTTTTTCCTATAAATAGGTGTGCTCACCCTTAGAGTTCATTTTCTTCTTTTTGCTCCCAAGAAACCAAGCCTTTTCTCTCCCTTTCTCTTCAGAAAAATCTGCCCATTTCTAGCCTCAAAATAGACCATTTTCAACCCAAGAAACCAAGCTAAAAACTTGCTAAAAACTAGCCACCACCTAGCTTGTGTTGGAGCTATTTGCTCAAGCCATCTCAAGGTCACTCAAAGGTAAGATTCTAGAACCAATCTTTTTGGTTTTTAGTTGTTATTTTAGTTTGATGATAAGAGAAAATTTTAGTGTCCTTTCTAACATAAGCCGACCCCCAATTCCCCTTGGTTCACATGGCAATTTTTGGGTCATCCAAGTCTTAATTTGGTTGTGCTTGGTTCCTAGCACGTAAGGTAAAACCGAAACCCTTTTTGTAGTTTAGTTATTTTTAAGTTTTGATCAAGGAAATTTATGTGTATTTATTTGTACAATGGGTTGTAATAAGTTTATTTTGAGCCCTTAACTTTTTATTTTTAAGTTTATGTAGTTGTGTTTTAAATTTTTATGGATGGATGTATGTGAACATTTAAGATGGCTGGACACGCAAATCTGTCCCCAGTTTTAGGCTACGGGTTTGTCTATTTTGACCCCATTAACGTCTGAATTTGGGATTTGGTCATAAAGTTTTAAGGAAATTTCGTTACGGTCATTTTTGCATCAAATAGCTTTTGGCCAAAAATGAATTTAAGATATACTTTTTGAGTAGTTTTTAATCGGAGTCCAAAACTGAGACTAAAATCCTGAGCACAGGAACAGTCTTGGGTTTTATTAAAAATGGCCAACTTAGAGTTCGAACTGGATCTCGGGCTCAACACAAAAGTTGTAGATCTTGTCGAAACCTTTATGATGACCTATGCGTGTTTTAAAAATTTGGCCAGTTCGGGCCTCAAACAGAGCCTTTTGTAAATAGACATAAAACTGGAACTTTTTCTAAAACTGGACACAAAGTTAGCCATGGGTTTAATGAGTTTAGGACCAGTTAAAGTTTGATTTAAGCTCTGAGATGAACTTGAGAATTGTTCATCTCATCGAGAACAAAAAGTTTGATGTTTGCCAAATTTGCAAATTAAGTCATCTCAAACAAGTTTTAAATAGTTTTCAGTAAAATTGTTTAGGAACCCTTTTTAAAAATTGAATATCAAAACATGTTCTTCCCCTTTTAAATGAGAAAAATGATTTTAATAAAATGCCCCCACTTTCCAATAGGATGATATGGGGACGGTTTCAAAGAACATATATTTTCCCAAAAATTTTATAAGAATTCAAAAATAACTTTCAAAAATAAACAAAACAGTAGAGGTAGCCTAATAGGCTACTACACCCAAACAAGCAAAGTAACCCGGTAGGCTACCTAGTCAACGATGCGTGAGGTAACTAGTCAGTTGACTAGTCGGTTAACCAGTCAAGGACTGCGTTTGAACGAGATAGTGAGGAATGGTGATTAATTTGTCAAATAGACAAATTAATCAAGCATGATAGAAATTAGATACCAAATTCCCAAAGTAGAGCAATAGGGTACCGATGGGCCTCGGCACCAAACAACAATACAAGTTATAGTCACTAATGGTAGAAGTGACCTAAGAATGACGTAAATCAATTTCTTGGGTGATAAATTAATTAACCACAATTATAGAGAACCAAAACTCAGAACAAGTTAGTACCGACGGCAATTGGTACCATACGTTTGTATCTGCTTAAGTCACTAACGGTATTAGTGACTCAGCAAGATTATTGATAGAATACGTTGTGATGACAAGTAGACACCTGTAACTTGACAAGGGCGTGAGTACAAGTTGGCTTGCAGATTAGGTAAGTACAACTCCGCCTACAGCATAAGCAAAAATGAGTTTAAAGTGATTGTTTTTACTCTATGTTAAGTATGCGAACCATGCACAGTTGTTGCATAGCATGTTATAAGAGCACATAGTTTCATAATCACATAGATTAATGAAAGCATAAGTTAGATGTCATACATCCCTATCACATAAGATTAGGGGATGGCGTAGTAGAGCATATGGCCTGATCAAATAAGGAATTGGGTAATTAAATGAACGTGTTGGTATAACGGGCGCAAGGCCCACAATATATAAATATAATGGGCGCAAGGCCTACATTATGTATATAAATATAATGGACGCAAGGCCCACAGTTTATATCAGGAACAAGGCCCACCTTATGTATATAAGTATAATGGATGCAAGGCCCACATTAGGTATATTAATATAATGGATGCAAGGCCCGCGAGCGCAAGGCTCAGTATGCCCTTTCAGATAAGAAATGATAATGAATAATGAAGCATAATCGGATCATACATTGTTCACGATATGCTTTAGCTATAGTTCAGTATGCATCCAGCTATAGTAGACATACATTCAATTATGCGTTGTTTTCTGTTATGCATTCAATTATGTGATATGTATTTAGTATGTGTGATGCTTTGGTTTGCATCCAATATGTGGTATGATTCCAATACATGGTACATGTGGGTACATGACATGCTTATATGTCTTAAGTATGTTTTATGATTTAAACATGTTTTGTGGACGACATGTTGTACTTACTTGGTGTAAAGCTCACAGTGTGTGTTCATACTATAAGTAAGCGACCTATGGCTTAGATCTCACTGGGCGATGACAGCGGCAGAGGCAGATGTGAGGGTGAGGTTGTGGATACCACCGCGAGTTTTGACTTCCACACAATATTGAGTAAACAGTATATTTTAAATAGTAAATAGTTAAACAGTTTTATAAGTACGTATGTATTCAAACGATTTAGACCTATGTATTTACGAAGTATAGGTACGTGAATAGTAAAAATGTATGCATAAAAAAAATCCCTAAAATTATGGTATCAAATTAACTAAGTTTAAGTGTCAGTTTTCAAGCCAGATAAGTTAAGCAATTGTTCTTTAAGTAAGTAAGAATAGTTTTCAAGCAAGTTAAGTTTCAGTAGTAGTTTTAAGTGACGGTCCAGGCCACTCAGGGCATGGGACGTCTGTGATAACTGAGAATTTTCATATTCTTAGAGAGAATTAAAATTGTATGTATATAACAATTTTAATGTATAAAATGTGAAAAAGTTATGTTTAATACTATAAAGAATGCAATGAAAATGTTCTAATAGTGTTAAAGAGTGTGAGTTTGGATATGGAAAATCTTTCCAAACAGAAACGGGTGAGACAGCCCCAAAGCAGAGCCAAAAACCCTGGAGAGTGCACCAAAGTGAACTAAAAGATGAAATTTTACAGTAATGAATTCTGGTCAAACAGAAGCAAAATAAGGCAGACCGATCGCATCGAAGGCATCAGAAACTCGCCTACGTGATTTCGATAAATTTTCATTCGATTTGACTTTCGATCAAACGTTGACCACGAATTAATTCATGAATTAATTAGATGATGTCATATGTGACATCATAATTATGATGTAATTAATGGATAATTAAAGCTTATTTAAGGAAGGTTGGTGGCATTAATGGCTAGGATTAATGGAATCTTGGATCAGTGTCCAAGATTAAGCCAAATTGCTTGAAAAAAATTTAAGAAAAAGGGAAAAAGGGGAGTCGGCCACAAGAGAAAAAAATCAGCCAAAAATTTTATTTTTGACCCTAAAAAGTTTGCAAAAATGTCCCTAAACAATTACCAAATTGTTGGAAAAAATTGCAAAAAGGCCCTCCATCATTTGCCTATAAATAGGTGATGAAATTCATGTCGAAAAATTAAAAAAAAATGCAGCCAAACTCTTGCCCATTGAATCCATGAGCTTTCCTCCCCCTTAAGCCAAAATTTTGACAAAATTTTCTCACCAAACTAGCTTCCAATCTTAGTCCAAGCATCAAGGAATCGAATTTATAAGGTGAGCCATCATTTTGAAGTCTTCTTGTTGATTTTCTTCCTAAAAATCCATGTATGTATGGATGTAGAAAAATGATAAAAGTTTGCTGCTTTGTTTTGGTCTTAATGCTAGTTTGGTGATGTAGCAATGAAAGCATGAATTAGAATCAAGAAACAAGCAAATTTTGATTCATGTTTCCCATGAAATTCGTGACTTATAGGTGTGGGAAAATGATGAAAATTTTGATGTATTATCTAGACTCTTTGGCAGAAACTGTAGTATTATAATGTGTCGCAACTCAGCCCAGTCTAGTCCCAACAACATCTCCTGGTCACAGTACTCCCAATACATCCGAGCATCCTCACAGAATGTGCTAACTACCATCAACACCCAGCAATCCTCGTCTATATCACACTGACGCATAATCATCTCTACGTCTTGTAACCAATCACGAGTAGAGATCCCCTTTTGACCTCCCTCAAAAGTGGGTGGATGACTACCTTTAAAGGCATGTACTACTCGTACCAATACTCAGGATCCTACATGGGCTCATCCACCAACAACTGGAATATCTATAGCGACTGGTGGATTAACTACCGGTCGAGGAGGTGGTGCTTATACTGGTGCCGGTGCTACAATCATTGGCACTGGCGGCTCAAGTATCAACGGTCGAGGTACTACTCGATGGATCATGGACGGCCTGATCACGGGCCTAGTCCATACCCGGATTGGTCCTCTCGGTCGGTATAAATAGGGTCGCATATGCGATGGCCAAGTCATCATATGTCCTACAAAAGTATATAACCTCGAATAAATGAAAAGTTAACTAACTTAAAGAAAGCTAACTTACTTCGATTGACGAGCAGATCGCGCTCCATGCCAATAGGAATATGGTCAACTGTTCTGATACCAACCTGTGATGCCCCCGAATCCAGCCACACGAAACCGTGAGGTCCAACTCCATAGTCGACCAAGACAGCTCGTGCACCTTATCTGGGGCGCCATTTAAATACTTTTTCATTCAACTCTCATATTTCAGGGCATTAAAATTTCACCTATATTTTTTTTTCTTTTCAAAATACTTTTTTCTCGCGAAAGCCGAGTATGAAAGCCACCTAAAACATAATACTTACTTTTAGTTATCTTTTTGAAGTACAACATAATTTATAAATATACAAAATATGTACTTTGTTTTTCAAAAATACATTCTCTTCAATTCACTTTCTCTCAATGCTCAGGGAAAAACTTATGGCAGGACCAAATTCATAGTGGATTCCCTATCCTATCAGCACATGCGTATCCTACCACCATCTAGGTAGTCTATTGGATAGGTTTTTTACCTGCAATATGAACAAACTGATGAGTTAACAGGCTCAGTAAGCTCAAACATACATAGTAAGAATCACATAGATTCAAAAACATCAAAAATACAATTTCTTATGAATAGTAACTTTGACCTTTGATCGATAAATAGTAACTGTTACCCTAATCGATTACTATCTACATTACCTTAATCGAGTCCACTACACTTAGTGCTAGTGTCAGTTATGCTCAATTATGCTCTCTTATAGCTTTCATCACTTTACTGACTATTTTCTCTATTTGTAATTTGGTGTTGAGCTCATTATAGTAGTACCGATAGTTTATTTGCGCACTGACTGGAAGGGCCTAGGGAGCCACCCTAGAGCTTCTTCCTCTCCAGTCCTTCATCGCTCATGGCGATTATTATATCCCCGAAGGACCTGTAAAACCTCCACCACAATGTTGGAGGGGCGGTACGCCTTAAATGGTTTTATTACCATCTTTCAATTATAATACTGACCAAGTGACATTAATCGTCACCTCAAGGTCGTTAACCTCTATCGCCCGTAGGCCTTACATATTCTCTTTCTCTTATTATGTAGGGTGTATTATACTAACTAATCCCCCAGTATCCATAAGACTTAATATCTAATGTACAATTAGTACATAATGAAATAATATAGTATTTCATGTTACAGACATGAAAATGCTTGAACTTACCACCACTGCGATAATGTCTACTTCCGGAACTCCTCCGCAGTTTTATCTCTAGTTTGGGTCCCTACAGACATAGTATTGTCTGTTAATACCCATCATTAATTATCACTTTGGATATATTCATTTTGTGATAAATTTTATAACACATTTCAACTTTTTATGTGGTACACGATCTGCAACACGTCCGTGTCCCTGCCCGTGTACCTCTCTGGTTTACCCTACACGACCGTGTTTCAAGGTACACGCCCGTGTACTATTTAAACTCTAGATTTTTGACTTTAAAATCTTTATTTTTGGTTCTAGAATTTTTTTCAAGACATTCTAGATCATTTACGATCCTTTACGAGCCATTCTGAAATTTTTGGTTAAAATGACCATTTTACCCCTAACGGGTCTCGGATCGTACTATTCTGTGCTATCATTTTTCCCAGATTTTCTAAGCCCAAATATTATAAAATAGTATTCTCTAGGCTTCTGTATCATTTTATAGCTTTACTTGCTATGAAATCACAATTATTCCTTTCCCAACCCTTGATTACTATTCATCCGACACCTAGGGTCGTTTCTTGTTTTTCTAGCGTTTCGGAGACTCAAATGGGTATTTCATTACTCCTAAAACGTTTTTCATCCCGTCCCCTAGTCTTGGCTCTTGAGGGGCTCGGGTTTCCTATCCCTATCTAATTTTTCCCCATTGTTTTCTAAAATACCCCTAACGTGAATTTTTCCCGTTCTAGGTATTTTAGTCATTAAAGGGTCGGTTTACTATTTCTCTTGGGTTGGTTTTCCATTACTAACCCTAACCCACTGAGGGATCTCGATTTCCTTTTCGAGCCTGATATTTTCACCCCTCGTTTCCTGAAATGCCCTTATGTCGTTTTAGAAATTTCGGCAACATTTCTGCTTGTATTTTTAGGTTTCCCCGGCGTTAGTTACGCCTCAGAACCTTTGTACCTGCCACATACTATACCAGAGACCTATTTTATATAAAGTTACCAAACTTTGTATAAAAATTTCTATATTAACATCATTCAAAACACCACACAAAATTCATCAAAATTTTCCAATTATAGCCTCGGTTTCTCATGGTAAACAACACCAAATATTTTTCATCATCATATTCAATTATCACATATAAATCTTAGGTTCTCAAATGCACATATCAACATCAAGACCTAAGAAAATTTTCATTCCATCTCTAGCCTCAAGCCACGGATTTTCATGCTAAAACACATAGGAAAATTTTGTTTTCTTTCCTAGGGTTTTTATTACACATTCCTCATCATTTATCAACACTAAAATTTTCTCATTTTAACCACACATAGGCCACGGGTTTCACAAGGACTCATGCATGATTTTTCTTGTTTCAAAACTCTAATTCATGCTTTGATCAATATATTATTGAACCAACATAATCCACTAAACAAATCACCAAAATTTTCAACACTTTTCAATACCAAACAAGCCACGGTTTTCATAGGAAATCATGCAAAATTTTTGCTTGTTTCCTAGTTCTAAATCATGCTTCATTCATTCTAATATCAAACTAATCATAACACCAACAAAACATCAATTTGTTTTCAACAAATTTTTCACCAAAGCCCCATGGATTTTCTAAGGAAAAATCAAGGAAAATTGCTTCAAATTAGAAGCTCACCTTATCAAGTTAATCCTTGCAACTTAGTGAAGGCTTGGAAGCTAATTTTTGTGTAAAATTTTGACAAAATTTTGCTTGAAATGGAAGGGAGATTTCTGATTTTGGGAGAGCAAAAGTTTGGCCAATTTTTCCAATTTTTCAAATGAATTTTCATGCCTATTTATAGGCAAAAGTGAGAGACCCTTTTGCAATTTTTTTTCAATAATTTCCTAATTGTTTAGGGACTTAAATGCAAACTTTTTGGGGTCAAAAATAACATTTTTGGGCTGCCTTCTCACCATGTGGCCGAATGCCATTTTTCCAAAATTTCCAAATTTTTTTCAATGTCATTTTGGCTTGATCATGGCCATTGATCCTAAAAGCATTAATCATGGCCTTTAATGCTACCTACCACCATTAATTAAGCTTAAATAACCTAATTAACTAAATCCAAATTATGATGTAATCTTGACATCATCTAATTAATTTATGAATTAATTCGTGGTCAAATTTTGACCAAAAGTCAAACCGAACGGAACTTTACCGAAATTGTGTAGGCGGGTTCCAGACGCTTCCGGTGCGATCGGTCTGTTTTATTTTGCTTCCGTTTGGCCAAAATACACTATCGTAAATTTTTATTTTCTAGTGTACTCCGGTGCACTCTTTAGGGTTTTTGACTTCACCTATTTCTATTCGGTAAAATTTTCCATCTCTGAACTCACTCACTTTAACACTGCCGGAACATTTTTACGATATTCTTAACAGTATTAAAACACAACTTTTTCACATTTTATTTATTAAAATTGATACATACATACAATTTTAATTTACTCCGAGAATCTAAAAATTCCCGGTTATCACACCTAGTTTTCTCATAAGCAAGCGGGGAAATGACACCACCCGACTCAAAATTATTTCCAGCATCGCCTATGTTCCCTAGAGTTGCGATTATACAAGAAAATTTGATGTATAAGGCTATGATATATGTAGCCTTCATGTTATGTAGATATGTCTGAAATGACATGTAAATGTTATAAAATGATATGTATATGTGATGAACAAAGATGAAATGAAATCTTTGTACCCCTACTTGTCTCAATTTCGAGGACAAAAATTTTATAAGGAGGGGTGAATGTGACAACCAGGGAATTTTAGCATTCTCAAAAAATCAGTATATGAAATGTACATGATGTATTTCATGTTTAAAATGTGAAAATGTAGTGATTTTATATGTGTACGTGTGTGTGTCATGCACAGTATCAAAAAATTGGTCAAGATGACTTTTTCTTGATATAAAACTGATATATTTTGAATTAGAATGCTCAAATTAGTCATTTGAGCACAAAACGTAAATTTTGACCAGGAAATATGTAGTACCAGAAAACTAGTCAAGATGACCTCAGATGAAACTAAAAATGATATATTTGGGTTCAGCATGCCTAAATTAGTCAATATAGCCTATCAGCATGCTCAAATTAGTTAATTGAGCACAAAAGGTAATTTTTGACCGGGAATTCATAGTACCAGAAAACTGGTCAAAATGACCTCGGATGAAAATAAAACTAATATATTTGGGTTCAGCACGTCCAAATTAGTCAGGATAGCTCATGTTGAAATTTTGGACAAAAAAAGTATATATAATGGCAAAAAATCAGAAATTTGAAAAAAGGCCCTCATAATTTTCTCACTCTCATTTTCTCCCACACACCGTAGGTGAACAGTACTCGACCATCGAAAATGGTGTACGTTTTCGACACCACTGGCACCATTGGAAAGCTCTTGCCGAGCTGAGTCCAAGGGGGGGTCGAGTCGACAGAGCAGCCGCCGGAGCACGCCGTACGCGCCGCCTAAAGCTGCTAGTGGCCGAAATTTTTGAACAGCCATATCTCTGCCGTCCGACGTCCAAATGCCACGATTCTAGTCCCAATGGATTCATGGTGAAGAGTAGAACAAAATCCAGGCTTCATTTCAGCTCAACAGCCGTCGGATCACACCGCCCAAGTTCACCCGTCGTCGCCATGGAATCCGACGATTCCGGTAAAGTTGAGTGACGTGGTGGGTACCAAAATGATTAGAGAGACATAGGGAACAAAATTCCCAAACCAATTTCAAGAAAAAAGCTAGCACGGCGGAGATTGAAGCTTGCCGCTACCGTCAAACTTTCGGGGGTCAATTTCCGACGATAGGAGGTTCAATTAGTGAAATTGATACCACCAATGGGTTCCTCTCGTTGAGCTCTTCAAGATGGTGGCCGTCATTTTCCACGTTGGTCAACGCCAGTCAATAGTGAGTCAACATCAGTCAACGACTGTCAACACCGGTCAACGATGGTCAACACCAGTCAACGGCAACCTGGTGACCAAAAATTGAAGAATGGCCTGTTGGCCTATTTTCGATGTTTCGGACACATCCGCGGCATCGGATTTGCAAATCGGAACTTGAAAAGTGAAGAACGGTGAAAAAAAGTTTGTTCGCGCAAGACCAAACGGTTCGTTCAATCGCTGATGGGATGATTTCGATAGTGATTTTGATCCCTTCATTCCTTAATTTATGTTTTAGAATGATTATGTATTACTTGTGTATTTTTACATGTGAAATTGTAAGAAAAATGGATGAAAATGATGAAAAAAAAATGTATGGGAATGTGAAGATTTTTACGTAAAAAGTTGAGTTTTATGTAAAAATATAGGCCTCTGGTATAGTACGTGATAAATTAGAATAGATTAGATAGTTTCGAGGTGTTTCCTAAACGCCGAGAACCCAAAAATTAAGTGAAAATGCTACTGAAATTTCTAAAACGGCACAAAGGGGTATTTTAGGAATCGAAGGGTAAAAATATGGTTGGGATGGAAACTCGAGCCCTTTTGGTGACCTAGGCCCAAAAAAGAGGAAAAAAAAAACGACCCTTATGTCGGAATAGTACCACCCAAGGGTCAGTAAATAGTAAACCAAGGTATGATGGCAAATGATGCCGTAAAAATTTAGTAAAGTCTAAGAAAAATTATTTCATGATTTTTGGGCATAGAATAGCCCGACAAAATGTTAAAATGAAAATGTTACGGTCCAGAGACCCGTCAGGGGTAAAACGGTCATTTTGACCCAAAATTTTAAGAATGATAAAAAAGGCTCTAATGAACTTAGAATAGCTTAATTAAGTTTCTAAGGGCCAGAACTAAGTTGTAAATCAACGAAAAATAAGGTTATTGTAATGACCGCCATTTTCATGACACCTACTTACCATGTAATAAGTCATTAAGGAATAAAATGGACATAATTTAATGTCTTTTAGCAAATTTAAGAAACACGGTCAAGTACATGATCGTGTAAGAGGCTGTGTTCCGCTCAGATAGATGAATGTGTTTCAAAGACATGGCCGTGTTGAGTAGTCTCAACTAGTACACGCCCGTGTTCGAAATGTACATGCCCGTGTTGCGTTGCACACACACGTGTAAGAGTCCGTGTAGAAGGCTGTGTAATGAGCTGAGAGCCACTGTAATGACTCTCATGAATTATGAAACTTAATTACTATGTAATGATGTAATTAAGTTAATAAGCACAGTGTGCTTTTCAATTGAATGAATTAAACAAGAATAGTAACGTTTAATTACTATTCATGCAGTGAAAGGGGTAATCGACAGTGAAATCGGTCCACCCTATTATGTGAGTATGCGTTGAGACACGCAACATCAAGAAACCGGTCTAGACGACCATTTCATGATACAGAACTGATGAGTTAGTCATCAGTACGCTCAGACTGATCATTTGAGCGCAGCAGTGATAATTGCCCTAATAGATGTACAGTATGGAGAAAAGTGGTCTAGATGACCTCTTCTCGCCCAGAGACTGACAAAATCGGAGTCAGAACGCTCAGATTAGTCGGTCAGATAGTGAATAGTGATTAGTGAACATTGTGATACGCAGTGTCAGGTTAGTAGCCAAGACGGCCTTAATCTGGCATAAAACTGATATATTAATAGTCAGCAGGCTCAATCTGGTCAATTGAGCACAAAATATAGATTTTGTTTAAGGGATACGCAGTATCGGGATGAGGATCAAGACGACCTTTTCTCGCCCCGAAACTGATATATTTAGACTCAGGACGCCCAAATTAGTCAATCGGGCACCTGACACGTTTTTCGAGACAGGGTCATACAGATCTCGAAAACTGGTCTAGAAGACTGCAGATGGACGTAAAACTGATAAATTTGAAATCAGCACATCCAAATTAGTCAAGAGAGACTGTGTTTGAAATTTCACGCGAAAACGCCTCGTTATGCTTGCATAGTGTCAACACAGTGTAGTCCTAACCACAGTATCAAGAAATTGGTCAAGATGACCTTTTCTTGATATAAAACTGATATATTTGGAATCAGAATGCTCAAATTAGTCATTTGAGCACAAAAAGTAATTTTTGACCGGGAACCATGCAGTATCGGGAAACTGGTCGAGACGACCTCGGATGAAGATAAAACTGATATATTTGGGTACAACACGCCCAAATTAGTCAGTATAGCCTATCTTAAAATTTTTCAAAAAAATTAGTATAAAAGGACGAAATTTTTGGGACTATTGAAAAATAGCCCCCATAAATTTTCCAAATCCCATTTCCTCCCCCAACACCACCGAGGATGAACAGTGACCGACCATCGAATCCGACCTCCGTTTTCGACACCGCCGGCACCATTGGAAAGCTCTCGACGAGCTGATTCCAACGGTATGCCGAGTCGACAGAACCGACGCCGGAAAACACCGCACGCGCCGCCTAAAGCCGCCGGTGGCTGAATTTTTCAAACCGCCGTATCTCCGCCGTCCGACGTCCAAATGCCACGATTCCGGTCCCAATGGATTCGTGGTGAAGAGTAGAACAAAACCCAGGCTTCATTTCACGTCAACAGCGGTCGGATCGCGCCGCCCAAGGTTCACCGTCGCCGCAGTCGGATCTCACTATTCCGGCGGAGTTGAGTTGTAAGGTGGGTATCAAAATGCTCAGAACAACACGTAGATCAAAAGCCCCAAATCAATTTTGGGCAACAACGCCGGAAAATGAAGATCCAACACCGTCGCCGTCGTCGACTTTTCGAGGGCCGATTTCCGGTGATAGGAGTCTCGATTGGTGAAATTGACACCACCAATGGGTCCCTCTCGTCGAGCTCTTCAAGATGGTGGTCACCACTCCCATCGCCGCCGTGGTCAACGCCAGTCAACGACCGGTCAACGCCGGTCAACGGTGACCCGGAGACCGAAAATTGAAGAATGGCCCGTTGGCTTATTTTCGACGTTCCGGACACATCCGCGGCATCGGAATTGCAAACCGAAGTTTCAAAAGTGAAGAACGCCGATTCAAAGATTGTGCGGTCGAGACCGAACGGTTCGTCCGACCGCCGACGGGAACGATTTTGGTAGTGGTTTTGATCCCTTGATTCCTTAATTTATTATTAGAAATAATTATGTATGAATTATGGTTTACTGACTTGAGGAATTGTAAGAGAAAGGGATGAAATGTCGAAAAAGAGAATGTGAAGAAATGTGAATATTTTTACGTAAAAAGCGGAGCTTTTACGTAAAAATTAGGCCTCTGGTTTAGTCCGTGGCAGGTTAGAATAGGTTAGATGGTTTTGAGGCGTTTCCTAAACGCCGGAAACCCAAAAATTAAGCGGAAATGCTGCCGAAATTTCTAAAACGGCACAAAGGGGTATTTTAGGAAACGATGGCTGAAAATGTGATCGGGATGGAAACCCGAGCCCCCTCGATGACCTAGGTCCGGGAAAGAAGGACGGACGTTTACAGGATTAGTGAACCGCCCAATTAGAAATTTCGTAATGTAAGAAAACGACCCCTATGTCAGAATAGTACCACCCGAGGGGCGGGTGCGATCGAAGTATAAAATTTGGGGCGATTACATCGGTAACGGTAACCCGACAGGCTAAATGGTCATACGGGAGGTATTCAGTCAGTTGACTGGTCGGTTAGCCAGTCAAGGACCAAGTCGGAATGGGATAGTGAGAGACAGTGATTGATTTGTCAAGTAGACAAATTAATCAAGCACGATAAAAAAAAAAATAGATATCAAATTTCCCAAAGTAGAGCAGTTGGGTACCGATAGGCATCGGTACCACACAACGATAAGTTTATTAGTTCCTAACGATAGAGTGACCTAAGAGCGATGTTAATTAATTTATCGGGTAAATAAATTAATTAACAATGATTAGAAAATCAAATTCTTAAGAAGAGGGCAATTAGTACCGATAAGGATCGGTACCACATAACGAGAATTTTTATTAGTCACTAATGACCACGGTGACCTAAGAGTGAATGTTAATATAATGCATTATGATTACAGGGAGGTACCTGTATTGTGACGAAGGCGAGAGTATAAACTGTCTGATGACAGGTAAGTACAACTCCGCCTACAGCATGGATAAAATGAATTTAAAATGATGCTTTTCCAGTACTTTAAGTATGTATCTTGCACACGATGCTGCACAGCATACATAAGAGCATATAGTTTCACAATCGAGTAGATTGATGAAAGAACAAGTTAGAAGCCATAGATCCCTACCGCGTAGGATTGGGGACAGCTTAGAGAAGCGTATGGCTAGAACAGTTAAACAAGATGGAAATAAATAGGTGTGTCGTACCGGCTCCTTCAGTCGAAGGGGTTTCCAGTTAAAGAAAGTTAAGGCCAAAAGTTGAGCATCAGTTGATGGCTCTTCGGCATTAGTTGACCTCGGGAGTTACCGTTGGTCTGCGCGCACACGGTACTGACACATGGGCCCTAACTAGACAAGAAAAGAAAAGAGAAGTTTGAAGCATAAATGAACATAACCGGACCATGCATTAGTTATAGTTCGCTATGCTTTCTTTTTCAGTAGAGTGCATACAGTACACGATGCTTCTGTCATGCATAAAGTATGTGAAGTTTTATATTCACTGTTATGACATGTTATGTGATGACATGATATGTGAGCTGATATGTGATATGCTTATATGGTATGTGATTTATTAAGTGATATATGACATGCCTATGATTTTACGTATGTGCTATGTTTTAAACATGTTTTGCGGTTAACATGTTGTACTTACTAGGCGTAAAGCTCACGGAGTGTGTTCATGTTATAGGTAAGCATCCTATAGCGTAAACATCAAGGGACGATGATGGTGGCGGAGGTGAATGTGAGGATGAGGTTATGGATACACCGCGAGTATTCTTCCGCACAGTATGAGTAAATAATATTTTGAATGGTGACAGTTAAATTATATTTTGAATAGTAAAGGTTAGTAGTATATTTAAATAGTATCTGGTGAATAGTAATCAGATAAACAAGTATATAATTGTGTATGTATAATTTAAATCCTTATGTTTTTCAAATTCCGCATTTTAATAGTATACGTACGTGAATAGTAAATACGTACGCGTATATATAAAAAAAAATCCCTCTAAATTTATGGTATTAAATTCAGCAAGTTTAAGTATCGGTTTTAAAGAGAAAGTATAAGTAAAAGCTAAAGAAGCAAGTTAAGTAATATAGTTTACAGTGACGGTCCGGGCCACTGAGGACACGGGGCATCACAGTTGGTATCAGAGCGGTTTCCTACCATCCTACCTCACATCGCCGCATGCCTGCCTCATCTGTCCAAGTAATTTAGTTTTATTTTTTAGTCAGTAAATGTTTATCTAGTGAAGATAACATTTTATAGTAATGAAACGACGAAATCTATGATGGCGAGGATAAGATGAAAAGATGCTGAGATCATTATACGAAAATCACGACCGTGCAGTGCTAGAGAACTGCTCAGAGAAAGAACATGGATTGCTGCTCGAGTTATACCGATCTTCAGGGCTAGTTGTCCACTAAGTTTCGAGTGGCAAACAGTATTCCTGCACTCCATGAGAATGTCAGGACTGGTTTCATGTTATCAAAGTGATTCCCTGATTGTACGCCATTGACCAGGATAACTAAGTCCTGTTAGCTGTTGATATCTCTCAGGAAGATACTCTCGTGTGTATCGAGATCCTTATGACCAGGATAAACTCTTAACTGTATCGAGTTTCACCATACCACAATCGAGCCAATCTCTGAGAGTAGTCCAGCATCATCCTCAGTTTTTCTTTATGGCCAAGCGGGGAGTGAAACCGCCTAAGTTCCCTAGAGTTATGGATATACGAGAATTTGTTCATTGGACTGAAAGACTGCAGCTGATGTCCGGTGATACAGTTCTAACGTATGTTGTTCACTACAAGGAACCGAAATGGACTTCTACAATACATGCCGAGACAAAAGTGGATCAAGACAGGAGAAGACCCAAAGAGAGAAAGAGACCTTGCCAAACAGAATTAGAAGAGCAATCAAGCAGGACTAGCAAGCCTTATCAAGAAGATAGTGAATGCGGAGAGAAAAGTGCTCAACCCCAGGAACCCTGCACAAGCCCAAGGCATTATAGCAGCCGCCATTATGGAGGGTGACCCAATAGAACCAGCACCCCAACTGACCAACGAAGAGTTCATGGTTGAGCACCAGCCAGAAGTACACGAGGGCAATAGGGAGCCGATGGAGAACCCGAACCAGCCCGTATGTCTCCCGAACACCCCATGAAGGAGGAAGATAACGAGACTCTTTCCGACGCCCATCCCGACGATGAGGGAGAGGAGAACCTAGAGGAGTACTCACTTAGCGATAGTGACGATGAGGGGATGCCTGATACTGAATCAGGATTGTCCTTCCAATAGTAGTAACCCTTCTACGGGAATGTTAGTTAAGAAAATATATAGAGGGAAGCAGTAGCTCTCCCCCGTCAGTTATAGCATAATGTACTTGTTGGGATCGTATAAGGGAAGTGTGTGTCACTCCCACTGAACTAGAATCTTGAATATATGTATATATATTATGTGAAATATATTATGAGATAAGCAGTAAAGCTTTGCCCTAGGGGCCAGATATAAATTTTTCCACAGTGTGAGTATGATATGACAGAAAGTGCAGGACGAATCCTAGCACTCAGACGATGTCCCAATATAATGCGGTAATTGTATTGAACATCACAGTAAGAGAGAAAGAAAGATGGATATAGTGTGTATATTTATATCCATAATGTTTAAGTAAGATTGTTAAGTAGGAAAGAAAATGATATGTGATACGAGTCCCAAGTACAGAATTTAAGAGACATATTTTCCTTTCCCGCGGTACGATAGGGTTACATAGGAAAACATGACAAGAACGAGAGATTAGTTAAATCCAGCATCCCAAGAGGATGAGTTGATAGCACAAATCGTAGCCATGCGAGAGATGATAGAGAACCAACAACGGGAGCTAAACTAGCTTAGGGAACAGCTGGACCAACAACCCCAGGCACCACAGTTAGTAGAGATGCCAACACAGGAGGCTCTAGTAGCCCCAAAAACTCTGAGGGAGCAAGCAGCTCCTCCAGCTCAGAAAGTACTAGCACCCATAGTAATGGCTACTTTCGTAACAGCTATTGTTTTCTGCCAATCCCTAAGGAAGGCGACTTGTATGAGAGATTCTGGCGCATGAAAGCGTTAGAATTCGAAGGAATCACCAACCCTATAGAGGCCAATGACTGGCTAACGGATATCCAAGTAATCTTGGATTTTATAGGGCTAACAGATAGAGAGAAAGTAATGTGCGCACCCTTCACCCTGCGCAATGAGGCGAGTTAGTGGTGGAAGATGGTAACCATTAGGAGGAACATCAGAGAGATGAGCTGGAGCGATTTCATTGAGGAATTCAAGGAGATGTACTTCAACGAGGAAGCACTAGTAGTGCAGTAAGACGAGTTCGACAACCCGCACCAAGGTAGTATGACTGTTATGGAGGCAGTCAAGAACTTTAAGCAGTTGGCTCAACTTTGTCCAGATTTGGTACCGACCAAAAGGTGAGAGTCAGACGAATGCTGAAGATGTTCAGAACGGAAATCACAGTTAGGTCTGTAGCGGAAGCCACGGACCAGCGACACTAGCAGAATGTGTCAGCAAGACTATCTGAGTTGAGTACTGGTCGGTTCATGATAAGGAGCGAAAGGCGTAGAATTTTAAGGCACGAAAGGAGGAGAAAACGCAAGCCGAGTAGGCTCAGGACAAGCAGAACCCCGAGTCACAATACAGAGGGCAGAATGTGGGAACCGGCCAGAATAGTAGGCATTCCCATAACAACAACAAGAGAAAAGGGGAATTAAGGCAATCAAGATTCACAGAAGAATTTCCCTAGAAGAGAAATGATCTGGAAGGAGATGACAGCCAATACTCGACATGCACGAGATGTGGAAAGAGGCACCCAGGAGAATGCAAGTAGAGAGCAAGTGGTTGTTTCATCTGTGGCAATAAAGGCCACTCTGCCAAAAATTGGCACTCCAACCCACAGAGCCGACAGAATCAACCCCACACTGGGAATAATTAACTTCACACCAACCAGACCAGGATCGAAGACCCTTCAATCACACAAGGTATACTGAAAGCTTCAGACAACTAAGGGAGAATCTATACTTACACGGGGAGTGACGTTGAAGCTGTAACTTCTGCAATGGTGACAGGCCAGCTTTCTATCGCCAACTTTGATGCGTTAGTTCTACTTGATTCTGGAGCCACCCATTCGTTGCATCATCAGATTCTGCCAAAAAAAAAAAAAGCTTAGGACACAACGTTGTCATAAACTTTTGAAGGCAGAAAATCGTTTTCGAATCAATCGGATGTGAAAAGTTCATCTACAAGGGTTTGTCGCCAGAGCAACCAAAGACGATGATATCAGCAGTGAAGGCTCGCGAGATGCTATCCAGTGGATGCACGGACTTCCTAGTATACGTAGCAGATAAGACTCAAGGAATAGAGATAGGACCCGACAACGTATCGATAGTCAGGGAATTCATGGAGATATTTCCAGAAGATCTTCTAGAACTCTCGTCAGAGCACGAGATCTCGTTCGAGACTGAACGTTTACCAGAATCAGCCCCCATCTCCAAGCCCAGCTGAAGGACTAAATAGGCAAGGGATTTACTCGATAGAGCTGTTCACCCTGGGGAGCACCTGTACTATTCGTGAAGAAGAAAGATGGACCACTAAGAATGTGCATCGACTACAGAGAGTTGAATAGGATTACGATTAAGAACAAGCATCCGTTGCCACGGGTTGATGATCTATTTGATCAGCTCCGAGACGCTGCAATGTCCTCAAAGATCGATCTACGTTCAGGGTACCATCAACTACGAATCAGGAAAGAAGATGTACCCAAAACAGCCTTTCAAACGCGGTACGGACATTACGAGTTTTTGTTCATGTCACTCAGATTAACGGACGCATCAGCAACTTTCATGAACCGGATGAACCGCATGTTTAAGGACTATTTGGATAAGTTTGTCATGGTGTTCATTGATGACATACTTATACATTCTAAGACGAAGGAAGAGCACGAAGAGCACTTAATTATCATTTTGCGCATGCAACAGGACCATTAGTTATACACCAAGTTCTCCAAGTACGAGTTTTGGCTGGAGAAGGTCCATTTCCTAGGCCACATAGTCCCCAATGAAGGAGTATCTGTGGACCCGACTAAAATTGACGCAGTTAGTGCTTGACCAGATTCGAGAAACATGACGAAGATCCGTAGCTTCCTAGGCTTAGTGGGATACTACCGACGTTTTGTCGAAGGTTTTTCAAAGCTAGCCGCACCGCTTACAGCGCTCACCAAGAAGGGAAAGAGGTATAAGTGAATTGACAAGTGTGAGGAAAGCTTTCAAGAGCTGAAATGAAGACTCATAAGCACTCCAATGCTGACCATTCCAGATGCTGGTCAGGGAAGCTTTGTGATTTGAAGCGACGCCTTTAAAACCGAGTTGGAAACTGTGTTGATGCAGAGTGGTCGAGTAGTCGCATATGCTTCACGACAACTCAAAGACCCTGAAAAAGGCTACCCAATGCGTAATCTGGAGCTAGCAGCAGTAGTTTTTACGTTAAAAGTATGGAGGTACTACCTGTATGGAGCCAAGTGCGAGGTTTACACCGACCATCAGAGCCTCAAGTGTATATTCACGCAAAAAGAGCTCAACATGAGGTAGCATGGATGGCTAGAGTTGGTAAGGATTACGACCGTGAGATCTTATACCATCCGGGGAAAGCCAATAAGGTGGCCGATGCGCAGAGTCAGAAGCATATTACTATGCCTATGGCTATTAGTGCCTTGTCAGGAAGCGCTACAAAAGAGTTACGCCGCAGTGAGATTAAGATTTTGACAAAGAGGTTGTCTGACATGACCCTCCAATCGATGCTTCAAGAAGAGATCAAGATCGGTCAAGACTTCGAATTGTCCCTGAACAAGCTCAAAAAGGAGGCTATAGAGGATCAAAGTTCAGAGTTTAAGATCCCTAAGGATGACATACTCTACTACAGAGATAGAGTGTGTGTTATGAAAGATGAAAAACTCAAGAAGCGAATCCTTTTGGAACCTTACGAGACGTCATATTCAGTACATCCGATAGCGAATAAGATGTACAAGTACCTGAAGGAAAGCTTTTGGTGGCCTGAAATGAAGAATGAAATTGTCGAGTTCGTTGCCAGATACCTTACGTGTCAGAAGGTTAAGGTAGAACACCAGCGCCCAGCAGGATAATTGTAGAAAATTAAGCTACCTGAGTGGAAATAGGACCAGATTACGATGAATTTCATAATCGGATTGCCGAAGACGTCAAACGAGAATGACACAATCTGGGTGATTGTAGAAAGACTGATGAAATCAGTTAGATTTTTAGCAATGAAAGTTAGCTACTCGGTGGAACGACTAGTAGAAATCTATGCGGCACAGTTCGTGAAACGGCACGGAATACCAGAGTCGATCGTCTCAGATCGTAGTGGACGCTTTACCTCCAGATTTTGGCGAAGTATTCAAGCCGCATTACGGTCCAAGTGAGAGTTCAGCATAGCATTTCATCCTCAGACCGACAATTAGTCTGAGAGGACCATACAGATGTTAGAGGACATGTTGAGACCTGCGTCCTAAACTTCAAAGGAAATTGAGATCAGAAGCTACCATTGAGCGAGTTCTCGTACAACAGCAACTATCATTCCTCGATAGGAATGGCACCGTACGAGACACTCTGTGGAAGGAAATGCAGATCTCTGGCTCATTAGTACGAGTCTGGAGAGAAACGACTAGTTAGCTCGGACATCATCAAGAATACCATGGTAGACGTGAAGCTGATACGAGAAACGTTAGATACAGCATACAGTCGACAGAAAAATTTTGACGATAAGCGCTATAGACCCCTTGAGTTTCAAGTAAGAGACTTAGTCTTTATCAAGGCGGCACCCATGAAAGGGGTGGTGCATTTCGAAAGGAAAGGAAAGCTCTGTCCTAGGTACATAGGACCCTCGAGATAATAGAGAAAGTCGGGAAGGTGGCTTATAGACTAACGCTTTCTCCCGAGTTAGTTACAGTGCACAACATCTTTCACGTCTTGATGCTGAAAAAGTACGTGCCAGACAGCTCCCATGTTCTTAGCCAAGAATCCGTTGTAGTATACGCTGATCTGATGTACGAGGAGAGACCCGTGCGGATCCTCGTCAGAAAGGAGAAGGTACTTAGGAATAAAGTATACCGCTAGTAAAAGTGTTGTGGCGGAATCATCGTGTTAAGGAGGCCACATGAGAATGGGAAAAAGACATGAGAAGAGACATCCCGGAATTATTCTAATTTTCGAGGACGAAAATTTTGTAAGGGGGGTAGGTTGTAATGACCGCCATTTTCATGACACCTACTTACCATGTAATAAGTCATTAAGGAATAAAATGGACATAATTTAATGTCTTTTAGCAAATTTAAGTTGAATGAATGAATTAAACAGGAATAGTAACGCTTAATTACTATTCATGCAGTGAAAGGGGTAATCGACAGTGAAATCGGTCCACCCTATTATGTGAGTATGCGTTGAGACACGCAATATCAAGAAACCGGTCTAGACTACCATTTCATGATACAGAATTGATGAGCTAGTCATCAGTACGCTCAGACTGATCATTTGAGCGCAGCAGTGATAATTGCACTAATAGATGTACAGTATGGAGAAAAGTGGTCTAGATGACCTCTTCTCGCCCAGAGACTGACAAAATCGGAGTCAGAACGCTCAGATTAGTCGGTCAGATAGTGAATAGTGATTAGTGAACAGTGTGATACGCAGTGTCAGGTTAGTGGCCAAGACGGCCTTAATCTGGCATAAAACTGATATATGAATAGTCAGCAGGCTCAATCTGGTCAATTGAGCACAAAATATAGATTTTGTTTAAGGGATACGCAGTATTGGGATGAGGGTCAAGACGACCTTTTCTCGCCCCGAAACTGATATATTTAGACTCAGGACGCCCAAATTAGTCAATCGGGCACCTGACACGTTTTTCGAGACGGGGTCATACAGATCTCGAAAACTGGTCTAGAAGACTGCAGATGGACGTAAAACTGATAAATTTGAAATCAGCACGTCCAAATTAGTCAAGAGAGACTGTGTTTGAAATTTCACGCGAAAACGCCTCGTTATGCGTGCATAGTGTCAACACAGTGTAGTCCTAACCACAGTATCAAGAAATTGGTAGAGATGACCTTTTCTTGATATAAAACTGATATATTTGGAATCAGAATGCTCAAATTAGTCATTTGAGCACAAAAAGTAATTTTTGACCGGGAACCATGCAGTATCGGGAAACTGGTCGAGACGACCTCGGATGAAGATAAAACTGATATATTTGGGTTCAGCACGCCCAAATTAGTCAGTATAGCCTATCTTAAAATTTTTCAAAAAAATTAGTATAAAAGGACGAAATTTTTGGGACTATTGAAAAATAGCCCCCATAAATTTTCCAAATCCCATTTCCTCCCCCAACACCACCGAAGATGAACAGTGACCGACCATCGAATCCGACCTCCGTTTTCGACACCGCCGGCACCATTGGAAAGCTCTCGACGAGCTGATTCCAACGGTATGCCGAGTCGACGGAACCGACGCCGGAAAACACCGCACGCGCCGCCTAAAGCCGCCGGTGGCTGAATTTTTCAAACCGCCGTATCTCCGCCGTCCGACGTCCAAATGCCACGATTCCAGTCCCAATGGATTCGTGGTGAAGAGTAGAACAAAACCCAGGCTTCATTTCACGTCAACAGTGGCCGGATCGCGCCGCCCAAGGTTCGCCGTCGCCGCAGTCGGATCTCACTATTCCGGCGGAGTTGAGTTGTAAGGTGGGTATCAAAATGCTCAGAACAACACGTAGATCAAAAGCCCCAAATCAATTTTGGGCAACAACGCCGGAAAATGAAGATCCAACACCGTCGCCGTCGCTGACTTTTCGAGGGCCAATTTCCGGTGATAGGAGTCTCGATTGGTGAAATTGACACCACCAATGGGTCCCTCTCGTCGAGCTCTTCAAGATGGTGGTCGCCACTCCCATCGCCGCCGTGGTCAACGCCAGTCAACGACCGCTCAACGCCGGTCAACGGCGGTCAACGGTGACCCGGAGACCGAAAATTGAAGAATGGCCCGTTGGCCTATTTTCGACGTTCCGGACACATCCGCGGCATCGGAATTGCAAACCGAAGTTTCAAAAGTGAAGAACGCCGATTCAAAGATTGTGCGGTCGAGACCAAATGGTTCGTCCGATCGCCGACGAGAACGATTTTGGTAGTGGTTTTGATCCCTTGATTCCTTAATTTATTATTAGAAATAATTATGTATGAATTATGGTTTACTGACTTGAGGAATTGTAAGAGAAAGGGATGAAATGTCGAAAAAGAGAATGTGAAGAAATGTGAATATTTTTACGTAAAAAGCGGAGCTTTTACGTAAAAATTAGGCCTCTGGTTTAGTACGTGGCAGGTTAGAATAGGTTAGATGGTTTTGAGGCGTTTCCTAAACGCCGGAAACCCAAAAATTAAGCGTAAATGCTGCCGAAATTTCTAAAACGGCACAAAGGGGTATTTTAGGAAACGATGGCTGAAAATGTGATCGGGATGGAAACCCGAGCCCCCTCGATGACCTAGGTCCGGGAAAGAAGGACGGACGTTTACAGGATTAGTGAACCGCCCAATTAGAAATTTCGTAATGTAAGAAAACGACCCCTATGTCAGAATAGTACCACCCGAGGGGCGGGTGCGATCGAAGTATAAAATTTGGGGCGATTACATCGGTAACGGTAACCCGACAGGCTAAATGGTCATACGGGAGGTATTCAGTCAGTTGACTGGTCGGTTAGCCAGTCAAGGACCAAGTCGGAATGGGATAGTGAGAGACAGTGATTGATTTGTCAAGTAGACAAATTAATCAAGCACGATAAAAAAAAAAATAGATATCAAATTTCCCAAAGTAGAGCAGTTGGATACCGATAGGCATCGGTACCACACAACGATAAGTTTATTAGTTCCTAACGATAGAGTGACCTAAGAGCGATGTTAATTAATTTATCGGGTAAATAAATTAATTAACAATGATTAGAAAATCAAATTCTTAAGAAGAGGGCAATTAGTACCGATAAGGATCGGTACCACATAACGAGAATTTTTATTAGTCACTAATAACCACGGTGACCTAAGAGTGAATGTTAATATAATGCATTATGATTACAGGGAGGTACCTGTATTGTGACGAAGGCGAGAGTATAAACTGTCTGATGACAGGTAAGTACAACTCCGCCTACAGCATGGATAAAATGAATTTAAAATGATGCTTTTCCAGTACTTTAAGTATGTATCTTGCACACGATGCTGCACAGCATACATAAGAGCATATAGTTTCACAATCGAGTAGATTGATGAAAGAACAAGTTAGAAGCCATAGATCCCTACCGCGTAGGATTGGGGACAGCTTAGAGAAGCGTATGGCTAGAACAGTTAAACAAGATGGAAATAAATAGGTGTGTCGTACCGGCTCCTTCAGTCGAAGGGGTTTCCAGTTAAAGAAAGTTAAGGCCAAAAGTTGAGCATCAGTTGATGGCTCTTCGGCATTAGTTGACCTCGGGAGTTACCGTTGGTCTGCGCGCACACGGTACTGACACATGGGCCCTAACTAGACAAGAAAAGAAAAGAGAAGTTTGAAGCATAAATGAACATAACCGGACCATGCATTAGTTATAGTTCGCTATGCTTTCTTTTTCAGTAGAGTGCATACAGTACACGATGCTTCTGTCATGCATAAAGTATGTGAAGTTTTATATTCACTGTTATGACATGTTATGTGATGACATGATATGTGAGCTGATATGTGATATGCTTATATGGTATGTGATTTATTAAGTGATATATGACATGCCTATGATTTTATGTATGTGCTATGTTTTAAACATGTTTTGTGGTTAACATGTTGTACTTACTGGGCGTAAAGCTCACGGAGTGTGTTCATGCTATAGGTAAGCATCCTATAGCGTAAACATCAAGGGACGATGATGGTGGCGGAGGTGGATGTGAGGATGAGGTTATGGATACACCGCGAGTATTCTTCCGCACAGTATGAGTAAATAATATTTTGAATGGTGACAGTTAAATTGTATTTTGAATAGTAAAGGTTAGTAGTATATTTAAATAGTATCTGGTGAATAGTAATCAGATAAACAAGTATATAATTGTGTATGTATAATTTAAATCCTTATGTTTTTCAAATTCCGCATTTTAATAGTATACGTACGTGAATAGTAAATACGTACGCGTATATATAAAAAAAATCCCTCTAAATTTATGGTATTAAATTCAGCAAGTTTAAGTATCGGTTTTAAAGAGAAAGTATAAGTAAAAGCTAAAGAAGCAAGTTAAGTAATATAGTTTACAGTGACGGTCCGGGCCACTGAGGGCACGGGGCATCACAGTTATGATGAAAAATCACGTTAGGAGCAAAATAGTCATTTTTGCCAAAATTTCAGGAATGATAAAATTTCACGTTAGGGGTCTCTGAAACTAAGTTTCAGAGACCTGTCAGGGGCAAAACGATTATTTTGACCCAAAATTTCAAGAATGATAAAAAAGGCTCTAATGGACTTAGAATGGCTTAATTAAGTTTCTAAGGGCCAGAACTAAGTTGTAAATTAAGGAAAAATAAGGTTATGATGAAAAATCATGTTAGGGGCAAAATGATCATTTTTGTCAAAAATTAGCAGAAAAATTATAAATGGGATATTAAACCCCTAAGTTCATGATTGGGAAATGAAACGTAGAATTTTTACGTTTTATTAAGTTTTATGCATGAAATAAGTAACAAAAATAAACGTTATTGTTTTGGTTATAGGGACCCACCCTAAACGCGATTAAGGAACGTCTGCGGATCCAGAAGGTGAAAAGAAGATACGAGTAGAAGTATTTGTAAGTTCGAACATTTAATTGTCTATAACATGAACTTGCTTGACATGTTTATGTGTTATGTGTTCTATGTGTAACATGTAAGTTTAAACATTTCTATGTCTACAATATGAATGGACTGATATGTCTAAGTGTTACATGAATGTTCATGTCTATGTGTTATGCCTATATGTTATGTTATGTCTATGTTTATATGTTATATGAAAGTTATATGTGTGAGTGCTATGTGCACTAAAGTGTGGCTAACAACTGCTATATTATGAACTATGTGTTATGTCCAAGTTAAATGTAAATTGACTTGACATGTTTATGTCCATGTGTTATATGCTGTATGTTCAGACATTTTATTGTCTATAACATGAAATTTATGTAATACGTTTATATGTTATGTATAACATATAAAGTATGTACCAAGGTGCTATATGCATACTAACGTGTGAAATACAATACACACAAGTAAATAAAGAAATGTAAGGTGTTCCAGACCAAGGAGACAATGATAATGCCACCGGTTGGGAACCACATGAAAGATGGTAATGAACCATATTGGTGTACCGGCCTCCCACACAAGTGGAGGTTCCTCATGTTAAGTTATAGCTTCCAAACCGATGGTGGTACATCCCGGGTGTGGAAGTCTGATGTTATGTTGACAGTAGAGGATTGGCCAATGGGTCGATCTTCAGAGTCCCTCCCAATCATGCGGGCGAAATAACGGTACAACCAATCATGGGACCCAAATCCAGAATGTAATGAAAGATAAAGACCCAAGACTAAAAATGCAGCCCATAAACGAGCATAAGATATACTAACACTACGAGTACCGTTGCAGTCAAAATTACTATTCATGGTCAATGATACTATTCATAGTCAATAGTATTGTTCATGTTTATGGTTTTCAATCCGACGGCGGTACGTCCCAGGTGCGGAATTTTAAAATGTGATATGTTCACGATGTAAATACTATTCATGGTTTGAGTTACTATTCATAGTAAATGGTAATGCATAAGTAATGCATGTTATTTGTTATGTTAATGATCCATGCCATGTTTTATGTTAATGATGTTTAAGCATACGTAAGTATGTTTACGATGCTTAAGTATATGTATGAAGTTTTATGTATTTAGATATAATAAGTATATTTATTATGTTAAATATGAAAGTATTTTCATGATAATAAGTATGATAAATATGTTATGTTTACGATGCGTAAACATACATTAAGTATATTATGTTTCAAGTATGTTATGTTTACGATGTGTAAACATAACATAAGTATGTTGTGTTTCCATACGTTAAGTATGCTACGTGTAAAATATGATATGTTTACGATGTAAAGTATGTTAAGTATGAAAGTATGGTCAAGACATTGAGGTATGTTAAGTACGAAAGTATGTTCATGATATTAAGTATATTTAAAGTACATTAAGTATGTTTATGATGATAAGTATGAAAGTATGATTATGATGTAAAGTATGTTCAAGTATATACAAGTATGTTTACAAGATTATGTACGTTAAGTACGAATTTTATGCAATGAATGATATATATTATGTTAATATTCTGATGTCACAGTTAGTATCAGATATGCTCTGCCCTATATGGTATGAGTTCTTATATGTCATGTAGAGCTAATTGCTCTAAATTATAGTATGTGATCTAGATTACTGGTTTTTATGTCATGTTTGTATGTTTGAACTTACTGAGCTTGTCGTTCACAAGTTTGTTTATGTTGCAGGTAAGCAACCTGTACGACAATAAGACAAGTGATGGATGACGAATGTGATCTGTATGTGCCAAGGGACTGGGTGAGGGTTATGATACTACTATGAGTCTTTCGTTGAGCTGCTTAAAAAGAGTATTGAAATGATGGTTTATGATGTATATCAAGTTATAGAAATGTAAAAAAATTTACTTTAGTAAATGTTTTACGATGATATGATTTCAAGTTTAAAGTTTAAGAAAAAAAAATTTAGTCCCTATTTTCACGTTCAAATGGAAAGTTAAAATAAATATATTAAAAGTAAGATACCAGCCGTCACACGTGGTATCAGAACAAGTTAAAAATAAGTTATTGACGACCCAATGAGGTGGCAGTCTATCATAGTGGACTCCAAGACTCGATTATGCTAGTACTGTTAAGCCTCCACGATGGGCGGGCCGTCACAGGAATTGCTGTTCTAAAAGTCTGTTTCATCCTATCTAAGTCCCTGTCTAACTAATTGTTCAAATTTTCTGACTGCCTCCATCACAATCAAATTCCCTTGGCACAGGTTGGTGAACTCATGCTGTTGCGCTACTAATGCCTCGTCATTGAAGTACATCTCCTTGAATTCCTCCATGAATTCAGCCCAACTCATCTCGCTGATGTTTCTTCTGATCGCTACTGTCTTCCACCACTGACGCGTCTCCTTCCTCAGGGTAAAGGATGCACACATCACATTCTCTCTGTCAGTCAATCCCATAAAATATAAGATTACTTGGATATCTATTAGCCAGTCATCTGCCTCTACGGGGTTAGTGGTTCCTTCGAACTCTGACGCTTTCATGCGCCAAAATCTCTCATATAAGTCGCCTTCCCTAAAGGCTAGCTGAGGTACGTTTGCTGCTACGGGAGCAATAGTTGTTGGAAGGGCTGGTGGTGGTTCAGGAAATTCGTGCCCTCGCGAAACTCCCTAGATTGGGGGAGTTGCTCGCTCCCTTGAAGTCTCTAAGGATGGTGGAGCCTCCTGAGCTAGCACCCCTGTTGTTTATGGTGCTTGGTTCTGTGACCTAGCTGCTCCCTGTGCTGGTCTAAGTCGCGCTGTTGATTCTCCATTATTTCTCGCATAGTCGTGAGTTGTGCCATTAACTCATCCTCTCGAGATGCTTGGATTGTTTGTGTACGCATTCAAACCATGTTGTCCTTCGAAACCCTCATTCTTCTGGTGGGGCTCTACTGGTACGGGTTCTACTAGTGTAGCCATGACCACGTATTATAACTTAAATGTTAACCTACATCCTATCAACATAAAATACAAACTAACTTACTTGGATAGATGAAGCGGGTCTGCGGCAATGTGAGGTCGAGCAGTAGGATATCGCTCTGATACCAACTGTGGCGACCCGGAGCCCTGGCGGCCCAGACCGTCACTTAAAACTTGCTTAACTTAAACTTGAACATACTTAACTTGCTTAAAACTATTTATCTTAATACCATAATTTTAGGGGATTTTTTTATATAGGCTTTACTATAGCCATACATACTTAAATATACTTTATGAATATATAAGGGTCTTAATTATAACTTGAGGTCAAATATACATACATACTTAAGAAATACTGAACTGGTCATTACTTAATATAAGTTTGGTTCTCAAAATAAAAAGGGTTACTTAATATCTTAAGGAAGTAGAACTTGTGATGATATCCATACCCAACCCTCACTTCAGCCCTATCACCATCATCATCCATCGGAGTCTAGCTTGTAGGTTTCTTACCTACAGCATGAACACACATAATGAGCTTGACTCTCAGCAAGTACAACACTAAATCCGTAAAACTATCATTTAAAAACATACGCCATAACTTAAAGACACATTATACTGATAAACACATCATGACTTCAAAGCACATCATGAATACATATCATGTGTCATATAACTGAAAGCATAACATGTCACATAACTCAGAAGCATATCATAACTATAACTTAAAGTACATTGAGAACTATGCATGAACCGATTATGCTCAATTATGCTTCATTATGCATTATCTTTCTTATCTTGTATGAAGGACTGTGTGTCAGTACCAAATGCGTGCGGATCTACGGATTCATCGAGACCACAAACTTTCTATTGAGCCTTGGCTCATTATACTTAAACTGAAAAACCTGTTCTAGCTTGAGAGGCCAGTAAGACACACTTAACAAGTCTTGGCTCGCTTCTTAATTACCCAATTGTTGAGATCATCAGTCATGTCTGATATCATCATGCTATAAGCTCTACTAGGCTATCCACTAATCATGCACGGTAGGGATATAAAGGCATCTAACTCATGCTATTCAATAATCTATGCGATTATAAAACATCTTATATCATGTTATGCAACAATCATTCACGATTAGCATATATGTCACAGAGGAAAACAACAGTTTCAAACTCATTTTATTCATGCTGTAGGCAGAGTTGCACTTACCTGATCTACAGGTAGTTTGTACCTTGCCTCATCAAATTACAGGTTTCTACCTATAACCATAATGCATTCCATTAATTATTCACTCTCAGGCCACTATTGTCGTTAGTGACTAATAACATTCTATCGTTATATGGTACCTATCCCTATTGGTACTAAATTGCTCTCTTTTTAGAGTTCGATAACTACCTTCTAATCGTGGTTAATTAATTTATTTACCTAATAAATTAATTAATGTTTCTCTCTCTCTCTCTTCCTATCTCAGTTTTGATTGATTAACCGACTAGTCAACTAACCGGTTACCTTGCATATTGATTTTATAGCCAATCGGGTTACCTTTACTGATTTGAAAAATCGTTATGGAAAACATCCTGCATTTTTTTTTTCTTTACGAAATACCTTTCTTTAGGATTTAAATACAATCCCATTTTTTGTAGGAAAATAAACCGGTAAAAACGTATCAGAGTGGCGCAGCGAAACAATAAAAATTTTTAGATCGTTAAATATCTCATGATGCCATATACAATAAATCAACAACAATTAAAACTCATACCTCAAGGACGCCAATGAACAGGAGGAGAGTGACCGGAGGCTTCAACCAACTAGCCTTCTCTACTATTCTCCAATTCCCGAATGGCTGAGTGTGTGGGCACTCTGAACCTCGATCGGTATGCTAGCACTGCTAGTCTTCTTCCGACCACCCAGATCTCTAAAGAACTTTATTGTCACGATGAGCTGTGCAACAATAAGCCTGCTCACCTGAGAGTCTGTGGTCTGAGAGAACTGGAGTGGCAGGACCTCTATTTATAGACCTGTATGAGGTGAATCTCTGAATTTGAATTGGACTAGGAAAAGATATTTTCCCTTATCCAAACCCAAAAAATCCGAATTTTCCAAGGGAGAATCTCCACAATTAAATTCGGTTTTTCTAGATAAATCCAATCCAAATCTTAACAAGATTTTAGCTAGAATTTTATCTCCCTTTTCCAACCAAAAAATCCGAAATTCACAAGGAGAAAATCCTCCAAATTTTCGGCCACTTTTAGGATAAGGGAGAATCAAAATTCCACTAGGATTTCTCAAGCAAAATCTCATCTTAACCTTATCCAAAAATAACCGAATTTCCTAGGATTAGGGATCCAAAATTTCGGCCACTTTTGGGAGGAGAGAGAAACCAAATTCAACTAGGATTGAAGCTTGAATATTCCCTTGAATCTTATCCACAAAAACCGAATTTTCCATTAAGGATTATCCTCAAAAAATTCGCCCACTTTTGTTGGGATTTGGATTCAAAATTCAAGTAGGATTCTAACAAGATTATCCTCTCCAAAACCAACTCAAATTCGAATTTCAAACCTTGTGGATTTTCCACAACAAATTCGAATCCTACTTGGACTGTGATTCAAAATTTGAATTTCAAATTTCAAATTCAAATTTCAAATTCAAATTTCAAATTTCAAATTTCAAATTTCAAATTTAAATTTCAAATTCAAATTTCAAATTTGAATTTCAAATTCAAATTTCAAATTCAAATTTCAAATTCAAAATTCAAATTTCAAATTTCAAAATTCAAATTTCAAATTTCAAAATTCAAATTTCAAATTCCACAAAACGGTTGTGTTTCATATTCTTGTTCTCATGGATAATTTTCTACAACTCCAATCCAATCTCAAATAAAATCATGGCAACTTTATTTGGAGTTCGAATAATTGTGTACTCTATTATCCAAAACAAAATCTGAATCCAACCGGAGAGAATCTTGTCTACCATCCTAATCCTGTGTCATCACCATCCATGCATAATAAACTAGCCAATAGCATACACAAATCAATTTGCCAAACATTAAGGAATTATGTGGAGCTAGTAGAGGGACTGATTGGACATATATAATCGGGCTCCCGTGATTCCATATGATCATCATTCTGTACCGAACAACTCAATCATATGATCACTAATTTCAGAGTCACACCACTATAAACCTGAAACTGAACTCCCAATTATATACCGTATTACGTAAGCCTGTGACGAGCTACCATCCAATGACCTTGTCATATATGCAAAACCCTCATATGATATCCACGATCAGCCTTAGGTCAAAGTCCGTTTAATCCTACTGATCAGGCTATCTTAAAGTTCCATTATACTACCGAATCAAGAAAATGATTATTCACCATATGTGAATAAGAAATCATCCGCCCAGCAGACGACCCAAGGCCTTGTCCATTTTCACATTCAGTATAATGCCTTTAAGAGGATACCTTTAACTCCTCAGAGCTATGATTCTGATATCTGCAAACAAACCCTTTATCGTATACAAGTCATGCACCCAACGAACCGGTCTATAAGCTTACTACCTCTGAGACGCTTTAGCCATTGGAACATCAAAGTACACAAGTCATATACATGAAGTAGTTCATTTACTCAGGATTAAGGTTATTGCATAATGAACGTCAAAAGCAGATTGATCCACTCATAGCGGACTACGTAGATCAATCACGCTTTAGTCCCGGTCTAATATGTCACCACCAAGCAACATATCCATGTCTCTACTTGGGAGTCCAGCTCCAGACAGTCAAGACAGACCGTCCCCTCTAAGGCTTTAGACAACATAATAGTCTTAACATGAGTTAGATGCTCGGTCTAACCCCATAGACTACAGACCATAGTTTAGACTGCTAACTTTAGAACATTGTCTTCTCGCATACAAAAATCCATTGCATGCAACGTTCTAACAGTTTTAACACAAGCAGTCAGTGAGCCATATTTGCTTACATTTACTTTAACATGTAAATAAGACGAGGACAGATAGCAATGTAATGAATAACCTCTAAGTATAATTTTATTATCCAGTTCAAAATGAATACATCAAAATGTCTCTAATACTTAGGGCATTTCCTAACAATCTCCCACTTGCCCTAAGCCAGTAGATGTGCCATGTTACGCATCCCCATCGCCTCTACATTCCTCTCAAAGCTTCTAGCCACCAAAGTCTTAGTAGAGGGATTGGCAATGTTGTCCTCGGACGCGATCTTACATACATCCACTTATCCTGTCTCCATCTGCCCTCTAATGTCGACTTCCTCAAATCCTCACAAGTCTGGAAGACTCAGTCCGTGTATCCTACGGGTGTTAGGTCCCCTCCAGAATACACCAGCATATAATCCCTCGTTCTCTTAAGATACTTGAGTATATGCTTTACTGCTTGCCAGTGCTTGGTTCCAGGATTCGCTTGATATCGACTCACCATACCTGCTACAAAACATATGTCCGAGCGAGTGCAAAGCATAGCGTACATAAGGCTACCCACAGCGGATGCATAAGGGACCTTACTCATACGCTCTCTTTCTTCCGATGTCTTGGGACAGTCATCCAATGAAAGAGTTAAACCGGCAATAGAAGGTTGTGAGCCTTTCTTTGCCTCTAGCATTGCATATTTGTCAATTATTTTATCTATGTATGAAGCTTGGGATAACGCTATCATTTTGTTCTTTCGATCTCTGAAGAGACGAATGTCTAGAACATAATTAGCTTCTCCCAAGTCCTTCATGTCAAACTGTTGGTGTAACCAAAGCTTGACCGATGATAAGTTCCCTACATCATTCCCAATGAGTAGTATATCATCGACATAGAGTATCAGAAAGACCACTTTTCCATCCTTAATACGTTTATAAACACAAGGTTCATCAACGTTCTGCTCAAAACCAAATGTCTTAATCGCTTGATCAAACCTCTGGTTCCATGAGCGGGATGCCTTCTTTAATCCATAAATGGATCTAAGCAACTTGCAGACTTTCTTATCTTGGCCTTTTGCTACGAACCCTTCGGGCTGTATCATATAGATACACTCTTCAAGATGGCCATTTAAGAATGCCGTCTTGACATCCATTTGCCAGATCTCGTAATCGAGAGCCGCAGCAATGGATAGAAGAATACGGATAGACTTAAGCATAGCAACAGGCGAAAAGGTTTCCTCGTAATCGATTCCAGCCTTTTGCGTGTATCCCTTTGCAACCAGTCTAGCTTTGAAAGTTTCCACTCTCCCTTCCGCATCCTTCTTTCTTTTGTAGACCCATTTGCATCCAATGGGTTTTATCCCATCCGGCAAATCTACAAGTTCCCAAACAGAGTTGGATTTCATAGAATCCATCTCATTGTTCATAGCCTGTTTCCAAGATCTAGAATCAACATCCTTTATAGCTTCATCATATGTGACCGGATCTTCCTCATGCTCATGAGCCTCGGCCTGGTATACCTCAGCATCATACATAAAGAAATTAGGTTTCTTAGAAACCCTCCCACTACGACGAGGCACCCTAAATTGTTGATCGTCTGCAGGTCTTTCACTGGAACTCGGACTTGCGTCCAAGACCGAAATCTGTGGAGCAGTTCTTTCACCCGATAACTCCTCTAGCACCACTTTGCTTCGAGACTTAAAGTCATTCATGTGACTTTCCTCCAAGAATGTCGCATGGGTTGAGACAATGACCTTTTGTTCCTTCGGGTTATAGAACAGACCTCCTTTAGTTCCTTTTGGATACCCTACAAACATGCACAATTCTGATCTTGGTTCCAACTTCTTCGCATCCCCATCCAGTACATGTGCCGGGCAGCCCCATATTCTCATATGTCCAAGGGAGGGCTTCCTGCCACGCCACAATTCATACGGAGTTCTAGGAATTGATTTGCTCGGAACCTGGTTCAGAATATAGCACGCCGTTTGTAAAGCATGTCCCCAAAATGATAATGGCAGCGTTGAGTAACTCATCATGGACCGTACCATATCCAATAAGGTCCTGTTTCTCCTTTCGGCTACACCATTCTGTTGTGGAGTACCAGGTGCAGTCAATTGGGATAATATCCCATTCTCTACAAGATGTCCTAGAAATTCATCAGAGAGGTATTCGCCACCTCGATCAGATCGAAGTGTCTTTATGGATTTATCCAATTGCTTTTCCACTTCCGCACGATACTCTTTGAACTTGTCAAAGGTTTCGCTCTTGCGGTGCATCAGATACACATATCCATACCTCGAGTAATCATCTATGAAAGAGACATAGTACTCGAACCCTCCTCGTGCTGTGACGTTCATGGGGCCACATACGTCAGTGTGCACAATTTCTAAGAGCTCCTGTGCCCTTGTACCCTTAGCTCCAAAAGACCTCTTAGTCATCTTACCCTCTAGACAAGACTCACATTGGGGAAGTCGTACCTCCTCCAGAGATTCCAGAGGACCGTCTTTCACCAATCTTTGAATCCTATCCTGATTAATATGACCAAGTCTTAAATGCCAAAGATACGCCTTGTTAGAGTGAGAAACTTTCAACCTTTTAGAGTTATCAATTAATTCAGTGTCAAGCAGTGAGTACATCTTTGGTCTGATCAAATATAGGTTTCCATCCATCCATCCAGAACAGATAAAAGACTTATTTCTACGAATATCAACTCTTTTACTAAAAGAAACTGAATAAGAATCCTTTATTAAACAAGCTACCGATATAAGGTTCCTCCTAAAATTAGGAACATAAAAACAGTCTTTCAATAAAATAAACCTAAATTGATCAAAATAAAGATGAACGTCTCCCACTGCCTCAGCCACCACAAAGCTACCATCTCCAGTCCGCAACGAGAGGCTCCTATCATGTAGACTTCTCGTTTCCACGAACCCCTGCATAGAAACACAAACATGATTAGTGGCGCCCGAATCAATGACCCATGTGTCTTTCGATTCTTCCACCAAACACGCTTCTAAGTAATGAAGTTCCTTACCTTCCTTGCCCTTGGAGGCTAGGAATTCCCGGCAAGCCTTCTTGAAGTGACCTACCTTCCCACAGTGGAAGCATTTGGACTTTTTAGGGTCCTTTGGCTTCTTGTTCTTCTTCTTCTTCTTCCCGTCCGAGACAGGAGGATTAGAAGAACTGGAAGCCACTTGCTTCTTATTTGGCCTCTTCCTCTTCCGTGAGGGATTGGAAGATTCCGCCAAATTGGCCTCTCCTTTAGGTCGGACCACATCTTCATCCCTGATCATCCGCTCATAAGCCTGTAGTTGCTTCATGAGCTCGGTAAGTCCTAACTCCTTTGTCGCCAGATTGTATGCGGCCTTAAACCCCACAAAATCTTTAGACAGAGTCTTGAACACCATCTCGATCTGGGTGTTGTAGTCTAACTCAGCACCATTCTCGGCAGCTTCAGCGAAGAATCCCATTAGAGTGATCATATGGTCCTTCACCGGAGCACCAGCCTTTTGCTTGGAGTTCATAATGCTGGTGATAGCGGACTGTCGAGCCAATTTTTCTTGGCCTCCGAACATGTCCTCCAGATTTTCCATGATCTCCCCAGCAACTTGATAAGTCTCATGCTGCTTTTGTAAAGCACTCGTCATGCTAGCAAGGATGTAGCATCGAGCTATTTCATTGGATTCTCTCCAACGATTATAGGCAACCGGGACCTCCTCAAGTGGTGTGTCAGGTTTGGGCCCAGGTGGGCATGGTTCGTCCAGTACAAACTTGTGTCTCTCGCAGCTGAGAACTATTAATAGATTTCTTTTCCAATCTTTATAATTGTCGCCATTCAACTTATTTTCAGTAAGTATCGAAATGAGGGGTGTCGGTGACATTTTGAACTGAAATAAAATTATACTAGACATCATTACAAAGCCCAAGCAAATATACAGATAATTTAGCAAATAAAACATACAAGTATGTTCCTACATGAAACTTGAAAAAACATGTAGCATTGCAACGGTAATTCTCAGCACCTATTGCCCCAAGCCACCGAGGGGTGGTCATGAGAACAAATAGCCGGAACATGGACCCCGTCCAATTAATATATGTTGCCTTAAATCCTCCAAGGTTAAGACATATATTAATAACCGCTTATTTGGCCACCAGTTTAGTTAACAGAGCTTCTAGGGAAGGTTAATAACTAAACGAGTCTTGAGTGTATAACCATTGTTTACGTAGCCCGATCCACGTCCTACCAAGCCACCGAGGGGTGGTCATGAATAGGATCGCACCCGAACACGTTTTCCACATAGGAGATCCAATCTAGTATACCGGCGGCGGTAAACACCTACCGAGGGGTGTGGTCAGGTCAGAACTGACGCGAGGCGTTACCATGCTTTCACATATGGATCAACAATGGAGGCCGTGGGTTTTGTTTGAAACCCTCTCCCACTCAATATTTTGAAAAAACATGCAAGTTTTGACAAATTATGTATGATCAATATAGTATGAGCGGCACTCACCTATCCTATATGACATGTTATCAAATATGCATACAAAACATCCATCAATACATATTTATACATCCATGACATATCACAGAAAAAATAATTGACAGACTAACCAAGCCATGGTTCCATCCTAGAACAAAGAAAATAAAGATTACAAAATTCCATCCAAAGCATTCTTTGGGTCTTGAATTTTGTTCCGTCTTCTTGTATCCATCTTTATGTAGCCTCTCCATTTATTTCTCATCCCAAGAATTATTTAAAATTCAAATCTCCAAAAATTTAAATTTCAAATTCAAATTCCAAATTCAAATTTCAAATTTAAACTTCAAATTTAAATTTTTAAACAATTTTAAACATCATGTGTAATAATATGTAATTTCAAAAATTTCAAAATTACATATTTTTTAAACATGATTTAAAATTAAATCTCAAATTTAAAAATCAAAATTTTTCTGATTTATGGACCGTCGGACCGCCGCCCCCGTAGGCGGCAGCCGCCGTGGGCAGCTACCAACCCCGGAGGGGCTGGCAGCCCACGGCCGCCCCTTGTGCAGCCTGCCGGGCTGCAGGCTAAGCCTGCAGCACCAGGCTGCACGCCCAGACTGGGCGCAGCAGCCGGCAGGCTGCAGGCAGCGCCTGCAGCCAGAGGCTACACGCCCAACTGCGGCCAGCCTTGGGCAGGCCACGGCCACCCCTGGCTGCAGGCAGAGCCTGCGGCCGTGGGTGGTGTGGGCCTGCACAGGGGCTGTCGCAGCCCCATCCTGCCCGAGGGCAGGGGCTGCAGCCCCACCAAGGCCCGTGGGCCTATTCCGAGGGGGCGTGTCTCGATTTTCGTGCCATATTCCAATTTACCTATTAGGATCTCCAAAAATTAATTTGAATCCCAATTAAATTGAAATTTTCCACACAATCAAAATTTCAACCTTTAAATCAAATTTAACTTTTGGGAAAAATAAATTACGGTCTTCAATCTTCAATCTCCTCCAAGAATAATTACATAAAAAATTCTAAACCGTTTCCGGTGTACAAAAAATTCTAACCATAAATATTCTAAGAGACAAAAATTAAAATCCATGGGAAAAACACAGTGTTAATAAACTGCTCCCATGGTTACATAAAAAATTCCTAGATACAATTTTTCTAAATTCTAAGGAACCATAACCGGTATAAACAAGCATGCTTATAATAATTCAAAAAATTAAAATAACCACATACTTTATACATAATACATGATAACAACATAAAGGAACCCTAGAATGCCACTCTCTAAATATCAAATCCATACATAAAAAAAAAGACTAAGTAATTGTCTAATTTATATACATGCCATAGTCATGAGATGGCTCTGATACCAATTGTAGGAAAATAAACCGGTAAAAACGTATCAGAGTGGCGCAGCGGAACAATAAAAATTTTTAGATCGTTAAATATCTCATGATGCCATATACAATAAATCAACAACAATTAAAACTCATACCTCAAGGACGCCAATGAACAGGAGGAGAGTGACCGGAGGCTTCAACCAACTAGCCTTCTCTACTATTCTCCAATTCCCGAATGGCTGAGTGTGTGGGCACCCTGAACCTCGATCGGTATGCTAGCACTACTAGTCTTCTTCCGACCACCCAGATCTCTAAAGAACTTTATTGTCACGATGAGCTGTGCAACAATAAGCCTGCTCACCTGAGAGTCTGTGGTCTGAGAGAACTGGAGTGGCAGGACCTCTATTTATAGACCTGCATGAGGTGAATCTCTGAATTTGAATTGGACTAGGAAAAGATATTTTCCCTTATCCAAACCCAAAAAATCCGAATTTTCCAAGGGAGAATCTCCACAATTAAATTCGGTTTTTCTAGATAAATCCAATCCAAATCTTAACAAGATTTTAGCTAGAATTTTATCTCCCTTTTCCAACCAAAAAATCCGAAATTCACAAGGAGAAAATCCTCCAAATTTTCGGCCACTTTTAGGATAAGGGAGAATCAAAATTCCACTAGGATTTCTCAAGCAAAATCTCATCTTAACCTTATCCAAAAATAACCGAATTTCCTAGGATTAGGGATCCAAAATTTCGGCCACTTTTGGGAGGAGAGAGAAACCAAATTCAACTAGGATTGAAGCTTGAATATTCCCTTGAATCTTATCCACAAAAACCGAATTTTCCATTAAGGATTATCCTCAAAAAATTCGCCCACTTTTGTTGGGATTTGGATTCAAAATTCAAGTAGGATTCTAACAAGATTATCCTCTCCAAAACCAACTCAAATTCGAATTTCAAACCTTGTGGATTTTCCACAACAAATTCGAATCCTACTTGGACTGTGATTCAAAATTTGAATTTCAAATTTCAAATTCAAATTTCAAATTCAAATTTCAAATTTCAAATTTCAAATTTCAAATTTGAATTTCAAATTCAAATTTCAAATTTGAATTTCAAATTCAAATTTCAAATTCAAATTTCAAATTCAAAATTCAAATTTCAAATTTCAAAATTCAAATTTCAAATTTCAAAATTCAAATTTCAAATTCCACAAAACGGTTGTGTTTCATATTCTTGTTCTCATGGATAATTTTCTACAACTCCAATCCAATCTCAAATAAAATCATGGCAACTTTATTTGGAGTTCGAATAATTGTGTACTCTATTATCCAAAACAAAATCTGAATCCAACCGGAGAGAATCTTGTCTACCATCCTAATCCTGTGTCATCACCATCCATGCATAATAAACTAGCCAATAGCATACACAAATCAATTTGCCAAACGTTAAGGAATTATGTGGAGCTAGTAGAGGGACTGATTGGACATATATAATCGGGCTCCCGTGATTCCATATGATCATCATTCTGTACCGAACAACTCAATCATATGATCACTAATTTCAGAGTCACACCACTATAAACCTGAAACTGAACTCCCAATTATATACCGTATTACGTAAGCCTGTGACGAGCTACCATCCAATGACCTTGTCATATATGCAAAACCCTCATATGATATCCACGATCAGCCTTAGGTCAAAGTCCGTTTAATCCTACTGATCAGGCTATCTTAAAGTTCCATTATACTACCGAATCAAGAAAATGATTATTCACCATATGTGAATAAGAAATCATCCGCCCAGCAGACGACCCAAGGCCTTGTCCATTTTCACATTCAGTATAATGCCTTTAAGAGGATACCTTTAACTCCTCAGAGCTATGATTCCGATATCTGCAAACAAACCCTTTATCGTATACAAGTCATGCACCCAACGAACCGGTCTATAAGCTTACTACCTCTGAGACGCTTTAGCCATTGGAACATCAAAGTACACAAGTCATATACATGAAGTAGTTCATTTACTCAGGATTAAGGTTATTGCATAATGAACGTCAAAAGCAGATTGATCCACTCATAGCGGACTACGTAGATCAATCACGCTTTAGTCCCGGTCTAATATGTCACCACCAAGCAACATATCCATGTCTCTACTTGGGAGTCCAGCTCCAGACAGTCAAGACAGACCGTCCCCTCTAAGGCTTTAGACAACATAATAGTCTTAACATGAGTTAGATGCTCGGTCTAACCCCATAGACTACAGACCATAGTTTAGACTGCTAACTTTAGAACATTGTCTTCTCGCATACAAAAATCCATTGCATGCAACGTTCTAACAGTTTTAACACAAGCAGTCAGTGAGCCATATTTGCTTACATTTACTTTAACATGTAAATAAGACGAGGACAGATAGCAATGTAATGAATAACCTCTAAGTATAATTTTATTATCCAGTTCAAAATGAATACATCAAAATGTCTCTAATACTTAGGGCATTTCCTAACATTTTTCACCTCGGTGGACAGTGAGGGTATTTACTTAAAACCATTTTCTCATTTTAAAGAACACATTTTTGTATTCACTTGAAAGGTGGTTTTTGAACCCTTTTTTGAAAAACTGTGTAAAACTTACTTAAAACGATCGAGTTTGTGAAATCGGCAAACATGAAATTTTTAGTTCTCGACGAGATGAACAACTTTTATGTTCAACTCAGAGCTCGGTTCAAATTCTATCGGGTCCTAAACACTACAAACCCATGGCTAAAAACTATCCAGTTTTAAAAAATTTCCAGTTTTTCAGTTAATTAAAAAATACTCAGTTTGGGGCCCTAAACGGCCAAATTTTTGAAACCCGCGTGACTCATCTTTTAGTTTTCGACATGGTCTATGTTTTTCGTATTGAGCCCGAGACCTGGTTCGGACTCTAAGTTACCCATTTTCAGAAAAATCTAAGACTGTTCCCTGTTCCAAGGTTTCCAGTCCCAGATTTGACCTCCGGTCTGAAATCGTCCCGAAAACCTATCTTAACATCATTTTTGGTCAAAGGCTATTTGACACAAAATATCCATAACAAAATTTCCTAGAATTTCATGTTTTTGCAAAAACTCAAAATCTATCCATAATATGCTTAAAACTTAGCAAAACCATGGCTAGAAATCTAGGACAGTTTGGTTTCGAACCAAACCCTAAAACGTCTATGGCATCCACAAACCATAAAAACTTAAATCACAACCACACAACCACATAAACACAAAAATACAATGCTCAAGACTCAAAATAAACTTATTACAACCCATTGCTCAAAATACATAATAAATCTCCTTGATATCAAAGGACAAAAACCTCAAAGGGATGGGTTCTAGAGTTTTTATCTTAGCATGCTTCGAAACTTGCACAAACCGAACAAGACTTGTGACCAAAAATTTGTGTGGATCAAGGGTGAAAAAGAGGTCAGCTTGGGCTGAAAAAAACATAGAAATTTCCTTGGTTCACAAAGCTAAATAAACAACCAAAACTACAAAGGAAAGGTTCCAACACTTTTACCTTAAGTGACCTTGATGAATGGCTCCAACTAAGCAAATTTTGGCTGACTTTTTGGTGAATTTTCGGTGTGTTTTGGGGCTGTGGAAGCGTCTGCTAGGCAGAGGAAAAAAAGAAGAGAATTTGGTGTTTTGGCCGATTTTGGTGTGCAAAAGAAAGAAAATGGTGCAAAAGGTCATGCACACATATTTATAGACCAACCTAAAGCAAGATTTGATCAACCTAAACAATCTTAATTAAGCCAAACTTAACTAAACTTAGGGGAAAAAATTTTGTGCTGTTGCCCCCTTCAAAACCGATGGGAAACATTGGAGAAAAGGAGCCAAATTTGCATTTAATGCATTGCTAAAATCAATAGTAAGTTGTCTCCACTTTTTCAATTTTTTAATCAAAAACAACAAGACATGTCCCCTTGTTTTGTGAAAAACTTTTCCACATTGTTTCCTAGGGTTGTGTTTGGCTGCCCACAAACACAGTTTTTGAGGGAAGAATTTTATCTGGAAAGGCTTCTCTTAGCAGTCTAATTTCCTCTAACAGTGTTTGGCTCTTTTTCGGTTGTATTCTAAACCTTGACCGAAAATGGATTCTCTTGATCCGATTCTTATTCTATTCAGTCTTGGATGGGTTACAGTACCTATGAGCCCACTCTGAGTCTATTATTATTCATCTACGGTACTGTAGTTGTGTCTTAAACTGTGCTGACACTGCGCACGTATAGTATAACTTTTTCGTGCGAAATTTCAAACACAGGCTATCCTTGTTAGGAAATGCCCTAAGTATTAGAGACATTTTGATGTATTTATTTTGAACTGGATAATAAAATTATATATAGAGGTTATTCATTACATTGCTATCTGTCCTCGTTTTATTTACATGTTAAAGTAAATGTAAGCAAATATGGCTCCCTGACTGCTTGTGTTAAACTGTTAGAACGTTGCATGCAATGGACTTTTGTATGCAAGAAGACAATGTTCTAAAGTTAGCGGTCTAAACTATGGTCTGTAGTCTATGGGATTAGACCGAGCATCTAACTCATGTTAAGACTATTATATTGTCTAAAGCCTTGGAGGGGACGGTTTGTCTTGACTGTCTGGAGCATAGACTCCCAAGTAGAGACATAGATATGTTGCTTGGTGGTGACATATTAGACCGGGACTAAAGCGTGATTGATCTACGAAGTCCGCTTTGAGTGGATCGATCTGCTTTTGACGTTCATTGTGCAGTAACCTTAATCCTGAGTAAAAGGACAGCTTCATGTATATGACTTATGTACTTTGATGTTCCAATGGCTAAAGCGTCTCAGAGGTAGTAAGCTTATAGACCGGTTCGTTGGATGCATGACTTGTATACGATGAAGGGTTCGTTTACAGATATCGGAATCATAGCTCTAATGAGGAGTTAAGGATATCCTCTTAAAGGCATTATACTGAGTGTGAAAATGGACAAGGCCTTGGGTCGTCTACAGGTTGGATGACTTCTTATTCACATATGGTGAATAATTATTTTCTTAATTCGGTAGTATAATAGAACTTTAAGATAGCCTGATCAGTAGGATTAAATGGACTTTGGCCTAAGGCTGATCATAGATATCATATGAGGGTTCTGCATACATGACAAGGTCATTGGACGATAGCTTGTCACAGGCTTACGTAATACGGTATATAATTGGGAGTTCAGTTTCAGGTTTATAGTGGTGTGACTCTGAAATTAGTGATCATATAATTGAGTTGTTCGGTAAAGAATGAAGATCATATGGATTTGCGGGAGCCCGATTATATATGTCCAATTAGTCCCTCTACTAGCTCCACATAATTCCTTAACGTTTGGCAAAATTGATCTGTGTATGCTATTGGCTAGTTTATTATGCATGGATGGTGTTGACATAGGATTAGGATGGTAGACAAGATTTTCTCCGGTTGGATTCAGATTTTGTTTTAGATAATAGAGTACACAATTATTCGAACTCCAAATAAAGTTGCCATGATTTTATTTGAGATTGGATTGGAGTTGAAGAAAATTATCCATGTGAACAAGAATTTGAAATACAACTGTTTTGTGGATTTTGAAATTTGAAATTTGAATTTGAAATTTGAAATTTGAAATTCAAATTTTGAATCACAATTCAAGTGGGATTCGAATTTGTTGTGGTAAATCTACAAGGAATGAAATTCGAATTTGAGTTGGATATGGAGAGGAAAATCTTGTTAGAATCCTACTTGAATTTTGAATCCAAATCCTAACCAAATATGGACCAAAATTTTGAGGATTATCCTCAATGAATTTTCGGATTTTTGTGGATAAGGTTCAAGGAAAAATTCAAGTTTCAATCCCAGTTGAATTTGGATTCTCTCCTTCCTGATAATGGCCGAATTTTTGGAGTAAATCTCCTAGGAGATTTTCGGTTATTTTGAATAAGGATGAGATAAGATTCAAGCTTGAAAATCCTAGTGGAATTTTGTTTCTCCCTTATCCAAAAGTGGCCGAATTTTTTGTGAGGATTTTCCCCTTGAATTTTCGGATTTTTTGGTTGAAAAAGGGAGATAAAATTCTAGTTAAAATCTTGTTTAGATTTGGATTGGAATTATCCTAAATTGGCCGAATTTATTGTTGGGATTTTCCCCTTGGAAAATTCAGATTTTGTGCTCGTGGATAAGGGAGAATATCTTCTCCTAATCCAATTCGAATTCAGAGAATCACCTCATACATGTCTATAAATAGAGGTCATGTCACTCCAGTTCTTTTAGATCACAGACTCTTAGGTGAGCAGGCTTATTGTTGCACAACCCACCGTGACAATAAGTTCTTTAGAGATCTGGGTGGTCAGAAAAAGACTAGCAGTGCTAGCATACCGATCAAGGTTCAGAGTGCCCACACACTCAGCCATTCGGGAATTGGAGAATAGTAGAGAAGGCTAGTTGGTTGAAGCCCTCCGGTTATTCTCCTCCTGCAGATTAGCGTCCTTGAGGTATGAGTTTTAATTGTTGTTGGTTTATTGTATATAGCATCATAAGATATTTAACGATCTAAAATTTTTATTATTCCGCTGCGCCATTTTGATACGTTTTTACTGATTTATTATCCTACAATCCTGACTAACTTGGACGTAATGATTCCGAATTTATCAGTTTTATGTCCATCTGAGATCGTCTGGACCAGTTTCTGGATCTGTGTGACTCCTACCTCGAAATCACCTTTTGTGAGCGTTTTGACTCTAAATATATCAGTTTCAGGTTGAGGAAATATCGTCTTGACCTCTTTCCCGATACTGTGCATGTCTCATATATGACTCCACGTTTTGTGCTCATTTGACTAAATTGAGCATGCTGATTATAAATATATCAGTTTGGTGTCAAGAAAACGTCATCTCTACTATTTTCTTGATACTGTATATTTATCATTCAAAATTTCACTATTGTACTTAGATAACTAGTTTGAGTGTACCGATGATTAGCTTATCAGTTCTGTGTCAAAAAATTGTCATCTTGACCAGTTTCTTGATACTTGTGCCACTCATACGCACTCACATGTAATAATGTGAACTGATTTCACTCTCGATTGCTTTTTTCACTGCATAAATAAAAATTAAACGTTTCTTTACTCGTTTAATTCATTCAAACTGAAAAATTATACTGTACTTATAGACTTAATTTCTTATTACATAGTAATTATGTCATATGAATAGGCGGTTATTACAAAATTAAATCTCGTCTATTGAATTTGAATAATATCAAACTAAATAATATTTGTTAATAGTGTATGAGTTAGATTTAATTACAGTCTGAGTGTTATTTGTCAAAAATTTAATTGAAAAGTCAAACTGATCAAATTTCACGATTGGCTCCCACGAGTGCTGTTAAGGCTTTCCGAATCATCGGAACTATTTAAATCACTCTATAAACCCTAGATAATTCTTCTTTTCCGTCTAGAGTTTACGATCAATACATCTCTTATTTCGATAATTTTTTTTAATATCGAAAATACACTGTCTAAAACATTTCGATCCAAAATTCATTACCGTAACTATATTCTCACTTTAAAATTATTGTAAAACATTCATAAATTCTATTTGAATATTAAGAATATAATTAAGGTATTTTTTTCATAAAGATATTATTTATTAATACTTTACATCAGTCTAAGAATCGTAAAAATCTCGACTGTCACTCTGTCACTCAACCACAGGCACGAAACTCAAATGACCCTTCCAGTCTGTTCTCCACATTTAGATCCCATCCAAGTCATGAAAAAAACAACACACAAAAAATCTAAAATCATTAGCCAAAAAGACAACTCCATTTATTTTACCATGATTTAGGTCCGGATTTCTCCCAAGGCTATGGAGAAGAGATTTTCAAAAGAAAGCAAATGACCAAGTCAATACGAATTTGCTTAAGATATTGTTTTCAACCGGGTGGCCATTTCATCTGCCTTCCTCCAAGGATATGCAAATGGAGATGATAAACTGATTGACCTGGGAAAGTCGGAAAGCAAAGCATACTGACAGATAGATACGAAGATGATCTTAATATAATTTGATATTGCAAAAGCAGTTAATAATTGGATACTGATTGGGATTAGATAGGAAAGAGCTTACAGGCATCTGGACCGTTATTGATGACTACACGAAACCCGTCAAGAATACCTTCCTTCTCAGCAACTAGTTTTGCAGCGTGGAGAAGTTGACCAAGTATTTCCACGTGCCTTGGTTCAGCCTAACGGCAAAACGTAAAGTAATCAACATTTTAAGACTGCCAGCGTAGATCATAAACACTGGTTTATCATCATCATTAATTCCAAAATATTATGTCATATCAAAAGAAAGTGACAGAGTAGTGATTGATCCTCTTCATTTGACGAATTAAAAATAATAATAATGATAAAAGTTGAAGCTGGTTCTCCCAGTTAGACAAATAAAATAGCATGAAAATAAAACAAAATCATTTTTGTGAATCCAAACCTTAGAATCCTTTGAATGGTTATTCATATGAAATCCGTAGAAACAAAAATGCCTGAAAAAGTGCATGTAGTCAATGAACCATTCTTAAAACATCGAAATGCATAAGAACGAAGAATGACGTTGTCGGAGTGCAAGTTCTATTAGCTTTCATTCTAGTTTCCTAGAAGATGTTAATAATTCCACCAGTGGCAGCACATATTGAACTGTGACGGAAATACCAAACTTTAGGTATGATCTATATTTTAATTTCACTCCAGAGTAAAAATGCGTAAAATAAAACATAAAGAAATGCAAAGTAAAGCCACCATAGTAAGCAAGCATGGTTGAAAGTTTATGAAGAGTCACCTTTCCAAGCTGCGTTAGTCCATCCCTCACTTTTGGAATGACTAAAACATGAAAAGGAGCCTGTGGGCTGATATCCCGGAATGCCAAGACCTTTTCATCCTCATGAACAATGCTTGCTGGGATTTCCTTAGCTATGATCTTGTCAAATCTAAACAAAACAGGAAATAAACAGAGCTAATTACCTCCTTGGACTAAGCATATCACAGCAATAAAATTGTAAACTATTGCTTATTTTAAATTCATGCATCAACAAATATAAGGCAAACCATTGAAATATTTTTATTTAGAGCTTTACAAAAGTATGATTTCAAATCTTCCGCCATCAGTGTCATGTCATAATAGTTGAATCTTTTTTAATTGAGTAACATTGAGAAATTACAGCGATTTGTTTGATCAAATTGGGCATCTCTTGAACAATCAAAGACTAGCATTAATTTCCCTTTTTTTTTTTTTTTAAGGCTCGAAGATTATGGAAGTTCATACAAGAATTTCCAAGACTAAACAGCTTGCTATGACTTCAACTTGAGATAAAAACCAGTTTCATTATATCACAGGGATGGTACATGGTTGGAGCTCCGCTGTTGGCATCTACGGCAGCTGCCTTGGCAGCAGCCTCTTCATTGTTTGTAGCATTAATACGACACAGGTATCTGAAAGAACATTTGTAAGTGACAACAATGGTAAGTTCATGCTGACGTTATAAGTTCAACCCCATTCCTCCGTCTTCCAGAGTTCGAAAATAAATATAATATATATGTCGCAATTTGAGTTTTTCTAGAAAGTAAAAGATTCTCTGATCAAGATTTCTTAATATGTAACCACAGCAAGAAGCCTTAATAAAATTTGAATAACAATATTTTTCTTAAAAACTGGGAATTAGAATACTTCTAAAAAAGAAGATTACCCGCTTGTACCAACAATTTGATGATAAACACCAAATAAAGAAGAATATTTGTTGAAGGGCACGGTTTTTTGGCCAAATATATTAGGAAACAGAAAAAAAACACGTGAAAAGAGCGATCATGACATAGTAGTTTTCACTAAATCAGTTGGGTCCAAAATGATGACATGATATTTATAGTTTACATGCAGCAGAAATATTACACCAATACACAATCACAGGCTATCCTAGTTTATCTACGTCTGATCAGATAGAAAATTTAATGTTCGCCCCTACAAGGCCTCTTCTCCTTGACATGTGGGTAACCTTCAAAGCAGACCATGTCACTCACAAATGGCGTATCATGCAGATTATCTTTTTCATCATGAATGGTAATCTTTCATGAACGAGATGAAGAATGATTATTATTTTGACTTAAAAAAGGGTTGTGGAAAATTCCTCTCTGGTTGGTCACAGATACAGACTTCTATTTTTTTAATTTATGTATTCCATTACTGGTGACCCTGTCCCATCAAACACAAATCTTTCTTTCCATCATTTAGATTAGCAGATCATCAAATGATGCAATTTTTATATTTATCTTTATCTTTAGCAACAGATTAGTAAAATTTTATTTATTTTCATCCTTTTGCTCATAGTTTACACTGCAAAGTCTAAAATGTAATAAAATGGTTTACGACTAACTAGACAGCAGACATCATAAACATGACTCACATTTGTTTTTATGTCAATTTTTAATCTAATAAACAGAAAGTTTGCAAAATTTCGGTTCAGAAACAGAACAAATGCATGAAATTCTCATAAAAAAAGAGAGAGAAATCAGAAATATTTCAAATGCCGATGTTGTCACATTAAACCAAACAGTAGTCCCAAATCTAAAGGTGGTGCTAGGAGCTCCCGCTCTAATTAAAATTTTCCAAAAATTTTTTTTGTTACTCTTTTTCCCTCCAAAAAGTAAACCAATTTCACTACTAACTTCTCCAAATATCTTTTAAAAACTCAATACTTTAAAATTCCTTAATTTTCTAATTTCACTTCGAAATGAAATGATTTTTTCCATTATTAACTATCGAGAGTAAAGAATCAATATTCTATTTTCCTTCCAAATACATCTCAATTTTTTTCACTTTTCAATTTCAAATAATTCATTTTCAACCGATCGCATAACTACAAATATTTACTTTTGTCTAACAAAAATATTTCCAAGACTCCAGTTGGAGTGCACGCTCTAAACGGACCCAAATCATGAATGTTTTTGTATTTTGTTACTCTAATACATCTCTGAATTAAAATAATACAAGCCCAGTTCAAGAAATGTCAAACCCACCAGACCATCAAATTTTTTCAAACAAATAAGGGGAAAAAAAAGGAAAAATAAAAGATAGAAAAGAACCGGCGTGGTTGAAGAGGAAGGAGGAACTTTGTCAAGTTGTGGTTAGAAGCTTTCACTGCCCCAAAAGCCCTTGCAGTTGTGGATGCGCAACTCCTGTTCCAAATTTGCAAAACCAAGCCAAACTTAATATGATACATAAACCAAACTAATTAAACAAATTTAATAATGAAGAGAGAGAGAGAGAGAGAGAGGAGACAGAGAATAATGCCTGAGTACAGAGAAAGAGGGGATTGCCGCCATGAGATAGTATCTTTTTTTACCGTCAGTCCCTCTGTGCCTATATGCTTGCCTATAAACAAACTGACACAAAAGTATCAAAGAGAAGAAAAAGGCTTAAAATAATAATAATAAAGATTATTTTGATAAATACTTGCACTCATTTTCAATTTACCTCCAATTCTTTCAAAATCATTCAAAATGCACTTCGAAGTATGCAAAACCTGTCAAAAAAATCACCTTCCCGTTTAGGTTATGTTAAAACCCTAATTTCACGTTTTGGGAAGATATCATTTTTGCTTTTAAAAGGTTATTCTTGTCAAATTATTATTTGTACACTAAAAGATGGTTTGGGAGAACTGTTCCTCCCCGTAGTGGCCTTCCATTTTTGCCCCTGTCCAAGTGTTATCTTGGTTGGCCCGACACGAGTGCTATCTCTCTTTCGGCTTTTTCTTTTTTATTTTTTTTCCTTCTCTCTCATTTGCTCTCCGCCTGGTTGAGTCCTCCACGTGCTTTTGTTTTTTGGACCCCTTCTTTGGCTTTTCATTTGCTTTTCTATCTCATGTTTCCAGACCCTTCTTCGTCTCTCTCATGCTCTGACCTACCCATTCTCTCGCTGTTCTCCGATCCTTTATTTTTTCCCATCCTTATTTTTCCTTTCGTTGTTCTTGCTTTGGTTCTTATGTTTGTGGGATTTTAATGGTGTTTGTTTTTTTTTTTTTTCCTCCCACCATTTTTCCCCTCCACTCTGGTGGTTATATATCCGGCTAAAATGGTTCTTATGTTTGTGTGATTTCAAATGGTGTTTGCTTTTTTTCTTTTTTCTCCCACCATTCCCCCCTATGGTGGTTCTTTGTCTAGGTTATTTTTTTTTTTGCTGCATTTTTTGGGGCTTATTTTGGTGTTGGATTAGTTTCGTTTTTACTTGGGTTAGGTAAAGTGTATTTTTTTGGTTTTGGATGGTTTTCCGTTTTCCTTTTTTTTTTTTTGGGCCTCTGTGCTCGTTCTTCGTCTGAGTGAGTTTTTTTGTTTGTTGCTCTATTACATTTTTTAGGGCTTCTATTATCCTCTCTGCTATGTTTTTTTTTTAATTTTTTTTTTGGGTATTTTGGTTTCTTTGTTTTTCAGGTTTGGTTGATTATGTTTTTGTTTTAGGGTTTTGTTTTTTATTAGATTTTTTCACTCGGTTGTTCACATATTTTTTCTTTGAAACTTTTTAAAGGGATTAGATTATACAGCATGCATTAAATGATATGGTGTGCAAATTTCTTTATCCTTGTCCTCTGTTTTCAGAATGTTTCTTACCCTCCTTTGTTTGTGCTTTAGTACGGTATGTTTGTGGTATTTTGTTTTGATCTGTTAGTTGCATTGGAATTTGAATGTTTGGTTTAGTTAGCTTTTGGTTGGTTTTTTGATTTATAGTGTTGGTTGTATGTTGAGTTTTGTTGAACATATTGTTATACTTTTACATAATTTGTAATTATATATAGTGTTTGTTTGTGTGTTTAGAGGTGTGGAAAAAAAAAAAAAAAGGGCGTTATTGCATTAAATATTTTATCTGATGTATCCTGCCATTGTTCCACACATGTTATTTTTTGCTGTCTTTATTCTGCAAACTGGGATCATTTTATACAGATTATAATACTGATTTTTATTTTCTCCATGGATTGTCTGCTTGGATATGACAGGAGAGAACGGAAAAAACATAAAAGGACTATTAATCTATTAAATGTTTTCTTTGGTATGCTTTGCTATGGGATTACATTTGTTTCTTTGTTTCCTTGGCGTTGTTGCCTTGGTGAGTAAGCAACATCCAGATATTCAGTACTTTTGTGATATTTGTATTAATACATGCACATGTGTTTCATTGTCTAAGAATTTCTCTTTCAAATCCTATTGCATATATAAACAACGTTTTATTATTGTATTTACCTTGCCTTTCAGTTTCTTTCATTGCTGCCGTATTTGCTTCTAGATGTTTGCCTACCAGTGACTCTTTTTACTCTACCTTTTATTACTATGGTCCCATAGAATTTAACAGATTTCTCCTGCTTTATTGTTCTGTTGTTTTATAATCCGTGCTTTTACAGAGAGTTATTGTTGCTCAAGCTACGATTATCTTGTTATTTTGCACTTATTCTATGTTGTTATATGCGTGTTGGTGGTTATGTGTAGCTTTCATTTTTTTTTTTTTTGGTTATTGAATGTTGAGTCAAAGTTTATATATATCTTATTTATCTGATAAATGGCTTTGTAGTATTGAAAAGTAATTGGCTTTATGAGAGTATTTGTCTAATTAATTATTATCAAGATACTATATTAAAATAGGTTATCATTATTGCTTATAATATTAATTTTCAATGATTATAAATCCTTTAGAAATTTGTTACTCTATTTAGAGACTTTTGATTTGTTTTTGTTTCTTTTCTAATTTATGTTTCTTTCTTATATTGGATCATCTTATTTATTTCTGTTATAAAGTAGGCTTTGTGTTTCATTATCCTTTTTAAAGCTCTGTTTTTGGGTTTGTTTACTTCAATTTTTTATTCATGTCATCTTTGTTTATGAAGTTTTTCTTTTTCTATTTAATTTGGCTATGATGATGCTTTGTTATGATTTTTAAAGCAAAATTTCCATCTATATTTTCTTTAATAAGCTGCTACAGACTTTATCTTGAATCCTTTTCTCTAGTTTGGTATTGTTGATCCACTTTAAGGCAATGTTTTTTACGGCTTCAACATTGCCTATCTATGCCTCTCTCTCTTTTCTCTAGTTTTTGCTTTGTATAATAAATGGTTCACACCATTTTCTCACCTCTTTGGTTTTTGGCTTTTTATAGAAAAGAATTTAAGGCATTTTCTGTCTGGTAGTTGAGGAAAGTATAGATTTTTGCTTAATGAAATCATTAAATGTTTACTTTTGATATATACCATATATCAAGTGCAAACTTTGGCCATATTTCATTCAATGTCTTCTGTTAATATAGGGTATTTGACTCGAAATATTTGGCTAAAGAACTTGATATATGATAATCAACAAATGATTAGACCTTTTGTTTATGCATTGAATTTGGCTATGATGATGATTTGTTATACTTTTTAAAGGAAATTTTTTTCCCCTCCAAGTATTTTCTTCTATAAGTTGCTATAGATATTGTCTTGAATACACCTTTCCCCTATTTGTTTGTTTATTTTTATGCTGCTGCCCTTGGTTATGCTTCTTGGATCTTTTCTTTTGGATTTTCATTTCTTTTTTTTTTTTTTTTTCTCTCTTATTTGGCGCCCGGCTGGCTGACTGCTCTCCATGCTTCTACTTCTTGGATCCTTTCTCTTGGTTTCTTTATTTTTCCCTTACAATTTGATTATACTTCATTCAATGGTTTTTAATAATTTTTTTTCCCTTTCTTCTTACTCTAAACATGTGACTTAGGGTATTTGGTTGAAGAACTTGATATATGACAATGAATAAGTGATACAAGCACTGAGCCAAATTTTTTTTGCCAACTTTTGTTTTTTTCCCTTGGCAATCTTTTTTCAACTTCTTGCTTTAGACATAGGATTTATGATACTTGCTTAAAGAGCTTGATATATGATAATGAACACATAACGTAAGTACTGAGCTAAATTTTTTATTCATCTTTTTTTTTTAATTCCCCCCCCCAATCAATTTTTTTTAATTAGAGGTCACGGTTATATTTATAAATTTTTTATTGTTATGAAAATGCTAGATTGTATTTATAACTATGTAAATTTTTCCCCTAACAATTTAAACATATTTATTGTATATTTTGTTGGTATTTTTAAAATAAAAATTATTATTGTTATATATGATTTTGTTAATACTATTCACAGAATTAATTTATATCTATCGTGAAGGGAGTAGCTAATGACACGCGAAGATTCTCTTTGTTTTTTAATTTGCTTTTGTTATATTTACTTAATCTAAATAATACAATAATATATTTTTCCATGACGGATTTCAATGTATCTTTAGGGTAATTAAAATATGATCGTGAAATGTATTTAATTATTATGCCCAGTTCAGTATTTTTGAATGGGATGCTTTGTAAATCAAACAGTTAATTTACAAAAATATATTAATAACTTAAAACTTTGCAATTAAATATATGGTAAAATAACTGTGATTTAGTAGCTTCAATTTTAAGAAGAGATTTATCTTCCCTTCTATCTAATTTTTTGATTTTTCGATAAAAAATAATGTAAATCTGTAAAAACGCATAAGAACAAATTCAGAAAAAAAAAAAAAAGGATAAAACATAAATGACAAATATTAATGTCAACTAATCAGTATAAATTTTATTCTTTGATTAGCGACGTTGAGAGAAATAATTAAAATAAAACTGAGCATACATTATAATTCATTCTCAATTATGTTTGTTAAGTTTATTACATAAACCAATAACACAACATTTCATAATGATTTTCAACCTTTTTCCAAAATAATGAAAACTTCACTGTAGAACTTATTTACTGCATTAGATTAAACAATAATAACAATATTTTTAGATATAAAGATAGTAAGCAAAGGAAGCGTATTAAATTTCATTAAAAAACAAAAAACAAATAAATATAGAGACAAACCAAGAAAAATGAAGAAAGAAAGGAAAAAAAAAAATCAGGAACAAATTACAGGAATAAGATAATAATAATACACAAAAGAAAATAAAAAAAAAAAAAGGGAAGAAGAGGTGAAAAAAAGATAAAAAAAAGGGGCCCTAAATAAATAGAATGTAAGATCAATTAACAAAAAAAAAGAAGAGGGAGCCAAAATAAAAAATAAATTAATATATAAAAACAACTACATTGAATGTAAAAATAAATTATAAAAAAAAAAAAGAAAACAAAAGTAAAATAGTAAATTAATAATAATATGATTACATGTATATTTATGCTTCAAAACTAAATAAATTTTTATTTATAAAGTATATTAATAAATTAAGAAAGGTATAAAAAAATAAAAAAAACACAGATATAAATTACAACAAAAAATAAATAACAAATAACAAAGCGATAAAAAAAAATAAAATAACAATAATAAAATATATTATCTATTTGCTCTTATAAAACAAATGATAATACTACTTTTTTTTAATTTTTTTAACATATATTTTTAATTGGTAGATGAAGAGAAAAAGACTACAAGAAATCATGCTTAATCTAAATTATCATATTGGATGACGATCTCATTGTATGCTAAGCAAAAAATAAATGTGCATGAATAGCAAACAACACAATGTCGAACAAACTATCAACAACACTTACCCAGCTCTGAAACTCTTCTAACAATAGATTTGTCAAATATTGATCAACAGCTAATCAACTGAAATGAGCAACCATCTTTCATCAGGCTATGAGAAAAATAGTAATATTTTAATTTTAAACAACCAAATTTGAAAAAATATATATATGTAATACAATTGTCTTAAATACTTTTAAATGTTTAACTTTTAAAATTTTTTGTATAGGTTCTATTAATACCTGTTTTGATATTGAAGACAGCTCTTTTAAATATCAATACTATAGTGCTCTTTTTTAGTGCCATGAATGTTCCAAAAATACAAATCCTCTAAAATTTAATTTATGTTGTGAAGATGAAAAAGTCCTATTACCACCTACTCCCAAGACTCTTCTAATTCTAGAAAATCTACTCAACTATAAAGGTGGATCCATTAGTACATATTTTTGAAAAAAAAAACATCAAAACATTTAACTTTATGTTTGCTTTTATATTTTTAAGAGTAAAAATTAAAATAAATACAATGGACTCATCAAGATCCCATATTTTTAAAATAAGTGGACAATTACATCATCTAATAGGATCACTATTGCCTGTGGATAATGACCCTTTAAGATTTGCACAACTTTAAATATATGATACCGAAAATGAAATAAAAAATAGAATGGTAGTATTACATTTGAGGAAACATCAAAAGAAATAACGAAATTTGCAATAGATAATCTTATTAAAACGCTTAATGAAACAAATAAATTAGTAAACCTTTTTCAAATGATTAGAGATAGATATCAATAATCTGAAATCCCTTCAATAAAACTATGATTATTAAGCAGATTACAGCAAGGCAACAACTAATATGAACTTCCTTTATCAAATGATATTAGTGATTTAATCGTTGGAGGTATCAGAGATTATGAAAAAAGATAATATATTATAATCGAATATAAAATAGGTGAAATACAAAGAATATCAAAACTACATCCAAGTTATATGACACTACAATATCACCTATTAATTCTTTATGGAAAAGATGGCTATAAACCAAATATGAATTTAAATACAAGTTATTTACACACAAAAAAAAGCCAGAAAAAGAATTTTCACATAATCATTTTATTGCTTTCAACTTCAACAACGTAAAAATCAAACCAAAACATTATTTAAAAGTGGTAGATTATTTTAACAATATATAATTGATGCATATGCATCTAGAGAAAAGGATCGATAAGATTATATAAGAAAAAATAAAAAAAATCTAAGATCTGAAATTTATCAAGGTTTTTAAGATGCTGTTAGTTAAGGAGATGCTAATGATGTACATGCAATAGGAAAGAGAACAAATCCATACAGTTATATAGAAAATCTTAGATATATGTGTGGCGGCTCGTCCTTTATAGAGATCATACAATACTATTACAGTTAAGCTTCATAACTAACTGCGATAGATAGTACTCTCATGGGTCGCCGGCTAATCTTTCTCTCTTTAAAAACATAGTATTTTTGGAGAATTTTTTTTTTTTACATAACGTAAAACATCATCCACTATTCACTTTATTTGCAAGTACACAGTAATTTACATAATACAATATTTTCGTAAAATACATAGTATTGCAAAAGAACTGTTTGCTTTCCCTCTTTTTGTTAACGCTCAGCGGAAAACTCTAGCAGGACCATATCCCTTGGCTTCCCATCCCATTTGACACTTGCGATCCCATCCGCCATCCAGCTATACAAAGCTAATAAGCTGGTTGCTTACCTGCAACATGAGCCAAAATGGTGAGTTACAGGCTTAGTAAGTTCAAACATGTAAGAAATAAAATTTATATGAATAGTACTATTCATCATAAATAGTACTATTCATCATGAATAATACTATTCATCATAAATAGTAACTTTGAATACTATTCATCATGAATAGTGACTTTGACCACAACAAAGTATATCAGCAGTACATCAACCTCAATGTTAGTACTCTCATGAAATTGTCTTATGCTCAATTATGATATAGTTTTAGTTTTAAGGTAATTATCTTTATTTACGTTCTGGTTTTGAGCTCATGTTGGCCGTACTATTTTAGTGTACATTACTGGGAGCGGTACATTAGTGCTGACCTCCACAGCCTTAATCTCATCATCATAGCCCCGAAGGCAAGTATACCTCTCCCGTACGGAAGGCTGGTACGCCAAAAGTGGTTTCATTACCGACTTTTTAAAGTTCTAACCCGGTGACTTTATATTACCCCGTGGTTAGGAATGGTTCATATTTTAATTTCATGTGAGTGAGTTTCATTAATCTCACTCTAGTGCCCGAAGCATAATTTATTATGTGTCCCATTTACCCATAGTGCCCGTAGCATTTTTCATTTCTCTCTCTATTTTATCATAGTGCCCATAGCACATATGTACTTAACTTATAGTTAGTACATCAAAGTTAGCAATGATAATGCTACATGTTACAGACAAGTAAATGTCTGAACTTACAGTACGTCTGCTAGTGTCTACTTCTTAGGATCCTTCAACGTCCCTTTTCCTTGCTGGTTTCGAGACCCTACAGACCAAAACCTTGTCTGTTAATTTCATTTTCATTTGTAGCTTTTATTTTAAATAAAAAGCTCAAATTTGGTCTTAAAACCTTTAATTAAGCCTTATGACAGCTTTCTAAGCTTTATTAACCATTTTCACATTTTTTCCTAACTTTTGTAAAATTACGATTTTACTTCTAAATTTTTAGAAAAATTACAATTATACCTTTGACGGGATTTTCTCAACTTAAAATTTTACTTTTGACGCTTAGGAACCTTATTCTACCATTCCGGGGTCTTTAGGGCTCTTTTTCCACCTTTTGGAAAATTCTGATCAAAATGACCATTTTGCCCTTGTTGGGTCATTTTATCGCAAATTCTCATTCTAGATTCTTAGACTCAATTTTCTAAACCCAAAAATTCTTAAATCATCTTTTAAAATTTTATCGGATCTTTTCCAGATAATTTTCTTTCATTATCCCAAATTTTCACTTCCTGGCCCTCGGAAAGTATTTTCTATCGTTTCGGAGTCTCAAATGAGCATTTTACTAATACTTAAAACGTTCATATAAACTTTCCCGACCTAAGTCTCTGAGGCTCAGATTTTCCGTACCTGACTCGGGCCTTTGCTTCGTTTTCCAAAAACACCCCCCCCCCTCGGGGTCGGTTTTCAGTTTCACTCGCGTTCTACACTTTCAAGGGGATGGGTTACTATTCATGAACCACCCCGTAGACTTCCTCATTCAATTTTCCCTAAGGGACTCGGGTTTCCGACTCGACCCTAAACTTTTACTCTCGATTCCCCTTTTTCCCTTAATGCCGTTTTTCGAAATTTCGACAGCATTTCAGCGTAAATTTAAGGCTACCGACGTTAGGTACGCCTCGAACCATGTGTACCTGTCACGTACTATACCAGAGTCCTATTTTATATAAAAGTTTCCCAAACTTTTACATAAAAATTTGCACAATCACCAAATTATACATCAATCACAATGTACAAAATTTTTTTTCACTTTCCCCCCTTAATTAAGCCACGGTTTTAACTTACCAATCCTAGCAATTTTTTTTTTCATTTTCATCACATTATGCTCGGTTTTTACACACAAACCATAACATAATATTTATTCCAAAATAGCCCTTAATTAACAAAATATCTTCACCAAAACCCTAAACCAATAACCGGTTTTCACTTAGGGTTCTTACACTAACTTTTGTCAAAAATTTTTTCTAAGCAAATTCAATATAAAGTTTATGTTTCCAAACTTCCAAAACATAATTCCACACAACATAACAACATATTCAATCAAAATTTCATCACCAAAACAACCCTTTGAACCCACGGATTTCATGGAGAAAACAAGCCAAAAAACAAATTTTTTTCATGCAAATCCAATGCATGAGTGGCCTTAACTAATATATCACAAAACCAACACATTAATTCATCAAATCCACAACAAAATTTCATCATTTTCTCCACATCACCACCACGGATTTCCTAACCAAAATGGGGAAAATTTTCAAATTTTTAAAGCTTACCTTGGTTACTTGGATGCTAGCTAATCAAACTTGAGTTCTTGCTTCTAAAAATTTGAAGAAACCCTTTGATTCACCAAGGTAGCTCACGTTTTCTCCTTGGACACACTTAGAAAATTTTTTTTTTCCTCTTGGTTTCCTTTTGGTTGGTTTGCTACGGTTCTTACTTCAAAATGGCCGAAGCTTTGTAGTTAAGGAAACCATATTAATTTGGCAAATTTGGCATGAATCACCCTTAATCAACCAATGAGAAATTGACACCTTTCTTGCTAATTCTTTCCACCATTTTTCAAAAATAAAACGGGTGGAATTTTGGCCAAATCTTGGCCTTTAGATCAAAAATACTTTAAATCCTAGCCATCCACCTCACCTACTACTTAATTAACCATTTAATAAATACTTTAATGACATCATTAGTGATGAGTCATTATCTTGACTTTTTAACTTTACTATTCACGCTACTTTTGACCCAAGTGAAATTTTCCCAAAATTGGCCCGGCGGGTTCCTGAGGTCTCCGGTACAGTCGGATCAATTTACTTTGCTTCCGTTTGATCAAAATCAATTCTGGAAGTTTTTTCGTCTTTTAGTGCATCATAGGTACCGGTTAGGGTTTTTAATGTCGTTTTGACACCGTTTCACCCGTTTTGATTCGGTAAAATTTCTCAACACTGAATTATTATCTGTTAGCATTGTCAGAGCATTTTATTATGTTCTAAACAATATAAATTTATTTAGAGTACTCTTTAAATAGTTCAAGTTGTAATACATATGCAACTGTACATTTTCTTCTGAAAATGCCAGAAATTCTCGGTTATCACATTCACCCCTCCTTATAAAATTTTCGTCCTCGAAAATTAGAACAAGTGGGTATAAACTCCTCATCTCTGTTTCTCGTTCCCACGTAACTTCTTCAATATTGTGATTTTTCCACAAAATCTTCACTAGTGGGATTGTCTTATTCCTCAGTACTTTCTCTTCATGAGCCAGTACTCGAACAGGTTGTTCTTCATATGTCAAATCCTCGTGAATTTGAATAGGTTCAAGCTACAACACAATGGACGGATCTGGTACATGTAGGAAATAAATCGGTAAAAACGTATCAGAGTGTCGCAGCAGAACAATAAAAATTTTTAAGATTGTTAAATATCTCATGATGCCATATACAATAAACCAACAACAATTTAAACTTATACCTCAAGGACGCCAATCTGCAGGAGGAGAATAACTGGAGGGTTTCAACCAACTAGCCTTCTCTACTATTCTCCAATTCCCGAATGGTTGAGTGTGTAGGCACTCTGAACCTTGATCGGTGTGCTAGCACTGCTAGTCTTCTTCCGACCACCCAGATCTCTAAAGAACTTATTGTAACGGTGAGTTATACAACAATAAGCCCGCTCACCTGAGAGTCTGTGGTTTGAGAGAACTGGAGTGGCAGGACCTCTATTTATAGACTTGCATGAGGTGATTCTATGAATTCGAATTGGATTAGGAGAAGATATTCTCCCTTATCCACAACCAAAAAATCTGAATTTATCAAGGCCAAATCCCAACAAGAAAATTCGGCCACTTTAGGATTTTTCCATTCAAAATTCAAACAAGATTTTAACATGAATTTTATCTCCCTTTTTCAACCAAAAAATCCGAAAATCCAAGGGGAAAATCCCAACAAAAATTTTGGTCACTTTTGGATGAGGGAAGAATCAAAATTCCACTAGGATTTTCAAGCTTGAATCTTATCTCATCCTTATCCAAAATAACCGAAAATCTTCTAAGAGATTCACTCAAAAAATTCGGCCATTATCAGGGAAGAGAGAATCCAAATTCAACTGGGATTGAAACTTGAACTTTTCCTTGAACCGTATCCACAAAAAATCTGAAAATTCCATGAGGATAATCCTCAAAATTTTCATCCATTATTATTAGGATTTGGATTCAAAATTCAAGTAAGATTCTAACAAGATTTTTCTCTCCATATCCAGCTCAAATTCGAATTTCATTCCTTGTGGATTTACCACAAGAAATTCGAATCCCACTTGGACTATGATTCAAAATTTGAATTTCAAATTTTAAATTTCAAATTCAAATTTCAAATTCGAATTTCAAATTCAAATTTCAAATTCAAATTTCAAAATTCAAATTTCAAAATCCACAAAACAGTTGTATTTCAAATTCTTGTTCTCATGGATAATTTTCTACAACTCCAATCCAATCTCAAATAAAATCATGGCAACTTTATTTGGAGTTCGAATAATTGTGTACTCTATTATCCAAAACAAAATCTGAATCCAACCAGAGAGAATCTTGTCTACCATCCTAATCCTATGTCAACACCATCCATGCATAATAAACTAGCCAATAGCATACACAGATCAATTTTGCCAAATGTTAAGGAATTATGTGGAGGTAGTAGAGGGACTAATTGGACATATATAATCAGGCTCCCGCAAATCCATATGATCATCATTCTTTATCGAACAACTTAATCATATGATCACTAATTTCAGAGTCATACCACCATAAACCTGAAACTGAATTCCCAATTATATACCACATTACGTAAGCCTGTGACAAGCTATCGTCCAATGACCTTGTCATGTATGCAGAACCCTCATGTGATATCCATGATCAGCCTTAGGTCAAAGTCCGTTTAATCCTACTGATTAGGCTATCTTAAAGTTCTATTATACTACCAAGTAAAGAAAATGATTATTCATCATATGTGAATAAGAAGTCATCCGCCCAGCAGACGACCCAATGCCTTGTCCATTTTCACATTCAATATAATGCCTTTAAGAGGATACCCTTAACTCCTCATTAGAGCTACAATTCCGATATTTGTAAACGAATCCTTCATCGTATACAAGTCATGCACCTAACGAACCGGTTTATAAGCTTACTACCTCTGAGACGCTTTAGCCATTGGAACATCAAAGTACACAAGTCATATATCTGAAGCTGTCCATCTACTCAGGATTAAGGTTAATACACAATGAACGTCAAAAGCTGATCGATCCTATGACAACCGGGAAATCCAGGCAATTCTCGGAAGAAAATGTACAAATGTATGTATATAACAATTTGTACTATTTAAAGAGTGAAATAAATGTATTTATATTGTTTAGAATATATGAAAATGTTCTAACAATACTGACGAGTAAAAATTCAGTGTTGGAAAAATTCACTGAGTTGAAACGGGTGAAACGGTGCCAAAACCGGCATTGAAAACCCTAACCGGGACAATAAAAGACGGAAAACTTCCGGGATTAATTTTGATCAAACGGAAGCAGTTTAAATTGATCCGACTGCACAGGAGACCTCAGGAACACGCCGGGACGATTTCAGGAAAATTTCGGCTCGAACCGGTATCGGTCAAAAAGTAGTCGAATTAATGTGAATAGTAAAAGTCAAAGTCAACTTTTCTTTAGCATTTATGACATCATAAATCCCTTTAATAAATGGGAAGAAAATGGTGGTTGGTAGCATTAATAGCCATGATTTACTTGCTTTTTGATCTAAAGGCCAAGATTTGGCCAAAATTCACCATTTTGATTTTTTGAAAAATATGGAAAGAATTAAGGTGAAAGGTGTTGAGTTTTGATTGGTGGAAAGCCAAATTAATTGGCCTTTTAGTTGCTTAAGTTGGCAACTTTAGTGAATAAAGTGGCCGAAACCAATTTTCAAGCCAAACCAAAGATAACAAAATTTCTAAGTTATTTTTCATGGTGGAGCCGTGAGCTACCAAGGGAGATTAAGAGAATTCTTCAATTTTTCTTCATCAAATTGGTGTCAAAGCATTCCTTGAAGACAAAGGAAGCAAGTGAACAAGGTAACTCCCCTTGGATTGAACTTTTTCTTGGTTTTTTTTCAAGGAAACCGTGGGATGAATAGTGAAAAAAGATGGAAAAAATTTTGGTTATTTTCAATGATTTGATGCTTGGGTTTTGTTAAGGGTGTAATTAGGAAGAAAACCATGTAATTGGTTTAAAGAAAAACCAAAATTTTGTTGGTTTTCCAAGGGTAAAACCGTGGGTTACCAAGAGTAAGCAATGAGAAATTTTTGTGGTTTAATTGTTAACATGCTTTCAATTTAAATTTTGTTAAGAATAAAGTATGGTTTGCATTATGAAAAGCTTGGAAAAAAAATTTTGGTGTGAATTCCCCAATGTGGCCGTGGGATTACTTAGGGTTTGGAAGAAAAATTTTGCATGGTTTATGTGATATTTGGATGACTTAAATCATGCATTTTATAAAGTAAATGATGGAATTATGATTGAAAGCATGAAACAAAAATGTTGTGCATGTTTTTCATTAAGTGGCCGTGGGTTATATGTGATTAAAAACCCTAAGAAAATTGTTGAAAAAAGGCATTGAAATGGGCTTGAAAATGTGTTAAAAAAATGAAATTTTAATAGCCTAAAATGTGGTGGAAAATTTGAGAAGTTTGGTTCGGTTTGATTGTGAAAACCGAGACCAAAACTGAGGGTAAAAATGAAAAATTTCTGGTGTAATGTGGGTTAAAATGCAAATTGGAATTTTGTGAGCTTTTATGTAAAAGTTTGGAAAACTTTTACATAAAATAGGCTTGTGGTATAGTATGTGGCAGGTACATATGGTTCGAGGCGTACCTAAAGCCGGTAGCCTTAAAATTACGCCAAAATGCTGCCGAAATTTCGAAAACAGCATTTGGGGTAAAATGGAAATAAAAATAAAAAGTTTGGGGTTGGGTCGGAAACCCGAGTCCCTAATGGAAAATTTGATAAGGAAAACCTAAGGGGTGGTTTGTGAATAGTCGTGGCGGCCCGCCCCTTGTGGAGATCATACAATACTAGTACAGTTGAGCTTTATCGCTAACTGCGATAGATTGTACTCTCATGGGTCGCCGGCTTATCTCTCTCCTCTTTTTAAATCATGACGTTTTTCGGAAAAAAATTTTTTTTTTCTTTAAACATCATATAAAATCTTTTTCCACTATTTACTTTGTTGATAGGTACAAAGTAATATAAATAATACAGTGCTTTTGTAAAATATATATAATTACAAAAGAACTGTTTCCCCCTTTTTTTTTTTTTTCCTTCACTTCAACGCTCAGCGGGAAGACTCTGGCAGTACCATATCCCTCGCCCAGTTATCCCATTTGACACGCGCCATCCCGTCCGCATCCAGTCAAATAAGCTACTGAGCTGGTCGCTTACCTGCAACATTAGCAAAAATGGTGAGCTACAGGCTCAGTAAGTTCAAACATGCAAGAAATAAAATTTCTATGAATAGTACTATTCATCGTGAATAGTACCGTTGACTACTATTCATATGTAAATAGTAACTTTGACCACTATTCATACGTGAATAGTAAGTTTGACCACAACACTGTCTCACACTAGTACATCTACCGCGATGTTAGTGCTCTCACTAAACTGTCTTATGCTCAATTATGGCACAGTTTCAGTTTTAGGTCATTATCTTTCATTACGTTCTGGTTTTGAGCTCAAGTTGGCAGTACCATTTAAGTGTGCATGACTGGAAGCGGTACATTAGTGCTGACCTCCACAGCCTTAATCTCATAGCCCCGAAGGCAAAATTTTATATGACTGGGAGCGGTACATCAGTGCTGACCTCCACAGCCTTAGTCTTATAGCCCCGAAGGCAAAAATAGTACCTCCCTGTACGGAAGGCTGGTACGCCAGAAAGTGGTTTCATTACCGACTTTTTACACTTCTAACCCGGTGACTTCACATTGCCCCGTGGTTAGGAATGGTTCACATTTTAATTTTAGGTGAGTGAGTTTTATTAACCTCGCTCTAGTGCCCGAAACACAATTAACCATGTGTCCCATTCTTATAGTGCCCGTAGCACATTTCGTCTCTCTCTCTATTCTATCATAGTGCCCATAGCACATAAGTACCTAACTTATAGTTAGTACATTAAAGTTAGCACAATCTTGCTATATGTTGCAGACAGGTAAATGTCTGAACTTACCTTATCAAACTGTTCCCTTTCTCTCTCTTGGATCTTGAATCGCCTTCCTTGTAGGCCGATTTTGGGATCCTACAGACAAAACTATGTCTGTTAATTTCTTTCCCATTTATAGCTTTTATTTTTCATTAAAAAGCTTAAATAAAACCTATTTATAACTTTTTAGGTTTTATTTATTATTTTCACCATTTTCCCCAACTTTTGCAAAATTACGATTTTACCCCAATATTTTGGCAAAATTGCAGTTTTGCCCCTGACGGAATTTTATCGATCCAGACTGCATTTTTGGCTCTCAGGAACTTTTCTGACTCTTTTCTAATCATTACCGGGTTCGTTTCTATTTTATTTCCACTTTTTGTTTTCCCGGCCCTCGGGAAGCACTATTCCGACCCTCACGTCGGTTTAGCGATTTTCTATCGTTTCGGAGCCTCAAATGGACGTTTCACTAGTATTTAAAACGTTCATCTAGACTTTCCCGACCTAGGTCTCCGAGGCTCGGGTTTTTCGTTCCCGACTCGGACCTTTATTTCATTTCCAAAAATGCCCCCCCCTCGGGGTCGGTTTTTCAATCTCACACGCGTTTTTCATTTTTAAGGGGACGGGTTACTATTCACGACCCACACCTTAAATTTTCCTTATTCACTTTTCCGTTAGGGACTCGGGTTTCCGTCCCGGCCCTAACTTTTAATTTAAATTCCTATTTTACCCCGAATGCCGTTTTTGAAATTTCGGCAGCATTTCGGCGTAATTTTAAGGCTTCCGGCGTTAGGTACGCCTCGAACCGAATGTACCTGCCACGTACTATACCACAAGCCTATTTTATGTAAAAGTTTTCCAAACTTTTACATAAAAGCCCACAAATTTCAAATTTCACATTATCACCCACATTACAAAATTTTTTCACATTTTTACCCTTAATTTGGTTTCGGTTTTCACAACCAAACCGAACCAAATTTTGTCAAACTTTCACCACATTTTAGGCCATTCAATGTCGTGTTTTTAACACATTTTCAAGCCCATTTTCTTGGCATTTTCAACCAAATTCTTAGGGCTTTATGCACTTATAACCCACGGCCTTATTAATGAAAATCATGCTCAACATTTTTCTTTCATGCTTTCCATTTTAATTTCATCATTTGCATATTAAAATGCATAATTCCAATCAACCAAATACCACATAAAACCAAGCAAAATTTTCTTCCAAACCATTAACAACCCCACGACCATTTAATGGAATTCACACCAAAATTTTTTTTTCAACTTTCCACAATGAAATACAAGCTTTATTCTTCACCAAATTAAACTTAGAAAGCATATTAACAATTAACCACAAAGTTTTCTCATTGGTTACCTAAGGTAACCCACGGATTTCCTCTTGAAAAACCAACCAAAATTTGGTTTTTCTTTAATGAATTTGCATGGTTTTCTTCCTTAATACATCCTTAACAAAACCCAACATCAATTCAATGGAAAACAACCAAAAATTTTCCATCTTCCAATCACTATTCACCCACGAATTTTATTGAAAAAAAACCATGAAAATTTCAAGTGCAAGGGAAGATACCTTAATCAATTGCTTCCTTTGTCTTCAAGGAGTGTTTTGACACACTTTTTGTGAAGAAAATTTGAAGAGAAAACTTGGTTTCCCTTGGGTGGCTCACGTACATGCCATGGAAGAAAACTTAGAAAAATTTTGTTCTTTGGTTTTGCATGAAAATGGTTTCGGCCTTTCACTCCAAAAGTGGCCGACTTATGCCACTAAAAGACCAATTAATTTGGTCATTAGCCAATGGGATTTAGGCACCTTTCAAGCCATCACTTTCCATAATTTTCAAAAATTAAAAAGGGTTAATTTTGGCCAAATCTTGGCCTTTAGATCAAAAGGTGATTAAATCCTAGCCATTAATGCCACCAACCACCTTATTTATTCCATTTAATAAACTTGATTTATGATGTCATAAATGCAAAAGTGAAGTTGACTTTGACTTTCACTATTCACATTAATTCGACTACTTTTTGACCGATGCCGGTTCGAGCCGAAATTTTCCTGAAATCGTCCCGGCGTGTTCCTGAGGTCTCCTGTGCAGTCGGATCAATTTAATCTGCTTCCGTTTGATCAAAATCAATCCCGGAAGTTTACCGTCTTTTATTGCTCCGGTTAGGGTTTTCAATGCCGATTTTGGCACCGTTTCACCCGTTTCAACTCAGTGAATTTTTCCAACACTGAATTCTTACTCGTCAGTATTGTTAGAACATTTTCATATATTCTGAACAATATAAATACATTTATTTCACTCTTTAAATAGTACAAATTGTTATATACATACAATTGTACATTTTCGTCTGAGAATTGCCTGAATTTCCCGGTTGTCACATTCACCCCTCCTTATAAAATTTTCGTCCTCGAAAATTAGAACAAATGGGGGTATAATTTCCTTATCTCATCTTCTCGTTCCCACGTAGCTTCTTCAATATTGTGATTTTTCCACAAAATCTTCACTAGTGGGATTACCTTATTCCTCAATACTTTCTCTTCATGAGCTAGTACTTGAATAGGCTGTTCCTCATATGTCAAATCCTCGTGGATTTGAATAGGCTCATGCTTCAACACATGGGACGGATCTGGTATATACTTTCTCAGCATCGACACATGAAATACATTATGCACTGCCGACAATTCTGGGGGTAGCGCTAATCTGTAAGCGACCTTTCCAATGCGTTCGATAATTTCATAAGGTCCAATGTATCTTGGACTCAGTTTCCCCTTCTTACCGAAACGCATAATTCCCTTCATAGGCGATACCTTGAGAAACACGAAGTCTCCTTCATCAAACTCCAAGGATCTTCGCCTTTTATCCGCGTAGCTCTTTTGTCGGCTTTGCGCAATTTTCATTTGACACTGAATTCTAGCAACTGCATCGGAAGTCTCTTGCATGAAATCCGTCTTATGCAACTACTTTTCTCGCAAATCGTACCAATGTAATGGTGATCTGCACTTCCGTCCATACAAAGCCTCGTAAGGTGCCATGCCTATCGAAGCTTGGTAACTATTATTGTACGAGAATTCAATCAATGGTAACTTCTCGTTCCAATTTCCCGCAAAATCCATAACGCAAGCTCGAAGCATGTCCTCTAACGTCTGAATTGTCCGCTCTAACTGCCCGTCTGTTTGCGGATGAAAAGCCGTACTGAGTCTCAATTCAGTACCCATGGCCTCTTGCACACATTTCCAGAAATTTGAAGTGAACCGTGCATCTCGATCTGATACAATGGATTTCGGTACTCCATGTAGTCTGACGACATGAGTTATGTACAGCTGAGCAAACCTTTCCAGCGAAAAAGTCATCTTGACAGCTACGAACCGTGCCGTCTTGGTCAGTCTGTCCACAATAACCCAAATGGCGTCATAACCTTCTCGGGTTTTTGGGAGTCCCACTACAAAATCCATCGTAATGTGTTCCCATTTCCATTCAGGAATCTCCAGTGGTTCCAATCTTCCTGCTGGATGTTTATGTTCCGCTTTAATTTTCTGACAGGTCATGCATCTGCTCACGAATTTCGCTATATCGTTCTTCATCCCTTTCCACCAGAACTGTAACTTCAAGTCCTGATACATCTTGCTAGCTCCGGGATGAACCGAATATGGTGTCTCATGAGCTTCTGACATGATCCGTCTTCTAAGTTCTTCATCAGCTGGAACATTTATCCTTCCTTGATAAAGGATCATTTCATCCTTGGAAATTCCTTCTTGAGAACTTGCCATTGCTGGATCTCGCCTCTGAGCTTCCTTTATATCCTCAAATAGCGATGATTCCACTTGGAGTGCAGCTAATCTTCTAGATATCAACTCCAAGTTCAAAGAATTTATCTCTTGCTGCAATGGCTTCGGAAGCCTGTTTATTGGTAGCTGGTGCGATATGGTAGACTTCCTACTTAAGGCATCCGCTACACAGTTGGCCTTCCCTGGATGGTATAGGATTTCACAATCATAATCCTTCACCAGTTCCAACCATCGTCTTTGCCGCATATTGAGCTCTTTTTGCGTGAAGAAATACTTCAAGCTTTGGTGATCAGTGAAAATCTGACATTGAGCTCCATAGAGATAGTGTCGACAAATTTTAAGTGCGAACACTACTGCAGCAAGTTCAAGGTCATGCGTAGGATAATTCCTTTCATGCTCCTTTAATTGACGGGAAGCATAGGCAATCACCTTGCCATTTTGCATTAAGACTGCTCCCAATCCTATTTTCGATGCATCATTGTAGATCACGAACTTCTCCCCTTCAGTGGGAAGCGTAAGGATTGGTGCGCTTGTCAGTCGCCTCTTTAACTCCTGGAAGCTTCTTTCGCATTCCATAGTCCACTCGTACTTCCTTTCCTTGCGTGTAAGAGCAGTAAGAGGTGCAGCTAGTCGCGCAAATCCCTCTACAAATCGCCGATAATAACCAGCCAATCCCAAGAAACTGCGTATTTCAGTCACACTCTTGGGTGCAGGCCACTGGTTAATTGCCTCTACCTTTGTCGGATCTACAGCAATACCTTCCTGGGATACAACATGTCCGAGGAAATGTACTCTGTCCAGCCAAAATGCGCATTTTGAGAATTTGGCATACAGTTGATGCTTCCGTATCGTATTCAGCACTATCCTCAGATGCTCCTTGTGCTCCTCATGAGTCTTCGAGTATATAAGAATGTCATCAATGAATACAATGACAAACTTATCCCGATACTCTTTAAAGATTCTGTTCATCAAATCCAGGAACGCTGCTGGCGCATTTGTCAATCCAAATGGCATCACAAGGAACTCGTAGTGACCATAACGAGTCCTAAACGCCGTCTTAGGAATATCACTCTCTTTGATTCTCAGCTGGTGATATCCTGACCGTAAGTCGATTTTGGAAAATACCGCTGCGCCTTTTAACTGGTCGAATAGGTCATCAATTCTAGGTAACGGATACCTATTTTTGATCGTAACCTTATTCAACTCCCGGTAATCAATGCACAGTCGGAATGTTCCATCCTTTTTCTTGACGAATAACACAGGTGCACCCCATGGAGAAAAACTTGGCCTGATAAATCCCTTATCCAAAAGCTCCTTTAATTGTACCTGCAGCTCCTTTAACTCCACTAGAGCCATACGGTATGGCGCTTTGGAAATAGGTGCTGTTCCAGGCATCAACTCAATTTCAAACGAGATTTCTCTCTCTGGCGGTATCCCTGGTAACTCTTCTGGAAATACGTCAAGAAACTCATTAACCACAGGAACCTCTTCAGCTTGAAGCTTCTGTTCCTCTGCAGTATCCACCACATACGCCAGATATCCCATGCAACCACTGGCTATCAGCTTGCTTGCTCTCAGCGAACTGATCATCATCTTCCTGGGTCTTCGAGAAGTATCAACATACTCGAAACTCTCTTCTTCCTCGGGTTGGAAGACTATCTTTCGATTTTGGCAGTCGATCGTAGCTTGGTATTTCCCTAGGAAATCCATGCCTAAAATCACATCGTAATCCATGATCTCCATTACGATCAACTCAGCATATAGTTCCCTATTTGCCACATATACTGGTACATAAGGTAGCCAGTAATTGGACAACAATACTTCCCCAGAAGGTAAGGCTGTCTTAAATACCATTCCCATATTATCCTTAGGAAGTCCTATCTTGTCAGCAAATGCATAGGAAACAAATGAATGCGTAGCACCGGAATCGAATAGTACAGAGGCTACATGACTAGCGACAGGAAGCTGACCTGTCACCACGTTTGATGTTCCTGCCTCTGCGTCTTCCTTGCTGTAGGCCATCACACGAGCATCAGCACGTTGCATACGCTCCTGGCGTTGCGGCCTCACTGGTGACTCTTCCACTCTGGCTTGAAGGGAATGAGCTTGTGGGCGTGTCTGGTGCGGTTGGGAAGTGCCTTGTCCACCCTGCCTATTTGGACAGTTCCTGGCATAATGGCCTTCCTTTCCACATTCGTAGCAAACAAGTGGCCCAAATCTGCATTGCCCAGAATGTCTCTTCCCGCATGTAGGGCAGTTTTGCACATTAGACTCTGCATTACCAGCTATTCTCCGCTGCTGGTTTCGATTATTTCCCTGGCGATTCCCAGAAAAATTCCCTTTTCTCTTATTTTGCTGGGATCCTTGATTGTTGCCCTGGCTTGGTTTCGCATTCTGACTAGGCTTGCTCGATTGACCAACTTGCGTAGACTTCGCCAAAGCCCTCTCCTTCTTTTTAGCCTCCCAGTGTTTCTCTCTTTCCTCTTTCTGTCGGGCTACATGAAACTCAGCTCTAATGGCCCGACTCACACAGTCTGCTACAGAAGTAGGTGGTACTAGTCCAGTGTCTACTAACGCAGCAATTTCTGGTCTGAACATCCCGATCATTTTCTGTATCTTTTCCCTCTCAGTAGGGACCACATAAGGGCACAAACGGGATAGCTGATCGAACTTTCGGCAGACTTCGCTTACCGACATGTTCCCTTGTGTCAACTCTGAGAATTCTTTCTGTTGCTGTCTCAGAGATGCAGGGTCGTAATATTTCTGGTTAAATTCTTCCAGAAATTCCGCCCAACTCATGGTAGACACGTCTCTTCTCATTCGTACAGTGTTCCACCAAAACCGAGCATCTTTTCTCAGCACAAAAGACACACATGCAACCTTCTCCCGGTCGGTTAGGTTCATGAACTCCATGATCACTTGTAATGATGACAACCAGTCTTCAGCCTCTAAGGGATTTGTAGACCCTTCAAATTCTGGCGGCCTCATACGCCTGAATCTTTCATAGAGGGGTTCCAAATTCAATACTGGTTGTGGTTCAGGAGCTCTCTCATGTACTGCAGCTGGAGGAATAACCGGATCAACCTCAGCTTGTTGTTCTACTTGGGTACCCTCAGAGCCTTGTCTCTGTTCTAGCTCTTCTACCCGTCGCCTCAGATTCGCATTTTCTTGCATCTGAGCTTCTAACAAAGCTTGTATCTGATCCAGTCTCTCCATAATATCAGGACGTCGCTCTCGTCCCTCTGGTCGATTTCTCAAATCCACCATCTTGGCTATTGTCCTATTATGGCACAATAATTCACCGTTCGCTTTTCCATAACCGCATTCGTAAAATCATATCAATTTACGAAATTTAGGGTACTGTAAAGCCACATCATCGTAACACATCATCGTACAACATATAATCATTTTGGTATTTCATTCATAGCAAAACATTTATATGTCATACATAGGCATCACCAGTCATATATACATCGGCCGTTTATACAAAATGGCCACAAGTCTATACAAAAGAGCTTTTCTCTCTAAGCTACTTATGTACATGTACACATCTACTGGTCACTCGTTTCCTACATCTGGGACTAGAGGATATTCTTCTGGATCCTCATCGTCATTGGTATCATCTGAGTCGTCACCACCCCTAGGTAATGTTCCCTGTCCTGAGTCATCACCTTGTGGTCTAGACGGTCCGGCCTCATGATCATTCATCATTCTTCTCGGCCCGAATATGCGTGCAAACATCTCATCTTGACCCAGCGTCTCTCGTCGACTCTGCATCAGATGCTCGATCAGAATCTCTCTCTCGATCGCCCTGATCGTTACCACGAACTCTTGGAGCGTCGGAGGAAACGGCTTGATCACCCTCGGTCTCAGCTCCAAGGATAAGCCTTTCCAAAACAGCTCACAGCAGTTTGCTTCCGTGAGGTTAGGCAACGGACATCTCCTCCGAATGGTCTCCTCAAACCGTGCTGCGTAAGACATCACTGTCTCACCAGACAGCATGACCATCCTCTCGGTCTGGAGAATGTAATCCCTGACCTCATCGAATCCAGGGTACGCAGGTGCATCAGCCTCTCGTCTCTCTGGAGGTGCTGGAGCAGGTGCTGGATCCCTAGGTTGAAACTGATCAGCCAACCGCTGACAGAACTCAGCCCAACTGAATCCCAATAAAATCTCCTGGTCGCAATATTGCCAGAACACTCGAGCGTCTCCCTGAAACATACTGACTGCCAACTGGATCCACATATCTCGATCAATGTCACATATCACCATGATCCTTTCTACGGCATGGAGCCAGTCCTTGGTCTCCATCGACTGTCGTCCACCGTCGAACATAGGAGGACTGCTGGCCCGAAAAGCCTGTACTGCCCGTGCCGACACTCTCACCCCAATATGTTGGCGTCCACCAACAACTGGAATGTCCACTACTACCGGTGGATGAACTATCGGTCGTGGCTGTACTATATCTACTGGCGCTGGCACTGGTGCTGATACCGGCACTGGTACCGGAGGTCTCTCGGGTACCGGGGGTCTAACTACCGGCCTTTGGGAAATGGGCGGCCTCACAATAGGTCTCGTCCATACCCGTAATACTCCTCTCGGTCGTGGTAGCGGTGGTCTCACATATGGAGGTCTAGTCATCTTGCTACCTATAAGATAATTATTTTCGTATAAGAAAATAATTAACTGAACTTAAGTAAACTACTTACTTAGATAGCGGTGCAGGATGCGCAAAGTGTCAAATCGGGATATGGTCACACTGCTCTGATATACCAACTGTGACAGCCATTGGTATTCAAAACCAAATCAGTCGCAAACCTTGCTCTGATATACCAACTGTGGCAGCAGTTGGTATTATAAACTAAACCAATCTCAGACCTTGCTCTGATACCAACTGTGGCGCCCCGCCCCTTGTGGAGATCATACAATACTATTACAGTTGAGCTTTATCGCTAACTGCGATAGATTGTACTCTCATGGGTCGCCGACTTATCTCTCTCCTCTTTTTAAATCATGACGTTTTTCGGAAAATTTTTTTTTTCTTTAAACATCATATAAAATCTTTTTCCACTATTTACTTTGTTGATAGGTACAAAGTAATATAAATAATACAGTGCTTTTGTAAAATATATATAATTACAAAAGAACTGTTTCCCCCTTTTTTTTTTTTTCCTTCACTTTAACGCTCAGCGGGAAGACTCTGGCAGTACCATATCCCTCGCCCAGTTATCCCATTTGACACGCGCCATCCCGTCCGCATCCAGTCAAATAAGCTACTGAGCTGGTCGCTTACCTGCAACATTAGCAAAAATGGTGAGCTACAGGCTCAGTAAGTTCAAACATGCAAGAAATAAAATTTCTATGAATAGTACTATTCATCATGAATAGTACCGTTGACTACTATTCATATGTAAATAGTAACTTTGACCACTATTCATACGTGAATAGTAAGTTTGACCACAACACTGTCTCACACTAGTACATCTACCGCGATGTTAGTGCTCTCACTAAACTGTCTTATGCTCAATTATGGCACAGTTTCAGTTTTAGGTCATTATCTTTCATTACGTTCTGGTTTTGAGCTCAAGTTGGCAGTACCATTTAAGTGTGCATGACTGGGAGCGGTACATTAGTGCTGACCTCCACAGCCTTAATCTCATAGCCCCGAAGGCAAAATTTTATATGACTGGGAGCGGTACATCAGTGCTGACCTCCACAGCCTTAGTCTCATAGCCCCGAAGGCAAAAATAGTACCTCCCTGTACGGAAGGCTGGTACGCCAGAAAGTGGTTTCATTACCGACTTTTTACACTTCTAACCCGGTGACTTCACATTGCCCCGTGGTTAGGAATGGTTCACATTTTAATTTTAGGTGAGTGAGTTTTATTAACCTCGCTCTAGTGCCCGAAACACAATTAACCATGTATCCCATTCTTATAGTGCCCGTAGCACATTTCGTCTCTCTCTCTATTCTATCATAGTGCCCATAGCACATAAGTACCTAACTTATAGTTAGTACATTAAAGTTAGCACAATCTTGCTATATGTTGCAGACAGGTAAATGTCTGAACTTACCTTATCAAACTGTTCCCTTTCTCTCTCTTGGATCTTGAATCGCCTTCCTTGTAGGCCGATTTTGGGATCCTACAGACAAAACTATGTCTGTTAATTTCTTTCCCATTTATAGCTTTTATTTTTCATTAAAAAGCTTAAATAAAACCTATTTATAACTTTTTAGGTTTTATTTATTATTTTCACCATTTTCCCCAACTTTTGCAAAATTACGATTTTACCCCAATATTTTGGCAAAATTGCAGTTTTGCCCCTGACGGAATTTTATCGATCCAGACTGCATTTTTGGCTCTCAGGAACTTTTCTGACTCTTTTCTAATCATTACCGGGTTCGTTTCTATTTTATTTCCACTTTTTGTTTTCCCGGCCCTCGGGAAGCACTATTCCGACCCTCACGTCGGTTTAGCGATTTTCTATCGTTTCGGAGCCTCAAATGGACGTTTCACTAGTATTTAAAACGTTCATCTAGACTTTCCCGACCTAGGTCTCCGAGGCTCGGGTTTTTCGTTCCCGACTCGGACCTTTATTTCATTTCCAAAAATGCCCCCCCCTCGGGGTCGGTTTTTCAATCTCACACGCGTTTTTCATTTTTAAGGGGACGGGTTACTATTCACGACCCACACCTTAAATTTTCCTTATTCACTTTTCCGTTAGGGACTCGGGTTTCCGTCCCGGCCCTAACTTTTAATTTAAATTCCTATTTTACCCCGAATGCCGTTTTTGAAATTTCGGCAGCATTTCGGCGTAATTTTAAGGCTTCCGGCGTTAGGTACGCCTCGAACCGAATGTACCTGCCACGTACTATACCACAAGCCTATTTTATGTAAAAGTTTTCCAAACTTTTACATAAAAGCCCACAAATTTCAAATTTCACATTATCACCCACATTACAAAATTTTTTCACATTTTTACCCTTAATTTGGTTTCGGTTTTCACAACCAAACCGAACCAAATTTTGTCAAACTTTCACCACATTTTAGGCCATTCAATGTCGTGTTTTTAACACATTTTCAAGCCCATTTTCTTGGCATTTTCAACCAAATTCTTAGGGTTTTATGCACTTATAACCCACGGCCTTATTAATGAAAATCATGCTCAACATTTTTCTTTCATGCTTTCCATTTTAATTTCATCATTTGCATATTAAAATGCATAATTCCAATCAACCAAATACCACATAAAACCAAGCAAAATTTTCTTCCAAACCATTAACAACCCCACGGCCATTTAATGGAATTCACACCAAAAATTTTTTTTCAACTTTCCACAATGAAATATAAGCTTTATTCTTCACCAAATTAAACTTAGAAAGCATATTAACAATTAACCACAAAGTTTTCTCATTGGTTACCTAAGGTAACCCACGGATTTCCTCTTGAAAAACCAACCAAAATTTGGTTTTTCTTTAATGAATTTGCATGGTTTTCTTCCTTAATACATCCTTAACAAAACCCAACATCAATTCAATGGAAAACAACCAAAAATTTTCCATCTTCCAATCACTATTCACCCACGGATTTTATTGAAAAAAAACCATGAAAATTTCAAGTGCAAGGGAAGATACCTTAATCAATTGCTTCCTTTGTCTTCAAGGAGTGTTTTGACACACTTTTTGTGAAGAAAATTTGAAGAGAAAACTTGGTTTCCCTTGGGTGGCTCACGTACATGCCATGGAAGAAAACTTAGAAAAATTTTGTTCTTTGGTTTTGCATGAAAATGGTTTCGGCCTTTCACTCCAAAAGTGGCCGACTTATGCCACTAAAAGACCAATTAATTTGGTCATTAGCCAATGGGATTTAGGCACCTTTCAAGCCATTACTTTCCATAATTTTCAAAAATTAAAAAGGGTTAATTTTGGCCAAATCTTGGCCTTTAGATCAAAAGGTGATTAAATCCTAGCCATTAATGCCACCAACCACCTTATTTATTCCATTTAATAAACTTGATTTATGATGTCATAAATGCAAAAGTGAAGTTGACTTTGACTTTCACTATTCACATTAATTCGACTACTTTTTGACCGATGCCGGTTCGAGCCGAAATTTTCCTGAAATCGTCCCGGCGTGTTCCTGAGGTCTCCTGTGCAGTCGGATCAATTTAATCTGCTTCCGTTTGATCAAAATCAATCCCGGAAGTTTACCGTCTTTTATTGCTCCGGTTAGGGTTTTCAATGCCGATTTTGGCACCGTTTCACCCGTTTCAACTCAGTGAATTTTTCCAACACTGAATTCTTACTCGTCAGTATTGTTAGAACATTTTCATATATTCTGAACAATATAAATACATTTATTTCACTCTTTAAATAGTGCAAATTGTTATATACATATAATTGTACATTTTCGTCCGAGAATTGCCTGAATTTCCCGGTTGTCACAATAGTAAGCCGTCCCCTTGAAAATGTAAAACATGAGTGAAATTGAAAAACCGACCCCGAGGGGGGGGGCGTTTTTGGAAAAGAAATAAAGGTCCGAATCGGGAACAGAAAACCCGAGCCTCGGAGACTTAGATCGGGAATGTCTAGATGAACGTTTTAAATACTAGTAAAACGTCCATTTGAGGCTCCGAAACGATAGAAAATCACTAAACCGACGTAAGGGTCGGAATAGTGCTTCCCGAGGGTCGGGAAAGTGAAAAGTGAAAATAAAATAGAAATGAACCCGATAATGATTAGAAAAGAGTCAGAAAAGTTCCTGAGAGCCAAAAATGCAGTCTGGATCGGGAAAATTTCCGTCAGGGGTAAAATTGTAATTTTGCCAAAATACAGGGGCAAAATTGTAATTTTACCAAAATACAGGGGTAAAATCGTAATTTTATAAAAGTTGAGAAAAATGGGAAAAATGATAAATAAAGCCTAAAAAGTTATAAATAGGTTTTATTTAAGCTTTTAAATGAAAAATAGAAGCTATAAATGTAAATGAAATTAACAGACAATGTTTTGTCTGTAGGATCCAAAAATCGACTTGTAAGGAGGGCGATCAAAGATCCAAGAGAGAAAAAGAGAAGAGACTGATAAGGTAAGTTCAGACATTTACCTGTCTGCAACATATAACATTATTGTTACTAACTTTGATGTACTAACTATAAGTTAGGTACATATGTGCTACGGGCACTATTATAGAGTAGAGAGAGAGACGTAATGTGCTACGGGCACTATTGAGAATGGACACATTGTTAATTGTGCTTCGGGCACTAGAGCGAGGTTAATGAAACTCACTCCCCTAAAAATTTAAAATGTGAACCATTCCTAACCACGGGACAATGTGAAGTCACCGGGTTAGAATTTTAAAAAAAGTCGGTAATGAAACCACTTTCTGGCGTACCAGCCTTCTGTACAGGGAGGTACTATTTACCTTTGGGGCTATGAGACTAAGGCTATGGAGGTTAGCACTGATGTACCGCTCCCAGTCATGTACAATTTTGCCTTCAGGGTTATGAGATTAAGGCTGTGGAGGTCAGCACTAATGTACCGCTCCCAGTCATGCACACTTAAATGGTACTGCCAACCTGAGCTCAAAACCAGAACATAAGTAAAGATAATTACCTAAAACTGAAACTATGCCATAATTGAGCATAAGACAGTTTAGTGAGAGTACTAACATCGCGGTAGATGTACTGTTGTGACACTGTGTTGTGGTCAAAGTTACTATTCACGTATGAATAGTAGTCAAAATTACTATTTACGTATGAATAGTGGTCAACGGTACTATTCACGATGAATAGTCTATTCATAGAAATTTTATTTCTTACATGTTTGAACTTACTGAGCCTGTAGCTCACCATTTTTGCTAATGTTGCAGGTAAGTGACCAGCTCAGTAGCTTATTTGACTGGATGCGGACGGGATGGCGCGTGTCAAATCGGATAACTGGGCGAGGGATATGGTCCTGCCAGAGTCTTTCCGCTGAGCGATAAAAAGGGGAGGAAAAAAAAAAAAGAGACAGTCTTTTGTAATATTATATATTTTACGAAAGTACTGTAATATGTAAATTACTTTGTACTTGCCAACAAAGTAAATAGTGGGAAATGTTTTACATGATGTTTAAAAAAAAATAAAAAAATTTTCCCAAAAACGTCATGATTTAAAAGAGAGATAGATTAGCCAGCGGCCCATGAGAGTACAATCTATCGCAGTTAGCGATAAAGCTCAACTGTAATAGTATTGTATGATCTCTACGAGGGGCGGGCCGTCACAGATCCACTCAAAGCGGACTTCGTAGATCAATCACGCTTTAGTCTCGGTCTAATATGTCACCACCAAGCAACATATCTATGTCTCTACTTGGGAGTCCAGCTCCAGACAGTTAAGATAAACCGTCCCCTCCAAGGCTTTAGACAATATAATAGTCTTAACATGAGTTAGATGCTCGGTCTAACCCCATAGACTACGGACTATAGTTTAGACCGCTTACTTTAGAACATTGTCTTCTCGCATACAAAGTCTATTGCATGCAACGTTCTAACAGTTTAACACAAGCAGTTGGGGAGTCATATTTGCTTACATTTACTTTAACATGTAAATGAAATGAGGACAGATAGCAATGTAATGAATAACCTCTATATATAATTTTATTATCTAGTTCAAAATAAATACATCAAAATGTCTCTAATGCTTAGGGCATTTCTTAACAATCTCCCACTTGCCCTAAGCCAGTAGATGTGCTATGTTACGCATCCCCATCGCCTCTACATACCTCTCAAAGCTTCTAGCCACCAAAGTCTTAGTAAAGGGATCGGCAATGTTGTCCTCGGAAGCGATCTTACATTCATCTACTTGTCCTGTCTCCACGTGCCCTCTAATAATATGATATCTCCGATCTATGTGCTTGGTCCTCTTATGGTGTTGAGATTCCCTTGTGTTGGCAATAGCCCAGTGTTATCACAGTAAAGTGTGATAGGCTTGTGTGACACCTTAAATTTTATTTAAGGGTCAATATATAATTTAAATAAAATTACTGTGCCAAAAATTAATTAAAAATCTTTTGGAAACCCTATGTTGGTTTCCTAGTCAAATTCCACTCAAAAAGTCAACAATTTTAACTTCAAAAACCCTAAAATATTCGGCCATTACTTGGGATTTTAATTAAAATTTAAATCCCACAAATCCAAGGAGGATTCAAACTCAAATTTCATCCCTTAAATATAAAGAAGAAATTCGGCCATAAAGTGTAGGAAATAAAGGAGATTTGATTTGAATTAAAAGCTAGGTCAAAACTCAATCAAAATTCAAATTATTTTTCCTTAAAAACTAATGGATAATTTCGGCCATTTAAGGAAAAAAATAAGTAGAGCAAAACCCTAACATCAAAACAGCACAAAATTTCCCCTTTTGCCCCTCAAAATATTCGGCCAAGCAAAGAAACAAAAAGGAAAGAAAAACCTAGTATAAAAACCCTCTTTTCACTCTCATTCACCTTTTCTTTCACTCTCAAAATTCGGCCGCCTCACCTTATTTCCTCTCTGAATTTTTCTCTCCCAAAACACATCAAAACAGCAAGCAAAACCTACCTAAAGGCAGCTCAAAGATTCAACAATTTTTGAGACAAAAATAAGGTAAGAAAACAACTTTTTCCTTCCTTCTCTTTTTTTGATTTAAACCCCAAAATTTATATGGTTTTTCTCCACTGTTTTCCCTACTGTTTTGAAGACTCCAACACTGACACAAATTCAGCCAAAAAGGAGACCAAGCATCAAAAATAGTGCAGCACAAACAAGGTGTGAATTTCTCTCTCTAAAACCCTAAAAATTTTGCTCATTGATCCCCTTTCAAAAACCCTATTATCACATGTGTAAAATTTTATGATTTTTGCCAATTTGATTCTTGGGTTGTGTTAATGACATATAAATAAGGTTCTCCACTAAATTTCATGACCATTGGATGAAAATTGAATTGGTTTGAGGCTAATTGAAATTCGGACAGAAAAACGGAAATCTGGAAAATTACCATATAAACAGCAAAATTGTGTTAGCCATAACTTGAGTTTTAAAAATGATTTTTGAGTGAATCTTGAGCTAAAATTAAATTCAAGATGTCCCCTAAGTGCCTACAAAATTTTAGAACCAAATTCATCCATTGGCCTAGTCAAAATATTTTTCTAAGATAGGTGGACAGAACTGCAGTTTTTGAACTGAAAACTGAAACCCTAATTTTATACCTGAAAACAACCCCTCGGGTTTTGGCCTAATTGAATAACCAAATGATGTCTAAAAATTATAAAAATTATATGAAATTAAAGCTACGGATGTCTAATTTAACATATTAAAAATTTAGAATTTTTAGGATTAAAAATGAATTAATATTGATTTTACAGTCAGCCTAGGTCAGTCTGCCCATGTCCAGTAATATCCTAACTTAGATTTTTTTTTTTAACAGATTTTAAATCCCAAATGTTTATTAAACATTTTAAAATCATTTTGTGGCACACTAAAATGATTGGATGATTAGGTCTAAACCTAGACTGATCATATGTTGTGATTATAGGATTTATTTGACGTTCTTGCTTGATTCGTGGATCACGTCATCGCAACGCTTGTGCGATAATCGAGGTAGGACTTTCAAGCCTTTTCTGGGAGTAGTCAAGTGTTTTAAATTTCCCTGTTTTATTGATGACATACTGTTTTCAGTTTATGGAATTATTATACTGTTTTTGATGAAATAAAACGCATGCAAAGTGTTTTGTAATAAATGTGTATTTTAAAGCGTGTTTTGATAAATGACATAATATAACTTGGTAAATACCATCTTTTGAATAATACGGTGAACATAATTGAGCTCTAGTTCATGATCATTATAAATGATACGTGCGTCCCAAAGTTGACGCCATGGAGGAAGGTCCCTAAACCTGCGTAGGGCCGTTCGGCCTATTTAGACCGTAACGAGATGATCTAGGATAATTCAATTCGAGGCACGTATATTATAGCTACGACAAGTCCTCACTCAAAATATGATGGTTTATTTTAATGATTTATTATTTTTAATATTGGGGCACGTATATTGCAGCTACGCTAAGTCCTCAGCAGAATAAAACTTGTATTAAAAATGTTTTTACGAAATTGTTGATTATTTTTGGAAATGATTATTATGCCATGTATTCTCAAATTGTTGATTATTTTTGGAAATGAATATTATGTCATACTTTTTAAATGTTACCTGTTTAATCCACTTTTGTTTCTGTCCTACTGAGCCAGCGCTCACGTCCCTTTTCTTTGTGATTTCGAAATGACTACTTCTAGGTGTGGGAGGTAGCAGTTCCGAAAATCGTTGAGCTATCCATTTCTACCGAAGATGATGCTATCCGTTTTCTCCATCTTCTTCTTTCTGTTTCTCGTTCTGATGTAATGAGACTTTAAGTTTGGACTTTATTTCACGTTATTTAAATTTCATGCTTGGGAATATTTTATGGTTGGTATTTTTTTTTTAGACCGATTTTGTGTTTGGTTTCCGCATTAAAAAGTATTTATTTTCTACTTTATTTTATTATGTGTTTATGATGCTACTTTATAAATAATTAGGCTTAACTAAATTATGATGTTGACCCGCTTTTCATAATAAATGTTTTTCCTTAAATCTTGGGTTGATATCATGATTTGGCTGCCGTGTCACGTGTCTAAATTATGGGCCGTGACAGCTTGTCAACACCCGGAATGACCTTAAGGTCTCTAAAGAACTTGCAGAGCCAAACCGCTTCTTTAGATACCTCAGCCGCAGCCACATACTCAACCTCCATAGTAGAGTCTGCTGTGCAGTCCTGTTTCACGCTCCTCCATACAATGGCGCCTCCTCCGAGCAAAAACACTGATCCAGATGTCGATTTCCTTAAATCCTTACAAGTCTGGAAGTCTGAGTCCGTGTATCCTATGGGTGTTAGGTCCCCTCCAGAATACACCGGCATATAATCCCTCGTTCTCTTAAGATACTTGAGTATATGCTTTACTGCTTGCCAGTGCTTGGTTCCAGGATTCGCTTGATATCGACTCACCATACGTACTACAAAACATATGTCTGGACGAGTGCAAATCATAGTGTACATAAGGCTTCCCACAGCAGATGCATAAAGGACCTTACTCATACGCTCTCTTTCTTCCGATGTCTTTGGACAGTCATCCAATGAAAAAGTTAGATCGGCAATAGAAGGTTGTGTACCTTTCTTTGCCTCTTGCATTGCATATTTATCAATTATTTTATCTATGTATGAAGCCTGGGATAACGCTATCATTTTGTTCTTTCGATCTCTGAAGAGACGAATGCCTAGAACATAATTAGCTTCTCCCAAGTCCTTCATATCAAACTGTTAGTGTAACTAAAGCTTGACTGATGATAAGTTCCCTACTTCATTCCTAATGAATAGTATATCATCGATATAGAGTACCAGAAAGGCCACTTTTCCATCCTTAATACGTTTATAAACATAGGGTTCATCAATGTTCTGCTCAAAATCGAAAGTCTTTGTGGCGCCCCCAGCCTCGGTCCACCGAAACTATTACAATCAAGCTCCTTAGCCGACTGAAATAGCTCGTGAACTTCGTCGAGTCACCTAAATTCTTTTCTTTCCTTTAAACCGTTTGTGAAATTTGGAATCATTTTTTTTAAAATATTTTTTCTTGTTTGTAAATATAACGTAATTAAACTGAACTATGTTTGTCACTTTTAAAAGAACAAACATACTTTATTCACAATACATAATTCAAATCTTTTTGCAATACATATCTCTTCTTTCAATGCTCAGCGGAAAACTTGCAGCAAGACCATATCCACAGTGGATTCCCTACCCCTTTGGCACACGCAACTCCCGTCATCGTCCATAGCCAATATTCTGACTTACAGGTTCCATACCTGCAACATGAACAAACTAGTGAGCTAACAGGCTCAGTAAGTTCAAACATACTTAGTAAGAATCATATGGATTCAAAAACATTGAAAACACAACTTCCTATGAATAGTACAATTCATCATGAATAGTGACTTTGACCTTTGATCGATGAATAGTCTCAGTTACCCTAACTGATTATTATTCACATTACCCTAACAGGGTACTATTCACATTACAATAACTGGATACTATTCACATCAGCCTAACCGATTACTATTCACAAACCTTAACTGAAATCACTATACTTAGCGTACTTCGGTTATGCTCAATTATGATTTTTATCATTTTATTGATTGTTCATTCTCTATTTGATTTCTACTTTAGGGCTCTGTTTATGGCAGTACCGATGATTATTAGCATGCTGACTGGAAGGGTCTAAGGAGCGACCTTAGAACATTGGCCTCCACAGCCCTGATATCCTCGTAAGATCTGAGAAAAACCTCCATCACTATGTTGGAGGGGCGGTACGCCTTAATGGTTTCATTACCATCTTTCTTATAGTTCCCCACCGGCGACATTCATATGAATCGTCCCACGGTGGAACCCTTATTGCCCGTAGGTCTTTACATTTATTTCTTTATGTGTGTTTGTAATTAACCCCACTATAGTGCCCTAGCACTTCTCCATAGTGTATTATTTATATATTTTTTAATTTCTCATTTCATTAGGTGAATTAGTTTAACTACACCCCTATTGCCCGCAGGACTTTACAAGTTTATACGAAAAGTACTTAAATCAATCAAATAGTAATTCATGCTGCAGGCATGTAAATATCTGAGCTTACCAAACATTTATTATAGCATCGCGCTATGAAACAATCATATAACACATAAACCTAGACATAACAGATCAATTCATTCATATAATGAACAACATCAGAATGTTCATGAGTAGACAAATGAATACTTGAACTTACACATATGACACTTAGACATAATAGTCTATTCGTGTTGCAGCCAATTAAATGTTCGAACTTACAGAGACTTTCGCTAGCATTTCCTTCCCCGGCGCTGCAGACATTCCTTTACCGCGTCTGGATCGGGTTTCTATAACCAGAATAACCACGGTTATTCTAAATCTTCATTTCATATTCAAAATTTAGTAAAACGTAAAAATTCTATGTTTTATTTCCCGTAAATGGTCTTAGGAATCTAAAATCCTATTTTCCATTTTTACACTAACTCCTGGCAAAATTACCATTTTGCCTCTGATTTGATTTCTCATCGTAAACCTAGTTTTTGTTGGTTTAAGACCCAAATTAAACTTTTATAATTTCATTTAACTATCCTTAGGCATTCACGGTCCTTTTTAAGCCTTTCAGAAATTTTTGGTCAAAATGACTATTTTATCCCCTGACGGGTCTCGGGATCGTCATATGCTCACTGTGACTTTTAACAGGATTTTCTAAGCCCAAATATCATAAAATAATATTTCTTAAGTTTTTACATACTTTTACAGCATCCATTGCTGTTCCATAGACGACTATTGATCATCCGACCCTCGGGTGGTACTATTCCGACACCTAGGGTCGTTTCTCGTTTTTCTCACGTTTCAGAGCCTTAAATGGGTTTTCACTACTCCTGAAACGTTTGTTATACTAATCCTAAGCCTTAGACACCGAGTGGGCTCGGGTTTTCATCCTGACCTCAAATTTACCTTTCATTTCCTAAAATACCCTTGATATTGGTTTTTCCGTTCTCTTACATTTTCACAACCTCGGAGGGATGGTTTACTATTCCTCAAAAGTTCATTTTCCTATTTTTCGAGCTTAACTCATCGAGGGGTCTCGGCTTCCATTTTCGAGCACAATTTGCCTATCGTTTTTCACCGAAATGCTCTTAGTGCCGTTTTCAAAATTTCAGCAGCATTTCCGCTAAATTTCTAGGTCTCCAGCGTTTAGGAATAATATTCACGTAAAAATATTTCAGAGGCCTAATTTTTACATAAAACTCAACTTTTTACGTAAAAATATTCACATTTCCCATACATTTTCTGTGACGCCCCATGCCCTAGGCGGCCCGGACCATCACTGTAAAACTACTGTTTCTTTACTTTTACTTATACTTTCTTGTAATTGAATATTGCTTACTTGAAATATCTTTAATAGGTTACCCTAATTTTAGAAGAAATTTTTTTTTTGCACACGTATTTACTATTCATGTACATGTACTATTAAAAGCAGAATTTGAAACATAATAATAATCTTGCAAACATACTTATACTATTGATTTTGTGGAATAGTATTTTTGAATAGTATCAATCAGCTGCTATTCGAAAATACTATTCAACTATTACTACTCAAAAATATTGTGTAAGCATTACTGTTCAAAAATACTATTTAACGATTACTATTTAAAAGTACCATTTACTGGTACTGTACTGTTACTGTTCAAAATACTGTTTACTTAAACTGTGCGGAAGTTAAACTCGTATGGTGTCCATAACCTCGCCTCACATCCACCTCCGCCGCCGTCATTGCCCATCGTGGCTTATGTCATAGGACGCTTACCTACAACATGAACACACTCCGTGAGCTTATGCCCAGTAAGTACAACATGTTAACCGCAAAACATGTTTAAACATAATACATACTTAAAACGCATAAGCATGCAAGATAGTCACATATAACACTTAGCATATACCATATCATCACATATCATGTCATAGCATACAAACTTTATATACCATATGCATACAGATTACTTCATGTAAAAACATGTATCTTACTGTAGTTGAAAGCATAGCGAACTAATGCGGATAGTGAACTATGCATGATCCGGTTATGTTCATTTATGCTTTAGTACTCTTTTCTTTCTCTTGTCTATTTAGGGCCCATGTGTCAGTACCGTGTGCGCGCAGACCAACGGTAACGCCCGAGGTCAACTAATGCCGAAGAACCACCAACTGTTGCTCAACTTTTGGCCTTAACTTTCTTTAATTAGAAACCCCTTCAACTGAAGGAGTCGGTACGGCACACCTATTTATTTCCATCTTATTTAACTATTCTAGCCATACGCTTCTCTAAGTTATCCCCAATCCTATGCAGTAGGGATCTATGGCTTCTAACTTGTTCTTTCATCAATCTACTCGATTGTAAAACTATATGCTCTTATGTTGTCACGGCCCAAAATTTAGACACGTGACACGGCAGTCAAATCATAATATCAACCCGAGATTTAAGAAAAACATTTATTACGAAAAACGGGTCAACATTATAATTTAGCTAAGCCTAATTATTTATAAAGTAGCATCATAACCACAAAATAAAATAAAGTAGAAAATAAATACCTTTTAATGCGGAAATCAAACATAAAATCGGTTTTCAAAAGAAATTACCAACCATAAATATTCCCAAGCATAAAATTTAAATAACGTGAAATAAAGTCCAAACTTAATGTCTCATTACATCAGAACGAGAAACATAAAGAAGAAGATGGAGAAAATGGATAGTATCATCTTCGGTAGTAACGGATATATCAATGATTTTCGGAACTGCTACCTCCCGCACCTGGAAGTAGTCATTTCGAAATCACAAAGAAAAAAAGGACGTGAGCGCTGGCTCAGTAGGACAGAAACAAAGGTGGGTTAACAGATAACATTTAAAAATATGGCATAATATCCGTTTCCAAAAATAATCAACAATTTAAAAAAATACATGGCATAATAATCATAAAAAAAAATAATCACAATTTCGTGAAAAACATTTTTTTAATGCAAGTTTTCTTCTGCTGAGGACTTAGCGTAGCTGCAATATACGTGCCCCAATATTAAAATAATAAATCATTAAAACAAACCATCATATTATGAGTGAGGACTTGTCGTAACTATAATATACGTGCCTCGAATTTGAATTATCCTAGATCATCTCGTTACGGTCTAAATAGGCCGAACGGCCCTGCGCAGGTTTAGGGACCTTCCCCCATGGCGTCAACTCTGGGACGCACGCATCATTTACAATGATCGTGAACTAGAGCTCAATTATGTTCACCGGATTATTCAAAAGATGGTATTTACCAAGTTATATTATGCCATAAATCAAAACACGTTTTAAAATAGACATTTAATTACCAAATACGTTGCATGCGTTTATTTCATCAAAAACAATATAATAATTTCATAAACTAAAAACAGCATGCCATCGATAAAACAGGGAAATTTAAAACACTTGACTACTCCCAGAAAAGGCTAGAACGTCCTACCTCGATTATCGCACAAGCGTTGCAACAACGTGATCCACGAATCAAGCAAGAACGTCAAGTAAATCCTATCATCACAACATATGATCAGTCTAGGTCCAGAAATAATCATCCAATCATTTTAGTGTGCCACAAAAGATTTTAAAATGTTTAATAAACATTTGGGATTTAAAATTTATGAAAAACTCTAAGTTAAGATATTACTGGGCATAGGCAGACTGACCTAGGCTGAATGTAAAATCCATATTAATTTATTTTTCATCCCAAAAATTCTAAATTTTTAATATGTTAAACTAGACATCAGTAGCTTTAATTCCATATAATTTTTATAATTTTTGGACATCATTTGGTCATTCAACTTGGCCAAAAACCGAGGGTTGTTTTCAGGCATAAAAATCTGGGTTTCAGTTTCGGTTCAAAACCTGGCAGTTTTGTCCGCCTATCTTAGAAAAATATTTTGACTAGGAAAACGGATGATTTTGGTTCTGAAATTTTGAAGGAATTTAGGGGACATCTTGAATTTAATTTTAGGCTCAAGAATCACTCAAAAATCGTTTTTAAAACTCAAGTTATGGCTGACACAAATTTACTGTTTATATGGTAATTTTCCGGATTTCCGTTTTTCTGTGTCCGAATTTCGATTAGCCTCAAACCAATTCAATTTTCATCCAATGATCACGAAATTTTGTGGAAAACCATATTTATATGTCATTAACACAACCCAGGAATCAAATTGACAAAATCATAAAATCTTACACATATGAGAATAGGGTTTTTGAAAAGGGGATCAATGAGGCAAAATTTTAGGGTTTGAGAGAGAAATCACACCTTGTTTGTGCTGCACTATTTTTGATGTTTGGTCTCCCTTTTGGCTGAATTTGTGTGAGTGTTGGAGTCTTCAAAATAGCAGGGAAACAGTGGAGAAAACCATATAAAATTTCAGATTTGAAATCAAAAGGAGAAGGAAGGAAAAAAATTTTGATTTCTCACCTTGTTTTTGTCTCAAAGGTTGTTGAATTTTTGAGCTGCCTTTTGGTAAGTTTTGTTTGCTGTTTTGGGTGCGTTTTGGGAGAGAAAATTCAGAGAGGAGAGAGGGGAAAGCTGGCCGAATTTTTGAGGGTGAAAGGAAGGGTGAATGAGAGTTAAAAGAGGTTTTTTATACTAGGTTTTTTCTTTCCCTTTCTCTTCCTTGTTTGGCCAAAAATTGTAAGGGGCAAAAGGGAAAGTTTTTATGCTGTTTTGAGGCTAGGGTTTTCTCTCTTATTTCCCCTTAAGTGGCCAAAATTATCCCTTAGTTTTTCAGGAAAAAATAATTTGAATTTTGATTGAGTTTTGACTTAGCTTTTAATTCAATAAAATCTCATTTATTTCCTACACTTTATGGCCAAATTTCTTCTTTATATCTAAGGAATTAAATTTGAATTTGAATCCTCCTTGGATTTGTGGAATTTAAATTTTAAATTAAATCCCAAGTGATGGCCGAATATTTTAGGGTTTCTTTTTGAAGTTCAAATTGTTGACTTTTTGAGCGGAATTTGACTAGGAAACCAACCTAGGGTTTTCAAAAGGATTTTTAATTAATTTTTGACACACTAATTTTATTTAAATTATATATTGACCCTTAAATAAAATTTAAGGCGTTACAAATATCTACCACTAAAAATAGTTTCGTCCTCGAAACTTTAAGAATTACTCCACACTAAAGAAGGAAATAAGAATATGAATAACTTCTCATTTCATTAAGCAGTCTAAATGCACCTTTCAAAACATATAGTGGTATATCTACCACTATGAATAGAGTAGGGTTACAAAACAAACTTAGGTCGACTACATTACATGTACTCTACTGCTTAGCGAACCATTCAGCATGGTTCTCGCGCATATCTTTCTCGGTTTCCCATGTGGCTTCCTCTTCACCATGGTTACTCCAAAGAACCTTTACCATGGGTATTGTTTTTGTTCTCAGCTGCTTGACCTTACGATCGAAAATCTTCACTGGAACCTCGACGTAAGAGACATCTGGTTGGATTTCTACATCATCTATTGAAATGACTTCGGACTCTGTTCGTGCACTCTTCCTCAGTATCGATACATGGAAAACGTTGTGCACTCCCAAGGTGTCGGGTAACTTCAGCTCATATGCAACCTTACCAACTCTGCGTACGATCTCGAAAGGTCCAATGTAACGCTGTGCTAGCTTCCCTTTAACTCCGAAACGAGAGATACCTTTATTCGGTGAAACCTTTAGCAACACAAACTCTTCGACCTCGAACTCTAACGGCTTTCTGCGTTGATCTGTATAGCTCTTCTGTCGACTCTGTGCTGTTAGAAGTTGTTGTTTGATGATGGCAATCTTCTCGTACTGGTCTAGGATCATCGCGGGTCCACCCACTGGTGCTTCCTGGTTGTCAACCCAATAGATGGGTGATCGACAAGGCTTTCCGTACAACGTTTCAAAGGGTGCCATTTCGATACTCGCTTGATAACTGTTGTTGTATGCGAACTCTGCCAGGTAGAGGTGTTTGCTCCATCCATCTCCAAGATCAAGAACGCAGGCACGTAGCATATCCTCGAGAATCTGTATGAGACGCTCTGACTGACCATCTGTCTGCAGATGAAAGCAGTGCTGAAGTTCAGTTCTGTGCCTAGAGCTTCCTATAGACTTTGCCAAAAGCGAGCGTTGAAGCGCGTATCACGATCAGAAATGATCACCGAAGGGACTCCATGCAATCTGACTATGTTCCTCATGTAAAGCTCGGCTAGCTGGTTCCTGGTGCAAGTCGTCTTGAACGGGATGAAGTGCGCAGTCTTCGTGAGACGATCTACAACTACCCAGACTCCATCAGATCCATCCTGTGCTCTCGGTAAGCCTGTTAAGAAGTCCATTCCTATACTATCCCACTTCCACCGAGGTATTGAAAGTGGTTGGAGCAGACCTGCGGGTCTCTCCCGTACTGCCTTTACTTTCTGACACGTCAAACAGTTGGCCACGAAGTTCTTCACATCTAACTTCATACCTCTCCACCAAAGCTGCCGTCTTAAGTTTTGATACATCTTGTTCCCACCTGGGTGCATGGCGAACCTCGACTGATGAAACTCTGACAAGATCTCCTGTATAAGCTCTGGGATGTGTGGCACTGCTAAGCGACCTTCGTTGTAAAGAATTCCACTGGCGTCCATCGACCACTCTGCAACACGCTTGCCCTTTAATAATCTATCTCGGATGTCAACGAAACGTGTATCTGCCAACTGATTCTCCTTGATCCTCTGCATGTAGTCTGGTTCCATCACTAAGTTGTATAACACTGGGTGACCCTGAACTTCGCCAAAACGAACTTGATAAGCTGTGAGAACTCTGTCCTTTTCCCACTCATCTATCTGCATGGCCATTATAGAAGCGTCATGATCAAGATTGGGAACTGCCTCTCTTTTCCTGCTTAGTGCATCTGCAACCACGTTTGCTTTACCCGGATGGTACTCGACTTGGAAGTCATAGTCTTGCATGTATTCTACCCACCTTCTCTGACGTAGGTTGAGATCTTTCTGTGTAGCTAGGTATTTCAAACTCTTGTGATCTGAAAACAGTCTAAAACTGGCACCGTACAGATAACAACGCCAAATCTTAAGTGCAAACACTACTGCAGCTAACTCTAGATCGTGTGTAGGGTAGTTTCGTTCGTGTTGTTTCAGCTGTCGTGAGGCATAAGTGACAACTCGGTTCTGTTGCATCAAGACTGCTCCAAGACCTTGATGAGAAGCATCGGTGTAGACATCATATACTTGATCCTGATCCGGAATGATAAGGATAGGTGCAGACGTCAAACGACTCTTTAACTCTTGGAAGACTGACTCACAGCTGTTGTCCCAAATGAAAGGTACATCCTTCTTTGTCAGATTGGTGAGGGGAGCGGCGAGCTTGCTGAAGTCCTGTACAAAACATCGATAATATCCCGCTAAGCCCAAGAAGCTTCGGATCTTGGAACATTCTTCGGTCGTTCCCACTTAAGAATCGCTTCAACCTTGGATGGATCAACTGATATACCATCTCCTGAGATGATATGTCCGAGAAACTTAACCTCTGTCATCCAAAACTCACATTTTTCTTTCTTGGCGTACAACTGATGTTCATGAAGAGTCTGTAAAACTATACTGAGATGCTGTGCATGATCTTCACGAGTTCGGGAATAGATGAGGATGTCGTCGATGAATACGATGATGAACTTATCAAGAAAAGGTCGGAAGACTCTATTCATCATATCCATGAAGGCTGCTGGTGCGTTTGTCAAACCGAAAGGCATTACTAAGAACTCGTAACTGCCATACCTCGTTCAGAATGCCGTCTTCGGGATATCCTCCTCTCTAACCCGAAGCTGATGATAACCAGATCTCAAATCAATCTTGGAGAAGAAACAAGCTCCACCCAACTGGTCGAACAAGTCATCTATACGTGGTAACGGATACTTATTTTTGATGGTCACACTGTTGAGCTTTCTGTAGTCCACACAGAGACGTAGCGAACCGTCGGCTTTCTTCACAAAAAGGACTGATGAACCCCAAGGTGAGTTACTGTCTCGGATAAAGCCCAGCGATTTCAACTCATCCAGCTGCTTGCGCAACTCTTTCATCTCTAGAGGTGCCATATGATACGGAGCAGAAGCAAAAGGAGCTGTTCCAGGAACTAAGTCGATACGAAACTCTATTTCTCGATGAGGTGGTAAACCTGGAAGAGCTTTTGGAAAAACATCTGGAAAACTATCGACAACAGGTATAGGTTGGGTACTCTTTTCAGAACTGGATCCTTCTACCGCACACAAGGATAAGAAGCAAAGAATACCCTGTCTACTCTTCGACACTAACCTCAGAGCAGATCTATCAACATCTGAAACTAAGCTTAACTGATAGGACACTACATGTCCAAAATCAGTTGTAAAGATAACGCGACGATTACGACAATCAAGCATAATCCCATATCGGGAAAGCCAGTCATATCCCAGAATAACATCATAAGCAGACATAGGCATTACTACAAGTGATGCCTCCAAACAAACATCCCCAACATAAACATAGGCTTGATACCTATCACTAACGGTAGTCGTGCCCAACGGGGATTTCACACATAAGGGAGAGTCAAGATTTTGCAGTTTTAAACCAAGTGAACGAGCATAATGTTGGGCTATAAAAGAGTGTGTAGCCCCGGTGTCAAACAAAACATATGCATATGTACCAAAGATAGGAATTATACCATCTAATGCAGTCGGTGCATGATCTATCTCCATGCTGTCAGCTCTAAGAGCGTGTACCTGTGGTGCCTTACCACGATTTTGAGCTGTATTCCCTTGTTGATAGCCCGTACTCTGACCTTGTGGTGGTGGTCTCTGATAACTCGGCACTGGGAACTGCTGTAGCGGTGTAGCATGTGGAGCATAAGGCGCAGTGTACTGGCTCGTGCACTGAGGCTGATAGGGAGCCGGAAGCTGAGGGCGCCGTGACTACGAAGACTAGGAAGTAATCTGTTGTCTCTGTGGAAGACCATTCTAATTCCACTGATGATGATGTCTATGAGCATTGTCTCTCGACTGTCTCTTCGGGCAGGCATTTCTTTTGTGGCCTTCATCACCACACTCGAAGTAGGCAATCACATTCACCCGACCCTATTGCTGTCCAGAGAACTGATGAGAACCTGATCCCTGAGACTGCTGGTTCTTCTGGTAAGGAGTCTGCGGCTTGTGTTGAAGCTTGTTGCGGATTGGTCCAGACTTGTTTTTGTTACAAGCTTCAAGGAACTCCTTGTCGCCCTTTTCCACTGTCAACGCCTTAACAACTATTTGCTGGTAGCTATCCCTGATCTGGAATGGTTGTACACCCCTCTTCACATAGAGGCTAAGCCCTTCCTCAAAGCGGAGACACTTAGTAGCTGTAGGAAAATAAACCGGTAAAAACGTATCAGAGTGGCGCAGCGGAACAATAAAAATTTTTAGATCGTTAAATATCTCATGATGCCATATACAATAAATCAACAACAATTAAAACTCATACCTCAAGGATGCCAATCTGCAGGAGGAGAATGACCGGAGGCTTCAACCAACTAGCCTTCTCTACTATTCTCCAATTCCCGAATGGCTGAGTGTGTGGGCACTCTGAACCTCGATCGGTATGCTAGCACTGCTAGTCTTCTTCCGACCACCTAGATCTCTAAAGAACTTTATTGTCACGATGAGCTGTGCAACAATAAGCCTGCTCACCTGAGAGTCTGTGGTCTGAGAGAACTGGAGTGGCAGGACCCCTATTTATAGACCTGCATGAGGTGATTCTCTGAATTCGAATTGGACTAGGAAAAGATTTTCTCCCTTATCCAAACCAAAAAATCCGAATTTTCCAAGGGAGAATCTCCACAATTAAATTCGGTTTTCCTAGGACAAATCCAATCCAAATCTAAACAAGATTTTAACTAGAATTTTATCTCCCTTTTTCAACCAAAAAATCCGAAATCTTTAGGAGAATATCTTCTCCAAATTTTCGGCCACTTTTAGGATAAGGAAGAATCAAAATTCCACTAGGATTTTTCAAGCTAAATCTCATCTCAACCTTATCCAAAAATAACCGAATTTCCTAGGATTTAGGCTCCAAAATTTCAGCCACTTTTAGGGAATGATAAGCCTGTGACGAGCTACCATCCAATGACCTTGTCATATATGCAAAACCCTCATATGATATCCATGATCAGCCTTAGGTCAAAGTCCGTTTAATCCTACTGATCAGGCTATCTTAAAGTTCCATTATACTACCGAATCAAGAAAATGATTATTCACCATATGTGAATAAGAAGTCATCCGCCCAGCAGACGACCCAAGGCCTTGTCCATTTTCACATTCAGTATAATGCCTTTAAGAGGATACCTTTAACTCCTCAGAGCTATGATTCCGATATCTACAAACAAACCCTTCATCGTATACAAGTCATGCACCCAACGAACCGGTCTATAAGCTTACTACCTCTGAGACGCTTTAGCCATTGGAACATCAAAGTACACAAGTCATATACATGAAGTAGTTCATTTACTCAGGATTAAGGTTATTGCACAATGAACGTCAAAAGCAGATTGATCCACTCATAGCGGACTACGTAGATCAATCACGCTTTAGTCCCGGTCTAATATGTCACCACCGAGCAACATATCCATGTCTCTACTTGGGAGTCCAGCTCCAGACAGTCAAGACAGACCGTCCCCTCTAAGGCTTTAGACAACATAATAGTCTTAACATGAGTTAGATGCTCGGTCTAACCCCATAGACTACAGACCATAGTTTAGACTGCTAACTTTAGAACATTGTCTTCTCGCATACAAAAGTCCATTGCATGCAATGTTCCAACAGTTTTAACACAAGCAGTCAGTGAGCCATATTTGCTTACATTTACTTTAACATGTAAATAAGACGAGGACAAATAGCAATGTAATGAATAACCTCTATGTATAATTTTATTATTCAGTTCAAAATGAATACATCAAAATGTCTCTAATACTTAGGGCATTTCCTAACAATCTCCCACTTGCCCTAAGCCAGCAGATGTGCCATGTTACGCATCCCCATCGCCTCTACGTGCCTCTCAAAGCTTCTAGCTACCAAAGTCTTAGTAAAGGGATCAGCGATGTTGTCCTCGGACGCGATCTTACATACATCCACTTGTCCTGTCTCCACATGCCCTCTAATATCGACTTCCTCAAATCCTTACAAGTCTGGAAGTCTGAGTCCGTGTATCCTACGGGTGTTAGGTCCCGTCCAGAATACACCAGTATATAATCCCTCGTTCTCTTAAGATACTTGAGTATATGCTTTACTGCTTGCCAGTGCTTGGTTCCAGGATTCGCTTGATATCGACTCACCATACCTACTGCAAAACATATGTCCGGGCGAGTGCAAAGCATAGCGTACATAAGGCTACCCACAGTGGATGCATAAGGGACCTTACTCATACGCTCTCTTTCTTCCGATGTCTTGGGACAGTCATCCAATGAAAGAGTTAAACCGGCAATAGAAGGTTGTGAGCCTTTCTTTGCCTCTAGCATTGCATATTTGTCAATTATTTTATCTATGTATGAAGCTTGGGATAATGCTATCATTTTGTTCTTTCGATCTCTGAAGAGACGAATGCCTAGAACATAATTAGCTTCTCCCAAGTCCTTCATGTCAAACTGTTGGTGTAACCAAAGCTTGACCGATGATAAATTCCCTACATCATTCCCAATGAGTAGTATATCATCGACATAGAGTATCAGAAAGACCACTTTTCCATCCTTAATACGTTTATAAACACAAGGTTCATCAACGTTCTGCTCAAAACCAAATGTCTTAATCGCTTGATCAAACCTCTGGTTCCATGAGCGGGATGCCTGCTTTAATCCATAAATGGATCTAAGCAACTTGCAGACTTTCCTATCTTGGCCTTTTGCTACGAACCCTTCGGGCTGTATCATATAGATACACTCTTCAAGATGGCCATTCAAGAATGCCGTCTTGACATCCATTTGCCAGATCTCGTAATCGAGAGCCGCAGCAATGGACAGAAGAATACGGATAGACTTCAGCATAGCAACAGGCGAAAAGGTTTCCTCGTAATCGATTCCAGCCTTTTGCGTGTATCCCTTTGCAACCAGTCTAGCTTTGAAAGTTTCCACTCTCCCTTCCGCATCCTTCTTTCTTTTGTAGACCCATTTGCATCCAATGGGTTTTATCCCATCCGGCAAATCTACAAGTTCCCAAACAGAGTTGGATTTCATAGAATCCATCTCATTGTTCATAGCCTGTTTCCAAGATCTAGAATCAACATCCTTTATAGATTCATCATATGTGACCGGATCTTCCTCATGCTCATGAGCCTCGGCCTGGTATACCTCAGCATCATACATAAAGAAATTAGGTTTCTTAGAAACCCCCCCACTACGACGAGGCACCCTAAATTGTTGATCGTCTGCAGGTCTTTCACTGGAACTTGGACTTGCGTTCAAGACTGAAATCTGTGGAGCAGTTCTTTCACCCGATAACTCCTCTAGCACCACTTTGCTTCGAGGTTTAAAGTCATTCATGTGACTTTCCTCCAAGAATGTCGCATGGGTTGAGACAATGACCTTTTGTTCCTTCGGGTTATAGAACAGACCTCCTTTAGTTCCCTTTGGATACCCTACAAACATGCACAATTCTGATCTTGGTTCCAACTTCTTCGCATCCCCATCCAGTACATGTGCCGGGCAGCCCCATATTCTCATATGTCCAAGGGAGGGCTTCCTGCCACGCCACAATTCATACGGAGTTCTAGGAATTGATTTGCTCGGAACCTAGTTCAGAATATAGCACGCCGTTTGTAAAGCATGTCCCCAAAATGATAATAGCAGCGTTGAGTAACTCATCATGGACCGTACCATATCCAATAAGGTCCTATTTCTCCTTTCGGCTACACCATTCTGTTGTGGAGTACCAGGTGCAGTCAATTGGGATAAAATCCCGTTCTCTACAAGATGTCCTAGAAATTCATCAGAGAGGTATTCGCCACCTCGATCAGATCGAAGTGTCTTTATGGATTTATCCAATTGCTTTTCCACTTCCGCACGATACTCTTTGAATTTGTCAAAGGTTTTGCTCTTGCGGTGCATCAGATACACATATCCATACCTCGAGTAATCATCTATGAAAGAGACATAGTACTCGAACCCTCCTCGTGCTGTGACGTTCATGGGGCCACATACGTCAGTGTGCACAATTTCTAAGAGCTCCTGTGCCCTTGTACCCTTAGCTCCAAAAGACCTCTTAGTCATCTTACCCTCTAGACAAGACTCACATTGGGGAAGTCGTACCTCCTCCAGAGATTCCAGAGGACCGTCTTTCACCAATCTTTGAATCCTATCCTGATTAATATGACCAAGTCTTAAATGCCAAAGATACGCCTTGTTAGAGTGAGAAACTTTCAACCTTTTAGAGTTATCAATTAATTCAGTGTCAAGCAGTGAGTACATCTTTGGTCTGATCAAATATAGGTTTCCATCCATCCATCCAGAACAGATAAAAGACTTATTTCTACGAATATCAACTCTTTTACTGAAAGAAACTGAATAAGAATCCTTTATTAAACAAGCTACCGATATAAGGTTCCTTCTAAAATTAGGAACATAAAAACAGTCTTTCAATAAAATAAACCTAAATTGATCAAAATAAAGATGAACGTCTCCCACTGCCTCAGCCACCACAAAGCTACCATCTCCAGTCCGCAACGAGAGGCTCCTATCATGTAGACTTCTCGTTTCCACGAACCCCTTCCTTGCCCTTGGAGGCTAGGAATTCCCGGCAAGCCTTCTTGAAGTGACCTACCTTCCCACAGTGGAAGCATTTGGACTTTTTAGGGTCCTTTGGCTTCTTGCTCTTCTTCTTCTTCTTCCCGTCCGAGACAGGAGGATTAGAAGAACTGGAAGCCACTTGCTTCTTATTTGGCCTCTTCCTCTTCCGTGAGGGATTGGAAGATTCCGCCAAATTGGCCTCTCCTTTAGGTCGGACCGTATCCTCATCCCTGATCATCCGCTCATAAGCCTGTAGTTGCTTCATGAGCTCGGTAAGTCCTAACTCCTTTGTCGCCAGATTGTATGCGGCCTTAAACCCCACAAAATCTTTAGACAGAGTCTTGAACACCATCTCGATCTGGGTGTTATAGTCCAACTCAGCACCATTCTCGGCAGCCTCAGCGAAGAATCCCATTAGAGTGATCATATGGTCCTTCACTGGAGCACCCGCCTTTTGCTTAGAGTTCATAATGCTGGTGATAGCGGACTGTCGAGCCAATTTTTCTTGGCCTCCGAACATGTCCTCCAGATTTTCCATGATCTCCCCAGCAACTTGATAAGTCTCATGCTGCTTTTGTAAAGCACTCGTCATGCTAGCAAGGATGTAGCATCGAGCTATCTCATTGGATTCTCTCCAACGATTATAGGCAACCGGGACCTCCTCAAGTAGTGTGTCAGGTTTGGGCCCAGGTGGGCATGGTTCGTCCAGTACGAACTTGTGTCTCTCGCAGCTGAGAACTATTAATAGATTTCTTTTCCAATCTTTATAATTGTCGCCATTCAACTTATTTTCAGTAAGTATCGAAATGAGGGGTGTCGGTGACATTTTGAACTGAAATAAAATTATACTAGACATCATTACAAAGCCCAAGCAAATATGCAGATAATTTAGCAAATAAAACATACAAGTATGTTCCTACATGAAACTTGAAAAAAATGTAGCATTGCAACGGTAATTCTCAGCACCTATTGCCCCAAGCCACCGAGGGGTGGTCATGAGAACAAATAGCCGGAACATGGACCCCGTCCAATTAATATATGTTACCTTAAATCCTCCAAGGTTAAGACATATATTAATAACCGCTTATTTGGCCACCAGTTTAGTTAACAGAGCTTCTAGGGAAGGTTAATAACTAAATGAGTCTTGAGTGTATAACCATTGTTTACGTAGCCCGATCCACGTCCTACCAAGCCACCGAGGGGTGGTCATGAATAGGATCGCACCCGAACACGTTTTCCACATAGGAGATCCAATCTAGTATACCGGCGGTGGTAAACACCTACCGAGGGGTGTGGTCAGGTCAGAACTGACGCGAGGCGTTACCATGCTTTCACATATGGATCAACAATGGAGGCCGTGGGTTTTGTTTGAAACCCTCTCCCACTCAATATTTTGAAAAACATGCAAGTTTTGACAAATTATGTATGATCAATATAGTATGAGCGGCACTCACCTATCCTATATGACATGTTATCAAATATGCATACAAAACATCCATCAATACATATTTATACATCCATGACATATCACAGAAAAATAATTGACAGAATAACCAAGCTATGGTTCCATCCTAGAACAAAGAAAATAAAGATTACAAAATTCCATCCAAAGCATTCTTTGGGTCTTGAATTTTGTTCCGTCTTCTTGTATCCATCTTTATGTAGCCTCTCCATTTATTTCTCATCCCAAGAATTATTTAAAATTTAAATCTCCCAAAATTTAAATTTCAAATTCAAATTCCAAATTTGAATTTCAAATTTAAATTTCAAATTTGAATTTTAAACAATTTTAATCACCATGTGTAATAATATGTAATTTCAAAAATTTCAAATTTTTAATTACATATTTTTTAAACATGATTTAAAATTAAATCTCAAATTTAAAAATCAAAATTTTCGAATTTTGGACCGCCGCACCGCCGCCCGTGAAGGCGGTAGCCGCCGTGGGCAGCCACCAACCCCGGAGGGGCTGGCAGCCCACGGCCGCCCCTTGTGCAGCCTGCCGGGCTGCAGGCCAAGCCTGCAGCACCAGGCTGCATGCCCAGACTGGGCGCAGCAGCCGGCAGGCTGCAGGCAGCGCCTGCAGCCAGAGGCTGCACGCCCAGGCTGCGGCCAGCCTTGGGCAGGCCACGGCCACCCCTAGCTGCAGGCAGAGCCTGCGGCCGTGGGTGGTGTGGGCCTGTACAGGGGCTGCCGCAGCCCCATCCTGCCCGAGGGCAGGGGCTGCAGCCCCACCAAGGTTTGTCGGCCTATCCCGAGGGGTCGTGTCTCGATTTTCGTGCCATATTCCAATTTATCTTTTAGGATCTCCAAAAAATTAATTTGAATCCCAATTATATTGAAATTTTCCACACAATCAAAATTTCAACCTTTAAATTAAATTTAACTTTTGGGAAAAATAAATTACGGTCTTCAATCTTCAATCTCCTCCAAGAATAATTACATAAAAAATTCCTATACCGTTTCCGGTGTACAAAATTCTATCTATAAAAATTCTAAGAGACAAAAATTAATATCCATGGGAAAATTACAGTGTTAATAAACTGCTCCCATGGTTACATAAAAAATTCCTAGATACAATTTTTCTAAATTCTAAGGAACCACAACCGGTATAAACAAGCATGCTTATAATAATTCAAAAAATTAAAATAACCACATACTTTATACATAATACATGATAACAACATAAAGGAACCCTAGAATGCCACTCTCTAAATATCAAATCCATACATAAACAAAAGACTAAGTAATTGTCTAATTTATGTACATGGCATAGTCATGAGATGGCTCTGATACCAATTGTAGGAAAATAAACCGGTAAAAACGTATCAGAGTGGCGCAGCGGAACAATAAAAATTTTTAGATCGTTAAATATCTCATGATGCCATATACAATAAATCAACAACAATTAAAACTCATACCTCAAGGATGCCAATCTGCAGGAGGAGAATGACCGGAGGCTTCAACCAACTAGCCTTCTCTACTATTCTCCAATTCCCGAATGGCTGAGTGTGTGGGCACTCTGAACCTCGATCGGTATGCTAGCACTGCTAGTCTTCTTCCGACCACCTAGATCTCTAAAGAACTTTATTGTCACGATGAGCTGTGCAACAATAAGCCTGCTCACCTGAGAGTCTGTGGTCTGAGAGAACTGGAGTGGCAGGACCCCTATTTATAGACCTGCATGAGGTGATTCTCTGAATTCGAATTGGACTAGGAAAAGATTTTCTCCCTTATCCAAACCAAAAAATCCGAATTTTCCAAGGGAGAATCTCCACAATTAAATTCGGTTTTCCTAGGACAAATCCAATCCAAATCTAAACAAGATTTTAACTAGAATTTTATCTCCCTTTTTCAACCAAAAAATCCGAAATCTTTAGGAGAATATCTTCTCCAAATTTTCGGCCACTTTTAGGATAAGGAAGAATCAAAATTCCACTAGGATTTTTCAAGCTAAATCTCATCTCAACCTTATCCAAAAATAACCGAATTTCCTAGGATTTAGGCTCCAAAATTTCGGCCACTTTTAGGGAGTAGAGAGAATCCAAATTCAACTAGGATTGAAGCTTGAATTTACCCTTGAATCTTATCCACAAAAACCGAATTTTCCATTGAGGATTATCCTCAAAAAATTCGCCCACTTTTGTTGGGATTTGGATTCAAAATTCAAGTAGGATTCTAACAAGATTATCCTCTCCAAATCCAACTCAAATTCGAATTTCAAACCTTGTGGATTTTCCACAACAAATTCGAATCCTACTTGGATTGTGATTCAAAATTTGAATTTCAAATTTCAAATTCAAATTTCAAATTCAAATTTCAAATTTCAAATTTCAAATTTCAAATTTAAATTTCAAATTCAAATTTCAAATTCGAATTTCAAATTCAAATTTCAAATTCAAATTTCAAATTCAAAATTTAAATTTCAAATTTCAAAATTCAAATTTCAAATTTCAAAATTCAAATTTCAAATTCCACAAAACGGTTGTGTTTCATATTCTTGTTCTCATGGATAATTTTCTACAACTCCAATCCAATCTCAAATAAAATCATGGCAACTTTATTTGGAGTTCGAATAATTGTGTACTCTATTATCCAAAACAAAATCTGAATCCAACCGGAGAGAATCTTGTCTACCATCCTAATCCTGTGTCATCACCATCCATGCATAATAAACTAGCCAATAGCATACACAAATCAATTTGCCAAACGTTAAGGAATTATGTGGAGCTAGTAGAGGGACTGATTGGACATATATAATCGGGCTCCCGTGATTCCATATGATCATCATTCTGTACCGAACAACTCAATCATATGATCACTAATTTCAGAGTCACACCACTATAAACCTGAAACTGAACTCCCAATTATATACCGTATTACGTAAGCCTGTGACGAGCTACCATCCAATGACCTTGTCATATATGCAAAACCCTCATATGATATCCATGATCAGCCCTAGGTCAAAGTCCGTTTAATCCTACTGATCAGGCTATCTTAAAGTTCCATTATACTACCGAATCAAGAAAATGATTATTCACCATATGTGAATAAGAAGTCATCCGCCCAGCAGACGACCCAAGGCCTTGTCCATTTTCACATTCAGTATAATGCCTTTAAGAGGATACCTTTAACTCCTCAGAGCTATGATTCCGATATCTACAAACAAACCCTTCATCGTATACAAGTCATGCACCCAACGAACCGGTCTATAAGCTTACTACCTCTGAGACGCTTTAGCCATTGGAACATCAAAGTACACAAGTCATATACATGAAGTAGTTCATTTACTCAGGATTAAGGTTATTGCACAATGAACGTCAAAAGCAGATTGATCCACTCATAGCGGACTACGTAGATCAATCACGCTTTAGTCTCGGTCTAATATGTCACCACCGAGCAACATATCCATGTCTCTACTTGGGAGTCCAGCTCCAGACAGTCAAGACAGACCGTCCCCTCTAAGGCTTTAGACAACATAATAGTCTTAACATGAGTTAGATGCTCGGTCTAACCCCATAGACTACAGACCATAGTTTAGACTGCTAACTTTAGAACATTGTCTTCTTGCATACAAAAGTCCATTGCATGCAATGTTCCAACAGTTTTAACACAAGCAGTCAGTGAGCCATATTTGCTTACATTTACTTTAACATGTAAATAAGACGAGGACAAATAGCAATGTAATGAATAACCTCTATGTATAATTTTATTATTTAGTTCAAAATGAATACATCAAAATGTCTCTAATACTTAGGGCATTTCCTAACAGTAGCTTCATCCAAAACCTGGTTCTTCGCATACCGGGCCAACTCAGTGAACTTGGCTTCATATTCCCGCACTGACATAGACCCTTGCTTCAAACGGACGAACTCCCTAGCTTTTCTGTCGCGGAACTGAGCTGAAAAGAAACGCTCGTGAAAACGCTCCTCGAAAACTGTCCAAGAAGACCTCTGCTCCTCTGTCAAACCATCCTCGATACTAGCCCACCAGGTAGAGGCTAGACCCACCAGCTTGTTGGAAGCAAACTTAACCCAAAACTCTGCGGGTGTGGCGGTCAACTTTAGCTGCTTACGAATGGCATCAAACCAGTAGTCGGCATCCATCTCTGTGCCCGTGCCGTCGAAAGTGGGTACGTGAGGCTTAAAGAAAAGAGTTAGGGCTGCCTGTTTAGGATGTATCATAGGCTGGGTAGGTACTGCTCCAGAGGTAGGGTTTTCGGGGGTAGGCGTTTGCTGAGGAGTCTGAGAAGAACTCCCCGCTCTCTGGGTCTCATTAGGAACAATATTGGCTACAGGAGCTGGGTTAGGTGTTCCAAAAGGTAAGATGGTGAGGAGAGCCTGTATCGCTGCCGTGAGATTCTGCATCGCCGTTAGCTGATCGTTCGGTGTAGGGACCGCTGTATTCTGACTCCCTTGAGGCTGCGTGTTCCCGGGGTTCTCTTCGTCGTTGCCTCTCTGCTGCCTCTGACTACGCGTGCCGGGACGAGCCATTTTGCTGCATACGATTGAAGGAAGAGGAAATCCTATAAGCTTCTAAGAATAAAGAAAACTATGCTTGGGTATTTTGAAAACGTTTTGATAAAAACCCTTTTGAAAACGTTTTGATGAAAAACCCTTTTGAAAACGTTTTGATGAAAAATCCTTTTGAAAAAAACGTTTTGATGAAAAACCCTTTTGAAAACCTGGGCTCTGATACCATTATTTGTCACGGCCCAAAATTTAGACACGTGACACGGCAGCCAAATCATAATATCAACCCGAGATTTAAGAAAAACATTTATTACGAAAAACGGGTCAACATTATAATTTAGCTAAGCCTAATTATTTATAAAGTAGCATCATAACCACAAAATAAAATAAAGTAGAAAATAAATACCTTTTAATTCGGAAATCAAACATAAAATCGGTTTTCAAAAGAAATTACCAACCATAAATATTCCCAAGCATAAAATTTAAATAACGTGAAATAAAGTCCAAACTTAATGTCTCATTACATCAGAACGAGAAACATAAAGAAGAAGATGGAGAAAACGGATAGTATCATCTTCGGTAGTAACGGATATATCAATGATTTTCGGAACTGCTACCTCCCGCACCTGGAAGTAGTCATTTCGAAATCACAAAGAAAAAAAGGACGTGAGCGCTGGCTCAGTAGGACAGAAACAAAGGTGGGTTAACAGATAACATTTAAAAATATGGCATAATATCCGTTTCCAAAAATAATCAACAATTTAAAAAAATACATGGCATAATAATCATAAAAAAAATAATCAACAATTTCGTGAAAAACATTTTTTTAATGCAAGTTTTATTCTGCTGAGGACTTAGCGTAGCTGCAATATACGTGCCCCAATATTAAAATAATAAATCATTAAAACAAACCATCATATTATGAGTGAGTGTGGCAGCCCGCCCCTCGTAGAGATCATACAATACTATTACAGTTGAGCTTTATCGCTAACTGTGATAGATTGTACTCTCATGGGTCGCCGGCTTATCTCTCTCTCTTTTTTAAATCATGTCGTTTTTGGGGAAATTTTTTTTTTTTGGACATCATGTAAAACATTTCCCACTATTTACTTTGTTGGCAAGTACAAAGTAATTTACATATTACAGTACTTTCGTAAAATATATAATATTACAAAAGACTGTTTCTTTCTTTTTCCTTCCCTTTTTATCGCTCAGCGGAAAGACTCTGGCAGGACCATATCCTTCGCCCAGTTATCCTATTTGACACGCGCCATCCCGTCCGCATCCAGTCAAACAAGCTACTGAGCTGGTCGCTTACCTGCAACATTAGCAAAAATGGTGAGCTACAGGCTCAGTAAGTTCAAACATGCAAGAAATAAAATTTCTATGAATAGTACTATTCATCATAAATAGTACTATTGACCACTATTCATACGTGAATAGTAACTTTGATCACTATTCATACGTGAATAGTAAGGTTGACCACAACACTGTATCACACTAGTACATCTACCGCGATGTTAGTGCTCTCACTAACTGTCTTATGCTTAATTATGGCACAGTTTCAGTTTTAGGTCATTATCTTTGATTACGTTCTGGTTTTGAGCTCAGGTTGGCAGTACCATTTAGGTGCGTATGACTGGGAGCGGTACATTAGTGCTGACCTCCACAGCCTTAATCTCATAGCCCCGAAGGCAAAATTTTATATGACTGGGAGCGGTACATCAGTGCTGACCTCCACAGCCTTAATCTCATAGCCCCGAAGGCAAAAGTACCTCCCTGTACGGAAGGCTGGTACGCCAGAAAGTGGTTTCATTACCGACTTTTTAAAATTCTAACCCGGTGACTTCACATTGCCCCGTGGTTAGGAATGGTTCACATTTTAATTTTAGGGGAGTGAGTTTCATTAACCTCGCTCTAGTACCCGAAGCACAATTAACAATGTGTCCATTCTTAATAGTGCCCGTAGCACATTACGTCTCTCTCTCTACTCTATAATAGTGCCCGTAGTACATATGTACCTAACTTATAATTAGTACATCAAAGTTAGCAACAATAATGCTATATGTTGCAGACAGGTAAATGTCTAAACTTACCTTATCAGTCTCTTCTCTTTTCCTCTTGGATCTTTGATCGCCCTCCTTGTAGGTCGATTTTTGGATCCTACAGACAAAACCTTGTCTGTTAATTTAATTCCCATTTATAGCTTTTATTTTTCATTTAAAAGCTTAAATAAAACCTATTTATAACTTTTTAGGCTTTATTTATCATTTTCCCCATTTTTCTCAACTTTTACAAAATTACAGTTTTACCCCTGTATTTTGGTAAAATTACGATTTTACCCCTATACTTTGACAAAATTACAATTTTGCCCCTGACGGAAATTTTCCCGATCCAGACTGCATTTTTGGCCCTCAGGAACTTTTCTGACTCTTTTCTAATCATTACCGGGTTCGTTTTTATTTTATCTCTATTTTTCACTTTCCCGACTCTCGGGAAGCACTATTCGGACCCTTACGTCGGTTTAGTGATTTTCTATCGTTTCGGAGCCTCAAATGAACGTTTCACTAGTATTTAAAACGTTCATCTAGACATTCCCGACCTAGGTCTCCGAGGCTCGGGTTTTCCGTACCCGACTCGGACCTTTATTTTATTTCCAAAAACGCCCCCCCCTCGGGGTCGGTTTTTCAATTTCGCTCGCGTTTTAAATTTTAAAGGGGACGGGTCACTATTCACGAACCACCCCTTAGGTTTCCCTTATTACATTTTCCGTTAGGGACTCGGGTTTCCGTCCCGGCCCTAACTTTTATTTTTAATTTCCATTTTACCCCGAATGCCGTTTTCGAAATTTCGGCAGCATTTCGGCGTAATTTTAAGGCTTCCAGCGTTAGGTACGCCTCTAACCGTATGTACCTGCCACGTACTATACCACAACCCTATTTTATGTAAAAGTTTTCCAAACTTTTACATAAAAGCTCACAAAATTCCAATTTCACATTATCACCCACATTACAAAATTGTGCAGTTGAGTTTTATCGCTAATTGTGATAGATTGTACTCTCATGGGTTGCCGGCTTATCTCTCTCTCTTTTTTAAATCATGTCGTTTTTGGGGAAAATTTTTTTTTTCACAATTTTGCCCTTAATTTGGTTTCGGTTTTCACAATCAAACCGAACCAAATTTTGTCAAACTTTTCACCACACTTTAGGCCATTCAAATGTCATTTTTTTCAACACATTTTCAAGCCCATTTTCTTGGCATTTTCAACCAATTTCTTAGGGTTATAACCCACGGCCTCATGAATGGAAATCATACTCAACATTTTTGTTTCATGCTTTCAATTATAAATTCATCATTTGCATATTAAATTGCATGATTTCAATCAACCAAATATCACATAAACCATGCAAAATTTTTCTTCCAAACCTTTAACAAACCCCACGGCCACCTTATATAATTCACACCAAAAATTTTTTTCAAACTTTTCACAATGAAATTCATGCTTTATTCTTCACCAATTTTAAGCTTGGAAGCAAGTTAGCAATTAAACCACAACTTTTTCTCATTGGTTACTTAAGGTAACCCACGGATTTTCCCTTGAAAAACCAACAAAATTTCGGTTTTTCTTTAAACAATTTGCATGGTTTTCTTCCTTATTACATCCTTAACATAACCCAACATCAAATCCATGAAAAACAACCAAAAATTTTCCATCTTTTTCTCACTATTCACCCACGGATTTCATGAAGAAAAACCATGAAAAAATCAAGTGCAAGGGAAGTTACCTTGGTCTAATGCTTCCTTTGTCTTCAAGAAGTGTTTTGACACACTTTTTGTGAAGAAATTTTGAAGAAATCTCTTGGTTCTCCTTGGGTGGCTCACATAGACACCATGGAAATAACTTAGAAAAATTTTGTTATGGTTTTTGGCTTGAAATTTGGTTTCGGCCTTTTGTTCCTAAAGTGGCCGACTTATGCACGAAAGAAAGCCAATTAACCAATGAGAAAAAGTTGTGGTTTAATTGCTAACTTGCTTCCAAGCTTAAAATTGGTGAAGAATAAAGCATGAATTTCATTGTGAAAAGTTTGAAAAAAAATTTTGGTGTGAATTATATAAGGTGGCCGTGGGGTTTGTTAAAGGTTTGGAAGAAAAATTTTGCATGGTTTATGTGATATTTGGTTGATTGAAATCATGCAATTTAATATGCAAATGATGAATTTATAATTGAAAGCATGAAACAAAAATGTTGAGTATGATTTCCATTCATGAGGCCGTGGGTTATAACCCTAAGAAATTGGTTGAAAATGCCAAGAAAATGGGCTTGAAAATGTGTTGAAAAAAATGACATTTGAATGGCCTAAAGTGTGGTGAAAAGTTTGACAAAATTTGGTTCGGTTTGATTGTGAAAACCGAAACCAAATTAAGGGCAAAATTGTGAAAAAAATTTTTTTCCCCAAAAACGACATGATTTAAAAAAGAGAGATAGATAAGCCGGTGACCCATGAGAGTACAATCTATCACAGTTAGCGATAAAGCTCAACTGTAATAGTATTGTATGATCTCTACGAGGGACGGGCCGCCACAGTTGGTATCAGAGCGGGTTTACGGTTGGTGTAGTCTAGAATACCAACTGCTGCCACAGTTGGTATCAGAGCAAGGTTTGCGACTGATTTGGTTTTGAATACCAACTGCAGCTACAGTTGGTATATCAGAGCCTGGTTTGAGATGGGTTAAGTTTTGAATACCAACGGCTGTCACAGTTGGTATATCAGAGCAGTGTGACCATATCCTGATTTGACACTTCGCGCATCCTGCACCGCTATCCAAGTAAGTAGTTTACTTAAGTTCAATTAATTATTTTCTTATATGAAAATAATTATGTTATAGGTAGCAAGATGACCAGACCTCCATATGTGAGACCATCGCTACCACGACCGAGAGGAGTATTACGGGTATGGACGAGATCTATTGTGAGGCCGTCTATGTCCCAACGACCGGTAGTTAGACCCCCGGTACCCGAGAGACCTCCGGTACCAGTATCAGCACCAGCACTAGCGCCAGTAGATATAGTACAGCCACGACCGATACTTCATCCACCTGTAGTAGTGGACATTCCAGTTGTTGGTGGACGCCAATATATTGGAGTGAGAGTTTCGACTCGGGCAGTACAGGCATTTAGAGCTAGCAGTCCTCCGATGTTTGATGGTGGACGACAATCGATGGAGGTGAAGGACTGGCTCCATGCTATCGAGATGATTATGGTAATATGCGACATCGATCGAGATATGTGGATTCAGTTGGCTGTCAGTATGTTTCAGGGAGATGCTCGAGTATTTTGGCAGTATTGCGATCAGGAGATTTTATTAGGATTCAGTTGGGCTGAGTTATGTTAGCGGTTGGCTGATCAGTTTCCACCTAGGGATCCAACACCTGCTCCAGCACCTCCAGAGAGACGAGAGGCTGATACACCTGCGTATCCTGGATTCGATGAGGTCAGGGATTACATTCTCCAGACTGAGAGGATGGTCATGCTGTCTGGTGAGACGGTGATGTCTTACGCAGCACGATTTGAGGAGACCATCAGGAGAAGATGTCCGTTGCCCAACCTCACTGAAGCAAACTGTTGCGAGCTGTTCTGGAAAGGTTTACCCTTGGAGTTGAGACAGAGGGTAATCAAGTCGTTTCCTCCGACGCTCCAAGAGTTTGTGGTGATGATCAGGACGATTGAGAGAGAGATTCTAATCGAGCATCTGACGCAGAGTCGACGAGAGACACTGGGTCAAGATGAGATGATTGCACGCATCTTCGGACCGAGGAGAATGATGAATGATCATGAGGCCGGACCGTCTAGACCGCGAAGAGGCGATGACTCAGGACAGGGAGCATTGTCTAGGGACGGTGACGATTCAGATGATACCGACAACGATGAGGATCCGGAAGAATATCCTCTAGTCCCAGACATAGGGGATGCGTGACCAGTAGATATGTATACATGTACATAAGTAGCTATTAGAGAGAAAAGCTCTTTTGTATAAACTTGTGGCCAAAATGCATAAATGGCCGATGTATATATATGACTGGTGATGATTATGTATGACATATAAATGTTTTGTTATGAATGAAATACCAAAATGATTATATGTTATACGATGATGTGTTACAATGATGTGGCTTTACAGTACCCTAAATTTCGTAAATTGATATGATTTTACGAATGTGGTTATGGAAAAGCTAACGGTGAATTATTGTGCCATAATAGGACAATAGGCAAGATGGTGGATTTGCGTAATCGACCAGAAGGACGAGAGCGACGTCCTAATGTTATGGAGAGACTGGATCAGATACAAGCTCTGTTAGAAGCTCAGATGCAAGAAAATGCTAATCTGAGGCGACGGGTAGAGGAGCTAGAACAGAAACAAGGCTCTAAGGGTACCCAAGTAGAACAACAAGCTGAGGTAGATCCGGTTATTCCTCCAGCTGCAGTACATGAGAGAGCTCCTGAACCACAACTAGTATTAAATCTAGAACCCCTCTATGAAAGATTCAGGTGTATGAGGCCGCCAGAATTTGAAGGGTCTACAAATCCCTTAGAGGCCGAAGACTGGTTGTCATCATTGCAAGTGATCATGGAGTTCATGAACTTAACCGACCGAGAGAAGGTTGCATGTACGTCTTTTGTGCTGAGAAAAGATGCTCGATTTTGGTGGGACACTGTACGAATGAGGAGAGACGTGTCTACCATGAGTTGGGCGGAATTTCTGGAAGAATTTAACCAGAAATATTACGACCCTGCATCTCTGAGACAACAGCAGAAAGAGTTCTCAGAATTGACTCGAGGAAATATGTCGGTGAGCGAAGTTTACCGAAAGTTCGACCAGTTATCCCGTTTATGCCCTTATGTAGTCCCTACTGAGAGGGAGAAGATACAAAAAATGATCGGGATGTTCAGGCCAGAAATTGCAGCATTGGTGGATACTGGACAAGTACCGCCTACTTCTGTAGCAGATTGTGTGAGTCAGGCCATCAGAGCTGAGTTTCACGTAGCCTGACAGAAAGAGGAAAGAGAAAAACACTGGGAGGCCAAGAAGAAGGAGAGGGCTTTGGTTAAGTCTACACAAGCTGGCCAATCGAGCAAGCCAAGTCAGAATGCTAAACCAAGCCAGGGCAATAATCAGGGATCCCAGCAAAACAAGAGGAAAGGAAATTTTTCTGGAAATCGCCAGGGCAATAATCGAAACCAGCAGCGGAGAACAGCTGGTAATGCGGAATCCAACGTGCAAAATTGTCCTACATGCGGGAAGAGACATTCTGGGCAATGCAGATTTGGGCCACTTGTTTGCTACGAATGTGGAAAGGAAGGCCATTACGCCAGGAACTGTCCAAATAGGCAGGGTGGACAAGGCACTTCCCAACCGCACCAGACACGCCCACAAGCTCATTCCCTTCAGGCCAGAGTTGAAGAGTCCCCAGTAAGGCCGCAACACCAGGAGCGTGTGCCACGTGCCGATGCTCGTGTGATGGCCTACAGTAAAGAGGATGTAGAGGCAGGAACATCGAACGTGGTGACAGGTCAGCTTCCTGTCGCTAGTCATGTAGCCTCTGTACTATTCGATTCCGGTGCTACGCATTCTTTTGTTTCCTATGCATTTGCTGACAAGATAGGACTTCCTAAGGACAATATGGGAAGGGTATTTAAGACAGCTTTACCCTCTGGGGAAGTATTGTTGTCCAATTATTGGCTACCTCATGTACCAGTATATGTGGCAAATAGGGAACTATATGCAGAGTTGATCGTGATGAAGATCACGGATTATGATGTGATTCTAGGCATGGATTTCCTAGGAAAATACCGAGCTATGATCGACTGCCGAAATTGAAAGATAGTATTCCAACCTGAGGAAGAAGAGAGTTTCGAGTACGTCGACACTTCTCAAAAACCCGGGAAGATGATGATCAATTCGCTGAGAGCAAGCAAGTTAATAGTCAGTGGTTGCATGGGATATCTGGCATATGTGGTGGATACTACAGAGGAACAGAAGCTTCAACCTGAAGATGTTCCTGTGGTTAATGAGTTTCTTGATGTATTTCCAGAAGAGTTACCAGGGATACCGCCAGAGAGAGAAATCTCGTTCGAAATTGAGTTGATGCCTGGAACAACACCTATTTCCAAAGCACCATACCGCACGGCTCCAGTGGAGTTAAAGGAGCTGCAGGTACAATTAAATGAGCTTTTGGATAAAGGATTCATCAGGCCGAGTTTTTCTCCATGGGGTGCACCTGTGTTATTCGTCAAGAAAAAGGATGGAACGTTCCGGTTGTGCATTGATTATCGGGAGTTGAATAAGGTTACGATCAAAAATAGGTATCCGTTACCTAGAATTGATGACCTATTCGACCAGTTAAAAGGTGCAGCGGTATTTTCCAAGATCGATTTACGATCAGGATATCACCAGCTGAGAATTAAAGAAAGTGATATTCCTAAGACGGCGTTTAGGACTCGTTATGGTCACTACAAGTTTCTTGTGATGCCATTTGGATTAACAAATGCACCGGCAGCGTTCATGGATTTAATGAACAGAGTTTTTAAAGAGTATTTGGATAAGTTTTTCATTGTATTCATTGATGACATTCTTATATACTCGAAGAGTCATGAGGAGCACAAGGAGCATCTGAGGATCGTGCTGAATACGATAAGGAAGCATCAACTGTATGCCAAATTCTCAAAATGTGAGTTTTGACTGGATAGAGTACATTTCCTTGGACATGTTGTATCCCAGGAAGGTATTGCTGTAGATCCGACAAAGATAGATGCAATTAACCAGTGGCTTGCACCCAAGAGTGTGACGGAAATACGCAGTTTCTTGGGATTAGCTGGTTATTATCGGTGATTTGTAGAGGGATTTGCGCGATTAGCTGCACCTCTTACTGCTCTTACACGCAAAGAAAGGAAGTACGAGTGGACTATGGAATGCGAAAGAAGCTTCCAGGAGTTAAAGAGGCGACTGACAAGCGCACCAATCCTTACGCTTCCCACTGAAAGGGAGAAGTTTGTGATCTACAGTGATGCATCTAAAATAGGATTAGGAGCAGTCCTGATGCAAGATGGCAAGGTGATTGCCTATGCTTCCCGTCAATTAAAGGATCATGAAAGGAATTACCCTACACATGACCTTGAACTTGCGACAGTAGTGTTCACACTTAAAATTTGGTGACACTATCTTTATGGAGCTCAATGTCAGATTTTCATTGATCACCAAAGCCTGAAGTATTTCTTCACGCAAAAGGAGCTCAATGTGGGCGACCCCTCTAGCTTAGGTCGTCTACCTTATCTTGCTTGCTTTCTTTATTCTTTGCTTAGTCTTACTTAGCTTGCTTGTTTCTATAGCTTTCTTCTCCTTGGGGTTTAAAAGATTTGTTCTTGAAAAACTAGGAATATTTTTTTTTCTTTAACTGGAGGAAACTACTAATTCTTGAAAATTGTGTATACATAAATATATACGTACTTCTTAATACTTTTTCCCAAAATATATTTTGGAGTCTTGTTACTTTAAAGTACGTAAAAATAGAAACATACTTTTAAGCTTGTTTCACTACTTTACATACTACACTCTTGTCTTGTCTTTATACATATATCTCACTATTACACTTTCTTTCTTTTACACCTTGAGTACAGCGGAATTCTGCGAAACGGAACCATAACCCGTCCATGACATCGCTGGGATCTGCCTGCCAGTCCGCTACTCTTGCTTCATACTGCTGGTTGTTTTCCTTTATTACCTACAGCACGAATAGACTAATGAGCTAAAGCTCAGTAAGTACAAACATACATACAAGTAAATAAGCTGAATAGACCACTCTAGGGTTAGTCAACTTAGGACCAATTATTTTCTTTAGTCCTATACTACTTGTTCTTTCTATTCTATTTCTTTCTTTTCTTTGCTTTACTTCATCTGCTTAATCTTTCACTTGTGGGCCCGTGGTTGGACGTACCTAGTGCGCGCAGACCAATAGAGGATCAGGGGAGCGACCCACCGATCAACCCTAAGGTCATCTCTGGACTACTGACCTTATAGGTAGTAAGTCATGCCATAAACTACCTCATTATTAACGAGGCAGCGCCACACTTCTGGGGTGGAGGCAGGAAGTTAAGCCATAAACTACCTCATTATTAACGAGGCAGCGCCACACTTCTGGGGTGGAGACTATCTGGGAACCTCACAACTGGGGAGGCCGGTACGCCAACCTTAACTTTTAAGTCTTATTATTTGACTTAACTTATTTCTCTTTTCTATTTCTGATCTTGCTTACTATTCTCGTGAACATGTTAGTATCATGTCACAAACTGAATAGCTTAAATGTATATATATATATATAATACAACTTTATGGTAAGTCCATTCGTGAGTAGACAATTAAATGTCTGTACTTACCTTATCAATCTCTTCTCTTCTTCTCTCTAGGATCTTTGATCGCCCTCCTTGTAGGTCGATTTTTGGATCCTACAGACAAACTTTGTCTGTTAATTTCATTTCCATTTATAGCTTTTATTTTTCATTAAAAAGCTTAAATAGAACCTATTTACAACTTTTTGGGCTTTGTTTATCATTTTCCCAATTTTTCCCAACTTTTGCAAAATTACGATTTTGCCCCTATATTTTGGCAAAATTGCAGTTTTGCCCCTGACGGAATTTTATTGATCCAGACTGCATTTTTGGCCCTCAGGAACTTTTTTGACTCTTTTCTAATCATTACCGGGTTCGTTTCTATTATATTTCCACTTTTCACTTTCCCGACCCTCGGGAAGCACTATTCCGACCCTTACGTCGGTTTAGTGATTTTCTATCGTTTCGGAGCCTCAAATGGACGTTTTACTAGTATTTAAAACGTTCATCTAGACTTTCCCGACCTAGGTCTCTGAGGCTCGGATTTTCCGTACCCGACTCGGACCTTTATTTCATTTCCAAAAACGCCCCCCCTCGGGGTCGGTTTTTTTCCGTTTCACTCTCATTTTACATTTTTAGGGGACGGTCTACTATTCACGAACCACCCCTTAGGTTTTCCCTATTCAATTCTCCGTTAGGGACTCGGGTTTCCGACCCGACCCTAAACTTTTATTTTTAATTCCTATTTTACCCCGAAAGCCGTTTTCGAAATTTCGGCAGCATTTCGGCGTAATTTTAAGGCTTCCGGCGTTAGGTACGCCTCGAACCATATGTACCTGCCACGTACTATACCACAAGCCTATTTTATGTAAAAGTTTTCCAAACTTTTACATAAAAGCTCACAAATTCCAATTTCACATTTTTAACCACATTACAAAATTTTTTACAATTTTGCCCTTATTTTTGGTTTCGGTTTTCACCACCAAACCGAACCGAAATTTCTCAAACTTTTCAACCACTTGTTAGGCTATTAAATGCCATTTTTCTAACACTTTTCAAGCCCATTTTCTTGTTCTTTTCAACCAAATTTCTTAGGGTTTTACCCTTGTATAACCCACGGCCATTGAATGCTAAACATGTCAAACATTTTTGTTTCATTCTTTCAATCAAAATTTCATCATTTACATCATAAAATGCATGATTTCAATTAACCAAACATCATATGAAACATGCAAAATTTTCACCAAAACCCTAAGTAACAACCACGGCCACTTTATGTATTCCACACAATGAATTTTTTCCAAGCTTTTCATAATGAAATACAAGCTTTATTCTTCACAAAATTAAACTTAGAAAGCATGTTAACAATTAATCAAAACTTTTTCTCATTGGTTACTCGAGGTAACCCACGGATTTTCCTTTTGAAAACCAACCAAAAATTGGTTTTTCTTTAAACCAATTGCATGGTTTTCTTCCTCCTTACACCCTTAACAAAACCCATCATCAACTTAATGAAAAACACCCAAAATTTTTCCATCTTAATTCACTATTCACCCCACGGATTTCCTAAAGAAAAACCATGAAAAATTTCAATCCAAGGGAAGTTACCTTGTTCACTTTCTTCCTTTGTCTTCAAGTGATGTTTTGCCACACTTTTTGTATAGAAAACTTGAAGAAATTAATTGATTTTCCTTTGGTCACCCACGGCTCCCATGGAAGAAAAAACTTAGCAAAATTTTGTTATGTTTTGCTTGAAAATTGGCTTCGGCCACTTATCCCCCATGTTTTGCCGACTTAAGCCACCAAAAAGACCAATTAATTTGGCTTCCACCAATGAAAATTAGACACCTTTCACCCTAATACTTTCTCCATTTTTCAAAAATTAAAAAGGCATATTTTTGGCCAAATTTTGGCCTTTGGATCAAAAAGCAAATGAATCATGGCCATTCATCCTACCTAACACCAATTTCTTTCCATTTCTTAAATGGATTTATGATGTCATAATTACTAAAGTGAAAGTTGACTTTGACTTCACTATTCACATTAATTCGACTACTTTTTTGACCGATGCCGGTTCGAGTCGAAATTTTCCTGAAATCTTCCCGGCGTGTTCCTGAGGTCTCCTGTACAGTCGGATCAACTTAATCTGCTTCCGTTTGATCAAAATCAATCCCGGAAGTTTACCGTCTTTTATTGGCTCGGTTAGGGTTTTCAATGCCGGTTTTGGCACCGTTTCACCCGTTTCAACTCAGTGAATTTTTCCAACACTGAATTCTTACTCGTCAGTATTGTTAGAACATTTTAATATATTCTAAACAATACAAATACATCTATTTCACTCTTTAAATAGTACAAATTATTATATACATATATTTGTACTTTTCTTACTGTGCTCTTACTTTGACTTGCCATATTCTTATCTTTATACTGTTCAGATACCGAAACTACTCCTTTTTGAGCGTTTTGGGCCTGAATTCACTTTCTTACTCATATACTTTATTCTCTACTTATTTTTGGAGATTTTAATTTCCTCCAAAACATTTATTTATTTCTATCAACACTATAATTTGTCTAATTACAACCATAGTGTTTCTTTACATTCTTACTTACAGAACTCATAGAAAACCCTAGATTAAACTAGGTCACACCGCTAAAATTCTCTGGTCGTCACACTCAATATGCGACAAAGACGATGGTTGGAATTGGTGAAGGATTATGATTGTGAAATCCTATACCATCCAGGAAAGGCCAACCGTGTAGCGGATGCTTTAAGTAGAAAGTCTACTATATCGCACCAGCTACTGATAAACAGGCTTCCGAAGCCATTGCAGCAAGAGATAAATTCTTTGAACTTGGAGCTGATATCTGGAAGACTAGCTGCACTCCAAGTGGAATCATCGCTATTTGAGGATATAAAGGAAGCTCAGAGGTGAGATCCAATGATGACAAGTGCTCAAGAAGGAATTTCCAAGGATGGAATGATCCTTTATCAAGGAAGAATAAATGTTCCAGCTGATGAGGAACTTAGAAGACAGATCATGTCAGAAGCCCATGAGACACCCTATTCGGTTCATCTCGGAGCTAGCAAGATGTATCAGGACTTGAAGTTACAGTTCTGGTGGAAAGGGATAAAGAACGATATAGCGAAATTCGTGAGCAAATGCATGACCTATTAGAGAATCAAAGCGGAACATAAACATCTAGCAGGAAGATTAGAACCGTTGGAGATTCCTGAATGGAAATGGGAACACATTACGATGGATTTTGTAGTGGGACTCCCAAAAACCCGAGAAGGTTATGATGCCATTTGGGTTATTGTGGATAGACTGACCAAGACGGCACGGTTTATAGCTGTCAAGATGACTTTTTTGTTGGAAAAGTTTGCTCAGCTGTACGTAACCCATGTCGTCATATTACATGGAGTACCAAAATCCATTGTATCAGATCGAGATGCACGATTCACTTCGAATTTCTGGAAGTGTGTGCAAGAAGCCATGGGTACTGAATTGAGACTCAGTACGGCATTTCATTCGCAAACAGACGGACAGTCGGAGTGGACAATTCAGATGTCAGAGGACATGCTTCGAGCTTGTGTTATGGATTTTACGGGAAATTGGAACGAGAAGTTACCATTGATTGAATTCTCGTACAATAATAGTTACCAAGCTTCTATAGGCTTGGCACCTTACGAGGCTTTGTATGGACGGAAGTGTAGATCACCATTACACTGGTATGATTTGCGAGAGAAGCAGTTGCATAAGACGGACTTCATAAAAGAGACTTCCGATGCAGTTGCTAGAATTCAGCATCAAATGAAAATTGCGCAAAGCCGACAAAAGAGTTACGCGGACAAGAGGCGAAGATCCTTGGAGTTTGATGAAGGAGACTTCGTATTCCTCAAGGTATCGCCCATGAAGGGGATTATGCGGTTCGGTAAGAAGGGGAAACTGAGTCCAAGATATATTGGACCTTATGAAATTATCGAGAGCATTGGAAAGGTCGCTTATAGATTAGCGTTACCTCCAGAATTGTCGGCAGTGCATAATGTGTTTTATGTGTCGATACTGAGAAAATATATACCAGATCCGTCCCATGTGTTGAAGCATGAACCTATTCAAATACATGAGGATTTGACATATGAGGAACAACCTATTCGAGTACTAGCTCGTGAAGAGAAAGTACTGAGGAATAAGGTAATCCCACTAGTGAAGATTTTCTGGAAAAATCACAACATTGAAGAAGCTACGTGGGAACAAGAAGACGAGATGAGGAGTTTATACCCCCATTTGTTCTAATTTTCGAGGACGAAAATTTTATAAGGAGGGGTGAATGTGACAACCGGGAAATTCAGGCAATTCTCGGACGAAAATGTACAAATGTATGTATATAACAATTTGTACTATTTAAAGAGTGAAATAAATGTATTTATATTGTTTAGAAAGTATGAAAATGTTCTAACAATACTGACGAGTAAGAATTCAGTGTTGGAAAAATTCACTAAGTTGAAACGGGTGAAACGGTGCAAAACCGGCATTGAAAACCCTAACCGAGGCAATAAAAGACGGAAAACTTCCGGGATTAATTTTGATCAAACGGAAGCAATTTAAATTGATCCGACTGCACAGGAGACCTCAGGAACACGCCGGGACGATTTTGGGAAAATTTCGGCTCGAACCGGTATCGGTCAAAAAGTAGTCGAATTAATGTGAATAGTGAAAGTCAAAGTCAACTTTCACTTTAGTATTTATGACATCATCAATCAAAATTATAAATGAAAGAAATAGGGTGGTTGGTGGCATTAATGGCCATGATTCATCCACTTTTTGATCTAAAGGCCAAGATTTGGCCAAAATTCACCCTTTTTAATTTTTGAAAAATGTGGAAAGAAATGGTGATGAAAGGTGGTTAATTCTCATTAGTTTAGAGCCAAATTAATTGGCTTTCTTTCATGCATAAGTCGGCCACTTTAGGAACAAAAGGCCGAAACCAAATTTCAAGCCAAAAACCATAACAAAATTTTTCTAAGTTATTTCCATGGTGTCTACGTGAGCCACCCAAGGAGAACCAAGAGATTTCTTCAAAATTTCTTCACAAAAAGTGTGTCAAAACACTCCTTGAAGACAAAGGAAGCATTAGACCAAGGTAACTTCCCTTGCACTTGATTTTTTCATGGTTTTTCTTCATGAAATCCGTGGGTGAATAGTGAGAAAAAGATGGAAAATTTTTGGTTGTTTTTCATGGATTTGATGTTGGGTTATGTTAAGGATGTAATAAGGAAGAAAACCATGCAAATTGTTTAAAGAAAAACCGAAATTTTGTTATGGTTTTTGGCTTGAAATTTGGTTTCGGCCTTTTGTTCCTAAAGTGGCCGACTTATGCATGAAAGAAAGCCAATTAATTTGGCTCTAAACCAATGAGAATTAACCACCTTTCATCACCATTTCTTTCCACATTTTTCAAAAATTAAAAAGGGTGAATTTTGGCCAAATCTTGGCCTTTAGATAAAAAAGTGGATGAATCATGGCCATTAATGCCACCAACCACCCTATTTCTTTCATTTATAATTTTGATTTATGATGTCATAAATACTAAAGTGAAAGTTGACTTTGACTTTCACTATTCACATTAATTCGACTACTTTTTGACCGATACCGGTTTGAGCCGAAATTTTCCCGAAATCGTCCCGGCGTGTTCCTGAGGTCTCCTGTGCAGTCGGATCAATTTAAATTGCTTCCGTTTGATCAAAATTAATCCCGGAAGTTTTCCATCTTTTATTGCCTCAGTTAGGGTTTTCAATGCCGGTTTTGCACCGTTTCACCCGTTTCAACTCAGTGAATTTTTCCAACACTGAATTCTTACTCGTCAGTATTGTTAGAACATTTTCATACATTCTAAACAATATAAATACATTTATTTCACTCTTTAAATAGTACAAATTATTATATACATACATTTGTACATTTTCGTCCGAGAATTGCCTGAATTTCCCGGTTGTCACAGTGAGGACTTGTCGTAGCTATAATATACGTGCCTCGAATTTGAATTATCCTAGATCATCTCGTTAGGGGTCTAAATAGGCCGAACGGCCCTGCGCAGGTTTAAGGACCTTCCCCCATGGCGTCAACTCTGGGACGCACGCATCATTTACAATGATCGTGAACTAGAGCTCAATTATGTTCACCGGATTATTCAAAAGATGGTATTTACCAAGTTATATTATGCCATAAGTCAAAACACGTTTTAAAATACACATTTAATTACCAAATACGTTGCATGCGTTTATTTCATCAAAAACAATATAATAATTTCATAAACTAAAAATAGCATGCCATCGATAAAACAGGGAAATTTAAAACACTTGACTACTCCCAAAAAAGGCTAGAACGTTCTACCTCGATTATCGCACAAGCGTTGCAACAACGTGATCTACGAATCAAGCAAGAACGTCAAGTAAATCCTATCATCACAACATATGATCAGTCTAGGTCCAGAAATAATCATCCAATCATTTTAGTGTGCCACAAAAGATTTTAAAATGTTTAATAAACATTTGGGATTTAAAATTTATGAAAAACTCTAAGTTAAGATATTACTGGGCATGGGCAGACTGACCTAGGCTGAATGTAAAATCCATATTAATTTATTTTTCATCCCAAAAATTCTAAATTTTTAATATGTTAAACTAGACATCAGTAGCTTTAATTCCATATAATTTTTATAATTTTTGGACATCATTTGGTCATTCAACTTGGCCAAAAACCGAGGGTTGTTTTCAGGCATAAAAATCTGGGTTTCAGTTTCGGTTCAAAACCTGGCAGTTCTGTCCGCCTATCTTAGAAAAATATTTTGACTAGGCAAACGGATGAGTTTGGTTCTGAAATTTTGAAGGAATTTAGGGGACATCTTGAATTTAATTTTAGGCTCAAGAATCACTCAAAAATCGTTTTTAAAACTCAAGTCATGGCCGACACAAATTTACTGTTTATATGGTAATTTTCCGGATTTCCGTTTTTCTGTGTCCGAATTTCGATTAGCCTCAAACCAATTCAATTTTCATCCAATGATCACGAAATTTTGTGGAAAACTGTATTTATATGTCATTAACACAACCCAGGAATCAAATTGACAAAATCATAAAATCTTACACATATGATAATAGGGTTTTTGAAAAGGGGATCAATGAGGCAAAATTTTAGGGTTTGAGAGAGAAATCACACCTTGTTTATGCTGCACTATTTTTGATGTTTGGTCTCCCTTTTGGCTGAATTTGTGTGAGTGTTGGAGTCTTCAAAACAGCAGGGAAACAGTGGAGAAAACCATATAAAATTTCGGATTTGAAATCAAAAGGAAAAGGAAGGAAAAAAATTTTGATTTCTCACCTTGTTTTTGTCTCAAAGGTTGTTGAATTTTTGAGCTGCCTTTTGGTAAGTTTTGTTTGCTGTTTTGGGTGTGTTTTGGGAGAGAAAATTCAGAGAGGAGAGAGGGGAAAGCTGGCCGAATTTTTGAGGGTGAAAGGAAGGGTGAATGAGAGTTAAAAGAGGTTTTTTATACTAGGTTTTTTCTTTCCCTTTCTCTTCCTTGTTTGGCCAAAAATTGTAAGGGGCAAAAGGGAAAGTTTTTATGCTGTTTTGAGGCTAGGCTTTTCTCTCTTATTTCCCCTTAAGTGGCCAAAATTATCCCTTAGTTTTTCAGGAAAAAATAATTTGAATTTTGATTGAGTTTTGACTTAGCTTTTAATTCAATAAAATCTCCTTTATTTCCTACACTTTATGGCCAAATTTCTTCTTTATATCTAAGGAATGAAATTTGAATTTGAATCCTCCTTGGATTTGTGGAATTTAAATTTTAAATTAAATCCCAAGTGATGGCCGAATATTTTAGGGTTTCTTTTTGAAGTTCAAATTGTTGACTTTTTGAGCGGAATTTGACTAGGAAACCAACCTAGGGTTTCCAAAAGGATTTTTAATTAATTTTTGGCACACTAATTTTATTTAAATTATATATTGACCCTTAAATAAAATTTAAGGCGTCACATATGTATACTGTGCAACATCGTGTGCATGTAAGGCATACTTAACATACTGTAAAACCATCATTTTAACATCATTTTATTCATGTTGCAGGCGGAGTTATACTTATCTAATTGCAAGCACTTGTATTCGCACCTTTAGAATTTTGCAGGTTGCTACCTGTCATCAATAACGTCTCTCATTAATACCTTCTCTAAGTCACCAATACTGTTAGTGACTAAAGTAGATAATTACTTGATACCGATTGCCGTCGGCACTACTTACTCTCTATCTCAAGAGTTAACTTATTCGTATGTGGTTAATTAATTTATGGCCCCATAAATTAACTACCACATCCTTAGGCTACTTTTGCCTATACTCGTCTTTCATGTGGTACCGAGGTCCCTCGGTACCCTATTGGCCTATCTGGGAATTTGGTGTCTAATTTTCGTCACGTTTGATTAACTGTCTTCTTGACAGTTAAATCAACATTCCTCACAATGTTGCTCTGAACACGGTGCTTGACTGATTTACCGATCAGTCAACTGACCGGTTACCTCACGTTTTGGCAACTAGGTAGCCTATCGGGCTACTATGTGTAGGCTTGGTATAGTAACCGTTCGGGTTACTTTGCTTGTTTGGGTGTGGCAGCCTACCGGACTACCTTGCATTATGGTGTAGTAGCCGACTAGGCTACCTCTACCATATCTTACTAAAAACGTCCCTTGTTCTTTGTGAAATTCCTTTGAAAACTTTGTTCAAATCTAGAAATTCTTACAAAAGGATTTTTCATTTTGAAAGGGGTATGGTGTCCCCACATTTTTGAAAACGAGTCTCACCTCGCCTCGTTGGAGGATGAGGGTGTTTTTGTTGAAATCATTTCTAAGTCATTTAAAGGGAACACATTGTAAATGTGCTAAAAAAATGTGGTGTTGGACCACTTTTGAAAATAATTTGAAACTTGTTCGAAATGACTTTGTTTGAGAAATTGGCATTCATGAAACTTTTCATCCTCGACAAAATGAACAATTCTTGTGTTCATTTCGGAGCCTAATTCTAACTCTAACGGCTCCTAAATTCATCAAACCCGTGGCCTTTGTGCCCAGTTTTTATAAAAGTTCCAGTTTTACACACTTTTGAAAACAGGTCTGGTTGGGGCCCGAAACGGCCGAATTTTTAAAACCCACGCAAGTCAGTTTTAAGTTTCGTCGAGATCTAAAACTTTTGTGTTTTGACCAAATTCTGGTTCGACCTCTAAATTTTAATTAAAATCTGAGACTGTTCATTTGGTCCGGATTTGTTACTCCCAGTTTTGGACACCGAACCAAAACTAGCCGAAAAGCCTATCATACGTTCATTTTTGGCCAATGGCTATTTCATGTAAAAACGACCGTATCGAAATTTTCTTAAAACTTTATGTTTTACCAAAATCTAGATTCGGACCCTAAGTGGGTCAAACTGGCCAAAACCCGTGGCTGATCCTGGGGACAGATTTTGTGTCCAGCCACCCTCTACACACTCATGCACACACTTATCTCAAATCACTTGTAAACTAAAGTAAACACAATCACAACCACAAAAACTTTAAAAACTGAAAGCTAAGGGCTCAAATAACTTATTACAACCCATGTGCATAACCAAATACATATAAATCTCCTTTGATCAAAAACTTAAAAACAACTAACCACAAAAGATGGGGGTTTTCGGTTTATACCTTAGAGTGCTTTGATCCAAGCACAACCGGGCCAAGGGTGGCTGTCAAGGCTCCATAGAAAACAAGGAGGGTTGAGGGATCATTTGTGGTAGAATGAGAACACAAGGAAAACAAAACGTTTCTCTTAATATCCAGCCAAGATGAAAAATTACACCATAGAAAAAATTTCGGTTCTAGGGTCTTACCGAAACTACCTTGGAAGAGTACACCTCTAACAACTTGTGTAGCCAAGCTTTTGTATGAAAGTTATGTGAAAATATGGGTGGTTTAGGGGCTGAAGAAGGGTCAGATTTTCTGAAGAGAAAGGGGAGAGAAAGTTGTATTTTTCTTGAGAGTTTTTGTGAGCAAATGGGAAAAGTGAAACCTAAGGGTGGTTGCACCTTTTTATAGGCAACTCTAAGCAACTTTGCTTAACTCTAAGCCCTCTTAATTAAGCCATAATTTAGTTCAATTGGGGGACAAAAATCTGTGCTGCAGCTGTGACAACCGGGAAATTCAGGCAGTTCTCGGATGAAAAATGTACAATTGTATGTATATAACAATTTGTACTATTTAAAGAGTGAAATAAATGTATTTATATTGATTAGAATATGTGAAAATGTTCTAACAATACTGACGAGTAAGAATTCAGTGTTGGAAAAATTCACTGAGTTGAAACGGGTGAAACGGTGCCAAAACCGGCATTGAAAACCCTAACCGAGCCAATAAAAGACGGTAAACTTCCGGGATTGATTTTGATTAAACGGAAGCAGATTAAATTGATCCGACTGCACAGGAGACCTCAGGAACACGCCGAGACGATTTCGGGAAAATTTCGGCTCGACCCGGCATCGGTCAAAAAGTAGTCGAATTAATGTGAATAGTGAAAGTCAAAGTCAACTTTCACTTTTGTAATTATGACATCATAAATCTAGATTAATAAATGAAAGAAAATGGTGGTTGGTGGAATGAATGGCCATGATTCATTTAACTTTTGATCTAAAGGCCAAGATTTGGCCAAAAAAATTTCCATTTTTAATTTTTGAAAAATGGAGAAAGAAATGGTGTGAAAGGTGTCAAATTTTGATTGGTTTAGAGCCAAATTAATTGGCTTTCTTCCATGCATAAGTCGGCAAAAATTTTGGAATGAAATGGCCGAAGCTTTCAAAAGCCAAAACCAAAGAAAATTTGTTAAGTTTTTTCTCTTGGTGGGTACGTGAGCAACCAAAGAGGAACCACTTGATTTCTTCAATTTTTCTTCACAAAAAGTGTGTCAAAACACTCCTTGAAGACAAAGGAAGCATTTGACTAAGGTAACTTCCCTTGCACTTGAATTTTTCATGGTTTTTCTTCACAAAATCCGTGGGTGAATAGTGATAGAAAGATGGAAAATTTTTGGTTGTTTTCCATTGAATTGATGTTGGGTTTTGTTAAGGATGTAATAAGGAAGAAAACCATGCAAATTGTGTAAAGAAAAACTGAAATTTGGTTGGTTTTTCAAGGGGAAATCCGTGGGTTACCTTAGGTAACCAATGAGGAAACTTTATGGTTAATTGCTAATATGCTTTCTAAGCTTAATTTTGTGAAGAACAAAGCTTGTATTTCATTGTGGAAAGTTTGAAAAAAATTTCTTGTGTGAAATACATGATGTGGCCGTGGGTTGTTAATGGTTTGGAAGAAAAATTTTCATGGTTTTATGTGGTATTTGGTTGATTGAAATCATGCAATTTAATGTGTAAATGGTGGCAATGTGATTGAAAGAATGAAACAAAATTATTTGGCATGTTTTCATTCTTTGGCCGTGGGTTTTAAGTGTTTAAAAAACCCTAAGAAATTGGTTGAAAATGCAAAGAAAATGGGCTTGAAAATGTGTTAAAAATGTGACATTTGAATGGCCTAAAATGTGTTGAAAGTTTGACAAAATTTGGTTCGGTTTGGTTGTGAAAACCGAAACCAAATTAAGGGTAAAATTGTGAAAAAAAATGTTGTAATGTGGGTGATAATGTGAAATTGGAAAATTGTGGGCTTTTATGTAAAAGTTTGGAAAACTTTTACATAAAATAGGCTTGTGGTATAGTACGTGGCAGGTACATACGGTTCGAGGCGTACCTAACGCCGGAAGCCTTAAATTTACGCCGAAATGCTGCCGAAATTTCGAAAACGGCATTCGGGGTAAAATAGGAATTTAAAATAAAAGTTAGGGCCGGGACGGAAACCCGAGTCCCTAACGGAAAAGTGAATAAGGAAAATTTAAGGGGTGGGTCGTGAATAGTAACCCGTCCCCTTAAAAATGAAAAACGCGTGTGAGATTGAAAAACCGACCCCGGGGGGGGCGTTTTTTGAAATGAAATAAAGGTCCGAGTCGGGAACGGAAAACCCGAGCCTCGGAGACCTAGGTCGGGAAAGTCTAGATGAACGTTTTAAATACTAGTGAAACGTCCATTTGAGGCTCTGAAACGATAGAAAATCGCTAAACCGACGTGAGGGTCGGAATAGTGCTTCCCGAGGGCCGGGAAAACAAAAAGTGGAAATAAAATAGAAACGAACCCGGTAATGATTAGAAAAGAGTCAGAAAAGTTCCTGAGAGCCAAAAATGCAGTCTGGATCAATAAAATTCCGTCAGGGGCAAAACTGCAATTTTGCCAAAATATTGGGGTAAAATCGTAATTTTGCAAAAGTTGGGGGAAAACGGTGAAAATAATAAATAAAACCTAAAAAGTTATAAATAGGTTTTATTTAAGCTTTTTAATGAAAAATAAAAGCTATAAATGGGAAAGAAATTAACAGACATAGTTTTGTCTGTAGGATCCCAAAATCGGCCTACAAGGAAGGCCATTCAAGATCCAAGAGGGAAAAAGGAAAGAGGCTGATAAGGTAAGTTCAGACATTTACCTGTCTGCAACATATAGCAATATTGTGCTAACTTTAATGTACTAACTATAAGTTAGGTACATATGTGCTACGGGCACTATGATAGAATAGAGAGCGAGACGAAATGTGCTACGGGCACTATAAGAATGGGACACATGGTTAATTGTGCTTCGGGCACTAGAGCGAGGTTAATAAAACTCACTCACCTAAAATTAAAATGTGAACCATTCCTAACCACGGGACAATGTGAAGTCACCGGGTTAGAAGTGTAAAAAGTCGGTAATGAAACCACTTTCTGGCGTATCAGCCTTCCGTACAGGGAGGTATATTTTTGCCTTCGGGGCTATGAGACTAAGGCTGTGGAGGTCAGCACTGATGTACCGCTCCCAGTCATATAAAATTTTGCCTTCGGGGCTATGAGATTAAGGCTGTGGAGGTCAGCACTAATGTACCGCTCCCAGTCATGCACACTTAAATGGTACTGCCAACCGAGCTCAAAACCAGAACATAATTAAAGATAATGACCTAAAACTGAAACTGTGCCATAATTGAGCATAAGACAGTTTAGTGAGAGCACTAACATCGCGGTAGATGTACTAGTGTGATACAGTGGTGTGGTCAACCTTACTATTCACGTATGAATAGTGGTCAAAGTTACTATTCACGTATGAATAGTGGTCAAAGGTACTATTTATGATGAATAGTACTATTCATAGAAATTTTATTTCTTGCATGTTTGAACTTACTGAGCCTGTAGCTCACCATTTTTGCTAATGTTGCAGGTAAGCGACCAGCTCAGTAGCTTATTTGACTGGATGCGGACGGGATGGCGCGTGTCAAATGGGATAACTGGGCGAGGGATATGGTACTGCCAGAGTCTTGCCGCTGAGCGTTAAAGTGAAGAAAAAAAAAGGAGAAACAGTTCTTTTGTAATTATATATATTTTACAAAAGTACTGTATTATTTATATTACTTTGTACTTATCAACAAAGTAAATAGTGGAAAAAGATTTCATATGATGTTTAAAGAAAAAAAAATTTTCCCAAAAACGTCATGATTTAAAAAGAGTAGAGAGATAAGCCGGCGACCCATGAGAGTACAATCTATCGCAGTTAGCGATAAAGCTCAACTGTAATAGTATTGTATGATCTCCACAAGGGGCGGGCCGCTACAGCAGCCCTGGAAATTTCGGAGCCATGATGGAGGGTGAAAGGGAGCAAGTTTGCATTAAATGGTCATGGTCCTCTTGTCCTTAAAACCCCATATTTTTAATCTAAAAACTCCAACACATCCCTTGATTTAAGGGATCACTTTCAGCTGGTTTTGCAGCTGGTTTTGTAGCTGTTTTCCTAACCAAAGGGGGCATGGTTTGGTTGGGGTAAAAGTCCAACCGAATCGGTTCTGTGCAGTCTAGTTTTCTACTACGTTTTTCAGCCCTTTCTCGGCAATGTTCTAATTTTCATCCAAAAATTGGATTTTCTAAATCTGATTTTTGTACTGACGATTTCTAATTGTTTTATACTGTCTAAGAGCCCATTCTATGCCAAATCACTATTCATTTCCTATACTGCGGTAGTGTCTACACTGTTTTGTCCTTTCACACGCAACCCGAGGCGTTCCTAGGTGAAATTTCAAACGCAGTCTCTCTTGACTAATTCGGACGTTCTGATTTCAATTTTATCAGTCATATGTCCGTCTGAGGTCGTCTGGACCTGTTTTCAGGATCTGTGGGGTCCCACCTCGAAAAACGTGTCAGGTGTCTGTTTGACCAATTTGGGCGTCCTGAGTCTAGATATATCAGTTTTAAGTCAAACCAAGGCCGTCTTGGCCAGTAACTTGACACTGCGTCTTGCACTATTCACTATTCACTATTCATTATTCACTATTCATGGTTCACTGTTCTCTGTTCTAACTGACTAGTCTGAGTGTTCTGACTCTGATTTTATCAGTCTCTGGGTGAGAAGAGGTCATCCAGACCATTTTCTCGATACTGTACCCTACTAGGGGGATTCTCGTTGTTGTGCTCAGACGTTTGATCTGAGTTTTTCAGTGATCTGCTCACCAGTCTTGTGTCAGGAAATGGTCATCCGGACCAGTTTCATGACACTGTGTATCTCATACTCTTATACACATAACAGGGTAGATCGGGTTCTCTGTCGGTTACCCCTTTTCACTGTATGAATAGTAATAAATAGTACTGCACCTGTTTAGTCTATTCAACTGGAATTTATGCTACATTTATCAACTTAATTACTCATTTCATAGTAATTAGGTTTCACGCATTACGAGAGTCTTCAAATTGGCTCTCTGCTCAGTACACGGCTTTCTACAAGGGTTCTAACACGGGCGTGTATGGTTTGAGCACGGGCGTGTACTAGCTAGGTTTTCTCAACACGACCGTGTCTTGGACCATGCTCACTTACCCGAGTGGTACACGGCCACTTACTCAGCCGTGTACCTGACCATATAAAACTACACAGCCATGTTAACTCACACGGCCTCTCTCATAAAACAATCCGATCAGTACATGGTTTCTTACATGACCATGTACCTGACCGTGTTCGATGTATTTGGACTAAAAATGCATCAAATTATTCCTTAGCTTCTCATTGAATAATTTACTGAGTTACAGGGATGGGGTGGTCCTTACATTTTCTTTTTCCGACATTTCATTCATTTTACTCTCTTTTTTTTCTTTTCTTTTTACAATTTGAATACAAATTACATATAAATCATTCCAATACATAAATAAGGAATGAAGGGAAATGAAATTACTATCGAAATCGTCCCGTCGGCGATCGGACGAACTGTTCAGTCTCGACCGCGTAAACTTTTTATCTCTGTTCTTCATGTTCGAAATCCTGGTTGGCAATTCTAATGCCACGGATGTGTCCAGAACGTCGAAAATAGGCCAACGGGCCACTCTTCATTTTTTCGCCCCCGGGTCGCCGTTGAAGGGCGTTGACCAGTGGCGAACGGCAGTGGTGCGAACAACGGAGGTGTCCACCTTGAAGATCTCGACGAGAGGTGTCCATTGGTGGTGTCAATTTCACCATTGGAGGCTTCGATCATCGACAATCGGCCTCGAAAACTTAACCCACGGCGGTGGCGTTGAATCTCCGTCGTGCCGGGGTTGTTGCCCGAAATTGTTTGAGGGCTTTTGCTCTACGCATCACTCTGAGTCTTTTGGTACCAACCACGTCACTCAACTCCGGAATCGACAGATTCCATGCGGCTTCACGGTGGCGACGGCGCGATGTTGGGCGGCGCAATCCGGTGACTGTTGAGCCAAAATGAAGCTTGGGTTTTGTTCTACTCTTCACCACGATTCTTTTGGGACTGGAATCGTGTCGATCGGAGGTTGGACGGCAAAGATACGGCCGTTTGAAATTTCCAGCCGCCGACGGCTTCGGGCGGCGCGTGCGGCATTCTCCTGCGTCGATTCCGTCGATTCAGCACACTGTTGGACTCAGCTCGTCGAGAGCTTTCCAATGAGACCAGCGGTGTCCAAAACGGACACCGTTTTTGATGCTCAGTCACTGTTCACTTTTGGGATTATGTGTGGGGAAAAATTATAGAAAAGGGAAATTATAGGACCTTTTATGCATTTTCGACCTTTTATACACTTTTTGTCCAAAATTTCAACATGAGCTATCCTAACTAATTTGGGCATGCTGAACCCAAATATATCAGTTTCGTTTTCATCTAAGATCATTTCGACCAGTTTCCGGTACTGCGAATTCCCGGTCAAAAATTACCTTTGTGCTCAATTAACTAATTTGAGCATTCTGATAGGCTATACCGACTAATTTGGGTGTGCTGAACCCAAATTTATCAGTTTTATCTTCATCCGAGGTCATTTTGACTAGTTTTCTGGTACTGCATATTTCCCTGTGAAAATTTACTTTTCGTGCTCAAATGACTAATTTGAGCATTCTGAATCTAAATATATTAATTTTAGGTCAAGAAGAGGTCATCTAAACCAATTTCTCAATACTGTGTGTAATAAACACACGCACTCACGTCTAAAATCACTACTATCAGTCTACTAGGGTTTACAGTTCACTGTTTTTCCCCAGCTCAATTCGGCATGCTTTTACATCACCGAATTCTTAATTTGTAATATCGTTAGAACATTTTATCTCGTTCTACACATTATTAATCATACATTTCACATTTTAAACATGAAATTCATCATGTACATGCAATTTACCATATTCCGAGAATAGTAAAATTTCCCGGTTATTACATTCACTCCTCCTTATAAAATTTTCGTCCTCGAAAATTTAGCACAAGTGAGGGTACAACGTTCTCGTTTCATCTTTCCGAGCAAAATCTGAACAAGTTGCTCTTCATATGTCAGGTCCTCTTGAATCTGAATCGATTCGTACCTCAATACACGAGATGAATTCGATACCTATTTCCTTAGCATACATTCGTGAAAAACACTATGTATTGCTGACTGTTCTGATGGTAGTACCAATTTATAGATAACATTTTCAACACGTTCAAAAATTTCATAGGGTCCAATATATCTTGGACTTAATTTTCCTTTCTTATCGAACACATTATTCCCTTCATTGGGAACACTTTTAAAGAATGTGAAATCCCTTTCATTAAACTCTAGGGATCTGTGACAACCGGGAAATTCAGGCAATTCTCGGATGAAAATGTACAAATGTATGTATATAACAATTTGTACTATTTAAAGAGTGAAATAAATGTATTTATATTGTTTAGAATATATGAAAATGTTCTAACAATACTGATAAGTAAGAATTCAGTGTTGGAAAAATTCACTGAGTTAAAACGGGTAAAACGGTGCAAAACCGGCATTGAAAACCCTAACCGGAGCAATAAAAGACGGAAAACTTCTGGGATTAATTTTGATCAAACGGAAGCAATTTAAATTGATCCGACTGCACAGGAGACCTCAGGAACACGCCGGGACGATTTCGGGAAAATTTCGGCTCGAACCGGCATCGGTCAAAAAGTAGTCGAATTAATGTGAATAGTGAAAGTCAAAGTCAACTTTCACTTTAGCATTTATGACATCATAAATCAAGATTAATAAATGAAAGAAGTAAGGTGGTTGGTGGAATTAAAGGCCATGATTCATCCACTTTTTGATCTAAAGGCCAAGATTTGGCCAAAAATTACCCTTTTTAATTTTTGAAAAATGGGGAAAGAAATGGTGTTGAAAGATGTCAAATTTTCATTGGTTTAGAGCCAAATTAATTGGCTTTCTTTCATGCATAAGTCAGCAACATTTTGATAAAGTGGCCGAGACATTATTTTCAAAGCAAAAACCAAAGACAAAAACTTCTAAGTATCGTCCATGGGGGAGCCGTGAGTGACCAAGGGAAACCAAGCTTTTTCTTCAAAATTTCTTCACAAAAAGAGTGCCAAAGTGTTCCTAGAAGACAAAGGAAGCATTAGACCAAGGTAACTTCCTTTTGCACCAAATTTTTCATGGTTTTTCTTCATAAAATCCGTGGGTGAATAGTGAGAAAAAGATAGAAAATTTTTGGTTGTTTTCCATTGAATTGATGTTGGGTTATGTTAAGGATGAAATAAGGAAGAAAACCATGTAATTTGTTTAAAGAAAAACCAAATTTTTGTTGGTTTTTCAAGGGTAAATCCGTGGGTTACCTTGAGTAATCTATGAGAAAAATTTATGGTTTAATTGTTAACTTGCTTCCAAGTTTAATTTGGTGAAGAATAAAGCTTGTATTTCATTGTGGAAAGTTTGAAAAAAAATTTTGGTATGCATTTTCATAAGGTGGCTGTGGGGTTTCCTAATGGTTTGGAAGAAAATTTTGCTTGATTTATGTAGTATTTGGTTGATTGGAATTATGCATTTTAATATGCAAAAGATGAATTTATAATTGAAAGAATGAAACAAAAAGAATTGGCATGTTTTTCATTCAAAGGCCGTGGGTTATAACCCTAGGAAATTTGGTTGAAAATGCCACGAAAATGGGCTTGAAAATGTGTTAAAAATATAACATTGAATGGCCTAAAGTGTGGTGAAAGTTTGACAAAAATTTGGTTCGGGTTGATTGTGAAAACCGAAACCAAATTAAGGGCAAAATTGTGAAAAATTTTTTGTAATGTGGGTGATAACGTGAAATTGGAATTTTGTGAGCTTTTATGTAAAAGTTTGGAAAACTCTTACATAAAAATAGGCTTGTGGTATAGTACGTGGCAGGTACATACGGTTCGAGGCGTACCTAACGCCGGAAGCCTTAAAATTACGCCGAAATGCTGCCGAAATTTCGAAAACAGCATTTGGGGTAAAATGGAATTAAAAATAAAAGTTAGGGCCGGGACGGAAACCCAAGTCCCTAACGGAAAATTGAATGAGGGAAACCTAAGGGCTGGTTCGTGAATAGTAACCCGTCCCCTTTAAAATTTAAAACGCGAGCGAAATTGAAAAACCGACCCCGAGGGGGGGGGCGTTTTTGGAAATGAAATAAAGGTCTGAGTCGGGAACGGAAAACCCGAGCCTCGGAGACCTAGGTCGGGAAAGTCTAGATGAACGTTTTAAATACTAGTGAAACGTCCATTTGAGGCTCCGAAACGATAGAAAATCGCTAAACCGACGTAAGGGTCGGAATAGTGCTTCCCGAGGGTCGGGAAATTGAAAAGTGGAAGTAAAATAAAAATGAATCCGGAAATGATTAGAAAAGAGTCAGAAAAGTTCCTGAGAGCCAAAAATGCAGTCTGGATCGGGAAAATTTCCGTCAGGGGCAAAATTGTAATTTTGCCAAAGTATAGGGGCAAAATCGTAATTTTGCCAAAATACAGGGGCAAAATCGTAATTTTGCAAAAGTTGAGAAAAATGGGGAAAATGATAAATAAAGCCTAAAAAGTTATAAATAGGTTTTATTTAAGCTTTTAAATGAAAAATAAAAGCTATAAATGGGAATGAAATTAACAGACAAGGTTTTGTCTATAGGATCCAAAAATCGACCTACGAGGAGGGCGATCAAAGATCCACGAGAGGAAAAGGAAAGAGGCTGATAAGGTAAGTTCAGACATTTACCTGTCTGCAACATATAGCAATATTGTGCTAAATTTAATGTACTAACTATAAGTTAGGTACATATGTGCTACGGGCACTATTATAGAGTAGAGAGAGAGACGTAATGTGCTTCGGGCACTATAAGAATGGGACACATGGTTAATTGTGCTTCGGGCACTAGAGCGAGGTTAATAAAACTCACTCAACTAAAATTAAAATGTGAACCATTCCTAACCACGGGACAATGTGAAGTCACCGGGTTAGAATGTTAAAAAGTCGGTAATGAAACCACTTTCTGGCGTACCAGCCTTCCGTATAGGGAGGTACTTTTGCCTTCGGGGCTATGAGATAAGGCTGTGGAGGGCAGCACTAATGTACCGCTCCCAGTCATGCGCACTTAAATGGTACTGCCAACCTGAGTTCAAAACCAGAACGTAATCAAAGATAATTACCTAAAACTGAAACTGTGCCATAATTGAGCATAAGACAGTTTAGTGAGAGCACTAACATCGCGGTAGATGTACTAGTGTGATACAGTGTTGTGGTCAACCTTACTATTCACGTATGAATAGTGGTCAATGGTACTATTTATGATGAATAGTACTATTCATAGAAATTTTATTTCTTGCATGTTTGAACTTACTGAGCCTGTAGCTCACCATTTTTGCTAATGTTGCAGGTAAGCGACCAGCTCAGTAGCTTGTTTGACTGGATGCGGACGGGATGGCGCGTGTCAAATCGGATAACTGGGCAAGGGATATGGTCCTGCTAGAGTCTTTCCGCTGAGCGATAAAAAGGGAAGAAAAAAAAAAAGAAACAGTCTTTTGTAATGTTATATATTTACGAAAGTACTGTAATATGTAAATTACTTTGTACTTGCTAACAAAGTAAATAGTGGGAAATGTTTACATGATGTTTAAAGAAAAAAAAAATTTCCCCTAAAAACGTCATGATTTAAAAAGAGAGAGAGATAAACCGGCGACCCATGAAAGTACAATCTATCGCAGTTAGCAATAAAGCTCAACTGTAATAGTATTGTATGATCTCTACGAGGGGCGGGCCGCCACAGGATCTTCAGCATTTATCTGCATAATTCTTCTGCCGACTTTGTGTGATCTTTCTTCATCGCTGTATTTTCACAATTACATCCGATGTTTCTTATACGAAATCGGTCTTGTGCCACTGTTTCGCTCGCAGGTCATACCAATAGGTAAGCGATCTGCACTTTCGTCCATAGAAAGCTTCACAGGTTACCATTTCTATAGAAGTTTGGTAGCTATTGTTGTACGAGAATTTCCTCTAGCAGTAACTTCTTGTTCCAATTCTTAGGAAATCCATCACTTAGACACGAAACATGTCTTCTAGTGTTCGAATAATTCGCTCAGATTGATCTTAATCTAGGGATGAAAAGTTGTACTAAGACGCAATTTCATTCCGATAACTCCTTGTACACACTTCCAAAAATTCGAAGCGAATTGTGCATCTAAATTGAATATGACAAACTTGAAACACCATGTTATCTGACAACATGGTTTACATAGAAATTTGCTAACTTTTCCAGTGAAAAGTCATTTTCACTACTATGACTCTTGCTGTTTTCATCAATCTATCCACCATAGTTCAGATGGCGTTATACCCCCCTTGGGTCCTTGATAATTCCACTACAAAATTCATCGTAATATGTTCCCACTTACGTTTGGAAACTTCCAATGATTCCAGTTTTCCACTGGGATGTTTATGTTCAGTCTTGACCTTCTGACGGTCATGCATCGGTTCACAAATTTTACGCTTTCATTCGTCGTCTCTTTCCACCAGAATTGCAATTTTAATTTCTGGTATACTTCACTCATTCCGAAATGCACTGAATATGGCATTTTATGGGCTTTTGCCATACTTCACCTCATTAATCCTTCATTAGTTGGAATATGAATTCCTCCTTAATGTAAGATCATTCCACCCTTGGAAATCCCTTCTTGATAACTTATTAGATTTGATCTTGCTTCAGAGTCCTTTTAGTGTCTTCGAGTAGTGATGACTCTGATTGGAGTATAGCTAACCTTTCAGATATCAGCTCCAACTCCAATGAGTGTATCTCTTGTCATAATTGTTTTGCTAGTTTTCCTTTTGGGTACTGATACGGAATGGTAGATTTTTTGCTTAAGGCATCCATCACACGGTTGATTGATTTTTTTCTGGGTGGTAGAGGATCTCACAGTTGTAATCCTTTACCAACTCCAAACATCTTCTTTGCCACATATTCAGATTCTCTTTCGATACATCGCAATATATCACGAATTTCTCCCTTTTAGTGAGAAGCGTGTGAATTGGCACGCTTGTTAGTCAATTTTTCAATTCTCGAAAACTCTTTTCGCATTTTTCAGTCTACTCATATTACCTCTCCTTGCGCGTAATTATCGTGAGAAGTGCCGCTAGTCGTGCGAAACTTTCTACAAGTCTTCTATAGTTGCCAGCCAAACCTAAGAAATTCCGTATTCCCATTACAGTCTTAGGTGTAGGCAATTTGTTAATCATCTCCCCTTGACAGGATCCACAACGATTCCTTGTTTAGGGACTACGTGTCCCAGAAAATGCACTTTATCTAGTCAAAATTTGCACTTGGAGAATTTTGCATAGGGTCGGTGCCGTCTCATAATGTGCAAAGCAGTTCTCAAATGCTCTTCATACTCCTTATGAGTCTATGAATATATAAGTATGTCATCGATAAACACAATGACAGTTTATCTAGAAATTCCTTGAACACTTAGTTGATGGTATCTTAATCATAAATTAGTCTTAGAGAATACTGCCACACCTTTGAAAATGGGTGCAGTTCTTTGCATGAGCTTGATTTCAAAGGAAATTTCTTGTTCAGACGACAATTCAAGTAATTCCTCGAAGAAAATGTCGAGAAATTCTTGGACCATAAGAACATTCTATGGTTGAAGCTTCTGTTCCTCTATTACATCTGCCACATAGGCCAAATATCCAATTCAATCATTGGACATTAGCTTACTTACACTTCATGAGCTAATTATCATCTTCCTTGATTTACATGATGAATCCACGTATTCAAAGCTTTCTTTGTCGTCTAGTCGAAATACTATCTTTCTGTTTTGACAATCAACTATGGTTTGATATTTCCCTAGGAAATCCATTCCTAGGATTATGTCACAATCAACTAACCTTATAATAATCGATTCTGTCACTATGTTTGACATTCCTACTTTCGCATCCTCCTTAGTGTACGCCAAGACACTAGCATTGGCACGTGGCATGCGTTCTTGTCTTTCCAGTACTACCAATGATCTTTCAAATCTAGCCTATAACACATGGGCTTGGGACATTGTTGCTGTGGTTAAAACGTTTCCTATGCATTCTACCGATTTGTGAGATAGTTTCTGGCATAATCGCCTTCTTTTCCCACATTGCTAACATGCACTGGGGCCAATGCCCCTTCTCACTTGTAGTGCAACTGGATACATCTGATCCTATATTATTGGTCAGCTTCCTTTGCTGCCTTCTATTATCCCAGGTTAGGTTTTCATTTTCCTGAAATATTTGCCTTTTCCTTTATTCTACGACTGTAGGCCTGGAGCGTTAAACTGTCCTGGCCTAACATTCTGATTAGGTTTACTGCTTTGGCCAATTTAGGTTCCAACTTGGGAAAAATTTACTCAAAGTCCTTTCCCTCTTCTAGGTTTCTCAGACTTTTCCTTTTTTTTTTTTTCTTTCTATCTAGCCCGCTGGTATTTAACCTGCCGAGCGCGACTGACGCAGTCTGTCACTGAAGGTGGTAGTATTAGACCACTATCCACCAAAACAAAGATCTCTGGTCGGAACATTCCAATCATTCTCTGTATCTTTTCCCTCTAAATAATTACCACGTAAAGGCATCATTTGGATAATTAATCAATTTTTGATGCTCTTCACTCACTGATACATTTCCTTGCTTTAATGCGGCAAACCTTTTTTTTGTTACGGTTTCCGTGATGCAGGATCATAATATATCTAATGAAATTCAACCAGAAATTCATTTTAGTTCACAGTAGTCTCATCTCTCCTCATTCTGATAATGTTTTATCAGAACTTAGCATCCTTCATCAGAACAAAGGACGTACGCAGAATCTTCTCCTTGCACTATCAAGTTTATGGAGTCTCAAATAATCTATATAGAAGAAAATCATTCCTCTGCTTTCAAAAGATCTGTAGAGCCCTCAAATTCTTGAGGCTTTATTCTACGGAATCGCTCATATAATAGCTCTTGATTTACTATTGACCGTAGTTCCTGTATCCTTTTAGGAATAGCGATAATGTACTACCTATTCAACTGTAAGGGCCAGTGGTGGCTGAACCTCCTCAGCACCCTGCCTAGGTTCTATCTCATCTAAACACTGTCTTAATTCAGCGTTTTCTTGCATCTAGACCTCTAAAAGGCCTTATAATTTTTCCACCCTTTTTGACAGGGTGAGACATTCACTCATACTTTCTTGACCACATGTATTCACCATATTTTTTATTTCCCTATAATCGTTTGAAAATCAATAATTAGATTTTCAATGTATATATATATTTCACAAAATTTTAAGATTTCCCGAAATTCAGAGAAACCATAATGCCATATCATCGTAAGGCATTATTATAACTCGTTTTATAACGTTCACATACATATCAAAATTAAGGCCTTGTATAAACAACAGTGTGATAACCGGGAATTTTAGATTCTCGAATTATATTAAAAATTGTATGTAAATAACAATAGTAATGAATAAAATGTGAAAAAGTTGTATTTCAATACTGTTATGAATAGTGTAAAATATTCTGACAGTGTTAAAGTGGGTGAGTTAGGGGATGGAAAATCCTACCGGACATAATTGGGTTAGACGGTTCGAAATCAGAACCGAAAACCCTAGAGAGTGCATTAAAATGTACTAAAATAATAAAAATTTACGGTAGAGAATTCTGATCAAACGGAAGCAAAATAAGACAAACCGACTGCACGAGAGGCGTTAAGAACTCGCCTACGCGATTTCGGTAAAGTTCTGTACGGATCGGATAACAGTCAGAAATTGAATACGAATTAATTAGAGATTAATATGAATAGTTGATGACATCACTATGATGATGTCATAAAGCAAATTAATTTTTCATCAAATTAGAAAACTTTTGAAAGGTGTATGGCTAGGATTAGTTTGCTTTTTGATCAAAGGCCAAGATAATGCCAAAATTCACTTGGAAAAAAATTAAAAAAATTTAGGGCATTTTGTTGAAAGGCCATTCTGCGACAACCAGGAAAATAAGGCATTCTCGGAAGAAAATGTACAAATGTATGTATATAACAATTTGTACTATTTAAAGAGTGAAATAAATGTATTTATATTGTTCAGAATATATTAAAATGTTCTAACAATACTGACGAGCAAGAATTCAGTGTTGGAAAAATTCACTGAGTTGAAACGGGTGAAACGGTGCCAAAAACGGCATTGAAAACCCTAACCGGGATAATAAAAGACAGAAAACTTCCGAGATTAATTTTGATCAAACGGAAGCAGTTTAAATTGATCCGACTGCACAGAAGACCTCAGGAACACGCCGGGACGATTTCAGGAAAATTTCGGCTCGAACCGGTATCGGTAAAAAAGTAGTCGAATTAATGTGAATAGTGAAAGTCAAAGTCAACATATGCTTTAGCATTTATGACATCATAAATCCATTTAATAAATGGAAGGAAAATGGTGGTTGGTAGAATTAATGGCCATGATTAAGTTGTCTTTTTGATCTAAAGGCCAAGATTTGGCCAAAAATTCACCATTTTAATTTTTGGAAAATATGGAAAGAATTAGGGTGAAATGTGGTGATTTTTGATTGGTGGAAAGCCAAATTAATTGGCTTTTTGGTTGGTTAAGTCGGCAAAACTTGAACAAAAGTGGCCGAGACAATTTTTCAAGCCAAACATAAGAGGAAAAATTTTCCTAAGTATTTCCATGGTGGTACCGTGACCAACCCAAGAGGAACCACTTGATTTCTTCAATCTTTCTTCACAAAATTGGTGTCAAAACTTTCATTGAAGCCTAAGGAAGCAAGTGAACAAGGTAACTCTCTTTGGATTGAATTTTTTCTTGATTTTTCTTCAAGAAATCCGTGTGATGAATAGTGGAAAAGATGGAAAAATTTTTGGTTGTTTTCATTTATTTGGTGCTTGGGTTTTGTTAAGGGTGTAATTAGGAAGAAAACCATGTATTTGGTTTAAAGAAAAACCAAATTTTGGTTGGTTTTCCAAGGGTAAAACCGTGGGTTACCAAGAGCAATCAATGGGAAATTTTTATGGTTTAAGTGTTAACATGCTTTAAATTACATTTTGGTTAAGTATAAAGCATGATTTACATTATGGAAAGCTTGAAAAAAAATGTGGTGTGAACTTACCCTATAATGGCCGTGGGTTAATTAGGGTTTGGTGGAAAATTTTGCATGGTTTTGTTGATGTTTGGATGATTTAAAATCATGCATTTTATAATGTAAATGATGGAATTGTGATTGAAAGCAAGAAAAGAAAATTTGGGGTATGTTTTCCTTAGTGTGGCCGTGGGTTATGTGAGAATAAAAACCCTAGGAATTGTGTTGAAAAATGCAATGAAATTTGCTTGAAAATGTGCTAAAAAAATGACATTGGAATCGCCAAAATTTGGTGGGAAAATTGACAAATTTTGGTTAGGTTTTGATTGTAAAAACCGAGACCAAAACTAAGGGCAAAATTGAAAAAAAATTTTGTGTAATGTGGTTCAAAATGTGAATTTGAATTTTGTGAGCTTTTATGTAAAAGTTTGAAAAACTTTTACATAAAATAGGCTTGTGGTATAGTACGTGGCAGGTACATATAGTTCGAGGCATACCTAACGCCGGTAGCCTTAAAATTACACCAAAATACTGTCGAAATTTCAAAAACGGCATTCGGGGTAAAATGGAAATTAAAAATAAAAGTTTGGGGTCGGGTCGGAAACCCGAGTCCTTAACAAAAAATTAAATAAGGGAACCCAAGGGGTGGTTCGTGAATAGTAACCCGTCCGCTTGAAAATGTAAAACGCGAGTGAAATTGAAAAAAAACGACCCGAGGGGGGGCGTTTTTGGAAATGAAATAAAGGTCCGAGTCGGGAACGGAAAATCCGAGCCTCGGAGACCTAGATTAGGAATGTCTAGATGAACGTTTTAAATACTAGTGAAACGTACATTTGAGACTCCGTAACGATAGAAAATCACTAAACCGACGTAAGGGTCGGAATAGTGCTTCCCGAGGGTCGGGAAAGTGAAAAATGGAAATAAAATAGAAATGAACCCGGTAATGATTAGAAAAGAGTCAGAAAAGTTCCTGAGAGCCAAAAATGCAGTCTGGATTGAGAAAATTCCGTTAGGGGCAAAATTTCAATTTTGCCAAAATATAGGGGCAAAATCGTAATTTTACAAAAGTTGAGAAAAATGGGGAAAATGACAAATAAAGCCTAAAAAGTTATAAATAGGTTTTATTTAAGCTTTTTAATAAAAAAATAAAAGCTATAAATGGAAATAAAATTAACAGACAAGGTTTTGTCTGTAGGATCCAAAAATCGACCTACAAGGAGGGCGATCAAAGATCCAAGAGAGAAAGAGGGAAGAAACTGATAAGGTAAGTTTAGACATTTACCTGTCTGCAACATATAGCATTATTATTGCTAACTTTGATGTACTAACTATAAGTTAGGTACATATATGCTACGGGCACTATTATATAGAGAGAGAGACGTAATGTGCTACGGGCACTATTGAGAATGGACACATTGTTAATTGTGCTTCGGGCACTAGAGCGAGGTTAATGAAACTCACTCCCCTAAAATTAAAATGTGAACCATTCCTAACCACGGGACAATGTGAAGTCACCGGGTTAGAATTTTAAAAAGTCGGTAATGAAACCACTTTCTGGCGTACCAGCCTTCCGTACAGGGAGGTACTTTTGCCTTCGGGGCTATGAGATTAAGGCTATGGAGGTTAGCACTGATGTACCGCTCCCAGTCATGTACTATTTTGCCTTCGGGGCTATGAGATTAAGGCTGTGGAGGTCAGCACTAATGTACCGCTCCCAGTCATGCGTACTTAAATGGTACTGCCAACCTGAGCTCAAAACCAGAACATAATGAAAGATAATTACGTAAAACTGAAATTGTGCTATAATTGAGCATAAGATAGTTTCGTGAGGGTACTAACATCGCGGTAGATGTATTATTGATATACTGTGTTATGGTCAAAGTTACTATTCACCTATGAATAGCAATCAAAGTTACTATTTATATATGAATAGTGGTCAACGATACTATTGATGATGAATAATACTATTCATAGAAGTTTTATTTCTTGTTTGTTTGAACTTACTGAGCCTGTAGCTCACCATTTTTGCTTATGTTGCAGGTAAGCGACCAGCTCAGTAGCTTGTTTGACTGGATGTGGACGGGATAGCATGTGTCAAATGGAATAAATGGGCGAGGGATATGGTCCTGCCAGAGTCTTTCCGCTGAGCGATAAAAGAGAAGGGAAAAAGAAACAGTCTTTTGTAATAGTATATATTTTACGAAAGTATTGTATTATGTAAATTACTTTGTACTTGCCAACAAAGTAAATAGTGGGAAATGTTTTACATGATGTTTAAAGAAAAAAAAAATTTCCCCAAAAACGTCATGTTTTACTGAGAGAGAGATTAGCCGGTGACCCACGAGAGTACAATCTATCGCAGTTAGCGATAAAGCTTAACTGTAATAGTATTGTATGATCTCTACAAGGGGCGGGCCGCCACAGTTGGTATCAGAGCGAGGTTTGCGATTGGTTTAGTTTATAATACCAACTGCTGTCACAGTTGGTATCAGAGCGGGTTTACGGTTGGTTTAGTTTAGAATACCAACTGCTGCCACAGTTGGTATCAGAGCGGAATTACGGTTGGTTAAATTTGGATTGCCAACTGCCGTCACAATTGGTATGTCAGAGCAGTATTGACCATATTCTGATTTGACACTTCGCGCATCCTGCACCGCTATCCAAGCAAGTAGTTTACTTAAGTTTAGTTAATTATTTTCTTATGTGAAAATAATTATCTTATGGGTAGCAAGATGACCAGACCTCCTTATGTGAGACCACCGCTACCACGACCGAGAGGGGTATTACGGGTATGGACGAGACCTGTTGTGAGGCCGTCTATTGCCCAACGACCGGTAATCAGAACCCAGTGCCCGAGAGACCACCAGCACCAGTGCCAGTAGATGTTGTACAGCTACGACCGGTAGTTCATCCACCTGTAGTAGTGGACATTCCAGTTGTTGGTGGACGCCAACATATTGGGGTGAGAGTTTCGGCTCGGGCAGTACAGGCATTTCGAGCTAGTAGTCCCTCGATGTTTGATGGTGGACGACAATCGATGGATGCGAAGGACTGGCTCCATGCCATAGAGAGGATTATGGTGATGTGCGACATTGATCGAGATATGTGGATTCAGTTGGCCATCAGTATGTTTCAGGGAGACGCTCGAGTATTCTGGGAGTATTGTGACTAGGAGATTTTATTAGGATTCAGTTGGGCTGAGTTCTGTCAGCGATTGGCTGATCAGTTTCGGCCTAGGGATTCGGCACCTGCTCCAGCACCTCCAGAGAGACGAGAGGCTGATACACCCACGTACCCTGGATTCGATGAGGTTAGGGACCATATTCTCCAGACTGAGAGGATGGTCATGTTGTCTGGTGAGACAGTTATGTCTTACGTAGCACGATTTGAGGAGACCATTAGGAGGAGATGTCCGTTGCCCAACCTCACTGAAGCAAACTGTTGTGAGCTATTTTGAAGAGGTTTACCCATGGAGTTGAGATAGAGGGTGATTAAGCTGTTTCCTCCTACGCTCCAAGAGTTTGTGGTGACGATCAGGACGATCGAGAGGGAGATTTTGATTGGGCATCTGACACAGAGTCGACGAGAGACACTGGGTCAAGATGAGATGTTCGCACGCATCTTTGGGCCGAGAAGAATGATGAATGATCATGAGGCTAGACCGTCTAGACCACGAGGTGGTGATGACTCAGGACAGGTAGCATTGCCTAGGGGTGGTGACGATTCAGATGATCCAGATGACGACGAGGATCCAGAAGAATATCCTCTAGTCCCAGACACAGGGGATGTGTGACCAGTAGATGTATACATGTACATAAGTAGCTTATAGAGAAAAGCTCTTTTGTATAGACTTGTGGACAAGATGTATATGATGGCTGATGTATATATGACTGGTGATGATTATGTACGATATATAAACGTTTTTCTATGAATGAAATATCAAAATGATTATATGTTGTACGATGATGTGTTACGATGATGTGGCTTTACATTATCCTGAATTTCGTAAATTTATATGATTTTATGAATGTGGTTATGGAAAGGCTAACGGTGAATTATTGTGCCATAATAGGACAATAGGCAAGATGGTGGATTTGCGAAATCGACCAGAGGGACGAGAACGACGTCCTAATGTTATGGAGAGATTGGATCAGATACAAGCCCTGCTAGAAGCTTAGATGCAAGAAAATGCTAATCTGAGGCGACGGGTAGAGGAGTTGGAACAGAGACAAGGCTCTGAGGGTACCCAAGTAGAACAAGAAGCTGAGGTAGATCCGGTTATCCCTCCAGCTGCTGTAAATGAGAGAGTTCCTGAACTGCAACCGGTATTAAATTTGGAACCCCTCTATGAAAGATTCAGGCGTATGAGGCCGCCAGAATTTGAAGGGTCTATAAATCCTCTAGAGGCTAAAGACTGGTTGTCATCCTTGCAAGTGATCATGGAATTCATGAACCTAACTGATCGGGAGAAGGTCGCATGTGCGTCTTTTGTGTTGAGAAAAGATGCTCGTTTTTGGTGGGACACTGTACGAATGAGAAGAAACGTGTCGACCATAAGTTGGGCAGAATTTCTGGAAGAATTTAACCAGAAATATTACGACCCTGCATCTCTGAGACAACAACAGAAAGAGTTCTCAGAATTGACGCAAGGAAATATGTCGGTGAGCGAAGTTTGCCGAAAATTCGACCAGTTATCCCGTTTATGTCCCTATGTAGTCCCGACTGAGAGGGAGAAAATACAGAAAATGATAGGGATGTTCAGACTAGAAATTGCTGCATTAGTAGACATTGGACAAGTACCGCCTACTTCTGTAGCTGATTGTGTGAGTCGGGCCATCAGAGTTGAGTTTCACGTAGCCCGACAGAAAGAGGAAAGAGAGAAGCACTGGGAGGCCAAGAAGAAGGAGAGGGCTTTGGCGAAGTCTACATGTGATGATCAGGAAATATGCAGTATCAAGAAATTGGTTAAAATGACATTTTCTTGATATGAAGCCGATATATTTAGAATCAGAATTCTCAAAATTAGTTAATTGAGAACAAAATGTAGATTTTGTTGAGAGGTACGCAGTATCGAGATAAGGGTCAAGACGATATTTTCTTGGCCCGAAACTGATATATTTAGACTCAGGATGCCCAAATTAGTCAATCAGGCACCTAACACGTTTTTCGAGACGGGGTCACACAGATCCCGAAAACTGATCGAGATGACCTCGAATGAAGTTGAAATTGATAAATTTGGATTCAGCACATCCAAATTAGTCAGTATAGCCTATTTGTATGCTCAAATTAGCTAATTGAGCACAAAGGTAATTTTTGATCGAGAATTCACAATACCGGAAACTGGTCAAGATGACCTCAGATGAAAATAAAACTGATATATTTGGATTCAGGACGCCCAAATTAGTCAGGATAGCCCATGTTGAAATTTTGGACGAAAAAGTATATAAAGGGCAAAAAAATCAGAAATTTCAAAAACAAGCCCATAACTTTCTCTTATTTTCTCTTTCCTCCCCTTACCCGAAAATGAACAGTAACCGACCATCGGAAATGGTGTCCGTTTTCGACACCGCCGGTGTCATCGGAAAGCTCTCACCGAGCTGAGTCCAACGATGGGTCGACTCGATGGAACGGCCGCCGCACGCCGCCGCACGCACCGCTCGAATGCCGCCGGAGCCGAGAAATTCGATCGCCGATATCTCCGCCGTCCGGCCACCGTTTGCCACGAAACCGGTCCCAAAAGTTTCGTGGTGAAGAGAGGAGCAAAACCCATGCCACCGATCGTCTCAACACCGGCGGAATCGCGCCGCCCAAGCTTCGAAAAATTCGGTGAAACGCCGCCTTGGAGCCGCCGTCGAAATGCCCGATTCTGGCCGAGTTGAAGTACGCCGTTGGTGCAGAAACGACCGTAGGGCTGAGGGGAGCAAAAGCCCTCAACCAATTTTGGGAAAAAATTTCGGCACGGCGGAGTTCCACCGTCGCCGCCGTGACCGTGGTTTTCGAGGGAATTTTTCGGCGATAGGGGCCTCCAAACATGAAATTGAGGCCACCAATGGATTCCTCTCGTCGAGCTCTTCAAGATGGGCTACTCATTTGCCACTGTCGCCGCCGTCAACCGCCGGTCAATGGCGGGTCAACACCGGTCAACGACGGTCAATGTCGGTCAACGGCGATCGGAGACCAAAAATTTAAGAATGGCCCGTTGGCCTATTTTCGACGTTCTGGACACATCCGCGACGTCAGAATTGCAAGATGGAGTCTCAAAGGCAAAGAACAGAGAATTAAAGTTTGTCCGCACGAAATCGAACAGTTCGTTCGATCACCAGTGGAACGATTCCGGTAGTGACTTCGGTCCCTCCATTCCTGAAATTAATGTTTTTGGAATGAGTATATATGAATTATGTATTCTACATTGTGAAATTGTAAGAAAAATAGACTATGTGTATGAAAATAGTCAAATGAGAAAAAGTGAAAAATGTAAAGATTTTTACGTAAAAAGTTGAGTTTTTACCTAAAAATATAGGCTTTGGTATAGAATGTGGTAGAATAGAACTAGGTTAGATGGTTTCGAGGCGTTTCTTAAACGCCGGGAACCCAAAAATTAAGCGGAAATGCTGCCGAAATTTTGAAAACAGCACAAAAGAGTATTTTAAGAACCGAAGGGTAAAAACGTGGTCGGGATGGAAACTCGAGCCCTTTCGGTGACCTAGACCGGAGAAAGAGCATTAACGCTCGAGAGTCAGAATAGTACCACCCGAGGGTCGGTAAATAGTAAACCAAGAAATTATGGTAAATAAGGCCGTAAAAAAAATTTAGTAAAGCTCAAGAAAAATTATTTGATGATTTTTGAGCTTAGAAGATCCAGTTTAAGCAATAAAATGAGAATGATATGACTCAAAGACCCATTAGGGGTAAAATGGTAATTTTGCCAAAAGTTCAGGGTAAAATAGTAATTTTACTGAAAGTTAGCAGAAAAGTTATAAATTGGATATTAGATCCTTAAATTTATGATCGAGAAATGAAACGTAGAATTTTTACGTTTTATTAAGTTTTATATATGAAAGAAGCATGGAAAATAACCGTTATTATTTCGGTTATAGGGATCCGCGCCAGACGATATGAAGAGATGTCTGCGGACCAAGGAAGCAAGAAAAGAGATGCTAGCAAGTATTAGTAAGTTCAAGCATTTAATTGACTGCAACATAAATGAACTGGTCATGTTATGTGTTATGTGTTCTATGTTGTAAGTTCGAATATTTAATTGACTGCAATATGAATAGACTATTATGTCTAAGTATGATATGTGGTAAGTTCAAATATGTGATTTGTTTGTAACATGAACTGACATGTTATGTTAGGTTTATGTTTAAGTGTTATATGGAATTCATGCCTGTTAGTGCTATATGCACTAAAGTGTGACTAACATAATTCACACTATAGAAAAGTTACGTTAAGAAATAAATGATTTATGAAATACAAACGAAAGAAAAGAAACAAAAGAAAGAAAGAAAGAAAGGAAAGGAAAGAAACGAAAGAAAGAAAGGAAAAGAAAATGAACGAAAGAGAGAAAGAATGAATGAACAAACGAATGAAAAGATAAAGTAAAGAACGAGAAAGATAAGCAAGATAATAAGACTTAAAAGTTAAGGTTGGCGTACCGGCCTCCCCAGTTGTGAGGTTTCCAGATAGCCTCCACCCCAGAAGTGTGGCGCTGCCTCATTAATAATGAGGTAGTTTATGGCTTAACTTCCTGCCTCCACCCCAGAAGTGTGGCGCTGCCTCGTTAATAATGAGGTAGTTTATGGCATGACTTACTACCTATAAGGTCAGTAGTCCAAAGATGACCTTAGAGTTGATCGGTGGGTCGCTCCCCTGATCCTCTATTGGTCTGCGCGCACTAGGTACGTCTAACCACGGGCCCACAAGTGAAAGATTAAGCAGATAAAGTAAAGAAAAGAAAAGAAAGTAAAACTTAGCAAAGAAAAGCTAAGAACAGAAAGTAAAGCTTAGCAAAGAAAAGCTAAGAACAGAAAATAAAGCTTAGCAAAGAAAAGCTAAGAACGGAAAGTAAAGAAAAACTAAGAAAAGTAAAGAAAAGAAAAGAAAGTAAAACTTAGCAAAGAAAAGCTAAGAACAGAAAGTAAAGCTTAGCAAAGAAAAGCTAAGAACAGAAAGTAAAGCTTAGCAAAGAAAAGTTAAGAAAAGAAAGTAAACAAGCATAATGCCACTAATATGTGTGCATATGCTTAGCAAGAAAAGAAAAGAAGAAGAAAAGTATGACATGAAAGAAAGAATGAAAGTAAACAAGCATAATGCCACTAATATGTGTGCATATGCTTAGCAAGAAAAGAAAAGAAGAAGAAAAGTATGACATGAAAGAAAGAATGAAAGTAAACAAGCATAATGCGACTAACCTGTGTGCATATGCTATGTTATGCATAAATTGATATGCATAAGTCAGTTATACAATTTTAAGTGTATCTGTGATGTTTAAGCATACATTAAGTATGCTGTGTTTAAGTTGATATGTGTATACAATATTTTGTATAATGTTGAGTATGTTATGCTTAAGATGTTAAGCATATATCCTGTATGTTATGTTTAAATTATGTTATGCTAAAAAAAAAAACGTTGAGATTGTTCTCTCAATGTTAGAATATGTTATATATGAAGTTGAAAGTAAAGTATAATGTATGTTCATGTTCTGATACCACAGTTGGCATCAGACATGTTCTGTCCAAAAGGTATGAGTTAGTATTTTGTCATGAATATATGTTTGAACTTATTGAGCCTGTCGCTCACAAGTTTGTTTATGTTGCAAGTAAGCATCCTGCACGAAGATAAGATAAGTGATGGATGACGGATGGAATCTGCATGTGCCCAGGGACTGGGTGAGGGTTATGGTACTACTATGAGTCTTCCGCTGAGCTGTTTAAAAGAGTATTAAAATGATGTTTTATAATGTAAATGAAGTAAAGGCAATGTAAAATGTTTATTATAGTAACTGTTTTACGACGGTACAGTTTCCAAGTAAAGTTTAAGAAAAGAAAAAAAAAATTTTATTCCATATTTTCGTGTTCAAATGGGAAGTTAGAGTAAGCATGTTAAAGAAAGTATGCTAAAAGTAAGATACCAGCTATTATAGATGGTATCAGAATAAGTTAGAAACAAGTTAAAAGTAAGTTGCCGACGACCCAAGTGGTTACAGTCTATCGCAGTTGGCAACAGTGGCTGATTGTAATAGTACTGTTTAACCCTACGTAGGGCGGGCCGTCACACTACACAAGTTGGTCAATCGAGCAAGCCTAATCAGGATGCTAAACCAAGCCAGGGCAATAATCAAGGATCCCAGCAAAACAAGAGAAAAGGCAATTTTTCTGGGAATCACCAGGAAAATAATCGAAACTAGCAACGAAAAACCGCTGGTAATGCGGAATCCAATGTGTAAAATTGTCCTACATGCCGGAAGAGACATTCTGGGCAATGCAGATTTGGGCCACTTATTTGCTATGAATGTGGAAAGGAAGGCCATTACGCCAGGAACTGTCCAAACAATAGGCAGAGTGGACAAGGCACTTCCCAACTGCACCAGACACGCCCACAAGCTCATTCCCTTCAAGCTAGAGTTGAAGAGTCCCCAGTAAGGCCGCAACGCCAGGAGCGTGTGCCACGTGCTGATGCTCGTGTGATGGCCTATAGCAAGGAGGATGCAGAGGCAGGAACATCGAACGTAGTGACAGGTCAGCTCACTGTCGCTAGTCATATAGCCTCTGTACTGTTTGATTCCGGTGCTATGCATTCTTTTGTTTCCTATGCATTTGCTGACAAGATAGGGTTTCCTAAGGACTATATGGGAAGAGTATTTAAGACAGCTTTACCCTCTGGTGAAGTATTGTTGTCCAATTACTGGCTACCTCATGTACCAGTATATGTGGCAAATAGGAAACTATATGCGGAGTTGATTGTAATGAAGATCACGGATTACGATGTGATTCTAGGCATGGATTTCCTAGGGAAATACCGAGCGATGATCGACTGTCAAAATCGAAAAATAATATTTCCACCCGAGGAAGAATAGAGTTTCGAGTACGTCGATACTTCTCGAAAACCCGAGAAGATGATGATCAGTTCGCTGAGAGCAAGCAAGCTGATAGCCAGTGGTTGCATGGGATATATGGCATATGTGGTGGATACTACAGAGGAACAGAAGCCTCAACCTGAAGATGTTCCCGTTGTTAATGAATTTCTTGACGTATTTCCGGAAGAGTTACCAGGGATACTTCCAGAGAGAGAAATCTCATTCGAAATTGAGTTGATGCCTGGAACGGCACCTATTTCTAAAGCACCATACCGCATGGCTCCAGTGGAGTTAAAGGAGCTTTTGGATAAAGGATTCATCAGACCGAGTTATTCTCCGTGGGGTGCACCTGCGTTATTCGTCAAGAAAAAGGATGGAACATTCTGTTTGTGCATTGATTACCGAGAGTTGAATAAGGTTATGATCAAGAATAGGTATCCGTTACCTAGAATTGATGACCTATTCGACCAGTTAAAAGGTGCAGCGGTATTTTCCAAGATCGACTTACGATCAGGATATCACCAGCTGAGAATTAAAGAAAGTGATATTCCTAAGACGGCGTTTAGGACTCGTTATGGTCACTACGAGTTTCTTGTGATGCCATTTGGATTAACAAATGCACCGGCAGCGTTCATGGAGTTAATGAACAGAATCTTTAAAGAGTATTTGGATAATTTTATCATTGTATTCATTGATGACATTCTTATATACTCAAAGACTCATAAGGAGCACCAGGAGCATCTGAGGATTGTGCTGAATACGATAAGGAAGCATCAACTGTATGCCAAATTCTCAAAATGCGAGTTTTGATTGGATAGAGTACATTTCCTTGGACATGTTGTATCCCAGGAAGGTATTGCTGTAGATCCGACGAAAGTAGATGCAATTAACCAGTGGCCTGCACCCAAGAATGTGACGGAAATACGCAGTTTCTTGGGGTTAGCTGGTTATTATCGACGATTTGTAGAGGGATTTGCACGTTTAGCTGCACCTCTTACTGCTCTTACACGCAAGGAAAGGAAGTACGAGTGGACTATGGAATGCGAAAGAAGCTTCCAGGAGTTAAAGAGACGGCTGACAAGCGCACCAATCCTTACGCTTTCCACTGAAGGGGAGAAGTTTGTAATTTACAATGATGCATCTAAAGTAGGATTGGGAGCAATCCTAATGCAAGGCGGCAAGGTGATTGCCTATGCTTCCCGTCAATTAAAGGAGCATGAAAGGAATTACCCTACGTATGACCTTGAACTTGTTGCAGTAGTGTTCGCACTTAAAATTTGGCGACACTATCTCTATGGAGCTCAATGTCAGATTTTCACTGATCACCAAAGCCTGAAGTATTTCTTCACGCAAAAAGAGCTCAATATGCGACAAAGACGATGGTTGGAACTGGTAAAGGATTATGATTGTGAAATCCTATACCATCCAGGAAAGGCTAACCGTGTAGCGGATGCTCTAAGTAGAAAGTCTACCATATCGCACCAGCTACTGATAAAAAGGCTTCCGAAGCCATTACAGCAAGAGATAAATTCTTTGAACTTGGAGCTGATATCTGGAAGATTAGCTGCACTCCAAGTGGAATCATCATTGTTTGAGGATATAAAGGAAGCTCAAAGACGAGACCCAACAATGACAAGTTCTCAGGAAGGAATTTCCAAGGATGGAATGATCCTTTATCAAGGAAGGATAAATGTTCCAGCTGATGAGGAACTTAGAAGACGGATCATGTCAGAAGCCCATGAGACACCCTATTCGGTTCATCCCGGAGCTAGCAAGATGTATCAGGACTTGAAGTTACAGTTTTGGTGGAAAGGGATGAAGAATGATATAGCAAAATTCGTGAGCAAATGCATGACCTGTCAAAGAATCAAAGCGGAGCATAAACATCCAGCACGAAGATTGGAACCTCTGGAGATTCCTGAATGGAAATGGGAACACATTACGATGGATTTTGTAGTGGGACTCCCAAAAACCCGAGAAGGTTATGATGCCATCTGGGTTATTGTGGACAGACTGACCAAGACGGCACGGTTTATAGCTGTCAAGATGACCTTTTCATTGGAAAAGTTTGCTCAGTTATATGTAACTCATGTTGTCAGATTACATGGAGTACCAAAATCCATTGTAGCAGATCGAGATGCACGGTTCACTTCGAATTTCTGGAAGTATGTGCAAGAGGCCATGGGTACTGAATTGAGACTTAGTACGGCATTTCATCCACAAACAGACGGACAGTCGAGCGGACAATTCAGACGTTAGAGGACATGCTTCGAGCTTGTGTAATGGATTTTATGAGAAATTGGAACGAGAAGTTACCATTAATTGAATTCTCATACAATAATAATTACCAAGCTTCTATAGGCATGGCACCTTACGAGGCCTTGTATGGACTGAAGTGCAGATCACCACTACACTGGTATGATTTGCGAGAGAAGCAGTTGCATAAGACCGATTTCATAAAAGAGACTTCCGATGCAGTTGCTAGAATTCAGCGTCAAATGAAAATTGCGCAAAGCCGACAAAAGAGTTATGCGGACAAAAGGCGGAGATCCTTAGAGTTTGATGAAGGAGACTTCGTGTTTCTTAAGGTATCGCCTATGAAGGGGATTATGCGTTTCGGTAAGAAAAGGAAACTGAGTCCAAGATATATTGGACCTTATGAAATTATCGAATGCATTGGAAGGGTCGCTTATAGATTAGCGTTACCTCCTGAATTGTCGGCAGTACATAATGTATTTCATGTGTCGATGCTAAGAAAGTATATACCAGATCCGTCCCATGTGTTGAAGCATGAGCCTGTTCAAATCCACGAGGATTTGACATATGAGGAACAACCTATTCGAGTACTGGCTCGTGAAGAGAAAGTACTGAGGAATAAAACAATCCCACTAGTGAAGATTTTATGGAAAAATCACAACATTGAAGAAGCTACGTGGGAATGAGAAGACGAGATGAGGAGTTTATACCCCCACTTGTTCTAATTTTCGAGGACGAAAATTTTATAAGGAGGGGTGAATGTGACAACCGAGAAAATCAGGCATTCTCGGAAGAAAATATACAAATGTATGTATATAACAATTTATACTATTTAAACAATGAAATAAATGTATTTATATTGTTCAGAATATATTAAAATGTTCTAACAATACTGACGAGTAAGAATTCAGTGTTGGAAAAATTCACTGAGTTGAAACGGTGCCAAAAACGGCATTGAAAACCCTAACCGGGACAATAAAAGACGAAAAACTTCCGGGATTAATTTTGATCAAACGGAAGCAGTTTAAATTGATCCGACTGCACAGGAGACCTCAGGAACACGCCGGGATGATTTCAGGAAAATTTCGGCTCGAACCGGTATCGGTAAAAAAGTAGTCGAATTAATATGAATAGTGAAAGTCAAAGTCAACATATGCTTTAGCATTTATGACATCATAAATCCATTTAATAAATGGAAGGAAAATGGTGGTTGGTAGAATTAATGGCCATGATTAAGTTGTCTTTTTGATCTAAAGGCCAAGATTTGGCCAAAAATTCACCATTTTAATTTTTGGAAAATATGGAAAGAATTAGGTTGAAATGTGGTGATTTTTGATTGGTGGAAAGCCAAATTAATTGGCTTTTTGGTTGGTTAAGTCGGCAAAACTTGAACAAAAGTGGCCGAGACAATTTTTCAAGCCAAACATAAGAGGAAAAATTTTCCTAAGTATTTCCATGGTGGAACCGTGAGCAACCCAAGAGGAACCACTTGATTTCTTCAATCTTTCTTCACAAAATTGGTGTCAAACCTTTCATTGAAGCCTAAGGAAGCAAGTGAACAAGGTAACTCTGTTTGGATTGAATTTTTTCTTGATTTTTCTTCAAGAAATCCGTGTGATGAATAGTGGAAAAGATGGAAAAATTTTTGGTTGTTTTCATTTATTTGGTGCTTGGGTTTTGTTAAGGGTGTAATTAGGAAGAAAACCATGTATTTGGTTTAAAGAAAAACCAAATTTTGGTTTAAAGAAAAACCAAATTTTGGTTGGTTTTCCAACGGTAAAACCGTGGGTTACCAAGAGCAATCAATGGGAAATTTTTATGGTTTAAGTGTTAACATGCTTTAAATTACATTTTGGTTAAGTATAAAGCATGATTTGCATTATGGAAAGCTTGAAAAAAAATGTGGTGTGAACTTACCCTATAATGGCCGTGGGTTAATTAGGGTTTGGTGGAAAATTTTGCATGGTTTTGTTGATGTTTGGATGATTTAAAATCATGCATTTTATAATGTAAATGATGGAATTGTGATTGAAAGCAAAAAAAGAAAATTTGGGGTATGTTTTCCTTAGTGTGGCCGTGGGTTATGTGAGAATAAAAACCCTAGGAATTGTGTTGAAAAATGCAATGAAATTGGCTTGAAAATGTGCTAAAAAAATGACATTGGAATAGCCAAAATTTGGTGGGAAAATTGACAAATTTTGGTTAGGTTTTGATTGTAAAAACCGAGACCAAAACTAAGGGCAAAATTGAAAAAAAATTTTGTGTAATGTGGTTCAAAATGTGAATTTGAATTTTGTGAGCTTTTATGTAAAAGTTTGGAAAACTTTTACATAAAATAGGCTTGTGGTATAGTACGTGGCAGGTACATATGGTTCGAGGCGTACCTAACGCCGGTAGCCTTAAAATTACGTCGAAATGCTGCCGAAATTTCGAAAACGGCATTCGGGGTAAAATGGAAATTAAAAATAAAAGTTTGGGGTCGGGTCGGAAACCCGAGCCCCTAACGGAAAATTGAATAAGGGAACCCAAGGGGTGGTTCGTGAATAGTAACCCGTCCCCTTGAAAATGTAAAACGCGAGTGAAATTGAAAAAAAACGACCCGAGGGGGGGCGTTTTTGGAAATGAAATAAAGGTCCGAGTCGGGAACGGAAAATCTGAGCCTCAGAGACCTAGATTAAGAATGTCTAGATGAACGTTTTAAATGCTAGTGAAACGTCCATTTGAGACTCCGAAACGATAGAAAATCACTAAACCGACGTAAGGGTCGGAATAGTGCTTCCCGAGGGTCGGGAAAGTGAAAAATGGAAATAAAATAGAAATGAACCCAGTAATGATTAGAAAAGAGTCAGAAAAGTTCCTGAGAGCCAAAAATGCAGTCTGGATTGAGAAAATTCCGTCAGGGGCAAAATTGTAATTTTGCCAAAATATAGGGGCAAAATCGTAATTTTACAAAAGTTGAGAAAAATGGGGAAAATGATAAATAAAGCCTAAAAAGTTATAAATAGGTTTTATTTAAGCTTTTTAATAAAAAAATAAAAGCTATAAATGGAAATAAAATTAACAGACAAGGTTTTGTCTGTAGGATCCAAAAATCGACCTACAAGGAGGGCGATCAAAGATCCAAGAGAGAAATAGGGAAGAAACTGATAAGGTAAGTTCAGACATTTACCTGTCTACAACATGTAGCATTATTGTTGCTAACTTTGATGTACTAACTATAAGTTAGGTACATATGTGCTACGGGCACTATTATAGAGTATAGAGAGAGACGTAATGTGCTACGGGCACTATTATAGAGTATAGAGAGAGACGTAATATGCTACGAGTACTATTGAGAATGGACACATTGTTAATTGTGCTTCGGGCACTAGAGCGAGGTTAATGAAACTCACTCCCCTAAAATTAAAATGTGAACCATTCCTAACCACGGGACAATGTGAAGTCACCGGGTTAGAATTTTAAAAAGTCGGTAATGAAACCACTTTCTGGCGTACCAGCCTTCCATACAGGAAGGTACTTTTGACTTCGGGGCTATGAGATTAAGGCTGTGGAGGTTAGCATTGATGTACCGCTCCCAGTCATGTACTATTTTGCCTTCGGGGCTATGAGATTAAGGCTGTGGAGGTCAGCACTAATGTACCGCTCCCAGTCATGCGCACTTAAATGGTACTGCCAACCTGAGCTCAAAACCAGAACATAATGAAAGATAATTACCTAAAACTGAAATTATGCCATAATTGAGCATAAGACAGTTTTTTGAGGGTACTAACATCGCGGTAGATGTATTGTTGATATACTGTGTTGTGGTCAAAGTTACTATTCATGTATGAATAGCAGTCAAAGTTACTATTCATGTATGAATAGTGGTTAACGATACTATTTATGATGAATAGTACTATTCATAGAAATTTTATTTCTTGCATGTTTGAACTTACTAAGCCTGTAACTCACCATTTTTGCTTATGTTGCAGGTAAGCGTCCAGCTCAGTAGTTTATTTGACTGGATGGCGGACGGGATAGCGTGTGTCAAATGGGATAAATGGGCGAGGGATATGGTCCTGCTAGAGTCTTTCCGCTGAGCGATAAAAGAGAAGGGAAAAAGAAACAGCCTTTTGTAATAGTATATATTTTACGAAAATACTGTATTATGTAAATTACTTTGTACTTGCCAACAAAGCAAATAGTGGAAAATGTTTTACATGATGTTTAAAGAAAAAAAAAATTTCCCCAAAAACGTCATGTTTTACTGAGAGAGAGATTAGCCGGCGACCCATGAGAGTACAATCTATCGCAGTTAGTGATAAAGCTTAACTGTAATAGTATTGTATGATCTCTACGAGGGGCGGGCCGCCACACATTTGGCCATGTGGAAATGGAGAAAGGGAAATTTGATTTTTGACCCCAAAACCTTTACTTTTTGGTCCTTGAACATGTAGGAAAATAATTCGGTAAAAACGTATCAGAGTGGCGCAGCGGAACAATAAAAATTTTTAGATCGTTAAATATCTCATGATGCCATATACAATAAATCAACAACAATTAAAACTCATACCTCAAGGACGCCAATCTGTAGGAGGAGAATGACCGGAGGCTTCAACCAACTAGCCTTCTCTACTATTCTCCAATTCCCGAATGGCTGAGTGTGTGGGCACTCTGAACCTCGATCGGTATGCTAGCACTGCTAGTCTTCTTCCGACCACCCAGATCTCTAAAGAACTTTATTGTCACGATGAGCTGTGCAACAATAAGCCTGCTCACCTAAGAGTCTGTGGTCTGAGAGAACTGGAGTGGCAGGACCTCTATTTATAGACCTGCATGAGGTGATTCTCTGAATTCGAATTGGACTAGGAAAAGATTTTCTCCCTTATCCAAACCCATAAAATCCGAATTTTCCAAGGGAGAATCTCCACAAAAAATTCGGTTTTTCTTAGGATAAATCCAATCCAAATCTCAACAAGATTTTAACTTGAATTTTATCTCCCTTTTTCAACCCAAAAAATCCGAAAATTTCAAGGTGAATCTTCCCTAAAGATTTCGACCATTATGGATAAGGGAGAATCAAAAATTCCACTAGGATTTTCAAGCTTGAATCTCATCTCAACCTTATCCAAAATAACCGAATTTCCTAGGAGAGATACTCCCTAATTTCGGCCACTTTTCAGGGAAGGAGAGAATCCAAATTCAACTAGGATTGAAGCTTGAATTTACCCTTGAATCTCATCCACAAAATCTGAAATTTCCTTGAGGATTATCCTCAAAATTTCGTCCCTTATTTGTTGGGATTTGGATTCAAAATTCAAGTAGGATTCTAATAAGATTATCCTCTCCAAATCCAACTCAAATTCGAATTTCAAACCTTGTAGATTTTCCACAACAAATTCGAATCCTACTTGGACTGTGATTCAAAATTTGAATTTCAAATTTCAAAATTCAAATTTCAAATTTCAAAATTCAAATATCAAATTCCACAAAATGGTTGTATTTCATATTCTTGTTCTCATAGATAATTTTCTACAACTCCAATCCAATCTCAAATAAAATCATGACAACTTTATTTGGAGTTCGAATAATTATGTACTCTATTATCCAAAACAAAATCTGAATCCAACCAGAGAGAATCTTGTCTACCATCCTAATCCTGTGTCATCACCATCCATGCATAATAAACTAGCCAATAGCATACACAAATCAATTTGCCAAACGTTAAGGAATTATGTGGAGCTAGTAGAGGGACTGATTGGACATATATAATCGGGCTCCCGTAATTCCATATCATCATCATTCTTTACCGAACAACTCAATCATATGATCACTAATTTCAGAGTCACACCACTATAAACCTGAAACTGAACTCCCAATTATATACCGTATTACGTAAGCCTGTGACGAGCTACTATCCAATGACATTGTCATATATGCAAAACCCTCATATGATATCCATGATCAGTCTTAGGTCAAAGTCCGTTTAATCCTACTGATCAAGCTATCTTAAAGTTCCATTATACTACCGAATCAAGAAAATGTTTATTCACCATATGTGAATAAGAAGTCATCCGCCCAGCAGATGACCCAAGGCCTTGTCCATTTTCACATTCAGTATAATGCCTTTAAGAGGATACCTTTAACTCCTCAGAGCTATGATTCCGATATCTGCAAACAAACCCTTCATCGTATACAAGTCATGCACCCAACGAACCGGTCTATAAGCTTACTACCTCTGAGACGCTTTAGCCATTGGAGCATCAAAGTACACAAGTCATATACATGAAGTAGTTCATTTACTCATGATTAAGGTTATTGCACAATGAACGTCAAAAGCAGATTGATCCACTCATAGCAGACTACGTAGATCAATCACGCTTTAGTCCCAGTCTAATATGTCACCACTGAGCAACATATCCATGTCTCTACTTGGGAGTCCAGCTCCAGACAGTCAAGACAAACCGTCCCCTCTAAGGCTTTAGACAACATAATAGTCCTAACATGAGTTAGATGCTCGGTCTAACCCCATAGACTACAGACCATAGTTTAGACTGCCAACTTTAGAACATTGTCTTCTCGCATACAAAAGTCCATTGCATGCAACGTTCTAATAGTTTTAACACAAGCAGTCAGTGAGCCATATTTGCTTACATTTACTTTAACATGTAAATAAGACGAGGACAAATAGCAATGTAATGAATAACCTCTATGTATAATTTTATTATCCAGCTCAAAATGAATACATCAAAATGTCTCTAATACTTAGGGCATTTCCTAACAGAACAATTATGAAATTGTTGGAAAAAAATTGTAAAAAGGCCCTTGATTTTTGCCTATAAATAGGCATCAAAAATTTAAGAAAAAAATAGAAAAACATAACTAAACTCTTGCCAAAATTTTCCAGCCAAAAACCGTGGAAGAAAAACCCCTTGAACCAAAAATTTTGTTTTGAATTTCATATCCAATCTAGCTTGAATTTCATCTCCAACACCAAGACAACAACCAAGCAAGGTAAACCTCAAATTTAAAGCATTTTTCTTTGGTTTTTTTCATTAAAAACCGTGGGTATGGAGAGTTGAAAAACAATGGAAAAAAATTGTTTAAGTGTTGATTCTATGATTGGTTGATGTTGTGATATTCAAAGCATGAATTAGGATAGAAAAACAATCAAAATTTTGCATGTTTCTATTGAAAAATCCGTGGCTCCTAGGTTGTGAAAACTTCATGAATTTTATTGTTTTAATTTAGTGATAATGTTCATTTAATCATATGATAAGTTAAGCATGAAATGAACTTAAGAAACAAGAAAAATTTGAGGAAGAATTCTTGCTAAAACCGTGGGCATGAATGTGAGGAAATGGGAGGATTTTTAATGTTGATAAAAGTGATAAAAACCCTAGGAAAGAAAGCAAAATTTTCTTTCTATTTTTGGCATAAAATTCGTGGCTATATCTAGGGTTAGAATGTATGTTTTGTTAAGTTTTTGAATGTTAACTTATACATTGAGAAGTATAAGGGTAATGTGGTGTGGTGATGAAAATTTATTAGATATAAAAACCTAGTAAACTAGGGTTAGTTTGGAAAAAAAATAAATACGTGATGTGACTTGTAAATGTTGAATTATATGGAAAGTTTTTATACAAAGTTTGGAAACTTTGTATAAAATAGGCCTCTGGTATAGTACGTGGCAGGTACAAAGGTTCTGAGGCGTACCTAATGCCGGGAAACCTTAAAATTTAAGCGGAAATGCTGTCGAAATTTCTAAAATCGGCTAAAGGGCATTTCGGGAAACGAGGGGGAAAAATATTGAACTCGGAAAGGAAACCGAGACCCGTAAGTGAATTATGATTAGAAATGGAAAACCAACCCAAAAGGAATAGTAAACCGACCTTAAATCACTAAAATGCCTAAAACAGGAAAAAATCGATGTTAGGGGTATTTTTGGGAAACGAGGGAAAATTTTAGGTCGGGATAGGAAACCCGAGCCTCTTGAGGTCCGAGGGTCAGGGACGGGATGAATAACGTTTAGTAAGTAGTGAAAGGGCCATTTGAGACTCCGAAACGCTCGAAAAATGAAAAAACGACCCTATGTGACGGATGAATAGTAACCGAGGGTCGGGAAAAATGAAGTTGAGATTTTACGGCAATTTAAGCTGTAAAATGATACGAAAGCTTAGGAAATATTATTTTAAAATTATTAGACTTAGAAAATTTGGAAAAAACAATAGAATGAAGCCAATTATGGTTTCGAAACCCGTTAGGGGCAAAATGGTCATTTTGACTAAAAATTTCCGAAAGGGCTCGGAAAGAACCCTAAAAGACCTAGAATAACTTAGATAAAATTATAAAACTCAAAATAAGGATTTTAGAGTTAAAATTCTAAGAATTTTAAGAAACACGGGCGTGTAGAGGGATACACAGCTGTGTGTAGGAAAAATTTTACAACCCGAGAGGTACACGGGCTTGAACACGGGCGTGTATCGAGCCGTGTACAGTTACACGGCTAAGGAAGAAAATAACATGGCCGTGTAAAATAGACCCGAGAGGTACACGGCCTGGAACACGGGCGTGTTGCAGATCGTGTACCACAAATAAAATTTAAATATGTAAAATTGTTAAGTAAAATATATATATATTTTAGATGATAAATAAAAAGGGGTATTAACAGACACTATTATGTCTGTAGGAACCCAAAATAAGGATAGAACTGCGAAGGAGTTCCGGGAGTGGACACTAGCACAGTATTGGTAAGTTCAAGCATTTTCATGTCTGCAACATGAAATACTGTGTTAATCTATTCTATACTAGCTGCACACTAGATATAAAATCCTATGACATTTGGGAATTAGTTAGTAATACATATCCCAAATAAAGAAAATAAGTAAGACCTACGGGTAATAGAGGATGGCGACCTTGAGGTGATTTATGCAATCACTTGGTCAAAACTATAAATTTAAAGATGGTAAATGAAACCATTAAGGCGTACCGCCCCTCCAACATAGTGGTGGCGGTTTGTTTAAATCCTACGGGGTTATCAGGGCTGTGGAGGACGATGTTCTAAGGTCGCTCCTTAGACCTTCCCAGTCAGCGCGCTAATAATCATCGGTACTACCATAAACAGAGCTCTACATTAGAAATCAAATAGAGAATAAACAATCAATAAAATGATGGAAATCATAATTGAGCATAACCGAAGCTTACAATAGAGTAAGGTAAATTCAGTTAGGGTATATGAATAGTATTCTGATAGAGTAAAGTGAATAGTAACCAGTTAGGGTAACTGGTACTATTCACCGATCAAAGGTCAACTATACTATTCATTATGAATAGTACTATTCATGGTGAATAGTACTATTCATAGTACTATTCATGGTGAATAGTACTATTCATAGGAGATTGAGTTTTTCTTGTCTTTGAATCAGTATGATTCTTATTATGAATGTTTGAACTTACTGAGCCTGTAAGCTCATCAGTTTGTTCATGTTGCAGGTAAGAAACCTGTCCTATAGATATATGGATGGCAGCAGGATGTGAGCGTGTTAAAGGGATACGGAACTCATCGTGGCCATGGTCCTGTCATAAGTTTTCCGCTGAGCTTTTTGAGTAAAGAAAATATGTTTGCAGACAAAGCCTACAATACATATAAATATTATATTTGTATCAAATATGTTGTATTTATTTCAGATAAGGAAAAACCAGTATTATATTTTACATCGCTTTCTTACTTAATATTCATAAGAAAAAGTATGTATTAAAGAGAAAAAAATTTTGGGGTGAAATTTTAGGCCCTTGTGTTTAAGAAGTTTTAGTAAAAGAGTTTAAAACTGATGACTCGGATTCAACACCCGAATGGTCTTGGTCGGCCATAGAGTCTGTTCATGACGGTTGCGAGTGGTTGGAATCTGGGGACGTCATAGGTTGGTATCAGAGCGGTTGACAATATCCCTATTGACACGAAGTGCGGTCTGCTCGTCAATCCAAGTAAGTTAGCTTCTTTAAGATTAGTTAATTTTCATTTATTCAAAGTTATATATTTTGTAGGAGTTAAGATGACTAGACCACCATATGTGAGACCTAATCCATACCGACCTAGAGGACTGATCCGGGTATGGACTAGGCCCGTGATCAGACCGTCTATGATGAGACGGGAGATGCAGTGGCCACCTGTACCTGAACCACTAGCGCCGAGGATCGTAGCGCCAGCACTAGTACAGGCACCAACCCCGTGACCAATAGTAAACCCTCCTGTGGCAGTAGATATTCCAGTAGTGGGAGATCGGGGCCGTATAGGGGCTAGAGTATTTGTACGAGCCGTACACGCATTTAGAGGCAATCATCCACCATCATTCGAGGGAGGTCAACAGGGGATCTCTACGAGAGACTGGCTACATGATATTGAGGTCATCATGCGCCAGTGCAATATCGATCAGGATTGCTGGGTTCTGATGGCCATTGGCACCTTCCGTGAGGATGCACGGCTGTATTGGGAATATTGCGATCAGGAGATGCTGCTAGCGATGGATTGGGTTGAGTTTCGCCAAGTCATGCTGGAGCAGTTCCCAACAAAGAGCTCGACACCAGTTGCAGGCGCTCCAGAGAGTAGGATAGTGCCACCACCACCGGCCATGCCTAGTTACGCGGATATCAGAGATTTTGTTCTGAAGGCAGAGAGACAGTAGACGATGTTGAGCGACACTGTATTCTCATATGCAGTCCGATTCCAAGATAGCATCGTGAGGGCGTGTCCTCTAACCAATATCACAAATGATAACTTTTGTGATATATTTTGGAAGGGACTCACCCTAGAATTACGACAGAGAGTAACCCCTCTATACCCTACTACTTTACGTGAGTTTATTATTGATGTAGCTAAGGTAGAAGAGGAAATGATGATGGAGCGCATGGTGTATAAGAGGCGAGAGCATTTACTACAAGAAGCCATGTTAGATCGCCTATACAGATCCGGGCCGATGGCAAATGATCATGAGGCAGGTCCGTCAAGATAACCAGAGGGAGTAGACCCAGCTGAAGGTTCAACGCCGACTGAGGCTGGAAACGGAACAGACAATGAAGAAATGGATCCAATCGAGTTTTTGGCAATCCCAGAGGAACCTCAGCTAGAAGATTAGTAGTAGAAATACCTGTATTGTATAAGTATGTATATATATAACTGTATATGTGTATATATGACAATGTTGAAAGGCTATTTTGGGGAAAGCCTTCAAACTAATGTACTTTTGAAGTGAAAAGAAATGATAACCATATTTTGATATATGCAATGTGTGAAATATTAAAATTATGTGATGATTAAAATTATTTGAACATATATTATAAAAATATGATTGTGAAAAACCTAATGATTGATTCTTATGCAATTTTAGGAATAGGATAAGATGGTGAACCCAAGAAATCTACGGAGTATGTGAGGACGTCCTGTGCTATCAGAAAGAGTGGATGAGCTAGAAGCCTTGATAAAAGCTCAAATGAGGGAAAATGTTGAGTTAAGACAAAGACTAGAGCAAATGGAGCAGAGACAGGGACAGGAAGAAGACCAAGCTCCTCAGATGGCCGTACCAGAACCGAAAGTACCTCCAGCAGCACAAGAAGAAGTGGTACAACTCCAACCACAACCCAGGAACAATATCGAGCCATTGTATGAAAGATTCCGACGCATGAGGCCACCAGAGTTTGAGGGCTCCACAAACCCTCTGGATGCTGAGGAATGGTTGTCTTCACTCCATACGATATTGGAGTTTATGGAGTTGAATGACCAAGAAAGGATTCTGTGTGCGTCCTTTGTCCTAAAAAGGGATGCAAGGTTCTGGTGGGAGTCGGTTAAGCTAAGAAGAAACATGTATACCATGTCCTGGTTGGATTTTCTAGAAGAATTCAATCAGAAGTATTATAATCCGGCACTATTGCGACCACAACAAAGAGAGTTCGTAGAGTTAAAACAAGGGGACATGACTGTGATAGAAGTCTATAATAAGTTTGATCAGTTATCCAGACTTTGCCCCCACACTGTCACCATTGAGAGGGAGAAAATCCAGAAGATGCTAAGGATGTTTCGTCCCGAGATTTCAGCATTGGTGGACAGTGGGTTAACGCCGCCTGACACCGTTTCTGATTGTGTCAGCCGTGCGTTAAGGGTAGAGTATTATCTGATTAGGCAAAAGGAAGAAAGAAAGAAGGTCTGGGATGCAAAGAAAAAGGAGAAGATCTTGACTAAAGCCATATAAGCTGGACCTCAAACTGGACAAAGCAGCAAACAAAGTTTGATTGTCAAGGCTAGACAGCCCGGCACTTCAGGCCAGCAATCTCAGGGAAAGAGAAAAGCGAATAATCCCGGGAACCGGAATAAGCAAAGGAGAACAAACAATAATGCTAGTCCTATGGTTCGAAACTATGTAAGCTGTGCGAAAAGACATTCAGGACGATGCAGACTGGCCCCAATCGCCTGTTTTCAGTGTGGGAAGGACAGTCACTTCGCCAAAAATTGCCCATAAAATAGGCAGAATGTGCAAAGTTCATCGCAGACACAACAACGTCCACAGGCACATGCACTACAGGTCAAAGCTGAAGGGTCATCCCATTCTAAGAGGCCAAAAAGACCAGAACGCTTGCCTCGAACAGATGCAAGAATTATGGTCTACACGAAGGAGGAAGTAGAAGCGAGAACGTCAAATGTAGTGACAGGTCAGCTTTCTGTGGCTAATAATTTGGCGTCTGTTTTATTTGACTGTGGAGCTACGCACTCTTTCATTTCACACCAATTTGCGAATAGGATAGGATACCCCCAAGACCACATGGGTATGACATTTAAAACTGCATTACCCTCGGGGGAAGTCCTGATGTCCAATTACTGGTTACCACATGTGCCAATAATTGTGGCAAATAGGGAGTTATTTACAGAATTGATTGTGATGGAGCTCGCCGACTATGATGTGATACTGGGAATGGATTTCCTAGGGAAGTATCGAGCTACAATCGATTGCCGAAAACGGATGATAAGGTTTCAATCTGATGAAGAAGAAGGATTTGAGTATCTCGACACGTCACGAAGATCACAGAAGATAATTATAAACTCGATGGAAGCTAAAAGGATGATGTCTAGCGGTTGTACTGCATACTTAGCATGTGTTCTAGACGTGACAAAAGAACCGAAGCTCCAACCTCAAGACATTCCTATTGTAAAGGAATTCATTGATGTTTTTCCAGAAGAATTACCAGGACTGCCACCTGAACGAGAAATTTCTTTCGAGATCGAGTTGATGCCAAGAACTGCACCAATCTCAAAGGCACCATATCGGATGGCACCGGCAAAGTTAAAGGAATTGCAGGAGCAGCTGAAGGAACTTCTTGACAAAGGATTCATACGCCCATGCTATTCCCTATGGGGAGCTCCAGTGCTGTTTGTTAAGAAGAAAGATGGCTTATTCCGGATGTGTATTGATTATCGGGAACTGAACAAGGTTACCATCAAGAATAGGTACCCGCCACCTAGGATTGATGACCTGTTCGATCAACTCACAGGTGCAGCCGTCTTCTCCAAGATTGATCTGCGATCAGGATATCATCAATTGAGGATCAAGGAGAGTGACATCCACAAGACCACATTTTGAACCCGTTACGGTCATTACGAATTTCTGGTAATGCCATTTGGGTTAACAAATGTGCCAGTAGCTTTTATGGATCTGATGAATCGAGTCTTTAAGGAATATTTAGATAAGTTTGTTATTGTGTTCATCGATGACATTCTTATATATTCAAAGACTCGAAAGGAGCACGAAGAGCATTTGAATATTGTTTTGCAAACAATAAGAGAACATCAACTCTATGCCAAGTTCTCTAAATGTGAATTTTGGCTGAATAGAGTACATTTCCTTAGACACGTGGTTTTCAAAGAAGGAATCGTTGTGGATCTTGCTAAAGTGGAGGCGATCAACGAGTGGCCTGTACCTAAGAGCGTGACTGAAATACGAAGTTTCTTAGGTTTGGCCGGCTATTATAGAAGATTCGTTGAAGGATTTGCACGACTTGCCGCTCATATTACAGCTCTTACGCGCAAGAAAAGGAAATATGAATGGACTGAGCAGTGCGAGAAAAGTTTCCAAGAACTGAAGAAACGACTCACAAGTGTGCCAATACTTACAATTCTGACGGAAGGAGAAATATTCGTGATATACAGCGACGCTTCAAAAATGGGATTAGGGTCTGTCCTGATACAAGGCGATAAGGTGATTGCCTATGCCTCATGTCAATTAAAGGACCATGAGAAAAATTATCCCACACATTATCTGGAGCTTGCCGCAGTAGTGTTTGCATTAAAGATTTGGCGTCACTATTTATATGGAGCTCAGTGTCAGATTTATACAGACCATCAGAGTCTGAAATATTTCTTCACATAAAAGGAGCTACATATGCGGCAAAGGCGATGGCTGGAGCTAGTAAAGGACTATGATTGCGAAATCCTCTATCACCCAGGAAAGGCCAATCGAGTTGTAGATGCGTTAAGTAGAAAATCTACTATTCCACAGCAACTACCAATTAAAAAGCTCCCCAGGCCATTACAGCAGGAAATCAACATGTTGGAGATGGAGCTGATAACGGGAAAGCTAGCTGTAATACAATTGGAGTCAACATTGTATAAGGACATCAGAGAAGCTCAAAAGAAAGATCCAACACTAGCACGCCCGCAAGGAGAAGCATCTGAAGATAGATTAATCCTACATCAAGGAAGAATTCAAGTTCCAGATGATGAAAGATTAAGGAAGCAGATTATGGCTGAAGCCCATAAAACACCCTACTCAATACATCCTAGAGTCAGCAAGATGTACCAGGATCTGAAGCTACAATTCTGGTGGAAAAGGATGAAGAAGGACATAGCGAAATTTGTAAGCAAGTGCATGACATGTCAAAAGGTTAAGGCTGAGCATCGTTATCCAGGTGGGAAACTAGAGCCATTAGAAATTCCGGAATGGAAGTGGGAGCATATCACGATGGACTTTGTGATGGGACTACCAAAGACCCGAGAAGGCTATGATGCCATCTGGGTTATTGTAGATAGACTAACAAAAACGGCAAGGTTTATTGCAGTAAAGATGACCTTCTCGTTGGAAAGGTTGGCAGACTTGTATGTTAACCACATAGTCAGACTACATGGAGTTCCTAAATCCATTGTGTCAGACCGTGATCCAAGATTTACTTCGAACTTCTGGACATGCGTATAAGAGGCGATGGGAACAGAAGTACGACTGAGCACAACATTTCATTTGCAAACAGACGGGCAATCTGAGCGAACCATTCAGACTCTTGAAGATATGCTGCGTGCATGTACAATAGATTTTCCAGGGAGCTAGAATGAGAAACTTTCATTGGTAGAATTTTCATATAACAATAGCTACCAAGCTTCGATAGGTATGGCACCTTATGAAGCCTTGTATGGAAGGAAGTGTAGATCACCAGTTCACTGGTATGACCTACGAGAGAAACGACTGCATAAGACTGATTTCGTCCAAGAAACGGTGGATGCAATTACAAAAATACAGCAGCGGATGAAAACAGCCCAAAGTCAACAGAAAAGCTATGCGGACAAAAGATGAAGATTTCTGGAGTTCAATAAAGGTGATTTTGTATTCTTAAGAGTCTCCCTGATGAAAGGGATCATGCGATTCGGGAAGAAGGGAAAGTTAAGTCCAAGATATATTGGACCATACGAGATCATCGAACGCATTGGTAAGGTCGCCTATAGATTGGCATTACCTCCAGAAATGTTGGCAGTACATAATGTGTCGATGTTACGAAAGTACATATCAGATCCATCCCACGTGCTGAAACATGAGCCGATCTAGATTCAGGAAGATCTAACTTATGAGGAGAGACCTGTTCAAATACTGGCACGCGAAAATAAAGTCTTGAGGAATAAAACGATCCCATTAGTCAAAGTGCTGTGGAAAAATCACAACATTGAAGAGACTACATGGGAACGTGAGGACGAAATGAAGAACTTGTACCCCTACTTGTTCTAAATTTTTGAGGACGAAAATTTTATAAGGAGGGGTGAATGTGATAACCGGGAATTTTAGATTCTCGAATTATGTTAAAAATTGTATGTAAATAACAATAGTAATGAATAAAATGTGAAAAAGTTGTATTTCAATACTGTTATGAATAGTGTAAAATATTCTAGCAGTGTTAAAGTAGGTAAGTTCGGGGATGAAAAATCCTACCGGACATAATTGGGTAAGACGGTTCGAAATCAGAACCAAAAACCCGAGAGAGTGCATTAAAATGTACTAAAACAATAAAAATTTACGGTAGAGAATTCTGATCAAACGGAAGCAAAACCTTCGGAGGCCGCGGTACGACGATCTAAAAATCGAAAAATTTTGATTTTTAAATTAGAAATTTAATTTTAAATCATGTTTAAAAATATGTAATTGAAAATTTAAAATTTTTGAAATTACATATTATTACACATGATGTTTAAAATTGTTTAAAATTTGAATTGGAAATTTAAATTTGAAATTCGAATTTGGAATTTGAATTTGAAATTTAAATTTTTGGGGATTTAAATTTTAAATAATTCTTGGGATGATAAATAAATGGAGAGGCTACATAAAGATGGATACAAGAAGACGGAATAGAATTCAAGACCCAATGAATGCTTTGGATGGAATTTTGTAATCTTTATTTTCTTTGTTCTAGGATGGAACCATAGCTTGGTTATTCTGTCAATTATTTTTTCTGTGATATGTCATGGATGTATAAATATGTATTAATGGATGTTTTGTATGCATATTTGATAACATATCATATAGGATAGGTGAGTGCCGCTCATACTATATTGATCAAACATAATTTGTCAAAACTTGCATGTTTTTCAAAATATTGAGTGGGAAAGGGTTTCAAACAAAACCCACGGCCTCCATTGTTGATCCATATGTGAAAGCATGATAACGCCTCGCGTCAGTTCTGCCCTGACCACACCCCTCGATAGGTGTTTACCGCCGCCGGTATACTAGATTGGATCTCCTATGTGGAAAATGTGTTCGGGTACGATCCTATTCATGACCACCCCTCGGTGGCTTGGTAGGACGTGGATCGGGCTACGTAAACAATGGTTATACACTCAAGACTTGTTTAGTTATTAACCTTCCCTAGAAGCTCTGTTAACTAAACTGGTGGCCAAATAAGCGGTTATTAATATATGTCTTAACCTTGGAGGATTTAAGGCAACATATATTAATTGGACGGGGTCCATGTTCCGGCTATTTGTTTTCATGACCACCCCTCGGTGGCTTGGGGCAATAGGTGCTGAGAATTCTCGTTGCAATGCTACATGTTTTTCAAGTTTCATGTAGGAACATACTTGTATGTTTTATTTGCTAAATTATCTGTATATTTGCTTGGGCTTTGTAATGATGTCTAGTATAATTTTATTTCAGTTCAAAATGTCACCGACACCCCTCATTTCAATACTTACTGAGAACAAACTGAATGGCGACAATTATAAGGATTGAAAAAGAAATTTGTTAATAGTTCTCAGCTGCGAGAGACACAAGTTCGTACTGGATGAACCATGCCCACCAGGGCCAAAACCTGACACACCGATTGAGGAGGTCCCGGTTGCCTATACTCGTTGGAGAGAATCCAATGATATAGCTCGATGCTAAATACTTGCTAGCATGACGAGTGCTTAACAAAAGCAGCATGAGACTTATCAAATTGCTGGGGAGATCATGGAAAATCTGGAGGACATGTTCGGAGGCCAAGAAAAATTGGCTCAACAGTCCACTATCACTAGTATTATGAACTCTAAGTAGAAGGCGGGTACTCCGATGAAGGACCATATGATCACTCTAATGGGATTCTTCACTGAGGCTGCCGAAAACGGTGCTGAGTTGGACTACAACACCCAGATCGAGATGGTCTTCAAAACTCTGTCTAAAGATTTTGTGGGGAAGGCCGCATACAATCTGGCGACAAGGGAGTTAGGACTAACCAAGCTCATGAAGCAACTCCAAGCTTATGAGCGGATGATTAGGGATGGGGATGCTGTCCAACCCAAAGGTGAGGCCAATTTGGCGGAATCTTCCAAACCCTCACGGAAGAGGAAGAGGCCAAATTAGAAGCAAGCGGCTTCCAGTTCTTCTAATCCTCCTGTCTCGGATGGGAAGAAGAAGAAAAAGAACAAGAAGCCCAGGGACCCTAAAAAGTCCAAGTACTTCCGCTGTGGGAAGGTAGGTCACTTCAAGAAGGCTTGCTGGGAAATCCTAGCCGCCAAGGGCAAGGAAGGTAAGGAACTTCTTTACTTAGAAGCGTATTTGGTGAAAGAATCGAAAGACACTTGGGTCATTGATTTGGGCGCCACTAATCATGTTTGTGTTTCTATGTAGGGGTTCGTGGAAACGAGAAGTCTACATGATAGGAACCTCTCGTTGCGAACTGGGGACGGCAGCTTTGTGGTGGCTGAGGCAGTGGGAGATGTTTACCTTTATTTTGATCAATTTAGGTTTATTTTATTAAAAGACTGTTTTTATGTTCCTAATTTTAGGAGGAACCTTATATCGGTAGCTTGTTTAATAAAGGATTCTTATTCAGTTTCTTTTAGTAAAAGAGTTGATATTCGTAGAAATAAGTCTTTTATCTGTTCTGGACGGATGGATGGAAACCTATATTTGATCAAACCAAAGATGTACTCACTGCTTGACACTGAATTAATTGATAACTCTAAAAGGTTGAAAGTTTCTCACTCTAATAAGGCGTATCTTTGGCATTTAAGACTTGGTCATATTAATCAGGATAGGATTCAAAGATTGGTGAAAGACGGTCCTCTGGAATCTCTGGAGGAGGTACGACTTCCCCAATGTGAGTCTTGTCTAAAGGGTAAAATGACTAAGAGGTCTTTTGGAGCTAAGGGTACAAGGGCTCAGGACCTCTTTGAAATTGTGCACACTGACGTATATGGCCCCATGAACGTCACAGCACGAGGAGGTTCGAGTATTATGTCTCTTTTATAGATGATTACTTGAGGTATGGATATGTGTATCTGATGCACCGCAAGAGCGAAACCTTTGACAAGTTCAAAGAATATCGTGCGGAAATGGAAAAGCAATTGGATAAATCCATAAAGACACTTCGATCTGATCGAGGTGGCGAATACCTCTCCGATGAATTTCTAGGACATCTTGTAGAGAACGGGATATTATCCCAATTGACTGCACCTAGTACTCCACAACAGAATGGTGTAGCCGAAAAGAGAAACAGAACCTTATTGGATATGGTACGGTCCATGATGAGTTATTCAACGTTGTCATTATCATTTTGGGGATATGCTTTACAAACGGCGTGCTATATTCTGAACCAGGTTCCGAGCAAATCAATTCCCAGAACTCCGTATGAATTGTGGCGTCACAGGAAGCCCTCCCTTGGACATATGAGAATATGGGGCTGTCCGGCGCATGTACTGGATGGGAATGCGAAAAAGTTGGAACCAAGATCAGAATTGTGCATGTTTGTAGGGTATCCAAAAGGATCTAAAGGAGGTCTGTTCTATAACCCGAAGGAACAAAAGGTCATTGTCTCAACCCATGCGACATTCTTGGAGGAAAGTCACATGAATGTCTTTAAGCCTTGAAGCAAAGTGGTGCTAGAGGAGTTATCAGGTGAAAGAACTACTTCATAGATTTCGGTCTTGGACGCAAGTCCGAGTTCCAGTGAAAGACCTACAGACGATCAACAATTTAGGGTGCCTCGTCGTAGTGGGAGGGTTTCTAAGAAACCTAATTTCTTCATGTATGATGCTGAGGTATACCAGGCCGAGGCTCGTGAGCATGAGGATGATCCGGTCACTTATGATGAAGCTGTAAATGATGTTGATTATAAATCTTGGAAACAGGCTATGAACAATGAGATGGATTCTATGAAATCCAACTTTGTTTGGGAACTTATAGATTTGCCGAATGGGATAAAACCCATTGGATGCAAATGGGTCTACAAAAGAAAGAAGGATGTGGAAGGGAGAGTGGAAACTTTCAAAGCTAGACTGGTTGCAAAGGGGTACACGCAAAAGGCTGGAATCGATTACGATGAAACCTTTTCACCTGTTGCTATGCTGAAGTCTATCCGTATTCTTCTGTCCATTGCTGCGGCTCTCAATTACGAGATCTGGCAAATGGATGTCAAGACGGCATTCTTGAATGGCCATCTTGAAGAGTGTATCTATATAATACAGCCCGAAGGGTTCGTAGCGAAAGGCCAAGAAAGGAAAGTCTGCAAGTTGCTTAGATCCATTTATGGATTAAAGCAAGCATCCTGTTCATGGAACCAGAGGTTTGATCAAGCGATTAAGACATTTGGTTTTGAGCAGAACGTTGATGAACCTTGTGTTTATAAACGTATTAAGGATGGAAAAGTGGTCTTTCTGATACTCTATGTCAATGATATACTACTCATTGGGAATGATGTAGGGAACTTATCATCGGTCAAGCTTTGGTTACACCAACAGTTTGACATGAAGGACTTGGGAGAAGCTAATTATGTTCTAGGCATTCGTCTCTTCAGAGATCGAAAGAACAAAATGATAGCGTTATCCCAAGCTTCATACATAGATAAAATAATTGACAAATATGTAATGCAAGAGGCAAAGAAAGGCTCACAACCTTCTATTGCCAGTCTAACTCTTTTATTGGATGACTGTCCCAAGACATCGGAAGAAAGAGAGCGTAAAAGTAAGGTCCCTTATGCATCCGCTGTGAGTAGCCTTATGTACGCTATGTTTTGCAGTAGGTATGGTGAGTCGATATCAAGCAAATCCTGGAACCAAGCATTGGCAAGCTGTAAAGCATATACTCAAGTATCTTAAGAGAACGAGGGATTATATGCTGGTGTATTCTGGAGGGGACCTAACACCCATAGGATACACGGACTCGGACTTCCAGACTTGTAAGGATTCGAGGAAATTGACATCTGGATCAGTGTTTTTACTCGGAAGAGGCGCCATTGTGTGGAGGAGCGTGAAGCAGGGCTGCACAGCTGACTCTACTATGGAGGCTGAGTATGTGGCTGCGGCTGAGGCATCTAAAGAAGCGGTTTGGCTCCGCAAGTTCTTTAGAGACCTTGAGGTCATTCCGGGTGTTGACAAGCCTATCACACTTTACTGTGATAACGCAGGGGCTATTGCCAACACAAGGGAATCTCGGCACCACAAGAGGACTAAGCACATTGATCGGAGATATCATATTATTAGAGGGCACGTGGAGACAGGTCAAGTGGATGTATGTAAGATCGTGTCCGAGGACAACATCACCGATCCCTTTACCAAGACTTTGGTGGCTAGAAGCTTTGAGTGGAACGTAGAGGCGATGGGGATGCGTAACATGGCACATCTACTGGCTTAGGGGAAGTGAGAGATTGTTAGGAAATGCCCTAAGCGTTAGAGACATTTTGATATATTTATTTTGAACTGGATAATAAAATTATATATAGAGGTTATTCATTACATTGCTATCTGTCCTCGTCTTATTTACATGTTAAAGTAAATGTAAGCAAATATGGCTCCCTGATTGCTTGTGTTAAACTGTTAGAACGTTGCATGCAATGGATTTTTGTATGCGAGAAGACAATGTTCTAAAGTTAGCAGTCTAAACTATGGTCTGTAGTCTATAGGGTTAGACCGAGCATCTAACTCATGTTAAGACTATTATGTTGTCTAAAGCCTTGGAGGGGACGGTTTGTCTTGACTGTCTGGAGCTGGACTCCCAAGTAGAGACATAGATATGTTGTTTGGTGGTGACATATTAGACCAGGACTAAAGCGTGATTGATCTACGAAGTCCGCTTTGAGTGGATCATTCTGCTTTTGACGTTCATTATGCAGTAACCTTAATCCTGAGTAAAAGGACAGCATCATGTATATGACTTGTGTACTTTGATGTTCCAATGGCTAAAGCGTCTCAGAGGTAGTAAACTTATAGACCGGTTCGTTGGGTGCATGACTTGTATACGATGAAGGGTTCGTTTACAGATATTGGAATCATAGCTCTAATGAGGAGTTAAGGGTATCCTCTTAAAGGCATTATACTGAATGTGAAAATGGACAAGGCCTTAGGTCGTCTGCTGGGCGGATGACTTCTTATTCACATATGGTGAATAATCATTTTCTTTATTCAGTAGTATAATGGAATTTTAAGATAGCCTGATCAGTAGGATTAAATGGACTTTAGCCTAAGGCTGATCATGGATATCATATGAGGGTTCTGCATACATGACAAGGTCATTGGACGATAGCTTGTCACAGGCTTACGTAATACGGTATATAATTGGGAGTTCAGTTTCAGGTTTATAGTGGTGTGACTCTGAAACTAGTGATCATATGATTGAGTTATTCGGTAAAAGAATGATGATCATATGGATTTGCGGGAGCCCGATTATATATGTCCAATCAGTCCCTCTACTAGCTCCACATAATTCCTTAACGTTTGGCAAATTGATTTGTGTATGCTATTGGCTGGTTTATTATGTATGGATGGTGATGACACAGGATTAGGTGTTAGGAAATGCCCTAAGTATTAGAGACATTTTGATGTATTCATTTTGAACTGGATAATAAAATTATACATAGAGGTTATTCATTACATTGCTATCTGTCCTCGTCTTATTTACATGTTAAAGTAAATGTAAGCAAATATAGCTCACTGACTGCTTGTGTTAAAACTGTTAGAACGTTGCATGCAATGGACTTTTGTATGTGAGAAGACAAAGTTCTAAAGTTAGCGGTCTAAACTATGGTCTGTAGTCTATGGGGTTAGATCGAGCATCTAACTCATGTTAAGACTATTATGTTGTCTAAAGCCTTGGAGGGGACGGTTTGTCTTGACTGTCTGGAGCTGGACTCCCAAGTAGAGACATAGATATGTTGCTTGGTGGTGACATATTACACCGGGGCTAAAGCGTGATTGATCTATGTAGTCCGCTATGAGTGGATCAATCTGCTTTTGACGTTCATTGTGCAATAACCTTAATCTTGAGTAAACGAACTACTTCATGTATATGACTTGTGTACTTTGATGTTCCAATGGCTAAAGTGTCTCAGAGGTAGTAAGCTTATAGACCGGTTCATTGGGTGCATGACTTGTATACGATGAAGGGTTTGTTTGCAGATATCGGAATCATAGCTTTGAGGAGTTAAAGGTATCCTCTTAAAGGCATTATACTGAATGTGAAAATGGACAAGGCCTTGGGTCGTCTGCTGGGCAGATGACTTCTTATTCACATATGGTGAATAATCATTTTCTTAATTCGGTAGTATAATGGAACTTTAAGATAGCCTGATCAGTAGGATTAAACGGACTTTGACCTAAGGCTGATCATGGATATCATATGAGGGTTTTGCATATATGACAAGGTCATTGGATAGTAGCTCGTCACAGGCTTACGTAATACGGTATATAATTGGGAGTTCAGTTTCAGGTTTATAGTGGTGTGACTCTGAAATTAGTGATCATATGATTGAGTTGTTCGGTACAGAATGATGATCATATGGAATCACGGGAGCCCGATTATATATGTCCAATCAGTCCCTCTACTAGCTCCACATAATTCCTTAACGTTTGGCAAATTGATTTGTGTATGCTATTGGCTAGTTTATTATGCATGGATGGTGATGATACAGGATTAAGATGGTAGACAAGATTCTCTCCGGTTGGATTCAGATTTTGTTTTGGATAATAGAGTACACAATTATTCGAACTCCAAATAAAGTTGCCATGATTTTATTTGAGATTGGATTGGAGTTGTAGAAAATTATCCATGAGAGTAAGAATTTGAAACACAACCATTTTGTGGATTTTGAAATTTGAAATTTGAAATTTGAAATTTGAAATTTGAAATTTGAAATTTGAAATTTGAATTTGAAATTCGAATTTGAAATTTGAAATTTGAAATTTAAAATTTGAATTTGAAATTCGAATTTGAAATTTGAAATTCAAATTTTGAATCACAGTCCAAGTGGGATTCGAATTTGTTGTGGAAAATCCACAAGGTTTGAAATTCGAATTTGAGTTGGATTTGGAGAGGATAATCTTGTTAGAATCCTACTTGAATTTTGAATCCAAATCCCAACGAAAGTGGACGAAATTTTTGAGGATAATCCTCAATAGAATTTCAGTTTTTGTGGATAAGGTTCAAGGGAAAAATTCAAGTTTCAATCCCAGTTGAATTTGGATTTTCTCCTCCCTGAAAAGTGGCCGAAATTTTGGAGATAATCTCCTAGGAAAATTCGGTTATTTTGGATAAGGTTGAGATAAGATTCAAGCTTGAAAATCCTAGTGGAATTTTGATTCTTCCTTATCCTAAAAGTGGCCGAATATTTGGAGAAGATTTTCTCCTAGGAATTTCGGATTTTTTGGTTGAAAAATGGAGATAAAATTCTAGTTAAAATCTTGTTTAGATTTAGATTGGATTTATTCTAAGAAAACCGAATTTTATTGTTGAGATTCTCCCTTGGAAAATTCGGATTTTATGGTTATGGATAAGGGAAAATATCTTTTCCTAGTCCAATTCAAATTCAGAGAATCACCTCATGCAGGTTTATAAATAGAGGTCCTGCCACTCCAGTTCTCTCAGACCACAGACTCTCAGGTGAGCAGGCTTATTGTTGCACAGCTCATCGTGACAATAAAGTTCTTTAGAGATCTGGGTGGTCGGAAGAAGACTAGCAATGCTAGCATACCGATCGAGGTTCAGAGTGCCCACACACTCAGTCATTCGGGAATTGGAGAATAGTAGAGAAGGCTAGTTGGTTGAAGCCTCCGGTCATTCTCCTCCTGCAGATTGGCGTCCTTGAGGTATGAGTTTTAATTGTTGTTGGTTTATTGTATATGGCATCATGAGATATTTAACGATCTAAAAATTTTTATTGTTCCGCTGCGCCACTCTGATACGTTTTTACCGGTTTATTTTCCTACATTAGGATGGTAGACAAGATTCTCTCTGGTTGGATTCAGATTTTGTTTTGGATAATCGAGTACACAATTATTCGAACTCCAAATAAAGTTGCCATGATTTTATTTGAGATTGGATTGGAGTTGTAGAAAATTATCCATGAGAACAAGAATTTGAAACACAACCGTTTTGTGGATTTTGGAATTTGAATTTTGAAATTTGAAATTTGAATTTTGAATTTGAAATTCGAATTTGAAATTTGAATTTTAAATTTAAATTTGAAATTTGAAATTTGAAATTTGAAATTCGAATTTGAAATTCGAATTTGAAATTTGAAATTCAAATTTTGAATCACAGTCTAAGTGGGATTCGAATTTGTTGTGGAAAATCCACAAGGTTTGAAATTCGAATTTGAGTTGGATTTGGAGAGGATAATCTTGTTAGAATCCTACTTGAATTTTGAATCCAAATCCCAACGAAAGTGGACGAAATTTTTGAGGATAATCCTCAATGGAATTTCAGTTTTTGTGGATAAGGTTCAAGGGAAAAATTCAAGTTTCAATCCCAGTTGAATTTGGATTTTCTCCTCCCTGAAAAGTGGCCGAAATTTTGGAGATAATCTCCTAGGAAAATTCGGTTATTTTGGATAAGGTTGAGATAAGATTCAAGCTTGAAAATCCTAGTGGAATTTTGATTCTTCCTTATCCTAAAAGTGGCCGAATATTTGGAGAAGATTTTCTCCTAGGAATTTCGGATTTTTTGGTTGAAAAATGGAGATAAAATTCTAGTTAAAATCTTGTTTAGATTTAGATTGGATTTATTCTAAGAAAACCGAATTTTATTGTTGAGATTCTCCCTTGGAAAATTCGGATTTTATGGTTATGGATAAGGGAAAATATCTTTTCCTAGTCCAATTCAAATTCAGAGCATCACCTCATGCAGGTTTATAAATAGAGGTCCTGCCACTCCAGTTCTCTCAGACCACAGACTCTCAGGTGAGCAGGCTTATTGTTGCACAGCTCATCGTGACAATAAAGTTCTTTAGAGATCTGGGTGGTCGGAAGAAGACTAGCAATGCTAGCATACCGATCGAGGTTCAGAGTGCCCACACACTCAGTCATTCGGGAATTGGAGAATAGTAGAGAAGGCTAGTTGGTTGAAGCCTCCGGTCATTCTCCTCCTGCAGATTGGCGTCCTTGAGGTATGAGTTTTAATTGTTGTTGGTTTATTGTATATGGCATCATGAGATATTTAACGATCTAAAAATTTTTATTGTTCCGCTGCGCCACTCTGATACGTTTTTACCGGTTTATTTTCCTACATTAGGATGGTAGACAAGATTCTCTCTGGTTGGATTCAGATTTTGTTTTGGATAATCGAGTACACAATTATTCGAACTCCAAATAAAGTTGCCATGATTTTATTTGAGATTGGATTGGAGTTGTAGAAAATTATCCATGAGAACAAGAATTTGAAACACAACCGTTTTGTGGATTTTGGAATTTGAATTTTGAAATTTGAAATTTGAATTTTGAATTTGAAATTCGAATTTGAAATTTGAATTTTAAATTTAAATTTGAAATTTGAAATTTGAAATTTGAAATTCGAATTTGAAATTCGAATTTGAAATTTGAAATTCAAATTTTGAATCACAGTCCAAGTGGGATTCGAATTTGTTGTGGAAAATCCACAAGGTTTGAAATTCGAATTTGAGTTGGATTTGGAGAGGATAATCTTGTTAGAATCTGTGACACCTTAAATTTTATTTAAGGGTCAATATATAATTTAAATAAAATTAGTGTGCCAAAAATTAATTAAAAATCCTTTTGGAAACCCTAGGTTGGTTTCCTAGTCAAATTCCGCTCAAAAAGTCAACAATTTGAACTTCAAAAAGAAACCCTAAAATATTCGGCCATCACTTGGGATTTTAATTAAAATTTAAATTCCACAAATCCAAGGAGGATTCAAATTCAAATTTCATTCCTTAGATATAAAGAAGAAATTTGGCCATAAAGTGTAGGAAATAAAGGAGATTTTATTGAATTAAAAGCTAAGTCAAAACTCAATCAAAATTCAAATTATTTTTCCTTAAAAACTAAGGGATAATTTTGGCCACTTAAGGGGAAATAAGAGAGAAAACCCTAGCCTCAAAACAGCACAAAAACATTCCCTTTTGCCACTTACAATTTTCGGCCAAACAAGGAAGAGAAAGGGAAAGAAAAACCTAGTATAAAAACCCCCTTTTAACTCTCATTCACCCTTCCTTTCACCCTCAAAAATTCGGCCAGCTTTCCCCTCTCTCCTCTTTGAATTTTCTCTCCCAAAACACACCCAAAACAGCAAACAAAACTTACCAAAGTGCAGCTCAAAAATTCAACAATCTTTGAGACAAAAACAAGGTGAGAAATCAAAATTTTTTTTTCCTTCCTTTTTCTTTTGATTTCAAATCCGAAATTTTATATGGTTTTCTCCACTGTTTCCCTACTATTTCGAAGACTCCAACACTCACACAAATTCAGCCAAAAGGGAGACCAAACATCAAAAATAGTGCAGTACAAACAAGGTGTGATTTCTCTATCAAACCCTAAAATTTTGCCTCATTGATTCCCTTTTCAAAAACCCTATTATCAGATGTGTAAGATTTTATGATTTTGTCAATTTGATTCCTGGGTTGTGTTAATGACATATAAATACGGTTTTCCACAAAATTTCGTGATCATTGGATGAAAATTGAATTGGTTTGAGGCTAATCGAAATTCGGACACAGAAAAACGGAAATCCGGAAAATTACCATATGAACACTAAATTTGTGTCAGCCATAACTTGAGTTTTAAAAACGATTTTTGAGTGATTCTTGAGCCTAAAATTAAATTCAAGATTCCCCTATATTCCTACAAAATTTCAGAGCCAAACTCATCCGTTTATCTAGTCAAAATATTTTTCTAAGATAGGCGGATAGAACTGCCAGGTTTTGAACCGAAACTGAAACCCAGATTTTTATGCCTGAAAACAACCCTACGTTTTTGGCCTAGTTGAATGACCAAATGATGTCCAAAAATTATAAAAATTATATGGAATTAAAGCTACGGATGTCTAGTTTAACATATTAAAAATTTAGAATTTTTGGGATGAAAAATAAATTAATATGGATTTTACATTCAGCCTAGGTCAGTCTACCCATGCCCAGTAATATCTTAACTTAGAGTTTTTCAAAAATTTTAAATCTCAAATGTTTATTAAACGTTTTAAAATCTTTTGTGGCACACTAAAATGATTGGATGATTATGTCTGGATCTAGACTAATCATATGTTGTGATTATAGGACTTATTTGACGTTCTTGCTGGATTTGTGGATCACGTTATCGTAACGCTTGTGCGATAATCGAGGTAGGACGTTCTAGCCTTTTCTGGGAGTAGTCAAGTGTTTTAAATTTCCCTGTTTTATCGATGGCATGTTGTTTTCAGTTTATGAAATTATTATATTGTTTTTTTTATGAAATAAACGCATGCAACGTATTTGGTAATTAAATGTGTATTTTAAAACGTGTTTTGATTTATGACATAATATAACTTGGTAAATACCATCTTTTGAATAATTCGATGAACATAATTGAGCTCTAGTTCACGATCATTGTAAATGATGCGTGCGTCCCAAAGTTAACGCCATGGGGGAAGGTCCCTAAACCTGTGCAGGGCCGTTCGGCCTATTTAGACCGTAACGAGATGATCTAGGATAATTCAAATTCGAGGCACGTATATTATAGCTACGACGAGTCCTCACTCATAATATGATGGTTGTTTTAATGATTTATTATTTTAATATTGGGGCACGTATATTGCAGCTACGCTAAGTCCTCAGCAGAATAAAACTTGTTTTAAAAATGTTTTTCACGAAATTGTTGATTATTTTTTTTATGATTATTATTTCATGTATTTTTTTTAAATTATTGATTATTTTTGGAAACGAATATTATGCCATACTTTTAAATGTTATCTGTTAACCCACCTTTATTTCTGTCCTACTGAGCCAGCGCTCACGTCCCTTTTTCTTTGTGATTTCGAAATGACTATTTCCAGGTGCAGGAGGTAGCAGTTCCGAAAATCGTTGAGCTATCCGTTTCTACCGAGGATGATGCTATCCGTTTTCTCCATCTTCTTCTTTCTGTTTCTCGTTCTGATGTAATGAGACATTAAGTTTGGACTTTATTTCACGTTATTTAAATTCTATGCTTGGGAATATTTATGGTTGGTAATATCTTTTGAAAACCGATTTCGTGTTTGATTTCCGCATTAAAAGGTATTGACTTTCTACTTTATTTTATTTTGTGGTTATGATGCTACTTTATAATTAGGCTTAGCTAAATTATAATATTGACCCGTTGTTTTTGTAATAAATGTTTTCCTTAAATCTCGGGTTGATATTATGATTTGGCTGCCGTGTCACGTGTCTAAATTTTGGGCTGTGACAAATAATGGTATCAGAGCCCAGGTTTTCAAAAGGGTTTTCCATCAAAACGTTTTCAAAAGGGGTTTTTCATCAAAACGTTTTCAAAAGGGTTTTTCATCAAAACGTTCTCAAAATACCCAAGCATAGTTTTCTTACTCTTAGAAGCTTATAGGATTTCCTCTTCCTTCAATCTCATATAGCAAAATGGCTTGTCCCGGCACACGTAGTCAGAGGCAGCAGAGAGGCAACGACGAAGAGAACCCCAGGAACACGCAGCCTCAAGGGAGACAGAACGCAGTGCTTCCTACACCGAATGATCAGCTAACGGCAATGCAGAATCTCACGGCGGCGATACAGGCTCTCCTCACCGTCTTACCTTTTGGAACACCTAACCCAACTCCTGTAGCCAATGTTGTTCCAAATGAGACCCCGAGAGCGGGGAGTTCTTCTTAGACTCCTCAGCAAACGCCTACCACCGAAAACCCTACCTCTGGAGCAGTACCTACCCAGTCTATGATAAATCCTAAACAGGCAGCCCTAACTCTTTTCTTTAAGCCTCACGTACCCACTTTCGACGGCACGGGCACAGAGATGGATGCCGACTACTGGTTTGATGCCATTCGTAAGCAGCTAAAGTTGACCGCCACACCCGCAGAGTTTTGGGTTGAGTTTGCTTCCAACAAGCTGGTGGGTCTAGCCTCTACCTGGTGGGCTAGTATCGAGGATGGTTTGACGGAGGAGCAGAGGTCTTCTTGGATAGTTTTCGAGGAGCGTTTTCACGAGCGTTTCTTTTCAGCTCAGTTCCGCGACAGAAAAGCTAGGGAGTTCGTCCGTTTGAAGCAAGGGTCTACGTCAGTGCGGGAATATGAAGCCAAGTTCACTGAGTTGGCCCGGTATGCGAAGAATCAGGTTTTGGATGAAGCTACTAAGTGTCTCCGCTTTGAGGAAGGGCTTAGCCTCTATGTGAAGAGGGGTGTACAACCGTTCCAGATCAGGGATAGCTACCAGCAGATCGTTGCTAAGGCGTTGACAGTGGAAGAGGGCGACAAGGAGTTCCTTGAAGCTCGTAACAAAAACAAGTCTGGACCAATCCGCAACAAGCCTCAACACAAGCCGCAGACTCCTTACCAGAAGAACCAGCAGTCTCAGGGGTCAGGTTCTCATCAGTCTTCTGGACAGCGACAGGGTCGGGTGAATATGATTACCTGCTTCGAGTGTGGTGATGAAGGTCATAAAAGAAATGTCTGCCCGAAGAGACAGTCGAGAGACAATGCTCATAGACATCATCATCAGCAGAATCAGAATGGTTTTCCATAGAGACAACAGTTTACTTCCCAGTCTTCGCAGTCACAGCGCCCTCAGCTTCCGGTTCCCTATCAGCCTCAGCGCACGAGCCAGTACACTACGCCTTATGCTCCACATGCTACACCGCTACAGCAGTTCCCAGTGCCGAGTTATCAGAGACCGCCATCACAGGGTCAGAGTACGGGCTATCAGCGAGGGAATACAGCTCAAAATCGTGGTAAGGCACCACAGGTACACGCTCTTGGAGCTGACAGCATGGAGATAGATCATGCACCGACTGCATTAGATGGTATAATTCCTATCTTTGGTACATATGCATATGTTTTGTTTGACACCGGGGCTACACACTCTTTTATAGCCTAACATTATGCTCGTTCACTTGGTTTGAAACTGCAAAATCTTGACTCTCCCTTATGTGTGAAATCCCCGTTGGGCACGACTACCGTTAGTGATGGGTGTCAAGCCTATGTTTATGTTGGGGATGTTTGTTTGGAGGCATCACTTGTAGTAATGCCTATGTTTGCTTATGATGTTATTCTGGGATATGACTGGCTTTCCCGATATGGGATTATGCTTGATTGTCGTAATCGTCGCGTTATCTTTACAACTGATTTTGGACATGTAGTGTCCTATCAGTTAAGCTTAGTTTCAGATGTTTATAGATCTGCTCTGAGATTAGTTTTCAAGAGTAGACAGGGTATTCTTTGTTTCTTATCCTTGTGTGCAGTGGAAGGATCCAGTTCTGAAAAGAGTACCCAACCTATACCTGTTGTCGATAGTTTTCCAGATGTTTTTCCAAAAGCTCTTCCAGGTTTACCACCTCATCGAGAAATAGAGTTTCGTATCGACTTAGTTCCTGGAACAGCTCCTTTTGCTTCTGCTCCGTATCGTATGGCACCTCTAGAGATGAAAGAGTTGCGCAAGCAGCTGGATGAGTTGAAATCGCTGGGCTTTATCCGAGACAGCAACTCACCTTGGGGTTCATCAGTCTTTTTTGTGAAGAAAGCCGACGGTTCGCTTCGTCTCTGTGTGGACTACAGAAAGCTCAACAGTGTGACCATAAAAAATAAGTATCCGTTACCACATATAGATGACTTGTTCGACCAATTGGGCGGAGCTTGTTTCTTCTCCAAGGTTGATTTGAGATCCTGTTATCATCAACTTCGTGTTAGAGAGGAGGATATCTCGAAGATGGCGTTCCGAACAAGGTATGGCAGTTATGAGTTCTTAGTAATGCCTTTCGGTTTGACAAACGCACCAGCAGCCTTCATGGATATGATGAATAGAGTCTTCTGACCTTTTCTTGATAAGTTCGTCATCGTATTCATCGACGACATCCTCATCTACTCCCGAACTTGTAAAGATCATGCACAGCATCTCAATATAGTTTTACAGACTCTTCGTGAACATCAGTTGTGCGCCAAGAAAGAAAAATGTGAGTTTTGGATGACAGAGGTTAAGTTTCTCGGGCATATTATCTCAGGAGACGGTATATCAGTGGATCCATCCAAGGTTGAAGCGATTCTTAAGTGGGAACGACCAAAGAATGTTCCAGAGATCCGAAGCTTCTTGGGCTTAGCGGGATATTATCGACATTTTATACAGGACTTCAGCAAGCTCGCCGCTCCCCTCACCAATCTGACAAAGAAGGATGTACCTTTCGTTTGGGACAACAGCTGTGAGTCAGTTTTCCAGGAGTTAAAGAGTCGTTTGACGTCTGCACCTATTCTTATTATTCCGGATCAGGATCAAGTATATGACGTCTACACCGATGCTTCTCATCAAGGTCTTGGAGCAGTCTTGATGCAACAGAACCGAGTTGTCGCTTACGCCTCACGACAGCTGAAACAACACGAACGAAACTACCTTACACACGATCTAGAGTTAGCTACAGTAGTGTTTACGCTTAAGATTTGGCGTTGTTATCTGTACGGTGCCAGTTTTAAACTGTTTTCAGATCACAAGAGTTTGAAATACCTAGCTACATAGAAAGATCTCAACCTGCGTCAGAGAAGGTGGGTAGAATACATGCAAGACTACGACTTCCAAGTCGAGTACCATCCAGGTAAAGCAAATGTGGTTGCAGATGCACTAAGCAGGAAAAGAGAGGCAGTTCCCAATCTTGATCATGAAGCTTCTATAATGGCGATGCAGATAGATGAGTGGGAAAAGGACAGAGTTCTCACAACTTATCAAGTTCGTTTTGGCGAAGTTCAGGGTCACCCAGTGTTATACAATTTAGTGATGGAACCAGACTACGTGCAGAGGATCAAGGAAAATCAGTTGGCAGATACACGTTTCGTTGACATCCGAGATAGATTATTAAAGGGCAAGCATGTTGCAGAGTGGTCGATGGACGCCAGTGGAATTCTTTACAACGAAGGTCGCTTAGCAGTGCCACACATCCCAGAGCTTATACAGGAGATCTTGTCAGAGTTTCATCAGTCGAGGTTCGCCATGCACCCAGGTGGGAACAAGATGTATCAAAACTTAAGACGGCAGCTTTGGTGGAGAGGTATGAAGTTAGATGTGAAGAATTTCGTGGCCAACTGTTTGACGTGTCAGAAAGTAAAGGCAGTACAGGAGAGACCCGCAGGTCTGCTCCAACCACTTCTAATACCTCAGTCGAAGTGGGATAGTATAGGAATGGACTTCTTAACCGGCTTACCAAAAGCACAGGATGGATCTGATGGAGTCTGGGTAGTAGTAGATCGTCTCACGAAGACCGTATACTTCATCCCGTTCAAGACGACTTGCAGCAGGAACCAGCTAGCCGAGCTTTACATGAGGAACATAGTCAGATTGCATAGAGTCCCTTAAGTGATCATTTCTGATCGTGATACACGCTTCAACGCTCGCTTTTGGCAAAGTCTACAGGAAGCTCTAGGCACAGAACTGATCTTCAGCACCGCTTTTCATCCGCAGACAGATGGTCAGTCGGAGCATCTCATACAGATTCTCGAGGATATGCTACGTGCCTGCATTCTTGATCTTGGAGATGGATGGAGCAAACAACTCTACATGGCAGAGTTCGCATACAATAACAGTTATCAAGCGAGTATCGGAATGGCACCCTTTGAAGCATTGTACGGAAAGCCTTGTCGATCACCCATCTATTGGGTTGACAACCAGGAAGCACCAGTGGGTGGACCCGAGATGATCCTAGACCAGTACGAGAAGATTGCCATCATCAAACAACGACTTCTAACAGCACAGAATCGACAGAAGAGCTATGCAGATCAACGCAGAAAGCCGTTAGAGTTCGAGGTTGGAGAGTTTGTATTGCTAAAGGTGTCACCGAAGCAAGGTATCTCTCGTTTCGGAGTTAAAGGGAAGCTAGCACCGCGTTACATTGGACCTTTCGAGATCATACGCAGAGTTGGCAAGGTGGCATATGAGCTGAAGTTACCCGACACCTTGGGAGTGCACAACGTTTTCCATGTATCGATGCTGAAGAAGAGTGCACGAACAGAGTCCAAAGTTATTTCAACAGATGACGTAGAAATCCAACCAGATGTCTCTTACGTCGAGGTTCCAGTGAAGATTTTGGATCGTAAGGTCAAGCAGCTGAGAACGAAAACAATGCCCATGGTGAAGGTTCTTTGGAGTAACCATGGTGAAGAGGAAGCCACATGGGAAACCGAGAAAGATATGCGTGAGAACCATGCTGAATGGTTCACTAAGCAGTAGAGTACATATAATGTAGTCGACCTAAGTTTGTTTTGTAACCCTACTCTGTTCATAGTGGTAGATATACCACTATATGTTTTTAAAGGTGCATTTAGACTGCTTAATGAAACGAGAAGTTATTCATATTCTTATTCTCTTCTTTAGTGTGGAGTAATTCTTAAAGTTTCGAGAACGAAACTATTTTTAGTGGTAGATATTTGCGACGCCATAAATTTTATTTAAGGGTCAATATATAATTTAAATAAAATTAGTGTGTCAAAAATTAATTAAAAATCCTTTTGGAAACCCTAGGTTGGTTTCCTAGTCAAATTCCGCTCAAAAAGTCAACAATTTGAACTTCAAAAAGAAACCCTAAAATATTCGGCCATCACTTGGGATTTTAATTAAAATTTAAATTCCACAAATCCAAGGAGGATTCAAATTCAAATTTCATTCCTTAGATATAAAGAAGAAATTTGGCCATAAAGTGTAGGAAATAAAGGAGATTTTAGTGAATTAAAAGCTAAGTCAAAACTCAATCAAAATTCAAATTATTTTTCCTTAAAAACTAAGGGATAATTTTGGCCACTTAAAGGGAAATAAGAGAGAAAACCCTAGCCTCAAAACAGCACAAAAACTTTCCCTTTTGCCCCTTACAATTTTCGGCCAAACAAGGAAGAGAAAGGGAAAGAAAAACCTAGTATAAAAACCCCCTTTTAACTCTCATTCACCCTTCCTTTCACCCTTAAAAATTCGGCCAGTTTTCCCCTCTCTCCTCTCTGAATTTTCTCTCCCAAAACACACTCAAAACAGCAAACAAAACTTACCAAAGGGCAGCTCAAAAATTCAACAATCTTTGAGACAAAAACAAGGTGAGAAATCAAAATTTTTTTTTCCTTCCTTATCCTTTTGATTTCAAATCCGAAATTTCATATGGTTTTCTCCACTGTTTCCCTACTGTTTTGAAGACTCCAACACTCACACAAATTCAGCCGAAAGGGAGACCAAACATCAAAAATAGTGCAGCACAAACAAGGTGTGATTTCTCTCTCAAACCCGAAAATTTTGTCTCATTGATCCCCTTTTCAAAAACCCTATTATCATATGTGTAAGATTTTATGATTTTGTCAATTTGATTCCTAGGTTGTGTTAATGACATATAAATACAGTTTTCCAGAAAATTTCGTGATCATTGGATGAAAATTGAATTGGTTTGAGGCTAATCGAAATTCGGACACAGAAAAACGGAAATCCGGAAAATTACCATATGAACAGTAAATTTGTGTCAGCCATAACTTGAGTTTTAAAAACGATTTTTGAGTGATTCTTGAGCCTAAAATTAAATTCAAGATGTCCCCTAAATGCCTGCAAATTTCAGAACCAAAAACATCCATTTGCCTAGTCAAAATATTTTTCTAAGATAGGCGGACAGAACTGCCAGGTTTTGAACCGAAACTGAAACCCAGATTTTTATGCTTGAAAACAACCCTCGGTTTTTGGCCTAGTTGAATGACCAAATGATGTCCAAAAATTATAAAAATTATATGGAATTAAAGCTACGGATGTCTAGTTTAACATATAAAAAATTTAGAATTTTTGGGATGAAAAATAAATTAATATGGATTTTACATTCAGCCTAGGTCAGTCTGCCCATGCCCAGTAATATCTTAACTTTGAGTTTTTCAAAAATTTTAAATCCCAAATGTTTATTAAACGTTTTAAAATCTTTTGTGGCACACTAAAATGATTGGATGATTATGTCTAGACCGAGACTAATCATATGTTGTGATTATAAGACTTATTTGACGTTCTTGCTGGATTTGTGGATCACGTTATCGTAACGCTTGTGCGATAATCGAGGTAGGATGTTCTAGCCTTTTCTGGGAGTAGTCAAGTGTTTTAAATTTCCCTGTTTTATCGATGGCATGCTGTTTTCAGTTTATGAAATTATTATATTGTTTTTTTTTACGAAATAAACGCATGCAACGTATTTGGTAATTAAATGTGTATTTTAAAACGTGTTTTGATTTATGGCATAATATAACTTGGTAAATACCATCTTTTGAATAATCCGGTGAACATAATTGAGCTCTAGTTCACGATCATTGTAACTGATGCGTGCGTCCCAAAGTTGACGCCATGGGGGAAGGTCCCTAAACCTGCGCAGGGTCGTTCGGCCTATTTAGACCGTAACGAGATGATCTAGGATAATTCAAATTCGAGGCACGTATATTATAGCTACGACGAGTCCTCACTCATAATATGATGGTTGTTTTAATGATTTATTATTTTAATATTGGGGCACGTATATTGCAGCTACGCTAAGTCCTCAGCAGAATAAAACTTGTTTTAAAAATGTTTTTCACGAAATTGTTGATTATTTTTTTTATGATTATTATGTCATGTATTTTTTTTAAAATTGTTGATTATTTTTGGAAACGAATATTATGCCATACTTTTAAATGTTATCTGTTAACCCACCTTTGTTTCTGTCCTACTGAGCCAGCACTCACGTCCCTTTTTCTTTGTGATTTCGAAATGACTACTTCCAGGTGCGGGAGGTAGCAGTTCCGAAAATCGTTGAGCTATCCGTTTCTACCGAGGATGATGCTATCCGTTTTCTCCATCTTCTTCTTTCTGTTTCTCGTTCTGATGTAATGAGACATTAAGGTTGGACTTTATTTCACGTTATTTAAATTCTATGCTTGGGAATATTTATGGTTGGTAATATCTTTTGAAAACCGATTTTGTGTTTGATTTCCGCATTAAAAGGTATTGACTTTCTACTTTATTTTATTTTGTGGTTATGATGCTACTTTATAATTAGGCTTAGCTAAATTATAATGTTGACCCGTTGTTTTTGTAATAAATGTTTTCCTTAAATCTCGGGTTGATATTATGATTTGGCTGCCATGTCACGTGTCTAAATTTTGGGCCGTGACAGAATCCTACTTGAATTTTGAATCTAAATCCTAACAAATTATGGATGAAATTTTGAGGATAATCCTCAATGGAATTTCGGTTTTTGTGGATAAGGTTCAAAGGAAAAATTCAAGTTTCAATCCTAGTTGAATTTGGATTCTCTCCTTCGCTGAAAAGTGGCTGAAATTATGGAGGACATCTCTTAGGAAAATTCGTTTATTTTGGATAAGGTTGAGATAAGATTCAAGCTTGAAAATCCTAGTGGAATTTTGATTCTCCCTTATACTTAAAGTGGCCGAATTTTTTGAGGAGATTTTCTCCTAGGAATTTCAGATTTTTTGGTTGAAAAAGGGGAGATAAAATTCTAGTTAAAATCTTGTTTAGATTTGGATTGGATTTATCCATAATGGCCGAATTTTATTGTTGAGAATCTCGCATAGAAAATTCAGATTTTTATGGTTATGGATAAGGGAGAATATCTTTTCCTAGTCCAATTCAAATTCAGAGAATCACCTCATGCAAGTCTATAAATAGAGGTCTCGCCATTCCAGTTCTCTTAGACCACAGACTCTCAGGTGAGCAGGCTTATTGTTGCACAGCTCATCGTGACAATAAAGTTCTTTAGAGATCTGGGTGGTCGGAAGAAGACTAGCAGTGCTAGCATACCGATCGAGGTTCAGAGTGCCCACACACTCAGCCATTCGGGAATTGGAGAATAGTAGAGAAGGCTAGTTGGTTGAAGCCTCCGGTCATTCTCCTCCTGCAAGATTGGCATCCTTGAGGTACGAGTTTTAATTGTTGTTGGTTTATTGTATATAGCTTCATGAGATATTTAACGATCTAAAAATTTTTATTGTGCTGCTGCGCCACTCTGATACGTTTTTACCGATTTATTTTCCTACACTAATCTGAGACAACGGGTAGAGGAGTTAGAACAGAGACAAGGCTCTGAGGGTACCCAAGTAGAACAAGAAGCTGAGGTAGATCCGGTTATCCCTCCAGCTGCGGTACATGAGAGAGTTCCTGAACAGCAACCGGTGTTAAATCTGGAACCCCTCTATGAAAGATTCAGGCATATAAGGCCGCCAGAATTTGAAGGTTCTACAAATCCTCTAGAGGCTGAAGACTGGTTGTCATCCTTGCAAGTGATCATGGAATTCATGAACCTAACTGACCGGGAGAAGGTTGCATGTGCGTCTTTTGTGTTGAGGAAAGATGCTCATTTTTGGTGGGACACTGTGCGAATGAGAAGAAATGTGTCTACCATGAGTTGGGCTGAATTTCTGGAAGAATTTAACCAAAAATATTATGACCCTGCATCTCTGAGACAACAACAGAAAGAGTTCTCAGAATTGATGCAAGGAAATATGTCGGTGAGCGAAGTTCGCCGAAAGTTCGACCAGTTATCCCATTTATGCCCTTATGTAGTCCCTACTGAGAGGGAGAAAATACAGAAAATGATCGGGATGTTCATGTGGCGGCCCGCACCTCGTAGAGATCATACAATACTATTACAGTTTAGCTTTATCACTAACTGCGATAGATTGTACTCTCATGAGTCGCCGGCTAATCTCTTTCTCTTTAAATCATGACGTTTTTTGGGAAAAAATTTTTTTTTCTTTAAACATCATGTAAAACATTCCCACTATTTACTTTGTTGGCAAGTACAAAGTAATTTACATAATACAGTACTTTCGTAAAATATATAATTACAAAAGAACTGTTTCTTTTTTTTTTCCTTCTCTTTTCTCGCTCAGCGGAAAGACTCTGGCATGACCATATTCCGTGCCTTCTATCCCATTTGACACACTGTGACAACCGGGAAATTCAGGCAATTCTCGGATGAAAATGTACAAATGTATGTATATAATAATTTGTACTATTTAAAGAGTGAAATAAATGTATTTATATTGTTCAGAATATATTAAAATGTTCTAACAATCTGATGAGTAAAAATTCAGTGTTGGAAAAATTCGCTGAATTGAAACGGGTGAAACGGTGCCAAAAACGGCATTGAAAACCCTAACCAGGACAATAAAAGACGGAAAACTTCCGGGATTAATTTTGATCAAACGGAAGCAATTTAAATTGATCCGACTGCACAGGAGACCTCAGGAACACGCCGGGACGATTTTAGGAAAATTTCGGCTCGAACCGGTATCGGTCAAAAAGTAGTCGAATTAATGTGAATAGTAAAAGTCAAAGTCAACTTTTACTTAAGCATTTATGACATCATTAATCCATTTAATAAATGGAAAGAAAATGGTGGTTGGTAGCATTAATGGCCATGATTCATTTGCTTTTTGATCTAAAGGCCAAGATTTGGCCAAAATTCATCATTTTTAATTTTTGAAAATTATGGAAAGTATTAGTGTTGAAAGGTGGTGAAATCTCATTGGTGGAAAGCCAAATTAATTGGCTTATTTCATGCATAAGTCGGCAAAACTTGGCAAAAGTGGCTGAAACAAAATTTTAAGCTAAAACCAAAGAGAAAAATTTTCTAAGTCATTTTCATGGGAAGTACGTGAGCCACCAAGAGGAACCAAGTGATTTCTTCCATCTTCCTTCACAAAAATTGTGTCAAATCATTCCTTGAAGACAAAGGAAGCAAGTGAACAAGGTACCTTCCCTTGGATTGAATTTTTTCTTGGTTTTTTTTCAATAAAACCGTGGGATGAATAGTGAAATAAGATGGAAAATTTTTGGTTGTTTTCCATGATTTGATGCTTGGGTTTTGTTAAGGGTGTAATAAGGAAGAAAACCATGTATTTGGTTTAAAGAAAAACCGAAATTTTGTTGGTTTTCCAAGGGTAAAACCGTGGGTTACTTTGAGTAAGCAATAAGAAATTTGTGTGGTTTAATTGCTAACATGTTTTCAAGTTAAATTTTGTGAAGAATAAACCATGAATTACATTATGGAAAAGCTTTGAAAAAATTTTAGTGTGCATTTACCTAATGTGGCCGTGGGGTTACCTAAGGGTTTGGAAGAAACTTTTGCATGATTTATGTGATGTTTGGTTAATTTAAATCATGCATTTTAATATGCAAGTGATGGAATTATGAGTGAAACAATGAAACAAAAATGTTGTGCATGTTTTTCATTCATTGGCCGTGGGTTATATATGGTAAAAACCCCAAGAATTTGGTTGAAAATATAATGAAAATGGGCTTAAAAATGTGTTAAAAAAATGACATTTTAATAGCCTAAAATGTGGTTGAAAATTTGAGAAGTTTGGTTCGGTTGATTGTGAAAACCGAGACCAAAACTAAGGACAAAATTGAGAAAAATTGTGTAATGTGGGTTAAAATATGAAATTGGAAATTTGTGAGCTTTTATGTAAAAGTTTGGAAAACTTTTACATAAAATAGGCTTGTGGTATAGTACGTGGCAGGTACATATGGTTCGAGGCGTACCTAACGCCGGTAGCCTTAAAATTACGCCGAAATGCTGCCGAAATTTCGAAAACATCATTTGGGGTAAAATGGAAATAAAAATAAAAAGTTTAGGGTCGGGTCGGAAACCCGAGTCCCTAACGGAAAATTGAATAAGGAAAACCTAAGGGGTGGTTCGTGAATAGTAACCCGTCCCCTAAATATATAAAACGCGAGTGAAATTGAAAAACCGACCCCGAGTGGGGGGCGTTTTTGGAAACAAAATAAAGGTCCGAGTCGGGAACGGAAAAAAACCGAACCTCAGAGACCTAGGTCGGGAATGTCTAGATGAACGTTTTTGTGGCGGCCCGCCCCATGTGGAGATCATACAATACTATTACAGTTGAGCTTTATCGCTAACTGCGATAGATTGTACTCTCATGGGTCGCCGGCTTATCTCTCTCCTCTTTTTAAATCATGACGTTTTTCGGAAAATTTTTTTTTTTCTTTAAACATCATATAAAATCTTTTTCCACTATTTACTTTGTTGATAGGTACAAAGTAATATAAATAATACAGTGCTTTTGTAAAATATATATAATTACAAAAGAACTGTTTCCCCCTTCTTTTTTTTTTTTCCTTCACTTTAACGCTCAGCGGGAAGACTCTGGCAGTACCATATCCCTCGCCCAGTTATCCCATTTGACACGCGCCATCCCGTCCGCATCCAGTCAAATAAGCTACTGAGCTGGTCGCTTACCTGCAACATTAGCAAAAATGGTGAGCTACAGGCTCAGTAAGTTCAAACATGCAAGAAATAAAATTTCTATGAATAGTAGTATTCATCGTGAATAGTACCATTGACTACTATTCATATGTAAATAGTAACTTTGACCACTATTCATACGTGAATAGTAAGTTTGACCACAACACTGTCTCACACTAGTACATCTACCGCGATGTTAGTGCTCTCACTAAACTGTCTTATGCTCAATTATGGCACAGTTTCAGTTTTAGGTCATTATCTTTCATTATGTTCTGGTTTTGAGCTCAAGTTGGCAGTACCATTTAAGTGTGCATGACTGGGAGCGGTACATTAGTGCTGACCTCCACAGCCTTAATCTCATAGCCCCGAAGGCAAAATTTTATATGACTAGGAGCGGTACATCAGTGCTGACCTCCACAGCCTTAGTCTCATAGCCCCGAAGGCAAAAATAGTACCTCCCTGTACGGAAGGCTGGTACGCCAGAAAGTGGTTTCATTACCGACTTTTTACACTTCTAACCCGGTGACTTCACATTGCCCCGTGGTTAGGAATGGTTCACATTTTAATTTTAGGTGAGTGAGTTTTATTAACCTCGCTCTAGTGCCCGAAGCACAATTAACCATGTGTCCCATTCTTATAGTGCCCATAGCACATTTCGTCTCTCTCTCTATTCTATCATAGTGCCCATAGCACATATGTACCTAACTTATAGTTAGTACATTAAAGTTAGCACAATCTTGCTATATGTTGCAGACAGGTAAATGTCTAAACTTACCTTATCAGACTGTTCCCTTTCTCTCTCTTGGATCTTGAATCGCCTTCCTTGCAGGCCGATTTTGGGATCCAACAGACAAAACTATATCTGTTAATTTCTTTCCCATTTATAGCTTTTATTTTTCATTAAAAAGCTTAAATAAAACCTATTTATAACTTTTTAGGTTTTATTTATTATTTTCACCATTTTCCCCAACTTTTGCAAAATTACGATTTTACCCCAATATTTTGGTAAAATTGCAGTTTTGCCCCTGACGGAATTTTATCGATCCAGACTGCATTTTTGGCTCTCAAGAACTTTTCTGACTCTTTTCTAATCATTACCGGGTTCGTTTCTATTTTATTTCCACTTTTTGTTTTCCCGGCCCTCGGGAAGCACTATTCCGACCCTCACGTCGGTTTAGCGATTTTCTATCGTTTCGGAGTCTCAAATGGACGTTTCACTAGTATTTAAAACGTTCATCTAGACTTTCCCGACCTAGGTCTCCGAGGCTCGGGTTTTCCGTTCCCGACTCGGACCTTTATTTCATTTCCAAAAATGCCCCCCCCTCGGGGTCGGTGTTTCAATCTCACACGCGTTTTTCAATTTTAAGGGGACGGGTTACTATTCACGACCCACACCTTAAATTTTCCTTATTCACTTTTCCGTTAGGGACTCGGGTTTCCGTCCCGGCCCTAACTTTTAATTTAAATTCCTATTTTACCCCGAATGCCGTTTTTGAAATTTCGGCAGCATTTCGGCGTAATTTTAAGGCTTCCGGCGTTAGGTACGCCTCGAACCGAATGTACCTGCCACGTACTATACCACAAGCCTATTTTATGTAAAAGTTTTCCAAACTTTTACATAAAAGCCCACAAATTTCAAATTTCACATTATCACCCACATTACAAAATTTTTTCACATTTTTACCCTTAATTTGGTTTCGGTTTTCACAACCAAACCGAACCAAATTTTGTCAAACTTTCACCACATTTTAGGCCATTCAATGTCATGTTTTTAACACATTTTCAAGCCCATTTTCTTGGCATTTTCAACCAAATTCTTAGGGTTTTTTAAACACCTAAAACCCACGGCCATTGAATTGAAAACATGCACACATTTTTGCTTTCATTCTTTCAATCACAATTCCATCATTTGCATATTAAAATGCATAATTCCAATCAACCAAATACCACATAAAACCAAGCAAAATTTTCTTCCAAACCCATTGTAAACTCACGGCCACTTTATAAAATGCATACCAAGAAATTTTTTTCAAACTTTTCACAATGAATTCATGCTTTATTCTTCACAAAATTAAACTTAGAAAGCATATTACCAATTAACCACAACTTTTTCTCATTGGTTACCTAAGGTAACCCACGGATTTTCCCTTGAAAAACCAACAAAATTTCGGTTTTTCTTTACACAATTTGCATGGTTTTCTTACTTATTTCATCCTTAACAAAACCCAACATCAATTCAATGGAAAACAACCAAAAATTTTCCATCTTTCTATCACTATTTACCCACGGATTTTGTGAAGAAAAACCATGAAAATTTCAAGTGCAAGGGAAGTTACCTTGGTCTAATGCTTCCTTTGTCTTCAATAAACACTTTGCCACTCTTTTTGTGAAGAAAATTTGAAGAGAAAGCTTGGTTCTCCTTGGTCCTTCACGTAAACACCATGGAAGAAAACTTAGAATTTTTTTCTCTTTGGTTTTGCTTTGAAATTTGGTTTCGGCCCTTATGTCCCAAGGTTGCCGACTTAACCATGCAAGAAAGCCAATTAATTTGGCTCTAAACCAATCAAAATTTGACATCTTTCCATGCCATTTCTTTCCCCATTTTTCAAAAATTAAAAATGGTAATTTTTGGCCAAATCTTGGCCTTTAGATCAAAAGCTAAATGAATCATGGCCTTTCATTCCACCAACCACCATTTTCTTTCATTTATTAATCTAGATTTATGATGTCATAATTACAAAAGTGAAAGTTGACTTTGACTTTCACTATTCACATTAATTCGACTACTTTTTGACCGATACCGGTTCGAGCCGAAATTTTCCTGAAATCGTCCCAACGTGTTCCTGAGGTCTCCTGTGCAGTCGGATCAATTTAATCTGCTTCCGTTTGATCAAAATCAATCCCGGAAGTTTACCGTCTTTTATTGCTCCGGTTAGGGTTTTCAATGCCGGTTTTACACCGTTTCACCCGTTTCAACTCAGTGAATTTTTCCAACACTGAATTCTTACTCGTCAGTATTGTTAGAACATTTTCACATATTCTAAACAATATAAACACATTTATTTCACTCTTTAAATAGTACAAATTGTTATATACATACAATTGTACATTTTCATCCAAGAATTGCCTGAATTTCCCGGTTGTCACATTCACCCCTCCTTATAAAATTTTCGTCCTCGAAAATTAGAACAAATGGGGGTATAATTTCTTCATCTCGTCTTCTCGTTCCCACGTAGCTTCTTCAATATTATGATTTTTCCACAAAATCTTCACTAGTGGGATTACCTTATTCCTCAGTACTTTCTCTTCACGAGCTAGTACTTGAATAGGCTGTTCCTCATATGTCAAATCCTCGTGGATTTGAATAGGCTCATGCTTCAATAAATGGGACGGATCTGGTATATATTTTCTCAGCATCGACACATGAAACACATTGTGCACTGCCGACAATTCTGGAGGTAGCGCTAATCTGTAAGCGACCTTTCCAATGCGTTCGATAATTTCATAGGGCCCAATATATCTTGGACTCAGTTTGCCCTTCTTACCGAAGCGCATAATCCCCTTCATAGGCGATACCTTGAGAAACACGAAGTCTCCTTCGTTAAACTCCAAGGATCTCCGCCTCTTATCCGCGTAACTCTTTTGTCGGCTTTGCGCAATTTTCATTTGACGCTGAATTCTAGCAACTGGATCGAAAGTTTCTTTTATGAAGTCCGTCTTATGCAACTGCTTTTCTCGCAAATCGTACCAATGTAATGGTGATCTGCACTTCCGTCCATATAAAGCCTCGTAAGGTGCCATGCCTATCGAAGCTTGGTAACTATTATTGTACGAGAATTCAATCAATGGTAACTTCTCGTTCCAATTTCCCGCAAAATCCATAACGCAAGCTCGAAGCATGTCCTCTAACGTCTGAATTGTCCGCTCCGACTGCCCGTCTGTTTGTGGATGAAAAGCCGTACTGAGTCTCAATTCAGTACCCATGGCCTCTTGCACACACTTCCAGAAATTCGAAGTGAACCGTGCATCTCGATCTGATACAATGGATTTCGGTACTCCATGTAGTCTGACGACATGAGTTATGTACAGCTGAGCAAACCTTTCCAGCGAAAAAGTCATCTTGACAGCTACGAACCGTGCCGTCTTGGTCAGTCTGTCCACAATAACCCAAATGGCGTCATAACCTTCTTGGGTTTTTGGGAGTCCCACTACAAAATCCATCGTAATGTGTTCCCATTTCCATTCAGGAATCTCCAATGGTTCCAATCTTCCTGCTGGATGTTTATGTTCCGCTTTAATTTTCTGACAGGTCATGCATCTGCTCACGAATTTCGCTATATCGTTCTTCATCCCTTTCCACCAGAACTGTAACTTCAAGTCCTGATACATCTTGCTAGCTCCGGGATGAACCGAATATGGTGTCTCATGAGCTTCTGACATGATCCGTCTTCTAAGTTCTTCATCAGCTGGAACATTTATCCTTCCTTGATAAAGGATCATTTCATCCTTGGAAATTCCTTCTTGAGAACTTGCCATTGCTGGATCTCGCCTCTGAGCTTCCTTTATATCCTCAAATAGCGATGATTCCACTTGGAGTGCAGCTAATCTTCCAGATATCAACTCCAAGTTCAAAGAATTTATCTCTTGCTGCAATGGCTTCGGAAGCCTGTTTATTGGTAGCTGGTGCGATATGGTAGACTTCCTACTTAAGGCATCCGCTACACGGTTGGCCTTCCCTGGATGGTATAGGATTTCACAATCATAATCCTTCACCAGTTCCAACCATCGTCTTTGCCGCATATTGAGCTCTTTTTGCGTGAAGAAATACTTCAAGCTTTGGTGATCAGTGAAAATCTGACATTGAGCTCCATAGAGATAGTGTCGCCAAATTTTAAGTGCGAACACTACTGCAGCAAGTTCAAGGTCATGCGTAGGATAATTCCTTTCATGCTCCTTTAATTGACGGGAAGCATAGGCAATCACCTTGCCATTTTGCATTAGGACTGCTCCCAATCCTATTTTCGATGCATCACTGTAGATCACGAACTTCTCCCCTTCAGTGGGAAGCGTAAGGATTGGTGCGCTTGTCAGTCGCCTCTTTAACTCCTGGAAGCTTCTTTCGCATTCCATAGTCCACTCGTACTTCCTTTCCTTGCGTGTAAGAGCAGTAAGAGGTGCAGCTAGTCGTGCAAATCCCTCTACAAATCGCCGATAATAACCAGCCAATCCCAAGAAACTGCGTATTTCAGTCACACTCTTGGGTGCAGGCCACTGGTTAATTGCCTCTACCTTTGTCGGATCTACAGCAATACCTTCCTGGGATACAACATGTCCGAGGAAATGTACTCTGTCCAGCCAAAATGCGCATTTTGAGAATTTGGCATACAGTTGATGCTTCCGTATCGTATTCAGCACTATCCTCAGATGCTCCTTGTGCTCCTTATGAGTCTTCGAGTATATAAGAATGTCATCAATGAATACAATGACAAACTTATCCAGATACTCTTTAAAGATTCTGTTCATCAAATCCATGAACGCTGCTGGTGCATTTGTCAATCCAAATGGCATCACAAGGAACTCGTAGTGACCATAACGAGTCCTAAACGCCGTCTTAGGAATATCACTCTCTTTGATTCTCAGCTGGTGATATCCTGACCGTAAGTCGATTTTGGAAAATACCGCTGCGCCTTTTAACTGGTCGAATAGGTCATCAATTCTAGGTAACGGATACCTATTTTTGATCGTAACCTTATTCAACTCCCGGTAATCAATGCACAGTCGGAATGTTCCATCCTTTTTCTTGACGAATAACACAGGTGCACCCCATGGAGAAAAACTTGGCCTGATAAATCCCTTATCCAAAAGCTCCTTTAGTTGTACCTGCAGCTCCTTTAACTCCACTGGAGCCATACGGTATGGTGCTTTGGAAATAGGTGCTGTTCCAGGCATCAACTCAATTTCAAACGAGATTTCTCTCTCTGGCGGTATCCCTGGTAACTCTTCTGGAAATATGTCAAGAAACTCATTAACCACAGGAACCTCTTCAGCTTGAAGCTTCTGTTCCTCTGCAGTATCCACCACATACGCCAGATATCCCATGCAACCACTGGCTATCAGCTTGCTTGCTCTCAGCGAACTGATCATCATCTTCCCGGGTCTTCGAGAAGTATCAACATACTCGAAACTCTCTTCTTCCTCGGGTTGGAAGACTATCTTTCGATTTCGGCAGTCGATCGTAGCTTGGTATTTCCCTAGGAAATCCATGCCTAAAATCACATCGTAATCCATGATCTCCATTACGATCAACTCAGCATATAGTTCCCTATTTGCCACATATACTGGTACATAAGGTAGCCAGTAATTGGACAACAATACTTCCCCAGAAGGTAAGGCTGTCTTAAATACCATTCCCATATTATCCTTAGGAAGTCCTATCTTGTCAGCAAATGCATAGGAAACAAATGAATGCGTAGCACCGGAATCGAATAGTACAGAGGCTACATGACTAGCGACAGGAAGCTGACCTGTCACCACGTTTGATGTTCCTGCCTCTGCGTCTTCCTTGCTGTAGGCCATCACATGAGCATCAGCACGTTGCATACGCTCCTGGCGTTGCGGCCTCACTGGTGACTCTTCCACTCTGGCTTGAAGGGAATGAGCTTGTGGGCGTGTCTGGTGCGGTTGGGAAGTGCCTTGTCCACCCTGCCTATTTGGACAGTTCCTGGCGTAATGGCCTTCCTTTCCACATTCGTAGCAAACAAGTGGCCCAAATCTGCATTGCCTAGAATGTCTCTTCCCGCATGTAGGGTAGTTTTGCACATTAGACTCTGCATTACCAGCTATTCTCCGCTGCTGGTTTCGATTATTTCCCTGGCGATTCCCAGAAAAATTCCCTTTTCTCTTATTTTGCTGGGATCCTTGATTGTTGCCCTGGCTTGGTTTTGCATTCTGACTAGGCTTGCTCGATTGACCAACTTGCGTAGACTTCGCCAAAGCCCTCTCCTTCTTTTTAGCCTCCCAGTGTTTCTCTCTTTCCTCTTTCTATCGGGCTACATGAAACTCAGCTCTAATGGCCCGACTCACACAGTCTGCTACAGAAGTAGGTGGTACTAGTCCAGTGTCTACTAACGCAGCAATTTCTGGTCTGAACATCCCGATCATTTTCTGTATCTTTTCCCTCTCAGTAGGGACCACATAAGGGCACAAACGGGATAGCTGATCGAACTTTCGGCAGACTTCGCTTACCGACATGTTCCCTTGTGTCAACTCTGAGAATTCTTTCTGTTGCTGTCTCAGAGATGCAGGGTCGTAATATTTCTGGTTAAATTCTTCCAGAAATTCCGCCCAACTCATGGTAGACACGTCTCTTCTCATTCGTACAGTGTCCCACCAAAACCGAGCATCTTTTCTCAGCACAAAAGACGCACATGCAACCTTCTCCCGGTCGGTTAGGTTCATGAACTCCATGATCACATTCGTAAAATCATATAAATTTACGAAATTCAGGGGAATGTAAAGCCACATCATCGTAACACATCATCGTACAACATATAATCATTTTGATATTTCATTCATAGCAAAACATTTATATGTTATACATAATCACCACCAGTCATATATATACATCAGCCTGAGGTACAAAATGGCCACAAGTCTATACAAAAGAGCTTTTCTCTAAGCTACTTATGTACATATATACATATCTACTGGTCACTCATTCCCCGCATCTGGGACTAGAGGATATTCTTCTGGATCCTCATCGTCATCGGTGTCATCTGAATCGTCACCACTCCTAGGTAATACTCCCTGTCCAGAGTCATCGCCTCTTCGCGGTCTAGACGGTCCGGCCTCATGATCATTCATCATTCTTCTCGGCCCGAATATGCGTGCAAACATCTCATCTTGACCCAGCGTCTCTCGTCGACTCTGCGTCAGATGCTCGATCAGAATCTCTCTCTCAATCGCCCTGATCATTACCACGAACTCTTGGAGCGTCGGAGGAAACGTCTTGATCACCCTCGGTCTCAGCTCCAAGGATAAGCCTTTCCAAAACAGCTCACAGCAGTTTGCTTCCGTGAGGTTAGGCAACGGACATCTCGTCCGAATGGTCTCCTCAAACCGTGCTGCGTAAGACATCACTGTCTCACCAGACAGCATGACCATCCTCTCGGTCTGGAGAATGTAATCCCTGACCTCATCAAATCCAGGGTACGCAGGTGCATCAGCCTCTCGTCTCTCTGGAGGTGCTGGAGCAGATGCTGGATCCCTAGGTTGAAACTGATCAGCCAATCGCTGACAGAACTCAGCCCAACTGAATCCCAATAAAATCTCCTGGTCGCAATATTGCCAGAACACTCGAGCGTCTCCCTGAAACATACTGACAGCCAACTGGATCCACATATCTCGATCGATATCGCATATCGCCATAATCCTCTCAATGGCATGGAGCCAGTCCTTGGTCTCCATCGACTGTCGTCCACCGTCAAACATCGGAGGACTGCTGGCCCTAAATGCCTGTACTGCCCGTGCCGACACTCTCACCCCAATATGTTGGCGTCCACCAACAACTGGAATGTCCACTACTACCGGTGGATAAACTATCGGTCGCGGCTGTACTACGTCTACTGGCACTGGTACTGGTACTGATGCCGGCACTGGTACCGGAGGTCTCTCGGGTACCGGGGGTCTGACTACCGGCCTTTGGGAAATGGGCGGCCTCACAATAGGTCTCGTCCATACCCGTAATACCCCTCTCGGTCATGGTAGCGGTGGTCTCACATATGGAGGTCTGGTCATCATGCTACCTATAAGATAATTATTTTCACATAAGAAAATAATTAACTGAACTTAAGTAAACTACTTACTTGGATAGCGGTGCAGGATGCGCAAAGTGTCAAATCGGGATATGGTCACACTGCTCTGATACCAACTGTGGCGGCAGTTGGTATTATAAACCATACCAACCGTATACCCACTCTGATACCAACTGTGGCAGCAGTTGGTATTCAAAACTAAGCCACTCGAAAACCAGGCTCTGATACCAACTGTGGCGGCCCGCCCCTTGTGGAGATCATACAATACTATTACAGCTGAGCTTTATCGCTAACTGCGATAGATTGTACTCTCATGGGTCGCCGGCTTATCTCTCTCCTCTTTTTAAATCATGATGTTTTTCGGAAAAAAATTTTTTTTTTTTCTTTAAACATCATATAAAATCTTTTTCCACTATTTACTTTGTTGATAGGTACAAAGTAATATAAATAATACAGTGCTTTTGTAAAATATATATAATTACAAAAGAACTGTTTCCCCCCCCCTTTTTTTTTTCCTTCACTTTAACGCTCAGCGGGAAGACTCTGGCAGTACCATATCCTTCGCCCAGTTATCCCATTTGACACGCGCCATCCCGTCCGCATCCAGTCAAATAAGCTACTGAGCTGGTCGCTTACCTGCAACATTAGTAAAAATGGTGAGCTACAGGCTCAGTAAGTTCAAACATGCAAGAAATAAAATTTCTATGAATAGTAGTATTCATCGTGAATAGTACCGTTGACTACTATTCATACGTAAATAGTAACTTTGACCACTATTCATATATGAATAGTAAGTTTGACCACAACACTGTCTCACACTAGTACATCTACCGCGATGTTAGTGCTCTCACTAAACTGTCTTATGCTCAATTATGGCACGGTTTCAGTTTTAGGTCATTATCTTTCATTACGTTCTGGTTTTGAGCTCAAGTTGGCAGTACCATTTAAGTGTGCATGACTGGGAGCGGTACATTAGTGCTGACCTCCACAGCCTTAATCTCATAGCCCCGAAGGCAAAATTTTATATGACTGGGAGCGGTACATCAGTGCTGACCTCCACAGCCTTAGTCTCATAGCCCCGAAGGCAAAAATAGTACCTCCCTGTACGGAAGGCTGGTACGCCAGAAAGTGGTTTCATTATCGACTTTTTACACTTCTAACCCGGTGACTTCACATTGCCCCGTGGTTAGGAATGGTTCACATTTTAATTTTAGGTGAGTGAGTTTTATTAACCTCGCTCTAGTGCCCGAAGCACAATTAACCATGTGTCCCATTCTTATAGTGCCCGTAGCACATTTCGTCTCTCTCTCTATTCTATCATAGTGCCCATAGCACATATGTACCTAACTTATAGTTAGTACATTAAAGTTAGCACAATCTTGCTATATGTTGCAGACAGGTAAATGTCTAAACTTACCTTATCAGACTGTTCCCTTTCTCTCTCTTGGATCTTGAATCGCCTTCCTTGCAGGCCGATTTTGGGATCCAACAGACAAAACTATATCTGTTAATTTCTTTCCCATTTATAGCTTTTATTTTTCATTAAAAAGCTTAAATAAAACCTATTTATAACTTTTTAGGTTTTATTTATTATTTTCACCATTTTCCCAAACTTTTGCAAAATTACGATTTTACCCCAATATTTTGGCAAAATTACAGTTTTGCCCCTGACGGAATTTTATCGATCCAGACTGCATTTTTGGCTCTCAGGAACTTTTCTGACTCTTTTCTAATCATTACCGGGTTCGTTTCTATTTTATTTCCACTTTTTGTTTTCCCGGCCCTCGGGAAGCACTATTCCGACCCTCACGTCGGTTTAGCGATTTTCTATCGTTTCGGAGTCTCAAATGGACGTTTCACTAGTATTTAAAACGTTCATCTAGACTTTCCCGACCTAGGTCTCCGAGGCTCGGGTTTTCCGTTCCCGACTCGGACCTTTATTTCATTTCCAAAAATGCCCCCCCCCCCTCGGGGTCGGTGTTTCAATCTCACACGCGTTTTTCAATTTTAAGGGGACGGGTTACTATTCACGACCCACACCTTAAATTTTCCTTATTCACTTTTCCGTTAGGGACTCGGGTTTCCGTCCCGGCCCTAACTTTTAATTTAAATTCCTATTTTACCCCGAATGCCGTTTTTGAAATTTCGGCAGCATTTCGGCGTAATTTTAAGGCTTCCGGCGTTAGGTACGCCTCGAACCGAATGTACCTACCACGTACTATACCACAAGCCTATTTTATGTAAAAGTTTTCCAAACTTTTACATAAAAGCCCACAAATTTCAAATTTCACATTATCACCCACATTACAAAATTTTTTCACATTTTTACCCTTAATTTGGTTTCGGTTTTCACAACCAAACCGAACCAAATTTTGTCAAACTTTCACCACATTTTAGGCCATTCAATGTCATGTTTTTAACACATTTTCAAGCCCATTTTCTTGGCATTTTCAACCAAATTCTTAGGGTTTTTTAAACACCTAAAACCCACGGCCATTGAATTGAAAACATGCACACATTTTTGCTTTCATTCTTTCAATCACAATTCCATCATTTGCATATTAAAATGCATAATTCCAATCAACCAAATACCACATAAAACCAAGCAAAATTTTCTTCCAAACCCATTGTAAACTCACGGCCACTTTATAAAATGCATACCAAGAAATTTTTTTCAAACTTTTCACAATGAATTCATGCTTTATTCTTCACAAAATTAAACTTAGAAAGCATATTACCAATTAACCACAACTTTTTCTCATTGGTTACCTAAGGTAACCCACGGATTTTCCCTTGAAAAACCAACAAAATTTCGGTTTTTCTTTACACAATTTGCATGGTTTTCTTACTTATTTCATCCTTAACAAAACCCAACATCAATTCAATGGAAAACAACCAAAAATTTTCCATCTTTCTATCACTATTTACCCACGGATTTTGTGAAGAAAAACCATGAAAATTTCAAGTGCAAGGGAAGTTACCTTGGTCTAATGCTTCCTTTGTCTTCAATAAACACTTTGCCACTCTTTTTGTGAAGAAAATTTGAAGAGAAAGCTTGGTTCTCCTTGGTCCTTCACGTAAACACCATGGAAGAAAACTTAGAATTTTTTTCTCTTTGGTTTTGCTTTGAAATTTGGTTTCGGCCCTTATGTCCCAAGGTTGCCGACTTAACCATGCAAGAAAGCCAATTAATTTGGCTCTAAACCAATCAAAATTTGACATCTTTCCATGCCATTTCTTTCCCCATTTTTCAAAAATTAAAAATGGTAATTTTTGGCCAAATCTTGGCCTTTAGATCAAAAGCTAAATGAATCATGGCCTTTCATTCCACCAACCACCATTTTCTTTCATTTATTAATCTAGATTTATGATGTCATAATTACAAAAGTGAAAGTTGACTTTGACTTTCACTATTCACATTAATTCGATTACTTTTTGACCGATACCGGTTCGAGCCGAAATTTTCCTGAAATCGTCCCAACGTGTTCCTGAGGTCTCCTGTGCAGTCGGATCAATTTAATCTGCTTCCGTTTGATCAAAATCAATCCCGGAAGTTTACCGTCTTTTATTGCTCCGGTTAGGGTTTTCAATGCCGGTTTTACACCGTTTCACCCGTTTCAACTCAGTGAATTTTTCCAACACTGAATTCTTACTCGTCAGTATTGTTAGAACATTTTCACATATTCTAAACAATATAAACACATTTATTTCACTCTTTAAATAGTACAAATTGTTATATACATACAATTGTACATTTTCATCCAAGAATTGCCTGAATTTCCCGGTTGTCACATTCACCCCTCCTTATAAAATTTTCGTCCTCGAAAATTAGAACAAATGGGGGTATAATTTCTTCATCTCGTCTTCTCGTTCCCACGTAGCTTCTTCAATATTATGATTTTTCCACAAAATCTTCACTAGTGGGATTACCTTATTCCTCAGTACTTTCTCTTCACGAGCTAGTACTTGAATAGGCTGTTCCTCATATGTCAAATCCTCGTGGATTTGAATAGGCTCATGCTTCAATAAATGGGACGGATCTGGTATATATTTTCTCAGCATCGACACATGAAACACATTGTGCAATGCCGACAATTCTGGAGGTAGCGCTAATCTGTAAGCGACCTTTCCAATGCGTTCGATAATTTCATAGGGCCCAATATATCTTGGACTCAGTTTGCCCTTCTTACCGAAGCGCATAATCCCCTTCATAGGCGATACCTTGAGAAACACGAAGTCTCCTTCGTTAAACTCCAAGGATCTCCGCCTCTTATCCGCGTAACTCTTTTGTCGGCTTTGCGCAATTTTCATTTGACGCTGAATTCTAGCAACTGGATCGGAAGTTTCTTTTATGAAGTCCGTCTTATGCAACTGCTTTTCTCGCAAATCGTACCAATGTAATGGTGATCTGCACTTCCGTCCATATAAAGCCTCGTAAGGTGCCATGCCTATCGAAGCTTGGTAACTATTATTGTACGAGAATTCAATCAATGGTAACTTCTCGTTCCAATTTCCCGCAAAATCCATAACGCAAGCTCGAAGCATGTCCTCTAACGTCTGAATTGTCCGCTCCGACTGCCCGTCTGTTTGTGGATGAAAAGCCGTACTGAGTCTCAATTCAGTACCCATGGCCTCTTGCACACACTTCCAGAAATTCGAAGTGAACCGTGCATCTCGATCTGATACAATGGATTTCGGTACTCCATGTAGTCTGACGACATGAGTTATGTACAGCTGAGCAAACCTTTCCAGCGAAAAAGTCATCTTGACAGTTACGAACCGTGCCGTCTTGGTCAGTCTGTCCACAATAACCCAAATGGCGTCATAACCTTCTTGGGTTTTTGGGAGTCCCACTACAAAATCCATCGTAATGTGTTCCCATTTCCATTCAGGAATCTCCAGTGGTTCCAATCTTCCTGCTGGATGTTTATGTTCCGCTTTAATTTTCTGACAGGTCATGCATCTGCTCACGAATTTCGCTATATCGTTCTTCATCCCTTTCCACCAGAACTGTAACTTCAAGTCCTGATACATCTTGCTAGCTCCGGGATGAACCGAATATGGTGTCTCATGAGCTTCTGACATGATCCGTCTTCTAAGTTCTTCATCAGCTGGAACATTTATCCTTCCTTGATAAAGGATCATTTCATCCTTGGAAATTCCTTCTTGAGAACTTGCCATTGCTAGATCTCGCCTCTGAGCTTCCTTTATATCCTCAAATAGCGATGATTCCACTTGGAGTGCAGCTAATCTTCCAGATATCAACTCCAAGTTCAAAGAATTTATCTCTTGCTGCAATGGCTTCGGAAGCCTGTTTATTGGTAGCTGGTGCGATATGGTAGACTTCCTACTTAAGGCATCCGCTACACGGTTGGCCTTCCCTGGATGGTATAGGATTTCACAATCATAATCCTTCACCAGTTCCAACCATCGTCTTTGCCGCATATTGAGCTCTTTTTGCTTGAAGAAATACTTCAAGCTTTGGTGATCAGTGAAAATCTGACATTGAGCTCCATAGAGATAGTGTCGCCAAATTTTAAGTGCGAACACTACTGCAGCAAGTTCAAGGTCATGCGTAGGATAATTCCTTTCATGCTCCTTTAATTGACGGGAAGCATAGGCAATCACCTTGCCATTTTGCATTAGGACTGCTCCCAATCCTATTTTCGATGCATCACTGTAGATCACGAACTTCTCCCCTTCAGTGGGAAGCGTAAGGATTGGTGCGCTTGTCAGTCGCCTCTTTAACTCCTGGAAGCTTCTTTCGCATTCCATAGTCCACTCGTACTTCCTTTCCTTGCGTGTAAGAGCAGTAAGAGGTGCAGCTAGTTGCGCAAATCCCTCTACAAATCGCCGATAATAACCAGCCAATCCCAAGAAACTGCGTATTTCAGTCACACTCTTGGGTGCAGGCCACTGGTTAATTGCCTCTACCTTTGTCGGATCTACAGCAATACCTTCCTGGGATACAACATGTCCGAGGAAATGTACTCTGTCCAGCCAAAATGCGCATTTTGAGAATTTGGCATACAGTTGATGCTTCCGTTTCGTATTCAGCACTATCCTCAGATGCTCCTTGTGCTCCTTATGAGTCTTCGAGTATATAAGAATGTCATCAATGAATACAATGACAAACTTATCCAGATACTCTTTAAAGATTCTGTTCATCAAATCCATGAACGCTGCTGGCGCATTTGTCAATCCAAATGGCATCACAAGGAACTCGTAGTGACCATAACGAGTCCTAAACGCCGTCTTAGGAATATCACTCTCTTTGATTCTCAGCTGGTGATATCCTGACCGTAAGTCGATTTTGGAAAATACCGCTGCGCCTTTTAACTGGTCGAATAGGTCATCAATTCTAGGTAACGGATACCTATTTTTGATCGTAACCTTATTCAACTCCTGGTAATCAATGCACAGTCGGAATGTTCCATCCTTTTTCTTGACGAATAACACAGGTGCACCCCATGGAGAAAAACTTGGCCTGATAAATCCCTTATCCAAAAGCTCCTTTAGTTGTACCTGCAGCTCCTTTAACTCCACTGGAGCCATACGGTATGGTGCTTTGGAAATAGGTGCTGTTCCAGGCATCAACTCAATTTCAAACGAGATTTCTCTCTCTGGCGGTATCCCTGGTAACTCTTCTGGAAATATGTCAAGAAACTCATTAACCACAGGAACCTCTTCAGCTTGAAGCTTCTGTTCCTCTGCAGTATCCACCACATACGCCAGATATCCCATGCAACCACTGGCTATCAGCTTGCTTGCTCTCAGCGAACTGATCATCATCTTCCCGGGTCTTCGAGAAGTATCAACATACTCGAAACTCTCTTCTTCCTCGGGTTGGAAGACTATCTTTCGATTTCGGCAGTCGATCGTAGCTTGGTATTTCCCTAGGAAATCCATGCCTAAAATCACATCGTAATCCATGATCTCCATTACGATCAACTCAGCATATAGTTCCCTATTTGCCACATATACTGGTACATAAGGTAGCCAGTAATTGGACAACAATACTTCCCCAGAAGGTAAGGCTGTCTTAAATACCATTCCCATATTATCCTTAGGAAGTCCTATCTTGTCAGCAAATGCATAGGAAACAAATGAATGCGTAGCACCGGAATCGAATAGTACAGAGGCTACATGACTAGCGACAGGAAGCTGACCTGTCACCACGTTTGATGTTCCTGCCTCTGCGTCTTCCTTGCTGTAGGCCATCACATGAGCATCAGCACGTTGCATACGCTCCTGGCGTTGCGGCCTCACTGGTGACTCTTCCACTCTGGCTTGAAGGGAATGAGCTTGTGGGCGTGTCTGGTGCGGTTGGGAAGTGCCTTGTCCACCCTGCCTATTTGGACAGTTCCTGGCGTAATGGCCTTCCTTTCCACATTCGTAGCAAACAAGTGGCCCAAATCTGCATTGCCTAGAATGTCTCTTCCCGCATGTAGGGCAGTTTTGCACATTAGACTCTGCATTACCAGCTATTCTCCGCTGCTGGTTTCGATTATTTCCCTGGCGATTCCCAGAAAAATTCCCTTTTCTCTTATTTTGCTGGGATCCTTGATTGTTGCCCTGGCTTGGTTTTGCATTCTGACTAGGCTTGCTCGATTGACCAACTTGCGTAGACTTCGCCAAAGCCCTCTCCTTCTTTTTAGCCTCCCAGTGTTTCTCTCTTTCCTCTTTCTATCGGGCTACATGAAACTCAGCTCTAATGGCCCGACTCACACAGTCTGCTACAGAAGTAGGTGGTACTAGTCCAGTGTCTACTAACGCAGCAATTTCTGGTCTGAACATCCCGATCATTTTCTGTATCTTTTCCCTCTCAGTAGGGACCACATAAGGGCACAAACGGGATAGCTGATCGAACTTTCGGCAGACTTCGCTTACCGACATGTTCCCTTGTGTCAACTCTGAGAATTCTTTCTGTTGCTGTCTCAGAGATGCAGGGTCGTAATATTTCTGGTTAAATTCTTCCAGAAATTCCGCCCAACTCATGGTAGACACGTCTCTTCTCATTCGTACAGTGTCCCACCAAAACCGAGCATCTTTTCTCAGCACAAAAGACGCACATGCAACCTTCTCCCGGTCGGTTAGGTTCATGAACTCCATGATCACATTCGTAAAATCATATAAATTTACGAAATTCAGGGGAATGTAAAGCCACATCATCGTAACACATCATCGTACAACATATAATCATTTTGATATTTCATTCATAGCAAAACATTTATATGTTATACATAATCACCACCAGTCATATATATACATCAGCCTGAGGTACAAAATGGCCACAAGTCTATACAAAAGAGCTTTTCTCTAAGCTACTTATGTACATATATACATATCTACTGGTCACTCATTCCCCGCATCTGGGACTAGAGGATATTCTTCTGGATCCTCATCGTCATCGGTGTCATCTGAATCGTCACCACTCCTAGGTAATACTCCCTGTCCAGAGTCATCGCCTCTTCGCGGTCTAGACGGTCCGGCCTCATGATCATTCATCATTCTTCTCGGCCCGAATATGCGTGCAAACATCTCATCTTGACCCAGCGTCTCTCGTCGACTCTGCGTCAGATGCTCGATCAGAATCTCTCTCTCAATCGCCCTGATCATTACCACGAACTCTTGGAGCGTCGGAGGAAACGTCTTGATCACCCTCGGTCTCAGCTCCAAGGATAAGCCTTTCCAAAACAGCTCACAGCAGTTTGCTTCCGTGAGGTTAGGCAACGGACATCTCGTCCGAATGGTCTCCTCAAACCGTGCTGCGTAAGACATCACTGTCTCACCAGACAGCATGACCATCCTCTCGGTCTGGAGAATGTAATCCCTGACCTCATCAAATCCAGGGTACGCAGGTGCATCAGCCTCTCGTCTCTCTGGAGGTGCTGGAGCAGATGCTGGATCCCTAGGTTGAAACTGATCAGCCAATCGCTGACAGAACTCAGCCCAACTGAATCCCAATAAAATCTCCTGGTCGCAATATTGCCAGAACACTCGAGCGTCTCCCTGAAACATACTGACAGCCAACTGGATCCACATATCTCGATCGATATCGCATATCGCCATAATCCTCTCAATGGCATGGAGCCAGTCCTTGGTCTCCATCGACTGTCGTCCACCGTCAAACATCGGAGGACTGCTGGCCCTAAATGCCTGTACTGCCCGTGCCGACACTCTCACCCCAATATGTTGGCGTCCACCAACAACTGGAATGTCCACTACTACCGGTGGATAAACTATCGGTCGCGGCTGTACTACGTCTACTGGCACTGGTACTGGTACTGATGCCGGCACTAGTACCGGAGGTCTCTCGGGTACCGGGGGTCTGACTACCGGCCTTTGGGAAATGGGCGGCCTCACAATAGGTCTCGTCCATACCCGTAATACCCCTCTCGGTCGTGGTAGCGGTGGTCTCACATATGGAGGTCTGGTCATCGTGCTACCTATAAGATAATTATTTTCACATAAGAAAATAATTAACTGAACTTAAGTAAACTACTTACTTGGATAGCGGTGCAGGATGCGCAAAGTGTCAAATCGGGATATGGTCACACTGCTCTGATACCAACTGTGGCGGCAGTTGGTATTATAAACCATACCAACCGTATACCCGCTCTGATACCAACTGTGGCAGCAGTTGGTATTCAAAACTAAGCCACTCGAAAACCAGGCTCTGATACCAACTGTGGCGGCCCGCCCCTTGTGGAGATCATACAATACTATTACAGCTGAGCTTTATCGCTAACTGCGATAGATTGTACTCTCATGGGTCGCCGGCTTATCTCTCTCCTCTTTTTAAATCATGACGTTTTTTGGAAAAAAAAATTTTTTTTTCTTTAAACATCATATAAAATCTTTTTCCACTATTTACTTTGTTGATAGGTACAAAGTAATATAAATAATACAGTGCTTTTGTAAAATATATATAATTACAAAAGAACTGTTTCCCCCTTTTTTTTTTTTCCTTCACTTTAACGCTCAGCGGGAAGACTCTGGCAGTACCATATCCTTCGCCCAGTTATCCCATTTGACACGCGCCATCCCGTCCGCATCCAGTCAAATAAGCTACTGAGCTGGTCGCTTACCTGCAACATTAGCAAAAATGGTGAGCTACAGGCTCAGTAAGTTCAAACATGCAAGAAATAAAATTTCTATGAATAGTAGTATTCATCGTGAATAGTACCGTTGACTACTATTCATACGTAAATAGTAACTTTGACCACTATTCATATGTGAATAGTAAGTTTGACCACAACACTGTCTCACACTAGTACATCTACCGCGATGTTAGTGCTCTCACTAAACTGTCTTATGCTCAATTATGGCACGGTTTCAGTTTTAGGTCATTATCTTTCATTACGTTCTGGTTTTGAGCTCAAGTTGGCAGTACCATTTAAGTGTGCATGACTGGGAGCGGTACATTAGTGCTGACCTCCACAGCCTTAATCTCATAGCCCCGAAGGCAAAATTTTATATGACTGGGAGCGGTACATCAGTGCTGACCTCCACAGCCTTAGTCTCATAGCCCCGAAGGCAAAAATAGTACCTCCCTGTACGGAAGGCTGGTACGCCAGAAAGTGGTTTCATTATCGACTTTTTACACTTCTAACCCGGTGACTTCACATTGCCCCGTGGTTAGGAATGGTTCACATTTTAATTTTAGGTGAGTGAGTTTTATTAACCTCGCTCTAGTGCCCGAAGCACAATTAACCATGTGTCCCATTCTTATAGTGCCCGTAGCACATTTCGTCTCTCTCTCTATTCTATCATAGTACCCATAGCACATATGTACCTAACTTATAGTTAGTACATTAAAGTTAGCACAATCTTGCTATATGTTGCAGACAGGTAAATGTCTAAACTTACCTTATCAGACTGTTCCCTTTCTCTCTCTTGGATCTTGAATCGCCTTCCTTGCAGGCCGATTTTGGGATCCAACAGACAAAACTATATCTGTTAATTTCTTTCCCATTTATAGCTTTTATTTTTCATTAAAAAGCTTAAATAAAACCTATTTATAACTTTTTAGGTTTTATTTATTATTTTTACCATTTTCCCTAACTTTTGTAAAATTACGATTTTACCCCAATATTTTGGCAAAATTGCAGTTTTGCCCCTGACGGAATTTTATCGATCCAGACTGCATTTTTGGCTCTCAGGAACTTTTCTGACTCTTTTCTAATCATTACCGGGTTCGTTTCTATTTTATTTCCACTTTTTGTTTTCCCGGCCCTCGGGAAGCACTATTCCGACCCTCACGTCGGTTTAGCGATTTTTTATCGTTTCGGAGTCTCAAATGGACGTTTCACTAGTATTTAAAACGTTCATCTAGACTTTCCCGACCTAGGTCTCCGAGGCTCGGGTTTTCCGTTCCCGACTCGGACCTTTATTTCATTTCCAAAAATGCCCCCCCCCCTCGGGTTCGGTTTTTCAATCTCACACGCGTTTTTCATTTTTAAGGGGACGGGTTACTATTCACGGCCCACACCTTAAATTTTCCTTATTCACTTTTCCGTTAGGGACTCGGGTTTCCGTCCCGGCCCTAACTTTTAATTTAAATTCCTATTTTACCCCGAATGCCGTTTTTGAAATTTCGGCAGCATTTCGGCGTAATTTTAAGGCTTCCGGCGTTAGGTACGCCTCAAACCAAATGTACCTGCCACGTACTATACCACAAGCCTATTTTATGTAAAAGTTTTCCAAACTTTTACATAAAAGCCCACAAATTTCAAATTTCACATTATCACCCACATTACAAAATTTTTTCACATTTTTACCCTTAATTTGGTTTCGGTTTTCACAACCAAACCGAACCAAATTTTGTCAAACTTTCACCACATTTTAGGCCATTCAATGTCATGTTTTTAACACATTTTCAAGCCCATTTTCTTGGCATTTTCAACCAAATTCTTAGGGTTTTTTAAACACCTAAAACCCACGGCCATTGAATTGAAAACATGCACACATTTTTGCTTTCATTCTTTCAATCACAATTCCATCATTTGCATATTAAAATGCATAATTCCAATCAACCAAATACCACATAAAACCAAGCAAAATTTTCTTCCAAACCCATTGTAAACTCACGGCCACTTTATAAAATGCATACCAAGAAATTTTTTTCAAACTTTTCACAATGAATTCATGCTTTATTCTTCACAAAATTAAACTTAGAAAGCATATTACCAATTAACCACAACTTTTTCTCATTGGTTACCTAAGGTAACCCACGGATTTTCCCTTGAAAAACCAACAAAATTTCGGTTTTTCTTTACACAATTTGCATGGTTTTCTTACTTATTTCATCCTTAACAAAACCCAACATCAATTCAATGGAAAACAACCAAAAATTTTCCATCTTTCTATCACTATTTACCCACGGATTTTGTGAAGAAAAACCATGAAAATTTCAAGTGCAAGGGAAGTTACCTTGGTCTAATGCTTCCTTTGTCTTCAATAAACACTTTGCCACTCTTTTTGTGAAGAAAATTTGAAGAGAAAGCTTGGTTCTCCTTGGTCCTTCACGTAAACACCATGGAAGAAAACTTAGAATTTTTTTCTCTTTGGTTTTGCTTTGAAATTTGGTTTCGGCCCTTATGTCCCAAGGTTGCCGACTTAACCATGCAAGAAAGCCAATTAATTTGGCTCTAAACCAATCAAAATTTGACATCTTTCCATGCCATTTCTTTCCCCATTTTTCAAAAATTAAAAATGGTAATTTTTGGCCAAATCTTGGCCTTTAGATCAAAAGCTAAATGAATCATGGCCTTTCATTCCACCAACCACCATTTTCTTTCATTTATTAATCTAGATTTATGATGTCATAATTACAAAAGTGAAAGTTGACTTTGACTTTCACTATTCACATTAATTCAACTACTTTTTGACCGATACCGGTTCGAGCCGAAATTTTCCTGAAATCGTCCCAACGTGTTCCTGAGGTCTCCTGTGCAGTCGGATCAATTTAATCTGCTTCCGTTTGATCAAAATCAATCCCGGAAGTTTACCGTCTTTTATTGCTCCGGTTAGGGTTTTCAATGCCGGTTTTACACCGTTTCACCCGTTTCAACTCAGTGAATTTTTCCAACACTGAATTCTTACTCGTCAGTATTGTTAGAACATTTTCACATATTCTAAACAATATAAATACATTTATTTCACTCTTTAAATAGTACAAATTGTTATATACATACAATTGTACATTTTCATCCAAGAATTACCTTAATTTCCCGGTTGTCACAGTTTTAAATACTAGTGAAACGTCCATTTGAGACTCCGAAACGATAGAAAATCACTAAACCGACGTAAGGGTCGGAATAGTGCTTCCCGAGGGTCGGGAAAGTGAAAAGTGAAAAGTGAAAATAAAATAGAAACTAACCCGGTAATGATTAGAAAAGAGTCAGAAAAGTTCCTGAGAGCCAAAAATGCAGTCTGGATCAGGAAAATTTCCGTCAGGGGCAAAATTGTAATTTTGCCAAAATATAGGGGCAAAATCGTAATTTTGCCAAAATACAGGGGCAAAATTGTAAATTTACAAAAATTGAGAAAAAAATGGGGAAAATGATAAATAAAGCCTAAAAAGTTATAAATAGGTTTTATTTACGCTTTTAAATGAAAAATAAAAGCTATAAACGGAAATGAAATTAACAGACAAGGTTTTGTCTGTAGGATCCAAAAATCGACCTACAAAGAGGGCGATCAAAGATCCAAGAGAGAAAGAGGGAAGAGACTGATAAGGTAAGTTCAGACATTTACCTGTCTGCAACATATAGCATTATTGTTGCTAACTTTGATGTACTAACTATAAGTTAGGTACATATGTGCTACGGACACTATTATAGAATAGAGAGAGGGACGTAATGTGCTACGGGCACTATTGAGAATGGACGCATTATTAATTGTGCTTCGGGCACTAGAGCGAGGTTAATGAAACTCCCTCCCCTAAAAATTAAAATGTGAACCATTCCTAATCACGGGACAATGTGAAGTCACCGGGTTAGAAATTTAAAAAGTCGGTAATGAAAACCACTTTCTGGCGTACCAGCCTTCCGTACAAGGAGGTACTTTTGCCTTCGGGGCTATGAGACTAAGGCTGTGGAGGTCAGCACTGATGTACCGCTCCTAGTCATGTACTATTTTGCCTTCGGGCTATGAGAATAAGGCTGTGGAGGTTAGCACTAATGTACCGCTCCCAGTCATGCGCACTTAAATAGTACTGCCAACCTGAGCTCAAAACCAGAATATAAGCAAAGATAATTACCTAAAACTGAAACTATGCCATAATTGAGCATAAGACAGTTTATTGAGAGTACTAACATCGCGGTAGATGTACTGTTGTGACACTGTGTTGTTGTCAACCTTACTATTCACGTATGAATAGTGGTCAAAGTTACTATTTACGTATGAATAGTGGTCAAAGGTACTATTTACGATGAATAGTACTATTCATAGAAATTTTATTTCTTGCATGTTTGAACTTACTGAGCCTGTAGCTCACCATTTTTGCTAATGTTGCAGGTAAGTGACCAGCTCAGTAGCTTATTTGACTGGATGCGGACGGGATGGCGCGTGTCAAATGGGATAACTGGGTGAGGGATATGGTTCTGCCAGAGTCTTTCCGCTGAGCGATAAAAAGGGAAGGAAAAAAAAAGAAACAGTCTTTTGTAATATTATATATTTACGAAAGTACTGTAATATGTAAATTGCTTTGTACTTGCCAACAAAGTAAATAGTGGGAAATGTTTTACATGATGTTTAAAGAAAAAAAAAATTTTCCCAAAAATGTCATGATTTAAAAAGAAAGAGAGATAAGCCGGCGACCCATGAGAGTACAATCTATCGCAGTTAGTGATAAAGCTCAACCGTAATAGTATTGTATGATCTCTACGAGGGGCGGGCCGCCACACACACGCCATCCCGTCCACCATCCAGTCAAACAAAGCTACTAAGCTGGTCGCTTACCTGCAACATAAGCAAAAATGGTGAGCTACAGGCTCAGTAAGTTCAAACATACAAGAAATAAAATTTCTATGAATAGTACTATTCATCATGAATAGTACCGTGACTACTATTCATACGTGAATAGTAACTTTGACCACTATTCATTATGAATAGTAAGTTTGACCACACACACAGTATATCAACAGTACATCTACCGCGATGTTAGTACCCTCACGAAACTATCTTATGCTCAATTATGGCATAGTTTCAGTTTTAGGTAATTATGTTTCATTATGTTCTGGTTTTGAGCTCAGGTTGGCAGTACCATTTAAGTCCGCATGACTGGGAGCGGTACATCAGTGCTGATGTGACAACCGGGAAATTCAGGCAATTCTCGGATAAAAATGTACAATTGTATGTATATAACAATTTGTACTATTTAAAGAGTGAAATAAATGTATTTATATTGTTTAGAATATATGAAAATGTTCTAACAATACTGATAAGTAAGAATTCAGTGTTGGAAAAATTCACTGAGTTGAAACGGGTAAAACGGTGCAAAACCGGCATTGAAAACCCTAACCGGAGCAATAAAAGACGGAAAACTTCCGGGATTAATTTGGGTCAAACGGAAGTAATTTAAATTGATCCGACTGCACAGGAGACCTCAGGAACACGCCGGGACGATTTCAGGAAAATTTCGGCTAGAACTGGTATCGGTCAAAAAGTAGTCGAATTAATGTGAATAGTGAAAGTCAAAGTCAACTTTCACTTTAGCATTTATGACATCATAAATCAAGATTAATAAATGAAAGAAATAAGGTGGTTGGTGGAATTAAAGGCCATGATTCATCCACTTTTTGATCTAAAGGCCAAGATTTTGCCAAAATTTACCCTTTTTAATTTTGAAAAATGTGGAAAGAAATGGTGATGAAAGGTGTCTAAATCTCATTGGCTAATGACCAAATTAATTGGTCTTTTAGTGGCATAAGTCGGCCACTTTTGGAGCAAAAAGCCGAGACCCCATTTCATGCAAACAAACCAAAGAAAATTTTGTTAAGTTTTCTTCCATGGTGTGCCGTGAGTGACCCAAGGGAAACCAAGCTTTTTCTTCAAAATTTCTTCACAAAAAGAGTGCCAAAGTGTTCTTAGAAGACAAAGGAAGCATTAGACCAAGGTAATTCCCTTTTTGCACTTAATTTTTCATGGTTTTTCTTCATAAAATCTGTGGGTGAATAGTGAGAAAAAGATGGAAAATTTTTGGTTGTTTTCCATTGAATTGATGTTGGGTTATGTTAAGGATGAAATAAGGAAGAAAACCATGTAATTTGTTTAAAGAAAAACCAAAATTTTGTTGGTTTTTCAAGGGTAAATCCGTGGGTTACCTTGAGTAATCTATGAGAAAAATTTATGGTTTAATTGTTAACTTGCTTCCAAGTTTAATTTGGTGAAGAATAAAGCTTGTATTTCATTGTGGAAAGTTTAAAAAAAATTTTTGGTATGCATTTTCATTAGGTGGCCGTGGGGTTTCCTAATGGTTTGGGAGAAAATTTTGCTTGATTTATGTAGTATTTGGTTGATTGGAATTATGCATTTTAATATGCAAAAGATGAATTTATAATTGAAAGAATGAAACAAAAAGAATTGGCATGTTTTTCATTCAAAGGCCGTGGGTTATAACCCTAGGAAATTTGGCTGAAAATGCCAAGAAAATGGGCTTGAAAATGTGTTAAAAACATAACATTGAATGGCCTAAAGTGTGGTGAAAGTTTGACAAAAATTTGGTTCGGGTTGATTGTGAAAAACCGAAACCAAATTCAGGGCAAAATTGTGAAAAAAATTTTGTAATGTGGGTGATAATGTGAAATTGGAATTTTGTGAGCTTTTATGTAAAAGTTTGGAAAACTTTTACATAAAATAGGCTTGTGGTATAGTACGTGGCAGGTACATACGGTTCGAGGCGTACCTAACGCCGGAAGCCTTAAAATTACGCCGAAATGCTGCCGAAATTTCAAAAACAGCATTTGGGGTAAAATGGAATTAAAAATAAAAAGTTAGGGCCGGGACGGAAACCCGAGTCCCTAACGGAAAATTTTAATAAGGAAAACCTAAGGGGTGGTTCATGAATAGTAACCCGTCCCCTTAAAAATTAAAAACGCGAGCGAAATTGAAAAACCAACCCCGAGGGGAGGGCGTTTTTGGAAATGAAATAAAGGTCCGAGTCGGGAACGGAAAACCCGAGCCTCGGAGACCTAGGTCGGGAAAGTCTACATGAACGTTTTAAATACTAGTGAAACGTTCATTTGAGGCTCCGAAATGATAGAAAATCGCTAAACCGACGTAAGGGTCGGAATAGTACTTCCCGAGGGTCGGGAAAGTGAAAAATGGAGATAAAATAAAAACGAACCCGGTAATGATTAGAAAAGAGTCAGAAAAGTTCCTGAGAGCCAAAAATGCAGTCTGGATCGGGAAAATTTCCGTCAGGGGTAAAATTGTAATTTTGCCAAAATATAGGGACAAAATCGTAATTTTGCCAAAATACAGGGGTAAAATTATAATTTTGCAAAAGTTGAGAAAAAATGGGGAAAATGATAAATAAAGCCTAAAAAGTTATAAATAGGTTTTATTTAAGCTTTTAAATGAAAAATAAAAGCTATAAATGGGAATGAAATTAACAGACAAGGTTTTGTCTGTAGGATCCAAAAAAAATCGACCTACGAGGAGGGCGATCAAAGATCCACAAGAGGAAAAGAGAAGAGACTGATAAGGTAAGTTCAGACATTTACCTGTCTGCAATATATAGCAATATTGTGCTAACTTTAATGTACTAACTATAAGTTAGGTACATATGTGCTACGGGCACTATTATAGAGTAGAGAGAGAGACGTAATGTGCTTCGGGCACTATAAGAATGGGACACATGATTAATTGTGCTTCGGGTACTAGAGCGAGGTTAATAAAACTCACTCAACTAAAATTAAAATGTGAACCACTCCTAACCACGGGACAATGTGAAGTCACCGGGTTAGAATGTTAAAAAGTCGGTAATGAAACCACTTTCTGGCGTACCAGCCTTCTGTATAGGGAGGTACTTTTGCCTTCGGGGCTATGAGATAAGGCTGTGGAGGTCAGCACTGATGTACCGCTCCCAGTCATGTACAATTTTGCCTTCGGGGCTATGAGAATAAGGCTGTGGAGGTCAACACTAGTGTACCGCTCCCAGTCATACGCACTTAAATGGTACTGCCAACCTGAGCTCAAAACCAGAACGTAATCAAAGATAATTACCTAAACTGAAACTGTGCCATAATTGAGCATAAGACAGTTTAGTGAGAGCACTAACATCGCGGTAGATGTACTAGTGTGATACAGTGTTGTGGTCAACCTTACTATTCACGTATGAATAGTTGTCAAAGTTACTATTCACGTATGAATAGTGGTCAACGATACTATTCATGATGAATAGTACTATTCATAGAAATTTTATTTCTTGCATGTTTGAACTTACTGAGCCTGTAGCTCACCATTTTTGCTAATGTTGCAGGTAAGCGACCAGCTCAGTAGCTTGTTTCACTGGATGCGGACGGGATGGCGCGTGTCAAATCGGATAACTGGGCGAGGGATATGGTCCTGCCAGAGTCTTTCCGCTGAACGATAAAAAGGGAAGAAAAAAAAGAAACAGTCTTTTGTAATGTTATATATTTACGAGAGTGCTGTAATATGTAAATTACTTTGTACTTGCCAACAAAGTAAATAGTGGGAAATGTTTACATGATGTTTAAAGAAAAAAAAAATTTTCCCTAAAAACGTCATGATTTAAAAAGAGAGAGAGATAAGCCGGCGACCCATGAGAGTACAATCTATCGCAGTTAGCGATAAAGCTCGACTGTAATAGTGTTGTATGATCTCTACGAGGGGGGGACCGCCACAGTTGGTATCAGAGTAAGGTCTGAGATTGGTTTAGTTTATAATACCAACTGCCGCCACAGTTGGTATCAGAGCGGGTTTACGGTTGGTGTAGTCTAGAATACCAACTGCTGCCACAGTTGGTATCAGAGCAAGGTTTGCGACTGATTTGTTTTGAATACCAACTGCCGCCACAGTTGGTATCAGAGCGGAATTACGGTTGATTTAGTTGGAATACCAACGGCTGTCACAGTTGGTATATCAGAGCAGTGTGACCATATCCCGATTTGACACTTTGCGCATCCTGTACCGCTATCCAAGTAAGTAGTTTACTTAAGTTCAATTAATTATTTTCTTATATGAAAATAATTATGTTATAGGTAGCAAGATGACCAGACCTCCATATGTGAGACCACCGCTACCACGACCGAGAGGAGTATTACGGGTATGGACGAGGTCTATTGTGAGGCCGTCTATGTCCCAACGACCGGTAAGCAGACCCCCGGTGCCCGAGAGACCTCCGGTACCAGTACCAGCACCAGCGCCAGCACCAGTAGATATAGTACAGCCACGACCGATACTTCATCCACCGGTGGTAGTGGACATTCCAGTTGTTGGTGGACGCCAACATATTGGGGTGAGAGTGTCAGCACGGGCAGTACAGGCATTTAGAGCTAGCAGTCCTCCGATGTTTGATGGTGGATGACAATCGATGGAGGCGAAGGACTGGCTCCATGCCATAGAGAGGATCATGGTGATATGTGACATCGATCGAGATATGTGGATCTAGCTGGCAGTCAGTATGTTTCAGGGAGACGCTCGAGTGTTCTGGCAGTATTGCGACCAGGAGATTTTATTGGGATTCAGTTGGGCTGAGTTCTGTCAGTGATTGGCTGATCAGTTTTCACCTAGGGATCCAACACCTACTCCAGCACCTCCAGAGAGACGAGAGGCTGATACACCTGCGTATCCCGGATTTGATGAGGTCAGGGACTACATTCTCCAGACAGAGAAGATAGTCATGCTGTCTGGTGAGACGGTGATGTCTTATACAGCACGATTTGAGGAGACCATCAGGAGAAGATGTCCGTTACCCAACCTCACTGAAGTAAATTGTTGCGAGCTATTCTGGAAAGGTTTACCCTTGGAGTTGAGACAGAGGGTAATCAAGCTATTTCCTCCTACACTCCAAGAGTTTGTGGTGACGATCAGGACGATCGAGAGAGAGATTCTGATCGAGCATCTGACGTAGAGTCGACGAGAGACACTGGGTCAAGATGAGATGTTTGCACCCATCTTCGGACCGAGGAGAATGATGAATGATCATGAGGCCAGACCGTCTAGACCGCGAAGAGGCGATGACTCAGGACAGGGAGCGTTGCCTAGGGACGGTGACGATTCAGATGATACCGATGACGATGAGGATCCGGAAGAATATCCTCTAGTCCCAGACGTAGGAAATGCGTGACCAGTAGATATGTATATATGTACATAAGTAGCTTAGAGAAAAGCTCTTTTGTATAGACTTGTGGCCAAGATGTATAAAATGGCCGATGTATATATGACTGGTGATGATTATGTATGACATATAAATGTTTTGCTATGAATAAAATATCAAAATGACTATATGTTGTACGATGATGTGGCTTTACATTACCCTAAACTTTGTGAATTGATATGATTTTACGAATGTGGTTATGGAAAAGCTAACGGTGAATTATTGTGCCATAATAGGACAATAGGCAAGATGGTGGATTTGCGTAATCGACCAGAGGGACGAGAGCGACGTCCTAACGTTATGGAGAGACTGGATCAGATACAAGCTCTGCTAGAAGCTCAGATGCAAGAAAATGCTAATCTGAGGCGACGGGTAGAGGAGCTAGAACAGATACAAGGCTCTGACGGTACCCAAGTAGAACAAGAAGCTGAGGTAGATCCAGTTATCCCTCCAGTTGCGGTACATGAGAGAGTTCCTGAACCTCAACCAGTATTAAACCTGGAACCCCTCTATGAAAGATTCAGGCGTATGAGGCCACCAGAATTTGAAGGGTCTACAAATCCACTTGAGGCTGAAGACTGGTTGTCATCATTACAAGTGATCATGGAATTCATGAACCTAACCGACCGGGAGAAGGTTGCATGTGCGTCTTTTGTGCTGAGAAAAGATGCTCGGTTTTGGTGGGACACTGTACGAATGAGAAGAGACGTGTCTACCATGAGTTGGGCGGAATTTCTGGAAGAATTTAACCAGAAATATTACGACCCTGCATCTCTGAGACAGCAACAGAAAGAATTCTCAGAGTTGACACAAGGGAACATGTCAGTAAGCAAAGTCTGCCGAAAGTTCGATCAGCTATCCCGTTTATGTCCCTTTGTAGTCCCTACTGAGAGGGAGAAGATACAGAAAATGATCGGGATGTTCAGGCCGGAAATTGCTGCATTGGTAGATACTGGTCAGGTATCGCCTACTTCTGTAGCAGACTGTGTGAGTCGGGCCATCAGGGCTGAGTTTCATGTAGCCCGACAGAAAGAGGAGAGAGAGAAACACTGGGAGGCCAAGAAGAAAGAGAGGGCTTTGGCGAAGTCTACACAAGCTGGCCAATCGAGCAAGCCAAATCAGAATGCTAAACCAAGCCAGGGCAACAATCAAGGATCCCAGCAAAATAAGAGAAAAGGGAATTTTTCTGGGAATCGCCAGGGCAATAATCGAAACCAGCAGTGGAGAACAGCTGGTAATGCGGAATCCAACGTGCAAAATTGTCCTACATGTGGAAAGAGACATTCTGGGCAATGCAGATTTGGGCCACTTGTTTGCTACGAATGTGGAAAGGAAGGCCATTACGCCAGGAACTGTCCAAATAGGCATGGTGGACAAGGCACTTCCCAACCGCACCAGACACGCCCACAAGCTCATTTCCTTCAAGCCAGAGTGGAAGAGTCACCAGTGAGGCTGCAACGCCAGGAGCGTATGTAACGTGCTGATGCTCGTGTGATAGCCTACAGTAAAGAGGATGCAGAGGCAGGAACATCAAACGTGGTGATAGGTCAGCTTCCTGTCGCTAGTCATGTAGCCTCTGTACTATTCGATTCCGGTGCTACGCATTCATTTGTTTCCTATGCATTTGCTGACAAGATAGGACTTCCTAAGGATAATATGGGAAGGGTATTTAAGACAGCTTTACCCTCTAGGGAAGTATTGTTGTCCAATTACTGGCTACCTCATGTACCAGTATATGTGGCAAATAGGGAACTATATGCGGAGTTGATCGTAATGAAGATCACGGATTACGATGTGATTCTAGACATGGATTTCCTAGGGAAATACCAAGCTACGATCGACTGCCGAAATCGAAAGATAGTATTCCAACCCGAGGAAGAAGAGAGTTTCGAATATGTCGATACTTCTCGAAGACCCGGGAAGATGATGATCAGTTCCCTGAGAGCAAGCAAGCTGATAGCCAGTGGTTGCATAGGATATCTGGCATATGTGGTGGATACTACAGAGGAACATAAGCTTCAAGCTGAAGATGTTCCTGTTGTTAATGAGTTTCTTGACGTATTTCCAGAAGAGTTACCAGGGATACCGCCAGAGAGAGAAATCTCGTTTGAAATTGAGTTGATGCCTGGAACAGCACCTATTTCCAAAGCACCATACCGTATGGCTCCAGTGGAGTTAAAGGAGCTGCAGGTACAATTGAAGGACTTTTGGATAAGGGATTCATCAGGCCGAGTTTTTCTCCATGGGGTGCACCTGTGTTATTCGTCAAGAAAAAGGATGGAACATTCCGACTGTGCATTGATTACCGGGAGTTGAATAAGGTTACGATCAAAAATAGGTATCCGTTACCTAGAATTGATGACCTATTTGACCAGTTAAAAGGCGCAGCGGTATTTTCCAAAATCGACTTACGATCAGGATATCACCAGCTGAGAATCAAAGAGAGTGATATTCCTAAGACGGCGTTTAGGACTCGTTATGGGCACTACCAGTTCCTTGTGATGCCATTCGAATTAACAAATGCACCGGCAGCGTTCATGGATTTGATGAACAGAATTTTTAAAGAGTATCTGGATAAGTTTGTCATTGTATTCATTGATGACATTCTTATATACTCGAAGACTCATGAGGAACACAAGAAGCATCTGAGGATCGTGCTGAATACGATAAGGAAGCATCAACTGTATGCCAAATTCTCAAAATGCGAGTTTTGGCTGGACAGAGTACATTTCCTCGGACATATTGTATCCCAGGAAGGTATTGCTGTAGATCCGATAAAGGTAGAGGCAATTAACCAGTGGCCTGCGCCCAAGAGTGTGACGGAAATACGTAGTTTCTTGGGGTTAGCTGGTTATTATCGGCGATTTGTAGAGGGATTCGCGCGACTAGCTGCACCTCTTACTGCTCTTACACGCAAAAAAAGGAAGTACGAGTGGATTACGGAATGCGAAAGAAGCTTCCAGGAGTTAAAGAGGCGACTGACAAGTGCACCAATCCTTACGCTTCCCACTGAAGGGGAGAAGTTTGTGATCTACAGTGATGCATCGAAAATAGGATTGGGAGCAGTCCTGATGCAAGACGGCAAGGTGATTGCCTATACTTCCCGTCAATTAAAGGAGCATGAAAGGAATTATCCTACGCATGACCTTGAACTTGCTGCAGTAGTGTTCGCACTTAAAATTTGGCGACACTATCTTTATGGAGCTCAATGTCAGATTTTCACTGATCACTAAAGCCTAAAGTATTTCTTCACGCAAAAAGAGCTCAATATGCGGCAAAGGCGATGATTGGAACTGGTGAAGGATTATGATTGTGAAATCCTATACCATCCAGGGAAGGCCAACCGTGTAGCGGATGCTTTAAGTAGAAAGTCTACCATATCGCACCAGCTACCGATAAACAGGCTTCCGAAGCCATTGCAGCAAGAAATAAATTCTTTAAACTTGGAGCTGATATCTAGAAGACTAGCTGCACTCCAAGTGGAATCATCGCTATTTGAGGATATAAAGGAAGCTCAGAGGCGAGATCCAACAATGACAAGTTCTCAAGAAGGAATTTCCAAGGATGGAATGATCCTTTATCAAGGAAGGATAAATGTTCCAGCTGATGAGGAACTTAGAAGACGGATCATGTTAGAAGCTCATGAGACACCCTATTCGATTCATCCCGGAGCTAGTAAGATGTATCAGGACTTGAAGTTACAGTTCTGGTGGAAAGGGATGAAGAACGATATAGCGAAATTCGTGAACAAATGCATGACCTGTCAGAGAATCAAAGTGGAACATAAACTTTCAGCAGGAAGATTGGAACCGTTGGAGATTCCTGAATGGAAATGGGAACACATTACGATGGATTTTGTAGTGGGACTCCCAAAAACCCGAGAAGGTTATGATGCCATTTGGGTTATTGTGGATAGACTGACCAAGACGGCATGGTTTATAGCTGTCAAGATGACCTTTTCGTTGGAAAAGTTTGCTCAGCTGTACGTAACTCATGTCGTCAGACTACATGGAGTACCAAAATCCATTGTATCAGATCGAGATGCACGATTCACTTCGAATTTTTAGAAGTGTGTGCAAGAGGCCATGGGTACTGAATTGAGACAGTCAGAGCGGACAATTCAGACGTTAGAGGACATGCTTCGAGCTTGTGTTATGGATTTTGCGGGAAATTGGAACGAGAAGTTACCATTGATTGAATTCTCGTACAATAATAATTACCAAGCTTCTATAGGCATGGCACCTTACGAGGCTTTGTATGGACGGAAGTGCAGATCACCATTACACTGGTATGATTTGCGAGAGAAGCAGTTGCATAAGACGGATTTCATAAAAGAGACTTCCGATGCAGTTGCTAGAATTCGGTGTCAAATGAAAATTACGCAAAGCCGACAAAAGAGTTATGCGGACAAGAGGCGAAGATCCTTGGAGTTTGATGAAGGAGACTTCGTATTTCTCAAGGTATCACCCATGAAGGGGATTATGCGGTTCGGTAAGAAGGGGAAACTAAGTCCAAGATATATTGGACCTTATGAAATTATCGAACGCATTGGAAAGGTCGCTTACAGATTAGCGCTACCTCCAGAATTGTCGGCAGTGCACAATGTATTTAATGTGTCGATGCTGAGAAAATATATACCAGATCCGTCCCATGTGTTGAAGCATGAGCCTATTCAAATCCATGAGGATTTGACATATGAGGAACAGCCTATTCGAGTATTAGCTCGTGAAGAGAAAGTACTGAGGAATAAGGTAATCCCACTAGTGAAGATTTTGTGGAAAAATCACAACATTGAAGAAGCTACGTGGGAACGAGAAGACGAGATGAGGAGTTCATACCCCCATTTGTTCTAATTTTCGAGGACGAAAATTTTATAAGGAGGGGTGAATGTGACAACCGGGAAATTCAGGCAATTCTCGGATAAAAATGTACAATTGTATGTATATAACAATTTGTACTATTTAAAGAGTGAAATAAATGTATTTATATTGTTTAGAATATATGAAAATGTTCTAACAATACTGATAAGTAAGAATTCAGTGTTGGAAAAATTCACTGAGTTGAAACGGGTAAAACGGTGCAAAACCGGCATTGAAAACCCTAACCGGAGCAATAAAAGACGGAAAACTTCCGGGATTAATTTTGATCAAACGGAAGCAATTTAAATTGATCCGACTGCACAGGAGACCTCAGGAACACGCCGGGACGATTTCAGGAAAATTTCGGCTCGAACAGGTATCGGTCAAAAAGTAGTCGAATTAATGTGAATAGTGAAAGTCAAAGTCAACTTTCACTTTAGCATTCATGACATCATAAATCAAGATTAATAAATGAAAGAAATAAGGTGGTTGGTGGAATTAAAGGCCATGATTCATCCACTTTTTGATCTAAAGGCCAAGATTTGGCCAAAATTTACCCTTTTTAATTTTTGAAAAATTTGGAAAGAAATGGTGATGAAAGGTGTCTAAATCTCATTGGCTAATGACCAAATTAATTGGTCTTTTAGTGGCATAAGTCGGCCACTTTTGGAGCAAAAAGCCGAGACCCCATTTCATGCAAACAAACCAAAGAAAATTTTGTTAAGTTTTCTTCCATGGTGTGCCGTGAGTGACCCAAGGGAAACCAAGCTTTTTCTTCAAAATTTCTTCACAAAAAGAGTGCCAAAGTGTTCTTAGAAGACAAAGGAAGCATTAGACCAAGGTAATTCCCTTTTTGCACTTAATTTTTCATGGTTTTTCTTCATAAAATCTGTGGGTGAATAGTGAGAAAAAGATGGAAAATTTTTGGTTGTTTTCCATTGAATTGATGTTGGGTTATGTTAAGGATGAAATAAGGAAGAAAACCATGTAATTTGTTTAAAGAAAAACCAAAATTTTGTTGGTTTTTCAAGGGTAAATCCGTGGGTTACCTTGAGTAATCTATGAGAAAAATTTATGGTTTAATTGTTAACTTGCTTCCAAGTTTAATTTGGTGAAGAATAAAGCTTGTATTTCATTGTGGAAAGTTTAAAAAAAAATTTTGGTATGCATTTTCATTAGGTGGCCGTGGGGTTTCCTAATGGTTTGGGAGAAAATTTTGCTTGATTTATGTAGTATTTGGTTGATTGGAATTATGCATTTTAATATGCAAAAGATGAATTTATAATTGAAAGAATGAAACAAAAAGAATTGGCATGTTTTTCATTCAAAGGCCGTGGGTTATAACCCTAGGAAATTTGGCTGAAAATGCCAAGAAAATGGGCTTGAAAATGTGTTAAAAACATAACATTGAATGGCCTAAAGTGTGGTGAAAGTTTGACAAAAATTTGGTTCGGGTTGATTGTGAAAAACCGAAACCAAATTCAGGGCAAAATTGTGAAAAAAATTTTGTAATGTGGGTGATAATGTGAAATTGGAATTTTGTGAGCTTTTATGTAAAAGTTTGGAAAACTTTTACATAAAATAGGTTTGTGGTATAGTACGTGGCAGGTACATACGGTTCGAGGCGTACCTAACGCCGGAAGCCTTAAAATTACGCCGAAATGCTGCCGAAATTTCAAAAACAGCATTTGGGGTAAAATGGAATTAAAAATAAAAAGTTAGGGCCGGGACGGAAACCCGAGTCCCTAACGGAAAATTTTAATAAGGAAAACCTAAGGGGTGGTTCATGAATAGTAACCCGTCCCCTTAAAAATTAAAAACGCGAGCGAAATTGAAAAACCAACCCCGAGGGGAGTGCGTTTTTGGAAATGAAATAAAGGTCCGAGTCGGGAACGGAAAACCCGAGCCTCGGAGACCTAGGTCGGGAAAGTCTAGATGAACGTTTTAAATACTAGTGAAACGTTCATTTGAGGCTCCGAAATGATAGAAAATCGCTAAACCGACGTAAGGGTCGGAATAGTACTTCCCGAGGGTCGGGAAAGTGAAAAATGGAGATAAAATAAAAACGAACCCGGTAATGATTAGAAAAGAGTCAGAAAAGTTCCTGAGAGCCAAAAATGCAGTCTGGATCGGGAAAATTTCCGTCAGGGGTAAAATTGTAATTTTGCCAAAATATAGGGGCAAAATCGTAATTTTGCCAAAATACAGGGGTAAAATTATAATTTTGCAAAAGTTGAGAAAAAATGGGGAAAATGATAAATAAAGCCTAAAAAGTTATAAATAGGTTTTATTTAAGCTTTTAAATGAAAAATAAAAGCTATAAATGGGAATGAAATTAACAGACAAGGTTTTGTCTGTAGGATCCAAAAAAAATCGACCTACGAGGAGGGCGATCAAAGATCCACAAGAGGAAAAGAGAAGAGACTGATAAGGTAAGTTCAGACATTTACCTGTCTGCAATATATAGCAATATTGTGCTAACTTTAATGTACTAACTATAAGTTAGGTACATATGTGCTACGGGCACTATTATAGAGTAGAGAGAGAGACGTAATGTGCTTCGGGCACTATAAGAATGGGACACATGATTAATTGTGCTTCGGGCACTAGAGCGAGGTTAATAAAACTCACTCAACTAAAATTAAAATGTGAACCACTCCTAACCACGGGACAATGCGAAGTCACCGGGTTAGAATGTTAAAAAGTCGGTAATGAAACCACTTTCTGGCGTACCAGCCTTCTGTATAGGGAGGTACTTTTGCCTTCGGGGCTATGAGATAAGGCTGTGGAGGTCAGCACTGATGTACCGCTCCCAGTCATGTACAATTTTGCCTTCGGGGCTATGAGAATAAGGTTGTGGAGGTCAGCACTAATGTACCGCTCCCAGTCATGCGTACTTAAATGGTACTGCTAACCTGAGCTCAAAATCAGAACGTAATCAAAGGTAATTACCTAAAACTAAAACTGTGCCATAATTGAGCATAAGACAGTTTAGTGAGAGCACTAACATCACGGTAGATGTACTAGTGTGATACAGTGTTGTGGTCAACCTTACTATTCACGTATGAATAGTGGTCAAAGTTACTATTCACGTATGAATAGTGGTCAACGATACTATTCATGATGAATAGTACTATTCATAGAAATTTTATTTCTTGCATGTTTGAACTTACTAAGCCTGTAGCTCACCATTTTTGCTAATGTTGCAGGTAAGCGACCAGCTCAGTAGCTTGTTTGACTGGATGCGAACGGGATGGCGCGTGTCAAATCGGATAACTGGGCGAGGGATATGGTCCTGCCAGAGTCTTTCCGCTGAGCGATAAAAAGGGAAGAAAAAAAAAAAGAAACAGTCTTTTGTAATGTTATATATTTACGAAAGTACTGTAATATGTAAATTACTTTGTACTTGCCAACAAAGTAAATAGTGGGAAATGTTTACATGATGTTTAAAGAAAAAAAAAAATTTTCCCTAAAAATGTCATGATTTAAAAAGAGAGAGAGATAAGCCGGCGACCCATGAGAGTACAATCTATCGCAGTTAGCGATAAAGCTCAACTGTAATAGTATTGTATGATCTCTACAAGGGGCGGGCCGCCACAGCTGACCTCCGCAGCCTTAATCTCATAGCCCCGAAGGCAAAATTTACCTCCCTGTACGGAAGGCTGATACGCCAAAAATTAGTTTCATTACCGACTTTTTAAAATTCTAACCCAGTGACTTCATATTACCCCGCGGTTAGAAATGGTTCACATTTTAATTTTAAGTGAGTGAGTTTCATTAACCTCGCTCTAGTGCCCGAAGCACAATTAACAATGTGTCCATTCTCAATAGTGCCCGTAGCACGTATGTACCTAACTTATAGTTAGTACATCAAAGTTAGCAACAATAATACTATATGTTGCAGACAGGTAAATGTCTGAACTTACCTTATCAGTCTCTTCCCTTTTTCTCTCTTGGATCTTTGATCGCCCTCCTTGTAGGTCGATTTTTGGATCCTACAGACAAAACCTTGTCTGTTAATTTTATTTCCATTTATAGCTTTATTTTTCATTAAAAAGCTTAAATAAAACCTATTTATAACTTTTTAGGCTTTATTTACCATTTCCCCCATTTTTCTCAACTTTTACAAAATTACGATTTTGCCCCTATATTTTGGTAAAATTACAATTATGCCCCCGACGGAATTTTCTCGATCAAGACTGCATTTTTGACTCTCAGGAACTTTTCTGACTCTTTTCTAATCATTACCGGGTTCGTTTCTATTTTATTTCCATTTTTCACTTTCCCGACCCTCGGGAAGCACTATTCCGACCCTTACGTCGGTTTAGTGATTTTCTATCGTTTTGGAGTCTCAAATGGACGTTTCACTAGTATTTAAAACATTCATCTAGACATTCCCAATATAGGTCTCCGAGGCTCGGATTTTCCGTACCCGACTCGGACCTTTATTTCGTTTCCAAAAACGCCCCCCTCGGGGTCGGTTTTTCAGTTTCACTCGCGTTTTACATTTTTAAGGGTACGGGTTACTATTCACGAACCACCCCTTAGGTTTTCCTTATTCAATTTTCCGTTAGGGACTAGGGTTTCCGACCCGACCCTAAACTTTTATTTTTAATTCTCTTTTTACCCCAAATGCCGTTTTTGAAATTTCGGCAGCATTTCGGCGTAAATTTAAGGTTACCGGCGTTAGGTACGTCTCGAATCATATGTACCTGCCACGTACTATACCACAAACCTATTTTATGTAAAAGTTTTCCAAACTTTTACATAAAAGCTCACAAAATTCAATTCTCATTTTGAACCACATTACACAAAATTTTCTCTCAATTTTACCCTTAGTTTTTGGCCACGGTTTTCATAATCAAAACCTAACCAAAACTTCTCAATTTTTTTCAACCAAATGTTAGGCTATTCCAATGTCATTTTCTAACACATTTTCAAGCCAATTTCAATGCATTTTTCAACACAATTCCTAGGGTTTTTAACCTTTACAACCCACGGCCAAATTAAGAGAAACATACACCATTTTTTTTGTTTCATGCTTTCAATCACAAATACATCATTTCCATAATAAATTGCATGATTTAAATCATCCAAACATCAAATAAATCATGCCAAAAATTTTTTCCAAACCCTAATTAACCCACGGCCTTTTAGGGTTATTTCACACCAAATTTTTTTTCAAGCTTTCCATCATACAAATTATGCTTTACATTAAACCAAAATATGATTTAAAGCATGTTAACACTTAAACCACAAAAATATCTCATTGACTACTCTTGGTAACCCACGGTTTTACCCTTGCAAAACCAACCAAAATTTGGTTTTTCTTTAAACCAAATGCATGGTTTTCCTCCTAATTACACCCTTAAAAAAACCCAAGCACCAAATCAATCAAAACAAACCAAAAATTTTCCATCCTTTACACTATTCATTTCATGGATTTTTGGAAGAAAAATCAAGAAAAGTTTCAAACCAAGAAAAGTTACCTTGTTCACTTGCTTCCTTAGACTTCAATGAAAGGTTTGACACCAATTTTGTGAAGTAAACTTGAAGGATTCACTTGGTTTCTCTTGGGTTGCTCATGAACTCACCATGAAACACTTAGAAAAAATTTTTGTTCTTTGTTTCCACGTGAATAAGCTTCGGTCCTTTTTGTTCCCAATTTTGCCGACTTATGCAACAAAGAAGCCAATTAATTTGGCTTTCAACCAATCAAAAATCATCACCTTTCAAGCCTAATTCTTTCCAAATTTTTCAAAAATTAAAATGGTGGAATTTTGGCCAAATCTTGGCCTTTAGATCAAAAAGCAAACTAATCTTGGCCATTAATGCCACCAACCACCATTTTTCTTTCATTTATTAAATGGATTTATGATGTCATAAATGCAAAGTAAACTTTGACTTTGACTTTTACTATTCACATTAATTCGACTACTTTTTGACCGATACCGGTTCGAGCCGATATTTTCCTGAAATCTTCCCGGCGGGTTCCTGAGGTCTCCTGTGCAGTCGGATCAATTTAAACTGCTTCCGTTTGATCAAAATCAATCCCGGAAGTTTTTCATCTTTTACTGCCCCGGTTAGGGTTTTCAATGCTGTTTTTGGCACCGTTCCGCCCGTTTCAACTCAGTGAATTTTTCCAACACTGAATTTTTACTCGTCAGTATTGTTAGAACATTTTAATGTATTCTAAACAATATAAATACGTTTATTTCACTCTTTAAATAGTACAAATTGTTATATACATACATTTGTACATTTTTTTCTGAGAATGCCTAAATTTCCCGGTTGTCACATTCACCCCTCCTTATAAAATTTTCGTCCTCGAAAATTAGAACAAGTGGGGGTATAAACTCCTCATCTCATCTTCTCGTTCCCACGTAACTTCTTCAATGTTGTGATTTTTCCATAAAATCTTCACTAGTGGGATTGTCTTATTCCTCAGTACTTTCTCTTCACAAGCCAGTACTCGAATAGGTTATTCCTTGTATGTCTAATCCTCATGGATTTGAACAAGTTCATGCTTCAGCACATGGGATGGATCTGGTATATACTTTCTCAGCATCGACACATGAAATACATTATGCACTGCCGACAATTCTGTAGGTAGCGCTAATCTGTAAGCGACCTTTCCAATGCGTTCGATAATTTCATAAGGTCCATATATATCTTGGACTCAGTTTCCCCTTCTTACCGAAATGCATAATCCCCTTCATGGGCTATACCTTGAGAAACACGAAGTCTCCTTCATCAAACTCCAAGGATCTTCGTCTCTTATCTGCATAACTCTTTTGTCGGCTTTGCGCAATTTTCATTTGACGCTAAATTCTAGCAACTGCATCGGAAGTCTTTTGTATGAAATCCGTCTTATGCAACTGCTTCTCTCGCAAATCATACCAGTGTAGTGGTGATCTGCACTTCCGTCCGTACAAAGCCTCATAAGGTGCCATGCCTATAGAAGCTTGGTAACTATTATTGTATGAGAATTCAATTAATGGTAACTTCTCATTCCAATTTCCCGTAAAATCCATTACACAAGCTCGAAGCATGTCCTCTAACGTCTGAATTGTCCGCTCCGACTGTCCGTCTATTTGCAGATGGAATGCCGTACTGAGTCTCAATTCAGTACCCATGGCCTCTTACACACACTTCCAGAAATTTAAAGTGAATCGTGCATCTCGATCTGACACAATGGATTTTGGTACTCCATGTAATCTGACGACATGAGTTACGTATAACTGAGCAAACTTTTCCAACGAAAAAGTCATCTTGACAGCTATAAACCATGCCGTCTTGGTCAGTTTTTCCACAATAACCCAGATGGCATCATAACCTTCTCAGGTTTTTGGGAGTCCCATTACAAAATCCATCGTAATGTTTTTCCATTTCCATTCAGGAATCCCCAAAGGTTCCAATCTTCCTGCTGGATGTTTATGTTCTGCTTTGATTCTTTGACAGGTCATGCATCTGCTCACGAATTTCGCTATATCATTCTTCATCCCTTTCTACCAGAAATGTAATTTCAAGTCCTGATACATCTTACTAGCTCCGGGATGAACCGAATATGGTGTCTCATGGGCTTCTGACATGATCCGTCTTTTAAGTTCCTTATCAGCTGGAACATTTATCCTTCCTTGATAAAGGATCATTCCATCCTTGGAAATTCCTTCTTGAGAACTTGTCATTCTTGGATCTCGTCTTTGAGCTTCCTTTATGTCCTCAAACAACGATGATTCCACTTGGAGTGCAGCCAATCTTCCAGATATCAGCTCCAAGTTCAAAGAATTTATCTCTTGCTACAATGGCTTCGGAAGCCTTTTTATCGGTAGTTGGTGCGATATGGTAGACTTTCTACTTAAAGCATCCGCTACACAGTTGGCCTTCCCTAGATAGTATAGGATTTCACAATCATAATCCTTCATCAGTTCCAACCATCTTCTTTGCTGCATATTGAGCTCCTTTTGCGTGAAGAAATACTTCAAGCTTTGGTGATCAGTAAAAATCTGACACTGAGCTCCATAGAGATAGTGTCACCAAATTTTAAGTGCGAACACTACTGCAGCGAGTTCAAGGTCATGCATAGGGTAATTCCTTTCATGCTCCTTTAATTGACGGGAAGCGTAGGCAATCACCTTACCGCCTTGCATCAGGACTGCTCCCAATCCTATTTTAGATGCATCACTGTAGATCACAAACTTCTCCCCTTCAGTGGGAAGCATAAGGATTGGTGTGCTTGTCAGCCGTCTCTTTAACTCCTGGAAGCTTCTTTCGCATTCCATAGTCCACTCATACTTCCTTTCCTTGCGTGTAAGAGCAGTAAGAGGTGCAGCTAATCGCGCGAATCCCTCTACAAATCACCGATAATAACTAGCTAGCCCCAAGAAACTTCGTATTTCCGTCACACTCTTGGGTGCAGGCCACTGGTTAATTGCATCTACTTTCGTCGGATCTACAGCGGGATACAACATGTCTGAGGAAATGTACTCTGTCCAGCCAAAACTCGCATTTTGAGAATTTGGCATACAGTTGATGCTTCCTTATCGTATTCAACACGATCCTCAGATACTCCTTGTGCTCCTCATGAGTCTTTGAGTATATAAGAATGTCGTCAATGAATACAATGACAAACTTATCCAAATACTCTTTAAAAATTTTGTTCATTAAATCCATGAACGCTGCCGGTGCATTTGTTAATCCAAATGGCATTACAAGAAACTCGTAGTGACCATAACGAGTCCTAAACGCCGTCTTAGGAATATCACTCTCTTTGATTCTCAGCTGGTGATATCCTGACCGTAAGTCGATCTTGGAAAATACCGCTGTGCCTTTTAACTGGTCGAATAGGTCATCAATTCTAGGTAACGGATACCTATTTTTGATTGTAACCTTATTCAACTCCCGGTAATCAATGCACAAACGGAATGTTCCATCCTTTTTCTTGACGAACAACACAGGTGCACCCCACGGAGAATAACTCGGTCTGATAAATCCCTTGTCCAAAAGCTCCTTTAATTGTTCCTGTAGCTCCTTTAACTCCACTGGAGCCATGCGGTATGGTGCTTTGGAAATAGGTGCCGTTCTAAGCATCAACTCAATTTCGAACGAGATTTCTCTCTCTAGAGGTATCCTTGGTAACTCTTCCAGAAATACGTCAAGAAATTCACTAACAACAGGAACATCTTCAGGTTGAAGCTTCTGTTCCTCTGTAGGATCCACCACATATGCCAGATATCCCATGCAACCACTAGCTATCAGCTTGCTTGCTCTCAGCGAACTGATCATCATCTTCCCGGGTTTTCGAGAAGTATCAACATATTCAAAACTCTCTTCTTCCTCGGGTTGAAATACTATCTTTCGATTTCGGCAGTCGATCGTAGCTTGATATCTCCCTAGGAAATCCATGCCTAGAATCACATCGTAATCCAAGATCTTCATTACGATTAACTCCGCATATAGTTCCCTATTTGCCACATATACTGGTACATGAGGTAGCCAGTAATTGGACAAATACTTCCCCAGAGGGTAAAGCTGTCTTAAATACCCTTCCCATATAATCCTTAGGAAGTCCTATCTTGTCAGCAAATTCATAGGAAACAAAAGAATGCGTAGCACCGGAATCGAATAGTACAGAGGCTACATGACTAGCGACAGGAAGCTGACTTGTCACCACATTCGATGTTCCTGCCTCTGTATCCTCTTTGTTGTAGGCCATCACATGAGAATCAGCACGTGGCACACGCTCCTGGTGTTGTGGCCTTACTGGAGACTCTTCAACTTTGGCTTGAAGGGAATGAGCTTGTGGGCGTGTCTGGTGCGGTTGGGAAGTGCCTTGTCCACCCTGCCTATTGTTTGGACAGTTCCTGGCGTAATGGCCTTCCTTTCCACATTCATAGCAAACAAGTGGCCCAAATTTGCATTGCCCGAAATGTCTTTTCCCGCATGTAGGACAATTTTGTACATTGGATTCCGCATTACCAGCTGTTCTTTGCTGCTGGTTTCGATTATTTCCCTGGCGATTTCTAGAAAAATTGCCTTTCCTCTTGTTTTGCTAGGATCCTTGATTATTGCCCTGGCTTGGTTTAGCATTCTGATTAGGCTTGCTCGATTGACCAGCTTGTGTAGACTTAGCCAAAGCCCTCTCCTTCTTCTTGGCCTCCTAGTGCTTTTCTCTTTCCTCTTTCTGTCGGGCTACGTGAAACTCAACTCTTATGGCCCGACTAACACAATCTGCTACAGAAGTAGGTGGTACCTGACCAGTATCTACCAATGCAGTAATCTCTAGCCTGAACATCCCAATCATTTTCTGTATTTTCTCCCTCTCAGTAAGGACTACATAGGGACATAAACGGGATAACTGGTCGAACTTTCGGCAAACTTCGCTTACCGACATATTTGCTTGCATCAATTCTGAGAACTCTTTCTGCTATTGTCTCAAAGATGCAGGGTCGTAATATTTCTAGTTAAATTCTTCCAGAAATTCCGCCCAACTCATGGTAGACACATTTCTTCTCATTCGCACAGTGTCCTACCAAAAACGAGCATCTTTCCTTAACATAAAAGACGCACATGCAACCTTCTCCCGATCAGTTAGGTTCATGAATTCCATGATCACTTGGAAGGATGACAACCAGTCTTCAGCCTCTAGAGGATTAGTAGAACCTTCAAATTCTGGCGGCCTCATACCCCTGAATCTTTCATAGAGGGGTTCCAGATTTAATACCGATTGCTGTTCAGGAACTCTCTCATGTACAGCAGCTGGAGGGATAACTGGATCTACCTCAGCTTCTTGTTCTACTTGGGTACCCTCAGAACCTTACCTCTGTTCTAACTCCTCTACCCTTGTCTCAGATTAGCATTTTCTTGCATCTGAGCTTCTAGTAGGGCTTGTACTGATCTAATCTCTCCATAACATTAGGACGTCGTTCTTGTTCCTCTGGTCGATTTCGCAAATCCACCATCTTTCCTATTGTCCTATTATGGCACAACAATTCACCGTTAGCTTTTCCATAACCACATTCGTATGATCATATAAATTTACGAAATTCAGGGTAATGTAAAGCCACATCATCATAACACATCATCGTACAACATATAATCATTTTGATATTTCATTCATAGCAAAACGTTTATAGATCGTACATAACCATCACCAGTCATATATACATCGGCCATCATATACATCTTGGCCACAAGTCTATACAAAAGAGCTTTTCTCTCTAAGCTACTTATGTACATGTATACATCTACTGGTCACACATCCCCTGTGTCTAGGACTAGAGGATATTCTTCTGGATCCTCATCATTATCTGGATCATCTGAGTCACTACCCCTAGGCAATGCTCTCTGTCCTGAGTCATCACCTCCTCGTGGTCTAGACGATCCAGCTTCATGATCGTTCATCATTCTTCTCGGCCCAAAGATGTGTGCGAACATCTCATCTTGACCCAGTGTCTCTCGTCGACTCTATGTCAGATGCTCAATCAAAATCTCCCTCTCGATCGTCTTGACCGTCACCACAAACTCTTGGAGCGTAGGAGGGAATAGCTTAATCACCCTCTATCTCAACTCCATGGGTAAACCTCTCCAGAACAGCTCACAGCAGTTCGCTTCAGTGAGGTTGGGCAACGGACATCTCCTCCTAATGGTCTCCTCAAATCGTGCTGTGTAAGACATAACTGTCTCACCAGACAACATGACCATCCTCTCAGTCTGGAGAATATAGTCCCTAACCTCATCGAATCCAGGGTACGCAGGTGTATCTGCCTCTCGTCTCTCTGGAGGTGCTGGAGCAGGTGCCGGATCCCTAGGCGGAAACTGATCAGCCAATGGCTGACAGAACTCAGCCCAACTAAATCCTAATAAAATCTCCTGGTCGCAATACTCTCAAAATACTCGAGCATCTCCCTAAAACAATTGATGGCCAACTGGATCCACATATCTCGGTCAATGTCGCACATCACCATAATCCTCTCTATGGCATAGTGTGACAACCGGGAAATTCAGGCAATTCTCGGACGAAAATGTACAATTGTATGTATATAACAATTTGTACTGTTTAAAGAGTGAAATAAATGTATTTATATTGTTCAGAATATATGAGAATGTTCTAACAATACTGACGAGTAAGAATTCAGTGTTGGAAAAATTCACTGAGTTGAAACAGGTGAAACGATGCCAAAATCGGCATTGAAAACCCTAACCGGAGCAATAAAAGACGGTAAACTTCCGGGATTGATTTTGATCAAACGGAAGCAAATTAAATTGATCCGACTGCACAGGAGACCTCAGGAACACGCCGGGACGATTTCAGGAAAATTTCGGCTCGAACCTGCATCGGTCAAAAAGTAGTCGAATTAATGTGAATAGTGAAAGTCAAAGTCAACTTTCACTTTTGTAATTATGACATCATAAATCTAGATTAATAAATGAAAGAAAATGGTGGTTGGTGGAATGAAAGGCCATGATTCATTTAGCTTTTGATCTAAAGGCCAAGATTTGGCCAAAAATTACCATTTTTAATTTTTTTAAAATGGGGAAAGAAATGGCATGGAAAGATGTCAAATTTTGATTGGTTTAGAGCCAAATTAATTGGCTTTCTTGCAAGGTTAAGTCGGCAACTTTGTAACAAAAGGGCCGAAACATTTTTTCAAAGCAAAAACCAAAAGAAAATTTGCTAAGTTATCTTCCATGGAGTCTACGTGAGCCACCCAAGGGAAACCAAGCTTTCTCTTCAAATTTTCTTCACAAAAAGTGTGTCAAAACACTCCTTGAAGACAAAGGAAGCATTAGACCAAGGTAACTTCCCTTGCACTTGAAATTTTCATGGTTTTTCTTCACAAAATCCGTGGATGAATAGTGATAAAAAGATGGAAAATTTTTGGTTGTTTTTCATGGATTTGATGTTGGGTTTTGTTAAGGATGTATTAAGGAAGAAAACCATGGAAATTCATTAAAGAAAAACCAAATTTTGGTTGGTTTTTCAAGGGAAAATCCGTGGGTTACCTTAGGTAACCAATGAGAAAAAAGTTTTGGTTAATGGTTAACATGCTTTCTAAGTTTAAATTTGTGAAGAATAAAGCTTGTATTTCATTACGAAAAGCTTGGAAAAAATTTCTTGTGTGAAATACATGATGTGGCCGTGGGTTGTTAATGGTTTGGAAGAAAAATTTTCATTGGTTTATGTGATATTTGGTTGATTGAAATCATGCAAATTAATGTGTAAATGATGGATTTATAATTGAAAGAATGAAAACAAAAATGTGTGCATGTTTTCAATTCAATGGCCGTGGGTTTTAAGTGTTTAAAAAACCCTAAGAAATTGGTTGAAAATGCAAAGAAAATGGGCTTGAAAATGTGTTAAAAATGTGACATTTGAATGGCCTAAAATGTGGTGAAAGTTTGACAAAATTTGGTTCGGTTTGGTTGTGAAAACCGAAACCAAATTAAGGGTAAAAATGTGAAAAAATTTTGGTAATGTGGGTGATAATGTGAAATTTGAAATTTGTGGGCTTTTATGTAAAAGTTTGGAAAACTTTTACATAAAATAGGCTTGTGGTATAGTACGTGGCAGGTACATACGGTTCGAGGCGTACCTAACGCCGGAAGCCTTAAAATTACGCCGAAATGTTGCCGAAATTTCAAAAAAACGGCATTCGGGGTAAAATAGGAATTTAAAATAAAAGTTAGGGCCGGGAGGGAAACCCGAGTCCCTAACGGAAAAAATTGAATAAGGAAAAAAAAATTTAAGGGGTGGGTCGTGAATAGTAACCCGTCCCCTTAAAAATGAAAAACGCGTGTGAGATTGAAAAACCGACCCCGAGGGGGGGGCGTTTTTGGAAATAAAATAAAGGCCCGAGTCGGGAACGGAAAACCCGAGCCTCGGAGACCTAGGTCGGGAAAGTCTAGATGAACGTTTTAAATACTAGTGAAACGTCCATTTGAGGCTCCGAAACGATAGAAAATCGCTAAACCGACGTGAGGGTCGGAATAGTGCTTCCCGAGGGCCGGGAAAGCAAAAAGTGGAAATAAAATAGAAACGAACCCGGTAATGATTAGAAAAGAGTCAGAAAAGTTCCTGAGAGCCAAAAATGCAGTCTGGATCAATAAAATTCCGTCAGGGGCAAAACTGTAATTTTGCCAAAATATTGGGGTAAAATCGTAATTTTGTAAAAGTTGGGGGAAAATGGTGAAAATAATAAATAAAACCTAAAAAGTTATAAATAGGTTTTATTTAAGCTTTTTAATGAAAAATAAAAGCTATAAATGGATATAAAATTAACAGACATAGTTTTGTCTGTAGGATCCCAAAATCGGCCTACAAGGAAGGCGATTCAAGATCCAAGAGAGAGAAAGAGAACAGTCTGATAAGGTAAGTTCAGACATTTACCTGTCTGCAACATATAGCAATATTGTGCTAACTTTAATGTACTAACTATAAGTTAGGTACATATGTGCTACGGGCACTATGATAGAATAGAGAGAGAGACGAAATGTGCTACGGGCACTATAAGAATGGGACACATGGTTAATTGTGCTTCGGGCACTAGAGCGAGGTTAATAAAACTCACTCACCTAAAATTAAAATGTGAACCATTCCTAACCACGGGACAATGTGAAGTCACCGGGTTAGAAGTGTAAAAAGTCGGTAATGAAACCACTTTCTGGCGTACCAGCCTTCCGTACAGGGAGGTATATTTTTGCCTTCGGGGCTATAAGACTAAGGCTGTGGAGGTCAGCACTGATGTACCGCTCCCAGTCATATAAAATTTTGCCTTCGGGGCTATGAGATTAAGGCTGTGGAGGTCAGCACTAATGTACCGCTCCCAGTCATGCGCACTTAAATGGTACTGCCAACCTGAGCTCAAAACCAGAACGTAAATAAAGATAATGACCTAAAACTGAAACTATGCCATAATTGAGCATAAGACAGTTTAGTGAGAGCACTAACATCGCGGTAGATGTACTAGTGTGAGACAGTGTTGTGGTCAAACTTACTATTCACCGTGAATAGTAGTCAAAGTTACTATTCACGAATGAATAGTGGTCAACGGTACTATTCATGATGAATAGTACCAGCACCAGTGCCAGCGCTAGTAGAGATAGTACAGCCACGACCGATAGTTCATCCACCGGTAGTAGTGGACATTCCAGTTGTTGGTGGACGCCAACATATTGGGATGAGAGTGTCGGCACGGGCAGTACAGGCATTTAGGGCCAGCAGTCCTCCTATGTTTGACGGTGGACGACAGTCGATGGAGACCAAGGACTGGCTCCATGCCATTGAGAGGATCATGGTGATATGCGACATTGATCGAGATATGTGGATCCAGCTGGCAGTCAGTATGTTTCAGGGAGATGCTCGAGTGTTCTGGCAGTATTGTGACCAGGAGATTTTATTGGGATTCAGTTAGGCTGAGTTCTGTCAGCGGTTGGCTGATCAGTTTCAACCTAGGGATCCAACACCTGCTCCAGCACCTCCAGAGAGACGAGAGGCTGATACACCTGCGTACCCTAGATTCGATGAGGTTAAGGATTACATTCTCCAGACCGAGAGGATGGTCATGATGTCTGGTGAGACGGTGATGTCTTATGCAGCACGATTTGAGGAGACCATCAGGAGAAGATGTCCGTTGCCCAACCTCACGGAAGCAAACTGCTGTGAGCTGTTTTGGAAAGGCTTATCCTTGGAGCTGAGACAGAGGGTAATCAAGTCGTTTCCTCCGACGCTCCAAGAGTTCGTGGTGACGATCAGGACAATTGAGAGAGAGATTCTGATCGAGCATCTGACGCAGAGTCGACGAGAGACGCTGGGTCAAGATGAAATGTTTGCACGCATCTTCGGGCCGAGAAGAATGATGAATGATCATGAGGCCGGACCGTCTAGACCACGAGGAGGTGATGACTCAGGACAGGGAGCATTGCCTAGGGGCGATGACGATTCAGATAACACCGATGACGATGAGGATCCAGAAGAATATCCTCTAGTCCCAGATGTAGGGAACGAGTGATCAGTAGATGTGTATATGTACATAAGTAGCTTAGAGAAAAGCTCTTTTGTATAGACTTGTGGCCAAGATGGATAAAATGGCTGATGTATATATATGACTGGTGATGTCTATGTATGACATATAAATGTTTTGCTATGAATGAAATACCAAAATGATTATATGTTGTACGATGATGTGTTACGATGATGTGGCTTTACATTCCCCTGAATTTCGTAAATTTATATGATTTTACGAGTGTGATCATGGAGTTCATGAACCTAACCGACCGCGAGAAGGTTGCATGTGCGTCTTTTGTGCTGAGAAAAGATGCTCGGTTTTGGTGGGACACTGTGCGAATGAGGAGAGACGTGTCTACCATGAGTTGGGCGGAATTTCTGGAAGAATTTAACCAGAAATATTACGACCCTGCATCTCTGAGACAGCAACAGAAAGAATTCTCAGAGCTGACACAAGGGAACATGTCGGTAAGCGAAGTCTGCCGAAAATTCGACCAGCTATCCCGTTTGTGTCCTTATGTGGTCCCTACTGAGAGGGAAAAGATACAAAAAATGATCGGGATGTTCAGGCCAGAAATTGCTGCGTTAGTAGATACTGGACTAGTACCACCTACTTCTGTAGCAGACTGTGTGAGTCGGGCTATCAGGGCTGAGTTTCATGTAGCTCGACAGAAAGAGGAAAGAGAGAAACACTGGGAGGCAAAGAAAAAGGAGAGGGCTTTGGCGAAGTCTACGCAAGTTGGTCAATCGAGCAAGCCAAGTCAGAATGCGAAACCAAGCCAGGGCAACAACCAGGGATCCCAGCAAAACAAGAGGAAAGGGAATTTTTCTGGGAATCGCCAGGGAAATAATCGAAACCAGCAGCGGAGAACAGCTGGTAATGCAGAGTCTAATGTGCAAAACTGCCCTACATGCGGGAAAAGACATTCTGGGCAATGCAGATTTGGACCACTTGTTTGCTACGAATGTGGAAAGGAAGGCCATTACGCCAGGAACTGTCCAAATAGGCAGGGTGGACAAGGCACTTCCCAATCGCACCAGACACGCCCACAAGCCCATTCCCTTCAAGCCAGAGTGGAAGAGTCACCAGTGAGGCCGCAACGCCAGGAGCGTATGCAATGTGCTGATGCTCGTGTGATGGCCTACAGCAAGGAAGACGCAGAGGCAGGAACATCAAACGTGGTGACAGGTCAGCTTCCTGTCGCTAGTCATGTAGCCTCTGTACCATTCGATTCCGGTGCTACGCATTCATTTGTTTCCTATGCATTTGCTGACAAGATAGGACTTCCTAAGGATAATATGGGAAGGGTATTTAAGACAGCCTTACCCTCTGGGGAAGTATTGTTATCCAGTTACTGGCTACCCTATGTACCAGTATATGTGGCAAATAGGGAACTATATGCTAAGTTGATCGTAATGGAGATCATGGATTACGATGTGATTTTAGGCATGGATTTCCTAGGGAAATACCAAGCTACGATCGACTGCCGAAATCGAAAGATAGTCTTCCAACCCGAGGAACAAGAGAGTTTCGAATATGTTGATACTTCTCGAAGACCCGGGAAAATGATGATCAGTTCACTGAGAGCCAGCAAGCTGATAGCCAGTGGTTGCGTGGGATATCTGGCATATGTGGTGGATACTGCAGAGGAACAGAAGCTTCAACCTGAAGATGTTCCTGTGGTTAATGAGTTTCTTGACGTATTTCCAGAAGAGTTACCAGGGATACCACCAGAGAGAGAAATCTCGTTTGAAATTGAGTTGATGCCTGGAACAGCACCTATTTCCAAAGCACCATACCGCATGGCTCCAGTGGAGTTAAAGGAGCTGCAGGTATAATTAAAGGAGCTTTTGGATAAAGGATTCATCAGGCCGAGTTTTTCTCCATGGGGTGCACCTGTGTTATCCGTCAAGAAAAAGGATGGAACATTCCGACTGTGCATTGATTACCGGGAGTTGAATAAGGTTACGATCAAAAATAGGTATCCGTTACCTAGAATTGATGACCTATTCGACCAGTTAAAAGGCGCAGCGGTATTTTCCAAGATCGACTTACGATCAGGATATCACCAGTTGAGAATTAAAGAAAGTGATATTCGTAAGACGGCGTTTAGGACTCGTTATGGTCACTACGAGTTCCTTGTGATGCCATTTGGATTGACAAATGCGCCAGCAGCGTTCATGGATTTGATGAACAGAATTTTTAAAGAGTATCTGGATAAGTTTGTCATTGTATTCATTGATGACATTCTTATATACTCGAAGACTCATGAGGAGCACAAGAAGCATCTGAGGATAGTGCTGAATACGATACGGAAGCATCAACTGTATGCCAAATTCTCAAAATGTGAATTTTGGCTGGACAGAGTACATTTCCTCGGACATGTTGTATCCCAGGAAGGTATTGCAGTAGATCCGACAAAGGTAGAGGCAATTAACCAGTGGCCTGCACCCAAGAGTATGACAGAAATACGCAGTTTCTTGGGATTGGCTGGTTATTATCGGTGATTTGTAGAGGGATTCGCGCGACTAGCTGCACCTCTTACTGCTCTTACACGCAAGGAAAGGAAGTACGAGTGGACTACGGAATGCGAAAGAAGCTTCCAGGAGTTAAAGAGGCGACTGACAAGCGCACCAATCCTTACACTTCCCACTGAAGGGGAGAAGTTCGTGATCTACAGTGATGCATCGAAAATAGGATTGGGAGCAGTCCTAATGCAAGACGGCAAGGTGATTGCCTATGCTTCCCGTCAATTAAAGGAGCATGAAAGGAATTATCCTACGCACGACCTTGAACTTGCTGCAGTAGTGTTCGTACTTAAAATTTGGCGACGCTATCTCTATGGAGCTCAATGTCAGATTTTCACTGATCACCAAAGCTTGAAGTATTTCTTCACGCAAAAAGAGCTCAATATGCGGCAGAGACGATGGTTGGAACTGGTGAACGATTATGATTGTGAAATCCTATACCATCCAGGGAAGGCCAACCGTGTAGCGGATGCTCTAAGTAGAAAGTCTACCATATCGCACCAGCTACCAATAAACAGGCTTCCGAAGCCATTGCAGCAAGAGATAAATTCTTTGAACTTGGAGTTGATATCTGGAAGATTAGCTGCACTCCAAGTGGAATCATCGCTATTTGAGGAAATAAAGAAAGCTCAAAGGCGAGATCCAATGATGGCAAGTGCTCAAGAAGGAATTTCCAAGGATGGAATAATCCTTTATCAAGGAAGGATAAATGTTCCAGCTGATGAAGAACTTAGAAGACGGATCATGTCAGAAGCCCACGAGACACCATATTCGGTTCATCCCGGAGCTAGCAAGATGTATCAGGACTTGAAGTTACAGTTCTGGTGGAAAGGGATGAAGAACGATATAGTGAAATTCGTGAGCAGATGCATGACCTGTCAGAAAATTAAAGCGGAACATAAACATCCAGCAGGAAGATTGGAACCACTGGAGATTCCTGAATGGAAATGGGAACACATTACGATGGATTTTGTAGTGGGACTCCCAAAAACCCGAGAAGGTTATGACGCCATTTGGGTTATTGTGGACAGACTGACCAAGACGGCACGGTTCGTAGCTGTCAAGATGACTTTTTCGCTGGAAAAGTTTGCTCAGCTGTACATAACTCATGTCGTCAGACTACATGGAGTACCGAAATCCATTGTATCAGATCGAGATGCACGGTTCACTTCGAATTTCTGGAAGTGTGTGCAAGAGGCCATGGGTACTGAATTGAGACTCAGTACGGCTTTTCATCCGCAAACAGACGGGCAGTCAGAGCGGACAATTCAGACGTTAGAGGACATGCTTCGAGCTTGCGTTATGGATTTTACGGGAATTTGGAACGAGAAGTTACCATTGATTGAATTCTCGTACAATAATAGTTACCAAGCTTCGACAGGCATGGCACCTTACGAGGCTTTGTATGGACGGAAGTGCAGATCACCATTACATTGGTACGATTTGCGAGAAAAGCAGTTGCATAAGACGGATTTCATGCAAGAGACTTCCGATGCAGTTGCTAGAATTCAGCGTCAAATGAAAATTGCGCAAAGCCGACAAAAGAGTTATGCGGACAAGAGGCGGAGATCCTTGGAGTTCGACGAAGGAGACTTCGTGTTTCTCAAGGTATCGCCTATGAAGGGGATTATGCGTTTCGGTAAGAAGGGGAAACTGAGTCCAAGATACATTGGACCTTATGAAATTATCGAACGCATTGGAAAGGTCGCTTACAGATTAGCGCTACCCCCAGAATTGTCGGCAGTGCATAATGTATTTCATGTGTCGATGCTGAGAAAGTATATACCAGATCCGTCCCATGTGTTGAAGCATGAGCTTATTCAAATCCACGAGGATTTGACATATGAGGAACAGCCTATTCAAGTACTAGCTCGTGAAGAGAAAGTACTGAGGAATAAGGTGATCCCACTAGTGAAGATTTTGTGGAAAAATCACAATATTGAAGAAGCTACGTGGGAACGAGAAGACGAGATGAAGAAATTATATCCCCATTTGTTCTAATTTTCGAGGACGAAAATTTTATAAGGAGGGGTGAATGTGACAACCGGGAAATTCAGGCAATTCTCGGACGAAAATGTACAATTGTATGTATATAACAATTTGTACTATTTAAAGAGTGAAATAAATGTACTTATATTGTTCAGAATATATGAGAATGTTCTAACAATACTGACGAGTAAGAATTCAGTGTTGGAAAAATTCACTGAGTTGAAACAGGTGAAACGATGCCAAAATCGGCATTGAAAACCCTAACCGGAGCAATGAAAGACGGTAAACTTCCGGGATTGATTTTGATCAAACGGAAGCAAATTAAATTGATCCGACTGCACAGGAGACCTCAGGAACACGCCGGGACGATTTCAGGAAAATTTCGGCTCGAACCTGCATCGGTCAAAAAGTAGTCGAATTAATGTGAATAGTGAAAGTCAAAGTCAACTTTCACTTTTGTAATTATGACATCATAAATCTAGATTAATAAATGAAAGAAAATGGTGGTTGGTGGAATGAAAGGCCATGATTCATTTAGCTTTTGATCTAAAGGCCAAGATTTGGCCAAAAATTACCATTTTTAATTTTTTAAAAATGGGGAAAGAAATGGCATGGAAAGATGTCAAATTTTGATTGGTTTAGAGCCAAATTAATTGGCTTTCTTGCATGGTTAAGTCGGCAACTTTGTAACAAAAGGGCCGAAACATTTTTTCAAAGCAAAAACCAAAAGAAAATTTGCTAAGTTATCTTCCATGGAGTCTACGTGAGCCACCCAAGGGAAACCAAGCTTTCTCTTCAAATTTTCTTCACAAAAAGTGTGTCAAAACACTCCTTGAAGACAAAGGAAGCATTAGACCAAGGTAACTTCCCTTGCACTTGAAATTTTCATGGTTTTTCTTCACAAAATCCGTGGATGAATAGTGATAAAAAGATGGAAAATTTTTGGTTGTTTTTCATGGATTTGATGTTGGGTTTTGTTAAGGATGTATTAAGGAAGAAAACCATGGAAATTCATTAAAGAAAAACCAAATTTTGGTTGATTTTTCAAGGGAAAATCCGTGGGTTACCTTAGGTAACCAATGAGAAAAAAGTTTTGGTTAATGGTTAACATGCTTTCTAAGTTTAAATTTGTGAAGAATAAAGCTTGTATTTCATTACGAAAAGCTTGGAAAAAATTTCTTGTGTGAAATACATGATGTGGCCGTGGGTTGTTAATGGTTTGGAAGAAAAATTTTCATTGGTTTATGTGATATTTGGTTGATTGAAATCATGCAAATTAATGTGTAAATGATGGATTTATAATTGAAAGAATGAAAACAAAAATGTGTGCATGTTTTCAATTCAATGGCCGTGGGTTTTAAGTGTTTAAAAAACCCTAAGAAATTGGTTGAAAATGCAAAGAAAATGGGCTTGAAAATGTGTTAAAAATGTGACATTTGAATGGCCTAAAATGTGGTGAAAGTTTGACAAAATTTGGTTCGGTTTGGTTGTGAAAACCGAAACCAAATTAAGGGTAAAAATGTGAAAAAAAATTTGTAATGTGGGTGATAATGTGAAATTTGAAATTTGTGGGCTTTTATGTAAAAGTTTGGAAAACTTTTACATAAAATAGGCTTGTGGTATAGTACGTGGCAGGTACATACGGTTCGAGGCGTACCTAACGCCGGAAGCCTTAAAATTACGCCGAAATGCTGCCGAAATTTCAAAAAAACGGCATTCGGGGTAAAATAGGAATTTAAAATAAAAGTTAGGGCCGGGAGGGAAACCCGAGTCCCTAACGGAAAAAATTGAATAAGGAAAAAAAAATTTAAGGGGTGGGTCGTGAATAGTAACCCGTCCCCTTAAAAATGAAAAACGCGTGTGAGATTGAAAAACCGACCCCGAGGGGGGGGCGTTTTTGGAAATAAAATAAAGGCCCGAGTCGGGAACGGAAAACCCGAGCCTCGGAGACCTAGGTCGGGAAAGTCTAGATGAACGTTTTAAATACTAGTGAAACGTCCATTTGAGGCTCCGAAACGATAGAAAATCGCTAAACCGACGTGAGGGTCGGAATAGTGCTTCCCGAGGGCCGGGAAAGCAAAAAGTGGAAATAAAATAGAAACGAACCCGGTAATGATTAGAAAAGAGTCAGAAAAGTTCCTGAGAGCCAAAAATGCAGTCTGGATCAATAAAATTCCGTCAGGGGCAAAACTGTAATTTTGCCAAAATATTGGGGTAAAATCGTAATTTTGTAAAAGTTGGGGGAAAATGGTGAAAATAATAAATAAAACCTAAAAAGTTATAAATAGGTTTTATTTAAGCTTTTTAATGAAAAATAAAAGCTATAAATGGATATAAAATTAACAGACATAGTTTTGTCTGTAGGATCCCAAAATCGGCCTACAAGGAAGGCGATTCAAGATCCAAGAGAGAGAAAGAGAACAGTCTGATAAGGTAAGTTCAGACATTTACCTGTCTGCAACATATAGCAATATTGTGCTAACTTTAATGTACTAACTATAAGTTAGGTACATATGTGCTACGGGCACTATGATAGAATAGAGAGAGAGACGAAATGTGCTACGGGCACTATAAGAATGGGACACATGGTTAATTGTGCTTCGGGCACTAGAGCGAGGTTAATAAAACTCACTCACCTAAAATTAAAATGTGAACCATTCCTAACCACGGGACAATGTGAAGTCACCGGGTTAGAAGTGTAAAAAGTTGGTAATGAAACCACTTTCTGGCGTACCAGCCTTCCGTACAGGGAGGTATATTTTTGCCTTCGGGGCTATAAGACTAAGGCTGTGGAGGTCAGCACTGATGTACCGCTCCCAGTCATATAAAATTTTGCCTTCGGGGCGATGAGATTAAGGCTGTGGAGGTCAGCACTAATGTACCGCTCCCAGTCATGCGCACTTAAATGGTACTGCCAACCTGAGCTCAAAACCAGAACGTAAATAAAGATAATGACCTAAAACTGAAACTATGCCATAATTGAGCATAAGACAGTTTAGTGAGAGCACTAACATCGCGGTAGATGTACTAGTGTGAGACAGTGTTGTGGTCAAACTTACTATTCACCGTGAATAGTAGTCAAAGTTACTATTTACGAATGAATAGTGGTCAACGGTACTATTCACGATGAATAGTACTATTCATAGAAATTTTATTTCTTGCATGTTTGAACTTACTGAGCCTGTAGCTCACCATTTTTGTGGCGGCCCGCCCCTCGTAGAGATCATACAATACTATTACAGTTGAGCTTTATCGCTAACTGCGATAGATTGTACTCTCATGGGTCGCCGGCTTATCTCTCTCTCTCTTTTAAAATCATGTCGTTTTAGGGGAAATTTTTTTTTTTTTTTTTTTTTTTTTAAACATCATATAAAATCTTTTTCCACTATTTACTTTGTTGACAAGTACAAAGTAATATAAATAATACAGTACTTTCGTAAAATTATATATAATTACAAAAGACTGTTTCCCCCTTTTTCCCTTCACTTTACGCTCAGCGGCAAGACTCTGGCAGTACCATATCCCTCGCCCAGTTATCCCATTTGACACGCGCCATCCCGTCCGCCATCCAGCCAAACAAGCTACTGAGCTGGTCGCTTACCTGCAACATTAGCAAAAATGGTGAGCTACAGGCTCAGTAAGTTCAAACATGCAAGAAATAAAATTTCTATGAATAGTACTATTCCTCATGAATAGTACCGTTGACCACTATTCATTCGTGAATAGTAACTTTGACTACTATTCATGGTGAATAGTAAGTTTGACCACAACACTGTCTCACACTAGTACATCTATCGCGATGTTAGTGCTCTCACTAAACTGTCTTATGCTCAATTATGGCACAGTTTCAGTTTTAGGTCATTATCTTTATTTACGTTCTGGTTTTGAGCTCAGGTTGGCAGTACCATTTTAAGTGCGCATGACTGGGAGCGGTACATTAGTGCTGACCTCCACAGCCTTATCTCATAGCCCCGAAGGCAAAATTTTACATTGACTGGGAGCGGTACATCAGTGCTGACCTCCACAGCCTTATCTCATAGCCCCGAAGGCAAAAGTACCTCCCTATACGGAAGGCTGGTACGCCAGAAAGTGGTTTCATTACCGACTTTTTAACATTCTAACCCGGTGACTTCACATTGTCCCGTGGTTAGGAATGGTTCACATTTTAATTTTAGGTGAGTGAGTTTCATTAATCTCGCTCTAGTGCCCGAAGCACAATTAATAATGTGTCCATTCTTATAGTGCCCGTAGCACATTTCGTCTCTCTCTCTATTCTATCATAGTGCCCGTAGCACATATGTACCTAACTTATAGTTAGTACATTAAAATTAGCACAATATTGCTATATGTTGCAGACAGGTAAATGTCTGAACTTACCTTATCAGACTGTTCCCTTTTTCTCTCTCGGATCTTGAATCGCCTTCCTTGTAGGCCGATTTTGGGATCCTACAGACAAAAACTATGTCTGTTAATTTCTTTCCCAATTATAGCTTTTATTTTTCATTAAAAAGCTTAAATAAAACCTATTTATAACTTTTTAGGTTTTATTTATTATTTTCACCGTTTTCCCCCAACTTTTACAAAATTACGATTTTGCCCCAATATTTTGGCAAAATTGCAGTTTTGCCCCTGACGGAATTTTATTGATCCAGACTGCATTTTTGGCTCTCAGGAACTTTTCTGATTCTTTTCTAATCATTACCGGGTTCGTTTTTACTTTATTTCCATTTTTCACTTTCCCGGCCCTCGGGAAGCACTATTCCGACCCTTACGTCGGTTTAGCGATTTTCTATCGTTTCGGAGCCTCAAATGGACGTTTCACTAGTATTTAAAACGTTCATCTAGACTTTCCCAACCTAGGTCTCCGAGGCTCGGGTTTTCCGTTCCCGACTCGGACCTTTATTTTATTTCCAAAAACGCCCCTCCCTCGGGGTCAGTTTTTTTTTCAATCTCACACGCGTTTTTCATTTTTAAGGGGACGGGTTACTATTCACGACCCACCCCTTAAATTTTTTTCCTCATTCAATTTTTTTCCGTTAGGGACTCGGGTTTCCGTTCCGGCCCTAACTTTTATTTTAAATTCCTATTTTACCCCGAATGCCGTTTTCGAAATTTCGGCAGCATTTCGGCGTAAATTTAAGGCTTCCGGCGTTAGGTACGCCTCGAACCGTATGTACCTGCCACGTACTATACCACAAGCCTATTTTATGTAAAAGTTTTCCAAACTTTTACATAAAAGCCCACAAATTTCAAATTTCACATTATCACCCACATTACAACATTTTTTTCACAAATTTACCCTTAATTTGGTTTCGGTTTTCACAACAAAACCGAACCAAATTTTGTCAAACTTTCACCACATTTTAGACCATTCAAATGTCACATTTTTTTACACATTTTCAAGCCCATTTTCTTGGCATTTTCAACCAAATTCTTAGGGTTTTTATGCACTTAGAACCCACCGCCTTATTAATGAAAATCATGCTCAACATATTTGTTTCATTCTTTCAATCACATTGCCACCATTTACACATTAATTTGCATGATTTCAATCAACCAAACATCACCTAAAATCAAGCAAAATTTCTTCCAAACCATTAACAAAACCCACGGCCACTTTATATAATTCATGCCATAAATTTTTTTCAAGCTTTTCATGATGAAATACAAGCTTTATTCTTCACAAATTTAACCTTAGAAAGCATGTTAACCATTAACCACACACTTTTTTTTCATTGGTTACCTAAGGTAACCCACGGATTTACCTTTGAAAAACCAACCAAAATTTGGTTTTTCTTTAATGAATTAGCATGGTTTTTTTCCTCAATACATCCTTAACAAAACCCAACATCAAATCCATGAAAAACAACCAAAAATTTCACATCTTTTTATCACTATTCATCCACGGATTTTGTGAAGAAAAACCATGAAAATTTGAGTGAAAAAGGGAGTTACCTTGGTCTAATGCTTCCTTTGTCTTCAATGAACACTTTGCCACTCTTTTTTGTGAAGAAAAATTGAAGAAAATCTTGGTTCTCCTTGGTAGCTCACGTAGACTCCATGGAAAATCACTTAGCAAATTTTTCTTATGGCTTTTGCATGAAAAAAAAGCTTCGGCCACTTTGTAAATGTTTTGCCGACTTATGCAAACCAAAAGCCAATTAATTTGGCTCAAAACCAATGACAATTTGACATCTTTCCATGCCATTTCTTTCTCCATTTTTCAAAAATTAAAAATGGTAATTTTTGGCCAAATCTTGGCCTTTAGATCAAAAGCTAAATGAATCATGGCCTTTCATTCTACCAACCACCAAAATTCTTTAATTTATTAATCTTGAATTATGATGTCATAAATGCAAAAGTGAAAGTTGACTTTGACTTTCACTATTCACATTAATTCGACTACTTTTTGACCGATGCCGGTTCGAGCCGAAATTTTCCTGAAATCGTCCCGGTGTGTTCCTGAGGTCTCCTGTGCAGTCGGATCAATTTAATCTGCTTCCGTTTGATCAAAATCAATCCCGGAAGTTTACCGTCTTTTATTGCTCCGGTTAGGGTTTTCAATGCCGATTTTGGCACCGTTTCACCCGTTTCAACTCAGTGAATTTTTTTCAACACTGAATTCTTACTCGTCAGTATTGTTAGAACATTTTCACATATTCTGAACAATATAAATACATTTATTTCACTCTTTAAACAGTACAAATTGTTATATACATACAATTGTACATTTTCGTCCGAGAATTGCCTAAATTTCCCGGTTGTCACATTCACCCCTCCTTATAAAATTTTCGTCCTCGAAAATTAGAACAAATGGGGGTATAAACTCCTTATCTCGTCTTCTCGTTCCCACGTAGCTTCTTCAATATTGTGATTTTTCCATAAAATCTTCACTAGTGGGATTACCTTATTCCTCAGTACTTTCTCTTCACGAGCTAGTACTTGAATAGGCTGTTCCTCATATGTCAAATCCTCGTGGATTTGAATAGGCTCATGCTTCAATACATGGGACGGATCTGGTATATACTTTCTCAGCATCGACACATGAAATACATTATGCACTGCCGACAATTCTGGGGGTAGCGCTAATCTGTAAGCGACCTTTCCAATGCGTTCGATAATTTCATAAGGTCCAATGTATCTTGGACTCAGTTTCCCCTTCTTACCGAAACGCATAATCCCCTTCATAGGCGATACCTTGAGAAACACGAAGTCTCCTTCGTCAAACTCCAAGGATCTCCGCCTTTTATCCGCGTAGCTCTTTTGTCGGCTTTGCGAAATTTTCATTTGACGCTGAATTCTAGCAACTGCATCGGAAGTCTCTTGCATGAAATCCGTCTTATGCAACTGCTTTTCTCGCAAATCATACCAGTGTAATGGTGATCTGCACTTCCGTCCATACAAAGCCTCGTAAGGTGCCATGCCTATCGAAGCTTGGTAACTATTATTGTACGAGAATTCAATCAATGGTAACTTCTCGTTCCAATTTCCCGCAAAATCCATAACGCAAGCTTGAAGCATGTCCTCTAACGTCTGAATTGTCCGCTCTGACTGCCCGTCTGTTTGCGGATGAAAAGCCGTACTGAGTCTCAATTCAGTACCCATGGCCTCTTGCACACACTTCCAAAAACTCGAAGTGAACCGTGCATCTCAATCTGATACAATGGATTTTGGTACTCCATGTAGTCTGACGACATGAGTTACGTATAGCTGAGCAAACTTTTCCAACGAAAAAGTCATCTTGACAGCTATAAACCGTGCCGTCTTGGTTAGTCTATCCACAATAACCCAAATGGCGTCATAACCTTCTCGGGTTCTTGGGAGTCCCACTACAAAATCCATCGTAATGTGTTCCCATTTCCATTCAGGAATCTCCAACGGTTCCAATCTTCCCGCTGGATGTTTATGTTCCGCTTTGATTCTCTGACAGGTCATGCATCTGCTCACGAATTTCGCTATATCGTTCTTCATCCCTTTCCACCAGAACTGTAACTTTAAGTCCTGATACATCTTGCTCGCTCCGGGATGAACCGAATAGGGTGTCTCATGAGCTTCTGACATGATCCGTCTTCTAAGTTCCTCATCAGCTGGAACATTTATCCTTCCTTGATAAAGGATTATTCCATCCTTGGAAATTCCTTCTTGAGCACTTGCCATTGCTGGATCTCGCCTCTGAGCTTTCTTTATATCCTCAAATAGCGATGATTCCACTTGGAGTGCAGCTAATCTTCCAGATATCAACTCCAAGTTCAAAGAATTTATCTCTTGCTGCAATGGCTTCGGAAGCCTGTTTATTGGTAGCTAGTGCGATACAGTAGACTTCCTACTTAGAGCATCCGCTACACGGTTGGCCTTTCCTGGATGGTAGAGGATTTCATAGTCATAATCCTTCACCAATTCCAACCATCGTCTCTGTCGCATATTGAGCTCTTTTTGCGTGAAGAAATACTTCAAGCTTTGGTGATCAGTGAAAATCTGACATTGAGCTCCATAGAGATAGTGTCGCCAAATTTTAAGTGCGAACACTACTGCAGCAAGTTCAAGGTCATGCGTAGGATAATTCCTTTCATGCTCCTTTAATTGATGGGAAGCATAGGCAATCACCTTGCCATTTTGCATTAGGACTGCTCCCAATCCTATTTTCGATGCATCACTGTAGATCACGAACTTCTCCCCTTCAATGGGAAGCGTAAGGATTGGTGCGCTTGTCAGTCGCCTCTTTAACTCCTGGAAGCTTCTTTCGCATTCCGTGGTCCACTCGTACTTTCTTTCTTTGCGTGTAAGAGCAGTAAGAGGTGCAGCTAGTCGCGCGAATCCCTCTACAAATCGCCGATAATAACCAGCCAATCCCAAGAAACTGCGTATTTCAGTTACACTCTTGGGTGCAGGCCACTGGTTAATTGCCTCTACCTTTGTCGGATCTACAGCAATACCTTCCTGAGATACAACATGTCCGAGGAAATGTACTCTGTCCAGCCAAAACTCGCATTTTGAGTATTTGGCATACAGTTGATGCTTCCGTATCGTATTCAACACGATCCTCAGATGCTCCTTGTGCTCCTCATGAGTCTTCGAGTATATAAGAATGTCATCAATGAATACAATGACAAACTTATCCAAATACTCTTTAAAAATTCTGTTCATCAAATCCATGAATGCTGCTGGCGCATTTGTCAATCCGAATGGCATCACAAGGAACTCATAATGCCCATAACGAGTCCTAAACGCCGTTTTAGGAATATCACTCTCTTTGATTCTCAGCTGGTGATATCCTGACCGTAAGTCGATTTTGGAAAATACCGCTGCGCCCTTTAACTGGTCGAATAGGTCATCAATTCTAGGTAACGGATACCTATTTTTGATCGTAACCTTATTCAACTCCCGGTAATCAATGCACAGTCGGAATGTTCCATCCTTTTTCTTGACAAATAACACAGGTGCACCCCATGGGGAAAAACTCGGCCTGATGAATCCTTTATCCAAAAGCTCCTTTAATTGTACCTGCAGCTCCTTTAACTCCACTGGAGCCATGCGGTATGGTGCTTTGGAAATAGGTGTCGTTCCAGGCATCAACTCAATTTCGAACGAGATTTCTCTCTCTGGAGGTATCCCTGGTAACTCTTCTGGAAATACGTCAAGAAACTCATTAACCACAGGAACATCTTCAGCTTGAAGCTTCTGTTCCTCGGTAGTATCCACCACATATGCCAGATATCCCATGCAACCACTGGCTATCAGCTTGCTTGCTCTCAGCGAACTGATCATCATCTTCCTGGGTCTTCGAGAAGTATCAACATACTCGAAACTCTCTTCTTCCTCGGGTTGGAAGACTATCTTTCGATTTCGGCAGTCGATCGTAGCTTGGTATTTCCCTAGGAAATCCATGCCTAGAATCACATCGTAATCCATGATCTCCATTACGATCAACTCAGCATATAGTTCCCTATTTGCCACATATACTGGTACATAGGGTAACCAGTAACTGGACAACAATACTTCCCCAGAAGGTAAGGCTGTTTTAAATACCCTTCCCATATTATCCTTAGGAAGTCCTATCTTGTCAGCAAATGCATAGGAAACAAATGAATGCGTAGCACCGGAATCGAATAGTACAGAGGCTACATGACTAGCGACAGGAAGCTGACCTGTCACCACGTTTGATGTTCCTGCCTCTGCGTCTTCCTTGCTGTAGGCCATCACACGAGCATCAGCACGTTGCATACGCTCCTGGCGTTGCGGCCTCACTGGTGACTCTTCCACTCTGGCTTGAAGGGAATGAGCTTGTGGGCGTGTCTGGTGCGGTTGGGAAGTGCCTTGTCCACCCTGCCTATTGGGACAGTTCCTGGCGTAATGGCCTTCCTTTCCACATTCGTAGCAAACAAGTGGCCCAAATCTGCATTGCCCAGAATGTCTCTTCCCGCATGTAGGGCAGTTTTGCACATTAGACTCTGCATTACCAGCTGTTCTCCGCTGCTGGTTTCGATTATTTCCCGGGCGATTCCCAGAAAAATTTCCTTTCCTCTTGTTTTGCTGGGATCCCTGACTATTGCCCTGGCTTGGTTTCGCATTTTGACTAGGCTTGCTTGATTGACCAACTTGTGTAGACTTCGCCAAAGCCCTCTCCTTCTTCTTAGCCTCCCAGTGTTTCTCTCTTTCCTCTTTCTGTCGGGCTACATGAAACTCAGCCCTGATGGCTCGACTCACACAGTCTGCTACAGAAGTAGGTGGCACTAGTCCAGTGTCTACTAACGCAGCAATTTCCGGCCTGAACATCCCTATCATTTTCTGTATCTTTTCCCTCTCAGTAGGGACCACATAAGGACACAAACGGGATAGCTGATCGAACTTTCTGCAGACTTCGCTCACCGACATGTTCCCTTGTGTTAACTCTGAGAATTCTTTCTGTTGCTGTCTCAGAGATGCAGGGTCGTAATATTTCTGGTTAAATTCTTCCAGAAATTCCGCCCAACTCATGGTAGACACGTCTCTTCTCATTCGTACAGTGTCCCACCAAAACCGAGCATCTTTTCTCAGCACAAAAGACGCACATGCAACCTTCTCCCGGTCGGTTAGGTTCATGAACTCCATGATCACTTGTAATGATGACAACCAGTCTTCAGCCTCTAAGGGATTTGTAGACCCTTCAAATTCTGGCGGCCTCATACGCCTGAATCTTTCATAGAGGGGTTCTAGATTTAATACTGGTTGTGGTTCAGGAGCTCTCTCATGTACTGCAGCTGGAGGAATAACCGGATCTACCTCAGCTTGTTGTTCTACTTGGGTACCCTCAGAGCCTTGTCTCTGCTCTAGCTCTTCTACCCGTCGCCTCAGATTTGCATTTTCTTGCATCTGAGCTTCCAACAGAGCTTGTATCTGATCCAGTCTCTCCATAATATCAGGACGTCGCTCTCGTCCTTCTGGTCGATTTCGCAAATCCACCATCTTGCCTATTGTCCTATTATGGCACAATAATTCACCGTTAGCTTTTCCATAACCACATTCGTAAAATTATATCAATTTACGAAATTTAGGGTAATGTAAAGCCACATCATCGTAACACATCATCGTACAACATATAATCATTTTGGTATTTCATTCATAGCAAAATATTTATATGTCATACATAGGAATCACCAGTCATATATACATCGGCCGTTTATACAAAATGGCCACAAGTCTATACAAAAGAGCTTTTCTCTAAGCTACTTATGTACATCTACATATCTACTGGTCACTCATTCCCCGCATCTGGGACTAGAGGATATTCTTCTGGATCCTCATCGTCATCTGGCTCATCTGAGTCGTCACCACCCCGTGGTCTAGATGGTCCGGCCTCATGATCATTCATCATTCTTCTCGGCCCGAATATGCGTGCAAACATCTCATCTTGACCCAGCGTCTCTCGTCGACTCTGCGTCAGATGCTCGATCAGAATCTCTCTCTCGATCGCCCTGATCGTTACCACGAACTCTTGGAGCGTCGGAGGAAACGGCTTGATCACCCTCGGTCTCAGCTCCAAGGATAAACCTTTCCAAAACAGCTCACAGCAGTTTGCTTCCGTGAGGTTAGGCAACGGACATCTCCTCCGAATGGTCTCCTCAAACCGTGCTGCGTAAGACATCACTGTCTCACCAGACAGCATGACCATCCTCTCGGTCTGGAGAATGTAATCCCTGACCTCATCGAATCCAGGGTACGCAGGTGTATCAGCCTCTCGTCTCTCTGGAGGTGCTGGAGCAGGTGCTGGATCCCTAGGTTGAAACTGATCAGCCAACCGCTGACAGAATTCGGCCCAACTGAATCCCAATAAAATCTCCTGGTCGCAATATTGCCAGAACACTCGAGCGTCTCCCTGAAACATACTGACAGCCAACTGGATCCACATATCTCGATCAATATCGCATATCACCATGATCCTCTCTACGGCATGGAGCCAGTCCTTGGTCTCCATCGACTGTCGTCCACCATCAAACATCGAAGGACTGCTGGCCCTAAATGCCTGTACTGCCCGTGCCGACACTCTCACCCCAATATGTTGGCGTCCACCAACAACTGGAATGTCCGCTACCACCGGTGGATGAACTATCGGTCGTGGCTGTACTATCTCTACTGGCGCTGGCACTGGTGCTGGTACTGATGCCGGCACTGGTACCGGAGGTCTCTCGGGTACCGGGGGTCTGACTACCGGCCTTTGGGAAATGGGCGGCCTCACAATAGGTCTCGTCCATACCCGTAATACCCCTCTTGGTCGTGGTAGCTGGGCTCTCACATATGGAGGTCTGGTCATCGTGCTACCTATAAGATAATTATTTTCACATAAGAAAATAATTAGCTAAACTTAAGTAACTACTTACTTGGATAGCGGTGCAGGATGCGCGAAGTGTCAAATCGGGATATGGTCACACTGCTCTGATATACCAACTGTGACGGCAATTGGTATTCAAAACTTAGCCACTCGAAAACCATGCTCTGATATACCAACTGTGGCGGCAGTTGGTATTATAAACTAAACCAATCTCAGACCTTGCTCTGATACCAACTGTGGCGGCCCGCCCCTCGTAGAGATCATACAATACTATTACAGTTGAGCTTTATCGCTAACTGCGATAGATTGTACTCTCATGGGTCGCCGGCTTATCTCTCTCTCTCTTTTAAAATCATGTCGTTTTAGGGGAAATTTTTTTTTTTTTTTTTTTTAAACATCATATAAAATCTTTTTCCACTATTTACTTTGTTGACAAGTACAAAGTAATATAAATAATACAGTACTTTCGTAAAATTATATATAATTACAAAAGACTGTTTCCCCCTTTTTCCCTTCACTTTACGCTCAGCGGCAAGACTCTGGCAGTACCATATCCCTCGCCCAGTTATCCCATTTGACACGCGCCATCCCGTCCGCCATCCAGCCAAACAAGCTACTGAGCTGGTCGCTTACCTGCAACATTAGCAAAAATGGTGAGCTACAGGCTCAGTAAGTTCAAACATGCAAGAAATAAAATTTCTATGAATAGTACTATTCCTCATGAATAGTACCGTTGACCACTATTCATTCGTGAATAGTAACTTTGACTACTATTCATGGTAAATAGTAAGTTTGACCACAACACTGTCTCACACTAGTACATCTATCGCGATGTTAGTGCTCTCACTAAACTGTCTTATGCTCAATTATGGCACAGTTTCAGTTTTAGGTCATTATCTTTATTTACGTTCTGGTTTTGAGCTCAGGTTGGCAGTACCATTTTAAGTGCGCATGACTGGGAGCGGTACATTAGTGCTGACCTCCACAGCCTTATCTCATAGCCCCGAAGGCAAAATTTTACATTGACTGGGAGCGGTACATCAGTGCTGACCTCCACAGCCTTATCTCATAGCCCCGAAGGCAAAAGTACCTCCCTATACGGAAGGCTGGTACGCCAGAAAGTGGTTTCATTACCGACTTTTTAACATTCTAACCCGGTGACTTCACATTGTCCCGTGGTTAGGAATGGTTCACATTTTAATTTTAGGTGAGTGAGTTTCATTAATCTCGCTCTAGTGCCCGAAGCACAATTAATAATGTGTCCATTCTTATAGTGCCCGTAGCACATTTCGTCTCTCTCTCTATTCTATCATAGTGCCCGTAGCACATATGTACCTAACTTATAGTTAGTACATTAAAATTAGCACAATATTGCTATATGTTGCAGACAGGTAAATGTCTGAACTTACCTTATCAGACTGTTCCCTTTTTCTCTCTCGGATCTTGAATCGCCTTCCTTGTAGGCCGATTTTGGGATCCTACAGACAAAAACTATGTCTGTTAATTTCTTTCCCAATTATAGCTTTTATTTTTCATTAAAAAGCTTAAATAAAACCTATTTATAACTTTTTAGGTTTTATTTATTATTTTCACCGTTTTCCCCCAACTTTTGCAAAATTACGATTTTGCCCCAATATTTTGGCAAAATTGCAGTTTTGCCCCTGACGGAATTTTATTGATCCAGACTGCATTTTTGGCTCTCAGGAACTTTTCTGATTCTTTTCTAATCATTACCGGGTTCGTTTTTACTTTATTTCCATTTTTCACTTTCCCGGCCCTCGGGAAGCACTATTCCGACCCTTACGTCGGTTTAGCGATTTTCTATCGTTTCGGAGCCTCAAATGGACGTTTCACTAGTATTTAAAACGTTCATCTAGACTTTCCCAACCTAGGTCTCCGAGGCTCGGGTTTTCCGTTCCCGACTCGGACCTTTATTTTATTTCCAAAAACGCCCCTCCCTCGGGGTCAGTTTTTTTTTCAATCTCACACGCGTTTTTCATTTTTAAGGGGACGGGTTACTATTCACGACCCACCCCTTAAATTTTTTTCCTCATTCAATTTTTTTCCGTTAGGGACTCGGGTTTCCGTTCCGGCCCTAACTTTTATTTTAAGTTCCTATTTTACCCCGAATGCCGTTTTCGAAATTTCGGCAGCATTTCGGCGTAAATTTAAGGCTTCCGGCGTTAGGTACGCCTCGAACCGTATGTACCTGCCACGTACTATACCACAAGCCTATTTTATGTAAAAGTTTTCCAAACTTTTACATAAAAGCCCACAAATTTCAAATTTCACATTATCACCCACATTACAACATTTTTTTCACAAATTTACCCTTAATTTGGTTTCGGTTTTCACAACAAAACCGAACCAAATTTTGTCAAACTTTCACCACATTTTAGACCATTCAAATGTCACATTTTTTTACACATTTTCAAGCCCATTTTCTTGGCATTTTCAACCAAATTCTTAGGGTTTTTATGCACTTAGAACCCACGGCCTTATTAATGAAAATCATGCTCAACATATTTGTTTCATTCTTTCAATCACATTGCCACCATTTACACATTAATTTGCATGATTTCAATCAACCAAACATCACCTAAAATCAAGCAAAATTTCTTCCAAACCATTAACAAAACCCACGGCCACTTTATATAATTCATGCCATAAATTTTTTTCAAGCTTTTCATGATGAAATACAAGCTTTATTCTTCACAAATTTAACCTTAGAAAGCATGTTAACCATTAACCACACACTTTTTTTTCATTGGTTACCTAAGGTAACCCACGGATTTACCTTTGAAAAACCAACCAAAATTTGGTTTTTCTTTAATGAATTAGCATGGTTTTCTTCCTCAATACATCCTTAACAAAACCCAACATCAAATCCATGAAAAACAACCAAAAATTTCACATCTTTTTATCACTATTCATCCACGGATTTTGTGAAGAAAAACCATGAAAATTTGAGTGAAAAAGGGAGTTACCTTGGTCTAATGCTTCCTTTGTCTTCAATGAACACTTTGCCACTCTTTTTTGTGAAGAAAAATTGAAGAAAATCTTGGTTCTCCTTGGTAGCTCACGTAGACTCCATGGAAAATCACTTAGCAAATTTTTCTTATGGCTTTTGCATGAAAAAAAAGCTTCGGCCACTTTGTAAATGTTTTGCCGACTTATGCAAACCAAAAGCCAATTAATTTGGCTCAAAACCAATGACAATTTGACATCTTTCCATGCCATTTCTTTCTCCATTTTTCAAAAATTAAAAATGGTAATTTTTGGCCAAATCTTGGCCTTTAGATCAAAAGCTAAATGAATCATGGCCTTTCATTCTACCAACCACCAAAATTCTTTAATTTATTAATCTTGAATTATGATGTCATAAATGCAAAAGTGAAAGTTGACTTTGACTTTCACTATTCACATTAATTCGACTACTTTTTGACCGATGCCGGTTCGAGCCGAAATTTTCCTGAAATCGTCCCGGCGTGTTCCTGAGGTCTCCTGTGCAGTCGGATCAATTTAATCTGCTTCCGTTTGATCAAAATCAATCCCGGAAGTTTACCGTCTTTTATTGCTCCGGTTAGGGTTTTCAATGCCGATTTTGGCACCGTTTCACCCGTTTCAACACAGTGAATTTTTTTCAACACTGAATTCTTACTCGTCAGTATTGTTAGAACATTTTCACATATTCTGAACAATATAAATACATTTATTTCACTCTTTAAACAGTACAAATTGTTATATACATACAATTGTACATTTTCGTCCGAGAATTGCCTAAATTTCCCGGTTGTCACAATTTTTGCTAATGTTGCAGGTAAGCGACCAGCTCAGTAGCTTATTTGACTGGATGCGGACGGGATGGCGCGTGTCAAATGGGATAACTGGGCGAGGGATATGGTACTGCCAGAGTCTTTCCGCTGAGCGTTAAAGTGAAGGGAAAAAGGGGGAAACAGTTCTTTTGTAATTATATATATTTTACAAAAGTATTGTATTATTTATATTACTTTGTACCTATCAACAAAGTAAATAGTGGAAAAAGATTTTATATGATGTTTAAAGAAAAAAAAAATTTCCCAAAAACGTCATGATTTAAAAAGCGTAGAGAGATAAGCCGGCGACCCATGAGAGTACAATCTATCGTAGTTAGCGATAAGCTTAACTGTAATAGTATTGTATGATCTCTACGAGGGGCGGGCCGTCACAGTTGGTATCAGAGCCTGGTTTTCGAGTGGCTAAGTTTTGAATACCAATTGCCGTCACAGTTGGTATATCAGAGCAGTGTGACCATATCCCGATTTGACACTTTGCGCATCCTGCACCGCTATCCAAGTAAGTAGTTTACTTAAGTTCAGTTAATTATTTTCTTATGTAAAAATAATTATCTTATAGGTAGCACGATGACCAGACCTCCATATGTGAGACCACCGCTACCTCGACCGAGAGGAGTATTACGGATATGGACGAGACCTATTGTGAGGCCGCCCATTTCCCAAAGGCCGGTAGTTAGACCCCCGATACCCGAGAGACCTCCGGTACCAGTACCAGCACCAGTGCCAGCGCCAGTAGAGATAGTACAGCCACGACCGATAGTTCATCCACCGGTAGTAGTGGACATTCCAGTTGTTGGTGGACGCCAACATATTGGGATGAGAGTGTCGGCACGGGCAGTACAGGCATTTAGGGCCAGCAGTCCTCCTATGTTTGACGGTGGACGACAGTCGATGGAGACCAAGGACTGGCTCCATGCCATTGAGAGGATCATGGTGATATGCGACATTGATCGAGATATGTGGATCCAGCTGGCAGTCAGTATGTTTCAGGGAGATGCTCGAGTGTTCTGGCAGTATTGTGACCAGGAGATTTTATTGGGATTCAGTTAGGCTGAGTTCTGTCAGCGGTTGGCTGATCAGTTTCAACCTAGGGATCCAACACCTGCTCCAGCACCTCCAGAGAGACGAGAGGCTGATACACCTGCGTACCCTAGATTCGATGAGGTTAAGGATTACATTCTCCAGACCGAGAGGATGGTCATGATGTCTGGTGAGACGGTGATGTCTTATGCAGCACGATTTGAGGAGACCATCAGGAGAAGATGTCCGTTGCCCAACCTCACGGAAGCAAACTGCTGTGAGCTGTTTTGGAAAGGCTTATCCTTGGAGCTGAGACAGAGGGTAATCAAGCCGTTTCCTCCGACGCTCCAAGAGTTCGTGGTGACGATCAGGACAATTGAGAGAGAAATTCTGATCGAGCATCTGACGCAGAGTCGACGAGAGACGCTGGGTCAAGATGAAATGTTTGCACGCATCTTCGGGCCGAGAAGAATGATGAATGATCATGAGGCCGGACCGTCTAGACCACGAGGAGGTGATGACTCAGGACAGGGAGCATTGCCTAGGGGCGGTGACGATTCAGATAACACCGATGACGATGAGGATCCAGAAGAATATCCTCTAGTCCTAGATGTAGGGAACGAGTGATCAGTAGATGTGTATATGTACATAAGTAGCTTAGAGAAAAGCTCTTTTGTATAGACTTGTGGCCAAGATGGATAAAATGGCTGATGTATATATATGACTGGTGATGTCTATGTATGACATATAAATGTTTTGCTATGAATGAAATACCAAAATGATTATATGTTGTACGATGATGTGTTACGATGATGTGGCTTTACATTCCCCTGAATTTCATAAATTTATATGATTTTACGAGTGTGATCATGGAGTTCATGAACCTAACCGACCGCGAGAAGGTTGCATGTGCGTCTTTTGTGCTGAGAAAAGATGCTCGGTTTTGGTGGGACACTATGCGAATGAGGAGAGACGTGTCTACCATGAGTTGGGCGGAATTTCTGGAAGAATTTAACCAGAAATATTACGACCCTGCATCTCTGAGACAGCAACAGAAAGAATTCTCAGAGCTGACACAAGGGAACATGTCGGTAAGCGAAGTCTGCCGAAAATTCGACCAGCTATCCCGTTTGTGTCCTTATGTGGTCCCTACTGAGAGGGAAAAGATACAAAAAATGATCGGGATGTTCAGGCCAGAAATTGCTGCGTTAGTAGATACTGGACTAGTACCACCTACTTCTGTAGCAGACTGTGTGAGTCGGGCTATCAGGGCTGAGTTTCATGTAGCTCGACAGAAAGAGGAAAGAGAGAAACACTGGGAGGCAAAGAAAAAGGAGAGGGCTTTGGCGAAGTCTACGCAAGTTGGTCAATCGAGCAAGCCAAGTCAGAATGCGAAACCAAGCCAGGGCAACAACCAGGGATCCCAGCAAAACAAGAGGAAAGGGAATTTTTCTGGGAATCGCCAGGGAAATAATCGAAACCAGCAGCGGAGAACAGCTGGTAATGCAGAGTCTAATGTGCAAAACTGCCCTACATGAGGGAAAAGACATTCTGGGCAATGCAGATTTGGACCACTTGTTTGCTACGAATGTGGAAAGGAAGGCCATTACGCCAGGAACTGTCCAAATAGGCAGGGTGGACAAGGCACTTCCCAATCGCACCAGACACGCCCACAAGCCCATTCCCTTCAAGCCAGAGTGGAAGAGTCACCAGTGAGGCCGCAACGCCAGGAGCGTATGCAACGTGCTGATGCTCGTGTGATGGCCTACAGCAAGGAAGACGCAGAGGCAGGAACATCAAACGTGGTGACAGGTCAGCTTCCTGTCGCTAGTCATGTAGCCTCTGTACCATTCGATTCCGGTGCTACGCATTCATTTGTTTCCTATGCATTTGCTGACAAGATAGGACTTCCTAAGGATAATATGGGAAGGGTATTTAAGACAGCCTTACCCTCTGGGGAAGTATTGTTGTCCAGTTACTGGCTACCCTATGTACCAGTATATGTGGCAAATAGGGAACTATATGCTAAGTTGATCGTAATGGAGATCATGGATTACGATGTGATTTTAGGCATGGATTTCCTAGGGAAATACCAAGCTACGATCGACTGCCGAAATCGAAAGATAGTCTTCCAACCCGAGGAACAAGAGAGTTTCGAATATGTTGATACTTCTCGAAGACCCGGGAAAATGATGATCAGTTCACTGAGAGCCAGCAAGCTGATAGCCAGTGGTTGCGTGGGATATCTGGCATATGTGGTGGATACTGCAGAGGAACAGAAGCTTCAACCTGAAGATGTTCCTGTGGTTAATGAGTTTCTTAACGTATTTCCAGAAGAGTTACCAGGGATACCACCAGAGAGAGAAATCTCGTTTGAAATTGAGTTGATGCCTGGAACAGCACCTATTTCCAAAGCACCATACCGCATGGCTCCAGTGGAGTTAAAGGAGCTGCAGGTATAATTAAAGGAGCTTTTGGATAAAGGATTCATCAGGCCGAGTTTTTCTCCATGGGGTGCACCTGTGTTATCCGTCAAGAAAAAGGATGGAACATTCTGACTGTGCATTGATTACCGGGAGTTGAATAAGGTTACGATCAAAAATAGGTATCCGTTACCTAGAATTGATGACCTATTCGACCAGTTAAAAGGCGCAGCGGTATTTTCCAAGATCGACTTACGATCAGGATATCACCAGTTGAGAATTAAAGAAAGTGATATTCCTAAGACGGCGTTTAGGACTCGTTATGGTCACTACGAGTTCCTTGTGATGCCATTTGGATTGACAAATGCGCCAGCAGCGTTCATGGATTTGATGAACAGAATTTTTAAAGAGTATCTGGATAAGTTTGTCATTGTATTCATTGATGACATTCTTATATACTCGAAGACTCGTGAGGAGCACAAGAAGCATCTGAGGATAGTGCTGAATACGATACGGCAGCATCAACTGTATGCCAAATTCTCAAAATGTGAATTTTGGCTGGACAGAGTACATTTCCTCGGACATGTTGTATCCCAGGAAGGTATTGCAGTAGATCCGACAAAGGTAGAGGCAATTAACCAGTGGCCTGCACCCAAGAGTGTGACAGAAATACGCAGTTTCTTGGGATTGGCTGCTTATTATCGGTGATTTGTAGAGGGATTCGCGCGACTAGCTGCACCTCTTACTGCTCTTACACGCAAGGAAAGGAAGTACGAGTGGACTACGGAATGCGAAAGAAGCTTCCAGGAGTTAAAGAGGCGACTGACAAGCGCACCAATCCTTACACTTCCCACTGAAGGGGAGAAGTTCGTGATCTACAGTGATGCATCGAAAATAGGATTGGGAGCAGTCCTAATGCAAGACGGCAAGGTGATTGCCTATACTTCCCGTCAATTAAAGGAGCATGAAAGGAATTATCCTACGCACGACCTTGAACTTGCTGCAGTAGTGTTCGTACTTAAAATTTGGCGGCACTATCTCTATGGAGCTCAATGTCAGATTTTCACTGATCACCAAAGCTTGAAGTATTTCTTCACGCAAAAAGAGCTCAATATGCGGCAGAGACGATAGTTGGAACTGGTGAAGGATTATGATTGTGAAATCCTATACCATCCAGGGAAGGCCAACCGTGTAGCGGATGCTCTAAGTAGAAAGTCTACCATATCGCACCAGCTACCAATAAACAGGCTTCCGAAGCCATTGCAGCAAGAGATAAATTCTTTGAACTTGGAGTTGATATCTGGAAGATTAGCTGCACTCCAAGTGGAATCATCGCTATTTGAGGAAATAAAGAAAGCTCAAAGGCGAGATCCAATGATGGCAAGTGCTCAAGAAGGAATTTCCAAGGATGGAATAATCCTTTATCAAGGAAGGATAAATGTTCCAGCTGATGAAGAACTTAGAAGACGGATCATGTCAGAAGCCCACGAGACACCATATTCGGTTCATCCCGGAGCTAGCAAGATGTATCAGGACTTGAAGTTACAGTTCTGGTGGAAAGGGATGAAGAACGATATAGTGAAATTCGTGAGCAGATGCATGACCTGTCAGAAAATTAAAGCGGAACATAAACATCCAGCAGGAAGATTGGAATCACTGGAGATTCCTGAATGGAAATGGGAACACATTACGATGGATTTTGTAGTGGGACTCCCAAAAACCCGAGAAGGTTATGACGCCATTTGGGTTATTGTGGACAGACTGACCAAGACGGCACGGTTCGTAGCTGTCAAGATGACTTTTTCGCTGGAAAAGTTTGCTCAGCTGTACATAACTCATGTCGTCAGACTACATGGAGTACCGAAATCCATTGTATCAGATCGAGATGCACGGTTCACTTCGAATTTCTGGAAGTGTGTGCAAGAGGCCATGGGTACTGAATTGAGACTCAGTACGGCTTTTCATCCGCAAACAGACGGGCAGTCAGAGCGGACAATTCAGACGTTAGAGGACATGCTTCGAGCTTGCGTTATGGATTTTACGGGAATTTGGAACGAAAAGTTACCATTGATTGAATTCTCGTACAATAATAGTTACCAAGCTTCGATAGGCATGGCACCTTACGAGGCTTTGTATGGACGGAAGTGCAGATCACCATTACATTGGTACGATTTGCGAGAAAAGCAGTTGCATAAGACGGATTTCATGCAAGAGACTTCCGATGCAGTTGCTAGAATTCAGCGTCAAATGAAAATTGCGCAAAGCCGACAAAAGAGTTATGCGGACAAGAGGCGGAGATCCTTGGAGTTCGACGAAGGAGACTTCGTGTTTCTCAAGGTATCGCCTATGAAGGGGATTATGCATTTCGGTAAGAAGGGGAAACTGAGTCCAAGATACATTGGACCTTATGAAATTATCGAACGCATTGGAAAGGTCGCTTACAGATTAGCGCTACCCCCAGAATTGTCGGCAGTGCATAATGTATTTCATGTGTCGATGCTGAGAAAGTATATACCAGATCCGTCCCATGTGTTGAAGCATGAGCTTATTCAAATCCACGAGGATTTGACATATGAGGAACAGCCTATTCAAGTACTAGCTCGTGAAGAGAAAGTACTGAGGAATAAGGTGATCCCACTAGTGAAGATTTTGTGGAAAAATCACAATATTGAAGAAGCTACGTGGGAACGAGAAGACGAGATGAAGAAATTATATCCCCATTTGTTCTAATTTTCGAGGACGAAAATTTTATAAGGAGGGGTGAATGTGACAACCGGGAAATTCAGGCAATTCTCGGACGAAAATGTACAATTGTATGTATATAACAATTTGTACTATTTAAAGAGTGAAATAAATGTACTTATATTGTTCAGAATATATGAGAATGTTCTAACAATACTGACGAGTAAGAATTCAGTGTTGGAAAAATTCACTGAGTTGAAACAGGTGAAACGATGCCAAAATCGGCATTGAAAACCCTAACCGGAGCAATGAAAGACGGTAAACTTCCGGGATTGATTTTGATCAAACGGAAGCAAATTAAATTGATCCGACTGCACAGGAGACCTCAGGAACACGCCGGGACGATTTCAGGAAAATTTCGGCTCGAACCTGCATCGGTCAAAAAGTAGTCGAATTAATGTGAATAGTGAAAGTCAAAGTCAACTTTCACTTTTGTAATTATGACATCATAAATCTAGATTAATAAATGAAAGAAAATGGTGGTTGGTGGAATGAAAGGCCATGATTCATTTAGCTTTTGATCTAAAGGCCAAGATTTGGCCAAAAATTACCATTTTTAATTTTTTAAAAATGGGGAAAGAAATGGCATGGAAAGATGTCAAATTTTGATTGGTTTAGAGCCAAATTAATTGGCTTTCTTGCATGGTTAAGTCGGCAACTTTGTAACAAAAGGGCCGAAACATTTTTTCAAAGCAAAAACCAAAAGAAAATTTGCTAAGTTATCTTCCATGGAGTCTACGTGAGCCACCCAAGGGAAACCAAGCTTTCTCTTCAAATTTTCTTCACAAAAAGTGTGTCAAAACACTCCTTGAAGACAAAGGAAGCATTAGACCAAGGTAACTTCCCTTGCACTTGAAATTTTCATGGTTTTTCTTCACAAAATCCGTGGATGAATAGTGATAAAAAGATGGAAAATTTTTGGTTGTTTTTCATGGATTTGAGGTTGGGTTTTGTTAAGGATGTATTAAGGAAGAAAACCATGGAAATTCATTAAAGAAAAACCAAATTTTGGTTGGTTTTTCAAGGGAAAATCCGTGGGTTACCTTAGGTAACCAATGAGAAAAAAGTTTTGGTTAATGGTTAACATGCTTTCTAAGTTTAAATTTGTGAAGAATAAAGCTTGTATTTCATTACGAAAAGCTTGGAAAAAATTTCTTGTGTGAAATACATGATGTGGCCGTGGGTTGTTAATGGTTTGGAAGAAAAATTTTCATTGGTTTATGTGATATTTGGTTGATTGAAATCATGCAAATTAATGTGTAAATGATGGATTTATAATTGAAAGAATGAAAACAAAAATGTGTGCATGTTTTCAATTCAATGGCCGTGGGTTTTAAGTGTTTAAAAAACCCTAAGAAATTGGTTGAAAATGCAAAGAAAATGGGCTTGAAAATGTGTTAAAAATGTGACATTTGAATGGCCTAAAATGTGGTGAAAGTTTGACAAAATTTGGTTCGGTTTGGTTGTGAAAACCGAAACCAAATTAAGGGTAAAAATGTGAAAAAAAATTTGTAATGTGGGTGATAATGTGAAATTTGAAATTTGTGGGCTTTTATGTAAAAGTTTGGAAAACTTTTACATAAAATAGGCTTGTGGTATAGTACGTGGCAGGTACATACGGTTCGAGGCGTACCTAACGCCGGAAGCCTTAAAATTACGCCGAAATGCTGCCGAAATTTCAAAAAAACGGCATTCGGGGTAAAATAGGAATTTAAAATAAAAGTTAGGGCCAGGAGGGAAACCCGAGTCCCTAACGGAAAAAATTGAATAAGGAAAAAAAAATTTAAGGGGTGGGTCATGAATAGTAACCCGTCCCCTTAAAAATGAAAAACGCGTGTGAGATTGAAAAACCGACCCCGAGGGGGGGGCGTTTTTGGAAATAAAATAAAGGCCCGAGTCGGGAACGGAAAACCCGAGCCTCGGAGACCTAGGTCGGGAAAGTCTAGATGAACGTTTTAAATACTAGTGAAACGTCCATTTGAGGCTCCGAAACGATAGAAAATCGCTAAACCGACGTGAGGGTCGGAATAGTGCTTCCCGAGGGCCGGGAAAGCAAAAAGTGGAAATAAAATAGAAACGAACCCGGTAATGATTAGAAAAGAGTCAGAAAAGTTCCTGAGAGCCAAAAATGCAGTCTGGATCAATAAAATTCCGTCAGGGGCAAAACTGTAATTTTGCCAAAATATTGGGGTAAAATCGTAATTTTGTAAAAGTTGGGGGAAAATGGTGAAAATAATAAATAAAACCTAAAAAGTTATAAATAGGTTTTATTTAAGCTTTTTAATGAAAAATAAAAGCTATAAATGGATATAAAATTAACAGACATAGTTTTGTCTGTAGGATCCCAAAATCGGCCTACAAGGAAGGCGATTCAAGATCCAAGAGAGAGAAAGAGAACAGTCTGATAAGGTAAGTTCAGACATTTACCTGTCTGCAACATATAGCAATATTGTGCTAACTTTAATGTACTAACTATAAGTTAGGTACATATGTGCTACGGGCACTATGATAGAATAGAGAGAGAGACGAAATGTGCTACGGGCACTATAAGAATGGGACACATGGTTAATTGTGCTTCGGGCACTAGAGCGAGGTTAATAAAACTCACTCACCTAAAATTAAAATGTGAACCATTCCTAACCACGGGACAATGTGAAGTCACCGGGTTAGAAGTGTAAAAAGTCGGTAATGAAACCACTTTCTGGCGTACCAGCCTTCCGTACAGGGAGGTATATTTTTGCCTTCGGGGCTATAAGACTAAGGCTGTGGAGGTCAGCACTGATGTACCGCTCCCAGTCATATAAAATTTTGCCTTCGGGGCTATGAGATTAAGGCTGTGGAGGTCAGCACTAATGTACCGCTCCCAGTCATGCGCACTTAAATGGTACTGCCAACCTGAGCTCAAAACCAGAACGTAAATAAAGATAATGACCTAAAACTGAAACTATGCCGTAATTGAGCATAAGACAGTTTAGTGAGAGCACTAACATCGCGGTAGATGTACTAGTGTGAGACAGTGTTGTGGTCAAACTTACTATTCACCGTGAATAGTAGTCAAAGTTACTATTCACGAATGAATAGTGGTCAACGGTACTATTCACGATGAATAGTACTATTCATAGAAATTTTATTTCTTGCATGTTTGAACTTACTGAGCCTGTAGCTCACCATTTTTGCTAATGTTGCAGGTAAGCGACCAGCTCAGTAGCTTATTTGACTGGATGCGGACGGGATGGCGCGTGTCAAATGGGATAACTGGGCGAGGGATATGGTACTGCCAGAGTCTTTCCGCTGAGCGTTAAAGTGAAGGGAAAAAGGGGGAAACAGTTCTTTTGTAATTATATATATTTTACAAAAGTATTGTATTATTTATATTACTTTGTACCTATCAACAAAGTAAATAGTGGAAAAAGATTTTATATGATGTTTAAAGAAAAAAAAAATTTCCCAAAAACGTCATGATTTAAAAAGAGTAGAGAGATAAGCCGGCGACCCATGAGAGTACAATCTATCGCAGTTAGCGATAAGCTTAACTGTAATAGTATTGTATGATCTCTACGAGGGGCGGGCCGTCACAGTTGGTATCAGAGCCTGGTTTTCGAGTGGCTAAGTTTTGAATACCAATTGCCGTCACAGTTGGTATATCAGAGCAGTGTGACCATATCCCGATTTGACACTTTGCGCATCCTGCACCGCTATCCAAGTAAGTAGTTTACTTAAGTTCAGTTAATTATTTTCTTATGTAAAAATAATTATCTTATAGGTAGCACGATGACCAGACCTCCATATGTGAGACCACCGCTACCTCGACCGAGAGGAGTATTACGGATATGGACGAGACCTATTGTGAGGCCGCCCATTTCCCAAAGGCCGGTAGTTAGACCCCCGGTACCCGAGAGACCTCCGGTACCAGTACCAGCACCAGTGCCAGCGCCAGTAGAGATAGTACAGCCACGACCGATAGTTCATCCACCGGTAGTAGTGGACATTCCAGTTGTTGGTGGACGCCAACATATTGGGATGAGAGTGTCGGCACGGGCAGTACAGGCATTTAGGGCCAGCAGTCCTCCTATGTTTGACGGTGGACGACAGTCGATGGAGACCAAGGACTGGCTCCATGCCATTGAGAGGATCATGGTGATATGCGACATTGATCGAGATATGTGGATCCAGCTGGCAGTCAGTATGTTTCAGGGAGATGCTCGAGTGTTCTGGCAGTATTGTGACCAGGAGATTTTATTGGGATTCAGTTAGGCTGAGTTCTGTCAGCGGTTGGCTGATCAGTTTCAACCTAGGGATCCAACACCTGCTCCAGCACCTCCAGAGAGACGAGAGGCTGATACACCTGCGTACCCTAGATTCGATGAGGTTAAGGATTACATTCTCCAGACCGAGAGGATGGTCATGATGTCTGGTGAGACGGTGATGTCTTATGCAGCACGATTTGAGGAGACCATCAGGAGAAGATGTCCGTTGCCCAACCTCACGGAAGCAAACTGCTGTGAGCTGTTTTGGAAAGGCTTATCCTTGGAGCTGAGACAGAGGGTAATCAAGCCGTTTCCTCCGACGCTCCAAGAGTTCGTGGTGACGATCAGGACAATTGAGAGAGAAATTCTGATCGAGCATCTGACGCAGAGTCGACGAGAGACGCTGGGTCAAGATGAAATGTTTGCACGCATCTTCGGGCCGAGAAGAATGATGAATGATCATGAGGCCGGACCGTCTAGACCACGAGGAGGTGATGACTCAGGACAGGGAGCATTGCCTAGGGGCGGTGACGATTCAGATAACACCGATGACGATGAGGATCCAGAAGAATATCCTCTAGTCCCAGATGTAGGGAACGAGTGATCAGTAGATGTGTATATGTACATAAGTAGCTTAGAGAAAAGCTCTTTTGTATAGACTTGTGGCCAAGATGGATAAAATGGCTGATGTATATATATGACTGGTGATGTCTATGTATGACATATAAATGTTTTGCTATGAATGAAATACCAAAATGATTATATGTTGTACGATGATGTGTTACGATGATGTGGCTTTACATTCCCCTGAATTTCGTAAATTTATATGATTTTACGAGTGTGATCATGGAGTTCATGAACCTAACCGACCGCGAGAAGGTTGCATGTGCGTCTTTTGTGCTGAGAAAAGATGCTCGGTTTTGGTGGGACACTATGCGAATGAGGAGAGACGTGTCTACCATGAGTTGGGCGGAATTTCTGGAAGAATTTAACCAGAAATATTACGACCCTGCATCTCTGAGACAGCAACAGAAAGAATTCTCAGAGCTGACACAAGGGAACATGTCGGTAAGCGAAGTCTGCCGAAAATTCGACCAGCTATCCCGTTTGTGTCCTTATGTGGTCCCTACTGAGAGGGAAAAGATACAAAAAATGATCGGGATGTTCAGGCCAGAAATTGCTGCGTTAGTAGATACTGGACTAGTACCACCTACTTCTGTAGCAGACTGTGTGAGTCGGGCTATCAGGGCTGAGTTTCATGTAGCTCGACAGAAAGAGGAAAGAGAGAAACACTGGGAGGCAAAGAAAAAGGAGAGGGCTTTGGCGAAGTCTACGCAAGTTGGTCAATCGAGCAAGCCAAGTCAGAATGCGAAACCAAGCCAGGGCAACAACCAGGGATCCCAGCAAAACAAGAGGAAAGGGAATTTTTCTGGGAATCGCCAGGGAAATAATCGAAACCAGCAGCGGAGAACAGCTGGTAATGCAGAGTCTAATGTGCAAAACTGCCCTACATGCGGGAAAAGACATTCTGGGCAATGCAGATTTGGACCACTTGTTTGCTACGAATGTGGAAAGGAAGGCCATTACACCAGGAACTGTCCAAATAGGCAGGGTGGACAAGGCACTTCCCAATCGCACCAGACACGCCCACAAGCCCATTCCCTTCAAGCCAGAGTGGAAGAGTCACCAGTGAGGCCGCAACGCCAGGAGCGTATGCAACGTGCTGATGCTCGTGTGATGGCCTACAGCAAGGAAGACGCAGAGGCAGGAACATCAAACGTGGTGACAGGTCAGCTTCCTGTCGCTAGTCATGTAGCCTCTGTACCATTCGATTCCGGTGCTACGCATTCATTTGTTTCCTATGCATTTGCTGACAAGATAGGACTTCCTAAGGATAATATGGGAAGGGTATTTAAGACAGCCTTACCCTCTGGGGAAGTATTGTTGTCCAGTTACTGGCTACCCTATGTACCAGTATATGTGGCAAATAGGGAACTATATGCTAAGTTGATCGTAATGGAGATCATGGATTACGATGTGATTTTAGGCATGGATTTCCTAGGGAAATACCAAGCTACGATCGACTGCCGAAATCGAAAGATAGTCTTCCAACCCGAGGAACAAGAGAGTTTCGAATATGTTGATACTTCTCGAAGACCCGGGAAAATGATGATCAGTTCACTGAGAGCCAGCAAGCTGATAGCCAGTGGTTGCGTGGGATATCTGGCATATGTGGTGGATACTGCAGAGGAACAGAAGCTTCAACCTGAAGATGTTCCTGTGGTTAATGAGTTTCTTAACGTATTTCCAGAAGAGTTACCAGGGATACCACCAGAGAGAGAAATCTCGTTTGAAATTGAGTTGATGCCTGGAACAGCACCTATTTCCAAAGCACCATACCGCATGGCTCCAGTGGAGTTAAAGGAGCTGCAGGTATAATTAAAGGAGCTTTTGGATAAAGGATTCATCAGGCCGAGTTTTTCTCCATGGGGTGCACCTGTGTTATCCGTCAAGAAAAAGGATGGAACATTCCGACTGTGCATTGATTACCGGGAGTTGAATAAGGTTACGATCAAAAATAGGTATCCGTTACCTAGAATTGATGACCTATTCGACCAGTTAAAAGGCGCAGCGGTATTTTCCAAGATCGACTTACGATCAGGATATCACCAGTTGAGAATTAAAGAAAGTGATATTCCTAAGACGGCGTTTAGGACTCGTTATGGTCACTACGAGTTCCTTGTGATGCCATTTGGATTGACAAATGCGCCAGCAGCGTTCATGGATTTGATGAACTGAATTTTTAAAGAGTATCTGGATAAGTTTGTCATTGTATTCATTGATGACATTCTTATATACTCGAAGACTCATGAGGAGCACAAGAAGCATCTGAGGATAGTGCTGAATACGATACGGCAGCATCAACTGTATGCCAAATTCTCAAAATGTGAATTTTGGCTGGACAGAGTACATTTCCTCGGACATGTTGTATCCCAGGAAGGTATTGCAGTAGATCCGACAAAGGTAGAGGCAATTAACCAGTGGCCTGCACCCAAGAGTGTGACAGAAATACGCAGTTTCTTGGGATTGGCTGGTTATTATCGGTGATTTGTAGAGGGATTCGCGCGACTAGCTGCACCTCTTACTGCTCTTACACGCAAGGAAAGGAAGTACGAGTGGACTACGGAATGCGAAAGAAGCTTCCAGGAGTTAAAGAGGCGACTGACAAGCGCACCAATCCTTACACTTCCCACTGAAGGGGAGAAGTTCGTGATCTACAGTGATGCATCGAAAATAGGATTGGGAGCAGTCCTAATGCAAGACGGCAAGGTGATTGCCTATGCTTCCCGTCAATTAAAGGAGCATGAAAGGAATTATCCTACGCACGACCTTGAACTTGCTGCAGTAGTGTTCGTACTTAAAATTTGGCGACACTATCTCTATGGAGCTCAATGTCAGATTTTCACTGATCACCAAAGCTTGAAGTATTTCTTCACGCAAAAAGAGCTCAATATGCGGCAGAGACGATGGTTGGAACTGGTGAAGGATTATGATTGTGAAATCCTATACCATCCAGGGAAGGCCAACCGTGTAGCGGATGCTCTAAGTAGAAAGTCTACCATATCGCACCAGCTACCAATAAACAGGCTTCCGAAGCCATTGCAGCAAGAGATAAATTCTTTGAACTTGGAGTTGATATCTGGAAGATTAGCTGCACTCCAAGTGGAATCATCGCTATTTGAGGAAATAAAGAAAGCTCAAAGGCGAGATCCAATGATGGCAAGTGCTCAAGAAGGAATTTCCAAGGATGGAATAATCCTTTATCAAGGAAGGATAAATGTTCCAGCTGATGAAGAACTTAGAAGACGGATCATGTCAGAAGCCCACGAGACACCATATTCGGTTCATCCCGGAGCTAGCAAGATGTATCAGGACTTGAAGTTACAGTTCTGGTGGAAAGGGATGAAGAACGATATAGTGAAATTCGTGAGCAGATGCATGACCTGTCAGAAAATTAAAGCGGAACATAAACATCCAGCAGGAAGATTGGAACCACTGGAGATTCCTGAATGGAAATGGGAACACATTACGATGGATTTTGTAGTGGGACTCCCAAAAACCCGAGAAGGTTATGACGCCATTTGGGTTATTGTGGACAGACTGACCAAGACGGCACGGTTCGTAGCTGTCAAGATGACTTTTTCGCTGGAAAAGTTTGCTCAGCTGTACATAACTCATGTCGTCAGACTACATGGAGTACCGAAATCCATTGTATCAGATCGAGATGCACGGTTCACTTCGAATTTCTGGAAGTGTGTGCAAGAGGCCATGGGTACTGAATTGAGACTCAGTACAGCTTTTCATCCGCAAACAGACGGGCAGTCAGAGCGGACAATTCAGACGTTAGAGGACATGCTTCGAGCTTGCGTTATGGATTTTACGGGAATTTGGAACGAGAAGTTACCATTGATTGAATTCTCGTACAATAATAGTTACCAAGCTTCGATAGGCATGGCACCTTACGAGGCTTTGTATGGACGGAAGTGCAGATCACCATTACATTGGTACGATTTGGGAGAAAAGCAGTTGCATAAGACGGATTTCATGCAAGAGACTTCCGATGCAGTTGCTAGAATTCAGCGTCAAATGAAAATTGCGCAAATCCGACAAAAGAGTTATGCGGACAAGAGGCGGAGATCCTTGGAGTTCGACGAAGGAGACTTCGTGTTTCTCAAGGTATCGCCTATGAAGGGGATTATGCGTTTCGGTAAGAAGGGGAAACTGAGTCCAAGATACATTGGACCTTATGAAATTATCGAACGCATTGGAAAGGTCGCTTACAGATTAGCGCTACCCCCAGAATTGTCGGCAGTGCATAATGTATTTCATGTGTCGATGCTGAGAAAGTATATACCAGATCCGTCCCATGTGTTGAAGCATGAGCTTATTCAAATCCACGAGGATTTGACATATGAGGAACAGCCTATTCAAGTACTAGCTCGTGAAGAGAAAGTACTGAGGAATAAGGTGATCCCACTAGTGAAGATTTTGTGGAAAAATCACAATATTGAAGAAGCTACGTGGGAACGAGAAGACGAGATGAAGAAATTATATCCCCATTTGTTCTAATTTTCGAGGACGAAAATTTTATAAGGAGGGGTGAATGTGACAACCGGGAAATTCAGGCAATTCTCGGACGAAAATGTACAATTGTATGTATATAACAATTTGTACTATTTAAAGAGTGAAATAAATGTACTTATATTGTTCAGAATATATGAGAATGTTCTAACAATACTGACGAGTAAGAATTCAGTGTTGGAAAAATTCACTGAGTTGAAACAGGTGAAACGATGCCAAAATCGGCATTGAAAACCCTAACCGGAGCAATAAAAGACGGTAAACTTCCGGGATTGATTTTGATCAAACGGAAGCAAATTAAATTGATCCGACTGCACAGGAGACCTCAGGAACATGCCGGGACGATTTCAGGAAAATTTCGGCTCGAACCTGCATCGGTCAAAAAGTAGTCGAATTAATGTGAATAGTGAAAGTCAAAGTCAACTTTCACTTTTGTAATTATGACATCATAAATCTAGATTAATAAATGAAAGAAAATGGTGGTTGGTGGAATGAAAGGCCATGATTCATTTAGCTTTTGATCTAAAGGCCAAGATTTGGCCAAAAATTACCATTTTTAATTTTTTAAAAATGGGGAAAGAAATGGCATGGAAAGATGTCAAATTTTGATTGGTTTAGAGCCAAATTAATTGGCTTTCTTGCATGGTTAAGTTGGCAACTTTGTAACAAAAGGGCCGAAACATTTTTTCAAAGCAAAAACCAAAAGAAAATTTGCTAAGTTATCTTCCATGGAGTCTACGTGAGCCACCCAAGGGAAACCAAGCTTTCTCTTCAAATTTTCTTCACAAAAAGTGTGTCAAAACACTCCTTGAAGACAAAGGAAGCATTAGACCAAGGTAACTTCCCTTGCACTTGAAATTTTCATGGTTTTTCTTCACAAAATCCGTGGATGAATAGTGATAAAAAGATGGAAAATTTTTGGTTGTTTTTCATGGATTTGATGTTGGGTTTTGTTAAGGATGTATTAAGGAAGAAAACCATGGAAATTCATTAAAGAAAAACCAAATTTTGGTTGGTTTTTCAAGGGAAAATCCGTGGGTTACCTTAGGTAACCAATGAGAAAAAAGTTTTGGTTAATGGTTAACATGCTTTCTAAGTTTAAATTTGTGAAGAATAAAGCTTGTATTTCATTACGAAAAGCTTGGAAAAAATTTCTTGTGTGAAATACATGATGTGGCCGTGGGTTGTTAATGGTTTGGAAGAAAAATTTTCATTGGTTTATGTGATATTTGGTTGATTGAAATCATGCAAATTAATGTGTAAATGATGGATTTATAATTGAAAGAATGAAAACAAAAATGTGTGCATGTTTTCAATTCAATGGCCGTGGGTTTTAAGTGTTTAAAAAACCCTAAGAAATTGGTTGAAAATGCAAAGAAAATGGGCTTGAAAATGTGTTAAAAATGTGACATTTGAATGGCCTAAAATGTGGTGAAAGTTTGACAAAATTTGGTTCGGTTTGGTTGTGAAAACCGAAACCAAATTAAGGGTAAAAATGTGAAAAAAAATTTGTAATGTGGGTGATAATGTGAAATTTGAAATTTGTGGGCTTTTATGTAAAAGTTTGGAAAACTTTTACATAAAATAGGCTTGTGGTATAGTACGTGGCAGGTACATACGGTTCGAGGCGTACCTAACGCCGGAAGCCTTAAAATTACGCCGAAATGCTGCTGAAATTTCAAAAAAACGGCATTCGGGGTAAAATAGGAATTTAAAATAAAAGTTAGGGCCGGGAGGGAAACCCGAGTCCCTAACGGAAAAAATTGAATAAGGAAAAAAAAATTTAAGGGGTGGGTCGTGAATAGTAACCCGTCCCCTTAAAAATGAAAAACGCGTGTGAGATTGAAAAACCGACCCCGAGGGGGGGGCGTTTTTGGAAATAAAATAAAGGCCCGAGTCGGGAACGGAAAACCCGAGCCTCGGAGACCTAGGTCGGGAAAGTCTAGATGAACGTTTTAAATACTAGTGAAACGTCCATTTGAGGCTCCGAAACGATAGAAAATCGCTAAACCGACGTGAGGGTCGGAATAGTGCTTCCCGAGGGCCGGGAAAGCAAAAAGTGGAAATAAAATAGAAACGAACCCGGTAATGATTAGAAAAGAGTCAGAAAAGTTCCTGAGAGCCAAAAATGCAGTCTGGATCAATAAAATTCCGTCAGGGGCAAAACTGTAATTTTGCCAAAATATTGGGGTAAAATCGTAATTTTGTAAAAGTTGGGGGAAAATGGTGAAAATAATAAATAAAACCTAAAAAGTTATAAATAGGTTTTATTTAAGCTTTTTAATGAAAAATAAAAGCTATAAATGGATATAAAATTAACAGACATAGTTTTGTCTGTAGGATCCCAAAATCGGCCTACAAGGAAGGCGATTCAAGATCCAAGAGAGAGAAAGAGAACAGTCTGATAAGGTAAGTTCAGACATTTACCTGTCTGCAACATATAGCAATATTGTGCTAACTTTAATGTACTAACTATAAGTTAGGTACATATGTGCTACGGGCACTATGATAGAATAGAGAGAGAGACGAAATGTGCTACGGGCACTATAAGAATGGGACACATGGTTAATTGTGCTTCGGGCACTAGAGCGAGGTTAATAAAACTCACTCACCTAAAATTAAAATGTGAACCATTCCTAACCACGGGACAATGTGAAGTCACCGGGTTAGAAGTGTAAAAAGTCGGTAATGAAACCACTTTCTGGCGTACCAGCCTTCCGTACAGGGAGGTATATTTTTGCCTTCGGGGCTATAAGACTAAGGCTGTGGAGGTCAGCACTGATGTACCGCTCCCAGTCATATAAAATTTTGCCTTCGGGGCTATGAGATTAAGGCTGTGGAGGTCAGCACTAATGTACCGCTCCCAGTCATGCGCACTTAAATGGTACTGCCAACCTGAGCTCAAAACCAGAACGTAAATAAAGATAATGACCTAAAACTGAAACTATGCCGTAATTGAGCATAAGACAGTTTAGTGAGAGCACTAACATCGCGGTAGATGTACTAGTGTGAGACAGTGTTGTGGTCAAACTTACTATTCACCGTGAATAGTAGTCAAAGTTACTATTCACGAATGAATAGTGGTCAACGGTACTATTCACGATGAATAGTACTATTCATAGAAATTTTATTTCTTGCATGTTTGAACTTACTGAGCCTGTAGCTCACCATTTTTGCTAATGTTGCAGGTAAGCGACCAGCTCAGTAGCTTATTTGACTGGATGCGGACGGGATGGCGCGTGTCAAATGGGATAACTGGGCGAGGGATATGGTACTGCCAGAGTCTTTCCGCTGAGCGTTAAAGTGAAGGGAAAAAGGGGGAAACAGTTCTTTTGTAATTATATATATTTTACAAAAGTATTGTATTATTTATATTACTTTGTACCTATCAACAAAGTAAATAGTGGAAAAAGATTTTATATGATGTTTAAAGAAAAAAAAAATTTCCCAAAAACGTCATGATTTAAAAAGAGTAGAGAGATAAGCCGACGACCCATGAGAGTACAATCTATCGCAGTTAGTGATAAGCTTAACTGTAATAGTATTGTATGATCTCTACGAGGGGCGGGCCGTCACACATAGAGCCAGTTCTTCGTCTCCATAGACTGTCGTCCACCATCAAACATTGGGGGACTACTGGCTCTGAATGCCTGTACTGCCCGTGCCGAAACTCTCACCCCAATATGTTGGCATCCACCAACAACTGGAATGTCCACTACTATTGGTGGATGAAGTATTGGTTGTGGCTGTACTATATCTACTGGCGCTGGTGCTGGTGCTGGTACTGGTGCTGGAGGTCTCTCGGGCACCGGGGGTCTAATTACTGGTCGTTGGGAAATAGACGACCTCACAATAGGTCTCGTCCATACCCGTAATACCCCTCTCGGTCGTGGTAGCGGTTGTCTCACTATGACGCCCCGTGCCCTCAGCGGCCCGGACCGTCACTGAAAACTATTACTTGCTTCTTTAACTTTTACTTATACTTCTTCTTTAAAACCGATACTTAAACTTACCGAATTTAATACCATAAATTTAGAGGGAAATTTTTTTTTTATATACGCGTACGTATTTACTATTCACTTACGCATACTATTAAAATGCGGAATTTGAAAAACATAAGGATTTCAATTATACATACATAATTATATACTTGTTTATCTGATTACTATTCACCAGATACTATTTAAATATACTACTCATACATATACTGTTTACTGTTCCAAAATACCGTTTAACCTTTACTATTCAAAATACTATTTAACTGTCACCATTCAAAATACTATTTACTCATACTGTGCGGAAGAATACTCGCAGTGTATCCATAACCTCATCCTCACATCCACCTCCGCCACCATCATCGTCCCTTGGTGTTTGCGCTATAGGAAGCTTATCTACAGCATGAACACACTCCATGAGCTTTACGCCCAGTAAGTACAACACGTTAACCGCAAAACATGTTTAAAACATAGCACATACTTAAAATCCTAAGCATGACATATATCACTTAATAAATCACATACCATTTAAGCATATCACATATCAGCTCACATATCATTTCATCACATAACATGTCATAACACTGAAATATAAAACTTCACATACTTTATGCATGACAGAAGCATCGTATACTGTATGCACTCTACTGAAAAAGAAAGCATAGCGAACTATAACTAATGCATGGTCCAGTTATGTTCATTTATGCTTCAAACTTCTCTTTTCTTTTCTTGTCTATTTAGGGCCCATGTGTCAGTATCGTGTGCGTGCAGACCAACGGTAACGCCCGAGGACAACTAATGCCGAAAAGCCATCAACTGATGCTCAACTTTTGGCCTTAACTTTCTTTAACTGGAAACCCCTTCAACTGAAGGAGCCGGTACAACACACCTATTTATTTCCATCTTGTTTAACTGTTCTAACCATACGCTTCTCTAAGCTGTCCCCAATCCTACGTGGTAGGGATCTATGGCTTCTATCTTGTTCTTTCATCAATCTACTCGATTGTGAAACTATATGCTCTTATGTATGCTGTGCAGCATCGTGTACAAGATACATACTTAATATACTGGAAAAGCATCATTTTAAATTCATTTTATCCATACTGTAGGCAGAGTTGTACTTACCTGTCAGCAGATAGTTTATACTCTCGCCTTCGTCACAATACAGGTACCTCCCTGTAATCATAATGCATTACATTAACATTCACTCTTAGGTCACCGTGGTCATTAGTGACTAATAAAAATTCTCGTTATGTGGTACCGATCCTTATCGGTACTAATTGCCCTCTTCTTAAGAATTTGATTTTCTAATCATTGTTAATTAATTTATTTACCCAATAAATTAATTAACATCGCTCTTCGGTCACTCTATCGTTAGGAACTAATAAACTTATCGTTGTGTGGTACCGATGCCTATCGGTACCCAACTGCTCTACTTTGGGAAATTTGATATCTAATTTTTAATCGTGCTTGATTAATTTGTCTACTTGACAAATTAATCACTGTCTCTCACTATCCCATTCAGACTTGGTCCTTGACTGGCTAACCGACCAGTCAGCTGACTGAATACCTCCCGTATGACCATTTAGCCTGTCGGGTTACCGTTACCGATGTAATCGCCCCAAATTTTATACTTAGATCACACCCGTCCCTCGGGTGGCACTATTCTGATCTAGGGGTTTTCTTACATTTCGAGATTTCTAATTGGGCGGTTCACTAATCCTGTAAACGTCCGTCCTTCTTTCCTGGACTTAGGTCATCGAGGGGGCTCGGGTTCCCATCCCGATCACATTTTCACCTCTCGTTTCCTAAAATACCCCTTTGTGCCGTTTTAGAAATTTCGGCAGCATTTCCGCTTAATTTTTGGGTTTCCGGCGTTTAGGAAACGCCTCAAAACCATCTAACCTATTCTAACCTGCCACGTACTAAACCAGAGGCCTAATTTTTACGTAAAAGCTCCGCTTTTTACGTAAAAATATTCACATTTCCTCACATTCTCTTTTTCGACATTTCATCCCTTTTTCTTACAATTCCTCAAGTCAGTAACCCATAATTCATACATAATTATTTCCAATAATAAATTGAGTAATCAAGGGATCAAAACCACTACCAAAATCGTTCCCGTGGGCGATCGGACAAACCGTTCGGTCTCGACCGCACAATCTTTGAATCGGCTTCTTCACTTTTGAAACTTCGGTTTGCAATTCCGATGCCGCGGATGTGTCCGGAACGTCAAAAATAGGCCAACGGGCCATTCTTCAATTTTCGGTCTCGGGGTCGCCGTTGACCGGCGTTGACTGGCCGTTGACTGGTGTTGACCACGGCGACGATGGGAGTGGCGACCACCATCTTGAAGAGCTCGACGAGAGGAACCCATTGGTGGTGTCAATTTCACCAATCGAGGCTCCTATCACCGGAAATCGGCCCTCGAAAGGCTTTTGATCTACGTGTTGTTCTGAGCATTTTGATACCGACCTTGCAACTCAACTCCGCCGGAATAGCGAGATTCGACGGCGGTGATGGCGACGGCGACGACGAACCTTTGGCGGCGCGATCCGGTGGCTGTTGATGTGAAATGAAGCCTGTGTTTTGTTCTACTCTTCACCACGAATCCATTGGGACCGGAATCGTGGCATTTGGAGGTCGGACGGCGAAGATACGGCGGTTTGAAAAATTCGGCCACCGGCGGCTTTGGACGGCGCGTGCGGCGTGCTCCGGCGTCGGTTCGGTCGACTCGGCCCACCGTTGGAATCAGCTCGTCGAGAGCTTTCCAATGGTGCCGGCGGTGTCGAAAACGGAGGTCGGATTCGACTGATGGTTACTATTCATCCTCGTGTGGTGTTGGGGGAGGAAATGGGATTTGGAAAAATTATGGGGGCTATTTTTCAATAGTCCCAAAAATTCCGTCCTTTTATACTAATTTTTTGAAAAATTTTAAGATAGGCTATACTGACTAATTTGGGCGTGCTGAACCCAAATATATCAGTTTTATCTTCATCCGAGGTCGTCTCGACCAGTTTCCCGATACTGCATGGTTCTGGATCAAAAATTACTTTTTGTGCTCAAATGACTAATTTGAGCATTCTAATTCCAAATATATCAGTTTTATATCAAGAAAAGGTCATCTTGACCAATTTCTTGATACTGTGGTTAGGACTACACTATGTTGACACTGTGCACGCATAACGAGGCGTTTTCGTGTGAAATTTCAAACACAATCTCTCTTAACTAATTTGGACGTGCTGATTTCAAATTTATCAATTTTACGTCCATCTGAGGTCTTCTGGACCAGTTTTCGGGATCTGCATGACCCCGTCTCGAAAAACGTGTCAGGTGACCGATTGACTAATTTGGGCGTCCTGAGTCTAAATATATCAGTTTCGGGGGGAGAAAAGGTCGTCTTGACCCTTATCCCGATACTGCATATCTTTTAAACAAAATCTACATTTTGTGCTCACTTAACCAGATTGAGCCTGCTGACTATTAATATGTCAGTTTTTTGCCAGATTAAGGCCGTCTTGGCCACTAACCTAACACTGCGTTTCTCACTATTCACTAATCACTATCTGACTGACTAATCTGAGCGTTCTGACTTTGCTTTTGTCAGTCTATGGGTGAGAATAGGTCATCTAGACCACTTTTCTCGATACTGTACATCTATTAGGGCAATTATCGCTACTGCGCTCAGGTGACCAGTCTGAGCGTACTGATGACTAGCTCATCAGTTCTGTATCATGAAATGGTCACCTTGACCGGTTTCTTGATATTGCGTGTCTCAACGCATACACACATAATAGGGTGGACCGATTTCACTGTCGGTTGCCCCTTTCACTGCATGAATAGTAATTAAACGTTACTATTTCCATTTAATTCATTCAACTGAAAAGCACACTGTGTTTATTATCTTAATTACATTATTACATAGTAATTAAGTTTCATAATTCATGAGAGTCATTACAGTGGCTCTCGGCTCATTACACAGCCTTCTATACGGACTCTTACACGTGCGTGTGCAACGCAACACGAGCGTGTACATTTCAGACACAGACATGTACTAGTTGAGACTACTCAACACGGCCATGTCTTTGAAACAAAAACATCTATCCGAGTGGTACACGGCCTCCTACACGGTCATGTACTTGACCGTGTTACACTACACGACTATGTACACTCACACGACTATTAATAGATACACAGTTCGAATGGCACACGGTCACTCACACGGCTGTGTACCTGACTGTGTTACTTAAATTGTACTAAAAGACATTAAATTATGTCCATTTTATTCCTTAATGACTTACTACATGGTAAGTAGGTGTCATGAAAATGGTGGTCATTACAACCTACCCCCCTTACAAAATTTTCGAGGACGAAAATTAGAATAATTCCGGGAAGTCTCTTCTCATGTCTTCTTCCCATTCTCATGTGGCTTCCTTAACACTATGATTCTGTCACAACACTTTTACTAGCGGTATACTTCATTCCTAAGTACTCTCTCCTTTCTAAATAGGATCCGCACGGGTCTCTCCTCGTACGTTGGATCAGCGTGTACTACAACGGATTCTTGGCTAAGAACATGGGAGCTGTCTGGCACGTACTTCTTCAGCATCAAGACGTGAAAGATGTTGTGCACTATAGCTAACTTGGGAGGAAGCGTTAGTCTATAAGCCACCTTCCCGACTTTCTCTATTATCTCGAGGGTCCTATATGCCTAGGACGGAGTTTTCTTTCTTTTCGAAATGCACCACCCCTTTCATGGGTGCCGCCTTGATAAAGACCAAGTTTCTTACTTGAAACTCAAGGGGTCTATAGCGCTTATCGTCAAAATATTTTTTTTTCTGTCGACTGTACGCTGTATCTAACGTTTCTCGTATCAACTTCACGTCTGCCATGGTATTCTTGATGATGTCCGAGCTAACTAGTTGTTTCTCTCCAGACTCGTACTAATGAGCCAAAGATCTGCATTTCCTTCACAATGTGTCTCGTACGGTGCCATTCCTATCTAGAAATGGTAGTTGCTGTTGTATGAAAACTCGCTCAATGGTAGCTTCTGATTCCAATTTCCTTTGAAGTCTAGGACGCAGGTCTCAACATGTCCTCTAACATCTGTATGGTCCTCTCAGACTAACTGTCGGTCTGAGGATGAAATGCTATGCTGAACTCTCACTTGGACCGTAATGCGGCTTGAACACTTCGCCAAAATCTGGAGGTAAAGCGTCCACTACGATCTGAGACGATCGACTCTGGTATTCCGTACCGTTTCACGAACTGTGCCGCATAGATTTCTACTGGTCGTTCCACCGAGTAGCTAACTTTCATTGCTAAAAATCTGACTGATTTCATCAGTCTTTCTACAATCACCCAGATTGTGTCATTATCGTTTGACGTCTTCGGCAATCCGATTATGAAACTCATCGTAATCTGGTCCCATTTCTACTCAGGCAGCTAAATTTTCTACGATTATCCTGCTGGGCGCTGGTGTTCTGCCTTAACCTTCTGGCACGTAAGGAATCTGGCGACGAACTCGACAATGTCATTCTTCATTTCAGCTCTTGAAAGCTTTCCTCACACTTGTCGATTCACTTATACCTCTTTCCCTTCTTGGTGAGCTCTGTGAGCGGAGCAGCTAACTTTGAGTAGCCTTCGACTAAGTGTAGGTAACATCCTGTTAGTTTAAAGAAACTGTGAATTCTCGTTACGTTCCTCTGAGCTGGCCACGTGCTAACTGCATCAATTTTCATCGGGTCCACAGATACTCCTTCCTTGGGGACTACGTGGCCTAGGAAATGGACCTTCTCCAACCAAAACTCGTACTTGGAGAACTTAGTGCATAACTGATGGTCCTGTTGCATGCACAAAATGATAATTAAGTGCTCTTCGTGCTCTTCCTTCGTCTTAGAGTGTATAAGTATGTCATCGATGAACACTATGACAAACTTATGCAAATAGTCCTTGAACATGTGGTTCATCCGGTTCATGAAAGTTGCTGGTGCGTCCGTTAATCTGAGCAACATGAATAGAAACTCGTAATATCCGTACCGCGTTTGAAAGGCTATTTTGGGTACATCTTCATTCCTGATTCGTAGTTGATGGTACCCGGGACGTAGATCGATCTTCGAGAACACTGCAGCGTCTTGAAACTGATCAAATAGATCGTCAACCCGTGGCAATGGATGCTTGTTCTTAATCGTAATCCTATTAAACTCTCTGTAGTCGATGCACATTCGCAGTGGTCCATCTTTCTTCTTTACGAATGGTACAGGTGCTCCCCAGGGTGAACAACTATGTCAAGTGAATCCCTTACCTATTTAGTCCTTCAGCTGAGCTTGGAGCTCTTTTAGCTCTGTAGGGCCCATTTTGTATGGGGCCTTAGAGATGGGGGTTGATTCTGGTAGACGTTCAGTCTCGAACGGGATCTCACGCTCTGACGAGAGTTCTAGAAGACCTTCTGGAAATATCTCCACGAATTCCTGGACTATCGGTACATTGTCAGGTCCTATCTCTATTCCTTGAGTCTTATCTACTACGTATACTAGGAAGTCCATGCATCCACTGGATAGCATCTCGCGAGCCTTCGCTGCTGATATAATCATCTTTGGTTGCTCTGGTGACAAACCCTTGTAGATGAACTTTTCACATCCGATTGGTTCGAAAATGATTTTCCGCCTTCAACAGTTTACGATAACGTTGTGTCCTAAGTTTTTTTTTTTTTGGCAGAATTTGATGATGCAACGAATGGGTGGCTCCAGAATCAAGTAGAACTAACGCATCAAAGTTGGTGATAGAAAGCTGGCCTGTCATCATTACAGAAGTTACAGCTTCAACGTCACTCCCCGTGTAAGCATAGATTCTCCCTTAGCTGTCTGAAGCTTCAGTATACCTTGTGTGATTGAAGGGTCTTCGATCCTGGTCTGGTTGGTGTGAAGTTGATTAGTCTCAGTGCGGGGTTGATTCTGTCGATTCTGCAGATTGGAGTGGCAATTTTTTTTGGCATAGTGGCCTTCCTTGCCACAGATGAAACAACCACTTGCTCTCTGCTTGCATTCTCCTGGGTGCCTCTTTCCGTATCTCGTGCACGTCGGGTATTGGCTATCATTCCTTCCTGGTCGTATCTCTTCTAGGGAAATTCTTCTGTGAATCTTGATTGCCCTAATTCCCCTTTTCTCTTGTTGTTGTTATGGGAATGCCTACTATTCTGGCCGGTTCCCACATTCTGCCCTCTGTATTGTGACTCGGGGTTCTGCTTCTCCTGAGCCTGCTCGGCTTGCGTTTTCTCCTCCTTTCGTGCCTTAAAATTCTACGCCTTTCGCTCCTTATCATGAACCGATCAGTACTCAGCTCAGATAGTCTTGCTGACACATTCTGCTAGTGTCGCTGGTCTGTGGCTTCCGCTACAGACCTAAACTGTGATTTCCATTCTGAACATCTTCAGCATTCGTCTGACTCTCTCCTTTTGGTCGGTACCAAATCTGGACAAAGTTGAGCCAACTGCTCAAACTTCTTGACTGCCTCCATAACAGTCATACTACCTCGGTGCAAGTTGTCGAACTCGTCTTACTGCGCTACTAGTGCTTCCTCGTTGAAGTACATCTCCTTGAATTCCTCAATGAAATCGCTCCAGCTCATCTCTCTGATGTTCTTCCTAATGGTTACCATCTCCCACCACTAACGCGCCTCATTGCGCAGGGTGAAGGGTGCGTACATCACTTTCTCTCTCTATCTATTAACCCTATAAAATCCAAGATTACTTGGATATCCGTTAGCCAATCATCGGCCTCTATAGGGTTGGTGATTCCTAAGAATTCTAACGCTTTCATGCGTCAGAATCTCTCATACAAGTCGCCTTCCCTAGGGATTGGTAGAAAAACAATTGCTGTTACGAAAGCAGCCATTACTATGGGTGCTAGTGCCTCCTGGGTTAGAGGAGCTACTTGCTCCCTAAGAGTTTCTTGGGCTGCTGGAGCCTCCTATGCTAGCATCTCTACTAACTGTGGTGCCTGGGGTTGTTGGCCCAGCTGTTCCCTAAGTTGGTTTAGCTCCCGTTACTGGTTCTCCATCATCTCTCGCATAGCTGCGATCTGTGCTATCAACTCATCCTCTCGAGATGCTGGGTTTAACTAAGCTCTCGTTCTTGCCATGTTTTCCTATGTAACCCTATCGTACAGCGGGAAAGGAAAATATAAGTCTCTTAAATTCTGTACTTGGGACTCATATCACATATCATTTTCTTTCTTACTTAACAATCTTACTTAAACATTATGGATATAAATATACACACTATATCCATCTTTATTTCTCTCATACTGTGATGTTTAATACAATTGCCGCATTGTATTGGGACATCGTCTGAGTGCTAGGATTCGTCCTACACTTTCTGTCATATCATACTCACGCTTGTGGAAAAAATTTATATCTGGCCCCTAGGGCAAAGCTTTACCGCTTATCTCATAATATATTTCACATAATATATATACATATATTCAAGATTCTAGTTCAGTGAGAGTGACACACACTTCCCTTATACGATCCCAACAAGTACATTATGCTATAACTGACGAGGGAGAGCTACTGCTTCCCTCTATATTTTTTTCATAACTAACATTCCCGCAGAAGGGTTACTACAATTGGAAGGACAATCCTGATTCAGTATCAGGCATCTCCTCATCGTCACTATCACTGAGTGAGTACTCCTCTGGGTTCTTCTCTTCTTCTCAGTCGAAACTGACCTCGTCATCGCTGGCTATGATGACTTGGGGTTCGTACATCCCCATCCATTTGTCATTACTAAAGCGGTCGGGGATCTTCATCGGAAAGAGTCTTGTCATCTTCACTTCCATGGGGTGTTCGGGAGACATACGGGCTGGTTCGGGGTTCTCCATTGGCTCCCTATTGCCCTCGTGTACTTCTGGCTAGTGTTCGGCCATGAACTCTTCATCGGTCAGTTGGGGTGCTGGTTCTACCTGGTCACCCTCCATAATGGCGACTGCTATAATGCCTTGGGCTTGTGCAGGGTTCCCGGGGTTGAGCACTTTTCTCTCAGCATTCACTATCTCCTTGCTAAGGCTTGCTAGTCCTACTTGATCGCTCTTCTAATTTTGTTTGGCAAGGTCTCTTTCTCTCTTTAGGTCTTCTCCTGTCTTGATCCACTTTTGTCTCGGCATGTATTGTAGAAGTCCATTTCGGTTCCTTGTAGTGAACAACATACGTTAGAACTGTATCGCCGGACATCAGCTGCAGTCTTTCAGTCCAATGAACAAATTCTCGTATATCCATAACTCTAGAGAACTTAGGCGGTTGCACTCCCTGCTTGCCCATAGAGAAAAACTGGGGCTGATGCTGGACTGCTCTCAGAGATTGGCTCGATCGTGGTATGGTGAAACTCGACACAGTTAAGAGCTCCTCCTGGTCATAAGGATCCCGATACACATGAGAGTATCTTCCTAAGAGATATCAACAGCCAACAGGACTGAGTTATGCTGGTCAATGACGTACAATCGGGGAATCACTTTGATAATGTGAAACCAGTCCTGACATTCTCATACAGTGTAGGAGTACTGTTTGTCACTCGAAACTTAGTGGACAACTAGCTCTGAAGATCGGTATAACTCGAGCAGCAATCCATGTTCTTTCTCTGAGCAGTTCTCTAGCACTGCACGGTCGTGATTTTTCATATAACGATCTCAGCATCTTTTCATCTTATCCTCGCCATCATAGATTTCGTCGTTTCATTACTATAAAATGTTATCTTTAATAGATAAACATTTACTGACTAAAAAATAAAACTAACTTACTTGGACGGATGAGGCAGGCATGCGGCGATGTGAGGTAGGATGGCAGGAAACCGCTCTGATACCAACTGTGACGCCCCGTGCCCTCAGCGGCCTGGACCGTCACTGAAAACTATTACTTGCTTCTTTAACTTTTACTTATACTTCTTCTTTAAAACCGATACTTAAACTTACTGAATTTAATACCATAAATTTAGAGGGAAATTTTTTTTTTATATACGCGTACGTATTTACTATTCACGTATGCATACTATTAAAATGCGGAATTTGAAAAACATAAGGATTTCAATTATACATACATAATTATATACTTGTTTATCTGATTACTATTCACCAGATACTATTTAAATACACTACTCATACATATACTATTTACTGTTCCAAAATACCGTTTAACCTTTACTATTCAAAATACTATTTAACTGTCACCATTCAAAATACTATTTACTCATACTGTGCGGAAGAATACTCGCGGTGTATCCATAACCTAATCCTCACATCCACCTCCACCACCATCATCATCCCTTGGTGTTTGCGCTATAGAAAGCTTATCTACAGCATGAACACACTCCGTGAGCTTTACGCCCAGTAAGTACAACACGTTAACCGTAAAACATGTTTAAAACATAGCACATACTTAAAATCCTAAGCATGACATATATCACTTAATAAATCACATACCATTTAAGCATATCACATATCAGTTCACATATCATGTCATCACATAACATGTCATAACACTGAAATATAAAACTTCACATACTTTATGCATGACAGAAGCATCGTGTACTATATGCACTCTACTGAAAAAGAAAGCATAGCGAACTATAACTAATGCATGGTCCGGTTATGTTCATTTATGCTTCAAACTTCTCTTTTCTTTTCTTGTCTATTTAGGGCCCATGTGTCAGTACCGTTTGCGCGCAGACCAACGGTAACGCCCGAGGTCAACTAATGCCGAAGAGCCATCAACTGATGCTCAACTTTTGGCCTTAACTTTCTTTAACTGGAAACCCCTTCGACTGAAGGAACCGGTACGACACACCTATTTATTTCCATCTTGTTTAACTGTTCTAGCCATACGCTTCTCTAAGCTGTCCCCAATCCTACGTGGTAGGGATCTATGGCTTCTATCTTGTTCTTTCATCAATCTACTAGATTGTGAAACTATATGCTCTTATGTATGCTGTGCAGTATCGTGTACAAGATACATACTTAATATACTGGAAAAGCATCATTTTAAATTCATTTTATCCATACTGTAGGCGGAGTTGTACTTACCTGTTAGTAGACAGTTTATACTCTCGCCTTCGTCACAATACAGGTACCTCCCTGTAATCATAATGCATTACATTAACATTCACTCTTAGGTCACCGTGGTCATTAGTGACTAATAAAAATTCTCGTTATGTGGTACCGATCCTTATCGGTATTAATTGCCCTCTTCTTAAGAATTTCATTTTCTAATCATTGTTAATTAATTAATTTACCCAATAAATTAATTAACAGCGCTCTTAGGTCACTCTATCGTTAGGAACTAGTAAACTTATCGTTGTGTGGTACCGATGCCTATCGGTACCCAACTGCTCTACTTTGGGAAATTTGATATCTAATTTTTAATCGTGCTTGATTAATTTGTCTACTTGACAAATTAATCATTGTCTCTCACTATCCCATTCAGACTTGGTCCTTGACTGGCTAACCGACCAGTCAACTGACTGAATACCTCCCGTATGACCATTTAGCCTGTCGGGTTACCATTACCGATGTAATCGCCCCAAATTTTATACTTAGATCACACCCGTCCCTCGGGTGGCACTATTCTGATCTAGGGGTCGTTTTCTTACATTTCTAGATTTCTAATTGGGCGGTTCACTAATCCTGTAAACGTCCGTCCTTCTTTCCTGGACTTAGGTCATCGAGGGGGCTCAGGTTCCCATCCCGATCACATTTTCACCCCTCGTTTCCTAAAATACCCCTTTGTGCCGTTTTAGAAATTTCGGCAGCATTTCCGCTTAATTTTTGGGTTTCCGGCGTTTAGGAAATGCCTCAAAACCATCTAACCTATTCTAACCTGCCACGTACTAAACCAGAGGCCTAATTTTTACGTAAAAGCTCCGCTTTTTACGTAAAAATATTCACATTTCCTCACATTCTCTTTTTCGACATTTCATCCCTTTTTCTTACAATTCCTCAAGTCAGTAACCCATAATTCATACATAATTATTTCCAATAATAAATTGAGGAATCAAGGGATCAAAACCACTACCAAAATCGTTCCCGTGGGCGATCGGACGAACTGTTCGATCTCGACCGCACAATCTTTGAATCGGTGTTCTTCACTTTTGAAACTTCGGTTTGCAATTTCGATGCCGCGGATGTGTCCGGAACGTCAAAAATAGGCCAACGGGCCATTCTTCAATTTTCGGTCCCTGGGTCGCCATTGACTGGCCGTTGACCGGCGTTGACCACGGCGGCGATGGGAGTGGCGACCACCATCTTGAAAAGCTCGACGAGAGGAACCCATTTGTGGTGTCAATTTCACCAGTCGAGGCTCCTATCACCGGAAATCGACCCTCGAAAAGTCAGCGACGGCGACGGTGTTGGATCTTCATTTTCCGGCGTTGTTGCCCAAAATTGATTTGGGGCTTTTGATCTACGTGTTGTTCTGAGCATTTTGATACCGACCTTGCAACTCAACTCCGCCGGAATAGCGAGATTCGACGGCGGCGATGGTGACGGCGACGGTGAACCTTTGGCGGTGTGATCCGATGGCTGTTGACATGAAATGAAGCCTGGGTTTTATTCTACTCTTCACCACGAATCCATTGGGACCAGAATCGTGGCATTTGGAGGTCGGACGGCGAAGATACGACGGTTTGAAAAATTCGGCCACCGGCGGTTTTGGGCGGCGCGTGCGGCGTGCTCCGGCGTCGGTTCGGTCGACTCGGCCCACCGTTGGAATCAGCTCGTCGAGAGCTTTCCAATGGTGCCGGCGGTGTCGAAAACGGAGGTCGGATTCGACTGATGGTTACGGTTCATCCTCGTGTGGTGTTGGGGGAGGAAATGGGATTTGGAAAAATTATGGGGGCTATTTTTCAATAGTCCCAAAAATTCCGTCCTTTTATACTAATTTTTTGAAAAATTTTAAGATAGGCTATACTGACTAATTTGGGCGTGCTGAACCCAAATATATCAGTTTTATCTTCATCTGAGGTCGTCTCGACCAGTTTCCCGATACTGCATGGTTCCCGATCAAAAATTACTTTTTGTACTCAAATGACTAACTTGAGCATTCTGATTCCAAACATATCAGTTTTATATCAAGAAAAGGTCATCTTGACCAATTTCTTGATACTGTGGTTAGGCCTACACTGTGTTGACACTGTGCACGCATAACGAGGCATTTTCGCGTGAAATTTCAAACACAGTCTCTCTTGACTAATTTCGACGTGCTGATTTCAAATTTATCAGTTTTACGTCCATCTGAGGTCTTCTGGACCAGTTTTCGGGATCTGCATGCCCCCGTCTCAAAAAACGTGTCAGGTGCCCGATTGACTAATTTAGGCGTCCTGAGTCTAAATATATCAGTTTCGGGGGGAGAAAAGGTCGTCTTGACCCTTATCCCGATACTGCGTATCTTTTAAACAAAATCTACATTTTGTGCTCACTTGACCAGATTGAGCCTGCTGACTATTAATATGTCAGTTTTTTGCCAGATTAAGGCCGTCTTGGCCACTAACCTAACACTGCGTTTCTCACTATTCACTAATCACTATCTGACTGACTAATCTGAGCGTTCTGACTTTGCTTTTGTCAGTCTATGGGCGAGAATAGGTCATCTAGACCACTTTTCTCGATACTGTACATCTATTAGGGCAATTATCGCTGCTGCGCTCAGGTGACCAGTCTGAGCGTACTGATGACTAGCTCATCAGTTCTGTATCATGAAATGGTCACCTTGACCGGTTTCTTGATATTGCGTGTCTCAACGCATACTCACATAATAGGGTGGACCAATTTCACTGTCGATTGCCCCTTTCACTGCATGAATAGTAATTAAACGTTACTATTTTCATTTAATTCATTCAACTGAAAAGCACACTGTGTTTATTAACTTAATTACATCATTACATAGTAATTAAGTTTCATAATTCATGAGAGTCATTACAGTGGCTCTCGGCTCATTACACAGCCTTCTACACGGACTCTTACACGTGCGTGTGCAACGCAGCACGGGCGTGTACATTTCAGACACAGACATGTACTAGTTGAAACTACTCAACACGGCCATGTCTTTGAAACAAAAACATCTATCCGAGGGGTACACGGCCTCCTACACGGTCGTGTACTTGACTGTGTTACACTATACGGCCATGTACACTCACACGGCTACTAACAGATACACAGTCCGAATGACACACGGTCACTCACACGACCGTGTACCTGACCGTGTTACTTAAATTGTACTAAAAGACATTAAATTATGTCCATTTTATTCCTTAATGACTTATTACATGGTAAGTAGGTGTCATGAAAATGGCGGTCATTACACTCACGTAAGGAGGTCTGGTCATCTTGCTACCTATAAGATAATTATTTTCATATAAGAAAATAATTAACTAAGTAAACTACTTACTTGGATAGCGGTGCAGGATGCGCGAAGTGTCAAATCGGGATATGGTCAACTCTGCTTTGATATACCAACTGTGACAGCAGTTGGTAATCCAAACTAAACCAACCGTAATTCCGCTCTGACACCAACTGTGACAGCAGTTGGTATTCTAAACTACACCTGTAATGACCGCCATTTTCATGACACCTACTTACCATGTAATAAGTCATTAAGGAATAAAATGGACATAATTTAATGTCTTTTAGTACAATTTAAGTAACACAGTCAGGTACACAGCCGTGTGAGTGACCGTGTGCCATTCAGACTGTGTATCTATTAATAGCCGTGTGAGTGTACATAGTCGTGTAGTGTAACACGGTCAAGTACACGATCGTGTAAGAGGCTGTGTACCGCTCAGATAGATGAAGGTATTTCAAAGACATGACCGTGTTGAGTAGTCTCAACTAGTACATGCCCGTGTCTAAAATGTACACGCCCGTGTTGCGTTGCACACGCACGTGTAAGAGTCCGTGTAGATGGCTGTGTAATGAGCCGAGAGCCACTGTAATGACTCTCATGAATTATGAAACTTAATTACTGTGTAATGATGTAATTGAGTTAATAAGCACAGTGTGCTTTTCAGTTGAATGAATTAAACAGGAATAGTAACGTTTAATTACTATTCATGCAGTGAAAGGGGCAACCGACAGTGAAATCAGTCCACCCTATTATGTGAGTATGCGTTGAGACACGCAATATCAAGAAACCGGTCTAGACAACCATTTCATGATACAGAACTGATGAGCTAGTCATCAGTACGCTCAGACTGGTCATCTGAGCGCAGCAGTGATAATTGCCCTAATAGATGTACTGTATCGAGAAAAGTGGTCTAGATGACCTCTTCTCACCCAGAGACTGATAAAATCAAAGTTAGAACGCTCAGATTAGTCAGTCAGATAGTGAAAAGTGAACAGTGAATAGTGATTAGTGAATAGTGAGAAATGCAGTGTCAGGTTAGTGGCCAAGACGGCCTTAATCTGGCATAAAATTGACATATTAATAGTCAGCAGGCTCAATCTGGTCAATTGAGCATAAAATGTAGATTTTGTTTAAAAGATACGCAGTATCGGGATGAGGGTCAAGACGACCTTTTCTCGCCCCGAAACTGATATATTTAGACTCAGGACGCCTAAATTAGTCAATCGGGCACCTGACACGTTTTTCAAGACGGGGTCATGCAGATCCCGAAAACTAGTCTAGAAGACCTCAGATGGATGTAAAACTGATAAATTTGAAATCAGCACGTCAAAATTAGTTAAGGGAGACTGTGTTTGAAATTTCACGCGAAAACGCCTCGTTATGCGTGCGTAGTGTCAACACAGTGTAGGCCTAACCACAGTATCAAGAAATTGGTCAAGATGACCTTTTCTTGATATAAAACTGATATATTTGGGTTCAGCACGCCCAAATTAGTCAGTATAGCCTATCTTAAAATTTTTCAAAAAATTAGTATAAAAGGGTCGAAATTTTTAGATTTTTGTAAAAAGGGCCCCCATTATTTTTTTTTCCTATCTTTTTCTCCCCACACCACCCGTAGGTGAACAGTAACCATCAGTCGAATCCAACCTCCGTTTTCGACACCGCCGGCACCATTGGAAAGCTCTCGACGAGCTGATTCCTACGGTGGGCCGAGTCGACCGAACCGACGCCGGAGCACACCGCACGCGCCGCCCAAAGCCACCGGTGGCCGAATTTTTCAAACCGCCGTATCTCCGCCGTCCGACGTCCAAATGCCACGATTCCGGTCTCAATGGATTCATGGTGAAGTGTAGAACAAAACCCAGGCTTCATTTCACGCCAACAGCCACCGGATCGCGCCGCCCAAGGTTCACCGTCGCCGTCGCCATCGCCATCGCCGCCGTCGAATCTCGCTATTTCGGCGGAGTTGAGTTGCAAGGTCGGTATCAAAATGCTCAGAACAACATGTAGATCAAAAGCCCCAAATCAATTTTGGGCAACAACGCCGGAAAATGAGGATCCAACACCGCCGCCGTCGCTGACTTTTTGAGGGCCGATTTCCGGTGATAGGAGCCTCGATTGGTGAAATTGACACCACCAATGGGTTCCTCTTGTCGAGCTCTTCAAGATGGTGGTCGCCACTCCCATCGCCGCTGTGGTCAACACCGGTCAACGCCGGTCAACGGTGACCCGGATACCGAAAATTGAAGAATGGCCCGTTGGCCTATTTTTGACGTTCCGGACACATCCGCGGCATCGGATTTGCAAACTGGAGTTTCAAAAGTGGAGAACGATGATTCAAAGATTGTCCGATCGAGATCGAACGGTTCACCCGACCGCCGACGGGAACGATTTTCGTAGTGGTTTTGATCTCTTGATTCCTCAATTTATTATTGGAAATAATTATGTATGAATTATGGTTTACTGACTTGAGGAATTGTAAGAAAAAGGGATGAAATGTCGAAAAAGAGAATGTGTGGAAATGTGAATATTTTTACGTAAAAAGCTGAGCTTTTACGTAAAAATTAGGCCTCTGGTTTAGTACGTGGTAGGTTAGAATAGGTTAGATGGTTTTAAGGCATTTCCTAAATGCCGGAAACCCAAAAATTAAGTGGAAATGCTGCCGAAATTTCTAAAACGGCACAAAGGGGTATTTTAGGAAACGAGGGGTGAAAATGTGATCGGGATGGAAACCTGAGCCCCCTCGATAACCTAAGTCCGGGAAAGAAGGACGGACGTTTACAGGATTAGTGAACCGCCCAATTAGAAATCTCGAAATGTAAGAAAACGACCCTAGATCAGAATTGTGCCACCCGAGGGACGGGTGTGATCTAAGTATAAAATTTGGGGCGATTACATCAGTAACGGTAACCCGGCAGGCTAAATGGTCATACGGGAGGTATTCAGTCAGTTGACTGGTCGGTTAGCCAGTCAAGGACCAAGTCTGAATGGGATAGTGAGAGACAGTGATTAATTTGTCAAGTAGACAAATTAATCAAGCACGATTAAAAAAATTAGATATCAAATTTCCCAAAGTAGAGCAGTTGGGTACTGATAGGCATCGGTACCACACAATGATAAGTTTATTAGTTCCTAACAATAGAGTGACCTAAGAGCGATGTTAATTAATTTATTGGGTAAATAAATTAATTAACAATGATTAGAAAATCAAATTCTTAAGAAGAGGGTAAATAGTACCGATAAGGATCGGTACCATATAACGAGAATTTTTATTAGTCACTAATGACCACGGTGACCTAAGAGTGAATGTTAATATAATGCATTATGATTACAGGGTGGTACCTGTATTGTGACGAAGGCGAGAGTATAAACTGTCTGCTGACAGGTAAGTACAACTCCGCCTACAACATGGATAAAATGAATTTAAAATGATGCTTTTCCAGTACTTTAAGTATGTATCTTGCACACGATGCTGCACAGCATATATAAGAGCATATAGTTTCACAATCGAGTAGATTGATGAAAGGACAAGTTAGAAGCCATAGATCCCTACCGCGTAGGATTGGGGACAGCTTAGAGAAGCGTATGGCTAGAACAGTTAAACAAGATGGAAATAAATAGGTGTGTCGTACCGGCTCCTTCAGTCGAAGGGGTTTCCAGTTAAAGAAAGTTAAGGCCAAAAGTTGAGCATCAGTTGATGGCTCTTCGGCATTAGTTGACCTCGGGCGTTACCGTTGGTCTGCGCGCACACGGTACTGACACATGGGCCCTAAATAGACAAGAAAAGAAAAGAGAAGTTTGAAGCATAAATGAACATAACCGGACCATGCATTAGCTATAGTTCGCTATGCTTTCTTTTTCAGTAGAGTGCATACAGTACACGATGTTTCTGTCATGCATAAAGTATGTGAAGTTTTATATTCAGTGTTATGACATGTTATGTGATGACATGATATGTGAGCTGATATGTGATATGCTTATATGGTATGTGATTTATTAAGTGATATATGTCATGCTTAGGATTTTAAGTATGTGCTATGTTTTAAACATATTTTGCGGTTAACATGTTGTACTTACTGGGCGTAAAGCTCACAGAGTGTGTTCATGCTGTAGGTAAGCATCCTATAGCGTAAACATCAAGGGACGATGATGGTGGCGGAGGCGGATGTGAGGATGAGGTTATGGATACACTGCGAGTATTCTTCCGCATAGTATGAGTAAATAATATTTGAATGGTGACAGTTAAATAATATTTTGAAAAGTAAAGATTAAACGGTATTTTGGAACAGTAAACAGTATATGTATGAGTAGCATATTTAAATAGTATCTGGTGAATAGTAATCAGATAAACAAGTATATAATTGTGTATGTATAATTGAAACCTTTATGTTTTTCGAATTCCGCATTTTAATAGTATACGTATGTGAATAGTAAATACGTACGCGTATATAAAAAAAAAAATCCCTCTGAATTTATGGTATTAAATTCAACAAGTTTAAGTATCGGTTTTAAAGAAGAAGTATAAGTAAAAGCTAAAGAAGCAAGTAATAGAGTTTACAGTGACGGTCCGGGCCGCTGAGGGCACGGGGCGTCACAGTTGGTATCAGAGCGGTTTCCTGCCATCCTACCTCACATCACCGCATGCCTGCCTCATCTGTCCAAGTAAGTTAGTTTTATTTTTTAGTCGGTAAATGTTTATCTATTGAAGATAACATTTTATAGTAATGAAACGACGAAATCTATGATGGTGAGGATAAGATGAAAAGATGCTGAGATCATTATACGAAAAATCACGACCGTGCAGTGCTAGAGAACTGCTCAGAGAAAGAACATGGATTGCTGCTCGAGTTGTACTGATCTTCAGAGTTAGTTGTCCACTAAGTTTTGAATGGCAAAAAGTACTCCTGCACTCCATTAGAATGTCAGGATTGGTTTCACATTATCAAAGTGATTCCCCGATTGTACGCTATTGACCAGGATAACTAAGTCCTGTTGGCTGTTGATATCTCTCAGGAAGATACACTCGTGTGTATCGAGATCCTTATGACCAGGATGAGCTCTTAACTGTGTCGAGTTTCGCCATACCACGATCGAGCCAATCTCTGAGAGGAGTCCAGCATCAGCCTCAGTTTCTCTTTATGGGTAAGCGGGGAGTGAAACCGCCTAAGTTCCCTAGAGTTATGGATATACGAGAATTTGTTCGTCGGACTGAAAGACTGCAGCTGATGTCCGGCGATACAGTTCTAACATATGCTGTTCGCTATAAGGAACCGATATGGACTTCTACAATACATGCCAAGACAAAAGTGGATCAAGACAGGAGAAGACCCAAAGAGAGAAAGAGACCTTGCCAAACAGAATTAGAAGAGCGATCAAGCAGGACTAGCAAGCCTTATCAAGGAGATAGTGAATGTCGAGAGAAAAGTGCTCAACCCCGGGAACCCTGCACAACCCCAAGGCATTATAGCAGTCGCCATTATGGAGGGTGACCAGGTAGAACCAGCACCCCAACTGGCTGATGAAGAGTTCATGGCCGAGCACCCGCCAGAAGTACACGAGGGCAATAGGGAGCCAATGGAGAACCCCGAACAGCCCGTATGTCTCCCGAACACCCCATGGAAGAGGAAGATGACAAGACTCTTTCCGATGCCCATCCCGATGATGAGGGAGAGGAGATCCCCGACCGCTTTAGTAATGACAAATAGATGGGGATGTACGAACCCCAAGTCATCATAGCCAGTGATGACGAGGTCCGTTTCAGCTGAGAAGAAGAGGAGAACCCAGAGGAATTCCCACTCAGTGATAGTGATGATGAGGAAATGCCTGATACTGAATCAGGATTGTCCTTCCAATAGTAGTAACCCTTCTGCGGGAATGTTAGTTATGAAAAAATATAGAGGGAAGCAGTAGCTCTCCCCCGTCAGTTGTAGCATAATGTACTTGTTGGGATCGTATAAGGGAAGTGTGTGTCACTCCCACTGAACTAGAATCTTGAATATATGTATATATATTATGTGAAATATATTATGGGATAAGTAGTAAAGCTTTGCCCTTGGGGCCAGATATAAATTTTTTCCACGGTATGAGTATGATATGACAGGAAGTGCAGGACGAATCCTAGCACTCAGACGATGTCCCAATACAATGCGGCAATTGTATTGAACATCACAGTATGAGAAAAAGAAAGATGGATATAGTGTGTATATTTATATCCATAATGTTTAAGTAAGATTGTTAAGTAAGAAAGAAAATGATATGTAATATGAGTCCCAAGTACAGAATTTAAGAGACTTATATTTTTCTTTCCCGCTGTACGATAGGGTTACATAGGAAAACATGGCAAGAACGAGAGCTTAGTTAAATCCATCATCCTGAGAGGATGAGTTGATAGCACAGATCGCAGCCATGCTAGAGATGATGGAGAACCAGCAACGGGAGCTAAACCAACTTAGGGAACAGCTGGACCAGCAACCCCAGGCACCATAGTCAGTAGAGATGCCAGCACAGGACGCTCTAGTAGCCCCAAAAACTTTGAGGGAGCAAGCAGCTCCTCCAGCTCAGAAAGCACTAGCACCCATAGTAATGGCTACTTTCGTAGCAGCAATTGTTTTCTGCCAATCCCTAGGGAAGGCGACTTGTATGAGAGATTCCGACGCATGAAAGCGTCAGAATTCTTAGGAATCACCATCCCTATAGAGGCCGATGATTGGCTAACGGATATCCAAGTAATCTTGGATTTTATAGGGTTAATAGATAGAGAGAGAAAGTGATGTACGCACCCTTCACCCTGCGTAATGAGGCGCGTTAGTGGTGGAAGATGGTAACCATTAGGAGGAACATCAGAGAGATGAGCTGGAGCGATTTCATTGAGGAATTCAAGGAGATGTACTTCAACGAGGAAGCACTAGTAGCGCAGTAAGACGAGTTCGACAACCTGCACCAAGGTAGTATGACTGTTATGGAGGCAGTCAAGAAGTTTGAGCAGTTGGCTCAACTTTGTCCAGATTTGGTACCGACCAAAAGGAGAGAGTCAGACGAATGCTGAAGATGTTCTGAACAGAAATCACAGTTTAGGTCTGTAGCAGAAGCCACGGACCAGCGACACTAACAGAATGTGTCAGCAAGACTATCTGAGCTGAGTACTGGTCGGTTTATGATAAGGAGCGAAAGGCCTAGAATTTTAAGGCACGAAAGGAAGAGAAAACGCAAGCCGAGTAGGCTCAGGAGAAGCAGAACCCCGAGTCATAATACAGAGGGTAGAATGTGGGAACCGGCTAGAATAGTAGGCATTCCCATAACAACAACAAGAGAAAAGGGGAATTAAGGCAATCAAGATTTACAGAAGAATTTCCCCAGAAGAGAGTCGACCAGGAAGGAATGACAGCCAATACCCGACGTGCACGAGATGCGGAAAGAGGCACCCAGGAGAATGCAAGCAGAAAGCAAGTGGTTGTTTCATCTGTGGCAAGGAAGGCCACTATGCCAAAATAAAAATTGCCACTCCAACCTGCAGAATCGACAGAATCAACCCCGCACTGGGAATAATCAACTTCACACCAACCAGACCAGGATCGAAGACCCTTCAATCACACAAGGTATACTGAAAGCTTCAGACAGCTAAGTGATAATCTATGCTTACACTAGGAATGACGTTGAAGCTGTAACTTCTGCAATGGTGACAGGCCAGCTTTCTATCGCCAACTTTGATGCGTTAGTTCTACTTGATTTTGGAGCCACCTATTCGTTACATCATCAGTTCTGCCAAAAAAAAAAAGCCTAGGACACAATGTTGTCATAAACTGTTGGAGGCGGAAAATCGTTTTCGAACCAATCGGATGTGAAAAGTTCATCTAAAAGGGTTTGTCGCCAGAGCAACCAAAGATGATGATATCAGCAGTGAAGGCTCGCGAGATGCTATCCAGTGGATGCACGGACTTCCTAGTATACGTAGCAGATAAGACTCAAGGAATAGAGATAGGACCCGACAACGTACCGATAGTCAGGGAATTCATGGAGATATTTCCAGAAGATCTTGCAGGACTCCAACCAGAGCGCGGGATCTCGTTCGAGACTGAACGTCTACTAGAATCAGCCCCATCTTTGAGGCCCCCTACGGAATGGGCCCTATAGAACTAAAGGAGCTCCAAGTCCAGCTAAAGGACTAAATAAATAAGGGATTCATTCGACAGAGCTGTTCACCCTGGAGAGCACCCATACCATTCGTGAAGAAGAAAGATGGACCACTGAGAATGTGCATCGACTACAGAGCGTTGAACAGGATTACGATTAAGAACAAGCATCTGTTGCCGCGAGTTGATGATCTATTTGATTAGCTCAGAGATGATGCAATGTCCTCAAAGATCGATCTACGTTCAGGGTACCATCAACTGCGAATCAGGAAAGAAGATGTACCCAAAACAGCCTTTCAAACGCGGTACGGACATTACGAGTTTCTGTTCATGTCGCTCAGATTAACGGACGCACCAGAAACTTTCATGAACTGGATGAACTGCATGTTCAAGGACTATTTGGATAAGTTTGTTATTGTGTTCATCGATGACATACTTATACACTCTAAGACGAAGGAAGAGCACGAAGAGCACTTAATTATCATTTTGCGTATGCAACAGGACCATCAGTTATACACCAAGTTCTCCAAGTACGAGTTTTGGCTGGAGAAGGTCCATTTCCTAGGCCACGTAGTCCCCAAGGAAGGAGTATCTGTGGACCCAATGAAAATTGATGCAGTTAGCGCGTGGCCAGCTCAGAGGAACGTAACGGGAATTCACAGTTTCTTTAAACTAATAGGATATTACCTACACTTAGTCGAAGGCTACTCAAAGTTAGCTGCTTCGCTCACAGCGCTCACCAAGAAGGGAAAGAGGTATAAGTGAATCGACAAGTGTGAGGAAAGCTTTCAAGAGCTGAAATGAAGACTCATAAGCACTCCAATGCTGACCATTTCAAATGTTGGTCAGGGAAGCTTTGTGATTCTAGCGCCGCATCTAAAACCAAGTTGGAAACTGTGTTGATGCAGAGTGGTAGAGTAGTCACGTATGCTTCACGACAACTCAAAAACCTTGAGAAGAGCTACCCAACGCGTGATCTGGAGCTAGTAGCGATAGTTTTTACGATAAAAGCATGGAGGCACTACCTGTACGGAGTCACGTGCGAGATTTACATCGACCACTAGAGTCTCAAATGTATCTTCACGCAGAAAGAGCTCAACATGAGGCAGCGTAGATGGCTAGAGTTGGTAAGGATTACGACCGTGAGATCCTATACCATCCGCGGAAAGCCAATAAAGTGGTTAATGCGTAGAGTTAGAAGCATATTACTATGCCTATGAATATTAGTGCCTTGTCAGGAGCGCTACAAAGGAGCTATGCGACAACGAGATCAAGATTTTGATAGGGAGATTGTCTGACATGACCCTCCAATCGACGCTCCAAGAAGAGATCAAGATCGGTCAAGGTTTCGATTTGTCCCTGCTCAAGTCCAGAAAGGAAGCTATAGAGGACAAGGGTTCAGAGTTTAAGATCCTTAAGGATGACATACTCTACTACAGAGATAGAGTGTGTGTTCTGAAAGATGAAGAACTCAAGAAACGAATCCTTTTGGAACCTTACGAGACGTCATATTCCATACATCCGATAGCGAATAAGATGTACAAGTACCTGAAGGAAAGCTTTTGGTGGCCTGAAATGAAGAATGACATTGTCGAGTTCATTGCCAGATACCTTACGTGTCAGAAGGTTAAGGCAGAACACCAGTGCCCAGCAGGATAATCGTAGAAAATTAAGCTACCCGAGTGGAAATAGGACCAGATTACGCTGAATTTCGTAGTCGGACTGCCGAAGACGTCAAACGATAATGACGCAATCTGGGTGATTGTAAACAGACTGATGAAATCAGTTAATTTTTTTTTTTTGCAATAAAAGTTAGCTACTTGGTGGAACGACTAGCAGAATCCATGCGGCACAGTTCGTGAAACGGCACGGAGTACCAGAGTCGATCGTCTCAGATCGTAGTGGATGCTTTACCTCCAGATTTTGGCAAAGCATTTAAGCCGCATTACGGTCCAAATGAGAGTTCAGCACAACATTTAATCCTCAGAAGTCTGAGAGGACCATACAGATGTTAGAGGACATGTTGAGACCTACGTCCTAGACTTCAAAGGAAATTGGAATCAGAAGCTACCATTGAGCGAGTTCTCATACAACAGCAACTACCATTCCTAGATAGGAATGGCACCGTACGAGACACATTGTGGAAGGAAATGCAGATCTCTGGCTCATTAGTATGAGTTTGGAGAGAAACGACTAGTTAGCTCAAACATCATCAAGAATACCATGGCAGACGTGAAGCTGATACGAGAAACGTTAGATACAGCGCATAGTCGACAGAAAAATTTTGACGATAAGCGCTATAGACCCCTCGAGTTTCAAGTAGGAGACTCGGTTTTTTTTTTCAAGGTGGCACCCATGAAAGGGGTGATGCACTTTGAAAAGAAAGGAAAGCTCCGTCCTAGGTATATAGGACCCTCAAGATAATAGAGAAAGTTGGGAAGGTGGCTTATAGACTAACGCTTCCTCCCGAGTTAGCTATAGTGCACAACATCTTTCACGTCTTGATGCGGAAGAAGTACATGCCAAACAGCTCCCATGTTCTTAGCCAAGAATCCGTTGTAGTATACGCTGATCCGACGTACGAGGAGAGACCCGTGCCGATCCTAGTTAGAAAGGAGAGAGTACTTAGGAATGAAGTATACTGCTAGTAAAAGTGTTGTGACAGAATCATAGTGTTGAGGAAGCCAAATGAGAATGGGAAGAAGACATGAGAAGAGACTTCCTGAAATTATTCTAATTTTCGAGGACGAAAATTTTGTAAGGGGGGTAGGTTGTAATGACTGCCATTTTCATGACACCTACTTACCATGTAATAAGTCATTAAGGAATAAAATGGACATAATTTAATGTCTTTTAGTACAATTTCAGTAACACAGTCAGGTACACAGCCGTGTGAGTGACCGTGTGCCATTCGGACTGTGTATCTATTAATAGCCGTGTGAGTGTACATAGTCGTGTAGTGTAACACGGTCAAGTACACGATCGTGTAAGAGGCTGTGTACCGCTCAGATAGATGAAGGTATTTCAAAGACATGGCCGTGTTGAGTAGTCTCAACTAGTACATGCCCGTGTCTAAAATGTACACGCCCGTGTTCCGTTGCACACGCACGTGTAAGAGTCTGTGTAGAAGGCTGTGTAATGAGCCGAGAGCCACTGTAATGACTCTCATGAATTATGAAACTTAATTACTGTGTAATGATGTAATTAAGTTAATAAGCACAGTGTGCTTTTCAGTTGAATGAATTAAACAGGAATAGTAACGTTTAATTACTATTCATGCAGTGAAAGGGGCAACCGACAGTGAAATCGGTCCACCCTATTATGTGAGTATGTGTTGAGACACGCAATATCAAGAAACCGGTCTAGACGACCATTTCATGATACAGAACTGATGAGCTAGTCATCAGTACGCTCAGACTGGTCATCTGAGCGCAGTAGTGATAATTGCCCTAATAGATGTACAGTATCGAGAAAAGTGGTCTAGATGACCTCTTCTCGCCCAGAGACTGATAAAATCAAAGTCAGAACGCTCAGATTAGTCAGTCAGATAGTGAAAAGTGAACAGTAAATAGTGATTAGTGAATAGTGAGAAACGCAGTGTCAGGTTAGTGGCCAAGACGGCCTTAATCTGGCATAAAATTGACATATTAATAGTCAGCAGGCTCAATCTGGTCAATTGAGCATAAAATGTAGATTTTGTTTAAAAGATACGCAGTATCGGGATGAGGGTCAAGACGACCTTTTCCCGTCCCGAAACTGATATATTTAGACTCAGGACGCCTAAATTAGTCAATCGGGCACCTAACACGTTTTTCGAGACAGGGTCATGCAGATCCCGAAAACTGGTCTAGAAGACCTCAGATGGATGTAAAACTGATAAATTTGAAATCAGCACATCCAAATTAGTTAAGGGAGACTGTGTTTGAAATTTCACGTGAAAACACTTCGTTATGCGTGCGTAGTGTCAACACAGTGTAGGCCTAACCACAGTATCAAGAAATTGGTCAAGATGACCTTTTCTTGATATAAAACTGATATATTTGGGTTCAGCATGCCCAAATTAGTTAATATAGCCTATCTTAAAATGTTTCAAAAAATTAGTATAAAGGGGTCGAAATTTTTAGATTTTTGTAAAAAGGGCCCCCATTATTTTTTTTTCCTATCTTTTTCTCCCCACACCAGCCGTAGGTGAACAGTAACCATCAGTCGAATCCGACCTCCATTTTCGACACCGTCGGCACCATTGGAAAGCTCTCGACGAGCTGATTCCTACGGTGGGCCGAGTCGACCGAACCGACGTCGGAGCACGCCGCACGCGCCGCCCAAAGCCGCCGGTGGCCGAATTTTTCAAACCGCCGTATCTCCGCCGTCCGACGTCCAAATGCCACGATTCCGATCCCAATGGATTTGTGGTGAAGAGTAGAACAAAACCTAGGCTTCATTTCACGTCAAAAGCCGCCGGATCTCGCCGCCCAAGGTTTGCCGTCGCCGTCACCGTGGCCATCGCCGCAGTCGAATCTCGCTATTCCGGCGGAGTTGAGTTGCAAGGTCAGTATCAAAATGCTCAGAACAACACGTAGATCAAAAGCCCCAAATCAATTTTGGGCAACAACGCCGGAAAATGAGGATCCAACACCGCCGCCGTCGCCGACTTTTTGAGGGCCGATTTCCGGTGATAGGAGCCTCGATTGGTGAAATTGACACCACCAATGGGTTCCTCTTGTCGAGCTCTTCAAGATGGTGGTCGCCACTCCCATCGCCGCCGTGGTCAACGGCGGTCAACGACCGGTCAACGGTAGTCAACGCCGGTCAATGGCGACCCGGATACCGAAAATTGAAGAATGGCCCGTTGGCCTATTTTTGACGTTCCGGACACATCCGCGGCATCGGATTTGCAAACTGGAGTTTCAAAAGTGGAGAACGATGATTCAAAGATTGTGCGATCGAGATCGAACGGTTCACCCGACCGCCGACGGGAACGATTTTCGTAGTGGTTTTGATCTCTTGATTCCTCAATTTATTATTGGAAATAATTATGTATGAATTATGGTTTACTGACTTGAGGAATTGTAAGAAAAAGGGATGAAATGTCGAAAAAGAGAATGTGAGGAAATGTGAATATTTTTACGTAAAAAGTTGAGCTTTTACGTAAAAATTAGGCCTCTGGTTTAGTACGTGGCAGGTTAGAATAGGTTAGATGGTTTTGAGGCATTTCCTAAATGCCGGAAACCCAAAAATTAAGCGGAAATGCTGCCGAAATTTCTAAAACGGCACAAAGGGGTATTTTACGAAACGAGGGGTGAAAATATGATCAGGATGGAAACCTGAGCCCCCTCGATGACCTAGGTCTGGGAAAGAAGGACGGACGTTTACAGGATTAGTGAACCGCCCAATTAGAAATCTCGAAATGTAAGAAAACGACCCTAGATCAGAATAGTGCCACCCGAGGGACGGGTGTGATCTAAGTATAAAATTTGGGGCGATTACATCGGTAACGGTAACCCGACAGGCTAAATGGTCATACGGGAGGTATTCAGTCAGTTGACTGGTCGGTTAGCCAGTCAAGGACCAAGTCTGAATGGGATAGTGAGAGACAGTGATTAATTTGTCAAGTAGACAAATTAATCAAGCACGATTAAAAAAATTAGATATCAAATTTCCCAAAGTAGAGCAGTTGGGTACCGATAGGCATCGGTACCACACAACGATAAGTTTATTAGTTCCTAATGATAGAGTGACCTAAGAGCGATGTTAATTAATTTATTGGGTAAATAAATTAATTAACAATGATTAGAAAATCAAATTCTTAAGAAGAGGACAAATAGTACTGATAAGGATCGGTACCATATAACGAGAATTTTTATTAGTCACTAATGACCACGGTGACCTAAGAGTGAATGTTAATGTAATGGATTATGATTACAGGGAGGTACCTGTATTGTGACGAAGGCGAGAGTATAAACTGTCTGCTGACAGGTAAGTACAACTCCGCCTACAGCATGGATAAAATGAATTTAAAATGATGCTTTTCCAGTACTTTAAGTATGTATCTTGCACACGATGCTGCACAACATATATAAGAGCATATAGTTTCACAATCGAGTAGATTGATGAAAGAACAAGTTAGAAGCCATAGATCCCTATCGCGTAGGATTGGGGACAGCTTAGAGAAGCGTATGGCTAGAACAGTTAAACAAGATGGAAATAAATAGGTGTGTCGTACCGGCTCCTTCAGTCGAAGGGGTTTCCAGTTAAAGAAAGTTAAGGCCAAAAGTTGAGCATCAGTTGATGGCTCTTCGGCATTAGTTGACCTCGGGCGTTACCGTTGGTTTGCGCACACACGGTACTGACACATGGGCCCTGAATAGACAAGAAAAGAAAAGAGAAGAGAAGTTTGAAGCATAAATGAACATAACCAGACCATGCATTAGTTATAGTTCGCTATGCTTTCTTTTTCAGTAGAGTGCATACAGTACACGATGTTTCTATCATGCATAAAGTATGTGAAGTTTTATATTCAGTGTTATGACATGTTATGTGATGGCATGATATGTGAGCTGATATGTGATATGCTTATATGGTATGTGATTTATTAAGTGATATATGTCATGCTTAGGATTTTAAGTATGTGCTATGTTTTAAACATGTTTTGCGGTTAACATGTTGTACTTATTGGGCGTAAAGCTCACAGAGTGTGTTCATACTGTAGGTAAGCATCCTATAGCGTAAACATCAAGGGACGATGATGATGGCAGAGGCGGATGTGAGGATGAGGTTATGGATACACCGCGAGTATTCTTCCGCACAGTATGAGTAAATAATATTTGAATGGTGACAGTTAAATAATATTTTGAAAAGTAAAGGTTAAACGGTATTTTGGAACAGTAAACAGTATATGTATGAGTAGTATATTTAAATAGTATCTGGTGAATAGTAATCAGATAAACAAGTATATAATTGTGTATGTATAATTGAAACCTTTATTTTTTTCAAATTCCGCATTTTAATAGTATACGTATGTGAATAGTAAATACGTACGCGTATATAAAAAAAATCCCTCTGAATTTATGGTATTAAATTCAACAAGTTTAAGTATCGGTGTTAAAGAAGAAGTATAAGTAAAAGCTAAAGAAGCAAGTAATAGAGTTTACAGTGACGGTCCGGGCCGCTGAGGGCACGGGGCGTCACAACACCAACCGTAAACCCGCTCTGATACCAACTGTGGCGGCCCGCCCCTTGTAGAGACCATACAATACTATTACAGATTAGCTTTATCACTAACTGCGATAGATTGTACTCTCATGGGTCGCCGGCTAATCTCTTTCTCTTTAAATCATGACGTTTTTTGGGAAATTTTTTTTTCTTTAAACATCATGTAAAACATTCCCACTATTTACTTTGTTGGCAAGTACAAAGTAATTTACATAATACAGTACTTTCGTAAAATATAAAATTATAAAAGAACTATTTCTTTTTTTTTCCTTCTCTTTTACATAATACAAGTACAAAGGAATGCTGGTACGCCAAAAATTGGTTTCATTACCAACTTTTTAAAATTCTAACCCGGTGACTTCATATTGCCCCGTGGTTAGGAATGGTTCACATTTTAATTTTAGGTGAGTGAGCTTCATTAACCTCGCTCTAGTGCCCGAAGCACAATTAACAATGTGTCCATTCTCAATAATGCCCGTAACACATTACGTCTCTCTCTGTACTCTATAATAGTGCCCGTAGCACATATGTACCTAACTTATAGTTAGTACATCAAAGTTAGCAACAATAATACTATATGTTGCAGACAGGTAAATGTCTGAACTTACCTTATCAATCTCTTCCCTTTTTCTCTCTTGGATCTTTGATCGCCCTCCTTGTAGGTCGATTTTTGGATCCTACAGACAAAACCTTGTCTGTTAATTTCATTTCCATTTACAGCTTTTATTTTTCATTAAAAAGCTTAAATAAGACCTATTTATAACTTTTTAGGTTTTATTTACCATTTTCCCCATTTTTCTCAACTTCTGTAAAATTACGATTTTACCCCTATATTTTGGCAAAATTACAATTATGCTCCCGACGGAATTTTCTCGATCCAGACTGCATTTTTGACTCTCAGGAACTTTTCTGACTCTTTTGTAATCATTACAGGGTTCGTTTCTATTTTATTTCCATTTTTCACTTTCCCGACCCTCGGGAAGCACTATTCCGACCCTTACGTCGGTTTAGTGATTTTCTATCATTTTGGAGCCTCAAATGGACGTTTCACTAGTATTTAAAACGTTCATCTAGACATTCCCGATCTAGGTCTCCGAGGCTCAGATTTTCCGTACCCAACTAGGATCTTTATTTCGTTTCCAAAAATGCCCCCCCTCGGGGTCGGTTTTTCAGTTTCACTCGCGTTTTACATTTTTAAGGAGACGGGTTACTATTCACAAACCACCCTTAGGTTTTCCTTATTCAATTTTCCGTTAGGGACTCGGGTTTCTAACCCGACCCTAAACTTTTATTTTTAATTCTCTTTTTACCCCAAATGCCGTTTTCGAAATTTTGGCAGCATTTCGGCGTAAATTTAAGGTTACCGGCGTTAGGTATGCCTCGAACCATATGTACCTGCCACGTACTATACCACAAACCTATTTTATGTAAAAGTTTTCCAAACTTTTACATAAAAGCTCACAAAATTCAATTCTCATTTTGAACCACATTACACAAAATTTTCTCTCAATTTTACCTTTGGTTTTTGGCCACGGTTTTCATAATCAAAACCTAACCAAAACTTCTCAATTTTTTTCAACCAAATGTTAGGCTATTCCAATGTCATTTTCTAACACATTTTCAAGCCAATTTCAATGCATTTTTCAACACAATTCCTAGGGTTTTTAACCTTTACAACCCACGGCCAAATTAAGAGAAACATACACCAAATTTTTTTTGTTTCATGCTTTCAATCACAAATCCATCATTTCCATAATAAATTGCATGATTTAAATCATCCAAACATCAAATAAATCATGCCAAAATTTTTTTCCAAACCCTAATTAACCCACGGCCTTTTAGGGTTATTTCACACCAAATTTTTTTTCAAGCTTTCCATCATACAAATTATGCTTTACATTAAACCAAAATATGATTTAAAACATGTTAACACTTAAACCACAAAAATATCTCATTGACTACTCTTGGTAACCCATGGTTTTACCCTTGGAAAACAAACCAAAATTTGGTTTTTCTTTAAACCAAAATTTGGTTTTTCTTTAAACCAAATGCATGGTTTTCCTCCTAATTACACCCTTAACAAAACCCAAGCACCAAATCAATCAAAATAAACCAAAAATTTTCCATCCTTTACACTATTCATTTCATGGATTTTTGGAAGAAAAATCAAGAAAAGTTTCAAACCAAGGAAAGTTACCTTGTTCACCTGCTTCCTTAGACTTCAATGAAAGGTTTGACACCAATTTTGTGAAGTAAACTTGAAGAATTCACTTGGTTTCTCTTGGGTTGCTCACGTACTCACCATGAAACACTTAGAAAAAATTTTTGTTCTTTGTTTCCACGTGAATAAGCTTCGGTCCTTTTTGTTCCCAATTTTGCCGACTTATGCAACAAAGAAGCCAATTAATTTGGCTTTCAACCAATCAAAAATCACCACCTTTCAAGCCTAATTCTTTCCAAATTTTTCAAAAATTAAAATGGTAGAATTTTGGCCAAATCTTGGCCTTTAGATCAAAAAGCAAACTAGTCTTGGCCATTAATGCCACCAACCACCATTTTTCTTTCATTTATTAAATGGATTTATGATGTCATAAATGCAAAGTAAACTTTGACTTTTACTTTTACTATTCACATTAATTCGACTACTTTTTGACCGATACTGGTTCGATCCGAAGTTTTCCTGAAATCTTCCCGGCGGGTTCCTGAGGTCTCCTGTGTAGTCGGATCAATTTAAACTACTTTCGTTTGATCAAAATCAATCCAGGAAGTTTTCCATCTTTTACTGCCCGGTTAGGGTTTTCAATGCCGTTTTTGGCACCGTTCCGCCCATTTCAACTCAGTGAATTTTTCCAACACTGAATTTTTACTCGTCAGTATTGTTAGAAAATTTTATTGTATTCTAAACAATATAAATACATTTATTTCACTCTTTAAATAGTACAAATTGTTATATACATACATTTGTATATTTTCTTCCGAGAATGCCTAAATTTCCCGGTTGTCACAGTTCAGGCCAGAAATTGCTGCATTGGTAGATACTGGTCAGGTACCGCCTACTTCTGTAGCAAATTGTGTTAGTCGGGCCATAAGAGCTGAGTTTCACGTAGCCCAACAGAAAGAGGAAAGAAAAAAGCACTGGGAGGCTAAGAAGAAGGAGAGGGCTTTGGCTAAGTCTACACAAGTTGGTCAATCGAGTAAGCCAAACCAGAATGCTAAACCAAGCCAAGGCAATAATCAAGGATCCCAGTAAAACAAGAGAAAAGGCAATTTTTTTGGAAATCGCCAGGGAAATAATCGAAACCAGCAGCGAAGAACAGCTGGTAATGCGGAATCCAATGTACAAAATTGTCCTACATGCGGGAAGAGACATTCTGGGCAATGCAGATATGGGCCACTTGTTTGCTATGAATGTGGAAAGGAAGGTCATTATGCCAGGAACTGTCCAAACAATAGGCAGAGTGGACAAGGCACTTCCCAACCGCACCAGACACGCCCACAAGCTCATTCCCTTTAGGCCAGAGTTGAAGAGTCTCCAGTAAGGCCGCAACACCAGGAGCGTGTGCCACGTGCTGATACTCGTGTGATGGCCTACAGCAAAGAGGATGCAGAGGCAGGAACATCGAATGTAGTGACAGGTCAGCTTACTGTCGCTAGTCATGTAACCTCTGTACTATTCGATTCCGGTGCTACGCATTCTTTTGTTTCCTATGAATTTGCTGACAAGATAGGACTTCCTAAGGACTATATGGGAAGAGTCTTTAAGACAGCTTTACCCTCTGGGGAAATATTGTTTCCAATTTCTGGCTACCTCATGTACCAGTATATGTGGCAAATAGGGAACTATATGCTGAGTTGATCGTAATGAAGATCATGGATTACGATGTGATTCTAGGCATGGATTTCCTAGGGAGATACCGAGCTACAATCGACTACCGAAATCAAAAGATAGTATTCCAACCCGAGGAAGAAGAGAGTTTCGAGTACGTCGATGCTTCTCAAAAACCCAGGAAGAGGATGATCAGTTCGCTGAGAGCAAGCAAGCTGATAGCCAGTGGTTGTATGGGATATCTGGCATATGTGGTGTGTTAGGAAATGCCCTAAGTATTAGAGACATTTTTGATGTATTCATTTTGAACTGGATAATAAAATTATATATAGAGGTTATTCATTACATTGCTATCTGTCCTCGTCTTATTTACATGTTAAAGTAAATGTAAGCAAATATGGCTCACTGACTGCTTGTGTTAAAACTGTTAGAACGTTGCATGTAATGGACTTTTGTATGCGAGAAGACAATGTTCTAAAGTTAGCAGTCTAAACTATGGTCTGTAGTCTATGGGGTTAGACCGAGCATCTAACTCATGTTAAGACTATTATGTTGTCTAAAGCCTTAGAGGGGACGGTCTGTCTTGACTGTCTGGAGCTGGACTCCCAAGTAGAGACATGGATATGTTGCTTGGTGGTGACATATTAGACCAGGACTAAAGTGTGGTTGATCTACGTAGTCCGCTATGAGTGGATCAATCTGCTTTTGACGTTCATTGTGCAATAACCTTAATCCTGAGTAAATGAACTACTTCATTTATATGACTTGTGTACTTTGATGTTCCAATGGCTAAAGCGTCTCAGAGGTAGTAAGCTTATAGACCGGCTCGTTGGGTGCATGACTTGTATACGATGAAGGGTTTGTTTGCAGATAACGGAATCATAGCTCTGAGGAGTTAAAGGTATCCTCTTAAAGGCATTATACTGAATGTGAAAATGGACAAGGCCTTGGGTCGTCTGCTGGGCGGATGACTTCTTATTCACATATGGTGAATAATCATTTTCTTGATTCGGTAGTATAATGGAACTTTAAGATAGCTTGATCAGTAGGATTAAACGGATTTTGACCTAAGGCTGATCATGGATATCATATGAGGGTTTTGCATATATGACAAGGTCATTGGATGGTAGCTCGTCACAGGCTTACGTAATACGGTATATAATTGGGAGTTCAGTTTCAGGTTTATAGTGGTGTGACTCTGAAATTAGTGATCATATGATTGAGTTGTTCGGTACAGAATGATGATCATATGGAATCACGGGAGCCCGATTATATATGTCCAATCAATCCCTCTACTAGCTCCACATAATTCCTTAATGTTTGGCAAATTGATTTGTGTATGCTATTGGCTAGTTTATTATGCATGGATGGTGATGACACAGGATTAGGATGGTAGACAAGATTCTCTCCGGTTGGATTCAGATTTTGTTTTGGATAATAGAGTACACAATTATTCGAACTCCAAATAAAGTTGCCATGATTTTATTTGAGATTGGATTGGAGTTGTAGAAAATTATCCATGAGAACAAGAATATGAAACACAACCGTTTTTGTGGAATTTGAAATTTGAATTTTGAAATTTGAAATTTGAATTTTGAATTTGAAATTTGAATTTGAAATTTGAATTTGAAATTCGAATTTGAAATTTGAATTTGAAATTTGAAATTTGAAATTTGAATTTGAAATTTGAATTTGAAATTTGAAATTCAAATTTTGAATCACAGTCTAAGTAGGATTCGAATTTGTTGTGGAAAATCCACAAGGTTTGAAATTCGAATTTGAGTTGGATTTGGAGAGGATAATCTTATTAGAATCCTACTTGAATTTTGAATCCAAATCCCAACAAAAGTGGGCGAATTTTTGGAGGATAATCCTCAATGGAAAATTCGGTTTTTTGTGGATAAGATTCAAGGGAAAATTCAAGTTTCAATCCTAGTTGAATTTGGATTCTCTCCTTCCCTAAAAGTGGCCGAAATTTTGGAGCCTTAATCTTAGGAAATTCGGTTATTTTTGGAAAAGGTTGAGATGAGATTTAGCTTGAAAAATCCTAGTGGAATTTTGATTCTTCCTTATCCTAAAAGTGGCCGAAAATTTGGAGAAGATTTTCTCCTAAAGATTTCAGATTTTTTGGTTGAAAAAGGGAGATAAAATTCTAGTTAAAATCTTGTTTAGATTTGGATTGGATTTGTCCTAGGAAAACCGAATTTAATTGTGGAGATTCTCCCTTGGAAAATTCGGATTTTTTGGTTTGGATAAGGGAGAAAATCTTTTCCTAGTCCAATTCAAATTCAGAGAATCACCTTATGCAGGTCTATAAATAGAGGTCCTGCCACTCCAGTTCTCTCAGACCACAGACTCTCAGGTGAGCAGGCTTATTGTTGCACAGCTCATCGTGACAATAAAGTTCTTTAGAGATCTGGGTGGTCGGAAGAAGACTAGCAGTGCTAGCATACCGATCGAGGTTCAGAGTGCCCACACACTCAGCCATTCGGGAATTGGAGAATAGTAGAGAAGGCTAGTTGGTTGAAGCCTCCGGTCACTCTCCTCCTGTTCATTGGCGTCCTTGAGGTATGAGTTTTAATTGTTGTTGATTTATTGTATATGGCATCATGAGATATTTAACGATCTAAAAATTTTTATTGTTCCGCTGCGCCACTCTAATACGTTTTTACCGATTTATTTTCCTACAATTGGTATCAGAGCCATCTCATGACTATGCCATGTACATAAATTAGACAATTACTTAGTCTTTTTATTTATGTATGGATTTGATATTTAGAGAGTGGCATTCTAGGGTTCCTTTATGTTGTTATCATGTATTATGTATAAAGTATGTGGTTATTTTAATTTTTTGAATTATTATAAGCATGCTTGATTATACCGGTTATGGTTCCTTAGAATTTAGAAAAATTGTATCTAGGAATTTTTATGTAACCATTGGAGCAGTTTAATGAACATTGTAATTTTCCCATGGATTTTATTTTGTCTCTTAGAATTTTTATGGATAGAATTTTGTACACCGGAAACGGTATAGAAATTTTTTTTATGTAATTATTCTTGGAGGAGATTGAAGATTGAAGACCGAATTTATTTTTTCCCAAAAGTTAAATTTCATTTAAAGATTGAAATTTTGATTGTGTGGAAAATTTCAATTTAATTAGGATTCAAATTAATTTTTGGAGATCCTAATAGGTAAATTGGAATATGGCACGAAAATCGAGACACGACCCCTCGGGATAGGCCGACGGGCCTTGGTGGGGCTGCGGCAGCCCCTCTGCAGGCAAACATCACCCACGGCTGCAGGCTTGGCCTGCAGCTAAGGGTGGCGCAGCCTGCCCAAGGCCGGCCGCAGCCTGGGCATGCAGCCACTGGCTGCAGGCGCTGCCTGCAGCCTACCGGCTGCCGGCTGCCGCGCCCAGCCTTGGCGTGCAGCCTGGCGCTGCAAGCTTGGCCTGCAGCCCGGCAGGCTGCACAAGGGGCGGCCGTGGGCTGCCAGCCCCTCCGGGGTTGGTGGCTGCCCACGGCGGCTGCCGCCTACGGGGGCGGCGGTCCGACGGTCCCAAAATCAGAAAATTTTGATTTTTAAATTTGAGATTTAATTTTAAATCATGTTTAAAAATATGTAATTAAAAATTTGAAATTTTTGAAATTACATATTATTACACATGATGTTTTAAAATTGCTTAAAATTCAAATTTGAAATTGAAATTTGAAATTTAAATTTAAATTTTGGGAGATTTAAATTTTAAATAATTCTTGGGATGAGAAATAAATGGAGAGGCTACATAAAGATGGATACAAGAAGACGGAACAAAATTCAAGACCCAAAGAATGCTTTGGATGGAATTTTGTAATCTTTATTTTCTTTGTTCTAGGATGGAACCATGGCTTGGTTATTCTGTCAATTATTTTTCTGTGATATGTCATGGATGTATAAATATGTATTGATGGATGTTTTGTATGCATATTTGATAACATGTCATATAGGATAGGTGAGTGCCGCTCATACTATATTGATCATACATAATTTGTCAAAACTTGCATGTTTTTCAAAATATTGAGTGGGAGAGGATTTCAAACAAAACCCACGGCCTCCATTGTTGATCCATATGTGAAAGCATGGTAACGCCTCGCGTCAGTTCTGACCTGACCACACCCCTCGGTAGGTGTTTACCGCCGCCGGTATACTAGATTGGATCTCCTATGTGGAAAACGTGTTCGGGTGCGATCCTATTCATGACCACCCCTCGGTGGCTTGGTAGGACGTGGATCGGGCTACGTAAACAATGGTTATACACTCAAGACTCGTTTAGTTATTAACCTTCCCTAGAAGCTCTGTTAACTAAACTGGTGGCCAAATAAGCGGTTATTAATATATGTCTTAACCTTGGAGGATTTAAGATAACATATATTAATTGGACGGGGTCCATGTTCCGGCTATTTGTTCTCATGACCACCCCTCGGTGGCTTGGGGCAATAGGTGCTGAGAATTACCGTTGCAATGCTACATGTTTTTTCAAGTTTCATGTAGGAACATACTTGTATGTTTTTATTTGCTAAATTATCTGTATATTTGCTTGGGCTTTGTAATGATGTCTAGTATAATTTTATTTCAGTTCAAAATGTCACCGACACCCCTCATTTCGATACTTACTGAAAATAAGTTGAATGGCGATAATTATAAAGACTGGAAAAGAAATCTATTAATAGTTCTCAGCTGCGAGAGACACAAGTTCGTACTGGACGAACCATGCCCACCTGGGCCCAAACCTGACACACCACTTGAGGAGGTCCCGGTTGCCTATAATCGTTGGAGAGAATCCAATGAGATAGCTCGATGCTACATCCTTGCTAGCATGACGAGTGCTTTACAAAAGCAGCATGAGACTTATCAAGTTGCTGGGGAGATCATGGATAATCTGGAGGGCATGTTCGGAGGCCAAGAAAAATTGGCTCGACAGTCCGCTATCACCAGCATTATGAACTCCAAGCAAAAGGCGGGTACTCCGGTGAAGGACCATATGATCACTCTAATGGGATTCTTCGCTGAGGCTGCCGAGAATGGTGCTGAGTTGGACTACAACACCCAGATCGAGATGGTGTTCAAGACTCTGTCTAAAGATTTTGTGGGGTTTAAGGCCGCATACAATCTGGCGACAAAGGAGTTAGGACTAACCGAGCTCATGAAGCAACTACAGGCTTATGAGCAGATGATCAGGGATGAGGATGCGGTCCGACCTAAAGGAGAGGCCAATTTGGCGGAATCTTCCAATCCCTCACGGAAGAGGAAGAGGCCAAATAAGAAGCAAGTGGCTTCCAGTTCTTCTAATCCTCCTGTCTCTGACAAGAAGAAGAAGAAGAAGAACAAGAAGCCAAAGGACCCTAAAAAGTCCAAATGCTTCCATTGTGGGAAGGTAGGTCACTTCAAGAAGGCTTGCCGGGAATTCCTAGCCTCCAAGGGCAAGGAAGGTAAGGAACTTCATTACTTAGAAGCGTGTTTGGTGGAAGAATCGAAAGACACATGGGTCGTTGATTCGGGCGCCACTAATCATGTTTGTGTTTCTATGCAGGGGTTCGTGGATGTAATGACCGCCATTTTTATGGCACCTACTTACCATGTAATAAGTCATTAAGGAATAAAATGGACATAATTTAATGTCTTTTAGTGCAAATTTAAGAAACACGGTCAAGTACATGAGCGTGTAAGAGGCTGTGTACTGCTCAGATAGATGAATGTATTTCAAAGACATGGCCGTGTTGAGTAGTCTCAATTAGTACATGCCCGTGTCTGAAATGTACAGGCCCGTGTTGCGTTGCACATGCACGTGTAAGAGTCTGTGTAGAAGGTTGTGTAATGAGTCGAGAGCCACTATAATGACTCTCATGAATTATGAAACTTAATTACTATGTAATGATGTAATTAAGTTAATAAGCACAGTGTGCTTTTCAGTTGAATGAATTAAACAGGAATAGTAACGTTTAATTACTATTCATGCAGTGAAAGGGGTAATCGACAGTGAAATCGGTCCACCCTATTATGTGAGTATGCGTTGAGACACGCAATATCAAGAAACCGGTCTAGACGACCATTTCATGATACAGAACTGATGAGCTAGTCATCAGTACGCTCAGACTGGTCATCTGAGCGCAGCAGTGATAATTGCCCTAATAGATGTACAGTATCGAGAAAAGTGGTCTAGATGACCTCTTCTCGCCCATAGACTGACAAAATCAAAGTCAGAACGCTCAGATTAGTCAGTCATATAGTGAACAGTGAATAGTGAATAGTGAATAGTGAGAAACGCAGTGTCAGGTTAGTGGCCAAGACGGCCTTAATCTGGCACAAAACTGATATATTAATAGTCAGCAGGCTCAATCTGGTCAATTGAGCATAAAATGTAGATTTTGTTTAAGGGATACACCGTATCGGGATGAGGGTCAAGACGACCTTTTCTCGCCCTGAAACTGATATATTTAGACTCAGGACGCCCAAATTAGTCAATCGGGCACCTGACACGTTTTTCGAGACGGGGTCATGCAGATCCTGAAAACTGGTCCAGAAGACCTCAGATGGACGTAAAACTGATAAATTTGAAATCAGCACGTCCAAATTAGTCAAGAGAGACCGTGTTTGAAATTTCACGCGAAAACACCTCGTTATGCGTGCACAGTGTCAACACAGTGTAGGCCTAACCACAGTATCAAGAAATTGGTCAAGATGACCTTTTCTTGATATAAAACTGATATATTTGGAATCAGAATGCTCAAATTAGTCATTTGAGCACAAAAAGTAATTTTTGACCGGGAACCATACAGTATCGGGAAACTGGTCGAGACGACCTCGGATGAAGATAAAACTGATATATTTGGGTTCAGCACGCCCAAATTAGTCAGTATGGCCTATCTTAAAATTTTTCAAAAAATTTGTATAAAGGACGAAATTTTGGGGATTATAGAGAAATAGCCCCCATATTTTTCCAAATCTCATTTTCTCCCTCCCCACACCACACGAATATGAACAGTGACCGACCATCGAATCCGGCCTCCGTTTTCGACACCGCCGGCACCATTGGAAAGCTCTCGACGAGCTGATTCCAACGGTGGGCCGAGTCGACCGAACCGACGCCGGAGCACGCCGCACGCGCCGCCCAAAGCCGCCGGTGGCCGAATTTTTCAAACAGCCGTATCTCCACCGTCCGACGTCCAAATGCCACGATTCCGGTCCCAATGGATTCGTGGTGAAGAGTAGAACAAAACCCAGGCTTCATTTCATGTCAACAGCCGCCGAATCGCGCCGCCCCAGGTTCGCCGTCGCCGTCGCCATCGCCGCCGTCGGATCTCGCTATTCCGGCGGAGTTGAGTTGCAAGGTCGGTGTCAAAATGCTCAGAACAACACGTAGATTAAAAGCCCCAAATCAATTTTGGGCAACAACGCCGGAAAAATGAAGATCCAACGCCGCCGCCGTCGCCGACTTTTCGAGAGCTGATTTCCGGTGATAGGAGCCTCGATTCGTGAAATTGACACCACCAATGGGTTCCTCTCGTCGAGCTCTTCAAGATGGTGGTCGCCACTTCCATCGCCGCCGTGGTCAACGCCGGTCAACGGCCGGTCAACGCCGGTCAACGGCGGTCACGCCGGTCAACGGCAACCCGGAGACCGAAAATTGAAGAATGGCCCGTTGGCCTATTTTCGACGTTCCGGACACATCTGCGGCATCGGATTTGCAAACTGGAGTTTCAAAAGTGAAGAACGACGATTCAAAGATTGCACGGTCGAGACCGAACGGTTCGTCCGACCGCCGACAGGAACGATTTTGGTAGTAGTGTTGATCTATTTATTCCTCAATTTAATATTGGAAATAATTATGTAGTAATTATGGTTTAATGACTTGAGGAATTGTAAGAAAAAAGGGTGAAATATCGAAAAAGAAAATGTGAATATTTTTACGTAAAAAGCGGAGCTTTTACGTAAAAATTAGGCCTCTGGTTTAGTACGTGGCAGGTTAGAATAGGTTAGATGGTTTTGAGGCGTTTCCTAAACGCCGGAAACCCAAAAATTAAGCGGAAATGTTGCCGAAATTTCTAAAACGGCACAAAGGGGTATTTTAGGAAACGAGGGCTGAAAATGTGATCGGGATGGAAACCCGAGCTCCCTCGATGACCTAGGTCCGGGAAAGAAGGACGGACGTTGTGAGGATTAGTGAACCGCCCCATTAGAAATTTCGTAATGTAAGAAAACGACCCCTATGTCAGAATAGTACCACCCGAGGGACGGGTGCGGTCGAAGAATAAAATTTGGGGCGATTACATCGGTAACGGTAACCCGATAGGCTAAATAGTCATACGAGAGGTATTCAGTATGTTGACTGGTTGGTTAGCCAGTCAAGGACCAAGTCGGAATGAGATAGTGAGAGACAATGATTAATTTGTCAAGTAGACAAATTAATCAAGCACGATTAAAAAAATTAGATATCAAATTTCCCAAAGTAGAGCAGTCGGGTACCGATAGGCATCAGTACCACACAACGATAAGTTTATTAGTTCCTAACGATAGAGTGACCTAAGAGCGATGTTAATTAATTTATTGGGTAAATAAATTAATTAACAATGATTAGAAAATCAAATTCTTAAGAAGAGGGCAATTAGTACCGACAAGGATCGGTACCACATAACGAGAATTTTTATTAGTCACTAATGACCACGGTGACCTAAGAGTGAATGTTAATGTAAATGCATTATGATTACAGGGAGGTACCTGTATTGTGACGAAGGCGAGAGTATAAACTGTCTGCTGACAGGTAAGTACAACTCCGCCTACAGCATGGATAAAATGAATTTAAAATGATGCTTTTCCAGTATTTTAAGTATGTATCTTGCACACGATGCTGCACAGCATACATAAGAGCATATAGCTTCACAATCGAGTAGATTGATGAAAGAACAAGATAGAAGCCATAGATCCCTACCGCGTAGGATTGGGGACAGCTTAGAGAAGCGTATGGCTAGAACAGTTAAACAAGATGGAAATAAATAGGTGTGTCGTACCGGCTCCTTCAGTCGAAGGGGTTTCCAGTTAAAGAAAGTTCAGGCCACAAGTTGAGCATCAGTTGATGGCTCTTCGGCATTAGTTGACCTCGGGCGTTACCGTTGGTCTGCGCGCACACGGTACTGACACATGGGCCCTAAATAGACAAGAAAAGAAAAGAAAAGTTTGAAGCATAAATGAACATAACCGGATCATGCATTAGTTATAGTCCGCTATGCTTTCTTTTTCAGTAGAGTGCATACAGTACACGATGCTTCTGTCATGCATAAAGTATGTGAAGTTTTATATTCAGTGTTATGACATGTTATGTGATGACATGATATGTGAGCTGATATGTGATATGCTTATATGATATATGATTTATTAAGTGATATATGTCATGCCTATGATTTTACGTATGTGCTATGTTTTAAAAATGTTTTGCGGTTAACATGTTGTACTTACTGGGCGTAAAGCTCACGGAGTGTGTTCATGCTGTAGGTAAGCATCCTATAGCGTAAACATCAAGGGACGATGATGATGGCGGAGGTGGATGTGAGGATGAGGTTATGGATACACCGCGAGTATTCTTCCGCACAGTATGAGTAAATAATATTTTGAATGGTGACAGTTAAATAGTATTTTGAATAGTAAAGGTTAAATGGTATTTTGGAACAGTAAACAGTATATGTACGAGTAGTATATTTAAATAGTATCTGGTGAATAGTAATCAGATAAACATGTATATAATTATGTATGTATAATTGAAATCCTTATGTTTTTCAAATTCCGCATTTTAATAGTATGCGTACGTGAATAGTAAATACGTACGTGTATATAAAAAAAAAAAAAAATCCCTCTAAATTTATAGTCTTAAATTCAGCAAGTTTAAGTATCGTTTTTAAAGAAGCAAGTAATAGAGTTTACAGTGACGGTCCGGGCCGCTGAGGGCACGGGGCGTCACAGTGGAAACGAGAAGTCTACATGATAGGAGCCTCTCGTTGCGGACTGGAGATGGTAGCTTTGTGGTGGCTGAGGCAGTGGGAGACGTTCATCTTTATTTTGATCAATTTAGGTTTATTTTATTGAAAGACTGTTTTTATGTTCCTAATTTTAGGAGGAACCTTATATCGGTAGCTTGTTTAATAAAGGATTCTTATTCAGTTTCTTTTAGTAAAAGAGTTGATATTCGTAGAAATAAGTCTTTTATCTGTTCTGGATGGATGGATGGAAACCTATATTTGATCAGACCAAAGATGTACTCACTGCTTGACACTAAATTAATTGATAACTCTAAAAGGTTGAAAGTTTCTCATTCTAACAGGGCGTATCTTTGGCATTTAAGACTTGGTCATATTAATCAGGATAGGATTCAAAGATTGGTGAAAGACGGTCCTCTGGAATCTCTGTAGGAGGTACGACTTCCCCAATGTGAGTCTTGTCTAGAGGGTAAGATGACTAAGAGGTCTTTTGGAGCTAAGGGTACAAGGGCACAGGAGCTCTTAGAAATTGTGCACACTGACGTATGTGGCCCCATGAACGTCACAGCACGAGGAGGGTTCGAGTACTATGTCTCTTTCATAAATGATTACTCGAGGTATGGATATGTGTATCTGATGCACCGCAAGAGCGAAACCTTTGATAAATTCAAAGAGTATCATGCGGAAGTGGAAAAGCAATTGGATAAATCCATAAAGACACTTCGATCTGATCGAGGTGGCGAATACCTCTCCGATGAATTTCTAGGACATCTTGTAGAGAATGGGATATTATCCCAATTGACTGCACCTGGTACTCCACAACAGAATGGTGTAGCCGAAAGGAGAAACAGGACCTTATTGGATATGGTACGGTCCATGATGAGTTACTCAACGCTGCCATTATCATTTTGGGGACATGCTTTACAAACGGCGTGCTATATTCTGAACCAGGTTCCGAGCAAATCAATTCCTAGAACTCCGTATGAATTGTGGCGTGGCAGGAAGCCCTCCCTTGGACATATGAGAATATGGGGCTGCCCGGCACATGTACTGGATGGGGATGCGAAGAAATTGGAACCAAGATCAGAATTGTGCATGTTTGTAGGGTATCCAAAGGGAACTAAAGGAGGTCTGTTCTATAACCCGAAGGAACAAAAGGTCATTGTCTCAACCCATGCGACATTCTTGGAGGAAAGTCACATGAATGACTTTAAGCCCCGAAGCAAAGTGGTGCTAGAGGAGTTATCGGGTGAAAGAACTGCTCCACAGATTTCGGTCTTGGACGCAAGTCTGAGTTCCAGTGAAAAACCTGCAGACGATCAACAATTTAGGGTGCCTCGTCGTAGTGGGAGGGTTTCTAAGAAACCTAATTTCTTTATGTATAATGCTGAGGTATACCAGGCCGAGGCTCATGAGCATGAGGAAGATCCGGTCACATATGATGAAGCTATAAAGGATGTTGATTCTAGATCTTGGAAACAGGCTATGAACAATGAGATGGATTCTATGAAATCCAACTCTGTTTGGGAACTTGTAGATTTGCCGGATGGGATAAAACCCATTGGATGCAAATGGGTCTACAAAAGAAAGAAGGATGCGGAAGGGAGAGTGGAAACTTTCAAAGCTAGACTGGTTGCAAAGGGATACACACAAAAGGCTGGAATCGATTACGAGAAAACCTTTTCGCCTGTTGCTATGCTAAAGTCTATCCGTATTCTTCTGTCCATTGCTGCGGCTCTCGATTACGAGATCTGGCAAATGGATGTCAAGACGGCATTCTTGAATGGCCATCTTGAAGAGTGTATCTATATGATACAGCCCGAAGGGTTCGTAGCAAAAGGCCAAGATAGGAAAGTCTGCAAGTTGCTTAGATCCATTTATGGATTAAAGCAGGCATCCCGCTCATGGAACCAGAGGTTTGATCAAGCGATTAAGACATTTGGTTTTGAGCAGAACGTTGATGAACCTTGTGTTTATAAACGTATTAAGGATGGAAAAGTGGTTTTTCTGATACTCTATGTCGATGATATACTACTCATTGGGAATGATGTAGGGAATTTATCATCGGTCAAGCTTTGGTTACACCAACAGTTTGACATGAAGGACTTGGGAGAAGCTAATTATGTTCTAGGCATTCGTCTCTTCAGAGATCGAAAGAACAAAATGATAGCATTATCCCAAGCTTCATACATAGATAAAATAATTGACAAATATGCAATGTTAGAGGCAAAGAAAGGCTCACAACCTTCTATTGCCGGTCTAACTCTTTCATTGGATGACTGTCCTAAGACATCGGAAGAAAGAGAGCGTATGAGTAAGGTCCCTTATGCATCCGCTGTGGGTAGCCTTATGTACGCTATGCTTTGCACTCGCCCGGACATATGTTTTGCAGTAGGTATGGTGAGTCGATATCAAGCGAATCCTAGAACCAAGCACTGGCAAGCAGTAAAGCATATACTCAAGTATCTTAAGAGAACGAGGGATTATATGCTAGTGTATTCTGGAGGGAACCTAACACCCGTAGGATACACGGACTCAGACTTCCAGACTTGTAAGGATTCGAGGAAATCGACATCTGGATCAGTGTTTTTACTCGGAGGAGGCGCCATTGTGTGGAGGAGCGTGAAGCAGGGCTGCACAACTGACTCTACTATGGAGACTGAGTATGTGGCTGCGGCTGAGGCATCTAAAGAAGCGGTTTGGCTCCGCAAGTTCTTTAGAGACCTTGAGGTCATTCCGGGTGTTGACAAACCTATCACACTTTACTGTGATAATACAGGGGCTATTGCCAACACAAGGGAATCTCAGCACCACAAGAGGACCAAGCACATAGATCGGAGGTATCACATTATTAGAGGGCATGTGGAGACAGGACAAGTGGATGTATGTAAGATCGCATCCGAGGACAACATCGCTGATCCCTTTACTAAGACTTTGGTAGCTAGAAGCTTTGAGAGGCATGTAGAGGCGATGGGGATGCGTAACATGGCACATCTACTGGCTTAGGGCAAGTGGGAGATTGTTAGGAAATGCCCTAAGTATTAGAGACATTTTTTATGTATTCATTTTGAACTGGATAATAAAATTATATATAGAGGTTATTCATTACATTGCTATCTGTCCTCGTCTTATTTACATGTTAAAGTAAATGTAAGCAAATATGGCTCACTGACAGCTTGTGTTAAAACTGTTAGAACGTTGCATGCAATGGACTTTTGTATGCGAGAAGACAATGTTCTAAAGTTAGCAGTCTAAACTATGGTCTGTAGTCTATGGGGTTAGACCGAGCATCTAACTCATGTTAAGACTATTATGTTGTCTAAAGCCTTAGAGGGGACGGTCTGTCTTGACTGTCTGGAGCTGGACTCCCAAGTAGAGACATGGATATGTTGCTTGGTGGTGACATATTAGACCGGGACTAAAGTGTGGTTGATCTACGTAGTCTGCTATAAGTGGATCAATCTGCTTTTGATGTTCATTGTGCAATAACCTTAATCCTGAGTAAATGAACTACTTCATGTATATGACTTGTGTACTTTGATGTTCCAATGGCTAAAGCGTCTCAGAGGTAGTAAGCTTATAGACCGGTTCGTTGGGTGCATGACTTGTATACGATGAAGGGTTTGTTTGCAGATAACGGAATCATAGCTCTGAGGAGTTAAAGGTATCCTCTTAAAGGCATTATACTGAATGTGAAAATGGACAAGGCCTTGGGTCGTCTGTTGGGCGGATGACTTCTTATTCACATATGGTGAATAATCATTTTCTTGATTCGGTAGTATAATGGAACTTTAAGATAGCCTGATCAGTAGGATTAAACGGACTTTGACCTAAGGCTGATCATGGATATCATATGAGGGTTTTGCATATATGACAAGGTCATTGGATGGTAGCTCGTCACAGGCTTACGTAATACGGTATATAATTGGGAGTTCAGTTTCGGGTTTATAGTGGTGTGACTCTGAAATTAGTGATCATATGATTGAGTTGTTCGGTACAGAATGATGATCATATAGAATCACGGGAGCCCGATTATATATGTCCAATCAGTCCCTCTACTAGCTCCACATAATTCCTTAACGTTTGGCAAATTGATTTGTGTATGCTATTGGCTAGTTTATTATGCATGGATGGTGATGACACAGGATTAGGATGGTAGACAAGATTCTCTCCGGTTGGATTCAGATTTTGTTTTGGATAATAGAGTACACAATTATTCGAACTCCAAATAAAGTTGCCATGATTTTATTTGAGATTGGATTGGAGTTGTAGAAAATTATCCATGAGAACAAGAATATGAAACACAACCGTTTTTGTGGAATTTGAAATTTGAAATTTGAAATTTGAATTTGAAATTTGAATTTGAAATTTGAATTTGAAATTCGAATTTGAAATTTGAATTTGAAATTTAAATTTGAAATTTGAAATTTGAAATTTGAATTTGAAATTTGAATTTGAAATTTGAAATTCAAATTTTGAATCACAGTCTAAGTAGGATTCGAATTTGTTGTGGAAAATCCACAAGGTTTGAAATTCGAATTTGAGTTGGATTTGGAGAGGATAATCTTGTTAGAATCCTACTTGAATTTTGAATCCAAATCCCAACAAAAGTGGGCGAATTTTTGGAGGATAATCCTCAATGGAAAATTCGGTTTTTTGTGGATAAGATTCAAGGGAAAATTCAAGTTTCAATCTTAGTTGAATTTGGATTCTCTCCTTCCCTAAAAGTGGCCGAAATTTTGGAGCCTTAATCTTAGGAAATTCGGTTATTTTTGGATAAGGTTGAGATGAGATTTAGCTTGAAAAATCCTAGTGGAATTTTGATTCTTCCTTATCCTAAAAGTGGCCGAAAATTTGGAGAAGATTTTCTCCTAAAGATTTCGGATTTTTTGGTTGAAAAAGGGAGATAAAATTCTAGTTAAAATCTTGTTTAGATTTGGATTGGATTTGTCCTAGGAAAACCGAATTTAATTGTGGAGATTCTCCCTTGGAAAATTCGGATTTTTTGGTTTGGATAAGGGAGAAAATCTTTTCCTAGTCCAATTCGAATTCAGAGAATCACCTCATGCAGGTCTATAAATAGAGGTCCTGCCACTCCAGTTCTCTCAGACCACAGACTCTCAGGTGAGCAGGCTTATTGTTGCACAGCTCATCGTGACAATAAAGTTCTTTAGAGATCTGGGTGGTCGGAAGAAGACTAGCAGTGCTAGCATACCGATCGAGGTTCAGAGTGCCCACACACTCAGCCATTCGGGAATTGGAGAATAGTAGAGAAGGCTAGTTGGTTGAAGCCTCTGGTCACTCTCCTCCTGTTCATTGGCGTCCTTGAGGTATGAGTTTTAATTGTTGTTGATTTATTGTATATGGCATCATGAGATATTTAACGATCTAAAAATTTTTATTGTTCCACTGCGCCACTCTGATACGTTTTTACCGATTTATTTTCCTACATGGTGGATACTACAGAGGAACAGAAGTTTCAACCTGAAGATGTTCCTATTGTTAGTGAATTTCTTGACGTATTTCCAAAAGAGTTACTAAGGATACCTCCAGAGAGAGAAATCTCGTTCGAAATTAAGTTGATGCCTGGAACGGCACCTATTTCCAAAGCACCATATCGCATGGCTCCAGTGGAGTTAAAAGAGCTGCGGGAACAATTAAAGGAGCTTTTGGACAAAGGATTCATCAGACCGAGTTATTATCCATGGGGTGCACCTGTGTTGTTCGTCAAGAAAAAGGATGGAACGTTCCGGTTGCACATTGATTACCGGGAGTTGAATAAGGTTACGATCAAAAATAGGTATCCGTTACCTAGAATCGATGACTTATTCGACCAGTTGAAAGGCACAGCAGGATTTTCCAAGATCGACTTACGATCAGGATATCACCAGCTGAGAATTAAAGAAAGTGATATTCCTAAGACGGCGTTTAGGACTCGTTATGGTCACTACGAGTTTCTTGTGATGCCATTTGGATTAACAAATACGCCGGCAGCATTCATGGATTTAATGAACAGAGTTTTTAAAGAGTATTTAGATAAGTTTATCATTGTATTCATTGATGACATTCTTATATACTCAAAGACTCATGAGGAACACAAGGAGCATCTGAGGATCGTGCTGAATACAATAAGGAAGCATCAATTGTATGCCAAATTCTCAAAATATGAGTTTTGGCTGGACAGAGTACATTTCCTCAGACATGTTGTATCCTAGGAAGGTATTACTGTAGATCCGACGAAAGTAGATGCAATTAACCAGTGGCCTGCACCCAAGAGTGTGACGAAAATACGCAGTTTCTTGGGGCTAGCTGGTTATTATCGGTGATTTGTAGAGGGATTCGCGCGATTAGCTGCACCTCTTACTACTCTTACATGCAAGGAAAGGAAGTATGAGTGGACTATGGAATGCGAAAGAAGCTTCTAGGAGTTAAAGAGACGGCTAACAAGCGCACCAATCCTTACGCTTCCTACTGAAGGGGAGAAGTTTGTGATCTACAGTGATGCATCCAAAATAGGATTGGGAGCAGTCCTGATGCAAGGCGGCAAGGTGATTGCCTACACTTCCCGTCAATTAAAGGATCATGAAAGGAATTACCCTACACATGACCTTGAACTTGCTGCAGTAGTGTTCGCACTTAAAATTTGGCGACACTATCTCTATGGAGCTCAATGTCAGATTTTTACTGATCACCAAAGCCTGAAGTATTTCTTCATGCAAAAGGAGCTCAATATGCAGCAAAGAAGATGGTTGGAACTGGTAAAGGATTATGTGTGACGGTCCGCCCTACGTAGTGTTAAACAGTACTATTACAGTCAGCCACTGTTGCCAACTGCGATAGACTGTAACCACTTGGGTCGTCGGCAACTTACTTTTAACTTGTTTCTAACTTATTCTGATACCATCTATAATAGCTGGTATCTTACTTTTAACATACTTTCTTTAACATGCTTACTCTAACTTCCCATTTGAACATGAAAATATAGAATAAATTTTTTTTTTCTTAAACTTTACTTGGAAACTGTACCGCCGTAAACCATTTACTATAATAAACATTTTACATTGCCTTAACTTCCTTTACATTATAAAACATCATTTTAATACTCTTTTAAACAGCTCAACGGAAGACTCATAGTAGTACCATAACCCTCACCCAGTCCCTGGGCACATGCAGATTCCATCCGTCATCCATCACTTGTCTTATCTTCGTGCAGGATGCTTACCTGCAACATAAACAAACTTGTGAGCGACAGGCTCAGTAAGTTCAAACATACATTCATGACAAAATACTAACTCATACCTTTTGGACAGAACATGTCTGATACCAACTGTGGCATCAGAACATGAACATACATTATACTTTACTTTCAACTTCATATATAACATATTCTAACATTGAGAGAACAATCTCAACGTTTTTTTTTTTTTTGCATAACCTAATTTAAACATAATATACAGAATATATGCTTAACATCTTAAGCATAACATACTCAACATTAGACAAAACAATGTATACACATATCAATTTAAACATAGCATACTTAATGTATGCTTAAACATCACAAATACACTTAAAATTGTATAACTGACTTATGCATATCAATTTATGCATAACATAGCATATGCACACATGTTAGTCACATTATGCTTGTTTACTTTCATTCTTTCTTCTTCGTGATGTTCTTTTGTTCTTTCTTTCTTTCATGGCATACTTTTCTTCTTCTTTTCTTTTCTTGCTAAGCATATGCACACATATTAGTCGCATTATGCTTATTTACTTTCATTCTTTCTTCTTCGTGATGTTCTTTTGTTCTTTCTTTCTTTCATGTCATACTTTTCTTCTTCTTTTCTTTTCTTGCTAAGCATATGCACACATATTAGTCGCATTATGCTTGTTTACTTTCATTCTTTCTTCTTCGTGATGTTCTTTTGTTCTTTCTTTCTTTCATGTCATACTTTTCTTCTTCTTTTCTTTTCTTGCTAAGCATATGCACACATATTAGTGGCATTATGCTTATTTACTTTCATTCTTCCTTCTTCGTTGTATTCTTCTGTTCTTTCTTTTATATTATGTCATTCTTCATTCTATTTCTCTCTCTCTCTTTTTTTTCTTTATCTGCCTCTTTTCTTTTCTTCTCCTAGCTTTTCTTAGCTTTTCTTTACTTTACTTTATTTTCTTTTATTTTCTTTGCTTTTCTTAGCTTTACTTTCTTTTCTTTTCTTTGCTCTTCTTAGCTTTTCTTAGCTTTACTTTCTTTTCTTTTCTTTCTTTTTACTTTCACTAGTGGATCATATCCTAATCTGTCGATCTATCTCCTTCCTTTCTTCTCTTTCTTTATTTATCTCTCTTTTCTTTTCTTTTCTTTGACTAGTGAATTCTATCCTAATCTGTCGATCTATCTCCTTCCTTTCTTCTCTTTCTTTATTTATCTCTCTTTTCTTTTCTTTTCTTTTCTTTTCTTTTACTAGTGGATCCTATCCTAATCTGTTTCTTTTCTTTCACTAATAGATCATATCCTAATCTGTTTCGTTTCTTTGGCTGATGAATCATATCCTAATCTTCTTTGACTGATGGATCATATTCTAATCTGTTTCTTTTCTTTGACTGATGGATCATATCCTAATCCGTTTTTTTTCTTTGACTGATGGATCGTATCCTAATCTGTCGATCCATCTCCTTCCTTTCTTCTCTTTCTTTATTTACCTCTCTTTTCTTTTCTTTTCTTTTACTAGTAAATCATGTCCTAATCTGTTGTTTTATCTCCTTCTTTTCTTTTCTCTCTTTATCTGTCTCTTTTCTTTTCTTCTCCTAGCTTTTCTTAGCTTTTCTTTATTAAGCTTCACTTTCTTTTCTTTTCTTTTCTTTTCTTAGCTTTTCTTAGCTTTACTTTGCTAAGCTTTACTTTCTTTTCTTTTCTTTTCTTTGCTTTTCTTAGCTTTACTTTCTTTGCTTTTCTTTGCTCTTCTTAGCTTTACTTTCTTTTCTTAGCTTTTCTTTGCTAAGCTTTACTTTCTTTTCTTTTCTTTGCTTTTCTTAGCTTTTCTTTGCTAAGCGTTACTTTCTTTTCTTTTGTTTGCTTTTCTTAGTTTTTCTTAGCTTTACTTTCTTTTCTTAACTTTTCTTAGATTTTCTTTACTTTTCTTATCTTTCACTTTCTCTTGTGGGCCCATGGTTGGACGTACCTAATGCACATAGACCAATGGGGGAACGGGGAAGCGATCCACCAATCAACCCCAAGGTCGATCTCACACTATAAACTTGGGGTAGTGCGTTAGCCATTAACTACCTTAAGCTTGCGGTAGCACCACACATCTGGGGTGGAGGCTATTCTTAACTCTTAAACCTCACAGCTGGGGAGGCCGGTACGCCAACCTTAACTTTTCAGTCTTATTATCTTGCTTATCTTTCTCGTTCTTTACTTTATCCTTTCGTTCGTTTGTTCATTCATTCTTTCTCTCTTTCGTTCATTTTCTTTTCCTTTCTTTCTTCCGTTTCTTTTCTTTTCTTTCTTTCTTTCTTTTGTTTCTTTTCTTTCGTTTGTATTTCATAAATCATTTATTTCTTAACGTAACTTTTCTATAGTGTGAATTATGTTAGTCACACTTTAGTGCATATAGCACTAACAGACATGGATTTCATATAACACTTAAACATAAACCTAACATAACATGTCAGTTCATGTTACAAACAAATCACATATTTGAACTTACCACATATCATACTTAGACATAATAGTCTATTCATATTGCAGTCAATTAAATATTCGAACTTACTACATAGAACACATAACACATAACATGACCAGTTCATTTATGTTGCAGTCAATTAAATGTTTGAACTTACTAATACTTGCTACCATCTCTTTTCTTGCTTCCTTGGTCCGCAGACGTCTCTTCATATCGTCTGGCGCGGATCCCTATAACCGAAATAATAACGGTTAATTTCTATGCTTCTTGCATGTATAAAACTTAATAAAACGTAAAAATTCTACGTTTCATTTTTCGATCATAAATTTAAGGATCTAATATCCAATTTATAACTTTTCTGCTAACTTTTAGTAAAATTACTATTTTACCCTGAACTTTTGGCAAAATTACCATTTTGCCCCTAATGGGATTTTTCTCATTATAACCATACTTTTCTTTGATTCGCAACTTAGCTTTGGCCCTTAAAATCTTAATTAAGCCATTCTAAGTCCATTAGGATCCTTTTCTATTATTCTTGAAATTTTCCAGTCAAAATCACCGTTTTACCCCTAATGGGTCTTTGAGTCATATCATTCTCATTTTATTGCTTAAACTGGATCTTCTAAACTCAAAAATCATCAAATAATTTTTCTTGAGCTTTACTAAATTTTTTTACGACCTTATTTACCATAATTTCTTGGTTTACTATTTATTGACCCTCGGCTGGTACTATTCTGACTCTCGAGCGTTAATGCTCTTTCTCGGGTCTAGGTCGCCGAAAGGGCTCGGGTTTCCATCCCGACCACGTTTTTACCCTTCGGTTCTTAAAATACTCTTCTGTGCCGTTTTTAAAATTTCGGCAGCATTTCCGCTTAATTTTTGGGTTCCCGGCGTTTAGGAAACGCCTCAAAACCATCTAACCTAGTTCTATTCTACCACGTACTATACCAGAGCCTATATTTTTACGTAAAAACTCAACTTTTTACGTAAAAATCTTTACATTTTTCATTTTTTCTCATTTGACTATTTTCCATACACATAGTCCATTTTTCTTACAATTTCACATTTCAGAATACATAATTCATATATACTCATTCCAAAAACATTAATTTCAGGAATGGAGAGACCGAAGTCACTACCGGAATCGTTCCACTGGTGATCGAACGAACTGTTCGATTTCATGCGGACAAACTTTAATTCTCCGTTTTTTTTGCTTTTGAGACTCCGTCTTGAAATTCTGACACTGCGGATGTATCCGGAACGTCAAAAATAGGCCAACGGGCCATTCTTAAATTTTTGGTCTCCGGTCGCCGTTGACCGGCGTTGACTAGCCGTTGACCGGCGGTTAACGGCGGCGACGGTGGTAAATGAGTAGCCCATCTTGAAGAGCTCGACGAGAAGAATCCATTGGTGGCCTCAATTTCATGTTTGGAGGCCCCTATCGCCGGAAAATTCCCTCGAAAACCACGGTCACGGCGGCGACGGTGGAACTCCACCGTGCCGGAATTTTTTCCCAAAATTAGTTGAGGGCTTTTGCTCCCCTCAGCCTTACGGCCGTTTCTGCACCAACGGCGTACTTCAACTCGGCCGGAATCTGGCGTTTCGACGGCGGCTCTATGGCGGCGTTTCACCGACTTTTTCGAAGCTTGGGCGGCACGATTCCACCATTGTTGAGGCTATCGGTGGCATGGGTTTTGCTCCTCTCTTCACCACGAAACTTTTGGGACCGGTTTCGTGGCAAACGGTGGCCGGACGGCGGAGATATTGACGATCGGATTTCTCGGCTCTAGCGGCATTCGAGCGGGGCGTGCGACGGCATACGGCGGCCGTTCCGTCGATTTGACCCACCGTTAGACTCAGCTCGGCGAGAGCTTTCCGATGACACCGGCGGTGTCGAAAACGGACACCGTTTCCGATGGTCGGTTACTGTTCATTTTCGGGTAAGGGGAGGAAAGAGAAAATAAGAGAAAGTTATGGGCTTGTTTTTGAAATTTCTGATTTTTCGCCCTTTATATACTTTTTCGCCCAAAATTTCAACATGGGTTATCCTGACTAATTTGGGCGTCCTGAATCCAAATATATCAGTTTTATTTTCATCTGAGATCATCTTGACTAGTTTCCGGTACTGTGAATTCTCGATCAAAAATTACCTTTGTGCTCAATTAGCTAATTTGAGCATACAAATAGGCTATACTTGTGACGCCCCGTGCCCTCAGCGGCCCGGACCGTCACTGAAAACTATTACTTAACTTGCTTCTTTAGCTTTTACTTATACTTTCTCTTTAAAACCGATACTTAAACTTGCTGAATTTAATACCATAAATTTAGAGGGATTTTTTTTATATATACGCGTATGTATTTACTATTCACGTACGTATACTATTAAAATATGGAATTTGAAAAACATAAGGATTTAAATTATACATACACAATTATATACTTGTTTATCTGATTACTATTCACCAGATACTATTTAAATATACTACACATACATATACTGTTTACTGTTCTAAAATACCGTTTAACCTTTACTATTCAAAATACTATTTAACTGTCACCATTCAAAATATTATTTACTCATACTGTGCGGAAGAATACTCGCGGTGTATCCATAACCTCATCCTCACATCCACCTCCGCCACCATCATCATCCCTTGATGTTTATGTGGCAGCCCGCCCCTTGTGGAGATCATACAATACTATTACAGTTGAGCTTTATCGCTAACTGCGATAGATTGTACTCTCATGGGTCACCGGCTTATCTCTCTACTCTTTTTAAATCATGACGTTTTTGGGAAAACTTTTTTTTCTTTAAACATCATATGAAATCTTTTTCCACTATTTACTTTGTTGATAAGTACAAAGTAATATAAATAATACAGTACTTTTGTAAAATATATATATAATTACAAAAGAACTGTTTCTCCTTTTTTTTTCTTCACTTTAACGCTCAGCGGCAAGACTCTGGCAGTACCATATCCCTCGCCCAGTTATCCCATTTGACACGCGCCATCCCGTCCGCATCCAGTCAAATAAGCTACTGAGCTGGTCGCTTACCTGCAACATTAGCAAAAATGGTGAGCTACAGGCTCAGTAAGTTCAAACATGCAAGAAATAAAATTTCTATGAATAATACTATTCATCATGAATAGTACCTTTGACCACTATTCATACGTGAATAGTAACTTTGACCACTATTCATACGTGAATAGTAAGGTTGACCACACCACTGTATCACACTAGTACATCTACCGCGATGTTAGTGCTCTCACTAAACTGTCTTATGCTCAATTATGGCACAGTTTCAGTTTTAGGTCATTATCTTTAATTATGTTCTGGTTTTGAGCTCGGTTGGCAGTACCATTTAAGTGTGCATGACTGGGAGCGGTACATTAGTGCTGACCTCCACAGCCTTAATCTCATAGCCCCGAAGGCAAAATTTTATATGACTGGGAGCGGTACATCAGTGCTGACCTCCACAGCCTTAGTCTCATAGCCCCGAAGGCAAAAATATACCTCCCTGTACGGAAGGCTGGTACGCCAGAAAGTGGTTTCATTACCGACTTTTTAAACTTCTAACCCGGTGACTTCACATTGTCCCGTGGTTAGGAATGGTTCACATTTTAATTTTAGGTGAGTGAGTTTTATCAACCTCGCTCTAGTGCCCGAAGCACAATTAACCATGTGTCCCATTCTTATAGTGCCCGTAGCACATTTCGTCTCTCTCTCTATTCTATCATAGTGCCCGTAGCACATATGTACCTAACTTATAGTTAGTACATTAAAGTTAGCACAATATTGCTATATGTTGCAGACAGGTAAATGTCTGAACTTACCTTATCAGCCTCTTTCCTTTTTCCCTCTTGGATCTTGAATGGCCTTCCTTGTAGGCCGATTTTGGGATCCTACAGACAAAACTATGTCTATTAATTTCTTTCCAATTTATAGCTTTTATTTTTCATTAAAAAGCTTAAATAAAACCTATTTATAACTTTTTAGGTTTTATTTATTATTTTCACCGTTTTCCCCCAACTTTTACAAAATTACGATTTTACCCCAATATTTTGGCAAAATTACAGTTTTGCCCCTGACGGAATTTTATTGATCCAGACTGCATTTTTGGCTCTCAGGAACTTTTCTGACTCTTTTCTAATCATTACCGGGTTCGTTTCTATTTTATTTCCACTTTTTGTTTTCCCGGCCCTCGGGAAGCACTATTCCGACCCTCACGTCGGTTTAGCGATTTTCTATCGTTTCGGAGCCTCAAATGGACGTTTCACTAGTATTTAAAACGTTCATCTAGACTTTCCCGACCTAGGTCTCCGAGGCTCGGGTTTTCTGTTCCCGACTCGGACCTTTATTTCATTTCAAAAAACGCCCCCCCTCGGGGTCGGTTTTTCAATCTCACACGCGTTTTTCATTTTTAAGGGGACAGGTTACTATTCAAGACCCACCCCTTAAATTTTCCTTATTCACTTTTCCGTTAGGGACTCGGGTTTCCGTCCCGGCCCTAACTTTTATTTTAAATTCCTATTTTACCCCGAATGCCGTTTTCGAAATTTCGGCAGCATTTCGGCGTAAATTTAAGGCTTCCGGCGTTAGGTACGCCTCGAACCGTATGTACCTGCCACGTACTATACCACAAGCCTATTTTATGTAAAAGTTTTCCAAACTTTTACATAAAAGCCCACAATTTTCCAATTTCACATTATCACCCACATTACAACATTTTTTTTCACAATTTTACCCTTAATTTGGTTTCGGTTTTCACAACCAAACCGAACCAAATTTTGTCAAACTTTCACCACATTTTTAACACATTTTCAAGCCCATTTTCTTTGCATTTTCAACCAATTTCTTAGGGTTTTTTAAACACTTAAAACCCACGGCCAAAGAATGAAAACATGCCAAATAATTTTGTTTCATTCTTTCAATCACATTGCCACCATTTACACATTAAATTGCATGATTTCAATCAACCAAATACCACATAAAACCATGAAAATTTTTCTTCCAAACCATTAACAACCCACGGCCACATCATGTATTTCACACAAGAAATTTTTTTCAAACTTTCCACAATGAAATACAAGCTTTGTTCTTCACAAAATTAAGCTTAGAAAGCATATTAGCAATTAACCATAAAGTTTCCTCATTGGTTACCTAAGGTAACCCACGGATTTCCCCTTGAAAAACCAACCAAATTTCAGTTTTTCTTTACACAATTTGCATGGTTTTCTTCCTTATTACATCCTTAACAAAACCCAACATCAATTCAATGGAAAACAACCAAAAATTTTCCATCTTTCTATCACTATTCACCCACGGATTTTGAGAAGAAAAACCATGAAAAATTCAAGTGCAAGGGAAGTTACCTTAGTCAAATGCTTCCTTTGTCTTCAAGGAGTGTTTTGACACACTTTTTGTGAAGAAAAATTGAAGAAATCAAGTGGTTCCTCTTTGGTTGCTCACGTACCCACCAAGAGAAAAAACTTAACAAATTTTCTTTGGTTTTGGCTTTTGAAAGCTTCGGCCATTTCATTCCAAAATTTTTGCCGACTTATGCATGGAAGAAAGCCAATTAATTTGGCTCTAAACCAATCAAAATTTGACACCTTTCACACCATTTCTTTCTCCATTTTTCAAAAATTAAAAATGGAAATTTTTTGGCCAAATCTTGGCCTTTAGATCAAAAGTTAAATGAATCATGGCCATTCATTCCACCAACCACCATTTTCTTTCATTTATTAATCTAGATTTATGATGTCATAATTACAAAAGTGAAAGTTGACTTTGACTTTCACTATTCACATTAATTCGACTACTTTTTGACCGATGCCGGTTCGAGCCGAAATTTTCCCGAAATCGTCTCGGCGTGTTCCTGAGGTCTCCTGTGCAGTCGGATCAATTTAATCTGCTTCCGTTTGATCAAAATCAATCCCGGAAGTTTACCGTCTTTTATTGGCTCGGTTAGGGTTTTCAATGCCAGTTTTGGCACCGTTTCACCCGTTTCAACTCAGTGAATTTTTCCAACACTGAATTCTTACTCGTCAGTATTGTTAGAACATTTTCACATATTCTAATCAATATAAATACATTTATTTCACTCTTTAAATAGTACAAATTGTTATATACATACAATTGTACATTTTTCATCCGAGAACTGCCTGAATTTCCCGGTTGTCACAGTTTACGCTATAGGATGCTTACCTACAGCATGAACACACTCCGTGAGCTTTATGCCCAGAAAGTACAACATGTTAACCGCAAAACATGTTTAAAACATAGCACATACGTAAAATCATAGGCATGACATATATCACTTAATAAATCACATACCATATAAGCATATCACATATCAGCTCACATATCATGTCATCACATAACATGTCATAACAGTGAATATAAAACTTCACATACTTTATGCATGACAGAAGCATCGTGTACTGTATGCACTCTACTGAAAAAGAAAGCATAGCGAACTATAACTAATGCATGGTCCGGTTATGTTCATTTATGCTTCAAACTTCTCTTTTCTTTTCTTGTCTATTTAGGGCCCATGTGTCAGTACCGTGTGCGCGCAGACCAACGGTAACTCCCGAGGTCAACTAATGCCGAAGAGCCATCAACTGATGCTTAACTTTTGGCCTTAACTTTCTTTAACTGGAAACCCCTTCGACTGAAGGAGCCGGTACTGTAAGGACCACCCCATCCCTGTAACTCAGTAAATTATTTAATGAGAAGCTAAGGAATAATTTGATGTGTTTTTAGTCCAAATACGTCGAACACGGTCAGGTACATGGTCGTGTAAGAAACCGTGTACTGATCGGATTGTTTTATGAGAGAGGCCGTGTGAGTTAACATGGCCGTGTAGTTTTATATGGTCAGGTACACGGCTGTGTAAGTGGCCGTGTACTACTCGGGTAATTGAGCATGGTCCAAGACACGGTCGTGTTGAGAAAGCCTAGCTAGTACACGCCCGTGCTCAAGCCATACACGCCCGTGTTAGAACCCTTGTAGAAGGCCGTGTACTGAACAGAGAGCCAATTTGAAGACTCTCGTAATGCGTGAAACCTAATTACTATGAAATGAGTAATTAAGTTGATAAATGTAGCATAAATTCCAGTTGAATAGACTAAACAGGTGCAGTACTGTTTATTACTATTCATACAGTGAAAAGGGGTAACCGACAGAGAACCCGGTCTACCCTGTTATGTGTATAAGTGTATAAGATACATAGTGTCATGAAACTAGTCCGGATGACCATTTCCTAACACAAGACTGGTGAGCAGATCACTGAAATACTCGGACCAAACGTCTGAGCACAATAACGAGAATCTCCCTAGTAGGGTACAGTATCGAGAAAATGGTCTGGATGACCTCTTCTCACCCAGAGACTGACAAAATCGGAGTCAGAACACTCGGACTAGTCAGTTAGAACAGAGAACAGTGAACCATGAATAGTGAATAGTGAATAGTGCAAGATGCAGTGTCAAGTTACTGGCCAAGACGGCCTTAGTTTGACTTAAAACTGATATATCTAGACTCAAGACGCCCAAATTAGTCAAACGGACACCTGACACGTTTTTCGAGGTGGGACCCCACAGATCCTGAAAACTGGTCTAGACGACCTCAGACGGACATATGATTGATAAAATTGAAATCAGAATGTCCGAATTAGTCAAGAGAGATTGTGTCTGAAATTTCACCTAGGAACGCCTCGGTTTGCGTGCGAAAGGACAACACAGTGTAGACACTACCGCAGTATAGGAATGAATAGTGATTTGGTATAGAATGGGCTCTTAGACAGTATAAAACAATTAGAAATCGTCAGTACAAAAATCAGATTCAGAAAATCTAATTTTTGGATGAAAATTAGAACACTGCCGAGAAAGGGCTGAAAAACGCAGTAGAAAACTAGACTGCACAGAACCGACTCGGTTGGACTTTTACTCCAACCAAACCATGCCCCCTTGGGTTAGGAAAACAGCTGCAAAACCAGCTGCAAAACCAGCTGAAAGTGATCCCTTAAATCAAGGGATGTGTTGGAGTTTTTAGATTAAAAAAATGGGGTTTTAAGGACAAGAGGACCATGACCATTTAATGCAAACTTGCTCCCTTTCACCCTCCATCATGGCTCCGAAATTTCAAGGGCTGCAGCACAGATTTTTGTCCCCCAATTGAGCTAAATTATGGCTTAATTAAGAGGGCTTAGAGTTAAGCAAAGTTGCTTTGAGTTGCCTATAAAAAGGTGCAACCACCCTTAGGTTTCACTTTTTCCATTTGCTCACAAAAACACTCAAGAAAAATACAGCTTTCTCTCCCCTTTCTCTTCAGAAAATCTGACCTTTCTTCAGCCCCTAAACCACCCATATTTTCACATAACTTTCACACAAAAGCTTGGCCACACAAGTTGTTAGAGGTGCACTCTTCCAAGGTAGTTTCGGTAAGACCCTAAAACCGAAATTTTTTCTATGGTGTAATTTTTCATCTTGGCTGGATATTAAGAGAAACTTTTTGTTTTCCTTGTGTTCTCATTCTACCACAAATGATCCCTCAACCCTCTTTGTTTTCTATGGAGCCTTGACAGCCACCCTTGGCCCGGTTGTGCTTGGATCAAAGCACTCTAAGGTATAAACCGAAAAACCCCCATCTTTTGTGGTTAGTTGTTTTTAAGTTTTTGATCAAAGGAGATTTATATGTATTTGATTATGCACATGGGTTGTAATAAGTTATTTGAGCCCTTAGCTTTCAGTTTTTAAAGTTTTTGTGGTTGTGGTTGTGTTTACTTTAGTTTACAGGTGGTTTGAGATATGTGTGTGCATGAGTGTGTAGAGGGTGGCTGGACACAAAATCTGTCCCCAGGATCAGCCACGGATTTTGGCCAGTTTGACCCACTTAGGTCAGAATCTGGGATTTGGTAAAACATAAAGTTTTAAGGAAATTTTGATACGGTCATTTTTACGTCAAATAGCCATTGGCAAAAAATGAACCTACGATAGGCTTTTCGGCTAGTTTTGGTTCAGTGTCCAAAACTGGGAGTAACAAATCCGGACCAAATGAACAGTCTCAGATTTTTATTAAAATGACCCTTTTAGAGGCCGAACCAGAATTTGGTCAAAACACAAAAGTTTTAGATCTCGACGAAACCTTGAAACTGACTCGTGTGGGTTTCAAAAATTCGGCCGGTTCGGGCCCCAAACAGACCTGTTTTCAAAAGTGCGTAAAACTGGAACTTTTATAAAAACTGGGCACAAAGGCCACGGGTTTGATGAATTTAGGAGCCGTTAGAGTTAGAATTAGGCTCCGAAATGAACAGAAGAATTGTTCATTTTGTTGAGGACGAAAAGTTTCATGAATGCCGATGTGGCGGCCCGCCCCTTTTTGAGATCATACAATACTATTACAGTTGAGCTTTATCGCTAACTGCGATAGATTGTACTCTCATGGGTCGCCGGCTTATCTCTCTACTCTTTTTAAATCATGACGTTTTTGGGAAAATTTTTTTTTTTTCATTTCATTTTTTTTTTAACATCATGTAAAACCTTTCCCACTATTTACTTTGTTGATAAGTACAAAGTAATATAAATAATACAGTACTTTCGTAAAATATATATAATTACAAAAGACTGTTTCCCCCTTTTTCCCTTCACTTTAACGCTCAGCGGCAAGACTCTGGCAGTACCATATCCCTCGCCCAGTTATCCCATTTGACACGCGCCATCCCGTACGCCATCCAGTCAAACAAGCTACTGAGCTGGTCGCTTACCTGCAACATTAGCAAAAATGGTGAGCTACAGGCTCAGTAAGTTCAAACATGCAAGAAATAAAATTTCTATGAATAGTACTATTCATCGTGAATAGTACCTTTGACCACTATTCATACGTGAATAGTAACTTTGACCACTATTCATACATGAATAGTAGGTTTGACCACAACACTGTATCACACTAGTACATCTACCGCGATGTTAGTACTCTCACTAACTGTCTTATGCTCAATTATGGCACAGTTTCAGTTTTAGGTCATTATCTTTATTTACGTTCTGGTTTTGAGCTCAGGTTGGCAGTACCATTTAAGTGCGCATGACTGGGAGCGGTACATTAGTGCTGACCTCCACAACCTTAATCTCATAGCCCCGAAGGCAAAACTTTACATGACTGGGAGCGGTACATCAGTGCTGACCTCCACAGCCTTATCTCATAGCCCCGAAGGCAAAAGTAGTACCTCCCTATACGGAAGGCTGGTACGCCAGAAAGTGGTTTCATTACCGACTTTTTAACATTCTAACCCGGTGATTTCATATTGCCCCGTGGTTAGGAATGGTTCACATTTTAATTTTAGGTGAGTGAGTTTTATTAACCTCGCTCTAGTGCCCGAAGCACAATTAACCATGTGTCCCATTCTTATAGTGCCCGTAGCACATTTCGTCTCTCTCTCTATTCTGTCATAGTGCCCGTAGCACATATGTACCTAACTTATAGTTAGTACATTAAAATTAGCACAATATTGCTATATGTTGCAGACAGGTAAATGTCTGAACTTACCTTATCAGACTGTTCCCTTTCTCTCTCTCGGATCTTGAATCGCCTTCCTTGTAGGCCGATTTTGGGATCCTACAGACAAAACTATGTCTGTTAATTTCTTTCCCCATTTATAGCTTTTATTTTTCATTAAAAAGCTTAAATAAAACCTATTTATAACTTTTTAGGTTTTATTTATTATTTTCACCGTTTTTCCCCAACTTTTGCAAAATTACGATTTTACCCCTGTATTTTAGCAAAATTGCAGTTTTGCCCCTGACGGAATTTTATTGATCCAGACTGCATTTTTGGCTCTCAGGAACTTTTCTGACTCTTTTCTAGTCATTACCGGGTTCGTTTTTATTTTATTTCCATTTTTCACTTTCCCGGCCCTCGGGAAGGACTATTCCGACCCTTACGTCGGTTTAGCGATTTTCTATCGTTTCGGAGCCTCAAATGGACGTTTCACTAGTATTTAAAACGTTCATCTAGACTTTCCCGACCTAGGTCTCCGAGGCTCGGGTTTTCCGTTCCCGACTCGGACCTTTATTTTATTTCCAAAAACGCCCCCCCCTCGGGGTCGGTTTTTCAATCTCACACGCGTTTTTTTCATTTTTAGGGGACGAGTTACTGTTCACGAACCGCCCCTTAGGTTTTCCTTATTCACTTTTCCGTTAGGGACTCGGGTTTCCGTTCCGGCCCTAACTTTTATTTTAAATTCCCAATTTTACCCCGAATGCCGTTTTCGAAATTTCGGCAGCATTTCGGCGTAAATTTAAGGCTTCCGGCGTTAGGTACGCCTCGAACCATAAGTACCTGCCACGTACTATACCACAAGCCTATGTTATGTAAAAGTTTTCCAAACTTTTACATAAAAGCCCACAATTTTCCAATTTCACATTATCACCCACATTACAACATTTTTTCACAAATTTACCCTTAATTTGGTTTCGGTTTTCACAACAAAACCGAACCAAATTTTGTCAAACTTTCACCACATTTTAGGCCATTTAAATGTCACATTTTTAACACATTTTCAAGCCCATTTTCTTGGCATTTTCAACCAAATTTTTAGGGTTTTTATGCACTTAGAACCCACGGCCTTATTAATGAAAATCATGCTCAACATATTTGTTTCATTCTTTCAATCACATTGCCACCATTTACACATTAATTTGCATGATTTCAATCAACCAAACATCACCTAAAATCAAGCAAAATTTCTTCCAAACTATTAACAAAACCCACGGCCACTTTATATAATTCATGCCATAAATTTTTTTCAAGCTTTTCATCATGAAATACAAGCTTTATTCTTCACCAAATTAAGCTTAGAAAGCATATTAACAATTAACCACACACTTTTCTCATTGGTTACCTAAGGTAACCCACGGATTTACCTTTGAAAAACCAACCAAAATTTGGTTTTTCTTTAATGAATTTGCATGGTTTTCTTCCTTAATACATCCTTAACAAAACCCAACATCAAATCCATGAAAAACAACCAAAAATTTTCCATCTTCCAATCACTATTCACCCATGGATTTTTAAGAAGAAAAACCATGAAAATCAAGTGAAAAAAAGGAGTTACCTTAATCAATTGCTTCCTTTGTCTTCAATAAACACTTTGCCACTCTTTTTTGTGAAGAAATTTGAAGAAAAAGCTTGGTTCTCCTTGGTCCCTCACGTAACCACCATGGAAGAAAGACTTAGAAAATTTTTGTCTTAGTTTTGCTTTGAAAAAGTGTCTCGGCCATTTCATTCCCAATTTGCCGACTTAAGCCAACCAAAAGCCAATTAATTTGGTCATTAGCCAATAGGATTTAGGCACCTTTCAAGCCATTACTTTCCATAATTTTCAAAAATTAAAAAGGGTTAATTTTGGCCAAATCTTGGCCTTTAGATCAAAAAGTGATTAAATCCTAGCCATTAATGCCACCAACCACCTTATTTATTCCATTTAATAAACTAGATTTATAATGTCATAAATGCAAAAGTGAAAGTTGACTTTGACTTTCACTATTCACATTAATTCGACTACTTTTTGACCGATGCTGGTTCGAGCCGAAATTTTCCCGAAATCGTCCCGGTGTGTTCCTGAGGTCTCCTGTGTAGTCGGATCAATTTAATCTGCTTCCGTTTGATCAAAATCAATCCCGGAAGTTTACCGTCTTTTATTGCTCCGGTTAGGGTTTTTAATGCCGATTTTGGCACCGTTTCACCCGTTTCAACTCAGTGAATTTTTCCAACACTGAATTCTTACTCGTCAGTATTGTTAGAACATTTTCACATATTCTGAACAATATAAATACATTTATTTCACTCTTTAAACAGTACAAATTGTTATATACATACAATTGTACATTTTCGTCCGAGAATTGCCTGCATTTCCCGGTTGTCACAGCCGATTTCTCAAACAAAGTCATTTCGAACAAGTTTCAAATTATTTTCAAAAGTGGTCCAACACCACATTTTTTAGCACATTTACAATGTGTTCCCTTTAAATGACTTAGAAATGATTTCAACAAAAACACCCTCATCCTCCAACGGGGCGAGGTGAGACTCGTTTTCAAAAATGTGGGGACACCATACCCCTTTCAAACCATTTCAAACACTTTGCTTTCAAAAAAATGTGGGGATACCATACCCCTTTCAAAATGAAAAATCCTTTTGTAAGAATTTCTAGATTTGAACAAAGTTTTCAAAGGAATTTCACAAAGAACAAGGGACGTTTTTAGTAAGATATGGTAGAGGTAGCCTAGTCGGCTACGACACCATAATGCAAGGTAGCCCGATAAGCTACCACACCCAAACAAGCAAAGTAACCCGAACGGTTACTATACCAAGCCTACATATAGTAGCCTGATAGGCTACCTAGTTGCCAAAACGTGAGGTAACCGGTCAGTTGACTGATCGGTAAATCAGTCAAGCACCGTATTCAGAGCAACATTGTGAGGAATGTTGATTTAACTGTCAAGAAGACAGTTAATCAAACGTGACGAAAATTAGACACCAAATTCCCAGATAGGCCAATAGGGTACCGAGGGACCCCGGTACCACATGAAAGACGAGTATAGGCAAAAGTAGCCTAAGGACGTGGTAGTTAATTTATAGGGCCATAAGTTAATTAACCATATACGAATAAGTTAACTCTTGAGATAGAGAGTAAGTAGTGCCGACGGCAATCGGTATCAAGTAATTATCTACTTTAGTCACTAACAGTATTGGTGACTTAGAGAAGGTATTAACGAGAGACGTTATTGATGGCAGGTAGTAACCTGCAAATTTCTAAAGGTGCGAATACAAGTGCTTGCAATTAGGTAAGTATAACTCCGCCTGCAGCATGAATAAAATGATGTTAAAATGATGGTTTTACAGTATGTTAAGCATGCCTTACATGCACACGATGTTGCACAGCATACATAAGAGCATATAGTTTCACAATCGAGTAGATTGATGAAAGAAGAAGTTAGAAGCCATAGATCCCTACCATATAGGATTGGGGATAGCTTAGAGAAGCATATGGCTAGAACAATTAAACAAGATGGAAATAAATAGGTGTACCGTACCGGCTCCTTCAGTTGAAGGGGTTTCCAGTTAAAGAAAGTTAAGGCCAAAAGTTGAGCATCAGTTGATGGCTCTTCGGCATTAGTTGACCTCGGGCGTTACCGTTGGTCTGCGCGCACACGGTACTGACACATGGGCCCTAAATAGACAAGAGAAAGGAAAGAGTGCTAAAGCATAACTGAACATAACCGGATCATGCATAGTTCACTATCCGCATTAGTTCGCTATGCTTTTAGCTACAGTAAGATACATGCTTTTACATGAAGTAATCTGTATGCATATGGTATATAAAGTTTGTATGCTATGACATGATATGTGATGATATGGTATATGCTAAGTGTTATATGTGACTATCTTGCATGCTTATGCGTTTTAAGTATGTATTATGTTTAAACATGTTTTGCGGTTAACATGTTGTACTTACTGGGCATAAGCTCACGGAGTGTGTTCATGCTGTAGGTAAGCGTCCTATGGCATAAGCCACGATGGGCAATGACAGCGGCGGAGGCGGATGTGAGGCAAGGTTATGGACAACATACGAGTTTAACTTCCGCACAGTTTAAGTAAACAGTATTTTGAACAGTAACAGTACAGTACTAGTAAATGGTACTTTTAAATAGTATTTTTGAACAGTAATGCTTACACAATATTTTTGAGTAGTAATAGTTGAATAGTATTTTCGAATAGCAGCTGATTGATACTATTCAAAAATACTATTCCACAAAATCAATAGTATAAGTATGTTTGCAAGATTATTATTATGTTTCAAATTCTGCTTTTAATAGTACATGTACATGAATAGTAAATACGTGTGCAAAAAAAAAATCTTCTAAATTAGGGTAACTATTAAAGATATTTCAAGTAAGCAATATTCAATTACAAGAAAGTATAAGTAAAAGTAAAGAAACAGTAGTTTTACAGTGATGGTCCGGGCCGCCTAGGGCACGGGGCGTCACAGGTACGACACACCTATTTATTTCCATCGTGTTTAACTGTTCTAGCCATACGCTTCTCTAAGCTGTCCCAATCCTACGCTGTAGGGATCTATGGCTTCTAACTTGTTCTTTCATCAATCTACTCGATTGTGAAACTATATGCTCTTATGTATGCTGTGCAGCATCGTGTGCAAGATACATACTTAAAGTACTGGAAAAGTATCATTTTAAATTCATTTATCCATGCTGTAGGCGGAGTTGTACTTACCTGTCAGCAGACAGTTTATACTCTCGCCTTCGTCACAATACAGGTACCTCCCTGTAATCATAATGCATTACATTAACATTCACTCTTAGGTCACCGTGGTCATTAGTGACTAATAAAAATTCTCGTTATGTGGTACCGATCCTTATCGGTACTAATTGCCCGCTTCTTAAGAATTTGATTTTCTAACCATTGTTAATTAATTTATTTACCCAATAAATTAATTAACATCGCTCTTAGGTCACTCTATTGTTAGGAACTAATAAACTTATCGTTGTGTGGTACCGATGCCTATCGGTACCCAACTGCTCTACTTTGGGAAATTTGATATCTAATTTTTAATCGTGCTTGATTAATTTGTCTACTTGACAAATTAATCACTGTCTCTCACTATCCCATTCCGACTTGGTCCTTGACTGGCTAACCGACCAGTCAACTGACTGAATAACTCTCGTGTGACCATTTAGCCTGTCGGGTTACCATTACCAATGTAATCGCCCCAAATTTTATACTTAGAATGCACCCGTCCCTCGGTGGCACTATTCTGATCTAGGGGTCGTTTTCTTACATTTCGAGATTTCTAATTGGGCGGTTCCCTAATCCTGTAAACGTTCGTCCTTCTTTCCCGGACCTAGGTCATCGAGGGGGCTCGAGTTTCCATCCCGATCACATTTTCAGCCCTCGTTTCCTAAAATACCCCTTGGTGCCGTTTTAGAAATTTCGGCAGCATTTCCGCTTAATTTTTGGGTTTCCAGCGTTTAGGAAACGCCTCAAAACCATCTAACCTATTCTAACCTGCCACGTACTAAACCAGAGGCCTAATTTTTACGTAAAAGCTCCGCTTTTTACGTAAAAATATTCACATTCTCTTTTTCGACATTTCATCCCTTTTTCTTACAATTCCTCAAGTCAGTAAACCATAATTCATACATAATTATTTCCAATAATAAATTGAGGAATCAAGGGATCAAAACCACTACCAAAATCGTTCCCGTCGGCGGTCGGACGAACCGTTCGGTGTCGACCGCACAATCTTTGAATCGGCGTTCTTCACTTTTGAAACTTCGGTTTGCAATTCCGATGCCGCGAATGTGTCCGGAACGTCAAAAATAGGCCAACGGGCCATTCTTCAATTTTCGGTCTCCGGGTCGCCGTTGACCGGCGTTGACCACCGTTGACCGGCATTGACCGGCTGTTGACCGGCGTTGACCGCGGCGGCGATGGGAGTGGCGACCACCATCTTGAAGAGCTCGACGGGAGGAACCCATTGGTGGTGTCAATTTCACCAATCGAGGCTCCTATCACCGAAAATCGGCCCTCGAAAAGTCGGCGACGGCGGCGGTGTTGGATCTTCATTTTCCGGCGTTGTTGCCCAAAATTGATTTGGGGCTTTTGATCTACGTGCTGTTCTGAGCATTTTGATACCGACCTTGCAACTCAACTCCGCCGGAATAGTGAGATCCGACGGCGGAGACGGCGACGGTGAACCTTGGGCGGCGCGATCCAACGGCTGTTGATGTGAAATGAAGCATGGGTTTTGTTCTACTCTTCACCACGAATCCATTGGGACTGGAATCGTGGCATTTGGACGTCGGACGGCGGAGATACGGCAGTTTGAAAAATTCAGCCACCGGCGGCTTTGGGCGGCGCGTGCGGCGTGCTCCGGCGTCGGTTCGGTCGACTCGGCCCACCGTTGGAATCAGCTCGTCGAGAGCTTTCCAATGGTGCCGGCGGTGTCGAAACGGAGGTCGGATTCGACTGATGGTAACTGTTCACCTACGGGTGGTGTGGGGAGAAAAAGATAGGAAAAAAAAATAATGGGGGCCCTTTTTGCAAAATCTAAAAATTTCGACCCCTTTATACTAATTTTTTGAAAAATTTTAAGATAGGCTATACTGACTAATTAGGGTGTGCTGAACCCAAATATATCAGTTTTATATCAAAAAAAGGTCATCTGGACCAATTTCTTGATACTGTGGTTAGGCCTACACTGTGTTGACACTACGCACGCATAACGAGGCGTTTTCGCATGAAATTTCAAACACAGTCTGCCTTGACTAATTTGGACGTGCTGATTTCAAATTTATCAGTTTTACATCCATCTGAGGTCTTCTAGACCAGTTTTCGGGATCTGTATGATCCCGTCTCGAAAAACGTGTCAGGTGCCCGATTGACTAATTTAGGCGTCCTGAGTCTAAATATATCAGTTTCGGGGTGAGAAAAGGTCGTCTTGACCCTCATCCCGATACTGCGTATCTTTTAAACAAAATCTACATTTTGTGCTCAATTGACCAGATTGAGCCTGCTGACTATTAATATATCAGTTTTATGTCAGATTAAGGCCGTCTTGGCCACTAACCTGACACTGCGTATCACACTGTTCACTAATCACTATTCACTGTTCACTTTTCACTATCTGACTGACTAATCTGAGCGCTTTGACTTTGATTTTGTCAGTCTTTGGGCGAGAAGAGATCATCTAGACCGCTTTTCTCGATACTGTACATCTATTAGGGCAATTATCACTGCTGCGCTCAGATGACCGGTCTGAGCGTACTGATGACTAGCTCATCAGTTCTGTATCATGAAATGGTCGTCTAGACCGGTTTCTTGATATTGCGTGTCTTAACGCATACTCACATAATAGGGTGGACCGATTTCATTGTCGATTACCCCTTTCACTGCATGAATAGTAATTAAACGTTGCTATTCCTGTTTAATTCATTCAACTGAAAAGCACACTGTGCTTATTAACTTAATTACATCATTACATAGTAATTAAGTTTCATAATTCATGAGAGTCATTACAGTGGCTCTCGGCTCATTACACAGCCGTCTACACGGACTCTTATACGTGCGTGTGCAACGCAACACGGGCATGTACATTTCAAACACGGGCGTGTACTAGTTGAGACTACTCAACACGGCCATGTCTTTGAAACACATTCATCTATCTGAGCGGTACACAGCCTCTTACACGGTCGTGTACTTGACCATGTTTCTTAAATTTGCTAAAGGACATTAAATTATGTCCATTTTATTCCTTAATGACTTATTACATGGTAAGTAGGTGCCATGAAAATGGCGGTCATTACAACCTACCCCCCTTACAAAATTTTCGTCCTCGAAAATTAGAATAATTCCGGGAAGTCTCTTCTCATGTCTTCTTCCCATTCTCATGTGGCTTCCTCAACACTATGATTCTGCCACAACACTTTTACTATCGGTATACTTCATTCCTAAGTGCTTTCTCCTTTCTAACTAAGATCCGCACGAGTCTCTCCTCGTACGTCGGATCAGCGTATACTACAACGGATTCTTGGCTAAGAACATGGGAGCTGTCTGGCACGTACTTTTTCAGCATCAAGACGTCAAAGACGTTGTGCACTGTAACTAATGCGGGAGGAAGCGTTAGTCTATAAGCCACCTTCCCGACTTTCTCTATTATCTCAAGGGTCCTATGTACCTAGGACTAAGCTTTCCTTTCTTTTCAATGCGCATTACCCCTTTCATGGGTGTCGCTACTTGAAACTCGAGGGGTCTATGGCGCTTATCGTCGAAATTCTTCTGTCGACTGTGCGTTGTATCTTACGTTTTTCGTATCAGCTTCACGTCTGCCATGGTATTCTTGATGATGTCTGAGCTAACTAGTCGGTTCTCTCCAAACTGGTACTAATGAGCCAGAGATCTGCATTTCCTTCTACAAAGTGTCTCGTACGGTGCCATTCCTATCTAGGAATAGTAGTTGCTGTTGTACGAGAACTCTCTCAATGGTAGCTTCTGATTCCAATTTCCTTTGAAGTCTAGGACGCAAGTCTCAACATGTCCTCTAACATCTGTATGGTCCTCTCAGACTAACTATCGGTCTGAGGATGAAATGCTATGTTGAACTCTCACTTGGACGGTAATGCGGCTTAAATGCTTTGCCAAAATCTAGAGGTAAAACATCCACTACGATCTGAGACGATCGACTCTGGTACTCCATGCCGTTTCACGAACTGTGCCGCATGGATTCTGCTAGTCGTTCCACCAAGTAGCTAACTTTCATTGCTAAAAAAAAAAAATTAACTGATTTCATCAGTCTGTCTGCAATCACCCAGATTGCGTCATTATCGTTTGACGTCTTCGGCAGTCCGACTACGAAATTCATCGTAATCTGGTCCTATTTCCACTCGGGTAGCTTAATTTTCTACGATTATCCTGCTGGGCGCTGGTATTCTGCCTTAACCTTCTGACACGTAAGGTATCTAGCAACGAACTCGACAATGTCATTCTTCATTTCAGGCCAGCAAAAGCTTTCCTTCAGGTACTTGTACATCTTATTTGCTATCGAATGTACGGAATATGACATCTTGTAAGGTTCCAAAAGGATTCGCTTCTTGAGTTCTTCATCTTTCAGAACACACACTCTATCTCTGTAGTAGAGTACGTCATCCTTAAAGATCTTAAACTTTGAACCCTTGTCCTCTATAGCTTCCTTTCTGGACTTGAGCAGGGACAAATCGAAACCTTGACCGATCTTGATCTCTTCTTGGAGCGTCGATTGGAGGGTCATGTCAGACAATCTCCCTATCAAAATCTTGATCTCGCTGTCGCATAGCTCCTTTGTAGCGCTCCTGACAAGGCACTAATATTCATAGGCATAGTAATATGCTTCTGACTCTATGCATTAACCACTTCATTGGCTTTCCCTGGATGGTATAGGATCTCACGGTCATAATCCTTACTAACTCTAGCCATCTACGCTGCCTCATGTTGAGCTCTTTCTACGTGAAGATACATTTGAGACTCTAGTGGTCGATGTAAATCTCGCACGTGACTCCGTACAGGTAGTGCCTCCATGCTTTTTATGCAAAAACTACCACTGCTAGCTTCAAATCACGCGTTGAGTAGCTCTTCTTAGGGTTTTTAAGTTGTTGTGAAGCAAACACGACTACTCTACTACTCTGCATCAACACAGTTTCCAACTCGGTTTTTGATGCGTCGCTTTAAATCACAAAGCTTCCCTGACCAGCATCTGGAATGGTCAGTATTAGAGTGCTTGTGAGTCTTCGTTTCAGCTCTTGAAAGCTTTTCTCACACTTGTCGGTCCACTCATACCTCTTTCCCTTCTTGGTGAGCGTTGTGAGCGGTGCGGCTAGCTTTGAAAAACCTTCAACAAAACGTCGGTAGTATCCCACTAAGCCTAGGAAGCTGCGGATCTTCGTCACGTTTCTCGAAGCTGGTCACGCACTAACTGCATCAATTTTCATCGGGTCCACAGATACTCCTTCCTTAGGGACTACATGGCCTAGGAAATGGACCTTCTCCAGCCAAAACTCATACTTGGAGAACTTGGCGTATAACTAATGGTCCTGTTGCATGCACAAAATGATCCTTAAGTGCTATTCGTGCTCTTCCTTCATCTTAGAGTGTATAAGTATGTCATCGATGTACACAATGACAAACTTATCCAAATAGCCCTTGAACATGCGCTTCATCCGGTTCATGAAAGTTACTGGCGCGTCCGTCAATCTGAGCGACATGAACAGAAACTCATAATGTCCGTACCACGTTTGAAAAGCTGTTTTGGGTACATCTTCATTCCTGATTCGTAGTTGATGATACCCTGAACGTAGATCGATCTTTGAGGACATTGCAGCGTCTCGGAGCTTATCAAATAGATCATCAACCCATGGCAACAGATGCTTGTTCTTAATCGTAATCCTGTTCAACTCTCTGTAGTCGATGCACATTCTCAGTGGTCCATCTTTCTTCTTCACGAATGGTATGGGTGCTCTCCAGGGTGAATAGCTCTGTCGAATGAATCCCTTATCTATTTAGTCCTTTAGCTGGGCTTGGAGCTCCTTTAGCTCTACAGGGCCCATTCCGTAGGGGGCCTCAAAGATGGGGCTGATTCTAGTAGACGTTCAGTCTCGAACGAGATCCCGCGCTCTGGTTGGAGTCCTGCAAGATCTTCTGGAAACATCTCCATGAATTCCCTGACTATCGGTACGTTGTCGGGTCCTATCTCTATTCCTTGAGTCTTATCTGCTATGTATGCTAGGTAGTCCATGCATCCACTGGATAGCATCTCGCAAGCCTTCACTACTGATATCATCGTCTTGGGTTGCTCTGGCGACAAACCCTTGTAGATGAACTTTTCGCATCCGATTGGTTCGAAAACTATTTTTCGCCTTCAACAGTTTATGACAACGTTGTGTCCTAAGCTTTTTAGCAGAATCTGATGATGCAACGAATGGGTGGCTCCAGAATCAAGTAGAACTAACACATCAAAGTTGGTGATAGAAAGCTGGCCTGTCACCACTACAGAAGTTACAGCTTCAACGTCACTCCCCGTGTAAGCATAGATTCTCCCTTAGCTGTCTGAAATTTTCAGTATACCTTGTGTGATTGAAGGGTCTTCAATCCTGGTCTGGTTGGTGTGAAGTTGATTATTCCCAGTGCGGGGTTGATTCTGTCGATTCGACAGGTTAGAGTGGCATTTTTTTTTTGGCATAGTAGCCGTCCTTGCCACAGATGAAACAATCACTTGCTCTCTGCTTGCATTCTCCTGGGTGCCTCTTTCCGCATCTTGTGCACGTCGGGTATTGGCTGTCATTCCTTCCTGGTCGTGTCTCTTCTGGGGAAATTCTTCTGTGAATCTTGATTGCCTTAATTCCCCTTTTCTCTTGTTGTTGTTATGGGAATGCCTACTATTCTGGCCAGTTCCCACATTCTGTCCTCCGTGTTGTAACTCGGGGTTCTGCTTCACCTGAGCCTGCTCAGCTTGCGTTTTTCCATCCTTTCGTGCCTTAAAATTCTGCGTCTTTTGCTCCTTATCCTGAGCCAACCAGTACTCGGCTCAGATAGCCTTACTAACATGTTCTGCTAGTGTCGCTGGTCCGTGGCGTCCGCTACAGACCTAAACTGCGATGTCTGTTCTGAACATCTTCATTATTCATCTAACTCTCTCCTTTTAGTCAGTACCAAATCTGGAAAAAGTTGAGCCAACTGCTCAAATTTCTTGACTGCCTCCATAACCGTCATACTACCTTGGTGCAGGTTGTCGAACTTGTCTTACTGCGCTACTAGTGCTTCCTCGTTAAAGTACATCTCCTTGAATTCCTCAATGAAATCGCTCCAGCTCATCTCTCTGATGTTCCTCCTAATGGTTACCATCTTCCACCACTAACGCGCCTCATTGCGCAGGGTGAAGGGTGCGTACATCACTTTCTCTCTCTATCTATTAACCCTATAAAATCCAAGATTACTTGGATATCCATTAGCCAATCATCAGCCTCTATAGGGTTGGTGATTCCTAAGAATTCTAACGCTTTCATGCATCAGAATCTCTCATACAAGTCGCCTTCCCTAGGGATTGGTAGAAAAACAATTGCTGTTACGAAAGTAGCCATTACTATGGGTGCTAGTGCCTCTTGGGTTAGAGGAGCTGCTTGCTCCCTAAGAGTTTCTTGGGTTGCTGGAGCCTCCTGTGCTGGCATCTCTACTGACTGGGGTGCCTGGGGTTGCTGGCCCAGTTATTCCCTAAGCTGGTTTAGCTCCTGTTACTGGTTCTCCATCATCTCTCGCATGGCTGCGATCTGTGCTATCAACTCATCCTCTCAGGATGCTGGGTTTAACTAAGCTCTCGTTCTTGCCATGTTTTCCTATGTAACCCTATCGTACAGCGGGAAAGGAAAATATGTCTCTTAAATTCTGTACTTGGGACTCGTATCACATATCATTTTTTTTCTTACTTAAACATTATGGATATAAATATACACACTATATCCATCTTTCTTTCTCTCATACTGTGATGTTCAATACAATTTCCGTATTGTATTGGGACATCGTCTGAGTGCTAGGATTCGTCCTGCACTTTCTGTCATATCATACTCACACTATGGAAAAAAATTATATCTGGCCCCTAGGGCAAAGCTTTACTGCTTATCTCATAATGTATTTCACATAATATATATACATATATTCAAGATCCTAGTTCAGCGGTAGTGACACACACTTCCCTTATACGATCCCAACAAGTACATTATGCTACAACTGACGGGGGAGAGCTACTGCTTCCCTCTATATTTTTTTTCATAACTAACATTCCCGTAGAAGGGTTACTACTATTGGAAGGACAATCCTGATTCAGTATCAAGCATCTCCTCATCATCACTATCGCTGAGTGGGAATTCCTCTGGGTTCTCCTCTTCTTTGCAGCTGAAACGGACCTCATCATCACTGGCTATGATGACTTGGGGTTCGTACATCCCCATCTATTTGTCATTACTAAAGCGGTCGAGGATCTCCTCTCCCTCATCGTTGGGATAGGCATCGGAAAGAGTCTTGTCATCTTCACTTCCATGGGGTGTTCGGGAGACATACGGGCTGGTTCGGGTTTCTCTATTGGCTCCTATTGCCCTCGTGTACTTCTGGCTAGTGCTCGGCCATGAACTCTTCATCGGTCAGTTGGGGTGCTGGTTCTACCGGGTCACCCTCCATAATGGCGGCTACTGTAATGCCTTGGGCTTGTGTAGGGTTCCCGGGGTTGAGCACTTTTCTCTCGGCGTTCACTATCTCCTTGATAAGGCTTGCTAGTCCTGCTTGATCGCTCTTCTAATTCTGTTTGGCAAGGTCTCTTTCTCTCTTTGGGTCTTCTCCTGTCTTGATCCACTTTTGTCTTGGCATGTATTATGGAAGTCCATATCGGTTCCTTGTAGCGAACAGCATATGTTAGAACTGTATCGCCGGACATTAGCTGCAGTCTTTCAGTCCGATGAACAAATTCTCGTATATCCATAACTCTAGAGAACTTAGGCGGTTTCACTCCCCGCTTGCCCATAAAGAAAAACTGGGGCTGATGCAGGACTGCTCTCAGAGATTGACTCGATCGTGGTATGGCGAAACTCGACATAGTTAAGAGCTCATCCTGGTCATAAGGATCCCGATACACACGAGAGTATCTTCCTGAGAGATATCAACAGCCAACAGGACTCAGTTATCCTGGTCAATGACGTACAATCGAGGAATCACTTTGATAATGTGAAACCAGGCCTGACATTCTCATAGAGTGCAGGAGTACTGTTTGCCACTCGAAACTTAGTGGACAACTAGCTCTGAAGATCGGTATAACTCGAGCAGCAATCCATGTTCTTTCTCTGAGCAGTTCTCTAGCACTGCACGGTCGTGATTTTTCGTATAATGATCTCAGCATCTTTTCATCTTATCCTTGCCATCATAGATTTCGTCGTTTCATTACTATAAAATGTTATCTTCAATAGATAAACATTTACTGACTAAAAAATAAAACTAACTTACTTGGACAGATGAAACAGGCATGCGGCGATGTGAGGTAGGATGGCAGGAAACCTCTCTGATACCAACTGTGACGCCCCGTGCCCTCAGCGGCCCGGACCGTCACTGAAAACTATTACTTAACTTGCTTCTTTAGCTTTTACTTATACTTTCTCTTTAAAACCGACACTTAAACTTGCTGAATTTAATACCATAAATTTAGAGGGATTTTTTTTTATATATACGCGTATGTATTTACTATTCACGTACGTATACTATTAAAATGCGGAATTTGGAAAACATAAGGATTTAAATTAGACATACACAATTATATACTTGTTTATCTGATTACTATTCACCAGATACTATTTAAATATACTACTCATACATATACTGTTTACTGTTCTAAAATACCGTTTAACCTTTACTATTTAAAATACTATTTAACTGTCACCATTCAAAATATTATTTACTCATACTGTGCAGAAGAATACTCGCGGTGTATCCATAACCTCATCCTCACATCCACCTCTGCCACCATCATCGTCCCTTGATGTTTACGCTATAGGATGCTTACCTACAGCATGAACACACTCCGTGAGCTTTACGCCCAGTAAGTACAACATGTTAACCGCAAAACATATTTAAAACATAGCACATACGTAAAATCATAGGCATGACATATATCACTTAATAAATCACATACCATATAAGCATATCACATATCAGCTCACATATCATGTCATCACATAACATGTCATAACAGTGAATATAAAACTTCACATACTTTATGCATGACAGAAGCATCGTGTACTGTATGCACTCTACTGAAAAAGAAAGCATAGCGCACTATAACTAATGCATGGTCCGGTTATGTTCATTTATGCTTCAACTTCTCTTTTCTTTTCTTGTCTATTTAGGGCCCATGTGTCAGTACCGTGTGTGCGCAGACCAACGGTAACTCCCGAGGTCAACTAATGCCGAAGAGCCATCAACTGATGCTCAACTTTTGGCCTTAACTTTCTTTAACTGGAAACCCCTTCGACTGAAGGAGCCGGTACGACACACCTATTTATTTCCATCTTGTTTAACTGTTCTAGCCATACGCTTCTCTAAGCTGTCCCCAATCCTACGCGGTAGGGATCTATGGCTTCTAACTTGTTCTTTCATCAATCTACTCGATTGTGAAACTATATGCTCTTATGTATGCTGTGCAGCATCGTGTGCAAGATACATACTTAAAGTACTGGAAAAGTATCATTTTAAATTCATTTTATCCATGCTGTAGGCGGAGTTGTACTTACCTGTCAGCAGACAGTTTATACTCTCGCCTTCGTCACAATACAGGTACCTCCCTGTAATCATAATGCATTACATTAACATTCACTCTTAGGTCACCGTGGTCATTAGTGACTAATAAAAATTCTCGTTATGTGGTACCGATCCTTATCGGTACTAATTGCCCTCTTCTTAAGAATTTGATTTTCTAACCATTGTTAATTAATTTATTTACCCAATAAATTAATTAACATCGCTCTTAGGTTACTCTATTGTTAGGAACTAATAAACTTATCGTTGTGTGGTACCGATGCCTATCGGTACCCAACTGCTCTACTTTGGGAAATTTGATATCTAATTTTTAATCGTGCTTGGTTAATTTGTCTACTTGACAAATTAATCACTGTCTCTCACTATCTCATTCCGACTTGGTCCTTGACTGGCTAACCGACCAGTCAACTGACTGAATGTGATGCCCCGTGCCCTCAGCGGCCCGGACCGTCACTGAAAACTATTATTACTTAACTTGCTTCTTTAGCTTTTACTTATACTTTCTCTTTAAAACCGATACTTAAACTTGCTAAATTTAATACCATAAATTTGGAGGGAATTTTTTTTTTATATATACGCGTATGTATTTACTATTCACGTACGTATACTATTAAAATGCGGAATTTGAAAAACATAAGGATTGAAATTATACATACACAATTATATGCTTGTTTATCTGATTACTATTCACCAGATACTATTTAAATATACTACTCATACATATACTGTTTACTGTTCTAAAATACCGTTTAACCTTTACTATTCAAAATACTATTTAACTGTCACCATTCAAAATATTATTTACTCATACTGTGCGGAAGAATACTCACGGTGTATCCATAACCTCATCCTCACATCCACCTCCGCCACCATCATCGTCCCTTGATGTTTACGCTATAGGATGCTTACCTACAGCATGAACACACTCCGTGAGCTTTACGCCCAGTAAGTACAACATGTTAACCGCAAAACATGTTTAGAACATAGTACATACTTAAAATCATAAGCATGACAATTATCACTTAATAAATTACATACTATATAAGCATATCACATATCAGTTCACATATCATGTCATCACATAACATGTCATAACAGTGAATATAAAACTTCACATACTTTATGCATGACAGAAGCATTGTGTACTGTATGCACTCTATTGAAAAAGAAAGCATAGCGAATTATAACTAATGCATGGTCCGGTTATGTTCATTTATGCTTCAAACTTTTCTTTTTCTCTTCTTGTCTATTTAGGGCCCATGTGTCAGTACCGTGTGCGCGCAGACCAACGGTAACTCCCGAGGTCAACTAATGCCGAAGAGTCATCAACTGATACTCAACTTTTGGCCTTAACTTTCTTTAACTGGAAACCCATTCGACTGAAGGAGCCGGTACGACACACCTATTTATTTCCATCTTTTTTAACTGTTCTAGCCATACGCTTCTCTAAGCTGTCCCCAATCCTACGCGGTAGGGATCTATGGCTTCTATCTTGTTCTTTCATCAATCTACTCGATTGTGAAACTATATGCTCTTATGTATGCTGTGCAGCATCGTGTGCAAGATACATACTTAAAATACTGGAAAAGCATCATTTTAAATTCATTTTATCTATGCTGTAGGCGGAGTTGTACTTACCTGTCATCAGACAGTTTATACTCTCGCCTTCGTCACAATACAGGTACCTCCCTGTAATCATAATACATTTCATTAACATTCACTCTTAGGTCACCGTGGTCATTAGTGACTAATAAAAATTCTTGTTATGTGGTACCAATCCTTATCGGTACTAATTGCCCTTCTCTTAAGAATTTAATTTTCTAATCATTGTTAATTAATTTATTTACCCAATAAATTAATTAACATCGCTCTTAGGTCACTCTAGCGTTAGGAACTAATAAACTTATCGTTGTGTGGTACCGATGCCTATCGGTACCCAACTGCTCTACTTTGGGAAATTTGATATCTAATTTTTAATCGTGCTTGATTAATTTGTCGACTTGACAAATTAATCACTGTCTCTCACTATCCCATTCCGACTTGGTCCTTGACTGGCTAACCGACCAGTCAACTGACTGAATACCTCTCGTATGACCATTTAGCCTGTCGGGTTACCATTACCGATGTAATCGCCCCAAATTTTATACTTAGATCACACCCGTCCCTCGGGTGGCACTATTCTGATCTAGCGGTCGTTTTCTTACATTTCGAGATTTCTAATTAGGTGGTTCACTAATCCTGTAAACGTCCGTCCTTCTTTCCTAGACCTAGGTCATCGAGGGGGCTCAGGTTTCCATCCCGATCACATTTTCAGCCCTCATTTCCTAAAATACCCCTTTGTGCCGTTTTAGAAATTTCGGCAGCATTTCCACTTAATTTTTGGGTTTCCGGCGTTTAGGAAACGCCTCAAAACCATCTAACCTATTCTAACCTACCACGTACTAAACCAGAGGCCTAATTTCTACGTAAAAGCTCCGCTTTTTACGTAAAAATATTCACATTTTCTCACATTCTATTTTTCGACATTTCATCCCTTTTTCTTACAATTCCTCAAGTCCGTAAACCATAATTAATACATAATTATTTCCAACAATAAATTGAGGAATCAAGGGATCAAAACCACTACCAAAATCGTTCCCGCCGGCGGTCGGACGAACCGTTCGGTCTCGACCGCACAATCTTTGAATCGTCGTTCTTCACTTTTGAAACTCCGGTTTGCAAATCCGATGCCGCGGATGTGTCCGGAACGTCGAAAATAGGCCAACGGGCCATTCTTCAATTTTCGGTCTCTGGGTCGGCGTTGACCGGCGTTGACCGGCCGTTGACCACGGCGGCGATGGGAGTGGCGACCACCATCTTGAAGAGCTCGACGAGAGGAACCCATTGGTGGTGTCAATTTCACTAATCGAGGCTCCTATCACCGGAAATCGGCCCTCGAAAATTCGGCGATGGCGGCGATGTTGGATCTTCATTTTCCGACGTTGTTGCCCAAAATTGATTTGGGGCTTTTGATCTACGTGTTGTTCTGAGCATTTTGACACCCACCTTGCAACTCAACTCCGCCGGAATAGTGAGATCCGACGGCGAACCTTGGGCAGCGCGATCCGGCGGCTGTTGACGTGAAATGAAGCCTGGGTTTTGTTCTACTCTTCACCACGAATCCATTGGGACCGGAATCGTGGCATTTGGACGTCGGACAGCGGAGATACGGCGGTTTGAAAAATTCAGCCACCGGCGGCTTTGGACGGCGCGTGCGGCGTGCTCCGGCGTCGGTTCGGTCGACTCGGCCCACCGTTGGAATCAGCTCGTCGAGAGCTTTCCAATGGTGCCGACGGTGTCGAAAACGGAGGTCGGATTCGATGGTCGGTCACTGTTCATCCTCGGTGGTGTTGGGGGGAGGAAATGGGATTTGGAAAATTTGTAGGGCTATTTTTCAATAGTCCCAAAAATTTCGTCCTTTTATACTAATTTTTTGAAAAATTTTAAGATAGGCTACACTGACTAATTTGGGCGTGCTGAACCCAAATATATCAGTTTTCTCTTCATCCGAGGTCGTCTCGACCAGTTTCCCGATACTGCATGGTTCCCGGTCAAAAATTACTTTTTGTGCTCAAATGACTAATTTGAGCATTCTGATTCCAAATATATCAGTTTTATATCAAGAAAAGGTCAGCTTGACCAATTTCTTGATATTGTGGTTAGGCCTACACTGTGTTGACACTGTGCACGCATAACGAGGCGTTTTCGCGTGAAATTTCAAACACAGTCTCTCTTGACTAATTTGGACGTGCTGATTTCAAATTTATCAGTTTTACGTCCATCTGAGGTCTTCTAGGCCAGTTTTCGGGATCTGCATGACCCCATCTCGAAAAACGTGTCAGGTGCCCGATTGACTAATTTGGGCGTCCTGAGACTAAATATATCAGTTTCAGGACGAGAAAAGGTCATCTTGACCCTCATCCCGATACTGCGTATCCCTTAAACAAAATCTACATTTTGTGCTCAATTGACCAGATTGAGCCTGCTGACTATTAATATATCAATTTTATGCCAGATTAAGGCCGTCTTGGCCACTAACCTGACACTGCGTTTCTCACTATTCACTATTCACTAATCGCAGTCCACTATCTGACTGACTAATCTGAGCGTTCTGACTTTGATTTTGTCAGTCTATGGGCGAGAAGAGGTCATCTAGACCACTTTTCTCGATACTGTACATCTATTAGGGCAATTATCACTGCTGCGCTCAGATGACCAGTCTGAGCGTACTGATGACTAGCTCATCAGTTCTGTGACGACCAGAGAATTTTAGTGGTGTGACCTAGTTTAATCTAGGGTTTTCTATGAGTTCTGTAAGTAAGAATGTAAAGAAACACTATGGTTGTAATTAGACAAATTATAGTGTTGATAGAAATAAATAAATGTTTTGGAGGAAATTAAAAATCTCCAAAAATAAGTAGAGAATAAAGTATATGAGTAAGAAAGTGAATTCAGGCCCAAAACGCTCAAAAAGGAGTAGTTTCGGTATCTGAACAGTATAAAGATTAGAATATGGCAAGTCAAAGTAAGAGCACAGTAAGAAATGTACAATTGTATGTATATAACAATTTGTACTATTTAAAGAGTGAAATAGATGTATTTATATTGTTTAGAATATATTAAAATGTTCTAACAATACTGACGAGTAAGAATTCAGTGTTGAAAAAATTCACTGAGTTGAAACGGTGCCAAAACCGGCATTGAAAACCCTAACCGAGCCAATAAAAGACGGTAAACTTCCGGGATTTATTTTGATCAAACGGAAGCAATTTAAATTGATCCGACTGCACAGGAGACCTCAGGAACACGCCGGGAAGATTTCAGGAAAATTTCGGCTCGAACCGGCATCGGTCAAAAAGTAGTCGAATTAATGTGAATAGTGAAAGTCAAAGTCAACTTTCACTTTAGTAATTATGACATCATAAATCCATTTACCAAATGGAAAGAAATTGGTGTTAGGTAGGATGAATGGCCATGATTTAATTTGCTTTTGATCTAAAGGCCAAGATTTGGCCAAAAATATACCTTTTTAATTTTTGAAAAAGGTGGAAAGTATTAGGCATGAAAGGTGTCAAAATTTCATTGGTTTAGAGCCAAATTAATTGGCTTTCTTCCATGCATAAGTCGGCAAGTTTAGGAATAAAGTGGCCGAAGCCAAATTTCAAGCAAAAACTAAGAGAAGAATTTGCTAAGTTTTTTCTTCCATGGGAGCCGTGGGTGACCAAAGGAAAACCAAGTAATTCCTTCAAGTTTTCTATACAAAAAGTGTGGCAAAACATCACTTGAAGACAAAGGAAGAAAGTGAATAAGGTAACTTCCCTTGGATTGAAATTTTTCTTGGTTTTTTCTTCATGAAAACCGTGGGGTGAATAGTAAATTAAGATGGAAAAGTTTTGGTTGTTTTTCATTAAGTTGATGATGGGTTTTGTTATGGGTGTAATGAGGAAGAAAACCATGCAATTGGTTTAAAGAAAAACCAATTTTTGGTTGGTTTTCCAAAGGAAAATCCGTGGGTTACCATTGGTAAGCAATGAGAAATTTGTGTGATTTATGTGTTAACATGCTTTTAACTTATGTTTTGTTAAGAATAAAGCATGAATTTCACTATGGAAAAGCTTGGAAAAATTTTGGTGTTCATTTACTCAAAGTGGCCGTGGGTTTACTTAGGGTTTTGGTGAAAATTTTGCATGTTTCATATGATGTTTGGTTAAGTGAAATCATGCATTTTATGATGTGAATAATGAAATTTTTGATTGAAAGCATGAAACAAAAATGATGGCATGTTTTTCACTAATGAGGCCGTGGGTTTAAGTGTTTAAAAAACCCTAAGAATTTAGTCGAAAAGTACAAGGAAATGGGCTTGAAAAAGTGTTAGAAAAATGGCATTTAATAGCCTAACAAGTAGTAGAAAAGTTTGAGAAACTTTGGTTCGGTTTGGTGGTGAAAACCGAAACCAAAACTAAGGGCAAAATTGTGAAAAAAAATTGTAATGTGGTTAAAAATGTGAAATTGGAATTTGTGAGATTTTATGTAAAAGTTTGGAAAACTTTTACATAAAATAGGCTTGTGGTATAGTACGTGGCAGGTACATATGGTTCGAGGCGTACCTAATGCCGGAAGCCTTAAAATTACGCCGAAATGCTGCCGAAATTTCGAAAACGGCTTTCGGGGTAAAATAGGAATTAAAAATAAAAGTTTAGGGTCGGGTCGGAAACCCGAGTCCCTAACGGAGAATTGAATAGGGAAAACCAAAGGGGTGGTTCGTGAATAGTAGACCGTCCCCTAAAAATGTAAAATGAGAGTGAAACGGAAAAACCGACCCCGAGGGGGGGGCGTTTTTGGAAATGAAATAAAGGTCCGAGTCGGGTACGGAAAATCCGAGCCTCGGAGACCTAGGTCGGGAAAGTCTAGATGAACGTTTTAAATACTAGTAAAACGTCCATTTGAGGCTCCGAAGCGATAGAAAATCACTAAACCGACGTAAGGGTCGGAATAGTGCTTCCCGAGGGTCGGGAAAGTGAAAAGTGGAAATATAATAGAAACGAACCCGGTAATGATTAGAAAAGAGTCAGAAAAGTTCCTGAGGGCCAAAAATGCAGTCTGGATCAATAAAATTCCGTCAGGGGCAAAACTGCAATTTTGCCAAAATATAGGGGTAAAATCGTAATTTTGCAAAAGTTGGGGAAAATTGGGGAAATGATAAATAAAGCCCAAAAAGTTGTAAATAGGTTCTATTTAAGCTTTTTAATGAAAAATAAAAGCTATAAATGGAAATGAAATTAACAGACAAAGTTTGTCTATAGGATCCAAAAATCGACCTACAAGGAGGGCGATCAAAGATCCTAGAGAGAAGAAGAGAAGAGATTGATAAGGTAAGTACAGACATTTAATTGTCTACTCACGAATGGACTTACCATAAAGTTGTGATATATATATATACACATTTAAGCTATTCAGTTTGTGACATGATACTAACATGTTCACGAGAATAGTAAGCAAGATTAGAAAAAGAAAAGAGAAATAATTTAAGTCAAATAATAAGACTTAAAAGTTAAGGTTGGCGTACCGGCCTCCCCAGTTGTGAGGTTCCCAGATAGCCTCCACCCCAGAAGTGTGGCGCTGCCTCGTTAATAATGAGGTAGTTTATGGCTTAACTTCCTGCCTCCACCCCAGAAGTGTGGCGCTGCCTCGTTAATAATGAGGTAGTTTATGGCATGACTTACTACCTATAAGGTCAGTAGTCCAGAGATGACCTTAGCGTTGATCGGTGGGTCGCTCCCCTGATCCTCTATTGGTCTGCGCGCACTAGGTACGTCCAACCACGGGCCCACAAGTGAAAGATAAAGCAGATGAAGTAAAGCAAAGAAAAGAAAGAAATAGAATAGAAAGAACAAGCAGTATAGGACTAAAGAAAATAATTGGTCCTAAGTTGACTAACCCTAGAGTGGTGTATTCAGCTTATTTACTTGTATGTATGTTTGTACTTACTGAGCTTTAGCTCATTAGTCTATTCGTGCTGTAGGTAATAAAGGAAAGCAACCAGCAAGATGAAACAAGAGTAGCGGGCTGGCAGGCAGATCCCAGCGATGTCATGGACGGGTTATGATTCCGTTTCGCAGAATTCCGCTGTACTCAAGGTGTAAAAGAAAGAAAGTGTAATAGTGAGATATATGTATAAAGACAAGACAAGAGTGTAGTATGTAAAGTAGTGAAACAAGCTTAAAAGTATGTTTCTATTTTTACGTACTTTAAAGTAATAAGACTCCAAAAATATATTTTGGAAAAACAAAAAGTATTAAGTAGTACGTATATATTTATGTATACACAATTTTCGAGAATCAGTAGTTTCATCCAGTCCAGTTTAAAAAGAAAGAAAAAAAAAATATTCCTAGTTTTTCAAGAACAAATCTTTTAAACCCCAAGGAGAAGAAAGTTATAGAGACAAGCAAGCTAAGTAAGACTAAGCAAAGAATAAAGAAAGCAAGCAAGATAAGGTGGACGACCTAAGCTAGAGGGGTCGCCCACAAGTTCTGTATCATGAAATGGTCGTCTAGACCGGTTTCTTGATATTGCATGTCTCAACGCATACTCACATAATAGGGTGGACCGATTTCACTGTCGATTACCCCTTTCACTGCATGAATAGTAATTAAACGTTACTATTCCTGTTTAATTCATTCAACTGAAAAGCACACTGTGCTTATTAACTTAATTACATCATTACATTGTAATTAAGTTTCATAATTCATGAGAGTCATTACAGTGGCTCTCGGCTCATTACACAGCCTTCTACACAGACTCTTACACGTGCGTGTGCAACGCAACACGGGCGTGTACATTTCGGACACGGGCGTGTACTAGTTGAGACTACTCAACACGGCCATGTCTTTGAAATACATTCATCTATCTGAGCGGTACACAGCCTCTTACACGATCATATACTTGACCGTGTTTCTTAAATTGTACTAAAAGACATTAAATTATGTCCATTTTATTCCTTAATGACTTATTACAGGTAAGTAGTTGCCATGAAAATGGCGGTCATTACAACCTACCCCCCTTACAAAATTTTCGTCCTCGAAAATTAGAATAATTCCAGGAAGTCTCTTGTCATGTCTTCTTCCCATTCTCATGTGGCTTCCTCAACACTATGATTCCGCCACAACACTTTTACTAGCGGTATACTGCATTCCTAAGTGCTTTCTCCTTTCTAACTAAGATCCGCACGAGTCTCTCCTTGTACGTCGGATCAGCGTATACTACAACGGATTTTTGGCTAAGAACATGGGAGCTGTCTGGCACGTACTTTTTCAGCATCAGGACGTGAAAGACGTTGTGCACTGTAACTAACTCGGGAGGAAGCGTTAGTCTATAAGCCACCTTCCCGACTTTCTCTATTATCTCGAGGGTCCTATGTACCTAGGACTGAGCTTTCCTTTCTTTTCGAAATGCACCACCCCTTTCATGGGTGCCTCCTTGATAAAGACCAAGTCTCTTACTTGAAACTCAAGGGGTCTATAGCGCTTATCGTCAAAATTCTTCTGTCGACTGTGCGTTGTATCTTACGTTTTTCGTATCAGCTTCACGTCTACCATGGTATTCTTGATGATGTCTGAGCTAACTAGTTGTTTCTCTCCAAACTCGTACTAATGAGCCAGAGATCTGCATTCCCTTCCACATAGTGTCTCGTACGGTGCCATTCCTATCGAGGAATGATAGTTGCTGTTGTACGAGAACTCGCTCAATGGTAGCTTCTGATCTCAATTTCTTTTGAAGTCTAGGACGCAGGTCTCAACATGTCCTCTAACATCTGTATGGTCCTCTCAGATTAACTGTCGGTCTGAGGATGAAATGCTGTGCTGAACTCTCACTTGGACCGTAATGCGGCTTGAACACTTCGCAAAAATCTGGAGGTAAAGTGTCCACTACGATCTGAGACGATCGACTCTGGTATTCCGTGCCGTTTCACGAACTATGCCGCTTAGATTTCTACTGGTCGTTCCACCGAGTAGCTAACTTTCATTGCTAAAAATCTAACTGATTTCATCAGTCTTTCTACAATCACCCAGATTGTGTCATTATCGTTTGACGTCTTCGGCAATCCGATTATGAAATTCATCGTAATCTGGTCCTATTTCCACTCGGGTAACTTAATTTCCTACGATTATCCTGCTGAGCGCTGGTGATCTACCTTAACCTTCTGGCACGTAAGACATCTGGCGACGAACTCGACAATGTCATTCTTCATTCCAAGCCACCAAAAGCTTTCCTTTAGGTACTTGTACATCTTGTTCGCTACCGGATGTACGGAATATGACGTTGTAATGACCACCATTTTCATGGCAACTACTTACCTGTAATAAGTCATTAAGGAATAAAATGGACATAATTTAATGTCTTTTAGTACAATTTAAGAAACACGGTCAAGTATATGATCGTGTAAGAGGCTGTGTACCGCTCAGATAGATGAATGTATTTCAAAGACATGGCCGTGTTGAGTAGTCTCAACTAGTACACGCCCGTGTCCGAAATGTACACGCCCGTGTTGCGTTGCACACGCACGTGTAAGAGTCTGTGTAGAAGGCTGTGTAATGAGCTGAGAGCCACTGTAATGACTCTCATGAATTATGAAACTTAATTACTATGTAATGATGTAATTAAGTTAATAAGCACAGTGTGCTTTTCAGTTGAATGAATTAAACAGGAATAGTAACGTTTAATTACTATTCATGCAGTGAAAGGGGTAATCGACAGTGAAATCGGTCCACCCTATAATGTGAGTATGCGTTGAGACACGCAATATCAAGAAACCGGTCTAGACGACCATTTCAGGATACAGAACTGATGAGCTAGTCATCAGTACGCTCAGACTGGTCATCTGAGCGCAGCAGTGATAATTGCCCTAATAGATGTACAGTATCGAGAAAAGTGGTCTAGATGACCTCTTCTCGCCCATAGATTGACAAAATCAAAGTCAGAACGCTCAGATTAGTCAGTCAAATAGAGAATAGTGAATAGTGATTAGTGAATAGTGAGAAACGCAGTGTTAGGTTAGTGGCCAAGACGGCCTTAACCTGGCATAAAACTGATATATTAATAGTCAGCAGGCTCAATCTGGTCAATTGAGCATAAAATGTAGATTTTGTTTAAGGGATACGCAGTATCGGGATGAGTGTCAAGACGGCCTTTTCTCGCCCCGAAATTGATATATTTAGATTCAGGACGCCCAAATTAGTCAATCGGGCACCTGACACGTTTTTCGAGACGGGGTCATGCAGATCCCGAAAACTGGTCCAGAAGACCTCAGATGGACGTAAAACTGATAAATTTAAAATCAGCACGTCCAAATTAGTCAAGAGAGACTGTGTTTGAAATTTCACGCGAAAACGCCTCGTTATGCGTGCACAGTGTCAACACAGCGTAGGTCTAACCACAGTATCAAGAAATTGGTCAAGATGACCTTTTCTTGATATGAAACTGATATATTTGGAACCAGAATGCTCAAATTAGTCATTTGAGCACAAAAAGTAATTTTTGACCGGGAACCATACAGTATCGGGAAACTGGTCGAGACGACCTCAGATGAAGATAAAACTGATATATTTGGGTTCAGCACGCCCAAATTAGTCAGTATAGCCTATCTTAAAATTTTTCAAAAAATTAGTATAAAGGACGAAATTTTGGGGATTCTAGAAAAATAGCCCCCATATTTTTCCAAATCACATTTTCTCCCTCCCACACCACACGAAGATGAACAGTGACCAACCATCGAATCCGGCCTCCGTTTTCGACACCGCCGGCACCATTGGAAAGCTCTCGACGAGCTGAGTCCAACGGTGTGCCGAGTCGACGGAACCGATGTCGGAGAACGCTGCACGCGCCGCCTAAAGCCGCCGGTGGCCGAATTTTTCAAACCGTGATTTCTCCGCCGTCCGACGTCCAAATGCCACAATTCCGGTCCCAATGGATTCGCGGTGAAGAGTAGAACAAAATCTAGGCTTCATTTCATGTCAACAGCCGCCGGATCGCACCACCCAAGGTTCACCGTCGCCGTCGCCATCGCCGCCGTCGGATCTCGCTATTCCAGCGGAGTTGAGTTGCGAGGTCGGTGTCAAAATGCTCAGAACAACACATAGCTCAAAAGCCCCAAATCAATTTTGGGCAACAACACCGGAAAATGAAGATCTAACACCGCCGCCGTCGCCGACTTTTCGAGGGCCGATTTCCAGTGATAGGAGCCTCGATTGGTGAAATTGACACCACCAATGGGTTCCTCTCGTCGAGCTCTTCAAGATGGCGGTCGCCACTCCCATCGCCGCCGTGGTCAACGCCGATCAACGCCGTGGTCAATGTCGGTCAACGGCGGTCATTGCCGGTCAACGGCGACCCGGAGATCGAAAATTGAAGAATGGCCGTTGGCCTATTTTCGACGTTCCGGACACATCCGCGGCATCGGATTGGCAAACCGGAGTTTCAAAAGTGAAGAACGATGATTCAAAGATTGCGCGGTCTAGACCAAACGGTTCGTCCGACCGCCGACGGGAACGATTTTGGTAGTGGTTTTGATCCTTTGATTCCTCAATTTATTATTGGAAATAATTATGTATTAATTATGGTTTATTGACTTGAGGAATTGTAAGAAAAAGGGATGAAATGTCGAAAAAGATAATGTGAGAAAATGTGAATATTTTTACGTAAAAAGCGGAGCTTTTACGTAAAAAATTAGGCCTCTGGTTTAGTACGTGGCAGGTTAGAATATGTTAGATGGTTTTGAGGCGTTTCCTAAACGCCGGAAACCCAAAAATTAAGCGGAAATGCTGCCGAAATTTCTAAAACGGCACAAAGGGGTATTTGAGGAAACGAGGGGTGAAAATGTGATCGGGATGGAAACCCGAGCCCCCTCGATGACCTAGTTCCAGGAAAGAAGGACGGACGTTTACAGGATTAGTGAACCGCCCAATTAGAAATTTCGTAATGTAAGAAAACGACCTCTATGTCAGAATAGTACCACCCGAGGGACGGGTGCGATCGAAGTATAAAATTTGGGGCGATTACATCGGTAACGGTAACCCGACAGGCTAAATGGTCATACGAGAGGTATTCAGTCAATTGACTGGTCGGTTAGCCAGTCAAGGACCAAGTCGGAATGGGATAGTGAGAGACAGTGATTAATTTGTCAAGTAGACAGATTAATCAAGCACGATTAAAAATTAGATATCAAATTTCCCAAAGTAGAGCAGTTGGGTACCGATAGGCATTGGTACCACACAACGATAAGTTTATTAGTTCCTAACGATAGAGTGACCTAAGAGCGATGTTAATTAATTTATTGGGTAAATAAATTAATTAACAATGATTAGAAAATCAAATTCTTAAGAAGAGGGCAATTAGTACCGATAAGGATCGGTACCACATAACGAGAATTTTTATTAGTCACTAATGACCACGGTGACCTAAGAGTGAATGTTAATGTAATGCATTATGATTACAGGGAGGTACCTGTATTGTGACGAAGGCGAGAGTATAAACTGTCTGCTGACAGATAAGTACAACTCCGCCTACAGCATGGATAAAATGAATTTAAAATGATGCTTTTCCAGTATTTTAAGTATGTATCTTGCACACGATGCTGCACAGCATACATAAGAGCATATAGTTTCACAATCGAGTAGATTGATGAAAGAACAAGATAGAAGCCACAAATCCCTACCGCGTAGGATTGGGGACAGCTTAGAGAAGCGTATGGCTAGAACAGTTAAACAAGATGGAAATAAATAGGTGTGTCGTACCGGCTCCTTCAGTCGAAGGGGTTTCCAGTTAAGGAAAGTTAAGGCCAAAAGTTGAGTATCAGTTGATGACTCTTCGGCATTAGTTGACCTCGGGAGTTACCGTTGGTCTGCGCGCACACGGTACTGACACATGGGCCCTAAATAGACAAGAAAATAAAAGAGAAGTTTGAAGCATAAATGAACATAACCGGACCATGCATTAGTTATAGTTCGCTATGCTTTCTTTTTCAGTAGAGTGCATACAGTACACGATGCTTCTGTCATGCCTAAAGTATGTGAAGTTTTATATTCAGTGTTATGACATGTTATGTGATGACATGATATGTGAGCTGATATGTGATATGCTTATATGGGATGTGATTTATTAAGTGATATATGTCATGCTTATGATTTTAAGTATGTGCTATGTTTTAAACATGTTTTGCGGTTAACATGTTGTACTTACTGGCGTAAACACCAAGGGGCGATGATGGCGGCGGAGGCGGATGTGAGGATGAGGTTATGGATACACCGCGAGTATTCTTCCGCACAGTATGAGTAAATAATATTTTGAATGGTGACAGTTAAATAGTATTTTGAATAGAAAAGGTTAAACAGTATTTTGGAACAGTAAACAACATATGTATGAGTAGTATATTTAAATAGTATCTGGTGAATAGTAATCAGATAAACAAGTATATAATTGTGTATATATAATTTAAATCCTTATGTTTTTTCAAATTCCGCATTTTAATAGTATACGTACGTGAATAGTAAATACGTACGCGTATATATAAAAAAAAAATCCCTCTAAATTTATGGTATTAAATTCAGCAAGTTTAAGTATCGGTTTTAAAGAGAAAGTATAAGTAAAAGTTAAAGAAGCAAGTTAAGCAAGTAATAGAGTTTTCAGTGACGGTCTGGGCCGCTGAGGGCACGGGGCGTCACAGACGTCTCGTAAGGTTCCAAAAGAATTCGCTTCTTGAATTCTTCATCTTTTTAGAACACACACTCTATCTCTGTAGTAGAGTATGTCGTCCTTAAGGATCTTAAACTCTGAACCCTTGTCCTCTATAGCTTCCCTTTTGGACTTGAGCAGGGACAAATCAAAATCTCGACCGATCTTGATCTCTTCTTGGAGCGTCGATTGGAGGGTCATGTCAGACAATCTCCCTATCAAAATCTTGACCTCGCTGTCACATAACTCCTTTGTAGCGCTCTTGACAAGGCACTAATAGCCATAGGCATAGTAATATGCTTCTGACTCTACGCATTGACCACTTTATTGGCTTTCCCCGGATGGTATAGGATCTCACGGTCGTAATCCTTACCAACTCTAGCCATCTACGCTGCCTCATGTTGAGCTCTTTCTGCGTGAAGATACATTTGAGACTCTAGTGGTCGATGTAAATCTCGCACGTGACTCCGTACAGGTAGTGCCTCCATGCTTTTATCGTAAAAACTATCGCTACTAGCTCCAGATCACGCGTTGGGTAGCTCTTCTCAAGGTTTTTGAGTTGTCGTGAAGCATACGCGACTACTCTACCACTCTGCATCAACACAGTTTCCAACTTGGTTTTAGATGCGGTGCTTAAATCACAAAGCTTCCCTGACCAACATTTGAAATGGTCAGCATTGGAGTGCTTATGAGTCTTCATTTCAGCTCTTGAAAGCTTTCCTCACACTTGTCAATTCACTTATACCTCTTTCCCTTCTTGGTGAGCACTGTGAGCGAAGCAGCTAACTTTGAGTAGCCTTCGACTAAGTGTAGGTAACATCCTGTTAGTTTAAAGAAACTGTGAATTCCCGTTTCATTCCTCTGAGCTGGCCACGTGCTAACTGCATCAATTTTCGTCAGGTCCACAGATACTCCTTCCTTGGGGTCTACGTGGCCTAGAAAATGGACCTTCTCCAGTCAAAACTCGTACTTGGAGAACTTGGCGTATAACTGATGGTCCTGTTACATGCGTAAAATGATCCTTAAGTGATCTTCCTTCGTCTTAGAGTGTATAAGTATGTCATCGATGAACACAATGACAAACTTATCCAAATAGTCCTTGAACATGCAGTTAATCCGGTTCATGAAAGCTGCTGGTGCGTTCGTCAATCTGAGCGACACGAATAGAAACTCATAATGTCCGTACCACGTTTGAAAGGCTGTCTTGGGTACATCTTCATTCCTGATTCGTAGTTGATGGTACCCTGAACGTAGATCGATCTTCGAGGACATTGCAACATCTCGGAGCTGATCAAATAGATCATCAACCCGTGGCAACGGATACTAGTTCTTAATCGTAATCCTGTTCAACTCTCTGTAGTCGATGCACATTCTTAGTGGTCCATCTTTCTTCTTCACGAATGGTATGGGTGCTCTCCAGGGTGAATAGCTCTGTCGAATGAATCCCTTATCTATTTAGTCCTTTAGCTGGGCTTGGAGCTCCTTTAGCTCTACAGGGCCCATTCCGTAGGGGCCTCAAAGATGGGGCTGATTCCAGTAGACGTTCAGTCTCGAACGAGATCTCGCGCTCTGGTTGGAGTCCTGCAAGATCTTCTGGAAATATCTCCATGAATTCCCTGACTATTGACACGTTCTCGGGTCCTATCTCTATTCCTCGAGTCCTATCTGCTACATATTCTAGGAAGTCCGTGTATCTACTGGATAGCATCTTGCGAGCCTTCACTACTGATATCATCGTCTTTGGTTGCTCTGGCGACAAACCCTTGTAGATGAACTTTTCACATCCGATTGGTTCGAAAACGATTTTCTGCCTTCAACAGTTTATGACAACGTTGTGTCCTAAGCTCTTTTTTTTTTTTTTTTGGCAAAATCTGATGATGTAACGAATGGGTGGCTCCAGAATCAAGTAGAACTAACGCATCAAAGTTGGTGATAGAAAGCTAGCCTGTCACCATTGCAGAAGTTACAGCTTCAATGTCACTCCCCGTATAAGCATAGATTCTCCCTTAGCTGTCTGAAGCTTTCAGTATACCTTTTGTGATTGAAGGGTCTTCGATCCTGGTCTGGTTGGTGTGAAGTTGATTATTCCCAGTGCGGGGTTGATTCTGTCGATTCTGCAGGTTGGAGTGGCAATTTTTTTTTTTGGCATAGTGGCTTTCCTTGCCACAGATGAAACAACCACTTGCTCTTGGCTTGCATTCTCCTGGGTGCCTCCTTCCGCATCTCGTGCATGTTGGGTATTGGCTATCATTCCTTCCTGGTCGTATCACTTCTAGGGAAATTCTTCTGTGAATCTTGATTGCCCTAATTCCCCTTTTCTCTTGTTGTTGTTATGGGAATGCCTATTATTCTGGCCGGTTCCCACATTCTGCCCTTTGTATTGTGACTTGGGTTCTGCTTCTCCTGAGCCTACTCGGCTTGCGTTTTCTCCTCCTTTCGTGCCTTAAAATTCTACGTCTTTCGCTCCTTCTCATGAACCGATCAGTACTAAGTTCAGATAGCCTTGTTGACACATTCTGCTAGTGTCACTGGTCCGTGGCTTCCGCTACAGACCTAAACTGCGATTTCCATTTTGAACATCTTCAGCATTCGTCTGACTCTCTCCTTTTAGTCGGTACTAAATCTGGAAAAAGTTGAGCCAGCTGCTCAAACTTCTTGACTGCCTCCATAACAGTCATACTACCTTTGCGCAGGTTGTTGAACTCGTCTTACTGCGCTGCTAGTGCTTCCTTGTTGAAGTACGTCTCCTTGAATTCCTCAATGAAATCGCTCCAGCTCATCTCTCTAATGTTCCTCCTAATGGTTACCTGTTAGGAAATGCCCTAAGTATTAGAGACATTTTGATGTATTCATTTTGAACTGGATAATAAAATTATACATAGAGGTTATTCATTACATTGCTATCTGTCCTCGTCTTATTTACATGTTAAAGTAAATGTAAGCAAATATGGCTCACTGACTGCTTGTGTTAAAACTGTTAGAACGTTGCATGCAATGGACTTTTTGTATGCAAGAAGACAATGTTCTAAAGTTAGCAGTCTAAACTATGGTCTGTAGTCTATGGGGTTAGACCGAGCATCTAACTCATGTTAAGACTATTATGTTGTCTAAAGCCTTGGAGGGGACGGTCTGTCTTGACTGTCTGGAGCTGGACTCCCAAGTAGAGACATGGATATGTTGCTTGGAGGTGACATATTAGACCGGGACTAAAGCATGATTGATCTACGTAGTCCGCTATGAGTGGATCAATCTGCTTTTGACGTTCATTGTGCAATAACCTTAATCCTGAGTAAATGAACTACTTCATGTATATGACTTGTGTACTTTGATGTTCCAATGGCTAAAGCGTCTCAGAGGTAGTAAGCTTATAGACCGGTTCGTTGGGTGCATGACTTGTATACGATGAAGGGTTTGTTTGTAGATATCGGAATCATAGCTCTGAGGAGTTAAAGGTATCCTCTTAAAGGCATTATACTGAATGTGAAAATGGACAAGGCCTTGGGTCGTCTGCTGGGCGGATGACTTCTTATTCACATATGGTGAATAATCATTTTCTTGATTCGGTAGTATAATGGAACTTTAAGATAGCCTGAACAGTAGGATTAAACGGACATTGACCTAAGGCTGATCATGGATATCATATGAGGGTTTTGCATATATGACAAGGTCATTGGATGGTAGCTCGTCACAGGCTTACGTAATACGGTATATAATTGGGAGTTCAGTTTCAGGTTTATAGTGGTGTGACTCTGAAATTAGTGATCATATGATTGAGTTGTTCGATACAGAATGATGATCATATGGAATCATGGGAGCCCGATTATATATGTCCAATCAGTCTCTCTACTAGCTCCACATAATTCCTTAACGTTTGGCAAATTGATTTGTGTATGCTATTGGCTAGTTTATTATGCATGGATGGTGATGACACAGGATTAGGATGGTAGACAAGATTCTCTCCGGTTGGATTCAGATTTTGTTTTGGATAATAGAGTACACAATTATTCGAACTCCAAATAAAGTTGCCATGATTTTATTTGAGATTGGATTGGAGTTGTAGAAAATTATCCATGAGAACAAGAATATGAAACACAACCGTTTTGTGGAATTTGAAATTTGAATTTTGAAATTTGAAATTTGAATTTTGAATTTGAAATTTGAATTTGAAATTTGAATTTGAAATTCGAATTTGAAATTTGAATTTGAAATTTAAATTTGAAATTTGAAATTTGAAATTTGAAATTTGAAATTTGAAATTTGAAATTTGAATTTGAAATTTGAATTTGAAATTTGAAATTCAAATTTTGAATCACAGTCTAAGTAGGATTCGAATTTGTTGTGGAAAATCCACAAGGTTTGAAATTCGAATTTGAGTTGGATTTGGAGAGGATAATCTTGTTAGAATCCTACTTGAATTTTGAATCCAAATCCCAACAAAAGTGGGTGAATTTTTTGAGGATAATCCTCAATGGAAAATTCGGTTTTTGTGGATAAGATTCAAGGGTAAATTCAAGCTTCAATCCTAGTTGAATTTGGATTCTCTCTACTCCCTAAAAGTGGCCGAAATTTTGGAGCCTAAATCCTAGGAAATTCGGTTATTTTTGGATAAGGTTGAGATGAGATTTAGCTTGAAAAATCCTAGTGGAATTTTGATTCTTCCTTATCCTAAAAGTGGCCGAAAATTTGGAGAAGATTTTCTCCTAAAGATTTCGGATTTTTTGGTTGAAAAGGGGAGATAAAATTCTAGTTAAAATCTTGTTTAGATTTGGATTGGATTTGTCCTAGGAAGACCGAATTTAATTGTGGAGATTCTCCCTTGGAAAATTCAGATTTTTTGGTTTGGATAAGGGAGAAAATCTTTTCCTAGTCCAATTCGAATTCAGAGAATCACCTCATGCAGGTCTATAAATAGAGGTCCTGCCACTCCAGTTCTCTCAGACCACAGACTCTCAGGTGAGCAGGCTTATTGTTGCACAGCTCATCGTGACAATAAAGTTCTTTAGAGATCTGGGTGGTCGGAAGAAGACTAGCAGTGCTAGCATACCGATCGAGGTTCAGAGTGCCCACACACTCAGCCATTCGGGAATTGGAGAATAGTAGAGAAGGCTAGTTGGTTGAAGCCTCCGGTCACTCTCCTCCTGTTCATTGGCGTCCTTGAGGTATGAGTTTTAATTGTTGTTGATTTATTGTATATGGCATCATGAGATATTTAACGATCTAAAAATTTTTTATTGTTCCGCTGCGCCACTCTGATACGTTTTTACCGGTTTTTTAGATCCTACAATTGGTATCAGAGCCATCTCATGACTATGCCATGTATATAAATTAGACAATTACTTAGTCTTTTTATTTATGTATGGATTTGATATTTAGAGAGTGGCATTCTAGGGTTCCTTTATGTTGTTATCATGTATTATGTATAAAGTATGTGGTTATTTTAATTTTTTGAATTATTATAAGCATGCTTGTTTATACCGGTTATGGTTCCTTAGAATTTAGAAAAATTGTATCTAGGAATTTTTTTTATGTAACCATGGGAGCAGTTTATTAACACTGTGTTTTTCCCATGGATTTTAATTTTTGTCTCTTAGAATATTTATGGTTAGAATTTTTGTACACCGGAAACGGTTTAGAATTTTTTATGTAATTATTCTTGGAGGAGATTGAAGATTGAAGGCCGTAATTTATTTTTCCCAAAAGTTAAATTTAATTTAAAGATTGAAATTTTGATTGTGTGGAAAATTTCAATTTAATTGGGATTCAAATTAATTTTTGGAGATCCTAATAGGTATATTGGAATATGGCACGAAAATCGAGACACGACCCCTCGGGATAGGCCGACGGGCCTTGGTGGGGCTGCAGCCCCTGCCCTCGGGCAGGATGGGGCTGCGGCAGCCCCTGTGCAGGCCCACACCACCCACGGCTGCAGGCTCTGCCTGCAGCCGAGGGTGGCACAGCCTGCCCAAGGCTGGCCGCAGCTTGGGCGTGCAGCCACTGGCTGCAGGCGCTGCCTGCAGCCTGCCGGCTGCTGCGCCCAGCCTGGGCGAGCAGCCTGGCGCTGCAGGCTTGGCCTGCAGCCCGGCAGGGCTGCATAAGGGGCAACCGTGGGCTGCCAGCCCCTCCAGGGTTGGTGGCTGCCCACGGCGGCTGCCGCCTTCACGGGCGGCGGTCCGACGGTCCAAAATTTGAAAATTTTGATTTTTTAAATTTGAGATTTAATTTTAAATCATGTTTAAAAATATGTAATTGAAAATTTAAAATTTTTGAAATTACATATTATTACACATGATGATTAAAATTGTTTAAAATTTGAATTAGAAATTTAAATTTGAAATTTGAATTTGGAGTTTGAATTTGAAATTTAAATTTTTGGAAATTTAAATTTTAAATAATTCTTGGGATGAGAAATAAATGGAGAGGCTACATAAAGAAAGGTACAAGAAGACGAAACAAAATTCAAGACCCAAAGAATGCTTTGGATGGAATTTTGTAATCTTTATTTTCTTTATTCTAGGATGGAACCATAGCTTGGTTATTCTGTCAATTATTTTTCTGTGATATGTCATGGATGTATAAATATGTATTGATGGATGTTTTGTATGCATATTTGATAACATGTCATATAGGATAGGTGAGTGCCGCTCATACTATATTGATCATACATAATTTGTCAAAACTTGCATGTTTTTCAAAATATTGAGTGGGAGAGGGTTTCAAACAAAACCCACGGCCTCCATTGTTGATCCATATGTGAAAGCATGGTAACGCCTCGCGTCAGTTCTGACCTGACCACACCCCTCGGTAGGTGTTTACCGCCGCCGGTATACTAGATTGGATCTCCTATGTGGAAAACGTGTTCGGGTGCGATCCTATTCATGACCACCCCTCGGTGGCTTGGTAGGACGTGGATCGGGCTACGTAAACAATGGTTATATACTCAAGACTCGTTTAGTTATTAACCTTCCCTAGAAGCTCTGTTAACTAAACTGGTGGCCAAATAAGCGGTTATTAATATATGTCTTAACCTTGGAGGATTTAAGGTAACATATATTAATTGGACGGGGTCCATGTTCCGGCTATTTGTTCTCATGACCACCCCTCGGTGGCTTGGGGCAATAGGTGCTGAGAATTACCGTTGCAATGCTACATGTTTTTTCAAGTTTCATGTAGGAACATACTTGTATGTTTTTATTTGCTAAATTATCTGCATATTTGCTTGGGCTTTGTAATGATGTCTAGTATAATTTTATTTCAGTTCAAAATGTCACCGACACCCCTCATTTCGATACTTACTGAAAATAAGTTGAATGGCGACAATTATAAAGATTGGAAAAGAAATCTATTAATAGTTCTCAGCTGCGAGAGACACAAGTTCGTACTGGACGAACCATGCCCACCTGGGCCCAAACCTGACACACCACTTGAGGAGGTCCCGGTTGCCTATAATCGTTGGAGAGAATCCAATGAGATAGCTCGATGCTACATCCTTGCTAGCATGACGAGTGCTTTACAAAAGCAGCATGAGACTTATCAAGTTGCTGGGGAGATCATGGAAAATCTGGAGGACATGTTCGGAGGCCAAGAAAAATTGGCTCGACAGTCCGCTATCACCAGCATTATGAACTCTAAGCAAAAGGCGGGTGCTCCGGTGAAGGACCATATGATCACTCTAATGGGATTCTTCGCTGAGGCTGCCGAGAATGGTGCTGAGTTGGACTATAACACCCAGATCGAGATGGTGTTCAAGACTCTGTCTAAAGATTTTGTGGGGTTTAAGGCCGCATACAATCTGGCGACAAAGGAGTTAGGACTTACCGAGCTCATGAAGCAACTACAGGCTTATGAGCGGATGATCAGGGATGAGGATACGGTCCGACCTAAAGGAGAGTCCAATTTGGCGGAATCTTCCAATCCCTCACGGAAGAGGAAGAGGCCAAATAAGAAGCAAGTGGCTTCCAGTTCTTCTAATCCTCCTGTCTCGGATGGGAAGAAGAAGAAGAAGAACAAGAAGCCGAAGGACCCTAAAAAGTCCAAATGCTTCCACTGTGGGAAGGTAGGTCACTTCAAGAAGGCTTGCCGGGAATTCCTAGCCTCCAAGGGCAAGGAAGGTAAGGAACTTCATTACTTAGAAGCGTGTTTGGTGGAAGAATCGAAAGACACATGGGTCATTGATTCGGGCGCCACTAATCATGTTTGTGTTTCTATGCAGGGGTTCGTGGAAACGAGAAGTCTACATGATAGGAGCCTCTCGTTGCGGACTGGAGATGGTAGCTTTGTGGTAGCTGAGGCAGTGGGAGACGTTCATCTTTATTTTGATCAATTTAGGTTTATTTTATTGAAAGACTGTTTTTATGTTCCTAATTTTAGGAGGAACCTTATATCGGTAGCTTGTTTAATAAAGGATTCTTATTCAGTTTCTTTTAGTAAAAGAGTTGATATTCGTAGAAATAAGTCTTTTATCTGTTCTGGATGGATGGATGGAAACCTATATTTGATCAGACCAAAGATGTACTCACTGCTTGACACTGAATTAATTGATAACTCTAAAAGGTTGAAAGTTTCTCACTCTAACAAGGCGTATCTTTGGCATTTAAGACTTGGTCATATTAATCAGGATAGGATTCAAAGATTGGTGAAAGACGGTCCTCTGGAATCTCTGGAGGAGGTACGACTTCCCCAATGTGAGTCTTGTCTAGAGGGTAAGATGACTAAGAGGTCTTTTGGAGCTAAGGGTACAAGGGCACAGGAGCTCTTAGAAATTGTGCACACTGACGTATGTGGCCCCATGAACGTCACAGCACGAGGAGGGTTCGAGTACTATGTCTCTTTCATAGATGATTACTCGAGGTATGGATATGTGTATCTGATGCACCGCAAGAGCGAAACCTTTGACAAGTTCAAAGAGTATCGTGCGGAAGTGGAAAAGCAATTGGATAAATCCATAAAGACACTTCGATCTGATCGAGGTGGCGAATACCTCTCTGATGAATTTCTAGGACATCTTGTAGAGAACGGGATTTTATCCCAATTGACTGCACCTGGTACTCCACAACAGAATGGTGTAGCCGAAAGGAGAAATAGGACCTTTATTGGATATGGTACGGTCCATGATGAGTTACTCAACGCTGCCATTATCATTTTGGGGACATGCTTTACAAACGGCGTGCTATATTCTGAACCAGGTTCCGAGCAAATCAATTCCTAGAACTCCGTATGAATTGTGGCGTGCCAGGAAGCCCTCCCTTGGACATATGAGAATATGGGGCTGCCCGGCACATGTACTGGATGGGGATGCGAAGAAGTTGGAACCAAGATCAGAATTGTGCATGTTTGTAGGGTATCCAAAGGGAACTAAAGGAGGTCTGTTCTATAACCCGAAGGAACAAAAGGTCATTGTCTCAACACATGCGACATTCTTGGAGGAAAGTCACATGAATGACTTTAAGCCTCGAAGCAAAGTGGTGCTAGAGGAGTTATCGGGTGAAAGAACTGCTCCACAGATTTCGGTCTTGGACGCAAGTCCGAGTTCCAGTGAAAGACCTGCAGACGATCAACAATTTAGGGTGCCTCGTCGTAGTGGGAGGGTTTCTAAGAAACCTAATTTCTTTATGTATGATGCTGAGGTATACCAGGCCGAGGCTCATGAGCATGAGGAAGATCCGGTCACATATGATGAAGCTATAAAAGATGTTGATTCTAGATCTTGGAAACAGGCTATGAACAATGAAATGGATTCTATGAAATCCAACTCTGTTTGGGAACTTGTAGATTTGCCTGATGGGATAAAACCCATTGGATGCAAATGGGTCTACAAAAGAAAGAAGGATGCGGAAGGGAGAGTGGAAACTTTCAAAGCTAGACTGGTTGCAAAGGGATACACGCAAAAGGCTGGAATCGATTACGAGGAAACCTTTTCGCCTGTTGCTATGCTGAAGTCTATCCGTATTCTTCTGTCCATTGCTGCGGCTCTCGATTACGAGATCTGGCAAATGGATGTCAAGACGGCATTCTTGAATGGCCATCTTGAAGAGTGTATCTATATGATACAGCCCGAAGGGTTCGTAGCAAAAGGCCAAGATAGGAAAGTCTGCAAGTTGCTTAGATCCATTTATGGATTAAAGCAGGCATCCCGCTCATGGAACCAGAGGTTTGATCAAGCGATTAAGACATTTGGTTTTGAGCAGAACGTTGATGAACCTTGTGTTTATAAACGTATTAAGGATGGAAAAGTGGTCTTTCTGATACTCTATGTCGATGATATACTACTCATTGGGAATGATGTAGGGAACTTATCATCGGTCAAGCTTTGGTTACACCAATAGTTTGACATGAAGGACTTGGGAGAAGCTAATTATGTTCTAGGCATTCGTCTATTCAGAGATCGAAAGAACAAAATGATAGCGTTATCTCAAGCTTCATACATAGATAAAATAATTAACAAATATGCAATGCTAGAGGCAAAGAAAGGCTCACAACCTTCTATTGCCGGTTTAACTCTTTCATTGGATGACTGTCCCAAGACATCGGAAGAAAGAGAGCGTATGAGTAAGGTCCCTTATGCATCCGTTGTGGGTAGCCTTATGTATGCTATGCTTTGCACTCGCCCGGACATATGTTTTGCAGTAGGTATGGTGAGTCGATATCAAGCGAATCCTGGAACCAAGCACTGGCAAGCAGTAAAGCATATACTCAAGTATCTTAAGAGAACGAGGGATTATATGCTAGTGTATTCTGGAGGGGACCTAACACCCGTAGGATACACGGACTCAGACTTCCAGACTTGTAAGGATTCGAGGAAATCGACATCTGGATCAGTGTTTTTACTCGGAGGAGGCGCCATTGTGTGGAGGAGCGTGAAGCAGGGCTGCACAGCTGACTCTACTATGGAGGCTGAGTATGTGGCTGCGGCTGAGGCATCTAAAGAAGCGGTTTGGCTCCGCAAGTTCTTTAGAGACCTTGAGGTCATTCCGGGTGTTGACAAGCCTATCACACTTTACTGTGATAATACAGGGGCTATTGCCAACACAAGGGAATCTCGGCACCACAAGAGGACCAAGCACATCGATCGGAGGTATCACATTATTAGAGGGCATGTGGAGACAGGACAAGTGGATGTATGTAAGATCGCATCCGAGGACAACATCGCTGATCCCTTTACTAAGACTTTGGTAGCTAGAAGCTTTGAGAGGCATGTAGAGGCGATGGGGATGCGTAACATGGCACATCTGCTGGCTTAGGGCAAGTGGGAGATTGTTAGGAAATGCCCTAAGTATTAGAGACATTTTGATGTATTCATTTTGAACTGGATAATAAAATTATACATAGAGGTTATTCATTACATTGCTATCTGTCCTCGTCTTATTTACATGTTAAAGTAAATGTAAGCAAATATGGCTCACTGACTGCTTGTGTTAAAACTGTTAGAACGTTGCATGCAATGGACTTTTTGTATGCAAGAAGACAATGTTCTAAAGTTAGCAGTCTAAACTATGGTCTGTAGTCTATGGGGTTAGACCGAGTATCTAACTCATGTTAAGACTATTATGTTGTCTAAAGCCTTGGAGGGGACGGTCTGTCTTGACTGTCTGGAGCTGGACTCCCAAGTAGAGACATGGATATGTTGCTTGGAGGTGACATATTAGACCGGGACTAAAGCATGATTGATCTACGTAGTCCGCTATGAGTGGATCAATCTGCTTTTGACGTTCATTGTGCAATAACCTTAATCCTGAGTAAATGAACTACTTCATGTATATGACTTGTGTACTTTGATGTTCCAATGGCTAAAGCTTCTCAGAGGTAGTAAGCTTATAGACCGGTTCGTTGGGTGCATGACTTGTATACGATGAAGGGTTTGTTTGTAGATATCGGAATCATAGCTCTGAGGAGTTAAAGGTATCCTCTTAAAGGCATTATACTGAATGTGAAAATGGACAAGGCCTTGGGTCGTCTGCTGGGCGGATGACTTCTTATTCACATATGGTGAATAATCATTTTCTTGATTCGGTAGTATAATGGAACTTTAAGATAGCCTGATCAGTAGGATTAAACGGACATTGACCTAAGGCTGATCATGGATATCATATGAGGGTTTTGCATATATGACAAGGTCATTGGATGGTAGCTCGTCACAGGCTTACGTAATACGGTATATAATTGGGAGTTCAGTTTCAGGTTTATAGTGGTGTGACTCTGAAATTAGTGATCATATGATTGAGTTGTTCGATACAGAATGATGATCATATGGAATCACGGGAGCCCGATTATATATGTCCAATCAGTCCCTCTACTAGCTCCACATAATTCCTTAACGTTTGGCAAATTGATTTGTGTATGCTATTGGCTAGTTTATTATGCATGGATGGTGATGACACAGGATTAGGATGGTAGACAAGATTCTCTCTGGTTGGATTCAGATTTTGTTTTGGATAATAGAGTACACAATTATTCGAACTCCAAATAAAGTTGCCATGATTTTATTTGAGATTGGATTGGAGTTGTAGAAAATTATCCATGAGAACAAGAATATGAAACACAACCGTTTTGTGGAATTTGAAATTTGAATTTTGAAATTTGAAATTTGAATTTTGAATTTGAAATTTGAATTTGAAATTTGAATTTGAAATTCGAATTTGAAATTTGAATTTGAAATTTAAATTTGAAATTTGAAATTTGAAATTTGAAATTTGAAATTTGAATTTGAAATTTGAATTTGAAATTTGAAATTCAAATTTTGAATCACAGTCTAAGTAGGATTCGAATTTGTTGTGGAAAATCCACAAGGTTTGAAATTCGAATTTGAGTTGGATTTGGAGAGGATAATCTTGTTAGAATCCTACTTGAATTTTGAATCCAAATCCCAACAAAAGTGGGCGAATTTTTTGAGGATAATCCTCAATGGAAAATTCGGTTTTTGTGGATAAGATTCAAGGGTAAATTCAAGCTTCAATCCTAGTTGAATTTGGATTCTCTCTACTCCCTAAAAGTGGCCGAAATTTTGGAGCCTAAATCCTAGGAAATTCGGTTATTTTTGGATAAGGTTGAGATGAGATTTAGCTTGAAAAATCCTAGTGGAATTTTGATTCTTCCTTATCCTAAAAGTGGCCGAAAATTTGGAGAAGATTTTCTCCTAAAGATTTCGGATTTTTTGGTTGAAAAGGGGAGATAAAATTCTAGTTAAAATCTTGTTTAGATTTGGATTGGATTTTTCCTAGGAAGACCGAATTTAATTGTGGAGATTCTCCCTTGGAAAATTCGGATTTTTTGGTTTGGATAAGGGAGAAAATCTTTTCCTAGTCCAATTCGAATTCAGAGAATCACCTCATGCAGGTCTATAAATAGAGGTCCTGCCACTCCAGTTCTCTCAGACCACAGACTCTCAGGTGAGCAGGCTTATTGTTGCACAGCTCATCGTGACAATAAAGTTCTTTAGAGATCTGGGTGGTCGGAAGAAGACTAGCAGTGCTAGCATACCGATCGAGGTTCAGAGTGCCCACACACTCAGCCATTCGGGAATTGGAGAATAGTAGAGAAGACTAGTTGGTTGAAGCCTCCGGTCACTCTCCTCCTGTTCATTGGCGTCCTTGAGGTATGAGTTTTAATTGTTGTTGATTTATTGTATATGGCATCATGAGATATTTAACGATCTAAAAATTTTTTATTGTTCCGCTGCGCTACTCTGATACGTTTTTACCGGTTTTTTAGATCCTACAATTGGTATCAGAGCCATCTCATGACTATGCCATGTATATAAATTAGACAATTACTTAGTCTTTTTATTTATGTATGGATTTGATATTTAGAGAGTGGCATTCTAGGGTTCCTTTATGTTGTTATCATGTATTATGTATAAAGTATGTGGTTATTTTAATTTTTTGAATTATTATAAGCATGCTTGTTTATACCGGTTATGGTTCCTTAGAATTTAGAAAAATTGTATCTAGGAATTTTTTTTATGTAACCATGGGAGCAGTTTATTAACACTGTGTTTTTCCCATGGATTTTAATTTTTGTCTCTTAGAATATTTATGGTTAGAATTTTTGTACACCGGAAACGGTTTAGAATTTTTTATGTAATTATTCTTGGAGGAGATTGAAGATTGAAGGCCGTAATTTATTTTTCCCAAAAGTTAAATTTAATTTAAAGATTGAAATTTTGATTGTGTGGAAAATTTCAATTTAATTGGGATTCAAATTAATTTTTGGAGATCCTAATAGGTATATTGGAATATGGCACGAAAATCGAGACACGACCCCTCGGGATAGGCCGACGGGCCTTGGTGGGGCTGCAGCCCCTGCCCTCGGGCAGGATGGGGCTGCGGCAGCCCCTGTGCAGGCCCACACCACCCACGGCTGCAGGCGCCTGGGCGAGCAGCCTGGCGCTGCAGGCAGCGCCTGCAGCCAGTGGCTGCACGCACAAGCTGCAGCCAGCCTTGTGCAGGCCCACACCACCCACGGCTGCAGGCTCTGCCTGCAGCCGAGGGTGGCACAGCCTGCCCAAGGCTGGCTGCAGCTTGGGCGTGCAGCCACTGGCTACAGGCGCTGCCTGCAGCCTGCCGGCTGCTGCGCCCAGCCTGGGCGAGCAGCCTGGCGCTGCAGGCTTGGCCTGCAGCCCGGCAGGGCTGCACAAGGGGCAACCGTGGGCTGCCAGCCCCTCCAGGGTTGGTGGCTGCCCACGGCGGCTGCCGCCTTCACGGGCGGCGGTCCGACGATCCAAAATTTGAAAATTTTGATTTTTTAAATTTGAAATTTAATTTTAAATCATGTTTAAAAATATGTAATTGAAAATTTAAAATTTATGAAATTACATATTATTACACATGATGATTAAAATTGTTTAAAATTTGAATTAGAAATTTAAATTTGAAATTTGAATTTGGAGTTTGAATTTGAAATTTAAATTTTTGGAAATTTAAATTTTAAATAATTCTTGGGATGTGAAATAAATGGAGAGGCTACATAAAGAAAGGTACAAGAAGGCGGAACAGAATTCAAGACCCAAAGAATGCTTTGGATGGAATTTTGTAATCTTTATTTTCTTTATTCTAGGATGGAACCATAGCTTGGTTATTCTGTCAATTATTTTTCTGTGATATGTCATGGATGTATAAATATGCATTGATGGATGTTTTGTATGCATATTTGATAACATGTCATATAGGATAGGTGAGTGCCGCTCATACTATATTGATCATACATAATTTGTCAAAACTTGCATGTTTTTCAAAATATTGAGTGGGAGAGGGTTTCAAACAAAACCCACGGCCTCCATTGTTGATCCATATGTGAAAGCATGGTAACGCCTCGCGTCAGTTCTGACCTGACCACACCCCTCGGTAGGTGTTTACCGCCGCCGGTATACTAGATTGGATCTCCTATGTGGAAAACGTGTTCGGGTGCGATCCTATTCATGACCACCCCTCGGTGGCTTGGTAGGACGTGGATCGGGCTACGTAAACAATGGTTATATACTCAAGACTCGTTTAGTTATTAACCTTCCCTAGAAGCTCTGTTAACTAAACTGGTGGCCAAATAAGCGGTTATTAATATATGTCTTAACCTTGGAGGATTTAAGGTAACATATATTAATTGGACGGGGTCCATGTTCCGGCTATTTGTTCTCATGACCACCCCTCGGTGGCTTGGGGCAATAGGTGCTGAGAATTACCGTTGCAATGCTACATGTTTTTTCAAGTTTCATGTAGGAACATACTTGTATGTTTTTATTTGCTAAATTATCTGCATATTTGCTTGGGCTTTGTAATGATGTCTAGTATAATTTTATTTCAGTTCAAAATGTCACCGACACCCCTCATTTCGATACTTACTGAAAATAAGTTGAATGGCGACAATTATAAAGATTGGAAAAGAAATCTATTAATAGTTCTCAGCTGCGAGAGACACAAGTTCGTACTGGACGAACCATGCCCACCTGGGCCCAAACCTGACACACCACTTGAGGAGGTCCCGGTTGCCTATAATCGTTGGAGAGAATCCAATGAGATAGCTCGATGCTACATCCTTGCTAGCATGACGAGTGCTTTACAAAAGCAGCATGAGACTTATCAAGTTGCTGGGGAGATCATGGAAAATCTGGAGGACATGTTCGGAGGCCAAGAAAAATTGGCTCGACAGTCCGCTATCACCAGCATTATGAACTCTAAGCAAAAGGCGGGTGCTCCGGTGAAGGACCATATGATCACTCTAATGGGATTCTTCGCTGAGGCTGCCGAGAATGGTGCTGAGTTGGACTATAACACCCAGATCGAGATGGTGTTCAAGACTCTGTCTAAAGATTTTGTGGGGTTTAAGGCCGCATACAATCTGGCGACAAAGGAGTTAGGACTTACCGAGCTCATGAAGCAACTACAGGCTTATGAGCGGATGATCAGGGATGAGGATACGGTCCGACCTAAAGGAGAGGCCAATTTGGCGGAATCTTCCAATCCCTCACGGAAGAGGAAGAGGCCAAATAAGAAGCAAGTGGCTTCCAGTTCTTCTAATCCTCCTGTCTCGGATGGGAAGAAGAAGAAGAAGAACAAGAAGCCGAAGGACCCTAAAAAGTCCAAATGCTTCCACTGTGGGAAGGTAGGTCACTTCAAGAAGGCTTGCCGAGAATTCCTAGCCTCCAAGGGCAAGGAAGGTAAGGAACTTCATTACTTAGAAGCGTGTTTGGTGGAAGAATCGAAAGACACATGGGTCATTGATTCGGGCGCCACTAATCATGTTTGTGTTTCTATGCAGGGGTTCGTGGAAACGAGAAGTCTACATGATAGGAGCCTCTCGTTGCGGACTGGAGATGGTAGCTTTGTGGTGGCTGAGGCAGTGGGAGACGTTCATCTTTATTTTGATCAATTTAGGTTTATTTTATTGAAAGACTGTTTTTATGTTCCTAATTTTAGGAGGAACCTTATATCGGTAGCTTGTTTAATAAAGGATTCTTATTCAGTTTCTTTTAGTAAAAGAGTTGATATTCGTAGAAATAAGTCTTTTATCTGTTCTGGATGGATGGATGGAAACCTATATTTGATCAGACCAAAGATGTACTCACTGCTTGACACTGAATTAATTGATAACTCTAAAAGGTTGAAAGTTTCTCACTCTAACAAGGCGTATCTTTGGCATTTAAGACTTGGTCATATTAATCAGGATAGGATTCAAAGATTGGTGAAAGACGGTCCTCTGGAATCTCTGGAGGAGGTACGACTTCCCCAATGTGAGTCTTGTCTAGAGGGTAAGATGACTAAGAGGTCTTTTGGAGCTAAGGGTACAAGGGCACAGGAGCTCTTAGAAATTGTGCACACTGACGTATGTGGCCCCATGAACGTCACAGCACGAGGAGGGTTCGAGTACTATGTCTCTTTCATAGATGATTACTCGAGGTATGGATATGTGTATCTGATGCACCGCAAGAGCGAAACCTTTGACAAGTTCAAAGAGTATCGTGCGGAAGTGGAAAAGCAATTGGATAAATCCATAAAGACACTTCGATCTGATCGAGGTGGCGAATACCTCTCTGATGAATTTCTAGGACATCTTGTAGAGAACGGGATTTTATCCCAATTGACTGCACCTGGTACTCCACAACAGAATGGTGTAGCCGAAAGGAGAAATAGGACCTTTATTGGATATGGTACGGTCCATGATGAGTTACTCAACGCTGCCATTATCATTTTGGGGACATGCTTTACAAACGGCGTGCTATATTCTGAACCAGGTTCCGAGCAAATCAATTCCTAGAACTCCGTATGAATTGTGGCGTGCCAGGAAGCCCTCCCTTGGACATATGAGAATATGGGGCTGCCCGGCACATGTACTGGATGGGGATGCGAAGAAGTTGGAACCAAGATCAGAATTGTGCATGTTTGTAGGGTATCCAAAGGGAACTAAAGGAGGTCTGTTCTATAACCCGAAGGAACAAAAGGTCATTGTCTCAACACATGCGACATTCTTGGAGGAAAGTCACATGAATGACTTTAAGCCTCGAAGCAAAGTGGTGCTAGAGGAGTTATCGGGTGAAAGAACTGCTCCACAGATTTCGGTCTTGGACGCAAGTCCGAGTTCCAGTGAAAGACCTGCAGACGATCAACAATTTAGGGTGCCTCGTCGTAGTGGGAGGGTTTCTAAGAAACCTAATTTCTTTATGTATGATGCTGAGGTATACCAGGCCGAGGCTCATGAGCATGAGGAAGATCCGGTCACATATGATGAAGCTATAAAGGATGTTGATTCTAGATCTTGGAAACAGGCTATGAACAATGAAATGGATTCTATGAAATCCAACTCTGTTTGGGAACTTGTAGATTTGCCTGATGGGATAAAACCCATTGGATGCAAATGGGTCTACAAAAGAAAGAAGGATGCGGAAGGGAGAGTGGAAACTTTCAAAGCTAGACTGGTTGCAAAGGGATACACGCAAAAGGCTGGAATCGATTACGAGGAAACCTTTTCGCCTGTTGCTATGCTGAAGTCTATCCGTATTCTTCTGTCCATTGCTGCGGCTCTCGATTACGAGATCTGGCAAATGGATGTCAAGACGGCATTCTTGAATGGCCATCTTGAAGAGTGTATCTATATGATACAGCCCGAAGGGTTCGTAGCAAAAGGCCAAGATAGGAAAGTCTGCAAGTTGCTTAGATCCATTTATGGATTAAAGCAGGCATCCCGCTCATGGAACCAGAGGTTTGATCAAGCGATTAAGACATTTGGTTTTGAGCAGAACGTTGATGAACCTTGTGTTTATAAACGTATTAAGGATGGAAAAGTGGTCTTTCTGATACTCTATGTCGATGATATACTACTCATTGGGAAGGATGTAGGGAACTTATCATCGGTCAAGCTTTGGTTACACCAACAGTTTGACATGAAGGACTTGGGAGAAGCTAATTATGTTCTAGGCATTCGTCTCTTCAGAGATCGAAAGAACAAAATGATAGCGTTATCTCAAGCTTCATACATAGATAAAATAATTGACAAATATGCAATGCTAGAGGCAAAGAAAGGCTCACAACCTTCTATTGCCGGTTTAACTCTTTCATTGGATGACTGTCCCAAGACATCGGAAGAAAGAGAGCGTATGAGTAAGGTCCCTTATGCATCCGCTGTGGGTAGCCTTATGTATGCTATGCTTTGCACTCGCCCGGACATATGTTTTGCAGTAGGTATGGTGAGTCGATATCAAGCGAATCCTGGAACCAAGCACTGGCAAGCAGTAAAGCATATACTCAAGTATCTTAAGAGAACGAGGGATTATATGCTAGTGTATTCTGGAGGGGACCTAACACCCGTAGGATACACGGACTCAGACTTCCAGACTTGTAAGGATTCGAGGAAATCGACATCTGGATCAGTGTTTTTACTCGGAGGAGGTGCCATTGTGTGGAGGAGCGTGAAGCAGGGCTGCACAGCTGACTCTACTATGGAGGCTGAGTATGTGGCTGCGGCTGAGGCATCTAAAGAAGCGGTTTGGCTCCGCAAGTTCTTTAGAGACCTTGAGGTCATTCCGGGTGTTGACAAGCCTATCACACTTTACTGTGATAATACAGGGGCTATTGCCAACACAAGGGAATCTCGGCACCACAAGAGGACCAAGCACATCGATCGGAGGTATCACATTATTAGAGGGCATGTGGAGACAGGACAAGTGGATGTATGTAAGATCGCGTCCGAGGACAACATCGCTGATCCCTTTACTAAGACTTTGGTAGCTAGAAGCTTTGAGAGGCATGTAGAGGCGATGGGGATGCGTAACATGGCACATCTGCTGGCTTAGGGCAAGTGGGAGATTGTTAGGAAATGCCCTAAGTATTAGAGACATTTTGATGTATTCATTTTGAACTGGATAATAAAATTATACATAGAGGTTATTCATTACATTGCTATCTGTCCTCGTCTTATTTACATGTTAAAGTAAATGTAAGCAAATATGGCTCACTGACTGCTTGTGTTAAAACTGTTAGAACGTTGCATGCAATGGACTTTTTGTATGCAAGAAGACAATGTTCTAAAGTTAGCAGTCTAAACTATGGTCTGTAGTCTGTGGGGTTAGACCGAGCATCTAACTCATGTTAAGACTATTATGTTGTCTAAAGCCTTGGAGGGGACGGTCTGTCTTGACTGTCTGGAGCTGGACTCCCAAGTAGAGACATGGATATGTTGCTTGGAGGTGACATATTAGACCGGGACTAAAGCATGATTGATCTACGTAGTCCGCTATGAGTGGATCAATCTGCTTTTGACGTTCATTGTGCAATAACCTTAATCCTGAGTAAATGAACTACTTCATGTATATGACTTGTGTACTTTGATGTTCCAATGGCTAAAGCGTCTCAGAGGTAGTAAGCTTATAGACCGGTTCGTTGGGTGCATGACTTGTATACGATGAAGGGTTTGTTTGTAGATATCGGAATCATAGCTCTGAGGAGTTAAAGGTATCCTCTTAAAGGCATTATACTGAATGTGAAAATGGACAAGGCCTTGGGTCGTCTGCTGGGCGGATGACTTCTTATTCACATATGGTGAATAATCATTTTCTTGATTCGGTAGTATAATGGAACTTTAAGATAGCCTGATCAGTAGGATTAAACGGACATTGACCTAAGGCTGATCATGGATATCATATGAGGGTTTTGCATATATGACAAGGTCATTGGATGGTAGCTCGTCACAGGCTTACGTAATACGGTATATAATTGGGAGTTCAGTTTCAGGTTTATAGTGGTGTGACTCTGAAATTAGTGATCATATGATTGAGTTGTTCGATACAGAATGATGATCATATGGAATCACGGGAGCCCGATTATATATGTCCAATCAGTCCCTCTACTAGCTCCACATAATTCCTTAACGTTTGGTAAATTGATTTGTGTATGCTATTGGCTAGTTTATTATGCATGGATGGTGATGACACAGGATTAGGATGGTAGACAAGATTCTCTCCGGTTGGATTCAGATTTTGTTTTGGATAATAGAGTACACAATTATTCGAACTCCAAATAAAGTTGCCATGATTTTATTTGAGATTGGATTGGAGTTGTAGAAAATTATCCATGAGAACAAGAATATGAAACACAACCGTTTTGTGGAATTTGAAATTTGAATTTTGAAATTTGAATTTTGAATTTTGAAATTTGAAATTTGAATTTTGAATTTGAAATTTGAATTTGAAATTTGAATTTGAAATTCGAATTTGAAATTTGAATTTGAAATTTAAATTTGAAATTTGAAATTTGAAATTTGAAATTTGAATTTGAAATTTGAATTTGAAATTTGAAATTCAAATTTTGAATCACAGTCTAAGTAGGATTCGAATTTGTTGTGGAAAATCCACAAGGTTTGAAATTCGAATTTGAGTTGGATTTGGAGAGGATAATCTTGTTAGAATCCTACTTGAATTTTGAATCCAAATCCCAACAAAAGTGGGCAAATTTTTTGAGGATAATCCTCAATGGAAAATTCGGTTTTTGTGGATAAGATTCAAGGGTAAATTCAAGCTTCAATCCTAGTTGAATTTGGATTCTCTCTACTCCCTAAAAGTGGCCGAAATTTTGGAGCCTAAATCCTAGGAAATTCGGTTATTTTTGGATAAGGTTGAGATGAGATTTAGCTTGAAAAATCCTAGTGGAATTTTGATTCTTCCTTATCCTAAAAGTGGCCGAAAATTTGGAGAAGATTTTCTCCTAAAGATTTCGGATTTTTTGGTTGAAAAGGGGAGATAAAATTCTAGTTAAAATCTTGTTTAGATTTGGATTGGATTTGTCCTAGGAAGACCGAATTTAATTGTGGAGATTCTCCCTTGGAAAATTCGGATTTTTTGGTTTGGATAAGGGAGAAAATCTTTTCCTAGTCCAATTCGAATTCAGAGAATCACCTCATGCAGGTCTATAAATAGAGGTCCTGCCACTCCAGTTCTCTCAGACCACAGACTCTCAGGTGAGCAGGCTTATTGTTGCACAGCTCATCGTGACAATAAAGTTCTTTAGAGATCTGGGTGGTCGGAAGAAGACTAGCAGTGCTAGCATACCGATCGAGGTTCAGAGTGCCCACACACTCAGCCATTCGGGAATTGGAGAATAGTAGAGAAGGCTAGTTGGTTGAAGCCTCCGGTCACTCTCCTCCTGTTCATTGGCGTCCTTGAGGTATGAGTTTTAATTGTTGTTGATTTATTGTATATGGCATCATGAGATATTTAACGATCTAAAAATTTTTTATTGTTCCGCTGCGCCACTCTGATACGTTTTTACCGGTTTTTTAGATCCTATATTACCATCTTCCACCACTAACGCGCCACATTGCGCAGGGTGAAGGATGCGTACATCACTTTCTCTCTCTATCTGTTAACCCTATAAAATCCAAGATTACTTGGATATCCGTTAGCCAATCATCAGCCTCTATAGGGTTGGTGATTCCTAAGAATTCTAACGCTTTCATGCGTCGGAATCTCTCATACAAGTCGCCTTCCCTAGGGATTGGCAAAAAAAACAATTGCTGCTATGAGAGTAGCCATTACTATAGGCGCTAGTGCCTCCTGGGCTGGAGGAGTTGCTTATTCCCTCAGAGTTTCTGGGCTGCTAGAGCCTCCTATGCTGGCATCTCTACTGACTGTGGTGCCTAGGGTTGCTGGCCCAGCTGTTCTCTAAGCTGGTATAGCTCCCGCTGCTGGTTCTCCATCATCTCTCGCATGGCTGCAATCTGTGCTATCCACTCATCCTCTCGGGATGCTGAGTTTAACTAAGCTCTCGTTCTTGCTATGTTTTCCTATGTAACCCTATCGTACAGCGAAAAAGGAAAATATAAGTCTCTTAAATTCTGTACTTGGGACTCGTATCACATATCATTTTCTTTCTTACTTAACAATCTTATTTAAACATTATGGATATAAATATACACATTATATCCATCTTTCTTTCTCTCATACTGTGATGTTCAATACAATTGCCGCATTGTATTAGGACATCGTCTGAGTGCTAGGATTCGTCCTGCACTTTCTGTCATATCATACTCACGCTTGTGGAAAAATTTATATCTGGCCCCTAGGGCAAAGCTTTACTGCTTATCTCATAATATATTTCACATAATATATATACATATATTCAAGATTCTAGTTCAGCGGGAGTGACACACACTTCCCCTATACGATCCCAACAAGTACATTATGCTATAACTGACGGGGGAGAGCTACTGCTTCCCTCTATATATTTTCATAACTAACATTCCCGCAGAGGGGTTACTACTATTGGAAGGACAATCCTGATTCAGTATCAGACATCTCCTTATCGTCACTATCACTGAGTGAGTACTCCTCTGGGTTCTCCTCTTCTTCTCAGCTGAAACTGACCTCGTCATCGCTGGCTATGATGACTTGGGGTTCGTACATCCCTATCTATTCGTCATTACTAAAGCGGTTGGGGATCTCCTTTCCTCATCGTCGGGATGGGCGTCGGAAAGAGTCTCGTTATCTTCCTCTTTCATGGGGTGTTCGGGAGACATACGAGCTGGTTCGGGGTTCTCCATTGGCTCCCTATTGTCCTCGTGTACTTCTGGCTGGTGCTCGGCCATGAACTCTTCATCGGCCAGTTGGGGTGCTGGTTCTACCTGGTCACCCTCCATAATGGCGGCTGCTATAATGCCTTGGGCTTGTGTAGGGTTCCTGGGGTTGAGCACTTTTCTCTCAGCGTTCACTTTCTCCTTGATAAGGCTTGCTAGTCCTGCTTGATCGCTCTTCTAATTCTGTTTAGCAAGGTCTCTTTCTCTCTTTAGGTCTTCTCCTGTTTTGATCCACTTTTGTCTCGGCATGTATTGTAGAAGTCCATTTCGGTTCCTTGTAGCGAACAGCATACGTTAGAACTGTATCACCGGACATCAGCTGCAGTCTTTCAGTCCGATAAATAAATTCTCGTATATCCATAACTCTAGAGAACTTAGGCGGTTTCACTCCCTGCTTGCCTATAGAGAAAAACTGGGGCTGATGCTGGACTGCTCTCAGAGATTGGCTCGATCATGGTATGGCGAAACTCGACACAGTTAAGAGCTCATCCTGGTCATAAGGATCCCGATACACACGAGAGTATCTTCCTGAGAGATATCAACAGCCAACAGGACTCAGTTATCCTGGTCAATGGTGTACAATCAGGGAATCACTTTGATAACATGAAACTAGTCCTGACATTCTCATAGAGTGCAGGAGTACTGTTTGCCACTCAAAACTTGGTGGACAACTAGCCCTGATGATCGGTACAACTCGAGCAGCAATCCATGTTCTTTCTCTGAGCAGTTTTCTAGCACAGCACGGTCGTGATTTTTCGTATAATGATCTCAGCATCTTTTCATCTTATCCTCGCCATCATAGATTTCGTCGTTTCATTACTATAAAATGTTATCTTCAATAGATAAACATTTACCGACAAAAAATAAAACTAACTTACTTGGACAGATGAGGCAGGCATGCGGCGATGTGAGGTAGGATGGCAGGAAACCGCTCTGATACCAACTGTGACGCCCCGTGCCCTCAGCGGCCCGGACCGTCACTGAAAACTATTATTACTTAACTTGCTTCTTTAGCTTTTACTTATACTTTCTCTTTAAAACCGATACTTAAACTTGCTAAATTTAATACCATAAATTTAGAGGGATTTTTTTTTTTTATATATACGCGTATGTATTTACTATTCACGTATGTATACTATTAAAATGCGAAATTTGAAAAACATAAGGATTTAAATTATACATACACAATTATATACTTGTTTATCTGATTACTATTCACCAGATACTATTTAAATATACTACTCATACATATACTGTTTACTGTTCTAAAATACCGTTTAACCTTTACTATTCAAAATACTATTTAACTGTCACCATTCAAAATATTATTTACTCATACTATGCGGAAGAATACTCGCGGTGTATCCATAACCTCATTCTCACATCCACCTCCGCCACCATCATCGTCCCTTGATGTTTACGCTATAGGATGCTTACCTACAGCATGAACACACTCCGTGAGCTTTACGCCCAGTAAGTACAACATGTTAACCGCAAAACATGTTTAGAACATAGTACATACTTAAAATCATAAGCATGACATATATCACTTAATAAATTACATACTATATAAGCATATCACATATCAGTTCACATATCATGTCATCACATAACATGTCATAACACTGAATATAAAACTTCACATACTTTATGCATGACAGAAGCATCGTGTACTGTATGCACTCTACTGAAAAAGAAAGCATAGCGAACTATAACTAATGCATGGTCCGGTTATGTTCATTTATGCTTCAAACTTTTCTTTTTCTCTTCTTGTCTATTTAGGGCCCATGTGTCAGTACCGTGTGCGCGCAGACCAACGGTAACTCCTGAGGTCAACTAATGCCGAAGAGTCATCAACTGATACTCAACTTTTGGCCTTAAATTTCTTTAACTGGAAACCCCTTCGACTGAAGGAGCCGGTACGACACACCTATTTATTTCCATCTTGTTTAACTGTTCTAGCCATACGCTTCTCTAAGCTGTCCCCAATCCTACGCGGTAGGGATCTATGGCTTCTATCTTGTTCTTTCATCAATCTACTCGATTGTGAAACTATATGCTCTTATGTATGCTGTGCAGCATCGTGTGCAAGATACATACTTAAAATACTGGAAAAGCATCATTTTAAATTCATTTTATCCATGCTGTAGGCGGAGTTGTACTTACCTGTCATCAGACAGTTTATACTCTCGCCTTCGTCACAATACAGGTACCTCCCTGTAATCATAATACATTTCATTAACATTCACTCTTAGGTCACCGTGGTCATTAGTGACTAATAAAAATTCTTGTTATGTGGTACCAATCCTTATCGGTATTAATTGCCCTTCTCTTAAGAATTTAATTTTCTAATCATTGTTAATTAATTTATTTACCCAATAAATTAATTAACATCGCTCTTAGGTCACTCTATCGTTAGGAACTAATAAACTTATCGTTGTGTGGTACCGATGCCTATCGGTACCCAACTGCTCTACTTTGAGAAATTTGATATCTAATTTTTAATCGTGCTTGATTAATTTGTCTACTTGACAAATTAATCACTGTCTCTCACTATCCCATTCCGACTTGGTCCTTGACTGGCTAACCGACCAGTCAACTGACTGAATACCTCTCGTATGACCATTTAGCCTGTCGGGTTACCATTACCGATGTAATCGCCCCAAATTTTATACTTAGATCACACCCGTCCCTCGGGTGGCACTATTCTGATCTAGGGGTCGTTTTCTTACATTTCGAGATTTCTAATTAGGCGGTTCACTAATCCTGTAAACGTCCGTCCTTCTTTCCTGGACCTAGGTCATCGAGGGGGCTCGGGTTTCCATCCCGATCACATTTTCAGCCCTCATTTCCTAAAATACCCCTTTGTGCCGTTTTAGAAATTTCGGCAGCATTTCCGCTTAATTTTTGGGTTTCCGGCGTTTAGGAAACGCCTCAAAACCATCTAACCTATTCTAACCTACCACGTACTAAACCAGAGGCCTAATTTTTACTAAAAAGCTCCGCTTTTTACGTAAAAATATTCACATTTCCTCACATTCTCTTTTTCGACATTTCATCCCTTTTTCTTACAATTCCTCAAGTCCGTAAACCATAATTAATACATAATTATTTCCAACAATAAATTGAGGAATCAAGGGATCAAAACCACTACCAAAATCGTTCCCGCCGGCGGTCGGACGAACCGTTCGGTCTCGACTGCACAATCTTTGAATCGTCGTTCTTCACTTTTGAAACTCCAGTTTGCAAATCCGATGCCGCGGATGTGTCCGGAACGTCGAAAATAGGCCAACGGGCCATTCTTAAATTTTCGGTCTCCGGGTCGCCGTTGACCAGCATTGACCGGCCGTTGACCGGCGTTGACCACGACGGCGATGGGAGTGGCGACCACCATCTTGAAGAGCTCGACGAGAGGAACCCATTGGTGGTGTCAATTTCACTAATCGAGGCTCCTATCACCGGAAATCGGCCCTCGAAAATTCGGCGACGGCGGCGATGTTGGATCTTCATTTTCCGGCGTTGTTGCCCAAAATTGATTTGGGGCTTTTGATCTACGTGTTGTTCTGAGCATTTTGACACCCACCTTGCAACTCAACTCCGCCGGAATAGTGAGATCCGACGGCGGCGATGGCGACGGCGACGGCGAACCTTGGGCAGCGCGATCCGGCGGCTGTTGACGTGAAATGAAGCCTGGGTTTTGTTCTACTCTTCATCACGAATCCATTGGGACCGGAATCGTGGCATTTGGACGTCGGACGGCGGAGATACGGCGGTTTGAAAAATTCGGCCACCGGCGGCTTTGGGTGGCGCGTGCGGCGTGCTCCGGCGTCGGTTCGGTCGACTCGGCCCACCGTTGGAATCAGCTCGTCGAGAGCTTTCCAATGGTGCCGACGGTGTTGAAAACGGAGGTCGGATTCGATGGTCGGTCACTGTTCATCCTCGGTGGTGTTGGGGGTAGGAAATGGGATTTGGAAAAATTGTGGGGCTATTTTTCAATAGTCCCAAAAATTTCGTCCTTTTATACTAATTTTTTGAAAAATTTTAAGATAGGCTATACTGACTAATTTGGGCGTGCTGAACCCAAATATATCAGTTTTATCTTCATCCGAGGTCGTCTCGACCAGTTTCCCGATACTGCATGGTTCCCGGTCAAAAATTACTTTTTGTGCTCAAATGACTAATTTGAGCATTCTGATTCCAAATATATCAGTTTTATATCAAGAAAAGGTCATCTTGACCAATTTCTTGATACTGTGGTTGGGCCTACACTGTGTTGACACTGTGCACGCATAACGAGGCGTTTTCGCGTGAAATTTCAAACACAGTCTCTCTTGACTAATTTGGACGTGCTGATTTCAAATTTATCAGTTTTACGTCCATCTGAGGTCTTCTAGGCCAGTTTTCGGGATCTGCATGACCCCATCTCGAAAAACGTGTCAGGTGCCCGATTGACTAATTTGGGTGTCCTGAGACTAAATATATCAGTTTCGGGACGAGAAAAGGTCATCTTGACCCTCATCCCGATACTGCGTATCCCTTAAACAAAATCTACATTTTGTGCTCAATTGACCAGATTGAGCCTGCTGACTATTAATATATCAATTTTATGCCAGATTAAGGCCGTCTTGGCCACTAACCTGACACTGCGTTTCTCACTATTCACTATTCACTAATCACAGTCCACTATCTGACTGACTAATCTGAGCGTTCTGACTTTGATTTTGTCAGTCTATGGGCGAGAAGAGGTCATCTAGACCACTTTTCTCGATACTGTACATCTATTAGGGCAATTATCACTGCTGCGCTCAGATGACCAGTCTGAGCGTACTGATGACTAGCTCATTAGTTCTGTATCATGAAATGGTTGTCTAGACCGGTTTCTTGATATTGCGTGTCTCAACTCATACTCACATAATAGGGTGGACCGATTTCACTGTCGATTACCCCTTTCACTACATGAATAGTAATTAAACGTTACTATTCCTGTTTAATTCATTCAACTGAAAAGCACACTGTGCTTATTAACTTAATTACATCATTACATAGTAATTAAGTTTCATAATTCATGAGAGTCATTACAGTGGCTCTCGGCTCATTACACAGCCTTCTACACAGACTCTTACACGTGCGTGTGCAACGCAACACGGGCGTGTACGTTTCGGACACGGGCGTGTACTAGTTGAGACTACTCAACACGGCCATGTCTTTGAAATACATTCATCTATCTGAGCGGTACACAGCCTCTTACACGATCATGTACTTGACCGTGTTTCTTAAATTGTACTAAAAGACATTAAATTATGTCCATTTTATTCCTTAATGACTTATTACAGGTAAGTAGTTGCCATGAAAATGGCGGTCATTACACTGAATAACTTTTGTATGACCATTTAGCCTGTCGGGTTACCGTTATCGATGTAATCGCCCCAAATTTTATACTTAGATTGCACCCGTCCCTCGGGTGGCACTATTCTGATCTAGGGGTCGTTTTCTTACATTTCGAGATTTCTAATTGGGCAGTTCCCTAATCCTGTAAACGTCCGTCCTTCTTTCCCGGACCTAGGTCATCGAGGGGGCTCGAGTTTCCATCCCGATCACATTTTCAGCCCTCGTTTCCTAAAATACCCCTTGGTGCCGTTTTAGAAATTTCGGCAGCATTTCCCCTTAATTTTTGGGTTTCCGGCGTTTAGGAAACGCCTCAAAACCATCTAACCTATTCTAACTTGCCACGTACTAAACCAGAGGCCTAATTTTGACGTAAAAGCTCCGCTTTTTACGTAAAAATATTCACATTTCTTCACATTCTCTTTTTCGACATTTCATCCCTTTTTCGACATTTCATTCCTTTTTCTTACAATTCCTCAAGTCAGTAAACCATAATTCATACATAATTATTTCCAATAATAAATTGAGGAATCAAGGGATCAAAACCACTACCAAAATCGTTCCCGTCGGCGGTCGGATGAACCGTTCGGTCTCGACCGCACAATCTTTGAATCGGCGTTGTTCACTTTTGAAACTTCGGTTTGCAATTCCGATGCCGCGGATGGGTCCGGAACGTCAAAAATAGGCCAACGGGCCATTCTTCAATTTTCGGTCTCCTGGTCGCCGTTGACCGGCGTTGACCGCGGCGGCGATGGGAGTGGCGACCACCATCTTGAAGAGCTCGACGAGAGGAACCCATTGGTGGTGTCAATTTCACCAATCGAGGCTCCTATCACCGGAAATCGGCCCTCGAAATGTGGGCGGCCCCTCTAGCTTAGGTCGTCCACCTTATCTTGCTTACTTTCTTTATTCTTTGCTTAGTCTTTCTTAGCTTGCTTGTCTCTATAACTTTCCTCTCCTTGGGGTTTAAAAGATTTGTTCTTGAAAAACTAGGAATGTTTTTTTTTTTTACCTGGAGGAAACTACTAATTCTTGAAAATTGTGTATACATAAATATATACGTACTTCTTAATACTTTTTGTTTTTTTTTTTTCCAAAATATATTTTGGAGTCTTGTTACTTTAAAGTACGTAAAAATAGAAACACACTTTTAAGCTTGTTTCACTACTTTACATACTACACTCTTGTCTTGTCTTTATACATATACCTCACTATTACACTTTCTTTCTTTTACACCTTGAGTACAGCGGAATTCTGCGAAACGGAACCATAACCCGTCCATGACATCGCTGGGATCTGCCTGCCAGTCAGCTACTCTTGTTTCATCTTGCTGGTTGCTTTCCTTTATTACCTACAGCACGAATAGACTAATGAGCTAAAGCTCAGTAAGTACAAACATACATACAAGTAAATAAGCTGAATACACCACTCTAGGGTTAGTCAACTTAGGACCAATTATTTTCTTTAGTCCTATACTACTTGTTCTTTCTATTCTATTTCTTTCTTTTCTTTGCTTTACTTTATCTGCTTAATCTTTCACTTGTGGGCCCGTGGTTGGACGTACCTGGTACGCGCAGACCAATAGAGGATCAGGGGAGCGACCCACCGATCAACCCTAAGGTCATCTCTGGACTACTGACCTTATAGGTAGTAAGTCATGCCATAAACTACCTCATTATTAACGAGGCAGCGCCACACTTCTGGGGTGGAGGCAGGAAGTTAAGCCATAAACTACCTCATTATTAACGAGGCAGCGCCACACTTCTGGGGTGGAGGCTATCTGGGAACCTCACAACTTGGGAGGCCGGTACACGAACCTTAACTTTTAAGTCTTATTATCTGACTTATCTTATTCCTCTTTTCTGTTTCTGATCTTGCTTACTATTCTCGTGAACATGTTAGTATCATGTCACAAACTGAATAGCTTAAATGTATATATATATATATAACACAACTCTATGGTAAGTCCATTCGTGAGTAGACAATTAAATGTCTGTACTTACCTTATCAATCTCTTCTCCTTTTCTCTCTAGGATCGTTGATCGCCCTCCTTGTAGGTCGATTTTTGGATCCTACAGACAAACTTTGTCTGTTAATTTCATTTCCATTTATAGCTTTTATTTTTCATTAAAAAAGCTTAAATAGAACCTATTTACAACTTTTTGGGCTTTATTTATCATTTTCCCAAATTTTCCCAACTTTTGCAAAATTACGATTTTGCCCCTATATTTTGGCAAAATTACAGTTTTGCCCCTGACGGAATTTTATTGATCCAGACTGCATTTTTGGCCCTCAGGAACTTTTCTGACTCTTTTCTAATCATTACCGGGTTCGTTTCTATTTTATTTCCATTTTTCACTTTCCCGACCCTCGGGAAGCACTATTCCGACCCTTACGTCGGTTTAGTGATTTTCTATCGTTTCGGAGCCTCAAATGGACGTTTCACTAGCATTTAAAACGTTCATCTAGACATTCCCGACCTAGGTCTCCGAGGCTCGGATTTTCCGTTCCCGACTCGGACCTTTATTTCATTTCCAAAAACGCCCCCCCCTCGGGGTCGGTTTTTCCGTTTCACTCGCATTTTACATTTTTAGGGGACGGTCTACTATTCACGAACCACCCCTTAGGTTTTCCCTATTCAATTCTCCGTTAGGGACTCGGGTTTCCGACCCGACCCTAAACTTTTATTTTTAATTCCTATTTTACCCCGAAAGCCGTTTTCGAAATTTCGGCAGCATTTCGGCGTAATTTTAAAGCTACCGGCGTTAGGTACGCCTCGAACCATATGTACCTGCCACGTACTATACCACAAGCCTATTTTATGTAAAAGTTTTCCAAACTTTTACATAAAAGCTCACAAATTCCAATTTCACATTTTTAACCACATTACGAAATTTTTTCCCAATTTTGCCCTTAGTTTTGGTTTCGGTTTTCACCACTAAACCGAACCAAAATTTCTCAAACTTTTCAACCACTTTTTAGACTATTCAATGCCATTTTTCTAACACTTTTTCAAGCCCATTTCCTTGTACATTTCAACTAAATTCTTAGGGTTTTTAAACACTTAAACCCACGGCCTCATTTGAAAACACATGCCAAATATTTTTGTTTCCTTCTTTCAATCACGATTTCCTTATTAACATCACAAAATGCATGATTTCAATCAACCAAACATTATATGAAACATGCAAAATTTTTCACCAAAACCCTAAGTAACACCCACGGCCACCTTGAGTAAATGAACACCAAAATTTTTTTCAAGCTTTTCCATAATGAATTTCATGCTTTATTCTTAACAAAATTCAACTTGAAAGCATGTTAACACATAAATCACACAAATTTCTCATTGCTTACCAATGGTAACCCACGGGTTTTCCTTTGGAAAACCAACCAAAAATTGGTTTTTCTTTTAACCAATTGCATGGTTTTCTTCCTTATTACACCCTTAACAAAACCCATCATCAACTTAATGAAAAACACCCAAAATTTTTCCATCTTTTTCTCACTATTCACCCACGGATTTCATGAAGAAAAACCATGAAAAATTAAGTGAAAAAGGAAGTTACCTTAGTCTAATGCTTCCTTTGTCTTCAAGGAGTGTTTTGACACTCTTTTTGTGAAGAAATGTTGAAGGAATTACTTGGTTCTCCTTTGGTCACCCACGGCTCACCATGGAGAATAACTTAGCAAAAATTTTTGTTATGTTTTGCTTGAAAATTGGCTTCGGCCACTTTATTCCCAAACTTGCCGACTTATGCATGGAAGAAAGCCAATTAATTTGGCTCTAAACCAATCAAATTTCAACACCTTTCCACCTAATTCTTTCCACCCTTTTTCAAAAATTAAAAATGGTTAATTTTGGCCAAATCTTGGCCTTTAGATCAAAAGCAAATTAAATCATGGCCATTCATCCTACCTAACACCATATTTCTTTCCATTTGGTAAATGGATTTATGATGTCATAAATGCAAAAGTGAAAGTTGACTTTGACTTTTACTATTCACATTAATTCGACTACTTTTTGACCGATGCCGGTTCGAGCCGAAATTTTCCTGAAATCGTCCCGGCATGTTCCTGAGGTCTCCTGTGCAGTCGGATCAATTTAAATTGCTTCCGTTTGATCAAAATCAATCCCGGAAGTTTACCGTCTTTTTGAGCTCCTGTTAGGGTTTCAATGCCGGTTTTGGCACCGTTTCACCCGTTTCAACTCAGTGAATTTTTCCAACACTGAATTCTTACTCGTCAGTATTGTTAGAACATTTTAATATATTCTAAACAATACAAATACATCTATTTCACTCTTTAAATAGTACAAATTATTATATACATGTATTTGTACTTTTCTTACTGTGCTCTTACTTTGACTTGCCATATTCTTATCTTTATACTGTTCAGATACCGAAACTACTCCTTTTTGAGCGTTTGGGGCCTGAATTCACTTTCTTACTCATATACTTTATTCTCTACTTATTTTTGGAGATTTTAATTCCTCCAAAATATTTATTTATTTCTATCAACACTATAATTTGTCTAATTACAACCATAGTGTTTCTTTACATTCTTACTTACAGAACTCATAGAAAACCCTAGATTAAACTAGGTCACACCGCTAAAATTCTCTGGTCGTCACATTCACCCCTCCTTAAAAATTTTCGTCCTCGAAAATCAGAACAGGTGGGGGTACTTGGCTCTCATCTCATCTTCTCTTTCCCACATGGCTTCTTCTACATTATGATTTTTCCATAGAACTTTGACCAGCGGGATGCTTTTATTTCTTAATATCTTCTCTTCTCGCGCAAGTATTTGCACCGGTTGTTCTTCGTAAGAGAGATCCTCTCGAACTTGGATTGGCTCATAATCTAGGACATGTGAAGGGTCCGAGATATACTTTCTTAGCATAGATACATGGAAGACATTATGCACTGAAGATAATTCTGGTGGCAAAGCTATCTTATAGGCTACTTTCCCAACCCGGCTAATAATTGGGAAATGTCCTATGTATCTTGGACTCAACTTTCCTTTCTTTCCAAAACGCATGACACCTTTCATTGGTGCTACTTTTAAGAATACGAAGTCACCCTCGTTAAACTCTAGGAATCTTCGTCTTTTATCTGCGTAGCTTTTCTGACGACTCTGTGTAGTTTTCATTCTCTGTTGAATCTTTTGGACCGCGTCTATCGTTTCTTGGATAAACTCGGTTTTATGAAGTTCTTTCTCCCTGAGTTCATACCAGTGAATGGGAGATCTACACTTTCGTCCATATAATGCCTCATAAGGAGCCATCCTGATGGACGCTTGATAGCTGTTGTTGTAGGAGAATTCTATCAACGGCAGCTTCTTGTTCCAGGCTCCCTTGAAATCTAAAATACAAGCACAAAGCATATCTTCTAGCGTTTGGATCGTACGCTCAGACTGTCCGTCAGTCTGAGGATGAAATGCAGTGTTGAATCTTAGTTCGGAGCCCATTGCTTCTTGTACACTTTTCCAGAAATTGGATGTGAACCGACTATCACGATCTGACACTATTGTTGTCGGTATTCCATGTAATCTCACAATGTTGGAAATGTACAATTCTGCGAATTTCTCTAATGTGTATGTCATCTTTACGGGTATAAAGTGAGCAGATTTGGTCAATCGATCCACCACTACCCATATCATGTCAAATCCTTCACTTATCTTGGGTAGCCCGACCACGAAATCCATGGTTACGTGCTCCCACTTCCACTCTGGAATCTCTAATGGCTGCAGCTCTCCGGCTGGCCGCTGATGCTCTCCTTTGACTCTTTGACATGTTAAGCAGCTGCTGATGTGTTTAACAATGTCATTCTTCATCTTTTTCCACCAAAAGTGCTGCTTTAGATCCTGATACATTTTCGTACTGCCCGGATGCACTGAATATGGAGTGTCATGGGCCTCTGTCAAGATTCTTTTCTTTAAAACTTCTTCATCTGGTACACAAATTCTTCCTTGGAAGAGTAAAGTTCCGTCTTTAGAGAGGTGGAACTCTGACTTGTCATTCTTCAAGGCCTCTTCTTTAAGCCTTTTGAAAGCAGCATCTAGCTCTTGAGCCTCTTTAATCTCCTCAAGAATTGTTGGTTTGAGTTGCATTGCCGCTAATTTTCCTGAAATTATCTCCACTCCCAACAAGGAGATCTCATGTTGAAGTGGCTTGGGCAACTTATCGATGGCTATTTGTTCTGGCATCGTTGATTTACGACTCAACGCGTCTGCCACTCTGTTCGCCTTACCGGGGTGATATAAGATCTCACAATCGTAATCTTTTACCAACTCCAGCCATCTTCTTTGTCTCATGTTAAGCTCTTTCTGAGTAAAGAAATACTTTAAGCTCTGGTGGTCGGTGAAGATTCTGCATCGGACTCCATATAGGTAATGTCGCCATATCTTCAAAGCAAATACGACGGCTGCTAACTCCAAATCATGAGTCGGATAGTTCTTTTCATGCTCTTTGAGTTGTCTTGATGCATAGGCTATTACTTTTCCATCCTACATAAGCACAGCTCCTAGACCTGTCCTGGAGGCATCGCTATAAATGTCGAAGTCTCCTTCATCCTTTGGAATTGTGAGAATTGGAGCACTGGTCAACCGATTCTTCAACTCTTGAAAGCTTTCTTCACACTTCTTTGTCCACTCGAACTTCTTCTCTTTGCGTGTGAGAGTAGTGAGAGGGGCAGCTAATCTGGCAAATCCCTCTACAAATCTCTGATAATAGCCCGCTAATCCGAGAAAACTTCAGATCTCGGTCACATTCTTTGGAGGAGACCACTTGCTTACTGCTTCGATCTTTGCTGGGTCTACTGAAATTCCGTCTTTGGAAACGACATGTCCTAAGAAGTGGACCTTACCTAGCCAAAATTCACATTTGGAGAACTTTGCATATAGCTGATGTTCCTTCAGAATGCGTAACATAATTCGAAGATGCTTCTCATGCTCCTTCCAATCTTTCGAGTATATAAGGATGTCATCAATAAATACAATGACAAACTGGTCTAAAAATTCCTTGAATACTCGATTCATCAGATCCATAAAAGCGGCTAGTGCATTCGTTAATCCAAAAGGCATAACGAGAAATTCATAGTGCCCATACCGTGTTCGGAACGCGGTCTTTGGAATGTCTCTTTCTTTAATTTTTAACTGATGATAGCCGGATCGAAGGTCAATCTTCGAGAAGATGGTGGCTCCTTTTAGCTGATCGAATAAATCATCGATCCTTGGTAGAGGATATTTATTCTTGATCGTGACTTTGTTGAGCTCACGATAATCTATGCACATTCGGAGGGTTCCATCCTTTTTCTTCACGAAGAGAACTGGAGCTCCCTACGGCGAACAACTAGGCCGTATAAAACCTTTCTCTAATAACTCCTTCAGCTGAGCTTGTAATTCTTTAAACTCGGCCGGTGCCATTCTGTAAGGGGCCTTTGAAATCGGAGACGTTCCTGGCAGCAACTCGATTTCGAAGGTAATCTCTCGATCAGGAGGAAGTCCCGGTAATTCTTCTGGAAATACCTCTACGAACTCGTTGATCACTGGTACCTCGTTCGGTTGTAGTTCTACCTTCTTGGTGGTGTCCTTGACATAAGCTAGATATCCGGTACAGCCACTAGATATCAGCTTTCTTGCCCGCAGGGGACTGATCAGCATTTTCGACTGCTTCTGAGAATGCCCCTGATACTCAAACTGGTCTTTTTCTCCAAACTGGAACACTACTTTTCGTCGTCGACAGTCAATGGTCGCTTGATATTTTGCAAGGAAATCCATTCCAAGGATAACGTCATAATCGACTAACTCTAAGACGACTAAGTCGACGTACAACTCCCTATCAGCTATAATTACTGGCACGTGACGTAACCAGTAATCAGATAATAATACCTCACCAGATGGTAAGGTGGTTTTAAACACTTGGCCAATTTTATCCTTGGCATGACTAACTCTTTCTACAAAGCTATGTGAGGCAAATGAATGCACCGGAGTCAAATAAAATAAGTGCAGGGCTTTGGGCGACAAGAAGCTGACCTGTCACCACATTCGAGGTGCCTGCCTCTACATCTTCCCTGGTGTAGGCTAATAGATGTGCCTCGGTCTTTGGTATATTCTCCTGGCCTCCAGGTTGAGTATGCGATCCTTGTATAGCATGGACCTGGCTCGTCTGTCGGGACTGAAAGGATCCTGGCTGGTTCTGTTGGTTGGATGGACAGACTCTAGCATAATGGCCTTCTCTACCACAAACATAGCATGCGGTATTCCCCAGCTTGCACTCGCCCTTATGCAGTCTTCCACATTTTGGGCATGGCTATCGGTTCTGTACTCCTTCTAAGCCTTGCCTTTGCTGAGTGTTGCGAGTATTTTGGCCCCAATTTTCATTTGGGTTTCCCTTTCGCTTATTGGTATTCTGCTGGTTCTGGTTATTTTTCTGACCAGGCGTCATTCCTTGACCAGATTTATTACTTTGGCCAGCTTGGTTGTTCTTCTGAGTCTGCTTCGCGAGATCTCTTTCTTTCTTCTTCTCCTACCAGACTTTTGTTCTTTCTTCCTTAACTCTGTTCAGACGATTCTCGGCCCTCATAGCTCTGCTTACACAGTCTGCTACAGTGGTTGGCGGGGTCTCACCACTTTCCACATTTAGGGCTATATCCTGTCGGAACATATTGATCATCCTCCGTACCCGCTCTTCTTCTGTGGGTACCAAATGTGGACACAGTCGAGCTAATCTGTCAAATTTACGGCAGGCTTCAGTCACTGTCATCTCGCCTTGCCTCAGCTCATCGAACTCTCTTTGTTGAGCTCGTAGGGTGTCAAGGTTGAAATACTTCCTGTTAAATTCTCCCAAGAAGTCATTCTAGGTCATCCTTCTAACGTCCCTTCGCATCTTTGCTGTCTCCCACCAATAACGAGCATCCTTCGTTAATATGCAGGAGGCGCAAAGGACCTTTTCTTGGTCTGTTAGGTCCATAAACTCAAAAATGGTCTGTAGTGAAGCTAACCACTCTTCAGCCTCTAAGGGTTCTATAGATCCCTCAAACTCTTTTGGCTTCATCTTCCGGAATCGTTCATACAATGATCCCTGGTTGGCTCCAGCTCGGGCACCTATTGCTACTTCAGGTACCATTCGGACTGGTGGTGCTACTGGTTCAGGAGCTGGTTGTGGCTCCGGTACTGGTGCTTGAGGTGGAGGGAAATTCGCTTGGGCCCCGAGTTTAGGGTCGGGGTCGGAAACCCGAGTCCCTAACGGAGAATTGAATAGGGAAAACCTAAGGGGTGGTTCGTGAATAGTAGACCGTCCCCTAAAAATGTAAAATGAGAGTGAAACGGAAAAACCGACCCCGAGGGGGGGGCGTTTTTGGAAATGAAATAAAGGTCCGAGTCGGGTACGGAAAATCCGAGCCTCGGAGACCTAGGTCGGGAAAGTCAAGATGAACGTTTTAAATACCAGTAAAACGTCCATTTGAGACTCCGAAACGATAGAAAATCACTAAACCGACGTAAGGGTCGGAATAGTGCTTCCCGAGGGTCGGGAAAGTGAAAAGTGGAAATATAATAGAAACGAACCCGATAATGATTAGAAAAGAGTCAGAAAAGTTCCTGAGGGCCAAAAATGCAGTCTGGATCAATAAAATTCCGTCAGGGGCAAAACTGTAATTTTGCCAAAATATAGGGGCGAAATCGTAATTTTGCAAAAGTTGGGGAAAATTGGGGAAATGATAAATAAAGCCCAAAAAGTTGTAAATAGGTTCTATTTAAGCTTTTTTAATGAAAAATAAAAGCTATAAATGGAAATGAAATTAACAGACAAAGTTTGTCTGTAGGATCCAAAAATCGACCTACAAGGAGGGCGATCAAAGATCCTAGAGAGAAGAAGAGAAGAGATTGATAAGGTAAGTACGGACATTTAATTGTCTACTCACGAATGGACTTACCATAAAGTTGTGTTATATATATATACACATTTAAGCTATTCAGTTGTGACATGATACTAACATGTTCACGAGAATAGTAAGCAAGATTAGAAAAAGAAAAGAGAAATAAGTTAAGTCAATTAATAAGACTTAAAAGTTAAGGTTGGCGTACCGGCCTCCCCAGTTGTGAGGTTCCTAGATAGCCTCCACCCCAGAAGTGTGGCGCTGCCTCGTTAATAATGAGGTAGTTTATGGCTTAACTTCCTGCCTCCACCCCAGAAGTGTGGCGCTGCCTCGTTAATAATGAGGTAGTTTATGGCATGACTTACTACCTATAAGGTCAGTAGTCCAGAGATGACCTTAGGGTTGATCGGTGGGTCGCTCCCCTGATCCTCTATTGGTCTGCGCACACTAGGTACGTCCAACCACGGGCCCACAAGTGAAAGATAAAGCAGATGAAGTAAAGCAAAGAAAAGAAAGAAATAGAATAGAAAGAACAAGTAGTATAGGACTAAAGAAAATAATTGGTCCTAAGTTGACTAACCCTAGAGTGGTGTATTCAGCTTATTTACTTGTATGTATGTTTGTACTTACTGAGCTTTAGCTCATTAGTCTATTCGTGCTGTAGGTAATAAAGGAAAACAACCAGCAGTATGAAGCAAGAGTAGCGGACTGGCAGGCAGATCCCAGCGATGTCATGGACGGGTTATGGTTCCATTTCGCAGAATTCCGCTGTACTCAAGGTGTAAAAGAAAGAAAGTGTAATAGTGAGATATATGTATAAAGACAAGACAAGAGTGTAGTATGTAAAGTAGTGAAACAAGCTTAAAAGTATGTTTCTATTTTTACGTACTTTAAAGTAACAAGACTCCAAAATATATTTTGGGAAAAAGTATTAAGAAGTACGTATATATTTATGTATACACAATTTTCAAGAATTAGTAGTTTCCTCCAGTTAAAGAAAAAAAAAATATTCCTAGTTTTTCAAGAGCAAATCTTTTAAACCCCAAGGAGAAGAAAGCTATAGAAACAAGCAAGCTAAGTAAGACTAAGCAAAGAATAAAGAAAGCAAGCAAGATAAGGTGGACGACCTAAGCTAGAGGGGTCGCCCACAAGAGTTGGTATCAGAGCGAGCGGTTCTACTATCGACCTTCCATGACATCTCAGTATCTGCACCTGCTCAGTCCAAGTAAGTTAATTTTAGATAATCAATATCTAATTTAGCACTAAACCATGTCGCTATTGTTATAGGTCAGACACAGCAACATGGTTCGCACACGAGCTGAGCAAGCTCAAGAAGTAGACTTAGCCGCTATCCTAGCTAACATACAAGCTCAGCTAGAGGCACAAGAAACACAGAACCAGAGACTGCAAGAGCTACTGGAACAGAGGAATGGGGCCCAAGCGAATTTCCCTCCACCTCAAGCACCAGTACCGGAGCCACAACCAGCTCCTGAACCAGTAGCACCACCAGTCCGAATGGTACCTGAAGTAGCAATAGGTGCCCGAGCTGGAGCCAACCAGAGATCATTGTATGAACGATTCCGGAAGATGAAGCCAAAAGAGTTTGAGGGATCTATAGAACCCTTAGAGGCTGAAGAGTGGTTAGCTTCACTACAGACCATTTTTGAGTTTATGGACCTAACAGACCAAGAAAAGGTCCTTTGCGCTTCCTGCATATTAATGAAGGATGCTCGTTATTGGTGGGAGACAGTAAAGATGCGAAGGGACGTTAGAAGGATGACCTGGAACGACTTCCTGGGAGTATTTAACAGGAAGTATTTCAACCTTGACACCCTACGAGCTCAACAAAGAGAGTTCGATGAGCTGAGGCAAGGCGAGATGACAGTGACCGAAGCCTACCGCAAATTCGACAGATTAGCTCAACTGTGTCCACATTTGGTACCCACAGAAGAAGAGCGGGTACGGAGGATGATCAATATGTTCCGACAAGATATAGCCCTAAATGTGGAAAGTGGCGAGACCCTGCCAACCACTGTAGCGGACTGTGTAAGCAGAGCTATGAGGGCCGAGAATCGTCTGAACCGAGTTAAGGAAGAAAGAACAAAAGTCTGGGAGGAGAAGAAGAAAGAAAGAGATCTCGCGAAGCAGACTCAGAAGAACAACCAAGCTGGCCAAAGTAATAAATCTGGTCAAGGAATGAAGCCTGGTCAGAAAAATAACCAGAACCAGCAGAATACCAATAAGCGAAAGGGAAACCCAAATGAAAATTGGGCCCAAAATACTCGCAACACTCAGCAAAGGCAAGGCTTAGAAGGAGTACAGAACCGACAGCCATGCCCAAAATGTGGAAGACTGCATAAGGGCGAGTGCAAGCTAGGGAATACTGCATGCTATGTTTGTGGTAGAGAAGGCCATTATGCTAGAGTCTGTCCATCCAACCAACAGAACCAGCCGGGATCCTTTCAGTCCCGACAGACGAGCCAGGTCCATGCTATACAAGGATCGCATACTCAACCTGGAGGCCAGGAGAATATACCAAAGACCGAGGCACATCTATTAGCCTACACCAGGGAAGATGTAGAGGCAGGCACCTCGAATGTGGTGACAGGTCAGCTTCTTGTCGCCCAAAGCCCTGCACTTGTTTTATTTGACTCCGGTGCATCGCATTCATTTGCCTCACATAGCTTTGTAGAAAGAGTTAGTCATGCCAAGGATAAAATTGGCCAAGTGTTTAAAACCACCTTACCGTCTGGTGAGGTATTATTATCTGATTACTGGTTATGTCACGTGCCAGTAATTGTTGCTGATAGGGAGTTGTACGTCGACTTAGTCGTCTTAGATTTAGTCGATTATGACGTTATCCTTGGAATGGATTTCCTTGCAAAATATCAAGCGACCATTGACTGTCGACGACGAAAAGTAGTGTTCCAGTTTGGAGAAAAAGACCAGTTTGAGTATCAGGGGCATTCTCAGAAGCAGTCGAAAATGCTGATCAGTTCCCTGCGGGCAAGAAAGCTGATATCTAGTGGCTGTACCGGATATCTAGCTTATGTCAAGGACACCACCAAGAAGGTAGAACTACAACCGAATGAGGTACCAGTGATCAACGAGTTCGTGGAGGTATTTCCAGAAGAATTACCGGGACTTCCTCCTGATCGAGAGATTACCTTCGAAATCGAGTTGCTGCCAGGAACATCTTCGATTTCAAAGGCCCCTTATAGGATGGCACCTGCCGAGCTTAAAGAATTACAAGCTCAGCTGAAGGAGTTATTAGAGAAAGGTTTTATACGGCCTAGTTATTCGCCGTGGGGAGCTCCAGTTCTCTTCGTGAAGAAAAAGGATGGAACCCTCCGAATGTGCATAGATTATCGTGAGCTCAACAAAGTCACGATCAAGAATAAATATCCTCTACCAAGGATCGATGATTTATTCGATCAGCTAAAAGGAGCCACCGTCTTCTCGAAGATTGATCTTCGATCCGGCTATCATCAGTTAAAAATTAAAGAAAGAGACATTCCAAAGACTACATTCCGAACACGATATGGGCACTACGAATTTCTCGTTATGCCTTTTGGATTAACGAATGCACCAGCCGCTTTTATGGATCTGATGAATCGAGTATTCAAGGAATTTTTAGACCAGTTTGTCATTGTGTTTATCGATGACATCCTTATATACTCGAAAGATTAGAAGGAGCATGAGAAGCATCTTCGGATTGTGTTACGCACTCTGAAGGAGCATCAGCTATATGCAAAGTTCTCCAAATGTGAATTTTGGCTAGGTAAGGTCCACTTCTTAGGACATGTCGTTTCCAAAGACGGAATTTCAGTTGACCCAACAAAGATCGAAGCAGTAAGCAAGTGGTCTCCTCCAAAGAATGTGACCGAGATCTGGAGATTTCTCGGATTAGCGGGCTATTATCGGAGATTTGTAGAGGGATTTGCCAGATTAGCTGCCCCTCTCACTGCTCTCACACGCAAAGAGAAGAAGTTCGAGTGGACAAAGAAGTGTGAAGAAAGCTTCCAAGAGTTGAAGAATCGGTTGACCAGTGCTCCAATTCTCACAATTCCAAAGGATGAAGGAGACTTCGACATTTATAGCGATGCCTCCAGGACAGGTCTAGGAGCTGTGCTGATGCAGGATGGAAAAGTAATAGCCTATGCATCAAGACAACTCAAAGAGCATGAAAAGAACTATCCGACTCATGATTTGGAGTTAGCAGCCGTCGTATTTGCTTTGAAGATATGGCGACATTACCTATATGGAGTTCGGTGCAGAATTTTCACCGACCACCAGAGTTTAAAGTATTTCTTTACTCAGAAAGAGCTTAACATGAGACAAAGAAGATGGCTGGAGTTGGTAAAAGATTACGATTGTGAGATCTTATATCACCCCGGTAAGGCGAACAGAGTGGCAGACGCATTGAGTCGTAAATCAACGATGCCAGAGCAAATAGCCATCGATAAGCTGCCCAAGCCACTTCAACATGAGATCTCCTTGTTGGGAGTAGAGATAATTTCATGAAAATTAGCAGCAATGCAACTCAAAACAACAATTCTTGAGGAGATTAAAGAGGCTCAAGAGCTAGATGCTGCTTTCAAAAGGCTTAAAGAAGAGGCCTCTAAGAATGACAAGTCAGAGTTCCACCTCTCCAAAGACGGAACTTTACTCTTCCAAGGAAGAATTTGTGTACCAGATGAAGAAGTTTTGAAGAAAAGAATCCTGGCAGAGGCCCATGACACTCCATATTTGGTGCATCCGGGCAGTACGAAAATGTATCAGGATCTAAAGCAGCACTTTTGGTGGAAAAAGATGAAGAATGACAGTGTTAAACACATCAGTAGCTGCTTAACATGTCAAAGAGTCAAAGAAGAGCATCAGCAGCCAACCGGAGAGCTGCAGCCATTAGAGATTCCAGAGTGGAAGTGGGAGCACGTAACCATGGATTTCGTGGTCGGGCTACCCAAGACAAGTGAAGGATTTGACATGATATGGGTAGTGGTGGATCGATTGACCAAATCTGCTCACTTTATACCCGTAAAGATGACATACACATTAGAGAAATTCGCAGAATTGTACATTTCCAACATTGTGAGATTACATGGAATACCGACAACAATAGTGTCAGATCGTGACAGTCGGTTTACATCCAAATTCTGGAAAAGTGTACAAGAAGCAATGGGCTCCGAACTAAGATTCAGCACTGCATTTCATCCTCAGACCGACGGACAGTCTGAGCGTACGATGCAAACGCTGGAAGACATGCTTCGTGCTTGTATTTTAGATTTCAAGGGAGCCTGGAACAAGAAGCTGCCGTTGATAGAATTCTCCTACAACAACAGCTATCAAGCGTCCATCGGGATGGCTCCTTATGAGGCATTATATGGACGAAAGTGTAGATCTCCCATTCACTGGTATGAACTCAGGGAGAAAGAACTTCATAAAACCGAGTTTATCCAAGAAACGATAGACGCGGTCCAAAAGATTCAGCAGAGAATGAAAACTGCACAAAGTCGTCAAAAAAGCTACGCAGATAAAAGACGAAGATTCCTAGAGTTTAACGAGGGTGACTTCGTATTCTTAAAAGTAGCACCAATGAAAGGTGTCATGCGTTTTGGAAAGAAAGGAAAGCTGAGCCCAAGATACATAGGACCTTTCCCAATTATTAGCCGGGTTGGGAAAGTAGCCTATAAGATAGCTTTGCCACTGGAATTATCTTCAGTGCATAATGTCTTTCATGTATCCATGCTAAGAAAGTATATCTCGGACCCTTCACATGTCCTAGATTATGAGCCGATCCAAGTTTGAGAGGATCTCTCTTACGAAGAACAACCAGCGCAACTACTTGCTCGAGAAGAGAAGATATTAAGAAATAAAAGCATTCCGCTGGTCAAAGTTCTATGGAAAAATCATAATATAGAAGAGGCTACGTGGGAAAGAGAAGATGAGATAAGAGCCAAGTATCCCCACCTGTTCTGATTTTCGAGGACGAAAATTTTTAAGGAGGGGTGAATGTGACGACCAGAGAATTTTAGTGGTGTGACCTAGTTTAATCTAGGGTTTTCTATGAGTTCTGTAAGTAAGAATGTAAAGAAACACTATGGTTGTAATTAGACAAATTATAGTGTTGATAGAAATAAATAAATGTTTTGGAGGAAATTAAAATCTCCAAAAATAAGTAGAGAATAAAGTATATGAGTAAGAAAGTGAATTCAGGCCCAAAACGCTCAAAAAGGAGTAGTTTCGGTATCTGAACAGTATAAAGATAAGAATATGGCAAGTCAAAGTACAAATATATGTATATAATAATTTGTACTATTTAAAGAGTGAAATAGATGTATTTATATTGTTTAGAATATATTAAAATGTTCTAACAATACTGACGAGTAAGAATTCAGTGTTGAAAAAATTCACTGAGTTAAAACGGGTGAAACGGTGCCAAAACCGGCATTGAAACCCTAACCGGAGCTCAAAAAAGACGGTAAACTTCCGGGATTTATTTTGATCAAACGGAAGCAATTTAAATTGATCCGACTGCACAGAAGACCTCAGGAACACGCCGGGAAGATTTCAGGAAAATTTCGGCTCGAACCGGCATCGGTCAAAAAGTAGTCGAATTAATGTGAATAGTGAAAGTCAAAGTCAACTTTCACTTTAGTAATTATGACATCATAAATCCATTTAAGAAATGGAAAGAAATTGGTGTTAGGTAGGATGAATGGCCATGATTTAATTTGCTTTTGATCTAAAGGCCAAGATTTGGCCAAAATTAACCATTTTTAATTTTTAAAAAAGGTGGAAAGTATTAGGGTGAAAGGTGTTGAAATTTGATTGGTTTAGAGCCAAATTAATTGGCTTTCTTCCATGCATAAGTCGGCCACTTTTGTATCAAAAGGCCGAGACCAAATTTCAAGCAAAAACTAAGAGAAAAATTTGCTAAGTTTTTTCTTCCATGGGAGCCGTGGGTGACCAAAGGAAAACCAAGTAATTCCTTCAAGTTTTCTATACAAAAAGTGTGGCAAAACATCACTTGAAGACAAAGGAAGAAAGTGAACAAGGTAACTTCCCTTGGATTGAAATTTTTCTTGGTTTTTCTTCATGAAAACCGTGGGGTGAATAGTGAATTAAGATGGAAAAGTTTTGGTTGTTTTTCATTAAGTTGATGATGGGTTTTGTATTGGGTGTAATGAGGAAGAAAACCATGCAATTGGTTTAAAGAAAAACCAATTTTTGGTTGGTTTTCCAAAGGAAAACCCGTGGGTTACCATTGGTAAGCAATGAGAAATTCGTGTGATTTATGTGTTAACATGCTTTTAACTTATGTTTTGTTAAGAATAAAGCATGAATTTCACTATGGAAAAGCTTGGAAAAATTTTGGTGTTCATTTACTCAAAGTGGCCGTGGGAAATACTTAGGGTTTTGGTGAAAATTTTGCATGTTTCATATGATGTTTGGTTAATTTAAATCATGCAATTTAATGTGTAAATGATGAAATGTGATTGAAAGAATGAAACAAAAATGTTTGACATGTTTAGCATTCAATGGCCGTGGGTTATACATGGGTAAAACCCTAAGAATTTAGTTGAAAAGTACAAGGAAATGGGCTTGAAAAAGTGTTAGAAAAATGGCATTGAATAGCCTAAAAAGTGGTTGAAAAGTTTGAGAAACTTTGGTTCGGTTTGGTGGTGAAAACCGAAACCAAAACTAAGGACAAAATTGTGAAAAAATTTTGTAATGTGGTTAAAAATATGAAATTGGAATTTGTGAGCTTTTATGTAAAAGTTTGGAAAACTTTTACATAAAATAGGCTTGTGGTATAGTACGTGGCAGGTACATATGGTTCGAGGCGTACCTAACGCCAGAAGCCTTAAAATTACGCCGAAATGCTGCCGAAATTTTGAAAACGGCTTTCGGGGTAAAATAGGAATTAAAAATAAAAGTTTAGGGTTGGGTCGGAAACCCGAGTCCCTAACGGAGAATTGAATAGGGAAAACCTAAGGGGTGGTTCGTGAATAGTAGACCGTCCCCTAAAAATGAAAAATGAGAGTGAAACGGAAAAACCGACCCCGAGGGGGGGGCGTTTTTGGAAATGAAATAAAGGTCTGAGTCGGGTACGGAAAATCCGGGCCTCGGAGACCTAGGTCGGGAAAGTCTAGATGAACGTTTTAAATACTAGTAAAACGTCCATTTGAGGCTCCGAAACGATAGAAAATCACTAAACCGACGTAAGGGTCGGAATAGTGCTTCCCGAGGGTCGGGAAAGTGAAAAGTGGAAATATAATAGAAACGAACCCGGTAATGATTAGAAAAGAGTCAGAAAAGTTCCTGAGGTCCAAAAATGCAGTCTGGATCAATAAAATTCCGTCAGGGGAAAAACTGTAATTTTGCCAAAATATAGGGGCGAAATCGTAATTTTGCAAAAGTTGGGGAAAATTGGGGAAATGATAAATAAAGCCCAAAAAGTTGTAAATAGGTTCTATTTAAGCTTTTTTAATGAAAAATAAAAGCTATAAATGGAAATGAAATTAACAGACAAAGTTTGTCTGTAGGATCCAAAAATCGACCTACAAGGAGGGCGATCAAAGATCCTAGTGAGAAGAAGAGAAGAGATTGATAAGGTAAGTACGGACATTTAATTGTCTACTCACGAATGGACTTACCATAAAGTTGTGTTATATATATATACACATTTAAGCTATTTAGTTGTGACATGATACTAACATGTTCACGAGAATAGTAAGCAAGATTAGAAAAAGAAAAGAGAAATAAGTTAAGTCAATTAATAAGACTTAAAAGTTAAGGTTGGCGTACCGGCCTCCCCAGTTGTGAGGTTCCTAGATAGCCTCCACCCCAGAAGTGTGGCGCTGCCTCGTTAATAATGAGGTAGTTTATGGCTTAACTTCCTGCCTCCACCCCAGAAGTGTGGCACTGCCTCGTTAATAATGAGGTAGTTTATGGCATGACTTACTACCTATAAGGTCAGTAGTCCAGAGATGACCTTAGGGTTGATCGGTGGGTCGCTCCCCTGATCCTCTATTGGTCTGCGCGCACTAGGTACGTCCAACCACGGGCCCACAAGTGAAAGATAAAGCAGATGAAGTAAAGCAAAGAAAAGAAAGAAATAGAATAGAAAGAGCAAGTAGTATAGGACTAAAGAAAATAATTGGTCTTAAGTTGACTAACCCTAGAGTGGTGTATTCAGCTTATTTACTTGTATGTATGTTTGTACTTACTGAGCTTTAGCTCATTAGTCTATTCGTGCTGTAGGTAATAAAGGAAAACAACCAGCAGTATGAAGCAAGAGTAGCGGACTGGCAGGCAGATCCCAGCGATGTCATGGACGGGTTATGGTTCCGTTTCGCAGAATTCCGCTGTACTCAAGGTGTAAAAGAAAGAAAGTGTAATAGTGAGATATATGTATAAAGACAAGACAAGAGTGTAGTATGTAAAGTAGTGAAACAAGCTTAAAAGTATGTTTCTATTTTTACGTACTTTAAAGTAACAAGACTCCAAAATATATTTTGGGAAAAAGTATTAAGAAGTACGTATATATTTATGTATACACAATTTTCAAGAATTAGTAGTTTCCTCCAGTTAAAGAAAAAAAAAATATTCCTAGTTTTTCAAGAACAAATCTTTTAAACCCCAAGGAGAAGAAAGCTATAGAAACAAGCAAGCTAAGTAAGACTAAGCAAAGAATAAAGAAAGCAAGCAAGATAAGGTGGACGACCTAAGCTAGAGGGGTCGCCCACACTAAGTCTGCTTCTTAAGCTTGCTCAGCTCGTGTGCGAACCATGTTGCTGTGTCTCACCTTATAACAGTAGCGACATGGTTTAGTACTAATTAGATATTGATTATTTACAATTAACTTACTTGGACTGAGCAGGTGCAGATACTGAAATGTCATGGAAGGTCGATAGTAGAACCGCTCGCTCTGATACCAACTCTTGTGGGCGACCCCTCTAGCTTAGGTCGTCCACCTTATCTTGCTTACTTTCTTTATTCTTTGCTTAGTCTTTCTTAGCTTGCTTGTCTCTATAACTTTCCTCTCCTTGGGGTTTAAAAGATTTGTTCTTGAAAAACTAGGAATATTTTTTTTTTTACCTGGAGGAAACTACTAATTCTTGAAAATTGTGTATACATAAATATATACGTACTTCTTAATACTTTTTTTTTTTCCAAAATATATTTTGGAGTCTTGTTACTTTAAAGTACGTAAAAATAGAAACACACTTTTAAGCTTGTTTCACTACTTTACATACTACACTCTTGTCTTGTCTTTATACATATACCTCACTATTACACTTTCTTTCTTTTACACCTTGAGTACAGCGGAATTCTGAGAAACGGAACCATAACCCGTCCATGACATCGCTGGGATCTGCCTGCCAGTCCGCTACTCTTGTTTCATTTTGCTGGTTGCTTTCCTTTATTACCTACAGCACGAATAGACTAATAAGCTAAAGCTTAGTAAGTACAAACATACATACAAGTAAATAAGCTGAATACACCACTCTAGGGTTAGTCAACTTAGGACCAATTATTTTCTTTAGTCCTATACTACTTGTTCTTCCTATTCTATTTCTTTCTTTTCTTTGCTTTACTTTATCTGCTTAATCTTTCACTTGTGGGCCCGTGGTTGGACGTACCTGGTGCGCACAGACCAATAGAGGATCAGGGGAGCGACCCACCGATCAACCCTAAGGTCATCTCTGGACTACTGACCTTATAGGTAGTAAGTCATGCCATAAACTACCTCATTATTAACGAGGCAGCGCCACACTTCTGGGGTGGAGGCAGGAAGTTAAGCCATAAACTACCTCATTATTAACGAGGCAGCGCCACACTTCTGGGGTGGAGGCTATGTGGGAACCTCACAACTGGGGAGGCTGGTACACCAACCTTAACTTTTAAGTCGTATTATCTAACTTATCTTATTCCTCTTTTCTGTTTCTGATCTTGCTTACTATTCTCGTGAACATGTTAGTATCATGTCACAAACTGAATAGCTTAAATGTATATATATATATATAACACAACTCTATGGTAAGTCCATTCGTGAGTAGACAATTAAATGTCTGTACTTACCTTATCAATCTCTTCTCCTTTTCTCTCTAGGATCGTTGATCGCCCTCCTTGTAGGTCGATTTTTGGATCCTACAGACAAACTTTGTCTGTTAATTTCATTTCCATTTGTAGCTTTTATTTTTCATTAAAAAAGCTTAAATAGAACCTATTTACAACTTTTTGGGCTTTATTTATCATTTTCCCAAATTTTCCCAACTTTTGCAAAATTACGATTTTGCCCCTATATTTTGGAAAAATTACAGTTTTGCCCTTGACGGAATTTTATTGATCCAGACTGCATTTTTGGCCCTCAGGAACTTTTCTGACTCTTTTCTAATCATTACCGGGTTCGTTTCTATTTTATTTCCATTTTTCACTTTCCCGACCCTCGGGAAGCACTATTCCGACCCTTACGTCGGTTTAGTGATTTTCTATCGTTTCGGAGCCTCAAATGGACGTTTCACTAGTATTTAAAACGTTCATCTAGACATTCTCGACCTAGGTCTCCGAGGCTCGGATTTTCCGTTCCCGACTCGGACCTTTATTTCATTTCCAAAAACGCCCCCCCCTCGGGGTCGGTTTTTCCGTTTCACTCGCATTTTACATTTTTAGGGGACGGTCTACTATTCACGAACCACCCCTTAGGTTTTCCCTATTCAATTCTCCGTTAGGGACTCGGGTTTCCGACCCGACCCTAAACTTTTATTTTTAATTCCTATTTTACCCCGAAAGCCGTTTTCGAAATTTCGGCAGCATTTCGGCGTAATTTTAAAGCTACCGGCGTTAGGTACGCCTCGAACCATATGTACCTGCCACGTACTATACCACAAGCCTATTTTATGTAAAAGTTTTCCAAACTTTTACATAAAAGCTCACAAATTCCAATTTCACATTTTTAACCACATTACGAAATTTTTTCACAATTTTGCCCTTAGTTTTGGTTTCGGTTTTCACCACCAAACCGAACCAAAATTTCTCAAACTTTTCAACCACTTTTTAGACTATCCAATGCCATTTTTCTAACACTTTTTCAAGCCCATTTCCTTGTACATTTCAACTAAATTCTTAGGGTTTTTAAACACTTAAACCCACGGCCTCATTTGAAAACACATGCCAAATATTTTTGTTTCCTTCTTTCAATCACAATTTCCTTATTAACATCACAAAATGCATGATTTCAATCAACCAAACATTATATGAAACATGCAAAATTTTTCACCAAAACCCTAAGTAACACCCACGGCCACCTTGAGTAAATGAACACCAAAATTTTTTTCAAGCTTTTCCATAATGAATTTCATGCTTTATTCTTAACAAAATTCAACTTGAAAGCATGTTAACACATAAATCACACAAATTTCTCATTGCTTACCAATGGTAACCCACGGGTTTTCCTTTGGAAAACCAACCAAAAATTGGTTTTTCTTTTAACCAATTGCATGGTTTTCTTCCTTATTACACCCTTAACAAAACCCATCATCAACTTAATGAAAAACACCCAAAATTTTTCCATCTTTTTCTCACTATTCACCCACGGATTTCATGAAGAAAAACCATGAAAAATTAAGTGAAAAAGGAAGTTACCTTAGTCTAATGCTTCCTTTGTCTTCAAGGAGTGTTTTGACACTCTTTTTGTGAAGAAATGTTGAAGGAATTACTTGGTTCTCCTTTGGTCACCCACGGCTCACCATGGAGAATAACTTAGCAAAAATTTTTGTTATGTTTTGCTTGAAAATTGGCTTCGGCCACTTTATTCCCAAACTTGCCGACTTATGCATGGAAGAAAGCCAATTAATTTGGCTCTAAACCAATCAAATTTCAACACCTTTCCACCTAATTCTTTCCACCCTTTTTCAAAAATTAAAAATGGTTAATTTTGGCCAAATCTTGGCCTTTAGATCAAAAGCAAATTAAATCATGGCCATTCATCCTACCTAACACCATATTTCTTTCCATTTGGTAAATGGATTTATGATGTCATAAATGCAAAAGTGAAAGTTGACTTTGACTTTCACTATTCACATTAATTCGACTACTTTTTGACCGATGCCGGTTCGAGCCGAAATTTTCCTGAAATCGTCCCGGCGTGTTCCTGAGGTCTCCTGTGCAGTCGGATCAATTTAAATTGCTTCCGTTTGATCAAAATCAATCCCGGAAGTTTACCGTCTTTTTGAGCTCCGGTTAGGGTTTCAATGCCGGTTTTGGCACCGTTTCACCCGTTTCAACTCAGTGAATTTTTCCAACACTGAATTCTTACTCGTCAGTATTGTTAGAACATTTTAATATATTCTAAACAATACAAATACATCTATTTCACTCTTTAAATAGTACAAATTATTATATACATATATTTGTACTTTTCTTACTGTGCTCTTACTTTGACTTGCCATATTCTTATCTTTATACTGTTCAGATGCCGAAACTACTCCTTTTTGAGCGTTTGGGGCCTGAATTCACTTTCTTACTCATATACTTTATTCTCTACTTATTTTTGGAGATTTTAATTCCTCCAAAACATTTATTTATTTCTATCAACACTATAATTTGTCTAATTACAACCATAGTGTTTCTTTACATTCTTACTTACAGAACTCATAGAAAACCCTAGATTAAACTAGGTCACGCCGCTAAAATTCTCTGGTCGTCACACGAAAATTCGGCGACGGCGGCGGTGTTGGATATTCATTTTCTGGCATTGTTGCCCAAAATTGATTTGGGGCTTTTGATCTACGTGTTGTTCTGAGCATTTTGATACCGACCTTGCAACTCAACTCCGCCAGAATAGTGAGATCCGACGGCGGTGACGGCGAACCTTGGGCAGTGCGATCCGGCGGCTGTTGACGTGAAATGAAGCCTGGGTTTTGTTCTACTCTTCACCACGAATCCATTGGGACCGGAATCGTGGCATTTGGACGTCGGACGGCGGAGATACAGCGGTTTGAAAAATTCGGCCACCGGTGGCTTTGGGCGGCGCGTGCGGCGTGCTCCGGCGTCGGTTCGGTCGACTCGGCCCACCATTGGAATCAGCTCGTCGAGAGCTTTCCAATGGTGCCGGCGGTGTCGAAAACGGAGGTCGGATTTGACTGATGGTTACTGTTCACCTACGGGTGGTGTGGGGAGAAAAAGATAGGAAAAAAAAATAATGGGGGCCCTTTTTGCAAAATCTAAAAATTTCGACCCCTTTATACTAATTTTTTGAAAAATTTTAAGATAGGCTATACTGACTAATTTGGGCGTGCTGAACCCAAATATATCAGTTGTATATCAAGAAAAGGTCATCTTGACCAATTTCTTGATACTGTGGTTAGGCCTACACTGTGTTGACACTACGCACGCATAACGAGGCGTTTTCGCGTGAAATTTCAAACACAGTCTCCCTTGACTAATTTGGACATGCTGATTTCAAATTTATCAGTTTTACATCCATCTGAGGTCTTCTAGACCAGTTTTCGGGATCTGTATAATCCCGTCTCGAAAAATGTGTCAGGTGCCCGATTGACTAATTTAGGCGTCCTGAGTCTAAATATATCAGTTTCGGGGTGAGAAAAGGTCGTCTTGACCCTCATCCCGATACTGCGTATCTTTTAAACAAAATCTGCATTTTGTGCTCAATTGACCAGATTGAGCCTGCTGACTATTAATATATCAGTTTTATGTCAGATTAAGGCTGTCTTGGCCACTAACCTGACACTGCGTATCACACTGTTCACTAATCACTATTCACTGTTCACTTTTCACTATCTGACTGACTAATCTGAGCGCTCTGACTTTGATTTTGTCAGTCTTTGGGCGAGAAGAGGTCATCTAGACCGCTTTTCTCGATACTGTACATCTATTAGGGCAATTATCACTGCTGCGCTCAGATGACTGGTCTGAGCGTACTGATGACTAGCTCATCAGTTCTGTATCATGAAATGGTCGTCTAGACCGGTTTCTTGATATTGCGTGTCCTAACGCATACTCACATAATAGGGTGGACCGATTTCACTGTCGATTACCCCTTTCACTGCATGAATAGTAATTAAACGTTACTATTCCTGTTTAATTCATTCAACTGAAAAGCACACTGTGCTTATTAACTTAATTACATCATTATATAGTAATTAAGTTTCATAATTCATGAGAGTCATTACAGTGGCTCTCGGCTCATTACACAGCCGTCTACACGGACTCTTACACGTGCGTGTGCAACGCAACACGTGCATGTACATTTCGAACACGGGCGTGTACTAGTTGAGACTACTCAACACGGCCATGTCTTTGAAACACATTCATCTATCTGAGCGGTACACAGCATCTTACACGGTCGTGTACTTGACCATGTTTCTTAAATTTGCTAAAGGACATTAAATTATGTCCATTTTATTCCTTAATGACTTATTACATGGTAAGTAGGTGCCATGAAAATGGCGGTCATTACAACCTACCCCCCTTACAAAATTTTCGTCCTCGAAAATTAGAATAATTCCGGGAAGTCTCTTCTCATGTCTTCTTCCCATTCTCATGTGGCTTCTTCAACACTATGATTCTGCCACAACACTTTTACTATCGGTATACTTCATTCGTAAGTGCTTTCTCCTTTCTAACTAAGATCCGCACGAGTCTCTCCTAGTATGTCGGATCAGCGTATACTACAACGGATTCTTGGCTAAGAACATGGGAGCTGTCTGGCACGTACTTTTTCAGCATCAAGACGTGAAAGACGTTGTGCACTGTAACTAACTCGGGAGGAAGCGTTAGTCTATAAGCCACCTTCCCGACTTTCTCTATTATCTCAAGGGTCCTATGTACCTAGGACTAAGCTTTCCTTTCTTTTCAATGCGCATTACCCCTTTCATGGGTGTCGCTACTTGAAACTCAAGGGGTCTATGGCGCTTATCGTCGAAATTCTTCTGTCGACTGTGCGTTGTATCTTACGTTTTTCGTATCAGCTTCACGTCTGCCATGGTATTCTTGATGATGTCTGAGCTAACTAGTCGGTTCTCTCCAAACTGGTACTAATGAGCCAGAGATCTGCATTTCCTTCTACAAAGTGTCTCGTACGGTGCCATTCCTATCTAGGAATAGTAGTTGCTGTTGTACGAGAACTCTCTCAATGGTAGCTTCTGATTCCAATTTCCTTTGAAGTCTAGGACGCAAGTCTCAACATGTCCTCTAACATCTGTATGGTCCTCTCAGACTAACTATCGGTTTGAGGATGAAATGCTATGTTGAACTCTCACTTGGACGGTAATGCGGCTTAAATGCTTTGCCAAAATCTAGAGGTAAAACATCCACTACGATCTGAGACGATCGACTCTGGTACTCCATGCCGTTTCACGAACTGTGCCGCATGGATTCTGCTAGTCGTTCCACCAAGTAGCTAACTTTCATTGCTAAAAAAAAAAAAATTAACTGATTTCATCAGTCAGTCTGCAATCACCCATATTGCGTCATTATCGTTTGACGTCTTCGGCAGTCCGACTACGAAATTCATCGTAATCTGGTCCTATTTCCACTCGGGTAGCTTAATTTTCTACGATTATCCTGCTGGGCGCTGGTGTTCTGCCTTAACCTTCTGACACGTAAGGTATCTAGCAACGAACTCGACAATGTCATTCTTCATTTCAGGCCACCAAAAGCTTTCCTTCAGGTACTTGTACATCTTATTCGCTATCAGATGTACGGAATATGACGTCTTGTAAGGTTCCAAAAGGATTCGCTTCTTGAGTTCTTCATCTTTCAGAACACACACTCTATCTCTGTAGTAGAGTACGTCATCCTTAAAGATCTTAAACTCTGAACCCTTGTCCTCTATAGCTTCCTTTCTGGACTTGAGCAGGGACAAATCGAAACCTTGACCGATCTTGATCTCTTCTTGGAGCGTCGATTAGAGGGTCATGTCAGACAATCTCCCTATCAAAATCTTGATCTCGCTGTCGTATAGCTCCTTTGTAGCGCTCCTGACAAGGCACTAATATTCATAGGCATAGTAATATGCTTCTGACTCTATGCATTAACCACTTTATTGGCTTTCCCTGGATGGTATAGGATCTCACGGTCGTAATCCTTACTAACTCTAGCCATCTACGCTGCCTCATGTTGAGCTCTTTCTGCGTGAAGATACATTTGAGACTCTAGTGGTCGATGTAAATCTCGCACGTGACTCCGTACAGGTAGTGCCTCCATGCTTTTTACGCAAAAACTACCACTGCTAGCTTCAAATCACGCGTTGAGTAGCTCTTCTTAGGGTTTTTAAGTTGTTGTGAAGCAAACACGACTACTCTACTACTCTGCATCAACACAGTTTCCAACTCGGTTTTTGATGCGTCGCTTTAAATCACAAAGCTTCCCTGACCAGCATCTGGAATGGTCAGTATTAGAGTGCTTGTGAGTCTTCGTTTCAGCTCTTGAAAGCTTTTCTCACACTTGTCGGTCCACTCATACCTCTTTCCCTTCTTGGTGAGCGTTGTGAGCGGTGCGGCTAGCTTTGAAAAACCTTCGACAAAACGTCGGTAGTATCCCACTAAGCCTAGGAAGCTGCGGATCTTCGTCACGTTTCTCGAAGCTGGTCACGCACTAACTGCATCAATTTTCATCGGGTCCACAGATACTCCTTCCTTAGGGACTACATGGCCTAGGAAATGGACCTTCTCCATCCAAAACTCATACTTGGAGAACTTGGCGTATAACTAATGGTCCTGTTGCATGCGCAAAATGATCCTTAAGTGCTATTCGTGCTCTTCCTTCGTCTTAGAGTGTATAAGTATGTCATCGATGTACACAATGACAAACTTATCCAAATAGCCCTTGAACATGCGCTTCATCCGGTTCATGAAAGTTACTGGCGCGTCCGTCAATCTGAGCGACATGAACAGAAACTCATAATGTCCGTACCACGTTTGAAAAGCTGTTTTGGGTACATCTTCATTCCTGATTCATAGTTGATGATACCCTGAACGTAGATCGATCTTCGAGGACATTGCAGCGTCTCGGAGCTTATCAAATAGATCATCAACCCATGGCAACAGATGCTTGTTCTTAATCGTAATCATGTTCAACTCTCTGTAGTCGATGCACATTCTCAGTGGTCCATCTTTCTTCTTCACGAATGGTATGGGTGCTCTCCAGGGTGAATAGCTCTGTCGAATGAATCCCTTATCTATTTAGTCCTTTAGCTGGGCTTGGAGCTCCTTTAGCTCTACAGGGCCCATTCCGTAGGGGGCCTCAAAGATGGGGCTGATTCTAGTAGACGTTCAGTCTCGAACGAGATCCCGCGCTCTGGTTGGAGTCCTGCAAGATCTTCTGGAAACATCTCCATGAATTCCCTGACTATCGGTACGTTGTCGGGTCCTATCTCTATTCCTTGAGTCTTATCTGCTATGTATGCTAGGTAGTCCATGCATCCACTGGATAGCATCTCGCAAGCCTTCACTACTGATATCATCGTCTTGGGTTGCTCTGGCGACAAACCCTTGTAGATGAACTTTTCGCATCCGATTGGTTCGAAAACTATTTTTTGCCTTCAATAGTTTATGACAACGTTGTGTCCTAAGCTTTTTAGCAGAATCTGATGATGCAACGAATGGGTGGCTCCAGAATCAAGTAGAACTAACACATCAAAGTTGGTGGTAGAAAGCTGGCCTGTCACCACTACAGAAGTTACAGCTTCAACGTCACTCCCCGTGTAAGATAGATTCTCCCTTAGCTGTCTGAAATTTTCAGTATACCTTGTGTGATTGAAGGGTCTTCGATCCTGGTCTGGTTGGTGTGAAGTTGATTATTCCCAGTGCGGGGTTAATTCTGTCGATTCTGCAGGTTAGAGTGGCATTTTTTTTTTTGGCATAGTGGCCGTCCTTGCCACAGATGAAACAATCACTTGCTCTCTACTTGCATTCTCCTGGGTGCCTCTTTCCGCATCTTGTGCACGTCAGGTATTGGCTGTCATTCCTTCCTGGTCGTCTCTCTTCTGGGGAAATTCTTCTGTGAATCTTGATTGCCTTAATTCCCCTTTTCTCTTGTTGTTGTTATGGGAATGCCTACTATTCTGGCTGGTTCCCACATTCTGTCCTCCGTGTTGTAACTCGGGGTTCTGCTTCACCTGAGCCTGCTCAGCTTGCGTTTTTCCGTCCTTTCGTGCCTTAAAATTATGCGTCTTTTGCTCCTTATCCTGAGCCAACCAGTACTCGGCTCAGATAGCCTTACTGACATGTTCTGCTAGTGTCGCTGGTCCGTGGCGTCCGCTACAGACCTAAACTGCGATGTCTGTTCTGAACATCTTCATTATTCATCTAACTCTCTCCTTTTAGTCGGTACCAAATCTGGAAAAAGTTGAGCCAACTGCTCAAATTTCTTGACTGCCTCCATAATAGTCATACTACCTTGGTGCAGGTTGTCGAACTTGTCTTACTGCGCTACTAGTGCTTCCTCGTTAAAGTACATCTCCTTGAATTCCTCAATGAAATCGCTCCAGCTCATCTCTCTGATGTTCCTCCTAATGGTTACCATCTTCCACCACTAACGCGCCTCATTGCGCAGGGTGAAGGGTGCGTACATCACTTTCTCTCTCTATCTATTAACCCTATAAAATCCAAGATTACTTGGATATCCATTAGCCAATCATCGGCCTCTATAGGGTTGGTGATTCCTAAGAATTCTAACGCTTTCATGCGTCGGAATCTCTCATACAAGTCGCCTTCCCTAGGGATTGGTAGAAAAACAATTGCTGTTACGAAAGTAGCCATTACTATGGGTGCTAGTGCCTCTTGGGTTAGAGGAGCTGCTTGCTCCCTAAGAGTTTCTTGGGTTGCTGGAGCCTCCTGTGCTGGCATCTCTACTGACTGGGGTGCCTGGGGTTGCTGGCCCAGCTATTCCCTAAGCTGGTTTAGCTCCTGTTACTGGTTCTCCATCATCTCTCGCATGGCTGCGATCTGTGCTATCAACTCATCCTCTCAGGATGCTGGGTTTAATAAGCTCTCGTTCTTGCCATGTTTTCCTATGTAACCCTATCGTACAGCGGGAAAGGAAAATATGTGTGATGATCAGGAAATATGCAGTATCAAGAAATTGGTTATAATGACATTTTCTTGATATGAAACTGATATATTTAGACTCAGGATGCCCAAATTAGTCAATCAGGCACCTGACACGTTTTTCGAGACGGGATCACACAAATCCTGAAAACTGATCGAGATGACCTCGAATGAAGTTGAAACTGATAAATTTGGATTTAGCACGTCCAAATTAGTCAGTATAGCCTATTTGTATGCTCAAATTAGCTAATTGAGCACAAAGGTAATTTTTGATCGAGAATTCACAGTACCGGAAACTAGTCAAGATGACTTCAGATGAAAATAAAACTGATATATTTGGATTCAGGACGTCCAAATTAGTCAGGATAGCCCATGTTGAAATTTTGGGCGAAGAAGTATATAAAGGGCGAAAAATCAGAAATTTAAAAAATAAGCCCATAACTTTCTCTTATTTTCTCTTTCCTCCCCTTACCCGAAAATGAACAGTAACCGACCATCGGAAACGGTGTCCGTTTTTGACACCGCCGGTGTCATCGGAAAGCTCTCACCGAGCTGAGTCCAACGGTGGGTCGACTCGACGGAACAGCCGCCGCACGTGCCGCTCGAATGCCGCCGGAGCCGAGAAATTCGACCGGTGATATCTCCGCCGTCCGGCCACTGTTTGCCACGAAACTGGTCCCAAAAGTTTCGTGGTGAAGAGAGGAGCAAAACCCATGCCACCGATTGCCTCAACACCGGCGGAATCGAGCCGGCCAAGCTTCGAAAAATTCGGTGAAACGCCGCCGTGGAGCCGCCGTCGAAACGCCCGATTCCGGCCGAGTTGAAGTGCGCCGTTGGTGCAGAAATGACCGCAGGGCTGAGGGGAGCAAAAGCCCTCAACCAATTTTGGGAAAAAGGTCCGGCACGGCGGAGTTCCACCGTCGCCGCCGTGACCGTGGTTTTCGAGGGAATTTTCCGGTGATAGGGGTCTCCAAACATGAAATTGAGGCCACCAATGGATTCCTCTCGTCGAGTTCTTCAAGATGGGCTACTCATTTGCCACCGTCGCCGCCGTCAACCGCCGGTCAACGGTGAGTCAACACCGGTCAACGGCGGTCAACGCCGGTCAACGGCGACCGGAGACCAAAAATTTAAGAATGGCCCGTTGGCCTATTTTCGATGTTCCGGACACATCCGCGACGTCAGAATTGCAAGACGGAGTCTCAAAGGCAAAGAACAGAGAATTAAAGTTTATCCGCGCGAAACCGAACAGTTCGTTCGATCGCCAGTGGAACGATTCCGGTAGTGACTTCGGTCCTTCCATTCCTGAAATTAATGTTTTTGGAATGAGTATATATGAATTATGTATTCTGCATTGTGAAATTGTAAGAAAATTTGACTATGTGTATGAAAAATAGTCAAATGAGAAAAAGTGAAAAATGTAAAGATTTTTACGTAAAAAGTTGAGTTTTTACGTAAAAATATAGGCTCTGGTATAGTACGTGGTAGAATAGAACGAGGTTAGATGGTTTCGAGGCGTTTCCTAAACGCTGGGAATCCAAAAATTAAGCGGAAATGCTGCCGAAAATTTGAAAACGGCACAAAAGAGTATTTTAAGAACCGAAGGGTAAAAACGTGGTCGGGATGGAAACCCGAGCCCTTTCGGTAACCTAGACCCGAGAAAGAGCATTAACGCTCGAGAGTCAGAATAGTACCGCCCGAGGGTCGGTAAATAGTAAACCAAGAAATTATGGTAAATAAGGGCCAAAGCTAAGTTGCGAATCAAAGAAAAGTAAGGTTATAATGAGAAAAATCCCATTAGGGGCAAAATGGTAATTTTGCCAAAAGTTCAGGGTAAAATAGTAATTTTACTAAAAGTTAGCAGAAAAGTTATAAATTGGATATTAGATCCTTAAATTTATGATCGAGAAATGAAACGTAGAATTTTTACGTTTTATTAAGTTTTATACATGCAAGAAGCATAGAAAATAACCGTTATTATTTCGGTTATAGGGATCCGCGCCAGACAATATGAAGAGACGTCTGCGGACCAAGGAAGCGAGAAAAGAGATGCTAGCAAGTATTTGTAAGTTCAAACATTTAATTGACTGCAACATAAATGAACTGGACATGTTATGTGTTATGTGTTCTATGTAGTAAGTTCGAATACTTAATTGACTGCAATATGAATAGACTATTATGTCTAAGTATGATATGTGGTAAGTACAGCCATTTAATTGTCTACTCACGAATGGACTTACCATAGAGTTGTGTTATATATATATATACATTTAAGCTATTCAGTTTGTGACATGATACTAACATGTTCACGAGAATAGTAAGCAAGATCAGAAATAGAAAAGAGGAATAAGATAAGTCAGATAATAAGACTTAAAAGTTAAGGTTGGCGTACCGGCCTCCCCAGTTGTGAGGTTCCCAGATAGCCTCCACCCCAGAAGTGTGGCGCTGCCTCGTTAATAATGAGGTAGTTTATGGCTTAACTTCCTGCCTCCACCCCAGAAGTGTGGCGCTGCCTCGTTAATAATGAGGTAGTTTATGGCATGACTTACTACCTATAAGGTCAGTAGTCCAGAGATGACCTTAGGGTTGATCGGTGGGTCACTCCCCTGATCCTCTATTGGTCTGCGCGCACTAGGTACGTCCAACCACGGGCCCACAAGTGAAAGATTAAGCAGATAAAGTAAAGAAAAGAAAAGAAAGTAAAGCTAAGAAGAGAAAAGCTAAGAATAGAAAGTAAAGCTTAGCAAAGTAAAGCTAAGAAGAGCAAAGAAAAGAAAAGAAAGTAAAGTAAAGTAAAGAAAAGCTAAGAAGAGTTAAGAAAAACTAAGAAAAGCTAGAAGAGGAAAGAATGAAAGTAAACAAGCATAATGCCACTAATATGTGTGCATATGCTTAGCAAGAAAAGAAAAGAAGAAGGAAAGTATGACATGAAAGAAAGAATGAAAGTAAACAAGCATAATGCGACTAACATGTGTGCATATGCTATGTTATGCATAAATTGATGTGCATAAGTCAATTATACAATTTTAAGTGTATCTGTGATGTTTAAGCATACATTAAGTATGCTGTGTTTAAGTTGATATGTGTATATAATATTTTGTATAATGTTGAGTATGTTATGCTTAAGATGTTAAGCATACATTCTGTATGTTATATTTAAATTATTTTATGCTAAGAAGACGTTGAGATTGTTTCTCTCAATGTTAGAATATGTTATATATGAAGTTGAAAGTAAAGTATAATGTATGTTCATGTTCTGATACCACAGTTGGCATCAGACATGTTCTGTCCAAAAGGTATGAGTTAGTATTTTGTCATGAATGTATGTTTGAACTTATTGAGCCTGTCGCTCACAAGTTTGTTTATGTTGCAGGTAAGCATCCTGCACGAAGATAAGGCAAGTGATGGATGACGGATGGAATCTGCATGTGCCAAGGGACTGGGTGAGGGTTATGGTACTACTATGAGTCTTCCGCTGAGCTGTTTAAAAGAGTATTAAAATGATGATTTATAATGTAAATGAAGTTAAGGCAATGTAAAATATTTATTATAGTAAATGTTTTACGACGGTACAGTTTCCAAGTAAAGTTTAAGAAAAGAAAAAAAAAATTTATTCCATGTTTTTATGTTCAAATGGGAAGTAGAGTAAGCATGTTAAAGAAAGTATGTTAAAAGTAAGATACCAGCTATTACAGATGGTATCAGAATAAGTTAGAAACAAGTTAAAAGTAAGTTGCCGACGACCCAAGTGGTTACAGTCTATTGCAATTGGCAACAGTGGCTGACTGTAATAGTACTATTTAACCCTACGTAGGGCGGGCCGTCACAATATGTCTCTTAAATTCTGTACTTGGGACTCGTATCACATATCATTTTCTTTCTTACTTAAACATTATGGATATAAATATACACACTATATCCATCTTTCTTTCTCTCATACTGTGATGTTCAATACAATTGCCGTATTGTATTGGGACATCGTCTGAGTGCTAGGATTCGTCCTGCACTTTCTGTCATATCATACTCACACTATGGAAAAAAATTATATCTGGCCCCTAGGGCAAAGCTTTACTGCTTATCTCATAATGTATTTCACATAATATATATACATATATTCAAGATCCTAGTTCAGCGGTAGTGACACACACTTCCCTTATACGATCCCAACAAGTACATTATGCTACAACTGACGGGGGAGAGCTACTGCTTCCCTCTATATTTTTTTTCATAACTAACATTCCCGCAGAAGGGTTACTACTATTGGAAGGACAATCCTGATTCAGTATCAAGCATCTCCTCATCATCACTATCGCTGAGTGGGAATTCCTCTGGGTTCTCCTCTTCTTCGCAGCTGAAACGGACCTCATCATCACTGGCTATGATGACTTGGGGTTCGTACATCCCCATCTATTTGTCATTACTAAAGCGGTCGAGGATCTCCTCTCCCTCATCGTTGGGATAGGCATCGGAAAGAGTCTTGTCATCTTCACTTCCATGGGGTGTTCGGGAGACATACGGGCTGGTTCGGGTTTCTCTATTGGCTCCTATTGCCCTCGTGTACTTCTGGCTAGTGCTCGGCCATGAACTCTTCATCGGTCAGTTGGGGTGCTGGTTCTACCGGGTCACCCTCCATAATGGCGGCTACTGTAATGCCTTGGGCTTGTGTAGGCTTCCCGGGGTTGAGCACTTTTCTCTCGGCGTTCACTATCTCCTTGATAAGGCTTTCTAGTCCTGCTTGATCGCTCTTCTAATTCTGTTTGGCAAGGTCTCTTTCTCTCTTTGGGTCTTCCCCTGTCTTGATCCACTTTTGTCTTGGCATGTATTATGGAAGTCCATATCGGTTCCTTGTTGCGAACAGCATATGTTAGAACTGTATCGCCGGACATCAGCTGCAGTCTTTCAGTCCGATGAACAAATTCTCGTATATCCATAACTCTAGAGAACTTAGGCGGTTTCACTCCCCGCTTGCCCATAAAGAAAAACTGGGGCTGATGCTGGACTGCTCTCAGAGATTGACTCGATCGTGGTATGGCGAAACTCGACACAGTTAAGAGCTCATGCTGGTCATAAGGATCCCGATACACACGAGAGTATCTTCCTGAGAGATATCAACAGCCAACAGGACTCAGTTATCCTGGTCAATGACGTACAATCGAGGAATCACTTTGATAATGTGAAACCAGTCCTGACATTCTCATAGAGTGCAGGAGTACTGTTTGCCACTCGAAACTTAGTGGACAACTAGCTCTGAAGATCGGTATAACTCGAGCAGCAATCCATGTTCTTTCTCTGAGCAGTTCTCTAGCACTGCACTGTCGTGATTTTTCGTATAATGATCTCAGCATCTTTTCATCTTATCCTCGCCATCATAGATTTCGTCGTTTCATTACTATAAAATATTATCTTCAATAGATAAACATTTACTGACTAAAAAATAAAACTAACTTACTTGGACAGATGAGACAGGCATGCGGCGATGTGAGGTAGGATGGCAGGAAACCTCTCTGATACCAACTGTGACACCCCGTGCCCTCAGCGGCCCGGACCGTCACTGAAAACTATTACTTAACTTGCTTCTTTAGCTTTTACTTATACTTTCTCTTTAAAACCGATACTTAAACTTGCTGAATTTAATACCATAAATTTAGAGGGATTTTTTTTATATATACGCGTATGTATTTACTATTCACGTACGTATACTATTAAAATGCGGAATTTGAAAAACATAAGGATTTAAATTAGACATACACAATTATATACTTGTTTATCTGATTACTATTCACCAGATACTATTTAAATATACTACTCATACATATACTGTTTACTGTTCTAAAATACCGTTTAACCTTTACTATTCAAAATACTATTTAACTGTCACCATTCAAAATATTATTTACTCATACTGTGCGGAAGAATACTCGCGGTGTATCCATAACCTCATCCTCACATCCACCTCCGCCACCATCATCGTCCCTTGATGTTTACGCTATAGGATGCTTACCTACAGCATGAACACACTCCGTGAGCTTTACGCCCAGTAAGTACAACATGTTAACCGCAAAACATATTTAAAACATAGCACATACGTAAAATCATAGGCATGACATATATCACTTAATAAATCACATACCATATAAGCATATCACATATCAGCTCACATATCATGTCATCACATAACATGTCATAACAGTGAATATAAAACTTCACATACTTTATGCATGACAGAAGCATCGTGTACTGTATGCACTCTACTGAAAAAGAAAGCATAGCGCACTATAACTAATGCATGGTCCGGTTATGTTCATTTATGCTTCAAACTTCTCTTTTCTTTTCTTGTCTATTTAGGGCCCATGTGTCAGTACCGTGTGTGCGCAGACCAACGGTAACTCCCGAGGTCAACTAATGCCGAAGAGCCATCAACTGACGCTCAACTTTTGGCCTTAACTTTCTTTAACTGGAAACCCCTTCGACTGAAGGAGCTGGTACGACACACTTATTTATTTCCATCTTGTTTAACTATTCTAGCCATACGCTTCTCTAAGCTGTCCCCAATCCTACGCGGTAGGGATCTATGGCTTCTAACTTGTTCTTTCATCAATCTACTCGATTGTGAAACTATATGCTCTTATGTATGCTGTGCAGCATCGTGTGCAAGATACATACTTAAAGTACTGGAAAAGTATCATTTTAAATTCATTTTATCCATGCTGTAGGCGGAGTTGTACTTACCTGTCAGCAAACAGTTTATACTCTCGCTTTCGTCACAATACAGGTACCTCCCTGTAATCATAATGCATTACATTAACATTCACTCTTAGGTCACCGTGGTCATTAGTGACTAATAAAAATTCTCGTTATGTGGTACCGATCCTTATCGGTACTAATTGCCCTCTTCTTAAGAATTTGATTTTCTAACCATTGTTAATTAATTTATTTACCCAATAAATTAATTAACATCACTCTTAGGTTACTCTATCGTTAGGAACTAATAAACTTATCGTTGTGTGGTACCGATGCCTATCGGTACCCAACTGCTCTACTTTGGGAAATTTGATATCTAATTTTTTGTGACAACCGGGAAATTCAGGCAATTCTCGGACGAAAATGTACAATTGTATGTATATAACAATTTGTACTATTTAAAGAGTGAAATAAATGTATTTATATTGTTTAGAATATGTGAAAATGTTCTAACAATACTGACGAGTAAGAATTCAGTGTTGGAAAAATTCACTGAGTTGAAACGGGTGAAACGGTGCCAAAATCGGCATTGAAAACCCTAACCGGAGCAATAAAAGACGGTAAACTTCCGGGATTAATTTTGATCAAACGGAAGCAGATTAAATTGATCCGACTGCACAGGAGACCTCAGGAACACGCCGGGACGATTTCAGGAAAATTTCGGCTCGAACCGGCATCGGTCAAAAAGTAGTCGAATTAATGTGAATAGTGAAAGTCAAAGTCAACTTTCACTTTTGCATTTATGACATCATAATTCAAGGTTAATAAATTAAAGAATTAAGGTGGTTGGTGGAATGAAAGGCCATGATTCATTTAGCTTTTGATCTAAAGGCCAAGATTTGGCCAAAAATTACCATTTTTAATTTTTGAAAAATGGAGAAAGAAATGGCATGGAAAGATGTCAAATTTTGATTGGTTTAGAGCCAAATTAATTGGCTTTCTTGCATGGTTAAGTCGGCAATCTTGGAACATATTGGCCGAAGCCAATTTTCAAAGCAAAAGCCATAAGAAAATTTTTCTAACTTCCTTCCATGGTGGCTACGTGAGGGACCAAGGGAAACCAAGTTTTATCTTCAACATTTCTTCACAAAAAGTGTGTCAAAACACTCCTAGAAGACAAAGGAAGCAATTGATTAAGGTATCTTCCCTTGCACTTGATTTTTTTCATGGTTTTCTTTACAAAATCCGTGGATGAATAGTGATAAAAAGATGTGAAATTTTTGGTTGTTTTTCATGGATTTGATGTTGGGTTTTGTTAGGGATGTATTGAGGAAGAAAACCATGCTAATTCATTAAAGAAAAACCAAATTTTGGTTGGTTTTTCAAAGGTAAATCCGTGGGTTACCTTAGGTAACCAATGAGAAAAGTGTGTGGTTAATTGTTAATATGCTTTCTAAGCTTAATTTGGTGAAGAATAAAACTTGTATTTCATTATGAAAAACTTGAAAAAAACTTATGGCATGAATTATATAAAGTGGCCGTGGGTTTTGTTAATGGTTTGGAAGAAATTTTGCTTGATTTTATGTGATATTTGGTTGATTGAAATCATGCAAATTAATGTGTAAATGGTGGCAATGTGAATGAAAGAATGAAACAAAAATGTTTGGCATGTGTTTCATTAAATGGCCGTGGGTTTTAAGTGTTTAAAAAACCCTAGGAAATTTGGTTGAAAATCCAAGAAAATGGGCTTGAAAATGTGTTAAAAACATGACATTGAATGGCCAAAAATGTGGTGAAAGTTTGACAAAATTTGGTTCGGCTTTGTTGTGAAAACCGAAACCAAATTAAGGGTAAATTTGTGAAAAAAATGTTGTAATGTGGGTGATAATGTGAAATTGGAAAATTGTGGGCTTTTATGTAAAAGTTTGGAAAACTTTTACATAAAATAGGCTTGTGGTATAGTACGTGGCAGGTACTTATGGTTCGAGGCGTACCTAACGCCGGAAGCCTTAAATTTACGCCGAAATGCTGCCGAAATTTCGAAAACGGCATTCGGGGTAAAATAGGGATTTAAAATAAAAGTTAGGGCCGGGACGGAAACCCGAGTCCCTAACGGAAAAAGTGAATAAGGGTAATTTAAGGGGTGGGTCGTGAATAGTAACCCGTCCCCTTAAAAATGAAAAAAAAAAAAAAAACGCGTGTGAGATTGAAAAACCGACCCCGAGGGGGGGGCGTTTTTGGAAATAAAATAAAGGTCCGAGTCGGGAACGGAAAACCCGAGCCTCGGAGACCTAGGTCGGGAAAGTCTAGATGAACGTTTTAAATACTAGTGAAACGTCCATTTGAGACTCCGAAACAATAGAAAATCGCTAAACCGACGTAAGGGTCGGAATAGTGCTTCCCGAGGGCCGGGAAAACAAAAAGTGGAAATAAAATAGAAACGAACCCGGTAATGATTAGAAAAAAATCAGAAAAGTTCCTGAGAGCCAAAAATGCAGTCTGGATCAATAAAATTCCGTCAGGGGCAAAACTGCAATTTTGCCAAAATATTGGGGCAAAATCGTAATTTTGCAAAAGTTGGGGGAAAACGGTGAAAATAATAAATAAAACCTAAAAAGTTATAAATAGGTTTTATTTAAGCTTTTTAATGAAAAATAAAAGCTATAATTGGGAAAGAAATTAACAGACATAGTTTTGTCTGTAGGATCCCAAAATCGGCCTACAAGGAAGGCGATTCAAGATCCAAGAGAGAGAAAGGAAAGAGGCTGATAAGGTAAGTTCAGACATTTACCTGTCTGCAACATATAGCAATATTGTGCTAACTTAAATGTACTAACTATAAGTTAGGTACATATGTGCTACGGGCACTATGACAGAATAGAGAGAGAGACGAAATGTGCTACGGGCACTATAAGAATGGGACACATGATTAATTGTGCTTCGGGCACTAGAGCGAGGTTAATAAAACTCACTCACCTAAAATTAAAATGTGAACCATTCCTAACCACGGGACAATGTGAAGTCACCGGGTTAGAATGTTAAAAAGTCGGTAATGAAACCACTTTCTGGCGTACCAGCCTTCCGTATAGGGAGGTACTTTTGCCTTCGGGGCTATGAGATAAGGCTGTGGAGGTCAGCACTGATGTACCGCTCCCAGTCATGTAAAATTTTGCCTTCGGGGCTATGAGATTAAGGCTGTGGAGGTCAGCACTAATGTACCGCTCCCAGTCATGTACACTTAAATGGTACTGCCAACTTGAGCTCAAAACCAGAACGTAATCAAAGATAATGACCTAAAACTGAAACTGTGCCATAATTGAGCATAAGACAGTTTAGTGAGAGCACTAACATCGCGATAGATGTACTAGTGTGAGACAGTGTTGTGGTCAAACTTACTATTCATCATGAATAGTGGTCAAAGGTACTATTCATGATGAATAGTACTATTCATGATGAATAGTACTATTCATAGAAATTTCATTTCTTGCATGTTTGAACTTACTGAGCCTGTAACTCACCATTTTTGCTAATGTTGCAGGTAAGCGACCAGCTCAGTAGCTTGTTTGACTGGATGCGGACGGGATGGCGTGTGTCAAATGGGATAACTGGGCGAGGGATATGGTACTGCCAGAGTCTTGCCGCTGAGCGTTAAAGTGAAGGGAAAAAGGGGGAAACAGTCTTTTGTAATTATATATATTTTACGAAAGTACTGTATTATTTATATTACTTTGTATCTGTCAACAAAGTAAATAGTGGAAAAAGATTTTATATGATGTTTAAAGAAAAAAAAAATTTTCCCAAAAACGTCATGATTTAAAAAGAGGAGAGAGATAAGCCGGCGACCCATGAGAGTACAATCTATCGCAGTTAGCGATAAAACTCAACTGTAATAGTATTGTATGATCTCCACAAGGGGCGGGCCGCCACAGTTGGTATCAGAGCAAGGTCTGAGATTGGTTTAGTTTATAATACCAACTGCCGCCACAGTTGGTATATTAGAGCGTGGTTTTCGAGTGGCTAAGTTTTGAATACCAATTGCCGTCACAGTTGGTATATCAGAGCAGTGTGACCATATCCCGATTTGACACTTCGCGCATCCTGCACCGCTATCCAAGTAAGTAGTTACTTAAGTTTAGCTAATTATTTTCTTATGTGAAAATAATTATCTTATAGGTAGCACGATGACCAGACCTCCATATGTGAGACCCCAGCTACCACGACCAAGAGGGGTATTACGGGTATGGACGAGACCTATTGTGAGGCCGCCCATTTCCCAAAGGCCGGTAGTCAGACCCCCGGTACCCGAGAGACCTCCGGTACCAGTACTAGCATCAGTGCCAGCGCCAGTAGAGATAGTACAGCCGCGACCGATAGTTCATCCACCAGTAGTAGTGGACATTCCAGTTGTTGGTGGACGCCAACATATTGGGGTGAGAGTGCCGGCACGGGCAGTACAGGCATTTAGGGCCAGCAGTCCTCCTATGTTTGAAGGTGGACGACAGTCGATGGAGACCAAGGACTGGCTCCATGCCATTGAGAGGATCATGGTGATTTGCGACATTGATCGAGATATGTGGATCCAGTTGGCTGTCAGTATGTTTCAGGGAGACGCTCGAGTGTTCTGGCAGTATTGCGACCAGGAGATTTTATTGGGATTCAGTTGGGCTGAGTTCTGTCAGCGGTTGGCTGATCAGTTTCAACCTAGGGATCCAGCACCTGCTCCAGCATCTCCAGAGAGACGAGAGGCTGATACACCTGCGTACCCTGGATTCGATGAGGTCAGGGACTACATTCTCTAGACCGAGAGGATGGTCATGCTGTCTGGTGAGACAGTGATGTCTTACGCAGCACGGTTTGAGGAGACCATTCGGAGGAGATGTCCGTTGCCCAACCTCACGGAAGCAAACTGCTGTGAGCTGTTTTGGAAAGGCTTATCCTTGGAGCTGAGACCGAGGGTGATCAAGCCGTTTCCTCCGACGCTCCAAGAGTTCGTGGTGACGATCAGGACGATTGAGAGAGAGATTCTGATCGAGCATCTGACGCAGAGTCGACGAGAGACGCTGGGTCAAGATGAGATGTTTGCACGCATATTCGGGCCGAGAAGAATGATGAATGATCATGAGGCCGGACCGTTTAGACCACGAGGTGATGATTCAGGACAGGGAACATTACCTAAGGGTGGTGACGACTCAGATGAGTCAGATGACGATGAGGATCCAGAAGAATATCCTCTAGTCCCAGATGTAGGGAACGAGTGATCAGTAGATGTGTATATGTACATAAGTAGCTTAGAGAGAAAAGCTCTTTTGTATAGACTTGTGGCCATTTTGTATAAACGGCCGATGTATATATGACTGGTGGTGATTATGTATGACATATAAATGTTTTGCTATGAATGAAATTCCAAAATGATTATATGTTGTACGATGATGTGTTACGATAATGTGGCTTTACATTACCCTAAATTTCGTAAATTGATATAATTTTACGAATGCGGTTATGGAAAAGCTAACGGTGAATTATTGTGCCATAATAGGACAATAGCCAAGATGGTGGATTTGAGAAATCGACCAGAGGGACGAGAGCGACGTCCTGATGTTATGGAGAGACTGGATCAGATACAAGCTTTATTAGAAGCCCAGATGCAAGAAAATGCGAATCTGAGGCGACGGGTTGAGGAACTAGAACAGAGACAAGGCTCTGAGGGTACCCAAGTAGAACAACAAGCTGAGGTAGATCCAGTTATTCCTCCAGCTGCAGTACATGAGAGAGCTCCTGAACCACAACCAGTATTAAATCTAGAACCCCTCTATGAAAGATTCAGGCGCATGAGGCCGCCAGAATTTGAAAGGTCTACAAATCCCTTAGAGGCTGAAGACTGGTTGTCATCATTACAAGTGATCATGGAGTTCATGAACCTAACAGACCGGGAGAAGGTTGCGTGTGCGTCTTTTGTGCTGAGAAAAGATGCTCGTTTTTGGTGGGACACTGTGCGAATGAGGAGAGACGTGTCTACCATGAGTTGGGCGGAATTTCTGGAAGAATTTAACCAGAAATATTACGACCCTGCATCTCTGAGACAGCAACAGAAAGAATTCTCAGAGTTGACACAAGGGAACATGTCGGTAAGCGAAGTCTGCCGAAAGTTCGATCAGTTATCCCGTTTGTGCCCTTATGTGGTCCCTACTGAGAGGGAGAAGATACAGAAAATGATCGGGATGTTCAGGCCAGAAATTGCTGCGTTAGTAGACACTGGACTAGTACCACCTACTTCTGTAGCAGACTGTGTGAGTCGGGCCATTAGAGCTGAGTTTCATGTAGCTCGACAGAAAGAGGAAAGAGAGAAACACTGGGAGGCTAAAAAGAAGGAGAGGGCTTTGGCGAAGTCTACGCAAGTTGGTCAATCGAGCAAGCCTAGTCAGAATGCGAAACCAAGCCAGGGCAACAATCAAGGATCCCAACAAAATAAGAGAAAAGGGAATTTTTCTGGGAATCGCCAAGGAAATAATCGAAACCAGCAGTGGAGAACAGCTGGTAATGCAGAGTCTAATGTGCAAAACTGCCCTACATGCGGGAAGAGACATTCTGGGCAATGCAGATTTGGGCCACTTGTGTGCTACGAATGTGGAAAGGAGGGCCATTACGCCAGGAATTGTCCAAATAGGCAGGGTGGACAAGGCACTTCCCAACCGCACCAGACACGCCCACAAGCTCATTCCCTTCAAGCCAGAGTGGAAGAGTCACCAGTGAGGCCGCAACGCCAGGAGCGTATGCAACGTGCTGATGCTCGTGTGATGGCCTACAGCAAGGAAGACGCAGAGGCAGGAACATCAAACGTGGTGACAGGTCAGCTTCCTGTCGCTAGTCATGTAGCCTCTGTACTATTCGATTCCGGTGCTACGCATTCATTTGTTTCCTATGCATTTGCTGACAAGATAGGACTTCCTAAGGATAATATGGGAAGGGTATTTAAGACAGTTTTACCTTCTGGGGAAGTATTGTTGTCCAATTACTGGTTACCCTATGTACCAGTATATGTGGCAAATAGGGAACTATATGCTGAGTTGATCGTAATGGAGATCATGGATTACGATGTGATTCTAGGCATGGATTTCCTAAGGAAATACCAAGCTACGATTGACTGCCGAAATCGAAAGATAGTCTTCCAACCCGAGGAACAAGAGAGTTTTGAATATGTTGATACTTCTCGAAGACCCGGGAAGATGATGATCAGTTCGCTGAGAGCAAGCAAGCTGATAGCCAGTGGTTGCGTGGGATATCTGGCATATGTGGTGGATACTACAGAGGAACAGAAGCTTCAAGCTGAAGAGGTTCCTGTGGTTAATGAGTTTCTTGACGTATTTCCAGAAAAGTTACCAGGGATACCTCCAGAGAGAGAAATCTCGTTCGAAATTGAGTTGATGCCTGGAACGGCACCTATTTCCAAACCACCATACCGCATGGCTCCAGTGGAGTTAAAGGAGCTGCAGGTACAATTAAAGGAGCTTTTGGATAAGGGATTTATCAGGCCGAGTTTTTCTCCATGGGGTGCACCTGTGTTATTCGTCAAGAAAAAAGATGGAACATTCCGACTGTGCATTGATTACCGGGAGTTGAATAAGGTTACGATAAAAAATAGGTATCCGTTACCTAGAATTGATGACCTATTCGACCAGTTAAAAGGCGCAGCGGTATTTTCCAAAATCGACTTACGATCAGGATATCACCAGCTGAGAATTAAAGAGAGTGATATTCCTAAGACGGCGTTTAGGACCCGTTATGGTCACTACGAGTTCCTTGTGATGCCATTTGGATTGACAAATGCGCCAGCAGCGTTCATGGATTTGATGAACAGAATTTTTAAAGAGTATCTGGATAAGTTTGTCATTGTATTCATTGATGATATTCTTATATACTCGAAGACTCATGAGGAGCACAAGAAGCATCTGAGGATCGTGTTGAATACGATACGGAAGCATCAACTGTATGCCAAATTCTCAAAATGCGAGTTTTGGCTGGACAGAGTACATTTCCTCGGACATGTTGTATCCTAGGAAGGTATTGCAGTAGATCCGACAAAGGTAGAGGCAATTAACCAGTGGCCTGCACCCAAGAGTGTGACAGAAATACGCAGTTTCTTGGGATTGGCTGGTTATTATCGACGATTTGTAGCGGGATTCGCGCGATTAGCTGCACCTCTTACTGCTCTTACACGCAAAGAAAGGAAGTACGAGTGGACTATGGAATGCGAAAGAAGCTTCCAGGAGTTAAAGAGGCGACTGACAAGCGCACCAATCCTTACGCTTCCCACTGAAGGGGAGAAGTTCGTGATCTACAGTGATGCATCGAAAATAGGATTGGGAGCAGTCCTGATGCAAGACGGCAAGGTGATTGCCTATACTTCCCGTCAGTTAAAGGAGCATGAAAGGAATTATCCTACACATGACCTTGAACTTGCTGCAGTAGTGTTCGCACTTAAAATTTGGCGACACTATCTCTATGGAGCTCAATGTCAGATTTTCACTGATCACCAAAGCTTGAAGTATTTCTTCACGCAAAATGAGCTCAACATGCGACAGAGACGATGGTTGGAATTGGTGAAGGATTATGATTGTGAAATCCTCTACCATCCAGGAAAGGCCAACCGTGTAGCGGATGCTCTAAGTAGAAAGTCTACCATATCGCACCAGCTACCAATAAACAGGCTTCCGAAGCCATTGCAGCAAGAGATAAATTCTTTGAACTTGGAGTTGATATCTGGAAGATTAGCTGCACTCCAAGTGGAATCATCGCTATTTGAGGATATAAAGGAAGCTCAGAGGCGAGATCCAATGATGACAAGTTCTCAAGAAGGAATTTCTAAGGATGGAATAATCCTTTATCAAGGAAGGATAAATGTTCCAGCTGATGAGGAACTTAGAAGACGGATCATGTCAGAAGCTCATGAGACACTCTATTCGGTTCACCCCGGAGCGAGCAAGATGTATCAGGACTTAAAGTTACAGTTCTGGTGGAAAGGGATGAAGAACGATATAGCGAAATTCGTGAGCCGATGCATGACCTGTCAGAGAATCAAAGCGGAACATAAACATCCAGCAGGAAGATTGGAACCGTTGGAGATTCCTGAATGGAAATGGGAACACATTACGATGGATTTTGTAGTGGGACTCCCAAAAACCCGAGAAGGTTATGACGCCATTTGGGTTATTGTTGATAGACTAACCAAGACGGCACGGTTTATAGCTGTCAAGATGACTTTTTCGTTGGAAAAGTTTGCTCAGCTATACGTAACTCATGTCGTCAGACTACATGGAGTACCAAAATCCATTGTATCAGATCGAGATGCACGGTTCACTTCGAATTTCTGGAAGTGTGTGCAAGAGGCCATGGGCACTGATTTGAGACTCAGTACGGCTTTTCATCCGCAAACAGACGGGCAGTCAGAGCGGACAATTCAGACGTTAGAGGACATGCTTCGAGCTTGCGTTATGGATTTTGCGGGAAATTGGAACGAGAAGTTACCATTGATTGAATTCTCTTACAATAATAGTTACCAAGCTTCGATAGGCATGGCACCTTACGAGGCTTTGTATGGACGGAAGTGCAGATCACCATTACACTGGTATGATTTGCGAGAAAAGCAGTTGCATAAGACGGATTTCATGAAAGAGACTTCCGATGCAGTTGCTAGAATTCAGCGTCAAATGAAAATTGCGCAAAGCCGGCAAAAGAGTTACGCAGATAAGAGGCGGAGATCCTTGGAATTCGATGAAGGAGACTTCGTGTTTCTCAAGGTATCGCCTATGAAGGGGATTATGCGTTTCGGTAAGAAGGGGAAACTGAGTCCAAGATACATTGGACCTTATGAAATTATCGAACGCATTGGAAAGGTCGCTTACAGATTAGCGCTACCTCCAGAATTGTCGGCAGTGCATAACGTATTTCATGTGTCGATGCTGAGAAAGTATATACCAGATCCGTCCCATGTATTGAAGCATGAGCCTATTCAAATCCACGAGGATTTGACATATGAGGAACAGCCTATTCAAGTACTAGCTCGTGAAGAGAAAGTACTGAGGAATAAGGTAATCCCACTAGTGAAGATTTTGTGGAAAAATCACAATATTGAAGAAGCTACGTGGGAACGAGAAGACGAGATGAGGAAATTATACCCCCATTTGTTCTAATTTTCGAGGACGAAAATTTTATAAGGAGGGGTGAATGTGACAACCGGGAAATTCAGGCAATTCTCGGACGAAAATGTACAATTGTATGTATATAACAATTTGTACTATTTAAAGAGTGAAATAAATGTATTTATATTGTTTAGAATATGTGAAAATGTTCTAACAATACTGACGAGTAAGAATTCAGTGTTGGAAAAATTCACTGAGTTGAAACGGGTGAAACGGTGCCAAAATCGGCATTGAAAACCCTAACCGGAGCAATAAAAGACGGTAAACTTCCGGGATTAATTTTGATCAAACGGAAGCAGATTAAATTGATCCGACTGCACAGGAGACCTCAGGAACACGCCGGGACGATTTCAGGAAAATTTCGGCTCGAACCGGCATCGGTCAAAAAGTAGTCGAATTAATGTGAATAGTGAAAGTCAAAGTCAACTTTCACTTTTGCATTTATGACATCATAATTCAAGGTTAATAAATTAAAGAATTAAGGTGGTTGGTGGAATGAAAGGCCATGATTCATTTAGCTTTTGATCTAAAGGCCAAGATTTGGCCAAAAATTACCATTTTTAATTTTTGAAAAATGGAGAAAGAAATGGCATGGAAAGATGTCAAATTTTGATTGGTTTAGAGCCAAATTAATTGGCTTTCTTGCATGGTTAAGTCGGCAATCTTGGAACATATTGGCCGAAGCCAATTTTCAAAGCAAAAGCCATAAGAAAATTTTTCTAACTTCCTTCCATGGTGGCTACGTGAGGGACCAAGGGAAACCAAGTTTTATCTTCAACATTTCTTCACAAAAAGTGTGTCAAAACACTCCTAGAAGACAAAGGAAGCAATTGATTAAGGTATCTTCCCTTGCACTTGATTTTTTTCATGGTTTTCTTTACAAAATCCGTGGATGAATAGTGATAAAAAGATGTGAAATTTTTGGTTGTTTTTCATGGATTTGATGTTGGGTTTTGTTAGGGATGTATTGAGGAAGAAAACCATGCTAATTCATTAAAGAAAAACCAAATTTTGGTTGGTTTTTCAAAGGAAAATCCGTGGGTTACCTTAGGTAACCAATGAGAAAAGTGTGTGGTTAATTGTTAATATGCTTTCTAAGCTTAATTTGGTGAAGAATAAAACTTGTATTTCATTATGAAAAGCTTGAAAAAAACTTATGGCATGAATTATATAAAGTGGCCGTGGGTTTTGTTAATGGTTTGGAAGAAATTTTGCTTGATTTTATGTGATATTTGGTTGATTGAAATCATGCAAATTAATGTGTAAATGGTGGCAATGTGAATGAAAGAATGAAACAAAAATGTTTGGCATGTGTTTCATTAAATGGCCGTGGGTTTTAAGTGTTTAAAAAACCCTAGGAAATTTGGTTGAAAATCCAAGAAAATGGGCTTGAAAATGTGTTAAAAACATGACATTGAATGGCCAAAAATGTGGTGAAAGTTTGACAAAATTTGGTTCGGCTTTGTTGTGAAAACCGAAACCAAATTAAGGGTAAATTTGTGAAAAAAATGTTGTAATGTGGGTGATAATGTGAAATTGGAAAATTGTGGGCTTTTATGTAAAAGTTTGGAAAACTTTTACATAAAATAGGCTTGTGGTATAGTACGTGGCAGGTACTTATGGTTCGAGGCGTACCTAACGCCGGAAGCCTTAAATTTACGCCGAAATGCTGCCGAAATTTCGAAAACGGCATTCGGGGTAAAATAGGGATTTAAAATAAAAGTTAGGGCCGGGACGGAAACCCGAGTCCCTAACGGAAAAAGTGAATAAGGGTAATTTAAGGGGTGGGTCGTGAATAGTAACCCGTCCCCTTAAAAATGAAAAAAAAAAAAACGCGTGTGAGATTGAAAAACCGACCCCGAGGGGGGGGCGTTTTTGGAAATAAAATAAAGGTCCGAGTCGGGAACGGAAAACCCGAGCCTCGGAGACCTAGGTCGGGAAAGTCTAGATGAACGTTTTAAATACTAGTGAAACGTCCATTTGAGACTCCGAAACAATAGAAAATCGCTAAACCGACATAAGGGTCGGAATAGTGCTTCCCGAGGGCCGGGAAAACAAAAAGTGGAAATAAAATAGAAACGAACCCGGTAATGATTAGAAAAAAATCAGAAAAGTTCCTGAGAGCCAAAAATGCAGTCTGGATCAATAAAATTCCGTCAGGGGCAAAACTGTAATTTTGCCAAAATGTTGGGGCAAAATCGTAATTTTGCAAAAGTTGGGGGAAAACGGTGAAAATAATAAATAAAACCTAAAAAGTTATAAATAGGTTTTATTTAAGCTTTTTAATGAAAAATAAAAGCTATAATTGGGAAAGAAATTAACAGACATAGTTTTGTCTGTAGGATCCCAAAATCGGCCTACAAGGAAGGCGATTCAAGATCCAAGAGAGAGAAAGGAAAGAGGCTGATAAGGTAAGTTCAGACATTTACCTGTCTGCAACATATAGCAATATTGTGCTAACTTAAATGTACTAACTATAAGTTAGGTACATATGTGCTACGGGCACTATGACAGAATAGAGAGAGAGACGAAATGTGCTACGGGCACTATAAGAATGGGACACATGATTAATTGTGCTTCGGGCACTAGAGCGAGGTTAATAAAACTCACTCACCTAAAATTAAAATGTGAACCATTCCTAACCACGGGACAATGTGAAGTCACCGGGTTAGAATGTTAAAAAGTCGGTAATGAAACCACTTTCTGGCGTACCAGCCTTCCGTATAGGGAGGTACTTTTGCCTTCGGGGCTATGAGATAAGGCTGTGGAGGTCAGCACTGATGTACCGCTCCCAGTCATGTAAAATATTGCCTTCGGGGCTATGAGATTAAGGCTGTGGAGGTCAGCACTAATGTACCGCTCCCAGTCATGTACACTTAAATGGTACTGCCAACTTGAGCTCAAAACCAGAACGTAATCAAAGATAATGACCTAAAACTGAAACTGTGCCATAATTGAGCATAAGACAGTTTAGTGAGAGCACTAACATCGTGATAGATGTACTAGTGTGAGACAGTGTTGTGGTCAAACTTACTATTCATCATGAATAGTGGTCAAAGGTACTATTCATGATGAATAGTACTATTCATAGAAATTTCATTTCTTGCATGTTTGAACTTACTGAGCCTGTAACTCACCATTTTTGCTAATGTTGCAGGTAAGCGACCAGCTCAGTAGCTTGTTTGACTGGATGCGGACGGGATGGCGTGTGTCAAATGGGATAACTGGGCGAGGGATATGGTACTGCCAGAGTCTTGCCGCTGAGCGTTAAAGTGAAGGGAAAAAGGGGGAAACAGTCTTTTGTAATTATATATATTTTACGAAAGTACTGTATTATTTATATTACTTTGTATCTGTCAACAAAGTAAATAGTGGAAAAAGATTTTATATGATGTTTAAAGAAAAAAAAAATTTTCCCAAAAACGTCATGATTTAAAAAGAGGAGAGAGATAAGCCGGCGACCCATGAGAGTACAATCTATCGCAGTTAGTGATAAAACTCAACTGTAATAGTATTGTATGATCTCCACAAGGGGCGGGCCGTCACATTTTTAATCGTGCTTGATTAATTTGTCTACTTGACAAATTAATCACTGTCTCTCACTATCCCATTCCGACTTGGTCCTTGACTGGCTAACCGACCAGTCAACTGACTGAATAACTTTTGTATGACCATTTAGCCTGTTGGGTTACCGTTATCGATGTAATCGCCCCAAATTTTATACTTAGATTGCACCCGTCCCTCGGGTGGCACTATTCTGATCTAGGGGTCGTTTTCTTACATTTCAAGATTTCTAATTGGGCGGTTCCCTAATCCTGTAAACGTCCGTCCTTCTTTCCCAGACCTTGGTCATCGAGGGGGCTCGAGTTTCCATCCTGATCACATTTTCAGCCCTCGTTTCCTAAAATACCCCTTGGTGCCGTTTTAGAAATTTCGGCAGCATTTCCCCTTAATTTTTGGGTTTCCGGCGTTTAGGAAACGCCTCAAAACCATCTAACCTATTCTAACCTGCCACGTACTAAACCAGAGGCCTAATTTTTACGTAAAAGCTCCGCTTTTTACGTAAAAATATTCACATTTCTTCACATTCTCTTTTTCGACATTTCATCCCTTTTTCTTACAATTCCTCAAGTCAGTAAACCATAATTCATACATAATTATTTCCAATAATAAATTGAGGAATCAAGGGATCAAAACCACTACCAAAATCGTTCCCATCGGCAGTCGGACGAACCGTTCGGTCTCAACCGCACAATCTTTGAATCGGCGTTGTTCACTTTTGAAACTTCGGTTTGCAATTCCGATGCCGCGGATGTGTCCGGAACGTCAAAAATAGGCCAACGGGCCATTCTTCAATTTTCGGTTTCTGGGTCGCCGTTGACCGGCGTTGACCACGGCGGCGATGGGAGTGGCGACCACCATCTTGAAGAGCTCGACGAGAGGAACCCATTGGTGGTGTCAATATCACCAATCGAGGCTCCTATCACCGGAAATCGGCCCTCGAAAAGTCGGCAACGGCGGCGGTGTTGGATATTCATTTTTCGGCGTTGTTGCCCAAAATTGATTTGGGGCTTTTGATCTACGTGTTGTTCTGAGCATTTTGATACCGACCTTGCAACTCAACTCCGCCAGAATAGTGAGATCCGACGGCGGCGACGGCGACGGCGACGGCGAACCTTGGGCGGCACGATCCGGCGGCTGTTGACATGAAATGAAGCCTGGGTTTTGTTCTACTCTTCACCACAAATCCATTGGGACCAGAATCGTGGCATTTGGACGTCGGACGGCGGAGATACGGTGGTTTGAAAAATTCGGCCACCGGCGGCTTTGGGCGGCGCGTGCGGCGTGCTCCGGCGTCGGTTCGGTCGACTCGGCCCACCGTTGGAATCAGCTCATCGAGAGCTTTCCAATGGTGTCGGCGGTGTCGAAAACGGAGGTCGGATTCGACTGATGGTTACTGTTCACCTACGGGTGGTGTGGGGAGAAAAAGATAGGAAAAAAAAATAATGAGGGCCCTTTTTGCAAAATCTAAAAATTTCGACCACTTTATACTAATTTTTTGAAAAATTTTAAGATAGGCTATACTGACTAATTTGGGCGTGCTGAACCCAAATATATCAGTTTTATATCAAGAAAAGGTCATCTTGACCAATTTCTTGATACTGTGGTTAGGCCTACACTGTGTTGACACTACGCACGCATAACGAGGCGTTTTCGCGTGAAATTTCAAACACAGTCTCCCTTGACTAATTTGGACGTGCCGATTTCAAATTTATCAGTTTTACATCCATCTGAGGTCTTCTAGACCAGTTTTCGGGATCTGTATGATATCGTCTCGAAAAACGTGTCAAGTGCCCGATTGACTAATTTAGGCGTCCTGAGTCTAAATATATCAGTTTCGGGGTGAGAAAAGGTCGTCTTGACCCTCATCCCGATACTGCATATCTTTTAAACAAAATCTACATTTTGTGCTCAATTGACCAGATTTAGCCTGCTGACTATTAATATATCAGTTTTATGTCAGATTAAGGCCGTCTTGGCCACTAACCTGACACTGCGTATCACACTGTTCACTAATCACTATTCACTGTTCACTTTTCACTATCTGACTGACTAATCTGAGCGCTCTGACTTTGATTTTGTCAGTCTTTGGGCGAGAAGAGGTCATCTAGACCGCTTTTCTCGATACTGTACATCTATTAGGGCAATTATCACTGCTGCGCTCAGATGAGCGGTCTGAGCGTACTGATGACTAGCTCATCAGTTCTGTATCATGAAATGGTCGTCTAGACCGGTTTCTTGATATTGCGTGTCGTAACGCATACTCACATAATAGGGTGGACCGATTTCACTGTCGATTACCCCTTTCACTGCATGAATTGTAATTAAACGTTACTATTCCTGTTTAATTCATTCAACTGAAAAGCACACTGTGCTTATTAACTTAATTACATCATTACATAGTAATTAAGTTTCATAATTCATGAGAGTCATTACAGTGGCTCTCGGCTCATTACACAGCCTTCTACACGGACTCTTACACGTGCGTGTGCAACGCAACACGGGCATGTACATTTCGAACACGGGCGTGTACTAGTTGAGAGTACTCAACACGGCCATGTCTTTGAAACACATTCATCTATCTGAGGGGTACGCAGCCTCTTACACGGTCGTGTACTTGACCATGTTTCTTAAATTTGCTAAAGGACATTAAATTATGTCCATTTTATTCCTTAATGACTTATTACATGGTAAGTAGGTGCCATGAAAATGGCGGTCATTACAATACTGACTAATTTGGACGTGCTGAATCCAAATTTATCAGTTTCAATTTCATTCGAGGTCATCTCAATCAGTTTTCGGGATCTGTGTGACCCCATCTTGAAAAACGTGTCAGGTGCCTGATTGACTAATTTGGGCATCCTGAGTCTAAATATATCAGTTTCGGGCCAAGAAATTGTCGTCTTGACCCTTATCCCGATACTGCGTACCTCCCAACAAAATCTACATTTTGTTCTCAATTGACTAATTTTGAGCATTCTGATTCTAAATATATCAGTTTCGTATCAAGAAAATGTCATTTTAACCAATTTCTTGATACTGCATATTTCCTGATCATCACATTATGATTGTGAAATCCTATACCATCCAGGAAAGGCCAACCGTGTAGCGGATGCTCTAAGTAGAAAGTCTACCATATCGCACCAGCTACCGATAAAAAGGCTTTCGAAGCCATTGCAGCAAGAGATAAATTCTTTGAACTTGGTGCTGATATCCAGAAGATTGGCTGCACTCTAAGTGGAATCATCGCTGTTTGAGGATATAAAGGAAGCTCAGAGGCGAGATCCAAGAATGACAAGTTCTCAAGAAGGAATTTCCAAGGATGGAATGATCCTTTATCAAGGAAGGATTAATGTTCCAACTGATGAGGAACTTAGAAGACGGATCATGTCAGAAGCCCATGAGACACCATATTCGGTTCATCCCGGAGCTAGCAAGATGTATCAGGACTTGAAATTACAGTTCTAGTGGAAAGGGATGAAGAATGATATAGCGAAATTCGTGAGCAGATGCATGACCTGTCAGAGAATCAAAGCAAAATATAAACATCCAGCAGGAAGATTGGAACCTTTGGAGATTCTTGAATGGAAATGGGAACACATTACGTTGGATTTTATAGTGGGACTCCCAAAAACCCGAGAAGGTTATGATGCCATCTGGGTTATTGTGGACAGACTGACCAAGACGGCACGGTTTATAGCTGTCAAGATGACTTTTTCGTTAGAAAAGTTTGCTCAGTTGTACATAACTCATGTCGTCAGATAACATGGAGTACCAAAATCCATTGTGTCAGATCAAGATACACGATTCACTTCGAATTTCTGGAAGTGTGTGCAAGAAGCCATTGGTACTGAATTGAGACTCAATATGGCATTCCATCCGCAAATAGACGGACAGTCGGAGCGAACAATTCAGACGTTAGAGGACATGCTTCGAGCTTGTGTAATGGATTTTGCGGGAAATTGGAACGGGAAGTTATCATTAATTGAATTCTCATACAATAATAGTTACCAAGCTTCTATAGGCATGGCACCTTATGAGGCTCTGTATGGACAGAAGTGCAGATCACCACTACACTGGTATGATTTGCGAGAAAAGCAGTTGCATAAGACGGATGTCATACAAGAGACTTCCGATGCAGTTGCTAGAATTCAGCGTCAAATGAAAATTGTGCAAAGCCGACCAAAGAGTTATGCTAACAAGAGGCGAAGATCCTTGGAGTTTGACGAAGGAGACTTCGTGTTTCTTAAGGTATCGCCCATGAAGGGGATTGTGTTTTGGTAAGAAGGGGAAACTGAGTCCAAGATATATTGGACCTTATGAAATTATCGAACGCATTGGAAAGGTCGCTTACAGATTAGCGTTACCTCCTGAATTGTCGGCAGTGCATAATGTATTTCATGTGTCGATGCTGAGAAAGTATATATCAGATTCATCCCATGTGTTGAAGCATAAGCTTATTCAAATCCATGAGGATTTGACATATGAGGAACAACCTATTCGAGTACTGGCTCGTGAAGAGAAAGTGCTGAGGAATAAGACAATCCCACTAGTAAAGATTTTATGGAAAAATCATAACATTGAAGAAGCTACGTGGGATCGAGAAGACGAGATGAGGAGTTTGTACCCCCACTTATTCTAATTTTCGAGGACGAAAATTTTATAAGGAGGGGTGAATATGATAACCGGGAAATTCAGGCATTCTCGGAAGAAAATGTACAAATGTATGTATATTACAATTTGTACTATTTAAAGAGTGAAATAAATGTATTTATATTGTTTTGAATATATTAAAATGTTCTAACAATACTGACGAGTAAGAATTCAGTATTGGAAAAATTCACTGAGTTAAAACGGGCGGAACGGTGCTAAAAACGGCATTGAAAACCCTAACCGGGGCAATAAAAGATGAAAAACTTCCGGGATTGATTTTGATCAAATGGAAGCAGTTTAAATTGATCCGACTGCATAGGAGACCTCAGGAACCCGCTAGGACGATTTCAGGAAAATTTCGGCTCGAACCGTTATCAGTCAAAAAGTAGTCGAATTAATGTGAATAGTAAAAGTCAAAGTCAAAGTTTTACTTTGCATTTATGACATCATAAATCCATTTAATAAATGAATGAAAAATGGTGGTTGGTGGCATTAATGGCCAAGATTAGTTTGCTTTTTGATCTAAAGGCCAAGATTTAGCCAAAATTCCATCATTTTATTTTTTGAAAAATTTGGAAAGAAATAGGTTTGAAAGGTGTTGATTTTTGATTGGTTGAAAGCTAAATTAATTGGCTTTCTTTGTGGTTAAGTCGGCAACTTTTGGGAACAAATGGCCGAGACTATTCTAAGCCAAAACATAACAAAAAAATTTGTCTAAGTGTTCTCCCAAGAAGAACCGTAGGCAACCCAAAAGAAACCAAGTGAATACTTCAAGTTTTCTTCACAAAATTAGTGTCAAAACCTTCATTGAAGACAAAGGAAGCAAGTGAACAAGGTAACTTTCCTTGGCTTGAAAATTTTCTTGATTTTTCTTCCAAGAATCCGTGTAATGAATAGTGTAAAGGATGGAAAATTTTTGGTTTGTTTTGATTGATTTAGTGCTTGGGTTTTGTTAAGGGAATAAGTAGGAGAAAAACCATGCATTTTGTTTAAAGAAAAACAAAATTTTGGTTGGTTTTCCAAGGGTAAAACCGTGGGTTACCAAGTGTAGTCAATGAGGAATTGTTGTGGTTTAAGTATTAACATGCTTTAAATCATATGTTGGTCAAATATAAAGCATGATTTGTATGATGGAAAGCTTGGAAAAAAATTTGGTGTGAACTTACCCTAATATGGTCGTGGGTTAATTAGGGTTGGTTTACTTGATGTTTGGATGATTTAAATCATGCATTTTATTATGGAAATGATGGAATTGTGATTGAAAGCAAGAAACAAAAAAATTGGTGCATGTTTCTCTTAATATGGCGCGGGTTATATGTGGTTAAAAACCCTAGGAATTGTGTTGAAAAATGCATGTAAATTGGCTTGAAAATGTACTAGATAATGACATTGGAATAGCCTAAAATTTGGTGGAAAAATTGAGAAGTTTTGGTTAGATTTTGAGTGTGAAAACCGTGGCCAAAACCAAAGGTAAAATTGAAAGAAATTTTGTGTAATGTGGTTCAAAATGTAAATTGGAATTTTGTGAGCTTTTATGTAAAAGTTTGGAAAACTTTTACATAAAATAGGCTTGTGGTATAGTACGTGACAGGTACATATGGTTCGAGGCATACCTAACGCCGATAGCCTTAAAATTACGCCGAAATGCTGCCGAAATTTCGAAAACGGCATTTGGGGTAAAAAGAGAATTAAAAATAAAAGTTTAGGGTCGGGTCGGGAACCCAAGCCCCTAAAGGGAAATTGAATAAGGAAAACCTAAGGGGTGGTTCATGAATAGTAACTCGTCCCCTTAAAAATGTAAAACGTGAGTGAAATTGAAAAACCGACCCCTAGGGGGGGACGTTTTTGGGAAATGAAATAAAGGTCCGAGTCGGGTACGGAAAATCCGAGCCTCGGAGACCTAGATCGGGAACGTCTAAATGAACGTTTTAAATAGTAAAACGTCCATTTGAGACTCTGAAACGATAGAAAATCACTAAACCGACGTAAGGGTCGGAATAGTGCTTCCCGAGGGTCGAGAAAGTGAAAAATGGAAATGAAATAGAAACGAACCCGGTAGTGATTAGAAAAGAGTCAGAAAAGTTCCTGAGAGCCAAAAATGCAGTCTGGATCGAGAAAATTCCATCAGGGGCATAATTGTAATTTTACCAAAATATAGGGGCAAAATCGTAATTTTGTAAAAGTTAAGAAAAATGGGGAAAATGATAAATAAAGCCTAAAAAGTTATAAATAGGTTTTATTTAAGGTTTTTAATGAAAAATAAAAGCTATAAATGGAAATGAAATTAACAGACAAGGTTTTGTCTGTAGGATCCCAAAATCGGCCTACAAGGAGGGCGATCAAAGATCCAAGAGAGAAAAGGGGAAGAGACTGATAAGGTAAGTTCAAACATTTACCTGTCCGCAACATATAGCATTATTGTTGCTAACTTTGATGTACTAACTATAAGTTAGGTACATATATGCTACGGGTACTATTATAGAATAGAGAGAGAGACGAAATGTGCTACGGGCACTATTGAGAATGGGACACATTGTAAATTATGCGCCGGGCACTACAGTGAGGTTAATGAAACTCACTCACTTAAAATTAAAATGTGAACCATTCCTAACCACGAGGCAATATGAAGTCACCAGGTTAGAACTTTAAAAAGTCGGTAATGAAACCACTTTTTGGCATACCAGCCTTCCATACAGGGAGGTAAATTTTACCTTCGGGGCTATGAGATTAAGGCTGTGGAGGTCAGCACTGATGTATCGCTCCCAGTCATGTATAATTTTGCCTTCGGGGCTATGAGATTAAGGCTGTGGAGGTCAGCATTAATGTACCGCTCCCAGTCATGCGCACTTAAATGGTACTGCCAACCTGAACTCAAAACCAGAACATAATGAAAGATAATTACCTAAAACTGAAACTATGCCATAATTGAGCATAAGACAGTTTCGTGAGGGTACTAACATCACGGTAGATGTACTGTTGATATATTGTGTTGTGGTCAAAGTTACTATTCACGTATGAATAGTAATCAACATTACTATTTATGATGAATAGTACTATTCATAGAAATTTTATTTCTTGCATGTTTGAACTTACTGAGCCTGTAGCTCACCATTTTTGCTTATATTGCAGGTAAGCGACCAGCTCAGTAGCTTGTATGACTGGATGGTGGACGGGATGGCTCGTGTCAAATGGGATAGGGAACGAGGGATATGGTCCTGCCAGAGTCTTTTCGCTGAGCGATAAAAGGGAAGGAAAAAAGAAACAGTCTTTTGAAAATATGTATTTTGCGAAAGTACTGTATTATGTAAATTACTTTGTACTTGCCAACAAAGTAAATAGTGGAAAATGTTTTACATGATGTTTAAAGAAAGAAAGAAAGAAAGAAAAAAATTTCCCAAAAAACGTCATGTTTTACAAGAGAGATAGATTAGCTGGCGACCCATGAGAGTACAATCTATCGTAGTTAGCGATAAAGCTTAACTGTAATAGTATTGTATGATCTCTATGAGGGGCGGGCCGCCACACCATGAAATTTTTAAGGACTATTAGCCACTCAAAACTTTGTGGGTAGCTGACATTGGGGTTCTATATAACTTGATGGCAATCTTCATTTCTTCTCTGAGCAGCCTTCCTTGTTCATTCTCTAGCACTGTACGATCATAATCATGGTAATTCTCTATCTCGAACTCTATATAGCCGTATCGTGGCAGTCCACTAGCACTATACAATCGTGAGACCACATTCATTGATCTCATCATCTCATTTCATCTAAGTCATTTATTTTACTATAAATAAACAACTACTAATTCAAAACAAGGCCAACTTACTTGGATAGACGAGTAGGTTGCATCTCGTGCCAGCAGGGATATGGTCAAGCTCGCTCTGATACCACCTGTGGCACCCCCGACCTCGGTCGACTGAAACTATTACAATCAAGCTCCTTAGCCGACTGAAATAGCTCGTGAACTTCGTCGAGTCGCCTAAATTCTTTTCTTTCCTTTAAACCCTTTGTGAAATTTGGAATCATTTTTTCTTAAAATATTTTTTCTTGTTTGTAAACATAACGTAATTAAACTGAACTATGTTTGTCACTTTTAAAAGTACAAACATACTTTATACACAATAAATAATTCAAATCTTTTTGCAATACATGTCTCTTCTTTCAATGTTCAGCGGAAAACTTGTAGCAGAACCATATCCACAGTGGATTCCCTAGCCCTTTGCACACGCAACTCCTGCCGTCATCCATAGCCAATATTTTAATTTACAGGTTCCATACCTGCAACATGAACAAACTGGTGAGCTAACAGGCTCAGTAAGTTCAAACATACTTAGTAAGAATCATATGGATTTAAAAACATTTAAAACACAACTTCCTATGAATAGTACTATTCACCATGAATAGTGACTTTGACCTTTGATCGATGAATAGTCTCAATTACCCTAACTGATTACTATTCATATTACTCTAATAGGGTACTATTCACATTACAATTACCGGATACTATTCACATCAGCCTGACCGGTTACTATTCATAAACCTTAATTGAAATCACTATACTTAGCATACTTCGGTTATGCTCAATTATGATTTTTATCATTTTATTAATTATTCATTCTCTATTTGATTTCTAGTTTAGGGCTCTGTTTATGGTAGTGCCGATGATTATTAGCGCGCTGACTGGAAGGGTCTAAGGAGCGACCTTAGAACATTGGCCTCCACAGCCCTGATATCCTCGTAGGATCTGAGAAAAACCTCTACCACTATGTTGGAGGGGCGGTACGCCTTAATGGTTTCATTACCATCTTTCTTATAGTTCCCCACCGGTGACATTCATATGAATCGTCCCACAGTGGAACCCTTATTGCCCGCAGGTCTTTACATTTATTTCTTTAAGTGTGTTTTTAATTAACCACACTATAGTGCCCTATCACTTCTCTATAGTGTATTATTTATACATTTTTTAATTTCTCATTTCATTAGGTGAGTTAGTTTAACTACACCCCTATTACCCGTAGGACTTTACAAGTTTGTACAAAAAGTATTTAAATCAATCAAATAGTAATTCATGCTACAGACATGTAAATATCTGAGCTTACCAAACATTTATCATAGCATCGCGCTATGAAACATTCATATAACACATAAACCTAGACATAACAGATCAATTCATTCATATAATGAACAACATCAGAATGTTCATAAGCAGACAAATGAATATTTGAACTTACACATATCACACTTAGACATAATAGTCTATTCATGTTACAGTCAATTAAATGTTCGAACTTACAGATACTTTCGCTAGCATTTCCTTCCCCGGCTCCGCAGACGTTCCTTTGCCACGTCTGGATCGGGTTCCTATAACAAGAATAACCACGGTTATTCTAAATCTTCATTTCATATTCAAAATTTAGTAAAATGTAAAAATTCAACGTTTTATTTCCCGTAAATAGCCTTAGGAATCTAAAATCCCATTTTCTATTTTTATACTAACTCTTGGCAAAATTACCATTTTGCCCCTGATTTGATTTCTCATCGTGAACCTACTTTTTGTTGGTTTAAGACCCAAATTTAACTTTTATAATTTCATTTTAACTATCCTTAGGCATTCACGGTCCTTTCCGAACCTTTCAGAAATTTTTGGTCAAAATGACCATTTTACCCCCTGATAGGTCTCGGGACCGTCATATGCTCACTGTGACTTTTAACAGGATTTTCTAAGCCCAAAGATCATGAAATAATATTTCTTAAGCTTTTACACACTTTTACAGCATCCATTACTGTTATATAGACGACTATTGATCATCCGACCCTCAGGTGGTACTACTCTAACACCTAGGGTCGTTTCTCGTTTTTCTCACGTTTTGGAGCCTTAAATGGGTATTTCACTACTCTTGAAACTTTTGTTATACTAATCCCGAGCCTTAGACACTGAGTGGGCTCAGGTTTTCATCCCGACCTCATATTAACCTTTCATTTTCTAAAATACCCTTGACATTGGTTTTCCCGTACTTTTACATTTTCACAACCTCGGAGGGATGGTTTACTATTCCTCAAAGGTTCATTTTCCCATTTTCTGAGCTTAACTTATTGAGGGGTCTCGGTTTCCATTTTTGAGCACAATTTACCTCTCGTTTTTCACCGAAATGCTCTTAGTGCCGTTTTCAAAATTTCAGCAGTATTTCCGCTAAATTTCTAGGTCTCCGGCGTTTAGGAAACGCCTCAAAACCATCTAACCTATTTTATTCTACCACATACTATACCAGAGGCCTAATTTTTACATAAAACTCAACTTTTTACGTAAAAATATTCACATTTCCCATACATTTTCTTTTTCTGACATTTCATTCATTTTACTCTTTTTTTTTTCTTTTCTTTTTACAATTTGAATACAAATTACATATAAATCATTCCAATACATAAATAAGGAATGAAGGGAAACGAAATCGCTACCGAAATCGTCCCGTTGGCGATCAAATAAACCGTTCGGTCTCGACCGTGCAAACTTTTTATCTCTGTTCTTCACATTCGAAATCCCGGTTGGCAATTCTAATGCCGCGGATGTGTCCAGAACGTCGAAAATAGGCCAACGGGCCACTCTTCATTTTTCTGGTCCCGGGTCGTCATTGACCGGCGTTGACCATGTTGACCGGTGTTGACTCCGGCATTGACTAGCTGTGAACGGCGGCGACGCGAACAACGGAGGTGTCCACCTTGAAGATCTCGATGAGAGGAGTCTATTGATGGTGTCAATTTCACCATTGGAGGCTCCGATCATCGACAATCGGCATCGAAAACTCGACCCACGGTGGCGGCGTTGAATCTCCACCATGCTGGGTTGTTGCCTAAAATTGTTTGAAGGCTTTTGCTCTATGCATCACTCTGAGTCTTTTGGTACCAACCATGTCACTCAACTCCGTCAGAATCGACGGATTCCACGGCGGCTTCACGGCGGTGACGGCGTGATGTTGGGCGGCACAATCCAGTGACTGTTGAGCCGATATGAAGCTTGGGTTTTGTTCTACTCTTCACCACGAGTCTTTTGGGATCGGAATCGTGTCGATCGGAGGTCGGACGGCAAAGATACAGCCGTTTGAAATTTCCGGCCACCGGTGGCTTCGGGCGGCGCGTGCAGCATTCTTCGGCGTCGGTTCCGTCGATTCAGCACACCGTTGGACTCAGCTCGTCGAGAGCTTTCCAACGAGACCGGCGGTGTCAAAAACAGACACCGTTTTTGATGGTCAGTCACTATTCACTTTTGGGATTATGTGTGGGGAAAAATTATAGAAAAGGGAAATTATAGGGCCTTTTATGCAATTTTGACCTTTTATACACTTTTTGTCCAAAATTTCAACATGAGCTATCCTGACTAATTTGGGCGTGCTAAACCCAAATATATCAGTTTCGTTTTCATCCGAGATCATTTCGACCAGTTTCCGGTACTGCGAATTCCCGATCAAAAATTACCTTTGTGCTCAATTAACTAATTTGAGCATTCTGATAGGCTATACTGACTAATTTGGGCGTGCTGAACCCAAATTTATCAGTTGTATCTTCATCCGAGGTCATTTTGACTAGTTTTTTGGTATTGCATATTTCCCGGTTAAAATTTACTTTTCGTGCTTAAATGACTAATTTGAGTATTCTGAATCTAAATATATTAATTTTAGGTCAAGAAAAGGTCATCTAGACCAATTTCTCAATACTGTGTGTAACACACACGCACTCACGTCTAAAATCACTACTATCAGTATTTTATCTTTTTGTGCACTCAGCTTAGCCTGAGTCACCTACTAGGGTTTACAGTTCACTGTTTTTCCCCAGCTCAATTCGGCATGCTTTTACATCACCGAATTCTTAATTTGTAATATCGTTAGAACATTTTATCTCGTTCTACACATTATTAATCATACATTTCACATTTTAAACATGAAATTCATCATGAACATGCAATTTACCATATTCCGAGAACATTAAAATTTCCCGGTTATTACAGTCTTGATCGCTTGATCAAATCTTTGGTTCCATGAGTGGGATGCTTGCTTTAATCCATAAATGGATCTAAGCAACTTGTAGACTTTCCTTTCTTGGCCTTTCGCTATGAACCCTTCGGGCTGTATCATATAGATACACTCTTCAAGATGGCCATTCAAGAATGTCGTCTTGACATCCATTTGCCAGATCTCGCAATCGAGAGCCGCAGCAACGAACAGAAGAATACGGATAGACTTCAGCATAGCAACAGGCGATAAGGTTTCATCGTAATCGATTCCAGCCTTTTGCGTGTACCCCTTTGCAACCAATCTAGCTTTGAAAGTTTCCACTCTCCCTTCCGCATCCTTTTTCTTTTGTAGACCCATTTGCATCCAATGGGTTTTATCACATCTGGCAAATCTACAAGTTCCCAAACAGAGTTGGATTTCATAGAATCCATCTCATTGTTCATAGCCTGTTTCCAAGATTTAGAATCAACATTATTTATAGCTTCATCATAGGTGACCGGATCATCCTCATGCTCATGAGCCTCAGCCTTGTATACCTCAGCATCATACATGAAGAAATTAGGTTTCTTCGAAACCCTCCCACTGTGACGAGGCACCCTAAATTGTTAATCGTCTGTAGGTCTTTTATCGGAACTCGGACTTACATCCAAGATCGAAACCTGTGGAGCAGTTCTTTCACCCGATAACTCCTCTAGCACCACTTTGCTTTGAGGCTTAAAGTCATTCATGTGACTTTCCTCTAAGAATGTCGCATAGGTTGAAACAATGACTTTTTGTTCCTTTGGGTTATAGAACAGACCTCCTTTAGTTCCCTTTGGATACCCTACAAACATGCACAATTCTGATCTTGGTTCCAACTTCTTCGCATCCCCATCCAGTACAAGTGTCGGGCAGCCCCATATTCTCATATGTCCAAGGAGGGCTTCTTGCCATGCCATAATTCATATGGAGTTCTGGGAATTGATTTGCTTTGAACCTGATTCAAAATATAGAACGCTATTTGTAAAGCATATCCCCAAAATGATAATGACAGCGTTGAATAACTCATCATGGACTGTACCATATCCAACAAGGTCATGTTTCTCCTTTCGGCTACACCATTCTGTTGTGGAGTACCAGATGCAGTCAATTGGGATAATATCCCATTCTCTACAAGATGTCCTAGAAATTCGTCGAAGAGGTATTCACCACCTCGATCAGATCGAAGTGTCTTTATAGATTTATCCAATTGTTTTTCCACTTCCGCACGATACTCTTTGAACTTGTCACAGGTTTCGTTCTTGCGGTGCATCAGATACACATATCCATACCTCGAGTAATCGTCTATAAAGGAGACATAATACTTGAACCCTCCTCATGCTGTGACGTTCATGGGGCCACATACGTCAGTGTGCACAAATTGTAAGAGCTCCTGAGCCCTAGTACTGTGGGCGACCCCTCTAGCTTAGGTCGTCCACCTTATCTTGCTTGATTTCTTTATTCCTTGCTTAGTCTTACTTAGCTTGCTTGTTTCTATAGCTTTCTTCTCCTTGGGGTTTAAAAGATTTGTTCTTGAAAAACTAGGAATATTTTTTTTTCTTTAACTGGAGGAAACTACTAATTCTTGAAAATTGTGTATACATAAATATATACGTACTTCTTAATACTTTTTCCCAAAATATATTTTGGAGTCTTGTTACTTTAAAGTACGTAAAAATAGAAACATACTTTTAAGCTTGTTTCACTACTTTACATACTACACTCTTGTCTTGTCTTTATACATATATCTCACTATTACACTTTCTTTCTTTTACACCTTGAGTACAGCGGAATTCTGCGAAACGGAACCATAACCCGTCCATGACATCGCTGGGATCTGCTTGCCAGTCCGCTACTCTTGCTTCATACTGCTGTTTGTTTTCCTTTATTACCTACAGCACGAATAGACTAATGAGCTAAAGCTTAGTAAGTACAAACATACATACAAGTAAATAAGCTGAATACACCACTCTAGGGTTAGTCAACTTAGGACCAATTATTTTCTTTAGTCCTATACTACTTGTTCTTTCTATTCTATTTCTTTCTTTTCTTTGCTTTACTTCATCTGCTTAATCTTTCACTTGTGGGCCCGTGGTTGGACGTACCTAGTGCGCGCAGACTAATAGAGGATCAGGGGAGCGACCCACCGATCAACCCTAAGGTCATCTCTGGACTACTGACCTTATAGGTAGTAAGTCATGCCATAAACTACCTCATTATTAACGAGGCAGCGCCACACTTCTGGGGTGGAGGCAGGAAGTTAAGCCATAAACTACCTCATTATTAACGAGGCAGTGCCACACTTCTGGGGTGGAGGCTATCTGGGAACCTCACAACTGGGGAGGCCAGTACGCCAACCTTAACTTTTAAGTCTTATTAATTGACTTAACTTATTTCTCTTTTCTTTTTCTAATCTTGCTTACTATTCTCGTGAACATGTTAGTATCATGTCACAACTGAATAGCTTAAATGTGTATATATATAACACAACTTTATGGTAAGTCCATTCGTGAGTAGACAATTAAATGTCCGTACTTACCTTATCAATCTCTTCTCTTCTTCTCTCTAGGATCTTTGATCGCCCTCCTTGTAGGTCGATTTTTGGATCCTACAGACAAACTTTGTCTGTTAATTTCATTTCCATTTATAGCTTTTATTTTTCATTAAAAAGCTTAAATAGAACCTATTTACAACTTTTTGGGCTTTATTTATCATTTCCCCAATTTTTCCCAACTTTTGCAAAATTACGATTTTGCCCCTATATTTTGGCAAAATTGCAGTTTTGCCCCTGACGGAATTTTATTGATCCAGACTGCATTTTTGGCCCTCAGGAACTTTTCTGACCTTTTTCTAATCATTACCGGGTTCGTTTCTATTATATTTCCACTTTTCACTTTCCCGACCCTCGGGAAGCACTATTCCGACCCTTACGTCGGTTTAGTGATTTTCTATCGTTTCGGAGCCTCAAATGGACGTTTTACTAGTATTTAAAACGTTCATCTAGACTTTCCCGACCTAGGTCTCCGAGGCTCGGATTTTCCGTACCCGACTCGGACCTTTATTTCATTTCCAAAAACGCCCCCCCCTCGAGGTCGGTTTTTTTTTTTCCGTTTCACTCTCATTTTACATTTTTAGGGGATGGTCTACTATTCACGAACCACCCCTTAGGTTTTCCTTATTCAATTCTCCATTAGGGACTCGGGTTTCCGACCCGACCCTAAACTTTTATTTTTAATTCCTATTTTACCCTGAAAGCCGTTTTCGAAATTTCGGCAGCATTTCGGCGTAATTTTAAGGCTTCCGGCGTTAGGTACGCCTCGAACCATATGTACCTGCCACGTACTATACCACAAGCCTATTTTATGTAAAAGTTTTCCAAACTTTTACATAAAAGCTCACAAATTCCAATTTCACATTTTTAACCACATTACAAAATTTTTTCACAATTTTGCCCTTAGTTTTGGTTTCGGTTTTCACCACCAAACCGAACCAAAGTTTCTCAAACTTTTCAACCACTTGTTAGGCTATTAAATGCCATTTTTTAACACTTTTTCAAGCCCATTTCCTTGTACTTTTCAACTAAATTCTTAGGGTTTTTAAACACTTAAACCCACGGCCTCATTAGTGAAAAACATGCCATCATTTTTGTTTCATGCTTTCAATCAAAAATTTCATTATTCACATCATAAAATGCATGATTTCAATTAACCAAACATCATATGAAACATGCAAAATTTTCACCAAAACCTTAAGTAAACCCACAGCCACTTTGAGTAAATGAACACCAAAATTTTTCCAAGCTTTTCCATAGTGAAATTCATACTTTATTCTTAACAAAACATAAGTTAAAAGCATGTTAACACATAAATCACACAAATTTCTCATTGCTTACCAATGGTAACCCACGGGTTTTCCTTCAGAAAACCAACCAAAAATTGGTTTTTCTTTAAACCAATTGCATGGTTTTCTTCCTCATTACACCCATAACAAAACCCATCATCAACTTAATGAAAAACAACCAAAACTTTTCCATCTTAATTCACTATTCACCCCACGGTTTTCATGAAGAAAAACTAAGAAAAATTTCAATCCAAGGGAAGTTACCTTATTCACTTTCTTCCTTTGTCTTCAAGTGATGTTTTGCCACACTTTTTGTATAGAAAACTTGAAGGAATTACTTGGTTTTCCTTTGGTTACCCACGGCTCCCATGGAAGAAAAACTTAGCAAATTTTTCTCTTAGTTTTTACTTGAAATTTGGTCTCGGCCTTTTGATACAAAAGTGGCCGACTTATGCATGGAAGAAAGCCAATTAATTTGGCTCTAAACCAATCAAATTTCAACACCTTTCACCCTAATACTTTCCACCTTTTTCAAAAATTAAAAATGGTTAATTTTGGCCAAATCTTGGCCTTTAGATCAAAAGCAAATTAAATCATGGCCATTCATCCTACCTAACACCATATTTCTTTCCATTTGGTAAATGGATTTATGATGTCATAATTACTAAAGTGAAGTTGACTTTGACTTTCACTATTCACATTAATTCGACTACTTTTTGACCGATACCGGTTCGAGCCGAAATTTTCCTGGAATCGTCCCGGCGTGTTCCTGAGGTCTCCTGTGCAGTCGGATCAACTTAATCTGCTTCCGTTTGATCAAAATCGATCCCGGAAGTTTACCGTCTTTTTGAGCTCCGGTTAGGGTTTCAATGTCGGTTTTGGCACCGTTTCACCCGTTTCAACTCAGTGAATTTTTTCCAACACTGAATTCTTACTCGTCAGTATTGTTAGAACATTTTAATATATTCTAAACAGTACAAATACATCTATTTCACTCTTTAAATAGTACAAATTATTATATACATATATTTGTACTTTTCTTACTGTGCTCTTACTTTGACTTGCCATATTCTTATCTTTATACTGTTCAGATACCGAAACTACTCCTTTTTGAGCGTTTTGGGCCTGAATTCACTTTCTTACTCATATACTTTATTCTCTACTTATTTTTGGAGATTTTAATTTCCTCCAAAACATTTATTTATTTCTATCAACACTATAATTTGTCTAATTACAACCATAGTGTTTCTTTACATTCTTACTTACAGAACTCATAGAAAACCCTAGATTAAACTAGGTCACACCACTAAAATTCTCTGGTCGTCACATTCACCCCTTCTTAAAAATTTTCGTCCTCGAAAATCAGAACAGGTGGGGATACTTGGCTCTTATCTCATCTTCTCTTTCCCACGTAGCCTCTTCTATATTATGATTTTTCCATAGAACTTTGACCAGCGAGATGCTTTTATTTCTTAATATCTTCTCTTCTCGAGCAAGTATTTGTACTGGTTGCTCTTCGTAAGAGAGATCCTCTCGAACTTGGATTGGCTCATAATCTAGGACATGTGAAGGGTCCGAGATATACTTTCTTAGCATAGATACATGAAAGACATTATGCACTGAAGATAATTCCAGTGGCAAAGCGATCTTATAGGCTACTTTCCCAACCCGGCTAATAATTGGGAAAGGTCCTATGTATCTTGGGCTCAGCTTTCCTTTCTTTCCAAAACGCATGACACCTTTCATTGGTGCTACTTTTAAGAATACGAAGTCACCCTCGTTAAACTCTAGGAATCTTCGTCTTTTATCTGTGTAGCTTTTCTGACGACTTTGTGCAGTTTTCATTCTCTGCTGAATCTTTTGGACCGCGTCTATCGTTTCTTGGATAAACTCGGTTTTATGAAGTTCTTTCTCCCTGAGTTCATACCAGTGAATGGGAGATCTACACTTTCGTCCATATAATGCCTCATAAGGAGCCATCCCGATGGATGCTTGATAGCTGTTGTTGTAGGAGAATTCTATCAACGGCAGCTTCTTGTTCCAGGCTCCCTTGAAATCTAAAATACAAGCACGAAGCATATCTTCTAGCGTTTGGATCGTACGCTCAGACTGTCCGTCGGTCTGAGGATGAAATGCAGTGCTGAATCTTAGTTCAGAGCCCATTGCCTCTTGTACACTTTTCCAGAATTTGGATGTGAACCGACTGTCACGATCTGACACTATTGTTGTCGGTATTCCATGTAATCTCACAATGTTGGCAATGTACAATTCTGTGAATTTCTTTAATGTGTATGTCATCTTTACGGGTATAAAGTGAGCAGATTTGGTCAATCGATCCACCACTACCCATATCATGACAAATCCTTCACTTGTCTTGGGTAGCCCGACCACAAAATCCATGGTTACATGCTCCCACTTCCACTTTGGAATCTCTAGTAGCTGCAGCTCTCCGGCTGGCCGATGATGCTCTGCTTTGACTCTTTGACATGTTAAGCAGCTGCTGATGTGTTTAACAATGTCATTCTTCATCTTTTTCCACCAAAAGTGCTGCTTTAGATCCTGATACATTTTCGTACTGCCCGGATGCACTGAATATGGAGTGTCATGGGCCTCTGTCAGGATTCTTTTCTTCAAAACTTCTTCATCTGGTACACAGATTCTTCCTTGGAAGAGTAAAGTTCCGTCTTTGGAGAGGTGGAACTCTGACCTGTCATTCCTAGAGGCTTTTTCTTTAAGCCTTTTGAAAGCAGCATCTAGCTCTTGAGCCTCTTTAATCTCCTCAAGAATTGTTGGTTTGAGTTGCATTGCCGCTAATTTTCCTGAAATTATCTCTACTCCCAACAAGGAGATCTCATGTTGAAGTGGCTTGGGCAGCTTATCGATGGCTATTTGCTCTGGCATCGTTGATTTATGACTCAACGCGTCTGCTACTCTGTTTGCCTTACCGGGGTGATATAAGATCTCACAATCGTAATCTTTTACCAACTCCAGCCATCTTCTTTGTCTCATGTTAAGCTCTTTCTGAGTAAAGAAATACTTTAAGCTCTGGTGGTCGGTGAAGATTCTGCACCGAACTCCATATAGGTAATGTCACCATATCTTCAAAGCAAATACGACGGCTGCTAACTCCAAATCGTGAGTCGGATAGTTCCTTTCATGCTCTTTGAGTTGCCTTGATGCATAGGCTATTACTTTTCCATCCTGCATCAGCACAGCTCCTAGACCTGTCCTGGAGGCATCGCTATAAATGTCGAAGTCTCCTTCATCCTTTGGAATTGTGAGAATTGGAGCACTGGTCAATCGATTCTTCAACTCTTGAAAGCTTTCTTCATACTTCTTTGTCCACTCGAACTTCTTCTCTTTGCGTGTGAGAGCAGTGAGAGGGGCAGCTAATCTGGCAAATCCCTCTACAAATCTCCGATAATAGCCCGCTAATCCGAGAAAACTCCGGATCTCGGTCACATTCTTTGGAGGAGACCACTTGCTTACCGCTTCGATCTTTGTTGGGTCTACTAAAATTCCGTCTTTGGAAACGACATGTCCTAAGAAGTGGACCTTACCTAGCCAAAATTCACATTTGGTGAACTTTGCATATAGCTGATGCTCCTTCAGAGTGCGTAACACAATCCGAAGATGCTTCTCATGCTCCTTCCAATCTTTCAAGTATATAAGGATGTCATCGATAAACACAATGACAAACTGGTCTAAAAATTCCTTGAATACTCGATTCATCAGATCCATAAAAGCGGCTGGTGCATTCGTTAATCCAAAAGGCATAACGAGAAATTCGTAGTGCCCATACCGTGTTCGGAACGCGGTCTTTGGAATGTCCCTTTCTTTAATTTTTAACTGATGATAGCCGGATCGAAGATCAATCTTCGAGAAGACGGTGGCTCCTTTTAGCTGATCGAATAAATCATCGATCCTTGGTAGAGGATATTTATTCTTGATCGTGACTTTGTTGAGCTCACGATAATCTATGCACATTCGGAGGGTTCCATCCTTTTTCTTCACGAAGAGAACTGGAGCTCCCCACGGCGAATAACTAGGCCGTATAAAACCTTTCTCTAACAACTCCTTCAGCTGAGCTTGTAATTCTTTAAGCTCGGCCGGTGCCATTCTATAAGGGGCCTTTGAAATCGGAGACGTTCCTGGCAGCAACTCGATTTCAAAGGTAATCTCTCGATCAGGAGGAAGTCCTGGTAATTCTTCTGGAAATACCTCCACAAACTCGTTGATCACTGGTACCTCGTTCGGTTGTAGTTCTACCTTCTTGGTGGTGTCCTTGACATAAGCTAGATATCCGGTACAGCCACTAGATATCAGCTTTCTTGCCCGCTGGGGACTGATCAGCATTTTCGACTGCTTCTGAGAATGCCCCTGATACTCAAACTGGTCTATTTCTCCAAACTGGAACACTACTTTTCGTCGTCGACAGTCAATGGTCGCTTGATATTTTGCAAGGAAATCCATTCCAAGGATAACGTCATAATCGACTAACTCTAAGACGACTAAGTCAACGTACAACTCCCTATTAGTAACAATTACTGGCACGTGACGTAACCAGTAATCAGATAATAATACCTCACCAGACGGTAAGGTGGTTTTAAACACTTGGCCAATTTTATCCTTGGCATGACTAACTCTTTCTACAAAGCTAAGTGAGGCAAATGAATGCGATGCACCGGAGTCAAATAAAATAAGTGCAGGGCTTTGGGCGACAAGAAGCTGACCTGTCACCACATTCGAGGTGCCTGCCTCTACATCTTCCCTGGTGTAGGCTAATAGATGTGCCTCGGTCTTTGGTATACTTTCTTGGCGTCCAGGTTGAGTATGCGATCCTTGTATAGCATGGACCTGGCTCGTCTGTCGGGACTGAAAGGATCCCGGCTGGTTCTGTTGGTTGGATGGGCAGACTCTAGCATAATGGCCTTCTCTACCACAAACAAAGCATGCGGTATTCCCCAGCTTGCACTCGCCCTTGTGCAATCTTCCACATTTTGGGCATGGCTGTCGGTTCTGTACTCCTTCTAAGCCTTGCCTTTGCTGAGTGTTGCGAGTATTTTGGCCCCAATTTTCATTTGGGTTTCCCTTTCGCTTATTGGTGTTCTGCTGGTTCTGGTTATTTTTTTGACCAGGCTTCATTCCTTGACCAGATTTATTACTTTGGCCAGCTTGGTTGTTCTTCTGAGTCTGCTTCGCAAGATCTCTTTCTTTCTTCTTCTCCTCCCAGACTTTTGTTCTTTCTTCCTTAACTCGGTTCAGATGATTCTCGGCCCTCATAGCTCTGCTTACACAGTCCGCTACAGTGGTTGGCAGGGTCTCGCCACTTTCCACATTTAGGGCTATATCTTGTCGGAACATATTGATCATCCTCCGTACCCGCTCTTCTTCTGTGGGTACCAAATGTGGACACAGTCGAGCTAATCTGTCGAATTTGCGGCAGGCTTCAGTCACTGTCATCTCGCCTTGCCTCAGCTCATCGAACTCTCTTTGTTGGGCTCGTAGGGTGTCAAGGTTGAAATACTTCCTGTTAAATTCTCCCAGGAAGTCATTCCAGGTCATCCTTCTAACGTCCCTTCGCATCTTTACTGTCTCCCACCAATAACGAGCATCCTTCGTGAATATGCAGGAGGCGCAAAGGACCTTTTCTTGGTCTGTTAGGTCCATAAACTCAAAAATGGTCTGTAGTGAAGCTAACCACTCTTCAGCCTCTAAGGGTTCTATAGATCCCTCAAACTCTTTTGGCTTCATCTTTCGGAACCGTTCATACAATGATCCCTGGTTGGCTCCAGCTCGGGCACCTATTGCTACTTCAGGTACCATTCAGACTGGTGGTGCTACTGGTTCAGGAGCTGGTTGTGGCTCCGGTACTGGTGCATGAGGTGGAGGGAAATTCGATTGGGCCCCATTCCTCTGTTCCAGTAACTCTTGCAGTCTCTGGTTCTGTGTTTCTTGTGCCTCTAGCCGAGCTTGTATGTTGGCTAGGACAGCGGCTAAGTCTGCTTCTTGAGCTTGCTCAGCTCGTGTGCGAACCATGTTGCTGTGTCTGACCTATAACAATAGCGACATGGTTTAGTGCTAAATTAGATATTGATTATCTAAACTTAACTTACTTGGACTGAGCAGGTGCAGATGCTGAGATGTCATGGAAGGTCGATAGTAGAACCGCTCTCTCTGATACCAACTCTTGTGGGCGACCCCTCCAGCTTAGGTCGTCCACCTTATCTTGCTTGATTTCTTTATTCCTTGCTTAGTCTTACTTAGCTTGCTTGTTTCTATAGCTTTCTTCTCCTTGGGGTTTAAAAGATTTGTTCTTGAAAAACTAGGAATATTTTTTTTTCTTTAACTGGAGGAAACTACTAATTCTTGAAAATTGTGTATACATAAATATATACGTACTTCTTAATACTTTTTCCCAAAATATATTTTGGAGTCTTGTTACTTTAAAGTACGTAAAAATAGAAACATACTTTTAAGCTTGTTTCACTACTTTACATACTACACTCTTGTCTTGTCTTTATACATATATCTCACTATTACACTTTCTTTCTTTTACACCTTGAGTACAGCGGAATTCTGCGAAACGGAACCATAACCCGTCCATGACATCGCTGGGATCTGCCTGCCAGTCCGCTACTCTTGCTTCATACTGCTGTTTGTTTTCCTTTATTACCTACAGCACGAATAGACTAATGAGCTAAAGCTCAGTAAGTACAAACATACATACAAGTAAATAAGCTGAATACACCACTCTAGGGTTAGTCAACTTAGAACCAATTATTTTCTTTAGTCCTATACTACTTGTTCTTTCTATTCTATTTCTTTATTTTCTTTTCTTTACTTCATCTGCTTAATCTTTCACTTGTGGGCCCGTGGTTGGACGTACCTAGTGCGCGCAGACCAATAGAGGATCAGGGGAGCGACCCACCGATCAACCCTAAGGTCATCTCTGGACTACTGACCTTATAGGTAGTAAGTCATGCCATAAACTACCTCATTATTAACGAGGCAGCGCCACACTTCTGGGGTGGAGGCAGGAAGTTAAGCCATAAACTACCTCATTATTAACGAGGCAGCGCCACACTTCTGGGGTGGAGGCTATCTGGGAACCTCACAACTGGGGAGGCCAGTACGCCAACCTTAACTTTTAAGTCTTATTAATTGACTTAACTTATTTCTCTTTTTTTTTTCTAATCTTGCTTACTATTCTCGTGAACATGTTAGTATCATGTCACAACTGAATAGCTTAAATGTGTATATATATAACACAACTTTATGGTAAGTCCATTCGTGAGTAGACAATTAAATGTCCGTACTTACCTTATCAATCTCTTCTCTTCTTCTCTCTAGGATCTTTGATCGCCCTCCTTGTAGGTCGATTTTTGGATCCTACAGACAAACTTTGTCTGTTAATTTCATTTCCATTTATAGCTTTTATTTTTCATTAAAAAGCTTAAATAGAACCTATTTACAACTTTTATGCTTGTTTACTTTCATTATTTCTTCTTCATGATGTTCTTTTGTTCTTTCTTTCTTTCATGTCATACTTTTCTTCTTCTTTTCTTTTCTTGCTAAGCATATGCACACATGTTAGTTGCATTATGCTTATTTATTTTCATTCTTCCTTCTTCGTGATGTTCTTTTGTAGAACTGACTTATGCATATCAATCTATGCATAATATAGCATAAGCATACATGTTAGTTGTATTATGTTTGCTTACTTTTCGTTCTTTCTTCTTCGTTGTATTCTTTTGTTCTTTCTTTCTTTCTTTCAAGACATTCTTTTCTTTTCTTCATGACCTTCTTTTCTTTTCTTGCTCAACTTTCATTTTCGTTGTTCGTTCTTTCTTTCATATTATGTCATTCTTCTTGTTCTATAGATCATATCCTATTCCTTCATTCTATTTCTCTCATTTCTTCTTTTTTTTTTCTGTCCCTTTTCTTTTCTTCTCCTAGCTTTTCTTAGCTTTTCTTTACTTTACGTTCTTTTCTTTTCTTTTCTTTGCTTTTCTTAGCTTTACTTTCTTTTCTTTTCTTTGCTCTACTTAGCTTTTCTTAGCTTTACTTTCTTTTCTTTTCTTTCTTTTTCTTAGCTTTTCTTTGCTAAGCTTTCCTTTCTTTTCTTAACTTTCTTAGCTTTACTTTCTTTTCTTTTCTTTTCTTTTCTTTGCTTTACTTTCTTTTCTTTTCTTTTCTTTTCTTTTCTCTTCTTAGCTTTTCTTAGCTTTACTTTCTTTTCTTTTCTTTCTTTTTACTTTCACTGGTGGATTATATCCTAATCTGTCGATTTATCTCCTTCCTTTCTTCTCTTTCTTTATTTATCTCTCTTTTCTTTTCTTTTCTTTTACTAGTGGATCCTATCCTAATCTGTTTCTTTTCTTTTCTTTTCTTTTCTTTTCTCTTGTTAGCTTTTCTTAGCTTTACTTTCTTTTCTTTTCTTTCTTTTTATTTTCACTGGTGGATCATATCCTAATCTGTCGATCTATCTCCTTCCTTTCTTCTCTTTCTTTATTTATCTCTCTTTTCTTTTCTTTTCTTTTCTTTTACTAGTGGATCCTATCCTAATCTGTTTCTTTTCTTTCACTGATGGATCATATCCTAATCTGTTTCTTTTCTTTTTTTGACTGATGGATCATATCCTAATCTTCTTTGACTGATGGATCATATCCTAATCTGTTTCTTTTCTTTCACTGATGGATCATATCCTAATCTATCGTTCTATTTCCTTCTTTTATTTTCTTTCTTTATCTGTCTCTTTTCTTTTCTTTTCTTTGCTTTTCTTAGCTTTTCTTAGCTTTTCTTTGCTAAGCTTTCCTTTCTTTTCTTTTCTTTTCTTAACTTTTCTTAGCTTTACTTTCTTTACTTTTCTTTTCTTTTCTTTGCTTTTCTTAGCTTTACTGTTTTTTCTTTTCTTTTCTTTTCTTTTCTCTTCTTAGCTTTTCTTAGCTTTACTTTCTTTTCTTTTCTTTCTTTTTACTTTCACTGGTAGATCATATCCTAATCTGTCGATCAATCTCCTTCCTTTCTTCTCTTTCTTTATTTATCTCTCTTTTCTTTTCTTTTCTTTTACTAGTGGATCCTATCCTAATCTGTTTCTTTTCTTTCACTGATGGATCATATCCTAATCTGTTTCTTTTCTTTTTTTTTGACTGATGGATCATATCCTAATCTTCTTTGACTGATGGATCATATCCTAATCTGTTTCTTTTCTTTCACTGATGGATCATATCCTAATCTATCGTTCTCTCCTTCTTTTCTTTTCTTTCTTTATCTGTCTCTTTTCTTTTCTTTTCTTTGGTTTTCTTAGGTTTTCTTTGCTAAGCTTTCCTTTCTTTTCTTTTCTTTTCTTAACTTTTCTTAGCTTTTCTTAGCTTTACTTTCTTTTCTTTTCTTTGCTTTTCTTAGCTTTTCTTTGCTAAGCTTTCATTTCTTTTCTTTTTTGTTCTTAGCTTTTCTTAGCTTTACTTTCTTTTCTTTTCTTTTCTTTGCTTTTTTTAGCTTTTCTTTGCTAAGCTTTACTTTCTTTTCTTTTCTTTTCTTAGCTTTTCTTAAGTTTACTTTCTTTTCTTTTCTTTTCTTTTCTTTACTTTTCTTAGCTTTTCTTTGCTAAGCTTTACTTTCTTTTCTTTTCTTTTCTTAGCTTTTCTTAACTTTCTTAGCTTTACTTTCTTCTCTTTTCTTTTCTTTTCTTAGCTTTTCTTTGCTAAGCTTTACTTTCTTTTCTTTTCTTTTCTTTGCTTTTCTTAGCTTTACTTTCTTTTCTTTTCTTTTCTTTTCTTTTCTCTTCTTAGCTTTTCTTAGCTTTACTTTCTTTTCTTTTCTTTCTTTTTACTTTCACTGGTGGATCATATCCTAATCTGTCGATCTATCTCCTTCCTTTCTTCTCTTTCTTTATTTATCTCTCTTTTCTTTTCTTTTCTTTTACTAGTGGATCCTATCCTAATCTGTTTCTTTTCTTTCACTGATGGATCATATCCTAATCTGTTTCTTTTCTTTTTTTTTTTTGACTGATGGATCATATCCTAATCTTCTTTGACTGATGGATCATATCCTAATTTGTTTCTTTTCTTTCACTGATGGATCATATCCTAATCTATCTTTCTATCTCCTTCATTTCTTTTCTTTCTTTATCTGTCTCTTTTCTTTCTTTTCTTTGCTTTTCTTAGCTTTTCTTTGCTAAGCTTTCCTTTCTTTTCTTTTCTTTTTTTAACTTTTCTTAGCTTTTCTTAGCTTTACTTTTTTTTCTTTTCTTTGCTTTTCTTAGCTTTTCTTTGCGAAGCTTTCATTTCTTTTCTTTTTTGTTCTTAGCTTTTCTTAGCTTTACTTTCTTTTCTTTTCTTTTCTTTGCTTTTCTTAGTTTTTCTTTGCTAAGCTTTACTTTCTTTTCTTTTCTTTTCTTAGCTTTTCTTAGCTTTACTTTCTTTTCTTTTCTTTTCTTTTCTTTACTTTTCTTAGCTTTTCTTTGCTAAGCTTTACTTTTTTTTCTTGTCTTTTCTTAGCTTTTCTTAACTTTCTTAGCTTTACTTTCTTTTCTTTTCTTTTCTTTTCTTAGCTTTTCTTTGCTAAGCTTTACTTTCTTTTCTTTTCTTTTCTTTCTTTCTTTCTTTTGTTTCTTTTCTTTCGGTTGTATTACATAAATCATTTCTTTCTTAACGTAACTTTTCTATAGTGTGAATTATGTTAGTCACACTTTAGTGCATATAGCACTCACATACATGAATTCCATATAACACTTAAACATAAACCTAACATGACATGTCAGTTCATGTTGCAGACAAATCACATATTTGAACTTACCACATATCATACTTAGACATAATAGTCTATTCATATTGCAGTCAATTAAATATTCGAACATACTACATAGAACACATAACACATAACATGACCAGTTCATTTATGTTGCAGTCAATTAAATGTTTGAACTTACTAATACTTGCTAGCATCTCTTTTCTTGCTTCCTTGGTCCGCAGACGTCTCTTCATATCGTTTAGCGCGGATCCCTATAACCGAAATAATAACGGTTATTTTCCATGCTTCTTTCATATATAAAACTTAATAAAACGTAAAAATTATACGTTTCATTTCTCGACCATAACTTAGGGGTCTAATATCCCATTTATAACTTTTCTGCTAACTTTTGGTAAAATTACTATTTTACCCTGAACTTTTGGCAAAATATTTTACCCCTAATGGGATTTTTCTCATTATAACCTTACTTTTATTTTATTCATAACTTAATTTTAGCCCTTAAAATCTTAATTAAGTCATCTAAGTCCATTAGGATCCTTTTCTATCATTCTTGAAATTTTTCGGTCAAAATTACCGTTTTGCCCCTTATGGGTCTTTGAGTCCTATCATTCTCATTTTATTGCTTAGACTAGATTTTCTAAGCTCAAAAATCATAAAATTATTTTTCTTAAGCTTTACTAAATTTTTACGGCCTTATTTGCCACAATTTCTTGGTTTACTATTTACTGACTCTCGGGTGGTGCTATTCTGACTCTCGGGCGTTAATGCTCTTTTTCGGGTCTACGTCACCGAAAGGGATCGGGTTTCCATGCCGACCACATTTTTACCCTTCGGTTCTTAAAATACTCTTCTGTGCCGTTTTCAAAATTTCGGCAGCATTTCCGCTTAATTTTTGGGTTCCCAACGTTTAGGAAACGCCTCGAAACCATCTAACCTAGTTCTACTCTATCACATACCATACCAGAGCCTATATTTTTACGTAAAAACTCAACTTTTTACGTAAAAATCTTTACATTTTTCACTTTTTCTCATTCGACTATTTTTCATACACATAGTCCATTTTTCTTACAATTTTACATTCCAGAATACATAATTCATGTATACTCATTCTAAAACATAAATTTCAGGAATGGAGGGACTGAAGTCACTACCGGAATCATCCCACTGGCGATCGAACGAACTGTTCGGTTTCACATGGACAAACTTTAATTCTCCGTTCTTTGCTTTTGAGACCCCATCTTGCAATTCTAACACCGCGGATGTGTTCGGAATGTCGAAAATAAGCCAACGGGCCATTCTTCAATTTTTTGTCTCCAGTCGCCATTGACCGGCATTGACCGCCATTGACCAGCATTGACTCGCTGTTGATGAGACGCCCTGTGCCCTCAGCGGCCCGGACCGTCACTGTAAACTCTATTACTTACTTCTTTAGCTTTTACTTATACTTCCTCTTTAAAACCGATACTTAAACTTGCTGAATTTAATAGCATAAATTTAGAGGGATTTTTTTTTAATATACGCGTACGTATTTACTATTCACATACGTATACTATTAAAATGCAGAATTTAAAAAAACATAAGGATTTCAATTATACATACACACTTATATACTTGTTTATCTGATTAATATTCATCAGAAACTATTTAAATATACTATTCATACATATACTGTTTACTGTTCCAAAATACCAATTAATCTTTACTATTCAAAATACTGTTTAACTGTCACCGTTCAAAATACTATTTACTCATACTGTGCGGAAGAATACTCACGGTGTATCCATAACCTCATCCTCACATCCACCTCCGCCGCCATCATCGTCCCTTGATGTTTGCGCTATAGGAAGCTTACCTACAGCATGAACACACTCCGTGAGCTTTACGCCCAGTAAGTACAACATGTTAACCGCAAAACATGTTTAGAACATAGCACATACTTAAAATCATAAGCATGACATATATCACTTAATAAATCACATACCATATAAGCATATCACATATCAGCTCACATATCATGTCATCACATAACATGTCATAACACTGAATAAAAAACTTCACATACTTTATGCATGACAGAAGCATCGTGTACTGTATGCACTCTACTGAAAAAGAAAGCATAGCGAACTATAACTAATGCATGGTCCGGTTATGTTCATTTATGCTTCAAACTTCTCTTTTCTTTTCTTGTCTATTTAGGGCCCATGTGTCAGTATCGTGTGCGCGCAGACCAACGGTAACGCCCGAGGTCAACTAATGCCGAAGAGCCGTCAACTGATGCTCAACTTTTGGCCTTAACTTTCTTTAACTGGAAACCCCTTCGACTGAAGGAGCCGGTACGACACCCCTATTTATTTCCATCTTGTTTAACTATTCTAGCCATACGCTTCTCTAAGCTGTCCCCCATCCTACGCGGTAGGGATCTATGGCTTCTATCTTGTTCTTTCATCAATCTACTCGATTGTGAAACTATATGCTCTTATGTATGCTGTGCAGCATCGTGTGCAAGATACATACTTAAAATACTGGAAAAGCATCATTTTAAATTCATTTTATCCATGCTGTAGGCGGAGTTGTACTTACCTATCATCAGACAGTTTATACTCTCGCCTTCGTCACAATACAGGTACCTCCCTGTAATCATAATACATTTCGTTAACATTTACTCTTAGGTCACTGTGGTCATTAGTGACTAATAAAAACTCTATCGTTAGTGATACCGATCCTTGTCGGTACTAATTGCCCTCTTCTTAAGAATTTGATTTTCTAATCATTGTTAATTAATTTATTTACCCAATAAATTAATTAACATCGCTCTTAGGTCACTCTATCGTTAGGAACTAATAAACTTGTCGTTGTGTGGTACCGATGCCTATCGGTACCCAATTGCTCTACTTTGGGAAATTTGATATCTAATTTTTAATCGTGCTTGATTAATTTGTCTACTTGACAAATTAATCACTGTCTCTCACTATCCCATTCAGACATGGTCCTTGATTGGCTAACCGACCAGTCAACTGACTGAATACGTCCCGTATGACCATTTAGCCTGTCAGGTTACCGTTATCGATGTAATCGGCCCAAATTTTATACTTAGATCACACCCGCCCCTCGGGTGGCACTATTCTGATCTAGGGTCGTTTTCTTACATTTCAAGATTTCTAATTGGGCGGTTCACTAATCCTGTAAACGTCCGTCCTTCTTTCCCGGACCTAGGTCATCGAGGGGGCTCAGGTTTCCATCCCGATCACATTTTCACCCCTCGTTTCCTAAAACACCCCTTTGTGCCGTTTTAGAAATTTCGGCAGCATTTCTGCTTAATTTTTGGGTTTCCGGCGTTTAGGAAATGCCTCAAAACCATTTAACCTATTCTAACCTGCCACGTACTAAACCAGAGGCCTAATTTTTACGTAAAAGCTCCGCTTTTTATGTAAAAATATTCACATTTCCTCACATTCTCTTTTTCGACATTTCATCCCTTTTTTTTTACAATTCCTCAAGTCAGTAAACCATAATTCATACATAATTATTTCTAATAATAAATTGAGGAATCAAGGGATCAAAACCACTACCAAAATCGTTCCCGTCGGCGGTCGGGTGAACCTTTCGATCTCGATCGCACAATCTTTGAATCATCGTCCTTCACTTTTGAAACTCCGGTTTGCAAATCCGATGCCGCGGATGTGTCCGGAACGTCGAAAATAGGCCAACGGGCCATTCTTCAATTTTCGGTCTCCGGGTCACTGTTGATCGGCGTTGACCACGGCGGCGATGGGAGTGGCGACCACCATCTTGAAGAGCTCGACGAGAGGAACCCATTGGTGGTGTCAATTTCACCAATCGAGGCTCCTATCATCGAAAATCGGCCCTCGAAAAGTCGGCGACGGCGGCGGTGTTGGATCTTCATTTTCCGGCGTTGTTGCCCAAAATTGATTTGGGGCTTTTGATCTACGTGTTGTTCTGAGCATTTTGATACCGACCTTGCAACTCAACTCCGCCGGAATAGCGAGATTCGATGGCGGCGATGGCGACGGCGACGGCGAACCTTGGGCGGCGCGATCCGGTGGCTGTTGACGTGAAATGAAGCCTGGGTTTTGTTCTACTCTTCACCACGAATCCATTGGGACCGGAATCATGGCATTTGGAGGTCGGACGGCGAAGATACGGCGGTTTGAAAAATTCGGCCACCGGCGGCTTTGGACGGCGCGTGCGGTGTGCTCCGGCGTCGGTTCGGTCGACTCGGCCCACCGTTGGAATCAGCTCGTCGAGAGCTTTCCAATGGTGCCGGCGGTGTCGAAAACGGAGGTCGGATTCGACTGATGGTTACTGTTCATCCTCGTGTGGTGTTGGGGGAGGAAATGGGATTTGGAAAAATTATGGGGGCTATTTTTCAATAGTCCCAAAAATTCCATCCTTTTATACTAATTTTTTGAAAAATTTTAAGATAGGCTATACTGACTAATTTGGGCGTGCTGAACCCAAATATATCAGTTTGATCTTCATCCGAGGTCGTCTCGACCAGTTTCCCGATACTGCATGGTTCCCGATCAAAAATTACTTTTTGTGCTCAAATGACTAATTTGAGCATTCTGATTCCAAATATATCAGTTTTATATCAAGAAAAGGTCATCTTGACCAATTTCTTAATACTGTGGTTAGGCCTACACTGTGTTGACACTGTGCACGCATAACGAGGCGTTTTCGCGTGAAATTTCAAACACAGTCTCTCTTGACTAATTTGGACGTGCTAATTTCAAATTTATCAGTTTTACGTCCATCTACGGTCTTCTAGACCAGTTTTCGAGATCTGTATGACCCTGTCTCGAAAAACATGTCAGGTGCCCGATTGACTAATTTGGGCGTCCTGAGTCTAATTATATCAGTTTCGGGGTGAGAAAAGGTCGTCTTGACTCTCATCCCGATACTGCGTATCTTTTAAACAAAATCTACATTTTGTGCTCACTTGACCAGATTGAACCTGCTGACTATTAATATGTCAATTTTATGCCAGATTAAGGCTGTCTTGGCCACTAACCTGACACTGCGTTTCTCACTATTCACTATTCACTAATCACTATTCACTGTTCACTTTTCACTATCTGACTGACTAATCTGAGCGCTCTGACTTTGATTTTGTCAGTCTTTAGGCGAGAAGAGTTCATCTAGACCGCTTTCCTCGATACTGTACATCTATTAGGGCAATTATTACTGCTGCGCTCAGATGACCAGTCTGAGCGTACTGATGACTAGCTCATCAGTTCTGTATCATGAAATGGTCGTCTAGACCGGTTTCTTGATATTGCGTGTCTCAACGCATACTCACATAATAGGGTGGACTGATTTCACTGTCGGTTGCCCCTTTCACTGCATGAATAGTAATTAAACGTTACTATTCCCATTTAATTCATTCAACTGAAAAGCACACTGTGTTTATTAACTTAATTACATCATTACATAGTAATTAAGTTTCATAATTCATGAGAGTCATTACAGTGGCTCTCGGATCATTACACAGCCTACTACACAGACTCTTACACGTGCGTGTGCAACGCAACACGGGCGTGTACATTTCAGACACGGGCATGTACTAGTTGAGACTACTCAACACGGCCATGTCTTTGAAATACCTTCATCTATCTGAGCGGTACACAGCCTCTTACACGATCGTGTACTTGACCGTGTTTCTTAAATTTGCACTAAAAGACATTAAATTATGTCCATTTTATTCCTTTGTGACTTATTACATGGTAAGTAGGTGCCATGAAAATGGCGGTCATTACAACCTACCCCCCTTACAAAATTTTCGTCCTCGAAAATTAGAATAATTCCGGGAAGTCTCTTCTCATGTCTTTTTCCCATTCTCATGTGGCTTCCTCAACACTATGATTCCGCCACAACACTTTTACTAGCGGTATACTTCATTCCTAAGTACTTTCTCCTTTCTAACTAAGATCCGCACGGGTCTCTCCTCGTACGTCGGATCAGCGTATACTACAACGGATTCTTGGCTAAGAACATGGGAGCTGTCTGGCGCGTACGTTTTCAGCATCAAGACGTGAAAGACATTGTGCACTGTAACTAACTCGGGAGGAAGTGCTCGTCTATAAGCCACCTTCCCGGCTTTCTCTATTATCTCGAGGGTCCTATGTACCTAGGACTGAGCTTTCCTTTCTTTTCAATGCGTATCACCCCTTTCATGGGTGCCACCTTAAAAAAAAATCGAGTCTCCTACTTGAAACTCGAGGGGTCTATAGCGCTTATCGTCAAAATTTTTTTCTGTCGACTATGCGCTATATCTAACGTTTCTCGTATCAGCTTCACGTCTACCATGGTATTCTTGATGATGTTTGAGCGAACTGGTCGTTTCTCTCCAAACTCGTACTAATGAGCTAGAGATCTGCATTTCCTTCCACAATGTGTCTCGTACGGTGCCATTCCTATCTAGAAATGGTAGTTGCTGTTATATGAGAACTCACTCAATGGTAGCTTCTGATTCCAATTTCCTTTGAAGTCTAGGACGTAGGTCTCAACATGTCCTCTAACATCTGTATGGTCCTCTCAGACTAACTGTCGGTCTGAGGATGAAATGTTGTGCTGAACTCTCATTTGGACCGTAATGCGGCTTAAATGCTTTGCCAAAATCTAGAGGTAAAGCATCCACTACGATCTGAGACGATCGACTCTAGTACTCCGTGCCGTTTCACGAACTGTGCCACATGGATTCTGCTAGTCGTTCCATCAAGTAGCTAACTTTCATTGCTAAAAAAAAATTAACTGATTTCATCAGTCTGTCTACAATCACCCAGATTGCGTCATTATCATTTGACGTCTTTGGCAATCTAACTACGAAATTCATCGTAATCTGGTCCCATTTCTACTCGGGTAGCTTAATTTTCTACGATTATCCTACTGGGCGTTGGTGTTCTGCCTTAACCTTCTGACACGTAAGGTATCTGGCAACGAACTCGACAATGTCATTCTTCATTTCAGGCCACCAAAAGCTTTCCTTCAGGTACTTGTACATCTTATTCGCTATCGGATGTACAGAATATGACGTCTCGTAAGTTTCCAAAAGGATTCGCTTATTGAGTTCTTCATCTTTCAGAACACACACTATCTCTGTAGTAGAGTACGTCATCCTTAAGGATCTTAAACTCTGAACCCTTGTCCTCTATAGCTTCCTTTCTGGACTTGAGCAGGGACAAATCGAAACCTTGACCGATCTTGATCTCTTCTTGGAGCGTCGAGGGTCATGTCAGACAATCTCCCTATCAAAATCTTGATCTCGCTGTCGCATAGCTCATTTGTAGCGCTCCTGACAAGGCACTAATAGTCATAGGCATAGTAATATACTTCTGACTCCGTGCATCGGCAACCTTATTGGCTTTCCCCGGATGGTATAGGATCTCACGGTCGTAATCCTTACCAACTCTAGCCATCTATGCTGCCTCATGTTGAGCTCTTTCTGCGTGAAGATACATTTGAGGCTCTAGTGGTCGATGTAAATCTCGCACGTGACTCCGTACAGGTAGTGCCTCCATGCTTTTATCGTAAAAACTATCGCTACTAGCTCCAGATCACACGTTGGGTAGCTCTTCTCAAGGTTTTTAAGTTGTCGTGAAGCATACGCGACTACTCTACCACTCTGCATCAACACAGTTTCCAACTTGGTTTTAGATGCGGTGCTTAAATCACAAAGCTTCCCTGACCAACATTTGAAATGGTCAGCATTGGAGTGCTTATGAGTCTTCATTTCAGCTCTTGAAAGCTTTCCTGATTCGTAGTTGATGGTACCCTGAACGTAGATCGATCTTCGAGGACATTGCAGCATCTCAGAGCTAATCAAATAGATCGTCAACTCGCGGCAACAGATGCTTGTTCTTAATCGTAATCCTGTTCAACTCTCTGTAGTCGATGCACATTCTCAGTGGTCCATCTTTCTTCTTCACGAATGGTATGGGTGCTCTCCAGGGTGAATAACTCTGTCGAGTGAATCCCTTATGTGACAACCGGGAAATTCAGGCAGTTCTCGGATGAAAAATGTACAATTGTATGTATATAACAATTTGTACTATTTAAAGAGTGAAATAAATGTATTTATATTGTTCAGAATATATGAAAATGTTCTAACAATACTGACGAGTAAGAATTTAGTGTTGGAAAAATTCACTGAGTTGAAACGGGTGAAACGGTGCCAAAACCGGCATTGAAAACCCTAACCAAGCCAATAAAAGACGGTAAACTTCTGGGATTGATTTTGATCAAACGGAAGCAGATTAAATTGATCCGACTGCACAGGAGACCTCAGGAACACGCCGGGACGATTTCAGGAAAATTTCGGCTCGAACCGGCATCGGTCAAAAAGTAGTCGAATTAATGTGAATAGTGAAAGTCAAAGTCAACTTTCACTTTTGCATTTATGACATCATAAATCAAGATTAATAAATGAAAGAAATAAGGTGGTTGGTGGCATTAATGGCTAGGATTTAATCACCTTTTGATCTAAAGGCCAAGATTTGGCTAAAATTTACCCTTTTTAATTTTTGAAAAATGGAGAAAGAATTAAGCATGAAAGGTGTCACAATTTCATTGGTTTAGAGCCAAATTAATTGGCTTTTGGTTTGCATAAGTCGGCCACTTTTGAATCAAAAGGCCGAGACAATATTTTCAAGCCAAACCAAGAACAAAAAAATTCTAAGTCTCGTCCATGGGGGAGCCGTGAGGGACCAAAGGAGAACCAAGCTTTTTCTTTAAAATTTCTTCACAAAAAAAGTGTCAAAGTGTTCCTAGAAGACAAAGGAAGCATTAGACCAAGGTAACTCCCTTTTGCACTTAATTTTTCATGGTTTTTCTTCATAAAATCCGTGGGTGAATAGTGAGAAAAAGATGGAAAAATTTTGGTTGTTTTCCATTGAATTGATGTTGGGTTATGTTAAGGTTGTAATAAGTAAGAAAACCATGTAATTTGTTTAAAGAAAAACCAATTTTTGGTTGGTTTTTCAAAGGAAAATCCGTGGGTTACCTTAGGTAACCAATGAGAAAAAGTTGTGGTTAATTGCTAACATGCTTTCTAAGTTGAAATTGGTGAAGAATAAAGCATGAATTCATTGTGAAAAGTTTGAAAAAAAATTTCTTGTGTGAATTTCCTAAAGTGGCCGTGGGGTTTGTTAAAGGTTTGGAAGAAAATTTTGCTTGATTTATGTGATATTTGGTTAAATTAAATCATACAATTTAATATGCAAATGAGGAATTTATAATGGAAAGAATGAAACAAAATTATTTGGCATGTTTTCATTCTTTGGCCGTGGGGTATAAGTGTGTAAAAACCCTAGGAAATTTGGTTGAAAATGCAAAGAAAATGGGCTTGGAAATGTGTTAAAAACGTGACATTTGAATGGCCTAAGGTGTGGTGAAAGTTTAACAAAATTTGGTTTGGTTTGGTTGTGAAAACCGAAACCAAATTAAGGGTAAAATTGTGAAAAAATTTTGTTATGTGGGTGATAATGTGGAATTGGAATTTTGTGGGTTTTTATGTAAAAGTTTGGAAAACTTTTACATAAAATAGGCTTGTGGTATAGTACGTGGCAGGTACATACGGTTCGAGGCGTACCTAACGCCGGAAGCCTTAAAATTACGCCGAAATGCTGCCGAAATTTCAAAAACGGCATTCGGGGTAAAATAGGAATTTAAAATAAAAGTTAGGGCCGGGAGGGAAACCCGAGTCCCTAACGGAAAAAAAAAAATTTGAATAAGGAAAGAATTTTTTTAAGGGGTGGGTCGTGAATAGTAACTCGTCCCCTTGAAAATGAAAAACGTGAGTGAAATTGAAAAAAACTGACCCCGAGGGGGGGGGCGTTTTTGGAAATGAAATAAAGGTCCGAGTCGGGAACGGAAAACCCGAGCCTCGGAGATCTAGGTCGGGAAAGTCTAGATGAACGTTTTAAATACTAGTGAAACGTTCATTTGAGGCTCCTAAATGATAGAAAATCGCTAAACCGACGTAAGGGTCGGAATAGTACTTCCCGAGGGCCGGGAAAGCAAAAAGTGGAGATAAAATAAAAACGAACCCGGTAATGATTAGAAAAGAGTCAGAAAAGTTCCTGAGAGTCAAAAATGCAGTCTGGATCAATAAAATTCCATCAGGGGCAAAACTGCAATTTTGCCAAAATATAGGGGCAAAATCGTAATTTTGTAAAAGTTGGGGGAAAATGGTGAAAATAATAAATAAAACCTAAAAAGTTATAAATAGGTTTTATTTAAGCTTTTTAATGAAAAATAAAAGTTATAAATGGAAATGAAATTAACAGACAAGGTTTTGTCTGTAGGATCCCAAAATCGGCCTACAAGGAAGGCGATTCAAGATCCAAGAGAGAGAAAGGGAACAGTCTGATAAGGTTAGTTCAGACATTTACCTGTCTGCAACATATAGCAATATTGTGCTAACTTTAATGTACTAACTATAAGTTAGGTACATATGTGCTACGGGCACTATTATAGAGTAGAGAGAGAGACGTAATGTGCTACGGGCACTATTGAGGATGGACATATGGTTAATTGTGCTTCGGGCACTAGAGCGAGGTTAATAAAACTCACTCAACTAAAATTAAAATGTGAACCATTCCTAACTACGGGACAATGTGAAGTCACCGGGTTAGAATGTTAAAAAGTCGGTAATGAAACTACTTTCTGGCGTACCAGCCTTCCGTATAGGAAGGTACTTTTGCCTTCGGGGCTATGAGATAAGGCTGTGGAGGTCAGCACTGATGTACCGCTTCCAGTCATGTATAATTTTGCCTTCGGGGCTATGAGATTAAGGCTGTGGAGGTCAGCACTAATGTACCGCTCCCAGTCATGCGCACTTAAATGGTACTGCCAACCTGAGCTCAAAACCAGAACGTAATCAAAGATAATGACCTAAAACTGAAACTGTGCCATAATTGAGCATAAGACAGTTTAGTGAGAGCACTAACATCGCGGTAGATGTACTAGTGTGATATAGTGTTGTGGTCAAACTTACTATTCATGTATGAATAGTGGTCAAAATTACTATTTACCTATGAATAGTGGTGAATGGTACTATTCACGATGAATACTACTATTCATAGAAATTTTATTTCTTGCATGTTTGAACTTACTGAGCCTGTAGCTCACCATTTTTGCTAATGTTGCAGGTAAGCGACCAGCTCAGTAGCTTGTTTGATTGGATGCAGACGGGATGGCGCGTGTCAAATGGGATAACTGGGTGAGGGATATGGTCCTACCAGAGTCTTTCCGCTGAGCGATAAAAGTAAAGGGAAAAAGAGGGAAACAGTTCTTTTGTAATTATATATAATTTACGAAAGTACTGTATTATTTAAATTACTTTGTTCTTGCCAACAAAGTAAATAGTGGGAATTGTTTTACATGATGTTTAAAAAAAAAAATTTCCCAAAAACGTCATGATTTAAAAATGGAGAGAGATAAGCCGGCGACCCATGAGAGTACAATCTATCGCAGTTAGCGATAAGCTCAACTGTAATAGTATTGTATGATCTCTATGAGGGGCGGGCCGCCACAGTTGGTATCAGCGCAAGGTCTGAGATTGGTTTAGTTTATAATACCAACTGCTGCCACAGTTGGTATCAGAGCAAGGTTTGCGACTGATTTGGTTTTGAATACCAACTGCCGTCACAGTTGGTATATCAGAGCAGTATGACCATATCCCGATTTGACACTTTGCGCATCCTGCACCGCTATCCAAGTAAGTAGTTTACTTAAGTTTAGTTAATTATTTTCTTATATGAAAATAATTATGTTATAGGTAGCAAGATGACCAGACCTCCATATGTGAGACCACCACTACCACGACCGAGAGGAGTATTACGGGTATGGACGAGGTCTATTGTGAGGCCGTCTATGTCCCAACGACCGGTAAGCAGACCTCCGGTGCCCGAGAGACCTCCGGTACCAGTACCAGCACCAGCGCCAGCGCCAGTAGATATTGTACAACCACGACCGATAGTTCATCCACCGGTGGTAGTGGACATTCCAGTTGTTGGTGGACGCCAACATATTGGGGTGAGAGTGTCGGCACGGGCAGTACAGGCATTCCGAGCTAGCAGTCCCCCGATGTTTGACGGTGGACGACAGTCGATGGAGACTAAGGACTGGCTCCATGCCGTAGAAAGGATCATGGTGATGTGCGACATTGATCGAGATATGTGGATCCAGTTGGCAGTCAGTATGTTTCAGGGAGACGCTCGAGTGTTCTGGCAATATTGCGACCAGGAGATTTTATTGGGATTCAGTTGGGCTGAGTTCTGTCAGTGATTGGCTGATCAGTTTCCACCTAGAGACCCAGCACCTGCTCTAGCACCTCCAGAGGGACGAGAGGCTGATACACCTGCGTACCCTGGTTTCGATGAGGTCAGGGACTATATTCTCCAGACCGAGAGGATGGTCATGTTGTCTGGTGAGACAGTGATGTCTTACGCAGCGCGGTTTGAGGAGACCATTCAGAGGAGATGTCCATTGCCCAATCTCACGGAAGCAAACTGCTGTGAGCTGTTTTGGAGAGGTTTACCCTTGGAGTTGAGACAGAGGGTGATCAAGTTATTTCCTCCTACGCTCTAAGAGTTCGTGGTAACGATCAGAACGATCGAGAGAGAGATTCTGATCGAGCATCTGACACAGAGTCGACGAGAGACGCTGGGTCAAGATGAGATGTTTGCACGCATCTTCGGGCCGAGAAGAATGATGAATGATCATGAGGCCGGACCGTCTAGACCACGAAGAGGTGATGACTCTGGACAGGGAGTATTACCTAGGAGTGGTGATGACTTAGATGAGCCAGATGACGGTGAGGATCCAGAAGAATATCCTCTAGTCCTAGATGCGGGGAATGAGTGACCAGTAGATGTGTATATGTACATAAGTAACTTAGAGAAAAGCTCTTTTGTATAGACTTGTGGCCATTTTGTACCTCAGGCCGATGTATATATGACTAGTGATGACTATGTATGACATATAAATGTTTTACTATGAATGAAATATCAAAATGATTATATGTTGTACGATGATGTGTTACGATGATGTGGCTTTACATTACCCTAAATTTCGTGAATCGATATAATTTTACGAATGTGGTTATGGAAAAGCTAACGGTGAATTATTGTGCCATAATAGGACAATAGGCAAGATGGTGGATTTGCGTAATCGACCAGAAGGACGAGAGCGACGTCCTGATATAATGGAGAGACTGGATCAGATACAAGCTTTGTTAGAAGCTCAGATGCAAGAAAATGCTAATCTGAGGCGACGGGTTGAGGAGCTAGAACAGAGACAAGGCTCTGAGGGTACCCAAGTAGAACAACAAGCTGAGGTAGATCCAGTTATTCCTCCAGCTGCAGTACATGAGAGAGCTCCTGAACCACAACCAGTATTGAATTTGGAACCCCTCTATGAAAGATTCAGGCGTATGAGGCCACCAGAATTTGAAGGGTCTACAAATCCACTAGAGGCTGAAGACTGGTTGTCATCCTTACAAGTGATTATGGAATTCATGAACCTAACCGACAGGGAGAAGGTTGCATGTGCGTCTTTTGTGCTGAGAAAAGATGCTCGTTTTTGGTGGGACACTGTATGAATGAGAGGAGACGTGTCTACCATGAGTTGGGCGGAATTTCTGGAAGAATTTAACCAGAAATATTACGACCCTGCATCTCTGAGACAGCAATAGAAAGAGTTCTCAGAGTTGACACAAGGGAACATGTCGGTAAGCGAAGTCTGCCGAAAGTTCGACCAGTTATCCCGTTTGTGCCCTTATGTGGTCCCTACTGAAAGGGAAAAGATACAGAAAATGATCGGGATGTTCAGGCCAGAAATTGCTGCATTGGTAGATACTGGACAAGTACCACCTACTTCTGTAGCAGACTGTGTGAGTCGGGCCATCAGGGCTGAGTTTCATGTAGCCCGACAGAAAGAGGAAAGAGAGAAACACTGGGAGGCAAAGAAGAAGGAGAGGGCTTTGGCGAAGTCTACGCAAGTTGGTCAATCGAGCAAGCCTAGTCAGAATGCTAAACCAAGCCAGGGCAATAACCAAGGATCCCAGCAAAATAAGAGAAAAGGGAATTTTTCTGGGAATCGCCAGGGAAATAGTCGAAACCAGCAGCGGAGAATAGCTGGTAATGCGGAATCCAACGTGCAAAATTGTCCTACATGCGGGAAGAGACATTCTGGGCAATGCAGATTTAGGCCACTTGTTTGCTACGAATGTGGAAAGGAAGGCCATTACGCTAGGAATTGTCCAAATAGGCAGGGTGGACAAGGCACTTCCCAACCGCACCAGACACGCCCACAAGCTCATTCCCTTCAAGCCAGAGTGGAAGAGTCACCAGTGAGGCCGCAACGCCAGGAGCGAATGTCACGTGCTGATGCTCGTGTGATGGCCTACAGCAAGGAAGACGCAGAGGCAGGAACATCAAACGTGGTGACAGGTCAGCTTCCTGTCGCTAGTCATGTAGCCTCTGTACTATTCGATTCCGGTGCTACGCATTCATTTGTTTCCTATGCATTTGCTGACAAGATAGGACTTCTTAAGGATAATATGGGAAGAGTATTTAAGACAGCTTTACCTTCTGGGGAAGTATTGTTGTCCAGTTACTGGTTACCCTATGTACCAGTATATGTGGAAAATAGGGAACTATATGCTGAGTTGATCGTAATAAAGATCATGGATTACGATGTGATTCTAGGCATGGATTTCCTAGGGAAATACCAAGCTACGATCGACTGCCGAAATCGAAAGATAGTATTCCAACCCGAGGAAGAAGAGAGTTTCGAGTATGTTGATACTTCTCGAAAACCCGGGAAGATGATGATCAGTTCGCTGAGAGCAAGCAAGCTGATAGCCAGTGGTTGCATGGGATATCTGGCATATGTGGTGGATACTACAGAGGAACAGAAGCTTCAAGCTGAAAATGTTCCTGTGGTTAATGAGTTTCTTGACGTATTTCCAGAAGAGTTACCAAGGATACCTCCAGAGAGAGAAATCTCGTTTGAAATTGAGTTGATGCCTGGAACAGCACCCATTTCCAAAGCACCATACCGTATGGCTCTAGTGGAGTTGAAGGAGCTACAGGAACAATTAAAGGAGCTTTTGGATAAGGGATTCATCAGGCCGAGTTTTTCTCCATGGGGTGCACCTGTGTTATTCGTCAAGAAAAAGGATGGAACATTCCGGCTGTGCATTGATTATCGAGAGTTGAATAAGGTTACGATCAAGAATAGGTATCCGTTACCTAGAATTGATGACCTATTCGACCAATTAAAAGGCGCAGCGGTATTTTCCAAGATCGACTTATGATCAGGATATCACCAACTGAGAATTAAAGAGAGTGATATTCCTAAGACGGCGTTTAGGACTCGTTATGGGCACTACGAGTTTCTTGTGATGCCATTCGGATTAACAAATGCGCCGGCAGCGTTCATGGATTTAATGAACAGAATCTTTAAAGAGTATTTGGATAAGTTTGTCATTGTATTCATTGATGACATTCTTATATACTCGAAGAGTCATGAGGAGCACAAGGAGCATCTGAGGATCGTGCTGAATACGATAAGGAAGCATCAACTGTATGCCAAATTCTCAAAATGCGAATTTTGGCTGGACAGAGTACATTTCCTTGGACATGTTGTATCCCAGAAAGGTATTGCTGTAGATCCAACAAAGATAGAGGCAATTAACCAGTGGCCTGCACCCAAGAGTGTGACAGAAATACGCAGTTTCTTGGGGTTGGCTGGTTATTATCGGTGATTTGTAGAGGGATTTGCGCGTTTAGCTGCACCTCTTACCGCTCTTACACGCAAGGAAAGGAAGTACGAGTGGACTACGGAATGCGAAAGAAGCTTCCAGGAGTTAAAGAGGCGACTGACAAGCGCACCAATCCTTACGCTTCCCACTGAAGGGGAGAAGTTTGTGATCTATAGTGATGCATCTAAAATAGGATTGGGAGCAGTCCTGATGCAAGACGGCAAGGTGATTGCCTATGCTTCCCGTCAATTAAAGGAGCATGAAAGGAATTACCCTACGCATGACCTTGAACTTGCTGCAGTAGTGTTCGCACTTAAAATTTGGCGACACTATCTCTATGGAGCTCAATGTCAGATTTTCACTGATCACCAAAGCTTGAAGTATTTCTTCACGCAAAAGGAGCTCAATATGCGGCAAAGACAATGGTTGTAACTGGTGAAGGATTATGATTATGAAATCCTATACCATCCAGGAAAGGCCAACCGTGTAGCGGATGCTTTAAGTAGAAAGTCTACCATATCGCACCAGCTACCAATAAACAGGCTTCCGTAGCCATTGCAGCAAGAGATAAATTCTTTGAACTTGGAGCTGATATCTGGAAGATTAGCTGCACTCCAAGTGGAATCATCGCTATTTGAGGATATAAAGGAAGCTCAGAGGCGAGATCCAACAATGACAAGTTCTCAAGAAGGAATTTCCAAGGATGGAATGATCCTTTATCAAGGAAGGATAAATGTTCCAGCTGATGAGGAACTTAGAAGACGGATCATGTCAGAAGCCCACGAGACACCGTATTCAGTTCACCCCGGAGCGAGCAAGATGTATCAGGACTTGAAGTTACAGTTCTGGTGGAAAGGGATGAAGAACGATATAGCGAAATTCGTGAGTAGATGCATGACCTGTCAGAGAATCAAAGCGGAACATAAACATCCAGCAGGAAGATTGGAACCGTTGGAGATTCCTGAATGGAAATGGGAACACATTACGATGGATTTTGTAGTGGGACTCCCAAAAACCCGAGAAGGTTATGACGCCATTTGGGTTATTGTGGACAGACTGACCAAGACGGCACGGTTCATAGCTGTCAAGATGACTTTTTCGCTGGAAAAGTTTGCTCAGCTGTACGTAACTCATGTCGTCAGATTACATGGAGTACCAAAATCCATTGTATCAGATCGAGATGCACGATTCACTTCGAATTTCTGGAAGTGTGTGCAAGAGGCCATGGGTACTGAATTAAGACTCAGTACGGCTTTTCATCAGCAAACAGACGGGCAGTCAGAGCGGACAATTCAGACGTTAGAAGACATGCTTCGAGCTTGCGTTATGGATTTTGCGGGGAATTGGAACGAGAAGTTACCATTGATTGAATTCTCGCACAATAATAGTTACCAAGCTTCGATAGGCATGGCACCTTACGAGGCTTTGTATGGACGGAAATGCAGATCACCATTACACTGGTATGATTTGCGAGAGAAGCAGTTGCATAAGACGGATTTCATAAAAGAGACTTCCAATGCAGTTGCTAGAATTCAGCGTCAAATGAAAATTGCGCAAAGCCGGCAAAAGAGTTATGCGGACAAGAGGTGAAGATCCTTGGAGTTTGATGAAGGAGACTTCGTGTTTCTCAAGGTATCGCCTATGAAGGGAATTATGCGTTTCGGTAAGAAGGGGAAACTGAGTCCAAGATACATTGGACCTTATGAAATTATCGAACGCATTGGAAAGGTCGCTTACAGATTAGCGCTACCTCCAGAATTGTCGGCAGTGCATAACGTATTTCATGTGTCGATGCTGAGAAAATATATACCAGATCCGTCCCATGTGTTGAAGCATGAACCTATTCAAATCCATGAGGATTTGACATATGAGGAACAACCTGTTCGAGTACTAGCTCGTGAAGAAAAAGTACTGAGGAATAAGGTAATCCCACTAGTGAAGATTTTGTGGAAAAATCACAACATTGAAGAAGCTACGTGGGAACGAGAAGACGAGATGAGGAAATTATACCCCCATTTGTTCTAATTTTCGAGGACGAAAATTTTATAAGGAGGGGTGAATGTGACAACCGGGAAATTCAGGCAGTTCTCGGATGAAAAATGTACAATTGTATGTATATAACAATTTGTACTATTTAAAGAGTGAAATAAATGTATTTATATTGTTCAGAATATATGAAAATGTTCTAACAATACTGACGAGTAAGAATTTAGTGTTGGAAAAATTCACTGAGTTGAAACGGGTGAAACGGTGCCAAAACCGGCATTGAAAACCCTAACCGAGCCAATAAAAGACGGTAAACTTTCGGGATTGATTTTGATCAAACGGAAGCAGATTAAATTGATCCGACTACACAGGAGACCTCAGGAACATGCCGGGACGATTTCAGGAAAATTTCGGCTCGAACCGGCATCGGTCAAAAAGTAGTCGAATTAATGTGAATAGTAAAAGTAAAAGTCAACTTTCACTTTTGCATTTATGACATCATAAATCAAGATTAATAAATGAAAGAAATAAGGTGGTTGGTGGCATTAATGGCTAGGATTTAATCACCTTTTGATCTAAAGGCCAAGATTTGGCCAAAATTTACCCTTTTTAATTTTTGAAAAATGGAGAAAGAATTAAGCATGAAATGTATCACAATTTCATTGGTTTAGAGCCAAATTAATTGGCTTTTGGTTTGCATATGTCGGCCACTTTTGAATCAAAAGGCCGAGACAATATTTTCAAGCCAAACCAAGAACAAAAAAATTCTAAGTCTCGTCCATGGGGGAGCCGTGAGGGACCAAAGGAGAACCAAGCTTTTTCTTCAAAATTTCTTCACAAAAAAAGTGTCAAAGTGTTCCTAGAAGACAAAGGAAGCATTAGACCAAGGTAACTCCCTTTTGCACTTAATTTTTCATGGTTTTTCTTCATAAAATCCGTGGGTGAATAGTGAGAAAAAGATGGAAAAATTTTGGTTGTTTTCCATTGAATTGATGTTGGGTTATGTTAAGGTTGTAATAAGTAAGAAAACCATGTAATTTGTTTAAAGAAAAACCAATTTTTGGTTTGTTTTTCAAAGGAAAATCCGTGGGTTACCTTAGGTAACCAATGAGAAAAAGTTGTGGTTAATTGCTAACATGCTTTCTAAGTTGAAATTGGTGAAGAATAAAGCATGAATTCATTGTGAAAAGTTTGAAAAAAAATTTCTTGTGTGAATTTCCTAAAGTGGCCGTGGGGTTTGTTAAAGGTTTGGTAGAAAATTTTGCTTGATTTATGTGATATTTGGTTAAATTAAATCATGCAATTTAATATGCAAATGAGGAATTTATAATGGAAAGAATGAAACAAAATTTTTTGGCATGTTTTCATTCTTTGGCCGTGGGGTATAAGTGTGTAAAAACCCTAGGAAATTTGGTTGAAAATGCAAAGAAAATGGGCTTGGAAATGTGTTAAAAATGTGACATTTGAATGGCCTAAGGTGTGGTGAAAGTTTGACAAAATTTGGTTTGGTTTGGTTGTGAAAACCGAAACCAAATTAAGGGTAAATTTGTGAAAAAATTTTGTTATGTGGGTGATAATGTGGAATTGCAATTTTGTGGGTTTTTATGTAAAAGTTTGGAAAACTTTTACATAAAATAGGCTTGTGGTATAGTACGTGGCAGGTACATACGGTTCGAGGCGTACCTAACGCCGGAAGCCTTAAAATTACGCCGAAATGCTGTCGAAATTTCAAAAACGGCATTCGGGGTAAAATAGGAATTTAAAATAAAAGTTAGGGCCGGGACGGAAACCCGAGTCCCTAACGGAAAAAAAAAAAATTGAATAAGGAAAAATTTTTTTTAAGGGGTGGGTCGTGAATAGTAACCCATCCCCTTGAAAATGAAAAACGTGAGTGAAATTGAAAAAACCGACCCCGAGGGGGGGGGCGTTTTTGGAAATGAAATAAAGGTCCGAGTCGGGAACGGAAAACCCGAGCCTCAGAGATCTAGGTCGAGAAAGTCTAGATGAACGTTTTAAATACTAGTGAAACGTTCATTTGAGGCTCCGAAATGATAGAAAATCGCTAAACCGACGTAAGGGTCGGAATAGTGCTTCCCGAGGGCCGGGAAAGCAAAAAGTGGAGATAAAATAAAAACGAACCCGGTAATGATTAGAAAAGAGTCAGAAAAGTTCCTGAGAGCCAAAAATGCAGTCTGGATCAATAAAATTCCGTCAGGGGCAAAACTGTAATTTTACCAAAATATAGGGGTAAAATCGTAATTTTACAAAAGTTGGGGGAAAATGGTGAAAATAATAAATAAAACCTAAAAAGTTATAAATAGGTTTTATTTAAGCTTTTTAATGAAAAATAAAAGCTATAAATGGAAATGAAATTAACAGACAAGGTTTTGTCTGTAGGATCCCAAAATCGGCCTACAAGGAAGGCGATTCAAGATCCAAGAGAGAGAAAGGGAACAGTCTGATAAGGTAAGTTCAGACATTTACCTGTCTGCAACATATAGCAATATTGTGCTAACTTTAATGTACTAACTATAAGTTAGGTACATATGTGCTACGGGCACTATTATAGAGTAGAGAGAGAGACGTAATGTGCTACGGGCACTATTGAGGATGGACACATGGTTAATTGTGCTTCAGGCACTAGAGCGAGGTTAATAAAACTCACTCAACTAAAATTAAAATGTGAACCATTCCTAACCACGGGACAATGTGAAGTCACCGGGTTAGAATGTTAAAAAGTCGGTAATGAAACCACTTTCTGGCGTACCAGCCTTCCGTATAGGAAGGTACTTTTGCCTTCGGGACTATGAGATAAGGCTGTGGAGGTCAGCACTGATGTACCGCTCCCAGTCATGTATAATTTTGCCTTCGGGGCTATGAGATTAAGGCTGTGGAGGTCAGCACTAATGTACCGCTCCCAATCATGCGCACTTAAATGGTACTGCCAACCTGAGCTCAAAACCAGAACGTAATCAAAGATAATGACCTAAAACTGAAACTGTGCCATAATTGAGCATAAGACAGTTTAGTGAGAGCACTAACATCGCGGTAGATGTACTAGTGTGATATAGTGTTGTGGTCAGACTTACTATTCACCTATGAATAGTAGTCAACGGTACTATTCATGATGAATAGTACTATTCATAGAAATTTTATTTCTTGCATGTTTGAACTTACTGAGCCTGTAGCTCACCAATTTTGCTAATGTTGCAGGTAAGCGACCAGCTCAGTAGCTTGTTTGACTGGATGCGGAAGGGATGGCGCGTGTCAAATGGGATAACTGGGCGAGGGATATGGTCCTGCCAAAGTCTTTCCACTGAGCGATAAAAGTAAAGGGAAAAAGAGGGAAACAGTTCTTTTGTAATTATATATAATTTACGGAAGTACTGTATTATTTAAATTACTTTGTACTTGCCAACAAAGTAAATAGTGGGAATTGTTTTACATGATGTTTAAAAAAAAAAAAATTTCCCAAAAACGTCATGATTTAAAAATGGAGAGAGATAAGCCAGCGACCCATGAGAGTACAATCTATCGCAGTTAGCGATAAGCTCAACTGTAATAGTATTGTATGATCTCTACGAGGGGCGGGCCACCACACCTTATCTATTTAGTCCTTTAGCTGGGCTTGGAGCTCCTTTAGCTCTACAGGGCCCATTCCGTAGGGGGCCTCAAAGATGGGGCTGATTCTGGTAGACGTTCAGTCTCGAATGAGATCCCGCGCTCTGGTTAGAGTCCTGCAAGATCTTCTGGAAACATCTCCATGAATGCCCTGACTATCGGTACGTTGTCGGGTCCTATCTCTATTCCTTGAGTCTTATCTGCTACGTATACTAGGAAGTCCGTGCATCCACTGGATAGCATCTCGCAAGCCTTCACTACTGATATCATCGTCTTGGGTTGCTCTGGCGACAAACCCTTGTAGATGAACTTTTCACATCCGATTGGTTCGAAAACGATTTTCCGCCTTCAACAGTTTATGACAACGTTGTGTCCTAAGCTCTTTTTTTTTTTGGCAGAATCTGATGATGCAACGAATGGGTGGCTCCAGAATCAAGTAGAACTAACACATCAAAGTTGGCAATAGAAAGCTGGCCTGTCACCACTACAGAAGTTACAGCTTCAGCGTCATTCCTTGCATAAGCATAGATTATCCCTTAGCTGTCTGAAGCTTTCAGTATGCCTTGTGTGATTGAAGGGTCTTCGATCCTGGCCTGGTTGGTGTGATGTTGATTATTCCCATTGCGGGGTTAATTCTGTCGATTCTGCAGGTTGGAGTGGCAATTTTTTTTTTTTGGCATAGTGGCCTTCCTTGCCACAGATGAAACAACCACTTGCTCTCTGCTTGCATTCTCCTGGGTGCCTCTTTCCGCATCTCGTGCACGTCAGGTATTGGCTGTCATTCCTTCCTGGTCGTCTCTCTTCTGGGGAATTTCTTCTGTGAATCTTGATTGCCCTAATTCCCCTTTTCTCTTGTTGTTGTTATGGGAATGCCTACTATTCTGGCCGGTTCCCACATTCTGCCCTATGTATTGTGACTCGGGGTTCTGCTTCTCCTGAGCCTGCTCGGTTCACGTTTTCTCCTCCTTTCGTGCCTTAAAATTCTACGCCTTTCGCTCCTTATCATGAATCGACCAGTACTCATCTCAGATAGTCTTGCTGACACATTCTGCTAGTGTCGCTGGTCCGTGGCTTCTGCTACAGACCTAAACTGTGATTTCCGTTCTGAACATCTTCAGCATTCGTCTGACTCTCTCCTTTTGGTCGGTACCAAATCTGGATAAAGTTGAGCCAACTGCTCAAACTTCTTCACTACCTCCATAACAGTCACACTACCTTGGCGCAGGTTGTTGAACTTGTCTTACTGCACTACTAGTGCTTCCTCGTTGAAGTACATCTCCTTGAATTCCTCAATGAAATCGCTCCAGCTCATCTCTCTGATATTCCTCCTAATGGTTACCATCTTCCACCACTAACGCGCCTCATTGCGCAGGGTGAAGGATGCGTACATCACTTTTTCTCTCTATCTGTTAACCTTATAAAATCCAAGATTACTTGGATATCCGTTAGTCAATCATCGGCCTCTATAGGGTTGGTGATTCTTAAGAATTCTAACGCTTTCATGCGTCAGAATCTCTCATACAAGTCGCCTTCCCTAGGGATTGGCGAAAAAAACAATTGCTGCTATGAGAGTAGCCATTACTATAGGCGCTAGTGCCTCCTGTGCTGGAGGAGCTGCTTGTTCCCTCAGAGTTTTTGGGGCTACTAGAGCCTCTTGTGCTGGCATCTCTACTGGCTGTGGTGCCTGGGGTTGCTGGTTCTACCGAGTCACCCTCCATAATGGCAGCTGCAATAATGCCTTGGGCTTGTGCAGGGTTCCCGGGGTTGAGCACTTTTCTCTCGGTGTTCACTATCTCCTTGATAAGGCTTGCTAGTCCTGCTTGATCGCTCTTCTAATCCTATTTGGCAAGGTCTCTTTCTCTCTTTGGGTCTTCTCCTGTCTTGATCCACTTTTGTCTCGGCATGTATTGTAGAAGTCCATATCGGTTCCTTGTAGCGAACAGCATACGTTAGTGCTGTATCACCGAACATCAGCTGCAGTCTTTCAGTCCGATGAACAAATTCTCGTATATCCATAACTCTAGGGAACTTAGGCGGTTTCACTCCCCGTTTGCCCATAAAGAAAAACTGAGGCTGATGCTGGACTCCTCTCAGAGATTGGCTCGATCGTGGTATGGCGAAACTCGATGCAGTTAAGAGCTCATCCTGGTCATAAGGATCCCGATACACACGAGAGTATCCTCCTGAGAGATATCAACAGCCAACAGGACTCAGTTATCCTGATCAATGGCGTACAATCAGGGAATCACTTTGATAACATGAAACCAGTCCTGACATTCTCATGGAGTGCAGGAGTACTGTTTGCCACTCAAAACTTAGTGGACAACTAGCCCTGAAGATCGGTACAACTCGGGCAGCAATCTATGTTCTTTCTCTGATCAGTTCTCTAGCACTGCACGGTCGTGATTTTTTGTATAATGATCTCAGTATCTTTTCATCTTGTCCTCGCCATCATAGATTTCGTCGTTTCATTACTATAAAATGTTATCTTCAATAGATAAACATTTACCGACTAAAAATAAAACTAACTTACTTGGACAGATGAGGCAAGCATGCGGCGATGTGAGGTAGGATGGCAGGAAACCGCTCTGATACCAACTGAGACGCCCCGTGCCCTCAGCGGTCCGGACCGTCACTGTAAACTCTATTACTTACTTCTTTAGCTTTTACTTATACTTCCTCTTTAAAACCGATACTTAAACTTGCTGAATTTAATAGCATAAATTTAGAGGGATTTTTTTTAATATACGCGTACGTATTTACTATTCACATACGTATACTATTAAAATGCAGAATTTAAAAAAACATAAGGATTTCAATTATACATACACACTTATATACTTGTTTATCTGATTAATATTTACCAGAAACAATTTAAATATACTATTCATACATATACTGTTTACTGTTCCAAAATACCAATTAATCTTTACTATTCAAAATACTGTTTAACTGTCACCGTTCAAAATACTATTTACTCATACTGTGCAGAAGAATACTCGCGTGTATCCATAACCTCATTCTCACATCCACCTCTGCCGCCATCATTGTCCCTTGGTGTTTGTGCTATAGGAAGCTTACCTACAGCATGAACACACTCCGTGAGCTTTACGCCCAGTAAGTACAACATGTTAACCGCAAAACATATTTAGAACATAGCACATACTTAAAATCATAAGCATGACATATATCACTTAATAAATCACATACCATATAAGCATATCACATATCAGCTCACATATCATGTCATCACATAACATGTCATAACACTGAATATAAAACTTCACATACATTATGCATGACAGAAGCATCTTGTACTGTATGCACTCTACTGAAAAAGAAAGCATAGCGAACTATAACTAATGCATGGTCCGGTTATGTTCATTTATGCTTCAAACTTCTCTTTTCTTTTCTTGTCTATTTAGGGCCCATGTGTCAGTATCATGTGCGCGCAGACTAACGGTAACACCCGAGGTCAACTAATGCCGAAGAGCCGTCAACTGATGCTCAACTTTTGGCCTTAACTTTCTTTAACTGGAAACCCCTTCGACTGAAGGAGCCGGTACGACACACCTATTTATTTCCATCTTGTTTAACTGTTCTAGCCATACGCTTCTCTAAGCTGTCCCCCATCCTACATGGTAGGGATCTATGGCTTCTATCTTGTTCTTTCATCAATCTACTCGATTGTGAAACTATATGCTCTTATGTATGCTGTGCAGCATCGTGTGCAAGATACATACTTAAAATACTGGAAAAGCATCATTTTAAATTCATTTTATCCATGCTGTAGGCAGAGTTGTACTTACCTGTCATCAGACAGTTTATACTCTCGCCTTCGTCACAATACAGGTACCTCCCTGTAATCATAATACATTTCGTTAACATTTACTCTTAGGTCACTGTGGTCATTAGTGATTAATAAAAACTCTATCGTTAGTGATACCGATCCTTGTTGGTACTAATTGCCCTCTTCTTAAGAATTTGATTTTCTAATCATTGTTAATTAATTTATTTACCCAATAAATTAATTAACATCGCTCTTAGGTCACTCTATCGTTAGGAACTAATAAACTTATCGTTGTGTGGTACCGATGCCTATCGGTACCCAACTGCTCTACTTTGGGAAATTTGATATCTAATTTTTAATCGTGCTTGATTAATTTGTCTACTTGACAAATTAATCACTGTCTCTCACTATCCCATTCAGACTTGGTCCTTGACTGGCTAACCGACCAGTCAACTGACTGAATACCTCCCGTATGACCATTTAGCTTGTCGGGTTACCGTTACCGATGTAATCACCCCAAATTTTATACTTAGATCACACCCGCCCCTCGGGTGGCACTATTCTGATCTAGGGTCATTTTCTTACATTTCGAGATTTCTAATTGGGCGGTTCACTAATCCTGTAAACGTCCGTCCTTCTTTCCCGGACCTAGGTCATCGAGGGGGCTCAGGTTTCCATCCCGATCACATTTTCACCCCTCGTTTCCTAAAACACCCCTTTGTGCCATTTTAGAAATTTCGGCAGCATTTCTGCTTAATTTTTGGGTTTCCGGCGTTTAGGAAACGCCTCAAAACCATCTAACCTATTCTAACCTGCCACGTACTAAACCAGAGGCCTAATTTTTACGCAAAAGCTCCGCTTTTTACGTAAAAATATTCACATTTGCTCAAATTCTCTTTTTCGACATTTCATCCCTTTTTTTTTACAATTCCTCAAGTTAGTAAACCATAATTCATACATAATTATTTCTAATAATAAATTGAGGAATCAAGGGATCAAAACCACTACCAAAATCGTTCCCGTCGGCGGTCGGATGAACCGTTCGATCTCGATCGCATAATCTTTGAATCATCGTCCTTCACTTTTGAAACTCCGGTTTGCAAATCCGATGCCGCGGATGTGTCCGGAACGTCGAAAATAGGCCAACGGGCCATTCTTCAATTTTCGGTCTCCGGGTCGCCGTTGACAGGCGTTGACCGCCGTTGACCGGCGTTGACCACGGCGGCGATGGGAGTGGCGACCACCATCTTGAAGAGCTCGACGAGAGGAACCCATTGGTGGTGTCAATTTCACCAATCGAGGCTCCTATCACCGGAAATCGGCCCTCGAAAAGTCGACGACGGCGGCGGTGTTGGATCTTCATTTTCTGGCGTTGTTGCCCAAAATTGATTTGGGGCTTTTGATCTACGTGTTGTTCTGAGCATTTTGATACCGACCTTGCAACTCAACTCCGCCGGAATAGCGACATTCGACAGCGGCGATGGCGATGGCGACGGTGAACCTTGGGCGGCGCGATCCGGCAGCTGTTGACGTGAAATGAAGCCTGGGTTTTGTTCTACTCTTCACCACGAATCCATTGGGACCAGAATCATGGCATTTGGAGGTCGGACGGCGAAGATACGGCGGTTTGAAAAATTCGGCCACCGGCGGCTTTAGACGGTGCGTGCGGCGTGCTCCGGCGTTGGTTCGGTCGACTCGGCCCACCGTTGGAATCAGCTCGTCGAGAGCTTTCCAATGGTGCCGGCGGTGTCGAAAACGGAGGTCGGATTCGACTGATGGTTACTGTTCATCCTCGTGTGGTGTTGGGGGAGGAAATGGGATTTGGAAAAATTATGGGAGCTATTTTTCAATAGTCCCAAAAATTCCGTCCTTTTATACTAATTTTTTGAAAAATTTTAAGATAGGCTATACTGACTAATTTGGGCGTACTGAACCCAAATATATCAGTTTGATCTTCATTCAAGGTCGTCTCGACCAGTTTCCCGATACTGCATGGTTCCCGATCAAAAATTACTTTTTGTGCTCAAATGACTAATTTGAGCATTCTGATTCCAAATATATCAGTTTTATATCAAGAAAAGGTCATCTTGACCAATTTCTTGATACTGTGGTTAGGCCTACACTGTGTTGACACTGTGCATGCATAACGAGGCGTTTTCGCGTGAAATTTCAAACACAGTCTCTCTTGACTAATTTGGACGTGCTGATTTCAAATTTATCAGTTTTACGTCCATCTGCGGTCTTCTAGACAGTTTTCGAGATCTGTATGACCCTGTCTCGAAAAACATGTCAGGTGCCCGATTGACTAATTTGGGCGTCCTGAGTCTAATTATATCAGTTTCGGGGTGAGAAAAGGTCGTCTTGACTCTCATCCCGATACTGTGTATCTTTTAAACAAAATCTACATTTTGTGCTCACTTGACCAGATTGAACCTGCTGACTATTAATATGTCAATTTTATGCCAGATTAAGGCCGTCTTGGCCACTAACCTAACACTGCGTTTCTCACTATTCACTAATCACTATTCACTGTTCACTTTTCACTATCTGACTGACTAATCTGAGCGCTCTGACTTTGATTTTGTCAGTCTTTGGGCGAGAAGAGGTCATCTAGACCGCTTTCCTCGATACTGTACATCTATTAGGGCAATTATCACTGCTGCGCTCAGATGACCAGTCTGAGCATACTGATGACTAGCTCATCGGTTCTGTATCATGAAATGGTCGTCTAGACCGGTTTCTTGATATTGCGTGTCTCAACGCATACTCACATAATAGGGTGGACCGATTTCACTGTCGGTTGCCCCTTTCACTGCATGAATAGTAATTAAACGTTACTATTCTCATTTAATTCATTCAACTGAAAAGCACACTGTGTTTATTAACTTAATTACATCATTACATAGTAATTAAGTTTCATAATTCATGAGAGTCATTACAGTGGCTCTCGGATCATTACACAGCCTTCTACACGGACTCTTACACGTGCGTGTGCAACGCAACACGGGCGTGTACATTTCAGACACGGGCATGTACTAGTTGAGACTACTCAACACGGCCATGTCTTTGAAATACCTTCATCTATCTGAGCGGTACACAGCCTCTTACACAATCGTGCACTTGACCGTGTTTCTTAAATTTGCACTAAAAGACATTAAATTATGTCCATTTTATTCCTTTGTGACTTATTACATGGTAAGTAGGTGCCATGAAAATGGCGGTCATTACAGTTGACCGGTGGTTGATGGTGGCGACGGTGGCAAATGAGCAGCCCATCTTGAAGAACTCGATGAGAGGAATCCATTGGTGGCCTCAATTTCATGTTTGGAGGCCCCTATTGCCGGAAAATCCCCTCGAAAACCACGGTCACGGCGGCGACAGTGGAACTCCACCGTGCCGGACTTTTTTCCTGAAATTGGTTGAGGGCTTTTGCTCCTCTCAACCCTACGGTAATTTTTACACCAACGGCGTACTTTAACTCGGCCGAAATCGACGGTTTCGACGGTGGCTCCACGGTGGCGTTTCACCGAATTTGTCGAAGCTTGGGTGGTGCGATTCCGCCTGTGTTGAGGCAATTGGTGGCATGGGTTTTTCTCCTCTCTTCACCATGAAACTTTTGGGACCGGTTTCGTGGCAAACGGTGGCCAGACGGCAGAGATACGGCCGCTTGAAATTCACGGCTCTGGCGAGCTTCGGGCGGCACGTGCGGCAGCATGTGGTGGCGGTTCCGTCGAGTCGATCCACCGTTGGACTCAGCTCATTGAGAGCTTTTCGATGACACCGGCGGTGTCGAAAATGGACACCGTTACCGATGGTCGGTTACTGTTCATTTTCGTGTAAGGGGAAGAAAGAGAAAATGAGAGAAAGTTATGGGCTTATTTTTGAAATTTCTGATTTTTCGCCCTTTATATACATTTTCACCCAAAATTTTAACATGGGCTATCCTGACTAATTTGAGCTTCCTGAATCCAAATATATCAGTTTTATTTTCATCTGAGGTCATCTTGATCAGTTTATGTTACTGTGAATTCTCGGTCAAAAATTACCTTTGTGCTCAATTAGCTAATTTAAGCATACAAATAGGCTATACTGACTAATTTGGATGTGTTGAATCCAAATTTATCAATTTCAACTTCATTCGAGGTCATCTCGACCAGTTTTCGGGATCTGTGTGATCCCGTCTCGAAAAATGTGTCAAGTGCCTGATTAACTAATTTGGGCATCCTGAGTCTAAATATATCAGTTTCAGGCCAAGAAAATGTCGTCTTGACCCTTATCCCGATACTGCATACCTCCCAACAAAATCTACATTTTGTTCTCAATTGACTAATTTTGAGCATTCTGATTCTAAATATATCAGTTTCATATCAAGAAAATGTCATTTTAACAAATTTCTTGATACTGCATATTTCCTGATCATCACAATTGGTGCGCTTGTCAGCCGTTTCTTTAACTCCTGGAAGCTTCTCTCGCATTCCATAGTCCACTCATACTTTCTCTCCTTACGTGTAAAAGCGGTAAAAGGTGCAGCTAAATGCGCGAATCCCTCTACAAATCTCCGATAATAGCCAGCTAACCCTAAGAAACTACGTATTTCTATCACGCTCTTGGGTGTAGGCTATTGGTTAATTGCATCTACCTTAATCGGATCTATTGCAATTCCTTTCTTGGATACAACATGTCTGAGGAAATATACTTTATCTAGCCAAAACTCACATTTCGAGAACTTGGCATACAGTTGATGCTTCCTTATCGTATAGAAAATGATCCTCAGATGCTCCTTGTGCTCCTCATGAGTCTTTGAGTATATAAGAATGTCATCAATGAATACAATGACAAACTTATCCAGATACTCCTTATAGATTCTATTCATCAAGTCCATGAACGCTGTTGGCGCATTTGTAAATCCGAATGGCATCACAAGGAACTCATAATGACCACAACGTGTCCTAAACGCTGTTTTAGGAATATCATTTTCTTTAATTCTTAGCTGGTGATATCCTGATCGTAAGTCGACCTTGGAAAATACCGCTGCACCTCTTAACTGGTCGAATAGGTCATCAATTCTAGGTAACGGATACCTATTTTTGATTGTAACCTTATTCATGTAATGACTGCCATTTTCATGGCACCTACTTACCATGTAATGTGGCGTCCCGCCCCTTGTGGAGATCATACAATACTATTACAGTTGAGCTTTATCGCTAACTGCGATAGATTGTACTCTCGTGGGTCGCCAGCTTATCTCTCTACTCTTTTTAAATCATGATGTTTTTGGGAAAATTTTTTTTTCTTTAAACATCATATAAAATCTTTTTCCACTAATTACTTTGTTGGCAAGTACAAAGTAATATAAATAACACAGTACTTTTGTAAAATATATATATAATTACAAAAGAACTGTTTCCCCCTTTTTTTTTTTCCTTTACTTTTATCGCTCAGCGGCAAGACTCTGGCAGTACCATATCCCTCGCCCAGTTATCCCATTTGACACGCGCCATCCCGTACGCCATCCAGTCAAACAAGCTACTGAGCTGGTCGCTTACCTGCAACATTAGCAAAAATGGTGAGCTACAGGCTCAGTAAGTTCAAACATGCAATAAATAAAATTTCTATGAATAGTACTATTCATCGTGAATAGTCGTTGACTACTATTCATATGTGAATAGTAATTTTGACCACTATTCATACGTGAATAGTAAGTTTGACCACAACACTGTCTCACACTAGTACATCTACCACGATGTTAGTGCTCTCACTAAACTGTCTTATGCTCAATTATGGCATAGTTTCAGTTTTAGGTCATTATCTTTATTTACGTTCTGGTTTTGAGCTCAGTTGGCAGTACCATTTAAGTGCGTATGACTGGGAGCGGTACATTAGTGCTGACCTCCACAGCCTTGATCTCATAGCCCCGAAGGCAAAATTTTACATGACTGGGAGCGGTACATCAGTGCTGACCTCCACAGCCTTATCTCATAGCCCCGAAGGCAAAATAGTACCTCCCTGTACGGAAGGCTGGTACGCCAGAAAGTGGTTTCATTACCGACTTTTTAACATTCTAACCCGGTGACTTCACATTGTCCCGTGGTTAGGAATGGTTCACATTTTAATTTTAGGTGAGTGAGTTTCATTAACCTCGCTCTAGTGCCCGAAGCACAATTAACCATGTGTCCCATTCTTATAGTGCCCGTAGCACATTTCGTCTCTCTCTCTATTCTATCATAGTGCCCGTAGCACATATGTACCTAACTTATAGTTAGTACATTTAAGTTAGCACAATATTGCTATATGTTGCAGACAGGTAAATGTCTGAACTTACCTTATCAGACTGTTCCCTTTCTCTCTCTTGGATCTTGAATCGCCTTCCTTGTAGGCCGATTTTGGGATCCTACAGACAAAACTATGTCTGTTAATTTCTTTCCCATTTATAGCTTTTATTTTTCATTAAAAAGCTTAAATAAAACCTATTTATAACTTTTTAGGTTTTATTTATTATTTTCACCATTTTCCCCCAACTTTTGCAAAATTACGATTTTGCCCCAATATTTTGGTAAAATTACAGTTTTGCCCCTGACGGAATTTTATTGATCCAGACTGCATTTTTGGCTCTCAGGAACTTTTCTGACTCTTTTCTAATCATTACCGGGTTCGTTTTTATTTTATTTCCACTTTTTGCTTTCCCGGCCCTCGGGAAGCACTATTCCGATCCTTACGTCGGTTTAGCGATTTTCTATCGTTTCGGAGTCTCAAATGGACGTTTCACTAGTATTTAAAACGTTCATTTAGACTTTCCCGACCTAGGTCTCCGAGGCTCGGGTTTTCCGTTCCCGACTCGGACCTTTATTTCATTTCCAAAAACGTCCCCCCTCAGGGTCGGTTTTTCAATCTCACACGCGTTTTTTCATTTTTAAGGGGACGGGTTACTATTCATGACCCACCCCTTAAATTTTTTTCCTTATTCAATTTTTCCGTTAGGGACTTGGGTTTCCGTCCCGGCCCTAACTTTTATTTTAAATTCCTATTTTACCCCGAATGCCGTTTTTGAAATTTCGGCAGCATTTCGGCGTAATTTTAAGGCTTCCGGCGTTAGGTACGCCTCGAACCGTATGTACCTGCCACGTACTATACCACAAGCCTATTTTATGTAAAAGTTTGGAAACTTTTACATAAAAGCCCACAAATTTCAAATTTCACATTATCACCCACATTACAAAATTTTTTCCACATTTTTACCCTTAATTTGGTTTCGGTTTTCACAACCAAACTGAACCAAATTTTGTCAAACTTTCACCATATTTTAGGCCATTCAATGTCATGTTTTTAACACATTTTCAAGCCCATTTTCAATGCATTTTCAACCAAATTCTTAGGGTTTTTATGCACTTATAACCCACGGCCTTATTAATGAAAATCATGCTCAACATTTTTGTTTCATGCTTTCCATTTTAATTTCATCATTTGCATATTAAAATGCATAATTCCAATCAACCAAATACCACATAAAACCAAGCAAAATTTTCTTCCAAACCATTAACAACCCCACGGCCATTTAATGGAATTCACACAAGAAATTTTTTTCAAACTTTCCACAATGAAATACAAGCTTTGTTCTTCACAAAATTAAGCTTAGAAAGCATATTAGCAATTAACCACAAAGTTTCCTCATTGGTTACCTAAGGTAACCCATGGATTTCCCCTTGAAAAACCAACCAAATTTCAGTTTTTCTTTACACAATTTGCATGGTTTTCTTCCTTATTACATCCTTAACAAAACCCAATATCAATTCAATGGAAAACAACCAAAAATTTTCCATCTTCCCATCACTATTCACCCACGGATTTCATTGAAAAAAACCATGAAAATTTCAAGTGCAAGGGAAGTTGCCTTGGTCTAATACTTCCTTTGTCTTCAATAAACACTTTGCCACTCTTTTTTGTGAAGAAATTTGAAGATATTGCTTGGTTCTCCTTGGTCCCTCACGTAGACACCATGGAAGAAAGACTTAGAAATTTTTCTTTGGTTTTTTACGTGAAAATGGACTTTGGCCTTTATGTCCCAAAATGTTGCCGACTTAATGCAACAAACAAGCCAATTAATTTGGCTCTAAACCAGTCAAAATTTGACATCTTTCCAAGCCATTTCTTTCCCCATTTTTCAAAAATTAAAAATGGTAATTTTTGGCCAAATCTTGGCCTTTAGATCAAAAGCTAAATGAATCATGGCCTTTCATTCTACCAACCACCTTAATTCTTTCCATTTATTAAATGGATTAATGATGTCATAAATACAAAAGTGAAAGTTGACTTTGACTTTCACTATTCACATTAATTCGACTACTTTTTGACCGATGCCGGTTCGAGCCGAAATTTTCCTGAAATCGTCCCGGCGTGTTCCTGAGGTCTCTTGTGCAGTCGGATCAATTTAATTTGCTTCCGTTTGATCAAAATCAATCTCGGAAGTTTACCGTCTTTTATTGGCTCGGTTAGGGTTTTCAATGCCGATTTTGCACCGTTTCACCCGTTTCAACTCAGTGAATTTTTCCAACACTGAATTCTTACTCGTCAGTATTGTTAGAACATTTTCATATATTCTAATCAATATAAATACATTTATTTCACTTTTTAAATAGTATAAATTGTTATATACATACAATTGTACATTTTCATCCGAGAATTGCCTGAATTTCCCGGTTGTCACATTCACCCCTCCTTATAAAATTTTCGTCCTCGAAAATTAGAACAAATGGGGATATAATTTCTTCATCTCGTCTTCTCGTTCCCACGTAGCTTCTTCAATATTGTGATTTTTCCACAAAATCTTCACTAGTGGGATCACCTTATTCCTCAGTACTTTCTCTTCACGAGCTAGTACTTGAATAGGCTGTTCCTCATATGTCAAATCCTCGTGGATTTGAATAGGCTCATGCTTCAACACATGGGACGGATCTGGTATATATTTTCTCAGCATCGACACATGAAATACATTATGCACTGCCGACAATTCTGGGGGTAGCGCTAATCTATAAGTGACCTTTCCAATGCGTTCGATAATTTCATAGGGCCCAATATATCTTGGACTCAGTTTCCCCTTCTTACCGAACCGCATAATCCCCTTCATAGGCGATACCTTGAGAAACACGAAGTCTCCTTCGTCAAACTCCAAGGATCTCCGCCTTTTATCCGCGTAGCTCTTTTGTCGGCTTTGCGTAATTTTCATTTGACGCTGAATTCTAACAACTGCATCGGAAGTCTCTTTTATGAAGTCTGTCTTATGCAACTGCTTTTCTCGCAAATCGTACCAATGTAATGGTGATCTGCACTTCCGTCCATACAAAGCCTCGTAAGGTGCCATGCCTATCGAAGCTTGGTAACTATTATTGTACGAGAATTCAATCAATGGTAGCTTCTCGTTCCAATTTCCCGCAAAATCCATAACACAAGATCGAAGCATGTCCTCTAACGTCTGAATTGTCCGCTCTGACTGCCCGTCTGTTTGCGGATGAAAAGCCGTACTGAGTCTCAATTCAGTACCCATGGCCTCTTGCACACACTTCCAGAAATTCGAAGTGAACCGTGCATCTCGATCTGATACAATGGATTTCGGTACTCCATGTAGTCTGACGACATGAGTTATGTACAGCTGAGCAAACTTTTCCAGCGAAAAAGTCATCTTGACAGCTATGAACCGTGCCGTCTTGGTCAGTCTGTCCACAATAACCCAAATGGCGTCATAACCTTCTCGGGTTTTTGGGAGTCCCACTACAAAATCCATCGTAATGTGTTCCCATTTCCATTCAGGAATCTCCAGTGGTTCCAATCTTCCTGCTGGATGTTTATGTTCCGCTTTAATTTTCTGACAGGTCATGCATCTACTCACGAATTTCGCTATATCGTTCTTCATCCCTTTCCACCAGAACTGTAACTTCAAGTCCTGATACATCTTGCTCGCTCCGGGATGAACCGAATATGGTGTCTCGTGGGCTTCTGACATGATCCGTCTTCTAAGTTCTTCATCAGCTGGAACATTTATCCTTCCTTGATAAAGGATTATTCCATCCTTGGAAATTCCTTCTTGAGCACTTGCCATCATTGGATCTCGCCTTTGAGCTTCCTTTATATCCTCAAATAGCGATGATTCCACTTGGAGTGCAGCTAATCTTCCAGATATCAGTTCCAAGTTCAAAGAATTTATCTCTTGCTGCAATGGCTTCGGAAGCCTGTTTATTGGTAGCTGGTGCGATATGGTAGACTTTCTACTTAAAGCATCCGCTACATGGTTGGCCTTCCCTGGATGGTATAGGATTTCATAATCATAATCCTTCACCAGTTCCAACCATCGTCTTTGCCGCATATTGAGCTCTTTTTGCGTGAAGAAATACTTCAGGCTTTGGTGATCAGTGAAAATCTGACATTGAGCTCCATAGAGATAGTGTCGCCAAATTTTAAGTGCGAACACTACTGTAGCGAGTTCAAGGTCATGCGTAGGATAATTCCTTTCATGCTCCTTTAATTGACGGGAAGCATAGGCAATCACCTTGCCATTTTGCATTAGGACTGCTCCCAATCCTATTTTCGATGCATCACTATAGATCACGAACTTCTCCCCTTCAGTGGGAAGCGTAAGGATTAGTGCGCTTGTCAGTCGCCTCTTTAACTCCTGGAAGCTTCTTTCGCATTCCATAGTCCACTCGTACTTCCTTTCCTTGTGTGTAAGAGCAGTAAGAGGTGCAGCTAGTCGCGCGAATCCCTCTACAAATCACCGATAATAACCAGCTTGTAATGACCGCCATTTTCATGGCACCTACTTACCATGTAATAAGTCATTAAGGAATAAAATGGACATAATTTAATGTCCTTTAGCAAATTTAAGAAACATGGTCAAGTACACGACCGTGTAAGAGGCTGTGTACCGCTCAGATAGATGAATGTATTTCAAAGACATGGCCGTGTTGAGTAGTCTCAATTAGTACATGCTCGTGTCTGAAATGTACACGCCCGTGTTGCGTTGCACACGCACGTGTAAGAGTCTGTGTAGAAGGCTGTGTAATGAGCCGAGAGCTACTGTAATGACTCTCATGAATTATGAAACTTAATTACTATGTAATGATGTAATTAAGTTAATAAGCACAGTGTGCTTTTCAGTTGAATGAATTAAACAGGAATAGTAACGTTTAATTACTATTCATGCAATGAAAGGGGTAATCGACAGTGAAATCGGTCCACCCTATTATGTGAGTATGCGTTGAGACACGCAATATCAAGAAACCGGTCTAGACGACCATTTCATGATACAGAATTGATGAGCTAGTCATCAGTACGCTCAGACTGGTCATCTGAGCGCAGCAGTGATAATTGCCCTAATAGATGTACAGTATCGAGAAAAGTGGTCTAGATGACCTCTTCTCGCTCATAGACTGACAAAATCAAAGTCAGAACGCTCAGATTAGTCAGTCAGATAGTGAATAGTGATTAGTGAACAGTGAATAGTGAATAGTGAGTAGTGAGAAACGCAGTGTCAGGTTAGTGGCCAAGACGGCCTTAATCTGGCATAAAACTGATATATTAATAGTCAGCAGGCTCAATCTGGTCAATTGAGCATAAAATGTAGATTTTGTTTAAGGGATACGCAGTATCGGGATGAGGGTCAAGACGACATTTTCTCGCCCCGAAACTGATATATTTAGACTCAGGACGCCCAAATTAGTCAATCGGGCACCTGACACGTTTTTCGAGACAGGATCATGCAGATCCCGAAAACTGGTCCAGAAGACCTCAGATGGACGTAAAACTGATAAATTTGAAATCAGCACGTCCAAATTAGTCAAGAGAGACTGTGTTTGAAATTTCACGCGAAAATGCCTCGTTATGCGTGCACAGTGTCAACACAGTGTAGGCCTAACCACAGTATCAAGAAATTGATCAAGATGACCTCTTCTTGATATAAAACTGATATATTTGGAATCAGAATGCTCAAATTAGTCATTTGAGCACAAAAAGTAATTTTTGACCGAGAACCATACAGTATCGGGAAACTGGTCGAGACGACCTCGGATGAAGATAAAACTGATATATTTGGGTTCAGCACGCCCAAATTAGTCAGTATAGCCTATCTTAAAATTTTTCAAAAAAATTAGTATAAAGAAGGAAATTTTGGGGATTATAGAAAAATAGCCCCCATATTTTTCCAAATCACATTTTCTCCCTCCCATACCACACGAAGATGAACAGTGACCAACTATCGAATCCGGCCTCCGTTTTTGACACCGCCGGCACCATTGGAAAGCTCTCGACGAGCTGATTCCAACGGTGGGCCGAGTCGACCGAACCGATGCCGGACCACGCCGCACGCGCCGCCCAAAGCCGCCGGTGGCCGAATTTTTCAAACCGCCGTATCTCCGCCGTCCGACGTCCAAATGCCACGATTCCGGTCCCAATGGATTCGTGGTGAAGAGTAGAACAAAACCCAGGCTTCATTTCACATCAACAGCCGCCGAATCGCGCCGCCCCAGGTTCGCCGTCGCCGTCGCCATCGCCGCCGTCGGATCTCGCTATTCCGGCGGAGTTGAGTTGCAAGGTCGGTGTCAAAATGCTCAGAACAACACGTAGATTAAAAGCCCCAAATCAATTTTGGGCAACAACGCCGGAAAAATGAAGATCCAATGCCGCCGCCGTCGCCGACTTTTCGAGAGCTGATTTCCGGTGATAGGAGCCTCGATTCGTGAAATTGACACCACCAATGGGTTCCTCTCGTCGAGCTCTTCAAGATGGTGGTCGCCACTTCCATCGCCGCCGTGGTCAACGCCGGTCAACGGCCGGTCAACGCCGGTCAACGCCGGTCAACGGTGACCGGGAGACCGAAAATTGAAGAATGGCCCGTTGGCCTATTTTCGACGTTTCGGACACATCCGCGGCATCGGATTTGCAAACCGGAGTTTCAAAAGTGAAGAACGACGATTCAAAGATTGCGCGGTCGAGACCGAACAGTTCGTCCGACTGCCGACGGGAACGATTTTGGTAGTAGTGTTGATCTACTTATTCCTCAATTTAATATTGGAAATAATTATGTATTAATTATGGTTTACTGACTTGAGGAATTGTAAGAAAAAAGGGTGAAATATCGAAAAAGAGAATGTGAGAAAATGTGAATATTTTTACGTAAAAAGCGGAGCTTTTACGTAAAAATTAGGCCTCTGGTTTAGTACGTGGCAGGTTAGAATAGGTTAGATGGTTTTGAGGCGTTTCCTAAACGCCGGAAACCCAAAAATTAAGCGGAAATGCTGCCGAAATTTCTAAAACGGCACAAAGGGGTATTTTAGGAAACGAGGGCTGAAAATGTGATCGGGATGGAAACCCGAGCTCCCTCGATGACCTAGGTCCGGGAAAGAAGGATGGACGTTGTGAGGATTAGTGAACCGCCCCATTAGAAATTTCGTAATGTAAGAAAACGACCCCTATGTCAGAATAGTGCCACCCGAGGGACGGGTATGATCTAAGTATAAAATTTAGGGCGATTACATCGGTAACGGTAATCCGACAGGCTAAATGGTCATACGGGAGGTATTCAGTCAGTTGACTGGTCGGTTAGCTAGTCAAGGACTAAGTCCGAATGGGATAGTGAGAGACAGTGATTAATTTGTCAAGTAGACAAATTAATCAAGCACGATTAAAAATTAGATATCAAATTTCCCAAGGTAGAGCAGTTGGGTACCGATAGGCATCGGTACCGCACAACGATAAGTTTATTAGTTCCTAACGATAGAGTGACCTAAGAGCGATGTTAATTAATTTATTGGGTAAATAAATTAATTAACAATGATTAGAAAATCAAATTCTTAAGAGAAGGGCAATTAGTACCGATAAGGATCGGTATCACTAACGATAGAGTTTTATTAGTCACTAATGACCACAGTGACCTAAGAGTAAATGTTAACGAATTGCATTATGATTACAGGGAGGTACCTGTATTGTGACGAAGGCGAGAGTATAAACTGTCTGCTGACAGGTAAGTACAACTCCGCCTACAGCATGGATAAAATGAATTTAAAATGATGCTTTTCCAGTATTTTAAGTATGTATCTTGCACACGATGCTGCACAGCATACATAAGAGCATATAGTTTCACAATCGAGTAGATTGATGAAAGAACAAGATAGAAGCCATAGATCCCTACCGCGTAGGATTTGGGGACAGCTTAGAGAAGCGTATGGCTAGAACAGTTAAACAAGATGGAAATAAATAGGTGTGTCGTACCGGCTCCTTCAGTCGAAGGGGTTTCCAGTTAAAGAAAGTTCAGGCCACAAGTTGAGCATCAGTTGATGGCTCTTCGGCATTAGTTGACCTCGGGCGTTACCGTTGGTCTGCGCGCACACGGTACTGACACATGGGCCCTAAATAGACAAGAAAAGAAAAGAAAAGTTTGAAGCATAAATGAACATAACCGGATCATGCATTAGTTATAGTTCGCTATGCTTTCTTTTTCAGTAGAGTGCATACAGTACACGATGCTTCTGTCATGCATAAAGTATGTGAAGTTTTATATTCAGTGTTATGACATGTTATGTGATGACATGATATGTGAGCTGATATGTGATATGCTTATATGATATCTGATTTATTAAGTGATATATGTCATGCCTATGATTTTACGTATGTGCTATGTTTTAAACATGTTTTGCGGTTAACATGTTGTACTTACTGGGCGTAAAGCTCACGGAGTGTGTTCATGCTGTAGGTAAGCATCCTATAGCGTAAACATCAAGGGACGATGATGATGGCGGAGGTGGATGTGAGGATGAGGTTATGGATACACCGCGAGTATTCTTCCGCACAGTATGAGTAAATAATATTTTGAATGGTGACAGTTAAATAGTATTTTGAATAGTAAAGGTTAAATGGTATTTTGGAACAGTAAACAGTATATGTACGAGTAGTATATTTAAATAGTATCTGGTGAATAGTAATCAGATAAACATGTATATAATTATGTATGTATAATTGAAATCCTTATGTTTTTCAAATTCCGCATTTTAATAGTATGCGTACGTGAATAGTAAATACGTACGTGTATATAAAAAAAAAAAAATCCCTCTAAATTTATAGTCTTAAATTCAGCAAGTTTAAGTATCGTCTTTAAAGAAGCAAGTAATAGAGTTTACAGTGACGGTCCGGGCCGCTGAGGGCACGGGGCGTCACAGTTGGTATCAGAGCGGTTTCCTGCCATCCTACCTCACATCGCCACATGCCTGCCTCATCTGTCCAAGTAAGTTAGTTTTATATTTTTAGTCAGTAAATGTTTCTCTATTGAAGATAACATTTTATAGTAATGAGACGACGAAATCTATGATGGCGAGGACAAGATGAAAAGATGCTGAGATCATTATACGAAAAATCACGACCGTGCAGTGCTAGAGAACTGTTTAGAGAAAGAGCATGGATTGCTACCCGAGTTGTACTGATCTTCAAGGCTAGTTGTCCACTAAGTTTCGAGTGGCAAACAGTACTCCTGCACTCCATGAGAATGTGAGGACTGGTTTCACGTTATCAAAGTGATTCCCTGATTGTACGCCATTGACCAGGATAACTGAGTCCTGTTAGCTGTTGATATCTCTCAGGAAGATACTCTCGTGTGTATCGGGATCCTTATGACCAGGATGAGCTCTTAACTGTGTCGAGTTTCGCCATACCACGATCGAGCCAATCTCTGAGAGCAGTCCAGCATCAGCCTCAGTTTTTCCTTATGGGCAAGCAGGGAGTGAAACCGCCTAAGTTCCCTAGAGTTATGGATATACGAGAATTTGTTCATCGGACTGAAAGACTGCAGCTGATGTCCGACGATACAGTTCTAACGTATGCTGTTCGCTACAAGGAACCGATATGGACTTCTACAATACATGCCGAGACAAAAGTGGATCAAGATAGGAGAAGACCCAAAGAGAGAAAGAGACCTTGCCAAACAGAATTAGTAGAGCGATCAAGTACGTCTAGCAAGCCTTATTAAGGAGATAGTGAACGCCGAGAGAAAAGTGCTTAACCCCGGGAACTCTACGCAAGCCCAAGGCATTATAGCAGCCGCCATTATGGAGGGTGACCCGGTAGAACCAGCACCCCAACTGGCCGATGAAGAGTTCATGGCCGAGCACCAGCCAGAAGTACACGAGGGCAATAGGGAGCCAATGGAGAACCCCGAACCAGCCCGTATGTCTCCCGAACACCCCATGGAAGAGGAAGATGACAAGACTCTTTCCGATGCCCATCCCGACGATGAGGGAGAGGAGATCCCCAACTGCTTTAGTAATGACGAAGTCATCATAGCCAGCGATGACGAGATCAGTTTCAGTTGAGAAGAAGAGGAGAACCCAGAGGAGTACTCACTCAGCGATAGTGACGATGAGGAGATGCCTGATACTGAATCAGGATTGTCCTTCCAATAGTAGTAACCCTTCTGCGGGAATGTTAGTTATGAAAATATATAGAGGGAAGCAGCAGCTCTCCCCCGTCAGTTGTAGCATAATGTACTTGTTGGGATCGTATAGGGGAAGTGTGTGTCACTCCCACTGAACTAGAATCTTGAATATATGTATATATATTATGTGAAATATATTATGAGATAAGTAGTAAAGCTTTGCCCTAGGGGCCAGATATAATATTTTTTCCACAGTGTGAGTATGATATGACAGAAAGTGCAGGACGAATCCTAGCACTCAGACGATGTCCCAATACAATGCGGTAATTGTATTGAACACACAGTATGAGAGAAAGAAAGGTGGATATAATGTGTATATTTATATCCATAATGTTTAAATAAGATTGTTAAGTAAGAAAGAAAACGATATGTGATACGAGTCCCAAATACAGAATTTAAGAGACTTATATTTTCCTTTCCCACTGTACGATAGGGTTACATAGGAAAACATAGCAAGAACAAGAGCTTAGTTAAATCCAGCATCCCGAGAGGATGAGTTGATAGCACAGATTGTAGCCATGCGAGAGATAATGGAGAACCAGCAGCGGGAGCTAAACCAGCTTAGAGAGCAGTTGGGCCAGCAACCCCAGGCACCACAGTCAGTAGAGACGCCAGCACAGGAGGCTCCAGCAGCCCAAGAAACTCTTAGGGAGCAAGCAGCTCCTCCAGCCCAGGAGGCACTAGCGCCTATAGTAATGGCTACTCTCATAGCAGCAATTGTTTTTTTTTTGCCAATCCCTAGGGAAGGTGACTTGCATGAGAGATTCCGACGCATGAAAGCGTTAGAATTCTTAGGAATCACCAACCCTATAGAGGCCGATGATTGGCTAACGGATATCCAAGTAATCTTGGATTTTATAGGGTTAACAGATAGAGAGAGAAAGTGATGTACGCATCCTTCACCCTACGCAATGAAGCGCGTTAGTGGTGGAAGATGGTAACCATTAGGAGGAACGTTAAAGAGATGACCTGGAGCGATTTCATTGAGGAATTCGAGGAGATGTACTTCAACGAGGAAGCATTAGTAGCGCAGTAATACGAGTTCGACAACCTGCACCAAGGTAGTATGACTGTTATGGAGGTAGTCAAGAAGTTTGAGCAGTTGGCTCAACTTTGTCCAGATTTGGTACCGACCAAAAGGAGAGAGTCAGACGAATGCTGAAGATGTTCAGAACGGAAATCACAGTTTAGGTCTGTAGCGGAAGCCACGGACCAGCGGCACTAGCAGAATGTGTCAGCAAGATTATCTGAGCTGAGTACTAGTCGGCTCAGGATAAGGAGCGAAAGGCGCAGAATTTTAAGGCACGAAAGGAGGAGAAAACGCAAGCTGAGCAGGCTCAGGGGAAGTAAAACCCCGAGTTACAACACAGAGGACAGAATGTGGGAACCGGCCAGAATAGTAGGCATTCCCATAATAACAACAAGAGAAAAGGGGAATTAAGGCAATCAAGATTCACAGGAGAATTTCCCCCAGAAGAGAAACGACCAGGAAGGAAATGATAGCCAACTCGACGTGCACGAAATGCGGAAAGAGGCACTCAGGAGAATGTAAGCAAGGAGTAAGTGGTTGTTTCATCTGTGGCAAGAAAGGCCACTATGCCAAAAAAAAAAAAAGGCTTAGGACACAACGTTGTCATAAACTGTTGAAGGCGAAAAATCATTTTCGAACCAATCGGATGTGAAAAGTTCATCTACAAGGGTTTGTCGCCAGAGCAACCAAAGACGATGATATCAGCAGTGAAGGCTCGCGAGATACAATCCAGTGGATGCACGGACTTCCTAGTATACGTAGCAGATAAGACTCAAGGAATAGAGATAGGACCCGACAACGTACCGATAGTCAGGGAATTCATGGAGATATTTCTAGAAGATCTTGCAGGACTCCAACCAGAGCGCAGGATCTCGTTCGAGACTGAACGTCTACTAGAATCAGCCCCATCTTTGAGGCCCCCTACAGAATAGGCCCTATAGAGCTAAAGGAGCTCCAAGCCCAGCTAAAGTACTAAATAGATAAGGGATTCATGCGATAGAGCTATTCACCCTGGAGAGCACCCATACCATTCGTGAAGAAGAAAGATGGACCACTGAGAATGTGCATCGACTACAGAGAGTTGAACAGGGTTACGATTAAGAATAAGCATCTGTTGCCGCGAGTTAACGATCTATTTGATCAGCTCCAAGACGCTGTAGTGTTCTCGAAGATCGATCTACATCCCGAGTACCATCAACTACAAATCAGGAATGAAGATGTACCCAAAACAGCATTTCAAATGTGGTATGGACATTACGAGTTTCTGTTCATGTCACTCAGATTAACGGACGCACCAGCAACTTTCATGAACTGGATGAACCGCATGTTTAAGGACTATTTGGATAAGTTTGTCATTGGGTTCATCGATGACATACTTATACACTCTAAGACGAAGGAAGAGCACGAAGAGCACTTAATTATCATTTTGCGCATGCAACAGGACCATCAGTTATACACCAAGTTCTCCAAGTACGAGTTTTGGTTGGAGAAGGTCCATTTCCTAGACCACGTAGACCCCAAGGAAGGAGTATCCGTGGACCTGGCGAAAATTGATGCAGTTAGCACGTGGCCAGCTCAGAGGAACGAAACGGGAATTCACAGTTTCTTTAAACTAACAGGATGTTACCTACACTTAGTCGAAGGCTACTCAAAGTTAGCTGCTCCGCTCACAGCGCTCACCAAGAAGGGAAAGAGGTATAAGTGAATCGATAAGTGTGAGGAAAGCTTTCAAGAGCTAAGATGAAGACTCATAAGCACTCCAATGCTGACCATTTCAAATGTTGGTCAGGGAAGCTTTGTGATTTATAGCGCCACATCTAAAACCAAGTTGGAAACTGTGTTGATGTAGAGTGGTAGAGTAGTCGCGTATGCTTCACGACAACTCAAAAAACCTTGAGAAGAGCTACCCAACGCGTGATCTGGAGCTAGTAGCGATAGTTTTTACGATAAAAACATGGAGGCACTACCTGTACGGAGTCACGTGCGAGATTTACATCGACCACTAGAGTCTCAAATGTATCTTCACGCAGAAAGAGCTCAACATGAGGCAGCGTAGATGGCTAGAGTTGGTAAGGATTACGACCGTGAGATCCTATACCATCCAGGGAAAGCCAATAAGGTGGCCGATACGCAGAGTCAGAAGCATATTACTATGCCTATGGCTATTAGTGCCTTGTCAAGAGCGCTACAAAGGAGTTATGCGACAGCAAGATCAAGATTTTGATAGGGGGATTGTCTAACATGACCCTCCAATCGACGCTCCAAGAAGAGATCAAGATCGGTCAAGATTTTGATTTGTCCCTGCTCAAGTCCAAAAAGGAAGCTATAGAGGACAAGGATTCAGAGTTTAAGATCCTTAAGGACGACATACTCTACTACAGAGATAGAGTATGTGTTCTAAAAGATGAAGAACTCAAGAAGCGAATCCTTTTGGAACCTTACGAGACGTCATATTCCGTACATCCGGTAGCGAATAAGATGTACAAGTACCTAAAGGAAAGCTTTTGGTGGCTTGGAATGAAGAATGACATTGTCGAGTTCGTCGCCAGATGCCTTACGTGCCAGAAGGTTAAGGTAGATCACCAGCGCTCAGCAGGATAATCGTAGGAAATTAAGTTACCCGAGTGGAAATGGGACCAGATTACGATGAATTTCGTAATCGGATTGCCGAAGACGTCAAACGATAATGATGCAATCTGGGTGATTGTAGAAAAACTGATGAAATCAGTTAGATTTTTAGCAATGAAAGTTAGCTACTCGGTGGAACGACCAGTAGAAATCTATGCGGCACAGTTCGTGAAATGGCACGGAATACCAGAGTCGATCGTCTCAGATCGTAGTGGACGCTTTACCTCCAGATTTTGGCGAGGTGTTCAAGCCGCATTACGGTCCAAGTGAGAGTTCAGCATAGCATTTCATCCTCAGACCGACAGTTAGTCTGAGAGGACCATACAGATGTTAGAGGACATGTTGAGACCTGCGTCCTAGACTTCAAAGGAAATTGATATCAGAAGCTACCATTGAGCGAGTTCTCGTACAACAGCAACTATCATTCCTCGATAGGAATGGCACCGTACGAGACACTCTGTGGAAAGAAATGCAGATCTCTGGCTCATTAGTACGAGTTTGGAGAGAAACGAGTAGTTAGCTCGGACATCATCAAGAATACCATGTCAGACGTGAAGCTGATACGAGAAACGTTAGATACAGCGCACAGTCGACCGAAGAATTTTGATGATAAGCGCCGTAGACCCCTCAAGTTTCAAGTAGGAGATTCGGTCTTTTTCAAGGCGGCACCCATGAAAGGGGTGATGCGCATTGAAAATAAAAGAAAGCTCAGTCCTAGGTACATAGGACCCTTGAGATAATAGAGAAAGTCGGGAAGGTGGCTTATAGACTAGCACTTCCTCCCGAGTTAGTTACAGTGCACAATGTCTTTCACGTTTTGATGTTAAAGAAGTACGTGCCAAACAGCTCCCATGTTCTTAGCCAAGAATCCGTTGTAGTATACGCTGATCCGACGTACGAGGAGAGACTCGTGCAGATCTTAGTTAGAAAGGAGAAAGTACTTAGGAATGAAGTATACCGCTAGTAAAAGTGTTGTGGCAGAATCATAGTGTTGAGGAAGCCACATGAGAATGGGAAGAAGACATGAGAAGAGACTTCCCGGAATTATTCTAATTTTCGAGGACGAAAATTTTGTAAGGGGGGTAGGTTGTAATGACCGCCATTTTCATGGCACCTACTTACCATGTAATAAGTCATTAAGGAATAAAATGGACATAATTTAATGTCCTTTAGCAAATTTAAGAAACATGGTCAAGTACACGACCGTGTAAGAGGCTGTGTACCGCTCAGATAGATGAATGTATTTCAAAGACATGGCCGTGTTGAGTAGTCTCAATTAGTACATGCTCGTGTCTGAAATGTACACGCCCGTGTTGCGTTGCACACGCACGTGTAAGAGTCTGTGTAGAAGGCTGTGTAATGAGCCGAGAGCCACTGTAATGACTCTCATGAATTATGAAACTTAATTACTATGTAATGATGTAATTAAGTTAATAAGCACAGTGTGCTTTTCAGTTGAATGAATTAAACAGGAATAGTAACGTTTAATTACTATTCATGCAATGAAAGGGGTAATCGACAGTGAAATCGGTCCACCCTATTATGTGAGTATGCGTTGAGACACGCAATATCAAGAAACCGGTCTAGACGACCATTTCATGATACAGAATTGATGAGCTAGTCATCAGTACGCTCAGACTGGTCATCTGAGCGCAGCAGTGATAATTGCCCTAATAGATGTACAGTATCGAGAAAAGTGGTCTAGATGACCTCTTCTCGCTCATAGACTGACAAAATCAAAGTCAGAACGCTCAGATTAGTCAGTCAGATAGTGAATAGTGATTAGTGAACAGTGAATAGTGAATAGTGAGTAGTGAGAAACGCAGTGTCAGGTTAGTGGCCAAGACGGCCTTAATCTGGCATAAAACTGATATATTAATAGTCAGCAGGCTCAATCTGGTCAATTGAGCATAAAATGTAGATTTTGTTTAAGGGATACGCAGTATCGGGATGAGGGTCAAGACGACATTTTCTCGCCCCGAAACTGATATATTTAGACTCAGGACGCCCAAATTAGTCAATCGGGCACCTGACACGTTTTTCGAGACAGGATCATGCAGATCCCGAAAACTGGTCCAGAAGACCTCAGATGGACGTAAAACTGATAAATTTGAAATCAGCACGTCCAAATTAGTCAAGAGAGACTGTGTTTGAAATTTCACGCGAAAATGCCTCGTTATGCGTGCACAGTGTCAACACAGTGTAGGCCTAACCACAGTATCAAGAAATTGATCAAGATGACCTCTTCTTGATATAAAACTGATATATTTGGAATCAGAATGCTCAAATTAGTCATTTGAGCACAAAAAGTAATTTTTGACCGAGAACCATACAGTATCGGGAAACTGGTCGAGACGACCTCGGATGAAGATAAAACTGATATATTTGGGTTCAGCACGCCCAAATTAGTCAGTATAGCCTATCTTAAAATTTTTCAAAAAAATTAGTATAAAGAAGGAAATTTTGGGGATTATAGAAAAATAGCCCCCATATTTTTCCAAATCACATTTTCTCCCTCCCATACCACACGAAGATGAACAGTGACCAACTATCGAATCCGGCCTCCGTTTTTGACACCGCCGGCACCATTGGAAAGCTCTCGACGAGCTGATTCCAACGGTGGGCCGAGTCGACCGAACCGATGCCGGACCACGCCGCACGCGCCGCCCAAAGCCGCCGGTGGCCGAATTTTTCAAACCGCCGTATCTCCGCCGTCCGACGTCCAAATGCCACGATTCCGGTCCCAATGGATTCGTGGTGAAGAGTAGAACAAAACCCAGGCTTCATTTCACATCAACAGCCGCCGAATCGCGCCGCCCCAGGTTCGCCGTCGCCGTCGCCATCGCCGCCGTCGGATCTCGCTATTCCGGCGGAGTTGAGTTGCAAGGTCGGTGTCAAAATGCTCAGAACAACACGTAGATTAAAAGCCCCAAATCAATTTTGGGCAACAACGCCGGAAAAATGAAGATCCAATGCCGCCGCCGTCGCCGACTTTTCGAGAGCTGATTTCCGGTGATAGGAGCCTCGATTCGTGAAATTAACACCACCAATGGGTTCCTCTCGTCGAGCTCTTCAAGATGGTGGTCGCCACTTCCATCGCCGCCGTGGTCAACGCCGGTCAACGGCCGGTCAACGCCGGTCAACGACGGTCAACGCCGGTCAACGGTGACCGGGAGACCGAAAATTGAAGAATGGCCCGTTGGCCTATTTTCGACGTTTCGGACACATCCGCGGCATCGGATTTGCAAACCGGAGTTTCAAAAGTGAAGAACGACGATTCAAAGATTGCGCGGTCGAGACCGAACAGTTCGTCCGACTGCCGACGGGAACGATTTTGGTAGTAGTGTTGATCTACTTATTCCTCAATTTAATATTGGAAATAATTATGTATTAATTATGGTTTACTGACTTGAGGAATTGTAAGAAAAAAGGGTGAAATATCGAAAAAGAGAATGTGAGAAAATGTGAATATTTTTACGTAAAAAGCGGAGCTTTTACGTAAAAATTAGGCCTCTGGTTTAGTACGTGGCAGGTTAGAATAGGTTAGATGGTTTTGAGGCGTTTCCTAAACGCCGGAAACCCAAAAATTAAGCGGAAATGCTGCCGAAATTTCTAAAACGGCACAAAGGGGTATTTTAGGAAACGAGGGCTGAAAATGTGATCGGGATGGAAACCCGAGCTCCCTCGATGACCTAGGTCCGGGAAAGAAGGATGGACGTTGTGAGGATTAGTGAACCGCCCCATTAGAAATTTCGTAATGTAAGAAAACGACCCCTATGTCAGAATAGTGCCACCCGAGGGACGGGTATGATCTAAGTATAAAATTTAGGGCGATTACATCGGTAACGGTAATCCGACAGGCTAAATGGTCATACGGGAGGTATTCAGTCAGTTGACTGGTCGGTTAGCTAGTCAAGGACTAAGTCCGAATGGGATAGTGAGAGACAGTGATTAATTTGTCAAGTAGACAAATTAATCAAGCACGATTAAAAATTAGATATCAAATTTCCCAAGGTAGAGCAGTTGGGTACCGATAGGCATCGGTACCGCACAACGATAAGTTTATTAGTTCCTAACGATAGAGTGACCTAAGAGCGATGTTAATTAATTTATTGGGTAAATAAATTAATTAACAATGATTAGAAAATCAAATTCTTAAGAGAAGGGCAATTAGTACCGATAAGGATCGGTATCACTAACGATAGAGTTTTATTAGTCACTAATGACCACAGTGACCTAAGAGTAAATGTTAACGAATTGCATTATGATTACAGGGAGGTACCTGTATTGTGACGAAGGCGAGAGTATAAACTGTCTGCTGACAGGTAAGTACAACTCCGCCTACAGCATGGATAAAATGAATTTAAAATGATGCTTTTCCAGTATTTTAAGTATGTATCTTGCACACGATGCTGCACAGCATACATAAGAGCATATAGTTTCACAATCGAGTAGATTGATGAAAGAACAAGATAGAAGCCATAGATCCCTACCGCGTAGGATTTGGGGACAGCTTAGAGAAGCGTATGGCTAGAACAGTTAAACAAGATGGAAATAAATAGGTGTGTCGTACCGGCTCCTTCAGTCGAAGGGGTTTCCAGTTAAAGAAAGTTCAGGCCACAAGTTGAGCATCAGTTGATGGCTCTTCGGCATTAGTTGACCTCGGGCGTTACCGTTGGTCTGCGCGCACACGGTACTGACACATGGGCCCTAAATAGACAAGAAAAGAAAAGAAAAGTTTGAAGCATAAATGAACATAACCGGATCATGCATTAGTTATAGTTCGCTATGCTTTCTTTTTCAGTAGAGTGCATACAGTACACGATGCTTCTGTCATGCATAAAGTATGTGAAGTTTTATATTCAGTGTTATGACATGTTATGTGATGACATGATATGTGAGCTGATATGTGATATGCTTATATGATATCTGATTTATTAAGTGATATATGTCATGCCTATGATTTTACGTATGTGCTATGTTTTAAACATGTTTTGCGGTTAACATGTTGTACTTACTGGGCGTAAAGCTCACGGAGTGTGTTCATGCTGTAGGTAAGCATCCTATAGCGTAAACATCAAGGGACGATGATGATGGCGGAGGTGGATGTGAGGATGAGGTTATGGATACACCGCGAGTATTCTTCCGCACAGTATGAGTAAATAATATTTTGAATGGTGACAGTTAAATAGTATTTTGAATAGTAAAGGTTAAATGGTATTTTGGAACAGTAAACAGTATATGTACGAGTAGTATATTTAAATAGTATCTGGTGAATAGTAATCAGATAAACATGTATATAATTATGTATGTATAATTGAAATCCTTATGTTTTTCAAATTCCGCATTTTAATAGTATGCGTACGTGAATAGTAAATACGTACGTGTATATAAAAAAAAAAAAATCCCTCTAAATTTATAGTCTTAAATTCAGCAAGTTTAAGTATCGTCTTTAAAGAAGCAAGTAATAGAGTTTACAGTGACGGTCCGGGCCGCTGAGGGCACGGGGCGTCACACAGCTAATCCCAAGAAACTGCGTATTTCAGTCACACTCTTGGGTGCAGGACACTGGTTAATTGCCTCTACTTTTGTTGGATCTACTGCAATACCTTCCTAGGATACAACATGTCCAAGGAAATGTACTCTGTCCAGCCAAAATTCACATTTTGAGAATTTGGCATACAGTTGATGCTTCTGTATCATATTCAACACGATCCTCAGATGTTCTTTGTGCTCTTCATGACTCTTCGAGTATATAAGAATGTCATCAATGAATACAATGACAAACTTATCCAGATACTCTTTAAAAATTCTGTTCATCAAATCCATGAACGCTGCTGGCGCATTCGTCAATCCGAATGGCATCACAAGAAACTCGTAGTGACCATAACGAGTCCTAAACGCCGTCTTAGGAATATCACTTTCTTTAATTCTCAGCTGGTGATATCCTGACCGTAAGTCGATTTTGGAAAATACCGCTGCTCCTTTTAACTAGTCGAATAGGTCATCAATTCTAGGTAACGGATACCTATTTTTGATCGTAACCTTATTCAACTCCCGGTAATCAATGCACAGTCGGAATGTTCCATCCTTTTTCTTGACGAATAACACAGGTGCACCCCATGGAGAAAAACTCGGCCTGATGAATCCTTTATCCAAAAGCTCCTTTAATTGTACCTATAGCTCCTTCAACTCCACTGGAGCCATGCGGTATGGTGCTTTGGAAATGGGTGCTGTTCCAGGCATCAACTCAATTTCAAACGAGATTTCTCTCTCTGGCGGTATCCCTGGTAACTCTTCCGGAAATACGTCAAGAAACTCATTAACAACAGGAACATCTTCAGCTTGAAGCTTCTGTTCCTCTGTAGTATCCACCACATACGCCAGATATCCCATGCAACCACTGGCTATCAGCTTGCTTGCTCTCAGCGAACTGATCATCATCTTCCCGGGTCTTCGAGAAGTATCAACATATTCGAAACTCTCTTGTTCCTCGGGTTGGAAGACTATCTTTCGATTTCGACAGTCGATCGTAGCTTGGTATTTCCCTAGGAAATCCATGCCTAGAATCACATCGTAATCCATGATCTCCATTACGATCAACTCAGCATATAGTTCCCTATTTGCCACATATACTGGTACATAGGGTAACCAGTAATTGGACAACAATACTTCCCCAGAAGGTAAGGCTGTCTTAAATACCCTTCCCATATTGTCCTTAGGAAGTCCTATCTTGTCAGCAAATGCATAGGAAACAAATGAATGCGTAGCACCGGAATCGAATAGTACAGAGGCTACATGACTAGCAACAGGAAGCTGACCTGTCACCACGTTTGATGTTCCTGCCTCTGCGTCTTCCTTGCTGTAGGCCATCACACGAGCATCAGCACGTTGCATACGCTCCTGGCGTTGCGGCCTCACTGGTGACTCTTCCACTCTGGCTTGAAGGGAATGGGCTTGTGGGCGTGTCTGGTGCGGTTGGGAAGTGCCTTGTCCACCCTGTCTATTTGGACAGTTCCTGGCGTAATGGCCTTCCTTTCCACATTCGTAGCAAACAAGTGGCCCAAATCTGCATTGCCCAGAATGTCTCTTCCCGCATGTAGGGCAATTTTGCACATTAGACTCTGCATTACCAGCTGTTCTCCGCTGCTGGTTTCGATTATTGCCCTGGCGATTCCCAGAAAAATTCCCTTTTCTCTTATTTTGCTGGGATCCTTGATTGTTGCCCTGGCTTGGTTTCGCATTCTGACTAGGCTTGCTCGATTGACCAACTTGCGTAGACTTCGCCAAAGCCCTCTCCTTCTTTTTAGCCTCCCAGTGTTTCTCTCTTTCCTCTTTCTGTCGAGCTACATGGAACTCAGCCCTAATGGCCCGACTCACACAATCTGCTACAGAAGTAGGTGGTACTAGTCCAGTGTCTACTAACGCAGCAATTTCTGGCCTGAACATCCCGATCATTTTCTGTATTTTTTCCCTCTCAGTAGGGACCACATAAGGACACAAACGGGATAGCTGATCGAACTTTCGGCAGACTTCGCTTACCGACATGTTCCCTTGTGTCAGCTCTGAGAATTCTTTCTGTTGCTGTCTCAGAGATGCAGGGTCGTAATATTTCTGGTTAAATTCTTCCAGCCCAACTCATGGTAGACACGTCTCTCCTCATTCGCACGGTGTCCCACCAAAACCGAGCATCTTTTCTCAGCACAAAAGACGCACATGCAACCTTTTCCCGGTCGGTTAGGTTCATGAACTCCATGATCACTTGTAATGACGACAACCAGTCTTCAGCCTCTAAGGGATTTGTAGACCCTTCAAATTCTGGCGGCCTCATGCGCCTGAATCTTTCATAGAGGGGTTCCAAATTCAATACTGGTTGTGGTTCAGGAGCTCTCTCATGTACTGCAGCTGGAGGAATAACTGGATCTACCTCAGCTTGTTGTTCTACTTGGGTACCCTCAGAGCCTTGTCTGTGTTCTAGCTCCTCTACCCGTCGTCTCAGATTCGCATTTTCTTGCATCTGAGCTTCTAACAAAGCTTGTATCTGATCCAGTCTCTCCATAATATCAGGACGTCGCTCTCGTCCCTCTGGTCGATTTCTCAAATCCACCATCTTGGCTATTGTCCTATTATGGCACAATAATTCACCGTTAGCTTTTCCATAACCGCATTCGTAAAATTATATCAATTTACGAAATTTAGGGTAATGTAAAGCCACATCATCGTAACACATCATCGTACAACATATAATCATTTTGGTATTTCATTCATAGAAAAACATTTATATGTCATACATAGGCATCACCAGTCATATATACATCGGCCGTTTATACAAAATGGCCACAAGTCTATACAAAAGAGCTTTTCTCTCTAAGCTACTTATGTACATGTACACATCTACTGGTCACTCGTTCCCTACATCTGGGACTAGAGGATATTCTTCTAGATCCTCATCGTCATTGGTATCATCTGAGTCGTCACCACCCCTAGGTAATGTTCCCTGTCCTGAGTCATCACCTCCTTGTGGTCTAGACGGTCCGGCCTCATGATCATTCATCATTCTTCTCGGCCCAAATATGCGTGCAAACATCTCATCTTGACCCAGCGTCTCTCGTCGACTCTGCGTCAGATGCTCGATCAGAATCTCTCTCTCGATCGTCCTGATCGTCACCACGAACTCTTGGAGCGTCGGAGGAAACGGCTTGATCACCCTCGGTCTCAGCTCCAAGGATAAGCCTTTCCAAAACAGCTCACAGCAGTTTGCTTCCGTGAGGTTAGGCAACGGACATCTCCTCCGAATGGTCTCCTCAAACCGTGCTGCGTAAGACATCACCGTCTCACCAGACAGCATGACCATCTTCTCTGTCTGGAGAATGTATTCCCTGACCTCATCAAATCCAGGATACGCAGGTGCATCAACCTCTCGTCTCTCTGGAGGTGCTGGAGCAGGTGCTGGATCCCTAGGTTGAAACTGATCAGCCAATCGCTGACAGAACTCAGCCCAACTGAATCCCAATAAAATCTCCTGGTCGCAATATTGCCAGAACACTCGAGCGTCTCCCTGAAACATACTGACAGCCAACTGGATCCACATATCAAGATCGATATCGCATATCACCATGATCCTCTCAATGGCATGGAGCCAGTCTTTGGTCTCCATCGACTGTCGTCCACCGTCGAACATCGGAGGACTGCTGGCCCTAAATGCCTGTACTGCCCGTGCCGACACTCTTACCCCAATATGTTGGCGTCCACCAACAACTGGAATGTCCACTACCACCGGTGGATGTACTATCGGTCGTGGCTGTACTATATCTACTGGCGCTGGCACTGGTGCTGGTACTGGTACCGGAGGTCTCTCGGGTACTGGGGGTCTAACTACCGGCCTTTGGGAAATGGGCGGCCTCACAATAGGTCTCGTCCATACCCGTAATACTCCTCTCGGTCGTGGTAGCTGGGGTCTCACATATGGAGGTCTGGTCATCTTGCTACCTATAAGATAATTATTTTCGCATAAGAAAATAATTAACTGAACTTAAGTAAACTACTTACTTGGATAGCGGTGCAGGATGCGCAAAGTGTCAAATCGGGATATGGTCACACTACTCTGATATACCAACTATGACGGCAATTGGTATTCAAAACTTAGCCACTCGAAAGCCAGGCTCTGATACCAACTGTGGCGTCCCGCCCCTTGTGGAGATCATACAATACTATTACAGTTGAGCTTTATCACTAACTGCGATAGATTTTACTCTCGTGGGTCGCCGGCTTATCTCTCTACTCTTTTTAAATCATGATGTTTTTGGGAAAATTTTTTTTTCTTTAAACATCATATAAAATCTTTTTCCACTAATTACTTTGTTGGCAAGTACAAAGTAATATAAATAACACAGTACTTTTGTAAAATATATATATAATTACAAAAGAACTGTTTCCCCCTTTTTTTTTTCCTTTACTTTTATCGCTCAGCGGCAAGACTCTGGCAGTACCATATCCCTCGCCCAGTTATCCCATTTGACACGCGCCATCCCGTACGCCATCCAGTCAAACAAGCTACTGAGCTGGTCGCTTACCTGCAACATTAGCAAAAATGGTGAGCTACAGGCTCAGTAAGTTCAAACATGCAATAAATAAAATTTCTATGAATAGTACTATTCATCGTGAATAGTCCATGGACTACTATTCATATGTGAATAGTAATTTTGACCACTATTCATATGTGAATAGTAAGTTTGACCACAACACTGTCTCACACTAGTACATCTACCGCGATGTTAGTGCTCTCACTAAACTGTCTTATGCTCAATTATGGCATAGTTTCAGTTTTAGGTCATTATCTTTATTTACGTTCTGGTTTTGAGCTCAGTTGGCAGTACCATTTAAGTGCGTATGACTGGGAGCGGTACATTAGTGCTGACCTCCACAGCCTTGATCTCATAGCCCCGAAGGCAAAATTTTACATGACTGGGAGCGGTACATCAGTGCTGACCTCCACAGCCTTATCTCATAGCCCCGAAGGCAAAATAGTACCTCCCTGTACGGAAGGCTGGTACGCCAGAAAGTGGTTTCATTACCGACTTTTTAACATTCTAACCCGGTGACTTCACATTGTCCCGTGGTTAGGAATGGTTCACATTTTAATTTTAGGTGAGTGAGTTTCATTAACCTCGCTCTAGTGCCCGAAGCACAATTAACCATGTGTCCCATTCTTATAGTGCCCGTAGCACATTTCGTCTCTCTCTCTATTCTATCATAGTGCCCGTAGCACATATGTACCTAACTTATAGTTAGTACATTTAAGTTAGCACAATATTGCTATATGTTGCAGACAGGTAAATGTCTGAACTTACCTTATCAGACTGTTCCTTTTCTCTCTCTTGGATCTTGAATCGCCTTCCTTGTAAGCCGATTTTGGGATCCTACAGACAAAACTATGTCTGTTAATTTCTTTCCCATTTATAGCTTTTATTTTTCATTAAAAAGCTTAAATAAAACCTATTTATAACTTTTTACGTTTTATTTATTATTTTCACCATTTTCCCCTAACTTTTGCAAAATTACGATTTTACCCCCAAATATTTTGGCAAAATTGCAGTTTTGCCCCTGACGGAATTTTATTGATCCAGACTGCATTTTTGGCTCTCAGGAACTTTTCTGACTCTTTTCTAATCATTACCGGGTTCGTTTTTATTTTATTTCCACTTTTTGCTTTCCCGGCCCTCGGGAAGCACTATTCCGATCCTTACGTCGGTTTAGCGATTTTCTATCGTTTCGGAGTCTCAAATGGACGTTTCACTAGTATTTAAAACGTTCATTTAGACTTTCCCGACCTAGGTCTCCGAGGCTCGGGTTTTCCGTTCCCGACTCGGACCTTTATTTCATTTCCAAAAACGTCCCCCCTCAGGGTCGGTTTTTCAACCTCACACGCGTTTTTTCATTTTTAAGGGGACGGGTTACTATTCACGACCCACCCCTTAAATTTTTTTCCTTATTCAATTTTTCCGTTAGGGACTCGGGTTTCCGTCCCGGCCCTAACTTTTATTTTAAATTCCTATTTTACCCCGAATGCCGTTTTTGAAATTTCGGCAGCATTTCGGCGTAATTTTAAGGCTTTCCGGCGTTAGGTACGCCTCGAACCGTATGTACCTGCCACGTACTATACCACAAGCCTATTTTATGTAAAAGTTTGGAAACTTTTACATAAAAGCCCACAAATTTCAAATTTCACATTATCACCCACATTACAAAATTTTTTCCACATTTTTACCCTTAATTTGGTTTCGGTTTTCACAACCAAACCGAACCAAATTTTGTCAAACTTTCACCATATTTTAGGCCATTCAATGTCATGTTTTTAACACATTTTCAAGCCCATTTTCAATGCATTTTCAACCAAATTCTTAGGGTTTTTATGCACTTATAACCCACGGCCTTATTAATGAAAATCATGCTCAACATTTTTGTTTCATGCTTTCCATTTTAATTTCATCATTTGCATATTAAAATGCATAATTCCAATTAACCAAATACCACATAAAACCAAGCAAAATTTTCTTCCAAACCATTAACAACCCCACGGCCATTTAATGGAATTCACACAAGAAATTTTTTTCAAACTTTCCACAATGAAATACAAGCTTTGTTCTTCACAAAATTAAGCTTAGAAAGCATATTAGCAATTAACTACAAAGTTTCCTCATTGGTTACCTAAGGTAACCCACGGATTTCCCCTTGAAAAACCAACCAAATTTCAGTTTTTCTTTACACAATTTGCATGGTTTTCTTCCTTATTACATCCTTAACAAAACCCAACATCAATTCAATGGAAAACAACCAAAAATTTTCCATCTTCCCATCACTATTCACCCACGGATTTCATTGAAAAAAACCATGAAAATTTCAAGTGCAAGGGAAGTTACCTTGGTCTAATGCTTCCTTTGTCTTCAATAAACACTTTGCCACTCTTTTTTGTGAAGAAATTTGAAGATATTGCTTGGTTCTCCTTGGTCCCTCACGTAGACACCATGGAAGAAAGACTTAGAAATTTTTCTTTGGTTTTTTACGTGAAAATGGACTTCGGCCTTTATGTCCCAAAATGTTGCCGACTTAATGCAACAAACAAGCCAATTAATTTGGCTCTAAACCAATCAAAATTTGACATCTTTCCAAGCCATTTCTTTCCCCATTTTTCAAAAATTAAAAATGGTAATTTTTGGCCAAATCTTGGCCTTTAGATCAAAAGCTAAATGAATCATGGCCTTTCATTCTACCAACCACCTTAATTCTTTCCATTTATTAAATGGATTAATGATGTCATAAATACAAAAGTGAAAGTTGACTTTGACTTTTACTATTCACATTAATTCGACTACTTTTTGACCGATGCCGGTTCGAGCCGAAATTTTCCTAAAATCGTCCCGGCGTGTTCCTGAGGTCTCCTGTGCAGTCGGATCAATTTAATTTGCTTCCGTTTGATCAAAATCAATCCCGGAAGTTTACCGTCTTTTATTGGCTCGGTTAGGGTTTTCAATGCTGATTTTGCACCGTTTCACCCGTTTCAACTCAGTGAATTTTTCCAACACTGAATTCTTACTCGTCAGTATTGTTAGAACATTTTCATATATTCTAATCAATATAAATACATTTATTTCACTCTTTAAATAGTACAAATTGTTATATACATACAATTGTACATTTTCATCCGAGAATTGCCTGAATTTCCCGGTTGTCACATGTAATAAGTCACAAAAGAATAAAATGGACATAATTTAATGTCTTTTAGTGCAAATTTAAGAAACACGGTCAAGTACATGATTGTGTAAGAGGCTGTGTACCGCTCAGATAGATGAATGTATTTCAAAGACATGGCCGTGTTGAGTAGTCTCAACTAGTACACGCCCGTGTCCGAAATGTACACACCCGTGTTGCCTTGTACACACCCGTGTAAGAGTCTGTGTAGAAGGCTGTGTAATGAGCCGAGAGCCACTGTAATGGCTCTCATGAATTATGAAACTTAATTACTATGTAATGATGTAATTAAGTTAATAAACACAGTGTGCTTTTCAGTTGAATGAATTAAACGGGTATCGTGACGTTTAATTACTATTTATGCAGTGAAAGGGGCAACCGACAGTGAAATCGGTCCACCCTATTATGTGAGTATACGTTGAGGCACGCAATATCAAGAAACCGGTCTAGACGACCATTTCATGATACAGAACTGATGAGCTAGTCATCAGTACGCTCAGACTGGTCGTCTGAGCGCAGCAGTGATAATTGCCCTAATAGATGTACAGTATCGAGAAAAGTGGTCTAGATGACCTCTTCTCGCCTAGAGACTGACAAAATCGGAGTCAGAACGCTCAGATTAGTCAGTCAGATAGTGAATAGTGACTAGTGAACAGTGTGATACGCGTTGTCAGGTTAGTGGCCAAGACAGCCTTAATCTGGCATAAAACTGATGTATTAAGAGTCAGCAGGTTCAATCTGGTCAAGTGAGCACAAAATGTAGATTTTGTTTAAAAGATACACAGTATCGGGATAAGGGTCAAGACGACCTTTTCTCCCCCCGAAACTGATATATTTAGACTCAGAACGCCCAAATTAGTCAATAGGGCACCGACACGTTTTTCGAGACACGGTCATATAGATCCCGAAAACTAGTCTAGAAGACCTCAGATGGACGTAAAACTGATAAATTTGAAATCAGCACGTCCAAATTAGTCAAGAGAGACTGTGTTTGAAATTTCACGCGAAAACGCCTCGTTATGCGTGCACAGTGTCAACACAGTGTAGGCCTAACCACAGTATCAAGAAATTGATCAAGATGACCTTTTCTTGATATAAAACTGATATATTTGGAATCAGAATGCTCAAATTAGTCATTTGAGCACAAAAAGTAATTTTTGACCGGGAACCATGCAGTATCGGGAAACTGGTCGAGACGACCTCGGATGAAGATAAAACTGATATATTTGGGTTCAGCACGCCCAAATTAGTCAGTATAGCCTATCTTAAAATTTTTCAAAAAATTAGTATAAAAGGATGAAATTTTTGGGACTATTGAAAAATAGCCCCCATAATTTTTCCAAATCCCATTTCCTCCCCCAACACCACACGAGGATGAACAGTGACCGACCATCGAATCCGGCCTCTGTTTTCGACACCGCCGGCACCATTGGAAAGCTCTCGACGAGCTGATTCCAACGGTGGGCCGAGTCGACCGAACAGACGCCAGAGCACGCCGCACGCGCCGCCCAAAACCGCCGGTGGCCGAATTTTTCAAACCGCCATATCTCCGTCGTCCGACGTCCAAATGCCAAGATTCCGGTCCCAATGGATTCGTGGTGAAGAGTAGAACAAAACCCAGGCTTCATTTCACGTCAACAGCCGCCGGATCGCGCCGCCCAAGGTTCGCCGTCGCCGTTGCCGCCATCGGATCTCACTATTCCGGCGGAGTTGAGTTGCAAGGTGGGTATCAAAATACTCAGAACAACACGTAGATCAAAAGCCCCAAATCAATTTTGGGCAACAACGCTGGAAAATGAAGATCCAACACCGCCGTCGTCGCCGACTTTTCGAGGGTCGATTTCCGGTGATAGGAGCCTCGATTGGTGAAATTGACACCACCAATAGGTTCCTCTCGTCGAGCTCTTCAAGATGGTGGTCGCCACTCCCATCGCCGCCGTGGTCAACATCGGTCAACAGCCGGTCAACGGCGACCCAGAGACTGAAAATTGAAGAATGGCCCGTTGGCCTATTTTTGACGTTCCGGACACATCCGCGGCATCGGAATTGCAAACAGAAGTTTCAAAAGTGAAGAACACCGATTCAAAGATTGTGCGGTCGAGACAGAACGGTTCGTCCGACCGCCGACGGGAACGATTTTGGTAGTGGTTTTGATCCCTTGATTCCTCAATTTATTATTGGAAATAATTATGTATGAATTATGGGTTACTGACTTGAGGAATTGTAAGAAAAAGGGATGAAATGTTGAAAAAGAGAATGTGAGGAAATGTGAATATTTTTACGTAAAAAGCGGAGCTTTTACATAAAAATTAGGCCTCTGGATTAGTACGTGGCAGGTTAGAATAGGTTAGATGGTTTTGAGGCGTTTCCTAAACGCCGGAAACCCAAAAATTAAGCGGAAATGCTGCCGAAATTTCTAAAGCGACATAAAGGGGTATTTTAGGAAACGAGGGGTGAAAATGTGATCGGGATGGGAACTCGAGCCCCTTCGATGACCTAGGTCCAGGAAAGAAGGACGGACGTTTACAGGATTAGTGAACTGCCCAATTAGAAATCTTGAAATGTAAGAAAACGACCCCTAGATCAGAATAGTGCCACCCGAGGGACGGGTGTGATCTAAGTATAAAATTTGGGGCGATTACATCGGTAACGATAACCCGACAGGCTAAATGGTCATACGGGAGGTATTCAGTCAGTTGACTGGTCAGTTAGCCAGTCAAGGACCAAGTCTGAATGGGATAGTGAGAGACAGTGATTAAATTGTCAAGTAGATAAATTAATTAAGCACGATTAAAAATTAGATATCAAATTTCCCAAAGTAGAGCAGTTGGGTACCGATAGGCATCGGTACCACACAACGATAAGTTTATTAGTTCCTAACGATAGAGTGACCTAAGAGCGATGTTAATTAATTTATTGGGTAAATAAATTAATTAACAATGATTAGAAAATCAAATTCTTAAGAAGATGGCAATTAGTACTGATAAGGATCGGTACCACATAACGAGAATTTTTATTAGTCACTAATGACCACGGTGACCTAAGAGTGAATGTTAATGTAATGCATTATGATTACGGGGAGGTACCTGTATTGTGACGAAGGCAAGAGTATAAACTGTCTGCTGACAGGTAAGTACAACTCCGCCTACAGCATGGATAAAATGAATTTAAAATGATGCTTTTCCAGTATTTTAAGTATGTATCTTGCACACGATGCTGCACAGCATACATAAGAGCATATAGTTTCACAATCGAGTAGATTGATGAAAGAACAAGATAGAAGCCATAGATCCCTACCGCGTAGGATTGGGGACAGCTTAGAGAAGCGTATGGCTAGAACAGTTAAACAAGATGGAAATAAATAGGTGTGTCGTACCGGCTCCTTCAGTCGAAGGGGTTTCCAGTTAAAGAAAGTTAAGGCCAAAAGTTGAGCATCAGTTGATGGCTCTTCGGCATTAGTTGACCTCGGGCGTTACCGTTGGTCTGCGCGCACACGGTATTGACACATGGGCCCTAAATAGACAAGAAAAGAAAAGAGAAGTTTGAAGCATAAATGAACATAACCGGACCATGCATTAGTTATAGTTCGCTATGCTTTCTTTTTCAGTAGAGTGCATACAGTACACGATGCTTCTGTCATGCATAAAGTATGTGAAGTTTTATATTCACTGTTATGACATGTTATGTGATGACATGATATGTGAGCTGATATGTGATATGCTTATATGGTATGTGATTTATTAAGTGATATATATCATGCTTATGATTTTACATATGTGCTATGTTTTAAACATGTTTTGCGGTTAACATGTTGTACTTACTGGGCGTAAAGCTCACGGAGTGTGTTCATGCTGTAGGTAAGCTTCCTATAGCGCAAACACCAAGGGACGATGATGGCGGCGGAGGTGGATGTGAGGATGAGGTTATGGATACACCGCGAGTATTCTTCCGCACAGTATGAGTAAATAGTATTTTGAACGGTGACAGTTAAACAGTATTTTGAATAGTAAAGATTAATTGGTATTTTAGAACAATAAACAGTATATGTATGAATAGTATATTTAAATAGTGTCTGGTGAATATTAATCAGATAAACAAGTATATAAGTGTGTATGTATATTTGAAATCCTTATGTTTTTCAAATTCCGCATTTTAATTAAATATACGTATGTGAATCGTAAATACGTACGCGTATATATAAAAAAAAATCCCTCTAAATTTATGGTATTAAATTCAGCAAGTTTAATTATCGGTTTTAAAGAGGAAGTATAAGTAAAAGCTAAAGAAGCGAGTAAGAGTTTACAGTGACGGTCCGGGCCGCTGAGGGCACGGGGCGTCACAATTCAACTCCCGATAATCAATGCATAAGCGGAACATTCCATCCTTTTTCTTGACGAATAACACAGGTGCACCCCATGGAGAATAACTTGGCCTGATGAATCTTTTGTCCAAAAGCTCCTTCAATTGTTCCTGCAACTCCTTTAACTCCATTGGAGCCATGTGGTATGGTGCTTTGGAAATAGGTGCCGTTCTAGGCATCAACTTAATTTCGAATGAGATTTCCCACTCTAGAGGTATCCCTGGTAACTCTTCCAAAAATATGTCAAGAAATTCATTAACAATAGGAACATCTTCAAGTTAAAGATTCTGTTCTTCTGTAGTATCCATCACATATGCCAGATATCCCATACAACCACTAGCCATCAGCTTTCTTGCTTTCAGTGAACTGATCATCATCTTCCCGAGTTTTTGAGAAGCATCGACGTATTCGAAACTCTCTTCTTTCTCGGGTCGGAATACTATTTTTCGATTTCGACAGTCGATCGTAGCTTAATATTTCCCTAAGAAATCCATGTCTAGAATCACATCGTAATCCACGATCTTCATTATGATCAACTCTGCATATAGTTCCCTATTTGCCACATATACTGGTACATTAGGTAGCCAGTAATTGGACAACAATACTTCCCCAGAGGGTAAAGCTATCTTAAATAATTTTCCCACATTGTTCCTAGGATGTCCTATCTTATCAACAAATTCATAGGAAACAAAGGAATGAGTAGCATCGGAATCGAATAATACAGAGGCTACATGACTAGTGACAGGAAGCTAACCTGTCACAATGTTTGATGCTCCTGCCTCTGCATCTTCCTTAGTGTAGGCCATTACACGAGCATCAGCACGTGGCATACATTCTTGGCGTTATGGCCTTTCTGAAGACTCTTCAATTCTGGCCTGAAGGGAATGAGCTTGTAGGCGTGTTTGGTGTGGTTGGGAAGTGCCTTGTACACCCTGCCTGTTGCTTGGACAGTTCCTGGTGTAATGACCTTCCTTTCCACATTCATAACAAACCAATGGTCCAAATCTACATTACCCAGAATCTCTCTTCCCGCATGTAGGATAATTTGGTACATTAGATTCCGCATTTCCAGCTATTCTTCATTGCTGGTTTCGATTATTTGACTGGCGATTTCCAATAAAATTGCCTTTTCTCTTGTTTTGCTGGGATCCTTGATTATTTCCCTAGCCTGATTTAGCATTCGATTAGGCTTACTAGATTGACCAACTTATGTAAACTTAGCCAAAGCCCTCTCCTTCTTCTTGATCTCCCAATTATTCTCTCTTTCCTCCTTCTGTCAGGCTACATGAAACTCAGCCCTCATGGCATGACTCACACAATCTGCCACAGAAGTAGGGGGTATTGGTCCAATATCTACCAATGTCGCAATTTTTGGCTTGAACATCCGGATCATCTTCTGTATTTTCTCCCTCTCAGTAGGGACTACATAGGGACATAAGCAGGATAACTAATCGAACTTTTAGCAAACTTCACTCACCGACATATTTCCCTGTTTCAATTCTGAGAACTCTTTCTGCTGTAGTCTCAAAGATGCAGGATCATAGTATTTCTAGTTAAATTCTTCCAGAATTCTGCCCAACTCATGGAAGACACATTTCTTCTCAATCGCACAGTGTCCCAACAAAAACGAGCATCTTTCCTCAACACAGAAGTGGCACATGCAACTTTCTCCTAGTCAGTTAGATTCATGAATTCCATGATCACTTGTAATGATGACAACCAGTCTTCAGCCTCTAGAGGATTTGTAGAACCTTCAAATTCTAGCAGTCTCATATGCCTGAATCTTTCATATAGGGGTTCCAGATTTAACTACCGGTGGTGATTCAGGAACTCTCTCATGTACGGCAGCTGGAGCAATAGCCGAATCTACCTCAGCCTGCTGTTCTACTTGGGTGCCTTCAGAACCTTGCCTTTGTTCTAAATCCTCTACACGTTGTCTTAGATCAACATTTTCTTGCATCTGCGCTTCTAATAAAGCTTGTAATTGCTCTACTCTTTCCATGAGATTAGGACGTTGTCCTCATCTCTCTAGTTGATTTCGCATGTCCACCATCTTGTCTAATATCCTATTATGGCACAAAAATCCACCGTTAGCTTTTCCATGACCATATTCGTAAAATCATATAAATTTATGAAATTCAGGATAATGTAAAGCCACATCATCATAACACATCATCGTATAACATATAATCATTTTGACATTTCATTCATAGCAAAACTTTTATATATTATACATAACCATCACCAGTCATATATACATAGGCCATCATATACGTCTTGGCCACAAGTCTATACAAGACAGCTTACATCAAAAAGCTACATATATACATGTGTATAATTTTCATATCACACATCTCCTTGATCTGGGATTAGAGGAACTCTTAAGGATCCTCTTCGTCATCTTTAGAGCCACCACCATTCCTAGGTGATGCTCCCTAGCCAATGTTAACTTCATTTTGTGGTCTAGAAGGACCAGCCTCATGGTTATTCGTCATTCGCCTCAGTCCAAAGATACGTGCCAACATCACATCCTAAAACTCTGCCTCACGTCGGCTTTATGATAGGTGTTCCACTATCAATTCCTTTTCCATCTTTATAAATATGACTACAAATTCACGAAGCGTGAGAGGATACAACTGACGCACCCTCTACCTCAACTCTATAGGCAGTCCCTTCCAGAAGAGGCCACAATAATCCTCCTTTGTAAGGTTAGGCAACGACACCTTTTCCTAATGTTCTCCTCAAAACGTGCAGTGTAGGTTATCATCGTCTCACCAGGTAACATCAAAATCCTCTTTGTTTGAAGAATATAATCCCTGACATCATTAAAGTTAGGATACATAGGTGGAATTACCTCTTGAGTCTCAGAAGGTACTGGAACAGGTGTCAGATCCTTAGGTGGAAACTGCTCAACCATCCGCTATCAAAACTCAGCCCAGCTGAATCCCAACAGAATCTCTTGATCACAATAATCAGAGAATAATCGAGTATCTCCTTGAAACATACTCACTGTCAACTAGATCCAAATCTCTTGATCAATATCACACAACACCATAATCCTCTCTACTGCATGGAGCCAATCCTTTGCCTCCATCGACTATCATCCACCATCAAACATAGGGGGACTACTAGCTCTAAATGCCTGTACCACTCAAGTCGAAACTCTCACACCAATGTGTTGGCGTCCACCAACAACTGGAATGTCTACTACTATAGGTGGATCAAGTACCGGTCGAGGAAGTACTACATCTACAGGGGCTGGTGCTGCTACTGGTACTACAGGCCTCTTTGGCACCGGGGGTCTAAGTGTCGGACGTTGGGAAATAGATGGCCTCACAATAGGTCTCGTCCATACCCGTAACACCTCTATCGGTCGTGGTAGCAGCGGTCTCGCATAAGGAGGTCTAGTCATCTTGCTACCTATAAGATAATTATTTTCATATGAGAAAATAATTAACTAAGCTTAAGTAAACTACTTACTTAGATTGCGGTGCAGGATGTGCGAAGTGTCAAATCAGGATATGGTCAACTGTGCTCTGATACCAACTGTGGCAGCCCGCCCTTTATAGAGATCATACAATGCTATTACAGTTAAGCTTCATAGCTAACTGCGATAGATTGTACTCTCATGGGTCATCAGCTAATCTTTTTCTCTTTAAAAACATAGTATTTTTGGGGGAATTTTTTTTTTACATAACGTAAAACATCATCTACTATTCACTTTGTTTGCAAGTACACAGTAATTTACATAATACAGTATTTTTGTGAAATACATAGTATTACAAAAGAACTGTTTGCTTTCCCTCTCTTTGTTAACGCTCAGTGGAAAACTCTGGCAGGACCATATCTATTGGCTTCCCATCCCATTTGACACTTGCGATCCCGTCCGCCATCCAGCCATACAAAGCTAATGAGCTGGTTGCTTACCTGCAACATGAGCAAAAATGGTGAGCTACAAGTTCAGTAAGTTCAAACATGCAAAAAATAAAATTTATGATGAATAGTACTATTCATCATAAAATAGTAACTTTGACCACTATTCATCATGAATAGTGACTTTGACCACAACACAGTATATTAGCAGTACATCAACCTCAATGTTAGTACTCTCATGAAACTGTCTTATGCTCAATTATGGCATAGTTTTAGTTTTAAGGTAATTATCTTTATTTACGTTCTGGTTTTGAGCTCATGTTGACCGTATCATTTTAGTGCACATGACTGGGAGTGGTACATTAGTACTGACCTCCACAGCCTTAATCTTAGCATCATAGCCCCAAAGGCAAGTATACCTCCCCCCTACGGAAGGTTGGTACGCCAAAAGTGGTTTCATTACTGACTTTTTAAAGTTCTAACCCGGTGACTTTATATTGCCCCGTGGTTAGGAATGGTTCACATTTTAATTTCATGTGAGTGAATTTCATCAACCTCACTCTAGTGCCCGAAGCATAATTTATTATGTGTCCCATTTACCCATAGTGCCCGTAGCACTTTTCATTTCTCTCTCTATTGTATCATAGTGCCCATAGCACATATGTACCTAACTTATAGTCAGTACATCAAAGTTAGCAATGATAATGCTACATGTTGTAGACAAGTAAATGTCTGAACTTACAGTACGTCTGCTAGTGTCTGCTTCTTAGGATCCTTCACGTCCCTTTTCCTTACTGGTTTTGAGACCTATAGACAAAAACCTTGTCTGTTAATTTCATTTTCATTTGTAGCTTTTATTTTAAATAAAAAGCTCAAATTTGGTCTTAAAACATTTAATTAAGCCTTATGACAGCTTTCTAAGCTTTATTAACCATTTTCACATTTTCCCTAACTTTTGTAAAATTACGATTTTGCTCCTAAATTTTTGGACAAATTACAATTATATCCTTGACGGGATTTTCTCGAATTAAAAATTTACTTTTGACGCTCAGGAACCTTATTCTACCATTCCAGGGTCTTTAGGGCTCTTTCTCAACCTTTTGAAAAATTCTGGTCAAAATGACCATTTTGCCCCTGTCGGGTCATTTTACTGCAAATTCTCATTCTAGATTCTTATACTCAATTTTCTAAGCCCAAAAGTTCTTAAATCATCTTTTAAAATTTTATCGGACCTTTTCCAGATAATTTTCTTTCATTATCCCAAATTTTCACTTCCCGGCCCTCGAAAAGTATTTTCTATCGTTTCGGAGCCTCAAATGAGCGTTTTACTAATACTTAAAACATTCATCTAGACTTTCCCGACCTAGGTCTCTGAGGCTCGGATTTTCCATACCCAACTCAGACCTTTGCTTCGTTTTCCAAAAACGCCCCCCCTTGGGGTTGGTTTTCAGTTTCACTCGCGTTCTACACTTTCAAGGGATTACTATTCATGAACCACCCCTTAGATTTCCTCATTCAATTTTCCTTAAGGGAATCGGGTTTTCGACCCGACCCTAAACTTTTACTCTCGATTCCCTTTTTTCCCTTAATGCCGTTTTTTGAAATTTCGACTGCATTTCGGCGTAAATTTAAGGCTACCGGTGTTAGGTACGCCTCGAACTATGTGTACCTGCCACGTACTATACCAGAGTCCTATTTTATGTAAAAGTTTCCCAAACTTTTACATAAAAATTTTCACAATCACAAATTATACATTAACCACAATGTACAAAATTTTTTTCACTGTCCCCCCTTAATTAAGCTACGGTTTTAACTTACCAACCATAGCAAAATTTTTTTTTTCATTTCCATCACATTATGCTCGGTTTTTACACACAAACCATAACATAATTTTTATTCCAAAATAGCCCTTAATTAACAAAATATCTTCACCAAAACCCTAAACCAATAACCGGTTTTCACTTAGGGTTCTTACACTAACTTTTGTCAAAAAAAATTTCTAAGCAAATTCAATATAAAGTTTATGTTTCCAAACTTCCAAAACATAATTCCACACAACATAACAACATATTCAATCAAAATTTCATCACCAAAACAACCCTTTGAACCCACGGATTTCATGGCGAAAACAAGCCAAAAACCAAATTTTTTTCATGCATATCCAATACATGAGTGGCCTTAACTAATATATCACAAAACCAACATATAATTTCATCAAATCCACAACAAAATTTCATCATTTTATCCACATCACCCCCAAGGATTTCCTAACCAAAATGGGGAAAAATTTCAAATGTTTAAAGCTTACCTTGGTTACTTGGATGCTAGTTAATCAAACTTGAGTTCTTGCTTCTAAAAATTTGAAGAAACCCTTTGATTCACCAAGGTAGCTCACGTTTTCTCCTTGGACACACTTAGAAAATTTTTTTTCCTCTTGGTTTCCTTTTGGTTGGTTTGCTACGGTTCTTGCTTCAAAATGGCCAAAGCTTTGTAGTTAAGGAAACCATATTAATTTGGCAAATTTGACATGAATCACCCTTAATCAACCAATGAGAAATTGACACCTTTCTTGCAAATTCTTTCCATCATTTTTCAAAAATAAAATGGGTGGAATTTTGGCCAAATCTTGGCCTTTAGATCAAAGATGCTTTAAATCCTAGCCATCCACCTCACCTACTACTTAATAAACCATTTAATAAATACTTTAATGACATCATTAGTGATGAGTCATTATCTTGACTTTTTAACTTCACTATTCACGCTACTTTTGAACCAAGTGAAATTTTCCCGAAATCGCCTCGGCGGGTTCCTGAGGTCTCCGGTACAATCGGATCAATTTACTCTACTTCCGTTTGATCAAAATCAATTCTGGAAGTTTTTTCGTCTTTTAGTGCACCATAGGCACCAGTTAGGGTTTTTAATGTCGTTTTGACATCGTTTCACACGTTTTGATTCGGCAAAATTTCTCAACACTGAATTATTATCTATCAGCATTGTCAGAGCATTTTATTACGTTCTAAACAATATAAATTTATTTATTTTAATCTTTAAAAAGTACAAGTTGTAATACATATGCAATTGTACATTTTCTTCCGAGAATGCCAGAAATTCCCGATTATCAGAATATGATTCAAAACTAACAAGATGCCATGGCGATCTGCAAACATTATGAAAATCCTTAACATTCAAATGTAATGCAAAATGGTTAGAAATCACAAAAGCTCTTGTACAAATTCCTGGTCAAAAACCTGAACACAGACTAGATATAATTTGTTCAAAATGAAACTAGAACATTTTATCTACTGTAAAATCAGGATCAATGTTTGAAACAATCATTGCAGGTTAATTTTCATTATTTAAAGGTTTTATTTAAATACCAAAAAAAAAAAAAAAGAACACTAACATAAACAATTTTTGTGCACGTTGGACTTCTTCATCTTTATTTTTTTTTTAATTTTATCATCCCCCTCCCTTAATATTGTGGGCGACCCCTCTAGCTTAGGTCGTCCACCTTATCTTGCTTACTTTCTTTATTCTTTGCTTAATCTTACTTAGCTTGCTTGTCTCTATAACTTTCCTCTCCTTGGGGTTTAAAAGATTTGTTCTTGAAAAACTAGGAATATTTTTTTTTTTTAACTGGAGGAAACTACTAATTCTTGAAAATTGTGTATACATAAATATATACGTACTTCTTAATACTTTTTGTTTTTCCAAAATATATTTTGGAGTCTTGTTGCTTTAAAGTACGTAAAAATAGAAACACACTTTTAAGCTTGTTTCACTACTTTACATACTACACTCTTGTCTTGTCTTTATACATATATCTCACTATTACACTTTCTTTCTTTTACACCTTGAGTACAGCGGAATTCTGCGAAACGGAACCATAACCCGTCCATGACATCGCTGGGATCTGCCTGCCAGTCCGCTACTCTTGTTTCAAACTGCTGGTTGTTTTCCTTTATTACCTACAGCACGAATAGACTAATGAGCTAAAGCTCAGTAAGTACAAACATACATACAAGTAAATAAGCTGAATACACCACTCTAGGGTTAGTCAACTTAGGACCAATTATTTTCTTTAGTCCTATACTACTTGTTCTTTCTATTCTATTTCTTTCTTTTCTTTGCTTTACTTCATCTGCTTTATCTTTCACTTGTGGGCCCGTGGTTGGACGTACCTAGTGCGCGCAGACCAATAGAGGATCAGGGGAGCGACCCACCGATCAACCCTAAGGTCATCTCTGGACTACTGACCTTATAGGTAGTAAGTCATGCCATAAACTACCTCATTATTAACGAGGCATCGCCACACTTCTGGGGTGGAGGCAGGAAGTTAAGCCATAAACTACCTCATTATTAACGAGGCAGCGCCACACTTCTGGGGTGGAGGCTATCTAGGAACCTCACAACTGGGGAGGCCAGTACGCCAACCTTAACTTTTAAGTCTTATTAATTGACTTAACTTATTTCTCTTTTCTTTTTCTAATCTTGCTTACTATTCTCGTGAACATGTTAGTATCATGTCACAACTGAATAGCTTAAATGTGTATATATATAACACAACTTTATGGTAAGTCCATTCGTGAGTAGACAATTAAATGTCCGTACTTACCTTATCAATCTCTTCTCTTCTTCTCTCTAGGATCTTTGATCGCCCTCCTTGTAGGTCGATTTTTGGATCCTATAGACAAACTTTGTCTGTTAATTTCATTTCCATTTATAGCTTTTATTTTTCATTAAAAAGCTTAAATAGAACCTATTTACAACTTTTTGGGCTTTATTTATCATTTCCCCAATTTTCCCCAACTTTTGTAAAATTACGATTTTGCCCCTATATTTTGGCAAAATTACAGTTTTGCCCCTGACGGAATTTTATTGATCCAGACTGCATTTTTGGCCCTCAGGAACTTTTCTGACTCTTTTCTAATCATTACCGAGTTCGTTTCTATTATATTTCCACTTTTCACTTTCCCGACCCTCGGGAAGCACTATTCCGACCCTTACGTCGGTTTAGTGATTTTCTATCGTTTCGGAGCCTCAAATGGACGTTTTACTAGTATTTAAAACGTTCATCTAGACTTTCCCGACCTAGGTCTCCGAGGCTCGGATTTTCCGTACCCGACTCGGACCTTTATTTCATTTCCAAAAACGCCCCCCCTCGGGGTCGGTTTTTCCGTTTCACTCTCATTTTACATTTTTAGGGGACGGTCTACTATTCACGAACCACCCCTTTGGTTTTCCCTATTCAATTCTCCGTTAGGGACTCGGGTTTCCGACCCGACCCTAAACTTTTATTTTTAATTCCTATTTTACCCCGAAAGCCGTTTTCGAAATTTCGGCAGCATTTCGGCGTAATTTTAAGGCTTCCGGCGTTAGGTACGCCTCGAACCATATGTACCTGCCACGTACTATACCACAAGCCTATTTTATGTAAAAGTTTTCCAAACTTTTACATAAAAGCTCACAAATTCCAATTTCACATTTTTAACCACATTACAAATTTTTTTCACAATTTTGCCCTTAGTTTTGGTTTCGGTTTTCACCACCAAACCGAACCAAAGTTTCTCAAACTTTTCTACTACTTGTTAGGCTATTAAATGCCATTTTTCTAACACTTTTTCAAGCCCATTTCCTTGTACTTTTCAACTAAATTCTTAGGGTTTTTTTTAAACACTTAAACCCACGGCCTCATTAGTGAAAAACATGCCATCATTTTTGTTTCATGCTTTCAATCAAAAATTTCATTATTCACATCATAAAATGCATGATTTCACTTAACCAAACATCATATGAAACATGCAAAATTTTCACCAAAACCCTAAGTAAACCCACGGCCACTTTGAGTAAATGAACACCAAAATTTTTCCAAGCTTTTCCATAGTGAAATTCATGCTTTATTCTTAACAAAACATAAGTTAAAAGCATGTTAACACATAAATCACACAAATTTCTCATTGCTTACCAATGGTAACCCACGGATTTTCCTTTGGAAAACCAACCAAAAATTGGTTTTTCTTTAAACCAATTGCATGGTTTTCTTCCTCATTACACCCATAACAAAACCCATCATCAACTTAATGAAAAACAACCAAAACTTTTCCATCTTAATTCACTATTCACCTCACGGTTTTCATGAAGAAAAAACCAAGAAAAATTTCAATCCAAGGGAAGTTACCTTATTCACTTTCTTCCTTTGTCTTCAAGTGATGTTTTGCCACACTTTTTGTATAGAAAACTTGAAGGAATTACTTGGTTTTCCTTTGGTCACCCACGGCTCCCATGGAAGAAAAAACTTAGCAAATTTTTCTCTTAGTTTTTGCTTGAAATTTGGCTTCGGCCACTTTATTCCTAAACTTGCCGACTTATGCATGGAAGAAAGCCAATTAATTTGGCTCTAAACCAATGAAATTTTGACACCTTTCATGCCTAATACTTTCCACCTTTTTCAAAAATTAAAAAGGTATATTTTTGGCCAAATCTTGGCCTTTAGATCAAAAGCAAATTAAATCATGGCCATTCATCCTACCTAACACCAATTTCTTTCCATTTGGTAAATGGATTTATGATGCCATAATTACTAAAGTGAAAGTTGACTTTGACTTTCACTATTCATATTAATTCGACTACTTTTTGACCGATGTCGGTTCGAGCCGAAATTTTCCTGAAATCTTCCCGGCGTGTTCCTGAGGTCTCCTGTGCAGTCGGATCAATTTAAATTGCTTCCGTTTGATCAAAATAAATCCCGGAAGTTTACCGTCTTTTATTGGCTCGGTTAGGGTTTTCAATGCCGGTTTTGGCACCGTTTCACCCGTTTCAACTCAGTGAATTTTTTCAACACTGAATTCTTACTCGTCAGTATTGTTAGAACATTTTAATATATTCTAAACAATATAAATACATCTATTTCACTCTTTAAATAGTACAAATTGTTATATACATACAATTGTACATTTCTTATTGTGCTCTTACTTTGACTTGCCATATTCTTATCTTTATACTGTTCAGATACCGAAACTACTCCTTTTTGAGCGTTTTGGGCCTGAATTCACTTTCTTACTCATATACTTTATTCTCTACTTATTTTTGGAGATTTTTAATTTCCTCCAAAACATTTATTTATTTCTATCAACACTATAATTTGTCTAATTACAACCATAGTGTTTCTTTACATTCTTACTTACAGAACTCATAGAAAACCCTAGATTAAACTAGGTCACACCACTAAAATTCTCTGGTCGTCACATTCACCCCTCCTTAAAAATTTTCGTCCTCGAAAATCAGAACAGGTGGGGATACTTGGCTCTTATCTCATCTTCTCTTTCCCACGTAGCCTCTTCTATATTATGATTTTTCCATAGAACTTTGACCAGCGGGATGCTTTTATTTCTTAATACCTTCTCTTCTCGAGCAAGTATTTGCACTGGTTGCTCTTCGTAAGAGAGATCCTCTCGAACTTGGATTGGCTCATAATCTAGGACATGTGAAGGGTCCAAGATATACTTTCTTAGCATAGATACGTGAAAGACATTATGCACTGTAGATAATTCCAGTGGCAAAGCTATCTTATAGGCTACTTTCCCAACCCGGCTAATAATTGGGAAAGGTCTTATGTATCTTGGGCTCAGCTTTCCTTTCTTTCCAAAACGCATGACACCTTTCATTGGTGCTACTTTTAAGAATACGAAGTCACCCTCGTTAAACTCTAGGAATCTTCGTCTTTTATCTGCGTAGCTTTTCTGACGACTTTGTGCAGTTTTCATTCTCTTCTGAATCTTTTGGACCGCGTCTATCGTTTCTTGGATAAACTCGGTTTTATGAAGTTCTTTCTTCCTGAGTTCATACCAATGAATGGGAGATCTACACTTTCGTCCATATAATGCCTCATAAGGAGCCATCCCGATGGACGCTTGATAGCTGTTGTTGTAGGAGAATTCTATCAACGGCAGCTTCTTGTTCCAGGCTCCCTTGAAATCTAAAATACAAGCACGAAGCATGTCTTCTAGCGTTTGGATCGTACGCTCAGACTGTCCGTCGGTCTGAGGATGAAATGCAGTGCTATATCTTAGTTCGGAGCCCATTGCCTCTTGTACACTTTTCCAGAATTTGGATGTGAACCGACTGTCACGATCTGACACTATTGTTGTCGGTATTCCATGTAATCTCACAATGTTGGAAATGTACAATTCTGTGAATTTCTCTAATGTGTATGTCATCTTTATGGGTATAAAGTGAGCAGATTTGGTCAATCGATCCACCACTACCCATATCATGTCAAATCCTTCACTGGTCTTGGGTAACCCGACCACGAAATCCATGGTTACGTGCTCCCACTTCCACTCTGGAATCTCTAGTGGCTGCAGCTCTCCGGCTGGCCGCTGATGCTCTGCTTTGACTCTTTGACATGTTAAGCAGCTACTGATGTGTTTAACAATGTCATTCTTCATCTTTTTCCACCAAAAGTGCTGCTTTAGATCCTGATACATTTTTGTACTGCCCGGATGCACCGAATATGGAGTGTCATGGGCCTCTGCCAGGATTCTTTTCTTCAAAACTTCTTTATCTGGTACACAGATTCTTCCTTGGAAGAGTAAAGTTCCGTCTTTGGAGAGGTGGAACTCTGACCTGTCATTCCTCGAGGCCTCTTCTTTAAGCCTTTTGAAAGCAGCATCTAGCTCTTGAGCCTCTTTAATCTCCTCAAGAATTGTTGGTTTGAGTTGCATTGCCGCTAATTTTCCTGAAATTATCTCCACTCCCAACAAGGATATCTCATGTTGAAGTGGCTTGGGCAACTTATCGATGGTTATGTGCTCTGGCATCGTTGATTTACGACTCAACGCGTCTGCCACTCTGTTCGCCTTGCCGGGGTGATATAAGATCTCACAATCGTAATCTTTTACCAACTCCAGCCATCTTCTTTGTCTCATGTTAAGCTCTTTCTGAGTAAAGAAATACTTTAAGCTCTGGTGGTCGGTGAAGATTCTGCACCGAACTCCATATAGATAATGTCGCCATATCTTCAAAGTAAATACGACGGCTGCTAACTCCAAATCATGAGTTGGATAGTTCTTTTCATGCTCTTTGAGTTGTCTTGATGCATAGGCTATTACTTTTCCATCCTGCATCAGCACAGCTCCTAGACCTGTCCTGGAGGCATCGCTATAAATGTCGAAGTCTCCTTCATCCTTTGGAATTGTGAGAATTGGAGCACTGGTCAACCGATTCTTCAACTCTTGAAAGCTTTCTTCACACTTCTTTGTCCACTCGAACTTCTTCTCTTTGCGTGTGAGAGCAGTGGAGGGGCAGCTAATCTGGCAAATCCCTCTACAAATCTCCGATAATAGCCCGCTAATCCGAGAAAACTCCGGATCTCGGTCACATTCTTTGGAGGAGACCACTTGCTTACCGCTTCGATCTTTGTTGGGTCTACTGAAATTCCGTCTTTGGAAACGACATGTCCTAAAAAGTGGACCTTACCTAGCCAAAATTCACATTTGGAGAACTTTGCATATAGCTGATGCTCCTTCAGAGTGCGTAACACAATCCGAAGATGCTTCTCATGCTCCTTCCAATCTTTCGAGTATATAAGGATGTCATCGATAAACACAATGACAAACTGGTCTAAAAATTCCTTGAATACTCGATTCATCAGATCCATAAAAGCGGCTGGTGCATTCGCTAATCCAAAAGGCATAACGAGAAATTCGTAGTGCCCATACCGTGTTCGGAACGCGGTCTTTGGAATGTCCCTTTCTTTAATTTTTAACTGATGATAGCCGGATCGAAGATCAATCTTCGAGAAGACGGTGGCTCCTTTTAGCTGATCGAATAAATCATCGATCCTTGGTAGAGGATATTTATTCTTGATCGTGACTTTGTTGAGCTCACGATAATCTATGCACATTCGGAGGGTTCCATCCTTTTTCTTCACGAAGAGAACTGGAGCTCCCCACGGCGAATAACTAGGCCGTATAAAACCTTTCTCTAACAACTCCTTCAGCTGAGCTTGTAATTCTTTAAGCTCGGCCGGTGCCATTCTGTAAGGGGCCTTTGAAATCGAAGACGTTCCTGGCAGCAACTCGATTTCGAAGGTAATCTCTCGATCAGGAGGAAGTCCTGGTAATTCTTCTGGAAATACCTCCACGAACTCGTTGATCACTGGTACCTCGTTCGGTTGTAGTTCTACCTTCTTGGTGGTGTCCTTGACATAAGCTAGATATCCGGTACAGCCACTAGATATCAGCTTTCTTACCCGCAGGGGACTGATCAGCATTTTCGACTGCTTCTGAGAATGCCCCTGATACTCAAACTGGTCTTTTTCTCCAAACTGGAACACTACTTTTCGTCGTCGACAGTCAATGGTCGCTTGATATTTTGCAAGGAAATCCATTCCAAGGATAACGTCATAATCGACTAACTCTAAGACGACTAAGTCGACGTACAACTCCCTATCAGCTATAATTACTGGCACGTGACGTAACCAGTAATCAGATAATAATACCTCACCAAATGGTAAGGTGGTTTTAAACACTTGGCCAATTTTATCCTTGGCATGACTAACTCTTTCTACAAAGCTATGTGAGGCAAATGAATGCACCGGAGTCAAATAAAATAAGTGCAGGGCTTTGGGCGACAAGAAGCTGACCTGTCACCACATTCGAGGTGCCTGCCTCTACATCTTCCCTGGTGTAGGCTAATAGATGTGCCTCGGTCTTTGGTATATTCTCCTGGCCTCCAGGTTGAGTATGCGATCCTTGTATAGCATGGACCTGGCTCGTCTGTCGGGACTGAAAGGATCCCGGCTAGTTCTGTTGGTTGGATGGGCAGACTCTAGCAAAATGGCCTTCTCTACCACAAACATAGCATGCAGTATTCCCCAGCTTGCACTCGCCCTTGTGCAGTCTTCCACATTTTGGGCATGGCTGTCGGTTCTGTACTCCTTCTAAGCCTTGCCTTTGCTGAGTGTTGCGAGTATTTTGGCCCCAATTTTCATTTGGGTTTCCCTTTCGCTTATTGGTATTCTGCTGGTTCTGGTTATTTTTCTGACCAGGCTTCATTCCTTGACCAGATTTATTACTTTGGCCAGCTTGGTTGTTCTTCTGAGTCTGCTTCACGAGATCTCTTTCTTTCTTCTTCTCCTCCCAGACTTTTGTTCTTTCTTCCTTAACTCTGTTCAGACGATTCTCGGCCCTCATAGCTCTGCTTACACAGTCCGCTACAGTGGTTGGCAGGGTCTCGCCACTTTCCACATTTAGGGCTATATCTTGTCGGAACATATTGATCATCCTCCGTACCCGCTCTTCTTCTGTGGGTACCAAATGTGGACACAGTCGAGCTAATCTGTCGAATTTGCGGCAGGCTTCGGTCACTGTCATCTCGCCTTGCCTCAGCTCATCGAACTCTCTTTGTTGAGCTCGTAGGGTGTCAAGGTTGAAATACTTCCTGTTAAATTCTCCCAGGAAGTCATTCCAGGTCATCCTTCTAACGTCCCTTCGCATCTTTACTGTCTCCCACCAATAACGAGCATCCTTCGTTAATATGCAGGAGGCGCAAAGGACCTTTTCTTGGTCTGTTAGGTCCATAAACTCAAAAATGGTCTGTAGTGAAGCTAACCACTCTTCAGCCTCTAAGGGTTCTATAGATCCCTCAAACTCTTTTGGCTTCATCTTCCGGAATCGTTCATACAATGATCCCTGGTTGGCTCCAGCTCGGGCACCTATTGCTACTTCAGGTACCATTCGGACTGGTGGTGCTACTGGTTTAGGAGCTGGTTGTGGCTCCGGTATTGGTGCTTGAGGTGGAGGGAAATTCGCTTGGGCCCCATTCCTCTGTTCCAGTAGCTCTTGCAGTCTCTGGTTCTGTGTTTCTTGTGCCTCTAGCCGAGCTTGTATGTTAGCTAGGATAGCGGCTAAGTCTGCTTCTTGAGCTTGCTCAGCTCGTGTGCGAACCATGTTGCTGTGTCTGACCTATAACAATAGTGACATGGTTTAGTGCTAAGTTAGATATTGATTATCTAAAATTAACTTACTTGGACTGAGCAGGTGCAGATGCTGAGATGTCATGGAAGGTCGATAGTAGAACCGCTCTCTCTGATACCAACTCTTGTGGGCGACCCCTCTAGCTTAGGTCGTCCACCTTATCTTGCTTACTTTCTTTATTCTTTGCTTAATCTTACTTAGTTTGCTTGTCTCTGTAACTTTCCTCTCCTTGGGGTTTAAAAGATTTGTTCTTGAAAAACTAGGAATATTTTTTTTTTTTTTAACTGGAGGAAACTACTAATTCTTGAAAATTGTGTATACATAAATATATACGTACTTCTTAATACTTTTTGTTTTTCCAAAATATATTTTGGAGTCTTGTTGCTTTAAAGTACGTAAAAATAGAAACACACTTTTAAGCTTGTTTCACTACTTTACATATTACACTCTTGTCTTGTCTTTATACATATATCTCACTATTACACTTTCTTTCTTTTACACCTTGAGTACAGCGGAATTCTGCGAAACGGAACCATAACCCGTCCATGACATCGCTGGGATCTGCCTGCCAGTCCGCTACTCTAGTTTCATACTGCTGGTTGTTTTCCTTTATTACCTACAGCACGAATAGACTAATGAGCTAAAGCTCAGTAAGTACAAACATACATACAAGTAAATAAGCTGAATACACCACTCTAGGGTTAGTCAACTTAGGACCAATTATTTTCTTTAGTCCTATACTACTTGTTCTTTCTATTCTATTTCTTTCTTTTCTTTGCTTTACTTCATCTGCTTTATCTTTCACTTGTGGGCCCGTGGTTGGACGTACCTAGTGCGCGCAGACCAATAGAGGATCAGGGGAGCGACCCACCGATCAACCCTAAGGTCATCTCTGGACTACTGACCTTATAGGTAGTAAGTCATGCCATAAACTACCTCATTATTAACGAGGCAGCGCCACACTTCTGGGGTGGAGGCTATCTAGGAACCTCACAACTGGGGAGGCCAGTACGCCAACCTTAACTTTTAAGTCTTATTAATTGACTTAACTTATTTCTCTTTTCTTTTTCTAATCTTGCTTACTATTCTCGTGAACATGTTAGTATCATGTCACAACTGAATAGCTTAAATGTGTATATATATATAACACAACTTTATGGTAAGTCCATTCGTGAGTAGACAATTAAATGTCCGTACTTACCTTATCAATCTCTTCTCTTCTTCTCTCTAGGATCTTTGATCGCCCTCCTTGTAGGTCGATTTTTGGATCCTATAGACAAACTTTGTCTGTTAATTTCATTTCCATTTATAGCTTTTATTTTTCATTAAAAAGCTTAAATAGAACCTATTTACAACTTTTTGGGCTTTATTTATCATTTCCCCAATTTTCCCCAACTTTTGTAAAATTACGATTTTACCCCTATATTTTGGCAAAATTGCAGTTTTGCCCCTGACGGAATTTTATTGATCCACACTGCATTTTTGGCCCTCAGGAACTTTTCTGACTCTTTTCTAATCATTACCGGGTTCGTTTCTATTATATTTCCACTTTTCACTTTCCCGACCCTCGGGAAGCACTATTCCGACCCTTACGTCGGTTTAGTGATTTTCTATCGTTTCGGAGCCTCAAATGGACGTTTTACTAGTATTTAAAACGTTCATCTAGACTTTCCCGACCTAGGTCTCCGAGGCTCGGATTTTCCGTACCCGACTCGGACCTTTATTTCATTTCCAAAAACGCCCCCCCCTCGGGGTCGGTTTTTCCGTTTCACTCTCATTTTACATTTTTAGGGGACGGTCTACTATTCACGAACCACCCCTTTGGTTTTCCCTATTCAATTCTCCGTTAGGGACTCGGGTTTCCGACCCGACCCTAAACTTTTATTTTTAATTCCTATTTTACCCCGAAAGCCGTTTTCGAAATTTCGGCAGCATTTCGGCGTAATTTTAAGGCTTCCGGCGTTAGGTACGCCTCGAACCATATGTACCTGCCACGTACTATACCACAAGCCTATTTTATGTAAAAGTTTTCCAAACTTTTACATAAAAGCTCACAAATTCCAATTTCACATTTTTAACCACATTACAAATTTTTTTCACAATTTTGCCCTTAGTTTTGGTTTCGGTTTTCACCACCAAACCGAACCAAAGTTTCTCAAACTTTTCTACTACTTGTTAGGCTATTAAATGCCATTTTTCTAACACTTTTTCAAGCCCATTTCCTTGTACTTTTCAACTAAATTCTTAGGGTTTTTTTTAAACACTTAAACCCACGGCCTCATTAGTGAAAAACATGCCATCATTTTTGTTTCATGCTTTCAATCAAAAATTTCATTATTCACATCATAAAATGCATGATTTCACTTAACCAAACATCATATGAAACATGCAAAATTTTCACCAAAACCCTAAGTAAACCCACGGCCACTTTGAGTAAATGAACACCAAAATTTTTCCAAGCTTTTCCATAGTGAAATTCATGCTTTATTCTTAACAAAACATAAGTTAAAAGCATGTTAACACATAAATCACACAAATTTCTCATTGCTTACCAATGGTAACCCACGGATTTTCCTTTGGAAAACCAACCAAAAATTGGTTTTTCTTTAAACCAATTGCATGGTTTTCTTCCTCATTACACCCATAACAAAACCCATCATCAACTTAATGAAAAACAACCAAAACTTTTCCATCTTAATTCACTATTCACCCCACGGTTTTCATGAAGAAAAAACCAAGAAAAATTTCAATCCAAGGGAAGTTACCTTATTCACTTTCTTCCTTTGTCTTCAAGTGATGTTTTGCCACACTTTTTGTATAGAAAACTTGAAGGAATTACTTGGTTTTCCTTTGGTCACCCACGGCTCCCATGGAAGAAAAAACTTAGCAAATTTTTCTCTTAGTTTTTGCTTGAAATTTGGCTTCGGCCACTTTATTCCTAAACTTGCCGACTTATGCATGGAAGAAAGCCAATTAATTTGGCTCTAAACCAATGAAAATTTGACACCTTTCATGCCTAATACTTTCCACCTTTTTCAAAAATTAAAAAGGTATATTTTTGGCCAAATCTTGGCCTTTAGATCAAAAGCAAATTAAATCATGGCCATTCATCCTACCTAACACCAATTTCTTTCCATTTGGTAAATGGATTTATGATGTCATAATTACTAAAGTGAAAGTTGACTTTGACTTTCACTATTCATATTAATTCGACTACTTTTTGACCGATGCCGGTTCGAGCCGAAATTTTCCTGAAATCTTCCCGACGTGTTCCTGAGGTCTCCTGTGCAGTCGGATCAATTTAAATTGCTTCCGTTTGATCAAAATAAATCCCGGAAGTTTACCGTCTTTTATTGGCTCGGTTAGGGTTTTCAATGCCGGTTTTGGCACCGTTTCACCCGTTTCAACTCAGTGAATTTTTTCAACACTGAATTCTTACTCGTCAGTATTGTTAGAACATTTTAATATATTATAAACAATATAAATACATCTATTTCACTCTTTAAATAGTACAAATTGTTATATACATACAATTGTACATTTCTTACTGTGCTCTTACTTTGACTTGCCATATTCTTATCTTTATACTGTTCAGATACCGAAACTACTCCTTTTTGAGCGTTTTGGGCCTGAATTCACTTTCTTACTCATATACTTTATTCTCTACTTATTTTTGGAGATTTTTAATTTCCTCCAAAACATTTATTTATTTCTATCAACACTATAATTTGTCTAATTACAACCATAGTGTTTCTTTACATTCTTACTTACAGAACTCATAGAAAACCCTAGATTAAACTAGGTCACACCACTAAAATTCTCTGGTCGTCACAAATATAGATCTATATGTCGTGGAATTTTAAAATCAAGGACTACTGCATTATCATTTTTTATTTCGGTTGCAACTTGATCAAAAATACCATAAACCTATGCAAATAAATAAAATGATTTCTACTGAAATTCCTGATCCACAAAAGATTCACTCAGGTACAATGTAGTAGTTGAGTTTATGATACATGGACCATGTGGTTATGCAAAAACAAATTCTCGATGTATGAAGAATTCAATTTGTTTAAAGAAATTTCCCAAAAAACTTAAAATTAAAACTACATTCGAAGAAAATAGATTTGTCAATTACAGAAGTAAACAAACACCTTTCTATGTACAAAAAAAAAAAGGAATTATATTAGACAATAGATTTGTTATTCCCTATAATAGGGAATTGTGCATTAGATATCAAGCACATATAAATGTCGAAATCTGTTCTCAGTCAATGATCATAAAATATTTATTCAAATATTTAATTAAGGGTCTTACCAAAGTAAGATCAATTATTAAACATAATATATGTACAAAATAACTAAGACAAATTATGTAAGGACCCCCAGATTCATGTAACTTAAATTCTATATAATGAGAAATTGAGCAATGAATTTGGGTTAGTTTGATGGCTTTTAGTGCAAATTTGATGAACACGGTCTGGTACACGGCCGTGTATTGATCGGACTGTTTACGAGTGAAAGGCCGTGTGAGTGTATATGGCTATGTAATGTGACACGGTCAGGTACACGGCCGTGTACCGCTCGGGTTAATGAATGTGTAAGAGGTCGTGTTTCGAAATAGGGCCGTGTTGAAGAATTTCAACTAGTACACGCCCATGTCCGGGGTGTACACGCCCGTGTTGCCTTATACACGCCCGTGTAAAAGGCCATGTTGAAGGCCGTGTAATGGGCAGAAAACCGTTACATAGACCCTCAAAATGAATGAAACCTAATTTCTATGTAATGAGTGATTAAGTTGGAAAAATATAGTATATTTTCCAGTTGAATAGATTAAACAGATACAGTACTGTTTAAGTATTATTTATGCAATGAAAGGGGTGATGGACAGTAAACCTGGTCTATCCCATTATGTGTATAAATGTGTGAGACATGCAGTGTTAGGAAACTGGTCCGGACGACCATTTCTTAACACAAGACTGGTGAACAGATCACCAAAATGCTCGGACCGAACATCTGAGCACGATAGCGATACATAACCCTTGCAAAGGTACGGTATCGAGAAAATGGTCTGGATGACCTCCTCTCACCTACAGACTGATAAAATCGGAGTCAGAGCACTCAGACTAGTCAGTTAAGTGAAAGACAATGAATAGTGACTAGTGAGAATCGCAGTGTCAAGTTATTGGCCAAGACGACCTTAATTTGACCTAAAACTGATATATGAACGGTTAGTAGACTCAATCCAGTTGATTGAGCACAAAACAAGAATTTTAGTTTGAGAGATACGCAATATCAGGATAAAGGTCAAGACGACCTTTACTCGCTCCGAAACTGATATATTTGGACTCAGAATGTCCAAATTAGTCAATCGGGCAGCTGACATGTTTTTCAAGGTGGGGTTACACAGATTTTGAAAATTGGTCCAGAAGACCTCTGATCGATGTAAAACTAATAAAAATGGAATCAGTGCATCCAAATTAGTCAACAGAGACTGTGTCTGAAATTTTACCCAGGAACATCTCGGTTTACGTGTGAAAAGACAACATAGTGTAGACACAACCACAGTTAGGACATGAATGGTAAATTAGACTGATAATGGGCTTTTAGACAGTATAAAACAACCAGGAATTTACAGTACAAAAAACAGATTTAAAAATCTAATTTTCGGGTGAAAATTGGAACACTGCCGAGAAAAAGGCGAACACTGCAGTATAAAATTAGACTGCGATGAGAAGCCAATACAGATGAAATTTGGCCCTTAGAAACCATGCCCCTAGCTGCAAAAGGCAACTAAAAATGGTTGCTCATAGCCCAAAAGGTGACCATTAAAAAATTGCCCTAGCCATGACACACTTGAATAAAATATTCAAGGGATTTCAAAAGCTTAGTCTGTAGGAAAATAAATCGGTAAAAACGTATCAGAGTGGTGGAGTGGAATAATAAAAATTTTTAGATCGTTAAATATCTCATGATGCCATATACAATAAACCATTAACAATTAAAACTCATACCTCAAGGATGCCAATCTGCAGGAGGAGAATGACCGGAGGCTTCAACCAACTAGCCTTCTCTACTATTCTCCAATTCCCGAATGGCTGAGTGTGTGGGCACTCTGAACCTCGATCGGTATGCTAGCACTGCTAGTCTTCTTCCAACCACCCAGATCTCTAAAGAACTTATTGTCACGATGAGCTGTGCAACAATAAGCCTGCTCACCTAAGAGTCTGTGGTCTAAGAGAACTGGAGTGGCAGGACCTCTATTTATAGACCTGCATGAGGTGATTCTCTGAATTTGAATTGGATTAGGAGAAGATATTCTCCCTTATCCACAACCAAAAAATCTGAATTTTCCATGGGAAAATCCCAACAATAAAATTCGGCCATTTAGGATAAATCCAATCCAAATCTAAACAAGATTTTAACTAGAATTTTATCTCCCTTTTTTCAACCAAAAAATCCAAAAATTTCAAGGAGAAAATCTCCTCAAAGTTTCGGCCACTTTTAGGATAAGGGAGAATCAAAATTCCACTAGGATTTTCAAGCTTGAATCTTATCTCATTCTTATCCAAAATAACCGAATTTCCTTAGGAGATATGCTCCAAAATTTTGGCCACTTTCTGGGGAGGAGAGAATCCAAATTCAACTGGGATTGAAACTTGAATATTTCCTTTGAACCTTATCCACAAAAACCGAAAATCCATCGAGGATAATCCTCAAAATTTCGTCCATCATTAGTTAGTATTTGGATTCAAAATTCAAGTAGGATTCTAACAAGATTATCCTCTCCATATCCAACTCAAATTCGAATTTCAAACCTTATGGATTTTCCACAACAAATTCGAATCCCACTTAGACTGTGATTCAAAATTTGAATTTCAAATTTCAAATTCGAATTTCAAATTCAAATTTCAAATTCGAATTTCAAATTCAAAATTCAAATTCAAATTTCAAATTTCAAATTTCAAATTTCAAATTTCAAAATTCAAAATTCAAATTTCAAAATCCACAAAACAGTTGTGTTTCAAATTCTTGTTCTCATGGATAATTTTCTACAACTTCAATCCAATCTCAAATAAAATCATGGCAACTTTATTTGAAGTTCGAATAATTGTGTACTTTATTATCCAAAACAAAATCCGAATCCAACCAGAGAGAATCTTGTCGACCGTCCTAATCCTATATCATCACCATCCATGCAAAATAACCTAGCCAAGAGCATACACAAATCAATTTGCCAAACGTTAAGGAATTATGTAGAGCTAGTAGAGGGACTGATTAGACATATATAATCGGGCTCCCGCAAATCCATATGATCATCATTCTTTTACCGAACAACTCAATCATATGATTACTAATTTCAGAGTCACACCACTATAAACCTGAAACTGAACTCCCAATTATATACCGTATTACGTAAGCCTGTGACAAGCTATCGTCCAATGACCTTGTCATGTATGCAGAACCCTCATATGATATCCATGATCAGCCTTAGGCCAAAGTCTGTTTAATCCTACTGATCAAGCTATCTTAAAATTCCATTATACTACCGAATAAAGAAAATGATTATTCACCATATGTGAATAAGAAGTCATCCGCCCAGCAGACGACCCAAGGCCTTTTCCATTTTCACATTCAGTATAATGCCTTTAATAGGATACCTTTAACTCCTCATTAGAGCTATGATTCCGATATCTGTAAACGAACCCTTCATCGTATACAAGTCATGCACCCAACGAACCGGTCTATAAGCTTACTACCTCTGAGACGCTTTAGCCATTGGAACATCAAAGTACACAAGTCATATACATGAAGCTGTCCTTTTACTCAGGATTAAAGTTACTGCATAATGAATGTTAAAAGCAGATCGATCCACTCAAAGCGGACTTCGTAGATCAATCACATTTTAGTCCCGGTCCAATATGTCACCACCAAGCAACATATCTATGTCTCTACTTAGGAGTCCAGTTCCAGACAGTCAAGACAAACCGTCCCCTCCAAGGCTTTAGACAACATAATAGTCTTAACATGAGTTAGATGCTCGGTCTAACCTCATAGACTACAGACCATAGTTTAGATCGCTAACTTTAGAAAATTGTCTTCTCGCATACAAAAGTCCATTACATGCAATGTTCTAACAGTTTAACACAAGCAGTCAGGGAGCCATATTTGCTTACATTTACTTTAACATGTAAATAAGATGATGATAGATAGCAATGTAATGAATAACCTCTATATATAATTTTATTATCCAGTTCAAAATAAAAACATCGAAATGTCTCTAATGCTTAGGGCATTTCCTAACAATCTCCCACTTGCCCTAAGCCAGCAGATGTGCCATGTTATGCATCCCCATCGCCTCTATGTGCCTCTCAAAGTTTCTAGCCACCAAAGTCTTAGTAAAGAGATCGGCAATGTTGTCCTTGGACTCGATCTTACATACATCCACTTGTCCTGTCTCCACGTGCCCTCCAATAATATGATATCTCAGATCTATGTGCTTGGTCCTCTTGTGGTGCCGAGATTCCCTTGTGTTGGCAATAGCCCCAATGTTATCACAGTAAAGTGTGGTAGGCTTGTCAACACCCAGAATGACCTCAAGGTCTCTAAAGAACTTGTGGAGCCAAACCGCTTCTTTAGATGCCTCAGCCACAGCCACATACTCAGCCTCCATAGCAGAGTCAGCTGTGCAGCCTGTGACGCCCCGTGCCCTCAGCGGCCCGGACCGTCACTGAAAACTATTACTTGCTTCTTTAGCTTTTACTTATACTTCCTCTTTAAAACCGATGCTTAAACTTGCTGAATTTAATACCATAAATTTAGAGGGATTTTTTTTTTAATATACGCGTACGTATTTACTATTCACATACTTATACTATTAAAATGTGGAATTTGAAAAACATAAGGATTTCAATTATACATACACAATTATATACTTGTTTATCTGATTACTATTCACCAGATACTATTTAAATATACTACTCATACATATACTGTTTACTGTTACAAAATACCGTTTAACCTTTACTATTCAAAATACTATTTAACTGTCACCATTCAAAATACTATTTACTCATACTGTGCGGAAGAATACTCGCGGTGTATCCATAACCTCATCCTCACATCCACCTCCGCCACCATCATCGTCCCTTGGTGTTTGCGCTATAGGAAGCTTACCTACAGCATGAACACACTCCGTGAGCTTTACGCCTAGTAAGTACAACATGTTAACCGCAAAACATGTTTAAAATATAGCACATACTTAAAATCCTAAGCATGACATATATCACTTAATAAATCACATACCATTTAAGCATATCGCATATCAGCTCACATATCATGTCATCACATAACATGTCATAACACTGAATATAAAACTTCACATACTTTATGTATAACAGGAGCATCATGTACTGTATGCACTCTACTGAAAAAGAAAGCATAGCGAACTATAACTAATGCATGGTCCGGTTATGTTCATTTATGCTTCAAACTTCTCTTTTTTTTTCTTGTCTATTTAGGGCCCATGTGTCAGTACCGTGTGCGCGCAGACCAACGGTAACTCCCGAGGTCAACTAATGCCGAAGACCCATCAACTGATGCTCAACTTTTGGCCTTAACTTTCTTTAACTGGAAACCCCTTCGACTGAAGGAGCCGGTACGACACACCTATTTATTTCCATCTTGTTTAACTGTTCTAGCCATACGCTTCTCTAAGCTGTCCCCAATCCTACGCGGTAGGGATTTATGGCTTCTATCTTGTTCTTTCATCAATCTACTCGATTGTGAAACTATATGCTCTTATGTATACTGTGCAGCATCGTGTGCAAGATACATACTTAAAATACTGGAAAAGCATCATTTTAAATTCATTTTTATCCATGCTGTAGGCAAAGTTGTACTTACCTGTCAGCAGACAGTTTATACTTTCGCCTTCATCACAATACAGGTACCTCCCTATAATCATAATGCATTACATTAACATTCACTCTTTGGTCACCGTGGTCATTAGTGACTAATAAAAATTCTCGTTATGTGGTACCGATCCTTATCGGTACTAATTGCCCTCTTCTTAAGAATTTGATTTTCTAATCATTGTTAATTAATTTATTTACCCAATAAATTAATTAACATCGCTCTTAGGTCACTCTATCGTTAGGAACTAATTAACTTATCGTTGTGTGGTACCGATGCCTATCGGTACCCAACTGCTCTACTTTGGGAAATTTGATATCTAATTTTTAATCATGCTTGATTAATTTGTCTACTTGACAAATTAATCACTGTCTCTCACTATCCCATTCCGACTTGGTCCTTGACTGGCTAACCGACCAGCCAACTGACTGAATACCTCTCGTATGACCATTTAGCCTGTCGGGTTACCGTTACCGATGTAATCGCCCCAAATTTTATACTTAGATTGCACCCGTCCCTCAAGTGGTACTATTCTGACATAGGGGTCATTTTCTTACATTACGAAATTTCTAATTGGGCGGTTCACTAATCCCGTAAACGTCCGTCCTTCTTTCCTGGACCTAGGTCATCGAGGGGGCTCGGGTTTCCATCTCGATCACATTTTCAGCCCTCGTTTCCTAAAATACCCCTTTGTGCCGTTTTCGAAATTTCGGCAGCATTTCCGCTTAATTTTTGGGTTTCCGGCGTTTAGGAAACGCCTCAAAACCATCTAACCTATTCTAACCTGCCACGTACTAAACCAGAGGCCTAATTTTTACGTAAAAGCTCCGCTTTTTACATAAAAATATTCACATTTCTTCACATTTTCTTTTTCGACATTTCATCCATTTTTCTTACAATTCCTCAAGTCAGTAAACCATAATTCATACATAATTATTTCTAATAATAAATTGAGGAATCAAGGGATCAAAACCACTACCAAAATCGTTCCCGTTGGCGGTCGGACGAACCGTTCAGTCTCGACCGCACAATCTTTGAATCGGCGTTCTTCACTTTTGAAACTTCGGTTTGCAATTCCGATGCCGCGGATGTGTCCAGAACGTCGAAAATAGGCCAACGGGCCATTCTTCAATTTTCGGTCTCCGGTCGCCGTTGACCGGCGTTGACTGTCGTTGACCGGCGTTGACCGGTCGTTGACCGGCATTGACCGCGGCGGCGATGGGAGTGGCGACCACCATCTCGAAGAGCTCGACGAGAGGAACCCATTGGTGGTGTCAATTTCACCAATCGAGGCTCCTATCACCGGAAATCGGCCCTCGAAAAGTCGGCGACGGTGGCGGTGTTGGATCTTCATTTTCCGGCGTTGTTGCCCAAAATTGATTTGGGGTTTTTGATCTACGTGTTGTTCTGAGCATTTTGATACCCACCTTGCAACTCAACTCCGCCGGAATAGTGAGATCCGACGGCGGCGACGGCGACGGTGACGGTGAACCTTGGGCGGTGTGATCCGGCGGCTGTTGACGTGAAATGAAGCCTAGGTTTTGTTCTACTCTTCACCACGAATCCATTGGGACCGGAATCGTGGCATTTGGACGTCAGACGGCGGAGATATGGCGGTTTGAAAAATTCGGCCACCGGCGGCTTTGGGCAGCGCGTGCGGCGTGCTCTGGCGTCTGTTCGGTCGACTCGGCCCACCGTTGGAATCAGCTCGTCGAGAGCTTTCCAATGGTGCAGGCGGTGTTGAAAACGGAGGCCGAATTCGATGGTCGGTCACTGTTCATCCTCGTGTGGTGTTGGGGGAGGAAATGGGATTTGGAAAAATTATGGGGGCTATTTTTCAATAGTCCCAAAAATTTCGTCCTTTTATACTAATTTTTTGAAAAATTTTAAGATAGGCTATACTGACTAATTTGGGCGTGCTGAACCCAAATATATCAGTTTTATCTTCATCCGAGGTCGTCTCGACCAGTTTCCTGATACTGCATGGTTCCCGATCAAAAATTACTTTTTGTGCTCAAATGACTAATTTGAGCATTCTGATTCCAAATATATCAGTTTTATATCAAGAAAAGGTCATCTTGACCAATTTCTTGATACTGTGGTTAGGCCTACACTGTGTTGACACTGTGCACGCATAACGAGGTGTTTTCGCGTGAAATTTCAAACACAGTCTCTCTTGACTAATTTGGATGTGCTGATTTCAAATTTATCAATTTTACGTCCATCTGCGGTCTTCTAGAGCAGTTTTCGAGATCTGTATAACCCTATCTCGAAAAATGTGTCAGGTGCCCGATTGACTAATTTGGGCGTCCTGAGTCTAAATATATCAGTTTCGGGGTGAGAAAAGGTCGTCTTGACCCTCATCCCGATACTGCGTATCTTTTAAACAAAATCTACATTTTGTACTCAATTGACCAGATTGAGCCTGCTGACTATTAATATATCAGTTTTATGTCAGATTAAGGCCGTCTTGGCCACTAACCTGACATTGCGTATCACACTGTTCACTAATCACTATTCACTATCTGACTGACTAATCTGAGCGTTCTGACTCCGATTTTGTCAGTCTCTGGGCGAGAAGAGGTCATCTAGACCACTTTTCTCCATACTGTACATCTATTAGGGCAATTATCACTGCTGCGCTCAGATGACCAGTCTGAGCGTACTGATGACTAGCTCATCAGTTCTGTATCATGAAATGGTCGTCTAGACCGGTTTCTTGATATTGCGTGTCTCAACGCATACTCACATAATAGGGTGGACCGATTTCACTGTCGGTTGCCCCTTTCACTACATAAATAGTAATTAAACGTTACTATACTCGTTTAATTCATTCAACTGAAAAACACACTGTGTTTATTAACTCAATTACATCATTGCATAGTAATTAAGATTCATAATTCATGAGAGTCATTACAGTGGCTCTCGGCTCATTATACAGCCTTATACACAGACTCTTACACGTGCGTGTGCAATGCAACACGGGCGTGTACATTTCAAACACGGGTGTGTACTAGTTGAGACTTCTCAACACGGCCATGTCTTTGAAACAAAAACATCTATCCGAGTGGTACACGGCCTCCTACACGGTCGTGCACTTGACCGTGTTACACTATACGGCCATGTACACTCACACGGCTACTAACAGATACACAGTCCGAATGACACACGGTCACTCACACGACCGTGTACCTGACCGTGTTACTTAAATTGTACTAAAAGACATTAAATTATGTCCATTTTATTCCTTAATGACTTATTACATGGTAAGTAGGTGTCATGAAAATGGCGGTCATTACACAGCCCTGCTTCACGCTCCTCCACACAATGGCGCCTCCTCTGAGTAAAAACACTGATCCAGATGTCGATTTCCTCGAAGGTTGTGAACCTTTCTTTGCCTCTTGTATTGCATATTTATTAATTATTTTATCTATGTATGAAGCTTGGGATAACGCTATCATTTTGTTCTTTCGATCTCTGAAGAGACGAATGCCTAGAACATAATTAGCTTCTCCCAAGTCCTTCATGTCAAACTGTTGGTGCAACCAAAGCTTGACCGATGATAAGTTCCCTACATCATTCCCAATAAGTAGTATATCATCGACATAGAGGATCAGAAAGACCACTTTTCCATCCTTAATACGTTTATAAACACAAGATTCATCAACGTTCTGTTCAAAACCAAATGTCTTAATCGCGTGATTAAACCTCTGGTTCCATGAGCGGGATGCTTGCTTTAATCCATAAATGGATCTAAGCAATTTACAGACTTTCCTTTCTTGGCCTTTTGCTATGAACCCTTCGGGCTGTATCATATAGATACACTCTTCAAGATGGCCATTCAAGAATGCCGTCTTGATATCCATTTGCCAGATCTCGTAATCGAGAGCCGCAGCAATGGACAGAAGAATACGGATAGACTTCAGCGTAGCAACAGGCGAAAAGGTTTCATCGTAATCGATTCCAGCCTTTTACGTGTACCCCTTTGCAACTAGTCTAGCGTTGAAAGTTTCCACTCTCCCTTCTGCATCCTTCTTTCTTTTGTAGACCCATTTGCATCCAATGGGTTTTATCCCATTCGGCAAATCTACAAGTTCCCAAACAGAGTTGGATTTCATAGAATCCATCTCTTTATTCATAGCCTGTTTCCGAGATTTAGAATCAACATCATTTACAGCTTCATCATAGGTGACCGGATCATCCTCATGCTCATGAGCTTCGGCGTGGTATACCTCAGCATCATACATGAAGAAATTAGGTTTCTTTGAAACCCTCCCACTACGACGAGACACCCTAAATTGTTGATCGTCTGCAGGTCTTTCACTGGAACTCGGACTTGCGTCCAAGATCGAAATCTGTGGAGCAGTTCTTTCACCCGATAACTCTTCTAGCACCACTTTGCTTTGAGGCTTAAAGTCATTCATGTGACTTTCCTCCAAGAATGTCGCATGGGTTGAGGCAATGACTTTTTGTTCCTTCGGGTTATAGAACAGACCTCCTTTAGTTCCTTTTGGATACCCTACAAACATGCACAATTCTGATCTTGGTTCCAACTTTTTCGCATCCCCATCCAGTACATGCGTCGGGCAGCCCCATATTCTCATATGTCCAAAGGAAGGCTTCCTGCCACGCCACAATTCATACAGAGTTCTAGGAATTGATTTGCTTGGAACCTGGTTCAGAATATAGCACGCTGTTTGTAAAGCATATCCCCAAAATGATAATGGCAGTGTTGAATAACTCATCATGGACCGTACCATATCTAACAAGGTCCTGTTTCTTCTTTCGGCTACACCATTCTGTTGTGGAGTACCAGGTGCAGTCAATTCGGATAATATCCTGTTCTCTACAAGATGTCCTAGAAATTCATCGGAGAGGTACTCCCCACCTCGATCAGATCGAAGTGTCTTTATGGATTTATCCAATTGGTTTTCCACTTCTGCACGATACTCTTTGAACTTGTCAAAGGTTTCGCTCTTATGGTGCATCAGATACATATATCCATACCTCGAGTAATCATCTATAAAAGAGACATAATACTCGAACCCTCATCGTGCTGTGATGTTCATGGGGCCACATACGTCAGTATGCACAATTTCTAAGAGCTCCTAAGCCCTTGTACCCTTAGCTCCAAAAGACCTCTTAGTCATCTTACCCTCTAGACAAGACTCACATTGGGGAAGACGTACCTCCTCCAGAGATTCCAGAGTACCGTCTTTCACTAATCTTTGAATCCTATCCTGATTAATATGATCAAGTCTTAAATGCCAAAGATACGCCTTGTTAGAGTGACAAACTTTCAAACTTTTCGAGTTATCTATTAATTCAGTGTCAAGCAGTGAGTATATCTTTGGTTTGATCAAATATAGGTTTCCATCCATCCATCCAGAACAGATAAAAGACTTATTTCTACGAATATCAACTCTTTTACTAAAAGAAATTGAATAAGAATCCTTTATTAAACAAGCTATCGATATAAGGTTCCTCCTCAAATTAGGAACATAAAAACAGTCTTTCAATAAAATAAACCTAAATTGATCAAAATAAAGGTAAATATCTCCCACTGCCTCAGCCACCACTAAGCTGCCGTCTCCAGTTCGCAACGAGAGGCTCCTATCATGTAGACTTCTCGTTTCCACGAACCCCTACATAGAAACACAAGCATAATTAGTGGCGCCCGAATCAATGACCCAAGTGTATTTCGATTCTTCCACCAAACACGCTTCCAAGTAGTGATGTTCCTTACCTTCCTTGCCCTTGGTGGCTAGGAATTCCCGGCAAGCCTTCTTAAAGTGACCTACCTTCCCACAACGGAAGCACTTGGACTTTTTAGGGTCCCTGGGCTTCTTGTTCTTCTTCTTCTTCCCATCCAAGACAGGAGGATTAGAAGAACTGGAAGCCGCTTGCTTCTGATTTGGCCTCTTCCTCTTCCGTGAGGGTTTGGAAGATTCTGCCAAATTGGCCTCTCCTTTAGGTTGGACCGCATCCCCATCCTTGATCATCCACTCATAAGCCTGGAGTTGCTTCATTAGCTCGGTTAGTCCTAACTCTTTTGTCACCAGATTTTGTGGGGTTGATTGTATGAGGCCTTAAACCCCACAAAATCTTTAGACAGAGTTTAGGCCTTACAACCATCTCGATCTGGGTGTTGTAGTCCAACTCAGCACCGTTTTCGGCAGCCTCAGCGAAGAATCCCATTAGAGTGATCATTGTAGGAAAATAAACCGGTAAAAACGTATCAGAGTGGCGCAGCGGAACAAAAAAAATTTTTAGAACGTTAAATATCTCATGATGCCATATACAATAAATCAACAACAATTAAAACTCATACCTCAAGGACGCCAATGAACAGGAGGAGAGTGACTGGAGGCTTCAACCAACTAGCCTTCTCTACTATTCTCCAATTCCCGAATGGCTGAGTGTGTGGGCACTCTGAACCTCGATCGGTATGCTAGCACTGCTAGTCTTCTTCCGACCACCCAGATCTCTAAAGAACTTTATTGTCACGATGAGCTGTGCAACAATAAGCCTGCTCACCTGAGAGTCTGTGGTCTGAGAGAACTGGAGTGGCAGGACCTCTATTTATAGACCTGCATGAGGTGATTCTCTGAATTCGAATTGGACTAGGAAAAGATTTTCTCCCTTATCCAAACCAAAAAATCCGAATTTTCCAAGGGAGAATCTCCACAATTAAATTCGGTTTTCTAGGATAAATCCAATCCAAATCTAAACAAGATTTTAACTAGAATTTTATCTCCCTTTTTCAACCAAAAAATCCGAAATCTTTAGGAGAAAATCTTCTCCAAATTTTCGGCCACTTTTAGGATAAGGAAGAATCAAAATTCCACTAGGATTTTTCAAGCTAAATCTCATCTCAACCTTATCCAAAAATAACCGAATTTCCTAGGATAAAGCCTCCAAAATTTCGGCCACTTTTAGGGAGGGAGAGAATCCAAATTCAACTAGGATTGAAACTTGAATTTTCCCTTGAATCTTATCTACAAAAACCGAATTTCCATTGAGGATTATCCTCAAAAAATTCACCCACTTTTGTTGGGATTTTGATTCAAAATTCAAGTAGGATTCTAACAAGATTATCCTCTCCAAATCCAACTCAAATTCGAATTTCAAACCTTGTGGATTTTCCACAACAAATTCGAATCCTACTTGGACTGTGATTCAAAATTTGAATTTCAAATTTTAAATTCAAATTTCAAATTTCAAATTTCAAATTTCAAATTTAAATTTCAAATTCAAATTTCAAATTCGAATTTCAAATTCAAATTTCAAATTCAAATTTCAAATTCAAAATTCAAAATTCAAATTTCAAAATTCAAATTTCAAATTTCAAAATTCAAATTTCAAATTCCACAAAACGGTTGTGTTTCATATTCTTGTTCTCATGGATAATTTTCTACAACTCCAATCTAATCTCAAATAAAATCATGGCAACTTTATTTGGAGTTCGAATAATTGTGTACTCTATTATCCAAAACAAAATCTGAATCCAACCGGAGAGAATCTTGTCTACCATCCTAATCCTGTGTCATCACCATCCATGCATAATAAACTAGCCAATAGCATACACAAATCAATTTGCCAAACGTTAAGGAATTATGTGGAGCTAGTAGAGGGACTGATTGGACATATATAATCGGGCTCCCGTGATTCCATATGATCATCATTCTGTACCGAACAACTCAATCATATGATCACTAATTTCAGAGTCACACCACTATAAACCTGAAACTGAACTCCCAATTATATACCGTATTACGTAAGCCTGTGACGAGCTACCATCCAATGACCTTGTCATATATGCAAAACCCTCATATGATATCCATGATCAGCCTTAGGTCAAAGTCCGTTTAATCCTACTGATCAGGCTATCTTAAAGTTCCATTATACTACCGAATCAAGAAAATGATTATTCACCATATGTGAATAAGAAGTCATCCGCCCAGCAGACGACCCAAGGCCTTGTCCATTTTCACATTCAGTATAATGCCTTTAAGAGGATACCTTTAACTCCTCAGAGCTATGATTCCGATATCTGTAAACAAACCCTTCATCGTATACAAGTCATGCACCCAACGAACCGGTCTATAAGCTTACTACCTCTGAGACGCTTTAGCCATTGGAACATCAAAGTACACAAGTCATATACATGAAGTAGTTCATTTACTCAGGATTAAGGTTATTGCACAATGAACGTCAAAAGCAGATTGATCCACTCATAGTGGACTACGTAGATCAATCACGCTTTAGTCCCGGTCTAATATGTCACCACCAAGCAACATATCCATGTCTCTACTTGGGAGTCCAGCTCCAGACAGTCAAGACAGACCGTCCCCTCCAAGGCTTTAGACAACATAATAGTCTTAACATGAGTTAGATGCTCGGTCTAACCCCATAGACTACAGACCATAGTTTAGACTGCTAACTTTAGAACATTGTCTTCTTGCATATAAAAATCCATTGCATGCAACGTTCTAACAGTTTTAACACAAGCAGTCAGTGAGCCATATTTGCTTACATTTACTTTAACATGTAAATAAGACGAGGACAGATAGCAATGTAATGAATAACCTCTAAGTATAATTTTATTATCCAGTTCAAAATGAATACATCAAAATGTCTCTAATACTTAGGGCATTTCCTAACAATCTCCCACTTGCCCTAAGCCAGTAGATGTGCCATGTTACGCATCCCCATCGCCTCTACATGCCTCTCAAAGCTTCTAGCTACCAAAGTCTTAGTAAAGGGATCAGCGATGTTGTCCTCGGACGCGATCTTACAAATATCCACTTGTCCTGTCTCCACATGCCCTCTAATAATGTGATACCTCCGATCGATGTGCTTGGTCCTCTTGTGGTGCCGAGATTCCCTTGTGTTGGCAATAGCCCCTGTATTATCACAGTAAAGTGTGATAGGCTTGTCAACACCCGGAATGACCTCAAGGTCTCTAAAGAACTTGCGGAGCCAAACTGCTTCTTTAGATGCCTCAGCCGCAGCCACATACTCAGCCTCCATAGTAGAGTCAGCTGTGCAGCCCTGCTTCACGCTCCTCCACACAATGGCGCCTCCTCCGAGCAAAAACACTGATCCAGATGTCGATTTCCTCGAATCCTTACAAGTCTGGAAGTCTGAGTCCGTGTATCCTACGGGTGTTAGGTCCCCTCCAGAATACACTAGCATATAATCCCTCGTTCTCTTAAGATACTTGAGTATATGCTTTACTGCTTGCCAGTGCTTGGTTCCAGGATTCGCTTGATATCGACTCACCATACCTACTGCAAAACATATGTCCGGGCGAGTGCAAAGCATAGCGTACATAAGGCTACCCACAGCGGATGCATAAGGGACCTTACTCATACGCTCTCTTTCTTCCGATGTCTTGGGACAGTCATCCAATGAAAGAGTTAAACCGGCAATAGAAGGTTGTGAGCCTTTCTTTGCCTCTAGCATTGCATATTTGTCAATTATTTTATCTATGTATGAAGCTTGGGATAACGCTATCATTTTGTTCTTTCGATCTCTGAAGAGACGAATGCCTAGAACATAATTAGCTTCTCCCAAGTCCTTCATGTCAAACTGTTGGTGTAACCAAAGCTTGACCGATGATAAGTTCCCTACATCATTCCGAATGAGTAGTATATCATCGACATAGAGTATCAGAAAGACCACTTTTCCATCCTTAATACGTTTATAAACACAAGGTTCATCAACGTTCTGCTCAAAACCAAATGTCTTAATCGCTTGATCAAACCTCTGGTTCCATGAGCGGGATGCCTGCTTTAATCCATAAATGGATCTAAGCAACTTGCAGACTTTCTTATCTTGGCCTTTTGCTACGAACCCTTCGGGCTGTATCATATAGATACACTCTTCAAGATGGCCATTCAAGAATGCCGTCTTGACATCCATTTGCCAGATCTCGTAATCGAGAGCCGCAGCAATGGACAGAAGAATACGGATAGACTTCAGCATAGCAACAGGCGAAAAGGTTTCCTCGTAATCGATTCCAGCCTTTTGCGTGTATCCCTTTGCAACCAGTCTAGCTTTGAAAGTTTCCACTCTCCCTTCCGCATCCTTCTTTCTTTTGTAGACCCATTTGCATCCAATGGGTTTTATCCCATCCGGCAAATCTACAAGTTCCCAAACAGAGTTGGATTTCATAGAATCCATCTCATTGTTCATAGCCTGTTTCCAAGATCTAGAATCAACATCCTTTATAGCTTCATCATATGTGACCGGATCTTCCTCATGCTCATGAGCCTTGGCCTGGTATACCTCAGCATCATACATAAAGAAATTAGGTTTCTTAGAAACCCTCCCACTACGACGAGGCACCCTAAATTGTTGATCGTCTGCAGGTCATTCACTGGAACTTGGACTTGCGTCCAAGACCGAAATCTGTGGAGCAGTTCGTTCACCCGATAACTCCTCTAGCACCACTTTGCTTCGAGGTTTAAAGTCATTCATGTGACTTTCCTCCAAGAATGTCGCATGGGTTGAGACAATGACCTTTTGTTCCTTCGGGTTATAGAACAGACCTCCTTTAGTTCCCTTTGGATACCCTACAAACATGCACAATTCTGATCTTGGTTCCAACTTCTTCGCATCCCCATCTAGTACATGTGCCGGGCAGCCCCATATTCTCATATGTCCAAGGGAGGGCTTCCTGCCACGCCACAATTCATACGGAGTTCTAGGAATTGATTTGCTCGGAACCTGGCTCAGAATATAGCACGCCGTTTGTAAAGCATGTCTCCAAAATGATAATGGCAGCGTTGAGTAACTCATCATGGACCGTACCATATCCAATAAGGTCCTATTTCTCCTTTCGACTACACCATTCTGTTGTGGAGTACCAGGTGCAGTCAATTGGGATAAAATCCCGTTCTCTACAAGATGTCCTAGAAATTCATCAGAGAGGTATTCGCCACCTCGATCAGATCGAAGTGTCTTTATGGATTTATCCAATTGCTTTTCCACTTCCGCACGATACTCTTTGAACTTGTCAAAGGTTTCGCTCTTGCGGTGCATCAGATACACATATCCATACCTCGAGTAATCATCTATGAAAGAGACATAGTACTCGAACCCTCCTCGTGCTGTGACGTTCATGGGGCCACATACGTCAGTGTGCACAATTTCTAAGAGCTCCTGTGCCCTTGTACCCTTAGCTCCAAAAGACCTCTTAGTCATCTTACCCTCTAGACAAGACTCACATTGGGGAAGTCGTACCTCCTCCAGAGATTCCAGAGGATCGTCTTTCACCAATCTTTGAATCCTATCCTGATTAATATGACCAAGTCTTAAATGCCAAAGATACGCCTTGTTAGAGTGAGAAACTTTCAACCTTTTAGAGTTATCAATTAATTCAGTGTCAAGCAGTGAGTACATCTTTGGTCTGATCAAATATAGGTTTCCATCCATCCATCCAGAACAGATAAAAGACTTATTTCTACGAATATCAACTCTTTTACTAAAAGAAACTGAATAAGAATCCTTTATTAAACAAGCTACCGATATAAGGTTCCTCCTAAAATTAGGAACATAAAAACAGTCTTTCAATAAAATAAACCTAAATTAATCAAAATAAAGATGAACGTCTCCCACTGCCTCAGCCACCACAAAGCTACCATCTCCAGTCCGCAACGAGAGGCTCCTATCATGTAGACTTCTCGTTTCCACGAACCCCTGCATAGAAACACAAACATGATTAGTGGCGCCCGAATCAATGACCCATGTGTCTTTCGATTCTTCCACCAAACACGCTTCTAAGTAATGAAGTTCCTTACCTTCCTTGCCCTTGGAGGCTAGGAATTCCCGGCAAGCCTTCTTGAAGTGACCTACCTTCCCACAGTGGAAGCATTTAGACTTTTTAGGGTCCTTCGGCTTCTTGTTCTTCTTCTTCTTCTTCCCGTCCGAGACAGGAGGATTAGAAGAACTGGAAGCCACTTGCTTCTTATTTGGCCTCTTCCTCTTCCGTGAGGGATTGGAAGATTCCGCCAAATTGGCCTCTCCTTTAGGTCGGACCGTATCCTCATCCCTGATCATCCGCTCATAAGCCTGTAATTACTTCATGAGCTCGGTAAGTCCTAACTCCTTTGTCGCCAGATTGTATGCGGCCTTAAACCCCACAAAATCTTTAGACAGAGTCTTGAACACCATCTCGATCTGGGTGTTATAGTCCAACTCAGCACCATTCTCGGCAGCCTCAGCGAAGAATCCCATTAGAGTGATCATATGGTCCTTCACCGGAGTACCCGCCTTTTGCTTGGAGTTCATAATGCTGGTGATAGCGGACTGTCGAGCCAATTTTTCTTGGCCTCCGAACATGTCCTCCAGATTATCCATGATCTCCCCAGCAACTTGATAAGTCTCATGCTGCTTTTGTAAAGCATTCGTCATGCTAGCAAGGATGTAGCATCGAGCTATTTCATTGGATTCTCTCCAACGATTATAGGCAACCGGAATCTCCTCATGTGGTGTGTCAGGTTTGGGCCCAGGTGGGCATGGTTCGTCCAGTACGAACTTGTGTCTCTCGCAGCTGAGAACTATTAATAGATTTCTTTTCCAGTCTTTATAATTATCGCCATTCAACTTATTTTCAGTAAGTATCAAAATGAGGGGTGTCGGTGACATTTTGAACTGAAATAAAATTATACTAGACATCATTACAAAGCCCAAGCAAATATGCAGATAATTTAGCAAATAAAACATACAGGTATGTTCCTACATGAAACTTGAAAAAAATGTAGCATTGCAACGGTAATTCTCAGCACCTATTGCCCCAAGCCACCGAGGGGTGGTCATGAGAACAAATAGCCGGAACATGGACCCCGTCCAATTAATATATGTTACCTTAAATCCTCCAAGGTTAAGACATATATTAATAACCGCTTATTTGGCCACCAGTTTAGTTAACAGAGCTTCTAGGGAAGGTTAATAACTAAACGAGTCTTGAGTGTATAACCATTGTTTACGTAGCCCGATCCACGTCCTACCAAGCCACCGAGGGGTGGTCATGAATAGGATCGCACCCGAACACGTTTTCCACATAGGAGATCCAATCTAGTATACCGGCGGCGGTAAACACCTACCGAGGGGTGTGGTCAGGTCAGAACTGACGCGAGGCGTTACCATGCTTTCACATATGGATCAACAATGGAGGCCGTGGGTTTTGTTTGAAACCCTCTCCCACTCAATATTTTGAAAAACATGCAAGTTTTAACAAATTATGTATGATCAATATAGTATGAGCGGCACTCACCTATCCTATATGACATGTTATCAAATATGCATACAAAACATCCATCAATACATATTTATACATCCATGACATATCACAGAAAAAAATTAATTGACAGACTAACCAAGCTATGGTTCCATCCTAGAACAAAGAAAATAAAGATTACAAAATTCCATCCAAAGCATTCTTTGGGTCTTGAATTTTGTTCCGTCTTCTTGTATCCATCTTTATGTAGCCTCTCCATTTATTTCTCATCCCAAGAATTATTTAAAATTTAAATTTCCAAAAATTTAAATTTCAAATTCAAACTCCAAATTCGAATTTCAAATTTAAATTTCTAATTCAAATTTTAAACAATTTTAATCATCATGTGTAATAATATGTAATTTCAAAAATTTCAAATTTTTAATTACATATTTTTTAAACATGATTTAAAATTAAATCTCAAATTTAAAAATCAAAATTTTCAAATTTTGGACCGCCGCACCACCGCCCGTGAAGGCGGCAGCCGCCGTGGGCAGCCACCAACCCCGGAGGGGCTGGCAGCCCACGGCCGCCCCTTGTGCAGCCTGCCGGGCTGCAGGCCAAGCCTGCAGCACCAAGCTACACGCCCAGACTGGGCGCAGCAGCCGGCAAGCTGCAGGTAACGCCTGCAGCCAGAGGCTGCACGCCCAGGCTGCGGCCAGCCTTGGGCAGGCCACGGCCACCCCTGGCTGCAGGCAGAACCTGCGACCGTGGGTGGTGTGGGCCTGTACAGGGGCTGCCGCAGCCCCATCCTGCCCGAGGGCAGGGGCTGCAGCCCCACCAAGGTTAATCGGCCTATCCCGAGGGGTCGTGTCTCGATTTTCGTGCCATATTCCAATTTATCTTTTAGGATCTCCAAAAATTAATTTGAATCCCAATTAAATTGAAATTTTCCACACAATCAAAATTTCAACCTTTAAATTAAATTTAACTTTTGGGAAAAATAAATTACGGTCTTCAATCTTCAATCTCCTCCAAGAATAATTACATAAAAAATTCCTATACCGTTTCCGGTGTACAAAATTCTATCCATAAAAATTCTAAGAGACAAAAATTAATATCCATGGGAAAATTACAGTGTTAATAAACTGCTCCCATGGTTACATAAAAAATTCCTAGATACAATTTTTCTAAATTCTAAGGAACCATAACTGGTATAAACAAGCATGCTTATAATAATTCAAAAAATTAAAATAACCACATACTTTATACATAATACATGATAACAACATAAAGGAACCCTAGAATGCCACTCTCTAAATATCAAATCCATACATAAATAAAAAGACTAAGTAATTGTCTAATTTATGTACATGGCATAGTCATGAGATGTCTCTGATACCAATTGTAGGAAAATAAACCGGTAAAAACGTATCAGAGTGGCGCAGCAGAACAAAAAAAATTTTTAGAACGTTAAATATCTCATGATGCCATATACAATAAATCAACAACAATTAAAACTCATACCTCAAGGACGCCAATGAACAGGAGGAGAGTGACTGGAGGCTTCAACCAACTAGCCTTCTCTACTATTCTCCAATTCCCGAATGGCTGAGTGTGTGGGCACTCTGAACCTCGATCGGTATGCTAGCACTGCTAGTCTTCTTCCGACCACCCAGATCTCTAAAGAACTTTATTGTCACGATGAGCTGTGCAACAATAAGCCTGCTCACCTGAGAGTCTGTGGTCTGAGAGAACTGGAGTGGCAGGACCTCTATTTATAGACCTGCATGAGGTGATTCTCTAAATTCGAATTGGACTAGGAAAAGATTTTCTCCCTTATCCAAACCAAAAAATCCGAATTTTCCAAGGGAGAATCTCTACAATTAAATTCGGTTTTCTAGGATAAATCCAATCCAAATCTAAACAAGATTTTAACTAGAATTTTATCTCCCTTTTTCAACCAAAAAATCTGAAATCTTTAGGAGAAAATCTTCTCCAAATTTTCGGTCACTTTTAGGATAAGGAAGAATCAAAATTCCACTAGGATTTTTCAAGCTAAATCTCATCTCAACCTTATCCAAAAATAACCGAATTTCCTAGGATAAAGCCTCCAAAATTTCGGCCACTTTAAGGGAGGGAGAGAATCCAAATTCAACTAGGATTGAAACTTGAATTTTCCCTTGAATCTTATCTACAAAAACCGAATTTTCCATTGAGGATTATCCTCAAAAAATTCGCCCACTTTTGTTGGGATTTTGATTCAAAATTCAAGTAGGATTCTAACAAGATTATCCTCTCCAAATCCAACTCAAATTCGAATTTCAAACCTTGTGGATTTTCCACAACAAATTCGAATCCTACTTGGACTGTGATTCAAAATTTGAATTTCAAATTTCAAATTCAAATTTCAAATTTCAAATTTCAAATTTCAAATTTAAATTTCAAATTCAAATTTCAAATTTGAATTTCAAATTCAAATTTCAAATTCAAATTTCAAATTCAAAATTCAAATTTCAAATTTCAAAATTCAAATTTCAAATTTCAAAATTCAAATTTCAAATTCCACAAAACGGTTGTGTTTCATATTCTTGTTCTCATGGATAATTTTCTACAACTCCAATCCAATCTCAAATAAAATCATGGCAACTTTATTTGGAGTTCGAATAATTGTGTACTCTATTATCCAAAACAAAATCTGAATCCAACCGGAGAGAATCTTGTCTACCATCCTAATCCTGTGTCATCACCATCCATGCATAATAAACTAGCCAACAGCATACACAAATCAATTTGCCAAACGTTAAGGAATTATGTGGAGCTAGTAGAGGGACTGATTAGACATATATAATCGGGCTCCCGTGATTCCATATGATCATCATTCTGTACCGAACAACTCAATCATATGATCACTAATTTCAGAGTCACACCACTATAAACCTGAAACTGAACTCCCAATTATATACCGTATTACGTAAGCCTGTGACGAGCTACCATCCAATGACCTTGTCATATATGCAAAACCCTCATATGATATCGATGATCAGCCTTAGGTCAAAGTCCGTTTAATCCTACTGATCAGGCTATCTTAAAGTTCCATTATACTACCGAATCAAGAAAATGATTATTCCCCATATGTGAATAAGAAGTCATCCGCCCAGCAGACGACCCAAGGCCTTGTCCATTTTCACATTCAGTATAATGCCTTTAAGAGGATACCTTTAACTCCTCAGAGCTATGATTCCGATATCTGCAAACAAACCCTTCATCGTATACAAGTCATGCACCCAACGAACCGGTCTATAAGCTTACTACCTCTGAGACGCTTTAGCCATTGGAACATCAAAGTACACAAGTCATATACATGAAGTAGTTCATTTACTCAGGATTAAGGTTATTGCACAATGAACGTCAAAAGCAGATTGATCCACTCATAGCGGACTACGTAGATCAATCACGCTTTAGTCCCGGTCTAATATGTCACCTCCAAGCAACATATCCATGTCTCTACTTGGGAGTCCAGCTCCAGACAGTCAAGACAGACCGTCCCCTCCAAGGCTTTAGACAACATAATAGTCTTAACATGAGTTAGATGCTCGGTCTAACCCCATAGACTACAGACCATAGTTTAGACTGCTAACTTTAGAACATTGTCTTCTTGCATACAAAAATCCATTGCATGCAACGTTCTAACAGTTTTAACACAAGCAGTCAGTGAGCCATATTTGCTTACATTTACTTTAACATGTAAATAAGACGAGGACAGATAGCAATGTAATGAATAACCTCTAAGTATAATTTTATTATCCAGTTCAAAATGAATACATCAAAATGTCTCTAATACTTAGGGCATTTCCTAACAATCATATGGTCTTTCACCGGAGTACCCGCCTTTTGCTTAGAGTTCATAATACTGGTGATAGCGGACTGTCGAGCCAATTTTTCTTGGCCTCCGAACATGTCCTCTAGATTTTCCATAATCTCCCCAGCAACTTGATAAGTCTCATGTTGCTTTTGTAAAGCACTCGCCATGCTAGCAAGTATGTAGCATCGAGCTATATTATTGGATTCTCTCCAACAAGTATAGGCAACCGGGAGCTCCTCAATCGGTGTGTCAGATTTTGGCCCTAGTGGGCATGGTTCGTCCAGTATGAACTTGTGTCTCTCGCAGCTGAGAACTATTAACATATTTCTTTACCAATCTTTATAATTATCGCCATTCAATTTATTCTCAGTAAGTATTGAAATGAGTGGTGTCGATGACATTTTGAACTAAAATAAAATTATACTAGATGTGACGTCCCCAGATTCCAACCACTCGCAACCGTCATGAATCGACTCTATGGCCGACCAAGACCGTTCGGGTGTTGAATCCGAGTCGTCAGTTTTAAACTCTTTTACTAAAACTTCTTAAACACAAGGGCCTAAAATTTCGCCTCAAAATTTTTTTTCTTTAATACATACTTTTTCTTATGAATATTAAGTAAGAAAGCGATGTAAAATATAATACTAGTTTTTCCATGTCTGAAATAAGTACAACATATTTGATACAGATATAATATTTATATGTATTGTAGGATTTGTCTGCAAACATATTTTCTTTACTCAAAAAGCTCAGCGGAAAACTTAATGCAGGACCATGTCCACGGTGAGTTCCCTATCTCTTTAACATGCTCGCATCCTGCCGCCATCCATGTATCTATAGGACAGGTTTCTTACCTGCAACATGAACAAACTGATGAGCTAACAGGCTCAGTAAGTTCAAACATCCATAATAAGAATCATACTGATTCAAAGACAAGAAAAACTCAATCTCCTATGAATAGTAGTATTCATCATGAATAGTATAGTTGACCTTTGACCGGTGAATAGTACCAGTTACCCTAATTGGTTACTATTCACTTTACTCTATCGGAATACTATTCACATACCTTAATCGAATTTACATTACTCTAGTGTAAGCTTCGGTTATGCTCAATTATGATTTTCATCATTTTCTTAATTGTTTATTCTCTATTTGATTTCTAGTTTAGAGCTCTGTTTATGGCAGTACCGATGATTACTAGCGCGCTGATTGGGAGGGTCTAAGGAGTGACCTTAGAACATCGTCCTCCACAGCCCTAATAACCCCGTAGGATTTAAACAAACCTCCACCACTATGTTGGAGGGGCGGTACGCATTAATGGTTTCATTTACCATCTTTAAATTTATAGTTTTGACCAAGTGGTTGCATAAATCACCTCAAGGTCACAATCCTCTATTGCCCGTAGGTCTTACTTATTTTCTTTATTTGGGATATGTTATACTAACTAATTCCCAACTGTTTATAGGATTTTATATCTAGTGTGCAGCTAGTATAGAATAGATTAACACGGTATTTCATGTTGCAGACATGAAAATGCTTGAACTTACCAATACTACGCTAATGTCCACTTCCGGAACTCCTCCGCAGTTCTATCTTTATTTTGGGTTCCTACAGACATAATAGTGTCTGTTAATACCCATTTTATTTATTATCTAAAATATATATTTATTTTACTTAACAATCCTACACATTTATATTTTATTTATGGTACACGGTCTGTAACACGCCCGTGTTCCAGGCCGTGTACCTCTCGGGTCTATTTTACACGACCATGTTATTTTCTTCCTTAGCCGTGTAACTGTACACTTCTCGATATACGCCCGTGTTCAAGCCCGTGTACCTCTCGGGTTATAAAATTTTTCCTATACACAGCCGTGTATCTCCTTACACGCCCGTGTTCCTTAAAATTTCTAGACTTTTAACTCTATCATATTTATTGTGAGCCTTAGAATTTTATCTAAGTTATTCTAGGTCTTTTAGGGTTCTTTTCGAGCCGTTTCGGAAAATTTTGGTCAAAATGACCATTTTGCCCTTAACGGGTTTCGGAACCATAATTGGCTTCATTCTATTGTTTTTTTTTTTCCAAATTTTCTAAGTCTAATAATTTTAAAATAATATTTCCTAGGCTTTCGTATCATTTTACAGCTTAAATTGCTGCAAAATCTCAACTTCATTTTTCCCGACCCTCGATTACTATTCATCCGTCGCCTAGGGTCGTTTTTTCATTTTTCGAGTGTTTCAAGGTCTCAAATGGCCCTTTCACTAGTTATTAAACGTTATTCATCCCGTCCCCGACCCTCGGACCTCGACAGGCTCGGGTTTCCTATCCCGACCTAAATTTTTCCCTCGTTTCCCAAAATAGCCCTAACATCGATTTTTTTCCTGCTTTAGGCATTTTATTGATTTAGGGTCGATTTACTATTCCGTTTGGGTTGGTTTCCATTTCTGATCATAATTCACCGAGGGGTCTCGGTTTCCTTCCCGAGTTTAATATTTTTACCCCTCGTTTCCCGAAATGCCCTTAAGTCGATTTTAGAAATTTTGGCAGCATTTCCGCTTATATTTTAAGGTTTCCCAGTGTTAGGTACGCCTCAGAACCTTTGTTCCTGCCACGTACTATACCAGAGGCCTATTTTATACAAAGTTTCCAAACTTTGTATAAAAACTTTCCATATGATTCAACATTTACAAGTCACGTCACATGTTTATTTTTTTTCCAAACTAACCTTAATTTACTAGGTTTTCTTATCTAATTCATTTTCCATCACACCATAATACCCTTATGCTTCCCAATGTATAAAACAACATTCAAAACTTAACAAAACATGCATTCTAACCCTAGATATAGCCACGGATTTTATGCCAAAATAGAAAGAAAATTTTACTTTCTTTCCTAGGGTTTTTATCAACTTTTATCTATATTAAAAATCTTCCCATTTCATCACATACATGCCCACGGTTTTAGCAAGAATTCTACCTCAAACTTTTCTTGTTTCTTAAGTCCATTTCATGCTTAGCTTATCATATAATTGAATGATCATTAATCACTAAATCAAAATAACAAAATTCATGAAATTTTCACACCCTAGGAGCCACGGATTTTTCAAGGAAAACATGCAAAATTTTGATTGTTTTTCTATCCTAATTCATGCTTTGAATATCACAACATCAACCAATCATAGAATCAACAATTAAACAATTTTTTCCATTGTTTTTCAACTTTCCATACCCACGGTTTTCAATGAAAAAAACCAAAGAGAAATGCTTCAAATTTGAGGTTTACCTTGCTTGGTTGTTGTCTTGGTGTTGGAGATGAAATTCAAACTAGATTTGATGTGAAATTCAAAACAAAATTTTTGGTTCAATGGGGTTTTCACCCACAGTTTTTGGCTGGAAAATTTGACAAGAGTTTAGTTGTGTTTTTCAAATTTTTTCTTGAATTTTTGATGCCTATTTATAGGCAAAAACCAAGGGCCTTTTTACAATTTTTTTTCCAACAATTTCTTAATTGTTCAAGGACCAAAAAGTAAAGGTTTTGGGGTCAAAAATCAAAATTTTCTTTCTCCCTTTCCACATGGCCGAATGGCCTTTCAACAAAATGCCATAAAATTTTTTTAATTTTTTTCTAAGTGAATTTTGGCACGATCTTAGCCTTTGATCAAAAAGCAAACCAATCCTAGCCATACATCTTTCAAAAAGATTTCTAATTTGATGAAAATTAATTTGCTTTATGATATCATCATAGTGATGTCATCAATTATTCATATTAATCTCTAATTAATTCGTGGTCAATTTTTGACTGTTATCCGATCCGAATGGAACTTTACCGAAATCGCGTAGGCGAGTTCTCAGCGCCTCCCGTGCGGTCGGTTTGTCTTATTTTGGTTCCATTTGATCAGAATTCTCTACTATAAATTTCTATTGTTTTAGTACATTTCAATGTACTCTCTAGGGTTTTCGGCTCTGATTTCGAACCGTCTTACCTAATTATGTCTGGTAGGATTTTCCATCCCCGAACTCACCCACTTTAACACTGTCAGAATATTTTATACTATTCACAACAGTATTGAAATACAACTTTTTTACATTTTATTCATTAATATTATTATACACATACAATTTTAACATAATTCGAGAATCTAAAATTCCCGATTATCACACTAGACATCATTACAAAGCCCAAGCAAATATACAGATAATTTAGCAAATAAAACATACAAGTATGTTCCTATATGAAACTTGAAAAACATGTAGCATTGCAATGGTAATTCTCAGCACCCATTGCCCCAAGCCACCGAGGGGTGGTCATGAAAACAAATAGCTGAAACATGGACCCTGTCCAATTAATATATGTTGCCTTAAATCCTCCAAGGTTAAGACATATATTAATAACCGCTTATTTGGCCACCAGTTTAGTCAACAGAGCTTCTAGGGAAGGTTAATAACTAAACAAGTCTTGAGTGTATAACCATTGTTTACGTAGCCCGATCCACGTCCTACCAAGCCACTGAGGGGTGGTCATGAATAGGATCGTACCCGAACACGTTTTCCACATAGGAGATCCATTCTAGTATACCAGCGGCGGTAAACACCTACCGAGGGGTGTGGTCAGGGCAGAACTGACGCGAGGCGTTATCATGCTTTCACATATGGATCAACAATGGAGGCCGTCGGTTTTGTTTGAAACCCTCTCCCACTCAATATTTTAAAAAACATATAGGTTTTGACAAATTATGTATGATCAATATAGTATAAGCGGCACTCACCTATCCTATATGACATGTTATCAAATATGCATATAAAACATCCATCAATACATATTTATACATCCATGACATATCACAGAAAAAATAATTGACAGAAAAACCAAGCCATGGTTCCATCCTAGAACAAAGAAAATAAAGATTACAAAATTTCATCCAAAGCATTCTTTGGGTCTTGAATTTTGTTCCGTCTTCTTGTATCCATCTTTATGTAGCCTCTCCATTTATTTCTCATCCCAAGAATCATTTAAAATTTAAATCTTCAAAAATTTAAATTTCAAATTCAAATTCCAAATTCGAATTTCAAATTTAAATTTCAAATTCAAATTTTAAACAATTTTAAACATCATGTGTAATAATATGTAATTTCAAAAATATCAAATTTTCAATTACATATTTTTAAACATGATTTAAAATTAAATCTTAAATTTAAAAATCAAAAAAAAAATTTTTGATTTTTGAACCGACGCACCACCGCTCTCGAAGGCGGCAGCCGCCGTGGGCAGCCACCAGCCCCGGAGGGGCTGGCAGCGCAGGGCAGCCCCCATGTGCAGCCTTGCCGGGCTGCAAGCCATGCCTGCAGCGCCAAGCTGCACGCCCAGGCTGGGCGCAGCAGCCGGCAGGCTCCAGGCAGTGCCTGCAGCCACAGGCTGCACGCCCAGGCTGCGGTCAGCCTTGGATAGGCCACGGCCACCCTCGGCTGCAGGCCAAGCCAGCGGTTGTGGGCGGTTATGGCCTGCACAGGGGCTGCCCCATCTTGCCCGACGGCAGGGGCTGCAGCCCCACCAAGGCCCGTCGGCCTATCTCGAGGGGTCGTGTCTAGATTTTCATGCCATATTCCAATTTACCTATTAAGATCTCCAAAAATTAATTTTAATCCCAATTAAATTGAAATTTTCCACACAATCAAAATTTCAATCTTTAAATCAAATTTAGCTTTTAGGAAAAATAAATTACGGTCTTCAATCTTCAATCTCCTCCAAGAATAATTACATAAAATTTCCTAAACCATTTCCGTTGTACAAAAATTCTAACCATAAAAATTCTAAGAGACAAAAAATTAAAATCCATGGGAAAATTACAGTGTTAATAAACTGCTCCCATGGTTACATAAAAATTCTTAGATACAATTTTTCTAAATTCTAAGGGACCATAACCGACATAAACAAGCATGCTTATAATAATTCAAAAAATTAAAATAACCACATACTTTATACATAATCCATGATAACAACATAAAGGAACCCTAGAATGCCACTCTCTAAATATCAAATCCATACATAAATAAAAAGACTAAATAATTGTCTAATTTATGTACATGGCATAGTCATGAGATGGCTCTGATAACAATTGTAGGAAAATAAATCGGTAAAAATGTATCAGAGTGGCGCAGCGGAACAATAAAAATTTTTAGATCGTTAAATATCTCATGATGCCATATACAATAAACCATCAACAATTAAATCTCATATCTCAATGACGCCAATCTAGAGGAAGAGAATGACCAGAGGTTTCAACCAACTAGCCTTCTCTACTATTCTCCAATTCCCGAATGGCTGAGTGTGTGGGCACTCTGAACCTCAATCGGTATGCTAGCACTGCTAGTCTTCTTCTGACCACCCAGATCTCTAAAGAACTTATTGTCACGATGAGCTGTGCAATGGATTTTTGTATCTGAGAAGTCAATGTTCTAAAGTTAGCAGTCTAAACTATGGTCTGTAGTCTATGGGGTTAGACCGAGCATCTAACTCATGTTAAGACTATTATGTTGTCTAAAGCCTTGGAGGGGACGGTTTGTCTTGACTGTCTGGAGCTGGACTCCCAAGTAGAGACATGGATATGTTGCTTGGTGGTGACATATTAGACCAGGACTAAAGCGTGATTGATCTACGAAGTCCGCTTTGAGTGGATCAATCTACTTTTGACGTTCATTATGCAGTAACCTTAATCCTGAGTAAAAGGACAGCTTCATGTATATGACTTGTGCACTTTAATGTTCCAATGACTAAAGCGTCTCAGAGGTAGTAAGCTTATAGACCGGCTCGTTGGGTGCATGATTTGTATACGATGAAGGGTTCGTTTATAGATATCAGAATCATAGCTCTAATGAGGAGGTAAGGATATCCTCTTAAAGGCATTATACTGAATGTGAAAATGGACAAGGCCTTGGGTCGTCTGCTGGGCGGATGACTTCTTATTCACATATGGTGAATAATCATTTTCTTTATTCGGTAGTATAATGGAACTTTAAGATAGCCTGATCAGTAGGATTAAATGGACTTTGGCCTAAGGCTGATCATGGATATCATATGAGGGCTCTGCATACATGACAGGGTCATTGGAAGATAGCTTGTCACAGGCTTACGTAATACGGTATATAATTGGGAGTTCAGTTTCAGGTTTATAGTGGTGTGACTCTGAAACTAGTGATCATATGATTGAGTTGTTCAGTAAAAGAATGATGATCATATGGATTTGCGGGAGCCCGATTATATATGTCCAATCAGTCCCTCTACTAGCTCCACATAATTCCTTAATGTTTGGCAAATTGATTTATGTATGCTATTGGCTGGTTTATTATGCATGGATGGTGATGACACAGGATTAGGATGGTAGACAGGATTCTCTCCGGTTGGATTCAGATTTTGTTTTGGATAATAGAGTACACAATTATTCGAACTCCAAATAAAGTTGCCATGATTTTATTTGAGATTGGATTGGAGTTGTAGAAAATTATCCATGAGAACAAGAATTTGAAACACAACCGTTTTGTGGATTTTGAAATTTGAATTTTGAAATTTAAATTTGAAATTTGAATTTGAAATTTGAAATTTGAATTTGAAATTCGATTGAAATTTGAAATTCAAATTTTAAATCACAGTCTAAGTGGGATTCGAATTTGTTGTGGAAAATCCACAAGGTTTGAAATTCGAATTTGAGTTGGATTTGGAGAGGATAATCTTGTTAGAATCCTACTTGAATTTTGAATCTAAATCCTAACAAAAGGTGGACGAAATTTTGAGGATAATCCTCAATGGAATTTCGATTTTTGTGGATAAGGTTCAAAGGGAAAAATTCAAGTTTCAATCCCAGTTGAATTTGGATTCTCTCCTCCCTGAAAAGTGGCCGAAAATTTGGAGTGTATCTCTTGGGAAAATTTGGTTATTTTGGATAAGATTGAGATAAGATTCAAGCTTGAAAATCCTAGTGGAATTTTGACTCTCCCTTATCCTAAAAGTGGACGAATTTTATGAGGAGATTTTCTCCTAGGAATTTCAGATTTTTTGGTTGAAAAAGGGGAGATAAAATTCTAGTTAAAATCTTGTTTAGATTTGGATTGGATTTATCCATAACGGCTGAATTTTATTGTTGAGAATCTCCCATAGAAAATTTAGATTTTTATGGTCATGGATAAGGGAGAATATCTTTTCCTAGTCCAATTCAAATTCAGAGAATCACCTCATGCAGGTCTATAAATAGAGGTCCTGCCACTCCAGTTCTCTCAGACCACAGACTCTCAGGTGAGTAGGCTTATTGTTGCACAGCTCATCGTGACAATAAGTTCTTTAGAGATCTGGGTGGTCGGAAGAGGACTAGCAGTGCTAGCATACCGATCAAGGTTCAGAGTGCCCACACACTCAGCCATTCGGGAATTGGAGAATAGTAGAGAAGGCTAGTTGGTTGAAGCCTCCAGTCATTCTCCTCCTGCAAGATTGGCGTCCTTGAGGTATGAGTTTTAATTGTTGTTGGTTTATTGTATATGACATCATGAGATATTTAACGATCTAAAAATTTTTATTGTTTCGCTGCGCCACTCTGATACGTTTTTACCGATTTATTTTCCTGCAAGACGATCCAAGGCCTTGTCCATTTTCACATTCAGTATAATGCCTTTAAGAGGATACCTGTTAGGAAATGCCCTAAGTATTAGAGACATTTTGATGTATTCATTTTGAACTGGATAATAAAATTATACTTAGAGGTTATTCATTACATTGCTATCTGTCCTCGTCTTATTTACATGTTAAAGTAAATGTAAGCAAATATGGCTCACTGACTGCTTGTGTTAAAACTGTTAGAACGTTGCATGCAATGGATTTTTGTATGCGAGAAGACAATGTTCTAAAGTTAGCAGTCTAAACTATGGTCTGTAGTCTATGGGGTTAGACCGAGCATCTAACTCATGTTAAGACTATTATGTTGTCTAAAGCCTTGGAGGGGACGGTCTGTCTTGACTGTCTGGAGTTGGACTCCCAAGTAGAGACATGGATATGTTGCTTGGTGGTGACATATTAGACCGGGACTAAAGCGTGATTGATCTACGTAGTCCGCTATGAGTGGATCAATCTGCTTTTGACGTTCATTGTGCAATAACCTTAATCCTGAGTAAATGAACTACTTCATGTATATGACTTGTGTACTTTGATGTTCCAATGGCTAAAGCGTCTCAGAGGTAGTAAGCTTATAGACCGGTTCGTTGGGTGCATGACTTGTATACGATGAAGGGTTTGTTTACAGATATTGGAATCATAGCTCTGAGGAGTTAAAGGTATCCTCTTAAAGGCATTATACTGAATGTGAAAATGGACAAGGCCTTGGGTCGTCTGCTGGGCGGATGACTTCTTATTCAGATATGGTGAATAAACATTTTCTTAATTCGGTAGTATAATGGAACTTTAAGATAGCCTGATCAGTAGGATTAAACGGACTTTGACCTAAGGCTGATCATGGATATCATATGAGGGTTTTGCATATATGACAAGGTCATTGGATGGTAGCTCGTCACAGGCTTACGTAATACGGTATATAATTGGGAGTTCAGTTTCAGGTTTATAGTGGTGTGACTCTGAAATTAGTGATCATATGATTGAGTTGTTCGGTACAGAATGATGATCATATGGAATCACGGGAGCCCGATTATATATGTCCAATCAGTCCCTCTACTAGCTCCACATAATTCCTTAACGTTTGGCAAATTGATTTGTGTATGCTATTGGCTAGTTTATTATGCATGGATGGTGATGACACAGGATTAGGATGGTAGACAAGATTCTCTCCGGTTGGATTCAGATTTTGTTTTGGATAATAGAGTACACAATTATTCGAACTCCAAATAAAGTTGCCATGATTTTATTTGAGATTGGATTGGAGTTGTAGAAAATTATCCATGAGAACAAGAATATGAAACACAACCGTTTTGTGGAATTTGAAATTTGAATTTTGAAATTTGAATTTTGAATTTTGAAATTTGAAATTTGAATTTTGAATTTGAAATTTGAATTTGAAATTTGAATTTGAAATTCGAATTTGAAATTTGAATTTGAAATTTAAATTTGAAATTTGAAATTTGAAATTTGAAATTTGAAATTTGAAATTTGAATTTGAAATTTGAATTTGAAATTTGAAATTCAAATTTTGAATCACAGTCCAAGTAGGATTCGAATTTTTGTGGAAAATCCACAAGGTTTGAAATTCGAATTTGAGTTGGATTTGGAGAGGATAATCTTGTTAGAATCCTACTTGAATTTTGAATCCAAATCCCAACAAAAGTGGGCGAATTTTTTGAGGATAATCCTCAATGGAAAATTCGGTTTTTGTGGATAAGATTCAAGGGTAAATTCAAGCTTCAATCCTAGTTGAATTTGGATTCTCTTTACTCCCTAAAAGTGGCCGAAATTTTGGAGCCTAAATCCTAGGAAATTCGGTTATTTTTGGATAAGGTTGAGATGAGATTTAGCTTGAAAAATCCTAGTGGAATTTTGATTCTTCCTTATCCTAAAAGTGGCCGAAAATTTGGAGAAGATTTTCTCCTAAAGATTTCGGATTTTTTGGTTGAAAAAGGGAGATAAAATTCTAGTTAAAATCTTGTTTAGATTTGGATTGGATTTATCCTAGGAAAACTGAATTTAATTGTGGAGATTCTCCCTTGGAAAATTCGGATTTTTTGGTTTGGATAAGGGAGAAAATCTTTTCCTAGTCCAATTCGAATTCAGAGAATCACCTCATGCAGGTCTATAAATAGAGGTCCTGCCACTCCAGTTCTCTCAGACCACAGACTCTCAGGTGAGCAGGCTTATTGTTGCACAGCTCATCGTGACAATAAAGTTCTTTAGAGATCTGGGTGGTCGGAAGAAGACTAGCAGTGCTAGCATACCGATCGAGGTTCAGAGTGCCCACACACTCAGCCATTCGGGAATTGGAGAATAGTAGAGAAGGCTAGTTGGTTGAAGCCTCCGGTCACTCTCCTCCTGTTCATTGGCATCCTTGAGGTATGAGTTTTAATTGTTGTTGATTTATTGTATATGGCATCATGAGATATTTAACGATCTAAAAAATTTTATTGTTCCGCTGCGCCACTCTGATACGTTTTTACCGGTTTATTTTCCCACAATTGGTATCAGAGCCATCTTATGACTATGCCATGTACATAAATTAGACAATTACTTAGTCTTTTTATTTATGTATGGATTTGATATTTAGAGAGTGGCATTCTAGGGTTCCTTTATGTTGTTATCATGTATTATGTATAAAGTATGTGGTTATTTTAATTTTTTTGAATTATTATAAGCATGCTTGTTTATACCGGTTATGGTTCCTTAGAATTTAGAAAAATTGTATCTAGGAATTTTTTATGTAACCATGGGAGCAGTTTATTAACACTGTAATTTTCCCATGGATATTAATTTTTTGTCTCTTAGAATTTTTATGGATAGAATTTTGTACACCGGAAACGGTATAGTAATTTTTTATGTAATTATTCTTGGAGGAGATTGAAGATTGAAGACCGTAATTTATTCCCAAAAGTTAAATTTAATTTAAAGGTTGAAATTTTGATTGTGTGGAAAATTTCAATTTAATTGGGATTCAAATTAATTTTTGGAGATCCTAAAAGGTAAATTGGAATATGGCACGAAAATCGAGACACGACCCCTCGGGATAGGCCGACAAACCTTGGTGGGGCTGCAGCCCCTGCCCTCGGGCAGGATGGGGCTGCGGCAGCCCCTGTACAGGCCCACACCACCCACGACCGCAGGCTCTGCCTGCAGCCAGGGGTGGCCGTGGCCTGCCCAAGGCTGCCCGCAGCCTGGGCGAGCAGCCACTGGCTGCAGGCGCTGCCTGCAGCCTACCGGCTGCTGCGCCCAGCCTGGGCGTGCAGCCTGGCGCTGCAGGCTTGGCCTGCAGCCCGGCAGGGCTGCACAAGGGGCAGCCGTGGGCTGCCAGCCCCTCCGGGGTTGGTGGCTGCCCACGGCGGCTGCCGCCTTCACGGGCGGCGGTGCGGCGGTCCAAAATTTGAAAATTTTTGATTTTTAAATTTGTGATTTAATTTTAAATCATGTTTAAAAATATGTAATTAAAAATTTGAAATTTTTGAAATTACATATTATTACACATGATGATTAAAATTGTTTAAAATTTGAATTAGAAATTTAAATTTGAAATTCGAATTTGGAGTTTGAATTTGAAATTTAAATTTTTGGAAATTTAAATTTTAAATAATTCTTGGGATGAGAAATAAATGGAGAGGCTACATAAAGATGGATACAAGAAGACGGAACAAAATTCAAGACCCAAAGAATGCTTTGGATGGAATTTTGTAATCTTTATTTTCTTTGTTCTAGGATGGAACCATAGCTTGGTTAGTCTGTCAATTATTTTTTCTGTGATATGTCATGGATGTATAAATATGTATTGATGGATGTTTTGTATGCATATTTGATAACATGTCATATAGGATAGGTGAGTGCCGCTCATACTATATTGATCATACATAATTTATCAAAACTTGCATGTTTTTCAAAATATTGAGTGGGAGAGGGTTTCAAACAAAACCCACGGCCTCCATTGTTGATCCATATGTGAAAGCATGGTAACGCCTCGCGTCAGTTCTGACCTGACCACACCCCTCGGTAGGTGTTTACCGCCGCCGGTATACTAGATTGGATCTCCTATGTGGAAAACGTGTTCGGGTGCGATCCTATTCATGACCACCCCTCGGTGGCTTGGTAGGACGTGGATCGGGCTACGTAAACAATGGTTATACACTCAAGACTCGTTTAGTTATTAACCTTCCCTAGAAGCTCTGTTAACTAAACTGGTGGCCAAATAAGCGGTTATTAATATATGTCTTAACCTTGGAGGATTTAAGGTAACATATATTAATTGGACGGGGTCCATGTTCCGGCTATTTGTTCTTATGACCACCCCTCGGTGGCTTGGGGCAATAGGTGCTGAGAATTACCGTTGCAATGCTACATTTTTTTCAAGTTTCATGTAGGAACATACTTGTATGTTTTATTTGCTAAATTATCTGCATATTTGCTTGGGCTTTGTAATGATGTCTAGTATAATTTTATTTCAGTTCAAAATGTCACCGACACCCCTCATTTCGATACTTACTGAAAATAAGTTGAATGGCGACAATTATAAAGATTGGAAAAGAAATCTATTAATAGTTCTCAGCTGCGAGAGACACAAGTTCGTACTGGACGAACCATGCCCACCTAGGCCCAAACCTGACACACCACTTGAGGAGGTCTCGGTTGCCTATAATCGTTGGAGAGAATCCAATGAGATAGCTCGATGCTACATCCTTGCTAGCATGACGAGTGCTTTACAAAAGCAGCATGAGACTTATCAAGTTGCTGGGGAGATCATGGAAAATCTGGAGGACATGTTCGGAGGCCAAGAAAAATTGGCTCGACAGTCCGCTATCACCAGCATTATGAACTCTAAGCAAAAGGCGGGTGCTCTGGTGAAGGACCATATGATCACTCTAATGGGATTCTTCGCTGAGGCTGCCGAGAATGGTGCTGAGTTGGACTATAACACCCAGATCGAGATGGTGTTCAAGACTCTGTCTAAAGATTTTGTGGGGTTTAAGGCCGCATACAATCTGGCGACAAAGGAGTTAGGACTAACCGAGCTCATGAAGCAACTACAGGCTTATGAGCGGATGATCAGGGATGAGGATACGGTCCCACCTAAAGGAGAGGCCAATTTGGCGGAATCTTCCAATCCCTCACGGAAGAGGAAGAGACCAAATAAGAAGCAAGTGGCTTCCAGTTCTTCTAATCCTCCTGTCTCGGACGGGAAGAAGAAGAAGAAGAACAAGAAGCCGAAGGACCCTAAAAAGTCCAAATGCTTCCACTGTGGGAAGGTAGGTCACTTCAAGAAGGCTTGCCGGGAATTCCTAGCCTCCAAGGGCAAGGAAGGTAAGGAACTTCATTACTTAGAAGCGTGTTTGGTGGAAGAATCGAAAGACACATGGGTCATTGATTCGGGCGCCACTAATCATGTTTGTGTTTCTATGCAGGGGTTCGTGGAAACGAGAAGTCTACATGATAGGAGCCTCTCGTTGCGGATTGGAGATGGTAGCTTTGTGGTGGCTGAGGCAGTGGGAGACGTTCATCTTTATTTTGATCAATTTAGGTTTATTTTATTGAAAGACTGTTTTTATGTTCCTAATATTAGGAGGAACCTTATATCGGTAGCCTGTTTAATAAAGGATTCTTATTCAGTTTCTTTTAGTAAAAGAGTTGATATTCGTAGAAATAAGTCTTTTATCTGTTCTGGATGGATGGATGGAAACCTATATTTGATCAGACCAAAGATGTACTCACTGCTTGACACTGAATTAATTGATAACTCTAAAAGCTTGAAAGTTTCTCATTCTAACAAGGCGTATCTTTGGCATTTAAGACTTGGTCATATTAATCAGGATAGGATTCAAAGATTGGTGAAAGACGGTCCTCTGGAATCTCTGGAGGAGGTACGACTTCCCCAATGTGAGTCTTGTCTAGAGGGTAAGATGACTAAGAGGTCTTTTGGAGCTAAGGTTACAAGGGCACAGGAACTCTTAGAAATTGTGCACACTGACGTATGTGGCCCCATGAACGTCACAGCACGAGGAGGGTTCGAGTACTATGTCTCTTTCATAGATGATTACTCGAGGTATGGATATGTGTATCTGATGCACCGCAAGAGCGAAACCTTTGACAAGTTCAAAGAGTATCGTGCGGAAGTGGATAAGCAATTGGATAAATCCATAAAGACACTTCGATCTGATCGAGGTGGCGAATACCTCTCTGATGAATTTCTAGGACATCTTGTAGAGAATGGGGTATTATCCCAATTGACTGCACCTGGTACTCCACAACAGAATGGTGTAGCCGAAAGGAGAAACAGGACCTTATTGGATATGGTACGGTCCATGATGAGTTACTCAACGCTGCCATTATCATTTTGGGGACATGCTTTACAAACGGTGTGCTATATTCTGAACCAGGTTCCGAGCAAATCAATTCCTAGAACTCCGTATGAATTGTGGCGTGGCAGGAAGCCCTCCCTTGGACATATGAGAATATGGGGCTGCCCGGCACATGTACTGGATGGGGATGCGAAGAAGTTGGAACCAAGATCAGAATTATGCATGTTTGTAGGGTATCCAAAGGGAACTAAAGGAGGTCTGTTCTATAACCCGAAGGAACAAAAGGTCATTGTCTCAACCCATGCGACATTCTTGGAGGAAAGTCACATGAATGACTTTAAGCCTCGAAGCAAAGTGGTGCTAGAGGAGTTATCGGGTGAAAGAACTGCTCCACAGATTTCGGTCTTGGACGCAAGTCTGAGTTCCAGTGAAAGACCTGCAGACGATCAACAATTTAGGGTGCCTCGTCGTAGTGGGAGGGTTTCTAAGAAACCTAATTTCTTTATGTATGATGCTGAGGTATACCAGGCCGAGGCTCATGAGCATGAGGAAGATCCGGTCACATATGATGAAGCTATAAAGGATGTTGATTCTAGATCTTGGAAACAGGCTATGAATAATGAGATGGATTCTATGAAATCCAACTCTGTTTGGGAACTTGTAGATTTGCCGGATGGGATAAAACCCATTGGATGCAAATGGGTCTACAAAAGAAAGACGGATGCGGAGGGGAGAGTGGAAACTTTCAAAGCTAGACTGGTTGCAAAGGGATACACGCAAAAGGCTGGAATCGATTACGAGGAAACCTTTTCGCCTGTTGCTATGCTGAAGTCTATCCGTATTCTTCTGTCCATTGCTGCGGCTCTCGATTACGAGATCTGGCAAATGGATGTCAAGACGGCATTCTTGAATGGCCATCTTGAAGAGTGTATCTATATGATACAGCCCGAAGGGTTCGTAGCAAAAGGCCAAGATAGGAAAGTCTGCAAGTTACTTAGATCCATTTATGGATTAAAGCAGGCATCCCGCTCATGGAACCAGAGGTTTGATCAAGCGATTAAGACATTTGGTTTTGAGCAGAACGTTGATGAACCTTGTGTTTATAAACGTATTAAGGATGGAAAAGTGGTCTTTCTGATACTCTATGTCGATGATATACTACTCATTGGGAATGATGTAGGGAACTTATCATCGGTCAAGCTTTGGTTACACCAATAGTTTGACATGAAGGACTTGGGAGAAGCTAATTATGTTCTAGGCATTCGTCTCTTCAGAGATCGAAAGAACAAAATGATAGCGTTATCCCAAGCTTCATACATAGATAAAATAATTGACAAATATGCAATGCTAGAGGCAAAGAAAGGCTCACAACCTTCTATTGCCGGTTTAACTCTTTCATTGGATGACTGTCCTAAGACATCGGAAGAAAGAGAGCGTATGAGTAAGGTCCCTTATGCATCCGCTGTGGGTAGCCTTATGTACGCTATGCTTTGCACTCACCCGGACATATGTTTTGCAGTAGGTATGGTGAGTCGATATCAAGCGAATCCTGGAACCAAGCACTGGCAAGCAGTAAAGCATATACTCAAGTATCTTAAGAGAACGAGGGATTATATGCTAGTGTATTCTGGAGGGGACCTAACACCCGTAGGATACACGGACTCAGACTTCCAGACTTGTAAGGATTCGAGGAAATCGACATCTGGATCAGTGTTTTTACTCGGAGGAGGCGCCATTGTGTGGAGGAGCGTGAAGTAGGGCTGCACAGCTGACTCTACTATGGAGGCTGAGTATGTGGCTGCGGCTGAGGCATCTAAAGAAGCGGTTTGGCTCCGCAAGTTCTTTAGAGACCTTGAGGTCATTCCGGGTGTTGACAAGCCTATCACACTTTACTGTGATAATACAGGGGCTATTGCCAACACAAGGGAATCTCAGCACCACAAGAGGACCAAGCACATCGATCGGAGGTATCACATTATTAGAGGGCATGTGGAGACAGGACAAGTGGATGTTTGTAAGATCGCGTCCGAGGACAACATCGCTGATCCCTTTACTAAGACTTTGGTAGCTAGAAGCTTTGAGAGGCATGTAGAGGCGATGGGGATGCGTAACATGGCACATCTACTGGCTTAGGGCAAGTGGGAGATTGTTAGGAAATGCCCTAAGTATTAGAGACATTTTGATGTATTCATTTTGAACTGGATAATAAAATTATACTTAGAGGTTATTCATTACATTGCTATCTGTCCTCGTCTTATTTACATGTTAAAGTAAATGTAAGCAAATATGGCTCACTGACTGCTTGTGTTAAAACTGTTAGAACGTTGCATGCAATGGATTTTTGTATGCGAGAAGACAATGTTCTAAAGTTAGCAGTCTAAACTATGGTCTGTAGTCTATGGGGTTAGACCGAGCATCTAACTCATGTTAAGACTATTATGTTGTCTAAAGCCTTGGAGGGGACGGTCTGTCTTGACTGTCTGGAGTTGGACTCCCAAGTAGAGACATGGATATGTTGCTTGGTGGTGACATATTAGACCGGGACTAAAGCGTGATTGATCTACGTAGTCCGCTATGAGTGGATCAATCTGCTTTTGACGTTCATTGTGCAATAACCTTAATCCTGAGTAAATGAACTACTTCATGTATATGACTTGTGTACTTTGATGTTCCAATGGCTAAAGCGTCTCAGAGGTAGTAAGCTTATAGACCGGTTCGTTGGGTGCATGACTTGTATACGATGAAGGGTTTGTTTACAGATATTGGAATCATAGCTCTGAGGAGTTAAAGGTATCCTCTTAAAGGCATTATACTGAATGTGAAAATGGACAAGGCCTTGGGTCGTCTGCTGGGCGGATGACTTCTTATTCAGATATGGTGAATAAACATTTTCTTAATTCGGTAGTATAATGGAACTTTAAGATAGCCTGATCAGTAGGATTAAACGGACTTTGACCTAAGGCTGATCATGGATATCATATGAGGGTTTTGCATATATGACAAGGTCATTGGATGGTAGCTCGTCACAGGCTTACGTAATACGGTATATAATTGGGAGTTCAGTTTCAGGTTTATAGTGGTGTGACTCTGAAATTAGTGATCATATGATTGAGTTGTTCGGTACAGAATGATGATCATATGGAATCACGGGAGCCCGATTATATATGTCCAATCAGTCCCTCTACTAGCTCCACATAATTCCTTAACGTTTGGCAAATTGATTTGTGTATGCTGTTGGCTAGTTTATTATGCATGGATGGTGATGACACAGGATTAGGATGGTAGACAAGATTCTCTCCGGTTGGATTCAGATTTTGTTTTGGATAATAGAGTACACAATTATTCGAACTCCAAATAAAGTTGCCATGATTTTATTTGAGATTGGATTGGAGTTGTAGAAAATTATCCATGAGAACAAGAATATGAAACACAACCGTTTTGTGGAATTTGAAATTTGAATTTTGAAATTTGAAATTTGAATTTTGAAATTTGAAATTTGAATTTTGAATTTGAAATTTGAATTTGAAATTCGAATTTGAAATTCGAATTTGAAATTTGAATTTGAAATTTAAATTTGAAATTTGAAATTTGAAATTTGAAATTTGAATTTGAAATTTGAATTTGAAATTTGAAATTCAAATTTTGAATCACAGTCCAAGTAGGATTCGAATTTTTGTGGAAAATCCACAAGGTTTGAAATTCGAATTTGAGTTGGATTTGGAGAGAATAATCTTGTTAGAATCCTACTTGAATTTTGAATCCAAATCCCAACAAAAGTGGGCGAATTTTTTGAGGATAATCCTCAATGGAAAATTCGGTTTTTGTGGATAAGATTCAAGGGTAAATTCAAGCTTCAATCCTAGTTGAATTTGGATTCTCTTTACTCCCTAAAAGTGGCCGAAATTTTGGAGCCTAAATCCTAGGAAATTCGGTTATTTTTGGATAAGGTTGAGATGAGATTTAGCTTGAAAAATCCTAGTGGAATTTTGATTCTTCCTTATCCTAAAAGTGGCCGAAAATTTGGAGAAGATTTTCTCCTAAAGATTTCAGATTTTTTGGTTGAAAAAGGGAGATAAAATTCTAGTTAAAATCTTGTTTAGATTTGGATTGGATTTATCCTAGGAAAACCGAATTTAATTGTGGAGATTCTCCCTTGGAAAATTCGGATTTTTTGGTTTGGATAAGGGAGAAAATCTTTTCCTAGTCCAATTCGAATTCAGAGAATCACCTCATGCAGGTCTATAAATAGAGGTCCTGCCACTCCAGTTCTCTCAGACCACAGACTCTCAGGTGAGCAGGCTTATTGTTGCACAGCTCATCGTGACAATAAAGTTCTTTAGAGATCTGGGTGGTCGGAAGAAGACTAGCAGTGCTAGCATACCGATCGAGGTTCAGAGTGCCCACACACTCAGCCATTCGGGAATTGGAGAATAGTAGAGAAGGCTAGTTGGTTGAAGCCTCCGGTCACTCTCCTCCTGTTCATTGGCATCCTTGAGGTATGAGTTTTAATTGTTGTTGATTTATTGTATATGGCATCATGAGATATTTAACGATCTAAAAAATTTTATTGTTCCGCTGCGCCACTCTGATACGTTTTTACCGGTTTATTTTCCCACAATACCCTTAACTCCTCATTAGAGCTATGATTCCGATATCTGTAAATGAACCCTTCATCGTATACAAGTCATGCACCCAACGAACCGGTCTATAAGCTTACTACCTCTGAGACGCTTTAGCCATTGGAACATCAAAGTACACAAGTCATATACATGAAGCTGTCCTTTTACTCAGGATTAAGGTCATTGCATAATGAACGTCAAAAGCAGATCGATCCTGTGGGCGACCCCTCTAGCTTAGGTCGTCCACCTTATCTTGCTTGCTTTCTTTATTCTCTGCTTATTCTTACTTAGCTTGCTTGTTTCTATAACTTTTTTCTCCTTGGGGTTTAAAAGATTTGTTCTTGCAAAACTAGGAATATTTTTTTTTCTTTTTTTTTTCTTTAACTGGAGGAAACTACTAATTCTTGAAAATTGTGTATACATAAATATATACGTACTTCTTAATACTTTTTCCCAAAATATATATTTTGGAGTCTTGTTACTTTAAAGTACGTAAAAATAGAAACATACTTTTAAGCTTGTTTCACTACTTTACATACTACACTCTTGTCTTGTCTTTATACATATATCTCACTATTACACTTTCTTTCTTTTACACCTTGAGTACAGCGGAATTCTGCGAAACGGAACCATAACCCGTCCATGACGTCGCTGGGATCTGCCTGTCAGTCCGCTACTCTTGTTTCATCTTGCTGGTTGCTTTCCTTTATTACCTACATCACGAATAGACTAATGAGCTAAAGCTCAGTAAGTACAAACATACATACAAGTAAATAAGCTGAATACACCACTCTAGGGTTAGTCAACTTAGGACCAATTATTTTCTTTAGTCCTATACTGCTTGTTCTTTCTATTCTATTTCTTTCTTTTCTTTGCTTTACTTTATCTTGCTTAATCTTTCACTTGTGGGCCCGTGGTTGGACGTACCTGGTGCGTGCAGACCAATAGAGGATCAGGGGAGCGAGCCACCGATCAACCCTAAGGTCATCCCTGGACTACTGACCTTATAGGTAGTAAGTCATGCCATAAACTACCTCATTATTAACGAGGCAGCGCCACACTTCTGGGGTGGAGGCAGGAAGTTAAGCCATAAACTACCTCATTATTAACGAGGCAGCGCCACACTTCTGGGGTGGAGGCTATCTGGGAACCTCACAACTGGGGAGGCCGGTACGCCAACCTTAACTTTTAAGTCTTATTATCTGACTTATCTTATTCCTCTTTTCTGTTTCTGATCTTGCTTACTATTCTCGTGAACATGTTAGTATCATGTCACAAACTGAATAGCTTAAATGTGTATATATATATAACACAACTTTATGGTAAGTCCATTCGTGAGTAGACAATTAAATGTCTGTATTTACCTTATCAATCTCTTCTCCTTTTCTCTCTAGGATCTTTGATCGCCCTCCTTGTAGGTCGATTTTTGGATCCTACAGACAAACTTTGTCTGTTAATTTCATTTCCATTTATAGCTTTTATTTTTCATAAAAAAAAAAACTTAAACAGAACCTATTTACAACTTTTTGGGCTTTATTTATCATTTTCCCAATTTTTCCCAACTTTTGTAAAATTACGATTTTGCCCCTATATTTTGGCAAAATCGCAGTTTTGACCCTGACGGAATTTTATTGATCCAGACTGCATTTTTGGCCCTCAGGAACTTTTCTGACTCTTTTCTAATCATTACCGGGTTCTTTTCTATTATATTTCCACTTTTCACTTTCCCGACCCTCGGGAAGCACTATTCCGACCCTTACGTCGGTGTAGTGATTTTCTATCGTTTCGGAGCCTCAAATGGACGTTTCACTAGTATTTAAAACGTTCATCTAGACATTCCCGACCTAGGTCTCCGAGGCTCGGATTTTCCGTACCCGACTCAGACCTTTATTTTATTTCCAAAAACGCCCCCCCTCGGGGTCGGTTTTCCGTTTCACTCGCGTTTTACATTTTCAAGGGGACGGGTTACTATTCACGAACCACCCCTTAGGTTTTCCTTATTCAATTTTCTGTTAGGGACTCGGGTTTCCGACCCGACCCTAAACTTTTTATTTTTAACTTCCTATCTTACCCCGAAAGCCGTTTTCGAAATTTCGGCAGTATTTCGGTGAAATTTTAAGGCTACCGGTGTTAGGTATGCCTCGAACCATATGTACCTGCCACGTACTATACCACAAGCCTATTTTATGTAAAAGTTTTCCAAACTTTTACATGCTCACAAATTTCCAATTTCACATTTTTAACCACATTACAAAATTTTTCACAATTTTGCCCTTAGTTTTGGTTTCGGTTTTCACCACCAAACCGAACCAAAGTTTCTCAAACTTTTCAACCACTTGTTAGGCTATTCAATGCCATTTTTCTAACACTTTTTCAAGCCCATTTCCTTGTACTTTTCAACTAAATTCTTAGGGTTTTTAAACACTTAAAACCCACGGCCTCATTAGTGAAAAACATGCCAAATTTTCTTTTCATTCTTTCAATCAAAATTTCATCATTCACATCATAAAATGCATGATTTCAATTAACCAAACATCACCTAAAAGCATGAAAATTTTTCTTCCAAAACCCTAAGTAACCCCACGGCCACTTTGAGTAAATGAACACCAAAATTTTTCCAAGCTTTTCCATAGTGAAATTCATGCTTTATTCTTAACAAAACATAAGTTAAAAGCATGTTAACACATAAATCACACAAATTTCTCATTGATTACCCATGGTAACCCACGGATTTTCCTTTGGAAAACCAACCAAAAACTGGTTTTTCTTTAAACCAATTGCATGGTTTTCTTCCTTATTACACCCTTAACAAAACCCATCATCAACTTAATGAAAAACACCCAAAATTTTTCCATCTTAATTCACTATTCATCCCACGGATTTCATGAAGAAAAACCATGAAAAAAGGGAAGTTACCTTAGTCAAATGCTTCCTTTGTCTTCAAGGAATGTTTTGACACCAATTTTGTGTAGAAAAGTTGAAGGAATTACTTGGTTCTTCTTTGATCACCCACGGCTCACCATGGAAGGCACTTAGCAAAAATTTTTGTTATGTTTTGCTTCCAAAATGGTCTCGGCCACTTATCCCCCAAATTTTGCCGATTTAAGCCACCAAAAAGACCAATTAATTTGGCTTCCACCAATGAAAATTAGGCACCTTTCACCCTAATACTTTCTCCATTTTTCAAAAATTAAAAAGGTTAATTTTTTGGCTAAATCTTGGCCTTTGGATCAAAAAGCAAATGAATCATGGCCATTCATCCTACCTAACACCAATTTCTTTCCATTTCTTAAATGGATTTATGATGTCATAATTACTAAAGTGAAAGTTGACTTTGACTTTCACTATTCACATTAATTCAACTACTTTTTGACCGATACCGGTTCGAGCCGAAATTTTCCTGAAATCTTCCCGGCGTGTTCCTGAGGTCTCCTGTGCAATCGGATCAATTTAAATTGCTTCCGTTTGATCAAAATCAATCCCGGAAGTTTACCGTTTTTTTGAGCTCCGGTTAGGGTTTCAATGCCGGTTTTGGCACCGTTTCAACCGTTTCAACTCAGTGAATTTTTCCAACACTGAATTCTTACTCGTCAGTATTGTTAGAACATTTTAATATATTCTAAACAATATAAATACATCTATTTCACTCTTTAAATAGTACAAATTATTATATACATATAATTGTACTTTTCTTACTGTGCTCTTACTTTGACTTGCCATATTCTTATCTTTATACTGTTCAGATACCGAAACTACTCCTTTTTAAGCGTTTTGGGCCTGAATTCACTTTCTTACTCATATACTTTATTCTCTACTTATTTTTTTTTGGAGATTTTAATTTCCTCCAAAACATTTATTTATTTCTATCAACACTATAATTTGTCTAATTACAACCATAGTGTTTCTTTACATTCTTACTTACAGAACTCATAGAAAACCCTAGATTAAACTAGGTCACACCGCTAAAATTCTCTGGTCGTCACATTCACCCCTCCTTAAAAATTTTCGTCCTCAAAAATCAGAACAGGTGGGGGTACTTGGCTCTCATCTTATCTTCTCTTTCCCACGTGGCCTCTTCTACATTATGATTTTTCCATAAAACTTTGACCAGCAGAATGCTTTTATTTCTTAATATCTTCTCTTCTCACGCAAGTATTTGCACCGGTTGTTCTTCGTAAGAGAGATCCTCTCGAACTTGGATTGGCTCATAATCTAGGACATGTGAAGGGTCCGAGATATACTTTCTTAGCATAGATACATGAAAGACATTATGCACTGAAGATAATTCCAGTGGGAAAGCTATCTTATAGGCTACTTTCCCAACCCGGCTAATAATTGGGAAAGGTCCTATGTATCTTGGGCTCAACTTTCCTTTCTTTCCAAAACACATGACACCTTTCATTGGTGCTACTTTTAAGAATACGAAGTCACCCTCGTTAAACTCTAGGAATCTTCGTCTTTTATCTGCGTAGCTTTTCTGACGACTTTGTGCAGTTTTCATTCTCTGCTGAATCTTTTGGACCGCGTCTATCGTTTCTTGGATAAACTCGGTTTTATGAAGTTCTTTCTCCCTAAGTTCATACCAGTGAATGGGAGATCTACACTTTCGTCCATATAATGCCTCATAAGGAGCCATCCTGATGGACGCTTGATAGCTGTTGTTATAGGAGAATTCTATTAACGGCAGCTTCTTGTTCCAGGCTCCCTTGAAATCTAAAATACAAGCACGAAGCATATCTTCTAGCGTTTGGATCCTACGCTCAGACTGTCCGTCAGTCTGAGGATGAAATGCAGTGCTGAATATTAGTTCGGAGCCCATTGCCTCTTGTACACTTTTTCAGAAATTGGATGTGAACCGACTGTCACGATCTGACACTATTGTTGTCGGTATTCCATGTAATCTCACAATGTTGGCAATGTACAATTCTGTGAATTTCTCTAATGTGTATGTCATCTTTACGGGTATAAAGTGAGCAGATTTGGTCAATCGATCCACCACTACCCATATCATGTCAAATCCTTCACTTGTCTCGGGTAGCCCGACCACGAAATCCATGGTTACGTGCTCCCACTTCCACTCTGGAATCTCTAGTGGCTGCAGCTCTCCGGCTGGCCGCTGATGCTCTGCTTTGACTCTTTGACATGTTAAGCAGCTGCTGATGTGTTTAACAATGTCATTCTTCATCTTTTTCCACCAAAAGTGCTGCTTTAGATCCTGATATATTTTCGTACTACCGGGATGCACTGAATATGGAGTGTCATGGGCCTCTGTCAGGATTCTTTTCTTTAAAACTTCTTCATCTGGTACACAGATTCTTCCTTGGAAGAGTAAAGTTCCGTCTTTGGAGAGGTGGAACTCTGACTTGTCATTCTTAGAGGCCTCTTCTTTAAGCCTATTGAAAGCAACATCTAGCTCTTGAGCCTCTTTAATCTCCTCAAGAATTGTTGGTTTGAGTTGCATTGCCGCTAATTTTCCTGAAATTATCTCCACTCCCAACAAGGAGATCTCATGTTGAAGTGGCTTGGGCAACTTATCGATGGCTATTTGCTCTGGCATCGTTGATTTACGACTCAACGCGTCTGCCACTCTGTTCGCCTTACCGGGGTGATATAAGATCTCACAATCGTAATCTTTTACCAACTCCAGCCATCTTCTTTGTCTCATGTTAAGCTCTTTCTGAGTAAAGAAATACTTTAAGCTCTGGTGGTCGGTGAAAATTCTGCACCGAACTCCATATAGGTAATGTCGCCATATCTTCAAAGCAAATACGACGGCTGCTAACTCCAAATCATGAGTTGGATAGTTCTTTTCATGCTCTTTGAGTTGTCTTGATGCATAGGCTATTACTTTTCCATCCTGCATCAGCACAGCTCCTAGACCTGTCCTGGAGGCATCGCTATAAATGTCGAAGTCTCCTTCATCCTTTGGAATTGTGAGAATTGGAGCACTGGTCAACCGATTCTTCAACTCTTGAAAGCTTTCTTCACACTTCTTTATCCACTCGAACTTCTTCTCTTTGTGTGTGAGAGCAGTGACAAGGGCAGCTAATCTGGCAAATCCCTCTACAAATCTCCGATAATAGCCCGCTAATCCGAGAAAACTCCGGATCTTGGTCACATTCTTTGGAGGAGACCACTTGCTTACCGCTTCGATCTTTGCTGGGTCTACTGAAATTCCGTCTTTGGAAACGACATGTCCTAAGAAGTGGACCTTACCTAGCCAAAATTCACATTTGGAGAACTTTGCATATAGCTGATGTTCCTTCAGAGTGCGTAACACAATTCGAAGATGCTTCTCATGCTCCTTCCAATCTTTCGAGTATATAAGGATGTCATCGATAAACGCAATGACAAACTGGTCTAAAAATTCCTTGAATACTTGATTCATCAGATCCATAAAAGCGGCTGGTGCATTCATTAATCCAAAAGGCATAACGAGAAATTCGTAGTGCCCATATCGTGTTCGGAATGCAGTCTTTGGAATGTCTCTTTCTTTAATTTTTAACTGGTGATAGCCGGATCGAAGATCAATCTTCAAGAAGACGGTGGCTCCTTTTAGCTGATCGAATAAATCATCGATCCTTGGTAGAGGATATTTATTCTTGATCATGACTTTGTTGAGCTCACGATAATCTATGCACATTCGGAGGGTTCCATCCTTTTTCTTCACGAAGAGAACTGGAGCTCCCCACGGTGAATAACTAGGCCGTATAAAACCTTTCTCTAATAACTCCTTCAGCTGAGCTTGTAATTCTTTAAGTTCGGCCGGTGCCATTCTGTAAGGGGCCTTTGAAATCGGAGACGTTCCTGGCAGCAGCTCAATCTCGAAGGTAATCTCTCGATCAGGAGGAAGTCCCGGTAATTCTTCTGGAAATACCTCCACGAACTCGTTGATCACTGGTGCCTCGTTCGGTTGTAGTTCTACCTTCTTGGTGGTATCCTTGACATAAGCTAGATATTCGGTACAGCCACTAGATATCAGCTTTCTTGCCCGCAGGGGACTGATCAGCATTTTCGACTGCTTTTGAGAATGCCCCTGATACTCAAACTGGTCTTTTTCTCCAAACTGGAACACTACTTTTCGTCGTCGACAGTCAATGGTCGCTTGATATTTTGGAAGGAAATCCATTCCAAGGATAACGTCATAATCGACTAACTCTAAGATGACTAAGTCGACGTACAACTCCCTATCAGCAACAATTACTGGCACATGACGTAACCAGTAATCAGATAATAATACCTCACCAGACGGTAAGGTGGTTTTAAACACTTGGCCAATTTTATCCTTGGCATGACTAACTCTTTCTACAAAGCTATGTGAGGCAAATGAATGCGATGCACCGGAGTCAAATAAAACAAGTGCAGGGCTTTGGGCGACAAGAAGCTGACCTGTCACCACATTCGAAGTGCCTGCCTCTACATCTTCCCTGGTGTAGGCTAATAGATGTGCCTCGGTCTTTGGTATACTCTCCTGGCGTCCAGGTTGAGTATGCGATCCTTGTATAGCATGGACCTGGCTCGTCTGTCGGGACTGAAAGGATCCCGGCTGGTTCTGTTGGTTGGATGGGCAGACTCTAGCATAATGGCCTTCTCTACCACAAACATAGCATGCGGTATTCCCCAGCTTGCACTCGCCCTTGTGCAGTCTTCCACATTTTGGGCATGGCTGTCGGTTCTGTACTCCTTCTGAGCCTTGCCTTTGCTGAGTGTTGCGAGTATTTTGGCCCCAATTTTCATTTGGGTTTCCCTTTCGCTTATTGGTATTCTGCTGGTTCTGGTTATTTTTCTGACTAGGCTTCATTCCTTGACCAGATTTATTACTTTGGCCAGCTTGGTTGTTCTTCTAAGTCTGCTTCGCTAGATCTCTTTCTTTCTTCTTCTCCTCCCAGACTTTTGTTCTTTCTTCCTTAACTCTGTTCAGACGATTCTCGGCCCTCATAGCTCTGCTTACACAGTCTGCTACAGTGGTTGGCGGGGTCTCGCCACTTTCCACATTTAGGGCTATATCTTGTCGGAACATATTGATCATCCTCCGTACCCGCTCTTCTTCTGTGGGTACCAAATGTGGACACAGTCCAGCTAATCTGTCGAATTTACGGCAGGCTTCAGTCACTGTCATCTCGCCTTGCCTCAGCTCATCGAACTCTCTTTGTTGAGCTCGTAGGGTGTCAAGGTTGAAATACTTCCTGTTAAATTCTCCCAGGAAGTCATTCCAGGTCATCCTTCTAACGTCCCTTCGCATCTTTACTGTCTCCCACCAATAACGAGCATCCTTCGTTAATATGCAGGAGGCGCAAAGGACCTTCTCTTGGTCTGTTAGGTCCATAAATTCAAACATAGTCTGCAATGACGCTAACCATTCTTCAGCCTCTAAGGGTTCTATATGTGACGGCCCGCCCCTTGTGGAGATCATACAATACTATTACAGTTGAGCTTTATCGCTAACTGCGATAGATTGTACTCTCATGGGTCGCCGGCTTATCTCTCTACTCTTTTTAAATCATGACGTTTTTGGGAAAATTTTTTTTTTTTTAAACATCATATGAAATCTTTTTCCACTATTTACTTTGTTGATAAATACAAAGTAATATAAATAATACAGTACTTTTGTAATGTATATATAATTACAAAAGAACTATTTCTCTTTTTTTTTTTTCCTCACTTTAACGCTCAGCGGCAAGACTCTGACAGTACCATATCCCTCGCCCAGTTATCCCATTTGACACGCGCCATCCCGTCTGCATCCAGTCAAACAAGCTACTGAACTGGTCGCTTACCTGCAACATTAGCAAAAATGGTGAGCTACAGGCTCAGTAAGTTCAAACATACAAGAAATAAAATTTCTATGAATAGTACTATTCATCGTAAATAGTACCGTGACCACTATTCATCTATGAATAGTAACTTTGACTACTATTCATACGTGAATAGTAAAGTTGACCACAACACTGTATCACACTTGTACATCTACCGCGATGTTAGTGCTCTCACTAAACTGTCTTATGCTCAATTATGGCACAGTTTCAGTTTTAGGTCATTATCTTTGATTACGTTCTGGTTTTGAGCTCAGGTTGGCAGTACCATTTAAGTGCGCATGACTGGGAGCGGTACATTAGTGCTGACCTCCACAACCTTAATCTCATAGCCCCGAAGGCAAAATAGTACATGACTGGGAGCGGTACATCAGTGCTGACCTCCACAGCCTTATCTCATAGCCCCGAAGGCAAAATAGTACCTCCCTGTACGGAAGGCTGGTACGCCAGAAAGTGGTTTCATTACCGACTTTTTAACATTCTAACCCGGTGACTTCACATTGTCCCGTGGTTAGGAATGGTTCACATTTTAATTTTAGGTGAGTGAGTTTCATTAACCTCGCTCTAGTGCCCGAAGCACAATTAACCATGTGTCCCATTCTTATAGTGCCCGTAGCACATTTCGTCTCTCTCTCTATTCTATCATAGTGCCCGTAGCACATATGTACCTAACTTATAGTTAGTACATTTAAGTTAGCATAATATTGCTATATGTTGCAGACAGGTAAATGTCTGAACTTACCTTATCAGACTGTTCTCTTTCTCTCTCTTGGATCTTGAATCGCCTTCCTTGTAGGCCGATTTTGGGATCCTACAGACAAAACTATGTCTGTTAATTTCTTTCCCATTTATAGCTTTTATTTTTCATTAAAAAGCTTAAATAAAACCTATTTATAACTTTTTAGGTTTTATTTATTATTTTCACCATTTTCCCCCAACTTTTACAAAATTACGATTTTGCCCCAATATTTTGGCAAAATTGCAGTTTTGCCCCTGACGGAATTTTATTGATCCAGACTGCATTTTTTTGGCTCTCAGGAACTTTTCTGATCATTACCGGGTTCGTTTCTATTTTATTTCCACTTTTTGCTTTCCCGGCCCTCGGGAAGCACTATTCCGACCCTTACGTCGGTTTAGCGATTTTCTATCGTTTCGGAGCCTCAAATGGACGTTTCACTAGTATTTAAAACGTTCATCTAGACTTTCCCGACCTAGGTCTCCGAGGCTCGGGTTTTCCGTTCCCGACTCGGACCTTTATTTCATTTCCAAAAACGCCCCCCCTCGGGGTCGGTTTTTCAATCTCACACGCGTTTTTCATTTTTAAGGGGACGGGTTACTATTCACGACCCACCCCTTAAATTTTCCTTATTCACTTTTCCGTTAGGGACTCGGGTTTCCGTCCCAGCCCTAACTTTTAATTTAAATTCCTATTTTACCCCGAATGCCGTTTTTGAAATTTCGGCAGCATTTCGGCGTAATTTTAAGGCTTCCGGCGTTAGGTACGCCTCGAACCGTATGTACCTACCACGTACTATACCACAAGCCTATTTTATGTAAAAGTTTTCCAAACTTTTACATAAAAACCCACAAAATTCCAATTCCACATTATCACCCACATAACAAAATTTTTTTCACAATTTTGCCCTTAATTTGGTTTCGGTTTTCACAACCAAACCGAACCAAATTTTGTCAAACATTCACCACACTTTAGGCCATTCAAATGTCACATTTTAAACACATTTTCAAGCCCATTATCTTTGCATTTTCAACCAAATTTCCTAGGGTTTTTACCCTTATACAACCCACGGCCATTTAATGAAACACATGCCAAACATTTTTGTTTCATTCTTTCAATCACATTTCCACCATTTACACATTAAATTGCATGATTTAAATTAACCAAACATCACATAAAAGCATGCAAATTTTTCTTCCAAACCCTTAGGAAACTCACGGCCACATTATGTAATTCATACCAAAAATTTTTTCAAGCTTTTCATAATGAAATACAAGCTTTATTCTTCACAAAATTAAACTTGGAAGCAAGTTAGAAATTAAACCACAACTTTTCTCATTGGTTACTCAAGGTAACCCATGGATTTTCCCTTGAAAAACCAACAAAATTTCGGTTTTTCTTTACACAATTTGCATGGTTTTCTTCCTTATTACATCCTTAACAAAACCCACCATCAATTCAATGGAAAACAACCAAAAATTTTCCATCTTTTTCTCACTATTCACCCACGGATTTTAAGAAGAAAAACCATGAAAAATTAAGTGAAAAAGGGAGTTACCTTGGTCTAATGCTTCCTTTGTCTTCAAGGAACACTTTGACACTCTTTTTTGTGAAGAAAAGTTGAAGAAAATCTTGGTTTCCCTTGGGTGGCTCACGTAGACTCCATGGAAGGAACTTAGAAAATTTTTTTCTTTTGGTTTGGCATGAAAATGTGGTCTCGGCCACTTTATCAAAATGTTGCCGACTTATGCATGAAAGAAAGCCAATTAATTTGGCTCTAAACCAATGAAATTTTGACACCTTTCATGCCTAATTCTTTCTCCATTTTTCAAAAATTAAAAAGGGTAAATTTTGGCCAAATCTTGGCCTTTAGATCAAAAGCTAAATGAATCATGGCCTTTCATTCCACCAACCACCATATTTCCTTCATTTATAATTCTTGATTTATGATGTCATAACTACAAAAGTGAAAGTTGACTTTGACTTTCACTATTCACATTAATTCGACTACTTTTTGACCGATGCCGGTTCGAGCGGAAATTTTCCCGAAATCGTCCCGGCGTGTTCCTGAGGTCTCCTGTGCAGTCGGATCAATTTAATCTGCTTTCGTTTGATCAAAATCAATCCCGGAAGTTTACCGTCTTTTATTGGTTCGATTAGGGTTTTCAATGCCGATTTTGGCACCGTTTCACCCGTTTCAACTCAGTAAATTTTTCCAACACTGAATTCTTACTCGTCAGTATTGTTAGAACATTTTCACATATTCTAAACAATATAAATACATTTATTTCACTCTTTAAATAGTACAAATTGTTATATACATACAATTGTACAATTTCATTAGCGGATTGCCTGAATTTCCCGGTTGTCACATTCACCCCTCCTTATAAAATTTTCGTCCTCGAAAATTAGAACAAATGGGGGTATAATTTCCTCATCTCGTCCTCTCTTTCCCACGTAGCTTCTTCAATATTGTGATTTTTCCACAAAATCTTCACTAGTGGGATTACCTTATTCCTCAGTACTTTCTCTTCACGAGCTAGTACTCGAAGAGGTTGTTCCTCATATGTCAAATCCTCGTGGATTTGAATAGACTCATGCTTCAACACATGGGACGGATCTGGTATATACTTTCTCAGCATCGACACATGAAATACGTTATGCACTGCCAACAATTCTGGGGGTAGCGCTAATCTGTAAGCGACCTTTCCAATGCGTTCGATAATTTCATAAGGCCCAATATATCTTGGACTTAGTTTGCCCTTCTTACCGAAACGCATAATCCCCTTCATAGGCGATACCTTGAGAAACACGAAGTCTCCTTCGTCAAACTCCAAGGATCTCCGCCTCTTGTCCGCATAACTCTTTTGCCGGCTTTGCGCAATTTTCATTTGATGCTGAATTCTAGCAACTGCATCGGAAGTCTCTTTTATGAAGTCCGTCTTATGCAACTGCTTTTCTCGCAAATCGTACCAATGTAATGGTGATCTGCACTTCCGTCCATACAAAGCCTCGTAAGGTGCCATGCCTATCGAAGCTTGGTAACTATTATTGTACGAGAATTCAATCAATGGTAACTTCTCGTTCCAATTTCCCGCAAAATCCATAACGCAAGCTCGAAGCATGTCTTCTAACGTCTGAATTGTCCGCTCTGACTGCCCGTCTGTTTGCGGATGAAAAGCCGTACTGAGTCTCAATTCAGTACCCATGGCCTCTTGCACACATTTCCAGAAATTTGAAGTGAACCGTGCATCTCGATCTGATACAATGGATTTCGGTACTCCATGTAGTCTGACGACATGAGTTATGTACAGCTGAGCAAACTTTTCCAGCGAAAAAGTCATCTTGACAGCTATGAACCGTGCCGTCTTAGTCAGTCTATCCACAATAACCCAGATGGCATCATAACCTTCTCGGGTTTTCGGGAGTCCCACTACAAAATCCATCGTAATGTGTTCCCATTTCCATTCAGGAATCTCCAACGGTTCCAATCTTCCTGCTGGATGTTTATGTTCCGCTTTGATTCTCTGACAGGTCATGCATCTGCTCACGAATTTTGCTATATCATTCTTCATCCCTTTCCACCAGAACTGTAACTTCAAGTCCTGATACATCTTGCTCGCTCCGGGATGAGCCGAATATGGTGTCTCGTGGGCTTCTGACATGATCCGTCTTCTAAGTTCCTCATCAGCTGGAACATTTATCCTTCCTTGATAAAGGATCATTTCATCCTTGGAAATTCCTTCTTGAGAACTTGTCATTGCTGGATCTCGCCTCTGAGCTTCCTTTATATCCTCAAATAGCGATGATTCCACTTGGAGTGCAGCTAATCTTCCAGATATCAATTCCAAGTTCAAAGAATTTATCTCTTGCTGCAATGGCTTCGGAAGCCTGTTTATTGGTAGCTGGTGCGATATAGTAGACTTTCTACTTAGAGCATCCGCTACACGGTTGGCCTTTCCTGGATGGTATAGGATTTCACAATCATAATCCTTCACCAATTCCAACCATCGTCTTTGCCGCATATTGAGCTCTTTTTGCGTGAAGAAATACTTCAGGCTTTGGTGATCAGTGAAAATCTGACATTGAGCTCCATAGAGATAGTGTCGCCAAATTTTAAGTACGAACACTACTGCAGCAAGTTCAAGGTCATGCGTAGGATAATTCCTTTCATGCTCCTTTAATTGACGGGAAGCATAGGCAATCACCTTGCCATTTTGCATTAGGACTGCTCCCAATCCTATTTTCGATGCATCACTGTAGATCACAAACTTCTCCCCTTCAGTGGGAAGCGTAAGGATTGGTGTGCTTGTCAGTCGCCTCTTTAACTCCTGGAAGCTTCTTTCGCATTCCATAGTCCACTCGTACTTCCTTTCCTTACGTGTAAGAGCAGTAAGAGGTGTAGCTAGTCGCGCGAATCCCTCTACAAATCACCGATAATAACCAGCTAACCCCAAGAAACTGCGTATTTTAGTCACACTCTTGGGTGCAGGCCACTGGTTAATTGCCTCTACTTTTGCCGGATCTACAGAAATACCTTCCTGGGAGACAACATGTCCAAGGAAATGTACTCTGTCCAGCCAAAACTCACATTTTGAGAATTTGGCATACAGTTGATGCTTCCTTATCGTATTCAGCACGATCCTCAGGTGTTCTTTGTGCTCTTCATGACTCTTCGAGTATATAAGAATGTCATCAATGAATACAATGACAAACTTATCCAGATACTCTTTAAAAATTCTGTTCATCAAATCCATGAACGCTGCTGGCGCATTCGTCAATCCAAATGGCATCACAAGGAACTCGTAGTGCCCATAACGAGTCCTAAACGCCGTCTTAGGAATATCACTCTCTTTGATTCTCAGCTGGTGATGTCCTGACCGTAAGTCGATTTTGGAAAATACCGCTGCGCCTTTTAACTGGTCGAATAGGTCATCAATTCTAGGTAACGGATACCTATTTTTGATCGTAACCTTATTCAACTCCCGGTAATCAATGCACAGTCAGAATGTTCCATCCTTTTTCTTGACGAATAACACAGGTGCACCCCATGGAGAAAAACTCAGCCTGATGAATCCCTTATCCAAAAGCTCCTTTAATTGTACCTGTAGCTCTTTTAACTCCACTGGAGCCATGCGGTATGGTGCTTTGGAAATAGGTGCTGTTCCAGGCATCAACTCAATTTCGAACGAGATTTCTCTCTCTGGAGGTATCCCTGGTAACTCTTCTGGAAATACGTCAAGAAATTCATTAACCACAGGAACATCTTCAGGTTGAAGCTTCTGTTCCTCTGCAGTATCCACCACATATGCCAGATATCCCATGCAACCACTGGCTATCAGCTTGCTTGCTCTCAGCGAACTGATGATCATCTTCCCGGGTCTTCGAGAAGTATCAACATACTCGAAACTCTCTTCTTCCTCGGGTTGGAAGACTATCTTTCGATTTCGGCAATCGATCGTAGCTTGGTATTTCCCTAGGAAATCCATGCCTAGAATCACATCGTAATCCGTGATTTCCATTACGATCAACTCAGCATATAGTTCCCTATTGCCACATATACTGGTACATAGGGTAGCCAGTAACTGGACAACAATACTTCCCCAGAGGGTAAAGCTGTCTTAAATACCCTTCCCATATTATCCTTAGGAAGTCCTATCTTGTCAGCAAATGCATAGGAAACAAATGAATGCGTAGCACCGGAATCGAATAGTACAGAGGCTACATGACTAGCAACAGGAAGCTGACCTGTCACCACGTTTGATGTTCCTGCCTCTGCGTCTTCCTTGCTGTAGGCCATCACACGAGCATCAACACGTGACATTCGCTTCTGGCGTTGCGGCCTCACTAGTGACTCTTCCACTCTGGCTTGAAGGGAATGGGCTTGTGGGCGTGTCTGGTGCGGTTGGGAAGTGCCTTGTCCACCCTGCCTATTTGGACAGTTCCTGGCATAATGGCCTTCCTTTCCACATTCGTAGCAAACAAGTGGCCCAAATCTGCATTGCCCAGAATGTCTCTTCCCGCATGTAGGGCAGTTTTGCACATTAGACTCTGCATTACCAGCTGTTCTCCGCTGCTGGTTTCGATTATTGCCCTGGCGATTCCCAGAAAAATTCCCTTTTCTCTTATTTTGCTGGGATCCTTGATTATTACCCTGGCTTGGTTTCGTATTCTGACTAGGCTTGCTCGATTGACCAACTTGTGTAGACTTCGCCAAAGCCCTCTCCTTCTTCTTTGCCTCCCAGTGTTTCTCTCTTTCCTCTTTCTGTCGAGCTACATGGAACTCAGCTCTAATGGCCCGACTCACACAGTCTGCTACAGAAGTAGGTGGTACTAGTCCAGTGTCTACTAACGCAGCAATTTCTGGCCTGAACATCCCGATCATTTTCTATATCTTTTCCCTCTCAGTAGGGACCACATAAGGGCACAAACGGGATAGCTGATCGAACTTTCGGCACACTTCGCTTACCGACATGTTCCCTTATGTCAACTCTGAGAATTCTTTCTGTTGCTGTCTCAGAGATGCAGGGTCGTAATATTTCTGGTTAAATTCTTCCAGAAATTCCGCCCAACTCAGGGTAGACACGTCTCTCCTCATTCGCACAGTGTCCCACCAAAACTGAGCATCTTTTCTCAGCACAAAAGACGCACATGCAACCTTCTCCCGGTCGGTTAGGTTCATGAACTCCATGATCACTTGTAATGATGACAACCAGTCTTCAGCCTCTAAGGGATTTGTAGACCCTTCAAATTCTGGCGGCCTCATGCGCCTGAATCTTTCATAGAGGGGTTCCAAATTCAATGCTGGTTGTGGTTCAGGAGCTCTCTCATGCACTGCAGCTGGAGGAATAACTGGATCTACCTCAGCTTGTTATTCTACTTGGGTACCCTCAGAGCCTTGTCTCTGTTCTAGCTCCTCTACCCGTCGCCTCAGATTCGCATTTTCTTGCATCTGAGCTTCTAACAAAGCTTGTATCTGATCCAGTCTCTCCATGACATCAGGACGTCGCTCTCGTCCTTCTGGTCGATTTCACAAATCTACCATCTTGCCTATTGTCCTATTATGGCTCAATAATTCGCCATTAGCTTTTCCATAACCACATTCGTAAAATCATATCAATTCACGAAATTTAGGGTAATGTAAAGCCACATTATCGTAACACATCATCGTACAACATATAATCATTTTGGAATTTCATTCATAGCAAAACATTTATATGTCATACATAATCACCACCAGTCATATATATACATCAGCCTGAGGTACAAAATGGCCACAAGTCTATACAAAAGAGCTTTTCTCTAAGCTACTTATGTACATATATACATATCTATTGGTCACTCATTCCCCGCATCTGGGACTAGAGGATATTCTTCTGGATCCTCATCGTCATCGGTATCATCTGAGTCGTCACCACCCCTAGGTAATGCTCCCTGTCCAGAGTCATCACCTCTTCGCGGTCTAGACGGTCCGGCCTCATGATCATTCATCATTCTTCTTGGCCCGAATATGCGTGCAAACATCTCATCTTGACCCAGCGTCTCTCGTCGACTCTGCGTCAGATGCTCGATCAGAATCTCTCTCTCAATCGTCCTGATCGTCACCACGAACTCTTGGAGCGTCGGAGGAAACGGCTTGATTACCCTCTGTCTCAACTCCAAGGGTAAACCTTTCCAGAACAGCTCGCAACAGTTTGCTTCAGTGAGGTTGGGCAACGGACATCTTCTCCGATGGTCTCCTCAAATCGTGCTGCATAAGACATCACCGTCTCACCAGACAGCATGACCATCTTCTCTGTTTGGAGAATGTAGTCCCTGACCTCGTCAAATCCGGGATACGCAGGTGTATCTGCCTCTCGTCTCTCTGGAGGTGCTGGAGCAGGTGTTGGATCTCTCGGTGGAAACTGATCAGCCAATCGCTGACAGAACTCAGCCCAACTGAATCCTAATAAAATCTCCTGGTCGCAGTATTGCCAGAACACTCGAGCGTCTCCCTGAAACATACTGACAGCCAACTAGATCCACATATCTCGATCGATATCGCATATCACCATGATCCTCTCAATGGCATGGAGCCAGTCCTTGGTCTCCATCGACTGTCGTCCACCGTCGAACATAGGAGGACTGCTGGCCCTAAATGCCTGTACTGCCCGTGCCGACACTCTCACCCCAATATGTTGGCGTCCACCAACAACTGGAATGTCCACTACTACCGGTGGATGAACTATCGGTCGTGGCTGTACTATCTCTACTGGCGCTGGCACTGGTGCTGGTACTGGTACGGGAGGTCTCTCGGGTACCGGGGGTCTGCTTACCGGTCGTTGGGACATAGATGGCCTCACAATAGGTCTCGTCCATACCCGTAATACTCCTCTCGGTCGAGGTAGCGGTGGTCTCACATATGGAGGTCTGGTCATCGTGCTACCTATAACATAATTATTTTCATATAAGAAAATAATTAACTGAACTTAAGTAAACTACTTACTTGGATAGCGGTACAGGATGCGCAAAGTGTCAAATCGGGATATGGTCACACTGCTCTGATATACCAACTGTAACAGCCGTTGGTATTCAAAACCAAATCAGTCGCAACCCTTGCTCTGATATACCAACTGTGGCGGCAGTTGGTATTATAAACTAGACCAACCGTATACCTCGCTCTGATACCAACTGTGACAGCCGTCCCTTGTGGAGATCATACAATACTATTACAGTTGAGCTTTATCGCTAACTGCGATAGATTGTACTCTCATGGGTCGCCGGCTTATCTCTCTACTCTTTTTAAATCATGACGTTTTTGAGAAAAAAAATTTTTTTTTTAAACATCATATGAAATCTTTTTCCACTATTTACTTTGTTGATAAGTACAAAGTAATATAAATAATACAGTACTTTTGTAAAATATATATATAATTACAAAAGAACTGTTTCTCTTTTTTTTTTTTCTTCACTTTAACGCTCAGCGGCAAGACTCTGGCAGTACCATATCCCTCGCCCAGTTATCCCATTTGACACGCGCCATCCCGTCCGCATCCAGTCAAACAAGCTACTGAGCTGGTCGCTTACCTGCAACATTAGCAAAAATGGTGAGCTACGGCTCAGTAAGTTCAAACATGCAAGAAATAAAATTTCTATGAATAGTACTATTCATCGTGAATAGTACTATTGACACTATTCATCTATGAATAGTAACTTTGACCACTATTCATACGTGAATAATAAAGTTGACCACAACACTGTATCACACTTGTACATCTACCACGATGTTAGTGCTCTCACTAAACTGTCTTATGCTCAATTATGGCACAGTTTCAGTTTTAGGTCATTATCTTTGATTACGTTCTGGTTTTGAGTTCAGGTTGGCAATACCATTTAAGTACGCATGACTGGGAGCGGTACATTAGTGCTGACCTCCACAGCCTTAATCTCATAGCCCCGAAGGCAAAATAGTACATGACTGGGAGCGGTACATCAGTGCTGACCTCCACAGCCTTATCTCATAGCCCCGAAGGCAAAATAGTACCTCCCTGTACGGAAGGCTGGTACGCCAGAAAGTGGTTTCATTATCGACTTTTTAACATTCTAACCCGATGACTTCACATTGTCCCGTGGTTAGGAATGGTTCACATTTTAATTTTAGGTGAGTGAGTTTCATTAACCTTGCTCTAGTGCCCGAAGCACAATTAACCATGTGTCCCATTCTTATAGTGCCCGTAGCACATTTCGTCTCTCTCTCTATTCTATCATAGTGCCCGTAGCACATATGTACCTAACTTATAGTTAGTACATTTAAGTTAGCACAATATTGCTATATGTTGCAGACAGGTAAATGTCTGAACTTACCTTATCAGACTGTTCTCTTTCTCTCTCTTGGATCTTGAATCGCCTTCCTTGTAGGCCGATTTTGGGATCCTACAGACAAAACTATGTCTGTTAATTTCTTTCCCATTTATAGCTTTTATTTTTCATTAAAAAGCTTAAATAAAACCTATTTATAACTTTTTAGGTTTTATTTATTATTTTCACCATTTTCCCCCAACTTTTACAAAATTACGATTTTGCCCCAATATTTTGGCAAAATTGCAGTTTTGCCCCTGACGGAATTTTATTGATCCAGACTGCATTTTTTTGGCTCTCAGGAACTTTTCTGATCATTACCGGGTTCGTTTCTATTTTATTTCCACTTTTTGCTTTCCCGGCCCTCGGGAAGCACTATTCCGACCCTTACGTCGGTTTAGCGATTTTCTATCGTTTCGGAGCCTCAAATGGACGTTTCACTAGTATTTAAAACGTTCATCTAGACTTTCCCGACCTAGGTCTCCGAGGCTCGGGTTTTCCGTTCCCGACTCGGACCTTTATTTCATTTCCAAAAACGCCCCCCCTCGGGGTCGGTTTTTCAATCTCACACGCGTTTTTCATTTTTAAGGGGACGGGTTACTATTCACGACCCACCCCTTAAATTTTCCTTATTCACTTTTCCGTTAGGGACTCGGGTTTCCGTCCCGGCCCTAACTTTTAATTTAAATTCCTATTTTACCCCGAATGCCGTTTTTGAAATTTCGGCAGCATTTCGGCGTAATTTTAAGGCTTCCGGCGTTAGGTACGCCTCGAACCGTATGTACCTGCCACGTACTATACCACAAGCCTATTTTATGTAAAAGTTTTCCAAACTTTTACATAAAAACCCACAAAATTCCAATTCCACATTATCACCCACATAACAAAATTTTTTTCACAATTTTGCCCTTAATTTGGTTTCGGTTTTCACAACCAAACCGAACCAAATTTTGTCAAACATTCACCACACTTTAGGCCATTCAAATGTCACATTTTAAACACATTTTCAAGCCCATTATCTTTGCATTTTCAACCAAATTTCCTAGGGTTTTTACCCTTATACAACCCACGGCCATTTAATGAAACACATGCCAAACATTTTTGTTTCATTCTTTCAATCACATTTCCACCATTTACACATTAAATTGCATGATTTAAATTAACCAAACATCACATAAAAGCATGCAAATTTTTCTTCCAAACCCTTAGGAAACTCACGGCCACATTATGTAATTCATACCAAAAATTTTTTCAAGCTTTTCATAATGAAATACAAGCTTTATTCTTCACAAAATTAAACTTGGAAGCAAGTTAGAAATTAAACCACAACTTTTCTCATTGGTTACTCAAGGTAACCCATGGATTTTCCCTTGAAAAACCAACAAAATTTCGGTTTTTCTTTACACAATTTGCATGGTTTTCTTCCTTATTACATCCTTAACAAAACCCACCATCAATTCAATGGAAAACAACCAAAAATTTTCCATCTTTTTCTCACTATTCACCCACGGATTTTAAGAAGAAAAACCATGAAAAATTAAGTGAAAAAGGGAGTTACCTTGGTCTAATGCTTCCTTTGTCTTCAAGGAACACTTTGACACTCTTTTTTGTGAAGAAAAGTTGAAGAAAATCTTGGTTTCCCTTGGGTGGCTCACGTAGACTCCATGGAAGGAACTTAGAAAATTTTTTTCTTTTGGTTTGGCATGAAAATGTGGTCTCGGCCACTTTATCAAAATGTTGCCGACTTATGCATGAAAGAAAGCCAATTAATTTGGCTCTAAACCAATGAAATTTTGACACCTTTCATGCCTAATTCTTTCTCCATTTTTCAAAAATTAAAAAGGGTAAATTTTGGCCAAATCTTGGCCTTTAGATCAAAAGCTAAATGAATCATGGCCTTTCATTCCACCAACCACCATATTTCCTTCATTTATAATTCTTGATTTATGATGTCATAACTACAAAAGTGAAAGTTGACTTTGACTTTCACTATTCACATTAATTCGACTACTTTTTGACCGATGCCGGTTCGAGCGGAAATTTTCCCGAAATCGTCCCGGCGTGTTCCTGAGGTCTCCTGTGCAGTCGGATCAATTTAATCTGCTTCTGTTTGATCAAAATCAATCCCGGAAGTTTACCGTCTTTTATTGGTTCGATTAGGGTTTTCAATGCCGATTTTGGCACCGTTTCACCCGTTTCAACTCAGTGAATTTTTCCAACACTGAATTCTTACTCGTCAGTATTGTTAGAACATTTTCACATATTCTAAACAATATAAATACATTTATTTCACTCTTTAAATAGTACAAATTGTTATATACATACAATTGTACAATTTCATTCGCGAATTGCCTGAATTTCCCGGTTGTCACACTATAGATCCCTCAAACTCTTTTGGCTTCATCTTTCTGAACCGTTCATACAATGATCCCTGGGTGGCTCCAGCTCGGGCACCTATTGCTACTTCAGGTACCATTCAGACTGGTGGTGCTACTGGTTCAGGAGCTGGTTGTGGCTCCGGTACTGGTGCTTGAGGTGGAGGGAAATTCGCTTGGGCCCCATTCCTCTGTTCCAGTAACTCTTGCAGTCTCTGGTTCTGTGTTTCTTGTGCCTCTAGCCGAGCTTGTATGTTGGCTAGGACAGCGGCTAAGTCTGCTTCTTGAGCTTGCTCAGCTCGTGTGCGAACCATGTTGCTGTGTCTGACCTATAACAATAGCGACATGGTTTAGTGCTAAATTAGATATTGATTATCTAAAATTAACTTACTTGGACTGGGTAGGTGCAGATGCTGAGATGTCATGGAAGGTCGATAGTAGAACCGCTCGCTCTGATACCAACTCTTGTGGGCGACCCCTCTAGCTTAGGTCGTCCACCTTATCTTGCTTGCTTTCTTTATTCTCTGCTTATTCTTACTTAGCTTGCTTGTTTCTATAACTTTTTTCTCCTTGGGGTTTAAAAGATTTGTTCTTGCAAAACTAGGAATATTTTTTTTCTTTTTTTTTTTCTTTAACTGGAGGAAACTACTAATTCCTGAAAATTGTGTATACATAAATATATATGTACTTCTTAATACTTTTTCCCAAAATATATATTTTGGAGTCTTGTTACTTTAAAGTACGTAAAAATAGAAACATATTTTTAAGCTTGTTTCACTACTTTACATACTACACTCTTGTCTTGTCTTTATACATATATCTCACTATTACACTTTCTTTCTTTTACACCTTGAGTACAGCGGAATTCTGCGAAACGGAACCATAACCCGTCCATGACGTCGCTAGGATCTGCCTGTCAGTCCGCTACTCTTGTTTCATCTTGCTGGTTGCTTTCCTTTATTACCTACATCACGAATAGACTAATGAGTTAAAGCTCAGTAAGTACAAACATACATACAAGTAAATAAGCTGAATACACCACTCTAGGGTTAGTCAACTTAGGACCAATTATTTTCTTTACTCCTATACTGCTTGTTCTTTCTATTCTATTTCTTTCTTTTCTTTGCTTTACTTTATCTTGCTTAATCTTTCACTTGTGGGCCCGTGGTTGGACGTACCTGGTGCGCGCAGACCAATAGAGGATCAGGGGAGCGAGCCACCGATCAACCCTAAGGTCATCCCTGGACTACTGACCTTATAGGTAGTAAGTCATGCCATAAACTACCTCATTATTAACGAGGCAGCGCCACACTTCTGGGGTGGAGGCAGGAAGTTAAGCCATAAACTACCTCATTATTAACGAGGCAGCGCCACACTTCTGGGGTGGAGGCTATCTGGGAACCTCACAACTGGGGAGGCCGGTACGCCAACCTTAACTTTTAAGTCTTATTATCTGACTTATCTTATTCCTCTTTTCTGTTTCTGATCTTGCTTACTATTCTCGTGAACATGTTAGTATCATGTCACAAACTGAATAGCTTAAATGTGTATATATATATAACACAACTTTATGGTAAGTCCATTCGTGAGTAGACAATTAAATGTCTGTACTTACCTTATCAATCTCTTCTCCTTTTCTCTCTAGGATCTTTGATCGCCCTCCTTGTAGGTCGATTTTTGGATCCTACAGACAAACTTTGTCTGTTAATTTCATTTCCATTTATAGCTTTTATTTTTCATAAAAAAAAAAACTTAAACAGAACCTATTTACAACTTTTTGGGCTTTATTTATCATTTTCCCAAATTTTCCCAACTTTTGTAAAATTACGATTTTGCCCCTATATTTTGGCAAAATCGCAGTTTTGCCCCTGACGGAATTTTATTGATCCAGACTGCATTTTTGGCCCTCAGGAACTTTTCTGACTCTTTTCTAATCATTACCGGGTTCGTTTCTATTATATTTCCACTTTTCACTTTCCCGACCCTCGGGAAGCACTATTCCGACCCTTACGTCGGTTTAGTGATTTTCTATCGTTTCGGAGCCTCAAATGGACGTTTCACTAGTATTTAAAACGTTCATCTAGACATTCCCGACCTAGGTCTCCGAGGATTGGATTTTCCGTACCCAACTCAGACCTTTATTTTATTTCCAAAAACGCCCCCCCCCTCGGGGTCGGTTTTCCGTTTCACTCGCGTTTTACATTTTCAAGGGGTCGGGTTACTATTCACGAACCACCCCTTAGGTTTTCCTTATTCAATTTTCTGTTAGGGACTCGGGTTTCCGACCCGACCCTAAACTTTTTATTTTTAACTTCCTATCTTATCCCGAAAGCCGTTTTCGAAATTTCGGCAGCATGTCGGCGAAATTTTAAGGCTACCGGCGTTAGGTATGCCTCGAACCATATGTACCTGCCACGTACTATACCACAAGCCTATTTTATGTAAAAGTTTTCCAAACTTTTACATAAAAGCTCACAAATTTCCAATTTCACATTTTTAACCACATTACAAAATTTTTCACAATTTTGCCCTTAGTTTTGGTTTCGGTTTTCACCACCAAACCGAACCAAAGTTTCTCAAACTTTTCAACCACTTGTTAGGCTATTCAATGCCATTTTTCTAACACTTTTTCAAGCCCATTTCCTTGTACTTTTCAACTAAATTCTTAGGGTTTTTAAACACTTAAAACCCACGGCCTCATTAGTGAAAAACATGCCAAATTTTCTTTTCATTCTTTCAATCAAAATTTCATCATTCACATCATAAAATGCAAGATTTCAATTAACCAAACATCACCTAAAAGCATGAAAATTTTTCTTCCAAAACCCTAAGTAACCCCACGGCCACTTTGAGTAAATGAACACCAAAATTTTTCCAAGCTTTTCCATAGTGAAATTCATGCTTTATTCTTAACAAAACATAAGTTAAAAGCATGTTAACACATAAATCACACAAATTTCTCATTGATTACCCATGGTAACCCACGGATTTTCCTTTGGAAAACCAACCAAAAATTGGTTTTTCTTTAAACCAATTGCATGGTTTTCTTCCTTATTACACCCTTAACAAAATCCATCATCAACTAAATGAAAAACACCCAAAATTTTTCCATCTTAATTCACTATTCATCCCACGGATTTCATGAAGAAAAACCATGAAAAAAGGGAAGTTACCTTAGTCAAATGCTTCCTTTGTCTTCAAGGAATGTTTTGACACCAATTTTGTGTAGAAAAGTTGAAGGAATTACTTGGTTCTTCTTTGATCACCCAGGGCTCACCATGGAAGGCACTTAGCAAAAATTTTTGTTATGTTTTGCTTCCAAAATGGTCTCGGCCACTTATCCCCCAAATTTTGCCGACTTAAGCCACCAAAAAGACCAATTAATTTGGCTTCCACCAATGAAAATTAGGCACCTTTCACCCTAATACTTTCTCCATTTTTCAAAAATTAAAAAGGTTAATTTTTTGGCTAAATCTTGGCCTTTGGATCAAAAAGCAAATGAATCATGGCCATTCATCCTACCTAACACCAATTTCTTTCCATTTCTTAAATGGATTTATGATGTCATAATTACTAAAGTGAAAGTTGACTTTGACTTTCACTATTCACATTAATTCGACTACTTTTTGACCGATACCGGTTCGAGCCGAAATTTTCCTGAAATCTTCCCGGCGTGTTCCTGAGGTCTCCTGTGCAGTCGGATCAATTTAAATTGCTTCCGTTTGATCAAAATCAATCCCGGAAGTTTACCATCTTTTTGAGCTCCGGTTAGGGTTTCAATGCCGGTTTTGGCATCGTTTCACCCGTTTCAACTCAATGAATTTTTCCAACACTGAATTCTTACTCGTCAGTATTGTTAGAACATTTTAATATATTCTAAACAATATAAATACATCTATTTCTCTCTTTAAATAGTACAAATTATTATATACATATATTTGTACTTTTCTTACTGTGCTCTTACTTTGACTTGCCATATTCTTATCTTTATACTGTTCAGAAACCGAAACTACTCCTTTTTGAGCGTTTTGGGCCTGAATTCCCTTTCTTACTCATATACTTTATTCTCTGCTTATTTTTTTTTGGAGATTTTAATTTCCTCCAAAACATTTATTTATTTCTATCAACACTATAATTTGTCTAATTACAACCATAGTGTTTCTTTACATTCTTACTTACAGAACTCATAGAAAACCCTAGATTAAACTAGGTCACACCGCTAAAATTCTCTGGTCGTCACAGATCCACTCAAAGCGGACTTCGTAGATCAATCACGCTTTAGTCCCGGTCTAATATGTCACTACCAAGCAACATATCTATGTCTCTACTTAGGAGTCCAGCTCCAGACAGTCAAGACAAACTGTCCCCTCCAAGGCATTAGACAACATAATAGTCTTAACATGAGTTAAATACTCGATCAAACCCCATAGACTACAGACCATAGTTTAGACCGCTAACTTTAGGACATTGTCTTCTCGCATACAAAAGTCCATTGCATGCAACGTTCTAACAGTTTAACACAAGCAGTCAGGGAGCCATATTTGCTTACATTTACTTTAACATGTAAATAAGACGAGGACTGATAGCAATGTAATGAATAACCTCTATGTATAATTTTATTATCCAGTTCAAAATAAATACATCAAAATGTCTTTAATGCTTACGGCATTTCCTAACAATCTCCCACTTGCCCTAAGCCAGCAGATGTGCCATGTTATGTATCCCCATCGCCTCTACGTGCCTCTCAAAGCTTCTAGTCATCAAAGTCTTAGTAAAGCGATCGGCAATGTTGTCTTCGGACGCGATCTTACATACATCCACTTATCCTGTCTCCACGTGCCCTCTGATAATATGATATCTCCGATCTATGTGCTTGGTCCTCTTGTGGTGCCGAGATTCCCTTGTGTTGGTAATAGCCCTTGTGTTATCACAGTAAAGTGTGATAGGCTTGTCAACACCCGGAATGACCTCAAGGTCTCTAAAGAACTTGCGGAGCCAAACCGCTTCTTTAGATGCCTCAGCCGCAGCCACATACTCAGCCTCCATAGTAGAGTCAGCTGTGCAGCCCTGCTTCACGCTCCTCCACACAATGGCGCCTCCTCCGAGTAAAAACACTGATCCAGATGTCGATTTCCTCGAATCCTTATAAGTCTGGAAGTCTGAGTTTGTGTATCCTACGGGTGTTAGGTCCCCTCCAGAATACATCAGCATATAATCCCTCGTTCTCTTAAGATACTTGAGTATATACTTGACTGCTTGCCAGTGCTTGGTTTCAGGATTTGCTTGATATCGACTCACCATACCTATTGCAAAACATATATCTGGGCGAGTGCAAAGCATAGCATACATAAGGCTACCCACAGCGGATGCATAAGGGACTTTACTCATACGCTCCCTTTCTTCTGATGTCTTAGGACAGTCATCCAATGAAAGAGTCAGACCGGCAATAGAAGGTTGCGAACCTTTCTTTGCCTCTTGCATTGCATATTTGTCAATTATTTTATCTATGTATGAAGCTTGGGATAACACTATCATTTTGTTCTTTCGATCTCTAAAGAGACAAATACCTAGAACATAATTAGCTTCCCCCAAGTCCTTCATGTCAAACTGTTGGTGTAACCAAAGCTTGACCGATGATAAGTTCCCTACATCATTCCCAATGAGTAGTATATCATCGACATAGAGTATCAAAAAAATCACTTTTTATCCTTAATACGTTCATAAACACAGGGTTCATCAACATTCTGCTCAAAACCAAATGTCTTAATCGCTTGATCAAACCTCTGGTTCCATGAGTGGGATGCTTGCTTTAATCCATAAATGGATCTAAGCAACTTGCAGACTTTCCTTTCTTGGCCTTTCGCTACGAATCCTTCGGGATGTATCATATAGATACACTCTTCAAGATGGCCATTCAAGAATGCCATCTTGACATCCATTTGCCAGATCTCATAATCGAGCGCCACAGCAATGGACAGAAGAATACAGATGGACTTCAGCATAGCAACAGGCTAAAAGGTTTCATCATAATCGATTCCAGCCTTTTGCGTGTACCCCTTTGCAACCAATCTAGCTGTGAAAGTTTCCACTCTCCCTTCCGCATACTTCTTTCTTTTGTAGACCCATTTGCATCCAATGGGTTTTATCCCATCCGGCAAATCTACAAGTTCCGAAACAGAGTTAGATTTCATAGAATCCATCTCATTGTTCATAGCCTGTTTCCAAGATTTAGAATTAACATCATTTATAGCTTCATCATAGGTGACCGGATCATCCTCAGGCTCATGAGCCTCGGCCTGGTATACCTTAGCATCATACATGAAGAAATTAGGTTTCTTCGAAACCCTCCCACTATGACGAGGCACCCTAAGTTGTTGATCGTCTGCAGGTCTTTCACTGGAACTCAGACTTGCGTCTAAGACCAAAATCTGTGGAGCAGTTCTTTCACCCGATAATTCCTCTAGCACCACTTTGCTTCGAGGCATAAAGTCATTCATGTGACTTTCCTCCAAGAATGTCGCATGGGTTGAGATAATGACTTTTTGTTCCTTCGGGTTATAGAACAGACATCCTTTAGTTCCTTTGGATACCCTACAAACATGCATAATTCTGATCTTGGTTCCAACTTCTTCGCATCCCCATCCAGTACATGCGCCGGGCAGCCCCATATTCTCATATGTCCAAGGGAGGGCTTCCTGCCACGCCACAATTCATATGAAGTTCTAGGAATTGATTTGCTTGGAACCTGGTTCAGAATATAGCACGTCATTTGTAAAGCATATCCCCAAAATGATAATGGCAGCGTTGAATAACTCATCATGGACTGTACCATATCCAACAAGGTCCTGTTTTTCCTTTCGGCTAAACCATTCTGTTGTGGAGTACCAGGTGCAGTCAATTGGGATAATATCCCGTTCTCTACAAGATGTCCTAGAAATTCGTCGGAGAGGTATTCGCCACCTCGATCAGATCGAAGTGTCTTTATGGATTTATCCAATTGCTTTTCCACTTCTGCACGATACTCTTTGAACTTGTCAAAGGTTTCGCTCTTGCAGTGCATCAGATACACATATCCATACCTCGAGTAATCATCTATAAAAGAGACATAATACTCGAACCCTCCTCGTGCTGTGATGTTCATGGGGCCACATACGTCAGTGTGCACAATTTCTAAGAGCTCCTGAGCCCTTGTACCCTAGCTCCAAAAGACCTCTTAGTCATTTTACCCTCTAGACAAGACTGACATTGGGGAAGTCATACCTCCTCCAGAGATTCTAGAGGACCGTCTGTTACCAATCTTTGAATCCTATCCTAATTAATATGATCAAGTATTAAATGTCAAAGATACGCCTTGTTAGAGTGAGAAACTTTCAACCTTTTAGAGTTATCTATTAATTCAGTGTCAAGCAGTGAGTACGTCTTTGGTTTGATCAAATATAGGTTTCCATCCGTCCATCCAGAACAGATAAAAGACTTATTTCTAAGAATATCAACTCTTTTACTAAAAAAAACTGAATAAGAATCCTTTATTAAACAAGCTACCGATATAAGATTCCTTCTAAAATTGGAAACATAAAAACAGTCTTTCAATAAAAAAAACCTAAATTGATCAAAATAAAGGTAAATATCTCCCACTGCCTTAGCCACCACCAAGCTGCCGTCTCCAGTTCGCAATGAGAGGCTCCTATCATGTAGACTTCTCGTTTCCACGAACCCCTGTATAGAAACACAAACATGATTAGTGGCGCCCGAATCAATGACCCAAGTGTCTTTCGATTCTTCCACTAAACACGTTTCTAAGTAATGAAGTTCCTTAACTTCCTTACCCTTGGCGGCTAGGAATTCCCGGCAAGCCTTCTTAAAGTGACCTATCTTCCCACAACGGAAGCACTTGGACTTTTTAGGGTCCCTAGGCTTCTTGTTCTTCTTCTTCTTCTTCCCATCCGAGACAGGAGGATTAGAAGAACCGAAAGCCGCTTGCTTCTGATTTGGCCTCTTCCTCTTCTGTGAGGGTTTGGAAGATTCCGCCAAATTGGCCTCACCTTTAGGTTGGACAGCATCCCCATCCCTGATCATCCGCTCATAAGCTCGGAGTTGCTTCATGAGCTCGGTTAGTCCTAACTCCCGTGTCGCCAGATTGTATACGGCCTTAAACCCCACAAAATCTTTAGACAGAGTTTTGAACACCATCTTGATCTTGGTGTTGTAGTCCAACTCAGCACTATTTTCGGCAGTCTCAGCAAAGAATCCCATTAGAGTGATCATATGGTCCTTCACCAGAGTACCCACCTTTTGCTTAGAGTTCATAATACTGGTGATAGCGGACTGTCGAGCCAATTTTTCTTGGCTTCCGAACATGTCCTCCAGATTTTCCATGATCTCCCCAGCAACTTGATAAGTCTCATGCTGCTTTTGTAAAGCACTCGTCATGCTAGTAAGTATGCAGCATCGAGCTATATTATTGGATTCTCTCCAACGAGTATAGGCAACCGGGACCTCCTCAAGCGGTGTGTCAGGTTTTGGCCTTGGTAGGCATGGTTCGTCCAGTACGAACTTGTGTCTCTTGCAGCTGCGAACTATCAACAAATTTCTTTTCCAATCTTTATAATTATCGCCATTCAGTTTATTCTCAGTGAGTATTAAAATGAGGGGTGTCGGTGACATTTTGAACTGAAATAAAATTATACTAGACATCATTACAAAGCCCAAGCAAATATGCAGATAATATAGCAAATAAAACATACAAGTATGTTCCTACATGAAACTTGAAAAAAATGTAGCATTGCAACGGTAATTCTCAGCACCTATTGTCCCAAGCCACCGAGGGGTGGTCATGAAAACAAATAGCCGAAACATGGACCCCATCCAATTAATATAAGTTGCCTTAAATCCTCCAAGGTTAAGACATATATTAATAACCGCTTATTTGGCCACCAGTTTAGTTAACAGAGCTTCTAGGGAAGGTTAATAACTAAACGAGTCTTTAGTATATAACCGTTGTTTACGTAGCCCGATCCACGTCCTAGCAAGCCATCGAGGGGTGGTCATGAATAGGATTGTACCCGAGCACGTTTTCCACATAGGAGATCAATCTAGTATACCAGCGGCGGTAAACACCTACCGAGGGGTGTGGTCAGGGCAGAACTGACGCGAGGCATTACCATACTTTCACATATGGATCAACAATGGAGGCCGTGGGTTTTGTTTGAAACCCTCTCCCACTCAGTATTTTGAAAAACATGCAAGTTTTGACAAATTATGTATGATCAATATAGTATGAGCGGCACTCACCTATCCTATATGACATGTTATCAAATATGCATATAAAACATCCATCAATACATATTTATACATCCATGACATATCACAGAAAAATAATTGACAGAATAACCAAACCATGGTTCCATCCTAGAACAAAGAAAATAAAGATTACAAAATTTCATCCAAAGCATTTTTTGGGTCTTGAATTTTGTTCCGTCTTCTTGTATCCATCTTTATGTAGCCTCTCCATTTATTTCTCATCCCAAAAATTATTTAAAATTTAAATCTCCAAAAATTTAAATTTTAAATTCAAATTCCAAATTCGAATTTCAAATTTAAATTTTAAACAATTTTAAACATCATGTGTAATAATATGTAATTTCAAAAATATCAAATTTTCAATTACATATTTTTAAACATGATTTAAAATTAAATCTCAAATTTAAAAATCAAAATTTTTTCGTTTTTTCGACCGTCGCACCACTGCCCCCGAAGGCAGCAGCCACCGTGGGCAGCCACCAGCCCCGGAGGGGCTGGCAGCCCACGGTCGCCCCCATGTGCAGCTTTGCCGGGCTGCCGGCCAAGCCTGCAGTGCCAGGCTGCACGCCCAGGTTAGGCGCAATAGCCGGCAGGCTGCGGCCAGCCTTAGGTAGGCCACCGCCACCCTCGGCTGCAGGCCAAGCCTGCGGTCGTGGGTGGTTATGGCCTGCACAGGGGCTGCCGCAGCCCCATCCTGCCCGAGGACAGGGGCTGCAGCCCCACCAAGGCCCGTTAGCCTATCCTGAGGGGTCGTGTTTGATTTTCATGTCATATTTCAATTTACCTATTAGGATCTCCAAAAATTAATTTGAATCCCAATTAAATTGAAATTTTCCACACAATCAAAATTTCAACCTTTAAATCAAATTTAACTTTTGGGAAAAATAAATTACGATCTTCAATCTTCAATCTCCTCCAAGAATAATTACATAAAATTTCCGAAACCGTTTCCAGTGTACAAAAATTCTAACCATAAAAATTCTAAGAGACAAAAAATTAAAATCCATGGGAAAATTACAGTGTTAATAAACTGCTCCCATGGTTACATAAAAATTCCTAGATACAATTTTTCTAAATTCTAAGGAACCATAACCGGTATAAACAAGCATGCTTATAATAATTCAAAAAATTAAAATAACTACATACTTTATACATAATCCATGATAACAACATAAAGGAATCCTAGAATGCCACTCTCTAAATATCAAATCCATACATAAATAAAAAGACTAAGTAATTGTCTAATTTATGTACATGGCATAGTCATGAGATGGCTCTGATATTAATTGTAGGAAAATAAATCGGTAAAAACGTATCAGAGTGGCGCAGCGGAACAATAAAAATTTGTAGATCGTTAAATATCTCATGATGCCATATACAATAAACCATCAACAATTAAAACTCATACCTCAAGGACGCCAATCTGCAGGAGGAGAACGACCGGAGGCTTCAACCAACTAGCCTTCTCTACTATTCTCCAATTCCCGAATGGCTGAGTGTGTGGGCACTCTGAACCTCGATCGGTATGCTAGCACTGCTAGTCTTCTTCCGACCACCCAGATCTCTAAAGAACTTTATTATCACGGTGGGCTGTGCAATAAGAAGCCTGCTCACCTGAGAGTCTGTGGTCTAAGAGAACTGGATGGCACGACCTCTATTTATAAACTTGCATGAGGTGATTCTCTAAATTCGAATTGGACTAGGAAAAGATATTCTCCCGTATCCACAACCATAAAATCCAAATTTTCCAAGGGAAAATCCCAACAATAAAATTCGGCCATTTAGGATAAATCCAATCCAAATCTAAACAAGATTTTAACTAGAATTTTATCTCCCTTTTTCAACCAAAAAATCTGAAAAATCTAAGAAGAAAATCTCCTAAAAATTTTGTCCACTTTTAGGATAAGGGAGTATCAAAATTCCACTAGGATTTTCAATCTTGAATCTTACCTCATCCTTATCCAAAATCACCGAATTTTCCTAGGAGATATTCTTCAAAATTTCGGCAACTTTTCTGAGAGGAGAGAATCCAAATTCAACTAGGATTGAAACTTGAATTTTTCCCTTGAACCTTATCCATAAAAAAACCGAAAATCCATTGAGGATAATCCTCAAAATTTCGTCCATCATTAGTTAGGATTTGGATTCAAAATTCAAGTAGGATTCCAACAAGATTATCCTCTCTATATCCAACTCAAATTCGAATTTCAAACCTTATGAATTTTCCACAACAAATTCGAATCCCACTTGGACTGTGATTCAAAATTTGAATTTCAAATTTCAAATTCAAATTTAAATTTCAAATTTGAATTTCAAATTCAAATTTCAAATTCAAATTTCAAATTTCGAAATTCAAATTTCAAAATCCACAAAACAGTTGTGTTTCAAATTCTTGTTCTCATGGATAATTTTCTACAACTCCAATCCAATCTCAAATAAAATCATGGCAACTTTATTTGGAGTTCGAATAATTGTGTACTCTATTATCCAACATAAAATCTGAATCCAACCGGAGAGAATCTTGTCTACTATCCTAATCCTGTGTCATCATCATCCATGCATAATAAACCAGCCAAGAGCATACACAAATCAATTTTCCAAACGTTAAGGAATTATGTGGAGCTAGTAGAGGGACTAATTGGACATATATAATCGGGCTCCCGCAAATCCATATGATCATCATTCTTTTACCGAACAACTTAATCATATGATCACTAGTTTCAGAGTCACACCACTATAAACCTGAAACTGAACTCTCAATTATATACCGTATTACGTAAGCCTGTGACAAGCTATCGTCCAATAACCTTGTCATGTATGCAGAACCCTCATATGATATCCATGATCAGCCTTAGGCCAAAGTCCGTTTAATCCTACTGATCAGGCTATCTTAAAGTTCCATTATAATACCGAATAAAGAAAATGATTATTCACAATATGCGAATAAGAAGTCATCCGTCCAGCAGACGACCCAAGACCTTGTCCATTTTCACATTCAGTATAATGCCTTTAAGAGGATACCCTTAACTCTTCATTAGAGCTATGATTCCGATATCTGTAAACGAACCCTTCATCGTATACAAGTCATGCACTCGACGAACCGGTCTATAAGCTTACTACCTTTGAGACGCTTTAGCCATTGGAACATCAAAGTACACAAGTCATATACATGAAGCTGTCCTTTTACTCAGGATTAAGGTCACTGCATAATGAACATCAAAAGCAGATCGATCCACTCAAAGCGGACTTCGTAGATCAATCACGCTTTAGTCCCGGTCTAATATGTCACCATCAAGCAACATATCTATGTCTCTACTTGGGAGTCCAGCTCCAGACAGTCAAGACAAACCGTCCCCTCCAAGGCTTTAGACAACATAATAGTCTTAACATGAGTTAAATGTTTGGTCTAACCTCATAGACTACAGACCATAGTTTAGACCGCTAACTTTAGAACATTGTCTTCTCGCATAGAAAAGTCCATTGCATGCAACGTTCTAACAGTTTAACACAAGCAATCAGGGAGTCATATTTGCTTACATTTACTTTAACATGTAAATAAGACGAGGACTGATAGCAATGTAACGAATAACCTCTATGTATAATTTTATTATCCAGTTCAAAATAAATACATCAAAATGTCTCAAATGCTTAGGGCATTTCGTAACATAAGCCTGCTCACCTGAGAGTCTATGGTCTAAGAGAACTGGAGTAGCAAGACCTCTATTTATAGACCTGCATGAGGTGATTCTCTGAATTTGAATTGGATTAGGAGAAGATATTCTCCCTTATCCATAACCATAAAATCTGAATTTTCCATGGGAAAATCTCAACAATAAAATTCAGCCATTTAGGATAAATCCAAGCCAAATCTAAACAAGATTTTAACTAGAATTTTATCTCCCTTTTTTCAACCAAAAAATCCGAAAATTCCAAGGAGAAAATCTCCTCAAAATTTCGGCCACTTTTAGGATAAGGGAGAATCAAAATTCCACTAGGATTTTCAAGCTTGAATCTTATCTCATCCTTATCCAAAATAACCAAATTTCCTTAGGAGATATGCTCCAAAATTTCGGCCACTTTCTGGGGAGGAGAGAATCCAAATTCAACTGGGATTAAAACTTGAATTTTTCCTTTAAACCTTATCCACGAAAACTAAAAATCCATTGAGGATAATCTTCAAAATTTCATCCATCATTAGTTAGGATTTGGATTCAAAATTCAAGTAGGATTCTAACAAGATTATCCTCTCCATATCCAACTCAAATTCGAATTTCAAACCTTGTGGACTTTCCATAACAAATTCGAATCCCACTTGGACTGTGATTCAAAATTTGAATTTCAAATTTCAAATTCGAATTTCAAATTCAAATTTCAAATTTCAATTTCAAATTCAAATTTCAAATTCAAATTTCAAATTCAAATTTCAAATTTCAAATTTCAAAATTCAAAATTCAAATTTCAAAATTCAAATTTCAAAATCCACAAAACAGTTGTGTTTCAAATTCTTGTTCTCATGGATAATTTTCTACAACTCCAATCCAATCTCAAATAAAATCATGGCAACTTTATTTCCAGTTCGAATAATTGTGTGCTCTATTATCCAAAACAAAATCTGAATCCAACCGGAGAGAATCTTGTCTGCCATCCTAATCCTATATCATCACCATCCATACATAATAAACTAGCCAAGAGCATACACAAATCAATTTGCCAAACGTTAAAGAATTATGTGGAGCTAGTAGGGGGACTGATTGGACATATATAATCGAGCTCCCACAAATCCATATGATCATCATGTAGGTAAATAAATCGGTAAAAACGTATCAGAGTGGCACAGCGGTATAATAAAAATTTTTAGATCATTAAATATCTCATGATGCCATATATAATAAACCAACAACAATTAAAACTCATACCTCAAGGAAGCCAATGTGCAGGAAGAGAATGACCGGAGGCTTCAACCAACTAGCCTTCTCTACTATTCTCCAATTCCCGAATGGCTGAGTGTGGGGGCACTTTGAACCTCGATCGGTATGCTAGCACTGCTAGTCTTCTTCCGACCACCCAAATCTCTAAAGAACTTTATTATCACGGTGGGCTGTGCAACAATAAGCCTGCTCACCTGAGAGTCTGTGGTCTAAGAGAACTGGAGTGGCAGGACCTCTATTTATAGACCTGCATGAGGTGATTCTCTGAATTTGAATTGGATTAGGAAAAGATATTCTCCCTTATCCATAACCATAAAATCTGAATTTTCCATGGGAAAATCCCAACAATAAAATTCAGCCATTTAGGATAAATCTAATCCAAATCTAAACAAGATTTTAACTAGAATTTTATCTCTCTTTTTCAACCAAAAAATCTGAAACTTCCTAGGAGAAAATCTCCTCAAAAAATTTTGCCACATTTAGGATAAGGGAGAATCAAAATTCTACTAGGATTTTCAAGCTTGAATCTTATCTCATCCTTATCCAAAATAACTGAATTTTCCTAGGAGATATTCTCCAAAATTTCAACCACTTTCTGGGGAGGAGAGAATCCAAATTCAACTGGGATTGAAACTTGAAATTTTCCCTTGAACCTTATCCATAAAAACCGAAAATCCAATGAGGATTATCATCAAAATTTCGTCCAACTTCTAGTTAGGATTTGGATTCAAAATTCAAGTAGGATTCTAACAAGATTATCCTCTCCATATCCAACTCAAATTCGAATTTCAAACCTTGTAGATTTTCCACAACAAATTCGAATCCCACTTCGATTGTGATTCAAAATTTGATTTTAAAATTTCAAATTCGAATTTCAAATTCAAATTTCAAATTTCAAATTTCAAGTTTAAATTTCAAATTCAAATTTCAAATTCAAATTTCAAATTTCAAATTTCAAAATTCAAATTTCAAAATCCACAAAACAGTTGTGTTTCAATTCTTGTTCTCATGGATAATTTTCTACAACTCCAATCCAATCTCAAATAAAATCATGGCAACTTTATTTGGAGTTCGAATAATTGTGTACTCTATTATCCAAAACAAAATCTGAATCCAACCAGAGAGAATCTTGTCTACCATCCTAATCCTGTGTCATCACCATCCATGCATAATAAACTAGCCAAGAGCATACACAAATCAATTTACCAAACGTTAAGGAATTATGTGGAGCTAGTAGAGGGACTGATTGGACATATATAATCGGGCTCCCGCAAATCCATATGATCATCATTCTTTTACCGAACAACTTAATCATATGATCACTAATTTCAGAGTCACACCACTATAAATCTGAAACTGAACTCCCAATTATATACCGTATTAGGTAAGCCTGTGACAAGCTATCGTCCAATGACCTTGTCATTTATGCAGAACCCTCATATGATATCCATGATCAGCCTTAGGCCAAAGTCTGTTTAATCCTACTGATCAGGCTATCTTAAAGTTCCATTATACTACCGAATCAAGAAAATGATTATTCACCATATGTGAATAAGAAGTCATCTGCCTAGCAGATGACCCAAGGCCTTGTCCATTTTAACATTCAATATAATGCCTTTAAGAGGATACCCTTAACTCCTCATTAGAGTTATGATTCCAATATCTGTAAACGAACCCTTCATCGTATACAAGTCATGCACCCAACGAACCAGTCTATAAGCTTGCTACCTCTGAGACGCTTTAGCTATTGGAACATCAAAGTACACAAGTCATATACATGAAGCTGTCCTTTTACTCAGGATTAAGGTTACTGCATAATGAACGTCAAAAGCAGATCGATCCACTCAAAGCAGACTTCGTAGATTAATCACGCTTTAGTCCCAGTCTAATATGTCACCACCAAGTAACATATCTATGTCTCTACTTGGGAGTCCAGCTCCAGACAGTCAAGACAAACCGTCCCCTCCAAGGCTTTAGACAACATAATAGTCTTAACATGAGTTAGATACTCGGTCTAACCCCATAGACTACAGATCATAGTTTAGACCGCTAACTTTAGAACATTATCTTCTCGCATACAAAAAGTTCATTGCATGCAACATTCTAACAGTTTTAACACAAGCAGTCAGTGAGCCATATTTGCTTACATTTACTTTAACATGTAAATAAACCGAGGACAGATAGCAATATTATGAATAACCTCTATATATAATTTTATTATCCAGTTCACAATAAATACATCAAAATGTCTCTAATGTTTAGGGCATTTCCTAACAATCTCTCACTTGCCCTAAGCCAGTAGATGTGCCATGTTACGCATTCCCATCGCCTCTACATGCCTCTCAAAGCTTCTAGCCACCAAAGTCTTAGTAAAGGGATCGGTGATGTTGTCCTCGGACGCGATCTTACATACATCCACTTGTCCTGTCTCCACATGCCCTCTAATAATATGATATCTCTGATCGATGTGCTTGGTCCTCTTGTGGTGCCTAGATTCCCTTGTGTTGGCAATAGCCCCTGTGTTATCACAATAAAGTGTGATAGGCTTGTCAACACCCGGAATGACCTCAAGGTCTCTAAAGAACTTGCGGAGCCAAACCGCTTCTTTAGATGCCTCAGCCGCAGCCACATACTCAGCCTCCATAGTAGAGTCAGCTGTGTAGCCCTGCTTTAGGCTCCTCCACACAATGGCGCCTCCTCCGAGTAAAAACACTGATCCAGATGTCGATTTCCTCGAATCCTTGCAAGTCTGGAAGTCTGAGTCCGTGTATCCTACGGGTGTTAGGTCCCCTCCAGAATACACTAGCATATAATCCCTCGTTCTCTTAAGATACTTGAGTATATGCTTTACTGTTTGCCAATGCTTGGTTCCAGGATTCGCTTGATATCGACTCACCATACCTACTGCAAAACATATGTCTGGGCGAGTGCAAAGCATAGCATACATAAGGCTTCCTACAGCGGATGCATATGTGACCTTACTCATATGTTCTCTTTCTTCCGATGTCTTGGGACAGTCATCCAATGAAAGAGTTAGACTGGCAATAGAAGGTTGTGAACCTTTCTTTGCCTCTTGCATTGCATATTTGTCAATTATTTTATCTATGTATGAAGCTTGGGATAACGCTATCATTTCGTTCTTTCAATCTCTGAAGAGACGAATGGCTAGAACATAATTAGCTTCTCCTAAGTCCTTCATGTCAAACTGTTGGTGTAACCAAAGCTTGACCAATGATAAGTTCCCTACATCATTCCCGATGAGTAGTATATCATCGACATAGAGTATCAGAAAGACCACTTTTCCATCCTTAATACGTTTATAAACACAGGGTTCATCAACGTTCTGCTCAAAATCAAATGTCTTAATCGCTTGATCAAACCTCTGGTTCCACGAGCGGGATGCTTGCTTTAATCCATAAATAGATCTAAGCAACTTGCAGACTTTCCTTTCTTGGCCTTTTGCTATGAACCCTTCGGGCTGTATCATATAGATACACTCTTCAAGATGGCCATTCAAGAATGCCGTCTTGACATCCATTTGCCAGATCTCGTAATCGAGAGCCGCAGCAACGGACAGAAGAATACGGATAGACTTCAGCATAGCAATAGGCGAAAAGGTTTCATCGTAATCGATTCCAGCCTTTTGCGTGTACCCCTTTGCAACCAGTCTAGCTTTGAAAGTTTCCACTCTCCCTTCCGCATCCTTCTTTCTTTTGTAGGCCCATTTGCATCCAATGGGTTTTATCCCATCCGGAAAATCTACAAGTTCCCAAATAGAGTTGGATTTCATAGAATCCGTCTCATTGTTCATAGCCTGTTTCCAAGATTTAGAATCAACATCATTTATAGCTTCATCATATGTAACCAGATCATCCTCATGCTCGTGAGCCTCGGCCTGGTATACCTCAGTATCATACATGAAGAAATTAAGTTTCTTAGAAACCCTCCCACTACGATGAGGCACCCTAAATTGTTGATCGTCTGCAGGTCTTTCACCGGAACTCAGACTTGCATCCAAGGCCGAAATCTGTGGAGCAGTTCTTTCACCCGATAACTCCTCTAGCACCACTTTGCTTCGAGGCTTAAAGTCATTCATGTGACTTTCCTCCAAGAATGTCACATGGGTTGAGACAATGACTTTTTGTTCCTTCGGGTTATAGAACAGACCTCCTTTAGTTTCCTTTGGATACCCTACAAACATGCACAATTCTGATCTTAGTTCCAACTTCTTCGCATCCCCATCTAGTACATACGCCGGGCAGCCCCATATTCTCATATGTCCAAGGGAGGGCTTCCTGCCACGCCACAATTCATACGGAGTTCTAGGAATTGATTTGCTTGGAACCTGGTTCAGAATATAGCACACCGTTTGTAAAGCATATCCCCAAAATGATAATGGCAGCGTTGAATAACTCATCATGGATCGTACCATATCCAATAAGGTCCTGTTTCTCCTTTCGGCTACACCATTCTGTTGTGGAGTACCAGGTGCAGTCAATTGGGATAATATCCCGCTCTCTACAAGATGTCCTAGAAATTCATCAGAGCGGTAATCGCCACCTCGATCAGATCAAAGTGTCTTTATGGATTTATCCAATTACTTTTCCACTTCCGCACGATACTCTTTGAACTTGTCAAAGGTTTCGCTCTTGCGGTGCATCAGATACACATATCCATACCTCGAGTAATCATCTATAAAGGAGACATAATACTCGAACCCTCCTCGTGCTGTGACGTTCATGGGGCCACATACGTCAGTGTGCACAATTTCTAAGAGCTCCTGAGCCCTTGTACCCTTAGCTCCAAAAGACCTCTTAGTCATCTTACCCTCTAGACAAGACTCACATTGGGGAAGACGTACCTCCTCCAGAGATTTTAGAGGACCGTCTTTCACCAATCTTTGAATCCTATCCTGATTAGTATGACCAAGTCTTAAATGCCAAAGATATGCCTTGTTAGAGTGAGAAACTTTCAACCTCTTAGAGTTATCTATTAATTCAGTGTCAAGCAGTGAGTACATCTTTGGTTTGATCAAATATAGGTTTCCATCCATCCATCCAGAACAGATAAAAGACTTATTTCTACGAATATCAACTCTTTTACTAAAAGAAACTGAATAAGAATCCTTTATTAAACAAGCTACCGATATAAGGTTCCTCCAAAAAATAGGAACATAAAAATAGTTTTTCAATGAAATAAACCTAAATTGATTAAAATAAAGGTAAACATCTCCTACTGCTTCAACCACCACAAAGCTACCATCTCCAGTCCACAACAAGAGGCTCCTATCATGTAGACTTCTCGTTTCCACAAACCCCTGCATAGAAACACAAACATGATTAGTGGCGCCCGAATCAATGACCCAAGTGTCTTTCGATTCTTCCACCAAACACGCTTCTAAGTAATGAAGTTCATTACCTTCCTTGCCATTGGTGGCTAGGAATTCCTGGCAAGCCTTCTTAAAGTGACCTACCTTCCCACAATGGAAGCATTTGGATTTTTTAGGGTCCTTTGGCTTCTTGTTGTTCTTCTTCTTCTTCCCGTCCGAGACAGGAGGATTAGAAGAACTAGAAGCCACTTGCTTCTTATTTGGTCTCTTCCTCTTCCGTGAGGGATTGGAAGATTCTGCCAAATTGGCCTCTCCTTTAGGCCGGACCGCATCCTCATCCCTGATCATCCGCTCATAAGCTTGTAGTTGCTTCATGAGCTCAGTTAGTCCTACCTCCTTTGTCACCAGATTGTATGCGACCTTAAACCCCACAAAATCTTTAAACAGAGTCTTGAAACACCATCTTGATCTGGGTGTTGTAGTCCAACTCAGCACCATTCTCGGCAGCTCAGCGAAGAATCCCATTAGAGTGACCATATGGTCTTTCACCGGAGTACCCGCCTTTTGCTTAGAGTTCATAATGCTGGTGATAGCGGACTGTCGAGCTAATTTTTCTTGGCCTCCGAACATGTCCTCCAGATTGTCCATGATCTCCCTAGCAACTTGATAAGTCTCATGCTGCTTTTGTAAAGCACTCGTCATGCTAGCAAGTATGTAGCATCGAGCTATATCATTGGATTCTCTTCAACGAGTATAGGCAACCGGGACCTCCTCAAGCGGTGTGTCAGATTTTGACCCTGGTGGGCATGGTTCGTCCAGTACGAACTTGTGTCTCTCGCAGCTAAGAACTATTAACAGATTTCTTTTCCAATCCTTATAATTATCGCCATTCAGTTTATTCTCAGTAAGTATTGAAATGAGGGGTGTCGGTGACATTTGAACTGAAATAAAATTATACTAGACATCATTACAAAGCCCAAGCAAATATACAGACAATTTAGCAAATAAAACATACAAGTATGTTCCTACATGAAACTTGAAAAACATGTAGTATTGCAACGGTAATTCTCAGCACCCATTGCCCTAAGCCACCGAGGGGTGGTCATGAAAACAAATAGCCGGAACATGGACCCCGTCCAATTAATATATGTTGCCTTAAATCCTCCAAGGTTAAGATATATATTAATAACCGCTTATTTGGCCACCAGTTTAGTTAACAGAGCTTCTAGGGAAGGTTAATAACTAAACAAGTCTTGAGTGTATAACCATTGTTTACGTAGCTCGATCCACGTCCTACCAAGCCATCGAGGGGTGGTCATACCCGAACACGTTTTCCACATAGGAGATCCAATCTAGTATACTGGCGGCGGTAAACACCTACCGAGGGTGTGGTCAGGGCAGAACTGACGCGAGGCGTTACCATGCTTTCACATATTGATCAGCAATGGAGGCCGTGGGTTTTGTTTGAAACCCTCTCCCACTCAATATTTTGAAAAACATGCAAGTTTTTGACAAATTATGTATGATCAATATAGTATGAGCGGCACTCACCTATCCTATATGACATGTTATCAAATATGCATATAAAACATCCATCAATACATAATTATACATCCATGACATAGCACAGAAAAAATAATTGACAGAATAACCAAGCCATGGTCCAATCCTAGAACAAAGAAAAAAAAGATTACAAAATTCCATCCAAAGCATTCTTTGGGTCTTGAATTTTATTCCGTCTTCTTGTATCCATCTTTATGTAGCCTCTCCATTTATTTCTCGTCCCAAAAAATTATTTAAAATTTAAATCTCCAAAAAATTTAAATTTCAAATTCAAATTTCAAATTCAAATTTTAAACAATTTTAAACATCATGTGTAATAATATGTAATTTCAAAAATTTCAAATTTTCAATTACATATTTTTAAACATGATTTAAAATTAAATCTCAAATTTAAAAAATCAAAATTTTCTGATTTTTAAATCGTCGCATCGCCGCCCCCGAAGGCGGCAGCCGTTGTGGGCAGCCACCAGCCCCGGAGGGGCTGTCAGCCCACGGCTGCCCCCTGTGCAGCCTTGCCGGGCTGCAGGCCAAGCCTGCAGTGCCAGGTTGCATGCCCAGGATGGGTGCAGCAGCCGGCAGGCTGCAGGCAACGCCTGCAGCCAGAGGCTGCACACCCAGGCTACAGCCGGCCTTGGGTAGGCCACGGCCACCCTCGGCTGCAGGCCAAGCCTGTGGCCGTGGGTAATTATGGCCTGCAAATGGGCTGCCGCAGCCCATCCTGCCCGAGGGCAGGGGCTGCAGCCCCACCAAGGCCGGTCGGCCTATCCCAATGGGTCGTGTCTCAATTTTTGTGCCATATTCCAATTTACCTATTAGGATCTCCAAAAATTAATTTGAATCCCAATTAAATTGAAATTTTCCACACAATCAAAATGTCAATCTTTAAATCAAATTTAACTTTTTGGGAAAAATAAATTACGGTCTTCAATCTTCAATCTCCTCCAAGAATAATTACATAAAATTCCTATACTGTTTCCGGTGTACAAAATTCTAACCATAAAAATTCTAAGGGACAAAAAATTAAAATCCATGGGAAAATTACAGTGTTAATAAACTACTCCCATGGTTACATAAAAATTCCTAGATACAATTTTTCTCAATTCTAAGGAACCATAATCGGCGTAAACAAGCATGCTTATAATAATTCAGAAAATTAAAATAACCACATACTTTATACATAATCCATGATAACAACATAAAGGAACCCTAGAATGCCACTCTCTAAATATCAAATCCACACATAAATAAAAAGACTAAGTAATTGTCTAATTTATGTACATGGCATAGTCATGAGATGGCTCTGATACTAATTGTAGGTAAATAAATCGGTAAAAATGTATCAGAGTGGTGCAGCGGAATAATAAAAATTTTTAGATCGTTAAATATCTCATGATGCGATATACAATAAACCAACAACAATTAAAACTCATACCTCAAGGAAGCCAATGTGCAAGAAGAGAATGACCGGAGGCTTCAACCAACTAGCCTATTCCACTATTCTCCAATTCCCAAATGGCGGAGTGTGGGGGCACTCTGAACCTCGATCGGTATGCTAGCACTACTAGTCTTCTTCCAACCACCCAGATCTCTAAAGAACTTTATTATCACAGTGGGCTGTGCAATAATAAGCCTGCTCACCTGAGAGTCTGTCGTCTAAGAGAACTGGAGTGGCAGGACCTCTATTTATAGACCTGCATGAGGTAATTCTCTAAATTCGAATTGGATTAATAAAATCTAAATTTTCCATGGGAAAATCCCAATAATAAAATTCGGTCATTTAGAATAAATCCAATCCAAATCTAAACAAGATTTTAACTAGAATTTTATCTCCCTTTTTCAACCAAAAAATCCAAAATTTCCTAGGAGAGAATCTCCTCAAAAAATTCGGCCACATTTAGGATAAGGGAGAATCGAAATTCCACTAGGATTTTCAAGCTTGAATCTTATCTCATCCTTATCCAAAATAACTGAATTTTCCTAGGAGATATTCTCCAAAATTTCGGCCACTTTCTGGGGAGGAGAGAATCCAAATTCAACTGGGATTGAAACTTGAATTTTTTCCTTGAACCTTATCCACAAAAACCGAAAATCCAATGAGGATTATCCTCAAAATTTCGTCCAACTTTTAGTTAGGATTTGGATTCAAAATTCAAGTAGGATTCTAACAAGATTATCCTCTCCATATCCAACTCAAATTCGAATTTCAAACCTTGTGGATTTTCCACAACAAATTCGAATCCCACTTGGACTGTGATTCAAAATTTGAATTTCAAATTTCAAATTCAAATTTCAAATTTCAAATTTCAAATTTAAATTTCAAATTCGAATTTCAAATTCAAATTTCAAAATCCACAAAACAGTTGTGTTTAAAATTCTTGTTCTCATGGATAATTTTCTACAACTTTAATCCAATCTCAAATAAAATCATGGCAACTTTATTTGGAGTTCAAATAATTGTGTACTTTATTATCCAAAACAAAATCTGAGTCCAACCGGAGAGAATCTTTTCTACCATCCTAATCTTGTGTCATCACCATCCATGCATAATAAACCAGGCAAGAGCATACACAAATCAATTTGCCAAACGTTAAGGAATTATGTGGAGCTAGTAGAGGGACTGGTTGGACATATATAATCGGGCTCGCACAAATCCATATGATCATCATTCTTTTACCGAACAACTCATTCATATGATCACTAATTTCAGAGTCACACCACTATAAACCTGAAACTGAACTCCTAATTATATACCGTATTAGATAAGCCTGTGACAAGCTATCGTCCAATGACCTTATCATTTATGCAGAACCCTTATATGATATCCATGATCAGCCTTAGGCCAAAGTCTGTTTAATCCTACTGATCACGCTATCTTAAAATTCCATTATACTACCGAATAAAGAAAATGATTATTCACCATATGTGAATAAGAAGTCATCCGCCCAGCAGACGACCCAAGGCCTTGTCCATTTTCACATTCAGTATAATGCCTTTAAGAGGATACCCTTAACTCCTCATTAGAGCTATGATTCCGATATCTGTAAACGAACCCTTCATCGTATACAAGTCATGTACCCAACGAACTGACCTATAAGCTTACTACCTCTGAGATGCTTTAGCCATTGGAACATCAAAGTACACAAGTCATATACATGAAGCTGTCTTTTTACTCAGGATTAAGGTTACTGTATAATGAAAGTCAAAAGCAGATCGATCCACTCAAAGCAGACTTCGTAGATTAATCACGCTTTAGTCCCGGTCTAATATGTCACCACCAAGTAACATATCTATGTCTCTACTTGGGAGTTCAACTCCCGACAGTCAAGACAAACCGTCCCCTCCAAGGCTTTAGACAACATAATAGTCTTAACATGAGTTAGATGCTCGGTCTAACCCTATAGACTACAGACCATAGTTTAGACCACTAACTTTAGAGCATTGTCTTTTCGCATACAAAAGTCCATTGCATGCAACGTTCTAACAGTTTTAACACAAGCAGTCAGTGAGCCATATTTTCTTACATTTACTTTAACATGTAAATAAGACGAGGACAGATAGCAATGTAATGAATAACCTCTATATATAATTTTATTATCTAGTTCAAAATAAATACATCAAAATGTCTCTAATGCTTAGGGCATTTCCTAACATGGTCAACAAATATTTCTTTATTTCTTCTCCCATTTAAGGTAGCAGCCCATGCCTATTTTGGTTTGAAAATGGGCAGCAATTTGTCCCATGATTAAGTTAAAATGGTGGACAATTATTTAGGATTAAGTCTAAGCATGCTTGATTAATTTTGCCTATAAAAGTCACACTTGACAACAAGAGTTCATTTCCTTCTTTTGGCTTCCAAAACACCACTCTCATTTCTTCCTTTCTCCTAACTACAGCCGAACCTCTCTAAGCCCTAAACCCTCACATTTCAAGCCTTAAATCATACCAAAAACTTGCCAAAAATCAAACCTCATAAGCTTGTGTTAGGAAGATTCGAATCCAAGTCGTTCTAAGGCACCAAGGGTAAGTTTTCAAAATCCATTCTTTGTAGTTTTTTGTTTTTGCTTTGATTTGATTTTTGAGAGAAAAATTTTGGTTATTGTGTCTAGCAAAAACCGACCTCATTTCCCTTGGTTTCCCATGGCCATTTTGGTTTATCAAGCCTTGGTTCAAAAACATGCTTGGTTCAAAGCACAAAGTTAAAAACAGAAACATTCCCTTTTTGGTGATTTAGTGATTTTAAGTTTGATCAAAGCCATTTATGTGTATTTGTTTGTGCACATAGTTTGTAATAATTTATTTTGAGCCCTTAAGTTTCCATTTTTAAGTTTATGTGGTTATGATTGTGCTTACAATTTTTATGGATGGCTATTGTCTGTGTGATGTTACGAATGATTAGGAACGTGACTGGACATAAATCTATCCCTAGGAAAGGCCACGGATTTTGGCCATTTTGACCTATTTGGGGTCCAAATTTGAGATTTGGTAAAACATGGTGTTTTAAGAAAATTTTGATACGATCATTTTTGCATCAAATAGCCCTAGGTGAAAAATGACACTAATATAGGTTTTTAGAGTATTTTTCACTCGGTGTCCAAACTAGGAACAAAACTAGGAAAAAGATCTGAACCCAGACGGTAGTCTCAGATTTTATTAAAAACGAACCCTTTAGAGTCCAAACCAGACTTCAGACTCAACACGAAATTTGTAGATCTCGTCGAGATCTTGAAAACAACAGCACGTGTTTTAAAAATTTGGCTATTTCGGGCCTCAAATAGAGTCGTTTTCAAAGTGATGTAAAACTGGGACTTTTACAAAAAAAACTGGGCACTTAGCCCGTGGGTTTAATGAAATTAGGAGCCGTTAAAGTTAGAATTAAGCTCTGAGGTGAACACAAGATTTGTTCATCTTGTCGAGGACAAAAACTTTCATGTTTGTCAAAATCACAAACAAAGTCGTTTCTACTAAGTTTCAAAATAGTTTTCAAAAATGGTTCAAAAACCACCTTTAAAATGCAACCTCAAAAATGTGATTGTACACTTCAAAATAAAAATGTGTTTTTAACACTTTAAAATATGAACAAGGTTTTCATAAAAACATCCCCCACCTTCCAATGGGTTGATAAGGGGATGGTTTCAAAATAAAGAATTTTTCCCAAGAATTTTTACAAGCCAAACCATACAATTTTTTCAAAGTAAAATAGTGTGAGTAGCCGGTAGGCTACCACACCAAACAAGGAATAGTAGCTAGGTAGGCTACCACACCAAACAAGAAATAGTAGCTTGATAGGCTACCACACCCTAACAAGCGAAGTAACCCGATCGGTTACTACACTAAGTTTACGCGTAGTAATCCGGTAGGCTATTTAGTTACCAACGGGCGAGGTAACCGATCAGTTGACTGGCCGGCACCCAGTCAAAGACTGTGTTTCGAACAACATAGTAAGGAATGATAATTAAATCGGTCAGATAGACCATTAATCAAACACAATCAAGTTAGATGCCAAATCCCCATAGTAGGCCAATAGGGTACTAATGGGCCTCGATAGCCCATAGAAACGCAAGATATAGTCTCTAATGTTAAGAGTGACTCAACGAGAGTATTAATAAGACGCGTTATTGATGACAGGTGGTTACTTATTAATTGGTAAAGGCGCAAGTATGCATTTTTGCTTGCAATTTAGGTAAGTACAACTCCGCCTATGGCATAAATAAAATGATGTTAAATGATGTTTTATAATATGTTAAAATATGTATGCTAGCACACGATGTTGCACCGTATATTTAAGAGCATATAGTTTCACAATCAAGTAGATTGATGAAAGAACAAGATAGATGCCATAAGTCCCTACCACGTAGAATTAGGGACAGCTTAGAGAAGTATGTGGCTAAAAAAGATAAACAAGATGAAAATTATAGGCATGTCGTACTAGCTCTTTCAGTCGAAAGGGTTTCAAAGTAAGTTAAAGCAGAAAGTTGAGCATCCATTGATAGCTCTCTGGCTTTTTAACTATGGGCATTACTGATGTTCTGTGCACATACGGTACTAACACACGAGCCCTAAATAGACAAGAGAAAGAAAAGAGAATAATGAAGCATAAATTAACATAATTAGATCATGCTTAGTTCACGGTATACCTTAATTCACCAAGCTTCTAGATGCATTCAGATCACGATGTTTCTGTTTTACATAAAGTATGTAAAGTTTCATATTCATGATATGTTATGTGATGATTAGATAAGTGATATATTGAAGTGGTATATGTATCTGGCATGTTTATACGATTTTAAGTATGTACTATGTTTAAATATGTTTTGCATATAACATGTTGTATTTACTGGGCGTAAAGCTCACAGAGTGTGTTCATATTATAGGTAAGCGTCCTATGGCTTAAGCATTTATGGGCGATGGTAGCGGCGGAGGCGGATGTGAGGCGAGGTTATGGAACACACCGTGAGTAAATCTTCCGTGCAGTTTTAGTATTTTAAATAACAATAGTAAATAGTATTTATGAATGGTAACCGTAAACTATACTTTTGAAGAGTAATCATAAACAGTATTTTTAAATAGTAACCGTTGAATTGCATTTTAGAATAGTAACCATTAACTAGTATTTTTAAATAGTTATCGGTATACGTACGTGCACAGTAAAGACGTATGTAACAAAAAAAAATCCCTAAATTTATGATAATAAGTTAAGTAACTTTAAGTATCAATTGCAAGAAAGTATAAGTACCTTTTAAAGTAAGCAAGTTTTAGTGACAGTCCAGGCCACTAAGGGCTCGGGGTGTTACAGTTGGTATTAGAGCGGTTTCCTGCCACCCTACCACACATCACCGTACGCCTGCCTCATCTGTCCAAGTAAGTTAGCTTTTATTTTTAAATATTAGTATATAATTTGATGTTTAAGTTATAGTAGGAGGATGGCTGCACCAATTAACCCCCAGCAAGTGCAAGAGGACCAGAAAAGAGTATAGCTTTTGCTGCCATGCCACCACACACATATGATGGCAGCAGTCCATACAAACTCCCTTATTGGATTCATCATATGGAGGTAATCTTTGAAGGGTGCCATATTCCACCCTGTCTACAGGTAGTAATGGCCAGTAGCAGACTACGAGGACCAGTAATGATATGGTGGAATGATCGATGTAGGATCAAGGGTGCAGCGCTGCAGTGGGCTGAGTTCTGCCAAGATCTCCACAACTCCAACGGCCCAGCTAAGGATGCAGATATCTGGGATGACATGTATGAGAGGAGGTATCAGGTCTTCTCTGACATTTAGGAGATTTATGAGGGAGAGACCATGGTACACTATTGTTAGCGGTTTTTGGACGCTATGTTATTGAGCATTCCCTTAGACAAGCCATTTATAGAGGTAACCAACCTGCTTTGGAGAGGGATCCCATGGTACGTAAGAGACCTCATCCAATACCCTCCGCCACATGAGAACCTGAGACGCCTGGTCCGAGACATAGTGGACGCCGAGCATGTGGCACTCAACCCTGACCTAGCAGAGGCAACACCTCAACCGGCCAACGAAGAGCTCGCGGCCGAACCATAACTAGCAGTACCCAAAGATAATGAGGACCCGTTGGAGGATCCTGAGCTAGCCCCAGTCTCTCGAGCACCATGAGGAAGATGATGATGTGGCTCTTCCCGATGCTCAACTTAACGATGAGGAAGAGGAGATCCCTGATCGTCTCAACATGAGGAGTGGATAGAGATGCACGAGCCCCAAGTCATCATTGCCAGTGATGATAAAGTTGATTTTGCTTGGGAAGACGAAGATGAAGATCTCGAGGAGTTCCCACTCGACGATAATAAGGACGAGGTGATGTCAGACGCCAAGTCTACGATATCTTCTGAGTAGTAGTAACCCTTCTCACGGGAACTTTGTTTTGTGAATATAGAGGGGAACAGTAGCTCCCCTATCTGAATTAGTAATTGTACTTTTTGGGATCGTATATTGGGGAGTGTGTACCACTTCTACCAAGCTAGAGGTTTGTACGTATTTCTGATGTAGGTATCTATATATATGTGGGAAGTATTTTATGAAAAGGCAGTATCATTTTACCCTAAGGGCCTAAATATGATTTTTTCCATAAGAATAATTGAAGTATAATATGGAGTGCAGGACGGTTCCTAGTACCCATATGATGTTTCAATGTAATGCGACAATTGTAATGAACATCACAAGAGAAGAAAGAAAGATATAAAATGGGTATATATGTTTTTATCTATGATTGCTTAGTAAGAAGGAAAATGATATGTGCTACGAGTCCCAAGTACAAGGTTAAAAGACTTATGTTCTCGTTTTCCCGTTATGTGATAGGGTTACATAGGTGACAATGGCACGAACAAGAGCCCAAACAAACCAAGCTACGCGAGACAATAAGCTACTGGCACGTCTCACAATGATGCAAGAAATGATGATAAATCAACAGCAGGAGCTTAATTAGCTCAGAGAGCAACTGAATCGACAACAACAGGCACCACAACCGATGGAGGTGCTAGCCCAAGCAGCTCCAATAGCCCCCAACACACCTGGAGAGTAGGTAGTCCCACCAGTCTAGACCCCATCAACACCATCAGAATATGGCTGCTCCCATAGCAGCCAATGTTCTCATGCCAGCTCTGAAAGATAGTGACTTGTACGAACAATTTAGGCACATAAAGGTGTCAGAATTCGAGGGGATGAAGAACCCTATTGAAGCAGATGATTGGTTAACTAATGTCCAAGTCATTCTAGACCTCGTAGGGCTGACTGAAAGGAAAAAAGTACTATGTGCCTTCTTAGCCCTTTGCGGAGGAGCACGCTAATGGTGGAAAACCATGGCAATCAGAAGGGATGTCAATACAATGAATTGGGCAACCTTCATTGCTGAGTTCAGGGAAATGTACTTTAACAATGAAGCCCTAGCCGTTCAGTAAGATGAATTCAACAATTTACGCCAGGGCAGCATGACGGTCATGGAAGCCATAAGGAAGTTTGAGCAATTGGCTCGACTTTTCCTAGACCTAGTATCGACCGAAAAGGAGAAGGTCTGAAGGATGCTGAAAATGTTCCTGACGGACATTGCCATCCAAGTTTGTAGCAGTAGCCACAGACCCACAACCATGGCTGAGTGTGTTAGCAGGGCCATCCGGACCGAGTATTGGCTAGCCCAAGACAAGGAGAGAAGGGCACAAATTTTCAAAGCAAAGAGAAAAGAGAAGAACCAGTAGAAGCAGATCAAGGGAAGGCCAAACCACGACTCATAACATAAAGGATAGAACATAAGGGCCAGCCAACACCACAGATAGTCTAACCATAATAATAACAATAAGAGGAAAAGGAATCCAGGCAATTAAGGCCAGTAAAGGAATTTCCCCCAAAAGAAGTACAACCAAGGGGGAAATGGAAATTAATAACCGCCTTGTCCAAAATGCGGAAGGAACCATCTGAGAGAATACCGCCAGGGTACTAGCGACTATTACATATGTGGCAAGGAAGGTCACTTTGCCAAGCACTGTCGCTCCAACCCACAAAAATCAGCAGGGCCAAGCCCACCCCACTAACGAACAGCTACATGCTGCCAAAGGAAGAATTGAAGGCCCATCAATCAACCAAGGTAGATTGGAAGCTCCAGAGCCGCAGGGGAGGATTTACGCCTTCACTCGTGAGGATGTAGAGGCCGGAACCTCTACTGTGGTTACAGGTCAGCTTTCTGTCGCCAACTCCACTGCACTAGTTTTATTTGATTCTGGAGCTATGTACTCTTTTGCATCATCAAAGTTTGTTAGGGAGATAGGCTAGAATCTAGATAAGATGAACCAAACCTTTAAAACTACCTTTCCTTTTATGGAAGTTTTGTTGTCTAGCTATTGGGTACATCATGTACCAGTAGTTATCGGTGTGTTAGGAAATGCCCTAAGCATTAGAGACATTTTGATGTATTTATTTTGAACTGGATAATAAAATTATATATAGAGGTTATTCATTACATTGCTATTTGTCCTCATTCTATTTACATGTTAAAGTAAATGTAAGCAAATATGGCTCACTGACTGCTTGTGTTAAACTTGTTAGAACGTTGCATGCAATGGACTTCTGTGTGCGAGAAGACAATGTTCTAAAATAAGCGGTCTAAACTAAGGTCTGTAGTCTATGGGGTTAGATCGAGCATCTAACTCATGTTAAGACTATTATTTTGTCTAAATCCATGGTGGGGACGGTTTGTCTTGACTGTCTGGAGCATAGACTCCCAAGTAGAGACATAGATATGTTGCTTGGTGGTGGCATATTAGACTGGGACTAAAGCGTGATTTATCTACGTAGTCCACTATGAGTGGACCAATCTACTTTTGACGTTCATTGTGCAGTAACCTTAATCTTGAGTGAATGAACTACTTCATGTATATGACTTGTGTACTTTGATGTTCCAATGGCTAAAGCGTCTCAAAGGTAGTAAGCTTATAGACCGGTTCGTTGGGTGCATGACTTGTATACGATGAAGGGTTTGTTTGCAGATATCGAAATCATAGCTCTAATAAGGAGTTAAGGGTATCCACTTAAAGGCATTATACTGGATATGAAAATGGACAAGGTCTTAGGTCGTCTGCTGGGCAGATCACTACTTATTCGCATATGGTGAATAATCATTTTCTTATTCGATGGCATAATGGAACTTTAAGATAGCCTGATCAGTAGGATTGAATGGACTTTGACCTAAGGCTAATCATGGATATCATATGAGGGTTCGCATATATGACAAGGTCATTGGATAGTAGCTCATCACAGGCTTACGTAATATGGTATATAATTGGGAGTTCAGTTTCAGGTTTATAGTGGTGTGACTCTGAAATTAGTGATCATATGATTGAGTTGTTCGGTAAAGAATGATGATCATATGGATTCACGAGAGCCTGATTATATATGTCCAATTGGTCCCTCTACTAGCTCCACATAATTTCTTAACGATTGGCAAATTGATTTGAGTATGCTATTGGCTAGTTGATTATGCATGGATGGTGTTGACATAGGATTAGGATGGTGGACAAGATTCCCTCTGGTTGAATTCAGATTTTGTTTTGGATAATAGAGTACACAATTATTCGAACTCCAAATAAAGTTGCCATGATTTTATTTGAGATTGGATTGGAGTTTTAGAAAATTATCCATGAGAACAAAAATTTGAAATACAACTGTTTGTGGATTTTGAAATTTGAATTTGAAATTTAAATTTGAAATTCGAATTTGAAATTTGAATTTGAAATTTAAATTTTAAATTTTAAATTTTAAATTTTAAATTTTAAATTTTAAATTTTAAATTTTAAATTTTAAATTTTAAATTTTAAATTTGAAATTTGAATTTGAATTTTGAATTTTGAAAATTTAAATTCAAATTTAAATTTTGAATCACAGTCCAAGTGGAATTCAAATTCTTTATAGGTAATTCCACAAGGCTAGAATTCAAATTTGAGTTGGATTATGAAGAGGAAAATCTTGTTTGAATCCAACTTGAATTTTGAATCCCAATCCTAACTAACTTGGTCGAAAATTTTGAGGAATATCCTCATGGAATTTTTGAAATTTTTATGGATAAGATTTAGGGAAAAATTCAAGTTTCAATCCCAGTTGAATTAGGATTCTCTCCTCCCTGTATTGGCCAAAAATTTTGACTAAATCTCTAAGGAGATTTTCGGTTATTTTGGATAAGGATGAGATAAAATTCAAGCTTGAAAATCCTAGTTGAATTTTGATTCTTTTCATTACAACATGGCCGAAAATTTTATGGAATAATCCTAATAGATTTTTTAGATTTTTTAGTTGGTTAATTGTGAGATAAAATTCAAGTTAAAATCTTGTTTGAATTTTGAAACCAAAATCCTAAAGTTGGTTGAATTTTTTAGTTGGGATAAGGCTTAGAAAATTCAGATTTTGTGGATGGATAAGGGAGAAAATCTTCTTCTAATCCAATTCGAATTCAGAGGATCACCTCATGCAAGTCTATAAATAGAGGTCCTGCCACTCCAGTTCTCTTAGACTACAGACTCTCAGGTGAGCAGGCTTATTGTTGAATAACTCACCTTGACAATAAGTTCTTTAGAGATCTGGGTGATCGGAAGAAGACTAGAAGTGCTAGCATACCGATTGAGGTTCAGAGTGCCTATACACTCAGCTATTCAAGAATTTGAGAATAGTAGAGAAGGCTAGTTGGTTGAAGCCCTTCGATCATTCTCCTCCTGTAGATTGGCATCCTTGAGGTATGAGTTTAAATTGTTGTTGGTTTATTGTATATGGCATCATGAGATATTTAACGATCTTGAAAAATTTTTATTGTTCCGCTGTGCCACTCTGATACGTTTTTACCAATTTATTTCCTACACTGTGGGCACGAGCTGAGCATGGGTCTAATGGTCATTGAGATGTGCGATTACGATGTGATTATAGGAATGGATTTTCTCGCCAAATACCACGCCATTATAAACTGTTAGAGACGGGAGGTGACTTTCGACCCAAGCGGACACGAAAAATTTATCTACAAGGGCTATTCGTTGAAGCAGCCAAAGACGATGATATCAGCAATGAAGGCTCACCAGCTACTATCTAGTGGATGCACCGCTTTCCTCGCACATATAGTAGACATAACCCAGGAAGCGGAGACCAGACCTGACAGCGTTCCAATAGTTCGAGAGTTTGTGGAGGTATTCCCAGAGGATCTTCTAAGACTTCCGCTGGAGCAAGAGATATCATTCAAAATTGAACTGTTACTAGGATCGGCACCCATATCCAAGGCCCCCTACAGAATGGGCCCAGTAGAACAAAAAGAGCTTCAAGTTCAATTGAAGGATCTAATGGACAAAGGCTTTATCCGACAGAGCTGCTCACCATGGGGAGTACCTATATTATTCGTGAAGAAAAAGGACGGGACGTTAAGGATGTGTATTGACTACAGGGAGCTGAATAAGATCACAATCAAGAACAAGTATCTATTGCTGCGGATCGACGATTTGTTCGACCAGCTCCAAGGTGTCGCAGTATTCTCAAAAATCGACCTACATTCCGAGTACCACCAATTGTGGATCAGGGATGCGGATATACCCAAGACAGCATTCCAAACACGCTATGGACACTACGAGTTCCTTGTTATGTTGTTCAGGCTAATGAATGCACCTGCAGCTTTCATGGATCTAATGAACCGAGTATTCAAGGAGTTCTTAGAAAAGTTTATCATTGTGTTTATCGATGACATACTCGTATATTCTAAGACAAAAGAGGAGCATGAGGAGCATTTAAGAGCCGTCCTATACAAGCTTAAGGAACATCAGCTATACACCAAATTCTCCAAATGTAAATTTTGGTTGGAGAAGGTCTACTTCCTAGGTCATGTGGTCTACCATGATGGAGTGTCCGTGGACCCAGCGAAAGTAGAAGCAGTTAGTGAATGGCCAACTCCGAAGAATGTAACAGAAATCTGCAGCTTCTTAGGTCTTACGGGATACGACTGACGATTTGTGGAAGGATTCTCAAAGCTAGTCGCACCACTCACAGTACTCACAAAGAAAGAGAAGAAGTATGAGTGGACTGACAAGTGCGAGAAGCGCTTTCAGGAGCTAAAAGGCCGACTCACGAGTGCCTTGATCTTGACCTTACCAGATGCCGAATAGGGAGATTTTGTGACTTACAGCGACTCGTCCAAGAGTAGATTAGGAGCTGTATTAATGCAAGGTGGTAGAGTAGTAGCGTACGCTTCGCGGGAACTTAAAAACTATGAAAGGAACTACCCGATGCATGACCTGGAGCTTGCAGTAGTCGTCTTTGTGCTCAAAATATAGAGGCATTACCTTTATGGAGTCAAATGCGAGATCTACACTGTGATGACCGCCCTGTACTTGTAAACTCCATTACCATGTAATGAATAATTAAGTTAATAAATGCAGTGTGAATTGCCAGTTGAATGAATTAGACGAGTACAGAATCGTTTAATCACTATTCATGCAGTGGATAGGGGCCACCGATAAGTACAATCAGTCTGTCTCGTAATACGTGAAATACGCATGTGATACACGCAGTATCGAGAAAATGACCTAGACGGTCATATCTTGACACAAAACTGATGAAATAGTTGTCAGCACGCTCAGACCGGTTATTTGAGCAAAATAGTGAAATTCCACATGATAAATATACCGTATCGAGGAAATAGTCGAGATGACGTTTTCTTGACCTAAAACTGGTATATTTATAGTCAACAGGCCCAAACTAGTCAATTGGGCATGAAATACGAGGTTTCATCAGAGAGATACGTAGTGTCAGGAAAGGGGTCAAGATGGCCTATTCTTAGCCCAAAACTGATATATTTAGATTCAGAATGCCAAAACTGGTCAGTCTTGCATAAAAGGTCATTTCCGGATCGGAATCACACAGATACCAAAAATTAGTTCAAACAACCTCAGATGGACGTAAAACTACTAAAAATAGATTCAGCACGTCCAAATTAGGGAGGATAGCCTGTGTCTGACATTTCATGCAAAAAAGTTATACTATGCAAACACAGTGTCGGTACAGTGTAAGACACAAACACAGTGCAGGAAATGAATAGTGAATAGTGATCGAGTGGGCTCACAGGCTTTTCAACCCAACTAAGAATGTTTTGAAATGTCTAGAATGAAAATTAGAACCTATAGACACAATTTCGGTTGAAATCTGGAAAACTGCTGAAAAATGGCCAATACCGAAAAGGAAAGATTTAAACTGCATCAAGAGGCTTTCACAGATGAATTTTCAACCTAGAAAACTGTGCACATGCAGCCAATTTTTAGCTAATTTTCAGCCAAACATAGCCCTTGAATTAAGCCCACATGCTTATGACAAATGGAATTAAAATAAGCAAAATTTATGACACAACACTATTTCTTTCTCATGCTATTTAATGCACTTCATCAACGCAACCTTGGCCAATCTTTTCTTTGATTTTCCTAGCTGAAACCCACGAATTTTCCAACCCCTAAATGTAGATAAAAACTTGTCCCAAGATGGTCAATGAAGGCTAGGTTAAGGTGAATAAAAAATTGCCAAAGTAAGGACTAAGGTGTGACAACCGGGAAATTCTGGCATTCTCAGAAGAAAATGTACAAATGTATGTATGTAACAATTTATACTATTTAAAGAGTGAAATAAATGTATTTATATTATTTAGAATGTATTAAGATGTTCTAACAATACTAACGAGTAAGAATTCAGTATTGATAAAATTCACTGAATTGAAACGGGTGGAACGGTGCCAAAAACGGCATTGAAAACCCTAACCGATGCATTATGGTGCACTAAAAGATGAAAAACTTCTGGGATTGATTTTGATCAAACGGAAGCAGTATAAATTGATCCGACTGCACTAGAGACCTCAAGAACCCGCCGAGACGATTTCAGGAAAATTTTGACTCGAACCGACATCGGTCAAAAAGTAGTCGAATTAATATGAATAGTAAATTCAAAGTCAAAGTTTTACTTTGCATTTATGACATCATAAAACCATTTATTAAATGTGAAAAATTTGGTGGTTGGTGGCATTAATGGCCAAGATTGATTTGCTTTTTGATCTAAAGGCTTAGATTTGGCCAAAATTAGCCAAATTAATTTTGTGAAAAATTTGGAAAGAAATGGCACGAAAGGTATTGAATTTTCATTGGTTGGAAGCTAAGTTAATTGGTTTCCTTGGTTGCTTAAGTCGGCAAAACTTGGAACAAAAAGGGGCCGAAACTTATTCAAGCCAAAACAAAGAGAAATTTTTTTTTTCTAAGTGTCCTAGAGAGAAAACGTGAGCCATCTTGGAGAATCAAAGGATTTCTTCAAAATTTTGAAGCAAGAACTCAAGTTTGGCAAGCTAGCATCCAACTAATCAAGGTGAGCTTCAAAACTTGTAAAATTTCCTAATTTTTGGCCATGAAATCCGTGGGAGTAATGGGAAGAAAAAGATGAAATTTTGTTGTGGATTTGGTGAAATTATGTGTTGGTTTTGTGATAAGTTGAATTAGGTTATTCATGTATTGGTTTTGCATGAAAAAAATGTGATTTTTGGCTTGTTTTCTCTATAAAATCCGTGGGTTAAATAGTGTGAAGGATGAGAAATTTTGTGGTTTGTTTTGGTTGATTTGGTGCTTGGGTTTTGTTAATGGTTTGATTAGAAGAAAAACCATGCATTTTGTTTAAAGAAAAACAAAGTTTTGGTTGGTTTTTCAAGGGTAAAACCATGGGTTACCTTGTGTGTTTGATGATGAATTGTTGTTGTTTAAGTGTTGTAATGCTTTAAATCATGTTTTGGTTAAATGGAAAACATGATTACATGGTTAGAAAACTTGGAAAAAAATTTGGTATCAAATTTCCCTAATATGGCCGTGGCGTGTAATTAGGGTTTGGTGAACATTTTTGCATGATTAACTTAAGGATTGGATAGTTAAAATCATGCATTTAATTATGAAAATGATGGTTATGAGGTTGAAAGCATGAAACAAAAATTTGGTGCATGTTTTACCTAGAATGGCCGTGGGTTATGTGTGTTGAAAAACCCTAAGAATTTTGTTGTAAAATGCATGGAAATTGGCTTGAAAATGTGCTACGTAATAGCCTTTGAATAGCCTAAAATTTGGTTGAGAGATTGAAAATTTTTGGCTAGGTTTTGGATAGGAAAACCGTGGCTAAACCTGAGGGTAAAATTGAAAGAATTTTGTTAATTGTGGTTCAAAATGTGAATTGCAAAATGTGTGAGCTTTTATGTAAAAGTTTAGGAAACTTTTACATAAAATAGGACTTTGGTATAGTACGTGGTAGGTACATATGGTTCGAGGCGTACCTAACGCCGGCAGCCTTAAATTTACACCGAAATGCTGCCGAAATTTCGAAAACAGCATTTGGGGTAAAAAGGGAATTAAAAATAAAAGTTTAGGGTTGGGTCGGAAGCCCAAGTCCCTAAAGGAAAAAAATGAATAAGGGAAACCTAAGGGGTGGTTTGTGAATAGTAACCCGTCCACTTAAAAGTGTAAAATGTGAGTGAAACTGAAAAATCGACCCCGAGGGGGGGCATTTTTAGGAAACAAAAGTAAAGGTCTGAGTCGGGTACGGAAAATCCGAGTCTCGGAGACCTAGATCGGGAAAGTCTAGATGAACGTTTTAAATACTTGTAAAACGTCCATTTGAGGCTCTGAAACGATAGAAAATCATTAAACAGACGTAATGGTCGGAATAGTACTTCCCGAGGGTCGGGAAGGTGAAAAATGAAAATAAAATAGAAACGAACCCGGTAATGAATAGAAAAGAGTCAGAAAAGTTCCTGAGAGCCAAAAGTGCGATCTGGATCGAGGAAATTCCATCAGGGGCATAATTGTAATTTTGTCAAAATATAGGGGTAAAATTATAATTTTACAAAAGTTGAGAAAAAATGGGGAAAATGATAAATAAAGGCTAAAAAGTTATAAATAGGTTTTATTTAAGCTTTTTAATAAAAAATTAAAAGCTATCAATGGAAATGAAATTAACAGACAAGGTTTTGTCTGTAGGATCCCAAAATCGACCCGCAAGGAGAGCGATTAAAGATCCAAGAAGGAAAAGGGGAAGAAACAAATAAGGTAAGTTCAGACATTTACTTGTCTGCAATATGTAGCATTATTATTGCTAACTTTGATGTACTAACTATAAGTTAGGTACATATGTGCTACAGGCACTATTATAGAATATAGAGAGAGACGAAATGTGCTACGGGCACTATTGAGAATGGGTCACATAATAAATTGTGCTTCGGGCACTAGAGCGAGGTTAATGAAACTCACTCACCTAAAATTAAAATGTGAACCATTCCTAACCGCAGGGCAATATGAAGTCACCGGGTTAGAATTTTAAAAAGTCGGTAATGAAACCACTTTTGGCGTACCAGCCTTCCGTACAGGGAGGTAAACTTTGCCTTCAGGGCTATGATGATGAGATTAAGGCTGTGGAGGTCAGCACTAATGTATCGCTCCCAGTCATGTACAATTTTGCCTTCGGGGCTGTGATAATGAGATTAAGGCTGTGGAGGTCAGCACTAATGTACTGCTCAACATGAGCTCAAAACCAGAACATAATTAAAGATAATTACCTAAAACTGAAACTATGCCACAATTGAGCATAAGACAGTTTCGTGAGAGTACTAACACCGTGGTTGATGTACTGTTGACATACTGTGTTGTGGTCAAAGTTACTATTCATGATGAATAGTGATCAACATTACTATTTATTATGAATAGTACTATTCATAGAAATTTTATTTCTTGCATGTTTGAACTTACTGAGCCCGTAGCTCACCATTTTTGCTTATGTTGCAGGTAAGCGACCAGCTCAGTAGCTTTGTATGGCTGGATGGCGGACGGGATAGCGAGTGTCAAATGGGATAGGAGGCCAAGGGATATGGTCCTGCCAGAGTTTTTCCACTGAGCGATAACAGAGAAAGGGAAAAAGAAATAGTTCTTTCGTAAATATATATTTTGCGAAAGTACTATACTATGTAAATTACTTTGTACTTGCAAATAAAGTAAATAGTGGATGATGTTTCATATGATGTTTAAAAAAAAAATCCCCCAAAAACGTCATGTTTTAAAGAGAGATAGATTAGCCGGCGACCCATGACAGTACAATCTATAGCAGTTAGCTATGAAGCTTAACTGTAATAGTATTGTATGATCTCTATGAAGGGCGGGCCGCCATAGTTGGTATCAGAGTGGATTTACGATTGGTCTAGTTTAGATTACCGACTGTTGTCACAGTTGGTAAATCAGAGCAGGGTTGACCATATCCTGATTTGACACTTCGCGCATCCTGCACCGCAATCCAAGTAAGTAGTTTAGTTAATTATTTTCTTATGTGAAAATAATTATCTTATAGGTAGTAAGATGACCAGACCTCCTTATGCGGGACCACCGCTACCACGACCGAAAGGGGTGTTATGGACGAGACCTATTGTGAGGCCGTCTATTTCCCAATGGCCGGCACTTAGACCCCCGGTGCCCGAGAGACCTACAGCACCAGCACCAGTTCCTGTAGATGTAGTACAGTCTCGACCGGTACTTCATCCACCTGTAATAGTGGACATTCCAGTTGTTGGTGGACACCAATATATTGGGGTGAGAGTTTCGGCTTGCGCAGTACAGGCATTTAGAGCCAGCAGTCCCCCTATGTTTGATGGTGGACGACAATCAATGGAGATAAAGAATTTGCTCCATGCCATAGAGGGGATTATGGTAATGTGTGATATTGACTGAGAGATGTGGATCCAGTTGGCCATAAGTATGTTTCAGGGAGATGCTCGAGTATTCTGGGATTATTGTGATCAGGAGATTTTGTTGGGGTTCAGTTGGGCTGAGTTCTGTCAGCGATTAGCTGATCAGTTTCTGCCTAAGGATCCGACACCTGTTCCAGTGCCTCCAGAGAGACGAGAGGTAGTTACACCCATGTATCCAAGATTTGATGAGGTTAGGGACTATATTCTCCAGACAGAGAGGATGGTCATGTTGTCTGGTGAGACAGTTATGTCTTACGCAGCATGATTTGAGGAGACTATTAGGAGGAGATATCCGTTGCCCAACCTCACTGAAGCGAACTGTTGTGTGCTTTTCTAGAGAGGTTTACCCATGGAGTTAAGACAGAGGGTGATTAAGTTATATCCTCATACACTCCAAGAGTTTATAGTGACGATCAAGACGATCGAGAGGGAGGTTTTGATTGAGCATCTGTCGCAGAGTCGACGAGAGACACTGTGTCAAGATGAGATGATGGCATGCATCTTTGGGCCGAGAAGGATGATGAACGATCATGAGGCCAGACCGTCTAGACCACGAGGGGGTGATGACTCAGGACAAGGAGCATTGCCTAGGGGTGGTGATGACTCAGATGATCCAGATGACGATGAGGATCCAGAAGAATATCCTCTAGTCCCAGACACAGGGGATGTGTGACCAGTAGATGTATGCATATACATAAGTAGCTTATAGAGAAAAGCTCTTTTGTATAGACTTGTGGCCAAGACGTATATGATGGCCGATGTATATATGACTGGTGATGGTTATGTATGATTTATAAATGTTTTGCTATGAATGAAATATTAAAATGATTATATGTTGTACGATGATGTGTTACGATGATGTGGGTTTACATTACCCTGAATTTCGTAAATTATATGATTTTACGAATGTGGTCATGGAAAAGCTAACGGTGAATTGTTGTGCCATAATAGGATAATAGACAAGATGGTGGATTTGCGAAATCGACCAGAGAGACTAGAACGACGTCCTAATCTCATGGAGAGAATAGAGCAGATACAAGCTTTACTAGAAGCTTACATACAAGAAAATGCTAATCTGAGGCAACGAGTAGAGGAGTTGGACAGAGGTAAGGTTCTAAGGGTACCCAAGTAGAACAGGAAGCTGAGGTAGATCTAGTTATCCCTCTAGCTGCTGTACATGAGAGAGTTCCTGAATCGCAACCGGTAGTAAATCTGGAACCCCTTTATGAAAGATTTAGGCGTATGAGGCTGCCAGAATTTGAAGGTTCTACAAATCCTCTAGAGGCTAAAGACTGGTTGTCATCCTTGCAAGGGATCATGGAATTCATGAATTTAACTGACCAGGAGAATGTCGCATGTGCGTCTTTTGTGTTGAGAAAAGATGCTTGTTTTTCGTGGGACACTATGCGAATGAGAAGAAATGTGTCTACCATGAGTTGGGCAGAATTTCTAGAAGAATTTAACCAGAAATACTATGATCATGCATCTCTGAGACTACAGTAGAAAGAGTTTTCAGAATTGAAGCAAGGAAATATGTCGGTGAGTGAAGTTTGCCGAAAGTTTGATCAGTTATCTCGCTTATGTCCCTATGTAGTCCCTACTAAGAGGGAGAAAATATAGAAAATGATCGGGATGTTTAGGCCAGAAATTGCTGCATTGGTAGACACTGGACAGGTACTGCCTACTTCTGTAGTAGATTGTGTTAGTCAGGCCATAAGAGCTGAGTTTCACGTAGCCCAACAGAAAGAGGAAAGAGAAGCACTGGGAGGCCAAAAAGAAGGAGAGGGCTTTGGCTAAGTCTACACAAGCTGGTCAATCTAACAAGCCTAATCAGAATGCTAAACCAGGCCAGGGCAATAATCAAGGATCCTAGCAAAACAAGAGGAAAGGCAACTTTACTGTAAATCGCCAGGCAAATAATCGAAACCAGCAGCGAAGAACAGCTGGTAATATGGAATCCAATGTACAAAATTATCCTACATGCGGAAAGAGACATTCTAGGTAATGCAGATATGGGCCACTTGTTTGTTATGAATGTGGAAAGGAAGGTCATTATGCCAGGAACTGTCCAAGCAATAGGCAGGGTATACAAGGCACTTCCCAACCGCACCAGACACGCCCACAAGCTCATTCCCTTCAGGCCAGAGTTGAAGAGTCTCCAGTAAGGCCGCAATGCCAGGAGCATGTGCCATGTGCTGATGCTCATGTGATGGCCCACACCAAGGAGGATGTGGATGCAGGAACATCGAATGTGGTGACAGGTCAGCTTCCTGTCGCTAGTCATGTAGCCTCTATACTATTCGATTCCGGTGCTACACATTCTTTTGTTTCCTATGAATTGCTGACAAGATAGGACATCCTAAGGACTATATGGGAAAAATATTTAAGACAGCTTTACCCGCTGGGGAAGTATTGTTGTCCAATTACTGGCTACCTCATGTACCAGTATATGTGGCAAATAGGGAGCTATATGCTGAGTTGATCGTAATGAAGATCATGGATTACGATGTGATTCTAGGCATGGATTTCCTAGGAAAATATCAAGCTACAATCGACTGTCGAAATTGAAAAATAGTATTCCGACCCGAGGAAGAAGAGAGTTTCGAATACGTCGATGCTTCTCGAAAACTCGGGAAGATGATGATCAGCTCGCTGAAAGCAAGTAAGCTGATGGCCAGTGGTTGTATGGGATATCTGGCATATGTGATGGATGCTACAGGGGAATAGAAGCTTCAACCTGAAGATGTTCCTGTTGTTAAGGAATTTCTTAATGTATTTCCAGAAGAGTTACCAGGGATACCTCCAGAGAAAGAAATCTCATTCGAAATTGAGTTGATGCCTGGAACGGCACCTATTTCCAAAGCACCATACCACATGGCTCCAGTGGAGTTAAAGGAGCTGCAAGAACAATTAAAGGAGCTTTTGGACAAAGGATTCATCAGACCGAGTTACTCTTCATGGGGTGCACTTGTGTTGTTCGTCAAGAAAAAGGATGGAATGTTCTGGTTGTGCATTGATTACCAGGAGTTGAATAAGGTTACGATCAAAAATAGGTATCCATTACCTAGAATTGATGGCTTATTCAACCAGTTAAAAGGCGCAGCGGTATTTTCCAAGATCAACTTACGATTAGGATATCACTAGCTGAGAATTAAAGAAAGTGATATTCCTAAGACGGCATTTAAGACTTGTTATGGTCATTATGAGTTCCTTGTGATGCCATTTCGATTAACAAATGCACCAGCAGCGTTCATGGACTTGATGAACCGAGTCTTTAAAGAGTATTTAGATAAGTTTGTCATTGTATTCATTGATGATATTCTTATATAATCAAAGACTCATGAGGAGCACAAAGAGCATCTGAGGATCGTGTTGCATACGATAAAGAAGCATCAATTGTATGCCAAATTCTAAAAATGCGAGTTTTGGCTGGATAGAGTACATTTCCTCAGACATGTTGTGTCCCAGGAAGGTATTGCTGTAGATCTGACGAAGGTAGATGCAATTAACCAATGGCCTGCACCCAAGAGTGTGACGGAAATACGCAGTTTCTTGGGGTTAGCCGGTTATTATCAGAGGTTTGTAGAAGGATTCGCGTGTTTAGCTACACCTCTTACTGCTCTTACACACAAGGAAAGAAAGTATGAGTGGACTATGGAATGCGAAAAAAGCTTCCAGGAGTTAAAGAGATGGCTGACAAGCGCACTAATCGTTACGCTTCCCATTGAACGGGAGAAGTTTGTGATCTACAGTGATGCATCCAAAATAGGATTGGGAGCAGTCCCAATGCGAGGCGGCAAGGTGATTGCCTACGCTTCCCGTCAATTAAAGGAGCATGAAAAGAATTACCCTACGCATGACTTTGAACTTGCTGCAGTAGTGTTTACACTTAAAATTTGGTGACACTATCTCTATGGAGCTCAGTGTCAGATTTTAACTGATCACCAAAGCCTGAAGTATTTCTTCACGTAAAAGGAGCTCAATATGTGCCAAAGATGATGGTTGGAACTGGTAAAGGATTATGATTGTGAAATCCTATATCATCTAGGGAAAGCCAATCGTGTAACAGATGCTTTAAGTAGAAAGTCTACCATATCGCACCAGCTACCGATAACAAGGCTTCCAAAACCATAGCAGCAAGAGATAAATTCTTTGAACTTGGAGCTGATATCTAAAAGATTGGCTGCACTCCAAGTGGAATCATCGTTGTTTGAGGATATCAAGGAAGCTCAAAGACGAGATCCAAGAATGACAAGTTCTCAAGAAGGAATTTCCAAGGATGGAATGATCCTCTATCAAGGAAGGATAAATGTTCCAGTTGATGAGGAACTTAGAAGACGGATCATGTCAGAAGCCCATCAAACACCATATTCGGTTCATCCCGGAGCTAGTAAGATGTATCAGAACTTGAAGTTACAGTTCTGGAGGAAAGGGATGAAGAATGATATAGCGAAATTCGTGACCAGATGCATGACCTGTCAGAGAATCAAAGCCGAACATAAACATCCAGTAGGAAGATTGGAACCTTTGGAGATTCCTGAATGGAAATGGGAACACATTATGATGGATTTTGTAATCGGACTCCCAAAAACCTGAGAAGGTTATGATGCCATCTGGGTTATTGTGGATAGACTGACCAAGACGGCACGGTTTATAGCTGTCAAGATGACTTTTTTGTTGGAAAAGTTTGCTCAGTTGTATATAACTCATGTCGTCAGATTACATGGAGTACCAAAATCCATTGTATTAGATCGAGATGCACGATTCACTTCAAATTTCTGGAAGTGTGTGCAAGAAGCCATGGGTACTGAATTGAGACTCAGTACGGCATTTCATCAGCAAACAGACAGACAGTCAGAGCGGACCATTCAGACATTAGAGGACATGCTTCGAGCTTGTGTAATGGATTTTGTAGAAAATTGGAACGAGAAGTTACCATTAATTGAATTCTCGTACAATAATAGTTACCACGCTTCCATAGAAATGGCACCTTATGAGGCTCTTTATGGACGGAAGTGCAGATCACCGATACACTGATATGAACTACGAGAGAAACAACTGCATAAGACAGATTTTATACGAGAAACTTTAGATGCCGTTGTAAGAATTCAACGTCAAATGAAAATTAAGCAAAGTCAACAAAAGAGTTATGTGGATAAGAGGTGAAGATCCTTGGAGTTTGATGAAGGAGAATTCATGTTTCTTAAAGTATCATCTATGAAGGAGATTATGCGTTTCGGTAAGAAGGGGAAACTGAGTCCAAGATATATCAGACCTTATGAAATTATCGAATGCATTGGAAGGATCGCTTACAGATTAGCGTTACCTCCTGAATTGTCGGCAGTGCATAATGTATTTCATGTGTCGATGCTGAGAAAGTATATACCAGATCGGTCCCATGTATTGAAGCATGAACCTGTTCAGATCCACGAGGATTTGACATATGAAGAACAACCTATTCGAGTACTGGCTCGTGAAGAGGAAGTACTGAGGAATAATACAATCCCACTAGTGAAGATTTTGTGGAAAAATCATAACATTGAAGAAGCTACGTGGGAATGAGAAGATGAGATGAGGAGTTTATACCCCCACTTGTTCTAATTTTCGAGGACGAAAATTTTATAAGGAGAGGTGAATGTGACAACCGAGAAATTCTGGCATTCTAGGAAGAAAATGTACAAATGTATGTATGTAACAATTTATACTATTTAAAGAGTGAAATAAATGTATTTATATTGTTTAGAATGTATTAAAATGTTCTAACAATACTGACGAGTAAGAATTCAGTGTTGATAAAATTCACTGAATTGAAACGGGCGGAACGGTGCAAAAAACGGCATTGAAAACCCTAACCGGTGCATTATGGTGCACTAAAAGATGAAAAACTTCCAGAATTGATTTTGATCAAACGGAAGCAGTATAAATTGATCCGACTGCACTAGAGACCTCAGGAACCCGCCGGGACGATTTCAGGAAAATTTTGACTCGAACCGACATCGGTTAAAAAGTAGTCGAATTAATATAAACAGTAAAGTCAAAGTCAAAGTTTTACTTTGCATTAATGACATCATAAAACCATTTATTAAATGTGAAAAATTTGGTGGTTGGTGGCATTAATGGCCAAGATTGATTTGCTTTTTGATATAAAGGCTTAGATTTGGCCAAAATTAGCCAAATTAATTTTGTGAAAAATTTGGAAAGAAATGGCATGAAAGGTGTTGAATTTTCATTGGTTGGAAGCAAAGTTAATTGGTTTCCTTGGTTACTTAAGTCGGCAAAACTTGGAACAAAAAGGGGCTGAAGCTTATTCAAGCCAAAACAAAGAGAAAATTTTTTTTTCTAAGTGTCCTAGGGAGAAAACGTGAGCCATCTTGGAGAATCAAAGGATTTCTTCAAAATTTTGAAGCACGAACTTAAGTTTGGCAAGCTAGCATCCAACTAATCAAGGTGAGCTTTAAAACTTGTAAAATTTCCCAATTTTTGGCCATGAAATCCATAGGAGTAATGGGAAGAAAAAGATGAAATTTTGTTGTGGATTTGGTGAAATTATGTGTTGGTTTTGTGATAAGTTGAATTAGGTTATTCATGTATTTGTTTTGCATGAAAAAATGTGATTTTTGGCTTGTTTTCTCCATAAAATCCGTGGGTTAAATAGTGTGAAGGATGAGAAATTTTGTGGTTTGTTTTGGTTGATTTGGTGCTTGGGTTTTGTTAATGGTTTGATTAGAAGAAAAACCATGCATTTTGTTTAAAGAAAAACAAAGTTTTGGTTGGTTTTTCAAGGGTAAAACCGTGGGTTACCTTGTGTGTTTGATGATGAATTGTTGTTGTTTAAGTGTTGTAATGCTTTAAATCATGTTTTGGTTAAATGGAAAACATGATTACATGGTTAGAATACTTGGAAAAAAATTTGGTATCAAATTTCCCTAATATGGCCGTGGGGTGTAATTAGGGTGTGGTGAACATTTTTGCATGATTAACTTAAGGATTGGATAGTTAAAATCATGCATTTAATTATGAAAATGATGGTTATGAGGTTGAAAGCATGAAACAAAAATTTGGTGCATGTTTTACCTAGAATGGCCGTGGGTTATGTGTGTTGAAAAACCCTAAGAATTTTGTTGTAAAATGCATGGAAATTGACTTGAAAATGTGCTAGGTAATAGCCTTTGAATAGTTTAAAATTTGGTTGAAAGATTGAAAATTTTTGGCTAGGTTTTGGATAGGAAAACCGTGGTTAAACCCAAGGGTAAAATTAAAAGAATTTTGTTAATTGTGGTTCAAAATGTGAATTGGAAAATGTGTGAGCTTTTATGTAAAAGTTTGGGAAACTTTTACATAAAATAGGACTTTGGTATAGTATGTGACAGGTACATATGGTTTGAGGCGTACTTAATGCCGGTAGCCTTAAATTTACGTCGAAATGCTGCCGAAATTTTGAAAACAGCATTTGGAGTAAAAAGGGAATTAAAAATAAAAGTATAGGGGTCGGGTCGGAAACCCGAGTCCTTAAAGAAAAAAAATGAATAAGGGAAACCTAAGGGGTGGTTCATGACTAATAACCCGTCCCCTTAAAAGTGTAAAATGTGAGTGAAACTGAAAAATCGACCCCGAGGGGGGGCGTTTTTGGGAAACAAAAGTAAAGGTCCGAGTCGGGTACGGAAAATCCGAGTCTCGGAGACCGAGATCGGGAAAGTCTAGATGAACGTTTTAAATATTTGTAAAACGTCCATTTGAGACTCCGAAACGATAGAAAATTACTAAACCGACGTAAGGGTCGGAATAGTGCTTCCTGAGAGTCGGGAAGGTGAAAAATGGAAATAAAATAGAAACGAACCCGATAATGAATAAAAAAGAGTCAGAAAAGTTCCTGAGCGCCAAAAGTGTGGTCTGGATCGAGTAAATTCCGTCAGGGGCATAATTGTAATTTTACCAAAATATAGGGACAAAATCGTAATTTTGCAAAAGTTGAGAAAAAAATGGGGAAAATGATAAATAAAGCCTAAAAAGTTATAAATAGGTTTTATTTAAGTCTTTTAATAAAAAATTAAAAGCTATCAATGGAAATGAAATTAACAGACAAGGTTTTGTCTGTAGGATCCCAAAATCGACCTGCAAGGAGAGCGATTAAAGATCCAAGAAGGAAAAGGGGAAGAAACAAATAAGGTAAGTTTAGACATTTACTTGTCTGCAACATGTAGCATTATTATTGCTAACTTTGATGTACTAACTATAAGTTAGGTACATATGTGCTACGGGCACTATTATAGAATATAAAGAGAGATGAAATGTGCTACGGGCACTATTAAGAATCGGACACATAATAAATTGTGCTTCAGGCACTAGTGCGAGGTTAATGAAACTCACTCACCTAAAATTAAAATATGAACCATTCCTAACCACGGGGCAATATGAAGTCAACGGGTTAGAATTTTAAAAAGTCGGTAATGAAACCACTTTTAGCGTACCAGCCTTCCGTACAAGGAGGTAAACTTTGCCTTCGGGGTTATGACGATGAGATTAAGGCTGTGGAGGTCAGCACTAATGTACCTCTCCCAGTCATGTACAATTTTGCCTTCGGGGCTATGATAATGAGATTAAGGCTGTGGAGGTCAGCACTAATGTACCGCTCCCAGTCATGCGCACTAAAATGGCACTGCCAACATGAGCTCAAAACCAGAACATAATTAAAGATAATTACCTAAAACTGAAACTATGCCATAATTGAGCATAAGACAGTTTCATGAGAGTACTAACATCGTGGTTGATGTACTGTTGACATACTGTGTTGTGGTCAAAGTACTATTCATGATGAATAGTGATCAATATTACTATTCATCATGAATAGTACTATTCATAGAAATTCTATTTCTTGCATGTTTGAACTTACTAAGCCTGTAGCTCACCATTTTTACTTATGTTGCAGGTAAGCGACTAGCTCAGTAGCTTTGTATGGCTGGATGGCAGACGGGATAGCGAGTGTCAAATGGGATAGGAGTCCAAGGGATATGGTCCTGTCAGAGTCTTTCCACTGAGCGATAACAGAGAAAGGGAAAAAGAAACAGTTCTTTTGTAAATACATATTTTGCGAAAGTACTATATTATGTAAATTACTTTGTACTTACAAACAAAGTAAATAGTGGATGATGTTTCATATGGTGTTAAAAAAAAAAATCCCCCAAAAACGTCATGTTTTAAAGAGAGATAGATTAGCCGGCGACCCATGAGAGTACAATCTATCGCAGTTAGCTATGAAGCTTAATTGTAATAGTATTATATGATCTCTATGAAGGGCGGGCCGCCACACAAGGACTAGTACTTTATCAACTCAATTAATGCAACTTTTGGCTCCCTCTTCCCCATGGTGTTCGAACACTTGATGGGCTACACACACACAGATTTTTCTCCAATTTAGCCAAGTTTTGGCTTATTTAAGTTGGCTTAAAGTTAGTTAAACTTGCTTAGACTTTGCCTATAAATATGTGTACACACCCTTGCCTTCCACTTCTTTTTTTTAGCACCAAAAAGCTCCCAACCAAAGCATTTCTTTCCTTCTTTCTTCAGCCAAAAATCTGCCACTTCTAGCCTCCCAACACAAAAATTTCTTCATCAAAAATCCATACCAAGGCTTACTCACAAAGGTGCTTAGGGTTACACATCTCAAGGCTCATTTTGGTAAGGTCCTAGAACTGAAATTCTTGGTGATTTTAGTTTTGTTGTGACTTGATAATAAGAAAAGCCTTATGTTTTCCATCCTAGCACAAAGTCGTCCCCTCCTCCTCTTGGTCCCCACGGGTTGGTCGTGATCATCAACCCCTTGCTTGGCTCGGTTTGTGCTAGTTCCAAGCACACTAAGGTATAAATCGAAAAACCTTACCTTTTTATGGTTAGTTGTTTCTAAGTTTTGATCAAGAGATTTATGTGTATTTGTTTATGCAAATGGATTGTAATAAGTTTATTTTGAGTCCTTAGTTTTCCTTTTTCAAGTTTTTGGTTGTATGGTTGTGCTTACATATTTTTATGAATGGTTTGTGAATGTGTGTGAGCTTGGACGTATTTAGGGTAATTGGACACCAAATCTGTCCAGTTTTAGGGCCATGGTTTTGGCCAGTTTTCAGTGGGATACAATCTGTTTTTAAGGATTCATAACATGGAACTTTAAGGAAATTTCGTTACGAGCATTTTTAAGTCAAATAAGCCTTGGCCAAAAATGAATCTAAGATAGGCTTTTGGAACGTTTTTTAGTTGGAGGTCAAAACTGGGGCCAAAATCCTGATTTACAAAGACGGCCTTAGGTTTTTGTAAAACCGACTCTTTTAGAGGCCGAACTGGACTTCGGTCAAAACATGAAAGTTTTAGATCACATTGAAACCTTGAGTATGACCCATGCGAGCTTCAAAAATTTGGCTGTTTCGGGCCTCAAACAGGCACGTTTTTAAAAGTGCGCAAACTAGGAATTTTTGTAAAAACTGGACATGAAAACTGGCCACGGGTTTTAGGGATTTTGGACCCCTTAGAGGGCAAACTAAGCTCCGAAATGTTCACGGACGTTGTTCATCTCGTCGAGGACAAAAATTTTCATGTTCACCAATTTCACAAATTAAATCGTTTTGGGTGAGCTTTAAATAGTTTTCTGAAAAAAAGGGGGTTCAAAAACCCCCTTAACAAATGAACACCAAAATGTGTTCTCCATTTTAAAATGAAAAACGATTTTCATAAAAATGCCCCCACCTTCCAACGGGGTGGTATGGGGATGATTTTAGAGGATATTTATTACCCTAAAATTTTACAAAGATTTTAGAACGTTTTCTTAAAAATGGCAGTGGTAGTCCGATTGGCTGTTGCACCAATGTACCGAGTAACCGAATAGATGACTAGCCCAACTAGTCCTGAGGCCTAACGCGAGGTAACCAGTTAGTGGATTAACTGGTTAACCAATTTGATACACTAGGTAACCTAATAGGTTACACAGACCATACACAAGGTAATCCGATAGGTTACACAGTCCAATACGCAATGTAGCTCGGTAGGTTACACAGTTAATGGCACGTCAGGTAACCAGTCGGTAGACTAGTCGGTCAACCAGTCAAAGACCAAGTTTGAATGAGATGGTGAGGAACGATGACTAATTTGACAAATAGGCAAATTAATTAGACACGATTAGAATTCTGTCCCCAAATTCCCAAGTAGAATAATTTAGTACCGATGGGGCATCGGTACCATATAACGATTCATAGTCACTAATGACCACAGTGACTTAAGAGCAAATATTAACAGCAATGTATTATCATTACAGGTCGTCACCTGTGTAAGGACCACCCCGTCCTTGTAACTCAGTAAATTATTCAATGAGAAGCTAAGGAATAATTTGATGCGTTTTTAGTCCAAATACATCGAACACGGTCAGGTACATGGTCGTGTAAGAAACCGTGTACTGATCGGATTGTTTTATGAGAGAGGCCGTGTGAGTTAACATGGCCGTGTAGTTTTATATGGTCAGGTACACGGCTGTGTAAGTGGCCGTGTACCACTCGGGTAAGTGAGCATGGTCCAAGACACGGTCGTGTTGAGAAAGCCTAGCTAGTACACGCCCGTGCTCAAGCCATACACGCCCGTGTTAGAACCCTTGTAGAAGGCCGTGTACTGAACAGAGAGCCAATTTGAAGACTCTCGTAATGCGTGAAACCTAATTACTATGAAATGAGTAATTAAGTTGATAAATGTAGCATAAATTCTAGTTGAATAGACTAAACAGGTGCAGTACTGTTTATTACTATTCATACAGTGAAAAGGGGTAACCGACAGAGAACCCGGTCTACCCTGTTATGTGTATAAGTGTATAAGATACACAGTGTCATGAAACTAGTCCGGATGACCATTTCCTAACACAAGACTGGTGAGCAGATCACTGAAATACTCGGACCAAACGTCTGAGCACAATAACGAGAATCTACCTAGTAGGTTACAGTATCGAGAAAATGGTCTGGATGACCTCTTCTCACCCAGAGACTGACAAAATCGGAGTCAGAACACTCGGACTAGTCAGTTAGAACAGAGAACAGTGAACCATGAATAGTGAATAGTGAATAGTGCAGATGCAGTGTCAAGTTACTGGCCAAGACGGCCTTAGTTTGACTTAAAACTGATATATCTAGACTCAGGACGCCCAAATTAGTCAAACGGACACCTGACACGTTTTTCGAGGTGGGACCCCACAGATCCTGAAAACTGGTCTAGACGACCTCAGACGGACATATGACTGATAAAATTGAAATCAGAACGTCTGAATTAGTCAAGAGAGACTGTGTCTGAAATTTCGCCTAGGAACGCCTCGGTTTGCGTGCGAAAGGACAACACAGTGTAGACACTACCGCAGTATATGAATGAATAGTGATTTGGTATAGAATGGGCTCTTAGACAGTATAAAACAATTAGAAATCATCAGTACAAAAATCAGATTCAGAAAATCCAATTTTTGGATGAAAATTAGAACACTGCCGAGAAAGGGCTGAAAAACGCAGTAGAAAACTAGACTGCACAGAACCGATTCGGTTGGACTTTTACTCCAACCAAACCATGCCCCCTTTGGTTAGGAAAACAGCTGCAAAACCAGCTGAAAGTGATCCCTTAAATCAAGGGATGTGTTGGAGTTTTTAGATTAAAAAAATGGGGTTTTAAGGACAAGAGGACCATGACCATTTAATGCAAACTTGCTCCCTTTCACCCTCCATCATGGCTCCGAAATTTCAAGGGCTGCAGCACAGATTTTTGTCCCCCAATTGAGCTAAATTATGGCTTAATTAAGAGGGCTTAGAGTTAAGCAAAGTTGCTTTGAGTTGCCTATAAAAAGGTGCAACCACCCTTAGGTTTCACTTTTTCCATTTGCTCACAAAAACACTCAAGAAAAATACAGCTTTCTCTCCCCTTTCTCTTCAGAAAATCTGACCCCTCTTCAGCCCCTAAACCACCCATATTTTCACATAACTTTCACACCAAAGCTTGGCCACACAAGTTGTTAGAGGTGCACTCTTCTAAGGTAGTTTCGGTAAGACCCTAAAACCAAAATTTTTTCTATGGTGTAATTTTTCATCTTGGCTGGATATTAAGAGAAACTTTTTGTTTTCCTTGTGTTCTCATTCTACCACAAATGATCCCTCAACCCTCTTTGTTTTCTATGGAGGCTTGACAGCCACCCTTGGCCCGGTTGTGCTTGGATCAAAGCACTCTAAGGTATAAACCGAAAAACCCCCATCTTTTGTGGTTAGTTGTTTTTAAGTTTTTGATCAAAGGAGATTTATATGTATTTGATTATGCACATGGGTTGTAATAAGTTATTTGAGCCCTTAGCTTTCAGTTTTTGTGGTTACAGGTGGTTTGAGATATGTGTGTGCATGAGTGTGTAGAGGGTGGCTAGACACAAAATCTGTCCCCAGGATCAGCCACGGATTTTTGCCAGTTTGACCCAATTAGGGTCCGAATCTGGGATTTGGTACATAAATTTTTAAGGAAATTTTGATACGGTCGTTTTTACATCAAATAGCCATTGGCAAAAAATGAACCTACGATAGGCTTTTCGGCTAGTTTTGGTTCGGTGTCCAAAACTGGGAGTAACAAATCCGGACCAAATGAACAGTCTCAGATTTTTATTAAAATGACCCTTTTAGAGGCCGAACCAGAATTTGGTCAAAACACAAAAGTTTTAGATCTCGACGAAACCTTGAAACTGACTCATGTGGGTTTCAAAAATTCGGCCGTTTCGGGCCCCAAACAGACCTGTATTCAAAAGTGTGTAAAACTGGAACTTTTATAAAAACTGGGCACAAAGGCCATGGGTTTGATGAATTTAGGAGCCATTAGAGTTAGAATTAGGCTCCGAAATGAACACAAGAATTGTTCATTTTGTCGAGGACGAAAAGTTTCATGAACGCCGATTTCTCAGACAAAGTCATTTCGAACAAGTTTCAAATTATTTTCAAAAGTGGTCCAACACCACATTTTTTAGCACATTTACAATGTGTTCCCTTTAAATGACTTAGAAATGATTTCAACAAAAACACCCTCATCCTCCAACGGGGCGAGGTGAGACTCGTTTTCAAAAATGTGGGGACACCATACCCCTTTCAAACCATTTCAAACACTTTGCTTTCAAAAAAATGTGGGGACACCATACCCCTTTCAAAATGAAAAATCCTTTTGTAAGAATTTCTAGATTTGAACAAAGTTTTCAAAGGAATTTCACAAAGAACAAGGGACGTTTTTAGTAAGATATGGTAGAGGTAGCTTAGTCGGCTACGACACCATAATGCAAGGTAGCCCGATAGGCTACCACACCCAAACAAGCAAAGTAACCCGAACGGTTACTATACCAAGCCTACACATAGTAGCCTGATAGGCTACCTAGTTGCCAAAACGTGAGGTAACCGGTCAGTTGACTGATCGGTAAATCAGTCAAGCACCGTGTTCAGAGCAACATTATGAGGAATGTTGATTTAACTGTCAAGAAGATAGTTAATCAAACGTGACGGAAATTAGACACCAAATTCCCAGATAGGCCAATAGGGTACCGAGGGACCCCGGTACCACATGAAAGACGAGTATAGGCAAAAGTAGCCTAAGGATGTGGTAGTTAATTTATGGGGCCATAAGTTAATTAACCATATACGAATAAGTTAACTCTTGAGATAGAGAGTAAGTAGTGCCGACGGCAATCGGTATCAAGTAATTATCTACTTTAGTCACTAACAGTATTAGTGACTTAGAGAAGGTATTAACGAGAGACGTTATTGATGACAGGTAGTAACCTGCAAATTTCTAAAGGTGTGAATACAAGTGCTTGCAATTAAGTAAGTATAACTCCGCCTGCAGCATGAATAAAATGATGTTAAAATGATGGTTTTACAGTATGTTAAGTATGCCTTACATGCACACGATGTTGCACAGCATACATAAGAGCATATAGTTTCACAATCGAGTAGATTGATGAAAGAACAAGTTAGAAGCCATAGATCCCTACCGTATAGGATTGGGGATAGCTTAGAGAAGCATATGGCTAGAACAGTTAAACAAGATGGAAATAAATAGGTGTGCCGTACCGGCTCCTTCAGTTGAAGGGGTTTCCAGTTAAAGAAAGTTAAGGCCAAAAGTTGAGCATCAGTTGATGGCTCTTCGGCATTAGTTGACCTCGGGCATTACCGTTGGTCTGCGCGCACACGGTACTGACACATGGGCCCTAAATAGACAAGAGAAAGGAAAGAGTGCTAAAGCATAACTGAACATAACCGGATCATGCATAGTTCACTATCCGCATTAGTTCGCTATGCTTTTAGCTACAGTAAGATATATGCTTTTACATGAAGTAATCTGTATGCATATGGTATATAAAGTTTGTATGCTACGACATGATATGTGATGATATGGTATATGCTAAGTGTTATATGTGACTATCTTGCATGCTTATGCGTTTTAAGTATGTATTATGTTTAAACATGTTTTGCGGTTAACATGTTGTACTTACTGGGCTTAAAGCTCACGGAGTGTGTTCATGCTGTAGGTAAGCGTCCTATGGCATAAGCCACGATGGGCAATGACGGCGGCAGAGGCGGATGTGAGGCGAGGTTATGGATACCATACGAGTTTAACTTCCGCACAGTTTAAGTAAACAGTATTTTGAACAGTAACAGTACAGTACCAGTAGATGGTACTTTTAAATAGTAATCGTTAAATGGTATTTCTGAATAGTAATGCTTACACAATATTTTTGAGTAGTAATAGTTGAATAGTATTTTCGAATAGCAGCTGATTGATACTATTCAAAAATACTATTCCACAAAATGAACAATATAAGTATGTTTGCAAGATTATTATTATGTTTCAAATTCTGCTTTTAATAGTACATGTACATGAATAGTAAATATGTGTGCTAAAAAAAATTTTCTTCTAAAATTAGGGTAAGCTATTAAAGATATTTTAAGTAAGCAATATTCAATTACAAGAAAGTATAAGTAAAAGTAAAGAAACAGTAGTTTTACAGTGATGGTCCGGGCCGCCAAGGGCGCGAGGCATCACAACCTGTAATTTACATCGAGGCAAAGTGCGAAGTTGGCGAATAAGTAAGTACAACTCCGCCTACAGTATGAATAAAAATGTGTTTAAATGGTTGTTTAACCTATGTTAAAGTATGCCATATTATATATTGGTTGCATGACATATAGGGGTTCATAATCACGTAGATTAATGAACATTATAAGTTAGGTGCCGATACATCCCCATCAGGGCATGATGAGGGATAAGCCCAGTTGAGTATAGGGCACATGGTTATTAGTACTCATAATCCACAATTGGATAATTAGATTAAGGGTGTCAGTCTAACGAGCCCCGTTGGGTCTGCAAGGAAGCAAGTATAAAGATTACGGGTCAAGCTGAGCCCATGATCACGGTGAATCCGATAATCCGCGTGCAATAGTACTGACACCAAGGCCCTTCAGATAAGACAAGATTAAGAATAAATGAAGCATAATTTGAGCATAATCGGTTCATGCATTGATAACGTTATACCTTAATCTGTGACAACTGGGAAATTTTGGCATTCTCGGAAGAAAATGTACAAATGTATGTATATAACAATTTATACTATTTAAAGAGTGAAATAAATGTATTTATATTGTTTAGAATACATTAAAATGTTCTAACAATACTGACGAGTAAAAATTCAGTATTGGAAAAATTCACTGAGTTGAAACGGGCGGAACGGTGCCAAAAACGGCATTGAAAACCCTAACCGGGGCAGTAAAAGATGAAAAACTTCCGGGATTGATTTTGATCAAACGGAAGCAGTTTAAATTGATCCGATTGCACAGGAGACCTCAGGAACCCGCCGGGAAGATTTCAGGAAAATTTCGGCTCGAACCGGTATCGGTCAAAAAGTAGTCGAATTAATGTGAATAGTAAAAGTCAAAGTCAAAATTTACTTTGCATTTATGACATCATAAATCCATTTAATAAATGAAAGAAAAATGGTGGTTGGTGGCATTAATGGTAAAGATTAGTTTGCTTTTTGATCTAAAGGCCTAGATTTGGCCAAAATTCCACCATTTTAATTTTTGAAAAATTTGGAAAGAATTAGGCTTGAAAGGTGGTGATTTTTGATTGGTTGAAAGCCAAATTAATTGGCTTCTTTGTTGCATAAGTCGGCAAAATTGGGAACAAATGGACCGAAGCTTATTCACGTGGAAACAAAGAACAAAAATTTTTTCTAAGTGTTTCATGGTGAGTACGTGAGCAACCCAAGATAAACCAAGTGAATCCTTCAAGTTTACTTCACAAAATTGGTGTCAAACCTTTCATTGAAGTCTAAGGAAGCAAGTGAACAAGGTAACTTTCCTTGGTTTGAAACTTTTCTTGATTTTTCTTCCAAAAATCCATGAAATGAATAGTGTAAAGGATGGAAAATTTTTGGTTTGTTTTGATTGATTTGGTGCTTGGGTTTTGTTAAGGGTCTAATTAGGAGGAAAACCATGCATTTGGTTTAAAGAAAAACCAAATTTTGGTTTAAAGAAAAACCAAATTTTGGTTGGTTTTCCAAGGGTAAAACCGTGGGTTACCAAGAGTAGTCAATGAGATATTTTTGTAGTTTAAGTGTTAACATGCTTTAAATCATAATTTGGTTTAATATAAAGCATAATTTGTATGATGGAATGCTTGAAAAAAAATTTGGTGTGAAATAGCCCTAAAAGGCCGTGGGTTAATTAGGGTTTGGAAAAAAATTTTGGCATGATTTATTTGATGTTTGGATGATTTAAATCATGCAATTTATTATGGAAATGATGGATTTGTGATTGAAAGCATGAAAAAAAAAATTGGTGTATGTTTCTCTTAATTTGGCCGTGGGTTGTAAAGGTTAAAAACCCTAGGAATTGTGTTGAAAAATGCATTGAAATTGGCTTGAAAATGTGTTAGAAAATGACATTGGAATAGCCTAACATTTGGTTGAAAAAAATTGAGAAGTTTTGGTTAGGTTTTGATTATGAAAACCGTGGCCAAAAACCAATGGTAAAACTGAGAGAAAATTTTGTGTAATGTGGTTCAAAATGAGAATTGAATTTTGTGAGCTTTTATGTAAAAGTTTGGAAAACTTTTACATAAAATACGTTTGTGGTATAGTACGTGGCAGGTACATATGGTTCGAGGCGTACCTAACGCCGGTAACCTTAAATTTATGCCGAAATGCTGTCGAAATTTCGAAAATGGCATTTGGGGTAAAAAGAGAATTAAAAATAAAAGTTTAGGGTCGGGTCGGAAACCTGAGTCCCTAACGGAAAATTGAATAAGGAAAACCTAAGGGATGGTTCATGAATAGTAACCTGTCCTCTTAAAAATGTAAAACGCGAGTGAAACTGAAAAACCGACCCCGAGGGGGGGCGTTTTTGAAAACGAAATAAAGGTCCGAGTCGGGTATGGAAAATCCGAGCCTCGGAGACCTAGATCGGGAATGTCTAAATAAACGTTTTAGATACTAGTGAAATGTCCATTTGAGGCTCCGAAACGATAGAAAATCACTAAACCGACGTAAGGGTCAGAATAGTGCTTCCCGAGGGTTGGGAAAGTGAAAAATGGAAATAAAATAGAAACGAACCCGGTAATGATTAGAAAAGAGTCAGAAAAGTTCTTGAGAGCCAAAAATGCAGTCTGGATCGAGAAAATTCCGTCAGGGGCATAATTTTAATTTTGCCAAAATATAGGGGCAAAATCGTAATTTTACAAAAGTTGAGAAAAATGTGAAAAATGGTAAATAAAGCCTAAAAAGTTATAAATAGGTTTTATTTAAGCTTTTTAATGAAAAATAAAAGCTATAAATGGAAATGAAATTAACAGACAAAGTTTTGTCTGTAGGATCCAAAAATCGACCTACAAGGAGGGCGATCAAAGATCCAAGGGAGAAAAAGGGAAGAGACTGATAAGGTAAGTTCAGACATTTACCTGTCTGCAACATATAGCATTATTGTTGCTAAGTTTGATGCACTAACTATAAGTTAGGTACATATGTGCTACAGGCACTATTATAGAGTAGAGAGAGAGATGTAATTTGCTACGGGCACTGTTGAGAATGGACACATTGTTAATAGTGCTTCTGTGACGGCCCGCCCCTCGTAGAGATCATACAATACTATTACAGTTGAGCTTATCGCTAACTGCGATAGATTGTACTCTTGTGGGTCGCCGGCTTATCTCACTCTCTTTTAAAATCGTGTCGTTTTTGGGGAAATTTTTTTTTTTTTTCTTTAAACATCATATGAAATCTTCTTCCACTATTTACTTTGTTGATAAGTACAAAGTAATATAAATAATACAGTACTTTTGTAATATATATATATAATTACAAAAGAACTGTTTCTCCTTTTTTTTTTTTTCTTCACTTTAACGCTCAGCGGCAAGACTCTGGCAGTACCATATCCCTCGCCCAGTTATCCCATTTGACACGCGCCATCCCGTCTGCATCCAGTCAAATACGCTACTGAGCTGGTCGCTTACCTGCAACATTAGCAAAAATGGTGAGCTACAGGCTCAGTAAGTTCAAACATGCAAGAAATAAAATTTCTATGAATAGTACTATTCATCATGAATAGTACCATTGACCACTATTCATACGTAAATAGTAACTTTGACCACTATTCATACATGAATAGTAACTTTGACCACACCACTGTATCACACTAGTACATCTACCGCGATGTTAGTGCTCTCACTAAACTGTCTTATGCTCAATTATGGCACAGTTTCAGTTTTAGGTCATTATCTTTAATTACGTTCTGGTTTTGAGCTCGGTTGGCAGTACCATTTAAGTGCGCATGACTGGGAGCGGTACATTAGTGCTGACCTCCACAGCCTTGATCTCATAGCCCCGAAGGCAAAATTTTACATTGACTGGGAGCGGTACATCAGTGCTGACCTCCACAGCCTTAGTCTCGTAGCCCCGAAGGCAAAAATAGTACCTCCCTGTACGGAAGGCTGGTACGCCAGAAAGTGGTTTCATTACCGACTTTTTACACTTCTAACCCGGTGACTTCACATTGTCCCGTGGTTAGGAATGGTTCACATTTTAATTTTAGGTGAGTGAGTTTCATTAACCTCGCTCTAGTACCCGAAGCACAATTAACCATGTGTCCCATTCTTATAGTGCCCGTAGCACATTTCGTCTCTCTCTCTATTCTATCATAGTGCCCGTAGCACATATGTACCTAACTTATAGTTAGTACATTAAAGTTAGCACAATATTGCTATATGTTGCAGACAGGTAAATGTCTGAACTTACCTTATCAGACTGTTCCCTTTCTCTCTCTCGGATCTTGAATCGCCTTCCTTGTAGGCCGATTCTGGGATCCTACAGACAAAACTATGTCTGTTAATTTCTTTCCCATTTATAGCTTTTATTTTTCATTAAAAAGCTTAAATAAAACCTATTTATAACTTTTTAGGTTTTATTTATTATTTTCACCGTTTTCCCCCAACTTTTGCAAAATTACGATTTTACCCCAATATTTTGGCAAAATTGCAGTTTTGCCCCTGACGGAATTTTATTGATCCAGACTGCATTTTTGGCTCTCAGGAACTTTTCTGACTCTTTTCTAATCATTACCGGGTTCGTTTCTATTTTATTTCCACTTTTTGCTTTCCCGGCCCTCGGGAAGCACTATTCCGACCCTTACGTCGGTTTAGCGATTTTCTATCGTTTCGGAAACTCAAATGGACGTTTCACTAGTATTTAAAATGTTCATTTAGACTTTCCCGACCTAGGCCTCCGAGGCTCGGGTTTTCCATTCCCGACTCGGACCTTTATTTTATTTCCAAAAACGCCCCCCCTCGGGGTCGGTTTTTCAATCTCACACGCGTTTTTCATTTTCAAAGGGACGGGTTACTATTTACGAACCACCCCTTAAATTTTTTCCTTATTCAATTTTTCCGTTAGGGACTCGGGTTTCCGTCCCGGCCCTAACTTTTATTTTAAATTCCTATTTTACCCCGAATGTCGTTTTCGAAATTTCGGCAGCATTTCGGCGTAAATTTAAGGCTTTCGGCGTTAGGTACGCCTCGAACCGTATGTACCTGCCACGTACTATACCACAAGCCTATTTTATGTAAAAGTTTTCCAAACTTTTACATAAAAGCCCACAAATTTTAAATTTCACATTATCACCCACATTACAAAATTTTTTTCACATTTTTACCCTTAATTTGGTTTCGGTTTTCACAACTAAACCGAACCAAATTTTGTCAAACTTTCACCACATTTTAGGCCATTCAAATGTCACATTTTTAACACATTTTCAAGCCCATTTTCTTGGCATTTTCAACCAAATTCTTAGGGTTTTATGCACTTATAACCCACGGCCTTATTAATGAAAATCATGCTCAACATTTTTGTTTCATGCTTTCCATTTTAATTTCATCATTTGCATATTAAAATGCATAATTCCAATCAACCAAATACCACATAAAACCAAGCAAAATTTTCTTCCAAACCATTAACAACCCCACGGCCATTTAATGGAATTCACACCAAAAATTTTTTCAACTTTCCACAATGAAATACAAGCTTTATTCTTCACAAAATTAAGCTTAGAAAGCATATTAGCAATTAACCACAAAGTTTCCTCATTGGTTACCTAAGGTAACCCATGGATTTCCCCTTGAAAAACCAACCAAATTTCAGTTTTTCTTTACACAATTTGCATGGTTTTCTTACTTATTTCATCCTTAACAAAACCCAACATCAATTCAATGGAAAACAACCAAAAATTTTCCATCTTTCTATCACTATTCACCCACGGATTTTGTGAAGAAAAACCATGAAAAATTCAAGTGCAAGGGAAGTTACCTTAGTTAAATGCTTCCTTTGTCTTCAAGGAGTGTTTTGACACACTTTTTGTGAAGAAATATTGAAGAGAAAGCTTGGTTTCCCTTGGGTGGCTCACGTACATGCCATGGAAGATAACTTAGAATTTTTTTTCTCTTTGGTTTTGCTTTGAAATTTGGTTTCGGCCCTTATGTCCCAAGGTTGCCGACTTAACCATGCAAGAAAGCCAATTAATTTGGCTCTAAACCAATGACAATTTGACACCTTTCATGCCTAATTCTTTCCCCATTTTTCAAAAATTAAAAATGGAAATTTTTGGCCAAATCTTGGCCTTTAGATCAAAAGCTAAATGAATCATGGCCTTTCATTCCACCAACCACCATTTTCTTTCATTTATTAATCTAGATTTATGATGTCATAATTACTAAAGTGAAAGTTGACTTTGACTTTCATTATTCACATTAATTCGACTACTTTTTGACCGATGCCGGTTCGAGCCGAAATTTTCCTGAAATCGTCCCGGCGTGTTCCTGAGGTCTCCTGTGCAGTCGGATCAATTTAATCTGCTTCCGTTTGATCAAAATCAATCCCGGAAGTTTACCGTCTTTTATTGCTCCGGTTAGGGTTTTCAATGCCGATTTTGGCACCGTTTCACCCGTTTCAACTCAGTGAATTTTTCCAACACTGAATTCTTACTCGTCAGTATTGTTAGAACATTTTCACATATTCTAATCAATATAAATACATTTATTTCACTCTTTAAATAGTACAAATTGTTATATACATACAATTGTACATTTTTCATCCGAGAACTGCCTGAATTTCCCGGTTGTCACATTCACCCCTCCTTATAAAATTTTCGTCCTCGAAAATTAGAACAAATGGGGATATAATTTCTTCATCTCGTCTTCTCGTTCCCACGTAGCTTCTTCAATATTGTGATTTTTCCACAAAATCTTCACTAGTGGGATCACCTTATTCCTCAGTACTTTCTCTACACGAGCTAGTACTTGAATAGGCTGTTCCTCATATGTCAAATCCTCGTGGATTTGAATAGGCTCATGCTTCAACACATGGGATGGATCTGGTATATATTTTCTCAGCATCGACACATGAAATACATTATGCACTGCCGACAATTCTGGGGGTAGCACTAATCTGTAAGCGACCTTTCCAATGCGTTTGATAATTTCATAAGGCCCAATGTATCTTGGACTCAGTTTCCCCTTCTTACCGAACCGCATAATCCCCTTCATAGGCGATACCTTGAGAAACACGAAGTCTCCTTCGTCAAACTCCAAGGATCTCCGCCTTTTATCCGCGTAGCTCTTTTGTCGGCTTTGCGCAATTTTCATTTGACGCTGAATTCTAGCAACTGCATCGGAAGTCTCTTACATGAAATCCGTCTTATGCAACTGCTTTTCTCGCAAATCGTATCAATGTAATGGTGATCTGCACTTCCGTCCATACAAAGCCTCGTAAGGTGCCATGCCTATCGAAGCTTGGTAACTATTATTGTACGAGAATTCAATCAATGGTAACTTCTCGTTCCAATTTCCCGCAAAATCCATAACGCAAGCTCGAAGCATGTCCTCTAACGTCTGAATTGTCCGCTCTGACTGCCCGTCTGTTTGCGGATGAAAAGCCGTACTGAGTCTCAATTCAGTACCCATGGCCTCTTGCACACATTTCCAGAAATTTGAAGTGAACCGTGCATCTCGATCTGATACAATGGATTTCGGTACTCCATGTAGTCTGACGACATGAGTTATGTACAGCTGAGCAAACTTTTCCAGTGAAAAAGTCATCTTGACAGCTATAAACCGTGCCGTCTTGGTCAGTCTGTCCACAATAACCCAGATGGCGTCATAACCTTCTCGGGTTTTCGGGAGTCCCACTACAAAATCCATCGTAATGTGTTCCCATTTCCATTCAGGAATCTCCAACGGTTCCAATCTTCCCGCTGGATGTTTATGTTCCGCTTTGATTTTCTGACAGGTCATGCATCTGCTCACGAATTTCGCTATATCGTTCTTCATCCCTTTCCACCAGAACTGTAACTTTAAGTCCTGATACATCTTGCTCGCTCCGGGATGAACCGAATATGGTGTCTCGTGGGCTTCTGACATGATCCGTCTTCTAAGTTCTTCATCAGCTGGAACATTTATCCTTCCTTGATAAAGGATTATTCCATCCTTGGAAATTCCTTCTTGAGAACTTGTCATTGCTGGATCTCGCCTCTGAGCTTCCTTTATATCCTCAAATAGCGATGATTCCACTTGGAGTGCAGCTAATCTTCCAGATATCAGCTCCAAGTTCAAAGAATTTATCTCTTGCTGCAATGGCTTCGGAAGCCTGTTTATTGGTAGCTGGTGCGATATGGTAGACTTTCTACTTAGAGCATCCGCTACACGGTTGGCCTTCCCTGGATGGTATAGGATTTCACAATCATAATCCTTCACCAGTTCCAACCATCGTCTCTGCCGCATATTGAGCTCTTTTTGCGTGAAGAAATACTTCAAGCTTTGGTGATCAGTGAAAATCTGACATTGAGCTCCATAGAGATAGTGTCGCCAAATTTTAAGTGTGAACATTACTGCAGCAAGTTCAAGGTCATGCGTAGGATAATTCCTTTCATGCTCCTTTAATTGACGGGAAGCATAGGCAATCACCTTGCCGTCTTGCATCAAGACTGCTCCCAATCCTATTTTCAATGCGTCACTGTAGATCACGAACTTCTCCCCTTCAGTGGGAAGCGTAAGGATTGGTGCGCTTGTCAGTCACCTCTTTAACTCCTGGAAGCTTCTTTCGCTTTCCGTAGTCCACTCATACTTCCTTTCCTTGCGTGTAAGAGCAGTAAGAGGTGCAGCTAGTCGCGCGAATCCCTCTACAAATCGCCGATAATAACCAGCCAATCCCAAGAAACTGCGTATTTCTGTCACACTCTTGGGTGCAGGCCACTGGTTAATTGCATCTACTTTTGTCGGATCTACAGCAATACCTTCCTGGGATACAACATGTCCGAGGAAATGTACTCTGTCCAGCCAAAATTCACATTTTGAGAATTTGGCATACAGTTGATGCTTCCGTATCGTATTCAGCACTATCCTCAGATGCTTCTTGTGCTCTTCATGACTCTTCGAGTATATAAGAATGTCATCAATGAATACAATGACAAACTTATCCAGATACTCTTTAAAAATTCTATTCATCAAATCCATGAATGCTGCTGGCGCATTTGTCAATCCGAATGGCATCACAAGGAACTCGTAGTGACCGTAACGAGTCCTAAACGCCGTCTTAGGAATATCACTCTCTTTAATTCTCAGTTGGTGATATCCTGATCGTAAGTCGATCTTGGAAAATACCGCTGCGCCTTTTAACTGGTCGAATAGGTCATCAATTCTAGGTAACGGATACCTATTTTTGATCGTAACCTTATTCAACTCCCGGTAATCAATGCACAGTCGGAATGTTCCATCTTTTTTCTTGACGAATAACACAGGTGCACCCCATGGAGAAAAACTCGGCCTGATGAATCCTTTATCCAAAAGCTCCTTTAATTGTACCTGCAGCTCCTTTAATTCCACTGGAGTCATGCGGTATGGTGCTTTGGAAATAGGTGCTGTTCCAGTCATCAACTCAATTTCAAACGAGATTTCTCTCTCTGGCGGTATCCCTGGTAACTCTTCTGGAAATACGTCAAGAAACTCATTAACCACAGGAACATCTTCGGTTGAAGCTTCTGTTCCTCTGCAGTATCCACCACATATGCCAGATATCCCATGCAACCACTGGCTATCAGCTTGGTTGCTCTCAGCGAACTGATCATCATCTTCCCGGGTCTTCGAGAAGTATCAACATACTCGAAACTCTCTTCTTCCTCGGGTTGGAAGACTATCTTTCGATTTCGGCAGTCGATCGTAGCTTGGTATTTCCCTAGGAAATCCATGCCTAAAATCACATCGTAATCCATGATCTCCATTACGATCAACTCAGCATATAGTTCCCTATTTGCCACATATACTGGTACATAGGGTAACCAGTAACTGGACAACAATACTTCCCCAGAGGGTAAAGCTGTCTTAAATACCCTTCCCATATTATCCTTAGGAAGTCCTATCTTGTCAGCAAATGCATAGGAAACAAATGAATGCGTAGCACCGGAATCGAATAGTACAGAGGCTACATGACTAGCGACAGGAAGCTGATCTGTCACCACGTTTGATGTTCCTGCCTCTGCATCTTCCTTGCTGTAGGCCATCACACGAGCATCCGCACGTGGTATACGCTCCTGGCGTTGCGGCCTCACTGGTGACTCTTCCACTCTGGCTTGAAGGGAATGAGCTTGTGGGCGTGTCTGGTGCGGTTGGGAAGTGCCTTGTCCACCCTGCCTATTTGGACAGTTCCTGGCGTAATGGCCTTCCTTTCCACATTCGTAACAAACAAGTGGCCCAAATCTGCATTGCCCAGAATGTCTCTTCCCGCATGTAGGGCAGTTTTGCACATTGGACTCTGCATTACCAGCTGTTCTCCGCTGCTGGTTTCGATTATTACCCTGGCGATTCCCAGAAAAATTCCCTTTTCTCTTATTTTGCTGGGATCCTTGACTGTTGCCCTGGCTTGGTTTCGCATTCTGACTAGGCTTGCTCGATTGACCAACTTGCATAGACTTCGCCAAAGCCCTCTCCTTCTTTTTAGCCTCCCAGTGTTTCTCTCTTTCTTCTTTCTGTCAAGCTACATGGAACTCAGCCCTGATGGCCCGACTCACACAATCGGCTACAGAAGTAGGTGGCACTAGTCCAGTGTCTACTAACGCAGCAATTTCTGGCCTGAACATCCCGATCATTTTCTGTATCTTTTCCCTCTCAATAGGGACTACATAAGGGCACAAACGGGATAGTTGATCGAACTTTCGGCAGACTTCGCTTACCGACATGTTCCCTTGTGTCAACTCTGAGAATTCTTTCTGTTGCTGTCTCAGAGATGCAGGGTCGTAATATTTCTGGTTAAATTCTTCCAGAAATTCCGCCCAACTCATGGTAGACATGTCTCTCCTCATTCGCACGGTGTCCCACCAAAACCGAGCATCTTTTCTCAGCATAAAAGACGCACATGCAACCTTCTCTCGGTCGGTTAGGTTCATGAACTCCATGATTACTTGTAATGACGACAACCAGTCTTCAGCCTCTAAGAGATTTGTAGACCCTTCAAATTCTGGCGGCCTCATACACCTGAATCTTTCATAGAGGGGTTCCAAATTCAATACTGGTTGTGGTTCAGGAGCTCTCTCATGTACTGCAGCTGGAGGAATAACCGGATCTACCTCAGCTTGTTGTTCTACTTGGGTACCCTCAGAGCCTTGCCTCTGTTCTAGTTCCTCTACCCGTCGCCTCAGATTCGCATTTTCTTGCATCTGGGCTTCTAACAAAGCTTGTATCTGATCCAGTCTCTCCATAACATCAGGACGTCGCTCTCGTCCCTCTGGTCGATTTCTCAAATCCACCATCTTGGCTATTGTCCTATTATGGCACAATAATTTACCGTTAGCTTTTCCATAACCGCATTCGTAAAATCATATCAATTTACGAAATTTAGGGTAATGTAAAGCCACATCATCGTAACACATCATCGTACAACATATAATCATTTTGGTATTTCATTCATAGCAAAACATTTATATGTCATACATAGGCATCACCAGTCATATATACATCGGCTGTTTATACAAAATGGCCATAAGTCTATACAAAAGAGCTTTTCTCTCTAAGCTACTTATGTACATATACACATCTACTGATCACTCGTTCCCTACATCTGGGACTAGAGGATATTCTTCTGGATCCTCATCATCATTGGTATCATCTGAGTCGTCACCACCCCTAGGTAATGTTCCCTGTCCTGAGTCATCACCTCGTGGTCTAGACGGTCCGGCCTCATGATCATTCATCATTCTTCTCGGCCCGAATATGAGTGCAAACATCTCATCTTGACCCAGCGTCTCTCGTCGACTCTGCGTCAGATGCTCGATCAGAATCTCTCTCTCAATCGCCCTGATCATTATCACGAACTCTTGGAGCATCGGAGGAAACGGCTTGATCACCCTCGGTCTCAGCTCCAAGGATAAGCCTTTCCAAAACAGCTCACAGCAGTTTGCTTCCGTGAGGTTAGGCAACGGACATCTCCTCCGAATGGTCTCCTCAAACCGTGCTGCGTAAGACATCACTGTCTCACCAGACAGCATGACCATCCTCTCGGTCTAGAGAATGTAATCCCTAACCTCATCAAATCCAGGGTACGCAGGTGCATCAGCCTCTCGTCTCTCTGGAGGTGCTGGAGCAGGTGCTGGATCCCTAGGTTGAAACTGATCAGCCAATCGCTGACAGAACTCAGCCCAACTGAATCCCAATAAAATCTCCTGGTCGCAATACTGCCAGAACACTCGAGCGTCTCCCTGAAACATACTGACAGCCAACTGGATCCACATATCTCGATCGATGTCACATATCACCATGATCCTCTCTACGGCATGGAGCCAGTCCTTGGTCTCCATCGACTGTCGTCCACCGTCGAACATAGGAGGACTGCTGGCCCTAAATGCCTGTACTGCCGTGCCGACACTCTCACCCCAATATGTTGGCGTCCACCAACAACTGGAATGTCCACTACCACCGGTGGATGAACTATCGGTCGTGGCTGTACAATATCTACTGGCGCTGGCACTGGTACAGGAGGTCTCTCGGGTACCGGGGGTCTAACTATCGGCCTTTGGGAAATGGGCGGCCTCACAATAGGTCTCGTCCATACCCGTAATACTCCTCTCGGTCGAGGTAGCGGTGGTCTCACATATGGAGGTCTGGTCATCGTGCTACCTATAAGATAATTATTTTCACATAAGAAAATAATTAACTGAACTTAAGTAAACTACTTACTTGGATAGCGGTGCAGGATGCGCAAAGTGTCAAATCGGGATATGGTCACACTGCTCTGATATACCCACTGTGACGGCAGTTGGTATTATAAACCACACCAACCGTAAACCCGCTCTGATACCAACTGTGGCAGCAGTTGGTATTATAAACTAGACCAATCTCAGACCTTGCTCTGATACCAACTGTGACGGCCCGCCCCTCGTAGAGATCATACAATACTATTACAGTTGAGCTTATCGCTAACTGCGATAGATTGTACTCTCGTGGGTCGCCGGCTTATCTCACTCTCTTTTAAAATCGTGTCGTTTTTGGGGAAAATTTTTTTTTTTTCTTTAAACATCATATGAAATCTTCTTCCACTATTTACTTTGTTGATAAGTACAAAGTAATATAAATAATACAGTACTTTTGTAAAATATATATATAATTACAAAAGAACTGTTTCTCCTTTTTTTTTTCTTCACTTTAACGCTCAGCGGCAAGACTCTGGCAGTACCATATCCCTCGCCCAGTTATCCCATTTGACACGCGCCATCCCGTTCGCATCCAGTCAAATAAGCTACTGAGCTGGTCGCTTACCTGCAACATTAGCAAAAATGGTGAGCTACAGGCTCAGCAAGTTCAAACATGCAAGAAATAAAATTTCTATGAATAGTACTATTCATCGTGAATAGTACCATTGACTACTATTCATACGTGAATAGTAACTTTGACCACACCACTGTATCACACTAGTACATCTACCGCGATGTTAGTGCTCTCACTAAACTGTCTTATGCTCAATTATGGCACAGTTTCAGTTTTAGGTCATTATCTTTAATTATGTTCTGGTTTTGAGCTCGGTTGGCAGTACCATTTAAGTGCGCATGACTGGGAGCGGTTCATTAGTGCTGACCTCCACAGCCTTGATCTCATAGCCCCGAAGGCAAAATTTTACATTGACTGGGAGCGGTACATCAGTGCTGACCTCCACAGCCTTAGTCTCGTAGCCCCGAAGGTAAAAATAGTACCTCCCTGTACGGAAGGCTGGTACGCCAGAAAGTGGTTTCATTACCGACTTTTTACACTTCTAACCCGGTGACTTCACATTGTCCCGTGGTTAGGAATGGTTCACATTTTAATTTTAGGTGAGTGAGTTTCATTAACCTCGCTCTAGTACCCGAAGCACAATTAACCATGTGTCCCATTCTTATAGTGCCCGTAGCACATTTCGTCTCTCTCTCTATTCTATCATAGTGCCCGTAGCACATATGTACCTAACTTATAGTTAGTACATTAAAGTTAGCACAATATTGCTATATGTTGCAGACAGGTAAATGTCTGAACTTACCTTATCAGACTGTTCCCTTTCTCTCTCTCGGATCTTGAATCGCCTTCCTTGTAGGCCGATTCTGGGATCCTACAGACAAAACTATGTCTGTTAATTTCTTTCCCATTTATAGCTTTTATTTTTCATTAAAAAGCTTAAATAAAACCTATTTATAACTTTTTAGGTTTTATTTATTATTTTCACCGTTTTCCCCTAACTTTTGTAAAATTACGATTTTGCCCCAATATTTTGGCAAAATTGCAGTTTTGCCCCTGACGGAATTTTATTGATCCAGACTGCATTTTTGGCTCTCAGGAACTTTTCTGACTCTTTTCTAATCATTACCGGGTTCGTTTCTATTTTATTTCCACTTTTTGCTTTCCCGGCCCTCGGGAAGCACTATTCCGACCCTTACGTCGGTTTAGCGATTTTCTATCGTTTCGGAGTCTCAAATGGACGTTTCACTAGTATTTAAAACGTTCATTTAGACTTTCCCGACCTAGGTCTCCGAGGCTCGGGTTTTCCGTTCCCGACTCGGACCTTTATTTTATTTCCAAAAACGCCCCCCCTCGGGGTCGGTTTTTCAATCTCACACGCGTTTTTCATTTTCAAGGGGACGGGTTACTATTCACGAACCACCCCTTAAATTTTTTCCTTATTCAATTTTTCCGTTAGGGACTCGGGTTTCCGTCCCGGCCCTAACTTTTATTTTAAATTCCTATTTTACCCCGAATGCTGTTTTCGAAATTTCGGCAGCATTTCGGCGTAAATTTAAGGCTTCCGGCGTTAGGTACGCCTCGAACCGTATGTACCTGCCACGTACTATACCACAAGCCTATTTTATGTAAAAGTTTTCCAAACTTTTACATAAAAGCCCACAAATTTTAAATTTCACATTATCACCCACATTACAAAATTTTTTTCACATTTTTACCCTTAATTTGGTTTCGGTTTTCACAACTAAACCGAACCAAATTTTGTCAAACTTTCACCACATTTTAGACCATTCAAATGTCACGTTTTAACACATTTTCAAGCCCATTTTCTTAGCATTTTCATGTGGCGGCCCGCCCCTTGTGGAGATCATACAATACTATTACAGTTGAGCTTTATCGCTAACTGCGATAGATTGTACTCTCATGGGTCGCCGGCTTATCTCTCTACTCTTTTTAAATCATGACGTTTTTGGGAAATTTTTTTTTTTTCATTTCATTTTTTTTTTTTAACATCATGTAAAACCTTTCCCACTATTTACTTTGTTGATAAGTACAAAGTAATATAAATAATACAGTACTTTCGTAAAATATATATAATTACAAAAAACTGTTTCCCCCTTTTTCCCTTCACTTTAACGCTCAGCGGCAAGACTCTGGCAGTACCATATCCCTCGCCCAGTTATCCCATTTGACACGCGCCATCCCGTCCGCATCCAGTCAAACAAGCTACTGAGCTGGTCGCTTACCTGCAACATTAGCAAAAATGGTGAGCTACAGGCTCAGTAAGTTCAAACATGCAAGAAATGAAATTTCTATGAATAGTAATATTCATCGTGAATAGTACCTTTGACTACTATTCATACGTGAATAGTAACTTTGACCACTATTCATGGTGAATAGTAAGTTTGACCACAACACTGTCTCACACTAGTACATCTACCGCGATGTTAGTGCTCTCACTAAACTGTCTTATGCTCAATTATGGCACAGTTTCAGTTTTAGGTCATTATCTTTAATTACGTTCTGGTTTTGAGCTCGGTTGGCAGTACCATTTAAGTGCGCATGACTGGGAGCGGTACATTAGTGCTGACCTCCACAGCCTTAATCTCATAGCCCCGAAGGCAAAATAGTACATTGACTGGGAGCGGTACATTAGTGCTGACCTCCACAGCCTTAGTCTCATAGCCCCGAAGGCAAAAATAGTACCTCCCTATACGGAAGGCTGGTACGCCAGAAAGTGGTTTCATTACCGACTTTTTAACCTTCTAACCCGGTGACGTCACATTGTCCCGTGGTTAGGAATGGTTCACATTTTAATTTTAGGTGAGTGAGTTTCATTAACTTCGCTCTAGTGCCCGAAGCACAATTAACCATGTGTCCCATTCTTATAGTGCCCGTAGCACATTTCGTCTCTCTCTCTATTCTATCATAGTGCCCGTAGCACATATGTACCTAACTTATAGTTAGTACATTAAGGTTAGCACAATATTGCTATATGTTGCAGACAGGTAAATGTCTGAACTTACCTTATCAGACTGTTCCCTTTCTCTCTCTTGGATCTTGAATCGCCTTCCTTGTAGGTCGATTTTGGGATCCTACAGACAAAACTATGTCTGTTAATTTCTTTCCCATTTATAGCTTTTATTTTTCATTAAAAAGCTTAAATAAAACCTATTTATAACTTTTTAGGTTTTATTTATTATTTTCACCGTTTTCCCCCAACTTTTGTAAAATTACGATTTTGCCCCAATATTTTGGCAAAATTGCATTTTTGCCCCTGACGGAATTTTATTGATCCAGACTGCATTTTTGGCTCTCAGGAACTTTTCTGACTCTTTTCTAGTCATTACCGGGTTCGTTTCTATTTTATTTCCACTTTTTGCTTTCCCGGCCCTCGGGAAGCACTATTCCGACTCTTACGTCGGTTTAGCGATTTTCTATTGTTTCGGAGTCTCAAATGGACGTTTTACTAGTATTTAAAACGTTCATCTAGACTTTCCCGACCTAGGTCTCCGAGGCTCGGGTTTTCCGTTCCCGACTCGGACCTTTATTTTATTTCCAAAAACGCCCCCCCCCGGGTCGGTTTTTCAATCTCACACGCGTTTTTTATTTTTAAGGGGACGGGTTACTATTCATGACCCACCCCTTAAATTTTTTCCTTATTCAATTTTTTTTTTCCGTTAGGGACTCGGGTTTCCGTCCCGGCCCTAACTTTTGTTTTAAATTCCCAATTTTACCTCGAATGCCGTTTTCGAAATTTCGGCAGCATTTCGGCGTAAATTTAAGGCTTCCGGCGTTAGGTACGCCTCGAACCGAATGTACCTACCACGTACTATACCACAAGCCTATTTTATGTAAAAGTTTTCCAAACTTTTACATAAAAGCCCACAATTTTCCAATTTCGCATTATCACCCACATTACAACATTTTTTTACAAATTTACCCTTAATTTGGTTTCGGTTTTCACAACAAAACCGAACCAAATTTTGTCAAACTTTTACCACATTTTAGGCCATTCAAATGTCACATTTTTAACACATTTTCAAGCCCATTTTCTTGGATTTTCAACCAAATTTCCTAGGGTTTTAACCCTTGTATAACCCACGGCCATTTAATGAAACACATGCCAAACATTTTTGTTTCATTCTTTCATTCACATTGCCACCATTTACACATTAATTTGCATGATTTCAATCAACCAAATATCACATAAACCAATGAAAATTTTTCTTCCAAACCATTAACAACCCACGGCCACCTTATGAATTTCACACAAGAAATTTTTTTCAAACTTTCCACAATGAAATACAAGCTTTGTTCTTCACAAAATTAAGCTTAGAAAGCATATTCACCATTAACCAAATTTTTTTCTCATTGGTTACCCAAGGTAACCCACGGATTTACCTTTGAAAAAAACCAACCAGAATTTGGTTTTTCTTTAATGAATTAGCATGGTTTTCTTCCTCAATACATCCTTAACAAAACCCAACATCAAATCCATGAAAAACAACCAAAAATTTCACATCTTTTTATCACTATTCATCCACGGATTTTGTGAAGAAAACCATGAAAAAAATCAAGTGCAAGGAAAGTTACCTTAATCAATTGCTTCCTTTGTCTTCAAGGAGTGTTTTGACACACTTTTTATGAAGAAATGTTGAAGAAAAAGCTTGGTTTCCCTTGGTCCCTCACGTAGCCACCATGGAAGGAAGTTAGAAAAATTTTCTTATGGCTTTTGCTTTGAAAATTGGCTTCGGCCAATATGTTCCAAGATTGCCGACTTGACCATGCAAGAAAGCCAATTAATTTGGCTCAAAACCAATCAAATTTCAACACCTTTCCAAGCCATTACTTTCCATAATTTTCAAAAATTAAAAATGGTATATTTTGGCCAAATCTTGGCCTTTAGATCAAAAGGTAGATGAATCATGGCCATCCATTCTACCAACCACCAAAATTCTTTCATTTATTAATCTTGAATTATGATGTTATAAATACTAAAGTGAAAGTTGACTTTGACTTTCACTATTCACATTAATTCGACTACTTTTTGACCGATGCCGGTTCGAGCCGAAATTTTCCTGAAATCGTCCCGGCATGTTCCTGAGGTCTCCTGTGCAGTCGGATCAATTTAATCTGCTTCCGTTTGATCAAAATCAATCCCGGAAGTTTACCGTCTTTTATTGGCTCGGTTAGGGTTTTTAATGCCGATTTTGGCACCGTTTCACCCGTTTCAACTCAGTGAATTTTTCCAACACTGAATTCTTACTCGTCAGTATTGTTAGAACATTTTCACATATTCTGAACAATATAAATACATTTATTTCACTCTTTAAACAGTACAAATTGTTATATACATATAATTGTACATTTTCGTCCGAGAATTGCCTGAATTTACCGGTTGTCACATTTCAACCAAATTCTTAGGGTTTTATGCACTTATAACCCACGGCCTTATTAATGAAAATCATGCTCAACATTTTTGTTTCATGCTTTCCATTTTAATTTCATCATTTGCATATTAAAATGCATAATTCCAATCAACCAAATACCACATAAAACCAAGCAAAATTTTCTTCCAAACCATTAACAACCCCACGGCCATTTAATGGAATTCACACCAAAAATTTTTTCAACTTTCCACAATGAAATACAAGCTTTATTCTTAACAAAATTAAGCTTAGAAAGCATATTAGCAATTAACCACAAAGTTTTCTCATTGGTTACCTAAGGTAACCCACGGATTTCCCCTTGAAAAACCAACCAAATTTCAGTTTTTCTTTACACAATTTGCATGGTTTTCTTACTTATTTCATCCTTAACAAAACCCAACATCAATTCAATGGAAAACAACCAAAAATTTTCCATCTTTCTATCACTATTCACCCATGGATTTTGTGAAGAAAAACCATGAAAAATTCAAGTGCAAGGGAAGTTACCTTAGTTAAATGCTTCCTTTGTCTTCAAGGAGTGTTTTGACACACTTTTTGTGAAGAAATATTGAAGAGAAAGCTTGGTTTCCCTTGGGTGGCTCACGTACATGCCATGGAAGATAACTTAGAATTTTTTTTCTCTTTGGTTTTGCTTTGAAATTTGGTTTCGGCCCTTATGTCCCAAGGTTGCCGACTTAACCATGCAAGAAAGCCAATTAATTTGGCTCTAAACCAATGACAATTTGACACCTTTCATGCCTAATTCTTTCCCCATTTTTCAAAAATTAAAAATGGAAATTTTTGGCCAAATCTTGGCCTTTAGATCAAAAGCTAAATGAATCATGGCCTTTCACTCCACCAACCACCATTTTCTTTCATTTATTAATCTAGATTTATGATGTCATAATTACTAAAGTGAAAGTTGACTTTGACTTTCACTATTCACATTAATTCGACTACTTTTTGACCGATGCCGGTTCGAGCCGAAATTTTCCTGAAATCGTCCCGGCGTGTTCCTGAGGTCTCCTGTGCAGTCGGATCAATTTAATCTGCTTCCGTTTGATCAAAATCAATCCCGGAAGTTTACCGTCTTTTATTGCTCCGGTTAGGGTTTTCAATGCCGATTTTGGCACCGTTTCACCCGTTTCAACTCAGTGAATTTTTCCAACACTGAATTCTTACTCGTCAGTATTGTTAGAACATTTTCACATATTCTAATCAATATAAATACATTTATTTCACTCTTTAAATAGTACAAATTATTATATACATACAATTGTACATTTTTCATCCGAGAACTACCTGAATTTCCCGGTTGTCACAGCTTCGGGTACTAGAGCGAGGTTAATGAAACTCACTCACCTAAAATTAAAATGTGAACCATTCCTAACCGCGGGGCAATATGAAATCACTGGGTTAGAATTTTAAAAAGTCGGTAATGAAACCACTTTTTGGCGTACCAGCCTTCCGTACAGGGAGTAAATTTTGCCTTCGAGGCTATGAGATTAAGGCTGTGGAGGTCAGCACTGATGTACCGCTCTCAGTCATGTACAATTTTGCCTTCGGGGCTATGAGATTAAATTTGTGGAGGTCAGCACTAATGTACCGCTCCTAGTCATGCGCACTTAAATGGTACTGCCAACCTGAGCTCAAAACTAGAACATAATAAAAGATAATTACCTAAAACTGAAACTATGCCATAATTGAGCATAAGACAGTTTCGTGAGGGTACTAACATCGCGGTAGATGTACTATTGATATACTGTGTGTGTGGTTAAACTTACTATTCATAATGAATAGTGGTCAAAGTTACTATTTATATATGAATAGCAGCCAATGGTACTATTAATTATGAATAGTACTATTTATAGAAATTTTATTTCTTGCATGTTTGAACTTACTGAGCCTGTAGCTCACCATTTTTGCTTATGTTGCAGGTAAGCGACCAGCTTCGTAGCTTTGTTTGACTGGATGGTGGACGGGATGGCGTGTGTCAAATGGGATAGAGGGCGAGGGATATGGTCCTGCCAGAGTCTTTCCGCTGAGCGATAAAAGAGAAGGAAAAAAAAGAAACAGTTCTTTTGTAATTATATATTTTACGAAAGTACTGTATTATGTAAATTACTTTGTACTTGCCAACAAAGTAAATAGTGGGAATGTTTTACATGATGTTTAAAAAAAAAAAAATTTCCCAAAAAACGTCATGAATTAAAGAGAAAGAGATTAACCGGCGACCCATGAGAGTACAATCTATCGCAGTTAGCGATAAAGCTAAACTGTAATAGTATTGTATGATCTCTACGAGGGGCGGCCCACCACAGTTGGTATCAGAGCGGGTTTACGGTTGGTGTAGTTTAGAATACCAACTGCTGTCACAGTTGGTATCAGAGCGGAATTACGGTTGGTTTAGTTTGGATTACCAACTGCTGTCACAGTTGGTATATCAGAGCAGAGTTGACCATATCCCGATTTGACACTTCGCGCATCCTGCACCGCTATCCAAGTAAGTAGTTTACTTAAGTTTAGTTAATTATTTTCTTATACGAAAATAATTATCTTATTGGTAGCAAGATGACCAGACCTCCTTATGTGAGACCACCGCTACCACGACCAAGAGGGGTATTACAGGTATGGACGAGACCTATTGTGAGGCCGTCTATTTCCCAACGACTAGTAATTAGACCCCCGGTGCCCGAGAGACCTCCAGCACCAGTACCAGCACCAGCACCAGCACCAGTAGATGTAGTACAGCCACGACCGATACTTCATCCACCAGTAGTAGTGGACATTCCAGTTGTTGGTGGACGCCAACATATTGGGGTGAGAGTTTCAGCACGGGCAGTACAGGCATTCAGAGCCAGTAGTCCCCCTATGTTTGATGGTGGACGACAGTCGATGGAGACAAAGAACTGGCTCCATGTCATAGAGAGGATTATGGTGATGTGCAACATTGACCGAGATATGTAGATCCAGTTGGCCATCAATATGTTTCAGGGAGATGCTCGAGTATTTTGGGAGTATTGCGACCAGGAGATTTTATTAGGATTTAGTTGGGCTGAGTTCTGTCAGCGATTGGCTGATCAGTTTCCGCCTAGGGATCCGGCACCTGCTCCAGCACCTCCAGAGAGACGAGAGGTAGATACACCTGCGTACCCTGGATTCGATGAGGTTAGGGACTATATTCTCCAGACTGAGAGGATGGTCATGTTGTCTAGTGAGACAGTTATGTCTTACGCAACACGATTTGAGGAGACCATTAGGAGGAGATGTCCGTTGCCCAACCTCACTAAAGTAAACTGTTGTGAGCTTTTCTGGAGAGGTTTACCCATGGAGTTGAGACAGAGGGTGATTAAGCTATTTCCTCCTACGCTCCAAGAGTTTGTGGTGACGATCAGGACGATCGAGAGGGATATTTTGATTGAGCATCTGACGCAGAGTCGACGAGAGACGCTGGGTCAAGATGAGATGTTCGCACGCATCTTTGGCCCGAGAAGAATGATGAACGATCATGCGGCTGGACCGTCTAGACCACGAGGAGGTAATGACTCAGGACAGGGAGCATTGCCTAGGGGTGGTGACGATTCAGATGATCCAGATGACGATGAGGATCCAGAAGAATATCCTCTAGTCCCAGACACAGGGGATGTGTGACCAGTAGATGTATACATGTACATAAGTAGCTTAGAGAGAAAAGCTCTTTTGTATAGACTTGTGGCCAAGATGTATATGATGGTCGATGTATATATGACTGGTGATGGTTATGTACGATCTATAAACGTTTTGCTATGAATGAAATATCAAAATGATTATATGTTGTACGATGATGTGGCTTTACATTACCCTGAATTTCGTAAATTTATATGATCTTACGAATGTGGTTATGGAAAAGCTAACAGTGAATTGTTGTGCCATAATAGGATAATAGGCAAGATGGTGGATTTGTGAAATCAACCAGAGGGACGAGAACGACGTCCTAATTTTATGGAGAGATTAGATCAGATACAAGCCCTATTAAAAGCTCAGATGCAAGAAAATGCTAATCTGAGACAACGGGTAGAGGAGTTAGAATAGAGGCAAGGTTCTGAGGGTACCCAAGTAGAACAGGAAGCTGAGGTAGATCCGGTTATCCCTCCAGCTGCTGTACATGAGAGAGTTCCTGAACAGCAACCGGTATTAAATCTGGAACCCCTCTATGAAAGATTCAGGCGTATGAGGCCGCCAGAATTTGAAGGTTCTACTAATCCTCTAAAGGCTGAAGACTGGTTGCCATCCTTGCAAGTGATCATGGAATTCATGAACCTAACTGATCGAGAGAAGGTTACATGTGCGTCTTTTGTGTTGAGGAAAGATGCTCGTTTTTGGCGGGACACTGTACGAATGAGAAGAAATGTGTCTACCATGAGTTGGGTGGAATTTCTGGAAGAATTTAACCAGAAATATTATGACCCTGCATCTCTGAGACAACAACAGAAAGAGTTCTCAGAATTGACGCAGGGAAATATGTCGGTAAGCGAAGTTTGCCGAAAGTTCGACTAGTTATCCCGTTTATGTCCCTGTGTAGTCCCTACTGAGAGGGAGAAAATACAGAAAATGATCGGGATGTTCAGACCAGAAATTGCTGCATTGGTAGATACTGGTCAGGTACCACCTACTTCTATAGCAGATTGTATTAGTCAGGCCATCAGAGCTGAGTTTCACGTAGCCCGACAGAAAGAGGAAAGAGAAAAGCACTAGGAGGCCAAGAAAAAGGAGAGGGCATTGGCTAAGTCTACACAAGCTGGTCAATCGAGCAAGCCTAATAAGAATGCTAAACCAAGTCAGGGCAATAATCAAGGATCCCAGCAAAACAAGAGGAAAGGCAATTTTTCTAGAAATCGCCAGGGAAATAATCGAAACCAGCAGCGAAGAACAGCTGGTAATGTGGAATCCAATGTACAAAATTATCCTACATGCTGGAAAAGACATTCCAGGCAATGCAGATTTGGGCCACTTGTTTGCTATGAATGTGGAAAGGAAGGCCATTATTCCAGGAACTGTCCAAACAATAGGCAGGGTGGACAAGGCACTTCCCAACCGCACACGACACGCCCACAAGCTCAAACCCTTCAGGCTAGAGTTGAAGAGTCTCCAGTAAGGCCGCAATGCCAGGAGCGTGTGCCACGTGCTGATGCTCATGTGATGGCCTACAGCAAAGAGGATACAGAGGCAGGAACATCGAATGTGGTGACAGGTCAGCTTCCTGTCGCTAGTCATGTAGCCTCTGTACTATTCGATTCCAGTGCTACGCATTCTTTTGTTTCCTATGCATTTGCTGACAAGATAGGACTTCCTAAGGACTATATGGGAAGAGTATTTAAGACAGCCTTACCCTCTGGGGAAGTATTATTGTCCAATTACTGGCTACCTCATGTACCAGTATATGTGGCAAATAGGGAGCTATATACGGAGTTGATCGTAATAAAGATCATGGATTACGATGTGATTCTAGGCATGGATTTCCTAGGGAAATATCAAGCTACGATCGACTGCCGAAATCGAAAGATAGTATTTCAACCCGAGGAAGAAGAGAGTTTTGAATATGTTGATACTTCTCGAAAACCCGGGAAGATGTTGATCAGTTCGTTGAGAGCAAGCAAGCTGATAGCCGGTGGTTGCATGGGATATCTGGCATATGTGGAGTGACACCCCGTGCCCTCAGCGGCCCGGACCGTCACTGTAAACTCTATTACTTGCTTCTTTAGCTTTTACTTATACTTCTTCTATAAAACCGATACTTAAACTTGTTGAATTTAATACCATAAATTCAGAGGGATTTTTTTTAATATACGCGTACGTATTTACTATTCACATACGTATACTATTAAAATACGGAATTTGAAAAACATAAAGGTTTCAATTATACATACACAATTATATACTTGTTTATCTGATTACTATTCACCAGATACTATTTAAATATACTACTCATACATATACTGTTTACTGTTCCAAAATACCGTTTAACCTTTACTTTTCAAAATATTATTTAACTGTCACCATTCAAATAGTATTTACTCATACTGTGCGGAAGAATACTCGGGGTGTATCCATAACCTCATCCTCACATCCGCCTCCGCCACCATCATCGTCCCTTGATGTTTACGCTATAGGATGCTTACCTACAGCATGAACACACTCTGTGAGCTTTACGCCCAGTAAGTACAACATGTTAACCGTAAAACATGTTTAAAACAAAGCACATACTTAAAATCATAAGCATGACATATATCACTTAATAAATCACATACCATATAAGCATATCACATATCAGCTCACATATCATGTCATCACATAACATGTCATAACACTGAATATAAAACTTCACATACTTTATGCATGACAGAAGCATCGTGTACTGTATGCACTCTGCTGAAAAAAAAAGCATAGCAAACTATAACTAATGCATGATCCGGTTATATTCATTTATGCTTCAAACTTCTCTTTTCTTTTCTTGTCTATTTAGGGCCCATGTGTCAGTACCGTGTGCGCGCAGACCAACGGTAACTCCCGAGGTCAACTAATGCCGAAGAGCCATCAACTGATGCTCAACTTTTGGCCTTAACTTTCTTTAATTGGAAACCCCTTTGACTGAAGGAGCCGGTACGACACACCTATTTATTTCCATCTTGTTTAACTGTTCTAGCCATACGCTTCTCTAAGCTGTCCCCAATCATATGCGGTAGGGATCTATGGCTTCTAACTTGTTCTTTCATCAATCTACTCGATTGTGAAACTATATGCTCTTATGTATGCTGTGCAGCATCGTGTGCAAGATACATACTTAAAGTACTGGAAAAGCATCATTTTAAATTCATTTTATCCATGCTGTAGGTGGAGTTGTACTTACCTGTCATCAAACAGTTTATACTCTCGCCTTCGTCACAATACAGGTACCTCCCTGTAATCATAATACATTTCGTTAACATTTACTCTTAGGTCACTGTGGTCATTAGTGACTAATAAAAACTCTATCGTTAGTGATACCGATCCTTGTCGGTACTAATTGCCATCTTCTTAAGAATTTGATTTTCTAATCATTGTTAATTAAATTATTTACCCAATAAATTAATTAACATCACTCTTAGTCACTCTATCGTTAGGAACTAATAAACTTATCGTTGTGTGGTACCGATGCCTATCGGTACCCAACTGCTCTACTTTGGGAAATTTGATATCTAATTTTTAATCGCTCTTAATTAATTTGTCTACTTGACAAATTAATCACTGTCCCGTTCAGACTCGGTCCTTGACTGGCTAACCGACCAGTCAACTGACCAACTACCTCGTGTATGATCATTTAGCTTGTCGGGTTACCGTTACCGATGTAATCGCCCCAAATTTTATACTTAGATCACACCCATCCCTCGGGTGGCACTATTCCGATCTAGGGGGCGTTTTCTTACATTTCGAGATTTCTAATTGGGCGGTTCACTAATCCTGTAAACGTCCGTCCTTCTTTCCCGGGCCTAGGTCATCGAGGGGGCTCGGGTTTCCATCCCGATCACATTTTCACCCCTCGTTTCCTAAAACACCCCTTTGTGCCGTTTTAGAAATTTCGGCAGCATTTCCACTTAATTTTTGGGTTTCCGGCATTTAGGAAACGCCTCAAAACCATCTAACCTATTTTAACCTGCCACGTACTAAACCAGAGGCCTAATTTTTACGTAAAAGCTCCGCTTTTTACGTAAAAATATTCACATTTCCTCACATTCTCTTTTTCGACATTTCATCCCTTTTTCTTGCAATTCCTCAAGTCAGTAAACCATAATTCATACATAATTATTTCTAATAATAAATTGAAGAATCAAGGGATCAAAACCACTACCAAAATCATTCCCGTCGGTGGTCGGGTGAACCATTCGATCTCGATCGCACAATCTTTGAATCATCGTTCTCCACTTTTGAAACTTCGGTTTGCAAATCCGATGCTGCGGATGTGTCCAGAACGTCAAAAATAGGCCAACGGGCCATTCTTCAATTTTCGGTCTTCGGGTCGCCGTTGACCGGCGTTGACCGTCGTTGACCAGCGTTGACCGCCGTTGACCGGTATTGACCGGCGTTGACCACGGCGGCAATGGGAGTGGCGACCACCATCTTGAAGAGCTCGACGAGAGGAACCCATTGGTGGTGTCAATTTCACCAATCGAGGCTCCTATCACCGGAAATCGATCCTCGAAAAGTAGGCGACGGCGGCGGTGTTGGATCTTCATTTTCCGGCGTTGTTGCCCAAAATTGATTTAGGGCTTTTGATCTACGTGTTTTTCTGAGCATTTTGATACCGACCTTGCAACTCAACTCCGTCGGAATAGTGAGATTCGACGGTGGCGATGGCAACGGCGACGGCGAACCTTGGGCGGTGCGATCCGGCGGCTGCTGACGTGAAATGAAGCCTGGGTTTTATTCTACTCTTCACCACGAATCCATTGGGATTGGAATCGCGGCATTTGGATGTCGGACGGTGGAGAAATCACAGTTTGAAAAATTCGGCCACCGGCGGCTTTAGGTGGCGCGTGCGGCGTTCCCTGACGTCGGTTCCGTCGACTCGGCACACCGTTGGACTCAGCTCGTCGAGAGCTTTCCAATGGTGCCTACGGTGTCGAAAACGGAGGCCGGATTCGATGGTCGGCCACTGTTCATCTTCGTGTGGTGTGGGGGAGAAAAAGATAGGAAAAAAAATAATGGGGGCCCTTTTTACAAAAATCTAAAAATTTCGATCCCTTTATACTAATTTTTTTGAAAAATTTTAAGATAGGCTATACTGACTAATTTGGGCGTGCTGAACCCAAATATATCAGTTTTATCTTCATCCGAGGTCGTCTCGACCAGTTTCCCGATACTGCATGGTTCCCGGTCAAAAATTACTTTTTGTGCTCAAATGACTAATTTGAGCATTCTAATTCCAAATATATCAATTTTATATCAAGAAAAGGTCATCTTGACCAATTTCTTGATACTATGGTTAGGCCTACACTGTGTTGACACTACGCACGCATAACGAGGCGTTTTCGCGTGAAATTTCAAACACAGTCTCCCTTGACTAATTTGGACGTGCTGATTTCAAATTTATCAGTTTTACATCCATCTGAGGTCTTCTAGACCAGTTTTCGGGATCTATATGATCCCGTCTCGAAAAACGTGTCAGGTGCCCGATTGACTAATTTGGGCATCCTGAGTCTAAATATATCAGTTTCGGGGGGAGAAAAGGTCGTCTTGACCCTTATCCCGATACTGCGTATATTTTAAACAAAATCTACATTTTGTACTCACTTGACCAGATTAAACCTGCTGACTATTAATATGTCAATTTTATGCCAGATTAAGGCCGTCTTGACCACTAACCTAACACTGCGTTCTCACTATTCACTAATCACTATTCATTGTTCCTTATCTAACTGACTAATCTAAGCGTTCTGACTCCGATTTTGTCAGTCTCTGGGTGAGAAGAGGTCATCTAGACCACTTTTCTCGATACTGTACATCTATTAGGGCAATTATCACTACTGCGCTCAGATGACCAGTCTGAGCGTACTGATGACTAGCTCATCAGTTTTGTATCATGAAATGGTCGTCTAGACCGGTTTCTTGATATTGCGTGTCTCAACGCATACTCACATAATAGGGTGGACCGATTTCACTGTCGATTACCCCTTTTACTGCATGAATAGTAATTAAACGTTACTATTCCTGTTTAATTCATTCAACTGAAAAGCACACTGTGCTTATTAACTTAATTACATTATTACATAGTAATTAATTTTCATAATTCATGAGAGTCATTACAGTGGCTCTCGGCTCATTACACAGCGTTCTACACGGACTCTTACGCGTGCGTGTGCAACGCAACACGGGCGTGTACATTTCAGGCACAGACATGTACAAGTTGAGGCTACTCAACACGACCATGTCTTTGAAATACATTCATCTATCTGAGCGGTACACAGCCTCTTACACGATCATGTACTTGACCGTGTTACACTACACGACTATGTACACTCACACAGCTATTAATAGATACACAGTCCGAATGGCACACGGTCACTCACACGGTTGTGTACCTGACCATATTACTTAAATTGTCCTAAAAGACATTAAATTATGTCCATTTTATTCCTTAATGACTTATTACATGGTAAGTATGTGTCATGAAAATGGCAGTCATTACAACCTAACCCCCTTACAAAATTTTCGTCCTCGAAAATTAGAATAATTCCAGGAAGTCTCTTCTCATGTCTTCTTCCCATTCTCATGTGGCTTCCTCAACACGATGATTCCGCCACAACACTTTTACTAGTAGTATACTTTATTCCTAAGTACCTGTGGCGGCCCGCCCCTTGTGGAGATCATACAATACTATTACAGTTGAGCTTTATCGCTAACTGTGATAGATTGTACTCTCATGGGTCGCCGGCTTATCTCTCTCCTCTTTTTAAATCATGACGTTTTTGGGAAAAAAAAATTTTTTTTCTTTAAACATCATATAAAATCTTTTTCCACTATTTACTTTGTTGATAGGTACAAAGTAATATAAATAATACAGTGCTTTTGTAAAATATATATAATTACAAAAGAACTGTTTCCCCTTTTTTTTTTTCCTTCACTTTAACGCTCAGCGGCAAGACTCTGGCAGTACCATATCCCTCGCCCAGTTTTCCCATTTGACACGCGTCATCCCGTCCGCATCCAGTCAATTAAGCTACTGAACTGGTCGCTTACCTGCAACATTAGCAAAAATGGTGAGCTACAGGCTCAGTAAGTTCAAACATGCAAGAAATAAAATTTCTATGAATAAAACTATTCATCATGAATAGTACCTTTGACCACTATTCATACGTAAATAGTAACTTTGACCACACCACTGTATCACACTAGTACATCTACCGCGATGTTAGTGTTCTCACTAAACTGTCTTATGCTCAATTATGGCACAGTTTCAGTTTTAGGTCATTATCTTTGATTACGTTCTGGTTTTGAGCTCAAGTTGGCAGTACCATTTAAGTGTGCATGACTGGGAGCCGTACATTAGTGCTGACCTCCACAGCCTTAATCTCATAGCTCCGAAGGCAAAAATTTTACATGACTGGGAGCGGTACATAAGTGCTGACCTCCACAGCCTTATCTCATAGCCCCAAAGGCAAAATAGTACCTCCTTGTACGGAAGGCTGGTAAGCCAGAAAGTGGTTTCATTACCGACTTTTTAACATTCTAACCCGGTGACTTCCCATTGTCCCATGGTTAGGAATGGTTCACATTTTAATTTTAGGTGAGTGAGTTTTATTAACCTCGCTCTAGTGCCCGAAGCACAATTAACCATGTGTCCCATTCTTATAGTGCCCGTAGCACATTTCGTCTCCCTCTCTATTCTATCATAGTGCCCGTAGCACATATGTACCTAACTTATAGTTAGTACATTAAAGTTAGCACAATATTGCTATATGTTGCAGACAGGTAAATGTCTGAACTTACCTTATCAGACTGTTCCCTTTCTCTCTCTTGGATCTTGAATCACCTTCCTTGTAGGCCGATTTTGGGATCCTACAGACAAAACTATGTCTGTTAATTTCTTTCCCATTTATAGCTTTTATTTTTCATTAAAAAGCTTAAATAAAACCTATTTATAACTTTTTAGGTTTTATTTATTATTTTCACCGTTTTCCCCCAACTTTTGCAAAATTACGATTTTGCCCCAATATTTTGGCAAAATTGCAGTTTTGCCCCTGACGGAATTTTATTGATCCAGACTGCATTTTTGGCTCTCAGGAACTTTTCTGATTTTTTTTCTAATCATTACCGGGTTCGTTTTTATTTTATTTCCACTTTTTGCTATCCCGGCCCTCGGGAAGCACTATTCCGACCCTTACGTCGGTTTAGCGATTTTCTATCGTTTCGGAGTCTCAAATGGACGTTTCACTAGTATTTAAAACGTTCATCTAGACTTTCCTGACCTAGGTCTCCGAGGCTCGGGTTTTCCGTTCCCGACTCGGACCTTTATTTCATTTCCAAAAACGCCCCCCCCCTCGGGGTCGGTTTTTCAATCTCACTCACGTTTTTCATTTTTAAGGGGACGGGTTACTATTCACGACCCACCCCTTAAATTTTCCTTATTCACTTTTCCGTTAGGGACTCCGGTTTCCCTCCCGGCCCTAACTTTTATTTTAAATTCCTATTTTACCCCGAATGCCGTTTTTTTGAAATTTCGGCAGCAGTTCGGCGTAAATTTAAGGCTTCCGGCGTTAGGTAAGCCTCGAACCGTATGTACCTGCCACGTACTATACCACAAGCCTATTTTATGTAAAAGTTTTCCAAACTTTTACATAAAAGCCCACAAATTTCAAATTTCACATTATCACCCACATTACAAAATTTTTTCACATTTTTACCCTTAATTTGGTTTCGGTTTTCACAACCAAACCGAACCAAATTTTGTCAAACTTTCACCACATTTTAGGCCATTCAAATGTCACGTTTTCAACACATTTTCAAGCCCATTTCCTTGTACTTTTCAACCAAATTCTTAGGGTTTTTTTAAACACTTAAAACCCACGGCCATTGAATTGAAAACATGCACACATTTTTGTTTTCATTCTTTCAATCACAATTCCATCATTTGCATATTAAAATGCATAATTCCAATCAACCAATTACCACATAAAACATGCAAAAATTTTCTTCCAAACCATTAACAACCCCATGGCCATTTAATGGAATTCACACAAGAAATTTTTTTCAAACTTTCCACAATGAAATACAAGCTTTGTTCTTCACAAATTTAAACTTGGAAAGCATATTACCAATTAACCACACACTTTTCTCATTGGTTACCTAAGGTAACCCACGGATTTTCCCTTGAAAAACCAACCAAATTTCAGTTTTTCTTTACACAATTTGCATGGTTTTCTTCCTTATTTCATCCTTAACAAAACCCAACATCAATTCAATGGAAAACAACCAAAAATTTTCCATCTTTCTATCACTATTCACCCACGGATTTTGTGAAGAAAAACATGAAAAATTCAAGTGCAAGGGAAGTTACCTTAGTCAATTGCTTCCTTTGTCTTCAATGAACACTTTGCCACTCTTTTTTGTGAAGAAAAATTGAAGAAAATCTTGGTTCTCCTTGGGTGGCTCACGTAGACACCATGGAAGAAAGCTTAGAAAATTTTTGTCTTAGTTTTGCTTTGAAAAAGTGTCTCGGCCATTTCATTCCCAAAGTTGCCGACTTATGCATGGAAGAAAGCCAATTAATTTGGCTCTAAACCAATCAAAATTTGACACCTTTCACACCATTTCTTTCCCCATTTTTCAAAAATTAAAAATGGAAATTTTTGGCCAAATCTTGGCCTTTAGATCAAAAGGTGATTAAATCATGGCCATTCATTCTACCAACCACCTTATTTCTTTCCATTTAATAAACTTGATTTATGATGTCATAAATGCAAAAGTGAAAGTTGACTTTGACTTTCACTATTCACATTAATTCGACTACTTTTTGACCGATGCCGGTTCGAGCCGAAATTTTCCTGAAATCGTCCCGGTGTGTTCCTGAGGTCTCCTGTGCAGTCGGATCAATTTAATTTGCTTCCGTTTGATCAAAATCAATCCCGGAAGTTTACCGTCTTTTATTGCTCTGGTTAGGGTTTTCAATGCCGATTTTGGCACCGTTTCACCCGTTTCAACTCAGTGAATTTTTCCAACACTGAATTCTTACTCGTCAGTATTGTTAGAACATTTTCATGTACTCTAAACAATATAAATACATTTATTTCACTCTTTAAATAGTACAAATTGTTATATACATACAATTGTACATTTTTCATCCGAGAACTGCCTGAATTTCCCGGTTGTCATAGTACCTTCTCCTCTCTGACTAGGATCCGCATGGGTCTCTCCTAGTACGTCGAATCAGCGTATACTACAATGGATTCTTGGCTAAGAACATGGGAGCTGTCTGGCACGTACTTCTTCAGCATCAAGATGTTATGCACTGTAGCTAACTCGGGAGGAAGCGTTAGTCTATAAGCCACCTTCCCGACTTTCTCTATTATCTCAAGGGTCCTATGTACCTAGGACTGAGCTTTCCTTTCTTTTCAATGCACATCACCCCTTTCATAGGTGTCGCTAATTGAAACTCGAGGGGTCTATGGCGCTTATCGTCGAAATTCTTCTGTCGACTGTGCGTTGTATCTTACGTTTTTCGTATCAGCTTCACGTCTGCCATGGTATTCTTGATGATGTCTGAGCTAACTAGTCGTTTCTCTCCAAACTCGTACTAATGAGCTAGAGATCTGCATTTCCTTCCACAATGTGTCTCGTACGGTGCCATTCCTATCTAGAAATGGTAGTTGCTGTTGTATGAGAACTCGCTCAATGGTAGCTTCTGATTCCAATTTCCTTTGAAGTCTAGGACGTAGGTCTCAATATGTCCTCTAACATCTGTATGGTCCTTTCAGACTAACTGTCGGTCTGAGGATGAAATGTTGTGCTGAACTCTCATTTGGACCGTAATGCGGCTTAAATGCTTTGCCAAAATCTGGAGGTAAAGCATCCACTACGATCTGAGACGATCGACTCTGGTACACCGTGCCGTTTCACAAACTGTGCCGCATGGATTCTGCTAGTCATTCCATCAAGTAGCTAACTTTCATTGCTAAAAAAAAAAATTAACTGATTTCATCAGTCTGTCTAAAATCACCCATATTGCGTCATTATCGTTTGACGTCTTCGGCAGTTCGACTATGAAATTCATCGTAATCTGGTCCTATTTCCACTCGGGTAGCTTAATTTTCTACGATTATCCTGCTGGGCGCTGGTGTTCTGCCTTAACCTTCTGACACGTAAGGTATCTAACAACGAACTCGACAATGTCATTCTTCATTTCAGGCCACCAAAAGCTTTCCTTCAGGTACTTGTACATCTTATTCGCCACCGAATGTACGGAATATGACGTCTCATAAGGTTCCAAAAGGATTCGCTTCTTGAGTTCTTCATCTTTCAGAACACACACTCTTTCTCTGTAGTAGAGTACGTCATCCTTAAGGATCTTAAACTCTGAACCCTTGTCCTTTATAGCTTCCTTTCTGGACTTGAGCAGGGACAAATCGAAACCTTGACCGATCTTGATCTCTTCTTGGAGCGTCGATTGGAGGGTCATGTCAGACAATCTCCCTATCAAAATCTTGATCTCGCTGTCCCATAGCTCCTTTGTAGCGCTCCTAACAAGGCACTAATATTCATATGCATAGTAATATGCTTCTGACTCTACGCATTGACCACTTTATTGGCTTTCTTCGGATGGTATAGGATCTCACGGTCGTAATCCTTACCAACTCTAGCCATCTACGCTGCCTCATGTTGAGCTCTTTCTGCGTGAAGATACATTTGAGACTCTAGTGGTCGATGTAAATCTCGCACGTGACTCCATACAGGTAGTGCCTCCATACTTTTATCGTAAAAACTATCGCTACTAGCTCCAGATCACGCATTGGGTAGCTTTTCTCAAGGTTTTTGAGTTGTCGTGAAGCATACGCGACTACTCTACCACTCTGCATCAACACAGTTTCCAACTTGGTTTTAGATGCGGCGCTTAAATCACAAAGCTTCCCTGACTAACATTTGAAATGGTCAGCATTGGAGTGCTTATGAGTCTTCATTTCAGCTCTTGAAAGCTTTCCTCACACTTGTCGATTCAGTTATACCTCTTTCCCTTCTTGGTGAGCGCTGTGAGCGAAGTAGCTAACTTTGAGTTGCCTTCGACTAAGTGTAGGTAACATCCTGTTAGTTTAAAGAAACTGTGAATTCCCGTTACGTTCCTCTGAGCTGGCCACGCGCTAACTACATCAATTTTCATCGGGTCCACAGATACTCCTTCCTTGGGGACTACGTGGCCTAAGAATGGACCTTCTCCAGCCAAAACTCGTACTTGGAGAACTTGGTGTATAACTAATGGTCCTGTTGCATGCACAAAATGATAAGTAAGTGCTCTTCGTGCTCTTCCTTCGTCTTAGAGTGTATAAGTATGTCATCGATGAACACAATGACAAACTTATCCAAATAGTCCTTGAACATGCGGTTCATCCGGGTCATGAAAGTTGCTGGTGCGTCCGTTAATCTGAGCGACATGAACAGAAACTCGTAATGTCCGTACCGCGTTTGAAAGGCTGTTTTGGGTACATCTTCTTTCCTGATTCGTAGTTGATGGTACCCTGAACGTAGATCGATCTTTGAGGATATTGCAGCATCTCAGAGCTAATCAAATAGATCGTCAACTCGCGGCAACAGATGCTTGTTCTTAATCGTAATCCTGTTCAACTCTCTGCAGTCGATGCACATTCTCAGTGGTCCATCTTTCTTCTTCACGAATGGTATGGGTGCTCTCCAGGGTGAATAGCTCTGTCGAATGAATCCTTTATCTGTTTAGTCCTTTAGCTGGGCTTGGAGCTCCTTTAGCTCTACAGGGCCCATTCCGTAGGGGGCCTCAAAGATGGGGCTGAATCTAGTAGACGTTCAGTCTCGAACGAGATCCCGCGCTCTGGTTGGAGTCCTACAAGATCTTCTGGAAATATCTCCATGAATTCCCTGACTATTGGTACGTTATCGGGTCCTATCTCTATTCCTTGAGTCTTATCTACTACGTATACTAGGAAGTCCGTGCATCCACTGGATAGCATCTCGCGAGCCTTCACTACTGATATCATCGTATTTGGTTGCTCTGGTGACAAACCCTTGTAGATGAACTTTTCACATCCGATTGGTTCGAAAACGATTTTCCACCTTCAACAGTTTATGACAACGTTGTGTCCTAAGTTTTTTTTTTTTGGCAGAATCTGATGATGCAACAAATGGGTGGCTCCAGAATCAAGTAGAACTAATGCATCAAAGTTGGCGATAGAAAGTTGACCTGTAACCATTGCAGAAGTTACAGCTTCAACGTCACTCCCCGTGTAAGCATAGATTCTCCCTTAGCTGTCTGAAGCTTTCAGTATACCTTGTGTGATTGAAGGGTCTTCGATCCTGGTCTGGTTGGTGTGAAGTTGATTATTCCCAGTGCGGGGTTGATTCTGTCGATTCTGCAGGTTGGAGTGGCAATTTTTTTTTGGCATTGTGGCCTTCCTTGCCACAGATGAAACAACCACTTGCTCTCTGCTTGCATTCTCCTGGGTGCCTCTTTCTGCATCTCGTGCACGTCGGGTATTGGCTGTCATTCATTCCTGGTCATCTCTATTCTGGGGAAATTCTTCTGTGAATCTTGATTGCCTTAATTCCCCTTTTCTCTTGTTGTTGTTATGGGAATGCCTACTATTCTGGCCGGTTCCCACATTCTGCTCTCTGTATTGTGACTCGGGGTTCTGCTTCTCCTGAGCCTGCTCGGCTTGCGTTTTCTCCTCCTTTCGTGCCTTAAAATTCTACTCCTTTCGCTCCTTATCATGAACTGACCAGTACTCAGCTCAGATAGTCTTGCTGACACATTTTGCTAGTGTCGCTGGTCCGTGGCTTCCGCTACAGACCTAAACTGTGATTTCCGTTCTGAACATCTTCAGCATTCGTCTGACTCTCTCCTTTTGGTCGGTACCAAATCTGGACAAAGTTGAGCCAACTGCTCAAACTTCTTGACTGCCTCCATAACAGTCATACTACCTTGGTGCAGGTTGTCGAACTCGTCTTACTGCACTACTAGTGCTTCCTCGTTGAAGTACATCTCCTTGAATTCCTCAATGAAATCGCTCCAGCTCATCTCTCTGATGTTCCTCCTAATGGTTACCATCTTCCACCACTAACGCACCTCATTGCGCAGGGTTAAGGGTGCGTACATCACTTTCTCTCTCTATCTATTAACCCTATAAAATCCAAGATTACTTGGATACCCGTTAGCCAATCATCGGCCTCTATAGGGTTGGTGATTCCTAAGAATTCTAACGCTTTCATGCGTCGAAATCTCTCATACAAGTAGCCTTCCCTAGGGATTGGCAAAAAAAACAATTGCTGTTATGAGAGTAGCCATTACTATAGGCGCTAGTGCCTCCTGGGCTGGAGGAGCTGCTTGTTCCCTCAGAGTTTCTGAGGCTCCTAGAGCCTCCTGTGCTAGCATCTTTACTGACTGTGGTGCCTGGAGTTGCTGGCCCAGCTATTCCCTAAGCTGGTTTAGCTCCGGTTACTAGTTCTCCATCATCTCTCGCATGGCTGCGATCTGTGCTATCAACTCATCCTCTCGGGATGTTGGGTTTAACCAAGCTCTCGTTCTTGCCATGTTTTCCTATGTTAACATATCGTACAGCGGAAAAGGAAAATATAAGTCTCTTAAATTCTGTACTTGGGACTCGTATCACATATCATTTTCTTTCTTACTTAACAATCTTACTTAAACATTATGGATATAAATATACACACTATATCCATCTTTCTTTCTCTCATACTGTGATGTTCAATACAATTGCCACATTGTATTGGGACATCGTCTGAGTGCTAGGATTCGTCCTACACTTTCTGTCATATCATACTCACACTTGTGGAAAAAAATTTATATCTGGCCCCTAGGGCAAAGCTTTACTACTTATCTCATAATATATTTCACATAATATATATACATATATTCAAGATTCTAGTTCAGTGGGAGTGACACACACTTCCCTTATACGATCCCAACAAGTACATTATGCTACAACTGACGGGGGAGAGCTACTGCTTCCCTCTATATTTTTTTCATAACTAACATTCCCGCAGAAGGGTTACTACTATTGGAAGGACAATCCTGATTCAGTATCAGGCATCTCCTCATCATCACTATCACTGAGTGGGAATTCCTCTGGGTTCTCCTCTTCTTCTCAACTGAAACGGACCTCGTCATCACTGGCTATGATGACTTGGGGTTCGTACATCCCCATCTATTTGTCATTACTAAAGCGGTCGGGGATCTCCTCTCCCTCATCGTTGGGATAGGCATCAGAAAGAGTCTTGTCATCTTCACTTCCATGGGGTGTTCGGGAGACATACGGGCTGGTTTGAGGTTCTCCATTGGTTCCCTATTGCCCTCGTGTACTTCTGGCTAGTGCTCGGCCATGAACTCTTCATCGGTCAGTTGGGGTACTGGTTCTGCTGGGTCACCCTCCATAATGGCGGCTGCTATAATACCTTGGGCTTGTGCAGGGTTCCCGGGGTTGAGCACTTTTCTCTCAGCGTTCACTATCTCCTTGATGAGGCTTGCTAGTCCTGCTTGATCGCTCTTCTAATTCTATTTGGCAAGTTCTCTTTCTCTCTTTAGGTCTTCTCCTGTCTTGATCCACTTTTGTCTCGGCATGTATTATAGAAGTCCATTTCGGTTTCTTGTAGCGAACAGCATACGTTAGAACTGTATCACCGGACATCAGCTGCAGTCTTTCAGTCCGATGAACAAATTCTCGTATATCCATAACTCTAGGGAACTTAGGCGGTTTCACTCCCAGCTTACCCATAAAGAAAAACTGAGGCTAATGCTGGACTCCTCTCAGAGATTGGCTCAATCGTGGTATGGCGAAACTCGACGCAGTTAAGAGCTCATCCTGGTCATAAGGATCCCGATACACACGAGAGTATCTTCCTGAGAGATATCAACAGCCAACAGGACTCAGTTATCCTGATCAATGGCGTACAATCAAGGAATCACTTTGATAACATGAAACCAGTCCTGACATTCTCATGGAGTGCAGGAGTACTGTTTGCCACTCAAAACTTAGTGGACAACTAGCCCTGAAGATCGGTACAACTCGGGCAGCAATCCATGTTCTTTCTCTGATCAGTTCTCTAGCACTGCACGGTCGTGATTTTTCGTATAATGATCTCAGCATCTTTTCATCTTGTCCTCGCCATCATAGATTTCGTCGTTTCATTACTATAAAATTTTATCTTCAATAGATAAACATTTACCGACTAAAAATAAAACTAACTTACTTGGACAGATGAGACAGGCATGCGGCGATGTGAGATAGGATGGCAGGAAACCGCTCTGATACCAACTGTGACGCCCCGTGGCCTCAGCGGCCCGGACCGTCACTATAAACTCTATTACTTGCTTCTTTAGCTTTTACTTATAATTCTTCTTTAAAACCGATACTTAAACTTGTTGAATTTAATACCATAAATTCAGAGGGATTTTTTTTTTAATATACGCGTACGTATTTACTATTCACATACGTATACTATTAAAATACGGAATTTGAAAAACATAAAGGTTTCAATTATACATACACAATTATATACTTGTTTATCTGATTACTATTCACCAGATACTATTTAAATATACTACTCATACATATATTGTTTACTGTTCCAAAATACCGTTTAACCTTTACTTTTCAAAATATTATTTAACTGTCACCATTCAAATAGTATTTACTCATACTGTGCGGAAGAATACTCGGGGTGTATCCATAACCTCATCCTCACATCCGCCTCAGCCACCATCATCGTCCCTTGATGTTTACGCTATAGGATGCTTACCTACAGTATGAACACACTCTCTGAGCTTTACGCCCAGTAAGTACAACATGTTAACCGTAAAACATGTTTAAAACATAGCATATACTTAAAATCATAAGCATGACATATATCACTTAATAAATCACATACCATATAAGCATATCACATATCAGCTCACATATCATGTCATCACATAACATGTCATAACACTGAATATAAAACTTCACATACTTTATGCATGACAGAAGCATCGTGTACTGTATGCACTCTATTGAAAAAAAAAAGCATAGCAAACTATAACTAACGCATGGTCTGGTTATGTTCATTTATGCTTCAAGCTTCTCTTTTCTTTTCTTGTCTATTTAGGGCCCATGTGTCAGTACCGTGTGCGCGCAGACCAACGGTAATGCCCGAGGTCAACTAATGCCGAAGAGCCATCAACTGATGCTCAACTTTTGGCCTTAACTTTCTTTAACTGGAAACCCCTTCGACTGAAGGAGCCGGTACGACACACCTATTTATTTCCATCTTGTTTAACTGTTCTAACCATACGCTTCTCTAAGCTGTTCCAGTTCCTATGCGGTAGGGATCTATGGCTTCTAACTTGTTCTTTCATCAATCTACTCGATTGTGAAACTATATGCTCTTATGTATGCTGTGCAACATCGTGTGCAAGATACATACTTAAAGTACTGGAAAAGCATCATTTTAAATTCATTTTATCCATGCTGTAGGCAGAGTTGTACTTACCTGTCATCAGACAGTTTATACTCTCGCCTTTGTCACAATACAGGTACCTCCCTGTAATCATAATACATTTCGTTAACATTTACTCTTAGGTCACTGTGGTCATTAGTGACTAATAAAAACTCTATCGTTAGTGATACCGATCCTTGTCGGTACTAATTGCCATCTTCTTAAGAATTTGATTTTCTAATCATTGTTAATTAATTTATTTACCCAATAAATTAATTAACATCGCTCTTAGGTCACTCTATCGTGAGGAACTAATAAACTTATTGTTGTATGGTACCAATGCCTATCGGTACCCAACTGCTCTACTTTGGGAAATTTGATATCTAATTTTTAATCGCTCTTAATTAATTTGTCTACTTGACAAATTAATCACTGTCCCGTTCAGACTCGGTCCTTGACTGGCTAACCGACCAGTCAACTGACCAACTACCTCGTGTATGACCATTTAGCCTATCGAGTTACCGTTATCGATGTAACCGCCCCAAATTTTATACTTAGATCACACCCATCCCTTAGGTGGCACTATTCCGATCTAGGGGTCGTTTTCTTACATTTCGAGATTTCTAATTGGACGGTTCACTAATCCTGTAAACGTCCGTCCTTCTTTCCCGGACCTAGGTCATCGAGGGGGCTCAGGTTTCCATCCCGATCACATTTTCACCCCTCGTTTCCTAAAACACCCCTTTGTGCCGTTTTAGAAATTTCGGTAGCATTTCCGCTTAATTTTTGGGTTTCCGGCGTTTAGGAAACGCCTCAAAACCATCTAACCTATTCTAACCTGCCACGTACTAAACCAGAGGCCTAATTTTTACGTAAAAGCTCCGCTTTTTACGTAAAAATATTCACATTTCCTCACATTCTCTTTTACGTAAAAATATTCACATTTCCTCACATTCTCTTTTTCGACATTTCATCCCTTTTTCTTACAATTTCTCAAGTCAGTAAACCATAATTCATACATAATTATTTCTAATAATAAATTGAGGAATCAAGGGATCAAAACCACTACCAAAATCGTTCCCGTCGGCGGTCGGGTGAACCATTCGATCTCGATCGCACAATCTTTGAATCATTGTTCTCCACTTTTGAAACTCCAGTTTGCAAATCCGATGCCGCGGATGTGTCCGGAACGTAAAAAGTAGGCCAACGGGCCATTCTTCAATTTTCGGTCTCCGGGCCGCCGTTGACCGGCGTTGACCACGGCGGCGATGGGAGTGGCGACCACCATCTTGAAGAGCTAGATGAGAGGAACCCATTGGTGGTGTTAATTTCACCAATCGAGGCTCCTATCACCGGAAATCAGCCCTCGAAAAGTCAGCGATGGCGGCGGTGTTGGATCTTCATTTTCCGGCGTTGTTGCCCAAAATTGATTTGGGGCTTTTGATCTACGTGTTTTTCAGAGCATTTTGATACCGACCTTGCAACTCAACTCCGCCAGAATAGTGAGATTCGACGGTGGCGATGGCGACGGCGATGGCGAACCTTGGGCGGTGTGATCCGGTGGTTGTTGACGTGAAATGAAGCCTGAGTTTTGTTCTACTCTTCACCACGAATCCATTGGGACCGGAATCGTGGCATTTGGACGTCGGACGGTGGAGAAATCACGGTTTGAAAAATTCGGCCACCGGCGGCTTTAGGCGGCGCGTGCGGCGTTCCCCAACGTCGGTTCCGTCGACTCGGTACACCGTTGGACTCAGCTCGGCGAGAGCTTTCCAATGGTGCCGGCGGTGTCGAAAACGGAGGCCAAATTCGATGGTCGGTCACTGTTCATCTTCGTGTGGTGTGGGGGAGAAAAAGATAGGAAAAAAAATAATGGGGGCCCTTTTTACAAAAATCTAAAAATTTCGATCCCTTTATACTAATTTTTTTGAAAAATTTTAAGATAGGCTATACTGACTAATTTGGGTGTGCTGAACCCAAATATATCAGTTTTATCTTCATCTGAGGTCGTCTCGACCAGTTTCCCGATACTGCATGGTTCCCGGTCAAAAATTACTTTTTGTGCTCAAATGACTAATTTGAGCATTCTAATTCCAAATATATCAATTTTATATTAAGAAAAGGTCATCTTGACCAATTTCTTGATACTGTGGTTAGGCCTACACTGTGTTGACACTACGCACGCATAACGAGGCGTTTTCACGTGAAATTTCAAACACAGTCTCCCTTGACTAATTTGGACGTGCTGATTTCAAATTTATCAGTTTTACATCCATCTGAGGTCTTCTAGACTAGTTTTCGGGATCTATATGACCCATCTCGAAAAACGTGTCAGGTGCCCGATTGACTAATTTGGGCATCCTGAGTCTAAATATATCAGTTTCGGGGAGAGAAAAGGTCGTCTTGACCCTTATCCCGATACTGCATATCTTTTAAACAAAATCTACATTTTGTGCTCACTTGACCAGATTGAACCTGCTGACTATTAATATGTCAATTTTATGCCAGATTAAGGCTGTCTTGACCACTAACCTAACACTGCGTTTCTCACTAATCACTATTCACTATTCACTATCTAACTGATTAATCTGAGCGTTCTGACTCCGATTTTGTCAGTCTCTGGGCGAGAAGAGGTCATCTAGACCACTTTTCTCGATACTGTACATCTATTAGGGCAATTATCACTACTGCACTCAGATGATCAGTCTGAGCGTACTGATGACTAGCTCATCAGTTTTGTATCATGAAATGGTCGTCTAGACCGGTTTCTTGATATTGCGTGTCTTAACGCATACTCACATAATAGGGTGGACCGATTTCACTGTCGATTACCCCTTTCACCGCATGAATAGTAATTAAACGTTACTATTCCTGTTTAATTCATTCAACTGAAAAGCACACTGTGCTTATTAACTTAATTACATTATTACATAGTAATTAATTTTCATAATTCATGAGAGTCATTACAGTGGCTCTCGGCTCATTACACAGCGTTCTACATGGACTCTTACGCGTACGTGTGCAACGCAACACGGGCGTGTACATTTCAGACACAGACATGTACTAGTTGAGACTACTCAACACGACCATGTCTTTGAAATACATTCATCTATCTGAGCAGTACACAGCCTCTTACACGATCGTGTAATTGACTGTGTTACACTACACGACTATGTACACTCACACGGCTATTAATAGATACACAGTCTGAATGGCACACGGTCACTCACACGGCTGTGTACCTGACCATGTTACTTAAATTGTACTAAAAGACATTAAATTATGTCCATTTTATTCCTTAATGACTTATTACATGGTAAGTAGGTGTCATGAAAATGGCAGTCATTACATGTGGTGGATCCTACAGAGGAATAGAAGCTTCAACCTGAAGATGTTCCTGTTGTTAGTGAATTTCTTGATGTATTTCTGGAAGAGTTACCAGGGATACCTCCAAAGAGAGAAATCTCGTTCGAAATTGAGTTGATGCCTGGAACGGCACCTATTTCCAAAGCACCATACCGCATGGCTCCAGTGGAGTTAAAGGAGCTGCATGAACAATTAAAAGAGCTTTTGGACAAGGGATTTATCAGACCGAGTTATTCTCCGTGGGGTGCACCTGTGTTGTTCGTCAAGAAAAAGGATGGAACATTCCGTTTGTGCATTGATTACCGGGAGTTGAATAAGGTTACGATCAAAAATAGGTATCCGTTACCTAGAATTGATGACCTATTCGACCAGTTAAAAGGCACAGCGATATTTTCCAAGATCGACTTACGATCAGGATATCACCAGCTGAGAATTAAAGGAAGTGATATTCCTAAGACGGCGTTTAGGACTCGTTATGGTCACTACGAGTTTCTTGTAATGCCATTTGGATTAACAAATGCACCGGCAGTATCCATGGATTTAATGAACAGAATTTTTAAAGAGTATTTGGATAAGTTTGTCATTGTATTCATTGATGACATTCTTATATTCTTAAAGACTCATGAGGAGCACAAGGAGCATCTGAGGATCGTGCTGAATACGATAAGGAAGCATCAACTGTATGCCAAATTCTCAAAATGCGAGTTTTGGCTGGATAGAGTATATTTCCTCGAATATGTTGTATCCCAGGAATCCCAGGAAGGTATTGCTATAGATCCGATGAAAGTAGATGCAATTAACCAGTGGCCTGCACCCAAGAGTGTGACGGAAATATGCAGTTTCTTGGGGCTAGATGGTTATTATCGACGATTTGTAGAGGGATTCGCGCGATTAACTGCACCTCTTACTGCTCTTACACGCAAGGAAAGGAAGTATGAGTGGACTATGGAATGCGAAAGAAGCTTCCAGGAGTTAAAGAGACGGCTGACAAGCGCACCAATCCTTACGCTTCCCACCGAAGGGGAGAAGTTTGTGATCTACAGTGATGCATCTAAAATAGGATTGGGAACAGTCCTGATGCAAGGCAGCAAGGTGATTGCCTACGCTTCCCGTCAATTAAAGGAGCATGAAAGGAATTACCTTACGCATGACCTTGAACTCGCTACAGTAGTGTTCGCACTTAAAATTTGGCAACACTATCTCTATGGAGCTCAGTGTCAGATTTTTACTGATCACCAAAGCTTGAAGTATTTCTTCACGCAAAAGGAGCGCAATATGCGGCAAAGAAGATGGTTGGAACTGGTGAAGGATTATGATTGCGAAATCCTATACCATCCAGGGAAGGCCAACTGTGTAGCGGATGCTTTAAGTAGAAAGTCTACCATATCGCACCAGCTACCGATAAAAAGGCTTCCGAAGCCATTGCAGCAAGAGATAAATTCTTTGAACTTGGAGCTGATATCTGGAAGATTGGATGCACTCCAAGTGGAATCATCGTTGTTTGAGGACATAAAGGAAGCTCAAAGATGAGATCCAAGAATGACAAGTTCTCAAGAAGGAATTTCCAAGGATGGAATGATCTGTTATCAAGGAAGGATAAATGTTCCAGCTGATGAGGAACTTAGAAGACGGATCATGTCAGAAGCCCATGAGTGTGAGCGACCCCTCTAGCTTAGGTCGTCCACCTTATCTTGCTTGCTTTCTTTATTCTTTGCTTATTCTTAGTTAGCTTGCTTGTCTTTATAACGTTGTTCTTCTTGGGGGTTTAAAAGATTTGTTCTTGAAAAACTAGGAATATTTTTTTTTTTTAAACTTGACTGAATAAAACTATTAATTCTTTGAAATCGTGTATACATAAATATATACGTACTACTTAATAATTTTTTTCCAAAATATATTTTGCGGTCTCGTTACTTTAAAGTACGTAAAAATAAAAACATACTTTTAAGTTGTTTCACTATTTTCCATACTACACTCTTGTCTTATCTTTATACATATATGTCACTATTACACTTTCTTTCTTTTTCACTTTAATTACAGCGGAACTCTGCAAAACGGAACCATAACCTGTCCATGACATCGCTGGGATCTGCCTGCCAGTCCGCTACTCTTGTTTCATATTGCTGGTTGCTTACCTTTATTACCTACACCACGAATAGACTAATGAGCTAAAGCTCAGTAAGTACAAACGTACAAGTAAATAAGCTGAATACACCACACTTAGGGTTAGTCAACTTATGACCAGTTATTTTCTTACTCCTATGCTTTACTTATTCTTTCTATTCTATTTCTTTCTTTTCTTTGCTTTACTTTATCTTGCTTAATCTTTCACTTATGGGCCCGTGGTTGGACGTACCTAGTGCGCGCAGACCAATAGAGGATCAGGGGAGCGACCCACCAATCAACCCTAAGGTCATTTCTGGACTACTACCTATAGGCAGCAAGTCAAGCCATCAACTACCTCATTATTAACGAGGCAGCGCCACACAACTGGGGTGGAGGCTATCTTTGAACCTCAAAACTAGAGAGGCCGGTACGCCAACCTTAACTTTTAAGTCTTATTATTTGACTTATCTTATTCCTCTTTTCTTTTTCTGATCTTGCTTAACTATTCTCGTGAACATGTTAGTATCATGTCACAAACTTAATAACTTAAATGTGTATATATATATAATACAACTCTATGGCAAGTCAATTCGTGAGTGGACAATTAAATGTCTGTACTTACGGCACTTGTGCTAGTGTAAACTTCTGTGGTCCGTCGAGCTCCTTTGCCCGTCTCTAGTTGAATTTCCTAAAGACATAATATCATCAGTTAATACTGTAGGAAAATAAATCGGTAAAAACGTATCAGAGTGGCGCAGCGGAACAATAAAAAATTTTTACATCGTTAAATATCTCATGATGCCATATACAATAAATCAACAACAATTAAAACTCATACCTCAAGGACGCCAATCTTGCAGGAGGAGAACGACCGGAGGCTTCAACCAACTAGCCTTTTCTACTATTCTCCAATTCCCGAATGGCTGAGTGTGTGGGCACTCTGAACCTCGATCGGTATGCTAGCACTGCTAGTCTTCTTCTGACCACCCAGATCTCTAAAGAACTTTATTGTCACGATGAGTTGTGCAACAATAAGCCTGCTCACCTGAGAGTCTGTGGTCTGAGAGAACTGGAGTGGCAGGACCTCTATTTATAGACCTGCATGAGGTGATTCTCTGAATTTGAATTGGACTAGGAAAAGATTTTCTCCCTTATCCATAACCAAAAAATCTGAATTTTCCAAGGGAGAATCTCCACAATAAAATTCGGTTTTCTTAGGATAAATCCAATCCAAATCTAAACAAGATTTTAACTAGAATTTTATCTCCCTTTTTCAACCAAAAAATCCGAAATTTCTAGGAGAAAATTTTCTCTAAATTTTCGGCCACTTTTAGGATAAGGAAGAATCAAAATTCCACTAGGATTTTCAAGCTTGAATCTTATCTCAACCTTATCCAAAAATAACCAAATTTCCTAGGAGAGATTCTCCAAATTTTCGGCCACTTTTCAGGGAAGGAGAGAATCCAAATTCAACTAGGATTGAAGCTTGAATTTTCCCTTGAATCTTATCCACAAAATCTGAATTTTTCATTGAGGATTATCCTCAAAATTTTCGTCCACTTTTGTTGGGATTTAGATTCAAAATTCAAGTAGGATTCTAACAAGATTATCCTCTCCAAATCCAACTCAAATTCGAATTTCAAACCTTGTGGATTTTCCACAACAAATTCTAATCCTACTTGGACTGTGATTCAAAATTTGAATTTCAAATTTCAAATTTCAAATTTAAATTTCAAATTCAAATTTCAAATTCGAATTTCAAATTCAAATTTCAAATTCAAATTTCAAATTTCAAAATTCAAATTTCAAATTTCAAATTCCACAAAACGGTTGTGTTTCATATTCTTGTTCTCATGGATAATTTTCTACAACTCCAATCCAATCTCAAATAAAATCATGGCAACTTTATTTGGAGTTCGAATAATTGTGTACTCTATTATCCAAAACAAAATCTGAATCCAACCGGAGAGTCTACCATCCTAATCCTGTGTCATCACCATCCATGCATAATAAACTAGCCAATAGCATACACAAATCAATTTGCCAAACGTTAAGGAATTATGTAGAGCTAGTAGAGGGACTTATTGGACATATATAATCGGGCTCTCGTGATTCCATATGATCATCATTCTGTACCGAACAACTCAATCATATGATCACTAGTTTCAGAGTCACACCACTATAAACCTGAAACTGAACTCCCAATTATATACCGTATTACGTAAGCCTGTGATGAGCTACTATCCAATGACCTTGTCATATATGCAAAACCCTCATATGATATCCATGATCAGCCTTAGGTCAAAGTCCGTTTAATCCTACTAATCAGGCTATCTTAAAGTTCCATTATACTACCGAATTAAGAAAATGATTATTCACCATATGTGAATAAGAAGTCATCCGCCCAGCAGACGACCCAAGGCCTTGTCCATTTTCACATTTAGTATAATGCCTTTAAGAGGATACCTTTAACTCCTCAGAGCTATGATTCCGATATCTGCAAACAAACCCTTCATCGTATACAAGTCATGCACCCAACGAACCGGTCTATAAGCTTACTACCTCTGAGACGCTTTAGCCATTGGAACATCAAAGTACACAAGTTATATACAAGAAGTAGTTCATTTACTCAGGATTAAGGTTATTGCACAATGAACGTCAAAAGCAGATTGATCCACTCATAGCGGACTACATAGATCAATCACGCTTTAGTCCCGGTCTAATATGTCACCACCGAGCAACATATCCATATCTCTACTTGGGAGTCCAGCTCCAGACAGTCAAGACAAACCGTCCCCTCTAAGGCTTTAGACAACATAATAGTCTTAACATGAGTTAGATGCTCGGTCTAACCCCATAGACTACAGACCATAGTTTAGACTGCTAACTTTAGAACATTGTCTTCTCGCATACAAAAGTCCATTGCATGCAACGTTCTAACAGTTTTAACACAAGCAGTTAGTGAGCCATATTTGCTTACATTTACTTTAACATGTAAATAGGACGAGGACAGATAGCAATGTAATGAATAACCTCAATGTATAATTTTATTATCCAGTTCAAAATGAATACATCAAAATGTCTCTAATACTTAGGGCATTTCCTAACAATCTCCCACTTGCCCTAAGCCAGCAGATGTGCCATGTTACGAATCCCCATCGCCTCTACATGCCTCTCAAAGCTTCTAGCCACCAAAGTCTTAGTAAAGGGATCAGCGATGTTGTCCTCGGACGCGAGCTTACATACATCCACTTGTCCTGTCTCCACATGCCCTCTAATAATATGATATCTCCGATCGATGTGCCTGGTCCTCTTGTGGTGCCGAGATTCCCTTGTGTTGGCAATAGCCCTTGTGTTATCACACTAAAGTGTGATAGGCTTGTCAACACTCGGAATGACCTCAAGGTCTCTAAAGAACTTGTGGAGCCAAACCGCTTCTTTAGATGCCTCAGCCGTAGCCACATACTCAGCCTCCATAGTAGAGTCAGCTGTGCAGGCCTACTTCACGCTCCTCCACACAATGGCGCCTCCTCTGAGTAAAAACACTGATCCAGATGTCGATTTCCTCGAATCCTTACAAGTCTGGAAGTCTGAGTCTGTAATGACCGCCATTTTCATGGCACCTACTTACCATGTAATAAGTCATTAAGGAATAAAATGGACATAATTTAATGTCTTTTAGCAAATTTAAGAAACATGGTCAAGTACACGACTGTGTAAGAGGCGGTGTACCGCTCAGATAGATGAATGTGTTTCAAAGACATGGCCGTGTTGAGTAGTCTCAACTAGTACACGCCCGTGTTCGAAATGTACACGCCCGTGTTGCGTTGCACACGCACGTGTAAGAGTCCGTGTAGAAGGTTGTGTAATGACTCTCATGAATTATGAAACTTAATTACTATGTAATGATGTAATTAAGTTAAAAAGCACAGTGTGCTTTTCAGTTGAATGAATTAAACAGGAATAGTAACGTTTAATTACTATTCATGCAGTGAAAGGGGTAATCGATAGTGAAATCGGTCCACCCTATTATGTGAGTATGCGTTGAGACACGCAATATCAAGAAACCGGTCTAGACGACTATTTCATGATACAGAACTGATGAGCTAATCATCAGTACGCTCAGACTGGTCATCTGAGCGCAGCAGTGATAATTGCCCTAATAGATGTACAGTATGGAGAAAAGTGGTCTAGATGACCTCTTCTCGCCCAGAGACTGATAAAATCGGAGTCAGAACGTTCAGATTAGTCAGTCAGATAGTGAATAGTGATTAGTGAACAGTGTGATACGCAGTGTCAGGTTAGTGGCCAAGACGGCCTTAATCTGACATAAAACTGATATATTAATAGTCAACAGGCTCAATCTGGTCAATTGAGCACAAAATGTAGATTTTTTTTTAAGGGATACGCAGTATCGGGATGAGGGTCAAGACGACCTTTTCTCACCCCGAAACTGATATATTTAGACTCAGGACGACCAAATTAGTCAATCGGGCACCTGACACGTTTTTCGAGATGGGGTCATACAGATCTCGAAAACTGGTCTAGAAGACCGCAGATGGACGTAAAACTGATAAATTTGAAATCAGCACGTCCAAATTAGTCAAGAGAGACTGTGTTTGAATTTTCACGCGAAAACGCCTCGTTATGCGTGCACAGTGTCAACATAGTGTAGGCCTAACCACAGTATCAAGAAATTGGTCAAGATGACCTTTTCTTGATATAAAACTGATATATTTGGAATCAGAATGCTCAAATTAGCCATTTGAGCACAAAAAGTAATTTTTGACCGGGAACCATGCAGTATCGGGAAACTGGTCGAGACGACATCGGATGAAGATAAAACTGATATATTTGGGTTCAGCACGCCCAAATTAGTCAGTATAGCCTATCTTAAAATTTTTCAAAAAAAAATAGTATAAAGGGGTCGAAATTTTTAGATTTTGCAAAAAGGGCCCCCATTATTATTTTTTTCCTATCTTTTTCTCCCCACACCACCCGTAGGTGAACAGTAACCATCAGTCGAATCCGACCTCCGTTTTCGACACCGCCGACACCATTGGAAAGCTCTCGACGAGCTGATTCCAACGGTGGGCCGAGTCGACCGAACCGACGCCGGAGCACGCCGCACGCGCCGCCCAAAGCCGCCGGTGGCTGAATTTTTCAAACCGCCGTATCTCCGCCGTCCAACGTCCAAATGCCACGATTCCGGTCCCAATGGATTCGTGGTGAAGAGTAGAACAAAACCCAGGCTTCATTTCACGTCAACAGTCGCTGGATCGCGCCGCCCAAGGTTCGCCGTCGCCGTCGCCATCGCCGCAGTCGAATCTCGCTATTCCGGCGGAGTTGAGTTGCAAGGTCGGTGTCAAAATGCTCAGAACAACACGTAGATCAAAAGCCCCAAATCAATTTTGCGTAACAACGCCGGAAAATGAAGATCCAACACCGCCGTTGTCGCCGACTTTTCGAGGGCCGATTTTTGGTGATAGGAGCCTCGATTGGTGAAATTGACACCACCAATGGGTTCCTCTCGTCGAGCTCTTCAAGATGGTGATCGCCACTCCCATCGCCGCCGTGGTCAACGCTAGTCAACGCCGGTCAACGCCGGTCAACAGCGACCCAGAGACCGAAAATTGAAGAATGGCCCGTTGGCCTATTTTCGACGTTCTGGACACATCCGCGGCATCGGATTTGCAAACCGGAGTTTCAAAAGTGAAGAACGACGATTCAAAGATTGTGCGGTCGAGACCGAACGGTTCGTCCGACCGTCGACGGGAACGATTTTGGTAGTGGTTTTGATCTCTTGATTCCTCAATTTATTATTAGAAATAATTATGTATAAATTATGGTTTACTGACTTGAGGAATTGTAAGAAAAAGGGATGAAATGTCGAAAAAGATAATGTGAGGAAATGTGAATATTTTTACGTAAAAAGCGGAGCTTTTACGTAAAAATTAGGCCTCTGGTTTAGTACGTGGCAGGTTAGAATAGGTTAGATGGTTTTGAGGCGTTTCCTCAACGCCGGAAACCCAAAAATTAAGCGGAAATGCTGCCGAAATTTCTAAAACGGCACAAAGGGGTATTTTAGGAAACAAGGGGTGAAAATGTGATCGGGATGGAAACCCGAGCCCCCTCGATGACCTAGGTCCGGGAAAGAAGGACGGACGTTTACAGGATTAGTGAACCGCCCAATTAGAAATCTCGAAATGTAAGAAAACGACCCCTAGATCAGAATAGTGCCACCCGAGGGACGGGTGTGATCAAAGTATAAAATTTGGGGCGATTACATCGGTAACGGTAACTCGACAGGCTAAATGGTCATACGGGAGGTATTCAGTCAGTTGACTGGTCGGTTAGCCAGTCAAGGACCAAGTCGGAATGGGATAGTGAGAGACAGTGATTAATTTGTCAAGTAGACAAATTAATCAAGCACGATTAAAAAAAATTAGATATCAAATTTCCCAAAGTAGAGCAGTTGGGTACCGATAGGCATCAGTACCACACAACGATAAGTTTATTAGTTCCGACCAATAGAGTGACCTAAGAGCTGTGACGCCCCGTGCCCTCAGCGGCCCGGACCGTCACTAAAAACTCTATTACTTAACTTGCTTCTTTAGCTTTTACTTATACTTTCTCTTTAAAACCGATACTTAAACTTGCTGAATTTAATACCATAAATTTAGAGGGATTTTTTTTTATATATACACGTACGTATTTACTATTCACGTACGTATACTATTAAAATGCGGAATTTGAAAAACATAAGGATTTAAATTATACATACACAATTATATACTTGTTTATCTGATTACTATTCACCAGATACTATTTAAATATACTACTCATACATATACTGTTTACTGTTCTAAAATACCGTTTAACCTTTACTATTCAAAATGCTATTTAACTGTCACCACTCAAAATATTATTTACTCATACTGTGCGGAAGAATACTCGCGGTGTATCCATAACCTCATGCTCACATCCACCTCCGCCACCATCATCGTCCCTTGATGTTTACGCTATAGGATGCTTACCTACAGCATGAACACACTCCGTGAGCTTTACGCCCAGTAAGTACAACATGTTAACCGCAAAACATGTTTAAAATATAGCACATACGTAAAATCATAGGCATGACATATATCACTTAATAAATCACATACCATGTAAGCATATCACATATCAGCTCACATATCATGTCATCACATAACATGTCATAACAGTGAATATAAAACTTCACATACCTTATGCATGACAGAAGCATCGTGTACTGTATGCACTCTACTGAAAAAGAAAGCATAGCGAACTATAACTAATGCATGATCCGGTTATGTTCATTTATGCTTCAAACTTCTCTTTTCTTTTCTTGTCTACTTAGGGCCCATGTGTCAGTACCGTGTGCGCGCAGACCAACTGTAACGCCCGAGGTCAACTACTGCCGAAGAGCCATCAACTGATGCTCAACTTTTGGCCTTAACTTTCTTTAACTGGAAACCCCTTCGACTGAAGGAGCCGGTACGACACACCTATTTATTTCCATCTTATTTAACTGTTCTAGCCATACGCTTCTCTAAACTGTCCCCAATCCTACGCGGTAGGGATCTATGGCTTCTAACTTGTTCTTTCATCAATCTACTCGATTGTGAAACTATATGCTCTTATGTATGCTGTGCAGCATCGTGTACAAGATACATACTTAAAGTACTGGAAAAACATCATTTTAAACTCATTTTATCCATGCTGTAGGCGGAGTTGTACTTACCTGTCAGCAGACAGTTTATACTCTCGCCTTCGTCACAATACAGGTACCTCCCTGTAATCATAATGCATTTCATTAACATTTACTCTTAGGTGACTGTGGTCATTAGTGACTAATAAAAACTCTATCGTTAGTGATACCGATCCTTGTCGGTACTAATTGCCCTCTTCTTAAGAATTTGATTTTCTAATCGTGGTTAATTAATTTATTTGCTCAATAAATTAATTCACGTCGCTCTTAGGTCACTCTATCGTTAGGAACTAATAAACTTATTGTTGTGTGGTACCGATGCCTATCGGTACCCAACTACTCTACTTTGGGAAATCTGATATCTAATTTTTAATCGTGCTTGATTAATATGTCTACTTGACAAATTAATCACTGTCTCTCACTATCCCATTCCGACTTGGTCCTTGGCTGGCTAACCGACCAGTCAACTGACTGAATACCTCTCGTATGACCATTTAGCCTGTCGGGTTACCGTTACCGATGTAATCGCCCCAAATTTTATACTTAGATCACACCCACCCCTCGGGTGGCACTATTCTGATCTAGGGTCGTTTTCTTACATTTTGAGATTTCTAATTGGGCGGTTCACTAATCCCGTAAACGTCCGTCCTTCTTTCCTGGACCTAGGTCATCGAGGGGGCTCGGGTTTCGATCCCGATCACATTTTCATCACTCGTTTCCAAAAATATCCCTTTGTGCCGTTTTAGAAATTTCGACAGCATTTCCGCTTAATTTTTGGGTTTCCGGCGTTTAGGAAACGCCTCAAAACCATCTAACCTATTCTAACCTGCCACGTACTAAACCAAAGGCCTAATTTTTACGTAAAAGCTCCGCTTTTTACGTAAAAATATTCACATTTCCTCACATTCTCTTTTTCGACATTTCATCCCTTTTTCTTACAATTCCTCAAGTCAGTAAACCATAATTCATACATAATTATTTCCAATAATAAATTGAGGAATCAAGGGATCAAAACCACTACCAAAATCGTTCCTGTCGGCGGTCGGACGAACCGTTCGGTCTCGACCGCACAATCTTTGAATCGACGTTCTCCACTTTTGAAACTCCGGTTTGCAAATCCGATGCCGCGGATGTGTCCAGAACATCGAAAATAGGCCAACGGGCCATTCTTCAATTTTCGGTCTCTGGGTCGCCGTTGACCGGCGTTGACCGGTCGTTGACCACGGCGGCGATGGGAGTGGCGACCACCATCTTGAATAGCTCGACGAGAGGAACCCATTGGTGGTGTCAATTTCACCAATCGAGGCTCCTATCACCGGAAATCGGCCGTCGAAAAGTCAGCGACGGCGGCGGTGTTGGATCCTCATTTTCTAGCGTTGTTGCCCAAAATTGATTTGGGGCTTTTGATCTACGTGTTGTTCTGAGCATTTTGATACCGACCTTGCAACTCAACTCCGCCGAAATAGCGAGATCCGACGGCGGTGATGGCGACGGCGACGGCAAACCTTGGGTGGCACGATCCGGTGGCTGTTGATGTGAAATGAAGCCTGGGTTTTGTTCTACTCTTCACCACGAATCCATTGGGACTGGAACCGTGGCATTTGGACGTCGGACGGCGGAGATACGGCGGTTTGAAAAATTCGGCCACCGGCGGCTTTGGGCAGCGCGTGCGGCGTGCTCCGGCGTCGGTTCGGTCGACTCGGCCCACCGTTGGAATCAGCTCGTCGAGAGCTTTCCAATGGTGCCGGCGGTGTCGAAAACGGAGGTCGGATTCGATGGTCGGTCACTGTTCATCCTCGGTGGTGTTGGGGGAGGAAATGGGATTTGGAAAAATTATGGGGGCTATTTTTGAATAGTCCCAAAAATTTCGTCCTTTTATACTAATTTTTTGAAAAATTTTAAGATAGGCTATACTGACTAATTTCGGCATGCTGAACTCAAATATATCAGTTTTATCTTCATCCGAGGTCGTCTCGACCAGTTTCCCGATACTGCATGGTTCCCGGTCAAAAATTACTTTTTGTGCTCAAATGACTAATTTGAGCATTCTGATTCCAAATATATCAGTTTTATATCAAGAAAAGGTCATCTTGACCAATTTCTTGATACTGTGGTTAGACCTACATTGTGTTGACACTGTGCACGCATAACGAGGCGTTTTCGCGTGAAATTTCAAACACAGTCTCTCTTGACTAATTTGGGCGTGCTGATTTCAAATTTATCAGTTTTACGTCCATCTGAGGTCTTCTGGACCAGTTTTCTGGATCTGCATGACCCCGTCTCGAAAAATGTGTCAGGTGCCCGATTGACTAATTTGGGCGTCCTAAGTCTAAATATATCAGTTTCGGGGCGAGAAAAGGTCGTCTTGACCCTCATCCCGATACTGCGTATCCCTTAAACAAAATCTACATTTTGTGCTCAATTGACCAGATTGAGCCTGCTGACTATTAATATATCAGTTTTATGCCAGATTAAGGCCGTCTTGGCCACTAACCTGACACTGCGTTTCTCAATATTCACTATTCATTAATCACTGTTCACTATCTGACTGACTAATCTGAGCGTTCTGACTTTGATTTTGTCAGTCTATGGGCGAGAAGAGGTCATCTAGACCACCTTTTTCGATACTATACATCTATTAGGGCAATTATCACTGCTGTGCTCAGATGATCAGTCTGAGCGTACTGATGACTAGCTCATCAGTTCTGTATCATGAAATGGTCGTCTAGACCGGTTTCTTGATATTGCGTGTCTCAACGCATACTCACATAATAGGGTGGACCGATTTCACTGTCGATTACCCCTTTCACTGCATGAATAGTAATTAAACGTTACTATTCCTGTTTAATTCATTCAACTGAAAAGCACACTGTGCTTATTAACTTAATTACATCATTACATAGTAATTAAGTTTCATAATTCATGAGAGTCATTACAGTGGCTCTCGGCTCATTACACAGCCTTCTACACGGACTCTTACACGTGCGTGTGCAACGCAACACGGGCATGTACATTTCGAACACGGGCGTGTACTAGTTGAGACTACTAAACATGGCCATATCTTTGAAACACATTCATCTATCTGAGCGGTACACAGCCTGTTACACGTTCGTGTACTTGACCATGTTTCTTAAATTTGCTAAAGGACATTAAATTATGTCCATTTTATTCCTTAATGACTTATTACATGGTAAGTAGGTGCCATGAAAATGGCGGTCATTACAAGAGCGATGTTAATTAATTTATTGGGTAAATAAATTAATTAACAATGATTAGAAAATCAAATTCTTAAGAAGAGGGCAATTAGTACTGATAAGGATCGGTACCACATAGCGAGAATTTTTATTAGTCACTAATGACCACGGTGACCTAAGAGTGAATGTTAATGTAATGCATTATGATTACAGGGAGGTACCTGTATTGTGACGAAGGCGAGAGTATAAACTGTCTGCTGACAGGTAAGTACAACTCCGCCTACAGCATGGATAAAATGAATTTAAAATGATGCCTTTCCAGTATTTTAAGTATGTATCTTGCACACGATGCTGCACAGCATACATAAGAGCATATAGTTTCACAATCGAGTAGATTGATGGAAGAACAAGATAGAAGCCATAGATCCCTACCGCGTAGGATTTGGGACAGCTTAGAGAAGCGTATGGCTAGAACAGTTAAACAAGATGGAAATAAATAGGTGTGTCGTACCGGCTCCTTCAGTCGAAGGGGTTTCCAGTTAAAGAAAGTTAAGGCCAAAAGTTGAGCATCAGTTGATGGCTCTTCGGCATTAGTTGACCTCGGGAGTTACCGTTGGTCTGCGCGCACACGGTACTGACACATGGGCCCTAAATAGACAAGAAAAGAAAAGAGAAGTTTGAAGCATAAATGAACATAACCAGACCATGCATTAGTTATAGTTCGCTATGCTTTCTTTTTCAGTAGAGTGCATACAGTACACGATGCTTCTGTCATGCATAAAGTATGTGAAGTTTTATATTCACTGTTATGACATGTTATGTGATGACATGATATGTGAGCTGATATGTGATATGCTTATATGGTATGTGATTTATTAAGTGATATATGTCATGCCTATGATTTTACGTATGTGCTATGTTTTAAGCATGTTTTGCTGTTAACATGTTGTACTTACTGGGTGTAAAGCTCACGAAGTGTGTTCATGCTGTAGGTAAGCATCCTATAGCGTAAACATCAAGGGACGATGATGGTGGCAGAGGTGGATGTGAGGATGAGGTTATGGATACACCACGAGTATTCTTCCGCACAGTATGAGTAAATAATATTTTGAATGGTGACAGTTAAATAGTATTTTGAATAGTAAAGGTTAAACGGTATTTTAGAACAGTAAACAGTATATGTATGAGTAGTATATTTAAATAGTATCTGGTGAATAGTAATCAGATAAACAAGTATATAATTGTGTATGTATAATTTAAATCTTTATGTTTTTCAAATTCCCAATTTTAATATTATACGTACATGAATAGTAAATACGTACGCGTATATATAAAAAAAAAATCCCTTTAAATTTATGGTATTAAATTCAGTAAGTTTAAGTATCGGTTTTAAAGAGGAAGTATAAGTAAAAGTTAAAGAAGCAAGTTATGTAATAGAGTTTTTAGTGACGGTCCGGGCCGCTGAGGGCACGGGGCGTCACAGTTGGTATCAGAGCAGTTTCCTGCCATCCTACCTCACATCGCCGCATGCCTGCCTCATCTGTCCAAGTAAGTTAGTTTTATTTTTTAGTCAGTAAATGTTTATCTATTGAAGATAACATTTTATAGTAATGAAACGACGAAATCTATGATGGTGAGGATAAGATGAAAAGATGCTGAGATCATTATACGAAAAATCATGACCGTACAGTGCTAGAGAACTACTCAGAGAAAGAACATGGATTGCTGCTCGAGTTGTACCCATCTTCAGGGCTATTTGTCCACTAAGTTTCGAGTGGCAAACAGTACTCCTGCACTCCATGAGAATGTCAGGACTGGTTTCATGTTATCAAAGTGATTCCCTGATTGTACGCCATTGACCAGGATAACTAAGTCCTGTTAGCTGTTGATATCTCTCAGGAAGATACTCTCGTGTGTATCGGGATCCTTATGACCAGGATGAGCTCTTAACTGTGTCGAGTTTCACCATACCACGATCGAGCCAATCTCTGAGAGCAGTCCAGCATCAGCCTCAGTTTTTATTTATGGGCAAGCGGGGAGTGAAACCGCCTAAGTTCTCTAGAGTTATGGATATACGAGAATTTGTTCATCAGACTGAAAGACTGCAGCTGATGTCCGGTGATATAGTTCTAACGCATGTTGTTAGCTACAAGGAACCGAAATGGACTTCTACAACACATGTCGAGACAAAAGTGGATCAAGACAGGATAAGACCCAAAGAGAGAAAGAGACCTTGCCAAACAGAATTAGAAGAGCGATCAAGCAGGACTAGCAAGCCTTATCAAGGAGATAGTGAATGTCGAGAGAAAAGTGCTCAACCCCAGGAACCCTGCACAAGCCCAAGGCATTATAGCAGCCGCCATTATGGAAGGTGACCCGGTAGAACCAGCACCCCAACTGACCGATGAAGAGTTCATGCCGAGCACTAGCCAGAAGTACACGAGGGTAATAGGGAGCCAATGAAGAACCCCGAACCAGCCCGTATGTCTCCCAAACACCCCATGGAAGTAAAGATGACAAGACTCTTTCCGATGCCTATCCCAACGATGAGGGAGAGGAGATCCCCGACCGCTTTAGAAATGACAAATGGATGGGGATGTACGAACCCCAAGTCATCATACCCAGCGATGACGAGGTCAGTTTCGACTGAGAAGAAGAGGAGAACCCAGAGGAGTACTCACTCAGTGATAGTGACGATGAGGAGATGCTTGATACTGAATCAGGATTGTCCTTCCAATTGTAGTAACCTTTCTGCGGGAATGTTAGTTATGAAAAAAATATAGAGGGAAGCAGTAGCTCTCCCCCGTCAGTTGTAGCATAATGTACTTGTTGGGATCGTATAAGGGAAATGTGTGTCACTCCCACTGAACTAGAATCTTTAATATATATATATTATGTGAAATATATTATGAGATAAGTAGTAAAGCTTTGCCCTAGGGACCAGATATAAATTTTTTCCATAGTGTGAGTATGATATGACAGAAAGTGCAGGACGAATCCTAGCACTCAGACGATGTCCCAATACAATGCGACAATTGTATTGAACATCACAGTATGAGAGAAAGAAAGGTGGATATAGTGTGTATATTTATATCCATAATGTTTAAGTAAGATTGTTAAGTAAGAAAGAAAATGATATGTAATATGAGTCCCAAGTACAGAATTTAAGAGACTTATATTTTCTTTCCCGCTGTACGATAGGGTTACATAGGAAAACATGGCAAGAATGAGAGCTTAGTTAAATCCAGCATCCCGAGAGGATGAGCTGATAGCGCAGATCGCAGCCATGCGAGAGATGATGGAGAACTAGCAACCGGAGCTAAACCAGCTTAGGGAACAGCTGGGCTAACAACCCCAGGCACCACAGTCAGTAAAGATGCTAGCACAGGAGGCTCTAGCAGCCCCAGAAACTCTAAGGGAACAAGCAGCTCCTCCAGCCCAGGAGGCACTAGAGCCTATAGTAATGGCTACTCTCATAGCAGCAATTGTTTTTTTTGCCAATCCCTAGGGAAGGTGACTTGCATGAGAGATTCTGACGCATGAAAGCGTTAGAATTCTTAGGAATCACCAACCCTATAGAGGCCGATGATTGGCTAACGGATATCCAAGTAATCTTGGATTTTATAAGGTTAATAGATAGAGAGAGAAAGTGATGTACGCACCCTTCACCCTGCGCAATGAGGCGCGTTAGTGGTGGAAGATGGCAACCATTAGGAGGAACATCAGAGAGATGAGCTGGAGCAATTTCATTGAGGAATTCAAGGAGATGTACTTCAACGAGGAAGCACTAGTAGCGCAGTAAGACGAGTTCGACAACCTGCACCAAGGTAGTATAACTGTTATGGAGGCAGTCAAGAAGTTTGAGCAGTTGGCTCAACTTTGTCTATATTTGGTACCGACCTAAAAGGAGAGAGTCAGACGAATGCTGAAGATGCTCAGAACGGAAATCACAATTTAGGTCTGTAGCGGAAGCCACAACCAGCGACACTAGCAGAATGTGTCAGCAAGACTATCTGAGCTGAGTACTGGTCGGTTCATGATAAGGAGCGAAAGGTGTAGAATTTTAAGGCACGAAAGGAGGAGAAAACGCAAGCCGAGTAGGCTCAGGAGAAGCAGAACCCCGAGTCACAATACAGAGGGTAGAATGTGGGAACCGGCCAGAATAGTAGGCATTCCCATAACAACACCAAGAGAAAAGGGGAATTAAGGCAATCAAGATTCACAGAAGAATTTCCCCAGAAGAGAGACGACCAGGAAGGAATGACAGCCAATACCCGACGTGCACGAGATGTGGAAAGAGGCACCCAAGAGAATGCAAGCAGAGAGCAAGTGGTTGTTTCATCTATGGCAAGGAAGGCCACGATGCCAAAAAAAATTGCCACTCCAACCTGCAGAATCGACAGAATCAACCCCGCACTGGGAATAATCAACTTCACACCAACCAGACCAGGATCGAAGACCCTTCAATCACACAAGGTATACTGAAAGCTTCAGACAGCTAAGGGAGAATCTATGCTTACACGGGGAGTGACGTTGAAGCTGTAACTTCTACAATGGTGACAGGCCTGCTTTCTATCGCCAACTTTGATGCGTTAGTTCTACTTGATTCTGGAGCCACCCATTAGTTGCATCATTAGATTCGGCCAAAAAAAAAAACAAAAAACAAAAGCTTAGGACACAACGTTGTCATAAACTGTTGAAGGCGGAAAATCATTTTCGAATCAATCGGATGTGAAAAGTTCATCTACAAGGGTTTGTCGCCAGAGCAACCAAAGACGATGATATCAGCAGTGAAGGCTCGCGAGATGCTATCCAGTGGATGCACGGACTTCCTAGTATACGTAGCAGATAAGACTCAAGGAATAGGGATAGGACCCGAGAATGTGCTGATAGTCAGGGAATTCGTAGAGATATTTCCAGAAGATCTTGCAGGCCTCCAACCAGAGCGCGGGATCTCGTTCGAGACTGAACGTCTACTAGAATCAGCCCCATCTTTGAGGCCCCCTACGGAATAGGCCCTATAGAGCTAAAGGAGCTCCAAACCCAGCTAAAGGACTAAATAGATAAGGGATTCATGCGACAGAGCTATTCACCTTGGAGAGCACCCATACCATTCGTGAAGAAGAAAGATGGACCACTGAGAATGTGCATCGACTACAGAGAGTTGAACAGGATTACGATTAAGAACAAGCATCTATTGCCGCAAGTTGACGATCTATTTGATTAGCTCTGAGACGCTGCAATGTCCTCGAAGATCGATCTACGTTCAGGGTACCACAACTACGAATCAGGAAAGAAGATGTACCCAAAACAGCCTTTCAAACGCGGTACAGGCATTACGAGTTTCTGTTCTTTTTGCTCAGATTAACGGACGCACCAGCAACTTTCATGAACTGGATGAATCGCATGTTCAAGGACTATTTGGATAAGTTTGTCATTGTGTTTATTGATGACATACTTAACACTCTAAGACGAAGGAATAGCACGAAGAGCACTTAATTATCATTTTGTGCATGTAACAGGACCATCAGTTATACACCAAGTTCTCCAAGTACGAGTTTTGGCTGGAGAAAGTCTATTTCCTAGGCCACGTAGTCCCCAAGGAAGGAGTATTTGTGGACCCGATGAAAATTGATGCAGTTAGCGCGTGGCCAGCTCAGAGGAACGAAACGGGAATTCACAGTTTCTTTAAACTAACAGGATGTTACCTACACTTAGTCAAAGGGTACTCAAAGTTAGCTGCTTCGCTCACAGCGCTCACCAAGAAGGGAAAGAGGTATAAGTGAACTGACAAGTGTGAGAAAAGCTTTCAAGAGCTGAAACGAAGACTCATAAGCGCTCCAATATTGATCATTCCAGATGCTGGTCAGGGAAGCTTTGTGATTTGAAGCGACGCATCTAAAACCGAGTTGGAAACTGTGTTGATGCAGAGTGGTCGAGTAGTCGCATATGCTTCACGACAACTCAAAGATCCTGAAAAGAGCTACCCAATGCGTAATCTGGAGCTAGCAGCAGTAGTTTTTACGTTAAAAGTATGGATGCACTACCTGTATGGAGCCAAGTGCGAGGTTTACACCGACCATCAGAGCCTCAAATGTATCTTCACGCAGAAAGAGCTCAACATGAGGCAGCGTAGATGACTAGAGTTGGTAAGGATTACGACCGTGAGATCCTATACCATCCGGGGAAAGCCAATAAAGTGGTTAATGCGTAGAGTCAGAAGCATATTACTATGCCTATGAATATTAGTGCCTTGTCAGGAAGCGTTACAAAAGAGTTATGCGGCAGTGAGATTAAGATTTTGACAAAGAGGTTGTCTGACATGACCCTCCAATCGATGCTTCAAGAAGAGATCAAGATCGGTCAAGGCTTCGAATTGTCCCTGAACAAGCTCAAAAAGGAGGCTACAGAGGATCAAAGTTCAGAGTTTAAGATCCTTAAGGATAACGTACTCTACTACAGAGATAGAGTGTGTGTTCTGAAAGATGAAGAACTCAAGAAGCGAATCCTTTTGGAACCTTACGAGACGTCATATTCAGTACATCCGATAGCGAATAAGATGTACAAGTACCTGAAGGAAAGCTTTTGGTGGCCTGAAATGAAGAATGACATTGTCGAGTTCGTTGCCAGATACCTTACGTGTCAGAAGGTTAAGGCAGAACACCAGCGCCCAGCAGGATAATTGTAGAAAATTAAGCTACCCTAGTGGAAATAGGACCAGATTACGATGAATTTCGTAGTCGGACTGCCGAAGACGTCAAACGATAATGACGCAATCTGGGTGATTGTAGACAGACTGATGAAATCAGTTAATTTTTTTTTTTTTAGCAATGAAAGTTAGCTACTCGGTGGAATGACTAGTAGGAATCTATGCGGCACAGTTCGTGAAACGGCACAGAATACTAGAGTCGATCATCTCAGATCGTAGTGGACGCTTTACCTCCAGATTTTGGCGAAGTGGTCAAGCCGTATTACGGTCCAAGTGAGAGTTCAGCATAGCATTTCATCCTCAGACCGACAATTAGTCTGAGAGGACCATACAGATGTTAGAGGACATGTTGAGACCTGCGTCCTAGACTTCAAAGGAAATTGAGATCAAAAGCTACCATTGAGCGAGTTCTCGTACAACAGCAACTATCATTCCTCGTTAGGAATGGCACTGTACGAGACACTCTGTGGAAGGAAATGCAGATCTCTGGCTCATTAGTACGAGTCTGGAGAGAAATGACTAGTTAGCTCGGACATCATCAAGAATACCATGGCAGACGTGAAGCTGATACGAGAAACGTTAGATACAGCGCGCAGTCGACAGAAAAATTTTGACGATAAGCGCTATAGACCCCTCGAGTTTCAAGTAGCGACACCCATGAAAAGGATGATGCGCATTGAAAAGAAAGGAAAGCTCAGTCCTAGGTACATAGGACCCTTGAGATAATAGAGAAAGTTGGGAAGGTGGCTTATAGACTAGCACTTCCTCCCGAGTTAGTTAGAGTGCACAACGTCTTTCACGTCTTCATGTCGAAGAAGTACGTGCCAGACAGCTCCCATGTTCTTAGCCAAGAATCCGTTGTAGTATACGCTGATCCGACGTATGAGGAGTGCGGATCCTAGTCAAAGAGGAGAAGGTACTTAGGAATAAAGTATACCGCTAGTAAAAGTGTTGTGGCGGAATCATAGTGTTGAGGAAGCCAGATGAGAATGGGAAGAAGACATGAGAAGAGACTTCCCAGAATTATTCTAATTTTCGAGGACGAAAATTTTGTAAGGGGGGTAGGTTGTAATGACCGCCATTTTCATGGCACCTACTTACCATGTAATAAGTCATTAAGGAATAAAATGGACATAATTTAATGTCTTTTAGCAAATTTAAGAAACATGGTCAAGTACACGACTGTGTAAGAGGCGGTGTACCGCTCAGATAGATGAATGTGTTTCAAAGACATGGCCGTGTTGAGTAGTCTCAACTAGTACACGCTCGTGTTCGAAATGTACACACCTGTGTTGCGTTGCACACGCACGTGTAAGAGTCCGCGTAGAAGGCTGTGTAATGAGCCGAGAGCCACTGTAATGACTCTCATGAATTATGAAACTTAATTACTATGTAATGATGTAATTAAGTTAAAAAGCACAGTGTGCTTTTCAGTTGAATGAATTAAACAGGAATAGTAACGTTTAATTACTATTCATGCAGTGAAAGGGGTAATCGATAGTGAAATCGGTCCACCCTATTATGTGAGTATGCGTTGAGACACGCAATATCAAGAAACCGGTCTAGACGACCATTTCATGATACAGAACTGATGAGCTAGTCATCAGTACGCTCAGACTGGTCATCTGAGCGCAGCAGTGATAATTGCCCTAATAGATGTACAGTATGGAGAAAAGTGGTCTAGATGACCTCTTCTCGCCCAGAGACTGACAAAATCGGAGTCAGAACGTTCAGATTAGTCAGTCAGATAGTGAATAGTGATTAGTGAACAGTGTGATACGCAGTGTCAGGTTAGTGGCCAAGACGGCCTTAATCTGACATAAAACTGATATATTAATAGTCAGCAGGCTCAATCTGGTCAATTGAGCACAAAATGTAGATTTTTTTTAAGGGATATGCAGTATCGGGATGAGGGTCAAGACGACCTTTTCTCACCCCGAAACTGATATATTTAGACTCAGGACGCCCAAATTAGTCAATCGGGCACCTGACACGTTTTTCGAGACGGGGTCATACAGATCTCGAAAACTGGTCTAGAAGACCGCAGATGGACGTAAAACTGATAAATTTGAAATCAGCACGTCCAAATTAGTCAAGAGAGACTGTGTTTGAATTTTCACGCGAAAACACCTCGTTATGCGTGCACAGTGTCAACATAGTGTAGGCCTAACCACAGTATCAAGAAATTGGTCAAGATGACCTTTTCTTGATATAAAACTGATATATTTGGAATCAGAATGCTCAAATTAGCCATTTAAGCACAAAAAGTAATTTTTGACCAGGAACCATGCAGTATCGGGAAACTGGTCGAGACGACCTCGGATGAAGATAAAACTGATATATTTGGAAAGCTCTCGACGAGCTGATTCCAACGGTGGGCCGAATCGATCGAACCGACGCCGGAGCACGCCGCACGCGCCGCCCAAAGCCGCCGGTGGCCGAATTTTTCAAACCGTCGTATCTCCGCCGTCCGACGTCCAAATGCCACGATTCCGGTCCCAATGGATTCGTGGTGAAGAGTAGAACAAAACCCAGGCTTCATTTTACGTCAACAGCCGCCGGATCGCGCCATCCAAGGTTCGCCATCACCGTCGCCATCGCCGCCGTCGAATCTCACTATTCCGGCGGAGTTGAGTTGCAAGGTCGGTGTCAAAATGCTCAGAACAACACGTAGATCAAAAGCCCCAAATCAATTTTGGGCAACAATGCCGAAAAATGAAGATCCAACACCGCCGTCGTCGCCGACTTTTCGAGGGCCGATTTCCAGTGATAGGAGCCTCGATTGGTGAAATTGACACCACCAATAGGTTCCTCTCGTCGAGCTCTTCAAGATGGTGGTCGCCACTCCCATCGCCGCCGTGGTCAACGCTGGTCAACGCCAGTCAACGCCGGTCAACGGCGACCCAGAGACCGAAAATTGAAGAATGGCCCGTTGGCCTATTTTCGACGTTCTGGACACATCCGTGGCATCGGATTTGCAAACCGGAGTTTCAAAAGTGAAGAACGACGATTCAAAGATTGTGCGGTCGAGACGAACGGTTCGTCCGACCGCCGACGGGAACGATTTTGATAGTGGTTTTGATCCCTTGATTCCTCAATTTATTATTAGAAATAATTATGTATAAATTATGGTTTACTGACTTGAGGAATTGTAAGAAAAAGGGATGAAATGTAGAAAAAGATAATGTAAGGAAATGTGAATATTTTTACGTAAAAAGTGGAGCTTTTACGTAAAAATTAGGCCTCTGGTTTAGTACGTGGCAGGTTAGAATAGGTTAGATGGTTTTGAGGCATTTCCTAAACGCCGGAAACCCAAAAATTAAGCGGAAATGCTGCCGAAATTTCTAAAACGGCACAAAGGGGTATTTTAGGAAATGAGGGGTGAAAAAGTGATCGGGATGGAAACCCGAGCCCCCTCGATGACCTAGGTCCGGGAAAGAAGGATGGACGTTTACAGGATTAGTGAACCGCCCAATTAGAAATCTCGAAATGTAAGAAAACGACCCCTAGATCAGAATAGTGCCACCCGAGGGACGGGTGTGATCGAAGTATAAAATTTAGGGCGATTACATCGGTAACGGTAACCCGACAGGCTAAATGGTCATACGGGAGGTATTCAGTCAGTTGATTGGTCGGTTAGCCAGTCAAGGACCAAGTCAGAATGGGATAGTGAGAGACAGTGATTAATTTGTCAAGTAGACAAATTAATCAAGCACGATTAAAAAAAATTAGATATCAAATTTCCCAAAGTAGAGCAGTTGGGTACCGATAGGCATCGGTACCACACAACGATAAGTTTATTAGTTCCTAACGATAAAGTGACCTAAGAGCGATGTTAATTAATTTATTGGGTAAATAAATTAATTAACAATGATTAGAAAATCAAATTCTTAAGAAGAGGGCAATTAGTACTGATAAGGATCGGTACCACATAACGAGAATTTTTATTAGTCACTAATGACCACGGTGACCTAAGAGTGAATGTTAATGTAATGCATTATGATTACAGGGAGGTACCTGTATTGTGACGAAGGCGAGAGTATAAACTGTCTGCTGACAGGTAAGTACAACTCCACCTACAGCATGGATAAAATGAATTTAAAATGATGCTTTTCCAGTATTTTAAGTATGTATCTTGCACACGATGCTGCACAGCATACATAAGAGCATATAGTTTCACAATCGAGTAGATTGATGGAAGAACAAGATAGAAGCCATAGATCCCTACCGCGTAGGATTGGGGACAGCTTAGAGAAGCGTATGGCTAGAACAGTTAAACAAGATGGAAATAAATAGGTGTGTCGTACTGGCTCCTTTAGTCGAAGGGGTTTCCAGTTAAAGAAAGTTAAGGCCAAAAGTTGAGCATCAGTTGATGGCTCTTCGGCATTAGTTGACCTCGGGAGTTACTGTTGGTCTGCGCGCACACGGTACTGACACATGGGCCCTAAATAGACAAGAAAAGAAAAGAGAAGTTTGAAGCATAAATGAACATAACCAGACCATGCATTAGTCATAGTTCGCTATGCTTTCTTTTTCAGTAGAGTGCATACAGTACACGATGCTTCTGTCATGCATAAAGTATGTGAAGTTTTATATTCACTGTTATGACATGTTATGTGATGACATGATATGTGAGCTGATATGTGATATGCTTATATGGTATGTGATTTATTAAGTGATATATGTCATGCCTATGATTTTACGTATGTGCTATGTTTTAAACATGTTTTGCGGTTAACATGTTGTACTTACTGGGCGTAAAGCTCACGGAGTGTGTTCATGCTGTAGGTAAGCATCCTATAGCGTAAACATCAAGGGACGATGATGGTGGCGGAGGTGGATGTGAGGACGAGGTTATGGATACACCGCGAGTATTCTTCCGCACAGTATGAGTAAATAATATTTTGAATGGTGACAGTTAAATAGAATTTTGAATAGTAAAGGTTAAACGGTATTTTAGAACAGTAAACAGTATATGTATGAGTAGTATATTTAAATAGTATCTGGTGAATAGTAATCAGATAAACAAGTATATAATTGTGTATGTATAATTTAAATCTTTATGTTTTTCAAATTCCGCATTTTAATAGTATACGTACGTGAATAGTAAATACGTACGCGTATATATAAAAAAAAATCCCTCTAAATTTATGGTATTAAATTCAGGAAGTTTAAGTATCGGTTTTAAAGAGGAAGTATAAGTAAAAGTTAAAGAAGCAAGTTAAGTAATAGAGTTTTTAGTGACGGTCCGGGCCGCTGAGGGAACGGGGCGTCACAGAGTCCGTGTATCCTACGGGTGTTAGGTCCCCTCCAGAATACACCAGCATATAATCCCTCGTTCTCTTAAGATACTTGAGTATATGCTTTACTGCTTGCCAGTGCTTGGTTCCAGGATTCGCTTGATATCGACTCACCATACCTACTGCAAAACATATGTCTGGGGGAGTGCAAAGCATAGCGTACATAAGGCTACCCACAGCGGATGCATAAGGGACCTTACTCATACGCTCTCTTTCTTCCGATGTCTTGGGACAGTCATCCAATGAAAGAGTTAGACCGGCAATAGAAGGTTGTGAGCCTTTCTTTGCCTCTAGCATTGTATATTTGTCAATTATTTTATCTATGTATGAAGCTTGGGATAACGCTATCATTTTGTTCTTTCGATCTCTGAAAAGACGAATGCCTAGAACATAATTAGCTTCTCCCAAGTCCTTCATGTCAAACTATTGGTGTAACCAAAGCTTGACTGATAATAAGTTCCCTACATCATTCCCAATGAGTAGTATATCATCGACATAGAGTATCAGAAAGACCACTTTTCCATCCTTAATACGTTTATAAACACAGGGTTCATCAACATTCTGCTCAAAACCAAATGTCTTAATCGCTTGATCAAACCTCTGGTTCCATGAGTGGGATGTCTGCTTTAATCCATAAACGGATCTAAGCAACTTGCAGACTTTCCTTTCTTAGCCTTTCGCTACGAACCCTTCGGGCTGTATCATATAGATACACTCTTCAAGATGGCCATTCAAGAATGCCGTCTTGACATCCATTTGCCAGATCTCGTAATCGAGAGCCGCAGCAATGGACAGAAGAATACGGATAGACTTCAGCATAGCAACAGGCGAAAAGGTTTCATCGTAATCGATTCCAGCCTTTTGCGTGTATCCCTTTGCAACCAGTCTAGCTTTGAAAGTTTCCACTCTCCCTTCCGCATCCTTCTTTCTTTTGTAGACCCATTTGCATCCAATGGGTTTTATCCCATCCGGCAAATCTACAAGTTCCCAAACAGAGTTGGATTTCATAGAATCCATCTCATTGTTCATAGCCTGTTTCCAAGATTTAGAATCAACATCATTTATAGCTTCATCATATGTGACCGGATCTTCCTCATGCTCATGAGCCTCGGCCTGGTATACCTCAGCATCATACATGAAGAAATTAGGTTTCTTAGAAACCCTCCCACTACGACGAGGCACCCTAAATTGTTGATCGTCTGCAGGTCTTTCACTGGAACTCGGACTTGCGTCCAAGACCGAAATCTGTGGAGCAGTTCTTTCACCCGATAACTCCTCTAGCACCACTTTGCTTCGAGGCTTAAAATCATTCATGTGACTTTCCTCCAAGAATGTCGCATGGGTTGAGACAATGACTTTTTGTTCCTTCGGGTTACAGAACAGACCTCCTTTAGTTCCTTTTGGATACCCTACAAACATGCATAATTCTGATCTTGGTTCCAACTTTTTCGCATCCCCATCCAGTACATGTGCTGGGCAGCCCCATATTCTCATATGTCCAAGGGAGGGCTTCCTGCCACGCCACAATTCATATGGAGTTCTAGGAATTGATTTGCTCGGAACTTGGTTCAGAATATAGCATGCCGTTTGTAAAGCATATCCCCAAAATGATAATGGCAGCGTTGAATAACTCATCATGGACCGCACCATATCCAATAAGGTCCTGTTTCTCCTTTTGGCTACACCATTCTGTTGTGGAGTACCAGGTGCAGTCAATTGGGATAAAATCCCGTTCTCTACAAGATGCCCTAGAAATTCATCGGAGAGGTATTCGCCACCTCGATCAGATCGAAGTGTCTTTATGGATTTATCCAACTGCTTTTCCACTTCCGCACGATACTCTTTGAACTTGTCAAAGGTTTCGCTCTTGTGGTGCATCAGATATACATATCCATACCTCGAGTAATCATCTATAAAAGAGACATAATACTCGAACCCTCCTCGTGCTGTGACGTTCATGGGACCACATACGTCAGTGTGCACAATTTATAAGAGCTCCTGAGCCCTTGTGTTAGGAAATGCCCTAAGTATTAGAGACATTTTGATGTATTCATTTTGAACTGGATAATAAAATTATACTTAGAGGTTATTCATTACATTGCTATCTGTCCTCGTCTTATTTACATGTTAAAGTAAATGTAAGCAAATATGGCTCACTGACTGCTTGTGTTAAAACTGTTAGAACGTTGCATGCAATGGATTTTTGTATGCGAGAAGACAATGTTCTAAAGTTAGCAGTCTAAACTATGGTCTGTAGTCTATGGGGTTAGACCGAGCATCTAACTCATGTTAAGACTATTATGTTGTCTAAAGCCTTAGAGGGGACGGTCTGTCTTGACTGTCTGGAGCTGGACTCCCAAGTAGAGACATGGATATGTTGCTTGGTGGTGACATATTAGACCGGGACTAAAGCGTGATTGATCTACATAGTCCGCTATGAGTGGATCAATCTGCTTTTGACGTTCATTATGCAATAACCTTAATCCTGAGTAAATGAACTACTTCATGTATATGACTTGTGTACTTTGATGTTCCAATGGCTAAAGCGTCTCAGAGGTAGTAAGCTTATAGACCGGTTCGTTGGGTGCATGACTTGTATACGATGAAGGGTTTGTTTGCAGATATCGGAATCATAGCTCTGAGGAGTTAAAGGTATCCTCTTAAAGGCATTATACTGAATGTGAAAATGGACAAGGCCTTGGGTCGTCTGCTGGGCGGATGACTTCTTATTCACATATGGTGAATAATCATTTTCTTGATTCGGTAGTATAATGGAACTTTAAGATAGCCTGATCAGTAGGATTAAACGGACTTTGACCTAAGGCTGATCATGGATATCATATGAGGGTTTTGCATATATGACAAGGTCATTGGATGGTAGCTCGTCACAGGCTTACGTAATACGGTATATAATTGGGAGTTCAGTTTCAGGTTTATAGTGGTGTGACTCTGAAATTAGTGATCATATGATTGAGTTGTTCGGTACAGAATGATGATCATATGGAATCACGGGAGCCCGATTATATATGTCCAATCAGTCCCTCTACTAGCTCCACATAATTCCTTAACGTTTGGCAAATTGATTTGTGTATGCTATTGGCTAGTTTATTATGCATGGATGGTGATGACACAGGATTAGGATGGTAGACAAGATTCTCTCCGGTTGGATTCAGATTTTGTTTTGGATAATAGAGTACACAATTATTCGAACTCCAAATAAAGTTGCCATGATTTTATTTGAGATTGGATTGGAGTTGTAGAAAATTATCCATGAGAACAAGAATATGAAACACAACCGTTTTGTGGAATTTGAAATTTGAATTTTGAAATTTGAAATTTGAATTTTGAAATTTGAAATTTGAATTTTGAATTTGAAATTTGAATTTGAAATTTGAATTTGAAATTCGAATTTGAAATTTGAATTTGAAATTTAAATTTGAAATTTGAAATTTGAAATTTGAAATTTGAATTTGAAATTTGAATTTGAAATTTGAAATTCAAATTTTGAATCACAGTCCAAGTAGGATTCGAATTTGTTGTGGAAAATCCACAAGGTTTGAAATTCGAATTTGAGTTGGATTTGGAGAGGATAATCTTGTTAGAATCCTACTTGAATTTTGAATCCAAATCCCAACAAATAAGGGACGAAATTTTGAGGATAATCCTCATGAAAGATTTCGGATTTTGTGGATAAGATTCAAGGGAATATTCAAGCTTCAATCCTAGTTGAATTTGGTTTCTCTCTCCTCCCAAAAGTGGCCGAAATTTTGGATCCCTAATCCTAGGAAATTCGGTTATTTTTGGATAAGGTTAAGATGAGATTTTGCTTGAGAAATCCTAGTGGAATTTTGATTCTCCCTTATCCTAAAAGTGGCCGAAAATTTGGAGGATTTTCTCCTTGTGAATTTCAGATTTTTTGGTTGGAAAAGGGAGATAAAATTCTAGCTAAAATCTTGTTAAGATTTGGATTGGATTTATCTAGAAAAACCGAATTTAATTGTGGAGATTCTCCCTTGGAAAATTCAGATTTTTTGGTTTGGATAAGGGAGAAAATCTTTTCCTAGTCCAATTCGAATTCAGAGAATCACCTCATGCAGGTCTATAAATAGAGGTCCTGCCACTCCAGTTCTCTCAGACCACAGACTCTCAGGTGAGCAGGCTTATTGTTGCACAGCTCATCGTGACAATAAAGTTCTTTAGAGATCTGGGTGGTCGGAAGAAGACTAGCAGTGCTAGCATACCGATCGAGGTTCAGAGTGCCCACACACTCAGCCATTCGGGAATTGGAGAATAGTAGAGAAGGCTAGTTGGTTGAAGCCTCCAGTCACTCTCCTCCTGTTCATTGGCGTCCTTGAGGTATGAGTTTTAATTGTTGTTGATTTATTGTATATGGCATCATGAGATATTTAACGATCTAAAAAATTTTTATTGTTCCGCTGCGCCACTCTGATACGTTTTTACCGGTTTATTTTCCTACACCTTGTACCCTTAGCTTTAAAAGACCTCTTAGTCATTTTACCCTCTAGACATGACTCACATTGGGGAAGTCGTACCTCCTCCAGAGATTCCAGAGGACCGTCTTTCACCAATCTTTGAATCCTATCCTGATTAATATGACCAAGTCTTAAATGCCAAAGATACGCCTTGTTAGAGTGAGAAACTTTCAACCTTTTAGAGTTATCAATTAATTTCAGTGTAAAGCAGTGAGTACATTTTTGGTTTGATCAAATATAGGTTTCCATCCATCCATCCAGAACAGATAAAAGACTTATTTCTATGAATATCAACTCTTTTACTAAAAGAACCTGAATAAGAATCCTTTATTAACCAAGCTACCGATATAAGGTTCCTCTTAAAATTAGGAACATAAAAACAGTCTTTCAATAAAATAAACCTAAATTGATCAAAATAAAGATAAACATCTCCCACTGCTTCAGCCACCACAAAGCTACCATCTCCAGTCCGCAACGAGAGGCTCCTATCATGTAGACTTCTCGTTTCCACGAACCCCTGCATAGAAACACAAACTTGATTAGTGGCGCCCGAATCAATGACCCAAGTGTCTTTCGATTCTTCCACCAAACACACTTCTAAGTAATGAAGTTCCTTACCTTCCTTGCCCTTGGCGGCTAAGAAATCCCGGCAAGCCTTCTTAAAGTGACCTACCTTCCCATAATGGAAGCATTTGGACTTTTTAGGGTCCTTTGGCTTCTTGTTCTTCTTCTTCTTCTTCCCGTCCGAGACAGGAGGATTAGAAGAACTAGAAGCCACTTGCTTCTTATTTGGCCTCTTCCTTTTCCGTGAGGGATTGGAAGATTCCGCCAAATTGGCCTCTCCTTTAGGTCGGACCACATCCTCATCCCTGATCATCCGCTCATAAGCTTGTAGTTGCTTCATGAGCTCGGTTAGTCCTAACTCCTTTGTCGCCAGATTGTATGCGGCCTTAAACCCCACAAAATCTTTAGACAGAGTTTTGAACACCATCTCGATCTGGGTGTTGTAGTCCAACTCAGCACCATTCTCGACAGCCTCAGCGAAGAATCCCATTAGAGTGATCATATGGTCCTTCACCGGAGTACCCATCTTTTGCTTGGAGTTCATAATGCTGGTGATAGCGGATTGTCGAGCCAATTTTTCTTGGCCTCCGAACATGTCCTCCAGATTCTCCATGATCTCCCCAGCAACTTGATAAGTCTCATGCTGCTTTTGTAAAGCACTCGTCATGCTAGCAAGGATGTAGCATCGAGCTATTTCATTGGATTCTCTCCAACGATTATAGGCAACCGGGACCTCCTCAAGTGGTGTGTCAGGTTTGGACCCAGGTGGGCATGGTTCGTCCAGCACGAACTTGTGTCTCTCGCAGTTGAGAACTATTAATAGATTTCTTTTCCAATCTTTATAATTGTCGCCATTCAACTTATTTTCAGTAAGTATCGAAATGAGGGGTGTCGGTGACATTTTGAACTGAAATAAAATTATACTAGACATCATTACAAAGCCCAAGCAAATATACAGATAATTTAGCAAATAAAACATACAAGTATGTTCCTACATGAAACTTGAAAAAACATGTAGCATTGCAACGATAATTCTCAGCACCTATTGCCCCAAGCCACCGAGGGGTGGTCATGAGAACAAATAGCCGGAACATGGACCCCGTCCAATTAATATATGTTGCCTTAAATCCTCCAAGGTTAAGACATATATTAATAACTGCTTATTTGGCCACCAGTTTAGTTAATAGAGCTTCTAGGGAAGGTTAATAACTAAACGAGTCTTGAGTGTATAACCATTGTTTACGTGGCCCGATCCACGTCCTACCAAGCCACCGAGGGGTGGTCATGAATAGGATCGTACCCGAACACGTTTTCCATATAGGAGATCCAATCTAGTATACCGGCGGCGGTAAACACCTACCGAGGGGTGTGGTCAGGGCAGAACTGACGCGAGGCGTTACCATGCTTTCACATATGGATCAACAATGGAGGCCGTGGGTTTTGTTTGAAACCCTCTCCCACTCAATATTTTGAAAAACATGCAAGTTTTGACAAATTATGTATGATCAATATAGTATGAGCGGCACTCACCTATCCTATATGACATGTTATCAAATATACATACAAAACATCCATCAATACATATTTATACATCCATGATATATCACAGAAAAATAATTGACAGAACAACCAAGCTATGGTTCCATCCTAGAACAAAGAAAAAAAAAGATTACAAAATTCCATCCAAAGCATTCTTTGGGTCTTGAATTCTGTTCCGTCTTCTTGTATCCATCTTTATGTAGCCTCTCCATTTATTTCTCATCCCAAGAATTATTTAAAATTTAAATATCCAAAAATTTAAATTTCAAATTCAAATTCCAAATTCGAATTTCAAATTTAAATTTCAAATTTAAATTTTAAACAATTTTAAACATCATGTGTAATAATATGTAATTTCAAAAAATTTGAAATTTTTAATTACATATTTTTAAACATGATTTAAAATTAAATCTCAAATTTAAAAATCAAAATTTTCTGATTTTTGGACCGTCGGACCGCCGCCCCCGTAGGCGGCAGCCGCCGTGGGCAACCACCAACCCCGGAGGGGCTGGCAGCCCACGGACGCCCCCTTATGCAGCCCTACCGGGCTGTAGGCCAAGCCTGCAGTGCCAGGCTACACTCCCAGGCTGGGCGCAGCAGCCGGCAGGCTGCAGGCAGTGCCTGCAGCCAGAGGCTGCACGCCCAGGCTGCGGCCAGCCTTGGACAGGCCACGGCCACCCCTGGCTGCAGGCCAAGCCTGCGGCCGTGGGTGGTGTGGGCCTGGACAGGGGTTGCAGCCCCACCAAGGCCCGTCGGCCTATCCCGAGGAGTCGTGTCTCGATTTTCGTGCCATATTCCAATTTACCTATTAGGATCTCCAAAAATTAATTTGAATCCCAATTAAATTGAAATTTTCCACACAATCAAAATTTCAATCTTTAAATCAAATTTAACTTTTGGGAAAAAATAAATTACAGTCTTCAATCTTCAATCTCCTCTAAGAATAATTACATAAAAAATCCTAAACCGTTTCCGGTGTACAAAAATTCTAACCATAAAAATTCTAAGAGATAAAAAATTAAAATCCATGGGAAAATTACAGTGTTAATAAACTGCTCCCATGGTTACATAAAAAATCCTAGATAAAATTTTTCTAAATTCTAAGGAACCATAACCGGCATAAACAAGCATGCTTATAATAATTCAAAAAATTAAAATAACCACATACTTTATACATATTCCATGATAACAACATAAAGGAACCCTAGAATGCCACTCTCTAAATATCAAATCCATACATAAATAAAAAGACTAAGTAATTGTCTAATTTATGTACATGGCATAGTCATGAGATGGCTCTGATACCAATTGTAGGAAAATAAATCAGTAAAAACGTATCAGAGTGGCGCAGCGGAACAATAAAAAATTTTTAGATCGTTAAATATCTCAAGATGCCTGTGGGCGACCCCTTCTAGCTTAGGTCGTCCACCTTATCTTGCTTGCTTTCTTTATTCTTTGCTTAGTCTTACTTAGCTTGCTTGTCTTTATAACTTTCTTCTCCTTTTAAAAGATTTGTTTTTGAAAAACTAGGAATATGTTTTTTTTTTCTTTCTCTTTTAAACTGGACTGGATGAAACTACTGATTCTTGAAAATTGTGTATACATAAATATATACGTACTACTTAATACTTTTTGTTTTTCCAAAATATATTTTTGGAGTCTTGTTACTTTAAAGTACGTAAAAATAGAAACACACTTTTAAGCTTGTTTCACTACTTTACATATTACACTCTTGCCTTGTCTTTATACATATACCTCACTATTACACTTTCTTTCTTTTACACTCTGAGTACCGCGGAATTCTGCGAAACGGAACCATAACCCGTCCATGACATCGCTGGGATCTGCCTGTCAGTCCGCTGCTCTTGCTTCATACTGCTGGTTGTTTTCCTTTATTACCTACAGCACGAATAGACTAATGAGCTAAAGCTCAGTAAGTACAAACATACATACAAGTAAATAAGCTGAATACACCACTTTAGGGTTAGTCAACTTAGGACCAATTATTTTCTTTAGTCCTATACTGCTTGTTCTTTCTATTCTATTTCTTTCTTTTCTTTGCTTTACTTTATCTGCTTAATCTTTCACTTGTGGGCCCGTGGTTGGACGTACCTGGTGCGCGTAGACCAATAGAGGATCAGGGGAGCGACCCACCGATCAACCCTAAGGTCATCTCTGGACTACTGACCTTATAGGTAGTAAGTCATGCCATAAACTACCTCATTATTAATGAGGCAGCGCCACACTTCTGGGGTGGAGGCAGGAAGTTAAGCCATAAACTACCTCATTATTAACGAGGCAGCGCCACACTTCTGGGGTGGAGGCTATCTGGGAACCTCACAACTGGGGAGGCCGGTACGCCAACCTTAACTTTTAAGTCTTATTATCTGACTTATCTTATTCCTCCTTTCTGTTTCTGATCTTGCTTACTATTCTCGTGAACATGTTAGTATCATGTCACAAACTGAATAGCTTAAATGTATATATATATATAACACAACTCTATGGTAAGTCCATTCATGAGTAGACAATTAAATGTGTGTACTTACCTTATCAATCTCTTCTCCTTTTCTCTCTAGGATCGTTGATCGCCCTCCTTGTAGGTCGATTTTTGGATCCTACAGACAAACTTTGTCTGTTAATTTCATTTCCATTTATAGCTTTTATTTTTCATTAAAAAAGCTTAAATAGAACCTATTTACAACTTTTTGGGCTTTATTTATCATTTTCCCAAATTTTCCCAACTTTTGCAAAATTACGATTTTACCCCTATATTTTGGCAAAATTGCAGTTTTGCCCCTGACGGAATTTTATTGATCCAGACTGCATTTTTGGCCCTTAGGAACTTTTCTGACTCTTTTCTAATCATTACCGGGTTCGCTTCTATTTTATTTCCATTTTTCACTTTCCCGACCCTCGGGAAGCACTATTCCGACCCTTACGTCGGTTTAGTGATTTTCTATCGTTTCGGAGCCTCAAATGGACGTTTCACTAGTATTTAAAACGTTCATCTAGACATTCCCGACCTAGGTCTCCGAGGCTCGGATTTTCCGTTCCCGACTCGGACCTTTATTTCATTTCCAAAAACGCCCCCCCCCTCGGGGTCGATTTTCCGTTTCACTCGCATTTTACATTTTTAGGGGACGGGTTACTATTCACGAACCACCCCTTAGGTTTTCCTTATTCAATTTTCCGTTAGGGACTCGGGTTTCCGACCCGACCCTAAACTTTTATTTTTAATTCCTATTTTACCCCGAAAGCCGTTTTCGAAATTTCGGCAGCATTTCGGCGTAATTTTAAGGCTACCGGCGTTAGGTACGCCTCGAACCATATGTACCTGCCACGTACTATACCACAAGCCTATTTTATGTAAAAGTTTTCCAAACTTTTACATAAAATCTCACAAATTTCCAATTTCACATTTTTAACCACATTACAAAATTTTTTCACAATTTTACCCTTAGTTTTGGTTTCGGTTTTCACCACCAAACCGAACCAAAATTTCTCAAACTTTTCAACCACTTTTTAGGCTATTCAATGCCATTTTTCTAACACTTTTTCAAGCCCATTTCCTTGTACTTTTCAACCAAATTCTTAGGGTTTTTAAGCCTCCCATAACTCACGGCCACATTAAGAAAACACATGCCATCATTTTTGTTTCATGCTTTCAATCAAAATTTCATCATTCACATCATAAAATGCATGATTTCAATTAACCAAACATCATATGAAACATGCAAAATTTTCACCAAAACCCTAAGTATTTCCCACGGCCACTTTAGGTAATGTACAACAAAATTTTTTTTTCAAACTTTTCCATAATGAAATTCATGCTTTATTCTTCACCAATTTCAACTTAGAAAGCATGTTAGCAATTAACCACAACTTTTTCTCATTGGTTACCTAAGGTAACCCATGGATTTTCCTTTGAAAAACCAACCAAAATTTGGTTTTTCTTTAAACAATTTACATGGTTTTCTTACTTATTACAACCTTAACAAAACCCTTCATCAACTGAATGAAAAACAACCAAAAATTTTCCATCTTAATTCACTATTCACCCCACGGTTTTCATGAAGAAAAACCAAGAAAATTTTCAATCCAAGGGAAGTTACCTTGTTCACTTTCTTCCTTTGTCTTCAAGTGATGTTTTGCCACACTTTTTGTATAGAAAACTTGAAGAAATAGCTTAGTTCTCCTTTGGTCACTCACGGCTCACCATGGAGAATAACTTAGAAAATTTTCTTTGGTTGTTTGCTTGAAAATTGGCTTCGGCCACTTTATTCCCAAACTTGCCGACTTATGCATGGAAGAAAGCCAATTAATTTGGCCTTTAACCAATCAAATTTCAACACCTTTCCACCTAATTCTTTCCACCTTTTTCAAAAATTAAAAATGGTTAATTTTGGCCAAATCTTGGCCTTTAGATCAAAAGCAAATTAAATCATGGCCATTCATCCTACCTAACACCATATTTCTTTCCATTTGGTAAATGGATTTATGATGTCATAAATGCAAAAGTGAAAGTTGACTTTGACTTTCACTATTCATATTAATTCGACTACTTTTTGACCGATGCCGGTTCGAGCCGAAATTTTCCTGATATCGTCCCAGCGTGTTCCTGAGGTCTCCTGTGCAGTCGGATCAATTTAAATTGCTTCCATTTGATCAAAATTGTGGCGGCCCGCCCCTCGTAGAGATCATACAATACTATTACAGTTGAGCTTTATCGCTAACTGCGATAGATTGTACTCTCATGGGTCGCCGGCTTATCTCTCTCTCTCTTTTAAAATCATGTCGTTTTAGGGGAAAATTTTTTTTTTTCTTTAAACATCATATAAAATCTTTTTCCACTATTTACTTTGTTGACAAGTACAAAGTAATATAAATAATACAGTACTTTCGTAAAATTATATATAATTACAAAAGACTGTTTCCCCCTTTTTCCCTTCACTTTACGCTCAGCGGCAAGACTCTGGCAGTACCATATCCCTCGCCCAGTTATCCCATTTGACACGCGCCATCCCGTCCGCCATCCAGCCAAACAAGCTACTGAGCTGGTCGCTTACCTGCAACATTAGCAAAAATGGTGAGCTACAGTCTCAGTAAGTTCAAACATGCAAGAAATAAAATTTCAATGAATAGTACTATTCATCGTGAATAGTACCGTTGACTACTATTCATCCGTGAATAGTACTTTGACCACTATTCATACGTGAATAGTAATGTTGACCACAACACTGTATTACACTAGTACATCTACCGCGATGTTAGTGCTCTCACTAAACTGTCTTATGCTCAATTATGGCATAGTTTCAGTTTTAGGTTATTATCTTTATTTACGTTCTGGTTTTGAGCTCGGTTGGCAGTACCATTTAAGTGTGCATGACTGGGAGCGGTACCTTAGTGCTGACCTCCACAGCCTTAGTCTCATAGCCCCGAAGGCAAAATTTTATATGACTGGGAGCGGTACATCAGTGCTGACCTCCACAGCCTTATCTCATAGCCCCGAAGGCAAAAATAGTACCTCCCTGTACGGAAGGCTGGTACGCCAGAAAGTGGTTTCATTACCGACTTTTTAACATTCTAACCCGGTGACTTCATATTGCCCCGTGGTTAGGAATGGTTCACATTTTAATTTTAGTTGAGTGAGTTTCATTAACCTCGCTCTAGTGCCCGAAGCACAATTAACCATGTGTCCCATTCTTATAGTGCCCGTAGCACATTTCGTCTCTCTCTCTCTATTCTATCATAGTGCCCGTAGCACATATGTACCTAACTTATAGTTAGTACATTAAAATTAGCACAATATTGCTATATGTTGCAGACAGGTAAATGTTTGAACTTACCTTATCAGACTGTTCTCTTTCTCTCTCTTGGATCTTGAATCGCCTTCCTTGTAGGCCGATTTTGGGATCCTACAGACAAAACTATGTCTGTTAATTTCTTTCCCATTTATAGCTTTTATTTTTCATTAAAAAGCTTAAATAAAACCTATTTATAACTTTTTAGGTTTTATTTATTATTTTCACCATTTTCCCCCAACTTTTGCAAAATTACGATTTTACCCCAACATTTTGGCAAAATTGCAGTTTTGCCCCTGACGGAATTTTATTGATCCAGACTGCATTTTTGGCTCTCAGGAACTTTTCTGACTCTTTTCTAATCATTACCGGGTTCGTTTTTACTTTATTTCCATTTTTCACTTTCCCGGCCCTCGGGAAGCACTATTCCGACCCTTACGTCGGTTTAGCGATTTTCTATCGTTTCGGAGCCTCAAATGGACGTTTCACTAGTATTTAAAACGTTCATCTAGACTTTCCCGACCTAGGTCTCCGAGGCTCGGGCTTTCCGTTCCCGACTCGGACCTTTATTTTATTTCCAAAAACGCCCCCCCTCGGGGTCGGTTTTTTTTCAATTTCACTTACGTTTTTCATTTTCAAGGGGACGGGTTACTATTCACGACCCACCCCTTAAATAAAATTTTTTTCCTTATCAAATTTTTCCGTTAGGGACTCGGGTTTCCGTTCCGGCCCTAACTTTTATTTTAAATTCCTATTTTACCCCGAATGCCGTTTTCGAAATTTCGGCAGCATTTCGGCGTAATTTTAAGGCTTCCGGCGTTAGGTACGCCTCGAACCGTATGTACCTGCCACGTACTATACCACAAGCCTATTTTATGTAAAAGTTTTCCAAACTTTTACATAAAAGCTCACAAATTTCAAATTTCACATTATCACCCACATTACAACATTTTTTTTTCACAAATTTACCCTTAATTTGGTTTCGGTTTTCACAACAAAACCAAACCAAATTTTGTCAAATTTTCACCACACTTTAGGCCATTCAATGTCATGTTTCCAACACTTTTTCAAGCCCATTTTCAATGCATTTTCAACCACATTTTTAGGGTTTTTATGCACTTAGAACCCACGGCCTTATTAATGAAAATCATGCTCAACATATTTGTTTCATTCTTTCAATCACATTGCCACCATTTACACATAAATTTGCATGATTTCAATCAACCAAACATCACCTAAAATCAAGCAAAATTTCTTCCAAACCATTAACAAAACCCACGGCCACTTTATATAATTCATGCCATAAATTTTTTTCAAGCTTTTCATAATGAAATACAAGCTTTATTCTTCACCAAATTAAGCTTAGAAAGCATATTAACAATTAACCACACACTTTTCTCATTGGTTACCTAAGGTAACCCACGGATTTACCTTTGAAAAACCAACCAAAATTTGGTTTTTCTTTAATGAATTTGCATGGTTTTCTTCCTTAATACATCCTTAACAAAACCCAACATCAAATCCATGAAAAACAACCAAAAATTTTCCATCTTCCAATCACTATTCACCCACGGATTTTTAAGAAGAAAAACCATGAAAATCAAGTGAAAAAAAGGAGTTACCTTAATCAATTGCTTCCTTTGTCTTCAATAAACACTTTGCCACTCTTTTTTGTGAAGAAATTTGAAGAAAAAGCTTGGTTCTCCTTGGTCCCTCACGTAACCACCATGGAAGAAAGACTTAGAAAATTTTTGTCTTAGTTTTGCTTTGAAAAAGTGTCTCGGCCATTTCATTCCCAATTTGCCGACTTAAACCAACCAAAAGCCAATTAATTTGGCTCTAAACCAATCAAATTTCAACACCTTTCCAAGCCATTACTTTCCATAATTTTCAAAAATTAAAAAGGGTTAATTTTGGCCAAATCTTGGCCTTTAGATCAAAAGGTGATTAAATCCTAGCCATTAATGCCACCAACCACCTTATTTATTCCATTTAATAAACTTGATTTATGATGTCATAAATGCAAAAGTGAAAGTTGACTTTGACTTTCACTATTCACATTAATTCGACTACTTTTTGACCGATGCCGGTTCGAGCCGAAATTTTCCCGAAATCGTCCCGGTGTGTTCCTGAGGTCTCCTGTGCAGTCGGATCAATTTAATCTGCTTCCGTTTGATCAAAATCAATCCCGGAAGTTTACCGTCTTTTATTGCTCCGGTTAGGGTTTTTAATGCCGATTTTGGCACTGTTTCACCCATTTCAACTCAGTGAATTTTTCCAACACTGAATTCTTACTCGTCAGTATTGTTAGAACATTTTCACATATTCTGAACAATATAAATACATTTATTTCACTCTTTAAACAGTACAAATTGTTATATACATACAATTGTACATTTTCGTCCGAGAATTGCCTGAATTTCCCGGTTGTCACATTCACCCCTCCTTATAAAATTTTCGTCCTCGAAAATTAGAACAAATGGGGGTATAAACTCCTTATCTAGTCTTCTCGTTCCCACATAGCTTCTTCAATATTGTGATTTTTCCATAAAATCTCCACTAGTGGGATTACCTTATTCCTCAGTACTTTCTCTTCACGAGCTAGTACTTGAATAGGCTGTTCCTCATATGTCAAATCCTCGTGGATTTGAATAGGCTCATGCTTCAATACATGGGACGGATCTGGTATATACTTTCTCAGCATCGACACATGAAATACATTATGCACTGCCGACAATTCTGGGGGTAGCGCTAATCTGTAAGCGACCTTTCCAATGCGTTCGATAATTTCATAAGGTCCAATGTATCTTGGACTCAGTTTCCCCTTCTTACCGAAACGCATAATCCCCTTCATAGGCGATACCTTGAGAAACACGAAGTCTCCTTCGTCAAACTCCAAGGATCTCCGCCTTTTATCCGCGTAGCTCTTTTGTCGGCTTTGCGAAATTTTCATTTGACGCTGAATTCTAGCAACTGCATCGGAAGTCTCTTGCATGAAATCCGTCTTATGCAACTGCTTTTCTCGCAAATCATACCAGTGTAATGGTGATCTGCACTTCCATCCATACAAAGCCTCGTAAGGTGCCATGCCTATCGAAGCTTGGTAACTATTATTGTACGAGAATTCAATCAATGGTAACTTCTCGTTCCAATTTCCCGCAAAATCCATAACGCAAGCTTGAAGCATGTCCTCTAACGTCTGAATTGTCCGCTCTGACTGCCCGTCTGTTTGCGGATGAAAAGCCGTACTGAGTCTCAATTCAGTACCCATGGCCTCTTGCACACACTTCCAAAAACTCGAAGTGAACCGTGCATCTCAATCTGATACAATGGATTTTGGTACTCCATGTAGTCTGACGACATGAGTTACGTATAGCTGAGCAAACTTTTCCAACGAAAAAGTCATCTTGACAGCTATAAACCGTGCCGTCTTGGTTAGTCTATCCACAATAACCCAAATGGCGTCATAACCTTCTCGGGTTCTTGGGAGTCCCACTACAAAATCCATCGTAATGTGTTCCCATTTCCATTCAGGAATCTCCAACGGTTCCAATCTTCCCGCTGGATGTTTATGTTCCGCTTTGATTCTCTGACAGGTCATGCATCTGCTCACGAATTTCGCTATATCGTTCTTCATCCCTTTCCACCAGAACTGTAACTTTAAGTCCTGATACATCTTGCTCGCTCCGGGATGAACCGAATAGGGTGTCTCATGAGCTTCTGACATGATCCGTCTTCTAAGTTCCTCATCAGCTGGAACATTTATCCTTCCTTGATAAAGGATTATTCCATCCTTGGAAATTCCTTCTTGAGCACTTGCCATTGCTGGATCTCGCCTCTGAGCTTTCTTTATATCCTCAAATAGCGATGATTCCACTTGGAGTGCAGCTAATCTTCCAGATATCAACTCCAAGTTCAAAGAATTTATCTCTTGCTGCAATGGCTTCGGAAGCCTGTTTATTGGTAGCTAGTGCGATACAGTAGACTTCCTACTTAGAGCATCCGCTACACGGTTGGCCTTTCCTGGATGGCAGAGGATTTCATAGTCATAATCCTTCACCAATTCCAACCATCGTCTCTGTCGCATATTGAGCTCTTTTTGCGTGAAGAAATACTTCAAGCTTTGGTGATCAGTGAAAATCTGACATTGAGCTCCATAGAGATAGTGTCGCCAAATTTTAAGTGCGAACACTACTGCAGCAAGTTCAAGGTCATGCGTAAGATAATTCCTTTCATGCTCCTTTAATTGATGGGAAGCATAGGCAATCACCTTGCCATTTTGCATTAGGACTGCTCCCAATCCTATTTTCGATGCATCACTGTAGATCACGAACTTCTCCCCTTCAATGGGAAGCGTAAGGATTGGTGCGCTTGTCAGTCGCCTCTTTAACTCCTGGAAGCTTCTTTCGCATTCCGTGGTCCACTCGTACTTTCTTTCTTTACGTGTAAGAGCAGTAAGAGGTGCAGCTAGTCGCGCGAATCCCTCTACAAATCGCCGATAATAACCAGCCAATCCCAAGAAACTGCGTATTTCAGTTACACTCTTGGGTGCAGGCCACTGGTTAATTGCCTCTACCTTTGTCGGATCTACAGCAATACCTTCCTGAGATACAACATGTCCGAGGAAATGTACTCTGTCCAGCCAAAACTCGCATTTTGAGTATTTGGCATACAGTTGATGCTTCCGTATCGTATTCAACACGATCCTCAGATGCTCCTTGTGCTCCTCATGAGTCTTCGAGTATATAAGAATGTCATCAATGAATACAATGACAAACTTATCCAAATACTCTTTAAAAATTCTGTTCATCAAATCCATGAATGCTGCTGGCGCATTTGTCAATCCGAATGGCATCACAAGGAACTCATAATGCCCATAACGAGTCCTAAACGCCGTTTTAGGAATATCACTCTCTTTGATTCTCAGCTGGTGATATCCTGACCGTAAGTCGATTTTGGAAAATACCGCTGCGCCCTTTAACTGGTCGAATAGGTCATCAATTCTAGGTAACGGATACCTATTTTTGATCGTAACCTTATTCAACTCCCGGTAATCAATGCACAGTCGGAATGTTCCATCCTTTTTCTTGACAAATAACACAGGTGCACCCCATGGGGAAAAACTCGGCCTGATGAATCCTTTATCCAAAAGCTCCTTTAATTGTACCTGCAGCTCCTTTAACTCCACTGGAGCCATGCGGTATGGTGCTTTGGAAATAGGTGCCGTTCCAGGCATCAACTCAATTTCGAACGAGATTTCTCTCTCTGGAGGTATCCTTGGTAACTCTTCTGGAAATACGTCAAGAAACTCATTAACCACAGGAACATCTTCAGCTTGAAGCTTCTGTTCCTCGGTAGTATCCACCACATATGCCAGATATCCCATGCAACCACTGGCTATCAGCTTGCTTGCTCTCAGCGAACTGATCATCATCTTCCTGGGTCTTCGAGAAGTATCAACATACTCGAAACTCTCTTCTTCCTCGGGTTGGAAGACTATCTTTCGATTTCGGCAGTCGATCGTAGCTTGGTATTTCCCTAGGAAATCCATGCCTAGAATCACATCGTAATCCATGATCTCCATTACGATCAACTCAGCATATAGTTCCCTATTTGCCACATATACTGGTACATAGGGTAACCAGTAACTGGACAACAATACTTCCCCAGAAGGTAAGGCTGTTTTAAATACCCTTCCCATATTATCCTTAGGAAGTCCTATCTTATCAGCAAATGCATAGGAAACAAATGAATGCGTAGCACCGGAATCGAATAGTACAGAGGCTACATGACTAGCGACAGGAAGCTGACCTGTCACCACGTTTGATGTTCCTGCCTCTGCGTCTTCCTTGCTGTAGGCCATCACACGAGCATCAGCACGTTGCATACGCTCCTGGCGTTGCGGCCTCACTGGTGACTCTTCCACTCTGGCTTGAAGGGAATGAGCTTGTGGGCGTGTCTGGTGCGGTTGGGAAGTGCCTTGTCCACCCTGCCTATTGGGACAGTTCCTGGCGTAATGGCCTTCCTTTCCACATTCGTAGCAAACAAGTGGCCCAAATCTGCATTGCCCAGAATGTCTCTTCCCGCATGTAGGGCAGTTTTGCACATTAGACTCTGCATTACCAGCTGTTCTCCGCTGCTGGTTTCGATTATTTCCCGGGCGATTCCCAAAAAAATTTCCTTTCCTCTTGTTTTGCTGGGATCCCTGACTATTGCCCTGGCTTGGTTTCGCATTTTGACTAGGCTTGCTTGATTGACCAACTTGTGTAGACTTCGCCAAAGCCCTCTCCTTCTTTTTAGCCTCCCAGTGTTTCTCTCTTTCCTCTTTCTGTCGGGCTACATGAAACTCAGCCCTGATGGCTCGACTCACACAGTCTGCTACAGAAGTAGGTGGCACTAGTCCAGTGTCTACTAACGCAGCAATTTCCGGCCTGAACATCCCTATCATTTTCTGTATCTTTTCCCTCTCAGTAGGGACCACATAAGGACACAAACGGGATAGCTGATCGAACTTTCTGCAGACTTCGCTCACCGACATGTTCCCTTGTGTTAACTCTGAGAATTCTTTCTGTTGCTGTCTCAGAGATGCAGGGTCGTAATATTTCTGGTTAAATTCTTCTAGAAATTCCGCCCAACTCATGGTAGACACGTCTCTTCTCATTCGTACAGTGTCCCACCAAAACCGAGCATCTTTTCTCAGCACAAAAGACGCACATGCAACCTTCTCCCGGTCGGTTAGGTTCATGAACTCCATGATCACTTGTAATGATGACAACCAGTCTTCAGCCTCTAAGGGATTTGTAGACCCTTCAAATTCTGGCGGCCTCATACGCCTGAATCTTTCATAGAGGGGTTCTAGATTTAATACTGGTTGTGGTTCAGGAGCTCTCTCATGTACTGCAGCTGGAGGAATAACCGGATCTACCTCAGCTTGTTGTTCTACTTGGGTACCCTCAGAGCCTTGTCTCTGCTCTAGCTCTTCTACCCGTCGCCTCAGATTTGCATTTTCTTGCATCTGAGCTTCCAACAGAGCTTGTATCTGATCCAGTCTCTCCATAATATCAGGACGTCGCTCTCGTCCTTCTGGTCGATTTCGCAAATCCACCATCTTGCCTATTGTCCTATTATGGCACAATAATTCACCGTTAGCTTTTCCATAACCACATTCGTAAAATTATATCAATTTACAAAATTTAGGGTAATGTAAAGCCACATCATCGTAACACATCATCGTACAACATATAATCATTTTGGTATTTCATTCATAGCAAAACATTTATATGTCATACATAGGAATCACCAGTCATATATACATCGGCCGTTTATACAAAATGGCCACAAGTCTATACAAAAGAGCTTTTCTCTAAGCTACTTATGTACATCTACATATCTACTGGTCACTCATTCCCCGCATCTGGGACTAGAGGATATTCTTCTGGATCCTCATCGTCATCTGGCTCATCTGAGTCGTCACCACCCCGTGGTCTAGATGGTCCGGCCTCATGATCATTCATCATTCTTCTCGGCCCGAATATGCGTGCAAACATCTCATCTTGACCCAGCGTCTCTCGTCGACTCTGCGTCAGATGCTCGATCAGAATCTCTCTCTCAATCGTCCTGATCGTCACCACGAACTCTTGGAGCGTCGGAGGAAACGACTTGATCACCCTCGGTCTCAGCTCCAAGGATAAGCCTTTCCAAAACAGCTCACAGCAGTTTGCTTCCGTGAGGTTGGGCAACGGACATCTCCTCCGAATGGTCTCCTCAAACCGTGCTGCGTAAGACATCACTGTCTCACCAGACAGCATGACCATCCTCTCGGTCTGGAGAATGTAGTCCCTGACCTCATCGAATCCAGGGTACGCAGGTGTATCAGCTTCTCGTCTCTCTGGAGATGCTGGTGCAGGTGCTGGATCTCTGGGTTGAAACTGATCAGCCAACCGCTGACAGAACTCAGCCCAACTGAATCCCAATAAAATCTCCTGGTCACAATATTGCCAGAACACTCGAGCGTCTCCCTGAAACATACTGACTGCCAACTGGATCCACATATCTCGATCAATGTCGCATATTACCATGATCCTCTCTACGGCATGGAGCCAGTCCTTGGTCTCCATCGACTGTCGTCCACCGTCGAACATAGGAGGACTGCTGGCCCTAAATGCCTGTACTGCCCGTGCCGACACTCTCACCCCAATATGTTGGCGTCCACCAACAACTGGAATGTCCACTACCACCGGTGGATGAACTATCGGTCGTGGCTGTACTATCTCTACTGGCGCTGGCACTGGTGCTGGTACTGATGCCGGCACTGGTACCGGAGGTCTCTCGGGTACCGGGGGTCTGACTACCGGCCTTTGGGAAATGGGCGGCCTCACAATAGGTCTCGTCCATACCCGTAATACCCCTCTTGGTCGTGGTAGCTGGGCTCTCACATATGGAGGTCTGGTCATCGTGCTACCTATAAGATAATTATTTTCACATAAGAAAATAATTAGCTAAACTTAAGTAACTACTTACTTGGATAGCGGTGCAGGATGCGCAAAGTGTCAAATCGGGATATGGTCACACTGCTCTGATACCAACTGTGACGGCAATTGGTATTCAAAACTTAGCCACTCGAAAACCATGCTCTGATATACCAACTGTGGCGGCAGTTGGTATTATAAACTAAACCAATCTCAGACCTTGCTCTGATACCAACTGTGGCGGCCCGCCCCTCGTAGAGATCATACAATACTATTACAGTTGAGCTTTATCGCTAACTGCGATAGATTGTACTCTCATGGGTCGCCGGCTTATCTCTCTCTCTCTTTTAAAATCATGTCGTTTTAGGGGAAAATTTTTTTTTTTCTTTAAACATCATATAAAATCTTTTTCCACTATTTACTTTGTTGACAAGTACAAAGTAATATAAATAATACAGTACTTTCGTAAAATTATATATAATTACAAAAGACTGTTTCCCCCTTTTTCCCTTCACTTTACGCTCAGCGGCAAGACTCTGGCAGTACCATATCCCTCGCCCAGTTATCCCATTTGACACGCGCCATCCCGTCCGCCATCCAGCCAAACAAGCTACTGAGCTGGTCGCTTACCTGCAACATTAGCAAAAATGGTGAGCTACAGGCTCAGTAAGTTCAAACATGCAAGAAATAAAATTTCAATGAATAGTACTATTCATCGTGAATAGTACCGTTGACTACTATTCATCCGTGAATAGTACTTTGACCACTATTCATACGTGAATAGTAATGTTGACCACAACACTGTATTACACTAGTACATCTACCGCGATGTTAGTGCTCTCACTAAACTGTCTTATGCTCAATTATGGCATAGTTTCAGTTTTAGGTTATTATCTTTATTTACGTTCTGGTTTTGAGCTCGGTTGGCAGTACCATTTAAGTGTGCATGACTGGGAGCGGTACCTTAGTGCTGACCTCCACAGCCTTAGTCTCATAGCCCCGAAGGCAAAATTTTATATGACTGGGAGCGGTACATCAGTGCTGACCTCCACAGCCTTATCTCATAGCCCCGAAGGCAAAAATAGTGCCTCCCTGTACGGAAGGCTGGTACGCCAGAAAGTGGTTTCATTACCGACTTTTTAACATTCTAACCCGGTGACTTCATATTGCCCCGTGGTTAGGAATGGTTCACATTTTAATTTTAGTTGAGTGAGTTTCATTAACCTCGCTCTAGTGCCCGAAGCACAATTAACCATGTGTCCCATTCTTATAGTGCCCGTAGCACATTTCGTCTCTCTCTCTCTATTCTATCATAGTGCCCGTAGCACATATGTACCTAACTTATAGTTAGTACATTAAAATTAGCACAATATTGCTATATGTTGCAGACAGGTAAATGTTTGAACTTACCTTATCAGACTGTTCTCTTTCTCTCTCTTGGATCTTGAATCGCCTTCCTTGTAGGCCGATTTTGGGATCCTACAGACAAAACTATGTCTGTTAATTTCTTTCCCATTTATAGCTTTTATTTTTCATTAAAAAGCTTAAATAAAACCTATTTATAACTTTTTAGGTTTTATTTATTATTTTCACCATTTTCCCCCAACTTTTGCAAAATTACGATTTTGCCCCAACATTTTGGCAAAATTGCAGTTTTGCCCCTGACGGAATTTTATTGATCCAGACTGCATTTTTGGCTCTCAGGAACTTTTCTGACTCTTTTCTAATCATTACCGGGTTCGTTTTTACTTTATTTCCATTTTTCACTTTCCCGGCCCTCGGGAAGCACTATTCCGACCCTTACGTCGGTTTAGCGATTTTCTATCGTTTCGGAGCCTCAAATGGACGTTTCACTAGTATTTAAAACGTTCATCTAGACTTTCCCGACCTAGGTCTCCGAGACTCGGGTTTTCCGTTCCCGACTCGGACCTTTATTTTATTTCCAAAAACGCCCCCCCTCGGGGTCGGTTTTTTTTCAATTTCACTTACGTTTTTCATTTTCAAGGGGACGGGTTACTATTCACGACCCACCCCTTAAATAAAATTTTTTTCCTTATCAAATTTTTCCGTTAGGGACTCGGGTTTCCGTTCCGGCCCTAACTTTTATTTTAAATTCCTATTTTACCCCGAATGCCGTTTTCGAAATTTCGGCAGCATTTCGGCGTAATTTTAAGGCTTCCGGCGTTAGGTACGCCTCGAACCGTATGTACCTGCCACGTACTATACCACAAGCCTATTTTATGTAAAAGTTTTCCAAACTTTTACATAAAAGCTCACAAATTTCAAATTTCACATTATCACCCACATTACAACATTTTTTTTTCACAAATTTACCCTTAATTTGGTTTCGGTTTTCACAACAAAACCAAACCAAATTTTGTCAAATTTTCACCACACTTTAGGCCATTCAATGTCATGTTTCCAACACTTTTTCAAGCCCATTTTCAATGCATTTTCAACCACATTTTTAGGGTTTTTATGCACTTAGAACCCACGGCCTTATTAATGAAAATCATGCTCAACATATTTGTTTCATTCTTTCAATCACATTGCCACCATTTACACATAAATTTGCATGATTTCAATCAACCAAACATCACCTAAAATCAAGCAAAATTTCTTCCAAACCATTAACAAAACCCACGGCCACTTTATATAATTCATGCCATAAATTTTTTTCAAGCTTTTCATAATGAAATACAAGCTTTATTCTTCACCAAATTAAGCTTAGAAAGCATATTAACAATTAACCACACACTTTTCTCATTGGTTACCTAAGGTAACCCACGGATTTACCTTTGAAAAACCAACCAAAATTTGGTTTTTCTTTAATGAATTTGCATGGTTTTCTTCCTTAATACATCCTTAACAAAACCCAACATCAAATCCATGAAAAACAACCAAAAATTTTCCATCTTCCAATCACTATTCACCCACGGATTTTTAAGAAGAAAAACCATGAAAATCAAGTGAAAAAAAGGAGTTACCTTAATCAATTGCTTCCTTTGTCTTCAATAAACACTTTGCCACTCTTTTTTGTGAAGAAATTTGAAGAAAAAGCTTGGTTCTCCTTGGTCCCTCACGTAACCACCATGGAAGAAAGACTTAGAAAATTTTTGTCTTAGTTTTGCTTTGAAAAAGTGTCTCGGCCATTTCATTCCCAATTTGCCGACTTAAACCAACCAAAAGCCAATTAATTTGGCTCTAAACCAATCAAATTTCAACACCTTTCCAAGCCATTACTTTCCATAATTTTCAAAAATTAAAAAGGGTTAATTTTGGCCAAATCTTGGCCTTTAGATCAAAAGGTGATTAAATCCTAGCCATTAATGCCACCAACCACCTTATTTATTCCATTTAATAAACTTGATTTATGATGTCATAAATGCAAAAGTGAAAGTTGACTTTGACTTTCACTATTCACATTAATTCGACTACTTTTTGACCGATGCCGGTTCGAGCCGAAATTTTCCCGAAATCGTCCCGGTGTGTTCCTGAGGTCTCCTGTGCAGTCGGATCAATTTAATCTGCTTCCGTTTGATCAAAATCAATCCCGGAAGTTTACCGTCTTTTATTGCTCCGGTTAGGGTTTTTAATGCCGATTTTGGCACTGTTTCACCCATTTCAACTCAGTGAATTTTTCCAACACTGAATTCTTACTCGTCAGTATTGTTAGAACATTTTCACATATTCTGAACAATATAAATACATTTATTTCACTCTTTAAACAGTACAAATTGTTATATACATACAATTGTACATTTTCGTCCGAGAATTGCCTGAATTTCCCGGTTGTCACAAAAATCAATCCCGGAAGTTTACCATCTTTTTGAGCTCCGGTTAGGGTTTCAATGCCGGTTTTGGCACCGTTTCACCCGTTTCAACTCAGTGAATTTTTCCAACACTGAATTCTTACTCGTCAATATTGTTAGAACATTTTAATATATTCTAAACAATACAAATACATCTATTTCACTCTTTAAATAGTACAAATTATTATATACATATATTTGTACTTTTCTTACTGTGCTCTTACTTTGACTTGCCATATTCTTATCTTTATACTGTTCAGATACCGAAACTACTCCCTTTTGAGCGTTTTGGGCCTTAATTCACTTTCTTACTCATATACTTTATTCTCTACTTATTTTTGGAGATTTTAATTCCTCCAAAACATTTATTTATTTCTATCAACACTATAATTTGTCTAATTACAACCATAGTGTTTCTTTACATTCTTACTTACAGAACTCATAGAAAACCCTAGATTAAATTAGGTCACACCGCTAAAATTCTCTGGTTGTCACAATGCCATATACATTAAATCAACAACAATTAAAACTCATACCTCAAGGACGCTAATCTTGCAGGAGGAGAATGACCGGAGGCTTCAACCAACTAGCCTTCTCTACTATTTTCCAATTCCCGAATGGCTGAGTGTGTGGGCACTCTGAACCTCGATCGGTATGCTAGCACTGCTAGTCTTCTTCCGACCGCCCAGATCTCTAAAGAACTTTATTGTCACGATGAGCTATGCAACAATAAGCCTGCTCACCTGAGAGTCTGTGGTCTGAGAGAACTGGAGTGGCAGGACCTCTATTTATAGACCTGCATGAGGTGATTCTCTGAATTCGAATTGGACTAGGAAAAGATTTTCTCCCTTATCCATAAACAAAAAATCCGAATTTTCCAAGGGAGAATCTCCACAATAAAATTCGGTTTTCTTAGGATAAATCCATTCCAAATCTAAACAAGATTTTAACTAGAATTTTATCTCCCTTTTTCAACCAAAAAATCCGAAATTTCTAGGAGAAAATCTTCTCCAAATTTTCGGCCACTTTTAGGATAAGGAAGAATCAAAATTCCACTAGGATTTTCAAGCTTGAATCTTATCTCAACCTTATCCAAAAATAACCGAATTTCCTAGGAGAGATTCTCCAAATTTTCGGCCACGTTTCAGGGAAAGAGAGAATCCAAATTCAACTAGGATTGAAGCTTGAATTTTCCTTTGAATCTTATCCACAAAATCTGAATTTTTCATTGAGGATTATCCTCAAAATTTTCGTCCACTTTTGTTGGGATTTAGATTCAAAATTCAAGTAGGATTCTAACAAGATTATCCTCTCCAAATCCAACTCAAATTCGAATTTCAAACCTTGTGGATTTTCCACAACAAATTCGAATCCTACTTGGACTGTGATTCAAAATTTGAATTTCAAATTTAAATTTCAAATTCAAATTTCAAATTCGAATTTCAAATTCAAATTTCAAATTCGAATTTCAAATTCAAATTTCAAATTCAAATTTCAAATTCAAATTTCAAATTTCAAATTTCAAAATTCAAATTTAAAATTTCGAATTCCACAAAACGATTGTGTTTCATATTCTTGTTCTCATGGATAATTTTATACAACTCCAATCCAATCTCAAATAAAATCATGGCAACTTTATTTGGAGTTCGAATAATTATGTACTCTATTATCCAAAACAAAATCTGAATCCAACCGGAGAGAATCTTGTCTACCATCCTAATCCTGTGTCATCACCATCCATGCATAATAAACTGGCCAATAGCATACACAAATCAATTTGCCAAACGTTAAGGAATTATGTGGAGCTAGCAGAGGGACTTATTGGACATATATAATCGAGCTCTCGTGATTCCATATGATCATCATTCTGTACCGAACAACTCAATCATATGATCACTAGTTTCAGAGTCAAACCACTATAAACCTGAAACTGAACTCCCAATTATATACCGTATTACGTAAGCCTGTGACGAGCTACTATCCAATGACCTTGTCATATATGCAAAACCCTCATATGATATCCATGATCAGCCTTAGGTCAAAGTCCGTTTAATCCTACTGATCAGGCTATCTTAAAGTTCCATTATACTACCGAATTAAGAAAATGATTATTCACCATATGTGAATAAGAAGTCATCCGCCCAGCAGACGACCCAAGGCCTTGTCCAGTTTCATATTTAGTATAATGCCTTTAAGAGGATACCTTTAACTCCTCAGAGCTATGATTTCGATATCTGCAAACAAACCCTTCATCGTATACAAGTCATGCACCCAACGAACCGGTCTATAAGCTTACTACCTCTGAGACGCTTTAGCCATTGGAACATCAAAGTACACAAGTCATATACAAGAAGTAGTTCATTTACTCAGGATTAAGGTTATTGCACAATGAACGTCAAAAGCAGATTGATCCACTCATAGCGGACTACGTAGATCAATCACGCTTTAGTCCCGATCTAATATGTCACCACCGAGCAACATATCCATGTCTCTACTTGGGAGTCCAGCTCCAGACAGTCAAGACAAACCGTCCCCTCCAAGGCTTTAGACAACATAATAGTCTTAACGTGAGTTAGATGCTCGGTCTAACCCCATAGACTACAGACCATAGTTTAGACCGCTAACTTTAGAACATTGTCTTCTCGCATACAAAAGTCCATTGCATGCAACGTTCTAACAGTTTTAACACAAGCAGTCAGTGAGCCATATTTGCTTACATTTACTTTAACATGTAAATAGGACGAGGACAGATAGCAATGTAATGAATAACCTCTATGTATAATTTTGTTATCCAGTTCAAAATGAATACATCAAAATGTCCTAATACTTAGGGCATTTCCTAACAAATACATTTTCATTAACTGACTTTATTATACTGAAATCTGAACTTTGGCTTTTAAAATCTTAATTAAAGTCTTATAATGACATTTAAAGTCCTAATGACTCTGTTTCGACTTTTCTAGCGCTCTAGCAAACATTTCCGAGAATTTCAGAAATTTTAATAAACTGGGGTGAATACTACTATTCACGTGAATAGTGCCATGCACGTGAATAGTAACTGGGCCAGGGGATGTTTCTATTTTTCTGCTTAGACTGGGTTCCCTAAGTCCGAGAACCATAAAATAGCTAACTGGAAGATTTAACGCCCCTTTCTTGACTCTTCTAGACTTTTTGGTCAAAATGACTATTTTGCCCCTAACGGGTCTTGGGGTCGTAACATTCTCATTTTGGTGCTTAAACGGGATTTTCTGAGTCCCTAAAATCTTAAAACAATCTTTTCTAGGTCCCAGTAAATTTTTACAGCTTAATTGTTGCGATTACATTATTTACTTATCACCCGTCCATTGGGTGGTACTATTCTGACCCTTGGGGTCGTGGCTCGTTTTTCTAGTGTTTCGGAGCTTCAAACGAGCTTTTTACTAATCTTAAAAATGTTTCTTATTCTCTTCCCGAACTAGGTCTTCGAGGGGCTCGGGTTTTTCTATCCCGACCCTAAACTTTACCCTTGTTACCTAAAACGCCCTTGACGTTTTTTTTTCCGTCCTCTCGGCATTTTAGATTTTTGGGGTCGGTTTACTACTCTGTTAGACCTGCTTTCTTACTTCAAACTCTAAGGTACCGAGGGATCTCGGTTTTCATTTTCGAGCATATTTCTATCGCTCGTTTCCTGAAATGCTCTTAATGCCGTTTTAAAATTTTCAGCAGTATTTCCGCTTAAATTTTAGGTTTCCGGCGTTTAGGAAACGCCTCAAAACCATCTATCCTAATCTAAACCTGCCACGTACTATACTAGAGGCCTATTTTACGCAAAAGTTTCTAAACTTTTACGTAAAAACCTTCCACATTCTCAATGTACAAATCACACACAAGGTCTTTATTTTTCACTCACATTAACCACGGTTTTAGTTTAGGTTTCCAACACCAAATCTTTCTTTCTTTCAACATTCTTTCTCTTACTTTTCTTCTTGGTTTTTAAGGCATATTCAACACCAAAACCAAATAAAATTCTTATTAAAATCTCACTTGGATGCCTCAGGTTTTATGCTAAATCCTAACCTAACTTTGGTTTTCAATTCAACCCCTTAAACAAGCTTATATTCTACATCATTCTAACTTACCACAACACTAAAATCACATGATTTTTACATGTTCTTCACACTAGGTATACATGGTTTCTTTTTAGAAAAGTTTTACAAAATTTTGTTTCAAACTTTTTAACTTTTCTTTCTAAACATTTTACACATTAAAACACATGTTTAAATCAACCAAAACCAACTCAGAATTCTTTCCAAACCCTAGTAACATACACGGTTTTTCTTGAAACAAACCGAATCCCACTTTGGTTTTAAGCTTTCAAATTTTCTTTCTAGATGTTTTACATATCAAAACACACTTTAAAACAACAATTTAATTAAATCAAACTTGAAATTCTTTGAACCCATACACTTAGCCATGGGTTCCTCACAAAACTAACATGAAAAATTCTTGTTTTAAGCTACTAAATTACTCTTTAACTATTATGCAAACTAATTAACCTTAAACAACAAGATTTGAACTAAACTTTTCTCATTCCTTTCTACTCAACATAGCCACGGATTTTTGCTTCAAAATACCAAAGAAAAGCTTGAAATTTCAAGCTTACCTTGCTATGTTAGTCAATACTTGCTTAGGAAGAACTTTGCTTAAGATTTTGACACCAAACTTTGAAGAAACTCAAGCTCAATGGAGGGGAAGAGTCTTGGCTTCAAAGGGCAGCAAAGGGGCTGTAATTTCAGAAAAAAAATTCTGATTTTATGAAGCCAAAAACGTTTTTATAAAGGGAGGCCAAAAAGGAGGTCTTTTTAGCAATTTTCTTTAGGGACTTTTTAGCAACTTTTTAAGGGTTTATTTGCAAACTTTTTGGGGTCAAAACATAATTATTTTGGCTGTCTTTCCAGCTGTAAAACCGACCTATGCAGCCTTATCCACAAAATTTAAAAAAAATTTCAACTTTGCATTTTTGGCTTAATCTTAGCCTTTGATCTTACCTACCTTTAATCTTAGCCATTCATCCTACCTACCACCCTTTTTCTTTTAATTTCTTATTCCTAATTATGACATCATCCATGATGTCATCTAATTAATCCATAGGTCAAAGTTTGACCAAAAGTCAAACCGAACCAAACTTTACCGAAATCGTGTAGGCGGGTTTCTGACGCCTCCTGTGCGATCGGTTTACTTTATTCTACTGTCGTTGGGCTAAAAATCGATGACGAAGTTTTTCATCCTTTAGTAACCTTAGGTTTTACATAGGGTAATCTCTTGGTTTCTTTGGCCCCAAAATGCTTCATCATTTTACCGAAGATGACGAAATTTCTGGGGTGACATACCGGAGGACTTGTCTAGCCATCCGTACTGTCAAATTATTCTAATACTGTCTTAAAACTCTTAAAAACCCTAAATTACTTTTCTTATTATGCTCTTACTTTGACTTGCCATATTCTTATCTTTACACTGTTCAGATACCGAAACTACTCCTTTTGAGCGTTTTGGCCTGAAATCACTTTCTTACTCATATACTTTATTCTCTACTTATTTTTGGAGATTTTAATTCCTCCAAAACATCTATTTATTACTATCAACACTGTAATTTGTCTAATTACAAACATAGTGTTTCTTCACATTCTTGCTTACAGAACTCATAGAAAACCCTAGATTAAACTAAGTTACACTGCTAAAATTCTCTGGTCGTCATATTCACCCCTCCTTAAAAATTTTTGTCCTCGAAAATCAGAACAGGTGGGGGTACTTGGCTCTCATCTCATCTTCTCTTTCCCACGTGGCCTCTTCTACATTATGATTTTTCCATAGAACTTTGACAAGCGGGATGCTTTTATTTCTTAATATTTTCTCTTCTCGTGCAAGTATTTGCACCGGTTGCTCTTCGTAAGAGAGATCCTCTCGAACTTGGATTGACTCATAATCTAGGACATGCGAAGGGTCCGAGATGTACTTTCTTAGCATAGATACATGGAAGACATTATGCACTGAAGATAATTCTGGTGGCAAACCTATCTTATAGGCTACTTTCCCAACCCAGCTAATAATTGGGAAAGGTCCTATGTATCTTGGACTTAACTTTTCTTTCTTTCCAAAACGCATGACACCTTTCATTGGTGCTACTTTTAAGAATACGAAGTCACCCTCATTAAACTCTAGGAATCTTCGTCTTTTATCTGCGTAGCTTTTCTGATGACTTTGTGCAGTTTTCATTCTCTACTGAATCTTTTGGACCGTGTCTATCGTTTCTTGGATAAACTCGGTTTTATGAAGTTCTCTCTCCCTGAGTTCATACCAGTGAATGGGAGATCTGCACTTTCGCCCATATAATGCCTCGTAAGGAGCCATCCCAATGGACGCTTGATATCTGTTGTTGTAGGAGAATTCTATCAACGGTAGCTTCTTGTTCCAGACTCCCTTGAAATCTAAAATACAAGCGCGAAGCATATCTTCTAGTGTTTGGATCGTACACTCAGACTGTCCATCAGTCTGAGGGTAAAATGCACTGTTGAATCTTAGTTCTGAGTCCATTGCCTCTTGTACACTTTTCTAGAAATTGGATGTGAACCGACTGTCACGATCTGATACTATTGTTGTCGGTATTTCATGTAATCTCACAATGTTGGCAATGTACAATTTTGTGAATTTCTCCAATGTGTATGTCATCTTTACAGGTATAAAGTGAGCGGACTTGGTCAATCGATCCACCACTACCCATATCATGTCAAATCCTTCACTTGTCTTGGGTAGCCCTACCACGAAATCCATGGTTACGTGCTCCCACTTCCACTCTAGAATCTCTAATGGCTGCAGTTCTCCGGCTGGCTGCTGATGCTCTACTTTGACTCTTTGACATGTTAAGCAGCTACTGATGTGTTTAACAATGTCATTCTTCATCTTTTTCCACCAAAAGTGTTGCTTTAAATCTTGATACATTTTCGTACTGCCCGGATGCACTGAATATGGAGTGTCATGGGCCTCTGTCAGAATTATTTTCTTCAAATCTTCTTCATTTGGTACACAGATTCTTCCTTGGAAGAGTAAAGTTCCATCTTTAGAGAGGTGGAACTCTGACTTGTCAATCTTAGAGGCTTCTTGTTTAAGCCTTTTGAGAGCAGCATCTAGCTCTTGGGCCTTTTTAATCTCCTCAAGAATTGTTGGTTTGAGTTGCATTACCGCTAATTTTCCTGAAATTATATCTACTCCCAACAAGGAGATCTCATGTTGAAGTGGTTTGGGTAGCTTATCGATGGCTATTTGCTCTGGCATCGTTGATTTACGACTCAACGCGTCTGCTACTCTGTTTGCCTTACCGGGGTGATATAAGATCTCACAATCATAATCTTTCACTAACTCCAGCCATCTTCTTTGTCTCATGTTAAGCTCTTTCTGAGTAAAGAAATACTTTAAGCTCTTTCTGAGTAAAGAAATACTTTAAGCTCTGGTGGTCGATGAAGATTCTGCACTGGACTCCATATAGGTAATGTCGCCATATCTTCAAAGCAAATACGACGACTGCTAACTCTAAATCATGAGTCGGATAGTTCTTTTCGTGCTCTTTGAGTTGTCTTGATGCATAGGCTATTACTTTTCCATCCTGCATCAGCACAGCTCCTAGACCTGTCTTGGAGGCATCGCTATAAATGTTGAAGTCTCCTTCATCCTTTGGAATTGTGAGAACTGGAGCACTGGTCAACCGATTCTTCAGCTCTTGAAAGCTTTCTTCACACTTCTTTGTCCACTCGAACTTCTTCTCCTTGCGTGTGAAAGCAGTGAGAGGGGTAGCTAATCTGGCAAATCCCTCTACAAATCTCCGATAATAGCCCGCTAATCCGAGGAAACTCCGGATCTCGGTCACATTCTTTGGAGGAGACCACTTACTTACCGCTTCGATCTTTGCTGGGTCTACTGAAATTCCGTCTTTGGAAACAACATGTCCTAAGAAGTAGACCTTATCTAGCCAAAATTCACATTTGGAGAACTTTGCATATAGCTGATGCTCCTTCAAAGTGCGTAACACAATCCGAAGATGCTCCTCGTGCTCCTTCCAATCTTTTGAGTATATAAGGATGTCATCGATAAACACAATGACAAACTGGTCTAAAAATTCCTTGAATACTCGATTCATTAGATCCATAAAAGCGGCTGGTGCATTCGTTAATCCAAAAGGCATAACGAGAAATTCGTAGTGCCCGTACCATGTTCGGAACGTGGTCTTTGGAATGTCTCTTTCTTTAATTTTTAACTGGTGATAGCCGGATCGAAGGTCAATCTTCGAGAAGACGGTGGCTCCTTTTAGCTGATCGAATAAATCATCGATCCTTGGTAGAGGATATTTATTCTTGATTGTGACTTTGTTGAGCTCACGATAATCTATGCACATTCGGAGGGTTCCATCCTTTTTCTTCACGAAGAGAACTGGAGCTCCCCACGGCGAATAACTAGGCCGTATAAAACCTTTCTCTAATAACTCCTTCAGCTGAGCTTGTAATTCTTTAAGCTCGGCTGGTGCCATCCTGTAAGGGGCCTTTGAAATCGGAGACGTGTAGGAAAATAAACCGGTAAAAACGTATCAGAGTGGCGCAGCGGAACAATAAAAATTTTTAGATCGTTAAATATCTCATGATGCCATATACAATAAACCAACAACAATTAAAACTCATACCTCAAGGACGCCAATCTTGCAGGAGGAGAATGACAAGAGGCTTCAACCAACTAGCCTTCTCTACTATTCTCCAATTCCCGAATGGCTGAGTGTATGGGCACTCTGAACCTCGATCGGTATGCTAGCACTGCTAGTCTTCTTCCGACCACCCAGATCTCTAAAGAACTTTATTGTCACGATGAGCTGTGCAACAATAAGCCTGCTCACCTGAGAGTCTGTGGTCTGAGAGAACTGGAGTGGTAGGACCTCTATTTATAGACCTGCATGAGGTGATTCTCTGAATTTGAATTGGATTAGGAAAAGATATTTTCCCTTATCCATATCCATAAAATCTGAATTTTTCCAAGGGAGAATCTCAACAAAAAATTCGGTTTTCTTAGGATAAATCCAATCCAAATCTAAACAAGATTTTAACTAGAATTTTATCTCCCTTTTTCAACCAAAAAATCTGAAATTTCCAAGGAGATTTTTCCTCCAATAATTCGGCCACTTTTAGGATAAGGGAGAATAAAAAATTCCACTAGGATATTCAAGCTTGAATCTTATCTCAACCTTATCCAAAAATAACCAAATTTCCTAGGAGATTTTCTCCCTAATTTCGGCCACTTTTCAGGGAAGGAGAGAATCCAAATTCAACTAGGATTGAAGCTTGAAGTTTCCCTTGAACCTTATCCACAAAAACCAAAATTCCATTGAGGATTATCCTCAAAAATTTCGTCCACTTTTGTTGGGATTTAGATTCAAAATTCAAGTAGGATTCTAACAAGATTATCCTCTCCAAATCCAACTAAAATTCGAATTTCAAACCTTGTGGATTTTCCACAACAAATTCGAATCCTACTTGGACTGTGATTCAAAATTTGAATTTCAAATTTCAAATTTCAAATTTCAAATTTCAAATTTCAAATTTAAATTTCAAATTCAAATTTCAAATTCGAATTTCAATTTCAAATTTCAAATTCAAATTTCAAATTCAAATTTCAAATTCAAAATTCAAATTTCAAATTTCAAAATTCAAATTTCAAATTTCAAAATTCAAATTTCAAATTCCACAAAACGGTTGTGTTTCATATTCTTGTTCTCATGGATAATTTTCTACAACTCCAATCCAATCTCAAATAAAATCATGGCAACTTTATTTGGAGTTCGAATAATTGTGTACTCTATTATCCAAAACAAAATCTGAATCCAACCGGAGAGAATCTTGTCTACCATCCTAATCCTGTGTCATCACCATCCATGCATAATAAACTAGCCAATAGCATACACAAATCAATTTGCCAAACGTTAAGGAATTATGTGGAGCTAGTAGAGGGACTGATTGGACATATATAATCGGGCTCCTGTGATTCCATATGATCATCATTCTGTACCGAACAACTCAATCATATGATCACTAATTTCAGAGTCACACCACTATAAACCTGAAACTGAACTCCCAATTATATACCGTATTACGTAAGCCTGTGATGAGCTACCATCCAATGACCTTGTCATATATGCAAAACCCTCATATGATATCCATGATCAGCCTTAGGTCAAAGTCCGTTTAATCCTATTGATCAGGCTATCTTAAAGTTCCATTATACTACCGAATCAAGAAAATGATTATTCACCATATGTGAATAAGAAGTCATCCGCCCGGCAGACGACCCAAGGCCTTGTCCATTTTCACATTCAGTATAATGCCTTTAAGAGGATACCTTTAACTCCTCAGAGCTATGATTCCGATATCTGCAAACAAACCCTTCATCGTATACAAGTCATGCACCCAACGAACCGGTCTATAAGCTTACTACCCGCTGAGACGCTTTAGCCATTGGAACATCAAAGTACACAAGTCATATACATGAAGAAGTTCATTTACTCAGGATTAAGGTTATTGCATAATGAACGTCAAAAGCAGATTGATCCACTCATAGCGGACTACGTGGATCAATCATGCTTTAGTCCCGGTCTAATATGTCACCACCAAGCAACATATCCATGTTTCTACTTGGGAGTCCAGCTCCAGACAGTCAAGACAAACCGTCCCCTCTAAGGCTTTAGACAACATAATAGTCTTAACATGAGTTAGATGCTCGGTCTAACCCCATAGACTACAGACCATAGTTTAGACTGCTAACTTTCGAACATTGTCTTCTCGCATACAAAAGTCCATTGCATGCAACATTCTAACAGTTTTAACATAAGCAGTCAGTGAGCCATATTTGCTTACATTTACTTTAACATGTAAATAAGATAAGGACAGATAGCAATGTAATGAATAACCTCTAAGTATAATTTTATTATCCAGTTCAAAATGAATACATCAAAATGTCTCTAATACTTAGGGCATTTCCTAACAATCACCCACTTGCCCTAAGCCAGCAGATGTGCCATGTTACGCATCCCCATCGCCTCTACATGCCTCTCAAAGCTTCTAGCCACCAAAGTCTTAGTAAAGGGATCAGCGATGTTGTCCTCGGACGCGATCTTACATACATCCACTTGTCCTGTCTCCACATGCCCTCTGATAATATGATATCTCCGATCGATGTGCTTTGTCCTCTTGTGGTGCCAAGATTCCCTTGTGTTGGCAATAGCCCCTGTATTATCACAGTAAAGTGTGATAGGCTTGTCAACACCCGGAATGACCTCAAGGTCTCTAAAGAACTTGCGGAGCCAAACCGCTTCTTTAGATGCCTCAGCCGCAGCCACATACTCAGCCTCCATAGTAGAGTCAGCTGTGCAGCCCTGCTTCACGCTCCTCTACACAATGGCGCCTCCTCCGAGTAAAAACACTGATCTAGATGTCGATTTCCTCGAATCCTTACAAGTCTGGAAGTCTGAGTCCGTGTATCCTACGGGTGTTAGGTCCCCTCCAGAATACACCAGCATATAATCCCTCATTCTCTTAAGATACTTGAGTATATGCTTTACTGCTTGCCAGTGCTTGGTTCCAGGATTCGCTTGATATCGACTCACCATACCTACTGCAAAACATATGTCCGGGCGAGTGCAAAGCATAGCGTACATAAGGCTGCCCACAGCGGATGCATAAGGGACCTTACTCATACGCTCTCTTTCTTCCGATGTCTTGGGACAGTCATCCAATGAAAGAGTTAGACCGGCAATAGAAGGTTGTGAGCCTTTCTTTGCCTCTAGCATTGCATATTTGTCAATTATTTTATCTATGTATGAAGCTTGGGATAACGCTATCATTTTGTTCTTTCGATCTCTGAAGAGACGAATGCCTAGAACATAATTAGCTTCTCCCAAGTCCTTCATGTCAAACTGTTGGTGTAACCAAAGTTTGACCGATGATAAATTCCCTACATCATTCCCAATGAGTAGTATATCATCGACATAAAGTATCAGAAAGACCACTTTTCCATCCTTAATACGTTTATAAACACAAGGTTCATCAACGTTCTGCTCAAAACCAAATGTCTTAATCGCTTGATCAAACCTCTGGTTCCATGAGCGGGATGCCTGCTTTAATCCATAAATGGATCTAAGTAACTTGCAGACTTTCTTATCTTGGCCTTTTGCTACGAACCCTTCGGGCTGTATCATATAGATACACTCTTCAAGATGGCCATTCAAGAATGCCGTCTTGACATCCATTTGCCAGATCTCGTAATCGAGAGCCGCAGCAATGGACAGAAGAATACGGATAGACTTCAGCATAGCAACAGGCGAAAAGGTTTCCTCGTAATCGATTCCAGCCTTTTGCGTGTATCCCTTTGCAACCAGTCTAGCTTTGAAAGTTTCCACTCTCCCTTCCGCATCCTTCTTTCTTTTGTAGACCCATTTGCATCCAATGGGTTTTATCCCATCCGGCAAATCTACAAGTTCCCAAACAGAGTTGGATTTCATAGAATCCATCTCATTGTTCATAGCCTGTTTCCAAGATTTAGAATCAACATCCTTTATAGTTTCATCATATGTGACCGGATCTTCCTCATGCTCATGAGCCTCGGCCTGGTATACCTCAGCATCATACATAAAGAAATTAGGTTTCTTAGAAACCCTCCCACTACGACGAGGCACCCTAAATTGTTGATCGTCTGCAGGTCTTTCACTGGAACTCGGACTTGCGTCCAAGACCGAAATCTGTGGAGCAGTTCTTTCACCCGATAACTCCTCTAGCACCACTTTGCTTCGAGGCTTAAAGTCATTCATGTGACTTTCCTCCAAGAATGTCGCATGGGTTGAGACAATGACCTTCTGTTCCTTCGGGTTATAGAACAGACCTCCTTTAGTTCCCTTTGGATACCCTACAAACATGCACAATTCTGATCTTGGTTCCAACTTCTTCGCATCCCCATCCAGTACATGTGCCGGGCAGCCCCATATTCTCATATGTCCAAGGGAGGGCTTCCTGCCACGCCACAATTCATACGGAGTTCTAGGAATTGATTTGCTCGGAACCTGGTTCAGAATATAACACGCCGTTTGTAAAGCATGTCCCCAAAATGATAATGGCAGCGTTGAGTAACTCATCATGGACCGTACCATATCCAATAAGGTCCTGTTTCTCCTTTCAGCTACACCATTCTGTTGTGGAGTACTAGGTGCAGTCAATTGGGATAATATCCCATTCTCTACAAGATGTCCTAGAAATTCATTGGAGAGGTATTCGCCACCTCGATCAGATCGAAGTGTCTTTATGGATTTATCCAATTGCTTTTCCACTTCCGCACGATACTCTTTGAACTTATCAAAGGTTTCGCTCTTGCGGTGCATCAGATATACATATCCATACCTCGAGTAATCATCTATGAATGAGACATAATACTCGAACCCTCCTCGTGCTGTGATGTTCATGGGGCCACATACGTCAGTATGCACAATTTCTAAGAGCTCCTGTGCCCTTGTACCCTTAGCTCCAAAAGACCTCTTAGTCATCTTACCCTCTAGACAAGACTCACATTGGGGAAGTCGTACCTCCTCCAGAGATTCCAGAGGACCGTCTTTCACCAATCTTTGAATCCTATCCTGATTAATATGACCAAGTCTTAAATGCCAAAGATACGCCTTGTTAGAGTGAGAAACTTTCAACCTTTTAGAGTTATCAATTAATTCAGTGTCAAGCAGTGAGTACATCTTTGGTCTGATCAAATATAGGTTTCCATCCATCCATCCAGAACAGATAAAAGACTTATTTCTACGAATATCAACTCTTTTACTAAAAGAAACTGAATAAGAATCCTTTATTAAACAAGCTACCGATATAAGGTTCCTCTTAAAATTAGGAACATAAAAACAGTCTTTCAATAAAATAAACCTAAATTGATCAAAATAAAGATGAACGTCTCCCACTGCCTCAGCCACCACAAAGCTACCATCTCCAGTCCGCAACGAGAGGCTCCTATCATGTAGACTTCTCGTTTCCACGAACCCCTGCATAGAAACACAAACATGATTAGTGGCGCCCGAATCAATGACCCATGTGTCTTTCGATTCTTCCACCAAACACGCTTCTAAGTAATGAAGTTCCTTACCTTCCTTTCCCTTGGAGGCTAGGAATTCTCGGCAAGCCTTCTTGAAGTGACCTACCTTCCCACAGTGGAAGCATTTGGACTTTTTAGGGTCCTTCGGCTTCTTGTTCTTCTTCTTCTTCTTCCCGTCCGAGACAGGAGGATTAGAAGAACTGGAAGCCACTTGCTTCTTATTTGGCCTCTTCCTCTTCCGTGAGGGATTGAAAGATTCCGCCAAATTGGCCTCTCCTTTAGGTCGGACCGTATCCTCATCCCTGATCATCCGCTCATAAGCCTGTAGTTGCTTCATGAGCTCGGTTAGTCCTAACTCCTTTGTCGCCAGATTGTATGCGGCCTTAAACCCCACAAAATCTTTAGACAGAGTCTTGAACACCATCTCGATCTGGGTGTTATAGTCCAACTCAGCACCATTCTCGGCAGCCTCAGCGAAGAATCCCATTAGAGTGATCATATGGTCCTTCACCGGAGCACCCGCCTTTTGCTTAGAGTTCATAATGCTGGTGATAGCGGACTGTCGAGCCAATTTTTCTTGGCCTCCGAACATGTCCTCCAGATTTTCCATGATCTCCCCAGCAACTTGATAAGTCTCATGCTGCTTTTGTAAAGCACTCGTCATGCTAGCAAGGATGTAGCATCGAGCTATTTCATTGGATTCTCCCCAACGATTATAGGCAACCGGGACCTCCTCAAGTGGTGTGTCAGGTTTGGGCCCAGGTGGGCATGGTTCGTCCAGTACGAACTTGTGTCTCTCGCAGCTGAGAACTATTAATAGATTTCTTTTCCAATCATTATAATTGTCGCCATTCAACTTATTTTCAGTAAGTATCGAAATGAGGGGTGTCGGTGACATTTTGAACTGAAATAAAATTATACTAGACATCATTACAAAGCCCAAGCAAATATGCAGATAATTTAGCAAATAAAACATACAAGTATGTTCCTACATGAAACTTGAAAAAAAATGTAGCATTGCAACGGTAATTCTCAGCACCTATTGCCCCAAGCCACCGAGGGGTGGTCATGAGAACAAATAGCCGGAACATGGACCCCGTCCAATTAATATATGTTACCTTAAATCCTCCAAGGTTAAGACATATATTAATAACCGCTTATTTGGCCACCAGTTTAGTTAACAGAGCTTCTAGGGAAGGTTAATAACTAAACGAGTCTTGAGTGTATAACCATTGTTTACGTAGCCCGATCCACGTCCTACCAAGCCACCAAGGGGTGGTCATGAATAGGATCGCACCCGAACACGTTTTCCACATAGGAGATCCAATCTAGTATACCGGAGGCGGTAAACACCTACCGAGGGGTGTGGTCAGGTCGGAACTGACGCGAGGCGTTACCATGCTTTCACATATGGATCAACAATGGAGGCCTTGGGTTTTGTTTGAAACCCTCTCCCACTCAATATTTTGAAAAACATGCAAGTTTTTGACAAATTATGTATGATCAATATAGTATGAGCGGCACTCACCTATCCTATATGACATGTTATCAAATATGCATACAAAACATCCATCAATACATATTTATACATCCATGACATATCACAGAAAAATAATTGACAGAATAACCAAGTTATGGTTCCATCCTAGAACAAAGAAAATAAAGATTACAAAATTCCATCCAAAGCATTCTTTGGGTCTTGAATTTTGTTCCGTCTTCTTGTATCCATCTTTATGTAGCCTCTCCATTTATTTCTCATCCCAAGAATTATTTAAAATTTAAATCTCCCAAAAAATTTAAATTTCAAATTCAAATTCCAAATTCGAATTTCAAATTTAAATTTCAAATTTGAATTTTAAACAATTTTAAAACATCATGTGTAATAATATGTAATTTCAAAAATTTCAAAATTTTTAATTACAAATTTTTAAACATGATTTAAAATTAAATCTCAAATTTAAAAATCAAAATTTTTCTGATTTTTTGGATCGTCGGACCGCCGGCCCCGTAGGCGGCAGCCGCCGTGGGCAGCCACCAACCCCGAAGGGGCTGGCAGCCCACGGCCGCCCCTTGTGCAGCCCTGCCGGGCTGCAGGCCAAGCCTGCAGCGCCAGGCTGCTCGCCCAGGCTGGGCGCAGCAGCCGGCAGGCTGCCTGCAGCTAGTGGCTGCACGCCCAGGCTGCGGCCAGCCTTGGGCAGGCTGCGCCATCCTCGGCTGCAGGCAGAGCCTGCGACCGTGGGTGGTGTGGGCCTGCACAGGGGCTGCCGCAGCCCCATCAAGGTTTGTCGGCCTTTCCCGAGGGGTCGTGTCTCGATTTTCGTGCCATATTCCAATTTACCTATTAGGATCTCCAAAAATTAATTTGAATCCCAATTAAATTGAAATTTTCCACACAATCAAAATTTCAACCTTTAAATCAAATCTAACTTTTTGGGAAAAATAAATTACGGTCTTCAATCTTCAATCTCCTCCAAGAATAATTACATAAAAAATTCCTATACTGTTTCCGGTGTACAAAATTCTATCCATAAAAATTCTAAGAGACAAAATAAAATCCATGGGAAAATTACAGTGTTAACAAACTGCTCCCATGGTTACATAAAAATTCCTAGATACAATTTTTCTAAATTCTAAGGAACCATAACCGGTATAATCAAGCATGTTTATAATAATTCAAAAAATTAAAATAACCACATACTTTATACATAATCCATGATAACAACATAAAGGAACCCTAGAATGCCACTCTCTAAATATCAAATCCATACATAAAAAAAAAGACTAAGTAATTGTCTAATTTATGTACATGGCATAGTCATGAGATGGCTCTGATACCAATTGTAGGAAATTAAACCGGTAAAAAACGTATCAGAGTGGCGCAGCGGAACAATAAAAATTTTAAGATCGTTAAATATCTCATGATGCCATATACAATAAATCAACAACAATTAAAACTCATACCTCAAGGACGCCAATGAACAGGAGGAGAGTGACCGGAGGCTTCAACCAACTAGCCTTCTCTACTATTCTCCAATTCCCGAATGGCTGAGTGTGTGGGCACTCTGAACCTCGATCGGTATGCTAGCACTGCTAGTCTTCTTCCGACCACCCAGATCTCTAAAGAACTTTATTGTCACGATGAGCTGTGCAACAATAAGCCTGCTCACCTGAGAGTCTGTGGTCTGAGAGAACTGGAGTGGCAGGACCTCTATTTATAGACCTGCATGAGGTGAATCTCTGAATTTGAATTGGATTAGGAAAAGATATTTTCCCTTATCCAAACCCATAAAATCTGAATTTTCCAAGGGAGAATCTCCACAATTAAATTCGGTTTTTCTAGGATAAATCCAATCCAAATCTAAACAAGATTTTAACTAGAATTTTATCTCCCTTTTTCAACCAAAAAATCCGAAATTCACAAGGTGTATCTTCCCTAAAGATTTCGGCCATTATGGATAAGGGAGAATCAAAAATTCCACTAGGATTTTCAAGCTAAATCTCATCTCAACCTTATCCAAAAAATAACCGAATTTTTCCTTGGATAAATCCAATAATTTCGGCCACTTTTAGGGAGGGAGAGAATCCTAATTCAACTGGGATTGAAACTTGAATTTTCCCTTGAATCTTATCCACAAAAACCGAATTTTCCATTGAGGATTATCCTCAAAAAATTCGCCCACTTTTGTTGGGATTTGGATTCAAAATTCAAGTAGGATTCTAACAAGATTATCCTCTCCAAATCCAACTCAAATTCGAATTTCAAACCTTGTGGATTTTCCACAACAAATTCGAATCCTACTTGGACTGTGATTCAAAATTTGAATTTCAAATTTCAAATTCAAATTCCAAATTCAAATTTCAAATTTCAAATTTCAAATTTCAAATTTAAATTTCAAATTCAAATTTCAAATTCGAATTTCAAATTCAAATTTCAAATTCAAATTTCAAATTCAAAATTCAAATTTCAAATTTCAAATTTCAAATTTCAAATTTCAAAATTCAAATTTCAAATTCCACAAAACGGTTGTGTTTCATATTCTTGTTCTCATGGATAATTTTCTACAACTCCAATCCAATCTCAAATAAAATCATGGCAACTTTATTTGGAGTTCGAATAATTGTGTACTCTATTATCCAAAACAAAATCTGAATCCAACCGGAGAGAATCTTGTCTACCATCCTAATCCTGTGTCATCACCATCCATGCACAATAAACTAGCCAATAGCATACACAAATCAATTTGCCAAATGTTAAGGAATTATGTGGAGCTAGTAGAGGGACTGATTGGACATATATAATCGGGCTCCCGTGATTCCATATGATCATCATTCTGTACCGAACAACTCAATCATATGATCACTAATTTCAGAGTCACACCACTATAAACCTGAAACTGAACTCCCAATTATATACCGTATTACGTAAGCCTGTGATGAGCTACCATCCAATGACCTTGTCATATATGCAAAACCCTCATATGATATCCATGATCAGCCTTAGGTCAAAGTCCGTTTAATCCTACTCATCAGGCTATCTTAAAGTTCCATTATACTACCGAATCAAGAAAATGATTATTCACCATATGTGAATAAGAAGTCATCTGCCCGGCAGACGACCCAAGGCCTTGTCCATTTTCACATTCAGTATAATGCCTTTAAGAGGATACCTTTAACTCCTCAGAGCTATGATTCCGATATCTGCAAACAAACCCTTCATCGTATACAAGTCATGCACCCAACGAACCGGTCTATAAGCTTACTACCCGCTGAGACGCTTTAGCCATTGGAACATCAAAGTACACAAGTCATATACATGAAGAAGTTCATTTACTCAGGATTAAGGTTATTGCATAATGAACGTCAAAAGCAGATTGATCCACTCATAGCGGACTACGTGGATCAATCATGCTTTAGTCCCGGTCTAATATGTCACCACCAAGCAACATATCCATGTTTCTACTTGGGAGTCCAGCTCCAGACAGTCAAGACAAACCGTCCCCTCTAAGGCTTTAGACAACATAATAGTCTTAACATGAGTTAGATGCTCGGTCTAACCCCATAGACTACAGACCATAGTTTAGACTGCTAACTTTCGAACATTGTCTTCTCGCATACAAAAGTCCATTGCATGCAACATTCTAACAGTTTTAACATAAGCAGTCAGTGAGCCATATTTGCTTACATTTACTTTAACATGTAAATAAGATAAGGACAGATAGCAATGTAATGAATAACCTCTAAGTATAATTTTATTATCCAGTTCAAAATGAATACATCAAAATGTCTCTAATACTTAGGGCATTTCCTAACACAACTCAACCTACGGCATGAATAAAATGAGTTTAAAGTGATTTTTACAGTATGTTAAGTATGCATAGCGTGTTAGAAGAGCATATAGTTTCGTAATCACATAGATTTATGGAAACATAAGTGGGATGCCATAGATCCCTATCACATAAGATTGAGGATAAGCTTAGTAGAGCATATGGTATAATCAAATACATAATTAGGTAATAAAGTTAAAGTGTCGGTATGATGGATCCAAGTCGAGGCCCATAATCTGTAATGAGTCCAAGCTGAGGCTCACAACATATAACGAGTCCAAGCCGAGGCTCACAACATACATAACGAGTCCAAGTCGAGGCTAATAACACATAACGAGTCCAAGTCGACATAAAGAAAGAATAATCTAGGTTCAGATTTTATAACGAGCCCAAGTTAAGGTTCATTATGAAAGGTAATGAGTAATGAAGTATAAGCTGAGCATAAACGGTTCATGTAGTGTACACGTTATGCCCCAGATATAGTTAAAGTAAGCTTCCTAGTTGCATGATGGGACATGCCCACACGATATGCATTCTGAGATGTTACAAGATTTGTTTCCATGTTCTGTGTGAATGTGAGATATGATTTCCAGTTTTGTATATGATTGAAAGTATGTCTATGCTTTAAACATGTTTTGCAGTTAACATATTGTACTTATTGGGCATAAAGCTCACGGAGTGTGTTTATACTATAGATAAGCGACCTATGGCTTAAACCATAATGGGCAATGACGGCGGCAATGGCAGATGTAAGGCAAGGTTATGGAGACACCACAAGTTAATCTTCTGCACAGTTTGAGTAAATAGTATTTTTAAATAGTTACCGTTAAATAGTATTTTTGAATAGTAACTATCAAAGAGTATTTTTAAATAGTAACCTTTAAATAGTATTTTTGAATAGTACTCATTAAATGGCCTTTTTGAATTCTGACTGTATACGTACGTAAACAGTAAATACCTACGGAAAAAAAATCCCTTAAAATTAAGGTAACTAACTACATAGATTCTAAGTAAGTATTAATGTATTGCAAGGAAGTATAAGTATCATTTAAGTAAGCAAGTCTTTAAGTGATGGTCCGGGCCACTGAGGACACGGGGCGTCACAGTTGGTATCAGAGTGGTTTCCTGCCATCCTACCTTACATCGTCGTACACCTGCCTCATTCATCCAAGTAAGTTAGTTTTTATTTTATAGTATTAATATGTAAGTTAACGTAAGTTATAACGTTTAATTATGGTTGCACTAGTAGAAGCTACGCCAGTAGAGCCCCACCAGAGGATGAGGATTCCAAAAGGACAAAATAGTTCGAACATGTACGCGAGCAAACTAGGCATCCCGGGAGGATAAATTAATGGCGCAGCTCACAGCTATGTGAGAGATGATGGAGAATCAATAACGGGAATTAAACTAGCTTAGGGAATGGCTAGACCAGCAACCCCAAGCACTGCAATTGGCAGAGGTGCCAGTCTAAGAGGCTTCAGTAGCCCCCGACACTTTCATGGAGCAAGCAGCTCCTCCAACCCAGATGACTCTAACACCATCAACTATGGCTACTCCCGCAATAGCCCATGTTCTTCGTCGACCCCTAGGGAGGGTGACCTATATGAGCGATTTAGGTGCATGAAGGTGCCAGAGTTTGTGGGAACCACCAACCCCATTGAAGCTGACGACTGGCTGACGGACATCACAATGATCCTGGACTCTGCGGGGTTAGCTGATAAGGAGAAGGTGATGTGTGCATCTTTTGCCCTGTGTAAAGAGGCGAGGCAATGGTGGAAGACAGTCGTAATCAGGAGGAATGTCAGTACGATGAGTTGGTCAGAGTTCATAGAAGAGTTCAAAGAAATATACTTCAATAAAGAGGCTATAGCAGCCCAACAGGATGAGTTCAACAACCTACATCAGGGCAGCATGACTATGATGGAGGCGATCAGGAAGTTTGAATAATTAGCCTGACTCTGCCCTGACTTAGTGCCCACCGAGAAAGAAAGAGTTAGACAGATACTGAAAATATTCAGGACGGACATCACCGTCCAAGTCTGTAGTGGTAGCCATAGGCCTGCAATAGTGGCGGAGTGCGTTAGTAGGGCCATCCGAGTTGAGTACTAGTTGGCCTAGGACAGGGAGCGGAAGGCTCAGATCTTCAAGGCCAAAAGAGAGGAAAAGACATCGGCCAAGCAGACCAAGGAATAGAACATGGAGACCCACCAACACAGCAAGCATCCTTACAATAATAACAAGAGGAAGGGTAATCTGGGCAATCAAGGTTCACAGAAGGACTTCCCTCAGAAGAAAAACGATTAGAAAGGAGAAGATAGCCAACGCCTGATGTGCTCAAAATGTGAAAAGGGACACCTAGGAGAAATTAAGACCAGTTAAGACCTCGATTCATCCCTGAACAAGCTCAAAAAGGAAGCTATGGAGGATCGGAGCTCAGAGTTTCGAGTCTCTAAGGGTGGCATACTCTATCATAGAGATAGAGTGTGCATTTCGAAAATTGAAGAACCTAGGAAACAAATCCTTTCAGATGCTCACGAGACGCTATATTTCATACATTCAGGGACGAACAAGATGAACAAGGATCTAAATGAAAGTTTTTAGTAGCCTGTAATGAAGGATGACATTGCCGAGTTCGTCACTAGATACCTTACATGCCAAAAGATTAAGGCAGAACACCAACACCTAGCAAGAGAATCACAGGAAATTTGGCTACCCAAGTGGAAATGGGACCAAATTACCATTTCATAGACGGATTACCAAAAATGTCAAGCATCAATGACACAATTTGGGAAATTGTGGACAAATTGATGAAATTAGCTCGATTTCTAGCTACGAAAGGGAGCTACTCAGTAGGAAGACTAGCAGAAATTTATGAAGCCCAGCTAGGGAGACTGCACAGAGTGCATGCAGATCTGACATACGAGGAGAAACCACGCGAATCCTAGCTAAAGAAGACAGAATTTAAGAATAAGCTTATTCCACTTATAAAGGTGTTGTGGCAGAAGCACAACATAGAAAAGGCCATATGGGAAGGGAAGAGTATATGAAAAGAAACTTCCTGGAACTATTCTAATTTTCGAGGATGAAAATTTTGTAAGGGGGGTAGGTTGTAAGGACCGGCATTTTCATGGCACCTACTTACCATGCAATGAGACGGAATAAAATTAGAGTATTTTGAGAGCTTTTGGATGCAAATTGATGAACACGGTCAGGTACACGACCATGTAAATAGTCGTGTACCGATCAGACTGTTTACGTGAGAGAAGCCGTGTAAGTGTACATGGTCATGTAGTATGACATGGTCAGGTACACGATTATGTAAGTGGTCGTGTACCGCTTGGTTTAAGTGAACGCATTCCAAGACATGGCCGTGTTAAGCAAGCTCAACTGACACACGCCCGTGTCTGAACAATATATGCCGTGTTACCTTATACACGCCCGTGTAAGAGGCCGTGTTGAAGGCCCTGTGATAAGCAGAGAGCCGGTATATAGACTCTCAAAATGTATGAAACCTAATTACTATGTCATGAGTAATTAAATTAGAAAATACAGTATTTTTCCAGTTGAATAGATTAAACAGGTACGGTACTATTTAAGTACTATTCATGCAATGAAAGGGGTGACCGACAGTGAACCTGGTTCACGCTATTATGTGTATCTATGTATGAGTTGTGCAGCGTTAGGAAACTGGTTTGGACAACCACTTATTAACACAAGACTGGTGAATAGATCAGTAGGATGCTCGGACCGAACATCTAACCATGATAGAGAGAGAAACCCTAGCAGAGGTAGAGTACCGAAAATGACGGTCCGGATGACTTCTTCTCACCTAGAAACTGACAAAATCGGAGTCAAAGCACTCAGACTAGTCAGTTAAGTTTAAAACAAGAATTTTAGTTTAGGAGATACGTAGTATCAGGACGAGGGTCAAGACGACCTTTACTCGCTCTGAAATTGATATATTTGGACTCAGAACATCCAAATTAGTAAATCGGGCACCTGACATGTTTTTCAAGGTGGGGTCACACAGATCCCAAAAATTGGTCCATATGATCTCCGATGGATGTAAAACTGATAAATATGAAATCAGCACATCAAAATTAGTCAAGAGAGACTGTGTCTGAAATTTCACCCAGGAACGCCTCGGTTTGCATGCAAAAGGACAACACAGTGTAGACACAACCACAGTATAGGTTGTAAACAGTAAATTAGACTGATAATTGGCTTTTAGATAGTATAAAACAACTAGAAACTTGTAGTACAAAAATCGGATTCAGAAATCCAATTTTCGGGTGAAAATTGGAACACTGCCGAAAAAGGATCGGAACCGAACGGTAGAAATTAGACTACAAAGAGAAGACTTTGCCTACGAATTCTACCCCAAGAAAACCATGTGCCATCAGCCATAAGGCCCCCAAACACACCCTAACAAGTGGGAAAAGTTTTCCTTAAAGTTAGGGATGTGTTGGACCATTTGTTGAATAAAATACTCAACATTCATTACATGGTCCATCATTGCATTTAAGGCCATTTGACCCTTTTTGGCTGTAGCCACCCCACGAATTTTTGGCTAGAAAAATACTAGATTTTTGTCCCTTGATTAGGCTAAAATGGTGGATAATTAATTAGGATTAAGTCCAAGCAACCTTGATTAATTTTCCCTATAAAAGGCACACATGAAAACAATAGTTCATTTCTTTCTTTTGGCTTCCAAAACACAACATTTTTCTCTCCCTTTCTAGCTGCAGCCGACCTCCTCTTTAAGCCCCCAAACCCTCACATTTCAAGCCTTAAATCATACCAAAAACTTACCAAAAATCAAACCTCATAAGCTTGTGTTAGGAGGATTCGAATCCAAGTCGTTCTAAGGCACCAAGGGTAAGTTTTAAAATCCAATCTTGTAGTTTTTAGTTTTTGTTTTGGTTTGATTTTTAAGAGAAAATTTTTGGTATTGTGTCTAGCAAAAACCGACCTCATTTCCCCTGGTTTCCTATGACCATTTGGTTCATCAAGCCCTAGTTCAAAAACGTGCTTGGTTCAAAGCACAAAGGTAAAAATCGAAACCCTCCCTTTTGGTGATTTAGTGATTTTAAGTTTTTGATCAAGGCCATTTATGTGTATTTGTTTATGCACATGGTTTGTAATAGTTTTATTTTGAGCCCTTAAGTTTCCATATTTAAATTTATGTGGTTATGGTTGTGTTTACAATTTTTACAAATGTCTATTGTATGTGCGATGCTATGAACATTTAGGAATGTGGCTAGACATAAATATGTCCCTAGGAAAGGCCATGGATTTTGGTCATTTTGACCCACTTAGGGTCCAAATTTATGATTTGATAAAACATCGTTTTAAGGAAATTTTGATACGGTCATTTTTGTGTCAAATACCCCTCGGCCAAAAACGACATTAACATAGGTTTTTAGAGTGTTATTCACTCGGTGTCCAAAACTGAGAACAAAATCGGAAACCAGAAATTTGTCTCGGATTTTATTAAAAATGGACTATTTAGAGTTTGAACCGGTTCTCGGGCTCAACATGAAAGTTGTACATCTCGTCGAGACCTTGAAAACATCCAACATGAGTTTTAAAAATTTGGCCGTTTCAGACTCAAACAAAGCCGTATTCAAAGTGATGTAAAACTGGGACTTTTACAAAAAAAAAAAAAAAAAAAAACTGGGCACTTAGCCCATGGGTTTAGCAAGATTAGTAGTTGTTAGAGTTAGAATTTAGCTCTAAGGTGAACACAATATTTGTTCATCTCGTCGAGGATGAAAACTTTCATGTTCACCAAAATCATAAACAAAGCCATTTCGATCAAGTTTCAGAACCCTTTTCAAAAATGGTTTAAAAACCACCTTAAAAATCTAACATTAAAATGTGTTTTACATACTTCAAATAATAATGTATTTTCAATACTTTGAAATATAAACATGGATTTCATAAAAATGTCCCCCACCCTCTAATGGGGTGATAAGGGGACGAGTTCCGAATACATAATTTTTTCCAAGAATTTTTACAAGCCAACCCATACAATTTTTTCAAAGTAAAATAGTGTGCAGCCTGGTAGGCTACCACACCAAACAAGCCTTAGTAGCCCGGTAGGCTACTACCCCAAAATGCCATAGTGGCCCGCTGTGCCGTTACACTAAACAAGGAATAGTATCTCGATAGGCTACCACACCCCAACAAGCGAAGTAATTCGGCCGGTTACTACACTAAGTTTACGTGTAGTAACCCGGTAGGCTATTTAATTACCAATGCGCGAGGTAACCGGTCAGTTGACTGGCCAGCACCTAGTCAAGGATCGTGTTTTGAACAACACTATGAGAAATGAAGATTAATCTGTCAAGTAGACAATTAATCAAACACGGTATAAGTTAGACACCAAATCCCCATAGTAGGCCAATATTGTACTGACGGGCCTCAGTACCCCATTGAAATGCAAGATATAGTCACTAACGTTAATGGTGACTGAACGAGAGTATTAATGAGGAACGTTATTGATGACAGGTGGTCACCTGTAATTTGTTAAAGGCGCGAGTATGCAATTTGCTTGCAATTAGGTGAGTACAACTCCGCCTACGGCATGAATAAAATGAGTTTAAAGTGATTTTTACAGTATGTTAAGCATGTATAGCATACAGATGTTGTTGCATAGCATGTTATAAGAGCAGATAGTTTCATAATTGCATAGATTTATGAAAACATAAGTGGGATGCCATAGATCCCTATCACGTAAGATTGAGGATAAGCCTAGTAGAGCATATGGCATAATCAAATATAGAATTGGGTAATAAAGTTAAAGTGTCGGCATGACAGGTCCAAGTCACGGCCTATAATCTGTAATGAGTCCAAGCCGAGGCTCACAACATATAACGAGTCCAAGCCGAGGCTTACAACATACATAACGAGTCCAAGTAGAGACTAATAACACATAACGAGTCCAAGTCAAGGCTCATAAAGAAAGAATAATCTAGGTTCAGATTTTATAACGAGCCCAAGTCAAGGTTCATAATGAAAGATAATGAATAATGAAGTATAAGCTGAGCATAAACGGTTCATGTAGTGTACACGTTATGCCCCAGATACAGTTAGAGTAAGCTTCCTAGTTGCGTGATGGGACATGCCTACACGATATGCATTCTGAGACGCTACAAGATTTGTTTCCATGTTTTGTGTGAATGTGAGATATGATTTCCAGTTTCGTATATGATTTGAAGTATATACTATGCTTTAAACATATTTTGTAATTAACATGTTATACTTACTGGGCGTATGTGGCAGCCCGCCCCTCGTAGAGATCATACAATACTATTACAGTTGAGCTTTATCGCTAACTGTGATAGATTGTACTCTCATGGGTCACCGGCTAATCTATCTCTCTTCCCATCATGACATTTTTGGGGAAATTTTTTTTTTCCTTAAACATCATGTAAAACATTTTCCACTATTTACTTTGTTGGCAAGTACAAAGTAATTTACATAATACAGTACTTTCGTAAAATATATACTATTACAAAAGACTGTTTTTTTTCCTTCACTTTGATCGCTCAGCGGAAAGACTCTGGCAGGACCATATCCCTCACCCACTTATCCAATTTGACACACGCTATCCCGTACGCCATCCAGTCAATCAATGCTACTGAGCTGGTCGCTTACCTGCAACAATAGCAAAAATGGTGAGCTATAGGCTTAGTAAGTTCAAACATGTAAGAAATAAAATTTCGATGAATAGTACTATTTATCATGAATAGTACTATTTATCATGAATAGTATCGTTGACTACTATTCATACGTGAATAGTAACTTTGACCACAACACAGTATATCAACAGTAAATCTACCGCGATGTTAGTACCCTCACGAAACTGTCTTATACTCAATTATGGCATAGTTTCAGTTTTAGGTAATTATCTTACATTATGTTCTGGTTTTGAGCTCAGGTTGGCAGTACCATTTAAGTGCGCATGACTGGGAGCGGTACATTAGTGCTGACCTACACAGCCTTAATCTCATAGCCCCGAAGGCAAAATTGTACACGACTGGGAGCGGTACATCAGTGCTGACCTCCACAGCCTCAATCTCATCATAGCCCCGAAAGCAAAAGTACCTCCTTGTACGGAAGGCTGGTACGCCAGAAAGTGATTTTATTACCGACTTTTTAAAATTCTAACCCGGTGACTTCATATTGTCTCATGGTTAGGAATGGTTCACATTTTAATTTTAGGGGAGTGAGTTCCATTAACCTCGCTCGAGTACCCGAAGCACAATTAACAATGTGTCCATTCTCAATAGTGCCCGTAGCACATTACGTCTCTCTCTCTACTCTATAATGGTGCCCATAGCACCTATGTACCTAACTTATAGTTAGTACATCAAACTTAGCAACAATAATGCTATATGTTGCAGACAGGTAAATGTCTGAACTTACCTTATCAGTTTCTTCTCTCTTGGATCTTTGATCGCCCTCCTTGTAGGTCGATTTTTGGATCCTACAGACAAAACCTTGTTTGTTAATTTCATTTCCATTTATAGCTTTTATTTTTCTTTAAAAAGCTTAAATAAAACCTATTTATAACTTTTTAGGCTTTATTTATCATTTTTCCCATTTTTCTCAACTTTTGCAAAATTACGAATTTGCCCCTATATTTTGGTAAAATTACAATTTTGCCCCTGACGGAATTTTCTTGATCTGGATTGCATTTTTGGCTCTCAGGAACTTTTCTGACTCTTTTCTAATCATTACCGGGTTCATTTCTATTTTATTTTCGCTTTTCACTTTCCCGACCCTCGGGAAGCACTATTCCAACCCTTACGTCGGTTTAGTGATTTTCTATTGTTTCGGAGCCTCAAATGGACGTTTCACGAGTATTTAAAACGCTCATCTAGACATTCCCGATCTAGGTCTTCAAGGCTCGGATTTTCCGTTCCCGACTCGGACTTTTATTTCGTTTCCAAAAACGCCCCCCCTCGAGGTCGGTTTTTCAGTTTCACTCACGTTTTACATTTTCAAGGGGACGGGTTACTATTCATGAACCACCCCTTAAGTTCCCTTATTCAATTTTCCGTTAGGGACTCGGGTTTTCGTCTCGACCCCAAACTTTTATTTTTAATTTCCATTTTACCCCAAATGCCGTTTTCGAAATTTCGGTAGCATTTCGGCGTAATTTTAAGGCTACCGGCGTTAGGTACGCCTCGAACCATATGTACCTACCACGTAGTATACCACAAGCCTATTTTATGTAAAATTTTTCCAAACTTTTGCATAAAAGCTCACAAAAATTCAATTCTCATTTTGAACCACATTACACAAATTTTTTTTTTCAATTTTGCCCTTAGTTTTGGTCTCGGTTTTTTACACTCAAAACCTAACCAAAATTTCTCAATTTTTCAACCAAATTTTAGGCTATTCCAATGTAATTTTCTAACACATTTTCTAGCCAATTTCATTGCATTTTTCAACACAATTCCTAGGGTTTTTAACCTTTACAACCCACGGCCAAATTAAGAGAAACATACACCAATTTTTTTGTTTCAAGCTTTCAATCACAAATCCATCATTTCCATACTAAAATGCATGATTTGAATCATCCAAACATCAAGTAAATCATGCAAAAAATTTTTTTCCCAAACCCTAATTAACCCACGGCCTTTTAGGGTAATTTCATACCAAATTTTTTTCCAAGCTTTCCATCATGCAAATCATGCTTTATATTAAACCAAAATATGATTTAAGGCATGTTAACACTTAAACCACAACAATTCATCATTGATTATTCATGGTAACCCACGGTTTTACCCTTGGAAAACCAACAAAAATTTGATTTTTCTTTAAACCAAATACATGGTTTTTCTCCTAATTACACCCTTAACAACATCCAAGCAACAAATCAATCAAAACAACCAAAAATTTTCCATCCTTTTCACTATTCATTACACGGATTTCTTGAAGAAAATCAAGAAAAGTTTCAAACCAAGGAGAGTTACCTTGTTCACTTGCTTCCTTAGACTTCGATGAAAGGTTTGACACCAATTTTGTGAAGAAAGCTTGAAGAAATCACTTGATTTCTCTTTGGTTGCTCACGTACTCACCATGGAACACTTAGAAAAATTTTTGTTATGATTTGGCTTGAAAATTTGTTTCGGCCACTTTGTTCCCAAAAGTTACCGACTTAACCAACAAAGAAGCCAATTAATTTGGCTTTCAACCAATCAAAAATCACCATCTTTCAAGCCTAATTCTTTCCAAAATTTTCAAAGATTAAAATGGTGGAATTTTGGCCAAATCTTGGCCTTTAGATCAAAAAGCAACTAAATCATGGCCATTAATGCTACCAACCACCATTTTCCTTCCATTTATTAAATGGATTTATGATGTCATAAATGCAAAAGCATATGTTGACTTTGAATTTTACTATTCACATTAATTCGACTACTTTTTGACCGATACCGGTGGGAGCCGAAATTTTCCTGAAATCGTCCCGGTGGGTTCCTGAGGTCTCCTGTGTGCAGTCGGATCAATTTAAACTGCTTTTGTTTGATCAAAATCAATCCCGGAAGTTTTCCGTCTTTCAGTGCTCCGGTTAGGGTTTTCAATGCCGGTTTTGGCACCATTTCACCCGTTTCAACTCAGTGAATTTTTCCAACACTGAATTCTTACTCGTCAGTATTGTTAGAACATTTTAATATATTCTAAACAATATAAATACATTTATTTCACTCTTTAAATAGTACAAATTGTTATATGCATGCATTTGTACATTTTCTTTCGAGAATGCCTGATTTTCCTGGTTGTCACAATCACCCCTCCTTATAAAATTTTCATCCTCGAAAATTAGAACAAGTGGGGGTTTAAACTCCTCATCTCGTCTTCTCGTTCCCACGTAGCTTCTTCAATGTTATGATTTTTCCACAAAATCTTTACTAGTGGGATCGTCTTATTCCTCAGCACTTTCTCTTCACGAGTCAGTACTCGGATAGGTTGTTCCTCATATGTCAAATCCTCGTGGATTTGAATAGGCTCATGCTTCAACACATGGGACGGATCTGGTATATACTTTCTCAGCATCGACACATGAAATACATTATGCACTGCTGACAATTCAGGAGGTAACGCTAATCTGTAAGCGACCCTTCCAATGTGCTCGATAATTTCATAAGGTCCAATATATCTTGGACTTAGTTTCCCCTTCTTACCGAAATGCATAATCCCCTTCATAGGTGATACCTTAAGAAACACGAAGTCTCCTTCATCAAACTCTAAGGATCTTTGCCTCTTGTCCGCATAACTCTTTTGTCGGCTTTGCGCAATTTTCATTTGATGTTGAATTCTAGCAACTGCATCGGAAGTCTCTTGTATGAAATCCGTCTTATGCAACTGCTTCTCTCGTAAATCATACTAGTGTAATGGCGATCTGCACTTCCATCCATACCAAGCCTCGTAAGGTGCCATGCCTATAGAAGCTTTGTAACTATTATTGTACGAGAATTCAATTAATGATAACTTCTCGTTCCAATTTCCCGTAAAATCCATTACACAAGCTTGAAGCATGTCCTCTAACATTTGAATTGTCCGCTCCGACTGTCCGTCTGTTTGCAGATGAATGCTGTACTGAGTTTCAATTCAGTACCCATGGCTTCTTGCACACATTTCCAGAAATTCGAAGTAAATCGTGCATCTCGATCTGATACAATGGATTTTGGTACTCTATGTAATCTGACGACATGAGTTACGTACAATTGAGCAAACTTTTCCAACGAAAAAGTCATCTTGACAGCTATAAACCGTGTCGTCTGTCCACAATAACCCAGATGGCATCATAACCTTCTCGGGTTTTTGGGAGTCCCATTACAAAATCCATTGTAATGTGTTCCCATTTCCATTCAAGAATCTCCAGAGGTTCCAATCTTCCTGCTGGATGTTTATGATCCGCTTTGATTCTTTGACAGGTCATGCATTTGTTCACGAATTTCGCTATATCATTCTTCATCCCTTTCCACCAGAACTGTAACTTCAAGTCTTGATACATCTTGCTAGCTCCGGGATGAACCGAATATGGTGTCTCATGGGCTTCTGACATGATCCGTCTTCTAAGTTCCTCATCAGCTGGAACCTTTATCCTTCCTTGATAAAAGATCATTCCATCCTTGGAAATTCCTTCTTGAGAACTTGTCATTGTTGGGTCTCGTCTTTGAGCTTCCTTTATATCCTCAAACAACGACGATTCCACTTGGAGTGCAGCTAATCTTCCAGATATCAGCTCCAAGTTCAAGGAATTTATCTCTTGCTGCAATGGCTTCGGAAGCCTTTTTATCGGTAGCTGGTGCGATATGGTAGACTTTCTACTTAGAGCGTCTGCTACACGGTTGGCCTTCCCTAGATGGTATAGGATTTCACAATCATAATCCTTCACCAGTTCCAACCATCGTCTTTGCTGCATATTGAGCTCCTTTTGCGTGAAGAAATACTTCAGGCTTTGGTGATCAGTGAAAATCTGACATTGAGCTCCATAGAGATTGTGTCGCCAAATTTTAAGTGCGAACACTACCGCAGCAAGTTCAAGGTCATGCGTAGGGTAATTCCTTTCATGCTTCTTTAATTGACGGGAAGCGTAAGCAATCACCTTGCCGCCTTGCATCAGGACTGCTCCCAATCCTACTTTAGATGCATCACTGTAGATTACAAACTTCTCCCCTTCAGTGGGAAGCATAAGGATTGGTGCGCTTGTCAGCCGTCTCTTTAACTCCTGGAAGCTTCTTTCGCATTCCATAGTCCACTCGTCTTCCTTTCCTCGCATGTAAGAGTAGTAAGAGGTGCAGCTAAACGTGTAAATCCCTCTACAAATCGTCGATAATAACCAGCTAATCCCAAGAAACTGCGTATTTCCGTCACATTCTTGGGTGCAGGCCACTGGTTAATTGCATCTACTTTCGTCGGATCTACAGCAATACCTTCCTGGGATACAACATGTCCGAGGAAATGTACTCTATCTAGCCAAAACTCACATTTTGAGAATTTGGCATACAGTTGATGCTTCCTTATCGTATTCAGCACGATCCTCAGATGCTCCTGGTGCTCCTTATGAGTCTTTGAGTATATAAGAATGTCATCAATGAATACAATGACAAACTTATCCAAATACTCTTTAAAGATTCTGTTCATTAAATCCATGAACACTGCCGGTGCATTTGTTAACCCAAATGGCATCACAAGAAACTCGTAGTGACCATAACGAGTCCTAAACACCGTCTTAGGAATATCACTTTCTTTAATTCTCAGCTGGTGATATCCTGATCGTAAGTCGATCTTGGAAAATACCGCTGTACCTTTTAACTGGTCGAATAAGTCATCAATTCTAGGTAATGGATACCTATTTTTGATCGTGACCTTATTCAACTCTCGGTAATCAATGCACAAACGGAATGTTCCATCCTTTTTCTTGACGAATAACACAGGTGCACCCCACGGAGAATAACTCGGTCTGATGAATCCTTTATCCAAAAGCTCCTTTAATTGTTCCTGCAGCTCCTTTAACTCCACTGGAGCTATGCGGTATGGTGCTTTGGAAATAGGTGCCGTTCCAGGCATCAACTCAATTTTGAATGTGATTTCTCTCTCTGGAGGTATCCTTGGTAATTCTTCTGGAAATACGTCAAGAAATTCATTAACAACGGGAACATCTTCAGGTTGAAGCTTCTGTTCCTCTGTAGTATCCACCACATATGCCAGATATCCCATACAACCACTGGCTATCAGCTTGCTTGCTCTCAGCGAACTGATCATCATCTTCCCGGGTTTTTGAGAAGTATCGACGTACTCGAAACTCTATTCTTCCTCGGGTTCGAATACTATCTTTTGATTTTGGCAGTCGATCGTAGCTCGGTATTTCCCTAGGAAATCCATGCCTAGAATCACATCGTAATCCGTGATCTTTATTACGACCAACTCCGCATAAAGCTCCCTATTTGCCACATATACTGGTACATGAGGTAGCCAGTAATTGGACAATAATACTTCCCCAGAGGGTAAAGCTATCTTAAATACTCTTCCCATATAATCCTTAGGAAGTCCTATCTTGTCAGGAAATGCATAGGAAACAAAAGAATGCATAGCACCGGAATCAAACAGTACAGAGGCTACATGACTAGCGACAGTGAGCTGACCTGTCACTACGTTCGATGTTCCTGCCTCTGCATCCTCCTTGCTGTAGGCCATCACACGAGCATCAGCACGTGGCACACGCTCCTGAAGTTGCGGCCTGACTGGGGACTCTTCAACTCTGGCCTGAAGGGAATGAGCTTGTGGGCGTGTCTGGTGCTGTTGGGAAGTGCCTTGTCCACCCTGCCTATTGTTTGGACAGTTCCTGGCGTAATGGCCTTCCTTTCCACATTCATAGTAAACAAGTGGCCTAAATCTGCATTGCCCAGAATGTCTCTTCCGGCATGTAGGGCAATTTTGTACATTGGATTCCGCATTTCCAGTTGTCCTTTGCTGCTGGTTTCGATTATTTCCCTGGCGATTTCCAGAAAAATTGTCTTTCCTCTTATTTTGCTGGGATCCTTGATTATTGCCCTGGCTTGGTTTAGCATTCTGATTAGGCTTGCTCGATTGACCAACTTGTGTAGACTTCGCCAAAGCCCTCTCCTTCTTCTTGGCCTCCCAGTGCTTCTCTCTTTCCTCTTTCTGTCGGGCTACGTGAAACTCAGATTTGATGGCCCGACTAACACAATCTGCTACAGAAGTAGGCGGTACTTGTCCAGTGTCTACTAGCGCAGCAATTTCTGGTCTGAACATCCCGATCATTTTCTGTATTTTCTCCCTCTCAGTAGGGACTACATAGGGACATAAACGGGATAACTGGTCGAACTTTCGGCAAACTTCACTCACCGACATATTTCCTTGCGTCAATTCTGAGAACTCTTTCTGTTGTTGTCTCAGAGATGCAGGGTCATAATATTTCTGGTTGAATTCTTCTAGAAATTCCGCCCAACTCATGGTAGACACGTTTCTTCTCATTCGCACAGTGTCCCACCAAAAACGAGCATCTTTCCTCAACACAAAAGACGCACATGCGACCTTCTCCCGGTCAGTTAGGTTCGTGAATTCCATAATCACTTGCAAGGATGACAACCAATCTTCAGCCTCTAGAGGATTTGTAGACCCTTCAAATTCTGGCGGCCTCATACGCCTGAATCTTTCATAGAGGGGTTCCAGATTTAATACCGGTTGAGGTTCAGGAACTCTCTCATGTACAGCAGCTGGAGGGATAACTGGATCTACCTCAGCTTCTTGTTTTACTTGGGTACCCTCAGAACCTTGCCTCTATTCTAACTCCTCTACCCATTGTCTCAGATTAGCATTTTCTTGCATCTGAGCTTCTAGCAGGGCTTGTATCTGATCCAATCTCTCCATGACATTAGGACGTCGTTCTCATCCCTCTGGTCGATTTCGCAAATCCACCATCGTGCCTATTATCCTATTATGGCACAATAATTCACCGTTAGCTTTTCCATAACCACATTCGTAAGATCACATAAATTTACGAAATTCAGGGTAATGTAAAGCCACATCATCGTAACACATTATCGTACAACATATAATCATTTTGATATTTCATTCATAGCAAAACTTTTATATGTCATACATAACCATCACCAGTCATATATACATTGGCCATCATATACATCCTGGCCACAAGTCTATACAAAAGAGCTTTTCTCTCTAAGCTACTTATGTACATGTATACATCTACTGGTCACACATCTCCTGTGTCTGGGACTAGAGGATATTCTTCTGGATCCTCATCGTTATCTGGATCATCTGAGTCACTAACCCTAGGCAATGCTCCCTGTCCTGAGTCATCACCTCCTTGTGGTCTAGACGGTCCAGCCTCATGATCATTCATCATTCTTCTCGGCCCAAAGATATGTATGAACATCTCATCTTGACCCAGTGTCTCTCGTCGAGTCTGCGTCAGATGCTTAATCAGAATCTCCCTCTCGATCGTCCTGATCGTCACTACAAACTCTTGGAGCGTAGGGGGAAATAGCTTAATCACCCTCTGTCTCAACTCCATGGGTAACCCTTTCCAGAACAGCTCACAGTAGTTTGCTTCAGTGAGGTTGGGTAATGGACATCTCCTCCTAATGGTCTCCTCAAATCGTGCTACGTAAGACATAACTGTCTCACCAGACAACATGACCATCCTTTCAGTCTGGAGAATATAATCCCTAACCTCATCGAATCCAGGGTACGCAGGTGTATCAGCCTCTCGTCTCTCCGGAGGTGCTGGAGCAGGTACCGGATCCCTAGGCGGAAACTGATCAACCAATCGTTGACAGAACTCAGCCCAACTAAATCCCAATAGAATCTCCTGGTCACAATACTCCCAAAATACTCGAGTGTCTCCCTGAAACATACTGATGGCCAACTGGATCCACATATCTCGATCAATGTCGCATATCACCATAATCCTTTCTATGGCATGGAGTCAGTCCTTCGTCTCCATCGATTGTCATCCACCATCAAACATAGGAGGACTGCTGGCTCTGAATGCCTGTACTGCCCGTGCCGAAACTCTCACCCCAATATGTTGGCGTCCACCAACAACTGGAATGTCCACTACTACTGGTGGATGAAGTATCGGTCGTGGCTGTACTACATCTACTGGCGCTGGTGCTGGTACTGGTGCTGGAGGTCTCTCGGGCACCGGGGGTCTAACTACCGGTCGTTGGGAAATAGACGACCTCACTATAGGTGGCGTCCATACCCGTAACACCCCTCTCGGTCGAGGTAGCGGTGGTCTCACATAAGGAGGTCTGGTCATCTTACTACCTATAAGATAATTATTTTCATATAAGAAAATAATTAACTAAACTTAAATAAACTACTTACTTGGATAGCGGTGCAGGATGCACGAAGTGTCAAATCAGGATATGGTCAATACTGCTCTGATATACCAACTGTGACGGCACTTGGTAATCCAAATTAAACCAACTGTAATTCCACTCTGACACCAACTATGACGGCAGTTGGTATTCTAAACTTCACCAACCGTAAACCCGCTTTGATACCAACTGTGGCAGCAGTTGGTATTATAAACTAAACCAATCGCAAACCTTGCTCTGATACCAACTGCGGCGGCAGTTGGTATTCTAAACTTCACCAACCGTAAACCCCGCTCTGATACCAACTGTGGCGGCCCGCCCCTCGTAGAGACCATACAATACTATTACAGTTGAGCTTTATCACTAACTGCGATAGATTGTACTCTCATGGGTCGCCGGCTAATCTATCTCTCTTTCCATCATGACGTTTTTGGGGAAATTTTTTTTTTCCTTAAACATCATGTAAAACATTTTCCACTATTTACTTTGTTGGCAATTACAAAGTAATTTACATAATACAGTACTTTCGTAAAATATATATTATTACAAAAGACTGTTTTTTTTTCCTTCTCTTTGATCGCTCAGCAGAAAGACTCTGGCAGGACGATATCTCTCGCCCACTTATCCCACTTGACACACGCTATCCCGTACGCCATCCAGTCAATCAAAGCTACTAAGCTGGTCGCTTACCTGCAACATAAGCAAAAATGGTGAGCTACAGGCTCAGTAAGCTCAAATATGCAAGAAATAAAATTTCTATGCATGAATAGTATAGCTGACCACTATTCATATGTAAATAGTAACTTTGACCACTATTCATACGTGAATAGTAACTTTGACCACAACACAGTATATCAACAGTACATCTACCGCGATGTTAGTACTCTCACGAAACTGTCTTATGCTCAATTGTGGCATAGTTTCAGTTTTAGGTAATTATCTTACATTATGTTCTGGTTTTAAGCTCAGGTTGGCAGTACCATTTAAGTGCGCATGACTGGGAGCGGTACATTAGTGCTGACCTCCACAGTCTTAATCTCATAGCCCCGAAGGCAAAATTGTACACGACTGGGAGCGGTACATCAGTGCTGACCTCCACAGCCTTAATATCATCATAGCCCCGAAGGCAAAAGTACCTCCCTGTACGGAAGGCTGGTACGCTAGAAAGTGGTTTTATTACTGACTTTTTAAAATTCTAACCCTGTGACTTCATATTGTCTCATGGTTAGGAATGGTTCACATTTTAATTTTAGGGGAGTGAGTTCCATTAACCTCGCTCGAGTACCCGAAGCACAATTAACAATGTGTCCATTCTCAATAGTGCCCGCAGCACATTACGTCTCTCTCTCTACTCTATAATGGTGCCCATAGCACCTATGTACCTAACTTATAGTTAGTACATCAAAATTAGCAACAATAATGCTATATGTTGCAGACAGGTAAATGTCTGAACTTACCTTATCAGTTTCTTCTCTCTTGGATCTTTGATCGCCCTCCTTGTAGGTCGATTTTTGGATCCTACAGACAAAACCTTGTCTGTTAATTTCATTTCCATTTATAGCTTTTATTTTTCATTAAAAAGCTTAAATAAAACCTATTTATAACTTTTTAGGCTTTATTTATCATTTTTCCCATTTTTCTCAACTTTTGCAAAATTACGATTTTGCCCCTATATTTTTACAAAATTACAATTTTGCCCCTGACGGAATTTTCTTGATCTGGACTGCATTTTTGGCTCTCAGGAACTTTTCTGACTCTTTTATAATCATTACCGGGTTCATTTCTATTTTATTTTCACTTTTCACTTTCCCGACCCTCGGGAAGCACTATTCCGACCCTTACGTCGGTTTAGTGATTTTCTATCGTTTCGGAGCCTCAAATGGATGTTTCACTAGTATTTAAAACGTTCATCTAGACATTCCCGATCTAGGTCTCCGAGGTTCGGATTTTCCGTTCCCGACTCGGACTTTTATTTAGTTTCCAAAAACGGCCCCCCCCCCTCGGGGTCGGTTTTTCAGTTTCACTCACGTTTTACATTTTCAAGGGGACGTGTTACTATTCACGAACCACCCCTTAGGTTCCCTTATTCAATTTTCCGTTAGGGACTCGGGTTTCCGACCCGACCCCAAACTTTTATTTTTAATTTCCATTTTACCCCAAATGCCGTTTTCGAAATTTCGGCAGTATTTCGGCGTAATTTTAAGGCTACCAGCGTTAGGTATGCATCGAACCATATGTTCCTGCCACGTAGTATACCACAAGCCTATTTTATGTAAAAGTTTTCCAAACTTTTACATAAAAGCTCACAAAAATTCAATTCTCATTTTGAACCACATTACACAAATTTTTTTTTTCAATTTTTCCCTTAGTTTTGGTCTTGGTTTTTTACACTCAAAACCTAACCAAAATTTCTCAATTTTTCAACCAAATTTTAGGCTATTCCAATGTCATTTTCTAACACATTTTCAAGCCAATTTCATTGCATTTTTCAACACAATTCCTAGGGTTTTTAACCTTTACAACCCACGGCCAAATTAAGAGAAACATACACCAATTTTTTTGTTTCATGCTTTCAATCACAAATCCATCATTTCTATACTAAAATGCATGATTTGAATCATCCAAATATCAAGTAAATCATGCCAAAATTTTTTTTCCCAAACCCTAATTAACCCACGGCCTTTTAGGGTAATTTCACACCAAATTTTTTTCCAAGCTTTCCATCATGCAAATCATGCTTTATATTAAACCAAAATATGATTTAAGGCATGTTAACACTTAAACCACAACAATTCATCATTGATTATGTAATGACCGCCATTTTCATGACACCTACTTACCATGTAATAAGTCATTAAGGAATATAATGGACATAATTTAATGTCTTTTAGTACAATTTAAGTAACACGATCAGGTACACAGCCGTGTGAGTGACCGTGTGCCATTCGGACTGTGTATCTATTAATAACCGTGTTAGTGTACATAGTCGTGTAGTGTAACACGGTCAAGTACACGATCGTGTAAGAGGCTGTGTACCGCTCAGATAGATGAATGTATTTCAAAGACATGGTCGTGTTGAGTAGTCTCAACTAGTACATGTCTGTGCCTGCAATGTACACGCCCGTGTTACGTTGCACACGCACGCGTAAGAGTCCGTGTAGAACGCTGTGTAATGAGCCGAGAGCCAGTGTAATGACTCTCATGAATTATGAAAATTAATTACTATGTAATGATGTAATTAAGTTAATAAGCACAGTGTGCTTTTCAGTTAAATGAATTAAATAAGAATAGTAACGTTTAATTACTATTCATGCAGTGAAAGGGGTAATCGACAGTGAAATCGGTCCACCCTATTATGTTAGTATGCGTTGAGACACGCAATATCAAGAAACCGGTCTAGACGACCATTTCATGATACAGAACTGATGAGCTAGTCATCAGTACGCTCAGACTGGTCATTTGAGCGCAGCAGTGATAATTGCCCTAATAGATGTACAGTATGGAGAAAAGTGGTCTAGATGACCTCTTCTCGCCCAGAGACTGACAAAATCGGAGTCAGAACGCTCAGATTAGTCGGTCAGATAGTGAATAGTGATTAGTGAACAGTGTGATATGCAGTGTCAGGTTTGTGGCCAAGACGGCCTTAATCTGGCATAAAACTGATATATTAATAGTCAGCAGGCTCAATCTGGTCAATTGAGCACAAAATATAGATTTTGTTTAAGGGATACGCAGTATCGGGATGAGGGTCAAGACGACCTTTTCTCGCCCCGAAACTGATATATTTAGACTCAGGACGCCCAAATTAGTCAATCGGGCACCTGACACGTTTTTCGAGACAGGGTCATACAGATCTCGAAAACTGGTCTAGAAGACCGCAGATGGACGTAAAACTGATAAATTTGAAATCAGCACGTCCAAATTAGTCAAGAGAGACTGTGTTTGAAATTTCACGCGAAAACGCCTCGTTATGCGTGCACAGTGTCAACACAGTGCAGGCCTAACCACAGTATTAAGAAATTGGTCAAGATGACCTTTTCTTGATATAAAACTGATATATTTGGAATCAGAATGCTCAAATTAGTCATTTGAGCACAAAAAGTAATTTTTGACCAGGAACCATGCAGTATCGGGAAACTGGTCGAGACGACCTCGGATGAAGATAAAACTGATATATTTGGGTTCAGCACGCCCAAATTAGTCAGTATAGCCTATCTTAAAATTTTTCAAAAAATTAGTATAAAGGACAAAATTTTGGGGATTCTAGAAAAATAGCCCCCATATTTTTCCAAATCACATTTTCTCCCTCCCACACCACACGAAGATGAACAGTGACCAACCATCGAATCCGGCCTCCGTTTTCGACACCGCCGGCACCATTGGAAAGCTCTCGACGAGCTGAGTCCAACGGTGTGCCTAGTCGACGGAACCGATGTCTGAGAACGCCGCACGCGCTGCCCAAAGCCGCCGGTGGCTGAATTTTTCAAACCGCCGTATCTCCGCCGTCCGACGTCCAAATGCCACGATTCCGGTCCCAATGGATTCGTGGTGAAGAGTAGAACAAAACCTAGGCTTCCTTTCACGTCAACAGTCACCGGATCGCGCCGCCCAAGGTTCGCCGTCACCGCCACCGTCGCCGCCGTCGGATCTCACTATTCCGGCGGAGTTGAGTTGCAAGGTTGGTATCAAAATGCTCAGAACAACACGTAGATCAAAAACCCCAAATCAATTTTGGGCAACAACGCTGGAAAATGAAGATCCAACACCGCCGCCGTCGCCGACTTTTCGAGGGCTGATTTCCGGTGATAGGAGCCTCGATTGGTGAAATTGACACCACCAACGGGTTCCTCTTGTCAAGCTCTTCAAGATGGTGGTCACCACTCCCATCGTCGCCGTGGTCAACGTCGGTCAACGGCGATCCGGAGGCCGAAAATTGAAGAATGGCCCGTTGACCTATTTTCGACGCTCCGGACACATCCGCGGCATCGGATTTGCAAACCGGAGTTTAAAAAGTGGAGAACGTCGATTCAAAGATTGTGCGGTCGAGACAGAACGGTTCGTCCAACCGCCGACGGGAACGATTTTGGTAGTGGTTTTGATCCCTTGATTCCTCAATTTATTATTAGAAATAATTATGTATGAATAATGGTTTACTGACTTGAGGAATTGTAAGAAAAAGGGATGAAATGTCGAAAAAGAAAATGTGAATATTTTTACGTAAAAAGCGGAGCTTTTACGTAAAAAAATTAGGCCTCTGGTTTAGTACATGGCAGGTTAGAATAGGTTAGATGGTTTTGAGGCGTTTCCTAAACGCCGGAAACCCAAAAATTAAGCGAAAATGCTACCAAAATTTCTAAAACGGCACAAAGGGGTATTTTAGGAAACGAGGGCTGAAAATGTGATCGGGATGGAAACCCGAGCCCCCTCGATGACCTAGGTCCGGGAAAGAAGGACGGACGTTTATAGGATTAGTGAACCGCCCAATTAGAAATTTCGTAATGTAAGAAAACGACCCCTAGATTAGAATAGTGCCACACGAGGGACGGGTGTGATCTAAGTATAAAATTTGGGGCGATTACATCGGTAACGGTAACCCGACAGGCTAAATGGTCATACGAGAGGTATTCAGTCAGTTGACTGGTCAGTTAGCCAGTCAAGGACCAAGTCGGAATGAGATAGTGAGAGACAGTGATTAATTTGTCAAGTAGACAAATTAATCAAGCACGATTAAAAATTAGATATCAAATTTCCCAAGGTAGAGCAGTTGGGTACCGATAGGCATCGGTACCATACAACGATAAGTTTATTAGTTCCTAACGATAGAGTGACCTAAGAGCGATGTTAATTAATTTATTGGGTAAATAAATTAATTAACAATGATTAGAAAATCAAATTCTTAAGAAGAGGGCAATTAGTACCGATAAGGATCGGTACCACATAACGAGAATTTTTATTAGTCACTAATGACCACGGTGACCTAAGAGTAAATGTTAACGAAATGTATTATGATTACAGGGAGGTACCTGTATTGTGACGAAGGCGAGAGTATAAACTGTCTGATGACAGGCAAGTACAACTCCGCCTACAGCATGGATAAAATGAATTTAAAATGATGCTTTTCCAGTATTTTAAGTATGTATCTTGCACACGATGCTGCACAGCATACATAAGAGCATATAGTTTCACAATCGAGTAGATTGATGAAAGAACAAGATAGAAGCCATAGATCCCTACCGCATAGGATTGGGGACAGCTTAGAGAAGCGTATGGCTAGAACAGTTAAACAAGATGGAAATAAATAGGTGTGTCGTACCGGCTCCTTCAGTCGAAGGGGTTTCCAGTTAAAGAAAGTTAAGGCCAAAAGTTGAGCATCAGTTGATGGCTCTTCGGCATTAGTTGACCTCGGGAGTTACCGTTGGTCTGCGCGCACACGGTACTGACACATGGGCCCAAAATAGACAAGAAAAGAAAAGAGAAGTTTGAAGCATAAATGAACATAACCGGACCATACATTAGTTATAGTTTGCTATGCTTTCTTTTTCAGTAGAGTGCATACAGTATACGATGCTTCTGTCATGCATAAAGTATGTGAAGTTTTATATTCACTGTTATGACATGTTATGTGATGACATGATATGTGAGCTGATATGTGATATGCTTATATGGTATGTGATTTATTAAGTGATATATGTCATGCCTATGATCTTACGTATGTGCTATGTTTTAAACATGTTTTGCGGTTAACATGTTGTACTTACTGGGCGTAAAACTCACGGAGTGTGTTCATGCTGTAGGTAAGCATCCTATAGTGTAAACATCAAGGGACGATGATGGTGGCGGAGGTGGATGTGAGGATGAGGTTATGGATACATCGCGAGTATTCTTCCGCACAGTATGAGTAAATAATATTTTGAATGGTGACAGTTAAATAGTATTTTGAATAGTAAAGGTTAAACGATATTTTAGAACAGTAAACGGTATATGTATGAGTAGTATATTTAAATAGTATCTGGTGAATAGTAATCAGATAAACAAGTATATAATTGTGTATGTATAATTTAAATCCTTATGTTTTTCAAATTCCGCATTTTAACATTATACGTACGTGAATAGTAAATACGTACGCGTATATATAAAAAAAAATCTCTCTAAATTTATGGTATTAAATTCAGCAAGTTTAAGTATCGGTTTTAAAGAGAAAGTATAAGTAAAAGCTAAAGAAGCAAGTTAAGTAGTAGAGTTTTTAGTGACGGTCCAGGCCGCTGAGGGCACGGGGCGTCACAGTTGGTATCAGAGAGGTTTCCTGCCATCCTACCTCACATCGCCACATGCCTGCCTCATCTGTCCAAGTAAGTTAGTTTTATTATTAGTCTGTAAATGTTTATCTGTTGAAGATAACATTTTATAGTAATGAAACGACGAAATCTATGATGGCGAGGATAAGATGAAAAGATGCTGAGATCATTATACGAAAAATCACGACCGTGCAGTGCTAGAAAACTGCTCAGAGAAAGAACATGGATTGCTGCTCGAGTTGTACCGATCTTCAGAGCTAGTTGCCCACTAAGTTTCGAGTGGCAAACAGTACTCCTGCACTCTATGAGAATGTCAGGACTGGTTTCACATTATCAAAGTGATTCCCCGATTGTACGTCATTGACCATGATAACTGAGTCCTGTTGGCTGTTGATATCTCTCAGGAAGATACTCTCGTGTGTATCGGGATCCTTATGACCAGGATGAGCTCTTAACTGTGTCGAGTTTCGCAATACGACGATCGAGCCAATCTCTGAGAGTAGTCCAGCATCAGCCCCAGTTTTTCTCTATGGGCAAGCGGGGAGTGAAACCGCCTAAGTTATCTAGAGTTATGGATATACGAGAATTTGGTCATCGGACTGAAAACTGCAGCTGATGTCCGGTGATACAGTTCTAACGTATGCTGTTCGCTACAAGGAACCGATATGGACTTCCACAATACATGCCAAGACAAAAGTGGATCAAGACAGGAGAAGACCCAAAAAGAGAAAGAGACCTTGCCAAACAGAATTAGAAGAGCGATCAAGCAGGACTAGCAAGCCTTATCAAGGAGATAGTGAACGCCGAGAGAAAAGTGCTCAACCCCGGGAACCCTACACAAGCCCAAGGCATTACAGCAGCCGCCATTATGGAGGGTGACCCGGTAGAACTAGCATCCCAACTGGCTGATGAAGAGTTCATGGCCGAGCACCAGCCAGAAGTACACGAGGGCAATAGGGAGCCAATGGAGAACCCCGAACCAGCCCGTATGTCTCCCGAACACCCCATGGAAGAGGAAGATGACAAGACTCTTTCCGATGCCCATCCCGACGATGAGGGAGAGGAGATCCCCGACTGCTTTAGTAATGACAAATAGATGGGGATGTACGAACCCCAAGTCATCATAGCCAGTGATGACGAGGTCAGTTTCGACTGAGAAGAAGAGGAGAACCCAGAGGAGTACTCACTCAGTGATAGTGACGATGAGGAGATGCCTGATACTGAATCAGGATTGTCCTTCCAGTAGTAGTAACCCTTCTGCGGGAATGTTAGTTATGAAAATATATAGAGGAAAGCAGTAGCTCTCTCCCGTCAGTTGTAGGATAATGTACTTGTTGGGATCGTATAAGGGAAGTGTGTGTCACTCCCACTGAACTAGAATCTTGAATATATGTATATATATTATGTGAAATACATTATGAGATAATGTGGCGGCCCGCCCCTCGTAGAGATCATACAATACTATTACAATTGAGCTTTATCGCTAACTGCGATAGATTGTACTCTCATGGGTCGCCGGCTTATCTCTCTCTCTTTTTAAATCATGACGTTTTTATGGAAAAATTTTTTTTTCTTTAAACATCATGTAAACATTTCCCACTATTTACTTTGTTGGCAAGTACAAAGTAATTTACATATTACAGTACTTTCGTAAAATATATAATATTACAAAAGACTGTTTCGTTCTTTTTTTCTTCCCTTTTTATCGCTCAGCGGAAAGACTCTGGCAGGACCATATCCCTCGCCCAGTTATCCGATTTGACACGCGCCATCCCGTCCGCATCCAGTCAAAAAAGCTACTGAGCTGGTCGCTTACCTGCAACATTAGCAAAAATGGTGAGGTACAGGCTCAGTAAGTTCAAACATGCAACAAATAAAATTTCTATGAATAATACTATTCATCGTGAATAATACCTTTGACCACTATTCATACATAAATAGTAACTTTGACCACTATTCATACATGAATAGTAAGGTTGACCACAACACAGTGTCACAACAGTACATCTACCGCGATGTTAGTACTCTCACTAAACTGTCTTATGCTCAATTATGGCATAGTTTCAGTTTTAGGTAATTATCTTTGCTTATGTTCTGGTTTTGAGCTCAGGTTGGCAGTGCCATTTAAGTGTGCATGACTGGGAGCGGTACATTAGTGCTGACCTCCACAGCCTTAATCTCATAGCCCCGAAGGCAAAATAGTACATGACTGGGAGCGGTACATCAGTGCTGACCTCCACAGCCTTATTCTCATAGCCCCGAAGGCAAAATTACCTCCTTGTACGGAAGGCTGGTACGCCAGAAAGTGGTTTCATTACCGACTTTTTAAAATTCTAACCCGGTGACTTCACATTGTCCCGTGGTTAGGAATGGATCACATTTTAATTTTAGGGGAGTGAGTTTCATTAACCTCGCTCTAGTGCCCGAAGCACAATTAACAATGTGTCCATTCTCAATAGTGCCCGTAGCACATTACGTCTCTCTCTCTATTCTATAATAGTGCCCGTAGCACATATGTACCTAACTTTTAGTTAGTACCTTAAAGTTAGCAACGATAATGCTATATGTTGCAGACAGGTAAATGTCTGAACTTACCTTATCAGTCTCTTCTCTTTTCTCTCTCCTGGATCTTGAATCGCCTTCCTTGTAGGTCGATTTTGGGATCCTATAGACAAAACCTTGTCTGTTAATTTCATTTCCATTTATAGCTTTTATTTTTCATTAAAAAGCTTAAATAAAACCTATTTATAACTTTTTAGGTTTTATTTATTATTTTCACCATTTTCCCCCAACTTTTGTAAAATTACGATTTTGCCCCTATATTTTGGCAAAATTACAGTTTTTCCCCTGACGGAATTTTATTGATCCAGACTGCATTTTTGGCTCTCAGGAACTTTTCTGACTCTTTTTTAATCATTACCGGGTTTATTTCTATTTTATTTCCACTTTTTACTTTCCCGACCCTCGGGAAGCACTATTCCGACCCTTACGTCGGTTTAGTGATTTTCTATCGTTTCGGGGCCTCAAATGGACGTTTCACTAGTATTTAAAACGTTCACCTAGACTTTCCCGACCTAGGTCTCCGAGGCTCGAGTTTTCCGTTCCCGACTCGGACCTTTATTTCGTTTCAAAAAACGCCCCCCCCCCTCGGGGTCGGTTTTTCAATCTAACACGCGTTTTATATTTTCAAGGGGACGGGTTACTATTCACGAACCACCCCTTAGGCTTTCCTTATTAAAATTTTCCGTTAGGGACTCGGGTTTCCGTCCCGGCCCTAACTTTTATTTTTAATTTCCATTTTACCTCGAATGCCGTTTTCGAAATTTCGGCAGCATTTCGGCGTAATTTTAAGGCTTCCGGCGTTAGGTACGCCTCGAACCGTATGTACCTGCCACGTACTATACCACAAGCCTATTTTATGTAAAAGTTTTCCAAACTTTTACATAAAAGCTCACAAAATTCCAATTTCACATTATCACCCACATTACAAAATTTTTTTCACAATTTTGCCCTTAATTTGGTTTCAGTTTTCACAATCAAACCGAACCAAATTTTGTCAAACTTTTCACCACACTTTAGGCCATTCAAATGTCATTTTTTTCAACACATTTTCAAGCCCATTTTCTTGGCATTTTCAACCAATCTCTTAGGGTTATAACCCACGGCCTCATGAATGGAAATCATACTCAACATTTTTGTTTCATGCTTTCAATTATAAATTCATCATTTGCATATTAAATTGCATGATTTCAATCAACCAAATATCACATAAACCATGCAAAATTTTTCTTCCAAACCTTTAACAAACCCCACGGCCACCTTATATAATTCACACCAAAAATTTTTTTCAAACTTTTCACAATGAAATTCATGCTTTATTCTTCACCAATTTTAAGCTTGGAAGCAAGTTAGCAATTAAACCACAACTTTTTCTCATTTGTTACTTAAGGTAACCCATGGATTTTCCCTTGAAAAACCAACAAAATTTCGGTTTTTCTTTAAACAATTTGCATGGTTTTCTTCCTTATTACATCCTTAACATAACCCAACATCAAATCCATGAAAAACAACCAAAAATTTTCCATCTTTTTCTCACTATTCACCCACGGATTTCATGAAGAAAAACCATGAAAAAATCAAGTGCAAGGGAAGTTACCTTGGTCTAATGCTTCCTTTGTCTTCAAGGAGTGTTTTGACACACTTTTTGTGAAGAAATTTTGAAGAAATCTCTTGGTTCTCCTTGGGTGGCTCACGTAGACACCATGGAAATAACTTAGAAAAATTTTGTTATGGTTTTTGGCTTGAAATTTGGTTTCGGCCTTTTGTTCCTAAAGTGGCCGACTTATGCATGAAAGAAAGCCAATTAATTTGGCTCTAAACCAATGAGAATTAACCACCTTTCATCACCATTTCTTTCCACATTTTTCAAAAATTAAAAAGGGTGAATTTTGGCCAAATCTTGGCCTTTAGATCAAAAAGTGGATGAATCATGGCCATTAATGCCACCAACCACCCTATTTCTTTCATTTATAATTTTGATTTATGATGTCATAAATACTAAAGTGAAAGTTGACTTTGACTTTCACTATTCACATTAATTCGACTACTTTTTGACCGATACTGGTTCGAGCCGAAATTTTCCTGAAATCGTCCTGGCGTGTTCCTGAGGTCTCCTGTGCAGTCGGATCAATTTAAATTGCTTCCGTTTAATCAAAATAAATCCCGGAAGTTTACCGCCTTTTAGTGCCTCGATTAGGGTTTTCAATACCGGTTTTGGCACCGTTTCAACTCAGTGAATTTTTCCAACACTGAATTCTTACTCGTCAGTATTGTTAGAACATTTTCATATATTCTAAACAATATAAATACATTTATTTCACTCTTTAAATAGTACAAATTGTTATATACATACAATTGTACATTTTCATCCGAGAATTGCCTGAATTTACCGGTTGTCACAGATAAGCAGTAAAGCTTTGCCCTAGGGGCCAGATATAATTTTTTTCCACAGTGTGAGTATGATATGACAGAAAGTGCAGGACGAATCCTAGCACTCAGACGATGTCCCAATACAATGCGGCAATTGTATTGAACATCACAGTATGAGAGAAAGAAAGATGGATATAGTATGTATATTTATATCCATAATGTTTAAGTAAGATTGTTAAGTAAGAAAGAAAATGATATGTGATATGAGTCCCAAGTACAGAATTTAAGAGACTTATATTTTCCTTTTCCGCTGTACGATAGGGTTACATAGGAAAACATGGCAAGAACGAGAGCTTAGTTAAACCCAGCATCCCGAGAGGATGAGTTGATAGCACAGATCGCAGCCATGCGAGAGATGATGGAGAACCAGCAGCGGGAGCTAAACCAGCTTAGAGAACAACTGGGCCAGCAACCCCAGGCACCACAGTCAGTAGAGATGCCAGCACAGGAGGCTCTAGCAGCCCAGAAACTCTGAGGGAGCAAGCAGCTCCTCCAGCTCAGGAAGCACTAGCACCCATAGTAATGGCTGCTTTCGTAGCAGCAATTGTTTTCTGTCAATCCCTAGGGAAGGTGACTTATATGAGATATTCTGGAGCACGAAAGCGTTAGAATTCGAAGGAATCACCAACCCTATAGAGGCCAATGACTGGCTAACGGATATCCAAGTAATCTTGGATTTTATAGGGTTAACAGATAGAGAGAGAAGTGATGTACACATCCTTCACCCTGCGCAATGAGGCGTGTTAGTGGTGGAAGATGGTAACCATTAGGAGGAACATTAGAGAGATGAGCTGGAGCGATTTCATTGAGGAATTCAAGGAGATGTACTTCAACGACGAAGCACTAGTAGCACTGTGACGCCCTGTGCCCTCAGCGGCCCGGACCGTCACTGTAAACTCTTACTTACTTCTTTAGCTTTTACTTATACTTTCTCTTTAAAATCGATACTTAAACTTGCTGAATTTAATACCATAAATTTAGAGGGATTTTTTTTTATATATACGCGAATGTATTTACTATTCACGTACGTATACTATTAAAATGCAGAATTTGAAAAACATAAGGGTTTAAATTATACATACACAATTATATACTTGTTTATCTGATTACTATTCACCAGATACTATTTAAATATACTACTCATACATATACTGTTTACTGTTCTAAAATACCGTTTAACCTTTACTATTCAAAATATTATTTAACTGTCACCATTCAAAATATTATTTACTCATACTGTGCGGAAGAATACTCGCGGTGTATCCATAACCTCATCCTCACATCCACCTTCGCCACCATCATCGTCCCTTGATGTTTACGCTATAGGATGCTTACCTACAGCATGAACACACTCCGTGAGCATTACGCCCAGTAAGTATAACATGTTAACCGCAAAACATGTTTAAAACATAGCACATACGTAAAATCATAGGCATGACATATATCACTTAATAAATCACATACTATATAAGCATATCACATAACATGTCATAACAGTGAATATAAAACTTCACATACTTTATGCATGACAGAAGCATCATGTACTGTACGCGCTCTACTGAAAAAGAAAGCATAGCGAACTATAACTAATGCATGATCCGGTTATGTTCATTTATGCTTCAAACTTTTCTTTTTTCTCTTCTTGTCTATTTAGGGCCTATGTGTCAGTATCGTGTGCGCGCAGACCAACGACAATTCCCGAGGTCAAAATAATGCCGAAGAGTCATCAACTGATACTCAACTTTTGGCCTTAACTTTCTTTAATTGGAAACCCCTTCGACTGAAGGAGCTGGTACGACACACCTATTTATTTCCATCTTGTTTAACTGTTCTAGCCATACGCTTCTCTAAGCTGTCCCCAATCCTACGCGGTAGGGATCTATGGCTTCTATCTTGTTCTTTCATCAATCTACTCGATTGTGAAACTATATGCTCTTATGTATGCTGTGCAGCATCGTGTGCAAGATACATACTTAAAATACTGGAAAAGCATCATTTTAAATTCATTTTATCCATGCTGTAGGCGGAGTTGTACTTACCTGTCAGCAGACAGTTTATACTCTCGCCTTCATCACAATACAGGTACCTCCCTGTAATCATAATGCATTACATTAACATTCACTCTTAGGTCACCGTGGTCATTAGTGACTAATAAAAAATTTCTCGTTATGTGGTACCGATCCTTATCGGTACTAATTGCCCTTTTCTTAAGAATTTGATTTTCTAATCATTGTTAATTAATTTATTTACCCAATAAATTAATTAACATCGCTCTTAAGTCACTCTATCATTAGGAACTAATAAACTTATCGTTGTGTGGTACCGATGCCTATCGGTACCCAACTGCTTTACTTTGGGAAATTTGATATCTAATTTTTAATCGTGCTTGATTAATTTGTCTACTTGACAAATTAATCACTGTCTCTCACTATCCCATTCAGACTTGGTCCTTGACTGGCTAACCGACCAGTCAACTGACTGAATACCTCTCGTATGACCATTTTGCTTGTCGGGTTACCGTTACCGATGTAATCGCCCCAAATTTTATACTTAGATCACACCCGTCCCTCGGGTGGCACTATTCTGATCTAGGGGTCATTTTCTTACATTTCGAGATTTCTAATTGGGCGGTTCACTAATCCTGTAAACGTCCGTCCTTCTTTCCCGGACCTAGGTCATCGAGGGGGCTCGGGTTTCCATCCCGATCACATTTTCAGCCCTCGTTTCCTAAAATACCCCTTTGTGCCGTTTTCGAAATTTCGGCAGCATTTCCGCTTAATTTTTGGGTTTCCGGCGTTTAGGAAACGCCTCAAAACCATCTAACCTATTCTAACCTGCCACGTACTAAACCAGAGGCCTAATTTTTACGTAAAAGCTCCGCTTTTTACGTAAAAATATTCACATTTCTTCACATTTTCTTTTTCGACATTTCATCCCTTTTTCTTACAATTCCTCAAGTCAGTAAACCATAATTCATACATAATTATTTCTAATAATAAATTGAGGAATCAAGGGATCAAAACCACTACCAAAATCGTTCCCGTCAGCGGTCGGATGAACCGTTCGGTCTCGACCGCACAATCTTTGAATCGACGTTCTCCACTTTTGAAACTCCGGTTTGCAAATCCGATGCCGCGGATGTGTCCGGAACGTCGAAAATAGGCCAACGGGCCATTCTTCAATTTTCGGTCTCCGGGTCGCCGTTGACCGCCGTTGACCGGCGTTGACCGATCGTTGACCGGCGTTGACCACGGCGGCGATGGGAGTGGCGACCACCATCTTGAAGAGCTCGACGAGAGGAACCCATTGGTGGTGTCAATTTCACCAATTGAGGCTCTTATCACCGGAAATCGGCCCTCGAAAAGTCGTCGACAGCGGCGGTGTTGGATCTTCATTTTCCAGCGTTGTTGCCCAAAATTGATTTGGGGCTTTTGATCTACGTGTTGTTCTGAGCATTTTGATACCGACCTTGCAACTCAACTCCACCGGAACAGCAAGATTCGACGGCGGCGATGGCGACGGCGACGGCGAACCTTGGGCGGCGCGATCCGACGGCTGTTAACGTGAAATGAAGCCTGGGTTTTGTTCTACTCTTCACCACGAATCCATTGGGACCGGAATCGTGGCATTTGGACGTCGGACGGCGGAGATATGGCGGTTTGAAAAATTCAGCCACCGGCGGCTTTGGGCGGCGCGTGCGGCGTGCTCCGGCGTCGGTTCGGTCGACTCGGCCCACCGTTGGAATCAGCTTGTCGAGAGCTTTCCAATGGTGCCGGCGGTGTCGAAAACGGAGGTCGGATTCGACTGATGGTTACTGTTCACCTACGGGTGGTGTGGGGAGAAAAAGATAGGAAAAAAAAATAATGGGGGCCCTTTTTGCAAAATCTAAAAATTTCGACCCCTTTATACTAATTTTTTTGAAAAATTTTAAGATAGGCTATACTGACTAATTTGGGCGTGCTGAACCCAAATATATCAGTTTTATCTTCATCCGAGGTCGTCTCGACCAGTTTCCCGATACAGTATGGTTCCCGGTCAAAAATTACTTGTTGTGCTCAAATGACTAATTTGAGCATTCTGAATCCAAATATATCAGTTTTATATCAAGAAAAGGTCATCTTGACCAATTTCTTGATACTGTGGTTACGCCTACACTGTGTTGACACTGTGCACGCATAACGAGGCGTTTTCGCGTGAAATTTCAAACACAGTCTCTCTTGACTAATTTGGACGTGCTGATTTCAAATTTATCAGTTTTACGTCCATCTGCGGTCTTCTAGACCAGTTTTCGAGATCTGTATGACCCCGTCTCGAAAAACGTGTCAGGTGCCCGATTGACTAATTTAGGCGTCCTGAGTCTAAATATATCAGTTTCGGGGTGAGAAAAGGTCGTCTTGACCCTCATCCCGATACTGCGTATCTTTTAAACAAAATCTACATTTTGTGCTCAATTGACCAGATTGAGCCTGCTGACTATTAATATATCAGTTTTATGTCAGATTAAGGCCGTCTTGGCCACTAACCTGACACTGCGTATCACACTGTTCACTAATCACTATTCACTATCTGACTGACTAATCCGAGCGTTCTGACTCCGATTTTGTCAGTCTCTGGGCGAGAAGAGGTCATCTAGACCACTTTTCTCCATACTGTACATCTATTAGGGCAATTTTCACTGCTGCGCTTAGATGACCAGTCTGAGCGTACTGATGACTAGCTCATCAGTTCTGTATCATGAAATGGTCGTCTAGACCGGTTTCTTGATATTGCGTGTCTCAATGCATACTCACATAATAGGGTGGACCGATTTCACTGTCGATTACCCCTTTCACTGCATGAATAGTAATTAAACGTTACTATTCCTGTTTAATTCATTTAACTGAAAAGCACACTGTACTTACTAACTTAATTACATCATTACATAGTAATTAAGTTTCATAATTCATGAGAGCCATTACAGTGGCTCTCTGCTCATTATACAGCCTTATACACAGACTCTTACACGTGCGTGTGCAACGCAACACGGGCGTGTACATTTCAAACACGGGCGTATACTAGTTGAGACTACTTAATACGGCCATGTCTTTGAAACAAAAACATCTATCTGAGTGGTAGACGGCCTCCTACACGGTCGTGTACTTGACCGTGTTACACTATACGGCCATGCACACTCACACGGCTACTAACAGATACACAGTCCGAATGACACACGGTCACTCACACGACTGTGTACCTGACCGTGTTACTTAAATTGTACTAAATGACATTAAATTATGTCCATTTTATTCCTTAATGACTTATTACAAGGTAAGTAGGTGTCATGAAAATGGCGGTCATTACAACCTACCCCCCTTACAAAATTTTCGTCCTCGAAAATTATAATAATTCCGGGAAGTCTCTTCTCATGTCTTCTTCCCATTCTTATGTGGCTTCCTCAACACTATGATTCCGCCACAACACTTTTACTAGCGGTATACTTCATTCCTAAGTACTTTCTCCTTTCTAACTAAGATCCGCACGGGTCTCTCCTCGTACGTCGGATCAGCGTATACTACAACGGATTGTTGGCTGAGAACATGGGAGCTGTCTGGCACGTACTTCTTCAGCATCAAGACGTGAAAGATGTTGTGCACTATAGCTAACTCGGGAGGAAGCGTTACTCTATAAGCCACCTTCCCGACTTTCTCTATTATCTCGAGGGTCCTATATGCCTAGGACGGAGCTTTTCTTTCTTTTCGAAATGCACCACCCCTTTCATGGGTGCCGCCTTGATAAAGACCAAGTCTCTTACTTGAAACTCAAGGGGTCTATAGCGCTTATCGTCAAAATTTTTCTGTCGACTGTGCGCTGTATCTAACGTTTCTCGTATCAGCTTCACGTCTGCCATGGTATTCTTGATGATGTCCGAGCTAACTAGTCGTTTCTCTCCAGACTCGTACTAATGAGCCAGAGATCTGCATTTCCTTCCACAATGTGTCTCGTACGGCGCCATTCCTATCTAGGAATGGTAGTTGCTATTGTATGAGAACTCGCTCAATGGTAGCTTCTGATTCCAATTTCCCTTGAAGTCTAGGACGCAGGTCTCAACATGTCCTCTAACATCTGTATGGTCCTCTCAGACTAACTGTCGGTCTGAGGATGAAATGCTATGCTGAACTCTCCTTTGGACGGTAATGCGGCTTAAATGCTTTGCCAAAATCTGGAGGTAAAGCATCCACTACAATCTGAGACGATAGACTCTGGTATTCTGTGCCTTTTCACGAACTGTGCCGCATAGATTTCTACTAGTCGTTCCACCGAGTAGCTAACTTTCATTGCTAAAAATCTAGCTGATTTCGTCAGTCTATCTACAATCACCCAGATTGCGTCATTATCGTTTGACATCTTCGGCAATCCGACTACGAAATTCATCGTAATCTGGTCCCATTTCCACTCGGGTAACTTAATTTCCTACGATTATCCTGCTGAGCGCTGGTGATCTACCTTAACCTTCTGGCACGTAAGGCATCTGGCGACGAACTCGACAATGTCATTCTTCATTCCAAGCCACCAAAAGCTTTCCTTTAGGTACTTGTACATCTTATTCGCTACCGGATGTACGGAATATGACGTCTCGTAAGGTTCCAAAAGGATTTGCTTCTTGAGTTCTTAATCTTTTAGAACACACACTCTATCTCTGTAGTAGAGTATGTCGTCCTTAAGGATCTTAAACTCTGAACCCTTGTCCTCTATAGCTTCATTTTTGGACTTGAGCAGGGACAAATCAAAATCTTGACCGATCTTGATCTCTTCTTGGAGCATCGATTGGAGGGTCATGTCAGACAATCTCCCTATCAAAATCTTGATCTCGCTGTCGCATAACTCCTTTGTAGCGCTCTTGACAAGGCACTAATAGCCATAGGCATAGTAATATGCTTCTGACTCTACGCATTGACCACTTTATTGGCTTTCCCCGGATGGTATAGGATCTCACGGTCGTAATCCTTACCAACTCTAGCCATCTACGCTGCCTCATGTTGAGCTCTGTCTGCGTGAAGATACATTTGAGACTCTAGTAGTCGATGTAAATCTCACACGTGACTCCGTACAGGTAGTGCCTCCATGCTTTTATCGTAAAAACTATCACTACTAGCTCCAGATCACACGTTGGGTAGCTCTTCTCAAGGTTTTTGAGTTGTCGTGAAGCATACGCAACTACTCTACCACTCTGCATCAACACAGTTTCCAACTCGGTTTTAGATGCGTCGCTTCAAATCACAAAGCTTCCTTGACCAGCATCTTGAATGGTCAATATTGGAGCGCTTGTGAGTCTTCGTTTCAGCTCTTGAAAGCTTTTCTCACACTTGTCAGTCCATCCATACCTCCTTTCCTTCTTGGTGAGCGCTGTGAATGGTGCGGCTAGCCTTGAAAAACCCTCGACAAAATGTCGGTAGTATCCCACTAAGCCTAGGAAGCTGCAGATCTCCATCACGTTTCTCGGAGCTGGTCACGCGCTAACTGCATCAATTTTCATCGGGTCCACAGATACTCCTTCCTTAGGGACTACGTGGCCAAGGAAATGGACCTTCTCCAGTCAAAACTCGTACTTGGAGAACTTGGAGTATAACTGATGGCCCTGTTGCATGCGCAAAACGATAGTTAAGTGCTCTTTGTGCTCTTTCTTCGTCTTAGAGTGTATAAGTATGTCATCGATGAACACAATGACAAACTTATCCAAATAGTACTTGAACATGCGGTTCATCCGGTTCATGAAAGTTGCTGGTGCGTCCGGTAATCTGAGCGACATGAACAGAAACTCGTAATGTCCGTACCGCGTTTGAAAGGCTGTTTTGGGTACATCTTCTTTCCTGATTCATAATTGATGGTACCCTGAACGTAGATCGATCTTCGAGGACATTGCAGCATCTCAGAGCTAATCAAATAGATCGTCAACTCGCGGCAACAGATGCTTGTTCTTAATCATAATCCTGTTCAACTCTCTGTAGTCGATGCACATTCTCAGTGGTCCATCTTTCTTCTTCACGATTGGTATGGGTGCTCTCAAGGGTGAATAGCTCTGTCGCATGAATCCCTTATCTATTTAGTCCTTTAGCTGGGCTTGGAGCTCCTTTAGCTCTACAGGGCCTATTCTGTAGGGGCCTCAAAGATGGGGCTGATTCTAGTAGACGTTCAGTCTCGAACGAGATCTCACGCTCTGACGAGAGTTCTAGAAGACCTTCTGGAAATATCTCCACGAATTCCTGGACTATCGGCATGTCCTTGGGTCATATCTCTATTCCTCGTGTATTATCTACTACGTATACTAGGAAGTCCGTGCATCCACTGGATAGCATCTCGCGAGCCCTCACTGCTGATATCATCATCTTTGGTTGCTCTGGCGACAAACCCTTGTAGATGAACTTTTCACATCCGATTGGTTCGAAAACGATTTTTCGTCTCCAACAGTTTATGACAACGTTGTGTCCTAAGCTTTTTAGTAGAATCTGATGATGCAACGAATGGGTGGCTCCATAATCAAGTAGAACTAACACATCAAAGTTGGTGATAGAAAGTTGGCCTGTCACCACTACAGAAGTTACAGCTTCAGCGTCATTCCTCGCGTAAGCATAGATTATCCCTTAGCTGTCTGAAGCTTTCAGTATGCCTTGTGTGATTGAAGGGTCTTTGATCCTGGTCTGGTTGGTGTGAAGTTAATTATTCCCAGTGCGGGGTTGATTCTGTCGATTCTGCAGGTTGGAGTGGCAAATTTTTTTTTTGGCATAGTGGCCTTCCTTGCCACAGATGAAACAACCACTTGCTCTCTGCTTGCATTCTCCTGGATGCCTCTTTCTGCATCTCGTGCACATCGGGTATTGGTTGTCATTCCTTCCTGGTCGTCTCTCTTCTGGGGAAATTCTTCTGTGAATCTTGATTGCCCTAATTCCCCTTTTCTCTTGTTGTTGTTATGGGAATACCTACTATTCTGGCCGGTTCCCACATTCTGCCCTCTGTATTGTGACTCGGGGTTCTGCTTCTCCTGAGCCTGCTCGGCTTGCGTTTTCTCCTCCTTTCGTGCCTTAAAATTGTACGCCTTTCGCTCCTTATCATGAACAGACCAGTACTCGGCTCAGATAGCCTTGCTGACACATTCTACTAGTGTCGCTGGTTCGTGGCTTCAGCTACAGACCCAAACTGCGATTTCCATTCTGAACATCTTCAGCATTCGTCTAACTCTCTCCTTTTAGTCGGTACCAAATCTGGACAAAGTTGAGCCAACTACTCAAACTTCTTGACTGCCTCCATAACAGTCATACTACCTTGGTGCAGGTTGTCGAACTCGTCTTACTGTGCTGCTAGTGCTTCCTCGTTGAAGTACATCTCCTTGAATTCCTCAATGAAATCGCTCCAACTCATCTCTCTGATGTTCCTCCTAATAGTTACCATCTTCCACCACTAACGCGCCTCATTGCGCAGGGTGAAGGATGCGTACATCACTTTCTCTCTCTATCTGCTAACCCTATAAAATCCAAGATTACTTGGATATCCGTTAGTCAATCATCGGCCTCTATAGGGTTGGTGATTCTTAAGAATTCTAACGCTTTCATGTGTCGGAATCTCTAATACAAGTCGCCTTCCCTAGGGATTGGCAAAAAAACAATTACTGCTATGAGAGTAGCCATTACTATAGGTGCTAGTGCTTCCTGAGCTAGAGGAGCTGCTTGCTCCCTCAGAGTTTCTGGGGCTGCTAGAGCCTCCTGTGCTAGGATCTTTATTGACTGTGGTGCCTGGGGTTGCTGGCCCAGCTGTTCCCTAAGCTGGTTTAGCTCCGGTTGCTAGTTCTCTATCATCTCTCACATGGCTGCGATCTGTGCTATCAACTCATCCTCTCGGGATGCTGGATTTAACTAAGCTCTCGTTCTTGCCATGTTTTCCTATGTAACCCTATCGTACAGCGGGAAAGAAAAAATATAAGTCTCTTAAATTCTGTACTTGGGACTCATATCACATATCATTTTCTTTCTTACTTAACAATCTTACTTAAACATTATGGATATAAATATACACACTATATCCATCTTTCTTTCTCTCATACTGTGATGTTCAATATAATTACCGCATTGTATTGGGACATCGTCTGAGTGCTAGGATTCGTCCTGCACTTTCTGTCATATCATACTCACACTGTGGAAAAATTTATATCTGGCCCCTGGGGCAAAGCTTTACTGCTTATCTCATAATATATTTCACATAATATATATACATATATTCAAGATTCTAGTTCAGCGGGAGTGACACACACTTCCCCTATACGATCCCAACAAGTACATTATGCTTCAACTGACGGGGGAGAGCTACTGCTTCCCTCTATATATTTTCATAACTAATATTCTCGCAGAAGGGTTACTACTATTGGAAGGACAATCCTGATTCAGTATCAGGCATCTCCTCATCGTCACTATCGGTAAGTAAGTACTCCTCTGGGTTCTCCTCTTCTTCTCAACTGAAACTGACCTCGTCATCGCTGGCTATGATGACTTCGCCATTACTAAAGCGGTTGGGGATCTCCTTTCCCTCATCGTCAGGATGGGCGTCGGAAAGAGTCTCATTATCTTCCTCTTTCATGGGGTGTTCGGGAGACATACGGGCTGGTTCGGGTTCTCCATCGGCTCCCTATTGCCCTCGTGTACTTCTGGCTAGTGCTCAACCATGAACTCTTCATTGGCCAGTTGGGGTGCTGGTTCTATTGGGTCACCCTCCATAATGGCGGCTGCTATAATGCCTTGGGCTTGTGCAGGGTTCCTGGGGTTGAGCACTTTTCTCTCGGCATTCACTACCTCCTTGATAAGGCTTGCTAGTCCTGCTTGATCGCTCTTTAATTCTGTTTGGCAAGGTCTCTTTCTCTCTTTGGGTCTTCTCCTGTCTTGATCCACTTTTGTCTCGGCATGTATTGTAGAAGTCCATTTCGGTTCCTTGTAGCGAACAACATACGTTAGAACTGTATCACCGGACATCAGCTGCAGTCTTTCAGTCCGATGAACAAATTCTCGTATATCCATAACTCTAGAGAACTTAGGCAGTTTCACTCCCCGCTTACCCATAAAGAAAAACTGGGGCTGATGCTGGACTGCTCTCAGAGATTGGCTCGATCGTGGTATGGCGAAACTCGACACAGTTAAGAGCTCATCCTGGTCATAAGGATCCCGATACACATAAGAGTATCTTCCTGAGAGATATCAACAGCTAACAGGACTCAGTTATCTTGATCAATGGCGTACAATCAGGGAATCACTTTGATAACGTGAAACCAGTCCTCACATTCTCATGGAGTGCAGGAGTACTGTTTGCCACTCGAAACTTAGTGGACAACTAGCTCTGAAGATCGGTACAACTCGAGCAACAATCCATGTTCTTTCTCTGAGCAGTTTTCTAGCACTTCACGGTTGTGATTTTTCGTATAATGATCTCAGCATCTTTTCATCTTATCCTCGCCATCATAGATTTCGTCGTTTCATTACTATAAAATGTTATCTTCAATAGATAAACATTTACTGACTAAAAAAATAAAACTAACTTACTTGGACAGATGAGGCAGGCATGCGGCGATGTGAGGTAGGATGGCAGGAAACCTCTCTGATACCAACTGTGACGCCCCGTGCCCTCAGTGGCCCGGACCGTCACTGTAAACTCTTACTTACTTCTTTAGCTTTTACTTATACTTTCTCTTTAAAATCGATACTTAAACTTGCTGAATTTAATACCATAAATTTAGAGGGATTTTTTTTTATATATACGTGTACGTATTTACTATTCACGTACGTATACTATTAAAATGCGGAATTTGAAAAACATAAGGGTTTAAATTATACATACACAATTATATACTTGTTTATCTGATTACTATTCACCAGATACTATTTAAATATACTACTCATACATATACTGTTTACTGTTCTAAAAGACCGTTTAACCTTTACTATTCAAAATACTATTTAACTGTCACCATTCAAAATATTATTTACTCATACTGTGCGGAAGAATACTCACGGTGTATCCATAACCTCATCCTCACATCCACCTCCGCCACCATCATCGTCCCTTGATGTTTACGCTATAGGATGCTTACCTACAGCATGAACACACTCCATGAGCTTTACGCCCAGTAAGTATAACATGTTAACCGCAAAACATGTTTAAAACATAGCACATACGTAAAATCATAGGCATGACATATATCACTTAATAAATCACATACCATATAAGCATATCACATATCAGCTCACATATCATGTCATCATATAACATGTCATAACAGTGAATATAAAACTTCACATACTTTATGCATGACAGAAGCATCGTGTACTGTATGCACTCTACTGAAAAAGAAAGCATAGCGAACTATAACTAATGCATGATCCGGTTATGTTCATTTATGCTTCAAACTTTTCTTTTTTCTCTTCTTGTCTATTTAGGGCCCATGTGTCAGTACCGTGTGCGCGCAGACCAACGGTAACTCCCGAGGTCAACTAATGCCGAAGAGTCATCAACTGATACTCAACTTTTGGCCTTAACTTTCTTTAACTGGAAACCCCTTCGACTGAAGGAGCAGGTACGACACACCTATTTATTTCCATCTTGTTTAACTGTTCTAGCCATACGCTTCTCTAAGCTGTCCCCAATCCTACGCGGTAGGGATCCATGGCTTCTATCTTGTTCTTTCATCAATCTACTCGATTGTGAAACTATATGCTCTTATGTATGCTGTGCAGCATCGTGTGCAAGATACATACTTAAAATACTGGAAAAGCATCATTTTAAATTCATTTTATCCATGCTGTAGGCAGAGTTGTACTTACCTGTCAGTAGACAGTTTATACTCTCGCCTTCATCACAATACAGGTGTTAGGAAATGCCCTAAGTATTAGAGACATTTTGATGTATTCATTTTGAACTGGATAATAAAAATTATACATAGAGGTTATTCATTACATTGCTATCTGTCCTCGTCTTATTTACATGTTAAAGTAAATGTAAGCAAATATGGCTCACTGACTGCTTGTGTTAAAACTGTTAGAACGTTGCATGCAATGGATTTTTGTATGCAAGAAGACAATGTTCTAAAGTTAGCAGTCTAAACTATGGTCTGTAGTCTATGGGGTTAGACCGAGCATCTAACTCATGTTAAGACTATTATGTTGTCTAAAGCCTTGGAGGGGACGGTCTGTCTTGACTGTCTGGAGCTGGACTCCCAAGTAGAGACATGGATATGTTGCTTGGAGGTGACATATTAGACCGAGACTAAAGCGTGATTGATCTACGTAGTCCGCTATGAGTGGATCAATCTGCTTTTGACGTTCATTGTGCAATAACCTTAATCCTGAGTAAATGAACTACTTCATGTATATGACTTGTGTACTTTGATGTTCCAATGGCTAAAGCGTCTCAGAGGTAGTAAGCTTATAGACCGGTTCGTTGGGTGCATGACTTGTATACGATGAAGGGTTTGTTTGCAGATATCGGAATCATAGCTCTGAGGAGTTAAAGGTATCCTCTTAAAGGCATTATACTGAATGTGAAAATGGACAAGGCCTTGGGTCGTCTGCTGGGCGGATGACTTCTTATTCACATATGGTGAATAATCATTTTCTTGATTCGGTAGTATAATGGAACTTTAAGATAGCCTGATCAGTAGGATTAAACGGACTTTGACCTAAGGCTGATCATGGATATCATATGAGGGTTTTGCATATATGACAAGGTCATTGGATGGTAGCTCGTCACAGGCTTACGTAATACGGTATATAATTGGGAGTTCAGTTTCAGGTTTATAGTGGTGTGACTCTGAAATTAGTGATCATATGATTGAGTTGTTCGGTACAGAATGATGATCATATGGAATCACGGGAGCCCGATTATATATGTCCAATCAGTCCCTCTACTAGCTCCACATAATTCCTTAACGTTTGGCAAATTGATTTGTGTATGCTATTGGCTAGTTTATTATGCATGGATGGTGATGACACAGGATTAGGATGGTAGACAAGATTCTCTCCGGTTGGATTCAGATTTTGTTTTGGATAATAGAGTACACAATTATTCGAACTCCAAATAAAGTTGCCATGATTTTATTTGAGATTGGATTGGAGTTGTAGAAAATTATCCATGAGAACAAGAATATGAAATACAACTGTTTTGTGGAATTTGAAATTTGAATTTTGAAATTTGAAATTTGAATTTTGAAATTTGAAATTTGAAATTTGAATTTGAAATTTGAATTTGAAATTTGAATTTGAAATTCGAATTTGAAATTTGAATTTGAAATTTAAATTTGAAATTTGAAATTTGAAATTTGAAATTTGAATTTGAAATTTGAATTTGAAATTTGAAATTCAAATTTTGAATCACAGTCCAAGTAGGATTCGAATTTGTTGTGGAAAATCCACAAGGTTTGAAATTCGAATTTGAGTTGGATTTGGAGAGGATAATCTTGTTAGAATCCTACTTGAATTTTGAATCCAAATCCCAACAAAAGTGGGCGAATTTTTTGAGGATAATCCTCAATGGAAAATTCGGTTTTTGTGGATAAGATTCAAGGGTAAATTCAAGCTTCAATCCTAGTTGAATTTGGATTCTCTCTACTCCCTAAAAGTGGCCGAAATTTTGGAGCCTAAATCCTAGGAAATTCGGTTATTTTTGGATAAGGTTGAGATGAGATTTAGCTTGAAAAATCCTAGTGGAATTTTGATTCTTCCTTATCCTAAAAGTGGCCGAAAATTTGGAGAAGATTTTCTCCTAAAGATTTCGGATTTTTTGGTTGAAAAAGGGAGATAAAATTCTAGTTAAAATCTTGTTTAGATTTGGATTGGATTTATCCTAGGAAAACCGAATTTAATTGTGGAGATTCTCCCTTGGAAAATTCGGATTTTTTGGTTTGGATAAGGGAGAAAATCTTTTCCTAGTCCAATTCGAATTCAGAGAATCACCTCGTGCAGGTCTATAAATAGAGGTCCTGCCACTCCAGTTCTCTTAGACCACAGACTCTCAGGTGAGCAGGCTTATTGTTGCACAGCTCATCGTGACAATAAAGTTCTTTAGAGATCTGGGTGGTCGGAAGAAGACTAGCAGTGCTAGCATACCGATCGAGGTTCAGAGTGCCCACACACTCAGCCATTCGGGAATTGGAGAATAGTAGAGAAGGCTAGTTGGTTGAAGCCTCCGGTCACTCTCCTCCTGTTCATTGGCGTCCTTGAGGTATGAGTTTTAATTGTTGTTGATTTATTGTATATGGCATCATGAGATATTTAACGATCTAAAAATTTTTTATTGTTCCGCTACGCCACTCTGATACGTTTTTACCGGTTTATTTTCCTACAACAGGTACCTCCCTGTAATCATAATGCATTACATTAACATTCACTCTTAGGTCACCGTGGTCATTAGTGACTAATAAAAAATTTCTCATTATGTGGTACCGATCCTTATCGGTACTAATTGCCCTTTTCTTAAGAATTTGATTTTCTAATCATTGTTAATTAATTTTGTGACAACCGGGAAATTCAGGCAATTCTCGGATGAAAAATGTACAATTGTATGTATATAAAAATTTGTACTATTTAAAGAGTGAAACAAATGTATTTATATTGTTTAGAATATATGAAAATGTTCTAACAATACTGACGAGTAAGAATTCAGTGTTGGAAAAATTCATTGAGTTGAAACGGGTAAAACGGTGCCAAAATCGGCATTGAAAACCCTAACCGAGCCAATAAAAGACGGTAAACTTCCGGGATTGATTTTGATCAAACGGAAGCAGATTAAATTGATCCGACTGCACAGGAGACCTCAGGAACACGACGAGACGATTTCAGGAAAATTTCGGCTCGAACCGGCATCGGTCAAAAAGTAGTCGAATTAATGTGAATAGTGAAAGTCAAAGTCAACTTTCACTTTTGCATTTATGACATCATAAATCAAGATTAATAAATGAAATAAATAAGGTGGTTGGTGGCATTAATGGCTAGGATTTAATCACCTTTTGATCTAAAGGCCAAGATTTGGCCAAAAATTACCATTTTTAATTTTTGAAAAATGGAGAAAGAATTAGGCATGAAAGGTGTCAAAATTTCATTGGTTTAGAGCCAAATTAATTGGCTTTCTTTCATGCATAAGTCGGCAACATTTTGATAAAGTGGCCGAGACCACATTTTCATGCCAAACCAAAAGAAAAAAAAATTTCTAAGTGTTTTCTTCATGGTGTACGTGAGCTACCAAGGAGAACCAAGAGATTTCTTCAAAATTTCTTCACAAAAAGTGTGTCAAAACACTCCTTGAAGACAAAGGAAGCATTAGACCAAGGTAACTCCCTTTTTCACTTAATTTTTCATGGTTTTTCTTCATGGAATCCGTGGGTGAATAGTGAGAAAAAGATGGAAAATTTTTGGTTGTTTTTCATGGATTTGATGTTAGGTTATGTTAAGGATGTAATAAGGAAGAAAACCATGCAAATTGTGTAAAGAAAAACCAAATTTTGGTTGGTTTTTCAAAGGAAAATCCGTGGGTTACCTTAGGTAACCAATGAGAAAAAGTTGTGGTTTAATTTCTAACTTGCTTCCAAGTTTAATTTTGTGAAGGATAAAGCTTGTATTTCATTATGAAAAGCTTGAAAAAAATTTTTGGTATGAATTACATAATGTGGCCGTGAGTTTCCTAAGGGTTTGGAAGAAAAATTTTCATGGTTTTATGTGGTATTTGGTTGATTGGAATTATGCATTTCAATATGCAAATGATGAATTTATAATGGAAAGAATGAAACAAAATTTTTTGGCATGTTTTCATTCTTTGGCCGTGGGTTGTATAAGGGTAAAAACCCTAAGAAATTGGTTGAAAATGCCAAGAAAATGGGCTTGAAAATGTGTTAAAAACGTGACATTTGAATGGCCTAAAGTGTGGTGAAAGTTTGACAAAATTTGGTTCTGTTTGGTTGTGAAAACTGAAACCAAATTAAGGGTAAAATTGTGAAAAAATTTTGTTATGTGGTTGATAATGTGGAATTGGAATTTTGTGGGTTTTTATGTAAAAGTTTGGAAAACTTTTACATAAAATAGGCTTGTGGTATAGTACGTGGCAGGTACATACGGTTCGAGGCGTACCTAACGCCGGAAGCCTTAAAATTACGCCGAAATGCTGCCGAAATTTCAAAAACGGCATTCGGGGTAAAATAGGAATTTAAAATAAAAGTTAGGGCCGGGACAGAAACCCGAGTCCCTAACGGAAAAATTGAATAAGAAAAAAAAATTTTTAAGGGGTGGGTCATGAATAGTAACCCGTCCCCTTGAAAATGAAAAACGTGAGTGAAATTGAAAAACCGACCCCGAGGGGGGGGCGTTTTTGGAAATAAAATAAAGGTCCGAGTCGGGAACGGAAAACCCGAGCCTCGGAGACCCAGGTCGGGAAAGTCTAGATGAACGTTTTAAATACTAGTGAAACGTCCATTTGAGACTCCGAAACGATAGAAAATCGCTAAACCGACGTAAGGGTCGGAATAGTGCTTCCCGAGGGCCGGGAAAGCAAAAAGTGGAAATAAAATAGAAACGAACCCGGTAATGATTAGAAAAGAGTCAGAAAAGTTCCTGAGAGCCAAAAATGCAGTCTGGATCAATAAAATTCCGTCGGGGGCAAAACTGTAATTTTGCCAAAATATTGGGGTAAAATCGTAATTTTACAAAAGTTAGGGGAAAATGGTGAAAATAATAAATAAAACCTAAAAAGTTATAAATAGGTTTTATTTAAGCTTTTTAATGAAAAATAAAAGCTATAAATGGAAATAAAATTAACAGACAAGGTTTTGTCTGTAGGATCCCGAAATCGGCCTACAAGGAAGGCGATTCAAGATCCAAGAGAGAGAAAGGGAACAGTCTGATAAGGTAAGTTCAGACATTTACCTGTCTGCAACATATAGCAATATTGTGCTAACTTTAATGTACTAACTATAAGTTAGGTACATATGTGCTACGGGCACTATTATAGAATAGAGAGAGAGAGACGAAATGTGCTACGGGCACTATAAGAATGGGACACATGGTTATTTGTGCTTCGGGCACTAGAGCGAGGTTAATGAAACTCACTCACCTAAAATTAAAATGTGAACCATTCCTAACCACGGGACAATGTGAAGTCACCGGGTTAGAAGTGTTAAAAAGTCGGTAATGGAACCACTTTCTGGCGTACCAGCCTTCCGTACAGGGAGGTACTATTTTTGCCTTCGGGGCTATGAGATAAGGCTGTGGAGGTCAGCACTGATGTACCGCTCCCAGTCATGTACTATTTTGCCTTCGGGGCTATGAGATTAAGGCTGTGGAGGTCAGCACTAATGTACCGCTCCCAGTCATCCGCACTTAAATGGTACTGCCAACCTGAGCTCAAAACCAGAACGTAATCAAAGATAATGACCTAAAACTGAAACTGTGCCATAATTGAGCATAAGACAGTTTAGTGAGAGCACTAACATCGCGGTAGATGTACTGTTGTGACACTGTGTTGTGGTCAAACTTACTATTCACATATGAATAGTGGTCAAAGTTACTATTTATGTATGAATAGTGGTCAACGGACTATTCATGATGAATAGTACTATTCATATAAATTTTATTTCTTGCATGTTTGAACTTACTGAGCCTGTAGCTCACCATTTTTGCTAATGTTGTAGGCAAGCGACCAGCTCAGTAGCTTGTTTGACTGGATGCGGACGGGATGGCGCGTGTCAAATGGGATAACTGGGCGAGGGATATGGTACTGCCAGAGTCTTCCCGCTGAGCGTTAAAGTGAAGGGAAAAAAAAGGGGAAACAGTTCTTTTGTAATTATATATATAATTTACAAAAGTACTGTGTTATTTATATTACTTTGTACTTGTCAACAAAGTAAATAGTGGAAAAAGATTTTATATGATGTTTAAAGAAAAAAAAATTTCCCAAAAAAAAAACGACATGATTTTAAAAGAGAGTGAGATAAGCCGGCGACCCACGAGAGTACAATCTATCGCAGTTAGCGATAAGCTCAACTGTAATAGTATTGTATGATCTCTACGAGGGGCGGGCCGCCACAGTTGGTATCAGAGCGGGTTTACGGTTGGTGTAGTCTAGAATACCAACTGCTGTCACAGTTGGTATATCAGAGCAGTATGACCATATCCCGATTTGACACTTCGCGCATCCTGCACCGCTATCCAAGTAAGTAGTTTACTTAAGTTCAGTCAATTATTTTCTTATATGAAAATAATTATCTTATAGGTAGCAAGGTGACCAGACCTCCATATGTGAGACCACCGCTACCTCGACCGAGAGGAGTATTACGGGTATGGACGAGATCTATTGTAAGGCCGTCTATGTCCCAACGACCGGTAGTTAGACCTCCGGTGCCCGAGAGACCTCTGGTACCAGTACCAGCACCAGCACCAGCGCCAGTAAAGGTTGTACAGCCACGACCGATGGTTCATCCATCGGTGGTAGTGGACATTCCAGTTGTTGGTGGACGCCAACATATTGGGATGAGAGTGTCGACATGGGCAGTACAGGCATTTCGAGCTAGCAGTCCCCCGATGTTTGACGGTGGATGACAGTCGATGGAGACTAAGGACTGGCTCCATGCCATTGAGAGGATTATGGTAATATGCGACATCGATCGAGATATGTGGATCCAGCTGGCAGTCAGTATGTTTCAGGGAGATGCTCGAGTGTTCTGGCAGTATTGCGATCAGGAGATTTTACTAGGATTCAGTTGGGCTGAGTTCTGTCAGCGGTTGGCTGATCAGTTTCCGCCGAGAGATCCAACACCTGCTCCAGCACCTCCAGAGAGACGAGAGGCAGATACACCTGCGTATCCTGGATTTGATGAGGTCAGGGACTACATTCTCCAGACTGAGAGGATGGTCATGTTGTCTGGTGAGACAGTGATGTCTTATGCAGCACGATTTGAGGAGACCATTAGGAGAAGATGTCCATTGCCCAACCTCACTGAAGCAAACTGTTGTGAGCTGTTCTGGAAAGGTTTACCCTTGGAGTTGAGACAGAGGGTAATCAAGCCGTTTCCTCCGACGCTCCAAGAGTTCGTGGTGACGATCAGGACGATTGAGAGAGAGATTCTGATCGAGCATCTGACGCAGAGTCGACGAGAGACGCTGGGTCAAGATGAGATGTTTGCACGCATCTTCGGGCCGAGAAGAATGATGAATGATCATGAGGCCGGACCGTCTAGACCACGAAGAGGTGATGACTCTGGACAGGGAGCATTGCCTAGGGGCGGTGACGATTCAGATGACACCGATGACGATGAGGATCCAGAAGAATATCCTCTAGTCCCAGATGCGGGGAATGAGTGACCAGTAGATATATATATATGTACATAAGTAGCTTAGAGAAAAGCTCTTTTGTATAGACTTGTGGCCATTTTGTACCTCAGGCTGATGTATATATAAGACTGGTGGTGGTTATGTATGACATATAAATGTTTTGCTATGAATGAAATATCAAAATGATTATATGTTATACGATGATGTGTTACGATGATGTGGCTTTACATTACCCTAAATCTCGTAAATTGATATGATTTTACGAATATGGTTATGGAAAAGCTAACGGTGAATTATTGTGCCATAATAGGACAATAGGCAAGATGGTGGATTTGAGTAATCGACCAGAAGGACGAGAGCGACGTCCTGATGTTATGGAGAGACTGGATCAGATACAAGCTTTGTTAGAAGCTCAGATGCAAGAAAATACGAATCTGAGACGACGGGTAGAGGAGCTAGAACAGAGACAAGGCTCTGAGGGTACCCAAGTAGAACAACAAGCTGAGGTAGATCCGGTTATCCCTCCAGCTGCGGTACATGAGAGAGCTCCTGAACCACAACCAGTATTGAATTTGGAACCCCTCTATGAAAGATTCAGGCGCATGAGACCGCCAGAATTTGAAGGGTCTACAAATCCGCTTGAGGCTGAAGACTGGTTGTCATCATTACAAGTGATTATGGAGTTCATGAACCTAACCGACCGAGAGAAGGTTGCATGTGCATCTTTTGTGCTGAGAAAAGATGCTCGTTTTTGGTGGGACACCGTACGAATGAGGAGAGACGTGTCTACCATGAGTTGGGCGGAATTTCTGGAAGAATTTAACCAGAAATATTACGACCTTGCATCTCTGAGACAGCAACAGAAAGAATTCTCAGAGTTGACACAAGGGAACATGTCGGTAAGCGAAGTCTGCCGAAAGTTCGATCAGCTATCCCGTTTGTGCCCTTATGTGGTCCCTACTGAGAGGGAAAAGATACAGAAAATGATCGGGATGTTCAGGCCAGAAATTACTGCGTTAGTAGACACTAGACTAGTACCACCTACTTCTGTAGCAGACTGTGTGAGTCGGGCCATCAGGGCTGAGTTTCATGTAGCCCGACAGAAAGAGGAAAGAGAGAAACACTGGGAGGCAAAGAAGAAGGAGAGGGCTTTGGCGAATTCTACGCAAGTTGGTCAATCGAGCAAGCCTAGTCAGAATGCGAAACCAAGCCAGGGCAATAGTCAAGGATCCCAGCCAAATAAGAGAAAAGGCAATTTTTCTGGGAATCGCCAGGGCAATAATCGAAACCAGCAGCGGAGAACAGCTGGTAATGCAGAGTCTAATGTGCAAAACTGCCCTACATGCGGGAAGAGACATTCTGGGCAATGCAGATTTGGGCCACTTGTTTGCCACGAATGTGGAAAGGAAGGCCATTACACCAGGAACTATCCAAATAGGCAGGGTGGACAAGGCACTTCCCAACCGCACCAGACACGCCCACAAGCCCATTCCCTTCAAGCCAGAGTGGAAGAGTCACCAGTGAGGCCGCAACACCAGGAGCGAATGTCACGTGCTGATGCTCGTGTAATGGCCTACAGCAAGGAAGACGCAGAGGCAGGAACATCAAACGTGGTGACAGGTCAGCTTCCTGTCGCTAGTCATGTAGCCTCTGTACTATTCGATTCCGGTGCTACACATTCATTTGTTTCCTATGCATTTGCTGACAAGATAGGACTTCCTAAGGATAATATGGGAAGGGTATTTAAGACAGCCTTACCTTCTGGGGAAGTATTGTTGTCCAGTTACTGGTTACCCTATGTACCAGTATATGTGGCAAATAGGGAACTATATGCTGAGTTGATCGTAATGGAGATCATGGATTACGATGTGATTCTAGGCATGGATTTCCTAGGGAAATACCAAGTTACGATCGACTGCTGAAATCGAAAGATAGTCTTCCAACCCGAGGAAGAAGAAAGTTTCGAGTATGTTGATACTTCTCGAAGACCCGGGAAGATGATCATCAGTTCGCTGAGAGCCAGCAAGCTGATAGCCAGTGGTTGCGTGGGATATCTGGCATATGTGGTGGATACTGCAGAGGAACAGAAGCTTCAAGCTGAAGATGTTCCTGTGGTTAATGAGTTTCTTGACGTATTTCCAGAAGAGTTACCAGGGATACCGCCAGAGAGAGAAATCTCGTTTAAAATTGAGTTGATGCCTGGAATAGCACCCATTTCCAAAGCACCATACCACATGGCTCCAGTGGAGTTGAAGGAGCTACAGGTACAATTAAAGGAGCTTTTGGATAAGGGATTTATCAGGCCGAGTTATTCTCCATGGGGTGCACCTGTGTTATTCGTCAAGAAAAAGGATGGAACTTTCCGACTGTGCATTGATTACCGGGAGTTGAATAAGGTTACGATCAAAAAAATAGGTATCCGTTACCTAGAATTGATGACCTATTCGACCAGTTAAAAGGCGCAGCGGTATTTTCCAAAATCGACTTACGATCAGGATATCACCAACTGAGAATCAAAGAAAGTGATATTCCTAAAACGGCGTTTAGAACTCGTTATGGTCACTACGAGTTTCTTGTGATGCCATTTGGATTAACAAATGCACCGACAGCGTTCATGGACTTGATGAACAGGATTTTTAAAGAGTATTTGGATAAGTTTGTCATTGTATTCATTGATGACATTCTTATATACTCGAAGACTCATGAGGAGCACAAGGAGCATCTGAGGATCGTGCTGAACACGATAAGGAAGCATCAACTGTATGCCAAATTCTCAAAATGTGAGTTTTGGCTGGACAGAGTACATTTCCTCGGACATGTTGTATCCTAGGAAGGTATTGCTGTAGATCTGATAAAGGTAGAGGCAATTAACCAGTGGCCTGCACCCAAGAGTGTGACTGAAATACGCAGTTTCTTGGGGTTAGCTGGTTATTATCGGCGATTTGTAGAGGGATTTGCGCGTTTAGCTGCACCTCTTACTGCTCTTACACGCAAGGAAAGGAAGTACGAGTGGACTATGGAATGCGAAAGAAGCTTCCAGGAGTTAAAGAGGCGACTGACAAGCGTACCAATCCTTACGCTTCCCACTGAAGGGGAGAAGTTTGTGATCTATAGTGATGCATCGAAAATAGGATTGGGAGCAGTCCTAATGCAAAATGGAAAGGTGATTGCCTATGCTTCCCGTCAATTAAAGGAGCATGAAAGGAATTATCCTACGCATGACCTTGAACTTGCTGCAGTAGTGTTCGCACTTAAAATTTAACGACACTATCTTTATGGAGCTCAATGTCAGATTTTCACTGATCACCAAAGCCTGAAGTATTTCTTCACGCAAAAAGAGCTCAATATGCGGCAAAGACGATGGTTGGAACTGGTGAAGGATTATGATTGTGAAATCCTCTACCATCCAGGAAAGGCCAATCGTGTAGCAGATGCTCTAAGCAGGAAGTCTACTATATCGCACCAGCTACCAATAAACAGGCTTCCGAAGCCATTGCAGCAAGAGATAAATTCATTGAACTTGGAACTGATATCTGGAAGATTAGCCGCACTCCAAGTGGAATCATCACTATTTGAGGAAATAAAGGAAGCTCAGAGGCGAGATCCAGCAATGACAAGTTCTCAAGAAGGAATTTCCAAGGTTGAAATGATCCTTTATCAAGGAAAGATAAATGTTCCAGCTGATGAGGAACTTAGAAGACGGATCATGTCAGAAGCCCATGAGACACCCTATTCGGTTCATCCCGGAGCGAGCAAGATGTATCAGGACTTGAAGTTACAGTTCTGGTGGAAAGGGATGAAGAACGATATAGCGAAATTCGTGAGCAGATGCATGACCTGTCAGAGAATCAAAGCGGAACATAAACATCCAGCAGGAAGATTGGAACCGTTGGAGATTCCTGAATGGAAATGGGAACACATTACGATGGATTTTGTAGTGGGACTCCCAAAAACCCGAGAAGGTTATGATGCCATCTGGTTTATTGTGGATAGACTGACCAAGACGGCACGGTTTATAGCTGTCAAGATGACTTTTTCGCTGGAAAAGTTTGCTCAGCTGTATATAACTCATGTCGTCAGACTACATGGAGTACCAAAATCCATTGTATCAGATCGTGATGCACGATTCACTTCGAATTTCTGGAAGTGTGTGCAAGAAGCCATGGGTACTGAATTGAGACTCAGTACGGCATTTCATCCGTAAACAGACGGGCAGTCAGAGCGGACAATTCAGACGTTAGAAGACATGCTTCGAGCTTGTGTTATGGATTTTGCGGGAAATTGGAACGAGAAGTTACCATTGATTGAATTCTCGTACAATAATAGTTACCAAGCTTCCATAGGCATGGCACCTTATGAGGCTTTGTATGGACGGAAGTGCAGATCACCATTACACTGGTATGATTTGCGAGAGAAGCAGTTGCATAAGATGGATTTCATAAAAGAGACTTCCGATGCAGTTGCTAGAATTCAGCGTGAAATGAAAATTTCACAAAGCCGGCAAAAGAGTTATGCGGACAAGAGGCGGAGATCCTTGGAGTTTGACGAAGGAGACTTCGTGTTTCTCAAGGTATCGCCTATGAAGGGAATTATGCGTTTCGGTAAGAAGGGCAAACTAAGTCCAAGATATATTGGACCTTATGAAATTATCGAATGCATTGGAAAGGTCGCTTACAGATTAGCGCTACCCCCAGAATTGTCGGCAGTGCATAATGTATTTCACGTGTCGATGCTGAGAAAGTATATACCAGATCCGTCCCATGTGTTGAAGCATGAGCCTATTCAAATCCACGAGGATTTGACATATGAGGAACAGCCTATTCAAGTACTAGCTCGTGAAGAGAAAGTACTGAGGAATAAGGTAATCCCACTAGTGAAGATTTTGTGGAAAAATCACAACATTGAAGAAGCTACGTGGGAAAGAGAGGACGAGATGAGGAAATTATACCCCCATTTGTTCTAATTTTCGAGGACGAAAATTTTATAAGGAGGGGTGAATGTGACAACCGGGAAATTCAGGCAATTCTCGGATGAAAAACGTACAATTGTATGTATATAACAATTTGTACTATTTAAAGAGTGAAACAAATGTATTTATATTGTTTAGAATATATGAAAATGTTCTAACAATACTGACGAGTAAGAATTCAGTGTTGGAAAAATTCACTGAGTTGAAACGGGTAAAACGGTGCCAAAATCGGCATTGAAAACCCTAACCGAGCCAATAAAAGACGGTAAACTTCCGGGATTGATTTTGATCAAACGGAAGCAGATTAAATTGATCCGACTACACAGGAGACCTCAGGAACACGCCGGGACGATTTCAGGAAAATTTCGGCTCGAACCGGCATCGGTCAAAAAGTAGTCGAATTAATGTGAATAGTGAAAGTCAAAGTCAACTTTCACTTTTGCATTTATGACATCATAAATCAAGATTAATAAATGAAATAAATAAGGTGGTTGGTGGCATTAATGGCTAGGATTTAATCACCTTTTGATCTGAAGGCCAAGATTTGGCCAAAAATTATCATTTTTAATTTTTGAAAAATGGAGAAAGAATTAGGCATGAAAGGTGTCAAAATTTCATTGGTTTAGAGCCAAATTAATTGGCTTTCTTTCATGCATAAGTCGGCAACATTTTGATAAAGTGGCCGAGACCACATTTTCATGCCAAACCAAAAGAAAAAAAATTTTCTAAGTGTTTTCTTCATGGTGTACGTGAGCTACCAAGGAGAACCAAGAGATTTCTTCAAAATTTCTTCACAAAAAGTGTGTCAAAACACTCCTTGAAGACAAAGGAAGCATTAGACCAAGGTAACTCCCTTTTTCACTTAATTTTTCATGGTTTTTCTTCATGGAATCCGTGGGTGAATAGTGAGAAAAAGATGGAAAATTTTTGGTTGTTTTTCATGGATTTGATGTTGGGTTATGTTAAGGATGTAATAAGGAAGAAAACCATGCAAATTGTGTAAAGAAAAACCAAATTTTGATTGGTTTTTCAAAGGAAAATCCGTGGGTTACCTTAGGTAACCAATGAGAAAAAGTTGTGGTTTAATTTCTAACTTGCTTCCAAGTTTAATTTTGTGAAGGATAAAGCTTGTATTTCATTATGAAAAGCTTGAAAAAAATTTTTGGTACGAATTACATAATGTGGCCGTGAGTTTCCTAAGGGTTTGGAAGAAAAATTTTCATGGTTTTATGTGGTATTTGGTTGATTGGAATTATGCACTTCAATATGCAAATGATGAATTTATAATGGAAAGAATGAAACAAAATTTTTTGGCATGTTTTCATTCTTTGGCCGTGGGTTGTATAAGGGTAAAAACCCTAAGAAATTGGTTGAAAATGCCAAGAAAATGGGCTTGAAAATGTGTTAAAAACGTGACATTTGAACGGCCTAAAGTGTGGTGAAAGTTTGACAAAATTTGGTTCGGTTTGGTTGTGAAAACCGAAACCAAATTAAGGGTAAAATTGTGAAAAAATTTTGTTATGTGGGTGATAATGTGGAATTAGAATTTTGTGGGTTTTTATGTAAAAGTTTGGAAAACTTTTACATAAAATAGGCTTGTGGTATAGTACGTGGCAGGTACATACAGTTCGAGGCGTACCTAACGCCGGAAGCCTTAAAATTACGCCGAAATGCTGCCGAAATTTCAAAAACGGCATTCGGGGTAAAATAAGAATTTAAAATAAAAGATAGGGCCGGGACAGAAACCCGAGTCCCTAACGGAAAAATTGAATAAGAAAAAAAAATTTTAAGGGGTGGGTCGTGAATAGTAACCCGTCCCCTTGAAAATGAAAAACGTGAGTGAAATTAAAAAACCGACCTCGAGGGGGGGGCGTTTTTGGAAACAAAATAAAGGTCCGAGTCGGGAACGGAAAACCCGAGCCTCGGAGACCTAGGTCGGGAAAGTCTAGATGAACGTTTTAAATACTAGTGAAACGTCCATTTGAGACTCCGAAACGATAGAAAATCGCTAAACCGACATAAGGGTCGGAATAGTGCTTCCCGAGGGCCGGGAAAGCAAAAAGTGGAAATAAAATAGAAACGAACCCGGTAATGATTAGAAAAGAGTCAGAAAAGTTCCTGAGAGCCAAAAATGCAGTCTGGATCAATAAAATTCCGTCAGGGGCAAAACTGTAATTTTGCCAAAATATTGGGGCAAAATCGTAATTTTGTAAAAGTTGGGGGAAAATGGTGAAAATAATAAATAAAACCTAAAAAGTTATAAATAGGTTTTATTTAAGCTTTTTAATGAAAAATAAAAGCTATAAATGGAAATGAAATTAACAGACAAGGTTTTGTCTGTAGGATCCCAAAATCGGCCTACAAGGAAGGCGATTCAAGATCCAAGAGAGAGAAAGGGAACAGTCTGATAAGGTAAGTTCAGACATTTACCTGTCTGCAACATATAGCAATATTGTGCTAACTTTAATGTACTAACTATAAGTTAGATACATATGTGCTACGGGCACTATTATAGAATAGAGAGAGAGACGAAATGTGCTACGGGCACTATAAGAATGGGACACATGGTTATTTGTGCTTCGGGCACTAGAGCGAGGTTAATGAAACTCACTCACCTAAAATTAAAATGTGAACCATTCCTAACCACGGGACAATGTGAAGTCACCGGGTTAGAAGTGTTAAAAAGTCGGTAATGGAACCACTTTCTGGCGTACCAGCCTTCCGTACAGGGAGGTACTATTTTTGCCTTCGGGGCTATGAGATAAGGCTGTGGAGGTCAGCACTGATGTACCGCTCCCAGTCATGTACTATTTTGCCTTCGGGGCTATGAGATTAAGGCTGTGGAGGTCAGCACTAATGTACCGCTCCCAGTCATGCGTACTTAAATGGTACTGCCAACCTGAGCTCAAAACCAGAACGTAATCAAAGATAATGACCTAAAACTGAAACTGTGCCATAATTGAGCATAAGACAGTTTAGTGAGAGCACTAACATCGCGGTAGATGTACTGTTGTGACACTGTGTTGTGGTCAAACTTACTATTCACGTATGAATAGTAGTCAAAGTTACTATTTACATATGAATAGTGGTCAACGGTACTATTCATGATGAATAGTCTATTCATATAAATTTTATTTCTTGCATGTTTGAACTTACTGAGCCTGTAGCTCACCATTTTTGCTAATATTGCAGGTAAGCGACCAGCTCAGTAGCTTGTTTGACTGGATGCGGACGGGATGGCACGTGTCAAATAGGATAACTGGGCGAGGGATATGGTACTGCTAGAGTCTTCCCGCTGAGCGTTAAAGTGAAGGGAAAAAAAAGGGGAAACAGTTCTTTTGTAATTATATATATATTTTACAAAAGTACTGTGTTATTTATATTACTTTGTACTTGTCAACAAAGTAAATAGTGGAAAAAGATTTTATATGATGTTTAAAGAAAAAAAAATTTTCCCAAAAAAAAAAAAACGACATGATTTTAAAAGAGAGTGAGATAAGCCGGCGACCCACGAGAGTACAATCTATCGCAGTTAGCGATAAGCTCAACTGTAATAGTATTGTATGATCTCTACGAGGGGTGGGCCGCCACAAATTTATTTACCCAATAAATTAATTAACATCGCTCTTAGGTCACTCTATCATTAGGAACTAATAAACTTATCGTTGTGTGGTACCGATGCCTATCGGTACCCAACTGCTCTACTTTGGGAAATTTGATATCTAATTTTTAATCGTGCTTGATTAATTTGTCTACTTGACAAATTAATCACTGTCTCTCACTATCCCATTCAGACTTGGTCCTTGACTGGCTAACCGACCAGTCAACTGACTGAATACCTCTCGTATGACCATTTAGCCTGTCGGGTTACCGTTACCGATGTAATCGCCCCAAATTTTATACTTAGATCACACCCGTCCCTCGGGTGGCACTATTCTGATCTAGGGGTCGTTTTCTTACATTTCGAGATTTCTAATTGGGCGGTTCACTAATCCTGCAAACGTTCGTCCTTCTTTCCTGGACCTAGGTCATCGAGGGGGCTCGGGTTTCCATCCTGATCACATTTTCAGCCCTCGTTTCCTAAAATACCCCTTTGTGCCGTTTTCGAAATTTCGACAGCATTTCGGCTTAATTTTTGGGTTTCCGGCGTTTAGGAAACGCCTCAAAACCATCTAACATATTCTAACTTGCCACGTACTAAACCAGAGGCCTAATTTTTACGTAAAAGCTCCGCTTTTTACGTAAAAATATTCACATTTCTTCACATTTTCTTTTTCGACATTTCATCCCTTTTTCTTACAATTCCTCAAGTCAGTAAACCATAATTCACACATAATTATTTCTAATAATAAATTGAGGAATCAAGGGATCAAAACCACTACCAAAATCGTTCCCGTCGGCGGTCGGACGAACCGTTCGGTCTCGACCGCACAATCTTTGAATCGACGTTCTCCACTTTTGAAACTCCGGTTTGCAAATCCGATGCCGCGGATGTGTCCGCAACGTCGAAAATAGGCCAACGGGCCATTCTTCAATTTTCGGTCTCCGGGTCGCCGTTGACCGGCGTTGACCGCCGTTGACCGGTGTTGACCGGTCGTTGACCGACGTTGACCACGGCGGCGATGGGAGTGGCGACCACCATCTTGAAGAGCTCGACGAGAGGAACCCATTGGTGGTGTCAATTTCACCAATTGAGGCTCCTATCACCGAAAATCGGCCCTCGAAAAGTCAACGACGGCGGCGGTGTTGGATCTTCATTTTCCGGCGTTGTTGCCCAAAATTGATTTGGGGCTTTTGATCTACGTGTTGTTCTGAGCATTTTGATACCGACCTTGCAACTCAACTCCACCGGAACAGTGAGATTCGACGGCGGCGATGGCGACGGCAACGGCGAACCTTGGGCGGCGTGATCCGGCGACTGTTGACGTGAAATGAAGCCTGGGTTTTGTTCTACTCTTCACCACGAATCCATTGGGACCGGAATCGTGGCATTTGGACGTCGGACGGCGGAGATACGGCGGTTTGAAAAATTCGGCCACCGGCGGCTTTGGGCGGCGCGTGCGGCGTGCTCCGGCGTCGGTTCGGTCGACTCGGCCCACCGTTGGAATCAGCTCGTCGAGAGCTTTTCAATTGTGCTGGCGGTGTGGAAAACGGAGGTCGGATTCGACTGATGGTTACTGTTCACCTACGGGTGGTGTGGGGAGAAAAAGATAGGAAAAAAAAATAATGGGGGCCCTTTTTGCAAAATCTAAAAATTTCGACCCCTTTATACTAATTTTTTTGAAAAATTTTAAGATAGGCTATACTGACTAATTTGGGCGTGCTGAACCCAAATATATCAGTTTTATCTTCATCCGAGGTCGTCTCGACCAGTTTCCCGATACTGTATGGTTCCCGGTCAAAAATTACTTTTTGTGCTCAAATGACTAATTTGAGCATTCTGAATCCAAATATATCAGTTTTATATCAAGAAAAGGTCATCTTGACCAATTTCTTGATACTGTGGTTACGCCTACACTGTGTTGACACTGTGCACGCATAACGAGGCGTTTTCGCGTGAAATTTCAAACACAGTCTCTCTTGACTAATTTGGACGTGCTGATTTCAAATTTATCAGTTTTACGTCCATCTGCGGTCTTCTAGACCAGTTTTCGAGATCTGTATGACCCCATCTCGAAAAACGTGTCAGGTGCCCGATTGACTAATTTAGGCGTCCTGAGTCTAAATATATCAGTTTCGGGGTGAGAAAAGGTCGTCTTGACCCTCATCCCGATACTGCGTATCTTTTAAACAAAATCTACATTTTGTGCTCAATTGACCAGATTGAGCCAGCTGACTATTAATATATCAGTTTTATGTCAGATTAAGGCCGTCTTGGCCACTAACCTGACACTGCGTATCACACTGTTCACTAATCACTATTCACTATCTGACTGACTAATCCGAGCGTTCTGACTCCGATTTTGTCAGTCTCTGGGCGAGAAGAGGTCATCTAGACCACTTTTCTCCATACTGTACATCTATTAGGGAAATTTTCACTACTGCGCTCAGATGACCAGTCTGAGCGTACTGATGACTAGCTCATCAGTTCTGTATCATGAAATGGTCGTCTAGACCGGTTTCTTGATATTGCGTGTCTCAACGCATACTCACATAATAGGGTGGACCGATTTCACTGTCGATTACCCCTTTCACTGCATGAATAGTAATTAAACGTTACTATTCCTGTTTAATTCATTTAACTGAAAAGCACACTGTACTTATTAACTTAATTACATCATTACATAGTAATTAAGTTTCATAATTCATGAGAGCCATTACAGTGGCTCTCGGCTCATTATACAGCCTTATACACAGACTCTTACACGTGCGTGTGCAACGCAACACGGGCGTGTACTAGTTGAGACTACTCAACACGGCCATGTCTTTGAAACAAAAACATCTATCTGAGTGGTACACGGCCTCCTACACGGTCGTGTACTTGACCGTGTTACACTATACGGCCATGTACACTCACACGGCTACTAACAGATACACAGTCCGAATGACACACGGTCACTCACACGACTGTGTACCTGACCGTGTTACTTAAATTGTACTAAATGACATTAAATTATGTCCATTTTATTCCTTAATGACTTATTACATGGTAAGTAGGTGTCATGAAAATGGCGGTCATTATAAGCGCAGTAAGACGAGTTCGACAACTTGCACCAAGGTAGTATGACTGTTATGGAGGCAGTCAAGAAATTTGAGCAGTTGGCTCAACTTTATCCAGATTTGGTACCGACCAAAAGGAGAGAGTCAGACGAATGCTGAAGATGTTCAAAACGGAAAACACAGTTTAGGTCTGTAGCGGAAGCCACGGACCAGCGACACTAGCAGAATGTGTCAGCAAGACTATCTGAGCCGAGTATTGGTCGGTTCATGATAAGGAGCGAAAAGCGTAGAATTTTAAGGCACGAGAGGAGGAGAAAACGCAAGCCGAGCAGGCTCAGGAGAAGCAGAACCCCGAGTCACAATACAGAGGGCAGAATGTGGGAACCAGCCAGAATAGTAGGCATTCCCATAACAACAACAAGAGAAAAGGGGAATTAGGGCAACCAAGATTCATAGGAGAATTTCCCCCAGAAGAGAAATGATCTGGAAGGAATGACAGCCAATACCCGACATGCACGAGATGCGAAAAGAGGCACCCAGGAGAATGCAAACAGAGAGCAAGTGGTTGTTTCATCTGTGGCAAGGGAGGCCACTATGCCAAAAAAAAACTAAAAAACTTAGGACACAACGTTGTCATAAACTGTTGAAGGCGGAAAATCATTTTCGAACCAATCGGATGTGAAAAGTTCATCTACAAGGGTTTGTCGCCAGAGCAACCAAAGACGATGATATCAGCAGTGAAGGCTGAGATGCTATCCAGTGGATGCGCGGACTTCCTAGTGTACGTAGCAGATAAGACTCAAGGAATAGAGATAGGACCCGACAACGTACCGATAGTCAGGGAATTCATGGAGATATTTCCAGAAGATCTTGCAGGAGTCCAACCAGAGCGCGGGATCTCGTTCGAGACTGAAGGTCTACTAGAATCAACCCCATCTTTGAGGTCCCCTACGGAATAGGCTCTATAGAGCTAAAGGAGCTCCAAGCCCAACTAAAGGACTAAATGATAAGGGATTCATGCGACAGAGCTATTCACCCTGGAGAGCACCCATACCATTCGTGAAGAAGAAAGATGGACCACTGAGAATGTGCATCGACTACAGAGAGTTGAACAGGATTACGATTAAGAACAAGCATCTGTTGCCGCGAGTTGACGATCTATTTGATTAGCTCTGAGACGCTGCAGTGTTCTCGAAGATCGATCTACGTCCCGGGTACCATCAACTATGAATCAGGAATGAAGATGTACCCAAAATAGCCTTTCAAATGCGGTACGGACATTACGAGTTTCTGTTCATGTCGCTCAGATTAACGGACGCACTAGCAACTTTCATGAACCGGATGAACCGCATGATCAAGGACTATTTGGATAAGTTTGTCATTGTTTTCATCGATGACATACTTATACACTCTAAGACGAAGGAAGCGCACGAAGAGCACTTAAGGATCATTTTGTGCATGCAACAGGACCATTAGTTATACGCCAAGTTCTCCAAGTATGAGTTTTGGTTGGAGAAGGTCCATTTCCTAGGCCATGTAGTCCCTAAGGAAGGAGTATCTGTGGACTCGATGAAAATTGATGCAGTTAGTGCATGACTAGCTTCGAGAAACGTGACGAAGATCTGCAGCTTCCTAGGCTTAGTGGGATACTACCGATGTTTTGTCGAAGGTTTTTCAAAGCTAGCCGCACCGCTCACAACGCTCACCAAGAAGGGAAAGAGGTATGAGTGGATCGACAAGTGTGAGAAAAGCTTTCAAGAGCTGAAACGAAGACTCACAAGCACTCTAATACTGACCATTCCAGATGCTGGTCAGGGAAGCTTTGTGATTTAAAGCGACGCATCAAAAACCGAGTTGGAAACTGTGTTGATGCAGAGTAGTAGAGTAGTCGTGTTTGCTTCACGACAACTTAAAAACCCTAAGAAGAGCTACTCAACGCGTGATTTGAAGCTAGCAGCGGTAGTTTTTACGTAAAAAGCATGGAGGCACTACCTGTACGGAGTCACGTGCGAGATTTACATCGACCACTAGAGTCTCAAATGTATCTTCACGCAGAAAGAGCTCAACATGAGGCAGCGTAGATGGCTAGAGTTGGTAAGGATTACGACCGTGAGATCCTATACCATCTAGGGAAAGCCAATAAAGTGGTTAATGCATAGAGTCAGAAGCATATTACTATGCCTATGAATATTAGTGCCTTGTCAGGAGCGCTACAAAGGAGCTATGCGACAGCGAGATCAAGATTTTGATAGGGAGATTGTCTGACATGACCCTCCAATCGACGCTCCAAGAAGAGATCAAGATCGGTCAAGGTTTCGATTTGTCCCTGCTCAAGTCCAAAAAGGAAGCTATAGAGGACAAGGGTTCAGAGTTTAAGATCTTTAAGGATGACGTACTCTACTACAGAGATAGAGTGTGTGTTCTGAAAGATGAAGAACTCAAGAAGCGAATCCTTTTGGAACCTTACAAGACGTCATATTCCGTACATCCGATAGCGAATAAGATGTACAAGTACCTGAAGGAAAGCTTTTGGTGGCTTAGAATGAAGAATGACATTGTCAAGTTCGTTGCCAGATACCTTATGTGCCAGAAGGTTAAGGCAGAACACCAGCGCCCAGCAGGATAACCGTAGAAAATTAAGCTACCCGAGTAGAAATGGGACCAGATTACGATGAATTTCATAATCGGATTGCCGAAGACGTTAAACGATAATGACACAATCTGGGTGATTGTAGAAAGACTGATGAAATCAGTTAGATTTTTAGCAATGAAAGTTAGCTACTCGGTGGAACGACCAGTAGAAATCTATGCGGCACAGTTCGTGAAACGGCACGGAATACCAGAGTTGATCGTCTCAGATCGTAGTGGACGCTTTACCTCTAGATTTTGGCGAAGTATTCAAGCCGCATTACGGTCCAAGTGAGAGTTCAGCATAGCATTTCATCCTCAGACCGACAATTAGTCTAAGAGGACCATACAGATGTTAGAGGACATGTTGAGACCTGCGTCCTAAACTTCAAAGGAAATTGAGATCAGAAGCTACCATTGAGCGAGTTCTCGTACAACAGCAACTATCATTCCTCGATAGGAATGGCACCGTACGAGACACTCTGTGGAAGGAAATGCAGATCTCTGGCTCATTAGTACGAGTCTGGAGAGAAACGACTAGTTAGCTCGGACATCATCAAGAATACCATGGCAGACGTGAAGCTGATACGAGAAACGTTAGATACAGCGTACAGTCGACAGAAAAATTTTGACGATAAGCGCTATAGACCCCTTGAGTTTCAAGTAAGAGACTTGGTCTTTATCAAGGTGGCACCCATGAAAGGGGTGGTGCATTTCGAAAAGAAAGGAAAGCTCCGTCCTAGGTACATAGGACCCTAGAGACAATAGAGAAAGTCAGGAAGGTGGCTTATAGACTAGCACTTCCTCCCGAGTTAGCTACAGTGCACAACGTCTTTCACGTCTTCATGCTGAAGAAGTATGTGCCAGACAGCTCCCATGTTCTTAGCCAAGAATCCGTTGTAGTATACGCTGATCCGACGTACGAGGAGAAACCCGTGCGGATCCTAGTTAGAAAGGAGAGAGTACTTAGGAATAAAGTATACCGCTAGTAAAAGTGTTGTGACAGAATCATAGTGTTGAGGAAGCCACATGAGAATGGGAAGAAGACATCAGAAGTGACTTCCTGGAATTATTCTAATTTTTGAGGACGAAAATTTTGTAAGGGGGGTAGGTTGTAATGACCGCCATTTTCATGACACCTACTTACCATGTAATAAGTCATTAAGGAATAAAATGGACATAATTTAATGTCTTTTAGTACAATTTAAGTAACACGGTCAGGTACACAGCCGTGTGAGTGACCGTGTGCCATTCGGACTGTGTATCTATTAATAACCGTGTTAGTGTACATAGTCGTGTAGTGTAACACGGTCAAGTACACGATCGTGTAAGAGGCTGTGTACCGCTCAGATAGATGAATGTATTTCAAAGACATGGTCGTGTTGAGTAGTCTCAACTAGTACATGTCTGTGCCTGCAATGTACACGCCCGTGTTGCGTTGCACACGCACGCGTAAGAGTCCGTGTAGAACGCTGTGTAATGAGCCGAGAGCCACTGTAATGACTCTCATGAATTATGAAAATTAATTACTATGTAATGATGTAATTAAGTTAATAAGCACAGTGTGCTTTTTAGTTAAATGAATTAAATAGGAATAGTAACGTTTAATTACTATTCATGCAGTGAAAGGGGTAATCGACAGTGAAATCGGTCCACCCTATTATGTGAGTATGCGTTGAGACACGCAATATCAAGAAACCGGTCTAGACGACCATTTCATGATACAGAACTGATGAGCTAGTCATCAGTACGCTCAGACTGGTCATTTGAGCGCAGTAGTGATAATTGCCCTAATAGATGTACAGTATGGAGAAAAGTGGTCTAGATGACCTCTTCTCGCCCAGAGACTGACAAAATCGGAGTCAGAACGCTCAGATTAGTCGGTCAGATAGTGAATAGTGATTAGTGAACAGTGTGATACGCAGTGTCAGGTTAGTGGCCAAGACGGCCTTAATCTGGCATAAAACTGATATATTAATAGTCAGCAGGCTCAATCTGGTCAATTGAGCACAAAATATAGATTTTGTTTAAGGGATACGCAGTATCGGGATGAGGGTCAAGACGACCTTTTCTCGCCCCGAAACTGATATATTTAGACTCAGGACGCCCAAATTAGTCAATCGGGCACCTGACACGTTTTTCGAGACAGGGTCATACAGATCTCGAAAACTGGTCTAGAAGACCGCAGATAGATGTAAAACTGATAAATTTGAAATCAGCACATCCAAATTAGTCAAGAGAGACTGTGTTTGAAATTTTACGCGAAAACGCCTCGTTATGCGTGCACAGTGTCAACACAGTGTAGGCCTAACCACAGTATCAAGAAATTGGTCAAGATGACCTTTTCTTGATATAAAACTGATATATTTGGAATCAGAATGCTCAAATTAGTCATTTGAGCACAAAAAGTAATTTTTGACCGGGAACCATGCAGTATCGGGAAACTGGTCGAGACTGTGATGATCAGGAAATATGCAGTATCAAGATATTGGTTAAAATGACATTTTCTTGATATGAAACTGATATATTTAGACTCAGGATGCCCAAATTAGTCAATCAGGCACCTGACACGTTTTTCGAGATGGGATCACACAGATCCTGAAAACTGATCGAGATGACCTCGAATGAAGTTGAAACTGATAAATTTGGATTCAGCACGTCCAAATTAGTTAGTATAGCCTATTTGTATGCTCAAATTAGCTAATTGAGCACAAAGGTAATTTTTGATCGAGAATTCACAGTATCGGAAACTGGTCAAGATGACCTCAGATGAAAATAAAACTGATATATTTGGATTCAGGACGCCCAAATTAGTCGGGATAGCCCATGTTGAAATTTTGGGCGAAGAAGTATATAAAGGGCGAAAAATCAGAAATTTAAGAAATAAGCCCAGAACTTTCTCTTATTTTCTCTTTCCTCCCCTTGCCCGAAAATGAACAGTAACAGACCATCGGAAACGGTGTCCGTTTTCGACACCGCCGGTGTCATCGGAAAGCTCTCACCGAGCTGAGTCCAACGGTGGGTCGACTCGACGGAACAGCCGCCGCACGCCGCCGCACGCGCCGTTCGAATGCCGCCGGAGCCGAGAAATTCGACCGGTGATATCTCCGCCGTCCGGCCACCGTTTGCCACGAAACCGGTCCCAAAAGTTTCGTGGTGAAGAGAGGAGCAAAACCCATGCCACCGATTGCCTCAACACCGGCGGAATCGAGCCGGCCAAGCTTCGAAAAAGTCGGTGAAACGCCGCCGTGGAGCCGCCGTCGAAACGCCCGATTCCGGCCAAGTTGAAGTGCGCCGTTGGTGCAGAAATGACCGCAGGGCTGAGGGGAGCAAAAGCCCTCAACCAATTTTGGGAAAAAGGTCCGGCACGGCGGAGTTCCACTGTCGCCGCCGTGATCGCGGTTTTCGAGGGAATTTTCCGACGATAGGGGCCTCCAAACATGAAATTGAGGTCACCAATGGATTCCTCTCGTCGAGTTCTTCAAGATGGGCTACTCATTTGCCACCGTCGCCGCCGTCAACCGCCGGTCAACGGTGAGTCAACACCGGTCAACGGCGGTCAACGCCGGTCAACGGCGACCGGAGACCAAAAATTTAAGAATGGCCCGTTGGCCTATTTTCGATGTTCCGGACACATCCGCGACGTCAGAATTGCAAGACGGAGTCTCAAAGGCAAAGAACGAAGAATTAAAGTTTATCCGCGCGAAACCGAACAGTTCGTTCGATCGCCAGTGGAACGATTCCGGTAGTGACTTCGGTCCCTCCATTCCTGAAATTAATGTTTTTGGAATGAGTATATATGAATTATGTATTCTGGAATGTGAAATTGTAAGAAAATTGGACTATGTGTATGAAAAATAGTCAAATGAGAAAAAGTGAAAAATGTAAAGAGTTTTACGTAAAAAGTTGAGTTTTTACGTAAAAATATAGGCTCTGGTATAGTACGTGGTAGAATAGAACGAGGTTAGATGGTTTCGAGGCGTTTCCTAAACGCTGGGAATCCAAAAATTAAGCGGAAATGCTGTCGAAATTTTGAAAACGGCACAAAAGAGTATTTTAAGAACCGAAGGGTAAAAACGTGGTCGGGATGGAAACCCGAGCCCTTTCGGTGACCTAGACCCAAGAAAGAGCATTAACGCTCGAGAGTCAGAATAGTACCACCCGAGGGTCGGTAAATAGTAAACCAAGAAATTATGGTAAATAAGGGCCAAAGCTAAGTTGCGAATCAAAGAAAAGTAAGGTTATAATGAGAAAAATCCCATTAGGGGCAAAATGGTAATTTTACCAAAAGTTCAGGGTAAAATAGTAATTTTACTAAAAGTTAGCAGAAAAGTTATAAATGGAATATTAGATCTTTAAATTTATGATCGAGAAATGAAACGTAGAATTTTTACGTTTTATTAAGTTTTATACATGAAAGAAGCATAGAAAATAACCGTTATTATTTCGGTTATAGGGATCCGCGCCAGACAATATGAAGAGACGTCTACGAACCAAGGAAGCGAGAAAAGAGATGCTAGCAAGTATTTGTAAGTTCAAACATTTAATTGACTGCAACATAAATGAACTGGACATGTTATGTGTTATGTGTTCTATGTAGTAAGTTCGAATACTTAATTAACTGCAATATGAATAGACTATTATGTCTAAGTATGATATGTGGTAAGTACAGCCATTTAATTGTCTACTCACGAATGGACTTACCATAGAGTTGTGTTATATATATATATACATTTAAGCTATTCAGTTTGTGACATGATACTAACATGTTCACGAGAATAGTAAGCAAGATCAGAAATAGAAAAGAGGAATAAGATAAGTCAGATAATAAGACTTAAAAGTTAAGGTTGGCGTACCGGCCTCTCCAGTTGTGAGGTTCCCAGATAGCCTCCACCCCAGAAGTGTGGCGCTGCCTCGTTAATAATGAGGTAGTTTATGGCTTAACTTCCTGCCTCCACCCCAGAAGTGTGGCGCTGCCTCGTTAATAATGAGGTAGTTTATGGCATGACTTACTACCTATAAGGTCAGTAGTCCAGAGATGACCTTAGGGTTGATCGGTGGGTCGCTCCCCTGATCCTCTATTGGTCTGCGCACACTAGGTACGTCCAACCACGGGCCCACAAGTGAAAGATTAAGCAGATAAAGTAAAGAAAAGAAAAGAAAGTAAAACTTAGCAAAGAAAAGCTAAGAACAGAAAGTAAAGCTTAGCAAAGTAAAGCTAAGAAAAGCAAAGAAAAGAAAAGAAAGTAAAGCTAAGAAGAGAAAAGAAAAGAAGAGAAAGTAAAGCTTAGTAAAGAAAAGCTAAGAAAAGCTAGAAGAGGAAAGAATGAAAGTAAACAAGCATAATGCCACTAATATGTGTGCATATGCTTAGCAAGAAAAGAAAAGAAGAAGAAAAGTATGACATGAAAGAAAGAATGAAAGTAAACAAGCATAATGCGACTAACATGTGTGCATATGCTATGTTATGCATAAATTGATATGCATAAGTCAGTTATACAATTTTAAGTGTATCTGTGATGTTTAAGCATACATTAAGTATGCTGTGTTTAAGTTGATATGTGTATACAATATTTTGTATAATGTTGAGTATGTTATGCTTAAGATGTTAAGCATACATCCTGTATGTTATGTTTAAATTAGCTTATGCTAAAAGAACGTTGAGATTGTTCTCTCAATGTTAGAATATGTTATATATGAAGTTGAAAGTAAAGTATAATGTATGTTCATGTTCTGATGCCACAGTTGGTATCAGACATGTTCTGTCCAAAAGGTATGAGTTAGTATTTTGTCATGAATGTATGTTTGAACTTACTGAGCCTGTCGCTCACAAGTTTGTTTATGTTGCAGGTAAGCATCCTGCACGAAGATAAGACAAGTGATGGATGACGGATGGAATCTGCATGTGCCAAGGGACTGGGTGAGGGTTATGGTACTACTATGAGTCTTCCGCTGAGCTGTTTAAAAGAGTATTAAAATGATGTTTTATAATGTAAATGAAGTTAAGGCAATGTAAAATATTTATTATAGTAAATGTTTTACGACGGTACAGTTTCCAAGTAAAGTTTAAGAAAAGAAAAAAAAAATTTATTCCATATTTTTATGTTCAAATGGGAAGTAGAGTAAGCATGTTAAAGAAAGTATGTTAAAAGTAAGATACCAGCTATTACAGATGGTATCAGAATAAGTTAGAAGCAAGTTAAAAGTAAGTTGCCGACGACCCAAGTGGTTACAATCTATCGCAATTGGCAACAGTGGCTGACTGTAATAGTACTGTTTAACCCTACGTAGGGCGGGTCGTCACAGAGACGACCTCAGATGAAGATAAAACTGATATATTTGGGTTCAGCACGCCCAAATTAGTCAGTATAGCCTATCTTAAAATTTTTCAAAAAATTAGTATAAAGGACGAAATTTTGGGGATTCTAGAAAAATAGCCCCCATATTTTTCCAAATCACATTTTCTCCCTCCCACACCACACGAAGATGAACAGTGACCAACCATCAAATCCGGCCTCCGTTTTCGACACCGCCGGCACCATTGGAAAGCTCTCGACGAGCTGAGTCCAACGGTGTGCCGAGTCGACGGAACCGATGTCGGAGAACGCCGCACGCGCCGCCCAAAGCCGCCGATGGCCGAATTTTTCAAACCGCCGTATCTCCGCTGTCCGACGTCCAAATGCCACGATTCTGGTCCCAATGGATTGCTGGTGAAGAGTAGAACAAAACTCAGGCTTCCTTTCACATCAACAGCCACCAGATCGCACCGTCTAAGGTTCGCCGTCGCTGTCGCCGTCGCCGCCGTCGGATCTCACTATTCCGGCGGAGTTGAGTTGCAAGGTCGGTATCAAAATGCTCAGAACAACACGTAGATCAAAAGCCCCAAATCAATTTTGGGCAACAACGCCGGAAAATGAAGATCCAACACCGCCACCGTCACCGACTTTTCGAGGGCCGATTTCCGGTGATAGGAGCCTCGATTGGTGAAATTGACACCACCAATGGGTTCCTCTCGTCGAGCTCTTCAAGATGGTAGTCGCCACTCCCATCGCCGCCGTGGTCAATGCCGGTCAACGGCCGGTCAACAGCGGTCAACGGCGACCCGGAGGCCGAAAATTGAAGAATGGCCCGTTGACCTATTTTCGATGTTCCGGACACATCCGCGGCATCGGATTTGCAAACCGGAGTTTCAAAAGTGGGGAACGTCGATTCAAAGATTGTGCGGTCGAGACCGAACGGTTTTGGTAGTGGTTTTGATCCCTTGGTTCCTCAATTTATCATTAGAAATAATTATGTATGAATTATGGTTTACTGACTTGAGGAATTGTAAGAAAAAGGGATGAAATGTCGAAAAAGAAAATGTGAATATTTTTACGTAAAAAGCGGAGCTTTTACGTAAACAAATTAGGCCTCTGGTTTAGTACGTGGCAGGTTAGAATAGGTTAGATGGTTTTGAGGCGTTTCCTAAACGCCGGAAACCCAAAAATTAAGCGGAAATGCTGCCGAAATTTCTAAAACGGCACAAAGGGGTATTTTAGGAAACGAGGGCTGAAAATGTAATCGGGATGGAAACCCGAGCCCCCTCGATGACCTAGGTCCGGGAAAGAAGGACGGACGTTTACAGGATTAGTGAACCGCCCAATTAGAAATTTCGTAATGTAAGAAAACGACCCCTAGATCAGAATAGTACCACCCGAGGGACGGGTGTGATCTAAGTATAAAATTTGGGGCGATTACATCGGTAACGGTAACCCGATAGGCTAAATGGTCATACGAGAGGTATTCAGTCAGTTGACTGGTCAGTTAGCCAGTCAAGGACCAAGTCGGAATGAGATAGTGAGAGACAGTGATTAATTTGTCAAGTAGACAAATTAATCAAGCACGATTAAAAATTAGATATCAAATTTCCCAAGGTAGAGCAGTTGGGTACCGATAGGCATCGGTACCACACAACGATAAGTTTATTAGTTCCTAACGATAGAGTGACCTAAGAGCGATGTTAATTAATTTATTGGGTAAATAAATTAATTAACAATGATTAGAAAATCAAATTCTTAAGAAGAGGGCAATTAGTACCGATAAGGATCGGTACCACATAACGAGAATTTTTATTAGTCACTAATGACCACGGTGACCTAAGAGTAAATGTTAACGAAATGTATTATGATTACAGGGAGGTACCTGTATTGTGACGAAGGCGAGAGTATAAACTGTCTGATGACAGGTAAGTACAACTCCGCCTACAGCATGGATAAAATGAATTTAAAATGATGCTTTTCCAGTATTTTAAGTATGTATCTTGCACACGATGCTGCACAGCATACATAAGAGCATATAGTTTCACAATCGAGTAGATTGATGAAAGAACAAGATAGAAGCCATAGATCCCTACCGCGTAGGATTGGGGACAGCTTAGAGAAGCGTATGGCTAGAACAGTTAAACAAGATGGAAATAAATAGGTGTGTCGTACCGGCTCCTTCAGTCGAAGGGGTTTCCAGTTAAAGAAAGTTAAGGCCAAAAGTTGAGCATCAGTTGATGGCTCTTCGGCATTAGTTGACCTCGGGAGTTACCGTTGGTCTGCGCGCACACGGTACTGACACATGGGCCCTAAATAGACAAGAAAAGAAAAGAGAAGTTTGAAGCATAAATGAACATAACCGGACCATGCATTAGTTATAGTTTGCTATGCTTTCTTTTTCAGTAGAGTGCATACAGTACACGATGCTTCTGTCATGCATAAAGTATGTGAAGTTTTATATTCACTGTTATGACATGTTATGTGATGACATGATATGTGAGCTGATATGTGATATGCTTATATGGTATGTGATTTATTAAGTGATATATGTCATGCCTATGATCTTACGTATGTGCTATGTTTTAAACATGTTTTGCAGTTAACATGTTGTACTTACTGGGCGTAAAGCTCACGGAGTGTGTTCATACTGTAGGTAAGCATCCTATAGCGTAAACATCAAGGGACAATGATGGTGGCGGAGGTGGATGTGAGGATGAGGTTATGGATACACCGCGAGTATTCTTTCGCACGGTATGAGTAAATAATATTTTGAATGGTGACAGTTAAATAGTATTTTGAATAGTAAAGGTTAAACGGTATTTTAGAACAGTAAACGGTATATGTATGAGTAGTATATTTAAATAGTATCTGGTGAATAGTAATCAGATAAACAAGTATATAATTGTGTATGTATAATTTAAATCCTTATGTTTTTCAAATTTCGCATTTTAATAGTATACGTACGTAAATAGTAAATACGTACGCGTATATATATAAAAAAAAATCTCTCTAAATTTATGGTATTAAATTCAACAAGTTTAAGTATCGGTTTTAAAGAGAAAGTATAAGTAAAAGCTAAAGAAGCAAGTTAAGTAATAGAGTTTTTAGTGACGGTCCGGGCCGCTGAGGGCACGGGGCGTCACAGATTACTCATGGTAACCCACGGTTTTACCCTTGGAAAACCAACAAAAATTTGGTTTTTCTTTAAACCAAATACACGGTTTTTCTCCTAATTACACCCTTAACAACATCCAAGCACCAAATCAATAAAAACAACCAAAAATTTTTCCATCCTTTGCACTATTCATTACACGAATTTGTTGAAGAAAATCAAGAAAAGTTTCAAACCAAGGAGAGTTACCTTGTTCACTTGCTTCCTTAGACTTCAATGAAAGGTTTGACACCAATTTTGTGAAGAAAGCTTGAAGAAATCACTTGGTTTCTCTTTGGTTGCTCACGTACTCACCATGGAACACTTAGAAAAATTTTTGTTATGTTTTGGCTTGAAAATTTGTTTCGGCCACTTTGTTCCCAAAAGTTGCCGACTTAACCAACAAAGAAGCCAATTAATTTGGCTTTCAACCAATCAAAAATCACCACCTTTCAAGCCTAATTCTTTCCAAAATTTTCAAAAATTAAAATGGTGGAATTTTAGCCAAATCTTGGCCTTTAGATCAAAAAGCAACTAAATCATGGCCATTAATGCTACCAACCACCATTTTCCTTCCATTTATTAAATGGATTTATGATGTCATAAATGCAAAAGCATATGTTGACTTTGAATTTTACTATTCACATTAATTTGACTACTTTTTGACCGATACCAGTTTGAGCCAAAATTTTCCTGAAATCGTCTCGGTGGGTTTCTAAGGTCTCCTGTGCAGTCGGATCAATTTAAACTGCTTCCGTTTGATCAAAATCAATCCTGAAAGTTTTCCGTCTTTCAGTTCTCTGATTAGGGTTTTCAATGCCGGTTTTGGCACCGTTTCACCCGTTTCAACTCAGTGAATTTTTCCAACACTGAATTCTTACTCGTCAGTATTGTTAGAACATTTTAATATATTCTAAACAATATAAATACATTTATTTCACTCTTTAAATAGTGCAAATTGTTATATACATACATTTGTACATTTTCTTCCGAGAATGCCTGATTTTCCCGGTTGTCACAGCGTAAAGTTCACGGAGTATATTCATGCTGTAGGTAAGCGACCTATGGTTTAAACCACAATGGGCAATGATGGCGACGGAGGCGGATGTGAGGCGAGGTTATGGAGACACCGCAAGTTAATCTTCCTTACAGTTTGAGTAAATAGTATTTTTCAATAGTAACCATTAAATAGTATTTTTGAATAGTAATCGTCAAACAGTATTTTTGAATAGTAATCATTAAATAGTATTTTCGAACAGTACTCTTTAAATGGCCTTTTTGAATTCTGATGGTATAGGTACATAAACAGTAAATACGTGTAGGAAAAAAATCCCTTAAAATTAGGGCAACTAAGTACATAGATTCTAAGTATTAATGTATTGCAAGAAAGTATAAGTATCATTTAAGTAAGCAAGTCTCTGAGTGATGGTCTAGGCCACTGAGGGCATGGGGCGTCACAGGTTCAGGCGCATGAAGGCCCCAGAGTTTGAGGGAACTGCCAAGCTGATAGAGGCAGATGATTGGTTGACCAAAATTCAGGTGGTCCTAGACCTTATAGGCCTGACAGATAGGGAAAAAGTACTGTGTGCATCTTTCACCTTGCATAAGGAGGCACTGTAGTGGTGGAAAATAGTATCAATCAAGAGAAACATCCAGGAGATGACCTGGAATCAATTCACCGAGGAGTTTAGGCAAATGTATTTCAATGAGGAAGCCTTAGCGGTACAGCAAGATGAGTTCAACAATCTACGATAGGGAAGTATGACTATCATGGAAGCAGTCATGAAGTTCAAACAGCTGGCTCAACTCTGTTTGGTTTTAGTCCCCACATAAAAAGAGAAGGTCCGGTGGATGTTGAAGATGTTCAAGACTGATATTGCTATACAAGTTTGCAGTGGCAGCCATGAGCCAGCTACGGTAGCGGAATGTGTCAGTAGGGCCATTTAGGCTGAGTACTGGCTGGCACAGGATAAGGAGCGGAAAGCTCAGATTTTCAAGGCACAAAAGGAGGAGAAGGCTCAAGCAAAGCAGGCTCAGGGGAGACAGCACCTGGAGTCCCATCAAAGGGGATAGAACATGAGGAACGGCCCGAACAACCGGTAACCCCACCACAATAACAAGAGAAAGGGGAATACGTGTAATCTAAGGCCCTAGAGAAATTTTCCCCAGAAAAGAAACAATAGAGGGGGAACAACAACCAGAACCCTAAGTGCCTGAAATGTGGGAAGAATCATCCGAGTGAATGCAGGCAAGGGGCGAGTGGTTGTTTTATTTGTGGCAAGGAAGGCCACTATGCCAAGAATTGCTACTCTAACCCCCAGAATTAGCAGAATCCACCCCATTCAATAAATAGCCAACTCCACGCCTCCCAGACCAGGATTGAAGGGCCATTAATCATGCAAGGTAGGCTTGAAGCTCCAGACACTCAAGGGAGGATCGACGCTTACACAAGAACTGATGCCGAGGCTGGAACATCCGCAGTGGTGATAGGTCAGCTTTCTATCCCCAACTCAAGTGCATTAGTGTTATTTGATTATGGAGCCACACATTCCTTCATATCATCAGAGTTTGCTAGGAGGCTAGATAGGGGCTTAAATAAGATGAACCAAACTTTTAGAATTTCACTTCCCTCGGGGGAGTTTTTACTGTCTAATTACTGTATACGGCATGTGCCGGTAATTATCTGTGGTCGAGAACTAAGCATTAACCTAATCATCATCGACATGTATGACTACGATGTGATCTTGGGAATGGACTTTCTCACAAAAATACAATGCTATCATACTGCAGGGGGCGGAAAGTTACCTTTGAACCAGTGGGATGTGAGAAGTTCACTTATACGGGTATATCACCGAAGCAACCACGGACGATGATCTTAACGATGAAAGCTCACAAGCTGATATCCAGTGGGTGCGTGACTTACTTAGCACACGTGGTGGACAAGACTCAAGAAACGGGAATAGGGCCCGAGAATGTGCCAGTAGTCAAGGAATTCATAGAGGTATTTCCAGAGGATCTTCTAGGACTTCCACCAGAGTTCGAGATTTCGTTCGAGATTGAGCTATTACCAGGATCAGCTCCCGTATCTAAGGCTTTGTATAGAATGGCCCCAATAGAGATTTAGGAACTCCAGACCCAACTAAAAGACTTGTTGGATAAGGGTTTCATTCGACAAAGTTTTTCACCTTGGGGAGTTGTGACGACCAGAGAATTTTAGTGGTGTGACCTAGTTTAATCTAGGGTTTTCTATGAGTTCTGTAAGTAAGAATGTAAAGAAACACTATGGTTGTAATTAGACAAATTATAGTGTTGATAGAAATAAATAAATGTTTTGGAGGAAATTAAAGTCTCCAAAAATAAGTAGAGAATAAAGTATATGAGTAAGAAAGTGAATTCAGGCCCAAAACGCTCAAAAAGGAGTAGTTTCGGTATCTGAACAGTATAAAGATAAGAATATGGCAAGTCAAAGTAAGAGCACAGCAAGAAAAGTACAAATATATGTATATAATAATTTGTACTATTTAAAGAGTGAAATAGATGTATTTATATTGTTTAGAATATATTAAAATGTTCTAACAATACTGACGAGTAAGAATTCAGTGTTGAAAAAATTCACTGAGTTAAAACGGGTGAAACGGTGCCAAAACCGGCATTGAAACCCTAACCGGAGCTCAAAAAAGACGGTAAACTTCCGGGATTTATTTTGATCAAACGGAAGCAATTTAAATTGATCCGACTGCACAGAAGACCTCAGGAACACGCCGGGAAGATTTTAGGAAAATTTCGGCTCGAACCGGCATCGGTCAAAAAGTAGTCGAATTAATGTGAATAGTGAAAGTCAAAGTCAACTTTCACTTTAGTAATTATGACATCATAAATCCATTTAAGAAATGGAAAGAAATTGGTGTTAGGTAGGATGAATGGCCATGATTTAATTTGCTTTTGATCTAAAGGCCAAGATTTGGCCAAAAATATACCTTTTTAATTTTTGAAAAAGGTGGAAAGTATTAGGCATGAAAGGTGTCAAAATTTCATTGGTTTAGAGCCAAATTAATTGGCTTTCTTCCATGCATAAGTCGGCAAAACTTGGGGGATAAAGGCCGAGACAAAAAATTGAAAGCAAAACATAACAAAAATTTTTCTAAGGCATTTCCATGGTGAGCCGTGGGTGACCAAAGGAGAATTAAGCTATTTCTTCAAGTTTTCTATACAAAAAGTGTGGCAAAACATCACTTGAAGACAAAGGAAGAAAGTGAACAAGGTAACTTCCCTTGGATTGAAATTTTTCTTGGTTTTTCTTCATGAAAACCGTGGGGTGAATAGTGAATTAAGATGGAAAATTTTTGGTTGTTTTTCATTAAGTTGATGATGGGTTTTGTTAAGGGTGTAATGAGGAAGAAAACCATGCAATTGGTTAAAAGAAAAACCAATTTTTGGTTGGTTTTCCAAAGGAAAATCCGTGGGTTACCATTGGTAAGCAATGAGAAATTTGTGTGATTTATGTGTTAACATGCTTTTAACTTATGTTTTGTTAAGAATAAAGCATGAATTTCACTATGGAAAAGCTTGGAAAAATTTTGGTGTCCATTTACTCAAAGTGGCCGTGGGTTTACTTAGGGTTTTGGTGAAAATTTTGCATGTTTCATATGATGTTTGGTTAATTGAAATCATGCATTTTATGATGTGAATAATGAAATTTTTGATTGAAAGCATGAAACAAAAATGATGGCATGTTTTTCACTAATGAGGCCGTGGGTTTAAGTGTTTAAAAACCCTAAGAATTTAGTTGAAAAGTATAAGGAAATGGGCTTGAAAAAGTGTTAGAAAAATGGCATTTAATAGCCTAACAAGTGGTTGAAAAGTTTGAGAAACTTTGGTTCGGTTTGGTGGTGAAAACCGAAACCAAAACTAAGGGCAAAATTGTGAAAAAATTTTGTAATGTGGTTAAAAATGTGAAATTGGAATTTGTGAGCTTTTATGTAAAAGTTTGGAAAACTTTTACATAAAATAGGCTTGTGGTATAGTACGTGGCAGGTACATATGGTTCGAGGCGTACCTAACGCCGGAAGCCTTAAAATTACGCCGAAATGCTGCCGAAATTTTGAAAACGGCTTTCGGGGTAAAATAGGAATTAAAAATAAAAGTTTAGGGTCGGGTCGGAAACCCGAGTCCCTAACGGAGAATTGAATAAGGAAAACCTAAGGGGTGGTTCGTGAATAGTAGACCGTCCCCTAAAAATGTAAAATGAGAGTGAAACGGAAAAACCGACCCCGAGGGGGGGCATTTTTGGAAATGAAATAAAGGTCCGAGTCGGGTACGGAAAATCCGAGCCTCGGAGACCTAGGTCGGGAATGTCTAGATGAACGTTTTAAATACTAGTAAAACGTCCATTTGAGGCTCCGAAGCGATAGAAAATCACTAAACCGACGTAAGGGTCGGAATAGTGCTTCCCGAGGGTCGGGAAAGTGAAAAGTGGAAATATAATAGAAACGAACTCGGTAATGATTAGAAAAGAGTCAGAAAAGTTCCTGAGGGCCAAAAATGCAGTCTGGATCAATAAAATTCCGTCAGGGGCAAAACTGTAATTTTGTCAAAATATAGGGGCAAAATCGTAATTTTACAAAAGTTGGGGAAAATTGGGGAAATGATAAATAAAGCCTAATAAGTTGTAAATAGGTTCTATTTAAGCTTTTTAATGAAAAATAAAAGCTATAAATGGAAATGAAATTAACAGACAAAGTTTGTCTATAGGATCCAAAAATCGACCTACAAGGAGGGCGATCAAAGATCTTAGAGAGAAGAAGAGAAGAGATTGATAAGGTAAGTACAGACATTTAATTGTCTACTCACGAATGGACTTACCATAGAGTTGTGTTATATATATATACACATTTAAGCTATTCAGTTTGTGACATGATACTAACATGTTCACGAGAATAGTAAGCAAGATCAGAAACAGAAAGAGGAATAAGATAAGTCAGATAATAAGACTTAAAAGTTAAGGTTGGCGTACCGGCCTCCCCAGTTGTGAGGTTCCCAGATAGCCTCCACCCCAGAAGTGTGGCGCTGCCTCGTTAATAATGAGGTAGTTTATGGCTTAACTTCCTGCCTCCACCCCAGAAGTGTGGCGCTGCCTCGTTAATAATGAGGTAGTTTATGGCATGACTTACTACCTATAAGGTCAGTAGTCCAGAGATGACCTTAGGGTTGATCGGTGGGTCGCTCCCCTGATCCTCTATTGGTCTGCGCGCACCAGGTACGTCCAACCACGGGCCCATAAGTGAAAGATTAAGCAGATAAAGTAAAGCAAAGAATAGAAAGAAATAGAATAGAAAGAACAAGCAGTATAGGACTAAAGAAAATAATTGGTCCTAAGTTGACTAACCCTAGAGTGGTGTTTTCAGCTTATTTACTTGTATGTATGTTTGTACTTACTGAGCTTTAGCTCATTAGTCTATTCGTGCTGTAGGTAATAAAGGAAAGCAACCAGCAAGATGAAACAAGAGTAGCGGGCTGGCAGGCAGATCCCAGCGATGTCATGGACGGGTTATGGTTCCGTTTCGCAGAATTCCGCTGTACTCAAGGTGTAAAAGAAAGAAAGTGTAATAGTGAGATATATGTATAAAGACAAGACAAGAGTGTAGTATGTAAAGTAGTGAAACAAGCTTAAAAGTATGTTTCTATTTTTACGTACTTTAAAGTAACAAGACTCCAAAACATATTTTGGGAAAAAGTATTAAGAAGTACGTATATATTTATGTATACACAATTTTCAAGAATTAGCAGTTTCCTCCAGTTAAAGAAAAAAAAAATATATTCCTAGTTTTTCAAGAACAAATCTTTTAAACCCCAAGGAGAAGAAAGCTATAGAAACAAGCAAGCTAAGTAAGACTAAGCAAAGAATAAAGAAAGCAAGCAAGATAAGGTGGACGACCTAAGCTAGAGGGGTCGCCCACAGGAGTACCTGTATTATTTGTAAAGAAGAATGATGGAACAATAAGGATGTGCATCGACCACCGGAGCTAAACAAGATTACGATCAAGAATAAGTATCCATTGCCACGTATTGACGATTTGTTTGATCAGCTCCGAGATACGATAGTATTTTCCAAGATTGACCTACATTTAGGGTACCACCAGCTGTGAATTAGGAGTGAGGATATAACGAAGACAACCTTCCGAATGCGATACGGACATTACGAGTTCCTCGTTATGTCATTTGGACTCACTAACGCACCAACAGACTTTATGGACTTGATGAACCAAGTATTCGATGAGTATTTGGATAAGTTTTTCATTGTATTTATTGATGACATACTGATATACTGCAAGATGAAGGAGGAGCATACAGAGCATCTAAGGACAGTATTACGTGTGTTAAAAGAGCATCAGCTATTCGCCAAGTTCTCCAAGTGCGAGTTTTGGCTGGAAAAGGTGCATTTTCTATAACATGTAGTCTCCAAGGAAGGTGTATCCATGGACCCGGCAAAGATTGAGATAGTAAGTGCATGGTCAGCTCTGAAGAACGTAACTGAGATACACAGCTTTTTGGGGTTAATAGGGTATTACCGGTGCTTTGTAGAAGGCTTTTTAAAGCTAGCAACCCCACTCACAGTGCTTACCAAGAAAGAAAAGAAGTTCGAGTGGACTGACAAATGTGAGCAGAGATTTCAAGAGCTAAAACGGAGACTCACGCACACTCTAGTTCTAACCATCCAGGATGTTGGTCAGGGAAACTTTGTAATTTTTAGTAATGCATCCAAGACTGGATTTGGAGCTGTGTTGATGCAGAACAGTAAGGTAGTTGCATATGCCTCGCAACAGCTGAAGGAGCACGAAAGGAACTAACCTACACACGACTTAGAGCTAGCCGTAGTGGTTTTTGTGCTGAAGATATGGAGACACTACCTCTATGAAGTCAAGTGTGAAATCTACACAGACCACAAGAGCCTTAAATACATTTTCACGCAGAAAGAGTTAAACATGAGGCAACGTAGATGGCTCGAGCTGGTGAAAAACTATGACTGCGAGATCTTATATCACCTAGGAAAGGCCAATAAAGTGGCCAATATGCTGAGTTGGAGGCACTCCATGTCACTTATGGCCATCAGTACCTTGTCAAGAGCTTTACAGAAGGATCTGTGTAGCAGTGAGATCGAGATACTGTCAGGGAAATTATCCGAAATGACTCTCTAGCCGACACTCCTAGACAAGATCAAGGTTGGCTAAGAGCTCGATTCATCCCTAGTCAAGCCAAGGAATGAGGCTAAGGAGGGTAAAAACTTAGATTTTAAGGTCTCAGAGGACGGCATAATCTGTTACAAGGGCAGAGTGTGTGTGTCGAAGGGGGAAGTGCTCAGAAAACAAATCCTCTTAAAGGCTCACGAGACACCGTATTCCCTACATCCAGGAGCTAATAAGTTGTATAAGGACCTAAAGGGAATTTTTTGGTGGCCTGGAATGAAGAATGACGTAGCAAAATTTGATGCCAAATTCCTTACGTGTTAGAAAGTTAAGGCCGAACATCAGCGTCCAGTAGGAGAATTATAGAAAATCAAACTACCCGAGTAGAAATGGGATTAGATTACAGTGGATTTCATTGTCAGACTATAAGGACATCTAGCGACAACGACATAATCTAGGTGATTGTAGATCGATTAACAAAATCAACAAGATTCCTAGCCATAAAGATCAGCTACTTGGTGGAACGACTAGCAGAAATTTACGTGGCTCAGATCATAAGGTTGCACAGAGTGCCGAAATCAATTATCTCAGATCGTGACAAACGCTTACCTCCAGATTTTGGCAAAGCATACAGGCTGCATTAGGATCCAAGTTGAAGTTTAGCATGGCCTTCTACCCTCAGACCGACGGTCAGTCTGAGAGGACCATACAGACACTGAAGGATATGCTGAGAGCATATGTCTTAGACTTCAAGGGAAACTGGGATTAGAAACTACCATTGATCGAGTTCTCGTACAACAACAGCTACCATTCCTTGATAGGGATGGCACCATATGAGGCACTCTACGGAAGAAAGTGAAGATCCCCAATTCACTGGCACGAGACCGGAGAGAAACATCTAACCAACACAGACTTCATTAAGGATACAACAGCTGATATGAAGCTGATCAGAGAAAGATTGGATATAGCACACAGTCGCCAGAAGAGCTATGCAGACAAACACCGTAGACCTCTCGAGTTTCAAGGGGGAGACTCGGTCTTTCTCAAGGTGGCACCCATGAAGGGAGTGATGCGCTTTGGAAATAAAGGTAAGCTCAGTCCTAGGTACATAGCACCCTTCGAGATAGTTGAGAAAGTCGGGAATGTAGCATATAGATTAACACTTCCTCCCAAATTAGCTTCAGTACATAACGTCTTCCATGTATCCATGCTGAAAAAGTACGTGCCAGATAGCTCACATATCCCAAGCCAAGAACCCATTGAAGTTCACGCCGATTTGACCTAGGAGGAAAAACCCATACAAATCCTAGCCAGAGAGGAGAAAGTGCTCAGAAATAAGGTTATACTATTAGTAAAAGTTTTGTGGTAGAACCACAACATAGAAGAGGCTACGTGGGAATGGGAAGAGAACATGAAGAGAGACTTCCAAGATTTGTTCTAATTTTTGAGGATGAAAATTTTGTAAAGGGGGTAGGTTGGGATGACCGCCCTGTACATGTAAACTCCATTACCGTGTAATGAGTAATTAAGTTAATAAATGTAGAGTGAATTGCCAGTTGAATGAATTAGAAGAGTACGAAATCGTTTAATCACTATTCATGCAGTGGAAAGGGGCTACCGATAAGTACAATCGGTCTGCCTCGTAACACGTGAAATATGCATGTGAGACATGCAGTATCGAGAAAACGACCCAGACGGCCATATCTTGACACAAAACTGATGAAATAGTCGTCAGCACTCTCTAACCGGCCATCTGAGTGAAATAGTGAAATTCCACATGATAAATATATCGTATCGAGGAAATAGTCGAGATGACGTTTTCTTGACCTAAAACTAGTATATTTATAGTCAGCGGGCCCAAATTAGTCAATTGGACATGAAATACGAGGTTTCATCAGAGAGATATGCAATGTCAGGAAAGGGGTCAAGATGACCTATTCTTAGCCCGAAACTGATATATTTAGATTCAGAACGCCAAAACTGGTCAATCTAGCATAAAAGGTGACTTCCGGATCGGAATCACACAGATACTGAAAAGTGGTCCAGACGACCTCAAATAGACGTAAAACTACTAAAAATGGATTCAACATATCCAAATTAGGGAGGATAGCCTGTGTCTGACATTTCATGGAAAAAAGTTATACTATGCGTATGCAGTGTCGGTACAGTATAAGACACAACCACAGTGTAAGAAATGAGTAGTGAATAGTGATCGAGTAGGTTCATAGGCTTTTCAACCCAACTAAGAATGTTTAGAAATGTCTAGAATGAAAATTGAAACCTGTAGACACAATTTTGGTTGAAATCTGGAAAACTGCCGAAAAACAACCAATACTGAAAAGGAAAGATTTAGACTGCATCAAGAGCTTTCACAGATGAATTTTCACCCTAGAAAACCATGCACATGTAGTCAATTTTTATCCAATTTTCAGCCAAACATAGCCTCAAGAATTAAGCCCACATGCTTATGACAAATGGAATTAAAATAAGCAAAAGTTATGACACAACACTATTCCTTTCTCATGCTATTTAATGCACTTCATTAATGCAACCTTGGCCAATATTTTTTCTAATTTTCCTAGCTGAAACCGACGGATTTTCCAGCCCCTAAATGCAAATAAAAACTTGTCCCAAGATGGTCAATGAAGGCTAGGTTAGGGTGAATAAAAAATTGCTAAAGTAAGAACCAAGGACTAGTACTTTATCAACTCAATTAATGCAACTTTTGGCTCCCTCTTCCCTATGGTGTTCGAACACTTGATGGGCTGCACACACACAGATTTTGTCCCCAATTTAGCCAAGTTTTGGCTTAATTAAGTTGGCTTAAACTTAGTTAACCTTGCTTAGACTTTGCCTATAAATATGTGCACACACCCTTGCCTTCCACTTCTTTTTTTTTTTTTAGCACCAAAAAGCTCCCAACCAAAGCATTTCTTTCCTTCTTTCTTCAGCCAAAAATCCACCACTTCTAGCCTCCTAAACACAAAAATTTCTTCATCAAAAATCGACACCAAGGCTTGCTCACAAAGGTGCTTAGTATTACACATCTCAAGGCTCATTTTGGTAAGGTCCTAGAACCGAAATTCTTGGTGATTTTAGTTTTGTTGTGACTTGATAATAAGAAAAGCCTTGTGTTTTCCTTCGTAGTACAAAGTCGTTCCCTCCTCCTCTTGGTCCCCACGGGTTGGTCGTGATCATCAACCCCTCGCTTGGCTCGGTTTGTGCTAGTTCCAAGCACACTAAGGTATAAATAAAAAAACCTTACCTTTTTATGGTTAGTTGTTTCTAAGTTTTGATCAAGAGATTTATGTGTATTTGTTTATGAAAATGGATTGTAATAAGTTTATTTTGAGTCCTTAGTTTTCCATTTTTAAGTTTGTGGTTATGTGATTGTGTTTACATATTTTTATGAATGGTTTGTGAATGTGTGTGACCTTGGACGTTTTTAAGGTAACTGGACACCAAATCTGTCCAGTTTTAGGGCCACAGTTTTGGCTAGTTTTCGATGGGATACAATCTATTTTTAAGGATTTGAAGTTCTATGAAAATTTCGTTACGAGCGTTTTTACATCAAATAAGCCTTGGCCAAAAATGATTCTAAGATAGGATTTTGGAACATTTTTCAGCCGGAGGTCAAAACTGGGGCCAAAATCATGATTTACAGGGATAGCCTCGGGTTTTTGTAAAACTGACTTTTTTAGAGGCTGAACCGGACTTCAGTCAAAACATGAAAGTTTTAGATCACATCAAAACCTTGAGAATGACACATGCGAGCTTCAAAAAATTGGCCGTTTTGGACCTCAAACAGACACGTTTTTAAAAGTGTGCAAACTGGGAATTTTTGTAAAAACTGGACATGAAAATTGGCCATGTGTTTTAGGGATTTTGGACCCCTTAGAAGGCAAACCAGCTCCGAGACATTCATAGAAGTTATTCATCTCGTTGAGGACAAAAATTTTCATGTTCGCCAATTTCATAAATTAAACCAGTTCGAGTGAGATTTAAATGGTTTTCCGAAAAAAAAGGGGTTCAAAAACCCCCTTAACAAATGAACACCAAAATGTGTTCTCCATTTTAAAATGAAAAACAATTTTTATAAAAACGCCCCCACCTTCCAACGGGGTGGTATGGGGATGATTTTAAAGGACATTTATTACCCTAAAATTTTACAAAGGTTTTAGAACATTTTCTTGAAATGGCAATGGTAGCCCGATTGGCTACTACACTAATGCACCAAGTAACCGGATACATGACTAGCCCAACTAGTCTTGAGGCCCAACGTGAGCTAACCGGTTAGTGGATTAACCGATTAACCAATTTGATACGCTAGGTAACCCGATAGGTTACACAGACCATACACAAGGTAACCCGATAGGTTACATAGTCCAATATGCAATGTAGCCTGGTAGGTTACACAGTTAACGACACATGAGGTAACCGGTTAGTAGACTAGTCGGTCAACCAGTCAAAGATCGAGTTTAAATGAAATGGTGAGAAACGGTGACTAATTTGTCAAATAGGCAAAGTAATCAAACACGATTAGAATTCTATCCCCAAATTCCCAAGTAGAATAATTTAGTACCGACGGGGCATCGGTACCATATAACAATTCATAGTCACTAATGACCACGGTGACTTAAGAGCAAATATTAACAGTAATGTATTATGGTTACAGGTTGTCACCTATAATTTGCATCGTGGCAAAGTGCGAACTGTTGGTGAACAAGTAAGTACAACTCCGCCTACAGTATGAACAGAAATGAGTTTAAATGGTTGTTTAACCTATGTTAAAGTATGCCGTATTATATGTTGGTTGCATGACATATAGGGGTTCATAATCACACAGAATAATGAACATTATAAGTTAAGCGCCGATACATCCCCATCAGGGCATAATGGAGGATAAGCCCAATTGAGCATAGGGCACATGGTTATTAGTACTAATAATCCACAATTGGGTAATCAGATTAAGGGTGTCAATCTAACGGACTCCGTTGGGTCCGCAAGGAAGGCAAGCATAAAGATAACAGGTCAAGTCGAGCCTATGATCATGATGAATACGATGATTCGCGCACAATAGTACTGACACCAGGGCCCTTCAGATAAGACAAGATTAAGAATAAATGAAGCATAATTTGAGTGTAATCGGTTCGTGCATTGATCACGTTATACTTTAATCTCTGTATTGTATGTTCTTAGTTGCATGATATGATACATGATGTGACTGAATGGGATGCTTTTTGTTATATGCTATATAATAAATATTCTAGTGAGGTTGTGATATAACTGTTAGTTTTAATTTTGCCCTGAGTATGGCATGCATATTTTGCGGATGAATATGTTGTACTTGCTGAGCGTAAAGCTCACCGTGTGTGTTCATGCTGTAGGTAAGAAACCCGCAAGCTAAACACTGCTAGGCGATGACGGCGACAGGGTGAATGTGAGGGTGAGGTTATGGATACCACCGCTAGAGTATACTTCCGCAAGTTATTTTGAAAGTCTATTTTATGAATAGTAATTTAACAGTTTAGCATTTTGTGTATGTATATGTTAAGCCAAATTGTACCAAGACCTTTGTATGGTTATAAGTATAAGTAAGTAGTACGTAATTGGTAAACACTCCTTTCAAAAAAAAAATTTTTTTTTTCCTAAATTTTGGGCATCTACAAGTAATAGTGTTCCAACGAGATAAGTCAAGATAAGTAGTCTTTTAGTAGAGGCCTGTGCCATTAGGGCATGGGTCCTCACATACACGGACCATCAGAGTCTCAAATACATTTTCACGCAGAAGGAGCTTAATATGAGGTAACGAAGATGGCTGGAACTGGTTAAGGATTATGACTGTGAAATTTCTTACCATCCAGGGAAAGCTAATAAGGTGGCTGATGCACTGAGTAGAAAGCATACCTCGTTACTTATGACTATCCATGCCTTGTCAGAAGCACTACAAGATGAGCTACGGAGCAGTGAGATTGAGATGTTAACAGGGAGGTTGTCCGAAATGACACTCCAGTCGACGCTCCTAAAAGAAATTAAAACCAGCCAAGACCTCGATTCATCCCTGGACAAGCTTGAAAAGGAGGCAGTGGAGGACCAGAATTTAGAGTTTCAAGTCTCCAAGGATGGCACACTCTACTTCAGAGATAGAGTATGTGTTCCAACGGATGAGGAACTTAGGAAGCAGACCCTGTCAGAAGCGCATGACATGCCGTACTCGGTACATCCAGGAGCAAAAAAGATGTACCAGGGCTTAAAAGAAAGTTTTTGGTGGTCAAACATAAAGAATGACGTTGTCGAGTTCGTAGCAACGTGCCTCACCTGCCAAAAAATTAAAGCAGGACATCAGCAACCGGGAGGAGAACTGTAGAAGATCGAGCTACCAGAGTGGAAATGGGAGCAAATTACCATGGATTTCGTGGGCGGATAGCCCAGAACATCAAGCAGAAACAATGCCATTTGGGTAATTGTGAACCGACTAACGAAATAAGCTCGATTTTTAGCCACGAAGTTGAGCTACTCGGTAGAAAGGTTAGCAGAAATGTACATCGCTCAAATAGTAAGACTGCACAAAGTACCTAAATTGATCATCTTATATCGTGATGGATGCTTCACTTCAAGGTTTTGGCAGAGCGTTCAAGCCACAATGGGAACTAAATTGAAGTTTAGCACCGCCTTGCATCCTCAGATTGACGGCCAATCTGAGAGAACTATTCAGACTTTAGAAGATATGTTGAGAGCGTGTGTCTTAGACTTCAAGGGAAATTAGGATCAAAAGCTGCCTTTGATAGAATTCTCATACAATAATAGCTATCATTCCTGGATTGAGATGGCTCCGTACGAGGTATTCTACGGAAGAAGATGTCGATCTCTGGTTCACTTGCATGAAATCAGAGAAAAATAGCTCATCAGCACCAACTTCTTCAAGGATACCATGGCAAACGTGAAGCTTATGAAAGAGAGGCTGTATACAGCACATAGCTGCCAGAAGAGTTACGCAGATAAACGATGAAGACCTCTCGAATTTCAAGAAGAAGATTTAGTTTTCCTCAAGGTGGGACCCATGAAAGGGGTGATGCGCTTGGGAAGAAAGGGAAACTTAGTCCTAGATATATAGGACCCTTTGAGATCATCGAAAGGGTCAGGAAGATAGCCTACCGATTAGCGCTTCCTCCCGAATTAGCTTCCGTACACAATGTCTTCCATGTCTCGATGTTGAAGAAGTACATATCGAATAGTTCCCACATACTAAGCCAAGAGCTAATTGAAGTGCACGCTGATCTAACGTACAAAGAAAAACCTATGCAAATTTTAGCCAGAGAGAATAAAGTTCTTAGGAATAAAGTGATTCCACTTGTAAAAGTATTATGGCGGAAAAATAACTTCGAAGAAGCTACATGGGAATGGGAAGAGGATATGAGGAGAGACTTCTCAGATTTATTCTAATTTTTGAGGATGAAAATTTTGTAAGGGGGATAGGTTATAAGGACCCCTAATTCATGTAACCTAAATTCTATATAATGAGAAATTAAGCAATGAATTTAGGTTAGTTTGATGGCTTTTAGTGTAAATTTGATGAACACGGTCTGGTACACGACTATGTAATTATGTACCGATCGGACTGTTTACTTGTGAAAGGTCGTATAGTGTGACATGGTCAGGTACACGTCCATGTAAATGGCCGTGTACCACTTGGGTTAATGAACATGTAAAAGGTCATGTTTTGAAATAGGGCCGTGTTGAAGAATTTGAACTAGTACATGCCCGTGTTTGGGGTGTACACGCCTGTGTTGCCTTATACATGCCCGTGTAAGAGGCCGTGTTAAAGGCCGTGTAATGGGCAGAATGCCATTACACAGACCCTCAAAATGCATGAAACCTAATTACTATGTAATGAGTAATTAAGGTGGAAAAATACAGTATATTTTCCAGTTGAATAGATTAAACAGATACAGTACTATTTAAGTACTATTCATGTAATGAAATGGGTGATCGACAGCGAACCCGGTCTACCCTATTATGTGTATGAATATGTGAGACACACAGTGTCAGAAAACTGGTCCGGACGACCATTTCTTGATACAAGACAAGTGAACAGATCACCAAAACGCTCGGACCGAAAATCTGAGCATGATAGCGAGAGATAACCCTAACAAGGGTACGGTATCGAGAAAATAGTCTGGATGACCTCCTCTCACCTAGAGACTGACAAAATTGGAGTCAGAGCACTCAGACTGGTTAGTTAAGTGAAAGACATGAATAGTAAATAGTGAGAATCGCAGTGTCAAGTTATTGGCCAAGACAGCCTTAATTTGACCTAAAACTGATATATGAATGGTTAGTAGACTCAATTCGGTTGATTGAGCACAAAACGAGAATTTTAGTTTGAAAGATATGCAGTATCAAGATGAGGGTCAAGACGATCTTTACTTACTCCAAAACCGATATATTTGGACTCAGAAGGTCTAAATTAGTCAATCGGGCACCTGACATGTTTTTCGAGGTGGGGTCACACAGATCTCGAAAATTTGTCCCGATGGATGTAAAACTAATAAAAATGGAATCAGTGCGTCCAAATTAGTCAAGAGAGACTGTGTCTGAAATTTCACCCAGGAATGCCTCAGTTTACATGTGAAAGGACAACACAGTGTGGACACAACCACAGTATAGGATATAAATAGTAAATTAGACTGATAATGGGCTCTGAGATAGTATAAAATAACCAGGAATTTATAATACAAAAATCGGATTCAGAAATCTAATTTTTAGGTGCAAATTGGAACACTACCGAGAAATGGGCGAACACCGTAGTATAAAATTAGACTGCGATGCAAAGCCAACACAGATGAAATTTGGCCCTTAGAAACCATGCCCCTATCTGTAAAAGGCAGCTAAAAATGGCTGCTCATAGGCCAAAAGGTGACCATTAAAAAATTGCCCTAGCCGTGACACACTTGAATAAAATATTCAGGGGATTTCAAAAGCGTGGTCAACAAATATTTCTTTATTTTTTTTCCCATTTAAGGCAGTAGCCCACGCCCATTTTGGTCTGAAAATGGGTAGCAATTTATTCCATGATTAAGCTAAAATGGTAGACAATTAATTAGGATTAAGTTTAAGCAAGCTTGATTAATTTTACCTATAAAAGGCACACTTGACAACAAGAGTTCATTTCCTTCTTTTAGCTTCCAAAACACCACTCTCATTTCTTCCTTTCTCCTAGCTGCAGCCAAACCTCTCTAAGCCCCAAACCCTCACATTTTCAAGCCTTAAATCATACCAAAAACTTACCAAAAATAAACCTCACAAGCTTGTGTTAGGAGGATTCGAATCCAAGTTGTTCTAAGGCAGCAAGGGTAAGTTTTCAAAATCTAATCTTTGTAGTTTTTAGTTTTGTTTTGATTTGATTTTTGAGAGAAAAATTTTTGGTATTGTGTCTATCAAAAACTGACCTCATTTCCCTTGGTTTCCCATGGCCTCTTTGGCTCATCAAGCCTTGGTTCAAAAATGTGCTTAGTTTAAAGCACAAAGGTAAAAACTGAAACCTTCCCTTTTTGGTGATTTAGTGATTTTAAGTTTGATCAAAGCCATTTATGTGTATTTGCTTGTGCACGTGATTTGTAATAATTTATTTTGAGCCCTTAAGTTTCTATTTTTAAATTTATGTGGTTGTTGTTGTGTTTATAATTTTTACGGATGGCTATTGCATGTGTGATGCTATGAACAATTAGGAACGTGGCTGGACATAAATCTGTCCCTAGGAAAGGCCATGGATTTTGGCCATTTTGACGCATTTACGGTCCAAATTTGGGATTTGGTAAAACACAATGTTTTAAGAAAATTTTGATATGGTTGTTTTTGCATCAAATAGCCCTCGGCCAAAAATGACATTAAGATAGGTTTTAGAGTGTTTTTCACTTGGTGCCCAAACTAGGAACAAAACTAGGAATAGGATCCGAACCCAGACAGTAGTCTCATATTTTATTAAAAATGGACCCTTTAGAGTCCGAATCGGATTCGGGCTCAATACAAAAGTTGTAGATCTCGTCGAGAACTTGAAGACACCTAATGCATGTTTTAAAAATTTAGCCATTTCGAGCCTCAAACAGAGTCGTTTTCAAAGTTATGTAAAACTGGGACTTTTACAAAAAAAATTGGGCACTTAACCCATGGGTTTAATGAAATTAGGAGTCGTTAGATTTAGAATTAAGTTCTAAGGTGAACATGAGATTTGTTCATCTCGTTGAGGATGAAAACTTTCATGGTCACGAAAATTGCAAACAAAGTCGTTTCGACTAAGTTTCAAAATAGTTTTCAAAAATGGTTCAAAAACCACCTTTAAAATGCAACCTCAAAAATGTGATTGTACACTTCAAAATAAAAATGTGTTTTTGACACTTTAAAATATGAACAAGGTTTTTGTAAAAATGTCCCCCACCATCCCAATAAGGGGACGGTTTCAAAATAAAAAAATTTTCCCAAGAATTTTTACAAGCCAATCCATACAATTTTTTCAAAGTAAAATAGTGTGAGTAGCCCGGTAGGTTACCACACCAAACAAGGAATAGTATGTAGGAAATAAATCAGTAAAAACGTATCAGAGTAACACAGCAAAAATTTTTTTTCAAGATCGTTAAATATCTCATGATGCCATATACAATAAACTAACAACAATTTAAACTCATACCTCAAAGGATGCCAATCTACAGGAAAAGAATGATCGGAGGGTTTCAACCAACTAGCATTCTCTACTATTCTCCAATTCTTAAATGGCTGAGTGTGTGGGCACTCTGAACCTTGATCGGTATGCTAGCACTGCTAGTCTTCTTCCGACCACCCAGATCTCTAAAGAACTTATTGTCACGGTGAGTTATGCAACAATAAGCATGCTCACCTGAGAGTCTGTGGTCTGAGGGAACTGGAGTGGCAGGACCTCTATTTATAAACTTGCATGAGGTGATCCTCTGAATTCGAATTGGGTTAGGACAAGATTTTCTTCCTTATCCATAATAAAAATCTGAATTTATTAAGCCTTATCCAACCAAAAAAGACTCGGCTACTTTATGGATTTTTCATTCAAAATTCAAATATAATTTTAACTTGAATTTTATCTCCTTATTCCCTCATAAAAACAGATTCCCCTTTATGCCAAAAACATGACTAGATTCAGTCATTAAAGTGTGAAGAGAATCAAAATCTAAATAGGATTTTCTAACTTGAATTTTATCTCATCCTTATCCAAATAAAACTGAATATCTCCTTGAGATTTGCCCTCAAAATTTCGGCCACTTTTAGGGAGGAGAGAATACAAATTCAACTGAGATTGAAACTTGAATTTTTCCCTACATCCTTATCCACAAAAACTGAAAATATCTCAGAGGATTTTCCTCAACAAAATTCGACCAAGTTAGTTAGGATTGGGATTCAAAATTCAAGTATGATTCAAACAAGATTTTCCTCTTCATAATCCAACTCAAATTCGAATTCTAGCCTTGTGGCATTATCCACAAAGAATTTGAATTCCACTTGGACTGTGATTCACAATTTGAATTTCAAATTTCAAAATTCAAAATTCAATTTCAAATTTCAAATTTCAAATTTCAAATTGCAAATTTCAAATTTAAATTTCAAATTCAAAATTTCAAATTCAAATTTCAAATTTCAAAATTCAAATTTCAAAATCCACAAACAGTTGTATTTCAAATTCTTGTTCTCATGGATAATTTTCTAAAACTCCAATCCAATCTCAAATAAAATCATGGCAAGTTTATTTGGAGTTCGAATAATTGTGTACTCTATTATCCAAAACAAAATCTGAATTCAACCAGAGAGAATCTTGTCTACCATCCTAATCCTATATAAATACCATCCATGCATAATAAACTAGCCAAATAGCATACTCAAATCAATTTGCCAATCATTAAGGAATTATGTGGAGCTAGTAGAGGGACCAATTGGATATATATAATCGGGCTCCCATGAATCCATGTGATCATCATTCTTTACCGAACAACTCAATCATATGATCACTAATTTCAGAGTCACACCACTATAAACCTAAAACTAAACTCCCAATTATATACCGTACTACATAAGCTTGTGACAAACTATTGTCTAATGACCTTGTCATGTATGCAGAACCCTCATATGATATCTATGATCAGCCTTAGGTCAAAGTTTGTTCAATCCTACTGATCAGGCTATCTTAAAGTTCCATTATACTACCAAATAAGAAAATGATTATTCACCATATGTGAATAAGAAGTCATCCGCCCAGCAGACGACCCAAGGTCTTATCTATTTTCACATCCAATATAATGCCTTTAAGAGGATATCCTTAACTCCTTATTAGAGCTATGATTCCGATATCTATAAACAAACCCTTCATCGTATACAAGTTATGCACCCAATGAACCGGTCTATAAGCTTATTACCTCTGAGATGCTTTAGCCATTGGAACATCAAAGTATACAAGTCATATACATGAAGTAGTTCATTCACTCAGGATTAAGGTTACTACACAATGAACATCAAAAGTAGATTGATCCACTCATAGCGGACTACGTAGATCAATCACACTTTAGTCTCGGTCTAATATGTCACCACCAAGCAACATATCTATGTCTCTACTTAGGAGTCTATGCTCTAGACAGTCAAGACAAATCGTCCCCACCATGGCTTTAGACAACATAATAGTCTTAACATGAGTTAGAGGCTCGGTCTAACCCCATAGACTATAAACCTTAGTTTAGACTGCTTACTTTAGAACATTGTCTCCTCGCATAGAAAAGTCCATTGCATGTAACATTCTAACAGTTTTAATACAAGCAATCAGGGAGCCATATTTGCTTACATTTACTTTAACATGTAAATAAAATAAGGACAAATAGCAATGTAATGAATAACCTCTATATATAATTTTATTATCCAGTTCAAAATAAATGCATCAAAATGTCTCTAATGCTTAGGGGATTTCCTAACATAGTAGCCTGGTAGGCTACCACACCTCAACAAGCGAAGTAACCCAATTGGTTACTATATTGAGTTTACGTGTAGTAACCCAGTAGGCTATTTAGTTACCAACGCGCGAGGTAACCGGTCAGTTGACTGGTCAGCACCCAGTCAAGGATCGTGTTTTGAACAATATGGTAAGGAACGATGATTAAATCGGTCAGATAAACCATTAATCAAACACGATCAAGTTAGACGCTAAATCCCCATAGTAGGCCAATAAGGTACTAATGGGCCTCGGTACCCCATAGAAACGGAAGATATGGTCTCTAACGTTAAGAGTGACTCAACGAGAGTATTAATAAGATGCGTTATTGATGACAGGTGGTTACCTGTAAATTGGTAAAGGCGCGAGTATGCATTTTTGCTTGCAATTTAGGTAAGTACAACTCCGCCTACGGCATGAATAAAATGATGTTAAATGTTGTTTTACAGTATGTTAAAATATGTATGCCATGCACACGATGTTGCACCGCATATTTAAGAGCATATAGTTTCATAATCAAGTAGATTGATGAAAGAACAAGATAGATGCCATATGTCCCTACCACGTAGGATTAGGGACAGCTTAGAGAAGCATGTGGCTAGAAAAGATAAACAAGATGGAAATTAAAGGTGTGTCGTACCAGCTCTTTCAGTCGAAAGGGTTTTAAAGTAAGTTAAAGCAGAAAGTTAAGCTTCCGTCATGGCTCTCTGGCTTTCTAACCACGGGCGTTACCGATGGTCTGTGCATATACAGTACTGACACATAGGCCCTAAGTAGACAAAAGAAAAAAAAGAGAATAACGAAGCATAAATGAACATAACCGGATCATGCTTAGTTCATGGTACACCTTAGTTCACCATGCTTCTAAATGCATTCAAATCATGATGTTTCTATTTTGCATAAAGTATGTAAAGTTTCATATTTATGATATATTATGTGATAACTGTATATGTGATATGTTGAAGTGGTATATGTATCTGGCATGTTTATATGATTTTAAGTATGTACTATGTTTAAACATGTTTTATGGTTAACATGTTGTATTTACTGGGTGTAAAGCTCACGGAGTGTGTTCATGCTGTAGGTAAGTATCCTATGGCTTAAGCATCTATGGGCGATGGTGGCAGCGGAGGCGGATGTGAGGCGAGGTTATGGAACACACCGCTAGTAAATCTTTCACGCAGTTTCAGTATTTTGAATAGCAACAGTAAATAGTATTTGTGAACAGTAACTGTAAACAGTACTTTTGAATAATAATCGTAAACAGTATTTTTAAATAGTAACCATTGAATAGCATTTTGGAATAGTAATTGTTAAATAGTATTTTTAAATAATAATCGGTGTACGTACATGCACAATAAAAACATATGCAACAAAAAAAATTCCCTAAATTTATGATAATAAGTTAAGTAACGTTAAGTATCAATTGCAAGAAAGTATAAGTACCTTTTAAAGTAAGCAAGTTTTAGTGACGGTCTGGGCCACTGAGGGCTCGGGGAGTCATAAATTACCTATAAAATAGTGGATGAAATTAAAACTTATATAAACCACTGGTACATAATGCCATATGAAACTATATGGAGATTATATGAGTAATCAATTCATTGTCGAAATCCAACTATTCAACAATTATTTATTCATTTACCAAATATGCAAAATATCACATTTAATTCAACTCAACAACTTAATAACATAATAAGACAACCAGGATTTAATATAACAACTTTAACAGAATAGATGGAAATAAATAAATATAATGCTAATGTTAGAGAGCTTTCCTGTATATAATTTTCTAATAAATGGGTTTAGAATAACAAAGACAATATATGGACCCGTTGAAAATAAGGCCATAAAATTGGTTGAACTTTTTATAATCACCCAAGCTCTGGCAAACTTTATTATTTAAGATTATTTTGGAAATACTAAAAAGGTTTAACAAACTATTAATCAATATGAACTATAAACAATATTTTATACCTAACATACCAAGCAACTTGTTGTAGGTAATAAATCGATAAAAACGTATTAGAGTGGCGTAACGGAACAATAAAATTTTTTAAGATCGTTCAATATCTCATGATGCCATATACAATAAACCAACAACAATTTAAACTCATACCTCAAGGACGCCAATCTTGCAGGAGGAGAATGATCGGAGGGCTTCAACCAACTAGCCTTCTCTACTATTCTTCAATTCCTGAATGGCTGAGTGTATGGGCACTGTGAACCTCGATCGGTATGCTAGCACTGCTAGTCTTCTTCCAACCACCCAGATCTCTAAAGAACTTATTGTCACGGTGAGTTGTGCAACAATAAGCCTACTCACCTGAGAGTCTGTGGTCTGAGAGAACTGGAGTGGTAAGACCTCTATTTATAGACTTGCATGAGGTGATCCTCTGAATTTGAATTGGATTACGAGAAGATATTCTCCCTTATCCACAACCAAAAAATCCAAATTTTCCAAGGGGAAAATCCCAACAAAATTTCAGCCTCTTTAGGATTATCCAATTCAAATCTAAACAAGATTTTAACTTGAATTTTATCTCCCTTTTTTCAACCAAAAAATCCGAAAATCCTAAAGGATTTTCACCAAATATTTTCGGCCACAAAAGATAAGTGAAGAATCAAAATTCCACTAGGATTTTCAAGCTTGAATCTTATCTCATCCTTATCCAAAATAACTGAAAATCCTCTATGAGATTCACTCAATAATTTCGGCCATAATCAAAGAGGAGAGAATCCAAATTCAACTGGGATTGAGACTTGAATTTTTCCCTGAACCTTGCCCACAAAAAACTAGAAAATTCCATGAGGATAATCCTCAAAATTTTTGTCCATTATTGCTAGGATTTGGATTCAAAATTCAAGTAGGATTCTAACAAGATTTTCCTCTCCATATCTAACTCAAATTTGAATTTCATTCCTTATGGATTTACCACAAGAAATTCAAATCCTACTTGGACTGTGATTCAAAATTTGAATTTCAAATTTCAAATTTAAATTTCAAATTCAAATTTCAAATTCAAATTTCAAATTCAAATTTCAAATTCGAATTTCAAATTCAAATTTCAAATTCAAAATTCAAAATTCAAAATTCAAATTTCAAAATCCACAAAAAAGTTGTATTTCAAATTCTTGTTCTCATGGATAATTTTCTACAACTCCAATCCAATCTCAAATAAAATCATGGCAACTTTATTTAGTGTTTGAATAATTGTGTACTCTATTATCCAAAACAAAATCTGAATTCAACCAGAGAAAATCTTGTCCACCATCCTAATCCTATGTCAACACCATCCATGCATAATCAACTAGCCAATAGCATACACAAATCAATTTGCCAAACATTAAGGAATTATGTGGAGCTAGTAGAGAGACCAATTGGACATATATAATCGGGCTCTCGCAAATCTATATGATCATCATTCTTTACCGAACAACTCAATTATATGATCACTAATTTCAGAGTCACACCACTGTAAACCTGAAACTGAACTCCCAATTATATATCATATTATGTAAGCCTGTGACAAGCTATTGTCCAATGACCTTGTCATGTATGTAGAACCCTCATATAATATCCATGATCAGCCTTAGGTCAAAGTCTGTTTAATCCTGCTGATCAGGCTATCTTAAAGTTCCATTATACTACTGAATAAAGAAAATGATTATTCACTATATGTGAATAAGAAGTCATCCGCCCAATAGACGACCCAAGGCCTTGTCCAATTTCACATCCAGTATAATGCCTTTAGGAGGATACCCTTAACTCCCTATTAGAGCTATGATTTTGATATCTTTAAACAAACCCTTCATCATATACAAGTCATGCACCCAACGAACCGGTCTATAAGCTTACTACCTCTGAGACGTTTTAGCCATTGGAACATCAAAGTACACAAGTCATATACATGAAACTGTTTATCTACTCAGGATTAAGGTTATTGTACAATGAGCATAAAAAGCAGATCGATCCACTCAAAGCGGACTTCGTAGATCAAACACCCTTTAGTCCCAGTCTAATATGTCACCACCAAGCAACATATCTATGTCTCTACTTGAGAGTCCAGCTCTAGATAGTCAAAACAAACCGTCCCCACCATGGCTTTAGACAACATAATAGTCTTAACATGATTTAGATGCTTGATCTAACCCCATAGACTACAGACCTTAGTTTAGACCGCTTACTTTATAACATTGTCTTCTCGCATACAAAAGTCCAATGCATGCAACGTCTTAACAGTTTTAGCACAAGCAGTCAGGGAGCCATATTTGCTTACATTTACTTTAACATGTAAATAAATTGAGGACAGATAGCAATATAATGAATAACCTCTATATATAATTTTATTATCCAGTTCAAAATAAATACATCAAAATGTCTCTAATACTTAGGGCATTTCCTAACACTTGTCAGGCATTGGGGCTTTAAGGATGTAAAGACCACCCCGTTTGTGTAACCTAAATTCCATAAAATGAGAAATTGAGGAATGAATTTGGAATAATTGAATGCCTTTTAGTGCAAATTTAAGTAACATGGTCAGGTACACGGCCATGTGAGTGATCGTGTACCATTCAGACTGTGTATCTATGAAGCTGTGTGTGACAACCGGGAAATTTAGGCAATTCTCGGAAGAAAATGTACAAATATATGTGTATAAAAATTTGTACTATTTAAAGAGTGAAATAAATGTATTTATATTGTTTAGAATGTATTAAAATGTTCTAACAATATTGACGAGTAAAAATTCAGTGTTGGAAAAATTCACTGAGTTGAAACGGATGAAACGGTGCCAAAACCGGCATTGAAAACCCTAACCGGGACAATAAAAGACGGAAAACTTCCGGGATTAATTTTGATCAAACGGAAGCAGTTTAAATTGATCCGACTACACAGGAGGCCTCAGGAACACGCCGGGACGATTTCAGGAAAATTTCGGCTCGAACCGGTATCGGTCAAAAAGTAGTCGAATTAATGTGAATAGTGAAAGTCAAAGTCAACTTTTGCTTTAGCATTTATGACATCATAAATCCCTTTAATAAATGGGAAGAAAATGGTGGTTAGTAGCATTAATGGCCATGATTCATTTGCTTTTTGATCTAAAGGCCAAGATTTGGCCAAAATTCACCATTTTGATTTTTTGAAAATGATGGAAAGAATTAGTGTTGAAAGGTGGTGAAATATGATTGGTTGGTAGCCAAATTAATTGGCTTGTTTCATGCATAAGTCGACCACTTTTGGGAACAAAAGGTCGAGACCATTTTCAAAGCCAAAAACCAAAGAACAAAAAATTCTAAGTCATTTTCCTTGGTGGAGCCGTGACGAACCAAGAGAGAGACAAGTGATTTCTTCAAATTTCTTTCACAAAATTGGTGTCAAAGCATTCCTTGAAGACAAAGGAAGCAAGTGAACAAGGTAACTCCCCTTGGATTAAACTTTTTCTTGGTTTTTTTTCAAGAAAACCGTGTGATGAATAGTGAAAAAAAGATGGAAAATTTTTGGTTATTTTCAATGATTAGATGCTTGGGTTTTGTTAAGGGTGTAATTAGGAAGAAAACCATGCAATTGGTCTAAAGAAAAACCGAAATTTTGTTGGTTTTCCTTCGGCAAAACCGTGGGTTACCTTGAGTAATCAATGAAGAAATTGTTGTGTTTATGTATTAACATGCTTTCAAGTTAAATTTTGCTAAGAATAAAGCATGATTTGCATTATGGAAAGCTTGGAAAAAAATTTTGGTGAACCTACCCTAATGTCGCCGTGGGTTAACAAGGGTTTGGTGGAAAATTTTGCATGGTTTATTTGAGATTTGGATGATTGGAATCATGCATTCTATAATGTAAATGATGAAATTGGGAATGAAAGCAAGAAAAGAAAATTTTGGAGTATGTTTTCCCTAATTGGCCGTGGGTTATATGTGATTAAAAACCCTAGGAATTGTGTTGAAAAATGCAATGAAATTGGCTTGAAAATGTGTTAGAAAAATGACATTTGAATAGCCTAAAAATTGGTGGAAAATTTGAGAAGTTTTGGTTAGGTTTTGATTGTCAAAACCGTGGCCAAAAACTAAGGATAAAAATGAAAGAAATTTGTGTAATGTGGTTCAAAATGTGAATTTGGAATTTTGTGAGCTTTTATGTAGAAGTTTGGAAAACTTTTACATAAAATAGGCTTGTGGTATAGTACGTGGCAGGTACATATGGTTCGGGGCGTACCTAACGCCGGTAGCCTTAAAATTACGCCGAAATGCTGCCGGAATTTCGAAAACAGCATTTGGGGTAAAATGGAAATAAAAATAAAAAGTTTGGAGTCGGGTCGGAAACCTAAGTCCCTAACGAAAAATTGAATAAGGAAAACCTAAGGAGTGGTTCGTGAATAGTAACTCGTCCCCTTGAAAATGTAAAACATGAGTGAAATTGAAAAACCGACCCCGAGGGGGGGCGTTTTTGGAAACGAAATAAAGGTCCGAGTCGGGAACGGAAAATCCGAACCTCGGAGACCTAGATCAGGAATGTCTAGATGAACGTTTTAAATACTAGTGAAACGTCCATTTGAGGCTCCGAAATGATAGAAAATCACTAAACCGACGTAAGGGTCAGAATAGTGCTTCCCGAGGATCGGGAAAGTGAAAAGTGAAAATAAAATAGAAATGCACCCGGTAACGATTAGAAAAGAGTCAGAAAAGTTCCTGAGAGCCGAAAATGCAGTCTGGATCGGGATAATTTCCGTCAGGGGCAAAATTGTAATTTTGCCAAAATATAGGGGCAAAATCGTAATTTTGCCAAAATACAGGGGCAAAATCGTAATTTTGTAAAAGTTGAGAAAAATGGGGAAAATGATAAATAAAGCCTAAAAAGTTATAAATAGGTTTTATTTAAGCTTTTAAATGAAAAATAAAAGTTATAAATGGAAATGAAATTAACAGACAAAGTTTTGTCTGTAGGATCCAAAAATCGACCTACAAGGAGGGCGATCAAAGATCCACGACAGAAAAAGAGAAGAGACTGATAAGGTAAGTTCAGACATTTACCTGTCTGCAACATATAGCATTATTGTTGCTAACTTTGATGTACTAACTATAAGTTAGGTACATATGTGCTACGGGCACTATTATAGAATAGAGAGAGAGACGTAATGTGCTACGGGCACTATTAAGAATGGACACATTGTTAATTGTGCTTCGGGCACTAGAGCGAGGTTAATGAAACTCACTCACCTAAAATTAAAATGTGAACCATTCCTAACCACGGGACAATGTGATGTCACCGGATTAGAATTTTAAAAAGTCGGTAATGAAACCACTTTCTGGCGTACCAGCCTTCCATACAGGGAGGTACTTTTGCCTTCGGGGCTATAAGAATAAGGCTGTGGAGGTCAGCACTGATGTACCACTCCCAGTCATATAAAATTTTGCCTTCGGGGCTATGAGATTAAGGCTGTGGAGGTCAGCACAAATGTACCGCTCCCAGTCATGCGCACTTAAATGGTACTGCCAACCTGAGCTCAAAACCAGAACATAAGCAAAGATAATTACCTAAAACTGAAACTATGCCATAATTGAGCATAAGACAGTTTAGTGAGAGTACTAACATCGCGGTAGATGTACTGTTGTGACACTGTGTTGTGGTCAAACTTATTATTCACGTATGAATAGTGGTCAAAGTTACTATTCATGTATAAATAGTGGTCAACGATACTATTTATGATGAATAGTACTATTCATTGAAATTTTATTTCTTGCATGTTTGAACTTACTGAGCCTGTAACTCACTATTTTTGCTAATGTTGCAGGTAAGCGACCGGCTCAGTAGCTTGTTTGACTGGATGCGGACGGGATGGCGTGTGTCAAATCGGATAACTGGGCGAGGGATATGGTCCTGCCAGAGTCTTTCCGCTAAGCGATAAAAAAGGAAGGAAAAAAAAAAAAAGAAACAGTCTTTTGTAATATTATATATTTATGAAAGTACTGTAATATGTAAATTACTTTGTACTTGCCAACAAAGTAAATAGTGGGAAATGTTTACATGATGTTTAGAGAAAAAAAAAATTTCCCAAAAAACGTCATGATTTAATAATAGAGAGAGATAAGCCGGCGACCCATGAGAGTACAATCTATCGCAGTTAGCGATAAAGCTGAACTGTAATAGTGTTGTATGATCTCTACGAGGGGCGGGCCGCCATAGTTGGTATTAGAGCAAGGTTTGAGATTGGTCTAGTTTATAATACCAACTACTGTCACAGTTGGTATCAGAGAGGAATTACGATGGATCTAGTTTGGATTACCAGCTGCAGTCACAGTTGGTATGTCAGAGCAGTATTGACCATATCCTGATTTGACACTTCGCGCATCCTGCACCGCTATCCAAGTAAGTAGTTTACTTAAGTTTAGTTAACTATTTTCTTATGTGAAAATAATTATTTTATAGGTAGCAAGATGAGCAGACCTCCTTATGTGAGACCACCGCAACCACGACCGAGAGGGGTATTGCGGATATGGACGAGACCTATTGTGAGGCCGTCTATGTTCCAACGACCGGTAATTAGACCCTCGGTGCCCGAGAGACCTCCGGTACCAGCACCAGCACCAGCGCCAGTAAATGTAGTACAGCCACGACCGATAGTTCATCCACCGGTAGTAGTGGACATTCCAGTTGTTGGTGGACGCCAACATATTGGAGTGAGAGTTTCGGTTCGGGCAGTACAGGCATTTCGAGCTAGTAGTCCCCCGATGTTTGACGGTGGACGACAGTCGATGGAGGCGAAGGACTGGCTCCATGCCATAGAGAGGATTATGGTGATATGCGACATTGATCGAGATATGTGGATTCAGTTGGCCATCAGTATGTTTCAGGGAGATGCTCGAGTATTTTGGCAGTATTGCAACCAGGAGATTTTATTAGGATTCAGTTGGGCTGAGTTCTGTCAGCGATTGGCTGATCAGTTTCCGCCTAGGGATCCGGCGCCTGCTCCAGTACCTCCAGAGAGATGAGAGGCTGATACACCTGCGTATCCCGGATTTGATGAGGTTAGGGACTACATTCTCCAGACTGAGAGGATGGTCATGTTGTCTGGTGAGACGGTGATGTCTTACGCAGCACGATTTAAGGAGACCATTAGGAGAAGATGTCCGTTGCCCAACCTCACAGAAGCAAACTGTTGTGAGCTGTTCTGGAGAGGCTTACCCATGGATTTGAGACAGAGGGTAATCAAACTATTTCCTCTGACGCTCCAAGAGTTTATGGTGACAATCAGGACGATCGAGAGAGAGATTCTGATCGAGCATCTGACACAGAGTCGACGAGAGACACTGGGTCAAGATGAGATGTTCGCACACATCTTCGGACCGAGAAGAATGATGAATGATCATGAGGCTGGACCGTCTAGACCACGAAGAGGTGATGACTCAGGACAGGGAGCATTGCCTAGGGGTGGTGACGATTCAGATGATCCCGATGACGATGAGGATCCAGAAGAATATCCTCTAGTCCCAGACACAGGGGATGCATGATCAGTAGAAGCATACATGTACATAAGTAGCTTAGAGAGAAAAGCTCTTTTGTATAGACTTGTGGCCAAGATGTATAAAATGACCGATGTATATATGACTGGTGATGATTATGTATGACATATAAATGTTTTGCTATGAATGAAATATCAAAATGATTATATGTTATACGATGATGTGTTACAATGATGTGGCTTTACATTACCCTAAATTTCGTGAATTGATATGATTTTACGAATGTGGTCATGGAAAAGCTAACGGTGAATTATTGTGCCATAATAGGACAATAGGCAAGATGGTGGATTTGCGTAATCGACCAGAGGGACGAGAACGACGTCCAAATGTCATGAAGAGATTGGATCAGATACAAGCCCTGCTAGAAGCTCAGATGCAAGAAAATGCTAATCTGAGGCGACGGGTAAAGGAGTTAGAACAGAGACAAGGCTCTGAGGGTACCCAAGTAGAACAACAAGCCGAGGTAGATCCGGTTATCCCTCCAGCTGCTGTACATGAGAGAGTTCCTGAACCACAACCAGTATTAAATCTGGAACCCCTCTATGAAAGATTCAGGCGTATGAGGCCGCCAGAATTTGAAGGGTCTACAAATCCTCTAGAGGCTGAAGACTGGTTGTCGTCATTACAAGTGATCATGGAATTCATAAACCTAACTGACCGGGAGAAGGTTGCATGTGCGTCTTTTGTGCTGAGAAAAGATGCTTGTTTTTGGTGGGACACTGTACGAATGAGAAGAGACGTGTCTACCATGAGTTGGGCGGAATTTCTGGAAGAATTTATCCAGAAATATTACGACCCTACATCTCTGAGAACAGCAGAAAGAGTTCTCAGAATTGACTCAAGGAAATATGTCGGTAAGCGAAGTTTGCCGAAAATTCGACCAGTTATCCCGGTTATGTCCCTATGTAGTCCCTACTGAGAGGGAGAAAATACAGAAAATGATCGGGATGTTCAGACCAGAAATTGCTGCGTTAGTAGACACTGGACAAGTACCGCCTACTTCTGTAACAGATTGTGTGAGTCGGGCCATTAGAGTTGAGTTCCACGTAGCCCGACAGAAAGAAGAAAGAGAAAAACACTGGGAGGCCAAGAAGAAGGAGAGGGCTTTGGCGAAGTCTACACAAGTTGGTCAATCGAGCAAGCCTAGTCAGAATGCTAAACCAAGCCAGGGCAATAATCAAGGATCCCAGCAAAATAAGAGAAAAGGCAATTTTTCTGGAAATCGCCAGGGAAATAATCGAAACCAGCAGCGGAGAACAGCTAGTAATGCAGAATCCAATGTACAAAATTGCCCTACATGCGGGAAAAGACATTCTGGGCAATGCAGATTTGGACCACTTGTTTGCTATGAATGTAGAAAGGAAGGCCATTATGCCAGGAACTGTCCAAACAATAGGCAGAGTGGACAAGGCACTTCCCAACAACACCAGACACGCCCACAAGCTCATTCCCTTCAGGCCAGAGTTGAAGAGTCACCAGTAAGGCCGTAACGCCAGGAGCGTGTGCCACATGCCGATGCTCGTGTGATGGCCTACAGCAAAGAGGATGCAGAGGCAGGAACATCAAACGTGGTGACAGGTCAGCTTCCTGTCGCTAGTCATGTAGCCTCTGTATTATTCGATTCCGGTGCTACGCATTCTTTTGTTTCCTATGAATTTGCTGATAAGATAGGACTTCCTAAGGACTATATGGGAAGGGTATTTAAGACAGCTTTACCCTCTAGGGAAATATTGTTGTCCAATTACTGGCTACCTCATGTACCAGTATATGTGGCAAATAGGGAACTATATGCGGAGTTGATCGTAAGGAAGATCGTGGATTACGATGTGATTCTAGGCATGGATTTCCTAGGGAAATACCGAGCTACGATCGAATGCCGAAATCGAAAGATAGTATTCCAACCCGAGGAAGAAGAGAGTTTCGAGTACGTCGATACTTCTCGAAAACCCGGGAAGATGATGATCAGTTCGCTGAGAGCAAGCAAGCTGATAGCCAGTGGTTACATGGGATATCTGGCATATGTGGTGGACACTACAGAGGAACAGAAGCTTCGACCTGAAGACGTTCCCGTTGTTAATGAATTTCTTGACGTATTTCCGGAAGAATTACCAAGGATACCTCCAGAGAAAGAAATCTCGTTCGAAATTGAGTTGATGCCTGGAACGGCACCTATTTCCAAAGCACCATACCGCATGGCTCCAGTGGAGTTAAAGGAGCTACAGGTACAATTGAAGGAGCTTTTGGATAAGGGATTTATCAGGCCGAGTTATTCCCCATGGGGTGCACCTGTGTTATTCATCAAGAAAAAGGCTGGAACGTTCCGTTTGTGTATTGATTATCGGGAGTTGAATAAGGTTACGATCAAAAATAGGTATCCGTTACCTAGAATTGATGACCTATTCGACCAGTTAAAAGGTGCAGTGGTATTTTCCAAGATCGACTTACGATCAAGATATCACCAGTTGAGAATTAAAGAAAGTGATATTCCTAAGACGGCGTTTAGGACTCGTTATGGTCATTACGAGTTTCTTGTGATGTCGTTTGGATTAACAAATGCGCCGGCAGCGTTCATAGACTTAATGAACATAATTTTTAAAGAGTATTTGGATAAGTTTGTCATTGTATTCATTGATGACATTCTTATATACTCGAAGACTCATGAGGAGCACAAGGAGCATCTAAGAATCGTGCTGAATACGATAAGGAAGCATCAACTGTATGTCAAATTCTCAAAATGCGAGTTTTGGCTGGATAGAGTACATTTCCTCGGACATGTTGTATCCTAGGAAGGTATTGCTGTAGATCCGATGAAGGTAGATGCAATTAACCAGTGGCCTGTACCCAAGAGTGTGACGGAAATACGCAGTTTCTTGGGGTTAGCTGGTTATTATCGACGATTTGTAGCGAGATTTGCGCAATTAGCTGCACCTCTTACTGCTCTTACACGCAAGGAAAGGAAGTACAAGTGGACTACGGAATGCGAAAGAAGCTTCCAAGAGTTAAAGAGACGGCTGACAAGCGCACCAATCCTTACGCTTCCCACTGAAGGGGCGAAGTTTGTGATCTACAGTGATGCATCGAAAATAGGATTGGGAGCAGTCCTGATGCAAGGCGGCAAGGTGATTGCCTATGCTTCCCGTCAATTAAAGGATCATGAAAGGAATTATCCTACGCATGACCTTGAACTTGCTGCAGTAGTGTTCACACTTAAAATTTGGCGACACTATCTTTATGGAGCTCAATGTCAGATTTTCACTGATCACCAAAGCCTGAAGTATTTCTTCACGCAAAGAGAGCTCAATATGCGGCAAAGGCGATGGTTGGAACTGGTGAAGGATTATGATTGTGAAATCCTATACCATCCAGGAAAGGCCAACCATGTAGCGGATGCTCTAAGTAGAAAGTCTACCATATCGCACCAGCTACCAATAAACAGGCTTCCGAAGCCATTATAGTAAGAAATAAATTCTTTGAACTTGGAGTTGATATCTGGAAGACTAGCTGCACTCCAAGTGGAATCATCGCTATTTGAGGATATAAAGGAAGCTCAGAGGCGAGATCCAACGATGACAAGTTCTCAAAAAGGAATTTCCAAGAATGGAATGATCCTTTATCAAGGAAGGATAAATATTCCAGCTGATGAGGAACTTAGAAGACGGATCATGTCAGAAGCCCATGAGACACCCTATTCGGTTCATCCCGGAGCTAGCAAGATGTATCAGGACTTGAAGTTACAGTTCTGGTGGAAAGGGATGAAGAACGATATAGCGAAATTCGTGAGCGGATGCATGACCTGTTAGAGAATCAAAGCGGAACATAAACATCCAGCAGGAAGATTGGAACCATTGGAGATTCCTGAATGGAAATGGGAACACATTACGATGGATTTTGTAGTGGGACTCCCAAAAACCCAAGAAGGTTATGATGCCATCTGGGTTATCGTGGATAGACTGACCAAGACGGCACGGTTTATAGCTGTCAAGATGACTTTTTCGTTGGAAAAGTTTGCTCAGATATACATAACTCATGTCGTCAGACTACATGGAGTACCAAAATCCATTGTATCAGATCGAGATGCACGATTCACTTCGAATTTCTGGAAGTGTGTGCAAGAGGCCATGGGTACTGAATTGAGACTCAGTACGACTTTTCATTCGCAAACAGACGAATAGTCAGAGCGGACAATTCAGATGTTAGAAGACATGCTTCGAGCTTGTGTCATGGATTTTGCGGGAAATTGGAACGAGAAGTTATCATTAATTGAATTCTCATACAATAATAGTTACCAAGCTTCTATAGGCATGGCACCTTACGAGACTTTGTATGGACGGAAGTGCAGATCACCATTACACTGGTATGATTTGCGAGAGAAGCAGTTGCACAAGACGGATTTCATAAAAGAGACTTCCGATGCAGTTGCTAGAATTCAGCATCAAATGAAAATTACGCAAAGCCGACAAAAGATTTATGGGGACAAGAGGCAGAGATCCTTAGAGTTTGATGAAGGAGACTTCGTGTTTCTCAAGGTATCGCCTATGAAGGGGATTATGCGTTTCGGTAAGAAGGGGAAACTGAGTCCAAGATATATTGGACCTTAAGAAATTATCGAACGCATTGGAAAGGTCGCTTACAGATTAGCGTTACCTCCAGAATTGTCGACAGTGCATAATGTATTTCATGTGTCGATGCTGAGAAAATATATACCAGATCCGTCCCATGTGTTGAAGCATGAGCCTATTCAAATCCACGAGGATTTGACATATGAGGAACAACCTATTCGAGTACTGGCTCGTGAAGAGAAAGTATTGAGGAATAAGACAATCCCCCTAGTAAAGATTCTGTGGAAAAATCACAACGTTGAAGAAGCTACGTGGGAACGAGAAGACGAGATGAGGAGTTTATACCCCCACTTGTTCTAATTTTCGAGGACGAAAATTTTATGAGGAGGGGTGAATGTGACAACCGGGAAATTTAGGCAATTCTCGGAAGAAAATGTACAAATATATGTGTATAACAATTTGTACTATTTAAAGAGTGAAATAAATGTATTTATATTGTTTAGAATGTATTAAAATGTTCTAACAATATTGACGAGTAAAAATTCAGTTTTGGAAAAATTCACTGAGTTGAAACGGATGAAACGGTGCCAAAACTAGCATTGAAAACCCTAACCCGGACAATAAAAGACGGAAAACTTCCGGGATTAATTTTGATCAAACGGAAGCAGTTTAAATTAATCCGACTGCACAGGAGACCTCAGGAACACGCCGGGACGATTTCAGGAAAATTTCAGCTCGAACCGGTATCGGTCAAAAAGTAGTCGAATTAATGTGAATGGTGAAAGTCAAAGTCAACTTTTGCTTTAGTATTTATGACATCATAAATCCCTTTAATAAATGGGAAGAAAATGGTGGTTGGTAGCATTAATGGCCATGATTCATTTGCTTTTTGATCTAAAGGCCAAGATTTGGCCAAAATTCACCATTTTGATTTTTTGAAAATGATGGAAAGAATTAGTGTTGAAAGGTGGTGAAATGTGATTGGTTGGTAGCCAAATTAATTGGCTTGTTTCATGCATAAGTCGGCCACTTTTGGGAACAAAAGGCCGAGACCATTTTCAAAGCCAAAAACCAAAGAACAAAAAATTCTAAGTCATTTTCCTTGGTGGAGCCGTGACGAACCAAGAGAGAGACAAGTGATTTCTTCAAATTTCTTTTACAAAATTGGTGTCAAAGCATTCCTTGAAGACAAAGGAAGCAAGTGAATAAGGTAACTCCCCTTGGATTAAACTTTTTCTTGGTTTTTTTTCAAGAAAACCGTGTGATGAATAGTGAAAAAAAGATGGAAAATTTTTGGTTATTTTCAATGATTTGATGCTTGGGTTTTGTTAAGGGTGTAATTAGGAAGAAAACCATGCAATTGGTTTAAAGAAAAACCGAAATTTTGTTGGTTTTCCTTTAGTAAAACCGTGGGTTACCTTGAGTAATCAATGAAGAAATTGTTGTGTTTATGTATTAACATGCTTTCAAGTTAAATTTTGCTAAGAATAAAGCATGATTTGTATTATGGAAAGCTTGGAAAAAAATTTTGGTGAACCTACCCTAATGTGGCCGTGGGTTAACAAGGGTTTGGTGGAAAATTTTGCATGGTTTATTTGAGATTTGGATGATTGGAATCATGCATTCTATAATGTAAATGATGAAATTGGGAATGAAAGCAAGAAAAGAAAATTTTGGAGTATGTTTTCCCTAATTGGCCATGGGTTATATGTGATTAAAAACCCTAGGAATTGTGTTGAAAAATGCAATGAAATTGGATTGAAAATGTGTTAGAAAAATGACATTTGAATAGCCTAAAAATTGGTGGAAAATTTGAGAAGTTTTGGTTAGGTTTTGATTGTCAAAACCGTGGCCAAAAACTAAGGATAAAAATGAAAGAAATTTGTGTAATGTGGTTCAAAATGTGAATTTGGAATTTTGTGAGCTTTTATGTAAAAGTTTGGAAAACTTTTACATAAAATAGGCTTGTGGTATAGTACGTGGCAGGTACATATGGTTCGGGGCGTACCTAACGCCGATAGCCTTAAAATTACGCCGAAATGCTGCCGAAATTTCGAAAACAGCATTTGGGGTAAAATGGAAATAAAAATAAAAAGTTTGGAGTCGGGTCGGAAACCCGAGTCCCTAACGAAAAATTGAATAAGGAAAACCTAAGGGGTGGTTCGTGAATAGTAACCCGTCCCCTTGAAAATGTAAAACACGAGTGAAATTGAAAAACCGACCCCGAGGGGGGGCGTTTTTGGAAACGAAATAAAGGTCCGAGTCGGGAACGGAAAATCCGAACCTCGGAGACCTAGATCGGGAATGTCTAGATGAACGTTTTAAATACTAGTGAAACATCCATTTGAGGCTCCGAAACGATAGAAAATCACTAAACCGACGTAAGGGTCGGAATAGTGCTTCCCGAGGGTCGGGAAAGTGAACATAAAATAGAAATGCACCCGGTAACGATTAGAAAAGAGTCAAAAAAGTTCCTGAGAGCCGAAAATGCAGTCTGGATCGGGAAAATTTCCGTCAGGGGCAAAATTGTAATTTTGCCAAAATATAGGGGCAAAATCGTAATTTTACCAAAATACAAGGGTAAAATTGTAATTTTGTAAAAGTTGAGAAAAATGGGGAAAATGATAAATAAAACCTAAAAAGTTATAAATAGGTTTTATTTAAGCTTTTAAATGAAAAATAAAAGTTATAAATGGAAATGAAATTAACAGACAAAGTTTTGTCTGTAGGATCCAAAAATCGACCTATAAGGAGGGCGATCAAAGATCCACGACAGAAAAAGAAAAGAGACTGATAAGGTAAGTTCAGACATTTACCTGTCTGCAACATATAGCATTATTGTTGCTAACTTTGATGTACTAACTATAAGTTAGGTACATATGTGCTACGGGCACTATTATAGAATAGAGAGAGAGACGTAATGTGCTACGGGCACTATTGAGAATGGACACATTGTTAATTGTGCTTCGGGCACTAGAGCGAGGTTAATGAAACTTACTCACCTAAAATTAAAATGTGAACCATTCCTAACCACGGGACAATGTGAAGTCACCGGGTTAGAATTTTAAAAAGTCAGTAATGAAACCACTTTCTGGCGTACCAGCCTTCCATACAGGGAGGTACTTTTGCCTTCGGGGCTATGAGAATAAGGCTGTGGAGGTCAGCACTGATGTACCACTCCCAGTCATATAAAATTTTGCCTTCAGGGCTATGAGATTAAGGCTGTGGAGGTCAGCACTAATGTACCGCTCCCAGTCATGCGCACTTAAATGGTACTGCCAACCTGAGCTCAAAACCAGAACATAAGCGAAGATAATTACCTAAAACTGAAACTATGCCATAATTGAGCATAAGACAGTTTAGTGAGAGTACTAACATCGTGGTAGATGTACTGTTGTGACACTGTGTTGTGGTCAAACTTACTATTCACGTATGAATAGTGGTCAAAGTTACTATTTATGAATGAATAGTGGTCAATGATACTATTCACGATGAATAGTCTGTTCATAGAAATTTTATTTCTTGCATGTTTGAACTTACTGAGCCTGTAGCTCACCATTTTTGCTAATGTTGCAGGTAAGCGACCGGCTCAGTAGCTTGTTTGACTGGATGCGGACGGGATGGCGCGTGTCAAATCGGATAACTGGGCGAGGGATATGGTCCTGCCAGAGTCTTTCCGCTGAGCGATAAAAAGGGAAGGAAAAAAAAAAGAAACAGTCTTTTGTAATATTATATATTTACGAAAGTACTGTAATATGTAAATTACTTTGTACTTGCCAACAAAGTAAATAGTGGGAAATGTTTACATGATGTTTAAAGAGAAAAAAAAAATTTCCCAAAAAACATCATGATTTAAAAATAGAGAGAGATAAGCCGGCGACCCATGAGAGTACAATCTATCGCAGTTAGCGATAAAGCTCAACTGTAATAGTGTTGTATGATCTCTACGAGGGGGCGGCCGCCACACTGTGTGAGTGTACATGGCCGTGTAGTGTAATACAGTTAGGTACACGGCCGTGTATCGCTCGGATAAATGAATGTATTTCAAAGACATGGCTGTGTTGAGTAGTCTCGACTAGTACATTCCTGTGTCTGAAATGTACACGCCCGTGGTGCCTTGCACACGCCCGTGTAAGAGTCTGTGTAGAAGGTTGTGTAGTGAGCCGAGAGCCGCTATAATGACTCTCATGAATTATGAAACTTAATTACTATGTAATGACTAATTAAGTTAATAAACATAGTATATTTTCTAGTCGAATGAATTAAACGGGTAGAGTAACATTTAATTTCTATCCATGTAATGATAGGGGCAACCGACAGTTAAATCGGTCCACCCTATTATGTGTATGTGTATATAAGACACATAGTATCAAAAAATCGGTCTAGACGACCACTTCTTGATACAGAACTGGTGAATAAGTTATCAGTAAGCTCAGACTGGTCATCTGAGCATAGCAGCGATAATTACTCTCATAGATGTGTAGTATCGAGAAAAGTCATCTAGATGACCTCTTCTCGATCAGAAAGTGACAAAATCAGAGTCAGAACGCTCAGACTAGTCAGTCAGATAGAAAACAGTGAATAATAAATAGTTAATAGTGAATAGTGAGGTACGCAGTGTTAGGTTAGTGGCCAAGACGGCCTTAGTCTGGCATAAAACTGATATATTAATAGTTAGCCGGCTCAATCTGGTCAATTGAGCACAAAATGTAGATTTAGTTTGAGAGATATGTAGTATCGGGATAAGGGTCAAGACGACCTCTTTTTGTCCCGATATCTATAAACAAACCCTTCATCGTATACAAGTCATGCACCCAACGAACCGGTCTATAAGCTTACTACCTCTGAGACGCTTTAGCCATTGGAACGTCAAAGTACACAAGTCATATACATGAAGCTGTTTATCTACTCAGGATTAAGGTTACTGCATAATGAACATCAAAAACAGATCGATCCACTCAAAGCAGACTTCATAGATCAATCACACTTTAGTCCCAGTCTAATATGTCACCACCAAGCAACATATCTATGTCTCTACTTGGGAGTCCAACTCCAGGCAGTCAAGACAAACCGTCCCCACCATGGCTTTAGACAACATAATAGTCTTAACATGAGTTAGATGCTCGGTCTAACCCCATAAACTACAGACCTTAGTTTAGACCGCTTACTTTAGAACATTATCTTCTCGCATACAAAAGTCCATTGCATACAACGTTCTAACAGTTTTAACACAAGCAGTCAGGGAGCCATATTTGCTTACATTTACTTTAACATGTAAATAAATTGAGGACAGACAGCAATGTAATGAATAACCTCAATATATAATTTTATTATCCAGTTCAAAATAAATACATCAAAATGTCTCTAATGCTTAGGGCATTTCCTAACAATCTCCCACTTGCCCTAAGCTAGCAGATGTGCCGTGTTACATATCCCCATTGCCTCTACATGCCTCTCAAAGCTTCTAGCCACCAAAGTCTTAGTAAAGGGATCAGCAATGTTGTCCTCGGACGTAATCTTACATACATCTACTTGTCCTGTCTCCACGTGCCCTCTAATAATATGATATCTCCAATCTATGTGCTTGGTCCTCTTGTGGTGCCGAGATTCCCTTGTGTTGGCAATAGCCCCAGTGTTATCACAGTAAAGTGTGATAGGCTTGTCAACACCCAGAATGACCTTAAAGTCTCTAAAGAACTTGTGGAGCCGAGCCGCTTCTTTAGATGCCTCAGCCACAGCCACATACTCAGCCTCCATAGTAGAGTTAGCTGTGCAGCCCAACTTCACGCTCCTCCATGCAATGGCACCTCCTCCGAGTAAGAACACTGATCTAGATGTCGATTTCCTCGAATCCTTACAAGTCTGAAAGTCTGAGTCCGTGTATCCTATGGGTGTTAGGTCCCCTTCAGAATACACCAGCATATAATCTCTCATTCTCTTAAGATACTTGAGTATGTGCTTTACTGCTTGCCAGTGCTTGGTTCTAGGATTCACTTGATATCGACTCACCATACCTACTACAAAACATATGTCTGGGCGAGTGTAAAGCATAGCGTACATAAGGCTACCCACAGCAGATGCATAAGGGACCTTACTCATACGCTGTCTTTCTTCCGATGTCTTTGGACAGTCATCCAATGAAAGAGTTAGACTAGTAATAGAAGGTTGTGTACTTTTCTTTGCCTCTTGCATTGTATATTTATCAATTATTTTACCTATGTATGAAGCTTGAGATAATGCTATCATTTTATTCTTTTGATCTCTGAAGAGACGAATGCCTAGAACATAATTAGCTTTTCCCAAGTCCTTCATGTCAAACTGTTGGTGTAACCAAAGGTTGACTGATGATAAGTTCCCTACATCATTCCCAATGAGCAGTATATCATCGACATAGAGTATCAGAAAGACTACCTTTCCATCCTTAATACGTTTATAAACACAGAGTTCATCAACGTTCTGCTCAAAACCGAAAGTCTTGATCGCTTAATCAAATCTCTGGTTCCATGAGCGGGCTGCTTGCTTTAATCCATAAATGGATCTAAGCAACTTGTAGACTTTCCTTTCTTGGCCTTTTGCTACGAACCCTTCAGGCTGTATCATGTAGATACACTCCTCAAGATGGCCATTCAAGAATGCCATCTTGACATCCATTTGCCAGATCTCGTAATCGAGAGCCACAGCAACGGACAGAAGAATACGGATAGACTTCAGCATAGCAACAGGCGAAAAGGTTTCATCGTAATCGATTCTAGCCTTTTATGTGTACCCCTTTGCAACTAGTCTAGCTTTGAAAGTTTCTACTCTCCCTTCCGCATCCTTCTTTCTTTTGTAGACCCATTCGCATCCAATGGGTTTTATTCCATCCAACAAATCTACAAGTTCCCAAACAGAGTTAGATTTCATAGAATCCATCTCATTGTTCTGTTAGGAAATGCCCTAAGTATTAGAGACATTTTGATGTATTCATTTTGAACTGGATAATAAAATTATACATAGAGGTTATTCATTACATTGCTACCTGTCCTCGTCTTATTTACATATTAAAGTAAATGTAAGCAAATATGGCTCGCTGACTGCTTATGTTAAAACTGTTAGAACGTTGCATGCAATGGACTTTTGTATGCGAGAAGACAATGTTCTAAAGTTAGTGGTCTAAACTATGGTCTGTAGTCTATGGGGTTAGACCGAGCATCTAACTCATGTTAAGACTATTATGTTGTCTAAAGCCTTGGAGGGGACGGTTTGTCTTGACTGTCTGGAGCTCGACTCCCAAGTAGAGACATAGATATGTTGCTTGGAGGTGACATATTAGACCGGGACTAAAGCGTGATTGATCTACATAGTCCGCTATGAGTGGATCAATCTGTTTTTGACGTTCATTGTGCAATAACCTTAATCCTGAGTAAATGAACTACTTCATGTATATGACTTGTGTACTTTGATGTTCCAATGGCTAAAGCGTCTCAGAGGTAGTAAGCTTATAGACCGGTTCGTTGGGTGCATGACTTGTATACGATGAAGGGTTTGTTTGCAGATATTGGAATCATAACTCTGAGGAGTTAAAGGTATCCTCTTAAAGGCATTATACTGAATGTGAAAATGGACAAGGCCTTGGGTCGTCTGCTGGGCGGGTGACTTCTTATTCACATATGGTGAATAATCATTTTCTTAATTCGGTAGTATAATGGAACTTTAAGATAGCCTGATCAGTAGGATTAAACGGACTTTGACCTAAGGCTGATCATGGATATCATATGAGGGTTTTGTATATATGACAAGGTCATTGGATAGTAGCTCGTAACAGGCTTACGTAATACGGTATATAATTGGGAGTTCAGTTTCAGGTTTATAGCGGTGTGACTCCGAAACTAGTGATCATATGATTAAGTTGTTCGGTAAAGAATGATGATCATATGGATTTGCGGGAGCCCGATTATATATGTCCAATCAGTCCCTCTACTAGCTCCACATAATTCCTTAACCTTTGGCAAATTGATTTGTATATGCTATTGGCTAGTTTATTATGCATGGATGGTGATGACACAAGATTAGGATGGTAGACAAGATTCTCTCCGGTTGGATTCCGATTTTGTTTTGGATAATAGAGTACACAATTATTCGAACTCCAAATAAAGTTGCCATGATTTTATTTGAGATTGGATTGGAGTTGTACAAAATTATCCATGAGAACAAGAATTTGAAACACAACCGTTTTGTGGAATTTGAAATTTGAATTTTGAAATTTGAAATTTGAATTTTGAAATTTGAAATTTGAAATTTGAATTTGAAATTTGAATTTGAAATTTGAATTTGAAATTCGAATTTGAAATTTGAATTTGAAATTTGAATTTGAAATTTGAAATTTGAAATTTGAAATTTGAAATTTGAAATTTGAATTTGAAATTCGAATTTGAAATTTGAAATTCAAATTTTGAATCACAGTCCAAGTAGGATTCGAATTTGTTGTGGAAAATCCACAAGGTTTGAAATTCGAATTTGAGTTGGATTTGGAGAGGATAATCTTGTTAGAATCCTACTTGAATTTTGAATCCAAATCCCAACAAAAGTGGACGAAATTTTTGAGGATAATCCTCAATGGAATTTCGGTTTTTGTGGATAAGGTTCAAGGGAAAAATTCAAGTTTCAATCCCAGTTGAATTTGGATTCTCTCCTCCCTGAAAAGTGGCCGAAATTTTGGAGATAATCTCCTAGGAAAATTCGGTTATTTTGGATAAGGTTGAGATAAGATTCAAGCTTGAAAATCCTAGTGGAATTTTGATTCTTCCTTATCCTAAAAGTGGCCGAATATTTGGAGAAGATTTTCTCCTAGGAATTTCAGATTTTTTGGTTGAAAAAGGGAGATAAAATTCTAGTTAAAATCTTGTTTAGATTTGGATTGGATTTATCCTAAGAAAGCTGAATTTTATTGTTGGATTTTCCCATGGAAAAATTCGGATTTTTTTGGTTATGGATAAGGGAGAAAATCTTTTCCTAGTCTAATTCGAATTCAGAGAATCACCTCATGCAGGTCTATAAATAGAGGTCCTGCCACTCCAGTTCTCTCAGACCACAGACTCTCAGGTGAGCAGGCTTATTGTTGCACAGCTCATAGTGACAATAAAGTTCTTTAGAGATCTGGGTGGTCGGAAGAAGACTAGCAGTGCTAGCATACCGATCGAGGTTCAGAGTGCCCACACACTCAGCCATTTGGGAATTGGAGAATAGTAGAGAAGGCTAGTTGGTTGAAGCCTCCGGTCATTCTCCTCCTGCAAGATTGGCGTCCTTGAGGTATGAGTTTTAATTGTTGTTGGTTTATTGTATATGGCATCATGAGATATTTAACGATCTAAAAATTTTTTATTGTTCCGCTACGCCACTCTGATACGTTTTTACCGGTTTATTTTCCTACATGTTCATAGCCTGTTTCTAAGATTTAAAATCAACATCATTTATAGCTTCATCATAAGTGACCGGATCATCCTCATGCTCATGAGCCTCAGCCTAGTATACCTCAGCATCATACATGAAGAAATTAGGTTTCTTCAAAACCCTCCCATTACGACAAAACACCCTAAATTGTTGATCGTCTGCAGGTCTTTCACCGGAACTCAGACTTGCGTCCAAGATCGAAACCTGTGGAGCAGTTCTTTCACCCGATAACTCTTCTAGCACCACTTTGCTTCGAGGCTTAAATTCATTCATGTGACTTTCCTCCAAAAATGTCACATGGGTTGAAGCAATGACTTTTTGTTCCTTCAGGTTATAGAACAGACCTACCTTAGTTCCCTTTGGATACCCTACAAACATGCACAATTCTGATCTTGGTTCCTACTTCTTCACATCCCCATCCAGTACATGTGCCGGGCAGTCCCATATTCTCATATGTCCAAGAGAAGGCTTCTTGCCATGCCATAATTCATACAGAGTTATGGGAATTGATTTGCTTGGAGCCTAGTTCAGAGTATAGCATCCCGTTTGTAAAGCATATCCCTAAAATGATAGCAATGGCGTTGAATAACTCATCGTGGACCGTACCATATCCAACAAGGTCCTGTTTCTCCTTTCAGCTACACCATTCTGTTGTGGAGTAGGAGGTGCAATCAATTGGGATAATATCCCATTCTTTACAAGATGTCCTAGAAATTTGTCAGAGAGGTATTCACCACCTCGATCAGATCGAAGTGTCTTTATGGATTTATCCAATTGCTTTTCCACTTCCGCACGATACTCTCTGAACTTGTCAAAGGTTTCACTCTTGCCATGCATCAAATACACATATCCATACCTCGAGTAATCATCTATAAAGGAGACATAATACTCGAACCCTCCTTGTTCTATGATGTTCATGGGGCCATATACGTCAGTGTGCACAATTTCTAAGAGCTCCTAAGCCTTTGTACCCTTAGCTCCTGAGCCCTTGTACCCTTAGCTCCAAAAGACCTCTTAGTCATCTTTCCCTTTAGACAAAACTCACATTGAGGAAGACGTACCTCCTCTAGAGATTCTAGAGGGCTGTCTTTCACCAATCTTTGAATCCTATCCTGATTAATATGACCAGGTCTTAAATGCCAAAGATACACCTTGTTAGAGTGAGAAACTTTCAACCTTTTAGAGTTATCTATTAATTCAGTGTCAAGCAGTGAGTACATCTTTGGTTTGGTCAAATATAGGTTTCCATCCATCCATCCATCCAGAACAGATAAAAGACTTATTTCTACAAATATTAACTCTTTTACTAAAAGAAACTGAATAAGAATCCTTTATTAAACAAGCTACCGATATAAGGTTCCTCCTAAAATTAGGAACATAAAAACAGTCTTTCAATAAAATAAACCTAAATTCATCAAAGTAAAGATAAATATCTCCCACTGACTCAGCCACCACCAAATTACCGTCTCCAGTCCACAATGAGAGGCTCCTATTATGTAGACTTCTCGTTTCCACGAACCCCTGTATAGAAACACAAACATGATTAGTGGCGCCCGAATCAATGACCCAAGTGTCTTTCGATTCTTCCACCAAACATGCTTCCAAATAGTGAAGTTCCTTACCTTCCTTGCCCTTGGTGGCTAGAATTTCTTGACAAGCCTTCTTGAAGTGACCTACCTTCCCACAGCTGAAGCATTTGGAATTTTTAGGGTCCTTGGGTTTCTTGTTCTTCTTCTTCTTCTTCTTCCCATCCGGAATAGGAGGATTAGAAGAACTGGAAGCCGCTTGCTTCTGATTTGGCCTCTTCCTCTTCCGTGAGGGTTTGGAAGATTCTGCCAAATTGGCCTCTCCTTTGGGTTGGACCGCATCCCCATCCCTGATCATCCATGCATAAGCTTGGAGTTGCTTCATGAGCTCGGTAAGTCCTAACTCCCTTGTCGCCAAATTGTATGCGGCCTTAAACCCCACAAAATATTTAGATAGAGTTTTGAACACCATCTCGATCTGGGTGTTGTTGTCCAACTCAACACCGTTCTCGGCAGCCTCAGCGAAGAATCCCATTAGAGTGATCATATGGTCCTTCACCGGAGTACCCGCCTTTTGCTTAGAGTTCAATTTTTCTTGGCCTCCGAACATGTCTTCCAGATTTTTCATGATCTCCCCAGCAACTTGATAAGTCTCATGCTGCTTTTGTAAAGCACTCGTCATGCTAGCAAGAATGTAGCATCGAGCTATCTCATTGGATTATCTCCAACGAGCATAGGCAACCGAGACCTCCTCAAGCGGTGTGTCAGGTTTGGGCCCTAGTGGGCATGGTTCATCCAGTATAAACTTGTGTCTCTCGCAATTGAGAACTATCAACAGATTTCTTTTCCAATTTTTATAATTATCGTCATTCAGTTTATTCTCAGTAAGTATTGAAATGAGGGGTGTCCGTGACATTTTGAACTGAAATAAAATTATACTAGACATCATTACAAAGCCCAAGCAAATATACAGATAATTTAGCAAATAAAACATACAAGTATGTTCCTACATGAAACTTGAAAAACATGTAGCATTGCAATGGTAATTCTCAGCACCTATTGTCCCAAGCCACCGAGGGGTGGTCATGAAACAAATAGCTGGAACATGGACCCCGTCTAATTAATATATGTTGCCTTAAATCCTCCAAGGTTAAGACATATATTAATAACCGCTTATTTTGGCCACCAGTTTAGTTAACAGAGCTTCTAGGGAAGGTTAATATCTAAACGAGTCTTGAGTGTATAACCATTGTTTACGTAGCCCGATCCATGTCCTACCAAGCCACCGAGGGGTGGTCATGAATAGGATCGTACTCGAACACGTTTTCCACATAGGAGATCCAATCTAGTATCCCGGTGGCAGTAAACACCTACCGAGGGGTGTGGTCAGGGAAGAACTGACGCGAGGCGTTACCATTCTTTCACATATGGATCAACAATGGAGGCGTGGGTTTTGTTTGAAACCCTCTCCCACTCAATATTTTGAAAATCATGCAAGTTTTGACAAATATGTATGATCAATATAGTATGAGCGGCACTCACCTATCCTATATGACATGTTATCAAATATGCATATAAAATATCCATCAATACATATTTATACATCCATGACATATCACAGAAAAAATAATTGACAGAATAACCAAGTCATGGTTCCATCCTAGAACAAAGAAAAAAAAGATTACAAAATTCCATCCAAAGCATTCTTTGGGTCTTGAATTTTGTTCCGTCTTCTTGTATCCATCTTTATGTAGCCTCTCCATTTATTTCTCATCCCATGAATCATTTAAAATTTAAATCCTAAAAATTTAAATTTCAAATTCGAATTCCAAATTCGAATTTCAAATTTAAATTTAAATTTCAAATTTTAAACAATTTTAAATATCATGTGCAAGAATATGTAATTACAAAAATTTCAAATTTTCAATTACATATTTTTATACATGATTTAAAATTAAATCTCAAATTTAAAAATCAAAATTTTGGGATTTTCGAACGGTCGCCCCGCCAGCCTCGGAGGTCGGCAGCCGCCGTGGGTAGCCCCCAGCCCTCGAGGGGTTGGCAGCCCACGATCGCCCCATGTGCAACCTTGCCGGGCTGTAGGCCAAGCCTGCAACGCCAGGCTGCAAGCCTAGGCTGGGCGCAAAAGCCGACAGGCTATAGGCAGCAACTGCAGCCATAGGCTGCACGCCCAGGCTACGGCCATCCTTGAGAGGGCCACGGCCACCCTCGGCTGCATGCTAAGCCTGCGATCGTGGGTGGTCATGGCCTGTACAAGGGCTACCGCAGCCCATCCTGCCAGAGGGCAGAGGCTGCAGCCCCACCAAGGCCGGATGGCCTATCCTAAGGAGTCGTGTCTTGATTTTCGTGTCATATTTCAATTTACCCATTAGGATCTCCAAAAATTAATTTGAATCCTAAGTAAATTGAAATTTTCCACACAATCAAAATTTCAACCTTTAAATTAAATTTAACTTTTGGGAAAAATAAATTACGGTCTTCAAACTTCAATCTCCTCCAAGAATAATTACATAAAATATCTTAAACCGTTTCCAGTGTACAAAAATTCTAATCATAATAATTCTAAGAGACAAAATTAAAATCCATGGGAAAATTACAGTATTAATAAACTGCTCCCATGGTTATATAAAAATTCCTAGATACAATTTTCCAAATTCTAAGGAACCATAACCGGCAAAATCAAGCATGCTTATAATAATTCAAAAAATTAAAATAACCACATACTTTATACATAAGACATGATAACAACATAAAGGAATCCTAGAATGCTACTCTCTAAATATCAAATCCATATATAAATAAAAAGACTAACTAATTGTCTAATTTATGTACATGGCATAGTCATGAGATGGCTCTGATACCAATTGTAGGTAATAAATCGATAAAAACATACTAGAGTGGCTCAGCAGAACAATAAAAATATTTTAAGATCGTTCAATATCTCACGATGCCATATACAATAAACCAACAATAATTTAAACTCATACCTCAAGGACGCCAATCTTGTAGGAGGAGAATGATCGGAGGGCTTCAACTAACTAGCCTTCTCTACTATTCCCTAATTCCTGAATAGCTGAGTGTGTGGGCACTCTGAACCTCGATCGGTATGCTAGCACTGCTAGTCTTCTTCCGACCACCCAGATCTCTAAAGAACATATTGTCACGATGAGTTGTGCAATAATAAGCCTGCTCACCTAAGAGTCTGTGGTTTGAGAGAACTGGAGTGGTAGGACCTCTATTTATAGACTTGCATGAGGTGATCCTCTGAATTCGAATTGGATTCGGAGAAGATTTTCTCCCTTATCCACAACCAAAAAATCTGAATTTTCCAAGGGGAAAATCCCAACAAAATTTCAGCCTCTTTAGGATTATCCAATTCAAATCTAAACAAGATTTTAACTTGAATTTTATCTTCCTTTCTTCAACCAAAAATTCTGAAAATCCTAAAGGATTTTCACCAAATATTTTCGACCACAAAAGATAAGTGAAGACTCAAAATTCTACTAGGATTTTCAAGCTTGAATCTTATCTCATCCTTATCTAAAATAACCGAAAATCCTCTATGAGATTCACTCAATAATTTCGGCCATAATCAGGGAGAAGAGAATCCAAATTCAACTGGGATTGAAACTTGAATTTTTCCCTGAACCTTATCCACAAAAAATCTGAAAATTCCATGAGGATAATCCTTAAAATTTTCATCCATTATTGTTAGGATTTGGATTCAAAATTCAAGTAGGATTCTAGCAAGATTTTCCTCTCCATAGCTAACTCAAATTCAAATTTCATTCCTTGTGGATTTACCACAAGAAATTCGAATCCTATTTGGACTGTGATTCAAAATTTGAATTTCAAATTTCAAATTCAAATTTCAAATTCGAATTTCAAATTCAAATTTCAAATTTCAATTTCAAATTTCAAATTCAAATTTCAAAATCCACAAAACAGTTGCATTTCAAATTCTTATTCTCATGGATAATTTTCTACAACTCCAATCCAATCTCAAATAAAATAATGGCAACTTTATTTAGAGTTCGAATAATTGTGTACTCTATTATCCAAATCAAAATCTGAATTCAACTGAAGAGAATCTTGTCCACCATCCTAATCCTATGTCAACACCATCCATGCATAATCAACTAGCCAATAGCATACACAAATCAATTTGCCAAATGTTAAGGAACTATGTGGAGCTAGTAGAGGGACCAATTAGACATATATAATCGGGCTCTCGCAAATCCATATGATCATCATTCTTTACCGAACAACTCAATCATATGATCACTAATTTCAGAGTCACACCACTGTAAACCTGAAACTGAACTCCCAATTATATACCGTATTATGTAAGCCTGTGACAAGCTATCATCCAATGACCTTATCATGGATGCAGAACCCTCATATAATATCCATGATCAGCCTTAGGTCAAAGTCCGTTTAATCCTACTGATCAGGCTATCTTAAAGTTCTATTATACTACCGAATAAAGAAAATGATTATTCACCATATGTGAATAACAACTCATCTGCCCAGCAGACGACCCAAGGCCTTTTCCATTTTCACATCTAGTATAATGCCTTTAAGAGGATACCCTTAACTCTTTATTAGAGCTATGATTCCGATATCTGTAAACAAACCCTTCATCGTTTACAAGTCATGCATCCAACGAACTGGTCTATAAGCTTACTACCTCTGAGACGCTTTAGTCATTGGAACATCAAAGTACACAAGTCATATACATGAAGCTGTTTATCTACTCAGGATTAAGGTTACTGCACAATTAACGTCAAAAGTAGATCGATCCACTAAAAGCGAACTTCGTAGATCAATCACTCTTCAGTCCCGGTCTAATATGTCACCACCAAGCACATAGATCAGATATATCATATTATTAGAGGGCACATGGAGACAGGCCAAGTAGATATATGTAAGATCGCGTCCGAGGACAACATTACCGATCCATTTACTAAGACTTTGGTGGCTAGAAGCTTTGAGAGGCACGTAGAGGCGATGGGGATGCATAACATGGCACATCTGCTAGCTTAGGGCAAGTGGGAGATTGTTAGGAAATGCCCTAAGCATTAGAGACATTTTGATGTATTTATTTTGAATTGGATGATAAAGTTATATATAGAGGTTATTTATTACATTACTATCTGTCCTTGTTTTATTTACATATTAAAGTAAATGTAAGCAAATATGGCTCCCTGACTGCTTTTGTTAAACTGTTAGAACGTTGCATGCAATGGACTTTTGTATGTGAGAAGACAATGTTCTAAAGTAAGCGGTCTAAACTATGGTCTATAGTCTATGGGGTTAGACCGAGCATCTAACTCATGTTAAGACTATTATGTTGTCTAAAGCCTTGGAGGGGATGGTTTTTCTTGACTGTCTGGAGCTGGACTCCCAAGTAGAGACATAGATATGTTACTTGGTGGTGACATATTAGACTGAAACTAAAGCGTGATTGATCTACGAAGTGCACTTTGAGTAGATCGATCTGCTTTTGACGTTCATTGTGCAGTAACCTTAATCCTGAGTAGATGGACAGCTTCATGTATATGACTTGTGATGCCCCCTGATTCCGACCACCCGCAACTGTCATGAATCGACTCTATGGCCGACCAAGACTGCTCATGTGCCGAATCTGGGTTGTCAATTTTAAACTCTTTTGCTCACAAATTTTAAATATCAGGGCCTAAAATTTCGCCCCTAATTTTTTTTCTTTAATACATACTTCCTCTTAAAAAATTTCGCCCCATATACTAACTTTTATATGTCTTAAGTACAAAATAATATACAACATATAGTACATAAATATGTATTGTATATTTTGTTTCCTAATTTATTTTCTTCAACTCAAAAAGCTCAGCGGAAAATTTATGACAAGACCAAGTCCATGGTGAGTTCCCTATCCCCTTGACACGCTCGCATCCTACCGCCATCCAGGAATCTACTAGATAGGTTTCTTACCTGTAACATGAACAAACTGATGAGCTAATAGGCTCAGTAAGTTCAAACATACATAGTAAGAATCATATCGATTCAAAAACACTAAAAACTCAATCTCCTATGAATAGTATTATTCACCATGAATAGTAATTTTAACCTTTGATCGATAAATAGTAACAGTTACCCTAACTGATTACTATTCACATTACCCTAACAAGGTACTATTCACATATCCTAACCGAATTTACATTATTCTACCATAAACTTCGGTTGTGCTCAATTATGATTTTATCATTTTGTCGATTGTTTATTCTTTATTTGATTTCTAATTTAGAGCTCTATTTATGGCAGTACCGATGATTATGTGACGACCAGAGAATTTTAGTAGTGTGACCTAGTTTAATCTAGGGTTTTCTATGAGTTCTGTAAGTAAGAATGTAAAGAAACACTATGGTTGTAATTAGACAAATTATAGTGTTGATAGAAATAAATAAATGTTTTGGAGGAAATTAAAATCTCCAAAAATAAGTAGAGAATAAAGTATATGAGTAAGAAAGTGAATTCAGGCCCAAAATGCTCAAAAAGGAGTAGTTTCGGTATCTGAACAGTATAAAGATAAGAATATGGCAAGTCAAAGTAAGAGCACAGCAAGAAAAGTACAAATATATGTATATAATAATTTGTACTATTTAAAGAGTGAAATAGATGTATTTATATTGTTTAGAATATATTAAAATGTTCTAACAATACTGACGAGTAAGAATTCAGTGTTGGAAAAATTCACTGAGTTAAAACGGGTGAAACGGTGCCAAAACCGGCATTGAAACCCTAACCGGAGCTCAAAAAAGACGGTAAACTTCTGGGATTTATTTTGATCAAACGGAAGCAATTTAAATTGATCCGACTGCACAGAAGACCTCAGGAACACGCCGGGAAGATTTCAGGAAAATTTCGACTCGAACCGGCATCGGTCAAAAAGTAGTCGAATTAATGTGAATAGTAAAAGTCAAAGTCAACTTTCACTTTAGTAATTATGACATCATAAATCCATTTAAGAAATGGAAAGAAATTGGTGTTAGGTAGGATGAATGGCCATGATTTAATTTGCTTTTGATCTAAAGGCCAAGATTTGGCCAAAAATATACCTTTTTAATTTTTGAAAAAGGTGGAAAGTATTAGGCATGAAAGGTGTCAAAATTTCATTGGTTTAGAGCCAAATTAATTGGCTTTCTTCCATGCATAAGTCAGCAAAACTTGGGGGATAAAGGCCGAGACAAAAAATTGAAAGCAAAACATAACAAAAATTTTTCTAAGGCATTTCCATGGTGAGCCGTGGGTGACCAAAGGAGAATTAAGCTATTTCTTCAAGTTTTCTATACAAAAAGTGTGGCAAAACATCACTTGAAGACAAAGGAAGAAAGTGAACAAGGTAACTTCCCTTGGATTGAAATTTTTCTTGGTTTTTCTTCATGAAAACCGTGGGGTGAATAGTGAATTAAGATGGAAAATTTTTGGTTGTTTTTCATTAAGTTGATGATGGGTTTTGTTAAGGGTGTAATGAGGAAGAAAACCATGCAATTGGTTAAAAGAAAAACCAATTTTTGGTTGGTTTTCCAAAGGAAAATCCGTGGGTTACCATTGGTAAGCAATGAGAAATTTGTGTGATTTATGTGTTAACATGCTTTTAACTTATGTTTTGTTAAGAATAAAGCATGAATTTCACTATGGAAAAGCTTGGAAAAATTTTGGTGTCCATTTACTCAAAGTGGCCGTGGGTTTACTTAGGGTTTTGGTGAAAATTTTGCATGTTTCATATGATGTTTGGTTAATTGAAATCATGCATTTTATGATGTGAATAATGAAATTTTTGATTGAAAGCATGAAACAAAAATGATGGCATGTTTTTCACTAATGAGGCCATGGGTTTAAGTGTTTAAAAACCCTAAGAATTTAGTTGAAAAGTACAAGGAAATGGGCTTGAAAAAGTGTTAGAAAAATGGCATTTAATAGCCTAACAAGTGGTTGAAAAGTTTGAGAAACTTTGGTTCGGTTTGGTGGTGAAAACCGAAACCAAAACTAAGGGCAAAATTGTGAAAAAATTTTGTAATGTGGTTAAAAATGTGAAATTGGAATTTGTGAGCTTTTATGTAAAAGTTTGGAAAACTTTTATATAAAATAGGCTTGTGGTATAGTACGTGGCAGGTACATATGGTTCGAGGCGTACCTAACGCCGGAAGCCTTAAAATTACGCCGAAATGCTGCCGAAATTTCGAAAACGGCTTTCGGGGTAAAATAGGAATTAAAAATAAAAGTTTAGGGTCGGGTCGGAAACCCGAGTCCCTAACGGAGAATTGAATAAGGAAAACCTAAGGGGTGGTTCGTGAATAGTAGACCGTCCCCTAAAAATGTAAAATGAGAGTGAAACGGAAAAACCGACCCCGAGGGGGGGCATTTTTGGAAATGAAATAAAGGTCCGAGTCGGGTACGGAAAATCCGAGGCTCGGAGGCCTAGGTCGAGAAAGTCTAGATGAACGTTTTAAATACTAGTAAAACGTCCATTTGAGGCTCCGAAGCGATAGAAAATCACTAAACCGACGTAAGGGTCGGAATAGTGCTTCCCGAGGGTCGGGAAAGTGAAAAGTGGAAATATAATAGAAACGAACCCGGTAATGATTAGAAAAGAGTCAGAAAAGTTCCTGAGGGCCAAAAATGCAGTCTGGATCAATAAAATTCCGTCAGGGGTAAAACTGCAATTTTGCCAAAATATAGGGGCAAAATCGTAATTTTGCAAAAGTTGGGGAAAATTGGGGAAATGATAAATAAAGCCCAAAAAGTTGTAAATAGGTTCTATTTAAGCTTTTTAATGAAAAATAAAAGCTATAAATGGAAATGAAATTAACAGACAAAGTTTGTCTATAGGATCCAAAAATCGACCTACAAGGAGGGCGATCAAAGATCCTAGAGAGAAGAAGAGAAGAGATTGATAAGGTAAGTACAGACATTTAATTGTCTACTCACGAATGGACTTACCATAGAGTTGTGTTATATATATATACACATTTAAGCTATTCAGTTTGTGACATGATACTAACATGTTCACGAGAATAGTAAGCAAGATCAGAAACAGAAAGAGGAATAAGATAAGTCAGATAATAAGACTTAAAAGTTAAGGTTGGCGTACCGGCCTCCCCAGTTGTGAGGTTCCCAGATAGCCTCCACCCCAGAAGTGTGGCGCTGCCTCGTTAATAATGAGGTAGTTTATGGCTTAACTTCCTGCCTCCACCCCAGAAGTGTGGCGTTGCCTCGTTAATAATGAGGTAGTTTATGGCATGACTTACTACCTATAAGGTCAGTAGTCCAGAGATGACCTTAGGGTTGATCGGTGGGTCGCTCCCCTGATCCTCTATTGGTCTGCGCGCACCAGGTACGTCCAACCACGGGCCCACAAGTGAAAGATTAAGCAGATAAAGTAAAGCAAAGAAAAGAAAGAAATAGAATAGAAAGAACAAGCAGTATAGGACTAAAGAAAATAATTGGTCCTAAGTTGACTAACCCTAGAGTGGTGTTTTCAGCTTATTTACTTGTATGTATGTTTGTACTTACTGAGCTTTAGCTCATTAGTCTATTCGTGCTGTAGGTAATAAAGGAAAGCAACCAGCAAGATGAAACAAGAGTAGCGGGCTGGCAGGCAGATCCCAGCGATGTCATGGACGGGTTATGGTTCCGTTTCGCAGAATTCCGCTGTACTCAAGGTGTAAAAGAAAGAAAGTGTAATAGTGAGATATATGTATAAAGACAAGACAAGAGTGTAGTATGTAAAGTAGTGAAACAAGCTTAAAAGTATGTTTCTATTTTTACGTACTTTAAAGTAACAAGACTCCAAAACATATTTTGGGAAAAAGTATTAAGAAGTACGTATATATTTATGTATACACAATTTTCAAGAATTAGCAGTTTCCTCCAGTTAAAGAAAAAAAAAATATATTCCTAGTTTTTCAAGAACAAATCTTTTAAACCCCAAGGAGAAGAAAGCTATAGAAACAAGCAAGCTAAGTAAGACTAAGCAAAGAATAAAGAAAGCAAGCAAGATAAGGTGGACGACCTAAGCTAGAGGGGTCGCCCACAAGAGTTGGTATCAGAGCGAGCGGTTCTACTATCGACCTTCCATGACATCTCAGCATCTGCACCTGCTCAGTCCAAGTAAGTTAATTTTAGATAATCAATATCTAATTTAGCACTAAACCATGTCGCTATTGTTATAGGTCAGACACAGCAACATGGTTCGCACACGAGCTGAGCAAGCTCAAGAAGCAGACTTAGCCGCTGTCCTAGCCAACATACAAGCTCGGCTAGAGGCACAAGAAACACAGAACCAGAGGCTGCAAGAGCTACTGGAACAGAGGAATGGGGCCCAAGCGAATTTCCCTCCACCTCAAGCACCAGTACCGGAGCCACAACCAGCTCCTGAACCAGTAGCACCACCAGTCCGAATGGTACCTGAAGTAGCAATAGGTGCCCGAGCTGGAGCCAACCAGGGATCATTGTATGAACGGTTCCGAAAGATGAAGCCAAAAGAGTTTGAGGGATCTATAGAACCCTTAGAGGCTGAAGAATGGTTAGCGTCATTGCAGACTATTTTTGAGTTTATGGACCTAACAGACCAAGAGAAGGTCCTTTGCGCCTCCTGCATATTAACGAAAGATGCTCGTTATTGGTGGGAGACAGTAAAGATGCGAAGGGACGTTAGAAGGATGACCTGGAATGACTTCCTGGGAGAATTTAACAGGAAGTATTTCAACCTTGACACCCTACAAGCTCAACAAAGAGAGTTCGATGAGCTGAGGCAAGGCGAGATGACAGTGACTGAAGCCTGTCGTAAATTCGACAGATTAGCTCGACTGTGTCCACATTTGGTACCCACAGAAGAAGAGCGGGTACGGAGGATGATCAATATGTTCCGACAAGATATAGCCCTAAATGTGGAAAGTGGCGAGACCCTACCAACCACTGTAGCGGACTGTGTAAGCAGAGCTATGAGGGCCGAGAATCGTCTGAACAGAGTTAAGGAAGAAAGAACAAAAGTCTGGGAGGAGAAGAAGAAAGAAAGAGATCTCGTGAAGCAGACTCAGAAGAACAACCAAGCTGGCCAAAGTAATAAATCTGGTCAAGGAATGAAGCCTGGTCAGAAAAATAACCAGAACCAGCAGAACACCAATAAGCGAAAGGGAAACCCAAATGAAAATTGGGGCCAAAATACTCGCAACACTTAGCAAAGGCAAGGCTTAGAAGGAGTACAGAACCGACAGCCACGCCCAAAATGTGGAAGATTGCACAAGGGCGAGTGCAAGCTGGGGAATACCGTATGCTTTGTTTGTGGTAGAGAAGGCCATTATGCTAGAGTCTGCCCATCCAACCAACAGAACCAGCCGGGATCCTTTCAGTCCCGACAGACGAGCCAGGTCCATGCTATACAAGGATCGCATACTCAACCTGGAGGCCAGGAGAATATACCAAAGACCGAGGCACATCTATTAGCCTACACCAGGGAAGATGTAGAGGCAGGCACCTCGAATGTGGTGACAGGTCAGCTTCTTGTCGCCTAAAGCCCTGCACTTATTTTATTTGACTCCGGTGCATCGCATTCATTTGCCTCACTTAGCTTTGTAGAAAGAGTTAGTCATGCCAAGGATAAAATTGGCCAAGTGTTTAAAACCACCTTACCGTCTGGTGAGGTATTATTATCTGATTACTGGTTACGTCACGTGCCAGTAATTGTTGCTGATAGGGAGTTGTACGTCGACTTAGTCGTCTTAGAGTTAGTCGATTATGACGTTATCCTTGGAATGGATTTCCTTGCAAAATATCAAGCGACCATTGACTGTCGACGACGAAAAGTAGTGTTCCAGTCTGGAGAAAAAGACCAGTTTGAGTATCAAGGGCATTCTCAGAAGCAGTCGAAAATGCTGATCAGTTCCCTGCGGGCAAGAAAGCTGATATCTAGTGGCTGTACTGGATATCTAGCTTATGTCAAGGACACCACCAAGAAGGTAGAACTACAACCGAATGAGGTACCAGTGATCAACGAGTTCGTGGAGGTATTTCCAGAAGAATTACCAGGACTTCCTCCTGATCGAGAGATTACCTTCGAAATCGAGTTGCTGCCAGGAACGTCTCCGATTTCAAAGGCCCCTTACAGAATGGCACCGGCCGAGCTTAAAGAATTACAAGCTCAGCTGAAGGAGTTGTTAGAGAAAGGTTTTATACGGCCTAGTTATTCGCCGTGGGGAGCTCCAGTTCTCTTCGTGAAGAAAAAGGATGGAACCCTCCGAATGTGCATAGATTATCGTGAGCTCAACAAAGTCACGATCAAGAATAAATATCCTCTACCAAGGATCGATGATTTATTCGATCAGCTAAAAGGAGCCACCGTCTTCTCGAAGATTGATCTTCGATCCGGCTATCATCAGTTAAAAATTAAAGAAAGGGACATTCCAAAGACCGCGTTCCGAACACGGTATGGGCACTACGAATTTCTCGTTATGCCTTTTGGATTAACGAATGCACCAGCCGCTTTTATGGATCTGATGAATCGAGTATTCAAGGAATTTTTAGACCAGTTTGTCATTGTGTTTATCGATGACATCCTTATATACTCGAAAGATTGGAAGGAGCATGAGAAGCATCTTCGGATTGTGTTACGCACTCTGAAGGAGCATCAGCTATATGCAAAGTTCTCCAAATGTGAATTTTGGCTAGGTAAGGTCCACTTCTTAGGACATGTCGTTTCCAAAGACGGAATTTCAGTAGACCCAACAAAGATCGAAGCGGTAAGCAAGTGGTCTACTCCAAAGAATGTGACCGAGATCCGGAGTTTTCTCGGATTAGTGGGCTATTATCGGAGATTTGTAGAGGGATTTGCCAGATTAGCTACCCCTCTCACTGCTCTTACACGCAAAGAGAAGAAGTTTGAGTGGACAAAGAAGTGTGAAGAAAGCTTTCAAGAGTTGAAGAATCGGTTGACCAGTGCTCCAATTCTCACAATTCCAAAGGATGAAGGAGACTTCGACATTTATAGCGATGCCTCCAGGACAGGTCTAGGAGCTGTGCTGATGCAGGATGGAAAAGTAATAGCCTATGCATCAAGACAACTCAAAGAGCATGAAAAGAACTATCTGACTCATGATTTGGAGTTAGCAGCCGTCGTATTTGCTTTGAAGATATGGCGACATTACCTATATGGAGTTCGGTGCAGAATTTTCACCGACCACCAGAGTTTAAAGTATTTCTTTACTCAGAAAGAGCTTAACATGAGACAAAGAAGATGGCTGGAGTTGGTAAAAGATTACGATTGTGAGATCTTATATCACCCCGGTAAGGCGAACAGAGTGGCAGACGCATTGAGTCGTAAATCAACGATGCCAGAGCAAATAGCCATCGATAAGCTACCCAAGCCACTTCAACATGAGATCTCCTTGTTGGGAGTAGAGATAATTTCAGGAAAATTAGCAGCAATGCAACTCAAACCAACAATTCTTGAGGAGATTAAAGAGGCTCAAGAGCTAGATGCTGCTTTCAAAAGGCTTAAAGAAGAGGCCTCTAAGAATGACAAGTCAGAGTTCCACCTCTCCAAAGACGGAACTTTACTCTTCCAAGGAAGAATTTGTGTACCAGATGAAGAAGTTTTGAAGAAAAGAATCCTGGCAGAGGCCCATGACACTCCATATTCGGTGCATCCGGGCAGTACGAAAATGTATCAGGATCTAAAGCAGCACTTTTGGTGGAAAAAGATGAAGAATGACATTGTTAAACACATCAGTAGCTGCTTAACATGTCAAAGAGTCAAAGCAGAGCATTAGCGGCCAGCCGAAGAGCTGCAGCCATTAGAGATTCCAGAGTGGAAGTGGGAGCACGTAACCATGGATTTCGTGGTCGGGCTACCCAAGACAAGTGAAGGATTTGACATGATATGGGTAGTGGTGGATCGATTGACCAAATCTGATCACTTTATACTCGTAAAGATGACATACACATTAGAGAAATTCGCAGAATTGTACATTTCCAACATTGTGAGATTACATGGAATACCGACAACAATAGTGTCAGATCGTGACAGTCGGTTTACATTAAAATTCTGGAAAAGTGTACAAGAAGCAATGGGCTCCGAACTAAGATTCAGCACTGCATTTCATCCTCAGACCGACGGACAGTCTGAGCGTACGATCCAAACACTAGAAGATATGCTTCGTGCTTGTATTTTAGATTTCAAGGGAGCCTGGAACAAGAAGCTGCCGTTGATAGAATTCTCCTACAACAACAGCTATCAAGCGTCCATCGGGATGGCTCCTTATGAGGCATTATATGGACGAAAGTGTAGATCTCCCATTCACTGGTATGAACTCAGGGAGAAAGTGTTAGGAAATGCCCTAAGTATTAGAGACATTTTGATGTATTCATTTTGAACTGGATAATAAAATTATACTTAGAGGTTATTCATTACATTGCTATCTGTCCTCGTCTTATTTACATGTTAAAGTAAATGTAAGCAAATATGGCTCACTGACTGCTTGTGTTAAAACTGTTAGAACGTTGCATGCAATGGACTTTTGTATGCAAGAAGACAATGTTCTAAAGTTAGCAGTCTAAACTATGGTCTGTAGTCTATGGGGTTAGACCGAGCATCTAACTCATGTTAAGACTATTATGTTGTCTAAAGCCTTGGAGGGGACGGTCTGTCTTGACTGTCTGGAGCTGGACTCCCAAGTAGAGACATGGATATGTTGCTTGGAGGTGACATATTAGACCGGGACTAAAGCGTGATTGATCTACGTAGTCCGCTATGAGTGGATCAATCTGCTTTTGACGTTCATTATGCAATAACCTTAATCCTGAGTAAATGAACTACTTCATATATATGACTTGTGTACTTTGATGTTCCAATGGCTAAAGCGTCTCAGAGGGTAGTAAGCTTATAGACTGGTTCGTTGGGTGCATGACTTGTATACGATGAAGGGTTTGTTTGCAGATATCGGAATCATAGCTCTGAGGAGTTAAAGGTATCCTCTTAAAGGCATTATACTGAATGTGAAAATGGACAAGGCCTTGGGTCGTCTGCTGGGCGGATGACTTCTTATTCACATATGGTGAATAATCATTTTCTTGATTCGGTAGTATAATGGAACTTTAAGATAGCCTGATCAGTAGGATTAAACGGACTTTGACCTAAGGCTGATCATGGATATCATATGAGGGTTTTGCATATATGACAAGGTCATTGGATGGTAGCTCGTCACAGGCTTACGTAATACGGTATATAATTGGGAGTTCAGTTTCAGGTTTATAGTTGTGTGACTCTGAAATTAGTGATCATATGATTGAGTTGTTCGGTACAGAATGATGATCATATGGAATCACGGGAGCCCGATTATATATGTCCAATCAGTCCCTCTACTAGCTCCACATAATTCCTTAATGTTTGGCAAATTGATTTGTGTATGCTATAGGCTAGTTTATTATGCATGGATGGTGATGACACAGGATTAGGATGGTAGACAAGATTCTCTCCGGTTGGATTCAGATTTTGTTTTGGATAATAGAGTACACAATTATTCGAACTCCAAATAAAGTTGCCATGATTTTATTTGAGATTGGATTGGAGTTGTAGAAAATTATCCATGAGAACAAGAATATGAAACACAACCGTTTTGTGGAATTTGAAATTTGAATTTTAAATTTGAAATTTGAATTTGAAATTTGAATTTGAAATTCGAATTTGAAATTTGAATTTGAAATTTAAATTTGAAATTTGAAATTTGAAATTTGAAATTTGAATTTGAAATTTGAAATTCAAATTTTGAATCACAGTCCAAGTAGGATTCGAATTTGTTGTGGAAAATCCACAAGGTTTGAAATTCGAATTTGAGTTGGATTTGGAGAGGATAATCTTGTTAGAATCCTACTTGAATTTTGAATCCAAATCCCAACAAATAAGGGACGAAATTTTGAGGATAATCCTCATGAAAGATTTCGGATTTTGTGGATAAGATTCAAGGGAATATTCAAGCTTCAATCCTAGTTGAATTTGGTTTCTCTCTCCTCCCAAAAGTGGCCGAAATTTTGGATCCCTAATCCTAGGAAATTCGGTTATTTTTGAATAAGGTTAAGATGAGATTTTGCTTGAGAAATCCTAGTGGAATTTTGATTCTCCCTTATCCTAAAAGTGGCCGAAAATTTGGAGGATTTTCTCCTTGTGAATTTCGGATTTTTTGGTTGGAAAAGGGAGATAAAATTCTAGCTAAAATCTTGTTAAGATTTGGATTGGATTTATCTAGAAAAACCGAATTTAATTGTGGAGATTCTCCCTTGGAAAATTCGGATTTTTTGGGTTTGGATAAGGGAAAATATCTTTTCCTAGTCCAATTCAAATTCAGAGATTCACCTCATGCAGGTCTATAAATAGAGGTCCTGCCACTCCAGTTCTCTCAGACCACAGACTCTCAGGTGAGCAGGCTTATTGTTGCACAGCTCATCGTGACAATAAAGTTCTTTAGAGATCTGGGTGGTCGGAAGAAGACTAGCAGTGCTAGCATACCGATCGAGGTTCAGAGTGCCCACACACTCAGCCATTCGGGAATTGGAGAATAGTAGAGAAGGCTAGTTGGTTGAAGCCTCCGGTCACTCTCCTCCTGTTCATTGGCGTCCTTGAGGTATGAGTTTTAATTGTTGTTGATTTATTGTATATGGCATCATGAGATATTTAATGATCTAAAATTTTTATTGTTCCGCTGCGCCACTCTGATACGTTTTTACCGGTTTATTTTCCTACAATTGGTATCAGAGCCATCTCATGACTATGCCATGTATATAAATTAGACAATTACTTAGTCTTTTTATTTATGTATGGATTTGATATTTAGAGAGTGGCATTCTAGGGTTCCTTTATGTTGTTATCATGTATTATGTATAAAGTATGTGGTTATTTTAATTTTTTTTTTTATAAGCATGCTTGTTTATACCGGTTATGGTTCCTTAGAATTTAGAAAAATTGTATCTAGGAATTTTTTATGTAACCATGGGAGCAGTTTATTAACACTGTGTTTTTCCCATGGATTTTAATTTTTGTCTCTTAGAATTTTATGGATAGAATTTTGTACACCGGAAACGGTATAGGAATTTTTTATGTAATTATTCTTGGAGGAGATTGAAGATTGAAGACCGTAATTTATTTTTCCCAAAAGTTAAATTTAATTTAAAAGTTGAAATTTTGATTGTGTGGAAAATTTCAATTTAATTGGGATTCAAATTAATTTTTGGAGATCCTAAAAGATAAATTGGAATATGGCACGAAAATCGAGACACGACCCCTCGGGATAGGCCGACGGGCCTTGGTGGGGCTGCAGCCCCTGCCCTCGGGCAGGATGGGGCTGCGGCAGCCCCTATGCAGGCAAGCATCACCCACGGCCGCAGGCTTGGCCTGCAGCCGAGGGTGGCGCAGCCTGCCCAAGGCTGGCCGCAGCCTGGGCGTGCAGCCACTGGCTGCAGGCGCTGCCTGCAGCCTGCCGGCTGCTGCGCCCAGCCTGGGCGTGCAGCCTGGTGCTGCAGGCTTGGCCTGCAGCCCGGCAGGCTGCACAAGGGGCGGCCGTGGGCTGCCAGCCCCTCCGGGGTTGGTGGCTGCCCACGGCGGCTGCCGCCTATGGGGGTGGTGGTCCGACGGTCCAAAAATCAGAAAATTTTGATTTTTAAATTTGAGATTTAATTTTAAATCATGTTTAAAAATATGTAATTGAAAATTTGAAATTTTTGAAATTACATATTATTACACATGATGTTTAAAATTGTTTAAAAATTTAAATTTGAAGTTTAAATTTGAAATTCGAATTTGGAATTTGAATTTGAAATTTAAATTTTTGGAGATTTGAATTTTAAATAATTCTTGGGATGAGAAATAAATGGAGAGGCTACATAAAGATGGATACAAGAAGACGGAACAAAATTCAAGACCCAAAGAATGCTTTGGATGGAATTTTGTAATCTTTATTTTCTTTGTTCTAGGATGGAACCATGGCTTGGTTAGTCTGTCAATTATTTTTTCTGTGATATGTCATGGATGTATAAATATGTATTGATGGATGTTTTGTATGCATATTTGATAACATGTCATATAGGATAGGTGAGTGCCGCTCATACTATATTGATCATACATAATTTGTCAAAACTTGCATGTTTTTCAAAATATTGAGTGGGAGAGGGTTTCAAACAAAACCCACGGCCTCCATTGTTGATCCATATGTGAAAGCATGGTAACGCCTCACGTCAGTTCCGACCTGACCACACCCCTCGGTAGGTGTTTACCGCCGCCGGTATACTAGATTGGATCTCCTATGTGGAAAACGTGTTCGGGTGCGATTCTATTCATGACCACCCCTCGGTGGCTTGGTAGGACGTGGATCGGGCTACGTAAACAATGGTTATACACTCAAGACTCGTTTAGTTATTAACCTTCCCTAGAAGCTCTGTTAACTAAACTGGTGGCCAAATAAGCGGTTATTAATATATGTCTTAACCTTGGAGGATTTAAGGTAACATATATTAATTGGACGGGGTCCATGTTCCGGCTATTTGTTCTCATGACCACCCCTCGGTGGCTTGGGGCAATAGGTGCTGAGAATTACCGTTGCAATGCTACATGTTTTTTCAAGTTTCATGTAGGAACATACTTGTATGTTTTATTTGCTAAATTATCTGCATATTTGCTTGGGCTTTGTAATGATGTCTAGTATAATTTTATTTCAGTTCAAAATGTCACCGACACCCCTCATTTCGATACTTACTGAAAATAAGTTGAATGGCGACAATTATAAAGATTGGAAAAGAAATCTATTAATAGTTCTCAGCTGCGAGAGACACAAGTTCGTACTGGACGAACCATGCCCACCTGGGCCCAAACCTGACACACCACTTGAGGAGGTCCCGGTTGCCTATAATCGTTGGAGAGAATCCAATGAAATAGCTCGATGCTACATCCTTGCTAGCATGACGAGTGCTTTACAAAAGCAGCATGAGACTTATCAAGTTGCTGGGGAGATCATGGATAATCTGGAAGACATGTTCGGAGGCCAAGAAAAATTGGCTCGACAGTCCGCTATCACCAGCATTATGAACTCCAAGCAAAAGGCTGGTGCTCCGGTGAAGGACCATATGATCACTCTAATGGGATTCTTCGCTGAAGCTGCCGAGAATGGTGCTGAGTTAGACTACAACACCCAGATCGAGATGGTGTTCAAGACTCTGTCTAAAGATTTTGTGGGGTTTAAGGCCGCATACAATCTGGCGACAAAGGAGTTAGGACTTACCGAGCTCATGAAGCAACTACAGGCTTATGAGCGGATGATCAGGGATGAGGATACAGTCCGACCTAAAGGAGAGGCCAATTTGGCGGAATCTTCCAATCCCTCACGGAAGAGGAAGAGGCCAAATAAGAAGCAAGTGGCTTCCAGTTCTTCTAATCCTCCTGTCTCGGACGGGAAGAAGAAGAAGAAGAACAAGAAGCCAAAGGACCCTAAAAAGTCCAAATGCTTCCACTGTGGGAAGGTAGGTCACTTCAAGAAGGCTTGCCGGGAATTCCTAGCCTCCAAGGGCAAGGAAGGTAAGGAACTTCATTACTTAGAAGCGTGTTTGGTGGAAGAATCGAAAGACACATGGGTCATTGATTCGGGCGCCACTAATCATGTTTGTGTTTCTATGCAGGGGTTCGTGGAAACGAGAAGTCTACATGATAGGAGCCTCTCGTTGCGGACTGGAGATGGTAGCTTTGTGGTGGCTGAGGCAGTGGGAGACGTTCATCTTTATTTTGATCAATTTAGGTTTATTTTATTGAAAGACTGTTTTTATGTTCCTAATTTTAGGAGAAACCTTATATCGGTAGCTTGTTTAATAAAGGATTCTTATTCAGTTTCTTTTAGTAAAAGAGTTGATATTCGTAGAAATAAGTCTTTTATCTGTTCTGGATGGATGGATGGAAACCTATATTTGATCAGACCAAAGATGTACTCACTGCTTGACACTGAATTAATTGATAACTCTAAAAGGTTGAAAGTTTCTCACTCTAACAAGGCGTATCTTTGGCATTTAAGACTTGGTCATATTAATCAGGACAGGATTCAAAGATTGGTGAAAGACGGTCCTCTGGAATCTCTGGAGGAGGTACGACTTCCCCAATGTGAGTCTTGTCTAGAGGGTAAGATGACTAAGAGGTCTTTTGGAGCTAAGGGTACAAGGGCACAGGAGCTCTTAGAAATTGTGCACACTGACGTATGTGGCCCCATGAACGTCACAGCACGAGGAGGGTTCGAGTACTATGTCTCTTTCATAGATGATTACTCGAGGTATGGATATGTGTATCTGATGCACCGCAAGAGCGAAACCTTTGACAAGTTCAAAGAGTATCGTGCGGAAGTGGAAAAGCAATTGGATAAATCCATAAAGACACTTCGATCTGATCGAGGTGGCGAATACCTCTCTGATGAATTTCTAGGACATCTTGTAGAGAACGGGATTTTATCCCAATTGACTGCACCTGGTACTCCACAACAGAATGGTGTAGCCGAAAGGAGAAACAGGACCTTATTGGATATGGTACGGTCCATGATGAGTTACTCAACGCTGCCATTATCATTTTGGGGACATGCTTTACAAACGGCGTGCTATATTCTGAACCAGGTTCCGAGCAAATCAATTCCTAGAACTCCGTATGAATTGTGGCGTGGCAGGAAGCCCTCCCTTGGACATATGAGAATATGGGGCTGCCCGGCACATGTACTGGATGGGGATGCGAAGAAGTTGGAACCAAGATCAGAATTATGCATGTTTGTAGGGTATCCAAAGGGAACTAAAGGAGGTCTGTTCTATAACCCGAAGGAACAAAAGGTCATTGTCTCAACCCATGCGACATTCTTGGAGGAAAGTCACATGAATGACTTTAAGCCTCGAAGCAAAGTGGTGCTAGAGGAGTTATCGGGTGAAAGAACTGCTCCACAGATTTCGGTCTTGGACGCAAGTCCAAGTTCCAGTGAAAGACCTGCAGACGATCAACAATTTAGGGTGCCTCGTCGTAGTGGGAGGGTTTCTAAGAAACCTAATTTCTTTATGTATGATGCTGAGGTATACCAGGCCGAGGCTCATGAGCATGAGGAAGATCCGGTCACATATGATGAAGCTATAAAGGATGTTGATTCTAGATCTTGGAAACAGGCTATGAACAATGAGATGGATTCTATGAAATCCAACTCTGTTTGGGAACTTGTAGATTTGCCGGATGGGATAAAACCCATTGGATGCAAATGGGTCTACAAAAGAAAGAAGGATGCGGAAGGGAGAGTGGAAACTTTCAAAGCTAGACTGGTTACAAAGGGATACACGCAAAAGGCTGGAATCGATTACGAGGAAACCTTTTCGCCTGTTGCTATGCTGAAGTCTATCCGTATTCTTCTGTCCATTGCTGCGGCTCTCGATTACGAGATCTGGCAAATGGATGTCAAGACGGCATTCTTGAATGGCCATCTTGAAGAGTGTATCTATATGATACAGCCCGAAGGGTTCGTAGCAAAAGGCCAGGATAGGAAAGTCTGCAAGTTGCTTAGATCCATTTATGGATTAAAGCAGGCATCCCGCTCATGGAACCAGAGGTTTGATCAAGCGATTAAAACATTTGGTTTTGAGCAGAACGTTGATGAACCTTGTGTTTATAAACGTATTAAGGATGGAAAAGTGGTCTTTCTGATACTCTATGTCGATGATATACTACTCATTGGGAATGATGTAGGGAACTTGTCATCGGTCAAGCTTTGGTTACACCAACAGTTTGACATGAAGGACTTGGGAGAAGCTAATTATGTTCTAGGCATTCGTCTCTTCAGAGATCGAAAGAACAAAATGATAGCGTTATCCCAAGCTTCATACATAGATAAAATAATTGACAAATATGCAATGCTAGAGGCAAAGAAAGGCTCACAACCTTCTATTGCCGGTTTAACTCTTTCATTGGATGACTGTCCCAAGACATCGGAAGAAAGAGAGCGTATGAGTAAGGTCCCTTATGCATCCGCTGTGGGTAGCCTTATGTACGCTATGCTTTGCACTCGCCCGGACATATGTTTTGCAGTAGGTATGGTGAGTCGATATCAAGCGAATCCTGGAACCAAGCACTGGCAAGCAGTAAAGCATATACTCAAGTATCTTAAGAGAACGAGGGATTATATGCTAGTGTATTCTGGAGGGGACCTAACACCCGTAGGATACACGGACTCAGACTTCCAGACTTGTAAGGATTCGAGGAAATCGACATCTGGATCAGTGTTTTTACTCGGAGGAGGCACCATTGTGTGGAGGAGCGTGAAGCAGGGCTGCACAGCTGACTCTACTATGGAGGCTGAGTATGTGGCTGCGGCATCTAAAGAAGCGGTTTGGCTCCGCAAGTTCTTTAGAGACCTTGAGGTCATTCCGGGTGTTGACAAGCCTATCACACTTTACTATGATAATACAGGGGCTATTGCCAACACAAGGGAATCTCGGCACCACAAGAGGACCAAGCACATCGATCGGAGGTATGACATTATTAGAGGGCATGTGGAGACAGGACAAGTGGATGTATGTAAGATCGCGTCCGAGGACAACATCGCTGATCCCTTTACTAAGACTTTGGTAGCTAGAAGCTTTGAGAGGCATGTAGAGGCGATGGGGATGCGTAACATGGCACATCTACTGGCTTAGGGCAAGTGGGAGATTGTTAGGAAATGCCCTAAGTATTAGAGACATTTTGATGTATTCATTTTGAACTGGATAATAAAATTATACTTAGAGGTTATTCATTACATTGCTATCTGTCCTCGTCTTATTTACATGTTAAAGTAAATGTAAGCAAATATGGCTCACTGACTGCTTGTGTTAAAACTGTTAGAACGTTGCATGCAATGGACTTTTGTATGCAAGAAGACAATGTTCTAAAGTTAGCAGTCTAAACTATGGTCTGTAGTCTATGGGGTTAGACCGAGCATCTAACTCATGTTAAGACTATTATGTTGTCTAAAGCCTTGGAGGGGACGGTCTGTCTTGACTGTCTGGAGCTGGACTCCCAAGTAGAGACATGGATATGTTGCTTGGAGGTGACATATTAGACCGGGACTAAAGCGTGATTGATCTACGTAGTCCGCTATGAGTGGATCAATCTGCTTTTGACGTTCATTGTGCAATAACCTTAATCCTGAGTAAATGAACTACTTCATGTATATGACTTGTGTACTTTGATGTTCCAATGGCTAAAGCGTCTCAGAGGGTAGTAAGCTTATAGACCGGTTCGTTGGGTGCATGACTTGTATACGATGAAGGGTTTGTTTGCAGATATCGGAATCATAGCTCTGAGGAGTTAAAGGTATCCTCTTAAAGGCATTATACTGAATGTGAAAATGGACAAGGCCTTGGGTCGTCTGCTGGGCGGATGACTTCTTATTCACATATGGTGAATAATCATTTTCTTGATTCGGTAGTATAATGGAACTTTAAGATAGCCTGATCAGTAGGATTAAACGGACTTTGACCTAAGGCTGATCATGGATATCATATGAGGGTTTTGCACATATGACAAGGTCATTGGATGGTAGCTCGTCACAGGCTTACGTAATACGGTATATAATTGGGAGTTCAGTTTCAGGTTTATAGTGGTGTGACTCTGAAATTAGTGATCATATGATTGAGTTGTTCGGTACAGAATGATGATCATATGGAATCACGGGAGCCCGATTATATATGTCCAATCAGTCCCTCTACTAGCTCCACATAATTCCTTAATGTTTGGCAAATTGATTTGTGTATGCTATAGGCTAGTTTATTATGCATGGATGGTGATGACACAGGATTAGGATGGTAGACAAGATTCTCTCCGGTTGGATTCAGATTTTGTTTTGGATAATAGAGTACACAATTATTCGAACTCCAAATAAAGTTGCCATGATTTTATTTGAGATTGGATTGGAGTTGTAGAAAATTATCCATGAGAACAAGAATATGAAACACAACCGTTTTGTGGAATTTGAAATTTGAATTTTAAATTTGAAATTTGAATTTGAAATTTGAATTTGAAATTCGAATTTGAAATTTGAATTTGAAATTTAAATTTGAAATTTGAAATTTGAAATTTGAAATTTGAATTTGAAATTTGAAATTCAAATTTTGAATCACAGTCCAAGTAGGATTCGAATTTGTTGTGGAAAATCCACAAGGTTTGAAATTCGAATTTGAGTTGGATTTGGAGAGGATAATCTTGTTAGAATCCTACTTGAATTTTGAATCCAAATCCCAACAAATAAGGGACGAAATTTTGAGGATAATCCACATGAAAGATTTCGGATTTTGTGGATAAGATTCAAGGGAATATTCAAACTTCAATCCTAGTTGAATTTGGTTTCTCTCTCCTCCCAAAAGTGGCCGAAATTTTGGATCCCTAATCCTAGGAAATTCGGTTATTTTTGAATAAGGTTAAGATGAGATTTTGCTTGAGAAATCCTAGTGGAATTTTGATTCTCCCTTATCCTAAAAGTGGCCGAAAATTTGGAGGATTTTCTCCTTGTGAATTTCGGATTTTTTGGTTGGAAAAGGGAGATAAAATTCTAGCTAAAATCTTGTTAAGATTTGGATTGGATTTATCTAGAAAAACCGAATTTAATTGTGGAGATTCTCCCTTGGAAAATTCGGATTTTTTGGGTTTGGATAAGGGAAAATATCTTTTCCTAGTCCAATTCAAATTCAGAGATTCACCTCATGCAGGTCTATAAATAGAGGTCCTGCCACTCCAGTTCTCTCAGACCACAGACTCTCAGGTGAGCAGGCTTATTGTTGCACAGCTCATCGTGACAATAAAGTTCTTTAGAGATCTGGGTGGTCGGAAGAAGACTAGCAGTGCTAGCATACCGATCGAGGTTCAGAGTGCCCACACACTCAGCCATTCGGGAATTGGAGAATAGTAGAGAAGGCTAGTTGGTTGAAGCCTCCGGTTACTCTCCTCCTGTTCATTGGCGTCCTTGAGGTATGAGTTTTAATTGTTGTTGATTTATTGTATATGGCATCATGAGATATTTAACGATCTAAAATTTTTATTGTTCCGCTGCGCCACTCTGATACGTTTTTACCGGTTTATTTTCCTACAGAAAGAACTTCATAAAACCGAGTTTATCCAAGAAACGATAGACGCGGTCCAAAAGATTCAGCAGAGAATGAAAACTGCACAAACTCGTCAAAAAAGCTACGCAGATAAAAGACGAAGATTCCTAGAGTTTAACGAGGGTGACTTCGTATTCTTAAAAGTAGCACCAATGAAAGGTGTCATGCGTTTTGGAAAGAAAGGAAAGCTGAGCCCAAGATACATAGGACCTTTCCCAATTATTAGCCGGGTTGGGAAAGTAGCCTATAAGATAGCTTTGCCACTGGAATTATCTTCAGTGCATAATGTCTTTCATGTATCCATGCTAAGAAAGTATATCTCGGACCCTTCACATGTCCTAGATTATGAGCCGATCCAAGTTCGAGAGGATCTCTCTTACGAAGAGCAACCAGTGCAACTACTTGCTCGAGAAGAGAAGATATTAAGAAATAAAAGCATCCCGCTGGTCAAAGTTCTATGGAAAAATCATAATATAGAAGAGGCTACGTGGGAAAGAGAAGATGAGATAAGAGCCAAGTATCCCCACCTGTTCTGATTTTCGAGGACGAAAATTTTTAAGGAGGGGTGAATGTGACGACCAGAGAATTTTAGTGGTGTGACCTAGTTTAATCTAGGGTTTTCTATGAGTTCTGTAAGTAAGAATGTAAAGAAACACTATGGTTGTAATTAGACAAATTATAGTGTTGATAGAAATAAATAAATGTTTTGGAGGAAATTAAAATCTCCAAAAATAAGTAGAGAATAAAGTATATGAGTAAGAAAGTGAATTCAGGCCCAAAACGCTCAAAAAGGAGTAGTTTCAGTATCTGAACAGTATAAAGATAAGAATATGGCAAGTCAAAGTAAGAGCACAGCAAGAAAAGTACAAATATATGTATATAATAATTTGTACTATTTAAAGAGTGAAATAGATGTATTTATATTGTTTAGAATATATTAAAATGTTCTAACAATACTGACGAGTAAGAATTCAGTGTTGAAAAAATTCACTGAGTTAAAACGGGTGAAACGGTGCCAAAACCGGCATTGAAACCCTAACCGGAGCTCAAAAAAGACGGTAAACTTCCGGGATTTATTTTGATCAAACGGAAGCAATTTAAATTGATCCGACTGCACAGAAGACCTCAGGAACACGCCGGGAAGATTTCAGGAAAATTTCGGCTCGAACCGGCATCGGTCAAAAAGTAGTCGAATTAATGTGAATAGTGAAAGTCAAAGTCAACTTTCACTTTAGTAATTATGACATCATAAATCCATTTAAGAAATGGAAAGAAATTGGTGTTAGGTAGGATGAATGGCCATGATTTAATTTGCTTTTGATCTAAAGGCCAAGATTTGGCCAAAAATATACCTTTTTAATTTTTGAAAAAGGTGGAAAGTATTAGGCATGAAAGGTGTCAAAATTTCATTGGTTTAGAGCCAAATTAATTGGCTTTCTTCCATGCATAAGTCGGCAAAACTTGGGGGATAAAGGCCGAGACAAAAAATTGAAAGCAAAACATAACAAAAATTTTTCTAAGGCATTTCCATGGTGAGCCGTGGGTGACCAAAGGAGAATTAAGCTATTTCTTCAAGTTTTCTGTACAAAAAGTGTGGAAAAACATCACTTGAAGACAAAGGAAGAAAGTGAACAAGGTAACTTCCCTTGGATTGAAATTTTTCTTGGTTTTTCTTCATGAAAACCGTGGGGTGAATAGTGAATTAAGATGGAAAATTTTTGGTTGTTTTTCATTAAGTTGATGATGGGTTTTGTTAAGGGTGTAATGAGGAAGAAAACCATGCAATTGGTTAAAAGAAAAACCAATTTTTGGTTGGTTTTCCAAAGGAAAATCCGTGGGTTACCATTGGTAAGCAATGAGAAATTTGTGTGATTTATGTGTTAACATGCTTTTAACTTATGTTTTGTTAAGAATAAAGCATGAATTTCACTATGGAAAAGCTTGGAAAAATTTTGGTGTCCATTTACTCAAAGTGGCCGTGGGTTTACTTAGGGTTTTGGTGAAAATTTTGCATGTTTCATATGATGTTTGGTTAATTGAAATCATGCATTTTATGATGTGAATAATGAAATTTTTGATTGAAAGCATGAAACAAAAATGATGGCATGTTTTTCACTAATGAGGCCGTGGGTTTAAGTGTTTAAAAACCCTAAGAATTTAGTTGAAAAGTACAAGGAAATGGGCTTGAAAAAGTGTTAGAAAAATGGCATTTAATAGCCTAACAAGTGGTTGAAAAGTTTGAGAAACTTTGGTTCGGTTTGGTGGTGAAAACCGAAACCAAAACTAAGGGCAAAATTGTGAAAAAATTTTGTAATGTGGTTAAAAATGTGAAATTGGAATTTGTGAGCTTTTATGTAAAAGTTTGGAAAACTTTTACATAAAATAGGCTTGTGGTATAGTACGTGGTAGGTACATATGGTTCGAGGCGTACCTAACGCCGGAAGCCTTAAAATTACGCCGAAATGCTGCCGAAATTTCGAAAACGGATTTCGGGGTAAAATAGGAATTAAAAATAAAAGTTTAGGGTCGGGTCGGAAACCCGAGTCCCTAACGGAGAATTGAATAAGGAAAACCTAAGGGGTGGCTCGTGAATAGTAGACCGTCCCCTAAAAATGTAAAATGAGAGTGAAACGGAAAAACCGACCCCGAGGGGGGGCATTTTTGGAAATGAAATAAAGGTCCGAGTCGGGTACGGAAAATCCGAGGCTCGGAGGCCTAGGTCGAGAAAGTCTAGATGAACGTTTTAAATACTAGTAAAACGTCCATTTGAGGCTCCGAAGCGATAGAAAATCACTAAACCGACGTAAGGGTCGGAATAGTGCTTCCCGAGGGTCGGGAAAGTGAAAAGTGGAAATATAATAGAAACGAACCCGGTAATGATTAGAAAAGAGTCAGAAAAGTTCCTGAGGGCCAAAAATGCAGTTTGGATCAATAAAATTCCGTCAGGGGTAAAACTGCAATTTTGCCAAAATATAGGGGCAAAATCGTAATTTTGCAAAAGTTGGGGAAAATTGGAGAAATGATAAATAAAGCCCAAAAAGTTGTAAATAGGTTCTATTTAAGCTTTTTAATGAAAAATAAAAGCTATAAATGGAAATGAAATTAACAGACAAAGTTTGTCTATAGGATCCAAAAATCGACCTACAAGGAGGGCGATCAAAGATCCTAGAGAGAAGAAGAGAAGAGATTGATAAGGTAAGTACAGACATTTAATTGTCTACTCACGAATGGACTTACCATAGAGTTGTGTTATATATATATACACATTTAAGCTATTCAGTTTGTGACATGATACTAACATGTTCACGAGAATAGTAAGCAAGATCAGAAACAGAAAGAGGAATAAGATAAGTCAGATAATAAGACTTAAAAGTTAAGGTTGGCGTACCGGCCTCCCCAGTTGTGAGGTTCCCAGATAGCCTCCACCCCAGAAGTGTGGCGCTGCCTCGTTAATAATGAGGTAGTTTATGGCTTAACTTCCTGCCTCCACCCCAGAAGTGTGGCGCTGCCTCGTTAATAATGAGGTAGTTTATGGCATGACTTACTACCTATAAGGTCAGTAGTCCAGAGATGACCTTAGGGTTGATCGGTGGGTCGCTCCCCTGATCCTCTATTGGTCTGCGCGCACCAGGTACGTCCAACCACGGGCCCACAAGTGAAAGATTAAGCAGATAAAGTAAAGCAAAGAAAAGAAAGAAATAGAATAGAAAGAACAAGCAGTATAGGACTAAAGAAAATAATTGGTCCTAAGTTGACTAACCCTAGAGTGGTGTTTTCAGCTTATTTACTTGTATGTATGTTTGTACTTACTGAGCTTTAGCTCATTAGTCTATTCGTGCTGTAGGTAATAAAGGAAAGCAACCAGCAAGATGAAACAAGAGTAGCGGGCTGGCAGGCAGATCCCAGCGATGTCATGGACGGGTTATGGTTCCGTTTCGCAGAATTCCGCTGTACTCAAGGTGTAAAAGAAAGAAAGTGTAATAGTGAGATATATGTATAAAGACAAGACAAGAGTGTAGTATGTAAAGTAGTGAAACAAGCTTAAAAGTATGTTTCTATTTTTACGTACTTTAAAGTAACAAGACTCCAAAACATATTTTGGGAAAAAGTATTAAGAAGTACGTATATATTTATGTATACACAATTTTCAAGAATTAGCAGTTTCCTCCAGTTAAAGAAAAAAAAAATATATTCCTAGTTTTTCAAGAACAAATCTTTTAAACCCCAAGGAGAAGAAAGCTATAGAAACAAGCAAGCTAAGTAAGACTAAGCAAAGAATAAAGAAAGCAAGCAAGATAAGGTGGACGACCTAAGCTAGAGGGGTCGCCCACAGGAGTACCTGTATTATTTGTAAAGAAGAATGATGGAACAATAAGGATGTGCATCGACCACCGGAGCTAAACAAGATTACGATCAAGAATAAGTATCCATTGCCACGTATTGACGATTTGTTTGATCAGCTCCGAGATACGATAGTATTTTCCAAGATTGACCTACATTTAGGGTACCACCAGCTGTGAATTAGGAGTGAGGATATAACGAAGACAACCTTCCGAATGCGATACGGACATTACGAGTTCCTCGTTATGTCATTTGGACTCACTAACGCACCAACAGACTTTATGGACTTGATGAACCAAGTATTCGATGAGTATTTGGATAAGTTTTTCATTGTATTTATTGATGACATACTGATATACTGCAAGATGAAGGAGGAGCATACAGAGCATCTAAGGACAGTATTGCGTGTGTTAAAAGAGCATCAGCTATTCGCCAAGTTCTCCAAGTGCGAGTTTTGGCTGGAAAAGGTGCATTTTCTATAACATGTAGTCTCCAAGGAAGGTGTATCCATGGACCCGGCAAAGATTGAGATAGTAAGTGCATGGTCAGCTCTGAAGAACGTAACTGAGATACACAGCTTTTTGGGGTTAATAGGGTATTACCGGTGCTTTGTCGAAGGCTTTTTAAAGCTAGCAACCCCACTCACAGTGCTTACCAAGAAAGAAAAGAAGTTCGAGTGGACTGACAAATGTGAGCAGAGATTTCAAGAGCTAAAACGGAGACTCACGCACACTCTAGTTCTAACCATCCAGGATGTTGGTCAGGGAAACTTTGTAATTTTTAGTAATGCATCCAAGACTGGATTTGGAGCTGTGTTGATGCAGAACAGTAAGGTAGTTGCATATGCCTCGCAACAGCTGAAGGAGCACGAAAGGAACTAACCTACACACGACTTAGAGCTAGCCGCAGTGGTTTTTGTGCTGAAGATATGGAGACACTACCTCTACGAAGTCAAGTGTGAAATCTACACAGACCACAAGAGCCTTAAATACATTTTCACGCAGAAAGAGTTAAACATGAGGCAACGTAGATGGCTCGAGCTGGTGAAAAACTATGACTGCGAGATCTTATATCACCTAGGAAAGGCCAATAAAGTGGCCAATATGCTGAGTTGGAGGCACTCCATGTCACTTATGGCCATCAGTACCTTGTCAAGAGCTTTACAGAAGGATCTGTGTAGCAGTGAGATCGAGATACTGTCAGGGAAATTATCCGAAATGACTCTCTAGCCGACACTCCTAGACAAGATCAAGGCTGGCTAAGAGCTCGATTCATCCCTAGTCAAGCCAAGGAATGAGGCTAAGGAGGGTAAAAACTTAGATTTTAAGGTCTCAGAGGACGGCATAATCTGTTACAAGGGCAGAGTGTGTGTGTCGAAGGGGAAGTGCTCAGAAAACAAATCCTCTTAGAGGCTCACGAGACACCGTATTCCCTACATCCAGGAGCTAATAAGTTGTATAAGGACCTAAAGGGAAGTTTTTGGTGGCCTGGAATGAAGAATGACGTAGCAAAATTTGATGCCAAATTCCTTACGTGTTAGAAAGTTAAGGCCGAACATCAGCGTCCAGTAGGAGAATTATAGAAAATCAAACTACCCGAGTAGAAATGGGATTAGATTACAATGGATTTCATTGTCAGACTATAAGGACATCTAGCGACAACGACATAATCTAGGTGATTGTAGATCGATTAACAAAATCAGCAAGATTCCTAGCCATAAAGATCAGCTACTTGGTGGAACGACTAGCAGAAATTTACGTGGCTCAGATCATAAGGTTACACGGAATGCCGAAATCAATTATCTCAGATCGTGACAAACGCTTACCTCCAGATTTTGGCAAAGCATACAGGCTGCATTAGGATCCAAGTTGAAGTTTAGCATGGCCTTCTACCCTCAGACCGACGGTCAGTCTGAGAGGACCATACAGACACTGAAGGATATGCTGAGAGCATATGTCTTAGACTTCAAGGGAAACTGGGATTAGAAACTACCATTGATCGAGTTCTCGTACAACAACAGCTACCATTCCTTGATAGGGATGGCACCATATGAGGCACTCTACGGAAGAAAGTGAAGATCCCCAATTCACTGGCACGAGACCGGAGAGAAACATCTAACCAACACAGACTTCATTAAGGATACAACAGCTGACATGAAGCTGATCAGAGAAAGATTGGATATAGCACACAGTCGCCAGAAGAGCTATGCAGACAAACACCGTAGACCTCTCGAGTTTCAAGGGGGAGACTCGGTCTTTCTCAAGGTGGCACCCATGAAGGGAGTGATGCGCTTTGGAAATAAAGGTAAGCTCAGTCCTAGGTACATAGCACCCTTCGAGATAGTTGAGAAAGTCAGGAACGTAGCATATAGATTAACACTTCCTCCCAAATTAGCTTCAGTACATAACGTCTTCCATGTATCCATGCTGAAAAAGTACGTGCCAGATAGCTCACATATCCCAAGCCAAGAACCCATTGAAGTTCACGCCGATTTGACCTAGGAGGAAAAACCCATACAAATCCTAGCCAGAGAGGAGAAAGTGCTCAGAAATAAGGTTATACTATTAGTAAAAGTTTTGTGGTAGAACCACAACATAGAAGAGGCTACGTGGGAATGGGAAGAGGACATGAAGAGAGACTTCCCAGATTTGTTCTAATTTTTGAGGATGAAAATTTTGTAAAGGGGGTAGGTTGGGATGACCGCCCTGTACATGTAAACTCCATTACCGTGTAATGAGTAATTAAGTTAATAAATGTAGAGTGAATTGCCAGTTGAATGAATTAGAAGAGTACGAAATCGTTTAATCATTATTCATGCAGTGGAAAGGGGCTACCGATAAGTACAATCGGTCTGCCTCGTAACACGTGAAATATGCATGTGAGACATGCAGTATCGAGAAAACGACCCAGACGGCCATATCTTGACACAAAACTGATGAAATAGTCGTCAGCACTCTCTAACCGGCCATCTGAGTGAAATAGTGAAATTCCACATGATAAATATATCGTATCGAGGAAATAGTCGAGATGACGTTTTCTTGACCTAAAACTAGTATATTTATAGTCAGCGGGCCCAAATTAGTCAATTGGACATGAAATACGAGGTTTCATCAGAGAGATATGCAATGTCAGGAAAGGGGTCAAGATGACCTATTCTTAGCCCGAAACTGATATATTTAGATTCAGAACGCCAAAACTGGTCAATCTAGCATAAAAGGTGACTTCCGGATCGGAATCACACAGATACTGAAAAGTGGTCCAGACGACCTCAAATAGACATAAAACTACTAAAAATGGATTCAACATATCCAAATTAGGGAGGATAGCCTGTGTCTGACATTTCATGGAAAAAAGTTATACTATGCGTATGCAGTGTCGGTACAGTATAAGACACAACCACAGTGTAAGAAATGAGTAGTGAATAGTGATTGAGTAGGTTCATAGGCTTTTCAACCCAACTAAGAATGTTTAGAAATGTCTAGAATGAAAATTGAAACCTGTAGACACAATTTCGGTTGAAATCTGGAAAACTGCCGAAAAACAACCAATACTGAAAAGGAAAGATTTAGACTGCATCAAGAGCTTTCACAGATGAATTTTCACCCTAGAAAACCATGCACATGTAGTCAATTTTTATCCAATTTTCAGCCAAACATAGCCTCAAGAATTAAGCCCACATGCTTATGACAAATGGAATTAAAATAAGCAAAAGTTATGACACAACACTATTCCTTTCTCATGCTATTTAATGCACTTCATTAATGCAACCTTGGCCAATATTTTTTCTAATTTTCCTAGCTGAAACCCACGGATTTTCCAGCCCCTAAATGCAAATAAAAACTTGTCCCAAGATGGTCAATGAAGGCTAGGTTAGGGTGAATAAAAAATTGCTAAAGTAAGAACCAAGGACTAGTACTTTATCAACTCAATTAATGCAACTTTTGGCTCCCTCTTCCCTATGGTGTTCGAACACTTGATGGGCTACACACACACAGATTTTGTCCCCAATTTAGCCAAGTTTTGGCTTAATTAAGTTGGCTTAAACTTAGTTAACGTTGCTTAGACTTTGCCTATAAATATGTGCACACACCCTTGCCTTCCACTTCTTTTTTTTTTTAGCACCAAAAAGCTCCCAACCAAAGCATTTCTTTCCTTCTTTCTTCAGCCAAAAATCCACCACTTCTAGCCTCCTAAACACAAAAATTTCTTCATCAAAAATCGACACCAAGGCTTGCTCACAAAGGTGCTTAGTATTACACATCTCAAGGCTCATTTTGGTAAGGTCCTAGAACCGAAATTCTTGGTGATTTTAGTTTTGTTGTGACTTGATAATAAGAAAAGCCTTGTGTTTTCCTTCATAGTACAAAGTCGTTCCCTCCTCCTCTTGGTCCCCACGGGTTGGTCGTGATCATCAACCCCTCGCTTGGCTCGGTTTGTGCTAGTTCCAAGCACACTAAGGTATAAATAAAAAAACCTTACCTTTTTATGGTTAGTTGTTTCTAAGTTTTGATCAAGAGATTTATGTGTATTTGTTTATGCAAATGGATTGTAATAAGTTTATTTTGAGCCCTTAGTTTTCCATTTTTAAGTTTGTGGTTATGTGATTGTGTTTACATATTTTTATGAATGGTTTGTGAATGTGTGTGACCTTGGACGTTTTTAAGGTAACTGGACACCAAATCTGTCCAGTTTTAGGGCCACAGTTTTGGCTAGTTTTCGATGGGATACAATATATTTTTAAGGATTTGAAGTTCTATGAAAATTTTGTTACGAGCGTTTTTACATCAAATAAGCCTTGGCCAAAAATGATTCTAAGATAGGATTTTGGAACATTTTTCAGCCGGAGGTCAAAACTGGGGCCAAAATCATGATTTACAGGGATAGGCTCGGGTTTTTGTAAAACTGACTTTTTTAGAGGCTGAACCGGACTTCAGTCAAAACATGAAAGTTTTAGATCACATCAAAACCTTGAGAATGACACATGCGAGCTTCAAAAAATTGGCCGTTTTGGACCTCAAACAGACACGTTTTTAAAAGTGTGCAAACTGGGAATTTTTGTAAAAACAGTACATGAAAATTGGCCATGTATTTTAGGGATTTTGGACCCCTTAGAAGGCAAACCAGCTCCGAGACATTCACAGAAGTTATTCATCTCGTTGAGGACAAAAATTTTCATGTTCGCCAATTTCATAAATTAAACCAGTTCGAGTGAGATTTAAATGGTTTTCCGAAAAAAAAGGGGTTCAAAAACCCCCTTAACAAATGAACACCAAAATGTGTTCTCCGTTTTAAAATGAAAAACAATTTTTATAAAAACGCCCCCACCTTCCAACGGGGTGGTATGGGGATGATTTTAAAGGACATTTATTACCCTAAAATTTTACAAAGGTTTTAGAACATTTTCTTGAAATGGCAATGGTAGCCCGATTGGCTACTACACTAATGCACCAAGTAACCGGATACATGACTAGCCCAACTAGTCTTGAGGCCCAACGTGAGCTAACCGGTTAGTGGATTAACCGATTAACCAATTTGATACACTAGGTAACCCGATAGGTTACACAGACCATACACAAGGTAACCCGATAGGTTACATAGTCCAATATGCAATGTAGCCTGGTAGGTTACACAGTTAACGACACATGAGGTAACCGGTTAGTAGACTAGTCGGTCAACCAGTCAAAGATCGAGTTTAAATGAGATGGTGAGAAACGGTGACTAATTTGTCAAATAGGCAAAGTAATCAAACACGATTAGAATTCTATCCCCAAATTCCCAAGTAGAATAATTTAGTACCGACGGGGCATCGGTACCATATAACAATTCATAGTCACTAATGACCACGGTGACTTAAGAGCAAATATTAACGGTAATGTATTATGGTTACAGGTTGTCACCTATAATTTGCATCGTGGCAAAGTGCGAACTGTTGGTGAACAAGTAAGTACAACTCCGCCTACAGTATGAACAGAAATGAGTTTAAATGGTTGTTTAACCTATGTTAAAGTATGCCATATTATATGTTGGTTGCATGACATATAGGGGTTCATAATCACACAGAATAATGAACATTATAAGTTAAGCGCCGATACATCCCCATCAGGGCATAATGGAGGATAAGCCCAATTGAGCATAGGGCACATGGTTATTAGTACTAATAATCCACAATTGGGTAATCAGATTAAGGGTGTCAATCTAATGGACTCCGTTGGGTCCGCAAGGAAGGCAAGCATAAAGATAACAGGTCAAGTCGAGCCTATGATCATGATGAATACGATGATTCGCGCACAATAGTACTGACACCAGGGCCCTTCAAATAAGACAAGATTAAGAATAAATGAAGCATAATTTGAGTGTAATCGGTTCGTGCATTGATCATGTTATACTTTAATCTCTGTATTGTATGTTCTTAGTTGCATGATATGATACATGATGTGACTGAATGGGATGCTTTTTGTTATATGCTATATAATAAATATTCTAGTGAGGTTGTGATATAACTGTTAGTTTTAATTTTGCCCTGAGTATGGCATGCATATTTTGCGGATGAATATGTTGTACTTGCTGAGCGTAAAGCTCACCGTGTGTGTTCATGCTGTAGGTAAGAAACCCGCAAGCTAAACACTGCTAGGCGATGACGGCGACAGGGTGAATGTGAGGGTGAGGTTATGGATACCACCGCTAGAGTATACTTCCGCAAGTTATTTTGAAAGTCTATTTTATGAATAGTAATTTAACAGTTTGGCATTTTGTGTATGTATATGTTAAGCCAAATTGTACCAAGACCTTTGTATGGTTATAAGTATAAGTAAGTAGTACGTAATTGGTAAACACTCCTTTCAAAAAAAAAATTTTTTTTTTCCTAAATTTTGGGCATCTACAAGTAATAGTGTTCCAACGAGATAAGTCAAGATAAGTAGTCTTTTAGTAGAGGTCTATGCCATTAGGGCATGGGTCCTCACATACACGGACCATCAGAGTCTCAAATACATTTCCACGCAGAAGGAGCTTAATATGAGGTAACGAAGATGGCTGGAACTGGTTAAGGATTATGACTGTGAAATTTCTTACCATCCAGGGAAAGCTAATAAGGTGGCTGATGCACTGAGTAGAAAGCATACCTCGTTACTTATGACTATCCATGCCTTGTCAGAAGCACTACAAGATGAGCTACGGAGCAGTGAGATTGAGATGTTAACAGGGAGGTTGTCCGAAATGACACTCCAGTCGACGCTCCTAAAAGAAATTAAAACCAGCCAAGACCTCGATTCATCCCTGGACAAGCTTGAAAAGGAGGCAGTGGAGGACCAAAATTTAGAGTTTCAAGTCTCCAAGGATGGCACACTCTACTTCAGAGATAGAGTATGTGTTCCAACGGATGAGGAACTTAGGAAGCAGACCCTGTCAGAAGCGCATGACATGCCGTACTCGGTACATCCAGGAGCAAAAAAGATGTACCAGGGCTTAAAAGAAAGTTTTTGGTGGTCAAATATAAAGAATGACGTTGTCGAGTTCGTAGCAACGTGCCTCACCTGCCAGAAAATTAAAGCAGGACATCAGCAACCGGGAGGAGAACTGTAGAAGATCGAGCTACCAGAGTGGAAATGGGAGCAAATTACCATGGATTTCGTGGGCGGATAGCCCAGAACATCAAGCAGAAACAATGCCATTTGGGTAATTGTGAACCGACTAACGAAATAAGCTCGATTTTTAGCCACGAAGTTGAGCTACTCGGTAGAAAGGTTAGCAGAAATGTACATCGCTCAAATAGTAAGACTGCACAAAGTACCTAAATTGATCATCTTATATCGTGATGGATGCTTCACTTCAAGGTTTTGGCAGAGCGTTCAAGCCACAATGGGAACTAAATTGAAGTTTAGCACCGCCTTGCATCCTCAGATTGACGGCCAATCTGAGAGAACTATTCAGACTTTAGAAGATATGTTGAGAGCGTGTGTCTTAGACTTCAAGGGAAATTAGGATCAAAAGCTGCCTTTGATAGAATTCTCATACAATAATAGCTATCATTCCTGGATTGAGATGGCTCCGTACGAGGTATTCTACGGAAGAAGATGTCGATCTCTGGTTCACTTGCATGAAATCAGAGAAAAATAGCTCATCAGCACCAACTTCGTCAAGGATACCATGGCAAACGTAAAGCTTATGAAAGAGAGGCTGTATACAGCACATAGCTGCCAGAAGAGTTACGCAGATAAACGATGAAGACCTCTCGAATTTCAAGAAGAAGATTTAGTTTTCCTCAAGGTGGGACCCATGAAAGGGGTGATGCGCTTGGGAAGAAAGGGAAACTTAGTCCTAGATATATAGGACCCTTTGAGATCATCGAAAGGGTCAGGAAGATAGCCTACCGATTAGCGCTTCCTCCCGAATTAGCTTCCGTACACAATGTCTTCCATGTCTCGATGTTGAAGAAGTACATATCGAATAGTTCCCACATACTAAGCCAAGAGCTAATTGAAGTGCACGCTGATCTAACGTACAAAGAAAAACCTATGCAAATTTTAGCCAAAGAGAATAAAGTTCTTAGGAATAAAGTGATTCCACTTGTAAAAGTATTATGGCAGAAAAATAACTTCGAAGAAGCTACATGGGAATGGGAAGAGGATATGAGGAGAGACTTCTCAGATTTATTCTAATTTTTGAGGATGAAAATTTTGTAAGGGGGATAGGTTATAAGGACCCCTAATTCATGTAACCTAAATTCTATATAATGAGAAATTAAGCAATGAATTTAGGTTAGTTTGATGGCTTTTAGTGTAAATTTGATGAACACGGTCTGGTACACGACTATGTAATTATGTACCGATCGGACTGTTTACTTGTGAAAGGTCGTATAGTGTGACATGGTCAGGTACACGGCCATGTAAATGGCCGTGTACCACTTGGGTTAATGAACATGTAAAAGGTCATGTTTTGAAATAGGGCCGTGTTGAAGAATTTGAACTAGTACATGCCCGTGTTTGGGGTGTACACGCCTGTGTTGCCTTATACATGCCCGTGTAAGAGGCCGTGTTAAAGGCCGTGTAATGGGCAGAATGCCATTACACAGACCCTCAAAATGCATGAAACCTAATTACTATGTAATGAGTAATTAAGGTGGAAAAATACAGTATATTTTCCAGTTGAATAGATTAAACAGATACAGTACTATTTAAGTACTATTCATGTAATGAAATGGGTGATCGACAGCGAACCCAGTCTACCCTATTATGTGCATGAATATGTGAGACACACAGTGTCAGAAAACTGGTCCGGACGACCATTTCTTGATACAAGACAAGTGAACAGATCACCAAAACGCTCGGACCGAAAATCTGAGCATGATAGCGAGAGATAACCCTAACAAGGGTACGGTATCGAGAAAATAGTCTGGATGACCTCCTCTCACCTAGAGACTGACAAAATTGGAGTCAGAGCACTCAGACTGGTTAGTTAAGTGAAAGACATGAATAGTAAATAGTGAGAATCGCAGTGTCAAGTTATTGGCCAAGACAGCCTTAATTTGACCTAAAACTGATATATGAATGGTTAGTAGACTCAATTCGGTTGATTGAGCACAAAACGAGAATTTTAGTTTGAAAGATATGCAGTATCAAGATGAGGGTCAAGACGATCTTTACTTACTCCAAAACCGATATATTTGGACTCAGAAGGTCTAAATTAGTCAATCGGGCACCTGACATGTTTTTCGAGGTGGGGTCACACAGATCTCGAAAATTTGTCCCGATGGATGTAAAACTAATAAAAATGGAATCAGTGCGTCCAAATTAGTCAAGAGAGACTGTGTCTGAAATTTCACCCAAGAATGCCTCGGTTTACATGTGAAAGGACAACACAGTGTGGACACAACCACAGTATAGGATATAAATAGTAAATTAGACTGATAATGGGCTCTGAGATAGTATAAAATAACCAGGAATTTATAATACAAAAATCGGATTCAGAAATCTAATTTTTAGGTGCAAATTGGAACACTACCGAGAAATGGGCGAACACCATAGTATAAAATTAGACTGCGATGCAAAGCCAACATAGATGAAATTTGGCCCTTAGAAACCATGCCCCTAGCTGTAAAAGGCAGCTAAAAATGGCTGCTCATAGGCCAAAAGGTGACCATTAAAAAATTGCCCTAGCCGTGACACACTTGAATAAAATATTCAGGGGATTTCAAAAGCGTGGTCAACAAATATTTCTTTATTTTTTTTCCCATTTAAGGCAGTAGCCCACGCCCATTTTGGTCTGAAAATGGGTAGCAATTTATTCCATGATTAAGCTAAAATGGTAGACAATTAATTAGGATTAAGTTTAAGCAAGCTTGATTAATTTTACCTATGAAAGGCACACTTGACAACAAGAGTTCATTTCCTTCTTTTAGCTTCCAAAACACCACTCTCATTTCTTCCTTTCTCCTAGCTGCAGCCAAACCTCTCTAAGCCCCAAACCCTCACATTTTCAAGCCTTAAATCATACCAAAAACTTACCAAAAATAAACCTCACAAGCTTGTGTTAGGAGGATTCGAATCCAAGTTGTTCTAAGGCAGCAAGGGTAAGTTTTCAAAATCTAATCTTTGTAGTTTTTAGTTTTGTTTTGATTTGAATTTTGAGAGAAAATTTTTGGTATTGTGTCTATCAAAAACTGACCTCATTTCCCTTGGTTTCCCATGGCCTCTTTGGCTCATCAAGCCTTGGTTCAAAAATGTGCTTAGTTCAAAGCACAAAGGTAAAAACTGAAACCTTCCCTTTTTGGTGATTTAGTGATTTTAAGTTTGATCAAAGCCATTTATGTGTATTTGCTTGTGCACGTGATTTGTAATAATTTATTTTGAGCCCTTAAGTTTCTATTTTTAAATTTATGTGGTTGTTGTTGTGTTTATAATTTTTACGGATGGCTATTGCATGTGTGATGCTATGAACGATTAGGAACGTGGCTGGACATAAATCTGTCCCTAGGAAAGGCCATGGATTTTGGCCATTTTGACGCATTTACGGTCCAAATTTGGGATTTGGTAAAACACAATGTTTTAAGAAAATTTTGATATGGTCGTTTTTGCATCAAATAGCCCTCGGCCAAAAATGACATTAAGATAGGTTTTAGAGTGTTTTTCACTTGGTGCCCAAACTAGGAACAAAACTAGGAATAGGATCCGAACCCAGACAGTAGTCTCATATTTTATTAAAAATGGACCCTTTAGAGTCCGAATCGGATTCGGGCTCAATACAAAAGTTGTAGATCTCGTCGAGATCTTGAAGACACCTAATGCATGTTTTAAAAATTTAGCCATTTCGAGCCTCAAACAGAGTCGTTTTCAAAGTTATGTAAAACTGGGACTTTTACAAAAAAAATTGGGCACTTAACCCATGGGTTTAATGAAATTAGGAGTCGTTAGATTTAGAATTAAGTTCTAAGGTGAACATGAGATTTGTTCATCTCGTTGAGGACGAAAACTTTCATGGTCACGAAAATTGCAAACAAAGTCGTTTCGACTAAGTTTCAAAATAGTTTTCAAAAATGGTTCAAAAACCAACTTTAAAATGCAACCTCAAAAATGTGATTGTACACTTCAAAATAAAAATGTGTTTTTAACACTTTAAAATATGAACAAGGTTTTTGTAAAAATGTCCCCCACCATCCCAATAAGGGGACGGTTTCAAAATAAAAAAATTTTCCCAAGAATTTTTACAAGCCAATCCATACAATTTTTTCAAAGTAAAATAGTGTGAGTAGCCCGGTAGGTTACCACACCAAACAAGGAATAGTATGTAGGAAATAAATCGGTAAAAACGTATCAGAGTAACACAGCAAAAAATTTTTTTCAAGATCGTTAAATATCTCATGATGCCATATACAATAAACTAACAACAATTTAAACTCATACCTCAAAGGACGCCAATCTGCAGGAAAAGAATGATCGGAGGGTTTCAACCAACTAGCATTCTCTACTATTCTCCAATTCTTAAATGGCTGAGTGTGTGGGCACTCTGAACCTTGATCGGTATGCTAGCACTGCTAGTCTTCTTCCGACCACCCAGATCTCTAAAGAACTTATTGTCACGGTGAGTTATGTAACAATAAGCATGCTCACCTGAGAGTCTGTGGCCTGAGGGAACTGGAGTGGCAGGACCTCTATTTATAAACTTGCATGAGGTGATCCTCTGAATTCGAATTGGGTTAGGACAAGATTTTCTTCCTTATCCATAATAAAAATCCGAATTTATTAAGCCTTATCCAACCAAAAAAGACTCGGCTACTTTATGGATTTTTCATTCAAAATTCAAATATAATTTTAACTTGAATTTTATCTCCTTATTCCCTCATAAAAACAGATTCCCCTTTATGCCAAAAACATGACTAGATTCAGTCATTAAAGTGTGAAGAGAATCAAAATCTAAATAGGATTTTCTAACTTGAATTTTATCTCATCCTTATCCAAATAAAACTGAATATCTCCTTGAGATTTGCCCTCAAAATTTCGGCCACTTTTAGGGAGGAGAGAATACAAATTCAACTGAGATTGAAACTTGAATTTTTTCCTACATCCTTATCCACAAAAACTGAAAATATCTCAGAGGATTTTCCTCAACAAAATTCGACCAAGTTAGTTAGGATTGGGATTCAAAATTCAAGTATGATTCAAACAAGATTTTTCTCTTCATAATCCAACTCAAATTCGAATTCTAGCCTTGTGGCATTATCCACAAAGAATTTGAATTCCACTTGGACTGTGATTCACAATTTGAATTTCAAATTTCAAAATTCAAAATTCAATTTCAAATTTCAAATTTCAAATTTCAAATTGCAAATTTCAAATTTAAATTTCAAATTCAAAATTTCAAATTCAAATTTCAAATTTCAAAATTCAAATTTCAAAATCCACAAACAGTTGTATTTCAAATTCTTGTTCTCATGGATAATTTTCTAAAACTCCAATCCAATCTCAAATAAAATCATGGCAAGTTTATTTGGAGTTCGAATAATTGTGTACTCTATTATCCAAAACAAAATCTGAATTCAACCAGAGAGAATCTTGTCTACCATCCTAATCCTATATAAATACCATCCATGCATAATAAACTAGCCAAATAGCATACTCAAATCAATTTGCTAATCATTAAGGAATTATGTGGAGCTAGTAGAGGGACCAATTGGATATATATAATTGGGCTCCCATGAATCCATGTGATCATCATTCTTTACCGAACAACTCAATCATATGATCACTAATTTCAGAGTCACACCACTATAAATCTAAAACTAAACTCCCAATTATATACCGTACTACATAAGCTTGTGACAAACTATTGTCTAATGACCTTGTCATGTATGCAGAACCCTCATATGATATCTATGATCAGCCTTAGGTCAAAGTTTGTTCAATCCTACTGATCAGGCTATCTTAAAGTTCCATTATACTACCGAATAAGAAAATGATTATTCACCATATGTGAATAAGAAGTCATCCGCCCAGCAGACGACCCAAGGTCTTATCTATTTTCACATCCAGTATAATGCCTTTAAGAGGATATCCTTAACTCCTTATTAGAGCTATGATTCCGATATCTATAAACAAACCCTTCATCGTATACAAGTCATGCACCCAATGAACCGGTCTATAAGCTTATTACCTCTGAGATGCTTTAGCCATTGGAACATCAAAGTATACAAGTCATATACATGAAGTAGTTCATTCACTCAGGATTAAGGTTACTACACAATGAACATCAAAAGTAGATTGATCCACTCATAGCGGACTACGTAGATCAATCACGCTTTAGTCCCGGTCTAATATGTCACCACCAAGCAACATATCTATGTCTCTACTTAGGAGTCTATGCTCTAGACAGTCAAGACAAATCGTCCCCACCATGGCTTTAGACAACATAATAGTCTTAACATGAGTTAGAGGCTCGGTCTAACCCCATAGACTATAAACCTTAGTTTAGACTGCTTACTTTAGAACATTGTCTCCTCGCATACAAAAGTCCATTGCATGTAACATTCTAACAGTTTTAATACAAGCAATCAGGGAGCCATATTTGCTTACATTTACTTTAACATGTAAATAAAATAAGGACAAATAGCAATGTAATGAATAACCTCTATATATAATTTTATTATCCAGTTCAAAATAAATGCATCAAAATGTCTCTAATGCTTAGGGGATTTCCTAACATAGTAGCCTGGTAGGCTACCACACCTCAACAAGCGAAGTAACCCAGTTGGTTACTATATTGAGTTTACGTGTAGTAACCCAGTAGGCTATTTAGTTACCAACGCGCGAGGTAACCGGTCAGTTGACTGGTCAGCACCCAGTCAAGGATCGTGTTTTGAATAATATGGTAAGGAACGATGATTAAATCGGTCAGATAAACCATTAATCAAACACGATCAAGTTAGACGCTAAATCCCCATAGTAGGCCAATAAGGTACTAATGGGCCTCGGTACCCCATAGAAACGCAAGATATAGTCTCGAACGTTAAGAGTGACTCAACGAGAGTATTAATAAGATGCGTTATTGATGACAGGTGGTTACCTGTAAATTGGTAAAGGCGCGAGTATGCATTTTTGCTTGCAATTTAGGTAAGTACAACTCCGCCTACGGCATGAATAAAATGATGTTAAATGTTGTTTTACAGTATGTTAAAATATGTATGCCATGCACACGATGTTGCACCGCATATTTAAGAGCATATAGTTTTATAATCAAGTAGATTGATGAAAGAACAAGATAGATGCCATATGTCCCTACCACGTAGGATTAGGGACAGCTTAGAGAAGCATGTGGCTAGAAAAGATAAACAAGATGGAAATTAAAGGTGTGTCGTACCAGCTCTTTCAGTCGAAAGGGTTTTAAAGTAAGTTAAAGCAGAAAGTTAAGCTTCCGTTGATGGCTCTCTGGCTTTCTAACCACGGGCGTTACCGATGGTCTGTGCATATACAGTACTGACACATAGGCCCTAAGTAGACAAAAGAAAAAAAAGAGAATAACGAAGCATAAATGAACATAACCGGATCATGCTTAGTTCATGGTACACCTTAGTTCACCATGCTTCTAAATGCATTCAAATCACGATGTTTCTATTTTGCATAAAGTATGTAAAGTTTCATATTTATGATATATTATGTGATAACTGTATATGTGATATGTTGAAGTGGTATATGTATCTGGCATGTTTATATGATTTTAAGTATATACTATGTTTAAACATGTTTTATGGTTAACATGTTGTATTTACTGGGTGTAAAGCTCACGGAGTGTGTTCATGCTGTAGGTAAGTATCCTATGGCTTAAGCATCTATGGGCGATGGTGGCAGCGGAGGCGGATGTGAGGCGAGGTTATGGAACACACCGCTAGTAAATCTTTCACGCAGTTTCAGTATTTTGAATAGCAACAGTAAATAGTATTTGTGAACAGTAACTGTAAACAGTACTTTTGAATAATAATCGTAAACAGTATTTTTAAATAGTAACCATTGAATAGCATTTTGGAATAGTAATTGTTAAATAGTATTTTTAAATAATAATCGGTGTACGTACATGCACAATAAAAACATATGCAACAAAAAAAATTCCCTAAACTTATGATAATAAGTTAAGTAACGTTAAGTATCAATTGCAAGAAAGTATAAGTACCTTTTAAAGTAAGCAAGTTTTAGTGACGGTCTGGGCCACTGAGGGCTCGGGGAGTCATAAATTACCTATAAAATAGTGGATGAAATTAAAACTTATATAAACCACTGGTACATAATGCCATATGAAACTATATGGAGATTATATGAGTAATCAATTCATTGTCGAAATCCAACTATTCAACAATTATTTATTCATTTACCAAATATGCAAAATATCACATTTAATTCAACTCAACAACTTAATAACATAATAAGACAACCAGGATTTAATATAACAACTTTAACAGAATAGATGGAAATAAATAAATATAATGCTAATGTTAGAGAGCTTTCCTGTATATAATTTTCTAATAAATGGGTTTAGAATAACAAAGACAATATATGGACCCGTTGAAAATAAGGCCATAAAATTGGTTGAACTTTTTATAATCACCCAAGCTCTGGCAAACTTTATTATTTAAGATTATTTTGGAAATACTAAAAAGGTTTAACAAACTATTAATCAATATGAACTATAAACAATATTTTATACCTAACATACCAAGCAACTTGTTGTAGGTAATAAATCGATAAAAACGTAGTAGAGTGGCGTAGCGGAACAATAAAATTTTTTAAGATCGTTCAATAGCTCATGATGCCATATACAATAAACCAACAACAATTTAAACTCATACCTCAAGGACGCCAATCTTGCAGGGGGAGAATGATCGGAGGGCTTCAACCAACTAGCCTTCTCTACTATTCTTCAATTCCTGAATGGCTGAGTGTATGGGCACTGTGAACCTCGATCGGTATGCTAGCACTGCTAGTCTTCTTCCAACCACCCAGATCTCTAAAGAACTTATTGTCACGGTGAGTTGTGCAACAATAAGCCTACTCACCTGAGAGTCTGTGGTCTGAGAGAACTGGAGTGGCAAGACCTCTATTTATAGACTTGCATGAGGTGATCCTCTGAATTTGAATTGGATTACGAGAAGATATTCTCCCTTATCCACAACCAAAAAATCCAAATTTTCCAAGGGGAAAATCCCAACAAAATTTCAGCCTCTTTAGGATTATCCAATTCAAATCTAAACAAGATTTTAACTTGAATTTTATCTCCCTTTTTTCAACCAAAAAATCCGAAAATCCTAAAGGATTTTCACCAAATATTTTCAGCCACAAAAGATAAGTGAAGAATCAAAATTCCACTAGGATTTTCAAGCTTGAATCTTATCTCATCCTTATCCAAAATAACTGAAAATCCTCTATGAGATTCACTCAATAATTTCGGCCATAATCAAAGAGGAGAGAATCCAAATTCAACTGGGATTGAGACTAGAATTTTTCCCTGAACCTTGCCCACAAAAAACTAGAAAATTCCATGAGGATAATCCTCAAAATTTTTGTCCATTATTGCTAGGATTTGGATTCAAAATTCAAGTAGGATTCTAACAAGATTTTCCTCTCCATATCTAACTCAAATTTGAATTTCATTCCTTATGGATTTACCACAAGAAATTCAAATCCTACTTGGACTGTGATTCAAAATTTGAATTTCAAATTTCAAATTTAAATTTCAAATTCAAATTTCAAATTCAAATTTCAAATTCAAATTTCAAATTCGAATTTCAAATTCAAATTTCAAATTCAAAATTCAAATTTCAAATTTCAAATTTCAAAATCCACAAAAGAGTTGTATTTCAAATTCTTGTTCTCATGGATAATTTTCTGCAACTCCAATCCAATCTCAAATAAAATCATGGCAACTTTATTTAGTGTTTGAATAATTGTGTACTCTATTATCCAAAACAAAATCTGAATTCAACCGGAGAAAATCTTGTCCACCATCCTAATCCTATGTCAACACCATCCATGCATAATCAACTAGCCAATAGCATACACAAATCAATTTGCTAAACATTAAGGAATTATGTGGAGCTAGTAGAGAGACCAATTGGACATATATAATCGGGCTCTCGCAAATCCATATGATCATCATTCTTTACCGAACAACTCAATTATATGATCACTAATTTCAGAGTCACACCACTGTAAACCTGAAACTGAACTCCCAATTATATATCATATTATGTAAGCCTGTGACAAGCTATTGTCCAATGACCTTGTCATGTATGTAGAACCCTCATATAATATCCATGATCAGCCTTAGGTCAAAGTCCGTTTAATCCTGCTGATCAGGCTATCTTAAAGTTCCATTATACTACTGAATAAAGAAAATGATTATTCACTATATGTGAATAAGAAGTCATCCGCCCAATAGACGACCCAAGGCCTTGTCCAATTTCACATCCAGTATAATGCCTTTAGGAGGATACCCTTAACTCCCTATTAGAGCTATGATTTTGATATCTTTAAACAAACCCTTCATCATATACAAGTCATGCACCCAACGAACAGGTCTATAAGCTTACTACCTCTGAGACGTTTTAGCCATTGGAACATCAAAGTACACAAGTCATATACATGAAACTGTTTATCTACTCAGGATTAAGGTTATTGTACAATGAGCATAAAAAGCAGATCGATCCACTCAAAGCGGACTTCGTAGATCAAACACCCTTTAGTCCCAGTCTAATATGTCACCACCAAGCAACATATCTATGTCTCTACTTGAGAGTCCAGCTCTAGATAGTCAAAACAAACCGTCCCCACCATGGCTTTAGACAACATAATAGTCTTAACATGATTTAGATGCTTGATCTAACCCCATAGACTACAGACCTTAGTTTAGACCGCTTACTTTATAACATTGTCTTCTCGCATACAAAAGTCCAATGCATGCAACGTCTTAACAGTTTTAGCACAAGCAGGCAGGGAGCCATATTTGCTTACATTTACTTTAACATGTAAATAAATTGAGGACAGATAGCAATATAATGAATAACCTCTATATATAATTTTATTATCCAGTTCAAAATAAATACATCAAAATGTCTCTAATACTTAGGGCATTTCCTAACACTTGTCAGGCATTGGGGCTTTAAGGATGTAAAGACCACCCCGTTTGTGTAACCTAAATTCCATAAAATGAGAAATTGAGGAATGAATTTGGAATAATTGAATGCCTTTTAGTGCAAATTTAAGTAACATGGTCAGGTACACGGCCATGTGAGTGATCGTGTACCATTCAGACTGTGTATCTATGAAGCTGTGTGTGACAACCGGGAAATTTAGGCAATTCTCGGAAGAAAATGTACAAATATATGTGTATAAAAATTTGTACTATTTAAAGAGTGAAATAAATGTATTTATATTGTTTAGAATGTATTAAAATGTTCTAACAATATTGACGAGTAAAAATTCAGTGTTGGAAAAATTCACTGAGTTGAAACGGATGAAACGGTGCCAAAACCGGCATTGAAAACCCTAACCGGGACAATAAAAGATGGAAAACTTCCGGGATTAATTTTGATCAAACGGAAGCAGTTTAAATTGATCCGACTGCACAGGAGACCTCAGGAACACGCCGGGACGATTTCAGGAAAATTTTGGCTCGATTCGGTATCGGTCAAAAAGTAGTCGAATTAATGTGAATAGTGAAAGTCAAAGTCAACTTTTGCTTTAGCATTTATGACATCATAAATCCCTTTAATAAATGGGAAGAAAATGGTGGTTAGTAGCATTAATGGCCATGATTCATTTGCTTTTTGATCTAAAGGCCAAGATTTGGCCAAAATTCACCATTTTGATTTTTTGAAAATGATGGAAAGAATTAGTGTTGAAAGGTGGTGAAATATGATTGGTTGGTAGCCAAATTAATTGGCTTGTTTCATGCATAAGTCGACCACTTTTGGGAACAAAAGGTCGAGACCATTTTCAAAGCCAAAAACCAAAGAACAAAAAATTCTAAGTCATTTTCCTTGGTGGAGCCGTGACGAACCAAGAGAGAGACAAGTGATTTCTTCAAATTTCTTTCACAAAATTGGTGTCAAAGCATTCCTTGAAGACAAAGGAAGCAAGTGAACAAGGTAACTCCCCTTGGATTAAACTTTTTCTTGGTTTTTTTTCAAGAAAACCGTGTGATGAATAGTGAAAAAAAGATGGAAAATTTTTGGTTATTTTCAATGATTAGATGCTTGGGTTTTGTTAAGGGTGTAATTAGGAAGAAAACCATGCAATTGGTCTAAAGAAAAACCGAAATTTTGTTGGTTTTCCTTCGGCAAAACCGTGGGTTACCTTGAGTAATCAATGAAGAAATTGTTGTGTTTATGTATTAACATGCTTTCAAGTTAAATTTTGCTAAGAATAAAGCATGATTTGCATTATGGAAAGCTTGGAAAAAAATTTTGGTGAACCTACCCTAATGTGGCCGTGGGTTAACAAGGGTTTGGTGGAAAATTTTGCATGGTTTATTTGAGATTTGGATGATTGGAATCATGCATTCTATAATGTAAATGATGAAATTGGGAATGAAAGCAAGAAAAGAAAATTTTGGAGTATGTTTTCCCTAATTGGCCGTGGATTATATGTGATTAAAAACCCTAGGAATTGTGTTGAAAAATGCAATGAAATTGGCTTGAAAATGTGTTAGAAAAATGACATTTGAATAGCCTAAAAATTGGTGGAAAATTTGAGAAGTTTTGGTTAGGTTTTGATTGTCAAAACCGTGGCCAAAAACTAAGGATAAAAATGAAAGAAATTTGTGTAATGTGGTTCAAAATGTGAATTTGGAATTTTGTGAGCTTTTATGTAAAAGTTTGGAAAACTTTTACATAAAATAGGCTTGTGGTATAGTACGTGGCAGGTACATATGGTTCGGGGCGTACCTAACGCCGGTAGCCTTAAAATTACGCCGAAATGCTGCCGGAATTTCGAAAACAGCATTTGGGGCAAAATGGAAATAAAAATAAAAAGTTTGGAGTCGGGTCGGAAACCTAAGTCCCTAACGAAAAATTGAATAAGGAAAACCTAAGGGGTGGTTCGTGAATAGTAACTCGTCCCCTTGAAAATGTAAAACACGAGTGAAATTGAAAAACCGACCCCGAGGGGAGGCGTTTTTGGAAACGAAATAAAGGTCCGAGTCGGGAACGGAAAATCCGAACCTCGGAGACCTAGATCGGGAATGTCTAGATGAACGTTTTAAATACTAGTGAAACGTCCATTTGAGGCTCCGAAACGATAGAAAATCACTAAACCGACGTAAGGGTCGGAATAGTGCTTCCCGAGGGTCGGGAAAGTGAAAAGTGAAAATAAAATAGAAATGCACCCGGTAACGATTAGAAAAGAGTCAGAAAAGTTCCTGAGAGCCGAAAATGCAGTCTGGATCGGGAAAATTTCCGTCAGGGGCAAAATTGTAATTTTTCCAAAATATAGGGGTAAAATCGTAATTTTGCCAAAATACAGGGGTAAAATCGTAATTTTGTAAAAGTTGAGAAAAATGGGGAAAATGATAAATAAAGCCTAAAAAGTTATAAATAGGTTTTATTTAAGCTTTTAAATGAAAAATAAAAGTTATAAATGGAAATGAAATTAACAGACAAAGTTTTGTCTGTAGGATCCAAAAATCGACTTACAAGGAGGGCGATCAAAGATCCACGACAGAAAAAGAGAAGAGACTGATAAGGTAAGTTCAGACATTTACCTGTCTGCAACATATAGCATTATTGTTGCTAACTTTGATGTACTAACTATAAGTTAGGTACATATGTGCTACGGGCACTATTATAGAATAGAGAGAGAGACGTAATGTGCTACGGGCACTATTAAGAATGGACACATTGTTAATTGTGCTTCGGGCACTAGAGCGAGGTTAATGAAACTCACTCACCTAAAATTAAAATGTGAACCATTCCTAACCACGGGACAATGTGATGTCACCGGATTAGAATTTTAAAAAGTCGGTAATGAAACCACTTTCTGGCGTACCAGCCTTCCATACAGGGAGGTACTTTTGCCTTCGGGGCTATAAGAATAAGGCTGTGGAGGTCAGCACTGATGTACCACTCCCAGTCATATAAAATTTTGCCTTCGGGGCTATGAGATTAAGGCTGTGGAGGTCAGCACTAATGTACCGCTCCCAGTCATGCGCACTTAAATGGTACTGCCAACCTGAGCTCAAAACCAGAACATAAGCAAAGATAATTACCTAAAACTGAAACTATGCCATAATTGAGCATAAGACAGTTTAGTGAGAGTACTAACATCGCGGTAGATGTACTGTTGTGACACTGTGTTGTGGTCAAACTTATTATTCACGTATGAATAGTGGTCAAAGTTACTATTCATGTATAAATAGTGGTCAACGATACTATTCATGATGAATAGTACTATTCATAGAAATTTTATTTCTTGCATGTTTGAACTTACTGAGCCTGTAACTCACTATTTTTGCTAATGTTGCAGGTAAGCGACCGGCTCAGTAGCTTGTTTGACTGGATGCGGACGGGATGGCGTGTGTCAAATCGGATAACTGAGCGAGGGATATGGTCCTGCCAGAGTCTTTCCGCTAAGCGATAAAAAGGGAAGGAAAAAAAAGAAAAAGAAACAGTCTTTTGTAATATTATATATTTATGAAAGTACTGTAATATGTAAATTACTTTGTACTTACCAACAAAGTAAATAGTGGGAAATGTTTACATGATGTTTAAAGAGAAAAAAAAAATTTCCCAAAAAACGTCATGATTTAATAATAGAGAGAGATAAGCCGGCGACCCATGAGAGTACAATCTATCGCAGTTAGCGATAAAGCTGAACTGTAATAGTGTTGTATGATCTCTACGAGGGGCGGGCCGCCACAGTTGGTATCAGAGCAAGGTTTGAGATTGGTCTAGTTTATAATACCAACTGCTGTCACAGTTGGTATCAGAGAGGAATTACGATGGATCTAGTTTGGATTACCAACTGCAGTCACAGTTGGTATGTCAGAGCAGTATTGACCATATCCTGATTTGACACTTCGCGCATCCTGCACCGCTATCCAAGTAAGTAGTTTACTTAAGTTTAGTTAACTATTTTCTTATGTGAAAATAATTATTTTATAGGTAGCAAGATGACCAGACCTCCTTATGTGAGACCACCGCAACCACGACCGAGAGGGGTATTACGGATATGGACGAGACCTATTGTGAGGCCGTCTATGTTCCAACGACCGGTAATTAGACCCCCGGTGCCCGAGAGACCTCCGGTACCAGCACCAGCACCAGCGCCAGTAAATGTAGTACAGCCACGACCGATAGTTCATCCGCCGGTAGTAGTGGACATTCCAGTTGTTGGTGGACGCCAACATATTGGAGTGAGAGTTTCGGTTCGGGCAGTACAGGCATTTCGAGCTAGTAGTCCCCCGATGTTTGACGGTGGACGACAGTCGATGGAGGCGAAGGACTGGCTCCATGCCATAGAGAGGATTATGGTGATATGCGACATTGATCGAGATATGTGGATTCAGTTGGCCATCAGTATGTTTCAGGGAGATGCTCGAGTATTTTGGCAGTATTGCAACCAGGAGATTTTATTAGGATTCAGTTGGGCTGAGTTCTGTCAGCGATTGGCTGATCAGTTTCCGCCTAGGGATCCGGCGCCTGCTCCAGCACCTCCAGAGAGACGAGAGGCTGATACACCTGCGTATCCCGGATTTGATGAGGTTAGGGACTACATTCTCCAGACTGAGAGGATGGTCATGTTGTCTGGTGAGACGGTGATGTCTTACGCAGCACGATTTAAGGAGACCATTAGGAGAAGATGTCCGTTGCCCAACCTCACAGAAGCAAACTGTTGTGAGCTGTTCTGGAGAGGCTTACCCATGGATTTGAGACAGAGGGTAATCAAACTATTTCCTCTGACGCTCCAAGAGTTTATGGTGACAATCAGGACGATCGAGAGAGAGATTCTGATCGAGCATCTGACACAGAGTCGACGAGAGACACTGGGTCAAGATGAGATGTTCGCACACATCTTCGGACCGAGAAGAATGATGAATGATCATGAGGCTGGACCGTCTAGACCACGAAGAGGTGATGACTCAGGACAGGGAGCATTGCCTAGGGGTGATGACGATTCAGATGATCCCGATGACGATGAGGATCCAGAAGAATATCCTCTAGTCCCAGACACAGGGGATGCATGATCAGTAGAAGCATACATGTACATAAGTAGCTTAGAGAGAAAAGCTCTTTTGTATAGACTTGTGGCCAAGATGTATAAAATGACCGATGTATATATGACTGGTGATGATTATGTATGACATATAAATGTTTTGCTATGAATGAAATATCAAAATGATTATATGTTATACGATGATGTGTTACAATGATGTGGCTTTACATTACCCTAAATTTCGTGAATTGATATGATTTTACGAATGTGGTCATGGAAAAGCTAACGGTGAATTATTGTGCCATAATAGGACAATAGGCAAGATGGTGGATTTGCGTAATCGACCAGAGGGACGAGAACGACGTCCTAATGTCATGAAGAGATTGGATCAGATACAAGCCCTGCTAGAAGCTCAGATGCAAGAAAATGCTAATCTGAGGCGACGGGTAAAGGAGTTAGAACAGAGACAAGGCTCTGAGGGTACCCAAGTAGAACAACAAGCCGAGGTAGATCCGGTTATCCCTCCAGCTGCTGTACATGAGAGAGTTCCTGAACCACAACCAGTATTAAATCTGGAACCCCTCTATGAAAGATTCAGGCGTATGAGGCCGCCAGAATTTGAAGGGTCTACAAATCCTCTAGAGGCTGAAGACTGGTTGTCATCATTACAAGTGATCATGGAATTCATAAACCTAACTGACCGGGAGAAGGTTGCATGTGCGTCTTTTGTGCTGAGAAAAGATGCTCGTTTTTGGTGGGACACTGTACGAATGAGAAGAGACGTGTCTACCATGAGTTGGGCGGAATTTCTGGAAGAATTTATCCAGAAATATTACGACCCTACATCTCTGAGAACAGCAGAAAGAGTTCTCAGAATTGACTCAAGGAAATATGTCGGTAAGCGAAGTTTGCCGAAAATTCGACCAGTTATCCCGGTTATGTCCCTATGTAGTCCCTACTGAGAGGGAGAAAATACAGAAAATGATCGGGATGTTCAGACCAGAAATTGCTGCGTTAGTAGACACTGGACAAGTACCGCCTACTTCTGTAACAGATTGTGTGAGTCGGGCCATTAGAGTTGAGTTCCACGTAGCCCGACAGAAAGAAGAAAGAGAAAAACACTGGGAGGCCAAGAAGAAGGAGAGGGCTTTGGCGAAGTCTACACAAGTTGGTCAATCGAGCAAGCCTAGTCAGAATGCTAAACCAAGCCAGTGCAATAATCAAGGATCCCAGCAAAATAAGAGAAAAGGCAATTTTTCTGGAAATCGCCAGGGAAATAATCGAAACCAGCAGCGGAGAACAGCTAGTAATGCAGAATCCAATGTACAAAATTGCCCTACATGCGGGAAAAGACATTCTGGGCAATGCAGATTTGGACCACTTGTTTGCTATGAATGTAGAAAGGAAGGCCATTATGCCAGGAACTGTCCAAACAATAGGCAGAGTGGACAAGGCACTTCCCAACAACACCAGACACGCCCACAAGCTCATTCCCTTCAGGCTAGAGTTGAAGAGTCACCAGTAAGGCCGCAATGCCAGGAGCGTGTGCCACGTGCCGATGCTCGTGTGATGGCCTACAGCAAAGAGGATGCTGAGGCAGGAACATCGAACGTGGTGACAGGTCAGCTTCCTGTCGCTAGTCATGTAGCCTCTGTATTATTCGATTCCGGTGCTACGCATTCTTTTGTTTCCTATGAATTTGCTGACAAGATAGGACTTCCTAAGGACTATATGGGAAGGGTATTTAAGACAGCTTTACCCTCTAGGGAAATATTATTGTCCAATTACTGGCTACCTCATGTACCAGTATATGTGGCAAATAGGGTACTATATGCGGAGTTGATCGTAAGGAAGATCGTGGATTACGATGTGATTCTAGGCATGGATTTCCTAGGGAAATACTGAGCTACGATCGAATGCCGAAATCGAAAGATAGTATTCCAACCCGAGGAAGAAGAGAGTTTCGAGTACGTCGATACTTCTCGAAAACCCGGGAAGATGATGATCAGTTCGCTGAGAGCAAGCAAGCTGATAGCCAGTGGTTACATGGGATATCTGGCATATGTGGTGGACACTACAGAGGAACAGAAGCTTCAACCTGAAGACGTTCCCGTTGTTAATGAATTTCTTGACGTATTTCCGGAAGAATTACCAAGGATACCTCCAGAGAGAGAAATCTCGTTCGAAATTGAGTTGATGCCTGGAACGGCACCTATTTCCAAAGCACCATACCGCATGGCTCCAGTGGAGTTAAAGGAGCTACAGGTACAATTGAAGGAGCTTTTGGATAAGGGATTTATCAGGCCGAGTTATTCCCCATGGGGTGCACCTGTGTTATTCATCAAGAAAAAGGCTGGAACGTTCCGTTTATGTATTGATTATCGGGAGTTGAATAAGGTTACGATCAAAAATAGGTATCCGTTACCTAGAATTGATGACCTATTCGACCAGTTAAAAGGTGCAGTGGTATTTTCCAAGATCGACTTACGATCAAGATATCACCAGTTGAGAATTAAAGAAAGTGATATTCCTAAGACGGCGTTTAGGACTCGTTATGGTCATTACGAGTTTCTTGTGATGTCGTTTGGATTAACAAATGCGCCGGCAGTGTTCATAGACTTAATGAACATAATTTTTAAAGAGTATTTGGATAAGTTTGTCATTGTATTCATTGATGACATTCTTATATACTCGAAGACTCATGAGGAGCACAAGGAGCATCTAAGAATCGTGCTGAATACGATAAGGAAGCATCAACTGTATGTCAAATTCTCAAAATACGAGTTTTGGCTGGATAGAGTACATTTCCTCGGACATGTTGTATCCTAGGAAGGTATTGCTGTAGATCCGATGAAGGTAGATGCAATTAACCAGTGGCCTGTACCCAAGAGTGTGACGGAAATACGCAGTTTCTTGGGGTTAGCTGGTTATTATCGACGATTTGTAGCGAGATTTGCGCAATTAGCTGCACCTCTTACTGCTCTTACACGCAAGGAAAGGAAGTACGAGTGGACTACGGAATGCGAAAGAAGCTTCCAAGAGTTAAAGAGACGGCTGACAAGCGCACCAATCCTTACGCTTCCCACTGAAGGGGAGAAGTTTGTGATCTACAGTGATGCATCGAAAATAGGATTGGGAGCAGTCCTGATGCAAGGCGGCAAGGTGATTGCCTATGCTTCCCGTCAATTAAAGGATCATGAAAGGAATTATCCTACGCATGACCTTGAACTTGCTGCAGTAGTGTTCACACTTAAAATTTGACGACACTATCTTTATGGAGCTCAATGTCAGATTTTCACTGATCACCAAAGCCTGAAGTATTTCTTCACGCAAAGAGAGCTCAATATGCGGCAAAGGCGATGGTTGGAACTGGTGAAGGATTATGATTGTGAAATCCTATACCATCCAGGAAAGGCCAACCATGTAGCGGATGCTCTAAGTAGAAAGTCTACCATATCGCACCAGCTACCAATAAACAGGCTTCCGAAGCCATTATAGTAAGAAATAAATTCTTTGAACTTGGAGTTGATATCTGGAAGACTAGCTGCACTCCAAGTGGAATCATCGCTATTTGAGGATATAAAGGAAGCTCAGAGGCGAGATCCAACGATAACAAGTTCTCAAAAAGGAATTTCCAAGGATGGAATGATCCTTTATCAAGGAAGGATAAATATTCCAGCTGATGAGGAACTTAGAAGACGGATCATGTCAGAAGCCCATGAGACACCCTATTCGGTTCATCCCGGAGCTAGCAAGATGTATCAGGACTTGAAGTTACAGTTCTGGTGGAAAGGGATGAAGAACGATATAGCGAAATTCGTGAGCGGATGCATGACCTGTTAGAGAATCAAAGCGGAACATAAACATCCAGCAGGAAGATTGGAACCATTGGAGATTCCTGAATGGAAATGGGAACACATTACGATGGATTTTGTAGTGGGACTCCCAAAAACCCAAGAAGGTTATGATGCCATCTGGGTTATCGTGGATAGACTGACCAAGACGGCACGGTTTATAGCTGTCAAGATGACTTTTTCGTTGGAAAAGTTTGCTCAGATATACATAACTCATGTCGTCAGACTACATGGAGTACCAAAATCCATTGTATCAGATCGAGATGCACGATTCACTTCGAATTTCTGGAAGTGTGTGCAAGAGGCCATGGGTACTGAATTTAGACTCAGTACGACTTTTCATTCGCAAACAGACGAATAGTCAGAGCGGACAATTCAGACGTTAGAGGACATGCTTCGAGCTTGTGTCATGGATTTTGCGGGAAATTGGAACGAGAAGTTATCATTAATTGAATTCTCGTACAATAATAGTTACCAAGCTTCTATAGGCATGGCACCTTACGAGGCTTTGTATGGACGGAAGTGCAGATCACCATTACACTGGTATGATTTGCGAGAGAAGCAGTTGCACAAGACGGATTTCATAAAAGAGACTTCCGATGCAGTTGCTAGAATTCAGCGTCAAATGAAAATTGCGCAAAGCCGACAAAAGATTTATGCAGACAAGAGGCAGAGATCCTTAGAGTTTGATGAAGGAGACTTCGTGTTTCTCAAGGTATCGCCTATGAAGGGGATTATGCGTTTCGGTAAGAAGGGGAAACTGAGTCCAAGATATATTGGACCTTATGAAATTATCGAACGCATTGGAAAGGTCGCTTACAGATTAGCGTTACCTCCAGAATTGTCGACAGTGCATAATGTATTTCATGTGTCGATGCTGAGAAAATATATACCAGATCCGTCCCATGTGTTGAAGCATGAGCCTATTCAAATCCACGAGGATTTGACATATGAGGAACAACCTATTCGAGTACTGGCTCGTGAAGAGAAAGTATTGAGGAATAAGACAATCCCCCTAGTAAAGATTCTGTGGAAAAATCACAACATTGAAGAAGCTACATGGGAACGAGAAGACGAGATGAGGAGTTTATACCCCCACTTGTTCTAATTTTCGAGGACGAAAATTTTATGAGGAGGGGTGAATGTGACAACCGGGAAATTTAGGCAATTCTCGGAAGAAAATGTACAAATATATGGGTATAACAATTTGTACTATTTAAAGAGTGAAATAAATGTATTTATATTGTTTAGAATGTATTAAAATGTTCTAACAATATTGACGAGTAAAAATTCAGTGTTGGAAAAATTCACTGAGTTGAAACGGATGAAACGGTGCCAAAACTGGCATTGAAAACCCTAACCCGGACAATAAAAGACGGAAAACTTCCGGGATTAATTTTGATCAAACGGAAGCAGTTTAAATTGATCCGACTGCACAGGAGACCTCAGGAACACGCCGGGACGATTTCAGGAAAATTTCAGCTCGAACCGGTATCGGTCAAAAAGTAGTCGAATTAATGTGAATGGTGAAAGTCAAAGTCAACTTTTGCTTTAGTATTTATGACATCATAAATCCCTTTAATAAATGGGAAGAAAATGGTGGTTGGTAGCATTAATGGCCATGATTCATTTTCTTTTTGATCTAAAGGCCAAGATTTGGCCAAAATTCACCATTTTGATTTTTTGAAAATGATGGAAAGAATTAGTGTTGAAAGGTGGTGAAATGTGATTGGTTGGTAGCCAAATTAATTGGCTTGTTTCATGCATAAGTCGGCCACTTTTGGGAACAAAAGGCCGAGACCATTTTCAAAGCCAAAAACCAAAGAACAAAAAATTCTAAGTCATTTTCCTTGGTGGAGCCGTGACGAACCAAGAGAGAGACAAGTGATTTCTTCAAATTTCTTTCACAAAATTGGTGTCAAAGCATTCCTTGAAGACAAAGGAAGCAAGTGAATAAGGTAACTCCCCTTGGATTAAACTTTTTCTTGGTTTTTTTTCAAGAAAACCATGTGATGAATAGTGAAAAAAAGATGGAAAATTTTTGGTTATTTTCAATGATTTGATGCTTGGGTTTTGTTAAGGGTGTAATTAGGAAGAAAACCATGCAATTGGTTTAAAGAAAAACCGAAATTTTGTTGGTTTTCCTTTAGTAAAACCGTGGGTTACCTTGAGTAATCAATGAAGAAATTGTTGTGTTTATGTATTAACATGCTTTCAAGTTAAATTTTGCTAAGAATAAAGCATGATTTGTATTATGGAAAGCTTGGAAAAAAATTTTGGTGAACCTACCCTAATGTGGCCGTGGGTTAACAAGGGTTTGGTGGAAAATTTTGCATGGTTTATTTGAGATTTGGATGATTGGAATCATGCATTCTATAATGTAAATGATGAAATTGGGAATGAAAGCAAGAAAAGAAAATTTTGGAGTATGTTTTCCCTAATTGGCCGTGGGTTATATGTGATTAAAAACCCTAGGAATTGTGTTGAAAAATGCAATGAAATTGGATTGAAAATGTGTTAGAAAAATGACATTTGAATAGCCTAAAAATTGGTGGAAAATTTGAGAAGTTTTGGTTAGGTTTTGATTGTCAAAACCGTGGCCAAAAACTAAGGATAAAAATGAAAGAAATTTGTGTAATGTGGTTCAAAATGTGAATTTGGAATTTTGTGAGCTTTTATGTAAAAGTTTGGAAAACTTTTACATAAAATAGGCTTGTGGTATAGTACGTGGCAGGTACATATGGTTCGGGGCGTACCTAACGCCGATAGCCTTAAAATTACGCCGAAATGCTGCCGAAATTTCGAAAACAGCATTTGGGGTAAAATGGAAATAAAAATAAAAAGTTTAGAGTCGGGTCGGAAACCCGAGTCCCTAACGAAAAATTGAATAAGGAAAACCTAAGGGGTGGTTCGTGAATAGTAACCCGTCCCCTTGAAAATGTAAAACACGAGTGAAATTGAAAAACCGACCCCGAGGGGGGGCGTTTTTGGAAACGAAATAAAGGTCCGAGTCGGGAACGGAAAATCCGAACCTCGGAGACCTAGATCGGGAATGTCTAGATGAACGTTTTAAATACTAGTGAAACATCCATTTGAGGCTCCGAAACGATAGAAAATCACTAAACCGACGTAAGGGTCGGAATAGTGCTTCCCGAGGGTCGGGAAAGTGAACATAAAATAGAAATGCACCCGGTAACGATTAGAAAAGAGTCAGAAAAGTTCCTGAGAGCCGAAAATGCAGTCTGGATCGGGAAAATTTCCGTCAGGGGCAAAATTGTAATTTTGCCAAAATATAGGGGCAAAATCGTAATTTTACCAAAATACAAGGGTAAAATTGTAATTTTGTAAAAGTTGAGAAAAATGGGGAAAATGATAAATAAAACCTAAAAAGTTATAAATAGGTTTTATTTAAGCTTTTAAATGAAAAATAAAAGTTATAAATGGAAATGAAATTAACAGACAAAGTTTTGTCTGTAGGATCCAAAAATCGACCTATAAGGAGGGCGATCAAAGATCCACGACAGAAAAAGAAAAGAGACTGATAAAGTAAGTTCAGACATTTACCTGTCTGCAACATATAGCATTATTGTTGCTAACTTTGATGTACTAACTATAAGTTAGGTACATATGTGCTACGGGCACTATTATAGAATAGAGAGAGAGACGTAATGTGCTACGGGCACTATTGAGAATGGACACATTGTTAATTGTGCTTCGGGCACTAGAGCGAGGTTAATGAAACTTACTCACCTAAAATTAAAATGTGAACCATTCCTAACCACGGGACAATGTGAAGTCACCGGGTTAGAATTTTAAAAAGTCAGTAATGAAACCACTTTCTGGCGTACCAACCTTCCATACAGGGAGGTACTTTTGCCTTCGGGGCTATGAGAATAAGGCTGTGGAGGTCAGCACTGATGTACCACTCCCAGTCATATAAAATTTTGCCTTCAGGGCTATGAGATTAAGGCTGTGGAGGTCAGCACTAATGTACCGCTCCCAGTCATGCGCACTTAAATGGTACTGCCAACCTGAGCTCAAAACCAGAACATAAGCGAAGATAATTACCTAAAACTGAAACTATGCCATAATTGAGCATAAGACAGTTTAGTGAGAGTACTAACATCGTGGTAGATGTACTGTTGTGACACTGTGTTGTGGTCAAACTTACTATTCACATATGAATAGTGGTCAAAGTTACTATTCATGGATGAATAGTGGTCAATGATACTATTCACGATGAATAGTCTGTTCATAGAAATTTTATTTCTTGCATGTTTGAACTTGCTGAGCCTGTAGCTCACCATTTTTGCTAATATTGCAGGTAAGCGACCGGCTCAGTAGCTTGTTTGACTGGATGCGGACGGGATGGCGCGTGTCAAATCGGATAACTGGGCGAGGGATATGGTCCTGCCAGAGTCTTTCCGCTGAGCGATAAAAAGGGAAGGGAAAAAAAAAGAAACAGTCTTTTGTAATATTATATATTTACGAAAGTACTGTAATATGTAAATTACTTTGTACTTGCCAACAAAGTAAATAGTGGGAAATGTTTACATGATGTTTAAAGAGAAAAAAAAAATTTCCCAAAAAACGTCATGATTTAAAAATAGAGAGAGATAAGCCGGCGACTCATGAGAGTACAATCTATCGCAGTTAGCGATAAAGCTCAACTGTAATAGTGTTGTATGATCTCTACGAGGGGGCGGCCGCCACACTGTGTGAGTGTACATGGCCGTGTAGTGTAATACAGTCAGGTACACGGCCGTGTATCGCTCGGATAAATGAATGTATTTCAAAGACATGGCTGTGTTGAGTAGTCTCAACTAGTACATGCCTGTGTCTGAAATGTACACGCCCGTGTTGCCTTGCACACGCCCGTGTAAGAGTCTGTGTAGAAGGTTGTGTAGTGAGCCGAGAGCCCCTATAATGACTCTCATGAATTATGAAACTTAATTACTATGTAATGACTAATTAAGTTAATAAACATAGTATATTTTCTAGTCGAATGAATTAAACGGGTAGAGTAACATTTAATTTCTGTCCATGTAATGATAGGGGCAACCGACAGTTAAATCGGTCCACCCTATTATGTGTATGTGTATATAAGACACATAGTATCAAAAAATCGGTCTAGACGACCACTTCTTGATACAGAACTGGTGAATAAGTTATCAGTAAGCTCAGACTGGTCATCTGAGCATAGCAGCGATAATTACTCTCATAGATGTGTAGTATCGAGAAAAGTCATCTAGATGACCTCTTCTCGATCAGAAAGTGACAAAATCAGAGTCAGAACGCTCAGACTAGTCAGTCAGATAGAAAACAGTGAATAATGAATAGTTAATAGTGAATAGTGAGGTACGCAGTGTTAGGTTAGTGGCCAAGACGGCCTTAGTCTGGCATAAAACTGATATATTAATAGTTAGCCGGCTCAATCTGGTCAATTGAGCACAAAATGTAGATTTAGTTTGAGAGATATGTAGTATCGGGATAAGGGTCAAGACGACCTCTTTTTGTCCCGATATCTATAAACAAACCCTTCATCATATACAAGTCATGCACCTAACGAACCGGTCTATAAGCTTACTACCTCTGAGACGCTTTAGCCATTGGAACGTCAAAGTACACAAGTCATATACATGAAGCTGTTTATCTACTCAGGATTAAGGTTACTGCATAATGAACATCAAAAACAGATCGATCCACTCAAAGCAGACTTCATAGATCAATCACACTTTAGTCCCAGTCTAATATGTCACCACCAAGCAACATATCTATGTCTCTACTTGGGAGTCCAACTCCAGGCAGTCAAGACAAACCGTCCCCACCATGGCTTTAGACAACATAATAGTCTTAACATGAGTTAGATGCTCGGTCTAACCCCATAAACTACAGACCTTAGTTTAGACCGCTTACTTTAGAACATTATCTTCTCGCATACAAAAGTCCATTGCATACAACGTTCTAACAGTTTTAACATAAGCAGTTAGGGAGCCATATTTGCTTACATTTACTTTAACATGTAAATAAATTGAGGACAGACAGCAATGTAATGAATAACCTCTATATATAATTTTATTATCCAGTTCAAAATAAATACATCAAAATGTCTCTAATGCTTAGGGCATTTCCTAACAATCTCCCACTTGCCCTAAGCTAGCAGATGCGCCGTGTTACATATCCCCATTGCCTCTACATGCCTCTCAAAGCTTCTAGCCACCAAAGTCTTAGTAAAGGGATCAGCAATGTTGTCCTCGGACGCAATCTTACATACATCTACTTGTCCTGTCTCCACGTGCCCTCTAATAATATGATATCTCCAATCTATGTGCTTGGTCCTCTTGTGGTGCCGAGATTCCCTTGTGTTGGCAATAGCCCCAGTGTTATCACAGTAAAGTGTGATAGGCTTGTCAACACCCAGAATGACCTTAAAGTCTCTAAAGAACTTGTGGAGCCGAGCCGCTTCTTTAGATGCCTCAGCCACAGCCACATACTCAGCCTCCATAGTAGAGTTAGCTGTGCAGCCCAACTTCACGCTCCTCCATGCAATGGCACCTCCTCCGAGTAAGAACACTGATCTAGATGTCGATTTCCTCGAATCCTTACAAGTCTGAAAGTCTGAGTCCGTGTATCCTATGGGTGTTAGGTCCCCTTCAGAATACACCAGCATATAATCTCTCATTCTCTTAAGATACTTGAGTATGTGCTTTACTGCTTGCCAGTGCTTGGTTCTAGGATTCACTTGATATCGACTCACCATACCTACTACAAAACATATGTCTGGGCGAGTGTAAAGCATAGCGTACATAAGGCTACCCACAGCAGATGCATAAGGGACCTTACTCATACGCTGTCTTTCTTCCGATGTCTTTGGACAGTCATCCAATGAAAGAGTTAGACTAGTAATAGAAGGTTGTGTACTTTTCTTTGCCTCTTGCATTGTATATTTATCAATTATTTTACCTATGTATGAAGCTTGAGATAACGCTATCATTTTATTCTTTTGATCTCTGAAGAGACGAATGCCTAGAACATAATTAGCTTTTCCCAAGTCCTTCATATCAAACTGTTGGTGTAACCAAAGGTTGACTGATGATAAGTTCCCTACATCATTCCCAATGAGCAGTATATCATCGACATAGAGTATCAGAAAGACTACCTTTCCATCCTTAATACATTTATAAACACAGAGTTCATCAACGTTCTGCTCAAAACCGAAAGTCTTGATCACTTAATCAAATCTCTGGTTCCATGAGCGGGCTGCTTGCTTTAATCCATAAATGGATCTAAGCAACTTGTAGACTTTCCTTTCTTGGCCTTTTGCTACGAACCCTTCAGGCTGTATCATGTAGATACACTCCTCAAGATGGCCATTCAAGAATGCCATCTTGACATCCATTTGCCAGATCTCGTAATCGAGAGCCACAGCAACGGACAGAAGAATACGGATAGACTTCAGCATAGCAACAGGCGAAAAGGTTTCATCGTAATCGATTCTAGCCTTTTGTGTGTACCCCTTTGCAACTAGCCTAGCTTTGAAAGTTTCCACTCTCCCTTCCGCATCCTTCTTTCTTTTGTAGACCCATTCGCATCCAATGGGTTTTATTCCATCCAACAAATCTACAAGTTCCCAAACAGAGTTAGATTTCATAGAATCCATCTCATTATTCTGTTAGGAAATGCCCTAAGTATTAGAGACATTTTGATGTATTCATTTTGAACTGGATAATAAAATTATACATAGAGGTTATTCATTACATTGCTACCTGTCCTCGTCTTATTTACATATTAAAGTAAATGTAAGCAAATATGGCTCGCTGACTGCTTATGTTAAAACTGTTAGAACGTTGCATGCAATGGACTTTTGTATGCGAGAAGACAATGTTCTAAAGTTAGTGGTCTAAACTATGGTCTGTAGTCTATGGGGTTAGACCGAGCATCTAACTCATGTTAAGACTATTATGTTGTCTAAAGCCTTGGAGGGGACGGTTTGTCTTGACTGTCTGGAGCTGGACTCCCAAGTAGAGACATAGATATGTTGCTTGGAGGTGACATATTAGACCGGGACTAAAGCGTGATTGATCTACATAGTCCGCTATGAGTGGATCAATCTGCTTTTGACGTTCATTGTGTAATAACCTTAATCCTGAGTAAATGAACTACTTCATGTATATGACTTGTGTACTTTGATGTTCCAATGGCTAAAGCGTCTCAGAGGTAGTAAGCTTATAGACCGGTTCATTGGGTGCATGACTTGTATACGATGAAGGGTTTGTTTGCAGATATCAGAATCATAACTCTGAGGAGTTAAAGGTATCCTCTTAAAGGTATTATACTGAATGTGAAAATGGACAAGGCCTTGGGTCGTCTGCTGGGCGGGTGACTTCTTATTCACATATGGTGAATAATCATTTTCTTAATTCGGTAGTATAATGGAACTTTAAGATAGCCTGATCAGTAGGATTAAACGGACTTTGACCTAAGGCTGATCATGGATATCATATGAGGGTTTTGTATATATGACAAGGTCATTGGATAGTAGCTCGTAACAGGCTTACGTAATACGGTATATAATTGGGAGTTCAGTTTCAGGTTTATAGCGGTGTGACTCCGAAACTAGTGATCATATGATTAAGTTGTTCGGTAAAGAATGATGATCATATGGATTTGCGGGAGCCCGATTATATATGTCCAATCAGTCCCTCTACTAGCTCCACATAATTCCTTAACCTTTGGCAAATTGATTTGTATATGCTATTGGCTAGTTTATTATGCATGGATGGTGATGACACAAGATTAGGATGGTAGACAAGATTCTCTCCGGTTGGATTCAGATTTTGTTTTGGATAATAGAGTACACAATTATTCGAACTCCAAATAAAGTTGCCATGATTTTATTTGAGATTGGATTGGAGTTGTAGAAAATTATCCATGAGAACAAGAATTTGAAACACAACCGTTTTGTGGAATTTGAAATTTGAATTTTGAAATTTGAAATTTGAATTTGAAATTTGAATTTGAAATTTGAATTTGAAATTCGAATTTGAAATTTGAATTTGAAATTTGAATTTGAAATTTGAAATTTGAAATTTGAAATTTGAAATTTGAATTTGAAATTCGAATTTGAAATTTGAAATTCAAATTTTGAATCACAGTCCAAGTAGGATTCGAATTTGTTGTGGAAAATCCACAAGGTTTGAAATTCGAATTTGAGTTGGATTTGGAGAGGATAATCTTGTTAGAATCCTACTTGAATTTTGAATCCAAATCCCAACAAAAGTGGACGAAATTTTTGAGGATAATCCTCAATGGAATTTCGGTTTTTGTGGATAAGGTTCAAGGGAAAAATTCAAGTTTCAATCCCAGTTGAATTTGGATTCTCTCCTCCCTGAAAAGTGGCTGAAATTTTGGAGATAATCTCCTAGGAAAATTCGGTTATTTTGGATAAGGTTGAGATAAGATTCAAGCTTGAAAATCCTAGTGGAATTTTGATTCTTCCTTATCCTAAAAGTGGCCGAATATTTGGAGAAGATTTTCTCCTAGGAATTTCAGATTTTTTGGTTGAAAAAGGGAGATAAAATTCTAGTTAAAATCTTGTTTAGATTTGGATTGGATTTATCCTAAGAAAGCTGAATTTTATTGTTGGATTTTCCCATGGAAAAATTCAGATTTTTTTGGTTATGGATAAGGGAGAAAATCTTTTCCTAGTCTAATTCGAATTCAGAGAATCACCTCATGCAGGTCTATAAATAGAGGTCCTGCCACTCCAGTTCTCTCAGACCACAGACTCTCAGGTGAGCAGGCTTATTGTTGCACAGCTCATAGTGACAATAAAGTTCTTTAGAGATCTGGGTGGTCGGAAGAAGACTAGCAGTGCTAGCATACCGATCGAGGTTCAGAGTGCCCACACACTCAGCCATTCGGGAATTGGAGAATAGTAGAGAAGGCTAGTTGGTTGAAGCCTCCGGTCATTCTCCTCCTGCAAGATTGGCGTCCTTGAGGTATGAGTTTTAATTGTTGTTGGTTTATTGTATATGGCATCATGAGATATTTAACGATCTAAAAATTTTTTATTGTTCCGCTACGCCACTCTGATACGTTTTTACCGGTTTATTTTCCTACATGTTCATAGCCTGTTTCTAAGATTTAGAATCAACATCATTTATAGCTTCATCATAAGTGACCGGATCATCCTCATGCTTATGAGCCTCTGCCTAGTATACCTCAGCATCATACATGAAGAAATTAGGTTTCTTCAAAACCCTCCCATTACGACAAAGCACCCTAAATTGTTGATCGTCTGCAGGTCTTTCACCGGAACTCAGACTTGCGTCCAAGATCGAAACCTGTGGAGCAGTTCTTTCACCCGATAACTCTTCTAGCACCACTTTGCTTCGAGGCTTAAATTCATTCATGTGACTTTCCTCCAAAAATGTCACATGGGTTGAAGCAATGACTTTTTGTTCCTTCAGGTTATAGAACAGACCTACCTTAGTTCCCTTTGGATACCCTACAAACATGCACAATTCTGATCTTGGTTCCTACTTCTTCACATCCCCATCCAGTACATGTGCCGGGCAGTCCCATATTCTCATATGTCCAAGAGAAGGCTTCTTGCCATGCCATAATTCATACAGAGTTATGGGAATTGATTTGCTTGGAGCCTAGTTCAGAGTATAGCATCCCGTTTGTAAAGCATATCCCTAAAATGATAGCAATGGCGTTGAATAACTCATCGTGGACCGTACCATATCCAACAAGGTCCTGTTTCTCCTTTCAGCTACACCATTCTGTTGTGGAGTAGGAGGTGCAATCAATTGGGATAATATCCCATTCTTTACAAGATGTCCTAGAAATTTGTCAGAGAGGTATTCACCACCTCGATCAGATCGAAGTGTCTTTATGGATTTATCCAATTGCTTTTCCACTTCCGCACGATACTCTTTGAACTTGTCAAAGGTTTCACTCTTGCCATGCATCAAATACACATATCCATACCTCGAGTAATCATCTATAAAGGAGACATAATACTCGAACCCTCCTTGTTCTATGATGTTCATGGGGCCATATACGTCAGTGTGCACAATTTCTAAGAGCTCCTAAGCCTTTGTACCCTTAGCTCCTGAGCCCTTGTACCCTTAGCTCCAAAAGACCTCTTAGTCATCTTTCCCTTTAGACAAAACTCACATTGAGGAAGACGTACCTCCTCTAGAGATTCTAGAGGGCTGTCTTTCACCAATCTTTGAATCCTATCCTGATTAATATGACCAGGTCTTAAATGCCAAAGATACACCTTGTTAGAGTGAGAAACTTTCAACCTTTTAGAGTTATCTATTAATTCAGTGTCAAGCAGTGAGTACATCTTTGGTTTGGTCAAATATAGGTTTCCATCCATCCATCCATCCAGAACAGATAAAAGACTTATTTCTACAAATATTAACTCTTTTACTAAAAGAAACTGAATAAGAATCCTTTATTAAACAAGCTACCGATATAAGGTTCCTCCTAAAATTAGGAACATAAAAACAGTCTTTCAATAAAATAAACCTAAATTCATCAAAGTAAAGATAAATATCTCCCACTGACTCAGCCACCACCAAATTACCGTCTCCAGTCCACAATGAGAGGCTCCTATTATGTAGACTTCTCGTTTCCACGAACCCCTGCATAGAAACACAAACATGATTAGTGGCGCCCGAATCAATGACCCAAGTGTCTTTTGATTCTTCCACCAAACATGCTTCCAAATAGTGAAGTTCCTTATCTTCCTTGCCCTTGGTGGCTAGAATTTCTTGACAAGCCTTCTTGAAGTGACCTACCTTCCCACAGCTGAAGCATTTGGAATTTTTAGGGTCCTTGGGCTTCTTGTTCTTCTTCTTCTTCTTCTTCCCATCCGGAATAGGAGGATTAGAAGAACTGGAAGCCGCTTGCTTCTGATTTGGCCTCTTCCTCTTCCGTGAGGGTTTGGAAGATTCTGCCAAATTGGCCTCTCCTTTGGGTTGGACCGCATCCCCATCCCTGATCATCCATGCATAAGCTTGGAGTTACTTCATGAGCTTGGTAAGTCCTAACTCCCTTGTCGCCAAATTGTATGCGGCCTTAAACCCCACAAATTATTTAGATAGAGTTTTGAACACCATCTCGATCTGGGTGTTGTTGTCCAACTCAACACCGTTCTCAGCAGCCTCAGCGAAGAATCCCATTAGAGTGATCATATGGTCCTTCACCGGAGTACCCGCCTTTTGCTTAGAGTTCAATTTTTCTTGGCCTCCGAACATGTCTTCCAGATTTTTCATGATCTCCCCAGCAACTTGATAAGTCTCATGCTGCTTTTGTAAAGCACTCGTCATGCTAGCAAGAATGTAGCATCGAGCTATCTCATTGGATTATCTCCAACGAGCATAGGCAACCGGGACCTCCTCAAGCGGTGTGTCAGGTTTGGGCCCTAGTGGGCATGGTTCATCCAGTATAAACTTGTGTCTCTCGCAATTAAGAACTATCAACAGATTTCTTTTCCAATCTTTATAATTATCGTCATTCAGTTTATTCTCAGTAAGTATTGAAATGAGGGGTGTCCGTGACATTTTGAACTGAAATAAAATTATACTAGACATCATTACAAAGCCCAAGCAAATATACAGATAATTTAGCAAATAAAACATACAAGTATGTTCCTACATGAAACTTGAAAAACATGTAGCATTGCAATGGTAATTCTCAGCACCTATTGTCCCAAGCCACCGAGGGGTGGTCATGAAACAAATAGCTGGAACATGGACCCCGTCTAATTAATATATGTTGCCTTAAATCCTCCAAGGTTAAGACATATATTAATAACCGCTTATTTTGGCCACCAGTTTAGTTAACAGAGCTTCTAGGGAAGGTTAATATCTAAACGAGTCTTGAGTGTATAACCATTGTTTATGTAGCCCGATCCATGTCCTACCAAGCCACCGAGGGGTGGTCATGAATAGGATCGTACTCGAACACGTTTTCCACATAGGAGATCCAATCTAGTATCCCAGTGGCAGTAAACACCTACCGAGGGGTGTGGTCAGGGAAGAACTGACGCGAGGCGTTACCATTCTTTCACATATGGATCAACAATGGAGGCGTGGGTTTTGTTTGAAACCCTCTCCCACTCAATATTTTGAAAATCATGCAAGTTTTGACAAATATGTATGATCAATATAGTATGAGCGGCACTCACCTATCCTATATGACATGTTATCAAATATGCATATAAAATATCCATCAATACATATTTATACATCCATGACATATCACAGAAAAAATAATTGACAGAATAACCAAGTCATGGTTCCATCCTAGAACAAAGAAAAAAAAGATTACAAAATTCCATCCAAAGCATTCTTTGGGTCTTGAATTTTGTTCAGTCTTCTTGTATCCATCTTTATGTAGCCTCTCCATTTATTTCTCATCCCATGAATCATTTAAAATTTAAATCCTAAAAATTTAAATTTCAAATTCGAATTCCAAATTTAAATTTAAATTTCAAATTTTAAACAATTTTAAATATCATGTGCAAGAATATGTAATTACAAAAATTTCAAATTTTCAATTACATATTTTTATACATGATTTAAAATTAAATCTCAAATTTAAAAATCAAAATTTTGGGATTTTCGAACGGTCGCCCCGCCAGCCTCGGAGGTCGGCAGCCGCCGTGGGCAGCCCCCAGCCCTCGAGGGGTTGGCAGCCCACGATCGCCCCATGTGCAACCTTGCCGGGCTGTAGGCCAAGCCTGCAACGCCAGGCTGCAAGCCTAGGCTGGGCGCAAAAGCCGACAGGCTATAGGCAGCAACTGCAGCCATAGGCTGCACGCCCAGGCTACGGCCATCCTTGAGAGGGCCACGGCCACCCTCGGCTGCATGCTAAGCCTGCGATCGTGGGTGGTCATGGCCTGTACAAGGGCTACCGCAGCCCATCCTGCCAGAGGGCAGAGGCTGCAGGCCCACCAAGGCCCGATGGCCTATCCTAAGGAGTCGTGTCTTGATTTTCGTGTCATATTTCAATTTACCCATTAGGATCTCCAAAAATTAATTTGAATCGTAAGTAAATTGAAATTTTCCACACAATCAAAATTTCAACCTTTAAATTAAATTTAACTTTTGGGAAAAATAAATTACGGTCTTCAAACTTCAATCTCCTCCAAGAATAATTACATAAAATATCCTAAACCGTTTCCAGTGTACAAAAATTCTAATCATAATAATTCTAAGAGACAAAATTAAAATCCATGGGAAAATTACAGTATTAATAAACTGCTCCCATGGTTATATAAAAATTCCTAGATACAATTTTCCAAATTCTAAGGAACCATAACCGGCAAAATCAAGCATGCTTATAATAATTCAAAAAATTAAAATAACCACATACTTTATACATAAGACATGATAACAACATAAAGGAATCCTAGAATGCTACTCTCTAAATATCAAATCCGTACATAAATAAAAAGACTAACTAATTGTCTAATTTATGTACATGGCATAGTCATGAGATGGCTCTGATACCAATTGTAGGTAATAAATCGATAAAAACATACTAGAGTGGCTCAGCAGAACAATAAAAATATTTTAAGATCGTTCAATATCCACGATGCCATATACAATAAACCAACAATAATTTAAACTCATACCTCAAGGACGCCAATCTTGCAGGAGGAGAATGATCGGAGGGCTTCAACTAACTAGCCTTCTCTACTATTCCCTAATTCCTGAATAGCTGAGTGTGTGGGCACTCTGAACCTCGATCGGTATGCTAGCACTGCTAGTCTTCTTCCGACCACCCAGATCTCTAAAGAACTTATTGTCACGATGAGTTGTGCAATAATAAGCCTGCTCACCTAAGAGTCTGTGGTTTGAGAGAACTGGAGTGGTAGGACCTCTATTTATAGACTTGCATGAGGTGATCCTCTGAATTCGAATTGGATTCGGAGAAGATTTTCTCCCTTATCCACAACCAAAAAATCTGAATTTTCCAAGAGGAAAATCCCAACAAAATTTCAGCCTCTTTAGAATTATCCAATTCAAATCTAAACAAGATTTTAACTTGAATTTTATCTTCCTTTCTTCAACCAAAAACTCTGAAAATCCTAAAGGATTTTCACCAAATATTTTCGACCACAAAAGATAAGTGAAGACTCAAAATTCTACTAGGATTTTCAAGCTTGAATCTTATCTCATCCTTATCCAAAATAACCGAAAATCCTCTATGAGATTCACTCAATAATTTCGGCCATAATCAGGGAGAAGAGAATCCAAATTCAACTGGGATTGAAACTTAAATTTTTCCCTGAACCTTATCCACAAAAAATCTGAAAATTCCATGAGGATAATCCTTAAAATTTTCATCCATTATTGTTAGGATTTGGATTCAAAATTCAAGTAGGATTCTAGCAAGATTTTCCTCTCCATAGCTAACTCAAATTCAAATTTCATTCCTTGTGGATTTACCACAAGAAATTCGAATCCTATTTGGACTGTGATTCAAAATTTGAATTTCAAATTTCAAATTCAAATTTCAAATTCAAATTTCAAATTCGAATTTCAAATTCAAATTTCAAATTTCAATTTCAAATTTCAAATTCAAATTTCAAAATCCGCAAAACAGTTGCATTTCAAATTCTTATTCTCATGGATAATTTTCTACAACTCCAATCCAATCTCAAATAAAATAATGGCAACTTTATTTAGAGTTCGAATAATTGTGTACTCTATTATCCAAATCAAAATCTGAATTCAACTGAAGAGAATCTTGTCCACCATCCTAATCCTATGTCAACACCATCCATGCATAATCAACTAGCCAATAGCATACACAAATCAATTTGCCAAATGTTAAGGAACTATGTGGAGCTAGTAGAGGGACCAATTAGACATATATAATCGGGCTCTCGCAAATCCATATGATCATCATTCTTTACCGAACAACTCAATCATATGATCACTAATTTCAGAGTCACACCACTGTAAACCTGAAACTGAACTCCCAATTATATACCGTATTATGTAAGCCTGTGACAAGCTATCATCCAATGACCTTATCATGGATGCAGAACCCTCATATAATATCCATGATCAGCCTTAGGTCAAAGTCCGTTTAATCCTACTGATCAGGCTATCTTAAAGTTCTATTATACTACCGAATAAAGAAAATGATTATTCACCATATGTGAATAACAAGTCATCTGCCCAGCAGACGACCCAAGGCCTTTTCCATTTTCACATCTAGTATAATGCCTTTAAGAGGATACCCTTAACTCTTTAATAGAGCTATGATTCCGATATCTGTAAACAAACCCTTCATCGTTTACAAGTCATGCATCCAACGAACTGGTCTATAAGCTTACTACCTCTGAGACGCTTTAGTCATTGGAACATCAAAGTACACAAGTCATATACATGAAGCTGTTTATCTACTCAGGATTAAGGTTACTGCACAATTAACGTCAAAAGCAGATCGATCCACTAAAAGCGAACTTCGTAGATCAATCACTCTTCAGTCCCGGTCTAATATGTCACCACCAAGCACATAGATCAGATATATCATATTATTAGAGGGCACGTGGAGACAGGCCAAGTAGATATATGTAAGATCGCGTCCGAGGACAACATTACCGATCCATTTACTAAGACTTTGGTGGCTAGAAGCTTTGAGAGGCACGTAGAGGCGATGGGGATGCATAACATGGCACATCTGCTAGCTTAGGGCAAGTGGGAGATTGTTAGGAAATGCCCTAAGCATTAGAGACATTTTGATGTATTTATTTTGAATTGGATGATAAAGTTATATATAGAGGTTATTTATTACATTACTATCTGTCCTTGTTTTATTTACATATTAAAGTAAATGTAAACAAATATGGCTCCCTGACTGCTTTTGTTAAACTGTTAGAACGTTGCATGCAATGGACTTTTGTATGTGAGAAGACAATGTTCTAAAGTAAGCGGTCTAAACTATGGTCTATAGTCTATGGGGTTAGACCGAGCATCTAACTCATGTTAAGACTATTATGTTGTCTAAAGCCTTGGAGGGGACGGTTTTTCTTGACTGTCTGGAGCTGGACTCCCAAGTAGAGACATAGATATGTTACTTGGTGGTGACATATTAGACTGAAACTAAAGCGTGATTGATCTACGAAGTGCACTTTGAGTAGATCGATCTGCTTTTGACGTTCATTGTGCAGTAACCTTAATCCTGAGTAGATGGACAGCTTCATGTATATGACTTGTGACGCCCCCTGATTCCGACCACCCGCAACTGTCATGAATCGACTCTATGGCCGACCAAGACTGCTCATGTGCCGAATCTGGGTTGTCAATTTTAAACTCTTTTGCTCACAAATTTTAAATATCAGGGCCTAAAATTTCGCCCCTAATTTTTTTTCTTTAATACATACTTCCTCTTAAAAAATTTCGCCCCATATACTAACTTTTATATGTCTTAAGTACAAAATAATATACAACATATAGTACATAAATATGTATAGTATATTTTGTTTCCTAATTTATTTTCTTCAACTCAAAAAGCTCAGCGGAAAATTTATGACAGGACCAAGTCCATGGTGAGTTCCCTATCCCCTTGACACGCTCGCATCCTACCGCCATCCAGGAATCTACTAGATAGGTTTCTTACCTGTAACATGAACAAACTGATGAGCTAACAGGCTCAGTAAGTTCAAACATACATAGTAAGAATCATATCGATTCAAAAACACTAAAAACTCAATCTCCTATGAATAGTATTATTCACCATGAATAGTAATTTTAACCTTTGATCGATGAATAGTAACAGTTACCCTAACTGATTACTATTCACTTTACCCTAACAAGGTACTATTCACATATCCTAACCGAATTTACATTACTCTACCGTAAACTTCGGTTGTGCTCAATTATGATTTTATCATTTTGTCGATTGTTTATTCTTTATTTGATTTCTAATTTAGAGCTCTATTTATGGCAGTTGCGATGATTATGTGACGACCAGAGAATTTTAGTGGTGTGACCTAGTTTAATCTAGGGTTTTCTATGAGTTCTGTAAGTAAGAATGTAAAGAAACACTATGGTTGTAATTAGACAAATTATAGTGTTGATAGAAATAAATAAATGTTTTGGAGGAAATTAAAATCTCAAAAAATAAGTAGAGAATAAAGTATATGAGTAAGAAAGTGAATTCAGGCCCAAAACGCTCAAAAAGGAGTAGTTTCGGTATCTGAACAGTATAAAGATAAGAATATGGCAAGTCAAAGTAAGAGCACAGCAAGAAAAGTACAAATATATGTATATAATAATTTGTACTATTTAAAGAGTGAAATAGATGTATTTATATTGTTTAGAATATATTAAAATGTTCTAACAATACTGACGAGTAAGAATTCAGTGTTGGAAAAATTCACTGAGTTAAAACGGGTGAAACGGTGCCAAAACCGGCTTTGAAACCCTAACCGGAGCTCAAGAAAGACGGTAAACTTCCGGGATTTATTTTGATCAAACGGAAGCAATTTAAATTGATCCGACTGCACAGAAGACCTCAGGAACACGCCGGGAAGATTTCAGGAAAATTTCGGCTCGAACCGGCATCGGTCAAAAAGTAGTCGAATTAATGTGAATAGTGAAAGTCAAAGTCAACTTTCACTTTAGTAATTATGACATCATAAATCCATTTAAGAAATGGAAAGAAATTGGTGTTAGGTAGGATGAATGGCCATGATTTAATTTGCTTTTGATCTAAAGGCCAAGATTTGGCCAAAAATATACCTTTTTAATTTTTGAAAAAGGTGGAAAGTATTAGGCATGAAAGGTGTCAAAATTTCATTGGTTTAGAGCCAAATTAATTGGCTTTCTTCCATGCATAAGTCGGCAAAACTTGGGGGATAAAGGCCGAGACAAAAAATTGAAAGCAAAACATAACAAAAATTTTTCTAAGGCATTTCCATGGTGAGCCGTGGGTGACCAAAGGAGAATTAAGCTATTTCTTCAAGTTTTCTATACAAAAAGTGTGGCAAAACATCACTTGAAAACAAAGGAAGAAAGTGAACAAGGTAACTTCCCTTGGATTGAAATTTTTCTTGGTTTTTCTTCATGAAAACCGTGGGGTGAATAGTGAATTAAGATGGAAAATTTTTGGTTGTTTTTCATTAAGTTGATGATGGGTTTTGTTAAGGGTGTAATGAGGAAGAAAACCATGCAATTGGTTAAAAGAAAAACCAATTTTTGGTTGGTTTTCCAAAGGAAAATCCGTGGGTTACCATTGGTAAGCAATGAGAAATTTGTGTGATTTATGTGTTAACATGCTTTTAACTTATGTTTTGTTAAGAATAAAGCATGAATTTCACTATGGAAAAGCTTGGAAAATTTTTGGTGTCCATTTACTCAAAGTGGCCGTGGGTTTACTTAGGGTTTTGGTGAAAATTTTGCATGTTTCATATGATGTTTGGTTAATTGAAATCATGCATTTTGTGATGTGAATAATGAAATTTTTGATTGAAAGCATGAAACAAAAATGATGGCATGTTTTTCACTAATGAGGCCGTGGGTTTAAGTGTTTAAAAACCCTAAGAATTTAGTTGAAAAGTATAAGGAAATGGGCTTGAAAAAGTGTTAGAAAAATGGCATTTAATAGCCTAACAAGTGGTTGAAAAGTTTGAGAAACTTTGGTTCGGTTTGGTGGTGAAAACCGAAACCAAAACTAAGGGCAAAATTGTGAAAAAATTTTGTAATGTGGTTAAAAATGTGAAATTGGAATTTGTGAGCTTTTATGTAAAAGTTTGGAAAACTTTTACATAAAATAGGCTTGTGGTATAGTACGTGGCAGGTACATATGGTTCGAGGCGTACCTAACGCCGGAAGTCTTAAAATTACGCCGAAATGCTGCCGAAATTTCGAAAACGGCTTTCGGGGTAAAGTAGGAATTAAAAATAAAAGTTTAGGGTCGGGTCGGAAACCCGAGTCCCTAACGGAGAATTGAATAAGGAAAACCTAAGGGGTGGTTCGTGAATAGTAGACCGTCCCCTAAAAATGTAAAATGAGAGTGAAACGGAAAAACCGACCCCGAGGGGGGGCATTTTTGGAAATGAAATAAAGGTCCGAGTCGGGTACGGAAAATCCGAGCCTCGGAGACCTAGGTCGGGAAAGTCTAGATGAACGTTTTAAATACTAGTAAAACGTCCATTTGAAGCTCCGAAACGATAGAAAATCACTAAACCGACGTAAGGGTCGGAATAGTGCTTCCCGAGGGTCGGGAAAGTGAAAAGTGGAAATATAATAGAAACGAACCCGGTAATGATTAGAAAAGAGTCAGAAAAGTTCCTGAGGGCCAAAAATGCAGTCTGGATCAATAAAATTCCGTCAGGGGCAAAACTGTAATTTTGCCAAAATATAGGGGCAAAATCGTAATTTTACAAAAGTTGGGAAAAATTGGGGAAATGATAAATAAAGCCCAAAAAGTTGTAAATAGGTTCTATTTAAGCTTTTTAATGAAAAATAAAAGTTATAAATGGAAATGAAATTAACAGACAAAGTTTGTCTGTAGGATCCAAAAATCGACCTACAAGGAGGGCGATCAAAGATCCTAGAGAGAAGAAGAGAAGAGATTGATAAGGTAAGTACGGACATTTAATTGTCTACTCACGAATGGACTTACCATAAAGTTGTGTTATATATATATACACATTTAAGCTATTCAGTTGTGACATGATACTAACATGTTCACGAGAATAGTAAGCAAGATTAGAAAAAGAAAAGAGAAATAATTTAAGTCAAATAATAAGACTTAAAAGTTAAGGTTGGCGTACCGGCCTCCCCAGTTGTGAGGTTCCCAGATAGCCTCCACCCCAGAAGTGTGGCGCTGCCTCGTTAATAATGAGGTAGTTTATGGCTTAACTTCCTGCCTCCACCCCAGAAGTGTGGCGCTGCCTCGTTAATAATAAGGTAGTTCATGGCATGACTTACTACCTATAAGGTCAGTAGTCCAGAGATGACCTTAGGGTTGATCGGTGGGTCGCTCCCCTGATCCTCTATTGGTCTGTGCGCACTAGGTACGTCCAACCACGGGCCCACAAGTGAAAGATAAAGCAGATGAAGTAAAGCAAAGAAAAGAAAGAAATAGAATAGAAAGAACAAGCAGTATAGGACTAAAGAAAATAATTGGTCCTAAGTTGACTAACCCTAGAGTGGTGTATTCAGCTTATTTACTTGTATGTATGTTTGTACTTACTGAGCTTTAGCTCATTAGTCTATTCGTGCTGTAGGTAATAAAGGAAAGCAACCAGCAAGATGAAACAAGAGTAGCGGGCTGGCAGGCAGATCCCAGCGATGTCATGGACGGGTTATGGTTCCGTTTCGCAGAATTCCGCTGTACTCAAGGTGTAAAAGAAAGAAAGTGTAATAGTGAGATATATGTATAAAGACAAGACAAGAGTGTAGTATGTAAAGTAGTGAAACAAGCTTAAAAGTATGTTTCTATTTTTACGTACTTTAAAGTAACAAGACTCCAAAACATATTTTGGGAAAAAGTATTAAGAAGTACGTATATATTTATGTATACACAATTTTCAAGAATTAGCAGTTTCCTCTAGTTAAAGAAAAAAAAAATAGTCCTAGTTTTTCAAGAACAAATCTTTTAAACCCCAAGGAGAAGAAAGCTATAGAAACAAGCAAGCTAAGTAAGACTAAGCAAAGAATAAAGAAAGCAAGCAAGATAAGGTGGACGACCTAAGCTAGAGGGGTCGCCCACAGATTATTAGCGCGCTAACTGAGAGGGTCTAAGGAGCGACCTTAGAACATCGGCCTCCACAGTCCTGATAACCCCGTAGGATTTGAACAAACCTCCACCACTACGTTGGAGGGGCGGTACGCCTTAATGGTTTCATTACCATCATTCAGATTATAGTCTTGACCAAGTGATCTTATATGTCACTTCAAGGTCACTATCCTCCATTACCCGCAGGTCTTACTTATACTCGTTATCTGGTATATGTTATTCTAACTAATCCCAAATGCTTATAGGATTTTATATCTAGTGTACATCTAGTACAGAATAGATCAATACAGTATTTCATGTTGCAGACACGAAAATGGTTGAACTTACCAATACTGCGCTAGTGTCCACTTCCGAAACTCCTCCATAGTTCTATCTCTATTTTGGGTTCTTACAAACATAATATTGCCTATTAATGCCCTATTTTAATTATCACTTTAAATGTACATTTATTTCATTTAATAATTCAATACTTTTAAATTTTGTTTGTGATACACGACCTGAAACACGCCTGTGTCCCAGCCCATGTACTTTTCAAGTTTACTTTACACGGCCATGTTGTTTTCTATCTTAGTCGTGTAACTGTACACAGCTTGATACACGCCCGTGTTCAAGCTCGTGTACCTCTCGGATTGAAAAATTCTTTATGTAAACGTCCATGTATTTTTTTTCTACACACCCGTGTTCTTCGAAATTTTTAGATTTTTAACTCTAAAACCTTTATTTTGAGTCTTAGAATTTCATCTAAGTTATTTTAAGTCTTTTAAGGTCCTTCCCAAGCCTTTCAGAAATTTTTGGTCAAAATGACCATTTTGCCCCTAACGGGTCTTGGGATCGTAACTGTTCCGTTCTATCATTTTTTTTTTCAAATTTTCTAAGTCTAATTATTTTAAAATAATATTCTCTAGGTTTCTGTATCATTTTACAGCTTAAATTACTGCAAAATCTCAACCTCATTTTCCCCAGCCCTCGGTTACTATTTACCCGTCACCTAGGGTCGTTTTTTCATTTTTCGAGCGTTTCGGAGTCTCAAATGGCCGTTTCACTACTTATTAATTGTTATTTATCCTGTCCTCGGCCCTCGGTCCTCGAGAGGCTAGGGTTTCCTATCCCGATCTAAATTTTTCCCTCGTTTACCGAAATACCCCTAACATGAATTCTTTTCCTGTTTTAGGCATTTTAGTGCTTTAGGGTCGGTTTACTATTCCTTTTGGGTTGGTTTTCCATTTCTAATCCTAATTCACCGAGGGGTCTCGGTTTCCTTCCCGAGTCTAACATTTTTACCCCTTGTTTCCCGAAATGCCCCTAAGCTGATTTTAGAAATTTCGACAGTATTTCCGCTTATATTTTAAGGTTTCCCGGTGATAGGTACACCTCAGAACCTTTTTACCTGCCACGTACTATACCAGAGGCCTATTTTATACAAAGTTTCCAAACTTTGTATAAAAATTTTCCACATGATTCAACATTCAGAAACCAACACAAACTGCAACATTTTTCTTTTAAACTAGCCTCGGTTGACTAGTTAATCACATCAAAATAATTTTCATCTTATCACATCATTCTGAGGTTTTCTAATGTATAAAACAACATCAAAACCTAACAAAACATGCATTCTAAGCCTAGCATAGCCACGGATTTTTATGCATAAACACATAGAAAATTTCATTTTCTTTCCTAGGGTTTTTATGAACATTCTTTAACATTAAAAATTTTTCATTTCTTAATGTTCATGCGCACGGTTTTAGCAAGAAAATTACATCAAAATTTTCTTGTTTCCTTATTCCAATTCATGCTTAATTCAACACATAATTGAATGAACATAAACACTAAATCAAAATATCAAAACTCATGCACTTTTCACACCATTGAAGCCACGGTTTTTCAAGGGAAACATGCAAAATTTTTGCTTGTTTCTAAACCCTAATTCATGCTTTAAATATTTCAATATCAAACCAATCATAGAATCAACAAATCAACAGTTTTTTTCATTATTTTTCAACACTCCAAACCCACGGATTTTCTAAGGAAAATCAAAGGGAAAAGCTTCAATTTTGAAGCTTATCTTCATTAGTTGATGACTTGAGATTGGAAATGCAATGCTAGCTAGGTTTGATGTGAAATTGAAAATAAAATTTTTGGTTTAAGGGAGGATAAACTCACAGTTTTTGGGCTGAAGAAAAGGCAGGAGTTTGGTTGGTTTTTTTTAATTTTTTTGATTAAATTTTGATGCCTATTTATAGGCAAAAACCAAGGGCTTTATTGTAATTTTTTCCCCACAATTTGCTAATTGTTCAAGGACTAAAAAGTAAAGATTTTGGGGCAAAAATCAAATTTTTTTCTTCTCCCTTTCCAAGTGGTTGAATGGCCTTTTAAAATTTTTACAAAATTTTTTTTAAGGCTTTTTGGCATGATCTTGGCTATTGATCATAAAGTCGGCTAATCTACACCTTACACCTTTCAAAATTACTTTCCAAATTAAGGAAAATAATTTTGTATTATGACATAATCAAGGTGATGTCATCCTACTATTCATATTAATTCATTAATAAATTCGTGGTTAATTTTTGACTGTAATCCGATCCGAACGGAACTTCACCGAAATCGCGTAGGCGAGTTCTCGGCGCCTCTAGTGCGATCGGTTTGTCTTATTTTGCTTCTGTTTGATCAGAATTCTCTACTGTAAATTTCTATTGTTTTAGTACATTTCAATGCACTCTCTAGGGTTTTCGGCTCTGATTTCGAACCGTCTCACCCAATTATGTCCGGTAAGATTTTCCATCCCCTAGCTCACACACTTTTAGCACTGCCAGAACATTTTTACACTATTCATAACAGTATCAAAACACAACTTTTTCACATTTTATTCATTAAAATTGTTATATACACACAATTTCCACCTATTTCGAGAATCTAAAATTCTCGATTATCACATTCACCCCTCCTTATAGAATTTTCGTCCTCGAAAATTTAGAACAAGTGGGGGTACAAATTCTTCATTTCATCCTCACGTTCCTATGTAGCCTATTCAATGTTGTGATTTTTCCACAGCACTTTGACTAATAGGATTGTTTTATTCCTTAACACTTTATCCTCGTGTGCCAGTATTTGAACAGGTCTCTCCTTGTAGGTCAGGTCTTCCTGAATTAATTGTTTTATTCCTTAACACTTTATCCTCGTGTGCCAGTATTTGAACAGGTCTCTCCTTGTAGGTCAGGTCTTCCTGAATCTGGATCGGTTCATATTTCGGTACATGGGATGGGTTTGATATGTACTTCCGTAGCATCGATACTTCCTTAGGAAATCCATTCCTAGTATTATATCGTAGTCAATAAGCTCCATTACATTCAATTCTGCAAATAACTCCCTATTTGCCACAATTATTGGTACATGCGGTAACCAGTAATTGGACATCAGGACTTCCCCCGAGGGTAATGCAGTTCTAAATATCAAACCTATGTTGTCCTTAGGATATCCTATTCTATTAGCAAATTGGTGTGAAATGAAAGAATGCGTAGCTCCAGAGTCAAATAAAACAGACGTCAAATTATTAGCGACAGAAAGCTGACCTGTCACTACATTTGACGTTCTCGCTTCTGCCTCTTCATTTGTGTAAACCATAACTCTTGCATCTGCTCGAGGCAAGCGTTCTTGTCTTTCCTGCCTCTCAGAATGGGATGACCCTTCAGCTTTTACCTATAATGCATGTGCCTGGGGACGTTGTTGTGACTGAGATGAACCTTGCACGTTTTGCCTATTTTCTAGATAGTTTTTGGCAAAGTGACCATCCTTCCCACATTGAAAACAGGCATTTGGGGCTAGTCTACATCTACCCGAATGTCTTTTTCCACAGTTCACACAATCTCGAACCATAGGGCTAGCTTTATTATTTGTTCTCCTCTGCTGGTTCCTGTTCCCGGAATTATTTCCTTTTCTCTTCCCCTGGGACTGCTGACCAGAAGTGCTTGGCTGTCCAGCCTTGACAATCAAATTCTGCTTGCTGCTTTGTCCAGTTTGAGGTCCAGCTTGTATAGCTTTGGTCAAGATCTTTTCCTTCTTCTTCGCATCCCAGACCTTCTCTCTCTCTTCCTTTTGTCAGATCAGATAATACTCTGCCGTTAGCACACGACTAACATAATCAGATATAGTGTCAGGCGGCGTCAACCCACTGTCTACCAATGCTAAGATCTCAGGGCGAAACATCCCTAGCATCTTCTGGATTTTCTCATTCTCAGTGGTGACAGTGTATGGGCATAGTCTAGACAACTGATCAAACTTGTTGTAGACTTCTATTACCGTCATGTCCCCTTTCTTTAGTTCTGTGAACTCTCTTTGTTGTGGTCGTAACAGCGCCGGATTATAATACTTTTGATTGAATTCCTCTAGAAAATCCAACCAAGACATGGTGTACATGTTTCTCCTCAACTTAATTGACTCCCACCAGAACCTTGCATCGCTTTTTAAAATAAAGGACGCACATAGAATCCTCTCCTGGTCATTCAACTCCATAAACTCCAATATTGTATGGAGTGAAGACAACCATTCCTCGGCATCCAGAGGGTTTGTGGAGCCCTCAAACTCTGGTGGCTTCATACGTCGGAATCTTTCATATAATGGCTCGATATTGGCCCTGGGTTGTGGTTGGGGTTGTACCACTTCTTCTTGTACTGCTAGCGGCACTTCTGGTTCTAGTGCGGCCATTTGTGGTGCTTGTTATTCTTCCTGTTCATGTCTCTGCTCCATTTGTTCGAGTATTTGTCTTAACTCAGCATTTTCTCTCATTTGGGCTTCTATTAATGCTTCCAGCTCGTCCACTCTTTTTGACAACACTAGACGTCCTCGCATATTTCGAAGATTTCTTGGATTCACCATCTTATCCTATTTCCTAAAATTGCATAAGAATCGATCATTAGGTTTTTCACAATCATATTTTTTTTTTTACAATAACAGTACAAATAATTTTGATCATCATGTAATTTCAAATTTCACACATTAAATATGTCAAAATATGGTTTTCATTTCCTTTCATTTCAAAAGTACATTAGTTCGAAGGCTTTCCTCAAAATAGCCTTTCAACACTGTCATATATATACACATATACAGTTATATATATACATATTTATACAACACATGTATTTCTACCACTAATCTCCTAGCTGAGGTTGCTTTAGAATCACCAAAAACTCGATTGGATCCATTTCCTCATTGTCTGTTCCGTTTTTGGCCTCAGACGGTGTTGAGTCTTCAGTTGGATCCGCTCCCTCTAGTTGTCTCGATGGACCTGCCTGCATGATCATTTGCCATCGGCCCAGATCTATATAAGCGGTCTAACATTGCTTCTTGTAGTAATTGTTCACTCCTCTTGCGCACCATGCGCTCCATCATCATCTCCTCCTCTATCTTGGCTACATCGATAATAAACTTGCGTAAAGTAGCAGGGTATAAAGTGGTTACTCTCTGTCGTAGGTCTAGGGTGAGTCCCTTCCAAAATATGTCACAAAAGTTATCATTTGTGATGCTGGTTAGAGGACATGCCCTTACGATGCTATCTTAGAATCTGACCGCATATGAAAATATAGTGTCGCTTAACATCATCTGTTGCCTCTCTGCCTTCAGAACAAAATCTCTGACATCCACATAACTGGGCATAGCCGATGGTGGTGATACTATCCTACTTTTAGGAGGGCCTACCACTGGTGCAGCGCTCTTTTATAGGAACTGCTCTAGCATGACTTGGCGAAACTCAGCCCAATCCATTGCTGTAGGAAAATAAATCGGTAAAAATGTATGAGAGTGGCGCAGCGGAACAATAAAAATTTTTAGATCATTAAATATCTCATGATGCCATATACAATAAACCAACAACAATTAAAACTCATACCTCAAGGATGCCAATCTTGTAGGAGGAGAATAACCGGAGGCTTCAACCAACTAGCCTTCTCTATTATTCTCCAATTCCCGAATGGCTAAGTGTGTGGGCACTCTGAACCTCGATCGGTATGCTAGCACTGCTAGTCTTCTTCCGAGCACCCAGATCTCTAAAGAACTTTATTGTCACAATGAGCTGTGCAACAATAAGCCTGCTTACCTGAGAGTCTGTGGTCCAAGAGAACTGGAGTGGCAGGACCTCTATTTATAGACCTGCATGAGGTGATTCTCTAAATTCGAATTGGACTAGGAAAAGATATTCTCCCTTATCCATAACCAAAAAATCTGAATTTTTCCATGGGAAAATCCAATAATAAAATTCGGTTTTCTTAGGATAAATCTAATCCAAATCTAAACAAGATTTTAACTAGAATTTTATCTCCCTTTTTCAACCAAAAAATCTAAAATTTCCAAGGAGATTTTTCCTCCAATAATTCGGCCACTTTTAGGATAAGGGAGAATCAAAATTCCACTAGGATTTTCAAGTTTGAATCTTATCTCAACCTTATCCAAAATAACCGAATTTTCCTAGGCGATTTTCTCCCTAATTTCGGCCACTTTTCAGGGAAGGAGAGAATCCAAATTCAACTGGGATTGAAACTTGAATTTTTCCCTTTAATCTTATCCACAAAAAACCGAAATTTCCTTGAGGATTATCCTCAAAATTTTGTGCAACATTTGTTAGGATTTGGATTCAAAATTCAAGTAGGATTCTAACAAGATTATCCTCTTCAAATCCAACTCAAATTCGAATTTCAAACCTTGTGGATTTTCCACAACAAATTCGAATCCTACTTGGACTGTGATTCAAAATTTGAATTTCAAATTTCAAATTCGAATTTCAAATTCAAATTTCAAATTTCAAATTTCAAATTTCAAATTTAAATTTCAAATTCAAATTTCAAATTCAAATTTCAAATTCAAAATTCAAATTTCAAATTTCAAAATTCAAATTTCAAATTTCAAAATTCAAATTTCAAATTCCACAAAACGGTTGTGTTTCAAATTCTTGTTCTCATGGATAATTTTCTACAACTCCAATCCAATCTCAAATAAAATCATGGCAACTTTATTTGGAGTTCGAATAATTGTGTACTCTATTATCCAAAACAAAATCTGAATCCAACCGGAGAGAATCTTGTCTACCATCCTAATCCTGTGTCATCACCACCATGCATAATATACCAGCCATTAGCATACACAAATCAATTTGCCAAACGTTAAGGAATTATGTGGAGCTAGTAGAGGGACTGATTGGACATATATAATCGGGCTCCCGTAATTCCATATGATCATCATTCTATACCGAACAACTCAATCATATGATCACTAATTTCAGAGTCACACCACTATAAACCTGAAACTGAACTCCCAATTATATATCGTATTACGTAAGCCTGTGACGAGCTACTATCCAATGACCTTGTTATATATGCAAAACCCTCATATGATATCCATGATCAGCCTTAGGTCAAAGTCCGTTTAATCCTACGGATCAGGCTATCTTAAAGTTCCATTATACTACCGAATTAAGAAAATGTTTATTCACCATATGTGAATAAGAAGTCATCCGCCCAGCAGACGACCCAAGGCCTTGTCCATTTTCACATTCAGTATAATGCCTTTAAGAGGATACCTTTAACTCCTCAGAGCTATGATTCCGATATCTACAAACAAACCCTTCATCGTATACAAGTCATGCACCCAACGAACTGGTCTATAAGCTTACTACCTCTGAGACGCTTTAGCCATTGGAACATCAAAGTACACAAGTCATATACATGAAGTAGTTTATTTACTCAGGATTAAGGTTATTGCACAATGAACGTCAAAAGCAGATTGATCCACTCATAGCGGACTATGTAGATCAATCACGCTTTAGTCCCGGTCTAATATGTCACCACCGAGCAACATATCCATGTCTCTACTTAGGAGTCCAGCTCCAGATAGTCAAGACAAACCGTCCCCTCCAAGGCTTTAGACAACATAATAGTCTTAACATGAGTTAGATGCTCGGTCTAACCCCATAGACTACAGACCATAGTTTAGACCGCTAACTTTAGAACATTGTCTTCTCGCATACAAAAGTCCATTGCATGTAACGTTCTAACAGTTTTAACACAAGCAGTCAGTGAGCCATATTTGCTTACATTTACTTTAACATGTAAATAAGATGAGGACAGATAGCAATGTAATGAATAACCTCTATGTATAATTTTATTATCCAGTTCAAAATGAATACATCAAAATGTCTCTAATACTTAGGGCATTTCCTAACAATTGCTAGCAGCATCTCCTAATCGCAATACTCCCAATACAACTGTGCATCCTCATGGAACGTACCAATGGCCATCAAAACCCAGTAATCCTGATCTATGTCGCACTGGCGTATGATGACCTCAATATCATGTAGCCAATCTCTCGTAGAGATCCCCTGCTGACCTCCCTCAAACGTCGGTGGATGATTGCCTCTAAATGCATGTATAGCTCGTACTGAGACTCTGGCTCCTATACGAGCTCGATCTCCCATCACTGGAATGTCTACTGCCACGGGGGGGTTCACTATCGGTCGTGGAGGTGGTGCTTGTACTAGTGTCGGTGCTACTATTCTCGGTGTTAGTGGCTCAGGCATAGGCAGTCGCTGTATCGCTCGTCTCACCATGGACAGTCTGATCACGGGTCTAGTCCATACCTGGATCGGTCCTCTAGGTCGGTATGGATGAGGTCTCACATACGGTAGTCTAGTCATATTAAGTCCTACAAAAGTATATATAATTTTGAATAAATATAAAGTTAACTAACTTAAAGAATCTAACTTACTTGGATCGATGAGTAGATCGCGCTTCATGTCAATAGGGATATTATCAATCGCTCTGATACCAACCTGTGACGCCCCCTGATTCTGACCACGCGCAACTATCATGAATCGTCTCTATGGCCGACCAAGACCACTCGTGTGCCGAATCTGGATCGTCAATTTTAAACTCTTTTGCTCACAACTTTTAAATATCAGGGCCTAAAATTTCACCCATAATTTTTTTTTCTTTAATACATACTTCCTCTTAAAAAAACTAAGTAAGAAAACCATGCCATATACTAACTTTTATATGTCTTAAAGTACAAAATAATATATAACATATAGTACATAAATATGTATTGTATATTTTGTTTCCAAATTTATTTTCTTCAACTCAAAAAGCTCAGCAGAAAACTTATGACAGGACCAAGTCCACGGTCAGTTCCCTATCCCCTTGACGCGCTCACATCCTGCCGCCATCCAGGAATCTACTAGACAGGTTTCTTACCTGCAACATGAACAAATTGATAAGCTAACAGGCTCAGTAAGTTCAAACATACATAGTAAGAATCATATCGATTCAAAAACACTAAAAACTTAATCTCCTATGAATAGTACTATTCACCATGAATAGTACTTTGACCTTTGATCGATGAGTAGTAACAGTTACCCTAACTGGTTACTATTCACTTTACCCTAGCTAGGTACTATTCACATATCCTAACCGAATTTACATTACTCCACTATAAACTTCGGTTATGCTCAATTATGATTTTATCATTTTGTCGATTGTTTATTCTTTATTTGATTTCTAATTTAGAGCTCTATTTCTGACAATACCAATGATTATTAGCGCGCTAACTGAGAGGGTCAAAGGAGTGACCTTAGAACATCGGCCTCCACAGTCCTGATAACCCCGTAGGATTTGAACAAACCTCCACCACTATGTTGGTGGGGCGGTACGCCTTAATGTTTTCACTACCATCTTTTAAATTATAGTCTTGACCAAGTGATCTTATATGTCACTTCAAGGTCACTATCCTCCATTGCCTGTAGGTCTTACTTATACTCGTTATCTGGGATATGTTATTCTAACTAATCTCCAAATGCTTATAGGATTTTATATCTAGTGTACATCTAGTACAGAATAGATCAACACAGTATTTCATGTTGCAGACACGAAAATGCTTGAACTTACCAATACTGGGCTAGTATCCACTTCCGAAACTCCTCCGCAGTTCTATCTCTATTTTGGATTCCTACAAACATAATATTGTCTGTTAATGCCCTATTTTAATTATCACTTTAAATGTACATTTACTCCATTTAATAATTCAATACTTTTAAATTTTGTTTGTGATACACGGCCTGAAACACGCTCGTGTCCCAGCCCATGTACTTTTTGAGTCTACTTTACACGGCCATGTTGTTTTCTATCTTAGTCATGTAACTGTACACAGCTTGATACACGCTCGTGTTCAAACCCGTGTACCTCTCGGATTGAAAAATATTTTATGTACACGTCCGTGTATTTTTTTTTCTACAAGCCCGTGTTCTTCGAAATTTTTAGATTTTTAACTCTAAAACCTTTATTTTGAGTCTTAGAATTTCATCTAAGTTATTTTAAGTCTTTTAGGGTGTGACGCCCTGTGCCCTCAACGGCCCGGACCGTCACTGAAAACTATTACTTGCTTCTTTAGCTTTTACTTATACTTCCTCTTTAAAACCGATACTTAAACTTGCTGAATTTAATACCATAAATTTAGAGGGATTTTTTTTTAATATATGCGTACGTATTTACTATTCACGTATGTATACTATTAAAATGCGGAATTTGAAAAACATAAGGATTTCAAATATACATACACACTTATATACTTATTTATCTGATTAATATTCACCAGATACTATTTAAATATACTATTCATACATATACTGTTTACTGTTCCAAAATACCAATTAATCTTTACTATTCAAAATACTGTTTAACTGTCACCGTTCAAAACACTATTTACTCATACTGTGTGGAAGAATACTCGCGGTGTATCCATAACCTCATCCTCACATCCACCTCCGCCGCCATCATCGCCCCTTGGTGTTTGCGCTATAGGAAGCTTACCTACAGCATGAACACACTCCGTGAGCTTTACGCCCAGTAAGTACAATATGTTAACCGCAAAACATGTTTAAAATATAACACATACTTAAAATCCTAAGCATGACATATATCACTTAATAAATCACATACCATTTAAGCATATCACATATCAGCTCACATATCATGTCATCACATAACATGTCATAACAGTGAATATAAAACTTCACATACTTTATGCATGACAGAAGCATCGTGTACTGTATGCACTCTACTGAAAAAGAAAGCATAGCGAACTATAACTAATGCATGGTCCGGTTATGTTCATTTATGCTTCAAACTTCTCTTTTCTTTTCTTGTCTATTTAGGGCCCACGTGTCAGTACCGTGTGCGCGCAGACCAACGGTAACGCCCGAGGTCAACTAATGCCGAAGAGCCATCAACTGATGCTCAACTTTTGGCCTTAACTTTCTTTAACTGGAAACCCCTTCGACTGAAGGAGCCGATACGACACACCTATTTATTTCCATCTTGTTTAACTGTTCTAGTCATACGCTTCTCTAAGCTATCCCCAATCCTACGCAGTAGGGATCTATGGCTTCTATCTTGTTCTTTCATCAATCTACTCGATTGTGAAACTATATGCTCTTATGTATGTTGTGCAGCATCGTGTGCAAGATACATACTTAAAGTACTGGAAAAGCATCATTTTAAATTCATTTTATCCATGCTGTAGGCGGAGTTGTACTTACCTGTCATCAGACAGTTTCTATTCTCGCCTTCGTCACAATACAGGTACCTCCCTGTATTCATAATACATTTCATTAACATTTACTCTTAGGTCACTGTGGTCATTAGTGACTAATGAAAACTCTATCGTTAGTGATACCGATCCTTATCGGTACTAATTACCCTCTTCTTAAGAATTTGATTTTCTAATTTCTAATCATGGTTAATTAATTTATTTACTCAATAAATTAATTAACGTCGCTCTTAGGTCACTCTATCGATAGGAACTAATAAAACTATCGTTGTGTGGTACCGATTTCACTGTCGATTACACCTTTCACTGCATGAATAGTAATTAAACGTTACTATTCCTGTTTAATTCATTCAACTAAAAAGCACACTGTGCTTATTAACTTAATTATATCATTACATAGTAATTAAGTTTCATAATTCATGAGAGTCATTACAGTGGCTCTCGGCTCATTACACAGCCTTCTACACGGACTCTTACATGTGCATGTGCAACGCAACACGGGCATGTACATTTCAGACACGGGCATGTACTAGTTGAGACTACTCAACACGGCCATGTCTTTGAAATACCTTTATCTATCTGAGCGGTACACAGCCCCTTACACGATCGTGTACTTGACCGTGTTTCTTAAATTTGCACTAAAAGACATTAAATTATGTCCATTTTATTCCTTAATGACTTATTACATGGTAAGTAGGTGTCATAAAAATGGCGGTCATTACAACCTACCCCCCTTGCAAAATTTTCGTCCTCAAAAATTAGAATAATTCCGGGACGTCTCTTCTTATGTCTTCTTCCCATTCTCATGTGGCTTCCTCAACACGATGGTTCCACCACAACACTTTTACTAGCGGTATACTTTATTCCTAAGTACCTTCTCCTCTTTGACTAGGATCTGCACGGGTCTCTCCTCGTACATCGGATCAGCGTATACTACAATGGATTCTTGGCTAAGAACATGGGAGCTGTCTGGCATGTACTTCTTCAGCATCAAGACGTGAAAGATGTTGTGCGGTGTAGCTAACTCGGGAGGAACCGTTAGTCTATAAGCCACCTTCCCGACTTTCTCTATTATCTCGAGGGTCCTATGTACCTAGGACGGAGCTTTCCTTTCTTTTCAAGGTGCATCATCCCTTTCATGGGTGCCGCCTTGAAAAATACCGAGTCTCCTACTTGAAACTCGAGGGGTCTACGGCGCTTATCGTCAAAATTCTTCTGTCGACTGTGTGCTGTATCTTACGTTTTTCGTATCAGCTTCACGTCTGCCATGGTATTCTTGATGATGTCTGAGCTAACTAGTCGATTCTCTCCAAACTGGTACTAATGAGCCAGAGATCTGCATTTCCTTCTACAAAGTGTTTCGTACGGTGCCATTCCTATCTAGGAATGGTAGTTGCTATTGTACGAGAACTAGCTCAATGGTAGCTTCTGATCCCAATTTCCTTTGAAGTCTAGGACGCAGGTCTCAACATGTCCTCTAACATCTATATGGTCCTCTCAGACTAACTGTCGGTCTGACGATGAAATGCTGTGCTGAACTCTCACTTGGACCGTAATGCAACCTGAACACTTCACCAAAATCTGGAGGTAAAGCGTCCACTACGATCTGAGATGATCGACTTTGGTATTCTGTGCCGTTTCACGAACTGTGCCGCAGAGATTTCTACTAGTCGTTCCACCGAGTAGCTAACTTTCATTACTAAAAATCTAGCTGATTTCGTCAGTCTATCTACAATTACCCAGATTGCGTCATTATCGTTTGACATCTTCGGCAATCCGACTACGAAATTCATCGTAATCTGGTCCCATTTCTGCTCGGGTAGCTTAATTTCCTACGATTATCCTACTGGGCACTAGTGATCTGCCTTAACCTTCTAGCACGTAAGGTATCTGGCAACGAACTTGACAATGTCATTCTTCATTCCAAACCACCAAAAGCTTTCCTTCAGGTACTTGTACATCTTATTCGCCACCGAATGTACGGAATATGACGTCTCGTAAGGTTCTAAAAAGATTCGCTTCGTGAGTTCTTCATTTTTCATAACACACACTCTACCTCTGTAGTAGAGTACGTCATCCTTAGGGATCTTAAACTCTGAATCTTTGTCCTCTATAGCTTCCTTTCTGGACTTAAGCAGGGACAAATCGAAACCTTGACCGATCTTGATCTCTTTTTGGAGCATCGATTGGAGGGTCATGTCAGACAATCTCCCTATCAAAATCTTGATCTCGCTGTCACATAGCTCCTTTGTAGCGTTCCTAACAAGGCACTAATAGTCATAGGCATAGTAATATACTTCTGACTCCGTGCATCGGCCACCTTATTGGCTTTCCCCGGATGGTATAGGATCTCACCGTCGTAATCCTTACTAACTCTAGCCATCTACGCTACCTCATGTTGAGCTCTTTCTGCGTGAAGATACATTTGAGGCTCTAGTGGTCGATGTAAATCTTGCATGTGACTCTGTAAAGGTAGTGCCTCCATGTTTTTATCGTAAAAACTATCGCTACTAGCTCCAGATCACGCGTTGGGTAGCTCTTCTCAAGGTTTTTGAGTTGTCGTGAAGCATACGCGACTACTCTACCACTCTGCATCAACACAATTTCCAACTTGGTTTTAGATGCGGTGCTTAAGTCACAAAGCTTCCCTGACCAACATTTGAAATGGTCAGCATTGGAGCGCATATGAGTCTTCATTTCAGCTCTTGAAAGCTTTCCTCACACTTGTCGATTCACTTATACCTCTTTCCCTTCTTGGTGAGCGCTGTGAGCGAAGCAGCTAACTTTGAGTAGCCTTCGACTAAGTGTAGGTAACATCCTGTTAGTTTAAAGAAACTGTGAATTCCCGTTACGTTCCTCTGAGCTGGCCACGCGCTAACTGCATCAATTTTCATCGGGTCCACAGATACTCCTTCCTTGTGGACTACGTGGCCTAGGAAATGGACCTTCTCCAGCCAAAACTCATACTTGGAGAACTTAGTGTATAACTGATGGTCCTGTTGCATGCGCAAAATGATAATTAAGTGCTCTTCGTGCTCTTCCTTCGTCTTAGAGTGTATAAGTATGTCATCGATGAACACAATGACAAACTTATCCAAATAGTCCTTGAACATGCGGTTCATCTGGTTCATGAAAGTTGCTGGTGCGTCCGTTAATCTGAGCGACATGAACAAAAACTCGTAATGTCCGTACCGCGTTTGAAAGGCTGTTTTGGGTACATCTTCTTTCCTGATTCGTAGTTGATGGTACCCTGAACGTAGATCGATCTTCGAGGACATTGCAGCATCTCAGAGCTAATCAAATAGATCAGTAACTCACGGCAACAGATGCTTGTTCTTAATCGTAATCCTGTTCAACTCTCTGTAGTCGATGCACATTCTCAGTGGTCCATCTTTCTTCTTCACGAATGGTATGGGTGCTCTCCAGGGTGAATAGCTCTGTCGAATGAATCCCTTATCATTTAGTCCTTTAGTTGGGCTTGGAGCTCCTTTAGCTCTACAGGGCCCATTCCGTAGGGGGCCTCAAAGATGGGGCTGATTCTAGTAGACGTTCAGTCTCGAACGAGATCCCGCGCTCTGGTTGGAGTCCTGCAAGATCTTCTAGAAACATCTCCACGAATTCCCTAACTATCGGTACGTTGTCGGGTCCTATCTCTATTCCTTGAGTCTTATCTGCTACGTATACTAGGAAGTCCGTGCATCCACTGGATAGCATCTCGCGAGCCTTCACTGCTGATATCATCGTCTTTGGTTGCTCTGGCGACAAACCCTTGTAGATGAACTTTTCACATCCGATTGGTTCGAAAGGATTTTCCGCCTTCAACAGTTTATGACAACGTTGTGTCCTAAGCTTTTTTTTTTTTTTTTGGCAGAATCTGATGATGCAACGAATGGGTGGCTCCAGAATCAAGTAGAACTAACGCATCAAAGTTGGCGATAGAAAGCTGGCCTGTCACCATTGCAGAAGTTACAGCTTTAACGTCACTCCCCGTGTAAGCATAGATTCTCCCTTAGCTGTCTGAAGCTTTCAGTATACCTTATGTGATTGAAGGGTCTTCGATCCTGGTCTGGTTGGTGTGAAGTTGATTATTCCCAGTGCGGGGTTGATTCTGTCGATTCTGCAGGTTGGAGTGGCAATTTTTTTTTTGGCATAGTGGCCTTCCTTGCCACAGATGAAACAATCACTTACTCTCTGCTTGCATTCTCCTGGGTGCCTCTTTCAGCATCTCGTGCACGTCAGGTATTGGCTGTCGTTCCTTCTTGGTCGTCTCTCTTCTGGGGAAATTCTTCTGTGAATCTTGATTGCCTTAATTCCCCTTTTCTCTTGTTGTTGTTATGGGAATGCCTACTATTCTGGCCGGTTCCCACATTCTGTCCTCTGTGTTGTCACTCGGGGTTCTGCTTCCCCTGAGCCTGCTCAACTTGTGTTTTCTCCTCCTTTCGTGCCTTAAAATTCTGTGCCTTTCGCTCCTTATCATGAGCCGACCAGTACTCAGCTCAGATAGTCTTGCTGACACATTCTACTAGTGTCGTTGGTTCGTGGCTTCAGCTACAGACCCAAACTGTGATTTCCGTTCTGAACATCTTCAGCATTCGTCTAACTCTCTCTTTTTAGTCGGTACCAAATCTGGAAAAAGTTGAGCCAACTGCTCAAATTTCTTGACTACCTCCATAACAGTCACACTACCTTGGCGCAGGTTGTTGAACTTGTCTTACTGTGCTGCTAGTGCTTCCTCGTTGAAGTACATCTCCTTGAATTCCTCAGTGAAATCGCTCCAGCTCATCTCTCTAATGTTCCTCCTAATGGTTACCATCTTCTACCATTGATGCGCCTCATTGCGCAGGGTGAAGGATGCGCATATCACTTTCTCTCTATCTGTTAGCCCTATAAAATCCAAGATTACTTGGATATCCGTTAGCCAGTCATTGACCTCTATAGGGTTGGTGATTCCTTCGAATTCTAACGCTTTCATGCTCCAGAATCTCTCATATAAGTCACCTTCCCTAGGGATTGACAGAAAACAATTGCTGCTACGAAAGCAGCCATTACTATGGGTGCTAGTGCTTCCTGAGCTGGAGGAACTGCTTGCTCCCTCAGAGTTTCTGGGCCGCTAGAGCCTCCTGTGCTGGCATCTCTACTGATTGTGGTGCCTGGGGTTGCTGGCCCAGCTGTTCTCCAAGCTGGTTTAACTCCCACTGCTGGTTCTCCATCATCTCTCGCATGGCTGCGATCTGTGCTATCAACTCATCCTCTCGGGATGCTGGGTTTTAACTAAGCCCTCGTTCTTGTTATGTTTTCCTATGTAACCCTATCGTACAGCGGGAAAGGAAAATATGTCCCTTAAATTCTGTACTTGGGACTCGTATCACATATCATTTTCTTTCTTACTTAACAATCTTACTTAAACATTATGAATATAAATATACACACTATATCCATCTTTCTTTCTCTCATACAGTGATGTTCAATACAATTGCTGCATTGTATTGGGACATCGTCTGAGTGCTAGGATTCGTCCTGCACTTTCTGTCATATCATACTCACACTGTGGAAAAAAATTATATCTGGCACCTAGGGCAAAGCTTTACTGCTTATCTCATAATATATTTCACATAATATATATATATATTCAAGATTCTAGTTCAGTGGGAGTGACACATACTTCCCTTATATGATCCCAACAAGTACATTATGTTACAACTGATGGGGGAGAGCTACTGCTTCCCTCTATATTTTTTCATAACTAACATTCCCGCAGAAGGGTTACTACTATTGGAAGGACAATCCTGATTCAGTATCAGGCATCTCCTCATCATCACTATCGCTGAGTGGGAATTCCTGGGTTCTCCTCTTCTTCTCAGCTGAAACGGACCTCATCATCACTGGCTATGATGACTTGGGGTTCATACATCGCCATCTATTTGTCATTACTAAAGTGGTCGAGGATCTCCTCTCCCTCATCGTTGGGATAGGTATCGGAAAGAGTCTTGTCATCTTCACTTCCATGGGTTGTTCGGGAGACATACGGGCTGGTTCGGGGTTCTCCATTGGCTCCCTATTGCCCTCGTGTACTTCTGGCTAGTGCTCGGCCATGAACTCTTCATCGGTCAGTTGGGGTGCTGGTTCTACCGGGTCACCCTCCATAATGGCGGCTGCTATAATGCCTTGGGCTTGTGCAGGGTTCCCGGGGTTGAGCACTTTTCTCTTAGCGTTCACTATCTTCTTGATAAGGCTTGCTAGTCCTGCTTGATCGCTCTTCTAATTCTGTTTGGCAAGGTCTCTTTCTCTCTTTAGGTCTTCTCCTGTCTTGATCCACTTTTGTCTCGGCATGTATTGTAGAAGTCCATTTCGGTTCCTTGTAGCGAACAGCATACGTTAGAACTGTATCACCGGACATCAGCTACAGTCTTTCAGTCCGATGAACAAATTCTCGTATATCCATAACTCTAGAGAACTTAGGCGGTTTCACTCCCCGCTTGCCCATAGAGAAAAACTGGGGCTGATGCTGGACTGCTCTCAAAGATTGGCTCGATCATGGTATGGTGAAACTTGACACAGTTAAGAGCTCATCCTGATCGTAAGGATCCCGATACACACGAGAATATCTTCCTGAGAGATATCAACAGCCAACAGGACTCAGTTATCCCGGTCAATGACGTACAATCGGGGAATCACTTTAATAATGTGAAACCAGTCCTGACATTCTCATAGAGTGCAGGAGTACTGTTTGCCACTCAAAACTTAGTAGACAACTAGCTTTGAAGATTGGTACAACTCGAGTAGCAATCCATGTTCTTTCTCTGAGCAGTTCTCTAGCACTGCACGGTCGTGATTTTTCGTATAATAATCTCAGCATCTTTTCATCTTATTCTCGCCATCATAGATTTCATCGTTTCATTACTATAAAATGTTATCTTCAATAGATAAATATTTACTGACTAAAAAATAAAACTAACTTACTTGGACAGATGAGGTAGGCATGTGGCGATGTGAGGTAGGATGGCAGGAAACCACTCTGATACCAACTGTGACGCCCCGTGCTCTCAACGGCCCGGACCGTCACTAAAAACTATTACTTACTTCTTTAGCTTTTACTTATACTTCCTCTTTAAAACCGATACTTAAACTTGCTGAATTTAATACCATAAATTTAGAGGGATTTTTTTTTTAATATACGCGTACGTATTTACTATTCACATACGTATACTATTAAAATGCGGAATTTGAAAAACATAAGGATTTCAAATATACATACACACTTATATACTTGTTTATCTGATTAATATTCACCAGACACTATTTAAATATACTATTCATACATATACTGTTTACTGTTCCAAAATACCAATTAATCTTTACTATTCAAAATACTGTTTAACTATCACCGTTCAAAATACTATTTACTCATACTATGTGGAAGAAAACTCGCAGTGTATCCATAACCTCATCCTCACATCCACCTCCGCCGCCATCATCGCCCCTTGGTGTCTGCGCTATAGGAAGCTTACCTACAGCATGAACACACTCCGTGAGCTTTACGCCCAATAAGTACAACATGTTAACCGCAAAACATGTTTAGAATATAGCACATACTTAAAATCCTAAGCATGACATATATCACTTAATAAATCACATACCATTTAAGCATATCACATATCAGCTCACATATCATGTCATCACATAACATGTCATAACACTGAATATAAAACTTCACATACTTTATGCATGACAGAAGCATCGTGTACTGTATGCACTCTACTGAAAAAGAAAGCATAGCGAACTATAACTAATGCATGGTCCGGTTATGTTCATTTATGCTTCAAACTTTTCTTTTCTTTTTTTGCCTATTTAGGGCCCATGTGTCAGTACCGTGTGTGCGCAGACCAACGGTAATGCCCGAGGTCAACTAATACCGAAGAGCCATCAATTGATGCTCAACTTTTGGCCTTAACTTTCTTTAACTGGAAACCCCTTCGACTGAAGGAGCCGATACGACACACCTATTTATTTCCATCTTGTTTAACTGTTCTAGCCATACGCTTCTCTAAGCTATCCCCAATCCTACGCGGTAGGGATCTATGGCTTCTATCTTGTTCTTTCATCAATCTACTCGATTGTGAAACTATATGCTCTTATGTATGCTGTGTAGCATCGTGTGCAAGATACATACTTAAAGTACTGGAAAAGCATCATTTTAAATTCATTTTATCCATGCTGTAGGTAGAGTTGTACTTACCTGTCATTAGACAGTTTCTACTCTCGCCTTCGTCACAATACAGGTACCTCCCTGTAATCATAATGCATTTCATTAACATTTACTCTTAGGTCACTGTGGTCATTAGTGACTAATGAAAACTCTATCGTTAGTGATACCGATCCTTATCGGTACTAATTGCCCTCTTCTTAAGAATTTAATTTTCTAATTTCTAATCATGGTTAATTAATTTATTTACTCAATAAATTAATTAACATCGCTCTTAGGTCACTCAATCGATAGGAACTAATAAAACTGTCGTTGTGCGGTACCGATTTCACTGTTGATTACACCTTTCACTGCATGAATAGTAATTAAACGTTACTATTCCTGTTTAATTCATTCAACTGAAAAGCACACTGTGCTTATTAACTTAATTACATCATTACATAGTAATTAAGTTTCATAATTCATGAGAGTCATTACAGTGGCTCTCGGCTCATTACACAGCCTTCTACACAGACTCTTACATGTGCGTGTGCAACGCAACACGGGCGTGTACATTTCAGACATGGGCATGTACTAGTTGAGACTACTCAACACGGCCATGTCTTTGAAATACCTTCGTCTATCTGAGCGGTACACAGCCCCTTACACGATCGTGTACTTGACCGTGTTTCTTCAATTTGCACTAAAAGACATTAAATTATGTCCATTTTATTCCTTAATGACTTATTACATGGTAAGTAGGTGTCATAAAAATGGCGGTCATTACATAAGGTCCTTTCCAAGCCTTTCAGAAACTTTTGGTCAAAATAACCATTTTACCCCTAACGGGTCTTGGGATCGTAACTGTTCCGTTCTATCATTTTTTTTTTCAAATTTTCTAAGTCTAATTATTTTAAAATAATATTCTCTAGGTTTCTGTATCATTTTACAGCTTAAATTGCTGCAAAATCTCAGCCGCATTTTCCTCGGCCCTCGATTACTATTCATCCATCGCCTAGGGTCGTTTTTTCATTTTTCGAGCGTTTCGAAGTCTCAAATGGCCCTTTCACTATTATTAAATGTTATTTATCTCGTCCCCGACCCTCGGTCCTCGAGAGGCTCGGGTTTCCTATCCTGACCTAAATTTTTCTCTCGTTTCCCGAAATACCCCTAACATGAATTTTTTTCCTGTTTTAGGCATTTTAGTGCTTTAGGGTCGGTTTATTATTCCTTTTGGGTTAGTTTTCCATTTCTAATCCTAATTCATCGAGGGGTCTCGGTTTCCTTCCCGAGTCTAATATTTTTACCCCTCATTTCCCGAAATGCCCTTCAGCCGATTTTAGAAATTTCAGCAGTATTTCCGCTTATATTTTAAGGTTTCCCGGCGTTAGGTACGGCTCAGAATCTTTGTACCTACCACGTACTATACCAGAGGCCTATTTTGTACAAAGTTTCCAAACTTTGTATAAAAATTTTCCACATGATTCAACATTCAGAAACCAACACAAACCACAACATTTTTCTTTCAAACTAGCCTCGGTTGACTAGTTAATCACATCAAAATAATTTTTCATCTTATCACATCGTTCTTAGGTTTTCTAATGTATAAAACAACATCAAAACCTAACAAAAGATGCATTCTAAGCCTAGCATAGCCACGGATTTTTATGCATAAACACATAGAAAATTTCATTTTCTTTCCTATGGTTTTTATCAACATTCTTTAACATTAAAAATTTTTCATTTCTTAATGTTCATGCCCACGGTTTTAGCAAGAAAATTACATCAAAATTTTCTTGTTTCCTTATTCCAATTTATGCTTAATTCAACACATAATTGAATGAACATAAACACTAAATCAAAACATCAAAACTCATGCATTTTTCACACCATTGAAGCCATGGTTTTTCAAGGGAAACATGCAAAATTTTTGCTTGTTTCTAGACCCTAAGTCATGCTTTAAATATTTCAATATCGAACCAATCATAGAATCAACAAATCAACAATTTTTTTCATTGCTTTTCAACACTCCAAACCTATGGATTTTCTAAGGAAAATCAAAGGGAAAATGTGACAACCGGGAAATTCAGGCAATTCTCGGATAAAAATGTACAATTGTATGTATATAACAATTTGTACTATTTAAAGAGTGAAATAAATGTATTTATATTGTTTAGAATATGTGAAAATGTTCTAACAATACTGACGAGTAAGAATTCAGTGTTGGAAAAATTCACTGAGTTGAAACGGGTGAAACGGTGCCAAAATCGGCATTGAAAACCCTAACCGGAGCAATAAAAGACGGTAAACTTCCGGGATTGATTTTGATCGAACGGAAGCAGTTTAAATTGATCCGACTGCACAGGAGACCTCAGGAACACGCCGGGACGATTTCGGGAAAATTTCGGCTCGAAACGGTATCGGTCAAAAAGTAGTCAAATTAATGTGAATAGTGAAAGTCAAAGTCAACTTTCACTTTTGCATTTATGACATCATAAATCAAGATTATTAAAGGAAAGAAATAAGGTGGTTGGTGGCATTAAAGGCTAGGATTTAATCACCTTTTGATCTAAAGGCCAAGATTTGGCCAAAATTCACCCTTTTTAATTTTTGAAAATTATGGAAAGAAATGGCTTAGAAAGATGTCAAATTTTGATTGGTTTAGAACCAAATTAATTGGCTTTCTTGCATGGTTAAGTCGGCAAAATGTGATAAAGTGGCCGAAGTTCATTTTCAAGTCAAAAGCCATAACAAAAATTTACTAAGTTTTTCCCATGGTGTCTACGTGAGCTACCAAAGGAGAACCAAGATTTTCTTCAACTTTTCTTCACAAAAAGGAGTGGCAAAGTGTTCCTAGAAGACAAAGGAAGCATTAGACCAAGGTAACTTCCCTTGCACTTGAATTTTTCATGGTTTTTTTTCAATGAAATCCGTGGGTGAATAGTGAGAAAAAGATGGAAAATTTTTGGTTGTTTTTCATGGATTTGATGTTGGGTTTTGTTAAGGTTGTAATAAGGAAGAAAACCATGCAAATTGTGTAAAGAAAAACCGAAATTTTGTTGGTTTTTCAAGGGAAAATCCGTGGGTTACCTTAGGTAACCAATGAGAAAACTTTGTGGTTTAATTTCTAACTTGCTTCCAAGTTTAATTTTGTGAAGAATAAAGCTTGTATTTCATTATGAAAAGCTTGAAAAAAATTCTTGGTATGCATTCCATAATGTGGCCGTGAGTTCCCTAAGGGTTTGGAAGAAAAATTTGCATGCTTTTATGTGATGTTTGGTTAATCTAAATCATGCAATTTAATGTGTAAATGGTGGCAATGTGATTTAAAGAATGAAACAAAATTTTTGGCATGTTTTCATTCTTTGGCCGTGGGTTATACAAGGGTAAAAACCCTAGGAAGTTTGGTTGAAAATAAGAAAATGGGCTTGAAAATGTGTTAAAAACGTGACATTTGAATGGCCTAAAATGTGGTGAAAGTTTGACAAAATTTGGTTCGGTTTGGTTGTGAAAACCGAAACCAAATTAAGGGTAAAATTGTGAAAAAATTTTGTTATGTGGGTGATAATGTGGAATTGGAATTTTGTGGGCTTTTATGTAAAAGTTTGGAAAACTTTTACATAAAATAGGCTTGTAGTATAGTACGTGGCAGGTACATACGGTTCGAGGCGTACCTAACGCCGGAAGCCTTAAAATTACGCCGAAATGCTGTCGAAATTTCGAAAACAGCATTTGGGGTAAAATGGAATTAAAAATAAAAAAGTTTGGGGTCGGGTCGGAAACCCGAGTCCCTAACGGAAAAATTGAATAAGGAAAAAAATTTAAGGGGTGGTTCGTGAATAGTAACCCGTCCCCTTAAAAATGAAAAACGTGAGTGAAATTGAAAAACCGACCCCGAGGGGGGGGCGTTTTTGGAAATAAAATAAAGGTCCGAGTCGGGAACGGAAAACCCAAGCCTCGGAGACCTAGGTCGGGAAAGTCTAGATGAACATTTTAAACACTAGTGAAACGTCCATTTGAGGCTCCGAAACGATAGAAAATCGCTAAACCGACGTAAGGGTCGGAATAGTGCTTCCCGAGGGCCGGGAAAACAAAAAGTGAAAATAAAATAGAAACGAACCCGGTAATGATTAGAAAAAAATCAAAAAAGTTCCTGAGAGCCAAAAATGCAGTCTGGATCAATAAAATTCCGTCAGGGGAAAAACTGTAATTTTGCCAAAATATTGGGGCAAAATCGTAATTTTGCAAAAGTTGGGGAAAATGGTGAAAATAATAAATAAAACCTAAAAAGTTATAAATAGGTTTTATTTAAGCTTTTTAATGAAAAATAAAAGCTATAAACGGGAAAGAAATTAACAGACATAGTTTTGTCTGTAGGATCCCAAAATCGGCCTACAAGGAAGGCGATTCAAGATCCAAGAGAGAGAAAGGGAACAGTCTGATAAGGTAAGTTCAGACATTTACCTGTCTGCAACATATAGCAATATTGTGCTAACTTTAATGTACTAACTATAAGTTAGGTACATATGTGCTACGGGCACTATTATAGATTAGAGAGAGAGACGTAATGTGCTTCGCGCATTATAAGAATGGGACACATGGTTAATTGTGCTTCGGGCACTAGAGCGAGGTTAATAAAACTCACTCATTTAAAATTAAAATGTGAACCATTCCTAACCACGGGACAATGTGAAGTCACCGGGTTAGAATGTTAAAAAGTCGGTAATGAAACCACTTTCTGGCGTACCAACCTTCCGTACAGGGAGGTACTATTTTGCCTTCGGGGCTATGAGATAAGGCTGTGGAGGTCAGCACTGATGTACCGCTCCCAGTCATGTACAATTTTGCCTTCGGGGCTATGAGATTAAGGCTGTGGAGGTCAGCACTAATGTACCGCTCCCAGTCATGCGCACTTAAATGGTACTGCCAACCTGAGCTCAAAACCAGAACGTAAATAAAGATAATGACCTAAAACTGAAACTGTGCCATAATTGAGCATAAGACAGTTTAGTGAGAGCACTAACATCACGGTGGATGTACTAGTGTGATACAGTGGTGTGGTCAACTTTACTATTCATGTATGAATAGTGGTCAAAGTTACTATTTATGTATGAATAGTGGTCAACGATACTATTCATGATGAATAGTACTATTCATAGAAATTTTATTTCTTGCATGTTTGAACTTACTGAGCCTGTAGCTCACCATTTTTGCTAATGTTGCAGGTAAGCGACCAGCTCAGTAGCTTGTTTGACTGGATGTGGACGGGATGGCACGTGTCAAATGGGATAACTGGGCGAGGGATATGGTACTGCGAGAGTCTTCCCGCTGAGTGTTAAAGTGAAGGGAAAAAGGGGAAACAGTTCTTTTGTAATTATATATATTTTACAAAAGTACTGTATTATTTATATTACTTTGTACTTATCAACAAAGTAAATAGTGGAAGAAGATTTTATATGATGTTTAAAAAAAAAAAAAAATTTCCCCAAAAACGACATGATTTTAAAAGAGAGTGAGATAAGCCGGCGACCCACGAGAGTACAATCTATCGCAGTTAGCGATAAGCTCAATTGTAATAGTATTGTATGATCTCTACGAGGGGCGGGCCGCCACAGAAAAGCTTCAATTTTGAAGCTTACCTTCATTAGTTGATGAGTTAAGATTGGAAATGCAATGTGTGACAACCGGGAAATTCAGGCAATTCTCGGACGAAAATGTACAATTGTATGTATATAACAATTTGTACTATTTAAAGAGTGAAATAAATGTATTTATATTGTTCAGAATATATGAAAATGTTCTAACAATACTGACGAGTAAGAATTCAGTGTTGGAAAAATTCACTGAGTTGAAACGGGTGAAACGGTGCCAAAATCGGCATTGAAAACCCTAACCGAGCCAATAAAAGACGGTAAACTTCCGGGATTGATTTTGATCAAACGGAAGCAAATTAAATTGATCCGACTGCACAGGAGACCTCAGGAACACACCGGGACGATTTCGGGAAAATTTCGGCTCGAACCGGCATCGGTCAAAAAGTAGTCGAATTAATGTGAATAGTGAAAGTCAAAGTCAACTTTTACTTTTGTATTTATGACATCATAATTCAAGATTAATAAATGAAAGAATTTTGGTGGTTGGTAGAATGGATGGCCATGATTCATTTAGCTTTTGATCTAAAGGCCAAGATTTGGCCAAAATATACCCATTTTAATTTTTGAAAAATGGGGAAAGAAATGGCATGGAAAGATGTCAAAATTTGATTGGTTTTGAGCCAAATTAATTGGCTTTCTTGCATGGTTAAGTCGGCAATCTTGGAACATATTGGCCGAAACCAAATTTCAAAGCAAAACCAAAAGAAAAAAAATTCTAAGTGTTTCTTCCATGGCATGTACGTGAGGGACCAAGGGAAACCAAGTTTTATCTTCAATATTTCTTCACAAAAAGTGTGTCAAAACACTCCTAGAAGACAAAGGAAGCAATTGATTAAGGTATCTTCCCTTGCACTTGATTTTTTTCATGGTTTTCTTCACAAAATCCGTGGATGAATAGTGATAAAAAGATGTGAAATTTTTGGTTGTTTTTCATGGATTTGATGTTGGGTTTTGTTAAGGATGTATTAAGGAAGAAAACCATGCAAATTCATTAAAGAAAAACCAAATTTTGGTTGGTTTTTCAAAGGTAAATCCGTGGGTTACCTTGAGTAACCAATGAGAAAAAAATTTTGGTTAATGGTTAATATGCTTTCTAAGTTTAATTTGGTGAAGAATAAAGCTTGTATTTCATTATGGAAAGTTGAAAAAAAATTTTGGTGTGAATTCCATTAAATGGCCGTGGGGTTGTTAATGGTTTGGAAGAAAATTTTGCTTGGTTTTATGTGGTATTTGGTTGATTGGAATTATGCATTTTAATATGCAAATGATGAAATTAAAATGGAAAGCATGAAACAAAAATATTGAGCATGATTTTCATTAACAAGGCCGTGGGTTATAAGTGCATAAAACCCTAAGAATTTGGTTGAAAATGCCAAGAAAATGGGCTTGAAAATGTGTTAAAAAAGTGACATTTGAATGGCCTAAAATGTGGTGAAAGTTTGACAAAATTTGGTTCGGTTTAGTTGTGAAAACCGAAACCAAATTAAGGGTAAAAATGTGAAAAAAATTTTGTAATGTGGGTGATAATGTGAAATTTGAAATTTGTGGGCTTTTATGTAAAAGTTTGGAAAACTTTTACATAAAATAGGCTTGTGGTATAGTACGTGGCAGGTACATACGGTTCGAGGCGTACCTAACGCCGGAAGCCTTAAAATTACGCCGAAATGCTGCCGAAATTTCAAAAACGGCATTCGGGGTAAAATAGGAATTTAAAACAAAAGTTAGGGCCGGGACGGAAACCCGAGTCCCTAACGGAAAAATTGAATAAGGAAAAAATTTAAGGGGTGGTTCGTGAATAGTAACCCGTCCCCTTGAAAATGAAAAACGCGTGTGAGATTGAAAAATCGACCCCGAGGGGGGGCGTTTTTGGAAATAAAATAAAGGTCCGAGTCGGGAACGGAAAACCCGAGCCTCGGAGACCTAGGTCGGGAAAGTCTAAATGAACGTTTTAAATACTAGTGAAACGTCCATTTGAGACTCCGAAACGATAGAAAATCGCTAAACCGACGTAAGGGTCAGAATAGTGCTTCCCGAGGGCCGGGAAAGCAAAAAGTAGAAATAAAATAGAAACGAACTCGGTAATGATTAGAAAAGAGTCAGAAAAGTTCCTGAGAGCCAAAAATGCAGTCTGGATCAATAAAATTCCGTCAGGGGCAAAACTGTAATTTTGCCAAAATATTGGGGTAAAATCGTAATTTTACAAAAGTTGGGGGAAAACGGTGAAAATAATAAATAAAACCTAAAAAGTTATAAATAGGTTTTATTTAAGCTTTTTAATGAAAAATAAAAGCTATAGATGGGAAAAAAAATTAACAGACATAGTTTTGTCTGTAGGATCCCAAAATCGGCCTACAAGGAAGGCGATTCAAGATCCAAGAGAGAGAAAGAGAACAGTTTGATAAGGTAAGTTCAGACATTTACCTGTCTGCAACATATAGCAATATTGTGCTAACTTTAATGTACTAACTATAAGTTAGGTACATATGTGCTACGGGCACTATGATAGAAAAGAGAGAGAGACGAAATGTGCTACGAGCACTATAAGAATGGGACACATGATTAATTGTGCTTCGGGCACTAGAGCGAGGTTAATGAAACTCACTCAACTAAAATTAAAATGTGAACCATTCCTAACCACGGGACAATATGAAGTCACCGGGTTAGAATGTTAAAAAGTCGGTAATGAAACCACTTTCTGGCGTACCAGCCTTCCGTATAGGGAGGTACTTTTGCCTTCGGGGCTATGAGATAAGGCTGTGGAGGTCAGCACTGATGTACCGCTCCCAGTCATGTAAAATTTTGCCTTCGGGGCTATGAGATTAAGGCTGTGGGGGTCAGCACTAATGTACCGCTCCCAGTCATGCGCACTTAAATGGTACTGCCAATCTGAGCTCAAAACCAGAACATAATGAAAGATAATGACCTAAAACTGAAACTGTGCCATAATTGAGCATAAGACAGTTTAGTGAGAGCACTAACATCGCGGTAGATGTACTAGTGTGATACAGTGTTGTGGTCAACATTACTATTCATGTATGAATAGTGGTCAAAGTTACTATTCACATATGAATAGTGGTCAACGATACTATTCACGATGAATAGTACTATTCATAGAAATTTTATTTCTTGCATGTTTGAACTTACTGAGCCTGTAGCTCACCATTTTTGCTAATGTTGCAGGTAAGCGACCAGCTCAGTAGCTTGTTTGACTGGATGCGGACGGGATGGCGCGTGTCAAATGGGATAACTGGGCGAGGGATATGGTACTGCCAGAGTCTTGCCGCTGAGCGTTAAAGTGAAGGGAAAAAAAGGGGAAACAGTCTTTTGTAATTATATATATTTTACGAAAGTACTGTATTATTTATATTACTTTGTTCTTATCAACAAAGTAAATAGTGGGAAAGGTTTTACATGATGTCTAAAGAAAAAAAAAATTTTCCCAAAAACGTCATGATTTAAAAAGAGTAGAGAGATAAGCCGGCGACCCATGAGAGTACAATCTATCGCAGTTAGCGATAAAGCTCAACTGTAATAGTATTGTATGATCTCCAAAAGGGGCGGGCCGCCACAGTTGGTATCAGAGCAAGGTCTGAGATTGGTTTAGTTTATAATACCAACTGCTGTCACAGTTGGTATATCAGAGCCTGGTTTTCGAGTGGCTAAGTTTTGAATACCAATTGCCGTCACAGTTGGTATATCATAGCAGTGTGACCATATCCCGATTTGACACTTTGCGCATCCTGCACCGCTATCCAAGTAAGTAGTTTACTTAAGTTCAGTTAATTATTTTCTTATGTGAAAATAATTATCTTATAGGTAGCAAGATGACCAGACCTCCATATGTGAGACCACCGCTACCTCGACCGAGAGGGGTATTACGGGTATGGACGAGACCTATTGTGAGGCCGCCCATTTCCCAAAGGCCGGTAGTCAGACCTCCGGTGCCCGAGAGACCTCCCGTACCAGTACCAGCACCAGTGCCAGCGCCAGTAGATATAGTACAGCCACGACCGATAGTTCATCCACCGGTAGTAGTGGACATTCCAGTTGTTGGTGGACGCCAACATATTGGGGTGAGAGTGTCGGCACGGGCAGTACAGGCATTTAGGGCCAGCAGTCCTCCTATGTTTGACGGTGGACGACAGTCGATGGAGACCAAGGACTGGCTCCATGCCGTGGAGAGGATCATGGTGATATGCGATATCGATCGAGATATGTGGATCCAGTTGGCAGTCAGTATGTTTCAGGGAGACGCTCGAGTGTTCTGGCAATATTGCGACCAGGAGATTTTATTGGGATTCAGTTGGGCTGAGTTCTGTCAGCGGTTGGCTGATCAGTTTCAACCTAGGGATCCAGCACCTGCTCCAGCACCTCCAGAGAGACGAGAGGCTGATGCACCTCCGTACCCTGGATTTGATGAGGTCAGGGATTATATTCTCCAGACCGAGAGGATGGTCATGCTGTCTGGTGAGACAGTGATGTCTTACGCAGCGCGGTTTGAGGAGACCATTTGGAGGAGATGTCCGTTGCCTAACCTCACGGAAGCAAACTGCTGTGAGCTGTTTTGGAAAGGCTTATCCTTGGAGCTGAGACCGAGGGTGACCAAGCCGTTTCCTCCGACGCTCCAAGAGTTCGTGGTAACGATCAGGGCGATCGAGAGAGAGATTCTGATCGAGCATCTGACGCAGAGTCGACGAGAAACGCTGGGTCAAGATGAGATGTTTGCACGCATATTCGGGCCGAGAAGAATGATGAATGATCATGAGGCCGGACCGTCTAGACCACGAGGTGATGACTCAGGACAGGGAACATTACCTAGGGGTGGTGACGACTCAGATGATACCAATGACGATGAGGATCCAGAAGAATATCCTCTAGTCCCAGATGTAGGGAACGAGTGACCAGTAGATGTGTACATATACATAAGTAGCTTAGAGAGAAAAGCTCTTTTGTATAGACTTGTGGCCATTTTGTATAAACGGCCGATGTATATATGACTGGTGATGCCTATGTATGACATATAAATGTTTTGCTATGAATGAAATATCAAAATGATTATATGTTGTACGAATGAGAAGAGATGTGTCTACCATGAGTTGGGTGGAATTTTTGGAAGAATTTAACCAGAAATATTACGACCCTGCATCTCTGAGACAGCAACAGAAAGAATTCTCAGAGCTGACACAAGGGAACATGTCAGTAAGCGAAGTCTGCCGAAAGTTCGATCAGCTATCCCGTTTGTGTCCCTATGTAGTCCCTACTGAGAGGGAAAAGATACAGAAAATGATCGGGATGTTCAGGCCGAAAATTGCTGCATTGGTAGATACTGGAGTAGTGCCACCTACTTCTGTAGCCGATTGTGTGAGTCGGGCCATCAGGGCTGAGTTCCATGTAGCTCGACAGAAAGAGGAAAGAGAGAAACACTGGGAGGCTAAGAAGAAGGAGAGGGCTTTGGCGAAGTCTACACAAGTTGGTCAATCGAGCAAGCCTAGTCAGAATGCGAAACCAAGCCAGGGCAACAATCAGGGATCCCAGCAAAACAAGAGGAAAGGAAATTTTTCTGGGAATCGCCAGGGTAATAATCAAAACCAGCAGCGGAGAACAGCTGGTAATGCAGAATCTAATGTGCAAAACTGCCCTACATGCGGGAAGAGACATTCTGGGCAATGCAGATTTGGGCCACTTGTTTGTTACGAATGTGGAAAGGAAGGCCATTACGCCAGGAACTGTCCAAATAGGCAGGGTGGACAAGGCACTTCCCAACCGCACCAGACACGCCCACAAGCTCATTCCCTTCAAGCCAGAGTGGAAGAGTCACCAGTGAGGCCGCAACGCCAGGAGCGTATGCAACGTGCTGATGCTCATGTGATGGCCTACAGCAAGGAAGACGCAGAGGCAGGAACATCAAACGTGGTGACAGGTCAGCTTCCTGTCACTAGTCATGTAGCCTCTGTACTATTCGATTCCGGTGCTACGCATTCATTTGTTTCCTATGCATTTGCTGACAAGATAGGACTTCCTAAGGATAATATGGGAAGGGTATTTAAGACAGCTTTACCTTCTGGGGAAGTATTGTTGTCCAGTTACTGGTTACCCTATGTACCAGTATATGTGGCAAATAGGGAACTATATGCTGAGTTGATCGTAATGGAGATCATGGATTACGATGTGATTTTAGGCATGGATTTCCTAGGGAAATACCAAGCTACGATCGACTGCCGAAATCGAAAGATAGTCTTCCAATCCGAGGAAGAAGAGAGTTTCGAGTATGTTGATACTTCTCGAAGACCCGGGAAGATGATCATCAGTTCGCTGAGAGCCAGCAAGCTGATAGCCAGTGGTTGCATGGGATATCTGGCATATGTGGTGGATACTACAGAGGAACAGAAGCTTCAAGCTGAAGATGTTCCTATGGTTAATGAGTTTCTTGACGTATTTCCAGAAGAGTTACCAGGGATACCGCCAGAGAGAGAAATCTCGTTTGAAATTGAGTTGATGCCTGGAACAGCACCTATTTCCAAAGCACCATACCGCATGGCTCCAGTGGAGTTAAAGGAGCTGCAGGTACAATTAAAGGAGCTTTTGGATAAAGGATTCATCAGGCCGAGTTTTTCTCCATGGGGTGCACCTGTGTTATTCGTCAAGAAAAAGGATGGAACATTCCGACTGTGCATTGATTACCGGGAGTTGAATAAGGTTACGATCAAAAATAGGTATCCGTTACCTAGAATTGATGACCTATTCAACCAGTTAAAAGGCGCAGCGGTATTTTCCAAAATCGACTTACGGTCAGGATATCACCAGCTGAGAATCAAAGAGAGTGATATTCCTAAAACGGCGTTTAGGACTCGTTATGGGCACTACGAGTTTCTTGTGATGCCATTCGGATTGACGAATGCGCCAGCAGCATTCATGGATTTGATGAACAGAATTTTTAAAGAGTATCTGGATAAGTTTGTCATTGTATTTATTGATGACATTCTTATATACTCGAAGACTCATGAGGAGCACAAGAAGCATCTGAGGATCGTGCTGACTACGATACGAAAGCATCAACTGTATGCCAAATTCTCAAAATGTGAATTTTGGCTGGACAGAGTACATTTCCTCGGACATGTTGTATCCCAGGAAGATATTGCAGTAGATCCGACAAAGGTGGAGGCAATTAACCAGTGGCCTGCACCCAAGAGTGTAACTGAAATACGCAGTTTCTTGGGATTGGCTGGTTATTATCGGCGATTTGTAGAGGGATTCGCGCGATTAGCTGCACCTCTTACTGCTCTTACACGCAAAGAAAGGAAGTACGAGTGGACTACGGAATGCGAAAGAAGCTTCCAGGAGTTAAAGAGGCGACTGACAAGCGCACCAATCCTTACGCTTCCCACTGAAGGGGAGAAGTTCGTGATCTACAGTGATGCATCGAAAATAGGATTGGGAGCAGTCCTAATGCAAAATGGCAAGGTGATTGCCTATGCTTCCCGTCAGTTAAAGGAGCATGAAAGGAATTATCCTACGCATGATCTTGAACTTACTGCAGTAGTGTTCGCACTTAAAATTTGGCGACACTATCTCTATGGAGCTCAATGTCAGATTTTCACTGATCACCAAAGCTTGAAGTATTTCTTCATGCAAAAAGAGCTCAATATGCGACAGAGACGATGGTTGGAATTGGTGAAGGATTATGATTGTGAAATCCTCTACCATCCAGGAAAGGCCAACCGTGTAGCGGATGCTCTAAGTAGAAAGTCTACCATATCGCACCAGCTACCAATAAACAGGCTTCCGAAGCCATTGCAGCAAGAGATAAATTCGTTGAACTTGGAGCTGATATTTGGAAGATTAGCTGCACTCCAAGTGGAATCATCGCTATTTGAGGATATAAAGGAAGCTCAGAGGCGAGATCCAATGATGACAAGTTCTCAAGAAGGAATTTCCAAGGATGGAATAATCCTTTATCAAGGAAGGATAAATGTTCCAGCTGATGAGGAACTTAGAAGACGGATCATGTCAGAAGCCCACGAGACACCCTATTCGGTTCATCCTGGAGCGAGTAAGATGTATCAGGACTTGAAGTTACAGTTCTGGTGGAAAGGGATGAAGAACGATATAGCTAAATTCGTGAGTAGATGCATGACCTGTCAGAGAATCAAAGCGGAACATAAACATCCAGCAGGAAGATTGGAACCGTTGGAGATTCCTGAATGGAAATGGGAACACATTACGATGGATTTTGTAGTGGAACTCCCAAAAACCCGAGAAGGTTATAACGCCATCTGGGTTATTGTGGACAGACTGACCAAGACGGCACGGTTCATAGCTGTCAAGATGACTTTTTCGCTGGAAAAGTTTGCTCAGCTGTACATAACTCATGTCGTCAGACTACATGGAGTACCAAAATCCATTGTATCAGATCGAGATGCACGGTTCACTTCGAATTTCTGGAAGTGTGTGCAAGAGGCCATGGGTACTGAATTGAGACTCAGTACGGCTTTTCATCCGCAAACAGACGGGCAGTCAGAGCGGACAATTCAGACGTTAGAGGACATGCTTCGAGCTTGTGTTATGGATTTTACGGGAAATTGGAACGAGAAGCTACCATTGATTGAATTCTCGTACAATAATAGTTACCAAGCTTCGATAGGCATGGCACCTTACGAGGCTTTATATGGACGGAAGTGCAGATCACCATTACATTGGTACGATTTGCGAGAAAAGCAGTTGCATAAGACGGATTTCATGCAAGAGACTTCCGATGCAGTTGCTAGAATTCAGCGTCAAATGAAAATTGCGCAAAGCCGGCAAAAGAGTTACGCGGATAAGAGGCGGAGATCCTTGGAATTCGATGAAGGAGACTTCGTGTTCCTCAAGTTATCGCCCATGAAAGGGGTTATGCATTTTGGTAAGAAGGGGAAACTGAGTCCAAGATATATTGGACCCTATGAAATTATCGAACGCATTGGAAAGGTCGCTTACAGATTAGCGCTACCCCCAGAATTGTCGGCAGTGCATAACGTATTTCATGTGTCGATGCTGAGAAAGTATATACCAGATCCGTCCCATGTGTTGAAGCATGAGCCTATTCAAATCCACGAGGATTTGACATATGAGGAACAGCCTATTCAAGTACTAGCTTGTGAAGAGAAAGTACTGAGGAATAAGGTAATCCCACTAGTGAAGATTTTATGGAGAAATCACAATATTGAAGAAGCTAAGTGGGAACGAGAAGACGAGATGAGGAAATTATACCCCCATTTGTTCTAATTTTCGAGGACGAAAATTTTATAAGGAGGGGTGAATGTGACAACCGGGAAATTCAGGCAATTCTCGGACGAAAATGTACAATTGTATGTATATAACAATTTGTACTATTTAAAGAGTGAAATAAATGTATTTATATTGTTCAGAATATATGAAAATGTTCTAATAATACTGACGAGTAAGAATTCAGTGTTGGAAAAATTCACTGAGTTGAAACGGGTGAAACGGTGCCAAAATCGGCATTGAAAACCCTAACCGAGCCAATAAAAGACGGTAAACTTCCGGGATTGATTTTGATCAAACGGAAGCAAATTAAATTGATCCGACTGCACAGGAGACCTCAGGAACACACCGGGACGATTTCGGGAAAATTTCGGCTCGAACCGGCATCGGTCAAAAAGTAGTCGAATTAATGTGAATAGTGAAAGTCAAAGTCAACTTTTACTTTTGTATTTATGACATCATAATTCAAGATTAATAAATGAAAGAATTTTGGTGGTTGGTAGAATGGATGGCCATGATTCATTTAGCTTTTGATCTAAAGGCCAAGATTTGGCCAAAATATACCCATTTTAATTTTTGAAAAATGGGGAAAGAAATGGCATGGAAAGATGTCAAAATTTGATTGGTTTTGAGCCAAATTAATTGGCTTTCTTGCATGGTTAAGTCGGCAATCTTGGAACATATTGGCCGAAACCAAATTTCAAAGCAAAACCAAAAGAAAAAAAATTCTAAGTGTTTCTTCCATGGCATGTACGTGAGGGACCAAGGGAAACCAAGTTTTATCTTCAATATTTCTTCACAAAAAGTGTGTTAAAACACTCCTAGAAGACAAAGGAAGCAATTGATTAAGGTATCTTCCCTTGCACTTGATTTTTTTCATGGTTTTCTTCACAAAATCCGTGGATGAATAGTGATAAAAAGATGTGAAATTTTTGGTTGTTTTTCATGGATTTGATGTTGGGTTTTGTTAAGGATGTATTAAGGAAGAAAACCATGCAAATTCATTAAAGAAAAACCAAATTTTGGTTGGTTTTTCAAAGGTAAATCCGTGGGTTACCTTGAGTAACCAATGAGAAAAAAATTTTGGTTAATGGTTAATATGCTTTCTAAGTTTAATTTGGTGAAGAATAAAGCTTGTATTTCATTATGGAAAGTTGAAAAAAAATTTTGGTGTGAATTCCATTAAATGGCCGTGGGGTTGTTAATGGTTTGGAAGAAAATTTTGCTTGGTTTTATGTGGTATTTGGTTGATTGGAATTATGCATTTTAATATGCAAATGATGAAATTAAAATGGAAAGCATGAAACAAAAATGTTGAGCATGATTTTCATTAACAAGGCCGTGGGTTATAAGTGCATAAAACCCTAAGAATTTGGTTGAAAATGCCAAGAAAATGGGCTTGAAAATGTGTTAAAAACGTGACATTTGAATGGCCTAAAATGTGGTGAAAGTTTGACAAAATTTGGTTCGGTTTAGTTGTGAAAACCGAAACCAAATTAAGGGTAAAAATGTGAAAAAATTTTTGTAATGTGGGTGATAATGTGAAATTTGAAATTTGTGGGCTTTTATGTAAAAGTTTGGAAAACTTTTACATAAAATAGGCTTGTGGTATAGTACGTGGCAGGTACATACGGTTCGAGGCGTACCTAACGCCGGAAGCCTTAAAATTACGCCGAAATGCTGCCGAAATTTCAAAAACGACATTCGGGGTAAAATAGGAATTTAAAACAAAAGTTAGGGCCGGGACGGAAACCCGAGTCCCTAACGGAAAAATTGAATAAGGAAAAAATTTAAGGGGTGGTTCGTGAATAGTAACCCGTCCCCTTGAAAATGAAAAACGCGTGTGAGATTGAAAAACCGACCCCGAGGGGGGGCGTTTTTGGAAATAAAATAAAGGTCCGAGTCAGGAACGGAAAACCCGAGCCTCGGAGACCTAGGTCGGGAAAGTCTAAATGAACGTTTTAAATACTAGTGAAACGTCCATTTGAGGCTCCGAAACGATAGAAAATCGCTAAACCGACGTAAGGGACGGAATAGTGCTTCCCGAGGGCCGGGAAAGCAAAAAGTGGAAATAAAATAGAAACGAACCCGGTAATGATTAGAAAAGAGTCAGAAAAGTTCCTGAGAGCCAAAAATGCAGTCTGGATCAATAAAATTCCGTCAGGGGCAAAACTGCAATTTTGCCAAAATATTGGGGTAAAATCGTAATTTTGCAAAAGTTGGGGGAAAACGGTGAAAATAATAAATAAAACCTAAAAAGTTATAAATAGGTTTTATTTAAGCTTTTTAATGAAAAATAAAAGCTATAGATGGGAAAAAAAATTAACAGACATAGTTTTGTCTGTAGGATCCCAAAATCGGCCTACAAGGAAGGCGATTCAAGATCCAAGAGAGTGAAAGAGAACAGTCTGATAAGGTAAGTTCAGACATTTACCTGTCTGCAACATATAGCAATATTGTGCTAACTTTAATGTACTAACTATAAGTTAGGTACATATGTGCTACGGGCACTATGATAGAAAAGAGAGAGAGACGAAATGTGCTACGAGCACTATAAGAATGGGACACATGATTAATTGTGCTTCGGGCACTAGAGCGAGGTTAATGAAACTCACTCAACTAAAATTAAAATGTGAACCATTCCTAACCACGGGGCAATATGAAGTCACCGGGTTAGAATGTTAAAAAGTCGGTAATGAAACCACTTTCTGGCGTACCAGCCTTCCGTATAGGGAGGTACTTTTGCCTTCGGGGCTATGAGATAAGGCTGTGGAGGTCAGCACTGATGTACCGCTCCCAGTCATGTAAAATTTTGCCTTCGGGGCTATGAGATTAAGGCTGTGGAGGTCAGCACTAATGTACCGCTCCCAGTCATGCGCACTTAAATGGTACTGCCAATCTGAGCTCAAAACCAGAACATAATGAAAGATAATGACCTAAAACTGAAACTGTGCCATAATTGAGCATAAGACAGTTTAGTGAGAGCACTAACATCGCGGTAGATGTACTAGTGTGATACAGTGTTGTGGTCAATATTACTATTCACGTATGAATAGTGGTCAAAGTTACTATTCACGTATGAATAGTGGTCAATGATACTATTCACGATGAATAGTCTATTCATAGAAATTTTATTTCTTGCATGTTTGAACTTACTGAGCCTGTAGCTCACCATTTTTGCTAATGTTGCAGGTAAGCGACCAGCTCAGTAGCTTGTTTGACTGGATGCGGACGGGATGGCGCGTGTCAAATGGGATAACTGGGCGAGGGATATGGTACTGCCAGAGTCTTGCCGCTGAGCGTTAAAGTGAAGGGAAAAAAAGGGGAAACAGTCTTTTGTAATTATATATATTTTACGAAAGTACTGTATTATTTATATTACTTTGTACTTATCAACAAAGTAAATAGTGGGAAAGGTTTTACATGATGTCTAAAGAAAAAAAAAAAATTTCCCAAAAACGTCATGATTTAAAAAGAGTAGAGAGATAAGCCGGCGACCCATGAGAGTACAATCTATCGCAGTTAGCGATAAAGCTCAACTGTAATAGTATTGTATGATCTCCAAAAGGGACGGGCCGCCACACAATGCAAGCTAGGTTTGATGTGAAATTGACAGCAAAATTTTTGGTTTAAGGGAGGAGAATCTCACGGTTTTTGGGCTGAAGAAAAGGCAAGAGTTTGGTTGGTTTTTTTTAATTTTTTGATTAAATTTTGATGCCTATTTATAGGCAAAAACCAAGGGCTTTTTTGTAATTTTTTCCCAACAATTTCCTAATTGTTCAAGGACTAAAAAGTATAGATTTTGGGGCAAAAATCAAATTTTTTTCTTCTCCCTTTCCAAGTGGCCGAATGGCCTTTTAAAATTTTTACAAAAATTTTTTTAAGGCTTTTTGGCATGATCTTGGCCATTGATCATAAAGTAGGCTAATCTACACCATACACCTTTCAAAATTACTTTCCAAATTAAAGAAAATAATTTTTTATTATGACATAATCAAGGTGATGTCATCCTACTATTCATATTAATTCATGAATAAATTCGTGGTCAATTTTTGACTGTAATCTGATCCGAACGGAACTTCACCGAAATTGCGTAGGCGGGTTCTCGGCACTTCTAGTGTGATCGGTTTGTCTTATTTTGCTTTCATTTGATCAGAATTCTCTACCGTAAATTTCTATTGTTTTAGTGCATTTCAATGCACTCTCTAGGGTTTTCGACTCTGATTTCGAACCGTCTTACCCAATTATGCTCGGTATGATTTTCCATCCCCGAACTCACACACTTTTAACACTGCCAGAACATTTTTATGCTATTCACAACAGTATCAAAACACAACTTTTTCACATTTTATTCATTAAAATTGTTATACACACACAATTTTCACCTATTTCGAGAATCTAAAATTCTCAATTATCACATGACTTGTGTACCTTAATGTTCCAATGGCTAAAGCGTCTTAGCGGTAGTAAGCTTATAGACCAGTTCATTAGGTGCGTGACTTGTCTACGATGAAGGGTTCATTTACAGATATTGGAATCATAGCTCTAATGAGGAGTTAAGGGTATCCTCTTAAAGGCATTATATTGAATGTGAAAATGGACAAGGCCTTGGGTCGTCTGCTGGGCGGATGACTTCTTATTCACATATGGTGAATAATCATTTTCTTTATTCGGTAGTATAATGGAACTTTAAGATAGCCTAATCATTAGGATTAAATGGACTTCGACCTAAGGCTGATCATGGATATCATATAAGGGTTCTGCATACATGACAAGGTCATTGGATGATAGCTTGTCATAGGCTTACGTAATACGGTATATAATTAGGAGTTCAGTTTCAGGTTTATAGTGGTATGACTTTGAAATTAGTGATCATATGATTGAGTTGTTCGGTAAAGAATGATGATCATATGGATTTGCGAGAGCCCGATTATAAATGTCCAATTGGTCCCTCTACTAGCTCCACATAATTCCTTAGTATTTGGCAAAATTGATTTGTGTATGCCGTTGGCTAGTTTATTATGCATGGATGGTGTTGACATAGGATTAGGATGGTGGACAAGATTCTCTCCGGTTGGATTCAGATTTTATTTTGGATAATAGAGTACATAATTATTCGAACTCCAAATAAAGTTGCCATGATTTTATTTGAGATTGGATTGGAGTTGTAAAAAATTATCCATGAGAACAAGAATTTAAAATACAACTGTTTTGTGGATTTTGAAATTTGAATTTTGAAATTTGAAATTTGAAATTTGAATTTTAAAATTTGAAATTTGAATTTGAAATTTGAATTTGAAATTCGAATTTGAAATTCGATTTGAAATTTGAATTTGAAATTCGAATTTGAAATTTGAATTTGAAATTTGAAATTTGAAATTTGAAATTTGAAATTTGAAATTTGAAATTTGAAATTTGAATTTGAAATTTGAAATTTGAATTTGAAATTTCAAATTTCAAATTCAAATTTTGAATCACAGTCCAAGTGGGATTCGAATTTCTTGTGGTAAATCCACAAGGAATGAAATTCGAATTTGAGTTGGATATGGAGAGGAAATCTTGTTAGAATCCTACTTGAATTTTGAATCCAAATCCTAACAATAATGGACGAAAATTTTGACGATTATCCTCATGGAATTTTCAAATTTTTTATGGATAAGATTCAAGGAAAAATTCAAGTTTCAATCCCAGTTGAATTTGGATTCTCTCTTCCCTGATAATGGCCAAATTTTTTGAGTGAATCTCGTAGAAGATTTTCGGTTATTTTGGATAAGAATGAGATAAGATTCAAGCTTGAAAATCCTAGTGGAATTTTGATTCTTCCCTTATCCTAAAGTGGCCGAAAAATTGTTGGGATTTTCCCCTTCGATTTTCAGATTTTTTGGTTGAAAAAGGGAGATAAAATTTAAGTTAAAATCTTGTTTAGATTTGAATTGGATAATCCTAAAGTGGCCGAAATTTGTTGGGATTTTCCCCTTGGAAAATTCAGATTTTTTCGTTGTGGATAAGGGAGAATATCTTCTCCTAATCTAATTCGAATTCAGAGAATCACCTCATGCAAGTCTATAAATAGAGGCCCTGCCACTCCGGTTCTCTAAGACCACAGACTCTTAGGTGAGCAGGCTTATTGTTGCATAACTCACCGTGGCAATAAGTTCTTTAGAGATCTGGGTGGTCTAAAGAAGACTAGTAGTGTAGGAGAATAAATCGGTAAAAACGTATCAGAGTGGCGCAGCGGAACAATAAAAATTTTTAGATCGTTAAATATCTCATGATGCCATATACAATAAACTAACAACAATTAAAACTCATACCTCAAGGACGCCAATCTGCAGGAGGAGAATGACCGGAGGGCTTCAACCAACTAGCCTTCTCTACTATTCTCCAATTCCCAAATGGCTGAGTATGTGGGCACTCTGAACCTCTGTGACAACCGGGAAATTCAGGCAATTCTCGGAAGAAAATGTACAAATGTATATATATAACAATTTGTACTGTTTAAAGAGTGAAATAAATGTATTTATATTGTTTAGAATATATTAAAATGTTCTAACAATACTAACGAGTAAAAATTCAGTGTTTGAAAAATTCACTGAGTTGAAACAGGCGAAACGGTGCCAAAAAGGGCATTGAAAACCCTAACCGGGACAATAAAAGACGGAAAACTTCCGGGACTGATTTTGATCAAACGGAAGCAGTTTAAATTGATCCGACTGCACAGGAGACCTCAGGAACCCGCCGGGACGATTTCAGGAAAATTTCAGCTCGAACCGGTATCGGTCAAAAAGTAGTCGAATTAATATGAATAGTAAAAGTCAAAGTCAAAATTTACTTTGCATTTATGACTTCATAAATCCATTTAATAAATGGAAGGAAAATGGTGGTTGGTAGCATTAATGGCTAAGATTAAGTTGCTTTTTGATCTAAAGGCCAAGATTTGGCCAAAATTCCACCATTTTAATTTTTGAAAATTTTGGAAAGAATTAGGCTTGAAAGGTGTTGATTTTTGATTGCTTGGTAGCCAAATTAATTGGCTTTCTTTGTGTTAAGTCGGCAAAACTTTGAACAAAAGTGGCCGAGACAATTTTGAAGCAAAAACCAAAGAGAAAAAGTTCTAAGTGTTGCCTATGGTGGGTATGTGAGCAACCAAAGAGGAACCAAGTGAATCCTTCAATTTTTCTTCACAAAATTGGTGTCAAACCTTTCATTGAAGACAAAAGAAGTAAGTGAACAAGGTAACTCTCCTTGGTTTGAAACTTTTCTTGATTTTTCTTCAAGAAATCCGTGTAATGAATAGGGCAAAGGATGGAAAAAATTTTGGTTGTTTTGATTGATTTGGTGCTTGGATTTTGTTAAGGGTGTAATTAGGAGAAAAACCATGTATTTGGTTTAAAGAAAAACCAAATTTTGGTTGGTTTTCCAAGGGTAAAACCGTGGGTTACCAAGAGTAGTCAATGAGAAATTGTTGTGGTTTAAGTGCTAACATGTTTTAAATCATATTTTGGTCTTGAAAAAAAATTTGGTGTGAAATAACCCTAAAAGGCCATGGGTTAATTAGGGTTTGGAAAAAAAAATTTTGGCATGATTTACTTGATGTTTGGATGATTCAAATCATGCATTTTAGTATGGAAATGATGGATTTGTGATTGAAAGCATGAAAAAAAAAATTTGTGTATGTTTCTCTTAATTTGGCCGTGGGTTGTAAAGGTTAAAAACCCTAGGAATTGTGTTGAAAAATGCAATGAAATTGGCTTGAAAATGTGTTAGAAAATGACATTGGAATAGCCTAAAATTTGGTTGAAAAATTGAGAAAATTTGGTTAGATTTTGAGTGTAAAAACCAAGACCAAAACTAAGGGTAAAATTGAAAAAAAAATTTTGTATAATGTGGTTCAAAATAAGAATTGAATTTTGTGAGCTTTTATTTAAAAGTTTAGAAAACTTTTACATAAAATAGGCTTGTGGTATAGTACGTGGCAGGTACATATGGTTCGAGGCGTACTTAACGCCGGTAGCCTTAAATTTACGTCGAAATGCTGCCGAAATTTCGAAAACGGCATTTGGGGTAAAAAGAGAATTAAAAATAAAAGTTTAGGGTCGGGTCGGGAACCCGAATCCCTAACGGAAAATTGAATAAGGAAAACCTAAGGGGTGGTTCATGAATACTAACCCGTCCCCTTAAAAATGTAAAACGCGAGTGAAACTGAAAAACCGACCCCGAGGGGGGGCGTGTTTGGAAACGAAATAAAGGTCCGAGTCGGGAACGGAAAATCCGAGCCTCGGAGACTTAGATCGAGAATGTCAAGATGAACGTTTTAAATACTAGTAAAACGTCCATTTGAGGCTCCGAAACGATAGAAAATCACTAAACCGACGTGAGGGTCGGAATAGTGCTTCCCGAGGGTCGGGAAAGTGAAAAGTGGAAATAAAATAGAAACGAACCCGGTAATGATTAGAAAAGAGTCAGAAAAGTTCCTGAGAGCCAAAAATGCAGTCAGGATCGAGAAAATTCCGTTAGGGGCATAATTACAATTTTGCCAAAAATATAGGGGCAAAATCGTAATTTTGTAAAAGTTGAGAAAAATGGGGAAAATAGTAAATGAAGCCTAAAAAGCTATAAATAGGTTTTATTTAAGCTCTTTAATGAAAAATAAAAACTATAAATGGAAATAAAATTAACAGACAAGGTTTTGTCTGTAGGATCCAAAAATCGACCTACAAGGAGGGCGATCAAAGATCCAAGAGAGAAAAGTGGAAGAGATCGATAAGGTAAGTTCAAACATTTACCTGTCTGCAACATATAGCATTGTTGTTACTAACTTTGATGTACTAACTATAAGTTAGGTACACATGTGCTACGGGCACTATTATATAGTAGAGAGAGAGACGTAATGTGCTACGGGCACTATTGAGAATGGACACATTGTTAATTGTGCTTCGGGCACTAGAGCGAGGTTAATGAAATTCACTCACGTAAAATTAAAATGTGAACCATTCCTAACCACGGGACAATGTGAAGTCACCGGGTTAGAACTTTAAAAAGTCGGTAATGAAACCACTTTCTGGCGTACCAGCCTTCCGTACAGGGAGGTAATTTTGCCTTCGGGGCTATGATGAGATTAAGGCTGTGGAGGTCAGCACTGATGTACCGCTCCCAGTCATGTACAATTTTACCTTCGGGGCTATGAGATTAAGGCTGTGGAGGTCAGCACTAATGTACCACTCCCAGTCATGCGTACTTAAACGGTACTGCCAACCTGAGCTCAAAACCAGAACATAAGTAAAGATAATTATCTAAAACTGAAACTATGCCATAATTGAGCATAAGACAGTTTCGTGAGGGCACTAACATCGCGGTAGATGTACTGTTGATATACTATGTTGTGGTCAAACTTACTATTCACAATGAATGGTAGTCAAAGTTACTATTTACATATGAATAGTGGTCAACATACTATTCATGATGAATAGTACTATTCATAGAAATTTTATTTCTTGCATGTTTGAACTTACTGAGCCTGTAGCTCACCATTTTTGCTTATGTTGCAGGTAAGCGACCAGCTCAGTAGCTTGTTTGACTGTATGGCGTACGGGATGGCGCGTGTCAAATGGGATAGGGGACGAGGGATATGGTCCTGCCAGAGTCTTTCTGCTGAGCGATAAAAGAGAAGGGAAAAAGAAAACAGTTCCTTTGTAAATATATATTTTACGAAAGTACTATATTATGTAAATTACTTTGTACTTACCAACAAAGTAAATAGTGGAAATTGTTTTACATGATATTTAAAGAAAAAAAAATTTCCCCAAAAACATCATGTTTTACAAGAGAGATAGATTAGCCGGTGACCCATGAGAGTACAATCTATCGCAATTAGTAATAAAGCTTAACTGTAATAGTATTGTATGATCTCTACGAGGGGCGGGCCGCCACAACCTCGATCGGTATGCTAACACTGCTAGTCTTCTTCCAACCACCCAGATCTCTAAAGAACTTATTATCACGGTGAGTTGTGCAACAATAAGCCTGCTCACCTGAGAGTCTGTGGTCTGAGAGAACTAGAGTGGTAGGACCTCTATTTATAGACCTGCATGAGGTGATTCTCTGAATTCGAATTGGATTAGGAGAAGATATTCTCCCTTATCCACAAGCACAAATCTGAATTTTCCAAGGGGAAAATCCCAACAATAAATTCGGTCACTTTAGGATAATTCCAATCCAAATCAAAACAAGATTTTAACTAGAATTTTATCTCCTTTTTTCAACCAAAAAAATCTGAAAATTCAAAGGAGAAATCTCCATCAAGATTTCGACCACTTTTGGATAAGGAAGAATCAAAATTCCACTAGGATTTTCAAACTTGAATCTTATCTCATCCTTATCCAAAATAATCAAAAATCTCCTAGGAGATTTACTCCAAAATTCGGCCATTATCAAGGAGGAGATAATCTAAATTCAACTGAGATTGAAACTTGAATTTTTCCCTGAACCTTATCCACAAAAATCTGAAAATTCATTGAGGATAATCCTCAAAATTTTCATCCATATTTGGTTAGGATTTGGATTCAAATTTCAAGTAGGATTCTAACAAGATTTTTCTCTCCATATCCAACTCAAATTCGAATTTCATTCCTTGTGGATTTACCACAACAAATTCGAATCCCACTTGGACTGCGATTCAAAATTTGAATTTCAAATTTCAAATTCAAATTTCAAATTTTAAATTTCAAATTTCAAATTTAAATTTCAAATTCAAATTTCAAATTCGAATTTCAAATTCAAATTTCAAATTCGAATTTCAAATTCAAATTTCAAATTCAAATTTCAAATTTCAAATTTCAAATTTCAAATTTCAAAATCCACAAAATAGTTGTATTTCAAGTTCTTGTTCTCATGGATAATTTTCTACAACTCCAATCCAATCTCAAAAAAAATCATGACAATTTTATTTAGAGTTCGAATAATTATGTACTCTATTATCCAAAACAAAATCTGAATGCAACCGGAGAGAATCTTGTCCACCATCCTAATCCTATGTCAACACCATCCATGCATAATCAACTAGCCAATAGCATACACAAATCAATTTTCCAAATGTTAAGGAATTATGTGGAGCTAGTAGAGGGACTAATTGGACATATATAATCAGGCTCCTACAAATCCATATGATCATCATTCTTTACCGAACAGCTCAATCATATGATCACTAATTTCAGAGTCACACTACTATAAACCTGAAACTGTACTCCCAATTATATACCGTATTACATAAGCCTGTGATAAGCTTTCATCCAATGACCTTGTCATATATGCAGAACCCTCATATGATATTCTTGATCAGCCTTAGACCAAAGTCTGTTTAATCTTACTGATCAGGCTATCTTAAAGTTCCATTATACTACCGAATAAAGAAAATGATTATTCATAATATGTGAATAAGAAGTCATCCGCCCAGCAGACGACCCAAGGCCTTGTCTATTTTCACATTCAGTATAATGCCTTTAAGAGTATACCCTTAACTCCTCATTAGAGCTATGATTCCGAAATCTGTAGACGAACCCTTCATCGTATATAAGTCATGCACCCAACGAACCAGTCTATAAGCTTACTACCTTTGAGACGCTTTAACCATTGGAACAACAAAGTACACAAGTCATATACATGAAGCTGTCCATTTACTCAGGATTAAGGTTACTGCACAATGAACGTCAAAAGCAGATCGATCCACTCAAAGCGGACTTCGTAGATCAATCACGCTTTAGTTCCGATCTAATATGTCACCACCAAGCAACATATCTATGTCTCTACTTGGGAGTCCAGCTCCAGACAGTCAAGACAAATCGTCCCCTCCAAGGCTTTAGATAACATAATAGTCTTAACATGAGTTAGATGCTCGGTCAGACTACAGACCATAGTTTAGACTACTAACTTTAGAACATTGTCTTCTCGCATACAAAAGTCCATTGCATGTAACGTTTTAATAGTTTAACGCAAGCAGTCAGGGAGCCATATTTGCTTACATTTACTTTAACATTTAAATAAAATGAGGACAGATAGCAATGTAATGAATAACCTCTATATATATAATTTTTATTATCTAGTTCAAAATGAATACATCAAAATGTCTCTAATGCTTAGGGCATTTCCTAACAATCTCTCACTTGCCCTAAGCCAGCAGATGTGCCATGTTATGCATCCCCATCGCCTCTACGTGCCTTTTAAAGCTTCTAACCACCAAAGTCTTAGTAGAGGGATCGACAATTTTGTCCTTGGACGTGATCTTACATACATCTACTTATCCTGTCTCCATATGCCCTCTAATGTCGACTTTCTCAAATCCTCACAAGTTTGGAAGACTCAGTCGTTGTATCCTACGGGTGTTAGGTCCCCTCCAGAATACACCAGCATATAATCCCTCGTTCTCTTAAGATACTTAAGTATATACTTTACTGCTTGCCAGTGCTTGGTTCTAGGATTTGCTTGATATCGACTCACCATACCTACTGCAAAACATGTGTCTGGGCGAGTGCAAAGCATAGCATACATAAGGCTACCCACAGCTGATGCGTAAGGAACCTTATTCATATGCTCTCTTTCTTCCGATGTCTTGGTACAATCATCCAATGAAAGAATTAGACTGACAATAGAAGGTTGTGTACCTTTCTTTGCCTCTTGCATTGCATATTTGTCAATTATTTTATCTATGTATGAAGCTTGGGATAACGCTATCATTTTGTTCTTTCGATCTCTGAAGAGACGAATGCCTAGAATATAATTAGCTTCTCCCAAGTCCTTCATGTTAAACTGTTAGTGTAACCAAAGCTTGACCGATGATAAGTTCCCTACATCATTCCCAATGAGTAGTATATCATCGACATAGAGTATCAGAAAGACCACTTTTCCATCCTTAATACGTTTATAAACACAGGGTTCATCAACGTTCTACTCAAAACTGAAAGTCTTGATCGCTTGATCAAATCTCTAGTTCCATGAGCGGGATGCTTGCTTTAGTCCATAAATGGATCTAAGCAACTTGTAAACTTTCCTTTCTTGGCCTTTCGCTACGAACCCTTCAGGCTGTATCATATAGGTACACTCTTTAAGATGGCCATTTAAGAATGCCGTCTTGACATCCATTGCCAGATCTCGTAATCGAGAGCCACAGCAACGGACAGAAGAATACGAATAGACTTCAGCATAGCAACAGGCGAAAAGGTTTCATCGTAATCGATTCCAGCCTTTTGCGTGTACCCCTTTGCAACTAGTCTAGCTTTGAAAGTTTCCACTCTCCCTTCTGCATCCTTCTTTCTTTTGTAGACCCATTTGCATCCAATGGGTTTTATCCCATCCGGTAAATCTACAAGTTCCTAAACAGCGTTGGATTTCATAGAATCCATCTCATTGTTCATAGCCTGTTTCCAAGATTTAGAATCAACATCATTTATAGCTTCATCATAGGTGACCGGATCATCCTCATGCTCATGAGCCTCGGCCTGGTATACCTCTGCATCATACATGAACAAATTAGGTTTCTTCGAAACCCTCCCACCAAGACGAGGCACCCTAAATTGTTGATCGTCTGCAGGTCTTTCCCTGGAACTCCGACTTGCGTCCAAGACTGAAATCTATGGAGTAGTTCTTTCACCTGATAACTCCTCTAGCACTACTTTGCTTCGAGGCTTAAAGTCATTCATGTGACTTTCCTCCAAGAATGTCGTATGGGTTGATACACATATCCATACCTCGAGTAATCATCTATAAAGAAGACATAATACTCGAACCTTCCTCGTGCTGTGACGTTCATGGGGCCACATACGCCAGTGTGCACAATTTCTAAGAGCCCCTGAGCCCTTATATCCTTAACTCCAAAAGACCTCTTAGTCATCTTACCCTCTAGATAAGATTCACATTGAGGAAGACGTACCTCCTCCAGAGATTCCAGAGGACCGTCTTTCACCAATCTTTGAATCCTATCCTGATTAATATGACCAAGTCTTAAATGCCAAAGATATGCGTTATTAGAGTGAGAAACTTTCAACCTTTTAGAGTTATCTATTAATTCAGTGTCAAGCAGTGAGTACATCTTTGGTTTGATCAAATATAGATTTCCATCCATCCATCCAGAACAGATAAAAGACTTATTTCTATGAATATCAACTCTTTTACTAAAAGAAACTGAATAAGAATCCTTTATTAAACAAGCTACCGATATAAGGTTCCTCCTAAAATTAGGAACATAAAAACAGTCTTTCAATAAAATAAACCTAAATTAATCAAAGTAAAAGTAAATATCTCCCACTGCCTCAGCCACAACCAAGCTGCCATCTCCAGTCTGCAACGAGAGGCTTCTATCATGTAGACTTCTCATATCCACAAACCCCTGCATAGAAACACAAACATGATTAGTGGCGTCTGAATCAATGACCCAAGTGTCTTTCGATTCTTCCACCAAACACGCTTCTAAGTAGTGAAGTTCCTTACCTTCCTTGCCCTTGGTGACTAGGAATTCCTGGCAAGCCTTCTTAAAGTGACCTACCTTCCCATAGCGGAAGCACTTGGACTTTTTAGGGTCCTTGGGTCTCTTGTTCTTCTTCTTCTTCTTCTTCCCATCCGAGACAGGAGGATTAGAAGAACTGGAAGCCGCTTGCTTCTGGTTTGGCCTCTTCCTCTTTCGAGTGGGTTTGGAAGATTCCGCCAAATTGGCCTCTCCTTTGGGTTGGAATGCATCCCCATCCCTGATCATCCGCTCATAAGCTTGGAGTTGCTTCATGAGCTTGGTTAGTCCTAGCTTCCTTGTCACCAGATTGTATGCAGCCTTAAACCCCACAAAATCTTTAGACAGAGTTTTGAACACCATCTCGATCTGGGTGTTGTGGTCTAACTCAGCACCATTCTCGGCAGCCTCATCGAAGAATCCCATTAGAGTGATCATATGGTCCTTCACCAGAGTACCTGCCTTTTGCTTACAGTTCATAATGCTGGTGATAGCGTGTGACGACCAGAGAATTCTAACAGTGTAACTTAGTTTAATCTAGGGTTTTCTATGAGTTATGTAAGCAAGAATGTAAAGAAACACTATGTTTGTAATTAGAAAAATTATAGTGTTAATAGTAACAAATAGATGTTTTGGAGGAATTAAAATCTCCAAAAATAAGTAGAGAATAAAGTATATGAGTAAGAAAATGATTTCAGGCCAAAATGCTCAAAAAGGAGTAGTTTCGGTATCCAAACAGTGTAAAGATAAGAATATGGCAAGTCAAAGTAAGAGCACAGTAAGAAAAGTAATTTAGGGTTTTTTAGAGTTTTAAGACAGTATTAGAATAATTTGATAGTACGGATGGCTAGATAAGTCCTCTAATATGTCACCCCAGAAATTTCATCATTTTCGGTAAAATGATGAAGCATTTTAGGGCCAAAGAAACCAAGAGATTACCCTAGGTAAAACCTAAGGTTACTAAAGGACGAAAAACTTTGTCATTGATTTTTAGCCCAACGACAGTAGAATAAGGTAAACAGATCGCATAGGAGGCGTCAGAAACCCGCCTACACGATTTCGGTAAAGTTTGGTTCGGTTTGACTTTTGATCAAACTTTGACCTATGGATTAATTAGATGACATCATGGATGATGTCATAATTAGGAATAAGAAATTAGAAGAAAAAGGGTGGTAGGTAGGATGAATGGCTAAGATTAAAGGTAGGTAAGATCAAGGGCTAAGATTAAGCCAAAAATGCAAAGTTGATTTTTTTAAAAATTTTGTGGATAAGGGCTGAAGTAGGTCGGTTTTACAGCTGGAAAGACAGCCAAATAATTATATTCTAACCCCAAAAAGCTTGCAAATAAACCCTTAAAAAGTTGGTAAAAAGTCCCTAAAGAAAATTGCTAAAAAGCCCTCCTTTTTGGCCTCCCTTTTTAAAAACGTTTTTGGCTTCATAAAATCAGAAATTTTTCTGAAATTACAGCCCCTTTGCTGCCCTTTGAAGCCGTGACTCTCCCCCTCCATTGAGCTTGAGTTTCTTCAAAGTTTGGTGTCAAAATCTTAAGCAAAGTTCTTCCTAAGCAAGTGTTGAGTAACATAGCAAGGTAAGCTTGAAATTTCAAGTTTTTCTTTGGTATTTTGAAGCAAACATCCGTGGCTATGTTGAGTAGAAAAGAATGAGAAAAGTTTAGTTCAAACTTTGTTGTTTAAGATTAATTAGTTTGCATGATAGTTAAAGAGAAATTTAGAAGCTTGAAACAAGAATTTTTCATGTTAGTTTATGAGGAACCTGTGACTAAGTATATGGGTTCAAGAAATTTCAAGTTTGGTTTAATTAAATTGTTGTTTTAAAGTGTGTTTTGATATGTAAAACAACTAGAAAGAAAATTTGAAAGCTTAAAACCAAAGTGGGATTCGGTTTGTTTCAAGAAAAACTATGTATGTTACTAGGGTTTGGAAAGAATTTTGAGTTAGTTTTGGTTGATTTAAACATGTGTTTTGATGTGTAAAATGTTTAGAAAGAAAAGTTAAAAAGTTTGAAACAAAATTTCGTAAAAGTTTTCAAAAAAGGAACCATGTATACCTAGTGTGAAGAACATGTAAAAATCATGTGATTTTAGTGTTGTGATAAGTTAGAATGATGTAGAAGATAAGTTTGTGTAAGTGGTTGAATTGAAAACCAAAGTTAGGTTAGGATTTAGCATAAAACCCGTGGCTTTATAAAGAGATTTCAATAAGAATTTTATTTGGTTTTGGTATTGAATATGCCTTAAAAACCAAGAAGAAAAGTAAGAGAAAGAATGTTTGAAAGAAAGGAAGTTTTGGTGTTGAAAACCTAAACTAAAACCGTGGCCTAAGTGATTGAAAAATAAAGACTTTGTGTGTGATTTGTACATTGAGAATGTGGAAAGTTTTTACGTAAAAGTTTAGAAACTTTTGCGTAAAATAGGCCTCTGGTATAGTACGTGGTAGGTTTAGATTAGGATAGATGGTTTTGAGGCATTTCCTAAACACCAGAAACCTTAAATTTAAGCAGAAATGCTGCCGAAATTTTTAAAGCGGCATTAAGGGCATTTCAGGAAACGAGCGATAAAAATATGCTCAGAAATGAAAACCGAGATCCCTCAGTACCCTAGAGTTTGAAGTAAGAAAGCAAGTCTAGCAGAATAGTAAACCGACCCCTAAAATCTAAAATGCCGAGAGGAAGGAAAAAAAATTAACGTCAAGGGCATTTTGGCTAACAAGGGTAAAGTTTAGGGTCGGGATGGAAAAACCCGAGCCCCTCTGTAATGACCGCCATTTTCATGACACCTACTTACCTTGTAACAAGTCATTAAGGAATAAAATGGACATAATTTAATGTCTTTTAGTATAATTTAAGTAACACGGTCAGGTACACAGCCGTGTGAGTGACCGTGTGCCATTCGGACTGTGTATCTATTAATAGCCGTGTGAGTGTACATAGTCGTGTAGTGTAACACGGTCAAGTACACGATCGTGTAAGAGGCTATATACCGCTCAGATAGATGAATGTATTTCAAAGTCATGGCCGTGTTGAGTAGTCTCAACTAGTACACGCCCATGTCTGAAATGTACACGCCCGTGTTGCGTTGCACACGCACGCGTAAGAGTTCGTGTAGAACGCTGTGTAATGAGCCGAGAGCCACTGTAATGACTCTTATGAATTATGAAAATTAATTACTATGTAATGATGTAATTAAGTTAATAAACACAGTGTGCTTTTCAGTTGAATGAATTAAATGGGAATAGTAACGTTTAATTACTATTCATGCAGTGAAAGGGGCAACCGACAGTGAAATTGGTCCACCCTATTATGTGAGTATGCGTTGAGACACGCAATATCAAGAAACCGGTCTAGACGACCATTTCATGATACAAAACTGATGAGCTAGTCATCAGTACGCTCAGACTGGTCATCTGAGCGCAGCAGTGACAATTGCCCTAATAGATGTACAGTATCGAGAAAAGTGGTCTAGATGACCTCTTCTCGCCCAGAGATTGACAAAATCAGAGTCAGAATGCTCAGATTAGTCAGTCAGATAGTGAATAGTGAATAGTGAATAGTGAGAAACGCAGTGTCAGGTTAGTGGCCAAGACGGCCTTAATCTGGCATAAAACTGACATATTAATAGTCAACAGGCTCAATCTGGTCAATTGAGCATAAAATGTAGATTTTGTTTAAAAGATACGCAGTATCGGGATAAGGGTCAAGACGACCTTTTCTCCTCCCGAAACTGATATATTTAGACTCAGGACGCCCAAATTAGTCAATCAGTCACCTGACACGTTTTTCGAGACGGGGTCATATAGATCCTGAAAACTGGTCTAGAAGACCTCAGATGGATGTAAAACTGATAAATTTGAAATCAGCACGTCCAATTGGTAAAGGGAGACTGTGTTTGAAATTTCACGTGAAAACGCCTCGTTACGCGTGCACAGTGTCAACATAGTGTAGGCCTAACCACAGTCTCAAGAAATTGGTCAAGATGACCTTTTCTTGATATAAAACTGATATATTTGGAATCAAAATGCTCAAATTAGTCATTTAAGCACAAAAAGTAATTTTTGACCGGGAACCATACAATATCGGGAAATTGGTCGAGACGACCTCGGATGAAGATAAAACTGATATAGTTGGGTTCAGCACGCCCAAATTAGTAAGTATAGCCTATCTTAAAATTTTTCAAAAAATTAGTATAAAAGGACGAAATTTTTAGGACTATTGAAAAATAGCCCCCATAATTTTTCCAAATCCCATTTCCTCCCCCAACACCACACGAGGATGAACAGTAACCATCAGTCGAATCCGACCTCAGTTTTCGACACTGCCGGCACCATTGGAAAGCTCTCGACGAGCTGATTCCAACGGTGGGCCGAGTCGACCGAACCGACGCCGGAGCACGCCGCACGCGCCGCCGGTGGCCGAATTTTTCAAACCGCCATATCTCCGCCGTCCGACGTCCAAATGCCACGATTCTGGTCCCAATGGATTCGTGGTGAAGAGTAGAACAAAACCCAAGCTTCATTTCACGTCAACAGCCGCTGGATCGCGCCGCCCAAGGTTCGCCGTCGCCGTCGCCATTGCCGCCATCGAATCTCGCTATTCCGGTGGAGTTGAGTTGCAAGGTCGGTATCAAAATGCTCAGAACAACACGTAGATCAAAAGCCCCAAATCAATTTTGGGCAACAACGCCGGAAAATGAAGATCCAACACCGTCGCCATCGTCGACTTTTCGAGGGCCGATTTCCGGTGCTAGGAGCCTCGATTGGTGAAATTGACACCACCAATGGGTTCCTCTCGTCGACCTCTTCAAGATGGTGGTCGCCACTCCGATCACCGCCGTGGTCAACACCGGTCAACGGCCGGTTAACGGCGGTCAACGCCGGTCAATGGCGACCCGGAGACCGAAAATTGAAGAATGGCTCGTTGGCCTATTTTTGACGTTCCGGACACATCCGCGGCATCGGAATTACAAACCGAAGTTTCAAAAGTGAAGAACGCCGATTCAAAGATTATGCAGTCGAGACCGAACGGTTCGTCCGACCGCCGACGGGAACGATTTTGGTAGTGGTTTTGATCCCTTGATTCCTCAATTTATTATTAGAAATAATTATATATGAATTATGGTTTACTGACTTGAGGAATTGTAAGAAAAAGGGATGAAATGTCGAAAAAGAGAATGTGAGGAAATGTGAATATTTTTACGTAAAAAGCGGAGCTTTTACGTAAAAATTAGGCCTCTGGTTTAGTACGTGGCAGGTTAGAATAGGTTAGATGGTTTTGAGGCGTTTCCTAAACGCCGGAAACCCAAAAATTAGGTGGAAATGCTGCCGAAATTTCTAAAACGGCACAAAGGGGTATTTTAGGAAACAAGGGGTGAATATGTGATCGGGATGGAAACTTGAGCACCCTCGATGACCTAGGTCCAGGAAAGAAGGACGGACGTTGTGAGGATTAGTGAACCGCCCCATAAGAAATTTCGTAATGTAAGAAAACGACCCCTATGTCAGAATAGTACCACTCGAGGGACGGGTGTGATCTAACCCGACAGGCTAAATGGTCATACGGGAGGTATTCTGTCAGTTGACTGGTCGGTTAGCCAGTCAAGGACCAAGTCTGAATGGGATAGTGAGAGACAGTGATTAATTTGTCAAGTAGACAAATTAATCAAGCACGATTAGAAATTAGAAAATCAAATTCTTAAGAAGATGGCAATTAGTACCAATAAGGATCGGTATCACTAACGATAGAGTTTTTATTAGTCACTAATGACCACAGTGACCTAAGAGTAAATGTTAATGAAATGCAGTATGATTACAGGGAGGTACCTGTATTGTGACGAAGGCGAGAGTAGAAACTGTCTGATGACAAGTAAGTACAACTCCGCCTACAGCGTGGATAAAATGAATTTAAAATGATGCTTTTCCAGTACTTTAAGTATGTATCTTGCACACGATGCTGCATAGCATACATAAGAGCATATAGTTTCACAATCGAGTAGATTGATGAAAGAACAAGTTAGAAGCCATAGATCCCTACCGTGTAGGATTGGGGACAGCTTAGAGAAGCGTATGGCTAGAACAGTTAAACAAGATGGAAATAAATAGGTGTGTCGTACCGGCTCCTTCAGTCGAAGGGGTTTCCAGTTAAAGAAAGTTAAGGCCAAAAGTTGAGCATCAGTTGATGGCTCTTCGGCATTAGTTGACCTCGGGCGTTACCGTTGATCTGCGCGCACACGGTACTGACACATGGGCCCTAAATAGACAAGAAAAGAAAAGAGAAGTTTGAAGCATAAATGAACATAACCAGACCATGCATTAGTTATAGTTCGCTATGCTTTCTTTTTCAGTAGAGTGCATACAGTACACGATGCTTCTGTCATGCATAAAGTATGTGAAGTTTTATATTCAGTGTTATGACATGTTATGTGATGACATGATATGTGAGCTGATATGTGATATGCTTAAATTGTATGTGATTTATTAAGTGATATATGTCATTTTAGGATTTTAAGTATGTGCTATGTTTTAAACATGTTTTGTGGTTAACATGTTGTACTTACTGGGCGTAAAGCTCACGGAGTGTGTTCATGTTGTAAGTAAGCATCCTATAGCGTAAACATCAAGGGACGATGATGGTGGCGGAGGTGGATTTGAGGATGAGGTTATGGATACACCGCGAGTATTCTTCCGCACAGTATGAGTAAATAGTATTTTGAACGGTGACAGTTAAACAGTATTTTGAATAGTAAAGATTAATTGGTATTTTAGAACAGTAAACAATATATGTATGAATAGTATATTTAAATAGTGCTGGTGAATATTAATTAGATAAACAAGTATATAAGTGTGTATGTATATTTGAAATCCTTATGTTTTTCAAATTTCGCATTTTAATAGTATACGTATGTAAATAGTAAATACGTACGCGTATATTAAAAAAAAATCCCTCTAAATTTATGGTATTAAATTCAGCAAGTTTAAGTATCGGTTTTAAAGAGGAAGTATAAGTAAAAGCTAAAGAAGTAAGTAATAGAGTTTACAGTGACGGTCCGGGCCGCTGAGGGCACGGGGCGTCACATTTGGTATCAAAGCGGTTTCCTGCCATCCTACCTCACATCGCCGTATGCCTGCCTCATCTGTCCAAGTAAGTTAGTTTTATTTTTTAGTCAGTAAATGTTTATCTATTGAAGATAACATTTTATAGTAATGAAACGACGAAATCTATGATGGTGAGGATAAGATGAAAAGATGCTGAGATCATTATACGAAAAATCACGACCGTGCAGTGCTAGAGAACTGCTCAGAGAAAGAACATGGATTGCTGCCCGAGTTGTACCAATCTTCAGGGCTAGTTGTCCACTAAGTTTCGAGTGGCAAACAGTACTCTTGCACTCCATGAGAATGTCAGGACTGGTTTCATGTTATCAAAGTGATTCCCTGATTGTACGCCATTGACCAGGATAACTGAGTCCTGTTGGCTGTTGATATCTCTCAGGAAGATACTCTCGTGTGTATTGGGATCCTTATGACCAGGATGAGCTCTTAATTGTGTCGAGTTTCACCATACCACGATCGAGCCAATCTCTGAGAGCAGTCCAGCATCAGCCCCAGTTTTTCTCTCTGGGCAAGCAGGGAGTGAAACTGCCTAAGTTCCCTAGAGTTATGGATATACGAGAATTTGTTCGTCGGACTGAAAGACTGCAGCTGATGTCTGGCGATACAGTTCTAACATATGCTGTTCACTATAAGGAACCGATATGGACTTCTACAATACATGCCAAGACAAAAGTGGATCAAGACAGGAGAAGACCCAAAGAGAGAAAGAGACCTTGCCAAACAGAATTAGAAGAGCGATCAAGCAGGACTAGCAAGCCTTATCAAGGAGATAGTGAATGTCGAGAGAAAAGTGCTCAACCCTGGGAACCCTGCACAAGCCCAAGGCATTATAGCAGTCGCCATTATGGAGGGTGACCAAGTAGAACCAGCACCCCAACTGGCCGATGAAGAGTTCATGGCCGAGCACCAGCCAAAAGTACACGAGGGCAATAGGGAGCCGATGGAGAACCCCGAACCAGCCCGTATGTCTCCCGAATACCCCATGAAAGAGGAAGATAATGAGACTCATTCCGACGCCCATCCTGAAGATGAGGGAAAGGAGATCCCCAACCGCTTTAGTAATAACAAATGGATGGGGATGTACGAACCCCAAGTCATCATAGCCAACGATGACGAGGTCAGTTTCGACTGAGAAGAAGAGAAGAACCCAGAAGAGTACTCACTCAGTGATAGTGATGATGAGGAGATGCCTGATACTGAATCAGGATTGTCCTTCCAATTGTAGTAACCCTTCTGTGAGAATGTTAGTTATGAAAAAAATATAGAGGGAAGCAGTAGCTCTCCCCCGTCAATTGTAGCATAATGTACTTATTGGGATCGTATAAGGGAAGTGTGTGTCACTCCCACTGAACTAGAATCTTGAATATATGTATATATATTATGTGAAATATATTATGAGATAAGCAGTAAAGCTTTGCCCTAGGGGCCAGATAAATATTTTTTCCACAAGTATGAGTATGATATGACAGAAAGTGCAGGACGAATCCTAGCACTCAGACGATGTCCCAATACAATGCGGTAATTGTATTGAACATCACAGTATGAGAGAAAGAAAGATGGATATAGTGTGTATATTTATATCCATAATGTTTAAGTAAGATTGTTAAGTAAGAAAGAAAATGATATGTGATACGAGTCCCAAGTACAGAATTTAAGAGACATATTTTCCTTTCCCGCTGTACGATAGGGTTACATAGGAAAACATGGCAAGAACGAGAGCTTAGTTAAATCCAGCATCCCGAGAGGATGAGTTGATAGCACAGATCGTAGCCATGCGAAAGATGATAGAGAACCAGTAACGGGAGCTAAACCAGCTTAGGGAACAGTTGGACCAGCAACCCCAGGGACCACAGTCGGTGGAGATGCCAGCATAGGAGGCTCTAGTAGCCCCAAAAACTCTGAGGGAGCAAGCAGCTCCTCCAGCTTAGAAAGCACTAGCACCCATAGTAATGGCTGTTTTCGTAACAGCAATTGTTTTTCTACCAATCCCTAGGGAAGGTGACTTGTATGAGAGATTCCGACGCATGAAAGCGTTAGAATTCTTAGGAATCACCAACCCTATAGAGGCCGATGATTGGCTAACGGATATCCAAGTAATCTTGGATTTTATAGGGTTAATAGATAGAGAGAGAAAGTGATGTACGTACCCTTCACCCTACGCAATGAGGCGCGTTAGTGGTGGAAGATGGTAACCATTAGGAGAAACATCGGAGAGATGAGCTGGAGCGATTTCATTGAGCAATTCAAGGAGATTTACTTCAACGAGGAAGCACTAGTAGTGTAGTAAGACGAGTTCGACAACCTGCACCAAGGTAGTATGACTGTTATGGAGGCAATCAAGAAGTTTGAGCAGTTGGCTCAACTTTGTCCAGATTTGGTACCGACTAAAAGCAGAGAGTTAGACGAATGCTGAAGATGTTCAAAACGGAAATCGCAGTTTGGGTCTGTAGCTGAAGCCACGAACCAGCGACACTAGTAGAATGTGTCAGCAAGACTATCTGAGCTGAGTACTGGTCGGCTCATGATAAGGAGCAAAAGGCGCAGAATTTTAAGGCACGAAAGGAGGAGAAAACACAAGCTGAGCAGGCTCAGGGGAAGCAGAACCCCGAGTGACAACACAGAGGACAGAATGTGGGAACCGACCAGAATAGTAGGCATTCCCATAACAACAACAAGAGAAAAGGGGAATTAAGGCAATCAAGATTCACAGAAGAATTTCCCCAGAAGAGAGACGACCAGGAAGGAATGACAGCCAATACCCGACGTGCACGAGATGCGGAAAGAGGCACCCAGGAGAATGCAAGCAGAGAGCAAGTGATTGTTTCATCTGTGGCAAGGAAGGCCACTATGCCAAAAAAAAAAAAATTGCCACTCCAACCTGCAGAATCGACAGAATCAACCCCGCACTGGGAATAATCAACTTCACACCAACCAGACCAGGATCGAAGACCCTTCAATCACACAAGGTATACTGAAAGCTTCAGACAGCTAAGGGAGAATCTATGCTTACACGGGGAGTGACGTTGAAGCTGTAACTTCTGCAATGGTGACAGGCCAGCTTTCTATCGCCAACTTTGATGCGTTAGTTCTACTTGATTCTGGAGCCACCCATTCGTTGCATCATCAGATTCTGCCAAAAAAAAAAAACTTAGGACACAACGTTGTCATAAACTGTTGAAGACGGAAAATCGTTTTCGAACCAATCGGATGTGAAAAGTTCATCTACAAGGGTTTGTCGCCAGAGCAACCAAAGATGATGATATCAGCAATGAAGGCTCGCGAGATGCTATCCAGTGGATGCACGGACTTCCTAGTATACGTAGCAGATAAGACTCAAGGAATAGAGATAGGACCCGACAACATACCGATAGTCAGGGAATTCATGGAGATATTTCCAGAAGATCTTGCAGGACTCCAACCAGAGCGCGGGATCTCGTTCGAGACTGAACGTCTACTAGAATCAGCCCCATCTTTGAGGCCCCCTACGGAATAGGCCTTATAGAGCTAAAGGAGCTCCAAGCCCAGCTAAAGGACTAAATAGATAAGGGATTCATGCGACAGAGCTATTCACCCTAGAGAGCACCCATACCATTCGTGAAGAAGAAAGATGGACCACTGAGAATGTGCATCGACTACAGAGAGTTGAACATGATTACAATTAAGAACAAGCATCTATTGGCGCGAGTTGACGATCTATTTGATTAGCTCTGAGACGCTGCAATGTCCTCGAAGATCGATCTATGTTCAGGGTACCATCAACTACGAATCAGGAAAGAAGATGTACCCAAAACAGCCTTTCAAACGCGGTACGGACATTACGAGTTTCTGTTCATGTCGCTCAGATTAACGGACGCACCAACAACTTTCATGAACCGGATGAACTGCATGTTCAAGGACTATTTGGATAAGTTTGTCATTGTGTTCATTGATGACATACTTATACACTCTAAGACGAAGGAAGAGCACGAAGAGCACTTAATTATCATTTTGCGCATGCAACAGGACCATCAGTTATACACCAAGTTCTCCAAGTACGAGTTTTGGCTGGAGAAGGTCCATTTCCTAGGCCACATTGTCCCCAAGGAAGGAGTATCTGTGGACCCGATGAAAATTGATGCAGTTAGCACGTGGCTAGCTCAGAGGAACGTAACGGGAATTCACAATTTCTTTAAACTAACAGGATGCTACCTACACTTAGTCGAAGGCTACTCAAAGTTAGCTGCTCCGCTCACAGCGCTCACCAAGAAGGGAAAGAGGTATAAGTGAATCGACAAGTGTGAGGAAAGCTTTCAAGAGCTGAAATGAAGACTCATAAGCGCTCCAATGCTGACCATTTCAAATGTTGGTCAGGGAAGCTTTGTGATTTAAACGCCGCATCTAAAACCAAGTTGGAAACTGTGTTGATGCAGAGTGGTAGAGTAGTCGCGTATGCTTCATGACAACTCAAAAACCTTGAGAAGAGCTACCCAACGCGTGATCTAGAGTTAGTAGCGATAGTTTTTACGATAAAAGCATGGAGGCACTACCTGTACGGAGTCACGTGCAAGATTTACATCGACCACTAGAGCCTCAAATGTATCTTCACGTAGAAAGAGCTCAACATGAGGCAGCATAGATGGCTAGAGTTGGTAAGGATTACGACCGTGAGATCCTATACCATCCGGGGAAAGCCAATAAAGTGGTTAATGCGTAGAGTCAGAAGCATATTACTATGCCTATGAATATTAGTGCCTTGTCAGGAGCACTACAAAGGAGCTATGCGACAGCGAGATCAAGATTTTGATAGGGAGATTGTCTGACATGACCCTCCAATCGACGCTCCAAGAAGAGATCAAGATCGGTCAAGGTTTCGATTTATCCCTACTCAAGTCCAGAAAGGAAGCTATAGAGGACAAGAGTTCAGAGTTTAAGATCCTTAAGGATGACGTACTCTACTACAGAGATAGAGTGTATGTTCTGAAAGATGAAGAACTCAAGAAGCGAATCCTTTTGGAACCTTACGAGACGTCATATTCCGTACATCCGATAGCGAATAAGATGTACAATTACTTGAAGGAAAGCTTTTGGTGGCCTGAAATGAAGAATGACATTGTCAAGTTCGTTGCCAGATACCTTACATGCCAGAAGGTTAAGGCAGATCACCAGTGCCCAGTAGGATAATCGTAGGAAATTAAGCTACCCGAGTGGAAATAGGACCAGATTACTGTGGCGGCCCGCCCCTCATGGAGATCATACAATACTATTACAGTTGAGCTTTATCGCTAACTGCGATAGATTGTACTCTCATGGGTCGCCGGCTTATCTCTCTTTCTATTTAAATCATGACGTTTTTGGGAAATTTTTTTTTTCTTTAAACATCATGTAAAACAATTCCCACTATTTACTTTGTTGGCAAGTACAAAGTAATTTACATATTACAGTACTTTCATAAATATATAATATTACAAAAGACTGTTTCTTCATTTTTTTTTCCTTCCCTTTTAATCGCTCAGCGGAAAGACTCTGGCAGGACCATATCCCTCACCCAGTTATCCGATTTGACACGCGCCATCCCATCCGCATCCAGTCAAATAAGCTACTGAGCTGGTCGCTTACCTGCAACATTAGCAAAAATGGTGAGCTACAGGCTCAGTAAGTTCAAACATGCAAGAAATAAAATTTCTATGAATAGTACTATTCATGATGAATAGTATCATTGACCACTATTCATAGGTGAATAGTAACTTTGACCACTATTCATACGTGAATAGTAAGGTTGACCACAACACAGTGTCACAACAGTACATCTACCGCGATGTTAGTACTCTCACTAAACTGTCTTATGCTCAATTATGGCATAGTTTCAGTTTTAGGTAATTATCTTTGCTTATGTTCTGGTTTTGAGCTCAGGTTGGCAGTACCATTTAAGTGCGCATGACTGGGAGTGGTACATTAGTGCTGACCTCCACAGCCTTAATCTCATAGCCCCGAAGGCAAAATAGTACATGACTGGGAGCGGTACATCAGTGCTGACCTCCACAGCCTTAATCTCATCGCCCCGAAGGTAAATAGTACCTCACTGTACGGAAGGCTGGTACACCAGAAAGTGGTTTCATTACCGACTTTTTAAATTCTAACCCGGTGACTTCACATTGTCCCGTGGTTAGGAATGGTTCACATTTTAATTTTTAGGGGAGTGAGTTTCATTAACCTCGCTCTAGTGCCCGAAGCACAATTAACAATGTGTCCATTCTCAATAGTGCCCGTAGCACATTACGTCTCTCTCTCTATTCTATAATAGTGCCCGTAGCACATATGTACCTAACTTATAGTTAGTACATCAAAGTTAGCAACAATAATGCTATATGTTGCAGACAGGTAAATGTCTGAACTTACCTTATCGGTCTCTTCCCTTTTTCTCTCTCTCGGATCTTTGATCGCCTTCCTCGTAGGTCGATTTTTGGATCCTACAGACAAAACCTTGTCTGTTAATTTTTATTTCCATTTATAACTTTTATTTGTCATTTAAAAGCTTAAATAAAACCTATTTATAACTTTTTAGGCTTTATTTATCATTTTCCCCATTTTTTCTCAACTTTTGAAAAATTACAATTTTACCCCTGTATTTTGGTAAAATTACGATTTTGCCCCTATACTTTGGCAATATTACAATTTTGCCCATGACGGAAATTTTCCCTATCCAGACTGCATTTTTGGCTCTCAGGAACTTTTCTGACTCTTTTCTAATCGTTACCGGGTTCTTTTCTATTTTATTTTCATTTTTCACTTTCCCGACCCTCGGGAAGCACTATTCCAACCCTTACGTCGGTTTAGCGATTTTCTATCGTTTCGGAGCCTCAAATGGACGTTTCACTAGTATTTAAAACGTTCATCTAGATATTCCCGATCTAGGTCTCCGAGGCTCGGGTTTTCCGTTCCCGATTCGGACCTTTATTTCATTTCCAAAAACGCCCCCCCTCGGGGTCGGTTTTTCAATTTCACTCGCGTTTTACATTTTTAAGGGGATGGGTTACTATTCATGAACCACCCCTTAGGTTTTCCTTATTCAATTTTCCGTTAGGGACTCGGGTTTCCGACCCGACCCTAAACTTTTTATTTTTATTTCCATTTTACCCCAAATGCTGTTTTCGAAATTTCGGCAGCATTTCGGCGTAATTTTAAGGCTTCTGGCATTAGGTACGCCTCGAATCATATGTACCTGCCACGTACTATACCACAAGCCTATTTTATGTAAAAGTTTTCCAAACTTTTACATAAAAGCTCACAAATTTCCAATTTCACATTTTCAACCACATTACAAATTTTTTTTACCATTTTGCCCTTAGTTTTGGTTTCGGTTTTCACAACCAAACCGAACCAAACTTCTCAAATTTTTCAACCACTTTTTAGGCTATTCAATGTCATTTCCTCAACACATTTTCAAGCCCATTTACATTGCATTTTTTTTTAACCAAATTCTTAGGGTTTTTACCATATATAACCCACAGCCAATGCATGAAAATCATGCACACCATTTTTGTTTCATGCTTTCAATTATAAATTCATCATTTACATATTAAAATGCATGATTTCAATTAACCAAACATCACATAAAACCATGCAAATTTTTCTTCCAAACCCTTAGGTAACCCCACGGCCACATTATGTAAATGCACACCAAAATTTTTTTCAAGCTTTCCATAATGAAATTCATGGTTTATTCTTCACAAAATTTAACTTGAAAGCATGTTATCAATTAAACCACAAAAATTTCTCATTGTTTACCTAAGGTAACCCACGGTTTTACCCTTGGAAAACCAACCAAAATTGGTTTTTCTTTAAACCAATTGCATGGTTTTCTTCCTATTTACACCCTTAACAAAACCCAACATCAAATCAATGAAAAACAACCAAAAATTTTCCATCTTTTTTTCACTATTCACCCCATGGTTTTCTTGAAGAAAAACCAAGAAAAAGTTAAGTGCAAGGGGAGTTACCTTAGTCAATTGCTTCCTTTGTCTTCAAGGAATGTTTTGACACCCTTTTTGTGAAAGCAAATTGAAGAATTCTCTTAGTCTCCCTTGGTAGCTCACGGCTCCCCCATGGAATAACACTTAGAAATTTTTTTTCTTTTGGTTTTGGCTTTGAAACATGTTTTGGCCACTTTGTCACTAAAGTTGCCGACTTAAGCAACTAAAAGCCAATTAATTTGGCCATTAACCAATGAGAATTAAACACCTTTCAAAGCCATTTCTTTCCACCTTTTTCAAAAATTAAAATGGTGTATTTTTGGCCAAATCTTGGCCTTTAGATCAAAATGTAAATGAATCATGGCCATTAATGCTGCCAACCACCATTTTAATCCCATTTATTAAAGGGATTTATGATGTCATAAATGCTAAAGCAAAGTTGACTTTGACTTTCACTATTCACATTAATTCGACTACTTTTTGACCGATACCGGTTCGAGCCGAAATTTTCCTGAAATCGTCCCGGCGTGTTCCTGAGGTCTCCTGTGCAGTCGGATCAATTTCAATTGCTTCCGTTTGATCAAAATTAATCCCGGAAGTTTTCCGTCTTTTATTGCCCCGGTTAGGGTTTTCGATGCCGGTTTTGACACCGTTTCACCCGTTTCAACTCAGTGAATTTTTCCAACACTGAATTCTTACTCGTCAGTATTATTAAAACATTTTCATATATTCTAAACAATATAAATACATTTATTTCACTCTTTAAACAGTACAAATTATTATATACATACATTTGTACATTTTCATCCGAGAATTGCCTGAATTTCCCGGTTGTCACAATTACGATGAAATTCGTAGTCGGACTGCCGAAGGCGTCAAACGATAATGACGCAATCTGGGTGATTGTAGACAGACTGATGAAATCAGTTATTTTTTTTTTAGCAATGAAAGTTAGCTACTTGGTGGAATGACTAGCAGAATCCATGCGGCACAGTTCGCGAAACGGCACGGAGTACCAGAGTCGATCGTCTCAGATCGTAGTGGACACTTTACCTCCAGATTTTTGGCGAAGTGTTCAGGCTACATTACGGTCCAAGTGAGACTTCAGCATAGCATTTCATCCTCAGACCGACAGTTAGTCTAAGAGGACCATACAGATGTTAGAGGACATGTTGAGACCTGCGTCCTAGACTTCAAAGGAAATTGGAATCAGAAGCTACCATTGAGCGAGTTCTCATACAACAGCAACTACCATTTCCAGATAGGAATGGCACTGTACGAGACACATTGTGGAAGGAAATGCAGATCTCTGGCTCATTAGTACGAGTTTGGAGAGAAACGACCAGTTAGCTCAAACATCATCAAGAATACCATGGTAGACGTGAAGCTAATACGAGAAACGTTAGATACAGCGCATAGTCGACAGAAAAATTTTGACGATAAGTGCTATAGTCCCCTCGAGTTTCAAGTAGGAGACTCGGTTATTTTTTTCAAGGTGGCACCCATGAAAGGGGTGATGCACTTTGAAAAGAAAGGAAAGCTCCGTCCTAGGTATATAGGACCCTCGAGATAATAGAGAAAGTCGGGAAGGTGGCTTATAGACTAACGCTTCCTCCCGAGTTAGCTATAGTACACAACATCTTTCACGTCTTGATGCTGAAGAAGTATGTGTCAAACAACTCCCATGTTCTTAGCCAAGAATCCGTTGTAGTATACGCTGATCCGACGTACGAGGAGAGACCCATGCGGATCCTAGTTAGAAAGGAGAGAGTACTTAGGAATGAAGTATACTGCTTGTAAAAGTGTTGTGGTGAAATCATCGTGTTGAGGAAGCCACATGACAATGGGAAGAAGACATAAGAAGAGACGTCCCGGAATTATTCTAATTTTCGAGGACGAAAATTTTGTAAGGGGGGTAGGTTGTAATGACCGCCATTTTCATGACACCTACTTACCATGTAATAAGTCATTAAGGAATAAAATGGACATAATTTAATGTCTTTTAGTATAATTTAAGTAACACGGTCAGGTACACAACCGTGTGAGTGACCGTGTGCCATTCGGACTGTGTATCTATTAATAGCCGTGTGAGTGTACATAGTCGTGTAGTGTAACACGGTCAAGTACACGATCATGTAAGAGGCTATATACCGCTCAGATAGATGAATGTATTTCAAAGTCATGGCCGTGTTGAGTAGTCTTAACTAGTACACGCCCACGTCTAAAATGTACACGCCCGTGTTGCGTTGCACACGCACGGGTAAGAGTTCGTGTAGAACGCTGTGTAATGAGCCGAGAGCCACTGTAATGACTCTCATGAATTATGAAAATTAATTACTATGTAATGATGTAATTAAGTTAATAAACACAGTGTGCTTTTCAGTTGAATGAATTAAATGGGAATAGTAACGTTTAATTACTATTCATGCAGTGAAAGGGACAACCGACAGTGAAATTGGTCCACCCTATTATGTGAGTATGCGTTGAGACACGCAATATCAAGAAACCGGTCTAGACGACCATTTCATGATACAGAACTGATGAGCTAGTCATCAGTACGCTCAGACTGGTCATCTGAGCGCAGTAGTGACAATTGCCCTAATAGATGTACAGTATCGAGAAAAGTGGTCTAGATGACCTCTTCTCGCCTAGAGACTGACAAAATCAGAGTCAGAATGCTCAGATTAGTCAGTCAGATAGTGAATAGTGAATAGTGAATAGTGAATAGTGAGAAACGCAGTGTCAGGTTAGTGGCCAAGACGGCCTTAATCTGGCATAAAACTGACATATTAATAGTCAGCAGGCTCAATCTGGTCAATTGAGCATAAAATGTAGATTTTGTTTAAAAGATACGCAGTATCGGGATAAGGTCAAGACGACCTTTTCTCCCCCCGAAACTGATATATTTAGACTCAGGACGCCCAAATTAGTCAATCAGGCACCTGAAACATTTTTCGAGACGGGGTCATATAGATCCCGAAAACTGGTCTAGAAGACCTTAGATGGATGTAAAACTGATAAATTTGAAATCAGCACGTCCAAATTGGTAAAGGGAGACTGTGTTTGAAATTTCACGTGAAAACGCCTCGTTATGCGTGCACAGTGTCAACATAGTGTAGGCCTAACCACAGTATCAAGAAATTGGTCAAGATGGCCTTTTCTTGATATAAAACTGATATATTTGGAATCAGAATGCTCAAATTAGTCATTTGAGCACAAAAAGTAATTTTTGACCGGGAACCTTGCAGTATCGGGAAATTGGTCGAGACGACCTCGGATGAAGATAAAACTGATATATTTGGGTTCAGCACGCCCAAATTAGTAAGTATAGCCTATCTTAAAATTTTTCAAAAAATTAGTATAAAAGGACGAAATTTTTAGGACTATTGAAAAATAGCCCCCATAATTTTTCCAAATCCCATTTCCTCCCCCAACACCACATGAGGATGAACAGTAACCATCAGTCGAATCCGACCTCAGTTTTCGACACAGCCGGCACCATTGGAAAGCTCTCGACGAGCTGATTCCAACGGTGGGCCGAGTCGACCGAATCGACGCCAGAGCACGCCGCACGCGCCGCCGGTGGCCGAATTTTTCAAACCGCCGTATCTCCGCCGTCCGACGTCCAAATGCCACGATTCCGGTCCCAATGGATTCGTGGTGAAGAGTAGAACAAAACCCAAGCTTCATTTCATGTCAACAGCCGCCGGATCGCGCCGCCCAACGTTCACCTTCGCCGTCGCCATCGCCGCCATCGAATCTCGCTATTCCGGCGGAGTTGAGTTGCAAGGTCGGTATCAAAATGCTCAGAACAACACGTAGATCAAACGCCCCAAATCAATTTTGGGCAACAACGCCGGAAAATGAAGATCCAACACCGTCGCCATCGTCGACTTTTCGAGGGCCGATTTCCGGTGATAGGAGCCTCGATTGGTGAAATTGACACCACCAATGGGTTCCTCTCGTCGAGCTCTTCAAGATGGAGGTCGCCACTCCCATCGCCGCCGTGGTCAACACCGGTCAACGGCCGGTCAACGCCGGTCAACGGCGACCCGGAGACCGAAAATTGAAGAATGGCCCGTTGGCCTATTTTTGACGTTCCGGACACATCCGCGGCATCGGAATTGCAAACCGAAGTTTCAAAAGTGAAGAACGCCGATTCAAAGATTGTGCAGTCGAGGCTGAACGGTTCGTCCGACCGCCGACGGGAACGATTTTGGTAGTGGTTTTGATCCCTTGATTCCTCAATTTATTATTAGAAATAATTATGTATGAATTATGGTTTACTGATTTGAGGAATTGTAAGAAAAATGGATGAAATGTCGAAAAAGAGAATGTGAGGAAATGTGAATATTTTTACGTAAAAAGCGGAGCTTTTACGTAAAAATTAGGCCTCTGGTTTAGTATGTGGCAGGTTAGAATAGGTTAGATGGTTTTGAGGCGTTTCCTAAACGCTGGAAACCCAAAAATTAGGCGGAAATGCTGCCGAAATTTCTAAAACGGCACAAAGGGGTATTTTAGGAAACGAGGGGTGAATATGTGATCGGGATGGAAACCCGAGCCCCCTCGATGACCTAGGTCCAGGAAAGAAGGACGGATGTTGTGAGGATTAGTGAACCGCCCCATTAGAAATTTCGTAATGTAAGAAAACGACCCCTATGTCAGAATAGTACCACTCGAGGGATGGGTGTAATCTAACCCGACAGGCTAAATGGTCATACGGGAGGTATTCTGTTAGTTGACTAGTCGGTTAGCCAGTCAAGGACCAAGTCTGAATGGGATAGTGAGAGACAGTGATTAATTTGTCAAGTAGACAAATTAATCAAGCACGATTAGAAATCAGAAAATCAAATTCTTAAGAAGAGGGCAATTAGTACCGATAAGGATCGGTATCACTAACGATAGAGATTTTATTAGTCACTAATGACCACAGTGACCTAAGAGTAAATGTTAATAAAATGCAGTATGATTACAGGGAGGTACCTGTATTGTGACGAAGGCGAGAGTAGAAACTGTCTGACGACAGGTAAGTACAACTCCGCCTACAGCGTGGATAAAATGAATTTAAAATGATGCTTTTCCAGTACTTTAAGTATGTATCTTACACACGATGCTGCACAGCATACATAAGAGCATATAGTTTCACAATCGAGTAGATTGATGAAAGAACAAGTTAGAAGCCATAGATCCCTACCGCGTAGGATTGGGGACAGCTTAGAGAAGCGTATGGCTAGAACAGTTAAACAAGATGAAAATAAATAGGTGTGTCGTACCGGCTCCTTCAGTCGAAGGGGTTTCCAGTTAAAGAAAGTTAAGGCCAAAAGTTGAGCATCAATTGATGGCTCTTCGGCATTAGTTGACCTCAGGCGTTACCGTTGGTCTGCGCGCACACGGTACTGACACATGGGCCCTAAATAGACAAGAAAAGAAAAGAGAAGTTTGAAGCATAAATGAACATAACCGGACCATGCATTAGTTATAGTTCGCTATGCTTTTTTTTTAGTAGAGTGCATACAGTACACGATGCTTCTGTCATGCATAAAGTATGTGAAGTTTTATATTCAATGTTATGACATGTTATGTAATGACATGATATGTGAGCTGATATGTGATATGCTTAAATGGTATGTGATTTATTAAGTGATATATGTCATGCTTAGGATTTGAAGTATGTGCTATGTTTTAAACATGTTTTGCGGTTAACATGTTGTACTTACTGGGCGTAAAGCTCACGGAGTGTGTTCATGTTGTAGGTAAGCATCCTATAGCGTAAACATCAAGGGACGATGATGGTGGCGGAGGTGGATGTGAGGATGAGGTTATGGATACACCGCGAGTATTCTTCCGCACAGTATGAGTAAATAGTATTTTGAACGGTGACAGTTAAACAGTATTTTGAATAGTAATGATTAATTGGTATTTTAGAACAGTAAACAGTATATGTATGAATAGTATATTTAAATAGTGTGTGGTGAATATTAATCAGATAAACAAGTATATAAGTGTGTATGTATATTTGAAATCCTTATGTTTTTCAAATTCCGCATTTTAATAGTATACGTATGTGAATAGTAAATACGTACGCGTATATTAAAAAAAAATCCCTCTAAATTTATGGTATTAAATTCAGCAAGTTTAAGTATCGGTTTTAAAGAGGAAGTATATGTAAAAGCTAAAGAAGTAAGTAATAGAGTTTACAGTGACGGTCCGGGCCGCTAAGGGCACGGGGCGTCACACCCTCGGAGACTTAGGTCGGGAAGAGAATAAGAAACGTTTTTAAGATTAGTGAAAGGCTCGTTTGAAGCTCCGAAACTCTAGAAAAACGAGCCACGACCCCAAGGGTCGGAATAGTATCACCCGAGGGATGGGTGATAAGTAAATAGTATAAACGCAACAATTAAGTTGTAAAAATTTACCGAGACCTAGAAAAGATTGTTTTAAGATTTTAGGGACTCAGAAAATCCCGTTTAAGCACCAAAATGAGTATGTTACGACCTCAAGACCCGTTAGGGGCAAAATGATCATTTTGACCAAAAAGTCTAGAAAAGTCAAGAAAAGGGGCGTTAAACCCTCCAGTTAGCTATTTTATGGTTTTCGGACTTAGTGAACCCGGTCTAAGCAGAAAAATAGAAACGTCCCCTGGCCAGTTACTATTCACGTGTATGGCACTATTCACGTACATGGTACTATTCACGTGAATAATACTATTCACCATTGGAAGTTACTATTCACCAAGTTTACCAAAATTTCTAAAATGCTCGGAAATGGTTGCTAGAGCCCTAGAAAAGTCTAAACAGAGTCGTTAGGACTTTAAATGTCGCTATAAGACTTTAATTAAGATTTTAAAAGTTAAAGTTCAGATTTTAGTATAATAAAGTCATTTAATGAAAATGTATTAACTGATGACATTATGTCTTTAGGAAACTCAACTAGAGACGAGCAAAGGAGCTCGACGGACCACAGAAGTTTACCCTAGCACAAGTGATGTAAGTACAGGCATTTAATTGTCTACTCACGAATTGACTTGCCATAGAGTTGTATTATATATATATACACATTTAAGTTATTCAGTTTGTGACATGATACTAACATGTTCACAAGAATAGTTAAGCAAGATCAGATAAAGAAAAGAGGAATAAGATAAGTCAAATAATAAGACTTAAAAGTTAAGATTGGCGTACTGGCCTCTCCAGTTTTGAGGTTCAAAGATAGCCTCCACCCCAGTTGTGTGGCGCTGCCTCGCTAATAATGAGGTAGTTGATTGTGGCGGCCCGCCCCTCGTAGAGATCATACAATACTATTACAGTTAAGCTTTATTGCTAACTGCGATAGATTGTACTCTCTCTTTAATTCATGACGTTTTTGGGGAATTTTTTTTTTAACATCATGAAAAACATTATCTACTATTTACTTTGTTTACAACTACAAAGTAATTTACATAATACAGTACTTTTGTAAAATATATATTATTACAAAAGACTGTTTCTTTTTCCCTTCTCTTTTATCGCTCAGCAGAAAGACTCTGGCAGGACCATATCCCTCGTCCCCTATCCCATTTGACACACACCATCCCATCTGCCATCCAGTCAAACAAAGCTACTGAGCTGGTCACTTATCTGCAACATAAGCAAAAATGGTGAGTTACAGGCTCAGTAAGTTCAAATATGCAAGAAATAAAATTTCTATGAATAGTACTATTCATCATGAATAGTAATGTTGACCAGTATTCATACATAAATAGTAACTTTGACCACTATTCATTATGAATAGTAAGTTTGACTATAACACAGTGTATCAACAGTACATCTACTGCGATGTTAGTACTCTCACGAAACTGTCTTATGCTCAATTATGGCATAGTTTCAGTTTTAGGTAATTATCTTATATTATGTTTTGGTTTTGAGCTCAGGTTGGCAGTACCATTTAAGTGCGCATGACTGGGAGCGGTACATTAGTGCTGACCTCCACAGCCTTAATCTCATAGCCCCGAAGGCAAAATTGTACATGACTGGGAACGGTACATTAGTGCTGACCTCCACAGCCTTAGTCTCATTTTCATAGCCCCGAAGGCAAAATTTACCTCCCTGGCTGGTACGCCAAAAGTGGTTTCATTACCGACTTTTTAAAGTTCTAACCCAGTGACTTCATATTGCCCCGTGGTTAGGAATGGTTCACATTTTAATTTTAGGTGAGTGAGTTTAATTAACCTCGCTCTAGTGTCCGAAGCACAATTAACAATGTGTCCATTCTCAATAGTGACCATAGCACATTACGTCTCTCTCTCTACTCTATAATAGTGCCCGTAGCACATATGTACCTAACTTATAGTTAGTACATCAAAGTTAGCAACAATAATGCTATATGTTGTAAACAGGTAAATATCTGAGCTTACCTTATCAGTTTCTTCCTCTTTTCTCTCTTGGATCTTTGATCGTCTTCCTTGTAGGTCGATTTTGGGATCCTACAGACAAAACCTTGCCTGTTAATTTCATTTCCATTTATAGCTTTTATTTTTCATTAAAAAGCTTAAATAAAACCTATTTATAACTTTTTAGGCTTTATTTATCATTTTCCCCATTTTTCTCAACTTTTACAAAATTATAATTTTGCCCCTATATTTTGGTAAAATTGCAATAATGCCCTTGACGGAATTTTCTCGATCCAGACTCCATTTTTGACTCTCAGGAACTTTTCAAACTCTTTTCTAATCATTATCAGGTTCGTTTCTATTTTATTTCCATTTTTCACTTTCTCGACCCTCGGGAAGCACTATTCCGACCCTTACGTCGGTTTAGTGATTTTCTATCGTTTCAGAGCCTCAAATGGACGTTTTACTAGTATTTAAAACGTTCATCTAAACATTCCTGATCTAGGTCTCCGAGGCTCGGATTTTCCGTTCCCGACTCGGACCTTTATTTCGTTTTCTAAAAACGCCCCCCCCTCGAGGTCGGTTTTTTTCAGTTTCACTACGTTTTACATTTTTAGGGGATGGGTTACTATTCACAAACCACCCCTTAGGTTTCCTTATTCAATTTCCCGTTAGGGACTCGGGTTTCCGACCTGACCCCAAACTTTTATTTTTAATTTCCTTTTTACCCCAAATGCCGTTTTCGAAATTTCGGCAACATTTCGGCGTAAATTTAAGGCTACTGGCGTTAGGCACGCCTCGAACCATATGTACCTGCCACGTACTATACCACAAACTATTTTATGTAAAAGTTTTCCAAACTTTTACATAAAAGCTCACAAAATTCGAATTCACATTTTGAACCACATTATGCAAACTTTCTTTCAATTTTGCCCTTGGTTTTTGGCCACGGTTTTCACAATCAAAACCTTACCAAAATTTCTCAATTTGTCAACCAAATTTTAGGCTATTCCAATGTCATTTTCTAGCCCATTTTCAAGCCAATTTCAATGCATTTTTCAACACAATTCCTAGGGTTTTTCATCATTACGACCCACGGCCAATTAAGAGAAACTTACACCAATTTTTTTTTTGTTTCATGCTTTCAATCACAAATCCATCATTTCCATAATAAAATGCATGATTTAAATCATCCAAACATCAAGTAAATCATGCAAATTTTTTTTTTCCAAACCCTAATTAACCCACGGCCATATTAGGGTAATTTCACACCAAATTTTTTTCCAAGCTTTCCATCATACAAATCATGCTTTATATTTGACCAAAATATGATTTAAAGCATGTTAATACTTAAACCACAACAATTTATCATTGACTACACTTGGTAACCCACGGTTTTACCCTTGGAAAACCAACCAAAATTTTGTTTTTCTTTAAACAAAATGCATGGTTTTTCTTCTAATCTCACCCTTAACAAAACCCAAGCACCAAATCAATCAAAACAAGCCAAAAATTTTCCATCCTTTACACTATTCATTACACGGATTTTTGGAAGAAAAATCAAGAAAATTTTCAAACCAAGGAAAGTTACCTTGTTCACTTGCTTCCTTGAACTTCAATGAAGGGTTTGACACAAACTTTGTGAAGAAAACTCGAAGTATTCACTTGGTTTCTCTTGGGTTGCCTACGGTTCTTCTTGGGAGAACACTTAGACAAATTTTTTTGTTATGTTTTGGCTTGGAATAGTCTCGGCCATTTGTTCCCAAAAGTTGCCGACTTAACCACAAAGAAAGCCAATTAATTTGGCTTTCAACCAATCAAAAATCAACACCTTTCAAACCTATTTCTTTCCAAATTTTTCAAAAAATAAAATGATGGAATTTTGGCCAAATCTTGGCCTTTAGATCAAAAAGTGATTAAATCTTGGCCATTAATGCCACCAACCACCATTTTTCTTTCATTTATTAAATGGATTTATGATGTCATAAATGCAAAGTAAAACTTTGACTTTGACTTTTACTATTCACATTAATTCGACTACTTTTTGACCGATACCGGTTCAAGTCGAAATTTTCCTGAAATCTTCCCGGCGGGTTCCTGAGGTCTCCTGTGCAGTCAGATCAATTTATACTGCTTCCGTTTGATCAAAATCAATCCTAGAAGTTTTTCATCTTTTATTGCCCCGATTAGGGTTTTCAATGCCGTTTTTGGCACCGTTCCGCCCGTTTCAACTCAGTGAATTTTTCCAACATAGAATTCTTACTTGTCAGTATTGTTAGAACATTTTAATACATTCTAAACAATATAAATACATTTATTTCACTCTTTAAATAGTACAAATTGTTATATACATACATTTGTACATTTTCTTCCAAGAATTGTCTGAATTTCCCGGTTGTCACATTCACCCCTCCTTATAAAATTTTCGTCCTCGAAAATTAGAACAAATGGGGGTATAAACTCCTCATCTCGTCTTCTCGTTCCCACATAGCTTCTTCAATGTTATGATTTTTCCACAAAATCTTCACTAGTGGGATTGTCTTATTCCTCAGTACTTTCTCTTCACGAGCTAGTACTCGAATAGGTTGTTCCTCATATGTCAAATCCTCGTGGATTTGAACAGGTTCATGCTTCAACACATGGGATGGATCTGGTATATACTTTCTCAGCATCGACACATGAAATACATTATGCACGACCGACAATTCTGGAGGTAGCGTTAATTTGTAAGCGACCTTTTCAATGCGTTCAATAATTTCGTAAGGTCCAATATATCTTGGACTCAGTTTCCCTTTCTTACCGAAACGCATAATCCCCTTCATGTGCGATACCTTGAGAAACACGAAGTCTCCTTCATCAAACTCCAAGGATCTTCGCCTCTTGTCTGCATAACTCTTTTGTCGGCTTTGCACAATTTTCATTTGATGCTGAATTCTAGCAACTGCATCGGAAGTCTCTTGTATGAAATCCGTCTTATGCAACTGCTTTTCTCACAAATCATACCAGTGTAATGGTGATCTGCACTTCCGTCCATACAAAGCCTCATAAGGTGCCATACCTATGGAAGCTTGGTAACTATTATTGTACGAGAATTCAATTAATGGTAACTTCTCATTCCAATTTCCCGCAAAATCCATTACACAAGCTCGTAGCATGTCCTCTAACGTCTGAATTGTCCGCTCCGACTGTCCGCCTGTTTGCGGATGGAATACCGTACTGAGTCTCAATTTAGTACCCATGGCTTCTTGCATACACTTCCAGAAATTCGAAGTGAATCGTGCATCTCGATCTGACACAATGGATTTTGGTACTCCATGTAATCTGACGACATGAGTTACGTACAATTGAGCAAACTTTTCCAACGAAAAAGTCATCTTGACAGCTATAAACCATGCCGTCTTGGTCAGTCTGTCAACAATAACCCAGATGGCATCATATCCTTCTCGGGTTTTTGGGAGTCCCACTACAAAATCCATCGTAATGTGTTCCCATTTCCATTCAGGAATCTCCAAAGGTTCCAATCTTCCTGCTGGATGTTTATGTTCTGCTTTGATTCTTTGACAGGTCATGCATCTGCTCACGAATTTTGCTATATCGTTCTTCATCCCTTTCCACCAGAACTATAACTTCAAGTCCTGATACATCTTGCTAGCTCCGGCATGAACCGAATATGGTGTCTCATGGGCTTCTGACATGATCCATCTTCTAAGTTCCTCATCAGTTGGAACATTAATCCTTCCTTGATAAAAGATCATTCCATCCTTGGAAATTCCTTCTTGAGAACTGGTCATTCTTGGATCTTGTCTTTGAGCTTCCTTTATGTCCTCAAACAACGATGATTCCACTTGGAGTGCAGCTAGTCTTCCGGATATCAGCTCCAAGTTCAAAGAATTTATCTCTTGCTGCAATGGCTTCGGAAGCCTTTTTATTGGTAGCTGGTGCGATATGGTAGACTTTCTACTTAGAGCATCCGCTACACGGTTGGCCTTCCCTGGATGGTATAGGATTTCACAATCATAATCCTTTACCAGTTCCAACCATCTTTTTTGCCACATATTGAGCTCCTTTTGCGTGAAGAAATACTTCAGGCTTTGGTGATCAGTGAAAATCTGACATTGAGCTCCATAGAGATAGTGTCACCAAATTTTAAGTGCGAACACTACTGCAGCAAGTTCAAGGTCATGTGTAGGGTAATTCCTTTCATGATCCTTTAATTGACAGGAAACGTAGGCAATCACCTTACCGCCTTGCATCAGGACTGCTCCCAATCCTATTTTAGATGCATCACTGTAGATCAAAAACTTCTCCCCTTCAGTGGGAAGCATAAGGATTGGTGCGCTTGTCAGCCGTCTCTTTAACTCCTGGAAGCTTCTTTCGCATTCCATAGTCCACTCATACTTCCTTTCCTTGCGTGTAAAAGCAGTAAGAGGTACAGCTAATCGCGCGAATCCCTCTACAAATCATCGATAATAACCAGCTAGTCCCAAGAAACTACACATTTCCGTCACACTCTTGGGTGCAGGCCACTGGTTAATTGCATCTACTTTCGTCGGATCTACAGCAATACCTTCCTGGGATACAACATGTCCGAGGAAATGTACTCTGTCCAGCCAAAACTTGTATTTTGAGAATTTGGCATATAGTTGATGCTTCCTTATCGTATTCAACACGATCCTCAGATGTTCTTTATGCTCCTCATGAGTCTTTGAGTATATAAGAATGTCATCAATGAATACAATGACAAACTTATCCAAATACTCTTTAAAGATTCTGTTCATTAAGTCCATGAACGCTGCCGGCGCATTTGTTAATCCAAATGGCATCACAAGAAACTCATAGTGACCATAACGAGTCCTAAACGCCGTATTAGGAATATCACTTTCTTTAATTCTCAGCTGGTGATATCCTGATCGTAAGTCAATCTTGGAAAATACCGCTACGCCTTTTAACTGGTCGAATAGGTCATCAATTCTAGGTAATGGATACCTATTTTTGATCGTAACCTTATTCAACTCCCGGTAATCAATGCACAATCGGAATGTTCCATCCTTTTTCTTGACAAACATGTGACAACCGGGAAATTCAGGCAATTCTCGGAAGAAAATGTACAAATGTATGTATATAATAATTTGTACTGTTTAAAGAGTGAAATAAATGTATTTATATTGTTTAGAATATATTAAAATGTTCTAACAATACTAACGAGTAAAAATTTAGTGTTGGAAAAATTCACTGAGTTGAAACGGGCGGAACGATGCCAAAAACGGCATTGAAAACCCTAACCGGGACAATAAAAGACGGAAAACTTCTGGGATTGATTTGATTAAACGGAAGCAGTTTAAATTGATCCGACTGCACAGGAGACCTCAGGAACCCGTTGGGACGATTTCAGGAAAATTTCGGCTTGAACCGGTATCGATCAAAAAGTAGTCGAATTAATGTGAATAGTAAAAGTCAAAGTCAAAATTTACTTTGCATTTATGACATCATAAATCCATTTAATAAATGGAAGGAAAATGGTGGTTGGCAGCATTAATGGCCAAGATTAAGTTGCTTTTTGATCTAAAGGCCAAGTTTTGGCCAAAATTCCACCATTTTAATTTTTGAAAATTTTGGAAAGAATTAGGCTTGAAAGGTGTTGATTTTTGATTGGTTGGTAGCCAAATTAATTGGCTTTCTTTGTGTTAAGTCGGCAACTTTTCGGAACAAAGTGGCCGAAACAAATTTTCAAGCCAAAACATAACAAAAATTTTTCTAATTGTTCCATAGTGAGTACGTGAGCAACCAAAGAGAAACCAAGTGATTTCTTCAATTCTTCTTCACAAAATTAGTGTCAAACCTTTCATTGAAGACAAAGGAAGCAAGTGAGCAAGGTAACTCTCCTTGGTTTGAAACTTTTCTTGATTTTTCTTCAAGAAATCCATGTAATGAATAGTGTAGAGGATGGAAAAATTTTTGGTTGTTTTGATTGATTTGGTGCTTAGGTTTTGTTAAGGGTGTAATTAGGAGAAAAACCATGTATTTGGTTTAAAGAAAAACCAAATTTTGGTTGGTTTTCCAAGGGCAAAACCGTGGGTTACCAAGAGTAGTCAATGAGAAATTGTTGTGGTTTAAGTGTTAACATGCTTTAAATCATATTTTGGTCTAATGTAAAGCATGATTTGTATGATGGAAAGCTTGAAAAAAAATTTGGTGTGAAATAACCCTAAAAGGTCGTGGGTTAATTAGGGTTTGGAAAAATTTTTTTTGCCATGATTTACTTGATGTTTGGATGATTCAAATCATGCATTTCAGTATGAAAGTGATGGATTTGTGATTGAAAGCATGAAAAAAAAATTGTGTATGTTTCTCTTAATTTGACCGTGGGTTGTAAAGGTTAAAAACACTAGGAATTGTGTTGAAAAATGCAATAAAATTGGCTTGAAAATGTGTTAGAAAATGACATTGGAATAGCCTAAAATTTGGTTGAAAAATTGAGAAATTTTGGTTATGTTTGGAGTGTAAAAACCAAGACCAAAACTAAGGACAAAATTGAAAAAAAAAATTTGTGTAATGTGGTTCAAAATAAGAATTGAATTTTGTGAGCTTTTAACTTTTACATAAAATAGGCTTGTGGTATAGTACGTGGCAGGTACATATGGTTCGAGGCGTACCTAACGCCGGTAGACTTAAATTTACGCCGAAATGCTGCCGAAATTTCGAAAACGGCATTTGGGGTAAAAAGGAAATTAAAAATAAAAGTTTGGGGTCGGGTTGGAAACCCGAGTCCCTAACGGAAAATTGAATAAGGAAAACCTAAGGGGTGGTTTGTGAATAGTAACCCGTCCCCTTGAAAATGTTAAACGTGAGTGAAACTGAAAAAAAGGGACCCCGAGGGGGGGCGTTTTTGGAAATGAAATAAAAGTCCGAGTCGGGAACGGAAAATCCGAGTCTCGGAGACCTAGATTGGGAACGTCTAGATGAACGTTTTAAATACTAGTGAAACGTCCATTTGAGGCTCCGAAACGATAGAAAATCACTAAACCGACGTAAGAGTCGGAATAGTGCTTCCCGAGGGTCGGGAAAGTGAAAAGTGGAAATAAAATAGAAATGAACCCGGTAATGTTTAGAAGAGAGTCAGAAAAGTTCCTGAGAGCCAAAAATGCAGTCTGGATCAAGAAAATTCCGTCAAGGGCAAAACTGTAATTTTGCCAAAATATAGGGGCAAAATCGTAATTTTGTAAAAGTTGAGAAAAATGGGGAAAATGATAAATAAAGTCTAAAAAGTTATAAATAGGTTTTATTTAAGTTTTTTAATGAAAAATAAAAGCTATAAATGGAAATGAAATTAACAGACAAGGTTTTGTCTGTAGGATCAAAAAATCGACCTACAAGGAGGGCGATCAAAGATCCAAGCGAGAAAAAGGGAAGAAACTGATAAGGTAAGTTCAGACATTTACCTGTCTGTAACATATAGCATTGTTGTTGCTAACTTTGATGTACTAACTATAAGTTAGGTACACATGTGCTATGGGCACTATTACAGAGTAGAGAGAGAGACGAATGTGCTACGGGCACATTGAGAATGAACACATTGTTAATTGTGCTTCGGGCACTAGAGCGAGGTTAATGAAACTCACTCACCTAAAATTAAAATGTGAACCATTCCTAACCACGGGACAATGTGATGTCACTGGGTTAGAACTTTAAAAAGTCGGTAATGAAACCACTTTCTGGCGTACCAGCCTTCCGTACAGGGAGGTAATTTTTCCTTCAGGGCTATGATGAGATTAAGGCTGTGGAGGTCAGCACTGATGTACCACGTCCAGTCATGTACAATTTTGCCTATGAGATTAAGGCTGTGGAGGTCAGCACTAATGTACCGCTCCCAGCCATGCGCACTTAAATGGTACTGCCAACATAAGCTCAAAACCAGAACATAAGCAAAGAGAATTACCTAAAACTGAAATTATGCCATAATTGAGCATAAGACAGTTTCGTGAGAGTACTAACATCGCGGTAGATGTACTGTTGATATACTGTGTTGTGGTCAAACATACTATTCATAATAAATAGTAGTCAAAGTTACTATTCATATATGAATAGTATCAATAGTACTATTCATTATGAATAGTCTATTCATAGAAATTTTATTTCTTGCATGTTTGAACTTACTGAGCCTGTAGCTCACCATTTTTGCTTATGTTGCAGGTAAGCGACCAGCTCAGTAGCTTTGATTGACTGGATGGCGTACGGGATGGCGCGTGTCAAATGGGATAAGTGGGCGAGGGATATGGTCCTGTCAGAGTCTTTCCGCTGAGCGATAAAAAGGGAAGGGAAAAAGAAACAGTCTTTTGTAATATTATATATTTTACGAAAGTACTGTAATATGTAAATTACTTTGTACTTGCCAACAAAGTAAATAGTAGAAAATGTTTTACATGATGTTTAAGGAAAAAAAAAAAATTTTCCCCAAAAAACGTCATGATGGAAAGAGAGATAGATTAACCGGCGACCCATGAGAGTACAATCTATCGCAATTAGCGATAAAGCTTAACTGTAATAGTATTGTATGATCTCTACGAGGGGCGGGCCGCCACAATTGGTATCAGAGCAAGGTTTGCGATTGGTTTAGTTTATAATACCAACTGCTGCCATAGTTGGTATCAGAGCGGGTTTACGATTGGTGTAGTTTAGAATACCAACTACTGCCACAGTTGGTATCAGAGCGGAATTGCAATTGGTTTAGTTTGGATTACCAACTGCTGTCACAGTTGGTATATCAGAGCAGTATTGACCATATCATGATTTGACACTTCGCGCATCCTGCACCGCTATCCAAGTAAGTAGTTTACTTAAGTTTAGTTAATTATTTTCTTATGTGAAAATAATTATCTTATAGGTAGTAAGATGACCAGACCTCCTTATGTGAGACCACCGCTACCACGACCGAGAGGGGTATTACGGGTATGGACGAGACCTGTTGTGAGGCCTTCTATTGCCCAACGACCGGTAATCAGACCCCCGGTGCCTGAGAGACCTCCAGTACCAGTACCAGCACCAGCACCAGTGCCAGTAGATGTTGTACAGCCACGACCGGTAGTTCATCCACCAGTGGTAGTGGACATTCTAGTTATTGGTGGACGCCAACACATTGGAGTGAGAGTTTCGGCTCGGGCAGTACAGGCATTTCGAGCTAGTAGTCCCCCGATGTTTGATGGTGGACGACAGTCGATGGAGGCGATGGACTGGCTTCATGCCATAGAGAGGATTATGGTGATATGCGACATTGATCGAGATATGTGGATTCAGTTGGCCATCAGTATGTTTCAAGGAGACGTTCGAGTATTTTGGGAGTATTGTGACCAGGAGATTTTATTAGGATTCAGTTGGGCTGAGTTCTGTCAGCGATTGGCTGATCAGTTTCCACCTAGGGATCTGGCACCTGCTCCAGCACCTCCAGAGAGACGAGAGGCTGATACACCTGCGTATCCTGGATTCGATGAGGTTAGGGACTATATTCTCCAGATTGAGAGGATGATCATGTTGTCTGGTGAGACAGTTATGTCTTACATAGCACGATTTGAGGAGACCATTAGGAGGAGATGTCCGTTACCCAACCTCACTGAAGCAAACTGCTGTGAGCTTTTCTGGAGAGGTTTACCCATGGAGTTGAGACAGAGGGTGATTAAGCTATTTCCTCCTACGCTCCAAGAGTTTGTAGTGACGATCAGGACGATCGAGAGAGAGATTTTGATTGAGCATCTGACGCAGAGTCGACGAGAGACACTGGGTTAAGATGAGATGTTCACACGCATCTCGGGGCCGAGAAGAATGATGAATGATCATGAGGCTAGACCGTCTAGACCACGAGGAGGTGATGACTCAGGATAGGGAGCATTGCCTAGGGGTGGTGACGATTCAGATGATCCAGATGACGAGGAGGATCCAGAAGAATATCCTCTAGTCCCAGACACAGGGGATGTGTGACCAGTAGATGTGTATGCATGTACATAAGTAGCTTATAGAGAAAAGCTCTTTTGTATGGACTTGGGGCCAAGATGTATATGATGGCTGATGTATATATGACTGGTGATGGTTATGTATGATATATAAATGTTTTGCTATGAATGAAATATCAAAATGATTATATGTTGTACGATGATGTGTTACGATGATGTGGCTTTACATTACCTTGAATTTCGTAAATTTATATGATTTTACGAATGTGGTCATGGAAAAGCTAACGGTGAATTGTTGTGCCATAATAGGATAATAGGCAAGATGGTAGATTTGCGAAATCGACCAGAGGGACGAGAACGACGTCCTAATATCATGGAGAGATTGGATCAGATACAAGCCCTGCTAGAAGCTCAGATGCAAGAAAATGCTAATCTGAGACGACGGGTAGAGGAGTTAGAACAGAGACAAGGCTCTGAGGGTACCTAAGTAGAACAAGAAGCTGAGGTAGATCCGGTTATCCCTCCAACTGCTGCAAATGAGAGAGTTCCTGAACCGCAACCGGTATTAAATCTAGAACCCCTCTATGAAAGATTCAGGCGTATAAGGCCGCCAGAATTTGAAGGTTCTAGTAATCCTCTAGAGGCTGAAGACTAGTTGTCATCCTTGCAAGTGATCATGGAATTCATGAACCTAACTGACCGGGAGAAAGTCGCATATGCGTCTTTTGTGTTGAGAAAATATGCTCGTTTTTTGTGGGACACTGTGCGAATGAGAAGAAATGTGTCTACCATGAGTTGGGTGGAATTTTTGGAAGAATTTAACCAGAAATATTACGATCCTGCATCTCTGAGACAACAGCAGAAAGAGTTCTCAGAATTGACGCAAGGAAATATGTTGATAAGTGAAGTTTGCCGAAAGTTCGACCAGTTATCCCGTTTATGTCCCTATGTAGTCCCTACTGAGAGGGAGAAAATATAGAAAATGATCGGGATGTTCAGACCAGAAATTGTTGCATTGGTAGATACTGGTCAGGTACTACCTACTTCTGTAGCAGATTGTGTTAGTCGAGCCATAAGAGCAGAGTTGCACGTAGCCCGACAGAAAGAAGAAAGAGAGAAGCACTGGGAGACCAAGAAGAAGGAGAGGGCTTTGGCGAAGTCTACACAAGTTGGTCAATCGAGCAAGCCTAATCAGAATGCTAAACTAAGTCAGGGCAATAATCAAGGATCCCAGCAAAACAAGAGGAAAGGCAATTTTTCTGGAAATTGCCAGGGAAATAATCGAAACCAGCAGCGAAGGACAGCTGGAAATGCGGAATCCAATGTGTAAAATTGTCCGACATGCAGGAAGAGACATTTCGGGCAATGCAGATATGGGCCACTTGTTTGCTATGAATGTGGAAAGGAAGGCCATTATGCCAAGAACTGTCCAAACAATAGGCAGGGTGGACAAGGCACTTCCCAACAGCACCAGACACGCCCACAAGCTCATTCCCTTCAGGCCAGAGTTGAAGAGTCCCCAGTAAGGCCGCAACGCCAAGAGCGTGTGCCACGTGCTGATGCTCGTGTGATGGCCTACAGCAAAGAGGATGCAGAGGCAGGAACATCGAACGTAGTGACAGGTCAGCTCACTGTCGCTAGTCATGTAGCCTCTGTACTGTTTGATTCCGGTGCTACGCATTCTTTTGTTTCCTATGCATTTGCTGACAAGATAGGACTTCCTAAGGACAATATGGGAAGAGGATGATCAGTTCGTAGAGAGCAAGCAAGTTGATAGCCAGTGGTTGTATAGGATATCTGGCATATGTGGTGGATACTACAGAGGAACAGAAGCTTCAACCTGAAGATGTTCCCGTTGTTAATGAATTTCTTGACGTATTTCCAGAAGAGTTACCAGGCATACCTCTAGAGAGAGAAATCTCGTTTGAAATTGAGTTAATGCCTGGAACGGCACCTATTTCCAAAGCACCATACCGCATGGCTCCAGTGGAGTTAAAGGAGCTGCAGGAACAATTAAAAGAGCTTTTGGATAAAGGATTCATCAGGCCGAGTTATTCTCCATGGGGTGCACCTGTGTTATTCGTCAAGAAAAAGGATGGAACATTCTGTTTGTGCATTGATTACCGGGAGTTGAATAAGGTTACGATAAAAAATAAGTATCCATTACCTAGAATTGATGACTTATTCGACTAGTTAAAATGCGCAGCGGTATTTTCAAAGATCGACTTACGATCAGGATGTCACCAGCTGAGAATTAAAGAAAGTGATATTCCTAAGACGGCGTTTAGGACTCGTTATGGTCACTACGAGTTTCTTGTGATGCCATTTGGGTTAACAAATGCACCGGCAGCGTTCATGGATTTAATGAACAGAATCTTTAAAGAGTATTTGGATAAATTTGTCATTGTATTCATTGATGACATTCTTATATACTCAAAGACTCATGAGGAGCACCAGGAGCATCTGAGGATCATGCTGAATATGATAAGGAAGCATCAACTGTATGCCAAATTCTCAAAATGCGAGTTTTGGCTAGATAGAGTACATTTCCTCAAACATGTTGTATCCCAGGAAGGTATTGCTATAGATCCGATGAAAGTAGATGCAATTAACCAGTGGCCTGCACCCAAGAATGTGACAGAAATACGTAGTTTCTTGGGGTTAGCTGGTTATTATCGATGATTTGTAGAGGAATTTGCGCGTTTAGCTGCACCTCTTACTGCTCTTACACGCAAGGAAAGGAAGTACAAGTGGACTATGGAATGTGAAAGAAGCTTCTAGGAGTAAAAGAGATGGATGACAAGCGCACCAATCCTTATGCTTCCCACTGAAGGGGAGAAGTTTGTAATCTACAGTGACGAATCTAAAGTAGGATTGGGAGCAGTCTTGATGCAAGGCGGCAAGGTGATTGCCTATGCTTCCAGTCAATTAAAGGAGTATGAAAGGAATTACCCTACGCATGACCTTGAACTTGCTGCAGTAGTGTTCGCACTAAAAATTTGGCGACACTATCTCTATGGAGCTCAATGTCAGATTTTCACTGATCACCAAAGCCTGAAGTATTTCTTCACGCAAAAGGAGCTCAATATACGACAAAGAAGATAGTTGGAACTGGTGAAGGATTATGATTATGAAATCCTATACCATCCAGGAAAGACCAACCGTGTAGCGGATGCTCTAAGTAGAAAGTCTACCATATCGCACCAGCTACCGATAAAAAGGCTTCCGAAGCCATTACAGCAAGAGATAAATTCCTTGAACTTGGAGCTGATATCTGGAAGATTAGCTGCACTACAAGTGGAATCGTCGTTGTTTGGGGATATAAAGGAAGCTCAAAGACGAGACCCAACAATGACAAGTTCTCAAGAAGGAATTTCCAAGGATGGAATGATCCTTTATCAAGGAAGGATAAATTTTCCAGCTGATGAAAAACTTAGAAGACGGATCATTTCAAAAGCCCATGAGACACCATATTCGGTTCATCCCGGAGCAGGCAAGATGTATCAGGACTTGAAGTTACAGTTCTGGTGGAAAGGGATGAAGAATGATATAGCGAAATTCGTGAGCAGATGTATGACCTGTCAAAGAATCAAAGCGGAGCATAAACATCCAGCAGGATGATTGGAACCTCTGGAGATTCCTGAATGGAAATGGGAACACATTACGATGGATTTTGTAATGGGACTCCCAAAAACCCGAGAAGGTTATGATGCCATCTGGGTTATTGTGGACAGACTGACCAAGACGGCACGATTTATAGCTGTCAAGATGACTTTTTTGTTGGAAAAGTTTGCTCAGTTGTACGTAACTCATGTCGTCAGATTACATGGAGTACCAAAGTCCATTGTATCAGATCGAGATGCACGATTCACTTCGAATTTCTAGAAGTGTATGCAAGAGGCCATGGGTACTGAATTGAGACTCAGTACGGCATTTCATTCACAAACAGACAGACAGTCGGAGCGGACAATCCAGACGTTAGAGGACATGTTTCGAGCTTGTGTAATGGATTTTACGGGAAATTGGAACGAGAAGTTATCATTAATTGAATTCTCGTGCAATAATAGTTACCAAGCTTCTATAGGCATGGCACCTTACGAGGCTTTGTATGGACAGAAATGCAGATCACCATTACACTGGTATGATTTGCGAGAGAAGCAGTTGCATAAGACGGATTTCATACAAGAGACTTCCGATGTAGTTCCTAGAATTCAACGTCAAATGAAAATCGCGTAAAGCCGACAAAAGAGTTATGCGGACAAGAGGCGGAGATCCTTAGAGTTTGATGAAGGAGACTTCGTGTTTCTTAAGGTATCGCCTATGAAGGGGATTATGCGTTTCGGTAAGAAGGGGAAACTAAGTCCAAGATATATTGAACCTTATGAAATTATCAAACGCATTGGAAGGGTCGCTTACAGATTAGCATTACCTCCTGAATTGTCGGCAGTGCATAATGTATTTCATGTGTCGATGCTGAGAAAGTATATACCAGATCCGTCCCATGTGTTGAAGCATGAGCCTATTCAAATCCACGAGGATTTGACATATGAGGAACAACCTATTCGAGTACTGGCTCGTGAAGAGAAAGTACTGAGGAATAAGACAATCCCACTAGTGAAGATTTTGTGGAAAAATCACAACATTGAAGAAGCTACGTGGGAACGAGAAGACAAGATGAGGAGTTTATACCCCCACTTGTTCTAATTTTCGAGGATAAAAATTTTAGAAGGAGGGGTGAATGTGACAACCAGGAAATTAAGGCAATTCTCGGAAGAAAATGTACAAATGTATGTATATAACAATTTGTACTGTTTAAAGAGTGAAATAAATGTATTTATATTGTTTAGAATATATTAAAATGTTCTAACAATACTAACGAGTAAAAATTCAGTGTTGGAAATATTCACTGAGTTGAAACGGGCGGAACGGTGCCAAAAACGGCATTGAAAACCCTAACCGGGACAATAAAAGACGGAAAACTTCCGAGATTGATTTGATCAAACGGCAGCAGTTTAAATTGATCCGACTGCACAGGAGACCTCAGGAACCCGCCGGGACGATTTCAGGAAAATTTCAGCTCGAACCGGTATCGATCAAAAAGTAGTCGAATTAATGTGAATAGTAAAAGTCAAAGTCAAAATTTACTTTGCATTTATGACATCATAAATCCATTTAATAAATGGAAGGAAAATGGTGGTTGGTAGCATTAATGGCCAAGATTAAGTTGCTTTTTGATCTAAAGGCGAAGATTTGGCCAAAATTCCACCATTTTAATTTTTGAAAATTTTGGAAAGAATTAAGCTTGAAAGGTGTTGATTTTTGATTGGTTGGTAGCCAAATTAATTGGCTTTCTTTGTGTTAAGTCGGCAACTTTTGGGAACAAAGTGGCCGAAACAAATTTTCAAGCCAAAACATAACAAAAATTTTTCTAAGTGTTCCATGGTATGTGAGCAACCAGAGAGAAACCAAGTGATTTCTTCAATTCTTCTTCACAAAATTGGTGTCAAACCTTTCATTGAAGACAAAGGAAGCAAGTGAACAAGGTAACTCTCCTTGGTTTGAAACTTTTCTTGATTTTTCTTCAAGAAATCCGTGTAATGAATAGTATAGAGGATGGAAAAATTTTTGGTTGTTTTGATTGATTTGGTGCTTGGGTTTTGTTAAGGGTGTAATTAGGAGAAAAACCATGTAGAGAAAAACCATGTATTTGGTTTAAAGAAAAACCAAATTTTGGTTGGTTTTCCAAGGGTAAAACCATGGGTTACCAAGAGTAGTCAACGAGAAATTGTTGTGGTTTAAGTGTTAACATGCTTTAAATCATATTTTGGTCTAATGTAAAGCATGATTTGTATGATGGAAAGCTTGAAAAAAAATTTGGTGTGAAATAACCCTAAAAGGCCATGGGTTAATTAGGGTTTGGAAAAAAATTTTTTGCCATGATTTACTTGATGTTTGGATGATTCAAATCATGCATTTTAGTATGGAAATGATGGATTTGTGATTGAAAGCATGAAAAAAAAAATTTGTGTATGTTTCTCTTAATTTGGCCGTGGGTTGTCAAGGTTAAAAACCCTAGGAATTATGTTGAAAAATGCAATGAAATTGGCTTGAAAATGTGTTAGAAAATGACATTGGAATAGCCTAAAATTTGGTTGAAAATTTGAGAAATTTTGGTTAGGTTTTGAGTGTAAAAACCAAGACCAAAACTAAGGGCAAAATTGAAAAAAAAAATTTTGTGTAATGTGGTTCAAAATAAGGATTGAATTTTGTGAGCTTTTATGTAAAAGTTTTTAAACTTTTACATAAAATAGGCTTGTGGTATAGTACGTGGCAGGTACATATGGTTCGAGGCGTACCTAACACCGGTAGCCTTAAATTTACGCCGAAATGCTGCCGAAATTTTGAAAACGGCATTTGGCGTAAAAAGGAAATTAAAAATAAAAGTTTGGGGTCGGATCAGAAACCCGAGTCCCTAACGGAAAATTGAATAAGGAAAACCTAAGGGGTGGTTCATGAATAGTAACCCGTCCCCTTGAAAATGTTAAACGTGAGTGAAACTGAAAAAAACTGACCCCGAGGGGGGGGTGTTTTTGGAAATGAAATAAAAGTCCGAGTCGGGAACGGAAAATCCGAGCCTCAGAGACCTAGATCGGGAACGTCTAGATGAACGTTTTAAATGCTAGTGAAACGTCCATTTGAGGCTCCGAAACGATAGAAAATCACTAAACCGACGTAAGAGTCGGAATAGTGCTTCCCGAGGGTCGGGAAAGTGAAAAGTGGAAATAAAATAGAAATGAACCCGGTAATGTTTAGAAGAGAGTCAGAAAAGTTCCTGAGAGCCAAAAATGCAGTCTGGATCAAGAAAATTCCGTCAGGGGCAAAACTGTAATTTTGCCAAAATATAGGGCAAAATCGTAATTTTGCAAAAGTTGAGAAAAATGGGGAAAATGATAAATAAAGCCTAAAAAGTTATAAATAGGTTTTATTTAAGCTTTTTAATGAAAAATAAAAGCTATAAATAGAAATGAAATTAACAGACAAGGTTTTGTCTGTAGGATCAAAAAATCGACCTACAAGGAGAGCGATCAAAGATGCAAGAGAGAAAAAGGGAAGAAACTGATAAGGTAAGTTCAGACATTTACCTGTCTGCAACATATAGCATTATTGTTGCTAACTTTGATGTACTAAATATAAGTTAGGTACACATGTGCTACGGGCACTATTATAGAGTAGAGAGAGACGTAATGTGCTACAGGCACTATTGAGAATGGACACATTGTTAATTGTGCTTCGGGCACTAGAGCGAGGTTAATGAAACTCACTCACCTAAAATTAAAATGTGAACCATTCCTAACCACGGGACAATGTGAAGTCACCTGTCACGGCCTAAAATTTAGACACGTGACACGGCAGCCAAATCATAATATCAACCCGAGATTTAAGGAAAAACATTTATTACGAAGAGCGGGTCAACATTATAATTTAGCTAAGCCTAATTATTTATAAAGTAGCATCATAACCACATAATAAAATAAAGGAGAAAATAAATGCTTTTTAATGCGGCAATCAAACACAAAATCGGTTTTCAAATGAAATTACCAACCATAAAATATTCCCAAGCATAAAATTTAAATAACGTGAAATAAAGTACAAACTTAAAGTCTTATTACATCAGAACGAGAAACATAAAGAAGAAGATGGAGAAAACGGATAGCATCATCTTCGGTAGTAACGGATATCTCAACGATTTTCAGAACTGCTACCTCCCGCACCTGGAAGTAGTCATTTCGAAATCACAAAGAAAAGGGACGTGAGCGCTGGCTCCGTAGGACAGAAACAAAGGTGAGTTAAACAGGTAACATTTAAAAGTATGACATAATATTCGTTTTCAAAAATAATCAACAATTTAAAAAAATACATGGCATAATAATCATAAAAAAAATAATCAACAATTTCGGGAAAACATTTTTAATACAAGTTTTATTCTGCTGAGGACTTAGCGTAGCTGCAATATACGTGCCCCAATATTAAAAATAATAAATCATTAAAATAAACCATCATATTTTGAGTGAGGACTTGTCGTAGCTATAATATACGTGCCTCGAATTGAATTATCCTAGATCATCTCGTTACGGTCTAAATAGGCCGAACGGCCCTGTGCAGATTTAGGGACCTTCCCCCATGGCGTCAACTTTGGGACGCATGCATCATTTACAATGATCGTGAACTAGAGCTCAATTATGTTCGCCGGATTATTCAAAAGAAGGTATTTACCAAGTTATATTATGCCATAAATCAAAACACGTTTTAAAATACACATTTAATTACCAAATACGTTGCATGCGTTTATTTCATCAAAAACAATATAATAATTTCATAAACTGAAAACAGCATGCCATCGATAAAACAGGGAAATTTAAAACACTTGACTACTCCCAGAAAAGGCTAGAACGTCCTACCTCGATTATCGCACAAGCGTTACGATAACATGATCCACAAATCCAGCAAGAACATCAAATAAGTCCTATAATCACAACATATGATTAGTCTAGGTCTAGACATAATCATCCAATCATTTTAGTGTGCCACAAAAGATTTTAAAACATTTAATAAACATTTGGGATTTAAAATTTGTGAAAAACTCTAAGTTAGGATATTTTTGGTCATAGGCAGACTGACCTAGGCTGATTGTAAAATCAATATCAATTCATTTTTAATCCCAAAAATTCTATATTTTTAATATGTTAAACTAGACATCCGTAGCTTTAATTCCATATAATGTTTATAATTTTTAGACATCATTTGGTCATTCAACTAGGCCAAAAACCGAGGGTTGTTTTCAGGCATAAAAATCTGGGTTTCAGTTTCGGTTCAAAAACTGGCAGTTCTGTCCGCCTATATTAGAAAAATATTTTGACTAGGAAAACGGATGAGTTTGGTTCTGAAATTTTGCAGGAATTTAGGGGACATCTTGAATTTAATTTTAGGCTCAAGAATCACTCAAAAATCATTTTTAAAACTCAAGTTATGGCTGACAAAATTGTACTGTTCATATGGTAATTTTTCAGATTTCCGTTTTTCTGTGTCCGAATTTCGATTAGCCTCAAACCAATTCAATTTTCATCCAATGATCACGAAATTTTGTGGAGGACCTTATTTATATGTGGTTAACGCAACCCAAGAATCAAATTGACAAAAACATAAAATTTTACACATGTGATAATAGGGTTTTTGAAAGGGAAACAAAGAGGCAAAATTTTTAGAGTTTGAGAGAGAGAGATTCACACCTTGTTTGTGCTGCATTATTTTTGATGCTTGGTCTCCTTTTTGGCTGAATTTGTGTGAATGTTGGAGTCTTCAAAACAGTAGGGAAAACAGTGGAAAAAACCATATAAAAAATTCGGATTTAAAACCAAAAGGAGAAGGAAGGAAAAAGTTTGATTTCTCACCTTGTTTTTGTCTCAAAGGTTGTTGAATTTTTTTGAGCTGCCTTTTGGTAAGTTTTGTTTGCTGTTTTGGGTGTGTTTTGGGAGAGAAAATTCAGAGAGGAGAGAGGGGAAAGCTGGCCGAATTTTTGAGGGTGAAAGGAAGGGTGAATGAGAGTTAAAAGGGGGTTTTTATACTAGGTTTTTCTTTCCCTTTCTCTTTTTTGTTTGGCCGAAAATTGTAAGGGGCAAAAGGGAAAGTTTTTTGTGCTGTTTTGAGGCTAGGGTTTTCTCTCTTATTTCCCCTTAAGTGGCCAAAATTATCCCTTAGTTTTTAAGGAAAAATAATTTGAATTTTGATTGAGTTTTGACTTAGCTTTTAATTCAATAAAATCTCCTTTATTTCCTACACTTTATGGCCAAATTTCTTCTTTATATCTAAGGAATGAAATTTGAATTTGAATCCTCCTTGGATTTGTGGAATTTAAATTTTAATTAAAATCCTAAGTGATGGCCGAAGATTTTAGGGTTTCTTTTTGAAGTTCAAATTGTTGACTTTTTGAGCGGAATTTGACTAGGAAACCAACCTAGGGTTTCCAAAAGATTTTTAATTAATTTTTGGCACATTAATTTTATTTAAATTATATATTGACCCTTAAATAGAATTTAAGACGTCACATAGATCTACCACTAAAAATAGTTTCGTCCTCGAAACTTTAAGAATTTCTCTACACTAAAGAAGAGAATAAGAATATGAGTCACTTCTCATTTCATTAAGCAAATCTAAATGCACCTTTTAGAACATATAGTGGTATATCTACCACTATGAATAGAGTAGGGTTACAAAACAAACTTAGGTTGACTACATTACAAGTACTCTACTGCTTAGCGAACCATTAAGCATGGTTCTTACGCATATCTTTCTCGGTTTCCCATGTGGCTTCCTCTTTACCATGGTTACTCCAAAGAACCTTCACCATGGGTATTGTTTTCGTTCTCAGCTGCTTGACCTTACGATCCAAAATCTTCACCAGAACCTCGACGTAAGAGACATCTGGTTGGATTTCTACGTCATCTGTTGAAATGACTTCGGACTCTGTTCGTGCACTCTTCCTCAGCATCGATACATGGAAAACGTTGTGCACTCCCAAGGTGTCGGGTAACTTCAGCTCATATGCAACCTTACCAACACTGCGTACGATCTCGAAAGGTCCAATGTAACGCGGTGCTAGCGTCCCTTTAACTCCGAAACGAGAGATACCTTTCTTCGGTGAAACCTTTAACAACACAAACTCTCCGACCTCGAACTCTAACAGCTTTCTGCGTTGATCTGCATAGCTCTTCTGTCGACTCTGTGCTATTAGAAGTCGTTGTTTGATGATGGCAATCTTCTCGTACTTGTCTAGGATCATCTCGGGTCCACCCACCGGTGCTTCCTGGTTGTCAACCCAATAGATGGGTGATCGACAAGGCTTTCCGTACAACGCTTCAAAGGGTGCCATTCCGATACTTGCTTGATAACTGTTGTTGTGTGCAAACTCTACCATGTAGAGGTGTTTGCTCCATCCATCTCCAAGATCAAGAGCGCAGGCACGTAGCATATCCTCGATAATCTATATGAGATGCTCTGACTGACCATCTATTTGCGGATGAAAAGCGGTGCTGAAGTTCAGTTCTGTGCCTAGAGCTTCCTGTAGACTTTGCCAAAAATGAGCGTTGAAGCGTGTATCACGATCAGAAATGATCACTGAAGGGACTCCATGCAATCTGACTACGTTCCTCATGTAAAGCTCGGCTAGCTGGTTCCTGGTGCAAGTCGTCTTGAACGGGATGAAGTGCGCGGTCTTCGTGAGACGATCTACTACTACCCAGACTCCATCAGATCCATCCTGTGCTTTTGGTAAGCCGGTTAGGAAGTCCATTCCTATACTATCCCACTTCCACCGAGGTATTTGAAGTGGTTGGAGTAGACCTGCAGGTCTCTCCCGTACTGCCTTTACTTTTTGACACGTCAAACAGTTGACCACGAAGTTCTTTACATCTAACTTCATACCTCTCCACCAAAGCTACCGTCTTAGGTTTTAATACATCTTGTTTCCACCTGAGTGCATGGCGAACATCGACTGATGAAACTCTGACAAGATCTCCTGTATAAGCTCTGGAATGTGTGGCACTGCTATGCGACCCTTGTTGTAAAGAATTCCACTGGCGTCCATTGACCACTCTACAACATGCTTGCCCTTTAACAATCTTTCTCGGATGTCAACGAAACGTGTATCTACCAACTAATTCTCCTTGATCCTCTGCACGTAGTCTGGTTCCATCACTAAGTTGTACAACACTGGGTGACCCTGAACTTCGCCAAAATGAACCTGATAAGCTGTAAGAACTCTGTCCTTTTCCCACTCATCTATCTGCATAGCCATTATAGAAGCGTCATGATCAGGATTGGGAATTGCCTCTCTTTTCCTACTTAGTGCATCTGCAACCACGTTTGCTTTACCCGGATGATACTCGACTTGGAAGTCGTAGTCTTGCATATATTCTACCCATCTTCTCTGACGCAGGTTTAGATCTTTCTGTGTAGCTAGGTATTTCAAACTCTTGTGATCTGAAAACAGTCTAAAACTGGCACCATACAGATAATAACGCCAAATCTTAAGTACGAACACTACTGCAGCTAACTCTAGATCGTGTGTAGGGTAGTTTCGTTCATGTTGTTTCAGTTGTCATGAGGCATAAGCGACAACTTGGTTCTGTTACATTAAAACTGCTCCAAGACCTTGATGAGAAGCATCGGTGTAGACGTCATATACTTGATCCTGATCCGGAATAATAAGGATAGGTGCAAACGTCAAACGACTCTTTAACTCCTGGAAAACTGACTCACAGCTGTTGTCCCAAACGAATGGTACATCCTTCTTTGTCAGATTGGTGAGGGGAGCGGCGAGCTTGTTGAAGTCCTGTACAAAACATCGATAATATCCCGCTAAGCCCAAGAAGCTTCTGATCTCTGGAACATTCTTCGGTCGTTCCCACTTAAGAATCGCTTCAACCTTGGATGGATCCACTGATATACTGTCTCCTGAGATTATATGCCCGAGAAACTTAACCTCTGTCATCCAAAACTCACATTTTTCTTTCTTGGCGTACAACTGATGTTCACGAAGAGTCTGTAAAACTATATTGAGATGCTATGCATGATCTTCACGAGTTCGGGAGTAGATGAGAATGTCGTCGATGAATACGATGACGAACTTATCAAGAAAAGGTCAGAAGACTCTATTCATCATATCCATGAAGGCTGCTGGCGCGTTTGTCAAACCGAAAGGCATTACTAAGAACTCATAACTGCCATACCTCGTTCGGAACGCCGTCTTCGGGATATCCTCCTCTCTAACATGAAGTTGATGATAACCGGATCTCAAATCAACCTTGGAGAAGAAACAAGCTCCACCCAACTGATCGAACAAGTCATCTATACATGGTAACGGATACTTATTTTTGATGGTCACACTGTTGAGCTTTCTGTAGTCCACACAGAGACGTAGCGAACCGTCGGCTTTCTTAACGAAAAGGACTGACGAACCCCAAGGTGAGTTACTGTCTCGGATAAAACCCAGCGATTTCAACTCATCCAGCTAGTTGCTCAACTCTTTAATCTCTAGAGGTGCCATACGATACGGAGCAGAAGCAAAAGGAGCTGTTCCGGGAACTAAGTCGATACGAAACTCTATTTCTCGATGAGGCAGTAAACCTGGAAGAGCTTTTGGAAAAACATCTGGAAAACTATCGACAACAGGTATAGGTTGGGTACTCTTTTCAGAACTGGATCCTTCCACCGCACACAAGGATAAGAAACAAAGAATACCCTGTCTACTCTTCGACACTAACCTCAGAGCAGATCTATCAATATCTGAAACTAAGCTTAACTGATAGGACACTACATGTCCAAAATCAGTTGTAAAAATAACGCGACGATTATAACAATCAAGCATAATCCCATATCGGGAAAGCCAGTCATATCCCAGAATAACATCATAAGCAAACATAGGCATTACTACAAGTGATGCCTCCAAACAAACATCCCTAACATAAACATAGGCTTGACACCCATCACTAACGGTAGTCGTGCCCAACGGGGATTTCACACAAAAGGGAGAGTGAAGATTTTACAGTTTTAAACCAAGTGAATGAGCATAATGTTGGGCTATAAAAGAGTGTGTAGCCCCAGTGTCAAACAAAACATATGCATATGTACCAAAGAAAGGAATTATACCATCTAATGCAGTCGGTGTATGATCTATCTCCATGCTGTCAGCTCCAAGAGCGTGTACCTGTGGTGCCTTACCACGATTTTGAGCTGTATTCCCTCGTTAATAGCCCGTACTCTGACCCTATGGTGGTGGTCTCTGATAACTCGGCACTGGGAACTGCTGTAGCAGTATAGCACGTGAAGCATAAGGCGCAGTATACTGGCTCGTGCGCTGAGACTGATAGGGAGCCGGAAGCTGAGGGTGCTGTGACTGCGAAGACTGGGAAGTAAACTGTTGTCTCTGTGGAAGACCATTCTGATTCCGCTGATGATGATGTCTATGAGCATTGTCTCTTGACTGTCTCTTCGGGTAGACATTTCTTTTGTGGCCTTCATCACCACACTCGAAGCAGGTAATCACATTCACCCGACCCTGTCGCTGTCCAGAGAACTGATGAGAACCCGATCCCTGAGACTGCTGGTTCTTCTGGTAAGGAGTTTACGGCTTGTGTTGAGGCTTGTTGCGGATTGGTCCAGACTTGTTTTTGTTACGAGCTTCAAGGAACTCCTTGTCGCCCTCTTCCAATGTCAACACCTTAGCAACTATTTGCTGGTAGGTATCCCTGATCTGGAATGGTTGTACACTCCTCGTCACATAGAGGGTAAGTCCTTCCTCAAAGCGGAGACACTTAGTAGCTTCATCCAAAACCTGATTCTTCGCATATCGGGCCAACTCGATGAACTTGGCTTCATATTCCCGTACGGACATAGACCCTTGCTTCAAACGGACGAACTCCCTAGCTTTTCTGTCACGGAACTGAGCTGAAAAGAAACGCTTGTGAAAACGCTCTTCGAAAACTGTCCAAGAAGACCTCTGCTCCTCTGTCAAACTGTCACGGCCAAAAATTTAGACACGTGACACGGCAGCCAAATCATAATATCAACCTGAGATTTAAGGAAAATATTTATTACAAAAACAACGGGTCAACATTATAATTTAGTTAAGCCTAATTATAAAGTAGCATCATAACCACAAAACAAAATAAAGTAGAAAGTAAATACCTTTTAATGCGGAAATCAAACACAAAATTGGTTTTCAAAAGAAATTACCAACAATAAATATTCCCAAGCATAGAATTTAAATAACGTGAAATAAAGTCCAAACTTAATATCTCATTACATCAGAACGAGAAACAGAAAGAAGAAGATGGAGAAAACGGATAGCATCATCCTCGGTAGAAATGGATAGCTCAACGATTTTTGGAACTGCTACCTCCCGCACCTGGAAGTAGTCATTTTGAAATCACAAATAAAAAAGGACGTGAGCGCTGGCTCAGTAGGACAAAAACAAAAGTGGGTTAACAGATAACATTTAAAAGTATGGCATAATATTCGTTTCTAAAAATAATCAACAATTTAAAAAAAATACATGACATAATAATCATAAAAAAAAATAATCAACAATTTCGTGAAAAAAACATTTTTTATACAAGTTTTATTCTGCTGAGGACTTAGCGTAGCTGCAATATACGTGCCCCCAATATTAAAATAATAAATCATTAAAACAAACCATCATATTATGAGTGAGGACTTGTCGTAGCTGTAATATACGTGCCTCGAATTTGAATTATCCTAGATCATCTCGTTACGGTCTAAATAGGCCGAATGGCCCTGCACAGGTTTAGGGACCTTCCCCCATGGCGTCAACTCTGGGACGCACGCATCATTTACTATGATCGTGAACTAGAGCTCAATTATGTTCACCGGATTATTCAAAAGATGGTATTTACCAAGTTATATTATGCCATAAATCAAAACACGTTTTAAAATACACATTTAATTACCAAATACGTTGCATGCATTTATTTCATCAAAAACAATATAATAATTTCATAAACTGAAAATAGCATGCCATCGATAAAACAGAGAAATTTAAAACACTTGACTACTCCCAGAAAAGGCTAGAACGTCCTACCTCGATTATCGCACAAGCGTTACGATAAGGTGATCCACAAATCCAGCAAGAACGTCAAATAAATCCTATAATCACAACATATGATCAGTCTAGGTCTAGACATAATCATCCAATCATTTTAGTGTGCCACAAAAGATTTTAAAACGTTTAATAAACATTTGGGATTTAAAATTTATGAAAAACTCTAAGTTAAGATATTACTGGGCATGGGCAGACTGACCTAGGCTGAATGTAAAATCCATATTAATTTATTTTTCATTCCAAAAATTCTAAATTTTTAATATGTTAAACTAGACATCCGTAGCTTTAATTCCATATAATTTTTATAATTTTTGGACATCATTTGGTCATTCAACTAGGCCAAAAACTGAGGGTTGTTTTCAGGCATAAAAATCTGGGTTTCAGTTTCGGTTCAAAACCTGGCAGTTCTGTCCGCCTATCTTAGAAAAATATTTTGATTAGGCAAACGGATAAGTTTGGTTCTGAAATTTTTCAGCATTTAGGGGACATCTTGAATTTAATTTTAGGCTCAAGAATCACTCAAAAATCGTTTTTAAAACTCAAGTTATGGCTGACACAAATTTACTGTTCATATGATAATTTTCCAGATTTCCGTTTTTCTGTGTCTGAATTTCGATTAGCCTCAAACCAATTCAATTTTCATCCAATGATCATGAAATTTTGTGGAAAGCCGTATTTATATGTCATTAACACAACCCAGGAATCAAATTGACAAAATCATAAAATCTTACACATATGATAATAGGGTTTTTGAAAAGGGGATCAATGAGGCAAAATTTTAGGGTTTGAGAGAGAAATCACACCTTGTTTGTGCTGCACTATTTTTGATGTTTGGTCTCCCTTTTGGCTGAATTTGTGTGAGTGTTGGAGTCTTCAAAACAGTAGGGAAACAGTGGAGAAAACCATATAAAATTTCGGATTTGAAATCAAAAGGAAAAGGAAGGAAAAAAAAATTTTGATTTCTCACCTTGTTTTTGTCTCAAAGATTGTTGAATTTTTGAGCTGCCTTTTGGTAAGTTTTGTTTGCTGTTTTGGGTGTGTTTTGGGAGAGAAAATTCAGAGAGGAGAGAGGGGAAAGCTGGCCGAATTTTTTGAGGGTGAAAGGATGGGTGAATGAGAGTTAAAAGGGGGTTTTTATACTAGGTTTTTTTTTCTTTCCCTTTCTCTTCCTTGTTTGGCCGAAAATTGTAAGGGGCAAAAGGGAAAGTTTTTATGCTGTTTTGAGGCTAGGGTTTTCTCTCTTATTTCCCCTTAAGTGGCCAAAATTATCCCTTAGTTTTTAAGGAAAAATAATTTGAATTTTGATTGAGTTTTGACTTAGCTTTTAATTCAATAAAATCTCCTTTATTTCCTACACTTTATGGCCAAATTTCTTCTTTATATCTAAGGAATGAAATTTGAATTTGAATCCTCCTTGGATTTGTGGAATTTAAATTTTAATTAAAATCCCAAGTGATGGCTGAATATTTTAGGGTTTCTTTTTGAAGTTCAAATTGTTGACTTTTTGAGCGGAATTTGACTAGGAAACCAACCTAGGGTTTCCAAAAGGATTTTTAATTAATTTTTGGCACACTAATTTTATTTAAATTATATATTGACCCTTAAATAAAATTTAAGGCGTCACAAATATCTACCACTAAAAATAGTTTTGTCCTCGAAACTTTAAGAATTTCTCCACACTAAAGAAGAGAATAAGAATATGAGTCACTTCTCATTTCATTAAGCAAATCTAAATGCACCTTTTAGAACATATAGTGGTATATCTACCACTATGAATGGAGTAGGGTTACAAAACAAACTTAGGTCGACTACATTACAAGTACTCTACTGCTTAGCGAACCATTCAACATGGTTCTCACGCATATCTTTCTCGGTTTCCCATGTGGCTTCCTCTTCACCATGGTTACTCCAAAGAAGGGTATTGTTTTCGTTCTCAGTTGCTTGACCTTACGATCCAAAATCTTCACTGGAACCTCGACGTAAGAGACATCTGGTTGGATTTCTACATCATCTGTTGAAATGACTTCTGACTCTGCTCGTGCACTCTTCCTCAGCATCGATAAATGGAAAACATTGTGCACTCCCAAGGTGTCGGGTAACTTCAGCTCATATGCGACCTTACCAACTCTACGTACGATCTCGAAAGGTCCAATGTAATGCGATGCTAGCTTCCCTTTAACTCCGAAACGAGAGATACCTTTCTTCGGTGAAACCTTTTGCAACACAAACTCTCCGATCTCGAACTCTAACGGCTTTGTGCGTTGATCTGCATAGCTCTTCTGTCGGCTCTGTGCTGTTAGAAGTCATTGTTTGATGATGGCAATCTTCTCGTACTGGTCTAGGATTATATCAGGTCTACCCACGGGTGCTTCCTGGTTGTCAACCCAATAGATGGGTGATCGACAAGGCTTTTCGTACAACTCTTCAAAGGGTGCCATTCCGATACTCGCTTGATAACTGTTGTTGTATGTGAACTCTGCCATGTAGTGGTGTTTGCTCCATCCATCTCCAAGATCAAGAACGCAGGCACGTAACATATCCTCGAGGATCTGTATAAGATGCTCTGACTGACCATCTGTCTGCGGATGAAAAGCGATGCTAAAGTTCAGTTCTGTGCCTAGAGCTTCCTGTAGACTTTGCCAAAAGTGAGCGTTGAAGCGCGTATCACGATCAGAAACGATCACCCAAGGGACTCCATGCAATCTGACTACATTCCTCATGTAAAGCTCGGCTAGCTGGTTCCTGGTGCAAGTCGTCTTGAACGGGATGAAGTGCGCGGTCTTCGTGAGACGATCTACTACTACCCAGACTCCATCAGATCCATCCTATGCTCTCCGTAAGCCGGTTAGGAAGTCCATTCCTATACTATCCCACTTCCACCGAGGTATTGGAAGTGGTTGGAGCAGACCTGCGGGTCTCTCCCGTACTGCCTTTACTTTCTGACACGTCAAACAGTTGGCCACGAAGTTCTTCACATCTAACTTCATAACTCTCCACCAAAGCTGCCGTCTTAAGTTTTGATACATCTTGTTCCCACCTGGGTGCATGGCGAACCTCGACTGATGAAACTCTGACAAGATCTCCTGTGTAAGCTCTGGGATGCGTGGCACTGTTAAGCGACCTTCGTTGTAAAGAATTCCACTGGCGTCCATCGACCACTCTGCAACACGCTTGCCCTTTAATAATCTATCTCGGATGTCAACGAAACGTGTATCTGCCAACTGATTCTCCTTGATCCTCTGCACGTAGTCTGGTTCCATCACTAAATTGTATAACACTAGGTGACCCTGAACTTCGCCAAAACGAACTTGATAAACTGTGAGAACTCTGTCATTTTCCCACTCATCTATCTGCATCGCCATTATAGAAGCGTCATGATCAAGATTGGGAACTGCCTCTTTTTTCCTGCTTAGTGCATCTACAACCACGTTTGCTTTACCCGCATGGTACTCGACTTGGAAGTCGTAGTCTTGCATGTATTCTACCCACCTTCTTTGACACAGGTTGAGATCTTTCTGTGTAGCTAGGTATTTCAAACTCTTGTGATCTGAAAATAGTCTAAAACTAGCACCGTACAGATAACAACGTCAAATCTTAAGCGCAAACACTACTGCAACTAAATCTAGATCGTGTGTAGGGTAGTTTCGTTCGTGTTGTTTCAACTGTCGTGAGGCATAAGCGACAACTCGGTTCTGTTGCATTAAAACTGCTCCAAGACCTTGATGAGAAGCATCGGTGTAGACGTCATATACTTGATCCTGATCCGGAATAATAAGGATAGGTGCAGACGTCAAACGACTTTTTAACTCTCGGAAAACTGACTCACAGCTGTTGTCCCAAACGAAAGGTACATCCTTCTTTGTTAGATTGGTGAGGGGCGCGGCAAGCTTGCTGAAGTCCTGTACAAAACGTCGATAATATCCCGCTAAGCCCAAGAAGCTTCGGATCTCTGGAACATTCTTCGATCGTTCCCACTTAAGAATCGCTTCAACCTTGGATAGATCAACTAATATACCATCCCCTGAGATGATATGCCTGAGAAACTTGACCTCTATCATCCAAAACTCACATTTTTCTTTCTTGGCGTACAATTGATGTTCACGAAGAGTCTGTAAAACTATACTGAGATGCTGTGCATGATCTTCGCGAGTTCGGGAGTAGATGAGGATGTCATCGATGAATACGATGACGAACTTATCAAGAAAAGGTCGGAAGACTCTATTCATCATATCCATGAAGGCTGCTGGCGCGTTTGTCAAACCGAAAGGCATTACTAAGAACTCATAACTGCCATACCTCGTTCGGAACGTTGTCTTCAGGATATCCTCCTTTCTGACATGAATCTGATGATAACCGGATCTCAAATCAATCTTGGAGAAGAAACAAGCTCCACCCAACTGGTCGAAAAAGTCATCTATACGTGGTAACGGATACTTATTTTTGATGGTCACACTGTTGAGCTTTCTATAGTCCACACAGAGACGTAGCGAACCGTCGGCTTTCTTAACGAAAAGGACTGACGAACCCCAAGGTGAGTTACTGTCTCGGATAAAGCCCAATGATTTCAACTCATCCAGCTGCTTGCTCAACTCTTTCATTTCTAGAGGTGCCATACGATACGGAGCAGAAGCAAAAGGAGTTGTTCCGGGAACTAAGTCGATACAAAACTCTATTTCTCGATGAGGCGGTAAACCTGGAAGAGCTTTTGGAAAAACATCTGGAAAACTATCGACAACAGGTATAGGTTGGGTACTCTTTTTAGAACTGGATCCTTCCACTGCACACAAGGATAAGAAACAAAGAATACCCTGTCTACTCTTCGACACTAACCTCAGAGCAGATCTATCAATATCTGAAACTAAGCTTAACTGATAGGATACTACATGTCTGAAATCAGTTGTAAAGATAACGCGATGATTACGACAATCAAGCATAATCCCATATCGGGAAAGCCAGTTATATCCCAGAATAACATCATAAGCAAATATAGGCATTACTACAAGTGATGCCTCCAAACAAACATCCCCAACATAAACATAGGCTTGACACCCATCACTAACGGTAGTCGTGCCCAACGGGGATTTCACACATAAGGGAGAGTCAAGATTTTGCAGTTTTAAACCAAGTGAATGAGCATAATGTTGGGCTATAAAAGAGTGTGTAGCCCCGGTGTCAAACAAAACATATGCATATGTACCAAAGATAGGAATTATACCATCTAATACAGTCGGTGCATGATCTATCTCCATGCTGTCAGCTCCAAGAGTGTGTACCGGTGGTGCCTTACCACGATTTTGAGCTGTATTCCCTCGCTGATAGCCCGTACTCTGACCCTGTGGTGATGGTCTCTGATAACTCGGCACTGGGAACTGCTGTAGCGGTGTAGCATGTGAAGTATAAGGCGCAGTGTACTGGCTCGTGCGCTGAGGCTGATAGGGAGCTAGAAGCTGAGGGCATTGTGACTGCGAAGACTGGGAAGTAATCTGTTGCCTCTGTGGAAGACCATTCTGATTCTGCTGATGATGATGTCTATAAGCATTGTCTCTTGACTGTCTCTTCGGGCAGACATTTCTTTTGTGGCCTTCATCACCACACTCGAAGCAGGTAATCACATTCACCCGACCCTGTCGCTGTCTAGAAAATTGATGAGAACGATCCCTGAGACTGCTGGTTCTTCTGGTAAGGAGTCTGCGGCTTGTGCTGAGGCTTGTTGCGGATTGGTCCAGACTTGTTTCTATTACGAGCTTCAAGGAACTCCTTGTCGCCCTCTTCCACTGTCAACACCTTCACAACTATCTGCTGGTAGCTATCCCTGATCTAGAATGGTTGTACACCCCTCTTCACATAGAGGCTAAGCCCTTCTTCAAAGCGGAGACACTTAGTAGCTTCATCCAAAACTTGATTCTTCGCATACTGGGCCAACTCAGTGAACTTGGCTTCATATTCCCACACTGACATAGACCCTTGCTCCAAACAGACGAACTCCCTAGCTTTTCTGTCGTTGAACTGAGCTGAAAAGAAACGCTTGTGAAAACGCTCCTCGAAAACTGTCCAAGAAGACCTCTGCTCCTCTGTCAAACCATCCTCGATACTAGCCCAAACTTAACCCAGAACTCTGCGGGTGTGGCGGTCAACTTTAGCTGCTTACGAATGGCATCAAACCAGTAGTCGGCATCCTTCTCTGTGCCCGTGCCGTTCAAAGTGGGTACATGAGGCTTAAAGAAAAGAGTTAGGGCTGCCTGTTTAGGATGTATCATAGGCTGGGTAGGTACTGCTCCAGAGGTAGGGTTTTTGGTGGTAAGCGTTTGCTGAGGAGTCTGAGAAGAACTCCCCGCTCTCGGGGTCTCATTAGGAACAACATTGGCTACAGGAGTTGGGTTAGGTGTTCCAAAAGGTAAGACAGTGAGGAGAGCCTGTATCGCCGCCGTGAGATTCTGCATCGCCGTTATCTAATCATTCAGTGTAGGAACCGTTGCATTCTGTCTCCCTTGAGGTTGCGTGTTCCCGGGGTTCTCTTTGTCGTTGCCTCTCTGCTGCCTCTGACTACGCGTGCCGGGACGAGCCATTTTGCTGCATACGATTGAAGGAAGAGGAAATCCTATAAGCTTCTAAGAGTAAGGAAAACTACGCTTGGGTATTTTGAAAACGTTTTGATGAAAACCCTTTTGAAAACATTTCGATGAAAAACCCTTTTGAAAACGTTTTGATGAAAAACCCCTTTGAAAAAATGTTTTGATGAAAAAAACCTGGGCTCTGATACCATTATTTGTCACGGCCCAAAATTTAGACACGTGACACGGTAGCCAAATCATAATATCAACCCGAGATTTAAGGAAAATATTTATTACAAAAACAACGGGTCAACATTATAATTTAGCTAAGCCTAATTATAAAGTAGCATCATAACCACAAAACAAAATAAAGTAGAAAGTAAATACCTTTTAATGCGGAAATCAAACACAAAATCGGTTTTCAAAAGAAATTACCAACAATAAATATTCCCAAGCATAGAATTTAAATAACGTGAAATAAAGTCCAAACTTAATATCTCATTACATCCGAACGAGAAACAGAAAGAAGAAGATGGAGAAAACGGATAGCATCATCCTCAGTAGAAATGGATAGCTCAACGATTTTTGGAACTGCTCCCTCCCGCACCTGGAAGTAGTCATTTCGAAATCACAAATAAAAAGGGACGTGAGCGCTGGCTCAGTAGGACAGAAACAAAAGTGGGTTAACAGATAACATTTAAAAGTATGGCATAATTTTCGTTTCTAAAAATAATCAACAATTTAAAAAAAATACATGACATAATAATCATAAAAAAAAATAATCAACAATTTCGTGAAAAAAACATTTTTTATACAAGTTTTATTCTGCTGAGGACTTAGCGTAGCTGCAATATACGTGCCCCCAATATTAAAATAATAAATCATTAAAACAAACCATCATATTATGAGTGAGGACTTATCGTAGCTGTAATATACGTGCCTCGAATTTGAATTATCCTAGATCATCTCGTTACGGTCTAAATAGGCCGAATGGCCCTGCACAGGTTTAGGGACCTTCCCCCATGGCGTCAACTCTGGGACGCACGCATCATTTACTATGATCGTGAACTAGAGCTCAATTATGTTCACCGGATTATTCAAAAGATGGTATTTACCAAGTTATATTATGCCATAAATCAAAACACGTTTTAAAATACACATTTAATTACCAAATACGTTGCATGCGTTTATTTCATCAAAAACAATATAATAATTTCATAAACTGAAAACAGCATGCCATCGATAAAATAGGGAAATTTAAAACACTTGACTACTCCCAGAAAAGGATAGAACGTCCTACCTCGATTATCGCACAAGCGTTACGATAAGGTGATCCACAAATCCAGCAAGAACGTCAAATAAATCCTATAATCACAACATATGATCAGTCTAGGTCTAGACATAATCATCCAATCATTTTAGTGTGCCACAAAAGATTTTAAAACGTTTAATAAACATTTGGGATTTAAAATTTATGAAAAACTCTAAGTTAAGATATTACTGGGCATGGGCAGACTGACCTAGGCTGAATGTAAAATCCATATTAATTTATTTTTCATCCCAAAAATTCTAAATTTTTAATATGTTAAACTAGACATCCGTAGCTTTAATTCCATATAATTTTTATAATTTTTGGACATTATTTGGTCATTCAACTAGGCCAAAAACCGAGGGTTGTTTTCAGGCATAAAAATCTGGGTTTCAATTTCGGTTCAAAACCTGGCAGTTCTGTCCGCCTATATTAAAATATTTTGACTAGGCAAACGGATGAGTTTGGTTCTGAAATTTTTCAGGAATTTAGGGGACATCTTGAATTTAATTTTAGGCTCAAGAATCACTCAAAAATCGTTTTTGAAACTCAAGTTATGGCTGACACAAATTTACTGTTCATATGATAATTTTCCAGATTTCCGTTTTTCTGTGTCCGAATTTCGATTAGCCTCAAACCAATTCAATTTTCATCCAATGATCACAAAATTTTGTAGAAAACCATATTTATATGTCATTAACACAACCCAGGAATCAAATTGACAAAATCATAAAATCTTACACATATGATAATAGGGTTTTTGAAAAGGGGATCAATGAGGCAAAATTTTAGGGTTTGAGAGAGAAATCACACCTTGTTTGTGCTGCACTATTTTTGATGTTTGGTCTCCCTTTTGGATGAATTTGTGTGAGTGTTGGAGTCTTCAAAACAGTATGGAAACAGTGGAGAAAACCATATAAAATTTTGGATTTGAAATCAAAAGGAAAAGGAAGGAAAAAAATTTTTTGATTTCTCACCTTGTTTTTGTCTCAAAGATTGTTGAATTTTTGAGCTGCCTTTTGGTAAGTTTTGTTTGCTGTTTTGGGTGTGTTTTGGGAGAGAAAATTCAGAGAGGAGAGAGGGGAAAGCTGGCCGAATTTTTTGAGGGTGAAAGGATGGGTGAATAAGAGTTAAAAGGGGGTTTTTATACTAGGTTTTTTTTTCTTTCCCTTTCTCTTCCTTGTTTGGCAGAAAATTGTAAGAGGCAAAAGGGAAAGTTTTTTGTGCTGTTTTGAGGCTAGGGTTTTCTCTCTTATTTCCCCTTAAGTGGCCAAAATTATCCCTTAGTTTTTAAGGAAAAATAATTTGAATTTTGATTGAGTTTTGACTTAGCTTTTAATTCAATAAAATTTCCTTTATTTCCTACACTTTATGGCCAAATTTCTTCTTTATATCTAAGGAATGAAATTTGAATTCGAATCCTCCTTAGATTTGTGGAATTTAAATTTTAATTAAAATCCCAAGTGATGGCTGAATATTTTAGGGTTTCTTTTTGAAGTTCAAAATGTTGACTTTTTGAGCGGAATTTGACTAGGAAACCAACCTAGGGTTTCCAAAAGGATTTTTAATTAATTTTTGGCACACTAATTTTATTTAAATTATATATTGACCCTTAAATAAAATTTAAGGCGTCACACAAACCATCATTGATACTAGCCCACCAGGTAGAGGCTAGACCCACCAGCTTGTTGGAAGCAAACTCAACCCAAAACTCTGCGGGTGTGGCGGTCAACTTTAGCTGCTTACGAATGGCATCAAACCAGTAGTCGGCATCCATCTCTGTGCTCGTGCCGTCGAAAGTGGGTACGTGAGGCTTAAAGAAAAGAGTTAGGGCTGCCTGTTTAGGATGTATCATAGACTGGGTAGGTACTGCTCCAGATGTAGGGTTTTCAGTGGTAGGCATTTGCTGAGGAGTCTGAGAAGAACTCCCCGCTCTCGGGGTCTCATTTGGAACAACATTGGCTACAGGAGTTGGGTTAGGTGTTCCAAAAGGTAAGACGGTGAGGAGAGCCTGTATCGCCGCCGTGAGATTCTGCATTGCCGTTAGCTGATCATTCGGTGTAGGAACCGCTGCATTCTGTCTCCCTTGAGGCTGCGTATTCCCGGGGTTCTCTTCGTCGTTGCCTCTCTGCTGCCTCTGACTACGCGTGCCGGGACGAGCCATTTTGCTGTATGAGATTGAAGGAAGAGGAAATCCTATAAGCTTCTAAGAGTAAGAAAATTATGCTTGGGTATTTTGAAAACGTTTTGATGAAAACCCTTTTGAAAACGTTTTGATGAAAAACACTTTTGAAAACGTTTTGATGAAAAACCCTTTTGAAAACCTGGGCTCTGATACCATTATTTGTCACAGCCCAAAATTTAGACACGTGACACGGCAGCCAAATCATAATATCAACCCGAGATTTAAGGAAAAACATTTATTACGAAGAGCGGGTCAACATTATAATTTAGCTAAGCCTAATTATTTATAAAGTAGCATCATGACCACATAATAAAATAAAGGAGAAAATAAATGCTTTTTAATGTGGAAATCAAACACAAAATCGGTTTTCAAATGAAATTACCAACCATAAAATATTCCCAAGCATAAAATTTAAATAACGTGAAATAAAGTACAAACTTAAAGTCTAATTACATCAGAACGAGAAACATAAAGAAGAAGATGGAGAAAACGGATAGCATCATCTTCGGTAGTAACGGATATCTCAACGATTTTCAGAACTGCTACCTCCCGCACCTGGAAGTAGTCATTTCGAAATCACAAAGAAAAGGGACGTGAGCGCTGGCTTAGTAGGACAGAAACAAAGGTGGGTTAAACAGGTAACATTTAAAAGTATGACATAATATTCGTTTTAAAAAATAATCAACAATTTAAAAAAATACATGGCATAATAATCATAAAAAAAGTAATCAACAATTTCGGGAAAACATTTTTAATACAAGTTTTATTCTGCTGAGGACTTAGCGTAGCTGCAATATACGTGCCCCAATATTAAAAATAATAAATCATTAAAATAAACCATCATATTTTGAGTGAGGACTTGTCGTAGCTATAATATACGTGCCTCGAATTGAATTATCCTAGATCATCTCGTTACGGTCTAAATAGGCCGAACGGCCCTGCGCAGGTTTAGGGACCTTCCCCCATGGCGTCAACTTTGGGACGCACGCATCATTTACAATGATCATGAACTAGAGCTCAATTATGTTCGCCGGATTATTCAAAAGAAGGTATTTACCAAGTTATATTATGCCATAAATCAAAACACGTTTTAAAATACATATTTAATTACCAAATACGTTGCATGCGTTTATTTCATCAAAAACAATATAATAATTTCATAAACTGAAAACAGCATGCCATCGATAAAACAGGGAAATTTAAAACACTTGACTACTCCCAGAAAAGGCTAGAACGTCCTACCTCGATTATCGCACAAGCGTTACGAAAACATGATCCACAAATCCAGCAAGAACGTCAAATAAGTCCTATAATCACAACATATGATTAGTCTAGGTCTAGACATAATCATCCAATCATTTTAGTGTGCCACAAAAGATTTTAAAATATTTAATAAACATTTGGGATTTAAAATTTGTGAAAAACTCTAAGTTAGGATATTTTTGGTCATAGGCAGACTGACCTAGGCTGATTGTAAAATCAATATCAATTCATTTTTAGTCCCAAAAATTCTAAATTTTTAATATGTTAAACTAGACATCCATAGCTTTAATTCCATATAATTTTTATAATTTTTAGACATCATTTGTTCATTCAACTAGGCCAAACCGAGGGTTGTTTTCAGGCATAAAAATCTGGGTTTCAGTTTCGGTTCAAAAACTGGCAGTTCTGTCCGCCTATATTAGAAAACTATTTTGACTAGGGAAACGGATGTGTTTGGTTCTGAAATTTTGCAGGCATTTAGGGGATATCTTGGGTTTAATTTTAGGCTCAAGAATCACTCAAAAATCGTTTTTAAAACTCAAGTTATGGCTGACACAAATTTATTGTTCATATGGTAATTTTCCAGATTTCCGTTTTTCTGTGTCCGAATTTCGATTAGCCTCAAACCAATTCAATTTTCATCCAATGATCACGAAATTTTGTGGAGGACCTTATTTATATGTGGTTAACGCAACCCAAGAATCAAATTGACAAACACATAAAATTTTACACATGTGATAATAGGGTTTTTGAAAGGGAAACAAAGAGGCAAAATTTTTAGGGTTTGAGAGAGAGAGATTCACACCTTGTTTGTGCTGCACTATTTTTGATGCTTGGTCTCCTTTTTGGCTGAATTTGTGTGAGTGTTGGAGTCTTCAAAACAGTAGGGAAAACAGTGGAAAAAACCATATAAAAAATTCGGATTTAAAACCAAAAGGAGAAGGAAGGAAAAAGTTTGATTTCTCACCTTGTTTTTGTCTCAAAGGTTGTTGAATTTTTTTGAGCTACCTTTTGGTAAGTTTTGTTTGCTGTTTTGGGTGTGTTTTGGGAGAGAAAATTTAGAGAGGAGAGAGGGGAAAGCTGGCTAAGTTTTTGAGGGTGAAAGGAAGGGTGAATAAGAGTAAAAAGGGGGTTTTTATACTAGGTTTTTCTTTCCCTTTCTCTTCCTTGTTTGGCCGAAAATTGTAAGGGGCAAAAGGGAAAGTTTTTTGTGCTGTTTTGAGGCTAGGGTTTTCTCTCTTATTTCCCCTTAAGTGGCCAAAATTATCCCTTAGTTTTTAAGGAAAAATAATTTGAATTTTGATTGAGTTTTGACTTAGCTTTTAATTTAATAAAATCTCCTTTATTTCCTACACTTTATGGCCAAATTTCTTCTTTATATCTAAGGAATGAAATTTGAATTTGAATCCTCCTTGGATTTGTGGAATTTAAATTTTAATTAAAATCCCAAGTGATGGCCGAAGATTTTAGGGTTTCTTTTTGATGTTCAAATTGTTGACTTTTTGAGCGGAATTTGACTAGGAAACCAACCTAGGGTTTCCAAAAGATTTTTAATTAATTTTTGGCACACTAATTTTATTTAAATTATATATTGACTCTTAAATAGAATTTAAGGCATCACATCACCGGGTTAGAACTTTAAAAAGTCGGTAATGAAACCACTTTCTGGCATACCAGCCTTCCGTACAGAGAGGTAATTTTGCCTTCGGGGCTATGATGAGATTAAGGCTGTGGAGGTCAGCACTGATGTACCGCTCCCAGTCATGTACAATTTTGCCTTCGGGGCTATGAGATTAAGGCTGTGGAGGTCAGCACTATGTACCGCTCCCAGTCATGCGCACTTAAACGGTACTGCCAACCTGAGCTCAAAACCAGAACATAAGCAAAGATAATTATCTAAAACTGAAACTATGCCATAATTGAGCATAAGACAGTTTCGTGAGAGTACTAACATCGCGGTAGATGTACTGTTGATATACTGTGTTGTGGTCATACTTACTATTCACAATAAATAGTAGTCAAAGTTACTATTCACGTATGAATAGTGGTCAACGGTACCATTCATGATGAATAGTACTATTCGTAGAAATTTTATTTCTTGCATGTTTGAACTTACTGAGCCTGTAGCTCACCATTTTTGCTTATGTTGCAGGTAAGCGACCAGCTCAGTAGCTTTGATTGACTGGATGGCGTACGGGATGGTGCGTGTCAAATGGGATAAGTGGGCGAGGGATATGGTCCTGCCAGAGTCTTTCCGCTGAGCGATAAAAAGGGAAGGGAAAAAGAAACAGTCTTTTGTAATATTATATATTTTACGAAAGTACTGTAATATGTAAATTACTTTGTACTTGCCAACAAAGTAAATAGTGAAAAATGTTTTACATGATGTTTAAGGAAAAAAAAAAATTTTCCCCAAAAAACGTCATGATGGAAAGAGAGATAGATTAGCCGGCGACCCATTAGAGTACAATCTATCGCAGTTAGCGATAAAGCTTAACTGTAATAGTATTGTATGATCTCTACGAGGGGCGGGCCGCCGCAGAACAACACAGGTGCACCCCATGGAGAATAACTCGGTCTGATGAATCCCTTGTCCCAAAGCTCCTTTAATTGTTCCTGCAGCTCCTTTAACTCCACTGGAGCCATGCGGTATGGTGCTTTGGAAATAGGCGCCATTCCAGGCATCAACTCAATTTCGAACGAGATTTCTCTCTCTGGAGGTATCCCTGGTAACTCTTCTGGAAATACGTCAAGAAATTCCTTAACAACAGGAACATCTTTAGGTTGAAGCTTCTGTTCCTTTGTAGTATCCACCACATATGCCAGATATCCCATACAACCACTGGCTATCAGCTTGCTTGCTCTCAGCGAACTGATCATCATCTTCCCGGGTTTTCGAGAAGTATCGACATACTCGAAACTCTCTTCTTCCTCGGGTTGGAATACTATTTTTCGATTTCGGCAGTCGATTGTAGCTTGATATTTCCCTAAGAAATCCATACCTAGAATTACATCGTAATCCACGATCTTCATTACGATCAACTCCGCATATAGTTCCCTATTTGCCACATATACTGGTACATGAGGTAACCAGTAATTGGACAACAATACTTCCTTAGAGGGTAAAGCTGTCTTAAATACTCTTCCCATATAGTCCTTAGGAAGTCCTATCTTGTTAGCAAATTTATAGGAAACAAAAGAATGCGTAACACCGGAATCGAATAGTACAGAGGCTACATGACTAGCGACAGTAAGCTGACTTATCACTACATTCGATGTTCCTGCCTCTGCATCCTCTTTGCTGTAGGCCATCACATGAGCATCAGCACGTGCCACACGCTCCTGGTGTTGCCGCCTTACTGGAGACTCTTCAACTCTGGCCTGAAGGGAATGAGCTTGTGGGCGTGTCTGGTACGGTTGGGAAGTGCCTTGTCCACCCTGCCTATTGTTTGGACAGTTCGTGGCATAATGGCCTTCCTTTCCACATTCATAGCAAACAAGTGGCCTAAATCTGCATTGCCTGGAATGTCTCTTCCCGCATGTAGGGCAATTTTGCACATTAGACTCCGCATTACCAACTGTTCTTCACTGCTGGTTTTGATTATTTCCCTAGCGATTTCCAGAAAAATTACCTTTTCTCTTTTTTTGCTGGGATCCTTGATTATTGCCCTGGCTTCATTTAGCATTCTGATTAGGCTTGCTCGTTTGACCAACTTGTGTAGACTTAGCCAAAGCCCTCTCCGTCTTCTTGGCCTCCCAGTGCTTTTCTCTTTCCTCTTTCTGTCAGGCTACGTGAAACTCCGCTCTGATGGCCCGACTAACACAATCTGCTACAGGAGTAGGCGGTACTTGACCAGTATCTACCAATGTAGCAATTTCTGGTCTGAACATCCCGATCATTTTCTATATTTTCTCTCTCTCAGTAGGGACTACATAAGGACATAAACGGGATAACTGGTCGAACTTTCGACAAACTTTGCTCACCGACATATTTCCTTGCATCAATTCTGAGAATTCTTTCTGTTGTTGTCTCAGAGATGCAGGGTCATAATATTTTTAGTTAAATTCTTCCAGAAATTCCGCCCAACTCATGGTAGACACGTTTCTTCTCATTCGCACAGTGTCCCACCAAAACCGAGCATCTTTTCTCAACACAAAAGACGCACATGCGACCTTCTCCCGGTCAGTTAGGTTCATGAATTCCATGATCACTTGCATGGATGACAACCAGTCTTCATCCTCTAGAGGATTAGTAGAACCTTCAAATTCTAGAGGCTTCATACGCCTGAATCTTTCATAGAGGGGTTCCAGATTTAATACCAGTTACGGTTCAGGAACTCTCTCATGTACAGCAGCTGGAGGGATAACCGGATCTACCTCAGCTTCCTGTTCTACTTGGGTACCCTTAGATCCTTGCCTCTGTTCTAACTCCTCTACCTGTTGTCTCAGATTAGCATTTTCCTGCATCTAAGCTTCTAGTAAGGCTTGTATCTGATCCAATCTCTCCATGACATTAGGACGTCGTTCTCGTCCCTCTGGTCGATTTCGCAAATCTACCATCTTGCCTATTATCCTATTATGGCACAATAATTCACTGTTAGCTTTTCCATGACCACATTCGTAAAGTCATATAAATTTACGAAATTCAGGGTAATGTAAAGCCACATCATCATAACACATCATCGTACAACATATAATCATTTTGATATTTCATTCATAGCAAAACATTTATATATCATACATAACCATCACCAGTCATATATACATCAACCATCATATACATCTTGGCCACAAGTCTATACAAAAGAGCTTTTCTCTATAAGCTACTAATGTACATGTATACATCTACTGGTCACACATCCCCTGTGTCTGGGACTGTGCCCGTGCCCTCAGCGGCCCGGACTGTCACTGTAAACTCTATTACTTGCTTCTTTAGCTTTTACTTATACTTCCTCTTTAAAACTGATACTTAAACTTGCTGAATTTAATACCATAAACTTAGAGGGATTTTTTTTAATATACGCATACGTATTTACTATTCACATACGTATACTATTAAAATGCGGAATTTGAAAAACATAAGGATTTCAAATATACATACACACTTATATACTTGTTTATCTGATTAATATTCACCAGACACTATTTAAATATACTATTCATACATATACTGTTTACTGTTCTAAAATACCAATTAATCTTTACTATTCAAAATAATGTTTAACTATCACCGTTCAAAATACTATTTACTCATACTATGCGGAAGAATACTCGCGGTGTATCCATAATCTCATCCTCACATCCACCTCCGCTGCCATCATCGCCCCTTGGTGTTTGCGCTATAGGAAGCTTACCTACAGCATGAATACACTCCGTGAGCTTTACGCCCAGCAAGTACAACACGTTAACCGCAAAACATGTTTAAAACATACCATATACTTAAAATCCTAAACATGATATATATCACTTAATAAATCACATACCATATAAGCATATCACATATCAGCTCACATATCATGTCATCACATAACATGTCATAACACTGAATATAAAACTTCACATACTTTATGTATGACAGAAGCATCGTGTACTGTATGCACTCTACTGAAAAAGAAATCATAGCGAACTATAACTAATGCATGGTCCGGTTATGTTCATTTATGCTTCAAACTTCTCTTTTCTTTTCTTGTCTATTTAGGGCCCATGTGTCAGTACCGTGTGCGCACAGACCAACAATAATGCCCGAGGTCAACTAATGCCGAAGAGCCATCAACTGATGCTCAACTTTTGGCCTTAACTTTCTTTAACTGGAAACCCCTTCGACTGAAGGAGCCGGTACGACACACCTACTTGTTTCCATCTTGTTTAACTGTTCTAGCCATACGCTTCTCTAAGCTGTCCACAATCTTACGCGGTAGGGATCTATGGCTTCTATCTTGTTCTTTCATCAATCTAATCGATTGTGAAACTATATGCTCTTATGTATGCTGTGCAGCATCGTGTGCAAGATATATACTTAAAATACTGGAAAAGCATCATTTTAAATTCATTTTATCCATGCTGTAGGCGGAGTTGTACTTACCTGTCAGCAGACAGTTTATACTCTCGCCTTCGTCACAATACAGGTACCTCCCTTTAATCATAATACATTTCGTTAACATTTACTCTTAGGTCACTGTGGTCATTAATGACTAATAAAAACTCTATCGTTAGTGATACCGATCCTTGTCGGTACTAATTGCCCTCTTCTTAAGAATTTGATTTTCTAATCATTGTTAATTAATTTATTTACCCAATAAATTAATTAACATCGCTCTTAGGTCACTCTATCGTTAGGAACTAATAAACTTATCGTTGTGTGGTACCGATGCCTATCGGTACCCAATTGCTCTACTTTGGGAAATTTGATATCTAATTTTTAATCGTGCTTGATTAATTTGTCTACTTGACAAATTAATCACTGTCTCTCACTATCCCATTCCGACTTGGTCCTTGACTGGCTAACCGACCAGTCAACTGACTGAATACCTCTCGTATGACCATTTAGCCTGTCGGGTTATCGTTACCGATGTAATCGCCCCAAATTTTATACTTAGATCACACCCGTCCCTCGGGTGGCACTATTCTGATCTAGGGGTCGTTTTCTTACATTTCGAGATTTCTAATTGGGTGGTTAACTAATCCTGTAAACGTCCGTCCATCTTTCCTGGACCTAGGTCATCGAGGGGGCTCGGGTTCCCATCCCGATCACATTTTCACCCCTCGTTTCCTAAAATACCCCTTTGTGCTGTTTTAGAAATTTTGGCAGCATTTTCGCTTAATTTTTGGGTTTCCGGCGTTTAGGAAACGCCTCAAAACCATCTAACCTATTCTAACCTGCCACGTACTAAACCAGAGGCCTAATTTTTACGTAAAAGCTCCGCTTTTTATGTAAAAATATTCACATTTCCTCACATTCTCTTTTTCGACATTTCATCCCTTTTTCTTACAATTCCTCAAGTCAGTAAACCATAATTAATACATAATTATTTCTAATAATAAATTGAGGAATCAAGGGAACAAAACCACAACCAAAATCGTTCATGTCGGCGGTCGGGTGAACCGTTCGATCTCGATCGCACAATTTTGAATCATCGTTCTTCAGTTTTGAAACTCCGGTTTGCAAGTTCGATGCCGCGGATGTGTCCAGAACGTCGAAAATAGGCCAACGGGCCATTCTTCAATTTTCGGTCTCCGGGTCGCCATTAACCGGCGTTGACTGGCTGTTGACCGGCGTTGACCACGGCGGCGATGGGAGTGGCGACCACCATCTTGAAGAGCTCGACGAGAGGAACCCATTGGTGGTGTCAATTTCACCAATCGAGGCTCCTATCACCGGAAATCGGCCCTTGAAAAGTCGACGACGGCGGCGGTGTTGGATCTTCATTTTCCAGCGTTGTTGCCCAAAATTGATTTGGGACTTTTGATCTACGTGTTGTTCTGAGCATTTTGATACCGACCTTGCAACTCAACTCCGCCGGAATAGCGAGATTCGACGGTGACGATGGCAACGGCGATGGCGAACCTTGGGCGGCATGATCCGGTGGCTGTTGATGTGAAATGAAGCCTGGGTTTTGTTCTGCTCTTCACCACGAATCCATTGGGACCAGAATCGTGGCATTTGGACGTCGGACGATGGAGAAATCACGGTTTGAAAAATTCGGCCACCGGCGGCTTTAGGCGGCGCGTGCGGCGTTCTCCGACGTCGGTTCCGTCGACTCGGCACACCGTTGGACTCAGCTCGTCGAGAGCTTTCCAATGGTGCCAGCGGTGTCGAAAACGGAGGCCGGATTCGATGGTCGGTCACTGTTCATCTTCGTGTGGTGTGGGGAGGGAGAAAATGAGATTTGGAGAAATATGGGGGCTATTTTTTTAGAATCCCCAAAATTTCGTCCTTTATACTAATTTTTTGAAAAATATTAAGATAGGCTATACTGACTAATTTAGGCATGCTGAACCCAAATATATCAGTTTTATCTTCATCCGAGGTCGTCTCGACCAGTTTCCCGATACTGCATGGTTCCCGGTCAAAAATTACTTTTTGTGCTCAAATGACTAATTTGAGCATTCTAATTCCAAATATATCAATTTTATATCAAGAAAAGGTCATCTTGACCAATTTCTTGATACTATGGTTAGGCCTACACTGTGCACGCATAACGAGGCGTTTTCGCGTGAAATTTCAAACACAGTCTCCCTTTACTAATTTGGACGTGCTAATTTCAAATTTATCAGTTTTACGTCCATCTGAGGTCTTCTAGACCAATTTTCGGGATCTGTATGACCCCGTCTCGAAAAACGTGTCAGGTGTCCGATTGACTAATTTGGGCGTCCTGAGTCTAAATATATCAATTTTGGGGCGAGAAAAGGTCGTCTTGACCCTCATCCCGATACTGCGTATCTTTTAAACAAAATCTACATTTTATGCTCAATTGACCAGATTGAGCCTGCTAACTATTAATATGTCAGTTTTATGCCAGATTAAGGCCGTCTTGGCCACTAACCTGACACTGCGTTTCTCACTATTCACTAATCACTGTTCACTATTCACTATCTGACTGACTAATCTGAGCGTTCTGACTCTGATTTTGTCAGTCTCTGGGCGAGAAGAGGTCATCTAGACCACTTTTCTCGATACTGTACATCTATTAGGGCAATTATCACTGCTGCGCTCAGATGACCAGTCTGAGCGTACTGATGACTAGCTCATCAGTTCTGTATCATGAAATGGTCGTCTAGATCGGTTTCTTGATATTACGTGTCTCAACGCATACTCACATAATAGGGTGGATCGATTTCACTGTCGATTACACCTTTCACTGCATGAATAGTAATTAAACGTTACTATTCCTGTTTAATTCATTCAACTGAAAAGAACACTGTGCTTATTAACTTAATTACATCATTACATAGTAATTAAGTTTCATAATTCATGAGAGTCATTACAGTGGCTCTCGGCTCATTACACAGCCTTCTACACGGACTCTTGCACGTGCGTGTGCAACGCAACACGGGCGTGTACATTTCAGACACGGGCATGTACTAGTTGAGACTACTCAACACGGCCATGTCTTTGAAATACCTTCATCTATCTGAGTGGTACACAGCCTCTTACACGATCGTGTACTTGACCGTGTTTCTTAAATTTGCACTAAAAGACATTAAATTATGTCCATTTTATTCCTTAATGACTTATTACATGGTAAGTAGGTGCCATAAAAATGGCGGTCATTACAACCTACCCCCCTTACAAAATTTTCATCCTCGAAAATTAGAATAATTCCGGGACGTCTCTTCTTATGTCTTCTTTCCATTCTCATGTGGCTTCCTCAACACGATGGTTCCACCACAACACTTTTACTAGCGGTATACTTTATTCCTAAGTACCTTCTCCTCTCTGACTAGGATCTGCACGGGTCTCTCCTCGTACATCGGATCAGCGTATACTACAACGGATTCTTGGCTAAGGACATGGGAGCTATCTGGCACGTACTTCTTCAACATCAAGACGTGAAAGATGTTGTGCACTATAGCTAACTCGGGAGGAAGCGTTAGTCTATAAGCCAGCTTCCCGACTTTCTCTATTATCTCGAGGGTCCTATATACCTAGGACGGAGCTTTCCTTTCTTTTCAAAGTGCATCATCCCTTTCATGGGTGCCGCCTTGAAAAAAAAAAACTGAGTCTCCTACTTGAAACTCGAGGGGTCTATAGCGCTTATCATCAAAATTTTTCTGTCGACTATGCGTTGTATCTAACGTTTCTTGTATCAGCTTCACATCTGCCATGGTATTCTTGATGATGTCTGAGCTAATTAGTCGTTTCTCTTCGGTCTCGTACTAATGAGCCAGAGATTTGCATTTCCTTCCATAAAGTGTCGTACGGTGCCATTCCTATTGAGGAATGGTAGTTGCTGTTGTACGAGAATTCGCTCAATGGTAGCTTCTGATCCCAATTTCCTTTGAAGTCTAGAACGCAGGTCTCAACATGTCCTCTAACATCTCTATGGTCCTCTCAGACTAACTATCGGTCTGAGGATGAAATGCTGTACTGAACTCTCACTTGGACCGTAATGCAGCCTGAACACTTCGCCAAAATCTAAAGGTAAAGCGTCCACTACGATCTGAGACGATCGACTCTGGTACTTCGTGCCGTTTCACAAACTGTGCCACATGGATTTCTACTAGTCGTTCCACCAAGTAGCTAACTTTCATTGCTAAAAAAAAATTAACTGATTTCATTAGTCTGTCTACAATCACCCAGATTGCGTCATTATCGTTTGACGTCTTCGGCAGTCCGACTATGAAATTCATCGTAATCTGGTCCTATTTCCACTCGAGTGGCTTAATTTTCTACGATTATCCTACTGGGCGCTGGTGTTCTGCCTTAACCTTCTGACACGTAAGGTATCTGGCAACGAACTCGACAATGTCATTCTTCATTTCAGGCTACCAAAAGCTTTCCTTCAGGTACTTGTACATCTTATTAGCTACCGGATGCATGGAATATGACGTCTCGTAAGGTTCCAAAAGGATTCGCTTCTTGAGTTCTTCATCTTTCAGAACACACACTCTATCTCTGTAGTAGAGTATGTCGTCCTTAAGGATCTTAAACTCTGAACCCTTGTCCTCTATAGCTTCCTTTCTAGACTTGAGCAGGGACAAATCGAAATCTTGACTGATCTTGATCTCTTCTTGGAGCTTCGATTGGAGGGTCATTTCAGACAATCTCCCTATCAAAATCTTGATCTCGCTGTCACATAGCTCCTTTGTAGCGCTCCTGACAAGGCACTAATAGCCATAGGCATAGTAATATGCTTCTGACTATGCGCATCGGCCACCTTATTGGCTTTCCCTGGATGGCATAAGATCTCGCAGTCGTAATCCTTACCAACTCTAGTCATCTATGCTGCCTCATGTTGAACTCTTTTTGCGTGAATATACACTTGAGGCTCTGATGGTCAGTGTAAACCTCGCACTTGGCTCCATACAGGTAGTGCTTCCATACTTTTAACGTAAAAACTACAGCTGCTAGCTCCAAATTACGCGTTGGGTAGCTCTTTTTAGGGTCTTTGAGTTGTCGTGAAGCATATGCGACTACTCGACCACTCTACATCAACATGGCTCCCAACCTGGTTTTAGATGTGTCGCTATAAATCACGAAGTTTCCCTAACCAACATTTGAAATGGTCAGAATTGGAGCGCTTGTGAGTCTTCGTTTCAGCTCTTGAAAGCTTTTCTCACACTTGTCAGTCCACTCATACCTCTTTCCCTTCTTGGTGAGCGCTGTGAGCGGAGAAGCTAACTTTAAGTAGCCTTCGACTAAGTGTAGGTAACATCCTGTTAGTTTGAAGAAACTGTGAATTCCCGTTACGTTCCTCTGAGCTGGCCACACACTAACTGCATCAATTTTCGTCAGGTCCACAGGTACTCCTTCCTTGGGGTCTACGTGGCCTAGGAAATGAACCTTCTCCAGTCAAAACTCGTACTTGGAGAACTTGGCGTATAACTGATGGTCCTGTTACATGCGCAAAATGATCCTTAAGTGCTCTTCGTGCTTTTCCTTCATCTTAGAGTGTATAAGTATGTCATCGATGAACATAATGACAAACTTATCCAAATAGCCCTTGAACATGCGGTTCATCCGGTTCATGAAAGCTGCTGGCGTGTCCGTCAATCTGAGCAACATGAACAGAAACTCGTAATATCAGTACCGCGTTTGAAAGGCTATTTTGGGTACATCTTCATTCCTGATTTGTAGTTGATGGTACCCGGGACATAGATCGATCTTCGAGAACATTGCAGCATCTCAGAGCTAATCAAATAGATCGTCAACTCGCGGCAACAGATGCTTGTTCTTAATCATAATCCTATTCAACTCTCTGTAGTCGGTGCACATTCTCAGTGGTCCATCTTTCTTCTTCACGAATGGTATGGGTGTTCTCCAGGGTGAATAGCTCTGTCGAATGAATCCCTTATCTATTTAGCCCTTTAGCTGGGCTTGGAGCTCCTTTAGCTCTACAGGGCCCATTCTGTAGGGGGCCTCAAAGATGGGGCTGATTCTAGTAGATGTTCAGTCTCGAATGAGACCCCGCGCTCTGGTTGGAGTCCTGCAAGATCTTCTGGAAATATCTCCATGAATTCCCTAACTATCGATACGTTGTCGGGTCCTATCTCTATTCCTTGAGTCTTATCTGCTACGTGTACTAGGAAGTCCGTGCATCCATTGGATAGCATCTCGCGAGCCTTCACTGCTGATATCATCGTCTTTGGTTGCTCTGGCGACAAACCCTTGAAGATGAACTTTTCACATTCGATTGGTTCGAAAACGATTTTCTGCCTTCGATAGTTTATGACGACATTATGTTTTGTGAAGAAGTCTACCCTCACAATTACATCATAGTCGTACATGTCGTCGGTTAACACTCAATTCTCATCCGCAGATAATTATTAGCACCTGATGTGTCCAGTAATTATACAATAAAACTTGCCCTGAAGGAAATGATATTCTAAATGTCTATTTCGTCCTACCTAAGCATTTTAGCAGAATCTGATGATGCAACGAATGGGTGGCTCCAGAATCAAGTAGAACTAACGTATCAAAGTTGGCGATAGAAAGCTGGCCTGTCACCATTGCAGAAGTTACAGCTTCAACGTCACTCCCCGTGTAAGCATAGATTCTCCCTTAGCTGTCTGAAGCTTTCAGTATACCTTGTGTGATTGAAGGGTCTTTGATCCTGGTCTGGTTGGTGTGAAGTTGATTATTCCCAGTGCGGGGTTGATTCTGTCGATTCTACAGGTTGGAGTGGCAATTTTTTTTTTGGCATAGTGGCCTTCCTTGCCACAGATGAAACAACCACTTGCTCTATGCTTGCATTCTCCTAGGTGCCTCTTTCCGCATCTCGTGCACGTCGGGTATTGGCTGTCATTCCTTCCTGGTCGTCTCTCTTCTAGGGAAATTCTTCTGTGAATCTTGATTGCCTTAATTCCCCTTTTCTCTTGTTGTTGTTATGGGAATGCCTACTATTCTGGCCGGTTCCCACATTCTACCCTCTGTATTGTGACTCAGGGTTCTACTTCTCCTGAGCCTACTCGGCTTGCGTTTTCTCCTCCTTTCGTGCCTTAAAATTCTACGCCTTTCGCTCCTTATCATGAACCGACCAGTACTAAGCTCAGATAGTCTTGCTGACACATTCTGCTAGTGTCGCTGGTCCGTGGCTTCCGCTACAGACCTAAACTGTGATTTCCGTTCTGAACATCTTTAGTATTCGTCTAACTCTCTCCTTTTGGTCGGTACCAAATCTGGACAAAGTTGAGCCAACTGCTCAAACTTCTTGACTGCCTCCATAACAGTCATACTACCTTGGTGCAGGTTGTCGAACTCGTCTTACTGCGCTACTAGTGCTTCCTCGTTGAAGTACATCTCCTTGAATTCCTCAATGAAATCGCTCCAGCTCATCTCTCTGATGTTGCTCCTAATGGTTACCATCTTCCACCACTAACGCACCTCATTGCGCAGGGTGAAGGATGCGTACATCACTTTCTCTCTCTATCTGTTAACCCTATAAAATCCAAGATTACTTGGATATCCGTTAGCCAATCATCGGCCTCTATAGGGTTGGTGATTTCTAAAAATTCTAATGCTTTCATGCGTCGGAATCTCTCATACAAGTCACCTTCCCTAGGGATTGGCAAAAAAAACAATTGCTGCTATGAAAGTAGCCATTACTATAGTCGCTAGTGCCTCCTGGACTGGAGGAGCTGCTTGTTCCCTTAGAGTTTCTGGGGCAGCTAGAGCCTCCTGTGTTAGCATCTTTACTGACTGTGGTGCCTGGGGTTGCTGGCCCAGCTGTTCCCTAAGCTGGTTTAGCTCCGGTTGCTAGTTCTCCATCATCTCTCGCATGGCTGTGATCTGTGCTATCAACTCATCCTCTCAGGATGCTGGGTTTAACTAAGCTCTCGTTCTTGCCATGTTTTCCTATGTAACCCTATCGTACAGCGAAAAAGGAAAATATAAGTCTCTTAAATTCTGTACTTGGGACTCGTATCACATATCATTTTCTTTCTTACTTAACAATCTTACTTAAACATTATGGATATAAATATACACACTATATCCACCTTTCATTCTCTCATACTGTGATGTTCAATACAATTACCGCATTGTATTGGGACATCGTCTGAGTGCTAGGATTCGTCCTGCACTTCCTGTCATATCATACTCACATTGTGGAAAAAAATTTATATCTGGCCCCTAGGGCAAAGCTTTACTACTTATCTCATAATATATTTCACATAATATATACACATATATTCAAGATTCTAGTTCAGCGGGAGTGACACACACTTCCTCTATATGATCCCAACAAGTATATTATGCTACAACTGACTGGGGAGAGCTACTACTTCCCTCTATATATTTTCATAACTAACATTTTCGCAAAAGGGTTGCTACTATTGGAAGGACAATCCTGATTCAGTATCAGACATCTCCTCATCGTTACTATCACTGAGTGAGTATTCCTCTGGGTTCTCTTCTTCTTAGTCGAAACTGACCTCGTCATCGCTGGCTATGATGACTTGGGGTTCGTACATCCCCATCTATTCGCCATTACTAAAGCGGTTGGGGATCTCCTCTCCCTCATCGTCGGGATGGGCGTCGGAAAGAGTCTCGTTATCTTCCTCCTTCATGGGGTGTTCGGGAGACATACGGGCTGGTTCGGGGTTCTCCATCGGCTCCCTATTACCCTTGTGTACTTCTGGCTGGTGCTCGGCCATGAACTCTTCATCGGCCAGTTGGGGTGCTGGTTCTACCGGGTCACCCTCCATAATGGCGGCTGCTATAATGCCTTGGGCTTGTGTAGGGTTCCCGGGGTTGAGCACTTTTCTCTCGGCATTCACTATCTCCTTGATAAGGCTTGCTAGTCCTGCTTGATCGCTCTTCTAATTCTGTTTGGCAAGGTCTCTTTCTCTCTTTAGGTCTTCTCCTGTCTTGATCCACTTTTGTCTTGGCATGTATTGTGGAAGTCCATATCAGTTCCTTGTAGCGAACAGCATATGTTAGAATTATATCGCCGGACATCAGCTGCAGTCTTTCAGTCCGATGAACAAATTCTCGTATATCCATAACTCTAGAGAACTTAGGCGGTTTCACTCCCTGCTTGCCCATAGAGAAAAACTGGGGCTGATGCTGGACTGCTCTCAGAGATTGGCTCGATCGTGGTATGGCGAAACTCGACACAGTTAAGAGCTCATCCTGGTCATAAGGATCCCGATACACATGAGAGTATCTTCCTGAGAGATGTCAACAGCCAACAGGACTCAGTTATCCTGGTCAATGACGTACAATCAGTGAATCACTTTGATAATGTGAAACCAGTCCTGACATTCTTATAGAGTGCAGGAGTACTGTTTGCCACTCGAAACTTAGTGGATAACTAACTCTGAAGATCGGTACAACTCGAGCAGCAATCTATGTTTTTTCTCTGAGCAGTTCTCTAGCACTGCACGGTCGTGATTTTTCGTATAATGATCTCAGCATCTTTTCTTCTTATCCTCGCCATCATAGACTTCGTCGGTTCATTACTATAAAATGTTATCTTCAATAGATAAACATTTACCGACTAAAAATAAAACTAACTTACTTGGACAAATGAGGTAGGCATGCGGTGATGTGAGGTAGGATGGCAGGAAACCTCTCTGATACCAATTGTGACGCCCCGTGCCCTCAGCGGCCCGGACCGTCACTGTAAACTCTATTACTTGCTTTTTTAGCTTTTACTTATACTTCCTCTTTAAAACCGATACTTAAACTTGCTGAATTTAATACCATAAATTTAGAGTGATTTTTTTTTTAATATACGCGTACGTATTTGCTATTCACATACGTATACTATTAAAATGCGGAATTTGAAAAACATAAGGATTTCAAATATACATACACACTTATATACTTGTTTATCTGATTAATATTCACCAGACACTATTTAAATATACTATTTATACATATACTGTTTACTGTTCTAAAATACCAATTAATCTTTACTATTCAAAATACTGTTTAACTGTCACCGTTCAAAATACTGTTTAACTGTCACCGTTCAAAATACTATTTACTCATACTGTGCGGAAGAATACTCGCGGTGTATCCATAAACTCATCCTCACATCCACCTCCGCCGCCATCATCGCCCCTTAGTGTTTGCGCTATAGGAAGCTTACCTACAACATGAACACACTTCATGAGCTTTACGCCCAGTAAGTACAATACGTTAACCACAAAACATGTTTAAAACATAACACGTACTTAGAATCCTAAGCATGATATATATCACTTAATAAATCACATAGCGTATAAGCATATCACATATCAGCTCACATATCATGTCATCACATAACATTGGATTTTTTAGGAAAATAAACCGGTAAAAACGTATCAGAGTGGCGCAGCGGAACAATAAAAATTTTTAGATCGTTAAATATCTCATGATGCCATATACAATAAATCAACAACAATTAAAACTCATACCTCAAGGACGCCAATGAACAGGAGGAGAGTGACCGGAGGCTTCAACCAACTAGCGTTCTCTACTATTCTCCAATTCCCGAATGGCTGAGTGTGTGGGCACTCTGAACCTCGATCGGTATGCTAGCACTGCTAGTCTTCTTCCGACCACCCAGATCTCTAAAGAACTTTATTGTCACGATGAGCTGTGCAACAATAAGCCTGCTCACCTGAGAGTCTGTGGTCTGAGAGAACTGGAGTGGCAGGACCTCTATTTATAGACCTGCATGAGGTGAATCTCTGAATTTGAATTGGATTAGGAAAAGATATTTTCCCTTATCCAAACCCATAAAATCCGAATTTTTCCAAGGGAGAATCTCCACAATTAAATTCGGTTTTCCTAGGACAAATCCAATCCAAATCTCAACAAGATTTTAACTAGAATTTTATCTCCCTTTTTCAACCAAAAAATCCGAAATCTTTAGGAGAAAATCTTCTCCAAATTTTCGGTCACTTTTAGGATAAGGAAGAATCAAAATTCCACTAGGATTTTTCAAGCTAAATCTCATCTCAACCTTATCTAAAAATAACCGAATTTCCTAGGATTTAGGCTCCAAAATTTCGGCCACTTTTAGGGAGTAGAGAGAATCCAAATTCAACTAGGATTGAAGCTTGAATTTACCCTTGAATCTTATCCACAAAAACCGAATTTTCCATTGAGGATTATCCTCAAAAAATTCGCCCACTTTTGTTGGGATTTGGATTCAAAATTCAAGTAGGATTCTAACAAGATTATCCTCTCCAAATCCAACTCAAATTCGAATTTCAAACCTTGTGGATTTTCCACAATAAATTCGAATCCTACTTGGACTGTGATTCAAAATTTGAATTTCAAATTTCAAATTTCAAATTTAAATTTCAAATTCAAATTTCAAATTCGAATTTTCAAATTCAAATTTCAAATTCAAATTTCAAATTCAAAATTCAAATTTCAAATTTCAAAATTCAAATTTCAAATTTCAAAATTCAAATTTCAAATTCCACAAAACGGTTGTGTTTCATATTCTTGTTCTCATGGATAATTTTCTACAACTCCAATCCAATCTCAAATAAAATCATGGCAACTTTATTTGGAGTTCGAATAATTGTGTACTCTATTATCCAAAACAAAGTCTGAATCCAACCGGAGAGAATCTTGTCTACCATCCTAATCCTGTGTCATCACCATCCATGCATAATAAACTAGCCTATAGCATACACAAATCAATTTGCCAAACGTTAAGGAATTATGTGGAGCTAGTAGAGGGACTGATTGGACATATATAATCGGGCTCCCGTGATTCCATATGATCATCATTCTGTACCGAACAACTCAATCATATGATCACTAATTTCAGAGTCACACCACTATAAACCTGAAACTGAACTCCCAATTATATACCGTATTACGTAAGCCTGTGACGAGCTACCATCCAATGACCTTGTCATATATGCAAAACCCTCATATGATATCCATGATCAGCCTTAGGTCAAAGTCCGTTTAATCCTACTGATCAGGCTATCTTAAAGTTCCATTATACCACCGAATCAAGAAAATGATTATTCACCATATGTGAATAAGAAGTCATCCGCCCAGCAGACGACCCAAGGCCTTGTCCATTTTCACATTCAGTATAATGCCTTTAAGAGGATACCTTTAACTCCTCAGAGCTATGATTCCGATATCTGCAAACAAACCCTTCATCGTATACAAGTCATGCACCCAACGAACCGATCTATAAGCTTACTACCTCTGAGACGCTTTAGCCATTGGAACATCAAAGTACACAAGTCATATACATGAAGTAGTTCATTTACTCAGGATTAAGGTTATTGCACAATGAACGTCAAAAGCAGATTGATCCACTCATAGCGGACTACGTAGATCAATCACGCTTTAGTCCCGGTCTAATATGTCACCACCGAGCAACATATCCATGTCTCTACTTGGGAGTCCAGCTCCAGACAGTCAAGACAGACCGTCCCCTCTAAGGCTTTAGACAACATAATAGTCTTAACATGAGTTAGATGCTCGGTCTAACCCCATAGACTACAGACCATAATTTAGACTGCTAACTTTAGAACATTGTCTTCTCGCATACAAAAGTCCATTGCATGCAACGTTCTAACAGTTTTAACACAAGCAGTCAGTGAGCCATATTTGCTTACATTTACTTTAACATGTAAATAAGACGAGGACAGATAGCAATGTAATGAATAACCTCTATGTATAATTTTATTATCCAATTCAAAATAAATACATCAAAATGTCTCTAATACTTAGGGCATTTCCTAACAATCTCCCACTTGCCCTAAGCCAGTAGATGTGCCATGTTACGCATCCCCATCGCCTCTACATGCCTCTCAAAGCTTCTAGCTACCAAAGTCTTAGTAAAGGGATCAGCGATGTTGTCCTCGGACGCGATCTTACATACATCCACTTGTCCTGTCTCCACATGCCCTCTAATAATGTGATACCTCCGATCTATGTGCTTGGTCCTCTTGTGGTGCCGAGATTCCCTTGTGTTGGCAATAGCCCCTGTATTATCACAGTAAAGTGTGATAGGCTTGTCAACACCCGGAATGACCTCAAGGTCTCTAAAGAACTTGCGGAGCCAAACCGCTTCTTTAGATGCCTCAGCCGCAGCCGCATACTCAGCCTCCATAGTAGAGTCAGCTGTGCAGCCCTGCTTCACGCTCCTCCACACAATGGCGCCTCCTCCGAGTAAAAACACTGATCCAGATGTCGATTTCCTCGAATCCTTACAAGTCTGGAAGTCTGAGTCCGTGTATCCTACGGGTGTTAGGTCCCCTCCAGAATACACTAGCATATAATCCCTTGTTCTCTTAAGATACTTGAGTATATGCTTTACTGCTTGCCAGTGCTTGGTTCCAGGATTCGCTTGATATCGACTCACCATACCTACTGCAAAACATATGTCCGGGCGAGTGCAAAGCATAGCGTACATAAGGCTACCCACAGCGGATGCATAAGGGACCTTACTCATACGCTCTCTTTCTTCCGATGTCTTGGGACAGTCATCCAATGAAAGAGTTAAACCGGCAATAGAAGGTTGTGAGCCTTTCTTTGCCTCTAGCATTGCATATTTGTCAATTATTTTATCTATGTATGAAGCTTGGGATAACACTATCATTTTGTTCTTTCGATCTCTGAAGAGACGAATGCCTAGAACATAATTAGCTTCTCCCAAGTCCTTCATGTCAAACTGTTGGTGTAACCAAAGCTTGACCGATGATAAGTTCCCTACATCATTCCCAATGAGTAGTATATCATCGACATAGAGTATCAGAAAGACCACTTTTCCATCCTTAATACGTTTATAAACACAAGGTTCATCAACGTTCTGCTCAAAACCAAATGTCTTAATCGCTTGATCAAACCTCTGGTTCCATGAGCGGGATGCCTGCTTTAATCCATAAATGGATCTAAGCAACTTGCAGACTTTCTTATCTTGGCCTTTTGCTACGAACCCTTCGGGCTGTATCATATAGATACATTCTTCAAGATGGCCATTCAAGAATGCCGTCTTGACATCCATTTGCCAGATCTCGTAATCGAGAGCTGCAGCAATGGACAGAAGAATACGGATAGACTTCAGCATAGCAACAGGCGAAAAGATTTCCTCGTAATCGATTCCAGCCTTTTGCGTGTATCCCTTTGCAACCAGTCTAGCTTTGAAAGTTTCCACTCTCCCTTCCGCATCCTTCTTTCTTTTGTAGACCCATTTGCATCCAATGGGTTTTATCCCATCCGGCAAATCTACAAGTTCCCAAACAGAGTTGGATTTCATAGAATCCATCTCATTGTTCATAGCCTGTTTCCAAGATCTAGAATCAACATCCTTTATAGCTTCATCATATGTGACCGGATCTTCCTCATGCTCATGAGCCTCGGCCTGGTATACCTCAGCATCATACATAAAGAAATTAGGTTTCTTAGAAACCCTCCCACTACGACGAGGCACCCTAAATTGTTGATCGTCTGCAGGTCTTTCACTGGAACTTGGACTTGCGTCCAAGACCGAAATCTGTGGAGCAGTTCTTTCACCCGATAACTCCTCTAGCACCACTTTGCTTCGAGGTTTAAAGTCATTCATGTGACTTTCCTCCAAGAATGTTGCATGGGTTGAGACAATGACCTTTTGTTCCTTCGGGTTATAGAACAGACCTCCTTTAGTTCCCTTTGGATACCCTATAAACATGCACAATTCTGATCTTGGTTCCAACTTCTTCGCATCCCCATCCAATACATGTGCCGGGCAGCCCCATATTCTCATATGTCCAAGGGAGGGCTTCCTACCACGCCACAATTCATACGGAGTTCTAGGAATTGATTTGCTCGGAACCTGGTTCAGAATATAGCATGCCGTTTGTAAAGCATGTCCCCAAAATGATAATGGCAGCGTTGAGTAACTCATCATGGACCGTACCATATCCAATAAGGTCCTGTTTCTCCTTTCGGCTACACCATTCTGTTGTGGAGTACCAGGTGCAGTCAATTGGGATAAAATCCCGTTCTCTACAAGATGTCCTAGAAATTCATCAGAGAGGTATTCGCCACCTCGATCAGATCGAAGTGTCTTTATGGATTTATCCAATTGCTTTTCCACTTCCGCACGATACTCTTTGAACTTGTCAAAGGTTTCGCTCTTGCGGTGCATCAGATACACATATCCATACCTCGAGTAATCATCTATTAAAGAGACATAGTACTCGAACCCTCCTCGTGCTGTGACGTTCATGGGGCCACATACGTCAGTGTGCACAATTTCTAAGAGCTCCTGTGCCCTAGTACCCTTAGCTCCAAAAGACCTCTTAGTCATCTTACCCTCTAGACAAGACTCACATTGGGGAAGTCGTACCTCCTCCAGAGATTCCAGAGGACCGTCTTTCACCAATCTTTGAATCCTATCCTGATTAATATGACCAAGTCTTAAATGCCAAAGATACGCCTTGTTAGAGTGAGAAACTTTCAACCTTTTAGAGTTATCAATTAATTCAGTGTCAAGCAGTGAGTACATCTTTGGTCTGATCAAATATAGGTTTCCATCCATCCATCCAGAACAGATAAAAGACTTATTTCTACGAATATCAACTCTTTTACTAAAAGAAACTGAATAAGAATCCTTTATTAAACAAGCTACTGATATAAGGTTCCTCCTAAAATTAGGAACATAAAAACAGTCTTTCAATAAAATAAACCTAAATTGATCAAAATAAAGATGAACGTCTCCCACTGCCTCAGCCACCACAAAGCTACCATCTCCAGTCCGCAACGAGAGGCTCCTATCATGTAGACTTCTCGTTTCCACGAACCCCTGCATAGAAACACAAACATGATTAGTGGCGCCCGAATCAATGACCCATGTGTCTTTCGATTCTTCCACCAAACACGCTTCTAAGTAATGAAGTTCCTTACCTTCCTTGCCCTTGGAGGCTAGGAATTCCCGGCAAGCCTTCTTGAAGTGACCTACCTTCCCACAGTGGAAGCATTTGGACTTTTTAGGGTCCTTCGGCTTCTTGTTCTTCTTCTTCTTCTTCCCGTCCGAGACAGGAGGATTAGAAGACTGGAAGCCACTTGCTTCTTATTTGGCCTCTTCCTCTTCCGTGAGGGATTGGAAGATTCCGCCAAATTGGCCTCTCCTTTAGGTCGGACCGTATCCTCATCCCTGATCATCCGCTCATAAGCCTGTAGTTGCTTCATGAGCTCGGTTAGTCCTAACTCCTTTGTCGCCAGATTGTATGCGGCCTTAAACCCCACAAAATCTTTAGACAGAGTCTTGAACACCATCTCGATCTGGGTGTTATAGTCCAACTCAGCACCATTCTCGGCAGCCTCAGCGAAGAATCCCATTAGAGTGATCATATGGTCCTTCACCGGAGCACCCGCCTTTTGCTTAGAGTTCATAATGCTGGTGATAGCGGACTGTCGAGCCAATTTTTCTTGGCCTCCGAACATGTCCTCCAGATTTTCCATGATCTCCCCAGCAACTTGATAAGTCTCATGCTGCTTTTGTAAAGCACTCGTCATGCTAGCAAGGATGTAGCATCGAGCTATCTCATTGGATTCTCTCCAACGATTATAGGCAACCGGGATCTCCTCAAGTGGTGTGTCAGGTTTGGGCCCAGGTGGGCATGGTTCGTCCAGTACGAACTTGTGTCTCTCGCAGCTGAGAACTATTAATAGATTTCTTTTCCAATCTTTATAATTGTCGCCATTCAACTTATTTTCAGTAAGTATCGAAATGAGGGGTGTCGGTGACATTTTGAACTGAAATAAAATTATACTAGACATCATTACAAAGCCCAAGCAAATATGCAGATAATTTAGCAAATAAAAACATACAAGTATGTTCCTACATGAAACTTGAAAAAACATGTAGCATTGCAACGGTAATTCTCAGCACCTATTGCCCCAAGCCACCGAGGGGTGGTCATGAGAACAAATAGCCGGAACATGGACCCCGTCCAATTAATATATGTTACCTTAAATCCTCCAAGGTTAAGACATATATTAATAACCGCTTATTTGGCCACCAGTTTAGTTAACAGAGCTTCTAGGGAAGGTTAATAACTAAACGAGTCTTGAGTGTATAACCATTGTTTACGTAGCCCGATCCACGTCCTACCAAGCCACCGAGGGGTTGTCATGAATAGGATCGCACCCGAACACGTTTTCCACATAGGAGATCCAATCTAGTATACCGGCGGCGATAAACACCTACCGAAGGGTGTGGTCAGGTCAGAACTGACGCGAGGCGTTACCATGCTTTCACATATGGATCAACAATGGAGGCCGTGGGTTTTGTTTGAAACCCTCTCCCACTCAATATTTTGAAAAACATGCAAGTTTTGACAAATTATGTATGATCAATATAGTATGAGCGGCACTCACCTATCCTATATGACATGTTATCAAATATGCATACAAAACATCCATCAATACATATTTATACATCCATGACATATCACAGAAAAATAATTGACAGAATAACCAAGCCATGGTTCCATCCTAGAACAAAGAAAATAAAGATTACAAAATTCCATCCAAAGCATTCTTTGGGTCTTGAATTTTGTTCCGTCTTCTTGTATCCATCTTTATGTAGCCTCTCCATTTATTTCTCATCCCAAGAATTATTTAAAATTTAAATCTCCCAAAATTTAAATTTCAAATTCAAATTCCAAATTTGAATTTCAAATTTAAATTTCAAATTTGAATTTTAAACAATTTTAATCATCATGTGTAATAATATGTAATTTCAAAAATTTCAAATTTTTAATTACATATTTTTAAACATGATTTAAAATTAAATCTCAAATTTAAAAATCAAAATTTTCGAATTTTGGACAGCCGCACCGCCGCCTGTGAAGGCGGCAGCCGCCGTGGGCAGCCACCAACCCCGGAGGGGCTGGCAGCCCACGGCCGCCCCTTGTGCAGCCTGCCGGGCTGCAGGCCAAGCCTGCAGCACCAGGCTGCACGCCCAGACTGGGCGCAGCAGCCGGCAGGCTGCAGGCAGCGCCTGCAGCCAGAGGCTGCACGCCCAGCCTGCGGCCAGCCTTGGGCAGGCCACGGCCACCCCTGGCTGCAGGCAGAGCCTGCGGCCGTGGGTGGTGTGGGCCTGTACAGGGGCTGCCGCAGCCCCATCCTGCCCGAGGGCAGGGGCTGCAGCCCCACCAAGGTTTGTCGGCCTATCCCGAGGGGTTGTGTCTCGATTTTCGTGCCATATTCCAATTTATCTTTTAGGATCTCCAAAAATTAATTTGAATCCCAATTAAATTGAAATTTTCCACACAATCAAAATTTCAACCTTTAAATTAAATTTAACTTTTGGGAAAAATAAATTACGGTCTTCAATCTTCAATCTCCTCCAAGAATAATTACATAAAAAATTCCTATACCGTTTCCGGTGTACAAAATTCTATCCATAAAAATTCTAAGAGACAAAAATTAAAATCCATGGGAAAATTACAGTGTTAATAAACTGCTCCCATGGTTACATAAAAATTCCTAGATACAATTTTTCTAAATTCTAAGGAACCATAACGGGTATAAACAAGCATGCTTATAATAATTCAAAAAATTAAAATAACCACATACTTTATACATAATACATGATAACAACATAAAGGAACCCTAGAATGCCACTCTCTAAATATCAAATCCATACATAAATAAAAAGACTAAGTAATTGTCTAATTTATGTACATGGCATAGTCATGAGATGGCTCTGATACCAATTGTAGGAAAATAAACCGGTAAAAACGTATCAGAGTGGCGCAGCGGAACAATAAAAATTTTTAGATCGTTAAATATCTCATGATGCCATATACAATAAATCAACAACAATTAAAACTCATACCTCAAGGACGCCAATGAACAGGAGGAGAGTGACCGGAGGCTTCAACCAACTAGCCTTCTCTACTATTCTCCAATTCCCGAATGGCTGAGTGTGTGGGCACTCTGAACCTCAATCGGTATGCTAGCACTGCTAGTCTTCTTCCGACTACCCAGATCTCTAAAGAACTTTATTGTCACGATGAGCTGTGCAACAATAAGCCTGCTCACCTGAGAGTCTGTGGTCTGAGAGAACTGGAGTGGCAGGACCTCTATTTATAGACCTGCATGAGGTGAATCTCTGAATTTGAATTGGATTAGGAAAAGATATTTTCCCTTATCCAAACCCATAAAATCTGAATTTTTCCAAGGGAGAATCTCCACAATTAAATTCGGTTTTCCTAGGACAAATCCAATCCAAATCTCAACAAGATTTTAACTAGAATTTTATCTCCCTTTTTCAACCAAAAAATCCAAAATCTTTAGGAGAAAATCTTCTCCAAATTTTCGGCCACTTTTAGGATAAGGAAGAATCAAAATTCCACTAGGATTTTTCAAGCTAAATCTCATCTCAACCTTATCCAAAAATAACCGAATTTCCTAGGATTTAGGCTCCAAAATTTCGACCACTTTTAGGGAGTAGAGAGAATCCAAATTCAACTAGGATTGAAGCTTGAATTTACCCTTGAATCTTATCCACAAAAACCGAATTTTCCATTGAGGATTATCCTCGAAAAATTCGCCCACTTTTGTTGGGATTTGGATTCAAAATTCAAGTAGGATTCTAACAAGATTATCCTCTCCAAATCCAACTAAAATTCGAATTTCAAACCTTGTGGATTTTCCACAACAAATTCGAATTCTACTTGGACTGTGATTCAAAATTTGAATTTCAAATTTCAAATTCAAATTTCAAATTCAAATTTCTAATTTCAAATTTCAAATTTCAAATTTCAAATTTAAATTTCAAATTCAAATTTCAAATTCGAATTTTCAAATTCAAATTTCAAATTCAAATTTCAAATTCAAAATTCAAATTTCAAATTTCAAAATTCAAAATTCAAATTTCAAAATTCAAATTTCAAATTCCACAAAACGGTTGTGTTTCATATTCTTGTTCTCATGGATAATTTTCTACAACTCCAATCCAATCTCAAATAAAATCATGGCAACTTTATTTGGAGTTCGAATAATTGTGTACTCTATTATCCAAAACAAAGTCTGAATCCAACCGGAGAGAATCTTGTCTACCATCCTAATCCTGTGTCATCACCATCCATGCATAATAAACTAGCCTATAGCATGCATAAATCAATTTACATAATTATTTCTAATAACAAATTGAGGAATCAACGGAACAAAACCACTACCAAAATCGTTCCCGTCGGCGGTCGGGTGAACCGTTCGATCTCGATCGCACAATTTTGAATCATCGTTCTTCACTTTTGAAACTCCGGTTTGCAAGTCCGATGCAGCGGATGTGTCCGGAACGTCGAAAATAGGCCAACAGGCCATTCTTCAATTTTCGGTCTCCAGGTCGCCGTTTACCGGCGTTGACCACGGTGGCGATGGGAGTGGCGACCACCATCTTGAAGAGCTCGACGAGAGGAACCCATTGGTGGTGTCAATTTCACCAATCGAGCCTCCTATCACCGGAAATCGGCCCTTGAAAATTCGACGACGGCGGTGGTGTTGGATCTTCATTTTCTGGCGTTGTTGCCCAAAATTGATTTGGGACTTTTGATCTACATGTTGTTCTGAGCATTTTGATACCAACCTTGCAACTCAACTCCGCCGGAATAGCGAGATTCAACGACGACGATGGTGACGGCGACGGCGAACCTTGGGCGGCACGATCCGGCGGCTGTTGACGTGAAATGAAGCCTGAGTTTTGTTCTACTCTTCACCACGAATCCATTGGGACTGGAATCGTGGCATTTGGACGTCGGACGGCGAAGAAATCACGGTTTGAAAAATTCGACCACCGGCGGCTTTAGGCGACGCGTGCGGCATTCTCCGACGTCGGTTCCATCGACTCGGCACACCGTTGGACTCAGCTCGTCGAGAGCTTTCCAATGGTGCCAGCGTTGTCGAAAACGGAGGCCGGATTCGATGGTCGGTCACTGTTCATCTTCGTGTGGTGTGGGGAGGGAGAAAATGAGATTTGAAAAAATATGGGGGCTATTTTTCTAGAATCCCCAAAATTTCGTCCTTTATACTAATTTTTTGAAAAATTTTAAGATAGGCTATACTGACTAATTTGGGCGTGTTAAAATCAAATATATCAGTTTTATCTTCATCCGAGGTCGTCTCGACCAGTTTCCCGATACTGCATGGTTCCCGGTCAAAAATTACTTTTTGTGCTCAAATGACTAATTTGAGCATTCTAATTCCAAATATATCAATTTTATATCAAGAAAAGGTCATCTTGACCAATTTCTTGATACTGTGGTTAGGCCTACACTGTGCACGCATAACGAGGTGTTTTCGTGTAAAATTTCAAACACAGTCTCCCTTTACTAATTTGGACGTGCTGATTTCAAATTTATCAGTTTTACATCCATCTGAAGTCTTCTAGACCAGTTTTCGGGATCTGTATGACCCCGTCTCGAAAAACGTGTCAGGTGTCCGATTGGCTAATTTGGGCGTCCTGAGTCTAAATATATCAGTTTCGGGACGAGAAAAGGTCATCTTGACTCTCATCCCGATACTGCGTATCTTTTAAACAAAATCTACATTTTATGCTCAATTGACCAGATTGAGCCTGCTGACTATTAATATGTCAGTTTTGTGCCAGATTAAGGCCGTCTTGGCCACTAACCTGACACTGCGTTTCTCACTATTCACTAATCACTGTTCATTATTCACTATCTGACTGACTAATCTGAGCGTTCTGACTCTGATTTTGTCAGTCTCTGGGCGAGAAGAGGTCATCTAGACCACTTTTTCGATACTGTGCATCTATTAGGGCAATTATCACTGCTGCGCTCGGATGACCAATCTGAGCGTACTGACGACTAGCTCATCAGTTCTGTATCATGAAATGGTCGTCTAGACCGGTTTCTTGATATTGCGTGTCTCAACGCATACTCACATAATAGGGTGGACTGATTTCACTATCGATTACACCTTTCACTGCATGAATAGTAATTAAACGTTACTATTCCTGTTTAATTCATTCAACTGAAAAGCACACTGTGCTTATTAACTTAATTACATCATTACATAGTAATTAAGTTTCATAATTCATGAGAGTCATTACAGTGGCTCTCGGCTTATTACACAGCCTTCTACACGGACTCTTACACGTGCGTGTGCAACGCAACACGGGCGTGTACATTTCAGACACGGGCATGTACTAGTTGAGACTACTCAACACGGCCATGTCTTTGAAATACCTTCATCTATCTGAGCGGTACACAGCCTCTTACACGATCGTGTACTTGACCGTGTTTCTTAAATTTGCACTAAAAGACATTAAATTATGTCCATTTTATTCCTTAACGACTTATTACATGGTAAGTAGGTGCCATAAAAATGGTGGTCATTACAGGGACTAGAGGATATTCTTCTGTATCCTCATTGTCATCTGGATCATCTGAATCGTCACCACCCCTAGGCAATGTTCCCTGTCCTGAGTCATCACCTCTTCGTGGTCTAGACGATCCAGCCTCATGATCATTCATCACTCTTCTTGGCCCAAAGATGCGTGCCAACATCTCATCTTGTCCCAGTGTCTCTCGTCGACTCTGCGTCAGATGCTCAATCAGAATCTGTAATGACCGCCATTTTCATGACACCTACTTACCATGTAATAAGTCATTAAGGAATAAAATGGACATAATTTAATGTCTTTTAGTGCAAATTTAAGAAACACGGTCAAGTACACGATCGTGTAAGAGGCTGTGTACCGCTCAGATAGATGAAGGTATTTCAAAGACATGGCCGTGTTGAGTAGTCTCAACTAGTACATGCCCGTGTCTCAAATGTACATGCCCGTGTTGCGTTGCACACACACGTGTAAGAGTCCGTGTAGAAGGCTATGTAATGATCCGAGAGCCACTGTAATGACTCTCATGAATTATGAAACTTAATTACTATGTAATGATGTAATTAAGTTAATAAACACAGTGTGCTTTTCAGTTGAATGAATTAAATGGGAATAGTAACGTTTAATTACTATTCATGCAGTGAAAGGGGCAACCGACAGTGAAATCGGTCCACCCTATTATGTGAGTATGCGTTGAGACACGCAATATCAAGAAACCGGTCTAGACGACCATTTCATGATACAGAACTGATGAGCTAGTCATCAGTACGCTCAGACTGGTCATCTGAGCGCAGCAGTGATAATTGCCCTAATAGATGTACAGTATCGAGAAAAGCGGTCTAGATGACCTCTTCTCGCCCAAAGACTGACAAAATCAAAGTCAGAGCGCTCAGATTAGTCAGTCAGATAGTGAATAGTGATTAGTGAATAGTGAGAAATGCAGTGTCAGGTTAGTGGCCAAGACGACCTTAATCTGGCATAAAATTGACATATTAATAGTCAGCAGGCTCAATCTGGTCAATTGAGCACAAAATGTAGATTTTGTTTAAAAGATACGCAGTATCGGGATGAGGGTCAAGACGACCTTTTCTCACCCCGAAACTGATATATTTAGACTCAGGACGCCCAAATTAGTCAATCGGGTACCTGACACGTTTTTCGAGATGAGGTCATACAGATCTCGAAAACTGGTCTAGAAGACCGCAGATGGACGTAAAACTGATAAATTTGAAATCAGCACGTCCAAATTAGTCAAGAGAGACTGTGTTTGAAATTTCACGCGAAAATGCCTCGTTATGCGTGCGTAGTGTCAACACAGTGTAGGCCTAACCACAGTATCAAGAAATTGGTCAAGATGACCTTTTCTTGATATAAAACTGACATATTTGGGTTCAGCACGCCCAAATTAGTCAGTATAGCCTATCTTAAAATTTTTCAAAAAATTAGTATAAAGGGGTCGAAATTTTTAGATTTTGTAAAAAGGGCCCCCATTATTTTTTTTTCCTATCTTTTTCTGCCCACACCACCCGTAGGTGAACAGTAACCATCAGTCGAATCCGACCTCCGTTTTCGACACCGCTGGCACCATTGGAAAGCTCTCGACGAGCTGATTCCAACGATGGGCCGAGTCGACCGAACCGAAGCCGGAGCACGCCGCACGCGCCGCCCAAAGCCGTCGGCGGCCGAATTTTTCAAACCGCCATATCTCCGCCGTCCGACATCCAAATGCCACGATTCTGGTCCCAATGGATTCGTGGTGAAGAGTAGAACAAAACCCAGGCTTCATTTCACGTCAACAGCCGCCGGATCGCGCCGCCCAAGGTTCGCCGTCGCCGTCACCGTCGCCATCGCCGCCGTCGAATCTCGCTATTCCGGCGGAGTTGAGTTGCAAGGTCGGTATCAAAATGCTCAGAACAGCACGTAGATCAAAAGCCCCAAATCAATTTTGGGCAACAACGTCGGAAAATGAAGATCCAACACCGCCGCAGTCGTCGACTTTTCGAGGGCCGATTTCCGGTGATAGGAGCCTCGATTGGTGAAATTGACACCACCAATGGGTTCCTCTCATCGAGCTCTTCAAGATGGTGGTCGCCACTCCCATCGCCGCCGTGGTCAACGCCGATCAACGTCGGTCAACGATTTTGGTCAACGAAAATTGAAGAATGGCCCGTTGGCCTATTTTCGACGTTCCGGACACATCCGCGGCATCGGAATTGCAAACCGAAGTTTCAAAAGTGAAGAACGCCGATTCAAAGATTGTGCGGTCGAGACCGAACGGTTCGTCCGACCGCCGACGGGAACGATTTTGGTAGTGGTTTTGATCCCTTGATTCCTCAATTTATTATTAGAAATAATTATGTATAAATTATGGTTTACTGACTTGAGGAATTGTAAGAAAAAGGGATGAAATGTCGAAAAAGAGAATGTAAGGAAATGTGAATATTTTTACGTAAAAAGCGGAGCTTTTATGTAAAAATTAGGCCTCTGGTTTAGTACGTGGCAGGTTAGAATAGGTTAGATGGTTTTGAGGCGTTTCCTAAACGCCGGAAACCCAAAAATTAAGCGGAAATGTTGCCGAAATTTCTAAAACGGCACAAAGGGGTATTTTAGGAAACGAGGGGTGAAAATGTGATCGGGATGGGAACCCGAGCCCCCTCGATGACCTAGGTCCAGGAAAGAAGGACGGACATTTACAAGATTAGTGAACCGCCCAATTAGAAATTTCGTAATATAAGAAAATGACCCCTATGTTAGAATAGTACCACCCGAGGGACGGGTGTGATCTAAGTATAAAATTTGGGGCGATTACATCGGTAACGGTAATCCGACAGGCTAAATGGTCATACGAGAGGTATTCAGTTAGTTGACTGGTCGGTTAGCCAGTCAAGGACCAAGTCGGAATGGGATAGTGAGAGACAGTGATTAATTTGTCAAGTAGACAAATTAATCAAGCACGATTAAAAATTAGATATCAAATTTCCCAAAGTAGAGCAGTTGGGTACCGATAGGCATCGGTACCACACAACGATAAGGTTATTAGTTCCTAACGATGGAGTGACCTAAGAGCGATGTTAATTAATTTATTGGGTAAATAAATTAATTAACAATGATTAGAAAATCAAATTCTTAAGAAGAGGGCAATTAGTACCGACAAGGATCGGTATCACTAACGATAGAGTTTTTTATTAGTCACTAATGACCACGGTGACCTAAGAGTGAATGTTAATGTAATGCATTATGATTACAGGGAGGTACCTGTATTGTGACGAAGGCGAGAGTATAAACTGTCTGCTGACAGGTAAGTACAACTCCGCCTACAGCATGGATAAAATGAATTTAAAATGATGCTTTTCCAGTACTTTAAGTATGTATCTTGCACACGATGCTGCACAGCATACAAAAGAGCATATAGTTTCACAATCGAGTAGATTGATGAAAGAACAAGTTAGAAGCCATAGATCCCTACCGCGTAGGATTGGAGACAGCTTAGAGAAGCTTATGGCTAGAACAGTTAAATAAGATGGAAATAAATAGGTGTGTCGTACCGGCTCCTTCAGTCGAAGGGGTTTCCAGTTAAAGAAAATTAAGGCCAAAAGTTGAGCATCAGTTGATGGCTCATCGGCATTAGTTGACCTCGGGTGTTACCGTTGGTCTGCGCACACACGGTACTGACACATGGACCCTAAATAGACAAGAAAAGAAAAGAGAAGTTTGAAGCATAAATGAACATAACCGGACCATGCATTAGTTATAGTTCGCTATGCTTTCTTTTTCAGTAGAGTGCATACAGTACACGATGCTTCTGTCATGCATAAAGTATGTGAAGTTTTATATTCAGTGTTATGACATGTTATGTGATGACATGATATGTGATATGCTTATATGGTATGTGATTTATTAAGTTATATATGTCATGCTTATGATTTTAAGTATGTACTATGTTCTAAACATGTTTTGCGGTTAACATGTTGTACTTACTGGGCGTAAAGCTCACAGAATGTGTTCATGCTGTAGGTAAGCTTCCTATAGCGCATACACCAAGGGACGATGATGGCGGCGGAGGTGGATGTGAGGATGAGGTTATAGATACACCGCGAGTATTCTTCTGCCCAGTATGAGTAAATAGTATTTTGAACGGTGACAGTTAAACAGTATTTTGAATAGTAAAGATTAATTGGTATTTTGGAACAGTAAACAGTATATGTATGAATAGTATATTTAAATAGTGTCTGGTGAATATTAATTAGATAAACAAGTATATAAGTGTGTATGTATATTTGAAATCCTTATGTTTTTCAAATTCCGCATTTTAATAGTATACGTATGTGAATAGTAAATACGTACGCGTATATTAAAAAAAAAAATCCCTTTAAATTTATGGTATTAAAGAAGCAAGTTTAAGTATCGGTTTTGTAAAGAGGAAGTATAAGTAAAAGCTAAAGAAGTAAGTAATAATAGTTTTCAGTGACAGTCCGGGCCGCTGAGGGCACGGGGCGTCACAGTTGGTATCAGAGAGGTTTCCTGCCATCCTACCTCACATCGCCGCATGCCTGCCTCATCTGTCTAATTAAGTTAGTTTTATTTTTAGTCGGTAAATGTTTATCTATTGAAGATAACATTTTATAGTAATGAAACGACGAAATTTATGATGGCGAGGATAAGATGAAAAGATGCTGAGATCATTATACGAAAAATCATGACCGTGCAGTGCTAGAGAATCGCTCAGAGAAAGAACATGGATTGCTGCTCAAGTTGTACCGATCTTCAGGGCTAGTTGTCCACTAAGTTTTGAATGGCAAATAGTACTCCTGCACTCCATGAGAATGTCCGGACTGGTTTCGCGTTATCAAAGTGATTCCCCGATTGTACGCCATTGATCAGGATAACTGAGTCCTGTTGGCTGTTGATATCTCTCAGGAAGATACTCTCGTGTGTATCGGGATCCTTATGACCAGGATGAGCTCTTAACTGTGTCGAGTTTCGCCATACCACGATCGCGCCAATCTCTGAGAGGAGTCCAGCATCAGCCTCAGTTTTTCTTTATGGTCAAGCGGGGAGTGAAACTGCCTAAGTTCCCTAGAGTTATGGATATACGAGAATTTGTTCATCGGACTGAAAGACTGCAGCTGATGTCCGGTGATACAGTTCTAACGTATACTGTTCACTACAAGGAACCGAAATGGACTTCTACAATACATGCCGAGACAAAAGTGGATTAAGACAGGAGAAGACCTAAAGAGAGAAAGAGATATTGCCAAACAGAATTAGAAGAGCGATCAAGCAGGACTAGCAAGCCTTATCAAGGAGATAGTGAACGCTGAGAGAAGAGTGCTCAACCCCGGGAACCCTACACAAGCCCAAGGCATTATAGCAGCCGCCATTATGGAGGGTGACCCGGTAGAACCCGCACCCCAACTGGCCGATGAAGAGTTCATGGCCGAGCACTAGCCAGAAGTACACAAGGGCGATAGGGAGCCGATGGAGAACCCCGAACTAGCCCGTATGTCTCCCGAACACCCCATGAAGGAGGAAGATAACGAGACTCTTTCCGATGCCCATCCCGATGATGAGGGAGAGGAGATCCCCGACCGCTTTAGTAATGACAAATAGATGGGGATGTACGAACCCCAAGTCATCATAGCCAGGGATGACGAGGTCAGTTTCGACTGAGAAGAAGAGGAGAACCCAGAGGAGTACTCACTCAGTGATAGTGACGATGAGGAGATGCCTGATACTGAATCAAGATTGTCCTTCCAATAGTAGTAACCCTTCTGCGGGAATGTTAGTTATGAAAAAAATATAAAGGGAAGCAGTAGCTCTCCCCCGTCAGTTGTAGCATAATGTACTTGTTGGGATCGTATAAGGGAAGTGTGTGTCACTCCCACTGAACTAAAATCTTGAATATATGTATATATATTATTTGAAATATATTATGAGATAAGTAGTAAAGCTTTGCCCTAGGGGTCAGATATAAATTTTTTCCACAGTGTGAGTATGATATGACAGAAAGTGCAGGATGAATCCTAGCACTCAGACGATGTCCCAATACAATGCGGCAATTGTATTGAACATCACAGTATGAGAGAAAAAAAAGATGGATATAGTGTGTATATTTATATCCATAATGTTTAAGTAAGATTGTCAAGTAAGAAAGAAAATGATATGTGATACGAGTCCCAAGTATAGAATTTAAGGGACATATTTTCCTTTCCCGCTGTACGATAGGGTTACATAGGAAAACATGGCAAGAATGAGAGCTTAGTTAAATCCAGTATCCCGAGAGGATGAGCTGATAGCGCAGATCGCAGCCATGCGAGAGATGATGGAGAACTAGCAACCGGAGCTAAACCAGCTTAGGGAACAGCTGGGCTAACAACCCCAGGCACCACAGTCAGTAAAGATGCTAGCACAGGAGGCTCTAGCAGCCCCAGAAACTCTAAGGGAACAAGCAGTTCCTCCAGCTCAGGAAGCACTAGCACCCATAGTAATGGCTACTCTCATAGCAGCAATTGTTTTTTTTGCCAATCCCTAAGGAAGGCGACTTGTATGAGAGATTCTGACGCATGAAAGCGTTAGAATTCTTAGGAATCACCAACCCTATAGAGGCCAATGACTGGCTAACGGATATCCAAGTAATCTTGGATTTTATAGGGCTAACAGATAGAGAGAAAGTGATGTGCGCATCCTTCACCCTGCGCAATGAGGTGCGTTAGTGGTGGAAGATGGTAACCATTAGGAGGAACATCAGAGAGATGAGCTGGAACGATTTCATTGAGGAATTCAAGGAGATGTACTTCAACAAGAAAGCACTAGTAGCGCAGTAAGACGAGTTCGACAACCTGCACCAAGGTAGTATGACTGTTATGGAGGCAGTCAAGAAATTTGAGTAGTTGGTTCAACTTTGTCCAGATTTGGTACCGACCAAAAGGAGAGATTCAGACGAATGCTGAAGATGTTCAGAACGGAAATCACAGTTTAGGTCTGTCGCAGAAGCCACGGACCAGCGACACTAGCAGAATGTGTCAGCAAGACTATCTGAGCTGAGTACTGATCGGTTCATGATAAGGAGCAAAAGGCGTAGAATTTTAAGGCATGAAAGGAGGAGAAAATGCAAGCCGAGCAGGCTCAGGAGAAGCAGAACCCCGAGTCACAATACAGAGGGCAGAACATGGGAACCGACTAGAATAGTAGGCATTCCCATAACAACAACAAGAGAAAAGGGGAATTAAGGCAATCAAGATTCACAGAAGAATTTCCCCAGAAAAGAGATGACCAGGAAGGAATGACAGCCAATACCCGACGTGCACGAGATGTGGAAAGAGGCACCCAGGAGAATGCAAGCAGAGAGCAAGTGGTTGTTTCATCTGTGGCAAGGAAGGCCACTATGCCAAAAAAAAAAATTGCCACTCCAACCTGCAGAATCGACAGAATCAACCCCGCACTGGGAATAATCAACTTCACACCAACCAGACCAGGATCGAAGACCCTTTAATCACACAAGGTATACTGAAAGCTTCAGACAGCTAAGGGAGAATCTATGCTTACACGGGGAGTGACATTGAAGCTGTAACTTCTACAATGGTGACAGGCCTGCTTTCTATCGCCAACTTTGATGTGTTAGTTCTACTTGATTCTGGAGCTACCCATTCGTTGCATCATCAGATTCTGCTAAAAAGCTTAGGACACAACGTTGTCATAAACTGTTGAAGGCAGAAAATCGTTTTCGAACCAATCGGATGTGAAAAGTTCATCTATAAGGGTTTGTTGCCAGAGTAACCAAAGACGATGATATCAGCAGTGAAGGCTCGCGAGATGCTATCCAGTGGATGCATGGAATTCCTAATACATGTAGCAGATAAGACTCGAAGAATAGAGATAGGATCCGAGAACGTGTCGATAGTTAGAGAATTCGTGGAGATATTTCCAGAAGATCTTGCAGGACTCCAACCAGAGCGCGGGATCTCGTTCGAGACTGAACGTCTACTAGAATCAGCCCCATCTTTGAGGCCCCCTACGGAATAGGCCCTGTAGAGCTAAAGGAGCTCCAAGCCTAGCTAAAGGACTAAATAGATAAGGGATTCATTCGACAGAGCTATTCACCCTGGAGAGCACCCATACCATTCGTGAAGAAGAAAGATGGACCACTGAGAATGTGCATCGACTACAGAGAGTTGAACAGGATTACGATTAAGAACAAGCATCTGTTGCCGCGAGTTGACGATCTATTTGATTAGCTCTGAGATGCTGCAATGTCCTCGAAGATCGATCTACATTCAGGGTACCATCAACTACGAATCAGGAAAGAAGATGTACCCAAAACAGCCTTTCAAACGCGGTACGGACATTACGAGTTTCTGTTCATGTCACTCAGATTAACGGACGCACCAGTAACTTTCATGAACCGGATGAACCGCATGTTCAAGAACTATTTAGATAAGTTTGTCATTGTGCTCATCGATGACATACTTATACACTCTAAGACGAAGGAAGAGCACGAAGAGCACTTAATTATCATTTTGCACATGCAACAGGACCATCAGTTATACACCAAGTTCTCCAAGTACGAGTTTTGGCTGGAGAGGGTCCATTTCCTAGGCTACGTAGACCCCAAGGAAGGAGTATCTGTGGACCTGGCGAAAATTGATGCAGTTAGCACGTGGCCAGCTCAGAGGAACGTAACGGGAATTCGCTGTTTCTTTAAACTAACAGGATGTTACCTACACTTAGTCGAAGGCTACTCAAAGTTAGCTGCTTCGCTCACAGCGCTCACCAAAAAGGGAAAGAGGTATAAGTGAATCGACAAGTGTGAGGAAAGCTTTCAAGAGCTGAAATGAAGACTCATAAGCACTCCAATACTGACCATTTCAAATGTTGGTCAGGGAAGCTTTGTGATTTAAGCGCCGCATCTAAAACCAAGTTGGAAACTGTGTTGATGCAGAGTGGTAGAGTAGTCGCGTATACTTCACGACAACTCAAAAATCCTGAGAAGAGCTACCCAACGCGTGATCTGGAGCTAGTAGCGATAGTTTTTACGATAAAAGCATGGAGGCACTACCTGTACGGAGTCACGTGCGAGATTTACAACGATCACTAGAGCCTCAAATATATCTTCACGCAGAAAGAGCTCAACATGAGGCAGCGTAGATGGCTAGAGTTGGTAAGGATTACGACCGTGAGATCTTATACCATCCGGGGAAAGCCAATAAGGTGGCCGATGCGTAGAGTCAGAAGTATTTTACTACGCTTATGGCTATCAGTGCCTTGTCAGGATCACTACAAGGGAGCTATGCAGCAGCGAGATCAAGATTTTTACAGAGAGGTTGTTTGACATGACCCTCCAATCGACGCTCCAAGAAGAGATCAAGATCGGTCAAGGTTTCGAATTGTCCCTGAACAAGCTCAAAAAGGAGGCTACAGAGGACCAAAGTTCAGAGTTTAAGATCCTTAAGGATGACGTACTCTACTACGGAGATAGAGTGTGTGTTCTGAAAGATGAAGAACTCAGGAAGCGAATCCTTTTGGAACCTTACGAGACGTCATATTCCGTACATCCGATGGCGAATAAGATGTACAAGTACCTGAAAGAAAGCTTTTGGTGGCTTAGAATGAAGAATGACATTGTCGAGTTCGTCGCCAGATACCTTACGTGCCAGAAGGTTAAGGCAGAACACCAGCGCCCAGCAGGATAATCGTAGAAAATTAAGCTACCCGAGTGGAAATAGGACCAGATTACGATGAATTTCATAGTCGGACTGCCGAAGACGTCAAACGATAATGATGCAATCTGGGTGATTGTAGATAGACTGACGAAATCAGCTAAATTTTTAGCAATGAAAGTTAGCTACTCGATGGAATGACTAGTAGAAATCTATGCGGCACAGTTCGTGAAACGGCACGGAGTACCAGAGTCGATCGTCTCAGATTGTAGTGGACGTTTTACCTCCAGATTTTGGCGAAGTGTTCAAGTTACATTACGGTCCAAGTGAGAGTTCAACATAGCATTTCATCCTCAGACCGATAGTTAGTCTGAGAGGACCATACAGATGTTAGAGGACATGTTGAGACCTGCGTCCTAGACTTCAAAGGAAATTGGGATCAGAAGCTGCTATTGAGCGAGTTCTCGTACAACAACAACTACCATTCCTCGATAGGATTGGCACTGTACGAGACACTTTATGGAAGGAAATGTAAATCTCTGGCTCATTAGTACAAGTTTGGAGAGAAACGACTAGTTAGCTCAAACATCATCAAGAATACCATGGCAGACATGAAGCTGATACGAGAAACGTTAGATACAGCGCATAGTCGACTGAAAAATTTTGACGATAAGCGCTATAGACCCCTCGAGTTTCAAGTAGGAGACTCGGTTTTTTTTTCAAGGTGACACCCATGAAAGGGGTGATGCGCATTGAAAAGAAAGGAAAGCTCAGTCCTAGGTACATAGGACCCTTGAGATAATAGAGAAAGTCGGGAAGGTGGCTTATAGACTAACGCTTCCTCCCGAGTTAGCTATAGTGCACAACATCTTTCGCGTCTTGATGCTGAAGAAGTACGTGCCAAACAACTCCCATGTTCTTAGCCAAGAATCCGTTGTAGTATACGCTGATCCGATGTACGAGGAGAGACCCGTGCAGATCCTAGTCAGAGAGAAGAAGGTACTTAGGAATAAAGTATACCGCTAGTAAAAGTGTTGTGGTGGAACCATCGTGTTGAGGAAGCCACATGAGAATGGGAAGAAGACATAAGAAGAGACGTCCCAGAATTATTCTAATTTTCGAGGATGAAAATTTTGTAAGGGGGGTAGGCTGTAATGACTGCCATTTTCATGACACCTACTTACCATGTAATAAGTCATTAAGGAATAAAATGGACATAATTTAATGTCTTTTAGTGCAAATTTAAGAAACACGGTCAAGTACACGATCGTGTAAGAGGCTGTGTACCGCTCAGATAGATGAAGGTATTTCAAAGACATGGCCGTGTTGAGTAGTCTCAACTAGTACATGCCCGTGTCTGAAATGTACATGCCCATGTTGCGTTGCACACGCACGTGTAAGAGTCCGTGTAGAAGGCTGTGTAATGATCCGAGAGCCACTGTAATGACTCTCATGAATTATGAAACTTAATTACTATGTAATGATGTAATTAAGTTAATAAACACAGTGTGCTTTTCAGTTGAATGAATTAAATGGGAATAGTAACGTTTAATTACTATTCATGCAGTGAAAGGGGCAACCGACAGTGAAATCGGTCCACCCTATTATGTGAGTATGCGTTGAGACACGCAATATCAAGAAACCGGTCTAGACGACCGTTTCATGATACAGAACTGATGAGCTAGTCATCAGTACGCTCAGACTGGTCATCTGAGCGCAGCAGTGATAATTGCCCTAATAGATGTACAGTATCGAGAAAAGCGGTCTAGATGACCTCTTCTCGCCCAAAGACTGACAAAATCAAAGTCAGAGCGCTCAGATTAGTCAGTCAGATAGTGAATAGTGATTAGTGAATAGTGAGAAATGCAGTGTCAGGTTAGTGGCCAAGACGACCTTAATCTGGCATAAAATTGAAATATTAATAGTCAGCAGGCTCAATCTGGTCAATTGAGCACAAAATGTAGATTTTGTTTAAAAGATACGCAGTATCGGGATGAGGGTCAAGACGACATTTTCTCACCCCGAAACTGATATATTTAGACTCAGGGCGCCCAAATTAGTCAATCGGGTACCTGACACGTTTTTCGAGACGGGGTCATACAGATCTCGAAAACTGGTCTAGAAGATCGCAGATGGACGTAAAACTGATAAATTTGAAATCAGCACGTCTAAATTAGTCAAGAGAGACTGTGTTTGAAATTTCACACGAAAAAACCTCGTTATGCGTGCGTAGTGTCAACACAGTGTAGGCCTAACCACAGTATCAAGAAATTGGTCAAGATGACCTTTTCTTGATATAAAACTGATATATTTGGGTTCAGCACGCCCAAATTAGTCAGTATAGCCTATCTTAAAATTTTTCAAAAAATTAGTATAAAGGGATCGAAATTTTTAGATTTTGTAAAAAGGGTCCCCATTATTTTTTTTTCCTATCTTTTTCTCCCCACACCACCCGTAGGTGAACAGTAACCATCAGTCGAATCCGACCTCCGTTTTCGACACCGCCGGCACCATTGGAAAGCTCTCGACGAGCTGATTCCAACGGTGGGCCGAGTCGACCGAACCGACGCCGGAGCACGCCGCACGCGCCGCCCAAAGCCGCCGGTGGCCGAATTTTTCAAACCGCCGTATCTCCACCGTCCGACGTCCAAATGCCACGATTCCGGTCCCAATGGATTCGTGGTAAAGAGTAGAACAAAACCCAGGCTTCATTTCACGTCAACAGCAGCCGGATCGCGCCACCCAAGGTTCGCCGTCGCCGTCACCGTCGCCATCGCCGCCGTCGAATCTCGCTATTCCGGCGAAGTTGAGTTGCAAGGTCGGTATCAAAATGCTCAGAACAGCACGTAGATCAAAAGCCCCAAATCAATTTTGGGCAACAACGCCGGAAAATGAAGATCCAACACCGCCGCCGTCGTCGACTTTTCGAGGGTCGATTTCCGGTGATAGGAGCCTCGATTGGTGAAATTGACACCACCAATGGGTTCCTCTCGTCGAGCTCTTCAAGATGGTGGTCACCACTCCCATCACCGCCGTGCTCAACGCCAGTCAACGGCGACCCGGAGACCGAAAATTGAAGAATGGCCCGTTGGCCTATTTTCGACGTTCCGGACACATCCGCGGCATCGGAATTGCAAACCGAAGTTTCAAAAGTGAAGAATGCCGATTCAAAGATTGTGCGGTCGAGACCGAACGGTTCGTCCGACCGCCGACGGGAACGATTTTGGTAGTGGTTTTGATCCCTTGATTCCTCAATTTATTATTAGAAATAATTATGTATAAATTATGGTTTACTGACTTGAGGAATTGTAAGAAAAAGGGATGAAATGTCGAAAAAGAGAATGTAATGAAATGTGAATATTTTTACGTAAAAAGCGGAGCTTTTACGTAAAAATTAGGCCTCTGGTTTAGTACGTGGCAGGTTAGAATAGGTTAGATGGTTTTGAGGCGTTTCCTAAACGCCGGAAACCCAAAAATTAAGCGAAAATGCTGCCGAAATTTCTAAAACGGCACAAAGGGGTATTTTAGGAAACGAGGGGTGAAAATGTGATCGGGATGGGAACCCGAGCCCCCTCGATGACCTAGGTCCAGGAAAGAAGGACGGACGTTTACAAGATTAGTGAACCGCCCAATTAGAAATTTCGTAATGTAAGAAAACGACCCCTATGTCAGAATAGTACCACCCGAGGGACGGGTGTGATCTAAGTATAAAATTTGGGGCGATTACATCGGTAACGGTAATCCGACAGGCTAAATGGCCATACGAGAGGTATTCAGTCAGTTGACTGGTCGGTTAGCCAGTCAAGGACCAAGTCAGAATGGGATAGTGAGAGACAGTGATTAATTTGTCAAGTAGACAAATTAATCAAGCACGATTAAAAATTAGATATCAAATTTCCCAAAGTAGAGCATTTGGGTACCGATAGGCATCGGTACCACACAACGATAAGGTTATTAGTTCCTAACGATGAAGTGACCTAAGAGCGATGTTTATTAATTTATTGGGTAAATAAATTAATTAACAATGATTAGAAAATCAAATTCTTAAGAAGAGGGCAATTAGTACCGACAAGGATCGGTATCACTAACGATAGAGTTTTTTATTAGTCACTAATGACCACGGTGACCTAAGAGTGAATGTTAATGTAATGCATTATGATTACAGGGAGGTACCTGTATTGTGACGAAGGCGAGAGTATAAACTGTCTGCTGACAGGTAAGTACAACTCTGCCTACAGCATGGATAAAATGAATTTAAAATGATGCTTTTCCAGTACTTTAAGTATGTATCTTGCATACGATGCTGCACAGCATACATAAGAGCATATAGTTTCACAATCGAGTAGATTGATGAAAGAACAAGTTAGAAGCCATAGATCCCTACCGCGTAGGATTGGGGACAGCTTAGAGAAGCGTATGGCTAGAACAGTTAAACAAGATGGAAATAAATAGGTGTGTCGTACCGGCTCCTTCAGTCGAAGGGGTTTCCAGTTAAAGAAAGTTAAGGCCAAAAGCTGAGCATCAGTTGATGGCTCATCGGCATTAGTTGACCTCGGGCGTTACCGTTAGTCTGCGCGCACACGGTACTGACACATGGGCCCTAAATAGACAAGAAAAGAAAAGAGAAGTTTGAAGCATAAATGAACATAACCGAACCATGCATTAGTTATAGTTCGCTATGCTTTCTTTTTCAATAGAGTGCATACAGTACACGATGCTTCTGTCATGCATAAAGTATGTGAAGTTTTATATTCAGTGTTATGACATGTTATGTGATGACATGATATGTGAGCTGATATGTGATATGCTTATATGGTATGTGATTTATTAAGTGATACATGTCATGCTTATAATTTTAAGTATGTACTATGTTCTAAACATGTTTTGCGGTTAACATGTTGTACTTACTGGGCGTAAAGCTCACGGAATGTGTTCATGCTGTAGGTAAGCTTCCTATAGCGCAAACGCCAAGGGATGATGATGGCGGCGGAGGTGGATGTGAGGATGAGGTTATGGATACACCACGAGTATTCTTCGGCACAATATGAGTAAATAGTATTTTGAACGGTGTCAGTTAAACAGTATTTTGAATAGTAAAGATTAATTGGTATTTTGGAACAGTAAACAGTATATGTATGAATAGTATATTTAAATAGTGTCTGGTGAATATTAATCAGATAAACAAGTATATAAGTGTGTATGTATATTTGAAATCCTTATATTTTTCAAATTCCGCATTTTAATAGTATACGTATGTGAATAGTAAATACGTACCCGTATATTAAAAAAAAAATTCCTCTATATTTATGGTATTAAAGAAGCAAGTTTAAGTATCGGTTTTGTAAAGAGGAAGTATAAGTAAAAGCTAAAGAAGTAAGTAATAATAGTTTTCAGTGACGGTCCGGGCCGCTGAGGGCACGGGGTGTCACAGAATCTCCCTCTCGATTGTCCTGATCGTCACTACAAACTCTTAGAGCATAGGAGGAAATAGGTTAATCACCCTCTGTCTCAACTCCATGGGTAAACCTCTCCAGAATAGCTCACAACAGTTTGCTTTAGTGAGGTTGGGCAACGGACATCTCCTCCTAATGGTCTCCTCAAATCGTGCTACGTAAGACATAACTGTCTCAATAGACAACATGACCATCCTCTCAGTCTGGAGAATATAGTCCCTAACCTCATTAAATCCAAGGTACGCAGGTGTATCTGCCTCTCATGTCTCTGGAGGTGCTGGAGCAGGTGCCGGATCCCTAGGCGGAAACTGATCAGCCAATCGCTGACAGAACTTAGCCCAACTAATTCCTAAGAGAATCTCCTGGTCACAATACTCCCAGAATACTCGAGCGTCTCCCTGAAACATACTAATGGCCAATTGGATCCACATCTCTCGATCAATGTCGCATATTACCATAATCCTCTTTATGGCATGGAGCCAGTCCTTCGTCTCCATCGACTATCGTCCACCATCAAACATAGGGGGACTGCTAGCTCTGAACGCCTGTACTGCCCGGGCCGAAACTCTCACCCCGATATGTTGGTGTCCACCAACAACTGGAATATCCACTACTACAGGTAGATGAAGTATCGGTCGTGGCTGTACTACATCTATTGCCGCTGGTGCTGGTGCTGGAAGTCTCTCTGGCACCGGGGGTCTAATTACTGGTCGTTGGGAAATAGACGGCCTCACAATAGGTCTCGTCCATACCCGTAACACCCCTCTCGGTCGTGGTAGTGGTGGTCTCACATAAGGAGGTCTGGTCATCTTTCTACTTATAAGATAATTATTTTCATATAAGAAAATAATTAACTAAACTTAAGCAAACTACTTGCTTGGATAGTGGTGCAGGATGCGCGAAGTGTAAAATCAGGATATGGTCAACTCTGCTCTGATATACCAACTATGACAACAGTCGGTAATCTAAACTAGACCAACCATAAATCTGCTCTGATACCAACTGTGGCGGCCCGCCCCTCGTAGAGATCATACAATACTATTACAGTTAAGCTTTATTGCTAACTGCGATCGATTGTACTCTCGTGGGTCGCCAGCTAATCTATCTCTCTTTAATTCATGACGTTTTTGGGGAAATTTTTTTTTTTAACATCATGAAAAACATTATCCACTATTTACTTTGTCTACAAGTACAAAGTAATTTACATAATACAGTACTTTCGTAAAATATATAGTATTACAAAAGACTGTTTCTTTTTCCCTTCTCTTTTATCGCTCAGTGGAAAAACTCTGGCAAGACCATATCCCTCGTCCCCTATCCCATTTGACACACGCCATCCCGTCCGTCATCTAGTCAAACAAAGCTACTGAGCTAGTCGCTTACCTGCAACATAAGCAAAAATGGTGTGACGACCAGAGAATTTTAGCGGTGTGACCTAGTTTAATCTAGGGTTTTCTATGAGTTCTGTAAGAAAGAATGTAAAGAAACACTATGGTTGTAATTGACAAATTATAGTGTTAATAGAAATAAATAAATGTTTTGGAGGAAATTAAAATCTCCAAAAAATAAGTAGAGAATAAAGTATATGAGTAAGAAAGTGAATTCAGGCCCAAAACGCCCAAAAAGGAGTAGTTTCGGTATCTGAACAGTATAAAGATAAGAATATGGCAAGTCAAAATAAGAGCACAGTAAGAAAAGTACAAATATATGTATATAATAATTTGTACTATTTAAAGAGTGAAATAGATGTATTTGTATTATTTAGAATATATTAAAATGTTCTAACAATACTGACGAGTAAGAATTCAGTGTTGGAAAAATTCACTTAGTTGAAACGGGTGAAACGGTGCCAAAACCGGCATTGAACCCCTAACCGGAGCTCAAAAAGACGGTAAACTTCCGGGATTTATTTTGATCAAACGGAAGCAATTTAAATTGATCCGACTGCACAGAAGACCTCAGGAACACGCCGGGAAGATTTCAGGAAAATTTCGACTCGAACCGGTATCGGTCAAAAAGTAGTCGAATTAATGTGAATAGTGAAAGTCAAAGTCAACTTTCACTTTAGTAATTATGACATCATAAATCCATTTAAGAAATGGAAAGAAATTGGTGTTAGGTAGGATGAATGGCCATGATTCATTTGCTTTTTGATCCAAAGGCCAAGATTTGGCCAAAAATATGCCTTTTTAATTTTTGAAAAATGGAGAAAGAATTAGGTGGAAAGGTGTTGAAAATTGATTGGTTTAGAGCCAAATTAATTGGCTTTCTTCCATGCATAAGTCGGCCACTTTTGTATCAAAAGACCGAAGCCAATTTTCAAGCAAAACAAGAGAAAAATTTGCTAAGCTTTTTCTTCCATGGGAGTCGTGGGTGACCAAAGGAAAATCAATTAATTTCTTCAAGTTTTCTATACAAAAAGTGTGGCAAAACATCACTTGAAGATAAAGGAAGAAAGTGAACAAGGTAACTTCCCTTGGATTGAAAATTTTCATGGTTTTTCTTTAGGAAATCCGTGGGGTGAATAGTGAATTAAGATGGAAAAATTTTGGGTGTTTTTCATTAAGTTGATGTTGGGTTTTGTTAAGGGTGTAATGAGGAAGAAAACCATGCAATTGGTTTAAAGAAAAACCAATTTTTGGTTGGTTTTCCAAAGGAAAATCCGTGGGTTACCATTGGTAAGTAATGAGAAATTTGTGTGATTTATGTGTTAACATGCTTTTAACTTATGTTTTGTTAAGAATAAAGCATGAATTTCACTATGGAAATGTGATGATCAGGAAATATGCAGTATCAAGAAATTGGTTAAAATGACATTTTCTTGATATGAAACTGATATATTTAGACTCAGGATGCCCAAATTAGTCAATCAGGCACCTGACACGTTTTTCGAGACGGGATCACACAGATCCAGAAAACTGATCGAGATGACCTCGAATGAAGTTGAAACTGATAAATTTGGATTCAGCACGTCCAAATTAGTCAGTATAGCCTATTTGTATGCTCAAATTAGCTAATTGAGCAAAAAGGTAATTTTTGATCGAGAATTCACAGTACCGGAAACTGGTCAAGATGACTTCAGATGAAAATAAAACTGATATATTTGGATTCAGGACGTCCAAATTAGTCAGGATAGCCCATGTTGAAATTTTGGGCGAAGAAGTATATAAAGGGCAAAAAAATCAGAAATTTAAGAAATAAGCCCATAACTTTCTCTTATTTTCTCTTTCCACCCCTTACCCGAAAATGAACAGTAACCGACCATCGGAAACGGTGTCCGTTTTCGACACCGCCGGTGTCATCGGAAAGCTCTCACCGAGCTGAGTCCAACGGTGGGTCGACTCGACGGAACAGCCGCCGCACGCAGCCGCACGCGCCGCTCGAATGCCGCCGGAGCCGAGAAATTCGACCGGTGATATCTCCGCCGTCCGGCCACCGTTTGCCACGAAACTGGTCCCAAAAGTTTTGTGGTGAAGAGAGGAGCAAAACCCATGCCACCGATCGTCTCAACACCAGCGGAATCGCGCCGGCCAATCTTCGAAAAAGTCGGTGAAACGCCGCCGTGGAGCCACCGTCGAAACGCCCGATTCCGGCCGAGTTGAAGTGCGCCGTTGGTGCAGAAATGACCGCAGGGCTGAGGGGAACAAAAGCCCTCAACCAATTTTGGGAAAAAGGTCCGGCACGGCGGAGTTCCACTGTCGCCGCCGTGATCGCGGTTTTCGAGGGAATTTTCCGACGATAGGGGCCTCCAAACATGAAATTGAGGTCACCAATGGATTCCTCTCGTCGAGTTCTTCAAGATGGGCTACTCATTTGCCACCGTCGCCGCCGTCAACCGCCGGTCAACTGCGAGTCAACGCCGGTCAACGGCGGTCAACGCCGGTCAACGGCGACCGGAGACCAAAAATTTAAGAATGGCCCGTTGGCCTATTTTCGATGTTCCGGACACATCCGCGACGTCAGAATTGCAAGACGGAGTCTCAAAGGCAAAGAACGGAGAGTTAAAGTTTGTCCGCACGAAATCGAACAGTTCGTTCGATCGCCAGTGGAACGATTCCGGTAGTGACTTCGGTCCCTCCATTCCTGAAATTAATGTTTTTGGAATGAGTATATATGAATTATGTATTCTGGAATGTGAAATTGTAAGAAAATTGGACTATGTGTATGAAAAATAGTCAAATGAGAAAAAGTGAAAAATGTAAAGATTTTTACGTAAAAAGTTGAGTTTTTACGTAAAAATATAGGCTCTAGTATAGTACGTGGTAGAATAGAACGAGGTTAGATGGTTTCGAGGCGTTTCCTAAACGCCGGGAATCCAAAAATTAAGCGGAAATGCTGTCGAAATTTTGAAAACGGCACAAAAGAGTATTTTAAGAACCGAAGGGTAAAAACGTGGTCGGGATGGAAACCCGAGCCCTTTCGGTAACCTAGACCCGAGAAAGAGCATTAACGCTCGAGAGTCAGAATAGTACCACCCGAGGGTCGGTAAATAGTAAACCAAGAAATTATGGTAAATAAGGGCCAAAGCTAAGTTGCGAATCAAAGAAAAGTAAGGTTATAATGAGAAAAATCCCATTAGGGGCAAAATGGTAATTTTGCCAAAAGTTCAGGGTAAAATAGTAATTTTACCAAAAGTTAGCAGAAAAGTTATAAATTGGATATTAGATCCTTAAATTTATGATCGAGAAATGAAACGTAGAATTTTTACGTTTTATTAAGTTTTATACATGAAAGAAGCATAGAAAATAACCGTTATTATTTCGGTTATAGGGATCCGCGCTAGACGATATGAAGAGACGTCTGCGGACCAAGGAAGCGAGAAAAGAGATGCTAGCAAGTATTTGTAAGTTCAAACATTTAATTGACTGCAACATAAATGAACTGGTCATGTTATGTGTTATGTGTTCTATGTAGTAAGTTCGAATATTTAATTGACTGCAATATGAATAGACTATTATGTCTAAGTATGATATGTGGTAAGTACAGACATTTAATTGTCTACTCACGAATGGACTTACCATAGAGTTGTGTTATATATATATATACATTTAAGCTATTCAGTTTGTGACATGATACTAACATGTTCATGAGAATAGTAAGCAAGATCAGAAATAGAAAAGAGAAATAAGTTAAGTCAGATAATAAGACTTAAAAGTTAAGGTTGGCGTACCGGCCTCCCCAGTTGTGAGGTTCCCAGATAGCCTCCACCCCAGAAGTGTGGCGCTGCCTCGTTAATAATGAGGTAGTTTATGGCTTAACTTCCTGCCTCCACCCCAGAAGTGTGGCGCTGCCTCGTTAATGATGAGGTAGTTTATGGCATGACTTACTACCTATAAGGTCAGTAGTCCAGAGATGACCTTAGGGTTGATCGGTGGGTCGCTCCCCTGATCCTCTATTGGTCTGCGCGCACTAGGTACGTCCAACCACGGGCCCACAAGTGAAAGATTAAGCAAGATAAAGGAAAAGCAAAGAAGAGAAAAGAAAGTAAAGCTAAGAAGAGAAAAGAAAAGAAGAGAAAGTAAAGCTTAGTAAAGAAAAGCTAAGAAAAGCTAGAAGAAGAAAGAATGAAAGTAAACAAGCATAATGCCACTAATATGTGTGCATATGCTTAGCAAGAAAAGAAAAGAAGAAGAAAAGTATGACATGAAAGAAAGAATGAAAGTAAACAAGCATAATGCGACTAACATGTGTGCATATGCTATGTTATGCATAAATTGATATGCATAAGTCAGTTATACAATTTTAAGTGTATCTGTGATGTTTAAGCATACATTAAGTATGCTGTGTTTAAGTTGATATGTGTATACAATATTTTGTATAATGTTGAGTATGTTATGCTTAAGATGTTAAGCATACATCCTGTATGTTATGTTTAAATTATTTTATGCTAAGAAAACGTTGAGATTGTTTCTCTCAATGTTAGAATATGTTATATATGAAGTTGAAAGTAAAGTATAATGTATGTTCATGTTCTGATACCACAGTTGGCATCAGACATGTTCTGTCCAAAAGGTATGAGTTAGTATTTTGTCATGAATGTATGTTTGAACTTATTGAGCCTGTCGCTCACAAGTTTGTTTATGTTGCAGGTAAGCATCCTGCACGAAGATAAGACAAGTGATGGATGACGGATGGAATCTGCATGTGCCAAGGGACTGGGTGAGGGTTATGGTACTACTATGAGTCTTCCGCTGAGCTGTTTAAAAGAGTATTAAAATGATGATTTATAATGTAAATGAAGTTAAGGCAATGTAAAATATTTATTATAGTAAATGTTTTACGACGGTACAGTTTCCAAGTAAAGTTTAAGAAAAGAAAAAAAAAATTTATTCCATATTTTTATGTTCAAATGGGAAGTAGAGTAAGCATGTTAAAGAAAGTATGTTAAAAGTAAGATACCAGCTATTACAGATGGTATCAGAATAAGTTAGAAACAAGTTAAAAGTAAGTTGCCGACGACCCAAGTGGTTACAGTCTATTGCAATTGGCAACAGTGGCTGACTGTAATAGTACTGTTTAACCCTACGTAGGGCGGGTTGTCACAGGAAAAGCTTGGAAAAATTTTGGTGTTCATTTATTTCAAAGTGGCCGTGGGTTTCCTAATAGTTTGGAAGAAAAATTTTCATGCTTTTAGGTGATGTTTGGTTAATTGAAATCATGCATTTTGTGATGTAAATGATGAAAATGTGATTGAAAGAATGAAACAAAAATGTTTGACATGTTTAGCATTCAATGGCCGTGGGTTATACAAGGGTAAAACCCTAAGAAATTTGGTTGAAAAGAACAAGAAAATGGGCTTGAAAAGTGTTAGAAAAATGGCATTTAATAGCCTAACAAGTAGTTGAAAAGTTTGAGAAATTTCGGTTCGGTTTGGTGGTGAAAACCGAAACCAAAACTAAGGGCAAAATTGTAAAAAATTTTGTAATGTGGTTAAAAATGTGAAATTGGAATTTGTGAGCTTTTATGTAAAAGTTTGGAAAACTTTTACATAAAATAGGCTTGTGGTATAGTACGTGGCAGGTACATATGGTTCGAGGCGTACCTAACGCCGGAAGCCTTAAAATTACGCCGAAATGCTGCCGAAATTTCGAAAACGGCTTTCGGGGTAAAATAGGAATTAAAAATAAAAGTTTAGGGTCGGGTCGGAAACCCGAGTCCCTAACGGAGAATTGAATAAGGAAAACCTAAGGGGTGGTTCGTGAATAGTAGACCGTCCCCTAAAAATGTAAAATGAGAGTGAAACGGAAAAAAAAAAACCGACCCCGAGGGGGGGGCGTTTTTGGAAATGAAATAAAGGTCCGAGTCGGGTACGGAAAATCCGAGCCTCGGAGACCTAGGTCGGGAAAGTCTAGATGAACGTTTTAAATACTTGTGAAACGTCCATTTGAGACTTCGAAACGATAGAAAATCACTAAATCGACGTAAGGGTCGGAATAGTGCTTCCCGAGGGTCGGGAAAGTGAAAAGTGGAAATAAAATAGAAGCGAACCCGGTAATGATTAGAAAAGAGTCAGAAAAGTTCCTGAGGGCCAAAAATGCAGTCTGGATCAATAAAATTCCGTCAGGGGCAAAACTGCAATTTTGCCAAAATATAGGGGCAAAATCGTAATTTTGCAAAAGTTGGGAAAAATTGGGAAAATGATAAATAAAGCCCAAAAAGTTGTAAATAGGTTCTATTTAAGCTTTTTAATGAAAAATAAAAGTTATAAATGGAAATGAAATTAACAGACAGTTTGTCTGTAGGATCCAAAAATCGACCTACAAGGAGGGCGATCAAAGATCCTAGAGAGAAGAAGAGAAGAGATTGATAAGGTAAGTACAGACATTTAATTGTCTACTCACGAATGGACTTACCATAAAGTTGTGTTATATATATATATACACATTTAAGCTATTCAGTTGTGACATGATACTAACATGTTCACGAGAATAGTAAGCAAGATTAGAAAAAGAAAAGAGAAATAAGTTAAGTCAAATAATAAGACTTAAAAATTAAGGTTGGCGTACCGGCCTCCCCAGTTGTGAGGTTCCCAGATAGCCTCCACCCCAGAAGTGTGGCGCTGCCTCGTTAATAATGAGGTAGTTTATGGCTTAACTTCCTGCCTCCACCCCAGAAGTGTGGCGCTGCCTCGTTAATAATGAGGTAGTTCATGGCATGACTTACTACCTATAAGGTCAGTAGTCCAGAGATAACCTTAGGGTTGATCGGTGGGTCGCTCCCCTGATCCTCTATTGGTCTGCGCGCACTAGGTACGTCCAACCACGGGCCCACAAGTGAAAGATTAAGCAGATGAAGTAAAGCAAAGAAAAGAAAGAAATAGAATAGAAAGAACAAGTAGTATAGGACTAAAGAAAATAATTGGTCCTAAGTTGACTAACCCTAGAGTGGTCTATTCAGCTTATTTACTTGTATGTATGTTTGTACTTACTGAGCTTTAGCTCATTAGTCTATTCGTGCTGTAGGTAATAAAGGAAAACAACCAGCAGTATGAAGCAAGAGTAGCGGACTGGCAGGCAGATCCCAGCGATGTCATAGACGGGTTATGGTTCCGTTTCGCAGAATTCCGCTGTACTCAAGGTGTAAAAGAAAGAAAGTGTAATAGTGAGATATATGTATAAAGACAAGACAAGAGTGTAGTATGTAAAGTAGTGAAACAAGCTTAAAAGTATGTTTCTATTTTTACGTACTTTAAAGTAACAAGACTCCAAAATATATTTTGGGAAAAAGTATTAAGAAGTACGTATATATTTATGTATACACAATTTTCAAGAATTAGTAGTTTCCTCCAGTTAAAGAAAAAAAAAATTCCTAGTTTTTCAAGAACAAATCTTTTAAACCCCAAGGAGAAGAAAGCTATAGAAACAAGCAAGCTAAGTAAGACTAAGCAAAGAATAAAGAAAGCAAGCAAGATAAGGTGGACGACCTAAGCTAGAGGGGTCGCCCACAAATGGTGAGCTACAGGCTCAGTAAGTTCAAACATGCAAGAAATAAAATTTCTATAAATAGTACTATTTATCATGAATAGTAACGTTGACCACTATTCATACGTGAATAGTACTTTGACAACTATTCATTATGAATAGTAAGTTTGACCACAACACAGTGTATCAACAGTACATCTACCGCGATGTTAGTACTCTCACGAAACTGTCTTATGCTCAATTATGGCATAGTTTCAGTTTTAGGTAATTATCTTATATTATGTTCAGGTTTTGAGCTCAGGTTGGCAGTACCATTTAAGTGCGCATGACTAGGAGCGGTACATTAGTGCTGACCTCCACAGCCTTAATCTCATAGCCCCGAAGGTAAAATTGTACATGACTGGGAGCGGTACATTAGTGCTGACCTCCACAGCCTTAGTCTCATTTTCATAGCCCCGAAGGCAAAATTTACCTCCCTGTACGGAAGGCTGGTACGCCAAAAGTGGTTTCATTACCGACTTTTTAAAGTTCTAACCCAGTGACTTAATATTGCCTCGTGGTTAGGAATGGTTCACATTTTAATTTTAGGTGAGTGAGTTTCATTAACTCGCTCTAGTGCCCGAAGCACAATTAACAATGTGTCCATTCTCAATAGTGCCCATAGCACATTACGTCTCTCTCTCTACTCTATAATAGTGCCCATAGCACATATGTACCTAACTTATAGTTAGTACATCAAAGTTAGCAACAATAATGCTATATGTTCAGACAGGTAAATGTCTGAACTTACCTTATCAGTGTCTTCCTCTTTTCTCTCTTGGATCTTTGATCGTCTTCCTTGTAGGTCGATTTTGGGATCCTACAGACAAAAACTTGCCTGTTAATTTCATTTCCATTTATAGCTTTTATTTTTTATTAAAATGCTTAAATAAAACCTATTTATAACTTTTAAGGCTTTATTTATCATTTTCCCCATTTTTCTCAACTTTTACAAAATTACGATTTTGCCCCTATATTTTGGCAAAATTACAATTATGCCCCTGACGGAATTTTCTCGATCTAGACTGCATTTTTTACTCTCAGGAACTTTTCTGACCCTTTTCTAATCATTACCGGGTTCGTTTCTATTTTATTTCTATTTTTCACTTTCCCGACCCTCATGAAGCACTATTCCGACCCTTACGTCGGTTTAGTGATTTTCTATCGTTTCGGAGCCTCAAATGGACGTTTTACTAGTATTTAAAACGTTCATCTAGACATTTCCGGTCTAGGTCTCCGAGGCTCGGATTTTCTGTTCCTGACTCGGGCCTTTATTTCGTTTCCCAAAAACGCCCCCCCTCGGGGTCGATTTTTTTCAGTTTCACTATTTTTACATTTTTAGGGGACGGGTTACTATTCATGAACCACCCCTTAGGTTTCCTTATTCAATTTCCCGTTAGGGACTCGGGTTTCCGACCCGACCCTAAACTTTTATTTTTAATTTCCTTTTTACCCCAAATGCCGTTTTCGAAATTTCGACAGCATTTCGGCGTAAATTTAAGGCTACCGGCGTTAGGTACGCCTCGAACCATATGTACCTGTCACGTACTATACCACAAACCTATTTTATGTAAAAGTTTTCCAAACTTTTACATAAAAGCTCACAAAATTCCAATTCACATTTTGAACCACATTACACAAAATTTCTTTCAATTTTGCCCTGGTTTTTGGCCACGGCTTTCACAATCAAAACCTAACCAAAATTTCTTAATTTTTCAACCAAATTTTAGGCTATTCCAATGTCATTTTCTAGCCCATTTTCAAGCCAATTTCAATTCATTTTTCAACACAATTCCTAGGGTTTTTCATCATTACAACCCACGGCCAATTAAGAGAAACTTACACCAATTTTTTTTTGTTTCATGCTTTCAATCACAAATCCATCATTTCCATAATAAAATGCATGATTTAAATCATCCAAACATCAAGTAAATCATGCAAAATTTTTTTTCCAAACCCTAATTAACCCACGGCCATATTAGGGTAATTTCACACCAAATTTTTTTCCAAGCTTTCCATCATACAAATCATGCTTTATATTTGACCAAAATATGATTTAAAGCATGTTAATACTTAAACCACAATAATTCATCATTGACTGCACTTGGTAACCCACGGTTTTAACCTTGGAAAACCAACCAAAATTTTGTTTTTCTTTAAACAAAATGCATGGTTTTTCTTCTAATCTCACCCTTAACAAAACCCAAGCACCAAATCAATCAAAACAAACCAAAAATTTTCCATCCTTTACACTATTCATTACACGGATTTTTGGAAGAAAAATCAAGAAAATTTTCAAACCAAGGAAAGTTACCTTGTTCACTTGCTTCCTTGAACATCAATGAAGGGTTTGGCACAAACTTTGTGAAGAAAACTTGAAGTATTCACTTGGTTTCTCTTGGGTTGCCTACGGTTCTTCTTGGGAGAACACTTAGACAAATTTTTTTGTTATGTTTTGGCCTGGAATAGTCTCGGCCATTTGTTCCCAAAAGTTGCCGACTTAACCACAAAGAAAGCCAATTAATTTGGCTTTCAACCAATCAAAAATCAACACCTTTCAAACCTATTTCTTTCCAAATTTTTCAAAAAATAAAATGATGGAATTTTGGCCAAATCTTGGCCTTTAGATCAAAAAGTGATTAAATCTTGGCCATTAATACCACCAACCACCATTTTTCTTTCATTTATTAAATGGATTTATGATGTCATAAATGCAAAGTAAAACTTTGACTTTGACTTTTACTATTCACATTAATTCGACTACTTTTTGACCGATACCAGTTCGAGCCGAAATTTTCCTGAAATCTTCCCGGTAGGTTCCTGAGGTCTCTTGTGCAGTCGGATCAATTTATACTGCTTCCGTTTGATCAAAATCAATCCCGGAAGTTTTTCATCTTTTATTGCCCCGATTAGGGTTTGCAATGCCGTTTTTGGCACCGTTTCGCCCGTTTCAACTCAATGAATTTTTCCAACACTGAATTCTTACTCGTCAGTACTGTTAGAACATTTTAATACATTCTAAACAATATAAATACATTTATTTCACTCTTTAAATAGTACAAATTGTTATATACATACATTTGTACATTTTCTTCCGAGAATTGCCTGAATTTCCCGGTTGTCACATTCACCCCTCCTTATAAAATTTTCATCCTCGAAAATTAGAACAAATGGGGGTATAAACTCCTCATCTCGTCTTCTCGTTCCCACATAGCTTCTTCAATGTTATGATTTTTCCACAAAATCTTCACTAGTGGGATTGTCTTATTCCTCAGTACTTTCTCTTCACGAGCTAGTACTCGAATAGGTTGTTCCTCATATGTCAAATCCTCGTGGATTTGAACAGGTTCATGCTTCAACACATGGGATGGATCTGGTGTTAGGAAATGCCCTAAGTATTAGAGACATTTTGATGTATTCATTTTGAACTGGATAATAAAATTATACATAGAGGTTATTCATTACATTGCTATCTGTCCTCGTCTTATTTACATGTTAAAGTAAATGTAAGCAAATATGGCTCACTGACTGCTTGTGTTAAAACTGTTGGAACGTTGCATACAATGGACTTTTGTATGCGAGAAGACAATGTTCTAAAGTTAGCAGTCTAAACTATGGTCTGTAGTCTATGGGGTTAGACCGAGCATCTAACTCATGTTAACACTATTATGTTGTCTAAAGCCTTAGAGGGGACGGTCTGTCTTGACTGTCTGGAGCTAGACTCCCAAGTAGAGACATGGATATGTTGCTTGGAGGTGACATATTAGACCGGGACTAAAGCGTGATTGATCTACGTAGTCCGCTATGAGTGGATCAATCTGCTTTTGACGTTCATTGTGCAATAACCTTAATCCTGAGTAAATGAACTACTTCATGTATATGACTTGTGTACTTTGATGTTCCAATGGCTAAAGCGTCTCAGAGGTAGTAAGCTTATAGACCGGTTCGTTGGGTGCATGACTTGTATACGATGAAGGGTTTGTTTGCAGATATCGGAATCATAGCTCTAAGGAGTTAAAGGTATCCTCTTAAAGGCATTATACCGAATGTGAAAATGGACAAGGCCTTGGGTCGTCTGCTGGGCGGATGACTTCTTATTCACATATGGTGAATAATCATTTTCTTGATTCGGTAGTATAATGGAACTTTAAGATAGCCTGATCAGTAGGATTAAACGGACTTTGACCTAAGGCTGATCATGGATATCATATGAGGGTTTTGCATATATGACAAGGTCATTGGATGGTAGCTCGTCACAGGCTTACGTAATACGGTATATAATTGGGAGTTCAGTTTCAGGTTTATAGTGGTGTGACTCTGAAATTATTGATCATATGATTGAGTTGTTCGGTACAGAATGATGATCATATGGAATTACGGGAGCCCGATTATATATGTCCAATCAGTCCCTCTACTAGCTCCACATAATTCCTTAACGTTTGGCAAATTGATTTGTGTATGCTATTGGCTAGTTTATTATGCATGGATGGTGATGACACAGGATTAGGATGGTACACAAGATTCTCTCCGGTTGGATTCAGATTTTGTTTTGGATAATAGAGTACACAATTATTCGAACTCCAAATAAAGTTGCCATGATTTTATTTGAGATTGGATTGGAGTTGTAGAAAATTATCCATGAGAACAAGAATATGAAATACAACTGTTTTGTGGAATTTGAAATTTGAATTTTGAGATTTGAAATTTGAATTTTGAAATTTGAAATTTGAATTTTGAATTTGAAATTTGAATTTGAAATTCGAATTTGAAATTTGAATTTGAAATTTAAATTTGAAATTTGAAATTTGAAATTTGAAATTTGAATTTGAAATTTGAATTTGAAATTTGAAATTCAAATTTTGAATCACAGTCCAAGTAGGATTCGAATTTGTTGTGGAAAATCCACAAGGTTTGAAATTCGAATTTGAGTTGGATTTGGAGAGGATAATCTTGTTAGAATTCTACTTGAATTTTGAATCCAAATCCCAACAAATAAGGGACGAAATTTTTGAGGATAATCCTCATGAAAATTTCGGATTTTGTGGATGACATTCAAGGCTAAATTCAAGCTTCAATCCTAGTTGAATTTGGATTCTCTCTACTCCCTAAAAGTGGCCGAAATTTTGGATCCTTAATCCTAGGAAATTCGGTTATTTTTGGATAAGGTTGAGATGAGATTTAGCTTGAAAAATCCTAGTGGAATTTTGATTCTTCCTTATCCTAAAAGTGGCCGAAAATTTGGAGAAGATTTTCTCCTAAAGATTTCGGATTTTTTGGTTGAAAAAGGGAGATAAAATTCTAGTTAAAATCTTGTTTAGATTTGGATTGGATTTATCCTAGGAAAACCGAATTTAATTGTGGAGATTCTCCCTTGGAAAATTCAGATTTTTTGGTTTGGATAAGGGAGAAAATCTTTTCCTAGTCCAATTCGAATTCAGAGAATCACCTCATGCAGGTCTATAAATAGATGTCCTGCCACTCCAGTTCTCTCAGACCACAGACTCTCAGGTGAGCAGGCTTATTGTTGCACAGCTCATCGTGACAATAAAGTTCTTTAGAGATCTGGGTGGTCGGAAGAAGACTAGCAGTGCTAGCATACCGATCGAGGTTCAGAGTGCCCACACACTCAGCCATTCGGGAATTGGAGAATAGTAGAGAAGGCTAGTTGGTTGAAGCCTCCGGTCATTCTCCTCCTGCATATTGGCGTCCTTGAGGTATGAGTTTTAATTGTTGTTGATTTATTGTATATGGCATCATGAGATATTTAACGATCTAAAAATTTTTATTGTTCCGCTGCGCCACTCTGATACGTTTTTACCGGTTTATTTTCCTACAATTGGTATCAGAGCCATCTCATGACTATGCCATGCACATAAATTAGACAATTACTTAGTCTTTTTATTTATGTATGGATTTGATATTTAGAGAGTGGCATTCTAGGGTTCCTTTATGTTGTTATCATGTATTATGTATAAAGTATGTGGTTATTTTAATTTTTTGAATTATTATAAGCATGCTTGTTTATACTGGTTATGGTTCCTTAGAATTTAGAAAAATTGTATCTAGGAATTTTTTATGTAACCATGGGAGCAGTTGATTAACACTGTAATTTTCCCATGGATATTAATTTTTGTCTCTTAGAATTTTTATGGATAGAATTTTGTACACCGGAAACGGTATAGGAATTTTTTATGTAATTATTCTTGGAGAAGATTGAAGATTGAAGACCGTAATTTATTTTTCCCAAAAGTTAAATTTAATTTAAAGGTTGAAATTTTGATTGTGTGGAAAATTTCAATTTAATTGGGATTCAAATTAATTTTTGGAGATCCTAAAAGATAAATTGGAATATGGCACGAAAATCGAGACACGACCCCTCGGGATAGGCCGACAAACCTTGGTGGGGCTGCAGCCCCTGCCCTCGGGCAGGATGGGGCTGCGGCAGCCCCTGTACAGGCCCACACCACCCACGGCCGCAGGCTCTGCCTGCAGCCAGGGGTGGCCGTGGCCTGCCCAAGGCTGGCCGCAGCCTGGGCGTGCAGCCTCTGGCTGCAGGCGCTGCCTGCAGCCTGCCGGCTGCTGCGCCCAGTCTGGGCGTGCAGCCTGGGGCTGCAGGCTTGGCCTGCAGCCCGGCAGGCTGCACAAGGGGCGGCCGTGGGCTGCCAGCCCCTCCGGGGTTGGTGGCTGCCCACGGCGGCTGCCGCCTTCACGGGCGGCGGTGCGGCGGTCCAAAATTTGAAAATTTTGATTTTTAAATTTGAGATTTAATTTTAAATCATGTTTAAAAATATGTAATTAAAAATTTGAAATTTTTGAAATTACATATTATTACACATGATGATTAAAATTGTTTAAAATTTGAATTAGAAATTTAAATTTGAAATTCGAATTTGGAGTTTGAATTTGAAATTTAAATTTTTGGAAATTTAAATTTTAAATAATTCTTGGGATGAGAAATAAATGGAGAGGCTACATAAAGATGGATACAAGAAGACGGAACAAAATTCAAGACCCAAAGAATGCTTTGGATGGAATTTTGTAATCTTTATTTTCTTTGTTCTAGGATGGAACCATAGCTTGGTTAGTCTGTCAATTATTTTTTTCTGTGATATGTCATGGATGTATAAATATGTATTGATGGATGTTATGTATGCATATTTGATAACATGTCATATAGGATAGGTGAGTGCCGCTCATACTATATTGATCATACATAATTTATCAAAACTTGCATGTTTTTCAAAATATTGAGTGGGAGAGGGTTTCAAACAAAACCCACGGCCTCCATTGTTGATCCATATGTGAAAGCATGGTAACGCCTCACGTCAGTTCTGACCTGACCACACCCCTCGGTAGGTGTTTACCGCCGCCGGTATACTAGATTGGATCTCCTATGTGGAAAACGTGTTCGGGTGCGATCCTATTCATGACCACCCCTCGGTGGCTTGGTAGGGCGTGGATCGGGCTACGTAAACAATGGTTATACACTCAAGACTCGTTTAGTTATTAACCTTCCCTAGAAGCTCTGTTAACTAAACTGGTGGCCAAATAAGCGGTTATTAATATATGTCTTAACCTTGGAGGATTTAAGGTAACATATATTAATTGGACGGGGTCCATGTTCCGGCTATTTGTTCTCATGACCACCCCTCGGTGGCTTGGGGCAATAGGTGCTGAGAATTACCGTTGCAATGCTACATTTTTTTCAAGTTTCATGTAGGAACATACTTGTATGTTTTATTTGCTAAATTATCTGCATATTTGCTTGGGCTTTGTAATGATGTCTAGTATAATTTTATTTCAGTTCAAAATGTCACCGACACCCCTCATTTCGATACTTACTGAAAATAAGTTGAATGGCGATAATTATAAAGACTGGAAAAGAAATCTATTAATAGTTCTCAGCTGCGAGAGACACAAGTTCGTACTGGACGAACCATGCCCACCTGGGCCCAAACCTGACACACCACTTGAGGAGATCCCGATTGCCTATAATCGTTGGAGAGAATCCAATGAAATAACTCGATGCTACATCCTTGCTAGCATGACGAGTGCTTTACAAAAGCAGCATGAGACTTATCAAGTTGCTGGGGAGATCATGGATAATCTGGAGGACATGTTCGGAGGCCAAGAAAAATTGGCTCGACAGTCCGCTATTACCAGCATTATGAACTCCAAGCAAAAGGCGGGTGCTCCAGTGAAGGACCATATGATCACTCTAATGGGATTCTTCGCTGAGGCTGCCGAGAATGGTGCTGAGTTGGACTATAACACCCAGATCGAGATGGTGTTCAAGACTCTGTCTAAAGATTTTGTGGGGTTTAAGGCCGCATACAATCTGGCGACAAAGGAGTTAGGACTTACCGAGCTCATGAAGCAACTACAGGCTTATGAGCGGATGATCAGGGATGAGGATGTGGTCCGACCTAAAGGAGAGGCCAATTTGACGGAATCTTCCAATCCCTCACGGAAGAGGAAGAGGCCAAATAAGAAGCAAGTGGCTTCCAGTTCTTCTAATCCTCCTGTCTCGGACGGGAAGAAGAAGAAGAAGAACAAGAAGCCGAAGGACCCTAAAAAGTCCAAATGCTTCCACTGTGGGAAGATAAGTCACTTCAAGAAGGCTTGCCGGGAATTCCTAGCCTCCAAGGGCAAGGAAGGTAAGGAACTTCATTACTTAGAAGCATGTTTGGTGGAAGAATCGAAAGACACTTGGGTCATTGATTCGGGCGCCACTAATCATGTTTGTGTTTCTATGCAGGGGTTTGTGGAAACGCGAAGTCTACATGATAGGAGCCTCTCGTTGCGGACTGGAGATGGTAGCTTTGTGGTGGCTGAGGCAGTGGGAGACGTTCATCTTTATTTTGATCAATTTAGGTTTATTTTATTGAAAGACTGTTTTTATGTTCCTAATTTTAGGAGGAACCTTATATCGGTAGCTTGTTTAATAAAGGATTCTTATTCAGTTTCTTTTAGTAAAAGAGTTGATATTCGTAGAAATAAGTCTTTTATCTATTCTGGATGGATGGATGGAAACCTATATTTGATCAGACCAAAGATGTACTCACTGCTTGACACTGAATTAATTGATAACTCTAAAAGGTTGAAAGTTTCTCACTCTAACAAGGCGTATCTTTGGCATTTAAGACTTGGTCATATTAATCAGGATAGGATTCAAAGATTGGTGAAAGACGGTCCTCTGGAATCTCTGGAGGAGGTACGACTTCCCCAATGTGAGTCTTGTCTAGAGGGTAAGATGACTAAGAGGTCTTTTGGAGCTAAGGGTACAAGGGCACAGGAGGTCTTAGAAATTGTGCACACTGACGTATGTGGCCCCATGAACGTCACAGCACGAGGAGGGTTCGAGTACTATGTCTCTTTCATAGATGATTACTCGAGGTATGGATATGTGTATCTGATGCACCGCAAGAGCGAAACCTTTGACAAGTTCAAAGAGTATCGTGCGGAAGTGGAAAAGCAATTGGATAAATCTATAAAGACACTTCGATCTGATCGAGGTGGCGAATACCTCTCTGATGAATTTCTAGGACATCTTGTAGAGAACGGGATTTTATCCCAATTGACTGCACCTGGTACTCCACAACAGAATGGTGTAGCCGAAAGGAGAAACAGGACCTTATTGGATATGATACGGTCCATGATGAGTTACTCAACGCTGCCATTATCATTTTGGGGACATGCTTTACAAACGGCGTGCTATATTCTGAACCAGGTTCCGAGCAAATCAATTCCTAGAACTCCGTATGAATTGTGGCGTGGCAGGAAGCCCTCCCTTGGACATATGAGAATATGGGGCTGCCCGGCACATGTACTGGATGGGGATGCGAAGAAGTTGGAACCAAGATCAGAATTGTGCATGTTTGTAGGGTATCCAAAGGGAACTAAAGGAGGTCTGTTCTATAACCCGAAGGAACAAAAGGTCATTGTCTCAACCCATGCGACATTCTTGGAGGAAAGTCACATGAATGACTTTAAGTCTCGAAGCAAAGTGGTGCTAGAGGAGTTATCGGGTGAAAGAACTGCTCCACAGATTTCGGTCTTGGACGCAAGTCCAAGTTCCAGTGAAAGACCTGCAGACGATCAACAATTTAGGGTGCCTCGTCGTAGTGGGAGGGTTTCTAAGAAACCTAATTTCTTTATGTATGATGCTGAGGTATACCAGGCCGAGGCTCATGAGCATGAGGAAGATCCGGTCACATATGATGAAGCTATAAAGGATGTTGATTCTAGATCTTGGAAACAGGCTATGAACAATTAGATGGATTCTATGAAATCCAACTCTGTTTGGGAACTTGTAGATTTGCCGGATGGGATAAAACCCATTGGATGCAAATGGGTCTACAAAAGAAAGAAGGATGCGGAAGGGAGAGTGGAAACTTTCAAAGCTAGACTGGTTGCAAAGGGATACACGCAAAAGGCTGGAATCGATTACGAGGAAACCTTTTCGCCTGTTGCTATGCTGAAGTCTATCCGCATTCTTCTGTCCATTGCTGCGGCTCTCGATTACGAGATCTGGCAAATGGATGTCAAGACGGCGTTCTTGAATGGCCATCTTGAAGAGTGTATCTATATGATACAGCCCGAAGGGTTCGTAGCAAAAGGCCAAGATAAGAAAGTCTGCAAGTTGCTTAGATCCATTTATGGATTAAAGCAGGCATCCCGCTCATGGAACCAGAGGTTTGATCAAGCGATTAAGACATTTGGTTTTGAGCAGAACGTTGATGAACCTTGTGTTTATAAACGTATTAAGGATGGAAAAGTGGTCTTTCTGATACTCTATGTCGATGATATACTACTCATTGGGAATGATGTAGGGAATTTATCATCGGTCAAGCTTTGGTTACACCAACAGTTTGACATGAAGGACTTGGGAGAAGCTAATTATGTTCTAGGCATTCGTCTCTTCAAAGATCGAAAGAACAAAATGATAGCATTATCCCAAGCTTCATACATAGATAAAATAATTGACAAATATGCAATGCTAGAGGCAAAGAAAGGCTCACAACCTTCTATTGCCGGTTTAACTCTTTCATTGGATGACTGTCCCAAGACATCGGAAGAAAGAGAGCGTATGAGTAAGGTCCCTTATGCATCCGCTGTGGGTAGCCTTATGTACGCTATGCTTTGCACTCGCCCGGACATATGTTTTGCAGTAGGTATGGTGAGTCGATATCAAGCGAATCCTGGAACCAAGCACTGGCAAGCAGTAAAGCATATACTCAAGTATCTTAAGAGAACGAGGGATTATATGCTAGTGTATTCTGGAGGGGACCTAACACCCGTAGGATACACGGACTCAGACTTCCAGACTTGTAAGGATTCGAGGAAATCGACATCTGGATCAGTGTTTTTGCTCGGAGGAGGCGCCATTGTGTGGAGGAGCGTGAAGCAGGGCTGCACAGCTGACTCTACTATGGAGGCTGAGTATGTGGCTGCGGCTGAGGCATCTAAAGAAGCGGTTTGGCTCCGCAAGTTCTTTAGAGACCTTGAGGTCATTCCGGGTGTTGACAAGCTTATCACACTTTACTGTGATAATACAGGGGCTATTGCCAACACAAGGGAATCTCGGCACCACAAGAGGACCAAGCACATCGATCGGAGGTATCACATAATTAGAGGGCATGTGGAGACAGGACAAGTGGATGTATGTAAGATCGCGTCCGAGGACAACATCGCTGATCCCTTTACTAAGACTTTGGTAGCTAGAAGCTTTGAGAGGCATGTAGAGGCGATGGGGATGCGTAACATGGCACATCTGCTGGCTTAGGGCAAGTGGGAGATTGTTAGGAAATGCCCTAAGTATTAGAGACATTTTGATGTATTCATTTTGAACTGGATAATAAAATTATACATAGAGGTTATTCATTACATTGCTATCTGTCCTCGTCTTATTTACATGTTAAAGTAAATGTAAGCAAATATGGCTCACTGACTGCTTGTGTTAAAACTGTTGGAATGTTGCATACAATGGACTTTTGTATGCGAGAAGACAATGTTCTAAAGTTAGCAGTCTAAACTATGGTCTGTAGTCTATGGGGTTAGACCGAGCATCTAACTCATGTTAACACTATTATGTTGTCTAAAGCCTTAGAGGGGACGGTCTGTCTTGACTGTCTGGAGCTAGACTCCCAAGTAGAGACATGGATATGTTGCTTGGAGGTGACATATTAGACCGGGACTAAAGCGTGATTGATCTACGTAGTCCGCTATGAGTGGATCAATCTGCTTTTGACGTTCATTGTGCAATAACCTTAATCCTGAGTAAATGAACTACTTCATGTATATGACTTGTGTACTTTGATGTTCCAATGGCTAAAGCGTCTCAGAGGTAGTAAGCTTATAGACCGGTTCGTTGGGTGCATGACTTGTATACGATGAAGGGTTTGTTTGCAGATATCGGAATCATAGCTCTAAGGAGTTAAAGGTATCCTCTTAAAGGCATTATACTGAATGTGAAAATGGACAAGGCCTTGGGTCGTCTGCTGGGCGGATGACTTCTTATTTACATATGGTGAATAATCATTTTCTTGATTCGGTAGTATAATGGAACTTTAAGATAGCCTGATCAGTAGGATTAAACGGACTTTGACCTAAGGCTGATCATGGATATCATATGAGGGTTTTGCATATATGACAAGGTCATTGGATGGTAGCTCGTCACAGGCTTACGTAATACGGTATATAATTGGGAGTTCAGTTTCAGGTTTATAGTGGTGTGACTCTGAAATTAGTGATCATATGATTGAGTTGTTCGGTACAGAATGATGATCATATGGAATCATGGGAGCCCGATTATATATGTCCAATCAGTCCCTCTACTAGCTCCACATAATTCCTTAACGTTTGGCAAATTGATTTGTGTATGCTATTGGCTAGTTTATTATGCATGGATGGTGATGACACAGGATTAGGATGGTACACAAGATTCTCTCCGGTTGGATTCAGATTTTGTTTTGGATAATAGAGTACACAATTATTCGAACTCCAAATAAAGTTGCCATGATTTTATTTGAGATTGGATTGGAGTTGTAGAAAATTATCCATGAGAACAAGAATATGAAATACAACTGTTTTGTGGAATTTGAAATTTGAATTTTGAGATTTGAAATTTGAATTTTGAAATTTGAAATTTGAATTTTGAATTTGAAATTTGAATTTGAAATTTGAATTTGAAATTTAAATTTGAAATTTGAAATTTGAAATTTGAAATTTGAATTTGAAATTTGAATTTGAAATTTGAAATTTAAATTTTGAATCACAGTCCAAGTAGGATTCGAATTTGTTGTGGAAAATCCACAAGGTTTGAAATTCGAATTTGAGTTGGATTTGGAGAGGATAATCTTGTTAGAATCCTACTTGAATTTTGAATCCAAATCCCAACAAATAAGGGACGAAATTTTTGAGGATAATCCTCATGAAAATTTCAGATTTTGTGGATGAGATTCAAGGCTAAATTCAAGCTTCAATCCTAGTTGAATTTGGATTCTCTCTACTCCCTAAAAGTGGCCGAAATTTTGGAGCCTTAATCCTAGGAAATTCGGTTATTTTTGGATAAGGTTGAGATGAGATTTAGCTTGAAAAATCCTAGTGGAATTTTGATTCTTCCTTATCCTAAAAGTGGCCGAAAATTTGGAGAAGATTTTCTCCTAAAGATTTCGGATTTTTTGGTTGAAAAAGGGAGATAAAATTCTAGTTAAAATCTTGTTTAGATTTGGATTGGATTTATCCTAGGAAAACCGAATTTAATTGTGGAGATTCTCCCTTGGAAAATTCGGATTTTTTGGTTTGGATAAGGGAGAAAATCTTTTCCTAGTCCAATTCGAATTCAGAGAATCACCTCATGCAGGTCTATAAATAGAGGTCCTGCCACTCCAGTTCTCTCAGACCACAGACTCTCAGGTGAGCAGGCTTATTGTTGCACAGCTCATCGTGACAATAAAGTTCTTTAGAGATCTGGGTGGTCGGAAGAAGACTAGCAGTGCTAGCATACCGATCGAGGTTCAGAGTGCCCACACACTCAGCCATTCGGGAATTGGAGAATAGTAGAGAAGGCTAGTTGGTTGAAGCCTCCGTCATTCTCCTCCTGCATATTGGCGTCCTTGAGGTATGAGTTTTAATTGTTGTTGATTTATTGTATATGGCATCATGAGATATTTAACGATCTAAAAATTTTTATTGTTCCGCTGCGCCACTCTGATACGTTTTTACCGGTTTATTTTCCTACATCTGGTATATACTTTCTCAGCATCGACACATGAAATACATTATGCACGACCGACAACTCTGGAGGTAGTGCTAATCTGTAAGCGACCTTTCCAATGTGTTCGATAATTTCGTAAGGTCCAATATATCTTGGACTCAGTTTCCCTTTCTTACCGAAACGCATAATCCCCTTCATGGGCGATACCTTAAGAAACACGAAGTCTCCTTCATCAAACTCCAAGGATCTTCGCCTCTTGTCTGTGTAACTCTTTTGTCGGCTTTGCGCAATTTTCATTCGACGCTGAATTCTAGCAACTGCATCTGAAGTCTCTTGTATGAAATCCGTCTTATGCAACTGCTTTTCTCACAAATCATACCAGTGTAATGGTGATCTGCACTTCTGTCCATACAAAGCCTCATAAGGTGCTATACCTATGGAAGCTTGGTAACTATTATTGTACGAGAATTCAATTAATGGTAACTTCTCGTTCCAATTTCCCGTAAAATCCATTACACAAGCTTGTAGCATGTCCTCTAACGTCTGAATTGTCCACTCCGACTGTCCGTCTGTTTGCGGATGGAATGCCGTACTGAGTCTTAATTTAGTACCCATGGCTTCTTGCATACACTTCTAGAAATTCGAAGTGAATCGTGCATCTCGATCTGACACAATGGATTTTGGTACTCCATGTAATCTGACGACATGAGTTACGTACAACTGAGCAAACTTTTCCAACGAAAAAGTCATCTTGACAGCTATAAACCGTACCGTCTTGGTCAGTCTGTCAACAATAACCCAGATGGCATCATATCCTTCTCGGGTTTTTGGGAGTCCCACTACAAAATCCAACGTAATGTGTTCCCATTTCCATTCAGGAATCTCCAAAGGTTCCAATCTTCCTGCTGGATGTTTATGTTCCACTTTGATTCTTTGACAGGTCATGCATCTGCTCACGAATTTTGCTATATCATTCTTCATCCCTTTCCACCAGAACTCTAACTTCAAGTCCTGATACATCTTGCTAGCTCCGGGATGAACCGAATATGGTGTCTCATGGGCTTCTAACATGATCCGTCTTCTAAGTTCCTCATCAGCTGGAACATTAATCCTTCCTTGATAAAGGATCATTCCATCCTTGGAAATTCCTTCTTGAGAACTGGTCATTCTTGGATCTCGTCTTTGAGCTTCCTTTATGTCCTCAAACAACGATGATTCCACTTGGAGTGCAGCTAGTCTTCCGGATATCAGCTCCAAGTTCAAAGAATTTATCTCTTGCTGCAATGGCTTTGGAAGCCTTTTTATCGGTAGCTGGTGCGATATGGTAGACTTTCTACTTAGAGCATCCGCTACACGGTTGGCCTTCCCTGGATGGTATAAGATTTCACAATCATAATGTAATGACCGCCATTTTCATGGCACCTACTTACCATGTAATAAGTCACAAAAGAATAAAATGGACATAATTTAATGTCTTTTAGTGCAAATTTAAGTAACACGATCAGGTACACGGTCGTGTGAGTGACCGTGTGTCATTCGGACTGTGTATCTGTTAGTAGCCGTGTGAGTGTACATGGTCGTATAGTGTAACACGGTCAAGTACACGACCGTGTAGGACGCCGTGTACCACTCAGATACATGTTTTTGTTTCAAAGACATGGCCGTGTTGAGTAGTCTCAACTAGTACACGCCCGTGTTTGAAATGTACACGCCCGTGTTGCGTTGCACACGCACGTGTAAGAGTCTGTGTATAAGGCTGTATAATGAGCCGAGAGCCACTGTAATGACTCTCATGAATTATGAATCTTAATTACTATGCAATGATGTAATTGAGTTAATAAACACAGTGTGTTTTTCAGTTGAATGAATTAAACGAGTATAGTAACGTTTAATTACTATTTATGCAGTGTAAGGGGCAACCGACAGTGAAATCGGTCCACCCTATTATGTGAGTATGCGTTGAGACACGCAATATCAAGAAACCGGTCTAGATGACCATTTCATGATACAGAACTGATGAGCTAGTCATCAGTACGCTCAGACTGGTCATCTGAGCGTAGCAGTGATAATTGCCCTAATAGATGTACAGTATGGAGAAAAGTGGTCTAGATGACCTCTTCTCGCCCAGAGACTGACAAAATCGGAGTCAGAACGCTCAGATTAGTTAGTCAGATAGTGAATAGTGAACAGTGTGATACGCAGTGTCAGGTTAGTGGCCAAGACGGCCTTAATCTGACATAAAACTGATATATTAATAGTCAGCAGGCTCAATCTGGTCAATTGAACACAAAATGTAGATTTTGTTTAAAAGATACGCAGTATCGGGATGAGAGTCAAGACGACCTTTTTCTCACCCCGAAACTGATATATGTAGACTCAGGACGCCCAAATTAGTCAATCGGGCACCTGACACGTTTTTAGAGACAGGGTCATACAGATCTCGAAAACTGGTCTAGAAGACCGCAGATGGATGTAAAACTGATAAATTTGAAATCAGCACGTCCAAATTAGTCAAGAGAGACTGTGTTTGAAATTTCACGCGAAAACACCTCGTTATGCGTGTATAGTGTCAACACAGTGTAGGCCTAACCACAGTATCAAGAAATTGGTCAAGATGACCTTTTCTTGATATAAAACTGATATATTTGGAATCAGAATGCTCAAATTAGTCATTTGAGCACAAAAACTAATTTTTGATCGGGAACCATGCAGTATCGGGAAACTGGTCGAGATGACCTCAGATGAAGATAAAACTGATATATTTGGGTTCAGCACGCCCAAATTAGTCAGTATAGCCTATCTTAAAATTTTTCAAAAAATTAGTATAAAAGGACGGAATTTTTGGGACTATTGAAAAATAGCACCCATAATTTTTCCAAATCCCATTTCCTCCCCCAACACCACACGAGGATGAACAGTAACCATCAGTCGAATCCGACCTCTGTTTTCGACGCCGCCGGCACCATTGGAAAGCTCTCGACGAGCTGATTCCAACGATGGGCCGAGTCGACCGAACCGACGCCGGAGCACGTCGCACGCGCCGTCCAAAGCCGCCGGTGGCCGAATTTTTCAAACCGCCGTATCTTCGCCGTCCGACCTCCAAATGCCACGATTCTAGTCCCAATGGATTCGTGGTGAAGAGTAGAACAAAACCCAGGCTTCATTTCACGTCAACAGCCACCGGATCACGCCGCCCAAGGTTCGTCGTCGCCGTCGCCATCGCCACCGTCGAATCTTGCTATTCCGGCGGAGTTGAGTTGCAAGGTCAGTATCAAAATGCTCAGAACAACACGTAGATCAAAAGCTCCAAATCAATTTTGGGCAACAACGCCGAAAAATGAAGATCCAACACCGTCGCCGTCGCTGACTTTTCGAGGGTCGATTTCCGGTGATAGGAGCCTCGATTGGTGAAATTGACACCACCAATGGGTTCCTCTCGTCGAGCTCTTCAAGATGGTGGTCGCCACTCCCATCGCCGCCGCGGTCAACGCCGATCAACTGCAGTCAACGGCGACTCGGAGACCGAAAATTGAAGAATGGCCCGTTGGCCTATTTTTGATGTTCCGGACACATCTGCGGCGTCGGAATTGCAAACCGAAGTTTCAAAAGTGAAGAACGCCGATTCAAAGATTGTGCGGTCGAGACCGAACGGTTCGTCCGACCGCCGACGGGAACGATTTTGGTAGTGGTTTTGATCCCTTGATTCCTCAATTTGTTATTGGAAATAATTATGTATGAATTATGGGTTACTGACTTGAGGAATTGTAAGAAAAAGGGATGAAATGTCGAAAAAGAGAATGTGAGGAAATGTGAATATTTTTACGTAAAAAGCGGAGCTTTTACGTAAAAATTAGGCCTCTGGTTTAGTACGTGGCAGGTTAGAATAGGTTAGATGGTTTTGAGGCGTTTCCTAAACGCCGGAAACCCAAAAATTAAGCGGAAATGCTGCCGAAATTTCTAAAACGGCACAAAGGGGTATTTTAGGAAATGATGGGTGAAAATGTGATCGGGATGGGAACCCGAGCCCCCTCGATGACCTAGGTCCAGGAAAGAAGGACGGACGTTTACAGGATTAGTGAACCGCCCAGTTAGAAATCTCGAAATGTAAGAAAACGACCCCTAGATCAGAATAGTGCCACCCGAGGGACGGTTGTGATCTAAGTATAAAATTTGGGGTGATTACATCGGTAACGGTAACCCGACAGGCTAAATGGTCATACTGGAGGTATTCAGTCAGTTGACTGATCGGTTGGCCAGTCAAGGACCAAGTCGGAATGGGATAGTGAGAAACAGTGATTAATTTGTCAAGTAGACAAATTAATCAAGCATGATTAAAAATTAGATATCAAATTTCCCAAAGTAGAGCAGTTGGGTACCGATAGGCATCGGTACCACACAATGATAAGTTTATTAGTTCCTAACGATAGAGTGACCTAAGAGCGATGTTAATTAATTTATTGGGTAAATAAATTAATTAACAATGATTAGAAAATCAAATTCTTAAGAAGAGGGTAATTAGTACCGATAAGGATCGGTACCACATAACGAGAATTTTTATTAGTCACTAATGACCACGGTGACCTAAGAGTGAATGTTAATGTAATGCATTATGATTACAGGGAGGTACCTGTATTGTGAGGTACCTGTATTGTGATGAAGGCTAGAGTATAAACTGTCTGCTGACAGGTAAGTACAACTCCGCCTACAGCATGGATAAAATGAATTTAAAATGATGCTTTTCCAGTATTTTAAGTATGTATCTTGCACACGATGCTGCACAACATACATAAGAGCATATAGTTTCACAATCGAGTAGATTGATGAAAGAACAAGTTAGAAGCCATAGATCCCTACCGCGTAGGATTGGGGACAGCTTGGAGAAGCGTATGTCTAGAACAGTTAAACAAGATGGAAATAAATAGGTGTGTCGTACCGGCTCCTTCAGTCGAAGGGGTTTCCAGTTAAAGAAAGTTAAGGCCAAAAGTTGAGCATCAGTTGATGGCTCTTCGGCATTAGTTGACCTCGGGCGTTACCGTTGGTCTGCACGCACACGGTACTGACACATGGGCCCTAAATAGACAAGAAAAGAAAAGAGAAGTTTGAAGCATAAATGAACATAATCGGATCATGCATTAGTTATAGTTCGTTATGCTTTCTTTTTCAGTAGAGTGCATACAGTACACGATGCTTCTGTCATGCATAAAGTATGTGAAGTTTTATATTCAGTGTTATGACATGTTATGTGATGACATGATATGTGAGCTGATATGTGATATGCTTATATGGTATGTGATTTATTAAGTGATATATGTCATGCTTAGGATTTTAAGTATGTGCTATATTTTAAACATGTTTTGCGGTTAACATGTTGTACTTACTGGGCGTAAAGCTCATGAAGTGTGTTCATACTGTAGATAAGCTTTCTATAGCACAAACACTAAGGGGCAATGATGGTGGCGGAGGTGGATGTGAGGATGAGGTTATGGATACACCGCGAGTATTCTTCCGCACAGTATGAGTAAATAATATTTTGAATGGTGACAGTTAAATAGTATTTTGAATAGTAAAGGTTAAACGGTATTTTAGAACAGTAAACAGTATATGTATGAGTAGTATATTTAAATAGTATCTGGTGAATAGTAATCAGATAAACAAGTATATAATTGTGTATGTATAATTTAAATCCTTATGTTTTTCAAATTCCGCATTTTAATAGTATACGTACGTGAACAGTAAATATGTACGCGTATATATATAAAAAAAATCCCTCTAAATTTATGGTATTAAATTCAGCAAGTTTAAGTATCGGTTTTAAAGAGAAAGTATAAGTAAAAGCTAAGGAAGCAAGGCAAGTAATAGAGTTTTTAGTGACGGTCCGGGCCGCTGAGGGCACAGGGCGTCACACATAATCCTTTACCAGTTCCAACCATCTTCTTTGCCGCATATTGAGCTCCTTTTGCGTGAAGAAATACTTCAGGCTTTGGTGATCAGTGAAAATCTGACATTGAGCTCCATAGAGATAGTGTCGCCAAATTTTAAGTGCTCTGTTCAAGGTCATGTGTAGGGTAATTCCTTTCATGATCCTTTAATTGACGGGAAGCGTAGGCAATCACCTTGCTGCCTTGCATCAGGACTGCTCCCAATCCTATTTTAGATGCATCACTGTAGATCACAAACTTCTCCCCTTCAGTGGGAAGCGTAAGGATTGGTGCGCTTGTCAGCCGTCTCTTTAACTCCTGGAAGCTTCTTTCGCATTCCATAGTCCACTCATACTTCCTTTCCTTGTGTGTAAGAGCAGTAAGAGGTGCAGCTAATCGTGCGAATCCCTCTACAAATCATTGATAATAACCAGCTAGTTCCAAGAAACTACGTATTTCCGTCACACTCTTGGGTGCAGGCTACTGGTTAATTGCATCTACTTTCGTCGGATCTACAGCAATACCTTCCTGGGATACAACATGTCCGAGGAAATGTACTCTGTCCAGCCAAAACTCGTATTTTGAGAATTTGGCATACAGTTGATGCTTCCTTATCATATTCGACACGATCCTCAGATGTTCTTTGTGCTCCTCATGAGTCTTTGAGTATATAAGAATGTTATCAATGAATACAATGACAAACTTATCCAAATACTCTTTAAAGATTCTGTTCATTAAGTCCATGAACGCTGCCGGCGCATTTGTTAATCCAAATGGCATCACAAGAAACTTATAGTGACCATAACAAGTCCTAAACGCCGTCTTAGGAATATCACTTTCTTTAATTCTCAGCTGGTGATATCCTGATCGTAAGTCGATCTTGGAAAATACCGCTGCACCTTTTAACTGGTCGAATAGGTCATCAATTCTAGGTAATGGATACCTATTTTTGATCATAACCTTATTCAACTCCCGGTAATCAATGCACAACAGGAATGTTCCATCCTTTTTCTTGACGAACAACATAGGTGCACCCCATGGAGAATAACTCGGTCTGATGAATCCCTTGTCCCAAAGCTCCTTTAATTGTTCCTGCAACTCCTTTAACTCCACTGGAGCCATGCGGTATGGTGCTTTGGAAATAGGTGCCATTCCAGGGATCAACTCAATTTCGAACGAGATTTCTCTCTCTGGAGGTATCCCTGGTAACTCTTCTGGAAATACGTCAAGAAATTCCTTAACAACAGGAACATCTTTAGGTTGAAGCTTCTGTTCCTTTGTAGTATCCACCACATATGCCAGATATCCCATGCAACCACTGGCTATCAGCTTGCTTGTTCTCAACGAACTGATCATCATCTTCCCGGGTTTTCGAGAAGTATTGACATACTCGAAACTCTCTTCTTCCTTGGGTTGGAATACTATTTTTCGATTTCGACAGTCGATCGTAGCTTGATATTTCCCTAGGAAATCGATACCTAGAATCACATCGTAATCCATGATCTTCATTACGATCAACTCTGCATATAGTTCCCTATTTGACACATATACTGGTACATGAGGTAACCAGTAATTGGACAACAATACTTCCCTAGAGGGTAAAGCTGTCTTAAATACTCTTCCCATATAGTCCTTAGGAAGTCCTATCTTGTCAGCAAATTCATAGGAAACAAAAGAATGTGTAGCACCGGAATCAAATAGTACAGAGGCTACATGACTAGCGACAGTAAGCTGACCTGTCACTACATTCGATGTTCCTGCCTCTGCATCCTCTTTGCTGTAGGCCATCACACGAGCATCAGCACGTGGCACACGCTCCTGGCATTGCGGCCTTACTAGAGACTCTTCAACTCCGGCCTGAAGGGAATGAGCTTATGGGCGTGTCTGGTGCGGTTGGGAAGTGCCTTGTCCACCTTGCCTATTGTTTGGACAGTTCCTGGCATAATGGCCTACCTTTCCACATTCATAGCAAACAAGTGGCCCAAATCTACATTGCCCGGAATGTCTCTTCCCGCATGTAGGGCAATTTTGCACATTGGACTCCACATTACCAGCTGTTCTTTGCTGCTGGTTTTGATTATTTCCCTGGTGATTTCCAGAAAAATTACCTTTTTTCTTGTTTTGCTGGGATCCTTGATTATTGCCCTGGCTTCGTTTAGCATTCTGATTAGGCTTGCTCGATTGACCAACTTGTGTAGACTTAGCCAAATCCCTCTCCTTCTTCTTGGCCACCCAGTGCTTTTCTCTTTCCTCTTTTTGTCGGGCTATGTGAAACTCCGCTTTGATGGCCTGACTAACACAATCTGCTACAAAAGTAGGCGGTACCTGACCAGTATCTACCAATGCAGTAATTTTTGTTCTGAACATCCTAATCATTTTCTGTATTTTCTCCCTCTCAGTAGGGACTACATAAGGACATAAATGGGATAACTAGTCGAACTTTCGGTAAACTTCGCTCACCGACATATTTCCTTGCGTCAATTCTGAGAATTCTTTCTGCTGTTGTCTCAGAGATGCAGGGTCATAATATTTCTAGTTAAATTCTTCCAGAAATTCCGCCTAACTCATGGTAGACACGTTTCTTCTCATTCGCACAGTGTCCCACCAAAACTGAGCATCTTTTCTCAACACAAAAGATGCACATGTAACCTTCTCCTGGTCAGTTAGGTTCATGAATTCCATGATCACTTGCAAGGATGACAACCAGTCTTCAGCCTCTAGAGGATTAGTAGAACCTTCAAATTCTGGCGGCTTCATACACCTGAATCTTTCATAGAGGGGTTCCAGATTTCATACCGGTTACGATTCAAGAACTCTCTCATGTACAGCAGCTGGAGGGATAACCAGATCTACCTCAGCTTCCTGTTCTACTTGGGTACCCTCAGATCCTTGCCTCTGTTCTAACTCCTCTACCCGTTGTATCAGATTAGCATTTTCCTGCATCTGAGCTTCTAGTAAGGCTTGTATCTGATCCAATCTCTCCATGACATTAGGACGTCGTTCTCGTCCCTCTAGTCGATTTCGCAAATCCACCATTTTGCCTATTATCCTATTATGGCACAATAATTCACCGTTAGCTTTTCCATCACCACATTCGTAAAGTCATATAAATTTATGAAAGTCAGGGTAATGTAAAGCCACCATCATCATAACACATCATCGTACAACATATAATCATTTTGATATTTCATTCATAGCAAAACGTTTATATATCATACATAACCATCACCAGTCATATATACATCGGCCATCATATACATCTTGCCCATAAGTCTATACAAAAGAGCTTTTCTCTATAAGCTACTTATGTACATGTATACGTCTACTGGTCACACATCCCCTGTGTCTGGGACTAGAGGATATTCTTCTGGATCCTCATCGTCATCTAGATCATCTGAATCGTCACCATCCTAGGCAATGTTCCCTGTCCTGAGTCATCACCTCCTCGTGGTCTAGACGGTCCAGCCTCATGATCATTCATCATTCTTCTTGGCCTAAAGATGCGTGCCAACATCTCATCTTGACCCAGTGTCTCTCGTTGACTCTGCGTTAGATGCTCAATCAGAATCTCCCTCTCGATCGTCCTGATCGTCACTACAAACTCTTGGAGCATAGAAGGAAATAGTTTAATCACCCTCTGTCTCAACTCCATGGGTAAACCTCTCCAGAACAGCTCACAATAGTTTGCTTCAGTGAGGTTGGGCAACAGACATCTCCTCCTAATGATCTCCTCAAATCGTGCTAAGTAAGACATAACTGTCTCACCAGAAAACATGACCATCCTCTCAGTCTGGAGAATATAGTCCCTAACCTCATCAAATCCAAGGTACGCAGGTGTATCTACCTCTCGTGTCTCTAGAGGTGCTGGAGCAGGTGCCGGATCCCTAGGCGGAAACTGATCAGCCAATCGCTGACAGAACTCAGCCCAACTAAATCCCAATAGAATCTCCTGGTCACAATACTCCCAGAATACTGGAGCGTCTCCCTGAAACATATTGATGGCCAATTGGATCCACATCTCTCAATCAATGTCGCATATTACCATAATCCTCTCTATGGCATGGAGCCAGTCCTTCGTCTCCATTGACTGTCGTCCACCATCAAACATAGGGGGACTGCTAGCTCTGAACGCCTGTACTGCCCGGGCCAAAACTCTCACCCCAATATGTTGGCGTCAACAACTGGAATATCCACTACTATAGGTGGATGAAGTATCAGTCGTGGCTGTACTACATCTACTGGCGCTAGTGCTAGTGCTGGAGGTCTCTCTGGCACCGGGGGTCTAATTACTGGTCATGGGGAAATAGACGGCCTCACAATAGGTCTTGTCCATACCCATAACACCCCTCTCGGTCGTGGTAGCGGTAGTCTCACATAACGAGGTCTGGTCATCTTGCTACCTATAAGATAATTATTTTCATATAAGAAAATAATTAACTAAACCTAAGCAAACTACTTACTTGGATAGTGGTGCAGGATGCTCGAAGTGTCAAATCAGGATATGGTCAACTCTGCTCTGATATACCAACTGTGACAACAGTCGGTAATCTAAACTAGACCAAGCATAAATCCGCTCTGATACCAACTGTGGCGGCCCGACCCTCGTAGAGATCATACAATACTATTACAGTTAAGCTTTATTGCTTACTGCGATAGATTGTACTCTCGTGGGTCGCTGGCTAATCTATCTCTCTTTAATTCATGACGTTTTTGGGGAAATTTTTTTTTTTTAACATCATGAAAAACATTATCCACTATTTACTTTGTTTACAAGTACAAAGTAATTTACATAATACAGTACTTTCGTAAAATATATATTATTACAAAAGATTGTTTCTTTTTTCCTTCTCTTTTATCGCTCAGCGGAAAGACTCTAGCAGGACCATATCCCTCGTCCCCTATCCCATTTGACACACGCCATCCCGTCCGCCATCCAGTCAAACAAAGCTACTGAGCTAGTCGCTTACCTGCAACATAAGCAAAAATGGTGAGCTACAGGCTCAGTAAGTTTAAACATGCAAGAAATAAAATTTCTATGAATAGACTATTCATCATGAATAGTAACATTGACGACTATTCATACATGAATAGTAACTTTGACCACTATTTATTATGAATAGTAAGTTTGACCACAACACAGTGTATCAACAGTACATCTACCGCGATGTTAGTACTCTCACGAAACTGTCTTATGCTCAATTATGGCATAGTTTCAGTTTTAGGTAATTATCTTATATTATGTTCAGGTTTTGAGCTCAGGTTGGCAGTACCATTTAAGTGCACATGGCTGGGAGCGGTACATTAGTGCTGAACTTCACAGCCTTAATCTCATAGCCTGAAGGTAAAATTGTACATGACTGGGAGCGGTACATTAGTGCTGACCTCCACAGCCTTAATCTCATAGCCCCGAAGGTAAAATTGTACATGACTGGGAGCGGTACATTAGTGCTGACCTCCACAGCCTTAGTCTCATTTTCATAGCCCCGAAGGCAAAATTTACCTCCCTGTACGGAAGGCTGGTACGCCAAAAGTGGTTTCATTATCGACTTTTTAAAGTTCTAACCCGGTGACTTAATATTGCCCCGTGGTTAGGAATGGTTCACATTTTAATTTTAGGTGAGTGAGTTTCATTAACTCGCTCTAGTGCCCAAAGCACAATTAACAATGTGTCCATTCTCAATAGTGCCCATAGCACATTACGTCTCTCTCTCTACTCTATAATAGTGCCCGTAGCACATATGTACCTAACTTATAGTTAGTACATCAAAGTTAGCAACAATAATGCTATATGTTCCAGATAGGTAAACGTCTGAACTTACCTTATCAGTTTCTTCCTCTTTTCTCTCTTGGATCTTTGATCGTCTTCCTTGTAGGTCGATTTTGGGATCCTACAGACAAAACCTTGCCTGTTAATTTCATTTCCATTTATAGCTTTTATTTTTCATTAAAATGCTTAAATAAAACCTATTTATGACTTTTTAGGCTTTATTTATCATTTTCCCCATTTTTCTCAACTTTTGCAAAATTACGATTTTGCCCCTATATTTTGGCAAAATTGCAATTATGCACCTGACGGAATTTTCTCGATCCAAACTGTATTTTTGACTCTCAGGAACTTTTCTGACTCTTTTCTAATCATTACCGGGTTCGTTTCTATTTTATTTCCATTTTTCATTTTCCCGACCCTCGGGAAGCACTATTCCGACCCTTACGTCGGTTTAGTGATTTTCTATCGTTTTGGAGCCTCAAATGGACGTTTTACTAGTATTTAAAACGTTCATCTAGACATTCCCGATCTAGGTCTCCGGGGCTCGGATTTTCCGCTCCCGACTCGGTCCTTTATTTCGTTTCCCAAAAACGCCCCCCCTTTTTTCAGTTTCACTACGTTTTACATTTTTATGGGACGGATTACTATTCACGAACACCCCTTAGGTTTCCTTATTCAATTTCCCATTAGGGACTCGGGTTTCTAGCCCGACCCCAAACTTTTATTTTTAATTTCCTTTTTACCCCAAATGCCGTTTTCAAAATTTCGGCAGCATTTCGGCGTAAATTTAAGGCTACCGGCGTTAGGTACGCCCCGAACCATATGTACCTGCCACGTACTATACCACAAATTTATTTTATGTAAAAGTTTTCCAAACTTTTACATAAAAGCTCATAAAATTCCAATTCACATTTTGAACCACATTACACAAAATTTCTTTCAATTTTGCCCTTGGTTTTTGGCCACGGTTTTCACAATCAAAACCTAACCAAAATTTCTTAATTTTTCAACCAAATTTTAGGCTATTCCAATGTCATTTTCTAACCCATTTTCAAGCCAATTTCAATGCATTTTTCAACACAATTCCTAGGGTTTTTCATCATTACAACCCACGGCCAATTAAGAGAAACTTACACCAATTTTTTTTTGTTTCAGGCTTTCAATCACAAAGCCATCATTTCCATAATAAAATGCATGATTTAAATCATCCAAACATCAAGTAAATCATGCAAAATTTTTTTTCCAAACCCTAATTAACCCACGGCCATATTAGGGTAATTTCACACCAAATTTTTTTCCAAGCTTTCCATCATACAAATCATGCTTTATATTTGACCAAAATATGATTCAAAGCACGTTAATACTTAAACCACAACAATTCATCATTGACTACACTTGGTAACCCACGGTTTTACCCTTGGAAAACCAGCCAAAATTTTGTTTTTCTTTAAACAAAATGCATGGTTTTTCTTCTAATCTCACCCTTAACAAAACCCAAGCACCAAATCAATCAAAACAAACCAAAAATTTTCCATCCTTTACACTATTCATTACACGGATTTTTGGAAGAAAAATCAAGAAAATTTTCAAACCAAGGAAAGTTACCTTGTTCACTTGCTTCCTTGAACTTCAATGAAGGGTTTGACACAAACTTTGTGAAGAAAACTTGAAGTATTCACTTGGTTTCTCTTGGGTTGCCTACGGTTCTTCTTGGGAGAACACTTAGACAAATTTTTTTGTTATGTTTTGGCTTGGAATAGTCTCGGCCATTTGTTCCCAAAAGTTGCCGACTTAACCACAAAGAAAGCCAATTAATTTGGCTTTCAACCAATAAAAAATCAACACCTTTCAAACCTATTTCTTTCCAAATTTTTCAAAAAATAAAATGATGGAATTTTGGCCAAATCTTGGCCTTTAGATCAAAAAGTGATTAAATCTTGGCCATTAATACCACCAACCACCATTTTTCTTTCATTTATTAAATGGATTTATGATGTCATAAATGCAAAGTAAAACTTTGACTTTGACTTTTACTATTCACATTAATTCGACTACTTTTTGACCGATACCAGTTCGAGCCGAAATTTTCCTGAAATCTTCCCGGTAGGTTCCTGAGGTCTCTTGTGCAGTCGGATCAATTTATACTGCTTCCGTTTGATCAAAATCAATCCCGGAAGTTTTTCATCTTTTATTGCCCCGATTAGGGTTTGCAATGCCGTTTTTGGCACCGTTTCGCCCGTTTCAACTCAGTGAATTTTTCCAACTCTGAATTCTTACTCGTCAGTATTGTTAGAACATTTTAATACATTCTAAACAATATAAATACATTTATTTCACTCTTTAAATAGTACAAATTGTTATATACATACATTTGTACATTTTCTTCCGAGAATTGCCTAAATTTCCCGGTTGTCACATTGATGGCTTGACTTGCTACCTATGGGTAGTAGTCCAGAGATGACTTTAGGGTTGATTAGTGGGTCGCTCCCCTGATCCTCTATTGGTCTGCGCACACTAGGTACATCCAACTACGGGCCCACAAGTGAAAGATTAAGCAATATAAAGTGAAGCAAAGAAAAGAAAGAAATAGAATAGAAAGAATAAGTAAAGCATAGGAGTAAGAAAATAATTGGTCATAAGTTGACTAACCCTAAGTGTGGTGTATTCAACTTGTTTACTTGTATATTTGTACTTACTGAGCTTTAGCTCATTAGTCTATTCATGATGTAGGTAATAAAGGTAAGCAACTAGCAATATGAAACAAGAGTAGCGGACTGGCAAGTAGATCCTAACGATGTCATGGATGGGTTATGGCTTCGTTTCATAGAGTTCTGCTGTAATTAAAGGGTAAAAGAAAGAAATTGTAATAGTGATGTATATGTATAAAGAGAAGATAAGAGTGTAGTATGTGAAGTAGTGAAACAAGCTTAAAAGTACGTTTTTATTTTTACGTACTTTAAAGTAACAAGACCGCAAAATATATTTTGGGGAAAAAAATATTAAGTAGTACGTATATATTTATGTATACACAATTTCAAAGAACTAATAGTTTCATTCAATCAAGTTTTAAAAAAAAATATTCCTAGTTTTTCAAGTACAAATCTTTTAAACCCCTAAAGAACAAGAAAGTTATAAAGACAAGCAAGCTAAGTAAGAATAAGCAAAGAATAAATAAAGCAAGCAAGGTAAGGTGGACGACCCAAGCTAGAGGGGTCGCGTCCACATAGCGGACTGTCGATTCAATTTTTCTTGGCCTCCGAACATGTCCTCCAAATTGTCCATGATCTCCCTAGCAACCTGATAAGTCTCATGCTACTTTTGTAAAGCACTCATCATGCTAGTAAGCATGTAGCATTGAGCTATATCATTGGATTATCTCCAATGAGTATAGGCAACCGGGACCTCCTCAAGTGGTGTGTCAGGTTTTGGCCTTGGTAGGCATGGTTCGTCTAGTACAAACTTGTGTCTCTCGCAGCTGAGAACTATCAACAGATTTCTTTTCCAATCCTTATAATTATCGTCATTCAGTTTATTCTCAGTAAGTATTGAAATGAGGGGTGTCGGTGACATTTTGAACTGAAATAAAATTATACTAGACATCATTACAAAGCCCAAGCAAATATACGATAATTTAGTAAATAAAACATACAAGTATGTTCTTACATGAAACTTGAAAAAACATGTAGCATTGCAATGGTAATTCTCAGCACCTATTGCCCCAAGCCATCGAGGGGTGGTCATGAAACAAATAGCCAGAACATGGACCCCGTCCAATTAATATATGTTGCCTTAAATCCTCCAAGGTTAAGACATATATTAATAACTGCTTATTTGGCCACCAGTTTAGTTAACAGAGCTTCTAGGGAAGGTTAATAACTAAACGAGTCTTGAGTGTATAACCATTGTTTACATAGCCCGATCCACGTCCTACCAAGCCATCGAGGGGTGGTCATGAATAAGATCGTACCTGAACACGTTTTCCACATAGGAGATCCAATCTAGTATACCAGCGGCGGTAAACACATACCGAGGGGTATGGTCAGGGCAGAACTGACGCGAGGCGTTACCATGCTTTCACTGTGGGCGACCCCTCTAGCTTAGGTCGTCCACCTTATCTTGCTTACTTTCTTTATTCTTTGCTTAATCTTACTTAGCTTGCTTGTCTCTATAACTTTCCTCTCCTTGGGGTTTAAAAGATTTGTTCTTGAAAAACTAGAAATATATATATATATTTTTTAACTGGAGGAAACTACTAATTCTTGAAAATTGTGTATACATAAATATATACGTACTTCTTAATACTTTTTGTTTTTCCAAAATATATTTTGGAGTCTTGTTGCTTTAAAGTACGTAAAAATAGAAACACACTTTTAAGCTTGTTTCACTACTTTACATACTACACTCTTGTCTTGTCTTTATACATATATCTCACTATTACACTTTCTTTCTTTACACCTTGAGTACAGCGGAATTCTGCGAAACGGAACCATAACCCGTCCATGACATCGCTGGGATCTGCCTGCCAGTCCGCTACTCTTGTTTCATACTGCTGGTTGTTTTCCTTTATTACCTACAGCACGAATAGACTAATGAGCTAAAGCTCAGTAAGTACAAACATACATACAAGTAAATAAGCTGAATACACCACTCTAGGGTTAGTCAACTTAGGACCAATTATTTTCTTTAGTCCTATACTACTTGTTCTTTCTATTCTATTTCTTTCTTTTCTTTGCTTTACTTCATCTGCTTTATCTTTCACTTGTGGGCCCGTGGTTGGACGTACCTAGTGCGCGCAGACCAATAGAGGATCAGGGGAGCGACCCACCGATCAACCCTAAGGTCATCTCTGGACTACTGACCTTATAGGTAGTAAGTCATGCCATAAACTACCTCATTATTAACGAGGCAGCGCCACACTTCTGGGGTGGAGGCAGGAAGTTAAGCCATAAACTACCTCATTATTAACGAGGCAGCGCCACACTTCTGGGGTGGAGGCTATCTAGGAACCTCACAACTGGGGAGGCCGGTACGCCAACCTTAACTTTTAAGTCTTATTAATTGACTTAACTTATTTCTCTTTTCTTTTTCTAATCTTGCTTACTATTCTCGTGAACATGTTAGTATCATGTCACAACTGAATAGCTTAAATGTGTATATATATATAACACAACTTTATGGTAAGTCCATTCGTGAGTAGACAATTAAATGTCCGTACTTACCTTATCAATCTCTTCTCTTCTTCTCTCTAGGATCTTTGATCGCCCTCCTTGTAGGTCGATTTTTGGATCCTATAGACAAACTTTGTCTGTTAATTTCATTTCCATTTATAGCTTTTATTTTTCATTAAAAAGCTTAAATAGAACCTATTTACAACTTTTTGGGCTTTATTTATCATTTCCCCAATTTTCCCCAACTTTTGCAAAATTACGATTTTGCCCCTATATTTTGGCAAAATTGCAGTTTTACCCCTGACGGAATTTTATTGATCCAGACTGCATTTTTGGCCCTCAGGAACTTTTCTGACTCTTTTCTAATCATTACCGGGTTCGTTTCTATTATATTTCCACTTTTCACTTTCCCGACCCTCGGGAAGCACTATTCCGACCCTTACGTCGGTTTAGTGATTTTCTATCGTTTCGGAGCCTCAAATGGACGTTTTACTAGTATTTAAAACGTTCATCTAGACTTTCCCGACCTAGGTCTCCGAGGCTCGGATTTTCCGTACCCGACTCGGACCTTTATTTCATTTCCAAAAACGCCCCCCCCCCCTCGGGGTCGGTTTTTCCGTTTCACTCTCATTTTACATTTTTAGGGGACGGTCTACTATTCACGAACCACCCCTTTGGTTTTCCCTATTCAATTCTCCGTTAGGGACTCGGGTTTCCGACCCGACCCTAAACTTTTATTTTTAATTCCTATTTTACCCCGAAAGCCGTTTTCGAAATTTCGGCAGCATTTCGGCGTAATTTTAAGGCTTCCGGCGTTAGGTACGCCTCGAACCATATGTACCTGCCACGTACTATACTTTTACATAAAAGCTCACAAATTCCAATTTCACATTTTTAACCATATTACAAATTTTTTTCACAATTTTGCCCTTAGTTTTGGTTTCGGTTTTCACCACCAAACCGAACCAAAGTTTCTCAAACTTTTCTACTACTTGTTAGGCTATTAAATGCCATTTTTCTAACACTTTTTCAAGCCCATTTCCTTGTACTTTTCAACTAAATTCTTAGGGTTTTTTTTAAACACTTAAACCCACGGCCTCATTAGTGAAAAACATGCCATCATTTTTGTTTCATGCTTTCAATCAAAAATTTCATTATTCACATCATAAAATGCATGATTTCACTTAACCAAACATCATATGAAACATGCAAAATTTTCACCAAAACCCTAAGTAAACCCACGGCCACTTTGAGTAAATGAACACCAAAATTTTTCCAAGCTTTTCCATAGTGAAATTCATGCTTTATTCTTAACAAAACATAAGTTAAAAGCATGTTAACACATAAATCACACAAATTTCTCATTGCTTACCAATGGTAACCCACGGATTTTCCTTTGGAAAACCAACCAAAAATTGGTTTTTCTTTAAACCAATTGCATGGTTTTCTTCCTCATTACACCCATAACAAAACCCATCATCAACTTAATGAAAAACAACCAAAACTTTTCCATCTTAATTCACTATTCACCCCACGGTTTTCATGAAGAAAAAACCAAGAAAAATTTCAATCCAAGGGAAGTTACCTTATTCACTTTCTTCCTTTGTCTTCAAGTGATGTTTTGCCACACTTTTTGTATAGAAAACTTGAAGGAATTACTTGGTTTTCCTTTGGTCACCCACGGCTCCCATGGAAGAAAAAACTTAGCAAATTTTTCTCTTAGTTTTTGCTTGAAATTTGGCTTCGGCCACTTTATTCCTAAACTTGCCGACTTATGCATGGAAGAAAGCCAATTAATTTGGCTCTAAACCAATGAAATTTTGACACCTTTCATGCCTAATACTTTCCACCTTTTTCAAAAATTAAAAAGGTATATTTTTGGCCAAATCTTGGCCTTTAGATCAAAAGCAAATTAAATCATGGCCATTCATCCTACCTAACACCAATTTCTTTCCATTTGGTAAATGGATTTATGATGTCATAATTACTAAAGTGAAAGTTGACTTTGACTTTCACTATTCACATTAATTCGACTACTTTTTGACCGATGCCGGTTCGAGCCGAAATTTTCCTGAAATCTTCCCGGCGTGTTCCTGAGGTCTCCTGTGCAGTCGGATCAATTTAAATTGCTTCCGTTTGATCAAAATAAATCCCGGAAGTTTACCGTCTTTTATTGGCTCGGTTAGGGTTTTCAATGCCGGTTTTGGCACCGTTTCACCCGTTTCAACTCAGTGAATTTTTTCAACACTGAATTCTTACTCGTCAGTATTGTTAGAACATTTTAATATATTCTAAACAATATAAATACATCTACTTCACTCTTTAAATAGTACAAATTGTTATATACATACAATTGTACATTTCTTACTGTGCTCTTACTTTGACTTGCCATATTCTTATCTTTATACTGTTCAGATACCGAAACTACTCCTTTTTGAGCGTTTTGGGCCTGAATTCACTTTCTTACTCATATACTTTATTCTCTACTTATTTTTGGAGATTTTTAATTTCCTCCAAAACATTTATTTATTTCTATCAACACTATAATTTGTCTAATTACAACCATAGTGTTTCTTTACATTCTTACTTACAGAACTCATAGAAAACCCTAGATTAAACTAGGTCACACCACTAAAATTCTCTGGTCGTCACATTCACCCCTCCTTAAAAATTTTCGTCCTCGAAAATCAGAACAGGTGGGGATACTTGGCTCTTATCTCATCTTCTCTTTCCCACGTAGCCTCTTCTATATTATGATTTTTCCATAGAACTTTGACCAGCGGGATGCTTTTATTTCTTAATACCTTCTCTTCTCGAGCAAGTATTTGCACTGGTTGCTCTTCGTAAGAGAGATCCTCTCGAACTTGGATTGGCTCATAATCTAGGACATGTGAAGGGTCCGAGATATACTTTCTTAGCATAGATACGTGAAAGACATTATGCACTGAAGATAATTCCAGTGGCAAAGCTATCTTATAGGCTACTTTCCCAACCCGGCTAATAATTGGGAAAGGTCCTATGTATCTTGGGCTCAGCTTTCCTTTCTTTCCAAAACGCATGACACCTTTCATTGGTGCTACTTTTAAGAATACGAAGTCACCCTCGTTAAACTCTAGGAATCTTCGTCTTTTATCTGCGTAGCTTTTCTGACGACTTTGTGCAGTTTTCATTCTCTTCTGAATCTTTTGGACCGCGTCTATCGTTTCTTGGATAAACTCGGTTTTATGAAGTTCTTTCTCCCTGAGTTCATACCAATGAATGGGAGATCTACACTTTCGTCCATATAATGCCTCATAAGGAGCCATCCCGATGGACGCTTGATAGCTGTTGTTGTAGGAGAATTCTATCAACGGCAGCTTCTTGTTCCAGGCTCCCTTGAAATCTAAAATACAAGCACAAAGCATGTCTTCTAGCGTTTGGATCGTACGCTCAGACTGTCCGTCGGTCTGAGGATGAAATGCAGTGCTATATCTTAGTTCGGAGCCCATTGCCTCTTGTACACTTTTCCAGAATTTGGATGTGAACCGACTGTCACGATCTGACACTATTGTTGTCGGTATTCCATGTAATCTCACAATGTTGGAAATGTACAATTCTGCGAATTTCTCTAATGTGTATGTCATCTTTACGGGTATAAAGTGAGCAGATTTGGTCAATCGATCCACCACTACCCATATCATGTCAAATCCTTCACTGGTCTTGGGTAACCCGACCACGAAATCCATGGTTACGTGCTCCCACTTCCACTCTGGAATCTCTAGTGGCTGCAGCTCTCCGGCTGGCCGCTGATGCTCTGCTTTGACTCTTTGACATGTTAAGCAGCTATTGATGTGTTTAACAATGTCATTCTTCATCTTTTTCCACCAAAAGTGCTGCTTTAGATCCTGATACATTTTTGTACTGCCCGGATGCACCGAATATGGAGTGTCATGGGCCTCTGCCAGGATTCTTTTCTTCAAAACTTCTTTATCTGGTACACAGATTCTTCCTTGGAAGAGTAAAGTTCCGTCTTTGGAGAGGTGGAACTCTGACCTGTCATTCCTCGAGGCCTCTTCTTTAAGCCTTTTGAAAGTAGCATCTAGCTCTTGAGCCTCTTTAATCTCCTCAAGAATTGTTGGTTTGAGTTGCATTGCCGCTAATTTTCCTGAAATTATCTCCACTCCCAACAAGGATATCTCATGTTGAAGTGGCTTGGGCAACTTATCGATGGTTATGTGCTCTGGCATCGTTGATTTACGACTCAACGCGTCTGCCACTCTGTTCGCCTTGCCGGGGTGATATAAGATCTCACAATCGTAATCTTTTACCAACTCCAGCCATCTTCTTTGTCTCATGTTAAGCTCTTTCTGAGTAAAGAAATACTTTAAGCTCTGGTGGTCGGTGAAGATTCTACACCGAACTCCATATAGATAATGTCGCCATATCTTCAAAGCAAATACGACGGCTGCTAACTCCAAATCATGAGTCGGATAGTTCTTTTCATGCTCTTTGAGTTGTCTTGATGCATAGGCTATTACTTTTCCATCCTGCATCAGCACAGCTCCTAGACCTGTCCTGGAGGCATCGCTATAAATGTCGAAGTCTCCTTCATCCTTTGGAATTGTGAGAATTTGAGCACTGGTCAACCGATTCTTCAACTCTTGAAAGCTTTCTTCACACTTCTTTGTCCACTCGAACTTCTTCTCTTTGCGTGTGAGAGCAGTGGAGGGGCAGCTAATCTGGCAAATCCCTCTACAAATCTCCGATAATAGCCCGCTAATCCGAGAAAACTCCGGATCTCGGTCACATTCTTTGGAGGAGACCACTTGCTTACCGCTTCGATCTTTGTTGGGTCTACTGAAATTCCGTCTTTGGAAACGACATGTCCTAAGAAGTGGACCTTACCTAGCCAAAATTCACATTTGGAGAACTTTGCATATAGCTGATGCTCCTTCAGAGTGCGTAACACAATCCGAAGATGCTTCTCATGCTCCTTCCAATCTTTCGAGTATATAAGGATGTCATCGATAAACACAATGACAAACTGGTCTAAAAATTCCTTGAATACTCGATTCATCAGATCCATAAAAGCGGCTGGTGCATTCGCTAATCCAAAAGGCATAACGAGAAATTCGTAGTGCCCATACCGTGTTCGGAACGCGGTCTTTGGAATGTCCCTTTCTTTAATTTTTAACTGATGATAGCCGGATCGAAGATCAATCTTCGAGAAGACGGTGGCTCCTTTTAGCTGATCGAATAAATCATCGATCCTTGGTAGAGGATATTTATTCTTGATCGTGACTTTGTTGAGCTCACGATAATCTATGCACATTCGGAGGGTTCCATCCTTTTTCTTCACGAAGAGAACTGGAGCTCCCCACGGCGAATAACTAGGCCGTATAAAACCTTTCTCTAACAACTCCTTCAGCTGAGCTTGTAATTCTTTAAGCTCGGCCGGTGCCATTCTGTAAGGGGCCTTTGAAATCGAAGACGTTCCTGGCAGCAACTCGATTTCGAAGGTAATCTCTCGATCAGGAGGAAGTCCTGGTAATTCTTCTGGAAATACCTCCACGAACTCGTTGATCACTGGTACCTCGTTCGGTTGTAGTTCTACCTTCTTGGTGGTGTCCTTGACATAAGCTAGATATCCGGTACAGCCACTAGATATCAGCTTTCTTGCCCGCAGGGGACTGATCAGCATTTTCGACTGCTTCTGAGAATGCCCCTGATACTCAAACTGGTCTTTTTCTCCAAACTGGAACACTACTTTTCATCGTCGACAGTCAATGGTCGCTTGATATTTTGCAAGGAAATCCATTCCAAGGATAACGTCATAATCGACTAACTCTAAGACGACTAAGTTGACGTACAACTCCCTATCAGCTATAATTACTGGCACGTGACGTAACCAGTAATCAGATAATAATACCTCACCAGATGGTAAGGTGGTTTTAAACACTTGGCCAATTTTATCCTTGGCATGACTAACTCTTTCTACAAAGCTATGTGAGGCAAATGAATGCACCGGAGTCAAATAAAATAAGTGCAGGGCTTTGGGCGACAAGAAGCTGACCTGTCACCACATTCGAGGTGCCTGCCTCTACATCTTCCCTGGTGTAGGCTAATAGATGTGCCTCGGTCTTTGGTATATTCTCCTGGCCTCCAGGTTGAGTATGCGATCCTTGTATAGCATGGACCTGGCTCGTCTGTCGGGACTGAAAGGATCCCGGCTGGTTCTGTTGGTTGGATGGGCAGACTCTAGCAAAATGGCCTTCTCTACCACAAACATAGCATGCAGTATTCCCCAGCTTGCACTCGCCCTTGTGCAGTCTTCCACATTTTGGGCATGGCTGTCGGTTCTGTACTCCTTCTAAGCCTTGCCTTTGCTGAGTGTTGCGAGTATTTTGGCCCCAATTTTCATTTGGGTTTCCCTTTCGCTTATTGGTATTCTGCTGGTTCTGGTTATTTTTCTGACCAGGCTTCATTCCTTGACCAGATTTATTACTTTGGCCAGCTTGGTTGTTCTTCTGAGTCTGCTTCACGAGATCTCTTTCTTTCTTCTTCTCCTCCCAGACTTTTGTTCTTTCTTCCTTAACTCTGTTCAGACGATTCTCGGCCCTCATAGCTCTGCTTACACAGTCCGCTACAGTGGTTGGGGGTCTCGTCACTTTCCACATTTAGGGCTATATCTTGTCGGAACATATTGATCATCCTCCGTACCCGCTCTTCTTCTGTGGGTACCAAATGTGGACACAGTCGAGCTAATCTGTCGAATTTACGGCAGGCTTCGGTCACTGTCATCTCGCCTTACCTCAGCTCATCGAACTCTCTTTGTTGAGCTCGTAGGGTGTCAAGGTTGAAATACTTCCTGTTAAATTCTCCCAGGAAGTCATTCCAGGTCATCCTTCTAACGTCCCTTCGCATCTTTACTGTCTCCCACCAATAACGAGCATCCTTCGTTAATATGCAGGAGGCGCAAAGGACCTTTTCTTGGTCTGTTAGGTCCATAAACTCAAAAATGGTCTGTAGTGAAGCTAACCACTCTTCAGCCTCTAAGGGTTCTATAGATCCCTCAAACTCTTTTGGCTTCATCTTCCGGAATCGTTCATACAATGATCCCTGGTTGGCTCCAGCTCGGGCACCTATTGCTACTTCAGGTACCATTCGGACTGGTGGTGCTACTGGTTCAGGAGCTGGTTGTGGCTCCGGTACTGGTGCTTGAGATGGAGGGAAATTCGCTTGGGCCCCATTTCTCTGTTCCAGTAGCTCTTGCAGTCTCTGGTTCTGTGTTTCTTGTGCCTCTAGCCGAGCTTGTATGTTAGCTAGGATAGCGGCTAAGTCTGCTTCTTGAGCTTGCTCAGCTCGTGTGCGAACCATGTTGCTGTGTCTGACCTATAACAATAGCGACATGGTTTAGTGCTAAGTTAGATATTGATTATCTAAAATTAACTTACTTGGACTGAGCAGGTGCAGATGCTGAGATGTCATGGAAGGTCGATAGTAGAACCGCTCGCTCTGATACCAACTCTTGTGGGCGACCCCTCTAGCTTAGGTCGTCCACCTTATCTTGCTTACTTTCTTTATTCTTTGCTTAATCTTACTTAGCTTGCTTGTCTCTATAACTTTCCTCTCCTTGGGGTTTAAAAGATTTGTTCTTGAAAAACTAGGAATATATATATTTTTTTTTAACTGGAGGAAACTACTAATTCTTGAAAATTGTGTATACATAAATATATACGTACTTCTTAATACTTTTTGTTTTTCCAAAATATATTTTGGAGTCTTGTTGCTTTAAAGTACGTAAAAATAGAAACACACTTTTAAGCTTGTTTCACTACTTTACATACTACACTGTTGTCTTGTCTTTATACATATATCTCACTATTACACTTTCTTTCTTTTACACCTTCAGTACAGCGGAATTCTGCGAAACGGAACCATAACCCGTCCATGACATCGCTGGGATCTGCCTGCCAGTCCGCTACTCTTGTTTCATACTGCTGGTTGTTTTCCTTTATTACCTACAGCACGAATAGACTAATGAGCTAAAGCTCAGTAAGTACAAACATACATACAAGTAAATAAGCTGAATACACCACTCTAGGGTTAGTCAACTTAGGACCAATTATTTTCTTTAGTCCTATACTACTTGTTCTTTCTATTCTATTTCTTTCTTTTCTTTGCTTTACTTCATCTGCTTTATCTTTCACTTGTGGGCCCGTGGTTGGACGTACCTAGTGCACGCAGACCAATAGAGGATCAGGGGAGCGACCCACCGATCAACCCTAAGGTCATCTCTGGACTACTGACCTTATAGGTAGTAAGTCATGCCATAAACTACCTCATTATTAACGAGGCAGCGCCACACTTCTGGGGTGGAGGCAGGAAGTTAAGCCATAAACTACCTCATTATTAACGAGGCAGCGCCACACTTCTGGGGTGGAGGCTATCTAGGAACCTCACAACTGGGGAGGCCGGTACGCCAACCTTAACTTTTAAGTCTTATTAATTGACTTAACTTATTTCTCTTTTCTTTTTCTAATCTTGCTTACTATTATCGTGAACATGTTAGTATCATGTCACAACTGAATAGCTTAAATGTGTATATATATATAACACAACTTTATGGTAAGTCCATTCGTGAGTAGACAATTAAATGTCCGTACTTACCTTATCAATCTCTTTTCTTCTTCTCTCTAGGATCTTTGATCGCCCTCCTTGTAGGTCGATTTTTGGATCCTATAGACAAACTTTGTCTGTTAATTTCATTTCCATTTATAGCTTTTATTTTTCATTAAAAAGCTTAAATAGAACCTATTTACAACTTTTTGGGCTTTATTTATCATTTCCCCAATTTTCCCCAACTTTTGCAAAATTACGATTTTGCCCCTATATTTTGGCAAAATTGCAGTTTTGCCCCTGACGGAATTTTATTGATCCAGACTGCATTTTTGGCCCTCAGGAACTTTTCTGACTCTTTTCTAATCATTACCGGGTTCGTTTCTATTATATTTCCACTTTTCACTTTCCCGACCCTCGGGAAGCACTATTCCGACCCTTACGTCGGTTTAGTGATTTTCTATCGTTTCGGAGCCTCAAATGGACGTTTTACTAGTATTTAAAACGTTCATCTAGACTTTCCCGACCTAGGTCTCCGAGGCTCGGATTTTCCGTACCCGACACGGACCTTTATTTCATTTCCAAAAACGCCCCCCCCCTCGGGGTCGGTTTTTCCGTTTCACTCTCATTTTACATTTTTAGGGGACGGTCTACTATTCACGAACCACCCCTTTGGTTTTCCCTATTCAATTCTCCGTTAGGGACTCGGGTTTCCGACCCGACCCTAAACTTTTATTTTTAATTCCTATTTTACCCCGAAAGCCGTTTTCGAAATTTCGGCAGCATTTCGGCGTAATTTTAAGGCTTCCGGCGTTAGGTACGCCTCGAACCATATGTACCTGCCACGTACTATACCACAAGCCTATTTTATGTAAAAGTTGTCCAAACTTTTACATAAAAGCTCACAAATTCCAATTTCACATTTTTAACCACATTACAAATTTTTTTCACAATTTTGCCCTTAGTTTTGGTTTCGGTTTTCACCACCAAACCGAACCAAAGTTTCTCAAACTTTTCTACTACTTGTTAGGCTATTAAATGCCATTTTTCTAACACTTTTTCAAGCCCATTTCCTTGTACTTTTCAACTAAATTCTTAGGGTTTTTTTTAAACACTTAAACCCACGGCCTCATTAGTGAAAAACATGCCATCATTTTTGTTTCATGCTTTCAATCAAAAATTTCATTATTCACATCATAAAACGCATGATTTCACTTAACCAAACATCATATAAAACATGCAAAATTTTCACCAAAACCCTAAGTAAACCCACAGCCACTTTGAGTAAATGAACACCAAAATTTTTCCAAGCTTTTCCATAGTGAAATTCATGCTTTATTCTTAACAAAACATAAGTTAAAAGCATGTTAACACATAAATCACACAAATTTCTCATTGCTTACCAATGGTAACCCACGGATTTTCCTTTGGAAAACCAACCAAAAATTGGTTTTTCTTTAAACCAATTGCATGGTTTTCTTCCTCATTACACCCATAACAAAACCCATCATCAACTTAATGAAAAACAACCAAAACTTTTCCATCTTAATTCACTATCCACCCACGGTTTTCATGAAGAAAAAACCAAGAAAAATTTCAATCCAAGGGAAGTTACCTTATTCACTTTCTTCCTTTGTCTTCAAGTGATGTTTTGCCACACTTTTTGTATAGAAAACTTGAAGGAATTACTTGGTTTTCCTTTGGTCACCCACGGCTCCCATGGAAGAAAAAACTTAGCAAATTTTTCTCTTAGTTTTTGCTTGAAATTTGGCTTCGGCCACTTTATTCCTAAACTTGCCGACTTATGCATGGAAGAAAGCCAATTAATTTGGCTCTAAACCAATGAAATTTTGACACCTTTCATGCCTAATACTTTCCACCTTTTTCAAAAATTAAAAAGGTATATTTTTGGCCAAATCTTGGCCTTTAGATCAAAAGCAAATTAAATCATGGCCATTCATCCTACCTAACACCAATTTCTTTCCATTTGGTAAATGGATTTATGATGTCATAATTACTAAAGTGAAAGTTGACTTTGACTTTCACTTTTCACATTAATTCGACTACTTTTTGACCGATGCCGGTTCGAGCCGAAATTTTCCTGAAATCTTCCCGGCGTGTTCCTGAGGTCTCCTGTGCAGTCGGATCAATTTAAATTGCTTCCGTTTGATCAAAATAAATCCCGGAAGTTTACCGTCTTTTATTGGCTCGGTTAGGGTTTTCAATGTCGGTTTTGGCACCGTTTCACCCGTTTCAACTCAGTGAATTTTTTCAACACTGAATTCTTACTCGTCAGTATTGTTAGAACATTTTAATATATTCTAAACAATATAAATACATCTATTTCACTCTTTAAATAGTACAAATTGTTATATACATACAATTGTACATTTCTTACTGTGCTCTTACTTTGACTTGCCATATTCTTATCTTTATACTGTTCAGATACCGAAACTACTCCTTTTTGAGCGTTTTGGGCCTGAATTCACTTTCTTACTCATATACTTTATTCTCTACTTATTTTTGGAGATTTTTAATTTCCTCCAAAACATTTATTTATTTCTATCAACACTATAATTTGTCTAATTACAACCATAATGTTTCTTTACATTCTTACTTACAGAACTCATAGAAAACCCTAGATTAAACTAGGTCACACCACTAAAATTCTCTGGTCGTCACATTCACATATGGATCAACAATGGAGGCCGTGGGTTTTGTTTGAAACCCTCTCCCACTCAATATTTTGAAAAACATGCAAGTTTTGACAAATATGTATGATCAATATAGTATGAGCGGCACTCACCTATCCTATATGACATGTTATCAAATATGCATATAAAACATCCATCAATACATATTTATACATCCATGACATATCACAGAAAAAATAATTGACAGAATAACCAAGCCATGGTTCCATCCTAGAACAAAGAATATAAAGATTACAAAATTTCATCCAAAGCATTCTTTGGGTCTTGAATTTTGTTCCGTCTTCTTGTATCCATCTTTATATAGCCTCTCCATTTATTTCTCATCCCAAGAATCATTTAAAATTTAAATCTCCAAAAATTTAAATTTCAAATTCTAAATTCAAATTTCAAATTTAAATTTCAAATTCAAATTTTAAACAATTTTAAACATCATGTATAATAATATGTAATTTCAAAAATTTTCAAATTTTCAATTATATATTTTTAAACATGATTTAAAATTAAATCTCAAATTTAAAAATCAAAATTTTTCGATTTTTGAATCGTCGCACCACCGCCCCCTGAGGCGGTAGCCGCCGTGGGCAGCCCCCTGAGGCGGCAGCCGCCGTGGGCAGCCCCCAGCCCCATGGGGGGGGCTGGCAGCCCACGGCCGCCCATGTGCTGTGATGATCAGGAAATATGCAGTATCAAGAAATTGGTTAAAATGACCTTTTCTTGATATAAAACTAAGATATTTAGAATCAGAATGCTCAAAATTAGTCATTTGAGCACAAAATGTAGATTTTGTTGGGAGGTACACAGTATCGGGATAAGGGTCAAGACGACATTTTCTTGGCCTGAAACTAATATTTTTAGATTCAGGATACCCAAATTAGTCAATCAGGCACCTAACACATTTTTCGAGATGGGGTCACACAGATCTCGAAAACTGGTCGAGATGACCTCGAATGAAGTTGAAATTGATAAATTTGGATTCAACACGTCCAAATTAGTCAGTATAGCCTATTTGTATGCTCAAATTAGCTAATTGAGCATAAAGGTAATTTTTGATCAAGAATTCACAGTACCGGAAACTGCTCAAGATGACCTCAGATGAAAATAAAACTGATATATTTGGATTCAGGACGCCCAAATTAGTCAGGATAGCCCATGTTGAAATTTTGAGCGAAAAAGTATATAAAGGGCGAAAAATCAGGAATTTCAAAAATAAGCCCATAACTTTCTCTCATTTTCTCTTTCCTCCCCTTACACGAAAATGAAAAGTAACCGACCATCGGAAACGGTGTCCGTTTTCAACACCGCCAGTGTCATCGGAAAGCTCTCACTGAGCTGAGTCCAACGGTGGGTCGACTCGACGGAACGATCGCCGCACGCCGCTGCACGCGCCGCTCGAATGCCGCCGGAGCCAAGAATTTTGATCGTCGATATCTCCGCCGTCCGGCCACCGTTTTCCACGAAACCTTTCCCAAAAGTTTCATTGTGAAGACAGGAGAAAAAGCCATGCCACCGATCGCCTCAACACCGACGGAATCGTGCCGCCCAAGCTTTGACAAATTCGGTGAAACGCCGCCGTGCAGCCGCAGTCGAAACCGTCGATTCCGGCCGAGTTGAAGTACGCCGTTGGTGCAGAAATGACCTCAGGGTTGAGGGGAGCAAAAGCCCTCAACCAATTTTGGGAAAAAAGTTCGGCATGGCAGAGTTCCACCGTCGCTGCCGTGACCGTGGTTTTCGAGGGGATTTTCCGACGATAGGGGCCTCCAAACATGAAATTGAGGCCACCAATGGATTCCTCTCGTCGAGTTCTTCAAGATGGGCTACTCATTTGCCATTGTCACCGTCGTCAACCACCGGTCAACGGCGAGTCAATACCGATCAACGACGGTCAATGCCGGTCAACGGCGACCGGAGACCAAAAATTAAAGAATGGCCCGTTGGCCTATTTTCGAAGTTTCGGACACATCCGCGGCGTCATAATTGTAAGATAGAGTCTCAAAAACACAAAAAATGGAGAATTAAAGTTTATCCATGCGAAACCGAACAGTTCGTTCGATCGCCAGTGGGACGATTCCGGTAGTGACTTCAGTCCCTCCATTCCTGAAATTTATGTTTTAGAATGAGTATACATGAATTATGTATTCTGGAATGTGAAACTATAAGAAAAATGGACTATGTATACGAAAAATAGTCAAATGAGAAAAAGTGAAAAATGTAAAGATTTTTACGTAAAAAGTTGAGTTTTTACGTAAAAATATAGGCTCTGGTATAGTACATGGTAGAATAGAACTAGGTTAGATGGTTTCGAGGCGTTTGCTAAACGCCGGGAACCCAAAAATTAAGCAGAAATGCTGCCGAAATTTTGAAAACGGCACAGAAGAGTATTTTAAGAACCAAAGGGTAAAAAACGTGGTCGGGATGGAAACCCGAGCCCTTTTGGTGACCTAGACCTGAAAAAGAGCATTAACGCTCGAGAGTTAGAATAGTACCACCCGAGAGTCGGTAAATAGTAAACCAAGAAAGTGTGGCAAATAAGGCCGTAAAAATTTAGTAAAGCCTAAAAAAAATTATTTTATGATTTTTGAGCTTAGAAAATCTGGTCTAAGTAATAAAATGAGAATGATAGGACTCAAAGACCTATAAGGGCCAAAACGATAATTTTGACCGGAAAATTTCAAGAATGATAGAAAAGGATCCTAATGGACTTAGAATGGCTTAATTAAGATTTTAAGGGCCAAAATTAAGTTATGAGTCAAAGAAAAGTAAGGTTATAATGAGAAAAATCCCATTAGGGGTAAAATGGTAATTTTGTCAAAAGTTCAGGGTAAAATAGTAATTTTACCAAAAGTTGGCAGAAAAGTTATAAATGGGATATTAGATCCTTAAGTTTATGATCGAGAAATGAAACGTATAGTTTTTACGTTTTATTAAGTTTTATATATGAAAGAAGCATGAAAAATAACCGTTATTATTTCGGTTATAGGGATCCGCACCAGACGATATGAAGAGACGTCTGTAGGCCAAGGAAGCAAGAAAAGAGATGCTAGCAAGTATTAGTAAGTTCAAACATTTAATTGACTGCAACATAAATGAACTGGTCATGTTATGTGTTATGTATTCTATGTAGTAAGTTCGAATATTTAATTGACTGCAATATGAATAGACTATTATGTCTAAGTATGATATGTGGTAAGTTCAAATATGTGATTTGTCTGTAACATGAACTGACATGTTATGTTAGGTTTATGTTTAAGTGTTATATGGAATTCGTGTATGTGAGTGCTATATGCACTAAAGTGTGACTAACATAATTCACACTATAGAAAAGTTACGTTAAGAAAGAAATGATTTATGAAATACAAACGAAAGAAAAGAAACAAAAGAAAGAAAGAAAGAAAAGAAAAGAAACGAAAGAAATAAAGGAAAAGAAAATGAACGAGAGAGAGAATGAATGAATGAACGAACGAACGAAAAGATAAAGTAAAGAACGAGAAAGATAAGCAAGATAATAAGACTGAAAAGTTAAGGTTGACGTACCGACCTCCCCAGCTGTGAGGTTTAAGAGTTAAGAATAGCCTCCACCCTAGATGTGTGGTGCTACCGCAAGCTCAAGGTAGTTAATGGCTAACGCACTAACCCAAGTTTGTAGTGCGAGATCGACCTTGGCGTTGATTGGTGGGTCGCTCCCCCATTCCTCCATTGGTCTGCGTACTCTAGGTACGTCCAACCATGGGCCCACAAGAGAAAGTGAAAGATAAGAAAAGTAAAGAAAAGAAAAGACAAATAAAGAAAGAAAAGCCAAGAAAAGCTAAGAAAAGCTAAGAAAAGAATGGGAAGCTTAGCAAAGAAAAGCTAAGAAAAGCAAAGAAAAGAAAGGAAAGTAAAGTTAAGAAAAGAAAAGAAAAGAAAAGAAAGGAAAGCTTAGCAATGAAAAGCTAAGAAAAGCAAAGAAAAGAAAAGAAAAGAGACAGATAAAGAAAGAAAAGAAAAGAAGGAGATAGAATGATAGATTAGGATATGATCCATCAGTGAAAGAAAAGAAATAGATTAGGATATGATCCATCAGTCAAAGAAAAGAAACGGATTAGGATATGATCCATCAGTCAAAGAAGATTAGGATATGATCCATCAGTCAAAGAAAAGAAACAGATTAGGATATGATCCATCAGTGAAAGAAAAGAAACAGATTAGGATAGGATCCACTAGTAAAAGAAAAGAAAAGAAAAGAGAGATAAATAAAGAAAGAGAAGAAAGGAAGGAGATACATCGACAGATTAGGATATGATCCACCAGTGAAAGTAAAAAGAAAGAAAAGAATGTAAAGCTAAGAAAAGCTAAGAAGAGCAAAGAAAAGAAAAGAAAAGAAAAGAAAGTAAAGCTAAGAAAAGCAAAGAAAAGAAAAGAAAGTAAAGTAAAGATGTGACAACCGGAAAATTCAGGCAATTCTCAGAAGAAAATGTACAAATGTATATATATAAAAATTTGTACTGTTTAAAGAGTGAAATAAATGTATTTATATTGTTTAAAATATATTAAAATGTTCTAACAATGCTAACGAGTAAAAATTCAGTGTTGGAAAAATTTACTGAGTTGAAACAGGCGGAACGGTGCCAGAAAGGGCATTGAAAGCCCTAACCGGGACAATAAAAGATGGAAAACTTCCGGGATTGATTTTGATCAAACGGAAGCAGTTTAAATTGATCTGACTGCACAGGAGACCTCAGGAACCCGCCAGGACGATTTCAAGAAAATTTCGGCTCGAACCGGTATCGGTCAAAAAGTAGTCGAATTAATATGAATAGTAAAAGTCAAAGTCAAAATTTACTTTGCATTTATGACATCATAAATCCATTTAATAAATGGAAGGAAAATGGTGGTTGGTAGCATTAATGGCCAAGATTAAGTTGCTTTTTGATCTAAAGGCCAAGATTTGGCCAAAATTCCACCATTTTAATTTTTGAAAATTTTGGAAAGAATTAGGCTTGAAAGGTGTTGATTTTTGATTGGTTGGTAGCCAAATTAATTGGCTTTTTTTGTGTTAAGTCGGCAAAACTTTGAACAAAAGTGGCCAAGATAATTTTGAAGCAAAAACCAAAGAGAAAAATTTCTAAATGTTGCCTATGGTAGGTACGTGAGCAACCAAAGAGGAACCAAGTGAATCCTTCAATTTTTCTTCATAAAATTGGTGTCAAACCTTTCATTGAAGACAAAGGAAGCAAGTGAACAACGTAACTCTCCTTGGTTTGAAACTTTTCTTGATTTTTCTTCAAGAAATCCGTGTAATGAATAGTGCAAAGGATGGAAAAAATTTTGGTTGTTTTGATTGATTTGGTGCTTGGGTTTTGTTAAGGGTGTAATTAGGAGAAAAACCATGTATTTGGTTTAAAGAAAAACCAAATTTTGGTTGGTTTTCCAAGGGTAAAACCGTGGGTTACCAAGAGTAGTCAATGAAAAATTGTTGTGGTTTAAGTGTTAACATGCTTTAAATCATATTTTAGTCTAATGTAAAGCATGATTTGTACGATGGAAAGCTTGAAAAAAAATTTGGTGTGAAATAACCCTAAAAGGCCGTGGGTTAATTAGGGTTTGGAAAAAAAATTTTTGGCATGATTTACTTGATGTTTGGATGATTCAAATCATGCATTTTAGTATGGAAATGATGGATTTGTGATTGAAATCATGAAAAAAAAAATTTGTGTATGTTTCTCTTAATTTGGCCATGGGTTGTAAAGGTTAAAAACCCTAGGAATTGTGTTGAAAAATGCAATGAAATTGGCTTGAAAATGTGTTAGGAAATGACATTGGAATAGCCTAAAATTTGGTTGAAAATTTGAGAAATTTTGGTTAGGTTTTGAGTGTAAAAACCGAGACCAAAACTAAGGGCAAAATTGAAAAAAAAAATTTTGTGTAATGTGGTTCAAAATAAGAATTGAATTTTGTGAGCTTTTATGTAAAAGTTTGGAAAACTTTTACATAAAATAGGCTTGTGGTATAGTACATGGCAGGTACATATGGTTTGAGGTGTACCTAACGCCGGTAGCGTTAAATTTACGCCGAAATGCTGCCGAAATTTCGAAAACGACATTTGGGGTAAAAAGAGAATTAAAAATAAAAGTTTAGGGTCGGGTCGGGAACCCGAGTCCCTAACGGAAAATTGAATAAGGAAAACCTAAGGGGTGGTTCATGAATAGTAACCCGTCCCCTTAAAAATGTAAAACGCGAGTGAAATTGAAAAACCGACCCCGAAGGGGGGCGTGTTTGGAAATGAAATAAAAGTCCGAGTCGGGAACGGAAAATCCGAGCCTCGGAGACCTAGATCAGGAATGTCTAGATGAACGTTTTAAATACTAGTAAAACTGTGACGCCCCGTGCCCTCAGCGGCCGGACCGTCACTGAAAACTCTTACTTGCTTCTTTAACTTTTACTAATACTTCTTCTTTAAAACCGATACTTAAACTTGCTGAATTTAATACCATAAATTTAGAGGGAAATTTTTTTTTTTATATACGCGTACGTATTTACTATTCACGTACGCATACTATTAAAATGCGGAATTTGAAAAACATAAGGATTTCAATTATACATACATAATTATATACTTGTTTATCTGATTACTATTCACCAGATACTATTTAAATATACTACTCGTACATATACTATTTACTGTTCCAAAATACCGTTTAACCTTTACTATTCAAAATACTATTTAACTGTCACCATTCAAAATATTATTTACTCATACTGTGCAGAAAAATACTCGCGGTGTATCCATAACCTCATCCTCACATCCACCTCCGCCACCATCATCGTCCCTTGATGTTTATGCTATAGGATGCTTACCTACAGCATGAACACACTCCCGTGAGCTTTACGCCCAGTAAGTACAACATGTTAACCGCAAAACATGTTGCACATACGTAAAATCATAGGCATGACATATATCACTTAATAAATCACATACCATATAAGCATATCACATATCAGCTCACATATCATGTCATCACATAACATGTCATAACAGTGAATATAAAACTTCACATACTTTATGCATGACAGAAGCATCGTGTACTGTATGCACTCTACTGAAAAAGAAAGCATAGCGAACTATAACTAATGCATGATCCGGTTATGTTCATTTATGCTTCAAACTTTTCTTTTTCTCTTCTTGTCTATTTAGGGCCCATGTGTCAGTACCGTGTGCGCGCAGACCAACGGTAACGCCCGAGGTCAACTAATGTCGAAGAGCCATCAACTGATGCTCAACTTTTGGCCTTAACTTTCTTTAACTGGAAACCCCTTCGACTGAAGGAGTCGGTACGACACACCTATTTATTTCCATCTTGTTTAACTGTTCTAGCCATACGCTTTTCTAAGCTGTCCCCAATCCTACGCTGTAGGGATCTATGGCTTCTATCTAGTTCTTTCATCAATCTACTCGATTGTGAAACTATATGCTCTTATGTATGCTGTGCAGCATCGTGTGCAAGATACATACTTAAAATACTGGAAAAGCATCATTTTAAATTCATTTTATCCATGCTGTAGGCGGAGTTGTACTTACCTATCAGCAGACAGTTTATACTCTCGCCTTCGTCACAATACAGGTACCTCCCTGTAATCATAATGCATTACATTAACATTCACTCTTAGGTCACCGTGGTCATTAGTGACTAATAAAAATTCTCGTTATGTGGTACCGATCCTTATCGGTACTATTTGCCCTCTTCTTAAGAATTTGATTTTCTAATCGTGGTTAATTAATTTATTTGCTCAATAAATTAATTCACGTCGCTCTTAGGTCACTCTATCATTAGGAACTAATAAAACTATCGTTGTGTGATACCGATGCCTATCAGTACCTAACTGCTCTACTTTAGGAATTTGATATCTAATTTCTAATTGTGCTTGATTAATTTGTCTACTTGACAAATTAATCACTGTCTCTCACCATCCCATTCAGACTTGGTCCTTGACTGGCTAACCGACCAGTCAACTGACTGAATACCTCCCGTATGACCATTTAACCTGTCGGGTTACCTTTACCGATTTAACCACCCCAAATTTTATGCTTCGATAGCACCCGTCCCTCGGGTGGTACTATTCTGACATAGGGGTCGTTCTCTTACATTACGAAATTTCTAATGGGGCGGTTCACTAATCCTTACAACGTCCGTCCTTCTTTCCCAGACCTAGGTCATCGAGGGGGCTCGAGTTTCCATCCCGATCACATTTTCACCCCTCGTTTCCTAAAATACCCCTTTGTGCCGTTTTAGAAATTTCGGCAACATTTCCGCTTAATTTTTGGGTTTCCAGCGTTTAGGAAACGCCTCAAAACCATCTAACCTATTCTAACCTGCCACGTACTAAACCAGAGGCCTAATTTTTACGTAAAAGCTCCGCTTTTTACGTAAAAATATTCACATTTCTTCACATTCTCTTTTTCGACATTTCATCCCTTTTTCTTACAATTCCTCAAGTTAGTAAACCATAATTCATACATAATTATTTCTAATAATAAATTGAGGAATCAAGGGATCAAAACCACTACCAAAATCGTTCCCATCGGCGGTCGGACGAACCGTTCGGTCACGACCGCACAATCTTTGAATCGATGTTCTCCACTTTTGAAACTCCGGTTTGCAAATCCAATGCCGCGGATGTGTCCGGAACGTCAAAAATAGGCCAACGGGCCATTCTTCAATTTTCGGTCTCCGGTCGCCTTTGACCGGCGTTGACCGCCGTTGACCGATTGTTGACCGGCGTTGACCACGGCGGCGATGGGAGTGGCGACCACCATCTTGAAGAGCTCGACGAGAGGAACCCATTGGTGGTGTCAATTTCACCAATCAAGGCTCCTATCACCGGAAATCGGCCCTCGAAAAGTCGGCGACGGCGGCGGTGTTAGCTCATCATTTTCCGGCGTTGTTGCCCAAAATTGATTTGGGGCTTTTGATCTACGTGTTGTTCTGAGCATTTTGACACCGACCTTGCAACTCAACTCCGCCGGAATAGTGAGATTCGACGGCGGCGATGGCGACGGCGACGGCGAACCTTGGGCGGCGCGATCCGGCGGCTGTTGACGTGAAATGAAGCCTGGGTTTTGTTCTACTCTTCACCACGAATCCATTGGGACCGGAATCGTGGCATTTGGACATCGGACGGCGGAGATACGGCGGTTTGAAAAATTCGGCCATCGGCGGCTTTGGGGGGTGCGTGCGGCGTGCTCCGGCGTCGGTTCGGTCGACTCGGCCCACCGTTGGAATCAGCTCGTCAAGAGCTTTCCAATGGTGCCAGCGGTGTCCAAAACGGAGGTCGGATTCGACTGATGGTTACTGTTCATCCTCGTGTGGTGTTGGGGGAGGAAATGGGAGTTGGAAAAATTATGGGGGCTATTTTTCAATAGTCCCAAAAATTCCGTCCTTTTATACTAATTTTTTGAAAAATTTTAAGATAGGCTATACTGACTAATTTGGGCGTGCTGAACCCAAATATATCAGTTTTATCTTCATCCGAGGTCGTCTCGACTAGTTTCCCGATACTGCATGGTTCCCGATCAAAAATTACTTTTTGTGCTCAAATGACTAATTTGAGCATTCTGATTCCAAATATATCAGTTTTATATCAAGAAAAGGTCATCTTGACCAATTTCTTGATACTGTGGTTAGACCTACACTGTGTTGACACTGTGCATGCATAACGAGACGTTTTCGCTTGAAATTTCAAACACAGTCTCTCTTGACTAATTTGGACGTGCTGATTTCAAATTTATCAGTTTTACGTCCATCTGAGGTCTTCTAGACCAGTTTTCAGGATCTGTATGACCCCGTCTTGAAAAACGTGTCAGGTGCCCGATTGACTAATTTGGGCGTCCTGAGTCTAAATATATCAGTTTCGGGACGAGAAAAGGTCGTCTTGACCTTCATCCCGATACTGCGTATCCCTTAAAAAAAAATCTACATTTTGTGCTCAATTGACCAGATTGAGCCTACTGACTATTAATATATCAGTTTTATGTCAGATTAAGGCCGTCTTGGCCACTAACCTGACACTGCGTATCACACTGTTCACTAATCACTATTCACTATCTGACTGACTAATCTGAACGTTCTGACTCCGATTTTGTCAGTCTCTGGGCGAGAAGAGGTCATCTAGACCACTTTTCTCCATACTGTACATCTATTAGGGCAATTATCACTGCTGCGCTCAGATGACCAGTCTGAGCGTACTGATGACTAGCTCATCAGTTCTGTATCATGAAATGGTCGTCTAGACCGGTTTCTTGATATTGCGTGTCTCAACGCATACTCACATAATAGGGTGGACCGATTTCACTGTCGATTACCCCTTTCACTGCATGAATAGTAATTAAACGTTACTATTCCTGTTTAATTCATTCAACTGAAAAGCACACTGTGCTTTTTAACTTAATTACATCATTACATAGTAATTAAGTTTCATAATTCATGAGAGTCATTACAGTGGCTCTCGGCTCATTACACAGCCTTCTACACGGACTCTTACACGTGTGTGTGCAACGCAACACGGGTGTGTACATTTCGAACACGGGCGTGTACTAGTTGAGACTACTCAACACGACCATGTCTTTGAAACACATTCATCTATCTGAGCGGTATACCGCCTCTTACACAGTCATGTACTTGACCATGTTTCTTAAATTTGCTAAAAGACATTAAATTATGTCCATTATATTCCTTAATGACTTATTACAGGTAAGTAGGTGCCATGAAAATGGCGGTCATTACAAAAACGTCCATTTGAGGCTCCGGAACGATAGAAAATCAATAAACCGACGTGAGGGTTGGAATAGTGCTTCCCAAGGGTCGGGAAAGTGAAAAGTGGAAATAAAATAGAAACGAACCCGGTAATGATTAGAAAAGAGTCAGAAAAGTTCCTGAGAGCCAAAAATGCAGTCCGGATCGAGAAAATTCCATCAGGGGCATAATTGTAATTTTGCCAAAATATAGGGGTAAAATCGTAATTTTGTAAAAGTTGAGAAAAATGGGAAAAATAGTAAATAAAGCCTAAAAAGTTATAAATCGGTTTTATTTAAGCTTTTTAATGAAAAATAAAAACTATAAATGGAAATAAAATTAACAGACAAGGTTTTGTCTGTAGGATCCAAAAATCGACCTACAAGGAGGGCGATCAAAGATCCAAGAGAGAAACAGGGAAGAGACTGATAAGGTAAGTTCAGACATTTACCTGTCTGCAACATATAGCATTGTTGTTGCTAACTTTGATGTACTAACTATAAGTTAGGTACACATGTGCTACGGGTACTATTATAGAGTAGAGAGAGAGACGTAATGTGCTACGGGTACTATTGAGAATGGACACATTGTTAATTGTGCTTCGGGCACTAGAGCGAGGTTAATGAAACTCACTCACCTAAAATTAAAATGTGAACCATTCCTAACCACGGGACAATGTGAAGTCACCGGGTTAGAACTTTAAAAAGTCGGTAATGAAACCACTTTCTGGCGTACCAGCCTTCCGTACAGGGAGGTAATTTTGCCTTCAGGGCTATGATGAGATTAAGGCTGTGGAGGTCAGCACTGATGTACCGCTCCCAGTCATGTACAATTTTGCCTTCGGGGCTATGAGATTAAGGCTGTGGAGGTCAGCACTAATGTACCGCTCCCAGTCATGCGCACTTAAATGGTACTGCCAACCTGAGCTCAAAACCAGAACATAAGCAAAGATAATTACCTAAAACTAAAACTATGCCATAATTGAGCATAAGACAGTTTCGTGAGGGTACTAACATCGCGGTAGATGTACTGTTGATATACTGTGTTGTGGTCAAACTTACTATTCATAATGAATAGTAGGTAAGTTACTATTCATGTATGAATAGTGGTCAACGGGACTATTCATGATGAATAGTCTATTCATGATGAATAGTACTATTCATAGAAATTTTATTTCTTGCATGTTTGAACTTACTGAGCCTGTAGCTCACCATTTTTGCTTATGTTGCAGGTAAGCAACCAGCTCAGTAGCTTGTTTGACTGGATGGCGTACGGGATGGCACGTGTCAAATGGGATAGGGGACGAGGGATATGGTCCTGCCAGAGTCTTTCCGCTGAGCGATAAAAGAGAAGGGAAAAAGAAAACAGTTCCTTTGTAAATATATATTTTACAAAAGTACTGTATTATATAAATTACTTTGTACTTGCCAACAAAGTAAATAGTGGAAAATGTTTTACATGATGTTTAAAGAAAAAAAAAATTTCCCCAAAAACGTCATGTTTTACAAGAGAGATAGATTAGCCGGCAACCCATGAGAGTACAATCTATCGCAGTTAGCAATAAAGCTTAACTGTAATAGTATTGTATGATCTCTACGAGGGGCGGGCCGCCACAGTTGGTATCAGAGCAAGGTTTGCGATTGGTTTAGTTTAGATTACCAACTGCTGCCACAGTTGGTATCAGAGCGGGTTTACGGTTGGTGTAGTTTAGAATACCAACTGCTGTCACAGTTGGTATCAGAGCCAAATTATGGTTGGTTTAGTTTGGATTACCAATTGCTGTCACAGTTGGTATATCAGAGCAGAGTTGACCATATCCTGATTTGACACTTCGCGCATCCTACACCGCTATCCAAGTCAGTAGTTTACTTAAGCTTAGTCAATTATTTTCTTATGTGAAAATAATTATCTTATAGGTAGCAAGATGACCAGACCTCCTTATGTGAGACCACTGCTACCACGACCGAGAGGGGTATTACGGGTATGGACGAGACCTGTTGTGAGGCTGTCTATTGCCCAACGACTGGTAATCAGACCTCCGGTGCTCGAGAGACCTCAAGTACCAGTATCAACACCAGCACCAGTGCCAGTAGATGCAGTACAGCCACGACCGGTAGTTCATCCACCAGTGGTAGTGGACATTCCAGTTGTTGGTGGATGCCAACATATTAGGGTGAGAGTTTCAGCTCGAGCAGTACAGGCATTTCGAGCTAGCAGTCCCCCGATGTTCGATGGTGGACGACAATCGATGGAGGCGAAGGACTGGCTCCATGCCATAGAGAGGATTATGGTGATATGCGACATTGATCGAGATATATGGATTCAGTTGGCCATCAGTATGTTTCATGGAGACGCTCGAGTATTTTGGGAGTATTGCGACCAGGAGATTTTATTAGGATTCAGTTGGGCTGAGTTCTGTCAGCGATTGGCTAATCAGTTTCCGCCTAGGGATCCGGCACCTGCTCCAGCACCTCCAGAGAGATGAGAGGCAGATACACCTACATATCCTGGATTCGATGAGGTTAGGGACTATATTCTCCAGACTGAGAGGATGGTCATGTTGTCTGGTGAGACAGTTATGTCTTACGCAGCACGATTTGAGGAGACCACTAGGAGGAGATGTCCGTTACCCAACCTCACTGAAGCAAACTGCTGTGAGCTTTTCTGGAGAGGCTTACTCATGGAGTTGAGACAGAGGGTGATTAAGCTATTTCCTCCTACGCTCCAAGAGTTTGTAGTGACGATCAGGACGATCGAGAGAGAGATTTTGATTGAGCATCTGACGCAGAGTCGACGAGAGACACTGGGTCAAGATGAGATGTTCGCACGCATCTTTGGGCCGAGAAGAATGATGAATGATCATGAGGCTGGACCGTCTAGACCACGAGGAGGTGATGACTCAGGACAAGGAGCATTGCCTAGGGGTGGTGACGATTTAGATTATCCAGATGACGAGGAGGATCCAGAAGAATATCCTCTAGTCCCAGACACAGGGGATGTGTGACCAGTAGATGTGTATGCATGTACATAAATAGCTTATAGAGAAAAGCTCTTTTGTATGGACTTGGGGCCAAGATGTATATGATGGCTAATGTATATATAACTGGTGATGGTTATGTATGATATATAAACGTTTTGCTCTGAATGAAATATCGAAATGATTATATGTTGTACGATGATGTGTTACGATGATGTGGCTTTACATTACCCTGAATTTTGTAAATTTATATGATTTTACGAATGTGGTCATGGAAAAGCTAACGATGAATTGTTGTGCCATAATAGGATAATAGGCAAGATGGTAGATTTGCGAAATCGACCAAAGGGACGAGAACGACGTCCTAATGTCATGGAGAGATTGGATCAGATACAAGCCCTGCTAGAAGCTCAGATGCAAGAAAATGCTAATCTGAGACGACGGGTAGAGGAGTTAGAACAGGGGCAAGGTTCTGAGGGTACCCAAGTAGAACAGGAAGCTGAGGTAGATCCAGTTATCCCTCCAGCTGCTGTACATGAGAGAGTTCCTAAACCTCAGCCGGTATTAAATCTGGAAACCCTCTATGAAAGATTCAGGCTTATGAGGCCGCCAGAATTTGAAGGGTCTACAAATCCTCTAGAGGCTAAAGACTGGTTGTCATCCTTGCAAGTGATCATGGAATTCATGAACCTAACTGGCCGGGAAAAAGTCGCATGTGTGTCTTTTGTGTTGAGAAAAGATGCTCGTTTTTGGTGGGACACCGTGCGAATGAGAAGAAATTTGTCTACCATGAGTTGGGCGGAATTTCTGGAAGAATTTAACCAGAAATATTACGACCCTGCATCTCTGAGACAACAGCAGAAAGAGTTCTCAGAATTGACGCAAGGAAATATGTCGGTAAGTGAAGTTTGCCGAAAGTTCGACCAGTTATCCCATTTATGTCCCTATGTAGTCCCTACTGAGAGGGAGAAGATATAGAAAATGATCGGGATGTTCAGGCCAGAAATTGCTGCGTTAGTAGACACTGGTCAGGTACCGCCTACTTCTGTAGCAGATTGTGTTAGTCAGGCCATCAGAGCTGAGTTTCACGTAGCCCGACAGAAAGAGGAAAGAGAAAAGCACTGGGAGGCCAAGAAGAAGGAGAGGGCTTTGGCTAAGTCTACACAAGCTGGTCAATCGAGCAAGCCTAATCAGAATGCTAAACTAAGCCAGGGCAATAATCAAGGATCCCAGCAAAACAAGAGGAAAGGCAATTTTTCTGGAAATCATCAGGGAAATAATTGAAACCAGCAGCGGAGAACAGCTAGTAATGCGGAATCCAACGTACAAAATTGTCCTACATGCGGGAAGAGACATTCTGGGCAACGCAGATTTGGGCCACTTGTTTGCTATGAATGTGGAAAGGAAGGCCATTACGGTAGGAACTGTCCAAACAATAGGCAGGGTGGACAAGGCACTTCCCAACCGCACCAGACACGCCCATAAGCTCATTCCCTTCAGGCCAGAGTTGAAGAGTCTCCAGTAAGGCCGCAATGCCAGGAGCGTGTGCCACGTGCTGATGCTCGTGTGATGGCCTACAGCAAAGAGGATGCAGAGGCAGGAACATCGAATGTAGTGACAGGTCAGCTTACTGTCGCTAGTCATGTAGCCTCTGTACTATTCGATTCCGGTGCTACGCATTCTTTTGTTTCCTATGAATTTGCTGACAAGATAGGACTTCCTAAGGATTATATGGGAAGAGTATTTAAGACAGCTTTACCCTCTGGGGAAGTATTGTTGTCCAATTACTGGCTACCTCATGTACCAGTATATTTGGCAAATAGGGAGCTTTATGCGGAGTTGATCGTAATGAAGATCGCGGATTAGGATGTGATTCTAGGCATGGATTTCCTAGGGAAATACCGAGCTACGATCGATTGTCAAAATTGAAAGATAGTATTCCAACCCGAGGAAGAAGAGAGTTTTGAGTACGTCGATACTTCTCGAAAACCTGGGAAGATGATGATCAGTTCGCTGAGAGCAAGCAAGCTGATAGCCAGTGGTTGCATGAGATATCTGGCATATGTGGTGGATACTACAGAGGAACAGAAGCTTCAACCTGAAGATGTTCCCGTTGTTAATGAATTTCTTGACATATTTCCAGAAGAGTTACCAGGGATACCTCCAGAGAGAGAAATCTCGTTCGAAATTGAGTTGATGCCTGGAACGGCACCTATTTCCAAAGCACCATACCGCATGGCTCCAGTGGAGTTAAAGGAGCTGCAGGAACAATTAAAGGAGCTTTTGGATAAAGGATTCATCAGGCTGAGTTATTCTCCCTGGGGTGCACCTGTGTTATTCGTCAAGAAAAAGGATGGAACATTGTGTTTGTGCATTGATTACTGGGAGTTGAATAAGGTTACGATCAAAAATAGGTATCCGTTACCTAGAATTGATGACCTATTCAACCAGTTAAAAGGCGCAGCGGTATTTTCCAAGATCGACTTACGATCAGGATATCACCAGCTGAGAATTAAAGAAAGTGATATTCCTAAGACGGCGTTTAGGACTCGTTATGGTCACTACGAGTTTCTTGTGATGCCATTCGGATTAACAAATGCACCGGCAGCGTTCATGGATTTAATGAACAGAATTTTTAAAGAGTATTTGGATAAGTTTGTCATTGTATTCATTGATGACATTCTTATATACTTAAAGACTCATGAGGAGCACAAGGAGCATCTGAGGATCGTGCTGAATACGATAAGGAAGCATCAACTGTATGCCAAATTCTCAAAATACGAGTTTTGGCTGGACAGAGTACATTTCCTCGGACATGTTGTATCCCAGGAAGGTATTGCTGTAGATCCGATGAAGGTAGATGCAATTAACCAGTGGCCTGCACCTAAGAGTGTGACGGAAATACGCAGTTTCTTGGGGTTAGCTGGTTATTATCGGTGATTTGTAGAGGGATTTGCGCAACTAGCTGCACCTCTTACTGCTCTTACACGCAAGGAAAGGAAGTACGAGTGGACTATGGAATGCGAAAGAAGCTTCCAGGAGTTAAAGAGGCGACTGACAAGCGCACCAATCCTTACGCTTCCCACTGAAGGGGAGAAGTTTGTGATCTACAGTGATGCATCCAAAGTAGGATTGGGAGCAGTCCTAATGCAAGGCGGCAAGGTGATTGCCTATGCTTCCCGTCAATTAAAGGATCATGAAAGGAATTACCCTACGCATGACCATGAACTTGCTGTAGTAGTGTTCGCACTTAAAATTTGGCGACACTATCTCTATGGAGCTCAGTGTCAGATTTTTACTGATCACCAAAGCCTGAAGTATTTCTTCACGCAAAAGGAGCTCAATATGCGGCAAAGATGATGGTTGGAACTGGTAAAGGATTATGATTGTGAAATCCTATACCATCCAGGAAAGGCCAACCGTGTAGCGGATGCTTTAAGTAGAAAGTCTACCATATCGCACCAGCTACCGATAAAAAGGCTTCCGAAGCCATTGCAGCAAGAGATAAATTCTTTGAACTTGGAACTGATATTTGGAAGATTAGCTACACTCCAAGTGGAATCATCATTGTTTGAGGATATAAAAGAAGCTCAAAGACGAGACCCAATAATGACAAGTTCTCAAGAAGGAATTTCCAAGGATGGAATGATCCTTTATCAAGGAAGGATTAATGTTCCAGCTGATGAAAAACTTAGAAGACGGATCATGTCAGAAGCCCATGAGACACCATATTCGGTTCATCCCGGAGCTAGTAAGATGTATCAGGACTTGAAATTACAGTTCTGGTGGAAAGGGATGAAGAACGATATAGTGAAATTCGTGAGCAGATGCATGACCTGTCAAAGAATCAAAGCGGAACATAAACATCCAGCAGGAAGATTGGAACCTCTCGAGATTCCTGAATGGAAATGGGAACACATTATGATGGATTTTGTAATGGGACTCCCAAAAACCCGAGAAGGTTATGATGCCATCTGGGTTATTGTGGACAAACTGACCAAGACGGCACGGTTTATAGCTATCAAGATGACTTTTTCGTTGGAAAAGTTTACTCAGTTATATGTAACTCATGTTATCAGATTACATGGAGTACCAAAATCCATTGTATCAGATCGAGATGCACGGTTCACTTCGAATTTCTGGAAGTGCGTGCAAGAGGCCATGGGTACTGAATTGAGACTCAGTACGGCTTTTCATCCGCAAATAGACGGACAGTCGGAGTGGACCATTCAGACGTTAGAGGACATGCTTCGAGCTAGTGTAATGGATTTTACGGGAAATTGGAACGAGAAGTTACCATTAATTGAATTCTCGTACAATAATAGTTACCAAGCATCCATAGGGATGGCACCTTATGAGGCTTTGTATGGACGAAAGTGCAGATCACCATTACACTGGTATGATTTACGAGAGAAGCAGTTGCATAAGACGGATTTCATACAAGAGACTTTCGATGTAGTTACTAGAATTCAACATCAAATGAAAATTGCGCAAAGTCGACAAAAGAGTTATGCAGATAAGAGACGAAGATCCTTGGAGTTTGATGAAGGAGACTTCGTGTTTCTCAAGGTATCACCCATGAAGGGGATTATGCGTTTCGGTAAGAAGGGGAAGCTGAGTCCAAGATACATTGGACCTTATGAAATTATCGAATGCATTGGAAAGGTCACTTACAGATTAGCGTTACCTCCTGAATTGTCGGCAGTGCATAATGTATTTCATGTGTCGATGCTGAGAAAGTATATACCAGATCCGTCCCATGTGCTGAAGAATGAACCTGTTCAAATCCACGAGGATTTGACATATGAGGAACAACCTATTCGAGTACCGGCTCGTGAAGAGAAAGTACTGAAGAATAAAACAATCCCACTAGTGAAGATTTTGTGGAAAAATCATAACCTTGAAGAAGCTACGTGAGAATGAGAAGACGAGATGAGGAGTTTATACCCCCACTTGTTCTAATTTTCGAGGACGAAAATTTTATAAGGAGGGGTGAATGTGACAATCGGGAAATTCAGGCAATTCTCGGAAGAAAATGTACAAATGTATGTATATAACAATTTATACTATTTAAAGAGTGAAATAAATGTATTTATATTGTTTAGAATATATTAAAATGTTCTAACAATACTAACGAGTAAAAATTCAGTGTTGGAAAAATTCACTGAGTTGAAACTGGCGGAACGGTGCCAAAAAAGGCATTGAAAACCCTAACCGAGACAATAAAATATGGAAAACTTCCAGGATCGATTTTGATCAAACGGAAGCAGTTTAAATTGATCTGACTGCATAGGAGACCTCAGGAACCCGCCGGGACGATTTCAGGAAAATTTCGGCTCGAACCGGTATCGGTCAAAAAGTAGTCAAATTAATGTGAATAGTAAAAGTCAAAGTCAAAATTTACTTTGCATTTATGACATCATAAATCCCTTTAATAAATAGAAGGAAAATGGTGGTTGGTAGCATTAATGGCCAAGATTAAGTTGCTTTTTGATCTAAAGGCCAAGATTTGGCCAAAGTTCTAGCATTTTAATTTTTGAAAATTTTGGAAAGAATTAGGCTTGAAAGGTGTTGATTTTTGATTGGTTGGTAGCCAAATTAATTGGGTTTCTTTGTGTTAAGTCAACAAAACTTTGAACAAAAGTGACCGAGACAATTTTGAAGCAAAAACCAAAGAGAAAAAGTTCTAAGTGTTGCCTATGGTGGGTACGTGAGCAAGCAAAGAGGAACCAAGTGAATCCTTCAATTTTCTTCACAAAATTGGTGTCAAACCTTTCATTGAAGACAAAGGAAGCAAGTGAACAAGGTAACTCTCCTTGGTTTGAAACTTTTCTTGATTTTTCTTCAAGAAATCCGTGTAATGAATAGTGCAAAGGATGGAAAAAATTTTGGTTGTTTTGATTGATTTGGTGCTTGGGTTTTGTTAAGGGTGTAATTAGGAGAAAAACCATGTATTTGGTTTAAAAAAAAACCAAATTTTGGTTGGTTTTCCAAGGGTGAAACCGTGGGTTACCAAGAGTAGTCAATGAGAAATTGTTGTGGTTTAAGTGTTAACATGCTTTAAATCATATTTTGGTCTAATGTAAAGCATGATTTGTATGATTGGAAGCTTGAAAAAAAATTTGGTGTGAAATCACCCTAAAAGGCTGTGGGTTAATTAGGGTTTGGAAAAAAAATTTTTGGCATGATTTACTTGATGTTTGGATGATTCAAATCATGCATTTTAGTATGGAAATGATGGATTTGTGATTGAAAGCATGAAAAAAAAAATTTGTGTATGTTTCTCTTAATTTGGCCGTGGGTTGTAAAGGTTAAAAACCCTAGGAATTGTGTTGAAAAATGCAATGAAATTGGCTTGAAAATATGTTAGAAAATGACATTGGAATAGCCTAAAATTTGGTTGAAAAATTGAGAAATTTTGGTTAGGTTTTGAGTATAAAAACCAAGACCAAAACTAAGGGCAAAATTGAAAAAAAAAATTTTGTGTAATGTGGTTCAAAATAAGAATTGAATTTTGTGAGCTTTTATGTAAAAGTTAGGAAAAATCTTATAGAAAATAGGCTTGTGGTATAATACGTGGCAGGTACATATGGTTCGAGGCATACCTAACGCCGGTAGACTTAAATTTACGCCGAAATGCTGCCGAAATTTCGAAAACGGCATTTGGGGTAAAAAGAGAATTAAAAATAAAAGTTTAGGGTCGGGTCGGGATGTGGCGGCCCGCCCCTCGTAGAGATCATACAACACTATTACAGTTGAGCTTTATCACTAACTGCGATAGATTGTACTCTCATAGGTCACCGGCTTATCTCTCTCCATTTTTAAATCATGACGTTTTTTGGAAAAAAAAATTTTTCTCTTTCTTTAAACATCATGTAAAACGTTTCCCACTATTTACTTTGTTGGCAAGTACAAAGTAATTTACATATTACAGTACTTTGTAAATATATAATATTACAAAAGACTGTTTCTTTTTTTTTTTCTTCCCTTTTTATCGCTCAGCGGAAAGACTCTGGCAGGACCATATCCCTCGCCCAGTTATCCCATTTGACACGCGCCATCCCGTCTGCATCCAGTCAAACAAGCTACTGAGCTGGTCGCTTACCTGCAACATTAGCAAAAATGGTGAGCTACAGGCTCAGTAAGTTCAAACATGCAAGAAATAAAATTTATATGAATAGTACTATTCATTATGAATAGTACTTTTGACTACTATTCATACGTGAATAGTAAGGTTGACCACAACACAGTGTCACAACAGTACATCTACCGCGATGTTAGTACTCTCACTAAACTGTCTTATGCTCAATTATGGCATAGTTTCAGTTTTAGGTAATTATCTTGCTTATGTTCTGGTTTTGAGCTCAGGTTGGCAGTACCATTTAAGTGCGCATGACTGGGAGCGGTACATTAGTGCTGACCTCCACAGCCTTAATCTCATAGCCCCGAAGGCAAAATAGTACATGACTGGGAGCGGTACATCAGTGCTGACCTCCACAGCCTTATTCTCATAGCCCCGAAGGCAAAAATACCTCCCTGTACGGAAGGTTGGTACGCCAGAAAGTGGTTTCATTACCGACTTTTTAAAATTCTAACCCGGTGACTTCACATTGTCCCGTGGTTAGGAATGGTTCACATTTTAATTTTAGGGGAGTGAGTTTCATTAACCTCGCTCTAGTGCCCGAAGCACAATTAACAATGTGTCCATTCTCAATAGTGCCCGTAGCACATTACGTCTCTCTCTCTACTCTATAATAGTGCCCGTAGCACATATGTACCTAACTTATAGTTAGTACATCAAAGTTAGCAACAATAATGCTATATGTTGCAGACAGGTAAATGTCTGAACTTACCTTATCGGTCTCTTTCCTTTCTTTCTCTCTTGGATCTTTGATCGCCCTCCTTGTAGGTCGATGTTTGGATCCTACAGACAAAACTTTGTCTGTTAATTTCATTTCCATTTATAGCTTTTATTTTTCATTAAAAAGCTTAAATAAAACCTATTTATAACTTTTTAGGCTTTATTTATCATTTTCCCCATTTTTTTCTCAACTTTTGCACAATTACGATTTTACCCCTGTATTTTGGCAAAATTACGATTTTGCCCCTATATTTTGGTAAAATTACAATTTTACCCCTATATTTTGGTAAAATTACAATTTTACCCCTGACGGAAATTTTCCCGATCCAAACTGCATTTTTGGCTCTCAGGAACTTTTCTGACTCTTTTCTAATCATTACCGGGTTCATTTCTATTTTATTTCCACTTTTCACTTTCCTGACCCTCGGGAAGCACTATTCCGACCCTTACGTCGGTTTAGCGATTTTCTATCGTTTCGGAGTCTCAAATGGACGTTTTACTAGTATTTAAAACGTTCATCTAGACATTCCCGACCTAGGTCTCCGAGGTTCGGATTTTCCGTTCCCGACTCGGACCTTTATTTCATTTCCAAAAATGCCCCCCCCCCCCCCCCCCCCCCTCAGGGTCAGTTTTTCAATTTCACTCGCGTTTTAAATTTTTAAGGGGACGGGTTACTATTCACGAACCATCCCTTAGGTTTTCCTCATTCAATTTTCCATTAGGGACTCGGGTTTCCGACCCGACCCCAAACTTTTTATTTTAATTCCCATTTTACCCCGAATGCCATTTTCGAAATTTCGACAGCATTTCGGCGTAATTTTAAGGCTTCCGGCATTAGGTACGCCTCGAACCATATGTACCTGCCACGTACTATACCACAAGCCTATTTTATACAAAAGTTTTCCAAACTTTTACATAAAAGCTCACAAAACTCCAATTTGCATTTTAACCCACATTACACCAAAAATTTTTCATTTTTACCCTTAGTTTTGGTCTCGGTTTTCACAATCAAACCGAACCAAACTTCTCAAATTTTCCACCACATTTTAGGCTATTAAAATGTCATTTTTTTAACACATTTTCAAGCCCATTTTCATTGCATTTTTCAACCAAATTCTTAGGGTTTTTAATCACTTATAACCCACGGCCACTTAATGAAAAACATACACAACATTTTTGTTTCATGCTTTCAATCATAATTCCACCATTTGCATATTAAAATGCATGATTTCAATTAACCAAACATCACATAAAACCATGAAAATTTTTCTTCCAAACCTTGTTAACCCCACGGCCACATTAGGTTAGGTTCACCAAAATTTTTTTTCCAAGCTTTCCACAATGAAATTTAAGCTTTATTCTTCACAAAATTTAACTTGGAAGCAAGTTAACAATTAAACCACAAAATTTTCTCATTGTTTACTTAAGGTAACCCACGGATTTACCCTTGAAAAACCAACAAAATTTCAGTTTTTCTTTAAACCAATTGCATGGTTTTCTTCCTTATTACATCCTTAACAAAACCCAATAACAAATTAATGAAAAACAACCAAAAATTCTCCATCTTTTCCCACTATTCACCCACGGTTTTCTTGAAGAAAAACCATCAAAAAGTTAAGTGCAAAGGGAGTTACCTTAGTCAATTGCTTCCTTTGCCTTCAAGGAATGTTTTGGCACAAATTTGGTGAAGAAAATTTGAAGAGATATCTTGGTTTCTCTTTGGGTTGTTCACGTACACCATGGAAGAAATGCCTTAGAATTTTTTTGTTTGGTTTTTGTCTTTCAAATGTTTCGGCCATTTCATTCCCAAGTTTTGCCGACTTATGCATGAAAGAAAACCAATTAATTTGGCCTTTAACCAATCAAATTCCAACACATTTCAAAGCCATTTCTTTCCACCTTTTTCAAAAATTAAAAATGGTGAATTTTGGCCAAATCTTGGCCTTTAGATCAAAAAGCAAATGAATCATGGCCATTAATGCTACCAACCACCATTTTCTTTCCATTTAATAAATGGATTAATGATGTCATAATTGCTAAAGTAAAAGTTGACTTTGACTTTTACTATTCACATTAATTCGACTACTTTTTGACCGATACCGGTTCGAGCCGAAATTTTCCTGAAATCGTCCCGGCGTGTTCCTGAGGTCTCCTGTGCAGTCGGATCAATTTAAACTGCTTCCGTTTGATCAAAATTAATCCCAGAAGTTTTCCGTCTATTATTGTCCTGGTTAGGGTTTTCAATGCCGGTTTTGCACCGTTTCACCCGTTTCAACTCAGTGAATTTTTCCAACACTGAACTCTTACTCGTCAGTATTGTTAGAACATTTTCATATATTCTAAACAATATAAATACATTTATTTCACTCTTTAAATAATACAAATTGTTATATACATACAATTGTACATTTTCATCCGAGAATTTCCTGAATTTCCCGATTGTCACATTCACCCCTCCTTATAAAATTTTCGTCCTCGAAAATTAGAACAAATGGGGGTATAAACTCCTTATCTCATCTTCTCATTCCCACGTAGCTTCTTCAATGTTGTGATTTTTCCATAAAATCTTCACTAGTGGGATTGTCTTATTCCTCAGTACTTTCTCTTCACGAGCCAGTACTTGAATAGGTTGTTCCTCATATGTCAAATCCTCATGGATTTGAATAGGCTCATGCTTCAACACATGGAACGGATCTGGTGTATACTTTCTCAGCATCGACACATGAAATACATTATGCACTGCCGACAATTCTGGAGGTAGTGCTAATCTGTAAGCGACCTTTCCAATGCGTTCGATAATTTCATAAGGTCCAATATATCTTGGACTTAGTTTCCCCTTCTTACCGAAACGCATAATCCCCTTCATGGGCGATACCTTGAGAAATACGAAGTCTCCTTCATCAAACTCTAAGGATCTCCGCCTCTTATCCGCGTAGCTCTTTTGTCGGCTTTGCGCAATTTTCATTTGACGCTGAATTCTAGCAACTGCATCAGAAGTCTCTTGTATGAAATCCGTCTTATGCAACTGCTTCTCCCGCAAATCATACCAGTGTAATGGTGATCTGCACTTCCGTCCATATAAAGCCTCGTAAGGTGCCATGCCTATAGAAGCTTGGTAACTATTATTATACGAGAATTCAATCAATGGTAACTTCTCGTTCCAATTTCCCGCAAAATCCATAACACAAGCTCGAAGCATGTCCTCTAACGTCTGAATTGTCCGCTCCGACTGTCCGTCTGTTTGCGGATGAAATGCCGTACTGAGTCTCAATTCAGTACCCATGGCTTCTTGCACACACTTCCAGAAATTCGAAGTGAACCGTGCATCTCGATCGGATACAATGGATTTTGGTACTCCATGTAATCTGACGACATGAGTTACGTATAACTGAGCAAACTTTTCCAACGAAAAGGTCATCTTGACAGTTATAAACCATGCCGTCTTAGTCAGTCTGTCCACAATAACCCAGATGGCATCGTAACCTTCTCTGGTTTTTGGGAGTCCCACTACAAAATCCATCGTAATGTGTTCCCATTTCCATTCAGGAATCTCCAACGGTTCCAATCTTCCCGCTGGATGTTTATGTTCCGCTTTGATTCTCTGACAGGTCATACATCTGCTCACGAATTTCGCTATATCGTTCTTCATCCCTTTCCACCAGAACTGTAACTTCAAGTCCTGATACATCTTGCTAGCTCTGGGATGAACCGAATAGGGTGTCTCATGAGCTTCTGACATGATCCGTCTTCTAAGTTCTTCATCAGCTGGAACATTTATCCTTCCTTGATAAAGCATCATTCCATCCTTGGAAATTCCTTCTTGAGAACTTGTCATGGTTGGATCTCACCTCTGAGCTTCCTTTATATCCTCAAATAGCGATGATTCCACTTGGAGTGCAGCTAGTCTTCCAGATATCAGCTCCAAGTTTAAAGAATTTATCTCTTGCTGCAATGGCTTCGGAAGCCTGTTTATCGGTAGCTGGTACGATATGGTAGACTTTCTACTTAAAGCATCCACTACACGGTTGGCCTTTCCTGGATGATATAGGATTTCACAATCATAATCCTTCACTAGTTCCAACCATCTTCTTTGTCGCATATTGAGCTCCTTTTACGTGAAGAAATACTTCAAACTTTGGTGATCAGTGAAAATCTGACATTGAGCTCCATAAAGATAGTGTCGCCAAATTTTAAGTGCGAACACTACTGCAGCAAGTTCAAGGTCATGCGTAGGGTAATTCCTTTCATGCTCCTTTAATTGACAGGAAGCATAGGCAATCACCTTGCCGCCTTGCATCAGGACTGCTCCCAATCCTATTTTCAATGCATCACTGTAGATCACAAACTTCTCCCCTTCAGTGGGAAGCGTAAGGATTGGTGCGCTTGTCAGTCGCCTCTTTAACTCCTGGAAGCTTCTTTCGCATTCCATAGTCCACTCGTACTTCCTTTCTTTACGTGTAAGAGCAGTAAGAGGTGCAGCTAATCGCGCAAATCCCTCTACAAATCGCCGATAATAACCAGCTAACCCCAAGAAACTGCGTATTTCCATCACACTCTTGGGTGCAGGCCACTGGTTAATTGCCTCTACTTTTGCCGGATCTACAGCAATACCTTCCTGGGATACAATAAGTCCGAGGAAATGTACTCTGTCCAGCCAAAATTCACACTTTGAGAATTTGGCATACAGTTGATGCTTCCTTATCGTATTCAACACGATCCTCAGATGCTCCTTGCGCTCCTCATGAGTCTTCGAGTATATAAGAATGTCATCAATGAATACAATGACAAACTTATCCAAATACTCTTTAAAAATTCTGTTCATCAAGTCCATGAATGCTGCCGGCGCATTTGTTAATCCGAATGGCATCACAAGAAACTCGTAGTGACCATAACGAGTCCTAAACGCCGTCTTAGGAATATCACTTTCTTTAATTCTCAGCTGGTGATATCCTGATCGTAAGTCGATCTTGGAAAATACCGCTGTGCCTTTTAACTGGTCGAATAGGTCATCAATTCTAGGTAACGGATACCTATTCTTGATCGTAACCTTATTCAACTCCCGATAATCAATGCACAAATGGAATGTTCCATCCTTTTTCTTGACGAATAACACAGGTGCACCCCATGGAGAAAAACTCGGCCTGATGAATCCTTTATCCAAAAGCTCCTTTAATTGTACCTGCAGCTCCTTTAACTCCACTGGAGCCATGTGGTATGGTGCTTTGGAAATAGGTGCCGTTCCAGGCATCAACTCAATTTCAAACGAGATTTCTCTCTCTGGAGGTATCCCTGGTAACTCTTCTGGAAATACGTCAAGAAACTCATTAACCACAGGAACATCTTCAGCTTGAAGCTTCTGTTCCTCTGTAGTATCCACCACATATGCCAGATATCCCATGCAACCACTGGCTATCAGCTTGCTCGCTTTTAGCGAACTGATCATCATCTTCTCGGGTTTTCAAGAAGTATCGACGTACTCGAAACTCTCTTCTTCCTCGGGTTGGAATACTATCTTTCGATTTCGGCAGTCGATCGTAGCTTGGTATTTCCCTAGGAAATCCATGCCTAGAATCACATCGTAATCCGTGATCTTTATCACGATCAACTCCGCATATAGTTCCCTATTTGCCACATATACTGGTACATGAGGTAGCCAGTATTTGGACAACAATACTTCCCCAGAGGGTAAAGCTGTCTTAAATACCCTTCCCATATTGTCCTTAGGAAGTCCTATCTTGTCAGCAAATGCATAGGAAACAAAAGAATGCGTAGCACCGGAATTGAATAGTACAGAGGCTACATGACTAGCGACAGGAAGCTGACCTGTCACCACGTTCGATGTTCCTGCCTCTGCATCTTCCTTGCTTAGGCCATCACACGAGCATCGGCATGTGGTACACGCTCCTGGCGTTGCGGCCTTACTGGTGACTCTTCAACTCTGGCCTGAAGGGAATGAGCTTGTGGGCGTGTCTGGTGCTGTTGGGAAGTGCCTTGTCCACCCTGCCTATTTGGACAGTTCCTGGCATAATGGCCTTCCTTTCCACATTCATAGCAAACAAGTGGCCCAAATCTGCATTGCCCAGAATGTCTTTTCCTGCATGTAGGACAATTTTGCACGTTGGATTCCGCATTACCAGCTGTTCTCCGCTGCTGGTTTCGATTATTGCCCTGGCGATTTCCAGAAAAATTGCCTTTTCTCTTATTTTGCTGGGATCCTTGATTATTGCCCTGGCTTGGTTTAGCATTCTGACTAGGCTTGCTCGATTGACCAACTTGCGTAGACTTAGCCAAAGCCCTCTCCTTCTTCTTGGCCTCCCAGTGTTTTTCTCTTTCCTCTTTCTGTCGGGCTACGTGAAACTCAGCTCTGATGGCCCGACTCACACAGTCTGCTACAGAAGTAGGCGGTACCTGACCAGTATCTACCAATGCAGCAATTTTCGGCCTGAACATCCCGATCATTTTCTGTATTTTCTCCCTCTCAGTAGGGACTACATAGGGACATAGACGGGATAACTGGTCGAACTTTCGACTTCGCTTACCGACATGTTTCCTTGAGTCAATTCTGAGAACTCTTTTTGTTGTTATCTCAGAGATGCAGGGTCGTAATATTTCTGGTTAAATTCTTCCAGAAATTCTGCCCAACTTATGGTAGACACGTCTCTTCTCATTCGTACAGTGTCCCACCAAAAACGAGCATCTTTTCTCAGCATAAAAGATGCACATGCAACCTTCTCCCTGTCGGTTAGGTTCATGAATTCCATAATCACTTGTAATGATGACAACCAGTCTTCAGCCTCTAGAGGATTTGTAGACCCTTCAAATTCTGGCGGCCTCATACGCCTGAATCTTTCATAGAGGGGTTCCAGGTTTAATACTGGTTGTGGTTTAGGAGCTCTCTCATGTACCGTAGCTGGAGGGATAACCGGATCTACCTCAGCTTCCTGTTCTACTTGGGTACCCTCAGAGCCTTGTCTCTGTTCTAGCTCCTCTACCCGTTGCCTCAGATTAGCATTTTCTTGCATCTGAGCTTCTAATAGGGCTTGTATCTGATCCAGTCTCTCCATAACATTAGGACGTCGCTCTCGTCCCTCTGGTCGATTACGCAAATCCACCATCTTGCCTATTGTCCTATTATGGCACAATAATTCACCGTTAGCTTTTCCATAACCACATTCATAAAATCATATCAATTCACGAAATTTAGGGTACTGTAAAGCCACATCATCGTAACACATCATCGTATAACATATAATCATTTTGATATTTCATTCATAGCAAAACATTTATATGTCATACATAACCACCACCAGTCATATATATACATCGGCCATTTTATACATTTTGGCCACAAGTCTATACAAAAGAGCTTTTCTCTAAGCTACTTATGCACATGTATGCATCTACTGATCACGCATCCCCTGTGTCTGGGACTAGAGGATATTCTTCTGGATCCTCATCGCCACCGGTATCATTTGAATCGTCACCACCCCTAGGCAATGCTCCCTATCCTGAGTCATCACCTTTTCGTGGTCTAGACGGTCCAGCTTCATGATCATTCATCATTCTTCTCGGTCCGAAGATGCGTGCAAACATCTCATCTTGACCCAGTGTCTCTCGTTGACTCTGCGTCAGATGCTCAATCAGAATCTCTCTCTCGATCATCCTGATCGTCACCACAAACTCTTGGAGCGTCGGAGGAAATAGCTTGATTACCCTCTGTCTCAACTCCAAGGGTAAACCTCTCCAAAACAGCTCACAGCAGTTTGCTTCCGTGAGGTTGGGCAACGGACATCTCCTCCGAATGGTCTCCTCAAACCGTGCTGCGTAAGACATCACTGTCTCACCAGACAACATGACCATCCTCTCAGTCTGGAGAATGTAATCCCTGACCTCATCAAATCCAGGGTACACAGGTGTATCAGCCTCTCGTCTCTCTAGAGGTGCTGGAGCAGGTGCCAGATCCCTAGGCGGAAACTGATCAGCTAATCACTGACAGAACTCAGCCCAACTGAATCCTAATAAAATCTCCTGGTCGTAATACTGCCAGAACACTCGAGCATCTCCCTGAAACATACTGACGGCCAGCTAGATCCACATATCTCGATCGATGTCACATATCACCATGATGCTCTCTATGGCATGAAGCCAGTCTTTCGTCTCCATCGATTGTCGTCCACCATCAAATATAGGAGGACTGCTAGCTCGAAATGCCTGTACTGCCCGAGCCGAAACTCTCACTCCAATATGTTGGCGTCCACCAACAACTGGAATGTCCACTACCACCGGTGGATGAACTATCGATCGTGGCTGTACAATATCTACTGGCACTGGTGCTGGTGCTGGTACTGGTACCGGAGGTCTCTCTGGCACCGGGGGTCTAATTACCGGTCGTTGGGACATAGACGGCCTCACAATAGATCTCGTCCATACCCGTAATACTCCTCTTGGTCGTGGTAGCGGTGGTCTCACATAAGGGGGTCTGGTCATCTTGCTACCTATAAGATAATTATTTTCATATATGAAAATAATTAACTAAACTTAAGTAAACTACTTACTTGGATAGCGGTGCAGGATGCGCGAAGTGTCAAATCAGGATATGGTCACACTGCTCTGATATACCAACTATGATTGCAGTTGGTAATCCAAACTAGATCCATCGTAATTCCGCTCTAATACCAACTGTAACGGTAGTTGGTATTATAACTAGACCAATCTCAAACTTGGCTTTGATACCAACTGTGGCAGCAGTTGATATTCTAAACTACACCAACCGTAAACCCGCTCTGATACCAACTGTGGCGGCCCGCCCCTCGTAGAGATTATACAACACTATTACAGTTGAGCTTTATCGCTAACTGCGATAGATTGTACTCTCATGGGTCGCCGGCTTATCTCTCTCCATTTTTAAATCATGACGTTTTTTGGGAAAATTTTTTTTTTCTCTTTCTTTAAACATCATGTAAAACGTTTCCCACTATTTACTTTGTTGGCAAGTACAAAGTAATTTACATATTACTGTACTTTCGTAAATATATAATATTACAAAAGACTGTTTCTTTTTTTTTTCCTTCCCTTTTTATCGCTCAGCGGAAAGACTCTGGCAGGACCATATCCCTCGCCCAGTTATCCCATTTGACACGCGCCATCCCGTCCGCATCCAGTCAAACAAGCTACTGAGCTGGTCGCTTACCTGCAACATTAGCAAAAATGGTGAGCTACAGGCTCAGTAAGTTCAAACATGCAAGAAATAAAATTTCTATGAATAGTACTATGCATCGTGAATAGTGTCTTTGACTACTATTCATACGTGAATAGTAAGGTTGACCACAACACAGTGTCACAACAGTACATCTACCGCGATGTTAGTACTCTCACTAAACTGTCTTATGCTCAATTATGGCATAGTTTCAGTTTTAGGTAATTATCTTGCTTATGTTCTGGTTTTGAGCTCAGGTTGGCAGTACCATTTAAGTGCGCATGACTGGGAGCGGTACATTAGTGCTAACCTCCACAGCCTTAATCTCATAGCCCCGAAGGCAAAATAGTACATGACTGGGAGCGGTACATCAGTGCTGACCTCCACAGCCTTATTCTCATAGCCCCGAAGGCAAAAATACCTCCCTGTACGGAAGGCTGGTACGCCAGAAAGTGGTTTCATTACCGACTTTTTAAAATTCTAACCCGGTGACTTCACATTGTCCCGTGGTTAGGAATGGTTCACATTTTAATTTTAGGGGAGTGAGTTTCATTAACCTCGCTCTAGTACCCGAAGCACAATTAACAATGTGTCCATTCTCAATAGTGCCCGTAGCACATTACGTCTCTCTCTCTACTCTATAATAGTACCCGTAGCACATATGTACCTAACTTATAGTTAGTACATCAAAGTTAGCAACAATAATGCTATATGTTGCAGACAGGTAAATGTCTGAACTTACCTTATCGGTCTCTTTCCTTTCTTTCTCTCTTGGATCTTTGATCGCCCTCCTTGTAGGTAGATGTTTGGATCCTATAGACAAAACTTTGTCTGTTAATTTCATTTCCATTTATAGCTTTTATTTTTCATTAAAAAGCTTAAATAAAACCTATTTATAACTTTTTAGGCTTTATTTATCATTTTCCCCATTTTTTCTCAACTTTTGCACAATTACGATTTTGCCCCTGTATTTTGGCAAAATTACTATTTTGCCCCTATATTTTGGTAAAATTACAATTTTACCCCTATATTTTGGTAAAATTACAATTTTACCCCTGACGGAAATTTTCCCGATCCAAACTGCATTTTTGGCTCTCAGGAACTTTTCTGACTCTTTTCTAATCATTACCGGGTTCATTTCTATTTTATTTCCACTTTTCACTTTCCCGACCCTCGGGAAGCACTATTCCAACCCTTACGTCGGTTTAGCGATTTTCTATCGTTTCGGAGCCTCAAATGGACGTTTCACTAGTATTTAAAACGTTCATCTAGACATTCCCGACCTAGGTCTCCGAGGTTCGGATTTTCCGTTCCCGACTCGGACCTTTATTTCATTTCCAAAAATGCCCCCCCCCTCAGGGTCAGTTTTTCAATTTCACTCGCGTTTTAAATTTTTAAGGGGACGGGTTACTATTCACGAACCATCCCTTAGGTTTTCCTCATTCAATTTTCCATTAGGGACTCGGGTTTCCGACCCGACCCCAAACTTTTTATTTTAATTCCCATTTTACCCCGAATGCCATTTTCGAAATTTCGGCAGCATTTCGGCGTAATTTTAAGGCTTCCGGCGTTAGGTACGCCTCGAACCATATGTACCTGCCACGTACTATACCACAAGCCTATTTTATACAAAAGTTTTCCAAACTTTTACATAAAAGCTCATAAAACTCCAATTTGCATTTTAACCCACATTACACCAAAAATTTTTCATTTTTACCCTTAGTTTTGGTCTCGGTTTTCACAATCAAACCGAACCAAACTTCTCAAATTTTCCACCACATTTTAGGCTATTAAAATGTCATTTTTTTAACACATTTTCAAGCCCATTTTCATTGCATTTTTCAACCAAATTCTTAGGGTTTTTAATCACTTATAACCCACGGCCACTTAATGAAAAACATGCACAACATTTTTGTTTCATACTTTCAAACATAATTCCACCATTTGCATATTAAAATGCATGATTTCAATTAACCAAACATCACATAAAACCATGAAAATTTTTCTTCCAAACCTTGTTAATCCCACGGCCACATTAGGTTAGGTTCACCAAAATTTTTTTTCCAAGCTTTCCACAATGAAATTTAAGCTTTATTCTTCACAAAATTTAACTTGGAAGCAAGTTAACAATTAAACCACAAAATTTTCTCATTGTTTACTTAAGGTAACCCACGGATTTACCCTTGAAAAACCAACAAAATTTCGGTTTTTCTTTAAACCAATTGCATGGTTTTCTTCCTTATTACATCCTTAACAAAACCCAATAACAAATTAATGAAAAACAACCAAAAATTCTCCATCTTTTTCCCACTATTCACCCACGGTTTTCTTGAAGAAAAACCATGAAAAAGTTAAGTGCAAAGGGAGTTACCTTAGTCAATTGCTTCCTTTGCCTTCAAGGAATGTTTTGACACAAATTTGGCGAAGAAAATTTGAAGAGATATCTTGGTTTCTCTTTGGGTTGCTCACGTACACCATGGAAGAAATGCCTTAGAATTTTTTTGTTTGGTTTTTGTCTTTCAAATGTTTCGGCCATTTCATTCCCAAGTTTTGCCGACTTATGCATGAAAGAAAGCCAATTAATTTGGCCTTTAACCAATCAAATTCCAACACATTTCAAAGCCATTTCTTTCCACCTTTTTCAAAAATTAAAAATGGTGAATTTTGGCCAAATCTTGGCCTTTAGATCAAAAAGCAAATGAATCATGGCCATTAATGCTACCAACCACCATTTTCTTTCCATTTAATAAATGGATTAATGATGTCATAATTGCTAAAGTAAAAGTTGACTTTGACTTTTACTATTCACATTAATTCGACTACTTTTTGACCGATACCGGTTCGAGCCGAAATTTTCCTGAAATAGTCCCGGCGTGTTCCTGAGGTCTCCTGTGCAGTCGGATCAATTTAAACTGCTTCCGTTTGATCAAAATTAATTCCGGAAGTTTTCCGTCTATTATTGTCCCGGTTAGGGTTTTCAATGCCGGTTTTACACCGTTTCACCCGTTTCAACTCAGTGAATTTTTCCAACACTGAATCCTCACTCGTCAGTATTGTTAGAACATTTTCATATATTCTAAACAATATAAATACATTTATTTCACTCTTTAAATAGTACAAATTGTTATATACATACAATTGTACATTTTCATCCGAGAATTGCCTGAATTTCCCAGTTGTCACACGAGAACCCGAGTCCCTAACGGAAAATTGAATAAGGAAAACTTAAGGGGTGGTTCATGAATAGTAACCCGTCCCCTTAAAAATGTAAAACGCGAGTGAAACTGAAAAACCGACCCCGAGGGGGGGCATGTTTGGAAACGAAATAAAGGTCCGAGTCGGGAACGGAAAATCCGAGCCTCGGAGACCTAGATCGGGAATGTCTAGATGAACGTTTTAAATACTAGTAAAACGTCCATTTGAGGCTCCGAAACGATAGAAAATCATTAAACCGACGTGAGGATCGGAATAGTGCTTCCCGAGGGTCGGGAAAGTGAAAAGTGGAAATAAAATAGAAACGAACCCGGTAATGATTAGAAAAGAGTCAGAAAAGTTCCTGAGAGCCAAAAATACAGTCCGGACAGAGAAAATTCCGTCAGGGGCATAATTGCAATTTTGCCAAAATATAGGGGTAAAATCGTAATTTTGCCAAAGTTGAGAAAAATGGGAAAAATAGTAAATAAAGCCTAAAAAGTTATAAATAGGTTTTATTTAAGCTTTTTAATGAAAAATAAAACCTATAAATGGAAATAAAATTAACAGACAAGGTTTTGTCTGTAGGATCCAAAAATCGACCTACAAGGAGGGCGATCAAAGATCCAAGAGAGAAACGGGGAAGAGACTGATAAGGTAAGTTCAGACATTTACCTGTCTGCAACATATAGCATTGTTGTTGCTAACTTTGATGTACTAACTATAAGTTAGGTACACATGTGCTACGGGCACTATTATAGAGTAGAGAGAGAGACGTAATGTGCTACGGGCACTATCGAGAATGGACACATTGTTAATTGTGCTTCGGGCACTAGAGCGAGATTAATGAAACTCACTCACCTAAAATTAAAATGTGAACCATTCCTAACCACGGGACAATGTGAAGTCACCGGGTTAGAACTTTAAAAAGTCGGTAATGAAACCACTTTCTGGCGTACCAGCCTTCCGTACAGGGAGGTAATTTTGCCTTCGGGGCTATGATGAGATTAAGGCTGTGGAGGTCAGCACTGATGTACCGCTCCCATTCATGTACAATTTTGCCTTCGGGGCTATGAGATTAAGGCTGTGGAGGTCAGCACTAATGTACCGCTCCCAGTCATGCGCACTTAAATGATACCGCCAACCTGAGCTCAAAACCAGAACATAAGCAAAGATAATTACCTAAAACTGAAACTATGCCATAATTGAGCATAAGACAGTTTCGTGAGGGTACTAACATCGCGGTAGATGTACTGTTGATATACTGTGTTGTAGTCAAACTTACTATTCACAATGAATAGTAGGTAAGTACTATTCACGTATGAATAGTGGTCATTGGTACTATTCACAATGAATAGTACTATTCATAGAAATTTTATTTCTTGCATGTTTGAACTTACTGAGCATGTAGCTCACCATTTTTGCTTATGTTGCAGGTAAGCGACTAGCTCAGTAGCTTGTTTGATTGGATGGCGTATGGGATGGCGCGTGTTAAATGGGATAGGGGACGAGGGATATGGTCCTGCCAGAGTCTTTCCGCTGAGCGATAAAAGATAAGGGAAAAAGAAAACAGTTCCTTTGTAAATATATATTTTATGAAAGTACTGTATTATGTAAATTACTTTGTACTTGCCAACAAAGTAATAGTGAAAAATGTTTTACATGATGTTTAAAGAAAAAAAAAATTCCCCAAAAACGTCATGTTTTACGAGAGAGATAGATTAGTTGGCGACCCATGAGAGTACAATCTATCGCAGTTAGCAATAAAGCTTAACTGTAATAGTATTGTATGATCTCTACGAGGGGCGGGCCGCCACAAAAGAAAAGCTAAGAAAAGCTAAGAGAAGAAAAGAAAAGAGACAGATAAAAAAAAAGGGAGAGAAATAGAATGAAAGAATAGGATATGATCTATAGAACCAGAAGAATGACATAATATGAAAGAAAGAACGAACAAAGAAAATAAAAGTTGAGCAAGAAAAGAAAAGAAGGTCATGAAGAAAAGAAAAGAATGTCTTGAAAGAAAGAAAGAAAGAAAGAACAAAAGAATACAACGAAGAAGAAAGAACGAAAAGTAAGCAAACATTATACGACTAACATGTATGCTTATGCTATGTTATGCATCGATTGATATGCATAAGTCAGTTTTACAAAAGAACATCACGAAGAAGGAAGAATGAAAATAAATAAGCATAATGCAGCTAACATGTGTGCATATGTTTAGCAAGAAAAGAAAAGAAGAAGAAAAGTATGACATAAAAGAAAGAAAGAACAAAAGAACATCACGAAGAAGAAAGAATGATGGTAAACAAGAATAATGCGACTAACACGTGTGCATATGCTATGTTATGCATAGATTGATATGCATAAGTTAGTTATACAATTTTAAGTATATTTGTGATGTTTAAGCATACATTAAGTATGCTATGTTTAAATTGATATGTGTATACATTGTTTTGTATAATGTTGAGTATGTTATGCTTAAGATGTTAAGCATACATTCTGTATGTTATGTTTAAATTATGTTATGCTAAAGAACGTTGAGATTGTTCTCTCAATGTTAGAATATGTTATATATGAAGTTGAAAGTAAAGTATAATGTGTGTTCATGTTCTGATGCAGCAGTTGGTATCAGACATGTTCTGTCCAAAAGGTATGAATTTGTATTTTGTCATGAATGTATGTTTGAACTGACTAAGCCTGTCGCTCACAAGTTTGTTTATGTTGCAGCTAAGCATCCTGTACGAAGATAAGACAAGTGATGGATGACGGATGGGATCTGCATGTGCCAAGGGACTGGGTGAGGGTTATGGTACTGCTATGAGTCTTCCGCTGAGCTGTTTAAAAGAGTATTAAAATGATTTTTTATAATGTAAATGAAGTTAAGGCAATGTAAAATGTTTATTATAGTAAATGTTTTGACGACGGTACAGTTTCCAAGTAAAGTTTAAGAAAAGAAGAAAAAAAATTTTATTCTATATTTTCACGTTCAAATGGGAAGTTAGAGTAAGCATGTTAAAGAAAGTATGTTAAAAGCAAGATACCAGCTGTTGTAGATGGTATCAGAATAAGTTAGAAGCAAGTTAAAAGTAAATTGCCGACGACCCAAGTGGTTACAGTATATCGCAGTTAGCAACAGTAGCTGACTGTAATAGTACTGTTTAACCCTATGTAGGGCGGGCTGTCATAGGTGGTATCAGAGTAGTTTGACCATATCCCTCCTAGCACGATGCACATCCAGTTCGCCATCCAAGTAAGTTAGTTTATTTTGAATTTAGTAAATGTTTATTTATTGAAAATAAACCTTTTGTAAGGATATGGCGATAAGATAATAAGATCATAAGTACAGGCATTAATTTCCTGTACGAGTTTCAAGGATAGATGGTACTTTTACTTTAGCATTCCATAGGAATGCAGGACTGGTTTCATGCCATTGAGATTATTCTCTGGCTGTGCTCCATTGATTAGGATAACTGGGTCCTTTTGGCTGTTAGCACTTTCCGGGAAATGCTCTCGTGTGTACTGGGATCCTTGTGACCAGGATTAGCGCTTAACTGGACCAAGTTTCGCCATACCACGATTGAGTGATTCTCTTGGAAGAGTCCAGCATTAGCCCCAGTTTTCTCATGGGCAAGCGAGGTATCATTTCCAGCATTGCCTATGTTCCCTAGAATTGTTGATATATATAAAGAAAGTAGATGTACAAGGCTATGATATATATGTAGCCTTCACGTTATGTTGATATGTTTGAAATGAAATGTAAATGTTATGAAATGATATGTATAAGCGATGAACAAAGATGAAATGAAATCTTTGTACCTCTACTTGACTTAATTATCGAGGACGAAAATTTTATAAGGAGGGGTGAATGTGATGATCAAGAAATATGCAATATCAAGAAATTGGTTAAAATGACCTTTTCTTGATATAAAACTGAGATATTTAGAATCAGAATGCTCAAAATTAGTCATTTGAGCACAAAATATAGATTTTGTTGGGAGGTACGCAGTATCAGGATAATGGTCAAGACGACATTTTCTTAGCCCGAAACTGATATATTTAGACTCAAGATACCCAAATTAGTCAATCAGGCACCTGACACGTTTTTGGAGATGAGGTCACATAGATCTCGAAAACTGATCGAGATGACCTCGAATGAAGTTGAAACTGATAAATTTGGATTCAGCACGTCCAAATTAGTCAGTATAGCCTATTTGTATGCTCAAATTAGCTAATTGAGCACAAATGTAATTTTTGATCAAGAATTCACAGTACCAGAAACTGGTCAAGATGACCTCAGATGAAAATAAAACTGATATATTTGGATTCAGGATGCCCAAATTAGTCAGGATAGCCCATGTTGAAATTTTGGACGAAAAAGTATATAAAGGGCGAAAAATTAGGAATTTCAAAAATAAGCCCATAACTTTCTCTCATTTTCTCTTTCCTCCCCTTACATGAAAATGAACAGTAACTGACCATCGAAAACGGACCGTTTTCGACATCGCTGGTGTCACCGGAAAGCTCTCACCGAGCTGAGTCCAATGGTGGGTCGACTCGACAGAACGGCCGCCGCACGCCGTCGCACGGGCCGCTCGAATGCTGCCAGAGCCGAGAATTTTGATCGCCGATATCTCCGCCGTCCGGCCACCATTTGCCAGGAAACTGGTCCCAAAAGTTTCATGGTGAAGAGGAGCAAAATCCATGCCACCGATCGCCTCAACACCGGCGGAATCGCACCGCCCAAGCTTCGACAAATTCAGTGAAACGCCACCATCGAAAGCACCGATTCCGGCCCAGTTGAAGTACGCCGTTGGTGCAGAAATGACCGCAGGGTTGAGGGGAGCAAAAGCCCTCAACCAATTTCGGGAAAAAAGTTCGGCACGATGGAGTTCCATCGTCACCACCGTGACCATGGTTTTCGAGGAGATTTTCCGGTGATAGGGGCCTCCAAACATGAAATTGAGGCCACCAATGGATTCCTCTCGTCGAGTTCTTCAAGACTAGCTACTCATTTACCACCATCGCTGCCGTCAACCACCGATCAACGGTGAGTCAACACCGGTCAACGATGATCAACGCCGGTCAACAGCGACCGGAGACCAAAAATTAAAGAATGGCCCGTTGGCCTATTTTCGAAGTTCCAGACACATCCGCGGCGTCATAATTGCAAGACGGAGTCTGAAAAAAAAATGGAGAATTAAAGTTTATCCATGCAAAACCGAACAGTTCGTTCGATCGCCAGTGGGACGATTCTGGTAGTGACTTCGGTCCCTCCATTCCTGAAATTTATGTTTTATAATGAGTATGCATGAATTATGTATTCTGGAATGTGAAACTATAAGAAAAATGGACTATGTGTATGAAAAATAGTCAAATGAGAAAAAGTGAAAAATGTAAAGATTTTTATGTAAAAAGTTGAGTTTTTACGTAAAAATACAGGCTCTGGTATAGTACATTAAAGAATACAACTAGGTTAGATGGTTTTGAGGGGTTTGCTAAATGCCAGGAACCCAAAAATTAAGCAAAAATGCTGCCGAAATTTTAAAAACGGCACAGAAGAGTATTTTAAGAACCGAAGGGGAAAAAACGTGGTCGGGATGGAAACCCGAGCCCTTTCGGTGACCTAGACCCAAAAAAGAGCATTAACGCTCAAGAGTCAGAATAGTACCACCCGAGGGTCGGTAAATAGTAAACCAAGAAAGTGTGGCAAATAAGGTCGTAAAAATTTAGCAAAGCCTAAGAAAAATTATTTTATGATTTTTGAGCTAAGAAAATCCGGTCTAAGCAATAAAATGAGAATGATAGGACTCAAAGACCCATAAGGGCCAAAACGGTAATTTTGACCGGAAAATTTCAAGAATGATAGAAAAGGATCCTAATGGACTTAGAATGGCTTAATTAAGATTTTTAGGGCTAAAATTAAGTTATGAGTCAAAGAAAAGTAAGGTTATAATGAGAAAAATCCCATTAGGGGTAAAATGGTAATTTTGTCAAAAGTTCAGGATAAAATAGTAATTTTACCAAAAGTTGGCAGAAAAGTTATAAATAGGATATTAGATCCTTAAGTTTATGATCGAGAAATGAAACATAGAGTTTTTACGTTTTATTAAGTTTTATATATGAAAGAAGCATGAAAAATAACCGTTATTATTTCGGTTATAGGGATCCGCGCCAGACGATATGAAAAGATGTCTGCAGACCAAGGAAGCAAGAAAAGAGATGCTAGCAAGTATTAGTAAGTTCAAACATTTAATTGACTGCAACATAAATGAACTGGTCATGTTATGTGTTATGTATTCTATGTAGTAAGTTCGAATATTTAATTGGCTGCAATATGAATAGACTATTATGTCTAAGTATGATATGTGGTAAGTTCAAATATGTGATTTGTCTGTAACATGAACTGACATGTTATGTTAGGTTTATGTTTAAGTGTTATATGGAATTCGTGTATGTGAGTACTATATGCACTAAAGTGTGACTAACATAATTCACACTATAGAAACGTTACGTTAAGAAAGAAATGATTTATGAAATACAAACGAAAGAAAAGAAACAAAAGAAAGAAAGAAAGAAAAGAAAAGAAAAGAAACGAAAGAAAGAAAGGAAAATAAAATGAATGAAAGAGAGAAAGAATGAATGAACAAACGAACAAAAGAAAAGATAAAGTAAAGAACGACAAAGATAAACAAGATAATAAGACTGAAAAGTTAAGGTTGACGTACCGACCTCCCCAGCTGTGAGGTTTAAGAGTTAAGAATAGCCTCCACCACAGATGTGTGGTGCTACCGCAAGCTCAAGGTAGTTAATTGCTAACGCACTACCCCAAGTTTGTAGTGCGAGATCGACCTTGGGGTTGATTGGTGGGTCGCTCCCCCGTTCCTCCATTGGTCTGCGCACTCTAGGTACGTCCAACCATAGGCCCACAAGAGAAAGTGAAAGATAAGAAAAGTAAAGAAAAGAAAAGACAAATAAAGAAAGAAAAGCCAAGAAAAGCTAAGAAAAGAAAAGAAAAGAAAGGAAAGCTTAGCAAAGAAAAGCTAAGAAAAGCAAAGAAAAGAAAGGAAAGTAAAGCTAAGAAAAGCTAAGAAAAGAAAAGAAAAGAAAAGAAAGGAAAGCTTAGCAAAGAAAAGCTAAGAAAAGCAAAGAAAAGAATAGAAAAGAGATAGATAAAGAAAGAAAAGAAAAGAAGGAGATAGAACGATAGATTAGGATATGATCCATCAGTGAAAGAAAAGAAATAGATTAGGATATGATCCATCAATCAAAGAAAAGAAACGGATTAGGATATGATCCATCAGTCAAAGAAGATTAGGATATGATCCATCAGTCAAAGAAAAGAAACAGATTAGGATATGACCCATCAGTGAAAGAAAAGAAACAGATTAGGATAGGATCCACTAGTAAAAGAAAAGAAAAGAAAAGAGAGATAAATAAAGAAAGAGAAGAAAGGAAGGAGATACATCGACAGATTAGGATATGATCCACCAGTGAAAGTAAAAAGAAAGAAAAGAAAGTAAAGCTAAGAAAAGCTAAGACGAGCAAAGAAAAGAAAAGAAAAGGAAAGAAAATAAAGGTAAGAAAAGCAAAGAAAAGAAAAGAAAAGAAAGTAAAGTAAAGAAAAGCTAAGAAAAGCTAGGAGAAGAAAAGAAAAAAGACAGATAAAAAAGAAAGGGGGAGAGAAATAGAATGAAAGAATAGGATATGATCTATAGAACCAGAAGAATGACATAATATGAAAGAAAGAACTAACAAATAAAATAAAAGTTGAGCAAGAAAAGAAAAGAAGGTCATGAAGAAAAGAAAAGAATGTCTTGACAGAAAGAAAGAAAGAACAAAAGAATACAACGAAGAAGAAAGAACGAAATGTAAGCAAACATAATACGACTAACATGTATGCTTATGCTATGTTATGCATAGATTGATATGCATAAGTAAGTTTTACAAAAGAACATCACGAAGAAGGAAGAATGAAAATAAATAAGCATAATGCGACTAACATGCGTGCATATGTTTAGCAAGAAAAGAAAAGAAGAAGAAAAGTATGACATAAAAGAAAGAAAGAACAAAAGAACATCACGAAGAAGAAAGAATGAAGGTAAACAAGCATAATGCGACTAACACGTGTGCATATGCTATGTTATGCATAGATTGATATGCATAAGTCAGTTATACAATTTTAAGTATATTTGTGATGTTTAAGCATACATTAAGTATGCTATGTTTAAATTGATATGTGTATACATTGTTTTGTATAATATTGAGTATGTTATGCTTAAGATGTTAAGCATACATTCTGTATGTTATGTTTAAATTATGTTATGCTAAAGAACGTTGAGATTGTTCTCGCAACGTTAGAATATGTTATATATGAAGTTGAAAGTAAAGTATAATGTATGTTCATGTTCTGATGCCACAGTTGGTATCAGACATGTTCTATCCAAAAGGTATGAGTTTGTATTTTTTCATGAATGTATGTTTGAACTGACTAAGCCTGTCGCTCACAAATTTGTTTATGTTGCAGGTAAGCATCCTGTACGAAGATAAGACAAGTGATGGATGACGAATGGGATCTGCATGTGCCAAGGGACTGGGTGAGGGTTATGGTACTGCTATGAGTCTTCCGCTGAGCTGTTTAAAACAGTATTAAAATGATGTTTTATAATGTAAATGAAGTTAAGGCAATGTAAAATGTTTATTATAGTAAATGTTTTGATGACGGTACAGTTTCCAAGTAAAGTTTAAGAAAAGAAGAAAAAAAAAATTCTATATTTTCACGTTCAAATGGGAAGTTAGAGTAAGCATGTTAAAGAAAGTATGTTAAAAGCAAGATACCAGCTGTTATAGATGGCATCAGAATAAGTTAGAAGCAAGTTAAAAGTAAATGCCGACGACCCAAGTGGTTACAGTCTATCGCAGTTAGCAACAGTAGCTGACTGTAATAGTACTGTTTAAACCTATGTAGGGGGGCTGTCATAGGTGGTATCAGAGCAGTTTGACCATATCCCTCCTAGCACGATGCACATCCAGTTCGCCATCCAAGTAAGTTAGTTTATTTTGAATTTAGTAAATGTTTATTTATTGAAAATAAACCTTTTGTAAGGATATGGCGATAAGATAATAAGATCATAAGTACAGGCATTAATTTCCTGTACGAGTTTCAAGGATAGATGGTACTTTAACTTTAGCATTCCATAGGAATGCAGGACTAGTTTCATGCCATTGAGATGATTCTCTGCATGTGCTCCATTGATTAGGATAACTGGGTCCTTTTGGCTGTTAGCACTTTCCGGGAAATGCTCTCATGTGTACTAGGATCCTTGTGACCAGTATTAGCGCTTAACTGGACCAAGTTTCGCCATACCACGATTGAGTGATTCTCTTGGAAGAGTCCAGCATTAGCCCCAGTTTTCTCATGGGCAAGCGAGGTATCATTTCCAGCATTGCCTATGTTCCCTAGAATTGTTGATATATATAAAGAAAGTAGATGTACAAGGCTATGATATATATGTAGCCTTCACGTTATGTTGATATGTTTGAAATGAAACGTAAATGTTATGAAATGATATGTATAAGCGATGAACAAAGATGAAATGAAATCTTTGTACCTCTACTTGACTTAATTTTCGAGGACGAAAATTTTATAAGGAGGGGTGAATGTGATGATCAGGAAATATGCAGTGTCAAGAAATTGGTTAAAATGACCTTTTCTTGATATAAAACTGAGATATTTAGAATCAGAATGCTCAAAATTAGTCATTTGAGCACAAAATGTAGATTTTGTTGGGAGGTACGCAATATCAGGATAAGGGTCAAGACGACATTTTCTTGGCCCGAAACTGATATATTTAGACTCAGGATACCCAAATTAGTCAATCAGGCACCTAACACGTTTTTCGAGATGAGGTCACACAGATCTCGAAAACTGGTCGAGATGACCTCGAATGAAGTTGAAACTGACAAATTTGGATTAAGCACGTCCAAATTAGTCAATATAGCCTATTTGTATGCTCAAATTAGCTAATTGAGCACAAATGTAATTTTTGATCAAGAATTCACAGTACCGGAAACTGGTCAAGATGACCTCAGATGAAAATAAAACTGATATATTTGGATTCAGGACGCCCAAATTAGTCAGGATAGCCCATGTTGAAATTTTGGACGAAAAAGTATATAAAAGGCGAAAAATCAGGAATTTCAAAAATAAGTCCATAACTTTCTCTCATTTTCTCTTTCCACCCCTTACACGAAAATGAACAGTTATCGACCATCGAAAATGTGACAACTGGGAAATTCAGGCAATTCTCGGATGAAAATGTACAATTGTATGTATATAACAATTTATACTATTTAAAGAGTGAAATAAATGTATTTATATTGTTTAGAATATGTGAAAATGTTCTAACAATACTGACGAGTAAGAATTCAGTGTTGGAAAAATTCACTGAGTTGAAACGGGTGAAACGGTGCCAAAACCGGCATTGAAAACCCTAACCGAGGCAGTAAAAGACGGTAAACTTCCAGGATTTATTTTGATTAAACGGAAGCAATTTAAATTGATCCGACTGCACAGGAGACCTCAGGAACATGCTGGGACGATTTCAGGAAAATTTCGGCTCGAACCGGTATCGGTCAAAAAGTAGTCGAATTAATGTGAATAGTGAAAGTCAAAGTCAACTTTCACTTTAGTATTTATGACATCATAAATCAAAATTGTAAATGAAAGAAATAGGGTGGTTGGTGGCATTAATGGCCATGATTCATCCACTTTTTGATCTAAAGGCCAAGATTTGGCCAAAATTCACTCTTTTTAATTTTTGAAAAATGTGGAAAGAAATGGTGATGAAAGGTGGTTAATTCTCATTGGTTTAGAGCCAAATTAATTGGCTTTCTTTCATGCATAAGTCGGCCACTTTAGGAACAAAAGGCCGAAACCAAATTTCAAGCCAAAAACCATAACAAAATTTTTCTAAGTTATTTCCATGGTGTCTACGTGAGCCACCCAAGGAGAACCAAGAGATTTCTTCAAAATTTCTTCACAAAAAGTGTGTCAAAACACTCCTTGAAGACAAAGGAAGCATTAGACCAAGGTAACTTCCCTTGCACTTGATTTTTTCATGGTTTTTCTTCATGAAATCCGTGGGTGAATAGTTAGAAAAAGATGGAAAATTTTTGGTTGTTTTTCATGGATTTGATGTTGGGTTATGTTAAGGATGTAATAAGGAAGAAAACCATGCAAATTGTTTAAAGAAAAACCGAAATTTTGTTGGTTTTTCAAGGGAAAATCCGTGGGTTACCTTAAGTAACCAATGAGAAAAAGTTATGGTTTAATTGCTAACTTACTTCCAAGCTTAAAATTGGTGAAGAATAAAGCATGAATTTCATTGTGAAAAGTTTGAAAAAAAATTTTGGTGTGAATTATATAAGGTGGCCGTGGGGTTTGTTAAAGGTTTGGAAGAAAAATTTTGCATGGTTTATGTGATATTTGGTTGATTGAAATCATGCAATTTAATATGCAAATGATGAATTTATAATTGAAAGCATAAAACAAAAATGTTGAGTATGATTTCCATTCATGAGGCCGTGGGTTATAACCCTAAGAAATTGGTTGAAAATGCCAAGAAAATGGGCTTGAAAATGTGTTGAAAAAAATGACATTTGAATGGCCTAAAGTGTGGTGAAAAGTTTGACAAAATTTGGTTCGGTTTGATTGTGAAAACCGAAACCAAATTAAGGGCAAAATTGTGAAAAAAATTTTGTAATGTGGGTGATAATGTGAAATTGGAATTTTGTGAGCTTTTATGTAAAAGTTTGGAAAACTTTTACATAAAATAGGCTTGTGGTATAGTACGTGACAGGTACATACGGTTCGAGGCGTACCTAACGCCGGAAGCCTTAAAGTTACACCGAAATGCTGCCGAAATTTCGAAAACGGCATTCGGGGTAAAATGGAAATTAAAAATGAAAGTTAGGGCCGGGACGGAAACCCAAGTCCCTAACGGAAAATTTTAATAAGGAAAACCTAAGGGGTGGTTCGTGAATAGTAACCTGTCCCCTTAAAAATATAAAACGCGTGTGAGATTGAAAAACCGACCCCGAGGGGGGGGCGTTTTTGGAAACGAAATAAAGGTCTGAGTCGGGAACGGAAAACCCGAGCCTCGGAGACCTAGGTCGAGAAAGTCTAGGTGAACGTTTTAAATACTAGTGAAACGTCCATTTGAGACCCTGAAACAATAGAAAATCACTAAACCGACGTAAGGGTCGGAATAGTGCTTCCCGAGGGTCGGGAAAGTGAAAAGTGGAAATAAAATAGAAATAAACCCGGTAATGATTAAAAAAGAGTCAGAAAAGTTCCTGAGAGCCAAAAATGCAGTCTGGATCAATAAAATTCCGTCATGGGCAAAACTGTAATTTTGCCAAAATATAGGGGCAAAATCGTAATTTTACAAAAGTTGGGGGAAAATGGTGAAAATAATAAATAAAACCTAAAAAGTTATAAATAGGTTTTATTTAAGCTTTTTAATGAAAAATAAAAGCTATAAATGGAAATGAAATTAACAGACAAGGTTTTGTCTGTAGGATCCCAAAATCGACCTACAAGGAAGGCGATTCAAGATCCAGGAGAGAGAAAGGAAAGAGGCTGATAAGGTAAGTTCAGACATTTACTTGTCTGCAACATATAGCATTATTGTTGCTAACTTTAATGTACTAACTATAAGTTAGGTACATATGTGCTACGGGCACTATTATAGAGTAGAGAGAGAGACGTAATGTGCTACGGGCACTATTGAGAATGGACACATTGTTAATTGTGCTTCGGGTACTAGAGCGAGGTTAATGAAACTCACTCCCCTAAAATTAAAATGTGAACCATTCCTAACCACGGGGCAATGTGAAGTCACCGGGTTAGAATGTTAAAAAAGTCGGTAATGAAACCACTTTCTGGCGTACCAGCCTTCCGTATAGGGAGGTACTTTTGCCTTCGGGGCTACGAGATAAGGCTGTGGAGGTCAGCACTGATGTACCGCTCCCAGTCATGTACTATTTTGCCTTCGGGGCTATGAGATTAAGGCTGTGGAGGTCAGCACTAATGTACCGCTCCCAGTCATACGCACTTAAATGGTACTGCCAACCTGAGTTCAAAACCAGAACATAAGCAAAGATAATTACCTAAAACTGAAACTATGCCATAATTGAGCATAAGACAGTTTAGTGAGAGTACTAACATCGCGGTAGATGTACTGTTGTGACACTGTGTTGTGGTCAACCTTACTATTCACATATGAATAGTGGTCAAAGGTACTATTCATGATGAATAGTACTATTCATAGAAATTTTATTTCTTGCATGTTTGAACTTACTGAGCCTGTAGCTCACCATTTTTGCTAATGTTGCAGGTAAGCGACCAGCTCAATAGCTTGTTTGACTGGATGCGGACGGGATGGCGCGTGTCAAATCGGATAACTGGGCGAGGGATATGGTCCTGCCAGAGTCTTTCCGCTGAACGATAAAAAGGGAAGAAAAAAAGAAAGAAACAGTCTTTTGTAATATTATATATTTTACGAAAGTACTGTAATAAGTAAATTACTTTGTACTTGCCAACAAAGTAAATAGTGGGAAATGTTTACATGATGTTTAAAGAAAAAAAAAATTTTCCCTAAAAACGTCATGATTTAAAAAGAGAGAGAGATAAGCCGGCGACCCATGAGAGTACAATCTATCGCAGTTAGCGATAAAGCTCAACTGTAATAGTATTATATGATCTCTACGAGGGGCGGGCTGCCACAGTTGGTATCAGAGCCGAGTTTGAGATTGGTCTAGTTTATAATACCAACTGCCGTCACAGTTGGTATCAGAGCGGGTTTACAGTTGGTGTAATCTAGAATACCAACTGTCGCCACAGTTGGTATCAGAGCAAGGTTTGCGATTGATTTGGTTTTGAATACCAACTGCCGCCACAGTTGGTATATCAGAGCCTGGTTTGAGATGGGTTAAGTTTTGAATACCAACGGCTGTCACAGTTGGTATATCAGAGCAGTGTGACCATATCCTGATTTGACACTTCGCGCATCCTGCACCGCTATCCAAGTAAGTAGTTTACTTAAGTTCAATTAATTATTTTCTTATATGAAAATAATTATGTTATAGGTAGCAAGATGACCAGACCTCCATATGTGAGACCACCGCTACCTCGATCGAGAGGAGTATTACGGGTATGGACGAGATCTATTGTGAGGCTGTCTATGTCCCAACGATCGGTAATTAGACCCCCGGTACCCGAGAGACCTCCAGTACCAGTACCAGCACGAGCACCAGTGCCAGTAGATATTGTACAGCCACGACCGATAGTTCATCCACCGGTGGTAGTGGACATTCCAGTTGTTGGTGGACGCCAACATATTGGAGTGAGTTTCGGCACGGGCAGTACAGGCATTTCGAGCTAGCAGTCCTCCTATGTTTGATGGTGGACGACAATCGATGGAGGCGAAGGACTGGCTCCATGCTATCGAGAGGATTATGGTGATATGCGACATCGATCGAGATATGTGGATCCAGCTGGCCGTCAGTATGTTTCAGGGAGACGCTCGAGTGTTCTGGCAGTATTGCGACAAGGAGATTTTATTGGGATTCAGTTGGACTGAGTTCTGTCAGTGATTGGCTGATCAGTTTCCGCCTAGGGATCCAGCACCTCCAGAGAGACGAGAGGCTGATATACCTGCGTACCCTGGATTCGATGAGGTCAGGGACTATATTCTCTAGACTGAGAGGATAGTCATGTTGTCTGGTGAGACAGTAATGTCTTACGTAGCACGGTTTGAGGAGACCATTCGGAGGAGATGTCCATTGCCCAACCTCACTGAAGCAAACTGCTGTGAGCTGTTTTTGAGAGGTTTACCCTTGGAGTTGAGACAGAGGGTAATCAAGTTATTTCCTCCTACGCTTCAAGAGTTCATGGTAATGATCAGGACGATCGAGAGAGAGATCTTGATTGAGCATCTGACGCAGAGTCGACGCGAGACGCTGGGTCAAGATGAGATGTTTGCACGCATTTTCAAGCCGAGAAGAATGATGAACGATCATGAGGCCGGACCGTCTAGACCACGAGGTGATGACTCAGGACAAGGAGCATTACCTAGGGGTGGTGATGATTCAGATGACCCCGATGAAGATGAGGATCCAGAAGAATATCCTCTAGTCCCAGACGTAGGAAATGCATGACCAGTAGATGTGTATATGTACATAAGTAGCTTAGAGAAAAGCTCTTTTGTATAGACTTGTGGCCTGGATGTATATAAGGGCCGATGTATATATGACTGGTGATGACTATGTATGACATATAAATGTTTTGCTATGAATGAAATATCAAAATGATTATATGTTATACGATGATGTGTTACAATGATGTGGCTTTACATTACCCTAAATTTAGTGAATTGATATGATTTTACGAATGTGGTCATGGAAAAGCTAACGGTGAATTATTGTGCCATAATAGGACAATAGGCAAGATGGTGGATTTGCGTAATCGACCAGAAGGACGAGAGTGACGTCCTAATGTTATAGAGAGACTGGATCAGATACAAGCTCTGTTAGAAGCTCAGATGCAAGAAAATGCTAATCTGAGGCGACGGGTAGAGGAGCTAGAACAGAGACAAGGCTCTGAGGGTACCCAAGTAGAACAACAAGCTGAGGTAGATCCGGTTATTCCTCCAGCTGCAGTACATGAGAGAGCTCTTGAACCTCAACCAGTATTGAATTTGGAACCCCTCTATGAAAGATTCAGGCGTATGAGACCGCCAGAATTTGAAGGGTCTACAAATCTGCTTGAGGCTGAAGACTGGTTGTCATCATTACAAGTGATCATGGAATTCATGAACCTAACCGACCGGGAGAAGGTTGCATGTGCGTCTTTTGTGCTGAGAAAAGATGCTCGTTTTTGGTGGGACACTGTACGAATGAGAAGAGACGTGTCTACCATGAGTTGGGCGGAATTTCTAGAAGAATTTAACCAGAAATATTACGACCCTACATCTCTGAGACAATAGCAGAAAGAATTCTCAGAGTTGACACAAGGGAACATGTCGGTAAGTGAAGTTTGCCGAAAGTTCGACCAGTTATCCCGTCTATGTCCCTACGTAGTCCCTACTGAGAGGGAGAAAATACAGAAAATGATAGGGATGTTCAGGCCGAAAATTGCTGCATTAGTAGATACTGGACAAGTGCCACCTACTTCTGTAGCCGATTGTGTGAGTCGGGCCATCAGGGCTGAGTTTCATGTAGCCTGATAGAAAGAGGAAAGAGAAAAACACTGGGAGGCTAAGAAGAAGGAGAGGGCTTTGGCGAAGTCTACGCAAGTTGGTCAATCGAGCAAGCCTAATCAGAATGCTAAACCAAGCCAGGGCAACAACCAAGGATCCCAGCAAAATAAGAGAAAAGGGAATTTTTCTGGGAATTGCCAGGGTAATAATCGAAACCAGCAGCGGAGAGCAGCTGGTAATGCGGAATCCAACGTGCAAAATTGTCCTACATGCGGGAAGAGACATTCTGGGCACTGCAGATTTGGGCCACTTGTTTGCTACGAATGTGGAAAGGAAGGCCATTATGCCAGGAACTATCCAAATAGACAGGGTGGACAAAGCACTTCCCAACCGCACCAGACACGCCCACAAGCTCATTCCCTTCAGGCCAGAGTTGAAGAGTCCCCAGTAAGGCCGCAACGCCAGGAGCGTGTGCCACGTGCTGATGCTCGTGTGATGGCCTACAGCAAGGAAGATGCAGAGGCAGGAACATCGAACGTGGTGACAGGTCAGCTTCCTGTCGCTAGTCATGTAGCCTCTGTACTATTCGATTCCGGTCCTACGCATTCTTTTGTTTCCTATGCATTTGCTGACAAGATAGGACTTCCTAAGGACAATATGGGAAGGGTATTTAAGACAGCCTTACCTTCTGGGGAAGTATTGTTGTCCAGTTACTGGTTACCTTATGTACCAGTATATGTGGCAAATAGGGAACTGTATGCTGAGTTGATCATAATGAAGATCATGGATTACGATGTGATTCTAGGCATGGATTTCCTAGGGAAATACCAAGCTACGATCGACTGCCGAAATCGAAAGATAGTCTTCCAACCCGAGGAAGAAGAGAGTTTCGAATATGTCGATACTTCTCGAAGACCCGGGAAGATGATGATCAGTTCCCTGAGAGCAAGCAAGCTGATAGCCAGTGGTTGCATAGGATATCTGGCATATGTGGTGGATACTACAGAGGAACAGAAGCTTCAAGCTGAAGATGTTCCTGTGGTTAATGAGTTTCTTGACGTATTTCCGGAAGAATTACCAGGGATACCTCCAGAGAGAGAAATCTCGTTCGAAATTGAGTTGATGCCTGGAACAGCACCTATTTCCAAAGCACCATACCATATGGCTCTAGTGGAGTTAAAGGAGCTGCAGGTACAATTAAAGGAGCTTTTGGACAAGGGATTTATCAGGCCGAGTTTTTCTCCATGGGGTGCACCTGTGTTATTCGTCAAGAAAAAGGATGGAACATTCCGGCTGTGCATTGATTACCGGGAGTTGAATAAGGTTACGATTAAAAATAGGTATCTGTTACCTAGAATTGATGACCTATTCGACCAGTTAAAAGGCGCAGCGGTATTTTCCAAGATCGACTTACGATCAGGATATCACCAGCTGAGAATTAAAGAGAGTGATATTCCTAAGACGGCGTTTAGGACTCGTTATGGTCATTACGAGTTCCTTGTGATGCCATTTGGATTACCAAATGCGCCAGCAGCGTTCATGGATTTAATGAACAGAATCTTTAAAGGTTATTTGGATGAGTTTGTCATTGTATTCATTGATGACATTCTTATATACTCGAAGACTCATAAGGAGCACAAGGAGCATCTGAGGATCGTGCTGAATACGATAAGGAAGCATCAACTGTATGCCAAATTCTCAAAATGCGAGTTTTGGCTGGACAGGGTACATTTCCTCGGACATGTTGTATCTCAGGAAGGTATTGCAGTAGATCCGACAAAGGTAGAGGTAATTAACCAGTGGCCTGCACTCAAGAGTGTGGCAGAAATACGCAGTTTCTTGGGATTGGCTGGTTATTATCGACGATTTGTAGAGGGATTCGCGCGACTAGCTGCACCTCTTACTACTCTTACACGCAAAGAAAGGAAGTACGAGTGGACTACGGAATGCGAAAGAAGCTTCCAGGAGTTAAAGAGGCGACTAACAAGCGCACCAATCCTTACGCTTCCCACTGAAGGGGAGAAGTTTGTGATCTACAGTGATGCATCTAAAATAGGATTGGGAGCAGTCCTAATGCAAGGTGATAAGGTAATTGCCTATGCTTCCCGTCGATTAAAGGATCATGAAAGGAATTATCCTACGCATGACCTTGAACTTGCTGCAGTAGTGTTTGCACTTAAAATTTGGCGACACTATCTCTATGGAGCTCAATGTCAGATTTTCACCGATCACCAAAGCCTGAAGTATTTCTTCACGCAAAAGGAGCTCAATATGCGACAAAGACGATGGTTGGAACTGGTGAAGGATTATGATTATGAAATCCTATACCATCCAGGAAAGGCCAACCGTGTAGCGGATGCTTTAAGTAGAAAGTCCACTATATCGCACCAGTTACCAATAAACAGGCTCCCGAAGCCATTGCAGCAAGAGATAAATTCTTTGAACTTGGAGCTAATATCTGGAAGGTTAGCTGCACTCCAAGTGGAATCATCGCTATTCGAGGATATAAAAGAAGCTCAGAGGCGAGATCCAGCGATGACAAGTTCTCAAGAAGGAATTTCCAAGGATGGAATGATCCTTTATCAAGGAAGGATAAATGTTCCAGCTGATGAGGAACTTAGAAGACGGATCATGTCAGAAGCCCACGAGACACCATATTCAGTTCATCCCGGAGCTAGCAAGATGTATTAGGACTTGATGTTACAGTTCTGGTGGAAAGGGATGAAGAATGATATAGCGAAATTCGTGAGCAAATGCATGACCTGTCAGAGAATCAAAGCGGAACATAAACATCCAGCAGCAATATTGGAACCGTTGGAGATTCCTGAATGGAAATGGGAACACATTACGATGGATTTTGTAGTAGGACTCCCAAAAACCTGAGAAGGTTATGATGCCATTTGGGTTATTGTCGATAGACTGACCAAGACGGCACGGTTTATAGCTGTCAAGATGACTTTTTCGTTAGAAAAGTTTTCTCAGTTGTACATAACTCATGTCGTCAGACTACATGGAGTACCAAAATCCATTGTGTCTGATCGAGATGCACGATTCACTTCGAATTTCTGGAAGTGTGTGCAAGAGGCCATGGGTACGGAATTGAGACTCAGTACGGCTTTTCATCCGCAAACAGACGGACAGTCGGAGCGGACCATTCAGACGTTAGAGGACATGCTTCGAGCTTGTGTTATGGATTTTGAGGGAAATTGGAACGAGAAGCTACCATTGATTGAATTCTCGTACAATAATAGTTACCAAGCTTCGATAGGCATGGCGCCTTACGAGGCTTTGTATGGACGGAAGTGCAGATCACCATTACACTGGTATGATTTGCGAGAGAAGCAGTTGCATAAGACGGATTTCATGCAAGAGACTTCCGATGCAGTTGCTAGAATTCAGCGTCAAATGAAAATTGCGCAAAGCCGACAAAAGAGCTACGTGGATAAAAGGCGGAGATCCTTAGAGTTTGATAAAGGAGACTTCGTATTCCTCAAAGTATCGCCCATGAAGGGGATTATGCGTTTCAGTAAGAAGGGGAAACTGAGTCCAAGATATATTGGACCTTATGAAATTATCAAGCGCATTGGAAAGGTCGCTTATAGATTAGCGTTACCTCCAGAATTGTCGGCAGTGCATAATGTGTTTCATGTGTCGATGCTGAGAAAATATATACCAGATCCGTCCCATATGTTAAAGCATGAGCCTATTCAAATCCATGAGGATTTGACATATGAGGAACAACCTATTCGAGTACTAGCTCGTGAAGAGAAAGTACTAAGGAATAAGGTAATCCCACTAGTGAAGATTTTCTGGAAAAATCACAACATTGAAGAAGCTACGTGGGAACGAGAAGACGAGATGAGGAGTTTATACCCCCATTTGTTCTAATTTTCGAGGACGAAAATTTTATAAGGAGGGGTGAATGTGACAACCGGGAAATTCAGGCAATTCTCGGATGAAAATGTACAATTGTATGTATATAACAATTTGTACTATTTAAAGAGTGAAATAAATGTATTTATATTGTTTATAATATATGAAAATGTTCTAACAATACTGACGAGTAAGAATTCAGTGTTGGAAAAATTCACTGAGTTGAAACGGGTGAAACGGTGCCAAAACCAGCATTGAAAACCCTAAACGAGGCAGTAAAAGACGGTAAACTTCCAGGATTTATTTTGATTAAACGGAAGCAATTTAAATTGATCCGTCTGCACAGGAGACCTCAGGAACACGCCGGGACGATTTCAGGAAAATTTCGGCTCGAACCGGTATCGGTCAAAAAGTAGTCGAATTAATGTGAATAGTGAAAGTCAAAGTCAACTTTCACTTTAGTATTTATGACATCATAAATCAAAATTATAAATGAAAGAAATAGGGTGGTTGGTGGCATTAATGGCCATGATTCATGTGACGCCCCGTGCCCTAGGCGGCCCGGACCATCACTGTAAAACTACTGTTTCTTTACTTTTACTTATACTTTCTTATAATTGAATATTGCTTACTTAAAATATCTTTAATAGGTTACCCCAATTTTAGAAGAATTTTTTTTTTTTAGCACACGTATTTACTATTCATGTACATGTACTATTAAAAGCAGAATTTGAAACATAATAATAATCTTGCAAACATACTTATACTGTTCATTTTGTGGAATAGTATTTTTTGAATAGTATCAATCAGCTGCTATTCGAAAATACTATTCAACTATTACTAATCAAAAATATTGTGTAAGCATTACTATTCAGAAATACCATTTAACGATTACTATTTAAAAGTACCATCTACTGGTACTATACTGTTACTGTTTAAAATACTGTTTACTTAAACTGTGCGGAAGTTAAACTCGTATGGTGTCCATAACCTCGCCTCACATCCGCCTCCGCCGCCGTCATTGCCCATCGTGGCTTATGCCATAGGACGCTTACCTACAGCATGAACACACTCCGTGAGCTTTAAGCCCAGTAAGTACAGCATGTTAACCGCAAAACATGTTTAAACATAATATATACTTAAAACGCATAAGCATGCAAGATAGTCACATATAACACTTAGCATATACCATATCATCACATATCATGTCATAGCATACAAACTTTATATACCATATGCATACAGATTACTTCATGTAAAAGCATGTATCTTACTGTAGCTAAAAGCATAGCGAACTAATGCGGATAGTGAACTATGCATGATCCGGTTATGTTCAGTTATGCTTTAGCACTCTTTTCTTTCTCTTGTCTATTTAGGGCCCATGTGTCAGTACCGTGTGTGCGCAGACCAACGGTAACGCCCGAGGTCAACTAATGCCGAAGAGCCATCAACTGATGCTCAACTTTTGGCCTTAACTTTCTTTAACTGGAAACCCCTTCAACTGAAGGAGCCGGTACGGCACACCTATTTATTTCCATCTTGTTTAACTGTTCTAGTCATATGCTTCTCTAAGCTATCCCCAATCCTATACGGTAGGGATCTATGGCTTCTAACTTGTTCTTTCATCAATCTACTCGATTGTGAAACTATATGCTCTTATGTATGCTGTGCAACATCGTGTGCATGTAAGGCATACTTAACATACTGTAAAACCATCATTTTAACATCATTTTATTCATGCTACAGGCGGAGTTATACTTACCTAATTGCAAGCACTTGTATTCGCACCTTTAGAAATTTGCAGGTTACTACCTGTCATCAATAACGTCTCTCGTTAATACCTTCTCTAAGTCATCAATACTGTTAGTGACTAAAGTAGATAATTACTTGATACCGATTGCCGTCGGCACTACTTACTCTCTATCTCAAGAGTTAACTTATTCGTATATGGTTAATTAACTTATGGCCCCATAAATTAACTACCACGTCCTTAGGCTACTTTTGCCTATACTCGTCTTTCATGTGGTACCGGGGTGCCTCGGTACCCTATTGGCCTATCTGGGAATTTGGTGTCTAATTTCCGTCACGTTTGATTAACTGTCTTCTTGACAGTTAAATCAACATTCCTCACAATGTTGCTCTGAACACGGTGCTTGACTGATTTACCGATCAGTCAACTGACCGGTTACCTCACGTTTTGGCAACTAGGTAGCCTATCAGGCTACTATGTGTAGGCTTGGTATAGTAACCGTTCGGGTTACTTCGCTTGTTTGGGTGTGGTAGCCTATCGGGCTACCTTGCATTATGGTGTCATAGTCGACTAGGCTACCTCTACCATATCTTACTAAAAACATCCCTTGTTCTTTGTGAAATTCCTTTGAAAACTTTGTTCAAATCTAGAAATTCCTACAAAAGGATTTTTCATTTTGAAAGGGGTATGGTGTCCCCACATTTTTTTGAAAACAAAGTGTTTGAAATAGTTTGAAAGGGGTATGGTGTCCCCAAATTTTTGAAAACGAGTCTCACCTTTGTTGAAATCATTTCTAAGTCATTTAAAGGGAACACATTGTAAATGTGCTAAAAAATGTGGTGTTGGACCACTTTTGAAAATAATTTGAAACTTGTTCGAAATGACTTTGTTTGAGAAATCGGTGTTCATGAAACTTTTCGTCCTCGACAAAATGAACAATTCTTGTGTTCATTTCGGAGCCTAATTCTAACTCTAACGGCTCCTAAATTCATCAAACCCGTGGCCTTTGTGACCAGTTTTTATAAAAGTTCCAGTTTTACGTACTTTTGAAAACAGGTCTGTTTGGGGCCCGAAACGGCCGAATTTTTGAAACCCACGTGTGTCAGTTTCAAGGTTTCGTCGAGATCTAAAACTTTTGTGTTTTGACCAAATTGCCTCTAAAAGGGTCATTTTAATAAAAATCTGAGACTGTTCATTTGGTCTGGATTTGTTACTCCCAGTTTTGGACACCGAACCAAAACTAGCCGAAAAGCCTATCGTAGGTTCATTTTTTGCCAATGGCTATTTGACGTAAAAACGACCGTATCAAAATTTCCTTAAAACTTTATGTTTTACCAGATTCTAGATTCGGACCCTAAGTGGGTCAAACTGGCCAAAATCCGTGGCTGATCCTGGGGACAGATTTTGTGTCCAGCCACCCTCTACACACTCATGCACACACATATCTCAAACCATTTGTAAACTAAAGTAAACACAACCACAACCACAAAAACTTTAAAAACTGAAAGCTAAGGGCTCAAATAACTTATTACAACCCATGTGCATAACCAAATACATATAAATCTCCTTTGATCAAAAACTTAAAAACAACTAACCACAAAAGATGGGGGTTTTTCGGTTTATACCTTAGAGTGCTTTGATCCAAGCACAACCGGGCCAAGGGTGGCTGTCAAGGCTCATAGAAAACAAAGAGGGTTGAGGGATCATTTGTGGTAGAATGAGAACACAAGGAAAACAAAAAGTTTCTCTTAATATCCAGCCAAGATGAAAAATTACACCATAGAAAAAAATTTCGGTTTAGGGGTCTTACCGAAACTACCTTGGAAGAGTGCACCTCTAACAACTTGTGTGGCCAAGCTTTTGTGTGAAAGTTATGTGAAAATATGGGTGGTTTAGGGGCTGAAGAGGGGTCAGATTTTTTGAAGAGAAAGGGGAGAGAAAGCTGTATTTTTCTTGAGTGTTTTTGTGAGCAAATGGAAAAAGTGAAACCTAAGGGTGGTTGCACCTTTTTATAGGCAACTCAAAGCAACTTTGCTTAACTCTAAGCCCTCTTAATTAAGCCATAATTTAGCTCAATTGGGGGACAAAAATCTGTGCTGCAGCCCTTGAAATTTCGGAGCCATGATGGAGGGTGAAAGGGAGCAAGTTTGCATTAAATGGTCATGGTCCTCTTGTCCTTAAAACCCCATTTTTTTAATCTAAAAACTCCAACACATCCCTTGATTTAAGGGATCACTTTCAGCTGGTTTTGCAGCTGGTTTTGCAGCTGGTTTTGCAGCTGTCTTCCTAACCAAAGGGGGCATGGTTTGGTTGGAGTAAAAGTCCAACCGAATCGGTTCTGTGCAGTCTAGTTTTCTACTGCGTTTTTCAGCCCTTTCTCGGCAGTGTTCTAATTTTCATCCAAAAATTGGATTTTTTGAATCTGATTTTTGTACTGACGATTTCTAATTGTTTTATACTGTCTAAGAGCCCATTCTATACCAAATCACTATTCATTCCTCTACTGCGGTAGTGTCTACACTGTGTTGTCCTTTCGCACGCAAACCGAGGCGTTCCTAGGCGAAATTTCAGACACAGTCTCTCTTGACTAATTCGGACGTTCTGATTTCAATTTTATCAGTCATATGTCCATCTGAGGTCGTCTAGACCAGTTTTCAGGATCTGTGGGGTCCCACCTCGAAAAACGTGTCAGGTGTCCGTTTGACTAATTTGGGCTTCCTGAGTCTAGATATATCAGTTTTAAGTCAAACTAAGGCCGTCTTGGCCAGTAACTTGACACTGCATCTTGCACTATTCACTATTCACTATTCATGGTTCACTGTTCTCTGTTCTAACTGACTAGTCTGAGTGTTCTGACTCCGATTTTGTCAGTCTCTGGGTGAGAAGAGGTCATCCAGACCATTTTCTCGATACTGTACCCTACTAGGGAGATTCTCGTTATTGTGCTCAGACGTTTGGTCCGAGTATTTCAGTGATCTGCTCACCAGTCTTGTGTTAAAAAATGGTCATCCGGACTAGTTTCATGACACTGTGTATCTTATACACTTATACACATAACAGGATAGACCGGGTTCTCTGTCGGTTACCCCTTTTCACTGTATGAATAGTAATAAACAGTACTGCACCTGTTTAGTTTATTCAACTGGAATTTATGCTACATTTATCAACTTAATTACTCATTTCATAGTAATTAGGTTTCACGCATTACGAGAGTCTTCAAATTGGCTCTCTGTTCAGTACACGGCCTTCTACAAGGGTTCTAACACGGGCGTGTATGGCTTGAGCACGGGCGTGTACTAGCTAGGCTTTCTCAACACGACCGTGTCTTGGACCATGCTCACTTACCCGAGTGGTACACGGCCACTTACACAGCCGTGTACCTGACCATATAAAACTACACAGCCATGTTAACTCACACGGCCTCTCTCATAAAACAATCCGATCAGTACACGGTTTCTTACACGACCATGTACCTGACCGTGTTCGATGTATTTGGACTAAAAACGCATCAAATTATTCCTTAGCTTCTCGTTGAATAATTTACTGAGTTACAAGGACGGGGTGATCCTTTTTTAGTCCAAATACATCGAACACGGTCAGGTACATGGTCGTGTAAGAAACCGTGTACTGATCGGATTGTTTTATGAGAGAAGCCGTGTGAGTTAACATGGCCGTGTAGTTTTATATGGTCAGGTACACGGCTGTGTAAGTGGCCGTGTACCATTCGGGTAAGTGAGCATGGTCCAAGACACGGTCGTGTTGAGAAAACCTAGCTAGTACACGCCCGTGCTCAAGCCATACACGCCCGTGTTAGAACCCTTGTAGAAGGCCGTGTACTGAACAGAGAGCCAATTTGAAGGATCTAATGGACAAGGGCTTCATTCGACAGAGCTGTTCACCGTGGGGAGCACCAGTTTTATTCGTGAAGAAGAAGGATGGAACATTAAGGATGTGCATCGATTACAGGGAGCTAAACAAGGTCACTATAAAGAACAAGTATCCATTGCCACGAATCGACGATCTGTTTGACCAGCTCCGAGACGCTGCAGTGTTCTCAAAAATCGACCTACGTTCCGGGTATCACCAACTACGGATTAGAGGTGCAGACATACCCAAGACAGCCTTTCGTACACGATATGGACACTACGAGTTCCTCGTTATGTCATTCGGACTAACAAATGCCCCTGCAGCCTTCATGGATCTGATGAATAGAGTGTTCAAGGAGTTCTTAGACAAGTTTGTCATTGTGTTTATCGATGACATACTTGTGTATTCTAAGACAAGGGAGGAACACGAGGAGCATCTGAAAGCTATTCTACTCAAGCTAAAGGAGCACCAGCTATACGCCAAATTCTCCAAGTGCGAGTTTTGGCTGGAAAAGGTCCATTTTCTTGGTCACGTGGTCTCCAAGGATGGAGTATCAGTAGACCCAGTGAAAGTCGAAGCAGTCAGCGAATGGCCGACTCCGAAGAAGGTAATGGAGATCCGCAGTTTCCTAGGCCTAGCAGGCTATTACAGACGTTTCGTAGAAGGCTTCTCGAAGTTAGCCGCACCACTAACAGCACTCACTAAGAAGGAGAAGAAGTATGAATGGACGGATAGATGCGAGAAAAGCTTCCAGGAGCTAAAACACAGACTCACGAGCGCTCCGATCTTGACTATACCAGACACTGGACAGGGGAATTTTGTAATCTACAGTGATGCATCTAAGATCGGACTAGGAGTCGTACTGATGCAGAATGGGAAAGTAGTCGCTTATGCCTCGCGACAACTTAAGAACCACGAGAGGAATTATCCGACTCATGACCTAGAGCTAGCAGCGGTCGTGTTTGCACTGAAAATATGGAGGCATTATCTATATGGCGTCAAGTGTGAGATTTATACGGACCACCAAAGCCTCAAATACATCTTCACGCAGAAGGAGCTCAACATGAGGCAGCGAAGATGGCTAGAATTGGTGAAGGATTACGACTGCGAGATCCTGTATCACCCAGGGAAAGCCAATAAGGTGGCCGATGCACTCAGTAGGAAGTACTCTTCATCGCTTATGGCTATCAATGCCTTGCCAAAAGCCCTACAGAATGAGCTATGTAACGGCGAAATCGAGATTCTAACAGGGAAGTTGTCTGAAATGACCCTCCAATCAACACTCCTAGAAGAAATCAAGGCCGGCCAAGACCTCGATTTAACCCTGAACAAGCACAAGAAGGAGGCAATGGAGGACCGGAAGTCAGAATTCCAAGTCTCTAAGGAGGGCATACTCTATTTTAGAGGTAGAGTGTGCGTTCCGAAGGATGAAGAACTCAGGAAAAGGATCCTTTCAGAAGCCCATGACACACCGTACTCAGTTCATCCAGGGGCAAACAAGCTATACAAAGACTTGAAAGACATTTTTTAGTGGCCTAAGATGAAGGGTGATGTCGCTGAATTTGTCGCAAAGTGCCTTACATGTCAAAAAATTAAAGTAGAACATCAACGACCTGGAGGAGAACTGCAGAAAATCGAGCTTCCTGAGTGGAAATGGGAACAAATTACAATGGACTTCGTGGTCGGACTGCCCAGAACATCCAGTGGAAACGACGCCATTTAGGTAATTGTGGACCGACTGACGAAATCAGCTCGATTCTTAGCCATGAAGTTGAGCTACTCAGTGGAGAGGCTAGCAGAAATGTACGTGGCCCAGATAGTAAGACTGCACGATGTACCTAAGTCAATAATTTTAGATCGTGATGGGCGCTTCACTTCAAGGTTTTGGCAGAGCGTCCAAGCTTCAATGGGGACTAAGTTGAAGTTCAGCACATCTTTCCACCCTCAAACGGACGGTCAGTCAGAAAGGACAATACAAACGTTGGAAGATATGTTGAGAGCGTGTGCCCTGGACTTCGAGGGGAATTGGGACCAAAAGCTACCGCTAATAGAGTTCTCGTACAACAACAGCTACCATTCCTCGATCGAAATGGCACCATACGAGGCACTCTATGGAAGGAAATGTAGATCTCCGGTCCACTGGCATGAGACTGGAGAGAAACAGCTCACTAGCACGGACTTCGTCAAAAGTACAACAGAAGATGTGAAGATTATACGGGAGAGACTGGAGATAGCTCATAGTCGTCAGAAGAGTTACACTGATAAACGACGCAGACCTCTCGAGTTTTAGGAAGGAGATTCAGTTTTCCTCAAGGTAGCACCCATGAAAGGGGTGATGCGCTTTGGGAAGAAAGGGAAGCTCAGCCCAAAAGCTACCGCTAATAGAGTTCTCGTACAACAACAGCTACCATTCCTCGATCGAAATGGCACCATACGAGGCACTCTATGGAAGGAAATGTAGATCTCCGGTCCACTGGCATGAGACTGGAGAGAAACAGCTCACTAGCACGGACTTCGTCAAAAGTACAACAGAAGATGTGAAGATTATACGGGAGAGACTGGAGATAGCTCATAGTCGTCAGAAGAGTTACACTGATAAACGACGCAGACCTCTCGAGTTTTAGGAAGGAGATTCAGTTTTCCTCAAGGTAGCACCCATGAAAGGGGTGATGCGCTTTGGGAAGAAAGGGAAGCTCAGCCCTCGATATATAGGACCCTTCGAGATCCTCAAAAGAATTGGGAAGGTAGCCTACAGGTTAGCGCTCCCTCCCGAGTTAGCATTCATGCATAACGTTTTCCACGTCTCGATGCTGAAGAAATACGAGCCTGATAGTTCCCACATACTGAGTCAAGAGCCTGTTGAAGTACACGCCGACCTGACATATGAGGAAAGACCAGTGCAGATTTTAGCTAAGGAGAGCAAAGTCCTCAGGAATAAAGTGATCCCGCTTGTGAAAGTGCTGTGGCGAAATCACAACATAGAAGAAGCTACATGGGAAAGGGAAGAGGACATGAAGGGAGACTTCCCGGATTTATTCTAATTTTCGAGGACGAAAATTTTGTAAGGGGGGTAGGTTGTAAGGACCACCCCATCCTTGTAACTCAGTAAATTATTCAATGAGAAGCTAAGGAATAATTTGATGCGTTTTTAGTCCAAATACATCGAACACGGTCAGGTACATGGTCGTGTAAGAAACCGTGTACTGATCGGATTGTTTTATGAGAGAGGCCGTGTGAGTTAACATGGCCGTGTAGTTTTATATGGTCAGGTACACGGCTGTGTAAGTGGCCGTGTACCACTCGGGTAAGTGAGCATGGTCCAAGACACGGTCGTGTTGAGAAAGCCTAGCTAGTACACGCCCGTGCTCAAGCCATACACGCCCGTGTTAGAACCCTTGTAGAAGGCCGTGTACTGAACAGAGAGCCAATTTGAAGACTCTCGTAATGCGTGAAACCTAATTACTATGAAATGAGTAATTAAGTTGATAAATGTAGCATAAATTCCAGTTGAATAGACTAAACAGGTGCAGTACTGTTTATTACTATTCATACACTGAAAAGGGGTAACCGACAGAGAACTCGGTCTACCCTGTTATGTGTATAAGTGTATAAGATACACAGTGTCATGAAACTAGTCCGGATGACCATTTTTTAACACAAGACTGGTGAGCAGATCACTGAAATACTCGGACCAAACGTCTGAGCACAATAACGAGAATCTCCCTAGTAGGGTACAGTATCGAGAAAATGGTCTGGATGACCTCTTCTCACCCAGAGACTGACAAAATCGGAGTCAGAACACTCGGACTAGTCAGTTAGAACAGAGAACAGTGAACCATGAATAGTGAATAGTGAATAGTGCAAGATGCAGTGTCAAGTTACTGGCCAAGACGGCCTTAGTTTGACTTAAAACTGATATATCTAGACTCAGGACGCCCAAATTAGTCAAACGGACACCTGACACGTTTTTCGAGGTGGGACCCCACAGATCCTGAAAACTGGTCTAGACGACCTCAGATGGACATATGACTGATAAAATTGAAATCAGAACGTCCGAATTAGTCAAGAGAGACTGTGTCTGAAATTTCGCCTAGGAACGCCTCGGTTTACGTGCAAAAGGACAACACAGTGTAGACACTACCGCAGTAGAGGAATGAATAGTGATTTGGTATAGAATGGGCTCTTAGACAGTATAAAACAATTAGAAATCGTCAGTACAAAAATCAGATTCAAAAAATCCAATTTTTGGATGAAAATTAGAACACTGCCGAGAAAGGGCTGAAAAACGCAGTAGAAAACTAGACTGCACAGAACCGATTCGGTTGGACTTTTACTCCAACCAAACCATGCCCCCTTTGGTTAGGAAGACAGGTGCAAAACCAGCTGCAAAACCAGCTGAAAGTGATCCCTTAAATCAAGGGATGTGTTGGAGTTTTTAGATTAAAAAAATGGGGTTTTAAGGACAAGAGGACCATGACCATTTAATGCAAACTTGCTCCCTTTCACCCTCCATCATGGCTCCGAAATTTCAAGGGCTGCAGCACAGATTTTTGTCCCCCAATTGAGCTAAATTATGGCTTAATTAAGAGGGCTTAGAGTTAAGCAAAGTTGCTTTGAGTTGCCTATAAAAAGGTGCAACCACCCTTAGGTTTCACTTTTTCCATTTGCTCACAAAAACACTCAAGAAAAATACAGCTTTCTCTCCCCTTTCTCTTCAGAAAATCCGACCCCTCTTCAGCCCCTAAACCACCCATATTTTCACATAACTTTCACACAAAAGCTTGGCCACACAAGTTGTTAGAGGTGCACTCTTCCAAGGTAGTTTCGGTAAGACCCCTAAACCGAAATTTTTTTCTATGGTGTAATTTTTCATCTTGGCTGGATATTAAGAGAAACTTTTTGTTTTCCTTGTGTTCTCATTCTACCACAAATGATCCCTCAACCCTCTTTGTTTTCTATGAGCCTTGACAGCCACCCTTGGCCCGGTTGTGCTTGGATCAAAGCACTCTAAGGTATAAACCGAAAAACCCCCATCTTTTGTGGTTAGTTGTTTTTAAGTTTTTGATCAAAGGAGATTTATATGTATTTGGTTATGCACATGGGTTGTAATAAGTTATTTGAGCCCTTAGCTTTCAGTTTTTAAAGTTTTTGTGGTTGTGGTTGTGTTTACTTTAGTTTACAAATGGTTTGAGATATGTGTGTGCATGAGTGTGTAGAGGGTGGCTGGACACAAAATCTGTCCCCAGGATCAGCCACGGATTTTGGCCAGTTTGACCCACTTAGGGTCCGAATCTAGAATCTGGTAAAACATAAAGCTTTAAGGAAATTTTGATACGGTCGTTTTTACGTCAAATACCCATTGGCAAAAAATGAACCTACGATAGGCTTTTCGGCTAGTTTTGGTTCGGTGTCCAAAACTGGGAGTAACAAATCCAGACCAAATGAACAGTCTCAGATTTTTATTAAAATGACCCTTTTAGAGGCCGAACCAAAATTTGGTCAAAACACAAAAGTTTTAGATCTCGACGAAACCTTGAAACTGACGCACGTGGGTTTCAAAAATTTGGCCGTTTCGGGCCCCAAACAGACCTGTTTTCAAAAGTACGTAAAACTGGAACTTTTATAAAAACTGATCACAAAGGCCACGGGTTTGATGAATTTAGGAGCCGTTAGAGTTAGAATTAGGCTCCGAAATGAACACAAGAATTGTTCATTTTGTCGAGGACGAAAAGTTTCATGAACACCGATTTCTCAAACAAAGTCATTTGGAACAAGTTTCAAATTATTTTCAAAAGTGGTCCAACACCACATTTTTTAGCACATTTACAATGTGTTCCCTTTAAATGACTTAGAAATGATTTCAACAAAGGTGAGACTCGTTTTCAAAAATTTGGGGACACCATACCCCTTTCAAACTATTTCAAACACTTTGTTTTCAAAAAAATGTGGGGACACCATACCCCTTTCAAAATGAAAAATCCTTTTGTAAGAATTTCTAGATTAGAACAAAGTTTTCAAAGGAATTTCACAAAGAACAAGGGACGTTTTTAGTAAGATATGGTAGAGGTAGCCTAGTCGACTACGACACCATAATGCAAGGTAGCCCGATAGGCTACCACACCCAAACAAGCGAAGTAACCCGAACGGTTACTATACCAAGCCTACACATAGTAGCCTGATAGGCTACCTAGTTGCCAAAACGTGAGGTAATCGGTCAGTTGACTGATCGGTAAATCAGTCAAGCACCGTGTTCAGAGCAACATTGTGAGGAATGTTGATTTAACTGTCAAGAAGACAGTTAATCAAACGTGATGGAAATTAGACACCAAATTCCCAGATAGGCCAATAAGGTACCGAGGCACCCCGGTACCACATGAAAGACGAGTATAGGCAAAAGTAGCCTAAGGACGTGGTAGTTAATTTATGGGGCCATAAGTTAATTAACCATATACGAATAAGTTAACTCTTGAGATAGAGAGTAAGTAGTGCCGATGGCAATCGGTATCAAGTAATTATCTACTTTAGTCACTAACAGTATTGATGACTTAGAGAAGGTATTAACGAGAGACGTTATTGATGACAGGTAGTAACCTGCAAATTTCTAAAGGTACGAATACAAGTGCTTGCAATTAGGTAAGTATAACTCTGCCTGCAGCATGAATAAAATGATGTTAAAATGATGGTTTTACAGTATGTTAAGTATGCCTTACATGCACACGATGTTGCACAGCATACATAAGAGCATATAGTTTCACAATCGAGTAGATTGATGAAAGAACAAGTTAGAAGCCATAGATCCCTACCGTATAGGATTGGGGATAGCTTAGAGAAGCATATGGCTAGAACAGTTAAACAAGATGGAAATAAATAGGTGTGCCGTACCGGCTCCTTCAGTTGAAGGGGTTTCCAGTTAAAGAAAGTTAAGGCCAAAAGTTGAGCATCAGTTGATGGCTCTTCGGCATTAGTTGACCTCGGGCGTTACCGTTGGTCTGCGCGCACACGGTACTGACACATGGGCCCTAAATAGACAAGAGAAAGAAAAGAGTGCTAAAGCATAACTGAACATAACCGGATCATGCATAGTTCACTATCCGCATTAGTTCGCTATGCTTTTAGCTACAGTAAGATACATGCTTTTACATGAAGTAATCTGTATGCATATGGTATATAAAGTTTGTATGCTATGACATGATATGTGATGATATGGTATATGCTAAGTGTTATATGTGACTATCTTGCATGCTTATGCGTTTTAAGTATATATTATGTTTAAACATGTTTTGCGGTTAACATGTTGTACTTATTGGGCTTAAAGCTCACGGAGTGTGTTCATGCTGTAGGTAAGCGTCCTATGGCATAAGCCACGATGGGCAATGACGGCGGCGGAGGCGGATATGAGGCGAGGTTATGGACATCATACGAGTTTAACTTCCGCACAGTTTAAGTAAACAGTATTTTGAACAGTAACAGTACAGTACCAGTAGATGGTACTTTTAAATAGTAATCGTTAAATGGTATTTCTGAATAGTAATGCTTACACAATATTTTTGAGTAGTAATAGTTGAATAGTATTTTCGAATAGCAGCTGATTGATACTATTCAAAAAATACTATTCCACAAAATGAACAGTATAAGTATGTTTGCAAGATTATTATTATGTTTCAAATTCTGCTTTTAATAGTACATGTACATGAATAGTAAATACGTGTGCTAAAAAAAAATTTTTCTTCTAAAATTAGGGTAACCTATTAAAGATATTTTAAGTAAGCAATATTCAATTACAAAAAAGTATAAGTAAAAGTAAAGAAACAGTAGTTTTACAGTGATGGTCTGGGCCGCCTAGGGCACGAGGCGTCACAATTCATCCACTTTTTGATCTAAAGGCCAAGATTTGGCCAAAATTCACCCTTTTTAATTTTTGAAAAATGTGGAAAGAAATGGTGATGAAAGGTGGTTAATTCTCATTTTTTTAGAGCCAAATTAATTGGCTTTCTTTCATGCATAAGTCGGCCACTTTAGGAACAAAAGGCCGAAACCAAATTTCAAGCCAAAAACCATAACAAAATTTTTCTAAGTTATTTCCATGGTGTCTACGTGAGCCACCCAAGGAGAACCAAGAGATTTCTTCAAAATTTCTTCACAAAAAGTGTGTCAAAACACTCCTTGAAGACAAAGGAAGCATTAGACCAAGGTAACTTCCCTTGCACTTGATTTTTTCATGGTTTTTCTTCATGAAATCCGTGGGTGAATAGTGAGAAAAAGATGGAAAATTTTTGGTTGTTTTTCATGGATTTGATGTTGGGTTATGTTAAGGATGTAATAAGGAAGAAAACCATGCAAATTGTTTAAAGAAAAACTGAAATTTTGTTGGTTTTTCAAGGGAAAATCCGTGGGTTACCTTAAGTAACCAATGAGAAAAAGTTGTGGTTTAATTGCTAACTTGCTTCCAAGCTTAAAATTAGTGAAGAATAAAGCATGAATTTCATTGTGAAAAGTTTGAAAAAAATTTTTGGTGTGAATTATATAAGGTGGCCGTGGGGTTTGTTAAAGGTTTGGAAGAAAAATTTTGCATGGTTTATGTGATATTTGGTTGATTGAAATCATGCAATTTAATATGCAAATGATGAATTTATAAATGAAAGCATGAAATAAAAATATTGAGTATGATTTCCATTCATGAGGCCGTGGGTTATAACCCTAAGAAATTGGTTGAAAATGCCAAGAAAATGGGCTTGAAAATGTGTTGAAAAAAATGACATTTGAATGGCCTAAAGTGTGGTGAAAAGTTTGACAAAATTTGGTTCGGTTTGATTGTGAAAACCGAAACCAAATTAAGGGCAAAATTGTGAAAAAAATTTTGTAATGTGGGTGATAATGTGAAATTGGAATTTTGTGAGCTTCTATGTAAAAGTTTGGAAAACTTTTACATAAAATAGGCTTGTGGTATAGTACGTGGCAGGTACATACGGTTCGAGGCGTACCTAACGCCGGAAGCCTTAAAATTACGCCGAAATGCTGCTGAAATTTCGAAAACGGCATTCGGGGTAAAATGGAAATTAAAAATAAAAGTTAGGGCCAGGACGGAAACCCGAGTCCCTAACGGAAAATTTTAATAAGGAAAACCTAAGGGGTGGTTCGTGAATAGTAACCCGTCCCCTTGAAAATATAAAACGCATGTGAGATTGAAAAACCGACCCCGAGGGGGGGGCGTTTTTGGAAACGAAATAAAGGTCCGAGTCGGGAACGGAAAACCCGAGCCTCGGAGACCTAGGTCGGGAAAGTCTAGGTGAACGTTTTAAATACTAGTGAAACGTCCATTTGAGGCCTCGAATGGATAGAAAGTCACTAAACCGACGTAAGGGTCGGAATAGTGCTTCCCGAGGGTCGGGAAAGTGAAAAGTGGAAATAAAATAGAAATAAACTTGGTAATGATTAAAAAAGAGTCAGAAAAGTTCCTGAGAGCCAAAAATGCAGTCTGGATCAATAAAATTCCGTCAGGGGCAAAACTGTAATTTTGCCAAAATATAGGGGCAAAATCGTAATTTTGCAAAAGTTGGGGGAAAATGGTGAAAATAATAAATAAAACCTAAAAAGTTATAAATAGGTTTTATTTAAGCTTTTTAATGAAAAATAAAAGCTATAAATGGAAATGAAATTAACAAACAAGGTTTTGTCTGTAGGATCCCAAAATCGACCTACAAGGAAGGCGATTCAAGATCCAGGAGAGAGAAAGGAAAGAGGCTGATAAGGTAAGTTCAGACATTTACTTGTCTGCAACATATAGCATTATTGTTGCTAACTTTAATGTACTAACTATAAGTTAGGTACATATGTGCTACGGGCACTATTATAGAGTAGAGAGAGAGACGTAATGTGCTACGGGTACTATTGAGAATGGACACATTGTTAATTGTGCTTCGGGCACTAGAGCGAGGTTAATGAAACTCACTCCCCTAAAATTAAAATGTGAACCATTCCTAACCACGGGGCAATGTGAAGTCACCGGGTTAGAATGTTAAAAAAGTCGGTAATGAAACCACTTTCTGGCGTACCAGCTTTCCGTATAGGGAGGTACTTTTGCCTTCGAGGCTACGAGATAAGGCTGTGGAGGTCAGCACTGATGTACCGCTCCCAGTCATGTACTATTTTGCTTTCGGGGCTATGAGATTAAGGCTGTGGAGGTCAGCACTAATGTACCGCTCCCAGTCATGCGCACTTAAATGGTACTGCCAACCTGAGCTCAAAACCAGAACATAAGCAAAGATAATTACCTAAAACTGAAACTATGCCATAATTGAGCATAAGACAGTTTAGTGAGAGTACTAACATCGCGGTAGATGTACTGTTGTGACACTGTGTTGTGGTCAACCTTACTATTCACGTATGAATAGTGGTCAAAGTTACTATTTACGTATGAATAGTGGTCAAAGGTACTATTTACGATGAATAGTACTATTCATAGAAATTTTATTTCTTGCATGTTTGAACTTACTGAGCCTGTAGCTCACCATTTTTGCTAATGTTGCAGGTAAGCGACCAGCTCAGTAGCTTGTTTGACTGGATGCGGACGGGATGGCGCGTGTCAAATCGGATAACTGGGCGAGGGATATGGTCCTGCCAGAGTCTTTTCGCTGAGTGATAAAAAGGGAAGAAAAAAAGAAAGAAACAGTCTTTTGTAATATTATATATTTTACGAAAGTACTGTAATATGTAAATTACTTTGTACTTGCCAACAAAGTAAATAGTAGGAAATGTTTACATGATGTTTAAAGAAAAAAAAATTTTCCCTAAAAACGTCATGATTTAAAAAGAGAGAGAGATAAGCCGGCGACCTATGAGAGTACAATCTATCGAAGTTAGCGATAAAGCTCAACTGTAATAGTATTGTATGATCTCTACGAGGGGCGGGCCGCCACAGAAAACGGTGTCCGTTTTCGACACCGCAGGTGTCATCGGAAAGCTCTTACCAGCTGAGTCCAATGGTGGGTCGACTCGACGGAACGACCGCCGCACGCCGCTGCGCGCGCCGCTCGAATGCTACTGGAGCCAAGAATTTTGATCGCCGATATCTCCGCAGTCCGGCCACCGTTTGCCACGAAACCAGTCCCAAAAGTTTCGTGGTGAAGAGAGGAGCAAAACCCATCCATCGATCGCCTCAACACCGGCAGAATCGTACCGCCCAAGCTTCGACAAATTCAGTGAAACGCCGCCGTGGAACCACCGTCGAAAGCATCGATTCCGGCCCAGTTGAAGTACGCCGTTGGTGCAGAAATGACCGCAGGGTTGAGGGGAGCAAAAGCCCTCAACCAATTTCGGGAAAAAAGTTCGGCACGGTGGAGTTCGATCGTCACCGCCGTGACCGTGGTTTTCGAGGGGATTTTCCGGCGATAGGGGCCTCCAAACATGAAATTGAGGTCACCAATGGATTCCTCTCGTCGAGTTCTTCAAGATTGGCTACTCATTTGCCACCGTTGCTGCTGTCAACCACCGATCAACGGCGAGTCAACACCGGTCAACATCGGTCAACGACGACCGGAGACCAAATATTAAAGAATGGCCCGTTGGCCTATTTTCGAAGTTCCGGACACATCCGCGGCGTCATAATTGCAAGACGGAGTCTCAAAAACAAAAAAAATGGAGAATTAAAGTTTATCCACGCAAAACAGAACAGTTCGTTCGATCGCCGGTGGGACGATTTCGTTAGTGACTTCAGTCCCTCCATTCCTAAAATTTATGTTTTAGAATGAGTATACATGAATTATGTATTCTAGAATGTGAAACTGTAAGAAAAATGGACTATGTGTATGAAAAATAGTCAAATGAGAAAAAGTGAAAAATGTAAAGATTTTTAAGTAAAAAGTTGAGTTTTTACGTAAAAATATAGGCTCTGGTATAGTACGTGGTAGAATATAACTAGGTTAGATGGTTTCGAGGCGTTTGCTAAACGCTGGGAACCCAAAAATTAAGCAGAAATGCTGCCGAAATTTTGAAAATGGCACAGAAGAGTATTTTAAGAACTGAAGGGTAAAAAACGTGGTCGGGATGGAAACCCGGGCCCTTTCGATGACCTAGACCCGAAAAAGAGCATTAACGCTCGAGAGTCAGAATAGTACCACCCGAGGGTCGGTAAATAGTAAACCAAGAAAGTGTGTTAAATAAGGCCGTAAAAATTTAGTAAAGCCTAAGAAAAATTATTTTATCATTTTTGAGCTTAGAAAATCCGGTCTAAGCAATAAAATGAGAATGATAGGACTCAAAGACCCATAAGGGCAAAAACGGTAATTTTGACCGAAAAATTTCAAGAATGATAGAAAAGGATACTAATGGACTTAGAATGGCTTAATTAAGATTTTAAGGGCCAAAATTAAGTTATGAGTCAAAGAAAAGTAAGGTTATAATGAGAAAAATCCCATTAGGGGTAAAATGGTAATTTTGTCAAAAGTTCAGGGTAAAATAGTAATTTTACCAAAAGTTGGCAGAAAAGTTATAAATGGGATATTAGATCCTTAAGTTTATGATCGAGAAATGAAACGTAGAGTTTTTACGTTTTATTAAGTTTTATATATGAAAGAAGCATGAAAAATAACCATTATTATTTCAGTTATAAGGATCCACGCCAGACGATATGAAGAGACGTCTGCGGACCAAGGAAGCAAGAAAAGAGATGCTAGCAAGTATTAGTAAGTTCAAACATTTAATTGACTGCAACATAAATGAACTGGCCATGTTATGTGTTATGTATTCTATGTAGTAAGTTCGAATATTTAATTGACTGCAATATGAATAGACTATTATGTCTAAGTATGATATGTGGTAAGTTCAAATATGTGATTTGTCCGTAACATGAACTGACATGTTATGTTAGGTTTATGTTTAAGTGTTATATGAAATTCATGTATGTGAGTGTTATATGCACTAAAGTGTGACTAACATAATTCACACTATAGAAAAGTTACGTTAAGAAAGAAATGATTTATGAAATACAAACAAAAGAAAAGAAACAAAAGAAAGAAAAAAAGAAAAGAAAAGAAACGAAAGAAAGAAAAAAAGAAAAGAAAAGAAACGAAAGAAAGAAAGGAAAAGAAAATGAACGAAAGAGAGAAAGAATGAATGAACGAACGAATGAACGAAAAGATAAAGTAAAGAACGACAAAGATAAGCAAGATAATAAGACTGAAAAGTTAAGGTTGACGTACCGACCTCCCCAGCTGTGAGGTTTAAGAGTTAAGAATAGCCTCCACCCCAGATGTGTGGTGCTACCGCAAGCTCAAGGTAGTTAATGGCTAACGCACTACTCCAAGTTTGTAGTGCGAGATCGACCTTGGGGTTGATTGGTGGGTTGCTCTCCCGTTCCTCCATTGGTCTGCGCATTCTAGGTACGTCCGACCATGGGCCCACAAGAGAAAGTGAAAGATAAGAAAAGTAAAGAAAAGAAAAGACAAATAAAGAAAGAAAAGCCAAGAAAAGCTAAGAAAAGAAAAGAAAATAAAGGAAGCTTAGCAAAGAAAAGCTAAGAAAAGCAAAGAAAAGAAAGGAAAGTAAAGCTAAGAAAAGCTAAGAAAAGAAAAGAAAAGAAAAGAAAGGAAAGCTTAGCAAAGAAAAGCTAAGAGAAGCAAAGAAAAGAAAAGAAAAGAGATAGATAAAGAAAGAAAAGAAAAGAAGGAGATAGAACGATAGATTAGGATATGATCCATCAGTGAAAGAAAAGAAACAGATTAGGATATGATCCATCAATCAAAGAAAAGAAACGGATTAGGATATGATCCATCAGTCAAAGAAGATTAGGATATGATCCATCAGTCAAAGAAAAGAAACAGATTAAGATATGACCCATCAGTGAAAGAAAAGAAACAGATTAGGATATGATCCATCAGTGAAAGAAAAGAAACAGATTAGGATAGGATCCTCTAGTAAAAGAAAAGAAAAGAAAAGAGAGATAAATAAAGAAAGAAAAGAAAGGAAGGAGATACATCGACAGATTAGGATATGATCCACCAGTGAAAGTAAAAAGAAAGAAAAGCTAAGAAGAGCAAAGAAAAGAAAAGAAAAGAAAAGAAAGTAAAGCTAAGAAAGGCAAAGAAAAGAAAAGAAAAGAAAGTAAAGTAAAGAAAAGCTAAGAAAAGCTAGGAGAAGAAAAGAAAAGAGACAGATTAAAAAAAAAAGGGGGGAGAGAAATAGAATGAAAGAATAGGATATGATCTATAGAACCAGAAGAATGACATAATATGAAAGAAAGAACGAACAAAGAAAATAAAAGTTGAGCAAGAAAAGAAAAGGTCATGAAGAAAAGAAAAGAATGTCTTGAAAGAAAGAAAGAAAGAAAGAACAAAAGAATACAACGAAGAAGAAAGAACAAAAAGTAAGCAAACATAATACGACTAACATGTATGCTTATGCTATGTTATGCATAGATTGATATGCATAAGTCAGTTTTACAAAAGAACATCACGAAGAAGGAAGAATGAAAATAAATAAGCATAATGCGACTAACATGTGTGCATATGTTTAGCAAGAAAAGAAATGAAGAAGAAAAGTATGACATAAAAGAAAGAAAGAACAAAAGAACATCACGAAGAAGAAAGAATGAAGGTAAACAAGCAGAATGCAACTAACGCGTGTGCATATGCTATGTTATGCATAGATTGATATGCATAAGTCAGTTATACAATTTTAAGTGTATTTGTGATGTTTAAGCATACATTAAGTATGCTATGTTTAAATTGATATGTGTATACATTGTTTTGTATAATGTTGAGTATGTTATGCTTAAGATGTTAAGCATACATTCTGTATGTTATGTTTAAATTATGTTATGCTAAAGAACGTTGAGATTGTTCTCTCAATGTTAGAATATGTTATATATGAAGTTGAAAGTAAAGTATAATGTATGTTCATGTTCTGATGCCACAGTTGGTATCAGACACGTTCTGTCCAAAAGGTATGAGTTTGTATTTTGTCATGAATGTATGTTTGAACTTATTGAGCCTGTCGCTCACAAGTTTGTTTATGTTGCAGGTAAGCATCTTGCACGAAGATAAGACAAGTGATGGATGATGGATGGGATCTGCATGTGCCTAGGGACTGGGTGAGGGTTATGGTACTGCTATGAGTCTTCCGCTGAGCTGTTTAAAAGAATATTAAAATGATGTTTTATAATGTAAATGAAGTTAAGGCAATGTAAAATGTTTATTATAGTAAGTGTTTTATGACGGTACAGTTTCCAAGTAAAGTTTAAGAAAAGAAGAAAAAAAAAATTATTCTATATTTTCACGTTCAAATGGGAAGTTAGAGTAAGCATGTTAAAGAAAGTATGTTAAAAGCAAGATGCCAATTATTATAGATGGTATCAGAATAAGTTAGAAGCAAGTTAAAAGTAAGTTGTCGACGACCCAAGTGATTACAGTCTATCGCAGTTGGGAATAGTAGCTGACTGTAATAGTATTGTTTAACCCTATGTAGGGCGTGCCTTCACATGTGTAGCCCTGCCAGGCTGCAGGCCAATCCTGCAGCTGCAGGCCAATCCTGCAGCTGCAGGCCAATCCTGCAGCGCCAGGTTACACACCCGGGCTTGGCGCAGCATCCGGCAAGCTACAGCCTGCGCCTGTAGCCACAGGCTGCACGCCCAGGCTGCGGCCAGCCTTGGGGAGGCCACGGCTACCCTCGGCTGCAGGCCAGGCTTGCAATCGTGGGTGGTTATGGCCTGCACAGGGGCTGCCGTAGCCCATCCTGCCCGAGGGCAGAGGCCACAGCCCCACCAAGGCCCGACGGTGTATCTCGAGGGGTCGTGTCTTGATTTTCGTGCCATATTCTAATTTACTTATTAGGATCTCCAAAAATTAATTTGAATCCCTATTAAATTGAAATTTTCCACACATTCAAAATTTCAACCTTTAAATCAAATTTAACTTTTGGGAAAAATAAATTACGGTCTTCAATCTTCAATCTCCTCCAAGAATAATTACATAAAATTTCCTAAACCGTTTCGGGTGTACAAAAGATTCTAACCATAATAATTCTAAGAGACAAAAAATAAAATCCATAGGAAAACTACAGTATTAAAAAACTGCTTCCATGGTTACATTAAAATCCTAGATACAATTTTTCTAAATTCTAAGGAACCATAACCGGCAAAAACAAGCATACTTATAATAATTCAAAAAATTAAAATAACCACATACTTTATACATCATACATGATAACAACATAAAGGAATCCTAGAATGCCACTCTCTAAATATCAAATCCATATATAAATAAAAAGACTAAGTAATTGTCTAATTTATGTACATGGCATAGTCATGAGATGGCTCTGATAACAATTATAGGAAAATAAATCGGTAAAAATGTATCAGAGTGGCGCAGCGGAAAAATAAAAATTTTTAGATCGTTAAATATCTCATGATGCCATATACAATAAACCAACAACAATTAAAACTCATACCTCAACGACGCCAATCTGCAGGAGGAGAATGACCGGAGGGCTTCAACCAACTAGCCTTCTTTACTATTCTCAAATTCCCGAATGGTTGAGTGTGTGGGCACTCTGAACCTCGATCGGTATGCTAGCACTGCTAGTCTTCTTCCGACTACCCAGATCTCTAAAGAACTTATTGTCACGGTGAGTTGTGCAACAATAAGCCTACTTACCTGAGAGTCTGTGGTCTGAGAGAACTGGAGTGGCAGGACCTCTATTTATTGACCTGCATGAGGTGATTCTCTGAATTCGAATTGGATTAGGAGAAGATATTCTCCCTTATCCACAAGCACAAAATCTGAATTTTCCAAGGGGAAAATCCCAATCCAAATCTAAACAAGATTTTAACTAGAATTTTATCTCCCTTTTTCAACCAAAAAATCTAAAAATTCAAAGGAGAAATCTCCACCAAGATTTCGGCCACTTTTGGATAAGGAAGAATCAAAATTCCACTAGAATTTTCAAGCTTGAATCTTATCTCATCCTTATCCAAAATAACCGAAAATCTCCTAGGAGATTTGCTCCAAAATTCTGCCATTATCAGGGAGGAGAGAATCCAAATTCAACTGGGATTGAAACTTGAATTTTTCCTTAAACCTTATCCACAAAAATCTGAAAATTCATTGAGGATAATCCTCAAAATTTTCGTCCTTATTTGGTTAGGATTTGGATTCAAATTTCAAGTAGGATTCTAACAAGAATTTCCTCTCCATATCCAACTCAAATTCAAATTTCATTTCTTGTGGATTTACCACAACAAATTCGAATCCCACTTGGACTGTGATTCAAAATTTGAATTTTTAATTTCAAATTCAAATTTCAAATTCAAATTTCAAATTCAAATTTCAAATTTAAATTTAAATTTCAAGTTTCAAATTCGAATTTCAAATTCAAATTTCAAATTCAAATTTCAAATTCAAATTTCAAAATTCAAATTTCAAAATTCAAATTTCAAAATCCACAAAACAGTTGTATTTCAAATTCTTGTTCTCATGGATAATTTTCTACAACTCCAATCTCATCTCAAATAAAATCATGGCAACTTTATTTGGAGTTCGAATAATTGTGTACTCTATTATCTAAAACAAAATCTGAATGCAACCGGAGAGAATCTTGTCCACCATTCTAATCCTATGTCAACACCATCCATGCATAATAAACTAGCCAATAGCATACACAAATCAATTTGCCAAATGTTAAGGAATTATGTGGAGCTAGTAGAGGGACTAATTGGACATATATAATCGGGCTCCCGTAAATCCATATGATCATCATTCTTTACTGAACAACTCAATCATATGATCACTAATTTCAGAGTCACACCACTACAAACCTGAAACTGTACTCCCAATTATATACCGTATTATGTAAGCCTGTGACAAGCTATCGTCCAATAACCTTGTCATGTATGCAGAACCCTCATATGATATCCATGATCAGCCTTAGACCAAAGTCCGTTTAATCCCACTGATCAGGCTATCTTAAAGTTCCATTATACTACTGAATAAAGAAAATGATTATTCACAATATGTAAATAAGAAGTCATCTGCCCAGTAGACAACCCAAGGCCTTGTCCATTTTCACATTCAGTATAATGCCTTTAAGAGGATACCCTTTAACTCCTCATTAGAGCTATGATTCCAATATCTATAGACGAACCCTTCATCGTATACAAGTTATGTACCCAATGAACCGGTCTATAAGCTTACTACCTCTGAGACGCTTTAGCCATTGGAACATCAAAGTACACAAGTCATATACATGAAGCTGTCCATTTACTCAGGATTAAGGTTACTGCACAATAAACGTCAAAAGCAGCTCGATCCACTCAAAGCGGACTTCGTAGATCAATCACGCTTTAGTCCCAGTCTAATATGTCACCACCAAGCAACATATCTATGTCTCTACTTGGGAGTCCAGCTCCAGATAGTCAAGACAAATTGTCCCCTCCAAGGCTTTAGATAACATAATAGTCTTAACATGAGTTAGATGCTCCGTCTAACCCCATAGACTACAGACCATAGTTTAGACCGCTAACTTTAGAACATTGTCTTCTTGCATACAAAAGTCCATTGCATGCAACGTTCTAACAGTTTAACACAAGCAATCAGGGAGCCATATTTGCTTACATTTACTTTAACATGTAAATAAAATGAGGACAGATAGCAATGTAATGAATAACCTCTCTATATATAATTTTTATTATCCAGTTCAAAATAAATACATCAAAATGTTTCTAATACTTAGGGCATTTCCTAACAAGTAGTGCTAGCATACCGATCGAGGTTCAGAGTGCCCACACACTCAGCCATTCGAGAATTAGAGAATAGTAGAGAAGGCTTGTTGGTTGAAGCCCTCCGGTCATTCTCCTCCTGCAGATTAGCATCCTTGAGGTATGAGTTTAAATTGTTGTTGATTTATTGTATATGGCATCATGAGATATTTAACGATCTTGAAAATTTTTTATTGTTCCGCTGCGCCACTCAGATATGTTTTTACCGATTTATTTCCTTCAACTTTTTCGGTAGTGTTCTAGACCTTGACCGAACATGGATTTTCTTTATCCGATTCTTGTACTATTCATTCCTGGTTGGGTTGTAGTGTCTATGATCCCATTCTGTGCCTGTTCACTATTCATTTATGGTACTATGGTTGTGTTCTATACTATGCTGACATTGTGCATGCGTAGTATAACTTTTTCGTGCAAACTTTCAGACACAGTCTGTCCTGACTAATTTGGACGTGTTGAGAGGAAGTCGTCTTCACCCTTTTCATGATGTTGTGTATGCCTCAAACAAAGTTTCATGTTCTGTGCTTAATTGACTAAATTCAGCATGCTGACTACAAATATATCAGTTTTATGTTAAGAAAACGTCATCTCGACCATTTTCTCGATACGGTATATTTATCAGGCAAAATTTCACTATTTTGCTCAGATAACCAGTCTGAGTGTATTGATGACTAGCTCATCAATTCTGTGTCAAGAAATGGTTTCTTAATACTGTGTGTCTCACACGCACACTTACATATACTAAGGTGAATCGATCTCACTCTCGGTTGCCCCTTTCACTGCATAATTAGTAATTAAACGTTTTTTTACCCATTTAATTCATTCAAACTAGAAAATTATACTGTATTCATTAACTTAATTACTTATTACAGAGTAATTAGGTTCCATGAATATGGTGGTCATTACAATAACCGAGGCTTGCTGCAAGTTTGATCGGTTAGCCTGGTTATGTCCACATCTAGTGCCCACGGAGAGAGAGCGGGTGCGGCAAATGATTGATATGTTCCGACCCGACATCGCAATACTAGTAGAAAGTGGTGAGACCCTACCTAACACAGTAGCATGTTGTATTAGTCGGGCAATGTAGGCAGAGCATCGTTTGGCCCGACCTAAAGAAGAAAGAACTAAGGCATGGGAAGATAAAAAGAAGGAAAGAGAGCTTGCTAAACAGAACCAAAAAGGCAATCAAGCAGGTCCAAGTAGCAAGCCTAATCAGGGTTCTAAGTATGGCAACCCTAAACGCCGGCCACGTGTCCCCTTTCACAACAAAACGTGAACCGTGTCGGGTTGTTAAGAACTTATCTTTGTTTCTTAAAACATTTGAAAGTTGGGCCCTTTTTTTTTATACTTTTGTAAACTTGCATGAAACTAAAACTATATTATGCAGTATCTTTTGAGCACAACATAATATACATAATATATATACTCCGATGTATAACTCAAAATACATATATTATTCTTTCTTCAAAATGCTTCTTTGCTCAGCAGGAGACAAAAGCAGGACCATAACCCCAGTGGGGTTCCCTATCCAGTCTGCACTGCACGCCTTGCCGCCATCCCAAAAAGTCTACTAGACAGGTGTAATGACCGCCATTTTCATGGCACCTATTTACCATGTAATAAGTCATTAAGGAATAAAATGGACATAATTTAATGTCTTTTAGCAAATTTAAGAAACATGGTCAAGTACACGACCGTGTAAGAAGCTGTGTACCGCTCAGATAGATGAATGTGTTTCAAAGACATGGCCGTGTTGAGTAGTCTCAACTAGTACACGCCCGTGTTCGAAATGTACACGCCCATGTTGCGTTGCACACGCACGTGTAAGAGTCCGTATAGAAGGCTGTGTAATAAGCCGAGAGCCACTGTAATGACTCTCATGAATTATGAAACTTAATTACTATGTAATGATGTAATTAAGTTAATAAGCACAGTGTGCTTTTCAGTTGAATGAATTAAACAGGAATAGTAACGTTTAATTACTATTCATGCAGTGAATGGGGTAATCGACAGTGAAATCGGTCCACCCTATTATGTGAGTATGCGTTGAGACACGCAATATCAAGAAACCGGTCTAGACGACCATTTCATGATACAGAACTGATGAGCTAGTCATCAGTACGCTCAGACTGGTCATTTGAGCGCAGCAGTGATAATTGCCCTAATAGATGTACAGTATGGAGAAAAGTGGTCTAGATGACCTCTTCTCGCCCAGAGACTGACAAAATCGGAGTCAGAACGCTCAGATTAGTCAGTCAGATAGTGAATAGTGATTAGTGAACAGTGTGATACGCAGTGTCAGGTTAGCGGCCAAGACGACCTTAATCTGACATAAAACTGATATATTAATAGTTAGCAGGCTCAATCTGGTCAATTGAGCACAAAATGTAGATTTTGTTTAAAAGATACGCAGTATCGGGATGAGGGTCAAGATGACCTTTTCTCACCCTGAAACTGATATATTTAGACTCAGGGCGCCAAAATTAGTCAATCGGGCACCTGACACGTTTTTCGAGACGGGGTCATACAGATCTCAAAAACTGGTCTAGAAGACCTCAGATGGACGTAAAACTGATAAATTTGAAATCAGCACGTCCAAATTAGTCAAGAGAGACTGTGTTTGAAATTTCGTGCAAAAACGTCTCGTTATGCGTGCACAGTGTCAACACAGTGTAGGCCTAACCACAGTATCAAGAAATTGATCAAGATGACCTTTTCTTGATATAAAACTGATATATTTGGATTCAGAATGCTCAAATTAGTCATTTGAGCACAAAAAGTAATTTTTGACCAGGAACCATGCAGTTTCGGGAAACTGGTCGAGACGACCTCGGATGAAGATAAAACTGATATATTTGGATTCAGAATGCTCAAATTAGTCATTTGAGCACAAAAAGTAATTTTTGACCGGGAACCATGCAGTATCGGGAAACTGGTCGAGACGACCTCGGATGAAGATAAAACTGATATATTTGGGTTCAGCACGCCCAAATTAGTCAGTATAGCCTATCTTAAAATTTTTCAAAAAATTAGTATAAAAGGACGAAATTTTTGAGACTATTGAAAAATAGCCCCCATAATTTTTCCAAATCCCATTTCCTCCCCCAACACCACATGAGGATGAACAGTGATCGACCATCGAATCCGGCCTCCGTTTTCGACACCGCCGGCACCATTGGAAAGCTCTCGATGAGCTGATTCCAACGGTGGGCCGAGTTGACCGAACCGACGCCGGAGCACGCCGCACGCGCCGTCTAAACCCGCCGGTGGCCGAACATTTCAAACCGTGATTTCTCCGCCGTCCGATGTCCAAATGCCATGATTCTGGTCCCAATGGATTCGTGGTGAAGAGTAGAACAAGACCCAGGCTTCATTTCACGTCAACAGCGGCCGGATCGCGCCGCCCAAGGTTCGCCGTCGCCGTCGCCATCGCCGCCGTCGAATCTCGCTATTCCGGCGGAGTTGAGTTGCAAGGTCGGTATCAAAATGCTCAGAACAACACGTAGATCAAAAGCCCCAAATCAATTTTGGGCAACAATGCCGAAAAATGAAGATCCAACACCGCCGCCGTCGCCGACTTTTCGAGGGTCGATTTCCGGTGATAGGAGCCTCGATTGGTGAAATTGACACCACCAATGGGTTCCTCTCGTCGAGCTCTTCAAGATGGTGGTCGCCACTCCCATCGCCGCCGCGGTCAACGCCGATCAACGGTCGGTCAACACCGGTCAACGGTGGTCAACGCCGGTCAAAGGCGACCCGGAGACCGAAAATTGAAGAATGGCCTGTTGGCCTATTTTTGACGTTCCGGACACATCCGCGGCGTCGGATTTGCAAACCGGAGTTTCAAAAGTGGAGAACGATGATTCAAAGATTGAGCGGTCGAGACCGAACGGTTCATCCGACCGCCGACGAGAACGATTTTGGTAGTGGTTTTGATCCCTTGATTCCTCAATTTATTATTGGAAATAATTATGTATGAATTATGGTTTACTGACTTGAGGAATTGTAAGAAAAAGGGATGAAATGTTGAAAAAGAGAATGTGAGGAAATGTGAATATTTTTACGTAAAAAGCAGAGCTTTTACGTAAAAATTAGGCCTCTGGTTTAGTACGTGGTAGGTTAGAATAGGTTAGATGGTTTTGAGGCGTTTCCTAAACGCCGGAAACCCAAAAATTAAGCGGAAATGCTACCGAAATTTCTAAAACGGCACAAAGGGGTATTTTAGGAAACGAGGGGTGAATATGTGATCGGGATGGAAATCCGAGCCCCCTCGATGACCTAGGTCCGGGAAAGAAGGACGGACGTTGTGAGGATTAGTGAACCGTCTCATTAGAAATTTCGTAATGTAAGAAAACGACCCCTATGTCAGAATAGTACCACCCGAAGGACGGGTGCGATCGAAGTATAAAATTTGGGGCGATTACATAGGTAACGGTAACCCGACAGGCTAAATGGTCATACGGGAGGTATTCAGTCAGTTGACTGGTCGGTTAGCCAGTCAAGGACCAAGTCGGAATGGGATAGTGAGAGACAGTGATTAATTTGTCAAGTAGACAAATTAATCAAGCACGATAAAAAAAAAAATTAGATATCAAATTTCACAAAGTAGAGCAGTTGGGTACCGATAGGCATCGGTACTATACAACGATAAGTTTATTAGTTCCTAATGATAGAGTGACCTAAGAGCGATGTTAATTAATTTATTGGGTAAATAAATTAATTAACAATGATTAGAAAATCAAATTCTTAATAAGGGCAATTAGTACCGATAAGGATCGGTATCACTAACGGTAGAATTTTTATTAGTCACTAATGACCACGGTGACCTAAGAGTGAATTTTAATGAAATGCATTATGATTACAGGGAGGTACCTGTATTGTGACGAAGGCGAGAGTATAAACTGTCTGATGACAGGTAAGTACAACTCCGCCTACAGCATGGATAAAATGAATTTAAAATGATGCTTTTCCAGTATTTTAAGTATGTATCTTGCACACGATGCTGCACAGCATACATAAGAGCATATAGTTTCACAATCGAGTAGATTGATGAAAGAACAAGTTAGAAGCCATAGATCCCTACCGCGTAGGATTGGGGACAGCTTAGAGAAGCGTATGGCTAGAACAGTTAAACAAGATGGAAATAAATAGGTGTGTCGTACCGGCTCCTTCAGTCGAAGGGGTTTCCAGTTAAAGAAAGTTAAGGCCAAAAGTTGAGCATCAGTTGATGGCTCTTTGGCATTAGTTGACCTCGGGAGTTACCGTTGGTCTGCGCGCACACGGTACTGACACATGGGCCCTAAATAGACAAGAAGAGAAAAAGAAAAGTTTGAAGCATAAATGAACATAACCGGATCATGCATTAGTTATAGTTCACTATGCTTTCTTTTTCAGTAGAGTGCATACAGTACACGATGCTTCTGTCATGCATAAAGTATGTGAAGTTTTATATTCAGTGTTATGACATGATATGTGATGACATGATATGTGAGCTGATATGTGATATGCTTATATGGTATGTGATTTATTAAGTGATATATGTCATGCCTATGATTTTACGTATGTGCTATGTTTTAAACATGTTTTGCGGTTAACATGTTGTACTTACTGGGCGTAAAGCTCACGAAGTGTGTTCATGCTGTAGGTAAGCATCCTATAGTGTAAACATCAAGGGACGATGATGGTGGCGGAGGTGGATGTGAGGATGAGGTTATGGATACACCGCGAGTATTCTTCCGCACAGTATGAGTAAATAATATTTTGAATGGTGACAGTTAAATAGTATTTTAAATAGTAAAGGTTAAGCGGTATTTTAGAACAGTAAACAGTATATGTATGAGTGGTATATTTAAATAGTATCTGGTGAATAGTAATCAGATAAACAAGTATATAATTGTGTATGTATAATTTAAATCCTTATGTTTTTCAAATTCTGAATTTTAATAGTATACGTACGTGAATAGTAAATACGTACGCGTATATAAAAAAAAATCCCTCTAAATTTATGGTATTAAATTCAGCAAGCTTAAGTATCGGTTTTAAAGAGAAAGTATAAGTAAAAGCTAAAGAAGCAAGGTAAGTAATAGAGTTTTTAGTGACGGTCCGGACCGCTGAGGGCACGGGGTGTCACAGTTGGTATCAGAGCGGTTTCCTGCCATCCTACCTCACATCGCCGCATGCCTGCCTCATCTGTCCAAGTAAGTTAGTTTTATTTTTTAGTTAGTAAATGTTTATCTATTGAAGATAACATTTTATAGTAATGAAACGACGAAATCTATGATGGCGAGGACAAGATGAAAAGATGCAGAGATCATTATACGAAAAATTACGACTGTGCAGTGCTAGAGAACTGCTAAGAGAAAGAGCATGGATTGCTGCCCGAGTTGTACCGATCTTCAGGGCTAGTTGTCCACTAAGTTTCGAGTGGCAAACAGTACTCCTGCACTCCATGAGAATGTCAGGACTGGTTTCACGTTATCAAAGTGATTCCCCGATTATACGCCATTGATCAGGATAACTGAGTCCTGTTGGCTGTTGATATCTCTCAGGAAGATACTCTCGTGTGTATCGGGATCCTTATGACCAGGATGAGCTCTTAACTGTGTCGAGTTTCGCCATACCACGATCGAGCCAATCTCTTAGAGCAGTCCAGCATCAGCCCCAGTTTTTCCTTATGGGCAAGTGGGGAGTGAAACCGCTTAAGTTCCCTAGAGTTATGGATATACGAGAATTTGTTCATCGGACTGAAAGACTGCAGCTGATGTCCGGTGATACAGTTCTAACGTATGCTGTTCGCTACAAGGAACCGAAATGGACTTCTACAATACATGTCGAGACAAAAGTTGATCAAGATAGGAGAAGACCCAAAGAGAGAAAGAGACCTTGCCAAACAGGATTAGAAGAGCGATCAAGCAGGACTAGCAAGCCTTATCAAGGAGATAGTGAACGCCGAGAGAAAAGTGCTCAACCCCGGGAACCCTACACAAGCCCAAGGCATTATAGCAGCCGCCATTATGGAGGGTGACCCGGTAGAACCAGCACCCCAACTAGCCGATGAAGAGTTCATGGCCGAGCACCAGCCAGAAGTACACGAGGGCAATAGGGAGCCAATGGAGAACCCCGAACCAGCCCGTATGTCTCCCGAACACCACATGGAAGAGGAAGATGACAAGACTTTTTCCGATGCCCATCCCGACGATGAGGGAGAGGAGATCCCCAACCGCTTTAGTAATGACGAATAGATGGGGATGTACGAACCCCAAGTCATCATAGCCAGTGATGACGAGGTCAGTTTCGACTGAGAAGAAGAGGAGAACCCAGAGGAGTACTCACTCAGTGATAGTGATGATGAGGAGATGCCTGATACTGAATCGGGATTGTCCTTCCAATAGTAGTAACCCTCTGCAGGAATGTTAGTTATGAAAAAATATAGAGGAAAGCAGTAGCTCTCCCCTATCAGTTGTAGCATAATGTACTTGTTGGGATCGTATAGGGGAAGTGTGTGTCACTCCCGCTGAACTAGAATCTTGAATATATATATATTATGTGAAATATATTATGAGATAAGTAGTAAAGCTTTGCCCTAGGGACCAGATATAAATTTTTTCCACAGTGTGAGTATGATATGACAGAAAGTGCAGGACGAATCCTAGCACTCAGACGATGTCCCAATACAATGCGGCAATTGTATTGAACATCACAGTATGAGAGAAAGAAAGATGGATATAGTATGTATATTTATATCCATAATGTTTAAGTAAGATTGTTAAGTAAGAAAGAAAATGATATGTGATACGAGTACCAAGTACAAAATTTAAGAGACTTATATCTTCTTTCCCGCTGTACGATAGGATTACATAGGAAACATGTAATGACCGTCATTTTCATGGCACCTACTTACCATGTAATAAGTCATTAAGGAATAAAATGGACATAATTTAATGTCCTTTAGCAAATTTAAGAAACATGGTCAAGTACACGACCGTGTAAGAGGCTGTGTACCGCTCAGATAGATGAATGTGTTTCAAAGACATGGCCGTGTTGAGTAGTCTCAACTAGTACCCGCCCGTGTTCGAAATGTACATGCCCGTGTTGCGTTGCACACGCACGTATAAGAGTCCGTGTAGAAGGCTGTGTAATGAGCCGAGAGCCACTGTAATGACTCTCATGAATTATGAAACTTAATTACTATGTAATGATGTAATTAAGTTAATAAGCACAGTGTGCTTTTCAGTTGAATGAATTAAACAGGAATAGTAACGTTTAATTACTATTCATGCAGTGAAAGGGGTAATCGACAGTGAAATTTGTCCACCCTATTATGTGAGTATGCGTTGAGACACGCAATATCAAGAAACCGGTCTAGACGACCATTTCATGATACAGAACTGATGAGCTAGTCATCAGTATGCTCAGACTGGTCATCTGAGTGCAGCAGTGATAATTGCCCTAATAGATGTACAGTATGGAGAAAAGTGGTCTAGATGACCTCTTCTCGCCCAGAGACTGACAAAATTGGAGTCAGAACGCTCAGATTAGTCAGTCAGATAGTGAATAGTGATTAGTGAACAGTGTGATACGCAGTGTCAGGTTAGTGGCCAAGACGGCCTTAATCTGACATAAAATTGACATATTAATAGTCAGCAGGCTCAATCTGGTCAATTGAGCACAAAATGTAGATTTTGTTTAAAAGATACGCAGTATCGGGATGAGGGTCAAGACGACCTTTTCTCACCCCGAAACTGATATATTTAGACTCAGGACGCCCAAATTAGTCAATCGGGCACCTGATACGTTTTTCGAGAGGGGATCATACAGATCCCGAAAACTGGTCTAGAAGACCTCAGATGGATGTAAAACTGATAAATTTGAAATCAGCACGTCCAAATTAGTCAAGAGACACTGTGTTTGAAATTTCACGTGAAAACGCCTCGTTATGCGTGCATAGTGTCAACACAGTGTAGGCCTAACCACAGTATCAAGAAATTGGTCAAGATGACCTTTTCTTGATATAAAACTGATATATTTGGGTTCAGCATGCCCAAATTAGTCAATATAGCCTATCTTAAAATTTTTCAAAAAATTAGTATATAGGGGGTCGAAATTTTTAGATTTTGTAAAAAGGGCCCCCATTATTTTTTTTCCTATCTTTTTCTCCCCACACCACACGAGGATGAACAGTAACCATCAGTCGAATCTGACCTCCGTTTTCGACACCGCCGGCACCATTGGAAAGCTCTCGACGAGCTGATTCCAACGGTGGGCCGAGTCGACCGAACCGACGCCGGACCACGCCGCACGCGCCGCCCAAAGCCGCTGGTGGCCGAATTTTTCAAACCGCCGTATCTTCACCGTCCGACCTCCAAATGCTACGATTCCGGTCCCAATGGATTCGTGGTGAAGAGTAGAACAAAACCCAGGCTTCATTTCACGTCAACAGCCTCCGGATCGCGCCGTCCAAGGTTCACCGTCGCCGTCGCCGTTGCCGCCGTCGGATCTCACTATTCCGGTGGAGTTGAGTTGCAAGGTGGGTATCAAAATGCTCAGAACAACACGTAGATCAAAAGCCCCAAATCAATTTTGGGCAACAACACCGGAAAATGAAGATCCAACACCGTCGTCGTCGCCGACTTTTAGAGGGCCGATTTCCGGTGATAGGAGCCTCGATTGGTGAAATTGACACCACCAATGGGTTCCTCTCGTCGAGCTCTTCAAGATGGTGGTTGCCACTCCCATCGCCGCCGTGGTCAACGCTGGTCAACGACCGGTCAACGGCGGTCAACGCCAGTCAACGACGACCCGGAGACCGAAAATTGAAGAATGGCCCGTTGGCCTATTTTTGACGTTCCGGACACATCCGTGGCATCGGATTTGTAAACCGGAGTTTCAAAAGTGGAGAACGATGATTCAAAGATTGTGCGATCGAGATCGAACGGTTCACCCGACCGTCGACGGGAACGATTTTGGTAGTGGTTTTGATCCCTTGATTCCTCAATTTATTATTAGAAATAATTATGTATAAATTATGGTTTACTGACTTGAGGAATTGTAAGAAAAAGGGATGAAATGTCGAAAAAGAGAATGTGAGGAAATGTGAATATTTTTACGTAAAAAGCGGAGCTTTTACGTAAAAATTAGGCCTCTGGTTTAGTACGTGACAGGTTAGAATAGGTTAGATGGTTTTGAGGCGTTTCCTAAACGCCGCAAACCCAAAAATTAAGCGGAAATGTTGCCGAAATTTCGAAAACGGCACAAAGGGGTATTTTAGGAAACAATGGCTGAAAATGTGATCGGGATGGAAACCCGAGCCCCCTCGATGACCTAGGTCCGGGAAAGAAGGACGGACGTTTACAGGATTAGTGAACCGCCCAATTAGAAATCTCGAAATGTAAGAAAACGACCCTAGATCAGAATAGTGCCACCCAAGGGGCGGGTGTGATCTAAGTATAATATTTGGGGCGATTACATCGGTAACGGTAACCCGACAGGCTAAATGGTCATACGGGAGGTATTCAGTCAGTTGACTGGTCGGTTAGCCAGTCAAGGACCAAGTCGGAATGGGATAGTGAGAGACAGTGATTAATTTGTCAAGTAGACAAATTAATCAAGCACGATTAAAAATTAAATATCAAATTTCCCAAAGTAGAGCAGTTGGGTACCGATAGGCATCGGTACCACACAACGATAAGTTTATTAGTTCCTAACGATAGAGTGACCTAAGAGCGATGTTAATTAATTTGTTGGGTAAATAAATTAATTAACAATGATTAGAAAATCAAATTCTTAAGAAGAGGGCAATTAGTACCGATAAGGATCGGTACCACATAACGAGAATTTTTATTAGTCACTAATGACCACGGTGACCTAAGAGTGAATGTTAATGTAATGCATTATGATTACAGGGAGGTACCTGTATTGTGACGAAGGCGAGAGTATAAACTGTCTGCTGACAGGTAAGTACAACTCTGCCTACAGCATGGATAAAATGAATTTAAAATGATGCTTTTCCAGTATTTTAAGTATGTATCTTGCACACGATGCTGCACAGCATACATAAGAGCATATAGTTTCACAATCGAGTAGATTGATAAAAGAACAAGATAGAAGCCATAGATCCCTACCGCATAGGATTGGGGACAGCTTAGAGAAGCGTATGGCTAGAACAGTTAAACAAGATGGAAATAAATAGGTGTGTCGTACCGGCTCCTTCAGTCGAAGGGGTTTCCAGTTAAAGAAAGTTAAGGCCAAAAGTTGAGCATCAGTTGATGGCTCTTCGGCATTAGTTGACCTCGGGAGTTACCGTTGGTCTGCGCGCACACGGTACTGACACATGGGCCCTAAATAGACAAGAAAAGAAAGGAGAAGTTTGAAGCATAAATGAACATAACTGGACCATGCATTAGTTATAGTTCGCTTTGCTTTCTTTTTCAGTAGAATGCATACAGTACACGATGCTTCTGTCATGCATAAAGTATGTGAAGTTTTATATTCACTGTTATGACATGTTATGTGATGACATGATATGTGAGCTGATATGTGATATGCTTATATGGTATGTGATTTATTAAGTGATATATGTCATGCCTATGATTTTACGTATGTGCTATGTTTTAAACATGTTTTGCGGTTAACATGTTGTACTTACTGGGCGTAAAGCTCACGGAGTGTGTTCATGCTGTAGGTAAGCATCCTATAGCGTCAACATCAAGGGACGATGATGGTGGCGGAGGTGGATGTGAGGATGAGGTTATGGATACACCGCGAGTATTCTTCCGCACAATATGAGTAAATAATATTTTGAATGGTGACAGTTAAATAGTATTTTGAATAGTAAAGGTTTAACGGTATTTTATAACAGTAAACAGTATATGTATGAGTAGTATATTTAAATAGTATCTGGTGAACAGTAATCAGATAAACAAGTATATAATTGTGTATGTATAATTTAAATCCTTATGTTTTTCAAATTCCGCATTTTAATAGTATACGTACGTGAAAAGTAAATACGTACGCGTATATATAAAAAAAAAATCCCTCTAAATTTATGGTATTAAATTCAGCAAGTTTAAGTATCGGTTTTAAAGAGAAAGTATAAGTAAAAGCTAAAGAAGCAAGTTAAGTAATAGTTTTCAGTGATGGTCCGGGCCGTTGAGGGCACGGGGCATCACAAAACATGGCAAGAACGAGAGCTTAGTTAAATCCAGCATCCCGAGAGGATGAGTTGATAGCACAGATCGCAGCCATGCGAGAGATGATAGAGAACCAGCAACGGGAGCTAAACCAGCTTAGGGAACAGCTGGACCAGCAACCCCAGGCACCACAGTCAGTAGAGATGCCAGCACAGGAGGCTCTAGTAGCCCCAAAAACTCTAAGGGAACAAGCAGCTCCTCCAGCACAGGAGGCACTAGCGTCTATAGTAATGGCTACTCTCATAGCAGCAATTTTTTTTTTTTTTGCCAATCCCTAGGGAAGGCGACTTGTATGAGAGATTCTGACGCATGAAAGCGTTAGAATTCTTAAGAATCACCAACCCTATAGAGGCCGATGATTGGCTAACGGATATCCAAGTAATCTTGGATTTTATAGGGTTAACAGATAGAGAGAGAAAGTGATGTACGCATCCTTCACCCTGTGCAATGAGGCGCGTTAGTGGTGGAAGATGGTAACCATTAGGAGGAACATTAGAGAGATGAGCTGGAGCGATTTCATTGAGGAATTCAAGGAGATGTACTTCAACGACGAAGCACTAGTAGCGCAGTAAGACGAGTTCGACAACTTGCACCAAGATAGTATGACTGTTATGGAGGCAGTCAAGAAATTTGAGCAGTTGGCTCAACTTTATCCAGATTTGGTACCGACCAAAAGGAAAGAATCAGACGAATGTTGAAGATGTTCAGAACAGAAATCGCAGTTTAGGTCTGTAGCGAAAGCCGCGGACCAGCGACTCTAGCAGAATGTGTCAGCAAGGATATCTGAGCCGAGTACTGGTCGGCTCAGGATAAGGAGCGAAAGGCGTAGAATTTTAAGGCACGAATGGAGGACAAAACGCAAGCCGAGCAGGCTCAAGAGAAGCAGAACCCTGAGTCACAACACAGAGGGCAGAATGTGGGAACCGGCTAAAATAACAGGCATTCCCATAACAACAACAAGAGAAAAGGGGAATTAGAGCAACCAAGATTCACAGGAGAATTTCCCCAGAAGAGAGACGATAAGAAAGGAATGACAGCCAATATCCGACGTGCACGAAATGTGGAAAGAGGCACTCAGGAGAATGTAAGCAAGGAGTAAGTGGTTGTTTCATCTGTGGCACGAAAGGCCACTATGCCAAAAAATTGCCACTCCAACCTGCAGAATCGACAGAATCAACCCCGCATTGGGAATAATCAACTTCACACCAACCAGACCAGGATCGAAGACCTTTCAATCACACAAGGTATACTGAAAGCTTCAGACAGCTAAGGGAGAATCTATGCTTACACGGGGGGTAACATTGAAGCTGTAACTTCTGCAATGGTGACAGGCCAGCTTTCTATCACCAACTTTGATGTGTTAGTTCTACTTGATTCTGGAGCCACCCATTCATTGCATCATCAGATTCTGCTAAAAAGCTTAAGACACAACGTTATCATAAACTGTTGAAGGCGGAAAATCGTTTTCAAACCAATCGGATGCGAAAAGTTCATCTATAAGGGTTTGTCGCCAGAGCAACCAAAGACGATGATATCAGCAGTGAAGGCTCGCGAGATGCTATCTAGTGGATGCATAGACTTCCCAGTATACGTAGTAGATAAGACTCAAGGAATAGAGATAGGACCCGACAACGTACCGATAGTCAGGGAATTCATGGAGATATTTCCAGAAGATCTTGCAAGACTCCAACCAGAGCGCGGGATCTCGTTCGAGACTAAACGTCTACTAGAATCAGGCCCATCTTTGAGGCCCCCTGGGCCCTGTAGAGCTAAAGGAGCTCCAAGCCCAGCTAAAGGACTAAATAGATAAGGGATTCATTCGACAGAGCTATTCACCCTAGAGAGCACCCATACCATTCGTGAAGAAGAAAGATGGACCACTGAGAATGTGCATCGACTACAGAGAGTTGAACAGGATTACGATTAAGATCAAGCATCTGTTGCCGCGAGTTGACGATCTATTTGATTAGCTCTGAGATGCTGCAATGTCCTCGAAGATCGATCTACGTTCAGGGTACCATCAACTATGAATCAGGAATGAAGATGTACCCAAAATAGCCTTTCAAACGCGGTACGGATATTATGAGTTTTTGTTCATGTTGCTCAGATTGACGGACGCGCCAGCAGCTTTCATGAACTGGATGAACCGCATGTTCAAGGGCTATTTGGATAAGTTTGTCATTGTATTCATCGATGACATACTTATACACTCTAAGACGAAGGAAGAGCACGAAGAGCACTTAAGGATCATTATGCGCATGTAACAGGACCATCAGCTATACGCCAAATTCTCCAAGTACGAGTTTTGACTGGAGAAGGTCCATTTCCTAGTCACGTAGACCCCAAGGAAGGAGTATCTATGGACCTGACTAAAATTGATGCAGTTAGCGCGTGGCCAGCTCAGAGGAACGTAACGGGAATTCACAGTTTCTTTAAACTAACAGGATGTTACCTACACTTAGTCGAAGGCTACTCAAAGTTAGCTGCTTCGCTCACAGCGCTCACTAAGAAGGGAAAGAGGTATAAGTGAATCGACAAGTGTGAGGAAAGCTTTCAAGAGCTGAAATGAAGACTCATAAGCACTCCAATGCTGACCATTTCAAATGTTGGTCAGGAAAGCTTTGTGATTTAAGCGCCGCATCTAAAACCAAGTAGGAAACTGTGTTGATGCAGAGTGGTAGAGTAGTCGCGTATGCTTCACGACAACTCAAAAACCTTGAGAAGAGCTACCCAACGCGTGATCTGGAGCTAGTAGCGATAGTTTTTACGATAAAAGCATGGAGGCACTACCTGTACGGAGTCACGTGCGAGATTTACATCGACCACTAGAGCCTCAAATGTATCTTCACGCAGAAAGAGCTCAACATGAGGCAGCGTAGATGCCTAGAGTTGGTAAGGATTACGACCGTGAGATCTTATACCATCCGGGGAAAGCCAATAAGGTGGCCGATGCGCAGAGTCAGAAGTATTTTACTACGCTTATGGCTATCAGTGCCTTGTCAGGATCACTACAAGGGAGCTATGCAGCAGCGAGATCAAGAGTTTGACAGGGAGGTTTTCTGACATGACCCTCCAATCGACGCTCCAAGAAGAGATCAAGATCGGTCAAAGCTTCGAACTGTCCCTGAACAAGCTCAAAAAGGAAGCTATAGAGGACCAAAGTTTAGAGATTCCTCAGGACGACATACTCTACTATAGAGATAGAGTGTGTGTTATGAAAGATGAAGAACTCACAAAGCAAATCCTTTTGGAACCTTACGAGACGTCATATTCCGTACACCTGGTGGCGAATAAGATGTACAAGTACCTGAAAGAAAGCTTTTGGTGGCTTAGAATGAAGAATGACATTGTCGAGTTCGTTGCCAGATACCTTACGTGCCAGAAGGTTAAGGCAGAACACCAGCGCCCAGCAGGATAATCGTAGAAAATTAAGCTACCCGAGTGGAAATAGGACCAGATTACGATGAATTTCGTAGTCGGACTGCCGAAGACGTCAAACGATAATGACGCAATTTGGGTGATTGTAGATAGACTGACGAAATCAGCTAAATTTTTAGCAATGAAAGTTAGCTACTCGATGGAATGACTAGTAGAAATCTATGCGGCACAGTTCGTGAAACGGCATGGAGTATCAGAGTCGATCGTCTCAGATTGTAGTGGCGCTTTACCTCCAATTTTGGCGAAGTGTTCAAGCTACATTACGGTCCAAGTGAGAGTTCAACATAGCATTTCATCCTCAGACCGATAGTTAGTCTGAGAGGACCATACAGATGTTAGAGGACATGTTGAGACCTGCATCCTAGACTTCAAAGGAAATTGGGATCAGAAGCTACTATTGAGTGAGTTCTCGTACAACAACAACTACCATTCCTCGATAGGATTGGCACTGTACGAGACACTTTGTGGAAGGAAATGCAGATCTTTGGCTCATTAGTACGAGTCTGGAGAGAAACGACTAGTTAGCTCGGACATCATCAAGAATACCATGACAGACGTGAAGCTGATACGAGAAACGTTAGATACAGCACACAGTCGACAGAAAAATTTTGACGATAAGCGCTATAGACCCCTTGAGTTTCAAGTAAGAGACTTGGTCTTTATCAAGGCGGCACCTATGAAAGGGGTGGTGCATTTCGAAAAGAAAGAAAAGCTCAGTCCTAGGTACATAGGACCCTCGAGATAATAGAGAAAGCCGGGAAGGTGGCTTATAGGCTAGCACTTCCTCCCGAGTTAGTTATAGTGCACAACGTCTTTCACGTCTCGATGCTGAAAAAGTACGCGCCAGACAGCTCCCATGTTCTTAGCCAAGAATCCGTTGTAGTATACGCTGATCCGACGTACGAGGAGAGACCCGTGCGGATCTTAGTTAGAAAGGAGAAAGTACTTAGGAATGAAGTATACCGCTAGTAAAAGTGTTGTGGCGGAATCATAGTGTTGAGGAAGCCACATGAGAATGGGAAGAAGACATGAGAAGAGACTTCCCGGAATTATTCTAATTTTCGAGGACGAAAATTTTGTAAGGGGGGTAGGTTGTAATGACCGCCATTTTCATGGCACCTACTTACCATGTAATAAGTCCTTAAGGAATAAAATGGATATAATTTAATGTCTTTTAGCAAATTTAAGAAACATGGTCAAGTACACGACCGTGTAAGAGGCTGTGTACCGCTCAGTTAGATGAATGTGTTTCAAATACATGGCCGTGTTGAGTAGTCTCAACTAGTACACGCCTGTGTTCGAAATGTACACGCCCGTGTTGCGTTGCACACGCACGTATAAGAGTCCGTATAGAAGGCTGTGTAATGAGCCGAGAGCCACTGTAATGACTCTCATGAATTATGAAACTTAATTACTATGTAATGATGTAATTAAGTTAATAAGCACAGTGGCTTTTCAGTTGAATGAATTAAACAGGAATAGTAACGTTAATTACTATTCATGCAGTGAAAGGGGTAATCGACTGTGAAATTGGTCCACCCTATTATGTGAGTATGCGTTGAGACATGCAATATCAAGAAACTGGTCTAGACGACCATTTCATGATACAGAACTGATGAGCTAGTCATCAGTATGCTCAGACTGGTCATCTGAGCACAGCAGTGATAATTACAATAATAGATGTACAGTATGGAGAAAAGTGGTCTAGATGACCTCTTCTAGCCCAGAGACTGACAAAATCGGAGTCAGAACGCTCAGATTAGTCAGTCAGATAGTGAATAGTGATTAGTGAACAGTGTGATACGCAGTGTCAGGTTAGTGGCCAAGACGGCCTTAATCTGATATAAAACTGATATATTAATAGTCAGCAGGCTCAATCTGGTCAATTGAGCACAAAATGTAGATTTTGTTTAAAAGATACACAGTATCGGGATGAGGGTCAAGACGACCTTTTCTCACCCCGAAACTGATATATTTAGACTCAGGGCGCCCAAATTAGTCAATCGGGCACCTGACACGTTTTTAGAGACGGGGTCATACAGATCTCGAAAATTGGTCTAGAAGACCGCAGATGGACGTAAAACTGGTAAATTTGAAATCAGCATGTCCAAATTAGTCAGGAGAGACTGTGTTTGAAATTTCGTGCAAAAACGTCTCGTTATGCGTGCACAGTGTCAACACAGTGTAGGCCTAACAACAGTATCAAGAAATTGGTCAAGATGACCTTTTCTTGATATAAAACTGATATATTTGGATTCAGAATGCTCAAATTAGTCATTTGAGCATAAAAAGTAATTTTTGACTTGGAACCATGCAGTATCGGGAAACTGGTCGAGACGACCTCGAATGAAGATAAAACAGATATATTTGGGTTTAGCACGACCAAATTAGTCAGTATAGCCTATCTTAAAATTTTTCAAAAAATTAGTATAAAAGGACGAAATTTTTGGGACTATTGAAAAATAGCCCCCATAATTTTTCCAAATCCCATTTCCTCCCCCAACACTACACGAGGATGAACAGTGACCGACCGTCGAATCCAGCCTCCGTTTTCGACACCGCCAGCACCATTGGAAAGCTCTCGACGAGCTGATTCCAACGGTGGGCTGAGTTGACCGAACCGACGCCGGAGCATGCCGCACACGCCGTCTAAAGCCGCCGGTGGCCGAATTTTTCAAACCGTGATTTCTCCGCCGTCCGACGTCCAAATGCCACGATTCTGGTCCCAATGGATTCGTGGTGAAGAGTAGAACAAAACCCAGGCTTCATTTCACGTCAACAGCCGCCGGATCGCGCCACCCAAGGTTCGCCGTTGCCGTCGCCATCACCGCCTTCGAATCTCGCTATTCCGGCGGAGTTGAGTTGCAAGGTCGGTATCAAAATGCTCAGAACAACATGTAGATCAAAAGCCCCAAATCAATTTTGGGCAACAACGCCGGAAAATGAAGATCCAACACCGCCGCCGTCGCCGACTTTTCGAGGGTCGATTTCCGGTGATAGGAGCCTCGATTGGTGAAATTGACACCACCAATGGGTTCCTCTCGTCGAGCTCTTCAAGATGGTGGTCGCCACTCCCATCGCTGCCGTGGTCAACGGCCGGTCAACGCCGGTCAACGGCGGTCAACGCCGGTCAAAGGCGACCCGGAGACCGAAAATTGAAGAATGGCCTGTTGGCCTATTTTTGACGTTCCGGACACATCTGCGGCGTCGGATTTGCAAATCGGAGTTTCAAAAGTGGAGAACGATGATTCAAAGATTGAGCGGTCGAGACCGAACGGTTCGTCCGACCGCCGACGGGAACGATTTTGGTAGTGGTTTTGATCCCTTGATTCCTCAATTAATTATTGGAAATAATTATGTATGAATTATGGTTTACTGACTTGAGGAATTGTAAGAAAAAGGGATGAAATGTTGAAAAAGAGAATGTGAGGAAATGTGAATATTTTTACATAAAAAGCAGAGCTTTTACGTAAAAATTAGGCCTCTGGTTTAGTACGTGGTAGGTTAGAATAGGTTAGATGGTTTTGAGGCGTTTCCTAAACGCCGGAAACCCAAAAATTAAGCGAAAATGTTGCCGAAATTTCTAAAACGGCACAAAGGGGTATTTTAGGAAACGAGGGGTAAATATGTGATCGGGATGGAAATCCGAGCCCCCTCGATGACCTAGGTTCGGGAAAGAAGGACGGACGTTGTGAGGATTAGTGAACCGTCTCATTAGAAATTTCGTAATGTAAGAAAACGACCCCTATGTCAGAATAGTACCACCCGAGGGACGGGTGCGATCGAAGTATAAAATTTGGGGCGATTACATCGGTAACGGTAACCCGACAGGCTAAATGGTCATACGAGAGGTATTCAATCAGTTGACTGGTCGGTTAGCCAGTCAAGGACCAAGTCGGAATGGGATAGTGAGAGACAGTGATTAATTTTTCAAGTAGACAAATTAATCAAGCACGATAAAAAAAAATTAGATATCAAATTTCCCAAAGTAGAGCAGTTGGGTACCAATAGGCTTCGGTACTATACAACGATAAGTTTATTAGTTCCTAATGATAGAGTGACCTAAGAGCGATGTTAATTAATTTATTGGGTAAATAAATTAATTAACAACGATTAGGAAATCAAATTCTTAAGAAGGGCAATTAGTACCGATAAGGATCGGTATCACTAACGGTAGAATTTTTATTAGTCACTAATGACCACGGTGACCTAAGAGTGAATGTTAATGAAATGCATTATGATTACAGAGAGGTACCTGTATTGTGACGAAGGCGAGAGTATAAACTGTCTGATGACAGGTAAGTACAACTCCGCCTACAGCATGGATAAAATGAATTTAAAATGATGCTTTTCCAGTATTTTAAGTATGTATCTTGCACACGATGCTGCACAGCATACATAAGAGCATATAGTTTCACAATCGAGTAGATTGATGAAAGAACAAGTTAGAAGCCATAGATCCCTACCGCGTAGGATTGGGGACAGCTTAGAGAAACGTATGGCTAGAACAGTTAAACAAGATGGAAATAAACAGGTGTGTCGTACCGGCTCCTTCAGTCGAAGGGGTTTCCAGTTAAAGAAAGTTAAGGCCAAAAGTTGAGCATCAGTTGATGGCTCTTCGGCATTAGTTGACCTCGGGCGTTACCATTGGTCTGCGCGCACACGGTACTGACACATGGGCCCTAAATAGACAAGAAGAGAAAAAGAAAAGTTTGAAGCATAAATGAACATAACCGGATCATGCATTAGTTATAGTTCACTATGCTTTCTTTTTCAGTAGAGTACATACAGTACACGATGCTTCTGTCATGCATAAAGTATGTGAAGTTTTATATTCAGTGTTATGACATGATATGTGATGACATGATATGTGAGCTGATATGTGACATGCTTATATGGTATGTGATTTATTAAGTGATATATGTCATGCTTATGATTTTACGTATGTGCTATGTTTTAAACATATTTTGCGGTTAACATGTTGTACTTACTGGGCGTAAAGCTCACGGAGTGTGTTCATGTTGTAGGTAAGCATCCTATAGTGTAAACATCAAGGGACGATGATGGTGGCAGAGGTGGATGTGAGGATGAGGTTATGGATACACCGCGAGTATTCTTCCGCACAGTATGAGTAAATAATATTTTGAATGGTGACAGTTAAATAGTATTTTGAATAGTAAAGGTTAAGCGGTATTTTAGAACAGTAAATAGTATATGTATGAGTGGTATATTTAAATAGTATCTGGTGAATAGTAATCAGATAAACAAGTATATAATTGTGTATGTATAATTTAAATCCTTATGTTTTTCAAATTCCGCATTTTAATAGTATACGTACGTGAATAGTAAATACGTACGCGTATATAAAAAAAAATCCCTCTATATTTATGGTATTAAATTCAGCAAGCTTAAGTATCGGTTTTAAAGAGAAAGTATAAGTAAAAGCTAAAGAAGCAAGGCAAGTAATAGAGTTTTTAGTGACGGTTCGGGCCGCTGAGGGCACGGGGCGTCACAACAGGTTTCTTACCTGCAGCATGAACACATTGCTGGGAATTATCTCAATAAGCTCAAACATAAGTACTAGCAATTGTACAAATTTAATATCATGCACAGTACCAATTTTCATAAATAGTACTATTTATCATGAATAGTAATTTTGACTTTTGATCATAAATAGTAACTTTGACTCCAAAATCACTATTCATGTCAATCTTGACTCGGCACACTAAACAAGCTGTTAGTGTCAATTATGCTCAATTATGGTTTTAAATTTCTACCTTGAGACATTATCTTTCGTTATGTTCTGCCTTTCGGATCTTTATTAGCTATACCGAAGTGCGCACTATTGAGAGGGACCTAGGGAGCAACCCTCTGGCCAATCCTCCACAGCTCGTGAGCCACATGAGCTCTATCCATACAGGATTCAAACCTTCAATAATTTGAAGGCTGGTACGCCATCAGTGGTCATATTACCATCTTTATTATAATTCTAGCTGAGCAGCTTTTATAACCCTTCGGTGGAACCTTAATACCCGTAGGTCTTTACATTTAATTATTTAGGTGTGTCGTTAATTAGTCACACACTCTGGTGCCCTAGCACCCCTTTCCATTGTATACACCTAGTACACTTTTTAACTTATAATCTAATTAGGGAAGTTAATCTAACCTTACCCTATTGTCCGTAGGACTTTACAGAAATCATACGAATAGTACAGAAGCATACTTTACCGTGTTTCTGTTAGGAAATGCCCTAAGTATTAGAGACATTTTGATGTATTTATTTTGAACTGGATAATAAAATTATATATAGAGGTTATTCATTACATTGCTATCTGTCCTCGTCTTATTTACATGTTAAAGTAAATGTAAGCAAATATGGCTCACTGACTGCTTGTGTTAAAACTGTTAGAACATTGCATGCAATGGACTTTTGTATGCGAGAAGACAATGTTCTAAAGTTAGCAGTCTAAACTATGGTCTGTAGTGTATGGGGTTAGACCGAGCATCTAACTCATGTTAAGACTATTATGTTGTCTAAAGCCTTGGAGGGGACAGTTTGTCTTGACTGTTTGGAGCTGGACTCCCAAGTAGAGACATAGATATGTTGCTTGGTGGTGACATATTAGACCGGGACTAAAGCATGATTGATCTACGTAGTCCGCTATGAGTGGATCAATCTGCTTTTGACATTCATTGTGTAATAACCTTAATCCTGAGTAAATGAACTACTTCATGTACATGACTTGTGTACTTTGATGTTCCAATGGCTAAAGCGTCTCAGAGGTAGTAAGCTTATAGACCGGCTCGTTGGGTACATGACTTGTATACGATGAAGGGTTTGTTTGCAGATATCGGAATCATAGCTCTAAGGAGTTAAAGGTATCCTCTTAAAGGCATTATACTGAATGTGAAAATGGACAAGGCCTTGGGTCGTCTACTGGGCGGATGACTTCTTATTCACACATGGTGAATAATCATTTTCTTAATTCGGTAGTATAATGGAACTTTAAGATAGCCTAATCAGTAGGATTAAACGGACTTTGACCTAAGGCTGATCATGGATATCATATGAGGGTTCTGCATACATGACAAGGTCATTGGACGATAGCTTGTCACAGGCTTACGTAATACGGTATATAATTGGGAGTTCAGTTTCAGGTTTATAGTGGTGTGACTCTGAAACTAGTGATCATATGATTGAGTTGTTCGGTAAAGAATGATGATCATATGGATTTGCGGGAGCCCGATTATATATGTCCAATCAGTCCCTCTACTAGCTTCACATAATTCCTTAACGTTTGGCAAATTGATTTGTGTATGCTATTGGCTAGTTTATTATGCATGGATGGTGATGACACAGGATTAGGATGGTAGACAAGATTCTCTCCGGTTGGATTCAGATTTTGTTTTGGATAATAGAGTACACAATTATTCGAACTCCAAATAAAGTTGCCATGATTTTATTTGAGATTGGATTGGAGTTGTAGAAAATTATCCATGAGAATAAGAATTTGAAACACAACCATTTTGCGGTTTTTGAAATTTAAATTTGAAATTTGAATTTGAAATTCGAATTTGAAATTTGAATTTGAAATTTAAATTTGAAATTTGAAATTTGAATTTGAAATTCGAATTTGAAATTTGAAATTCAAATTTTGAATCACAGTCCAAGTGGGATTCGAATTTGTTGTGGAAAATCCACAAGGTTTGAAATTTGAATTTGAGTTGGATTAGGAGAGGATAATCTTGTTAGAATCCTACTTGAATTTTGAATCCAAATCCTAACAAATTATGGATGAAATTTTGAGGATAATCCTCAATGGAATTTCTGTTTTTGTGGATAAGGTTCAAGGGAAAAATTCTAGTTTCAATCCTAGTTGAATTTGGATTCTCTCCTTCCCTGAAAAGTGGCCGAAATTATGGAGGAAATCTCCTTGGAAAATTCGGTTATTTTGGATAAGGTTGAGATAAGATTCAAGCTTGAAAATCCTAATGGAATTTTGATTCTCCCTTATCCTAAATGTGGCTGAATTTTTGGAGGAAAATCTCCTAGGAAATTTTGGATTTTTTTGTTGAAAAAGGGAGATAAAATTCTAGTTAAAATCTTGTTTAGATTTGGATTGGTTTTATCCTTAAAAAAACCGAATTTTATTGTTGGAATTTTCCCATGGAAAAATTCAGATTTTATGGTTATGGATAAGGGAGAATATCTTTTCCTAGTCCAATTCAAATTCAGAGAATCACCTCATGCAGGTCTATAAATAGAGATCCTGCCACTCCAGTTCTCTCAGACCACAGACTCTCAGGTGAGCAGGCTTATTGTTGCACAGCTCATCGTGACAATAAAGTTCTTTAGAGATCTGGGTGGTCGGAAGAAGACTAGCAGTGCTAGTATACCGATCGAGGTTTAGAGTGCCCACACACTCAGCCATTCGGTAATTGGAGAATAGTAGAGAAGGCTAGTTGGTTGAAGCCTTCGGTCATTCTCCTCCTGCAAGATTGGCGTCCTTGAGGTATGAGTTTTAATTGTTGTTGGTTTATTATATATGGCATCATGAGATATTTAACGATCTAAAAATTTTTATTATTCTGCTGTGCCACTCTGATACGTTTTTACCGATTTATTTTCCTACAGTTTCATGGTGCAGACAATTAAATATCTGAACTTACTAGTAATCGGCTAACGTCGTTTTTCCATTGCTTGCAGATGCTTCCCCGGTCTGTCTAGATTCGTTTCCTAAACAGAAATAATCCAAGATTATTTCTCATATTAGTTTTAAATTCAAATCAGAATTTAAAATTCACAATTTCTATTTTAGAACCCTTAAGAATGAATTTTAGGATTGAATTTCCCATTTTAACTTTACCAATAATTTTCTTGGCAAATTTACCAATTTACCCCTATTAGGGTTTTTCATCTTAAATCGGCTTTTGGTAAGTTTTAAACTCATATTTTGCCCTTAGGAATTCATTTTAACCCTTTATTGGCCCTCACGGTCCTTTCTGAGCCTTTTAGAAGTTTTTGGTCAAAATGACCATTTTGCCCCTAACGGGACTCGGGACTGCTACTTTTGCATTCTAGTGTTTTTATAAAATTTTCTAAGTTTGAGCATCTTAAAATAATATTTATTAGGCTTTGGTGCATTTTTGTTGCTACTCGTGTAGCTACATTGCTATCTATTTCTCACCCGATCCTCGGGTGATACTATTTCGACCCTTAGGGTCGTTTCTCGTTTTTCTGGCGTTTCGAAGCCTCAAATGAGCCTTTCACTACTTTGGAAACGTCCCTAGCCCGTTCCCAAGGCTAGGTCTCCGAGGGGCTCGGTTTTCCATCCCGACCCTAAATTTCCACCGGTTCCCAAATTACCCTCAATGTCGTTTTTTGAAATTTCGGCAGAGTTTCCCCTAAAATTCTAGGTTTCTCGGTGTTTAAGGAATGCCTCGAACCCATCTATCCTATTTTATCCTGCCACGTACTATACCACAAGCCTATTTTATACAAAAGCACCAAGCTTTACACGTAAAAATTTTTCACATTCCAACACACAATTTCAACGCCCAATACATTGTTTTTCCACAACAATGGCCACGGTTTCATTAGGGTTCATTTTCACCGAATTTTTTTCCCTTTTTAAGCAGGGTTTCTTACACTTCCACACAAGGTTTTAATTCATAAACTAGATCAAAACCAACCAAAACGCTTATGTTTCTTGCACTAACTACGCCAGGGGTCATTATCACATCCTTAGTCAATTTGATTTTTCACTTAGCAAAATTTCCTCTCATTTTGCACACGGTTTTTAAGGTGATAACAACACCAAAACTAAACAAAATTTATCATTGTGATTGATCATGCAAAGCCACGATTCAACTCTGAATCCTAGCCAAAACCGAGTTACCATTCAAACTTGTTTCAATCACACACAACATGTGTTTTACATAACCTAAATCATATATCATCTATGATACTCCCACAGCTCACATCAAGAACCCTAACAAGGTTCAGTTTTGAGACTTTAGAACATCGTTCAAAAAATTTTTTTTTCCTCATGACTTCATGTCACAAAATCAATCATTACAACCTTTAGACCACTACAATTTTTTTTTCCACTCTACCCCCATGAATACCATGGCATATCACACATATTGTAAGGACCACCCCGTCCCTGTAACTTAACAAATTATTCAATGAGAAGTTAAGGAATAATTTGATGCATTTTTAGTGCAAATACATCGAACACGGTCAGGTACATGGTCGTGTAAGAAACCGTATACTGATCGGATTGTTTTATGAGAGAGGCCGTGTGAGTTAACATGGCCGTGTAGTTTTACATGGTCAGGTACACGGCTGTGTGAGTGGCCATGTACCACTCGGGTAAAGTGAGCATGGTCCAAGACGCAGCCATGTTAAGAAAGCTCGACTAGTGCACGCTCATGCTCGAGCCATACACGCCCATGTTAGAACCCGTGTAGAAGGCCGTGTACTGAACAGAGAGCCAATTTGAAGACTTTCATAATGCATGAAACCTAATTACTATGAAATGAGTAATTAAGTTGATAAATACAGCATAAATTCCAGTTGAATAGACTAAACAGGTGCAGTATTATTTATTACTATTCATACAGTGAAAAGGGGTAACCAACAGAGAACCCGATCTACCCTGTTATGTGTATAAGTGTATGAGATACGCAGTGTCATGAAACTGGTCTAGATGACCATTTCCTGACACAAGACTGGTGAGCAGATCACTAAAATGCTCGGACCAAACGTCTAAGCACAACAATGAGAATTTCCCTAGTAGGGGTACAGTATCGAGAAAATGGTTAGGATGACCTCTTTTCACCTAGAGACTGACAAAATCGAAGTCAAAACACTCAGACTAGTCAGTTAGAACAGAGAACAGTAAATAGTAAATAGTGTAAGACACAGTGTCAAGTTAATGGCCAAGACGGCCTTAGTTTGACTCAAAACTGATATATCTAGACTCAGGACGCCCAAATTAGTCAAACGGGCACCTGACATGTTTTCAAGATGGGACCACATAGATCCCAAAAAATGGTCCAGACAACCCCAGATGGACATAAGACTGATAAAATTGAAAACAAAACGTCTGAATTAGTCAAGAGAGACTATGTCTGAAATTTCACCTAGGAACGCCCTGGTTTGCGTGCGAAAGGACAAAACAGTGTAGACACAACCACAGTATAGGAAATAAATAGTGATTTGACATAGAATGGGCTCTTAGACAATATAAAACAATTAGAAATCATCAGTACAAAAATCAGATTCAGAAAATCCAATTTTTAGATGAAAATTAGAACACTGCCGAGAAAAGGTCGAAAAACACAGTAGAAAACTAGACTGCACAGAACCGATTCGGTTGGACCTTTACCCCAACCAAACCGTGCCCCTTTTGGTTAGGAAAACAACTGCAAAACCAGTTGAAAATGATCCCTTAAATCAAGGGATGTGTTGGAGTTTTTAGATTAAAAAAATGGGGTTTTAAGGACAAGAGGACCATGACCATTTAATGCAAACTTGCTCCCTTTCACCCTCCATCATGGCCTCCAAAAATTTAAGGGCTATAGCATAGATTTTGTCCCCCAATTGAGCTAAATTGTAGCTTAATTAAGAGGGCTTAGAGTTAAGCAAAGTTGCTTAGAGTTGCCTATAAAAAGGTGCAACCACCCTTAGGTCTCACTTTTCCCATTTGCTCACAAAAACTCCCAAGAAAAATATAGCTTTCTCTCCCCTTTCTCTTCAGAAAATCCGACCCCTCTTCAGCCCCTAAACCACCCATATTTTCACATAACTTTCACATAAAAGCTTGGCTACACAAGTTACTAGAGGTGCACTCTTCCAAGGTAGTTTTGGTAAGACCCTAGAACCGAAATTTTTCTATGGTTTAGTTTTTCCTCTTGGCTTGATATTAAGAGAAACGTTTTTTTTCCTTGTGTTCTCATTCTAGCACAAGTGACCCCTCAACCCCCTTTGTTTTCCATGGAGCCTTGATAGCCACCCTTGGCTCGGTTGTGCTTGGATCAAAGCACTCTAAGGTATAAACCGAAAAACCCCCATCTTTTGTGGTTAGTTGTTTTTAAGTTTTTGATCAAAGGAGATTTATGTGTATTTGTTTATGCACATGGGTTGTAATAAGTTATTTGAGCCCTTAGCTTTCAGTTTTTAAAGTTTTTGTGATTGTGGTTGTGTTTACTTTAGTTTACAAGTGGTTTGAGATATGTGTGTGCACGAGTGCGTAGAGGGTGGCTGGACACAAAATTTATCCCCAGGGTAAGCCACATATTTTGGCCATTTTGACCTACTTAGGTTCCGAATCTGGGATTTGGTAAAACATGAAGTTTTAAGAAAATTTTGATACGGTCGTTTTTGCATCAAATAGCCATTGGCCAAAAGTGAACCTATGATAGGCTTTGGCTGGTTTTGGTTCGGTGTCCAAAACTGGGAGTAACAAATCCGGACCAAATGAACAATCTCAGATTTTTATTAAAATGACCCTTTTAGAGGCCGAACCAGACTTTGGTCAAAACACAAAAGTTTTAGATCTCGACGAAACCTTAAAACTGACTTATGTGGGTTTCAAAGATTCGGCCGTTTCGGGCTCCAAATAGACCTGTTTTTAAAAGTGTGTAAAACTGGAACTTTTATAAAAACTGGGTACAAAGGCCACGGGTTTGATGAATTTAGGAGCCGTTAGAGTTAGAGTTAGAGTTAGGCTCCGAAATGAACACGAGAATTGTTCATTTCGTCGAGGATGAAAAGTTTCATGAACACCAAATTCTCAAACAAAGCCTTTTCGAACAAGTTTCAAATTATTTTCAAAAAGTGGTCCAACACCACACTTTTGAGCACATTTACCATGTGTTCCCTTTAAATGACTTAGAAAGGATTTCAACAAAAACACCCTCATCCTCCAACGGGGTGAGGTGAGACTCGTTTTAAAAAATGTGGGGACACCACACCCCTTTCAAACCATTTCAAACTCTTTGCTTTTAAAAAATGTGGGGACGCCATACCCCTTTCAAAATGAAAAAAAAAAAATCCTTTTTGTAAGAATTCCTAGATTTAAACAAGTTTTTCAAAAAGGGTTCGTGCATAACCCTAAGAGAGGTTTCACACATAACAAGGGACACTTTTAGTAAGATATGGTAGAGGTAGCCTGGGTGGCTACTATACCAAAAACGCAAGGTAACCTGGTAGACTACCACACCTAAACAAGCAAAGAAACCCAGACGGTTACTATACCAAGCCTATGCATAGTAGCCCGATAGGCTACCTAGTTGCCAAAATGCGAAGTAATCGGTTGGTTGACTGATCGGTAAATCAGTCAAGGGCCGTGTTCAGAGCAACATTGTGAAGAATGTTGATTTAACTGTCAAGAAGACAGTTAATCAAACGCGACGGAAATGTGGCGGCCCGCCCCTCGTAGAGATCATACAATACTATTACAGTTAAGCTTTATCGCTAACTGCAATAGATTGTACTCTCATGGGTCGCCGGTTAATCTCTCTCTCAGTAAATCATGACGTTTTGGGGAAATTTTTTTTTTCTTTAAACATCATGTAAAACATTTCCCACTATTTACTTTGTTGACAAGTACAAAGTAATTTACATATTACAGTACTTTCGTAAAATATATAATATTACAAAAGACTGTTTCTTTTTTTTCCCTTCCCTTTTGATCGCTCAGCGGAAAGACTCTGGCAGGACCATATCCCTCGCCCATTTATCCGATTTGACACACGTTATCCCGTACGCCATCCAGTCAAACAAGCTACTGAGCTGGTCGCTCACCTGCAACATAAGCAAAAATTGTGAGCTACAGGCTCAGTAAGTTGAAACATACAAGAAATAAAATTTCTATGAATAGTACTATTCATCATGAATAGTATCATTGATACTATTCATATGTGAATAGTAACTTTGACCACTATACATTGTGAATAGTAAGTTTGACCATAACACAGTGTCACAATAGTACATCTACCGCGATGTTAGTACCCTCACGAAACTATCTTATGCTCAATTATGGCATAGTTTCAGGTTTAGGTAATTATCTTTGCTTATGTTCTGGTTTTGAGCTCAGGTTGGCAGTACTATTTAAGTGCGCATGACTGGGAGCGGTACATTAGTGCTGACCTCCACAGCCTTAATCTCATAGCCCCGAAGGCAAATAGTACATGACTGGGAGCGGTACATCAGTGCTGACCTCCACAGCCTTAATCTCATAGCCCCGAAGGCAAAAGTACCTCCCTGTACGGAAGGCTGGTACGCCAGAAAGTTGTTTCATTACCGACTTTTTAAAATTCTAACCCGGTGACTTCACATTGTCCTGTGGTTAGGAATGGTTCACATTTTAATTTTTAGGGGAGTGAGTTTTATTAACCTCGCTCTAGTGCCCGAAGCACAATTAACAATGTGTCCATTCTCAATAGTGCCCGTAGCACATTACGTCTCTCTCTCTATTCTATAATAGTGCCCGTAGCACATATGTACCTAACTTATAGTTAGTACATTAAAGTTAGCAACAATAATGCTATATGTTGCAGACAGGTAAATGTCTGAACTTACCTTATCAGTCTCTTCCCTTTTTCTCTCTTGGATCTTTGATCGCCCTCCTTGTAGGTCGATTTTTGGATCCTACAGACAAAACCTTGTCTGTTAATTTCATTTCCATTTATAGCTTTTATTTTTCATTAAAAAGCTTAAATAAAACCTATTTATAACTTTTTAGGCTTTATTTATCATTTTCCCCATTTTTTCTCAACTTTTACAAAATTACGATTTTGCCCTTATATTTTGGCAAAATTACAATTTTGCCCCTGACAGAATTTTCTCGATCCAGACTGCATTTTTGGCTCTCAGGAACTTTTCTGACTCTTTTCTAATCATTACCGGGTTCGTTTCTATTTTATTTTCACTTTTCACCTTCCCGACCCTCGGGAAGCACTATTCTGACTCTTACGTTGGTTTAGTGATTTTCTATCGTTTCGGAGTCTCAAATAGACGTTTCACTAGCATTTAAAACGTTCATCTAGACATTCCCGATCTAGGTCTCCGAGACTCGGATTTTCCGTTCTCGACTCGGACTGTAATTTTGTTTCCAAAAACGCCCCCCCCTCGGGGTCGGTTTTTCAGTTTCACTCACGTTTTACATTTTCAAGGGAACGGGTTACTATTCACGAACCACCCCTTAGGTTCCCTTATCAAATTTTCCATTAGGGACTCGGGTTTCCGACCCGACCCCGAAATTTTATTTTTAATTTCCATTTTACCCCAAATGCCGTTTTCGAAATTTCGGCAGCATTTCGGCATAATTTTAAGGCTACCTGCGTTAGGTACGCCTCGAACCATATGTACATGCCACGTACTATACCACAAGCCTATTTTATGTAAAAGTTTTCCAAACTTTTACATAAAAGCTCGCAAAATTCAATTTTCATTTTAAACCATATTACACAAATTTCTTTCATTTTTATCCTTAGTTTTTCGCCACGGTTTTGACAATCAAAACCTAACCAAAACTTCTCAAATTTTCTACCAAATTTTGGCTATTCCAATGTCATTTTTCTAGCACATTTTCAAGCCAATTTCATTGCATTTTTCAACACAATTCCTAGGGTTTTTATCCTCACATAACGCACGGCCACACTAAGGAAAACATACCCCAAATTTTCTTTTCTTGCTTTCAATCACAATTCCATCATTTACATTATAAAATGCATGATTTTAAATCATCCAAACACCAACAAAACCATGCAAAATTTTCCACCAAGCCCTAATTAACCCACGGCCATTATAGGGTAAGTTCACACCACAATTTTTTTTTCAAGCTTTCCATAATGCAAATCATGCTTTATACTTAACCAAATGTAATTTAAAGCATGTAAACACTTAAACACAACAAATTCTTCATTTATTACTCTTGGTAACCCACGGTTTTACCCTTGGAAAACCAACCAAAATTTGGTTTTTCTTTAAACCAAAATTTGGTTTTTCTTTAAACCAAATACATGGTTTTCTTCCTAATTACACCCTTAACAAAACCCAAGCACCAAATAAATCAAAACAACCAAAAATTTTTCCATCTTTTCCACTATTCATCACACGGATTTCTTGAAGAAAAATCAAGAAAAAATTCAATCCAAAGAGAGTTACCTTGTTCACTTGCTTCCTTAGGCTTCAATGAAAGGTTTGACACCAATTTTGTGAAGAAAGATTGAAGAAATCAATTGGTTCTCTCTTGGTGGCTCACGTACTTTTCATGGGAAACACTTAGAAAAATTTTGTTATGGTTTTGGCTTGAAATTTTGTTTCGGCCACTTTGCTTAAAATGTTGCCGACTTAAGCAACCAAAAAGCCAATTAATTTGGCTTTCCACCAATCAAAAATCACCACATTTCAACCTAATTCTTTCCACATTTTTCAAAAATTAAAATGGTTAAATTTTGGCCAAATCTTGGCCTTTAGATCAAAAAGGCAACTTAATCATGGCCATTAATTCTACCAACCACCATTTTCCTTCCATTTATTAAATGGATTTATGATGTCATAAATGCTAAAGCATATGTTGACTTTGACTTTCACTATTTACATTAATTCGACTACTTTTTGACCGATACCGGTTCGAGCCGAAATTTTCCTGAAATCGTCCCGGCGTGTTCCTGAGGTCTCCTGTGCAGTCGATTCAATTTAAACTACTTCCGCTTGATCAAAATCAATCCTGCAAGTTTTCCGTCTTTTATTGCCCCGGTTAGGGTTTTCAATGCCGGTTTTGGCACCGTTTCACCCGTTTCAACTCAGTGAATTTTTCCAACACTGAATTCTTACTCGTCAGTATTGTTAGAACATTTTCATATATTCTAAACAATATAAATACATTTATTTCACTCTTTAAATAGTACAAATTGTTATATACATACATTTGTACATTTTCTTCCCAGAATGCCTGATTTTCCCAGTTGTCATAGGAAACTAGACGCTAAATTCCCAGATAGGCCAATAGGGTACCGAGGGACCCCGGTACCACATGAAAACATGAGTATAGACAAAAGTAGCCTAAGGACGTGGTAGTTAATTTATGGTGCCATAAATTAATTAACCACATACGAATAAGTTAACTCTTGAGATAAAGAGTAAGTAGTGCCGACAGCAATCGGTATCGAGTAATTATCTACTTTAGTCACTAACAGTGTGACTTAGAGATGATATTAACGAGAGACGTTATTGATGACATGTAGTAACCTGCAAATTTCTAAAGGCACGAATACAAGTGCTTGCAATTCGGTAAGTACAATTCCACTTACAGCATGAATAAAATGATGTTAAACTGATGGCTTTACAGTATGTTAAGTATGCCTTACATGCACACGATGTTGTACAGCATACATAAGAGCATATAGTTTCACAATCGCGTAGATTGATGAAAGAACAAGTTAGAAGCCATAGATCCCTATCGCGTAGGATTGGGGACAGCTTAGAGAAGCGTATGGCAAGAATAGTTAAACAAGATGGAAATAAATAGGTGTATCGTACCGGCTCCTTCAATCGAAGGGGTTTCCAGTTAAAGAAAGTTAAGGCCAAAAGTTGAGCATCAATTGATGGCTCTTCGGCATTAGTTGACCTCGGGCGTTACCGTTGGTCTGCGCACACATGGTACTGACACATGGGCCCTAAGTAGACAAGAGAAAGAAAAGAGTACTAAAGCATAAATGAACATAACCGGATCATGCATAGTACATTGTCCACATTAGTTCACTATGCTTTCAGCTACAGTAAGACACATGCGTTTACATGAAGTAATCTGTATGCATATGGTATGTAAAGTTTGTATGCTATGACATGATATGTAATAATATGGTATATGCTAAGTGGTATATGTGACTATCTTGCATGCTTAAGCGTTTTTAAGTATGTATTATGTTTAAACATGTTTTACGGTTAACATGTTATACTTACTGGGTGTAAAGCTTACGGAGTGTGTTCATGTTATAGGTAAGCGTCCTACGACATAAGCCATGATGGACAATAACGGCGGCGGAGGTGAATGTGAGGCGAGGTTATGGACACCATACGAGTTTAACTTCCGCACAGTTTAAGTAAACAATATTTTGAATAGTAACAGTACGGTACCAGTAAATTGTTCTTTTAAATAGTAACCGTTAAATAGTATTTTTGAATAATAATGGTTACACAATATTTTTGAATAGTAATAGTTGAATAGTATTTTTGAATAGCAACCGATTGATACTATTCAAAAATACTATTCCACAAAATCAACAGTATAAGTATGTTTGCAAGATTAAATTTATTATGTTTCAAATTCCGCTTTTAATAGTACATGTACATGAATAGTAAATACATATGCATTTAAAAAAAATTTCTTCTAAAATTAGGGTAACATATTAAAGATATTTTAAGTAAGCAATATTCAATTGCAAGAAAGTATAAGTAAAAGTAAAGAAACAATAGTTTTACAGTGATGGTCTGGGCTGCCTAGGGCACAGGGCGTCACACATATCAACATGCATTCATGTATTTTTTTTTTAAACGTGTAAAACCTACCAAAACCACAACATAACCAACTAAACCACAACACAACACAAAATCAGCATTTTTCCTCTTCTTCATGCCCACGGTTTGTAACAAGAAAACACAAGGAAAGGATTCTCAATGGAAGCTCACCTTGATTACTTGCTTTCTTGCTATTAGAGGAGTGGTTTGGATCAAATTTTGTGAAGGAATTTTGTGAAATTTGGCTTGACAAGGAAGGTTTCACTTCGGCTACACTAAGGGGAAGGCCTTAGAAAATTTTCTAGTTTGGTTTCCTTAATGAAATCGATGGCTAAGGGTGGCTTAAATAGCTAAGGACCATGTTGCAAACTTGTTTAACAAATTGGCAAGACTTCAAGGGCATTTTAGTGAGGTTTTAAGGGTCATTTTGAAAATTCTTTGCTGATTTTTTTTCCATCAAAACCGACTCTAATTTTCAGCATTTTGAAAAATTTTTCTAAAATTTTAGTTTGCAATTTTGGCCAAATCCTCACCCTTAATCAAAGATTAACACTAATCTTAGCCATTAGATTTCTTACACACACAATGTTAGGAAATGCCCTAAGTATTAGAGACATTTTGATGTATTTATTTTGAACTGGATAATAAAATTATATATAGAGGTTATTCATTACATAGCTATATGTTCTCGTTTTATTTACATGTTAAAGTAAATGTAAGAAAATATGGCTCCCTGACTGCTTGTGTTAAACTGTTAGAACGTTGCATGCAATGGACTTTTGTATGCGAGAAGACAATGTTCTAAAGTTAGCGGTCTAAACTATGGTCTGTAGTGTATGGGGTTAGACCGAGCATCTAACTCATGTTAAGACTATTACGTTGTCTAAAGCCTTGGAGGGGACAGTTTGTCTTGACTATCTGGAGCTGGACTCCCAAGTAGAGACATAGATATGTTGCTTGGTGGTGACATATTAGACCAGGACTAAAGCGTGATTGATCTACGAAGTCTGCTTTAAGTGGATCGATCTGCTTTTGACATTCATTGTGCAGTAACCTTAATCCTGAGTAAAAGGATAGCTTCATGTATATGACTTGTGTACTTTGATGTTCCAATGGCTAAAGCGTCTCAGAGGTAGTAAGCTTATAGACCAGTTCGTTGGGTGCATGACATGTATACGATGAAGGGTTCGCTTACAGATATCAGAATCATAGCTCTAATGAGGAGTTAAGGGTATCCTCTTAAAGGCATTATACTGAATGTGAAAATGAACAAGGCCTTGAGTCGTCTACAGGGTGGATGACTTCTTATTCACATATGGTGAATAATCATTTTCTTAATTCGGTAGTATAATGGAACTTTAAGATAGCCTAATCAGTAGGATTAAACAGACTTTTGCCTAAGGTTGATCATGGATATCATATGAGGGTTCTGCATACATGACAAGGTCATTGGACGATAGCTTGTCACAGGCTTACGTAATAGATATATAATTGGGAGTTCAGTTTCAGGTTTATAGTGGTGTGACTCTGAAATTAATGATCATATGATTGAGTTGTTCGGTAAAGAATGATGATCATATGGATTTGCGGGAGCCCGATTATATATGTCCAATTAGTCCCTCTACTAGCTCCACATAATTCCTTAACGTTTGGCAAATTGATTTGTGTATGCTATTGGCTAGTTTATTATGCATGGATGGTGTTGACATAGGATTAAGATGGTAGACAAGATTCTCTCCGGTTGGATTCAGATTTTGTTTTGGATAATAGAGTACACAATTATTTGAACTCCAAATAAAGTTGCCATGATTTTATTTGATATTGGATTGGAGTTGTAGAAAATTATTCATGAGAACAAGAATTTGAAATACAACTGTTTTGTAGATTTTGAAATTTGAAATTTGAAATTTGAAATTTGAATGTTGAAATTTGAATTTTGAATTTTGAATTTGAAATTTGAATTTGAAATTCGAATTTGAAATTTGAATTTGAAATTTAAATTTGAAATTTGAAATTTGAATTTGAAATTTTTATTTTTATTTGAAATTTGAAATTCAAATTTTGAATCCGAGTCCAAGTAGGATTCGAATTTGTTATGGTAAATCCACAAGGAATGAAATTCGAATTTGAGTTGGATATGGAGAGGAAAATCTTGTTAGAATCCTACTTGAATTTTGAATCCAAATCCTAGCCAAATATGGACGAAAATTTTGAGGATTATCCTCAATGATTTTTCAGATTTTTGTGGATAAGGTTCAAGGAAAAATTTAAGTTTCAATCCCTGTTGAATTTGGATTCTCTCCTCCCAAATAATGGCCAAATTTTTGGAGTAAATCTCCTAGGAGATTTTCGGTTATTTTGGATAAGGATGAGATAAGATTCAAACTTGAGAATCTTAGTGGAATTTTGATTCTCCCTTATTCAAAAGTGGCTGAATTTTTGTGGGGATTTTCTCCTATGAATTTTCAGATTTTTTGGTTGGAAAAGGGAGATAAAATCCTAGTTAAAATTTTGTTTAGATTTGGATTGGAATTATCCTAAAGTGGCCGAATTTATTGTTGGGATTTTCCCCTTGGAAAATTTGGATTTTGTGCTTGTGGATAAGGGAGAATATCTTCTCCTAATCCAATTCGAATTTAGAGAATCACCTCATGCAGGTCTATAAATAGAGGTCCTGCCACTCCAGTTCTTTTAGACCACAGACTCTCAGGTGAGCGGGCTTATTGTTGCACAGCCCACCGTGGCAATAAGTTCTTTAGAGATCTGGGTGGTCAGAAGAAGACTAGCAGTGCTAGCATACCGATCGAGGTTTAGAGTGCCCACACACTTAGCCATTCGGGAATTGGAGAATAGTAGAAAAGGCTAGTTGGTTGAAGCCCTCCGGTCATTCTCCTCCTGCAGATTGGCATCCTTGAGGTATGAGTTTTAATTGTTGTTGGTTTATTGTATACGCTATCATGAGATATTTAACGATCTGAAAAATTTTTATTATTCCGTTGTGCCACTCTGATACGTTTTACCGAATTATTATCCTACACATAATCATTAGCTTAATTACAAGTTAAATTCTCATTTTTGACATAACCTAGATGACATAAGCTATTTTGTCCACACTTGATTAATATGTGGTCAAAGTTTGACCAAAAGTCAAACCGAATGAAAATTTACCGAAATCGCGTGGGTGGGTTCCTGGTGCTCCCAGTGCAATTGGTTCGCCTTATTTTTCATCTGTGTGACCAAAAATCGCAGTCAAAGATTTTTGTCTTTTAGTGCACCTGGTGTACCTCTTTGTGTTTTCGATTTCAATTTGGAATCGTTTGACCCTTTTCGGTTCCAGAAAATTTTCCATCACCGAAATCTCTCTCTCTCTCTCTGTCAGAACTTTTTAATGCATTCTAAATAGTATTAAAATGTATCTTTTTTTCATATTTTATACAATAAAATTGTCATATACATACAATTTTCAATCTTTTCGAGAACCTCTAAATTCTCGGATATCACACTAAGCCTGGTCAGAATAACAACCAAGGCCAGTCAAGCTCCAACAAAAGGAAGGCAAATCCAAATGAAAATTGGAGCGAGAATGTTAAGAATGTCCAACAAAGACAAAGTCAGGAAATTGAATAGAATCGACCAGTGTGTCCTAGGTGTGAGAAGACACATAGGGGCAAGTTTAAGTATGGAACAAATGCATGCTATGTATGTGGCAAAAAGGGTCACTTTGCAAGGGACTACACTTTCAACTGGCAGTATCAACCAGGATTTTTCCAACCCAAGCAAGCTAGTCAAGCTCATGCAATGCAAGGACCCTCTATTCAAACAGGGCGTTTGAAAGCTACACAAAGGAAGATGTGAAGGTAGGCACTTCTAATGTGGTAATAGGTCAGCTCCTTGTTATTCAAAGTCCTGCACATGTTTTATTTGACTCAGGTGCTTCGCATTCTTTTGCATCACACAATTTTTGTGACGATCGGACTACGTTAGAGGCTAGACGGGACTATAACGACCGGACTTCATTTCAACATTCATTTAACTTTGCATTCTTCCAAAAAGCTTAGTGGAAGACTCATATGTGGTGACCCAAAGCCCTGACGGCCCAGACTGTCACTTAAAACTTGTTTAACTTAAACTTAAACACACTTAACTTGCTTAAAACTATTATTCTTAATACCATAATTTTAGGGGATTTTTTTTTCTTTATAGGCTTTACTATATAGGCCTTGAATACATATGCTTTACTATAGCCATACATACTTAAATATACTTTACAACTCGTATGGATCTTAATACAACTTGAGGTTAAACATACATACATACTAAAGAAATACTGAACTGGTCATTACCTAATATAAGTTTGGTTCTCAAAATAAAAAGGGTTACTTAATATCTTGCAGAAGTAGAACTTGTAGTGATATCCATACCCAACATTCACTTCAGCCCTGCTGCCATCATCATCCATCAGAGTCTAGCCTGTAGGTTTCTTGCCTATAGAATGAACACACATGATGAGCTTTACACTCAGCATGTACAATACTAAATCTGCAAAACTATCATTTAAAAACATATGCCACAACTTAAAGGCACATCATACTTATAAACACATCATGACTTCAAAGCACATCATGAATGCATATCATGCGTCATATAACTGAAAGCATAACATGTCACATAACTCAGAAGCATATCATAACTATAACTTATAGCACATCAAGAATTATGCATGAACCGATTATGCTTAATTATGCTTTATTATGCATTATCTTTCTTATTTTGTCTGAGGGCCCGAGTGTCAGTATCAAATGTCCGCGGATCTATGGATTCACCGAGACCATAAACGTTCTGTTAAGCCTTAGTTGTTATACTTAAACTGAAAAACCTCTTCTAGCTTGAGAGGCCAGTACGACACGCTTAATGAGTCTTGACTTGCTTCTTAATTACCCAATTGTTGAGATCATGAGTTATGTCTGATATCATCATACCATAAGCTCTACTAGGCAATCCACTAATCATGCAGGATAGGGATATAAAGGCATCTAACTCATGCTATTCAATAATCTACATGATTATGAAATATCTTATATCATGTTATGCAACAATCATTCACGATTAGCATACATATCACAGAGTAAAACAACAGTTTCAAAATCATTTTATTCATGTTGTAGACGGAGTTGTACTTACCTGATCTGTAGGTAGTTTACACCTCGCCTCATCAAATTACAGGTTTCTGCCTATAATGGTAATGCATTCCAGTAATTATTCGCTCTCAGGCCACTACTGTCGTTAGTGACTAATAAAATTCGATCGTTATATGGTACCGATCCCTATTGGTACTAAACTACTCTCTTTTGAGAGTTCGATAACTACCTTCTAATCGTGGTTAACAAATTTATTTACCTAATAAATTAATTAACATCTCTCTCTCTCTTCCTATCTCAGTTTTGATTAGTTAACCGACTAGTTAACTAACCGGTTACCTTGCATATTGATTATGGCGCCCCGCCTTTAATTGAGGCTATAGTACTAGCATAGTAGAGCTCTAAAGTCCACTATGGTAGACCGTTACCTCAATGGGTCACCGACATCTTACTTGTAACTTGTTCTTGTTAAATTACTATTTGTAATTAAAATGATTTTTAATTTGAAAACCGAGGGATTTTTTGTTAAACTGTTGGTGACTGTAAACTATAAAAATAGAAGCAACATAAAACATAGGCTATACTACTATTATACTGGTTGTACATAATTTACATTATGATGTATTTTCAAAATACAACTTAAAATCTGCTCTTAAAACAACACTTTTAATCTGCTCAGTGGAAAACAGCAGCAAGACCATTCCCCTCGCCCAACCCTGGAGGCAGATCCAATCCCGCCCCTTGTCCATCCTCTGTCTACCAGTGTACAAGTTTCTTACCTGCAACATGAATAAACTGGTGAGCGATAGGCTTAGTAATTTCAAACATACATGCAAGAACATAAATCACACAATCATGAAAAAGCACTATTCATATGAATAGTAACTTTGACTTTGATCATGAATAGTAAGGTTGACTTTGATCGACACTATTCATGTCAACTGGGATCTAAGCTGCTTCACATGCAATTAATACGTTTTATGCTCAATTATAGTAGTTTTGAACTCTTAAATCTTTATCTGATACTGAATTCTGCTATTGGGTCTCTGAATTGGTCGTACCGTAGTGAGCGCATAACTGAGAGGGCCTCTGGGGAGCGACCCACTGGCCAATCCTCTACAGTCCGAAAATATTAGACTTCCAAACCCAGGATATATCACCAGTAGTTTGGAGTCTTATTATAACTGTAACCGAAATCTGAGAAACCTCTACTTATGTGGAGGCCGATACGCCAATACTGATTTAATTACTGAATTTTTGGTGGTTCCTGACCGGTGGCAATTATACTGCCTCTTGGGTTTGAAACTCTCTGTAATTTATTTTGTAATTTATTCTGTAGTTTTCTTAAGATTTTGTATCTTATGTTAGTGTGCCTACCGCACCTGACTACTAAATTTCTGTCATCTATGACACATAAGCATACTGAGTAAATTCATGCTACAGACAAATAAATGTCTGAACTTACAGATATTTTACTAGCGATTCCTTCCCTGAGTCAACCGGTTTCCTTAATTCGCCTTTTGGTTACTTTCCTATAACTGAAATAAATTACGGTTATTTTTACTACCCATTTCATATATAAAATATAGTGAAAGTATAAAATTTGTAATTGGAACTCTTGATTGTTCATTTTATGATTCACATTTTTAATTCTGGAATCATTTTGCTGCATGAAAAACTATTCCGGGCCTTAATATCACTTTTCTGAACTTTTTGGTCAAAATGACCATTTTACCCCTGACAGGACTATAGACCGGGAAATCCTCGTTTTATTGTTTTATCAGAATTTTCTAATTCCAAAAATCCTAAAATAATGTTTCATAAGTCTTTTCGAGCTTTTACAACATTTTCTGCCAAAAGGCTCGGGTTACTAGTCACCTGACCCTCGAGTGGTACTATTCTGACCCTCAAGGTCGTTTCTCGTTTTTTTAGCCTTTCAGGACCTCAAATGACTATTTTACAAGTTATGTAATCGTTCCTTATTCTCTTCTCTAGTTTCGGTTTCCAAGGGGGCTCGGGTTTCTGGTTCCCGACCCTACTTTTACCTCTCGCTTACCAAATTGCCTGTCGGGCATTCTGAAAATTTTGGCAGAATTTCCGCTGAAATTCTAGGTTCCTAGCGTTTAGGAAACACCTCGAAATCATCTATCTTATTCTACCCTGCCAAGTACTATACCATAAACCTAATTTTACATAAAAGTTACAAACTTTTTACGTAAAATTTCATCACAAAACTTGCTTATTTTTTAACAGGATTTCAACCCATTCTTTATCATTTTTAGGCCCGGTTTTATACTCAAATCACACATTTCCATAACTTAACAAAACTTCTCATTTTTGACTAAACTCATACACAATTTTTCCTCAAAAACCCTAAACAAAAGTTTTTGTTTTATAACTCAAATTTTTCTTATTTTTTTTCCACACCAACACATTCATTTTTCACCACAAAACCCTAACATAACTCTTCAAAATTTCACACATTATCCCACGGATTTTCCATGGAAAATCAACCTCAAAATTTTGGTTTCATTTCCATTTTTTTTTCTTGTTTTCTATACAAAATCAACATCACATGTACCATATACAATCAACAAAATATCTCATTTTTTCTTCCTTTCTTTCCCACGGTTTTCAATTGAAAAACAACACCAACATTTAGTGTTTTTCAATCTCATTTCATCTATTTCTTTCTTTCCATTTCCACATGATTTTCAACATCAAAAATCAAACAAAACAACATGAAAATTTTATCTTTCCAAACCCTAATAACCCCACGGTTTTGGTGAAGAAAAACACCCACAAACTTGCTTTTCTTACTCATGATTTCACACTTGTTTTAATCATTCACCATTTACACACTTTCAAGCATAAATCAATGAAAACAAAACCTAATTTTTCTCACTTCAAATCAGCCCATACCACACGATTTTTCTTCATGACAAACAAGAAGAAATGATGCCAAAATGAAGGATTACCTTGCTTGCTTGATAACTTGCACTTTAAGATGAATTCTACACTCTTTCTTGAAGCAGACTTGAAGAATTTTTTTCTGTTTTAGGGGGGGAAAAGTCACGGCTGTTTGGGCAGAAAAGAAGCAAGGTTTGGCTGAAAATTTTCTGTTTTTTCATGACCAAACCGTGGGCTTTTATGGCTGCAAATTTGAGGGACTTTCTTGCAATGTTTTAAAGGCATTTTTGTAAGCTTTTTGTGTAATTTTTGAAACCTTTAAGGGCTGCCTTATAATTAAACAAAATTGGGCAGATTTTTTTCTGTTTTTCCAGCCAAAATCTGCCACCTATAACCCTAGAAACTTCTTGAAAATTTTGCTAACTTTCTTTGACTTTTTCTAGTTAACTTTGCATCTTAGCCATTGATTTTTCTTGACTTTAAATCCTAGCCCTTGGATTGGAATATATCCTTACATCCTTTCAAAGGTAAGCACTCAATCTTTTACTCCTTATATATATGGAGTCAAACTTTTGACCAAAAGTCAAATGAAAAATTTTTGCACCAAAATCGCGTAGGCGAGTTCCTAAGGCTGTCCGCATGATTGGTTTTCCTTCTTTTGCTCCGGTTTGCCTAAAAATCAATACCGTAAGTATTTCATCTTTTACTAGTTTCCAGTATATTTTCAAAATTTTCAAAACCGAAAAGGCATAATTCGTCCGATTTTGGTTCGGTAAAATTTCCCGTTTCTTAGCACACTCTTGTCTGCACTATCCGAACATTTTTACGCCTTCTAAATAATATTAAAACATATATTTTATAGTTTTTCACATCAAAATCATATAGTACACAAGCTATATAAAATTTCTAGAAACAGTAAAATTTTACGATTATGACATTCTCCCATCCTTATAAAATTTTCATCCTCGAAAATTAGAATAAGTGAGGGTATAGGGCTTTTATCTCATCTTCACGTTCCCATGTAGCCTCTTCTACACTGTGATTTCTCCACAAAACCTTGACTAGTGGGATCGTCTTATTTCTCAACACCTTCTCTTCTCGTGCTAAAATCTGCACTGGTTGTTCTGGGTAGGTCAAATCTTCTTGAATTCATATTGGCTCATACTCTAGCACATGTGAAGGGTTAGGTATATACTTCCTTAACATTGTGTACTACCGACAAATCTGGGGGTAATGCTAGCTTGTAAGCTACCTTCCCAATGCGTTCGATTATCTCAAATGGCCCAATATATCTTGAACTCAATTTTCTCTTCTTATCGAATCGCATTATGCCTTTCATTGGCGATACCTTGAGGAATACATGATCCCCCTTTTCAAACTCCAAGAATCTTCACCATTTGTCTGCATAACTCTTTTGTCGGCTTTGAGCAATCTGCATTCTTTTTTGAATCTTGGCTACTGCTTCTGTAGTTTCCCTGATGAAATCAGTCTTATGCAGCTACTTTTCTCATAGATCATACCAATGAATAGGAGACCTACACTTCCTTCCATACAGAGCCTTATAAGGTGCCATTCCTATAGAAGCTTGGTAACTGTTGTTATATGAAAACTCTATCAGCGGCAGTTTCTCATTCCAACTCTCGGGAAAGTCTATAATGTAGGCTCTGAGCATATCTTTTAGTGTCTGGATAGTTTGCTCTGACTGTCCATCTGTTTGGGGATCAAAAGCTGTACTAAAGCATAACTCAGTCCCCATAGCTTTTTGTACACACTCCCAGAATGCAGAAGTAAATCTTGCATCTCGCTCTGATACTATAGACTTTGGCACTCCATGCAGCCGAATTATATAGGTCACATACAACTGTACTAATTTCTCCAATGTGAAAGCTGTCTTCATGGCTATGAATCATGCGGTCTTGGTCAGTCTGTCAACAATTACCCAGATAGCGTCATACCCTTCTCTAGTCTTAGGAAGTCTTACCACGAAGTCCATGGTAATATGCTCCCATTTCCACTCTGGAATTTCTAAGGGTTCCAATTTTCCTCCTAGATGTCTATGTTCGGCCTTTACTCTTTGACAAGTCAGACATCGGCTCATGAATTCTGCAATATCTTTCTTCATCCCTTTCCACCAAAACTGTATCGTGAGATCTTGATACATTTTGCTGGCTCCAGGATGAATGGAGTATGGTGTTTCATGAGCTTCTGCCAGGATTGGTCTTCTCAGTCTTTTAGTAGCCAGAACATAGATTCTTCTTCAGTACAGAAGCATTCCATCAGTGGACATGCTTATATCTGATTCTGTATTTCCTAAGGCCTCTTCTTGGAGTGTTATTGCCACCGGATCCTGCTTCTAGGCTTCTTTAATATCTTCATATAAAGAAGGTTCTAACCTTAAGGCTGATAACCTAATGGTTATTAACTCTAATTGAAGGGAGTTAATTTCTTGCTGTAAGGCTCTTGATAGCTCTTCTATGGACTGCTTCGGTGGTGTAGTTGACTTTCTGCTCAATGCATCTGCTACTCGATTTGCCTTTCCCAGATGGTAAAGAATTTCACAGTCATAGTCTTTCACCAACTCTAACCATCTTCACTGACGCATGTTTAACTCCTTTTAAGTGAAGAAGTATTTCAAACTCTGGTGATCAGTGAAGATTTGACATTGAGCCCCATATAAATAATGTCATCAGATTTTGAGTGTGAACACTACAACAGCAAGTTCTAGGTCATGCGTAGGATAATTTCTCTCATGGTTCTTTAACTGTTGCGATGGATAAGCTATCACCTTATTGTTCTACGTGAGTACAGCTCCTAGGCCTATCTTTGAAGCATCACTGTAAATCGTAAACTTTTCACCCTTCGTAGGTAAAATAAGGATAGGTGCACTCGTCAGTCACTTCTTCAATTCTTGAAAACTTCTTTCACACTCTAGAGTCCACTCATATTTCTTTTCCTTACGAGTGAGAGCAGTGAGAGGTACAACCAATCTTGCAAATCCCTCTACGAATCTCCTGTAGTAACCGGCTAACCCTAAGAAACTACGTATCTCAGTTACAGTCTTGGGAGTAGGCCACTGATTAATTGCATCCACCTTGGCTGGATCTACTGCTATGCCTTCCTTTGTCATCACATGTCCAAGGAAATACACTTTATTCAACCAAAATTCACACTTAGAGAATTTTGCATACAATTGATGGCTTCTCACTGTGTGAAGAATAATCTTAGATGCTCCTCATGCTCTTTATGAGTCTTTGAGTATATAAGTATGTCATCAATAAACACAATGACAAACTTATCAAGAAACTCCTTGAAGACTCTGTTCATCAAATTCATGAACGCTGCTAGAGCATTAGTCAATCCGAACGACATCACTAAAAATTCATAGTGACCGTATCGGGACCTAAACGCTATCTTAGGAATATCACTCTCCCGAATTCTCAACTAATGCTAGCCTGAACGTAAATCAATCTTCAAAAATACTACTGTTCCCTTTAGCTGGTCGAATAGGTTATCAATCCTAGGTAATGGATACCTATTCTTGATGGTAACCTTATTCAACTCTCTATAATCAATGCACATTCAGGGAGTTCTGTCTATCTTTTTAACGAATAGTACTAGAGCACCCCAAGGAGAATAACTTGGTCAGATAAACCCCTTGTCAAATAGCTCTTTTAACTATACTTGTAGTTCTTTTAATTTGACTAGGGCCATACGATATGGAGCCTTAGAAACATGATCTCAATTTCGAATGAAATCTCTCTCTCTAGAGGTAACCCTGGCAACTCCTCTGGAAATATATCAAGAAATTCGTTAACAACTGGAACATCTTCTGGTTGCAATTTCTTTTCTTCAGTCACGTCGGTGACATATGCCAGGTATCCAACATAGCCACTAGCCATTAGCTTCCTCGCTCTCATTGCACTAATCATCATCTTCTTTGATTGACGAGATGTATCGACATATTCAAAACTTTCCATGTCGTCCGGTCGAAAGACTATTTTTCACTTCCGACAATCGATAGTGGACTGATATTTTCCCAAGAAATCCATTCTTAGGATCACATCATAGTCGACGATCTTCATTATGGTGAAATCGACATATAGCTCCCTATTTGCCACAATTACTGGCACATGACATAACCAGTAATTTGACAGCATCACTTCCTCTAAGGGTAGAGCTGTCCTAAAAGTCATTCCTTTAGGGTCTTTAGCATAGCCTAGCTTGTCAGCAAATTTATGGGACATGAAAGAATGTGTGGCTCCTGAATCAAAAAGGACACATGCCACGTGGTTAAATACAGAAATCTGACATGTAACTACATTGGATGTTCTCGCTTCAGCGTCTTCCTTGGTAAAAACAGTAACACAAGCATCTGGTCATGAAGTATGTTCTGGGCGCTCAGGCCATACTGGTGGCACTCCTGAAGGCCCTTCTATCCTCCCTTGTAAGGCATGAGCTTGAGGCGGTTGCTGACGTGGAGGATATTGTTGATGCTGTTGCTTTGGCCTTAAGATATTTTGGCAGTTCATTGGATAATTCTTTGCAAAATGCCCTTCTCTTCTACACTGATAGCATGCTATAATGCCAATTTTACATTGGCCTGGATGCCTCCTTCCACATGTAGTACACGTGGAAAACTCGGCCCTGGGCCCTGAGTGGTCTTCCGCTGTTGATTGCGAGTGTCCTGACTCCTATTCCTAGAAAAATTTCCTTTTCTTTTACCCTGCTGTTGTTGGGAGCCTTGAGGGTTAGACTGGTTTGGTCTACTTTGGCCAGATTTACTGCCCTGTCCTGTCTGCATCCCTACTTGTGCTGATTTAGCAATGATCTTCTCTTTTTTCTTGGCTTCCCAAACTTTCTCTCTTTCCTCTTTTTGTCTGAGCAAGTGATATTCAGCCCTAAGGGCTCTGCTTACTGTTAGGAAATGCCCTAAGTATTAAAGACATTTTGATGTATTCATTTTGAATTGGATAATAAAATTATACATAGAGGTTATTCATTACATTGCTATCTGTCCTCATCTTATTTACATGTTAAAGTAAATGTAAGCAAATATGGCTCACTGACTGCTTGTGTTAAAACTGTTAGAACATTGCATGCAATGGACTTTTGTATGCGAGAAGACAATGTTCTAAAGTTAGCGGTCTAAACTATGGTCTGTAGTCTATGGGGTTAGACCGAGCATCTAACTCATGTTAAGACTATTATGTTGTCTAAACCCTTGGAGGGGACGGTTTGTCTTGACTGTCTGGAGCTGGACTCCCAAGTAGAGACATAGATATGTTGCTTGGAGGTGACATATTAGACCGGGACTAAAGCGTGATTGATCTACGTAGTCCGCTATGAGTGGATCAATCAGCTTTTGACGTTCATTGAGCAATAACCTTAATCCTGAGTAAGTGAACTACTTCATGTATATGACTTGTGTACTTTGATGTTCCAATGGCTAAAGCGTCTCAGAGGTAGTAAGCTTATACACCGGTTCGTTGGGTGCATGACTTGTATACGATGAAGGGTTTGTTTGCAGATATCCGAATCATAGCTCTGAGGAGTTAAAGGTATCCTCTTAAAGGCATTATACTGAATGTGAAAATGGACAAGGCCTTGGGTCGTCTGCTGGGTGGATGACTTCTTATTCACATATGGTGAATAATCATTTTCTTTATTCGGTAGTATAATGGAACTTTAAGATAGCCTGATCAGTAAGATTAAACGGACTTTGACCTAAGGCTGATCATGGGTATCATATGAGGGTTTTGCGTATATGACAAGGTCATTGGATAGTAGCTTGTCACAGGCTTACGTAATATGGTATATAATTGGGAGTTCAGTTTCAGGTTTATAGTGGTGTGACTCTGAAATTAGTGATCATATGATTGAGTTGTTCGGTACAGAATGATGATCATATGGAATCACGGGAGCCCGATTATATATGTCCAATCAGTCCCTCTACTAGCTCCACATAATTCCTTAACGTTTGGCAAATTGATTTGTGTATGCTATTGGCTAGTTTATTATGCACGGATGGTGGTGATACAGGATTAGGATGGTAGACAAGATTCTCCGGTTGGATTCAGATTTTGTTTTGGATAATAGAGTACACAATTATTCGAACTCCAAATAAAGTTGCCATGATTTTATTTGAGATTGGATTGGAGTTGTAGAAAATTATCCATGAGAACAAGAATTTGAAACACAACCGTTTTGTGGATTTTGAAATTTGAATTTTGAAATTTGAAATTTGAAATTTGAATTTGAAATTTGAATTTGAAATTTGAATTTGAAATTTAAATTTGAAATTTGAAATTTGAAATTTGAATTTGAAATTCAAATTTGAGATTTGATTTTCAAATTTTGAATCACAGTCCAAGTAGGATTCGAATTTGTTGTGGAAAATCCACAAGGAATGAAATTCGAATTTAAGTTGGATTTGGAGAGGATAATCTTGTTAGAATCCTACTTGAATTTTGAATCCAAATCCCAACAAACTATGCTCAAAATTTTGAGGATAATCCTCAATGGAATTTCGGTTTTTGTGGATAAGATTCAAGGGAAAAATTCAAGTTTCAATCCCAGTTAAATTTGGATTCTCTCCTCCATGAAGAATGGCCGAAATTTTGGAGATAATCTCCTAGGAAAATTCGGTTATTTTGGATAAGGTTGAGATAAGATTCAAGCTTGAAAATCCTAGTGGAATTTTTGATTCTCCCTTATCCATAATAGCCGAATTTGTGGAGAAGATTTTCTCCTAGGAAATTTCGGATTTTTGGTTGAAAAAGGGAGATAAAATTCTAGTTAAAATCTTGTTTAGATTTGGATTGGATTTATCCTAAGAAAACCGAATTTTATTGTTGGATTTTCCCATGGAAAAATTCAGATTTTTTGGTTATGGATAAGGGAAAATATCTTTTCCTAGTCCAATTCAAATTCAGAGAATCACCTCATGCAGGTCTATAAATAGAGGTCCTGCCACTCCAGTTCTCTTAGACCACAGACTCTCAGGTGAGCAGGCTTATTGTTGCACAGCTCATCATGACAATAAAGTTCTTTAGAGATCTGGGTGGTCGGAATAAGACTAGCAGTGCTAGCATACCGATCGAGGTTCAGAGTGCCCACACACTTAGCCATTCGGGAATTGGAGAATAGTAGAGAAGGCTAGTTGGTTGAAGCCTCCGGTCATTCTCCTCCTGCAGATTGGCGTCCTTGAGGTATGAGTTTTAATTGTTGTTGGTTTATTGTATATGACATCATGAGATATTTAACAATCTAAAAATTTTTATTGTTCCGCTGCGCCACTCTGATACGTTTTTACCGATTTATTTTCCTACAATTGATATCAGAGCCATCTCATGACTATGCCATGTACATAAATTAGACAATTACTTAGTCTTTTTATTTATGTATGGATTTGATATTTAGAGAGTGGCATTCTAGGGTTCCTTTATGTTGTTATCATGGATTATGTATAAAGTATGTGGTTATTTTAATTTTCTGAATTATTATAAGCATGCTTGTTTATGCCGATTATGGTTCCTTAGAATTTAGAAAAATTGTATCTAGGAATTTTTTATGTAACCATGGGAGCAGTTTATTAACACTGTAATTTTCCCATGGGTTTTAATTTTTGTCTCTTAGAATTTTTATGGTTAGAATTTTTTGTACACCGGAAATGGTTTAGGAAATTTTATGTAATTATTCTTGGAGGAGATTGAAGATTGAAGACCGTAATTTATTTTTTTCCTAAAAGTTAAATTTGATTTAAAGGTTGAAATTTTGATTGTGTGGAAATTTTCAATTTAATTGGGATTCAAAATTAATTTTTGGAGATCCTAATAGGTAAATTAGAATATGGCACGAAAATCGAGACACGACCCCTCGGGATAGGTCGACGGGCCTTGGTGGGGCTGCAGCCCCTGCCCTCGGGCAGGATAGGGCTGCGACAGGCCCTGTGCAGGCCAACACCACCCACGGCCACAGGCTTGCCTGTAGCCAGGCGTTGCAGGCTTGGCCTGCAGCCCGGCAAGGCTGCACATAGGGGGCAGCTGTGGGCTGCCAGCCCCTTTGGGGCTGGTGGCTGCCCACGGCGGCTGCCACCTTCGGAGGCGGCGGTACGACAGTCTAAAAATCGAAAAATTTTGATTTTTAAATTAGAAATTTAATTTTAAATCATGTTTAAAAATATGTAATTGAAAATTTGAAATTTTTGAAATTACATATTATTACACATGATGTTTAAAATTATTTAAAAATTTGAATTGGAAATTTAAATTTGAAATTCGAATTTGGAATTTGAATTTGAAATTTAAATTTTTGGAGATTTAAATTTTAAATAATTCTTGGGATGAGAAATAAATAGAGAGGCTACATAAAGATGGATACAAGAAGACGGAACAGAATTCAAGACCAAAAGAATGCTTTGGATGGAATTTTGTAATCTTTATTTTATTTGTTCTAGGATGGAACCATAACTTGGTTATTCTGTCAATTATTTTTTCTGTGATATCTCATGGATATATAAATATGTATTGATGGATGTTTTATATGCATATTTGATAACATGTCATATAGGATAGGTGAGTACCGCTCATACTATATTGATCATACATAATTTGTCAAAACTTGCATGTTTTTCAAAATATTGAGTGGGAGAGGGTTTCGAACAAAACCCACGGCCTCCATTGTTGATCTATATGTGAAAGCATGGTAACGCCTCGCGTCAGTTTTGCCCTGACCACACCCCTCGGTAGGTGTTTACCGCTGCCAGTATACTAAATTGGATCTCCTATGTGGAAAACGTGTTCGGGTACGATCCTATTCATGACCACCCCTCGGTGGCTTGGTAGGACGTGGATTGAGCTACGTAAACAATGGTTATACACTCAAGACTCGTTTAGTTATTAACCTTCCCTAGAAGCTCTGTTAACTAAACTGGTGGCCAAATAAGCGGTTATTAATATATGTCTTAACCTTGGAGGATTTAAGGTAACATATATCAATTGGACGGGGTCCATGTTCCGGCTATTTGTTTTCATGACCACCCCTCGGTGGCTTGGGGCAATAGGTGCTGAGAATTACCATTGCAATGGTACATGTTTTTCAAGTTTCATGTAGGAACATACTTGTTTGTTTTATTTGCTAAATTATCTGTATATTTGCTTGGGCTTTGTAATGATGTCTAGTATAATTTTATTTCAGTTCAAAATGTCACCGACACCCCTCATTTCAATACTTACTGAAAATAAGCTGAATGGCGATAATTATAAAGACTGGAAAAGAAATCTATTAATAGTTTTCAGCTGCGAGAGACACAAGTTCGTACTGGACGAATCATGCCCACCTGGGCCCAAACCTGACACACCACTTGAGGAAGTCCCGGTTGCCTATAATCGTTGGAGAGAATCCAATGAGATAGCTCGATGCTACATCCTTGCTAGCATGACGAGTACTTTACAAAAGCAGCATGAGACTTATCAAGTTGCTGGGGAGATCATGGAAAATATGGAGGACATGTTCGGAGGCCAAGAAAAATTGGCTAGACAGTCCGCTATCACCAGCATTATGAACTTTAAGCAAAAGGCGGGTACTCCGGTGAAGGACCATATGATCACTCTAATGGGATTCTTCGCTGAGGCTGCCGAGAATGGTGCTGAGTTGGACTACAACACCCAGATCGAGATGGTGTTCAAGACTCTGTCTAAAGATTTTGTGGGGTATAAGGCCGCATACAATCTGGCGACAAAGGAGTTAGGACTAACTGAGCTCATGAAGCAACTACAGGCTTATGAGCGGATGATCAGGGATGAGGATGTGGTCCGACCTAAAGGTGAGGCCAATTTGGCGGAATCTTCCAATCCCTCACGGAAGAGGAAGAGGCCAAATAAGAAGCAAGTGGCTTCTAGTTCTTCTAATCCTCCTGTCTCGGACGGGAAGAAGAACAAGAAGCCAAAGGACCCTAAAAAGTCCAAATGCTTCCATTGTGGGAAGGTAGGTCACTTCAAGAAGGCTTGCCGGGAATTCCTAGCCTCCAAGGGCAAGGAAGGTAAGGAACTTCATTACTTGGAAGCGTGTTTGGTGGAAGAATCGAAAGACACTTGGGTCATTGATTCGGGCGCCACTAATCATGTTTGTGTTTCTATGCAGGGGTTCGTGGAAACGAGAAGTCTACATGATAGGAGCCTCTCGTTGCGGACTGGAGATGGTAGCTTTGTGGTGGCTGAAGCAGTGGGAGATGTTTATCTTTATTTTGATCAATTTAGGTTTATTTTATTGAAAGACTGTTTTTATGTTCCTAATTTTAGGAGGAACCTTATATCAGTAGCTTGTTTAATAAAGGATTCTTATTCAGTTTCTTTTAGTAAAAGAGTTGATATTCGTAGAAATAAGTCTTTTATCTGTTCTGGATGGATGGATGGAAACCTATATTTGATCAAACCAAAGATGTACTCACTGCTTGACACTGAATTAATTGATAATTCTAAAAGGTTAAAAGTTTCTCACTCTAACAAGGGGTATCTTTGGCATTTAAGACTTGGTCATATTAATCAGGATAGGATTCAAAGATTGGTGAAAGACGGTCCTCTAGAATTTCTGGAGGAGGTACGACTTCCCCAATGTGAGTCTTGTCTAGAGGGTAAAATGACTAAGAGGTCTTTTGGAGCTAAGGGTACAAGGGCTCAGGAGCTCTTAGAAATTGTGCACACTGACGTATGTGGCCCCATGAACGTCACAGCACGAGGAGGGTTCGAGTATTATGTCTCTTTTATAGATGATTACTCGAGGTATGGATGTGTATCTGATGCACCGCAAGAGCGAAACCTTTGACAAGTTCAAAGAGTATCGTGCGGAAGTGGAAAAGCAATTGGATAAATCCATAAAGACACTTCGATCTGATCGAGGTGGCGAATATCTCTCCGATGAATTTCTAGGACATCTTGTAGAGAACGAGATTTTATCCCAATTGACTGCACCTAGTACTCCACAACAGAATGGTGTAGCCAAAAGGAGAAACAGGACCTTGTTGGATATGGCACGGTCCATGATGAGTTATTCAACGCTGCCATTATCATTTTGGGGATATGCTTTACAAACGGCATGCTATATTCTGAACCAGGTTCCGAGCAAATCAATTCCCAGAACTCCGTATGAATTGTGGCGCGGCAAGAAGCCCTCTCTTGGACATATGAGAATATGGGGCTGCCCGGCGCATGTACTAGATGGGGATGCGAAAAAGTTGGAATCAAGATCAGAATTGTGCATGTTTGTAGGGTATCCAAAAGGAACTAAAGGAGATCTGTTCTATAACCTTAAGGAACAAAAGGTCATTATTTCAACCCATGTGACATTCTTGGAGGAAAGTCACATGAATGACTTTAAGCCTCGAAGCAAAGTGGTGATAGAGGAGTTATCGGGTGAAAGAAATGCTCCACAGATTTCGGTCTTGGATGCAAGTCTGAGTTCCAGTGAAAGACCTGCAGACGATCAACAATTTAGGGTGCCTCGTCGTAGTGGGAGGGTTTCTAAGAAACCTAATTTCTTCATGTATGATGCTGAGGTATACCAGGCCGAGGCTCATGAGCATGAGGATGATCCGGTCACTTATGATGAAGCTGTAAATGATGTTGATTCTAAATCTTGGAAACAGGCTATGAACAATGAGATGGATTCTATGAAATCTAACTCTGTTTGGGAACTTGTAGATTTGCCGGATGGGATAAAACCCATTGGATGCAAATGGGTCTACAAAAGAAAGAAGGATGCGGAAGGGAGAGTGGAAACTTTCAAAGCTAGACTGGTTGCAAAGGGATGCACGTAAAAGGATGGAATCGATTAGAGGAAACCTTTTCACCTGTTGCTATGCTGAAGTCTATCCGTATTCTTCTGTCCATTGCTGCGGCTCTCGATTACGAGATCTGGCAAATGGATGTCAAGACGGCATTCTTGAATGGCCATCTTGGAGAGTGTATCTATATGATACAGCCCGAAGGGTTCGTAGCGAAAGGCCAAGAAAGGAAAGTCTGTAAGTTGCTTAGATCCATTTATGGATTAAAGAAAGCATCCCGCTCATGGAACCAGAGGTTTGATCAAGCGATTAAGACATTTGGTTTTGAGCAGAACGTTGATGAACCTTGTGTTTATAAACGTATTAAGGATGGAAAAGTGGTCTTTCTGATACTCTATGTCGATGATATACTACTCATTGGGAATGATGTAGGGAACTTATCATCGGTCAAGCTTTGGTTACACCAGCAGTTTGACATGAAGGACTTGGGAGAAGCTAATTATGTTCTAGGCATTCGTCTCTTCAGAGATCGAAAGAACAAAATGATAGCGTTATTCTAAGCTTCATACATAGATAAAATAATTGATAAATAGGCAATGCAAGAGGCAAAGTGTGACAACCGGGAAATTCAGGCAATTCTCAGATGAAAATGTACAAATGTATGTATATAAAAATTTGTACTATTTAAAGAGTGAAATAAATGTATTTATATCGTTTAGAATATATGAAAATGTTCTAACAATACTGACGAGTAAAAATTCAGTGTTGGAAAAATTCGCTGAATTGAAACAGGTGAAACGGTGCCAAAAACGGCATTGAAAACCCTAACCGGGACAATAAAAGACGGAAAACTTTCGGGATTAATTTTGATCAAACGGAAGCAGTTTAAATTGATCCGACTGCACAGGAGACCTCAGGAACACACCAGGACGATTTCAGGAAAATTTCGGCTCAAACCGGTATCGGTCAAAAAGTAGTCGAATTAATGTGAATAGTGAAAGTCAAAGTCAACTTTTGCTTTAGCATTTATGACATCATAAATCCATTTAATAAATGGAAAGAAAATGGTGGTTGGTAGCATTAATGGCCATGATTCATTTGCTTTTTGATCTAAAGGCCAAGATTTGACCAAAAATACACCATTTTAATTTTTGAAAATTATGGAAAGTATTAGTGTTGAAAGGTGGTGAAATCTCATTGGTGGAAAGCCAAATTAATTGGCCTTTTAGTGGCATAAGTCGGCCACTTTTGGAACAAAAAGCCGAGACCAAATTTCAAGCCAAAAACCAAAGAAAAATTTTCTAAGTATCCTTCCATGGTGGAGCCGTGAGCTACCAAGGGAAACCAAGCAATTTCTTCAATAATTCTACACAAAATTGGTGTCAAAACATTCCTTGAAGACAAAGGAAGCAATTGACTAAGGTAACTCCCCTTGCACTTAACTTTTTCTTGGTTTTTCTTCAAGAAAATCGTGGGGTGAATAGTGAAAAAAGATGGAAAATTTTTGGTTGTTTTCCATGATTTGATGCTTGGGTTTTGTTAAGGGTGTAACAAGGAAGAAAACCATGTATTTGGTTTAAAGAAAAACCAATTTTTGGTTGGTTTTCCAAGGCTAAAACCGTGGGTTACCTTAGGTAAACAATGAGAAATTTTTGTGGTTTAATTGATAACATGCTTTCAAGTTAAATTTTGTGAAGAATAAACCATGAATTTCATTATGGAAAGCTTGAAAAAAATTTTGGTGTGCATTTACATAATGTGGCCGTGGGGTTACCTATGGGTTTGGAAGAAAAATTTGCATGGTTTTATGTGATGTTTGGTTAATTGAAATCATGCATTTTAATATGTAAATGATGAATTTATAATTGAAAGCATGAAACAAAAATGTTGTGCATGTTTTTCATTAAGTGGCCGTGGGTTATATATGGTAAAAACCCTAAGAAATTTGGTTGAAAAATGTAATGAAAATGGGCTTGAAAATGTGTTAAAAAAATGACATTTTAATAGCCTAAAATGTGGTAGAAAATTTGAGAAGTTGGTTCGGTTTGATTGTGGAAAACCGAGACCAAAACTAAGGGCAAAATTGAGAAAAATTTCTGGTGTAATGTGGGTTAAAATGAAAATTGGAATTTTGTGAGCTTTTATGTAAAAGTTTGGAAAACTTTTACATAAAATAGGCTTGTGGTATAGTACGTGGCAGGTACATATGGTTCGAGGCGTACCTAACGCCGGAAGCCCTAAAATTACGCCGAAATGCTGCCGAAATTTCAAAAACAGCATTTGGGGTAAAATGGAAATAAAAATAAAAAGTTTAGGGTCGGGTCGGAAACCCGAGTCCCTAACGGAAAATTGAATGAGGAAAACCTAAGGGGTGGTTCGTGAATAGTAACCCGTCCCCTGAAAAACGTAAAACGTGAGTGAAATTGAAAAAAAAAAAAACTGACCCCGAGGGGGGGGCGTTTTTGGAAATGAAATAAAGGTCCGAGTCGGGAACGGAAAATCCGAACCTCGGAGACCTAGGTCGGGAATGTCTAGATGAACGTTTTAAATACTAGTAAAACGTCCATTTGAAGCTCCGAAACGATAGAAAATCACTAAACCGACGTAGGGGTCGGAATAGTGCTTCCCGAGGGTCGGGAAAGTGAAAAATGAAAATAAAATAGAAATGAACTCGGTAATGATTAGAAAAGAGTCAGAAAAGTTCCTGAGAGCCAAAAAAATGCAGTCTGGATCGGGAAAATTTCCATCAGGGGCAAAATTGTAATTTTACCAAAATATAGGGGTAAAATCGTAATTTTGCCAAAATACAGGGGTAAAATCGTAATTTTACAAAAGTTGAGAAAAATGGGAAAAATGATAAATAAAGCCTAAAAAGTTATAAATAGGTTTTATTTAAGCTTTTAAATGAAAAATAAAAACTATAAATGGAAATGAAATTAACAGACAAAGTTTTGTCTGTAGAATCCAAAAATCGACCTACAAGGAGGGCGATCAAAGATCCACGAGAGGAAAAGAGAAGAGACTGATAAGGTAAGTTCAGACATTTACCTGTCTGCAACATATAGCATTATTATTGCTAATTTTAATGTACTAACTATAAGTTAGGTACATATGTGCTACGGGCACTATTATAGAATAGAGAGAGAGACGTAATGTGCTACGGGCACTATTGAGAATGGACGCATTGTTAATTGTGCTTCGGGCACTAGAGCGAGGTTAATGAAACTCACTCCCCTAAAATTAAAATGTGAACCATTCCTAACCACGGGACAATGTGAAGTCACCGGGTTAGAATTTTAAAAAGTCGGTAATGAAACCACTTTCTGGCGTACCAGCCTTCCGTACAGGGAGGTACTATTTGCCTTCGGGGCTATGAGATTAAGGCTGCGGAGGTCAGCACTGATGTACCGCTCCCAGTCATGTACTATTTTGCCTTCGGAGCTATGAGATTAAGGCTGTAGAGGTCAGCACTAATGTACCGCTCCCAGTCATGCGCACTTAAATGGTACTGCCAACCTGAGCTCAAAACCAGAATATAAGCACAGATAATCACCTAAAACTGAAACTATGCCATAAGTGAGCATAAGACAGTTTAGTGAGAGTACTAACATCGCGGTAGATGTACTGTTGTGACACTGTGTTGTGGTCAACCTTACTATTCACGTATGAATAGTGGTCAGAGTTACTATTCATACATGAATAGTGGTCAAAGATACTATTCACGATAAATAGTACTATTCATAGAAATTTTATTTCTTGCATGTTTGAACTTACTGAGCCTGTAGCTCACCATTTTTGCTAATGTTGCAGGTAAGCGACCAGCTCAGTAACTTATTTGACTGGATGCGGACGGGATGGCGCGTGTCAAATGGGATAACTGGGCGAGGGATATGGTCCTGCCAGAGTCTTTCCGCTGAGCGATAAAAAGGGAAAGAAAAAAAAAAAGAAACAGTCTTTTGTAATATTATGTATTTACGAAAGTACTGTAATATGTAAATTACTTTGTACTTGCCAACAAAGTAAATAGTGGGAAATGTTTTACATGATGTTTAAAGAAAAAAAAAATTTTCCCAAAAACGTCATGATTTAAAAAGAGAGAGATAGATAAGCCGGCGACCCATGAGAGTACAATCTGTCGCAGTTAGCGATAAAGCTCAACTGTAATAGCATTGTATGATCTCTATGAGGGGCGGGCCACCACAGTTAGTATCAGAGCGGGTTTACGGTTGGTGAAGTTTAAAATACCAACTGCTGCCACAATTGGTATTAGAGCGGAATTACGATGGATCTAGTTTGGATTACCAACTGCAGTCATAGTTGGTATATCAGAGCAGTGTGACCATATCCTGATTTGACACTTCGCGCATCCTGCACCGCTATCCAAGTAAGTAGTTTACTTAAGTTTAGTTAATTATTTTCTTATGTGAAAATAATTATCTTATAGGTAGCAAGATGACCAGACCTCCATATGTGAGACCACCACTACCACGACCGAGAGGAGTATTACGGGTATGGACACGACCTATTGTGAGGCCGTCTATTGCCCAACGACAGTTAGTTAGACCTCCGGTGCCCGAGAGACCTCCAGCACCAGTACCAGCACCAGCACCAGCACCAGTGCCAGTAGATGTAGTACAGCCACGACCGATAGTTCATCCACCTGTAGTAGTGGACATTCCAGTTGTTGGTGGACGCCAACATATTGGGGTGAGAGTTTCGGCTCGGGCAGTACAGGCATTTCGAGCTAGCAGTCCCCCAATGTTTGATGGTGGATGACAGTCGATGGAGGTGAAGGACTGGCTCCATGCCATCGAGAGGATTATGGTGATATGTGACATCGATCGAGATATGTGGATCCAGCTGGCCGTCAGTAAGTTTCAGGGAGATGCTTGAGTATTTTGGCAGTATTGCGACCAGGAGATTTTATTAGGATTCAGTTGGGCTGAGTTCTGTCAGCGATTGGCTGATCAGTTTCCGCCTAGGGATCCGACACCTGCTCCAGCACCTCCAGATAGACGAAAGGCTGATACACCTGCGTATCCCAGATTTGATGAGGTTAGGGACTACATTCTCCAGACTGAGAGGATGGTCATGTTGTCTGGTGAGACGGTGATGTCTTACGCAGCACGATTTGAGGAGACCATTAGGAGAAGATGTCCGTTGCCCAACCTCACTGAAGCAAACTGTTGTGAGCTGTTTTGGAGAGGTTTACACTTAGAGTTGAGACAGAGGGTGATCAAGTTGTTTCCTCCGACGCTCCAAGAGTTTGTGGTGACGATCAGGATGATCGAGAGGGAGATTCTGATCGAGCATCTGACACAGAGTCGACGAGAGACACTGGGTCAAGATGAGATGTTTGCACGCATCTTCGGACCGAGGAGAATGATGAATGATCATGAGGCTGGACCGTCTAGACCACGAAGAGGTGATGACTCAGGACAGGGAGCATTGCCTAGGGGCGGTGACGATTCAGATGATCCCGATGACGATGAGGATCCAGAAGAATATCCTCTAGTCCCAGACACAGGGGATGCGTGACTAGTAGATATGTATACATGTACATAAGTAGCTTTGAGAGAAAAGCTCTTTTGTATAGACTTGTGGCCAAGATGTATAAATGGCCGATGTATATATAACTGGTGATGATTATGTATGACATATAAATGTTTTGCTATGAATGAAAGGTCAAAATGATTATATGTTGTACGATGATGTGTTACAATGATGTGGCTTTACATTACCCTAAATTTCGTGAATTGATATGATTTTACGAATGTGGTTATGGAAAAGCTAACGGTGAATTATTGTGCCATAATAGGACAACAGGCAAGATGGTGGATTTACGTAATCGACCAGAGGGACGAGAGCGACGTCCTAATGTTATGGAAAGACTGGATCAGATATAAGCTCTGCTAGAAGCTCAGATGCAAGAAAATGCTAATCTGAGGCGACGGGTAAAGGAGCTAGAACAGAGACAAGGCTCTGAGGGTACCCAAGTAGAACGGGAAGCTGAGGTAGATCCGGTTATCCCTCCAGCTGCTGTAAATGAGAGAGTTCCTGAACAGCAACCGGTTTTAAATCTGGAACCCCTTTATGAAAGATTCAGGCATATGAGGCCGCCAGAATTTGAAGGGTCTACAAATCCTCTAGAGGCTGAAGACTGGTTGTCATCCTTGCAAGTGATCATGGAATTCATGAACCTAACCGACCGGGAGAAGGTTGCATGTGCATCTTTTGTGCTGAGAAAAGATGCTCGTTTTTGGTGGGACACTGTACGGATGAGAAGAGACATGTCTACCTTGAGTTGGGCAGAATTTCTGGAGGAATTTAACCAGAAATATTAGGACCCTACATCTCTGAGACAACAACAGAAAGAGTTCTCAGAATTGACTCAAGGAAACATGTCGATGAGCGAAGTTTGCCGAAAGTTCGATCAGTTATCCCGTTTGTGCCCTTATGTAGTCCCTACTGAGAAGGAGAAGATACAGAAAATGATCGGGATGTTCAGGCCAGAAATTGCTGCATTGGTGGATACTGGACAAGTACCGCCTACTTCTGTAGCAGACTGTGTGAGTCGGGCCATCAGAGCTGAGTTCCATGTAGCCCGACAGAAAGAGGAAAGAGAGAAACACTGGGAGGCCAAGAAGAAGGAGAGGGCTTTGGCGAAGTCTACACAAGCTGGTCAATCAAGCAAGCCTAGTCAAAATGCTAAACTATGTCAGGGCAATAATCAAGGATCCCAGCAAAATAAGAGAAAAGACAATTTTTCTAGAAATCACCAGGGTAATAATCGAAACAAAAAGCGAAGAACAGCTGGTAATGCGGAATCCAATGTGCAAAATTGTCCTACATGCGGGAAAAGACATTCTGGGCAATGCAGATTTGGGCCACTTGTTTGTTATGAATGTGGAAAGGAAGGCCATTATGCCAGAAACTGTCCAAATAGGCAGGGTGGACAAGGCACTTCCCAACAACACCAGACACGCCCACAAGCTCATTCCCTTCAGGCCAGAGTTGAAGAGTCACCAGTAAGGCCGCAACGCCAGGAGCGTGTACCACGTGCCGATGCTCGTGTGATGGCCTACAGCAAAGAGGATGCAGAGGCAGGAACATCAAACGTGGTGACAGGTCAGCTTCCTGTCGCTAGTCATGTAGCCTCTGTACTATTCGATTCCGGTGCTACGCATTCTTTTGTTTCCTATGCATTTGCTGACAAGATAGGACTTCCTAAGGACCATATGGGAAGGGTATTTAAGACAGCTTTACCCTCTGGGGAAGTATTGTTGTCCAAGTACTGGCTACCTCATGTACCAGTATATGTGGCAAATAGGGAACTATATGCGGAGTTGATCGTAATGAAGATCATGGATTACGATGTGATTCTAGGCATGGATTTCCTAGGGAAATACCAAGCTACGATCAAGTGCTAAAATCGAAAGATAGTATTCCAACCTGAGGAAGAAGAGAGTTTCGAGTACGTCGACACTTCTCGAAAACCCGGGAAGATGATGATCAGTTCGCTAAGAGTGAGCAAGCTGATAGCCAGTGGTTGTATGGGATATCTGGCATATGTGGTGGACACTACAGAGGAACAGAAGCTTCGACCTGAAGACGTTCCCGTTGTTAATGAATTTCTTGACGTATTTCCGGAAGAGTTACCAGGGATACCTCCAGAGAGAGAAATCTCGTTCAAAATTGAGTTAATGCCTGGAACGGCACCTATTTCCAAAGCACCATACCGCATGGCTCCAGTGGAGTTAAAGGAGCTGTAGGAATAATTAAAGGAGCTTTGGGATAAAGGATTCATCGGGCCGAGTTTTTCTCCATGGGGTGCACCTGTCTTATTCGTCAAGAAAAAGGATGGAACGTTCCGTTTGTGCATTGATTATCGGGAGTTGAATAAGGTTACGATCAAAAATAGGTATCCGTTACCTAGAATTGATGACCTATTCGACCAGTTAAAAGGTGCAGCGGTATTTTCCAAGATTGACTTACGATCAGCATATCACCAGCTGAGAATTAAAGAAAGTGATATTCCTAAGACGGCGTTTAGGACTCGTTATGGTCACTACGAGTTTCTTGTGATGCCATTTGGATTAACAAATGCGCCGGCAGCGTTCATGGATTTAATGAACAGAATTTTTAAAGAGTATTTGGATAAGTTTGTCATTGTATTCATTAATGACATTCTTATATACTCAAAGACTCATAAGGAGCACAAGGAGCATCTGAGGATCGTGCTGAATACGATAAGGAAGCATCAATTGTATGCCAAATTCTCAAAATGTGAGTTTTGGCTGGACAGAGTACATTTCCTCGGACATGTTGTATCCCAGGAAAGTATTGCTGTAGATCCAGCGAAGGTAGAGGCAATTAACCAGTGGCCTGCACCCAAGAGTGTGACGGAAATACGCAGTTTCTTGGGGTTAGCTGGTTATTATCGGCGATTTGTAGAGGGATTTGCGCGATTAGCTGCACCTCTTACTGCTCTTACATGCAAAGAAAGGAAGTACGAGTGGACTATGGAATGCGAAAGAAGCTTCTAGGAGTTAAAGAGGCAACTGACAAGCGCACCAATCCTTACGCTTCCCACTGAAGGGGAGAAGTTTGTGATCTACAGTGATGCATCTAAAATAGGATTGGGAGCAGTCCTGATGCAAGGCGGTAAGGTGATTGCCTATGCTTCCCGTCAATTAAAGGATCATGAAAGGAATTATTCTACGCATGACCTTGAACTTGCTGCAGTAGTGTTCGCACTTAAAATTTGGCGACACTATCTCTATGGAGCTCAATGTCAGATTTTCACTGATCACCAAAGCCTGAAGTATTTCTTCACGCAAAAAGAGCTCAATATGCGACAAAGACGATGGTTGGAACTGGTGAAGGATTATGATTATGAAATCCTATACCATCCAGGGAAGGCCAACCGTGTAGCGGATGCTCTAAGTAGAAAGTCTACCGTATCGTACCAGCTACCGATAAACAGGCTTCCGAAGCCATTGCAGCAAGAGATAAATTCTTTGAACTTGGAGCTGATATCTGGAAGACTAGCTGCACTCCAAGTGGAATCATCGCTATTTGAGGATATAAAGGAAGCTCAGAGGCGAGATCCAACAATGACAAGTTCTCAAGAAGGAATTTCCAAGGATGGAATGATCCTTTATCAAGGAAGGATAAATGTTCCAGCTAATGAGGAACTTAGAAGACGGATCATGTCAGAAGCCCATGAGACACCCTATTCGGTTCATCCCGGAGCTAGTAAGATGTATCAGGACTTAAAGTTACAGTTCTGGTGGAAAGGGATGAAGAACGATATAGCGAAATTCGTGAGCAGATGCATGACCTGTTAGAGAATCAAAGCGGAACATAAACATCCAGCAGGAAGATTGGAACCGTTGGAGATTCCTGAATGGAAATGGGAACACATTACGATGGAAATGGGAAATGGCATTCGTCTCTTCAGAGATCGAAAGAACAAAATGATAGCGTTATTCTAAGCTTCATACATAGATAAAATAATTGATAAATATGCAATGCAAGAGGCAAAGTGTGACAACCGGGAAATTCAGGCAATTCTCGGATGAAAATATACAAATGTATGTATATAACAATTTGTACTATTTAAAGAGTGAAATAAATGTATTTATATCGTTTAGAATATATGAAAATGTTCTAACAATACTGACGAGTAAAAATTCAGTGTTGGAAAAATTCGCTGAATTGAAACGGGTGAAACAATGCCAAAAACGGCATTGAAAACCCTAACCGGGACAATAAAAGACGGAAAACTTCCGAGATTAATTTTGATCAAACGGAAGCAGTTTAAATTGATCCGACTGCACAGGAGACCTCAGGAACACACCGGGACGATTTTAGGAAAATTTCAGCTCAAACCGGTATCGGTCAAAAAGTAGTCGAATTAATATGAATAGTGAAAGTCAAAGTCAACTTTTGCTTTAGCATTTATGACATCATAAATCCATTTAATAAATGGAAAGAAAATGGTGGTTGGTAGCATTAATGGCCATGATTCATTTGCTTTTTGATCTAAAGGCCAAGATTTGGCCAAAAATACACCATTTTAATTTTTGAAAATTATGGAAAGTATTAGTGTTGAAAGGTGGTGAAATCTCATTGGTGGAAAGCCAAATTAATTGGCCTTTTAGTAGCATAAGTCGGCCACTTTTGGAACAAAAAGCCGAGACCAAATTTCAAGCCAAAAACCAAAGAAAAATTTTCTAAGTATCCTTCCATGGTGGAGCCGTGAGCTACCAAGGGAAACCAAGCAATTTCTTCAATAATTCTACACAAAATTGGTGTCAAAACATTCCTTGAAGACAAAGGAAGCAATTGACTAAGGTAACTCCCCTTGCACTTAACTTTTTCTTGGTTTTTCTTCAAGAAAACCGTGGGGTGAATAGTGAAAAAAGATGGAAAATTTTTGGTTGTTTTCCATGATTTGATGCTTGGGTTTTGTTAAGGGTGTAACAAGGAAGAAAACCATGTATTTGGTTTAAAGAAAAACCAATTTTTGGTTGGTTTTCCAAGGCTAAAACCGTGGGTTACCTTAGGTAAACAATGAGAAAGTTTTGTGGTTTAATTGATAACATGCTTTCAAGTTAAATTTTGTGAAGAATAAACCATGAATTTCATTATGGAAAGCTTGAAAAAAATTTTGGTGTGCATTTACATAATGTGGCCATGGGGTTACCTAGGGGTTTGGAAGAAAAATTTGCATGGTTTTATGTGATGTTTGGTTAATTGAAATCATGCATTTTAATATGTAAATGATGAATTTATAATTGAAAGCATGAAACAAAAATGTTGTGCATGTTTTTCATTAAGTGGCCGTGGGTTATATATGGTAAAAACCCTAAGAAATTTGGTTGAAAAATGTAATGAAAATGGGCTTGAAAATGTGTTAAAAAAATGACATTTTAATAGCCTAAAATGTGGTGGAAAATTTGAGAAGTTGGTTCGGTTTGATTGTGGAAAACTGAGACCAAAACTAAGGGTAAAATTGAGAAAAATTTCTGGTGTAATGTGGGTTAAAATGCAAATTGGAATTTTGTGAGCTTTTATGTAAAAGTTTGGAAAACTTTTACATAAAATAGGCTTGTGGTATAGTACGTGGCAGGTACATATGTTTCGAGGCGTACCTAACGCCGGAAGCCCTAAAATTACGCCGAAATGCTGCCGAAATTTCGAAAACAGCATTTGGGGTAAAATGGAAATAAAAATAAAAAGTTTAGGGTCGGGTCGGAAACCCGAGTCCCTAACGGAAAATTGAATGAGGAAAAGCTAAGGGGCGGTTCATGAATAGTAACCCATCCCCTTAAAAACGTAAAACGTGAGTGAAATTGAAAAAAAAAAACGACCCCGAGGGGGGGGCGTTTTTGGAAATGAAATAAAGGTCCGAGTCGAGAACGGAAAATCCGAACCTCGGAGACCTAGGTTGGAAATGTCTAGAGGAACGTTTTAAATACTAGTGAAACGTCCATTTGAAGCTCCGAAACGATAGAAAATCACTAAACCGACGTAGGGGTCGGAATAGTACTTTCCGAGGGTCGGGAAAGTGAAAAATGAAAATAAAATAGAAATGAACCTGGTAATGATTAGAAAAGAGTCAGAAAAGTTCCTGAGAGCCAAAAAAATGCAGTCTGGATCGGGAAAATTTCCGTTAGGGGCAAAATTGTAATTTTGTCAAAATATAGGGGCAAAATCGTAATTTTACAAAAGTTGAGAAAAATGGGGAAAATGATAAATAAAGCCTAAAAAGTTATAAATAGGTTTTATTTAAGCTTTTAAATGAAAAATAAAAGCTATAAATGGAAATGAAATTAACAGACAAAGTTTTGTCTGTAGGATCCAAAAATCGACCTACAAGGAGGGCGATCAAAGATCCACGAGAGGAAAAGAGAAGAGACTGATAAGGTAAGTTCAGACATTTACCTGTCTGCAACATATAGCATTATTATTGCTAATTTTAATGTACTACCTATAAGTTAGGTACATATGTGCTACGGGCACTATTATAGAATAGAGAGAGAGACGTAATGTGCTACGGGCACTATTGAGAATGGACACATTGTTAATTGTGCTTCGGGCACTAGAGCGAGGTTAATGAAACTCACTCCCCTAAAATTAAAATGTGAACCATTCCTAACCACGGGACAATGTGAAGTCACCGGGTTAGAATTTTAAAAAGTCGGTAATGAAACCACTTTCTGGCGTACCAGCCTTCCGTACAGGGAGGTACTATTTGCCTTTGGGGCTATGAGATTAAGGCTGCGGAGGTCAGCACTGATGTACCGCTCCCAGTCATGTACTATTTTGCCTTCGGGGCTATGAGATTAAGGCTGTGGAGGTCAGCACTAATGTACCGCTCCCAGTCATGCGCACTTAAATGGTACTGCCAACCTGAGCTCAAAACCAGAATATAAGCACAGATAATCACCTAAAACTGAAATTATACCATAAGTGAGCATAAGACAGTTTAGTGAGAGTACTAACATCGCGGTAGATGTACTGTTGTGACACTGTGTTGTGGTCAACCTTACTATTCACGTATGAATAGTGATCAAAATTACTATTCACGTATGAATAGTGGTCAAAGGAACTATTCACGATGAATAGTACTATTCATAGAAATTTTATTTCTTGCATGTTTGAACTTACTGAACCTGTAGCTAACCATTTTTGCTAATGTTGCAGGTAAGCGACCAGCTCAGTAACTTATTTGACTGGATGCGGACGGGATGGCGCGTGTCAAATGGGATAACTGGGCGAGGGATATGGTCCTGCCAGAGTCTTTCCGCTGAGCGATAAAAAGGGAAGGAAAAAAAAAAAGAAACAGTCTTTTGTAATATTATGTATTTACGAAAGTACTGTAATATGTAAATTACTTTTTACTTGCCAACAAAGTAAATAGTGGGAAATGTTTTACATGATGTTTAAAGAAAAAAAAATTTTCCCAAAAACGTCATGATTTAAAAAGAGAGAGAAAGATAAGCCGGTGACCCATGAGAGTACAATCTATCGCAGTTAGTGATAAAGCTCAACTGTAATAGTATTGTATGATCTCTATGAGGGGCGGGCCGCCACACAAAGAAAGGTTCGCAACCTTCTATTGCCGGTCTAACTCTTTCATTAGATGACTGTCCCAAGACATCAGAAGAAAGAGAGCGTATGAGTAAGGTCCCTTATGCATCTGCTGTGGGTAGCCTTATGTACGCTATGCTTTGCACTTGCCCGGACATATGTTTTGCAGTAGGTATGGTGAGTCGATATCAAGCGAATCCTGGAACCAAGCACTGGCAAGCAATAAAGCATATATTCAAGTATCTTAAGAGAACGAGGGATTATATGCTGGTGTATTCTGGAGGGGACCTAACACCCGTAGGATACACGGACTCAGACTTCCAGACTTGTAAGGATTCGAGGAAATCGACATCTGGATCAGTGTTTTTACTCGGAGGAGGCGCCATTGTGTGGAGGAGCGTGAAGCAGGGCTGCACAGCTAACTCTACTATGGAGGCTGAGTATGTGGCTGCGGCTGAGGCATCTAAAGAAGCGGTTTGGCTCCACAAGTTCTTTAGAGACCTTGAGGTCATTCCGGGTGTTGACAAGCCTATCACACTTTACTGTGATAATACAGGGGCTATTGCCAACACAAGGGAATCTCGGCACCACAAGAGGACCAAGCACATCGATGGAGATATCTTATTATTAGAGGGCATGTGGAGACAGGACAAGTGGATGTATGTAAGATCGCGTCCGAGGACAACATCGCTGATCCCTTTACTAAGACTTTGGTGGCTAGAAGCTTTGAGAGGCATGTAGAGGCGATGGGGATGTGTAACATGGCACATCTGCTGGCTTAGGGCAAGTGGGAGATTGTTAAGAAATGCACTAAGTATTAGAGACATTTTGATGTATTCATTTTGAACTGGATAATAAAATTATACATAGAGGTTATTCATTACATTGCTATCTGTCCTCGTCTTATTTACATGTTAAAGTAAATGTAAGCAAATATGGCTCACTGACTGCTTGTGTTAAAACTGTTAGAACGTTGCATGCAATGGACTTTTATATGCGAGAAGACAATGTTCTAAAGTTAGCGGTCTAAACTATGGTCTGTAGTCTATGGGGTTAGACCGAGCATCAAACTCATGTTAAGACTATTATGTTGTCTAAAGCCTTGGAGGGGACGGTTTGTCTTGACTGTCTAGAGCTGGACTCCCAAGTAGAGACATAGATATGTTGCTTGGAGGTGACATATTAGACCAGGACTAAAGCGTGATTGATCTACGTAGTCCGCTATGAGTGGATCAATCTGCTTTTGATGTTCATTGTGCAATAACCTTAATCCTGAGTAAATGAACTACTTCATGTATATGACTTGTGCACTTGGATGTTCCAATGGCTAAAGCGTCTCAGAGGTAGTAAGCTTATACACCAGTTTGTTGGGTGCATGACTTGTATACGATGAAGGGTTTGTTTGCAGATATCAGAATCATAGCTCTGAGGAGTTAAAGGTATCCTCTTAAAGGCATTATACTGAATGTGAAAATGGACAAGGCCTTGGGTCGTCTGCTGGGCGGATGACTTCTTATTCACATATGGTGAATAATCATTTTCTTAATTCGGTAGTATAATGGAACTTTAAGATAGCCTGATCAGTAGGATTAAACGGACTTTGACCTAAGGATGATCATGGATATCATATGAGGGTTTTGCATATATGACAAGGTCATTGGATAGTAGCTCGTCACAGGCTTACGTAATACGGTATATAATTGGGAGTTCAGTTTCAGGTTTATAGTGGTGTGACTCTGAAATTAGTGATCATATGATTGAGTTGTTCGGTACAGAATGATGATCATATGGAATCACGGGAGCCCGATTATATATGTCCAATCAGTCCCTCTACTAGCTCCACATAATTCCTTAACGTTTGGCAAATTGATTTGTGTATGCTATTGGCTAGTTTATTGTGCACGGATGGTGATGATACAGGATTAGGATGGTAGACAAGATTCTCTCCGGTTGGATTCAGATTTTGTTTTGGATAATAGAGTACACAATTATTCGAACTCCAAATAAAGTTGCCATGATTTTATTTGAGATTGGATTGGAGTTGTAGAAAATTATCCATGAGAACAAGAATTTAAAACACAACCGTTTTGTGGATTTTGAAATTTGAATTTTGAAATTTGAAATTTGAATTTGAAATTTGAATTTGAAATTCGAATTTGAAATTTGAAATTTGAAATTTGAATTTGAAATTCGAATTTGAGATTTGAAATTTAAATTTTGAATCACAGTCCAAGTAGGATTCGAATTTGTTGTGGAAAATCCACAAGGTTTGAAATTCGAATTTGAGTTGGATTTGGAGAGGATAATCTTGTTAGAATCCTACTTGAATTTTGAATCCAAATCCCAACAAACTATGCACGAAATTTTGATGATAATCCTCAATGGAATTTCGGTTTTTGTGGATAAGATTTAAGGGAAAAATTCAAGTTTCAATCCCAGTTGAATTTGGATTCTCTCCTCCATGAAGAATGACCGAAATTTTGGAGATAATCTCCTAGGAAAATTCGGTTATTTTGGATAAGGTTGAGATAAGATTCAAGCTTGAAAATCCTAGTGGAATTTTTGATTCTCCCTTATCCATAATGGCCGAATTTGTGGAGAAGATTTTCTCCTAGGAAATTTCGGATTTTTGGTTGAAAAAGGGAGATAAAATTCTAGTTAAAATCTTGTTTAGATTTGGAATGGATTTATCCTAAGAAAACTAAATTTTATTGTTGGATTTTCCCATGGAAAAATTCAAATTTTTTGGTTATGGATAAGGGAAAATATCTTTTCCTAGTCCAATTCAAATTCAGAGAATCACCTCATGCAGTTCTATAAATAGAGGTCCTGGCACTCCAGTTCTCTTAGACCATAGACTCTCAAGTGAGTAGGCTTATTGTTGCATAGCTCATCGTGACAATAAAGTTCTCTAGAGATCTGGGTGGTCGGAAGAAGACTAGCAGTGCTAGCATACCGATCGAGGTTCAGAGTGCCCACACACTCAGCCATTCGGGAATTGGAGAATAGTAGAGAAGGCTGGTTGGTTGAAGCCTTCGGTCATTCTCCTCCTGCAGATTGGCGTCCTTGAGGTATGAGTTTTAATTGTTGTTGGTTTATTGTATATGGCATCATGAGATATTTAACGATCTAAAAATTTTTATTGTTCCGTTGCGCCACTCTGATACGTTTTTACCTATTTATTTTCCTACACTTACACAGTCCGCCACTGAAGTAGGCGGTACTGGCCCACTGTCAACTACCACTGCTATCTCTGGCCTAAACATGCCAATCATTTTCTAAATCTTTTCTCTTTCTGTTGGCACCACATATGGACATAACAAAGACAGCTGATCAAATCTCCTGCATACTTCACTCACAGACTGGTTTCTCTATTTTAATTCAGCAAATTCTTTTTATTGATGGTGAAGAGCAGTTGGATCATAATACTTCTGATTAAACTCTTCCAGAAATTCTTCCCATGTCATGTTGGTCACATCTCTCCTCATGCGGACCGTATCCTACCAAAAACGAGCATCCTTTTTCAGCACGAAGGACGCACACAAAATCTTCTCTTGATCATTTAGATTCATGAAATCAAGGATCCTTTGTAGTGAAGAAAGCTACTCCTTTGCCTCGAGTGGGTCAAACTGTGTCGGCTTCATCCAACGGAATCGTTCATACAAAGGTTCCTGATTCACCCTCGGTTGAGGCTACTAAACTTCTGGGACAACTAGCGGCTTTGCTGGTACTGTTTCAGCAGCTTGGGAAGCATTGCCCTCTTTTTGGGCCTGTCTTTGTTGTTCCATAGTGGAAAGTCGTTGTCGTATTTTAGCATTTTCTTTCATTCGGTTTTCGAGGAGAGCTTGTACTTCCTCCAACCTCTCAGCTAATGTAGGGCGTCGAGCTCTTCTGGCACTCATTTTGATCTCTTTCTTCTAATCTTGCAAAATAACCAATCATTAGATTTCCCATAATTAATTTTTGGAATTTTGAGCAGGAATTTTAAACATGTCATTTACTGTAAAGCATACACCACATTTACATATACTGTAACAACATCTGTCTTAGCTTTTCCACACATACATACATATATACATATATTTACACATGTAGTGTATTTATACTCTGCTTAGGGTTCGACTATCCTATTCATCTTGCCCTGTCGGAAATTCTTCAGGGTCTTTATCCTCCTCCTCTAAATCATCACTAGTAGCTGTTCCCTGATTACGAGTTCCATTTCCTCCTTATCGTGATGGACCAGCCTCATGATCATTAGCCATAGGGGGTGGTCCATATAAGCATGTCAGTACCCCTTCTTCATGAGTCTGCTCCCACTGATGCTTTTCCAAGCATTCCCGTACTTGCGCTCTCTAAATCCTGATGGCACTAGCAACAAAATCACATCGAGGGATGGAATGTAGCAGGCTTACTCTACACTTCAACTCTGGGGTGAGTCCCTTCCAAAACATCTCACGAAACTCTTCATCAGAAAAGTTTGGGAGCGAGCATTTTTTAACTGCATTTTCCGCGAACTGCACGGCGTAAGTCAGTACTGTATCCCCAGGTGCCATTTGGAACCTCTCCATCCTCTGTAGAAAATCCCTAACATCTGTTATGCGAGGTAATGTCAGTGGTGCACTTTCCTCCCTAGCTGGAGGAACTGGGGTTGGCTCTAGGCTCCTCTGGGGAAACTACTATCTCATGATCTGATAAAAATCAGCCCAATTAAGCCTCAGTAATGCCTCTTGATCACAGTATTCCCAGTAAACTCAAGCATCTCCTTGAAAAGTACTCACTGCTAGAATAACCCGGTAATCTCTGTCAATATCACATGATCGACAAATCAGCTCCACAGTGTGTAGCCAATCATATACTAGTAGGGACTGGCGCCCTCCATCAAAACTAGGGGGCAAGCAGGCTCTAAATGCCCGTGGAGCTTTGGCCGATACCCTGGACCCAATATGGTCTCGACCACCTACTACTGGTATATCAACTACTATAGATGGGGGATGGTGTACTGGTAGAGGGGTTGGTGCCCTAACAGTGGCTTGTGCCTCTTTGGAACTAGTTGGATTAGTTGGTGCCATGGGTTATACCGTCGGTTGTCAGGGTGGAGGTGGTCTAATTATGGGTCTAGTCCACACCCTAGGAGGACCCTGACCTTGGTATGAATATGGTCGATAATGATGTGGCCTTGTCATCTCACTCCTCCATAAGATGCACTCTATATAATTAAACATGCTACTAATCATAAAATAAAATTAACTTACTTGGATCGACGAACGAGATGCACATCGAGCCTTGAGGGACATGGTCTACTACTCTGATACCAACTGTGGTGCCTTGCCCTGAATTGAGGGTACAGTACTAGCATGGTAGAGCTCTAAAGTCCACTATGATAAACCGTTACCTCAATGGGTTACTGGCATCATACTTGTAACTTATTCTTGTTAAATTACTATTTGTAATTAAAATGATTTTTAATCTGAAAACCGAGGGATTTTTTTTTAAAACTGTTGATGATTGTAAGCTATAAAAATAGAAGCAACATAAAACATAGGATATACTACTATTATACTGGTTGTACATAATTTACATCATGATGTATTTTCAAAATACAACTTAAAATCTGCTCTTAAAACAACACTTTTAATCTGCTCAGCGGAAAACAGTAGCAGGACCATTCCCCTCGCCCAGCCCTGAAGGCAGATGCAATCCCGCCCCTTGTCCATCCCCTGTCTACTGGTGTAAACGTTTCTTACCTACAACATGAATAAACTGGTGAGCGACCGGCTCAGTAAGTTCAAACATACATGCAGGAACATAAATCACACAATCATGAAAAAGCACTATTCATATAAATAGTAACTTTGACTTTTGATCATGAATAATAAAGTTGACTTTGATCGATACTATTCATGTCAACTGGGATCTAAGCTACTTCACACACAGTTAGTACGTTTTATGCTCAATTATGGTAGTTCTGAAGTCTTAAATCTTTATCTGATACTGAATTCTGTTGTTAGGCCCCTGAATTGGTCGTACCGTAGTGCGCGCATAACTGAGAGGGACTCTAGGGAGCGACCCATTGGCCAATCCTCTACAGTCTGAAAATATCAAACTTCCAAACCCGGGATATATCACCAGCAGTTTGGAGTCCTATTATAACTGTAACTGAAATCTGAGAAACCTTCACCTGTATGGGAGGCCGGTACGCCAATACTGATTTAATTACTGAATTTCTGGTGGTTCCTGACCGGTGGCAATTATGCCGCCTCCTGGGTCTGGAACTCTCTGTAATTTATTCTGTAGTTTTCTTAAGATTTTATATCTTATGCTAGTGTGCCTACCGCACCTGACTACTAAATTTCTATCATCTATGACACATAAGCATACTGAGTAAATTCATGCTGTAGACAAATAAGTGTCTGAACTTACCGATATTTTACTAGCAGTTCCTTCCCTAAATCAACCGACTTCCTTAATTCACCTTTTGGTTGCTTTCCTATAGCTGAAATAAATTACGGTTATTTTTACTATTCACTTCATATCTAAAATATAGTAAAAGTATAAAATTTGTAATTGGAACTCTTAATTATTCATTGTAGAGTTCATATTTTTAATTCTGGAATTATTCTGCTGCATGACAAACTATTCTGGGCCTTAATATCACTTTTCTGAACTTTTTGGTCAAAATGACATTTTGCCCCTGACGGGACTATAGACCGGGAAATCCTCGTTTTATTGTTTTATCTGAATTTTCTAATTCCAAAAATCCTAAAATAACATTTTATAGGTCTTTCTAAGCTTTTACAATATTTTCTGCCAAAACGCTCAGGTTACTATTCACCCAACCCTCGGGTGGTACTATTCCAACCCTCAGGGTCGTTTCTCGTTTTTCTAGCCTTTCGAGACCTCAAATGACTATTTTACAAGTTATGTAATCGTCTCTTATTCTCATCTCTAGCTTCGGCTTTTGAGGGGGCTCGAGTTTTCGGTTCCTGACCCTACTTTTACCTCTCGTTTACCAAATTGCCTGTCGGTGGTTCTAAAAATTTCGGCAGCATGTCCGCTGAAATTCTAGGTTCTCGACATTTAGAAAACGCCTCGAAACCATCTATCTTATTCTACCCTGCCAAGTACTATATCACATACCTAATTTTACATAAAAGTTACAAACTTTTTATATAAAATTTCATCACAAAACTTGCTTATTTTTTTAACGGGATTTCAACCCGTTCTTTATCATTTTTAGGCCCGGTTTTATACTCAAATCACACATTTCCATAACTTAACAAAACTTCCCAATTTCCACTAAACTCATACACGGTTTTTCCTCAAAAACCCTAAACAAAAGTTTTTGTTTTATAACTCAAATTTTCCTTATTTGTTTTCTACACCAACACATTCATTTTTCACCCCAAAACCCTAACATAACTCTTCAAAATTTCACACATTATCCCACAGATTTTCCTTGGAAAATCAACCTCAAAATTTTGGTTTCATTTCCATTTTTTTTTTCTTGTTTTCTATACAAAATCAACATCACATCTACCATACACAATCAACATAAAATCTCATTTTTTTCTTCCTTTCTTTCCCACGGTTTTCAATTGAAAAACAACACCAACATTTAGTGTTTTTCAATCTCATTTCATCTATTTCTTTCTTTCCATTTCCACATGATTTTCAACATCAAAAATCAAACAAAACAACATAAAAATTTTATCTTTCCAAACCCTAATAACCCCACGGTTTTGGTGAAGAAAAAAGCCCAAAAACTTGCTTTTCTTACTCATGAACTCACACTTGTTTTAATCATTCACCATTTACACATTTTCAAGCATAAATCAATAAAACAAAAACTGATTTTTCTCACTTCAAATCAGCCCATACCACATGGTTTTTCTTCATGAAAAACAAGAAGAAATGATGCCAAAATGAAGGATTACCTTACTTGCTTGATAACTTGCACTTTGAGATGAATTCTACACTCTTTCTTGAAGTAAACTCGAAGAGTTTTTTTCTGTTTTAGGGGGGGTAAACTCATGGCTGTTTGTGCAGAAAAGAGGCAAAGTTTGGCTGAAAGTTTTCTGTTTTTCTTGGCCAAACCGTGGGCTTTTATGGCTGCAAATTTGAGGGACTTTCTTACAATGTTTTAAGGGCATTTTTGCAAGCTTTTTGTGTAATTTTTGAAATCTTAAAGGGCTGCCTTATAATTAAACAAAATTGGGCAGATTTTTTTCTGTTTTTCCAGCCAAAATCTGCCACCTATAGCCCTAGAAACTTCTTGAAGATTTTGCTAACTTTCTTTGACTTTTTCTAGTTGACTTTGCATCTTAGCCATTGATTTTTCTTGACTTTAAACCCTAGCCCTTGGATTGGAATGTATCCTTATATCTTTTCCAAGGTAAACACTCAATCTTTGACTCCTTATATATATATGGAGTCAAACTTTTGACCAAAAGTCAAACCGAAAATTTTTACACCGAAATCACGAAGACAAGTTCCTAAGGCTATCCGCGCAATCGGTTTTCCTTCTTTCGCTCTGATTTGCCAGAAAGTCAATACTGTAAATATTTCATCTTTTAGTGGTTTACAGTATATTTTCAAAATTTTTGAAACTGAAAAGGCATAATTCGTCGGATTTCGGTTCGGTAAAATTTCTCGTTTCTGAGCACACTCTTGTCTGCACTATCCGAACATTTCTACGCCTTCTAAATAATATCAAAACATATATTTTATAGTTTTTCACATCAAAATCATAGAGTACACGAGCTATATAAAATTTTTAGAAACAGTAAAATTTTGCAATTATGACATTGATTTTATAGCCAATCAGGCCAAGCCTGCAGTGCCAGGCTACACGCCCAGGCTGCAGCCAGCCTTGGGGAGCCCACGGCCACCCTCGGCCGCAAGCTTGATTATGGCCTGCACAGGGGCTGCCACAGCCCATCCTGCTTGATGGCAGAGGCTGCAGCCCCACCAAGGCCCGACGGCCTATCCCGAGGGGTCGTATCTCGATTTTCATGCCATATTCCAATTTACCTATTAGGATCTCCAAAAATTAATTTGAATCCCAATTAAATTGAATTTTTCCACACTATCAAAATTTCAATCTTTAAATTAAATTTAACTTTTGGGAAAAATAAATTATGGTCTTCAATCTTCAATCTCCTCCAAGAATAATTACATAAAATTTCCTAAACCGTTTCCGGTGTGCAAAAAATTCTAACCATAATAATTCTAAGAGAAAAAAATTAAAATCCATGGGAAAATTACATTGTTAATAAACTGCTCCCATGGTTACATAAAAAATTCCTAGATACAATTTTTCTAAATTCTAAGGAACCATAACCGGCATAAACAAGCATGCTTATAATAATTCCAAAAATTGAAATAACCACATACTACATACATAATCCATGATAACTGTGGCGGCCCGCCCCTTGTGGAGATCATACAATACTATTACAGTTGAGCTTTATCGCTAACTGCGATAGATTGTACTCTCATGGGTCGCCGGCTTATCTCTCTCCTCTTTTTAAATCATGACGTTTTTCGGAAAATTTTTTTTTTCTTTAAACATCATATAAAATCTTTTTCCACTATTTACTTTGTTGATAGGTACAAAGTAATATAAATAATACAGTGCTTTTGTAAAATATATATAATTACAAAAGAACTGTTTCTCCCCTTTTTTTTTTTTTTTTTCCTTCACTTTAACGCTCAGCGGGAAGACTCTGGCAGTACCATATCCCTCGCCCAGTTATCCCATTTGACACGCGCCATCCCGTCCGCATCCAGTCAAATAAGCTACTGAGCTGGTCGCTTACCTGCAACATTAGTAAAAATGGTGAGCTACAGGCTCAGTAAGTTCAAACATGCAAGAAATGAAATTTCTATGAATAGTACTATTTATCATGAATAGTACGTGAATAGTAACTTTGACCAGTATTCATACGTGAATAGTAAGTTTGACCATAACACTATATCACACTAATACATCTACCGCGATGTTAGTGCTCTCACTAAACTGTCTTATGCTCAATTATGGCATAGTTTCAGTTTTAGGTCATTATCTTTATTTACGTTCTGGTTTTTGAGTTCAGATTGGCAGTACCATTTAAGTGCGCATGACTGGGAGCGGTACATTAGTGCTGACCTCCACAGCCTTAATCTCATAGCCCCGAAGGCAAAATTTTACATGACTGGGAGCGGTACATCAGTGTTGACCTCCACAGCCTGAGTCTCATAGCCCCGAAGGCAAAAATAGTACCTCCCTGTACGGAAGGCTGGTACGCCAGAAAGTGGTTTCATTACCGACTTTTTAACATTCTAACCCGGTGACTTCACATTGTCCCGTGGTTAGGAATGGTTCACATTTTAATTTTAGGTGAGTGAGTTTCATTAACCTTGCTCTGGTGCCCGAAGCACAATTAACCATGTGTCCCATTCTTATAGTGCCCGTAGCACATTTCGTCTCTCTCTCTATTCTATTATAGTGCCCGTAGCACATATGTACCTAACTTATAGTTAGTACATTAAAGTTAGCACAATATTGCTATATGTTGCAGACAGGTAAATGTCTGAACTTACCTTATCAGACTGTTCTCTTTCTCTCTCTTGGATCTTGAATCGCCTTCCTTGTAGGCCGATTTTGGGATCCTACAGACAAAACTATGTCTGTTAATTTCTTTCCCATTTATAGCTTTTATTTTTCATTAAAAAGCTTAAATAAAACCTATTTATAACTTTTTATGTTTTATTTATTATTTTCACCGTTTTCCCCCAACTTTTGCAAAATTACGATTTTACCCCAATATTTTGGCAAAATTACAGTTTTGCCCCTAACGGAATTTTATTGATCCAGACTGCATTTTTGGCTCTCAGGAACTTTTCTGACTCTTTTCTAATCATTACCGGGTTCGTTTTTATTTTATTTCCACTTTTTGCTTTCCCGGCCCTCGGGAAGCACTATTCCGACCCTTACGTCGGTTTAGCGATTTTCTATTGTTTCGGAGTCTCAAATGGACGTTTCACTAGTATTTAAAACGTTCATCTAGACTTTCCCGACCTAGGTCTCCGAGGCTCGGGTTTTCCGTTCCCGACTCGGACCTTTATTTCATTTCCAAAAACGCCCCCCCTCGGGGTCGGTTTTTCAATCTCACACGCGTTTTTCATTTTTAAGGGGATGGATTACTATTCATGACCCACCCCTTAAATTTTTCTTATTCACTTTTCCGTTAGGGACTCGGGTTTCCGTCCCGGCCCTAACTTTTAATTTAAATTCCTATTTTACCCCGAATGCCGTTTTTGAAATTTCGGCAGCATTTCGGCGTAATTTTAAGGCTTCCGGCGTTAGGTACGCCTCGAACCGTATGTACCTGCCACGTACTATACCACAAGCCTATTTTATGTAAAAGTTTTCCAAACTTTTACATAAAAACCCACAAATTTCCAATTTCACATTATCACCCACATTACAAAATTTTTTTCACATTTTTACCCTTAATTTGGTTTCGGTTTTCACAACCAAACCGAACCAAATTTTGTCAAACTTTCACCACATTTTCGGCCATTCAATGTCATGTTTTTAACACATTTTCAAGCCCATTTTCTTGGCATTTTCAACCAAATTCTTAGGGTTTTTTAAACACTTAAACCCCACGGCCATTGAATTGAAAACATGCACACATTTTTGCTTTCATTCTTTCAATCACAATTCCATCATTTGCATATTAAAATGCATAATTCCAATCAACCAAATACCACATAAAACCAAGCAAAATTTTCTTCCAAACCCATTGTAAACTCACGGCCACTTTATACAATTCATACCAAAAAATTTTTCAACTTTCCACAATGAAATACAAGCTTTATTCTTCACCAAATTAAACTTAGAAAGCATATTAACAATTAACCACAAAGTTTTCTCATTGGTTACCTAAGGTAACCCATGGATTTCCCCTTGAAAAACCAACAAAATTTTGGTTTTTCTTTAATGAATTTGCATGGTTTTCTTACTTATTTCATCCTTAACAAAACCCAACATCAATTCAATGGAAAACAACCAAAAATTTTCCATCTTTCTATCACTATTCACCCACGGATTTTGTGAAGAAAAACCATGAAAAATTCAAGTGCAAGGGAAGTTACCTTGGTCTAATGCTTCCTTTGTCTTCAATAAATACTTTGACACTCTTTTTGTGAAGAAAATTTGAAGAGAAAGCTTGGTTCTCCTTGGTCCTTCACGTAAACACCATGGAAGAAAACTTAGAATTTTTTTCTCTTTGGTTTTGCTTTGAAATTTGGTTTCGGCCCTTATGTCCCAAGGTTGCCGACTTAACCATGCAAGAAAGCCAATTAATTTGGCTCTAAACCAATCAAAATTTGACATCTTTCCATGCCATTTCTTTCCCCATTTTTCAAAAATTAAAAATGGTAATTTTTGGCCAAATCTTGGCCTTTAGATCAAAAGCTAAATGAATCATGGCCTTTCATTCCACCAACCACCATTTTCTTTCATTTATTAATCTAGATTTATGATGTCATAATTACAAAAGTGAAAGTTGACTTTGACTTTCACTATTCACATTAATTCGACTACTTTTTGACCGATACCGATTCGAGCCGAAATTTTCCTGAAATCGTCCCGGCGTGTTCCTGAGGTCTCCTGTGCAGTCGGATCAATTTAATCTGCTTCCGTTTGATCAAAATCAATCCCGGAAGTTTACCGTCTTTTATTGCTCCGGTTAGGGTTTTCAATGCCGGTTTTGCACCGTTTCACCCGTTTCAACTCAGTGAATTTTTCCAACACTGAATTCTTACTCGTCAGTATTGTTAGAACATTTTCACATATTCTAAACAATATAAATACATTTATTTCACTCTTTAAATAGTACAAATTGTTATATACATACAATTGTACATTTTCATCCGAGAATTGCCTGAATTTCCCGGTTGTCATAATAACAACATAAAGGAATCCTAGAATGCCACTCTCTAAGTATCAAATCCACATATAAATAAAAAGACTAAGTAATTGTCTAATTTATGTACATGGCATAGTCTTGAGATGGCTCTGATACCAATTGTAGGAAAATAAATCGGTAAAAACGTATCAGAGTGGCGCAGCGGAACAATAAAAATTTTTCAGATTGTTAAATATGTGACGCCCCGTGCCCTCAGCGCCCCGGACCATCACTGTAAACTCTATTACTTGCTTCTTTAGCTTTTACTTATACTTCCTCTTTAAAACCGATACTTAAACTTGCTAAATTTAATACCATAAATTTAGAGGGATTTTTTTTAATATACGCGTACGTATTTACTATTCACATACGTATACTATTAAAATGCGAAATTTGAAAAACATAAGGATTTCAATTATACATACACACTTATATACTTGTTTATCTGATTAATATTCACCAAACACTATTTAAATATACTATTCATTCATATACTGTTTACTGTTCCAAAATACCAATTAATCTTTACTATTCAAAATACTATTTAGCTGTCACCGTTCAAAATACTATTTACTCATACTGTGCGGAAGAATACTCGCGGTGTATCCATAATCTCATCCTCACATCCACCTCCGCCGCCATCATCGCCCCTTGGTGTTTGCGCTATAATAAGCTTACCTACAGCATGAACACACTCCGTGAGCTTTATGCCCAGTAAGTACAACATGTTAACCGCAAAACATGTTTAAAACATAGCACATACTTAAAATCCTAAGCATGACATATATCACTTAATAAGTCACATACCATTTAAGCATATCACATATCAGCTCACATATCATGTCATAACACTGAATATAAAACTTCACATACTTTATGCGTGACAGAAGCATCATGTACTGTATGCACTCTACTGAAAAAAGAAAGCATAGCGAACTATAACTAATGCATGGTCCGGTTATGTTCATTTATGCTTCAAACTTCTCTTTTCTTTTCTCATCCTCACAATACTATTACAGTTGAGCTTTATCGCTAACTGCGATAGATTGTACTCTCATGGGTCGCCGGCTTATCTCTCTCCTCTTTTTAAATCATGACGTTTTTCGGAAAAATTTTTTTTTTCTTTAAACATCATATAAAATCTTTTTCCACTATTTACTTTGTTGATAGGTACAAAGTAATATAAATAATACAGTGCTTTTGTAAAATATATATAATTACAAAAGAACTGTTTCTCCCCTTTTTTTTTTTTTTCCTTCACTTTAACGCTCAGCGGGAAGACTCTGACAGTACCATATCCCTCGCCCAGTTATCCCATTTGACACGCGCCATCCCGTCCGCATCCAGTCAAATAAGCTACTGAGCTGGTCGCTTACCTGCAACATTAGCAAAAATGGTGAGCTACAGGCTCAGTAAGTTCAAACATGCAAGAAATAAAATTTCTATGAATAGACTATTCATCATGAATAGTACCGTTGACCACTATTCATACGTGAATAGTAACTTTGACCACTATTCATACGTGAATAGTAAGGTTGACCACAACACTGTATCACACTAGTACATCTACCGCGATGTTAGTGCTCTTACTAAACTGTCTTATGCTCAATTATGGCACAGTTTCAGTTTTAGGTAATTATCTTTGATTACGTTCTGGTTTTGAGCTCAGGTTGGCAATACCATTTAAGTGCGCATAACTGGGAGCGGTACATTAGTGCTGACCTCCACAGCCTTATTCTCATAGCCCCGAAGGCAAAATTGTACATGACTGGGAGCGGTACATTAGTGCTGACCTCCACAGCCTTATCTCATAGCCCCGAAGGCAAAAATACCTCCCTATACGGAAGGCTGGTACGCCAGAAAGTGGTTTCATTACCGACTTTTTAACATTCTAACCCGGTGACTTCACATTGTCCCGTGGTTAGGAATGGTTCACATTTTAATTTTAGTTGAGTGAGTTTTATTAACCTCGCTCTAGTGCCCGAAGCACAATTAACCATGTGTCCTATTCTTATAGTGCCCGAAGCACATTACGTCTCTCTCTCTATGCTATAATAGTGCCCGTAGCACATATGTACCTAACTTATAGTTAGTACATTAAAATTAGCAATAATAATGCTATATGTTGCAGACAGGTAAATGTCTAAACTTACCTTATCAGTCTCTTCTCTTTTCCTCTCGTGGATCTTTGATCGCCCTCCTCGTAGGTCGATTTTTTTTGGATCCTACAGACAAAACCTTGTCTGTTAATTTCATTCCCATTTATAGCTTTTATTTTTCATTTAAAAGCTTAAATAAAACCTATTTATAACTTTTTAGGCTTTATTTATCATTTTCCCCATTTTTTCTCAACTTTTGTAAAATTACAATTTTACCCCTGTATTTTGGCAAAATTACGATTTTGCCCCTATATTTTGGCAAAATTACAATTTTGCCCCTGACGGAAATTTTCCCAATCCAGACTGCATTTTTGGCTCTCAGGAACTTTTCTGACTCTTTTCTAATCATTATCGGGTTCGTTTTTATTTTATCTCCATTTTTCACTTTCTCGACCCTCGAGAAGTACTATTCCGACCCTTACGTCGGTTTAGCGATTTTTTATCATTTCGGAGCCTTAAATGAACGTTTCACTAGTATTTAAAACGTTCATCTAGACTTTCCCGACCTAGGTCTCCGAGGCTCGGGTTTTCCGCTCCCGACTCGGACCTTTATTTCATTTCCAAAAACGCCCCCCCTCGGGGTCGGTTTTTCAATTTCGCTCGCGTTTTAAATTTTTAAGGGGACGGGTTACTATTCATGAACCACCCCTTAGGTTTTCCTTATTAAAATTTTCCGTTAGGGACTCGGGTTTCTATCCCGGCCCTAACTTTTTATTTTTAATTCCATTTTACCCCAAATGCTGTTTTCGAAATTTCGGCAGCATTTCGACGTAATTTTAAGGCTTCCGGCGTTAGGTACGCCTCGAACCGTATGTACCTGCCACGTACTATACCACAAGCCTATTTTATGTAAAAGTTTTCCAAACTTTTACATAAAAGCTCACAAAATTCCAATTTCACATTATCACCCACATTACAAAATTTTTTTCACAATTTTGCCCTTAATTTGGTTTCGGTTTTTCACAATCAACCCGAACCAAATTTTTGTCAAACTTTCACCACACTTTAGGCCATTCAATGTTATGTTTTTAACACATTTTCAAGCCCATTTTCTTGGCATTTTCAACCAAATTTCCTAGGGTTATAACCCACGGCCTTTGAATGAAAAACATGCCAATTCTTTTTGTTTCATTCTTTCAATTATAAATTCATCTTTTGCATATTAAAATGCATAATTCCAATCAACCAAATACTACATAAATCAAGCAAAATTTTCTCCTAAACCATTAGGAAACCCCACGGCCACCTTATGAAAATGCATACCAAAATTTTTTTTCAAACTTTCCACAATGAAATACAAGCTTTATTCTTCACCAAATTAAACTTGGAAGCAAGTTAACAATTAAACCATAAATTTTTCTCATAGATTACTCAAGGTAACCCACGGATTTACCCTTGAAAAACCAACAAAATTTTGGTTTTTCTTTAAACAAATTACATGGTTTTCTTCCTTATTTCATCCTTAACATAACCCAACATCAATTCAATGGAAAACAACCAAAAATTTTCCATCTTTTTCTCACTATTCACCCACGGATTTTATGAAGAAAAACCATGAAAAATTAATTGCAAAAAGGGAATTACCTTGGTCTAATGCTTCCTTTGTCTTCTAAGAACACTTTGGCACTCTTTTTGTGAAGAAATTTTGAAGAAAAAGCTTGGTTTCCCTTGGGTCACTCACGGCACACCATGGAAGAAAACTTAACAAAATTTTCTTTGGTTTGTTTGCATGAAATGGGGTCTCGGCTTTTGGCTCCAAAAGTGGCCGACTTATGCCACTAAAAGACCAATTAATTTGGTCATTAGCCAATGAGATTTAGACACCTTTCATCACCATTTCTTTCCACATTTTTCAAAAATTAAAAAGGGTAAATTTTGGCCAAATCTTGGCCTTTAGATCAAAAAGTGGATGAATCATGGCCTTTAATTCCACCAACCACCTTATTTCTTTCATTTATTAATCTTGATTTATGATGTCATAAATGCTAAAGTGAAAGTTGACTTTGACTTTCACTATTCACATTAATTCGACTACTTTTTGACCGATACCGGTTCGAGCTGAAATTTTCCTGAAATCGTCCCGGCGTGTTCCTGAGGTCTCCTGTGCTGTCGGATCAATTTAAATTGCTTCCGTTTGATCAAAATTAATCCCGGAAGTTTTCCGTCTTTTATTGCTCCGGTTAGGGTTTTCAATGCCGGTTTTGCACCGTTTTACCCGTTTCAACTCAGTGAATTTTTCCAACACTGAATTCTTACTTATCAGTATTGTTAGAACATTTTCATATATTCTAAACAATATAAATACATTTATTTCACTCTTTAAATAGTATAAATTGTTATATACATACAATTGTACATTTTTATCCGAGAATTGCCTGAATTTCCCGGTTGTCACATTCACCCCTCCTTATAAAATTTTCGTCCTCGAAAATTAGAACAAATGGGGGTATAAACTCCTCATCTCGTCTTCTAGTTCTCACGTAGCTTCTTCAATGTTGTGATTTTTCCACAAAATCTTCACTAGTGGGATTACCTTATTCCTCAGTACTTTCTCTTCACGAGCTAGTACTCGAATAGGCTGTTCCTCATATGTCAAATCCTCGTAGATTTGAATAGGCTCATGCTTCAACACATGGGACGGATCTGGTATATATTTTCTCAGCATCGACACATGAAATACATTGTGCACTGCCGACAATTCTGAAGGTAGCGCTAATCTGTAAGCGACCTTTCCAATGCGTTTGATAATTTCATAAGGTCCAATATATCTTGGACTTAGTTTCCCCTTCTTACCGAACCGCATAATCCCCTTCATGGGTGATACCTTGAGAAATACGAAGTCTCCTTCATCAAACTCCAAGGATCTTCGCCTCTTGTCCGCATAACTCTTTTGTCGGCTTTGCGCAATTCTCATTTGACACCGAATTCTAGCAACTGCATCGGAAGTCTCTTTTATGAAATCCGTCTTATGCAACTGCTTCTCTCGCAAATCATACCAGTGTAATGGTGATCTGCACTTCCGTCCATACAAAGCCTCGTAAGGTGCCATGCCTATAGAAGCTTGGTAACTATTATTGTACGAGAATTCAATCAATGGTAACTTCTCGTTCCAATTTCCCGTAAAATCCATAACACAAGCTCGAAGCATGTCCTCTAACGTCTGAATTGTCCGCTCCGACTGTCCGTCTGTTTGCGGATGAAAAGCCGTACTGAGTCTCAATTCAGTACCCATGGCCTCTTGCACACACTTCCAAAAATTCGAAGTAAATCGTGCATCTCGATCTGATACAATGGATTTTGGTACTCCATGTAGTCTGACGACATGAGTTACGTACAGCTGAGCAAACTTTTCCAACGAAAAGGTCATCTTGACAGCTATAAACCGTGCCGTCTTGGTCAGTCTATCCACAATAACCCAAATGGCATCATAACCTTCTCGGGTTTTTGGGAGTCCCACTACAAAATCCATCGTAATGTGTTCCCATTTCCATTCAGGAATCTCCAACGGTTCCAATCTTCCTGCTGGATGTTTATGTTCCATTTTGATTCTCTGACAGGTCATGCATTTGCTCACGAATTTCGCTATATCGTTCTTCATCCCTTTCCATCAGAACTGTAACTTCAAGTCCTGATACATCTTACTAGCTCCGGGATGAATCGAATAGGGTGTCTCATGAGCTTCTGACATGATCCGTCTTCTAAGTTCCTCATCAGCTGGAACATTTATCCTTCCTTGATAAAGGATCATTCCATCCTTGGAAATTCCTTCTTGAGAACTTGTCATTGTTGGATCTCGCCTCTGAGCTTCCTTTATATCCTCAAATAGCGATGATTCCACTTGGAGTGCAGCTAGTCTTCTAGATATCAGCTCCAAGTTTAAAGAATTTATTTCTTGCTGCAATGGCTTCGGAAGCCTGTTTATCGGTAGCTGGTGCGATATGGTAGACTTTCTACTTAAAGCATCCGCTACACGGTTGGCCTTCCCTGGATGGTATAGGATATCACAATCATAATCCTTCACCAGTTCCAACCATCGTCTTTGTCGCATATTGAGCTCTTTTTGCGTGAAGAAATACTTCAGGCTTTGGTGATCAGTGAAAATCTGACATTGAGCTCCATAGAGATAGTGTCGCCAAATTTTAAGTGCGAACACTACTACAGCAAGTTCAAGGTCATGCGTAGGATAATTCCTTTCATGCTCCTTTAATTGACGGGAAGCATAGGCAATCACCTTGCCGTCTTGCATCAGGACTGCTCCCAATCCTATTTTCGATGCATCACTGTAGATCACAAACTTCTCCCCTTCAGTGGGAAGCGTAAGGATTGGTGCGCTTGTCAGTCGCCTCTTTAACTCCTGGAAGCTTCTTTCGCATTCTGTAGTCCACTCGTACTTCCTTTCTTTGCGTATAAGAGCAGTAAGAGGTGCAGCTAGTCGCGCGAATCCCTCTACAAATCGCCGATAATAACCAGCTAACCCCAAGAAACTGCGTATTTCTGTCACACTCTTGGGCGCAGGCCACTGGTTAATTGCCTCTACCTTTATCGGATCTACAGCAATACCTTCCTGGGATACAACATGTCCGAGGAAATGTACTCTGTCCAGCCAAAACTTGCATTTTGAGAATTTGGCATACAGTTGATGCTTCCTTATCATATTCAGCACGATCCTCAGATGCTTCTTGTGTTCCTCATGAGTCTTCGAGTATATAAGAATGTCATCAATGAATACAATGACAAACTTATCCAGATACTCTTTAAAAATTCTGTTCATCAAATCCATGAACGCTGCCGACACATTTGTTAATCCGAATGGCATCACAAGGAACTCGTAGTGCCCATAACGAGTCCTAAACGCCGTCTTAGGAATATCACTCTCTTTGATTCTCAGCTGGTGATATCCTGATCGTAAGTCGATTTTGGAAAATACCGTTGCGCCTTTTAACTGGTTGAATAGGTCATCAATTCTAGGTAACGGATACCTATTTTTGATCGTAACCTTATTCAACTCCCGGTAATCAATACACAGTCGGAATGTTCCATCCTTTTTCTTGACGAATAACACAGGTGCACCCCATGGAGAAAAACTCGGCCTGATGAATCCCTTATCCAAAAGCTCCTTCAATTGTACCAGCAGCTCCTTTAACTCCACTGGAGCCATACGGTATGGTGGTTTGGAAATAGGTGCTGTTCCAGGCATCAACTCAATTTCAAACGAGATTTCTCTCTCTGGCGGTATCCCTGGTAACTCTTCTGGAAATACGTCAAGAAACTCATTAACAACAGGAACATCTTCAGCTTGAAGCTTCTGTTCCTCTGTAGTATCCACCACATATGCCAGATATCCTATGCAACCACTGGCTATCAGCTTGCTTGCTCTCCGGGAACTGATCATCATCTTCCCGGGTCTTCGAGAAGTATCGACATATTCGAAACTCTCTTCTTCCTCGGGTTGGAATACTATCTTTCGATTTCGGCAGTCGATCGTAGCTTGGTATTTCCCTAGGAAATCCATGCCTAGAATCACATCGTAATCCGTGATCTTCATTACGATCAACTCCGCATATAGTTCCCTATTTGCCACATATACTGGTACATGAGGTAGCCAGTAATTGGACAACAATACTTCCCCAGAGGGTAAAGCTGTCTTAAATACCCTTCCCATATTATCCTTAGGAAGTCCTATCTTGTCAGCAAATGCATAGGAAACAAATGAATGCGTAGCACCGGAATCGAATAGTACAGAGGCTACATGACTAGCGACAGGAAGCTGACCTGTCACCACGTTTGATGTTCCTGCCTCTGCATCCTCTTTACTGTAGGCCATCACACGAGCATCAGCATGTTGCATACGCTCCTGGCATTGCGGCCTCACTGGTGACTCTTCCACTCTGGCTTGAAGGGAATGAGCTTGTGGGCGTGTCTGGTGCGGTTGGGAAGTGCCTTGTCCACCCTGCCTATTTGGACAGTTCCTGGCATAATGGCCTTCCTTTCCACATTCATAGCAAACAAGTGGCCCAAATCTGCATTGCCCAGAATGTCTTTTCCCGCATGTAGGACAATTTTGCACGTTGGATTCCGCATTACCAGCTGTTCTCCGCTGCTGGTTTCGATTATTGCCCTGGCGATTCCCAGAAAAATTCCCTTTTCTCTTATTTTGCTGGGATCCTTGATTGTTGCCCTGGCTTGGTTTAGCATTCTGATTTGGCTTGCTCGATTGGCCAGCTTGTGTAGACTTCGCCAAAGCCCTCTCTTTCTTCTTGGCCTCCCGTGTTTCTCTCTCTCCTCTTTCTGTCGGGCTACATGAAACTCAGCCATGATGGCCCGACTCACACAGTCTGCTACAGAAGTAGGCGGTACCTGACCAGTATCTACCAATGCAGCAATTTCCGGCCTGAACATCCCGATCATTTTTTGTATCTTCTCCCTCTCATAGGGACTACATAGGGACATAAACGGGATAGCTGATCGAACTTTCGGCAGACTTCGCTTACTGACATGTTCCCTTGTGTCAACTCTGAGAATTCTTTCTGTTGCTGTCTTAGAGATGCAGGGTCGTAATATTTCTGGTTAAATTCTTCCAGAAATTCTGCCCAACTCATGGTAGACACGTCTCTTCTCATTCGTACAGTGTCCCACCAAAACCGAGCATCTTTTCTCAGCACAAAAGACGCACATGCAACCTTCTCCCGGTCGGTTAGGTTCATGAATTCCATGATCACTTGTAATGATGACAACCAGTCTTCAGCCTCAAGCGGATTTGTAGACCCTTCAAATTCTGGCGGCCTCATACGCCTGAATCTTTCATAGAGGGGTTCCAGGTTTAATACTGGTTGAGGTTCAGGAACTCTCTCATGTACCGCAACTGGAGGGATAACTGGATCTACCTCAGCTTCTTGTTCTACTTGGGTACCGTCAGAGCCTTGTCTCTGTTCTAGCTCTTCTACCCGTCGCCTCAGATTAGCATTTTCTTGCATCTGAGCTTCTAGCAGAGCTTGTATCTGATCCAGTCTCTCCATAACGTTAGGACGTCGCTCTTGTCCCTCTGGTCGATTACGCAAATCCACCATCTTGCCTATTGTCCTATTATGGCACAATAATTCACCGTTAGTTTTCCATAACCACATTCGTAAAATCATATCAATTCACGAAGTTTAGGGTAATGTAAAGCCACATCATCGTACAACATATAGTCATTTTGATATTTTATTCATAGCAAAACATTTATATGTCATACATAATCATCACCAGTCATATATACATCGGCCATTTTATACATCTTGGCCACAAGTCTATACAAAAGAGCTTTTCTCTAAGCTACTTATGTACATATATACATATCTACTGGTCACGCATTTCCTACGTCTAGGACTAGAGGATATTCTTCCGGATCCTCATCGTCATCGGTATCATCTGAATCGTCACCGTCCCTAGGCAACGCTCCCTGTCCTGAGTCATCGCCTCTTCGCGGTCTAGACGGTCCGGCCTCATGATCATTCATCATTCTCCTCGGTCCGAAGATGCGTGCAAACATCTCATCTTGACCCAGTGTCTCTCGTCGACTCTGCGTCAGATGCTCGATCAGAATCTCTCTCTCGATCGTCCTGATCGTCACCACAAACTCTTGGAGCGTAGGAGGAAATGGCTTGATTACCCTCTGTCTCAACTCCAAAGGTAAACCTTTCCAGAACAGCTCGCAACAGTTTGCTTCAGTGAGGTTGGGTAACGGACATCTTCTCCTGATGGTCTCCTCAAATCGTGCTGCATAAGACATCACCGTCTCACCAGACAGCATGACCATCTTCTCTGTCTGGAGAATGTAGTCCCTGACCTCATCAAATCCGGGATACGCAGGTGTATCAGCCTCTCGTCTCTCTGGAGGTGCTGGAGTAGGTGTTGGATCCCTAGGCGGAAACTAATCAGCCAATCGCTGATAGAACTCAGCCCAACTGAATCCCAATAAAATCTCCTGGTCACAATACTGCCAGAACACTCGAGCGTTTCCCTGAAACATACTGACTACCAGCTGGATCCACATATCTCGATCGATGTCACATATCACCATGATCCTCTCTATGGCATGGAGCCAGTCCTTTGCCTCCATCGATTGTCGTCCACCATCAAACATCGGAGGACTGCTAGCTCTAAATGCCTGTACTGCCCGTGCTGACACTCTCACCCCAATATGTTGGCGTCCACCAACAACTGGAATGTCCACTACCACCGGTGGATGAAGTATCGGTCGTGGCTGTACTATATCTACTGGCGCTGGCGCTGGTACTGATACTGGTACCGGAGGTCTCTCGGGCACCGGGGGTCTGCTTACCGGTCGTTGGGACATAGACGGCCTCACAATAGACCTCGTCCATACCCGTAATACTCCTCTCGGTCGTGGTAGCGGTGGTCTCACATATGGAGGTCTGGTCATCTTGTTACCTATAACATAATTATTTTCATATAAGAAAATAATTAATTGAACTTAAGTAAACTACTTACTTGGATAGCGGTACAGGATGCGCAAAGTGTCAAATCGGGATATGGTCACACTGCTCTGATATACCAACTGTGACAGCCGTTGGTATTCTAACTAAATCAACCGTAATTCCGCTCTGATACCAACTGTGGCAGCAGTTGGTATTCAAAACCAAATCAGTCGCAAACCTTGCTCTGATACCAACTGTGGCAGCAGTTGGTATTCTAGACCACACCAACCGTAAACCCGCTCTGATACAAACTGTGGCGGCAGTTGGTATTATAAACTAAACCAATCTCAGACCTTGCTCTGATACCAACTGTGGCGGCCCGCCCCTCGTAGAGATCATACAATACTATTACAGTTGAGCTTTATCGCTAACTGCGATAGATTGTACTCTCATGGGTCGCCGGCTTATCTCTGTTAGGAAATGCCCTAAGTATTAGAGACATTTTGATGTATTCATTTTGAACTGGATAATAAAATTATACATAGAGGTTATTCATTACATTGCTATCTGTCCTCGTCTTATTTACATGTTAAAGTAAATGTAAGCAAATATGGCTCACTGACTGCTTGTGTTAAAACTGTTAGAACGTTGCATGCAATGGACTTTTGTATGCGAGAAGACAATGTTCTAAAGTTAGCAGTCTAAACTATGGTCTGTAGTCTATGGGGTTAGACCGAGCATCTAACTCATGTTAAGACTATTATGTTGTCTAAAGCCTTGGAGGGGACGGTCTGTCTTGACTGTCTGGAGCTGGACTCCCAAGTAGAGACATGGATATGTTGCTTGGTGGTGACATATTAGACCGGGACTAAAGCGTGATTGATCCACGTAGTCCGCTATGAGTGGATCAATCTGCTTTTGACGTTCATTGTGCAATAACCTTAATCCTGAGTAAATGAACTACTTCATGTATATGACTTGTGTACTTTGATGTTCCAATGGCTAAAGCGTCTCAGAGGTAGTAAGCTTATAGACCGGTTCGTTGGGTGCATGACTTGTATACGATGAAGGGTTTGTTTGCAGATATCGGAATCATAGCTCTGAGGAGTTAAAGGTATCCTCTTAAAGGCATTATACTGAATGTGAAAATGGACAAGGCCTTGGGTCGTCTGCTGGGCGGATGACTTCTTATTCACATATGGTGAATAATCATTTTCTTGATTCGGTAGTATAATGGAACTTTAAGATAGCCTGATCAGTAGGATTAAACGGACTTTAACCTAAGGCTGATCATGGATATCATATGAGGGTTTTGCATATATGACAAGGTCATTGGATGGTAGCTCGTCACAGGCTTACGTAATACGGTATATAATTGGGAGTTCAGTTTCGGGTTTATAGTGGTGTGACTCTGAAATTAGTGATCATATGATTGAGTTGTTCGGTACAGAATGATGATCATATGGAATCACGGGAGCCCGATTATATATATCCAATCAGTCCCTCTACTAGCTCCACATAATTCCTTAACGTTTGGCAAATTGATTTGTGTATGCTATTGGCTAGTTTATTATGCATGGATGGTGATGACACAGGATTAGGATGGTAGATAAGATTCTCTCCGGTTGGATTCAGATTTTGTTTTAGATAATAGAGTACACAATTATTCGAACTCCAAATAAAGTTGCCATGATTTTATTTGAGATTGGATTGGAGTTGTAGAAAATTATCCATGAGGACAAAAATATGAAACACAACCGTTTTGTGGAATTTGAAATTTGAATTTTGAAATTTGAAATTTGAATTTTGAATTTGAAATTTGAATTTGAAATTTGAAATTTGAAATTTGAAATTTGAATTTGAAGTTTGAATTTGAAATTTGAAATTCAAATTTTAAATCACAGTCCAAGTAGGATTCGAATTTGTTGTGGAAAATCCACAAGGTTTGAAATTCGAATTTGAGTTGGATTTTGAGAGGACAATCTTGTTAGAATCCTACTTGAATTTTGAATCCAAATCCCAACAAATAAGGGACGAAATTTTTGAGGATAATCCTCATGAAAATTTCAGATTTTGTGGATGAGATTCAAGGGTAAATTCAAGCTTCAATCCTAGTTGAATTTGGATTCTCTCTACTCCCTAAAAGTGGCCGAAATTTTGGAGCCTTAATCCTAGGAAATTCGGTTATTTTTGGATAAGGTTGAGATGAGATTTAGCTTGAAAAATCCTAGTGGAATTTTGATTCTTCCTTATCCTAAAAGTGGCCGAAATCTTTAGGGAAGATACACCTTGAAATTTTCAGATTTTTTGGTTGAAAAAGGGAGATAAAATTCTAGTTAAAATCTTGTTAAGATTTGGATTGAATCTATCCTAAGAAAACCGAATTTTTAGTGGAGATTCTCCCTTGGAAAAATTCAGATTTTATGGGTTTGGATAAGGGAAAATATCTTTTCCTAATCCAATTCAAATTCAGAGATTCACCTCATGCAGGTCTATAAATAGAGGTCCTGCCACTCCAGTTCTCTTAGACCACAGACTCTCAGGTGAGCAGGCTTATTGTTGCACAGCTCATCGTGACAATAAAGTTCTTTAGAGATCTGGGTGGTCGGAAGAAGACTAGCAGTGCTAGCATACCGATCGAGGTTCAGAGTGCCCACACACTCAGCCATTCGGGAATTGGAGAATAGTAGAGAAGGCTAGTTGGTTGAAGCCTCCGGTCATTCTCCTTCTACATATTGGCGTCCTTGAGGTATGAGTTTTAATTGTTGTTGATTTATTGTATATGGCATCATGAGATATTTAACGATCTAAAAATTTTTTATTGTTCCGCTGCGCCACTCTGATACATTTTTACCGGTTTATTTTCCTACAATTGGTATCAGAGCCATCTCATGACTATGCCATGTACATAAATTAGACAATTACTTAGTCTTTTTATTTATGTATGGATTTGATATTTAGAGAGTGACATTCTAGGGTTCCTTTATGTTGTTATCATGTATTATGTATAAAGTATGTGGTTATTTTAATTTTTTGAATTATTATAAGCATGCTTGTTTATACCGGTTATGGTTCCTTAGAATTTAGAAAAATTGTATCTAGGATTTTTTATGTAACCATGGGAGCAGTTTATTTACACTGTAATTTTTCCCATGGATTTTAATTTTTGTCTCTTAGAATATTTATGGTTAGAATTTTTGTACACCGGAAACGGTTTAGAATTTTTTATGTAATTATTCTTGGAGGAGATTGAAGATTGAAGACCGTAATTTATTTTTTCCAAAAGTTAAATTTGATTTAAAGGTTGAAATTTTGATTGTGTGGAAAATTTCAATTTAATTGGGATTCAAATTAATTTTTGGAGATCCTAATAGGTAAATTGGAATATGGCACGAAAATCGAGACACGACCCCTCGGGATAGGCCGACGGGCCTTGGTGGGGCTGCAGCCCCTGCCCTTGGGCAGGATGGGGCTGCGGCAGCCCCTCTGCAGGCAAACATCACCCACGGCCGCAGGCTTGGCCTGCAGCCGAGGGTGGCGCAGCCTGCCCAAGGCTGGCCGCAGCCTGGGCGTGCAGCCACTGGCTGCAGGCGCTGCCTGCAGCCTGCCGGCTGCTGCGCCCAGCCTGGGCGTGCAGCCTGGCGCTGCAGGCTTGGCCTGCAGCCCGGCAGGGCTGCACAAGGGGCAGCCGTGGGCTGCCAGCCCCTCCGGGGTTGGTGGCTGCCCACGGCGGCTGCCGCCTTCACGGGCGGCGGTGCGGCGATCAAAAATTTGAAAATTTTGATTTTTAAATTTGAGATTTAATTTTAAATCATGTTTAAAAATATGTAATTGAAAATTTGAAATTTTTGAAATTACATATTATTACACATGATGTTTAAAATTGTTTGAAATTTAAATTTGAAATTTAAATTTGAAATTCGAATTTGGAATTTGAATTTGAAATTTAAATTTTTGGGAGATTTAAATTTTAAATAATTCTTGGGATGAGAAATAAATAGAGAGGCTACATAAAGAAGGATACAAGAAGACGGAACAGAATTCAAGACCCAAAGAATGCTTTGGAAGGAATTTTGTAATCTTTATTTTCTTTGTTCTAGGATGGAACCATAGCTTGGTTATTCTGTCAATTATTTTTTCTGTGATATGTCATGGATGTATAAATATGTATTGATGGATGTTTTGTATGCATATTTGATAACATGTCATATAGGATAGGTGAGTGCCACTCATACTATATTGATCATACATAATTTGTCAAAACTTGCATGTTTTTTCAAAATATTGAGTGGGAGAGGGTTTCAAACAAAACCCACGGCCTCCATTGTTGATCCATATGTGAAAGCATGGTAACGCCTCGCGTCAGTTCTGACCTGACCACACCCCTCGGTAGGTGTTTACCGCCGCCGGTATACTAGATTGGATCTCCTATGTGGAAAACGTGTTCGGGTACGATCCTATTCATGACCACCCCTCGGTGGCTTGGTAGGACGTGGATCGGGCTACGTAAACAATGGTTATACACTCAAGACTCGTTTAGTTATTGACCTTCCCTAGAAGCTCTGTTAACTAAACTGGTGGCCAAATAAGCGGTTATTAATATATGTCTTAACCTTGGAGGATTTAAGGTAACATATATTAATTGGACGGGGTCCATGTTCCGGCTATTTGTTCTCATGACCACCCCTCGGTGGCTTGGGGCAATAGGTGCTGAGAATTACCGTTGCAATGCTACATGTTTTTTCAAGTTTCATGTAGGAACATACTTGTATGTTTTTATTTGCTAAATTATCTGTATATTTGCTTGGGCTTTGTAATGATGTCTAGTATAATTTTATTTCAGTTCAAAATGTCACCAACACCCCTCATTTCGATACTTACTAAAAATAAGTTGAATGGCGACAATTATAAAGATTGGAAAAGAAATCTATTAATAGTTCTCAGCTGCGAGAGACACAAGTTCGTACTGGACGAACCATGCCCACCTGGGCCCAAACTTGACACACCACTTGAGGAGGTCCCGGTTGCCTATAATCGTTAGAGAGAATCCAATGAAATAGCTCGATGCTACATCCTTGCTAGCATGACGAGTGCTTTACAAAAGCAGCATGAGACTTATCAAGTTGCTGGGGAGATCATGGAAAATCTGGAGGACATGTTCGGAGGCCAAGAAAAATTGGCTCGACAGTCTGCAATCACCAGCATTATGAACTCCAAGCAAAAGGCGGGTGCTCCGGTGAAGGACCATATGATTACTCTAATGGGATTCTTCGCGGAGGCTGCCGAGAATGGTGCTGAGTTAGACTACAACACCCAGATCGAGATGGTGTTCAAGACTCTGTCTAAAGATTTTGTGGGGTTTAAGGCCGCATACAATCTGGCGACAAAGGAGTTAGGACTTACTGAGCTCATGAAGCAACTACAAGCTTATGAGCGGATGATCAGGGATGAGGATGTGGTCCGACCTAAAGGAGAGGCCAATTTGGCGGAATCTTCCAATCCCTCACGGAAGAGGAAGAGGCCAAATAAGAAGCAAGTGGCTTCCAGTTCTTCTAATCCTCCTGTCTCGGACGGGAAGAAGAAGAAGAAGAACAAGAAGCCAAAGGACCCTAAAAAGTCTAAATGCTTCCACTGTGGGAAGGTAGGTCACTTCAAGAAGGCTTGCCGGGAATTCCTAGCCTCCAAGGGCAAGGAAGGTAAGGAACTTCATTACTTAGAAGCGTGTTTGGTGGAAGAATCGAAAGACACATGGATCATTGATTCGGGCGCCACTAATCATGTTTGTGTTTCTATGCAGGGGTTCGTGGAAACGAGAAGTCTACATGATAGGAGCCTCTCGTTGCGGACTGGAGATGGTAGCTTTGTGGTGGCTGAGGCAGTGGGAGACGTTCATCTTTATTTTGATCAATTTAGGTTTATTTTATTGAAAGACTGTTTTTATGTTCCTAATTTTAGGAGGAACCTTATATCGGTAGCTTGTTTAATAAAGGATTCTTATTCAGTTTCTTTTAGTAAAAGAGTTGATATTCGTAGAAATAAGTCTTTTATCTGTTCTGGATGGATGGATGGAAACCTATATTTGATCAGACCAAAGATGTACTCACTGCTTGACACTGAATTAATTGATAACTCTAAAAGGTTGAAAGTTTCTCACTCTAACAAGGCGTATCTTTGGCATTTAAGACTTGGTCATATTAATCAGGATAGGATTCAAAGATTGGTGAAAGACGGTCCTCTGGAATCTCTAGAGGAGGTACGACTTCCCCAATGTGAGTCTTGTCTAGAGGGTAAGATGACTAAGAGGTCTTTTGGAGCTAAGGGTACAAGGGCACAGGAGCTCTTAGAAATTGTGCACACTGACGTATGTGGCCCCATGAACGTCACAGCACGAGGAGGGTTCGAGTACTATGTCTCTTTCATAGATGATTACTCGAGGTATGGATATGTGTAGCTGATGCACTGCAAGAGCGAAACCTTTGATAAATTCAAAGAGTATCGTGCGGAAGTGGAAAAGCAATTGGATAAATCCATAAAGACACTTCGATCTGATCGAGGTGGCGAATACCTCTCCGATGAATTTTTAGGACATCTTGTAGAGAATGGGATATTATCCCAATTGACTGCACCTGGTACTCCACAACAGAATGGTGTAGCCGAAAGGAGAAACAGGACCTTATTGGATATGGTACGGTCCATGATGAGTTACTCAACGCTGCCATTATCATTTTGGGGACATGCTTTACAAACGGCGTGCTATATTCTGAACCAGGTTCCGAGCAAATCAATCCCTAGAACTCCGTATGAATTGTGGCGTGGCAGGAAGCCCTCCCTTGGACATATGAGAATATGGGGCTGCCTGGCACATGTACTGGATGGGGATGCGAAGAAGTTGGAACCAAGATCAGAATTGTGCATGTTTGTAGGGTATCCAAAGGGAACTAAAGGAGGTCTGTTCTATAACCCGAAAGAACAAAAGGTCATTGTCTCAACCCATGCGACATTCTTGGAGGAAAGTCACATGAATGACTTTAAACCTCGAAGCAAAGTGGTGCTAGAGGAGTTATCGGGTGAAAGAACTGCTCCACAGATTTCGGTCTTGGATGCAAGTCTGAGTTCCAGTGAAAGACCTGCAGACGATCAACAATTTAGGGTGCCTCGTCGTAGTGGGAGGGTTTCTAAGAAACCTAATTTCTTTATGTATGATGCTGAGGTATACCAGGCCGAGGCTCATGAGCATGAGGAAGATCCGGTCACATATGATGAAGCTATAAAGGATGTTGATTCTAGATCTTGGAAACATGCTATGAACAATGAGATGGATTCTATGAAATCCAACTCTGTTTGGGAACTTGTAGATTTTCCGGATGGGATAAAACCCATTGGATGCAAATGGGTCTACAAAAGAAAGAAGGATGCGGAAGGGAGAGTGGAAACTTTCAAAGCTAGACTGGTTGCAAAGGGATACACGCAAAAGGCTGGAATCGATTACGAGGAAACCTTTTCGCCTGTTGCTATGCTGAAGTCTATCCGTATTCTTCTGTCCATTGCTGCGGCTCTCGATTACGAGATCTGGCAAATGGATGTCAAGATGGCATTCTTGAATGGCCATCTTGAAGAGTGTATCTATATGATACAGCCCGAAGGGTTCGTAGCAAAAGGCCAAGATAAGAAAGTCTGCAAGTTGCTTAGATCCATTTATGGATTAAAGCAGGCATCCCACTCATGGAACCAGAGGTTTGATCAAGCGATTAAGACATTTGGTTTTGAGCAGAACGTTGATGAACCTTGTGTTTATAAACGTATTAAGGATGGAAAAGTGGTCTTTCTGATACTCTATGTCGATGATATACTACTCATTGGGAATGATGTAGGGAACTTATCATCGGTCAAGCTTTGGTTACACCAACAGTTTGACATGAAGGACTTGGGAGAAGCTAATTATGTTCTAGGCATTCGTCTCTTCAGAGATCGAAAGAACAAAATGATAGCGTTATCCCAAGCTTCATACATAGATAAAATAATTGACAAATATGCAATGCTAGAGGCAAAGAAAGGCTCACAACCTTCTATTGCCGGTTTAACTCTTTCATTGGATGACTGTCCCAAGACATCGGAAGAAAGAGAGCGTATGAGTAAGGTCCCTTATGCATCCGCTGTGGGTAGCCTTATGTACGCTATGCTTTGCACTCGTCCGGACATATGTTTTGCAGTAGGTATAGTGAGTCGATATCAAGCGAATCCTGGAACCAAGCACTGGCAAGCAGTAAAGCATATACTCAAGTATCTTAAGAGAACGAGGGATTATATGCTAGTGTATTCTGGAGGGGACCTAACACCCGTAGGATACACAGACTCAGACTTCCAGACTTGTAAGGATTCGAGGAAATCGACATCTGGATCAGTGTTTTTACTCGGAGGAGGCGCCATTGTGTGGAGGAGCGTGAAGCAGGGCTGCACAGCTGACTCTACTATGGAGGCTGAGTATGTGGCTGCGGCTGAGGCATCTAAAGAAGTGGTTTGGCTCCGCAAGTTCTTTAGATACCTTGAGGTCATACCGGGTGTTGACAAGCCTATCACACTTTACTGTGATAATACAGGGGCTATTGCCAACACAAGGGAATCTCGGCACCACAAGAGGACCAAGCACATCAATCGGAGGTATCACATTATTAGAGGGCATGTGGAGACAGGACAAGTGGATGTATGTAAGATCGTGTCCGAGGACAACATCGATGATCCCTTTACTAAGACTTTGGTAGCTAGAAGCTTTGAGAGGCATGTAGAGGCGATGGGGATGCGTAACATGGCACATCTGCTGGCTTAGGGCAAGTGGGAGATTGTTAGGAAATGCCCTAAGTATTAGAGACATTTTGATGTATTCATTTTGAACTGGATAATAAAATTATACATAGAGGTTATTCATTACATTGCTATCTGTCCTCGTCTTATTTACATGTTAAAGTAAATGTAAGCAAATATGGCTCACTGACTGCTTGTGTTAAAACTGTTAGAACGTTGCATGCAATGGACTTTTGTATGCGAGAAGACAATGTTCTAAAGTTAGCAGTCTAAACTATGGTCTGTAGTCTATGGGGTTAGACCGAGCATCTAACTCATGTTAAGACTATTATGTTGTCTAAAGCCTTGGAGGGGACGGTCTGTCTTGACTGTCTGGAGCTGGACTCCCAAGTAGAGACATGGATATGTTGCTTGGTGGTGACATATTAGACCGGGACTAAAGCGTGATTGATCCACGTAGTCCGCTATGAGTGGATCAATATGCTTTTGACGTTCATTGTGCAATAACCTTAATCCGGAGTAAATGAACTACTTCATGTATATGACTTGTGTACTTTGATGTTCCAATGGCTAAAGCGTCTCAGAGGTAGTAAGCTTATAGACCGGTTCGTTGGGTGCATGACTTGTATACGATGAAGGGTTTGTTTGCAGATATCGGAATCATAGCTCTGAGGAGTTAAAGGTATCCTCTTAAAGGCATTATACTGAATGTGAAAATGGACAAGGCCTTGGGTCGTCTGCTGGGCGGATGACTTCTTATTCACATATGGTGAATAATCATTTTCTTGATTCGGTAGTATAATGGAACTTTAAGATAGCCTGATCAGTAGGATTAAACGGACTTTGACCTAAGGCTGATCATGGATATCATATGAGGGTTTTGCATATATGACAAGGTCATTGGATGGTAGCTCGTCACAGGCTTACGTAATACGGTATATAATTGGGAGTTCAGTTTCGGGTTTATAGTGGTGTGACTCTGAAATTAGTGATCATATGATTGAGTTGTTCGGTACAGAATGATGATCATATGGAATCACGGGAGCCCGATTATATATGTCCAATCAGTCCCTCTACTAGCTCCACATAATTCCTTAACGTTTGGAAAATTGATTTGTGTATGCTATTGGCTAGTTTATTATGCATGGATGGTGATGACACAGGATTAGGATGGTAGATAAGATTCTCTCCGGTTGGATTCAGATTTTGTTTTGGATAATAGAGTACACAATTATTCGAACTCCAAATAAAGTTGCCATGATTTTATTTGAGATTGGATTGGAGTTGTAGAAAATTATCCATGAGAACAAGAATATGAAACACAACCGTTTTGTGGAATTTGAAATTTGAATTTTGAAATTTGAAATTTGAATTTTGAATTTGAAATTTGAATTTGAAATTTGAATTTGAAATTTGAATTTGAAATTTGAAATTTGAAATTTGAAATTTGAATTTGAAGTTTGAATTTGAAATTTGAAATTCAAATTTTAAATCACAGTCCAAGTAGGATTCGAATTTGTTGTGGAAAATCCACAAGGTTTGAAATTCGAATTTGAGTTGGATTTTGAGAGGATAATCTTGTTAGAATCCTACTTGAATTTTGAATCCAAATCCCAACAAATAAGGGACGAAATTTTTGAGGATAATCCTCATGAAAATTTCGGATTTTGTGGATGAGATTCAAGGGTAAATTCAAGCTTCAATCCTAGTTGAATTTGGATTCTCTCTACTCCCTAAAAGTGGCCGAAATTTTGGAGCCTTAATCCTAGGAAATTCGGTTATTTTTGGATAAGGTTGAGATGAGATTTAGCTTGAAAAATCCTAGTGGAATTTTGATTCTTCCTTATCCTAAAAGTGGCCGAAATCTTTAGGGAAGATACACCTTGAAATTTTCGGATTTTTTGGTTGAAAAAGGGAGATAAAATTCTAGTTAAAATCTTGTTAAGATTTGGATTGAATCTATCCTAAGAAAACCGAATTTTTAGTGGAGATTCTCCTTTGGAAAAATTCGGATTTTATGGGTTTGGATAAGGGAAAATATCTTTTCCTAATCCAATTCAAATTCAGAGATTCACCTCATGCAGGTCTATAAATAGAGGTCCTGCCACTCCAGTTCTCTTAGACCACAGACTCTCAGGTGAGCAGGCTTATTGTTGCACAGCTCATCGTGACAATAAAGTTCTTTAGAGATCTGGGTGGTCGGAAGAAGACTAGCAGTGCTAGCATACCGATCGAGGTTCAGAGTGCCCACACACTCAGCCATTCGGGAATTGGAGAATAGTAGAGAAGGCTAGTTGGTTGAAGCCTCCGGTCATTCTCCTCCTACATATTGGCGTCCTTGAGGTATGAGTTTTAATTGTTGTTGATTTATTGTATATGGCATCATGAGATATTTAACGATCTAAAAATTTTTTATTGTTCCGCTGCGCCACTCTGATACATTTTTACCGGTTTATTTTCCTACAATCTCTCTCTCTTTTTAAATCATGACGTTTTTAGGGAAATTTTTTTTTTCTTTAAACATCATGTAAACATTTCCCACTATTTACTTTGTTGGCAAGTACAAAGTAATTTACATATTACAGTACTTTCGTAAATATATAACATTACAAAAGACTGTTTCTTTTTTTTTTTCTTCTCTTTTTATCGCTTAGCGGAAAGACTCTGGCAGGACCATATCCCTCGCCCAGTTATCCGATTTGACACGCGCCATCCCGTCCGCATCCAGTCAAACAAGCTACTGAGCTGGTCGCTTACCTGCAACATTAGCAAAAATGGTGAGCTACAGGCTCAGTAAGTTCAAACATGCAAGAAATAAAATTTCTATAAATAGTACTATTCATCATGAATAGTATCGTTGACCACTATTCATACGTGAATAGTAACTTTGATCACTATTCATACGTGAATAGTAAGGTTGACCACAACACTGTATCACACTAGTACATCTACCGCGATGTTAGTGCTCTCACTAAACTGTCTTATGCTCAATTATGGCACAGTTTCAGTTTTAGGTAATTATCTTTGATTACGTTCTGGTTTTGAGCTCTGGTTGGCAGTACCATTTAAGTGCGCATGATTGGGAGCGGTACATTAGTGCTGACCTCCACAGCCTTATTCTCATAGCCCCGAAGGTAAAATTGTACATGACTGGGAGCGGTACATCAGTGCTGACCTCCACAGCCTTATCTCATAGCCCCGAAGGCAAAAGTACCTCCCTATACGGAAGGCTGGTACGCCAGAAAGTGGTTTCATTACCGACTTTTTAACATTCTAACCCGGTGACTTCACATTGTCCCGTGGTTAGGAATGGTTCACATTTTAATTTTAGTTGAGTGAGTTTTATTAACCTCGCTCTAGTGCCCGAAGAACAATTAACCATGTGTCCCATTCTTATAGTGCCCGAAGCACATTACGTCTCTCTCTCTACTCTATAATAGTGCCCGTAGCACATATGTACCTAACTTATAGTTAGTACATTAAAGTTAGCACAATATTGCTATATGTTGCAAACAGGTAAATGTCTGAACTTACCTTATCAGTCTCTTCTCTTTTCCTCTCGTGGATCTTTGATCGCCCTCCTCGTAGGTCGATTTTTTTTTGATCCTACAGACAAAACCTTGTCTGTTAATTTCATTCCCATTTGTAGCTTTTATTTTTCATTTAAAAGCTTAAATAAAACCTATTTATAACTTTTTAGGCTTTATTTATCATTTTCCCCATTTGTTCTCAACTTTTGTAAAATTACAATTTTACCCCTGTATTTTGGCAAAATTACGATTTTGCCCCTATATTTTAGCAAAATTACAATTTTGCCCCTGACGGAAATTTTCCCGATCCAGACTGCATTTTTGGCTCTCAAGAACTTTTCTGACTCTTTTCTAATCATTACCGGGTTCGTTTTTATTTTATCTCCATTTTTCACTTTCCCGACCCTCGGGAAGCACTATTCCGACCCTTACGTCGGTTTAGCGATTTTCTATCATTTCGGAGCCTCAAATGAACGTTTCACTAGTATTTAAAACGTTCATCTAGACTTTTCCGACCTAGGCCTCTGAGGCTCGGGTTTTCCGTTCCCGACTCGGACCTTTATTTCATTTCCAAAAACGCCCCTCCCTCGGGGTCGGTTTTTCAATTTCGCTCGCGTTTTAAATTTTTAGGGGGATGGGTTACTATTCACGAACCACCCCTTAGGTTTTCCTTATTAAAATTTTCCGTTAGGGACTCGGGTTTCCGTCCCGGGCCTAACTTTTTATTTTTAATTCCATTTTACCCCAAATGCTATTTTCGAAATTTTGGCAGCATTTCGGCGTAATTTTAAGGCTTCCGGCGTTAGGTACGCCTTGAACCGTATGTACCTGCCACGTACTATACCACAAGCCTATTTTATGTAAAAGTTTTCCAAACTTTTACATAAAAGCTCACAAAATTCCAATTTCACATTATCACCCACATCACAAAATTTTTTTCACAATTTTGCCCTTAATTTGGTTTCGGTTTTTCACAATCAACCCGAACCAAATTTTTGTCAAACTTTCACCACACTTTAGGCCATTCAATGTTATGTTTTTAACACATTTTTAAGCCCATTTTCTTGGCATTTTCAACCAAATTTCCTAGGGTTATAACCCACGGCCTTTGAATGAAAAACATGCCAATTCTTTTTGTTTCATTCTTTCAATTATAAATTCATCTTTTGCATATTAAAATGCATAATTCCAATCAACCAAATACTACATAAATCAAGCAAATTTTTCTCCCAAACCATTAGGTAACCCCACGGCCACCTTATGAAAATGCATACCAAAAATTTTTTTCAAACTTTCCACAATGAAATACAAGCTTTATTCTTCACCAAATTAAACTTGGAAGCAAGTTAACAATTAAACCATAAATTTTTCTCATAGATTACTCAAGGTAACCCACGGATTTACCCTTGAAAAACCAACAAAATTTTGGTTTTTCTTTAAACAAATTACATGGTTTTCTTCCTTATTTCATCCTTAACATAACCCAACATCAATTCAATGGAAAACAACCAAAAATTTTCCATCTTTTTCTCACTATTCACCCACGGATTTTATGAAGAAAAACCATGAAAAATTAAGTGCAAAAAGGGAATTACCTTGGTCTAATGCTTTCTTTGTCTTCTAAGAACACTTTGGCACTCTTTTTGTGAAGAAATTTTGAAGAAAAAGCTTGGTTTCCCTTGGGTCACTTACGGCACACCATGGAAGAAAACTTAACAAAATTTTCTTTGGTTTGTTTGCATGAAATGGGGTCTCAGCTTTTTGCTCCAAAAGTGGCTGACTTATGCCACTAAAAGACCAATTAATTTGGTCATTAGCCAATGAGATTTAGACACCTTTCATCACCATTTCTTTCCACATTTTTCAAAAATTAAAAAGGGTAAATTTTGGCCAAATCTTGGCCTTTAGATCAAAAAGTGGATGAATCATGGCCTTTAATTCCACCAACCACTTTATTTCTTTCATTTATTAATCTTGATTTATGATGTCATAAATGCTAAAGTGAAAATTGACTTTGACTTTCACTATTCACATTAATTCGACTACTTTTTGACCGATACCGGTTCGAGCCGAAATTTTCCTGAAATCATCCCGGCGTGTTCCTGAGGTCTCCTGTGCAGTCAGATCAATTTAAATTGCTTCCGTTTGATCAAAATTAATCCCGGAAGTTTTCCATCTTTTATTGCTCCGGTTAGGGTTTTCAATGCCGGTTTTGCACCGTTTTACCCGTTTCAACTCAGTGAATTTTTCCAACACTGAATTCTTACTTATCAGTATTGTTAGAACATTTTCATATATTCTAAACAATATAAATACATTTATTTCACTCTTTAAATAGTACAAATTGTTATATACATACAATTGTACATTTTTATCCGAGAATTGCCTGAATTTCCCGGTTGTCACATCTAATTGGGCGGTTCACTAATCCTGTAAACGTCTGTCCTTCTTTCCCGGACCTCGGTCATCGAGGGGGCTCGGGTTTCCATCCCGATCACATTTTCGCCTCTCGTTTCCTAAAACACCCCTTTGTGCCGTTTTAGAAATTTCGGCACCATTTCCGTTTAATTTTTGGGTTTCCAGCGTTTAGGAAACGCCTCAAAACCAACTAACATATTCTAACCTGCCACGTACTAAACCAGAGGCCTAATTTTTATGTAAAAGCTACGCTTTTTATGTAAAAATATTCACATTTCCTCACATTCTCTTTTGCGACATTTCATCCCTTTTTCTTACGATTCCTCAAGTCAGTAAACCATAATTAATACATAATTATTTCTAATAATAAATTGAGGAATCAAGGGATCAAAACCACTACCAAAATCGTTCCCGTCGGCGGTCGGGTGAACCGTTCGATCTCGATCGCACAATTTTTGAATCATCGTTCTTCACTTTTGAAACTCCGGTTTGCAAGTCCGATGCCGCGGATGTGTCTGGAACGTCGAAAATAGGCCGACGGGCCATTCTTCAATTTCGGTCTCCGGGTCGCCGTTGACCGGCCGTTGACCGGCGTTGACCGGCCGTTGACGGCGTTGACCACGGCGGCGATGGGAGTGGAGACCACTATCTTGAAGAGCTCGACGAGAGGAACCCATTGGTGGTGTGACGCCCCGTGCCCTAGGCGGCCCGGACCATCACTATAAAACTACTGTTTCTTTACTTTTACCTATACTTTCTTGTAATTGAATATTGCTTACTTAAAATATCTTTAATAGGTTACCCTAATTTTAGAAGAAATTTTTTTTTTTTTAGCACACGTATTTACTATTCATGTACATGTATTATTAAAAGCAGAATTTGAAACATAATAATAATCTTGCAAACATACTTATACTGTTCATTTTGTGGAATAGTATTTTTGAATAGTATCAATCAGCTGCTATTCGAAAATACTATTCAACTATTACTACTCAAAAATATTATGTAAGCATTACTATTCAGAAATACCATTTAACGATTACTATTTAAAAGTACCATCTACTGGTACTGTACTGTTACTGTTCAAAATACTGTTTACTTAAACTGTGCGGAAGTTAAACTCGTATGGTGTCCATAACCTCGCCTCACATCCGCCTCCGCCGCCGTCATTGCCAATCGTGGCTTATGCCATAGGACGCTTACCTACAGCATGAACACACTCCGTGAGCTTTAAGCCCAGTAAGTACAACATGTTAACCGCAAAACATGTTTAAACATAATACATACTTAAAACGCATAAGCATGCAAGATAGTCACATATAACACTTAGCATATACCATATCATCACATATCATGTCATAGCATACAAACTTTATATACCATATGCATACAGATTACTTCATGTAAAAGCATGTATCTTACTGTAGCTAAAAGCATAGCGAACTAATGCGGATAGTGAACTATGCATGATCCGGTTATGTTCAGTTATGCTTTAGCACTCTTTCCTTTCTCTTGTCTATTTAGGGCCCATGTGTCAGTACCGTGTGCGCGCAGACCAACGGTAACGCCCGAGGTCAACTAATGCCGAAGAGCCATCAACTGATGCTCAACTTTTGGCCTTAACTTTCTTTAACTGGAAACCCCTTCAATTGAAGGAGCCGGTACGACACACCTATTTATTTCCATCTTGTTTAACTGTTTTAGCCATATGCTTCTCTAAGCTATCCCCAATCCTATACGGTAGGGATCTATGGCTTCTAACTTGTTCTTTCATCAATCTACTCGATTGTGAAACTATATGCTCTTATGTATGCTGTGCAACATCGTGTGCATGTAAGGCATACTTAACATACTGTAAAACCATCATTTTAACATCATTTTATTCATGCTGCAGGCGGAGTTATACTTACTTAATTACAAGCACTTGTATTCGCACCTTTAGAAATTTGCAGGTTACTACCTGTCATTAATAACATCTCTCGTTAATACCTTCTCTAAGTCACCAATACTGTTAGTGACTAATGTAGATAATTACTTGATACCGATTGCCGTCGGCACTACTTACTCTCTATCTCAAGAGTTAACTTATTCGTATATGGTTAATTAACTTATGGCCCCATAAATTAACTACCACGTCCTTAGGCTACTTTTGCCTATACTCGTCTTTCATGTGGTACCGGGGTCCCTCGGTACCCTATTGGCCTATCTGGGAATTTGGTGTCTAATTTCCGTCACGTTTGATTAACTGTCTTCTTGACAGTTAAATCAACATTCCTCACAATGTTGCTCTGAACACGGTACTTGACTGATTTACCGATCAGTCAACTGACCGGTTACCTCACGTTTTGGCAACTAGGTAGCCTATCAGGCTACTATGTGTAGGCTTGGTATAGTAACCGTTCGGGTTACTTGGCTTGTTTGGGTGTGGTAGCCTGTCGGGCTACCTTGCATTATGGTGTCGTAGCCGACTAGGCTACCTCTACCATATCTTACTAAAAACGTCCCTTGTTCTTTGTGAAATTCCTTTGAAAACTTTGTTCAAATCTAGAAATTCTTACAAAAGGATTTTTCATTTTGAAAGGGGTATGGTGTCCCCACATTTTTTTGAAAGCAAAGTGTTTGAAATGGTTTGAAAGGGGTATGGTGTCCCCACATTTTTGAAAACGAGTCTCACCTCGCCCCGTTGGAGGATGAGGGTGTTTTTGTTGAAATCATTTCTAAGTCATTTAAAGGGAACACATTGTAAATGTGCTAAAAAATGTGGTGTTGGACCACTTTTGAAAATAATTTGAAACTTGTTCGAAATGACTTTGTTTGAGAAATCGGTGTCCATGAAACTTTTCGTCCTCGACAAAATGAACAATTCTTGTGTTCATTTCGGAGCCTAATTCTAACTCTAACTGCTCCTAAATTCATCAAACCCATGGCCTTTGCGCCCAGTTTTTATAAAAGTTCCAGTTTTACGCACTTTTGAAAACAGGTCTGTTTGGGGCCCGAAACGGCCGAATTTTTGAAACCCACGCAAGTCAGATTCAAGATTTCGTCGAGATCTAAAACTTTTGTGTTTTGACCAAATTCTGGTTCGGCCTCTAAAAGGGTCATTTTAATAAAAATCTGAGACTGTTCATTTGGTCCGGATTTGTTACTCCCAGTTTTAGACACCGAACCAAAACTAGCCGAAAAGCCTATCATAGGTTCATTTTTTGCCAATGGCTATTTGACGTAAAAACGACCGTATCAAAATTTCCTTAAAACTTTATGTTTTACCAAATCCCAGATTCGGACCCTAAGTGGGTCAAACTGGCCAAAATCCGTGGCTGATCCTGGGGACAGATTTTGTGTCCAGCCACCCTCTACACACTCATGCACACACATATCTCAAACCACCTGTAAACTAAAGTAAACACAACCACAACCACAAAAACTTTAAAAACTGAAAGCTAAGGGCTCAAATAACTTATTACAACCCATGTGCATAATCAAATACATATAAATCTCCTTTGATCAAAAACTTAAAAACAACTAACCACAAAAGATGGGGGTTTTTCGGTTTATACCTTAGAGTGCTTTGATCCAAGCACAACCGGGCCAAGGGTGGCTGTCAAGGCTCCATAGAAAACAAAGAGGGTTGAGGGATCATTTGCGGTAGAATGAGAACACAAGGAAAACAAAAAGTTTCTCTTAATATCCAGCCAAGATGAAAAATTACACCATAGAAAAATTTCGGTTTTAGGGTCTTACCGAAACTACCTTGGAAGAGTGCACCTCTAACAACTTGTGTGGCCAAGCTTTTGTGTGAAAGTTATGTGAAAATATGGGTGGTTTAGGGGTTGAAGAGGGGTCAGATTTTCTGAAGAGAAAGGGGAGAGAAAGCTGTATTTTTCTTGAGTGTTTTTGTGAGCAAATGGAAAAAGTGAAACCTAAGGGTGGTTGCACCTTTTTATAGGCAACTCAAAGCAACTTTGCTTTACTCTAAGCCCTCTTAATTAAGCCATAATTTAGCTCAATTGGGGGACAAAAATCTGTGCTGCAGCCCTTGAAATTTCGGAGCCATGATGGAGGGTGAAAGGGAGCAAGTTTGCATTAAATGGTCATGGTCCTCTTGTCCTTAAAACCCCATTTTTTTAATCTAAAAACTCCAACACATCCCTTGATTTAAGGGATCACTTTCAGCTGGTTTTGCAGCTGGTTTTGTAGCTGTTTTCCTAACCAAAGGGGGCATGGTTTGGTTGGAGTAAAAGTCCAACCGAATCGGTTCTGTGCAGTCTAGTTTTCTACTACGTTTTTCAGCCCTTTCTCGGCAGTGTTCTAATTTTTATCCAAAAATTGGATTTTCTGAATCTGATTTTTGTACTGACGATTTCTAATTGTTTTATACTGTCTAAGAGCCCATTCTATACCAAATCACTATTTATTCCTATACTGCGGTAGTGTCTACACTGTGTTGTCCTTTCGCACGTAAACCGATGCGTTCCTAAGCGAAATTTCAGACACAGTCTCTCTTGACTAATTCGGACGTTCTGATTTCAATTTTATCAGTCATATGTCCGTCTGAGGTCGTCTAGACCAGTTTTCAGGATCTGTGGGGTCCCACCTCGAAAAACGTGTCAGGTGTCCGTTTGACTAATTTGGGCGTCCTAAGTCTAGATATATCAGTTTTAAGTCAAACTAAGGCCGTCTTGGCCAGTAACTTGACACTGCATCTTGTACTATTCACTATTCACTATTCACTATTCATGGTTCACTGTTCTCTGTTCTAACTGACTAGTCCGAGTGTTCTGACTCCGATTTTGTCAGTCTCTGGGTGAGAAGAGGTCATCCAGACCATTTTCTCAATACTGTACCCTACTAGGGAGATTCTCGTTATTGCGCTCAGACGTTTGGTCCGAGTATTTCAGTGATCTGCTCACTAGTCTTGTGTTAAGAAATGGTCATCCGGACTAGTTTCATGACACTGTGTATCTTATACACTTATACACATAACAGGGTAGACCGGGTTCTCTGTCGGTTACCCCTTTTCACTGTATGAATAGTAATAAACAGTACTGCACCTATTTAGTCTATTCAACTGGAATTTATGCTACATTTATCAACTTAATTACTCATTTCATAGTAATTAGGTTTCACGCATTACGAGAGTCTTCAAATTGGCTCTCTGTTCAGTACACGGCCTTCTACAAGGGTTCTAACACGGGCGTGTATGGCTTGAGCACGGGCGTGTACTAGCTAGGCTTTCTCAACACGACCGTGTCTTGGACCATGCTCACTTACCCGAGTGGTACACGGCCACTTACACAGCCATGTACCTGACCATATAAAACTACACGGCCATGTTAACTCACACGGCCTCTCTCATAAAACAATCCGATCAGTACACGGTTTCTTACACGACCATGTACCTGACCGTGTTCGATGTATTTGGACTAAAAACGCATCAAATTATTCCTTAGCTTCTCATTGAATAATTTACTGAGTTACAAGGATGGGGTGGTCCTTACAACCTACCCCCCTTACAAAATTTTCGTCCTCAAAAATTAGAATAAATTCGGGAAGTCTCTCTTCATGTCCTCTTCCCTTTCCCATGTAGCTTCTTCTATGTTGTGATTCCACCACAGCACTTTCACAAGCGGGATCACTTTATTCCTGAGGACTTTGCTCTCCTTAACTAAAATCTACACTGGTCTTTCCTCATATGTCAGGTCGGCGTGTACTTCAACAGGCTCTTAACTCAGTATGTGGGAACTATCAGGCACGCATTTCTTCAGCATCGAGACGTGGAAAATGTTATGCACGAATGCTAACTCGGGAGGGAGTGCTAACCTGTAGGCTACCTTCCCAATTCTTTCGAGGATCTCGAAGGGTCCTATATATCGAGGGCTGAGCTTCCCTTTCTTCCCAAAGCGCATCACCCCTTTCATGGGTGCTACCTTGAGGAAAATTGAATCTCCTTCCTGAAACTCGAGAGGTCTGCGTCGTTTATCAGCGTAACTCTTTTGACGACTATGAGCTATCTCCAGTCTCTCCCGTATAATCTTCACGTCTTCTGTTGTACTTTTGACGAAGTCCGTGCTAGTGAGCTGTTTCTCTCCAGTCACATGCCAGTGGACCGGAGATCTACATTTCCTTCCATAGAGTGCCTCGTATGGTGCCATTCCGATCGAGGAATGGTAGCTGTTGTTGTATGAGAACTCTATTAGCGGCAGCTTTTGGTCCCAATTCCCCTTGAAGTCTAGGGCACACGCTCTTAACATATCTTCCAACGTTTGTATTGTCCTTTCTGACTGACCGTCGGTTTGAGGGTGGAAAGCTGTGCTGAACTTCAACTTAGTCCCCATTGAAGCTTGGACGCTCTGCCAAAACCTTGAAGTGAAGCTCTGTGGGCGACCCCTCTAGCTTAGGTCGTCCACCTTATCTTGCTTGCTTTCTTTATTCTTTGCTTAGTCTTACTTAGCTTGCTTGTCTCTATAACTTTCTTCTCCTTGGGGTTTAAAAGATTTGTTCTTGAAAAACTAGGAATTTTTTTTTTCTTTCTTTTTAAACTGGACTGGATGAAACTACTGATTCTTGAAAATTGTGTATACATAAATATATACGTACTACTTAATACTTTTTGTTTTTCCAAAATATATTTTTGGAGTCTTGTTACTTTAAAGTACGTAAAAATAGAAACACACTTTTAAGCTTGTTTCACTACTTTACATATTACACTCTTGCCTTGTCTTTATACATATACCTCACTATTACACTTTCTTTCTTTTACACATTTAGTACAGCGGAATTCTGCAAAACGGAACCATAACCCGTCCATGACATCGCTGGGATCTGCCTGTCAGTCCGCTACTCTTGCTTCATACTGCCGGTTGTTTTCCTTTGTTACCTACAGCACGAATAGACTAATGAGCTAAAGCTCAGTAAGTACAAACATACATACAAGTAAATAAGCTGAATACACCACTCTAGGGTTAGTCAACTTAGGACCAATTATTTTCTTTAGTCCTATACTGCTTGTTCTTTCTATTCTATTTCTTTCTTTTCTTTGCTTTACTTTATCTGCTTAATCTTTCACTTGTGGGCCCGTGGTTGGACGTACCTGGTGCGCGCAGACCAATGGAGGATCAGGGGAGCGACCCACCGATCAACCCTAAGGTCATCTCTGGACTACTGACCTTATAGGTAGTAAGTCATGCCATAAACTACCTCATTATTAACGAGGCAGCGCCACACTTCTGGGGTGGAGGCAGGAAGTTAAGCCATAAACTACCTCATTATTAACGAGGCAGCGCCACACTTCTGGGGTGGAGGTGTGGCGGTCCGCCCTTTTTGGAGATCATACAATACTATTACAGTTGAGCTTATCGCTAACTGCGATAGATTGTACTCTCATGGGTAGCCGGCTTATCTCACTCTCTTTTAAAATCATGTCGTTTTTGGGAAATTTTTTTTTTTTTTTTTAAACATCATGTAAAACCTTTCCCACTATTTACTTTGTTGATAAGTACAAAATAATATAAATAATACAGTACTTTTGTACAATATATATATAATTACAAAAGAACTGTTTCCCCTTTTTTTTTCTCTTTATTTTAACGCTCAGCGGGAAGACTCTGGCAGTACCATATCCCTCGCCCAGTTATCCCATTTGACACGCGCCATCCGGTCCGCACCCAGTCAAGCAAGCTACTGAGCTGGTCGCTTACCTGCAACATTAGCAAAAATAGTGAGCTACAGGCTCAGTAAGTTCAAACATGCAAGAAATAAAATTTCTATGAATAGTACTATTCATCATGAATAGTCCGTGACCACTATTCATACATGAATAGTAACTTTGACCACTATTCATACATGAATAGTAAAGTTTGACCACAACACTGTCTCACACTAGTACATCTACCGCGATGTTAGTGCTCTCACTAAACTGTCTTATGCTCAATTATGGCATAGTTTCAGTTTTAGGTCATTATCTTTGCTTATGTTCTGGTTTTGAGCTCAGGTTGGCAGTACCATTTAAGTGCGCATGACTGGGAGCGGTACATTAGTGCTGACCTCCACAGCCTTAATCTCATAGCCCCGAAGGCAAAATTGTACATGACTGGGAGCGGTACATCAGTGCTGACCTCCACAGCCTTATCTCATAGCCCCGAAGGCAAAAGTAGTACCTCCCTGTATGGAAGGCTGGTACGCCAGAAAGTGGTTTCATTACCGACTTTTTAACATTCTAACCCGGTGACTTCATATTGCCCCGTGGTTTGGAATGGTTCACATTTTAATTTTAGGTGAGTGAGTTTTATTAACCTCGCTCTAGTTCCCGAAGCACAATTAACCATGTGTCCCATTCTTATAGTGCCCGTAGCACATTTCGTCTCTCTCTCTATTCTATCATAGTGCCCGTAGCACATATGTACCTAACTTATAGTTAGTACATCAAAGTTAGCACAATATTGCTATTTGTTGCAGACAGGTAAATGTCTGAACTTACCTTATCAGACTGCTCCCTTTCTCTCTCTTGGATCTTGAATCGCCTTCCTTGTAGGTCGATTTTGGGATCCTACAGACAAAACCTTGTCTGTTAATTTCATTTCCATTTATAGCTTTTATTTTTCATTAAAAAGCTTAAATAAAACCAATTTATAACTTTTTAGGTTTTATTTATTAATTTCACCATTTTCCCCCAACTTTTGTAAAATTACGATTTTGCCCCAATATTTTGACAAAATTGCAGTTTTTCCCTTGATGGAATTTTATTGATCCAGACTGCATTTTCGGCTCTCAGGAACTTTTCTGACTCTTTTCTAAACATTACCGGGTTCGTTTCTATTTTATTTCCACTTTTTGCTTTCCCGGCCCTCGGGAAGCACTATTCCGACCCTTACGTCGGTTTTGCGATTTTCTATCGTTTCGGAGCCTCAAATGGACGTTTCACTAGTATTTAAAACGTTCGTCTAGACTTTCCCGACCTAGGTCTCTGAGGCTCGGGTTTTCCATTCCCGACTCGGACTTTTATTTCGTTTCCAAAAACGCCCCCCCCTCGGGGTCGGTTTTTCAATTTCACTCACGTTTTTCATTTTCAAGGGAACGGGTTACTATTCACGACCCACCCCTTAAATTTTCCTTATTCACTTTTCCGTTAGGGACTCGGGTTTCCGTCCCGGCCCTAACTTTTATTTTAAATTCCTATTTTACCCCGAATGCCGTTTTTGAAATTTCGGCAGCATTTCGGCGTAATTTTAAGGCTTCCGGCGTTAGGTACGCCTCGAACCGTATGTACCTGCCACGTACTATACCACAAGCCTATTTTATGTAAAAGTTTTCCAAACTTTTACATAAAAGCCCACAAAATTCCAATTCCACAATATCACCCACATAACAAAATTTTTTCACAATTTTACCCTTAATTTGGTTTCGGTTTTCACAACCAAACCGAACCAAATTTTGTCAAACTTTCACCACACTTTAGGCCATTCAAATGTCACATTTTTAACACATTTTCAAGCCCATTTTCTTTGCATTTTCAACCAAACTTCCTAGGGTTTTTACCCTTGTATAACCCACGGCCAAAGAATGAAAACATGCCAAAAAAATTTTGTTTCATTCTTTCCATTTTAAATTCATCATTTGCATATTGAAATGCATAATTTCAATCAACCAATTATCACATAGAACCATGAAAATTTTTCTTCCAAACTTTAGTAACCCCACGGCCACTTTATGAAATGCATACCAAGAATTTTTTTTCAAGCTTTTCATAATGAAATACAAGCTTTATTCTTCACAAAATTAAACTTAGAAAGCATGTTAACAATTAACCACAAAGTTTTCTCATTGGTTACCTAAGGTAACCCACGGTTTTTCTTTCCACAATTTGCATGGTTTTCTTCCTTATTACACCCTTAACAAAACCCAACATCAATTCAATGGAAAACAACCAAAAATTTTCCATCTTTTTCTCACTATTCACCCACGGATTTCATTGAAAAAAAACCATGAAAAATTCAAGTGCAAGGGAAGTTACCTTGGTCTAATGCTTCCTTTGTCTTCTAGGAACACTTTGCCACTCCTTTTTGTGAAGAAAAGTTGAAGAAAATCTTGGTTCTCCTTTGGTAGCTCACGTAGACACCATGGGAAAAACTTAGTAAATTTTTGTTATGGCTTTTGGCTTGAAAATGAACTTCGGCCACTTTATCACATTTTGCCGACTTAACCATGCAAGAAAGCCAATTAATTTGGCTCTAAACCAATCAAAATTTGACATCTTTCCAAGCCATTTCTTTCCATAATTTTCAAAAATTAAAAAGGGTGAATTTTGGCCAAATCTTGGCCGTTAGATCAAAAGGTGATTAAATCCTAGCCTTTAATGCCACCAACCACCTTATTTCTTTCCTTTAATAATCTTGATTTATGATGTCATAAATGCAAAAGTGAAAGTTGACTTTGACTTTCACTATTCACATTAATTCGACTACTTTTTGACCGATGCCGGTTCGAGCCGAAATTTTCCTGAAATCGTCCCGGCGTGTTCCTGAGGTCTCCTGTGCAGTCGGATCAATTTAATCTGCTTCCGTTTGATCAAAATCAATCCCGGAAGTTTACCGTCTTTTATTGCTCCGGTTAGGGTTTTCAATGCCGATTTTGCACCGTTTCAACTCAGTGAATTTTTCCAACACTGAATTCTTACTCGTCAGTATTGTTAGAACATTTTCATATATTCTAAACAATATAAATACATTTATTTCACTCTTTAAATAGTACAAATTGTTATATACATACAATTGTACATTTTTCATCCGAGAACTGCCTGAATTTCCCGGTTGTCACAGGAGGCTATCTGGGAACCTCACAACTGGGGAGGCCGGTACGCCAACCTTAACTTTTAAGTCTTATTATCTGACTTATCTTATTCCTCTTTTCTGTTTCTGATCTTGCTTACTATTCTCGTGAACATGTTAGTATCATGTCACAAACTGAATAGCTTAAATGTATATATATATAACACAACTCTATGGTAAGTCCATTCGTGAGTAGACAATTAAATGTCTGTACTTACCTTATCAATCTCTTCTCCTTTTCTCTCTAGGATCGTTGATCGCCCTCCTTGTAGGTCGATTTTTGGATCCTACAGACAAACTTTGTCTGTTAATTTCATTTCCATTTATAGCTTTTATTTTTCATTAAAAAAGCTTAAATAGAACCTATTTACAACTTTTTGGGCTTTATTTATCATTTTCCCAATTTTTCCCAACTTTTGCAAAATTACGATTTTGCCCCTATATTTTGGTAAAATTGCAGTTTTGCCCCTGATGGAATTTTATTGATCCAGACTGCATTTTTGGCCCTCAGGAACTTTTCTGACTCTTTTCTAATCATTACCGGGTTCGCTTCTATTTTATTTCCATTTTTCACTTTCCCGACCCTCGGGAAGCACTATTCCGACCCTTACGTCGGTTTAGTGATTTTCTATCGTTTCGGAGCCTTAAATGGACGTTTCACTAGTATTTAAAACGTTCATCTAGACATTCCCGACCTAGGTCTCCGAGGCTCGGATTTTCCGTTCCCGACTCGGACCTTTATTTCATTTCCAAAAACGCCCCCCCCCCGGGGTCGGTTTTCCGTTTCACTCGCATTTTACATTTTTAGGGGACGGGCTACTATTCACGAACCACCCCTTAGGTTTTCCTTATTCAATTTTCTGTTAGGGACTCGGGTTTCCGACCCGACCCTAAACTTTTATTTTTAATTCCTATTTTACCCCGAAAGCCGTTTTCGAAATTTCGGCAGCATTTCGGCGTAATTTTAAGGCTACCGGCGTTAGGTACGCCTCGAACCATATGTACCTGCCACGTACTATACCACAAGCCTATTTTATGTAAAATTTTTCCAAACTTTTACATAAAAGCTCACAAATTTCCAATTTCACATTTTTAACCACATTACAAAATTTTTTCACAATTTTGCCCTTAGTTTTGGTTTCGGTTTTCACCACCAAACCGAACCAAAATTTCTCAAACTTTTCAACCACTTTTTAGGCTATTCAATGCCATTTTTCTAACACTTTTTCAAGCCCATTTCCTTGTACTTTTCAACCAAATTCTTAGGGTTTTTAAGCCTCCCATAACTCACGGCCACATTAAGAAAACACATGCCATCATTTTTGTTTCATGCTTTCAATCAAAATTTCATCATTCACATCATAAAATGCATGATTTCAATTAACCAAACATCATATGAAACATGCAAAATTTTCACCAAAACCCTAAGTATTTCCCACGGCCACTTTAGGTAATGTACAACAAAATTTTTTTTCAAACTTTTCCATAATGAAATTCATGCTTTATTCTTCACCAATTTCAACTTAGAAAGCATGTTAGCAATTAACCACAACTTTTTCTCATTGGTTACCTAAGGTAACCCACGGATTTTCCTTTGAAAAACCAACCAAAATTTGGTTTTTCTTTAAACAATTTACATGGTTTTCTTACTTATTACAACCTCAACAAAACCCTTCATCAACTTAATGAAAAACAACCAAAAATTTTCCATCTTAATTCACCATTCATCCCACGGTTTTCATGAAGAAAAACCAAGAAAATTTTCAATCCAAGGGAAGTTACCTTGTTCACTTTCTTCCTTTGTCTTCAAGTGATGTTTTGCCACACTTTTTGTATAGAAAACTTGAAGAAATAGCTTAGTTCTCCTTTGGTCACTCACGGCTCACCATGGAGAATAACTTAGAAAATTTTCTTTGGTTGTTTGCTTGAAAATTGGCTTCGGCCACTTTATTCCCAAACTTGCCGACTTATGCATGGAAGAAAGCCAATTAATTTGGCCTTTAACCAATCAAATTTCAACACCTTTCCACCTAATTCTTTCCACCTTTTTCAAAAATTAACAATGGTTAATTTTGGCCAAATCTTGGCCTTTAGATCAAAAGCAAATTAAATCATGGCCATTCATCCTACCTAACACCATATTTCTTTCCATTTGGTAAATGGATTTATGATGTCATAAATGCAAAAGTGAAAGTTGACTTTGACTTTCACTATTCACATTAATTCGACTATATTTTGACTGATGCCGGTTCGAGCCGAAATTTTCCTGAAATCGTCCCTGCGTGTTCCTGAGGTCTCCTGTACAGTCGGATCAATTTAAATTGCTTCCATTTGATCAAAATCAATCCCGAAAGTTTACCGTCTTTTTGAGCTCCGGTTAGGGTTTCAATGCCGGTTTTGGCACCGTTTCACCCGTTTCAACTCAGTGAATTTTTCCAACACTGAATTCTTACTCGTCAGTATTGTTAGAACATTTTAATATATTCTAAACAATATAAATACATCTATTTCACTCTTTAAATAGTACAAATTATTATATGCATATATTTGTACTTTTCTTACTGTGCTCTTACTTTGACTTGCCATATTCTTATCTTTATACTGTTCAGATACCGAAACTACTCCTTTTTGAGCGTTTTGGGCCTGAATTCACTTTCTTACTCATATACTTTATTCTCTACTTATTTTTGGAGATTTTAATTTCCTCCAAAACATTTATTTATTTCTATAAACACTATAATTTGTCTAATTACAACCATAGTGTTTCTTTACATTCTTACTTACAGAACTCATAGAAAACCCTAGATTAAATTAGGTCACACCGCTAAAATTCTCTGGTCGTCACAAGCTCCCATCACGATATGAAATTATTGACTTAGGTACACCGTGCAGTCTTACTATCTGGGCCACGTACATTTCTGCTAGCCTCTCCACTGAGTAGCTCAACTTCATGGCTAAGAATCGAGCTGATTTCGTCAGTCGGTCCACAATTACCCAGATGGCGTCGTTTCTACTGGATGTTCTGGGCAGTCCGACCACGAAGTCCATTGTAATTTGTTCCCATTTCCACTTAGGGAGCTCGATTTTCTGCAGTTCTCCTCCAGGTCGTTGATGTTCTACTTTAATTTTTTGACATGTAAGGCACTTTGCGACAAATTCAGCGACATCACCCTTCATCTTAGGCCACCAAAAATGCCTTTCAAGTCTTTGTATAGCTTGTTTGCCCCTGGATGAACTGACTATGGTGTGTCATGGGCTTCTGAAAGGATCCTTTTCCTGAGTTCTTCATCCTTCGGAATGCACACTCTACCTCTAAAATAGAGTATGCCCTCCTTAGAGACTTGGAATTCTGACTTCCGGTCCTCCATTGCCTCCTTCTTGTGCTTGTTCAGGGTTAAATCGAGGTCTTGGCCGGCCTTGATTTCTTCTAGGAGTGTTGATTGGAGGGTCATTTCAGACAACTTCCCTGTTAGAATCTCGATTTCGCCGTTACATAGCTCCTTCTGTAGGGCTTTTGGCAAGGCATTGATAGCCATAAGCGATGAAGAGTACTTCCTACTGAGTGCATCAGCCACCTTGTTGGCTTTCCCTGGGTGATACAGGATCTCGCAGTCGTAATCCTTCACCAATTCTAGCCATCTTCGCTGCTTCATGTTGAGCTCCTTCTGCGTGAAGATGTATTTGAGGCTTTGGTGGTCCGTATAAATCTCACACTTGACGCCATATAGATAATGCCTCCATATTTTCAGTGCAAACATGACCACTGCTAGCTCTAGGTCATGAGTCGGATAATTCGTCTCGTGGTTCTTAAGTTGTCGCGAGGCATAAGCGACTACTTTCCCATTCTGCATCAGTACGGCTCCTAGTCCGGTCTTAGATGCATCACTGTAGATTACAAAATTCCCCTGTCCAGCATCTGGTATAGTCAGGATCGGAGCGCCCGTGAGTCTGTGTTTTAGCTCCTGGAAGCTTTTCTTGCATCTATCCGTCCACTCATACTTCTTCTCCTTCTTAGTGAGTGCTGTGAGTGGTGCGGCTAACTTCGAGAACCCTTCTACGAAACGTCTGTAATAGCCTGCTAGGCCTAGGAAACTGTGGATCTCCGTTATGTTCTTCGGAGTCGACCATTCGCTAACTGCTTCGACTTTCACTAGGTCTACTGATACTCCGTCCTTGGAGGCCACGTGACCAAGAAAATGGACCTTTTCCAGCCAAAACTCGCACTTGGAGAATTTGGCGTATAGCTGATGCTCCTTTAGCTTGAGTAGAATAGCTTTCAGATGCTCCTCGTGTTCCTCCCTTGTCTTAGAATACACAAGTATTTCATCGATAAACTCAATGATAAACTTGTCTAAGAACTCCTTGAACACTCTATTCATCAGATCCATGAAGGCTGCAGGGGCATTCGTTAGTCTGAATGACATAACGAGGAACTCGTAGTGTCCATATCGTGTACGAAAGGCTATCTTGGGTATGTCTGCACCTCTAATCCGTAGTTGGTGATACCCGGAACGTAGGTCGATTTTTGAGAACACTGCAGCGTCTCGGAGCTGGCCAAACAGATCGTCGATTCGTGGCAACGGATACTTGTTCTTTATAGTGACCTTGTTCAGCTCCCTGTAATTGATGCACATCCTTAATGTTCCATCCTTCTTCTTCACGAATAAAACTGGTGCTCCCCACGGTGAACAGCTCTGTCGAATGAAGCCCTTGTCCATTAGATCCTTCAACTGGGCCTGGAGTTCCTTTAACTCTGCCGGTGCCATTCTATATGGGGCCTTGGAGATGGGGGCTGATCCTGGTAACAGCTCGATCTCGAATGATATCTCCCTTTCTGGCGGAAGTCCTGGTAGATCCTCTGGGAATACTTCTATGAATTCTCTGACCATTTGGACATCTTCAGGCCTTATCTCCGCTTTATGGTTGCTATCTACCATGTGTGCTAGGAAACCGACACATCCACTGGATAGAAGTTTGTGAGCCCTTATAACGGATATTATTATCTTCGGCTGCTTTAACGATAGGCCTTTGTAGATAAACTTCTTGTTCCCGTTCAGCTCGAAGGTAACCTCTCGTCTTCGACAGTCTATTATGGCACTGTACTTAGCGAGGAAGTCCATTCCCACGATTACGTCGTAGTCGTACATGTCGATGACGATTAGATCTATACTTAGCTCGTACCCACTGATAACTACTGGTACATGTCTTGCTTAATAGCTAGACAATAAAACTTCCCCGGAGGGAAGGGCAGTTCGGAAAGTTTGGTTCATCTTGTTTATGTTCTGACCTAGTTCTCTAGCAAACTTTGATGACATAAAGGAATGCGTAGCTCCAGAATCAAATAATACTAATGCAGTGGAGTTGGCAACAGAAAGCTGACCTGTCACCACGGTTGAGGTCCCAGCTTCTGCATCCTCCCTTGTAAAGGCATAAATTCTCCCCTGCATCTCTAGAGCTTCCAGTCTACCTTGGGTGATGGGTGTACCTTCAATTCTGGCTTGGGCGGTATGTAGTTGGCCGCTACTGGCACGGGCTTGGCCCTGCTGATTCTGAGGGTTTGAGCGGCATTGCTTAGCGAAGTGGCCTTCCTTACCACAGATGTAGCAGTCGTTAATGCCTAAGCGGCACTCCTCTAGGTGGTTCTTCCCGCACTTCAGGCAAGGAGGGTGCTAACTGCCATTTCCTCCCTGATTATTCTTCTTCTGGGGAAAATTCCTCTGTTGCCCTTGGTTATTCTGGCTTCCTCTCCTCTTGTTGTTATGGGACTGTCAGTTACTCTGACTGTTTCCCATATTCTAACCCTTATGTTGTGAATCGGGGTTCGTCTTCCCCTGTTGGGTCTGGCCAGTGTCTTTTCCTCTCTCTTGGCCTTGAAGATCTGTGCTTTCCTCTCCCTATCTTGGGCCAACCAGTATTCGGCCCTGATGGCTCGACTAACACACTCAGCTACCGTTGTTGGTCCGTGGCTTCCACCACATACTTGGACGGCAATGTCGGTTCTAAACATCTTCAGCATCCTTCTGACCCTTTCCTTTTCGGTTGGCACCAGGTCGGGGCATAGTCGAGCTAGCTGCTCGAACTTGCGGACAGCTTCCATTACAGTCATACTACCTTGGCGTAGATTGTTGAACTCATCTTGTTGTGCTGCTAAGGCTTCATCATTGAAATACATTTCTCTGAACCCCATAATGAAGTCTGCCCAGTTCATTGCATTAATGTCTCTCCTAATAGCCACTGTTTTCCACCACTGTCGTGCTCCTTTCCGTAGGGCAAGGGATGCACATAGTACCTTTTCCCTCTCAGTTAGCCCTACAAGGTCTAGGATGACTTGGATGTCAGTTAGCCAGTCATCTGCCTCGATAGGGTTAGTTGTCCCCTCAAACTCAGGCGCCTTTAGACGTCGAAATCGCTCGTATAAGTCACCATCTCTTGAGACTGGTAAGGGAACATCTGCTGCTGCAGGAGCAACCACAACTGGTGGTGCTGGAGCTGCCTGGACTGATGGGGCTACTGGGTCGGCTTGGGCTGGCACCTCTACGGGTTGTGGTGTATGAGATTGTTGGTTGACTTGCTCCTTGAGCTGAGCAAGCTCTTGTTGTTGGTTCATCATCATCTCCTGCATGGCTGTGAGCCGTGCCATTAACTCATCTTCTCGAGTGGCTTGATTAGTCTGAGCTCTTGTTCTTGTCATTTCTTCTGATGTAACCCTATCACACAACGGGAAAAAGAACTATAAGTTTTGCTTTTATCACACTTTGTACTTGGGAATCGTATCGCATATCGTCTTAATGATTTTATTCAATCATCATGAATATAAGTATACATATTATATCTTTCCTTTCTTTTTCTTTACTGTGATTTTCACTACGATTTGTATCTTAACTTATCGTATTGAAACATCTTCTAAGTGCTAGGACCTATCTCGCACATACTGTCACACTATACTCATGTGTGAAAAAAAACATATCTGAGCCCTTGGACAATGGTGTTGCTTTTCATATATCATAAGAAAGTACATAACTTTGGGTTGTTGGGAGATATACACACTTCTCAAGATATGGTCTCAACAAGTACATTAACTTAGGTCTAGCGAGGAAAGCTACTGCTTCCTTCTATACACATATACATAGCTTAGACAAAACTACCGAGGTAGAGTGCAGTTACTCTGACGTGATCACTGATTCTGGATCGGACATCTCTTCACCGTCACTTTCATCGAGGGGGAATTCGTCTGGATCCTCCTCGTCCTCTGAGTCTGAACTGACCTCATCATCACTAGCGATAATGACTTGAGGTTCCGGCTCATACTCCTCCATCTCCTCGTCATCATTGGAGAAATAAGGGATGTCATCATCATCCTCTGGTTCCTCAAAGCGGTACTCAGCCAATGGTATAGCTGGAATAGGGTCCTCCTCATGAGCGGCAAGATTAGCAGCATTATGTGCCCGCTCGTAGTTCCTAACGTTGACCGCATCGACTTCGGCATACTCTATCTCTTGAAGGAAATGCCTTAAATCTTGATGTGGTGGAGGGTAGGGGACAAGTTCCCTAACGTCCCTGGGTACCCCTCTCCAAACTAGCTCAGCTACTTCTCGAAAAGAGCGGTCGAAGGGAATGTAGGGTAGCATCGCATCCTTAAACCTCTGACAATAATGCGCCATGGTCTCTCCTTCATTGACATCCCACATACCTGAGAGGACGTCGTACCTCCTCTCGTGCATGTCTCTCCATGTGCTGAAATTCCTATTTGGACCATAGAGTTTCTCGAATGCGGGTGGTGCAAACATGGCATGGAGTTCCTAGCAGAAAGTGGCCCAATCTGGCACTGGTTTTCCATCCCTTTGTTGGTCCAGCCACCAAGCCAACGCTGGTCCATCTAACTTGCTGCTTGCTAGCTCCACTTGCAGGTGAGGTAGGGCATGGCAGGTACGAAAGGCTACCTCCACCTGCTGAACCCATCTCAACAGATTGTAAGGCCTATGCTGACCATCGAACATATCTAAGTCCATTTCGGCGAAGGCATCACTTACTGCCCTATCGTCGTCTTGGTGTTGAGGGTCTACCGGTGCAGCCATATCTCCTATTACAATATGGATGTTAACTTATATACTGATACTGAAGGATAATTAAACTAACTTACTTGGACAGATGAGGCAGGCGTTCAACGATGTGAGGTAGGGTGGCAGGAAACCGCTCTGATACCAACTGTGACGCCCCGCGCCCTAGGCGGCCCGGACCATCACTGTAAAACTACTGTTTCTTTACTTTTACTTATACTTTCTTGTAATTGAATATTGCTTACTTAAAATATCTTTAATAGGTTACCCTAATTTTAGAAGAAATTTTTTTTTTTAGCACACGTATTTACTATTCATGTACATGTACTATTAAAAGCAGAATTTGAAACATAATAATAATCTTGCAAACATACTTATACTGTTCATTTTGTGGAATAGTATTTTTGAATAGTATCAATCAGCTGCTATTCGAAAATACTATTCAACTATTACTACTCAAAAATATTGTGTAAGCATTACTATTCAGAAATACCATTTAACGATTACTATTTAAAAGTACCATCTACTGGTACTGTACTGTTACTGTCCAAAATACTGTTTACTTAAACTGTGCGGAAGTTAAACTCGTATGGTGTCCATAACCTCGCCTCACATCCGCCTCCGCCGCCGTCATTGCCCATCGTGGCTTATGCCATAGGACGCTTACCTACAGCATGAACACACTCCGTGAGCTTTAAGCCCAGTAAGTACAACATGTTAACCGCAAAACATGTTTAAACATAATACATACTTAAAACGCATAAGCATGCAAGATAGTCACATATAACACTTAGCATATACCATATCATCACATATCATGTCATAGCATACAAACTTTATATACCATATGCATACAGATTACTTCATGTAAAAGCATGTATCTTACTGTAGCTAAAAGCATAGCGAACTAATGCAGATAGTGAACTATGCATGATCCGGTTATGTTCAGTTATGCTTTAGCACTCTTTCCTTTCTCTTGTCTATTTAGGGCCCATGTGTCAGTACCGTGTGCGCACAGACCAACGGTAACGCCCGAGGTCAACTAATGCCGAAGAGCCATCAACTGATGCTCAACTTTTGGCCTTAACTTTCTTTAACTGGAAACCCCTTCAACTGAAGGAGCCGGTACGGCACACCTATTTATTTCCATCTTGTTTAACTGTTTTAGCCATATGCTTCTCTAAGCTATCCCCAATCCTATACGGTAGGGATCTATGGCTTCTAACTTGTTCTTTCATCAATCTACTCGATTGTGAAACTATATGCTCTTATGTATGCTGTGCAACATCGTGTGCATGTAAGGCATACTTAACATACTGTAAAACCATCATTTTAACATCATTTTATTCATGCTGCAGGCGGAGTTATACTTACTTAATTGCAAGCACTTGTATTCGCACCTTTAGAAATTTGCAGGTTACTACCTGTCATCAATAACATCTCTCGTTAATACCTTCTCTAAGTCACCAATACTGTTAGTGACTAATGTAGATAATTACTTGATACCGATTGCCGTCGGCACTACTTACTCTCTATCTCAAGAGTTAACTTATTCGTATATGGTTAATTAACTTATGGCCCCATAAATTAACTACCACGTCCTTACGCTACTTTTGCCTATACTCGTCTTTCATGTGGTACCGGGGTCCCTCGGTACCCTATTGGCCTATCTGGGAATTTGGTGTCTAATTTCCGTCACGTTTGATTAACTGTCTTCTTGACAGTTAAATCAACATTCCTCACAATGTTGCTCTGAACACGGTGCTTGACTGATTTACCGATCAGTCAACTGACCGGTTACCTTACGTTTTGGCAACTAGGTAGCCTATCAGGCTACTATATGTAGGCTTGGTATAGTAACCGTTCGGGTTACTTGGCTTGTTTGGGTGTGGTAGCCTATCGGGCTACCTTGCATTATGGTGTCGTAGCCGACTAGGCTACCTCTACCATATCTTACTAAAAACGTCCCTTGTTCTTTGTGAAATTCCTTTGAAAACTTTGTTCAAATCTAGAAATTCTTACAAAAGGATTTTTCATTTTGAAAGGGGTATGGTGTCCCCACATTTTTTTGAAAGCAAAGTGTTTGAAATGGTTTGAAAGGGGTATGGTGTCCCCACATTTTTGAAAACGAGTCTCAACTCGCCCCGTTGGAGGATGAGGGTGTTTTTGTTGAAATCATTTCTAAGTCATTTAAAGGGAACACATTGTAAATGTGCTAAAAAATGTGGTGTTGGACCACTTTTGAAAATAATTTGAAACTTGTACGAAATGACTTTGTTTGAGAAATCGGCGTTCATGAAACTTTTCGTCCTCGACAAAATGAACAATTCTTGTGTTCATTTCGGAGCCTAATTCTAACTCTAACGGCTCCTAAATTCATCAAACCCGTGGCCTTTGTGCCCAGTTTTTATAAAAGTTCCAGTTTTACGCACTTTTTAAAACAGGTCTGTTTGGGGCCCGAAACGGCCGAATTTTTGAAACCAACATAAGTCAGTTTCAATGTTTCGTCGAGATCTAAAACTTTTGTGTTTTGACCAAATTCTGGTTCGGCTTCTAAAAGGGTCATTTTAATAAAAATCTGAGACTGTTCATTTGGTCCGGATTTGTTACTCCCAGTTTTGGACACCGAACCAAAACTAGCCAAAAAGCCTATCGTAGGTTTATTTTTTGACAATGGCTATTTGATGTAAAAACGACCGTATCAAAATTTTCTTAAAACTTTATGTTTTACCAAATCCCAGATTCGGACCCTAAGTGGGTCAAACTGGCCAAAATCCGTGGTTGATCCTGGGGACAGATTTTGTGTCCAGCCACCCTCTACACACTCATGCACACACATATCTCAAACCACCTGTAAACTAAAGTAAACACAACCACAACCACAAAAACTTTAAAAACTAAAAGCTAAGGGCTCAAATAACTTATTACAACCCATGTGCATAATCAAATACATATAAATCTCCTTTGATCAAAAACTTAAAAACAACAAACCACAAAAGATGGGGGTTTTTTGGTTTATACCTTAGAGTGCTTTGATCCAAGCACAACCGGGCCAAGGGTGGCTGTCAAGGCTCCATAGAAAACAAAGAGGGTTGAGGGATCATTTGCAGTAGAATGAGAACACAAGGAAAACAAAAAGTTTCTCTTAATATCCAGTCAAGATGAAAAATTACACCATAGAAAAATTTCGGTTTTAGGGTCTTACCGAAACTACCTTGGAAGAGTGCACCTCTAACAACTTGTGTGGCCAAGCTTTTGTGTGAAAGTTATGTGAAAATATGGGTGGTTTAGGGGCTGAAGAGGGGTCGGATTTTCTGAAGAGAAAGGGGAGAGAAAGCTGTATTTTTCTTGAGTGTTTTTGTGAGCAAATGGAAAAAGTGAAACCTAAGGGTGGTTGCACCTTTTTATAGGCAACTCAAAGCAACTTTGCTTAACTCTAAGCCCTCTTAATTAAGCCATAATTTAGCTCAATTGGGGGACAAAAATCTGTGTTGCAGCCCTTGAAATTTCGGAGCCATGATGGAGGGTGAAAGGGAGCAAGTTTGCATTAAATGGTCATGGTCCTCTTGTCCTTAAAACCCCATTTTTTTAATCTAAAAACTCCAACACATCCCTTGATTTAAGGGATCACTTTCAGTTGGTTTTGCAGCTGGTTTTGCAGCTGTTTTCCTAACCAAAGGGGGCATGGTTTGGTTGGAGTAAAAGTCTAACCGAATCGGTTCTGTGCAGTCTAGTTTTCTACTGCGTTTTTTAGCCCTTTCTCGGCAGTGTTCTAATTTTCATCCAAAAATTGGATTTTCTGAATCTGATTTTTGTACTGACGATTTCTAATTGTTTTATACTATCTAAGAGCCCATTCTATACCAAATTACTATTCATTCCTATACTGCGGTAGTGTCTACACTGTGTTGTCCTTTCGCACGCAAACCGAGGCGTTCCTAGGCGAAATTTCAGACACAGTCTCTCTTGACTAATTCGGACGTTCTGATTTCAATTTTATCAGTCATATGTCCATCTGAGGTCGTCTAGACCAGTTTTCAGGATCTGTGGGGTCCCACCTCGAAAAACGTGTCAGGTGTCCGTTTGACTAATTTGGGCGTCCTGAGTCTAGATATATCAGTTTTAAGTCAAACTAAGGCCGTCTTGGCCAGTAACTTGACACTGCATCTTGTACTATTCACTATTCACTATTCATGGTTCACTGTTCTCTGTTCTAACTGACTAGTCCGAGTGTTCTGACTCCGATTTTGTCAGTCTCTGGGTGAGAAGAGGTCATCCAGACCATTTTCTCGATACTGTACCCTACTAGGGAGATTCTCGTTATTGCGCTCAGACGTTTGGTCCGAGTATTTCAGTGATCTGCTCACCAGTCTTGTGTTAGGAAATGGTCATCTGGACTAGTTTCATGACACTGTGTATCTTATACACTTACACACATAACAGGGTAGACCGGGTTCTCTGTCGGTTACCCCTTTTCACTGTATGAATAGTAATAAACAGTATTGCACCTGTTTAGTCTATTCAACTGGAATTTATGCTACATTTATCAACTTAATTACTCATTTCATAGTAATTAGGTTTCACGCATTACGAGAGTCTTCAAATTGGCTCTCTGTTCAGTACACGGCCTTCTACAAGGGTTCTAACACGGGTGTGTATGGCTTGAGCACGGGCGTGTACTAGCTAGGCTTTCTCAACACGACCGTGTCTTGGACCATGCTCACTTACCCGAGTGGTACACGGCCACTTACACAGCCGTGTACCTGACCATATAAAACTACACGGCCATGTTAACTCACACGGCCTCTCTCATAAAACAATCCGATCAGTACACGGTTTCTTACACGACCATGTACCGGACCATGTTCGATGTATTTGGACTAAAAATGCATCAAATTATTCCTTACCTTCTCGTTGAATAATTTACTGAGTTACAAGGACGGGGTGGTCCTTACAGGTGGTGTCAATTTCACCAATCGAGGCTCCTATCACCGGAAATCGGCCCTTGAAAAGTCGGCGACGGCGACGGTGTTGGATCTTCATTTTCCGGTGTTGTTGCCCAAAATTGATTTGGGGCTTTTGATCTATGTGTTGTTCTAAGCATTTTGACACCGACCTTGCAACTCAACTCTACCGGAATAGCGAGATTCGACGGTGGCGATGGCGACGGTGACGGTAAACCTTGGGCGGCGCGGTTCGGTCGCTGTTGACATGAAATGAAGCCTGGGTTTTGTTCTACTCTTCACCACGAATCCATTGGGACCAAAATCGTGGCATTTGGACGTCGGACGGTGGAGAAATCACGGTTTGAAAATTTTGGCCACCGGCGGCTTTAGGCGGCGCGTGCGGCGTTCTCTGACGTCGGTTCCGTCGACTCGGCACACCGTTGGACTCAGCTCGTCGAGAGCTTTCCAATGGTGTCGGCGGTGTAAAAAACGGAGGCCGGATTCGATGGTCGGTCACTGTTCATCTTCGTGTGGTGTGTGGGAGAAAAAGATAGGAAAAAAAATAATGGGGGCTTTTTACAAAAATCTAAAAATTTCGACCCCTTTATACTAATTTTTTGAAAAATTTTAAGATAGGCTATACTGACTAATTTGGGCGTGCTGAACCCAAATATATCAGTTTTATCTTCATCCGAGGTCGTCTCGACCAGTTTTCCGATACTGCATGGTTCCCGATCAAAAATTACTTTTTGCGCTTAAATGACTAATTTGAGCATTCTGATTCCAAATATATCAGTTTTATATCAAGAAAAGGTCATCTTGACCAATTTCTTGATACTGTGGTTAGGCCTACATTGTGTAGACACTACGCACGCATAACGAGGCGTTTTCGCATGAAATTTCAAACACAGCCTCCCTTGACTAATTTGGACATGCTGATTTCAAATTTATCAGTTTTACATCCATCTGAGGTCTTTTAGACCAGTTTTCGGGATCTATATGACCCCATCTCGAAAAACATGTCAGGTGCCCGATTGACTAATTTGGGCGTCCTGAGTCTAAATATATCAGTTTCGGGGGGAGAAAAGGTCGTCTTGACCCTTATCCCGATACTGCGTATCTTTTAAACAAAATCTACATTTTGTGCTCACTTGACCAGATTGAACCTGCTGACTATTAATATGTCAATTTTATGCCAGATTAAGGCCGTCTTGGCCACTAACCTGACACTACGTTTCTCACTATTCACTAATCACTATTCACTGTTTACTTTTCACTATCTGACTGACTAATCTGAGCATTCTGACTTTGATTTTGTCAGTCTATGGGCGAGAAGAGGTCATCTAGACCGCTTTTCTCGATACTGTACATCTATTAGGGCAATTATCACTGCTGCGCTCAGATGACCAGTCTGAGCGTACTGATGACTAGCTCATCAGTTCTGTATCATGAAATGGTCGTCTAGACCGGTTTCTTGATATTGCGTGTCTCAACGCATACTCACATAATAGGGTGGACCGATTTCACTGCTGGTTGCCCCTTTCACTACATGAATAGTAATTAAACGTTACTATTCCCATTTAATTCATTCAACTAAAAAGCACACTGTGTTTATTAACTTAATTACATCATTACATAGTAATTAATTTTCATAATTCATGAGAGTCATTACAGTGGCTCTCGGCTCATTACACATCGTTTTACACGGACTCTTACGGGTGCGTGTGCAACGCAACACGGGCGTGTACATTTCAGACACAGACATGTACTAGTTGAGACTACTCAACATGACCATGTCTTTGAAATACATTCATCTATCTTAGCGTTACACAGCCTCTTACACGATCGTGTACTTGACCGTGTTACACTACACGACTATGTACACTCACACGGCTATTAATAGATACACAGTCCAAATGGCACACGGTCACTCACACGGCTGTGTACCTGACTGTGTTACTTAAATTGTACTAAAAGACATTAAATTATGTCCATTTTATTCCTTAATGACTTATTACATGGTAATTAGGTGTCATGAAAATGGCGGTCATTACAACCTACCCCTCTTACAAAATTTTCGTCCTCGAAAATTAGAATAATTCCAGGAAGTCTCTTCTTATGTCTTCTTCCCATTCTCATGTGGCTTCCTCAACACTATGATTCTGTCCCAACACTTTTACTAGCGGTATACTTCATTCCTAAGTACTCTCTCCTTTCTAACTAGGATCCGCACGGGTCTCTCCTCGTACGTCGGATCAGTGTATACTACAACGGATTCTTTGTGGCGGCCCGCCCCTCGTAGAGATCATACAATACTATTACAGTTAAGCTTTATCGCTAACTGCGATAGATTGTACTCTCATGAGTCGCCGGCTAATCTCTCTCTCTCAGTAAATCATGACGTTTTTGGAAATTTTTTTTTTTACGTCATGTAAAACATTTCCCACTATTCACTTGGTTGACAAGTACAAAGTAATTTACATATTACAGTAAAATATATAATATTACAAAAGATTGTTTCTTTTTTTTTCCTTCCCTTTTTATCGCTCAGCGGGAAGACTCTGGCATGACCATATCCCTCGCCCAGTTATCCGATTTGACACATGCTATCCCGTTTGCATCCAGTCAAACAAGCTACTGAGCTGGTCGCTTACCTGCAACATAAGCAAAAATGGTGAGCTACAGGCTCAGTAAGTTCAAACATGCAAGAAATAAAATTTCTATGAATAGTACTATTCATCATGAATAGTATCATTGACTACTATTCATACGTGAATAGTAACTTTGACCACTATTCATACATGAATAGTCCCTTGACCACAACACAGTGTCACAATAGTACATCTACCGCGATGTTAGTACCCTCACGAATCTGTCTTATGCTCAATTATGGCATAGTTTCAGTTTTAGGTAATTATCTTTTATTATGTTCTGGTTTTGAGCTCAGGATGGCAGTACCATTTAAGTGCGCATGACTGAGAGCGGTACATTAGTGCTGACCTCCACAGCCTTACTCTTATAGCCCCGAAGGCAAACTGTACATGACTGGGAGCGGTACATCAGTGCTGACCTCCACAGCCTTAATCTCATAGCCCCGAGGTAAATAGTACCTCCCTGTACGGAAGGCTGGTACGCCAGAAAGTGGTTTCATTACCGACTTTTTAAAATTCTAACCCGGTGACTTCACATTGTCCCGTGGTTAGGAATGGTTCACATTTTAATTTTAGGTGAGTGAGTTTCATTAACCTCGCTCTAGTGCCCGAAGCACAATTAACAATGTGTCCATTCTCAATAGTGCCCGTAGCACATTACGTCTCTCTCTCTATTCTATAATAGTGCCCGCAGCACACATGTACCTAACTTATAGTTAGTACATTAAAGTTAGCAATAATAATGCTATATGTTGCAGACAGGTAAATGTCTGAACTTACCTTATCAGTCTCTTCTCTTTTTCTCTCTTAGATCTTTGATCGCCCTCCTTGTAGGTCGATTTTTGGATCCTACAGACAAAACCTTGTCTGTTAATTTTATTTCCATTTATAGCTTTTATTTTTCATTTAAAATCTTAAATAAAACCTATTTATAACTTTTTAGGCTTTATTTATCATTTTCCCCATTTTTCTCAACTTTTGTAAAATTACGATTTTGCCCCTATATTTTGGCAAAATTACAATTTTGCCCCTGACGGAATTTTCCCGATCCAGACTGCATTTTTGGCTCTCAGGAACTTTTCTGACTCTTTTCTAATCATTACCGGGTTCGTTTCTATTTTATTTTCATTTTTCACTTTCCCGACCCTCGGGAAGCACTATTCCGACCCTTACATCGGTTTAGTGATTTTCTATCGTTTCGGAGCCTCAAATGGACGTTTCACTAGTATTTAAAACGTTCATCTAGACATTCCCGATCTAGGTCTCCGAGGCTCGGATTTTCCGTTCCCGACTCGGACCTTTATTTCGTTTCCAAAAACGCTCGTGTTTTACATTTTTAGGGGACGGGTTACTATTCACGAACCACCCCTTAGATTTTCCTTATCAAATTTTCCGTTAGGGACTCGGGTTTCCGACCCGACCCCAAACTTTTATTTTTATTTCCATTTTACCCCAAATGCTATTTTCGAAATTTCGACAGCATTTCGGCGTAATTTTAAGGCTACCGGCGTTAGGTACGCCTCGAACCATATGTACCTGCCACATACTATACCATAAGCCTATTTTATGTAAAAGTTTTCCAAACTTTTACATAAAAGCTCACAAAATCCATTTCTCATTTTAAACCACATACCATAAATTTCTATCATTTTTATCCTTAGTTTTTGGCCACGGTTTTGACAATCAAAACCTAACCAAAACTTCTCAAATTTTCAACCAAAATTTTGGCTATTCCAATGTCAATTTTTTTAACACATTTTCAAGCCCATTTCCTTGCATTTTTCAACAAAATTCCTAGGGTTTTTATCCCCACATAACCCACGGCCACACTAAAGGAAAACATACTCCAAATTTTTCTTTTCTTGCTTTCAATCACAATTCCATCATTCACGTTATAAAATGCATGATTTCAATTATCCAAACATCAAGTAAAACATGCAAAATTTTCTTCCAAACCCTAAGTAACCCACGGCCTCTTAGGTAAGTTCACACCAAATTTTGTTTCCAAGCTTTCCATAATGCAAATCATGTTTTATTCTTAACAAAAATATAATTTGAAAGCATGTTAACACTTAAACCACAAAAATTTCTCATTGATTACTCTTGGTAACCCACGGTTTTACCCTTGGAAAACCAACCAAAATTTTGGTTTTTCTTTAAACCAAATACATGGTTTTCTTCCTAATTACACCCTTAACAAAACCCAAACACCAAATCAATGAAAACAACCAAAATTTTTTCCATTTTTTCTACTATTCATCACACGGATTTCTTGAAGAAAAACCAAGAAAAAATTCAATCCAAGGGAAGTTACCTTGTTCACTTGCTTCCTTTGTCTTCAAGGAATGGTTTAACACCAATTTTGTGAAGAAAGATGGAAGAAATCACTTGGTTCCTCTTGGTGGCTCACGTACTTTCCATGGGAAACACTTAGAAAAATTTGTTCTTAGTTTTGGCTTTCAAAATTTGTCTCGGCCAATATGTTCCCAAAGTTGCCGACTTATGCATGAAATAAGCCAATTAATTTGGCTATCAACCAATCAAAATTCACCACATTTCAAAGCCATTTCTTTCCAACATTTTCAAAAATTAATATGGTGAAATTTTGGCCAAATCTTGGCCTTTAGATCAAAAAGAAACTAAATCATGGCCATTAATGCTACCAACCGCCATTTTCTTTCCATTTATTAAATGGATTTATGATGTCATAAATGCTAAACCAAAAGTTGACTTTGACTTTCACTATTCACATTAATTCGACTACTTTTTGACCGATACCGGTTCGAGCCGAATTTTCCTGAAATCGTCCTGGCGTGTTCCTGAGGTCTCCTGTGCAGTCGGATCAATTTAAACTGCTTCCGTTTGATCAAAATTAATCCTGGAAGTTTTTCGTCTTTTATTGTCCCGGTTAGGGTTTTCAATACCGTTTTTGGCGTCGTTTCACCCGTTTCAACTCAGTGAATTTTTCCAACACTGAATTTTTACTCGTCAATATTGTTAGAACATTTTAATACATTCTAAACAATATAAATACATTTATTTCACTCTTTAAATAGTACAAATTTTTATACACATATATTTGTACATTTTCTTCCGAGAATTGCCTAAATTTCCCGGTTGTCACACACAGGTTCATAGATACACAGTCTGAATGGTACACATCTGTATGGTTTTATACACAGCTTTAACATGTCCTCTAACATCTGTATGGTCCTCTCAGACTAACTGTCGGTCTGAGGATGAAATGTTATGCTGAACTCTCATTTGGACCGTAATGCAGCTTAAATGCTTTGCCAAAATCTGGAGGTAAAGCATCCACTACGATCTGAGACGATTGACTCTAGTACTCCATGCCGTTTCACGAACTGTGCCGCATGGATTCTACTAGTCATTCCACCAAGTAGCTAACTTTCATTTCTAAAAAAAAATTAACTGATTTCATCAGTCTGTCTACAATCACCCAGATTGCGTCATTATCGTTTGACGTCTTCGGTAGTCCGACTACGAAATTCATCGTAATCTGGTCCTATTTCCACTCGGGTAGCTTAATTTTCTACGATTATCCTATTGGGCGCTGGTGTTCTGCCTTAACCTTCTGACACGTAAGGTATCTGACAACGAACTCGATAATGTCATTCTTCATTTCAGGCTGCCAAAAGCTTTCTTTCAGGTACTTGTACATCTTATTCATTATCGGATGTACGGAATATGACGTCTCATAAGGTTCCAAAAGGATTCGCTTCTTGAGTTCTTCATCTTTCAGAACACACACTCTATCTCTGTAGTAGAGTATGTCATTCTTAAGGACCTTAAACTCTGAACCCTTGTCCTCTATAGCTTCCTTTCTGGACTTGAGCTGTAATGACCGCCATTTTCATGGCACCTACTTACCATGTAATAAGTCATTAAGGAATAAAATGGACATAATTTAATGTCCTTTAGCAAATTTAAGTAACACGGTCAGGTACACGGTCGTGTGAGTGACCGTGTGTCATTCAGACTGTGTATCTGTTAGTAGCCATGTGAGTGTACATGGCCGTATAGTGTAACACGGTCAAGTACACGACCGTGTAGGAGGCCGTGTACCACTCGGATAGATGTTTTTGTTTCAAAGACATGGCCGTGTTGAGTAGTCTCAACTAGTACACGCCCGTGTTTGAAATGTACACGCCCGTGTTGCGTTGCACACGCACGTGTAAGAGTCTGTGTATAAAGCTGTATAATCAGCCGAGAGCCACTGTAATGACTCTCATGAATTATGAATCTTAATTACTATGCAATGATGTAATTGAGTTAATAAACACAGTGTGTTTTTCAGTTGAATGAATTAAACGAGTATAGTAACGTTTAATTACTATTTATGCAGTGACAGGGGCAACCGACAGTGAAATCGGTCCACCCTATTATGTGAGTATGCGTTGAGACACGCAATATCAAGAAACCGGTCTAGACGACCATTTCATGATACAGAAGTGATGAGCTAGTCATCAGTACGCTCAGACTGGTCATCTGAGCGCAGCAGTGATAATTGCCCTAATAGATGTACAGTATGGAGAAAAGTGGTCTAGATGACCTCTTCTCGCTCAGAGACTGACAAAATCGGAGTCAGAACGCTCAGATTAGTCAGTCAGATAGTGAATAGTGACTAGTGAACAGTGTGATACGCGGTGTCAGGTTAGTGGCCAAGACGGCCTTAATCTGGCATAAAACTGATGTATTAAGAGTCAGCAGGTTCAATCTGGTCAAGTGAGCACAAAATGTAGATTTTGTTTAAAAGATACGCAGTATCGGGATAAGGGTCAAGACGACCTTTTCTCCCCCGAAACTGATATATTTAGACTCAGGACGCCCAAATTAGTCAATCGGGCACCTGACACGTTTTTCGAGACGGGGTCATATAGATCCCAAAAACTGGTCTAGAAGACCTCAGATGGACGTAAAACTGATAAATTTGAAATCAGCACGTCCAAATTAGTCAAGAGAGACTGTGTTTGAAATTTCACGCGAAAACACCTCGTTATGCGTGCACAGTGTCAACACAGTGTAGGCCTAACCACAGTATCAAGAAATTGATCAAGATGACCTTTTCTTGATATAAAACTTATATATTTGGGTTCAGTATAAAGGGGTCGAAATTTTTAGATTTTGCAAAAAGGGCCCCCATTATTTTTTTTTCCTATCTTTTTCTCCCCACACCACCCGTAGGTGAACAGTAACCATCAGTCGAATCCGACCTCCGTTTTCGACACCGCCGGCACCATTGGAAAGCTCTCGACGAGCTGATTCCAACGGTGGGCCGAGTCGACCGAACCGACGCCGGAGCACGCCGCACGCGCCGCCCAAAGCCGCCAGTGGTCGAATTTTTCAAACCGCCGTATCTCCGCCGTCCGACGTCCAAATGGCACGATTCCGGTCCCAATGGATTCGTGGTGAAGAGTAGAACAAAACCTAGGCTTCATTTCACGTCAACAGCCGCCGGATCGCGCCGCCCAAGGTTTGCCGTCGCCGTCGCCATCGCCGCCGTCGAATCTCGCTATTCCGGCGGAGTTGAGTTGCAAGGTCGGTATCAAAATGCTCAGAACAACACGTAGATCAAAAGCCCCAAATCAATTTTGGGCAACAACGCCGGAAAATAAAGATCCAACACCGCCGCCGTCGCCGACTTTTCGAGGGCCGATTTCCGGTGATAGGAGCCTCGATTGGTGAAATTGACACCACCAATGGGTTCCTCTCGTCGAGCTCTTCAAGATGGTGGTCGCCACTCCCATCGCTGCCGTGGTCAACGCCGGTCAACGCCGGTCAACGGCGACCCGGAGACCGAAAATTGAAGAATGACCCGTTGGCCTGTTTTTGACGTTTCGGACACATCCGCGGCATCGGAATTGCAAACCGAAGTTTCAAAAGTGAAGAACGCCGATTCAAAGATTGTGCGGTCGAGACCGAACGGTGCGGTCGAGTCATTCGGTCGCCGACGGGAACGATTTTGGTAGTGGTTTTGATCCCTTGATTCCTCAATTTATTATTGGAAATAATTATGTATGAATTATGGTTTACTGACTTGAGGAATTGTAAGAAAAAGGGATGAAATGTCGAAAAAGAGAATGTGAAGAAATGTGAATATTTTTACGTAAAAAGCGGAGCTTTTACGTAAAAATTAGGCCTCTGGTTTAGTACGTGGCATGTTAGAATAGGTTAGATGGTTTTGAGGCGTTTCCTAAACGCCGGAAACCCAAAAATTAAGCGGAGATGCTGCCGAAATTTCTAAAACGGCACAAAGGGGTATTTTAGGAAACGAGGGCTGAAAATGTGATCGGGATGGAAACCCAAGCCCCCTCGATGACCTAGGTCTGGGAAAGAAGGACGGACGTTTACAGGATTAGTGAATCGCCCAATTAGAAATCTCGTAATGTAAGAAAACGACCCCTAGATCAGAATAGTGCCACCCGAGGGACGGGTGTGATCTAAGTATAAAATTTGGGGCAATTACATCGATAACGGTAACCCGACAGGCTAAATGGTCATACGAGAGGTATTCAGTCAGTTGACTAGTCGGTTAGCCAGTCAAGGACCAAGTCGAAATGGGATAGTGAGAGACAGTGATTAATTTGTCAAGTAGACAAATTAATCAAGCACGATTAAAAATTAGATATCAAATTTCCCAAAGTAGAGCAGTTGGGTACCGATAGGCATCGGTACCACACAACGATAAGTTTATTAGTTCCTAACGATAGAGTGACCTAAGAGCGACGTGAATTAATTTATTGAGCAAATAAATTAATTAACCACGATTACAAAATCAAATTCTTAAGAAGAGGGCAATTAGTACCGATAAGGATCGGTACCACATAACGAGAATTTTTATTAGTCACTAATGACGACGGTGACCTAAGAGTTAATGTTAATGTAATGCATTATGATTACAGGGAGGTACCTGTATTGTGACGAAGGTGAGAGTACAAACTGTCTGCTGACAGGTAAGTACAACTCCGCCTACAGCATGGATAAAATGAATTTAAAATGATGCTTTTCCAGTATTTTAAGTATGTATCTTGCACACGATGCTGCACAGCATACATAAGAGCATATAGTTTCACAATCGAGTAGATTGATGAAAGAACAAGATAGAAGCCATAGATCCCTACCGCGTAGGATTGGGGATAGCTTAGAGAAGCGTATGGCTAGAACAGTTAAACAAGATGGAAATAAATAGGTGTGTCGTACCGGCTCCTTCAGTCGAAGGGGTTTCCAGTTAAAGAAAGTTAAGGCCAAAAGTTGAGCATCAGTTGATGGCTCTTCGGCATTAGTTGACCTCGGGCGTTAACGTTGGTCTGCGCGCACACGGTACTGACACATGGGCCCTAAATAGACAAGAAAAGAAAAGAGACGTTTGAAGCGTAAATGAACATAACCAGACCATGCATTAGTTATAGTTCACTATGCTTTCTTTTTCAGTAGAGTGCATACAGTACACGATGCTCCTGTTATGCATAAAGTATGTGAAGTTTTATATTCAGTGTTATGACATGTTATGTGATGACATGATATGTGAGCTGATATGTGATATGCTTAAATGGTATGTGATTTATTAAGTGATATATGTCATGCCTATGATTTTACGTATGTGCTATGTTTTAAACATGTTTTGCGGTTAACATGTTGTACTTACTGGGCGTAAAGCTCACGGAGTGTGTTCATGCTGTAGGTAAGCATCCTATAGCGTAAACATCAAGGGACGATGATGGTGGCGGAGGTGGATGTGAGGATGAGGTTATGGATACACCGCGAGTATTCTTCCGCACAGTATGAGTAAATAATATTTTGAATGGTGACAGTTAAATAGTATTTTGAATAGTAAAGGTTAAATGATATTTTAGAACAGTAAACAGTATACGTATGAGTAGTATATTTAAATAGTATCTGGTGAATAGTAATCAGATAAACAAGTATATAATTGTGTATGTATAATTTAAATCCTTACGTTTTTCAAATTCCGCATTTTAATAGTATACGTAATGAATAGTAAATACATACGCGTATATATAAAAAAAAAATCCCTCTAAATTTATGGTATTAAATTCAGCAAGTTTAAGTATCGGTTTTAAAGAGAAAGTATAAGTAAAAGCTAAAGAAGCAAGTTAAGTAATAGAGTTTTTAGTGACGGTCCGGGCCGCTGAGGGCACGGGGCGTCACATGAGCAGGGACAAATCGAAACCTTGACCGATCTTGATCTCTTCTTGGAGCGTCGATTGGAGGGTCATGTCAGACAATCTCCCTATCAAAATCTTGATCTCGCTGTCGCATAGCTCCTTTGTAGCGCTCCTGACAAGGCACTAATATTCATAGGCATAGTAATATGCTTCTGACTGTAAGGACCACCCCGTCCTTGTAACTCAGTAAATTATTCAATGAGAAGCTAAGGAATAATTTGATGCGTTTTTAGTCCAAATACATCGAACACGGTCAGGTACATGGTCGTGTAAGAAACCGTGTACTGATCGGATTGTTTTATGAGAGAGGCCGTGTGAGTTAACATGGCCGTGTAGTTTTATATGGTCAGGTACACGGCTGTGTAAGTGGCCGTGTACCACTCGTGTAAGTGAGCATGGTCCAAGACACGGTCGTGTTGAGAAAGCCTAGCTAGTACATGCCTGTGCTCAAGCCATACACGCCCGTGTTAGAACCCTTGTAGAAGGCCGTGTACTAAACAGAGAGCCAATTTGAAGACTCTCGTAATGCGTGAAACCTAATTACTACGAAATGAGTAATTAAGTTGATAAATGTAGCATAAATTCCAGTTGAATAGACTAAACAGGTGCAGTACTGTTTATTACTATTCATACAGTGAAAAGGGGTAACCGACAGAGAACTCGGTCTACCCTGTTATGTGTATAAGTGTATAAGATACACAGTGTCATGAAACTAGTCCGGATGACCATTTCCTAACACAAGACTGGTGAGCAGATCACTGAAATACTCGGACCAAACGTCTGAGCACAATAACGAGAATCTCCCTAGTAGGGTACAGTATCGAGAAAATGGTCTGGATGAACTCTTCTCACCCAGAGACTGACAAAATCGGAGTCAGAACACTCGGACTAGTCAGTTAGAACAGAGAACAGTGAACCATGAATAGTGAATGGTGAATAGTGTATAGTGTAAGATGCAGTGTCAAGTTACTGGCCAAGACGACCTTAGTTTGACTTAAAACTGATATATCTAGACTCAGGATGCCCAAATTAGTCAAACGGACACCTGACACGTTTTTCGAGGTGGGACCCCACAGATCCTGAAAACTGGTCTAGACAACCTCAGACGGACATATGACTGATAAAATTGAAATCAGAACGTCTGAATTAGTCAAGAGAGACTGTGTCTGAAATTTCACCTAGGAACGCCTCGGTTTGCGTGCGAAAGGACAACACAGTGTAGACACTACCGCAGTATAGGAATGAATAGTGATTTGGTATAGAATGGGCTCTTAGACAATATAAAACAATTAGAAATCGTTAGTACAAAAATCAGATTCAGAAAATCCAATTTTTGGATGAAAATTAGAACACTGCCGAGAAAGGGCCGAAAAACGCAGTAGAAAACTAGACTGCACAGAACTGATTCAGTTGGACTTTACTCCAACCAAACCATGCCCCCTTTGGTTAGGAAAACAGCTACAAAACCAGCTGCAAAACCAGCTGAAAGTGATACCTTAAATCAAGGGATGTGTTGGAGTTTTTAGATTAAAAAAATGGGGTTTTAAGGACAAGAGGACCATGACCATTTAATGCAAACTTGCTCCCTTTCACCCTCCATCATGTTAGGAAATGCCCTAAGTATTAGAGACATTTTGATGTATTCATTTTGAACTGGATAATAAAATTATACATAGAGGTTATTCATTATATTGCTATCTGTCCTCGTCTTATTTACATGTTAAAGTAAATGTAAGCAAATATGGCTCACTGACTGCTTGTGTTAAAACTGTTAGAACGTTGCATGCAATGGACTTTTGTATGCGAGAAGACAATGTTCTAAAGTTAGCAGCCTAAACTATGGTCTGTAGTCTATGGGGTTAGACCGAGCATCTAACTCATGTTAAGACTATTATGTTGTCTAAAGCCTTGGAGGGGACGGTCTGTCTTGACTGTCTGGAGCTGGATTCCCAAGTAGAGACATGGATATGTTGCTCGGTGGTGACATATTAGACCAGGACTAAAGCGTGATTGATCTACGTAGTCCGCTATGAGTGGATCAATCTGCTTTTGACATTCATTGTGCAATAACCTTAATCCTGAGTAAATGAACTACTTCATGTATATGACTTGTGTACTTTGATGTTCCAATGGCTAAAGCATCTCAGAGGTAGTAAGCTTATAGACCGGTTCGTTGGGTGCATGACTTGTATACGATGAAGGGTTTGTTTGCAGATATCGGAATCATAGCTCTGAGGAGTTAAAGGTATCCTCTTAAAGACATTATACTGAATGTGAAAATGGACAAGGCCTTGGGTCGTCTGCTGGGCGGATGACTTCTTATTCACATATGGTGAATAATCATTTTCTTGATTCGGTAGTATAATGGAACTTTAAGGTAGCCTGATCAGTAGGATTAAACGGACTTTGACCTAAGGCTGATCATGGATATCATATGAGGGTTTTGCATATATGACAAGGTCATTGGATGGTAGCTCGTCACAGGCTTACGTAATACGGTATATAATTGGGAGTTCAGTTTCAGGTTTATAGTGGTGTGACTCTGAAATTAGTGATCATATGATTGAGTTGTTCGGTACAGAATGATGATCATATGGAATCACGGGAGCCCGATTATATATGTCCAATCAGTCCCTCTACTAGCTCCACATAATTCCTTAACGTTTGGCAAATTGATTTGTGTATGCTATTGGCTAGTTTATTATGCATGGATGGTGATGACACAGGATTAGGATGGTAGACAAGATTCTCTCCGGTTGGATTCAGATTTTGTTTTGGATAATAGAGTACACAATTATTCGAACTCCAAATAAAGTTGCCATGATTTTATTTGAGATTGGATTGGAGTTGTAGAAAATTATCCATGAGAACAAGAATATGAAATACAACCGTTTTGTGGAATTTGATATTTGAATTTTGAAATTTGAAATTTGAATTTTGAATTTGAAATTTGAATTTGAAATTTGAATTTGAAATTCGAATTTGAAATTTGAATTTGAAATTTAAATTTGAAATTTGAAATTTGAAATTTGAAATTCAAATTTTGAATCACAGTCCAAGTAGGATTCGAATTTGTTGTGGAAAATCCACAAGGTTTGAAATTCGAATTTGAGTTGGATTTGGAGAGGATAATCTTGTTAGAATCCTACTTGAATTTTGAATCAAAATCCCAACAAAAGTGGGCGAATTTTTTGAGGATAATCCTCAATGGAAAATTCGGTTTTTGTGGATAAGATTCAAGGGAAAATTCAAGTTTCAATCCTAGTTGAATTTGGATTCTCTCCCTCCCTAAAAGTGGCCGAAATTTTGGAGCCTTAATCCTAAGAAATTCGGTTATTTTTGGATAAGGTTGAGATGAGATTTAGCTTGAAAAATCCTAGTGGAATTTTGATTCTTCCTTATCCTAAAAGTGGTCGAAAATTTGGAGAAGATTTTCTCCTAAAGATTTCGGATTTTTTGGTTGAAAAAGGGAGATAAAATTCTAGTTAAAATCTTGTTGAGATTTGGATTGGATCTATCCTAAGAAAACCGAATTTTTAGTGGAGATTCTCCCTTGGAAAAATTCGGATTTTATGGGTTTGGATAAGGGAAAATATCTTTTCCTAATCCAATTCAAATTCAGAGATTCACCTCATGCAGGTCTATAAATAGAGGTCCTGCCACTCCAGTTCTCTTAGACCACAGATTCTCAGGTGAGCAGGCTTATTGTTGCACAGCTCATCGTGACAATAAAGTTCTTTAGAGATCTGGGTGGTCGGAAGAAGACTAGCAGTGCTAGCATACCGATCGAGGTTCAGAGTGCCCACACACTCAGCCATTCGGGAATTGGAGAATAGTAGAGAAGGCTAGTTGGTTGAAGCCTCCGGTCATTCTCCTCCTGCACATTGGCATCCTTGAGGTATGAGTTTTAATTGTTGTTGGTTTATTGTATATGGCATCATGAGATATTTTACGATCTAAAAATTTTTTATTGTTCCGCTGCGCCACTCTGATACGTTTTTTTTCGGTTTATTTTCCTACAATTGGTATCAGAGCCATCTCATGACTATGCCATGTATATAAATTAGACAATTACTTAGTCTTTTTATTTATGTATGGATTTGATATTTAGAGAGTGGCATTCTAGGGTTCCTTTATGTTGTTATCATGTATTATGTATAAAGTATGTGGTTATTTTAATTTTTTGAATTATTATAAGCATGCTTGTTTATACCGGTTATGGTTCCTTAGAATTTAGAAAAATTGTATCTAGGAATTTTTATGTAACCATGGGAGCAGTTTATTAACACTGTAATTTTCCCATGGATATTAATTCTTGTCTCTTAGAATTTTTATGGTTAGAATTTTTGAACACCGGAAACGGTTTAGGAATTTTTTATGTAATTATTCTTGGAGGAGATTGAAGATTGAAGACCGTAATTTATTTTTCCCAAAAGTTAAATTTAATTTAAAGATTGAAATTTTGATTGTGTGGAAAATTTCAATTTAATTGGGATTCAAATTAATTTTTGGAGATCCTAATAGGTAAATTGGAATATGGCACGAAAATCGAGACACGACCCCTCGGAATAGGCCGACGGGCCTTGGTGGGGCTGCAGCCCCTGCCCTCGGGCAGGATGGGGCTGCGGCAGCCCCTATGCAGGCAAACATCACCCACGGCCGCAGGCTTGGCTTGCAGCCAAGGGTGGCGCAGCCTGCCCAAGGCCGGCCGCAGCCTGGGCATGCAGCCACTGGCTGCAGGCGCTGCCTGCAGCCTGGCGCTGCAGGCTTGGCCTGCAGCCCGGCAGGGCTGCACAAGGGGCGGCCATGGGCTGCCAGCCCCTCCGGGGTTGGTGGCTGCCCACGGCGGCTGCCGCCTACGAAGGCGGCGGTCCGACGGTCCAAAAAATCAGAAAATTTTGATTTTTAAATTTGAGATTTAATTTTAAATCATGTTTAAAAATATGTAATTAAAAATTTAAAATTTTGTAATTACATATTATTACACATGATGTTTAAAATTGTTTGAAATTTAAATTTGAAATTTAAATTTGAAATTCGAATTTGGAATTTGAATTTGAAATTTAAATTTTTGGGAGATTTAAATTTTAAATAATTAATGGGATGAGAAATAAATAGAGAGGCTACATAAAGATGGATACAAGAAGACGGAACAAAATTCAAGACCCAAAGAATGCTTTGGATGAAATTTTGTAATCTTTATTTTCTTTGTTCTAGGATGGAACCATAGCTTGGTTATTCTGTCAATTATTTTTTCTGTGATATGTCATGGATGTATAAATATGTATTGATGAATGTTTTGTATGCATATTTGATAACATGTCCTATAGGATAGGTGAGTGCCGCTCATACTATATTGATCATACATAATTTGTCAAAACTTGTATGTTTTTCAAAATATTGAGTGGGAGAGGGTTTCAAACAAAACCCACGGCCTCCATTGTTGATCCATATGTGAAAGCATGGTAACGCCTCGCGTCAGTTCTGACCTGACCACACCCCTCGGTAGGTGTTTACCGCCGCTGGTATACTAGATTGGATCTCCTATGTGGAAAACGTGTTCGGGTGCGATCCTATTCATGACCACCCCTCGGTGGCTTGGTAGGACGTGGATCGGGCTACGTAAACAATGGTTATACACTCAAGACTCGTTTAGTTATTAACCTTCCCTAGAAGTTCTGTTAACTAAACTGGTGGCCAAATAAGCGGTTATTAATATATGTCTAAACCTTGGAGGATTTAAGGCAACATATATTAATTGGACGGGGTCCATGTTCCAGCTATTTGTTCTCATGACCACCCCTCGGTGGCTTGGGGCAATAGGTGCTGAGAATTACCGTTGCAATGCTACATGTTTTTTCAAGTTTCATGTAGGAACATACTTGTATGTTTTATTTGCTAAATTATCTGCATATTTGCTTGGGCTTTGTAATGATGTCTAGTATAATTTTATTTCAGTTCAAAATGTCACCGACACCCTTCATTTCAATACTTACTGAAAATAAGTTGAATGGCGACAATTATAAAGATTGGAAAAGAAATCTATTAATAGTTCTTAGCTACGAGAGACACAAGTTCGTACTGGACGAACCATGCCCACCTGGGCTCAAACCTGACACACCACTTGAGGAGGTCCCGGTTGCCTATAATCGTTGGTGAGAATCCAATGAAATAGCTCAATGCTACATCCTTGCTACCATGACGAGTGCTTTACAAAAGCAGCATGAGACTTATCAAGTTGCTGGGGAGATCATGGAAAATCTGGAGGACATGTTCGGAGGCCAAGAAAAATTGGCTCGACAGTCCGCTATAACCAGCATTATGAACTCTAAGCAAAAGGCGGGTGCTCCGGTGAAGGACCATATGATTACTCTAATGGGATTCTTCGCTGGGGCTACCGAGAATGGTGCTGAGTTAGACTACAACACCCAGATCGAGATGGTGTTCAAGACTCTATCTAAAGATTTTGTGGGGTTTAAGGCCGCATACAATCTGGCGACAAAAGAGTTAGGACTTACCGAGCTCATGAAGCAACTATAGGCTTATGAGCGGATGATCAGGGATGAGGATGTGGTCCGACCTAAAGGAGAGGCCAATTTGGCAGAATCTTCCAATCCCTCACAGAAGAGGAAGAGGCCAAATAAGAAGCAAGTGGCTTCCAGTTCTTCTAATCCTCCTGTCTCGGACGGGAAGAAGAAGAAGAAGAACAAGAAGCCAAAGGACCCTAAAAAGTCCAAATGCTTCCACTGTGGGAAGGTAGGTCACTTCAAGAAGGCTTGCCGGGAATTCCTAGCCTCCAAGGGCAAGGAAGGTAAGGAACTTCATTACTTAGAAGCGTGTTTGGTGGAAGAATCGAAAGACACATGGGTCATTGATTCGGGCGCCACTAATCATGTTTGTGTTTCTATGCAGGGGTTCGTGGAAACGAGAAGTCTACATGATAGGAGCCTCTCGTTGCGGACTGGAGATGGTAGCTTTGTGGTGGCTGAGGCAGTGGGAGACGTTCATCTTTATTTTGATCAATTTAGGTTTATTTTATTGAAAGACTGTTTTTATGTTCCTAATTTTAGGAGGAACCTTATATCGGTAGCTTGTTTAATAAAGGATTCTTATTCAGTTTCTTTTAGTAAAAGAGTTGATATTCGTAGAAATAAGTCTTTTATCTGTTCTGGATGGATGGATGGAAACCTATATTTGATCAGACCAAAGATGTACTCACTGCTTGACACTGAATTAATTGATAACTCTAAAAGGTTGAAAGTTTCTCACTCTAACAAGGCGTATCTTTGGCATTTAAGACTTGGTCATATTAATCAGGATAGGATTCAAAGATTGGTGAAAGACGGTCCTCTGGAATCTCTGGAGGAGGTACGACTTCCCCAATGTGAGTCTTGTCTAGAGGGTAAGATGACTAAGAGGTCTTTTGGAGCTAAGGGTACAAGGGCTAAGGAGCTCTTAGAAATTGTACACACTGACGTATGTGGCCCCATGAACGTCACAGCACGAGGAGGGTTCGAGTATTATGTCTCTTTCATAGATGATTACTCGAGGTATGGATATGTGTATCTGATGCACCGCAAGAGCGAAACCTTTGATAAGTTCAAAGAGTATCGTGCGGAAGTGGAAAAGCAATTGGATAAATCTATAAAGACATTTCGATCTGATCGAGGTGGCGAATACCTCTCCGATGAATTTCTAGGACATCTTGTAGAGAACGGGATATTATCCCAATTGACTGCACCTGGTACTCCACAACAGAATGGTGTAGCTGAAAGGAGAAACAGGACCTTATTGGATATGGTACGGTCCATGATGAGTTACTCAACGCTGCCATTGTCATTTTGGGGACATGCTTTACAAACGGCGTGCTATATTCTGAACCAGGTTCCGAGCAAATCAATTCCTAGAACTCCGTATGAATTGTGGCGTGGCAGGAAGCCCTCCCTTGGACATATGAGAATATGGGGCTGCCCGGCACATGTACTGGATGGGGATGCGAAGAAGTTGGAACCAAGATCAGAATTGTGCATGTTTGTAGGGTATCCAAAGGGAACTAAAGGAGGTCTGTTCTATAACCCGATGGAACAAAAGGGCATTGTCTCAACCCATGCGACATTCTTGGAGGAAAGTCACATGAATGACTTTAAGCCTCGAAGCAAAGTGGTGCTAGAGGAGTTATCGGGTGAAAGAACTGCTCCACAGATTTCGGTCTTGGACGCAAGTCCGAGTTCCAGTGAAAAACCTGCAGACGATCAACAATTTAGGGTGCCTTGTCGTAGTGGGAGGGTTTCGAAGAAACCTAATTTCTTTATGTATGATGCTGAGGTATACCAGGCCGAGGCTCATGAGCATGAGGAAGATCCGGTCACATATGATGAAGCTATAAAGGATTTTGATTCTAGATCTTGGAAACAGGCTATGAACAATGAGATGGATTCTATGAAATCCAACTCTGTTTGGGAACTTGTAGATTTGCCGGATGGGATAAAACCCATTGGATGCAAATGGGTCTACAAAAGAAAGAAGGATGCGGAAGGGAGAGTCGAAACTTTCAAAGCTAGACCTAACACCCGTAGGATACACGGACTCAGACTTCCAGACTTGTAAGGATTCGAGGAAATCGACATTTGGATCAGTGTTTTTGCTCGGAGGAGGCGCCATTGTGTAGAGGAGCGTGAAGCAGGGCTGCACAGCTGACTCTACTATGGAGGCTGAGTATGTGGCTGCGGCTGAGGCATCTAAAGAAGTGGTTTGGCTCCGCAAGTTCTTTAGAGACCTTGAGGTCATTCCGGGTGTTGATAAGCCTATCACACTTTACTGTGATAATACAGGGGCTATTGCCAACACAAGGGAATCTCGGCACCACAAGAGGACCAAGCACATCGATCGGAGATATCATATTATTAGAGGGCATGTGGAGACAGGACAAGTGGATGTATGTAAGATCGCGCCCGAGGACAACATCGCTGATCCCTTTACTAAGACTTTGGTAGCTAGAAGCTTTGAGAGGCATGTAGAGGCGATGGGGAAGCGTAACATGGCACATCTACTGGCTTAGGGCAAGTGGGAGATTGTTAGGAAATGCCCTAAGTATTAGAGACATTTTGATGTATTCATTTTGAACTGGATAATAAAATTATACATAGAGGTTATTCATTACATTGCTATCTGTCCTCGTCTTATTTACATGTTAAAGTAAATGTAAGCAAATATGGCTCACTGACTGCTTGTGTTAAAACTGTTAGAATGTTGCATGCAATGGACTTTTGTATGCGAGAAGACAATGTTCTAAAGTTAGCAGTCTAAACTATGGTCTGTAGTCTATGGGGTTAGACCGAGCATCTAACTCATGTTAAGACTATTATGTTGTCTAAAGCCTTGGAGGGGACGGTCTGTCTTGACTGTCTGGAGCTGGATTCCCAAGTAGAGACATGGATATGTTGCTCGGTGGTGACATATTAGACCGGGACTAAAGCGTGATTGATCTACGTAGTCCGCTATGAGTGGATCAATCTGCTTTTGATATTCATTGTGCAATAACCTTAATCCTGAGTAAATGAACTACTTCATGTATATGACTTGTGTACTTTGATGTTCCAATGGCTAAAGCGTCTCAGAGGTAGTAAGCTTATAGACCGGTTCGTTAGGTGCATGACTTGTATACGATGAAGGGTTTGTTTGCAGATATCGGAATCATAGCTCTGAGGAGTTAAAGGTATCCTCTTAAAAGCATTATACTGAATGTGAAAATGGACAAGGCCTTGGGTCGTCTGCTGGGCGGATGACTTCTTATTCACATATGGTGAATAATCATTTTCTTGATTCGATAGTATAATGGAACTTTAAGATAGCCTGATCAGTAGGATTAAACGGACTTTGACCTAAGGCTGATCATGGATATCATATGAGGGTTTTGCATATATGACAAGGTCATTGGATGGTAGCTCGTCACAGGCTTACGTAATACGGTATATAATTGGGAGTTCAGTTTCAGGTTTATAGTGGTGTGACTCTGAAATTAGTGATCATATGATTGAGTTGTTCGGTACAGAATGATGATCATATGGAATCACGGGAGCCCGATTATATATGTCCAATCAGTCCCTCTACTAGCTCCACATAATTCCTTAACGTTTGGCAAATTGATTTGTGTATGCTATTGGCTAGTTTATTATGCATGGATGGTGATGACACAGGATTAGGATGGTAGACAAGATTCTCTCCGGTTGGATTCAGATTTTGTTTTGGATAATAGAGTACACAATTATTCGAACTCCAAATAAAGTTGCCATGATTTTATTTGAGATTGGATTGGAGTTGTAGAAAATTATCCATGAGAACAAGAATATGAAATACAACCGTTTTGTGGAATTCGATATTTGAATTTTGAAATTTGAAATTTGAATTTTGAATTTGAAATTTGAATTTGAAATTTGAATTTGAAATTCGAATTTGAAATTTGAATTTGAAATTTAAATTTGAAATTTGAAATTTGAAATTTGAAATTTGAATTTGAAATTTGAATTTGAAATTTGAAATTCAAATTTTGAATCACAGTCCAAGTAGGATTCGAATTTGTTGTGGAAAATCCACAAGGTTTGAAATTCGAATTTGAGTTGGATTTGGAGAGGATAATCTTGTTAGAATCCTACTTGAATTTTGAATCAAAATCCCAACAAAAGTGGGCGAATTTTTTGAGGATAATCCTCAATGGAAAATTCGGTTTTTGTGGATAAGATTCAAGGGAAAATTCAAGTTTCAATCCTAGTTGAATTTGGATTCTCTCCCTCCCTAAAAGTGGCCGAAATTTTGGAGCCTTAATCCTAGGAAATTCGGTTATTTTTGGATAAGGTTGAGATGAGATTTAGCTTGAAAAATCCTAGTGGAATTTTGATTCTTCCTTATCCTAAAAGTGGCCGAAAATTTGGAGAAGATTTTCTCCTAAAGATTTCGGATTTTTTTGTTGAAAAAGGGAGATAAAATTCTAGTTAAAATCTTGTTGAGATTTGGATTGGATCTATCCTAAGAAAACCGAATTTTTAGTGGAGATTCTCCCTTGGAAAAATTCGGATTTTATGGGTTTGGATAAGGGAAAATATCTTTTCCTAATCCAATTCAAATTCAGAGATTCACCTCATGCAGGTCTATAAATAGAGGTCCTGCCACTCCAGTTCTCTTAGACCACAGATTCTCAGGTGAGTAGGCTTATTGTTGCACAGCTCATCGTGCCAATAAAGTTCTTTAGAGATCTGGGTGGTCGGAAGAAGACTAGCAGTGCTAGCATACCGATCGAGGTTCAGAGTGCCCACACACTCAGCCATTCGGGAATTGGAGAATAGTAGAGAAGGCTAGTTGGTTGAAGCCTCCGGTCATTCTCCTCCTGCACATTGGCATCCTTGAGGTATGAGTTTTAATTGTTGTTGGTTTATTGTATATGGCATTATGAGATATTTAACGATCTAAAAATTTTTTATTGTTCCGCTGCGCCACTCTGATACGTTTTACCGAATTATTTTCCTACACATCATGGCTCCGAAATTTCAAGGGCTGCAGCATAGATTTTTGTCCCCAATTGAGCTAAATTATGGCTTAATTAAGAGGGCTTAGAGTTAAGCAAAGTTGCTTTGAGTTGCCTATAAAAAGGTGCAATCACCCTTAGGTTTCACTTTTTCCATTTGCTCACAAAAACACTCAAGAAAAATACAGCTTTCTCTCCCCTTTCTCTTCAGAAAATCCGACCCCTCTTCAGCCCCTAAACCACCCATATTTTCACATAACTTTCACACAAAAGCTTGGCCACACAAGTTGTTAGAGGTGCACTCTTCCAAGGTAGTTTCGGTAAGACCCTAAAACCAAAATTTTTTCTATGGTGTAATTTTTCATCTTGGCTGGATATTAAGAGAAACTTTTTGTTTTCCTTGTGTTCTCATTCTACCACAAATGATCCCTCAACCCTCTTTGTTTTCTATGGAGCCTTGACAGCCACCCTTGGCCCAGTTGTGCTTGGATCAAAGCACTCTAAGGTATAAACCGAAAAACCTCCATCTTTTGTAGTTAGTTGTTTTTAAGTTTTTGATCAAAGGAGATTTATATGTATTTGGTTATGCACATGGGCTGTAATAAGTTATTTGAGCCCTTAGCTTTCAGTTTTTAAAGTTTTTGTGGTTGTGGTTGTGTTTACTTTAGTTTACAAGTGGTTTGAGATATGTGTGTGCATGAGTGTGTAGAGGGTGGCTGGACACAAAATCTGTCCCCAGGATCAGCCACGGATTTTGGCCAGTTTGACCCAATTAGATTCCAAATTTGGGATTTGGTAAAACATAAAGTTTTAAGGAAATTTTGATACGGTCATTTTTACATCAAATAGCCATTGGCAAAAAATGAACCTACGATAGGCTTTTCGGCTAGTATTTGTTCGGTGTCCAAAACTGGGAGTAACAAATCCGGACCAAACGAACAGTCTCAGATTTGTATTAAAATGACCCTTTTAGAGGCCGAACCAGAATTTGGTCAAAACACAGAAGTTTTAGATCTCGACGAAACCTTGAAACTGACTGATACTATTCAAAAATACTATTGAACAGTAATGCTTACACAATATTTTTGAGTAGTTATAGTTGAATAGTATTTTTGAATAGCAGCTGATTGATACTATTCAAAAATACTATTCCACAAAATCAATAGTATAAGTATGTTTGTAAGATTGTTATTATGTTTCAAATTCTGCTTTTAATAGTACATGTACATGAATAGTAAATACGTGTGCAAAAAAAAAAATTTCTTCTAAAATTAGGGTAACTATTAAAGATATTTCAAGTAAGCAATATTCAATTACAAGAAAGTATAAGTAAAAGTAAAGAAACAGTAGTTTTACAGTGATGGTCCGGGCCGCCTAGGGCACGGGGCGTCACACTGACTCTACGCATTGACCACTTTATTGGCTTTCCCCGGATGGTCTAGGATCTCACGGTCGTAATCCTTACCAACTCTAGCCATCTACGCTGCCTCATGTTGAGCTCTTTCTGCGTGAAGATACATTTGAGGCTCTAGTGGTCGATGTAAATCTCGCACGTGACTCCGTATAGGTAGTGCCTCCATGCTTTTATCATAAAATCTATCGCTACTAGCTCCAGATCACGCGTTGGGTAGCTCTTCTCAAGGTTTTTGAGTTGTCGTGAAGCATACGCGACTACTCTACCACTCTGCATCAACACAGTTTCCAACTTGGTTTTAGATGCGGCGCTTAAATCACAAAGCTTCCCTGACCAACATTTGAAATGGTCAGCATTGGAGTGCTTATAAGTCTTCATTTCAGCTCTTGAAAGCTTTTCTCACACTTGTCGATTCACTTATACCTCTTTCCCTTCTTGGTGAGTGCTGTGAGCGAAGCAGCTAACTTTGAGTAGCCTTCGACTAAGTGTAGGTAACATCCTATTAGTTTAAAGAAACTGTGAATTCCCGTTACGTTCCTCTGAGCTGGCCACGCGCTAACTGCATCAATTTTCATCGGGTCCACAGATACTCCTTCCTTGGGGACTACGTGGCCTAGGAAATGGACCTTCTCCAGCCAAAACTCGTACTTGGAGAACTTGGTGTATAACTGATTGTCCTGTTGCATGCGCAAAATGATAATTAAGCGCTCTTCGTGCTCTTCCTTTGTCTTAGAGTGTATAAGTATGTCATCGATGAACACAATGACAAACTTATCCAAATAGTCCCTGAACATGCGGTTCATCCGGTTCATGAAAGTTACTGGTGCGTCCGTTAATCTGAGCGACATGAACAGAAACTCATAATGTCCGTACCGCATTTGAAAGGCTGTTTTGGGTACATCTTCTTTCCTGATTCGTAGTTGATGGTACCCTGAACGTAGATCGATCTTCGAGGAAATTGCAGCATCTCAGAGCTAATCAAATAGATCGTCAACTCACGGCAACAGATGCTTATTCTTAATCGTAATCCTGTTCAACTCTCTGTAGTCGATGCACATTCTCAGTGGTCCATCTTTCTTCTTCATGAATGGTATGGGTGCTCTCCAGGGTGAATAGCTCTGTCGAATGAATCCCTTATCTATTTAGTCCTTTAGCTGGGCTTGGAGCTCCTTTAGCTCTACAACGCCCATTCCGTAGGGGGCCTCAAAGATGGGGCTGATTCTAGTAGACGTTCAGTCTCGAACGAGATCCCGCACTCTGGTTGGAGTCCTGCAAGATCTTCTGGAAATATCTCCATGAACTCCCTAACTATCGGTATGTTGTCGGGTCCTATCTCTATTCCTTGAGTCTTATCTGCTATGTATACTAGGAAGTTCATGCATCCACTGGATAGCATCTCGCGAGCCTTCACTGCTGATATCATCATCTTTGGTTGCTCTGGCGACAAACCCTTGTAGATGAACTTTTCACATCCGATTGGTTCGAAAACGATTTTCCGCCTTCAACAGTTTATGACAATGTTGTGTCCTAAGCTTTTTTTTTTTTGGCGGAATCTGATGATGCAACGAATGGGTGGCTCCAGAATCAAGTAGAACTAACGCATCAAAGTTGGCAATAGAAAGCTCACCTGTCACCATTGCAGAAGTTACAGCTTCAACGTCACTCCCCGTGTAAGCATAGATTCTCCCTTAGCTGTATGAAGCTTTCAGTATACCTTGTGTGATTGAAGGGTCTTCGATCCTGGTCTGATTGGTGTGAAGTTGATTATTCCCAGTGCGTGGTTGATTCTGTCGATTTTGTAGGTTGGAGTGGCAATTTTTTTTTTGGCATAGTGGCCTTCCTTGCCATAGATGAAACAACCACTTGCTCTCTGCTTGCATTCTCCTGGGTGCCTCTTTCCGCATCTCGTGCACGTCGGGTATTGGCTGTCATTCCTTCCTGGTCGTCTCTCTTCTGGGGAAATTCTTCTGTGAATCTTGATTGCCTTAATTCCCCTTTTCTCTTGTTGTTGTTATGGGAATGCCTACTATTCTGGCCGGTTCCCACATTCTACCCTCTGCATTGTGACTCGGGGTTCTGCTTCTCCTAAGCCTACTCGGCTTGCGTTTTCTCCTCCTTTCGTGCCTTAAAATTCTACGCCTTTCGCTCCTTATCATGAACCGACCAGTACTCAGCTCAGATAGTCTTGCTGACATATTCTGCTAGTGTCGCTGGTCCGTGGCTTCCGCTACAGACCTAAACTATGATTTCCGTTCTGAACATCTTCAGCATTCGTCTGACTCTCTCCTTTTGGTCGGTACCAAATCTGGACAAAGTTGAGCCAACTGCTCAAACTTCTTGACTGCCTCCATAACAGTCATACTACCTTGGTGCAGGTTGTCAAACTCGTCTTACTGCGCTACTAGTGCTTCCTCGTTGAAGTACATCTCCTTGAATTCCTCAATGAAATCGCTCCAGCTCATCTCTCTGACGTTCCTCCTAATGGTTACCATCTTCCACCACTAACGCGCCTCATTGCGCAGGGTAAAGGGTGCGTACATCACTTTCTCTCTCTATCTATTAACCTTATAAAATCCAAGATTACTTGGATATCCGTTAGCCAATCATCGGCCTCTATAGGGTTGGTGATTCCTAAGAATTCTAACGCTTTCATGCGTCGGAATCTCTCATACAAGTCGCCTTCCCTAGGGATTGGCAAAAAAAACAATTGCTGCTATGAGAGTAGCCATTACTATAGGCGCTAGTGCCACCTGGGCTGGAGGAGCTGCTTGTTCCCTCAGAGTTTCTGGGGCTGCTAGAGCCTCCTGTGCTAGCATCTTTACTGACTGTGGTGCCTGGGGTTGCTGGCCCAGCTGTTCCCTAAGCTGGTTTAGCTCCGGTTGCTAGTTCTCCATCATCTCTCGCATGGCTGCGATCTGTGCTATCAACTCATCCTCTCGGGATGCTGGGTTTAACTAAGCTCTCGTTCTTGCCATGTTTTCCTATGTAATCCTATCGTACAACAGGAAAGGAAAAAAAAAATATAAGTCTCTTAAATTCTGTACTTGGGACTCGTATCACATATCATTTTCTTTCTTACTTAACAATCTTACTTAAACATTATGGATATAAATATACACACTATATCCATCTTTCTTTCTCTCATACAGTGATGTTCAATACAATTGCCGCATTGTATTGGGACATCGTCTGAGTGCTAGGATTCATCCTGCACTTTCTGTCATATCATACTCACACTTGTGGAAAAAAAAATTATATCTGGCCCCTAGGGCAAAGCTTTACTGCTTATCTCATAATGTATTTCACATAATATATATACATATATTCAAGATTCTAGTTCAGCGGGAGTGACACACACTTCCCCTATATGATCCCAACAAGTATATTATGCTACAACTGACGGGGGAGAGCTATTGCTTCCCTCTATATATTTTCATAACTAACATTCTCGCAGAAGGGTTACTACTATTGGAAAGACAATCCTGATTCAGTATCAGACATCTCCTCATCGTCACTATCACTGAGTGAGTACTCGTCTGGGTTCTCTTCTTCTTAGTTGAAACTGACCTCGTCATCGCTGGCTATGATGACTTGGGGTTCGTACATCCCCATCTATTCGTCATTACTAAAGCAGTTGGGGATCTCCTCTCCCTCATCGTCGGGATAGGCATCGGAAAGAGTCTCGTTATCTTCCTCTTTCATGCGGTGTTCGGGAGACATACGGGCTGGTTCTGGGTTCTCCATCGGCTCCCTATTGCCCTTGTGTACTTCTGGCTGGTGCTCGGCCATGAACTCTTCATCGGCCAGTTGGGGTGCTAGTTCTACCAGGTCACCCTCCATAATGGCGGCTGCTATAATGCCTTGGGCTTGTGTAGGGTTCCCGGGGTTGAGCACTTTTCTCTCAGCGTTCACTATGTCCTTGATAAGGCTTGCTAGTCCTGCTTGATCGCTCTTCTAATTCTGTTTGGTAAGGTCTCTTTCTCTCTTTGGGTCTTCTCCTGTCTTGATCCACTTTTGTCTTGCCATGTATTGTGGAAGTCCATATCGGTTCCTTGTAGCGAACAGCATATGTTAGAACTGTATCGCCGGACATCAGCTACAGTCTTTCAGTCCGATGAACAAATTCTCGTATATCCATAACTCTAGAGAACTTAGGCGGTTTCACTCCCTGCTTGCCCATAGAGAAAAACTGGGGCTGATGCTGGACTACTCTCAGAGATTGGCTCGATCGTGGTATGGCGAAACTCGACACAGTTAAGAGCTCATCCTGGTCATAAGGATCCCGATACACATGAGAGTATCTTCCTGAGAGATATCAACAGCCAACAGGACTCAGTTATCCTGGTCAATGACGTACAATCAGGGAATCACTTTGATAATGTGAAACCAGTCCTGAGATTCTCATAGAGTGCAGGAGTACTGTTTGCCACTCATGTTCGGTACAACTCGAGCAGCAATCCATGTTCTTTCTCTAAGCAGTTCTCTAGTATTGCACGGTCGTGATTTTTCGTATAATGATCTCAGCATCTTTTCATCTTATCCTCGCCATCATAGATTTCATCGTTTCATTACTATAAAATGTTATCTTCAATAGATAAACATTTACCGACTAAAAATAAAACTAACTTACTTAGACAGATGAGGTAGGCATGCAGTGAAGTGAGGTAGGATGGCAGGAAACCGCTCTGATACCAACTGTGACGCCCCGTGCCCTCAGCGGCCCGGACCGTCACTGTAAACTCTATTACTTGCTTCTTTAGCTTTTACTTATACTTCCTCTTTAAAACCGATACTTAAACTTGCTGAATTTAATACCATAAATTTAGAGGGATTTTTTTTTAATATACGCGTATGTATTTACTATTCACATACGTATACTATTAAAATGCAAAATTTGAAAAACATAAGGATTTCAATTATACATACACACTTATATACTTGTTTATCTGATTAATATTCACCAGATACTATTTAAATATACTATTCATTCATATACTGTTTACTGTTCCAAAATACCAATTAGTCTTTACTATTCAAAATACTATTTAGCTATCACCGTTCAAAATACTATTTACTCATACTATGCGGAAGAATACTCGCGGTGCATCCATAACCTCATCCTCACATCCACCTCCGCCGCCATCATCGCCCCTTGGTGTTTGCGTTATAGGAAGCTTACCTACAGCATGAACATACTCCATGAGCTTTATGCCCAGTAAGTACAACATGTTAACAGCAAAACATGTTTAAAACATAGCACATACTTAAAATCCTAAGCATGACATATATCACTTAATAAATCACATACCATTTAAGTATATCACATATCAGCTCACATATCATGTCATCACATAACATGTCATAACACTGAATATAAAACTTCACATACTTTATGCATGACAGAAGCATCGTGTACTGTATGCACTCTACTGAAAAAAGAAAGCATAGCGAACTATAACTAATGCATGGTCCGGTTATGTTCATTTATGCTTCAAACTTCTCTTTTCTTTTCTTGTCTATTTAGGGCCCATGTGTCAGTACCGTGTGCGCGCAGACCAACGGTAAGGCTCGAGGTCAACTAATGCCGAAGAGCCATCAACTGATGCTCAACTTTTGGCCTTAACTTTCTTTAACTGGAAACCCCTTTGACTGAAGGAGCCGGTACGATACACCTACTTGTTTCCATCTTGTTTAACTGTTCTAGCCATACGCTTCTCTAAGCTGTCCCCAATCCTACGCGGTAGGGATCTATGGCTTCTATCTTGTTCTTTCATTAATCTACTCGATTGTGAAACTATATGCTCTTATGTATGCTGTGCAGCATCGTGTGCAAGATACATACTTAAAATATTGGAAAAGCATCATTTTAAATTCATTTTATCCATACTGTAGGCGAAGTTGTACTTACCTGTCAGCAGACAGTTTATACTCTCGCCTTCGTCACAATACAGGTACCTCCCTGTAATCATAATGTATTACATTAACATTCACTCTTAGGTCACCGTGGTCATTAGTGACTAATAAAAATTCTCGTTATGTGGTACCGATCCTTATCGGTACTAATTGCCCTCTTCTTAAGAATTTGATTTTCTAATCGTGGTTAATTAATTTATTTGCTCAATAAATTAATTCACGTCGCTCTTAGGTCACTCTATCGTTAGGAACTAATAAATTTAACGTTATGTGGTACCAATGCCTATCAGTACCCAACTGCTTTGTTTTGGGAAATTTGATATCTAATTTTTAATCGTGCTTGATTAATTTGTCTACTTGACAAATTAATCACTGTCTCTCACTATCCCATTTAGACTTGGTCCTTGACTGGCTAACCGACCAGTCAACTGACTGAATACCTCCCGTATGACCATTTAGCCTGTCGGGTTACCGTTACCGATGTAATCGCCCTAAATTTTATACTTAGATCACACCCATCCCTCGGGTGGCACTATTCCGATCTGGGGGTCGTTTTCTTAAATTTCGAGATTTCTAATTGGGCGGTTCACTAATCCTGTAAACGTCCGTCCTTCTTTCCCGGACCTAGGTCATCGAGGGGGCTTGGGTTTCCATCCCGATCACATTTTCACCCCTCGTTTCCTTAAACACCCCTTTGTGCCGTTTTAGAAATTTCGGCACCATTTCCGCTTAATTTTTGGGTTTCCGGCTTTTAGGAAACGCCTCAAAACCATCTAACCTATTCTAACCTGCCATGTACTAAACCAGAGGCCTAATTTTTACGTAAAAGCTCCGCTTTTTATGTAAAAATATTCACATTTCCTCACATTCTCTTTTTCGACATTTCATCCCTTTTTCTTATAATTCCTCAAGTCAGTAAACCATAATTAATACATAATTATTTCTAATAATAAATTGAGGAATCAAGGGATCAAAACCACTACCAAAATCGTTCCCGTCGGCGGTCGGGTGAACCGTTCGATCTCGATCGCACAATTTTTGAATCATCGTTCTTCACTTTTGAAACTCCGGTTTGCAAGTCCGATGCCGCGAATGTGTCCGGAACGTCAAAAATAGGCCAACGGGCCATTCTTCAATTTTCGGTCTCCGGGTCGCCGTTGACCGGCGTTGACTGTCGTTGACCGGTCGTTGACCGGCGTTGACCACGGTGGCGATGGGAGTGGCGACCACCATCTTGAAGAGCTCGACGAGAGGAACCCATTGGTGGTGTCAATTTCACCAATCGAGGCTCCTATCACCGGAAATAGGCCCTTGAAAAGTCGGCGATGGCAGCGGTGTTGGATCTTCATTTTCCGGCGTTGTTGCCCAAAATTGATTTGGGGCTTTTGACCTACGTGTTGTTCTGAGCATTTTGATACTGACCTTGCAACTCCGCCGGAATAGCAAGATTCAACGGTGGCGATGGCGACGGCGACGCGAACCTTGGGTGGCGCGATCCGACAGCTGTTGACATGAAATGAAGCCTGGGTTTGGTTCTACTCTTCACCACAAATCCATTGGGACCAGAATCGTGGCATTTGGACGTCGGACGGTGGAGAAATCACGGTTTGAAAAATTCGGCCACCGGCGGCTTTAGGCGGCGCGTGCGGCGTTCTCCGACGTCGGTTCCATCGACTCGGCACACCGTTGGACTCAGCTCGTCGAGAGCTTTCCAATGGTGCCGGCGGTGTCGAAAACAGAGGCCGGATTCGACGGTCGGTCACTGTTCATCTTCGTGTGGTGTGTGGGAGAAAAAGATAGGAAAAAAAATAATGGGGGCCCTTTTTACAAAAATCTAAAAATTTCGACCCCTTTGTACTAATGTTTTGAAAAATTTTAAGATAGGCTATACTGACTAATTTGGGCGTGCTGAACCCAAATATATCAGTTTTATTTTCATCCGAGGTCGTCTCGACCAGTTTTCCAATACTGCATGGTTCCCAATCAAAAATTACTTTTTGCGCTTAAATGACTAATTTGAGCATTCTGATTCCAAATATATCAGTTTTATATCAAGAAAAGGTCATCTTGACCAATTTCTTGATACTGTGGTTAGACCTACACTGTGTTGACACTACGCACGCATAACGAGGCGTTTTCGCGTGAAATTTCAAACACAGTCTCCCTTGACTAATTTGGCCGTGCTGATTTCAAATTTATCAGTTTTATATCCATCTGAGGTCTTTTAGACCAGTTTTCGGGATCTATATGACCCCGTCTTGAAAAACGTGTCAGGTGCCCGATTGACTAATTTGGGCATCCTGAGTCTAAATATATCAGTTTCGGGGGGAGAAAAGGTTGTCTTGACCCTTACCCCGATACTGCGTATCTTTTAAACAAAATCTACATTTTGTACTCACTTGACCAGATTGAACTTGCTGACTATTAATATGTCAATTTTATGCCAGATTAAGGCCGTCTTGGCCACTAACCTGAAATTACGTTTCTCACTATTCACTAATCACTATTCACTATTCACTGTTCACTTTTCACTATCTTACTGACTAATCTGAGCGTTCTAACTTTGATTTTGTTAGTCTATGGGCGAGAAGAGGTCATCTAGACCGCTTTTCTTGATACTGTACATCTATTAGGACAATTATCACTGCTGTGCTCAGATGACCAGTCTGAGTGTACTGATGACTAGCTCATCAGTTTTGTATCATGAAATGGTCGTCTAGACCGGTTTCTTGATATTGCGTGTCTCAACGCATACTCACATAATAGGGTGGACCGATTTCACTGTCGGTTGCCCCTTTCACTGCATGAATAGTAATTAAACGTTACTATTCCCATTTAATTCATTCAACTAAAAAGCACACTGTGTTTATTAACTTAATTACATCATTACATAGTAATTAATTTTCATAATTCATGAGAGTCATTACAGTGGCTCTCGGCTCATTACACAGCGTTCTACACGGACTCTTACGCGTGCGTGTGCAACGCAACACGGGCGTGTACATTTCAGACACAGACATGTACTAGTTGAGACTACTCAACACGACCGTGTCTTTGAAATACATTCATCTATCTGAGCGGTACACAGCCTCTTACGCGATCGTGTACTTGACCGTGTTACACTACACGACTATGTACACTCACACGGCTATTAATAGATACACAGTCCGAATGGCACACGGTCACTCATACGGCCGTGTACCTGACCGTGTTACTTAAATTGTACTAAAAGACATTAAATTATGTCCATTTTATTCCTTAATGACTTATTACATGGTAAGTAGGTGTCATGAAAATGGCGGTCATTACAAAATATCTCATGATGCCATATACAGTAAACCAACAACAATTAAAACTCATACCTCAAGGATGCCAATCTGCAGGAGGAGAATGACCGGAGGGCTTCAACCAACTAGCCTTCTCTACTATTCTCCAATTCCTGAATGGCTGAGTGTGTGGGCACTCTGAACCTCGATCGGTATGCTAGCACTACTAGTCTTCTTCCAACCACTCAGATCTCTAAAGAACTTATTATCACGGTGGGCTGTGCAACAATAAGCCTGCTCACCTGAGAGTCTGTGGTCTGAGAGAACTGGAATGGCAGGACCTCTATTTATAGACCTGCATGAGGTGATTCTCTGAATTTGAATTAGATTAGGAGAAGATATTCTCCCTTATCCACAAGCACAAAATCTGAATTTTCCAAGGGAAAAATCCCAACAATAAATTCGGCCACTTTAGGAAAAATCCAATCCAAATCTAAACAAGATTTTAACCATAATTTTATCTCCCTTTTTCAACCAAAAAATCTGAAAATTCAAGGGAGAAAATCCCCACAAAAATTCGGCCACTTTTGGATAAGGGAGAATCAAAATTCCACTAGGATTTTCAAGCTTGAATCTTATCTCATCCTTATCCAAAATGACTGAAAATCTCCTAGGAGATTTACTCCAAAATTTTGACCATTATCAGGGAGGAGAGAATCCAAATTCAACTAGGATTGAAACTTGAATTTTTCCTTGAACCTTATCCACAAAAATCCGAAAATCCATTGAGGATAATCCTCAAAATTTTCATCCATCTTTAGTTAGGATTTGGATTCAAAATTCAAGTAGGATTCTAACAAGATTTTCCTCTCCATATCCAACTCAAATTCGAATTTCATTCCTTGTGGATTTACCACAACAAATTTGAATCCCACTTGGACTGTGATTCAAAATTCGAATTTCAAATTTCAAATTCAAATTTCAAATTCAAATTTCAAATTTCAAATTTTCGAATTCAAATTTCAAATTCGAATTTCGAATTCAAATTTCAAATTTCAAAATTCAAATTTCAAAATCCACAAAACAGTTGTATTTTAAATTCTTGTTCTCATAGATAATTTTCTACAACTGCAATCCAATCTCAAATAAAATCATGGTAACTTTATTTGGAGTTCGAATAATTGTGTACTCTATTATCCAAAACAAAATCTGAATCCAACTGGAGAGAATCTTGTCTACCATCCTAATCCTATGTTAACACCATCCATGCATAATAAACTAGCCAATAGCATATACTAATCAATTTGCCAAACATTAAGGAATTATGTGGAGCTAGTAGAAGGACTGATTGGACATATATAATCGGGCTCCCGCAAATCCATATGATCATCATTCTTTACCGAACAACTCAATCATATGATCACTAATTTCAGAGTCACACCACTATAAACCTGAAACTGAACTCCCAATTATATACCGTATTACATAAGCCTGTGACAAGCTATCGTCCAATGACCTTGTCATGTATGCCGAACCCTCATATGATATCCATGATCAGCCTTAGGCCAAAGTCCGTTTAATCCTACCAATCAGGCTATCTTAAAGTTCCATTATACTACCGAATAAAGAAAATGATTATTCACCATATGTGAATAAGAAGTCATCTGCCCAGCAGACGACCCAAGGCCTTGTCCATTTTCACATTCAGTATAATGCCTTTAAGAGGATACCCTTAACTCCTCATTAGAGCTATGATTTTGATATCTGTAAACGAACCATTCATCGTATACAAGTCATGCACCTAACGAACCGGTCTATAAGCTTACTACATCTGAGACGCTTTAGCCATTGGAACATCAAAGTACACAAGTCATATACATGAAGCTATCCTTTTACTCAGGATTAAGGTTACTGCATAATGAACGTCAAAAGCAAATTGATCCACTCAAAGCGGATTTCGTAGATCAATCACGCTTTAGTCCCGGTCTAATATGTCACCACCAAGTAATATATCTATGTCTCTACTTGGGAGTCCAGCTCCAGACAATCAATACAAACCGTCCCCTCCAAGGCTTTAGACAACATAATAGTCTTAACATGAGTTAGATGCTCAGTCTAACTCCATAGACTACAGACCATAGTTTAGACCGCTAACTTTAGAACATTGTCTTCTCGCATATAAAAATCCATTGTATGCAACGTTCTAACAGTTTAACACAAGCGGTCAGGGAGCCATATTTGCTTACATTTACTTTAACATGTAAATAAAACGAGGACAGATAGCAATGTAATGAATAACCTCTATATATAATTTTATTATCCAGTTCAAAATAAATACATCAAACTGTCTCTAATGCTTAGGGCATTTCCTAACACGATTGATTTGTGAAATCAAAAAACATGGCATTTTTAGTCCTCGACGAGATGAACAACTTCCGTGTTAAACTTGGAGCTCAGTTCAAACTCTATTGGGTCCTAAACACAACAAACCCATGGCTAAAAACTATCTCAGTTTTAGAAAATTCCAATTTTTTGGTTAATCAAAAACCACTCTGTTTGGGGCCCTAAATAGCCAAATTTTTTAAACTCCCATGAGCCATCTTTTAGTTTTCGATGTGGTCTACATTTTTTGTGTTAAGCTCAAGACCTGATTTGGACTCAAAGTTACCCATTTTTTAGAAAAATCTAAGACAATTCCTTATTCCCAGGTTTCCAATCCCAGTTTTGACCTCTGGTCAGAAATCATCCTAAAAACCTATCTTGTCATCATTTTCGGCCAAAGGCTGCTTGATGCAAAAATGTCCATAACAAAATTTCCTAAAACTTCTACATTTTATGAAAAGCTCAAAATCTATCCATAACTTGTTCAAAACTTAGCAAAACCATGGCTAAAAATGTAGGACAGTTTGGTTTCCAACTAAACCCTAAGACGTCCATGGCATCCATAAACCATAAAAGCTTAAACCACAACCACATAAACACAAAAATACAATGCTCAAGGCTCAAAATAAACTTATTATAACCCATTGCTCAAAATACATAGTAAATCTCCTCGATATCGAAACTTAATAAAGGGCAAAATCCTCAAAGGGATGGGTTCTAGAGTTTTTACTTTCGTGTGCTTCGAAACTAGCACAAACCGAACAAGACTTATGACCAAAAATTTGTATGGATTAAGGGTGAAAAGAGGTTAGCTTACTGAGAAAAACCATAGAAATTTCTTTGGTTCATAAAGCTAAATAAACAACCAAAACTACAAAGGAAAGTTTCCAACACTCTTACCTTAAATGACCTTGAAGAATGGCTCCAACCAAGCAACAAACTAAGTAATTTAGGCTGACTTTTTGGTGAGTTTTTGGTGTGTTTTGGGGCTGTGGAGGCATCAGATAGCAGAGGAAAAAGAAGAAGAGAGTTTGGTGTTTTGGTGGCTTTTGGTGTGCAAAAGAAAGAAAATGCTGCAAAAGGTCATGCACACATATTTATAGACCAACCTCAGGCAAGATTTGATCAACCTAAACAACCTTAATTAAGCCAACTTAATCAAACTTTGGGGGACAAATTTTTGTCTGCTGCCCCCTTCAAAAACCAATGGGAACATATGAGAAAAGGAGCCAAATTTGCATTTAATGCATTGCTAAAGTCAATAGTAGTTGTCTCCATCTTTTAAATTTTTTAATCAAAAGCAACAAGGCATGTTTCCTTGTTTTGTGGGAAACTTTGCCACATTGTCTCCTAGGGCTATGTTTGGCTACCCATAAACATGGTCTCTGAGGGAAAAATTTCATCTACAAGGGTTTCTCTTAGCAGTCTAATTTCCTCTAACGGTGTTCGTCCCTTTTTTGGTTGTGCTCTAAACTTCGATTAAAAATGGATTCTCTTGATCTGATTTTTATTCTATTCATTCCTGGATGGGTTGTAGCACCTATGAGCCCACTCTGAGTCTATTACTATTCATCTATGGTATTGTGGTTGTGTCTTAAACCATGCTGACACTGCGCACGTATAGTACAACTTTTTCGTGTGAAATTTCAGACATAGGCTATCCTGACTAATTTGGACATGCTGATTCTACATTTATCAGTTTTACGTCCATCTGAGGTTATCTGGACCTACCTGGAAATCATTTTTTGTGCTCAACTAACTAGTTTGAGCGTTCTGACTCTAAATATATCAGTTTCGGGTTGAGGAAATGTCGTCTTGATGCCTTTCACAATACTGCGCATGTCTCATGCATGACTTCACATTTTGTGCACATTTGACTAAATTGAGCATGTTGATTATAAATATATTAGTGTGGTATCAAGAAAATTTCACCTCAACCATTTTCTTAACACTGTATATTTATCATTCAAAATTTCACTGTTGTGCTCTGATAACTAGTTTGAGCGTATTGATGACTAGCTCCTCAGTTCTGTGTCAAGAAATAGTCATCTTGACCAATTTCTTGATACTGTGTGCCACTCATGCACACTCACACATAATAAGGTGAACCGATTTCACTCTCGGTTGCCCTTTTCACTATATGAATAGAAATTAAACGTTTCTTTGCTTGTTTAATTCATTCAAACTGGAAAATTATACTATACTCATAGGCTTAATTTCTCATTGCATAGTAATTATGTCCCATGAACAGGACGGTTATTACATCATAATAGTACCATAAACCTCGCCCAATCCCTTGGCACATTCAGATCACATTTGTCATCCATCACTTACCTTATCGTCATGCAGGTTGCTTACCTACAACATGAACAAACTTGTGAGCTAATTACTCAGTAAGTTCAAATATACATACATGACAGATCAGAACTCATGCCATATAGGACAGAGCATATCTGATACTAATTGTGGTATCAAAACATTAACATAACATATTGTTAGGAAATGCCCTAAGTATTAGAGACATTTTGTTGTATTCATTTTGAACTAGATAATAAAATTATATATAGAGGTTATTCATTACATTGCTATTTGTCCTCGTCTTATTTACATGTTAAAGTAAATGTAAGCAAATATGGCTCACTGACTGCTTGTGTTAAAACTGTTAGAACGTTGCATGCAATGGACTTTTGTATGCGAGAAGACAATGTTCTAAAGTTAGCGGTCTAAACTATGGTCTGTAGTCTATGTGGTCAGACCGAGCATCTAACTCATGTTAAGACTATTACGTTGTCTAAAGCCTTAGAGGGGACGGTTTGTCTTGACTGTCTGGAGCTGGACTCCTAAGTAGAGACATGGATATGTTGCTTGGTGGTGACATATTAGACCGGGACTAAAGCGTGATTGATCTACGTAGTCCGCTATGAGTGGATCAATCTGCTTTTGACGTTCATTGTGCAATAACCTTAATCCTGAGTAAATAAACTACTTCATGTATATGACTTGTGTACTTTGATGTTCCAATGGCTAAAGCGTCTCAGAGGTAGTAAGCTTATAGACCGGTTCGTTGGGTGGATGACTTGTATACGATGAAGGGTTTGTTTGCAGATATCGGAATCATAGCTCTAAGGAGTTAAAGGTATCCTCTTAAAGGCATTATACTGAATGTGAAAATGGATAAGGCCTTGGGTCATCTGCTGGGCGGATGACTTCTTATTCACATATGGTGAATAATCATTTTCTTAATTCGGTAGTATAATGGAACTTTAAGATAGCCTGATCAGTAGGATTAAACGGACTTTGACCTAAGGCTGATCATGGATATCATATGAGGGTTTTGCATATATGACAAGGTCATTGGATAGTAGCTCGTCACAGGCTTACGTAATACGGTATATAATTGGGAGTTCAGTTTCAGGTTTATAGCGGTGTGACTCCGAAACTAGTGATCATATGATTAAGTTGTTCGGTAAAGAATGATGATCATATGGATTTGCGGGAGCCCGATTATATATGTCCAATCAGTCCCTCTACTAGCTCCACATAATTCCTTAACCTTTGGCAAATTGATTTGTATATGCTATTGGCTAGTTTATTATGCATGGATGGTGATGACACAAGATTAGGATGGTAGACAAGATTCTCTCCGGTTGGATTCAGATTTTGTTTTGGATAATAGAGTACACAATTATTCGAACTCCAAATAAAGTTGCCATGATTTTATTTGAGATTGGATTGGAGTTGTAGAAAATTATCCATGAGAGCAAGAATTTGAAACACAACCGTTTTGTGGATTTTGAAATTTGAATTTTGAAATTTGAAATTTGAAATTTGAATTTGAAATTTGAATTTGAAATTCGAATTTGAAATTTGAATTTGAAATTTAAATTTGAAATTTGAAATTTGAAATTTGAATTTGAAATTTGAAATTCAAATTTTGAATCACAGTCCAAGTGGGATTCGAATTTGTTGTGGAAAATCCACAAGGTTTGAAATTCGAATTTGAGTTGGATTTGGAGAGGATAATCTTGTTAGAATCCTACTTGAATTTTGAATCTAAATCCTAACAAAAGTGGACGAAATTTTTTAGGATAATCCTCAATAGAATTTCGGTTTTTGTGGATAAGGTTCAAGGGAAAAATTCAAGTTTCAATCCCAGTTGAATTTGGATTCTCTCCTCCCTGAAAAGTGGATGAAATTTTGGAGATAATCTCCTAGGAAAATTCGGTTATTTTGGATAAGGTTGAGATAAGATTCAAGCTTGAAAAATCCTAGTGGAATTTTGATTATTCCTTATCCTAAAAGTGGCCGAATATTTGGAGAAGATTTTCTCCTAGGAATTTCGGATTTTTTGGTTGAAAAAGGGAGATAAAATTCTAGTTAAAATCTTGTTCAGATTTGGATTGGATTTATCCTAAGAAAACCGAATTTTATTGTTGGATTTTCCCATGGAAAAATTCGGATTTTTTGGTTATGGATAAGAGAGAAAATCTTTTCCTAGTCCAATTCGAATTCAGAGAATCACCTCATGCAGGTCTATAAATAGAGGTCCTGCTACTCCAGTTCTCTCAGACCACAGACTCTCAGGTGAGCAGGCTTATTGTTGCACAGCTCATCGTGACAACAAATTTCTTTAGAGATCTGGGTGGTCGGAAGAAGACTAGTAGTGCTAGCATACCGATCGAGGTTCAGAGTGCCCACACACTCAGCCATTCGGGAATTGGAGAATAGTAGAGAAGGCTAGATGGTTGAAGCCTCCGGTCATTCTCCTCCTGCAAGATTGGCGTCCTTGAGGTATGAGTTTTAATTGTTGTTGGTTTATTATATATGGCATCATGAGATATTTAACGATCTAATAATTTTTATTGTTCCGCTGTGCCACTCTGATACGCTTTACTGATTTATTATCCTACAATTGGTATCAGAGCCATCTCATGACTATGCCATGTACATAAATTAGACAATTACTTAGTCTTTTTATTTATGTATGGATTTGATATTTAGAGAGTGGCATTCTAGGGTTCCTTTATGTTTTTATCATGGATTATGTATAAAGTATGTGGTTATTTTAATTTTCTGAATTATTATAAGCATGCTTGTTTATGCCGGTTATGGTTCCTTAGAATTTAGAAAAATTGTATCTAGGAATTCTTTATGTAACCATGAGAGCAGTTTATTAACACAGTAATTTTCCCGTGGATTTTAATTTTTGTCTTTTAGAATTTTTATGGTTAGAATTTTTTGTACACCGGAAACGGTTTAGGAAATTTTATGTAATTATTCTTGGAGGAGATTGAAGATTGAAGACCGTAATTTATTTTTTCCCAAAAGTTAAATTTGATTTAAAGGTTGAAATTTTGATTGTGTGGAAAATTTCAATTTAATTGGGATTCAAATTAATTTTTGGAGATCCTAATAGGTAAATTAGAATATGACATGAAAATCGAGACACGACCCCTCGGGATGGGCCGACGGGCCTTGGTGGGGCTGTAGCCCCTGGCCCCGGGCAGGATGGGGCTGCGGCAGCCCCTGTGCAGGCCAACACCACCCACGGCCGCAGGCTTGGCCTACAGCCAAGGGTGGCCGTGGCCTGCCCAAGGCTGGCCGCAGCCTGGGCATGCAGCCGGCCGGCTGCTGTGCCCAGTCTGGGTGTGCAGCCTGGCGCTGCAGGCTTGGCCTGCAGCCCGGCAAGGCTACACATAGGGGGCAGCCGTGGGCATCCCGCTCATGGAACCAGAGGTTTGATCAAGCGATTAAGACATTTGGTTTTGAGCAGAACGTTGATGAACCTTGTGTTTATAAACGTATTAAGGATGGAAAAGTGATCTTTCTGATACTCTATGTCGATGATATACTACTCATTGGGAATGATGTAGGGAACTTATCATCGGTCAAGCTTTGGTTACACCAACAGTTTGACATGAAGGACTTGGGAAAAGCTAATTATGTTCTAGGCATTCGTCTTTTCAGAGATTAAAAGAACAAAATGATAGCGTTATCCCAAGCTTCATACATAGATAAAATAATTGACAAATATGCAATACAAGAGGCAAAGAAAGGCTCACAACCTTCTATTGCCGGTCTAACTCTTTCATTGGATGACTGTCCCAAGACATCGGAAGAAAGAGAGCGTTTGAGTAAGGTCCCTTATGCATCTGCTGTGGGTAGCCTTATATACGCTATGCTTTGCACTTGCCCAGACATATGTTTTGCAGTAGGTATGGTGAGTCGATATCAAGCAAATCCTGGAACCAAGCACTGGCAAGCTGTAAAGCATATACTCAAGTATCTTAAGAGAACGAGGGATTATATGCTGGTGTATTCTGGAGGGGACCTAACACCTGTAGGATACACGGATTCAGACTTCCAGACTTGTAAGGATTCGAGAAAATCGACATCTGGATCAGTGTCTTTACTCGGAGGAGGCGCCATTGTGTGGAGGAGCGTGAAGCAGGGCTGCACAGCTGACTCTACTATGGAGGCTGAGTATGTGGCTGCAGCTGAGGCATCTAAAGAAGCGGTTTGGCTCCGCAAGTTCTTTAGAGACCATGAGGTCATTCCGGGTGTTGACAAGCCTATCACACTTTACTGTGATAATACAGGGGCTATTGCCAACATAAGGGAATCTCGACACCACAAGAGGACCAAGCACATCGATCGGAGATATCACATTATTAGAGGGCATGTGGAGACAGGACAAGTGGATGTATGTAAGATCGCGTCTGAGGACAACATTGCTGATCCCTTTACTAAGACTTTGGTGGCTAGAAGCTTTGAGAGGCATGTAGAGGCGATGGGGATGTGATAACCAGGAAATTTAGGTAATTCTCGGAAGAAAATGTACAAATGTATGTATATAACAATTTGTACTATTTAAAGAGTGAAATAAATGTATTTATATTGTTTAGAATGTATTAAAATGTTCTAACAATATTGACGAGTAAAAATTCAGTGTTGGAAAAATTTGCTGAATTGAAACGGGTGAAACGGTGCCAAAACTGGCATTGAAAACCCTAACCGGGGCAATAAAAGACGGAAAACTTCCGGGATTAATTTTGATCAAACGAAAGCAGTTTAAATTGATCCGATTACAAAGGAGACCTCAGGAACACGCCGGGATGATTTTAGGAAAATTTCGGCTCGAACCGGTATCGGTCAAAAAGTAGTCGAATTAATGTGAATAGTAAAAGTCAAAGTCAACTTTTGCTTTAGCATTTATGATATCATAAATCCATTTAATAAATGGAAAGAAAATGGTGGTTGGTAGCATTAATGGCCATGATTTAGTTTCTTTTTGATCTAAAGGCCAAGATTTGGCCAAAATTCACCATTTTAATTTTTGGAAAAATATGGAAAGAATTAGGGTGAAATGTGTTGAGTTTTGATTGGTGGAAAGCCAAATTAATTGGCCTTTTAGTTGCTTAATTCGGCAATTTTAGTGTGTAGGAAAATAAATCGGTAAAAACGTATCAGAGTGGCGCAGCGGAACAATAAAAATTTTTAGATCGTTAAATATCTCATGATGCCATACACAATAAACCAACAACAATTAAAACTCATACCTCAAGGATGCCAATCTTGCAGGAGGAGAATGACCGGAGGCTTCAACCAACTAGCCTTTTCTACTATTCTCCAATTCCCGAATGGCTGAGTGTGTGGGCACTCTGAACCTCAATCGGTATGCTAGCATTGCTAGTCTTCTTCCGACCACCCAGATCTCTAAAGAACTTTATTGTCATGATGAGCTGTGCAACAATAAGCCTGCTCACCTGAGAATCTGTGGTCTGAGAGAACTGGAGTGGTAGGACCTCTATTTATAGACCTGCATGAGGTGATTCTCTGAATTTGAATTGGATTAGGAAAAGATATTTTCCCTTATCCATAACCATAAAATCCGAATTTTCCAAGGGAGAATCTCCACAATTAAATTCGGTTTTCTTAGGATAAATCCAATCCAAATCTAAACAAGATTTTAACTAGAATTTTATCCCCCTTTTTCAACCAAAATATCTGAAATTTCTAGGAGAAAATCTTCTCCAAATTTTCGGCCACTTTTAGGATAAGGAAGAATCAAAATTCCACTAGGATTTTCAAGCTTGAATCTTATCTCAACCTTATCCAAAAATAACCGAATTTCCTAGGAGAGATTCTCCAAATTTTCGGCCACTTTTCAGGGAAGGAGAGATTCCAAATTCAACTAGGATTGAAGCTCAAATTTTCCCTTGAATCTTATCCACAAAATCTGAATTTTTCATTGAGGATTATCCTCAAAATTTTCGTCCACTTTTGTTGGGATTTAGATTCAAAATTCAAGTAGGATTCTAACAAGATTATCCTCTCTAAATCCAACTCAAATTCGAATTTCAAACCTTGTGGATTTTCCACAACAAATTCCAATCCTACTTGGACTGTGATTCAAAATTTGAATTTCAAATTTCAAATTCAAATTTCAAATTCAAATTTCAAATTTCAAATTTCAAATTTCAAATTTAAATTTCAAATTCAAATTTCAAATTCGAATTTCAAATTCAAATTTCAAATTCGAATTTCAAATTCAAATTTCAAATTCAAAATTCAAATTCAAATTTCAAATTTCAAAATTCAAAATTCAAATTTCAAATTCCACAAGATGGTTGTGTTTCAAATTCTTGTTCTCATGGATAATTTTCTACAACTCCAATCCAATCTCAAATAAAATCATGGCAATTTTATTTGGAGTTCGAATAATTGTGTACTCTATTATCCAAAACAAAATCTGAATCCAACCGGAGAGAATCTTGTCTACCATCCTAATCCTGTGTCATCACCTCTATGCTTAATAAACCAGCCAATAGCATACATAAATCAATTTGCCAAACGTTAAGGAATTATGTCGAGCTAGTAGAGGGACTGATTGGACATATATAATCGGGCTCTCATGATTCCATATGATCATCATTCTATACCGAACAACTCAATCATATGATCACTAATTTCAGAGTCACACCACTATAAACCTGAAACTGAACTCCCAATTATATACCGTATTACGTAAGCCTGTGACGAGCTACTATCCAATGACCTTGTCATATATGCAAAACCCTCATATGATATCCATGATCAGCCTTAGGTCAAAGTCCGTTTAATCCTACTGACCAGACTATCTTAAAGTTCCATTATACTACCGAATTAAGAAAATGATTATTCACCATATGTGAATAAGAAGTCATCCGCCCAGCAGACAACCCAAGGCCTTGTCCATTTTCACATTCAGTATAATGCCTTTAAGAGGATACCTTTAATTCCTCAGAGCTATGATTCTGATATCTGCAAACAAACCCTTCATCGTATACAACTCATGCACCCAACGAACCGGTCTATAAGCTTACTACATCTGAGACGCTTTAGCCATTGGAACATCAAAGTACACAAGTCATATACATGTGACGCCCCATGCCCTCAGCGGCCCGGACTGTCACTGAAAACTCTATTACTTAACTTGCTTCTTTAGCTTTTACTTATACTTTCTCTTTAAAACCGATACTTAAACTTGCTGAATTTAATACCATAAATTTAGAGGGATTTTTTTTTATATATACGCGTACGTATTTACTATTCACGTACGTATACTATTAAAATGCGGAATTTAAAAAACATAAGGATTTAAATTATACATACACAATTATATACTTGTTTATCTGATTACTATTCACCAGATACTATTTAAATATACTACTCATACACATACTGTTTACTGTTCTAAAATACCGTTTAACCTTTACTATTCAAAATACTATTTAACTGTCACCATTCAAAATATTATTTACTCATACTGTGCGGAAGAATGCTCGCGGTGTATCCATAACATCATCCTCACATCCACCTCCGCCACCATCATCGTCCCTTGATGTTTACGCTATAGGATGCTTACCTACAGCATGAACACACTCCGTGAGCTTTACACTCAGTAAGTACAACATGTTAACCGCAAAACATTTTTAAAACATAGCACAAACATAAAATCATAGGCATGACATATATCACTTAATAAATCACATACCATATAAGCATATCACATATCAGCTTACATATCATGTCATCACATAACATGTCATAACAGTGAATATAAAACTTCACATACTTTATGCATGGCAGAAGCATCGTGTACTATATGCACTCTACTGAAAAGGAAAGCATAGCGAACTATAACTAATGCATGGTCCGGTTATGTTCATTTATACTTCAAACTTCTCTTTTCTTTTCTTGTCTATTTAGGGCCCATGTGTCAGTACCGTGTGCGCGCAGACCAACGGTAACTCCCGAGGTCAACTAATGCCGAAGAGCCATTAACTGATGCTCAACTTTTGGCCTTAACTTTCTTTAACTGGAAACCCCTTCGATTGAAGGAGCCGGTATGACACACCTATTTATTTCCATCTTGTTTAACTGTTCTAGCCATACGCTTCTCTAAGCTGTCCCCAATCCTACGCGGTAGGGATCTATGGCTTCTATCTTGTTCTTTCATCAATCTACTCGATTGTAAAACTATATGCTCTTATGTATGCTGTGCAGCATCGTGTGCAAGATACATACTTAATATACTGGAAAAGCATCATTTTAAATTCATTTTATCCATGCTGTAGGCGGAGTTGTACTTACCTGTCATCAGACAGTTTATACTCTCGCCTTCGTCACAATACAGGTACCTCCCTGTAATCATAATGCATTATATTAACATTCACTCTTAGGTCACCGTGGTCATTAGTGACTAATAAAAATTCTCGTTATGTGGTACCGATCCTTATCGGTACTAATTGCCCTCTTCTTAAGAATTTGATTTTCTAATCATTGTTAATTAATTTATTTACCCAATAAATTAATTAACATCGCTTTTAGGTCACTCTATCGTTAGGAACTAATAAACTTATCGTTGTGTGGTACCGATGCCTATCGGTACCCAATTGCTCTGCTTTGAGAAATTTGATATCTAATTTTTAATCGTGCTTGATTAATTTGTCTACTTGACAAATTAATCACTGTCTCTCACTATCCCATTCTGACTTGGTCCTTGACTAGCTAACCGACCAGTCAACTGACTGAATACCTCCCGTATGACCATTTAGCCTGTCGGGTTACCGTTACCGATGTAATCGCCCCAAATTTTATACTTAGATCACACCCGCCCCTCGGGTGGCACTATTCTGATCTAGGGTCGTTTTCTTACATTTCGAGATTTCTAATTGGGCGGTTCACTAATCCTGTAAACGTCCGTCCTTCTTTCCCGGACTTAGGTCATCGAGGGGGCTCGGGTTTCCATCCCGATCACATTTTCAGCCCTCGTTTCCTAAAATACCCCTTTGTGCCGTTTTCGAAATTTCGTCAGCATTTCCGCTTAATTTTTGGGTTTCCGGCATTTAGGAAACGCCTCAAAACCATCTAACCTATTCTAACCTGCCACGTACTAAACCAGAGGCCTAATTTTTACATAAAAGCTCCGCTTTTTACGTAAAAATATTCACATTTCTTCACATTTTCTTTTTCGACATTTCATCCCTTTTTCTTACAATTCCTCAAGTCAGTAAACCATAATTCATACATAATTATTTCTAATAATAAATTGAGGAATCAAGGGATCAAAACCACTACCAAAATCGTTCCCGTCGGCGGTCGGACGAACCGTTCGGTCTCGACAGCACAATCTTTGAATCGACGTTCTCCACTTTTGAAACTCCGGTTTGCAAATCCGATGCCGCGGATGTGTCCGGAACGTCGAAAATAGGCCAACGGGCCATTCTTCAATTTTCGGTCTCCGGGTCGCCGTTGACCGGCGTTGACCACGGCGGCGATGGGAGTGGCCACCACCATCTTGAAGAGCTCGACGAAAGGAACCCATTGGTGGTGTCAATTTCACCAATCGAGGCTCCTATCACCGGAAATCGGTCCTCGAAAAGTCAGCGACGGCGGCGGTGTTGGATCTTCATTTTCCGGCGTTATTGCCCAAAATTGATTTGGGGCTTTTGATCTACGTGTTGTTCTGAGCATTTTGATACCGACCTTGCAACTCAACTCCCCCGGAACAGCGAGATTCGACGGCAGCGATGGCGACGGCGAACCTTGGGCGGCGCGATCCGGCGGCTGTTGACGTGAAATGAAGCCTGGTTTTTGTTCTACTCTTCACCACGAATCCATTGGGGCCGGAATCGTGGCATTTGGACGTCGGACGGCGGAGATACGGCGGTTTGAAAAATTCGGCCACCGGCGGCTTTGGGCGGCGCGTGCGGCGTGCTCCGGCGTCGGTTCGGTCGACTCGGCCCACCGTTGGAATCAGCTCGTCGAGAGCTTTCCAATGGTGCCGGCGGTGTCGAAAACAGAGGCCGGATTCGACTGATGGTTACTGTTCATCCTCGTGTGGTGTTGGGGGACGAAATGGGATTTGGAAAAATTATGGGGTGCTATTTTTCAATAGTCCCAAAAATTTCATCCTTTTATACTAATTTTTTGAAAAATTTTAAGATAGGCTATACTGATTAATTTGGGCGTGCTGAACTTAAATATATCAGTTTTATATCAAGAAAAGGTCATCTTGACCAATTTCTTGATACTGTGATTAGGCCTACACTGTGTTGACACTACGCACGCATAACGAGACGTTTTCAGGTGAAATTTCAAATACAGCCTCCCTTGACTAATTTGGACGTGCTGATTTCAAATTTATCAGTTTTACATCCATCTGAGGTCTTCTAGACCAGTTTTCGGGATCTGTATGATCCCGTCTCGAAAAACGTGTCAGGTACCCGATTGACTAATTTAGGCGTCCTGAGTCTAAATATATCAGTTTCGGGGTGAGAAAAGGTCGTCTTGACCCTCATCCTGATACTGCGTATCTTTTTAATAAAATCTACATTTTGTGCTCAATTGACCAGATTGAGCCTGCTGACTATTAATATATCAGTTTTATGTCAGATTAAGGCCGTTTTGGCCACTAACCTGACACTGTGTATCACACTGTTCACTAATCACTATTCACTATCTGACTGACTAATCCTAGCGTTCTGACTCCAATTTTGTCAGTCTCTGTGCGAGAAGAGGTCATCTAGACCACTTTTCTTCATACTGTACATCTATTAGGGCAATTTTCACTGCTGCGCTCAGATGACCAGTCTGAGCGTACTGATGACTAGCTCATCAGTTCTGTATCATGAAATGGTCGTCTAGACCGGTTTCTTGATATTGCGTGTCTCAACGCATACTCACATAATAGGGTGGACCGATTTAACTGTCGATTACCCCTTTCACTGCATGAATAGTAATTAAACGTTACTATTCCTGTTTAATTCATTTAACTGAAAAGCACACTGTGCTTATTAACTTAATTACATCATTATATAGTAATTAAGTTTCATAATTCATGAGAGCCATTACAGTGGCTCTCGGCTCGTTATACAGCCTTATACACAGACTCTTACACGTGCGTGTGTAACGCAACATGGGCGTGTACATTTCAAACACGGGCGTGTACTAGTTGAGACTACTCAACACGGCCATGTCTTTGAAACAAAAACATCTATCCGAGTGGTACACGGCCTCCTACACGGTCGTGTACTTGACCGTGTTACACTATACGGCCATGTACACTCACACGGCTACTAACAGATACACAGTCCGAATGACACACGGTCACTCACACGACTGTGTACCTGACCATGTTACTTAAATTGTACTAAAAGACATTAAATTATGTCCATTTTATTCCTTAATGACTTATTACATGGTAAGTAGGTGTCATGAAAATGGCGGTCATTACAACCTACCCCCCTTACAAAATTTTCGTCCTCGAAAATTTGAATAATTCCGGGAAGTCTCTTCTCATGTCTTCTTCCCATTCTTATGTGGCTTCCTCAACACTATGATTCCGCCACAACACTTTTACTAGCGGTATACTTCATTCCTAAGTACTTTCTCCTTTCTAACTAAGATCCGCACGGGTCTCTCCTCGTACGTCGGATCAGCGTATACTACAACGGATTGTTGGCTAAGAACATGGGAGCTGTCTGGCACGTACTTCTTTAGCATCAAGACGTGAAAGATGTTGTGCACTATAGCTAACTCGGGAGGAAGCGTTACTCTATAAGCCACCTTCCCGACTTTCTCTATTATCTCGAGGGTCCTATATGCCTAGGACGGAGCTTTTCTTTCTTTTCGAAATGCACCACCCCTTTCATGGGTGCCGCCTTGATAAAGACCAAGTCTCTTACTTGAAACTCAAGGGGTCTATAGCGCTTATCGTCAAAATTTTTCTGTCGACTGTGCGCTGTATCTAATGTTTCTCGTATCAGCTTCACGTCTGCCCTGGTATTCTTGATGATGTCTGAGCTAATTAGTCGTTTCTCTCCGGTCTCGTACTAATGAGCCAGAGATCTGCATTTCCTTCCATAAAGTGTCGTACGGTGCCATTCCTATCGAGGAATGGTAGTTGCTGTTGTACGAGAACTTGCTCAATGGTAGCTTCTGATTCTAATTTCCTTTGAAGACTAGGACGTAGGTCTCAACATGTCCTCTAACATCTGTATGGTCCTCTCAGACTAACTGTCGGTCTGAGGATGAAATGTTGTGCTGAACTCTCATTTGGACCGTAATGCGGCTTAAATGCTTTGCCAAAATCTGGAGGTAAAGCATCCACTACGATCTGAGACGATTGACTCTGGTACTCCGTGCCGTTTCACGAACTATGCCGCATGGATTCTGCTAGTCATTCCACCAAGTAGCTAACTTTCATTGCTAAAAAAAAAATTAACTGATTTCATCAATCTGTCTACAATCACCCAGATTGCGTCATTATCGTTTGACGTCTTCGGCAGTCCGACTACGAAATTCATCGTAATCTGGTCCTATTTCCACTCGGGTAGCTTAATTTTCTACGATTATCCTGCTGGGCGCTGGTGTTCTGCCTTAACCTTCTGACACGTAAGGTATCTGGCAACGAACTCGACAATGTCATTCTTCATTTCAGGCCACCAAAAGCTTTCCTTCAGGTACTTGTACATCTTATTTGCTATCGGATGTACGGAATATGACGTCTCGTAAGGTTCCAAAAGGATTCGCTTCTTGAGTTCTTCATCTTTCAGAACACAGACTCTATCTCTGTAGTAGAGTACGTCATCCTTAAGGATCTTAAACTCTGAACCCTTATCCTCTATAGTTTCCTTTCTGGACTTGTTCAGGGACAATTCGAAGCCTTGACCAATCTTGATTTCTTCTTAGAGCGTAGATTGGAAGGGTCATGTCAGACAACCTCCTTGTCAATGTCTTGATCTTGCTGCTGCATAGCTCCCTTGTAGCGCTCCTGACAAGGCACTAATAGTCATAGGCATAGTAATATACTTCTGACTCTGTGCATCGGCCACCTTATTGGCTTTCCCCGGATGGTATAGGATCTCACGGTCGTAATCCTTACTAACTCTAGCCATCTACGCTGCCTCATATTGAGCTCTTTCTGCGTGAAGATACATTTGAGGCTCTAGTGGTCGATGTAAATCTCGCACGTGACTCCGTACAGGTAGTACCTCCATGCTTTTATCGTAAAAACTATCGCTACTAGCTCCAGATCACGCGTTGGGTAGTTCTTCTCAAGGTTTTTGAGTTGTCGTGATGCATACGCGACTACTCTACCACTCTGCATCAACACAATTTCCAACTTGGTTTTAGATGCGGCGCTTAAATCACAAAGCTTCCCTGACTAACATTTGAAATGGTCAGCATTGGAGCGCTTATGAGTCTTCATTTCAGCTCTTGAAAGCTTTCCTCACACTTGTCGATTCACTTATACCTCTTTCCCTTCTTGGTGAGTGCTGTGAACGGAGCAGCTAACTTTGAGTAGCCTTCGACTAAGTGTAGGTAGCATCCTGTTAGTTTAAAGAAATTGTGAATTCCTGTTACGTTCCTCTAAGCTAGCCACGTGCTAACTGCATCAATCTTCATCGGGTCCACAGATACTCCTTCCTTGGGGACTACGTGGACTAGGAAATGGACCTTCTCCAGCCAAAACTCGTACTTGAAGAACTTGGTGTATAACTGATGGTCCTGTTGCATGCGTAAAATGATAATTAAGTGCTCTTCCTTCGTATTAGAGTGTATAAGTATGTCATCGATGAACATAATGACAAACTTATCCAAATAGTCCTTGAACATACGGTTCATCCGGTTCATGAAAGTTGCTGGTGCATCCGTTAATCTGAGTGACATGAACAGAAACTCGTAATGTCCGTACCGTGTTGGAAAGGCTGTTTTGGGTACATCTTCTTTCCGGGTTCGTAGTTGATAGTACCCTGAACGTAGATCGATCTTCGAGGACATTGCAGCATCTCAGAGCTAATCAAATAGATCATCAACTCGCGGCAACAGATGCTTGTTCTTAATCGTAATCCTGTTCAACTCTCTGTAGTCGATGCACATTCTCAGTGGTCCATCTTTCTTCTTCACGAATGGTATGGGTGCTCTCCAGGGTGAATAGCTCTGTCAAATGAATCCCTTATCTATTTAGTCCTTAAGCTGGGCTTGGAGCTCCTTTAGCTCTACAGGGCCCATTCCGTAGGGGGCCTCAAAGATGGGGCTGATTCTAGTAGATATTCAGTCTCGAACGAGATCCCGCGCTCTGGTTGGAGTCCTGCAAGATCTTCTGGAAATATCTCCATGAATTCCCTGACTATCGGTACGTTGTCGGGTCCTATCTCTATTCCTTGAGTCTTATCTGCTACGTATACTAGGAAGTCTGTGCATCCACTGGATAGCATCTCGCGAGCCTTCACTGTTGATATCATCATCTTTGGTTGCTCTGGCGACAAACCCTTGTAGATGAACTTTTCACATCCGATTGGTTCGAAAACGATTTTCCGCCTTCAACAGTTTATGACAACGTTGTGTCCTAAGCTTTTTTTTTTTTTTTTTTTTGGCAGAATCTGATGATGCAACGAATGGGTGGCTCCAGAATCAAGTAGAACTAACGCATCAAAGTTGGCGATAGAAAGCTGGCCTGTCACCATTGCAGAAGTTACGCTTCAACGTCACTCCCTGTGTAAGCATAGATTCTCCCTTAGCTGTCTAAAGCTTTCAGTATACCTTGTGTGATTGAAGGGTCTTCGATCCTGGTCTGGTTGGTGTGAAGTTGATTATTCCCAGTGCGTGGTTGATTCTGTCGATTCTGCAAGTTGGAGTGGCAAAAATTTTTTTTTGGCATAGTGGCCTTCCTTGCCACAGATAAAACAACCACTTGCTCTCTGCTTACATTCTCCTGGGTGCCTCTTTCCGCATCTCGTGCACGTCAGGTATTGGCTGTCATTCTTTCCTGGTCGTCTCTCTTCTAGGGAAATTCTTCTGTGAATCTTGGTTGCCCTAATTCCCCTTTTCTCTTGTTGTTGTTATGGGAATGCCTACTATTCTGGCCGGTTCCCACATTCTGCCCTCTTTATTGTGACTCGGGGTTTTGCTTCTCCTGTGCCTACTCGGCTTGCGTTTTCTCCTCCTTTCGTGCCTTAAAATTCTACGCCTTTCACTCCTTATCATGAACCGATCAGTACTCAGCTCAGATAGTCTTGCTGACACATTCTGCTAGTGTCGCTGGTCTGTGGCTTCTGCTACAGACCTAAACTGTGATTTCCGTTCTGAACATCTTCAGCATTCATCTGACTCTCTCCTTTTGGTTGGTACCAAATCTGGACAAAGTTGAGCCAACTACTCAAACTTCTTGACTGCCTCCATAACAGTCATACTACCTTGGTGCAGGTTGTCGAACTCGTCTTACTGCGCTACTAGTGCTTCTTTGTTGAAGTACATCTCCTTGAATTCCTTAATGAAATCGCTCCAGCTCATCTCTCTGATGTTCCTCCTAATGGTTACCATCTTCCACCACTAACGCGCCTCATTGCGCAGGGTGAAGGATGCGCACATCACTTTCTCTCTATCTGTTAGCCCTATAAAATCGAAGATTACTTGGATATCCGTTAGCCAGTCATTGGCCTCTATAGGGTTGGTGATTCCTAAGAATTCTAACGCTTTCATGCGTCGGAATCTCTCATACAAGTCCCCTTCCCTAGAGATTGGTAAAAAAAACAATTGCTGCTATGAAAGTAGCCATCACTATAGGCGCTAGTGCCTCCTGGGCTGGAGGAGCTGCTTGCTCCCTCAGAGTTTTTGGGGTTACTAGAGCCTCCTGTGCTGGCATCTCTACTGACTGTGGTGCCTGGGGTTGCTGGTCTAGCTATTTCCTAAGCTAGTTTAGCTCCCGTTGCTGGTTCTCTATTATCTCTCGCATGGCTGCGATCTGTGCTATCAACTCATCCTCTCGGGATGCTGGATTTAACTAAGCTCTCATTCTTGCCATGTTTTCCTATGTAACCCTATCGTACAGCGGGAAAGAAAATATAAGTCTCTTAAATTCTGTACTTGGGACTCGTATTACATATCATTTTCTTTCTTACTTAACAATCTTACTTAAACATTATGGATATAAATATACACACTATATCCACCTTTCTTTCTCTCATACTGTGATGTTCAATACGATTACTGCATTGTATTGGGACATCGTCTGAGTGCTAGGATTCGTCCTGCACTTTCTGTCATATCATACTCACACTTGTGGAAAAAAAATTATATCTGGCCCCTAGGGCAAAGCTTTACTGCTTATCTCATAATATATTTCACATAATATATATACATATATTCAAGATTCTAGTTCAGCGAGAGTGACACACACTTCCCTTATACGATCCCAACAAGTACATTATGCTACAATTGACGGGGGAGAGCTACTGCTTCCCTCTATATTTTTTTCATAACTAACATTCCCGCAGAAGGGTTACTACTATTGGAAGGACAAACTTGATTCAGTATCAGGCATCTCCTCATCGTCACTATCACTGAGTGAGTACTCCTCTGGGTTCTCCTCTTCTTCTCAGTCGAAACTGACCTCGTCATCGCTAGCTATGATAACTTGGGGTTCGTACATCCCCATCTATTCGTCATTACTAAAGCGGTTGGGGATCTCCTCTCCCTTATCGTCGTGATGGGCGTCAGAAAGAGTCTCGTTATCTTCCTCTTTCATGGGGTGTTAGGAGACATACAGGCTGGTTCGGGGTTCTCCATCGGCTCCCTATTGCCCTTGTGTACTTCTGGCTGGTGCTCGGCCATGAACTCTTCATCGGCCAGTTGGGGTGCTGGTTCTACTGGGTCACCCTCCATAATGGCGGCTGCTATAATGCCTTGGGCTTGTGTAGGTTCCCGGGGTTGAACACTTTTCTCTCGGCATTCACTATCTCCTTGATAAGGCTTGCTAGTCCTGCTTGATCGCTCTTCTAATTCTATTTGGCAAGGTCTCTTTCTCTCTTTGGGTCTTCTCCTGTCTTGATCCACTTTTGTCTCGGCATGTATTGTAGAAGTCCATTTCGGTTCCTTGTAGCGAACAGCATACGTTAGAACTGTATCGCTGGACATCAGCTGCAGTCTTTCAGTCCGACGAACAAATTCTTGTATATCCATAACTCTAGAGAACTTAGGCGGTTTCACTCCCTACTTGCCCATAAAGAAAAACTGAGGCTGATGCTGGACTCCTCTCAGAGATTGGCTCGATCGTGGTATGGCGAAACTCGACACAGTTAAGAGCTCATCCTAGTCATAAGGATCCCGATACACACGAGAGTATCTCCCTGAGAGATATCAACAGCCAACAAGACTCAGTTATCCTGATCAATGGCGTACAATCGGGGAATCACTTTGATAACGCGAAACCAGTCCTGACATTCTCATGGAGTGCAGGAGTACTGTTTGCCATTAAAAACTTAGTGGACAACTAGCCCTGAAGATCGGTACAACTCGAGCAGCAATCCATGTTCTTTCTTTGAGCGGTTCTCTAGCACTGCACGGTCGTGATTTTTCGTATAATGATCTCAGCATCTTTTCATCTTATCCTCGCCATCATAGATTTCGTCGTTTCATTACTATAAAATGTTATCTAAAATAGATAAACATTTACTGACTAAAAAATAAAACTAACTTACTTGGACAGATGAGGCAGGCATGCGGCGATGTGAGGTAGGATGGCAGGAAACCGCTCTGATACCAACTGTGACGCCCCGTGCCCTCAGCGGCCCGGACCGTCACTGAAAACTCTATTACTTAACTTGCTTCTTTAGCTTTTACTTATACTTTCTCTTTAAAACCGATACTTAAACTTGCTGAATTTAATACCATAAATTTAGAGGGATTTTTTTTATATATACGCGTACGTATTTACTATTCACGTACGTATACTATTAAAATGCAAAATTTGAAAAAAATAAGGATTTAAATTATACATACACAATTATATACTTGTTTATCTGATTACTATTCACCAGATACTATTTAAATATACTACTCATACATATACTGTTTACTGTTCCCAAATACCGTTTAACCTTTACTATTCAAAATACTATTTAACTGTCACCATTCAAAATATTATTTACTCATACTGTGCGGAAGAATGCTCGCGGTGTATCCATAACCTCATCCTCACATCCACCTCCGCCACCATCATCGTCCCTTGATGTTTACGCTATAGGATGCTTACCTACAGCATGAACACACTCCGTGAGCTTTACGCCCAGTAAGTACAACATGTTAACCGCAAAACATGTTTAAAACATAGCACATACGTAAAATCATAGGCATGACATATATCACTTAATAAATCACATACCATATAAGCATATCACATATCAGCTCACATATCATGTCATCACATAACATGTCATAACAGTGAATATAAAACTTCACATACTTTATGCATGACAGAAGCATCGTGTACTGTATGCACTCTACTGAAAAAGAAAGCATAGCGAACTATAACTAATGCATGGTCCGGTTATGTTCATTTATACTTCAAACTTCTCTTTTCTTTTCTTGTTTATTTAGGGCCCATGTGTCAGTACCGTGTGCGCGCAGACCAACGGTAACTCCCGAGGTCGACTAATGCCGAAGAGCCATTAACTGATGCTCAACTTTTGGCCTTAACTTTCTTTAACTGGAAACCCCTTCGACTGAAGGAGCCGGTACGACACACCTATTTATTTCCATCTTGTTTAACTGTTCTAGCCATACGCTTCTCTAAGCTGTCCCCAATCCTACGCGGTAGGGATCTATGGCTTCTATCTTGTTCTTTCATCAATCTACTCGATTGTGAAACTATATGCTCTTATGTATGCTGTGCAGTATCGTGTGCAAGATACATACTTAATATACTGGAAAAGCATTATTTTAAATTCATTTTATCCATGCTGTAGGCGGAGTTGTACTTACCTGTCATCAGACAGTTTATACTCTCGCCTTCGTTACAATACAGGTACCTCCCTGTAATCATAATGCATTATATTAACATTCACTCTTAGGTCACCGTGGTCATTAGTGACTAATAAAAATTCTCGTTATGTGGTACCGATCCTTATCGGTACTAATTGCCCTCTTCTTAAGAATTTGATTTTCTAATCATTGTTAATTAATTTATTTACCCAATAAATTAATTAACATCGCTCTTAGGTCACCCTATCGTTAGGAACTAATAAACTTATCGTTGTGTGGTACCGATGCCTATCGGTACCCAACTGCTCTACTTTGGGAAATTTGATATCTAATTTTTAATCGTGCTTGATTAATTTGTCTACTTCACAAATTAATCACTGTCTCTCACTATCCCATTCTGACTTGATCCTTGACTAGCTAACCGACCAGTCAACTGACTGAATACCTCCCGTATGACCATTTAGCCTGTCGGGTTACCGTTACCGATGTAATCGCCCCAAATTTTATACTTATATCACACCCGCCCCTCGGGTGGCACTATTCTGATCTAGGGTCGTTTTCTTACATTTCGAGATTTCTAATTAGGCGGTTCACTAATCCTGTAAACGTCCGTCCTTCTTTCCCGGACCTAGGTCATCGAGGGGGCTCGGGTTTCCATCCCGATCACATTTTCAGCCCTCGTTTCCTAAAATACCCCTTTGTGCCGTTTTCGAAATTTCGGCAGCATTTCCGCTTAATTTTTGGGTTTCCGGCATTTAGAAAACGCCTCAAAACCATCTAACCTATTCTAACCTGCCACGTACTAAACCAGAGGCCTAATTTTTATGTAAAAGCTCCGCTTTTTACGTAAAAATATTCACATTTCTTCACATTTTCTTTTTCGACATTTCATCCCTTTTTCTTACAATTCCTCAAGTCAGTAAACCATAATTCATACATAATTATTTCTAATAATAAATTGAGGAATCAAGGGATCAAAACCACTACCAAAATTGTTCCCGTCGGCGGTCGGACGAACCGTTCGGTCTCGACCGCACAATCTTTGAATCGACGTTCTCCAATTTTGAAACTCCGGTTTGCAAATCCGATGCCGCGGATGTGTCCGGAACGTCGAAAATAGGCCAACGGGCCATTCTTCAATTTTCGGTCTCCTGGTCGCCGTTGACCGGCGTTGACCACGGCGGCGATGGGAGTGGCGACCACCATCTTGAAGAGCTCGACGAGAGGAACCCATTGGTGGTGTCAATTTCACCAATCGAGGCTCCTATCACCGGAAATCGGCCCTCGAAAATTCGGTGGCGACGGCGGTATTGGATCTTCATTTTCCGGCGTTATTGCCCAAAATTGATTTGGGGCTTTTGATCTATGTGTTGTTCTGAGCATTTTGATACCGACCTTGCAACTCAACTCCGCCGGAATAGCGAGATTCGACGGCAGCGACGGCGATGGCGACGACGAACCTTGGGCGGCGTGATTCGGCGGCTGTTGACGTGAAATGAAGCCTGAGTTTTGTTCTACTCTTCACCACGAATCCATTGGGACCGGAATCGTGGCATTTGGACGTCGGACGGCGGAGATACGGCGGTTTGAAAAATTCGGCCACCGGCGGCTTTGGGCGGCGCGTGCGGCGTGCTCCGGTGTCGGTTCAGTCGACTCGGCCCACCGTTGGAATCAGCTCGTCGAGAGCTTTCCAATGGTGCCGGCGGTGTCGAAAATAGAGGCCGGATTCGACTGATGGTTACTGTTCATCCTCGTGTGGTGTTGGGGGAGGAAATGGGATTTGGAAAAATTATGGGGGCTATCTTTCAATAGTCCCAAAAATTTCGTCCTTTTATACTAATTTTTTGAAAAATTTTAAGATAGGCTATACTGACTAATTTGGGCGTGCTGAACCCAAATATATCAGTTTTATATCAAGAAAAGGTCATCTTGACCAATTTCTTGATACTGTGGTTAGGCCTACACTGTGTTGACACTACGCACGCATAACGAGGCGTTTTCGCGTGAAATTTCAAACATAGTCTCCCTTGACTAATTTGGACGTGCCGATTTCAAATTTATCAGTTTTACATCCATCTGAGGTCTTCTAGACCAGTTTTCGGGATCTGTATGATCCTGTCTCGAAAAACGTGTCAGGTGCCCGATTGACTAATTTAGGCGTCCTGAGTCTAAATATATCAGTTTCGGGGTGAGAAAAGGTCGTCTTGACCCTCATCCCGATACTGCGTATCTTTTAAACAAAATCTACATTTTGTGCTCAATTGACCAGATTGAGCCTGCTGACTATTAATATATCAGTTTTATGTCAGATTAAGGCCGTCTTGGCCACTAACCTGACACTGCGTATCACAATGTTCACTAATCACTATTCACTATCTGACTGACTAATCCGAGCGTTCTGACTCCGATTTTGTCAGTCTCTGGGCGAGAAGAGGTCATCTAGACCACTTTTCTCCATACTGTACATCTATTAGGGCAATTTTCACCGCTGCGCTCAGATGACCAGTCTGAGCGTACTGATGACTAGCTCATCAGTTCTGTATCATGAAATGGTCGTCTAGACCGGTTTCTTGATATTGCGTGTCTCAATGCATACTCACATAATAGGGTGGACCGATTTAACTGTCGATTACCCCTTTCACTGCATGAATAGTAATTAAACGTTACTATTCCTGTTTAATTCATTTAACTGAAAAGCACACTGTGCTTATTAACTTAATTACATCATTACATAGTAATTAAGTTTCATAATTCATGAGAGCCATTACAGTGGCTCTCGGCTCATTATACAGCCTTATACACAGACTCTTACACGTGCGTGTGCAACGCAACACGGGCGTGTACATTTCAAACACCGGCGTGTACTAGTTGAGACTACTCAACACGGCCATGTCTTTGAAACAAAAACATCTATCCGAGTGGTACACGGCCTCCTACACGGTCATGTACTTGACCGTGTTACACTATACGGCCATGTACACTCACACGGCTACTAACAGATACACAGTCCGAATGACACACGGTCACTCACACGACTGTGTACCTGACCGTGTTACTTAAATTGTACTAAAAGACATTAAATTATGTCCATTTTATTCCTTAATGACTTATTATATGGTAAGTAGGTGTCATGAAAATGGCGGTCATTACAATACATGAAGTAGTTCATTTACTCAAGCTTAAGGTTATTGCACAATGAACGTCAAAAGCAGATTGATCCACTCATAGCGGACTACGTAGATCAATCACGCTTTAGTCCCGGTCTAATATGTCACCACCGAGCAACATATCCATGTCTCTACTTGGGAGTCCAGCTCCAGACAGTCAAGACAAACCGTCCCCTCTAAGGCCTTAGACAACATAATAGTCTTAACATGAGTTAGATGCTCGGTCTAACCCCATAAACTACAGACCATAGTTTAGACTGCTAACTTTAGAACATTGTCTTCTCGCATACAAAAGTCCATTGCATGCAACGTTCTAACAGTTTTAACACAAGCAGTCAGTGAGCCATATTTGCTTACATTTACTTTAACATGTAAATAAGATGAGGACAGATAGCAATGTAATGAATAACCTCTATATATAATTTTATTATCCAGTTCAAAATGAATACATCAAAATGTGTCTAATACTTAGGGCATTTCCTAACAATCTCCCACTTGCTCTAAGCCAGTAGATGCGCCATGTTACGGATCCCCATCGCCTCTACGTGCCTCTCAAAGCTTCTAGCCACAAAAGTGTTAGTAAAGGGATCGGTGATGTTGTCCTCGGACGCGATCTTACATACATCCACTTGTCCTGTCTCCACATGCCCTCTAATAATATGATATCTCCGATCGATGTGCTTGGTCCTCTTGTAGTGCCGAGATTCCCTTGTGTTGGCAATAGCCCCTGTATTATCATAGTAAAGTGTGATAGGCTTGTCAACACCCGGAATGACCTCAAGGTCTCTAAAGAACTTGCGGAGCCAAACTGCTTCTTTAGATGCCTCAGCCGCAGCCACATACTCAGCCTCCATAGTAGAGTCAGCTGTGCAGCCCTGCTTCACGCTCCTCCACACAATGGCGCCTCCTCCGAGTAAAAACACTGATCCAGATGTCGATTTCCTCGAATCCTTACAAGTCTGGAAGTCTGAGTCCGTGTATCCTACGGGTGTTAGGTCCCCTCCAGAATACACCAGTATATAATCCCTCGTTCTCTTAAGATACTTGAGTATATGCTTTACTGCTTGCCAGTGCTTGGTTCTAGGATTCGCTTGATATCAACTCACCATACCTACTGCAAAACATATGTCTGGGCGAGTGTAAAGCATAGCGTACATAAGGCTACCCACAGCGGATGCATAAGGGACCTTACTCATACGCTCTCTTTCTTCCGATGTCTTGGGACAGTCATCCAATGAAAGAGTTAGACCGGCAATAGAAGGTTGTGAGCCTTTCTTTGCCTCTAGCATTGCATATTTGTCAATTATTTTATCTATGTATGAAGCTTGGGATAATGCTATCATTTTGTTCTTTCGATCTCTGAAGAGACGAATGCCTAGAACATAATTAGCTTCTCCCAAGTCCTTCATGTCAAACTGTTGGTGTAACCAAAGCTTGACCGATGATAAGTTCCCTACATAATTCCCAATAAGTAGTATATCATCGACATAGAGTATCAGAAAGACCACTTTTCCATCCTTAATAAGTTTATAAACACAAGGTTCATCAACGTTCTGCTCAAAACTAAATGTCTTAATCGCTTGATCAAACCTCTGGTTCCATGAGCGGGATGCCTGCTTGAAAGTTTCCACTCTCCCTTCCGCATCCTTCTTTCTTTTGTAGACCCATTTGCATCCAATGGGTTTTATCCCATCCGGCAAATCTATAAGTTCCCAAATAGAGTTGGATTTCATAGAATCCATCTCATTGTTCATAGCCTGTTTCCAAGATTTAGAATCAACATCCTTTATAGCTTCATCATATGTGACCGGATCTTCCTCATGCTCATGAGCCTCGGTCTGGTATACCTCAGCATCATACATGAAGAAATTAGGTTTCTTAGAAACCCTCCCACTACGACGAGGCACCCTAAATTGTTGATCGTCTGCAGGTCTTTCACTGGAACTCGGACTTGCGTCCAAAACCGAAATCTGTGGAGTAGTTCTTTCACCCGATAACTCCTCTAGCACCACTTTGCTTCGAGGCTTAAAGTCATTCATGTGACTTTCCTCCAAGAATGTCGCATGGGTTGAGACAATGACTTTTTGTTCCTTTGGGTTATAGAACAGACCTCCTTTAGTTCCTTTTGGATACCCTACAAACATGCATAATTCTGATCTTGGTTCCAACTTTTTCGCATCCCCATCCAGTACATGTGCCGGGCAGCCCCATATTCTCATATGTCCAAGGGAGGGCTTCCTGCCACACCACAATTCATACGGAGTTCTAGGAATTGATTTGCTCGGAACTTGGTTCAGAATATAGCATACCGTTTGTAAAGCATATCCCCAAAATGATAATGGCAGTGTTGAATAACTCATCATGGACCGTACCATATCCAATGAGGTCCTGTTTCTCCTTTCGGCTACACCATTCTGTTGTGGAGTACCAGGTGTAGTCAATTGGGATAATATCCCGTTCTCTACAAGATGTCCTAAAAATTGGTCGAGAGGTATTCGCCACCTCGATCAGATCGAAGTGTCTTTATGGATTTATCCAATTGCTTTTCCACTTCCGCACGATACTCTTTGAACTTGTCAAAGGTTTCGCTCTTGCGGTGCATCAGATACACATATCCATACCTCGAGTAATCATCTATAAAAGAGACATAATACTCGAACCCTCCTCGTGCTATGACGTTCATGGGGCCACATACGTCAGTATGCATAATTTCTAAGAGCTCCTGAGCCCTTGTACCCTTAGCTCCAAAAGACCTCTTAGTCATTTTACCCTCTAGACAAAACTCACATTGGGGAATTCGTACCTCCTCCAGAGATTCCAGAGGACCATCTTTCACCAATCTTTGAATCCTATCCTGATTAATATGACCAAGTCTTAAATGCCAAAGATACGCCTTGTTAGAGTGAGAAACTTTCAACCTTTTAGAGTTATCAATTAATTCAGTGTCAAGCAGTGAGTACATCTTTGGTTTGATCAAATATAGGTTTCCATCCATCCATCCAGAACAGATAAAAGACTTATTTCTACGAATATCAACTCTTTTACTAAAAGAAACTGAATAAGAATCCTTTATTAAACAAGCTACCGATATAAGGTTCCTCCTAAAATTAGGAACATAAAAATAGTCTTTCAATAAAATAAACCTAAATTGATCAAAATAAAGATAAACATCTCCCACTGCTTCAGCCACCACAAAGCTACCATCTCCAGTCTGCAACGAGAGGCTCCTATCATGTAGACTTCTCGTTTCCACGAACCCCTGCATAGAAACACAAACATGATTAGTGGCGCCCGAATCAATGGCCCAAGTGTCTTTCGATTCTTCCACCAAACACACTTCCAGGTAATGAAGTTCCTTACCTTCCTTGCCCTTGGCGGCTAGGAATTCCCGGCAAGCCTTCTTGAAGTGACCTACCTTCCCATAATGGAAGCATTTGGACTTTTTAGGGTCCTTTGGCTTCTTGTTCTTCTTCTTCTTCTTCCCGTCCGAGACAGGAGGATTAGAAGAACTGGAAGCCACTTGCTTCTTATTTGGCCTCTTCCTCTTCCGTGAGGGATTGGAAGATTCTGCCAAATTGGCCTCTCCTTTAGGTCGGACCGCATCCTTATCCCTGATCATCCGCTCATAAGCCTGTAGTTACTTCATGAGCTCGGTTAGTCCTAACTCCTTTGTCGCCAGATTGTATGCGGCCTTAAACCCCACAAAATCTTTAGACAGAGTCTTGAACACCATCTCGATCTGGGTGTTGTAGTCCAACTCAGCACCATTCTCGGCAGCCTCAGCGAAGAATCCCATTAGAGTGATCATATAGTCCTTCACCGGAGTACCCGCCTTTTGCTTGGAGTTCATAATGCTGGTGATAGCGGACTGTCGAGCCAATTTTTCTTGGCCTCTGAACATGTCCTCCAGATTTTCCATGATCTCCCCAGCAACTTGATAAGTCTCATGCTGCTTTTGTAAAGCACTCGTCATGCTAGCAAGGATGTAGCATCGAGCTATCTCATTGGATTCTCTCCAAAGATTATAGGCAACCGGGACCTCCTCAAGTGGTGTGTCAGGCTTGGGCCCAGGTGGGCATGGTTCGTCCAGCACGAACTTGTGTCTCTCGCAGCTGAGAACTATTAATAGATTTCTTTTCCAGTCTTTATAATTATCGCCATTCAGCTTATTTTCAGTAAGTATTGAAATGAGGGGTGTCGGTGACATTTTGAACTGAAATAAAATTATACTAGATATCATTACAAAGCCCAAGTAAATATACAGATAATTTAGCAAATAAAACATACAAGTATGTTCCTACATGAAACTTGAAAAACATGTAGCATTGCAACGGTAATTCTCAGCACCTATTGCCCCAAGCCACCGAGGGGTGGTCATGAAAACAAATAGCCGGAACATGGACCCCGTCCAATTAATATATGTTGCCTTAAATCCTCCAAGGTTAAGACATATATTAATAACCGCTTATTTGGCCACCAGTTTAGTTAACAGAGCTTCTAGGGAAGGTTAATAACTAAATGAGTCTTGAGTGTATAACCATTGTTTACGTAGCCCGATCCACGTCCTACCAAGCCACCGAGGGGTGGTCATGAATAGGATCGTACCCGAACACGTTTTCCACATAGGAGATCCAATCTAGTATACCGGCGGTGGTAAACACCTACCGAGGGGTGTGGTCAGGGCAGAACTGACGCGAGGCGTTACCATGCTTTCACATATGGATCAATAATGGAGGCCGTGGGTTTTGTTTGAAACCCTCTCCCACTCAATATTTTGAAAAACATGCAAGTTTTGACAAATTATGTATGATCAATATAGTATGAGCGGCACTCACCTATCCTATATGACATGTTATCAAATATGCATACAAAACATCCATCAATACACATTTATACATCCATGACATATCATAGAAAAAATAATTGACAGAATAACCAAGCTATGGTTCCATCCTAGAACAAAGACAATAAAGATTACAAAATTCCATCCAAAGCATTCTTTGGGTCTTGAATTCTGTTCCATCTTCTTGTATCTATCTTTATGTAGCCTCTCCATTTATTTCTCATACCAAGAATTATTTAAAATTTAAATATCCAAAAATTTAAATTTCAAATTCAAATTGAATTTTAAATTTAAATTTCAAATTTAAATTTTAAACAATTTTAAACATCATGTGTAATAATATGTAATTTCAAAAAATTTGAAATTTTTAATTACGTATTTTTGAACATGATTTAAAATTAAATCTCAAATTTAAAAATCAAAATTTTCTGATTTTTTGGACCGTCGCACCGCTGCCCCCGTAGGCGGCAGCCACCGTGGGCAGCCACCAACCCCGGAGGGGCTGGCAACCCACGGCCGCCCCCATGTGCAGCCCTGCCGGGCTGCAGGCCAAGCCTGTAGCGTCGGACTGCACGCCGAGGCTGGGCGCAGCAGCCGGCAGGCTGCAGGCAGCGCCTGCAGCCAAAGGCTGCACGCCCAGGCTGCCGCCAGCCTTGGGCAGGCCACGGCCACCCCTGGCTGCAGGCCAAGCCTGCGGCCGTGGGTGGTGGGGCCTGCATAGGGGCTGCCGCAGCCCCATCCAACCCGAGGGCAGGGGCTGCAGCCCCACCAAGGCCCGTCGACCTATCCCGAGGGGTCGTGTCTCGATTTTCGTGTCATATTCCAATTTACCCATTAGGATCTCCAAAAATTAATTTGAATCCCAATTAAATTGAAATTTTTCACACAATCAAAATTTCAATCTTTAAATCAAATTTAACTTTTGGGAAAAAATAAATTACGGTCTTCAATCTTCAATCTCTTCCAAGAATAATTACATAAAAAATTCCTAAACCGTTTCCGGTGTACAAAAAATTCTAACCATAAAAATTCTAAGAGACAGAAATTAAAATCCATGGGAAAATTACAGTGTTAATAAACTACTCCCATGGTTACATAAAAATTCCTAGATACAATTTTTCTAAATTCTAATGAACCATAACCGGTATAAACAAGCATGCTTATAATAATTCAGAAAATTAAAATAACCACATACTTTATACATAATCCATGATAACAACATAAAGGAATCCTAGAATGCCACTCTCTAAATATCAAATCCATACATAAATAAAAAGACTAAGTAATTGTCTAATTTATGTACATGGCATAGTCATGAGATGGCTCTGATACCAATTGTAGGAAAATAAATTGGTAAAAACGTATCAGAGTGGCGCAGCGGAGCAATAAAAATTTTTAGATCGTTAAATATCTCATGATGCCATACACAATAAACCAACAACAATTAAAACTCATACCTCAAGGTTGCCAATCTTGCAGGAGGAGAATGACCGGAGGCTTCAACCAACTAGCCTTCTCTACTATTCTCTAATTCTCGAATGGCTGAGTGTGTGGGCACTCTGAACCTCGATCGGTATTGTGACAACCGGGAAATTCAGGCAGTTCTCGGATGAAAAATGTACAATTGTATGTATATAACAATTTGTACTATTTAAAGAGTGAAATAAATGTATGTATATTGTTTAGAATATGCGAAAATGTTCTAACAATACTGACGAGTAAGAATTCAGTGTTGGAAAAATTCACTGAGTTGAAACGGGTGAAACGGTGCCAAAATCGGCATTGACAACCCTAACCAAGCCAATAAAAGACGGTAAACTTCCGGGATTGATTTTGATCAAACGAAAGCAGATTAAATTGATCCGACTGCACAGGAGACCTCAGGAACACGCCGGGATGATTTCGGGAAAATTTCGGCTCGAACCGGTATCGGTCAAAAAGTAGTCGAATTAATGTGAATAGTCAAAGTCAACTTTCACTTTAGCATTTATGACATCATAAATCAAGATTAATAAATGAAAGAAATAAGGTGGTTTGTGGCATTAATGGCTAGGATTTAATAACCTTTTGATCTAAAGGCCAAGATTTGGCCAAAATTTACCTTTTTTAATTTTTGAAAAATGGAGAAAGAATTAGGCATGAAAGGTGTCAAAATTTCATTGGTTTAGAGCCAAATTAATTGGCTTTTGGTTTGCATAAGTCGGCCACTTTTGAATCAAAAGGCCGAGACATTATTTTCAAAGCAAAAACCAAAGACAAAAACTTCTAAGTATCGTCCATGGGGGAGCCGTGAGTGACCAAAGGAGAACCAAGCTTTTTCTTCAAAATTTCTTCACAAAAAGAGTGTTAAAGTGTTCCTAGAAGACAAAGGAAGCATTAGACCAAGGTAACTCCCTTTTTCACTTAATTTTTCATGGTTTTTCTTCATGAAATCCGTGGGTGAATAGTGAGAAAAAGATGGAAAATTTTTGGTTGTTTTTCATGGATTTGATGTTGGGTTATGTTAAGGATGTAATAAGGAAGAAAATCATGCAAATTGTTTAAAGAAAAACCAAATTTTGGTTGGTTTTTCAAAGGAAAATCCGTGGGTTACCTTAGGTAACCAATGAGAAAACTTTGTGGTTAATTGCTAACATGCTTTCAAAGTTCAAATTGGTGAAGAATAAAGCTTGTATGTCATGGTGAAAAGCTTAAAAAAAATTCTTGGTGTGAATTATATTAAGGTGGCCGTGGGGTTTCCTAATGGTTTGGAAGAAAAATTTTCATGGTTTTATGTAGTATTTGGTTGATTGGAATTATGCATTTCAATATGCAAGTGATGAATTTATAATGGAAAGAATGAAACAAAATTTTTTGGCATGTTTTCATTCTTTGGCCGTGGGTTATACAAGGGTAAAAACCCTAGGAAAATTGGTTGAAAATGCAAAGAAAATGGGCTTGAAAATGTGTTAAAAACGTGACATTTGAATGGCCTAAGGTGTGGTGAAAGTTTGACAAAATTTGGTTTGGTTTGGTTGTGAAAACCGAAACCAAATTAAGGGTAAAATTGTGAAAAAATTTTGTTATGTGGGTGATAATGTGGAATTGGAATTTTGCGGGTTTTTATGTAAAAGTTTGGAAAAATTTTACATAAAATAGGCTTGTGGTATAGTACGTGGCAGGTACATAGGGTTCGAGGCGTACCTAACGCCGGAAGCCTTAAAATTACGCCGAAATGCTGCCGAAATTTCAAAAACGGCATTCGGGGTAAAATAGGAATTTAAAATAAAAGTTAGGGCCGGGACGGAAACCCGAGTCCCTAACGGAAAAATTGAATAAGGAAAAAAATTTAAGGGGTGGGTCATGAATAGTAACCCGACCCCTTGAAAATGAAAAATGTGAGTGAAATTGAAAAACCGACCCCGAGGGGGGGGGCGTTTTTGGAAATGAAATAAAGGTCCGAGTCGGGAACGGAAAACCCGAGCCTCGGAGATCTAGGTCGGGAAAGTCTAGATGAACGTTTTAAATACTAGTGAAACGTCCATTTGAGACTCCGAAACGATAGAAAATCGCTAAACCGACGTAAGGGTCGGAATAGTGCTTCCCGAGGGCCGGGAAAGCAAAAAGTGGAAATAAAATAGAAACGAACTCGGTAATGATTAGAAAAGAGTCAGAAAAGTTCCTGAGAGCCAAAAATGCAGTCTGGATCAATAAAATTCCGTCAGGGGCAAAACTGTAATTTTGCCAAAATATTGGGGTAAAATCGTAATTTTTCAAAAGTTGGGGGAAAATGGTGAAAATAATAAATAAAACCTAAAAAGTTATAAATAGGTTTTATTTAAGCTTTTTAATGAAAAATAAAAGCTATAAATGGGAAAGAAATTAACAGACATAGTTTTGTCTGTAGGATCCCAAAATCGGCCTACAAGGAAGGCAATTCAAGATCCAAGAGAGAGAAAGGGAACAGTCTGATAAGGTAAGTTCAGACATTTACCTGTCTGCAACATATAGCAATATTGTGCTAACTTTAATGTACTAACTATAAGTTAAGTACATATGTGCTACGGGCACTATTATAGAATAGAGAGAGAGACGTAATGTGCTACGGGCACTATTGAGGATGGACACATTGTTAATTGTGCTTCGGGCACTACAGCGAGGTTAATGAAACTCACTCACCTAAAATTAAAATGTGAACCATTCCTAACCACGGGGCAATATGAAGTCACCGGGTTAGAATGTTAAAAAGTCGGTAATGAAACCACTTTCTGGCGTACCAGCCTTCCGTATAGGGAGGTACTTTTGCCTTCGGGGCTATGAGATAAGGCTGTGGAGGTCAGCACTGATGTACCGCTCCCAGTCATGTACAATTTTGCCTTCGGGGCTATGAAATTAAGGCTGTGGAGGTCAGCACTAATGTACCGCTTCCAGTTATGCGCACTTAAATGGTACTGCCAACCTGAGCTCAAAACCAGAACGTAATCAAAGATAATGACCTAAAACTGAAACTGTGCCATAATTGAGCATAAGACAGTTTAGTGAGAGCACTAACATCGCGGTAGATGTACTAGTGTGATATAGTGTGGGGTCAAACTTACTATTCACGTATGAATAGTGGTCAAAGTTACTATTCACATATGAATAGTATCAACGGTACTATTCATGATGAATAGTACTATTCATAGAAATTTTATTTCTTGCATGTTTGAACTTACTGAGCCTGTAGCTCACCATTTTTGCTAATATTGCAGGTAAGCGACCAGCTCAGTAGCTTGTTTGACTGGATGCGGACGGGATGGCGCGTGTCAAATGGGATAACTGGGCGAGGGATATGGTACTGCCAGAGTCTTCCCGCTGAGCGTTAAAGTGAAGGGATAAAAAAAAGGAAACAGTTCTTTTGTAATTATATATATTTTACAAAAGTACTGTATTATTTATATTACTTTGTACTTATCAACAAAGTAAATAGTGGAAAAATGTTTTACATGATGTTTAAAAAAAAAAAAAAATTTCCCTAAAAACGTCATGATTTAAAAAGAGAGAGAGATAAGCCGGCGACCCATGAGAGTACAATCTATCGCAGTTAGCAATAAAGCTCAACTGTAATAGTATTGTATGATCTCTACGAGGGGCGGGCCGCCACAGTTGGTATCAGAGCGGGTTTACGGTTGGTGTAGTCTAGAATACCAACTGCTGCCACAGTTGGTATCAGAGCGGGGTTTGAGATTGGTCTAGTTTATAATACCAACTGCCACCACAGTTGGTATATCAGAGCAAGGTTTGTGACTGATTTGGTTTTGAATACCAACGGCTGTCACAGTTGGTATATCAGAGCAGTGTGACCATATCCTGATTTGACACTTCGCGCATCCTGTACAGCTATCCAAGTAAGTAGTTTACTTAAGTTCAGTTAATTATTTTCTTATATGAAAATAATTATCTTATAGGTAGCAAGATGACCAGACCTCCATATGTGAGACCACCGCTACCACGACCGAGAGGAGTATTACGGGTATGGACGAGGTCTATTGTGAGGCCGTCTATGTCCCAACGACCGGTAAGCAGACCCCCGGTGCTCGAGAGACCTCCGGTACCAGTACCAGCATCAGTGCCAGCGCCAGTAGATATTGTACAGCCACGACCGATAGTTCATCCACCGGTGGTAGTGGACATTCCAGTTGTTGGTGGACGCCAACATATTGGGGTGAGAGTGTCGGCACGGGCAGTACAGACATTTCGAGCTAGCAGTCCTCCGATGTTCGACGGTGGACGACAGTCGATGGAGACCAAGGACTGGCTCCATGCTATCGAGAGGATTATGGCGATATGTGACATCGATCGAGATATGTGGATACAATTGGCAGTCAGTATGTTTCAGGGAGACGCTCGAGTGTTCTGGCAGTATTGCGATCAGGAGATTTTATTAGGATTCAGTTGGGCTGAGTTCTGTCAGCGATTGGCTGATCAGTTTCCACCAAGAGATCCAACACCTACTCCAGCACCTCCAGAGAGACGAGAGACAGATACACCTGCGTATCCCGGATTTGATGATGTGACGCCCCGTGCCCTCAGCGGCCTGGACCGTCACTAAAAACTCTATTACTTAACTTGCTTCTTTAGCTTTTACTTATACTTTCTCTTTAAAACCGATACTTAAACTTGCTAAATTTAATACTATAAATTTAGAGGGATTTTTTTTTATATATACGCGTACGTATTTACTATTCACGTACGTATACTATTAAAACGCGGAATTTGAAAAACATAAGGATTTAAATTATACATACACAATTATATACTTGTTTATCTGATTACTATTCACCAGATACTATTTAAATATACTACTCATACATATACTGTTTACTGTTCTAAAATACCGTTTAACCTTTACTATTCAAAATACTATTTAACTGTCACCATTCAAAATATTATTTACTCATACTGTGTGGAAGAATACTCGCGGTGTATCCATAACCTCATCCTCACATCCACCTCCGCCACCATCATCGTCCCTTGATGTTTACGCTATAGGATGCTTACCTACAGCATGAACACACTCTGTGAGCTTTACGCCCAGTAAGTACAACATGTTAACCGCAAAACATGTTTAAAACATAGCACATACGTAAAATCATAGGCATGACATATATCACTTAATAAATCACATACCATATAAGTATATCACATATCAGCTCACATATCATGTCATCACATTGTAGGAAATTAAACCGGTAAAAACGTATCAGAGTGGCGCAGCGGAACAATAAAAATTTTTAGATCGTTAAATATCTCATGATGCCATATACAATAAATCAACAACAATTAAAACTCATACCTCAAGGACGCCAATGAACAGGAGGAGAGTGACCGGAGGCTTCAACCAACTAGCCTTCTCTACTATTCTCCAATTCCCGAATGGCTGAGTGTGTGGGCACTCTGAACCTCGATCGGTATGCTAACACTGCTAGTCTTCTTCCGACCACCCAGATCTCTAAAGAACTTTATTGTCACGATGAGTTGTGCAACAATAAGCCTGCTCACCTGAGAGTCTGTGGTCTAAGAGAACTGGAGTGGCAGGACCTCTATTTATAGACCTGCATGAGGTGAATCTCTGAATTTGAATTGGATTAGGAAAAGATATTTTCCCTTATCCAAACCCATAAAATCTGAATTTTTCCAAGGGAGAATCTCCACTAAAAATTCGGTTTTCTTAGGATAGATCCAATCCAAATCTCAACAAGATTTTAACTAGAATTTTATCTCCCTTTTTCAACCAAAAAATCTGAAATCTTTAGGAGAAAATCTTCTCCAAATTTTCGGCCACTTTTAGGATAAGGAAGAATCAAAATTCCACTAGGATTTTTCAAGCTAAATCTCATCTCAACCTTATCCAAAAATAACCGAATTTCCTAGGATTAAGGCTCCAAAATTTCGGCCACTTTTAGGTAGGGAGAGAATCCAAATTCAACTAGGATTGAAACTTGAATTTTCCCTTGAATCTTATCTACAAAAACCGAATTTTCCATTGAGGATTATCCTCAAAAAATTCGCCCACTTTTGTTGGGATTTGGATTCAAAATTCAAGTAGGATTCTAACAAGATTATCCTCTCCAAATCCAACTCAAATTCGAATTTCAAACCTTGTGGATTTTCCACAACAAATTCGAATCCTACTTGGACTGTGATTCAAAATTTGAATTTCAAATTTCAAATTCAAATTTCAAATTTCAAATTTAAATTTCAAATTCAAATTTCAAATTCGAATTTCAAATTCAAATTTCAAATTCGAATTTCAAATTCAAATTTCAAATTCAAAATTCAAAATTCAAAATTCAAAAATTCAAATTTCAAATTTCAAAATTCAAATTTCAAATTCCACAAAACGGTTGTGTTTCATATTCTTGTTCTCATGGATAATTTTCTACAACTCCAATCCAATCTCAAATAAAATCATGGCAACTTTATTTGGAGTTCGAATAATTGTGTACTCTATTATCCAAAACAAAATCTGAATCCAACCGGAGAGAATCTTGTCTACCATCCTAATCCTGTGTCATCACCATCCATGCATAATAAACTAGCCAATAGCATACACAAATCAATTCGCCAAACGTTAAGGAATTATGTGGAGCTAGTAGAGGGACTGATTGGACATATATAATCGGGCTCCCGTGATTCCATATGATCATCATTCTGTACCGAACAACTCAATCATATGATCACTAATTTCAGAGTCACACCACTATAAACTTGAAACTGAACTCCCAATTATATACCGTATTACGTAAGCCTGTGACGAGCTAGCATCCAATGACCTTGTCATATATGCAAAACCCTCATATGATATCCATGATCAGCCTTAGGTCAAAGTCCGTTTAATCCTACTGATCAGGCTATCTTAAAGTTCCATTATACTACCGAATCAAGAAAATGATTATTCACCATATGTGAATAAGAAGTCATCCACCCAGCAGACGACCCAAGGCCTTGTCCATTTTCACATTCAGTATAATGCCTTTAAGAGGATACCTTTAACTCCTCAGAGCTATGATTCCAATATCTGCAAACAAACCCTTCATTGTATACAAGTCATGCACCCAACGAACCGGTCTATAAGCTTACTACCTCTGAGACGCTTTAGCCATTGGAACATCAAAGTACACAAGTCATATACATGAAGTAGTTCATTTACTCAGGATTAAGGTTATTGCACAATGAACGTCAAAAGCAGATTGATCCACTCATAGTGGACTACGTAGATCAATCACACTTTAGTCCCGGTCTAATATGTCTGTGACAACCGGGAAATTCAGGCAGTTCTCGGATGAAAAATGTACAATTGTATGTATATAACAATTTGTACTATTTAAAGAGTGAAATAAATGTATTTATATTGTTTAGAATATATGAAAATGTTCTAACAATACTGACGAGTAAGAATTCAGTGTTGGAAAAATTCACTGAGTTGAAACGGGTGAAACGGTGCCAAAATCAGCATTGAAAACCCTAACCAGAGCAATAAAAGACGGTAAACTTCCGGGATTGATTTTGATCAAACGGAAGCAAATTAAATTGATCCGACTGCACAGGAGACCTCAGGAACACGCCGGGACGATTTCAGGAAAATTTCGGCTCGAACCGGCATCGGTCAAAAAGTAGTCGAATTAATGTGAATAGTGAAAGTCAAAGTCAACTTTCACTTTTGCATTTATGACATCATAAATTAAGTTTATTAAATGGAAAGAAATAAGGTGGTTGGTAGAATGAATGGCCATGATTTAATCACCTTTTGATCTAAAGGCCAAGATTTGGCCAAAAATTTCCATTTTTAATTTTTGAAAAATGGGGAAAGAAATGGTGTGAAAGGTGTCAAATTTTGATTGGTTTAGAGCCAAATTAATTGGCTTTCTTCCATGCATAAGTCGGCAACTTTGGGAATGAAATGGCCGAGACACTTTTTCAAAGCAAAACTAAGACAAAAATTTTCTAAGCTTTCTTCCATGGTGTCTACGTGAGCCACCCAAGGAGAACCAAGATTTTCTTCAATTTTTCTTCACAAAAAAGAGTGGCAAAGTGTTCATTGAAGACAAAGGAAGCAATTGACTAAGGTAACTTCCCTTGCACTTGAATTTTTCATGGTTTTTCTTCACAAAATCCGTGGGTGAATAGTGATAGAAAGATGGAAAATTTTTGGTTGTTTTCCATTGAATTGATGTTGGGTTTTGTTAAGGATGAAATAAGGAAGAAAACCATGCAAATTGTGTAAAGAAAAACTGAAATTTGGTTGGTTTTTCAAGGGAAAATCCGTGGGTTACCTTAGGTAACCAATGAGAAAAGTGTGTGGTTAATTGGTAATATGCTTTCCAAGTTTAAATTTGTGAAGAACAAAGCTTGTATTTCATTGTGGAAAGTTTGAAAAAAATTTCTTGTGTGAATTCCATTAAATGGCCGTGGGGTTGTTAATGGTTTGGAAGAAAATTTTTGCATGTTTTATGTGGTAATTGGTTGATTGGAATTATGCATTTTAATATGAAAATGATGGAATTGTGATTGAAAGAATGAAAACAAAAATGTGTGCATGTTTTCAATTCAATGGCCGTGGGTTTTAAGTGTTTAAAAAAACCCTAAGAATTTGGTTGAAAAGTACAAGGAAATGGGCTTGAAAATGTGTTGAAAACGTGACATTTGAATGGCCTAAAATGTGGTGAAAGCTTGACAAAATTTGGTTCGGTTTGGTTGTGAAAACCGAAACCAAATTAAGGGTAAAAATGTGAAAAAATTTTGTAATGTGGGTGATAATGTGAAATTTGAAATTTGTGGGCTTTTATGTAAAAGTTTGGAAAACTTTTACATAAAATAGGCTTGTGGTATAGTACGTGGCAGGTACATACGGTTCGAGGCGTACCTAACGCCGGAAGCCTTAAATTTACGCCGAAATGCTGCCGAAATTTCAAAAAAACGGCATTCGGGGTAAAATAGGAATTTAAAATAAAAGTTAGGGCCGGGAGGGAAACCCGAGTCCCTAACGGAAAAGTGAATAAGGAAAATTTAAGGGGTGGGTCATGAATAGTAACTCATCCCCTTGAAAATGAAAAACGTGAGTGAGATTGAAAAACCGACCCCGAGGGGGGGGCGTTTTTGGAAATGAAATAAAGGTCCGAGTCGGGAACGGAAAACCCGAGCCTCGGAGACCTAGGTCGGGAAAGTCTAGATGAACGTTTTAAATACTAGTGAAACGTCCATTTGAGACTCCGAAACGATAGAAAATCGCTAAACCGACGTAAGGGTCGGAATAGTGCTTCCCAAGGGCCGGGATAGCAAAAAGTGGAAATAAAATAAAAACGAACCCGGTAATGATTAGAAAAAAAATCAGAAAAGTTCCTGAGAGCCAAAAATGCAGTCTGGATCAATAAAATTCCGTCAGGGGCAAAACTGCAATTTTGCCAAATATTGGGGCAAAATCGTAATTTTACAAAAGTTGGGGGAAAACGGTGAAAATAATAAATAAAACCTAAAAAGTTATAAATAGGTTTTATTTAAGCTTTTTAATGAAAAATAAAAGCTATAAATGGGAAAGAAATTAACAGACATAGTTTTGTCTGTAGGATCCCAAAATCGGCCTACAAGGAAGGTGATTCAAGATCCAAGAGAGAGAAAGAGAACAGTCTGTTAAGGTAAGTTCAGACATTTACCTGTCTGCAACATATAGCAATATTGTGCTAACTTTAATGTACTATGTGACAACCGGGAAATTCAGGCAATTCTCGGACGAAAATGTACAATTGTATGTATATAACAATTTGTACTGTTTAAAGAGTGAAATAAATGTATTTATATTGTTCAGAATATGTGAAAATGTTCTAACAATACTGCCGGGTAAGAATTCAGTGTTGGAAAAATTCACTGAGTTGAAACGGGTGAAACGGTGCCAAAATCGGCATTGAAAACCCTAACCGGAGCAATAAAAGACGGTAAACTTCCGGGATTGATTTTGATCAAACGGAAGCAGATTAAATTGATCCGACTACACAGGAGACCTCAGGAACACGCCGGGACGATTTCAGGAAAATTTCGGCTCGAACCGGCATCGGTCAAAAAGTAGTCGAATTAATGTGAATAGTGAAATTCAAAGTCAACTTCACTTTTGCATTTATGACATCATAATTCAAGGTTAATAAATTAAAGAATTAAGGTGGTTGGTGGAATGAAAGGCCATGATTCATTTAGCTTTTGATCTAAAGGCCAAGATTTGGCCAAAATTTACCCTTTTTAATTTTTGAAAAATGGAGAAAGAAATGGTGATGAAAGGTGTAAAAATTCCATTGGTTTAGAGCCAAATTAATTGGCTTTCCTTCATGCATAAGTCGGCAAAACTTGGGAATGAAATGGCCGAAACTTTTGCAAGACAAAAACCAAACAAAAATTTTCTAAGTTAACTTCCATGGTGTCTACGTGAGCCACCCAAGGGAAACCAAGCAATCTCTTCAAATTTTCTTCATAAAAAGTGTGTCAAAACACTCCTTGAAGACAAAGGAAGCAATTGATTAAGGTAACTTCCCTTGCACTTGATTTTTTTCATGGTTTTCTTCACAAAATCCATGGGTGAATAGTGATTGGAAGATGGAAAATTTTTTGTTGTTTTCCATTGAATTGATGTTGGGTTTTGTTAAGGATGTATTAAGGAAGAAAACCATGCAAATTGTGTAAAGAAAAACCAAATTTTGGTTGGTTTTTCAAAGGTAAATCCGTGGGTTACCTTGAGTAACCAATGAGAAAAAAAGTTTTGGTTAATGGTTAACATGCTTTCTAAGTTTAATTTGGTGAAGAATTAAGCTTGTATTTCATTATGAAAAGCTTGGAAAAAAATTTCTTGTGTGAAATACATGATGTGGCCGTGGGTTGTTGATGGTTTGGAAGAAAATTTTTGCATGGTTTATGTGGTATTTGGTTGATTGAAATCATGCAATTTAATGTGTAAATGGTGGCAATGTGATTGAAAGAATGAAAACAAAAATGTGTGCATGTTTTCAATTCAATGGCCGTGGGTTTTAGGTGTTTAAAAAACCCTAAGAATTTGGTTGAAAATGCCAAGAAAATGGGCTTGAAAATGTGTAAAAAAATGTGACATTTGAATGGCCTAAAATGTGGTGAAAGTTTGACAAAATTTGGTTCGGTTTTGTTGTGAAAACCGAAACCAAATTAAGGGTAAATTTGTGAAAAAAATGTTGTAATGTGGGTGATAATGTGAAATTGGAAAATTATGGGCTTTTATGTAAAAGTTTGGAAAACTTTTACATAAAATAGGCTTGTGGTATAGTACGTGGCAGGTACTTATGGTTCGAGGCGTACCTAACGCCGGAAGCCTTAAATTTACGCCGAAATGCTGCCGAAATTTCGAAAACGGCATTCGGGGTAAAATAGGGATTTAAAATAAAAGTTAGGGCCGGGACGGAAACCCGAGTCCCTAACGGAAAAAGTGAATAAGGGTAATTTAAGGGGTGGGTCGTGAATAATAACCCGTCCCCTTGAAAATGAAAAAAACGCGTGTGAGATTGAAAAACCGACCCCAAGGGGGGGGCGTTTTTGGAAAAAAAAAAAAAAGGTCCGAGTCGGGAACGGAAAACCCGAGCCTCGGAGACCTAGGTCGGGAAAGTCTAGATGAACGTTTTAAATACTAGTGAAACGTCCATTTGAGGCTCCGAAACAATAGAAAATCGCTAAACCGACGTAAGGCTCGGAATAGTGCTTCCCGAGGGTCGGGAAAACAAAAAGTGGAAATAAAATAGAAACGAACCCGGTAATGATTAGAAAAGAGTCAGAAAAGTTCCTGAGAGCCAAAAATGCAGTCTGGATCAATAAAATTCCGTCAGGGGCAAAACCGTAATTTTGCCAAAATATTGGGGCAAAATCGTAATTTTGCAAAAGTTGGGGGAAAATGGTGAAAATAATAAATAAAACCTAAAAAGTTATAAATAGGTTTTATTTAAGCTTTTTAATGAAAAATAAAAGCTATAAATGGGAAAGAAATTAACAGACATAGTTTTGTCTGTAGGATCCCAAAATCGGCCTACAAGGAAGGCGATTCAAGATCCAAGAGAGAGAAAGAGAACAGTCTGATAAGGTAAGTTCAGACATTTACCTGTCTGCAACATATAGCAATATTGTGCTAATTTTAATGTACTAACTATATGTTAGGTACATATGTGCTACGGGCACTATGATAGAAGAGAGAGAGAAACGAAATGTGCTACGGGCACTATAAGAATGGGACACATGGTTAATTGTGCTTCGGGCACTAGAGCGAGGTTAATGAAACTCACTCACCTAAAATTAAAATGTGAACCATTCCTAACCACGGGACAATGTGAAGTCACCGGGTTAGAATGTTAAAAAAAGTCGGTAATGAAACCACTTTCTGGCGTACCAGCCTTCCGTATAGGGAGGTACTATTTTTGCCTTCGGGGCTATGAGATAAGGCTGTGGAGGTCAGCACTGATGTACCGCTCCCAGTCATGTAAAATTTTGCCGTCGGGGCTATGAGATCAAGGCTGTGGAGGTCAGCACTAATGTACCGCTCCCAGTCATACACACTTAAATGGTACTGCCAACTGAGCTCAAAACCAGAACGTAAATAAAGATAATGACCTAAAACTGAAACTATGCCATAATTGAGCATAAGACAGTTTAGTGAGAGCACTAACATCGCGGTAGATGTACTAGTGTGATACAGTGTTGTGGTCAACATTACTATTCACGTATGAATAGTGGTCAAAGTTACTATTCACGGATGAATAGTAGTCAACGGACTATTCACGATGAATAGTACTATTCATTGAAATTTTATTTCTTGTATGTTTGAACTTACTGAGCCTGTAGCTCACCATTTTTGCTAATGTTGCAGGTAAGCGACCAGCTCAGTAGCTTGTTTGACTGGATGTGGACGGGATGGCGCGTGTCAAATGGGATAACTGGGCGAGGGATATGGTACTGCCAGAGTCTTGCCGCTGAGCGTTAAAGTGAAGAAAAAAAAAATGGGGGAAACAGTTCTTTTGTAATTATATATATTTTACAAAAGCACTGTATTATTTATATTACTTTGTACCTATCAACAAAGTAAATAGTGGAAAAAGATTTTATATGATGTTTAAAGAAAAAAAAAATTTTCCCAAAAACGTCATGATTTAAATAGAGGAGAGAGATAAGTCGGCGACCCATGAGAGTACAATCTATCGCAGTTAGCGATAAAGCTCAACTGTAATAGTATTGTATGATCTCCACAAGGGGCGGGCCGCCACAGTTGGTATCAGAGCAAGGTCTGAGATTGGTTTAGTTTATAATACCAACTGCCGCCACAGTTGGTATATCAGAGCGTGGTTTTCGAGTGGCTAAGTTTTGAATACCAATTGCCGTCACAGTTGGTATATCAGAGCAGTGTGACCATATCCCGATTTGACACTTCGCGCATCCTGCACCGCTATCCAAGTGAGTAGTTACTTAAGTTTAGCTAATTATTTTCTTATGTGAAAATAATTATCTTATAGGTAGCACGATGACCAGACCTCCATATGTGAGATCCCAGCTACCACGACCAAGAGGGGTATTACGGGTATGGACGAGACCTATTGTGAGGCCGCCCATTTCCCAAAGGCCGGTAGTCAGACCCCCGGTACCCGAGAGACCTCCGGTACCAGTGCCGGCATCAGTACCAGCATCAGTGCCAGCGCCAGTAGATATTGTACAGTCACGACCGATAGTTCATCCACCGGTGGTAGTGGACATTCCAGTTGTTGGTGGACGCCAACATATTGGGGTGAGAGTGTCGGCACGGGCAGTACAAGCATTTAGGGCCAGCAGTCCTCCGATGTTTGATGGTGGACGACAGTCGATGGAGACCAAGGACTGGCTCCATGCCATTGAGAGGATCATGGTGATTTGCGACATTGATCGAGATATGTGGATCCAGTTGGCTGTCAGTATGTTTCAGGGAGACGCTCGAGTGTTCTGGCAATATTGCGACCAGGAGATTTTGTTAGGATTCAGTTGGGCCGAGTTCTGTCAATGGTTGGCTGATCAGTTTCAACCTAGAGATCCAGCACCTGCTCCAGCACCTCCAGAGAGACGAGAGGCTGATACACCTGCGTACCCTGGATTCGATGAGGTCAGGGATTACATTCTCCAGACCGAGAGGATGGTCATGCTGTCTGGTGAGACAGTGATGTCTTACGCAGCGCGATTTGAGGAGACCATTCGGTGGAGATGTCCGTTGCCTAACCTCACGGAAGCAAACTGCTGTGAGCTGTTTTGGAAAGGTTTATCCTTGGAGCTGAGACCGAGGGTGATCAAGCCGTTTCCTCCGACGCTCCAAGAGTTCGTGGTAACGATCAGGGCGATCGAGAGAGAGATTCTGATCGAGCATCTGACGCAGAGTCGACGAGAGACGCTGAGTCAAGATGAGATGTTTGCACGCATATTCGGGTCGAGAAGAATGATGAATGATCATGAGGCCGGACCGTCTAGACCACGAGGTGATGATTCAGGACAGGGAACATTACCTAGGGGTGGTGACGACTCAGATGAGTCAGATGACGATGAGGATCCAGAAGAATATCCTCTAGTCCCAGATGTAGGGAACGAGTGACCAGTAGATGTGTACATGTACATAAGTAGCTTAGAGAAAAGCTCTTTTGTATAGACTTGTGGACATTTTGTATAAACGGCCGATGTATATATGATTGGTGATGTCTATGTATGACATATAAATGTTTTGCTATGAATGAAATACCAAAATGATTATATGTTGTACGATGATGTGTTACGATAATGTGGCTTTACATTACCCTAAATTTCGTAAATTGATATGATTTTACGAATGTGATTATGGAGTTCATGAACCTAACCGACCGGGAGAAGGTTGCATGTGCGTCTTTTGTGCTGAGAAAAGATGCTCGGTTTTGGTGGGACACCGTGCGAATGAGAAGAGACGTGTCTACCATGAGTTGGGCGGAATTTCTGGAAGAATTTAACCAGAAATATTACGACCCTGCATCTCTGAGACAGCAACAGAAAGAATTCTCAGAGTTGACACAAGGGAACATGTCGGTAAGCGAAGTCTGCCGAAAGTTCGATCAGCTATCCCGTTTGTGCCCTTATGTGGTCCCTACTGAGAGGGAAAAGATACAGAAAATGATCGGGATGTTCAGGCCGGAAATTGCTGCATTGGTAGATACTGGACTAGTACCACCTACTTCTGTAGCAGACTGTGTGAGTCGGGCCATTAGAGCTGAGTTTCATGTAGCTCGACAGAAAGAGGAAAGAGAGAAACACTGGGAGGCAAAGAAGAAGGAGAGGGCTTTGGCGAAGTCTACACAAGTTGGTCAATCAAGCAAGCCTAGTCAAAATGCGAAACCAAGCCAGGGCAATAGTCAAGGATCCCAGCAAAATAAGAGAAAAGGGAATTTTTCTGGGAATCGCCAGGGCAATAATCGAAACCAGCAGCGGAGAACAGCTGGTAATGCAGAGTCTACTGTGCAAAACTGCCCTACATGCGGGAAGAGACATTCTGGGCAATGCAGATTTGGGCCACTTGTTTGCTACGAATGTGGAAAGGAAGGCCATTACGCCAGGAACTGTCCAAATAGGCAGGGTGGACAAGGCACTTCCCAACCGCACCAGACACGCCCACAAGCTCATTCCCTTCAAGCCAGAGTGGAAGAGTCACCAGTGAGGCCGCAACGCCAGGAGCGTATGCAACGTGCTGATGCTCGTGTGATGGCCTACAGTAAGGAAGATGCAGAGGCAGGAACATCAAACGTGGTGACAGGTCAGCTTCCTGTTGCTAGTCATGTAGCCTCTGTACTATTCGATTCCGGTGCTACGCATTCATTTGTTTCCTATGCATTTGCTGACAAGATAGGACTTCCTAAGGATAATATGGGAAGGGTATTTAAGACAGCTTTACCTTCTGGGGAAGTATTGTTGTCCAATTACTGGCTACCATATGTACCAGTATATGTGGCAAATAGGGAACTATATGCTGAGTTGATCGTAATGGAGATCATGGATTACGATGTGATTTTAGGCATGGATTTCCTAGGGAAATACCAAGCTACAATCGACTGCCGAAATCGAAAGATAGTCTTCCAACCCGAGGAAGAAGAGAGTTTCGAGTATGTTGATACTTCTCGAAGACCCGGAAAGATGATGATCAGTTCGCTGAGAGCAAGCAAGCTGATAGCCAGTGGTTGCATGGGATATCTGGCATATGTGGTGGATACTACAGAGGAACAGAAGCTTTAAGCTGAAGATGTTCTTGTGGTTAATGAGTTTCTTGACGTATTTCCAGAAGAGTTACCAGGGATACCGCCAGAGAGAGAAATCTCGTTTGAAATTGAGTTGATGCCTGGAACAGCACCTATTTCCAAAGCACCATACCGTATGGCTCCAGTGGAGTTAAAGGAGCTGCAGGTACAATTGAAGGAGCTTTTGGATAAGGGATTCATCAGGCCGAGTTTTTCTCCATGGGGCGCACCTGTGTTATTCGTCAAGAAAAAAGATGGAACATTCCGACTGTGCATTGATTACCGGGAGTTGAATAAGGTTACGATCAAAAATAGGTATCCGTTACCTAGAATTGATGACCTATTCGACCAGTTAAAAGGCGCAGCGGTATTTTCCAAGATCGACTTACGATCAGGATATCACCAGTTGAGAATCAAAGAGAGTGATATTCCTAAGACGATGTTTAGGACTCGTTATGGACACTACGAGTTCCTTGTGATGCCATTCGGATTGACAAATGCGCCGGCAGCGTTCATGGATTTGATGAACAGAATTTTTAAAGAGTATTTGGATAAGTTTGTCATTGTATTCATTGATGACATTCTTATATACTCGAAGAATCATGAGGAGCACAAGGAGCATCTGAGGATCGTGTTGAATACGATACGGAAGCATCAACTGTATGCCAAATTCTCAAAATGTGAGTTTTGGCTGGACAGAGTACATTTCCTCGGACATGTTGTATCCCAGGAAGGTATTGCTGTAGATCCGACAAAGGTAGAGGCAATTAACCAGTGGCCTGCACCCAAGAGTGTGACAGAAATACGCAGTTTCTTGGGATTGGCTGGTTATTATCAGCGATTTGTAGAGGGATTCGCGCGACTAGCTGCACCTCTTACTGCTCTTACACGCAAAGAAAGGAAGTATGAGTGGACTATGGAATGCGAAAGAAGCTTCCAGGAGTTAAAGAGGCGACTGACAAGCGCACCAATCCTTACGCTTCCCACTGAAGGGGAGAAGTTCGTGATCTACAGTGATGCATCGAAAATAGGATTGGGAGCAGTCCTAATGCAAAATGGCAAGGTGATTGCCTATGCTTCCCGTCAATTAAAGGATCATGAAAGGAATTATCCTACGCATGACCTTGAACTTGCTGCAGTAGTGTTCGCACTTAAAATTTGGCGACACTATCTCTATGGAGCTCAATGTCAGATTTTCACTGATCACCAAAGCTTGAAGTATTTCTTCACGCAAAAAGAGCTCAATATGCGACAGAGACGATGGTTGGAATTGGTGAAGGATTATGATTATGAAATCCTCTACCATCCAGGAAAGGCCAACCGTGTAGCGGATGCTCTAAGTAGGAAGTCTACTGTATCGCACTAGCTACCAATAAATAGGCTTCCGAAGCCATTGCAGCAAGAGATAAATTCGTTGAACTTGGAGCTGATATCGGGAAGATTAGCTGCACTCCAAGTGGAATCAGCGCTATTTGAGGATATAAAGGAAGCTCAGAGGCGAGATCCAATGATGACAAGTTCTCAAGAAGGAATTTCCAAGGATGGAATAATCCTGTATCAAGGAAGGATAAATGTTCCAGCTGATGAGGAACTTAGAAGACGGATCATGTCAGAAGCTCATGAGACACCCTATTCGGTTCACCCCGGAGCGAGCAAGATGTGTCAGGACTTGAAGCTACAGTTCTGGTGGAAAGGGATGAAGAACGATATAGCGAAATTCGTGAGCAGATGCATGACCTGTCAGAGAATCAAAGCGGAGCATAAACATCCAGCAGGAAGATTGGAACCACTAGAGATTCCTGAATGGAAATGGGAACACATTACGATGGATTTTGTAGTGGGACTCCCAAAAACCCGAGAAGGTTATGACGCCATTTGGGTTATTGTGGACAGACTGACCAAGACGGCACGGTTTATAGCTGTCAAGATGACTTTTTCGTTGGAAAAGTTTGCTCAGCTGTACATAACTCATGTCGTCAGACTACATGGAGTACCGAAATCCATTGTATCAGATCGAGATGCACGGTTCACTTCGAATTTCTGGAAGTGTGTGCAAGAGGCCATGGGTACTGAATTGAGACTCAGTACGGCTTTTCATCCGCAAACAGACGAGCAGTCAGAGCGGACAATTCAGACGTTAGAGGACATGCTTCGAGCTTGCGTTATGGATTTTGCGGGAAATTGGAACGAGAAGCTACCATTGATTGAATTCTCGTACAATAATAGTTACCAAGCTTCGATAGGCATGGCACCTTACGAGGCTTTGTATGGACGGAAGTGCAGATCACCATTACATTGGTACGATTTGTGAGAAAAGCCGTTGCATAAGACGGATTTCATAAAAGAGACTTCCGATGCAGTTGCTAGAATTCAGCGTCAAATGAAAATTGCGCAAAGCCGGCAAAAGAGTTACGCGGATAAGAGGCGGAGATCCTTAGAGTTCGATGAAGGAGACTTCGTGTTTCTCAAGGTATCGCCTATGAAGGGGATTATGCGTTTCGGTAAGAAGGGGAAACTGAGTCCAAGATACATTGGACCTTATGAAATTATCGAACGCATTGGAAAGGTCGCTTACAGATTAGCGCTACCTCCAGAATTGTCGGCAGTGCATAACGTATTTCATGTGTCGATGTTGAGAAAGTATATACCAGATCCGTCTCATGTATTGAAGCATGAGCCTATTCAAATCCACGAGGATTTGACATATGAGGAACAGCCTATTCAAGTACTAGCTCGTGAAGAGAAAGTACTGAGGAATAAGGTAATCCCACTAGTGAAAATTTTGTGGAAAAATCACAATATTGAAGAAGCTACGTGGGAACGAGAAGACGAGATAAGGAGTTTATACCCCCATTTGTTCTAATTTTCGAGGACGAAAATTTTATAAGGAGGGGTGAATGTGACAACCGGGAAATTCAGGCAATTCTCGGACGAAAATGTTGTAATGACCGCCATTTTCATGGCACCTACTTACCATGTAATAAGTCATTAAGGAATAAAATGGACATAATTTAATGTCCTTTAGCAAATTTAAGAAACATGGTCAAGTACACGACCGTGTAAGAGGCTGTGTACCGCTCAAATAGATGAATGTGTTTCAAAGACATGGCCGTGTTGAGTAGTCTCAACTAGTACATGCTCGTGTCTGAAATGTACACGCCCGTGTTGCGTTGCACACGCACGTGTAAGAGTCTGTGTAGAAGGCTGTGTAATGAGCCGAGAGCCACTGTAATGACTCTCATGAATTATGAAACTTAATTACTATGTAATGATGTAATTAAGTTAATAAGCACAGTGTGCTTTTCAGTTGAATGAATTAAACAGGAATAGTAACGTTTAATTACTATTCATGCAGTGAAAGGGGTAATCGACAGTGAAATCGGTCCACCCTATTATGTGAGTATGCGTTGAGACACGCAATATCAAGAAATCGGTCTAGACGACCATTTCATGATACAGAACTGATGAGCTAATCATCAGTACGCTCAGACTGGTCATCTGAGCGCAGCAATGATAATTGCCCTAATAGATGTACAGTATCGAGAAAAGTGGTCTAGATGACCTCTTCTCGCCCATAGACTGACAAAATCAAAGTCAGAACGCTCAGATTAGTCAGTCAGATAGTGAATAGTAATTAGTGAATAGTGAATAGTGAGTAGTGAGAAACGCAGTGTCAGGTTAGTGGCCAAGACGGCCTTAATCTGGCATAAAACTGATATATTAATAGTCAGCAGGCTCAATCTGGTCAATTGAGCATAAAATGTAGATTTTGTTTAAGGGATACGTAGTATCGGGATGAGGGTCAAGACGACCTTTTCTCGCCCCGAAACTGATATATTTAGACTCAGGACGCCCAAATTAGTCAATCGGGCACTTGACACGTTTTTCGAGACGGGGTCATGCAGATCCCGAAAACTGGTCCAGAAGACCTCAGACGGACGTAAAACTGATAAATTTGAAATCAGCACGTCCAAATTAGTCAAGAGAGACTGTGTTTGAAATTTCACGCGAAAATGCCTCATTATGCGTGCACAGTGTCAACACAGTATAGGCCTAACCACAGTATCAAGAAATTGATCAAGATGAGCTCTTCTTGATATAAAACTGATATATTTGGAATCAGAATGCTCAAATTAGTCATTTGAGCACAAAAAGTAATTTTTGACCGGGAACCATACAGTATCGGGAAACTGGTCGAGACGACCTCGGATGAAGATAAAACTGATATATTTGGGTTCAGCACGCCCAAATTAGTCAGTATAGCCTATCTTAAAATTTTTCAAAAAAAATTAGTATAAAGGAGGAAATTTTGGGGATTATAGAAAAATAGCCCCCATATTTTTCCAAATCACATTTTCTCCCTCCCATACCACACGAAGATGAACAGTGACCAACTATCGAATCCGGCCTCCGTTTTTGACACCGCCGGCACCATTGGAAAGCTCTCGACGAGCTGATTCCAACGGTGGGCCGAGTCGACCGAACCGATGCCGGAGCACGCCGCACGCGCCGCCCAAAGCCGCCGGTGGCCGAATTTTTCAAACCGCCGTATCTCCACCGTCCGACGTCCAAATGCCACGATTCCGGTCCCAATGGATTCGTGGTGAAGAGTAGAACAAAACCCAGGCTTCATTTCACATCAACAGCCGCCGAATCACGCCGCCCCAGGTTCGCCGTCGCCGTCGGATCTCGCTATTCCGGCGGAGTTGAGTTGCAAGGTCGGTGTCAAAATGCTCAGAACAACACGTAGATCAAAAGCCCCAAATCAATTTTGGGCAACAACGCCGGAAAAATGAAGATCCAACGCCGCCGCCGTCGCCGACTTTTCGAGAGCTGATTTCCGGTGATAGGAGCCTCGATTCGTGAAATTGACACCACCAATGGGTTCCTCTCGTCGAGCTCTTCAAGATGGTGGTCGCCACTTCCATCGCCGCCGTGGTCAACGCCGGTCAACGGCCGGTCAACGCCGGTCAACGCCGGTCAACGGTGGTCAACGCCGGTCAACGGCGACCCGGAGACCGAAAATTGAAGAATGGCCCGTTGGCCTATTTTCGACGTTCCGGACACATCTGCGGCATCGGATTTGCAAACTGGAGTTTCAAAAGTGAAGAACGACGATTCAAAGATTACACGGTCGAGACCGAACGGTTCGTCCGACCGCCGACGGGAACGATTTTGGTAGTAGTGTTGATCTATTTATTCCTCAATTTAATATTGGAAATAATTATGTAGTAATTATGGTTTAAGGACTTGAGGAATTGTAAGAAAAAAAGGGTGAAATATCGAAAAAGAAAATGTGAATATTTTTACGTAAAAAGCGGAGCTTTTACGTAAAAATTAGGCCTCTGGTTTAGTACGTGGCAGGTTAGAATAGGTTAGATGGTTTTGAGGCGTTTCCTAAACGCCGGAAACCCAAAAATTAAGCGGAAATGCTGCCGAAATTTCTAAAACGGCACAAAGGGATATTTTAGGAAACGAGGGCTGAAAATGTGATCGGGATGGAAACCCGAGCTCCCTCGATGACCTAAGTCCGGGAAAGAAGGACGGACATTATGAGGATTAGTGAACCGCCCCATTAGAAATTTCGTAATGTAAGAAAACGACCCCTATGTCGGAATAGTACCACCCGAGAGACGGGTGCGATCGAAGTATAAAATTTGGGGCGATTACATCGGTAACGGTAACCCGATAGGCTAAATGGTCATACGAGAGGTATTCAGTATGTTGACTGGTTGGTTAGCCAGTCAAGGACCAAGTCGGAATGGGATAGTGAGAGACAGTGATTAATTTGTCAAGTAGACAAATTAATCAAGCACGATTAAAAAAAAATTAGATATCAAATTTCCCAAAGTAGAGCAGTCGGGTACCGATAGGCATCAGTACCACACAACGATAAGTTTATTAGTTCCTAACGATAGAGTGACCTAAGAGCGATGTTAATTAATTTATTGGGTAAATAAATTAATTAACAATGATTAGAAAATTAAATTCTTAAGAAGAGGGCAATTAGTACCGACAAGGATCGGTACCACATAACGAGAATTTTTATTAGTCACTAATGACCACGGTGACCTAAGAGTGAATGTTAATGTAAATGCATTATGATTACAGGGAGGTACCTGTATTGTGACGAAGGCGAGAGTATAAACTGTCTGCTGACAGGTAAGTACAACTCCGCCTACAGCATGGATAAAATGAATTTAAAATGATGCTTTTCCAGTATTTTAAGTATGTATCTTGCACACGATGCTGCACAGCATACATAAGAGCATATAGCTTCACAATCGAGTAGATTGATGAAAGAACAAGATAGAAGCCATAGATCCCTACCGCGTAGGATTGGGGACAGCTTAGAGAAGCGTATGGCTAGAACAGTTAAACAAGATGGAAATAAATAGGTGTGTCGTACCGGCTCCTTCAGTCGAAGGGGTTTCCAGTTAAAGAAAGTTAAGGCCAAAAGTTGAGCATCAGTTGATGGCTCTTCGGCATTAGTTGACCTCGGGCGTTACCGTTGGTCTGCGCGCACACGGTACTGACACATGGGCCCTAAATAGACAAGAAAAGAAAAGAAAAGTTTGAAGCATAAATGAACATAACCGGATCATGCATTAGTTATAGTTCGCTATGCTTTCTTTTTCAGTAGAGTGCATACAGTACACGATGCTTCTGTCATGCATAAAGTATGTGAAGTTTTATATTCAGTGTTATGACATGTTATGTGATGACATGATATGTGAGCTGATATGTGATATGCTTATATGATATGTGATTTATTAAGTGATATATGTCATGCCTATGATTTTACGTATGTGCTATGTTTTAAACATGTTTTGCGGTTAACATGTTGTACTTATTGAGCGTAAAGCTCACGGAGTGTGTTCATGCTGTAGGTAAGCATCCTATAGCGTAAACATCAAGGGACGATGATGATGGCGGAGGTGGATGTGAGGATGAGGTTATGGATACACCGCGAGTATTCTTCCGCACAGTATGAGTAAATAATATTTTGAATGGTGACAGTTAAATAGTATTTTGAATAGTAAAGGTTAAATGGTATTTTGGAACAGTAAACAGTATATGTACGAGTAGTATATTTAAATAGTATCTGGTGAATAGTAATCAGATAAACATGTATATAATTATGTATGTATAATTGAAATCCTTATGTTTTTCAAATTCCGCATTTTAATAGTATGCGTACGTGAATAGTAAATACGTACGTGTATATAAAAAAAAAAAAAAAATCCCTCTAAATTTATAGTCTTAAATTCAGCAAGTTTAAGTATCGTTTTTAAAGAAGCAAGTAATAGAGTTTACAGTGACGGTCCGGGCCGCTGAGGGCACGGGGCGTCACAAATGTACAATTGTATGTATATAACAATTTTTACTGTTTAAAGAGTGAAATAAATGTATTTATATTGTTCAGAATATGTGAAAATGTTCTAACAATACTGACGGGTAAGAATTCAGTGTTGGAAAAATTCACTGAGTTGAAACGGGTGAAACGGTGCCAAAATCGGCATTGAAAACCCTAACCAGAGCAATAAAAGACGGTAAACTTCCGGGATTGATTTTGATCAAACGGAAGCAGATTAAATTGATCCGACTGCACAGGAGACCTCAGGAACACGCTGGGACGATTTCAGGAAAATTTCGGCTCGAACCGGCATCGGTCAAAAAGTAGTCGAATTAATGTGAATAGTGAAAGTCAAAGTCAACTTCACTTTTGCATTTATGACATCATAATTCAAGGTTAATAAATTAAAGAATTAAGGTGGTTGGTGGAATGAAAGGCCATGATTCATTTAGCTTTTGATCTAAAGGCCAAGATTTGGCCAAAATTTACCCTTTTTAATTTTTGAAAAATGGAGAAAGAAATGGTGATGAAAGGTGTAAAAATTCCATTGGTTTAGAGCCAAATTAATTGGCTTTCCTTCATGCATAAGTCGGCAAAACTTGGGAATGAAATGGCCGAAACTTTTGCAAGACAAAAACCAAACAAAAATTTTCTAAGTTAACTTCCATGGTGTCTACGTGAGCCACCCAAGGGAAACCAAGCAATCTCTTCAAATTTTCTTCATAAAAAGTGTGTCAAAACACTCCTTGAAGACAAAGGAAGCAATTGATTAAGGTAACTTCCCTTGCACTTGATTTTTTTCATGGTTTTCTTCACAAAATCCGTGGGTGAATAGTGATTGGAAGATGGAAAATTTTTTGTTGTTTTCCATTGAATTGATGTTGGGTTTTGTTAAGGATGTATTAAGGAAGAAAACCATGCAAATTGTGTAAAGAAAAACCAAATTTTGGTTGGTTTTTCAAAGGTAAATCCGTGGGTTACCTTGAGTAACCAATGAGAAAAAAAGTTTTGGTTAATGGTTAACATGCTTTCTAAGTTTAATTTGGTGAAGAATTAAGCTTGTATTTCATTATGAAAAGCTTGGAAAAAAATTTCTTGTGTGAAATACATGATGTGGCCGTGGGTTGTTGATGGTTTGGAAGAAAATTTTTGCATGGTTTATGTGGTATTTGGTTGATTGAAATCATGCAATTTAATGTGTAAATGGTGGCAATGTGATTGAAAGAATGAAAACAAAAATGTGTGCATGTTTTCAATTCAATGGCCGTGGGTTTTAGGTGTTTAAAAAACCCTAAGAATTTGGTTGAAAATGCCAAGAAAATGGGCTTGAAAATGTGTAAAAAAATGTGACATTTGAATGGCCTAAAATGTGGTGAAAGTTTGACAAAATTTGGTTCGGTTTTGTTGTGAAAACCGAAACCAAATTAAGGGTAAATTTGTGAAAAAAATGTTGTAATGTGGGTGATAATGTGAAATTGGAAAATTATGGGCTTTTATGTAAAAGTTTGGAAAACTTTTACATAAAATAGGCTTGTGGTATAGTACGTGGCAGGTACTTATGGTTCGAGGCGTACCTAACGCCGGAAGCCTTAAATTTACGCCGAAATGCTGCCGAAATTTCGAAAACGGCATTCGGGGTAAAATAGGGATTTAAAATAAAAGTTAGGGCCGGGACGGAAACCCGAGTCCCTAACGGAAAAAGTGAATAAGGGTAATTTAAGGGGTGGGTCGTGAATAATAACCCGTCCCCTTGAAAATGAAAAAAACGCGTGTGAGATTGAAAAACCGACCCCGAGGGGGGGGCGTTTTTGGAAAAAAAAAAAAAAGGTCCGAGTCGGGAACGGAAAACCCGAGCCTCGGAGACCTAGGTCGGGAAAGTCTAGATGAACGTTTTAAATACTAGTGAAACGTCCATTTGAGGCTCCGAAACAATAGAAAATCGCTAAACCGACGTAAGGCTCGGAATAGTGCTTCCCGAGGGTCGGGAAAACAAAAAGTGGAAATAAAATAGAAACGAACCCGGTAATGATTAGAAAAGAGTCAGAAAAGTTCCTGAGAGCCAAAAATGCAGTCTGGATCAATAAAATTCCGTCAGGGGCAAAACCGTAATTTTACCAAAATATTGGGGCAAAATCGTAATTTTGCAAAAGTTGGGGGAAAATGGTGAAAATAATAAATAAAACCTAAAAAGTTATAAATAGGTTTTATTTAAGCTTTTTAATGAAAAATAAAAGCTATAAATGGGAAAGAAATTAACAGACATAGTTTTGTCTGTAGGATCCCAAAATCGGCCTACAAGGAAGGCGATTCAAGATCCAAGAGAGAGAAAGAGAACAGTCTGATAAGGTAAGTTCAGACATTTACCTGTCTGCAACATATAGCAATATTGTGCTAATTTTAATGTACTAACTATATGTTAGGTACATATGTGCTACGGGCACTATGATAGAAGAGAGAGAGAAACGAAATGTGCTACGGGCACTATAAGAATGGGACACATGGTTAATTGTGCTTCGGGCACTAGAGCGAGGTTAATGAAACTCACTCACCTAAAATTAAAATGTGAACCATTCCTAACCACGGGACAATGTGAAGTCACCGGGTTAGAATGTTAAAAAAAGTCGGTAATGAAACCACTTTCTGGCGTACCAGCCTTCCGTATAGGGAGGTACTATTTTTGCCTTCGGGGCTATGAGATAAGGCTGTGGAGGTCAGCATTGATGTACCGCTCCCAGTCATGTAAAATTTTGCCGTCGGGGCTATGAGATCAAGGCTGTGGAGGTCAGCACTAATGTACCGCTCCCAGTCATACGCACTTAAATGGTACTGCCAACTGAGCTCAAAACCAGAACGTAAATAAAGATAATGACCTAAAACTGAAACTATGCCATAATTGAGCATAAGACAGTTTAGTGAGAGCACTAACATCGCGGTAGATGTACTAGTGTGATACAGTGTTGTGGTCAACATTACTATTCACGTATGAATAGTGGTCAAAGTTACTATTCACGGATGAATAGTAGTCAACGGACTATTCACGATGAATAGTACTATTCATTGAAATTTTATTTCTTGTATGTTTGAACTTACTGAGCCTGTAGCTCACCATTTTTGCTAATGTTGCAGGTAAGCGACCAGCTCAGTAGCTTGTTTGACTGGATGTGGACGGGATGGCGCGTGTCAAATGGGATAACTGGGCGAGGGATATGGTACTGCCAGAGTCTTGCCGCTGAGCGTTAAAGTGAAGAAAAAAAAAAGGGGGGAAACAGTTCTTTTGTAATTATATATATTTTACAAAAGCACTGTATTATTTATATTACTTTGTACCTATCAACAAAGTAAATAGTGGAAAAAGATTTTATATGATGTTTAAAGAAAAAAAAAAATTTTCCCAAAAACGTCATGATTTAAATAGAGGAGAGAGATAAGCCGGCGACCCATGAGAGTACAATCTATCGCAGTTAGCGATAAAGCTCAACTGTAATAGTATTGTATGATCTCCACAAGGGGCGGGCCGCCACAGTTGGTATCAGAGCAAGGTCTGAGATTGGTTTAGTTTATAATACCAACTGCCGCCACAGTTGGTATATCAGAGCGTGGTTTTCGAGTGGCTAAGTTTTGAATACCAATTTCCGTCACAGTTGGTATATCAGAGCAGTGTGACCATATCCCGATTTGACACTTCGCGCATCCTGCACCGCTATCCAAGTGAGTAGTTACTTAAGTTTAGCTAATTATTTTCTTATGTGAAAATAATTATCTTATAGGTAGCACGATGACCAGACCTCCATATGTGAGACCCCAGCTACCACGACCAAGAGGGGTATTACGGGTATGGACGAGACCTATTGTGAGGCCGCCCATTTCCCAAAGGCCGGTAGTCAGACCCCCGGTACCCGAGAGACCTCCGGTACCAGTGCCGGCATCAGTACCAGCATCAGTGCCAGCGCCAGTAGATATTGTACAGTCACGACTGATAGTTCATCCACCGGTGGTAGTGGACATTCCAGTTGTTGGTGGACGCCAACATATTGGGGTGAGAGTGTCGGCACGGGCAGTACAAGCATTTAGGGCCAGCAGTCCTCCGATGTTTGATGGTGGACGACAGTCGATGGAGACCAAGGACTGGCTCCATGCCATTGAGAGGATCATGGTGATTTGCGACATTGATCGAGATATGTGGATCCAGTTGGCTGTCAGTATGTTTCAGGGAGACGCTCGAGTGTTCTGGCAATATTGCGACCAGGAGATTTTGTTAGGATTCAGTTGGGCCGAGTTTTGTCAATGGTTGGCTGATCAGTTTCAACCTAGAGATCCAGCACCTGCTCCAGCACCTCCAGAGAGACGAGAGGAACCATGACCGGCATAAACAAGCATGCTTATAATAATTCAAAAAATTAAAATAACCACATACTTTATACATAATACATGATAACAACATAAAGGAACCCTAGAATGCCACTCTCTAAATATCAAATCCATACATAAATAAAAAGACTAAGTAATTGTCTAATTTATGTACATGGCATAGTCATGAGATGGCTCTGATACCAATTGTAGGAAATTAAATCGGTAAAAACGTATCAGAGTGGCGCAGCGGAACAATAAAAATTTTTAGATCGTTAAATATCTCATGATGCCATATACAATAAATCAACAACAATTAAAACTCATACCTCAAGGACGCCAATGAACAGGAGGAGAGTGACCGGAGGCTTCAACCAACTAGCCTTCTCTACTATTCTCCAATTCCCGAATGGCTGAGTGTGTGGGCACTCTGAACCTCGATCGGTATGCTAGCACTGCTAGTCTTCTTCCGACCACCCAGATCTCTAAAGAACTTTATTGTCACGATGAGCTGTGCAACAATAAGCCTGCTCACCTGAGAGTCTGTGGTCTAAGAGAACTGGAGTGGCAGGACCTCTATTTATAGACCTGCATGAGGTGAATCTCTGAATTTGAATTGGATTAGGAAAAGATATTTTCCCTTATCCAAACCCATAAAATCTGAATTTTTCCAAGGGAGAATCTCCACTAAAAATTCGGTTTTCTTAGGATAGATCCAATCCAAATCTCAACAAGATTTTAACTAGAATTTTATCTCCCTTTTTCAACCAAAAAATCCGAAATCTTTAGGAGAAAATCTTCTCCAAATTTTCAGCCACTTTTAGGATAAGGAAGAATCAAAATTCCACTAGGATTTTTCAAGCTAAATCTCATCTCAACCTTATCCAAAAATAACCGAATTTCCTAGGATTAAGGCTCCAAAATTTCGGCCACTTTTAGGGAGGGAGAGAATCCAAATTCAACTAGGATTGAAACTTGAATTTTCCCTTGAATCTTATCTACAAAAACCGAATTTTCCATTGAGGATTATCCTCAAAAAATTCGCCCACTTTTGTTGGGATTTGGATTCAAAATTCAAGTAGGATTCTAACAAGATTATCCTCTCCAAATCCAACTCAAATTCGAATTTCAAACCTTGTGGATTTTCCACAACAAATTCGAATCCTACTTGGACTGTGATTCAAAATTTGAATTTCAAATTTCAAATTCAAATTTCAAATTCAAATTTCAAATTCAAATTTCAAATTTCAAATTCAAATTTCAAATTCAAAATTCAAATTTCAAATTTCAAAAATTCAAATTTCAAATTTCAAAATTCAAATTTCAAAATTCAAATTTCAAATTCCACAAAACGGATGTGTTTCATATTCTTGTTCTCATGGATAATTTTCTACAACTCCAATCCAATCTCAAATAAAATCATGGCAACTTTATTTGGAGTTCGAAATATATAATCTGTGGCGGCCCGCCCCTTGTGGAGATCATACAATACTATTACAGTTGAGCTTTATCGCTAACTGCCATAGATTGTACTCTCATGGGTCGCCGGCTTATCTCTCTACTCTTTTTCAATCATGACGTTTTTGGGAAAATTTTTTTTTTTCTTTAAACATCATATAAAATCTTTTTCCACTATTTACTTTGTTGATAGGTACAAAGTAATATAAATAATACAGTGCTTTTGTAAAATATATATAATTACAAAAGAACTGTTTCCCCTTTTTTTTTTTTTTTCCTTTCACTTTAACGCTCAGCGGCAAGACTCTGGCAGTACCATATCCCTCGCCCAGTTATCCCATTTGACACGCGCCATCCCGTCCGCATCCAGTCAGACAAGCTACTGAGCTGGTCGCTTACCTGCAACATTAGCAAAAATGGTGAGCTACAGGCTCAGTAAGTTCAAACATGCAAGAAATGAAATTTCTATGAATAGTACTATTCATCGTGAATAGTACCTTTGACCACTATTCATACGTGAATACTAACTTTGACCACTATTCATGGTGAATAGTAAGTTTGACCACAACACTGTCTCACACTAGTACATCTACCGCGATGTTAGCGCTCTCACTAAACTGTCTTATGCTCAATTATGGCACAGTTTCAGTTTTAGGTCATTATCTTTGATTACGTTCTGGTTTTGAGCTCGGTTGGCAGTACCATTTAAGTGCGCATGACTGGGAGCGGTACATTAGTGCTGACCTCCACAGCCTTAATCTCATAGCCCCGAAGGCAAAATAGTACATTGACTGGGAGCGGTACATCAGTGCTGACCTCCACAGCCTTATCTCATAGCCCCGAAGGCAAAAGTACCTCCCTATACGGAAAGCTTGTACGCCAGAAAGTGGTTTCATTACCGACTTTTTAACATTCTAACCCGGTGACTTCACATTGTCCCGTGGTTAGGAATGGTTCACATTTTAATTTTAGGTGAGTGAGTTTCATTAACCTCGCTCTAGTGCCCGAAGCACAATTAACCATGTGTCCCATTCTTATAGTGCCCGTAGCACATTTCGTCTCTCTCTCTATTCTATCATAGTGCCCGTAGCACATATGTACCTAACTTATAGTTAGTACATTAAAGTTAGCACAATATTGCTATATGTTGCAGACAGGTAAATGTCTGAACTTACCTTATCAGACTGTTCCCTTTCTCTCTCTTGGATCTTGAATCGCCTTCCTTGTAGGCCGATTTTGGGATCCTACAGACAAAACTATGTCTGTTAATTTCTTTCCCATTTATAGCTTTTATTTTTCATTAAAAAGCTTAAATAAAACCTATTTATAACTTTTTAGGTTTTATTTATTATTTTCACCGTTTTCCCCCAACTTTTGCAAAATTACGATTTTGCCCCAATATTTTGGCAAAATTGCAGTTTTGCCCCTGACGGAATTTTATTGATCCAGACTGCATTTTTGGCTCTCAGGAACTTTTCTGACTCTTTTCTAATCATTACCGGGTTCGTTTCTATTTTATTTCCACTTTTTTGCTTTCCCGGCCCTCGGGAAGCACTATTCCGACCCTTACGTCGGTTTAGCGATTTTCTATCGTTTCGGAGTCTCAAATGGACGTTTCACTAGTATTTAAAACGTTCATCTAGACTTTCCCGACCTAGGTCTCCGAGGCTCGGGTTTTCCGTTCCCGACTCGGACCTTTATTTTATTTCCAAAAACACCCCCCCCTCGGGGTCGGTTTTTCAATCTCACACGCGGTTTTTATTTTTAAGGGGACGGGTTACTATTCATGACCCACCCCTTAAATTTTTTCTTATTCAATTTTTCCGTTAGGGACTCGGGTTTCCGTCCCGGCCCTAACTTTTATTTTAAATTCCCAATTTTACCCCGAATGCCGTTTTCGAAATTTCGGCAGCATTTCGGCGAAAATTTAAGGCTTCCAGTGTTAGGTACGCCTCGAACCGAATGTACCTGCCACGTACTATACCACAAGCCTATTTTATGTAAAAGTTTTCCAAACTTTTACATAAAAGCCCACAATTTTCCAATTTCACATTATCACCCACATTACAACATTTTTTTCACAAATTTACCCTTAATTTGGTTTCGGTTTTCACAACAAAACCGAACCAAATTTTGTCAAACTTTCACCACATTTTAGGCCATTCAAATGTCACATTTTTAACACATTTTCAAGCCCATTTTCTTAGCATTTTCAACCAAATTTCCTAGGGTTTTTACACATTTATACCCCATGGCCATTGAATGAAAACATGCCAAAAAATTTTGTTTCATTCTTTCATTCATAATTCCATCACTTGCATATTAAAATGCATAATTCCAATCAACCAAATACCACATAAAACCAAGCAAAAGTTTTCTTCCAAACCATTAACAACCCACGGCCACCTTATGAATTTCACACAAGAAATTTTTTTTCAAACTTTCCACAATGAAATACAAGCTTTGTTCTTCACAAAATTAAACTTAGAAAGCATGTTAACCATTAACCACACACTTTTTTTCATTGGTTACCTAAGGTAACCCACGGATTTACCTTTGAAAAACCAACCAAAATTTGGTTTTTCTTTAATGAATTAGCATGGTTTTCTTTCTTAATACATCCTTAACAAAACCCAACATCAAATCCATGAAAAACAACCACAAATTTCACATCTTTTTATCACTATTCATCCACGGATTTTGTGAAGAAAACCATGAAAAAATCAAGTGCAAGGGAAGATACCTTAATCAATTGCTTCCTTTGTCTTCTAGGAGTGTTTTGACACACTTTTTGTGAAGAAATGTTGAAGATAAAACTTGGTTTCCCTTGGTCCCTCACGTAGCCACCATGGAAGGAAGTTAGAAAAATTTTCTTATGGCTTTTGGCTTGAAATTTTGGTTTCGGCAACTTTGTAAATGTTTTGCCGACTTATGCAAACCAAAAGCCAATTAATTTGGCTCTAAACCAATGACAATTTGACATCTTTCAAGCCATTTCTTTCCCCATTTTTCAAAAATTAAAAATGGTAATTTTTGGCCAAATCTTGGCCTTTAGATCAAAAGGTGATTAAATCCTAGCCATTAATGCCACCAACCACCTTATTTATTCCATTTAATAAACTTGATTTATGATGTCATAAATGCAAAAGTGAAAGTTGACTTTGACTTTCACTATTCACATTAATTCGACTACTTTTTGACCGATACCGGTTCGAGCCGAAATTTTCCTGAAATCGTCCCGGCGTGTTCCTGAGGTCTCCTGTGCAGTCGGATCAATTTAATTTGCTTCCGTTTGATCAAAATTAATCCCGGAAGTTTACCGTCTTTTATTAGCTCGGTTAGGGTTTTCAATGCCAATTTTGGCACCGTTTCACCCGTTTCAACTCAGTGAATTTTTCCAACACTGAATTCTTACTCGTCAGTATTGTTAGAACATTTTCATATATTCTGAACAATATAAATACATTTATTTCACTCTTTAAATAGTACAAATTGTTATATACATACAATTGTACATTTTCATCCGAGAATTGCCTGAATTTCCCGGTTGTCACATTCACCCCTCCTTATAAAATTTTCGTCCTCGAAAATTAGAACAAATGGGGGTATAATTTCCTCATCTCGTCTTCTCGTTCCCACGTAGCTTCTTCAATATTGTGATTTTTCCACAAAATCTTCACTAGTGGGATTACCTTATTCCTCAGTACTTTCTCTTCACGAGCTAGTACTTGAATAGGCTGTTCCTCATATGTCAAATCCTCGTGGATTTGAATAGGCTCATGCTTCAATACATGGGACGGATCTGGTATATACTTTCTCAGCATCGACACATGAAATACGTTATGCACTGCCGACAATTCTGGAGGTAGCGCTAATCTGTAAGCGACCTTTCCAATGCGTTCGATAATTTCATAAGGTCCAATGTATCTTGGACTCAGTTTCCCCTTCTTACCGAAACGCATAATCCCCTTCATAGGCGATACCCTGAGAAACACGAAGTCTTCTTCATCGAACTCCAAGGATCTCCGTCTCTTATCCGCATAACTCTTTTGCCGGCTTTGCGCAATTTTCATTTGACGCTGAATTCTAGCAACTGCATCGGAAGTCTCTTGCATGAAATCCGTCTTATGCAACTGCTTTTCTCGTAAATCGTACCAATGTAATGGTGATCTGCACTTCCGTCCATACAAAGCCTCGTAAGGTGCCATGCCTATCGAAGCTTGGTAACTATTATTGTACGAGAATTCAATCAATGGTAACTTCTCGTTCCAATTTCCCGCAAAATCCATAATGCAAGCTCGAAGCATGTCCTCTAACGTCTGAATTGTCCGCTCTGACTGCCCGTCTGTTTGCGGATGAAAAGCCGTACTGAGTCTCAATTCAGTACCCATGGCCTCTTGCACACACTTCCAGAAATTCGAAGTGAATCGTGCATCTCGATCTGATACAATGGATTTCGGTACTCCATGTAGTCTGACGACATGAGTTATGTACAGCTGAGCAAACTTTTCCAACGAAAAAGTCATCTTGACAGCTATAAACCGTGCCGTCTTGGTCAGTCTATCCACAATAACCCAAATGGCATCATAACCTTCTCGGGTTTTTTGGGAGTCCCACTACAAAATCCATCGTAATGTGTTCCCATTTCCATTCAGGAATCTCCAGCGGTTCCAATCTTCCTGCTGGATGTTTATGTTCCGCTTTGATTCTCTGACAGGTCATGCATCTGCTCACGAATTTAGCTATATCATTCTTCATCCCTTTCCACCAGAACTGTAACTTCAAGTCCTGATACATCTTGCTAGCTCCGGGATGAACCGAATATGGTGTCTCGTGGGCTTCTGACATGATCCGTCTTCTAAGTTCTTCATCAGCTGGAACATTTATCCTTCCTTGATAAAGGATTATTCCATCCTTGGAAATTCCTTCTTGAGCACTTGCCATCATTGGATCTCGCCTTTGAGCTTCCTTTATTTCCTCAAATAGTGATGATTCCACTTGGAGTGCAGCTAACCTTCCAGATATCAATTCCAAGTTCAAAGAATTTATCTCTTGCTGCAATGGCTTCGGAAGCCTGTTTATTGGTAGCTGGTGCGATATGGTAGACTTCCTACTAAAGGCATCCGCTACACGGTTGGCCTTCCCTGGATGGTATAGGATTTCACAATCATAATCCTTCACCAATTCCATCCATCGTCTCTGCCGCATATTGAGCTCTTTTTGCGTGAAGAAATACTTCAAGCTTTGGTGATCAGTGAAAATCTGACATTGAGCTCCATAGAGATAGTGTCGCCAAATTTTAAGTGCGAACACTACTGCAGCAAGTTCAAGGTCATGCGTAGGATAATTCCTTTCATGCTCCTTTAATTGACGGGAAGCATAGGCAATCACCTTGCCGTCTTGCATCAAGACTGCTCCCAATCCTATTTTCGATGCGTCACTGTAGATCACGAACTTCTCCCCTTCAGTGGGAAGCGTAAGGATTGGTGCGCTTGTCAGTCGCCTCTTTAACTCCTGGAAGCTTCTTTCGCATTCCATAGTCCACTCGTACTTCCTTTCTTTGCGTGTAAGAGCAGTAAGAGGTGCAGCTAGTCGCGCAAATCCCTCTACAAATCGCCGATAATAATCAGCCAATCCCAAGAAACTGCGTATATCTGTCACACTCTTGGGTGCAGGCCACTGGTTAATTTCCTCTACCTTTGTCGGATCTACAGCAATACCTTCCTGGGATACAACATGTCCGAGGAAATGTACTCTGTCCAACCAAAATTCGCATTTTAAGAATTTGGCATACAGTTGATGCTTCCTTATCGTGTTCAGCACGATCCTCAGATGCTCCTTGTGCTCCTCTTGAGTCTTCGAGTATATAAGAATGTCATCAATGAATACAATGACAAACTTATCCAGATACTCTTTAAAAATTCTATTCATCAAATCCATGAACGCTGCTGGCGCATTCGTCAATCCAAATGGCATCACAAGGAACTCGTAATGCCCATAACGAGTCCTAAACGCCGTCTTAGGAATATCACTCTCTTTGATTCTCAGCTGGTGATATCCTGACCGTAAGTCGATTTTGGAAAATACCGCTGCGCCTTTTAACTGGTCGAATAGGTCATCAATTCTAAGTAACGGATACCTATTTTTGATCGTAACCTTATTCAACTCCCGGTAATCAATGCACAGTCGGAATGTTCCATCTTTTTTCTTGACGAATAACACAGGTGCACCCCATGGAGAAAAACTCGGCCTGATAAATCCCTTATCCAAAAGCTCCTTTAATTGTACCTGCAGCTCCTTTAATTCCACTGGAGCCATGCGGTATGGTGCTTTGGAAATAGGTGCTGTTCCAGGCATCAACTCAATTTCAAACGAGATTTCTCTCTCTGGCGGTATCCCTGGTAACTCTTCCGGAAATACGTCAAGAAACTCATTAACCACAGGAACATCTTCAGCTTGAAGCTTCTGTTCCTCTGCAGTATCCACCACATATGCCAGATATCCCATGCAACCACTGGCTATCAGCTTGCTGGCTCTCAGCAAACTGATCATCATCTTCCCGGGTCTTCGAGAAGTATCAACATATTCGAAACTCTCTTCTTCCTCGGGTTGGAAGACTATCTTTCGATTTCGGCAGTCGATCGTAGCTTGGTATTTCCCTAGGAAATCCATGCCTAGAATCACATCGTAATCCATGATCTCCATTACAATCAACTCAGCATATAGTTCCCTATTTGCCACATATACTGGTACATAAGGTAGCCAATAATTGGACAACAATACTTCCCCAGAAGGTAAGGCTGTCTTAAATACCCTTCCCATTTTATCCTTAGGAAGTCCTATCTTGTCAGCAAATGCATAGGAAACAAATGAATGCGTAGCACCGGAATCGAATAGTACAGAGGCTACATGACTAGCAACAGGAAGCTGACCTGTCACCACGTTTGATGTTCCTGCCTCTGCGTCTTCCTCGCTGTAGGCCATCACACGGGCATCAGCACGTGACATTCGCTCCTGGCGTTGCGGCCTCACTGGTGACTCTTCCACTCTAGCTTGAAGGGAATGGGCTTGTGGGCGTGTCTGGTGCGGTTGGGAAGTGCCTTGTCCACCCTGCCTATTTGGACAGTTCCTGGCGTAATGGCCTTCCTTTCCACATTCGTAGCACACAAGTGGCCCAAATCTGCATTGCCTAGAATGTCTCTTCCCGCATGTAGGGCAGTTTTGCACATTAGATTCTGCATTACCAGCTGTTCTCCGCTGCTGGTTTCGATTATTGCCCTGGCGATTCCCAGAAAAATTCCCTTTTCTCTTATTTTACTGGGATCCTTGATTGTTGCCCTGGCTTGGTTTCGCATTCTGACTAGGCTTGCTCGATTGACCAACTTGCGTAGACTTCGCCAAAGCCCTCTCTTTCTTCTTTGCCTCCCAGTGTTTCTCTCTTTCCTCTTTCTGTCGGGCTACATGAAACTCAGCTCTAATGGCCCGACTCACACAGTCTGCTCCAGAAGTAGGTGGTACTAGTCCAGTGTCTACTAACGCAGCAATTTCCGGCCTAAACATCCCGATCATTTTTTGTATCTTTTCCCTCTCAGTAGGGACCACATAAGGGCACAAACGGGATAACTGATCGAACTTTCGGCAGACTTCGCTTACCGACATGTTCCCTTGTGTCAACTCTGAGAATTCTTTCTGTTGCTGTCTCAGAGATGCAGGGTCGTAATATTTCTGGTTAAATTCTTCCAGAAATTCCGCCCAACTCATGGTAGACACGTCTCTCCTCATTCGCACAGTGTCCCACCAAAAACGAGCATCTTTTCTCAGCATAAAAGACGCACATGCAACCTTCTCCCGGTCGGTTAGGTTCATGAACTCCATGATCACTTGTAATGATGACAACCAGTCTTCAGCCTCTAAGGGATTTGTAGACCCTTCAAATTCTGATGGTCTCATACGCCTGAATCTTTCATAGAGGGGTTCCAAATTCAATACTGGTTGTGGTTCAGGAGCTCTCTCATGTACTGCAGCTGGAGGAATAACTGGATCTACCTCAGCTTGTTGTTCTACTTGGGTACCCTCAGAGCCTTGTCTCTGTTCTAGCTCCTCTACCCGTCGCCTCAGATTCGCATTTTCTTGCATCTGAGCTTCTAACAAAGCTTGTATCTGATCCAGTCTCTCCATAATATCAGGACGTCGCTCTCGTCCCTCTGGTCGATTTCTCAAATCCACCATCTTGGCTATTGTCCTATTATGGCACAATAATTCACCGTTAGCTTTTCCATAACCGCATTCGTAAAATCATATCAATTTACGAAATTTAGGGTACTGCAAAGCCACATCATCGTAACACATCATCATACAACATATAATCATTTTGGTATTTCATTCATAGCAAAACATTTATATGTCATACATAGGCATCACCAGTCATATATACATCGGCCGTTTATACAAAATGGCCACAAGTCTATACAAAAGAGCTTTTCTCTCGAAGCTACTTATGTACATATACACATCTACTGGTCACTCGTTCCCTACATCTGGGACTAGAGGATATTCTTCTGGATCCTCATCGTCATCTGTATCATCTGATTCGTCACCACCCCTAGGTAATGTTCCCTGTCCTGAGTCATCACCTCGTGGTCTAGACGGTCCGGCCTCATGATCATTCATCATTCTTCTCGAGCCGAATATGCGTGCAAACATCTCATCTTGACCCAGCGTCTCTCGTCGACTCTGTGTCAGATGCTCGATCAGAATCTCTCTCTCGATCGCCCTGATCGTTACCACGAACTCTTGGAGCGTCGGAGGAAACGGCTTGATCACCCTCGGTCTCAGCTCCAAGGATAAGCCTTTCCAAAACAGCTCACAGCAGTTTGCTTCCGTGAGGTTAGGCAACGGACATCTCCTCCGAATGGTCTCCTCAAACCGTGCTGCGTAAGACATCACTGTCTCACCAGACAGCATGACCATCCTCTCGGTCTGGAGAATGTAATCCCTGACCTCATCGAATCCAGGGTACGCAGGTGCATCAGCCTCTCGTCTCTCTGGAGGTGCTGGAGCAGGTGCTGGATCCCTAGGTTGAAACTGATCAGCCAATCGCTGACAGAACTCAGCCCAACTGAATCCCAATAAAATCTCCTGGTCACAATATTGCCAGAACACTCGAGCGTCTCCCTGAAACATACTGACAGCCAACTGGATCCACATATCTCGATCGATGTCACATATCACCATGATCCTCTCGATAGCATGGAGCCAGTCCTTAGTCTCCATCGACTGTCGTCCACCGTCGAACATCGGAGGACTGCTGGCCCTAAATGCCTGTACTGCCCGTGCCGACACTCTCACCCCAATATGTTGGCGTCCTCCAACAACTGGAATGTCCACTACCACAGGTGGATGAACTATCGGTCGTGGCTGTACTACGTCTACTGGCACTGGTACTGGTATTGATGCCGGCACTGGTACCGGAGGTCTCTCGGGTACCGGGGGTCTAACTACCGGCCTTTGGGAAATGGGTGGCCTCATAATAGGTCTCATCCATACCCGTGATACCCCTCTCGGTCGTGGTAGCTGTGGTCTCACATATGGAGGTCTGGTCATCGTGCTACCTATAAGATAATTATTTTCGCATAAGAAAATAATTAACTGAACTTAAGTAAACTACTTACTTGGATAGCGGTGCAGGATGCGCAAAGTGTCAAATCGGGATATGGTCACACTGCTCTGATATACCAACTGTAACAGCCGTTGGTATTCAAAACCAAATCAGTCGCAAACCTTGCTCTGATATACCAACTGTGGCAGCAGTTGGTATTCTAAACTAAACCAATCTCAGACCTTGCTCTGATACCAACTGTGGCGGCCCGCCCCTTGTGGAGATCATACAATACTATTACAGTTGAGCTTTATCGCTAACTGCCATAGATTGTACTCTCATGGGTCGCCGGCTTATCTCTCTACTCTTATTCAATCATGACGTTTTTGGGAAAATTTTTTTTTTCTTTAAACATCATATAAAATCTTTTTCCACTATTTACTTTGTTGATAGGTACAAAGTAATATAAATAATACAGTGCTTTTGTAAAATATATATAATTACAAAAGAACTGTTTCCCCTTTTTTTTTTTTTTCCTTTCACTTTAACGCTCAGCGGCAAGACTCTGGCAGTACCATATCCCTCGCCCAGTTATCCCATTTGACACGCGCCATCCCGTCCGCATCCAGTCAGACAAGCTACTGAGCTGGTCGCTTACCTGCAACATTAGCAAAAATGGTGAGCTACAGGCTCAGTAAGTTCAAACATGCAAGAAATGAAATTTCTATGACCACTATTCATATGTGAATACTAACTTTGACCACTATTCATGGTGAATAGTAAGTTTGACCACAACACTGTCTCACACTAGTACATCTACCGCGATGTTAGTGCTCTCACTAAACTGTCTTATGCTCAATTATGGCACAGTTTCAGTTTTAGGTCATTATCTTTAATTACGTTCTGGTTTTGAGCTCGGTTGGCAGTACCATTTAAGTGCGCATGACTGGGAGCGGTACATTAGTGCTGACCTCCACAGCCTTAATCTCATAGCCCCGAAGGCAAAATAGTACATTGACTGGGAGCGGTACATTAGTGCTGACCTCCACAGCCTTATCTCATAGCCCCGAAGGCAAAAGTACCTCCCTATACGGAAAGCTGGTACGCCAGAAAGTGGTTTCATTACCGACTTTTTAACATTCTAACCCGGTGACTTCACATTGTCCCGTGGTTAGGAATGGTTCACATTTTAATTTTAGGTGAGTGAGTTTCATTAACCTCGCTCTAGTGCCCGAAGCACAATTAACCATGTGTCCCATTCTTATAGTGCCCGTAGCACATTTCGTCTCTCTCTCTATTCTATCATAGTGCCCGTAGCACATATGTACCTAACTTATAGTTAGTACATTAAAGTTAGCACAATATTGCTATATGTTGCAGACAGGTAAATGTCTGAACTTACCTTATCAGACTGTTCCCTTTCTCTCTCTTGGATCTTGAATCGCCTTCCTTGTAGGCCGATTTTGGGATCCTACAGACAAAACTATGTCTGTTAATTTCTTTCCCATTTATAGCTTTTATTTTTCATTAAAAAGCTTAAATAAAACCTATTTATAACTTTTTAGGTTTTATTTATTATTTTCACCGTTTTCCCCAAACTTTTGTAAAATTACGATTTTGCCCCAATATTTTGGCAAAATTGCAGTTTTGCCCCTGACGGAATTTTATTGATCCAGACTGCATTTTTGGCTCTCAGGAACTTTTCTGACTCTTTTCTAATCATTACCGGGTTCGTTTCTATTTTATTTCCACTTTTTTGCTTTCCCGGCCCTCGGGAAGCACTATTCCGACCCTTACGTCGGTTAAGCGATTTTCTATCGTTTCGGAGTCTCAAATGGACGTTTCACTAGTATTTAAAACGTTCATCTAGACTTTCCCGACCTAGGTCTCCGAGACTCGGGTTTTCCGTTCCCGACTCGGACCTTTATTTTATTTCCAAAAACGCCCCCCCCTCGGGGTCGGTTTTTCAATCTCACACGCGGTTTTTATTTTTAAGGGGACGGGTTACTATTCATGACCCACCCCTTAAATTTTTTCTTATTCAATTTTTCCGTTAGGGACTCGGGTTTCCGTCCCGGCCCTAACTTTTATTTTAAATTCCCAATTTTACCCCGAATGCCGTTTTCGAAATTTCGGCAGCATTTCGGCGTAAATTTAAGGCTTCCGGCGTTAGGTACGCCTCGAACCGAATGTACCTGCCACGTACTATACCACAAGCCTATTTTATGTAAAAGTTTTCCAAACTTTTACATAAAAGCCCACAATTTTCCAATTTCACATTATCACCCACATTACAACATTTTTTTTTACAAATTTACCCTTAATTTGGTTTTGGTTTTCACAACAAAACCGAACCAAATTTTGTCAAACTTTCACCACATTTTAGGCCATTCAAATGTCACATTTTTAACACATTTTCAAGCCCATTTTCTTAGCATTTTCAACCAAATTTCCTAGGGTTTTTACACATTTATACCCCACGGCCATTGAATGAAAACATGCCAAAAAATTTTGTTTCATTCTTTCATTCATAATTCCATCACTTGCATATTAAAATGCATAATTCCAATCAACCAAATACAACATAAAACCAAGCAAAAGTTTTCTTCCAAACCATTAACAACCCACGGCCACCTTATGAATTTCACACAAGAAATTTTTTTTCAAACTTTCCACAATGAAATACAAGCTTTGTTCTTCACAAAATTAAACTTAGAAAGCATGTTAACCATTAACCACACACTTTTTTTCATTGGTTACCTAAGGTAACCCACGGATTTACCTTTGAAAAACCAACCAAAATTTGGTTTTTCTTTAATGAATTAGCATGGTTTTCTTTCTTAATACATCCTTAACAAAACCCAACATCAAATCCATGAAAAACAACCACAAATTTCACATCTTTTTATCACTATTCATCCACGGATTTTGTGAAGAAAACCATGAAAAAATCAAGTGCAAGGGAAGATACCTTAATCAATTGCTTCCTTTGTCTTCTAGGAGTGTTTTGACACACTTTTTGTGAAGAAATGTTGAAGATAAAACTTGGTTTCCCTTGGTCCCTCACGTAGCCACCATGGAAGGAAGTTAGAAAAATTTTCTTATGGCTTTTGGCTTGAAATTTTGGTTTCGGCCACTTTATAAATGTTTTGCCGACTTATGCAAACCAAAAGCCAATTAATTTGGCTCTAAACCAATGACAATTTGACATCTTTCAAGCCATTTCTTTCCCCATTTTTCAAAAATTAAAAATGGTAATTTTTGGCCAAATCTTGGCCTTTAGATCAAAAGGTGATTAAATCCTAGCCATTAATGCCACCAACCACCTTAGTTATTCCATTTAATAAACTTGATTTATGATGTCATAAATGCAAAAGTGAAAGTTGACTTTGACTTTCACTATTCACATTAATTCGACTACTTTTTGACCGATACCGGTTCGAGCCGAAATTTTCCTGAAATCGTCCCAGCGTGTTCCTGAGGTCTCCTGTGCAGTCGGATCAATTTAATTTGCTTCCGTTTGATCAAAATCAATCCCGGAAGTTTACCGTCTTTTATTAGCTCGGTTAGGGTTTTCAATGCCGATTTTGGCACCGTTTCACCCGTTTCAACTCAGTGAATTTTTCCAACACTGAATTCTTACTCGTCAGTATTGTTAGAACATTTTCATATATTCTGAACAATATAAATACATTTATTTCACTCTTTAAATAGTACAAATTGTTATATACATACAATTGTACATTTTCATCCGAGAATTGCCTGAATTTCCCGGTTGTCACATAATCGGGCTCCCGTGATTCTATATGATCATCATTCTGTACCGAACAACTCAATCATATGATCACTAATTTCAGAGTCACACCACTATAAACCTGAAACTGAACTCCCAATTATATACCGTATTACGTAAGCCTGTGACGAGCTAGCATCCAATGACCTTGTCATATATGCAAAACCCTCATATGATATCCATGATCAGCCTTAGGTCAATGTCCGTTTAATCCTACTGATCAGGCTATCTTAAAGTTCCATTATACTACCGAATCAAGAAAATGATTATTCACCATATGTGAATAAGAAGTCATCCGCCCAGCAGACGACCCAAGGCCTTGTCCATTTTCACATTCAGTATAATGCCTTTAAGAGGATACCTTTAACTCCTCAGAGCTATGATTCCGATATCTGCAAACAAACCCTTCATCGTATACAAGTCATGCACCCAACGAACTGGTCTATAAGCTTACTACCTCTGAGACGCTTTAGCCATTGGAACATCAAAGTACACAAGTCATATACATGAAGTAGTTCATTTACTCAGGATTAAGGTTATTGCACAATGAACGTCAAAAGCAGATTGATCCACTCATAGCGGACTACGTAGATCAATCACACTTTAGTCCCGGTCTAATATGTCACCACCGAGCAACATATCCATGTCTCTACTTGGGAGTCCAGCGCCAGACAGTCAAGACAGACCGTCCCCTCTAAGGCTTTAGACAACATAATAGTCTTAACATGAGTTAGATGCTCGGTCTAACCCCATAGACTACAGACCATAGTTTAGACTGCTAACTTTAGAACATTGTCTTCTCGCATACAAAAAGTCCATTGCATGCAACGTTCTAACAGTTTTAACACAAGCAGTCAGTGAGCCATATTTGCTTACATTTACTTTAACATGTAAATAAGATGAGGACAGATAGCAATGTAATGAATAACCTCTATGTATAATTTTATTATCCAGTTCAAAATGAATACATCAAAATGTCTCTAATACTTAGGGCATTTCCTAACAATCTCCCACTTGCCCTAAGCCAGTAGATGTGCCATGTTACGCATCCCCATCGCCTCTACATGCCTCTCAAAGCTTCTAGCTACCAAAGTCTTAGTAAAGGGATCAGCGATGTTGTCCTCGGACGCGATCTTACATACATCCACTAATCCTGTCTCCATCTGCCCTCTAATGTCGACTTCCTCAAATCCTCACAAGTCTGGAAGACTCAGTCCGTGTATCCTACGGGTGTTAGGTCCCCTCCAGAATACACTAGCATATAATCCCCCGTTCTCTTAAGATACTTGAGTATATGCTTTACTGCTTGCCAGTGCTTGGTTCCAGGATTCGCTTGATATCGACTCACCATACCTACTGCAAAACATATGTCCAGGCGAGTGCAAAGCATAGCGTACATAAGGCTACCCATAGCGTATGAGCGGATGCATAAGGGACCTTACTCATACGCTCTCTTTCTTCTGATGTCTTGAGAAAGTCATCCAATGAAAGAGTTAGACCGGCAATAGAAGGTTGTGAGTCTTTCTTTGCCTCTAGCAGCATATTTGTCAATTATTTTATCTATGTATGAAGCTTGGGATAATGCTATCATTTTGTTCTTTCGATCTCTGAAGAGACGAATGCCTAGAACATAATTAGCTTCTCCCAAGTCCTTCATGTCAAACTGTTGGTGTAACCAAAGCTTGACCGATGATAAATTCCCTGCATCATTCCCAATGAGTAGTATATCATCGACATAGAGTATCAGAAAGACCACTTTTCCATCCTTAATACGTTTATAAACACAAGGTTTATCAACGTTCTGCTCAAAACCAAATGTCTTAACCGCTTGATCAAACCTCTGGTTCCATGAGCGGGATGCCTGCTTTAATCCATAAATGGATCTAAGCAACTTGCAGACTTTCTTATCTTGGCCTTTTGCTACGAACCCTTCGGGCTGTATCATATAGATACACTCTTCAAGATGGCCATTCAAGAATGCCGTCTTGACATCCATTTGCCAGATCTCGTAATCGAGAGCCGCAGCAATGGACAGAAGAATACGGATAGACTTCAGCATAGCAACAGGTGAAAAGGTTTCCTCGTAATCGATTCCAGCCTTTTGCGTGTATCCCTTTGCAACCAATCTAGCTTTGAAAGTTTCCACTCTCCCTTCCGCATCCTTCTTTCTTTTGTAGACCCATTTGCATCCAATGGGTTTTATCCCATCCGGCAAATCTACAAGTTCCCAAACAGAGTTGGATTTCATAGAATCCATCTCATTGTTCATAGCCTGTTTCCAAGATCTAGAATCAACATCCTTTATAGCTTCATCATATGTGACCGGATCTTCCTCATGCTCATGAGCCTTGGCCTGGTATACCTCAGCATCATACATAAAGAAATTAGGTTTCTTAGAAACCCTCCCACTACGACGAGCCACCCTAAATTGTTGATCGTCTGCAGGTCTTTCACTGGAACTCGGACTTGCGTCCAAGACCAAAATCTGTGGAGCAGTTCTTTCACCCGATAATTCCTCTAGCACCACTTTGCTTCGAGGCTTAAAGTCATTCATGTGACTTTCCTCCAAGAATGTCGCATGGGTTGAGACAATGACCTTTTGTTCCTTCGGGTTATAGAACAGACCTCCTTTAGTTCCCTTTGGATACCCTACAAACATGCACAATTCTGATCTTGGTTCCAACTTCTTCGCATCCCCATCCAGTACATGTGCCGGGCAGCCCCATATTCTCATATGTCCAAGGGAGGGCTTCCTGCCACGCCACAATTCATACGGAGTTATAGGAATTGATTTGCTCAGAACCTGGTTCAGAATATAGCACGCCGTTTGTAAAGCATGTCCCCAAAATGATAATGGCAACATTGAGTAACTCATCATGGACCGTACCATATCCAATAAGGTCCTGTTTCTCCTTTCGGCTACACCATTCTGTTGTGGAGTACTAGGTGCAGTCAATTTGGATAATATCCCATTCTCTACAAGATGTCCTAGAAATTCATCGGAGAGGTATTCGCCACCTCGATCAGATCGAAGTGTCTTTATGGATTTATCCAATTGCTTTTCCACTTCCGCACGATACTCTTTGAACTTATCAAAGGTTTCGCTTTTGCGGTGCATCAGATACACATATCCATACCTCGAGTAATCATCTATGAAAGAGACATAGTACTCGAACCCTCCTCGTGCTGTGACGTTCATGGGGCCACATACGTCAGTGTGCACAATTTCTAAGAGCTCCTGTGCCCTTGTACCCTTAGCTCCAAAAGACCTCTTAGTCATCTTACCCTCTAGACAAGACTCACATTGGGGAAGTCGTACCTCCTCCAGAGATTCTAGAGGACCGTCTTTCACCAATTTTTGAATCCTATCCTGATTAATATGACCAAGTCTTAAATGCTAAAGATACGCCTTGTTAGAGTGAGAAACTTTCAACCTTTTAGAGTTATCAATTAATTCAGTGTCAAGCAGTGAGTACATCTTTGGTCTGATCAAATATAGGTTTCCATCCATCCATCCAGAACAGATAAAAGACTTATTTCTACGAATATCAACTCTTTTACTAAAAGAAACTGAATAAGAATCCTTTATTAAACAAGCTACCGATATAAGGTTCCTCCTAAAATTAGGAACATAAAAACAGTCTTTCAATAAAATAAACCTAAATTGATCAAAATAAAGATGAACGTCTCCCACTGCCTCAGCCACCACAAAGCTACCATCTCCAGTCCGCAACGAGAGGCTCCTATCATGTAGACTTCTCGTTTCCACGAACCCCTGCATAGAAACACAAACATGATTAGTGGCGCCCGAATCAATGACCCAAGTGTCTTTCGATTCTTCCACCAAACACGCTTCCAAGTAATGAAGTTCCTTACCTTCCTTGCCCTTGGAGGCTAGGAATTCCCGGCAAGCCTTCTTGAAGTGACCTACCTGTGGAAGCATTTGGACTTTTTAGGGTCCTTTGGCTTCTTGTTCTTGTTCTTCTTCTTCCCGTCCGAGACAGGAGGATTAGAAGAACTGGAAGCCACTTGCTTCTTATTTGGCCTCTTCCTCTTCCGTGAGGGATTGGAAGATTCTGCCAAATTGGCCTCTCCTTTAGGTCGGACCACATCCTCATCCCTGATCATCCGCTCATAAGCCTGTAGTTGCTTCATGAGCTCGGTTAGTCCTAACTACTTTGTCGCCAGATTGTATGCGGCCTTAAACCCCACAAAATCTTTAGACAGAGTCTTGAACACCATCTCGATCTGGGTGTTATAGTCCAACTCAGCACCATTCTCGGCAGCCTCAGCGAAGAATCCCATTAGAGTGATCATATGGTCCTTCACCGGAGTACCCGCCTTTTGCTTGGAGTTCATAATGCTGGTGATAGCGGACTGTCGAGCCAATTTTTCTTGGCCTCCGAACATGTCCTCCAGATTTTCCATGATCTCCCCAGCAACTTGATAAGTCTCATGCTGCTTTTGTAAAGCACTCGTCATGCTAGCAAGGATGTAGCATCGAGCTATTTCATTGGATTCTCTCCAACGATTATAGGCAACCGGGACCTCCTCAAGTGGTGTGTTAGGTTTGGGCCCAGGTGGGCATGGTTCGTCCAGTACGAACTTGTGTCTCTCGCAGTTGAGAACTATTAATAGATTCCTTTTCCAGTCTTTATAATTATCGCCATTCAACTTATTTTCAGTAAGTATCGAAATGAGGGGTGTCGGTGACATTTTGAACTGAAATAAAATTATACTAGACATCATTACAAAGCCCAAGCAAATATGCAGATAATTTAGCAAATAAAACATACAAGTATGTTCCTACATGAAACTTGAAAAAACATGTAGCATTGCAACGGTAATTCTCAGCACCTATTGCCCCAAGCCACCGAGGGGTGGTCATGAGAACAAATAGCCGGAACATGGACCCCGTCCAATTAATATATGTTGCCTTAAATCCTCCAAGGTTAAGACATATATTAATAACCGCTTATTTGGCCACCAGTTTAGTTAACAGAGCTTCTAGGGAAGGTTAATAACTAAACGAGTCTTGAGTGTATAACCATTGTTTACGTAGCCCGATCCACGTTCTACCAAGCCACCAAGGGGTGGTCATGAATAGGATCGCACCCGAACACGTTTTCCACATAGGAGATCCAATCTAGTATACCGGCGGCGGTAAACACCTACCGAGGGGTGTGGTCAGGTCAGAACTGACGCGAGGCGTTACCATGCTTTCACATATGGATCAACAATGGAGGCCGTGGGTTTTGTTTGAAACCCTCTCCCACTCAATATTTTGAAAAACATGCAAGTTTTGACAAATTATGTATGATCAATATAGTATGAGCGGCACTCACCTATCCTATATGACATGTTATCAAATATGCATACAAAACATCCATCAATACATATTTATACATCCATGACATATCACAGAAAAATAATTGACAGAATAACCAAGCCATGGTTCCATCCTAGAACAAAGAAAATAAAGATTACAAAATTCCATCCAAAGTATTCTTTGGGTCTTGAATTTTGTTCCGTCTTCTTGTAACCATCTTTATGTAGCCTCTCCATTTATTTCTCATCCCAAGAATTATTTAAAATTTAAATTTCCAAAAATTTAAATTTCAAATTCAAACTCCAAATTCGAATTTCAAATTTAAATTTCTAATTCAAATTTTAAACAATTTTAATCATCATGTGTAATAATATGTAATTTCAAAAAATTTTCAAATTTTCAATTACATATTTTTAAACATGATTTAAAATTAAATCTCAAATTTAAAAATTAAAATTTTCTGTTTTTCGGACCGTCGGACCACCGCCCCCGTGGGCGGCGGCCGCCGTGGGCAGCCACCAACCCCGGAGGGGCTGGCAGCCCACGGCCGCCCCATGTGCAGCCCTGCCAGGCTGCAGGCCAAGCCTGCAGCGCCAGGCTGCACGCCCAGACTGGGCGCAGCAGCCGGCAGGCTGCAGGCAGCGCCTGCAGGCTGCAGGCAGCGCCTGCAGCCAGAGGCTGCACGCCCAGGCTGCGGCCAGCCTTGGGTAGGCCACGGCCACCCCTGGCTGCAGGCAGAGCCTGCGGCCGTGGGTGGTGTGGGCCTGCACAGGGGCTGCCGCAACCCCATCCTGCCCGAGGGCAGGGGCTGCAGCCCCACCAAGGTTTGTCGGCCTATCCCGAGGGGTCGTGTCTCGATTTTCGTGCCATATTCCAATTTACCTATTAGGATCTCCAAAAATTAATTTGAATCCCAATTAAATTGAAATTTTCCACACAATCAAAATTTTAATCTTTAAATTAAATTTAACTTTTTGGGAAAAATAAATTACGGTCTTCAATCTTCAATCTCCTCCAAGAATAATTACATAAAAAATTCCTAAACCGTTTCCGGTGTACAAAAATTCTAACCATAAAAATTCTAAGAGACAAGAATTAAAATCCATGGGAAAATTACAGTGTTATTAAACTGCTCCCATGGTTACATAAAAAAATTCCTAGATATAATTTTTCTAAATTCTAAGGAACCATGACCGGCATAAACAAGCATGCTTATAATAATTCAAAAAATTAAAATAACCACATACTTTATACATAATACATGATAACAACATAAAGGAACCCTAGAATGCCACTCTCTAAATATCAAATCCATACATAAATAAAAAGACTAAGTAATTGTCTAATTTATGTACATGGCATAGTCATGAGATGGCTCTGATACCAATTGTAGGAAATTAAACCGGTAAAAACGTATCAGAGTGGCGCAGCGGAACAATAAAAATTTTTAGATCGTTAAATATCTCATGATGCCATATACAATAAATCAACAACAATTAAAACTCATACCTCAAGGACGCCAATGAACAGGAGGAGAGTGACCGGAGGCTTCAACCAACTAGCCTTCTCTACTATTCTCCAATTCCCGAATGGCTGAGTGTGTGGGCACTCTGAACCTCGATCGGTATGCTAGCACTGCTAGTCTTCTTCCAACCACCCAGATCTCTAAAGAACTTTATTGTCACGATGAGCTGTGCAACAATAAGCCTGCTCACCTGAGAGTCTGTGGTCTAAGAGAACTGGAGTGGCAGGACCTCTATTTATAGACCTGCATGAGGTGAATCTCTGAATTTGAATTAGATTAGGAAAAGATATTTTCCCTTATCCAAACCCATAAAATCCAAATTTTTCCAAGGGAGAATCTCCACTAATAATTCGGTTTTCTTAGGATAGATCCAATCCAAATCTCAACAAGATTTTAACTAGAATTTTATCTCCCTTTTTCAACCAAAAAATCCGAAATCTTTAGGAGAAAATCTTCTCCAAATTTTCGGCCACTTTTAGGATAAGGAAGAATCAAAATTCCACTAGGATTTTTCAAGCTAAATCTCATCTCAACCTTATCCAAAAATAACCGAATTTCCTAGGATTAAGGCTCCAAAATTTCGGCCACTTTTAGGGAGGGAGAGAATCCAAATTCAACTAGGATTGAAACTTGAATTTTCCCTTGAATCTTATCTACAAAAACCGAATTTTCCATTGAGGATTATCCTCAAAAAATTCGCCCACTTTTGTTGGGATTTGGATTCAAAATTCAAGTAGGATTCTAACAAGATTATCCTCTCCAAATCCAACTCAAATTCGAATTTCAAACCTTGTGGATTTTCCACAACAAATTCGAATCCTACTTGGACTGTGATTCAAAATTTGAATTTCAAATTTCAAATTCAAATTTCAAATTCAAATTTCAAATTTCAAATTTCAAATTTCAAATTTAAATTTCAAATTCAAATTTCAAATTCGAATTTCAAATTCAAATTTCAAATTCAAAATTCAAATTTCAAATTTCAAAAATTCAAATTTCAAATTTCAAAATTCAAATTTCAAATTCCACAAAACGGTTGTGTTTCATATTCTTGTTCTCATGGATAATTTTCTACAACTCCAATCCAATCTCAAATAAAATCATGGCAACTTTATTTGGAGTTCGAATAATTGTGTACTCTATTATCCAAAACAAAATCTGAATCCAACCGGAGAGAATCTTGTCTACCATCCTAATCCTGTGTCATCACCATCCATGCATAATAAACTAGCCAATAGCATACACAAATCAATTTGCCAAACGTTAAGGAATTATGTGGAGCTAGTAGAGGGACTGATTGGACATATATAATCGGGCTCCTGTGATTCCATATGATCATCATTCTGTACCGAAAAACTCAATCATATGATCACTAATTTCAGAGTCACACCACTATAAACCTGAAACTGAACTCCCAATTATATACCGTATTACGTAAGCCTGTGACGAGCTAGCATCCAATGACCTTGTCATATATGCAAAACCCTCATATGATATCCATGATCAGCCTTAGGTCAAAGTCCGTTTAATCCTACTGATCAGGCTATCTTAAAGTTCCATTATACTACCGAATCAAGAAAATGATTATTCACCATATGTGAATAAGAAGTCATCCGCCCAGCAGACGACCCAAGGCCTTGTCCATTTTCACATTCAGTATAATGCCTTTAAGAGGATACCTTTAACTCCTCAGAGCTATGATTCCGATATCTGCAAACAAACCCTTCATCGTATACAAGTCATGCACCCAACGAACCGGTCTATAAGCTTACTACCTCTGAGACGCTTTAGCCATTGGAACATCAAAGTACGCAAGTCATATACATGAAGTAGTTCATTTACTCAGGATTAAGGTTATTGCACAATGAACGTCAAAAGCAGATTGATCCACTCATAGCGGACTACGTAGATCAATCACACTTTAGTCCCGGTCTAATATGTCACCACCGAGCAACATATCCATGTCTCTACTTGGGAGTCCAGCTCCAGACAGTCAAGACAGACCGTCCCCTCTAAGGCTTTAGACAACATAATAGTCTTAACATGAGTTAGATGCTCGGTCTAACCCCATAGACTACAGACCATAGTTTAGACTGCTAACTTTAGAACATTGTCTTCTCGCATACAAAAAGTCCATTGCATGCAACGTTCTAACAGTTTTAACACAAGTAGTCAGTGAGCCATATTTTCTTACATTTACTTTAACATGTAAATAAGATGAGGACAGATAGCAATGTAATGAATAACCTCTATATATAATTTTATTATCCAGTTCAAAATGAATACATCAAAATGCCTCTAATACTTAGGGCATTTCCTAACACACATAACATGTCATAACAGTGAATATAAAACTTCACATACTTTATGCATGACAGAAGCATCGTGTACTGTATGCACTCTACTGAAAAAGAAAGCATAGCGAACTATAACTAATGCATGATCCGGTTATGTTCATTTATGCTTCAAACTTTTCTTTTTTTCTCTTCTTGTCTATTTAGGGCTCATGTGTCAGTACCGTGTGTGCGCAGACCAACGGTAACTCCCGAGGTCAACTAATGCCGAAGAGTCATCAACTGATACTCAACTTTTGGCCTTAACTTTCTTTAACTGGAAACCCCTTCGACTGAAGGAGCCGGTACGACACACCTATTTATTTCCATCTTGTTTAACTGTTCTAGCCATACGCTTCTCTAAGCTGTCCCCAATCCTACGCGGTAGGGATCTATGGCTTCTATCTTATTCTTTCATCAATCTACTCGATTGTGAAACTATATGCTCTTATGTATGCTGTGCAGCATCGTGTGCAAGATACATACTTAAAATACTGGAAAAGCATCATTTTTAAATTCATTTTATCCATGCTGTAGGTGGAGTTGTACTTACCTGTCAGCAGACAGTTTATACTCTCGCCTTCATCACAATACAGGTACCTCCCTGTAATCATAATGCATTACATTAACATTCACTCTTAGGTCACCGTGGTCATTAGTGACTAATAAAAAAAATTCTCGTTATGTGGTACCGATCCTTATCGGTACTAATTGCCCTCTTCTTAAGAATTTGATTTTCTAATCATTGTTAATTAATTTATTTACCCAATAAATTAATTAACATCGCTCTTAGGTCACTCTATCGTTAGGAACTAATAAACTTATCGTTGTGTGGTACCGATGCCTATCGGTACCTAACTGCTCTACTTTGGGAAATTGGATATCTAATTTTTAATCGTGCTTGATTAATTTGTCTACTTGACAAATTAATCACAGTCTCTTACTATCCCATTCAGACTTGGTCCTTGACTGGCTAACCGACCAGTCAACTGACTGAATACCTCCCGTATGACCATTTAGCCTGTCGGGTTACCGTTACCGATGTAATCGCCCCAAATTTTATACTTAGATCACACCCGTCCTTCTGTTGGTACTATTCTGACCTAGGGATCACTTTGTTACATTACGAGATTTCTAATTGGGCGGTTTACTAATCTTCAAAACGTCCGTCCTTCTTTTCCAGACCTAGGTCATCGAGGGGGCTCGGATTTCCATCCCGATCACATATTCACCCCTCGTTTCCTAAAATACCCCTTTGTGCCGTTTTAGAAATTTCGGCAGCATTTCCGCTTAATTTTTGGGTTTCCGGCGTTTAGGAAACGCCTTAAAACCATCTAACATATTCTAACCTGCCACGTACTAAACCAGAGGCCTAATTTTTACGTAAAAGCTCCGCTTTTTACGTAAAAATATTTACATTTCCTCACATTCTCTTTTTCGACATTTCATCCCTTTTTCTTACAATTCCTCAAGTCAGTAAATCATAATTAATACATAATTATTTCTAATAATAAATTGAGGAATCAAGAGATCAAAATTACTACTAAAATCGTTCCCGTCGACGGTCGGACGAATCGTTCGGTCTCGACCGCACAATCTTTGAATCGTCGTTCTTCACTTTTGAAACTCCGGTTTGCAAATCTGATGCCGCGGATGTGTCCGGAACGTCGAAAATAGGCCAACGGGCCATTCTTCAATTTTCGGTCTCCGGGTGGTCGTTGACCGGTGTTGACCGGTCGTTGACCGGCATTGACCACGGCGGCGATGGGAGTGGCGACCACCATCTTGAAGAGCTCGTCTAGAGGAACCCATTGGTGGTGTCAATTTCACCAATCGAGGCTCCTATCACCGGAAATCGGCCCTCGAAAAGTCGGCGACGGCGGCGGTGTTGGATCTTCATTTTCCGGCGTTGTTGCCCAAAATTGATTTGGGGCTTTTGATCTACGTGTTGTTCTGAGCATTTTGATACCAACCTTGCAACTCAACTCCGCCGGAATAGTGAGATCCAACGGCGGCGACGGCGACGGCGAACCTTGGTCGGCGCGATCCGGTGGCAGTTGACGTGAAATGATGCCTGGGTATTGTTCTACTCTTCACCACGAATCCATTGGGACCGGAATCGTGGCATTTGGACGTCGGACGGCGGAGATACGGTGGTTTGAAAAATTCGGCCACCGGCGGCTTTGGGCAATGCGTGCGGCGTGCTCCGGCGTCGGTTCGGTCGACTCGGCCCACCGTTGGAATCAGCTCGTCGAGAGCTTTCCAATGGTGCCGGCGGTGTCGAAAACGGAGGTCAGATTCGACTGATGGTTACTGTTCACCTACGGGTGGTGTGGGGAGAAAAAGATAGGAAAAAAAATAATGGGGGCCCTTTTTGCAAAATCTAAAAATTTCGACCCCTTTATACTAATTTTTTGAAAAATTTTAAGATAGGCTATACTGACTAATTTGGGCGTGCTGAACCCAAATATATCAGTTTTATATCAAGAAAAGGTCATCTTGACCAATTTCTTGATACTGTGGTTAGGCCTACACTGTGTTAACACTGCGCACGCATAACGAGGCGTTTTCGCGTGAAATTTCAAACACAGTCTCCCTTGACTAATTTGGACGTGCTGATTTCAAATTTATCAGTTTTACATCCATCTGAGGTCTTCTAGACCAGTTTTCGGGATCTGTATGATCCCATCTCGAAAAACGTGTCAGGTGCCCGATTGACTAATTTAGGCGTCCTGAGTCTAAATATATCAGTTTTGGGGTGAGAAAAGGTCGTCTTGACCCTCATCCCGATACTGCGTATCCCTTAAACAAAATCTATATTTTGTGCTCAATTGACCAGATTGAGCCTGCTGACTATTAATATATCAGTTTTATGTCAGATTAAGGCCGTCTTGGCCACTAACCTGACACTGCGTATCACACTGTTCACTAATCACTATTCACTATCTGACTGACTAATCTGAGTATTCTGACTCCGATTTTGTCAGTCTCTGGGCGAGAAGAGGTCATCTAGACCACTTTTCTCCATACTGTACATCTATTAGGGCAATTATCACTGCTGCGCTCAGATGACCAGGCTGAGCGTACTGATGACTAGCTCATCAGTTCTGTATCATGAAATGGTCGTCTAGACCGGTTTCTTGATATTGCGTGTCTCAACGCATACTCACATAATAGGGTGGACCGATTTCACTGTCGATTACCCCTTTCACTGCATGAATAGTAATTAAACGTTACTATTCCTGTTTAATTCATTCAACTGAAAAGCACACTGTGTTTATTAACTTAATTACATCATTACATAGTAATTAAGTTTCATAATTCATGAGAGTCATTACAGTGGCTCTCGGATCATTACATAGCCTTCTACACAGACTCTTACACGTGCGTGTGCAATGCAACACGGGCATGTACATTTCAGACACGGGCATGTACTAGTTGAGACTACTCAACACGGCCATGTCTTTGAAATACCTTCATCTATCTGAGCGGTACACAGCCTCTTACACGATCGTGTACTTGACCGTGTTTCTTAAATTTGCACTAAAAGACATTAAATTATGTCCATTTTATTCCTTAATGACTTATTACATGGTAAGTAGGTGCCATGAAAATGGCGGTCATTACAACCTACCCCCCTTACAAAATTTTCGTCCTCGAAAATTAGAATAATTCCAGGAAGTCTCTTCTCATGTCTTCTTCCCATTCTCATGTGGCTTCCTCAACACTATGATTCTGTCACAACACTTTTACTAGCGGTATACTTTATTCCTAAGTACCATCTCCTCTCTGACTAGGATCCGCACAGGTCTCTCCTCGTACGTCGGATCAGCGTATACTACAACGGATTCTTGGCTAAGAACATGAGAGCTGTTTGGCACATACTTCTTCAGCATCAAGACGTGAAAGATGTTGTGCACTATAGCTAACTCGGGAGGAAGCGTTAGTCTATAAGCCACCTTCCCGACTTTCTCTATTATCTCGAGGGTCCTATATACCTAGGATGGAGCTTTCCTTTCTTTTCAAAGTGCATCACCCCTTTCATGGGTGCCGCCTTGAAAAAAAAAACCGAGTCTCCTACTTGAAACTCGAGGGGTCTATAGCGCTTATCGTCAAAATTCTTCTGTCGACTGTGCGTTGTATCTTACGTTTTTCGTATCAGCTTCACGTCTGCCATGGTGTTCTTGATGATGTCTGAGCTAACTAGTCGTTTCTCTCCAGACTCGTACTAATGAGCCAGAGATCTGCATTTCCTTCCACAGAGTGTCTCGTACGGTGCCATTCCTATCGAGGAATGATAGTTGCTGTTGTACGAGAACTCGCTCAATGGTAGCTTCTGATCTCAATTTCCTTTGAAGTCTAGGACGCAGGTCTCAACATGTCCTCTAACATCTGTATGGTCCTCTCAGACTAACTGTTGGTCTGAGGATGAAATGCTGTGCTGAACTCTCACTTGGACCGTAATGCGGCTTGAACACTTCACCAAAATCTGGAGGTAAAGCGTCCACTACGATCTGAGATGATCGACTCTGGTATTCCGTGCCGTTTCACGAACTGTGCCGCATGGATTCTGCTAGTCATTCCACCAAGTAGCTAACTTTCATTGGTAAAAAAAAAAAATTACTGATTTCATCAGTCTGTCTACAATCACCCAGATTGCGTCATTATCGTTTGACGTCTTCGGCAGTCCGACTACGAAATTCATCGTAATCTGGTCCTATTTCCAGTCGGGTAGCTTAATTTTCTACGATTATCCTGCTAGGCGCTGGTGTTCTGCCTTAACCTTCTGGCACGTAAGGTATCTGGTGACAAACTCGACAATGTCATTCTTCATTCCAAGCCACCAAAAGCTTTCCTTCAGGTACTTGTACATCTTATTCGCCACCGGATGTACAGAATATGATGTCTCGTAAGATTCCAAAAGGATTCGCTTTGTGAGTGTGGGCGACCCCTCTAGCTTAGGTCGTCCACCTTATCTTGCTTACTTTCTTTATTCTTTGCTTAATCTTACTTAGCTTGCTTGTCTCTATAACTTTCCTCTCCTTGGGGTTTAAAAGATTTGTTCTTGAAAAACTAGGAATATTTTTTTTTTTAACTGGAGGAAACTACTAATTCTTGAAAATTGTGTATACATAAATATATACGTACTTCTTAATACTTTTTGTTTTTCCAAAATATATTTTGGAGTCTTGTTGCTTTAAAGTACGTAAAAATAGAAACACACTTTTAAGCTTGTTTCACTACTTTACGTACTACACTCTTGTCTTGTCTTTATACATATATCTCACTATTACACTTTCTTTCTTTTACACCTTGAGTACAGCGGAATTCTGCGAAACGGAACCATAACCCGTCCATGACATCGCTGGGATCTGCCTGCCAGTCCGCTACTCTTGTTTCATACTGCTAGTTGTTTTCCTTTATTACCTACAGCACGAATAGACTAATGAGCTAAAGCTCAGTAAGTACAAACATACATACAAGTAAATAAGCTGAATACACCACTCTAGGGTTAGTCAACTTAGGACCAATTATTTTCTTTAGTCCTATACTACTTGTTCTTTCTATTCTATTTCTTTCTTTTCTTTGCTTTACTTCATCAGCTTTATCTTTCACTTGTGGGCCCGTGGTTGGACGTACCTAGTGCGCGCAGACCAATAGAGGATCAGGGGAGCGACCCACCGATCAACCCTAAGGTCATCTCTGGACTACTGACCTTATAGGTAGTAAGTCATGCCATAAACTACCTCATTATTAACGAGGCAGCGCCACACTTCTGGGGTGGAGGCAGGAAGTTAAGCCATAAACTACCTCATTATTAACGAGGCAGCGCCATACTTCTGGGGTGGAGGCTATCTAGGAACCTCACAACTGGGGAGGCCGGTACGCCAACCTTAACTTTTAAGTCTTATTAATTGACTTAACTTATTTCTCTTTTCTTTTTCTAATCTTGCTTACTATTCTCGTGAACATGTTAGTATCATGTCACAACTGAATAGCTTAAATGTGTATATATATATAACACAACTTTATGGTAAGTCCATTCGTGAGTAGACAATTAAATGTCCGTACTTACCTTATCAATCTCTTCTCTTCTTCTCTCTAGGATCTTTGATCGCCCTCCTTGTAGGTCGATTTTTGGATCCTATAGACAAACTTTGTCTGTTACTTTCATTTTCATTTATAGCTTTTATTTTTCATTAAAAAGCTTAAATAGAACCTATTTACAACTTTTTGGGCTTTATTTATCATTTCCCCAATTTTCCCCAACTTTTGCAAAATTACGATTTTGCCCCTATATTTTGGCAAAATTACAGTTTTGCCCCTGACGGAATTTTATTGATCCAGACTGCATTTTTGGCCCTCAGGAACTTTTCTGACTCTTTTCTAATCATTACCGGGTTCGTTTCTATTATATTTCCACTTTTCACTTTCCCGACCCTCGGGAAGCACTATTCCGACCCTTACGCCGATTTAGTGATTTTCTATCGTTTCGGAGCCTCAAATGGACGTTTTACTAGTATTTAAAACGTTCATCTAGACTTTCCCGACCTAGGTCTCCGAGGCTCGGATTTTCCGTACCCGACTCGGACCTTTATTTCATTTCCAAAAACGCCCCCCCCCCCCCCGGGGTCGGTTTTTCCGTTTCACTCTCATTTTACATTTTTAGGGGACGGTCTACTATTCACGAACCACCCCTTTGGTTTTCCCTATTCAATTCTCCGTTAGGGACTCGGGTTTCCGACCCGACCCTAAACTTTTATTTTTAATTCCTATTTTACCCCGAAAGCCGTTTTCGAAATTTCGGCAGCATTTCGGCGTAATTTTAAGGCTTCCGGCGTTAGGTACGCCTCGAACCATATGTACCTGCCACGTACTATACCACAAGCCTATTTTATGTAAAAGTTTTCCAAACTTTTACATAAAAGCTCACAAATTCCAATTTCACATTTTTAACCACATTACAAATTTTTTTCACAATTTTGCCCTTAGTTTTGGTTTCGGTTTTCACCACCAAACCGAACCAAAGTTTCTCAAACTTTTCTACTACTTGTTAGGCTATTAAATGCCATTTTTCTAACACTTTTTCAAGCCCATTTCCTTGTACTTTTCAACTAAATTCTTAGGGTTTTTTTTAAACACTTAAACCCACGGCCTCATTAGTGAAAAACATGCCATCATTTTTGTTTCATGCTTTCAATCAAAAATTTCATTATTCACATCATAAAATGCATGATTTCACTTAACCAAACATCATATGAAACATGCAAAATTTTCACCAAAACCCTAAGTAAACCCACGGCCACTTTGAGTAAATGAACACCAAAATTTTTCCAAGCTTTTCCATAGTGAAATTCATGCTTTATTCTTAACAAAACATAAGTTAAAAGCATGTTAACACATAAATCACACAAATTTCTCATTGCTTACCAATGGTAACCCACGGATTTTCCTTTGGAAAACCAACCAAAAATTGGTTTTTCTTTAAACCAATTGCATGGTTTTCTTCCTCATTACACCCATAACAAAACCCATCATCAACTTAATGAAAAACAACCAAAACTTTTCCATCTTAATTCACTATTCACCCCACGGTTTTCATGAAGAAAAAACCAAGAAAAATTTCAATCCAAGGGAAGTTACCTTATTCACTTTCTTCCTTTGTCTTCAAGTGATGTTTTGCCACACTTTTTGTATAGAAAACTTGAAGGAATTACTTGGTTTTCCTTTGGTCACCCACGGCTCCCATGGAAGAAAAAACTTAGCAAATTTTTCTCTTAGTTTTTGCTTGAAATTTGGCTTCGGCCACTTTATTCCTAAACTTGCCGACTTATGCATGGAAGAAAGCCAATTAATTTGGCTCTAAACCAATGAAATTTTGACAGCTTTCATGCCTAATACTTTCCACCTTTTTCAAAAATTAAAAAGGTATATTTTTGGCCAAATCTTGGCCTTTAGATCAAAAGCAAATTAAATCATGGCCATTCATCCTACCTAACACCAATTTCTTTCCATTTGGTAAATGGATTTATGATGTCATAATTACTAAAGTGAAAGTTGACTTTGACTTTCACTATTCACATTAATTCGACTACTTTTTGACCGATGCCGGTTCGAGCCGAAATTTGCCTGAAATCTTCCCGGCGTGTTCCTGAGGTCTCCTGTGCAGTCGGATCAATTTAAATTGCTTCCGTTTGATCAAAATAAATCCCGGAAGTTTACCGTCTTTTATTGGCTCGGTTAGGGTTTTCAATGCCGGTTTTGGCACCGTTTCACCCGTTTCAACTCAGTGAATTTTTTAAACACTGAATTCTTACTCGTCAGTATTGTTAGAACATTTTAATATATTCTAAACAATATAAATACATCTATTTCACTCTTTAAATAGTACAAATTGTTATATACATACAATTGTACATTTCTTACTGTGCTCTTACTTTGACTTGCCATATTCTTATCTTTATACTGTTCAGATACCGAAACTACTCCTTTTTGAGCGTTTTGGGCCTGAATTCACTTTTTTACTCATATACTTTATTCTCTACTTATTTTTGGAGATTTTTAATTTCCTCCAAAACATTTATTTATTTCTATCAACACTATAATTTGTCTAATTACAACCATAGTGTTTCTTTACATTCTTACTTACAGAACTCATAGAAAACCCTAGATTAAACTAGGTCACACCACTAAAATTCTCTGGTCGTCACATTCACCCCTCCTTAAAAATTTTCATCCTCGAAAATCAGAACAGGTGGGGATACTTGGCTCTTATCTCATCTTCTCTTTCCCACGTAGCCTCTTCTATATTATGATTTTTCCATAGAACTTTGACCAGCGGGATGCTTTTATTTCTTAATACCTTCTCTTCTCGAGCAAGTATTTGCACTGGTTGCTCTTCGTAAGAGAGATCCTCTCGAACTTGGATTGGCTCATAATCTAGGGCATGTGAAGGGTCCGAGATATACTTTCTTAGCATAGATACGTGAAAGACATTATGCACTGAAGATAATTCCAGTGGCAAAGCTATCTTATAGGCTACTTTCCCAACCCGGCTAATAATTGGGAAAGGTCCTATGTATCTTGGGCTCAGCTTTCCTTTCTTTCCAAAACGCATGACACCTTTCATTGGTGCTACTTTTAAGAATACGAAGTCACCCTTGTTAAACTCTAGGAATCTTCGTCTTTTATCTGCGTAGCTTTTCTGACGACTTTGTGCAGTTTTCATTCTCTTCTAAATCTTTTGGACCGCGTCTATCGTTTCTTGGATAAACTCGGTTTTATGAAGTTCTTTCTCCCTGAGTTCATACCAATGAATGGGAGATCTACACTTTCATCCATATAATGCCTCATAAGGAGCCATCCCGATGGACGCTTGATAGCTGTTGTTGTAGGAGAATTCTATCAACGGCAGCTTCTTGTTCCAGGCTCCCTTGAAATCTAAAATACAAGCACGAAGCATGTCTTCTAGTGTTTGGATCGTACGCTCAGACTGTCCGTCGGTCTGAGGATGAAATGCAGTGCTATATCTTAGTTCGGAGCCCATTGCCTCTTGTACACTTTTCCAGAATTTGGATGTGAACCGACTGTCACGATCTGACACTATTGTTGTCGGTATTCCATGTAATCTCACAATGTTGGAAATGTACAATTCTGCGAATTTCTCTAATGTGTATGTCATCTTTACGGGTATAAAGTGAGCAGATTTGGTCAATCGATCCACCACTACCCATATCATGTCAAATCCTTCACTGGTCTTGGGTAACCCGACCACGAAATCCATGGTTACGTGCTCCCACTTCCACTCTGGAATCTCTAGTGGCTGCAGCTCTCCGGCTGGCCGCTGATGCTCTGCTTTGACTCTTTGACATGTTAAGCAGCTACTGATGTGTTTAACAATGTCATTCTTCATCTTTTTCCACCAAAAGTGCTGCTTTAGATCCTGATACATTTTTGTACTGCCCGGATGCACCGAATATGGAGTGTCATGGGCCTCTGCCAGGATTCTTTTCTTCAAAACTTCTTTATCTGGTACACAGATTCTTCCTTGGAAGAGTAAAGTTCCGTCTTTGGAGAGGTGGAACTCTGACCTGTCATTCCTCGAGGCCTCTTCTTTAAGCCTTTTGAAAGCAGCATCTAGCTCTTGAGCCTCTTTAATCTCCTCAAGAATTGTTGGTTTGAGTTGCATTGCCGCTAATTTTCCTGAAATTATCTCCACTCCCAACAAGGATATCTCATGTTGAAGTGGCTTGGGCAACTTATCGATGGTTATGTGCTCTGGCATCGTTGATTTACGACTCAACGCGTCTGCCACTCTGTTCGCCTTGCCGGGGTGATATAAGATCTCACAATCGTAATCTTTTACCAACTCCAGCCATCTTCTTTGTCTCATGTTAAGCTCTTTCTGAGTAAAGAAATACTTTAAGCTCTGGTGGTCGGTGAAGATTCTGCATCGAACTCCATATAGATAATGTCGCCATATCTTCAAAGCAAATACGACGGCTGCTAACTCCAAATCATGAGTCGGATAGTTCTTTTCATGCTCTTTGAGTTGTCTTGATGCATAGGCTATTACTTTTCCATCCTGCATCAGCACAGCTCCTAGACCTGTCCTGGAGGCATCGCTATAAATGTCGAAGTCTCCTTCATCCTTTGGAATTGTGAGAATTGGAGCACTGGTCAACCGATTCTTCAACTCTTGAAAGCTTTCTTCACACTTCTTTGTCCACTCGAACTTCTTCTCTTTGCGTGTGAGAGCAGTGGAGGGGCAGCTAATCTGGCAAATCCCTCTACAAATCTCCGATAATAGCCCGCTAATCCGAGAAAACTCCGGATCTCGGTCACATTCTTTGGAGGAGACCACTTGCTTACCGCTTCGATCTTTGTTGGGTCTACTGAAATTCCGTCTTTGGAAACGACATGTCCTAAGAAGTGGACCTTACCTAGCCAAAATTCACATTTGGAGAACTTTGCATATAGCTGATGCTCCTTCAGAGTGCGTAACACAATCCGAAGATGCTTCTCATGCTCCTTCCAATCTTTCGAGTATATAAGGATGTCATCGATAAACACAATGACAAACTGGTCTAAAAATTCCTTGAATACTCGATTCATCAGATCCATAAAAGCGGCTGGTGCATTCGCTAATCCAAAAGGCATAACGAGAAATTCGTAGTGCCCATACCGTGTTCGGAACGCGGTCTTTGGAATGTCCCTTTCTTTAATTTTTAACTGATGATAGCCGGATCGAAGATCAATCTTCGAGAAGACGGTGGCTCCTTTTAGCTGATCGAATAAATCATCGATCCTTGGTAGAGGATATTTATTCTTGATCGTGACTTTGTTGAGGTCACGATAATCTATGCACATTCGGAGGGTTCCATCCTTTTTCTTCACGAAGAGAACTGGAGCTCCCCACGGCGAATAACTAGGCCGTATAAAACCTTTCTCTAACAACTCCTTCAGCTGAGCTTGTAATTCTTTAAGCTCGACCGGTGCCATTCTGTAAGGGGCCTTTGAAATCGAAGACGTTCCTGGCAGCAACTCGATTTCGAAGGTAATCTCTCGATCAGGAGGAAGTCCTGGTAATTCTTCTGGAAATACCTCCACGAACTCGTTGATCACTGGTACCTTGTTCGGTTGTAGTTCTACCTTCTTGGTGGTGTCCTTGACATAAGCTAGATATCCGGTACAGCCACTAGATATCAGCTTTCTTGCCCGCAGGGGACTGATCAGCATTTTCGACTGCTTCTGAGAATGCCCCTGATACTCAAACTGGTCTTTTTCTCCAAACTGGAACACTACTTTTCGTCGTCGACAGTCAATGGTCGCTTGATATTTTGCAAGGAAATCCATTCCAAGGATAACGTCATAATCGACTAACTCTAAGACGACTAAGTCGACGTACAACTCCCTATCAGCTATAATTACTGGCACGTGACGTAACCAGTAATCAGATAATAATACCTCACCAGATGGTAAGGTGGTTTTAAACACTTGGCCAATTTTATCCTTGGCATGACTAACTCTTTCTACAAAGCTATGTGAGGCAAATGAATGCACCGGAGTCAAATAAAATAAGTGCAGGGCTTTGGGCGACAAGAAGCTGACCTGTCACCACATTCGAGGTGCCTGCCTCTACATCTTCCCTGGTGTAGGCTAATAGATGTGCCTCGGTCTTTGGTATATTCTCCTGGCCTCCAGGTTGAGTATGCGATCCTTGTATAGCATGGACCTGGCTCGTCTGTCGGGACTGAAAGGATCCCGGCTGGTTCTGTTGGTTGGATGGGCAGACTCTAGCAAAATGGCCTTCTCTACCACAAACATAGCATGCAGTATTCCCCAGCTTACACTCGCCCTTGTGCAGTCTTCCACATTTTGGGCATGGCTGTCGGTTCTGTACTCCTTCTAAGCCTTGCCTTTGCTGAGTGTTGCGAGTATTTTGGCCCCAATTTTCATTTGGGTTTCCCTTTCGCTTATTGGTATTCTGCTGGTTCTGGTTATTTTTCTGACCAGGCTTCATTCCTTGACCAGATTTATTACTTTGGCCAGCTTGGTTGTTCTTCTGAGTCTGCTTCACGAGATCTCTTTCTTTCTTCTTCTCCTCCCAGACTTTTGTTCTTTCTTCCTTAACTCTGTTCAGACGATTCTCGGCCCTCATAGCTCTGCTTACACAGTCCGCTACAGTGGTTGGTAGGGTCTCGCCACTTTCCACATTTAGGGCTATATCTTGTCGGAACATATTGATCATCCTCCGTACCCGCTCTTCTTCTGTGGGTACCAAATGTGGACACAGTCGAGCTAATCTGTCGAATTTGCGGCAGGCTTCGGTCACTGTCATCTCGCCTTGCCTCAGCTCATCGAACTCTCTTTGTTGAGCTCGTAGGGTGTCAAGGTTGAAATACTTCCTGTTAAATTCTCCCAGGAAGTCATTCCAGGTCATCCTTCTAACGTCCCTTCGCATCTTTACTGTCTCCCACCAATAACGAGCATCCTTCGTTAATATGCAGGAGGCGCAAAGGACCTTTTCTTGGTCTGTTAGGTCCATAAACTCAAAAATGGTCTGTAGTGAAGCTAACCACTCTTCAGCCTCTAAGGGTTCTATAGATCCCTCAAACTCTTTTGGCTTCATCTTCCGGAATCGTTCATACAATGATCCCTGGTTGGCTCCAGCTCGGGCACCTATTGCTACTTCAGGTACCATTCGGACTGGTGGTGCTACTGGTTCAGGAGCTGGTTGTGGCTCCGGTACTGGTGCTTGAGGTGGAGGGAAATTCGCTTGGGCCCCATTCCTCTGTTCCAGTAGCTCTTGCAGTCTCTGGTTCTGTGTTTCTTGTGCCTCTAGCCGAGCTTGTATGTTAGCTAGGATAGCGGCTAAGTCTGCTTCTTGAGCTTGCTCAGCTCGTGTGCGAACCATGTTGCTGTGTCTGACCTATAACAATAGCGACATGGTTTAGTGCTAAGTTAGATATTGATTATCTAAAATTAACTTACTTGGACTGAGCAGGTGCAGATGCTGAGATGTCATGGAAGGTCGATAGTAGAACCGCTCGCTCTGATACCAACTCTTGTGGGCGACCCCTCTAGCTCAGGTCGTCCACCTTATCTTGCTTACTTTCTTTATTCTTTGCTTAATCTTACTTAGCTTGCTTGTCTCTATAACTTTCCTCTCCTTGGGGTTTAAAAGATTTGTTCTTGAAAAACTAGGAATATTTTTTTTTTTTTAACTGGAGGAAACTACTAATTCTTGAAAATTGTGTATACATAAATATATACGTACTTCTTAATACTTTTTGTTTTTCCAAAATATATTTTGGAGTCTTGTTGCTTTAAAGTACGTAAAAATAGAAACACACTTTTAAGCTTGTTTCACTACCTTACATACTACACTCTTGTCTTGTCTTTATACATATATCTCACTATTACACTTTCTTTCTTTTACACCTTGAGTACAGCGGAATTCTGCGAAACGGAACCATAACCCGTCCATGACATCGCTGGGATCTGCCTGCCAGTCCGCTACTCTTGTTTCATACTGCTGGTTGTTTTCCTTTATTACCTACAGCACGAATAGACTAATGAGCTAAAGCTCAGTAAGTACAAACATACATACAAGTAAATAAGCTGAATACACCACTCTAGGGTTAGTCAACTTAGGACCAATTATTTTCTTTAGTCCTATACTACTTGTTCTTTCTATTCTATTTCTTTCTTTTCTTTGCTTTACTTCATCTGCTTTATCTTTCACTTGTGGGCCCGTGGTTGGACGTACCTAGTGCGCGCAGACCAATAGAGGATCAGGGGAGCGACCCACCGATCAACCCTAAGGTCATCTCTGGACTACTGACCTTATAGGTAGTAAGTCATGCCATAAACTACCTCATTATTAACGAGGCAGCGCCACACTTCTGGGGTGGAGGCAGGAAGTTAAGCCATAAACTACCTCATTATTAACGAGGCAGCGCCACACTTCTGGGGTGGAGGCTATCTAGGAACCTCACAACTGGGGAGGCCGGTACGCCAACCTTAACTTTTAAGTCTTATTAATTGACTTAACTTATTTCTCTTTTCTTTTTCTAATCTTGCTTACTATTCTCGTGAACATGTTAGTATCATGTCACAACTGAATAGCTTAAATGTGTATATATATATAACACAACTTTATGGTAAGTCCATTCGTGAGTAGACAATTAAATGTCCGTACTTACCTTATCAATCTCTTCTCTTCTTCTCTCTAGGATCTTTGATCGCCCTCCTTGTAGGTCGATTTTTGGATCCTATAGACAAACTTTGTCTGTTAATTTCATTTCCATTTATAGCTTTTATTTTTCATTAAAAAGCTTAAATAGAACCTATTTACAACTTTTTGGGCTTTATTTATCATTTCCCCAATTTTCCCCAACTTTTGCAAAATTACGATTTTGCCCCTATATTTTGGCAAAATTACAGTTTTGCCCCTGACGGAATTTTATTGATCCAGACTGCATTTTTGGCCCTCAGGAACTTTTCTGACTCTTTTCTAATCATTACCGGGTTCGTTTCTATTATATTTCCACTTTTCACTTTCCCGACCCTCGGGAAGCACTATTCCGACCCTTACGTCGATTTAGTGATTTTCTATCGTTTCGGAGCCTCAAATGGACGTTTTACTAGTATTTAAAACGTTCATCTAGACTTTCCCGACCTAGGTCTCCGAGGCTCGGATTTTCCGTACCCGACTCGGACCTTTATTTCATTTCCAAAAACGCCCCCCCCCCCTCGGGGTCGGTTTTTCCGTTTCACTCTCATTTTACATTTTTAGGGGACGGTCTACTATTCACGAACCACCCCTTTGGTTTTCCCTATTCAATTCTCCGTTAGGGACTCGGGTTTCCGACCCGACCCTAAACTTTTATTTTTAATTCCTATTTTACCCCGAAAGCCGTTTTCGAAATTTCGGCAGCATTTCGGCGTAATTTTAAGGCTTCCGGCGTTAGGTACGCCTCGAACCATATGTACCTGCCACGTACTATACCACAAGCCTATTTTATGTAAAAGTTTTCCAAACTTTTACATAAAAGCTCACAATTTCCAATTTCACATTTTTAACCACATTACAAATTTTTTTCACAATTTTGCCCTTAGTTTTGGTTTCGGTTTTCACCACCAAACCGAACCAAAATTTCTCAAACTTTTCTACTACTTGTTAGGCTATTAAATGCCATTTTTCTAACACTTTTTCAAGCCCATTTCCTTGTACTTTTCAACTAAATTCTTAGGGTTTTTTTTAAACACTTAAACCCACGGCCTCATTAGTGAAAAACATGCCATCATTTTTGTTTCATGCTTTCAATCAAAAATTTCATTATTCACATCATAAAATGCATGATTTCACTTAACCAAACATCATATGAAACATGCAAAATTTTCACCAAAACCCTAAGTAAACCCACGGCCACTTTGAGTAAATGAACACCAAAATTTTTCCAAGCTTTTCCATAGTGAAATTCATGCTTTATTCTTAACAAAACATAAGTTAAAAGCATGTTAACACATAAATCACACAAATTTCTCATTGCTTACCAATGGTAACCCACGGATTTTCCTTTGGAAAACCAACCAAAAATTGGTTTTTCTTTAAACCAATTGCATGGTTTTCTTCCTCATTACACCCATAACAAAACCCATCATCAACTTAATGAAAAACAACCAAAACTTTTCCATCTTAATTCACTATTCACCCCACGGTTTTCATGAAGAAAAAACCAAGAAAAATTTCAATCCAAGGGAAGTTACCTTATTCACTTTCTTCCTTTGTCTTCAAGTGATGTTTTGCCACACTTTTTGTATAGAAAACTTGAAGGAATTACTTGGTTTTCCTTTGGTCACCCACGGCTCCCATGGATGAAAAAACTTAGCAAATTTTTCTCTTAGTTTTTGCTTGAAATTTGGCTTCGGCCACTTTATTCCTAAACTTGCCGACTTATGCATGGAAGAAAGCCAATTAATTTGGCTCTAAACCAATGAAATTTTGACAGCTTTCATGCCTAATACTTTCCACCTTTTTCAAAAATTAAAAAGGTATATTTTTGGCCAAATCTTGGCCTTTAGATCAAAAGCAAATTAAATCATGGCCATTCATCCTACCTAACACCAATTTCTTTCCATTTGGTAAATGGATTTATGATGTCATAATTACTAAAGTGAAAGTTGACTTTGACTTTCACTATTCACATTAATTCGACTACTTTTTGACCGATGCCGGTTCGAGCCGAAATTTGCCTGAAATCTTCCCGGCGTGTTCCTGAGGTCTCCTGTGTAGTCGGATCAATTTAAATTGCTTCCGTTTGATCAAAATAAATCCCGGAAGTTTACCGTCTTTTATTGGCTCGGTTAGGGTTTTCAATGCCGGTTTTGGCACCGTTTCACCCGTTTCAACTCAGTGAATTTTTTCAACACTGAATTCTTACTCGTCAGTATTGTTAGAACATTTTAATATATTCTAAACAATATAAATGCATCTATTTCACTCTTTAAATAGTACAAATTGTTATATACATACAATTGTACATTTCTTACTGTGCTCTTACTTTGACTTGCCATATTCTTATCTTTATACTGTTCAGATACCGAAACTACTCCTTTTTGAGCATTTTGGGCCTGAATTCACTTTCTTACTCATATACTTTATTCTCTACTTATTTTTGGAGATTTTTAATTTCCTCCAAAACATTTATTTATTTCTATCAACACTATAATTTGTCTAATTACAACCATAGTGTTTCTTTACATTCTTACTTACAGAACTCATAGAAAACCCTAGATTAAACTAGGTCACACCACTAAAATTCTCTGGTCGTCACAGTGAGTTCTTCATCTTTCATAACACACACTCTATCTCTGTAGTAGAGTATGTCATCCTTAGGGATCTTAAACTCTAAACTTTGATCCTCTGTAGCCTCCTTTTTGAGCTTGTTCAGGGACAATTCGAAGCCTTGACCGATCTTGATCTCTTCTTGAAGCATCGATTGGAGGGTCATGTCAGACAACATCTTTGTCAAAATCTTAATCTCACTGCCGCATAACTCTTTTGTAGCGCTTCCTGACAAGGCACTAATAGCCATAGGCATAGTAATATGCTTCTGACTCTGCACATCGGCCACCTTATTGGCTTTCCCCGGATGGTATAAGATCTCACGGTCGTAATCCTTACCAACTCTAGCCATCCATGCTACCTCATGTTGAGCTCTTTTTGCGTGAATATACACTTGAGGCTCTGATGGTCGGTGTAAACCTCGTACTTGGCTCCATACAGGTAGTGCCTCCATACTTTTAACATAAAAACTACTGCTGCTAGCTCCAGATTACGCATTGGGTAGCTCTTTTCAGGGTCTTTGAGTTGTTGTGAAGCATATGCGACTACTCGACCACTCTGCATCAACACAGTTTCCAACTTTGTTTTAGATGTGGCGCTTAAATCACAAAGCATCCCTGACTAACATTTGAAATGGTCAGATTGGAGTGCTTATGAGTCTTTATTTCAGCTCTTGAAAGCTTTCCTCACACTTGTCGATTCACTTATACCTCTTTCCCTTCTTGGTGAGCGCTGTGAGCGAAGCAGCTAACTTTGAGTAGCCTTCGACTAAGTGTAGCTAACATCCTGTTGGTTTAAAGAACTGTGAATTCCCGTTACGTTCCTCTGAGCTGGCCACACGCTAACTGCATCCATTTTCATCAGGTCCACAGATACTCCTTCCTTGGGGACTACGTGGCCTAGGAAATCGACCTTCTCCAGCCAAAACTCGTACTTGGAGAACTTGGTGTATAACTAATGGTCCTGTTGCATGCGCAAAATGATAATTAAGTGCTCTTCGTGCTCTTCCTTCGTATTAGAGTGTATAAGTATGTCATCGATGAACACAATGACAAACTTATCCAAATAGTCCTTGAACACGCGGTTCATCCGGTTCATGAAAGTTGCTGGTGTGTCCGTTAATCTGAGCGACATGAACAGAAACTCGTAATGTCCGTACCGCATTTGAAAGGCTGTTTTGGGTACATCTTCTTTCCTGATTCGTAGTTGATGGTACCCTGAACGTAGATCGATCTTCGAGGACATTGCAGCATCTCAGAGCTAATCAAATAGATCGTCAACTCACGGCAACAGATGCTTGTTCTTAATCGTAATCCTGTTCAACTCTCTGTAGTCGATGCACATTCTCAGTGGTCCATCTTTCTTCTTCACAAATGGTATGGGTGTTCTCCAGGGTGAATAGCTCTGTCGAATGAATCCCTTATCTATTTAGTCCTTTAGCTGGGCTTGGAGCTCCTCTAGCTCTACAGACCCCATTCCGTAGGGGGCCTCAAAGATGGGGCTGATTCTAGTAGGCGTTCAGTCTCGAACGAGATCCCGCGCTCTGGTTGGAGTCCTGCAAGATCTTCTGGAAATATCTCCATGAATTCCCTGACTATCGGTACGTTGTCGGGTCCTATCTCTATTCCTTGAGTCTTATCTGCTACGTATACTAGGAAGTCCGTGCATCCACTGGATAGCATCTCGCGAGCCTTCACTGCTGATATCATCGTCTTTGGTTGCTCTGGCGACAAACCCTTATAGATGAACTTTTCACATCCGATTGGTTCGAAAACGATTTTCCGCCTTCAATAGTTTATGACAACGATGTGTCCTAAGCTTTTTTTTTTTTTGGCAGAATCTGATGATGCAACGAATGGGTGGCTCCAGAATCAAGTAGAACTAACGCATCAAAGTTGGCGATAGAAAGCAGGCCTGTCACCATTGTAGAAGTTACAGCTTCAACGTCACTCCCCGTGTAAGCATAGATTCTCCCTTAGCTGTCTGAAGCTTTCAGTATACCTTGTGTGATTGAAGGGTCTTCGATCCTGGTCTGGTTGGTGTGAAGTTGATTATTCCCAGTGCGGGGTTGATTCTGTCGATTCTGCAGGTTGGAGTGGCAATTTTTTTTTTTTTTGGCATAGTGGCCTTCCTTGCCACAGATGAAACAACCACTTGCTCTCTGCTTGCATTCTCCTGGGTGCCTCTTTCCGCATCTCGTGCACGTCGGGTATTGGCTGTCATTCCTTCCTGGTCGTCTCTCTTCCGGGGAAATTCTTCCGTGAATCTTGATTGTCTTAATTCCCCTTTTCTCTTGTTGTTGTTATGGGAATGCCTACTATTCTAGTCGGTTCCCATGTTCTGCTTCCCTTAAGCCTACTCAGCTTATGTTTACTCCTCCTTTCGTGTCTTAAAATTCTGTGCCTTTCGCTCCTTATCATGAGCCGACCAGTACTCGGCTCAGATAGCCTTGTTGACACATTCTGCTAGTGTCGCTGGTCCGTGGCTTCCGCTACAGACCTAAACTGCGATTTCTGTTCTAAACATCTTCATTATTCATCTAACTCTCTCCTTTTAGTCGGTACCAAATCTGGAAAAAGTTGAGCCAACTGCTCAAATTTCTTGACTGCCTCCATAACAATCACACTACCTTGGCGCAGGTTGTTGAACTCGCCTTACTGTGCTGCTAGTGCTTCCTCGTTGAAGTACATCTCCTTGAATTCCTTAATGAAATCGCTTCAGCTCATCTCTCTAATGTTCCTCCTAATGGTTACCATCTTCCACCACTGACGCGCCTCATTGCGCAGGGTGAAGGATGCGCACATCACTTTCTCTCTTTATCTGTTAACCCTATAAAATCCAAGATTACTTGGATATCCGTTAGCCAATCATCGGCCTCTATAGGGTTGGTGATTCCTAAGAATTCTAACGCTTTCATGCATCGGAATCTCTCATACAAGTCGCCTTCCCTACGAATTGGCAAAAAAAAACAATTGCTGCTATGAGAGTAGCCATTACTATAGGCGCTAGTGCCTCCTGGGCTGGAGGAGCTACTTGCTCCCTCAGAGTTTCTGGGGCTGTTGGAGCCTCCTGTGTTGGCATCCCTACTGACTGTGGTGTCTGGGGTTGCTGGCCCAGCTATTCCCTAAGCTGGTTTAGCTCCGGTTGCCGGTTCAGCTCCAGTTACTGGTTCTCCATCATCTCTCACATGGCTGCGATCTGCGCTATCAACTCATCCTCTCGGGATGCTGGATTTAACTAAGCTCTCGTTCTTGCCATGTTTTCCTATATAACCCTATCGTATAGCGGGAAAGGAAAATATGTCTCTTAAATTTTGTACTTGGGACTCGTATCACATATCATTTTCTTTCTTACTTAACAATCTTACTTAAACATTATGGATATAAATATACACACTATATCCATCTTTCTTTCTCTCATACTGTGATGTTCAATATAATTGCCGCATTGTATTGGGACATCGTCTGAGTGCTAGGATTCGTCCTGCACTTTCTGTCATATCATACTCACACTATGGAAAAAATTTTTATCTGCCCCCTAGGGCAAAGCTTTACTGCTTATCTCATAATATATTTTACATAATATATATACATATATTCAAGATTCTAGTTCAGTGGGAGTGACACACACTTCCCTATACGATCCCAACAAGTACATTATGCTATAACTGACGGGGTAGAGCTACTGCTTCCCTCTATATTTTTTCATAACTAACATTCCCGTAGAAGGATTACTACTATTGGAAGGACAATCCTGATTCAGTATCAGGCATCTCCTCATTGTCACTATCACTGAGTGAGTACTCCTCTGGGTTCTCTTCTTCTTAGTCGAAACTGACCTCGTCATCGCTGGCTATGATGACTTAGGGTTCGTACATCCCCATCTATTCGTCATTATTAAAGCGGTTGGGGATCTCCTCTCCCTCATCATCGGGATGGGCGTCGGAAAGAGTCTCGTTATCTTCCTCCCATGGGGTGTTTGGGAGACATACGGGATGGTTCGGGGTTCTCCATTGGCTCCCTATTGCCCTCGTGTACTTCTGCCTAGTGCTCGGCCATGAACTCTTCATCGATCAGTTGGGGTGCTGGTTCTACCTGGTCACCCTCTATAATGGCGACTGCTAGAATGCCTTGGGCTTGTACAGGGTTCCCGGGGTTGAGCACTTTTCTCTCAGCATTCACTATCTCCTTGATAAGGCTTGCTAGTCCTGCTTGATTGCTCTTCTAATTCTGTTTGACAAGGTCTCTTTCTCTCTTTGGGTCTTTTCCTGTCTTGATCCACTTGTGTCTTGGCATGTATTGTGGAAGTCCATATCGGTTCCTTGTAGCGAACAGCATACGTTAGAACTGTATCACCGGACATCAGCTGCAGTCTTTCAGTCCGATGAACAAATTCTCGTATATCCATAACTCTAGAGAACTTAGGCGGTTTCACTCCCCGCTTGCCCATAGAGAAAAACTGGGGCTGATGCTGGACTGCTCTCAGAGATTGGCTCGATCGTGGTACGGCAAAACTCGACACAGTTAAGAGCTCATCCTAGTCATAAGGATCCCGATACACACGAGAGTATCTTCCTGAGAGATATCAACAGCTAACAGGACTCAGTTATCCTGGTCAATGGCGTACAATCAGGGAATCACTTTGATAACACGAAACCAGTCCTGACATTCTCATGGAGTGCAGGAGCACGGTTTGCCACTCGAAACTTAGTGGACAACTAGCCCTGAAGATCGGTACAACTCGGGCAGCAATCCATGTTCTTTCTCTGAGCAGTTCTCTAGCACTGTACGGTCGTGATTTTTTCGTATAATGATCTCAGCATCTTTTCATCTTATCCTTGCCATCATAGATTTCGTCGTTTCATTACTATAAAATGTTATCTTCAATAGATAAACATTTACTGACTAAAAAATAAAACTAACTTACTTGGACAGATGAGGCAGGCATGCGGCGATGTGAGGTAGGATGGCAGGAAACCGCTCTGATACCAACTGTGACGCCCCGTGCCCTCAGCGGCCTGGACCGTCACTAAAAACTCTATTACTTAACTTGCTTCTTTAGCTTTTACTTATACTTTCTCTTTAAAACTGATACTTAAACTTGCTGAATTTAATACCATAAATTTAGAGGGATTTTTTTTTATATATACGCGTACGTATTTACTATTCACGTACGTATACTATTAAAATGTGGAATTTGAAAAACATAAGGATTTAAATTATACGTACACAATTATATACTTGTTTATCTGATTACTATTCACCAGATACTATTTAAATATACTACTCATACATATACTGTTTACTGTTCTAAAATACCGTTTAACCTTTACTATTCAAAATACTATTTAACTGTCACCATTCAAAATATTATTTACTCATACTGTGCAGAAGAATACTCGCGGTGTATCCATAACCTCATCCTCACATCCACCTCCGCCACCATCATCGTCCCTTGATGTTTACGATATAGGATGCTTACCTACAGCATGAACACACTCCGTGAGCTTTACGCCCAGTAAGTACAACATGTTAACCGCAAAACATGTTTAAAACATAGCACATACGTAAAATCATAGGCATGACATATATCACTTAATAAATCACATACCATATAAGCATATCACATATCAGCTCACATATCATGTCATCACATAACATGTCATAACAGTGAATATAAAACTTCACATACTTTATGCATGACAGAAGCATCGTGTACTGTATGCACTCTACTGAAAAAGAAAGCATAGCGAATTATAACTAATGCATGATCCGGTTATGTTCATTTATGCTTCAAACTTTTCTTTTTTTCTCTTCTTGTCTATTTAGGGCCCATGTGTCAGTACCGTGTGCGCGCAGACCAACGGTAACTCCCGAGGTCAACTAATGCCGAAGAGTCATCAACTGATACTCAACTTTTGGCCTTAACTTTCTTTAACTGGAAAACCCTTCGACTGAAGGAGCCGGTACGACGCACCTATTTATTTCCATCTTGTTTAACTGTTCTAGCCATACGCTTCTCTAAGCTGTCCCCAATCCTACGCGGTAGGGATCTATGGCTTCTATCTTGTTCTTTCATCAATCTACTCGATTGTGAAACTATATGCTCTTATGTATGCTGTGCAGCATCGTGTGCAAGATACATACTTAAAATACTGGAAAAGCATCATTTTTAAATTCATTTTATCCATGCTGTAGGTGGAGTTGTACTTACCTGTCAGCAGACAGTTTATACTCTCGCCTTCATCACAATACAGGTACCTCCCTGTAATCATAATGCATTACATTAACATTCACTCTTAGGTCACCGTGGTCATTAGTGACTAATAAAAAAAATTCTCGTTATGTGGTACCGATCCTTATCGGTACTAATTGCCCTCTTCTTAAGAATTTGATTTTCTAATCATTGTTAATTAATTTATTTACCTAATAAATTAATTAACATTGCTCTTAGGTCACTCTATCGTTAGGAACTAATAAACTTATCGTTGTGTGGTACCGATGCCTATCGGTACCCAACTGCTCTACTTTGGGAAATTTGATATCTAATTTTTAATCGTGCTTGATTAATTTGTCTACTTGACAAATTAATCACTGTCTCTCACTATCCCATTCAGACTTGGTCCTTGACTGGCTAACCGACCAGTCAACTGACTGAATACCTCCCGTATGACCATTTAGCTTGTCGGGTTACCGTTACCGATGTAATCGCCCCAAATTTTATACTTAGATCACACCCGTCCCTCTGTTGGTACTATTCTGACCTAGGGATCACTTTCTTACATTACGAGATTTCTAATTGGGCGGTTTACTAATCTTCAAAACATCCGTCCTTCTTTTCCAGACCTAGGTCATCGAGGGGGCTCGGATTTCCATCCCGATCACATATTCACCCCTCGTTTCCTAAAATACCCCTTTGTGCCGTTTTAGAAATTTCGGCAGCATTTCCGCTTAATTTTTGGGTTTCCGGCGTTTAGGAAACGCCTCAAAACTATCTAACATATTCTAACCTGCCACGTACTAAACCAGAGGCCTAATTTTTACGTAAAAGCTCCGCTTTTTACGTAAAAATATTCACATTTCCTCACATTCTCTTTTTCGACATTTCATCCCTTTTTCTTACAATTCCTCAAGTCAGTAAATCATAATTAATACATAATTATTTCTAACAATAAATTGAGGAATCAAGAGATCAAAATTACTACTAAAATCGTTCCCGTCGGCGGTCGGACGAACCGTTCGGTCTCGACCGCATAATCTTTGAATCGTCGTTCTTCACTTTTGAAACTCCGGTTTGACAATCTGATGCCGCGGATGTGTTCGGAACGTCGAAAATAGGCCAACGGGCCATTCTTCAATTTTCGGTCTCCGGGTCGTCGTTGACCGGCGTTGACCGTCGTTGACCGGTGTTGACCGATCGTTGACCAGCGTTTGTGACAACCGGGAAATTCAGGCAATTCTCGGACGAAAATGTACAATTGTATGTATATAACAATTTGTACTATTTAAAGAGTGAAATAAATGTATTTATATTGTTCAGAATATGTGAAAATGTTCTAACAATACTGACGAGTAAGAATTCAGTGTTGGAAAAATTCACTGAGTTGAAACGGGTGAAACGGTGCCAAAATCGGCATTAAAAACCCTAACCGGAGCAATAAAAGACGGTAAACTTCCGGGATTGATTTTGATCAAACGGAAGCAGATTAAATTGATCCGACTGCACAGGAGACCTCAGGAACACGCCGGGACGATTTCAGGAAAATTTTGGCTCGAACCGGCATCGGTCAAAAAGTAGTCGAATTAATGTGAATAGTGAAAGTCAAAGTCAACTTTCACTTTTGTAATTATGACATCATAAATCTAGATTAATAAATGAAAGAAAATGGTGGTTGGTGGAATGAAAGGCCATGATTCATTTAGCTTTTGATCTAAAGGCCAAGATTTGGCCAAAAATTACCATTTTTAATTTTTGAAAAATGGAGAAAGAAATGGTGTGAAAGGTGCCTAAATCCCATTGGCTAATGACCAAATTAATTGGTCTTTTAGTGGCATAAGTCGGCCACTTTTGGAGTGAAAGGCCGAAACCATTTTCATGCAAAACCAAAGAACAAAATTTTTCTAAGTTTTCTTCCATGGCATGTATGTGAACCACCCAAGGGAAACCAAGTTTTCTCTTCAAATTTTCTTCACAAAAAGTGTGTCAAAACACTCCTTGAAGACAAAGGAAGCAATTGATTAAGGTATCTTCCCTTGCACCTCAATTTTTCATGGTTTTTCTTCTTAAAATCCGTGGGTGAATAGTGATAGAAAGATGGAAAATTTTTGATTGTTTTCCATTGAATTGATGTTGGGTTTTGTTAAGGATGTATTAAGGAAGAAAACCATGCAAATTGTGTAAAGAAAAACCAAATTTTGGTTGGTTTTTCAAAGGTAAATCCGTGGGTTACCTTGAGTAACCAATGAGAAAAAAGTTTTGGTTAATGGTTAACATGCTTTCTAAGTTTAAATTTGTGAAGAATAAAGCTTTTATTTCATTATGAAAAGCTTGGAAAAAATTTCTTGTGTGAAATACATGATGTGGCCGTGGGTTGTTAATGGTTTGGAAGAAAAATTTTCATTGGTTTATGTGATATTTGGTTGATTGAAATCATGCAAATTAATGTGTAAATGGTGGCAATGTGAATGAAAGAATGAAACAAAAATGTTTGGCATGTGTTTCATTAAATGGCCGTGGGTTATACAAGGGTTAAAACCCTAGGAAATTTGGTTGAAAATGCAAAGAAAATGGGCTTGAAAACGTGTTAAAAATGTGACATTTAAATGGCCTAAAATGTGGTGAAAGTTTGACAAAATTTGGTTCGGTTTGGTTGTGAAAACCGAGACCAAATTAAGGGTAAAATTGTGAAAAAAAATGTTGTAATGTGGGTGATAATGTGAAATTGGAAAATTGTGGGCTTTTATGTAAAAGTTTGGAAAACTTTTACATAAAATAGGCTTGTGGTATAGTACGTGGCAGGTACATACGGTTCGAGGAGTACCTAGCGCCGGAAGCCTTAAAATTACGCCGAAATGCTGCCGAAATTTCGAAAACGGCATTCGGGGTAAAATAGGAATTTAAAATAAAAGTTAGGGCCGGGACGGAAACCCGAGTCCCTAACGGAAAAGTGAATAAGGAAAATTTAAGGGGTGGGTCGTGAATAGTAACCCGTCCCCTTAAAAATGAAAAACGCATGTGAGATTGAAAAACCGACCCCGAGGGGGGGCGTTTTTGGAAATGAAATAAAGGTCCGAGTCGGGAACGGAAAACCCGAGCCTCGGAGACCTAGATCGGGAAAGTTTAGATGAACGTTTTAAATACTAGTGAAACGTCCATTTGAGGCTCCGAAACGATAGAAAATCGCTAAACCGACGCGAAGGTCGGAATAGTGCTTCCCGAGGGCCGGGAAAGCAAAAAGTGGAAATAAAATAGAAACGAACCCGGTAATGATTAGAAAAGAGTCAGAAAAGTTCCTGAGAGCCAAAAATGCAGTCTGGATCAATAAAATTCCGTCAGGGGCAAAACTGTAATTTTGCCAAAATACAGGGGCAAAATCGTAATTTTGCAAAAGTTGGGGGAAAATGGTGAAAATAATAAATAAAACCTAAAAAGTTATAAATAGGTTTTATTTAAGCTTTTTAATGAAAAATAAAAGCTATAAATGGGAAAGAAATTAACAGACATAGTTTTGTCTGTAGGATCCCAAAATCGGCCTACAAGGAAGGCGATTCAAGATCCAAGAGAGAGAAAGGGAGCAGTCTGATAAGGTAAGTTCAGACATTTACCTGTCTGCAACATATAGCAATATTGTGCTAACTTGAATGTACTAACTATAAGTTAGGTACATATGTGCTACGGGCACTATGATAGAATAGAGAGAGAGACGAAATGTGCTACGGGCACTATAATAATGGGACACATGGTTAATTGTGCTTCGGGCACTAGAGCGAGGTTAATGAAACTCACTCATCTAAAATTAAAATGTGAACCATTCCTAACCACGGGACAATGTGAAGTCACCGGGTTAGAATGTTAAAAAGTTGGTAATGAAACCACTTTCTGGCGTACCAGCCTTCCGTATAGGGAGGTACTTTTGCCTTCGGGGCTATGAGATAAGGCTGTGGAGGTCAGCACTGATGTACCGCTCCCAGTCATATAAAACTTTGCCTTCGGGGCTATGAGATTAAGGCTGTGGAGGTCAGCACTAATGTACCGCTCCCAGTCATGCGCACTTAAATGGTACTGCCAACCTGAGCTCAAAACCAGAACGTAATCAAAGATAATGACCTAAAACTGAAACTATGTCATAATTGAGCATAAGACAGTTTAGTGAGAGCACTAACATCGCGGTAGATGTACTAGTGTGAGACAGTGTTGTGGTCAAACTTACTATTCACCATGAATAGTGGTCAAAGTTACTATTTATGTATGAATAGTGGTCAAAGGTACTATTCATAGAAATTTTATTTCTTGCATGTTTGAACTTACTGAGCCTGTAACTCACCATTTTTGCTAATGTTGCAGGTAAGCGACCAGCTCAGTAGCTTATTTGACTGGATACGGACGGGATGGCGCGTGTCAAATGGGATAACTGGGCGAGGGATATGGTACTGCCAGAGTCTTCCCGCTGAGCGTTAAAGTGAAGGGAAAAAGGAGGAAACAGTTCTTTTGTAATTATACATATTTTACGAAAGTACTGTAATATTTAAATTACTTTGTACTTATCAACAAAGTAAATAGTGGAAAAAGATTTCATATGATGTTTAAAGAAAAAAAAAAATTTCCCAAAAACGTCATGATTAAAAAAGAGAGTGAGATAAGCCGGCGACCCATGAGAGTACAATCTATCGCAGTTAGCGATAAAGCTCAACTGTAATAGTATTGTATGATCTCCACAAGGGGCGGGCCGCCACATCGTTGACCACGGCGACGATGGGAGTGGCGACCACCATCTTGAAGAGCTCGTCGAGAGGAACCCATTGGTGGTGTCAATTTCACCAATCGAGGCTCCTATCACCGGAAATCGGCCCTCGAAAAGTCGGCGACGGTGGCGGTGTTGGATCTTCATTTTCTGGCATTGTTGGCCAAAATTGATTTGGGGCTTTTGATCTACGTGTTGTTCTGAGCATTTTGATACCGACCTTGCAACTCAACTCCGCCGGAATAGTGAGATCCGACGGCGGCGACGGTGACGGCGACGGCGAACCTTGGGCGGCGCGATCCGGCGGCTGTTGACGTGAAATGAAGCCTGGGTTTTGTTCTACTCTTCACCACGAATCCATTGGGACCAGAATCGTGGCATTTGGACGTCGGACGGCGGAGATACGGCGATTTGAAAAATTCGGCCACCGGCGGCTTTGGGCGACGCGTGCGGCGTGCTCCGGCGTCGGTTCGGTCGACTCGGCCCACCGTTGGAATCAGCTCGTCGAGAGCTTTCCAATGGTGCTGGCGGTGTCAAAAACGGAGGTCGGATTCTACTGATGGTTACTGTTCACCTACGGGTGGTGTGGGGAGAAAAAGATAGGAAAAAAAATAATGGGGGCCCTTTTTGTAAAATCTAAAAATTTCGACCCCTTTATACTAATTTTTTGAAAAATTTTAAGATAGGATATACTGACTAATTTGGGCGTGCTGAACCCAAATATATCAGTTTTATATCAAGAAAAGGTCATCTTGACCAATTTCTTGATACTGTGGTTAGGCCTACACTGTGTTGACACTACGCACGCATAACGAGGCGTTTTCGCGTGAAATTTCAAACACAGTCTCCCTTGACTAATTTGGACGTGCTGATTTCAAATTTATCAGTTTTACATCCATCTGAGGTCTTCTAGACCAGTTTTCGGGATCTGTATGATCCCGTCTCGAAAAACGTGTCAGGTGCCCGATTGACTAATTTAGGCGTCCTGAGTCTAAATATATCAGTTTCGGGGTGAGAAAAGGTCGTCTTGACCCTCATCCCGATACTGCGTATCCCTTAAACAAAATCTATATTTTGTGCTCAATTGACCAGATTGAGCCTGCTGACTATTAATATATCAGTTTTATGTCAGATTAAGGCCGTCTTGGCCACTAACCTGACACTGCGTATCACACTGTTCACTAATCACTATTCACTATCTGACTGACTAATCTAAGTATTCTGACTCCGATTTTGTCAGTCTCTGGGCGAGAAGAGGTCATCTAGACCACTTTTCTCCATACTGTACATCTATTAGGGTAATTATCACTGCTGCGCTCAGATGACCAATCTGAGCGTACTGATGACTAGCTCATCAGTTCTGTATCATGAAATGGTCGTCTAGACCGGTTTCTTGATATTGCGTGTCTCAACGCATACTCACATAATAGGGTGGACCGATTTCACTGTCGATTACCCCTTTCACTGCATGAATAGTAATTAAACGTTACTATTCCTGTTTAATTCATTCAACTGAAAAGCACACTGTGTTTATTAACTTAATTACATCATTACATAGTAATTAAGTTTCATAATTCATGAGAGTCATTACAGTGGCTCTCGGATCATTACACAGCCTTCTACACAGACTCTTACACGTGCGTGTGCAACGCAACACGGGCATGTACATTTCAGACACGGGCATGTACTAGTTGAGACTACTCAACACGGCCATGTCTTTGAAATACCTTCATCTATCTGAGCGGTACACAGCCTCTTACACGATCGTGTACTTGACCGTGTTTCTTAAATTTGCACTAAAAGACATCAAATTATGTCCATTTTATTCCTTAATGACTTATTACATGGTAAGTAGGTGCCATGAAAATGGCGGTCATTACAGATGAGGTCAGGGACTACATTCTCCAGACAGAGAAGATGGTCATGCTGTCTGGTGAGACGGTGATGTCTTATGCAACACGATTTGAGGAGACCATTAGGAGAAGATGTCCGTTGCCCAACCTCACTGAAGCAAACTGCTGCGAGCTGTTCTGGAAAGGTTTACCCTTGGAGTTGAGATAGAGGGTAATCAAGCCGTTTCCTCCGACGCTCCAAGAGTTCGTGGTGACGATCAGGACGATTGAGAGAGAGATTCTGATCGAGCATCTGACGCAGAGTCGACGAGAGACACTGGGTCAAGATGAGATGTTTGCACGCATCTTCGGGCCGAGAAGAATGATGAATGATCATGAGGCCGGACCGTCTAGACCACGAAGAGGTGATGACTCTGGACAGGGAGTATTACCTAGGAGTGGTGATAACTCAGATGAGCCAGATGACGATGAGGACCCAGAAGAATATCCTCTAGTCCCAGATGCGGGGAATGAGTGACCAGTAGATATGTATATATGTACATAAGTAGCTTAGAGAAAAGCTCTTTTGTATAGACTTGTGGCCATTTTGTACCTCAGGCCGATGTATATATGACTGGTGATGACTATGTATGACATATAAATGTTTTACTATGAATGAAATATCAAAATGATTATATGTTGTACGATGATGTGTTACAATGATGTGGCTTTACATTACCCTAAATTTCGTGAATTGATATGATTTTATGAATGTGGTTATGGAAAGGCTAACGGTGAATTATTGTGCCATAATAGGACAATAGGTAAGATGGTGGATTTGCGTAATCGACCAGAAGGACGAGAATGGCGTCCTGATATTATGGAAAGACTGGATCAGATACAAGCTTTGTTAGAAGCTCAGATGCAAGAAAATGCGAATCTGAGACGACGGGTAGAGGAGCTAGAACAGAGACAAGGCTCTGAGGGTACCCAAGTAGAACAACAAGCTGAGGTAGATCCAGCTATTCCTCCAGCTGCAGTACATGAGAGAGCTCCTGAACCACAACCAGTATTGAATTTGGAACCCCTCTATGAAAGATTCAGGCGTATGAGGTCGCCAGAATTTGAAGGGTCTACAAATCCCTTAGAGGTTGAAGACTGGTTGTCGTCATTGCAAGTGATCATGGAGTTCATGAACCTAACCGACCGGGAGAAGGTTGCATGTGCGTCTTTTGTGCTGAGAAAAGATGCTCGATTTTGGTGGGACACTGTACGAATGAGAAGAGATGTGTCTACCATGAGTTGGGCGGAATTTCTGGAAGAATTTAACCAGAAATATTACGACCCTGCATCTCTGAGACAGCAACAGAAAGAATTCTCAGAGTTGACACAAGGGAACATGTCGGTAAGCGAAGTCTGCCGAAAGTTCGACCAGCTATCCCGTTTGTGCCTTTATGTGGTCCCTACTGAGAGGGAAAAGATACAGAAAATGATCGAGATGTTCAGGCCAGAAATTGCTGCGTTAGTAGACACTGGACAAGTACCACCTACTTCTGTAGCAGACTGTGTGAGTCGGGCCATTAGAGCTGAGTTCCATGTAGCCCGACAGAAAGAGGAAAGAGAGAAACACTGGGAGGCAAAGAAGAAGGAGAGGGCTTTGGCGAAGTCTACGCAAGTTGGTCAATCGAGCAAGCCAAGTCAGAATGCGAGACCAAGCCAGGGCAATAGTCAAGGATCCCAGCAAAATAAGAGAAAAGGCAATTTTTCTGGGAATCGACAGGGAAATAATCGAAACCAGCAGCGAAGAACAGCTGGTAATGCAGAGTCTAATGTGCAAAACTGCCCTACATGCGGGAAGAGACATTCTGGGCAATGCAGATTTGGGCCACTTGTTTGCTACGAATATGGAAAGGAAGGCCATTACGCCAGGAATTGTCCAAATAGGCAGGGTGGACAAGGCACTTCCCAACAGCACCAGACACGCCCACAAGCTCATTCCCTTCAAGCCAGAGTGGAAGAGTCACCAGTGAGGCCGCAACGCCAGGAGCGAATGTCACGTGCTGATGCTCATGTGATGGCCTACAGCAAGGAAGACGCAGAGGCAGGAACATCAAACATGGTGACAGGTCAGCTTCCTGTCGCTAGCCATGTAGCCTCTGTACTATTCGATTCTGGTGCTACGCATTCATTTGTTTCCTATGCATTTGCTGACAAGATAGGACTTCCTAAGGATAATATAGGAAGGGTATTTAAGACAGCTTTACCTTTTGGGGAAGTATTGTTATCCAGTTACTGGTTACCCTATGTACCAGTATATGTGGCAAATAGGGAACTATATGCTGAGTTGATCGTAATGGAGATCATGGATTACGATGTGATTCTAGGCATGGATTTCCTAGGGAAATACCGAGCTACGATCGACTGCCGAAATCGAAAGATAGTCTTCCAACCCGAGGAAGAAGAGAGCTTCGAGTATGTGGATACTTCTCGAAGACCCGGGAAGATGATCATCAGTTCGCTGAGAGCCAGCAAGCTGATAGCCAGTGATTGCGTGGGATATTTGGCATATGTGGTGGATACTACAGAGGAACAGAAGCTTCAAGCTGAAGATGTTCCTGTGGTTAATGAGTTTCTTGACGTATTTCCAGAAGAATTACCAAGGATACCTCCAGAGAGAGAAATCTCGTTTGAAATTGAGTTGATGCCTGGAACAGCACCTATTTCCAAAGCACCATACCGTATGGCTCCAGTGGAGTTGAAGGAGCTATAGGTACAATTAAAGGAGCTTTTGGATAAGGGATTTATTAGGCCGAGTTTTTCTCCATGGGGTGCACCTGTGTTATTCGTCAAGAAAAAGGATGGAACATTTTGGCTGTGCATTGATTACCGGGAGTTGAATAAGGTTACGATAAAAAATAGGTATCCGTTACCTAGAATTGATGACCTATTCGACCAGTTAAAAGGCGCAGCGGTATTTTCCAAAATCGACTTACGATCAGGATATCACCAGCTGAGAATCAAAGAGAGTGATATTCCTAAGACGGCATTTAGGACTCGTTATGGTCACTACGAGTTTCTTGTGATGCCATTTGGATTAACAAATGCGCCGGCAGCGTTCATGGACTTGATGAACAGAATTTTTAAAGAGTATTTGGATAAGTTTGTCATTGTATTCATTGATGACATTCTTATATACTCGAAGACTCAGGAGGAGCACAAAGAGCATCTGAGGATCGTGCTGAATACGATAAGAAAGCATCAACTGTATGCCAAATTCTCAAAATGTGAGTTTTGGCTAGACAGAATACATTTCCTCGGACATGTTGTATCCCAAGAAGGTATTGCTGCAGATCCGACAAAGGTAGATGCAATTAACCAGTGGCCTGCGCCCAAGAGTGTGACTGAAATACGCAGTTTCTTGGGGTTAGCTGGTTATTATCGGTGATTTGTAGAGGGATTCGCGCGACCAGCTACACCTCTTACTACTCTTACACACAAAGAAAGGAAGTACGAGTGGACTATGGAATGCGAAAGAAGCTTCCAGGAGTTAAAGAGACGGCTGACAAGTGCACCAATCCTTACGCTTCCCACTGAAGGGGAGAAGTTCGTGATCTACAGTAATGCATCGAAAATAGGATTGGGAGCAGTCCTAATGCGAAATGGCAAGGTGATGGCCTATGCTTCCCGTCAATTAAAGGATCATGAAAGGAATTATCCTACGCATGACCTTGAACTTGCTGCAGTAGTGTTCGCACTTAAAATTTGGCGACACTATCTCTATGGAGCTCAATGTCAGATTTTCACTGATCACCAAAGCCTGAAGTATTTCTTCACGTAAAAAGAGCTCAATATGCGGCAAAGGCGATGGTTGGAATTGGTGAAGGATTATGATTGTGAAATCCTATACCATCCAGGGAAGGCCAACCGTGTAGCGGATGCTTTAAGCAGAAAGTTTACCATATCGCACCAGCTACCAATAAACAGGCTTCCGAAGCCATTGCAGTAAGAGATAAATTCTTTGAACTTGGAGCTAATATCTAGAAGATTAGCTGCACTCCAAGTGGAATCATCGCTATTTGAGGATGTAAAGGAAGCTCAGAGGCGAGATCCAACAATGACAAGTTCTCAAGAAGGAATTTCCAAGGATGGAATGATCCTTTATCAAGGAAGGATAAATGTTCCAACTGATGAGGAACTTAGAAGACGGATCATGTCAGAAGCCCATGAGACACCCTATTCGGTTCATCCCGGAGCTAGTAAGATGTATCAAGACTTGAAGTTACAGTTCTGGTGGAAAGGGATGAAGAATGATATAGCGAAATTCGTGAGCAGATGCATGACCTGTCAGAGAATCAAAGCGGAACATAAACATCCAGCAGGAAGATTGGAACCACTGGAGATTCCTGAATGGAAATGGGAACACATTACGATGGATTTTGTAGTGGGACTCCCAAAATCCCGAGAAGGTTATGATGCCATTTGGGTTATTATGGACAGACTGACCAAGACGGCACGGTTTATAGCTGTCAAGATGACCTTTTCTTTGGAAAAGTTTGCTCAGCTATACATAGCTCATGTCGTCAGACTACATGGAGTACCAAAATCCATTGTATCAGATCGAGATGCACGATTCACTTCGAATTTCTGGAAGTATGTGCAAGAAGCCATGGGTACTGAATTGAGACTCAATACGGCTTTTCATCCGCAAACAGACGGGCAGTCAGAGCGGACAATTCAGACGTTAGAAGACATGCTTCAAGCTTGTGTTATGGATTTTGCGGGAAATTGGAACGAGAAGTTACCATTGATTGAATTCTCGTACAATAATAGTTACCAAGCTTCGATAGGCATGGCACCTTACGAGGCTTTGTATGGACGGAAGTGCAGATCACCATTACATTGGTATGATTTGCGAGAAAAGCAGTTGCATAAGACGGACTTCATAAAAGAGACTTCCGATGCAGTTGCTAGAATTCAGCGTCAAATGAAAATTACGCAAAGCCGACAAAAGAGTTATGTGGACAAGAGGCGGAGATCCTTGGAGTTTGACGAAGGAGACTTCGTGTTTCTCAAGGTATCGCCTATGAAGGGGATTATGCGGTTCGGTAAAAAGGGGAAACTGAGTCCAAGATACATTGGGCCCTATGAAATTATCGAACGCATTGGAAAGGTCGCTTACAGATTAGCGCTACCTCCAGAATTGTCGGCAGTGCATAACGTATTTCATGTGTCGATGCTGAGAAAGTATATACCAGATCCGTCCCATGTGTTGAAGCATGAGCCTATTCAAAGCCACGAGGATTTGACATATGAGGAACAGCCTATTCAAGTACTAGCTCGTGAAGAGAAAGTACTGAGGAATAAGGTAATCCCACTAGTGAAGATTTTGTGGAAAAATCACAATATTGAAGAAGCTACGTGGGAACGAGAAGACGAGATGAGGAGTTTATACCCCCATTTGTTCTAATTTTCGAGGACGAAAATTTTATAAGGAGGGGTGAATGTGACAACCGGGAAATTCAGGCAGTTCTCGGATGAAAAATGTACAATTGTATGTATATAACAATTTGTACTATTTAAAGAGTGAAATAAATGTATGTATATTGTTTAGAATATGCGAAAATGTTCTAACAATACTGACGAGTAAGAATTCAGTGTTGGAAAAATTCACTGAGTTGAAACGGGTGAAACGGTGCCAAAATCGGCATTGAAAACCCTAACCGAGCCAATAAAAGACGGTAAACTTCCGGGATTGATTTTGATCAAACGGAAGTAGATTAAATTGATCCGACTGCACAGGAGACCTCAGGAACACGCCGGGACGATTTCAGGAAAATTTCGGCTCGAACCGGTATCGGTCAAAAAGTAGTCGAATTAATGTGAATAGTGAAAGTCAAAGTCAACTTTCACTTTAGCATTTATGACATCATAAATCAAGATTAATAAATGAAAGAAATAAGGTGGTTGGTGGCATTAATGGCTAGGATTTAATCACCTTTTGATCTAAAGGCCAAGATTTGGCCAAAATTTACCTTTTTTAATTTTTGAAAAATGGAGAAAGAATTAGGCATGAAAGGTGTCAAAATTTCATTGGTTCAGAGCCAAATTAATTGGCTTTTGGTTTGCATAAGTCGGCCACTTTTGAATCAAAAGGCCGAGACATTATTTTCAAAGCAAAAACCAAAGACAAAAACTTCTAAGTATCGTCCATGGGGAAGCCGTGAGTGACCAAAGGAGAACCAAGCTTTTTCTTCAAAATTTCTTCACAAAAAGAGTGTCAAAGTGTTCCTAGAAGACAAAGGAAGCATTAGACCAAGGTAACTCCCTTTTTCACTTAATTTTTCATGGTTTTTCTTCATGAAATCCGTGGGTGAATAGTGAGAAAAAGATGGAAAATTTTTGGTTGTTTTTCATGGATTTGATGTTGGGTTATGTTAAGGATGTAATAAGGAAGAAAATCATGCAAATTGTTTAAAGAAAAACCAAATTTTGGTTGGTTTTTCAAAGGAAAATCCGTGGGTTACCTTAGGTAACCAATGAGAAAACTTTGTGGTTAATTGCTAACATGCTTTCAAAGTTGAAATTGGTGAAGAATAAAGCTTGTATGTCATGGTGAAAAGCTTAAAAAAAAATTCTTGGTGTGAATTATATTAAGGTGGCCGTGGGGTTTCCTAATGGTTTGGAAGAAAAATTTTCATGGTTTTATGTGGTATTTGGTTGATTGGAATTATGCATTTCAATATGCAAATGATGAATTTATAATGGAAAGAATGAAACAAAATTTTTTGGCATGTTTTCATTCTTTGGCCGTGGGTTATACAAGGGTAAAAACCCTAGGAAAATTGGTTGAAAATGCAAAGAAAATGGGCTTGAAAATGTGTTAAAAACGTGACATTTGAATGGCCTAAGGTGTGCTGAAAGTTTGACAAAATTTGGTTTGGTTTGGTTGTGAAAACCCAAACCAAATTAAGGGTAAAATTGTGAAAAAATTTTGTTATGTGGGTGATAATGTGGAATTGGAATTTTGTGGGTTTTTATGTAAAAGTTTGGAAAACTTTTACATAAAATAGGCTTGTGGTATAGTACGTGGCAGGTACATACGGTTTGAGACGTACCTAACGCCGGAAGCCTTAAAATTACGCAGAAATGCGGCCGAAATTTCAAAAACGGCATTCGGGGTAAAATAGGAATTTAAAATAAAAGTTAGGGCCGGGACGGAAACCCGAGTCCCTAACGGAAAAATTGAATAAGGAAAAAAATTTAAGGGGTGAGTCGTGAATAGTAACCCGTCCCCTTGAAAATAAAAATGTGAGTGAAATTGAAAAACCGACCCCGAGGGGGGGGGCGTTTTTGGAAATGAAATAAAGGTCCGAGTCGGGAACGGAATACCCGAGTCTCGGAGATCTAGGTCGGGAAAGTCTAGATGAACGTTTTAAATACTAGTGAAACGTCCATTTGAGACTCCGAAACGATAGAAAATCGCTAAACCGACGTAAGGGTCGGAATAGTGCTTCCCGAGGGCCGGGAAAGCAAAAAGTGGAAATAAAATAGAAACGAACCCGGTAATGATTAGAAAAGAGTCAGAAAAGTTCCTGAGAGCCAAAATTGCAGTCTGGATCAATAAAATTCCATCAGGGGCAAAACTGCAATTTTGCCAAAATATTGAGGCAAAATCGTAATTTTTCAAAAGTTGGGGGAAAATGGTGAAAATAATAAATAAAACCTAAAAAGTTATAAATAGGTTTTATTTAAGCTTTTTAATGAAAAATAAAAGCTATAAATGGGAAAGAAATTAACAGACATAGTTTTGTCGGTAGGATCCCAAAATCGGCCTATAAGGAAGGCGATTCAAGATCCAAGAGAGAGAAAGGGAACAGTCTGATAAGGTAAGTTCAGACATTTACCTGTCTGCAACATATAGCAATATTGTGCTAACTTTAATGTACTAACTATAAGTTAGGTACATATGTGCTACGGGCACTATTATAGAATAGAGAGAGAGACGTAATGTGCTACAGGCACTATTAAGGATGGACACATTGTTAATTGTGCTTCGGGCACTAGAGCGAGGTTAATGAAACTCACTCACCTAAAATTAAAATGTGAACCATTCCTAACCACGGGGCAATATGAAGTCACCGGGTTAGAATGTTAAAAAGTCAGTAATGAAACCACTTTCTGGCGTACCAGCCGTCCGTATAGGGAGGCACTTTTGCCTTCGGGGCTATGAGATAAGGCTGTGGAGGTCAGCACTGATGTACCGCTCCCAGTCATGTACAATTTTGCCTTCGGGGCTATGAGATTAAGGCTGTGGAGGTCAGCACTAATGTACCGCTACCAGTCATGCGCACTTAAATGGTACTGCCAACCTGAGCTCAAAACCAGAACGTAATCAAAGATAATGACCTAAAACTGAAACTGTGCCATAATTGAGCATAAGACAGTTTAGTGAGAGCACTAACATCGCGGTAGATGTACTAGTGTGATATAGTGCGGTGGTCAAACTTACTATTCACATATGAATAGTGGTCAAAGTTACTATTTACGTATGAATAGTGGTCAACGATACTATTCATGATGAATAGTACTATTCATAGAACTTTTATTTCTTGCATGTTTGAACTTATTGAGCCTGTAGCTCACCATTTTTGCTAATGTTGCAGGTAAGTGACCAACTCAGTAGCTTGTTTGACTGGATGCGGACGGGATGGCGCGTGTCAAATGGGATAACTGGGCGAGGGATATGGTACTGCCAGAGTCTTCCCGCTGAGCGTTAAAGTGAAGGGATAAAAAAAAGGAAACAGTTCTTTTGTAATTATATATATATTTTACAAAAGTACTGTATTATTTATATTACTTTGTACTTATCAACAAAGTAAATAGTGGAAAAATGTTTTACATGATGTTTAAAGAAAAAAAAAATTTCCCCCAAAAACGTCATGATTTAAAAAGAGAGAGAGATAAGCTGGCGACCCATGAGAGTACAATCTATCGCAGTTAGCAATAAAGCTCAACTGTAATAGTATTGTATGATCTCTATGAGGGGCGGGCCGCCACAGGTATGCTAGCACTGCTAGTCTTCTTCCGACCACCCAGATCTCTAAAGAACTTTATTGTCACGATGAGCTGTGCAACAATAAGCCTGCTCACCTGAGAGTCTGTAGTCTGAGAGAACTGGAGTGGCAGGACCTCTATTTATAGACCTGCATGAGGTGATTCTCTGAATTTGAATTGGATTAGGAAAAGATATTTTCCCTTATCCATAACCATAAAATCCGAATTTTCCAAGGGAGAATCTCCACAATTAAATTCGATTTTCTTAGGATAAATCCAATCCAAATCTAAACAAGATTTTAACTAGAATTTTATCCCCCTTTTTCAACCAAAATATCTGAAATTTCTAGGAGAAAATCTTCTCCAAATTTTCGGCCACTTTTAGGATAAGGAAGAATCAAAATTCCACTAGGATTTTCAAGCTTGAATCTTATCTCAACCTTATCCAAAAATAACCAAATTTCCTAGGAGAGATTCTCCAAATTTTCGACCACTTTTCAGGGAAGGAGAGAATCCAAATTCAACTAGGATTGAAGCTTGAATTTTCCCTTGAATCTTATCCACAAAATCTGAATTTTTCATTGAGGATTATCCTCAAAATTTTCGTCCACTTTTGTTGGGATTTAGATTCAAAATTCAAGTAGGATTCTAACAAGATTATCCTCTCTAAATCCAACTCAAATTCGAATTTCAAACCTTGTGGATTTTCCACAACAAATTCGAATCCTACTTGGACTGTGATTCAAAATTTGAATTTCAAATTTCAAATTCAAATTTCAAATTCAAATTTCAAATTTCAAATTTCAAATTTCAAATTCGAATTTCAAATTCAAATTTCAAATTCGAATTTCAAATTCAAATTTCAAATTCGAATTTCAAATTCAAAATTCAAAATTCAAAATTCAAAATTCAAATTTCAAATTCCACAAGACGGTTGTGTTTCAAATTCTTGTTCTCATGGATAATTTTCTACAACTCCGATCCAATCTCAAATAAAATCATGGCAACTTTATTTGGAGTTCGAATAATTGTGTACTCTATTATCCAAAACAAAATCTGAATCCAATCGGAGAGAATCTTGTCTACCATCCTAATCCTGTGTCATCACCTCTATGCATAATAAACCAGCCAATAGCATACACAAATCAATTTGCCAAACGTTAAGGAATTATGTGGAGCTAGTAGAGGGACTGATTGGACATATATAATCGGGCTCTTGTGATTCCATATGATCATCATTCTGTACCAAACAACTCAATCATATGATCACTAATTTCAGAGTCACACCACTATAAACCTGAAACTGAACTCCCAATTATATACCGTATTACGTAAGCCTGTGATGAGCTACTATCCAATCACCTTGCCATATATGCAAAACCCTCATATGATATCCATGATTAGCCTTAGGTCAAAGTCCGTTTAATCCTACTGATCAGGCTATCTTAAAGTTCCATTATACTACCGAATTAAGAAAATGATTATTCACCATATGTGAATAAGAAGTCATCCGCCCAGTAGACGACCCAAGGCCTTGTCCATTTTCACATTCAGTATAATGCCTTTAAGAGGATACCTTTAACTCCTCAGAGCTATGATTCCGATATCTGCAAACAAACCCTTCATCGTGTACAAGTCATGCACCCAACGAACCGGTCTATAAGCTTACTACCTCTGAGATGCTTTAGCCATTGGAACATCAAAGTACACAAGTCATATACATGAAGTAGTTCATTTACTCAGGATTAAGGTTATTGCACAATGAACGTCAAAAGCAGATTGATCCACTCATAGCGGACTACGTAGATCAATCACGCTTTAGTCTCGGTCTAATATGTCACCACCGAGCAACATATCCATGTCTCTACTTGGGAGTCCAGCTCCAGACAGTCAAGACAAACCGTCCCCTCTAAGGCCTTAGACAACATAATAGTCTTAACATGAGTTAGATGCTCGGTCTAACCCCATAGACTACAGACCATAGTTTAGACTGCTAACTTTAGAACATTGTCTTCTCGCATACAAAAGTCCATTGCATGCAACGTTATAACCGTTTTAACACAAGCAGTCAGTGAGCCATATTTGCTTACATTTACTTTAACATGTAAATAAGACGAGGACAGATAGCAATGTAATGAATAACCTCTATATATAATTTTATTATCCAGTTCAAAATGAATACATCAAAATGTCTCTAATACTTAGTGCATTTCCTAACATGGAGAATAAAGTGGCCGAAACATATTTCAAGCCAAAACCAAAGACCAAAAAAATTTCTAAGTGTTTTCCTTGGTGGAGCCGTGAGTAACCCAAGAGGAACCAAGCTATTTCTTCAATCCTTCTCCACAAAATTGGTGTCAAACCATTTCTTGAAGACGAAGAAAGCAAGTGAACAAGGTAACTTCTCTTGGATTGAATTTTTTCTTGGTTTTTCTTCAAGAAATCCGTGTGATGAATAGTGAAAAAGATGGAAAAAATTTGGTTGTTTTCATTGATTTGGTGTTTGGGTTTTGTTAAGGGTGTAATTAGGAAGAAAACCATATAAAAACCAAATTTTGGTTTAAAGAAAAACCAAATTTTGGTTGGTTTTCCAAGGGTAAAACCGTGGGTTACCATGAGTAATCAATGAGAAATTTTTGTGGTTTAAGTGTTAACATGCTTTCAAATTATATTTTTGTTAAGAATAAAACATGATTTGCATTATGGAAAGCTTGGAAAAAAATTTTGGTGTGGACTTACCTAATGTGGCCGTGGGTTACTTAGGGTTTGGTGGAAAATTTTGCATGGTTTATTGGATATTTGGATGATTTAAATCATGCATTTTATAATGTAAATGTTGGAATTGTGATTGAAAGCAAGAAAAGAAAAATTTGGAGTATGTTTTTCTTAATTGGCCGTGGGTTACGTGAGGTTAAAAACCCTAGGAATTTTGTTGAAAAATGAAATGAAATTGGCTTGAAAATGTGTTAGAAAATGACATTTGAATAGCCTAAAAATTGGTGGAAAATTTGAGAAGTTTTGGTTAGGTTTTGATTGTCAAAACCGTGGCCAAAAACTAAGGATAAAAATGAAAGAAATTTGTGTAATGTGGTTTAAAATGAGAAATGAATTTTGTGAGCTTTTAGGTAAAAGTGTGGAAAACTTTTACATAAAATAGGCTTGTGGTATAGTACGTGGCAGGTACATATGGTTCGAGGCGTACCTAATGCCAGTAGTCTTAAAATTACGCCGAAATGCTGCCGAAATTTCGAAAACATCATTTGGGGTAAAATGGGAATTAAAAATAAAAGTTTAGGGTCGGGTCGGAAACCCGAGTCCCTAACGGAAAATTTGATAAGGAAAACCTAAGGGGTGGTTCGTGAATAGTAACCCGTCCCCTAAAAATGTAAAACGTGAGTGAAACTGAAAAACCGACCCCTAGGGGGGGCGTTTTTGGAAACGAAATAAAGCTCCGAGTCGGGTACGGAAAATCCGAGCCTCTGAGACCTAGACCGGGAATGTCTAGATGAACGTTTTAAATACTAGTGAAACGTCCATTTGAGGCTCCGAAACGATAGAAAATCACTAAACCGATGTAAGGGTCAGAATAGTACTTCCCGAGGGTCGGGAAAGTGAAAAGTGAAAATAAAATAGAAACGAACCCGGTAGTGATTAGAAAAGAGTCAGAAAAGTTCCTGAGAGCCAAAAATGCAGTCTGGATTGGGAAAATTTCCGTCAGGGGTAAAATCGTAATTTTGCCAAAATATAGGGGCAAAATCGTAATTTTACAAAAGTTGAGAAAAATGGGGAAAATGATAAATAAAGCCTAAAAAGTTATAAATAGGTTTTATTTAAGCTTTTAAATGAAAAATAAAAACTATAAATGGAAATGAAATTAACAGACAAGGTTTTGTCTGTAGGATCCAAAAATCGACCTACAAGGAGGGCGATCAAAGATCCAAGAGAGAAAAAGAGAAGAGACTGATAAGGTAAGTTCAGACATTTACCTGTCTGCAACATATAGCATTATTGTTGCTAATTTTGATGTACTAACTATAAGTTAGGTACATATGTGCTACGGGCACTATTATAGAATAGAGAGAGAGACGTAATGTGCTACGGGCACTATTGAGAATGGACACATTATTAATTGTGCTTCGGGCACTAGAGCGAGGTTAATGAAACTCACTCACCTAAAATTAAAATGTGAACCATTCCTAACCACGGGACAATGTGAAGTCACCGGGTTAGAATTTTAAAAAGTCGGTAATAAAACCACTTTCTGGCGTACCAGCCTTCCGTACAGGAAGGTACTTTTGCCTTCGGGGCTATGAGATAAGGCTGTGGAGGTCAGCACTAATGTACCGCTCCCAGTCATGTGCAATTAAATGGCACTGCCAACCTGAGCTCAAAACCAGAACATAAGCAAAGATAATTACCTAAAACTGAAACTATGCCATAATTGAGCATAAGACAGTTTCGTGAAGGTACTAACATCGCGGTAGATGCACTGTTGTGACACTGTGTTGTGGTCAAAGTTACTATTCACGTATGAATAGTGGTCAACGATAGTATTCACGATGAATAGTACTATTCATAGAAATTTTATTTCTTGCATGTTTGAACTTACTGAGCCTGTAGCTCACCATTTTTGCTAATGTTGCAGGTAAGCGACCAGCTCAGTAGCTTGTTTGACTGGATGCGGACGGGATAGCTTGTGTCAAATCGGATAACTGGGCGAGGGATATGGTCCTGCTAGAGTCTTTCCGCTGAGCGATAAAAGAAAGGGAAAAAGAAACAGTCTTTTGTAATAGTATATATTTTACGAAAGTACTGTATTATTTAAATTACTTTGTACTTGCCAACAAAGTAAATAGTGAGAAATGTTTACATGATGTTTAAGAAAAAAAAAATTTCCCCAAAAACGTCATGATTTAAAGAGAGAAAGATTAGCCGGCGACCTATGAGAGTACAATCTATCGCAGTTAGCGATAAAGCTTAACTGTAATAGCATTTTATGATCTCTACAAGGGACGGGCCGCCACAGTTGGTATCAGAGCAAGGTTCGTGATGGGGTTAGTTTTGAATACCAACTGCTACCACAGTTGGTATCAAAGCAAGGTTTGCGATGGGGTTAATTTTGAATACCAACTGCTACCACAGTTGGTATCAGAGCAAGGTTTGAGATTGGTTTAGTTTGAATTACTAACTGCCGTCACAGTTGGTATATCAGAGCAGTGTGACCATATCCTGATTTAACACTTCACGCATCCTGCACCGCTATCCAAGTAAGTAGTTTACTTAAGTTTAGTTAATTATTTTCTTATGTGAAAATAATTACCTTATAGGTAGCAAGATGACCAGACCCCCTTATGTGAGACCACCGCAACCACGACCAAGAGGGGTATTACGGGTATGGACGAGACCTATTGTGAGGCCGTCTATTGCCCAACGACCGGTAATCAGATCCCCGGTGCCCGAGAGACCTCCGGTACTAGCACCAGTACCAGTGCCAGTAGATGTAGTACAGCCACGACCGATAGTTCATCCACCGGTAGTAGTGGACATTCCAGTTGTTGGTGGACGCCAACATATTGGGGTTAGAGTTTCGGCTCGGGCAGTACAGGCATTTCGAGCTAGCAGTCCTATGTTTGACGGTGGACGACAGTCGATGGAGGCGAAGGACTGGCTCCATGCCATAGAGAGAATTATGGTGATGTGCGACATCGATCGAGATATGTGGATCCAGTTGGCCATCAGTATGTTTCAGGGAGATGCTCGAGTATTTTGGCAGTATTGCGACCAGGAGATTTTATTAGGATTCAGTTGGGCTGAGTTCTGTCAGCGATTGGCTGATCAGTTTCCGCCTAGGGATCCAGCACCTGCTCCAGCACCTCCGGAGAGACGAGAGGCTGATACACCCGCGTACCCTGGATTCGATGAGGTTAGGGACTATATTCTCCAGACTGAGAGGATGGTCATGTTGTCTGGTGAGACAGTTATGTCTTACGCAGCACGATTTGAGGAGACCATTAGGAGGAGATGTCCGTTGCCCAACCTCACTGAAGCAAACTGTTATGAGCTGTTTTGGAGAGGTTTACCCATGGAGTTGAGACAGAGGGTGATTAAGCTATTTCCTCCTACGCTCCAAGAGTTTGTAGTGACGATCAGGACGATCGAGAGGGAGATTTTGATTGAGCATCTGACGCAGAGTCGACGAGAGACACTGGGTCAAGATGAGATGTTCGCACGCATCTTTGGGCCTAGAAGAATGATGAACGATCATGAGGCTGGACCGTCTAGACCACGAGGAGGTGATGACTCAGGACAGGGAGCATTGCCTAGGGGTGGTGACGATTCAGATGATCCAGATGACGATGAGGATCCAGAAGAATATCCTCTAATCCTAGACATAGGAGATATGTGACCAGTAGATGTATACATGTACATAAGTAGCTTAGAGAGAAAAGCTCTTTTGTATAGGTTTGTGGCCAAGATGTATAAAATGGCCGATGTATATATGACTGGTGATGATTATGTACGATATATAAACGTTTTGTTATGAATGAAATATCAAAATGATTATATGTTGTACGATGATGTGTTACGATGATGTGGCTTTACATTATCCTGAATTTCTTAAATTATATGATTTTACGAATGTGGTTATGGAAAGGCTAACGGTGAATTATTGTGCCATAATAGGACAATAGGCAAGATGGTGGATTTGCGAAATCGACCAGAGGGACGAGAACGACGTCCTAATGTCATGGAGAGATTAGATCAGATACAAGCCCTACTAGAAGCTCAGATGCAAGAAAATGCTAATCTGAGGCGACGGGTAGAGGAGCTAGAACAGAGACAAGGCTCTGAGGGTACCCAAGTAGAACAGGAAGCTGAGGTAGATCCGGTTATCCCTCCAGCTGCTGTAAATGAGAGAGTTCCTGAAAAGCAACCGGTATTAAATCTGGAACCCCTCTATGAAAGATTCAGGCATATGAAGCTGCCAGAATTTGAAGGGTCTACAAATCCTCTAGAGGCTGAAGACTGGTTGTCGTCATTGCAAGTGATCATGGAATTCATGAACCTAACCGACCGGGAGAAGGTTGCATGTGCGTCTTTTGGGCTAAGAAAAGATGCTCGTTTTTGGTGGGACACTGTACGAATGAGAAGAGACGTGTCTACCATGAGTTGGGCGGAATTTCTGGAAGAATTTAACCAGAAATATTACGACCCTGCATCTCTGAGACAACAACAGAAAGAGTTCTCAGAATTGACGCAAGGAAATATGTCGATGAGCGAAGTTTGCCGAAAGTTCGACCAGTTATCCCGTTTATGCCCTTATGTAGTCCCTACTGAGAGGGAGAAAATACAGAAAATGATCGGGATGTTTAGGCCAGAAATTGCTACATTAGTAGACACTGGACAAGTACCGCCTACTTCTGTAGCTGATTGTGTGAGTCGGGCTATCAGAGCTGAGTTTCAAGTAGCCCGACAGAAAAAGGAAAGAGAGAAGCACTGGGAGGCCAAGAAGAAGGAGAGGGCTTTGGCGAAGTCTACACAAGTTGTTCAATCAAGCAAGCCTAATCAAAATGCTAAACCAAGCCAGGGAAATAATCAAGGATCCCAGCAAAATAAGAGAAAAGGCAATTTTTCTGGAAATCGCCAGGGAAATAATCGAAACCAGCAGCGAAGAACAGCTGGTAATGCGGAATCCAATGTGCAAAATTGCCCTACATGCGGGAAAAGACATTTTGGGCAATGCAGATTTGGGCCACTTGTTTGCTATGAATGTGGAAAGGAAGGCCATTACGCCAGGAACTGTCCAAACAATAGGCAGGGTGGACAAGGCACTTCCGAACAACACCAGACACGCCCACAAGCTCATTCCCTTCAGGCCAGAGTTAAAAAGTCACCAGTAAGGCCGTAACGCCAGGAGCGTGTGCCACGTGCCGATGCTCATATGATGGCCTACAGCAAGGAAGATGCAGAGGCAGGAACATCGAACGTGGTGACAGGTCAGCTTCCTGTCGCTAGTCATGTAGCCTCTGTACTGTTTGATTCCGGTGCTACGCATTCTTTTGTTTCCTATGAATTTGCTGATAAGATAGGACTTCCTAAGGACTATATGGGAAGGGTATTTAAGATAGCTTTACCCTCTGGGGAAGTATTGTTGTCCAATTACTGGCTACCTCACGTACCAGTATATGTGGCAAATAGGGAACTATATGCGGAGTTGATCGTAATGAAGATCGCAGATTATGATGTGATTCTAGGCATGGATTTCCTAGGGAAATACCGAGCGACGATCGAGTGCTGAAATCGAAAGATAGTATTCCAACCCGAGGAAGAAGAGAGTTTCGAATATGTTGACACTTCTCGAAAACCCGGGAAGATGATGATCAGTTCGCTGAGAGCAAGCAAGCTGATAGCCAGTGGTTGCATGGGATATCTAGCATATGTGGTGGACACTACAGAGGAACAGATGCTTTAACCTGAAGATGTTCCCGTTGTTAATGAATTTCTTGACGTATTTCCAGAAGAGTTACCAGGGATACCTCCAAAGAGAGAAATCTCGTTCGAAATTGAATTGATGCCTGGAATGGCACCTATTTCCAAAGCACCATACCGTATGGCTCCAGTGGAGTTAAGGGAGCTGCAAGAACAATTAAAAGAGCTTTTGGATAAAGGATTCATCAGGCCGAGTTATTCTCCATGGGGTGCACCTGTGTTATTCGTCAAGAAAAAGGATGGAACGTTCCGTTTGTGTATTGATTATCGGGAGTTGAATAAGGTTACGATCAAAAATAGGTATCCGTTACCTATAATTGATGACCTATTCGACCAGTTAAAAGGCGCAGCGGTATTTTCCAAGGTCGACTTACGATCAGGATATCACCAGCTCAGAATTAAAGAAAGTGATATTCCTAAGACAGCCTTTAGGACTCGTTATGGTCACTACGAGTTTCTTGTGATGCCATTTGGATTAACTAATGCGCCGACAGCGTTCATAGACTTAATGAACAGAGTTTTTAAAGAGTATTTGGATAAGTTTGTCATTGTATTCATTAATGACATTCTTATATACTCAAAGACTCATGAGGAGCACCAGGAGCATCTGAGGATTGTGCTGAATACGATAAGGAAGCATCAACTGTACGCCAAATTCTCAAAATGTGAGTTTTGGCTGGATAGAGTACATTTCCTTGGACATGCTGTATCCCAGGAAGGTATTGCTGTAGATCCGACAAAAGTAGATGCAATTAACCAGTGGCCTGTACCCAAGAGTGTGACGGAAATATGCAGTTTCTTGGGGTTAGCTGGTTATTATCGACGATTTGTAGAGGGATTTGCGCGTTTAGCTGCACCTCTTACTGCTCTTACACGCAAAGAAAGGAAGTACGAGTGGACTACGGAATGCGAAAGAAGCTTCCAGGAGTTAAAGAGACGGCTGACAAGCGCACCAATCCTTACGCTTCCCGCTGAAGGGGAGAAGTTTGTGATCTACAGTGATTCATCTAAAGTAGGATTGGGAGCAGTCCTAATGCAAGGTGACAAGGTGATTGCCTATGCTTCCCGTCAATTAAAGGACCATGAAAGGAATTACCCTACGCATGACCTTGAACTTGCTGCAGTAGTGTTCGCACTTAAAATTTGGTGACACTATCTCTATGGAGCTCAATGTCAGATTTTCACTGATCACCAAAGCCTGAAGTATTTCTTCATGCAAAAGGAGCTCAATATGCGACAAAGAAGATGGTTGGAATTGGTGAAGGATTATGATTGTGAAATCCTATACCATCCAGGAAAGGCCAACCGTGTAGCGGATGCTCTAAGTAGAAAGTCTACCATATCGCACCAGCTACCAATAAATAGGCTTTCGAAGCCATTGCAGCAAGAAATAAATTCTATGAACTTGGAGCTGATATTTGGAAGACTAGCTGCACTCCAAGTGGAATCATCGCTATTTGAGGATATAAAGGAAGCTCAGAGGCGAGATCCAACAATGACAAGTTCTCAAGAAGGAATTTCCAAGGATGGAATGATCCTTTATCAAGGAAGGATAAATGTTCCAGCTGATGAGGAACTCAGAAAATGGATCATGTCAGAAGCCCACGAGACACCATATTCGATTCATCCCGGAGCTAGCAAGATGTATCAGGACTTGAAGATACAGTTCTGATGGAAAGGGATGAAGAATGATATAGCGAAATTCGTGAGCACATGCATGACCTGTCAGAGAATCAAAGCGGAACATAAACATCCAGCAGGAAGATTGGAACCGTTGGAGATTCCTGAATGGAAATGAGAACACATTACGATGGATTTTGTAGTAGGACTCCCAAAAACCCGAGAAGGTTATGATGCCATTTGGGTTATCGTGGATAGACTGACCAAGACGGCACGGTTTATAGCTGTCAAGATGACTTTTTTATTGGAAAAGTTTGCTCAGTTATACGTAACTCATGTCGTCAAATTACATGGAGTACCAAAATCCATTGTATCAGATCGAGATGCATGGTTCACTTCGAATTTCTGGAAGTGTGTGCAAGAGGCCATGGGTACTGAATTGAGACTCAGTACAGCTTTTCATCCGCAAACAGACGGACAGTCGGAGCGGACAATTTAGACGTTAGAGGACATGCTTCGAGCTTGTGTAATGGATTTTGTGGGAAATTGGAATGAGAAGTTACCATTAATTGAATTCTCATACAATAATAGTTACCAAGCTTCTATAGGCATGGCACCTTATGAGGCTTTGTATGGACGGAAGTGCAGATCACCACTACACTGGTATGATTTGCGAGAGAAGCAGTTGCATAAGACGGACTTCATAAAAGAGACTTCCGATGCAGTTGCTAGAATTCAGCGTCAAATGAAAATTGCGCAAAGCCGACAAAAGAGTTATGCAGACAAGAGGCGAAGATCCTTGGAGTTTGATGAAGGAGACTTCGTGTTCCTCAAGGTATCACCCATGAAGGGGATTATGCGTTTCGGTAAGAAAGGGAAACTAAGTCCAAGATATATTGGACCTTATGAAATTATCGAGCGCATTGGAAAGGTCGCTTACAGATTAGCGTTACCTCCAGAATTGTCGGCAGTGCATAATGTATTTCATGTGTCGATGCTGAGAAAATATATACCAGATCCGTCCCATGTGTTGAAGCATGAGCCTATTCAAATCCATGAGGATTTGACATATGAGGAACAACCTATTCGAGTACTGGCTCGTGAAGAGAAAGTACTGAGGAATAAGACAATCCCACTAGTGAAGATTCTGTGGAAAAATCACAACATTGAAGAAGCTACGTGGGAACAAGAAGACGAGATGAGGAGTTTATACCCCCACTTGTTCTAATTTTCGAGGACGAAAATTTTATAAGGAGGGGTGAATGTGACAACCAGGAAATTTAGGTAATTCTCGGAAGAAAATGTACAAATGTATGTATATAACAATTTGTACTATTTAAAGAGTGAAATAAATATATTTATATTGTTTAGAATGTATTAAAATGTTCTAACAATATTGACGAGTAAAAATTCAGTGTTGGAAAAATTCGCTGAATTGAAACGGGTGAAACGGTGCCAAAACCGGCATTGAAAACCCTAACCGGGGCAATAAAAGACGGAAAAATTTCGGGATTAATTTTGATTAAACGGAAGCAGTTTAAATTGATCCGACTGCACAGGAGACCTCAGGAACACGCCGGGACGATTTCAGGAAAATTTCAGCTTGAACCGGTATCGGTCAAAAAGTAGTCGAATTAATGTGAATAGTGAAAGTCAAAGTCAACTTTTGCTTTAGCATTTATGACATCATAAATCCATTTAATAAATGGAAAGAAAATGGTGGTTGGTAGCATTAATGGCCATGATTTAGTTTCTTTTTGGTCTAAAGGCCAAGATTTGGCCAAAATTCACCATTTTAATTTTTGGAAAAATATGGAAAGAATTAGGGTGAAATATGTTGAGTTTTGATTGGTGGAAAGCCAAATTAATTGGCCTTTTAGTTTCTTAAGTCGGCAACTTTAGTGAATAAAGTGGCCGAAACATATTTCAAGCCAAAACCAAAGACCAAAAAAATTTCTAAGTGTTTTCCTTGGTGGAGCCATGAGTAATCCAAGAGGAACCAAGCTATTTCTTCAATCCTTCTCCACAAAATTGGTGTCAAACTATTTCTTGAAGACAAAGGAAGCAAGTGAACAAGGTAACTTCCCTTGGATTGAATTTTTTCTTGGTTTTTCTTCAAGAAATCCGTGTGATGAATAGTGAAAAAGATGGAAAAAATTTTGGTTGTTTTCATTGATTTGGTGTTTGGGTTTTGTTAAGGGTGTAATTAGGAAGAAAACCATGTATTTGGTTTAAAGAAAAACCAAATTTTGGTTGGTTTTCCAAGGGTAAAACCGTGGGTTACCATGAGTGATCAATGAGAAATTTTTGTGGTTTAAGTGTTAACATGCTTTCAAATTTTATTTTTGTTAAGAATAAAACATGATTTGCATTATGGAAAGCTTGGAAAAAAATTTTGGTGTGGACTTACCTAATGTGGCCGTGGGTTACTTAGGGTTTGGTGGAAAATTTTGCATGGTTCATTGGATATTTAGACGATTTAAATCATGCATTTTATAATGTAAATGTTAGAATTGTGATTGAAAGCAAGAAAAGAAAATTTTGGAGTATGTTTTTCTTAATTGGCCGTGGGTTACGTGAGGTTAAAAACCCTAGGAATTTTGTTGAAAAATGCAATGAAATTGGCTTGAAAATGTGTTAAAAAATGACATTTGAATAGCCTAGAAATTGGTGGAAAATTTGAGAAGTTTTGGTTAGGTTTTGATTGTCAAAACCGTGGCCAAAAACTAAGGATAAAAATGAAAGAAATTTGTGTAATGTGGTTTAAAATGAGAAATGAATTTTGTGAGCTTTTATGTAAAAGTTTGGAAAACTTTTACATAAAATAGGCTTGTGGTATAGTACGTGGCAGGTACATATGGTTCGAGGCGTACCTAACGCCAGTAGTCTTAAAATTACGCCGAAATGCTGCCGAAATTTCGAAAACAGCATTTGGGGTAAAATGGGAATTAAAAATAAAAGTTTAGGGTCGGGTCAGAAACCCGAGTCCCTAACGGAAAATTTGATAAGGAAAACCTAAGGGGTGGTTCATGAATAGTAACACGTCCCCTAAAAATGTAAAACGTGAGTGAAACTGAAAAACTGACCCCGAGGGGGGGGCGTTTTTGGAAACGAAATAAAGGTCCGAGTCGGGTACGGAAAATCCGAGCCTCGGAGACCTAGATCGGGAATGTCTAGATGAACGTTTTAAATACTAGTGAAACGTCCATTTGAGGCTCCGAAACGATAGAAAATCACTAAACCGATGTAAGGGTCGGAATAGTGCTTCCCGAGGGTCGGGAAAGTGAAAAGTGAAAATAAAATAGAAACGAACCCGGTAGTGATTAGAAAAGAGTCAGAAAAGTTCCTGAGAGCCAAAATTGCAGTCTGGATCGGGAAAATTTCCGTCAGGGACAAAATTGTAATTTTGCCAAAATATAGGGGTAAAAGCGTAATTTTGCCAAAATATAGGGGTAAAATCGTAATTTTACAAAAGTTGAGAAAAATAGGGAAAATGATAAATAAAGCCTAAAAAGTTATAAATAGGTTTTATTTAAGCTTTTAAATGAAAAATAAAAGCTATAAATGGAAATGAAATTAACAGACAAGGTTTTGTCTGTAGGATCTAAAAATCGACCTACAAGGAGGGCGATCAAAGATCCAAGAGAGAAAAAGAGAAGAGACTGATAAGGTAAGTTCAGACATTTACCTGTCTGCAACATATAGCATTATTGTTGCTAATTTTGATGTACTAACTATAAGTTAGGTACATATGTGCTACGGGCACTATTATAGAATAGAGAGAGAGACGTAATGTGCTACGGGCACTATTGAGAATGGACACATTGTTAATTTTGCTTCGGGCACTTGAGCGAGGTTAATGAAACTCACTCACCTAAAATTAAAATGTGAACCATCCTAACAACGGGACAATGTGAAGTCATCGGGTTAGAATTTTAAAAAGTCGGTAATAAAACAACTTTCTGGCATACCAGCCTTCCGTACAGGGAGGTGCTTTTGCCTTCGAGGCTATGAGATTAAGTCTGTGGAGGTCAGCACTGATGTACCGCTCCCAGTCATGTACAATTTTGCCTTCGGGGCTATGAGATAAGGCTGTGGAGGTCAGCACTAATGTACCGCTCCTAGTCATGCGCAATTAAATGGTACTGCCAACCTGAGCTCAAAACCAGAACATAAGTAAAGATAATTACCTAAAACTGAAACTATGCCATAATTGAGCATAAGACAGTTTCGTGAGGGTACTAACATCGCGGTAGATGCACTGTTGTGACACTGTGTTGTGGTCAAAGTTACTATTCATGTATGAATAGTGGTCAACGGTACTACTCATGATGAATAGTACTATTTATAGAAATTTTATTTCTTGCATGTTTAAGCTTACTGAGCCTGTAGCTCACCATTTTTGCTAATGTTGCAGGTAAGCGACCAGCTCAGTAGCTTGTTTGACTGGATGCGGACGGGATAGCGTGTGTCAAATCGGATAACTGGGCGAGGGATATGGTCCTGCCAGAGTCTTTCTGCTGAGCGATAAAAGAAAGGGAAAAAGAAACAGTCTTTTGTAATAGTATATATTTTATGAAAGTATTGTATTATTTAAATTATTTTGTACTTGCCAACAAAGTAAATAGTGAGAAATGTTTACATGATGTTTAAAAAAAAAAATTTCCCCAAAAACGTCATGATTTAAAGAGAGAAAGATTAGCCGGCGACCCATGAGAGTACAATCTATCGCAGTTAGCGATAGAGCTTAACTGTAATAGCATTGTATGATCTCTACAAGGGGCGGGCCGCCACAGGGGATGCGTAACATGGCACATCTACCGGCTTAGGGCAAGTGGGAGATTGTTAGGAAATGCCCTAAGTATTAGAGACATTTTGTTGTATTCATTTTGAACTGGATAATAAAATTATATATAGAGGTTATTCATTACATTGTTATTTGTCCTCGTCTTATTTACATGTTAAAGTAAATGTAAGCAAATATGGCTCACTGACTGCTTGTGTTAAAACTGTTAGAACGTTGCATGCAATGGACTTTTGTATGCGAGAAGACAATGTTCTAAAGTTAGCGGTCTAAACTATGGTCTGTAGTCTATGGGGTCAGACCGAGCATCTAACTCATGTTAAGACTATTATGTTGTCTAAAGCCTTAGAGGGGACGGTTTGTCTTGACTGTCTAGAGCTGGACTCCCAAGTAGAGACATGGATATGTTGCTTGGTGGTGACATATTAGACCGGGACTAAAGCGTGATTGATCTACGTAGTCCGCTATGAGTGGATCAATCTGCTTTTGACGTTCATTGTGCAATAACCTTAATCCTGAGTAAATAAACTACTTCATGTATATGACTTGTGTACTTTGATGTTCCAATGGCTAAAGCGTATCAGAGGTAGTAAGCTTATAGACCGGTTCGTTGGGTGCATGACTTGTATACGATGAATGGTTTGTTTGCAGATATCGGAATCACAGCTCTAAGGAGTTAAAGGTATCCTCTTAAAGGCATTATACTGAATGTGAAAATGGACAAGGCCTTAGGTCGTCTGCTGGGCGGATGACTTCTTATTCACATATGGTGAATAATCATTTTCTTAATTCGGTAGTATAATGGAACTTTAAGATAGCCTGATCAGTAGGATTAAACGGACTTTGACCTAAGGCTGATCATGGATATCATATGAGGGTTTTGCATATATGACAAGGTCATTGGATAGTAGCTCGTCACAGGCTTATGTAATACGGTATATAATTGGGAGTTCAGTTTCAGGTTTATAGTGGTGTGACTCCGAAACTAGTGATCATATGATTGAGTTGTTCGGTAAAGAATGATGATCATATTGATTTGCGGGAGCCCGATTATATATGTCCAATCAGTCCCTCTACTAGCTCCCCATAATTCCTTAATGTTTGGCAAATTGATTTGTGTATGCTATTGGCTAGTTTATTATGCATGGATGGTGATGACACAGGATTAGGATGGTAGACAAGATTCTCTCCGATTAGATTCAGATTTTGTTTTGGATAATAGAGTACACAATTATTCGAACTCTAAATAAAGTTGCCATGATTTTATTTGAGATTGGATTGGAGTTGTAGAAAATTATCCATGAGAAAAAGAATTTGAAACACAACCGTTTTGTGGATTTTGAAATTTGAATTTTGAAATTTGAATTTGAAATTTGAATTTGAAATTTGAATTTGAAACTCAAATTTGAAATTTGAATTTGAAATTTAAATTTGAAATTTGAAATTTGAAATTTGAAATTTGAATTTGAAATTCGAATTTGAAATTTGAAATTCAAATTTTGAATCACAGTCCAAGTGGGATTCGAATTTGTTGTGGAAAATCCACAAGGTTTCAAATTCGAATTTGAGTTAGATTTGGAGAGGATAATCTTGTTAGAATCCTACTTGAATTTTGAATCTAAATCCTAACAAAAGTGGACGAAATTTTTGAGGATAATCCTCAATGGAATTTCGGTTTTTATGGATAAGGTTCAAAGGAAAAATTCAAGTTTCAATCCCAGTTGAATTTGGATTCTCTCCTCCCTGAAAAGTGGCCGAAATTTTGGAGATAATCTAATAGGAAAATTCGGTTATTTTGGATAAGGTTGAGATAAGATTAAAGCTTGAAAATCCTAGTGGAATTTTGATTCTTCCTTATCCTAAAAGTGGCCGAATATTTGGAGAAGATTTTCTCCTAGGAATTTCGGATTTTTTGGTTGAAAAAGAGAGATAAAATTCTAGTTAAAATCTTGTTTAGATTTGGATTGGATTTATCCTAAGAAAACTGAATTTTATTGTTGGATTTTCCCATGGAAAAATTTGGATTTTTTGGTTATGGATAAGGGAGAAAATCTTTTCCTAGTCCAATTCGAATTCAGAGAATCACCTCATGCAGGTCTATAAATAGAGGCCCTGCCATTCCAGTTCTCTCAGACCACAGACTCTCAGGTGAGCAGGCTTATTGTTGCACAGTTCATCGTGACAATAAAGTTCTTTAGAGATCTAGGTGGTTGGAAGAAGACTGGCAGTGCTAGCATACCGATCGAGGTTCAGAGTGCCCACACACTCAGCCATTCGGGAATTGGAGAATAGTAGAGAAAGTTAGTTAGTTGAAGCCTCCGGTCATTCTCCTTCTGCAAGATTGGCGTCCTTGAGGTATGAGTTTTAATTGTTGTTAGCTTATTGTATACGGCATCATGAGATATTTAACGATCTAAAAATTTTTATTGTTCCGCTGCGCCACTCTGATACGCTTTACCGATTTATTATCCTACACATATATCATACATTACTTTAAACTTCATACCTAACGTACATAACATTGTAATCATACTTAACATACTTAACATCATGAACATACTTAACATCCTTAACATCGCGAACATACTTTCATACTTAACATACTTTAACATCTTGAACATACTTTCATACTTAACATACTTTACATCGTAAACATATCATATTTTAAACATAGCATACTTAACGTATGCTTAAACATCGTAAACATAACATACTTATCGTATAACATAGCACAGAACATCAAACATAGTGTTAGTGCATGTTATGCTCGCTTATTTTTGTTCTTTCATTTTCGTTAATTTTTCTTTCTTTCATATCATTCTTTTCTTTTCTTTTTCCTTACTTTACTTTAATTTCACTTGCGGGCCCTATTGATTGTCGTACCTTAAACTTAAACATTTGTGACGCCCCGTGCCCTCAGCGGCTCGGACCGTCACTGTAAACTCTATTACTTGCTTCTTTAACTTTTACTTATACTTCTTCTTTAAAACCCATACTTAAACTTGCTGAATTTAATACCATAAATTTAGAGGGAAATTTTTTTTTATACGCGTACGTATTTACTATTCATGTACGCATACTATTAAAATGCAAAATTTGAAAAACATAAAGATTTCAATTATACATACACAATTATATACTTGTTTATCTGATTACTATTCACCAGATACTATTTAAATATACTACTCATACATATACTGTTTACTGATTCAAAATACCGTTTAACCTTTACTATTCAAAATACTATTTAACTGTCTCCATTCAAAATATTATTTACTCATACTGTGTGGAAGAATACTCGCGGTGTATCCATAACCTCATCCTCACATCCACCTCCGCCACCATCATCGTCCCTTGATGTTTACGCTATAGGATGCTTACCTACAGCTGGAACACACTCCGTGAGCTTTACGCCCAGTAAGTACAACATGCTAACCGCAAAACATGTTTAAAACATAATGCATACTTAAAATCCTAAGCATGATATATATCACTTAATAAATCACATACCATATAAGCATATCACATATCAGCTCACATATCATGTCATCACATAACATGTCATAACACTGAATATAAAACTTCACATACTTTATGCATGACAGAAGCATCGTGTACTGTATGCACTCTACTAAAAAAGAAAGCATAGCGAACTATAACTAATACATGATCCGGTTATGTTCATTTATGCTTCAAACTTCTCTTTTCTTTTCTTGTCTATTTAGGGCCCATGTGTCAGTACCGTGTGCGCACAGACCAACGGTAACGCCCGAGGTCAACTAATGCCGAAGAGCCATCAACTGATGCTCAACTTTTGGCCTTAACTTTCTTTAACTGGAAACCCCTTCGACTGAAGGAGCCGGTATGACACACCTATTTATTTCCATCTTGTTTAACTGTTCTAGCCATATGCTTCTCTAAGCTGTCCCCAATCCTACGTGGTAGGGAACTATGGCTTCTATCTTGTTCTTTCATCAATCTACTCGATTGTGAAACTATATGCTCTTATGTATGCTGTGCAGCATCCTGTACAAGATACATATTTAATATACTGGAAAAGCATCATTTTAAATTCATTTTATCCATGCTGTAGGCGGAGTTGTACTTACCTGTCATCAGACAGTTTATACTCTCGCCTTCGTAACAATACAGGTACCTCCCTATAATCATAATACATTTCGTTAACATTCACTCTTAGGTCACTGTGGTCATTAGTGACTCATAAAAATTCTCGTTATGTCGTACCGATCCTTATCGGTACTAATTGTCCTCTTCTTAAGAATTTGATTTTCTAATCATTGTTAATTAATTTATTTACCCAATAAATTAATTAACATCGCTCTTAGGTCACTGTGACGCCCCGTGCCCTCAGCGGCCCAGACCGTCACTAAAAACTCTATTACTTAACTTACTTCTTTAGCTTTTACTTATACTTTCTCTTTAAAACCGATACTTAAACTTGCTGAATTTAATACCATAAATTTAGAGGGATTTTTTTTATATATATATGCGTACATATTTACTATTCACGTACGTATACTATTAAAATGCGGAATTTGAAAAACATAAGGATTTAAATTATACATACACAATTATATATTTGTTTATCTGATTACTATTCACCAGATACTATTTAAATATACTACTCATACATATACTGTTCACTGTTCTAAAATACCGTTTAACCTTTACTATTCAAAATACTATTTAACTGTCACCATTCAAAATATTATTTACTCATACTTTGCGGAAGAATACTCGCGGTGTATCCATAACCTCATCCTCACATCCACCTCCGCCACCATCATCGTCTCTTGATGTTTATGCTATAGGATGGTTACCTACAGCATGAACACACTCCGTGAGCTTTACGCCCAGTAAGTACAACATGTTAACCGCAAAACATGTTTAAAACATAGCACATACGTAAAATCATAGGCATGACATATATCACTTAATAAATCACATACCATATAAGCATATCACATATCAGCTCACATATCATGTCATCACATAACATGTCATAACACTGAATATAAAACTTCACATACTTTATGCATGACAGAAGCATCGTGTACTGTATGCACTCTACTGAAAAAGAAAGCATAGCGAACTATAACTAATGCATGATCCGGTTATGTTCATTTATGCTTCAAACTTCTCTTTTCTTTTCTTGTCTATTTAGGGCCCATGTGTCAGTACCGTGTGCGCGCAGACCAACGGTAACGCCCGAGGTCAACTAATGCCGAAGAGTCATCAACTGATGCTCAACTTTTGGCCTTAACTTTCTTTAACTGGAAACCCCTTCGACTGAAGGAGCCGGTATGACACACCTATTTATTTCCATCTTGTTTAACTGTTCTAGCCATATGCTTCTCTAAGCTGTCCCCAATCCTACGTGGTAGGGATCTATGGCTTCTATCTTGTTCTTTCATCAATCTACTCGATTGTGAAACTATATGCTCTTATGTATGCTGTGCAGCATCCTGTACAAGATACATATTTAATATACTGGAAAAGTATCATTTTAAATTCATTTTATCCATGCTGTAGGCGGAGTTGTACTTACCTGTCATTAGACAGTTTATACTCTCGCCTTCGTCACAATACAGGTACCTCCCTGTAATCATAATGCATTACATTAACATTCACTCTTAGGTCACCGTGGTCATTAATGACTAATAAAAATTCTCATTATGTGGTACCGATCCTTATCGGTACTAATTGCGCTTCTTAAGAATTTGATTTTCTAATCATTGTTAATTAATTTATTTATCCAATAAATTAATTAACATCGCTCTTAGGTCACTCTATCGTTAGGAACTAATAAACTTATCGTTGTGTGGTACCGATGCCTATCGGTAACCAACTGCTCTACTTTGGGAAATTTGATATCTAATTTTTAATCGTGCTTGATTAATTTGTCTACTTGACAAATTAATCACTGTCTCTCACTATCCCATTCAAACTTGGTCGTTGACTGGCTAACCGACCAGTCAACTGACTGAATACCTCCCGTACGACCATTTAGTCTGTCGGGTTACCGTTACCGATGTAATCGCCCCAAATTTTATACTTAGATCACACCCGTCCCTCGGTGGTACTATTCTGACATAGGGGTCGTTTTCTTACATTACGAGATTTCTACTTGGGCGGTTTACTAATCTTCAAAACATCCGTCCTTCTTTCCCGGACCTAGGTCATCGAGGGGGCTCGGGTTTCCATCCTGATCACATTTTCAGCCCTCATTTCCTAAAATACCCCTTTGTGCCGTTTTAGAAATTTCCGCAGCATTTCCGCTTAATTTTTGGGTTTCCGGCGTTTAGGAAACGCCTCAAAACCATCTAACCTATTCTAACCTGCCATGTACTAAACCAGAGGCCTAATTTTTACGTAAAAGCTCCGCTTTTTACGTAAAAATATTCACATTTCCTCACATTCTCTTTTTCGACATTTCATCCCTTTTTCTTACAATTCCTCAAGTCAGTAAACCATAATTAATACATAATTATTTCCAATAATAAATTGAGGAATCAATGGATCAAAAACCACTACCAAAATCATTCCCGTCGGCGGTCGGACGAACCGTTCGGTCTCGACCGCACAATCTTTGAATCGTCGTTCTTCACTTTTGAAACTCCGGTTTGCAAATCCGATGCCGCGGATGTGTCCGGAACGTCGAAAATAGGCCAACGGGCCATTCTTCAATTTTCGGTCTCCGGGTCACCGTTGACCGGCGTTGACCGCCGTTGACCGGCGTTGACCACGGCGGCGATGGGAGTGGCGACCACCATCTTGAAGAGCTCGACGAGAGGAACCCATTGGTGGTGTCAATTTCACCAATCGAGGCTCCTATCACCGGAAATCGGCCCTCGAAAAGTCGACGACGACGGCGGTGTTGGATCTTCATTTTCCGACGTTGTTGCCCAAAATTGATTTGGGGCTTTTGATCTACGTGTTGTTCTGAGCATTTTGACACCGACCTTGCAACTCAACTCCGCCGGAATAGCGAGATTCGACGGCGGCGATGGCGATGGCGACGGCGAACCTTGGGCGGCGCGATCCGGCGGCTATTGACATGAAATGAAGCCTGGGTTTTGTTCTACTCTTCACCACGAATCTATTGGGACCGGAATCGTGGCATTTGGACGTCGGACGGCGGAGATACGGCGGTTTGAAAAATTCGGCCACCAGCGGCTTTGGGCGGTGCGTGCGGCGTGCTCCGGCGTCGGTTCGGTCAACTCGGCCCACTGTTGGAATCAGCTCGTCGAGAGCTTTCCAATGGTGCTGGCGGTGTCGAAAATGGAGGCCGGATTCGATGGTCGGTCACTGTTCATCATCGTGTGGTGTGGGGAGAAAAAGATAGGAAAAAATAATAATGGGGGCCCTTTTTACAAAATCTAAAAATTTCGACCCCCTTTATACTAATTTTTTTGAAAAATTTTAAGATAGGCTATACTGACTAATTTGGGCGTGCTGAACCCAAATATATCAGTTTTATCTTCATCCGAGGACGTCTCGACCAGTTTCCCGATACTGCATGGTTCCCGGTCAAAAATTACTTTTTGTGCTCAAATGACTAATTTGAGCATTCTGATTCCAAATATATCAGTTTTATATCAAGAAAAGGTCATCTTGACCAATTTCTTGATACTGTGGTTAGGCCTACACTGTGTTGACACTGTGCACGCATAACGAGGCATTTTCGCGTGAAATTTCAAACACAATCTCTCTTGACTAATTTGGACGTGCTGATTTCAAATTTACCAGTTTTACGTCCATCTGAGGTCTTCTAGACCAGTTTTCGAGATCTGTATGATCTCGTCTCGAAAAACGTGTCAGGTGCCCGATTGACTAATTTGGGCGTCCTGAGTCTAAATATATCAGTTTCGGGGTGAGAAAAAGTCGTCTTGACCCTCATCCCGATACTGCGTATCTTTTAAACAAAATCTACATTTTGTACTCAATTGACCAGATTGAGCCTGCTGACTATTAATATATCAGTTTTATGTCAGATTAAGGCCGTCTTGGCCACTAACCTGACACTGCGTATCACACTGTTCACTAATCACTATTCACTATCTGACTGACTAATCTGAGCGTTCTGACTCCGATTTTGTCAGTCTCTGGGCGAGAAGAGGTCATCTAGACCACTTTTCTCCATACTGTACATCTATTAGGGCAATTATCACTGCTGCGCTCAGATGATCAGTCTGAGCGTACTGATGACTAGCTCATCAGTTCTGTATCATGAAATGGTCATCTAGACCGGTTTCTTGATATTGCGTGTCTCAACGCATACTCACATAATAGGGTGGACCGATTTCACTGTCGGTTGCTCCTTTCACTGCATGAATAGTAATTAAACGTTACTATTCCCATTTAATTCATTCAACTGAAAAGCACACTGTGTTTATTAACTTAATTACATCATTACATAGTAATTAAGTTTCATAATTCATGAGAGTCATTACAGTGGCTCTCGGATCATTACACAGCCTTCTACACGGACTCTTACACGTGCGTGTGCAACGCAACACAGGCATGTACATTTCAGACACGGGCATGTACTAGTTGAGACTACTCAACACGGCCATGTCTTTGAAATACCTTCATCTATCTGAGTGGTACACGGCCTCCTACACGGTCGTGTACTTGATCGTGTTACACTATACAGCCATGTACACTCTCACGGCTACTGACAGATACACAGTCCGAATCACACACGGTCACTCACACGACCGTGTACCTGACCGTGTTACTTAAATTGTACTAAAAGGCATTAAATTATGTCCATTTTATTCCTTAATGACTTATTACATGGTAAGTAGGTGTCATGAAAATGGCGGTCATTACAACCTACCCCCCTTACAAAATTTTCGTCCTAGAAAATTAGAATAATTCCGGAAAGTCTCTTCTCATGTCTTCTTCCCATTCTCATGTGGCTTCCTTAATACTATGATTCTGTCACAACACTTTTACTAGCGGTATACTTCATTCCTAAGTACTCTCTCCTTTCTAACTAGGATCTGCACGGGTCTCTCCTCGTACATCGGATCAGCGTATACTACAACGGATTCTTGGCTAAGAACATGGGAGCTGTCTGGCATGTACTTCTTCAGCATCAAGACGTGAAAGATGTTGTGCACTGTAGCTAACTCGAGAGGAAGCGTTAGTCTATAAGCCACCTTCCCGACTTTCTCTATTATCTCGAGGGTCCTATATACCTAGGACGGAGTTTTCCTTTCTTTTCAAAGTGCATCATCCCTTTTATGGGTGCCGCCTTGAAAAAAAAACTGAGTCTCCTACTTGAAACTCAAGGGGTCTATAGCGCTTATCGTCAAAATTTTTCTGTCGACTATGCGTTGTATCTAACGTTTCTTGTATCAGCTTCACGTCTGCCCTGGTATTCTTGATGATGTCTGAGCTAATTAGTCGTTTCTCTCCGGTCTCGTACTAATGAGCCAGGGATCTACATTCACTTCCACAGAGTGTCTCGTACGGTGCCATTCCTATCGAGGAATGATAGTTGCTGTTGTACGAGAACTCGCTCAATAGTAGCTTCTGATCTCAATTTCCTTTGAAGTCTAGGACGCAGGTTTCAACATGTCCTCTAACATCTGTATGGTCCTCTCAGACTAACTGTCGGTCTGAGGATGAAATGCTGCGCTGAACTCTCACTTGGACTGTAATGCAGCCTAAACACTTCGCCAAAATCTGGAGGTAAAGCATCCACTACGATCTGAGACAATCGACTCTGGTATTCCGTGCCGTTTCACGAACTGTGCTGCATAGATTTCTACTGGTCGTTCCACTGAGTAGCTAACTTTCATTGCTAAAAATCTAACTGATTTCATCAGTCTTTCTACAATCACCCAGATTGTGTCATTATCGTTTGACGTCTTCGGTAATCCAATTACGAAATTCATCATAATCTGGTCCCATTTCTACTCGGGTAGCTTAATTTCCTACGATTATCCTACTGGGCACTGGTGATCTGCCTTAACCTTCTGACACGTAAGGTATCTGGCAATGAACTCGACAATGTCATTCTTCATTTCAGACCACTAAAAGCTTCCCTTCAGGTACTTGTATGTGGCGGCAGTTGGTATTCTAAACTACACCAACCGTAAACTAGCTCTGATACCAACTGTGGCGGCCCGCCCCTCGTAGAGATCATACAATACTATTACAGTTGAGCTTTATCACTAACTGCGATAGATTGTACTCTCATGGGTCGCCGGCTTATCTCTCTCTCTTTTTAAATCATGACGTTTTTAGGGAAAATTTTTTTTTTCTTTAAACATCATGTAAACATTTCCCACTATTTACTTTATTGGCAAGTACAAAGTAATTTACATAATACAGTACTTTCGTAAAATATATAATATTACAAAAGACTGTTTCTTTCTTTTTTTCTTCCCTTTTTATCGCTCAGCGGAAAGACTCTGGCAGGACCATATCCCTCACCCAGTTATCTGATTTGACACGCGCCATCCCGTCCGCATCCAGTCAAATAAGCTACTGAGCTGGTCGCTTACCTGCAACATTAGCAAAAATGGTGAGCTACAGGCTCAGTAAGTTCAAACATACAAGAAATAAAATTTCTATGAATAGTACTATTCATAGTGAATAGTACCTCTGACCACTATTCATAGATAAATAGTAACTTTGACCACTATTCATAAGTGAATAGTAAGGTTGACCACAACACAATGTCACAACAATACATCTACCGTGATGTTAGTACTCTCACTAAACTGTCTTATGCTCAATTATGGCATAGTTTCAGTTTTACGTAATTATCTTGCTTATGTTCTAGTTTTGAGCTCAGGTTGGCAGTACCATTTAAGTGCGCATGACTGGGAGCGGTACATTAGTGCTGACCTCCACAGCCTTAATCTCATAGCCCCGAAGGCAAAATTGTACATGACTGGGAGCGGTACATCAGTGCTGACCTCCACAGCCTTATTCTCATAGCCCCGAAGGCAAAAATAGTACCTCCCTGTACGGAAGGCTGGTACGCCAGAAAGTGGTTTCATTACCAACTTTTTAAAATTCTAACCCGGTGACTTCACATTGTCCCGTGGTTAGGAATGGTTCACATTTTAATTTTAGGGGAGTGGTAAAATTATGATTTTGCCCCTGTACTTTGGCAAGATTACAATTTTACCCCTGACGGAAATTTTCCCGATCCAGACTGCATTTTTGGCTCTCAGAAACTTTTCTGACTCTTTTCTAATCATTACCGGGTTCATTTTTATTTTATTTTCATTTTTCACTTTCCCGACCCTCGGGAAACACTATTCCGACCCTTACGTCGGTTTAGTGATTTTCTATCGTTTCGGAGCCTCAAATGGACGTTTCACTATTTAAAACGTTCATCTAGACATTCCCGACCTAGGTCTCCGAGGCTCGGGTTTTCCGTTCCCGACTCGGACCTTTATTTTATTTCCAAAAACGCCTCCCCCCTCGGGGTCGGTTGTTCAATTTCGCTCGCGTTTTAAATTTTAAAGGGGACGGGTTACTATTCACGAACCACCGCTTAGGTTTCCCTTATTACATTTTTCCGTTAGGGACTCGGGTTTCTGTCCCAGCCCTAACTTTTATTTTTAATTTCCATTTTACCTCGAATGCCGTTTTCGAAATTTCGGCAGCATTTTGGCGTAATTTTAAGGCTTCCGGCGTTAGGTACGCCTCGAACCGTATGTACCTGCCACGTACTATACCACAAGCCTATTTTATGTAAAAGTTTTCCAAACTTTTACATAAAAGCTCACAAAATTCCAATTTCACATTATCACCTGCATTACAAAATTTTTTCACAATTTTGCCCATAATTTGGTTTCGGTTTTCACAATCAAACCGAACCAAATTTTGTCAAACTTTTCAACACACTTTAGGCCATTCAAATGTCATTTTTTTCAACATATTTTCAAGCCCATTTTCTTGTCATTTTCAACCAATTTCTTAGGGTTATAACCCACGGCCTCATGAATGGAAATCATACTCAACATTTTTGTTTCATGCTTTCAATTATAAATTCATCATTTGCATATTAAATTGCATGATTTCAATCAACCAAATATCACATAAACCATGCAAAATTTTTCTTCCAAACCTTTAACAAACCCCACGGCCACCTTATATAATTCACACCAAATTTTTTTTTTCAAACTTTTCACAATGAAATTCATGCTTTATTCTTCACCAATTTTAAGCTTGGAAGCAAGTTAGCAATTAAATCACAACTTTTTCTCATTGGTTACTTAAGGTAACCCACGGATTTTCCTTTGAAAAACCAACAAAATTTCGTTTTTCTTTAAACAATTTGCATGGTTTTCTTCCTTATTACATCCTTAACAAAACCCAAGCATCAAACCATGGAAAAACAACCAAAAATTTTCCATCCTTTTCCCACTATTCACCCACGGTTTTCATGAAGAAAAACCATGAAAAAATCAAGTGCAAGGGAAGTTACCTTAGTCAATTGCTTCCTTTGTCTTCAAGGAACACTTTGACACACTTTTTGTGAAGAAAATTTGAAGAATTTGCTTGGTTCCTCTTGGGTCACTCACGGCACACCATGGAAGAAAACTTAACAAAATTTTCTTTGGTTTGTTTGCATGAAATGGGGTCTCGGCTTTTTGCTCCAAAAGTGGCCGACTTATGCCACTAGAAGACCAATTAATTTGGTCATTAGCCAATGAAAATTAAACACCTTTCAACACCATTTCTTTCCATAATTTTCAAAAATTAAAAATGGTTAATTTTGGCCAAATCTTGGCCTTTAGATCAAAAAGCAAATGAATCATGGCCATTAATGTTACCAACCACCATTTTAATCCCATTTATTAAATGGATTTATGATGTCGTAATTGCTAAAGTAAAAGTTGACTTTGACTTTTACTATTCACATTAATTCGACTACTTTTTGACCGATACCGGTTCGAGCCGAAATTTTCATGAAATCGTCCCGGTGTGTTCCTGAGGTCTCCTGTGCAGTCGGATCAATTTAAACTGCTTCCGTTTGATCAAAATTAATCCCGGAAGTTTTCCGTCTTTTATTGCCTCGGTTAGGGTTTTCAATGCCGGTTTTACACCGTTTCACCCGTTTCAACTCAGTGAATTTTTCCAACACTGAATTCTTACTCGTCAGTATTGTTAGAACATTTTCGTATATTCTAAACAATATAAATACATTTATTTCACTCTTTAAATAGTACAAATTGTTATATACATACAATTGTACATTTTCATCCAAGAATTACCTGAATTTCCCGGTTGTCACATTCACCCCTCCTTATAAAATTTTCGTCCTCGAAAATTAGAACAAATGGGGGTATAAACTCCTCATCTCGTCTTCTCATTCCCACGTAGCTTCTTCAATGTTGTGATTTTTCCACAAAATCTTCACTAGTGGGATTACCTTATTCCTCAGTACTTTCTCTTCACGAGCTAGTACTCGAATAGGCTATTCCTCATATGTCAAATCCTCGTGGATTTGAATGGGCTCATGCTTCAAAACATGGGACGGATCTGGTATATATTTTCTCAGCATCGACACATGAAACACATTATGCACTGCCGACAATTCTGGAGGTAACGCTAATCTATAAGCGACCTTTCCAATGCTCTCGATAATTTCATAAGGTCCAATATATCTTGGACTCAGTTTCCCCTTCTTACCGAAACGCATAATCCCCTTCATGGGCGATACCTTGAGAAATACGAAGTCTCCTTCATCAAACTCTAAGGATCTCCGCCTCTTATCCGCGTAGCTCTTTTGTCGGCTTTGCGCAATTTTCATTTGACGCTGAATTCTAGTAACTGCATCGGAAGTCTCTTGTATGAAATCCATCTTATGCAACTGCTTCTCCCACAAATCATACCAGTGTAATGGTGATCTGCACTTCCGTCCATACAAAGCCTCGTAAGGTGCCATGCTTATAGAAGCTTGGTAACTATTATTGTACGAGAATTCAATCAATGGTAACTTCTCGTTCCAATTTCCCGCAAAATCCATAACACAAGCTCGAAGCATGTCCTCTAACGTCTGAATTGTCCGCTCCGACTGTCCGTCTGTTTGCGGATGAAATGCCGTACTGAGTCTCAATTCAGTACCCATAGCTTCTTGCACACACTTCCAGAAATTCGAAGTGAACCGTGCATCTCGATCTGATACAATGGATTTTGGTACTCCATGTGATCTGACGACATGAGTTACGTATAACTGAGCAAACTTTTCCAACGAAAAAGTCATCTTGACAGCTATAAATCATGCCGTCTTGGTCAGTCTATCCACGATAACCCAAATGGCATCATAACCTTCTCGGGTTTTTGGGAGTCCCACTACAAAATCCATCGTAATGTGTTCCCATTTCCATTCAGGAATCTCCAACGGTTCCAATCTTCCCGCTGGATGTTTATGTTCCGCTTTGATTCTCTGACAGGTCATGCATCTGCTCACGAATTTTGCTATATCGGTCTTCACCCCTTTCCACCAGAACTGTAACTTCAAGTCCGGATACATCTTGCTAGCTCCGGGATGAACCGAATAGGGTGTCTCATGAGCTTCTGACATGATTCGTCTTCTGAGTTCTTCATCAGCTGGAACATTTATCCTTCCTTGATAAAGCATCATTCCATCCTTGGAAATTCCTTCTTGAGAACTTGTCATGGTTGGATCTCGCCTCTGAGCTTCCTTTATATCCTCAAATAGCGATGATTCCACTTGGAGTGCAGCTAGTCTTCCAGATATCAGCTCTAAGTTCAAAGAATTTATCTCTTGCTGCAATGGCTTCGGAAGCCTGTTTATTGGTAGCTGGTGCGATATGGTAGACTTTCTACTTAAAGCATCCGCTACACGGTTGGCCTTCCCTGGATGGTATAGGATTTCACAATCATAATCCTTCACCAGTTCCAACCATCTTCTTTACCGCATATTGAGCTCCTTTTGCGTGAAGAAATACTTCAGGCTTTGGTGGTCAGTGAAAATCTGACATTGAGCTCCATAAAGATAGTGTCGCCAAATTTTAAGTACGAACACTACTGCAGCAAGTTCAAGGTCATGCGTAGGGTAATTCCTTTCATGATCCTTTAATTGACGGGAAGCATAGGCAATCACCTTGCCATCTTGCATCAGGACTGCTCCCAATCCTATTTTAGATGCATCACTGTAGATCACAAACTTCTCCCCTTCAGTAGGAAGCGTAAGGATTGGTGCGCTTGTCAGTCACCTCTTTAACTCCTGGAAGCTTCTTTCGCATTCCATAGTCCACTCGTACTTCCTTTCTTTGCGTGTAAGAGCAGTAAGAGGTGCAGCTAAACGCGCAAATCCCTCTACAAATCGCCGATAATAACCAGCTAACCCCAAGAAACTGCGTATGTCCGTCACACTTTTGGGTGCAGGCCACTGGTTAATTGCATCTACCTTTGTCGGATCTACAGTAATACCTTCCTGGGATACAACATGTCCGAGGAAATGTACTCTGTCCAGCCAAAACTCACATTTTGAGAATTTGGCATACAGTTGATGCTTCCTTATCGTATTCAGCACAATCCTCAGATGCTCCTTGTGCTCCTCATGACTCTTCGAGTATATAAGAATGTCATCAATGAATACAATGACAAACTTATCCAAATACTCTTTAAAAACTCTGTTCATTAAATCCATGAACGCTGCCGGTGCATTTGTTAATCCGAATGGCATCACAAGAAACTCGTAGTGACCATAACGAGTTCTAAACGCCGTCTTAGGAATATCACTTTCTTTAATTCTCAGGTGGTGATATCTTGATCGTAAGTCGATCTTGGAAAATACCGCTGCATCTTTTAACTGGTCGAATAGGTCATCAATTCTAGGTAACGGATACCTATTTTTGATCGTAACCTTATTCAACTCCCGGTAATCAATGCACAGCCGGAATGTTCCATCCTTTTTCTTGACGAATAACACAGGGGCACCCCATGGAGAATAACTCAGCCTGATGAATCCTTTATCCAAAAGCTCCTTTAATTGTACTTGCAGCTCCTTTAACTCCACTGGAGCCATGCGGTATGGTGCTTTGGAAATAGGCGCTGTTCCAGGCATCAACTCAATTTCAAACGAGATTTCTCTCTCTGGAGGTATCCCTGGTAACTCTTTTGGAAATACGTCAAGAAACTCATTAACAACAGGAACATCTTCAGCTTAAAGCTTCTGTTCCTCTATAGTGTCCACTACATATGCCAGATATCCCATGCAACCACTGGCTATCAGCTTGCTTGCTCTCAGCGAACTGATCATCATCTTCCCGGGTCTTCGAGAAGTGTTGACGTATTCGAAACTCTCTTCTTTCTCAGGTTGGAATACTATCTTTCGATTTCGGCAGTCGATCGTAGCTTGGTATTTCCCTAGGAAATCCATGCCTAGAATCACATCGTAATCCGCGATCTTCATCACGATCAACTCCGCAGATAGTTCCCTATTTGCCACATATACTGGTACATAAGGTAACCAGTACTTGGACAACAATACTTCCCCAGAAGGTAAGGCTGTCTTAAATACCTTTCCTATATTATCCTTAGGAAGTCCTATCTTGTCAGCAAATGCATAGGAAACAAATGAATGCGTAGCACCGGAATCGAATAGTACAGAGGCTACATGACTAGCGACAGGAAGCTGACCTGTCACCACGTTCGATGTTCCTGCCTCTGCATCCTCTTTGCTGTAGGCCATCACACGAGCATCGGCACGTGGCACACGCTCCTGGCGTTGCGGCCTTACTGGTGACTCTTCAACTCTGGCCTGAAGGGAATGAGCTTGTGGGTGTGTCTGGTGTTGTTGGGAAGTGCCTTGTCCACCCTGTCTATTTGGATAGTTCCTGGCATAATGGCCTTCCTTTCCACATTCATAGCAAACAAGTGGCCCAAATCTGCATTGCTCATAATGTTTCTTCCCGCATGTAGGACAATTTTGCACGTTGGATTCCGCATTACCAGCTGTTTTCCGCTGCTGGTTTCAACTATTTCCCTGGCGATTTCCAGAAAAATTGCCTTTTCTCTTATTTTGCTGGGATCCTTGACTATTGCCCTGGCTTGGTTTAGCATTCTGATTAGGCTTGCTTGATTGAACAGCTTGGGTAGACTTCGCCAAAGCCCTCTCCTTCTTCTTGGCCTCCCAGTGTTTTTCTCTTTCTTCTTTCTGTCGGGCTACATGAAACTCAGCTCTGATGGCCCGACTCACACAATCTGCTACAGACGTAGGCGGTACTTGTCCAGTATCCACCAATGCAGCAATTTCTGGCCTGAACATCCCGATCATTTTCTGTATTTTCTCCCTCTCACTAGGGACTACATAGGGACATAATCGGGATAACTGGTCGAACTTTCGGCAGACTTCGCTTACCGACATGTTTCCTTGCGTCAATTCTGAGAACTCTTTCTGCTGTTGTCTCAGAGATGCAGGGTCATAATATTTCTGGTTAAATTCTTCCAGAAATTCCGCCCAACTCATGGTAGACACGTCTCTCCTCATTCGTACAGTGTCCCACCAAAAACGAGCATCTTTTCTCAGCACAAAAGACGCACATGCAACCTTCTCCCTGTCGGTTAGGTTCATGAATTCCATAATCACTTGTAAGGATGACAACCAGTCTTCAGCCTCTAGTGGATTTGTAGACCCTTCAAATTCTGGCGGCCTCATACGCCTGAATCTTTCATAGAGGGGTTCCAAATTCAATACTGGTTGTGGTTCAGGAACTCTCTCATTTACAGCAGCTGGAGGGATAACTGGATGTACCTCAGCTTGTTGTTCTACTTGGGTACCCTCAGAGCCTTGTCTCTGTTCTAGCTCCTCTACCTGTCGTCTCAGATTAGCATTTTCTTGCATCTGAGCTTCTAACAGAGCTTGTATTTGATCCAGTCTTTCCATAACATTAGGACATCGCTCTCGTCCCTCTGGTCGATTACGCAAATCCACCATCTTGCCTATTGTCCTATTATGGCACAATAATTCACCGTTAGCTTTTCCATAACCACATTCGTAAAATCATATCAATTCACGAAATTTAGGGTACTGTAAAGCCACGTCATTGTAACACATCATCGTATAACATATAATCATTTTGATATTTCATTCATAGCAAAACATTTATGTCATACATAACCACCACCAGTCATATATATACATCGGCCATTTTATACATCTTGGCCACAAGTTTATACAAAAGAGCTTTTCTCTCTAAGCTACTTATGTACATGTATACATATCCACTGGTCACGCATCCCCTGTGTCTGGGACTAGAGGATATTCTTATGGATCCTCATCGTCATCGGGATCATCTGAATCGTCACCGCCCCTAGGCAATGCTCCCTGTCCTGAGTCATCACCTCTTCGTGGTCTAGACGGTCCAGCTTCATGATCATTTATCATTCTTCTCGGTCCGAAGATGCGTGCAAACATCTCATCTTGACCCAGTGTCTCTCGTCGACTCTGCGTCAGATGCTCAATCAGAATCTCTCTCTCGATCGTCCTGATCGTCACCACAAACTCTTAGAGCGTCGGAGGAAATAGCTTGATTACCCTCTGTCTCAACTCCAAGGGTAAACCTTTCCAGAATAGCTCACAGCAATTTGCTTCCGTGAGGTTAGGTAACGGACATCTTCTCCTAATGGTCTCCTCAAATCGTGCTACGTAAGACATCACCGTCTCACCAGACAACATGACCATCCTCTCAGTCTGGAGAATATAGTCCCTAACCTCATCGAATCCAGGGTACGCAGATGTATCAGCCTCTCGTCTCTCTGGGGGTGCTGGAGCAGGTGTTGGATCCCTAGGCGGAAACTGATCAGCCAATCGCTGACAGAACTCAGCCCAACTGAATCCTAATAAAATCTCGTGATCGCAATACTGCCAGAACACTCGAGCATCTCCCTGAAACATACTGACGGCCAACTGGATCCACATATCTCGATCGATGTCGTATATCACCATAATCCTCTCGATGGCATGGAGCCAGTCCTTCGCCTCCATCGATTGTCGTCCACCATCAAACATAGGAGGACTGCTAGCTCGAAATGCCTGTACTGCCCGAGCCGAAACTCTCACTCCAATATGTTGGCGTCCACCAACAACTGGAATGTCTACTACCACCGGTGGATGAACTATCGGTCGTGGCTGTACAATATCTACTGGCACTGGTGCTGGTGCTGGTACTGGTACCGGAGGTCTCTCGGGCACCGGGGGTCTAACTACCGGTCGTTGGGACATAGACGGCCTCACAATAGATCTCGTCCATACCCGTAATACTCCTCTCGGTCGAGGTAGCGGTGGTCTCACATATGGAGGTCTGGTCATCTTGCTACCTATAAGATAATTATTTTCACATAAGAAAATAATTAACTAAACTTAAGTAAACTACTTACTTGGATAGCGGTGCAGGATGCGCAAAGTGCCAAATCGGGATATGGTCACACTGCTCTGATATACCAACTGTGACTGCAGTTGGTAATCCAAACTAGATCCATCGTAATTCCGCTTTAATACCAACTGTAACGGTAGTTGGTATTATAAACTAGACCAATCTCAAACCCTGCTCTGATACCAACTGTGGCGGCAGTTGGTATTCTAGACTACACCAACCGTAAACTAGCTCTGATACCAACTGTGGCGGCCCGCCCCTCGTAGAGATCATACAATACTATTACAGTTGAGCTTTATCGCTAACTGCGATAGATTGTACTCTGATGGGTCGCCGGCTTATCTCTCTCACTTTTTAAATCATGACGTTTTTAGGGAAAAAAAAATTTTTTTCTTTAAACATCATGTAAACATTTCCCACTATTTACTTTGTTGGCAAGTACAAAGTAATTTACATATTACAGTACTTTCATAAAATATATAATATTACAAAAGACTGTTTCTTTCTTTTTTTCTTCCCTTTTTATCGCTCAGCGGAAAGACTCTGGCAGGACCATATCCCTCGCCCAGTTATCCGATTTGACACGCGCCATCCCGTCCGCATCCAGTCAAATAAGCTACTGAGCTGGTCGCTTACCTGCAACATTAGCAAAAATGGTGAGCTACAGGCTCAGTAAGTTCAAACATACAAGAAATAAAATTTCTATAAATAGATGAATAGTACCTTTGATCACTATTCATAGATGAATAGTAACTTTGACCACTATTCATACATGAATAGTAAGGTTGACCACAACACAGTGTCACAACAATACATCTACCGTGATGTTAGTACTCTCACTAAACTGTCTTATGCTCAATTATGGCATAGTTTCAGTTTTACGTAATTATCTTGCTTATGTTCTAGTTTTGAGCTCAGGTTGGCAGTACCATTTAAGTGCGCATGACTGGGAGCGGTACATTAGTGCTGACCTCCACAGCCTTAATCTCATAGCCCCGAAGGCAAAATTGTACATGACTGGGAGCGGTACATCAGTGCTGACCTCCACAGCCTTATTCTCATAGCCCCGAAGGCAAAAATAGTACCTCCCTGTACGGAAGGCTGGTACGCCAGAAAGTGGTTTCATTACCAACTTTTTAAAATTCTAACCCGGTGACTTCACATTGTCCCGTGGTTAGGAATGGTTCACATTTTAATTTTAGGGGAGTGAGTTTCATTAACCTCGCTCTAGTGCCCGAAGCACAATTAACAATGTGTCCATTCTCAATAGTGCCCGTAGCACATTACGTCTCTCTCTCTACTCTATAATAGTGCCCGTAGCACATATGTACCTAACTTATAGTTAGTACATTAAAGTTAGCAACAATAATGCTATATGTTGCAGACAGGTAAATGTCTGAACTTACCTTATCAGTCTCTTTCCTTTCTTTCTCTCGTGGATCTCAGATCACCTTCCTTGTAGGTCGATTCTTTGGATCCTACAGACAAAACCTTGTCTGTTAATTTCATTCCCATTTATAGCTTTTATTTTTCATTTAAAAGCTTAAATAAAACCTATTTATAACTTTTTAGGCTTTATTTATCATTTTCCCCATTTTTCTCAACTTTTGCAAAATTACAGTTTTGCCCTGTATTTTGGTAAAATTACGATTTTGCCCCTATACTTTGGCAAGATTACAATTTTGCCCCTGACGGAAATTTTCCCGATCCAGACTGCATTTTTGGCTCTCAGAAACTTTTCTGACTCTTTTCTAATCATTATCGGGTTCATTTTTATTTTATTTTCATTTTTCACTTTCCCGACCCTCAGGAAACACTATTCCGACCCTTACGTTGGTTTAGTGATTTTCTATCGTTTCGGAGCCTCAAATGGACGTTTCACTAGTATTTAAAACGTTCATCTAGACATTCCCGACCTAGGTCTCCGAGGCTCGGGTTTTCCGTTCCCGACTCAGACCTTTATTTTATTTCCAAAAACGCCCCCCCCTCGGGGTCGGTTTTTCAATTTCGCTCACGTTTTAAATTTTAAAGGGGACGGATTACTATTCACAAACCACCCCTTAGGTTTCCCTTATTACATTTTTCAGTTAGGGACTCGGGTTTCTATCCCGGCCCTAACTTTTATTTGTAATTTCCATTTTACCTCGAATGCCGTTTTTGAAATTTCGGCAGCATTTCGGCGTAATTTTAAGGCTTCCGGCGTTAGGTACGCCTCGAACCGTATGTACCTGCCACGTACTATACCACAAGCCTATTTTATGTAAAAGTTTTCCAAACTTTTACATAAAAGCTCACAAAATTCCAATTTCACATTATCACCCACATTACAAAATTTTTTCACAATTTTGCCCTTAATTTGGTTTCGGTTTTCACAATTAAACCGAACCAAATTTTGTCAAACTTTTCACCACACTTTAGGCCATTCAAATGTCATTTTTTTCAACACATTTTCAAGCCCATTTTCTTGGCATTTTCAACCAATTTCTTAGGGCCTCATGAATGGCCTCATGAATGGAAATCATACTCAACATTTTTGTTTCATGCTTTCAATTATAAATTCATCATTTGCATATTAAATTGCATGATTTCAATCAACCAAATATCACATAAACCATGCAAAATTTTTCTTCCAAACCTTTAACAAACCCCACGGCCACCTTATATAATTCACACCAAAATTTTTTTTCAAACTTTTCACAATGAAATTCATGCTTTATTCTTCACCAATTTTAAGCTTGGAAGCAAGTTAGCAATTAAACCACAACTTTTTCTCATTGGTTACTTTAGGTAACCCACGGATTTTCCCTTGAAAAACCAACAAAATTTCGGTTTTTCTTTAAACAATTTGCATGGTTTTCTTCCTTATTACATCCTTAACAAAACCCAAGCATCAAACCATGGAAAAACAACCAAAAATTTTCCATCTTTTTCCCACTATTCACCCACGGTTTTCATGAAGAAAAACCATGAAAAAATCAAGTGCAAGGGAAGTTACCTTAGTCAATTGCTTCCTTTGTCTTCAAGGAACACTTTGACACACTTTTTGTGAAGAAAATTTGAAGAATTTGCTTGGTTCCTCTTGGGTCACTCACAGCACACCATGGAAGAAAACTTAACAAAATTTTCTTTGGTTTGTTTGCATGAAATGGGGTCTCGGCTTTTTGCTCCAAAAGTGGCCGACTTATGCCACTAGAAGACCAATTAATTTGGTCATTAGCCAATGAAAATTAAACACCTTTCAATACCATTTCTTTCCATAATTTTCAAAAATTAAAAATGGTTAATTTTGGCCAAATCTTCGCCTTTAGATCAAAAAGCAAATGAATCATGGCCATTAATGCTACCAACCACCATTTTAATCCCATTTATTAAATGGATTTATGATGTCATAATTGCTAAAGTAAAAGTTGACTTTGACTTTGACTATTCACATTAATTCGACTACTTTTTGACCGATATCGGTTCGAGCCGAAATTTTCCTGAAATCGTCCCGGTGTGTTCCTGAGGTCTCCTGTGCAGTCGGATCAATTTAAACTGCTTCCGTTTGATCAAAATTAATCCCGGAAGTTTTCCGTCTTTTATTGCCTCGGTTAGGGTTTTCAATGCCGGTTTTGCACCGTTTCACCCGTTTCAACTCAGTGAATTTTTCCAACACTGAATTCTTACTCGTCAGTATTATTAGAACATTTTCATATATTCTAAACAATATAAATACATTTATTTCACTCTTTAAATAGTACAAATTGTTATATACATACAATTGTACATTTTCATCGAGAATTGCCCGAATTTCCCGGTTGTCACATACGCGACTACTCTACCACTCTGCATCAACACAGTTTCCAACTTGGTTTTAGATGCGGCGCTTAAATCACAAAGCTTCCTTGACCAACATTTGAAATGGTCAGCATTGGAGCGCTTATGAGTCTTCATTTCAGCTCTTGAAAGCTTTCCTCACACTTGTCGATTCACTTATACCTCTTTCCCTTCTTGGTGAGCGCTGTGAGTGAAGCAGCTAACTTTGAGTAGCCTTTGACTAAGTGTAGGTAACATCCTGTTAGTTTAAAGAAACTGTGAATTCCCGTTACGTTCCTCTGAGCTGGCCACGTGCTAACTGCATCAATTTTCGTCAGGTCCACAGATACTCCTTCCTTGGGGTCTACGTGGCCTAGAAAATGGATCTTCTTTAGTCAAAACTCGTACTTGGAGAACTTGGCGTATAACTGATGGTCCTGTTACATGCGCAAAATGATAATTAAGTGCTCTTCGTGCTCTTCCTTCGTATTAGAGTGTATAAGTATGTCATCGATGAACACAATGACAAACTTATCCAAATAGTCCTTGAACATGCAGTTAATCCGGTTCATGAAAGCTGCTGGTGCGTTCGTCAATCTGAGCGACACGAACAGAAACTCATAATGTCCGTACCGCGTTTGAAAGGCTGTCTTGGGTACATCTTCATTCCTGATTCATAGTTGATGGTACCCTGAACGTAGATCGATCTTCGAGGACATTGCAGCGTCTCGGAGCTGATCAAATAGATCATCAACCGTGGCAACGGATGCTAGTTCTTAATCGTAATCCTGTTCAACTCTCTGTAGTCGATGCACATTCTTAGTGGTCCATCTTTCTTCTTCACGAATAGTACAGGTGCTCCCCAGGGTGAACAGCTCTGTCGAGTAAATCCCTTGCCTATTTAGTCCTTCAGCTGGGCTTGGAGATGGGGGCTGATTCTGGTAAACGTTCAGTCTCGAACGAGATCTCGCGCTCTGACGAGAGTTCTAGAAGACCTTCTGGAAATATCTCTACGAATTCCCTGACTATCGGCACGTTCTCGGGTCCTATCCCTATTCCTTGAGTCTTATCTGCTACGTATACTAGGAAGTCCGTGTATCTACTGGATAGCATCTCGCGAGCCTTCACTGCTGATATCATCGTCTTTGGTTGCTCTGGCGACAAACCCTTGTAGATGAACTTTTCACATCCGATTGGTTCGAAAACGATTTTCCGCCTTCAATAGTTTATGACAACGTTGTGTCCTAAGCTCTTTTTTTTTTTTTTTTTTGGCAGAATCTGATGATGCAACGAATGGGTGGCTCCAGAATCAAGTAGAACTAACGCATCAAAGTTGGTGATAGAAAGCTAGCCTGTCACCATTGCAGAAGTTACAGCTTCAACGTCACTCCCCGTGTAAGCATAGATTCTCCCTTAGCTGTCTAAAGCTTTCAGTATACCTTGTGTGATTGAAGGGTCTTCGATCCTGGTCTGGTTGGTGTGAAGTTGATTATTCCCAGTGCGGGGTTGATTCTGTCGATTCTGCAGGTTGGAGTGGCAATTTTTTTTTTGGCATAGTGGCCTTCCTTGCCACAGATGAAACAACCACTTGCTCTCTGCTTGCATTCTCCTGGGCGCCTCTTTCCGCATCTCGTGCACGTCGAGTATTGGCTGTCATTCCTTCCTGGTCGTATCTCTTCTGGGGAAATTCTTCTGTGAATCTTGATTGCCCTAATTCCCCTTTTTTCTTGTTGTTGTTATGGGAATGCCTACTATTCTGGCCGGTTCCCACATTCTGCCCTCTGTATTGTGACTCGGGGTTCTGCTTCTCCTGAGCCTGCTCGGCTTGCGTTTTCTCCTCCTTTCGTGCCTTAAAATTCTACGCCTTTCGCTCCTTATCATGAACTGACCAGTACTCAGCTTAGAATGTTTTGCTGACACATTCTACTAGGGTCGCTGGTCAGTGGCTTCAGCTACAGACCCAAACTGCGATTTCCGTTCTGAAAATCTTCAGCATTCGTCTAACTCTCTCCTTTTAGTCGGTACCAAATCTGGACAAAGTTGAGCCAACTACTCAAACTTCTTGACTGCCTCCATAACAGTCATACTACCTTGGTGCAGGTTGTCGAACTCGTCTTACTGAGCTACTAGTGCTTCCTTGTTGAAGTACATCTCCTTGAATTCCTCAATGAAATCGCTCCAGCTCATCTCTCTGATGTTCCTCCTAATGGTTACCATCTTTCACAACTAACGCGCCTCATTGCGCAGGGTGAAGGATGCGTACATCACTTTCTCTCTCTATCTGTTAACCCTATAAAATCCAAGATTACTTGGATATCCGTTAGCCAATCATCGGCCTCTATAGGGTTGGTGATTCCTAAGAATTCTAACGCTTTCATGCATCAGAATCTCTCATACAAGTCGCCTTCCCTACGGATTGACAGAAAACAATTGCTACTACGAAAGCAGCCATTACTATGGGTGCTAGTGCTTCCTGAGCTGGAGGAGCTGCTTGCTCCCTCAGAGTTTCTGGGCTGCTAGAGCCTCCTGTGCTGGCATCTCTACTGACTCTGGTGCCTAGGGTTGCTGGCCCAGCTGTTCTCTAAGCTGGTTTAGCTCCCGCTGCTGGTTCTCCATCATCTCTCGCATGGCTGCGATCTGTGCTATCAACTCATCCTCTCGGGATGCTGGGTTTAAATAAGTTCTCGTTCTTGCCATGTTTTCCTATGTAACCCTATCGTACAGCGGGAAAGGAAAATATAAGTCTCTTAAATTCTATACTTGGGACTCGTATCACATATCATTTTCTTTCTTACTTAACAATCTTACTTAAACATTATGGATATAAATATACACACTATATCCACCTTTCTTTCTCTCATACTGTGATGTTCAATACAATTGTCGCATTGTATTGGGACATCGTCTGAGTGCTAGGATTCATCCTGCACTTTCTGTCATATCATATTCACACTTGTGGAAAAAAATTTTATCTGCCCCCTAGGGCAAAGCTTTACTGCTTATCTCATAATACATTTCACATAATATATATACATATATTCAAGATTCTAGTTCAGTGGGAGTGACACACACTTCCCTTATACGATCCCAACAAGTACACTATGCTACAACTGACGGGGGAGAGCTACTGCTTCCCTCTATATTTTTTTCATAACTAACATTCCCACAGAAGGGTTACTACAATTGGAAGGACAATCCTGATTCAGTATCAGGCATCTCCTCATCATCACTATCACTGAGTGAGTACTCCTCTGGGTTCTCCTCTTCTTCTCAGTCGAAACTGATCTCGTCATCGCTGGCTATGATGACTTGGGGTTCGTACATCCCCATCTATTCGTCATTACTAAAGCAGTTGGGGATCTCCTCTCCCTCATCGTCGGGATGGGCATCGGAAAGAGTCTTGTCATCTCCCTCTTCCATGGGGTGTTTGGGAGACATACGGGCTGGTTCGGGGTTCTCCATTGGCTCCCTATTGCCCTCGTGTACTTCTAGCTAGTGCTCGGCCATGAACTCTTCATCGGCCAGTTGGGGTGCTGGTTCTACCGGGTCACCCTCCATAATGGCGGCTGCTGTAATGCCTTGGGCTTGTGTAGGGTTCCCGGGGTTGAGCACTTTTCTCTCAGCGTTCACTATCTCCTTGATAAGGTTTGCTTGTCCTGCTTGATCGCTCTTCTAATTCTGTTTGGCAAGGTCTCTTTCTCTCTTTAGGTCTTCTCCTGTCTTAATCCACTTTTGTCTCGGCATGTATTGTAGAAGTCCATTTCAGTTCCTTGTAGTGAACAGCATACGTTAGAACTGTATCACCGGACATCAGCTGCAGTCTTTCAGTCCGATGAACAAATTCTAGTATATCCATAACTCTAGGGAACTTAGGCAGTTTCACTCCCCGCTTGACCATAAAGAAAAACTGAGGCTGATGCTGGACTCCTCTCAGAGATTGGCTCGATCATGATATGGCGAAATTCGACACAGTTAAGAGCTCATCCTGGTCATAAGGATCCCGATACACACGAGAGTATCTTCTTGAGAGATATCAACAGCCAACAGGACTCAGTTATCCTGGTCAATGACGTACAATCGGGGAATCACTTTGATAATGTGAAACCAGTCCTGACATTCTCATAGAGTGTAGGAGTACTGTTTGCCACTCGAAACTTAGTGGGCAACTAGCTCTGAAGATCGGTACAACTCGAGCAGCAATCCATGTTCTTTCTCTGAGTAGTTTTCTAGCACTGCACGGCTGTGATTTTTCGTATAATGATCTTAGCATCTTTTCATCTTATCCTCACCATCATAGATTTCTTCGTTTCATTACTATAAAATGTTATCTTCAATAGATAAACATTTACTGACTAAAAAAATAAAACTAACTTACTTGGACAGATGAGGCAGGCATGCGGCGATGTGAGGTAGGATGGCAGGAAACCTCTCTGATACCAACTGTGACGCCCTGTGCCCTCAGTGGCCCGGACCGTCACTAAAAACTCTATTACTTAACTTACTTCTTTAGCTTTTACTTATACTTTCTCTTTAAAACCGATACTTAAACTTGCTGAATTTAATACCATAAATTTAGAGGGATTTTTTTTTATATATACGCGTACGTATTTACTATTCATGTACGTATATTATTAAAATGCGGAATTTGAAAAACATAAGGATTTAAATTATACATACACAATTATATACTTGTTTATCTGATTACTATTCACCAGATACTATTTAAATATACTACTCATACATATATTGTTCACTGTTCTAAAATACCGTTTAACCTTTACTATTCAAAATACTATTTAACTGTCACCATTCAAAATATTATTTACTCATACTGTGCGGAGAATACTCGCGGTGTATCCATAACCTCATCCTCACATCCACCTCCGCCACCATCATCGTCTCTTGATGTTTACGCTATAGGATGTTTACCTATAGCATGAACACACTCCATGAGCTTTACGCCCAGTAAGTACAACATGTTAACCGCAAAACATGTTTAAAACATAGCACATACGTCAAATCATAGGCATGACATATATCACTTAATAAATCACATACCATATAAGCATATCACATATCAGCTCACATATCATGTCATCACATAACATGTCATAACACTGAATATAAAACTTCACATACTTTATGCATGACAGAAGCATCGTGTACTGTATGCACTCTACTGAAAAAGAAAGCATAGCAAACTATAACTAATGCATGGTCCGGTTATGTTCATTTATGCTTCAAACTTTTCTTTTCTTTTCTTGTCTATTTAGGGTCCATGTGTCAGTACCGTGTGCGCGCAGACCAACGGTAACGCCCGAGGTCAACTAATGCCGAAGAGCCATCAACTGATGCTCAACTTTTGGCCTTAACTTTCTTTAACTGGAAACCCCTTCGACTGAAGGAGCCGGTACGACACACCTATTTATTTCCATCTTGTTTAACTGTTCTAGCCATACGCTTCTCTAAGCTGTCCCCAATCCTACGCGGTAGGGATCTATGGCTTCTATCTTGTTCTTTCATCAATCTACTCGATTGTGAAACTATATGCTCTTATGTATGCTGTGCAGCATCGTGTGTAAGATATATACTTAAAATACTGGAAAAGCATCATTTTAAATTCATTTTATCCATGCTGTAGGCGAAGTTGTACTTACCTGTCAGCAGACAGTTTATACGCTCGCCTTCGTCACAATACAGGTACCTCCCTGTAATCATAATGCATTACATTAACATTCACTCTTAGGTCACCGTGGTCATTAGTGACTAATAAAAATTCTCGTTATGTGGTACCGATCCTTATCGGTACTAATTGCCCTTCTTAAGAATTTGATTTTCTAATCATTGTTAATTAATTTATTTACCCAATAAATTAATTAACATCGCTCTTAGGTCACTCTATCGTTAGGAACTAATAAACTTATCGTTGTGTGGTACCGATGCCTATCGGTACCCAACTGCTCTACTTTGGGAAATTTGATATCTAATTTTTAATCGTGCTTGATTAATTTGTCTACTTGACAAATTAATCACTGTCTCTCACTATCCCATTCAGACTTGGTCCTTGACTGGCTAACCAACCAGTCAACTGACTGAATACCTCCCGTATGACCATTTAGTCTGTCGGGTTACCGTTACCGATGTAATCGCCCCAAATTTTATACTTAGATCACACCCGTCCCTCGGTGGTACTATTCTGACATAGGGGTCGTTTTCTTACATTACGAGATTTCTACTTGGGCGGTTTACTAATCTTCAAAACGTCCGTCCTTCTTTCCCGGACCTAGGTCATCGAGGGGGCTCGAGTTTCCATCCCGATCACATTTTCAGCCCTCGTTTCCTAAAATACCCCTTTGTGTCGTTTTAGAAATTTCGGCAGCATTTCCGCTTAATTTTTGGGTTTCCAGCGTTTAGGAAACGCCTCAAAACCATCTAACCTATTCTAACCTGCCACGTACTAAACCAGAGGCCTAATTTTTACGTAAAAGCTCCGCTTTTTACGTAAAAATATTCACATTTCCTCACATTCTCTTTTTCGACATTTCATCCCTTTTTCTTACAATTCCTCAAGTCAGTAAACCATAATTAATACATAATTATTTCCAATAACAAATTGAGGAATCAATGGATCAAAAACCACTACCAAAATCATTCCCGTCGGCGGTCGGACGAACCGTTCGGTCTCGACCGCACAATCTTTGAATCGTCGTTCTTCACTTTTGAAACTCCGGTTTGCAAATCCGATGCCGTGGATGTGTCCGGAACGTCGAAAATAGGCCAACGGGCCATTCTTCAATTTTCGGTCTCCGGGTCTGTGGCGGCCAGCCCCTCGTAGAGATCATACAATACTATTATAGTTGAGCTTATCGCTAACTGCGATAGATTGTACTCTCATGGGTCGCCGGCTTATCTCTCTCTCTTTTAAAATCATGTAGTTTTTGGGGAAATTTTTTTTTTTCTTTAAACATCATATAAAGTCTTTTTCCACTATTTACTTTGTTGATAAGTACAAAGTAATATAAATAATACAGTACTTTTGTAAAATATATATAATTACAAAAGAACTGTTTCCCCTTTTTTCACTTCACTTTAACGCTCAGCGGGAAGACTCTGGCAGTACCATATCCCTTGCCCAGTTATCCCATTTGACACGCGCCATCCCGTCCGCATCCAGTCAAACAAGCTACTGAGCTGGTCACTTACCTGCAACATTAGCAAAAATGGTGAGCTACAGGCTCAGTAAGTTTAAACATGCAAGAAATAAAATTTTTATGAATAGTACTTTTCATCATGAATAGTACCGTTGACCACTATTCATACGTGAATAGTAAGGTTGACCACACCACTGTATCACACTAGTACATCTACCGCGATGTTAGTACTTTCACTAACTGTCTTAAGCTCAATTATGACACAGTTTCAGTTTTAGGTCATTATCTTTGATTACGTTCTGGTTTTAAGCTCAGGTTGGCAGTACCATTTAAGTGCGCATGACTGGGAGCGGTACATTAGTGCTGACCTCCACAGCCTTAATCTCATAGCCCCGTAGGCAAAATAGTACATGACTGGGAGCGGTACATCAGTGCTGACCTCCACAGCCTTATCTCATAGCCCCGAAGGCAAAAATACCTCCCTGTACGGAAGGCTAGTACGCCAGAAAGTGGTTTCATTACCGACTTTTTAAAATTCTAACCCGGTGACTTCACATTGTCCCGTGGTTAGGAATGGTTCACATTTTAATTTTAGGAGAGTGAGTTTCATTAACCTCGCTCTAGTGCCCGAAGCACAATTAACCATGTGTCCCATTCTTATAGGTCCCGTAGCACAATACGTCTCTCTCTCATTCTATAATAGTGCCCGTAGCACATATGTACCTAACTTATAGTTAGTACATCAAAGTTAGCAACAGTAATGCTATATGTTGCAGACAGGTAAATGTCTGAACTTACCTTATCAGCCACTTTCTTTTTTCCCTCTTGGATCTTGAATCGCCTTTCTTGTAGGTCGATTTTGGGATCCTACAGACAAAACCTTGTCTGTTAATTTCATTTCCATTTATAGCTTTTATTTTTCATTTAAAAGCTTAAATAAAACCTATTTATAACTTTTTAGGCTTTATTTATCATTTTCACCATTTTCCCCAACTTTTACAAAATTACGATTTTGCCCCTGCATTTTGGCAAAATTACGATTTTGCCCCTATATTTTGGCAAAATTACAATTTTACCCGGACGGAAATTTTCCCGATCCAGACTGTATTTTTGGCTCTCAGGAACTTTTCTGACTCTTTTGTAATCATTACCGGGTTCATTTCTATTTTATCTCCATTTTTCACTTTCCCGACCCTCGGGAAGCACTATTCCGACCCTTACGTCGGTTTAGTGATTTTCTATCATTTCGGAGCCTCAAATGGACGTTTCACTAGTATTTAAAACGTTCATTTAGACATTCCCGACCTAGGTCTCCGAGACTCGGGTTTTCCGTTCCCGACTCGGACCTTTATTTTATTTCCAAAAACGCCCCCCCCTTGGGGTCGGTTTTTCAATTTCGCTCGCGTTTTAAATTTTAAAGGGGACGGGTTACTATTCACGAACCACCCCTTAGGTTTCCCTCATTCAATTTTCCGTTAGGGACTCGGGTTTCCGTCCCGGCCCAAACTTTTATTTTTAATTTCCATTTTACCCCAAATGCCGTTTTCAAAATTTCGGCAGCATTTCGGCGTAATTTTAAGGCTTCCGGCGTTAGGTACGCCTCGAACCGTATGTACCTGCCACGTACTATACCACAAGCCTATTTTTATGTAAAATATTTCCAAACTTTTACATAAAAACCCACAAATTTCCAATTTCACATTATCACCCACATTACAACAATTTTTTTTTTCACAATTTTGCCCTTAATTTGGTTTCGGTTTTCACAACCAAACCGAACCAAAAATTTGTCAAACTTTCACCACACTTTAGGCCATTCAATGTCATGTTTTTTTTTTTTAACACATTTTCAAGCCAATTTTCTTGGCATTTTCAACCAAATTTCCTAGGGTCATAACCCGCGGCCTTTGAATGAAAAACATGCCAATTCTTTTTGTTTCATTCTTTCAATTATAAATTCATCTTTTGCATATTAAAATGCATAATTCCAATCAACCAAATACTACATAAATCAAGCAAAATTTTCTTCCTAACCATTAGGAAACCCCACGGCCACCTTATGAAAATGCATACCAAAAATTTTTTTCAAACTTTCCACAATGAAATACAAGCTTTATTCTTCACCAAATTAAACTTGGAAGCAAGTTAACAATTAAACCATAAATTTTTCTCATAGATTACTCAAGGTAACCCACGGATTTACCCTTGAAAAACCAACAAAATTTTGGTTTTTCTTTAAACAAATTACCTGGTTTTCTTCCTTATTTCATCCTTAACATAACCCAACATCAATTCAATGGAAAACAACCCAAAATTTTCCATCTTTTTCTCACTATTCACCCACGGATTTTATGAAGAAAACCATGAAAAATTAAGTGCAAAAGGGAATTACCTTGGTCTAATGCTTCCTTTGTCTTCAAGGAGTGTTTTGACACACTTTTTGTGAAGAAATTTTGAAGAAAAAGCTTGGTTTCCCTTGGGTGGCTCACGTACACCATGGAAGAAAAAAACTTAGCAAATTTTTCTTTGTTTTTGGCATGAAACAAAGTCTCGGCCTTTTAGTTAAAATGTTGCCGACTTATGCATAAAGGGAAGCCAATTAATTTGGCTCTAAACCAATGAAAATTTGACATCTTTCAGCACCATTTCTTTCCCCATTTTTCAAAAATTAAAAAGGGTAAATTTTGGCCAAATCTTGGCCTTTAGATCAAAAAGTGGATGAATCATGGCCTTTAATTCCACCAACCACCTTATTTCTTTCATTTATTAATCTTGATTTATGATGTCATAAATACTAAAGTGAAAGTTGACTTTGACTTTCACTATTCACATTAATTCGACTACTTTTTGATCGATACCGGTTCGAGCCGAAATTTTCCTGAAATCGTCCCGGCGTGTTCCTGAGGTCTCCTGTGCAGTCGGATCAATTTAATTTGCTTCCGTTTGATCAAAATCAATCCCGGAAGTTTACCGTCTTTTATTGCTCCGGTTAGGGTTTTCAATACCGGTTTTGCACCGTTTTGCCTGTTTCAACTCAGTGAATTTTTCCAACATTGAATTCTTACTTGTCAGTATTGTTAGAACATTTTCATATATTCTAAACAATATAAATACATTTATTTCACTCTTTAAATAGTACAAATTGTTATATACATACAATTGTACATTTTCATCCGAGAATTGCCTGAATTTTCCGGTTGTCACATTCACCCCTCCTTATAAAATTTTCGTCCTCGAAAATTAGAACAAATGGGGGCATAAACTCCTCATCTCGTCTTCTCGTTCCCACGTAGCTTCTTCAATGTTGTGATTTTTCCAGAAAATCTTCACTAGTGGGATTACCTTATTCCTCAGTACTTTCTCTTCACGAGCTAGTACTCAAACAGGTTGTTCCTCATATGTCAAATTCTCATGGATTTGAATGGGCTCATGCTTCAAAACATGGGACGGATCTGGTATATATTTTCTCAGCATCGACACATGAAATACATTGTGCACTGCCGACAATTCTGGAGGTAACGCTAATTTGTATGCGACCTTTCCAATGCGTTCGATAATTTCATAAGGTCCAATATATCTTGGCCTTAGTTTCCCCTTCTTACCGAAACGCATAATCCCCTTCATGGGCGATACCTTGAGAAATACGAAGTCTCCTTCATCAAACTCTAAGGATCTCCGCCTCTTGTCCGCGTAGCTCTTTTGTCGGCTTTGCGCAATTTTCATTTGACGCTGAATTCTAGCAACTGCATCGGAAGTCTCTTTTATGAAATCCGTCTTATGCAACTGTTTCTCTCGCAAATCATACCAGTGTAATGGTGATCTGCACTTCCGTCCATACAAAGCCTCATAAGGTGTGACGCCCCGTGCCCTCAGCGGCCCGGACCGTCACTGTAAACTCTATTACTTGCTTCTTTAAAAACGATAATTAAACTTGCTGAATTTAAGACTATAAATTTAGAGGGATTTTTTTTTTTTTTATATACACGTACGTATTTACTATTCACGTACGCATACTATTAAAATGCGGAATTTGAAAAACATAAGGATTTCAATTATACATACATAATTATATACATGTTTATCTGATTACTATTCACCAGATACTATTTAAATATACTACTCGTACATATACTGTTTACTGTTCCAAAATACCACTTAACCTTTACTATTCAAAATACTATTTAACTGTCACCATTCAAAATATTATTTACTCATACTGTGCGGAAGAATACTCGCGGTGTATCCATAACCTCATCCTCACATCCACCTCCGCCACCATCATCGTCCCTTGATGTTTATGCTATAGGATGCTTACCTACAGCATGAACACACTCCGTGAGCTTTACGCCCAGTAAGTACAACATGTTAACCGCAAAACATGTTTAAAACATAGCACATACGTAAAATCATAGGCATGACATATATCACTTAATAAATCATATATCATATAAGCATATCACATATCAGCTCACATATCATGTCATCACATAACATGTCATAACACTGAATATAAAACTTCACATACTTTATGCATGACAGAAGCATCGTGTACTGTATGCACTCTACTGAAAAAGAAAGCATAGCGAACTATAACTAATGCATGATCCGGTTATGTTCATTTATGCTTCAAACTTTTCTTTTCTTTTCTTGTCTATTTAGGGCCCATGTGTCAGTACCGTGTGCGCGCAGACCAACGGTAACGCCCGAGGTCAACTAATGCCGAAGAGCCATCAACTGATGCTCAACTTGTGGCCTGAACTTTCTTTAACTGGAAACCCCTTCGACTGAAGGAGCCGGTACGACACACCTATTTATTTCCATCTTGTTTAACTGTTCTAGCCATACGCTTCTCTAAGCTGTCCCCAATCCTACGCGGTAGGGATCTATGACTTCTATCTTGTTCTTTCATCAATCTACTCGATTGTGAAGCTATGTGCTCTTATGTATGCTGTGCAGCATCGTGTGTAAGATACATACTTAAAATACTGGAAAAGCATCATTTTAAATTCATTTTATCCATGCTGTAGGCGGAGTTGTACTTACCTGTCAGCAGACAGTTTATACTCTCGCCTTCGTCACAATACAGGTACCTCCCTGTAATCATAATGCATTTACATTAACATTCACTCTTAGGTCACCGTGGTCATTAGTGACTAATAAAAATTCTCGTTATGTGGTACCGATCCTTGTCGGTACTAATTGCCCTCTTCTTAAGAATTTGATATCTAATTTTTTTAATCGTGCTTGATTAATTTGTCTACTTGACAAATTAATCACTGTCTCTCACTATCCCATTCCGACTTGGTCCTTGACTGGCTAACCAACCAGTCAACTGACTGAATACCTCTCGTATGACCATTTAGCCTGTCGGGTTACCATTACCGATGTAATCGCCCCAAATTTTATACTTCGACCGCACCCGTCCCTCGGGTGGTTCTATTCTGACATAGGGGTCGTTTTCTTACATTACGAAATTTCTAATGGGGCGGTTCACTAATCCTCACAACGTCCGTCCTTCTTTCCCGGACCTAGGTCATCGAGGGAGCTCGGGTTTCCATCCCGATCACATTTTCAGCCCTCGTTTCCTAAAATACCCCTTTGTGCCGTTTTAGAAATTTCGGCAGCATTTCCGCTTAATTTTTAGGTTTCCGGCGTTTAGGAAACGCCTCAAAACCATCTAACCTATTCTAACCTGCCACGTACTAAACCAGAGGCCTAATTTTTACGTAAAAGCTCCGCTTTTTACGTAAAAATATTCACATTTTCTCACATTCTCTTTTTCGATATTTCACCCTTTTTTTCTTACAATTCCTCAAGTCATTAAACCATAATTAATACATAATTATTTCCAATATTAAATTGAGGAATAAATAGATCAACACTACTACCAAAATCGTTCCCGTCGGCGGTCGGACGAACCATTCGGTCTCGACCGTGCAATCTTTGAATCGTCGTTCTTCACTTTTGAAACTCCAGTTTGCAAATCCGATGCCGCGGATGTGTCCGGAATGTCGAAAATAGGCCAACGGGCCATTCTTCAATTTTCGGTCTCCGGATCGCCGTTGACCGGCGTTGACCGCCGTTGACCGGCGTTGACGGGCGTTGACCACGGCGGCGATGGAAGTGGCGACCACCATCTTGAAGAGCTCGACGAGAGGAACCCATTGGTGGTGTCAATTTCACGAATCGAGGCTCCTATCACCGGAAATCGGCTCTCGAAAAGTCGGCGACGGCGGCGGCGTTGGATCTTCATTTTTCCGGCGTTGTTGCCCAAAATTGATTTGGGGCTTTTGATCTACGTGTTGTTCTGAGCATTTTGACACCGACCTTGCAACTCAACTCCGCCGGAATAGCGAGATCCGACGGCGGCGATGGCGACGGCGAACCTGGGGCGGCGCGATTCGGCGGCTGTTGACGTGAAATGAAGCCTGGGTTTTGTTCTACTTTTCACCACGAATCCATTGGGACCGGAATCGTGGCATTTGGACGTCGGACGGTGGAGATACGGCGGTTTGAAAAATTCGGCCACCGGCGGCTTTGGGCGGCGCGTGCGGCGTGCTCCGGCATCGGTTCGGTCGACTCGGCCCACCGTTGGAATCAGCTCGTCGAGAGCTTTCCAATGGTGCCGGCGGTGTCAAAAACGGAGGCCGGATTCGATAGTTGGTCACTGTTCATCTTCGTGTGGTATGGGAGGGAGAAAATGTGATTTGGAAAAATATGGGGGCTATTTTTCTATAATCCCCAAAATTTCCTCCTTTATACTAATTTTTTTGAAAAATTTTAAGATAGGCTATACTGACTAATTTGGGCGTGCTGAACCCAAATATATCAGTTTTATCTTCATCCGAGGTCGTCTCGACCAGTTTCCCGATACTGTATGGTTCCCGGTCAAAAATTACTTTTTGTGCTCAAATGACTAATTTGAGCATTCTGATTCCAAATATATCAGTTTTATATCAAGAAGAGGTCATCTTGATCAATTTCTTGATACTGTGGTTAGGCCTACACTGTGTTGACACTGTGCACGCATAACGAGGCATTTTCGCGTGAAATTTCAAACACAGTCTCTCTTGACTAATTTGGACGTGCTGATTTCAAATTTATCAGTTTTACGTCCATCTGAGGTCTTCTGGACCAGTTTTCGGGATCTGCATGACCCCGTCTCGAAAAACGTGTCAGGTGCCCGATTGACTAATTTGGGCGTCCTGAGTCTAAATATATCAGTTTCGGGGCGAGAAAAGGTCGTCTTGACCCTCATCCCGATACTGCGTATCCCTTAAACAAAATCTACATTTTATGCTCAATTGACCAGATTGAGCCTGCTGACTATTAATATATCAGTTTTATGCCAGATTAAGGCCGTCTTGGCCACTAACCTGACACTGCGTTTCTCACTACTCACTATTCACTAATCACTATTCACTATCTGACTGACTAATCTGAGCGTTCTGACTTTGATTTTGTCAGTCTATGGGCGAGAAGAGGTCATCTAGACCACTTTTCTCGATACTGTACATCTATTCGGGCAATTATCACTGCTGCGCTCAGATGACCAGTCTGAGCGTACTTATGACTAGCTCATCAGTTCTGTATCATGAAATGGTCGTCTAGACCGGTTTCTTGATATTGCGTGTCTCAACGCATACTCACATAATAGGGTGGACCGATTTCACTGTCGATTACTCCTTTCACTGCATGAATAGTAATTAAACGTTACTATTCCTGTTTAATTCATTCAACTGAAAAGCACACTGTGCTTATTAACTTAATTACATCATTACATAGTAATTAAGTTTCATAATTCATGAGAGTCATTACAGTGGCTCTCGGCTCATTACACAGCCTTCTACACAGACTCTTACACGTGCGTGTGCAACGCAACACGGGCGTGTACATTTCAGACACGAGCATGTACTAGTTGAGACTACTCAACACGGCCATGTCTTTGAAACACATTCATCTATCTGAGCGGTACACAGCCTCTTACACGGTCGTGTACTTGACCATGTTTCTTAAATTTGCTAAAGGACATTAAATTATGTCCATTTTATTCCTTAATGACTTATTACATGGTAAGTAGGTGCCATGAAAATGGCGGTCATTACAACCTACCCCCCTTACAAAATTTTCGTCCTCGAAAATTAGAATAATTCCGGGAAGTCTCTTCTCATGTCTTCTTCCCATTCTCATGTGGCTTCCTCAACACTATGATTCTGCCACAACACTTTTACTAGCGGTATACTTCATTCCTAAGTACTTTCTCCTTTCTAACTAAGATCTACACGAGTCTCTCCTCGTACGTCGGATCAGCGTATACTACAACGGATTCTTGGCTAAGAACATGGGAGCTGTTTGGCACGTACTTCTTTAACATCAAAACGTGAAAGACATTGTGCACTGTAACTAACTCGGGAGGAAGTGCTAGTCTATAAGCCACCTTCCCGACTTTCTCTATTATCTCAAGGGTCCTATGTACCTAGGACTGAGCTTTCTTTTATTTTCAATGCGCATCACCCCTTTCATGGGTGCCGCCTTGAAAAAGACCGAATCTCCTACTTGAAACTTGAGGGGTCTACGGCGCTTATCGTCAAAATTCTTCGGTCGACTGTGCGCTGTATCTAACGTTTCTCGTATCAACTTCACGTCTGACATGGTATTCTTGATGATGTCCGAGCTAACTACTCGTTTCTCTCCAAACTCGTACTAATGAGCCAGAGATCTGCATTTCTTTCCACAGAGTGTCTCGTACGGTGCCATTCCTATCGAGGAATGATAGTTGCTGTTGTACGAGAACTCGCTCAATGGTAGCTTCTGATATCAATTTCCTTTGAAGTCTAGGACGCAGGTCTCAACATGTCCTCTAACATCTGTATGGTCCTCTCAGACTAACTGTCGGTCTGAGGATGAAATGCTATGCTGAACTCTCACTTGGACCGTAATGCGGCTTGAACACCTCGCCAAAATCTGGAGGTAAAGCGTCCACTACGATCTGAGACGATCGACTCTGGTATTCCGTGCCATTTCACGAACTGTGCCGCATAGATTTCTACTGGTCGTTCCACCGAGTAGCTAACTTTCATTGCTAAAAATCTAACTGATTTCATCAGTTTTTCTACAATCACCCAGATTGCATCATTATCGTTTGACGTCTTCGGCAATCCGATTACGAAATTCATCGTAATCTGGACCCATTTCCACTCGGGTAACTTAATTTCCTACGATTATCCTGCTGAGCGCTGGTGATCTACCTTAACCTTCTGGCACGTAAGGCAGCTGGCGACGAACTCGACAATGTCATTCTTCATTTCAGGCCACCAAAAACTTTCCTTCAGGTACTTGTACATCTTATTCGCTATCGGATGTACGGAATATGACGTCTCGTAAGGTTCCAAAAGGATTCGCTTCTTGAGTTCTTCATCTTTTAGAACACATACTCTATCACTGTAGTAGAGTATGTCGTCCTTAAGGATCTTAAACTCTGAACCCTTGTCCTCTATAGCTTCCTTTTTGGACTTGAGCAGGGACAAATCAAAATCTTGACCGATCTTGATCTCTTCTTGGAGCGTCGATTGGAGGGTCATGTTAGACAATCCCCCTATCAAAATCTTGATCTTGCTGTCGCATAACTCCTTTGTAGCGCTCTTGACAAGGCACTAATAGCCATAGGCATAGTAATATGCTTCTGACTCTACGCATTGACCACTTTATTGGCTTTCCCTGGATGGTATAGGATCTCACGGTCGTAATCCTTACCAACTCTAGCCATCTACGCTGCCTCATGTTGAGCTCTTTCTGCGTGAAGATACATTTGAGACTCTAGTGGTCGATGTAAATCTCGCACGTGACTCTGTACAGGTAGTGCCTCCATGCTTTTATCGTAAAAACTATCGCTACTAGCTCCAGATCACGCGTTGGGTAGCTCTTCTCAAGGTTTTTGAGTTGTCGTGAAGCATACGCGACTACTCTACCACTCTGCATCAATACAGTTTCCAACTTGGTTTTAGATGCGGCGCTTAAATCACAAAGCTTCCTTGACCAACCCTTGAAATGGTCAGCATTGGAGTGCTTATGAGTCTTCATTTCAGCTCTTGAAAGCTTTCCTTGCACTTGTCGATTCACTTATATCTCTTTCCCTTCTTGGTGAGCGCTGTGAGCGAAGCAGCTAACTTTGAGTAGCCTTCGACTAAGTGTAGGTAACATCCTGTTAGTTTAAAGAAACTGTGAATTCCCGTTACGTTCCTCTGCGCTGGCCACGCGCTAACTGCATCAATTTTCATCGGGTCCACAGATACTCCTTCCTTGGGGTCTACGTGACCTAGAAAATGGATCTTCTCCAGTCAAAACTCGTACTTGGAGAACTTGGTGTATAACTGATGGTCCTGTTGCATGCGCAAAATGATAATTAAGTGCTCTTCGTACTCTTCCTTCGTCTTAGAGTGTATAAGTATGTCATCGATGAACACAATGACAAACTTATCCAAATAGTCCTTGAACATGCGGTTCATCCGGTTCATGAAAGTTGCTGGTGCGTTCGTCAATCTGAGCGACACGAACAGAAACTCATAATGTCCGTACCGCGTTTGAAAGGCTGTTTTGGGTACATCTTCTTTCCTAATTCGTAGTTGATGGTACCCTAAACGTAGATCGATCTTCGAGGACATTGCAGCATCTCGGAGCTGATCAAATAGATCGTCAACTCGCGGCAACAGATGCTTATTCTTAATCGTAATCCTGTTCAACTCTCTGTAGTCGATGCACATTCTCAGTGGTCCATCTTTCTTCTTCACGAATGGTATGGGTGCTCTCCAGGGTGAATAGCTCTATCGCATGAATCCCTTATCTATTTAGTCCTTTAGCTGGGCTTGGAGCTCCTTTAGCTCTATAGGGCCTATTCTGTAGGGGGCCTCAAAGATGGGGCTGATTCTAGTAGACGTTCAGTCTCGAACGAGATCCTGCGCTCTGGTTGGAGTCCTGCAAGATCTTCTAGAAATATCTCCATGAATTCCCTGACTATCGGTACGTTGTCGGGTCCTATCTCTATTCCTTGAGTCTTATCTGCTACGTATACTAGGAAGTCCGTGCATCCACTGGATTGTATCTCGCGAGCCTTCACTGCTGATATCATCGTCTTTGGTTGCTCTGGCGACAAACCCTTGTAGATGAACTTTTCACATCCGATTGGTTCGAAAATGATTTTTCGCCTTCAACAGTTTATGACAACGTTGTGTCCTAAGCTTTTTTTTTTTTGGCATAGTGGCCTTTCTTGCCACAGATGAAACAACCACTTACTCCTTGCTTACATTCTCCTGAGTGCCTCTTTCCGCATTTCGTGCACGTCGAGTTGGCTATCATTTCCTTCCTGGTCGTTTCTCTTCTGGGGGAAATTCTCCTGTGAATCTTGATTGCCTTAATTCCCCTTTTCTCTTGTTGTTATTATGGGAATGCCTACTATTCTGGCCGGTTCCCACATTCTGTCCTCTGTGTTGTAACTCGGGGTTTTACTTCCCCTGAGCCTGCTCAGCTTGCGTTTTCTCCTCCTTTCGTGCCTTAAAATTCTGCGCCTTTCGCTCCTTATCCTGAGCCGACTAGTACTCAGCTCAGATAGTCTTGCTGACACATTCTGCTAGTGTCGCTGGTCCGTGCCCTCCGCTACAGACCTAAACTGTGATTTCCATTCTGAACATCTTCAGCATTCGTCTGACTCTCTCCTTTTGGTCGGTACCAAATCTGGACAAAGTTGAGCCAACTGCTCAAACTTCTTGACTGCCTCCATAACAGTTATACTACCTTGGTGCAGGTTGTCGAACTCGTCCTACTGCGCTACTAGTGCTTCCTCGTTGAAGTACATCTCCTTGAATTCCTCAATGAAATCGCTCCAGCTCATCTCTCTGATGTTCCTCTTAATGGTTACCATCTTCCACCACTAACGCGCCTCATTGCGCAGGGTGAAGGGTGCGTACATCACTTTCTCTCTCTCTATCTATTAACCCTATAAAATCCAAGATTACTTGGATATTCGTTAGCCAATCATCGGCCTCTATAGGGTTGGTGATTCCTACGAATTCTAACGCTTTCATGCGTCGGAATCTCTCATACAAGTCGCCTTCCCTAGGGATTGGCAGAAAATAATTGCTGCTACGAAAGCAGCCATTACTATGGGTGCTAGTGCTTCCTGAGCTGAAGGAGCTGCTTGTTCCCTTAGAGTTTCTGGGGCTGCTAGAGCCTCCTGTGCTAGCATCTTTACTGACTGTGGTGCCTGGGGTTGCTGGCCCAGCTGTTCCCTAAGCTGGTTTAGCTCCGGTTGCTAGTTCTCCATCATCTCTCGCATGGCTGCAATCTGTGCTATCAACTCATCCTCTCGGGATGCTGGGTTTAACTAAGCTCTCGTTCTTGCCATGTTTTCCTATGTAACCCTATCGTACAACGGGAAAGGAAAAAATATAAGTCTCTTAAATTCTATACTTGGGACTCGTATCACATATCATTTTCTTTCTTACTTAACAATCTTACTTAAACATTATGGATATAAATATACACACTATATCCATCTTTCTTTCTCTCATACTGTGATGTTCAATACAATTACCGCATTGTATTGGGACATCGTCTGAGTGCTAGGATTCGTCCTGCACTTTCTGTCATATCATACTCACACTGTGGAAAAAAATTATATCTGGCCCCTAGGGCAAAGCTTTACTACTTATCTCATAATATATTTCACATAATATATATACATATATTCAAGATTCTAGTTCAGTGGGAGTGACACACACTTCCCCTATACGATCCCAACAAGTACATTGTGCTACAACTGACGGGGGAGAGCTGCTGCTTCCCTCTATATATTTTCATAACTAACATTCCCGCAGAAGGGTTACTGCTATTGGAAGGACAATCCTGATTCAGTATCAGGCATCTCCTCATCATCACTATCGCTGAGTGAGTACTCCTCTGGGTTTTCCTCTTCTTCTCAGTCGAAACTGATCTCGTCATCGCTGGCTATGATGACTTGGGGTTCGTACATCCCCATCTATTCGTCATTACTAAAGCAGTTGGGGATCTCCTCTCCCTCATCGTCGGGATGGGCATCGGAAAGAGTCTTGTCATCTTCCTCTTCCATGGGGTGTTCGGGAGACATACGGGCTGGTTCGGGGTTCTCCATTGGCTCCCTATTGCCCTCGTGTACTTCTGGCTGGTGCTCGGCCATGAACTCTTCATCGGCCAGTTGGGGTGCTGGTCCTACCGGGTCACCCTCCATAATGGCGGCTGCTATAATGCCTTGGGCTTGTGCAGGGTTCCCGGGGTTGAGCACTTTTCTCTCGGCGTTCACTATCTCCTTAATAAGGCTTGCTAGTCCTATTTGATCGCTCTTCTAATTCTGTTTGGCAAGGTCTCTTTCTCTCTTTGAGTCTTCTTCTGTCTTGATCCACTTTTGTCTCGGCATGTATTGTAGAAGTCCATTTCGGTTCCTTGTAGCGAACAGCATACGTTAGAACTATATCGCCGGACATCAGCTGCAGTCTTTCAGTCCGATGAACAAATTCTCGTATATCCATAACTCTAGAGAACTTAGGCGGTTTCACTCCCTGCTTGCCCATAGAGAAAAACTGGGGCTGATGCTGGACTGCTCTCAGAGATTGGCTCGATCATGGTATGGCGAAACTCGACACAGTTAAGAGCTCATCCTGGTCATAAGGATCCCGATACACACGAGAGTATCTTCCTGAGAGATATCAACAGCCAACAGGACTCAGTTATCCTGGTCAATGGTGTACAATCAGGGAATCACTTTGATAACATGAAACTAGTCCTGACATTCTCATAGAGTGCAGGAGTACTGTTTGCCACTCGAAACTTGGTGGACGACTAGCCCTGAAGATCGGTACAACTCGAGCAGCAATCCATGTTCTTTCTCTGAGCAGTTTTCTAACACTGCACGGTCGTGATTTTTCGTATAATGATCTCAGCATCTTTTCATCTTATCCTCGCCATCATAGATTTCGTCGTTTCATTACTATAAAATGTTATCTTCAATAGATAAACATTTACCGACAAAAAATAAAACTAACTTACTTGGACAGATGAGGCAGGCATGCGGCGATGTGAGGTAGGATGGCAGGAAACCGCTCTGATACCAACTGTGACGCCCCGTGCCCTCAGCGGCCCGGACCGTCACTGTAAACTCTATTACTTGCTTCTTTAAAAACGATAATTAAACTTGCTGAATTTAAGACTATAAATTTAGAGGGATTTTTTTTTTTTTTTTATATACACGTACGTATTTACTATTCACGTACGCATACTATTAAAATGCGGAATTTGAAAAACATAAGGATTTCAATTATACATACATAATTATATACATGTTTATCTGATTACTATTCACCAGATACTATTTAAATATACTACTCGTACATATACTGTTTACTGTTCCAAAATACCATTTAACCTTTACTATTCAAAATACTATTTAACTGTCACCATTCAAAATATTATTTACTCATACTGTGCGGAAGAATACTCGCGGTGTATCCATAACCTCATCCTCACATCCACCTCCGCCACCATCATCGTCCCTTGATGTTTATGCTATAGGATGCTTACCTACAGCATGAACACACTCCGTGAGCTTTACGCCCAGTAAGTACAACATGTTAACCGCAAAACATGTTTAAAACATAGCACATACGTAAAATCATAGGCATGACATATATCACTTAATAAATCATATATCATATAAGCATATCACATATCAGCTCACATATCATGTCATCACATAACATGTCATAACACTGAATATAAAACTTCACATACTTTATGCATGACAGAAGCATCGTGTACTGTATGCACTCTACTGAAAAAGAAAGCATAGCGAACTATAACTAATGCATGATCCGGTTATGTTCATTTATGCTTCAAACTTTTCTTTTCTTTTCTTGTCTATTTAGGGCCCATGTGTCAGTACCGTGTGCGCGCAGACCAACGGTAACGCCCGAGGTCAACTAATGCCGAAGAGCCATCAATTGATGCTCAACTTGTGGCCTGAACTTTCTTTAACTGGAAACCCCTTCGACTGAAGGAGCCGGTACGACACACCTATTTATTTCCATCTTGTTTAACTGTTCTAGCCATACGCTTCTCTAAGCTGTCCCCAATCCTACGCGGTAGGGATCTATGACTTCTATCTTGTTCTTTCATCAATCTACTCGATTGTGAAGCTATGTGCTCTTATGTATGCTGTGCAGCATCGTGTGTAAGATACATACTTAAAATACTGGAAAAGCATCATTTTAAATTCATTTTATCCATGCTGTAGGCGGAGTTGTACTTACCTGTCAGCAGACAGTTTATACTCTCGCCTTCGTCACAATACAGGTACCTCCCTGTAATCATAATGCATTTACATTAACATTCACTCTTAGGTCACCGTGGTCATTAGTGACTAATAAAAATTCTCGTTATGTGGTACCGATCCTTGTCGGTACTAATTGCCCTCTTCTTAAGAATTTGATATCTAATATTTTTAATCGTGCTTGATTAATTTGTCTACTTGACAAATTAATCACTGTCTCTCACTATCCCATTCCGACTTGGTCCTTGACTGGCTAACCAACCAGTCAACTGACTGAATACCTCTCGTATGACCATTTAGCCTGTCGGGTTACCATTACCGATGTAATCGCCCCAAATTTTATACTTCGACCGCACCCGTCCCTCGGGTGGTACTATTCTGACATAGGGGTCGTTTTCTTACATTACGAAATTTCTAATGGGGCGGTTCACTAATCCTCACAACGTCCGTCCTTCTTTCCCGGACCTAGGTCATCGAGGGAGCTCGGGTTTCCATCCCGATCACATTTTCAGCCCTCGTTTCCTAAAATACCCCTTTGTGCCGTTTTAGAAATTTCGGCAGCATTTCCGCTTAATTTTTAGGTTTCCGGCGTTTAGGAAACGCCTCAAAACCATCTAACCTATTCTAACCTGCCACGTACTAAACCAGAGGCCTAATTTTTACGTAAAAGCTCCGCATTTTACGTAAAAATATTCACATTTTCTCACATTCTCTTTTTCGATATTTCACCCTTTTTTTCTTACAATTCCTCAAGTCATTAAACCATAATTAATACATAATTATTTCCAATATTAAATTGAGGAATAAATAGATCAACACTACTACCAAAATCGTTCCCGTCGGCGGTCGGACGAACCGTTCGGTCTCGACCGTGCAATCTTTGAATCGTCGTTCTTCACTTTTGAAACTCCAGTTTGCAAATCCGATGCCGCGGATGTGTCCGGAACGTCGAAAATAGGCCAACGGGCCATTCTTCAATTTTCGGTCTCCGGATCGCCGTTGACCGGCGTTGACCGCCGTTGACCGGCGTTGACGGGCGTTGACCACGGCGGCGATGGAAGTGGCGACCACCATCTTGAAGAGCTCGACGAGAGGAACCCATTGGTGGTGTCAATTTCACGAATCGAGGCTCCTATCACCGGAAATCGGCTCTCGAAAAGTCGGCGACGGCGGCGGCGTTGGATCTTCATTTTTCCGGCGTTGTTGCCCAAAATTGATTTGGGGCTTTTGATCTACGTGTTGTTCTGAGCATTTTGACACCGACCTTGCAACTCAACTCCGCCGGAATAGCGAGATCCGACGGCGGCGATGGCGACGGCGACGGCGAACCTGGGGCGGCGCGATTCGGCGGCTGTTGACGTGAAATGAAGCCTGGGTTTTGTTCTACTCTTCACCACGAATCCATTGGGACCGGAATCGTGGCATTTGGACGTCGGACGGTGGAGATACGGCGGTTTGAAAAATTCGGCCACCGGCGGCTTTGGGCGGCGCGTGCGGCGTGCTCCGGCATCGGTTCGGTCGACTCGGCCCACCGTTGGAATCAGCTCGTCGAGAGCTTTCCAATGGTGCCGGCGGTGTCAAAAACGGAGGCCGGATTCGATAGTTGGTCACTGTTCATCTTCGTGTGGTATGGGAGGGAGAAAATGTGATTTGGAAAAATATGGGGGCTATTTTTCTATAATCCCCAAAATTTCCTCCTTTATACTAATTTTTTTGAAAAATTTTAAGATAGGCTATACTGACTAATTTGGGCGTGCTGAACCCAAATATATCAGTTTTATCTTCATCCGAGGTCGTCTCGACCAGTTTCCCGATACTGTATGGTTCCCGGTCAAAAATTACTTTTTGTGCTCAAATGACTAATTTGAGCATTCTGATTCCAAATATATCAGTTTTATATCAAGAAGAGGTCATCTTGATCAATTTCTTGATACTGTGGTTAGGCCTACACTGTGTTGACACTGTGCACGCATAACGAGGCATTTTCGCGTGAAATTTCAAACACAGTCTCTCTTGACTAATTTGGACGTGCTGATTTCAAATTTATCAGTTTTACGTCCATCTGAGGTCTTCTGGACCAGTTTTCGGGATCTGCATGATCCCGTCTCGAAAAACGTGTCAGGTGCCCGATTGACTAATTTGGGCGTCCTGAGTCTAAATATATCAGTTTCGGGGCGAGAAAAGGTCGTCTTGACCCTCATCCCGATACTGCGTATCCCTTAAACAAAATCTACATTTTATGCTCAATTGACCAGATTGAGCCTGCTGACTATTAATATATCAGTTTTATGCCAGATTAAGGCCGTCTTGGCCACTAACCTGACACTGCGTTTCTCACTACTCACTATTCACTATTCACTAATCACTATTCACTATCTGACTGACTAATCTGAGCGTTCTGACTTTGATTTTGTCAGTCTATGGGCGAGAAGAGGTCATCTAGACCACTTTTCTCGATACTGTACATCTATTCGGGCAATTATCACTGCTGCGCTCAGATGACCAGTCTGAGCGTACTTATGACTAGCTCATCAGTTCTGTATCATGAAATGGTCGTCTAGACCGGTTTCTTGATATTGCGTGTCTCAACGCATACTCACATAATAGGGTGGACCGATTTCACTGTCGATTACTCCTTTCACTGCATGAATAGTAATTAAACGTTACTATTCCTGTTTAATTCATTCAACTGAAAAGCACACTGTGCTTATTAACTTAATTACATCATTACATAGTAATTAAGTTTCATAATTCATGAGAGTCATTACAGTGGCTCTCGGCTCATTACACAGCCTTCTACACAGACTCTTACACGTGCGTGTGCAACGCAACACGGGCGTGTACATTTCAGACACGAGCATGTACTAGTTGAGACTACTCAACACGGCCATGTCTTTGAAACACATTCATCTATCTGAGCGGTACACAGCCTCTTACACGGTCGTGTACTTGACCATGTTTCTTAAATTTGCTAAAGGACATTAAATTATGTCCATTTTATTCCTTAATGACTTATTACATGGTAAGTAGGTGCCATGAAAATGGCGGTCATTACATAAGGTGCCATGCCTATAGAAGCTTGGTAACTATTATTGTACAAGAATTCAATCAATGGTAGCTTCTCGTTCCAATTTCCCGTAAAATCTATAACACAAGCTCGAAGCATGTCCTCTAACGTCTGGATTGTCCGCTCCGACTGTCCGTCTGTTTGCGGATGAAAAGCTGTACTGAGTCTCAATTCAGTATCCATGGCCTCTTGCACACACTTCCAGAAATTCGAAGTGAACCGTGCATCTCGATCTGATACAATGGATTTTGGTACTCCATGTAGTCTGACGACATGAGCTATGTACAGCTGAGCAAACTTTTCCAGTGAAAAAGTCATCTTGACAGCTATAAACCGTGCCGTCTTGGTCAGTCTGTCCACAATAACCCAAATGGCATCGTAACCTTCTCAGGTTTTTGGGAGTCCCACTATAAAATCCATCGTAATGTGTTCCCATTTCCATTCAGGATTCTCTAACGGTTCCAATCTTCCCGCTGGATGTTTATGTTCCGCTTTGATTCTCTGACAGGTCATGCATCTGCTCACGAATTTCGCTATATCGTTCTTCATCCCTTTCCACCAGAACTGTAATTTCAAGTCCTGATACATCTTGCTAGCTCCGGGATGAACCGAATAGGGTGTCTCATGAGCTTCTGACATGATCCGTCTTCTAAGTTCTTCATCAGCTGGAACATTTATCCTTCCTTGATAAAGGATCATTCCATCCTTGGAAATTCCTTCTTGAGAACTTGTCATTGTTGGATCTCGCCTCTGAGCTTCCTTTATATCCTCAAATAGCGATGATTCCACTTGGAGTGCAGCTAATCTTCCAGATATCAGCTCCAAGTTCAAAGAATTTATTTCTTGTTGCAATGGCTTCGGAAGCCTGTTTATTGGTAGCTGGTGCGATATGGTAGACTTTCTACTTAAAGCATCCGCTACACGGTTGGCCTTCCCTGGATGGTATAGGATTTCACAATCATAATCCTTCACCAGTTCCAACCATCTTCTTTGCCGCATTTTGAGCTCTTTTTGCGTGAAGAAATACTTCAGGCTTTGGTGATCAGTGAAAATCTGACATTGAGCTCCATAAAGATAGTGTCGCCAAATTTTAAGTGCGAAAACTACTGCAGCAAGTTCAAGGTCATGCGTAGGATAATTCCTTTCATGCTCCGTTAATTGACGGGAAGCATAAGCAATCACCTTGCCGTCTTGCATCAGGACTGCTCCCAATCCTATTTTAGATGCATCACTGTAGATCACAAACTTCTCCCTTTCAGTGGGAAGCGTAAGGATTGGTGCGCTTGTCAGTCGCCTCTTTAACTCCTAGAAGCTTCTTTCGCATTCCGTAGTCCACTCGTACTTCCTTTCCTTGCGTGTAAGAGCAGTAAGAGGTGCAGCTAATCACGCGAATCCCTCTACAAATCGCCGATAATAACCAGCTAACCCCAAGAAACTGTGTATTTCCGTCACACTCTTGGGTGCAGGCCACTGGTTAATTGCCTCTACCTTTATCGGATCTACAGCAATACCTTCCTGGGATACAACATGTCCGAGGAATGGTACTCTGTCCAGCCAAAACTCGCATTTTGAGAATTTGGCATACAGTTGATGCTTCCTTATCGTATTCAGCACGATCCTCAGATGCTTCTTGTGTTCCTCATGAGTCTTCGAGTATATAAGAATGTCATCAATGAATACAATGAAAAACTTATCCAGATACTCTTTAAAAATTCTGTTCATCAAATCCATGAACGCTGCCGGCGCATTTGTCAATCCGAATGGCATCACAAGGAACTCGTAGTGCCCATAACGAGTCCTAAACGCCGTCTTAGGAATATCACTCTCTTTGATTCTCAGCTGGTGATATCCTGATCGTAAGTCGATTTTGGAAAATACCGCTGCGCCTTTTAACTGGTCGAATAGGTCATCAATTCTAGGTAACGGATACCTATTTTTTATCGTAACCTTATTCAACTCCCGGTAATCAATGCACAGTCAGAATGTTCCATCCTTTTTCTTAACGAATAACACAGGTGCACCCCATGGAGAAAAACTCGGCTTGATGAATCCTTTATGCAAAAGCTCCTTTAATTGTACCTGCAGCTCCTTTAACTCCACTAGAGCCATGCGGTATGGTGCTTTGGAAATAGGTGCTGTTCCAGGCATCAACTCAATTTCGAACGAGATTTCTCTCTCTGGAGGTATCCCTGGTAACTCTTCTGGAAATACGTAAAGAAACTCATTAACAACCGGAACATCTTTAGCTTGAAGCTTCTGTTCCTCTGCAGTATCCACCACATATGCCAGATATCCCATGCAACCACTGGCTATCAGCTTGCTTGGTCTCAGCGAACTGATCATCATCTTCCCGGGTTTTCGAGAAGTATCAACATACTCGAAACTCTCTTCTTCCCCGGGTTGGAATACTATCTTTCGATTTCGGCAGTCGATCGTAGCTTGGTATTTCCCTAGGAAATCCATGCCTAGAATCACATCGTAATCCACGATCTTCATCACGATCAACTCCGTATATAGTTCCCTATTTGCCACATATACTAGTACATAAGGTAACCAGTACTTGGACAACAAAACTTCCCCAGAGGGTAGAGCTGTCCTAAATACCCTTCCCATATTGTCCTTAGGAAGTCCTATCTTGTCAGCAAATGCATAGGAAACAAAAGAATGCATAGCACCGGAATCGAATAGTACAGAGGCTACATGACTAGTGACAGGAAGCTGACCTGTCACCACGTTTGATGTTCCTGCCTCTGCATCCTCTTTGCTGTAGGCCATCACACGAGCATCGGCACGTGGCACACGCTCCTGGCGTTGCGGCCTTACTGGTGACTCTTCAACTCTGGCCTGAAGGGAATGAGCTTGTGGGCGTGTCTGGTGTTGTTGGGAAGTGCCTTGTCTACCCTGCCTATTTGGACAGTTACTGGCATAATGGCCTTCCTTTCCACATTCATAGCAAACAAGTGGCCCAAATCTGCATTGCCCAGAATGTCTCTTCTAGCATGTAGGACAATTTTGCACGTTGGATTCTGCATTACCAGCTGTTCTTCGCTGCTGGTTTCGACTATTTCCCTGGCGATTCCCAGAAAAATTCCCTTTTCTCTTATTTTGCTGGGATCCTTGATTGTTGCCCTGGCTTGGTTTCGCATTCTGACTAGGCTTGCTCGATTGACCAACTTGCGTAGACTTCGCCAAAGCCCTCTCCTTCTTCTTTGCCTCCCAGTGTTTCTCTCTTTCCTCTTTCTGTCGGGCTACATGAAACTCAGCCCTGATGGCCCGGCTCACACAATCGGCTACAGAAGTAGGTGGCACTTGTCCAGTATCTACCAATGCAGCAATTTCCGGCCTGAACATCCTGATCATTTTCTGTATCTTTTCCCTCTCAGTAGGGACCACATAAGGACATAGACGGGATAACTGGTCGAACTTTCGACAGACTTCGCTTACCGACATGTTTCCTTGAGTCAATTCTGAGAACTCTTTTTGTTGTTGTCTCAGAGATGCAGGGTCGTAATATTTCTGGTTAAATTCTTCCAGAAATTCTGCCCAACTCATGGTAGACACATCTCTTCTCATTCGTACAGTGTCCCACCAAAAACGAGCATCTTTTCTCAGCATAAAATACGCACAGGCAATCTTCTCCAGGTCGGTTAGGTTCATGAACTCCATAATCACTTGTAATGACGACAACCAGTCTTCAGTCTCTAAGGGATTTGTAGACCCTTCAAATTCTGGCGGCCTCATACGCCTGAATCTTTCATAGAGGGGTTCTAAATTCAATACTGGTTGAGGTTCAGGAGCTATCTCATGTACCGCAGCTGGAGGGATAACCGGATCTACCTCAGCTTCCTGTTCTACTTGGGTACCCTCAGAGCCTTGTCTCTGTTCTAGCTCCTCTACCCGTCATCTCAGATTTGCATTTTCTTGCATCTGAGCTTCTAGTAGGGCTTGTATCTGATCCAGTCTCTCCATAACATTAGGACGTCGCTCTCGTCCTTCTGGTTGATTACGCAATTCCACCATTTTACCTATTGTCCTATTATGGCACAATAATTCACCATTAGCTTTTCCATAACCATATTCGTAAAATCATATCAATTCATGAAATTTAGGGTACTGTAAAGCCACATCATTGTAACACATCATCGTATAACATATAATCATTTTGATATTTCATTCATAGCAAAACATTTATATGTCATACATAACCATCACCAGTCATATATACATCGGCCTTTTTATACATCTTGGCCACAAGTTTATACAAAAGAGCTTTTCTCTAAGCTACTTATGCACATGTATGCTTCTACTGATCACGCATCCCCTGTGTCTGGGACTAGAGGATATTCTTCTGGATCCTCATCGTCACCGGTATCATCTGAATCGTCACCGCCCCTAGGCAACGCTCCTTGTCCTGAGTCATCACCTCTTCGTGGTCTAGACGGTTTAGCCTCATGATCATTCATCATTCTTCTCGGTCCGAAGATGCGTGCAAGCATCTCATCTTGACCCAGTGTCTCTCGTCGACTCTGCGTCAGATGCTCGATCAGAATCTCTCTCTCAATCGTCCTGATCGTCACCACGAACTCTTAGAGCGTCGGAGGAACGGCTTGATTACCCTCTGTCTCAACTCCAAGGGTAAACCTTTCCAGAACAGCTCGCAACAGTTTGCTTCAGTGAGGTTGGGCAACGGACATCTTCTCCTGATGGTCTCCTCAAATCGTGCCGCATAAGACATCACTGTCTCACCAGACAGCATGACCATCTTTTCTGTCTGGAGAATGTAGTCCCTGACCTCATCAAATCCGAGATACGCAGGTGTATCAGCCTCTCGTCTCTCTGGAGGTGCTGGAGCAGGTGTTGGATCCCTAGGCGGAAACTGATCAGCCAATCGCTGACAGAACTCAGCCCAACTGAATCCTAATAAAATCTCCTGGTCGCAATACTGCCAGAACACTCGAGCATCTCCCTGAAACATACTGACGGCCAGCTGGATCCACATATCTCGATCGATGTCGCATATCACCATAATCCTCTCGATGGCATTAAGCCAGTCCTTCGTCTCCATCGATTGTCGTCCACCATCAAATATCGGGGGACTGCTAGCTCGAAATGCCTGTACTGCCCGAGCCGAAACTCTCAATCCAATATGTTGGCGTCCACCACCAACTGGAATGTCCACTACTACCGGTGGATGAACTATCGGTCGTGGCTGTACAATATCTACTGGCACTGGCACTGATGCTGGTATTGGTACCAGAGGTCTCTCGGGCACCAGGGGTCTGCTTACCGGTCGTTGGGACATAGACGGCCTCACAATAGACCTCGTCCATACCCGTAATACTCCTCTCGGTCGAGGTAGCGGTGGTCTCACATATGGAGGTCTGGTCATCTTGCTACCTATAACATAATTATTTTCATATAAGAAAATAATTAATTGAACTTAAGTAAACTACTTACTTGGATAGCGGTACAGGATGCGCGAAGTGTCAAATCGGGATATGGTCACACTGCTCTGATATACCAACTATGACAGCCGTTGGTATTCTAACTAATCAACCGTAATTCCGCTCTGATACCAACTGTGGTGGCAGTTGGTATTCAAAACCAAATCAGTCGCAAACCTTGCTCTGATACCAACTGTGACAGCAGTTGGTATTATAAACTAAACCAATCTCAGACCTTGCTCTGATACCAACTGTGGCAGCAGTTGGTATTCTAGACTCACCAACCGTAAATGTTGCTCTGGTGCCCGAAGCACAATTAACCATGTGTCCCATTCTTATAGTGCCCGTAGCACAATACGTCTCTCTCTCTATTCTATAATAGTGCCCGTAGCACATATGTACCTAACTTATAGTTAGTACATCAAAGTTAGCAACAGTAATGCTATATGTTGCAGACAGGTAAATGTCTGAACTTACCTTATCAGCCTCTTTCCTTTTTCCCTCTTGGATCTTGAATCGCCTTCCTTGTAGGTCGATTTTGGGATCCTACAGACAAAACCTTGTCTGTTAATTTCATTTCCATTTATAGCTTTTATTTTTCATTTAAAAGCTTAAATAAAACCTATTTATAACTTTTTAGGCTTTATTTATCATTTTCACCATTTTCCCCAACTTTTACAAAATTACGATTTTGCCCCTGTATTTTGGCAAAATTACGATTTTGCCCCTATATTTTGGCAAAATTACAATTTTGCCCCTGACGGAAATTTTCCCGATCCAGACTGCATTTTTGGCTCTCAGGAACATTTCTGACTCTTTTGTAATCATTACCGGGTTCATTTCTATTTTATCTCCATTTTTCACTTTCCCGACCCTCGGGAAGCACTATTCCGACCCTTACGTCGGTTTAGCGATTTTCTATCGTTTCAGAGCCTCAAATGGACGTTTCACTAGTATTTAAAACATTCATCTAAACATTCCCGACCTAGGTCTCCGAGGCTCGGGTTTTCCGTTCCCGACTCGGACCTTTATTTTATTTCCAAAAACGCCCCCCCTCGGGGTCGGTTTTTCAATTTCGCTCGCGTTTTAAATTTTAAAGGGGATGGGTTACTATTCACGAACCACCCCTTAGGTTTCCCTCATTCAATTTTCCGTTAGGGACTCGGGTTTCCGTCCCGGCCCAAACTTTTATTTTTAATTTCCATTTTACCCCGAATGCCGTTTTCAAAATTTCGGCAGCATTTCGGCATAATTTTAAGGCTTCCGGCGTTAGGTACGCCTCGAACCGTATGTACCTGCCACGTACTATACCACAAGGCTATTTTTATGTAAAAGTTTTCCAAACTTTTACATAAAAACCCACAAATTTCCAATTTCACATTATCACCCACATTACAACATTTTTTTTTTCACAATTTTACCCCTAATTTGGTTTCGGTTTTCACAACCAAACCGAACCAAAAATTTGTCAAGCTTTCACCACACTTTAGGCCATTCAATGTCATGTTTTTTTTTTTAACACATTTTCAAGCCTATTTTCTTGGCATTTTCAACCAAATTTCCTAGGGTTATAACCCACGGCCTTTGAATGAAAAACATGCCAATTCTTTTTGTTTCATTCTTTCAATTATAAATTCATCTTTTGCATATTAAAATGCATAATTCCAATCAACCAAATACTACATAAATCAAGCAAAATTTTCTTCCTAACCATTAGGAAACCCCACGGCCACCTTATGAAAATGCATACCAAAAATTTTTTTCAAACATTCCACAATGAAATACAAGCTTTATTCTTCACCAAATTAAACTTGGAAGCAAGTTAACAATTAAACCATAAATTTTTCTCATAGATTCCTCAAGGTAACCCACGGATTTACCCTTGAAAAACCAACAAAATTTTGGTTTTTCTTTAAACAAATTACATGGTTTTCTTCCTTATTTCATCCTTAACATAACCCAACATCAATTCAATGGAAAACAACCAAAAATTTTCCATTTTTTTCTCACTATTCACCCACGGATTTTATGAAGAAAACCATGAAAAATTAAGTGCAAAAGGGAATTACCTTGGTCTAATGCTTCCTTTGTCTTCAAGGAGTGTTTTGACACACTTTTTGTGAAGAAATTTTGAAGAAAAAGCTTGGTTTCCCTTGGGTGGCTCACGTACACCATGGAAGAAAAAAACTTAGCAAATTTTTCTTTGTTTTTGGCATGAAACAAAGTCTCGGCCTTTTAGTTAAAATGTTGCCGACTTATGCATAAAGGGAAGCCAATTAATTTGGCTCTAAACCAATGAAAATTTGACATCTTTCAACACCATTTCTTTCCCCATTTTTCAAAAATTAAAAAGGGTAAATTTTGGCCAAATCTTGGCCTTTAGATCAAAAAGTGGATGAATCATGGCCTTTAATTCAACCAACCACCTTATTTCTTTCATTTATTAATCTTGATTTATGATGTCATAAATACTAAAGTGAAAGTTGACTTTGACTTTCACTATTCACATTAATTCGACTACTTTTTGACCGATACCGGTTCGAGCCGAAATTTTCCTGAAATCGTCCCGGCGTGTTCCTGAGGTCTCCTGTGCAGTCGGATCAATTTAATCTGCTTCCATTTGATCAAAATCAATCCCGGAAGTTTACCGTCTTTTATTGCTCCGGTTAGGGTTTTCAATGCCGGTTTTGCACCGTTTTACCCGTTTCAACTCAGTGAATTTTTCCAACACTGAATTCTTACTTGTCAGTATTGTTAGAACATTTTCATATATTCTAAACAATATAAATACATTTATTTCACTCTTTAAATAGAACAAATTGTTATATACATACAATTGTACATTTTCATCCGAGAATTGCCTGAATTTCCCGGTTGTCACAGGGTCGCCGTTGACCGGTGTTGACTGCCGTTGACCGGCGTTGACCACGGCGGCGATGGGAGTGGCGACCACCATCTTGAAGAGCTCGACGAGAGGAACCCATTGGTGGTGTCAATTTCACCAATCGAGGCTCCTATCACTGGAAATCGGCCCTCGAAAAGTCGGCGACGACGACGGTGTTGGATCTTCATTTTCTGACGTTGTTGCCCAAAATTGATTTGGGGCTTTTGATCTACGTGTTGTTCTGAGCATTTTGACACCGACCTTGCAACTCAACTCCGCCGGAATAGCGATATTCGACGGCGGCGATGGCGACGGCGACGGCGACGACAAACCTTGGGCGGCGCGATCCGGTGGCTGTTGACGTGAAATGAAGCCTGGGTTTTGTTTTACTCTTCACCACGAATCCATTGGGACCAGAATCGTGGCATTTGAACGTCGGACGGCGGAGATGCGGCGGTTTGAAAAATTCGGCCACCGGCGGCTTTGGGCGGCGCGTGCGGCGTGCTCTGGCGTCGGTTCGGTCAACTAGGCCACCGTTGGAATCAACTCGTCGAGAGCTTACCAATGGTGCCGGCGGTGTCGAAAACGGAGGCCGGATTCGATGGTCGGTCACTGTTCATCATCGTGTGGTGTGGGGAGAAAAAGATAGGAAAAAAAAATAATGGGGGCCCTTTTTACAAAATCTAAAAATTTCGACCCCCTTTATACTAATTTTTTTGAAAAATTTTAATATAGGCTATACTAACTAATTTGGGCGTGCTGAACCCAAATATATCAGTTTTATCTTCATCCGAGGTCGTCTCGACCAGTTTCCCGATATTGCATGGTTCCTGGTCAAAAATTACTTTTTGTGCTCAAATGACTAATTTGAGCATTCTGATTCCAAATATATCAGTTTTATATCAAGAAAAGGTCATCTTGACCAATTTCTTGATACTGTGGTTAGGCCTACACTGTGTTGACACTGTGCGCGCATAACGAGGCGTTTTCGCGTGAAATTTCAAACACTGTCTCTCTTGACTAATTTGGACGTGCTGATTTCAAATTTATCAGTTTTACGTCCATCTGAGGTCTTCTAGACCAGTTTTCGAGATCTGTATGATCTCATCTCGAAAAACGTGTCAGGTGCCCGATTGACTAATTTGGGCATCCTGAGTCTAAATATATCAGTTTCGGGGTGAGAAAAGGTCGTCTTGACCCTCAACCGATACTGCGTATCTTTTAAACAAAATCTACATTTTGTACTCAATTGACTAGATTGAGCCTGCTGACTATTAATATATCAGTTTTATGTCAGATTAAGGTCGTCTTGGCCACTAACCTGACACTGCGTATCACACTGTTCACTAATCACTATTCACTATCTGACTGACTAATCTGAGCGTTCTGACTCCGATTTTGTCAGTCTCTGGGCGAGAAGAGGTCATCTAGACCACTTTTCTCCATACTGTACATCTATTAGGGCAATTATCACTGCTGCGCTCAGATGATCAGTCTGAGCGTACTGATGACTAGCTCATCAGTTCTGTATCATGAAATGGTCGTCTAGACCGGTTTCTTGATATTGCGTGTCTCAACGCATACTCACATAATAGGGTGGACCGATTTCACTGTCGGTTGCCCCTTTCACTGCATGAATAGTAATTAAATGTTACTATTCCCATTTAATTCATTCAACTGAAAAGCACACTGTGTTTATTAACTTAATTACATCATTACATAGTAATTAAGTTTTATAATTCATGAGAGTCATTACAGTGGCTCTCGGATCATTACACAGCCTTCTACACGGACTCTTACACGTGCGTGTGCAACGCAACACGGGCATGTACATTTCAGACACGGGCATGTACTAGTTGAGACTACTCAACACGGCCATGTCTTTGAAATACCTTCATCTATCTGAGTGGTACACGGCCTCCTACACGATCGTGTACTTGACCGTGTTACACTATACGGCCATGTACACTCACACGGCTACTAACAGATACACAGTCCGAATGACACACGGTCACTCACACGACCATGTACCTGACCGTGTTACTTAAATTGTACTAAAAGACATTAAATTATGTCCATTTTATTCCTTAATGACTTATTACATGGTAAGTAGGTGTCATGAAAATGGCAGTCATTACAGTCACTCTATCGTTAGGAACTAATAAACTTATCGTTGTGTGGTACCGATGCCTATCGGTACCCAACTGCTCTACTTTGGGAAATTTGATATCTAATTTTTAATCGTGCTTGATTAATTTGTCTACTTGACAAATTAATCACTGTCTCTCACTATCCCATTCCGACTTGGTCCTTGACTGGCTAACCGACCAGTCAACTGACTGAATACCTCCTGTATGACTATTTAGCCTGTCGGGTTACCGTTACCGATGTAATCGCCCCAAATTTTATACTTAGATCACACCGTCCCTCGGGTGGTACTATTCTGATCTAGGGGTCGTTTTCTTACATTTCGAGATTTCTAATTGGGCGGTTCACTAATCCTGTAAACGTCCGTCCTTCTTTCCTGGACCTAGGTCATCGAGGGGGCTCGGGTTTCCATCCCGATCACATTTTCAGCCCTCGTTTCCTAAAATACCCCTTTGTGCCGTTTTAGAAATTTCGGCAGCATTTCCGCTTAATTTTTGGGTTTCCGGCGTTTAGGAAACGCCTCAAAACCATCTAACCTATTCTAACCTGCCACGTACTAAACCAGAGGCCTAATTTTTACGTAAAAGCTCCGCATTTTACGTAAAAATATTCACATTTCCTCACATTCTCTTTTTCGACATTTCATCCCTTTTTCTTACAATTCCTCAAGTCAGTAAACCATAATTAATACATAATTATTTCTAATAATAAATTGAGGAACCAAGGGATCAAAACCACTACGAAATCGTTCCCATCGGCGGTCGGGTGAACCGTTCGATCTCGATCGCACAATCTTTGAATCATCGTTCTTCACTTTTGAAACTCCGGTTTGCAAATCCGATGCCGCGGATGTGTCCGGAACGTCGAAAATAGGCCAACAGGCCATTCTTCAATTTTCGATCTCCAGGTCGCCGTTGACCGGCGTTGACTGACCGTTGACCGACATTGACCGGTCGTTGACCGGCGTTGACCACGGCGGCGATGGGAGTGGCGACCACCATCTTGAAGAGCTCGACGAGAGGAACCCATTGGTGGTGTCAATTTCACCAATAGAGACTCCTATCACCGGAAATCGGCCCTCGAAAAGTCGGCGACGGCGACGGTGTTGGATCTTCATTTTCCGGCATTGTTGCCCAAAATTGATTTGGGGCTTTTGATCTACGTGTTGTTCTGAGCATTTTGACACCGACCTTGTAACTCAACTCCACCGGAATAGTGAGATCCGACGGCGGCGACGGTGAACCTTGGGCGGCGCGATCCGGTGGCTGTTGACGTGAAATGAAGCCTGGATTTTGTTCTACTCTTCACCACGAATCCATTGGGACCGGAATCGTGGCATTTGGAGGTCGGACGGCGAAGATACGGCGGTTTGAAAAATTCGGCCACCGGCGGCTTTAGGCGGCGCGTGCGGCGTGCTCCGGCGTCGGTTCGATCAACTCGGCCCACCGTTGGAATCAGCTCGTCAAGAGCTTTCCAATGGTGCTGGCGGTGTCAAAAACGGAGGCCGGATTCGATGGTCGGTCACTGTTCATCATCGTGTGGTGTTGGGGGAGGAAATGGGATTTGAAAAAATTATGGGGGCTATTTTTCAATAGTCCCAAAAATTTCGTCCTTTTATACTAATTTTTTGAAAAATTTTAAGATAGGCTATACTGACTAATTTGGGCATGCTGAACCCAAATATATCAGTTTTATCTTCATCCGAGGTCGTCTCGACCAGTTTCCCGATATTGCATGGTTCCCGGTCAAAAATTACTTTTTGTGCTCAAATGACTAATTTGAGCATTCTGATTCCAAATATATCAGTTTTATATCAAGAAAAGGTCATCTTGACCAATTTCTTGATACTGTGGTTAGGCCTACACTGTGTTGACACTGTGCACGCATAACGAGGCGTTTTCGCGTGAAATTTCAAACACAGTCTCTCTTGACTAATTTGGACGTGCTGATTTCAAATTTATCAGTTTTACATCCATCTGAGGTCTTCTAGACCAGTTTTCGGGATCTGTATGATCCCGTCTCGAAAAACGTGTCAGGTGCTCGATTGACTAATTTAGGCGTCCTGAGTCTAAATATATCAGTTTCGGGGTGAGAAAAGGTCGTCTTGACCCTCATCCCGATACTGCGTATCTTTTAAACAAAATCTACATTTTGTGCTCAATTGACCAGATTGAGCCTGCTGACTATTAATATATCAGTTTTATGTCAGATTAAGGCCGTCTTGGCCACTAACCTGACACTGCGTATCACACTGTTCACTAATCACTATTCACTATCTGACTGACTAATCTGAGCGTTCTGACTCCTATTTTGTCAGTCTCTGGGCGAGAAGAGGTCATCTAGACCACTTTTCTCCATACTATACATCTACTAGGGCAATTATCACTGCTGCGCTCAGATGACCAGTCTGAGCGTACTGATGACTAGCTCATCAGTTCTGTATCATGAAATGGTCGTCCAGACCGGTTTCTTGATATTGCGTGTCTCAACGCATACTCACATAATAGGGTGGACCGATTTCACTGTCGGTTGCCCCTTTCACTGCATAAATAGTAATCAAACGTTACTATACTCGTTTAATTCATTCAACTGAAAAACACACTGTGTTTATTAACTCAATTACATCATTGCATAGTAATTAAGATTCATAATTCATGAGAGTCATTACAGTGGCTCTCGGCTCATTATACAGCCTTATACACAGACTCTTACACGTGCGTGTGCAACGCAACACGGGCGTGTACATTTCAAACACGGGCGTGTACTAGTTGAGACTACTCAACACGGCCATGTCTTTGAAACAAAAACATCTATCCGAGTGGTACACGGCCTCCTACACGGTCGTGTACTTGACCGTGTTACACTATACGGCCATGTACACTCACACGGCTACTAACAGATACACAGTCCGAATGACACACGGTCACTCACACGACTGTGTACCTGACCGTGTTACTTAAATTGTACTAAAAGACATTAAATTATGTCCATTTTATTCCTTAATGACTTATTACATGGTAAGTAGGTGTCATGAAAATGGCGGTCATTACAACCTACCCCCCTTACAAAATTTTCGTCCTCGAAAATTAGAATAATTCTGGGACGTCTCTTCTTATGTCTTCTTCCCATTCTCATGTGGCTTCCTCAACACGATGATTCCGCCACAACACTTTTACTAGCAGTATACTTCATTCCTAATTACTCTCTCCTTTCTAACTAGGATCCGCACGGGTCTCTCCTCGTACGTCGGATCAGTGTATACTACAACGGATTCTTGGCTAAGAACATGGGAACTGGTTGACACATACTTCTTCAGCATCAAGACGTGAAAGATGTTGTGTACTATAGCTAACTCGGGACGAAGCGTTAGTCTATAAGCCACCTTCCCGACTTTCTCTATTATCTCGAGGGTCCTATATACCTAGGACGGAGCTTTCCTTTCTTTTCAAAGTGCATCACCCCTTTCATGGGTGCCACCTTGAAAAAAAAAAACCGAGTCTCCTACTTGAAACTCGAGGGGTCTATAGCACTTATCGTCAAAATTTTTCTGTCGACTATGCGCTGTATCTAACGTTTCTCGTATCAGCTTCACGTCTACCATGGTATTCTTGATGATGTTTGAGCTAACTGGTCGTTTCTCTCCAAACTCGTACTAATGAGCCAGAGATCTGCATTTCCTTCCACAATGTGTCTCGTACGGTGCCATTCCTATCTAGAAATGGTAGTTGCTGTTGTATGAGAACTCGCTCAATGGTAGCTTCTGATTCCAATTTCCTTTAAAGTCTAGGACGCAGGTCTCAACATGTCCTCTAACATCTGTATGGTCCTCTTAGACTAACTGTCGGTCTGAGGACGAAATGCTACGCTGAACTCTCACTTGGACCGTAATGTAGCCTGAACACTTCGCCAAAAATCTGGAGGTAAAGTGTCCACTACGATCTGAGACGATCGACTCTGGTACTCCGTGCCGTTTCACGAACTGTGCCGCATGGATTCTACTAGTCATTCCACCAAGTAGCTAACTTTCATTGTTAAAAAAAAATTAACTGATTTCATCAGTCTGTCTACAATCACCCAGATTGCATCATTATCGTTTGATGCCTTCGGCAGTCCGACTACGAATTTCATCGTAATCTGGTCCTATTTCCACTCGGGTAGCTTAATTTCCTACGATTATCCTACTGGGCGCTGGTGATCTGCCTTAACCTTCGGGCATGTAAGGTATCTGGCAACGAACTTGACAATGTCATTCTTCATTTCAGGCCACCAAAAGCTTTCCTTCAAGTACTTGTACATCTTATTCGCTATCGGATGTACGGAATATGACGTCTCGTAAGGTTCCAAAAGGATTCGCTTCTTGAGTTCTTCATCTTTCAGAACACACACTCTATCTCTGTAGTAGAGTACGTCATCCTTAAGGATCTTAAACTCTGAACTCTTGTCCTCTATAGCTTCCTTTCTGGACTTGAGTAGGGACAAATCGAAACCTTGACCGATCTTGATCTCTTCTTGGAGCGTCGATTGGAGGGTCATGTCAGACAATCTCCCTATCAAAATCTTGATCTCGCTGTCGCATACCTCCTTTGTAGTGCTCCTGACAAGGCACTAATATTCATAGGCATAGTAATATGCTTCTGACTCTACGCATTAACCACTTTATTGGCTTTCCCTGGATGGTATAGGATCTCACGGTCGTAATCCTTACCAACTCTAGCCATCTATGCTGCCTCACGTTGAGCTCTTTCTGCGTGAAGATACATTTGAGGCTCTAGTGGTCGATGTAAATCTCGCACGTGACTCCGTACAGGTAGTGCCTCCATGCTTTTATCGTAAAAACTATCGCTACTTGTGGCGTCCCGCCCCTTGTGGAGATCATACAATACTATTACAGTTGAGCTTTATCGCTAACTGCGATAGATTGTACTCTCGTGGGTCGCCGGCTTATCTCTCTACTCTTTTTAAATCATGATGTTTTTGGGAAAATTTTTTTTTCTTTAAACATCATATAAAATCTTTTTCCACTAATTACTTTGTTGGCAAGTACAAAGTAATATAAATAACACAGTACTTTTGTAAAATATATATATAATTACAAAAGAACTGTTTCCCCCCTTTTTTTTTTTTTCTTTACTTTTATCGCTCAGCGGCAAGACTCTGGCAGTACCATATCCCTCGCCCAGTTATCCCATTTGACACGCGCCATCCCGTACGCCATCCAGTCAAACAAGCTACTGAGCTGGTCGCTTACCTGCAACATTAGCAAAAATGGTGAGCTACAGGCTCAGTAAGTTCAAACATGCAATAAATAAAATTTATATGAATAGTACTATTCATCGTGAATAGTATCGTTGACTACTATTCATATGTGAATAGTAAGTTTGACCACTATTCATACGTGAATAGTAAGTTTGACCACAACACTGTCTCACACTAGTACATCTAGTGCGATGTTAGTGCTCTCACTAAACTGTCTTATGCTCAATTATGGCATAGTTTCAGTTTTAGGTCATTATCTTTATTTACGTTCTGGTTTTGAGCTCAGTTGGCAGTACCATTTAAGTGCGTATGGCTGGGAGTGGTACATTAGTGCTGACCTCCACAGCCTTGATCTCATAGCCCCGAAGGCAAAATTTTACATGACTGGGAGCGGTACATCAGTGCTGACCTCCATAGCCTTATCTCATAGCCCCGAAGGCAAAATAGTACCTCCCTGTACGGAAGGCTGGTACGCCAGAAAGTGGTTTCATTACCGACTTTTTAACATTCTAACCCGGTGACTTCACATTGTCCCGTGGTTAGGAATGGTTCACATTTTAATTTTAGGTGAGTGAGTTTCATTAACCTCGCTCTAGTGCCCGAAGCACAATTAACCATGTGTCCCATTCTTATAGTGCCCGTAGCACATTTCGTCTCTCTCTCTATTCTATCATAGTGCCCGTAGCACATATGTACCTAACTTATAGTTAGTACATTTAAGTTAGCACAATATTGCTATATGTTGCAGACAGGTAAATGTCTGAACTTACCTTATCAGACTGTTCCCTTTCTCTCTCTTGGATCTTGAATCGCCTTCCTTGTAGGCCGATTTTGGGATCCTACAGACAAAACTATGTCTGTTAATTTCTTTCCCATTTATAGCTTTTATTTTTCATTAAAAAGCTTAAATAAAACCTATTTATAACTTTTTAGGTTTTATTTATTATTTTCACCATTTTCCCCCAACTTTTGCAAAATTACGATTTTGCCCCAATATTTTGGCAAAATTGCAGTTTTGCCCCTGACGGAATTTTATTGATCCAGACTGCATTTTTGGCTCTCAGGAACTTTTCTGACTCTTTTCTAATCATTACCGGGTTCGTTTTTATTTTATTTCCACTTTTTGCTTTCCCGGCCCTCGGGAAGCACTATTCTGACCCTTACGTCGGTTTAGCGATTTTCTATCGTTTCGGAGTTTCAAATGGACGTTTCACTAGTATTTAAAACGTTCATTTAGACTTTCCCGACCTAGGTCTCCGAGGCTCGGGTTTTCCGTTCCCGACTCGGACCTTTATTTCATTTCCAAAAACGCCCCCCCTCGGGGTCGGTTTTTCAATCTCACACGCGTTTTTTCATTTTTAAGGGGACGGGTTACTATTCACGACCCACCCCTTAAATTTTTTTCCTTATTCAATTTTTCCGTTAGGGACTCGGGTTTCCGTCCCGGCCCTAACTTTTATTTTAAATTCCTATTTTACCCCGAATGCCGTTTTTGAAATTTCGGCAGCATTTCGGCGTAATTTTAAGGCTTCCGGCGTTAGGTACGCCTCAAACCGTATGTACCTGCCACGTACTATACCACAAGCCTATTTTATGCAAAAGTTTTCCAAACTTTTACATAAAAGCCCACAAATTTCAAATTTCACATTATCACCCACATTACAAAAGTTTTTCCACATTTTTACCCTTAATTTGGTTTCGGTTTTCACAACCAAACCGAACCAAATTTTGTCAAACTTTCACCATATTTTAGGCCATTCAATGTCATGTTTTTAACACATTTTCAAGCCCATTTTCAATGCATTTTCAACCAAATTCTTAGGGTTTTTATGCACTTATAACCCACGGCCTTATTAATGAAAATCATGCTCAACATTTTTGTTTCATGCTTTCCATTTTAATTTCATCATTTGCATATTAAAATGCATAATTCCAATCAACCAAATACCACATAAAACCAAGCAAAATTTTCTTCCAAACCATTAACAACCCCACGGCCATTTAATGGAATTCACACAAGAAATTTTTTTCAAACTATCCACAATGAAATACAAGCTTTGTTCTTCACAAAATTAAGCTTAGAAAGCATATTAGCAATTAACCACAAAGTTTCCTCATTGGTTACCTAAGGTAACCCACGGATTTCCCCTTGAAAAACCAACCAAATTTCAGTTTTTCTTTACACAATTTGCATGGTTTTCTTCCTTATTACATCCTTAACAAAACCCAACATCAATTCAATGGAAAACAACCAAAAATTTTCCATCTTCCCATCACTATTCACCCACGGATTTCATTGAAAAAAACCATGAAAATTTCAAGTGCAAGGGAAGTTACCTTGGTCTAATGCTTCCTTTGTCTTCAATAAACACTTTGCCACTCTTTTTTGTGAAGAAATTTGAAGATATTGCTTGGTTCTCCTTGGTCCCTCACGTAGACACCATGGAAGAAAGACTTAGAAATTTTTCTTTGGTTTTTTACGTGAAAATGGACTTCGGCCTTTATGTCCCAAAATGTTGCCGACTTAATGCAACAAACAAGCCAATTAATTTGGCTCTAAACCAATCAAAATTTGACATCTTTCCAAGCCATTTCTTTCCCCATTTTTCAAAAATTAAAAATGGTAATTTTTGGCCAAATCTTGGCCTTTAGATCAAAAGCTAAATGAATCATGGCCTTTCATTCTACCAACCACCTTAATTCTTTCCATTTATTAAATGGATTAATGATGTCATAAATATAAAAGTGAAAGTTGACTTTGACTTTCACTATTCACATTAATTCGACTACTTTTTGACCGATGCCGGTTCGAGCCGAAATTTTCCTGAAATCGTCCCGGCGTGTTCCTGAGGTCTCCTGTGCAGTCGGATCAATTTAATTTGCTTCCGTTTGATCAAAATCAATCCCGGAAGTTTACCGTCTTTTATTGGCTCGGTTAGGGTTTTCAATGCCGATTTTGCACCGTTTCACCCGTTTCAACTCAGTGAATTTTTCCAACACTGAATTCTTACTCGTCAGTATTGTTAGAACATTTTCATATATTCTAATCAATATAAATACATTTATTTCACTCTTTAAATAGTACAAATTGTTATATACATACAATTGTACATTTTCATCCGAGAATTGCCTGAATTTCCCGGTTGTCACACTACTAGCTCCAGATCACGCGTTGGGTAGCTCTTCTCAAGGTTTTTGAGTTGTCTTGAAGCATACGCGACTACTCTACCACTCTGCATTAACACAGTTTCCAACTTGGTTTTAGATGCGGCGCTTAAATCACAAAGCTTCCTTGACCAACATTTGAAATGGTCAGCATTGGAGCGCTTATGAGTCTTCATTTCAGCTCTTGAAAGCTTTCCTCACACTTGTCGATTCACTTATACCTCATTCCCTTCTTGGTGAGCGCTGTGAGCGGAGCAGCTAACTTTGAGTAGCCTTCGACTAAGTGTAGGTAACATCCTGTTAGTTTAAAGAAACTGTGAATTCCCGTTACGTTCCTCTGAGCTGGCCACGTGCTAACTGCATCAATTTTTATCGGGTCCACAGATACTCCTTCCTTGGGGACTACGTGGCCTAGGAAATGGACCTTCTCCAACCAAAACTCGTACTTGGAGAACTTGGTGTATAACTGATGGTCCTGTTGCATGCGCAAAAATGATAATTAAGTGCTCTTCGTGCTCTTCCTTCGTCTTAGAGTGTATAAGTATGTCATCAATGAACACTATGACAAACTTATCCAAATATTCCTTGAACATACGGTTCATCTGGTTCATGAAAGTTGCTGGTGCGTCCGTTAATCTGAGCAACAAGAACAGAAACTCGTAATGTCCGTACCGCGTTTGAAAGGCCGTTTTGGGTACATCTTCTTTCCTGATTCGTAGTTGATGGTACCCTGAATGTAGATCGATCTTCGAGGACATTACAGCATCTCAGAGCTAATCAAATAGATCGTCAACTCGCGGCAACAGATGCTTTTTCTTAATCGTAATCCTGTTCAACTCTCTGTAGTCGATGCACATTCTCAGTGGTCCATCTTTCTTCTTCACGAATGGTATGGGTGCTCTCCAGGGTGAATAGCTCTGTAGCATGAATCCCTTATCTATTTAGTCCTTTAGCTGGGCTTGGAGCTTCTTTAGCTCTATAGGGCCTATTCCGTAGGGGGCCTCAAAGATGAGGCTGATTCTAGTAGACGTTCAGTCTCGAACGAGATCCCGCGCTCTGGTTGGAGTCCTGCAAGATCTTCTGGAAATATCTCCATGAATTCCCTGACTATCAGTATGTTGTCGGGTCCTATCTCTATTCCTTAAGTCTTATTTGCTACGTATACTAGGAAGTCCGTGCATCCACTGGATAGCATCTCGTGAGCCTTCACTGCTGATATCATCATCTTTGGTTGCTTTGGCGACAAACCCTTGTAGATGAACTTTTCACATCCGATTGGTTCGAAAATGATATTCCGCCTTCAACAGTTTATGACAACGTTGTGTCCTAAGCTTTTTTTTTTTTTTGGCAGAATCTGATGATGCAACGAATGGGTAGCTCCAGAATCAAGTAGAACTAACGCATCAAAGTTGGCGATAGAAAGCTGGCCTGTCACCATTGCAGAAGTTACAGCTTCAACGTCACTCCTCGTGTAAGCATAAATTCTCCCTTAGCTGTCTGAAGCTTTCAGTATACCTTATGTGATTGAAGGGTCTTCGATCCTGGTCTGGTTGGTGTGAAGTTGATTATTCCCAGTGCGGGGTTGATTCTGTCGATTCTGCAGGTTGGAGTGGCAAATTTTTTTTTTGGCATAGTGGCCTTCCTTGCCACAGATGAAACAACCACTTGCTCTCTGCTTGCATTCTCTGGGTGCCTCTTTCCGCATCTCGTGCACGTCGGGTATTGGCTGTCATTCCTTCCTGGTCGTCTCTCTTCTGGGGAAATTCTTCTGTGAATCTTGATTGCCTTAATTCCCCTTTTCTCTTGTTATTGTTATGGGAATGCCTACTATTCTGGCCGGTTCCCACATTCTGTCCTCTGTGTTGTAACTCGGGGTTCTGCTTCCCCTGAGCCTGCTCAGCTTGCGTTTTCTCCTCCTTTCGTGCCTTAAAATTCTGTGCCTTTCGCTCCTTATCATGAGCCGACCAGTACTCGGCTCAGATAGCCTTGCTGACACATTCTACTAGTGTCGCTGGTTCATGGCTTCAGCTACAGACCCAAACTGCGATTTCCATTCTGAACATCTTCAGCATTCATCTAACTCTCTCCTTTTAGTCAGTACCAAATTTGGACAAAGTTGAGCCAACTGCTCAAACTTCTTGACTGCGTCCATAACAATCATACTACCTTGGTGCAGGTTGTTGAACTCGTCTTACTGCGCTACTAGTGCTTCTTCATTGAAGTACATCTCCTTGAATTCCTCAATGAAATCGCTCCAGCTCATCTCTCTGATGTTCCTCCTAATGGTTACCATTTTCCACCACTAACGCGCCTCATTGCGCAGGGTGAAGGGTGCGTACATCACTTTCTCTCTCTATCTATTAACCATATAAAATCCAAGATTACTTGGATATCCGTTAGCCAATCATCGGCCTCTATAGGGTTGGTGATTCCTAAGAATTCTAACGCTTTCATGCGTCGGAATCTCTCATATAAGTCGCCTTCCCTAGGGATTGGCTGTAATGACCGCCATTTTCATGGCACCTACTTACCATGTAATAAGTCATTAAGGAATAAAATGGACATAATTTAATGTCCTTTAGCAAATTTAAGAAACATGGTCAAGTACACGACCGTGTAAGAGGCTGTGTACCGCTCAGATAGATGAATGTGTTTCAAAGACATGGCCGTGTTGAGTAGTCTCAACTAGTACATGCTCGTGTCTGAAATGTACACGCCCGTGTTGCGTTGCACACGCACGTGTAAGAGTCTGTGTAGAAGGCTGTGTAATGAGTCGAGAGCCACTGTAATGACTCTCATGAATTATGAAACTTAATTACTATGTAATGATGTAATTAAGTTAATAAGCACAGTGTGCTTTTCAGTTGAATGAATTAAACAGGAATAGTAACGTTTAATTACTATTCATGCAGTGAAAGGGGTAATCGACAGTGAAATCGGTCCACCCTATTATGTGAGTATGCGTTGAGACACACAATATCAAGAAATCGGTCTAGACGACCATTTCATGATACAGAACTGATGAGCTAATCATCAGTACGCTCAGACTGGTCATCTGAGCGCAGCAATGATAATTGCCCTAATAGATGTACAGTATCGAGAAAAGTGGTCTAGATGACCTCTTCTCGCCAATGGACTGACAAAATCAAAGTCAGAACGCTCAGATTAGTCAGTCAGATAGTGAACAGTGATTTGTGATTAGTGAGAAACGCAGTGTTAGGTTAGTGGCCAAGACGGCCTTAATCTGGCATAAAACTGATATATTAATAGTCAGCAGGCTCAATCTGGTCAATTGAGCATAAAATGTAGATTTTGTTTAAGGGATACGCAGTATCGAGATGAGGGTCAAGACGACCTTTTCTCGCCCCGAAACTGATATATTTAGACTCAGGACGCCCAAATTAGTCAATCGGGCACCTGACACGTTTTTCGAGACGGGGTCATGCAGATCCCGAAAACTGGTCCAGAAGACCTCAGATGGACGTAAAACTGATAAATTTGAAATCAGCACGTCCAAATTAGTCAAGAGAGACTGTGTTTGAAATTTCAAGCGAAAATGCCTCGTTATGCGTGCACAGTGTCAACACAGTGTAGGCCTAACCACAGTATCAAGAAATTGGTCAAGATGACCTTTTCTTGATATAAAACTGATATATTTGGAATCAGAATGCTCAAATTAGTCATTTGAGCACAAAAAGTAATTTTTGACCGGGAACCATACAGTATCGGGAAACTGGTCGAGACGACCTCGGATGAAGATAAAACTGATATATTTGGGTTCAGCACGCCCAAATTAGTCAGTATAGCCTATCTTAAAATTTTTAAAAAAATTTGTATAAAGGACGAAATTTTGGGGATTCTAGAAAAATAGACCCCATATTTTTCCAAATCACATTTTCTCCCTCCCATACCACACGAAGATGAACAGTGATCAACTATCGAATCCGGCCTCCGTTTTTGACACCGCCGGCACCATTGGAAAGCTCTCGACGAGCTGATTCCAACGGTGGGCCGAGTCGACCGAACCGATGCCGGAGCACGCCGCACGCGCCGCCCAAAGCCGCCGGTGGCCGAATTTTTCAAACCACCGTATCTCCACCGTCCGACGTCCAAATGCCACGATTCCGGTCCCAATGGATTCGTGGTGAAGAGTAGAACAAAACCCAGGCTTCATTTCACGTCAACAGCCGCCGAATCGCGCCGCCCCAGGTTCGCCGTCGCCGTCGCCATCGCCGCCGTCGGATCTCGCTATTCCGGCGGAGTTGAGTTGCAAGGTCGGTGTCAAAATGCTCAGAACAACACGTAGATCAAAAGCCCCAAATCAATTTTGGGCAACAACGCCGGAAAAATGAAGATCCAACGCCGCCGCCGTCGCCGACTTTTCGAGAGCCGATTTCCGGTGATAGGAGCCTCGATTCGTGAAATTGACACCACCAATGGGTTCCTCTCGTCGAGCTCTTCAAGATGGTGGTCGCCACTTCCATCGCCGCCGTGGTCAACGGCGGTCAACGGCCGGTCAACGCCGGTCAACGGCAGTCAACGCCGGTCAACGGCGACCCGGAGACCGAAAATTGAAGAATGGCCCGTTGACCTATTTTCGACGTTCCGGACACATCCGCGGCATCGGATTTGCAAACTGGAGTTTCAAAAGTGAAGAACGACGATTCAAAGATTACACGGTCGAGACCGAACGGTTCGTCCGACCGCCGACGGGAACGATTTTGGTAGTAGTGTTGATCTATTTATTCCTCAATTTAATATTGGAAATAATTATGTAGTAATTATGGTTTAATGACTTGAGGAATTGTAAGAAAAAATGGTGAAATATCGAAAAAGAAAATGTGAATATTTTTACGTAAAAAGCGGAGCTTTTACGTAAAAATTAGGCCTCTGGTTTAGTACGTGGCAGGTTAGAATAGGTTAGATGGTTTTGAGGCGTTTCCTAAACGCCGGAAACCCAAAAATTAAGCGGAAATGCTGCCAAAATTTCTAAAACGGCACAAAGGGGTATTTTAGGAAACGAGGGGTGAAAATGTGATCGGGATGGAAACCCGAGCTCCCTCGATGACCTAGGTCCAGGAAAGAAGGACGGACGTTTACAGGATTAGTGAACCGCCCAATTAGAAATCTCGAAATGTAAGAAAACGACCCCTAGATCAAAATAGTGCCACCCGAGGAACGGGTGTGATCTAAGTATAAAATTTGGGGCGATTACATCGGTAACGGTAATCCGACAGGCTAAATGGTCATACGGGAGGTATTCAGTTAGTTGACTGGTCGGTTAGCCAGTCAAGGACCAAGTCGAAATGGGATAGTGAGAGACAGTGATTAATTTGTCAAGTAGACAAATTAATCAAGCACGATTAAAAATTAGATATCAAATTTCCCAAAGTAGAGCAGTCGGGTACCGATAGGCATCAGTACCACACAACGATAAGTTTATTAGTTCCTAACGATAGAGTGACCTAAGAGCGATGTTAATTAATTTATTGGGTAAATAAATTAATTAACAATGATTAGAAAATCAAATTCTTAAGAAGAGGGCAATTAGTACCGATAAGGATCGGTACCACATAACGAGAATTTTTGTTAGTCACTAATGACCACGGTGACCTAAGAGTGAATGTTAATGTAATGCATTATGATTACAGGGAGGTACCTGTATTGTGACGAAGGCGAGAGTATAAATTGTCTGCTGACAGGTAAGTACAACTCCGCCTACAGCATGGATAAAATGAATTTAAAATGATGCGTTTCCAGTATTTTAAGTATGTATCTTGCACACGATACTGCACAGCATACATAAGAGCATATAGCTTCACAATCGAGTAGATTGATGAAAGAACAAGATAGAAGCCATAGATCCCTACCGCGTAGGATTGGGGACAGCTTAGAGAAGCGTATGGCTAGAACAGTTAAACAAGATGGAAATAAATAGGTGTGTCGTACCGGCTTCTTCAGTCGAAGGGGTTTCCAGTTAAAGAAAGTTCAGGCCACAAGTTGAGCATCAGTTGATGGCTCTTCGGCATTAGTTGACCTCGGGCGTTACCGTTGGTCTGCGCGCACACGGTACTGACACATGGGCCCTAAATAGACAAGAAGAGAAGAAAAAAAAAGAGAAGTTTGAAGCATAAATGAACATAACCGGACCATGCATTAGTTATAGTTCGCTATGCTTTCTTTTTCAGTAGAGTGCATACAGTACACGATGCTTCTGTCATGCATAAAGTATGTGAAGTTTTATATTCACTGTTATGACATGTTATGTGATGACATGATATGTGAGCTGATATGTGATATGCTTATATGGTATGTGATTTATTAAGTGATATATGTCATGCCTATGATTTTACGTATGTGCTATGTTTTAAACATGTTTTGCGGTTAACATGTTGTACTTACTGGGCGTAAAGCTCACGGAGTGTGTTCATGCTGTAGGTAAGCATCCTATAGCGTAAACATCAAGGGACGATGATGGTGGCAGAGGTGGATGTGAGGATGAGGTTATGGATACACCGCGAGTATTCTTCCGCACAGTATGAGTAAATAATATTTTGAATGGTGACAGTTAAATAGTATTTTGAATAGTAAAGGTTAAACGGTATTTTGGAACAGTAAACAGTATATGTACGAGTAGTATATTTAAATAGTATCTGGTGAATAGTAATCAGATAAACAAGTATATAATTATGTATGTATAATTGAAATCCTTATGTTTTTCAAATTCCGCATTTTAATAGTATGCGTACGTGAATAGTAATATGTACGTGTATATAAAAAAAAAAATCCCTCTAAATTTATGGTATTAAATTCAGCAAGTTTAAGTATCGGTTTTAAAGAGAAAGTATAAGTAAAAGCTAAAGAAGCAAGTCAAGTAATATAGTTTTCAGTGACGGTCCGGGCCGCTGAGGGCACGGGGCGTCACAGTTGGTATCAGAGCGGTTTCCTGCCATCCTACCTCACATCGCCGCGTGCCTGCCTCATCTGTCCAAGTAAGTTAGTTTTATTTTTGTCGGTAAATGTTTATCTATTGAAGATAACATTTTATAGTAATGAGACGACGAAATCTATGATGGCGAGGACAAGCTGAAAAGATGCTGAGATCATTATACGAAAAATCACGACCGTGCAGTGCTAGAGAACTGTTCAGAGAAAGAACATGGATTGCTGCTCGAGTTGTACCGATCTTCAGGGCTAGTTGTCCACTAAGTTTTGAATGACAAACAGTACTCCTGCACTCCATGAGAATGTCAGGACTGGTTTCGCGTTATCAAAGTGATTCCCCGATTGTACGCCATTGATCAGGATAACTAAGTCCTGTTGGCTGTTGATATCTCTCAGGAAGATACTCTCGTGTGTATCGGGATCCTTATGACCAGGATGAGCTCTTAACTGTGTCGAGTTTCGCCATACCACGATCGAGCCAATCTCTGAAAGCAGTCCAGCATCAGCCTTAGTTTTTCTTTATAGGCAAGCAGGGAGTGAAACCGCCTAAGTTCCCTAGAGTTATGGATATACGAGAATTTGTTCATCGGACTGAAAGACTGCAGCTGATGTCCGGTGATACAGTTCTAACGTATGCTGTTCGCTACAAGGAACCGAAATGGACTTCTACAATACACGCCGAGAGAAAAGTGCTCAACCCCGGGAACTCTACACAAGCCCAAGGCATTATAGTAGCCGCCATTATGGAGGGTGACCCGGTAGGACCAGCACCCCAACTGGCCGATGAAGAGTTCATGGCCGAGCACCAGCCAGAAGTACACGAGGGCAATAGGGAGCCAATGGAGAACCCCGAACCAGCCCGTATGTCTCCCGAACACCCCATGGAAGAGGAAGATGACAAGACTCTTTTCGACGCCCATCCCGACGATGAGGGAAAGGAGATCCCCAATCGCTTTAGTAATGACGAAGTCATCATAGCCAGCGATGACTAGGTCAGTTTCAGCTGAGAAGAAGAAGAGAACCCAGAGGAGTACTCACTCAGTGATAGTGACGATGAGGAGATGCATGATACTGAATCAGGATTATCCTTCCAATAGTAGTAACCCTTCTGCGGGAATGTTAGTTATGAAAATATATAGAGGGAAGCAGTAGCTCTCCCCCGTCAGTTATAGCATAATGTACTTGTTGGGATCGTATAGGGGAAGTGTGTGTCACTCCCACTGAACTAGAATCTTGAATATATGTATATATATTATGTGAAATATATTATGAGATAAGTAGTAAAGCTTTGCCCTAGGGGCCAGATATAATATTTTTTCCACAGTGTGAGTATGATATGACAGAAAGTGCAGGACGAATCCTAGCACTCAGACGATGTCCCAATACAATGCGGTAATTGTATTGAACATCACAGTATGAGAGAAAGAAAGATGGATATAGTGTGTATATTTATATCCATAATGGTTTAAGTAAGATTGTTAAGTAAGAAAGAAATTGATATGTGATACGAGTCCCAAGTATAGAATTTAAGAGACTTATATTTTCCTTTTTCGCTGTACGATAGGGTTACATAGGAAAACATGGCAAGAATGAGAGCTTAGTTAAACCCAGCATCCTGAGAGGATGAGTTGATAGCACAGATCGCAGCCATGCGAGAGATGATGGAGAACCAGCAGCGGGAGCTAAACCAGCTTAGAGAACAGCTGGGCCAGCAACCCCAGGCACCACAGTCAGTAGAGATGCCAGCACAGGAGGCTCTAGCAGCCCAGAAACTCTGAGGGAGCAAGCAGCTCCTTCAGCTCAGGAAGCACTAGCACCCATAGTAATGGCTGCTTTCGTAGCAGCAATTATTTTCTGCCAATCCCTAGGGAAGGCGACTTGTATGAGAGATTCCGACGCATGAAAGCGTTAGAATTCGTAGGAATCACCAACCCTATAGAGGCCGATGATTGGCTAACGAATATCCAAGTAATCTTGGATTTTATAGGGTTAATAGATAGAGAGAGAGAAAGTGATGTACGCACCCTTCACCCTGCGCAATGAGGCGCGTTAGTGGTGGAAGATGGTAACCATTAAGAGGAACATCAGAGAGATGAGCTGGAGCGATTTCATTGAGGAATTCAAGGAGATGTACTTCAACGAGGAAGCACTAGTAGCGCAGTAGGACGAGTTCGACAACCTGCACCAAGGTAGTATAACTGTTATGGAGGCAGTCAAGAAGTTTGAGCAGTTGGCTCAACTTTGTCCAGATTTGGTACCGACCAAAAGGAGAGAGTCAGACGAATGCTGAAGATGTTCAGAACGGAAATCACAGTTTAGGTCTGTAGCGTAGGGCACGGACCAGCGACACTAGCAGAATGTGTCAGCAAGACTATCTGAGCTGAGTACTAGTCGGCTCAGGATAAGGAGCGAAAGGCGCAGAATTTTAAGGCACGAAAGGAGGAGAAAACGCAAGCTGAGCAGGCTCAGGGGAAGTAAAACCCCGAGTTACAACACAGAGGACAGAATGTGGGAACCGGCCAGAATAGTAGGCATTCCCATAATAACAACAAGAGAAAAGGGGAATTAAGGCAATCAAGATTCACAGGAGAATTTCCCCCAGAAGAGAAACGACCAAGAAGGAAATGATAGCCAACTCGACGTGCACGAAATGCGGAAAGAGGCACTCAGGAGAATGTAAGCAAGGAGTAAGTGGTTGTTTCATCTGTGGCAAGAAAGGCCACTATGCCAAAAAAAAAAAAAGGCTTAGGACACAACGTTGTCATAAACTGTTGAAGGCGAAAAATCATTTTCGAACCAATCGGATGTGAAAAGTTCATCTACAAGGGTTTGTCGCCAGAGCAACCAAAGACGATGATATCAGCAGTGAAGGCTCGCGAGATACAATCCAGTGGATGCACGGACTTCTTAGTATACGTAGCAGATAAGACTCAAGGAATAGAGATAGGACCCGACAACGTACCGATAGTCAGGGAATTCATGGAGATATTTCTAGAAGATCTTGCAGGACTCCAACTAGAGCGCAGGATCTCGTTCGAGACTGAACGTCTACTAGAATCAGCCCCATCTTTGAGGCCCCCTACAGAATAGGCCCTATAAAGCTAAAGGAGCTCCAAGCCCAGCTAAGGTACTAAATAGATAAGGGATTCATGCGATAGAGCTATTCACCCTGGAGAGCACCCATACCATTCGTGAAGAAGAAAGATGGACCACTGAGAATGTGCATCGACTACAGAGAGTTGAACAGGATTACGATTAAGAATAAGCATCTGTTGCCGCGAGTTAACGATCTATTTGATCAGCTCCAAGACGCTGTAGTGTTCTCGAAGATCGATCTACATCCCGAGTACCATCAACTACAAATCAGGAATGAAGATGTACCCAAAACAGCATTTCAAACGTGTTACGGACATTACGAGTTTCTGTTCATGTCACTCAGATTAACGGACGCACCAGCAACTTTCATGAACTGGATGAACCGCATGTTCAAGGACTATTTGGATAAGTTTGTCATTGGGTTCATCGATGACATACTTATACACTCTAAGACGAAGGAAGAGCACGAAGAGCAATTAATTATCATTTTACGCGTGCAACAGGACCATCAGTTATACACCAAGTTCTCCAAGTACGAGTTTTGGCTGGAGAAGGTCCATTTCCTAGACCACGTAGACCCCAAGGAAGGAGTATCTGTGGACCTGGTGAAAATTGATGCAGTTAGCACGTGGCCAGCTCAGAGGAACGAAACGGGAATTCACAGTTTCTTTAAACTAACAGGATGTTACCTACACTTAGTCGAAGGCTACTCAAAGTTAGCTGCTCCGCTCACAGCGCTCACCAAGAAGGGAAAGAGGTATAAGTGAATCGATAAGTGTGAGGAAAGCTTTCAAGAGCTAAGATGAAGACTCATAAGCGCTCCAATGCTGACCATTTCAAATGTTGGTCAGGGAAGCTTTGTGATTTAAGCGCCACATCTAAAACCAAGTTGGAAACTGTGTTGATGTAGAGTGGTAGAGTAGTCGCGTATGCTTCACGACAACTCAAAAAAAAACCTTGAGAAGAGCTACCCAACGCGTGATCTGGAGCTAGTAGCGATAGTTTTTACGATAAAAACATGGAGGCACTACCTGTACGGAGTCACGTGCGAGATTTACATCGACCACTAGAGTCTCAAATGTATCTTCACGCAGAAAGAGCTCAACATGAGGCAGCGTAGATGGCTAGAGTTGGTAAGGATTACGACCGTGAGATCCTATACCATCCAGGGAAAGCCAATAAAGTGGTCAATGCGTAGAGTCAGAAGCATATTACTATGCCTATGGCTATTAGTGCCTTGTCAAGAGCGCTACAAAGGAGTTATGCGACAGCAAGATCAAGATTTTGATAGGGGGATTGTCTAACATGACCCTCCAATCGACGCTCCAAGAAGAGATCAAGATCGGTCAAGATTTTGATTTGTCCCTGCTCAAGTCCAAAAAGGAAGCTATAGAGGACAAGGGTTCAGAGTTTAAGATCCTTAAGGACGACATACTCTACTACAGAGATAGAGTATGTGTTCTAAAAGATGAAGAACTCAAGAAGCGAATCCTTTTGGAACCTTACGAGACGTCATATTCCGTACATCCGGTAGCGAATAAGATGTACAAGTACCTAAAGGAAAGTTTTTGGTGCCTTGGAACGAAGAATGACATTGTCGAGTTCGTCGCCAACTGCCTTACGTGCCAGAAGGTTAAGGTAGATCACCAGCGCTCAGCAGGATAATCGTAGGAAATTAAGTTACCCGAGTGGAAATGGGACCAGATTACGATGAATTTCGTAATCGGATTGCCGAAGACGTCAAACGATAATGATGCAATCTGGGTGATTGTAGAAAAACTGATGAAATCAGTTAGATTTTTAGCAATGAAAGTTAGCTACTCGGTGGAACGACCAGTAGAAATCTATGCGGCACAGTTCGTGAAATGGCACGGAATACCAGAGTCGATCGTCTCAGATCGTAGTGGACGCTTTACCTCCAGATTTTGGCGAGGTGTTCAAGCCGCATTACGGTCCAAGTGAGAGTTCAGCATAGCATTTCATCCTCAGACCGACAGTTAGTCTGAGAGGACCATACAGATGTTAGAGGACATGTTGAGACCTGCGTCCTAGACTTCAAAGGAAATTGATATCAGAAGCTACCATTGAGCGAGTTCTCGTACAACAACAACTATCATTCCTCGATAGGAATGGCACCGTACGAGACACTCTGTGGAAAGAAATGCAGATCTCTGGCTCATTAGTACGAGTTTGGAGAGAAACGAGTAGTTAGCTCGGACATCATCAAGAATACCATGTCAGACGTGAAGCTGATACGAGAAACGTTAGATACAGCGCACAGTCGACAGAAGAATTTTGACGATAAGCGCCGTAGACCCCTCAAGTTTCAAGTAGGAGATTCGGTCTTTTTCAAGGCGGCACCCATGAAAGGGGTGATGCGCATTGAAAATAACAGAAAGCTCAGTCCTAGGTACATAGGACCCTTGAGATAATAGAGAAAGTCGGGAAGGTGGCTTATAGACTAGCACTTCCTCCCGAGTTAGTTACAGTGCACAATGTCTTTCACGTTTTGATGTTAAAGAAGTACGTGCCAAACAGCTCCCATGTTCTTAGCCAAGAATCCGTTGTAGTATACGCTGATCCGACGTACGAGGAGAGACTCGTGCAGATCTTAGTTAGAAAGGAGAAAGTACTTAGGAATGAAGTATACCGCTAGTAAAAGTGTTGTGGCAGAATCATAGTGTTGAGGAAGCCACATGAGAATGGGAAGAAGACATGAGAAGAGACTTCCCGGAATTATTCTAATTTTCGAGGACGAAAATTTTGTAAGGGGGGTAGGTTGTAATGACCGCCATTTTCATGGCACCTACTTACCATGTAATAAGTCATTAAGGAATAAAATGGACATAATTTAATGTCCTTTAGCAAATTTAAGAAACATGGTCAAGTACACGACCGTGTAAGAGGCTGTGTACCGCTCAGATAGATGAATGTGTTTCAAAGACATGGCCGTGTTGAGTAGTCTCAACTAGTACATGCTCGTGTCTGAAATGTACACGCCCGTGTTGCGTTGCACACGCACGTGTAAGAGTCTGTGTAGAAGGCTGTGTAATGAGTCGAGAGCCACTGTAATGACTCTCATGAATTATGAAACTTAATTACTATGTAATGATGTAATTAAGTTAATAAGCACAGTGTGCTTTTCAGTTGAATGAATTAAACAGGAATAGTAACGTTTAATTACTATTCATGCAGTGAAAGGGGTAATCGACAGTGAAATCGGTCCACCCAATTATGTGAGTATGCGTTGAGACACACAATATCAAGAAATCGGTCTAGACGACCATTTCATGATACAGAACTGATGAGCTAATCATCAGTACGCTCAGACTGGTCATCTGAGCGCAGCAATGATAATTGCCCTAATAGATGTACAGTATCGAGAAAAGTGGTCTAGATGACCTCTTCTCGCCAATGGACTGACAAAATCAAAGTCAGAACGCTCAGATTAGTCAGTCAGATAGTGAACAGTGATTTGTGAATAGTGAGAAACGCAGTGTTAGGTTAGTGGCCAAGACGGCCTTAATCTGGCATAAAACTGATATATTAATAGTCAGCAGGCTCAATCTGGTCAATTGAGCATAAAATGTAGATTTTGTTTAAGGGATACGCAGTATCGGGATGAGGGTCAAGACGACCTTTTCTCGCCCCGAAACTGATATATTTAGACTCAGGACGCCCAAATTAGTCAATCGGGCACCTGACACGTTTTTCGAGACGGGGTCATGCAGATCCCGAAAACTGGTCCAGAAGACCTCAGATGGACGTAAAACTGATAAATTTGAAATCAGCACGTCCAAATTAGTCAAGAGAGACTGTGTTTGAAATTTCAAGCGAAAATGCCTCGTTATGCGTGCACAGTGTCAACACAGTGTAGGCCTAACCACAGTATCAAGAAATTGGTCAAGATGACCTTTTCTTGATATAAAACTGATATATTTGGAATCAGAATGCTCAAATTAGTCATTTGAGCACAAAAAGTAATTTTTGACCGGGAACCATACAGTATCGGGAAACTGGTCGAGACGACCTCGGATGAAGATAAAACTGATATATTTGGGTTCAGCACGCCCAAATTAGTCAGTATAGCCTATCTTAAAATTTTTAAAAAAATTTGTATAAAGAACGAAATTTTGGGGATTCTAGAAAAATAGACCCCATATTTTTCCAAATCACATTTTCTCCCTCCCATACCACACGAAGATGAACAGTGATCAACTATCGAATCCGGCCTCCGTTTTTGACACCGCCGGCACCATTGGAAAGCTCTCGACGAGCTGATTCCAACGGTGGGCCGAGTCGACCGAACCGATGCCGGAGCACGCCGCACACGCCGCCCAAAGCCGCCGGTGGCCGAATTTTTCAAACCGCCGTATCTCCACCGTCCGACGTCCAAATGCCACGATTCCGGTCCCAATGGATTCGTGGTGAAGAGTAGAACAAAACCCAGGCTTCATTTCACGTCAACAGCCGCCGAATCGCGCCGCCCCAGGTTCGCCGTCGCCGTCGCCATCGCCGCCGTCGGATCTCGCTATTCCGGCGGAGTTGAGTTGCAAGGTCGGTGTCAAAATGCTCAGAACAACACGTAGATCAAAAGCCCCAAATCAATTTTGGGCAACAACGCCGGAAAAATGAAGATCCAACGCCGCCGCCGTCGCCGACTTTTCGAGAGCCGATTTCCGGTGATAGGAGCCTCGATTCGTGAAATTGACACCACCAATGGGTTCCTCTCGTCGAGCTCTTCAAGATGGTGGTCGCCACTTCCATCGCCGCCGTGGTCAACGGCGGTCAACGGCCGGTCAACGCCGGTCAACGGCGGTCAACGCCGGTCAACGGCGACCCAGAGACCGAAAATTGAAGAGTGGCCCGTTGGCCTATTTTCGACGTTCCGGACACATCCGCGGCATCGGATTTGCAAACTGGAGTTTCAAAAGTGAAGAACGACGATTCAAAGATTACACGGTCGAGACCGAACGGTTCGTCCGACCGCCGACGGGAACGATTTTGGTAGTAGTGTTGATCTATTTATTCCTCAATTTAATATTGGAAATAATTATGTAGTAATTATGGTTTAATGACTTGAGGAATTGTAAGAAAAAATGGTGAAATATCGAAAAAGAAAATGTGAATATTTTTACGTAAAAAGCGGAGCTTTTACGTAAAAATTAGGCCTCTGGTTTAGTACGTGGCAGGTTAGAATAGGTTAGATGGTTTTGAGGCGTTTCCTAAACGCCGGAAACCCAAAAATTAAGCGAAAATGCTGCCAAAATTTCTAAAACGGCACAAAGGGGTATTTTAGGAAACGAGGGGTGAAAATGTGATCGGGATGGAAACCCGAGCTCCCTCGATGACCTAGGTCCAGGAAAGAAGGACGGACGTTTACAGGATTAGTGAACCGCCCAATTAGAAATCTCGAAATGTAAGAAAACGACCCCTAGATCAAAATAGTGCCACCCGAGGAACGGGTGTGATCTAAGTATAAAATTTGGGGCGATTACATCGGTAACGGTAATCCGACAGGCTAAATGGTCATACGGGAGGTATTCAGTTAGTTGACTGGTCGGTTAGCCAGTCAAGGACCAAGTCGAAATGGGATAGTGAGAGACAGTGATTAATTTGTCAAGTAGACAAATTAATCAAGCACGATTAAAAATTAGATATCAAATTTCCCAAAGTAGAGCAGTCGGGTACCGATAGGCATCAGTACCACACAACGATAAGTTTATTAGTTCCTAACGATAGAGTGACCTAAGAGCGATGTTAATTAATTTATTGGGTAAATAAATTAATTAACAATGATTAGAAAATCAAATTCTTAAGAAGAGGGCAATTAGTACCGATAAGGATCGGTACCACATAACGAGAATTTTTGTTAGTCACTAATGACCACGGTGACCTAAGAGTGAATGTTAATGTAATGCATTATGATTACAGGGAGGTACCTGTATTGTGACGAAGGCGAGAGTATAAACTGTCTGCTGACAGGTAAGTACAACTCCGCCTACAGCATGGATAAAATGAATTTAAAATGATGCGTTTCCAGTATTTTAAGTATGTATCTTGCACACGATACTGCACAGCATACATAAGAGCATATAGCTTCACAATCGAGTAGATTGATGAAAGAACAAGATAGAAGCCATAGATCCCTACCGCGTAGGATTGGGGACAGCTTAGAGAAGCGTATGGCTAGAACAGTTAAACAAGATGGAAATAAATAGGTGTGTCGTACCGGCTCCTTCAGTCGAAGGGGTTTCCAGTTAAAGAAAGTTCAGGTCACAAGTTGAGCATCAGTTGATGGCTCTTCGGCATTAGTTGACCTCGGGCGTTACCGTTGGTCTGCGCGCACACGGTACTGACACATGGGCCCTAAATAGACAAGAAGAGAAGAAAAAAAAAGAGAAGTTTGAAGCATAAATGAACATAACCGGACCATGCATTAGTTATAGTTCGCTATGCTTTCTTTTTCAGTAGAGTGCATACAGTACACGATGCTTCTGTCATGCATAAAGTATGTGAAGTTTTATATTCACTGTTATGACATGTTATGTGATGACATGATATGTGAGCTGATATGTGATATGCTTATATGGTATGTGATTTATTAAGTGATATATGTCATGCCTATGATTTTACGTATGTGCTATGTTTTAAACATGTTTTGCGGTTAACATGTTGTACTTACTGGGCGTAAAGCTCACGGAGTGTGTTCATGCTGTAGGTAAGCATCCTATAGCGTAAACATCAAGGGACGATGATGGTGGCAGAGGTGGATGTGAGGATGACGTTATGGATACACCGCGAGTATTCTTCCGCACAGTATGAGTAAATAATATTTTGAATGGTGACAGTTAAATAGTATTTTGAATAGTAAAGGTTAAACGGTATTTTGGAACAGTAAACAGTATATGTACGAGTAGTATATTTAAATAGTATCTGGTGAATAGTAATCAGATAAACAAGTATATAATTATGTATGTATAATTGAAATCCTTATGTTTTTCAAATTCCGCATTTTAATAGTATGCGTACGTGAATAGTAATATGTACGTGTATATAAAAAAAAAAATCCCTCTAAATTTATGGTATTAAATTCAGCAAGTTTAAGTATCGGTTTTAAAGAGAAAGTATAAGTAAAAGCTAAAGAAGCAAGTCAAGTAATATAGTTTTCAGTGACGGTCCGGGCCGCTGAGGGCACGGGGCGTCACATTGGCAAAAAAAAAAACAATTGCTGCTATGAGAGTAGCCATTACTATTGGCGCTAGTGCCTCCTGGGCTGGAGGAGCTGCTTGTTCCCTCAGAGTTTCTGGGGCTACTAGAGCCTCCTGTGCTAGCATCTTTACTGACTGTGGTGCCTGGGGTTGCTGGCCCAGCTGTCCCCTAAGCTGGTTTAGCTCCGATTGCTAGTTCTCCATCATCTCTCGCATGGCTGCGATCTGTGCTATCAACTCATCCTCTCGGGATGCTGGATTTAACTAAGCTCTCATTCTTGCCATGTTTTCCTATGTAACCCTATCGTACGGCGGGAAAGAAAATATAAGTCTCTTAAATTTTGTACTTGGGACTCGTATCACATATCATTTTCTTTCCTACTTAACAATCTTACTTAAACATTATGGATATAAATATACACACTATATCCACCTTTCTCTCTCTCATACTGTGATGTTCAATACAATTACTGCATTGTATTGGGACATCGTCTGAGTGCTAGGATTCATCCTGCACTTCCTTTCATATCATACTCACACTGTGGAAAAAATTTATATCTGGCCCCTAGGGCAAAGCTTTACTACTTATCTCATAATATATTTCACATAATATATATACATATATTCAAGATTCTAGTTCAGTGGGAGTGACACACACTTCCCTTATACGATCCTAACAAGTACATTATGCTATATCTGACGGGGGAGAGCTACTGCTTCCCTCTATATTTTTTCATAACTAACATTCCCGCAGAAGGGTTACTACTATTGGAAGGACAATCCTGATTCAGTATCAGACATCTCCTCATCGTCACTATCACTGAGTGAGTACTCCTCTGGGTTCTCTTCTTCTTAGTCAAAACTGACCTCGTCATCGCTGGCTATGTTGACTTGGGGTTCGTACATCCCCATCTATTCGTCATTACTAAAGCAGTTGGGGATCTCCTCTCCCTCATCGTCGGGATGGGCATCGGAAAGAGTCTCGTTATCTTCCTCTTTCATGGGGTGTTCGGGAGACATACGGGCTGGTTCGGGGTTCTCCATCGGTTCCCTATTGCCCTTGTGTACTTCTGGCTGGTGGTCGGCCATGAACTCTTCATCGGCCAGTTGGGGTGCTGGTTCTACCGGGTCACCCTCCATAATGGCGGCTGCTGTAATGCCTTGGGCTTGTGTAGGGTTCCCGGGGTTGAGCATTTTTCTCTCGGCGTTCACTATCTCCTTGATAAGGCTTGGTAGTCCTGCTTGATCGCTCTTCTAATTCTGTTTGGCAAGGTCTCTTTCTCTCTTTAGGTCTTCTCCTGTCTTGATCCACTTTTGTCTCGGCATGTATTATAGAAGTCCATTTCGATTCCTTGTAGTGAACAGCATACGTTAGAACTGTATCACCGGACATCAGCTGCAGTCTTTCAGTTCGATGAACAAATTCTCGTATATCCATAACTCTAGGGAACTTAGGTGGTTTCACTCACCGCTTGCCCATAAAGAAAAACTGGGCCTGATGCTGGACTGCTCTCAGAGATTGGCTCGATCGTGGTATGGCGAAACTCGACACAGTTAAGAGCTCATCCTGGTCATAAAGATCCAGATACACATAAGAGTATCTTCCTGAGAGATATCAACAGCCAACAGGAGTTATCCTGATCAATGGCGTACAATCGGGGAATCACTTTGATAACGTGAAACCAGTCTTGACATTCTCATGGAGTGCAGGAGTACTGTTTGCCACTCAAAACTTAGTGGACAACTAGCCCTGAAGATCGGTACAACTCGGGCAGCAATCTATGTTCTTTCTCTGATCAGTTCTCTAGCACTGCACGGTCGTGATTTTTCATATAATGATCTCAGCACCTTTTCATCTTGTCCTCACCATCATAGATTTCATCGTTTCATTACTATAAAATATTATCTTCAATAGATAAACATTTACCGACTAAAAATAAAACTAACTTACTTGGACAGATGAGGCAGGCATGTGGTGATGTGAGGGAGGATGGCAGGAAACCGCTCTGATACCAACTGTGACGCCCCGTGCCCTCAGCGGCACGGACCGTCACTGAAAACTATTACTTAACTTGCTTCTTTAACTTTTACGTATACTTCTTCTTTAAAACCGATACTTAAACTTGCTGAATTTAATACCATAAATTTAGAGGGAAATTTTTTTTTATACGCGTACGTATTTACTATTCATGTACGCATACTATTAAAATGCGAAATTTGAAAAACATAAAGATTTCAATTATACATACACAATTATATACTTGTTTATCTGATTACTATTCACCAGATACTATTTAAATATACTACTCATACATATACTGTTTACTGATCCAAAATACCGTTTAACCTTTACTATTCAAAATACTATTTAACTGTCACCATTCAAAATATTATTTACTCATACTGTGCGGAAGAATACTCGCGGTGTATCCATAACTTCATCCTTACATCCACCTCCGCCACCATCATCGTCCCTTGATGTTTACGCTTTAGGATGCTTACCTACAGCATGAACACACTCCGTGAGCTTTACGCCCAGTAAGTACAACATGCTAACCGCAAAACATGTTTAAAACATAATACATACTTAAAATCCTAAGCATGATATATATCACTTAATAAATCACATACCATATAAGCATATCACATATCAGCTCACATATCATGTCATCACATAACATGTCATAACACTGAATATAAAACTTCACATACTTTATGCATGACAGAAGCATCGTGTACTGTATGCACTCTACTGAAAAAGAAAGCATAGCGAATTATAACTAATGCATGATCCGGTTATGTTCATTTATGCTTCAAACTTCTCTTTTCTTTTCTTGTCTATTTAGGGCCCATGTGTCAGTACCGTGTGCGCGCAGACCAACGGTAACGCCCGAGGTCAACTAATGCCGAAGAGCCATCAACTGATGCTCAACTTTTGGCCTTAACTTTCTTTAACTGGAAACCCCTTCGACTGAAGGAGCCGGTACGACACACCTATTTATTTCCATCTTGTTTAACTGTTCTAGCCATACGCTTCTCTAAGCTGTCCCCAATCCTACGCGGTAGGGATCTATGGCTTCTATCTTGTTCTTTCATCAATCTACTCGATTGTGAAACTATATGCTCTTATGTATGCTGTGCAGCATCCTGTACAAGATACATATTTAATATACTGGAAAAGCATCATTTTAAATTCATTTTATCCATGCTGTAGGCGGAGTTGTACTTACCTGTCATCAGACAGTTCATACTCTTGCCTTCGTCACAATACAGGTACCTCCCTGTAATCATAATACATTTCGTTAACATTCACTCTTAGGTCACTATGGTCATTAGTGACTCATAAAAATTCTCGTTATGTGGTACCGATCCTTATCGGTACTAATTGCCCTCTTCTTAAGAATTTGATTTTCTAATCATTGTTAATTAATTTATTTACCCAATAAATTAATTAACATCGCTCTTAGGTCACTCTATCGTTAGGAACTAATAAACTTATCGTTGTGTGGTACCGATGCCTATCGGTACCCAACTGCTCTACTTTGGGAAATTTGATATCTAATTTTTAATCGTGCTTGATTAATTTTTCTACTTGACAAATTAATCACTGTCTCTCACTATCCCATTCTGACTTGGTCCTTGATTGGCTAACCGACCAGTCAACTGACTGAATACCTCCTGTATGACCATTTAGCCTGTCGGGTTACCGTTACCGATGTAATCGCCCCAAATTTTATACTTAGATCACACCGTCCCTCGGGTGGTACTATTCTGATCTAGGGGTCATTTTCTTACATTTCGAGATTTCTAATTGGGCGGTTCACTAATCTTGTAAACGTCCGTCCTTCTTTCCTGGACCTAGGTCATCGAGGGGGCTCGGGTTTCCATCCCGATCACATTTTCAGCCTCGTTTCCTAAAATACCCCTTTGTGCCGTTTTAGAAATTTCGACAGCATTTCCGCTTAATTTTTGGGTTTCCGGCGTTTAGGAAACGCCTCAAAACCATCTAACCTATTCTAACTTGCCACGTACTAAACCAGAGGTCTAATTTTTACGTAAAAGCTCCGCTTTTTACGTAAAAATATTCACATTTCCTCACATTCTCTTTTTCGACATTTCATCCCTTTTCTTACAATTCCTCAAGTCAGTAAACCATAATTAATACATAATTATTTCTAATAATAAATTGAGGAACCAAGGGATCAAAACCACTACCAAAATCATTCCCGTTGGCGGTCGGGTGAACCGTTCGATCTCGATCGTACAATCTTTGAATCATCGTTCTTCACTTTTGAAACTCCGGTTTGCAAATCCGATGCCGCGGATGTGTCCGGAACGTCGAAAATAGGCCAACGGGCCATTCTTCAATTTTCGGTCTCCGGGTTGCCATTGACCGGCGTTGACCGCTGTTGACCGGCGTTGACCACGGCGGCGATGGGAGTCGTGACCACCATCTTGAAGAGCTCGACGAGAGGAACCCATTGGTGGTGTCAATTTCACCAATAGAGACTCCTATCACCGGAAATCGGCCCTCGAAAAGTCGGCGACGGCGACGGTGTTGGATCTTCATTTTCCGGCGTTGTTGCCCAAAATTGATTTGGGGCTTTTGATCTACGTGTTGTTCTGAGCATTTTGACACCGACCTTGCAACTCTACTCCACCGGAATAGTGAGATCCGACGGCGGCAACGGCGACGGCGACGGTGAACCTTGGGCGACGCGATCCGGCGGCTGTTGACGTGAAATGAAGCCTGGGTTTTGTTCTACTCTTCACCACGAATCCATTGGGACCAGAATCGTGGCATTTGGAGGTCGGATGGCGAAGATACGGCGGTTTGAAAAATTCAGCCACCGGCGGCTTTGGGCGGCCCATGCGGCGTGCTCCGGCGTCGGTTCGGTCAACTTGGCCCATCGTTGGAATCAGCTCGTCAAGAGCTTTCCAATGGTGCCGGCGGTGTCAAAAACGGAGGCCGGATTCGATGGTCGGTCACTGTTCATCATCGTGTGGTGTTGGGGGAGGAAATGGGATTTGGAAAAATTATGGGGGCTATTTTTCAATAGTCTCAAAAATTTCATCATTTTATACTAATTTTTTGAAAAATTTTAAGATAGGCTATACTGACTAATTTGGGCGTGCTGAACTCAAATATATCAGTTTTATCTTCATCCGAGGTCGTCTCGACCAGTTTCCCGATACTGCATGGTTCCCGGTCAAAAATTACTTTTTGTGCTCAAACGACTAATTTGAGCATTCTGATTCCAAATATATCAGTTTTATATCAAGAAAAGGTCATATTGACCAATTTCTTGATACTGTGGTTAGGCTTACACTGTGTTGACACTATGCACGTATAACGAGGTGTTTTCGCGTGAAATTTCAAACACAGTATCTCTTGACTAATTTGGACGTGCTGATTTCAAATTTATCAGTTTTACATCCATCTGAGGTCTTCTAGACCAGTTTTCGGGATCTGTATGATCCCGTCTCGAAAAACGTGTCAGGTGCCCGATTGACTAATTTAGGCGTCCTGAGTCTAAATATATCAGTTTCGGGGTGAGAAAAGGTCGTCTTGATCCTCATCCCAATACTGCGTATCTTTTAAACAAAATCTACATTTTGTGCTCAATTGACCAGATTGAGCCTGCTGACTATTAATATATCAGTTTTATGTCAGATTAAGGCCGTCTTGGCCACTAACCTGACACTGCGTATCACACTGTTCACTAATCACTATTCACTATCTGACTGACTAATCTGAGCGTTCTGACTCCGATTTTGTCAGTCTCTGGGCGAGAAGAGGTCATCTAGACCACTTTTCTCCATACTGTACATCTACTAGGGCAATTATCACTGCTGCGCTCAGATGACCAGTCTGAGCGTACTGATGACTAGCTCATCAGTTCTGTATCATGAAATGGTCGTCTAAACCGGTTTCTTGATATTGCGTGTCTCAACGCATACTCACATAATAGGGTGGGCCGATTTCACTGTCGGTTGCCCCTTTCACTGCATAAATAGTAATCAAACGTTACTATACTCGTTTAATTCATTCAACTGAAAAACACACTGTGTTTATTAACTCAATTACATCATTGCATAGTAATTAAGATTCATAATTCATGAGAGTCATTACAGTGGCTCTCGGCTCATTATACAGCCTTATACACAGACTCTTACACGTGCGTGTGCAACGCAACACGGGCGTGTACATTTCAAACACGGGCGTGTACTAGTTGAGACTACTCAACACGGCCATGTCTTTCAAACAAAAACATCTATCCGAGTGGTACACGGCCTCCTACACGGTCGTGTACTTGACCGTATTACACTATACGACCATGTACACTCACACGGCTACTAACAGATACACAGTCCGAATGACACACGGTCACTCACACGACTGTGTACCTGACCGTGTTACTTAAATTGTACTAAAAGACATTAAATTATGTCCATTTTATTCCTTAATGACTTATTACATGGTAAGTAGGTGTCATGAAAATGGCGATCATTACAACATTAAACTTCCACACCCGAGACACCCCAGTGTCGGATTGGAAGCCAAAACATAAAACCTTACCTTTAGAGGCCGGTACGCCAAGAGTGGTTCATTACCATCTTTCATGTGGTTCCTAACCCGGTGGCATTATCATTGCCTCTCTGGTCTGGAATACTTCTTTCTTTACTTGTGTGTATTTTATTTTACACATTAATGTGCATATAGCACCTTGATACATACTTTACATATCATACATAGCATACAACATATTACATAAATTCAAGTTGTAGACAATAAAATGTCTGAATTTACATCATATAACACATAGACATAACGGTGCATTCATCTTGTAGACATGGAAATGTTTTTGACAATCGGGAAATTCTGGCATTCTCAGAAGAAAAAGTACAATTGTATATGTGTGACAACTTGTACTGTTTAAAGAGTGAAATAAATAAATTTATATTGTTTAGAATGTATTAAAATGTTCTGACAATGCTGATGCATAAAAATTCGGTGTTGAGAAATTTTACAGAAGCAAAACGGGTGAAACAGTGTCAAAACGACATTAAAAACCCTTACCGGTGCCGATGGTGCACTAAAAGATGAAAAACTTTCGGGATTGATTTTGATCAAACGGAAGCAGTATAAATTGATCCGACTGCACCAGAGATCTCAGGAACCCACCAGGACGATTCCAGGAAAATTTCAGCTTAATCCGACATTGGTCAAAAGTAGTCGAATTAATATGAATAGTAAAGTCAAAGTCAACATTTAACCTTTACATTAATGACATCATTAAAGCATTTATTAAATGTGTAAAAAATGGTGGTTGGTGGCACTAATGGCTAAGATCAATTTGCTTTATGATTTAAAGGCCTAGATTTGGCCAAAATTAACCAAATTAATTTTGGTAAAAATGTGGAAAGAAATGCCATGAAAGGTGTCCATTTCTTATTGGTTTTCATGGATGACTCATGCCAAAATTGCCAAATTAATATGGCTTTCTTGAAAACAAGATTCAGCCATTTTGAAGCAAAAAACCCGTAGCCACCAAAGCCATAAGCAAAACCAAGAGAAAAATTTTCTAAGTGTTGGCAAGAGAGAACCGTGAGCAACCAAAGGAGGACCAAGCCAAAATTTCAAACCTTCTTCACAAAAGTAGTAGCAAACTCATCATTGAAGTCAAGGGAAGCAAGAAATCAAGATAGCCATCTTTGGTTTGCATTTTTCTTTGAAATTTCATTGAAAAATCCGTGGGTTTGTTGGCTTGAAGGATGAGAAATTTTGGGGCTGATTTGGTTGATTTGGTGCTTGGGTTTTGTTAAGGGTGTGATTAGTAGAAAAACCATGTATTTTGTTTCAAGAAAAACAAAGTTGTGGTTGGTTTTTCAATGGTAAATCCGTGGCTTACCTTGTGTGTTTGTTCATGGATTGTTGTTAATTAAGTGTTGTAATGCTTTAAATCATGTTTTGGTTATATGGAAAGCATGATTTGCATAGTTAGAAAGCTTGAAAAAAATTTTGGTATCTAAATTCCCTAATATGGCCGTGTGGTGTAGTTAGGGTTTGGTGAACATTTTTGCATGATTAACTTGATGTTTGGATAGTTTAAATCATGCATTGAATTATGGAAATATTGGTTATAAGGTTGAAAGCATGAAACAAAATGTTATGCATGTTTTTACCTAAAGTGGCCGTAGGGTATGAATGGTTAAAAACTCTAAGAATTGTGTTGTAAAATGCATGGAAAATGACTTGAAAATGTGCTAGGTAATAGCCTTTGAGTAGCCTAAAATTTGGTTAAAGAATTGGAAAGTTTTGACTAAGTTTTGAGTATGAAAATCGTGGCTAAACCTAAGGGTAAAATCAAAAGAATTTTGTTGAATTGTGGTTCAAAATGTGAATTGGAAAATGTGTGAGCTTTTATGTAAAAGTTTCAAATAGGACTTTGGTATAGTACGTGGCAAGTACACATGGTTTGAGGCGTACCTAACGCAGGTAGCCTTAAACTTACGCCGAAATGCTGTCGAAATTTCGAAAAACTGCATTTAGGGTAAAAAGGGAATCGAGAATAAAAGTTTAGGGTTAGGTTGGAAACCCGAGTTCCTTGAGGAAAATTGAATAAGAGAAACCTAATGGGTGGTTTGTGAATAGCAACCCGTCCCCTTAAAAATGTAAAACGCGAGTGAAACTTAAAAAAAAAAAACCGACCCCGAGGGGGGGCGTTTTTGGGAAACGAAGTAAAGGTCCGAGTCGGGTGCGTAAAATCCGAGTCTCGGAGACCTAAATTGAAAAAGTCTAGATGAACGTTTTAAATACTAGTAAAACGTCCATTTGAGGCTCCGAAACGAGAGAAAATCACTAAACCGACGTAAGGGTCGGAATAGCGCTTCCCAAGGGTCGAGAAGGTGAAAAATGGTAATAAAATAGAAACGAACCCAGTAATGAATGAGAAAAGAGTCAAAAAAAGTTCCTGAGAGCCAAAAGTGCTGTCTAGATCGAGAAAATCCCGTTAGGGGCATAATTGTAATTTTGCCAAAATACAGAGGCAAAATCGTAATTTTTCAAAAGTTGAGAAAAATGGGGAAAATGATAAATAAAGCCTAAAAAGTTATAAATAGGTTTTATTTAAGCTTTTTAATAAAAAAAATAAAAGCTATAAATGAAAATGAAATTAACAGACAAGGTTTTGTCTGTAGGATCCTAAAATCGACCCACAAGGAGAGCGATTAAAGATCCAGGAAAGAAAAGGAGAAGAAACGAATAAGGTAAGTTCAGACATTTACTTGTCTACAACATGTAGCATTATTATTGCTAACTTTGATGTACTAACTATAAGTTAGGTACATATGTGCTACGGGCACTATTGAAAATGGGACACATAATAAATTGTGCTTCGGGCACTAGAGTGAGGTTAATGAAACTCACTCACATGAAATTAAAATGTGAACCATTCCTAACCACGAGGCAATATGAAGTCACCGGGTTAGAACTTTAAAAATTTAGTAATGAAACCACTTTGGGCGTACCAGCCTTCCGTACGAGGAGGTAAACTTTGCCTTCGGGGCTATGATGACGAGATTAAGGCTATAGAGGTCAGCATTGATGTACCGCTCCCAGTCATGTACAACTTTACCTTCGGGGCTATGATGATGAGATTAAGGCTGTGGAAGTCAGCACTAATGTACCGCTCCCAGTCATGCGCACTGAAATGGTACGGCCAACATGAGCTCAAAACTAGAACATAAATAAAGATAAGTACTTGAAACTGAAACTATGCCATAATTGTGCATAAGACAGTTTTGTGAGAGTACTAACACCGTGGTTGATGTACTGTTGATGTACTGTGTTGTGGTCAAAGTTACCATTCATGGTGAATAGTGGTCAAGTTACTATTTGTAATGACCGCCATTTTCATGGCACCTACTTACCATGTAATAAGTCACAAAGGAATAAAATGGACATAATTTAATGTCTTTTAGTGCAAATTTAAGAAACACGGTCAAGTACACGACCGTGTAAGAGGCTGTGTACCACTCAGATAGATGAATGTGTTTCAAAGACATGGCCGTGTTGAGTAGTCTCAACTAGTACACGCCCGTGTCCGAAATGTACACGCCCGTGTTGCGTTGCACACGCACGTGTAAGAGTCCGTGTAGAAGGCTGTGTAATGAGCCGAGAGCCACTGTAATGACTCTCATGAATTATGAAACTTAATTACTATGTAATGATGTAATTGAGTTAATAAACACAGTATGTTTTTCAGTTGAATGAATTAAACGAGTATAGTAACGTTTAATTACTATTTATGCAGTGAAAGGGGCAATCGACAGTGAAATCGGTCCACCCTATTATGTGAGTATGCGTTGAGACACGCAATATCAAGAAACCGGTCTAGACGACCATTTCATGATACAGAACTGATGAGCTAGTCATCAGTACGCTCAGACTGGTCATCTGAGCGCAGCAGTGATAATTGCCCTAATAGATGTACAGTATGGAGAAAAGTGGTCTAGATGACCTCTTCTTGCCCAGAGACTGACAAAATCGGAGTCAGAACGCTCAGATTAGTCAGTCAGATAGTGAATAGTGACTAGTGAACAGTGTGATATGCGGTGTCAGGTTAGTGGCCAAGACGGCCTTAATCTGGCATAAAACTGATATATTAATAGTCAGCAGGCTCAATCTGGGCAATTGAGCACAAAATATAGATTTTGTTTAAGGGATACGCAATATCGGGATGAGGGTCAAGACGACCTTTTCTCGCCCCAAAACTGATATATTTAGACTCAAGACGCCCAAATTAGTCAATCGGACACTTGACACGTTTTTCAAGACAGGGTCATACAGATCCCGAAAACTGGTCTAGAAGACCTTAGATGGACGTAAAACTGATAAATTTGAAATCAGCACGTCCAAATTATTCAAGAGAGACGGTGTTTGAAATTTCACGCGAAAACGCCTCGTTATGCATGCACAGTGTCAACACAATGTAGGCCTAACCACAGTATCAAGAAATTGGTCAAGATGACCTTTTCTTGATATAAAACTGATATATTTGGAATCAGAATGCTCAAATTAGTCATTTGAGCACAAAAAGTAATTTTTGACCGGGAACCATGCAGTATCGGGAAACTGGTCGAGACGACCTCAGATGAAGATAAAACTGATATATTTGGGTTCAGCACGCCCAAATTAGTCAGTATAGCCTATCTTAAAATTTTTCAAAAAATTAGTATAAAAGGACGAAATTTTTGGGACTATTGAAAAATAGCCCCCATAATTTTTCCAAATCCCATTTCCTCCCCCAACACCACACGAGCATGAACAGTAACCATCAGTCGAATCTGACCTCTGTTTTCGACACCGCCGGCACCATTGGAAAGCTCTCGACGAGCTGATTCCAACGGTGGGCCGAGTCGACCGAACCGACGCCGGAGCTCGCCGCACGGGCCGCCCAAAGCCGCCGGTGGCCGAATTTTTCAAACCGCCGTATCTCCGCCGTCCGACGTCCAAATGCCACGATTCTGGTCCCAATGGATTCGTGGTGAACAGTAGAACAAAACCCATGCTTCATTTTACGTCAACAGCCGCCGGATCGCGCCGCCCAAGGTTCACCGTCGCCGTAGCCATCGCCGCCGTCGAATCTCGCTATTCCGGCGGAGTTGAGTTGCAAGGTCGGTATTAAAATGCTCAGAACAATACGTACATCAAAAGCCCCAAATCAATTTTGGGCAACAACGCCGAAAAATGAAGATCCAACACCGCCGCCGTCACCGACTTTTCGAGGGCCGATTTCCGGTGATAGGAGCCTCGATTAGTGAAATTGACACCACCAATGGGTTCCTCTCGTCGAGCTCTTCAAGATGGTGGTCACCACTCCCATCGCCGCCGTGGTCAACGGCCAGTCAACGCCGGTCAACGACGGTCAACGTCGGTCAACGGCGACCCGGAGACCGAAAATTGAAGAATGGCCCGTTGGCCTATTTTCGACGTTCCAGACACATCCGCGGCATCGGATTTGCAAACTAGAGTTTCAAAAGTGGAGAACGTCGATTCAAAGATTGTGCAGTCGAGACCGAACGGTTCGTTCGACCGCCGACGGGAATGATTTTGGTAGTGGTTTTGATCCTTTGATTCCTCAATTTATTATTAGAAATAATTATGTATGAATTATGGTTTACTGACTTGAGGAATTGTAAGAAAAAGGGATGAAATGTCGAAAAAGAGAATGTGAAGAAATGTGAATATTTTTACGTAAAAAGCGGAGCTTTTACGTAAAAATTAGGCCTCTGGTTTAGTACGTGGCAGGTTAGAATAGGTTAGATGGTTTTGAGGCGTTTCCTAAACGACGGAAACCCAAAAATTAAGCGGAAATGCTGCCGAAATTTCGAAAACGGCACAAAGGGGTATTTTAGGAAACGAGGGCTGAAAATGTGATCGGGATGGAAACCCGAGCCCCCTCAATGACCTAAGTCCAGGAAAGAATGACGGACGTTTACGGGATTAGTGAACCGCCCAATTAGAAATTTCGTAATGTAAGAAAACGACCCCTATATCAGAATAGTACCACTCGAGGGACGGGTGCAATCTAAGTATAAAATTTGGGGCGATTACATCGGTAACGGTAACCCGACAGGCTAAATGGTCATACGAGAGGTATTCAGTCAGTTGACTGGTCGGTTAGCCAGTCAAGGACCAAGTCGGAATGGGATAGTGAGAGACAGTGATTAATTTGTCAAGTAGACAAATTAATCAAGCACGATTAAAAATTAGATATCAAATTTCTCAAAGTAGAGCAGTTGGGTACCGATAGGCATCGGTACCACACAACGATAAGTTTATTAGTTCCTAACGATAGAGTGACCTAAGAGCGATGTTAATTAATTTATTGGGTAAATAAATTAATTAACAATGATTAGAAAATCAAATTCTTAAGAAGAGGGCAATTAGTACCGATAAGGATCGATACCACATAACGAGAATTTTTATTAGTCACTAATGACCACGGTGACCTAAGAGTAAATGTTAACGAAATGTATTATGATTACAGGGAGGTACCTGTATTGTGACGAAGGCGAGAGTATAAACTGTCTGATGACAGGTAAGTACAACTCTGCCTACAGCATGGATAAAATGAATTTAAAATGATTCCAGTACTTTAAGTATGTATCTTGCACACGATGCTGCACAGCATACATAAGAGCATATAGTTTCACAATCGAGTAGATTGATGAAAGAACAAGTTAGAAGCCATAGATCCCTACCGCGTAGGATTGGGGACAGTTTAGAGAAGCGTATGGCCAGAACAGTTAAACAAGATGGAAATAAATAGGTGTGTCGTACCGGCTCCTTCAATCAAAGGGGTTTCCAGTTAAAGAAAGTTAAGGCCAAAAGTTGAGCATCAGTTGATGGCTCTTCGGCATTAGTTGACCTCGGGAGTTACCATTGGTCTGCGCACACACGGTACTGACACATGGGCCTTAAATAGACAAGAAAAGAAAAGAGAAGTTTGAAGCATAAATGAACATAACTGGACCATGCATTAGTTATAGTTTGCTATGCTTTATTTTTCAGTAGAGTGCATACAGTACACGATGCTTCTGTCATGCATAAAGTATGTGAAGTTTTATATTCAGTGTTATGACATGTTATGTGATGACATGATATATGAGCTGATATGTGATATGCTTATATGGTATGTGATTTATTAAGTGATATATGTCATGCTTATGATTTTAAGTATGTGCTATGTTCTAAACATGTTTTGCGGTTAACATGTTGTACTTACTGGGCGTAAAGCTCACGGAGTGTGTTCATGCTGTAGGTAAGCTTCCTATAACGTAAACACCAAGGGGCGATGATGGCGGCGGAGGTGGATGTGAGGATGAGGTTATGGACACACCACGAGTATTCTTCCGCACAGTATGAGTAAATAGTATTTTGAACGGTGACAGTTAAACAGTATTTTGAATAGTAAAGATTAATTGGTATTTTGGAACAGTAAACAATATATGTATGAATAGTATATTTAAATAGTGTCTGGTGAATATTAATCAGATAAACAAGTATATAAGTGTGTGTGTATATTTGAAATCCTTATGTTTTTCAAATTTCGCATTTTAATAGTATACGTATGTGAATAGTAAATACGTATGCGTATAAAAAAAAATCTCTCTAAATTTATGGTATTAAAAGAAGCAAGTTTAAGTATCGGTTTCAAAGAGGAAGTATAAGTAAAAGCTAAAGAAGCAAGTAATAGAGTTTTCAGTGACGGTCCGGGCCGCTGAGAGCACGGGGCGTCACAGTTGGTATCAGAGCGGTTTCCTGCCATCCTACCTCACATCGCCGCATGCCTGCCTCATCTGTCCAAGTAAGTTAGTTTTATTTTTTAGTCAGTAAATGTTTATCTATTTTAGATAACATTTTATAATAATGAAACGACGAAATTGTAAGGACCACCCCGTCCTTGTAACTCAGTAAATTATTCAATGAGAAGCTAAGGAATAATTTGATGCGTTTTTAGTCCAAATACATCGAACACGGTCAGGTACATGGTCGTGTAAGAAACCATGTACTGATCGGATTGTTTTATGAGAGAGGCCGTGTGAGTTAACATGGCCGTGTAGTTTTATATGGTCAGGTACACGGCTGTGTAAGTGGTCGTGTACCACTCGGGTAAGTGAGCATGGTCCAAGACACGGTCGTGTTGAGAAAGCCTAGCTAGTACACGCCCGTGCTCAAGCCATACACGCCTGTGTTAGAACCCTTGTAGAAGGCCGTGTACCGAACAGAGAGCCAATTTGAAGACTCTCGTAATGCGTGAAACCTAATTACTATAAAATGAGTAATTAAGTTGATAAATGTAGCATAAATTCCAGTTGAATGGACTAAACTGGTGCAGTACTGTTTATTACTATTCATACAGTGAAAAAGGGTAACCGACAGAGAACCCGGTCTACCTTGTTATGTGTATAAGTGTATGAGATACACAGTGTCATGAAACTAGTCCGGATGACCATTTCCTAACACAAGACTGGTGAGCAGATCACTGAAATACTCGGACCAAAGGTCTGAGCACAATAACGAGAATCTCCCTAGTAGGGTACAGTATCGAGAAAATGGTCTGGATGACCTCTTCTCACCCAGAGACTGACAAAATCGGAGTCAGAACACTCAGACTAGTCAGTTAGAACAGAGAACAGTGAACCGTGAATAGTGAATAGTGCAAGATGCAGTGTCAAGTTACTGGCCAAGACGACCTTAGTTTGACTTAAAACTGATATATCTAGACTCAGGACGCCCAAATTAGTCAAACGGACACCTGACACGTTTTTTGAGGTGGGACCCTACAGATCTTGAAAACTGGTCTAGACGACCTCAGACGGACATATGACTGATAAAATTAAAATCAGAACGTCCGAATTAGTCAAGAGAGACTGTGTCTGAAATTTCGCCTAGGAACGCCTCGGTTTACGTGCGAAAGGACAACACAGTGTAGACACTACTGCAGTATAGGAATGAATAGTGATTTCGTATAGAATGGGCTCTTAGACAGTATAAAACAATTAGAAATCGTCAGTACAAAAATCAGATTCAGAAAATCCAATTTTTGGATGAAAATTAGAACACTGCCAAGAAAGGGCTGAAAAACGCAGTAGAAAACTAGACTGCACAGAACCGATTCGGTTGGACTTTTACTCCAACCAAACCATGCCCCCTTTGGTTAGGAAAACAGCTGTAAAACCAGCTGCAAAACCAGCTGAAAGTGATCCCTTAAATCAAGGGATGTGTTGGAGTTTTTAGATTAAAAAAATGGGGTTTTAAGGACAAGAGGACCATGACCATTTAATGCAAACTTGCTCCCTTTCACCCTCCATCATGGCTCCGAAATTTCAAGGGCTGCAGCACAGATTTTTGGCCCCCAATTGAGCTAAATTATGGCTTAATTAAGAGGGCTTAGAGTTAAGCAAAGTTGCTTTGAGTTGCCTATAAAAAGGTGCAACCACCCTTAGGTTTCACTTTTTCCATTTGCTCACAAAAACACTCAAGAAAAATACAGCTTTCTCTCCCCTTTCTCTTCAGAAAATCCGACCCCTCTTCAGCCCCTAAACCACCCATATTTTCACATAACTTTCACACAAAAGCTTGGCCACACAAGTTGTTAGAGGTGCACTCTTCCAAGGTAGTTTCGGTAAGACCCTAAAACCGAAATTTTTTTCTATGGTGTAATTTTTCATCTTGGCTGGATATTAAGAGAAACTTTTTGTTTTCCTTGTGTTCTCATTCTACCACAAATGATCCCTCAACCCTCTTTGTTTTCTATGGAGCCTTGACAGCCACCCTTGGCCCGGTTGTGCTTGGATCAAAGCACTCTAAGGTATAAACCGAAAAACCCCCATCTTTTGTGGTTAGTTGTTTTTAAGTTTTTGATCAAAGGAGATTTATATGTATTTGGTTATGCACATGGGTTGTAATAAGTTATTTGAGCCATTAGCTTTTAGTTTTTAAAGTTTTTGTGGTTGTGGTTGTGTTTACTTTAGTTTACAAGTGGTTTGAGATATGTGTGTGCATGAGTGTGTAGAGGGTGGCTGGACACAAAATCTGTCCCCAGGATCTGCCACGGATTTTGGCCAGTTTGACTGACTTAGGATCCGAATCTGGGATTTGGTAAAACATAAAGTTTTAAGGAAATTTTGATACGGTCGTTTTTACATCAAATAGCCATTGGCAAAAAATGAACCTACGATAGGCTTTTCGGCTGGTTTTGGCTCGGTGTCCAAAACAGGGAGTAACAAATCCGGACCAAATGAACAGTCTCAGATTTTAATCAAAATGACCCTTTTAGAGGCCGAACCAGAATTTGGTCAAAACACAAAAGTTTTAGATCTCGACGAAACCTTGAAACTGACTCATGTAGGTTTAAAAAATTCGGCCGTTTCGGGCCCCAAACAGACCTGTTTTCAAAAGTGCGTAAAACTGGAACTTTTATAAAAACTGGGTACAAAGGCCACGGGTTTGATGAATTTAGGAGCCGTTAGAGTTAGAATTAGGCTCCGAAATGAACACAAGAATTGTTCATTTTGTCGAGGACGAAAAGTTTCATGAACGCCGATTTCTCAAACAAAGTCATTTCGAACAAGTTTCAAATTATTTTCAAAAGTGGTCCAACACCACATTTTTTAGCACATTTACAATGTGTTCCCTTTAAATGACTTAGAAATGATTTCAACAAAAACACCCTCATCCTCCAATGGGGCGAGGTGAGACTCGTTTTCAAAAATGTGGGGACACCATACCCCTTTCAAAATGAAAAATCCTTTTGTAAGAATTTCTAGATTTGAACAAAGTTTTCAAAGGAATTTCACAAAAAACAAGGGACGTTTTTAGTAAGATATGGTAGAGGTAGCCTAGTCGGCTACGACACCATAATGCAAGGTAGCCCGATAGGCTACCACACCCAAACAAGCAAAGTAACCCGAACGGTTACTATACCAAGCCTACACATAGTAGCCTGATAGGCTACCTAGTTGCCAAAACGTGAGGTAACCGGTCAGTTGACTGATCGGTAAATCAGTCAAGCACCGTGTTTAGAGCAACATTGTGAGGAATGTTGATTTAACTGTCAAGAAGACAGTTAATCAAACGCGATGGAAATTAGACACCAAATTCCCAGATAGGCCAATAGGGTACCGAGGGACCCCGGTACCACATGAAAGATGAGTATAGGCAAAAGTAGCCTAAGGACGTGGTAGTTAATTTATGGGGCCATAAGTTAATTAACCATATACGAATAAGTTAACTCTTGAGATAGAGAGTAAATAGTGCCGACGGCAATCGGTATCAAGTAATTATCTACTTTAGTCACTAACAGTATTGGTGACTTAGAGAAGGTATTAACGAGAGACGTTATTGATGACAGGTAGTAACCTGCAAATTTCTAAAGGTGCGAATACAAGTGCTTGCAATTAAGTAAGTATAACTCCGCCTACACCATGAATAAAATGATGTTAAAATGATGGTTTTACAGTATGTTAAGTATGCCTTACATGCACACGATGTTGCACAGCATACATAAGAGCATATAGTTTCACAATCGAGTAGATTGATGAAAGAACAAGTTAGAAGCCATAGATCCCTACCGTATAGTATTGGGGATAGCTTAGAGAAGCATATGACTAGAACAGTTAAACAAGATGGAAATAAATAGGTGTGCCGTACCGGCTCCATCAGTTGAAGGGGTTTCCAGTTAAAGAAAGTTAAGGCCAAAAGTTGAGCATCAGTTGATGGCTCTTCGGCATTAGTTGACCTCGGGCGTTACCGTTGGTCTGCACGCACACGGTACTGACACATGGGCCCTAAATAGACAAGAGAAAGAAAAGAGTGCTAAAGCATAACTGAACATAACCGGATCATGCATAGTTCACTATCCGCATTAGTTCGCTATGCTTTTAGCTACAGTAAGATACATGCTTTTACATGAAGTATTCTGTATGCATATGGTATATAAAGTTTGTATGCTATGACATGATATGTGATGATATGGTATATGCTAAGTGTTATATGTGACTATCTTGCATGCTTATGCGTTTTAAGTATGTATTATGTTTAAACATGTTTTGCGGTTAACATGTTGTACTTATTGGGCTTAAAGCTCACGGAGTGTGTTCATGCTGTAGGTAAGCGTCCTATGGCATAAGCCACGATGGGCAATGACGGCGGCGGAGGCGGATGTGAGGCGAGGTTATGGACACCATACGAGTTTAACTTACGCACAGTTTAAGTAAACAGTATTTTGAACAGTAACAGTACAGTACCAGTAGATGGTACTTTTAAATAGTAATCGTTAAATGGTATTTCTGAATAGTAATGCTTACACAATATTTTTGAGTAGTAATAGTTGAAGAGTATTTTCGAATAGCAGCTGATTGATACTATTCAAAAATACTATTCCACAAAATGAACAGTATAAGTATGTTTGCAAGATTATTATTATGTTTCAAATTCTGCTTTTAATAGTACATGTACATGAATAGTAAATACGTGTGCTAAAAAAAAAAAAATTTCTTCTAAAATTAGGGTAACCTATTAAAGATATTTTAAGTAAGCAATATTCAATTACAAGAAAGTATAAGTAAAAGTAAAGAAACAGTAGTTTTACAGTGATGGTCCGGGCCCCCTAGGGCGAGGGGCGTCACAGTTGGTATCAGAGCGGTTTCCTGCCACCCTACCTCACATCGCTGCACGCCTGCCTCATCTGTCCAAGTAAGTTAGTTTAATTATCCTTCAGTATCAGTATATAAGTTAACATCCATATTGTAGTAGGAGATATGGCTGCACCGGTAGACCCTCAACACCAAGACGACGGTAGGGCAGTAAGTGATGCCTTCGCCGAAATGGACCTAGATATGTTCGATGGTCAGCATAGGCCTTACAATCTGTTGAGATGGGTTCAGCAGGTGGAGGTAGCCTTTCGTACCTGCCATGCCCTACCTCACCTGCAAGTGGAGCTAGCAAGCAGCAAGTTAGATGGACCAGCGTTGGCTTGGTGGCTGGACCAGCGAAGGGATGGAAAACCAGTGCCAGATTGGGCCACTTTCTGCCAGGAACTCTATGCCATGTTTGCACCACCCGCATTCGAGAAACTCTATGGTCCAAATAGGAATTTCGGCACATGGAGAGACATGCACGAGAGGAGGTACGACGTCCTCTCAGGTATGTGGGATGTCGATGAAGGAGAGACCATGGCGCATTATTGTCGGAGGTTTAAGGATGCGATGCTACCCTACATTCCCTTCGACTGCTCTTTTCGAGAAGTAGCTGAGCTAGTTTGGAGATGGGTACCCAGGGACATTAGGGAACTTGTCCCCTACCCTCCACCACATCAAGATTTAAGGCGTTTCCTTCAAGAGATAGAGTATGCCGAAGTCGATGCGGTCAACGTTAGGAACTACGAGCGGGCACATAATGCTGCTAATCTTGCCGCTCATGAGGAGGACCCTATTCCAGCTATACCATTGGCTGAGTACCGCTTTGAGGAACCAGAGGATGATGATGACATCCCCTATTTCTCCAATGATGACGAGGAGATGGAGGAGTATGAGTCGGAACCTCAAGTCATTATCGCTAGTGATGATGAGGTCAGTTCAGACTCAGAGGACGAGGAGGATCCAGACGAATTCCCCCTCGATGAAAGTGACGGCGAAGAGATGTCCGATCCAGAATCAGTGATCACGTCAGAGTAACTGCACTCTACCTCGGTAGTTTTGTCTAAGCTATGTATATGTGTATAGAAGGAAGCAGTAGCTTTCCTTGCTAGACCTAAGTTAATGTACTTGTTGAGACCGTATCTTGGGAAGTGTGTATCTCTCCCAACAACCCAAAGTTATGTACTTTCTTATGATATACGAAAAGCAACACCATTGTCCAAAGGCTCAGATATGTTTTTTTTTCACACATGAGTATAGTGTGACAGTATGTGCGAGATAGGTCCTAGCACTTAGAAGATGTTTCAATACGATAAGTTAAGATACAAATCGTAGTGAACATCACAGTAAAGAAAAAGAAAGGAAAGATATAATATGTATACTTATATTCATGATGATTGAATAAAATCATTAAGATGATATGCGATACGATTCCCAAGTACAAAGTGTGATAAAAGCAAAACTTATAGTTCTTTTTCCCGTTGTGTGATAGGGTTACATCAGAAGAAATGACAAGAACAAGAACTCAGACTAATCAAGCCACTCGAGAAGATGAGTTAATGGCATGGCTCACAGCCATGCAGGAGATGATGATGAACCAACAACAAGAGCTTGCTCAGCTCAAGGAGCAAGTCAACCAACAATCTCATACACCACAACCCGTAGAGGTGCCAGCCCAAGCCGACCCAGTAGCCCCATCAGTCCAGGCAGCTCCAGCACCACCAGTTGTGGTTGCTCCTGCAGCAGCAGATGTTCCCTTACTAGTCTCAAGAGATGGTGACTTATACGAGTGATTTCGACGTCTGAAGGCGCCAGAGTTTGAGGGGACAACTAACCCTATCGAGGCAGATGACTGGCTAACTGACATCCAAGTCATCCTAGACCTTGTAGGGCTAACTGAGAGGGAAAAGGTACTGTGTGCATCCCTTGCCCTACGGAAAGGAGCACGACAGTGGTGGAAAACAGTGGCTATTAGGAGAGACATTAATGCAATGAACTGGGCAGACTTCATTATGGAGTTCAGAGAAATGTATTTCAATGATGAAGCCTTAGCAGCACAACAAGATGAGTTCAACAATCTACGCCAAGGTAGTATGACTGTAATGGAAGCTGTCCGCAAGTTCGAGCAGCTTGCTCGACTATGCCCTGACCTGGTGCCAACCGAAAAGGAAAGGGTCAGAAGGATGCTGAAGATGTTTAGAACCGACATTGCCGTCCAAGTATGTGGTGGAAGCCACGGACCAACAACGGTAGCTGAGTGTGTTAGTCGAGCCATCAGGGCCGAATACTGGTTGGCCCAAGATAGGGAGAGGAAAGCACAGATCTTCAAGGCCAAGAGAGAGGAGAAGACACTGGCCAGACCCAACAGGGGAAGACCGAACCCCGATTCACAACATAAGGGTCAGAATATGGGAAACAGTCAGAGTAACCGACAGTCCCATAACAACAAGAGGAGAGGAAGCCAGAATAACCAAGGGCAACAGAGGAATTTTCCCTAGAAGAAGAACAATCGGGGAGGAAATGGCAGTCAGCACCCTCCTTGCCTGAAGTGCGGGAAGAACCACCTAGGGGAGTGCCGCTTAGGCACTAACAGTTGCTACATCTGTGGTAAGGAAGGCCACTTCGCTAAGCAATGCCGCTCAAACCCTTAGAATCAGCAGGGCCAAGCCCGTGCCAGTAGCGGCCAACTACATACCGCCCAAGCCAGAATTGAAGGTACACCCATCACCCAAGGTAGACTGGAAGCTCCAGAGATGCAGGGGAGAATTTATGCCTTTACAAAGGAGGATGCAGAAGCTGGGACCTCAATCGTGGTGACAGGTCAGCTTTCTGTTGCCAACTCCACTGCATTAGTATTATTTGATTCTGGAGCTACGCATTCCTTTATGTCATCAAAGTTTGCTAGAGAACTAGGTCAGAACATAGACAAGATGAACCAAACTTTCTGAACTGCCCTTCCCTCCGGGGAAGTTTTATTGTCTAGCTATTGGGCAAGACATGTACCAGTAGTTATCAGTGGGTACGAGCTAAGTATAGATCTAATCGTCATCGACATGTGCGACTACGACGTAATCGTGGGAGTGGACTTCCTCGCTAAGTACAGTGCCATAATAGACTGTCGAAGACGAGAGGTTACCTTCGAGCTGAACGGGAACAAGAAGTTTATCTACAAAGGGCTATCGTTAAAGCAGCCGAAGATAATAATATCCGCTATAAGGGCTCACAAACTTCTATCCAGTGGATGCGTCAGTTTCCTAGCACACATGGTAGACAGCAACCATAAAGCGGAGATAAGGCCTGAAGATGTCCCAATGGTCAGAGAATTCATAGAAGTATTCCCAGAGGATCTGCCAGGACTTCCGCCAGAAAGGGAGATATCATTCGAGATCAAGCTATTACCAGGATCAGCCCCTATCTCCAAGGCCCCATATAGAATGGCCCCGGCAGAGTTAAAGGAACTCCAGGCCCAGTTGAAGGATCTAATGGACAAGGGCTTCATTCGACAGAGCTGTTCACCGTGGGGAGAACCAGTTTTATTCATGAAGAAGAAGGATGGAACATTAAGGATGTGCATCGATTACAGGGAGCTGAACAAGGTCACTATAAAGAACAAGTATCCGTTGCCACGAATCGACGATCTGTTTGACCAGCTCCGAGACGCTGCAGTGTTCTCAAGAATCGACCTACGTTCCGGGTATCACCAACTACGGATTAGAGGTGCAGACATACCCAAGACAGCCTTTCGTACACGATATGGACACTACGAGTTCCTCGTTATGTCATTCGGACTAACGAATGCCCCTGCAGCCTTCATGGATCTGATGAATAGAGTGTTCAAGGAGTTCTTAGACAAGTTTGTCATTGTGTTTATCGATGACATACTTGTGTATTCTAAGACAAGGGAGGAACACGAGGAGCATCTGAAAGCTATTCTACTCAAGCTAAAGGAGCACCAGCTATACGCCAAATCCTCCAAGTGCGAGTTTTGGCTGGAAAAGGTCCATTTTCTTGGTCACGTGGTCTCCAAGGACGGAGTATCAGTAGACCCAGTGAAAGTCGAAGCAGTCAGCGAATGGCCGACTCCGAAGAACGTAACGGAGATCTGCAGTTTCCTAGGCCTAGCAGGCTATTACAGACATTTCGTAGAAGGGTTCTCAAAGTTAGCCGCACCACTCACAGCACTCACTAAGAAGGAGAAGAAGTATGAGTGGACGGATAGATGTGAGAAAAGCTTTCAGGAGCTAAAACACAGACTCACGAGCGCTCCGATCCTGACTATACCAGACGCTGGACAGGGGAATTTTGTAATCTACAGTGATGCATCTAAGACCGGACTAGGAGCCGTACTGATGCAGAATGGGAAAGTAGTCGCTTATGCCTCGCGACAACTTAAGAACCACGAGAGGAATTATCCGACTCATGACCTAGAGCTAGCAGCGGTCGTGTTTGCACTGAAAATATGGAGGCATTATCTATATGGCGTCAAGTGTGAGATTTATACGGACCACCAAAGCCTCAAATACATCTTCACGCAGAAGGAGCTCAACATGAGGCAGCGAAGATGGCTAGAATTGGTGAAGGATTACGACTGCAAGATCCTGTATCACCCAAGGAAAGCCAATAAGGTGGCTGATGCACTCAGTAGGAAGTACTCTTCATCGCTTATGGCTATCAATGCCTTGCCAAAAGCCCTACAGAAGGAGCTATGTAACGGCGAAATTGAGATTCTAACAGGGAAGTTGTCTGAAATGACCCTCCAATCAACACTCTTAGAAGAAATCAAGGCCGGCCAAGACCTCGATTTAACCCTGAACAAGCACAAGAAGGAGGCAACAGAGGACCGGAAGTCAGAATTCCAAGTCTCTAAGGAGGGCATACTCTATTTTAGAGGTAGAGTGTGCGTTCCGAAGGATGAAGAACTCAGGAAAAGGATCCTTTTAGAAGCCCATGACACACCGTACTCAGTTCATCCAGGGGCAAACAAGCTATACAAAGACTTGAAAGACATTTTTTGGTGGCCTAAGATGAAGGGTGATGTCGCTGAATTTGTCGCAAAGTGCCTTACATGTCAAAAAATTAAAGTAGAACATCAACGACCTGGAGGAGAACTATAGAAAATCGAGCTCCCTGAGTGGAAATGGGAACAAATTACAATGGACTTCGTGGTCGGACTGCCCAGAACATCCAGTGGAAACGACGCCATCTGGGTAATTGTGGACCGACTGACGAAATCAGCTCGATTCTTAGCCATGAAGTTGAGCTACTCAGTGGAGAGGCTAGCAGAAATGTACATGGCCCAGATAGTAAGACTGCACGGTGTACCTAAGTCAATAATTTCAGATCGTGATGGGCGCTTCACTTCAAGGTTTTGGCAGAGCGTCCAACCTTCAATGGGGACTAAGTTGAAGTTCAGCACAGCTTTCTACCCTCAAACCGACGGTCAGTCAGAAAGGACAATACAAACGTTGGAAGATATGTTGAAAGCATGTGCCCTAGACTTCAAGGGGAATTGGGACCAAAAGCTGCCGCTAATAGAGTTCTCGTACAACAACAGCTACCATTCCTCGATCGGAATGGCACCATACGAGGCACTCTATGGAAGGAAATGTAGATCTCCGGTCCACTGGCATGAGACTGGAAAGAAACAGCTCACTAGCACGGACTTCGTCAAAAGTACAATAGAAGACGTGAAGATTATACGGGAGAGACTGGAGATAGCTCATAGTCGTCAGAAGAGTTACGCTGATAAACGACGCAGGCCTCTCGAGTTTCAGGAAGGAGATTCAGTTTTCCTCAAGGTAGCACCCATGAAAGGGGTGATGCGTTTTGGGAAGAAAGGGAAGCTCAGCCCTGGATATATAGGACCCTTCGAGATCCTCGAAAGAATTGGGAAGGTAGCCTACAGGTTAGCGCTCCCTCCCGAGTTAGCATTCGTGCATAACATTTTCCACGTCTCGATGCTGAAGAAATACGTGCCTGATAGTTCCCACATACTGAGTCAAGAGCCTGTTGAAGTACACGCCGACCTGACATATGAGGAAAGACCAGTGCAGATTTTAGCTAAGGAGAGCAAAGTCCTCAGGAATAAAGTGATCCCGCTTGTGAAAGTGTTGTGGCGGAATCACAACATAGAAGAAGCTACATGGGAAAGGGAAGAGGACATGAAGAGAGACTTCCCGGATTTATTCTAATTTTCGAGGACAAAAATTTTGTAAGGGGGGTAGGTTGTAAGGACCACCCCGTCCTTGTAACTCAGTAAATTATTCAATGAGAAGCTAAGGAATAATTTGATGCGTTTTTAGTCCAAATACATCGAACACGGTCAGGTACATGGTCGTGTAAGAAACCGTGTACTGATCGGATTGTTTTATGAGAGAGGCCGTGTTAGTTAACATGGCCGTGTAGTTTTATATGGTCAGGTACACGGCTGTGTAAGTGGCCGTGTACCACTCGGGTAAGTGAGCATGGTCCAAGACACGGTCATGTTGAGAAAGGCTAACTAGTACATGCCGTGCTCAAGCCATACACGCCCGTGTTAGAACCCTTGTAGAAGGCCGTGTACTGAACAGAGAGCCAATTTGAAGACTCTCGTAATGCGTGAAACCTAATTACTATGAAATGAGTAATTAAGTTGATAAATGTAGCATAAATTCCAGTTGAATAGACTAAACAGGTGCACTACTGTTTATTACTATTTATACAGTGAAAAGGGGTAACCGACAGAGAACCCGGTCTACCCTGTTATGTGTATAAGTGTATGAGATACACAGTGTCATGAAACTAGTCCGGATGACCATTTCCTAACACAAGACTAGTGAGCAGATCACTGAAATACTCGGACAAAACGTCTGAGCACAATAACGAGAATCTCCCTAGTAGGGTACAGTATCGAGAAAATGGTTTGGATGACCTCTTCTCACCCAGAAACTGACAAAATCGGAGTAAGAACACTCGGACTAGTAAGTTAGAACAGAGAACAGTGAACCATGAATAGTGAATAGTGAATAGTGCAAGATGCAGTGTCAAGTTACTGGCCAAGACGGCCTTAGTTTGACTTAAAACTGATATATCTAGACTCAGGACGCCCAAATTAGTCAAACGGACACCTGACACGTTTTTTGAGGTGGGACCCCACAGATCCTGAAAACTGGTCTAGACGACCTCAGACAGACATATGACTGATAAAATTGAAATCAGAACGTCCGAATTAGTCAAGAGAGACTGTGTCTGAAATTTCGCCTAGGAACGCCTCGGTTTGCGTGCGAAAGGACAACACAGTGTAGACACTACTGCAGTATAGGAATGAATAGTGATTTGGTATAGAATGGGCTCTTAGACAGTATAAAACAATTAGAAATCGTCAGTACAAAAATCAGATTCAGAAAATCCAATTTTTGGATGAAAATTAGAACACTGCCGAGAAAGGGCTGAAAAACGCAGTAGAAAACTAGACTGCACAGAACCGATTCGGTTGGACTTTTACTCCAACCAAACCATGCCCCTTTGGTTAGGAAAACAGCTGCAAAACCAGCTGAAAGTGATCCCTTAAATCAAGGGATGTGTTGGAGTTTTTAGATTAAAAAAATGGGGTTTTAAGGACAAGAGGACCATGACCATTTAATGCAAACTTGCTCCCTTTCACCCTCCATCATGGCTCCGAAATTTCAAGGGCTGCAGCATAGATTTTTGTCCCCCAATTGAGCCAAATTATGGCTTAATTAAGAGGGCTTAGAGTTAAGCAAAGTTGCTTTGAGTTGCCTATAAAAAGGTGCAACCACCCTTAGGTTTCACTTTTTCCATTTGCTCACAAAAACACTCAAGAAAAATACAGCTTTCTCTCCCCTTTCTCTTCAGAAAATCCGACCCCTCTTCAGCCCCTAAACCACCCATATTTTCACATAACTTTCACACAAAAGCTTGGCCACACAAGTTGTTAGAGGTACACTCTTCCAAGGTAGTTTCGGTAAGACCCTAAAACCGAAATTTTTTTCTATGGTGTAATTTTTCATCTTGGCTGGATATTAAGAGAAACTTTTTGTTTTCCTTGTGTTCTCATTCTACCACAAATGATCCCTCAACCCTCTTTGTTTTCTATGGAGCCTTGACAGCCACCCTTGGCCCGGTTGTGCTTGGATCAAAGCACTCTAAGGTATAAACCGAAAAACCCCCATCTTTTGTGGTTAGTTGTTTTTAAGTTTTTGATCAAAGGAGATTTATATGTATTTGGTTATGCACATGGGTTGTAATAAGTTATTTGAGCCCTTAGCTTTCAGTTTTTAAAGTTTTTGTGGTTGTGGTTGTGTTTACTTTAGTTTACAAGTGGTTTGAGATATGTGTGTGCATGAGTGTGTAGAGGGTGGCTGGACACAAAATCTGTCCCCAGGATCAGCCACGGATTTTGGCCAGTTTGACCCACTTAGGATCCGAATCTGGGATTTGGTAAAACATAAAGTTTTAAGGAAATTTTGATACGGTCGTTTTTACATCAAATAGCCATTGGCAAAAAATGAACCTACGATAGGCTTTTCGGCTAGTTTTGGTTCGGTGTCCAAAACAGGGAGTAACAAATCCGGACCAAATGAACAGTCTCAGATTTTAATCAAAATGACCCTTTTAGAGGCCGAACCAGAATTTGGTCAAAACACAAAAGTTTTAGATCTCGACGAAACCTTGAAACTGACTCATGTAGGTTTCAAAAATTCGGCCGTTTCGGGCCCCAAACAGACCTGTTTTCAAAAGTGTGTAAAACTGGAACTTTTATAAAAACTGGGTACAAAGACCACGGGTTTGATGAATTTAGGAGCCGTTAGAGTTAGAATTAGGCTCCGAAATGAACACAAGAATTGTTCATTTTGTCGAGGACGAAAAGTTTCATGAAGGCCGATTTCTCAAACAAAGTCATTTCGAAAAAGTTTCAAATTATTTTCAAAAGTGGTCCAACACCACATTTTTTAGCACGTTTACAATGTGTTCCCTTTAAATGACTTAGAAATGATTTCAACAAAAACACCCTCATCCTCCAACGGGGCGAGGTGAGACTCGTTTTCAAAAATGTGGGGACACCATACCCATTTCAAACCATTTCAAACACTTTGCTTTCAAAAAAATGTGGGGACACCATTCCCCTTTCAAAATGAAAAATCCTTTTGTAAGAATTTCTAGATTTAAACAAAGTTTTCAAAGGAATTTCACAAAGAACAAGGGACGTTTTTAGTAAGATATGGTAGAGGTAGCCTAGTCGGCTACGACACCATAATGCAAGGTAGCCCGATAGGCTACCACACCCAAACAAGCAAAGTAACCCAAACGGTTACTATACCAAGCCTACACATAGTAGCCTGATAGGCTACCTAGTTGCCAAAACGTGAGGTAACCGGTCAGTTGACTGATCGTTAAATCAGTCAAGCATCGTGTTTAGAGCAACATTGTGAGGAATGTTGATTTAACAGTCAAGAAGACAGTTAATCAAGCATGATGGAAATTAGACACCAAATTCCCAGATAGGCCAATAGGGTACCGAGGGACCTCGGTACCACATGAAAGACGAGTATAGGCAAAAGTAGCCTAAGGACGTGGTAGTTAATTTATGGGGCCATAAGTTAATTAACCATATACGAATAAGTTAACTCTTGAGATAGAGAGTAAGTAGTGCCGACGGCAATCGGTATCAAGTAATTATCTACTTTAGTCACTAACAGTATTGGTGACTTAGAGAAGGTATTAACGAGAGACGTTATTGATGAAAGGTAGTAACCTGTAAATTTCTAAAGGTGCGAATACAAGTGCTTGCAATTAAGTAAGTATAACTCCGCCTGCAGCATGAATAAAATGATGTTAAAATGATGGTTTTACAGTATGTTAAGTATGCCTTACATGCAGACGATGTTGCACAGCATACATAAGAGCATATAGTTTCACAATCGAGTAGATTGATGAAAGAACAAGTTAGAAGCCATAGATCCCTACCGTATAGTATTGGGGATAGCTTAGAGAAGCATATGGCTAGAACAGTTAAACAAGATGGAAATAAATAGGTGTGCCGTACCGGCTCCTTCAGTTGAAGGGGTTTCCATTTAAAGAAAGTTAAGGCCAAAAGTTGAGTATCAGTTGATGGCTCTTCGGCATTAGTTGACCTCGGGCATTACCGTTGGTCTGCGCGCACACGGTACTGATACATGAGCCCTAAATAGACAAGAGAAAGAAAAGAGTGCTAAAGCATAACTGAACATAACCGGATCATGCATAGTTCACTATCCGCATTAGTTCGCTATGCTTTTAGCTACAGTAAGATACATGCTTTTACATGAAGTATTCTGTATGCATATGGTATATAAAGTTTGTATGCTATGACATGATATGTGATGATATGGTATATGCTAAGTGTTATATGTGACTATCTTGCATGCTTATGCGTTTTAAGTATGTATTATGTTTAAACATGTTTTGCGGTTAACATGTTGTACTTACTGGGCTTAAAGCTCACGGAGTGTGTTCATGCTGTAGGTAAGCGTCCTATGGCATAAGCCACGATGGGCAATGACGGCGGCGGAGGTGGATGTGAGGCGAGGTTATGGACACCATACGAGTTTAACTTCCGCACAGTTTAAGTAAACAGTATTTTGAACAGTAACAGTACAGTACCAGTAGATGGTACTTTTAAATAGTAATCGTTAAATGGTATTTCTGAATAGTAATGCTTACACAATATTTTTGAGTAGTAATAGTTGAAGAGTATTTTCGAATAGCAGCTGATTGATACTATTCAAAAATACTATTCCACAAAATGAACAATATAAGTATGTTTGCAAGATTATTATTATGTTTCAAATTCTGCTTTTAATAGTACATGTACATGAATAGTAAATACGTGTGCTAAAAAAAAAAAATTTCTTTTAAAATTAGGGTAACCTATTAAAGATATTTTAAGTAAGCAATATTCAATTACAAGAAAGTATAAGTAAAAGTAAAGAAACAGTAGTTTTACAGTGATGGTCCGGGCCCCCTAGGGCGTGGGGCGTCACAGAAATCTATGATGGCGAGAATAAGATGAAAAGATGCTGAGATCATTATACGAAAAATCACGACCGTGCAGTGCTAGAGAACCGCTCAGAGAAAGAACATGGATTGCTGCTTGAGTTGTACCGATCTTCAGGGCTAGTTGTCCACTAAGTTTTGAATGGCAAACAGTACTCCTGCACTCCATGAGAATGTCAGGACTGGTTTCGCTTTATCAAAGTGATTCCCCAATTGTACGCCATTGATCAGGATAACTGAGTCTTGTTGGCTGTTGATATCTCTCATGAAGATACTCTCGTGTGTATCGGGATCCTTATGACCAGGATAAGCTCTTAATTGTGTCGAGTTTCACCATACCACGATCGAGCCAATCTCTGAGAGGAGTCCAGCATCAGCCTCAGTTTTTCTTTATGGGCAAGCAGGGAGTGAAACCGCCTAAGTTCTCTAGAGTTATGGATATACAAGAATTTGTTCGTCAGACTGAAATGTGACAACCGGGAAATTCAGGCAGTTCTCGGATGAAAAATGTACAATTGTATGTATATAAAAATTTGTACCATTTAAAGAGTGAAATAAATGTATGTATATTGTTTAGAATATGTGAAAATGTTCTAACAATACTGACGAGTAAGAATTCAGTGTTGGAAAAATTCACTGAATTGAAACGGGTGAAACGGTGCCAAAATCGGCATTGAAAACCCTAACCGAGCCAATAAAAGACGGTAAACTTCCGGGATTGATTTTGATCAAACGGAAGCAGTTTAAATTGATCCGACTGCACAGGAGACCTCAGGAACACGCCGGGACGATTTCAAGAAAATTTCGGCTCGAATCGGTATCGGTCAAAAAGTAGTCGAATTAATGTGAATAGTGAAAGTCAAAGTCAACTTTCACTTTTGCATTTATGACATCATAAATCAAGATTAATAAATGAAATAAATAAGGTGGTTGGTGGCATTAATGGCTAGGATTTAATCACCTTTTGATCTAAAGGCCAAGATTTGGCCAAAAATTACCATTTTTAATTTTTGAAAAATGGGGAAAGAATTAGGTTGAAAGATGTCTAATTCTCATTGGTGGAAGGCTAAATTAATTGGCCTTTGGTTTCATTAAGTCGGCAAAAAATTTTACAAAGTGGCCGAGACCCATTTTTCAAGCCAAACCAAAAGAAAAAAAATTTTCTAAGTTTTTTCCATGGAGTCTACGTGAGCCACCCAAGGGAAACCAAGATTTTCTTCAACTTTTCTTCACAAAAAAGAGTGTCAAAGTGTTCCTTGAAGACAAAGGAAGCATTAGACCAAGGCAACTCCCTTTTTCACTAAATTTTTTTCATGGTTTTTCTTCATGAAATCCGTGGGTGAATAGTGAGAAAAAGATGGAAAATTTTTGGTTGTTTTTCATGGATTTGATGTTGGCTTATGTTAAGGATGTAATAAGGAAGAAAACCATGCAAATTGTGTAAAGAAAAACCGAAATTTTGTTGGTTTTTCAAGGGAAAATCCGTGGGTTACCTTAGGTAACCAATGAGAAAAAGTTGTGGTTAATTGCTAACATGCTTTCAAAGTTGAAATTGGCGAAGAATAAAGCATGAATTTATTGTGAAAAGTTTGAAAAAAATTCTTTGTATGCATTTCATAAAATGGCCGTGAGGTTTAATAATGGTTTGGAAGAAAATTTTTGCTTGATTTATGTGGTATTTGGTTGATTGGAATTATGCATTTCAATATGCAAATGATGAATTTATAATGGAAAGAATGAAACAAAATTTTTTGGCATGTTTTCATTCTTTGGCCGTGGGTTATACAAGGGTAAAAACCCTAGGAAATTTGGTTGAAAATGCAAAGATAATGGGCTTGAAAATGTGTTAAAAATGTGACATTTGAATGGCCTAAGGTGTGGTGAAAGTTTGACAAAATTTGGTTTGGTTTGGTTGTGAAAACCGAAACCAAATTAAGGGTAAAATTGTGAAAAAATTTTGTTATGTGGGTGATAATGTGGAATTGGAATTGTGGGTTTTTATGTAAAAGTTTGGAAAACTTTTACATAAAATAGGCTTGTGGTATAGTACGTGGCAGGTACATACGGTTCGAGGCGTACCTAACGCCGGAAGCCTTAAAATTACGCCGAAATGCTGCCGAAATTTCAAAAACGGCATTCGGGGTAAAATAGGAAATTAAAATAAAAGTTAGGGCCGGGACGGAAACCCGAGTCCCTAACGGAAAAATTGAATAAGGAAAAAAATTTAAGGGGTGGGTTGTGAATAGTAACCCGTCCCCTTGAAAATGAAAAACGTGAGTGAAATTGAAAAACCGACCCCGAGGGGGGTGCGTTTTTGGAAATAAAATAAAGGTCCGAATCGGGAACGGAAAACCCGAGCCTCGGAGAACTAGGTCGGGAAAGTCTAGATGAACGTTTTAAATACTAGTGAAACGTCCATTTGAGACTCCGAAACGATAGAAAATCGCTAAACCGACGTAAGGGTCGGAATAGTGCTTCCCGAGGGCCGGGAAAGCAAAACGTAGAAATAAAGTAAAAACGAACCCGGTAATGATTAGAAAAGAGTCAGAAAAGTTCCTGAGAGCCAAAAATGCAGTCTGGATCAATAAAATTCCGTCAGGGGCAAAACTGTAATTTTGCCAAAATATTGGGGCAAAATCGTAATTTTACAAAAGTTGGGGGAAAATGGTGAAAATAATAAATAAAACCTAAAAAGTTATAAATAGGTTTTATTTAAGCTTTTTAATGAAAAATAAAAGCTATAAATGGAAATGAAATTAACAGACAAGGTTTTGTCTGTAGGATCCCAAAATCGACCTACAAGGAAGGCGATTCAAGATCCAAGAGAGAGAAAAGGAACAGTCTGATAAGGTAAGTTCAGACATTTACCTGTCTGCAACATATAGCAATATTGTGCTAACTTTAATGTACTAACTATAAGTTAGGTACATATGTGCTACGGGCACTATGATAGAATAGAGAGAGAGACGAAATGTACTACGGGCACTATAAGAATGGGACACATGGTTAATTGTGCTTCGGGCACTAGAGCGAGGTTAATGAAACTCACTCACCTAAAAATTAAAATGTGAACCATTCCTAACCACGGGACAATGTGAAGTCACCGGGTTAGAATGTTAAAAAGTCGGTAATGAAACCACTTTCTGTCGTACCAGCCTTCCGTACAGGGAGGTACTATTTTTGCCTTCGGGGCTATGAGACTAAGGCTGTGGAGGTCAGCACTGATGTACCGCTCCCAGTCATATAAAATTTTGCCTTCGGGGCTATGAGATTAAGGCTGTGGAGGTCAGCACTAATGTACCGCTCCCAGTCATGCGCACTTAAATGGTACTGCCAACCTGAGCTCAAAACCAGAACGTAATCAAAGATAATGACCTAAAACTGAAACTATGCCATAATTGAGCATAAGACAGTTTAGTGAGAGTACTAACATCGCGGTAGATGCACTGTTGTGACACAGTGTTGTGGTCAACCTTACTATTCATCATGAATAGTGGTCAAAGTTACTATTCACGTATGAATAGTGGTCAACGGTACTATTCATGATGAATAGTCTATTTATAGAAATTTTATTTCTTGCATGTTTGAACTTACTGAGCCTGTAGCTCACCATTTTTGCTAATGTTGCAGGTAAGCGACCAGCTCAGTAGCTTGTTTGACTGGATGCGAACGGGATGGCGCGTGTCAAATGGGATAACTGGGCGAGGGATATGGTACTGCCAGAGTCTTCCCGCTGAGCGTTAAAGTGAAGGAAAAAAAAAAGGGAAACAGTTCTTTTGTAACTATATATATATTTTACAAAAGTACTGTATTATTTATATTACTTTGTACTTATCAACAAAGTAAATAGTGGAAGAAGATTTTACATGATGTTTAAAAAAAAAACAAAATTTCCCCAAAAACGACATGATTTAAAAAGAGAGTGAGATAAGCCGGTGACCTATGAGAGTACAATCTATCACAGTTAGCGATAAGCTCAACTGTAATAGTATTGTATGATCTCTACAAGGGGCGGGCCACCACATGAAAGACTGCAGCTGATGTCCAGCGATACAGTTCTAACGTATGCTGTTCGCTACAAGGAACCGAAATGGACTTCTACAATACATGCCGAGACAAAAGTGGATCAAGACAGGAGAAGACCCAAAGAGAGAAAGAGACCTTGCCAAACAGAATTAGAAGAGCGATCAAGCAGGACTAGGAAGCCTTATCAAGGAGATAGTGAACGCCGAGAGAAAAGTGTTCAACCCCGGGAACCTACATAAGCCCAAGGCATTATAGCAGCCGCCATTATGGAGGGTGACCCGGTAGAACCAGCACCCCAACTGGCCGATGAAGAGTTCATGGCCGAGCACCAGCCAGAAGTACACAAGGGCAATAGGGAGCCGATGGAGAACCCCGAACCAGCCTGTATGTCTCCTAACACCCCATGAAAGAGGAAGATAACGAGACTCTTTCCGATGCCCATCCCGACAATGAGGGAGAGGAGATCCCCAACCGCTTAGTAATGACGAATAGATGGGGATGTACAAACCCCAAGTCATCATAGCCAGCGATGACGAGGTCAGTTTCGACTAAGAAGAAGAGAACCCAGAGGAGTACTCACTCAGTGATAGTGACGATGAGGAGATGCCTGATACTGAATCAGGATTGTCCTTCCAATAGTAGTAACCCTTCTGCGGGAATGTTAGTTATGAAAAAATAGAGAGGGAAGCAGTAGCTCTCCCCCGTCAGTTGTAGCATAATGTACTTGTTGGGATCGTATAAGGGAAGTGTGTGTCACTCCCACTGAACTAGAATCTTGAATATATGTATATATATTATGTGAAATATATTATGAGATAAGTAGTAAAGTTTTGCCCTAGGGGCCAGATATAAATTTTTTCCACAGTGTGAGTATGATATGACAGGAAGTGCAGGACGAATCCTAGCACTCAGATGATGTCCCAATACAATGCGATAATTGTATTGAATATCACAGTATGAGAGAAAGAAAGGTGGATATAGTGTGTATATTTATATCCATAATGTTTAAGTAAGATTGTTAAGTAAGAAAGAAATGATATGTGATACGAGTCCCAAGTACAGAATTTAAGAGACATATTTTCCTTTCCCGCTATACGATAGGGTTACATAGGAAAACATGGGAAGAACGAGAGCTTAGTTAAACCCAGCATCCTGAGAGGATGAGTTGATAGCACAGATCGCAGCCATGCGAGAGATGATGGAGAACCAGTAACGGGAGCTAAACCAGCTTAGGGAACAGCTGGACCAGCAACCCCAGGCACCATAGTCAGTAGAGATGCCAGCACAGGAGGCTCCAGCAGCCCAAGAAACTCTTAGGGAGCAAGCAGCTCCTCTAACCCAGGGGGCACTAGTACCCATAGTAATGGCTGCTTTCGTAACAGCAATTGTTTTTCTACCAATCCCTAGGGAAGGTGACTTGTATGAGAGATTCCGGCGCATAAAAGCGTTAGAATTCTTAGGAATCACCAACCCTATAGAGGCCGATGATTGGCTAATGGATATCCAAGTAATCTTGGATTTTATAGGGTTAACAGATAGAGAGAGAAAATGATGCACGCATCCTTCACCCTGCGCAATGAGGCGCGTTAGTGGTGGAAGATGGTAACCATTAGGAGGAACATTAGAGAGATGAGCTGGAGCGATTTCATTGAGGAATTCAATGAGATGTACTTCAACAAGGAAGCACTAGCAGCGCAGCAAGACGAGTTCAACAACCTGCGCCAAGGTAGTATGACTGTTATGGAGGCAATCAAGAAGTTTGAGCAGTTGGCTCAACTTTTTTCCAGATTTAGTATTGACTAAAAGGAGAGAGTCAGACGAATGCTGAAGATGTTTAGAACAGAAATCACAGTTTAGGTCTGTAGCGGAAGCCACGGACCAGCGACACTAGCAGAATGTGTCAACAAGGCTATCTGAGCCGAGTACTGGTCGGCTCATGATAAAGAGCGAAAGGCACAGAATTTTAAGACACGAAAGGAGGAGTACACGTAAGCTGAGTAGGCTTAGGGGAAGCAGAACCTTGAGTTACAACACAGAGGATAGAGCATGGGAACCGGCCAAAATAGCAGGCATTCCAACAACAATAACAAGAGAAAAGGGGAACCAGGGCAACCAAGATTCACAGGAGAATTTCCTCCAGAAGAGAAACGACCAGGAAGGAAATGATAGCCAACCTGACGTGCATGAAATGCGAAAAGAGGCACTCAGGAGAATGTAAGCAAGGAGTAAGTGGTTGTTTTATCTGTGGCAAGAAAGGCCACTATTCCAAAAAAATTGCCACTCCAACCTACAGAATCGACAGAATCAACCCCGCATTGGGAATAATCAACTTCACACCAACCAGACCAGGATCGAAAACCCTTCAATCACACAAGGCATACTGAAAGCTTCAGACAGCTAAGGGAGAATCTATGCTTACGCGAGGAGTGACGCTGAAGCTGTAACTTCTGTAGTGGTGACAGGCCAGCTTTCTATCACCAACTTTGATGTGTTAGATCTACTTGATTCTGGAGCCACCCATTCATTGCATCATCAGATTCTGCCAAAAAAAAAAAAGCTTAGGACACAACGTTGTCATAAACTGTTGAAGGCGGAAAATTGTTTTCGAACCAATCGGATGTGAAAAGTTCATCTACAAGGGTTTGTCACCAGAGCAACCAAAGACGATAATATCAGCAGTGAAGGCTTGCGAGATGCTATCAGTGGATGCATGGACTACCTAGCATACATAGTAGATAATACACGAGGAACAGAGATAGGACCCGAGAACATGCCGATAGTCAGGGAATTTGTGGAGATATTTCCAGAAGGTCTTCTAGAACTCTCGTTAGAGCGTGAGATCTCGTTTGAGACTGAACGTCTACCAGAATCAACCCCCATCTCCAAGGCCCCATACAAAATGGGCCCTGCAGAGCTAAAAGAGCTCCAAGCTCAGCTGAAGGACTAAATAGGTAAGGGATTCACTCGACATAATTGTTCACCTTGGGGAGCACCCGTACCATTCGTAAAGAAGAAAGATGGACCACTGCGAATGTGCATCGACTACAGAGAGTTTAATAGGATTACGATTAAGAACAAGCATCCATTGCCACGGGTTGACGATCTATTTGATCAGCTTCAAGACGCTGCAGTGTTCTCGAAGATCGATCTACGTCCCGGGTACCATCAACTACGAATCAGGAATGAAGATGTACCCAAAATAGCCTTTCAAACGTGGTACGGATATTACGAGTTTCTATTCATGTTGCTCAGATTGATGGACGTGCCAGCAGCTTTCATGAACCGGATGAACCGCATGTTCAAGGGCTATTTGGATAAGTTTGTCATTGTGTTCATTGATGACATACTTATACACTCTAAGACGAAGGAAGAGCACGAAGAGCACTTAAGGATCATTTTGCGCATGTAACAGGACCATCAGTTATACGCCAAGTTCTCCAAGTACGAGTTTTGACTGGAGAAGGTCCATTTCCTGGGCCACGTAGACCCCAAGGAAGGAGTATCTATGGACCTGATGAAAATTGATGCAGTTAGCACGTGGCCAGCTCAGAGGAACGTAACGGGAATTCGCAGTTTCTTCAAACTAACTGGATGTTACCTACACTTAGTCGAAGGCTACTCAAAGTTAGCTGCTCCGCTCATAGCGCTCACCAAGAAGGGAAAGAGGTATAAGTGAATCGACAAGTGTGAGGAAAGCTTTCAAGAGCTGAAATGAAGACTCATAAGCGCTCCAATACTGACCATTTCAAATGTTGGTCAGGGAAGCTTTGTGATTTAAGCGCCGCATCTAAAACCAAGTTGGAAACTGTGTTGATGCAGAGTGGTAGAGTAGTCGCGTATGCTTCACGACAACTCAAAAACCTTGAGAAGAGCTACCCAACGCGTGATCTGGAGCTAGTAGCGATAGTTTTTACGATAAAAGCATGGAGGCACTACCTGTACGGAGTCACGTGCGAGATTTACATCGACCACTAGAGCCTCAAATGTATCTTCACGCAGAAAGAGCTCAACATGAGGCAGCGTAGATGGCTAGAGTTGGTAAGGATTACGACCGTGAGATCCTATACCATCCGGGGAAAGCCAATAAGGTTGCTGATGCACGGAGTCAGAAGTATATTACTATGCCTATGACTATTAGTGCCTTGTCAGGAGCACTACAAAGGAGCTATGTGACAGCGAGATCAAGACTTTGATAGGGAGATTGTCTGACATGACCCTCCAATCGACGCTCCAAGAAGAGAACAAGATCGGTCAAGGTTTCAATTTGTCCCTGCTTAAGCCCAGAAAGGAAGCTATAGAGAACAAGGATTCAGAGTTTAAGATCCCTAAGGACGACGTACTCTACTACAGAGGTAGAGTGTGTGTTATGAAAAATGAAGAACTCACGAAGCGAATCTTTTTAGAACCTTACGAGACGTCATATTTCGTACATTCGGTGGCGAATAAGATGTACAAGTACCTGAAGGAAAGCTTTTGGTGGTTTGGAATGAAGAATGACATTGTCGAGTTCATCGCCAGATACCTTACGTGTTAGAAGGTTAAGGCAGAACACCAGTGCCCAGCAGGATAATCGTAGAAAATTAAGCTACCCAAGTGGAAATAGGACCAGATTACGATGAATTTCGTAGTCAGACTGCCGAAGACGTCAAACGATAATGACGCAATCTGGGTGATTATAGATAGACTGACGAAATCAGCTAAATTTTTAGCAATGAAAGTTAGCTATTCGGTGGAACGACTAGTAGAAATCTATGCGGCACAGTTCGTGAAACGGCACGGAGTACCAGAGTCGATCGTCTCAGATCGTAGTGGACACTTTACCTCCAGATTTTTGGCGAAGTGTTCAAGCTACATTACGGTCCAAGTGAGAGTTCAGCATAGCATTTCATCCTCAGACCGACAGTTAGTCTAAGAGGACCATACAGATGTTAGAGGACATGTTGAGACCTGCGTCCTAGACTTCAAAGGAAATTGGAATCAGAAGCTACCATTGAGCGAGTTCTCGTACAACAGCAACTACTATTCCTAGATAGGAATGGCACCGTACGAGACACTTTGTAGAAGGAAATGCAGATCTCTGGCTCATTAGTACCAGTTTGGAGAGAACCGACTAGTTAGCTCAGACATCATCAAGAATACCATGGTAGACGTGAAGCTGATACGAAAAACGTAAGATACAACGCACAGTCGACAGAAGAATTTCGACGATAAGCGCCATAGACCCCTCGAGTTTCAAGTAGCGACACCCATGAAAGGGGTAATGCGCATTGAAAAGAAAGGAAAGCTTAGTCCTAGGTACATAGGACCCTTGAGATAATAGAGAAAGTCGGGAAGGTGGCTTATAGACTAACGCTTCCTCCCGAGTTAGCTACAGTGCACAACGTCTTGATGCTGAAGAAGTACGTGCCAGATAGCTCCCATGTTCTTAGCCAAGAATCCATTGTAGTATACGCTGATCCGACGTACGAGGAGAGACCCGTGCGGATCCTCTTCAGAGAGGAGAAGGTACTTAGGAATAAAGTATACCGCTAGTAAAAGTGTTGTGGCGGAATCATAGTGTTGAGGAAACCACATGAGAATGGGAAGAAGACATGAGAAGAGACGTCCTAGAATTATTCTAATTTTCGAGGACGAAAATTTTGTAAGGGGGGTAGGTTGTAATGACCGCCATTTTCATGGCACCTACTTACCATGTAATAAGTCACAAAGGAATAAAATGGACATAATTTAATGTCTTTTAGTGCAAATTTAAGAAACACGGTCAAGTACACGACCGTGTAAGAGGCTGTGTACCACTCAGATAGATGAATGTGTTTCAAAGACCTGGCCGTGTTGAGTAGTCTCAACTAGTACACGCCCGTGTCCGAAATGTACACGCCCGTGTTGCGTTGCACACGCACGTGTAAGAGTCCATGTAGAAGGCTGTGTAATGAGCCGAGAGCCACTGTAATGACTCTCATGAATTATGAAACTTAATTACTATGTAATGATGTAATTGAGTTAATAAACATAGTGTGTTTTTCAATTGAATGAATTAAACGAGTATAGTAACGTTTAATTACTATTTATGCAGTGAAAGGGGCAGCCGACAGTGAAATCGGTCCACCCTATTATGTGAGTATACGTTGAGACACGCAATATCAAGAAACCGGTCTAGACGACCATTTCATGATACAGAACTGATGAGCTAGTCATCAGTACGCTCAGACTGGTCATCTGAGCGCAGCAGTGATAATTGCCCTAATAGATGTACAGTATGGAGAAAAGTGGTCTAGATGACCTCTTCTCGCCCAGAGACTGACAAAATCGGAGTCAGAACGATCAGATTAGTCAGTCAGATAGTGAATAGTGACTAGTGAACAGTGTGATACGCGGTGTCAGGTTAGTGGCCAAGACGGCCTTAATCTGGCATAAAACTGATATATTAATAGTCAGCAGGCTCAATCTGGTCAATTGAGCACAAAATATAGATTTTGTTTAAGGGATACGCAGTATCGGGATGAGGGTCAAGACGACCTTTTCTCGCCCCGAAACTGATATATTTAGACTCAGGACGCCCAAATTAGTCAATCGGACACTTGACACGTTTTTCAAGACGGGGTCATACAGATCCCGAAAACTGGTCTAGAAGACCTCAGATGGACGTAAAACTGATAAATTTGAAATCAACACGTCCAAATTATTCAAGAGAGACGGTGTTTGAAATTTCACGCGAAAACGCCTCGTTATGCGTGCACAGTGTCAACACAGTGTAGGCCTAACCACAATATCAAGAAATTGGTCAAGATGACCTTTTCTTGATATAAAACTGATATATTTGGAATCAGAATGCTCAAATTAGTCATTTGAGCACAAAAAGTAATTTTTGACCGGGAACCATGCAGTATCGGGAAACTGGTCGAGACGACCTCAGATGAAGATAAAACTGATATATTTGGGTTCAGCACGCCCAAATTAGTCAGTATAGCCTATCTTAAAATTTTTCAAAAAATTAGTATAAAAGGACGAAATTTTTGGGACTATTGAAAAATAGCCCCCATAATTTTTCCAAATCCCATTTCCTCCCCCAACACCACACAAGGATGAACAGTAACAATCAGTCGAATCCGACGTCTGTTTTCGACACCGCTGGCACCATTGGAAAGCTCTCGACGAGCTGATTCCAACGGTGGGCCGAGTCGACCGAACCGACGCCGGAGCTCGCCGCACGCGCCGCCCAAAACTGCCGATGGCCGAATTTTTCAAACCGCCGTATCTCCACCGTCCGACGTCCAAATGCCACGATTCCGATCCCAATGGATTCGTGGTGAAGAGTAGAACAAAACCCAGGCTTCATTTCACGTCAACAGCCGCCGGATCGCACCGCCCAAGGTTCGCCGTCGCCATCGCTGCCGTCGAATCTCGCTATTCCGGCGGAGTTGAGTTGCAAGGTCGGTATCAAAATGCTCAGAAAAACACGTAGATCAAAAGCCCCAAATCAATTTTGGGCAACAACACCGGAAAATGAAGATCCAACACCGCCGCCGTCGCCGACTTTTTGAGGGCCGATTTCCGGTGATAGGAGCCTCAATTGGTGAAATTGACACCACCAATGGGTTCCTCTCGTCGAGCTCTTCAAGATGGTGGTCACCACTCCCATCGCCGCCGTGGTCAACGCCGGTCAACGACGGTCAACGCCGGTCAACGGCGACCCGGAGACCGAAAATTGAAAAATGGCCCGTTGGCCTATTTTCGACGTTTCGGACACATCCGCGGCATCGGATTTGCAAACCGGAGTTTCAAAAGTGGAGAACGTCGATTCAAAGATTGTGCAGTCGAGACCGAACGGTTCGTCCGACCGCCGACGGGAATGATTTTGGTAGTGGTTTTGATCCCTTGATTCCTCAATTTATTATTAGAAATAATTATGTATGAATTATGGTTTACTGACTTGAGGAATTATAAGAAAAAGGGATGAAATGTCGAAAAAGAGAATGTGAAGAAATGTGAATATTTTTACGTAAAAAGCGGAGCTTTTACGTAAAAATTAGGCCTCTGGTTTAGTACGTGGCAGGTTAGAATAGGTTAGATGGTTTTGAGGCGTTTCTTAAACGACGGAAACCCAAAAATTAAGCGGAAATGCTGCCGAAATTTCGAAAACGGCACAAAGGGGTATTTTAGGAAACGAGGGCTGAAAATGTGATCGGGATGGAAACCCGAGCCCCCTCGATGACCTAGGTCCAGGAAAGAAGGACGGACGTTTATAGGATTAGTGAACCGCCCAATTAGAAATTTCGTAATGTAAGAAAACGACCCCTATGTCAGAATAGTACCACTCGAGGGACGGGTGCAATCTAAGTATAAAATTTGGGGCGATTACATCGGTAACGGTAACCCGACAGGCTAAATAGTCATACGAGAGGTATTCAGTCAGTTGACTGGTCGGTTAGCCAGTCAAGGACCAAGTCAGAATGGGATAGTGAGAGACAGTGATTAATTTGTCAAGTAGACAAATTAATCAAGCACGATTAAAAATTAGATATCAAATTTCCCAAAGTAGAGCAGTTGGGTACCGATAGGCATCGGTACCACACAACGATAAGTTTATTAGTTCCTAACGATAGAGTGACCTAAGAGCGATGTTAATTAATTTATTGGGTAAATAAATTAATTAACAATGATTAGAAAATCAAATTCTTAAGAAGAGGGCAATTAGTACCGATAAGGATCGGTACCACATAACGAGAATTTTTATTAGTCACTAATGACCACGGTGACCTAAGAGTAAATGTTAACGAAATGTATTATGATTACAGGGAGGTACCTGTATTGTGACGAAGGCGAGAGTATAAACTGTCTGATGACAGGTAAGTACAACTCCGCCAACAGCATGGATAAAATGAATTTAAAATGATGCTTTTCCAGTACTTTAAGTATGTATCTTGCACACGATGCTGCACAGCATACATAAGAGCATATAGTTTCACAATCGAGTAGATTGATGAAAGAACAAGTTAGAAGCCATAAATCCCTACCGCGTAGGATTGGGGACAGCTTAGAGAAGCGTATGGCTAGAACAGTTAAACAAGATGGAAATAAATAGGTGTGTCGTACCGGCTCCTTCAGTCGAAGGGGTTTCCAGTTAGAGAAAGTTAAGGCCAAAAGTTGAGCATCAGTTGATGGCTCTTCGGCATTAGTTGACCTCGGGAGTTACCGTTGGTCTGTGCGTACACGGTACTGACACATGGGCCCTAAATAGACAAGAAAAGAAAAGAGAAGTTTGAAGCATAAATGAACATAACCGGACCATGTATTAGTTATAGTTCGCTATGCTTTCTTTTTCAGCAGAGTGCATACAGTACACGATGCTTCTGTCATACATAAAGAATGTGAAGTTTTATATTCAGTGTTATGACTTGTTATGTGATGACATGATATATGAGCTGATATGTGATATGCTTATATGGTATGTGATTTATTAAGTGATATATGTCATGCTTATGATTTTAAGTATGTGCTATGTTCTAAACATGTTTTGCGGTTAACATGTTGTACTTACTGGGCGTAAAGCTCACAGAGTGTGTTCATGCTGTAGGTAAGCTTCCTATAACGTAAACACCAAGGGGCGATGATGGCGGCGGAGGTGGATGTGAGGATGAGGTTATGGATACACCACGAGTATTCTTCCGCACAGTATGAGTAAATAGTATTTTGAACGGTGATAGTTAAACAGTATTTTGAATAGTAAAGATTAATTGGTATTTTAGAACAGTAAACAGTATATGTATGAATAGTATATTTAAATAGTGTCTGGTGAATATTAATCAGATAAACAAGTATATAAGTGTGTCTGTATATTTGAAATCCTTATGTTTTTCAAATTCCGCATTTTAATAGTATACGTATGTGAATAGTAAATACGTATGTGTATAAAAAAAATCCCTCTAAATTTATGGTATTAAAAGAAGCAAGTTTAAGTATCGGTTTCAAAGAGGAAGTATAAGTAAAAGTTAAAGAAGCAAGTAATAGAGTTTTCGGTGACGGTCCGGGCCGCTGAGGGCACGGGGCGTCACACTATTCATGATGAATAATATTATTCATAGAAACTTTATTTCTTGTATGTTTGAACTTACTGAGCCTGTAGCTCACCATTTTTACTTATGTTGTAGGTAAGTAACCAGCACACTAGCTTTGTATGGCTAGATGGCGAACGGGATAGCAAGTGTCAAATGGGATGGGAAGCCTAGGGATATGGTTCTGCCAGAGTTTTTCTGCTGAGTGTTAACAAAGAGAGGAAAAAAGAAACAGTTCTTTTGTAATAATATGTATTTTGCAAAAGTATTGTATTATGTAAATTACTTTGTACTTATAAACAAAGTGATTAAGGGATAATGTTTTACATAATGTTTTAAAAAAAAATCCCCAAAAAATGTCATGTTTTAAAGAGAGATAGATTAGCCGGTGACCCATGAGAGTACAATCTATTGCAGTTAGCTATGAAGCTTAACTGTAATAGTATTGTATGATCTCTATAAAGGGCAGGCCGCCACTGTTGGTATTAGAGCAGTGTTGACCATATCCTGATTTGACACTTCGTGCATCCGGCACCGCATATGGCGGCCCACCCCTCGTAGAGATTATACAATACTATTACAGTTGAGCTTATCGCTAACTGCGATAGATTGTACTCTCGTGGGTCACCGGCTTATCTCACTCTCTTTTAAAATCATGTCGTTTTTGGGGAAATTTTTTTTTCTTTAACATCATATAAAATCTTCTTCCACTATTTACTTTGTTGATAAGTACAAAGTAATATAAATAATACAGTACTTTTGTAAAATATATATAATTACAAAAGAACTGTTTCCCTTTTTTTTCCCTTCACTTTAACGCTCAGCGGGAAGACTCTGGCAGTACCATATCCCTCGCCCAGTTATCCCATTTGACACGCGCCATCTCGTCCGCGTCCAGTCAAACAAGCTACTGAGCTGGTCGCTTACCTGCAACATTAGCAAAAATGGTGAGCTACAGGCTCAGTAAGTTCAAACATGCAAGAAATAAAATTTCTATGAATAATACTATTCATCATGAATAGTACCTTTGATCACTATTCATACGTGAATAGTAACTTTGACCACCATTCATGGTGAATAGTAAGTTTGACCACAACACTGTATCACACTAGTACATCTACCGCGATGTTAGTGCTCTCACTAAACTGTTTTATGCTCAATTATGGCACAGTTTCAGTTTTAGGTCATTATCTTTGATTACATTCTGGTTTTGAGCTCAGGTTGGTAGTACCATTTAAGTGCGCATGACTGGGAGCGGTACATTAGTGCTGACCTCCACAGCCTTAATCTCATAGCCCCGAAGGCAAAATTGTACATGACTGGGAGCGGTACATCAGTGCTGACCTCCACAGCCTTATCTCATAGCCCCGAAGGCAAAAGTACCTCCCCATACGGAAGGCTGGTACGCCAGAAAGTGGTTTCATTACCGACTTTTTAACATTCTAACCCGGTGACTTCATATTGCCCCGTGGTTAGGAATGGTTCACATTTTAATTTTAGATGAGTGAGTTTTATTAATCTCGCTCTAGTGCCCGAAGCACAATTAACCATGTGTCCCATTCTTATAGTGCCCGTAGCACATTTCGTCTCTCTCTCTATTCTATCATAGTGCCCGTAGCACATATGTACCTAACTTATAGTTAGTACATTTAAGTTAGCACAATATTGCTATATGTTGCAGACAGGTAAATGTCTGAACTTACCTTATCAGACTGTTCCCTTTCTCTCTCTTGGATCTTGAATCGCCTTCCTTGTAGGCCGATTTTGGGATCCTACAGACAAAACTATGTCTGTTAATTTCTTTCCCCATTTATAGCTTTTATTTTTCATTAAAAAGCTTAATTAAAACCTATTTATAACTTTTTAGGTTTTATTTATTATTTTCACCAGTTTCCCCTAACTTTTGCAAAATTACGATTTTGCCCCTGTATTTTGGCAAAATTACAGTTTTGCCCCTGACGGAATTTTATTGATCCAGACTGCATTTTTGGCTCTCAGGAACTTTTCTGACTCTTTTCTAATCATTACCGGGTTCGTTTCTATTTTATTTCCACTTTTCACTTTCCCGACCCTCGGGAAGCACTATTCCGACCCTTACGTCGGTTTAGCGATTTTCTATCGTTTCGAAGCCTCAAATGGACGTTTCACTAGTATTTAAAACGTTCATCTAGACTTTCCCGACCTAGGTTTCCGAGGCTCGGGTTTTCCGTTCCCGACTCGGACCTTTATTTCATTTCCAAAAACGCCCCCCCCTCGGGGTCAGTTTTTCAATTTCACTCGCGTTTTAAATTTTTAGGGGACGGGTTACTATTCATGAACCGCCCCTTAGGTTTTCCTTATTCACTTTTCCGTTAGGGACTCGGGTTTCCGTCCCGGCCCTAACTTTTTATTTTTAATTCCATTTTACCCCAAATGCTGTTTTCGAAATTTCGGCAGCATTTCGGCGTAATTTTAAGGCTTCCGGCGTTAGGTACGCCTCGAACCGTATGTACCTGCCACGTACTATACCACAAGCCTATTTTATGTAAAAGTTTTCCAAACTTTTACATAAAAGCTCACAAAATTCCAATTTCACATTATCACCCACATAACAAAATTTTTTCACAATTTTACCCTTAATTTGGTTTCGGTTTTCACAACCAAACCGAACCAAATTTTGTCAAACTTTCACCACACTTTAGGCCATTCAAATGTCACGTTTTTAACACATTTTCAAGCCCATTTTCTTTGCATTTTCAACCAAATTTCCTAGGGTTTTTACCCTTGTATAACCCACGGCCAAAGAATGAAAACATGCCAAAAAAAATTTTGTTTCATTCTTTCCATTTTAAATTCATCATTTGCATATTGAAATGCATAATTTCAATCAACCAATTAGCACATAGAACCATGAAAATTTTTCTTCCAAACTTTAGTAACCCCACGGCCACTTTATGAAATGCATACCAACAATTTTTTTCAAGCTTTTCATAATGAAATACAAGCTTTATTCTTCACAAAATTAAACTTGGAAGCAAGTTAGAAATTAAACCACAAACTTTTCTCATTGGTTACCCAAGGTAACCCACGGATTTTCCCTTGAAAAACCAACAAAATTTCGGTTTTTCTTTACACAATTTGCATAGTTTTCTTCCTTATTACATCCTTAACAAAACCCAACATCAATTCAATGGAAAACAACCAAAATTTTTCCATCTTTCTATCACTATTCACCCACGGTTTTATTGAAAAAAAACCATGAAAAGTTAAGTGAAAAAGGAAGTTACCTTGGTCTAATGCTTCCTTTGTCTTCAAGGAACACTTTGTCACTCTTTTTGTGAAGAAATATTGAAGAAAAATCTTGGTTCTCCTTGGTAGCTCACGTAGACACCATGGGAAAAACTTAGTAAATTTTTGTTATGGCTTTTGGCTTGAATTTTTGGTTTCGGCCACTTTGTAAAAGTTTTGCCGACTTAATGAAACCAAAGGCCAATTAATTTAGCCTTCCACCAATGAGAATTAGACATCTTTCACACCATTTCTTTCCATAATTTTCAAAAATTAAAAAGGGTGAATTTTGGCCAAATCTTGGCCTTTAGATCAAAAGCTAAATGAATCATGGCCTTTCATTCCACCAACCACCATTTTCTTTCATTTATTAATCTAGATTTATGATGTCATAAATGCAAAAGTGAAAGTTGACTTTGACTTTCACTATTCACATTAATTCGACTACTTTTTGACCGATGCCGGTTCGAGCCGAAATTTTCCTGAAATCGTCCCGGCGTGTTCCTGAGGTCTCCTGTGCAGTCGGATCAATTTAATCTGCTTCCGTTTGATCAAAATCAATCCCGGAAGTTTACCGTCTTTTATTGGCTCGGTTAGGGTTTTCAATGCCGATTTTGACACCGTTTCACCCGTTTCAACTCAGTGAATCTTTCCAACACTGAATTCTTACTCGTCAGTATTGTTAGAACATTTTCATATATTCTAAACAATATAAATACATTTATTTCACTCTTTAAATAGTACAAATTGTTATATACATACAATTGTACATTTTCATCCGAGAATTGCCTGAATTTCCTTGTTGTCACATTCACCCCTCCTTATAAAATTTTCGTCCTCGAAAATTAGAACAAATGGGGGTATAATTTCCTTATCTCGTCTTCTCGTTCCCACGTAGCTTCTTCAATATTGTGATTTTTCCACAAAATCTTCACTAGTGGGATCACCTTATTCCTCAGTACTTTCTCTTCACGAGCTAGTACTTGAATAGGCTGTTCCTCATATGTCAAATCCTCGTGGATTTGAATAGGCTCATGCTTCAACACATGGGACGGATCTGGTATATACTTTCTCAGCATCGACACATGAAATACGTTATGCACTGCCGACAATTCTGGGGGTAGCGCTAATCTGTAAGCGACCTTTCCAATGCGTTTGATAATTTCATAAGGCCCAATATATCTTGGACTTAGTTTGCCCTTCTTACCGAAACGCATAATTCCCTTCATAGGCGATACCTTGAGAAACACGAAGTCTCCTTCGTCAAACTCCAAGGATCTCCGCCTCTTGTCCGCATAACTCTTTTGTCGGTTTTGCGCAATTTTCATTTGACGCTGAATTCTAGCAACTGCATCGGAAGTCTCTTTTATGAAGTCCGTCTTATGCAACTGCTTTTCTCGCAAATCATACCAATGTAATGGTGATCTGCACTTCCGTCCATATAAAGCCTCGTAAGGTGCCATGCCTATCGAAACTTGGTAACTATTATTGTACGAGAATTCAATCAATGGTAACTTCTCGTTCCAATTTCCCGCAAAATCCATAACACAAGCTCGAAGCATGTCCTCTAACGTCTGAATTGTCCGCTTTGACTGCCCGTCTGTTTGCGGATGAAAAGCCGTACTGAGTCTCAATTCAGTACCCATGGCCTCTTGCACACACTTCCAGAAATTCGAAGTGAATCATGCATCTCGATCTGATACAATGGATTTTGGTACTCCATGTAGTCTGACGACATGAGTTATGTACAGCTGAGCAAACTTTTCCAGCGAAAAAGTCATCTTGACAGCTATGAACCGTGCCGTCTTGGTCAGTCTATCCACAATAACCCAAATGGCGTCATAACCTTCTCGGGTTTTTGGGAGTCCCATTACAAAATCCATCGTAATGTGTTCCCATTTCCATTCAGGAATCTCCAGTGGTTCCAATCTTCCTACTGGATGTTTATGTTCCGCTTTGATTCTCTGACAGGTCATGCATCTGCTCACGAATTTCGCTATATCGTTCTTCATCCCTTTCCACCAAAACTGTAACTTCAAGTCCTGATACATCTTGCTAGCTCCGGGATGAACCGAATAGGGTGTCTCATGGGCTTCTGACATGATCCGTCTTCTAAGTTCTTCATTAGCTGGAACATTTATCCTTCCTTGATAAAGGATTATTCCATTCTTGGAAATTCCTTCTTGAGAACTTGTCATTGCTGGATCTCGCCTCTGAGCTTCTTTTATTTCCTCAAATAGCGATGATTCCACTTGGAGTGCAGCTAATCTTCCAGATATCAGCTCCAAGTTCAAAGAATTTATCTCTTGCTGCAATGGCTTCGGAAGCCTGTTTATTGGTAGCTGGTGCGATATGGTAGACTTTATACTAAAAGCATCAGCTACACGGTTGGCCTTCCCTGGATGGTATAGGATTTCACAATCATAATCCTTCACCAGTTCCAACCATCGCCTTTGCCGCATATTGAGCTCTTTTTGCATGAAGAAATACTTCAGGCTTTGGTGATCAGTGAAAATCTGACATTCCATAGAGATAGTGTCGCCAAATTTTACGTGCGAACACTACTGCAGCAAGTTCAAGGTCATGCGTAGGGTAATTCCTTTCATGCTCCTTTAATTGACGGGAAGCATAGGCAATCACCTTGCCATTTTGCATTAGGACTGCTCCCAATCCTATTTTCGATGCATCACTGTAGATCACGAACTTCTCCCCTTCAGTGGGAAGCGTAAGGATTGGTGCGCTTGTCAGTCGCCTCTTTAACTCCTAGAAGCTTCTTTCGCATTCCATAGTCCACTCGTACTTCCTTTCCTTGCGTGTAAGAGCAGTAAGAGGTGTAGCTAGTCGCGCAAATCCCTCTACAAATCACCGATAATAACCAGCTAATCCCAAGAAACTGCGTATTTCAGTCACACTCTTGGGTGTAGGCCACTGGTTAATTGCATCTACCTTCGTCGGATCTACAGCAATACCTTCCTGGGATACAACATGTCCAAGGAAATGTACTCTGTCCAGCCAAAATTCGCATTTTGAGAATTTGGCATACAGTTGATGCTTCCTTATCGTATTCAGCACGATCCTCAAATGTTCTTTGTGCTCTTCATGACTCTTCGAGTATATAAGAATGTCATCAATGAATACAATGACAAACTTATCCAAATACTCTTTAAAAATTCTGTTCATTAAGTCCATGAACGCTGCCGGCGCATTTGTTAATCCAAATGGCATCACAAGAAACTCGTAGTGCCCATAACGAGTTCTAAACGCCGTCTTAGGAATATCACCCTCTTTGATTCTCAGCTGGTGATATCCTGATCGTAAGTCGATTTTGAAAAATACCGCTGCGCCTTTTAACTGGTCGAATAGGTCATCAATTCTAGGTAACGGATACCTATTTTTGATCGTAACCTTATTCAACTCCCGGTAATCAATGCACAGCCAGAATGTTCCATCCTTTTTCTTGACGAATAACACAGGTGCACCCCATGGAGAAAAACTCGTTCTGATAAATCCCTTATCCAAAAGCTCCTTTAATTGTACCTGCAGCTCCTTCAACTCCACTGGAGTCATGCGGTATGGTGCTTTGGAAATAGGTGCTGTTCCAGGCATCAACTCAATTTCGAACGAGATTTCTCTCTCTGGAGGTATCCCTGGTAACTCTTCTGGAAATACGTCAAGAAACTCATTAACCACGGGAACATCTTCAGGTTGAAGCTTCTGTTCCTCTGTAGTATCCACCACATATGCCAGATATCCCATGCAACCACTGGCTATCAGCTTGCTTGCTCTCAGTGAACTGATGATCATCTTCCCGGGTCTTCGAGAAGTATCAACATACTCGAAACTCTCTTCTTCCTCGGGTTGGAAGACTATCTTTCGATTTTGGCAATCGATCGTAGCTTGGTATTTCCCTAGGAAATCCATGCCTAGAATCACATCGTAATCCGTGATCTCCATTACGATCAACTCAGCATATAGTTCCCTATTTGCCACATATACTGGTACATAGGGTAACCAGTAACTGGACAACAATACTTCCCCAGAAGGTAAAGCTGTCTTAAATACCCTTCCCATATTATCCTTAGGAAGTCCTATCTTGTCAGCAAATGCATAGGAAACAAATGAATGCGTAGCACCGGAATCAAATAGTACAGAGGCTACATGACTAGCGACAGGAAGCTGACCTGTCACCACGTTCGATGTTCCTGCCTCTGCGTCTTCCTTGCTGTAGGCCATCACACGAGCATCAGCACGTGACATTCGCTCCTGGCGTTGCGGCCTCACTGGTGACTCTTCCACTCTGGCTTGAAGGGAATGAGCTTGTGGGCGTGTCTGGTACGGTTGGGAAGTGCCTTGTCCACCCTGCCTATTTGGACAGTTCCTGGCGTAATGGCCTTCCTTTCCACATTCGTAGCAAACAAGTGGCCCAAATCTGTATTGCCCAGAATGTCTCTTCCCGCATGTAGGGTAGTTTTGCACATTAGACTCTGCATTACCAGCTGTTCTCCGCTGCTGGTTTCGATTATTGCCCTGGCGATTCCCAAAAAAATTCCCTTTTCTCTTATTTTGCTGGGATCCTTGACTATTGCCCTGGCTTGGTTTCGCATTCTGACTAGGCTTGCTTGACTGACCAACTTACGTAGACTTCGCCAAAGCCCTCTCCTTCTTCTTTGCCTCCTAGTGTTTCTCTCTTTCCTCTTTCTGTCGAGCTACATGGAACTCAGCTCTAATGGCCCGACTCACACAGTCTGCTACAGAAGTAGGTGGTACTAGTCCAGTGTCTACTAACGCAGCAATTTCTGGCCTGAACATCCCGATCATTTTCTGTATCTTTTCCCTCTCAGTAGGGACCACATAAGGGCACAAACGGGATAGCTGATCGAACTTTCGGCAGACTTCGCTTACCGACATGTTCCCTTGTGTCAACTCTGAGAATTCTTTTTGTTGTAGTCTCAGAGATGCAGGGTCGTAATATTTCTGGTTAAATTCTTCCAGAAATTCCGCCCAACTCATGGTAGACACGTCTCTTCTCATTCGCACTGTGTCCCACCAAAACCGAGCATCTTTTCTCAGCACAAAAGACGCACATGCAACCTTCTCGCGGTCGGTTAGGTTCATGAACTCCATGATCACTTGTAATGACGACAACCAGTCTTTAGCCTCTAAGGGATTTGTAGACCCTTCAAATTCTGGCGGTCTCATACGCCTGAATCTTTCATAGAGGGGTTCCAAATTCAATACTGGTTGTGGTTCAGGAGCTCTCTCATGTACCACAGCTGGAGGAATAACCGGATCTACCTCAGCTTCCTGTTCTACTTGGGTACCCTCAGAGCCTTGTCTCTGTTCTAGCTCCTCTACCCGTCGCCTCAGATTCGCATTTTCTTGCATCTGAGCTTCTAACAGAGCTTGTATCTGATCCAGTCTCTCCATAATATCAGGACGTCGCTCTCGTCCTTCTGGTCGATTTCTCAAATCCACCATCTTGGCTATTGTCCTATTATGGCACAATAATTCACCATTAGCTTTTCCATAACCGCATTCGTAAAATTATATCAATTTACGAAATTTAAGGTAATGTAAAGCCACATCATCGTAACACATCATCGTACAACATATAATCATTTTGGTATTTCATTCATAGCAAAACATTTATATGTCATACATAGGCATCACCAGTCATATATACATCGGCCGTTTATACAAAATGGCCACAAGTCTATACAAAAGAGCTTTTCTCTCTAAGCTACTTATGTACATATACACATCTCTACTGGTCACTCATTCCCCGCATCTGGGACTAGAGGATATTCTTTTGGATCCTCATCGTCATCGGTGTCATCTGAGTCATCACCACTCCTAGGTAATACTCCCTGACCAGAGTCATCACATCTTCGTGGTCTAGACGGTCCGGCCTCATGATCATTCATCATTCTTCTCGGCCCGAAGATGCGTGCAAACATTTCATCTTGACCCAGCGTCTCTCGTCGACTCTGCGTCAGATCAGAATCTCTCTCTCAATCGTCCTGATCGTCACCACGAACTCTTGGAGCGTCAGAGGAAACGGCTTGATTACCCTCTGTCTCAACTCCAAGGGTAAACCTTTCCAGAACAGCTCACAGTAGTTTGCTTCAGTGAGGTTGGGCAATGGACATCTCCTCCTGATGGTCTCTTCAAACCGCGCTGCATAAGACATCACTGTCTCACCAGACAGCATGACCATCTTCTCGGTCTGGAGAATATAGTCCCTAACCTCATCGAAACCAGGGTACGCAGGTGTATCAGCCTCTCGTCTCTCTGGAGGTGCTGGAGCAGGTGTTGGATCCCTAGGCGGAAACTGATTAGCCAACCACTGACAGAACTCAGCCCAACTGAATCCCAATAAAATCTCCTGTTCGCAATATTGCCAGAACACTCGAGCGTCTCCCTGAAACATACTGACTGCCAGCTGGATCCACATATCTCGATCGATGTCGCATATCACCATGATCCTTTCTACGGCATGGAGCCAATCCTTAGTCTCCATCGACTGTCGTCCACCGTCAAACATCGGGGGACTGCTAGCTCGAAAAGCCTGTACTGCCCGTGCTGACACTCTCACCCCAATATGTTGGCGTCCACCAACAACTGGAATGTCCACTACCACAGGTGGATGAACTATCGGTCGTGGCTGTACTATATCTACTGGTGCTGGCACTGATGCTGGTACTGGTATCGGAGGTCTCTCGGGCACCGGGGGTCTAACTACCGGTCGTTGGGACATAGACGGCCTCACGATAGACCTCGTCCATACCCGTAATACTCCCCTCGATCGAGGTAGCGGTGGTCTCACATATGGAGGTCTGGTCATCTTGCTACCTATAAGATAATTATTTTCATATAAGAAAATAATTAACTGAACTTAAGTAAACTACTTACTTGGATAGTGGTGCAGGATGCGCGAAGTGTCCAATCGGGATATGGTCACACTGCTCCGATATACCAACTGTGACAGCCGTTGGTATTCAAAACCAAATCAGTCGCAAACCTTGCTCTGATATACCAACTGTGGCAGCAGTTGGTATTATAAACTACACCAACCGTAAACCCGCTCTGATACCAACTATGGCGGCCCTCCCCTCGTAGAGATTATACAATACTATTACAGTTGAGCTTATCGCTAACTGCGATAGATTGTACTCTCGTGGGTCACCGGCTTATCTCACTCTCTTTTAAAATCATGTCGTTTTTGGGGAAATTTTTTTTTTCTTTAACATCATATAAAATCTTCTTCCACTATTTACTTTGTTGATAAGTACAAAGTAATATAAATAATACAGTACTTTTGTAAAATTTATATAATTACAAAAGAACTGTTTCCCTTTTTTTTCCCTTCACTTTAACGCTCAGCGGGAAGACTCTGGCAGTACCATATCCCTCGCCCAGTTATCCCATTTGACACGCGCCATCCCGTCCGCATCCAGTCAAACAAGCTACTGAGCTGGTCGCTTACTTGTAACATTAGCAAAAATGGTGAGCTACAGGCTCAGTAAGTTCAAACATGCAAGAAATAAAATTTCTATGAATAGACTATTCATCGTGAATAGTACCTTTGACCACTATTCATACGTGAATAGTAACTTTGACTACTATTCATGATGAATAGTAAGTTTGACCACAACACTGTATCACACTAGTACATCCACCGCGATGTTAGTGCTCTCACTAAACTGTCTTATGCTCAATTATGGCACAGTTTCAGTTTTAGGTCATTATCTTTGATTACGTTTTGGTTTTGAGCTCAAGTTGGCAGTACCCTTTAAGTGCGCATGACTGGGAGCGGTACATTAGTGCTGACCTCCACAGCCTTAATCTCATAGCCCCGAAGGCAAAATTGTACATGACTGGGAGCGGTACATCAGTGCTGACCTCCACAGCCTTATCTCATAGCCCCGAAGGCAAAAGTACCTCCCTATACGGAAGGCTGGTACGCCAGAAAGTGGTTTCATTACCGACTTTTTAACATTCTAACCCGGTGACTTCATATTGCCCCGTGGTTAGGAATGGTTCACATTTTAATTTTAGATGAGTGAGTTTCATTAACCTCGCTCTAGTGCCCGAAGCACAATTAACCATGTGTCCCATTCTTATAGTGTCCGTAGCACATTTCGTCTCTCTCTCTATTATATCATAGTGCTCGTAGCACATATGTACCTAACTTATAGTTAGTACATTTAAGTTAGCACAATATTGCTATATGTTGCAGACAGGTAAATGTCTGAACTTACCTTATCAGACTGTTCCCTTTCTCTCTCTTGGATCTTGAATCGCCTTCCTTATAGGCCGATTTTGGGATCCTACAGACAAAACTATGTCTGTTAATTTCTTTCCCCATTTATAGCTTTTATTTTTCATTAAAAAGCTTAAATAAAACCTATTTATAACTTTTTAGGTTTTATTTATTATTTTCACCATTTTCCCCCAACTTTTGCAAAATTACGATTTTACCCCTGTATTTTGGCAAAATTGCAGTTTTGCCCCTGACGGAATTTTATTGATCCAGACTGCATTTTTGGCTCTCAGGAACTTTTCTGACTCTTTTCTAATCATTACCGGGTTCGTTTCTATTTTATTTCCACTTTTCACTTTCCCGACCCTCGGGAAGCACTATTCCGACCCTTACGTCGGTTTAGCGATTTTCTATCGTTTCGGAGCCTCAAATGGACGTTTCACTAGTATTTAAAACGTTCATCTAGACTTTCCCGACCTAGGTTTCCGAGGCTCGGGTTTTCCGTTCCCGACTCGGACCTTTATTTCATTTCCAAAAACGCCCCCCCCCTCGGGGTCGGTTTTTCAATTTCACTCGCGTTTTAAATTTTTAGGGGACGAGTTACTATTCACGAACCGCCCCTTAGGTTTTCCTTATTCACTTTTCCGCTAGGGACTCGGGTTTCCGTCCCGGCCCTAACTTTTTATTTTCAATTCCATTTTACCCCAAATGCTGTTTTCGAAATTTCGGCAGCATTTCGGCGTAATTTTAAGGCTTCCGGCGTTAGGTACGCCTCGAACCGTATGTACCTGCCACGTACTATACCACAAGCCTATTTTATGTAAAAGTTTTCCAAACTTTTACATAAAAGCTCACAAAATTCCAATTTCACATTATCACCCACATAACAAAATTTTTTCACAATTTTACCCTTAATTTGGTTTCGGTTTTCACTGTAGGAAAATAAACAGGTAAAAACGTATCAGAGTGGCGCAGCGGAACAATAAAAATTTTAGATCGTTAAATATCTCATGATGCCATATACACTAAATCTACAACAATTAAAACTCATACCTCAAGGACGCCAATCTGCAGGAGGAGAATGACCGGAGGCTTCAACCAACTAGCCTTCTCTACTATTCTCCAATTCCCGAATGGCTGAGTGTGTGGGCACTCTGAACCTCGATCGGTATGCTAGCACTGCTAGTCTTCTTCCGACCACCCAGATCTCTAAAGAACTTTATTGTCGCGATGAGCTGTGCAACAATAAGCCTGCTTACCTGAGAGTCTGTGGTCTAAGAGAACTGGAGTGGCAGGACCTCTATTTATAGACCTGCATGAGGTGAATCTCTGAATTTGAATTGGATTAGGAAAAGATATTTTCCCTTATCCAAACCAAAAAATCCGAATTTTCCAAGGGAGAATCTCCACAATTAAATTCGGTTTTCCTAGGATAAATCCAATCCAAATCTAAACAAGATTTTAACTAGAATTTTATCTCCCTTTTTCAACCAAAAAATCCGAAATCTTTAGGAGAAAATCTTCTCCAAATTTTCGGCCACTTTTAGGATAAGGAAGAATCAAAATTCCACTAGGATTTTTCAAGCTAAATCTCATCTCAACCTTATCCAAAAATAACCGAATTTCCTAGGATTAAGGCTCCAAAATTTCGGCCACTTTTAGGGAGGAGAGAGAATCCAAATTCAACTAGGATTGAAGCTTGAATATTCCCTTGAATCTTATCCACAAAATCCGAATTTTTCATGAGGATTATCCTCAAAAAATTCGTCCCTTATTAGTTGGGATTTGGATTCAAAATTCAAGTAGGATTCTAACAAGATTGTCCTCTCCAAATCCAACTCAAAATTCGAATTTCAAACCTTGTGGATTTTCCACAACAAATTCGAATCCTACTTGGACTGTGATTCAAAATTTGAATTTCAAATTTCAAATTCAAATTTCAAATTCAAATTTCAAATTTCAAATTTCAAATTTCAAATTTAAATTTCAAATTCAAATTTCAAATTCGAATTTCAAATTCAAATTTCAAATTCAAATTTCAAATTTCAAATTTCAAATTTCAAAATTCAAAATTCAAATTTCAAAATTCAAATTTCAAATTCCACAAAACGGTTGTATTTCATATTCTTGTTCTCATGGATAATTTTCTACAACTCCAATCCAATCTCAAATAAAATCATGGCAACTTTATTTGGAGTTCGAATAATTGTGTACTCTATTATCCAAAACAAAATCTGAATCCAACCGGAGAGAATCTTGTCTACCATCCTAATCCTGTGTCATCACCATCCATGCATAATAAACTAGCCAATAGCATACACAAATCAATTTGCCAAACGTTAAGGAATTATGTGGAGCTAGTAGAGGGACTGATTGGACATATATAATCGGGCTCCCGTGATTCCATATGATCATCATTCTATACCGAACAACTCAATCATATGATCACTAATTTCAGAGTCACACCACTATAAACCTGAAACTGAACTCCCAATTATATACCGTATTACGTAAGCCTGTGACGAGCTACCATCCAATGACCTTGTCATATATGCAAAACCCTCATATGATATCCATGATCAGTCTTAGGTCAAAGTCCGTTTAATCCTACTGATCAGGCTATCTTAAAGTTCCATTATACTACCGAATCAAGAAAATGATTATTCACCATATGTGAATAAGAAGTCATCCGCCTAGCATACGACCCAAGGCCTTGTCCATTTTCACATTCAGTATAATGCCTTTAAGAGGATACCTTTAACTCCTCAGAGCTATGATTCTGATATCTGCAAACAAACCCTTCATCGTATACAAGTCATGTACCCAACGAACCGGTCTATAAGCTTACTACCTCTGAGACGCTTTAGCCATTGGAACATCAAAGTACACAAGTCATGTACATGAAGTAGTTCATTTACTCAGGATTAAGGTTATTGCACAATGAACGTCAAAAGCAGATTGATCCACTCATAGCGGACTACGTAGATCAATCACGCTTTAGTCCCGGTCTAATATGTCACCTCCGAGCAACATATCCATGTCTCTACTTGGGAGTCCAGCTCCAGACAGTCAAGACAGACCGTCCCCTCCAAGGCTTTAGACAACATAATAGTCTTAACATGAGTTAGATGCTCGGTCTAACCCCATAGACTACAGACCATAGTTTAGACTGCTAACTTTAGAACATTGTCTTCTCGCATGCAAAAGTCCATTGCATGCAACGTTCTAACAGTTTTAACACAAGCAGTCATTGAGCCATATTTGCTTACATTTACTTTAACATGTAAATAAGACGAGGACAGATAGCAATGTAATGAATAACCTCTATATATAATTTTATTATCTACATCAAAAATGTCTCTAATACTTAGGGCATTTCCTAACAATCTCCCACTTGCCCTAAGCCAGTAGATGTGCCATGTTACGCATCCCCATCGCCTCTACATGCCTCTCAAAGCTTCTAGCTACCAAAGTCTTAGTAAAGGGATCAGCGATGTTGTCCTCCAACGCGATCTTACATACATCCACTTGTCCTGTCTCCACATGCCCTCTAATAATGTGATACCTCCGATCTATGTGCTTGGTCCTCTTGTGGTGCCGAGATTCCCTTGTGTTGGCAATAGCCCCTGTATTATCACAGTAAAGTGTGATAGGCTTGTCAACACCCGGAATGACCTCAAGGTCTCTAAAGAACTTGCGGAGCCAAACCGCTTCTTTAGATGCCTCAGCCGCAGCCACATACTCAGCCTCCATAGTAGAGTCAGCTGTGCAGCCCTGCTTCACGCTCCTCCACACAATGGCGCCTCCTCCGAGTAAAAACACTGATCCAGATGTCGATTTCCTCGAATCCTTACAAGTCTGGAAGTCTGAGTCCGTGTATCCTACGGGTGTTAGGTCCCCTCCAGAATACACTAGCATATAATCCCTCGTTCTCTTAAGATACTTGAGTATATGCTTTACTGCTTGCCAGTGCTTGGTTCCAGGATTCGCTTGATATCGACTCACCATACCTACTGCAAAACATATGTCCGGTCGAGTGCAAAGCATAGCGTACATAAGGCTACCCACAGCGGATGCATAAGGGACCTTACTCATACGCTCTCTTTCTTCCGATGTCTTGGGACAGTCATCCAATGAAAGAGTTAAACCGGCAATAGAAGGTTGTGAGCCTTTCTTTGCCTCTAGCATTGCATATTTGTCAATTATTTTATCTATGTATGAAGCTTGGGATAATGCTATCATTTTGTTCTTTCGATCTCTGAAGAGACGAATGCCTAGAACATAATTAGCTTCTCCCAAGTCCTTCATGTCAAACTGTTGGTGTAACCAAAGCTTGACCGATGATAAGTTCCCTACATCATTCCCAATGAGTAGTATATCATCGACATAGAGTATCAGAAAGACCACTTTTCCATCCTTAATACGTTTATAAACACAAGGTTTATCAACGTTCTGCTCAAAACCAAATGTCTTAATCGCTTGATCAAACCTCTGGTTCCATGAGCGGGATGCCTGCTTTAATCCATAAATGGATCTAAGCAACTTGCAGACTTTCCTATCTTGGCCTTTTGCTACGAACCCTTCGGGCTGTATCATATAGATACACTCTTCAAGATGGCCATTCAAGAATGCCGTCTTGACATCCATTTGCCAGATCTCGTAATCGAGAGCCGCAGCAATGGACAGAAGAATACGGATAGACTTCAGCATAGCAACAGGCGAAAAGGTTTCCTCGTAATCGATTCCAGCCTTTTGCGTGTATCCCTTTGCAACCAGTCTAGTTTTGAAAGTTTCCACTCTCCCTTCCGCATCCTTCTTTCTTTTGTAGACCCATTTGCATCTAATGGGTTTTATCCCATCCGGCAAATCTACAAGTTCCCAAACAGAGTTGGATTTCATAGAATCCATCTCATTGTTCATAGCCTGTTTCCAAGATCTAGAATCAACATCCTTTATAGCTTCATCATATGTGACCGGATCTTCCTCATGCTCGTGAGCCTCAGCCTGGTATACCTCAGCATCATACATAAAGAAATTAAGTTTCTTAGAAACCTTCCCACTACGACGAGGCACCCTAAATTGTTGATCGTCTGCAGGTCTTTCACTGGAACTCAAACTTGCGTCCAAGACCGAAATCTGTGGAGCAGTTCTTTCACCCGATAACTCCTCTAGCACCACTTTGCTTCGAGGCTTAAAGTCATTCATGTGACTTTCCTCCAAGAATGTCGCATGGGTTGAGACAATGACCTTTTGTTCCTTCGGGTTATAGAACAGACCTCCTTTAGTTCCCTTTGGATACCCTACAAACATGTACAATTCTGATCTTGGTTCCAACTTCTTCGCATCCCCATCCAGTACATGTGCCGGACAGCCCCATATTCTCATATGTCCAAGGGAGGGCTTCCTGCCACGCCACAATTCATACGGAGTTCTAGGAATTGATTTGGTCGGAACCTGGTTCAGAATATAGCACGCCGTTTGTAAAGCATGTCCCCAAAATGATAATGGCAGCGTTGAGTAACTCATCATGGACCGTACCATATCCAATAAGGTCCTGTTTCTCCTTTCGACTACACCATTCTGTTGTGGAGTACCAGGTGCAGTCAATTGGGATAATATCCTATTCTCTACAAGATGTCCTAGAAATTCATCGGAGAGGTATTCGCCACCTCGATCAGATCGAAGTGTCTTATGGATTTATCCAATTGCTTTTCCATTTCCGCACGATACTCTTTGAATTTATCAAAGGTTTCGCTCTTGCGGTGCATCAGATACACATATCCATACCTCGAGTAATCATCTATGAAAGAGACATAGTACTCGAACCCTCCTCGTGCTGTGACGTTCATGGGGCCACATACGTCAGTGTGCACAATTTCTAAGAGCTCCTGTGCCCTTGTACCCTTAGCTCCAAAAGACCTCTTAGTCATCTTACCCTCTAGACAAGACTCACATTGGGGAAGTCGTACCTCCTCCAGAGATTCCAGAGGACCGTCTTTCACCAATCTTTGAATCCTATCCTGATTAATATGACCAAGTCTTAAATGCCAAAGATACGCCTTGTTAGAGTGAGAAACTTTCAACCTTTTAGAGTTATCAATTAATTCAGTGTCAAGCAGTGAGTACATCTTTGGTCTGATCAAATATAGGTTTCCATCCATCCATCCAGAACAGATAAAAGACTTATTTCTACGAATATCAACTCTTTTACTAAAAGAAACTGAATAAGAATCCTTTATTAAACAAGCTACCGATATAAGGTTCCTCCTAAAATTAGGAACATAAAAACAGTCTTTTAATAAAATAAACCTAAATTGATCAAAATAAAGATGAACGTCTCCCACTGCCTCAGCCACCACAAAGCTACCATCTCCAGTCCGCAACGAGAGGCTCCTATCATGTAGACTTCTCGTTTCCACGAACCCCTGCATAGAAACACAAACATGATTAGTGGCGCCCGAATCAATGACCCATGTGTCTTTCGATTCTTCCACCAAACACGCTTCTAAGTAATGAAGTTCCTTACCTTCCTTGCCCTTGGAGGCTAGGAATTCCCGGCAAGCCTTCTTGAAGTGACCTACCTTCCCACAGTGGAAGCATTTGGACTTTTTAGGGTCCTTTGGCTTCTTGTTCTTCTTCTTCTTCTTCCCGTCCGAGACAGGAGGATTAGAAGAACTGGAAGCCACTTGCTTCTTATTTGGCCTCTTCCTCTTCCGTGAGGGATTGGAAGATTCCGCCAAATTGGCCTCTCCATTAAGTCGGACCGTATCCTCATCCCTGATCATCCGCTCATAAGCCTGTAATTGCTTCATGAGCTCGGTAAGTCCTAACTCCTTTGTCGCCAGATTGTATGCGGCCTTAAACCCCACAAAATCTTTAGACAGAGTCTTGAACACCATCTCGATCTGGGTGTTATAGTCCAACTCAGCACCATTCTCGGCAGCCTCAGCGAAGAATCCCATTAGAGTGATCATATGGTCCTTCACCGGAGTACCCGCCTTTTGCTTGGAGTTCATAATGCTGGTGATAGCGGACTGTCGAGCCAATTTTTCTTGGCCTCCGAACATGTCCTCCAGATTATCCATGATCTCCCCAACAACTTGATAAGTCTCATGCTGCTTTTGTAAAGCACTCGTCATGCTAGCAAGGATGTAGCATCGAGCTATTTCATTGGATTCTCTCCAAGGATTATAGGCAACCGGGATCTCCTCAAGTGGTGTGTCAGGTTTGGGCCCAGGTGGGCATGGTTCGTCCAGTACGAACTTGTGTCTCTCGCAGCTGAGAACTATTAATAGATTTCTTTTCCAATCTTTATAATTGTCGCCATTCAATTTATTTTCAGTAAGTATTGAAATGAGGGGTGTTGGTGACATTTTGAACTGAAATAAAATTATACTAGACATCATTACAAAGCCCAAGCAAATATACGGATAATTTAGCAAATAAAAAACATACAAGTATGTTCCTACATGAAACTTGAAAAAACATGTAGCATTGCAACAGTAATTCTCAGCACCTATTGCCCCAAGCCACCGAGGGGTGGTCATGAGAACAAATAGCCGGAACATGGACCCCGTCCAATTAATATATGTTACCTTAAATCCTCCAAGGTTAAGACATATATTAATAACCGCTTATTTGGCCACCAGTTTAGTTAACAGAGCTTCTAGGGAAGGTTAATAACTAAACGAGTCTTGAGTGTATAACCATTGTTTACGTAGCCCGATCCACGTCTTACCAAGCTACCGAGGGGTGGTCATGAATAGGATCGCACCCGAACACGTTTTCCACATAGGAGATCCAATCTAGTATACCGGCGGCGGTAAACACCTACCGAGGGGTGTGGTCAGGTCAGAACTGACGCGAGGCGTTACCATGCTTTCACATATGGATCAACAATGGAGGCCGTGGGTTTTGTTTGAAACCCTCTCCCACTCAATATTTTGAAAAACATGCAAATTTTGTCAAATTATGTATGATCAATATAGTATGAGCGGCACTCACCTATCCTATATGACATGTTATCAAATATGCATACAAAACATCCATCAATACATATTTATACATCCATGACATATCACAGAAAAATAATTGACAGAATAACCAAGCCATGGTTCCATCCTAGAACAAAGAAAATAAAGATTACAAAATTCCATCCAAAGCATTCTTTGGGTCTTGAATTTTGTTCCGTCTTCTTGTATCCATCTTTATGTAGCCTCTCCATTTATTTCTCATCCCAAGAATTATTTAAAATTTAAACTTCCAAAAATTTAAATTTCAAATTCAAACTCCAAATTCGAATTTCAAATTTAAATTTCTAATTCAAATTTTAAACAATTTTAATCATCATGTGTAATAATATGTAATTTCAAAAAATTTCAAAATTTTAATTACATATTTTTTAAACATGATTTAAAATTAAATCTCAAATTTAAAAATCAAAATTTTCAAATTTTGGACCGCCGCACCGCCGCCCGTGAAGGCGGCAGCCGCCGTGGGTAGCCACCAACCCCGGAGGGGCTGGCAGCCCACGGTTGCCCCTTGTGCAGCCTGCCGGGATGCAGGCCAAGCCTGCAGCGCCAGGCTGCACGCCCAGGCTGGGCGCAGCAGCCAGCAGGCTGCACGCAGCGCCTGCAGCCAGTGGCTGCATGCCCAGGCTGTGGCCGGCCTTGGGCAGGCTGCGCCACCCTCGGCTGCAGGCCAAGCCTGCGGCCGTGGGTGATGTTTGCCTGTATAGGGGCTACCGCAGCCCCATCCTGCCCGAGGGCAGGGGCTGCAGCCCCACCAAGGCCCGTCGGCCTATTCCGAGGGGTCGTGTCTCGATTTTCGTGCCATATTTCAATTTACCTATTAGGATCTCCAAAAATTAATTTGAATCCCAATTAAATTGAAATTTTCCACACAATCAAAATTTCAATCTTTAAATTAAATTTAACTTTTGGGAAAAATAAATTACGGTCTTCAATCTTCAATCTCCTCCAAGAATAATTACATAAAAAATTCCTAAACCATTTCCGGTGTACAAAAATTCTAACCATAAAAAATCTAAGAGATAAGAATTAAAATCCATGGGAAAATTACAGTGTTAATAAACTGCTCCCATGGTTACATAAAAATTCCTAGATACAATTTTTCTAAATTCTAAGGAACCATAACCGGTATAAACAAGCATGCTTATAATAATTCAAAAAATTAAAATAACCACATACTTTATACATAATACATGATAACAACATAAAGGAACCCTAGAATGCCACTCTCTAAATATCAAATCCATACATAAATAAAAAGACTAAGTAATTGTCTAATTTATGTGCATGGCATAGTCATGAGATGGCTCTGATACCAATTGTAGGAAAATAAACCGGTAAAAACGTATCAGAGTGGCGCAGCGGAAGAATAAAAATTTTAGATCGTTAAATATCTCATGATGCCATATACACTAAATCTACAACAATTAAAACTCATACCTCAAGGACGCCAATCTGCAGGAGGAGAATGACCGGAGGCTTCAACCAACTAGCCTTCTCTACTATTCTCCAATTCCCGAATGGCTGAGTGTGTGGGCACTCTGAACCTCGATCGGTATGCTAGCACTGCTAGTCTTCTTCCGACCACCCAGATCTCTAAAGAACTTTATTGTCGCAATGAGCTGTGCAACAATAAGCCTGCTCACCTGAGAGTCTGTGGTCTAAGAGAACTGGAGTGGCAGGACCTCTATTTATAGACCTGCATGAGGTGAATCTCTGAATTTGAATTGGATTAGGAAAAGATATTTTCCCTTATCCAAACCAAAAAATCCGAATTTTCCAAGGGAGAATCTCCACAATTAAATTCGGTTTTCCTAGGATAAATCCAATCCAAATCTAAACAAGATTTTAACTAGAATTTTATCTCCCTTTTTCAACCAAAAAATCTGAAATCTTTAGGAGAAAATCTTCTCCAAATTTTCGGCCACTTTTAGGATAAGGAAGAATCAAAATTCCACTAGGATTTTTCAAGCTAAATCTCATCTCAACCTTATCCAAAAATAACCGAATTTCCTAGGATTAAGGCTCCAAAATTTCGGCCACTTTTAGGAGGAGAGAGAATCCAAATTCAACTAGGATTGAAGCTTGAATATTCCCTTGAATCTTATCCACAAAATCCGAATTTTTCATGAGGATTATCCTCAAAAAATTCGTCCCTTATTTGTTGGGATTTGGATTCAAAATTCAAGTAGGATTCTAACAAGATTGTCCTCTCCAAATCCAACTCAAAATTCGAATTTCAAACCTTGTGGATTTTCCACAACAAATTCGAATCCTACTTGGACTGTGATTCAAAATTTGAATTTCAAATTTCAAATTCAAATTTGAATTTCAAATTTCAAATTCAAATTTCAAATTCAAATTTCAAATTTCAAATTTCAAATTTCAAATTTCAAATTTAAATTTCAAATTCAAATTTCAAATTCGAATTTCAAATTCAAATTTCAAATTCAAATTTCAAATTTCAAATTTCAAAATTCAAAATTCAAAATTCAAATTTCAAAATTCAAATTTCAAATTCCACAAAACGGTTGTATTTCATATTCTTGTTCTCATGGATAATTTTCTACAACTCCAATCCAATCTCAAATAAAATCATGGCAACTTTATTTGGAGTTCGAATAATTGTGTACTCTATTATCCAAAACAAAATCTGAATCCAACCGGAGAGAATCTTGTCTACCATCCTAATCCTGTGTCATCACCATCCATGCATAATAAACTAGCCAATAGCATACACAAATCAATTTGCCAAACGTTAAGGAATTATGTGGAGCTAGTAGAGGGACTGATTGGACATATATAATCGGGCTCCCGTGATTCCATATGATCATCATTCTGTACCGAACAACTCAATCATATGATCACTAATTTCAGAGTCACACCACTATAAACCTGAAACTGAACTCCCAATTATATACCGTATTACGTAAGCCTGTGACGAGCTACCATCCAATGACCTTGTCATATATGCAAAACCCTCATATGATATCCATGATCAGTCTTAGGTCAAAGTCCGTTTAATCCTACTGATCAGGCTATCTTAAAGTTCCATTATACTACCGAATCAAGAAAATGATTATTCACCATATGTGAATAAGAAGTCATCCGCCCAGCATACGACCCAAGGCCTTGTCCATTTTCACATTCAGTATAATGCCTTTAAGAGGATACCTTTAACTCCTCAGAGCTATGATTCCGATATCTGCAAACAAACCCTTCATCGTATACAAGTCATGCACCCAACGAACCGGTCTATAAGCTTACTACCTCTGAGACGCTTTAGCCATTGGAACATCAAAGTACACAAGTCATATACATGAAGTAGTTCATTTACTCAGGATTAAGGTTATTGCACAATGAACGTCAAAAGCAGATTGATCCACTCATAGCGGACTACGTAGATCAATCACGCTTTAGTCCCGGTCTAATATGTCACCTCCGAGCAACATATCCATGTCTCTACTTGGGAGTCCAGCTCCAGACAGTCAAGACAGACCGTCCCCTCCAAGGCTTTAGACAACATAATAGTCTTAACATGAGTTAGATGCTCGGTCTAACCCCATAGACTACAGACCATAGTTTAGACTGCTAACTTTAGAACATTGTCTTCTCGCATACAAAAGTCCATTGCATGCAACGTTCTAACAGTTTTAACACAAGCAGTCAGTGAGCCATATTTGCTTACATTTACTTTAACATGTAAATAAGACGAGGACAGATAGCAATGTAATGAATAACCTCTATATATAATTTTATTATCCAGTTCAAAATGAATACATCAAAAATGTCTCTAATACTTAGGGCATTTCCTAACATTCACAACCAAACCGAACCAAATTTTGTCAAACTTTCACCACACTTTAGGCCATTCAAATGTCACGTTTTTAACACATTTTCAAGCCCATTTTCTTTGCATTTTCAACCAAATTTCCTAGGGTTTTTACCCTTGTATAACCCACAGCCAAAGAATGAAAACATGCCAAAAAAAATTTTGTTTCATTCTTTCCATTTTAAATTCATCATTTGCATATTGAAATGCATAATTTCAATCAACCAATTATCACATAGAACCATGAAAATTTTTCTTCCAAACTTTAGTAACCCCACGGCCACTTTATGAAATGCATACCAAGAATTTTTTTCAAGCTTTTCATAATGAAATACAAGCTTTATTCTTCACAAAATTAAACTTGGAAGCAAGTTAGAAATTAAACCACAAACTTTTCTCATTGGTTACCCAAGGTAACCCACGGATTTTCCCTTGAAAAACCAACAAAATTTCGGTTTTTCTTTACACAATTTGCATGGTTTTCTTCCTTATTACATCCTTAACAAAACCCAACATCAATTCAATGGAAAACAACCAAAATTTTTCCATCTTTCTATCACTATTCACCCACGGTTTTATTGAAAAAAAACCATGAAAAGTTAAGTGAAAAAGGAAGTTACCTTGGTCTAATGCTTCCTTTGTCTTCAAGGAACACTTTGTCACTCTTTTTGTGAAGAAATATTGAAGAAAAATCTTGGTTCTCCTTGGTAGCTCACGTAGACACCATGGGAAAAACTTAGTAAATTTTTGTTATGGCTTTTGGCTTGAATTTTTGGTTTCGGCCACTTTGTAAAAGTTTTGCCGACTTAATGAAACCAGAGGCCAATTAATTTAGCCTTCCACCAATGAGAATTAGACATCTTTCACACTATTTCTTTCCATAATTTTCAAAAATTAAAAAGGGTGAATTTTGGCCAAATCTTGGCCTTTAGATCAAAAGCTAAATGAATCATGGCCTTTCATTCCACCAACCACCATTTTCTTTCATTTATTAATCTAGATTTATGATGTCATAAATGCAAAAGTGAAAGTTGACTTTGACTTTTACTATTCACATTAATTCGACTACTTTTGACCGATGTCGGTTCGAGCTGAAATTTTCCTGAAATCGTCCCGGCGTGTTCCTGAGGTCTCCTGTGCAGTCGGATCAATTTAATCTGCTTCCGTTTGATCAAAATCAATCCCGGAAGTTTACCGTCTTTTATTGGCTCGGTTAGGGTTTTCAATGCCGATTTTGACACCGTTTCACCCGTTTCAACTCAGTGAATCTTTCCAACACTGAATTCTTACTCGTCAGTATTGTTAGAATATTTTCATATATTCTAAACAATATAAATACATTTATTTCACTCTTTAAATAGTACAAATTGTTATATACATACAATTGTACATTTTCATCCGAGAATTGCCTGAATTTCACGGTTGTCACACCGCAATCCAAGTAAGTAGTTTACTTAAGTTTAGTCAATTATTTTCTTATATGAAAATAATTATCTTATAGGTAGCAAGATGACTAGACCTCCTTATGCGAGACCGCCGCTACCATGACCAAAAGGATTGTTGCGGGTATGGACGAGACCTATTGTGAGGCCGTCTATTTCCCAACGTCCGGCACTTAGACCCCCATTGCCAGAGAGGCCTGTAGTACCAGCACCAACCCCTGTAGATGTGGTACATCCTCGACCGGTACTTCATCCACCTTTAGTAGTAGACATTCCAGTTGTTGGTGGACGCCAACATATTGGTGTGAAAGTTTCAGCTCGAGCGGTACAGACATTTAGAGCTAGTAGTCCCCCTATGTTTGATGGTGGACGACAGTCAATGGAGACAAAGAATTAGCTCCATGCAATAGAAAGGATTATGGTGTTGTGTGATATTGATCGAGAGATGTGGATCCAGTTGGCAATAAGTATGTTTTAAGGAGATGCTCGATTATTCTGGGATTATTGTGATCAAGAGATTCAGTTGGGATTCAGTTGGGCCGAGTTTCGACAGTGATTGGCTGATCAGTTTTCGCCTAAGTATCCGACACCGACTCCTACACCTCCAGAGAGACGAGAGGTAGTTACACCCATGTATCCTGGATTTGATGAGGTTAGGTACTATATTCTCCAGACAGAGAGGATGGTCATGTTGTGTGGCGTCCCGCCCCTTGTGGAGATCATACAATACTATTACAGTTGAGCTTTATCGCTAACTGCGATAGATTGTACTCTCATGGGTCGCCGGCTTATCTCTCTCCTCTTTTTAAATCATGACGTTTTTGGGAAAAAAAAATTTTTTCTTTAAACATCATATAAAATCTTTTTCCACTATTTACTTTGTTGATAGGTACAAAGTAATATAAATAATACAGTGCTTTTGTAAAATATATATAATTACAAAAGAACTGTTTCCCCCTTTATTTTTTTCCCTTCACTTTAACGCTCAGCGGCAAGACTCTGGCAGTACCACATCCCTCGCCCAGTTATCCCATTTGACACGCGCCATCCCATCCGCATCCAGTCAAATAAGCTACTGAGCTGGTCGCTTACCTGCAACATTAGCAAAAATGGTGAGCTACAGGCTCAGTAAGTTCAAAAATGCAAGAAATAAAATTTCTATGAATAGTACTATTCATCGTGAATAGTAAGTTTGACCACAACACTGTCTCACACTAGTACATCTACCGCGATGTTAGTGCTCTCACTAAACTGTCTTATGCTCAATTATGGCACAGTTTCAGTTTTAGGTCATTATCTTTCATTACGTTCTGGTTTTGAGCTCAAGTTGGCAGTACCATTTAAGTGTGCATGACTGGGAGCGGTACATTAGTGCTGACCTCCACAGCCTTAATCTCATAGCCCCAAAGGCAAAATTTTATATGACTGGGAGCGGTACATCAGTGCTGACCTCCACAGCCTTAGTCTCATAGCCCCGAAGGCAAAAATATACCTCCCTGTACGGAAGGCTGGTACGCCAGAAAGTGGTTTCATTACCGACTTTTTACACTTCTAACCCGGTGACTTCACATTGTCCCGTGGTTAGGAATGGTTCACATTTTAATTTTAGGTGAGTGAGTTTTATTAACCTCGCTCTAGTGCCCGAAGCACAATTAACCATGTGTCCCATTCTTATAGTGCCCGTAGCACATTTCGTCTCTCTCTCTATTCTATCATAGTGCCCGTAGCACATATGTACCTAACTTATAGTTAGTACATTAAAGTTAGCACAATATTGCTATATGTTGCAGACAGGTAAATGTCTGAACTTACCTTATCAGACTGTTCTCTTTCTCTCTCTTGGATCTTGAATCGCCTTCCTTATAGGCCGATTTTGGGATCCTACAGACAAAACTATGTCTGTTAATTTCTTTCCCATTTATAGCTTTTATTTTTCATTAAAAAGCTTAAATAAAACCTATTTATAACTTTTTAGGTTTTATTTATTATTTTCACCGTTTTCCCCCAACTTTTGCAAAATTACGATTTTGCCCCAATATTTTGGCAAAATTGCAGTTTTGCCCCTGACGGAATTTTATTGATCCAGACTGTATTTTTGGCTCTCAGGAACTTTTCTGACTCTTTTCTAATCATTACCGGGTTCGTTTTTATTTTATTTCCACTTTTTGCTTTCCCAGCCCTCGGGAAGCACTATTCCGACCCTTACGTCGGTTTAGCGATTTTCTATCGTTTCGGAGCCTCAAATGGACGTTTCACTAGTATTTAAAACGTTCATCTAGACTTTCCCGACCTAGGTCTCCGACGCTCGGGTTTTCCGTTCCCGACTCGGACCTTTATTTCATTTCCAAAAACGCCCCCCCCTCGGGGTCGGTTTTTCAATCTCACTCACGTTTTTCATTTTTAAGGGGACGGGTTACTATTCATGACCCACCCCTTAAATTTTCCTTATTCACTTTTCCGTTAGGGACTCGGGTTTCCGTCCCGGCCCTAACTTTTAATTTAAATTCCTATTTTACCCCGAATGTCGTTTTTGAAATTTCGGCAGCATTTCGGCGTAATTTTAAGGCTTCCGGCGTTAGGTACGCCTCGAACCGTATGTACCTGCCACGTACTATACCACAAGCCTATTTTATGTAAAAGTTTTCCAAACTTTTACATAAAAGCCCACAAATTTCCAATTTCACATTATCACCCACATAACAAAATTTTTTCACAATTTTACCCTTAATTTGGTTTCGGTTTTCACAACTAAACCGAACCAAATTTTGTCAAACTTTCACCACATTTTAGGCCATTCAAATGTCACATTTTTAACACATTTTCAAGCCCATTTTCTTTGCATTTTCAACCAAATTTCCTAGGGTTTTTACACTTTTACAACCCACGGCCAAAGAATGAAAACATGCCAAAAAATTTTGTTTCATTCTTTCCATTATAAATTCATCATTTGCATATTGAAATGCATAATTTCAATCCACCAATTACCACATAAAACCATGAAAATTTTCTTCCAACCCATTAACAACCCCACGGCCATTTAATGGAATTCACACAAGAAATTTTTTTCAACTTTCCACAATGAAATACAAGCTTAATTCTTCACCAAATTAAACTTAGAAAGCATTTTAACAATTAACCACAAAGTTTTCTCATTGGTTACCTAAGGTAACCCACGGATTTCCCCTTGAAAAACCAACAAAATTTTGGTTTTTCTTTAATGAATTTGCATGGTTTTCTTACTTATTTCATCCTTAACAAAACCCAACATCAATTCAATGGAAAACAACCAAAAATCTTCCATCTTTCTATCACTATTCACCCACGGATTGCATTGAAAAAAACCATGAAAATTTCAAGTGCAAGGGAAGTTACCTTGGTCTAATGCTTCCTTTGTCTTCAATAAACACTTTGCCACTCTTTTTTGTGAAGAAATTTGAAGATATTGCTTGGTTCTCCTTGGTCCCTCACGTAGACACCATGGAAGAAAGACTTAGAAATTTTTCTTTGGTTTTTTTACGTGAAAATGGACTTCGGCCTTTATGTCCCAAAATGTTGCCGACTTTATGCAACAAACAAGCCAATTAATTTGGCTCTAAACCAATCAAAATTTGACATCTTTCCAAGCCATTTCTTTCCCCATTTTTCAAAAATTAAAAATGGTAATTTTTGGCCAAATCTTGGCCTTTAGATCAAAAGCTAAATGAATCATGGCCTTTCATTCCACCAACCACCTTATTTATTCCATTTAATAATCTTGATTTATGATGTCATAAATGCAAAAGTGAAAGTTGACTTTGACTTTCACTATTCACATTAATTCGACTACTTTTTGACCGATGCCAGTTCGAGCCGAAATTTTCCTGAAATCGTCCCGGCGTGTTCCTGGGGTCTCCTGTGCAGTCGGATCAATTTAATCTGCTTCCGTTTGATCAAAATCAATCCCGGAAGTTTACCGTCTTTTATTGCTCCGGTTAGGGTTTTCAATGCCGATTTTGCACCGTTTCACCCGTTTCAACTCAGTGAATTTTTCCAACACTGAATTCTTACTCGTCAGTATTGTTAGAACATTTTCATATATTCTAAACAATATAAATACATTTATTTCACTCTTTAAATAGTACAAATTGTTATATACATACAATTGTACATTTTCATCCGAGAATTGCCTAAATTTCCCGGTTGTCACATTCACCCCTCCTTATAAAATTTTCGTCCTCGAAAATTAGAACAAATGGGGATATAATTTCTTCATCTCGTCTTCTCGTTCCCACGTAGCTTCTTCAATATTGTGATTTTTCCACAAAATCTTCACTAGTGGGATCACCTTATTCCTCAGTACTTTCTCTTCACGAGCTAGTACTTGAATAGGCTGTTCCTCATATGTCAAATCCTCATGGATTTGAATAGGCTCATGCTTCAACACATGGGTCGGATCTAGTATATACTTTCTCAGCATTGACACTTGAAATACATTGTGCACTGCCGACAATTCTGGAGGTAGCGCTAATCTGTAAGCGACCTTCCCAATGCGTTCGATAATTTCATAAGGTCCAATATATCTTGGACTCAGTTTCCCCTTCTTACCGAACCGCATAATCCCCTTCATAGGCGATACCTTGAGAAACACGAAGTCTCCTTCGTCAAACTCTAAGGATCTCCACCTTTTATCCACGTAGCTCTTTTGTCGGCTTTGTGCAATTTTCATTTGACGCTGAATTCTAGCAACTGCATCGGAAGTCTCTTTTATGAAGTCCGTCTTATGCAACTGCTTTTCTCGCAAATCGTACCAATGTAATGGTGATCTGCACTTCCGTCCATACAAAGCCTCGTAAGGTGCCATGCCTATCGAAGCTTGGTAACTATTATTGTACGAGAATTCAATCAATGGTAACTTCTCGTTCCAATTTCCCGCAAAATCCATAACACAAGCTCGAAGCATGTCCTCTAACGTTTGAATTGTCCGCTCTGACTGCCCATCTGTTTGCGGATGAAAAGCCGTACTGAGTCTCAATTCAGTACCCATGGCCTCTTGCACACACTTCCAGAAATTTGAAGTGAACCGTGCATCTCGATCTGATACAATGGATTTTGGTACTCCATGTAATCTGACGACATGAGCTATGTACAGCTGAGCAAACTTTTCCAGCGAAAAAGTCATCTTGACAGCTATAAACAGTGCCGTCTTAGTCAGTCTATCCACAATAACCCAAATGGCGTCATAACCTTCTCGGGTTTTCAGGAGTCCCACTACAAAATCCATCGTAATGTGTTCCCATTTCCATTCAGGAATCTCCAACGGTTCCAATCTTCCTGCTGGATGTTTATGTTCCGCTTTGATTTTCTGACAGGTCATGCATCTGCTCACGAATTTCGCTATATCGTTCTTCATCCCTTTCCATCAGAACTGTAACTTTAAGTCCTGATACATCTTGCTCGCTCCGGGATGAACCGAATATGGTGTCTCGTGGGCTTCTGACATGATCCGTCTTCTAAGTTCCTCATCAGCTGGAACATTTATCCTTCCTTGATAAAGGATTATTCCATCCCTGGAAATTCCTTCTTGAGCACTTGCCATTGCTGGATCTCGCCTCTGAGCTTCCTTTATATCCTCAAATAGCGATGATTCCACTTGGAGTGCAGCTAATCTTCCAGATATCAACTCCAAGTTCAAAGAATTTATCTCTTGCTGCAATGGCTTCGGAAGCCTGTTTATTGGTAGCTGGTGCGATATGGTAGACTTTCTACTTAAAGCATCCGCTACACGGTTGGCTTTCCCTGGATGGTATAGGATTTCACAATCATAATCCTTCACCAGTTCCAACCATCGTCTTTGCCGCATATTGAGCTCTTTTTGCGTGAAGAAATACTTCAAGCTTTGGTGATCAGTGAAAATTTGACATTGAGCTCCATAGAGATAGTGTCGCCAAATTTTAAGTGCAAACACTACTGCAGCAAGTTCAAGGTCATGCGTAGGATAATTCCTTTCATGCTCCTTTAATTGACGGGAAGCATAGGCAATCACCTTGCCATTTTGCATTAGGACTGCTCCCAATCCTATTTTCGATGCATCACTGTAGATCACAAACTTCTCCCCTTCAGTGGGAAGCGTAAGGATTGGTGTGCTTGTCAGTCGCCTCTTTAACTCCTGGAAGCTTCTTTCGCATTCCATAGTCCACTCGTACTTCCTTTCCTTGCGTGTAAGAGCGGTAAAAGGGGCAGCTAGTCGCGCGAATCCCTCTACAAATCGCCGATAATAACTAGCCAATCCCAAGAAACTGCGTATTTCCGTCACACTCTTGGGTGCAGGCCACTGGTTAATTGCCTTTACCTTTGACGGATCTACTGCAATACCTTCCTGGGATACAACATGTCCGAGGAAATGTACTCTGTCCAGCCAAAACTCACATTTTGAGAATTTGGCATACAGTTGATGCTTCCTTATCGTATTCAACACGATCCTCAAATGCTCTTTGTGCTCCTCCTGAGTCTTCGAGTATATAAGAATGTCATCAATGAATACAATGACAAACTTATCCAAATACTCTTTAAAAATTCTGTTCATTAAATCCATGAACGCTGCTGGCGCATTCGTCAATCCAAATGGCATCACAAGGAACTCGTAGTGCCCATAACGAGTCCTAAACGCCGTCTTAGGAATATCACTCTCTTTGATTCTCAGCTGGTGATATCCTGATCGTAAGTCGATCTTGGAAAATACCGCTGCGCCTTTTAACTGGTCGAATAGGTCATCAATTCTAGGTAACAGATACCTATTTTTGATCGTAACCTTATTCAACTCCCAATAATCAATGCACAGTCGGAATGTTCCATCCTTTTTCTTGACGAATAACACAGGTGCACCCCACGGAGAAAAACTCGACCTGATGAATCCCTTATCCAAAAGCTCCTTTAATTGTACCTGCAGCTCCTTTAACTCTACTGGAGCCATGCGGTATGGTGCTTTGGAAATGGGTGCTGTTCCAGGCATCAACTCAATTTCGAACGAGATTTCTCTCTCTGGAGGTATCCCTGGTAACTCTTCTGGAAATACGTCAAGAAACTCATTAACCACAGGAACCTCTTCAGCTTGAAGCTTCTGTTCCTCTGTAATATCCACCACATATGCCAGATATCCCACGCAACCACTGGCTATCAGCTTGCTGGCTCTCAGTGAACTGATGATCATCTTCCCGGGTTTTCGAGAAGTATCAACATACTCGAAACTCTCTTCTTCCTCGGGTTGGAAGACTATCTTTCGATTTTGGCAGTCGATCGTAGCTTGGTATTTCCCTAGGAAATCCATGCCTAGAATCACATCGTAATCCATGATCTCCATTACGATCAACTCAGCATATAGTTCCCTATTTGCCACATATACTGGTACATAGGGTAACCAGTAATTGGACAACAATACTTCCCCAGAAGGCAAAGCTGTCTTAAATACCCTTCCCATATTATCCTTAGGAAGTCCTATCTTGTCAGCAAATGCATAGGAAACAAATGAATGCGTAGCACCGGAATCGAATAGTACAGAGGCTACATGACTAGCAACAGGAAGCTGACCTGTCACCACGTTTGATGTTCCTGCCTCTGCATCTTCCTTGCTGTAGGCCATCACACGAGCATCAGCACGTTGCATACGCTCCTGGCGTTGCGGCCTCACTGGTGACTCTTCCACTCTGGCTTGAAGGGAATGAGCTTGTGGGCGTGTCTGGTGCGGTTGGGAAGTGCCTTGTCCACCCTGCCTATTTGGACAGTTCTTGGCGTAATGGCCTTCCATTCCACATTCGTAGCAAACAAGTGGCCCAAATCTGCATTGCCCAGAATGTCTTTTCCCGCATGTAGGGCAGTTTTGCACATTAGACTCTGCATTACCAGCTGTTCTCCGCTGCTGGTTTTGATTATTTCCCTGGCGATTCCCTGAAAAATTCCCTTTTCTCTTATTTTGCTGGGATCCTTGATTGTTGCCCTGGCTTGGTTTCGCATTCTGACTAGGCTTGCTCGATTGGCCAACTTGCGTAGACTTTGCCAAAGCCCTTTCCTTCTTCTTTGCCTCCCAGTGTTTCTCTCTTTCCTCTTTCTGTCGAGCTACATGGAACTCAGCTCTAATGGCCCGACTCACACAGTCTGCTACAGAAGTAGGTGGTACTAGTCCAGTGCCTACTAACGCAGCAATTTCCGGCCTGAACATCCCTATCATTTTCTGTATTTTCTCCCTCTCAGTAGGGACTACGTAGGGACATAGACGGGATAACTGGTCAAACTTTCGGCAGGCTTCGCTTACCGACATGTTCCCTTGTGTCAGCTCTGAGAATTCTTTCTGTTGCTGTCTCAGAGATGTAGGGTCGTAATATTTCTGGTTAAATTCTTCCAGAAATTCTGCCCAACTCATGGTAGACACGTCTCTTCTCATTCGTACGGTGTCCCACCAAAAACGAGCATCTTTTCTCAGCACAAAAGACGCACATGCAACCTTCTCGCAGTCGGTTAGGTTCATGAACTCCATGATCACTTGTAATGATGACAACCAGTCTTCAGCCTCTAAGGGATTTGTAGACCCTTCAAATTCTGGCGGCCTCATGCGCCTGAATCTTTCATAGAGGGGTTCCAAATTCAATACTAGTTGTGGTTCAGGAACTCTCTCATGTACCGCAGCTGGAGGAATAACCGGATCTACCTCAGCTTCCTGTTCTACTTGGGTACCCTCAGAGCCTTGTCTCTGTTCTAGCTCCTCTACCCGTCGCCTCAGATTTGCATTTTCTTGTATCTGAGCTTCCAACAAAGCTTGTATCTGATCCAGTCTTTCCATAATATCAGGACGTCGCTCTCGTCCCTCTGGTCGATTACGCAAATCCACCATCTTGCCTATTGTCCTATTATGGCACAATAAGTCACCGTTAGCTTTTCCATAACCACATTCGTAAAATCATATCAATTTACGAAATTTAGGGTAATGTAAAGCCACATCATCGTAACACATCATCGTACAACATATAATCATTTTGGTATTTCATTCATAGCAAAACATTTATATGTCATACATAGACATCACCAGTCATATATACATCGGCCGTTTATACAAAATGGCCACAAGTCTATACAAAAGAGCTTTTCTCTCTAAGCTACTTATGTACATATACACATCTACTGATCACTCGTTCCCTACATCTGGGACTAGAGGATATTCTTCTGGATCCTCATCGTCATCTGGCTCATCTGAATCGTCACCGCCCCTAGGCAATGCTCCCTGTCCTGAGTCATCACCTCCTCGTGGTCTAGACGGTCCGGCCTCATGATCATTCATCATTCTTCTCGGCCCGAAGATGCGTGCAAACATTTCATCTTGACCCAGCGTCTCTCGTCGACTCTGCGTCAGATGCTCGATCAGAATCTCTCTCTCGATCGCCCTGATCGTTACCATGAACTCTTGGAACGTCGGAGGAAACGGCTTGATCACCCTCGGTCTCAGCTCCAAGGATAAGCCTTTCCAAAACAGCTCACAGCAGTTTGCTTCAGTGAGGTTGGGCAACGGACATCTTCTCCTGATGGTCTCCTCAAATCGTGCCGCATAAGACATCACTGTCTCACCAGACAGCATGACCATCCTCTCGGTCTGGAGAATGTAATCCCTGACCTCATCGAATCCAGGGTACGCAGGTGTATCAGCCTCTCGTCTCTCTGGAGGTGCTGGAGCAGGTGCTGGATCCCTAGGTTGAAACTGATCAGCCAATCGCTGACAGAACTCAGCCCAACTGAATCCCAATAAAATCTCCTGGTCGCAATACTGCCAGAACACTCGAGCGTCTCCCTGAAACATACTGACAGCCAACTGGATCCACATATCTCGATCGATGTCACATATCACCATGATCCTCTCTACGGCATGGAGCCAGTCCTTGGTCTCCATCGACTGTCATCCACCGTCGAACATCGGAGGACTGCTGGCCCTAAATGCCTGTACTGCCCGTGCCGACACTCTCACCCCAATATGTTGGCGTCCACCAACAACTGGAATGTCCACTACTACCGGTGGATGAACTATCGGTCGCGGCTGTACTACATCTACTGGCACTGGTACTGATGCCGGCACTGGTACCGGAGGTCTCTCAGGTACTGGGGGTCTAATTACCGGTCTTTGGGAAATGGGCAGCCTCACCATAGGTCTCGTCCATACCCGTAATACCCCTCTCGGTCGAGGTAGCTGTGGTCTCACATATGGAGGTCTGGTCATCGTGCTACCTATAACATAATTATTTTCATATGAGAAAATAATTAACTGAACTTAAGTAAACTACTTACTTGGATAGCGGTGCAGGATGCGCAAAGTGTCAAATCGAGATATGGTCACACTGCTCTGATATACCAACTGTGACAGCCGTTGGTATTCAAACCCAAATCAGTCGCAAACCTTGCTCTGATACCAACTGTGGCAGCAGTTGGTATCCAAAACTTAGCCACTCGAAAACCAGGCTCTGATACCAACTGTGGCGTCCCGCCCCTTGTGGAGATCATACAATACTATTACAGTTGAGCTTTATCGCTAACTGCGATAGATTGTACTTTCATGAGTCGCCGGCTTATCTCTTTCCTCTTTTTAAATCATGACGTTTTTGGGAAAATTTTTTTTTTCTTTAAACATCATATAAAATCTTTTTCCACTATTTACTTTGTTGATAGGTACAAAGTAATATAAATAATACAGTGCTTTTGTAAAATATATATAATTACAAAAGAACTGTTTCCCCCTTTTTTTTTTTTTCCCTTTACTTTAACGCTCAGCGGCAAGACTCTGGCAGTACCATATCCCTCGCCCAGTTATCCCATTTGACACGCGCCATCACGTCCGCATCCAGTCAAATAAGCTATTGAGCTGGTCGCTTACCTGCAACATTAGCAAAAATGGTGAGCTACAGGCTCAGTAAGTTCAAACATGCAAGAAATAAAATTTCTATGAATAGTACTATTCATCGTGAATAGTACCGTTGACCACTATTCATATATGAATAGTAATTTTGACTACTATTCATACATGAATAGTAGTTTGACCACAACACTGTCTCACACTAGTACATCTACCGCGATGTTAGTGCTCTCACTAAACTGTCTTATGCTCAATTATGGCACAGTTTCAGTTTTAGGTCATTATCTTTCATTACGTTCTGGTTTTGAGCTCAAGTTGGCAGTACCATTTATGTGTGCATGACTGGGAGCGGTACATTAGTGCTGACCTCCACAGCCTTAATCTCATAGCCCCGAAGGCAAAATTTTATATGACTGGGAGCGGTACATCAGTGCTGACCTCCACAGCCTTAGTCTCATAGCCCCGAAGGCAAAAATATACCTCCCTGTACGGAAGGCTGGTACGCCAGAAAGTGGTTTCATTACCGACTTTTTACACTTCTAACCCGGTGACTTCACATTATCCCGTGGTTAGGAATGGTTCACATTTTAATTTTAGGTGAGTGAGTTTTATTAACCTCGCTCTAGTGCCCGAAGCACAATTAACCATGTGTCCCATTCTTATAGTGCCCGTAGCACATTTCGTCTCTCTCTCTATTCTATCATAGTGCCCGTAGCACATATGTACCTAACTTATAGTTAGTACATTAAAGTTAGCACAATATTGCTATATGTTGCAGACAGGTAAATGTCTGAACTTACCTTATCAGACTGTTCTATTTCTCTCTCTTGGATCTTGAATCGCCTTCCTTATAGGCCGATTTTGGGATCCTACAGACAAAACTATGTCTGTTAATTTCTTTCCCATTTATAGCTTTTTATTTTCATTAAAAAGCTTAAATAAAACCTATTTATAACTTTTTAGGTTTTATTTATTATTTTCACCGTTTTCCCCCAACTTTTGCAAAATTACGATTTTACCCCAATATTTTGGCAAAATTGCAGTTTTGCCCCTGACGGAATTTTATTGATCCAGACTGCATTTTTGGCTCTCAGGAACTTTTCTGACTCTTTTCTAATCATTACCGGGTTCGTTTTTATTTTATTTCCACTTTTTGCTTTCCCGGCCCTCGGGAAGCACTATTCCGACCCTTACGTCGGTTTAGCGCTTTTCTATCGTTTCGGAGCCTCAAATGGACGTTTCACTAATATTTAAAACGTTCATCTAGACTTTCCCGACCTAGGTCTCCGAGGCTCGGGTTTTCCGTTCCCGACTCGGACCTTTATTTCATTTCCAAAAACGCCCCCCCCCTCGGGGTCGGTTTTTCAATCTCACTCACGTTTTTCATTTTTAAGGGGACGGGTTACTATTCACGACCCATCCCTTAAATTTTCCTTATTCACTTTTCCGTTAGGGACTCGGGTTTCCGTCCCGGCCCTAACTTTTAATTTAAATTCCTATTTTACCCCGAATGCCGTTTTTGAAATTTTGGCAGCATTTCGGCGTAATTTTAAGGCTTCCGGCGTTAGGTACGCCTCGAACCGTATGTACCTGCCACGTACTATACCACAAGCCTATTTTATGTAAAATTTTTCCAAACTTTTACATAAAAGCCCACAAATTTCCAATTTCACATTATCACCCACATAACAAAATTTTTTCACAATTTTACCCTTAATTTGGTTTCGGTTTTCACAACTAAACCGAACCAAATTTTGTCAAACTTTCACCACATTTTAGGCCATTCAAATGTCACATTTTTAACACATTTTCAAGCCCATTTTCTTTGCATTTTCAACCAAATTTCCTAGGGTTTTTACACTTATATAACCCACGGCCAAAGAATGAAAACATGCCAAAAAATTTTGTTTCATTCTTTCCATTATAAATTCATCATTTGCATATTGAAATGCATAATTTCAATCCACCAATTACCACATAAAACCATGAAAATTTTCTTCCAACCCATTAACAACCCCACGGCCATTTAATGGAATTCACACAAGAAATTTTTTTCAACTTTCCACAATGAAATACAAGCTTAATTCTTCACCAAATTAAACTTAGAAAGCATTTTAACAATTAACCACAAAGTTTTCTCATTGGTTACCTAAGGTAACCCACGGATTTCCCCTTGAAAAACCAACAAAATTTTGGTTTTTCTTTAATGAATTTGCATGGTTTTCTTACTTATTTCATCCTTAACAAAACCCAACATCAATTCAATGGAAAACAACCAAAAATCTTCCATCTTTGTATCACTATTCACCCACGGATTTCATTGAAAAAAACCATGAAAATTTCAAGTGCAAGGGAAGTTACCTTGGTCTAATGCTTCCTTTGTCTTCAATAAACACTTTGCCACTCTTTTTTGTGAAGAAATTTGAAGATATTGCTTGGTTCTCCTTGGTCCCTCACGTAGACACCATGGAAGAAAGACTTAGAAATTTTTCTTTGGTTTTTTTACGTGAAAATGGACTTCGGCCTTTATGTCCCAAAATGTTGCCGACTTTATGCAACAAACAAGCCAATTAATTTGGCTCTAAACCAATCAAAATTTGACATCTTTCCAAGCCATTTCTTTCCCCATTTTTCAAAAATTAAAAATGGTAATTTTTGGCCAAATCTTGGCCTTTAGATCAAAAGCTAAATGAATCATGGCCTTTCATTCCACCAACCACCTTATTTATTCCATTTAATAATCTTGATTTATGATGTCATAAATGCAAAAGTGAAAGTTGACTTTGACTTTCACTATTCACATTAATTCGACTACTTTTTGACCGATGCCGGTTCGAGCCGAAATTTTCCTGAAATCGTCCCGGCGTGTTCCTAAGGTCTCCTGTGCAGTCGGATCAATTTAATCTGCTTCCGTTTGATCAAAATCAATCCCGGAAGTTTACCGTCTTTTATTGTTCCGGTTAGGGTTTTCAATGCCGATTTTGCACCGTTTCACCCGTTTCAACTCAGTGAATTTTTCCAACACTGAATTCTTACTCGTCAGTATTGTTAGAACATTTTCATATATTCTAAACAATATAAATACATTTATTTCACTCTTTAAATAGTATAAATTGTTATATACATACAATTGTACATTTTCATCCGAGAATTGCCTAAATTTCCCGGTTGTCACATGTTGTCTGGTGAGACAGTTATGTCTTACGCAGCACGATTTGAGGAGAATATTAGGAGGAGATGTTCGTTGCCCAACCTTACTGAAGCGAACTGTTGTGAGCTTTTCTGGAAAGGTTTACCTATGGAGGTAAGACATAGGGTGATGAAGTTATATCCTCCTAAGCTCCAAGAGTTTGTAGTGACAATCAGGATGATCGAGAGGGAGATTTTGATTAAGCATCTGTCACAAAGTCGACGAGAGACACTGTGTTAAGATGAGATGATGGCATGCATGTTTGGGTCGAAAAGGATGATGAACGATCATGAGGCCGGACCATCTAGACCACGATGAGGTGATGACTCAGGACAGGGAGCATTGCCTAGGGGTGGTGATGACTCAAATGATTCAGATAATGATGAGGATCCCGAAGAATATCCTCTAGTCCCAGATGCAGGAGATGTGTGACCTGTAGATGTACATAAGTAGCTTATAGAGAAAAAGCTCTTTTGTATAGACTTGTGGCCAAGATGTATATGATGGCCGATGTATATATGACTGGTGATGGTTATGTATGATATATAAACGTTTTGCTATGAATGAAATATCAAAATGATTATATGTTGTACGATGATATGTTACGATGATGTGGCTTTACATTATCTTGAATTTCGTAAATTTATAGGATTTTACGAATGTGGTCATGGAAAAGCTAACGGTGAATTGTTATGCCATAATAGGATATTAGGCAAGATGGTGGATTTGTAAAATCAACCAGAGAGACGAGAACGACGTCCTAATCTCATGGAAAGAATAGAGCAGATACAAGCTTTACTAGATGCTCAGATACAAGAAAATGCTAATCTAAGACAACGAGTAGATGATTTAGAATAGAGGCAAGGTTCTGAAGGCACCCAAGTGGAACAGGAAGCTGAGGTAGATTTGGTTATTCCTCCAGCTGCTGTACATGAGAGAGTTCCTGAACCACCACCGATAGTAAATCTGGAGCCCCTCTATGAAAGATTCAGGCGTATGAGGCCGCCAGAATTTGAAGGTTCTACTAATCCTTTAGAGCTGAAGACTGGTTGTCATCATTGCAACTAATCCTAGAATTCATGAATTTAATTGACCAGAAGAAGGTCGCATGTGTGTCTTTTCTGTTGAGGAAAATGCTCGTTTCTGGTGGGACACTGTGCGACTGAGAAGAAATGTGTCTACCATGAGTTAGATAGAATTTCTGGAAGAATTTAACCAGAAATACTCTGATCCTACATCTATGAGATTGCAGAAAGAGTTCTCAAAATTGAAGTAAGAAAATATGTCGGTGAGTGAAGTTTGCAGAAAGTTTGATCAGTTATCCCGCTTATGTCCCTATGTAGTCCCTACTGAGAGGGAGAAAATACAGAAAATGATTGGGATGTTCAGGCTAGAAACTGCGGCATTGGTAGATAGTGGACAGATACCGCCTACTTCTATAGCAGATTGTGTTAGTCGTGGCATAAGAGCTGAGTTTCATGTAGCCGAACAGAAGGAGGAAAGAGAGAAGAACTGGGAGGCCAAGAAGAAAGAGAGGGCTTTGGCTAAGTCTACACAAGCTGGTCAATCTAGCAAGCCTAATCAGAATGCTAAACAAGGCCAGGGAAATAATCAAGGATCCCAACAAAACAAGAGGAAAGACAATTTTACTGGAAATCACCAGGCAAATAATCAAAACCAGCAGCAAAGAACAGCTGGTAATGCAGAATCCAATGTACCAAATTGTCCTACATGTGGGAAGAGACATTCTGGGCAATGCAGATTTGGGCCACTTGTTTGTTATGAATGTAAAAGGGAAGGTCATTATGCCAGGAATTGTCCAAGCAACAGGCGTGTGACAACCGGGAAATTTAGGCAATTCTCAGAAGAAAATGTACAAATGTATGTATATAACAATTTGTACTATTTAAAGAGTGAAATAAATGTATTTATATTGTTTAGAATACATTAAAATGTTCTAACAATATTGACGAGTAAGAATTCAGTGTCGAAAAAATTCACTATGTTGAAACGCGTGAAACGGTGCCAAAACCGGCATTGAAAACCCTAACCGGAGCAATAAAAGAAGGAAAAATTCCGGGATTGATTTTGATCAAATGGAAGCATTTTAAATTGATTCGACTGCACAGGAGACCTCAGGAACCCGCCGGGACGATTTCAGGAAAATTTCGGCTCGAACCGGTATCGGTCAAAAAGTAGTCGAATTAATGTGAATAGTAAAAGTCAAAGTCAACATATGCTTTTGCATTTATGACATCATAAATCCATTTAATAAATGGAAGGAAAATGATGGTTGGTAGCATTAATGGCCATGATTTAGTTGCTTTTTGATCTAAAGGCCAAGATTTGGCCAAAAATCCACCATTTTAATTTTTGAAAAAACATGGAAAGAATTAAGCTTGAAATATGGTGATTTTGGATTGGTTGAAAGCCAAATTAATTGGCTTTTTGGTTGGTTAAGTCGGCAACTTTGGGAACAAAGTGGCCGAAACAAATTTTCAAGCCAAAACCGTAACAAAAATTTTGTCTAAGTGTTCCAAGGTGAACCGTGAGCAACCCAAGAGAGACCAAGTGATTTCTTCAAGCTTTCTTCACAAAATTGGTGTCAAACCTTTCATTGAAGCCTAAGGAAGCTAGTGAACAAGGTAACTCTCCTTGGTTTGAAATTTTTCTTCAAGAAATCCGTGTAATGAATAGTGTAGAGGATGGAAAAATTTTTGGTTGTTTTGATTGATTTGGTGTTTGGGTTTTGTTAAGGGTGTAATTAGGAGAAAAACCATGTATTTGGTTTAAGGAAAAACCAAATTTTGGTTGGTTTTCCAAGGGTAAAACCGTGGGTTACCAAGAGTAATCAATGAGAAATTTTTGTGGTTCAAGTGTTAATATGCTTTAAATCATAATTTGGTCTAATGTAAAGCATGATTTGCATTATGGAAAGCTTGAAAAAAAAAATGTGGTGTGAACTTACCCTAAAAGGCCGTGGGTTAATTAGGGTTTGGTGAAAAAAATTTTGCATGGTTTATTTGATGTTTGGAATATTTAAATCATGCATTTTATTATGTAAAGGATGGAATTGTGATTGAAAGCAAGAAAAGAAAATTTGGGGTATATTTCTCTTAATGTGGCTGTGGGTTGTAATGATGAAAAACCCTAGGAATTGTGTTGAAAAATGCATTAAAATTGGCGTGAAAATGGGCAAGAAAATGACATTGAAATAGCCTAAAATTTGGTGGAAAATTTGAGAAGTTTAAAAACCGAGACCAAAACTAAGGGCAAAATTGAAAAAAAAAATTTTGTGTAATGTGGTTCAAAATGAGAATTTAATTTTGTGAGCTTTTATGTAAAAGTTTGGAAAAATTTTACATAAAATAGGCTTATGGTATAGTACGTGGCAGGTACATATGGTTCGAGGCGTACCTAACGCTGATAGCCTTAAATTTACGCCGAAATGCTGCCGAAATTTCGAAAACGGCATTTGGGGTAAAAATGTGGCGGCCTGCCCCTTGTGGAGATCATACAATACTATTACAGTTGAGCTTTATCGCTAACTGCGATAGATTGTACTCTCATGGGTCGCCGGCTTATCTCACTCTCTTTTTTAATCATGACGTTTTTGGGAAATTTTTTTTTTCTTTAAACATCATATGAAATCTTTTTCCACTATTTACTTTGTTGATAAGTACAAAGTAATTTAAATATTACAGTACTTTCGTAAAATATGCATAATTACAAAAGAACTGTTTCCCCCTTTTTCCCTTCACTTTAACGCTCAGCGGGAAGACTCTGGTAGTACCATATCCCTCGCCCAGTTATCCCATTTGACACGCGCCATCCCGTCCGCATCTAGTCAAATAAGCTACTGAGCTGGTCGCTTACCTGCAACATTAGCAAAAATGGTGAGCTACAAGCTCAGTAAGTTCAAACATGCAAGAAATAAAATTTCTATGAATAGTACTATTCATCATGAATAGTACCTTTGACCACTATTCATACGTAAATAGTACTTTGACCACTATTCATACGTGAATAGTAAGGTTGACCACACCACTGTATCACACTAGTACATCTACCGCGATGTTAGTGCTCTCACTAAACTGTCTTATGCTCAATTATGGCACAGTTTCAGTTTTAGGTCATTATCTTTAATTACGTTTTGGTTTTGAGCTCGGTTGGCAGTACCATTTAAGTGCGTATGACTGGGAGCGGTACATTAGTGCTGACCTCCACAGCCTTAATGTCATAGCCCCGAAGGCAAAATTTTACATGACTGGGAGCGGTACATCAGTGCTGACCTCCACAGCCTTATCTCATAGCCCCGAAGGCAAAAGTACCTCCCTGTACGGAAGGCTGGTACGCCAGAAAGTGGTTTCATTTCTGACTTTTTAACATTCTAACCCGGTGACTTCACATTGTCCCGTGGTTAGGAATGGTTCACATTTTAATTTTAGATGAGTGAGTTTCATTAACCTCGCTCTAGTGCCCGAAGCACAATTAACCATGTGTCCCATTCTTATAGTGCCCGTAGCACATTTCGTCTCTCTCTATATTCTATCATAGTGCCCGTAGCACATATGTACCTAACTTATAGTTAGTACATTCAAGTTAGCACAATATTGCTATATGTTGCAGACAGGTAAATGTCTGAACTTACCTTATCAGACTGCTCCATTTCTCTCTCTTGGATCTTGAATCGCCTTCCTTGTAGGCCGATTTTGGGATCCTACAGACAAAACTATGTCTGTTAATTTCTTTCCCATTTATAGCTTTTATTTTTCATTAAAAAGCTTAAATAAAACCTATTTATAACTTTTTAGGTTTTATTTATTATTTTCACCATTTTCCCCTAACTTTTGCAAAATTACGATTTTACCCCTGTATTTTGGCAAAATTGCAGTTTTGCCCCTGACGGAATTTTATTGATCCAGACTGCATTTTTGGCTCTCAGGAACTTTTCTGACTCTTTTCTAATCATTACCGGGTTCGTTTCTATTTTATTTCCACTTTTTGCTTTCCCGGCCCTCGGGAAGCACTATTCCGACCTTCACGTCGGTTTAGCTATTTTCTATCGTTTCGGAGCCTCAAATGGACGTTTCACTAGTATTTAAAACGTTCATCTAGACTTTCCCGATCTAGGTCTCCGAGGCTCGGGTTTTCCGTTCTCGACTCGGACCTTTATTTCATTACCAAAAACGCCCCCCCTCGGGGTCGGTTTTTCAATCTCACACGCGTTTTTCATTTTTAAGGGGACGGGTTACTATTCACAACCCACCCCTTAAATTTTCCTTATTCACTTTTCCGTTAGGGACTCGGGTTTACGTCCCGGCCCTAACTTTTAATTTAAATTCCTATTTTACCCCGAATGCCGTTTTTGAAATTTCGGCAGCATTTCGGCGTAATTTTAAGGCTTCCGGCGTTAGGTACGCCTCGAACCGTATGTACCTGCCACGTACTATACCACAAGCCTATTTTATGTAAAAGTTTTCTAAACTTTTACATAAAAGCCCACAATTTTCCAATTTCACATTATCACCCACATTACAACATTTTTTTTCACAATTTTACCCTTAATTTGGTTTCGGTTTTCACAACCAAACCGAACCAAATTTTGTCAAACTTTCACCACATTTTAGGCCATTTAAATGTCACATTTTTAACACATTTTCAAGCCCATTTTCTTTGCATTTTCAACCAAATTTCCTAGGGTTTTAACCCTTGTATAACCCACGGCCATTTAATGAAACACATGCCAAACATTTTTGTTTCATTCTTTCATTCACATTGCCACCATTTACACATTAATTTGCATGATTTCAATCAACCAAATATCACATAAACCAATGAAAATTTTTCTTCCAAACCATTAACAACCCACGGCCACATCATGTATTTCACACAAGAAATTTTTTCCAAGCTTTTCATAATGAAATACAAGCTTTATTCTTCACAAATTTAAACTTAGAAAGCATGTTAACCATTAACCAAAACTTTTTTCTCATTGGTTACTCAAGGTAACCCACGGATTTACCTTTGAAAAACCAACCAAAATTTGGTTTTTCTTTACACAATTTGCATGGTTTTCTTCCTTAATACATCCTTAACAAAACCCAACATCAATTCAATGGAAAACAACCAAAACTTTTCCATCTTTCTATCACTATTCACCCACGGATTTTAAGAAGAAAAACCATGAAAAATTGAGGTGCAAGGGAAGATACCTTAATCAATTGCTTCCTTTGTCTTCAAGGAGTGTTTTGACACACTTTTTGTGAAGAAAATTTGAAGAGAAAACTTGGTTTCCCTTGCGTGGCTCACGTACATGCCATGGAAGAAAACTTAGAAAAATTTTGTTCTTTGGTTTTGCATGAAAATGGTTTCGGCCTTTCACTCCAAAAGTGGCCGACTTATGCCACTAAAAGACCAATTAATTTGGTCATTAGCCAATGGGATTTAGGCACCTTTCACACCATTTCTTTCTCCATTTTTCAAAAATTAAAAATGGTAATTTTTTTGGCCAAATCTTGGCCTTTAGATCAAAAGCTAAATGAATCATGGCCTTTCATTCCACCAACCACCATTTTCTTTCATTTATTAATCTAGATTTATGATGTCATAATTACAAAAGTGAAAGTTGACTATGACTTTCACTATTCACATTAATTCGACTATTTTTTGACCGATGCCGGTTCGAGCCGAAATTTTCCTGAAATCGTCCCGTCGTGTTCCTGAGGTCTCCTGTGCAGTCGGATCAATTTAATCTGCTTCCGTTTGATCAAAATCAATCCCGGAAGTTTACCGTCTTTTATTGCTCCGGTTAGGGTTTTTAATGCCGATTTTGGCACCGTTTCACCCGTTTCAACTCAGTGAATTTTTCCAACACTGAATTCTTACTCGTCAGTATTGTTAGAATATTTTCACATATTCTGAACAATATAAATACATTTATTTCACTCTTTAAACAGTACAAATTGTTATATACATACAATTGTACATTTTCGTCCGAGAATTGCCTGAATTTCCCGGTTGTCACATTCACCCCTCCTTATAAAATTTTCGTCCTCGAAAATTAGAACAAATGGGGGTATAAACTCCTCATCTCGTCTTCTCGTTCCCACGTAGCTTCTTCAATATTATGATTTTTCCACAAAATCTTCACTAGTGGGATTACCTTATTCCTCAGTACTTTCTCTTCACGAGCTAGTACTTGAATAGGCTGTTCCTCATATGTCAAATCCTCGTGGATTTGAATAGGCTCATGCTTCAATACATGGGACGGATCTGGTATATACTTTCTCAGCATCGACACATGAAATACGTTATGCACTGCCGACAATTCTGGAGGTAGCGCTAATCTGTAAGCGACCTTTCCAATGTGTTCGATAATTTCATAAGGTCCAATGTATCTTGGACTCAGTTTCCCCTTCTTACCGAAATGCATAATCCCCTTCATAGGCGATACCTTGAGAAACACGAAGTCTCCTTCATCGAACTCCAAGGATCTCCGCCTCTTATCCGCATAACTCTTTTGCCGGCTTTGCGAAATTTTCATTTGACGCTGAATTCTAGCAACTGCATCGGAAGTCTCTTGCATGAAATCCGTCTTATGCAGCTGTTTTTCTCGCAAATCGTACCAGTGTAATGGTGATCTGCACTTCCGTCCATACAAAGCCTCGTAAGGTGCCATGCCTATCGAAGCTTGGTAACTATTATTGTATGAGAATTCAATCAATGGTAACTTCTCGTTCCAATTTCCCGCAAAATCCATAACGCAAGCTCGAAGCATGTCCTCTAACGTCTGAATTGTCCGCTCTGACTGCCGGTCTGTTTGCGGATGAAAAGCCGTACTGAGTCTCAATTCAGTACCCATGGCCTCTTGCACACACTTCCAGAAATTCGAAGTGAACCGTGCATCTCGATCTGATACAATGGATTTCGGTACTCCATGTAGTCTGACGACATGAGTTATGTACAGCTGAGCAAACTTTTCCAGCGAAAAAGTCATCTTGACAGCTATAAACCGTGCCGTCTTGGTCAGTCTGTCCACAATAACCCAAATGGCGTCATAACCTTCTCGGGTTTTTGGGAGTCCCACTACAAAATCCATCGTAATGTGTTCCCATTTCCATTCAGGAATCTCCAACGGTTCCAATCTTCCTGCTGGATGTTTATGTTCCGCTTTGATTCTCTGACAGGTCATGCATCTGCTCACGAATTTCACTATATCGTTCTTGTGACGCCCCGTGCCCTCAGCGGCCCGGACCGTCACTGAAAACTCTTATTACTTGCTTCTTTAAAACCGATACTTAAACTTGCTGAATTTAAGACTATAAATTTAGAGGGATTTTTTTTTTTTTTTTTTTTATACACGTACGTATTTACTATTCACGTACGCATACTATTAAAATGCGGAATTTGAAAAACATAAGGATTTCAATTATACATACATAATTATATACATGTTTATCTGATTACTATTCACCAGATACTATTTAAATATACTACTCGTACATATACTGTTTACTGTTCCAAAATACCATTTAACCTTTACTATTCAAAATACTATTTAACTGTCAGCATTCAAAATATTATTTACTCATACTGTGCGGAAGAATACTCGCGGTGTATCCATAACCTCATCCTCACATCCACCTCCGCCATCATCATCGTCCCTTGATGTTTACGCTATAGGATGCTTACCTACAGCATGAACACACTCCGTGAGCTTTACGCCCAGTAAGTACAACATGTTAACCGCAAAACATGTTTAAAACATAGCACATACGTAAAATCATAGGCATGACATATATCACTTAATAAATCATATATCATATAAGCATATCACATATCAGCTCACATATCATGTCATCACATAACATGTCATAACACTGAATATAAAACTTCACATACTTTATGCATGACAGAAGCATCGTGTACTGTATGCACTCTACTGAAAAAGAAAGCATAGCGAACTATAACTAATGCATGATCCGGTTATGTTCATTTATGCTTCAAACTTTTCTTTTCTTTTCTTGTCTATTTAGGGCCCATGTGTCAGTACCGTGTGCGCGCAAACCAACGGTAACGCCCGAGGTCAACTAATGCCGAAGAGCCATCAACTGATGCTCAACTTGTGGCCTGAACTTTCTTTAACTGGAAACCCCTTCGACTGAAGGAGCCGGTACGACACACCTATTTAATTCCATCTTGTTTAACTGTTCTAGCCATACGCTTCTCTAAGCTGTCCCCAATCCTACGCGACAGGGATCTATGGCTTCTATCTTGTTCTTTCATCAATCTACTCGATTGTGAAACTATATGCTCTTATGTATGCTGTGCAGCATCGTGTGCAAGATACATACTTAAAATACTGGAAAAGCATCATTTTAAATTCATTTTATCCATGCTGTAGGCGGAGTTGTACTTACCTGTCAGCAGACAGTTTATACTCTCGCCTTCGTCACAGTACAGGTACCTCCCTGTAATCATAATGCATTTACATTAACATTCACTCTTAGGTCACCGTGGTCATTAGTGACTAATAAAAATTCTCGTTATGTGGTACCGATCCTTGTCGGTACTAATTGCCCTCTTCTTAAGAATTTAATTTTCTAATCATTGTTAATTAATTTATTTACCCAATAAATTAATTAACATCGCTCTTAGGTCACTCTATCGTTAGGAACTAATAAACTTATCGTTGTGTGGTACTGATGCCTATCGGTACCCGACTGCTCTACTTTGGGAAATTTGATATCTAATTTTTTAATCGTGCTTGATTAATTTGTCTACTAGACAAATTAATCACTGTCTCTCACTATCCCATTCCGACTTGGTCTTTGACTGGCTAACCAACCAGTCAACTGACTGAATACCTCTCGTATGACCATTTAGCCTGTCGGGTTACCGTTACCGATGTAATCGCCCCAAATTTTATACTTCGACCGCACCCGTCCCTCGGGTGGTACTATTCTGACATAGGGGTCGTTTTCTTACATTACGAAATTTCTAATGGGGCGGTTCACTAATCCTCACAACGTCCGTCCTTCTTTCCCGGACCTAGGTCATCGAGGGAGCTCGGGTTTCCATCCCGATCACATTTTCAGCCCTCGTTTCCTAAAATACCCCTTTGTGCCGTTTTAGAAATTTCGGCAGCATTTCCGCTTAATTTTTGGGTTTCCGGCGTTTAGGAAACGCCTCAAAACCATCTAACCTATTCTAACCTGCCACGTACTAAACCAGAGGCCTAATTTTTACGTAAAAGCTCCGCTTTTTACGTAAAAATATTCACATTTTCTCACATTCTCTTTTTCGATATTTCACCCTTTTTTCTTACAATTCCTCAAGTCATTAAACCATAATTAATACATAATTATTTCCAATATTAAATTGAGGAATAAATAGATCAACACCACTACCAAAATCGTTCCCGTCGGCGGTCGGACGAACCGTTCGGTCTCGACCGTGTAATCTTTGAATCGTCGTTCTTCACTTTTGAAACTCCAGTTTGCAAATCCGATGCCGCGGATGTGTTCGGAACGTCGAAAATAGGCCAACGGGCCATTCTTCAATTTTCGGTCTCCGGGTCGCCGTTGACCGGCGTTGACCGCCGTTGACCGGCCGTTGACCGGCGTTGACCACGGCGGCGATGGAAGTGGCGACCACCATCTTGAAGAGCTCGACGAGAGGAACCCATTGGTGGTGTCAATTTCACGAATCGAGGCTCCTATCACCGGAAATCAGCTCTCGAAAAGTCGGCGACGGCGGCGGCGTTGGATCTTCATTTTTCCGGCGTTGTTGCCCAAAATTGATTTGGGGCTTTTAATCTACGTGTTGTTCTGAGCATTTTGACACCGACCTTGCAACTCAACTCCGCCGGAATAGCGAGATCCGACGGCGGCGATGGCGACGGCGACGGCGAACCTGGGGCGGCGCGATTCGGCGGCTGTTGATGTGAAATGAAGCCTGGGTTTTGTTCTACTCTTCACCACGAATCCATTGGGACCGGAATCGTGGCATTTGGACGTCGGACGGCGGAGATACGCCGGTTTGAAAAATTCGGCCACCGGCGGCTTTGGGCGGCGCGTGCGGCGTGCTCCGGCATCGGTTCGGTCGACTCGGCCCACCGTTGGAATCAGCTCGTCGAGAGCTTTCCAATGGTGCCGGCGGTGTCAAAAACGGAGGCCGGATTCGATAGTTGGTCACTGTTCATCTTCGTGTGGTATGGGAGGGAGAAAATGTGATTTGGAAAAATATGGGGGCTATTTTTCTATAATCCCCAAAATTTCCTCCTTTATACTAATTTTTTTGAAAAATTTTAAGATGGGCTATACTGACTAATTTGGGCGTGCTGAACCCAAATATATCAGTTTTATCTTCATCCGAGGTCGTCTCGACCAGTTTCCCGATACTGTATGGTTCCCGGTCAAAAATTACTTTTTGTGCTCAAATGACTAATTTGAGCATTCTGATTCCAAATATATCAGTTTTATATCAAGAAGAGGTCATCTTGATCAATTTCTTGATACTGTGGTTAGGCCTACACTGTGTTGACACTGTGCACGCATAACGAGGCATTTTCGCTTGAAATTTCAAACACAGTCTCTCTTGACTAATTTGGACGTGCTGATTTCAAATTTATCAGTTTTACGTCCATCTGAGGTCTTCTGGACCAGTTTTCGGGATCTGCATGACCCCGTCTCGAAAAACGTGTCAGGTGCCCGATTGACTAATTTGGGCGTCCTGAGTCTAAATATATCAGTTTCGGGGCGAGAAAAGGTCGTCTTGACCCTCATCCCGATACTACGTATCCCTTAAACAAAATCTACATTTTATGCTCAATTGACCAGATTGAGCCTGCTGACTATTAATATATCAGTTTTATGCCAGATTAAGGCCGTCTTGGCCACTAACCTGACACTGCGTTTCTCACTACTCACTATTCACTATTCACTATTCACTAATCACTATTCACTATCTGACTGACTAATCTGAGCGTTCCGACTTTGATTTTGTCAGTCTATGGGCGAGAAGAGGTCATCTAGACCACTTTTCTCGATACTGTACATCTATTAGGGCAATTATCACTGCTGCGCTCAGATGACCAGTCTGAGCGTACTGATGACTAGCTCATCAGTTCTGTATCATGAAATGGTCGTCTAGACCGGTTTCTTGATATTGCGTGTCTCAACGCATACTCACATAATAGGGTGGACCGATTTCACTGTCGATTACCCCTTTCACTGCATGAATAGTAATTAAACGTTACTATTCCTGTTTAATTCATTCAACTGAAAAGCACACTGTGCTTATTAACTTAATTACATCATTACATAGTAATTAAGTTTCATAATTCATGAGAGTCATTATAGTGGCTCTCGACTCATTACACAGCCTTCTACACAGACTCTTACACGTGCGTGTGCAACGCAACACGGGCGTGTACATTTCAGACACGAGCATGTACTAGTTGAGACTACTCAACACGGCCATGTCTTTGAAACACATTCATCTATCTGAGCGGTACACAGCCTCTTACACGGTCGTGTACTTGATCATGTTTCTTAAATTGTACTAAAAGACATTAAATTATGTCCATTTTATTCCTTAATGACTTATTATATGGTAAGTAGGTGCCATGAAAATGGCGGTCATTACAACCTACCCCCCTTACAAAATTTTCGTCCTCGAAAATTAGAATAATTCCGGGAAGTCTCTTCTCATGTCTTCTTCCCATTCTCATGTGGCTTCCTCAACACTATGATTCTGCCACAACACTTTTACTAGCGGTATACTTCATTCCTAAGTACTTTCTCCTTTCTAACTAAGATCTGCACGAGTCTCTCCTCGTACGTCGGATCAGCGTATACTACAACGGATTCTTGGCTAAGAACATGGGAGCTGTTTGGCACGTACTTCTTTAACATCAAAACGTGAAAGACATTGTGCACTGTAACTAACTCGGGAGGAAGTGCTAGTCTATAAGCCACCTTCCCGACTTTCTCTATTATCTCAAGGGTCCTATGTACCTAGGACTGAGCTTTCTTTTATTTTCAATGCGCATCACCCCTTTCATGGGTGCCGCCTTGAAAAAGACCGAATCTCCTACTTGAAACTTGAGGGGTCTACGGCGCTTATCGTCAAAATTCTTCTGTCGACTGTGCGCTGTATCTAACGTTTCTCGTATCAGCTTCACGTCTGACATGGTATTCTTGATGATGTCCGAGCTAACTACTCGTTTCTCTCCAAACTCGTACTAATGAGCCAGAGATCTGCATTTCTTTCCACAGAGTGTCTCGTACGGTGCCATTCCTATCGAGGAATGATAGTTGCTGTTGTACGAGAACTCGCTCAATGGTAGCTTCTGATATCAATTTCCTTTGAAGTCTAGGACGCAGGTCTCAACATGTCCTCTAACATCTGTATGGTCCTCTCAGACTAACTGTCGGTCTGAGGATGAAATGCTATGCTGAACTCTCACTTGGACCGTAATGCGGCTTGAACACCTCGCCAAAATCTGGAGGTAAAGCGTCCACTACGATCTGAGACGATCGACTCTGGTATTCCGTGCCATTTCACGAACTGTGCCGCATAGATTTCTACTGGTCGTTCCACCGAGTAGCTAACTTTCATTGCTAAAAATCTAACTGATTTCATCAGTTTTTCTACAATCACCCAGATTGCATCATTATCGTTTGACGTCTTCGGCAATCCGATTACGAAATTCATCGTAATCTGGTCCCATTTCCACTCGGGTAACTTAATTTCCTACGATTATCCTGCTGAGCACTGGTGATCTACCTTAACCTTCTGGCACGTAAGGCAGCTGGCGACGAACTCGACAATGTCATTCTTCATTCCAAGGCACCAAAAACTTTCCTTTAGGTACTTGTACATCTTATTCGCTACCGGATGTACGGAATATGACGTCTCGTAAGGTTCCAAAAGGATTCGCTTCTTGAGTTCTTCATCTTTTAGAACACATACTCTATCTCTGTAGTAGAGTATGTCGTCCTTAAGGATCTTAAACTCTGAACCCTTGTCCTCTATAGCTTCCTTTTTTGGACTTGAGCAGGGACAAATCAAAATCTTGACCGATCTTGATCTCTTCTTGGAGCGTCGATTGGAGGGTCATGTTAGACAATCCCCCTATCAAAATCTTGATCTTGCTGTCGCATAACTCCTTTGTAGCGCTCTTGACAAGGCACTAATAGCCATAGGCATAGTAATATGCTTCTGACTCTACGCATTGACCACTTTATTGGCTTTCCCTGGATGGTATAGGATCTCACGGTCGTAATCCTTACCAACTCTAGCCATCTACGCTGCCTCATGTTGAGCTCTTTCTGCGTGAAGATACATTTGAGACTCTAGTGGTCGATGTAAATCTCGCACGTGACTCCGTACAGGTAGTGCCTCCATGTTTTTATCGTAAAAACTATCGCTACTAGCTCCAGATCACGCGTTGGGTAGCTCTTCTCAAGGTTTTTTGAGTTGTCGTGAAGCATACGCGACTACTCTACCACTCTACATCAACACAGTTTCCAACTTGGTTTTAGATGTGGCGCTATAAATCATGAAGTTTTCCTAACCAACATTTGAAATGGTCAGCATTGAAGCGCTTGTGAGTCTTCATTTCAGCTCTTAAAAGCTTTCCTCACACTTGTCGATTCACCTATACCTCTTTCCCTTCTTGGTGAGCGCTGTGATCTAAGCAGCTAACTTTGAGTAGCCTTCGACTAAGTGTAGGTAACATCCTATTAGTTTAAAGAAACTGCGAATTCCCGTTACGTTCCTCTGAGCTGGCCACGTGCTAACTGCATCAATTTTCGCCAGGTCCACAGATACTCCTTCCTTGGGGTCTACGTGGTCTAGGAAATGGACCTTCTCCAGCCAAAACTCGTACTTGGAGAACTTGGTGTATAACTGATGGTCCTGTTGCATGCGTAAAATGATAATTAAGTGCTCTTCGTGCTCTTCCTTCGTCTTAGAGTGTATAAGTATGTCATCGATGAACCCAATGACAAACTTATCCAAATAGTCCTTGAACATGCGGTTCATCCAGTTCATGAAAGTTGCTGGTGCGTCCATTAATCTGAGTGACATGAACAGAAACTCGTAATGTCCGTACCACGTTTGAAATGCTGTTTTGGGTACATCTTCATTCCTGATTTGTAGTTGATGGTACTCGGGATGTAGATCGATCTTCGAGAACACTACAGCGTCTTGGAGCTGATCAAATAGATCGTTAACTCGCGGCAACAGATGCTTATTCTTAATCGTAATCCTGTTCAACTCTCTGTAGTCGATGCACATTCTCAGTGGTCCATCTTTCTCCTTCACGAATGGTATGGGTGCTCTCCAGGGTGAATAGCTCTATCGCATGAATCCCTTATCTATTTAGTACTTTAGCTGGGCTTGGAGCTCCTTTAGCTCTATAGGGCCTATTCTGTAGGGGACCTCAAAGATGGGGCTGATTCTAGTAGACGTTCAGTCTCGAACGAGATCCTGCGCTCTGGTTGGAGTCCTGCAAGATCTTCTAGAAATATCTCCATGAATTCCCTGACTATCGGTACGTTGTCGGGTCCTGTCTCTATTCCTTGAGTCTTATCTGCTACGTATACTAGGAAGTCCGTGCATCCACTGGATTGTATCTCGCGAGCCTTCACTGCTGATATCATCGTCTTTGGTTGCTCTGGCGACAAACCCTTGTAGATGAACTTTTCACATCCGATTGGTTCGAAAATGATTTTTCGCCTTCAACAGTTTATGACAACGTTGTGTCCTAAGCCCCTTTTTTTTTTTTGGCATAGTGGCCTTTCTTGCCACAGATGAAACAACCACTTACTCCTTGCTTACATTCTCCTGAGTGCCTCTTTTCGCATTTCGTGCACGTCGAGTTGGCTATCATTTCCTTCCTGGTCGTTTCTCTTCTGGGGGAAATTCTCCTGTGAATCTTGATTGCCTTAATTCCCCTTTTCTCTTGTTGTTATTATGGGAATGCCTACTATTCTGGCCGGTTCCCACATTCTGTCCTCTGTGTTGTAACTCGGGGTTTTACTTCCCCTGAGCCTGCTCAGCTTGCGTTTTCTCCTCCTTTCGTGCCTTAAAATTCTGCGCCTTTCGCTCCTTATCCTGAGCCGACTAGTACTCAGCTCAGATAGTCTTGCTGACACATTCTGCTAGTGTCGCTGGTCCGTGCCCTCCGCTACAGACCTAAACTGTGATTTCCGTTCTGAACATCTTCAGCATTCGTCTGACTCTCTCCTTTTGGTCGGTACCAAATCTGGACAAAGTTGAGCCAACTGCTCAAACTTCTTGACTGCCTCCATAACAGTTATACTACCTTGGTGCAGGTTGTCGAACTCGTCCTACTGCGCTACTAGTGCTTCCTCGTTGAAGTACATCTCCTTGAATTCCTCAATGAAATCGCTCCAGCTCATCTCTCTGATGTTCCTCTTAATGGTTACCATCTTCCACCACTAACGCGCCTCATTGCGCAGGGTGAAGGGTGCGTACATCACTTTCTCTCTCTCTATCTATTAACCCTATAAAATCCAAGATTACTTGGATATCTGTTAGCCAATCATCGGCCTCTATAGGGTTGGTGATTCCTACGAATTCTAACGCTTTCATGCGTCGGAATCTCTCATACAAGTCGCCTTCCCTAGGAATTGGCAGAAAATAATTGCTGCTACGAAAGCAGCCATTACTATGGGTGCTAGTGCTTCCTGAGCTGAAGGAGCTGCTTGCTCCCCCAGAGTTTCTGGGCTGCTAGAGCCTCCTGTGCTGGCATCTCTACTGACTGTGGTGCCTGGGGTTGCTGGCCCAGCTGTTCTCTAAGCTGGTTTAGCTCCCGCTGCTGGTTCTCCATCATCTCTCGCATGGCTGCGATCTGTGCTATCAACTCATCCTCTCAGGATGCTGGGTTTAACTAAGCTCTCATTCTTGCCATGTTTTCCTATGTAACCCTATCGTACAGCGAAAAAGGAAAATATAAGTCTCTTAAATTCTGTATTTGGGACTCGTATCACATATCGTTTTCTTTCTTACTTAACAATCTTATTTAAACATTATGGATATAAATATACACATTATATCCACCTTTCTTTCTCTCATACTGTGTGTTCAATACAATTACCGCATTGTATTGGGACATCGTCTGAGTGCTAGGATTCGTCCTGCACTTCCTGTCATATCATACTCACACTGTGGAAAAAATTTTATCTGGCTCCTAGGGCAAAGCTTTACTGCTTATCTCATAATGTATTTCACATAATATTTATACATATATTCAAGATTCTAATTCAGCGGGAGTGACACACACTTCCCCTATACGATCCCAACAAGTACATTATGCTATAACTGACGGGGGAGAGCTACTGCTTCCCTCTATATATTTTCATAACTAACATTCCCGCAGAAGGGTTACTACTATTGGAAGGACAATCCTGATTCAGTATCAGGCATCTCCTCATCGTCACTATCGCTGAGTGAGTACTCCTCTGGGTTCTCCTCTTCTTCTCAACTGAAACTGATCTCGTCATCGCTGGCTATGATGACTTCGTCATTACTAAAGCGGTTGGGGATCTCCTTTCCCTCATCGTCGAGATGGGCGTCGGAAAGAGTCTCGTTATCTTCCTCTTTCATGGGGTGTTCGGGAGACATAGGGGCTGGTTCGGGGTTCTCCATCGGCTCCCTATTGCCCTCGTGTACTTCTGGCTGGTGCTCGGCCATGAACTCTTCATCGGCCAGTTGGGGTGCTGGTTCTACCGGGTCACCCTCCATAATGGCGGCTGCTATAATGCCTTGGGCTTGTGTAGAGTTCCCGGGGTTAAGCACTTTTCTCTCGGCGTTCACTATCTCCTTAATAAGGCTTGCTAGACGTACTTGATCGCTCTACTAATTCTGTTTGGCAAGGTCTCTTTCTCTCTTTGGGTCTTCTCCTATCTTGATCCACTTTTGTCTCGGCATGTATTGTAGAAGTCCATATCGGTTCCTTGTAGCGAACAGCATACGTTAGAACTGTATCGTCGGACATCAGCTGCAGTCTTTCAGTCCGATGAACAAATTCTCGTATATCCATAACTCTAGGGAACTTAGGCGGTTTCACTCCCTGCTTGCCCATAAGGAAAAACTGAGGCTGATGCTGGACTGCTCTCAGAGATTGGCTCGATCGTGGTATGGCGAAACTCGACACAGTTAAGAGCTCATCCTGGTCATAAGGATCCCGATACACACGAGAGTATCTTCCTGAGAGATATCAACAGCCAACAGGACTCAGTTATCCTGGTCAATGGTGTACAATCAGGGAATCACTTTGATAACATGAAACCAGTCCTCACATTCTCATGGAGTGCAGGAGTACTGTTTGCCACTCGAAACTTAGTGGACAACTAGCCTTGAAGATCAGTACAACTCGGGTAGCAATCCATGCTCTTTCTCTAAACAGTTCTCTAGCACTGCACGGTCGTGATTTTTCGTATAATGATCTCAGCATCTTTTCATCTTGTCCTCGCCATCATAGATTTCGTCGTTTCATTACTATAAAATGTTATCTTCAATAGATAAACATTTACCGACAAAAATAAAACTAACTTACTTGGACAGATGAGGCAGGCATGCGGCGATGTGAGGTAGGATGGCAGGAAACCGCTCTGATACCAACTGTGACGCCCCGTGCCCTCAGCGGCCCGGACCGTCACTGAAAACTCTTATTACTTGCTTCTTTAAAACCGATACTTAAACTTGCTGAATTTAAGACTATAAATTTAGAGGGATTTTTTTTTTTTTTTTTTTTTATACACGTACGTATTTACTATTCACGTACGCATACTATTAAAATGCGGAATTTGAAAAACATAAGGATTTCAATTATACATACATAATTATATACATGTTTATCTGATTACTATTCACCAGATACTATTTAAATATACTACTCGTACATATACTGTTTACTGTTCCAAAATACCATTTAACCTTTACTATTCAAAATACTATTTAACTGTCAGCATTCAAAATATTATTTACTCATACTGTGCGGAAGAATACTCGCGGTGTATCCATAACCTCATCCTCACATCCACCTCCGCCATCATCATCGTCCCTTGATGTTTACGCTATAGGATGCTTACCTACAGCATGAACACACTCCGTGAGCTTTACGCCCAGTAAGTACAACATGTTAACCGCAAAACATGTTTAAAACATAGCACATACGTAAAATCATAGGCATGACATATATCACTTAATAAATCATATATCATATAAGCATATCACATATCAGCTCACATATCATGTCATCACATAACATGTCATAACACTGAATATAAAACTTCACATACTTTATGCATGACAGAAGCATCGTGTACTGTATGCACTCTACTGAAAAAGAAAGCATAGCGAACTATAACTAATGCATGATCCGGTTATGTTCATTTATGCTTCAAACTTTTCTTTTCTTTTCTTGTCTATTTAGGGCCCATGTGTCAGTACCGTGTGCGCGCAAACCAACGGTAACGCCCGAGGTCAACTAATGCCGAAGAGCCATCAACTGATGCTCAACTTGTGGCCTGAACTTTCTTTAACTGGAAACCCCTTCGACTGAAGGAGCCGGTACGACACACCTATTTAATTCCATCTTGTTTAACTGTTCTAGCCATACGCTTCTCTAAGCTGTCCCCAATCCTACGCGACAGGGATCTATGGCTTCTATCTTGTTCTTTCATCAATCTACTCGATTGTGAAACTATATGCTCTTATGTATGCTGTGCAGCATCGTGTGCAAGATACATACTTAAAATACTGGAAAAGCATCATTTTAAATTCATTTTATCCATGCTGTAGGCGGAGTTGTACTTACCTGTCAGCAGACAGTTTATACTCTCGCCTTCGTCACAGTACAGGTACCTCCCTGTAATCATAATGCATTTACATTAACATTCACTCTTAGGTCACCGTGGTCATTAGTGACTAATAAAAATTCTCGTTATGTGGTACCGATCCTTGTCGGTACTAATTGCCCTCTTCTTAAGAATTTAATTTTCTAATCATTGTTAATTAATTTATTTACCCAATAAATTAATTAACATCGCTCTTAGGTCACTCTATCGTTAGGAACTAATAAACTTATCGTTGTGTGGTACTGATGCCTATCGGTACCCGACTGCTCTACTTTGGGAAATTTGATATCTAATTTTTTAATCGTGCTTGATTAATTTGTCTACTTGACAAATTAATCACTGTCTCTCACTATCCCATTCCGACTTGGTCTTTGACTGGCTAACCAACCAGTCAACTGACTGAATACCTCTCGTATGACCATTTAGCCTGTCGGGTTACCGTTACCGATGTAATCGCCCCAAATTTTATACTTCGACCGCACCCGTCCCTCGGGTGGTACTATTCTGACATAGGGGTCGTTTTCTTACATTACGAAATTTCTAATGGGGCGGTTCACTAATCCTCACAACGTCCGTCCTTCTTTCCCGGACCTAGGTCATCGAGGGAGCTCGGGTTTCCATCCCGATCACATTTTCAGCCCTCGTTTCCTAAAATACCCCTTTGTGCCGTTTTAGAAATTTCGGCAGCATTTCCGCTTAATTTTTGGGTTTCCGGCGTTTAGGAAACGCCTCAAAACCATCTAACCTATTCTAACCTGCCACGTACTAAACCAGAGGCCTAATTTTTACGTAAAAGCTCCGCTTTTTACGTAAAAATATTCACATTTTCTCACATTCTCTTTTTCGATATTTCACCCTTTTTTCTTACAATTCCTCAAGTCATTAAACCATAATTAATACATAATTATTTCCAATATTAAATTGAGGAATAAATAGATCAACACCACTACCAAAATCGTTCCCGTCGGCGGTCGGACGAACCGTTCGGTCTCGACCGTGTAATCTTTGAATCGTCGTTCTTCACTTTTGAAACTCCAGTTTGCAAATCCGATGCCGCGGATGTGTTCGGAACGTCGAAAATAGGCCAACGGGCCATTCTTCAATTTTCGGTCTCCGGGTCGCCGTTGACCGGCGTTGACCGCCGTTGACCGGCCGTTGACCGGCGTTGACCACGGCGGCGATGGAAGTGGCGACCACCATCTTGAAGAGCTCGACGAGAGGAACCCATTGGTGGTGTCAATTTCACGAATCGAGGCTCCTATCACCGGAAATCAGCTCTCGAAAAGTCGGCGACGGCGGCGGCGTTGGATCTTCATTTTTCCGGCGTTGTTGCCCAAAATTGATTTGGGGCTTTTAATCTACGTGTTGTTCTGAGCATTTTGACACCGACCTTGCAACTCAACTCCGCCGGAATAGCGAGATCCGACGGCGGCGATGGCGACGGCGACGGCGAACCTGGGGCGGCGCGATTCGGCGGCTGTTGATGTGAAATGAAGCCTGGGTTTTGTTCTACTCTTCACCACGAATCCATTGGGACCGGAATCGTGGCATTTGGACGTCGGACGGCGGAGATACGCCGGTTTGAAAAATTCGGCCACCGGCGGCTTTGGGCGGCGCGTGCGGCGTGCTCCGGCATCGGTTCGGTCGACTCGGCCCACCGTTGGAATCAGCTCGTCGAGAGCTTTCCAATGGTGCCGGCGGTGTCAAAAACGGAGGCCGGATTCGATAGTTGGTCACTGTTCATCTTCGTGTGGTATGGGAGGGAGAAAATGTGATTTGGAAAAATATGGGGGCTATTTTTCTATAATCCCCAAAATTTCCTCCTTTATACTAATTTTTTTGAAAAATTTTAAGATGGGCTATACTGACTAATTTGGGCGTGCTGAACCCAAATATATCAGTTTTATCTTCATCCGAGGTCGTCTCGACCAGTTTCCCGATACTGTATGGTTCCCGGTCAAAAATTACTTTTTGTGCTCAAATGACTAATTTGAGCATTCTGATTCCAAATATATCAGTTTTATATCAAGAAGAGGTCATCTTGATCAATTTCTTGATACTGTGGTTAGGCCTACACTGTGTTGACACTGTGCACGCATAACGAGGCATTTTCGCTTGAAATTTCAAACACAGTCTCTCTTGACTAATTTGGACGTGCTGATTTCAAATTTATCAGTTTTACGTCCATCTGAGGTCTTCTGGACCAGTTTTCGGGATCTGCATGACCCCGTCTCGAAAAACGTGTCAGGTGCCCGATTGACTAATTTGGGCGTCCTGAGTCTAAATATATCAGTTTCGGGGCGAGAAAAGGTCGTCTTGACCCTCATCCCGATACTACGTATCCCTTAAACAAAATCTACATTTTATGCTCAATTGACCAGATTGAGCCTGCTGACTATTAATATATCAGTTTTATGCCAGATTAAGGCCGTCTTGGCCACTAACCTGACACTGCGTTTCTCACTACTCACTATTCACTATTCACTATTCACTAATCACTATTCACTATCTGACTGACTAATCTGAGCGTTCCGACTTTGATTTTGTCAGTCTATGGGCGAGAAGAGGTCATCTAGACCACTTTTCTCGATACTGTACATCTATTAGGGCAATTATCACTGCTGCGCTCAGATGACCAGTCTGAGCGTACTGATGACTAGCTCATCAGTTCTGTATCATGAAATGGTCGTCTAGACCGGTTTCTTGATATTGCGTGTCTCAACGCATACTCACATAATAGGGTGGACCGATTTCACTGTCGATTACCCCTTTCACTGCATGAATAGTAATTAAACGTTACTATTCCTGTTTAATTCATTCAACTGAAAAGCACACTGTGCTTATTAACTTAATTACATCATTACATAGTAATTAAGTTTCATAATTCATGAGAGTCATTATAGTGGCTCTCGACTCATTACACAGCCTTCTACACAGACTCTTACACGTGCGTGTGCAACGCAACACGGGCGTGTACATTTCAGACACGAGCATGTACTAGTTGAGACTACTCAACACGGCCATGTCTTTGAAACACATTCATCTATCTGAGCGGTACACAGCCTCTTACACGGTCGTGTACTTGACCATGTTTCTTAAATTGTACTAAAAGACATTAAATTATGTCCATTTTATTCCTTAATGACTTATTATATGGTAAGTAGGTGCCATGAAAATGGCGGTCATTACAGTTCTTCATCCCTTTCCACCAGAACTGTAACTTCAAGTCCTGATACATCTTGCTCGCTCCAGGATGAACCGAATAGGGTGTCTCGTGGGCTTCTGACATGATCCGTCTTCTAAGTTCCTCATCAGCTGGAACATTTATCCTTCCTTGATAAAGGATCATTCCATCCTTGGAAATTCCTTCTTGAGAACTTTTCATCATTGGATCTCGCCTCTGAGCTTCCTTTATATCCTCAAATAGCGATGATTCCACTTGGAGTGCAGCTAGTCTTCCAGATATCAGCTCCAAGTTCAAAGAATTTATCTCTTGCTACAATGGCTTCGGAAGCCTGTTTATTGGTAGCTGGTGCGATACAGTAGACTTCCTACTTAGAGCATCCGCTACACGGTTGGCCTTTCCTGGATGGTAGAGGATTTCACAATCATAATCCTTCACCAATTCCAACCATCGTCTCTGTCGCATATTGAGCTCTTTTTGCGTGAAGAAATACTTCAGGCTTTGGTGATCAGTGAAAATCTGACATTGAGCTCCATAGAGATAGTGTCGCCAAATTTTAAGTGCGAACACTACTGCAGCAAGTTCAAGATCATGCGTAGGATAATTCCTTTCATGCTCCTTTAACTGACGGGAAGCATAGGCAATCACCTTGCCGTCTTGCATCAGGACTGCTCCCAATCCTATTTTCGATGCATCACTGTAGATCACGAACTTCTCCCCTTCAGTGGGAAGCGTAAGGATTGGTGCGCTTGTCAGTCACCTCTTTAACTCCTGGAAGCTTCTTTCGCATTCCATAGTCCACTCGTACTTCCTTTCTTTGCGTGTAAGAGCAGTAAGAGGTGCAGCTAGTCGCGCGAATCCCTCTACAAATCGCCGATAATAACCAGCTAACCCCAAGAAACTGCGTATTTCCGTCACACTCTTGGGTGCAGGCCACTGGTTAATTGCCTCTACCTTTGTCGGATCTACCGCAATACCTTCCTGGGATACAACATGTCCAAGGAAATGTACTCTGTCCAGCCAAAATTCACATTTTGAGAATTTGGCATACAGTTGATGCTTCCTTATCGTATTCAGCACGATCCTCAGATGCTCTTTGTGCTCCTCCTGAGTCTTCGAGTATATAAGAATGTCATCAATGAATACAATGACAAACTTATCCAGATACTCTTTAAAAATTCTATTCATTAAATCCATGAATGCTGCTGGCGCATTCGTCAATCCAAATGGCATCACAAGGAACTCGTAGTGCCCATAACGAGTCCTAAACGCCGTCTTAGGAATATCACTCTCTTTGATTCTCAGCTGGTGATATCCTGACCGTAAGTCGATTTTGGAAAATACCGCTGCGCCTTTTAACTGGTCGAATAGGTCATCAATTCTAGGTAACGGATACCTATTTTTGATCGTAATCTTATTCAACTCCCGGTAATCAATGCACAGTCGGAATGTTCCATCCTTTTTCTTGACAAATAACACAGGTGCACCCCATGGAGAAAAACTCGGCCTGATGAATCCCTTATCCAAAAGCTCCTTTAATTGTACCTGTAGCTCCTTTAACTCCACTGGAGCCATACGGTATGGTGCTTTGGAAATAGGTGCTGTTCCAGGCATCAACTCAATTTCAAACGAGATTTCTCTCTCTGGCGGTATCCCTGGTAACTCTTCTGGAAATACGTCAAGAAACTCATTAACCACAGGAACATCTTCAGCTTGAAGCTTCTGTTCCTCTACAGTATCCACCACATATGCCAGATATCCCATGCAACCACTGGCTATCAGCTTGCTGGCTCTCAGCGAACTGATGATCATCTTCCCGGGTCTTCGAGAAGTATCAACATACTCGAAACTCTCTTCTTCCTCGGGTTGGAAGACTATCTTTCGATTTCGGCAGTCGATCGTAGCTTGGTATTTCCCTAGGAAGTCCATGCCTAAAATCACATCGTAATCCATGATCTCCATTACGATCAACTCAGCATATAGTTCCCTATTTGCCACATATACTGGTACATAAGGTAACCAGTAACTGGACAACAATACTTCCCCAGAAGGTAAAGCTATCTTAAATACCCTTCCCATATTATCCTTAGGAAGTCCTATCTTGTCAGCAAATGCATAGGAAACAAATGAATGCGTAGCACCGGAATCGAATAGTACAGAGGCTACATGACTAGCGATAGGAAGCTGACCTGTCACCACGTTTGATGTTCCTGCCTCTGCGTCTTCCTTGCTGTAGGCCATCACACGAGCATCAGCACGTTGCATACGCTCCTGGCGTTGCGGCCTCACTGGTGAATCTTCCACTCTGGCTTGAAGGGAATGAGCTTGTGGGCGTGTCTGGTGCGGTTGGGAAGTGCCTTGTCCACCCTGCCTATTGGGACAGTTCCTGGCGTAATGGCCTTCCTTTCCACATTCGTAGCAAACAAGTGGCCCAAATCTGCATTGCCCAGAATGTCTTTTCCCGCATGTAGGGCAGTTTTGCACATTAGACTCTGCATTACCAGCTGTTCTCCGCTGCTGGTTTCGATTATTGCCCTGGCGATTCCCAGAAAAATTCCCTTTTCTCTTATTTTGCTAGGATCCTTGATTGTTGCCCTGGCTTGGTTTCGCATTCTGACTAGGCTTGCTCGATTGACCAACTTGCGTAGACTTTGCCAAAGCCCTCTCCTTCTTCTTTGCCTCCCAGTGTTTCTCTCTTTCCTCTTTCTGTCGAGCTACATGGAACTCAGCCCTGATGGCCCGACTCACACAATCGGCTACAGAAGTAGGTGGCACTAGTCCAGTGTCTACTAATGCAGTAATTTCTGGCCTGAACATCCCGATCATTTTCTGTATCTTTTCCCTCTTAGTAGGGACCACATAAGGGCACAAACGGGATAGCTGATTGAACTTTCGGCAGACTTCGCTTACCGACATGTTCCCTTGTGTCAACTCTGAGAATTCTTTCTGTTGCTATCTCAGAGATGCAGGGTCGTAATATTTCTGGTTAAATTCTTCCAGAAATTCCACCCAACTCATGGTAGACACGTCTCTTCTCATTCGCACAGTGTCCCACCAAAACCGAGCATCTTTTCTCAGCACAAAAGATGCACATGCAACCTTCTCCCGGTCAGTTAGGTTCATGAACTCCATGATCACTTGTAATGATGACAACCAGTCTTCAGCCTCTAAGGGATTTGTAGACCCTTCAAATTCTGGCGGCCTCATACGCCTGAATCTTTCATAGAGGGGTTCCAAATTCAATACTGGTTGTGGTTCAGGAGCTCTCTCATGTACTGCAGCTGGAGGAATAACCGGATCTACCTCAGCTTGTTGTTCTACTTGGGTACCCTCAGAGCCTTGTCTCTGCTCTAGCTCTTCTACCCGTCGCCTCAGATTTGCATTTTCTTGCATCTGAGCTTCCAACAGAGCTTGTATCTGATCCAGTCTCTCCATAATATCAGGACGTCGCTCTCGTCCTTCTGGTCGATTTCGCAAATCCACCATCTTGCCTATTGTCCTATTATGGCACAATAATTCACCGTTAGCTTTTCCATAACCACATTCGTAAAATTATATCAATTTACGAAATTTAGGGTAATGTAAAGCCACATCATCGTAACACATCATCGTACAACATATAATCATTTTGGTATTTCATTCATAGCAAAACATTTATATGTCATACATAGGCATCACCAGTCATATATACATCGGCCGTTTATACAAAATGGCCACAAGTCTATACAAAAGAGCTTTTCTCTCTAAGCTACTTATGTACATATACACATCTACTGATCACTCGTTCCCTACATCTGGGACTAGAGGATATTCTTCTGGATCCTCATCGTCATTGGTATCATCTGAGTCGTCACCACCCCTAGGTAATGTTCCCTGTCCCGAGTCATCACCTTGTGGTCTAGACGGTCCGGCCTCATGATCATTCATCATTCTTCTCGGCCCGAATATGCGTGCAAACATCTCATCTTGACCCAGCGTCTCTCGTCGACTCTGCGTCAGATGCTCGATCAGAATCTCTCTCTCGATCGCCCTGATCGTTACCACGAACTCTTGGAGCGTCGGAGGAAATGGCTTGATCACCCTCGGTCTTAGCTCCAAGGATAAACCTTTCCAAAACAGCTCACAGCAGTTTGCTTCCGTGAGGTTAGGCAACGGACATCTCCTCCGAATGGTCTCCTTAAATCGCGCTGCGTAAGACATCACTGTCTCACCAGACAGCATGACCATCCTCTCGGTCTGGAGAATGTAGTCCCTGACCTCATCGAATCCAGGGTACGCAGGTGTATCAGCCTCTCGTCTCTCTGGAGATGCTGGAGCAGGTCCTGGATCCCTAGGTTGAAACTGATCAGCCAACCGCTGACAGAATTCGGCCCAACTGAATCCCAATAAAATCTCCTGGTCGCAATACTGCCAGAACACTCGAGCGTCTCCCTGAAACATACTGACAGCCAACTGGATCCACATATCTCGATCAATGTCGCAAATCACCATGATCCTCTCAATGGCATGGAGCCAGTCCTTGGTCTCCATCGACTGTCGTCCACCATCAAACATCGGAGGACTGCTGGCCCTAAATGCCTGTACTGCCCGTGCCGACACTCTCACCCCAATATGTTGGCGTCCACCAACAACTGGAATGTCCACTACCACCGGTGGATGAACTATCGGTCGTGGCTGTACTATCTCTACTGGCGCTGGCACTGGTGCTGGTACTGGTACCGGAGGTCTCTCGGGTACCGGGGGTCTGACTACCGACCTTTGGGAAATGGGCGGCCTCACAATAGGTCTCGTCCATACCCGTAACACCCCTCTTGGTCGTGGTAGCGGTGGTCTCACATATGGAGGTCTGGTCATCATGCTACCTATAAGATAATTATTTTCACATAAGAAAATAATTAACGGAACTTAAGTAAACTACTTACTTGGATAGCGGTGCAGGATGCGCAAAGTGTCAAATCGGGATATGGTCACACTGCTCTGATATACCAACTGTGACGGCAATTGGTATTCAAAACTTAGCCACTCGAAAACCAGGCTCTGATACCAACTGTGGCGGCCCGCCCCTTGTGGAGATCATACAATACTATTACAGTTGAGCTTTATCGCTAACTGCGATAGATTGTACTCTCATGGGTCACCGGCTTATCTCACTCTCTTTTTTAATCATGACGTTTTTGGGAAATTTTTTTTTTCTTTAAACATCATATGAAATCTTTTTCCACTATTTACTTTGTTGATAAGTACAAAGTAATTTAAATATTACAGTACTTTCGTAAAATATGCATAATTACAAAAGAACTGTTTCCCCCTTTTTCCCTTCACTTTAACGCTCAGCGGGAAGACTCTGGTAGTACCATATCCCTCGCCCAGTTATCCCATTTGACACGCGCCATCCCGTCCGCATCCAGTCAAATAAGCTACTGAGCTGGTCGCTTACCTGCAACATTAGCAAAAATGGTGAGCTACAAGCTCAGTAAGTTCAAACATGCAAGAAATAAAATTTCTATGAATAGTACTATTCATCATAAATAGTACCTTTGACCACTATTCATACGTAAATAGTACTTTGACCACTATTCATACGTGAATAGTAAGGTTGACCACACCACTGTATCACATCAGTACATCTACCGCGATGTTAGTGCTCTCACTAAACTGTCTTATGCTCAATTATGGCACAGTTTCAGTTTTAGGTCATTATCTTTAATTACGTTCTGGTTTTGAGCTCGGTTGGCAGTACCATTTAAGTGCGTATGACTGGGAGCGGTACATTAGTGCTGACCTCCACAGCCTTAATCTCATAGCCCCGAAGGCAAAATTTTACATGACTGGGAGCGGTACATCAGTGCTGACCTCCACAGCCTTATCTCATAGCCCCGAAGGCAAAAGTACCTCCCTGTACGGAAGGCTGGTACGCCAGAAAGTGGTTTCATTTCCGACTTTTTAACATTCTAACCCGGTGACTTCACATTGTCCCGTGGTTAGGAATGGTTCACATTTTAATTTTAGATGAGTGAGTTTCATTAACCTCGCTCTAGTGCCCGAAGCACAATTAACCATGTGTCCCATTCTTATAGTGCCCGTAGCACATTTCGTCTCTCTCTCTATTCTATCATAGTGCCCGTAGCACATATGTACCTAACTTATAGTTAGTACATTCAAGTTAGCACAATATTGCTATATGTTGCAGACAGGTAAATGTCTGAACTTACCTTATCAGACTGCTCCCTTTCTCTCTCTTGGATCTTGAATCGCCTTCCTTGTAGGCCGATTTTGGGATCCTACAGACAAAACTATGTCTGTTAATTTCTTTCCCATTTATAGCTTTTATTTTTCATTAAAAAGCTTAAATAAAACCTATTTATAACTTTTTAGGTTTTATTTATTATTTTCACCATTTTCCCCCAACTTTTGTAAAATTACGATTTTGCCCCTGTATTTTGGCAAAATTACAGTTTTGCCCCTGACGGAATTTTATTGATCCAGACTGCATTTTTGGCTCTCAGGAACTTTTCTGACTCTTTTCTAATCATTACCGGGTTCGTTTCTATTTTATTTCCACTTTTTGCTTTCCCGGCCCTCGGGAAGCACTATTCCGACCTTCACGTCGGTTTAGCTATTTTCTATCGTTTCGGAGCCTCAAATGGACGTTTCACTAGTATTTAAAACGTTCATCTAGACTTTCCCGATCTAGGTCTCCGAGGCTCGGGTTTTCCGTTCTCGACTCGGACCTTTATTTCATTTCCAAAAACGCCCCCCCTCGGGGTCGGTTTTTCAATCTCACACGCGTTTTTCATTTTTAAGGGGACGGGTTACTATTCACGACCCACCCCTTAAATTTTCCTTATTCACTTTTCCGTTAGGGACTCGGGTTTCCGTCCCGGCCCTAACTTTTAATTTAAATTCCTATTTTACCCCGAATGCCGTTTTCGAAATTTCGGCAGCATTTCGGCGTAATTTTAAGGCTTCCGGCGTTAGGTAAGCCTCGAACCGTATGTACCTGCCACGTACTATACCACAAGCCTATTTTATGTAAAAGTTTTCCAAACTTTTACAAAAAAGCCCACAATTTTCCAATTTCACATTATCACCCACATTACAACATTTTTTTTCACAATTTTACCCTTAATTTGGTTTCGGTTTTCACAACCAAACCGAACCAAATTTTGTCAAACTTTCACCACATTTTAGGCCATTTAAATGTCACATTTTTAACACATTTTCAAGCCCATTTTCTTTGCATTTTCAACCAAATTTCCTAGGGTTTTAACCCTTGTATAACCCACGGCCATTTAATGAAACACATGCCAAACATTTTTGTTTCATTCTTTCATTCACATTGCCACCATTTACACATTAATTTGCATGATTTCAATCAACCAAATATCACATAAACCAATGAAAATTTTTCTTCCAAACCATTAACAACCCACGGCCACATCATGTATTTCACACAAGAAATTTTTTCCAAGCTTTTCATAATGAAATACAAGCTTTATTCTTCACAAATTTAAACTTAGAAAGCATGTTAACCATTAACCAAAACTTTTTTCTCATTGGTTACTCAAGGTAACCCACGGATTTACCTTTGAAAAACCAACCAAAATTTGGTTTTTCTTTACACAATTTGCATGGTTTTCTTCCTTAATACATCCTTAACAAAACCCAACATCAATTCAATGGAAAACAACCAAAAATTTTCCATCTTTCTATCACTATTCACCCACGGATTTTAAGAAGAAAAACCATGAAAAATTGAGGTGCAAGGGAAGATACCTTAATCAATTGCTTCCTTTGTCTTCAAGGAGTGTTTTGACACACTTTTTGTGAAGAAAATTTGAAGAGAAAACTTGGTTTCCCTTGGGTGGCTCACGTACATGCCATGGAAGAAAACTTAGAAAAATTTTGTTCTTTGGTTTTGCATGAAAATGGTTTCGGCCTTTCACTCCAAAAGTGGCCGACTTATGCCACTAAAAGACCAATTAATTTGGTCATTAGCCAATGGGATTTAGGCACCTTTCACACCATTTCTTTCTCCATTTTTCAAAAATTAAAAATGGTAATTTTTTTGGCCAAATCTTGGCCTTTAGATCAAAAGCTAAATGAATCATGGCCTTTCATTCCACCAACCACCATTTTCTTTCATTTATTAATCTAGATTTATGATGTCATAATTACAAAAGTGAAAGTTGACTTTGACTTTTACTATTCACATTAATTCGACTACTTTTTGACCGATGCCGGTTCGAGCCGAAATTTTCCTGAAATCGTCCCGGCGTGTTCCTGAGGTCTCCTGTGCAGTCGGATCAATTTAATCTGCTTCCGTTTGATCAAAATCAATCCAGGAAGTTTACCGTCTTTTATTGCTCCAGTTAGGGTTTTTAATGCCGATTTTGGCACCGTTTCACCCGTTTCAACTCAGTGAATTTTTCCAACACTGAATTCTTACTCGTCAGTATTGTTAGAACATTTTCACATATTCTGAACAATATAAATACATTTATTTCACTCTTTAAACAGTACAAATTGTTATATACATACAATTGTACATTTTCGTCCGAGAATTGCCTGAATTTCCCGGTTGTCACAAAAAAAGGAAATTAAAAATAAAAGTTTGGGGTCGGGTCAGAAACCCGAGTCCCTAACGGAAAATTGAATAAGAGAACCTAAGGGGTGGTTCGTGAATAGTAACCCGTCCCCTTGAAAATGTAAAACGTGAGTGAAACTGAAAAACCGACCCCGAGGGGGGGCGTTTTTGGAAACGAAATAAAAGTCCGAGTCGGGAACGGAAAATCCGAGCCTCGGAGATCTAGATCGGGAATGTCTAGATGAACGTTTTAAATACTAGTGAAACGTCCATTTGAGGCTCTGAAACAATAGAAAATCACTAAACCGACGTAAGGGTAGGAATAGTGCTTCCCGAGGGTTGAGAAAGTGAAAAGTGAAAATAAAATAGAAATGAACCCGGTAATGATTAGAAAAGAGTCAGAAAAGTTCCTGAGAGCCAAAAATGCAGTCTGGATCGAGAAAATTCCGTCAGGGGCAAAATTGTAATTTTGCCAAAATATAGGGGTAAAATCGTAATTTTGCAAAAGTTGAGAAAAATGGGGAAAATGATAAATAAAGCCTAAAAAGTTATAAATAGATTTTATTTAAGCTTTTTAATGAAAAATAAAAGCTATAAATGGAAATAAAATTAACAGACAAGGTTTTGTCTGTAGGATCCAAAAATCGACCTACAAGGAAGGTGATCAAAGATCTAAGAGAGAAAAAGGGAAGAGACTAATAAGGTAAGTTCAGACATTTACCTGTCTGCAACATATAGCATTATTGTTACTAACTTTGATGTACTAACTATAAGTTAGGTACATATGTGCTACGGGCACTATTATAGAGTAGAGAGAGAGACGTAATGTGCTACGGGCACTATTGAGAATGGACACATTGTTAATTGTGCTTCAGGTACTAGAGCGAGGTTAATGAAACTCACTCACCTAAAATTAAAATGTGAACCATTCCTAATCACGGGACAATGTGAAGTCACCAGGTTAGAATTTTAAAAAGTCTGTAATGAAACCACTTTTTGGCGTACCAGCTTTCCGTACAGGGAGGTAAATTTGCCTTCGAGGCTATGAGATTTAGACTGTGGAGGTCAGCACTGATGTACCGCTCCTAGTCATGTACTATTTGCCTTCGGGGCTATGAGATTAAGGCTGTGGAGGTCAGCACTAATATATCGCTCCCAGTCATGCGCACTTAAATGGGACTGCCAACCTGAGCTCAAAACCAGAACATAAGCAAAGATAATTACCTAAAACTGAAACTATGCCATAATTGAGCATAAGACAGTTTCGTGACGGTGCAAACATCGCGGTAGATGTACTGTTGTGACACTGTGTTGTGGTCAAACTTACTATTCATAATAAATAGTGATCAAAGTTACTATTCATGTATGAATAGTGGTCAACGGTACTATTCATGATGAATAGTCTATTCATAGAAATTTTATTTCTTGCATGTTTGAACTTACTGAGCCTGTAGCTCACCATTTTTGCTTATGTTGCAGGTAAGCGACCAGCTCAGTAGCTTATTTGACTGGATGGCGAACGGGATAGCGTGTGTCAAATGGGATAAATGGGCGAGTGATATAGTCCTGCTAGAGTCTTTCCGCTGAGCAATAAAAGAGAAGGGAAAAAGAAAACAGTTCTTTTATAATAGTATATATTTTACGAAAGTACTGTATTATATAAATTACTTTGTACGTGCCAACAAAGTAAATAGTGGGAAATGTTTTACATGATGTTTAAAGAAAAAAAAAATTTTCCCCAAAAACGTCATGATTTACTGAGAGAGAGATTAGCCGGCGACCCATGAGAGTACAATATATCGCAGTTAGCGATAAAACTTAACTGTAATAGTATTGTATGATCTCTACGAGGGGCGGGCTGCCACAGTTGGTATCAGAGTAGGTATACGGTTGGTTTAGTTTAGAACACCAACTGCCGCCACAGTTGGTATCAGAGCAAGGTTTGCGATTGGTTTAGTTTTGAATACCAACTGCCGCCACAGTTGGTATCAGAGCAAGGTTTGCGATTGGTTTAGTTTATAATACCAACTGCTGCCATAGTTGGTATCAGAGCGGAATTACGGTTGGTTTAATTTGGATTACCAACTGCCGTCACAATTGGTATGTCAGAGCAATATTGACCATATCCTGATTTGACACTTCGCGCATCCTGTACCGCTATCCAAGTAAGTAGTTTACTTAAGTTTAGTTAATTATTTTCTTATGTGAAAATAATTATCTTATAGGTAGCAAGATGACCAGACCTCCTTATGTGAGACCACCGCTATCACGACTGAGATGGGTATTACGGGTATGGACGAGACCTATAGTGAGGCCGTCTATTTCCTAACGACCGGTAATCAGACCCCCGGTGCCCGAGAGACCTCCAGTATCAGTACCAGCACCAGCACCAGCACCAGCGCCAGTAGATGTAGTACAGCCACGACCGATAGTTCATCCACCAGTAGTAGTGGACATTCCAGTTGTTGGTGGACGCCAATACATTGGAGTGAGAGTTTCAGCTCGGGCAGTACAGGCATTTCGAGCTAGCAGTCCCCCGATGTTTGATGGTGGACGACAGTTGATGGAGGTGAAGGACTGGCTTCATGCCATAGAGAGGATTATGGTGATATGTGACATTGATCGAGATATGTGGATCCAGTTGGCCATCAGTATGTTTCAGGGAGACGCTCGAGTATTCTGGGAGTATTGTGACCAGGAGATTCTATTGGGATTTAGTTGGGCTGAGTTCTGTCGGTGATTGGCTTATCAGTTTCCGCCTAGGGATCTGGCACCTGCTCCAGCACCTCCAGAGAGACGAGAGGCTGATACACCTGCGTACCCTGGATTCGATGAGGTTAGGGACTATATTCTCCAGACTGAAAGGATGGTCATGTTGTCTGGTGAGACAGTTATGTCTTACGCAGCATGATTTGAGGAGACCATTAGAAGGAGATTTCCATTACCCAACCTCATTGAAGCAAATTTCTGTGAGCTGTTCTGGAGAGGTTTACCCATGGAGTTGAGACAGAGGGTGATTAAGCTATTTCCCCCTACGCTCCAAGAGTTTGTAGTGACGATCAGGATGATCGAGAGGGAGATTCTGATTGAGCATCTGACGTAGAGTCGACGAGAGACACTGGGTCAAGATGAGATGTTCGCACGCATCTTTGGGCCGAGAAGAATGATGAATGATCATGAGGCCGGACCATCTAGACCACGAGGAGGTGATGACTCAGGACAGGGAGCATTGCCTAGGGGTGGTGACGATTCAGATGATCCAGATGACGATGAGGATCCAGAAGAATATCCTCTAGTCCCAGACACAGGGGATGTGTGACCAGTAGATGTATACATGTACATAAGTAGCTTATAGAGAAAAGCTCTTTTGTATAGACTTGTGGCCAAGATGTATAAAATGGCCGATGTACATATGACTGGTGATGGTTATGTATGATATATAAACGTTTTGCTATGAATGAAATATCAAAATAATTATACGTTGTACGATGATGTGTTACGATGATGTGGCTTTACATTACCCTGAATTTCGTAAATTATATGATCTTATGAATATGGTTATGGAAAGGCTAACGGTGAATTATTGTGCCATAATAGGACAATAGGCAAGATGGTAGATTTGCGAAATCGACCAGAGGGACGAGAACGATGTCCTAATGTCATGGAGAGATTGGATCAGATACAAGCCCTACTAGAAGCTCAGATGCAAGAAAATGCTAATCTGAGACGACGGGTAGAGGAGTTAGAACAGAGACAAGGCTCTGAGGGTACCCAAGTAGAACAAGAAGCTGAGGTAGATCCGGTTATCCCTCCAGCTGCTATAAATGAGAGAGTTCCTGAACCTCAACCGGTATTAAATCTGGAACCCCTCTATGAAAGATTCAGGCGTATGAGACCACCAAAATTTGAAGGTTCTACTAATCCTCTAGAGGCTGAAGACTGGTTGCATCCTTGCAAGTGATCATGGAATTCATAAACCTAACTGACCAGGAGAAGGTCGCATGTGCGTCCTTTGTGTTGAGAAAAGATGCTCGTTTTTGGTGGGACACTGTACGAATGAGAAGAAACGTGTCTACCATGAGTTGGGCGGAATTTCTGGAAGAATTTAACCAAAAATATTATGACCCTGCATCTCTGAGACAACAACAGAAAGAGTTCTCAGAATTGACGCAAGGAAATATGTTGGTGAGTGAAGTTTGCCGAAAGTTCGACCAGTTATCCCATTTATGTCCCTATGTAGTCCCTACTGAGAGGGAGAAAATACAGAAAATGATAGGGATGTTTAGGCCAGAAATTGCTACATTAGTAGACACTGGACAAGTACCGCCTACTTCTGTAGCAGATTGTGTGAGTCAGGCCATCAGAGCTGAGTTTCACGTAGCCTGATAGAAAGAGGAAAGAGAGAAGCACTGGGAGGCCAAGAAGAAGGAGAGGGCTTTGGCGAAGTCTACACAAGTTGGTCAATCGAGCAAGCCTAATCAGAATGCTAAACCAAGCCAGGGCAATAATCAAGGATCCCAGCAAAACAAGAGGAAAGGCAATTTTTCTGGGAATCGGCAGGGAAATAATCGAAACCAGCAGCGAAGAACAGCTAGTAATGCGGAATCCAATGTGCAAAATTGTCCAACATGCGGGAAGAGACATTCTGGGCAATGCAGATTTGGGCCACTTGTTTGCTATGAATGTGGAAAGGAAGGCCATTATGCCAGGAACTGTCCCAACAATAGGCAGGGTGGACAAGGCACTTCCCAACAGCACCAGACACGCCCACAAGCTCATTCCCTTCAGGCCAGAGTTGAAAAGTCCCCAGTAAGGCCGCAACACCAGGAGCATGTGCCACGTGCTAATGCTCGTGTGATGGCCTACAGCAAGGAGGATGCAGAGGCAGGAACATCGAACGTAGTGATAGGTCAGCTCACTGTCGCTAGTCATGTAGCCTCTGTACTGTTTGATTCCGGTGCTACGCATTCTTTTGTTTCTATGCATTTGCTGACAAGATAGGACTTCCTAAGGATTATATGGGAAGGGTATTTAAGAATGCTTTACCCTCTGGGGAAGTATTGTTGTCCAATTACTGGCTACCTCATGTACCAGTATATGTGGCAAATAGGGAACTATATGTGGAGTTGATCGTAATGAAGATCACGGATTACGATGTGATTCTAGGCATGGACTTCCTAGGGAAATATCAAGCTACGATCGACTGCCGAAATCGAAAGATAGTATTTCAACCCGAGGAAGAAGAGAGTTTCGAATATGTCGATACTTCTCGAAAACCCGGGAGGATGATGATCAGTTCGCTGAGAGCAAGCAAGCTGATAGCCAGTGGTTGTATAGGCTATCTGGCATATGTGGTGGATACTACAGAGGAACAGAAGCTTCAACCTGAAGATGTTCCCGTTGTTAATGAATTTCTTGACGTATTTCTGGAAGAGTTACCAGGGATACCTCCAGAGAGAGAAATCTCGTTCGAAATTGAGTTGATGCCTGGAACGGCACCTATTTCCAAAGCACCATATAGCATGGCTCCAGTGGAGTTAAAGGAGCTGCAGGAACAATTAAAGGAGCTTTTGGACAAAGGATTCATCAGACCAAGTTCTCCGTAGGGTGCACCTGTGTTATTCGTCAAGAAAAAGGATGGAACATTCCGTTTGTGCATTGATTACCGGGAGTTGAATAAGGTTACGATCAGGAATAGGTATCCGTTACCTAGAATTGATGACTTATTCGACCAGTTAAAAGGCGCAGCGATATTTTCCAAGATCGACTTACGATCAGGATATCACCAGCTGAGAATTAAAGAAAGTGATATTCCTAAGACGGCGTTTAGGACTTGTTATGGTCACTACGAGTTTCTTGTGATGCCATTTGGATTAACAAATGCACCGGCAGCGTTCATGGACTTAATGAACAGAATCTTTAAAGAGTATTTGAATAAGTTTGTCATTGTATTCATTGATGACATTCTTATATACTCAAAGACTCATGAGGAGCACCAGGAGCATCTGAGGATCGTGCTGAATACGATAAGGAAGCATCAATTGTATGCCAAATTCTCAAAATGCGAGTTTTGGCTGGGCAGAGTACATTTCCTCGGACATGTTGTATCCCAGGAAGGTATTGCTGTAGATCCGATGAAAGTAGATGCAATTAACCAGTGGCCTGTACCCAAGAATGTGACGGAAATACATAGTTTCTTGGGGTTAGCTGGTTATTATCGACGATTTGTAGAGGGATTTGCGCGTTTAGCTGTACCTCTTACTGCTCTTACACGTAAGGAAAGGAAGTACGAGTGGACTATGGAATGCGAAAGAAGTTTCTAGGAGTTAAAGAGACGGCTGACAAGCGCACCAATCCTTACGCTTCCTACTGAAGGGGAGAAGTTTGTAATCTACAGTGACGCATCTAAAGTAGGATTGGGAGCAGTCTTAATGCAAGGCGACAAGGTGATTGCCTATGCTTCCCGTCAATTAAAGGAGCATGAAAGGAATTACCCTACGCATGACCTTGAACTTGCTGCAGTAGTGTTCGCACTTAAAATTTGGCGACACTATCTCTATGGAGCTCAATGTCAGATTTTCACTGATCACCAAAGCCTGAAGTATTTCTTCATGCAAAAGGAGCTCAATGTGTGACAAAGAAGATGGTTGGAACTGGTGAAGGATTATGATTGTGAAATCCTATACCATCCAGGAAAGGCCAACCGTGTAGCGGATGCTCTAAGTAGAAAGTCTACCATATCGCACCAGCTACCGATAGAAAGGCTTCCGTAGCCATTGTAGCAAGAGATAAACTCCTTGAACTTGGTGTTCATATCTGGAAGATTAGCTGCACTCCAAGTGGAATCATCGTTGTTTGAGGATATCAAGGAAGCTCAAAGACGAGACCCAACAATGACAAGTTCTCAAGAAGAAATTTCCAAGGATTGAATGATCCTCTATCAAAGAAGGATAAATGTTCCAACTGATGAGGAACTTAGAAGACGGATCATGTCAGAAGCCCATGAGACACCCTATTCGGTTCATCCCAGAGCAAGCAAGATGTATCAGGACTTGAAGTTACAGTTCTGGTGGAAAGGGATGAAGAATGATATGGCAAAATTCGTGAGCAAATGCATGACCTGTCAAAGAATCAAAATGGAGTATAAACATCCAGCAGGAAGATCGGAACCTCTAGAGATTCCTGAATGGAAATGGGAACACATTACAATGGATTTTGTAATGGGACTCCCAAAAACCCGAGAAGGTTATGATGCCATCTGGGTTATTGTGGACAGACTGACCAAGACGGCACAGTTTATAGCTGTCAAGATGACTTTTTTGTTAGAAAAGTTTGCTCAGCTGTACGTAACTCATGTTGTCAGATTACATGGAGTACCAAAATCCATTGTATCAGATCGAGATGCACGATTCACTTCGAATTTCTGGAAGTGTGTGCAAGAGGCTATGGGTACTGAATTGAGACTCAGTACGGCATTTCATCCGCAAACAGACGGACAGTCGGAGCGGACAATTCAGACGTTAGAGGACATGCTTCGAGCTTGTGTAATGGATTTTACGAGAAATTGGAACGAGAAGTTATCATTAATTGAATTCTCGTACAATAATAGTTACCAAGCTTCTATAGGCATGGCACCTTACGAGGCTTTGTATGGACGGAAATGCAGATCACCACTACACTAGTATGATTTGCAAGAGAAGCAGTTGCATAAGACGGATTTCATACAAGAGACTTCCGATGCAGTTGCTAGAATTCAGCGTCAAATGAAAATTACGCAAAGCCGACAAAAGAGTTATGCGGACAAGAGGCGGAGATCCTTGGAGTTTGATGAAGGAGACTTCGTGCTTCTCAAGGTATCGCCTATGAAGGGGATTATGCGTTTTGGTAAGAAAGGGAAACTAAATCCAAGATATATTGGACCTTATGAAATTATCAAACGCATTGGAAGGGTCGCGTCCAGATTAGTGTTACCTCCTAATTGTCGGCAGTGCATAATGTATTTCATGTGTCGATGCTAAGAAAGTATATACCAGATCCGTCCCATGTGTTGAAGCATGAGCCTATTCAAATCCACGAGGATTTGACATATGAGGAACAACCTATTCGAGTACTGGCTCGTGAAAAGAAAGTACTGAGGAATAAGACAATCCCACTAGTGAAGATTTTATAGAAAAATTACAACATTGAAGAAGCTACGTGGGAACGAGAAGACGAGCTGAGGAGTTTATACCCCCACTTGTTCTAATTATCGAGGACGAAAATTTTATAAGGAGGGGTGAATGTGACAACCAGGAAATTTAGGCAATTCTCGGAAGAAAATGTACAATTGTATATGTGTGACAACTTGTATGTTTAAAGAGTGAAATAAATAAATTTATATTGTTTAGAATGTATTAAAATGTTTTGACAATGCTGATGCATAAAAATTCGGTGTTGAGAAATTTTGCCGAAGCAAAACGGGTAAAATGGTGTCAAAACGACATTAAAAACCCTAACTGGTGCCTTGGTGCACTAAAAGATGAAAAACTCCTAGGATTGATTTTGATCAAATGGAAGCAGTATAAATTGATCCGACTGCACCAGAGACCTCAGGAACCCACCGGGACGATTCCAGGAAAATTTCAGCTTAATCCGACATTAGTCAAAAAGTAGTCGAATTAATATGAATAGTAAAGTCAAAGTCAACATTTGACCTTTACATTAATGACATCATTAAAGCATTTATTAAATGTGTAAAAAATGGTGGCTGGTAGCATTAATGGCTAAGATCAATTTGCTTTATAATTTAAAGGCCTAGATTTGGCCAAAATTAGCCAAATTAATTTTGGTAAAAATGTGGAAAGAAATGCCATGAAAGGTGTCCATTTCTCATTGGTTTTCATGGATGACTCATGCCAAAATTGCCAAATTAATATGGCTTTCTTGAAAACAAGATTCAGCCATTTTGAAGCAAAAAACCCGTAGCCACCAAAGCCATAAGCAAAACCAAGAGAAAAATTTTCTAAGTGTTGGCAAGAGAGAACCGTGAGCAACCAAAGGAGGACCAAGCCAAAATTTCAAACCTTCTTCACAAAAGTAGTAGCAACCTCATCATTGAAGTCAAGGGAAGTAAGAAATCAAGGTAGCCATCTTTGGTTTGCATTTTTCCTTGAAATTTCATTGAAAAATCCGTGGGTTTATTGGCTTGAAGGATGAGAAATTTTGGGGTTGATTTGGTTGATTTTGTTACGGCCCGCCCTACGTAGGGTTAAACAGTACTATTACAGTCAGCCACTGTTGCCAACTGCGATAGACTGCAACCACTTGGGTCGTCGGCAACTTACTTTTAACTTGCTTCTAACTTATTCTGATACCATCTATAATAGCTGGTATCTTACTTTTAACATACTTTCTTTAACATGCTTACTCTACTTCCCATTTGAACATAAAAATATGGAATAAATTTTTTTTTCTTTTCTTAAACTTTACTTGGAAACTGTACCGTCGTAAAACATTTACTATAATAAATATTTTACATTGCCTTAACTTCATTTACATTATAAAACATCATTTTAATACTCTTTTAAACAGCTCAGCAGAAGACTCATAGTAGTACCATAACCCTCACCCAGTCCCTTGGCACATGCAGATTCCATCCGTCATCCATCACTTGTCTTATCTTCGTGCAGGATGCTTACCTGCAACATAAACAAACTTGTGAGCGACAAGCTCAGTAAGTTCAAACATACATTCATGACAAAATACTAACTCATACCTTTTGGACAGAACATGTCTGATACTAACCGTGGCATCAGAACATGAACATACATTATACTTTACTTTCAACTTCATATATAACATATTCTAACATTGAGAGAACAATCTCAACGTTCTTTTAGCATAACATAATTTAAACATAACATACAGGATGTATGCTTAACATCTTAAGCATAACATACTCAACATTATACAAAATATTGTATACACATATCAACTTAAACACAGCATACTTAATGTATGCTTAAACATCACAGATACACTTAAAATTGTATAACTGACTTATGCATATCAATTTATGCATAACATAGCATATGCACACATGTTAGTCGCATTATGCTTGTTTACTTTCATTCTTTCTTTCATGTCATACTTTTCTTCTTCTTTTCTTTTCTTGCTAAGCATATGCACACATATTAGTGGCATTATGCTTGTTTACTTTCATTCTTTCCTCTTCTAGCTTTTCTTAGCTTTTCTTTACTAAGCTTTACTTTCTCTTTTTTTCTTTTCTCTTCTTAGCTTTACTTTCTATTCTTAGCTTTTCTTTGCTAAGCTTTACTTTATCTGCTTAATCTTTCACTTGTGGGCCCGTGGTTGGACGTACCTAGTGCGCGCAGACCAATAGAGGATCAGGGGAGTGACCCACCGATCAACCCTAAGGTCATCTCTGGACTACTGACCTTATAGGTAGTAAGTCATGCCATAAACTACCTCATTATTAACGAGGCAGCGCCACACTTCTGGGGTGGAGGCAGGAAGTTAAGCCATAAACTACCTCATTATTAACGAGGCAGCGCCACACTTCTGGGGTGGAGGCTATCTAGGAACCTCACAACTGGGGAGGCCGGTACGCCAACCTTAACTTTTAAGTCTTATTATCTGACTTATCTTATTCCTTTTTTCTATTTCTGATCTTGCTTACTATTCTCGTGAACATGTTAGTATCATGTCACAAACTGAATTGCTTAAATGTATATATATATATAACACAACTCTATGGTAAGTCCATTCGTGAGTAGACAATTAAATGTCTGTACTTACCACATATCATACTTAGACATAATAGTCTATTCATATAGCAGTCAATTAAGTATTCGAACTTACTACATAGAACACATAACACATAACATGTCCAGTTCATTTATGTTGCAGTCAATTAAATGTTTGAACTTACAAATACTTGCTAGCATCTCTTTTCTCGCTTCCTTGGTCCGCAGACGTCTCTTCATATTGTCTGGCACGGATCCCTATAACCGAAATAATAACGGTTATTTTCTATGTTTCTTTCATGTATAAAACTTAATAAAACGTAAAAATTCTACGTTTCATTTCTCGATCATAAATTTAAGGATCTAATATCCAATTTATAACTTTTCTGCTAACTTTTAGTAAAATTACTATTTTACCCTGAACTTTTGGCAAAATTACCATTTTACCCCTAATGGGATTTTTCTCATTATAACCTTACTTTTCTTTGATTCGCAACTTAGCTTTGGCCCTTATTTACCATAATTTCTTGGTTTACTATTTACCGACTCCCGGGTGGTACTATTCTGACTCTTGAGCGTTAATGCTCTTTCTCGGGTCTAGGTCACCGAAAGGGCTCGGGTTTCCATCCCGACCACGTTTTTACCCTTCGGTTCTTAAAATACTCTTTTGTGCCGTTTTCAAAATTTCGGCAGCATTTCCGCTTAATTTTTGGATTCCCGACGTTTAGGAAACGCCTCGAAACCATCTAACCTCGTTCTATTTTACCACGTACTATACCAGAGCCTATATTTTTACGTAAAAACTCAACTTTTTACGTAAAAGTCTTTACATTTTTCACTTTTTCTCATTTGACTATTTTCATACACATAGTCCATTTTTCTTACAATTTCACAATGCAGAATACATAATTCATATATACTCATTCCAAAAACATTAATCTCAGGAATGGAGGGACTGAAGTCACTACCGGAATCGTTCCACTGGCGATCGAACGAACTGTTCGGTTTCGCGCGGATAAACTTTAACTCTCCGTTCTTTGCCTTTGAGACTCCGTCTTGCAATTCTGACGTCGCGGATGTGTCCGGAACATCGAAAATAGGCCAACGGGCCATTCTTAAATTTTTGGTCTCCGGTCGCCGTTGACCGGCGTTGACCACCGTTGACCGGCGTTGATTCGCCGTTGACCGGCGGTTGACGGCGGCGACGGTGGCAAATGAGTAGCCCATCTTGAAGAACTCGACGAGAGGAATCCATTGGTGACCTCAATTTCATGTTTGGAGGCCCCTATCGTCAGAAAATTCCCTCGAAAACCACGGTCACGGCGGCGACGGTGGAACTCCGCCGTGCCGGACCTTTTTCCCAAAATTGGTTGAGGGCTTTTGCTCCCCTCAGCCCTGCGGTCATTTCTGCACCAACGGCGCACTTCAACTCAGCCGGAATCGGGCGTTTCGACGGCGGCTCCAGGGCGGCATTTCACCGACTTTTTCGAAGCTTGGACGGCGCGATTCCGCTGATGTTGAGACGATCGGTGGCATGGGTTTTGCTCCTCTCTTCACCACGAAACTTTTGGGACCGGTTTCATGGCAAACGGTGGCCGGACGGAGGAGATATCGGCGATCGAATTTCTCGGCTCCGGCGGCATTCGAGCGGCGCGTGCGGCGGCGTGCGGCGGCTGTTCCGTCGAGTCGACCCACCGTTGGACTCAGCTCGGTGAGAGCTTTCCGATGACACCGGCGGTGTCGAAAACGGACACCTTTTCCGATGGTCGGTTACTGTTCATTTTCGGGAAGGGGTGGAAAGAGAAAATAAGAGAAAGTTATGGGCTTATTTCTTAAATTTCTGATTTTTCGCCCTTTATATACTTCTTCGCCCAAAATTTCAACATGGGCTATCCTGACTAATTTGGACGTTCTGAATCCAAATATATCAGTTTTATTTTCATCTGAGGTCATCTTGACCAGTTTCCGGTACTGTGAATTCTCGATCAAAAATTACCTTTTTGCTCAATTAGCTAGTTTGAGCATACAAATAGGCTATACTGACTAATTTGGACGTGCTGAATCCAAATTTATCAGTTTCAACTTCATTCGAGGTCATCTCGATCAGTTTTCAGGATCTGTGTGATCCCGTCTCGAAAAACGTGTCAGGTGCCTGATTGACTAATTTGGGCATCCTGAGTCTAAATATATCAGTTTCATATCAAGAAAATGTCATTTTAACCAATTTCTTGATAGTGCATATTTCCTAATCATCACAGATTTGGTGCTTGGGTTTTTTTAAGGGTGTGATTAGTAGAAAAACCACGTATTTTGTTTTAAGAAAAACAAAGTTTTGGTTGGCTTTACAATGGTAAACCCGTGGCTTACCTTGTGTGTTTGTTCATGGATTGTTGTTAATTAAGTGTTGTAATGCTTTAAATCATGTTTTGGTTATATGGAAAGCATGATTTGCATGGTTAGAAAGCTTGGAAAAAATTTTGCCATCTAAATTCCCTAATATGGCCGTGTGGTGTAGTTAGGGTTTGGTAAACATTTTTGCATGATTAACTTGATGTTTGGATAGTTTAAATCATGCATTGAATTATGGAAATATTGGTTATGAGGTTGAAAGCATGAAACCAAATGTTATGCATGTTTTTACCTCAAGTGGCCGTGGGGTATGAATGGTTAAAAACTCTAAGAATTGTGTTGTAAAATGCATGGAAAATGGCTTGAAAATGTGCTAGGTAATAGCCTTTGAATAGCCTAAAATTTGGTTAAAGAATTGGAAAGTTTTGACTAGGTTTTGAGTATGAAAACCGTGGCTAAACCTAAGGGTAAAATTGAAAGAATTTTGTTGAATTGTGGTTCAAAATGTGAACTTACACGTTTTTTAGTTCACATTTTGAACCACAATTCAACAAAATTCTTTCAATTTTACCCTTAGGTTTAGCCGCAGTTTCATACTCAAAACCTACTCAAAACTTTTCAATCTTTCAACCAAATTTTAGGCTATTCAAAGGCTATTACCTAGCACATTTTCAAGCCATTTTCCATGTATTTTGCAACACAATTCTTAGGGTTTTTCAACACACATAACCGACGGCCATTTTAGGTAAAACATGCATAACATTTTGTTTAATGTTTTCAACCTCATAACCAACATTTCCATAATTCAATGCATGATTTAAACTATCCAAACATCAAGTTAATCACGTAAAAATGTTCACCAAACCCTAACTACACCACACGGCCATATTAGGGAATTTAGATACCCAAAATTTTTCCAAGCTTTCTAACCATGCAAATCATGCTTTTCATATAACCAAAACATGATTTAAAGCATTACAACACTTAACCAACAATAAATCCATAATCAAACACTAAGGTAACCCACGGATTTTCCATAAAAAAACCAACCAAAACTTTGTTTTTCTTGAAACAAAATACATGGTTTTTCTTCTAATCAAACCATAAGCAAAACCCATATACCAAATCAACCAAATAAACCACAAAATTTCTCATCCTTCAAGTCAACAAACCCACGGATTTTTCAATGAAAAAGCAAGAAAAATTTCAAACCAAAGATGGCTACCTTGATTTCTTGCTTCCCTTGACTTCAATGATGAGTTTGCTATCACTTTGGTGAAGAAAATTTGAAGGTTTGGCTTGGTTCTCCTTTGGCTGCTCACGGTTCACTCTAGGAACACTTAGAAACTTTTTTTCTCTTGTTTTTGCTTTGAAAGGCTACGGGTCCTTATGTTTCAAGATTTGCCGACGCATGTAACAAGGAAAACCAATTAATTTGGCTTCCAACCAATGAAATTTCAACACATTTCATGCCATTTCTTTCCATATTTTCACAAAAATAAATTTGGCTAATTTTGGCAAAATCTAGGCCTTTAGATCAAAAGAAAATTCAATCTTGGCCATTAATGCCACCAACCACCAATTTTCACATCATTTAATAAATGGCTTAATGATGTCATTAATACAAAGTAAAAATTTGACTTTGACTTTATTATTCATATTAATTCGACTACTTTTTGACCAAAGTGGGATTGAGCCGAAATTTTCCTGAAATCGTCCCAGTGGGTTCCTGAGGTCTCCTGTGCAGTCGGATCAATTTATACTGCTTCCGTTTGATCAAAATCAATCCCAGAAGTTTTTTATCTTTTTAGTGCACCATAATGCACCGATTAGGTTTTTAATGCCGTTTTTGGCACCATTCCTGTGACGTCCCCAGATTCCAACCACTCGCAACCGTCATGAGTCGACTCTATGGCCGACCAAAACCGTTCGGGTGCTGAATCTAAGTCGTCAGTTTTAAACACTTTTACTAAAACTTCTTAAATACAAGGGCCTAAAATTTCGCCCCAAAATTTTTTTTTCTTTAATACATACTTTTTCTTATGAATATTAATTAAGAAAACGATGTAAAATATAATGCTAGTTTTTCCATGTCTGAAATAAGTACAACATATTTAATACAAATATAATATTTATATGTATTGTAGTCTTTGTATGCAAACATATTTTCTTTACTCAAAAAGCTCAGCGGAAAACTTATGGCAGGACCATGTCCACGGTGAGTTCCCTATCCCTTTAACAAGCTCGCATCCTGCCGCCATCCATATATTTACATAACAGGTTTCTTACATGCAACATGAACAAACTGATGAGTTAACGGGCTCAGTAAGTTCAAACATTCATAATAAGAATCATACTGATTCAAAGACAAGAAAAACTCAATTTCCTATGAATAATACTATTCATGATGAATAGTACTATTCACCATAAAATAGTACAGTTGACCTTTGACCGGTGAATAGTACCAGTTACCCTAACTGGTTACTATTCACTTTACTCCATCCAGACACTATTCATTTACCCTAACCGAAATTACCTTTTTCTAGTGTAAGCTTCGGTTATGCTCAATTATGATTTCCATCATTTTATTGATTGTTTATTCTCTATTTGATGTCTAATGTAGAGTTCTGTTTCTGGCAATACCGATGATTATTTGCGCGCTGACTGGGAGGGTCCAAGGAGCGACCTTAGAACATCGTCCTCCACAGCCCTGATAACCCCGTAGGATTTAACAAACCTCCACCGCTATGTTGGAGGGGCTGTACGCCTTAATGGTTTTATTTACCATCTTTCAATTTACAGCCTTGACCAAGTGGTTGCATAAGTCACCTCAAGGTCACAATCCTTTATTGCCCGTAGGTCTTTCTTATTTTCTTTACTTGGGATATGTCATACTAACTAATTCCCAAATATTCATAAGATTTTATATCTAGTGTGCATCTAGTGTAGAATAGATTAACACAGTGTTTCATATTGCAGACATGAAAATGCTTGAACTTACCAATACTGCACTAGTGTCCACTCCCGAAACTCCTCCGCAGTTCTATTTTTATTGTGGGTTCCTACAGATATAATAGTGTCTGTTAATACCCCTTTTTATTTATTATCTAAAATATATATATATTTTACTTACAATTCTACATATTTAAATTTTATTTGTGGTACACAGTCTGTAAAACACCCGTGTTCCAGGCCGTGTACCTCTCGAGTCTATTTTACACGGCCATGTTATTTTCTTCCTTAGCCATGTAACTGTACACGGCTCGATACACGCCCGTGTTCAAGCCCGTGTACTTCTCGGGTTATAAAATTTTTCCTATACACGGCCGTGTATCCCTCTACACGCCCGTGTTTCTTAAAATTCTTAGAATTTTAACTCTAAAATTCTTATTTTGAGTTTAATAATTTTATCTAAGTTATTCTAGATCTTTTAGGGTTATTTTCGAGCCCTTTCGGAAATTTTTGGTCAAAATGACCATTTTGCCCTTAACGGGTTTCGGAACCATAATTGGCTTCATTCTTTTTTTTTTTCTAAATTTTCTAAGTATAATAATTTTAAAATAATATTTCCTAAGCTTTCGTATCATTTTACAGCTTAAATTGCCACAAAATCTCAACTTCATTTTTCCCGACCCTCGATTACTATTCATCCGTCACCTAAGGTCGTTTTTTCCATTTTTTGAGCGTTTCAGAGCCTCAAATGGCCTTTTCACTATTTACTAAATGTTATTCATCCCGTCCCCGCCCCTTGGACCTCAAGAGGCTCGGGTTTTCTATCCTGACCTAAAATTTTCCCTCGTTTCCCAAAATACCCCTAACATCGATTTTTTTCCTGTTTTAGGCATTTTGGTAATTTAGGATCGGTTTACTATTTCGTTTGGGTTGGTTTTCCATTTCTAATCATAATTTACCGAGGGGTCTCGGTTTCCTTTCTGAATTCAATATTTTTACCCCTCGTTTCCTGAAATGCCCTTAAGCCGATTTTAGAAATTTCGGCAGCATTTCCGCTTGTATTTTTAAGGTTTCCCGGCATTAGGTACGCCTCAGAACCTTTGTACCTGCCACGTACTATACCAGAGGCCTATTTTATACAAAGTTTCCATACTTTGTATAAAAACTTTCCATATGTTTCAATGTTTACAAGTCACATAACATTTTTTTTTTCTAAACTAACCCTAGTTTACTAGGTTTTTACATCCAATAAATTTTCATCACCACACCACATTACTCTTATACTTTTCAATGTATAAGTTAACATTTAAAAACTAAACAAAATATGCATTCTAACCCTAGATATAGCCACGGTTTTTATGCCAAAAATAGAAAGAAAATTTTTCTTTCTTTCCTAGGGTTTTTATCAACTTGTATCAACATTAAATCTTCCCATTTTCTCGCATTCATGCCCACGGTTTTAGCAAGAATTCTTCCTCAAATTTTTTCTTGTTTCTAACTTTCATTTCATGCTTAATTTGTCATATGATTAAATGAACATCAACACTAAATTAAAACAATAAAATTCATAAAGTTTTCACACCCTAGGAGCCACGGATTTTACAAGAAAATATGCAAAATTTTGCTTGTTTTTCTTTCCAAATTCATACTTTGAATATCACAACATTAAACAAACATAGAATCAACAATTAAACAATTTTTCCCCATTGTTTTTCACTTTCCATACCCACGGTTTTTGATAGAAAAAACCAAAGAAAATGCTTCAAATTTAGGATTTACCTTGCTTGGTTGTTGTCTTGATGTTGGAAATGAAGTTCAAGCTAAATTGTATATGAATTTTCAAACAAATTTTTTTGGTTCAAGGGTTTTTCTTCCACGGTTTTTTGGCTGGGAATTTGACAAGAGTTTAGCTAAGTTTTTCTATTTTTTTTCTTGAATTTTTGATGCCTATTTATAGGCAAAAATCAAGGGCCTTTTTGTAATTTTTTTCCAACAATTTCTTAATTGTTCAAGGACCAAAAAATAAAGGTTTTGGGGTCAAAAATCAATTTTCCCTTTCTCCCTTTCCACATGGCCGAATGGCCTTTCAACAAAATGCCTAAAATTTTTTTAATTTTTTTCTAAGTGAATTTTGGCATGATCTTGGCCTTTGATCAAAAAGTAAATCAATCCTAGCCATACACCTTTCAAAAGCTTTCTAATTTTGATAAAAATTTAATTTGCTTTATGACATCATCATAGTGATGTCATCAACTATTCATATTAATCTTGAATTAATTTGTAGTCAATTTTTGACTGTTATCCGTTCTGAACGGAACTTTACCGAAATCGCGTAGGCGAGTTTTTAGTGCCTCCCGTGCTGTCGGTTTTTCTTATTTTGCTTCCGTTTGATCAGAATTCTCTACCGTAAATTTCTATTGTTTTAGTACATTTCAATGCACTCTCTAGGGTTTTTGGTTCTGATTTTAAACCGTCTTACCCAATTATATCCGGTAGGATTTTCCATCCCCGAACTTACACACTTTAACACTGCCAGAATATTTTACACTATTCACAACAGTATTGAAATACAACTTTTTCATTCTTTATTCATTAATATTGTTATTTACATACAAATTTTAACATAATTTGAGAATCTAAAATTCCCGGTCATCACAGTTCCATCCGTTTCAATTTAGTGAACTTTATCAACACTGAATTCTTACTTGTTAGTACTGTTAGAACATTTTAATACATTCTAAACAATATAAATTTATTTATTTCACTCTTTAAATAGTACAAATTGTTATATACATACATTTGTATGTTTTCTTCTTAGAATGCCAGAATTTCCCGGTTGTCACATTCACCCCTCCTTATAAAATTTTCGTCCTCAAAAATTAGAACAAGTGGGGGTATAAACTCCTCATCTCATCTTCTTGTTCCCACGTAGCTTCTTCAATGTTGTGATTTTTCCACAAAATCTTCACTAGTGGGATTGTCTTATTCCTCAGTACTTTCTCTTCACGAGCCAGTACTCGAATAGGTTGTTGTTCATATGTCAAATCGTCGTGGATCTGAACAGGTTCATGCTTCAACACATGGGACGGATCTGGTATATACTTTCTCAGCATCGACACGTGAAATACATTATGCACTGCTGACAATTCAGGAGGTAACACTAATCTGTAAGCGACCCTTCCAATGCATCCGATAATTTCATAGGGTCCAATATATCTTGGACTCAGTTTTCCCTTCTTACCGAAACGCATAATCCCCTTCATAGGCAATACCTTAAGAAACATGAAGTCTCCTTCATTAAACTCCAAGGATCTCCGCCTCTTATCCGCATAACTCTTTTGTCGACTTTGCATAATTTTCATTTGACGCTGAATTCTTACAACGGCATCAGAAGTTTCTTGTATAAAATCCATCTTATGTAGTTGTTTCTCTCGCAGGTCATACCAGTGGGCGATCTGCATTTTCGTCCATAAAAGGCCTCATAAGGTGCCATTCCTATGGAAGCTTGGTAACTATTATTGTACGAGAATTCAATTAATGGTAACTTCTTGTTCCAAATTCCCATAAAATCCATTACACAAGCTCGAAGCATGTCCTCTAATGTCTGAATGGTCCGCTCTGACTGTCCATCTATTTGCGGATGAAATGTCGTACTGAGTCTCAATTCAGTACCCATGGCTTCTTGCACACACTTCTAAAAATTCGAAGTGAATCGTGCATCTCGATCTGATACAATGGATTTTGGTACTCCATGTAATCTAACGACATGAGCTATGTACAACTGAGTAAACTTTTCCAACAAAAAAGTCATCTTGACAGTTATAAACCGTACCATCTTGGTCAGTCTATCCACAATAACCTAGATGGCATCATAACCTTCTCGGGTTTTTGGTAGTCCCATTACAAAATCCATTGTAATGTGTTCCCATTTCCATTCGGGAATCTCCAAAGGTTCCAATCTTCCTGCTGGATGTTTATGTTTCACTTTGATTTTCTTACAGGTCATGCATCTGCTCATGAATTTCGCTATATCATTCTTCATCCCTTTCCACCAGAACTATAATTTCAAGTCCTGATACATCTTACTAGCTCCGGGATGAACCGAATTTGGTGTCTCATGGGCTTCTGACATGATTTGTCTTCTAAGTTCCTCATCAGCCGGAACATTAATTCTTCCCTGATAGAGGATCATTCCATCCTTGGAAATCCCTTCTTGAGAATTTGTCATTCTTGGATCTCGTCTTTGAGCTTCCTTGATATCCTCAAACAACAATGATTCCACTCGGAGTGCAGCCAATCTTCCAGATATCAGCTCCAAGTTCAAAGAATTTATCTCTTGCTGCAATTGTTTCGGAAGCCTTTTTATCGGTAGCTAGTGCGATATGGTAGACTTTCTACTTAAAGCATCTGCTACACCGTTGGCCTTCCCTGGATGATATAGGAATTGATTATCGTAATCCTTTACCAGTTCCAATCATCTTCTTTGTCGCATATTGAGCTCCTTTTATGTGAAGAAATACTTCGGGCTTTGGTGATCAGTAAAAATCTGACACCGGGCTCCATAGAGATAATGTCGCCAAATTTTAAGTGCAAACACTACTGCAGCAAGTTCAAGGTCATGTGTAGGGTAATTCTTTTCATGATCCTTTAATTGACGCGAAGCATAGGCAATCACTTTGCTACCTTGCATTAGGACTGCTCCCAATCCTATTTTAGATGCATCACTGTAGATCACAAACTTCTCCCCTTCAGTGGGAAGCGTAAGGATTGGTGCACTTGTCAGCCGTCTCTTTAACTCCTGGAATCTTCTTTCGCATTCTATAGTCCACTCATACTTTCTTTCCTTACGTGTAAGAGCAGTAAGAGGTGCAGCAAAATGCACTAATCCCTCTACAAACCTCTGATAATAACCAGCTAACCCCAAGAAACTGCGTATTTCCGTAACACTCTTGGGTGTAGGCCATTGGTTAATTGCATCTACCTTCGTTGGATCTACAGCAATACCTTCCTGGGATACAACATGTCTGAGGAAATGTACTCTGTCCAGCCAAAACTCGTATTTTGAGAATTTGGCATACAGTTGATACTTCCTTATCATATGTAACACGATCCTCAGATGCTCCTTGTGCTCCTTATGAGTCTTTGAGTATATAAGAATGTCATCAATGAATACAATGACAAACTTACCCAAATACTCTTTAAAGATTCTGTTCATCACGTCCATGAACACTGCTGGCGCATTTGTTAATCCGAATGGCATTACAAGGAACTCATAATGACCATAACGAGTCCTAAACGCCGTCTTAGGAATATCACTTTCTTTAATTCTCAGCTGGTGATATCCTGATCGTAAGTCGATCTTGGAAAATACCGCTGCGCCTTTTAACTGGTCAAATAAGTCATCAATTCTAGGAAACAGATACCTATTTTTGATCGTAACCTTATTCAACTCCTGGTAATCAATACACAAACAAAACGTTCCATCCTTTTTCTTGACGAACAACACAGGTGCACCCCACCGAGAATAACTCGGTCTGATAAATCCCTTGTCCAAAAGCTCCTTTAATTGTTCCTGCAGCTCCTTTAACTCCACTGGAGTCATGCGGTATGGTGCTTTGGAAATAGGTGCCATTCCAGGCATCAACTCAATTTCGAATGAGATTTCTCTCTCTAGAGGTATCCCTGGTAACTCTTCTAGAAATACGTCAAGAAATTCATTAACAACAGGAACATCTTCAGGTTAAAGCTTCTGTTCCTCTGTAGTATCCATCATATATGCCAGATATCCTATAAAACCACTGGCCATCAGCTTACTTGCTTTCAGCGAACTGATCATCATCTTCCCGGGTTTTCGAGAAGCATCTACGTACTCGAAACTCTCTTCTTCCTCGGGTTGGAATACTATTTTTTGATTTCGACAGTCGATCGTAGCTTGATATTTCCTTAGGAAATCCATGCCTAGAATCACATCGTAATCCACAATTTTCATTGCGATCAACTCAGCATATAGCTCCCTATTTGCCACATATATTCGTACATAAGGTAGCCAGTAATTTAACAACAATACTTCCCCAGAGGGTAAAGATGTCTTAAATATTTTTCCCATATAGTCCTTAGGATATCCTATCTTGTTAGTAAATTCATAGGAAACAAAAGAGTGCATAGCACCGGAATCGAATAGTACAGAGGCTACATGACTAGTGACAAGAAGCTGACTTGTCACCACATTTGATGTTCCTGCCTCTACATCCTCCTTGGTATAGGCCATTACACAAGCATCAGCACATGGCACATGCTCCTGGCGTTGCGGCCTTACTGGAGACTCTTCAACCCTGGCCTGAAGGGAATGAGCTTGTGGGCATATCTGGTGCGGTTGGGAAGTGTCTTGTACACCCTGCCTATTGCTTGGATAGTTCCTGGCATAATGACCTTCCTTTCCACATTCATAACAAACAAGTGGCCCAAATCTGCATTGCCCAAAATGTCTCTTCCTGCATGTAGGACAATTTGGTACATTGGATTCCACATTACCAGCTGTTCTTCACTGTTGGTTTCGATTATTTGCCTGGCGATTTCCAGTAAAATTGCCTTTCCTCTTGTTTTGCTAGGATCCTTGATAATTTCCCGGGCCTGGTTTAGCATTCTGATTAGGCTTGCTAGATTGACCAGCTTGTGTAGACTTAGCCAAAGCCCTCTCCTTCTTCTTGGCCTCCCAGTTCTGTGACGCCCCGCGCCCTAGGCGGCCCGGACCATCACTGTAAAACTACTGTTTCTTTACTTTTACTTATACTTTCTTGTAATTGAATATTGCTTACTTAAAATATCTTTAATAGGTTACCCTAATTTTAGAAGAAATTTTTTTTTTTGCACACGTATTTACTATTCATGTACATGTACTATTTAAAGCAGAATTTGAAACATAATAATAATCTTGCAAACATACTTATACTGTTCATTTTGTGGAATAGTATTTTTGAATAGTATCAATCAGCTGCTATTCGAAAATACTATTCAACTATTACTACTCAAAAATATTGTGTAAGCATTACTATTCAGAAATACCATTTAACGATTACTATTTAAAAGTACCATCTACTGGTACTGTACTGTTACTGTTTAAAATACTGTTTACTTAAACTGTGCTGAAGTTAAACTCGTATGGTGTCCATAACCTCGCCTCACATCTGCCTCCACCGCCGTCATTGCCCATCGTGGCTTATGCCATAGGACGCTTACCTACAGCATGAACACACTCCGTGAGCTTTAAGCCCAGTAAGTACAACATGTTAACCGCAAAACATGTTTAAACATAATACATACTTAAAACGCATAAGCATGCAAGGTAGTCACATATAACACTTAGCATATACCATATCATCACATATCATGTCATAGCATACAAACTTTATATACCATATGCATACAGATTACTTCATGTAAAAGCATGTATCTTACTGTAGCTAAAAGCATAACGAACTAATGCGGATAGTGAACTATGCATGATCCGGTTATGTTCAGTTATGCTTTAGCACTCTTTTCTTTCTCTTGTCTATTTAGGGCCCATGTGTCAGTACCGTGTGCGCGCAGACCAACGGTAACGCCCGAGGTCAACTAATGCCGAAGAGCCATCAACTGATGCTCAACTTTTGGCCTTAACTTTCTTTAACTGGAAACCCCTTCAACTGAAGGAGCCGGTACGGCACACCTATTTATTTCCATCTTGTTTAACTGTTCTAGCCATATGCTTCTCTAAGCTATCCCCAATCCTATACGGTAGGGATCTATGGCTTCTAACTTGTTCTTTCATCAATCTACTCGATTGTGAAACTATATGCTCTTATGTATGCTGTGCAACATCGTGTGCATGTAAGGCATACTTAACATACTGTAAAACCATCATTTTAACATCATTTTATTCATGCTGCAGGCGGAGTTATACTTACTTAATTGCAAGCACTTGTATTCGCACCTTTAGAAATTTGCAGGTTACTACCTGTCATCAATAACGTCTCTCGTTAATACCTTCTCTAAGTCACCAATACTGTCAGTGACTAAAGTAGATAATTACTTGATACCGATTGCCGTCGGCACTACTTACTCTCTATCTCAAGAGTTAACTTATTCGTATATGGTTAATTAACTTATGGCCCCATAAATTAACTACCACGTCCTTAGGCTACTTTTGCCTATACTCGTCTTTCATGTGGTACCGGGGTCCCTCGGTACCCTATTGGCCTATCTGGGAATTTGGTGTCTAATTTCCGTCACGTTTGATTAACTGTCTTCTTGATAGTTAAATCAACATTCCTCACAATGTTGCTCTGAACACGGTGCTTGACTGATTTACCGATCAGTCAACTGACCGGTTACCTCACGTTTTGGCAACTAGGTAGCCTATCAGGCTACTATGTGTAGGCTTGGTATAGTAACCGTTCGGGTTACTTTGCTTGTTTGGGTGTGGTAGCCTATCGGGCTACCTTGCATTATGGTGTCGTAGCCGACTAGGCTACCTCTACCATATCTTACTAAAAACGTCCCTTGTTCTTTGTGAAATTCCTTTGAAAACTTTGTTCAAATCTAGAAATTCTTACAAAAGGATTTTTCATTTTGAAAGGGGTATGGTGTCCCCACATTTTTTTGAAAGCAAAGTGTTTGAAATGGTTTGAAAGGGGTATGGTGTCCCCACATTTTTGAAAACGAGTCTCACCTCGCCCCGTTGGAGGATGAGGGTGTTTTTGTTGAAATCATTTCTAAGTCATTTAAAGGGAACACATTGTAAATGTGCTAAAAAATGTGGTGTTGGACCACTTTTGAAAATAATTTGAAACTTGTTCGAAATGACTTTGTTTGAGAAATCGGCGTTCATGAAACTTTTCGTCCTCGACAAAATGAACAATTCTTGTGTTCATTTCGGAGCCTAATTCTAACTCTAACGGCTCCTAAATTCATCAAACCCATGGCCTTTGTGCCCAGTTTTTATAAAAGTTCCAGTTTTACGCACTTTTGAAAACAGGTCTGTTTGGGGCCCGAAACGGCCGAATTTTTGAAACCTACATGAGTCAGTTTCAAGGTTTCGTCGAGATCTAAAACTTTTGTGTTTTGACCAAATTCTGGTTCGGCCTCTAAAAGGGTCATTTTAATAAAAATCTGAGACTGTTCATTTGGTCCGGATTTGTTACTCCCAGTTTTGGACACCGAACCAAAACTAGCCGAAAAGCCTATCGTAGGTTCATTTTTTGCCAATGGCTATTTGAATAAAAACGACCGTATCAAAATTTCCTTAAAACATTATGTTTTACCAAATCCTAGATTCGGACCCTAAGTGGGTCAAACTGGCCAAAATCCGTGGCTGATCCTGGGGACAGATTTTGTGTCCAGCCACCCTCTACACACTCATGCACACACATATCTCAAACCACCTGTAAACTAAAGTAAACACAACCACAACCACAAAAAATTTAAAAACTGAAAGCTAAGGGCTCAAATAACTTATTACAACCCATGTGCATAATCAAATACATATAAATCTCCTTTGATCAAAAACTTAAAAACAACTAACCACAAAAGATGGGGGTTTTTCGATTTATACCTTAGAGTGCTTTGATCCAAGTACAACCGGGCCAAGGGTGGCTGTCAAGGCTCCATAGAAAACAAAGAGGGTTGAGGGATCATTTGTGGTAGAATGAGAACACAAGGAAAACAAAAAGTTTCTCTTAATATCCAGCCAAGATGAAAAATTACACCATAGAAAAAATTTTGGTTTTAGGGTCTTACCGAAACTACCTTGGAAGAGTGCACCTCTAACAACTTGTGTGGCCAAGCTTTTGTGTGAAAGTTATGTGAAAATATGGGTGGTTTAGGGGCTGAAGAGGGGTCGGATTTTCTGAAGAGAAAGGGGAGAGAAAGCTGTATTTTTCTTGAGTGTTTTTGTGAGCAAATGGAAAAAGTGAAACCTAAGGGTGGTTGCACCTTTTTATAGGCAACTCAAAGCAACTTTGCTTAACTCTAAGCCCTCTTAATTAAGCCATAATTTAGCTCAATTGGGGGACAAAAATCTGTGCTGCAGCCCTTGAAATTTCGGAGCCATGATGGAGGGTGAAAGGGAGCAAGTTTGCATTAAATGGTCATGGTCCTCTTGTCCTTAAAACCCCATTTTTTTAATCTAAAAACTCCAACACATCCCTTGATTTAAGGGATCACTTTCAGCTGGTTTTGTAGCTGGTTTTGCAGCTGTTTTCCTAACTAAAGGGGGCATGGTTTGGTTGGAGTAAAAGTCCAACCGAATCGGTTCTGTGCAGTCTAGTTTTCTACTGCGTTTTTTAGCCCTTTCTCGGCAGTGTTCTAATTTTCATCCAAAAATTGGATTTTCTGAATCTGATTTTTGTACTGGCGATTTCTAATTGTTTTATACTGTCTAAGAGCCCATTCTATACCAAATCACTATTCATTCCTATACTACGGTAGTGTCTACACTGTGTTGTCCTTTCGCACGCAAACCGAGGCGTTCCTAGGCGAAATTTCAGACACAGTCTCTCTTGACTAATTCGGACGTTCTGATTTCAATTTTATCAGTCATATGTCTGTCTGAGGTGGTCTAGACCAGTTTTCAGGATCTGTGGGGTCCCACCTCGAAAAACGTGTCAGGTGTCCGTTTGACTAATTTGGGCGTCCTGAGTCTAGATATATCAGTTTTAAGTCAAACTAAGGCCGTCTTGGCCAGTAACTTGACACTGCATCTTGCACTATTCACTATTCACTATTCATGGTTCACTGTTCTCTGTTCTAACTGACTAGTCCGAGTGTTCTGACTCCGATTTTGTCAGTCTCTGGGTGAGAAGAGGTCATCCAGACCATTTTCTCGATACTGTACCCTACTAGGGAGATTCTCGTTATTGTGCTCAGACGTTTGGTCCGAGTATTTCAGTGATCTGCTCACCAGTCTTGTGTTAGGAAATGGTCATCCGGACTAGTTTCATGACACTGTGTATCTTATACACATAACAGGGTAGACCGGGTTCTCTGTCGGTTACCCCTTTTCACTGTATGAATAGTAACAAACAGTACTGCACCTGTTTAGTCTATTCAACTGGAATTTATGCTACATTTATCAACTTAATTACTCATTTCATAGTAATTAGGTTTCACGCATTACGAGAGTCTTCAAATTGGCTCTCTGTTCAGTACACGGCCTTCTACAAGGGTTCTAACACGGGTGTGTATGGCTTGAGCACGGGCGTGTACTAGCTAGGCTTTCTCAACACGACCGTGTCTTGGACCATGCTCACTTACTCGAGTGGTACATGACCACTTACACAGCTGTGTACCTGACCATATAAAACTACACGGCCATGTTAACTCACACGGCCTCTCTCATAAAACAATCCGATCAGTACACGGTTTCTTACATGACCATGTACCTGACCGTGTTCGATGTATTTGGACTAAAAACGCATCAAATTATTCCTTAGCTTCTCATTAAATAATTTACTGAGTTACAAGGATGTGGTGGTCCTTACAAGTTCTTCTCTCTTTCCTCCTTCTGTTCGGCTACATGAAACTCAGCTCTTATGGCACGACTAACACAATCTGCTACAGAAGTAGGCGGTATCTGTCCACTATCTACCAATGCCGCAATTTCTAGCCTGAACATCCCAATCATTTTCTGTATTTTCTCCCTCTGAGTAGGGACTACATAGGGACATAAGCGGGATAACTAATCGAACTTTCAACAAACTTCACTCACCAACATATTTCCTTGCTTCAATTCTGAGAACTCTTTCTGCTGTAGTCTTAGAGATGCAGGATCACAGTATTTCTAGTTAAATTCTTCCAGAAATTCTATCCAACTCATGGTAGACACATTTCTTCTCAGTCGCACAGTGTTCCACCAAAAATGAGCATCTTTCCTTAACACAAAAGACGCACATGCGACCTTCTCCTGGTCAGTTAAATTCATGAATTCCAGGATCACTTGCAATGATGACAACCAATCTTCAGCCTCTAGAGGATTAGTAGAACCTTCAAATTCAGGCGGCCTCATATGCCTGAATCTTTCATGGAGGGGTTCCAGATTTACTACCGGTGGTGGTTCAGGAACTCTCTCATGTACAGTAGCTGGAGGAATAACCGGATCTACCTCAGCTTCCTGTTCTACTTGGGTGCCTTCAGAACCTTGCCTCTGTTCTAACTCCTCTATTCGCTGTCTCAGATTAGCATTTTCTTGCATCTGAGCTTCTAGTAAAGCTTGTATCTGCTCTATTCTCTCCATGAGATTAGGACGTCGTTCTCGTCTCTCTGGTCGATTTCGTAAATCCACCATCTTGCCTATTATCCTATTATGGCACAACAATTCACCGTTAGCTTTTCCATGACCACATTCGTAAAACCATATAAATTTATGAAATTCAGGGTAATGTAAAGCCACATCATCATACAACATATAATCATTTTGATATTTCATTCATAGCAAAACATTTATATATCATACAAAACCATCACCAGTCATATATACATCAGCCATCATATACATCTTGGCCACAAGTCTATACAAAAGAGCTTTTCTCTATAAGCTACTTATGTACATGAATACATCTACTGGTTACACATCTCTTGTGTCTGGGACTAGAGGATATTCTTCTGGATCCTCATCGTCTCTAGATCATCTGAGTCATCACCACCCCTAGGTAATGCTCCCTGTCTTGAGTCATCACCTCCTCGTGGTCTAGACGGTCCGGCTTCATGATCGTTCATCATCCTTCTCAGCCCAAAGATGCATGCCATCATCTCATCTTGACACAGTGTCTCTCGTCGACTTTGCGACAGATGCTCAATCAAAATCTCCCTCTCGATCGTCCTGATCGTCACTACAAACTCTTGGAGCATAGGAGGATATAGCTTAATTACCCTCTGTCTCAACTCCACAGGTAAACCTTTCCAGAAAAGCTCACAACAGTTCGCTTTAGTGAGGCTGGGCTGTGACGCCCCGTGCCCTCAGTGGCCCGGACCGTCACTAAAAACTCTATTACTTAACTTGCTTCTTTAGCTTTTACTTATACTTTCTCTTTAAAACCGATACTTAAACTTGCTGAATTTAATACCATAAATTTAGAGGGATTTTTTTTTATATATACGTGTACGTATTTACTGTTCACGTACGTATACTATTAAAATGCGGAATTTGAAAAACATAAGGATTTAAATTATACATACACAATTATATACTTGTTTATCTGATTACTATTCACCAGATACTATTTAAATATACTACTCATACATATACTGTTTACTGTTCTAAAATACCGTTTAACCTTTACTATTCAAAATACTATTTAACTGTCACCATTCAAAATATTATTTACTCATACTATGCGGAAGAATACTCGCGGTGTATCCATAACCTCATCCTCACATCCACCTCTGCCACCATCATCGTCCCTTGATGTTTACGCTATAGGATGCTTACCTACAGCATGAACACACTCAGTGAGCTTTACGCCCAGTAAGTACAACATGTTAACCGCAAAACATGTTTAAAACATAGCACATATGTAAAATCATAGGCATGACATATATCACTTAATAAATCACATACCATATAAGCATATCACATATCAGCTCACATATCATGTCCTCACATAACATGTCATAACACTGAATATAAAACTTCACATACTTTATGCATGACAGAAGCATCGTGTACTGTATGCACTCTACTAAAAAAGAAAGCATAGCAAACTATAACTAATGCATGGTCCGGTTATGTTCATTTATGCTTCAAACTTCTCTTTTCTTTTCTTGTCCATTTAGGGCCCATGTGTCAGTACCGTGTGCGCGCAGACCAACGGTAACGCCCGAGGTCAACTAATGCCGAAGAGCCATCAACTGATGCTCAACTTTTGGCCTTAACTTTCTTTAACTGGAAACCCCTTCGACTGAAGGAGTCGGTACGACACACCTATTTATTTCCATCTTGTTTAACTGTTCTAGCCATACGCTTCTCTAAGCTGTCCCCAATCCTACGCGATAGGGATCTATGGCTTCTATCTTGTTCTTTCATCAATCTACTCAATTGTGAAACTATATGCTCTTATGTATGCTGTGTAGCATCGTGTACAAGATACATACTTAAAATACTAGAAAAGCATCATTTTAAATTCATTTTATCCATGCTGTAGGTGGAGTTGTACTTACCTGTCAGCAGACAGTTTATACTCTCGCCTTCGTCACAATACAGGTACCTCCCTGTAATCATAATGCATTACATTAACATTCACTCTTAGGTCACCGTGGTCATTAGTGACTAATAAAAATTCTCGTTATGTGGTACCGATCCTTATCGGTACTAATTGCCCTCTTCTTAAGAATTTGATTTTCTAATCATTGTTAATTAATTTATTTACCCAATAAATTAATTAACATCGCTCTTAGGTCACTCTATCGTTAGGAACTAATAAACTTATCGTTGTGTGGTACCGATGCCTATCGGTACCCAACTGTTCTACTTTGGGAAATTTGATATCTAATTTTTAATCGTGCTTGATTAATTTGTCTACTTGACAAATTAATCACTGTCTCTCACTATCCCATTCAGACTTGGTCCTTGACTGGCTAACCGACCAGTCAACTGACTGAATACCTCCCGTATGACCATTTAGTCTGTCGGGTTACCGTTACCGATGTAATCGCCCCAAATTTTATACTTAGATCACACCCGTCCCTCGGTTGGTACTAGTCTGACCTAGGGATCACTTTCTTACATTACGAGATTTCTAATTGGGCGGTTTACTAATCTTCAAAACGTCCGTCCTTTTTCCCGAACCTAGGTCATCGAGGGGGCTCGGATTTCCATTCCGATCACATATTCACCCCTCGTTTCCTAAAATACCCCTTTGTGCCGTTTTAGAAATTTCGGCAGCATTTCCGCTTAATTTTTGGGTTTCCGACGTTTAGGAAACGCCTCAAAACCATCTAACCTATTCTAACCTGCCACGTACTAAACCAGAGGCCTAATTTTCACGTAAAAGCTCCGCTTTTTACGTAAAAATATTCACATTTCCTCACATTCTCTTTTTCGACATTTCATCCCTTTTTCTTACAATTCCTCAAGTCAGTAACCCATAATTCATACATATTTATTTCCAATAATAAATTGAGGAAATCAAGGGATCAAAACCACTACCAAAATCGTTTCCGTCGACGGTCGGACGAACCGTTCGGTCTCAACCGTACAATCTTTGAATCGTCGTTCTTCACTTTTGAAACTCCGGTTTGCAAATCCGATGCCGCGGATGTGTCCGGAACGTCGAAAATAGGCCAACGGGCCATTCTTCAATTTTCGGTCTCCGGGTCGCCGTTGACCGGCGTTGACCGGTGTTGACCGGCCGTTGACCGGCATCGACCACGGCGGCGATGGGAGTGGCGACCACCATCTTGAAGATCTCGACAAGAGGAACCCATTGGTGGGGTCAATTTCATCGATCGAGGCCCCTATCACCGGAAATCGGCCCTCGAAAAGTTGGCGACGGCGGCGGTGTTGGATCCTCATTTTTCGGCGTTGTTGCCCAAAATTGATTTGGGGCTTTTGATCTACGTGTTGTTCTGAGCATTTTGATACCGACCTTGCAACTCAACTCGCCAGAATAGTGAGATCCGGCGGTAGCGACGGCGACGGCGACGGCGAACCTTGGGCAGTGCGATTCGGCTACTGTTGACGTGAAATGAAGCCTTGGTTTTGTTCTACTCTTCACCACGAATCCATTGGGACCGGAATCGTGGCATTTGGAGGTCGGACGGCGAAGATACGGCGGTTTGAAAAATTCGGCCACAGGCGGCTTTGGGCGGCGCGTGCGGCGTGCTCCGGTGTCGGTTCGGTCAACTCGGCCCACTGTTGGAATCAGCTCGTCGAGAGCTTTCCAATGGTGCCGGCGGTGTCGAAAACGGAGGCCGGATTCGATGGTCGGTCACTGTTCATCATCGTGTGGTGTTGGGGGAGGAAATGGGATTTAGAAAAATTATGGGGGCTATTTTTCAATAGTCCCAAAAATTCCGTCCTTTTATACTAATTTTTTGAAAAATTTTAAGATAGGCTATACTGACTAATTTGGGCGTGCTGAACCCAAATATATCAGTTTTATCTTCATCCGAGGTCGTCTCGACCAATTTCTCGATACTGCATGGTTTCCGATCAAAAATTACTTTTTGTGCTCAAATGACTAATTTGAGCATTCTGATTCCAAATATATCAGTTTTATATCAAGAAAAGGTCATCTTGACCAATTTCTTGATACTGTGATTAGACCTACATTGTGTTGACACTGTGCACGCATAACGAGGCGTTTTCGCGTGAAATTTCAAACACAGTCTCTCTTGACTAATTTGGACGTGCTGATTTCAAATTTATCAGTTTTACGTCCATCTGCGGTCTTCTAGACCAGTTTTCGAGATCTGTATGACCCCGTTTCGAAAAACATGTCAGGTGCCCGATTGACTAATTTGGGCGTCCTGAGTCTAAATATATCAGTTTCGGGGTGAGAAAAGGTCGTCTTGACCCTCATCCCGATACTGCATATCTTTTAAACAAAATCTACATTTTGTGCTCAATTGACCAGATTGAGCCTGCTGACTATTAATATATCAGTTTTATGCCAGATTAAGGCCGTCTTGGCCACTAACCTAACACTACGTATCACGCTGTTCATTAATCACTATTCACTATCTGACTGACTAATCTGAGCGTTCTGACTCCGATTTTGTCAGTCTCTGGGAGAGAAGAGGTCATCTAGACCACTTTTCTCCATACTGTACATCTATTAGGGCAATTATCACTGCTGCGCTCAGATGACCAGTCTGAGCGTACTGATGACTAGCTCATCAGTTCTGTATCATGAAATGGTCGTCTAGACCGGTTTCTTGATATTGCATGTCTCAACGCATACTAACATAATAGGGTGGACCGATTTCACTGTCGATTACCCCTTTCACTACATGAATAGTAATTAAACGTTACTATTCCTGTTTAATTCATTCAACTGAAAAGCACACTGTGCTTATTAACTTAATTACATCATTATATAGTAATTAAGTTTCATTATTCATGAGAGTCATTACAGTGGCTCTCGGCTCATTACACAGCCTTCTACACGGACTCTTACGCGTGCGTGTGCAACGCAACACGGGCGTGTACATTTCAGACATAGACATGTACTAGTTGAGACTACTTAACACGACCATGTCTTTGAAATACATTCATCTATCTGAGTGGTACACAGCCTCTTACACGATCATGTACTTGACCGTGTTACACTACACGACTATGTACACTCACACGGCTATTAATAGATACACAGTCCGAATGGCACACGGTCACTCACACGGCTGTGTACCTGACCATGTTACTTAAATTTGCTAAAGGACATTAAATTATGTCCATTTTATTCCTTAATGACTTATTACATGGTAAGTAGGTGTCATGAAAATGGCGGTCATTACATGGGCAATGGACATCTTCTCCTAATAGTCTCCTCAAATCGTGCTACGTAAGACATAACTATCTTACTAGACAACATGACCATCCTCTCTGTCTGGAGAATATAGTCCCTAACCTCATCAAATCCAGGATACGTAGGTGTAACTACCTCTCGTCTCTCTGGAGGCACTGGAATCGGTGTCGGATCCTTAGGCGGAAACTGATCAGCCAATCGCTGACAGAACTCAGCCCAACTGAATCAAAGTAGAATCTCTTGATCACAATAATCCCAGAATAATCGAGCATCTCCCTGAAACATACTTATTGCCAACTGGATCCACATCTCTCGATTAATATCACACATCACCATAATCCTTTCTATTGCATGGAGCCAATTCTTTGTCTCCATTGACTGTCGTCCACCATCAAACATAAGGGGACTGCTAGCTCTAAATGCCTGTACTGCTCGAGCCAAAACTCTCACTCCAATATGTTGGCGTCCACCAACAACTGGAATGTCTACTACTACAGGTGGATGAAGTACCAGTCGAGGCTGTACTACATCTACAGGGGCTGGTGCTGCTGCTGGTACTGCAGGTCTCTCTGGCACTGGGGGTCTAAGTGCCGGACATTGGGAAATAGACAGCCTCACAATAGGTCTCGTCCATACCCGTAACACCCCTCTCGGTCATGGTAGCGGTGGTCTCACATAAGGAGGTCTAGTCATCTTGCTACCTATAAGATAATTATTTTCATATAAGAAAATAATTAACTAAACTCAAATAAACTACTTACTTAGATTGCGGTGTAGGATGTGCGAAGTGTCAAATCAGGATATGGTCAACACTGCTCTGATACTAACTGTGGCAACAATTGGTAATCTAAACTAGACCAATCGTAAACCCGCTCTAATACCAACTGTGGCAGCTCGCCCTTCGGAGAGATCATACAATACTATTACAGTTAAGCTTCGTGGCTAACTGCGATAGATTGTACTCTCATGGGTCACCGGCTAATCTATATCTCTTTAAAACATGACATTTTTAGGGAATTTTTTTTAAAAACATCATGTAAAACATTATGCACTAATCACTTTGTTTACAAGTACAAAGTAATTTACATAATATAGTTCTTTCACAAAATATATATTATTACAAAAGAACTGTTCCTTTTTCCTCTCTTTGTTAACGCTCAGCGGAAAACTTTGACAGAACCATATCCCTTGGCTTCCCATCTCATTTGACACTCGCTATCCTATTCGCCATCCAGCCATACAAAGCTAGTGAGCTAGTTGCTTACCTGTAACATAAGCCAAAATGGTGAGCTACAGGCTCAGTAAGTTCAAACATGCAAGAAATAGAATTTCTATGAATAATACTATTCATCATAAATAGTAACTTTGACTACTATTCACTATAAATAGTAACTTTGACCACAACACAATATATCAACAGTACATCAACCACAGTGTTAGTACTCTCACGAAACTGTCTTATGCTCAATTATGGCATAGTTTCAGTTTTAGGTAATTATCTGTATTTATATTCTGGTTTTGAGCTCATTTTGGCAGTACCATTTTAGTGCGCATGACTGGGAGCGGTACATTAGTACTGACCTCCACAGCCTTAATCTCATCATCATAGCCCCGAAGGCAAAGTTGTACATGACTGGGTATGGTACATTAGTGCTGACCTCCACAGCCTTAATCACATCATCATAGCCCCGAAGGCAAAGTTTACCTCCCTGTACGAAAGGTTGGTACGCCAAAAGTGGATTCATTACCGAATTTTTAAAGTTCTAACCCGGTGACTTCATATTGCCCTGTGGTTAGGAATGGTTCACATTTTAATTTCATGTGAGTGAGTTTCATTAACCTTGCTCTAGTGCCCGAAGCACAATTTATTATGTGTCCCATTTCAATAGTGTCTGTAGCACATTGCGTCTCTTTCTCTATTCTATAATAATACCCGTAGCACATATGTAACTAACTTATAGTTAGTACATCAAAGTTAGCAATAATAATGCTACATATTGCAGACAAGTAAATGTCTAAACTTACCTTATCCGTTTCTTCTCTTTTTCCTTTCTTGATCTTTAATAGCTCTCCTTGTGGGTCGATTTTGGGATCCGCAGACAAAACCTTATATGTTAATTTTATTTCCATTTATAGCTTTTATTTTTTATTAAAAAGCTTAAATAAAACCTATTTATAACTTTTTAGGTTTTATTTATCATTTTCCCCATTTTTCTCAACTTTTGAAAATTTATGATTTTGCCCCTATATTTTGGCAAAATTACAATTATGCCCCTGATGGGATTTTCTCGATCTAGACTGCACTTTTGGCTCTCAGGAACTTTTCTGACTCTTTTCTATTCATTACCGGGTTCGTTTCTATTTTATTTCCATTTTTCACCTTCCCGACCCTCGGGAAGCACTATTCCGACCCTTACGTCAGTTTAGTATTTTCATCGTTTTGGAGCCTCAAATGGACGTTTTACTAGTATTTAAAATGTTCATCTAAACTTTCCCGATTTAGGTCTCCGAGGCTCAGATTTTTCGTATCCGACTCGGACCTTTACTTTGTTTCCCAAAAACGCCCCCCCTCGGGGTCGATTTTTCAGTTTCACTCACGTTTTACATTTTTAAGGGGACGGGTTACTATTCACAAACCACCCCTTAGGTTTTCCTTATTCAATTTTCCTCAAGGGACTCGGGTTTCTAACCCGACCCTAAACTTTTATTTTCAATTCCATTTTTACCCTGAATGCCGTTTTTTGAAATTTCGACAGCATTTCGGTGTAAATTTAAGGCTACCGGCGTTAGGTACGCCTCGAACCATGTGTACCTGCCATGTACTATACGAAAGTCCTATTTTAAGTAAAAGTTTCCCAAACTTTTACATAAAAGCTCACACATTTTCCAATTCACATTTTGAACCACAATTCAACAAAATTCTTTCAATTTTACCCTTAGGTTTAGCCACGGTTTTCATACTCAAAACCTAGCCAAAACTTTTCAATCTTTCAACCAAATTTTAGGCTATTCAAAGGCTATTACCTAGCACATTTTCAAGCCATTTTCATGCATTTTATAACACAATTCTTTGGGTTTTCAACACACATAACCCATGGCCATTTTAGGTAAAACATGCATAACATTTTGTTTCATGCTTTCAACCTCATAACCAACATATCCATAATTCAATGCATGATTTAAACTATCCAAAAGTTAATCATGCAACAATGTTCACCAAACCCTAACTACACCACACGGCCATATTAGGGAATTTAGATACCCAAAATTTTTCCAAGCTTTCTAACCATGCAAATCATGCTTTCCATATAACCAAAACATGATTTAAAGCATTACAACACTTAACCAACAATAAATCCATGATCAAACACTAAGGTAACCCACGGATTTTCCATAAAAAAAACCAACCAAAACTTTGTTTTTCTTGAAACAAAATACATGGTTTTTCTTCTAATCGAACCATAAGCAAAACCCATATACCAAATCAACCAAATAAACCACAAAATTTCTCATCCTTCAAGCCAACAAACCCACTGATTTTTCAATGAAAAAGCAAGAAAAATTTCAAACCAAAGATGGCTACCTTGATTTCTTGCTTCCCTTGACTTCAATGATGAGTTTGCTATCACTTTGGTGAAGGAAATTTGAAGGTTTGGCTTGGTTCTGCTTTGGCTGCTCACGGTTCACTCTAGGAACACTTAGAAAATTTTTTTCTCTTGTTTTTGCTTTGAAAGGCTACGGGTCCTTATGTTTCAAGATTTGCCGACTCATGTAACAAGGAAAACCAATTAATTTGGCTTCCAACCAATGAAATTTCAACACATTTCATGCCATTTCTTTCCATATTTTCACAAAAATAAAATTGGCTAATTTTGGCAAAATCTAGGCCTTTATGTGGCGGCCCGCCCCTCGTAGAGATCATACAATACTATTACAGTTGAGCTTTATCGCTAACTGCGATAGATTGTACTCTCATGGGTCGCCGGCTTATCTCTCTTTCTTTTTAAATCATGACGTTTTTGGGAAAATTTTTTTTTTCTTTAAACATCATGTAAAACATTTCCCACTATTTACTTTGTTAGCAAGTACAAAATAATTTACATATTACAGTACTTTCGTAAATATATAATATTACAAAAGACTGTTTCTTTTTTTTTTTCCTTCCCTTTTTATCGCTCAGCAGAAAGACTCTGCCAGGACCATATCCCTCACCCAGTTATCTGATTTGACACACGCTATCCCGTCCGCATCTAGTCAAACAAGCTACTGAGCTGGTTGCTTACCTGCAATATAAGCAAAAATGGTGAGCTACAGGCTCAGTAAGTTCAAACATGCAAGAAATAAAATTTCTATGAATAGTACTATTCATCACGAATAGTACTGTTGACCACTATTCATAGGTGAATAGTAACTTTGACCACTATTCATATGTGAATAGTAGTTTGACCACAACACAGTGTCACAACAGTACATCTACCGCGATGTTAGTACTCTCACTAAACTATCTTATGCTCAATTATGGCATAGTTTCAGTTTTAGGTAATTATCTTGCTTATGTTCTGGTTTTGAGCTCAGGTTGGCAGTACCATTTAAGTGCGCATGACTGGGAGCGGTACATTAGTGCTGACCTCCACAGCCTTAATCTCATAGCCCCGAAGGCAAAATAGTACATGACTGGGAGTAGTACATCAGTGCTGACCTCCACAGCCTTAATCTCATAGCTCTAAAGGCAAAAGTTACCTCCCTGTACGGAAGGCTGGTACCCCAGAAAGTGGTTTCATTATCGACTTTTTAAAATTCTAACCCGGTGACTTCACATTGTCCCGTGGTTAGGAATGGTTCACATTTTAATTTTTAGGTGAGTGAGTTTCATTAACCTCGCTCTAGTGCCCGAAGCACAATTAACAATGTGTCCATTCTCAATAGTACCCGTAGCATGTTACGTCTCTCTCTCTACTCTATAATGGTGCTCGTAGCACATATGTACCTAACTTATCGTTAGTACATTAAAGTTAGCAACAATATATGTTGCAGTGTGACGACCAGAGAATTTTAGTGGTGTGACCTAGTTTAATCTAGGGTTTTCTATGAGTTCTGTAAGTAAGAATGTAAAGAAACACTATGGTTGTAATTAGACAAATTATAGTGTTGATAGAAATAAATAAATGTTTTGGAGGAAATTAAAAATCTCCAAAAATAAGTAGAGAATAAAGTATATGAGTAAGAAAGTGAATTCAGGCCCAAAACGCTCAAAAAGGAGTAGTTTCGGTATCTGAACAGTATAAAGATAAGAATATGGCAAGTCAAAGTAAGAGCACAGTAAGAAATGTACAATTGTATGTATATAACAATTTGTACTATTTAAAGAGTGAAATAGATGTATTTATATTGTTTAGAATATATTAAAATGTTCTAACAATACTGACGAGTAAGAATTCAGTGTTGAAAAAATTCACTGAGTTGAAACGGGTGAAACGGTGCCAAAACCGGCATTGAAAACCCTAACCGAGCCAATAAAAGACGGTAAACTTTCGGGATTTATTTTGATCAAACGGAAGCAATTTAAATTGATCCGACTGCACAGGAGACCTCAGGAACACGCCGGGAAGATTTCAGGAAAATTTCGGCTCGAACCGGCATCGGTCAAAAAGTAGTCGAATTAATGTGAATAGTGAAAGTCAAAGTCAACTTTCACTTTAGTAATTATGACATCATAAATCCATTTACCAAATGGAAAGAAATTGGTGTTAGGTAGGATGAATGGCCATGATTTAATTTGCTTTTGATCTAAAGGCCAAGATTTGGCCAAAAATATACCTTTTTAATTTTTGAAAAAGGTGGAAAGTATTAGGCATGAAAGGTGTCAAAATTTCATTGGTTTAGAGCCAAATTAATTGGCTTTCTTCTATGCATAAGTCGGCAAGTTTAGGAATAAAGTGGTCGAAGCCAAATTTCAAGCAAAAACTAAGAGAAAAATTTGCTAAGTTTTTTCTTCCATGGGAGCCGTGGGTGACCAAAGGAAAACCAAGTAATTCCTTCAAGTTTTCTATACAAAAAGTGTGGCAAAACATCACTTGAAGACAAAGGAAGAAAGTGAATAAGGTAACTTCCCTTGGATTGAAATTTTTCTTGGTTTTTTCTTCATGAAAACCGTGGGGTGAATAGTGAATTAAGATGGAAAAGTTTTGGTTGTTTTTCATTAAGTTGATGATGGGTTTTGTTATGGGTGTAATGAGGAAGAAAACCATGCAATTGGTTTAAAGAAAAACCAATTTTTGGTTGGTTTTCCAAAGGAAAATCCGTGGGTTACCATTGGTAAGCAATGAGAAATTTGTGTGATTCATGTGTTAACATGCTTTTAACTTATGTTTTGTTAAGAATAAAGCATGAATTTCACTATGGAAAAGCTTGGAAAAATTTTGGTGTTCATTTACTCAAAGTGGCCGTGGGTTTACTTAGGGTTTTGGTGAAAGTTTTGCATGTTTCATATGATGTTTGGTTAAGTGAAATCATGCATTTTATGATGTGAATAATGAAATTTTTGATTGAAAGCATGAAACAAAAATGATGGCATGTTTTTCACTAATCAGGCCGTGGGTTTAAGTGTTTAAAAAACCCTAAGAATTTAGTTGAAAAGTACAAGGAAATGGGCTTGAAAAAGTGTTAGAAAAATGGCATTTAATAGCCTAACAAGTAGTAGAAAAGTTTGAGAAACTTTGGTTCGGTTTGGTGGTGAAAACCGAAACCAAAACTAAGGGCAAAATTGTGAAAAAAATTTGTAATGTGGTTAAAAATGTGAAATTGGAATTTGTGAGCTTTTATGTAAAAGTTTGGAAAACTTTTACATAAAATAGGCTTGTGGTATAGTACGTGGCAAGTACATATGGTTCGAGGCGTACCTAACGCCGGAAGCCTTAAAATTACGCCGAAATGCTGCCGAAATTTCGAAAACGGCTTTCGGGGTAAAATAGGAATTAAAAATAAAAGTTTAGGGTCGGGTCGGAAACCCGAGTCCCTAACGGAGAATTGAATAGGGAAAACCAAAGGGGTGGTTCGTGAATAGTAGACTGTCCCCTAAAAATGTAAAATGAGAGTGAAACGGAAAAACCGACCCCGAGGGGGGGGCGTTTTTGGAAATGAAATAAAGGTCCGAGTCGGGTACGGAAAATCCGAGCCTCGGAGACCTAGGTCGGGAAAGTCTAGATGAACGTTTTAAATACTAGTAAAACGTCCATTTGAGACTCCGAAGCGATAGAAAATCACTAAACCGACGTAAGGGTCGGAATAGTGCTTCCCGAGGGTCGGGAAAGTGAAAAGTGGAAATATAATAGAAACGAACCCGGTAATGATTAAAAAAGAGTCAGAAAAGTTCCTGAGGGCCAAAAATGCAGTCTGGATCAATAAAATTCCGTCAGGGGCAAAACTGCAATTTTGCCAAAATATAGGGGCAAAATCGTAATTTTGCAAAAGTTGGGGAAAATTGGGGAAATGATAAATAAAGCCCAAAAAGTTGTAAATAGGTTCTATTTAAGCTTTTTAATGAAAAATAAAAGCTATAAATGAAAATGAAATTAACAGACAAAGTTTGTCTATAGGATCCAAAAATCGACCTACAAGGAGGGCGATCAAAGATCCTAGAGAGAAGAAGAGAAGAGATTGATAAGGTAAGTACAGACATTTAATTGTCTACTCACGAATGGACTTACCATAAAGTTGTGATATATATATATATACACATTTAAGCTATTCAGTTTGTGACATGATACTAACATGTTCACGAGAATAGTAAGCAGAATTAGAAAAAGAAAAGAGAAATAATTTAAGTCAAATAATAAGACTTAAAAGTTAAGGTTGGCGTACTGGTCTCCCCAGTTGTGAGGTTCCCAGATAGCCTCCACCCCAGAAGTGTGGCGCTGCCTCGTTAATAATGAGGTAGTTTATGGCTTAACTTCCTGCCTCCACCCCAGAAGTGTGGCGCTGCCTCGTTAATAATGAGGTAGTTTATGGCATGACTTACTACCTATAAGGTCAGTAGTCCAGAGATGACCTTAGGGTTGATCGGTGGGTCGCTCCCCTGATCCTCTATTGGCCTGCGCGCACTAGGTACGTCCAACCACGGGCCCACAAGTGAAAGATAAAGCAGATGAAGTAAAGCAAAGAAAAGAAAGAAATAGAATAGAAAGAACAAGCAGTATAGGACTAAAGAAAATAATTGGTCCTAAGTTGACTAACCCTAGAGTGGTGTATTCAGCTTATTTACTTGTATGTATGTTTGTACTTACTGAGCTTTAGCTCATTAGTCTATTCGTGCTGTAGGTAATAAAGGAAAGCAACCGACAAGATGAAACAAGAGTAGCGGGCTGGCAGGCAGATCCCAGCGATGTCATGGACGGGTTATGATTCCGTTTCGCAGAATTCCGCTGTACTCAAGGTGTAAAAGAAAGAAAGTGTAATAGTGAGATATATGTATAAAGCCAAGACAAGAGTGTAGTATGTAAAGTAGTGAAACAAGCTTAAAAGTATGTTTCTATTTTTACGTACTTTAAAGTAACAAGACTCCAAAAATATATTTTGGAAAAACAAAAAGTATTAAGTAGTACGTATATATTTATGTATACACAATTTTCAAGAATCAGTAGTTTCATCCAGTCCAGTTTAAAAAGAAAGAAAAAAAAATATTCCTAGTTTTTCAAGAACAAATCTTTTAAATCCCAAGGAGAAGAAAGTTATAGAGACAAGCAAGCTAAGTAAGACTAAGCAAAGAATAAAGAAAGCAAGCAAGATAAGGTGGACGACCTAAGCTAGAGGGGTCGCCCACATGCAGACAGGTAAATGTCTGAACTTACCTTATCAGTCTCTTCTCTTTTTCTCTCGTGGATCTTTGATCGCCCTCCTTGTAGGTCTATTTTTGGATCCTACAGACAAAACTTTGTCTGTTAATTTCATTTCCATTTATAGCTTTTATTTTTCATTTAAAAGCTTAAATAAAACCTGTTTATAACTTTTTAGGCTTTATTTATCATTTTCCCCATTTTTCTCAACTTTTGAAAAATTATGATTTTGCCCCTGTATTTTGGCAAAATTACGATTTTGCCCCTGACGGAAATTTTCCCGATCCAGACTGCATTTTTGGCTCTCAGGAACTCTTCTGACTCTTTTCTAATCATTACCGGGTTCATTTCTATTTTATTTTCACTTTTCACTTTCCCGACCCTCGGGAAGCACTATTCCGACCCTTACGTCAGTTTAGTGATTTTCTATCGTTTCGGAGCCTCAAATTGACGTTTCACTAGTATTTAAAACATTCATCTAGACATTCCCGATCTAGGTCTCTGAGGCTCGGATTTCTGTTCCCGACTCGGACCTTTATTTCGTTTCCAAAAATGGTCCCCCCTCGGGGTCGGTTTTTCAATTTCACTCGTGTTTTACATTTTTAGGGGACGGGTTACTATTTACGAACCACCCCTTAGGTGTAATGACCGCCATTTTCATGGCACCTACTTACCATGTAATAAGTCATTAAGGAATAAAATGGACATAATTTAATGTCCTTTAGCAAATTTAAGAAACATGGTCAAGTACACGACCGTGTAAGAGGCTGTGTACCGCTCAGATAGATGAATGTGTTTCAAAGACATGGCCGTGTTGAGTAGTCTCAACTAGTACACGCCCGTGTTCGAAATGTACATGCCCGTGTTGCGTTGCACACGCACGTGTAAGAGTCCGTGTAGAAGGCTATGTAATGAGCCGAGAGCCACTGTAATGACTCTCATGAATTATGAAACTTAATTACTATGTAATGATGTAATTAAGTTAATAAGCACAGTGTGCTTTTCAGTTGAATGAATTAAACAGGAATAGTAACGTTTAATTACTATTCATGCAGTGAAAGGGGTAATCGACAGTGAAATCGGTCCACCCTATTATGTGAGTATACGTTGAGACACGCAATATCAAGAAACCGGTCTAGACGACCATTTCATGATACAGAACTGATGAGCTAGTCATCAGTACGCTCAGACTGGTCATCTGAGCGCAGCAGTGATAATTGCCCTAATAGATGTACAGTATGGAGAAAAGTGGTCTAGATGACCTCTTCTCGCCCAGAGACTGACAAAATCGGAGTCAGAACGCTCAGATTAGTCAGTCAGATAGTGAATAGTGATTAGTGAACAGTGTGATACGCAGTGTCAGGTTAGTGGCCAAGACGGCCTTAATCTGACATAAAACTGATATATTAATAGTCAGCAAGCTCAATCTGGTCAATTGAGCACAAAATGTAGATTTTGTTTAAAATATACGCAGTATCGGGATGAGGGTCAAGACGACCTTTTCTCACCCCGAAACTGATATATTTAGACTCAGGACGCCTAAATTAGTCAATCGGGCACCTGACACGTTTTTCGAGACGGGATCATACAGATCCCGAAAACTGGTCTAGAAGACCTCAGATGGATGTAAAACTGATAAATTTGAAATCAGCACGTCCAAATTAGTCAAGGGAGACTGTGTTTGAAATTTCACGCGAAAATGCCTCGTTATGCGTGCATAGTGTCAACACAGTGTAGGCCTAACCACAGTATCAAGAAATTGGTCAAGATGACTTTTTCTTGATATAAAACTGATATATTTGGGTTCAGCATGCCTAAATTAGTCAGTATAGCCTATCTTAAAATTTTTCAAAAAATTAGTATAAAGGGGTCGAAATTTTTAGATTTTGTAAAAAGGGCCCCCATTATTTTTTTTTTCCTATCTTTTTCTCCCCACACCACCCGTAGGTGAACAGTAACCATCAGTCGAATCCGACCTCCGTTTTCGACACCGCCGGCACCATTGGAAAGCTCTCGACGAGCTGATTCCAACGGTGGGCCGAGTCGACCGAACCGACGCCGGAGCACGCCGCACGCGCCGCCCAAAGCCGCCGGTGGCCGAATTTTTCAAACCGCCGTATCTTCGCCGTCCGACCTCCAAATGCCACGATTCCGGTCCCAATGGATTCGTGGTGAAGAGTAGAACAAAACCCAGGCTTCATTTCACGTCAACAGCCGCCGGATTGCGCCGCCCAAGGTTCACCGTCGCCGTCGCCGCCGTCGGATCTCACTATTCCGGTGGAGTTGAGTTGCAAGGTGGGTATCAAAATGCTCAGAACAACACGTAGATCAAAAACCCCAAATCAATTTTGGGCAACAACGCTGGAAAATGAAGATCCAACACCGCCGCCGTCGCCGACTTTTCGAGGGTCGATTTCCGGTGATAGGAGCCTCGATTGGTGAAATTGACACCACCAATGGGTCCCTCTCGTCGAGCTCTTCAAGATGGTGGTCGCCACTCCATTTGCCGCCGTGGTCAACGCCGGTAAACGGCGGTCAACACTGGTCAACGGCGACCGGAGACCGAAAATTGAAGAATGGCCCGTTGGCCTATTTTTGACGTTCCGGACACATCCGCGGCATCGGAATTGCAAACCGAAGTTTCAAAAGTGAAGAACGACGATTCAAAGATTGTGCGGTCGAGACCGAACGGTTCGTTCGACCGCCGACGGGAACAATTTTGGTAGTGGTTTTGATCCCTTGATTCCTCAATTTATTATTGGAAATATTTATGTATGAATTATGGTTTACTGACTTGAGGAATTGTAAGAAAAAGGGATGAAATGTTGAAAAAGAGAATGTGAGAAAATGTGAATATTTTTACGTAAAAAGCAGAGCTTTTACGTAAAAATTAGGCCTCTGGTTTAGTACGTGGCAGGTTAGAATAGGTTAGATGGTTTTGAGGCGTTTCCTAAACACCAGAAACCCAAAAATTAAGCGGAAATGCTGCCGAAATTTCTAAAACGGCACAAAGGGATATTTTAGGAAACGAGGGATGAAAATGTGATCGGGATGGAAACCCGAGCCCTCTCGATGACCTAGGTCCGGGAAAGAAGGACGGACGTTGTGAGGATTAGTGAACCGTCTCATTAGAAATTTCATAATGTAAGAAAACGACCCCTATGTCAGAATAGTACCACCCGAGGGACGGGTGCGATCGAAGTATAAAATTTGGGGCGATTACATCGGTAACGGTAACCCGACAGGCTAAATGGTCATACGGGAGGTATTCAGTCAGTTGACTGGTCGGTTAGCCAGTCAAGGACCAAGTTAGAATGGGATAGTGGGAGACAGTGATTAATTTGTCAAGTAGACAAATTAATCAAGCACGATTAAAAAATTAGATATCAAATTTCCCAAAGTAGAGCAGTTGGGTACCGATAGGCATCGGTACCACACAACGATAAGTTTATTAGTTCCTAACGATAGAGTGACCTAAGAGCGACGTGAATTAATTTATTGAGCAAATAAATTAATTAACCACGATTAGAAAATCAAATTCTTAAGAAGAGGGCAATTAGTGCCGATAAGGATTGGTACCCCATAACGAGAATTTTTATTAGTCACTAATGACCACGGTGACCTAAGAGTGAATGTTAATGTAATGCATTATGATTACAGGGAGGTACCTGTATTGTGACGAAGGCGAGAGTATAAACTGTCTGTTGACAGGTAAGTACAACTCCGCCTATAGCATGGATAAAATGAATTTAAAATGATGCTTTTCCAGTATTTTAAGTATGTATCTTGCACACGATGCTGCACAGCATACATAAGAGCATATAGTTTCACAATCGAGTAAATTGATGAAAGAACAAGATAGAAGCCATAGATCCCTACCACGTAGGATTGGGGACAGCTTAGAGAAGCGTATGGCTAGAACAGTTAAACAAGATGGAAATAAATAGGTGTGTCCTACCGGCTCCTTCAGTCAAAGGGGTTTCCAGTTAAAGAAAGTTAAGGCCAAAAGTTGAGCATCAGTTAATGGCTCTTCGGCATTAGTTGACCTCGGGAGTTACCGTTGGTCTGCGCGTACATGGTACTGACACGTGGGCCCTAAATAGACAAGAAAAGAAAAGAGAAGTTTGAAGCATAAATGAACATAACCGGACCATGCATTAGTTATAGTTCGCTATGCTTTCTTTTTTAGTAGAGTGCATACAGTACACGATGCTTCTGTCATGCATAAAGTATGTGAAGTTTTATATTCACTGTTATGACATGTTATGTGATGACATGATATGTGAGCTGATATGTGATATGCTTATATGGTATGTGATTTATTAAGTGATATATGTCATGCCTATGATTTTACGTATGTGCTATGTTTTAAACATGTTTTGCGGTTAACATGTTGTACTTACTGGGCGTAAAGCTCACGGAGTGTGTTCATGCTGTAGGTAAGCATCCTATAGCGTAAACATCAAGGGACGATGATGGTGGCGGAGGTAGATGTGAGGATGAGATTATGGATACACCGCAAGTATTCTTCCGCATAGTATGAGTAAATAATATTTTGAATGGTGACAGTTAAATAGTATTTTGAATAGTAAAGGTTAAACGGTATTTTAGAACAGTAAACAGTATATGTATGAGTAGTATATTTAAATAGTATCTGGTGAATAGTAATCAGATAAACAAGTATATAATTGTGTATGTATAATTTAAATCCTTATGTTTTTCAAATTCCGCATTTTAATAGTATACGTACGTGAATAGTAAATACGTACGCGTATATATAAAAAAAAAATCCCTCTAAATTTATGGTATTAAATTCAGCAAGTTTAAGTATCGATTTTAAAGAGAAAGTATAAGTAAAAGCTAAAGAAGCAAGTTAAGTAATAGAGTTTTTAGTGACGGTTCGGGCCGCTGAGGGCACGGGGCGTCACAATTGGTATCAGAGCGGTTTCCTGCCATCCTACCTCACATCGCCACATGCCTGCCTCATCTGTCCAAGTAAGTTAGTTTTATTTTTTTTAGTCAGTAAATGTTTATCTATTGAAGATAACATTTTATAGTAATGAAACGACGAAATCTATGATGGCGAGGATAAGATGAAAAGATGCTGAGATCATTATACGAAAAATTACGACTGTGCAGTGCTAGAGAACTGCTCAGAGAAAGAACATGGATTGCTGCCCGAGTTGTACCAATCTTCAGGGCTAGTTGTCCACTAAGTTTCGAGTGGCAAACAATACTCCTGCACTCTATGAGAATGTCAGGACTGGTTTCATGTTATCAAAGTGATTCCCCAATTGTACGCCATTGATCAGGATAACTGAGTCCTGTTGGCTGTTGATATCTCTCAGGAAGATACTCTCGTGTGTATCGGGATCCTTATGACCAGGATGAGCTCTTAACTGTGTCGAGTTTCGCCATACCACGATCGAGCCAGTCTCTGAGAGCAGTCCAGCATCAGCCCCAGTTTTTCTCTATGGGCAAGCAGGGAGTGAAACCGCTTAGGTTCTCTAGAGTTATGGATATACGAGAATTTGTTCATCGGACTGAAAGACTGCAGCTGATGTCCGGCGATACAGTTCTAACGTATGTTGTTCGCTACAAGGAACCGATATGGACTTCCACAATACATGCCAAGACAAAAGTGGATCAAGGCAGGAGAAGACCCAAAGAGAGAAAGAGACCTTGCCAAACAGAATTAGAAGAGCGATCAAGCAGGACTAGCAAGCCTTATCAAGGAGATAGTGAACGCCGAGAGAAAAGTGCTCAACCCCGGGAAACCTACACAAGCCCAAGGCATTATAGCAGCTGCCATTACGGAGGGTGACCCGGTACAACCAGCACCCCAACTGGCCGATGAAAAGTTCATGGCCGAGCACCAGCTATAAGTACACAAGGGCAATAAGGAGCCAATAAAGAACCCCGAACCAGCCCGTATGCCTCCCGAACACCCCATGAAAGAGGAAGATAATGAGACTCTTTTCGGCGTCCATCCCGACGATGAGGGAGAGGAGATCCCCAACTGCTTTAGTAATGACGAATAGATGGGGATGTACGAACCCCCAGTCATCATAGCCAGCGATGACGAGGTCAGTTTCGACTAAGAAGAAGAGAACCCAGAGGAGTACTCACTCAGTGATAGTGACGATGAGGAGATGTCTGATACTGAATCAGAATTGTCCTTCCAATAGTAGTAACCCTTCTGCGAGAATGTTAGTTATGAAAATATATAGAGGGAAGCAGTAGCTCTCCCCCGTCAGTTGAAGCATAATGTACTTGTTGGGATCGTATAGGGGAAGTGTGTGTCACTCTCACTGAACTAGAATCTTGAATATATGTATATATATTATGTGAAATATATTATGAGATAAGCAGTAAAGCTTTGCCCCAGGGGCCAGATATAAATTTTTCCACAGTGTGAGTATGATATGACTGAAAGTGCAGGACGAATCCTAGCACTCAGACAATGTCCCAATACAATGCGGTAATTGTATTGAACATCACAGTATGAGAGAAAGAAAGATGGATATAGTGTGTATATTTATATCCATAATGTTTAAGTAAGATTGTTAAGTAAGAAAGAAAATGATATGTGATACGAGTCCCAAGTATAGAATTTAAGATACATATTTTCCTTTCCCGCTATACGATAGGGTTACATAGGAAAACATGGTAAGAACGAGAGCTTAGTTAAACCCAGCATCCCGAGAGGATGAGTTGATAACACAGATCGCAGCCATGCGAGAGATGATAGAGAACCAGCAACGGAGCTAAACCAGCTTAGAGAACAGCTGGGCCAGCAACCCCAGGCACCACAGTCAATAAAGATGCTAGCACAGGAGGCTCTAGCAGCCCTAGAAACTCTAAGGGAACAAGCAGCTCCTCCAGGCCAGGAGGCACTAGCGCCTATAGTAATGGCTACTCTCATAGCAGCAATTGTTTTTTTTTTGCCAATTCCTAGGGAAGGCGACTTGTATGAGAGATTCCGACGCATGAAAACGTTAGAATTCTTAAGAATCACCAACCTTATAGAGGCCGATGATTGGCTAACGGATATCCAAGTAATCTTGGATTTTATAGGGTTAACAGATAGAGAGAGAAAGTGATGTACGCATCCTTCACCCTGCGCAATGAGGCGCGTTAGTGGTGGAAGATGGTAACCATTAGGAGGAACATCAGAGAGATGAGCTGGAGTGATTTCATTGAGGAATTCAAGGAGATGTACTTCAACGAGGAAGCACAAGTAGCGCAGTAAGACGAGTTCGACAACCTGCAGCAAGGTAGTATGACTATTATGGAGGCAGTCAAGAAGTTTGAGCAGTTGGCTCAACTTTATCCAGATTTGGTACCGACTAAAAGGAGAGAGTCAGACGAATGCTGAAGATGTTCAGAACAGAAATCACAGTTTAGGTCTGTAGCGGAAGCCACGGACCAGCGACACTAGCAGAATGTGTCAACAAGGCTATCTGAGTCGAGTACTGGCCGGCTCATGATAAGGAGCGAAAGGCACAGAATTTTAAGGCACGAAAGGAGGAGAAAACGCAAGCCAAGTAGGCTCAGGAGAAGCAGAACCCTGAGTCACAATACAGAGGGCAGAATGTCGGAACCGGCCAGAATAGTAGGCATTCCCATAACAACAACAAGAGAAAAGGGGAATTAAGGCAATCAAGATTCACAGAAGACTCCCCAGAAGAGAGACGACCAGGAACGAATGACAGCCAATACCCGACATGTAGGAAAATAAATCGGTAAAAACGTATCAGAGTGGCGCAGCGGAACAATAAAAATTTTTAGATCGTTAAATATCTCATGATGCCATATACAATAAACCAACAACAATTAAAACTCATACCTCAAGGATGCCAATCTTGCAGGAGGAGAATGACCGGAGGCTTCAACCAACTAGCCTTCTCTATTATTCTCCAATTCCCGAATGGCTGAGTGTGTGGGCACTCTGAACCTCAATCGGTATGCTAGCACTGTTAGTCTTCTTCCGACCACCCAGATCTCTAAAGAACTTTATTGTCACGATGAGCTGTGCAACAATAAGCCTGCTCACCTGAGAGTCTGTGGTCTAAGAAAACTGGAGTGGCAGGACCTCTATTTATAGACCTGCATGAGGTGATTCTCTGAATTTGAATTGGACTAGGAAAAGATTTTCTCCCTTATCCATAACCAAAAAATCTGAATTTTCCAAGGGAGAATCTCCACAATAAAATTCGGTTTTCTTAGGATAAATCCAATCCAAATCTAAACAATATTTTAACTAGAATTTTATCTCCCTTTTTCAACCAAAAAATCTGAAATTTCTAGGAGAAAATCTTCTCCAAATTTTTGGCCACTTTTAGGATAAGGAAGAATCAAAATTCCACTAGGATTTTCAAGCTTGAATCTTATCTCAACCTTATCCAAAAATAACCGAATTTCCTAGGAGAGATTCTCCAAATTTTCGGCCACTTTTCAGGGAAGGAGAGAATCCAAATTCAACTAGGATTGAAGCTTGAATTTTCCCTTGAATCTTATCCACAAAATCTGACTTTTTCATTGAGGATTATCCTCAAAATTTTCGTCCACTTTTGTTGGGATTTAGATTCAAAATTCAAGTAGGATTCTAACAAGATTATCCTCTCCAAATCCAACTCAAATTCGAATTTCAAATTCAAATTTCAAATTCAAATTTCAAATTTCAAATTTCAAAATTCAAAATTCAAAATTCAAAATTCAAATTTTAAATTCCACAAAACGGTTGTGTTTCATATTCTTGTTCTCATGGATAATTTTCTACAACTCCAATCCAATCTCAAATAAAATCATGGCAACTTTATTTGGAGTTCGAATAATTGTGTACTCTATTATCCAAAACAAAATCTGAATCCAGCCGGAGAGAATCTTGTCTACCATCCTAATCCTATGTCATCACCATCCATGCATAATAAACTAGCCAATAGCATACACAAATCAATTTGCCAAACGTTAAGGAATTATGTGGAGCTAGTAGAGGGACTGATTGGACATATATAATCGGGCTCCCGTGATTCCATATGATCATCATTCTTTACCGAACAACTCAATCATATGATCACTAGTTTCAGAGTCACACCACTATAAACCTGAAACTGAACTTCCAATTATATACCGTATTACGTAAGCCTGTGACGAGCTACTATCCAATGACCTTGTCATATATGCAAAACCCTCATATGATATCCATGATCAGCCTTAGGTCAAAGTCCGTTTAATCCTACTGATCAGGCTATCTTAAAGTTCCATTATACTACCGAATCAAGAAAATGATTATTCACCATATGTGAATAAGAAGTCATCCGCCCAGCAGACGACCCAAGGCCTTGTCCATTTTCACATTCAGTATAACGCCTTTAAGAGGATACCTTTAACTCCTCAGAGCTATGATTCCGATATCTACAAACAAACCCTTCATCGTATACAAGTCATGCACCCAACGAACCGGTCTATAAGCTTACTACCTCTGAGACGCTTTAGCCATTGGAACATCAAAGTACACAAGTCATATACATGAAGAAGTTCATTTGCTCAGGATTAAGGTTATTGCACAATGAACGTCAAAAGCAGATTGATCCACTCATAGCGGACTACGTAGATCAATCACGCTTTAGTCCCGGCCTAATATGTCACCACCAAGCAACATATCCATGTCTCTACTTGGGAGTCCAGCTCCAGACAGTCAAGACAAACCGTCCCCTCTAAGGCTTTAGACTACATAATAGTCTTTACATGAGTTAGATGCTCGGTCTAACCCCATAGACTACAGACCATAGTTTAGACTGCTAACTTTAGAACATTGTCTTCTCGCATACAAAAGTCCATTGCATGCAACGTTCTAACAGTTTTAACACAAGCAGTCAGTGAGCCATATTTGCTTACATTTACTTTAACATGTAAATAAGACGAGGACAGATAGCAATGTAATGAATAACCTCTATGTATAATTTTATTATTCAGTTCAAAATAAATACATCAAAATGTCTCTAATACTTAGGGCATTTCCTTACAATCTCCCACTTGCCCTAAGCCAGCAGATGTGCCATGTTATGCATCCCCATCGCCTCTACATGCCTCTCAAAGCTTCTAGCCACCAAAGTCTTAGTAAAGGGATCAGCGATGTTGTCCTCGGACGCGATCTTACATACATCCACTTGTCCTGTCTCCACATGCCCTCTAATAATATGATATCTCCGATCGATGTGCCTGGTCCTCTTGTGGTGCCGAGATTCCCTTGTGTTGGCAATAGCCCCTGTATTATCACAGTAAAGTGTGATAGGCTTGTCAACACCCGGAATGACCTCAAGGTCTCTAAAGAACTTGCGGAGCCAAACCGCTTCTTTAGATGCCTCAGCCGCAGCCACATACTCAGCCTCCATAGTAGAGTCAGCTGTGCAGCCCTGCTTCACGCTCCTTCACACAATGGCGCCTCCTCCGAGTAAAAACATTGATCCAGATGTCGATTTCCTCGAATCCTTACAAGTCTGGAAGTCTGAGTCCGTGTATCCTACGGGTGTTAGGTCCCCTCCAGAATACACCAGCATATAATCCCTCGTTCTCTTAAGATACTTGAGTATATGCTTTACTACTTACCAGTGCTTGGTTCTAGGATTCGCTTGATATCGACTCACCATACCTACTGCAAAACATATGTCCGGGCGAGTGCAAAGCATAGCGTACATAAGGCTACCCACAGCGGATGCATAAGGGACCTTACTCATACGCTCTCTTTCTCCGATGTCTTGGGACAGTCATCCAATGAAAGAGTTAGACCGGCAATAGAAGGTTGTGAGCCTTTCTTTGCCTCTAGCATTGCATATTTGTCAATTATTTTATCTATGTATGAAGCTTGGGATAACGCTATCATTTTGTTCTTTCGATCTCTGAAGAGACGAATGCCTAGAACATAATTAGCTTCTCCCAAGTCCTTCATGTCAAACTGTTGGTGTAACCAAAGCTTGACCGATGATAAGTTCCCAACATCATTCCCAATGAGTAGTATATCATCGACATAGAGTATCAGAAAGACCACTTTTCCATCCTTAATACGTTTATAAACACAAGGTTCATCAACGTTCTGCTCAAAACCAAATGTCTTAATCGCTTGATCAAACCTCTGGTTCCATGAGCGGGATGCCTGCTTTAATCCATAAATGGATCTAAGCAACTTGCAGACTTTCCTTTCTTGGCCTTTCGCTACGAACCCTTCGGGATGTATCATATAGATACACTCTTCAAGATGGCCATTCAAGAATGCCGTCTTGACATCCATTTGCCAGATCTCGTAATTGAGAGCCGCAGCAATGGACAGAAGAATACGGATAGACTTCAGCATAGCAACAGGCGAAAAGGTTTCCTCGTAATCGATTCCAGCCTTTTGCGTGTATCCCTTTGCAACCAGTCTAGCTTTGAAAGTTTCCACTCTCCCTTCCGCATCCTTCTTTCTTTTGTAGACCCATTTGCATCCAATGGGTTTTATCCCATCCGGCAAATCTACAAGTTCCCAAACAGAGTTGGATTTCATAGAATCCATCTCACTGTTCATAGCCTGTTTCCAAGATTTAGAATCAACATCCTTTATAGCTTCATCATATGTGACCGGATCTTCCTCATGCTCATGAGCCTCGGCCTGGTATACCTCAGCATCATACATAAAGAAATTAGGTTTCTTTGAAACCCTCCCACTACGACGAGGCACCCTAAATTGTTGATCGTCTGCAGGTCTTTCACTGGAACTCGGACTTGCGTCCAAGACCGAAATCTGTGGAGCAGTTCTTTCACCCGATAACTTCTCTAGCACCACTTTGCTTCGAGGCTTAAAGTCATTCATGTGACTTTCCTCCAAGAATGTCGCATGGGTTGAGACAATGGCTTTTTGTTCCTTCGGGTTATAGAACAGACCTCCTTTAGTTCCTTTTGGATACCCTACGAACATGCACAATTCTGATCTAGGTTCCAACTTCTTCGCATCCCCATCCAGTACATGTGCCGGGCAGCCCCATATTCTCATATGTCCAAGGGAGGGCTTCTTGCCACGCCACAATTCATACGGAGTTCTAGGAATTGATTTGCTCGGAACTTGGTTCAGAATATAGCATGCCGTTTGTAAAGCATATCCCCAAAATGATAATGGCAGCGTTGAATAACTCATCATGGACCGTACCATATCCAATAAGGTCCTGTTTCTCCTTTCAGCTACACCATTCTATTGTGGAGTACCAGGTGCAGTCAATTGGGATAATATCCCGTTCTCTACAAGATGTCCTAGAAATTCATCGGAGAGATATTCGCCACCTCGATCAGATCGAAGTGTCTTTATGGATTTATCCAATTGCTTTTCCACTTCCGCACGATACTCTTTGAACTTGTCAAAGGTTTCGCTCTTGCGGTGCATCAGATACACATATCCATACCTCGAGTAATCATCTATAAAAGAGACATAATACTCGAACCCTCCTCGTGCTGTGATGTTCATGGGCCCACATACGTCAGTGTGCACAATTTCTAAGAGCTCCTGAGCCCTTGTACCCTTAGCTCCAAAAGACCTCTTAGTCATCTTACCCTCTAGACAAGACTCACATTGGAGAAGTCGTACCTCCTCCAGAGATTCCAGAGGACCGTCTTTCACCAATCTTTGAATCCTATCCTGATTAATATGACCAAGTCTTAAATGCCAAAGATACGCCTTGTTAGAGTGAGAAACTTTCAACCTTTTAGAGTTATCAATTAATTCAGTGTCAAGCAGTGAGTACATCTTTGGTCTGATCAAATATAGGTTTCCATCCATCCATCCAGAACAGATAAAAGACTTATTTCTACGAATATCAACTCTTTTATTAAAAGAAACTGAATAAGAATCCTTTATTAAACAAGCTACCGATATAAGGTTCCTCCTAAAATTAGGAACATAAAAACAGTCTTTCAATAAAATAAACCTAAATTGATCAAAATAAAGGTGAACATCTCCCACTGCTTCAGCCACCACAAAGCTACCATCTCTAGTCCGCAACGAGAGGCTCCTATCATGTAGACTTCTCGTTTCCATGAACCCCTGCATAGAAACACAAACATGATTAGTGGCGCCCGAATCAATGACCCAAGTGTCTTTCGATTCTTCCACCAAACACGCTTCTAAGTGTGGGGGCCCGCCCCTCGTAGAGATCATACAATACTATTACAGTTGAGCTTTATCGCTAACTGCGATAGATTGTACTCTCATGGGTCGCCGGCTTATCTCTCTCTCTTTTTAAATCATGTCGTTTTCGGGGAATTTTTTTTTTTTTTAAACATCATGTAAAATCTTTTTCCACTATTTACTTTGTTGATAAGTACAAAGTAATATAAATAATACAGTACTTTTGTAAAATATATATATAATTACAAAAGAACTGTTTCCGCTTTTTTTTTTTCTTCACTTTAACGCTCAGCGGGAAGACTCTGGCAGTACCATATCCCTCGCCTAGTTATCCCATTTGACATGTGCCATCCCGTCCGCATCTAGTCAAACAAGCTACTGAGCTGGTCGCTTACCTGCAACATTAGCAAAAATGGTGAGCTACAGGCTCAGTAAGTTCAAACATGCAAGAAATAAAATTTCTATGAATAGTACCGTTGACCACTATTCATTTATGAATAGTAAGTTTGACCACAACACTGTATCATACTAGTACATCTACCGCGATGTTAGTGCTCTCACTAAACTGTCTTATGCTCAATTATGGCACAGTTTCAGTTTTAGGTAATTATCTTTGATTACGTTCTGGTTTTGAGCTCAGGTTGGCGGTACCATTTAAGTGCGCATGACTAGGAGCGGTACATTAGTGCTGACCTCCACAGCCTTAATCTCATAGCTCCGAAGGTAAAATAGTACATAACTGGGAGCGATACATCAGTGCTGACCTCCACAGCCTTATCTCATAGCCCCGAAGGCAAAAGTAGTACCTCCCTGTACGGAAGGCTGGTACGCCAGAAAGTGGTTTCATTACCGACTTTTTAACATTCTAACCCGGTGACTTCACATTGTCCCGTGGTTAGGAATGGTTTACATTTTAATTTTAGGTGAGTGAGTTTCATTAACCTTGCTCTAGTGCCCGAAGCACAAATAACCATGTGTCCCATTCTTATAGTGCCTGAAGCACATTACGTCTCTCTCTCTACTCTATAATAGTGCCCGTAGCACATATGTACCTAACTTATAGTTAGTACATTAAAGTTAGCACAATATTGCTATATGTTGCAGACAGGTAAATGTCTGAACTTACCTTATCAGACTGTTCCCTTTCTCTCTCTTGGATCTTGAATCGCCTTCCTTGTAGGCCGATTTTGGGATTCTACAGACAAAACTATGTCTGTTAATTTCTTTCCCCTTTATAGCTTTTATTTTTCATTAAAAAGCTTAAATAAAACCTATTTATAACTTTTTACGTTTTATTTATTATTTTCACCATTTTCCCCTAACTTTTGCAAAATTACGATTTTGCCCTAATATTTTGGCAAAATTACAGTTTTGCCCCTGACGGAATTTTATTGATCCAGACTGCATTTTTGGCTCTCAGGAACTTTTCTGACTCTTTTCTAATCATTACCGGGTTCGTTTCTATTTTATTTCCACTTTTTGCTTTCCCGGCCCTCGGGAAGCACTATTCCGACCCTTACGTCGGTTTAGCGATTTTCTATCATTTCGGAGCCTCAAATGGACGTTTCACTGGTATTTAAAACGTTCATCTAGACTTTCCCGACCTAGATCTCCGAGGCTCGGGTTTTCCGTTCCCGACTCGGACCTTTATTTCATTTCCAAAAACGCCCCCCTTCGGGGTCGGTTTTTCAATTTTGCTCGCGTTTTTCATTTTCAAGGGGACGGGTTACTATTCACGACCCACCCCTTAAAATTTTTTTTTCTTATTCAATTTTTTCCGTTAGGGACTCGGGATTCCGTCCCGGCCCTAACTTTTATTTTAAATTCCTATTTTACCCCGAATGCCGTTTTTGAAATTTCGGCAGCATTTCGGCGTAATTTTAAGGCTTCCGGCGTTAGGTACGCCTCGAACCGTATGTACCTGCCACGTACTATATCACAAGCCTATTTTATGTAAAAGTTTTCCAAACTTTTACATAAAAACCCACAAAATTCCAATTCCACATTATCACCCACATAACAAAATTTTTTCACAATTTTACCCTTAATTTGGTTTCGGTTTTCACAACCAAACCGAACCAAATTTTGTCAAACTTTCACCACACTTTAGGCCATTCAAATGTCACGTTTTTAACACATTTTCAAGCCCATTTTCTTGGCATTTTCAACCAATTTCTTAGGGTTTTTACCCTTATACAACCCACGGCCATTTAATGAAACACATGCCAAACATTTTTGTTTCATTCTTTCAATCACATTGCCACCATTTACAAATTAAATTGCATGATTTAAATTAACCAAACATCACATAAAAGCATGCAACTCTTTCTTCCAAACCCTTAGGAAACTCACGGCCACATTATGTAATTCATACCAAAAATTTTTTTCAAGCTTTTCATAATGAAATACAAGCTTTATCCTTCACAAAAATTAAACTTGGAAGCAAGTTAGAAATTAAACCACAAACTTTTCTCATTGGTTACTCAAGGTAACCCACGGATTTTCCCTTGAAAAACCAACAAAATTTCGGTTTTTCTTTACACAATTTGCATGGTTTTCTTCCTTATTACATCCTTAACAAAACCCAATATCAATTCAATGGAAAACAACCAAAAATTTTCCATCTTTTCCTCACTATTCACCCACGGATTTTAAGAAGAAAACCCATGAAAAATTAAGTGAAAAAGGGAGTTACCTTGGTCTAATGCTTCCTTTGTCTTCAAGGAACACTTTGACACTCTTTTTTGCGAAGAAAATTTGAAGAAAATCTTGGTTTCCCTTGGGTGGCTCATGTACACCGTGGAAGAAAAAAAACTTAGCAAATTTTTCTTTGTTTTTGGCTTTCAAATGTTTCGGCCATTTGTTCCCAAGTTTTGCCGACTTATGCATGAAAGAAAGCCAATTAATTTGGCTCTAAACCAATGAAATTTTGACACCTTTCATGCCTAATTCTTTCTCCATTTTTCAAAAATTAAAAATGGTAATTTTTGGCCAAATCTTGGCCTTTAGATCAAAAGCTAAATGAATCATGGCCTTTCATTCCACCAACCACCATATTTCCTTCATTTATAATTCTTGATTTATGATGTCATAATTACAAAAGTGAAAGTTGACTTGACTTTCACTATTCACATTAATTCGACTACTTTTTGACTGATGCCGGTTCGAGCCGAAATTTTCCTGAAATCGTCCCGGCGTGTTCCTGAGGTCTCCTGTGCAGTCGGATCAATTTAAACTGCTTCCGTTTGATCAAAATCAATCCCGGAAGTTTACCGTCTTTTATTGCTCCGGTTAGGGTTTTGAATGCCGGTTTTGCACCGTTTCACCCGTTTCAACTCAGTGAATTTTTCCAACACTGAATTCTTACTCGTCGGTATTGTTAGAACATTTTCACATATTCTAAACAATATAAATACATTTATTTCACTCCTTAAATAGTACAAATTGTTATATACATACAATTGTACATTTTCATCCGAGAATTGCCTGAATTTCCCGGTTGTCAAATTCTCCCCTCCTTATAAAATTTTCGTCCTCGAAAATTAGAACAAATGGGGGTATAAACTCCTCATCTCGTCTTCTCGTTCCCACGTAGCTTCTTCAATATTGTGATTTTTCCACAAAATCTTCACTAGTGGGATTACCTTATTTCTCAGTACTTTCTCTTCACGAGCTAGTACTTGAATAGGCTGTTCCTCATATGTCAAATCCTCGTGGATTTGAATAGGCTCATGCTTCAACACATGGGACGGATCTGGTATATACTTTCTTAGCATCGACACGTGAAATACATTATGCACTGCCGACAATTCTGGGGGTAGCGCTAATCTGTAAGCGACCTTTCCAATGCGTTCAATAATTTCATAAGGTCCAATATATCTTGGACTTAGTTTGCCCTTCTTACCGAAACGCATAATTCCCTTCATAGGCGATACCTTGAGAAACACGAAGTCTCCTTCGTCAAACTCCAAGGATCTCCGCCTCTTGTTCGCATAACTCTTTTGTCGGCTTTGCGCAATTTTCATTTGACGCTGAATTCTAGCAACTGCATCGGAAGTCTCTTTTATGAAGTCCGTCTTATGCAACTGCTTTTCTCGCAAATCGTACCAATGTAATGGTGATCTGCACTTCCGTCCATACAAAGCCTCGTAAGGTGCCATGCCTATCGAAGTTTGGTAACTATTATTGTACGAGAATTCAATCAATGGTAACTTCTCGTTCCAATTTCCCGCAAAATCCATAACGCAAGCTCGAAGCATGTCTTCTAACGTCTGAATTGTCCGCTCTGACTGCCCGTCTGTTTGCGGATGAAAAGCCGTACTGAGTCTCAATTCAGTACCCATGGCCTCTTGCACACACTTCCAGAAATTCGAAGTAAACCGTACATCTCGATCTGATACAATGGATTTTGGTACTTCATGTAATCTGATGACATGAGTTACGTACAGCTGAGCAAACTTTTCCAGCGAAAAAGTCATCTTGACAGCTATGAACCGTGCCGTCTTGGTCAGTCTGTCCACAATAACCCAAATGGCATCATAACCTTCTCGGGTTTTTGGGAGTCCCACTACAAAATCCATCGTAATGTGTTCCCATTTCCATTCAGGAATCTCCAACGGTTCCAATTTTCCTGCTGGATGTTTATGTTCCGCTTTGATTCTCTGACAGGTCATGCATCTGCTCACGAATTTCGCTATATCGTTCTTCATCCCTTTCCACCAGAACTGTAACTTCAAGTCCTGATACATCTTGCTCGCTCCGGGATGAACTGAATAGGGTGTCTCATGGGCTTCTGACATGATCCGTCTTTTAAGTTCCTCATCAGCTGGAACATTTATCCTTCCTTGATAAAGGATCATTCCATCCTTGGAAATTCCTTCTTGAGAACTCGTCATTGTTGGATCTCGCCTCTGAGCTTCCTTTATATCCTCAAATAGCGATGATTCCACTTAGAGTGCAGCTAGTCTGCCAGATATCAGCTCCAAGTTTAAAGAATTTATCTCTTGCTGCAATGGCTTTGGGAGCCTGGTTATTGGTAGCTGGTGCGATATGGTAGACTTCCTACTTAAAGCATCCGCTACACGATTGGCCTTTCCTGGATGGTAGAGGATTTCACAATCATAATCCTTCACCAGTTCCAACCATCGTCTCTGCCGCATATTGAGCTCTTTTTGCATGAAGAAATACTTCAAGCTTTGGTGATCAGTGAAAATCTGACATTGAGCTCCATAGAGATAGTGTCGCCAAATTTTAAGTGCGAACACTACTGCAGCAAGTTCAAGGTCATGCATAGGATAATTCCTTTCATGCTCCTTTAATTGACGGGAAGCATAGGCAATCACCTTGCCATTTTGCATCAGGACTGCTCCCAATCCTATTTTAGATGCATCACTGTAGATCACAAACTTCTCCCCTTCAGTGGGAAGCGTAAGGATTGGTGCGCTTGTCAGTCGCCTCTTTAACTCCTGGAAGCTTCTTTCGCATTCCATAGTCCACTCGTACTTCCTTTCCTTGCGTGTAAGAGCAGTAAGAGGTGCAGCTAGTCGCGCGAATCCCTCTACAAATCACCGATAATAACCAGCTAACCCCAAGAAACTGCGTATTTCAGTCACACTCTTGGGTGCAGGCCACTGGTTAATTGCCTCTACCTTTGTCGGATCTACAGCAATACCTTCATGGGATACAACATGTCCAAGGAAATGTACTCTGTCTAGCCAAAACTCACATTTTGAGAATTTGGCATACAGTTGATGCTTTCTTATCGTGTTCAGCACGATCCTCAGATGCTCTTTGTGCTCCTCCTGAGTCTTCGAGTATATAAGAATGTCATCAATGAATACAATGACAAACTTATCCAAATACTCTTTAAAAATCCTGTTCATCAAGTCCATGAACGCTGCCGGTGCATTTGTTAATCCAAATGGCATCACAAGAAACTCGTAGTGACCATAACGAGTTCTAAACGCCGTTTTAGGAATATCACTTTCTTTGATTCTCAGTTGGTGATATCCTGATCGTAAGTCGATCTTGGAAAATACCGCTGCGCCTTTTAACTGGTCGAATAGGTCATCAATTCTAGGTAACGGATACCTATTTTTGATCGTAACCTTATTCAACTCCCGGTAATCAATGCACAGTCGGAATGTTCCATCCTTTTTCTTGACGAATAGCACGGGTGCACCCCATGGAGAAAAACTCGGCCTGATAAATGCTTTATCCAAAAGCTCCTTTAATTGTTCCTGCAGCTCCTTCAACTCCACTGGAGCCATACGGTATGGTGCTTTGGAAATAGGTGCTGTTCCAGGCATCAACTCAATTTCAAACGAGATTTCTCTTTCTGGAGGTATCCCTGGTAACTCTTCCGGAAATACGTCAAGAAACTCATTAACCACAGGAACATCTTCAGCTTGAAGCTTCTGTTCCTCTGTAGTATCCACCACATATGCTAGATATCCCATGCAACCACTGGCTATCAGCTTGCTTGCTCTCAGCGAACTGATGATCATCTTCCCGGGTCTTCGAGAAGTATCAACATACTCGAAACTCTCTTCTTCCTCGGGTTGGAAGACTATCTTTCGATTTCGGCGAGTCGATCATAGCTTGGTATTTCCCTAGGAAATCCATACCTAGAATCACATCGTAATCCATGATCTCCATTACGATCAACTCAGCATATAGTTCCCTATTTGCCACATATACTGGTACATAGGGTAACCAGTAACTGGACAACAATACTTCCCCAGAAGGTAAAGCTGTCTTAAATACCCTTCCCATATTATCCTTAGGAAGTCCTATCTTGTCAGCAAATGCATAGGAAACAAATGAATGCGTAGCACAGGAATCGAATTGTACAGAGGCTACATGGCTAGCGACAGGAAGCTGACCTGTCACCACGTTTGATGTTCCTGCCTCTGCGTCTTCCTTGCTGTAAGCCATCACACGAGCATCAGCACGTGACATTCGCTCCTGGCGTTGCGGCCTTGCTGGTGACTCTTCAACTCTGGCTTGAAGGGAATGAGCTTGTGGGCGTGTCTGGTGCGGTTGGGAAGTGCCTTGTCCACCCTGCCTATTTGGATAGTTCCTGGCATAATGGCCTTCCTTTCCACATTCATAGCAAACAAGTGGCCCAAATCTGCATTGCCCAGAATGTCTTTTCCCGCATGTAGGGCAGTTTTGCACATTAGACTCTGCATTACCAGCTGTTCTCCGTTGCTGGTTTCGATTATTGCCCTGGCGATTCCCAGAAAAATTCCCTTTTCTCTTATTTTGCTGGGATCCTTGATTGTTGCCCTGGCTTGGTTTCGCATTCTGACTAGGCTTGCTCGATTGACCAACTTGCGTAGACTTCGCCAAAGCCCTCTCCTTCTTCTTAGCCTCCCAGTGTTTCTCTCTTTCCTCTTTCTGTCGAGCTACATGAAACTCAGCCCTGATGGCCCGACTCACACAGTCTGCTACAGAAGTAGGTGGTACTAGTCCAGTATCTACTAACGCAGCAATTTCTGGCCTGAACATCCCGATCATTTTCTGTATCTTTTCCCTCTCAGTAGGGACCACATAAGGGCACAAACGGGATAGCTGATCGAACTTTCGGCAGACTTCGCTTACCGACATGTTCCCTTGCGTCAACTCTGAGAATTCTTTCTGTTGCTGTCTCAGAGATGCAGGGTTGTAATATTTTTGGTTAAATTCTTCCAGAAATTCCGCCCAACTCATGGTAGACACATCTCTCCTCATTCGCACAGTGTCCCACCAAAAACGAGCATCTTTTCTCAGCACAAAAGACGCACATGCAACCTTCTCGCGGTCGGTTAGGTTCATGAACTCCATGATCACTTGCAATGACGACAACCAGTCTTCAGCCTCTAAGGGATTTGTAGACCCTTCAAATTCTGGCGGCCTCATGCGCCTGAATCTTTCATAGAGGGGTTCCAGATTTAATACTGGTTGAGGTTCAGGAGCTCTCTCATGTACTGCAGCTGGAGGAATAACCGGATCTACCTCTGCTTGTTGTTCTACTTGGGTACCCTCAGAGCCTTGTCTCTGTTTTAGCTCCTCTACCCGTCGCCTCAGATTAGCATTTTCTTGCATCTGAGCTTCTAACAAAGCTTGTATCTGATCCAATCTCTCCATAACATCAGGATGTCGCTCTCGTCCTTCTGGTCGATTACGCAATTCCACCATCTTGCCTATTGTCCTATTATGGCACAATAATTCACCGTTAGCTTTTCCATAACCACATTCATAAAATCATATCAATTCATGAAATTTAGGGTAATGTAAAGCCACATCATCGTAACACATCATCGTATAACATATAATCATTTTGATATTTCATTCATAGCAAAACATTTATATGTCATACATAACCACCACCAGTCATATATATACATCAGCCTGAGGTACAAAATGGCCACAAGTCTATACAAAAGAGCTTTTCTCTAAGCTACTTATGTACATATATACATATCTACTGATCACGCATTTCCTACGTCTGGGACTAGAGGATATTCTTCCGGATCCTCATCGTCATCGGTGTCATCTGAATCGTCACCGCCCCTAGGTAATACTCCCTGTCCAGAGTCATCACCTCTTCGTGGTCTAGACGGTCCGGCCTCATGATCATTCATCATTCTTCTCGGTCCGAAGATGCGTGCAAACATCTCATCTTGACCCAGTGTCTCTCGTCGACTCTGTGATGATCAGGAAATATTCAGTATCAAGAAATTAGTTAAAATGACATTTTCTTGATACGAAACTGATATATTTAGACTCAGAATGCCCAAATTAGTCAATTAGGCACCTGACATGTTTTTCGAGACGGGATCACACAGATCCTGAAAACTGATCGAGATGACCTCGAATGAAGTTGAAACTGATAAACTTGGATTTAGCACGTCCAAATTAGTCAGTATAGCCTATTTGTATGCTCAAATTAGCTAATTGAGCAAAAAGGTAATTTTTAATCGAGAATTCACAGTACCGGAAACTGGTCAAGATGACCTCAGATGAAAATAAAACTAATATATTTGGATTCAGGACGTCCAAATTAGTCAGGATAGCCCATGTTGAAATTTTGGGCGAAGAAGTATATAAAGGGCGAAAAATCAGAAATTTAAAAAATAAGCCCATAACTTTCTCTTATTTTCTCTTTCCTCCCCTTACCCGAAAATAAACAGTAACCGACCATCGGAAACGGTGCCCGTTTTCGACACCGCCGGTGTCATCGGAAAGCTCTCACCGAGCTGAGTCCAACGGTGGGTCGACTCGACGGAACAGCCGCCGCACGCCGCCGCACGCGCCGCTCGAATGCCGTCGGAGCCGAGAAATTCGGCCGGTGATATCTCCGCCGTCCGGCCACCGTTTGCCACGAAACCGGTCCCAAAAGTTTCGTGGTGAAGAGAGGAGCAAAACCCATGCCACCGATTGCCTCAACGCCGGCGGAATCGAGCCGGCCAAGCTTCGAAAAAGTCGGTGAAACGCCGCCGTGGAGCCGCCGTCGAAACGCCCGATTCTGGCCGAGTTGAAGTGCGCCGTTGGTGCAGAAACGACCGCAGGGCTGAGGGGAGCAAAAGCCCTCAACCAATTTTGGGAAAAAGGTCCGGCACGTCGGAGTTCCACCGTCGCCGCCGTGACCGTGGTTTTCGAGGGAATTTTCCGACGATAGGGGCCTCCAAACATGAAATTGAGGCCACCAATGGATTCCTCTCGTCGAGTTCTTCAAGATGGGCTACTCATTTGCCACCGTCGCCGCCGTCAACCACCGGTCAACGGCGAGTCAACGCCGGTCAACGGCGGTCAACGCGGTCAACGGCGACCGGAGACCAAAAATTTAAGAATGGCCCGTTGGCCTATTTTCGATGTTCCGGACACATCTGTGACGTCAGAATTGCAAGACGGAGTCTCAAAGGCAAAGAACGGAGAATTAAAGTTTATCCGCGCGAAACCGAACAGTTCGTTCGATCGCCAGTGGAACGATTCCGGTAGTGACTTCGGTCCTTCCATTCCTGAAATTAATGTTTTTGGAATGAGTATATATGAATTATGTATTCTGGAATGCGAAATTGTAAGAAAATTGGACTATGTGTATGAAAAATAGTCAAATGAGAAAAAGTGAAAAATGTAAAGATTTTTACGTAAAAAGTTGAGTTTTTACGTAAAAATATAGGCTCTGGTATAGTACGTGGTAGAATAGAACGAGGTTAGATGGTTTCGAGGCGTTTCCTAAACGCCGGAATCCAAAAAATTAAGCGGAAATGTTGCCGAAATTTTGAAAACGGCACAAAAGAGTATTTTAAGAACCGAAGGGTAAAAACGTGGTCGGGATGGAAACCCGAGCCCTTTCGGTAACCTAGACCCGAGAAAGAGCATTAACGCTCGAGAGTCAGAATAGTACCACCCGAGGGTCGGTAAATAGTAAACCAAGAAATTATGGTAAATAAGGGCCAAAGCTAAGTTGCGAATCAAAGAAAAGTAAGGTTATAATGAGAAAAATCCCATTAGGGGCAAAATGGTAATTTTGCCAAAAGTTCAGGGTAAAATAGTAATTTTACTAAAAGTTAGCAGAAAAGTTATAAATGGGATATTAGATCCTTAAATTTATGATCGAGAAATAAAACGTAGAATTTTTACGTTTTATTAAGTTTTATACATGAAAGAAGCATAGAAAATAACCGTTATTATTTCGGTTATAGGGATCCGCGCCAGACGATATGAAGAGACGTCTGCGGACCAAGGAAGCGAGAAAAGAGATGCTAGCAAGTATTTGTAAGTTCAAACATTTAATTGACTGCAACATAAATGAACTGGTCATGTTATGTGCTATGTGTTCTATGTAGTAAGTTCGAATACTTAATTGACTGCGATATGAATAGACTATTATGTCTAAGTATGATTATGTGGTAAGTACAGACATTTAATTGTCTACTCACGAATGGACTTACCATAGAGTTGTGTTATATATATATATACATTTAAGCTATTCAGTTTGTGACATGATACTAACATGTTCACGAGAATAGTAAGCAAGATCAGAAACAGAAAAGAGGAATAAGATAAGTCAGATAATAAGACTTAAAAGTTAAGGTTGGCGTACCGGCCTCCCCAGTTGTGAGGTTCCCAGATAGCCTCCACCCCAGAAGTGTGGCGCTGCCTTGTGAATAATGAGGTAGTTTATGGCTTAACTTCCTGCCTCCACCCCAGAAGTGTGGCGCTGCCTCGTTAATAATGAGGTAGTTTATGGCATGACTTACTACCTATAAGGTCAGTAGTCCAGAGATGACCTTAGGGTTGATCGGTGGGTCGCTCCCCTGATCCTCTATTGGTCTGCGCACACTAGGTACGTCCAACCACGGGCCCACAAGTGAAAGATTAAGCAGATAAAGTAAAGAAAAGAAAAGAAAAGAAAGTAAAACTTAGCAAAGAAAAGCTAAGAACAGAAAGTAAAGCTTAGCAAAGAAAAGCTAAGAAAAGAAAGTAAACAAGCATAATGCCACTAATATGTGTGCATATGCTTAGCAAGAAAAGAAAAGAAGAAGAAAAGTATGACATGAAAGAAAGAATGAAAGTAAACAAGCATAATGCGACTAACATGTGTGCATATGCTATGTTATGCATAAATTGATATGCATAAGTCAGTTATACAATTTTAAATGTATCTGTGATGTTTAAGCATACATTAAGTATGCTGTGTTTAAGTTGATATGTGTATACAATATTTTGTATAATGTTGAGTATGTTATGCTTAAGATGTTAAGCATACATCCTGTATGTTATGTTTAAATTATATTATGCTAAAAGAACGTTGAGATTGTTCTCTCAATGTTAGAATATGTTATATATGAAGTTGAAAGTAAAGTATAATGTATGTTCATGTTCTGATGCCACAGTTGGTATCAGACATGTTCTGTCCAAAAGGTATGAGTTAGTATTTTGTCATGAATGTATGTTTGAACTTACTGAGCCTGTCGCTCACAAGTTTGTTTATGTTGCAGGTAAGCATCCTGCACGAAGATAAGACAAGTGATGGATGACGGATGGAATCTGCATGTGCCAAGGGACTGGGTGAGGGTTATGGTACTACTATGAGTCTTCCGCTGAGCTGTTTAAAAGAGTATTAAAATGATGTTTTATAATGTAAATGAAGTTAAGGCAATGTAAAATATTTATTATAATAAATGTTTTACGACGGTACAGTTTCCAAGTAAAGTTTAAGAAAAGAAAAAAAAAATTTATTCCATATTTTTATGTTCAAATGGGAAGTAGAGTAAGCATGTTAAAGAAAGTATGTTAAAAGTAAGATACCAGCTATTACAGATGGTATCAGAATAAGTTAGAAACAAGTTAAAAGTAAGTTGCCGACGACCCAAGTGGTTACAGTCTATTGCAATTGGCAACAGTGGCTGACTATAATAGTACTGTTTAACCCTACGTAGGGCGGGTCATCACAGACTCTGCGTCAGATGCTCGATCAGAATCTCTCTCTCAATCATCCTGATCGTCACCACGAACTCTTGGAGCGTCGGAGGAAGCGGCTTGATGACCCTCTGTCTCAACTCCAAGGGTAAACCTTTCCAGAACAGCTCGCAACAGTTTGCTTCAGTGAGGTTGGGCAACGGACATCTTCTCCTGATGGTCTCCTCAAATCGTGCTGCATAAGACATCACTGTCTCACCAGACAACATGACCATCCTCTCAGTCTGGAGAATGTAGTCCCTGACCTCATCAAATCTGGGATACGCAGGTGTATCTGTCTCTTGTCTCTCTGGAGGTGCTGGAGTAGGTGTTGGATCCCTAGGCGGAAACTGATCAGTCAACCGCTGACAGAACTCAGCCCAACTGAATCCTAATAAAATCTCCTGGTCGCAATATTGCCAGAACACTCGAGCGTCTCCCTGAAACATACTGACGGCCAATTGTATCCACATATCTCGATCAATGTCACATATCGCCATAATCGTCTCGATAGCATGGAACCAGTCCTTGGTCTCCATCGACTGTCGTCCACCGTCAAACATCGGGGGACTGCTAGCTCGAAATGCCTGTACTGCCCGTGCCGACACTCTCACCCCAATATGTTGGCGTCCACTAACAACTGGAATGTCCACTACCACAGGTGGATGAACTATCGGTTGTGGTTGTACTATATCTACTGGCGCTGGCACTGATGCTGGTACTGGTACCGGAGGTCTCTCGGGCACCAGGGGTCTGACTACCGGTCGTTGGTACATAGACGGCCTCACAATAGATCTCATCCATACCCGTAATACTCCTCTCGGTCGTGGTAGAGGTGGTCTCACATATGGAGGTCTGGTCATCTTGCTACCTATAAGATAATTATTTTCATATAAGAAAATAATTAACTGAACTTAAGTAAACTACTTACTTGGATAGCGGTGCAGGATGCGTAAAGTGTCAAATCGGGATATGGTCATGCTGCTCTGATATACCAACTGTGACAGCCGTTGGTATTCAAAACCAAATCAGTCGCAAACCTTGCTCTGATATACCAACTGTGGCAGCAGTTGGTATTCTAGACTCACCAACCGTAAACCTTGCTCTGATACCAACTGTGGCAGCAGTTGGTATTCTAAACTTCACCAACCGTAAACCTTGCTCTGATACCAACTGTGGGGGCCCGCCCCTCGTAGAGATCATACAATACTATTACAGTTGAGCTTTATCGCTAACTGCGATAGATTGTACTCTCATGGGTCGCCGGCTTATCTCTCTCTCTTTTTAAATCATGTCGTTTTTGGGAAAATTTTTTTTTTTTTTAAACATCATGTAAAATCTTTTTTCACTATTTACTTTGTTGATAAGTACAAAGTAATATAAATAATGCAGTACTTTTGTAAAATATATATATAATTACAAAAGAACTGTTTCCCCTTTTTTTTTTCTTCTCTTTAACGCTCAGCGGGAAGACTCTGACAGTACCATATCCCTCGCCCAGTTATCCCATTTGACACGCGCCATCCCGTCCGCATCCAGTCAAACAAGCTACTGATCTGGTCGCTTACCTGCAACATTAGCAAAAATGGTGAGCTACAGGCTCAGTAAGTTCAAACATGCAAGAAATAAAATTTCTATGAATAGTACTATTCATCATGAATAGTATCATAGACCACTATTCATCTATGAATAGTAAGTTTGACCACAACACTGTATCATACTAGTACATCTACCGCGATGTTAGTGCGCTCACTAAACTGTCTTATGCCCAATTATGGCACAGTTTCAGTTTTAGGTAATTATCTTTGATTACATTCTGGTTTTTAGCTCAGGTTGGCAGTACCATTTAAGTGCGCATGACTGGGAGCGGTACATTAGTGCTGACCTCCACAGCCTTAATCTCATAGCCCCGAAGGCAAAATAGTACATAACTGGGAGCGGTACATCAGTGCTGACCTCCACAGCCTTATCTCATAGCCCCGAAGGCAAAAGTAGTACCTCCCTGTACGGAAGGCTGGTACGCCAGAAAGTGGTTTCATTACCGACTTTTTAACATTCTAACCTGGTGGCTTCACATTGTCCCGTGGTTAGGAATGGTTCACATTTTAATTTTAGGTGAGTGAGTTTCATTAACCTCGCTCTAGTGCCCGAAGCACAAATAACCATGTGTCCCATTCTTATAGTGCCCGAAGCACATTACGTCTCTCTCTCTACTCTATAATAGTGCCCGTAGCACATATGTACCTAACTTATAGTTAGTACATTAAAGTTAGCACAATATTGCTATATGTTGCAGACAGGTAAATGTCTGAACTTACCTTATCAGACTGTTCCCTTTCTCTCTCTTGGATCTTGAATCGCCTTCCTTGTAGGCCGATTTTGGGATTCTACAGACAAAACTATGTCTGTTAATTTCTTTCCCCTTTATAGCTTTTATTTTTCATTAAAAAGCTTAAATAAAACCTATTTATAACTTTTTAGGTTTTATTTATTATTTTCACCATTTTCCCCTAACTTTTGCAAAATTACGATTTTGCCCCAATATTTTGGCAAAATTACAGTTTTGCCCCTGACGGAATTTTATTAATCCAGACTGCATTTTTGGCTCTTAGGAACTTTTCTGACTCTTTTCTAATCATTACCGGGTTCGTTTCTATTTTATTTTCACTTTTTGCTTTCCCAGCCCTCGGGAAGTACTATTCCGACCCTTACGTCGGTTTAGCGATTTTCTATCGTTTCGGAGCCTCAAATGGACGTTTCACTGGTATTTAAAACGTTCATCTAGACTTTCCCGACCTAGATCTCCGAGGCTCGGGTTTTCCGTTCCCGACTCGGACCTTTATTTCATTTCCAAAAACGCCCCCCTTCAGGGTCGGTTTTTCAATTTCGCTCGCGTTTTTCATTTTCAAGGGGACGGGTTACTATTCACGACCCACCCCTTAAAATTTTTTTTTTCTTATTCAATTTTTTCCGTTAGGGACTCGGGTTTCCGTCCCGGCCCTAACTTTTATTTTGAATTCCTATTTTACCCCGAATGCCGTTTTTGAAATTTCGACAGCATTTCGGCGTAATTTTAAGGCTTCCGGCGTTACGTACGCCTCGAACCGTATGTACCTGCCACGTACTATACCACAAGCCTATTTTATGTAAAAGTTTTCCAAACTTTTACATAAAAACCCACAAAATTCCAATTCCACATTATCACCCACATAACAAAATTTTTTCACAATTTTACCCTTAATTTGGTTTCGGTTTTCACAACCAAACCGAACCAAATTTTGTCAAACTTTCACCACACTTTAGGCCATTCAAATGTCACGTTTTTAACACATTTTCAAGCCCATTTTCTTGGCATTTTCAACCAATTTCTTAGGGTTTTTACCCTTATACAACCCACGGCCATTTAATGAAACACATGCTAAACATTTTTGTTTCATTCTTTCAATCACATTGCCACCATTTACACATTAAATTGCATGATTTAAATTAACCAAACATCACATAAAAGCATGCAAATCTTTCTTCCAAACCCTTAGGAAACTCACGGCCACATTATGTAATTCATACCAAAAATTGTTTTCAAGCTTTTCATAATGAAATACAAGCTTTATCCTTCACAAAAATTAAACTTGGAAGCAAGTTAGAAATTAAACCACAAACTTTTCTCATTGGTTACTCAAGGTAACCCACAGATTTTCCCTTGAAAGACCAACAAAATTTCGGTTTTTCTTTACACAATTTGCATGGTTTTCTTCCTTATTACATCCTTAACAAAACCCAATATCAATTCAATGGAAAACAACCAAAAATTTTCCATCTTTTCCTCACTATTAACCCACGGATTTTAAGAAGAAAACCCATGAAAAATTAAGTGAAAAAGGGAGTTACCTTGGTCTAATGCTTCCTTTGTCTTCAAGGAACACTTTGACACTTTTTTTTGTGAAGAAAAGTTGAAGAAAATCTTGGTTTCCCTTGGGTGGCTCACGTACACCATGGAAAAAAAAAAACTTAGCAAATTTTTCTTTGTTTTTGGCTTTCAAATGTTTCGGCCATTTGTTCCCAAGTTTTGCCGACTTATGCATGAAAGAAAGCCAATTAATTTGGCTCTAAACCAATGAAATTTTGACACCTTTTGTGACGCCCCGTGCCCTCAGCGGCCCGGACCGTCACTGTAAACTATTTTACTTGCCTTGCTTCTTTAACTTTTACTTATACTTCTTCTTTAAAACCGATACTTAAACTTGCTGAATTTAATACCATAAATTTAGAGGGATTTTTTTTTTATATATACACGTACGTATTTACTATTCATGTACGTATACTATTAAAATGCGGAATTTGAAAAACATAAGGATTTAAATTATACATACACAATTATATACTTGTTTATCTGATTACTATTCACCAGATACTATTTAAATATATTACTCATACATATACTGTTTACTATTCTAAAATACCGTTTAACCTTTACTATTCTAAATACTATTTAACTGTCACCATTCAAAATATTATTTACTCATACTGTGCGGAAGAATACTCGCGGTGTATCCATAACCTCATCCTCACATCCACCTCTGCCGCCATCATCGTCTCTTGGTGTTTACGCTATAGGAAGCTTACCTACAGCATGAACACACTCCGTGAGCTTTACGCCCAGTAAGTATAACATGTTAACTGCAAAACATGTTTAAAACATAGCACATACGTAAAATCATAAGCATGACATATATCACTTAATAAATCACATACCATATAAGCATATCACATATCAGCTCACATATCATGTCATCACATAACATGTCATAACAGTGAATATAAAAAATTTCGTCCTTTATACTAATTTTTTGAAAAATTTTAAGATAGGCTATACTGACTAATTTGGGCGTGCTGAACCCAAATATATCAGTTTTATCTTCATCTGAGGTCGTCTCGACCAGTTTCCCGATACTGTATGATTCCCGGTCAAAAATTACTTTTTGTGCTCAAATGACTAATTTGAGCATTCTGATTCCAAATATATCAGTTTTATATCAAGAAGAGGTCACCTTGACCAATTTCTTGATATTATGGTTAGGCCTACACTGTGTTGACACTGTGCACGCATAACGAGGCATTTTTACGTGAAATTTCAAACACAGTCTCTCTTGACTAATTTGGACGTGCTGATTTCAAATTTATCAGTTTTACGTCCATCTGAGGTCTTCTGGACCAGTTTTCAGGATCTGCATGACCCCGTCTCGAAAAACGTGTCAGGTGCCCGATTGACTAATTTGGGCGTCCTGAGTCTAAATATATCAGTTTCGGGGCGAGAAAAGGTCGTCTTGACCCTCATCCCAATACTGCGTATCCCTTAAACAAAATCTACATTTTGTGCTCAATTGACCAGATTGAGCCTGCTGACTATTAATATATCAGTTTTGTGTCAGATTAAGGCCGTCTTGGCCACTAACCTGACACTGCGTATCACACTGTTCACTAATCACTATTCACTATCTGACTGACTAATCTGAGCGTTCTGATTCCGATTTTGCCAGTCTCTGGGCGAGAAGAGGTCATCTAGACCACTTTTCTCCATACTGTACATCTATTAGGGCAATTATCACTGCTGCGCTCAGATGACCAGTCTGAGCGTACTGATGACTAGCTCATCAGTTCTGTATCATGAAATGGTCGTCTAGACCGGTTTCTTGATATTGCGTGTCTCAACGCATACTCACATAATAGGGTGGACCGATTTCACTGTCGATTACCCCTTTCACTGCATGAATAGTAAATAAACGTTACTATTCCTGTTTAATTCATTCAACTGAAAAGCACACTGTGCTTATTAACTTAATTACATCATTACATAGTAATTAAGTTTCATAATTCATGAGAGTCATTACAGTGGCTCTCGGCTCATTACATAGCCTTCTACACGAACTCTTACATGTGCGTGTGCAACGCAACACGGGCATGTACATTTCGAACACGGGCGTGTACTAGTTGAGATTACTCAACACGGCCATGTCTTTGAAATACATTCATCTATCTGAGCGGTACACAGCCTCTTACACGATCGTGTACTTGACCGTGTTACACTACACAACTATGTACACTCACACGGCTATTAATAGATACACAGTCTGAATGGCACACTGTCACTCACACGGTTGTGTACCTGACCGTGTTACTTAAATAGTACTAAAAGACATTAAATTATGTCCATTTTATTCCTTAATGACTTATTACATGGTAAGTAGGTGTCATGAAAATGGCGGTCATTACAACCTACCCCCCTTACAAAATTTTCGTCCTCGAAAATTAGAATAATTCCAGGAAGTCTCTTCTCATGTCTTCTTCCCATTCTCATGTGGCTTCCTCAACACTATGATTCTGTCACAACACTTTTACTAGCGGTATACTTTATTCCTAAGTACTCTCTCCTTTCTAACTAGGATCCGCACGGGTCTCTCCTCGTACGTTGGAGCAGCGTATACTACAACGGATTCTTGGCTAAGAACATGGGAGCTGTATGGCGCGTACTTTTTCAGCATCAAGACGTGAAAGACGTTGTGCACTATAACTAACTCGGGAGGAAGTGCTAGTCTATAAGCCACCTTCCCGGCTTTCTCTATTATCTCGAGGGTCCTATGTACCTAGGACTGAGCTTTTCTTTCTTTTCGAAATGCACCACCCCTTTCATGGGTGCCGCCTTGATAAAGACCAAGTCTCTTACTTGAAACTCAAGGGGTCTATGGCGCTTATCGTCAAAATTCTTCTGTCGACTGTGCACTGTATCTTACGTTTTTCATATCAGCTTCACGTCTGCCATGGTATTCTTGATGATGTCTGAGCTAACTAGCCGTTTCTCTCTGGTTTCGTACTAATGAGCCAGGGATCTACATTCCCTTCCACAGAGTGTCTTGTATGGTGCCATTCCTATCGAGGAATGATAGTTGCTGTTGTACGAGAACTCGCTCTATGGTAGCTTCTGATCTCAATTTCCTTTGAAGTCTAGGATGCAGGTCTCAACATGTCCTCTAACATCTGTATGGTCCTCTCAGACTAACTGTCGGTCTGAGGATGAAATGCTGTGCTGAACTCTCACTTGGACCGTAATGCGGCTTGAACACTTCGCCAAAATCTGGAGGTAAAGCGTCCACTACGATCTGAGACGATTGACTCTGGTATTCCGTGCCGTTTCACGAACTGTGCCGCATAGATTTCTACTGGTCGTTCCACCGAGTAGCTAACTTTCATTGCTAAAAATCTAACTGATTTCATCAGTCTTTCTACAATCACCCAGATTGTGTCATTATCGTTTGACGTCTTCGGCAATCCGATTATGAAATTCATCGTAATCTGGTCCCATTTCTACTCGGGTAGCTTAATTTTCTATGATTATCCTGCTGGGCGCTGGTGTTCTGCCTTAACCTTCTGGCACGTAAGGTATCTGGCAACGAACTTGACCATGTCATTCTTCATTCTAAGCCACCAAAAGCTTTCTTTCAGGTACTTGTACATCTTATTTGCCACCGGATGTATGGAATAAGACGTCTCGTAAGGTTCCAAAAGGATTCGCTTCTTGAGTTCTTCATCTTTCAGAACACACACTCTATCTCTGTAGTAGAGTACGTCATCCTTAAGGATCTTAAAATCTGAACCCTTGTCCTCTATAGCTTCCTTTCTGGACTTGAGCAGGGACAAATCGAAACCTTGACCGATCTTGATCTCTTCTTGAAGCATCGATTGGAGGGTCATGTCAGACAACCTCTTTGTCAAAATCTTAATCTCACTGCCGCATAACTCCTTTGTAGCGCTCCTGACAAGGCACTAATATTCATAGGCATAGTAATATGCTTCTGACTCTACGCATTAACCACTTTATTGGCTTTCCCCGGATGGTATAGGACCTCACGGTCGTAATCCTTACCAACTCTAGTCATCTACGTTGCCTCATGTTGAGCTCTTTCTGCATGAAGATACATTTGAGGCTCTGGTGGTCGATGTAAATCTCGCACGTGACTCCATACAGGTAGTGCCTCCATGCTTTTATCGTAAAAACTATCGCTACTAGCTCCAGATCACGCGTTGGGTAGCTCTTCTCAAGGTTTTTAAGTTGTCGTGAAGCATACACGACTACTCTACCACTCTGCATCAACACAGTTTCCAACTTGGTTTTAGATGCGGCGCTTAAATCACAAAGCTTCCCTGACCAACATCTGGAATGGTCAATATTGGAGCACTTGTGAGTCTTCGTTTCAGCTCTTGAATGCTTTTCTCACACTTGTCAGTCCATCCATACCTCCTTTCCTTCTTGGTGAGCGCTGTGAATGGTGCGACTAGCCTTGAAAAACCCTCGACAAAATGTCGGTAGTATCCCACTAAGCCTAGGAAGTTGTGGATCTCCATCACGTTTCTCGGAGCTGGTCACGCGCTAACTGCATCAATTTTCATCGGGTCCACAGATACTCCTTCCTTAGGGACTACGTGGCCAAGAAAATGGACCTTCTCCAGTTAAAACTCGTACTTGGAGAACTTGGCGTATAACTGATGGTCCTGTTACATGCGCAAAATGATCCTTAAGTGCTCTTCGTGCTCTTCCTTCATCTTAGAGTGTATAAGTATGTCATCAATGAACACAATGACAAACTTATCTAAATAGTCCTTGAACATGCGGTTCATCCGGTTCATGAAAGTTACTGGCGCGTCTGTCAATCTAAGCGACATGAACAGAAACTCATAATGTCTGTACCGCATTTGAAAAGCTGTTTTGGGTACATCTTCATTCCTGATTCGTAGTTGATGGTACATGGGATGTAGATCGATCTTCGAGAACACTGCAGCGTCTTAGAGCTGATCAAATAGATCGTCAACCCATGGCAATGGATGCTTGTTCTTAATCATAATCCTATTAAACTCTCTGTAGTCGATGCACATTCTCAATGGTCTATCTTTCTTCTTCACGAATGGTACGGGTGCTCTCCAGGGTGAATAGCTCTGTCGCATGAATCCCTTATCTATTTAGTCCTTTAGCTGGGCTTGGAGCTCTTTTAACTCTACAGGGCCAATTCCATAGGGGGCCTCAAAGATGGGGCTGATTCTAGTAGACGTTCAGTCTCGAACGAGATCCCGTGCTCTGGTTGGAGTCCTGCAAGATCTTCTGGAAATATCTTCATGAATTCCCTGACTATCGGTACGTTGTCGGGTCCTATCTCTATTCCTTGAGTCTTATCTGCTACGTATACTAGGAAGTCCGTGCATCCACTGGATAGCATCTCGCGAGCCTTCACTGCTGATATCATCGTCTTTGGTTGCTCTGGCGACAAACCCTTGTAGATGAACTTTTCACATCCGATTGGTTCGAAAACGATTTTCCGCCTTCAACAGTTTATGACAACGTTGTGTCCTAAGCCTTTTTTTTTTTTTTGGCAGAATCTGATGATGCAACGAATGGGTGGCTCCAGAATCAAGTAGAACTAACACATCAAAGTTGGTGATAGAAAGCTGGCCTGTCACCACTATAGAAGTTACAGCTTCAGCGTCACTCCTCGCGTAAGCATAGATTCTCCCTTAGCTGTCTGAAGCTTTCAGTATGCCTTGTGTGATTGAAGGGTTTTCGATCCTGGTCTGGTTGGTGTGAAGTTGATTATTCCCAATGCTGGGTTGATTCTGTCGATTCTGTAGGTTGGAGTGGCAATTTTTTTGGCATAGTGGCCTTTCTTGCCACAGATAAAACAACCACTTACTCCTTGCTTACATTCTCCTGAGTGCCTCTTTCCGCATTTCGTGCACGTCGGGTTGGCTATCATTTCCCTCCTGGTCGTTTCTCTTCTGGAGGAAATTCTCCTGTGAATCTTGGTTGCCCTGGTTCCCCTTTTCTCTTGTTATTGTTGTTGGAATGCCTGCTATTTTGGCCGGTTCCCATGTTCTATCCTCTGTGTTGTAACTCAAGGTTTTGCTTCCCCTAAGCCTACTCAGCTTACGTTTACTCCTCCTTTCGTGTCTTAAAATTATGTGCCTTTCGCTCCTTATCATGAGCCGACCAGTACTCGACTCAGATAGCCTTACTGACATGTTCTGCTAGTGTCGCTGGTCCGTGGCGTCCGCTACAGACCTAAACTGCGATATCTGTTCTGAACATCTTCATTATTCATCTAACTCTCTCCTTTTAGTCGGTACCAAATCTGGAAAAAGTTGAGCCAACTGCTCAAATTTCTTGACTACCTCCATAACAGTCACACTACCTTGGCGCAGGTTGTTGAACTTGTCTTACTGTGCTGCTAGTGCTTCCTCATTGAAGTACATCTCCTTGAATTCCTCAATGAAATCGCTCTAGCTCATCTCTCTGATGTTCCTCCTAATGGTTACCATCTTCCACCACTAACGTGCCTCATTGCGCAGGCTGAAGGATGCGTACATCACTTTCTCTCTCTATCTGTTAACCCTATAAAATCCAAGATTACTTGGATATCCGTTAGTCAATCATCGGCCTCTATAGGGTTGGTGATTCTTAAGAATTCTAACGCTTTCATGCGTCGGAATCTCTCATACAAGTCGCCTTCCCTAGGGATTGGCAAAAAAACAATTGCTGCTATGAGAGTAGCCATTACTATAGGCGCTAGTGCCTCCTAGGCTGGAGGAGTTGCTTGTTCCCTCAGAGTTTCTGGGCTGCTAGAGCCTCCTGTGCTGGCATCTCTACTGACTGTGGTGCCTAGGGTTGCTGGCCCAGCTGTTTTCTAAGCTGGTTTAGCTCCCGCTGCTGGTTTTCCATCATCTCTCGCATGGCTGCAATCTGTGCTATCAACTCATCCTCTCGGGATGCTGGGTTTAACTAAGCTCTCGTTCTTGCCATGTTTTCCTATGTAACCCTATCGTACAACGAGAAAGGAAAAAATATAAGTCTCTTAAATTCTATAATTGGGACTCGTATCACATATCATTTTCTTTCTTACTTAACAATCTTACTTAAACATTATGGATATAAATATACACACTATATCCATCTTTCTTTCTCTCATACTGTGATGTTCAATACAATTACCGCATTGTATTGGGACATCGTCTGAGTGCTAGGATTCGTCCTGCATTTTCTGTCATATCATACTCACACTGTGGAAAAATTTATATCTGGCCCCTGGGGCAAAGCTTTACTGCTTATCTCATAATATATTTCACATAATATATATATATATATTCAAGATTCTAGTTTAGTGAGATTGACACACACTTCCCCTATACGATCCCAACAAGTACATTATGCTTCAACTGACGGGGGAGAGCTACTGCTTCCCTCTATATATTTTCATAACTAACATTCCCGCAGAAGGGTTACTACTATTAGAAGGACAATCCTGATTCAGTATCAGGCATCTCCTCATCGTCACTATCGCTGAGTGAGTACTCCTCTGGGTTCTCCTCTTCTTCTCAGCTGAAACTGACCTCGTCATCGCTGGCTATAATGACTTGGGGTTCGTATATCCCCATCTATTCGTCATTACTAAAGCGGTTGGGGATCTCCTTTCCTCATCGTCGGGATGGGCGTCGGAAAGAGTCTCGTTATCTTCCTCTTTCATGGGGTGTTCGGGAGACATACGAGCTGGTTCGGGGTTCTCCATCGGCTTCCTATTGCCCTGGTGTACTTCTGGCTGGTGCTCGGCCATGAACTCTTCATCAGCCAGCTGGGGTGCTGGTTCTATCGGGTCACCCTCCATAATGGCGGCTGCTATAATGCCTTGGGCTTGTGCAGGGTTCTCGGGGTTGAGCACTTTTCTCTCGGCATACACTATCTCCTGGATAAGGCTTGCTACTCCTTCTGCTTGATCGCTCTTTTAATTTTGTTTGGCAAGGTCTCTTTCTCTCTTTTGGTCTTCTCCTGTCTTGATCCACTTTTGTCTCGGCATGTATTGTGGAAGTCCATCTCGGTTCCTTGTAGCGAACAACATACGTTAGAACTGTATCACCGGACATCAGCTGCAGTCTTTCAGTCCGATGAACAAATTCTCGTATATCCATAACTCTAGGGAACTTAGGTGGTTTCACTCCCTGCTTGCCCATAAAGAAAAACTGGGGCTGATGCTGGATTGCTCTCAGAGATTGGCTCGATCGTGGTATGGCGAAACTCGACACAGTTAAGAGCTCATCCTGGTCATAAGGATCCCAATACACACGAGAGTATCTTCTTGAGAGATATCAACAGCCAACAGGACTCAGTTATCCTGATCAATGGCGTACAATCGGGGAATCACTTTGATAATGTGAAACCAGTCCTGACATTCTCATAGAGTGCAGGAGTACTGTTTGCCACTCGAAACTTAGTGGACAACTAGCCTTGAAGATCGGTACAACTCGGGCAGCAATCCATGTTCTTTCTCTGAGCAGTTCTCTAGCACTGCACAGTCGTAATTTTTCGTATAATGATCTCAGCATCTTTTCATCTTGTCCTCGCCATCATAGATTTCGTCGTTTCATTACTATAAAATGTTATCTTCAATAGATAAACATTTACCGACAAAAAATAAAACTAACTTACTTGGACAGATGAGGCAGGCATGCGGCGATGTGAGGTAGGATGGCAGGAAACCGCTCTGATACCAACTGTGACGCCCCGTGCCCTCAGCGGCCCGGACGTCACTGTAAACTATTTTACTTGCCTTGCTTCTTTAACTTTTACTTATACTTCTTCTTTAAAACCGATACTTAAACTTGCTGAATTTAATACCATAAATTTAGAGGGATTTTTTTTTTATATATACGCGTACTTATTTACTATTCATGTAGGTATACTATTAAAATGCGGAATTTGAAAAACATAAGGATTTAAATTATACATACACAATTATATACTTGTTTATCTGATTACTATTCACCAGATACTATTTAAATATACTACTCATACATATACTGTTTACTGTTCTAAAATACCGTTTAACCTTTACTATTCAAAATACTATTTAACTGTCACCATTCAAAATATTATTTACTCATACTGTGCGGAAGAATACTCGCGGTGTATCCATAAACTCATCCTCACATCCACCTCCGCCGCCATCATCGTCTCTTGGTGTTTACACTATAGGAAGCTTACCTACAGCATGAACACACTCCGTGAGCTTTACGCCCAGTAAGTACAACATGTTAACCGCAAAACATGTTTAAAACATAGCACATACGTAAAATCATAAGCATGACATATATCACTTAATAAATCACATACCATATAAGCATATCACATATCAGCTCACATATCATGTCATCACATAACATGTCATAACAGTGAATATAAAACTTCACATACTTTATGCATGACAGAAGCATCGTTTACTGTATGCACTCTACTGAAAAAGAAAGCATAGCGAACTATAACTAATGCATGGTCCGGTTATGTTCATTTATCCTTCAAACTTCTCTTTTCTTTTCTTGTCTATTTAGGGCCCATGTGTCAGTACCGTGTGCGCGCAGACCAACGGTAACGCCCGAGGTCAACTAATGCCGAAGAGTCATCAACTGATACTCAATTTTTGGCCTTAACTTTCTTTAACTGGAAACCCCTTCGACTGAAGGAGCCGGTACGATACACCTATTTATTTCCATCTTGTTTAACTGTTCTAGCCATACGCTTCTCTAAGCTGTCCCCAATCCTACGCGGTAGGGATCTATGGCTTCCATCTTGTTCTTTCATCAATCTACTCGATTGTGAAACTATATGCTCTTATGTATGCTGTGCAGCATCGTGTGTAAGATACATACTTAAAATACTGGAAAAGCATCATTTTAAATTCATTTTATCCATGCTGTAGGCGGAGTTGTACTTACCTGTCAGTAGACAGTTTATACTCTCGCCTTCGTCACGCTACAGGTACCTCCCTGTAATCATAATGCATTACATTAACATTCACTCTTAGGTCACCGTGGTCATTAGTGACTAATAAAAATTCTCGTTATGTGGTACCGATCCTTATCGGTACTAATTACCCTCTTCTTAAGAATTTGATTTTCTAATCATTGTTAATTTATTTATTTACCCAATAAATTAATTAACATCGCTCTTAGGTCACTCTATCATTAGGAACTAATAAACTTATCGTTGTATGGTACCGATGCCCATCGGTACCCAACTGCTCTACTTTGGGAAATTTGATATCTAATTTTTAATCGTGCTTGATTAATTTGTCTACTCGACAAATTAATCACTGTCTCTCACTATCCCATTCAGACTTGGTCCTTGACTGGCGAACCGACCAGTCAACTGACTGAATACCTCCCGTATGACCATTTAGCCTGTCGGGTTACCGTTACCGATGTAATCGCCCCAAATTTTATACTTCGATCGCACCCGTCCCTCGGGTGGTACTATTCTGACATAGGGGTCGTTTTCTTACGTTACGAAATTTCTAATGAGACGGTTAACTAATCCTCACAATGTCCGTCCTTCTTTCCCGGACCTAGGTCATCGAGGGGGTTCGGGTTTCCATCTCGATCACATTTTCATCCCTCGTTTCCTAAAATATCCCTTTGTGCCGTTTTAGAAATTTCGACAGCATTTCCGCTTAATTTTTGGGTTTCCGGCGTTTAGGAAACGCCTCAAAACCATCTAACCTATTCTAACCTGCCACGTACTAAACCAGAGGCCTAATTTTTACGTAAAAGCTCCGCTTTTTACGTAAAAATATTCACATTTCCTTACATTCTCTTTTTCGACATTTCATCCCTTTTTCTTACAATTCCTCAAGTCAGTAAACCATAATTTATACATAATCATTTCTAATAATAAATTGAGGAAATCAAGGGATCAAAACCCCTACCAAAATCGTTTTCGTCGGCGGTCGGACGAACCGTTCGGTCTCGACCGCACAATCTTTGAATCGTCGTTCTTCACTTTTGAAACTCCGGTTTGCAAATCCGATGCCGCGGATATGTCCGGAACGTCAAAAATAAGCCAACGGGCCATTCTTCAATTTTATGTGTCCGGGTCGCCGTTGACCAGCATTGACCACGACGGCGATGGGAGTGGCGACCACCATCTTGAAGAGCTCGACCAGAGGAACCCATTGGTGGTGTCAATTTCACCAATCGAGGCTCCTATCACCGGAAATCGGCCTTAGAAAAGTCGGCGACGGCGGTGGTGTTGGATCTTCGTTTTCTGGCGTTGTTGCCCAAAATTGATTTGGGGCTTTTGATCTACGTGTTGTTCTGAGCATTTTGATACCGACCTTGCAACTCAACTCCGCCGGAATAGTGAGATTCGACGGCGGCGATGGCGACGGCGACGGCAAACCTTGGGCGGCGCGATCCGGTGGCTGTTGACGTGAAATGAAGCCTGGGTTTTGTTCTACTCTTCACCACGAATCCATTGAGACCGGAATCGTGGCATTTGGATGTCGGACGGCGGAGAAATCACGGTTTGAAAAATTCGACCACCGGCGGCTTTAGGCGGCGCGTGCGGCGTTCTCCGACATCGGTTCCGTCGACTCGGCACACCATTGGACTCAGCTCGTCGAGAGCTTTCCAATGGTGCCGGCGGTGTCGAAAACGGAGGCCGGATTCGATGGTTGGTCACTGTTCATCTTCGTGTGGTGTGGGAGGGAGAAAATGTGATTTGGAAAAATATGGGGGCTATTTTTCTAGAATCCCCAAAATTTCGTCCTTTATACTAATTTTTTGAAAAATTTTAAGATAGGCTATACTGACTAATTTGGGCGTGCTGAACCCAAATATATCAGTTTTATCTTCATCTGAGGTCGTCTCGACCAGTTTCCCGATACTGTATGATTCCCGGTCAAAAATTACTTTTTGTGCTCAAATGACTAATTTGAGTATTCTGATTCCAAATATATCAGTTTTATATCAAGAAGAGGTCACCTTGACCAATTTCTTGATACTATGGTTAGGCCTACACTGTGTTGACACTGTGCACGCATAACGAGGCATTTTTGCGTGAAATTTCAAACACAGTCTCTCTTGACTAATTTGGACGTGCTGATTTCAAATTTATCAGTTTTACGTCCATCTGAGGTCTTCTGGACCAGTTTTCGGGATCTGCATGACCCCGTCTCGAAAAACGTGTCAGGTGCCCGATTGACTAATTTGGGCGTCCTGAGTCTAAATATATCAGTTTCGGGGCGAGAAAAGGTCGTCTTGACCCTCATCCCAATACTGCGTATCCCTTAAACAAAATCTACATTTTGTGCTCAATTGACCAGATTGAGCCTGCTGACTATTAATATATCAGTTTTATGTCAGATTAAGGCCGTCTTGGCCACTAACCTGACACTGCGTATCACACTGTTCACTAATCACTATTCACTATCTGACTGACTAATCTGAGCGTTCTGATTCCGATTTTGTCAGTCTCTGGGCGAGAAGAGGTCATCTAGACCACTTTTCTCCATACTGTACATCTATTAGGGCAATTATCACTGCTGCGCTCAGATGACCAGTCTGAGCGTACTGATGACTAGCTCATCAGTTCTGTATCATGAAATGGTCGTCTAGACCGGTTTCTTGATATTGCGTGTCTCAACGCATACTCACATAATAGGGTGGACCGATTTCACTGTCGATTACCCCTTTCACTGCATGAATAGTATTTAAACGTTACTATTCCTGTTTAATTCATTCAACTGAAAAGCACACTGTGCTTATTAACTTAATTACATCATTACATAGTAATTAAGTTTCATAATTCATGAGAGTCATTACAGTGGCTCTCGGCTCATTACACAACCTTCTACACGGACTCTTACACGTGCGTGTGCAACGCAACACGGGCGTGTACATTTCAGACACGGGCATGTACTAGTTGAGACTACTCAACACGGCCATGTCTTTGAAATACATTCATCTATCTGAGCGGTACACAGCCTCTTACACGATCGTGTACTTGACCGTGTTACACTACACGACTATGTACACTCACACGGCTATTAATAGATACACAGTCCGAATGGCACACTGTCACTCACACGGTTGTGTACCTGACCGTGTTACTTAAATAGTACTAAAAGACATTAAATTATGTCCATTTTATTTCTTAATGACTTATTACATGGTAAGTAGGTGTCATGAAAATGGCGGTCATTACACCTTTCATGCCTAATTCTTTCTCCATTTTTCAAAAATTAAAAATGGTAATTTTTGGCCAAATCTTGGCCTTTAGATCAAAAGCTAAATGAATCATGGACTTTCATTCCACCAACCACCATATTTCCTTCATTTATAATTCTTGATTTATGATGTCATAATTACAAAAGTGAAAGTTGACTTTGACTTTCACTATTCATATTAATTCGACTACTTTTTGACCGATGCCGGTTCGAGCCGAAATTTTCCTGAAATCGTCCCGGCGTGTTCCTGAGGTCTCTTGTGCAGTCGGATCAATTTAAACTGCTTCCGTTTGATCAAAATCAATCCCGAAAGTTTACCGTCTTTTATTGCTCCGGTTAGGGTTTTCAATGCGGGTTTTGCACCGTTTCACCCGTTTCAACTCAGTGAATTTTTCCAACACTGAATTCTTACTCGTCAGTATTGTTAGAACATTTTCACATATTCTAAACAATATAAATACATTTATTTCACTCTTTAAATAGTATAAATTGTTATATACATACAATTGTACATTTTCATCCGAGAATTGCCTGAATTTCCCGGTTGTCACACTAAGTAATGAAGTTCCTTACCTTCCTTGCCCTTGGCGGCTAGGAATTCCCGGCAAGCCTTCTTGAAGTGACATACCTTCCCACAATGGAAGCATTTGGACTTTTTAGGGTCCTTTGGCTTCTTGTTCTTCTTCTTCTTCTTCCCGTCCGAGACAGGAGGATTAGAAGAACTAGAAGCCACTTGCTTCTTATTTGGCCTCTTCCTCTTCCGTGAGGGATTGGAAGATTCCGCCAAATTGGCCTCTCCTTTAGGTCGGACCGCATCCTCATCCCTGATCATCCGCTCATAAGCCTGTAGTTGCTTCATGAGCTCGGTTAGTCCTAACTCCTTTGTCGCCAGATTGTATGTGGCCTTAAACCCCACAAAATCTTTAGGCAGAGTCTTGAACACCATCTCGATCTGGGTGTTGTAGTCCAACTCAGCACCATTCTCGACAGTCTCAGCGAAGAATCCCATTAGAGTGATCATATGGTCCTTCACCGGAGTACCCGCCTTTTGCTTGGAGTTCATAATGCTGGTAATAGCGGACTGTCGAGCCAATTTTTCTTGGCCTCCGAACATGTCCTCCAGATTGTCCATGATCTCCCCAGCAACTTGATAAGTCTCATGCTGCTTTTGTAAAGCACTCGTCATGCTAGCAAGGATGTAGCATCGAGCTATCTCATTGGATTCTCTCTAACGATTATAGGCAACCGGGACCTCCTCAAGTGGTGTGTCAGGTTTGGGCCCAGGTGGGCATGGTTCGTCCAGTACGAACTTGTGTCTCTCGCAGCTAAGAACTATTAATAGATTCCTTTTCCAGTCTTTATAATTATCGCCATTCAACTTATTTTCAGTAAGTATCGAAATGAGGGGTGTCGGTGACATTTTGAACTGAAATAAAATTATACTAGACATCATTACAAAGCCCAAGCAAATATACAGATAATTTAGCAAATAAAACATACAAGTATGTTCCTACATGAAACTTGAAAAACATGTAGCATTGCAACGGTAATTCTCAGCACCTATTGCCCCAAGCCACCGAGGGGTGGTCATGAAAACAAATAGCCGGAACATGGACCCCGTCCAATTAATATATGTTACCTTAAATCCTCCAAGGTTAAGACATATATTAATAACCGCTTATTTGGCCACCAGTTTAGTTAACAGAGCTTCTAGGGAAGGTTAATAACTAAACGAGTCTTGAGTGTATAACCATTGTTTACGTAGCCCGATCCACGTCCTACCAAGCTACCAAGGGGTGGTCATGAATAGGATCGCACCCGAACACGTTTTCCACATAGGAGATCCAATCTAGTATACCGGCGGCGGTAAACACCTACCGACGGGTGTGGTCAGGGCAGAACTGACGCGAGGCGTTACCATGCTTTCACATATGGATCAACAATGGAGGCCGTGGGTTTTGTTTGAAACCCTCTCCCACTCAATATTTTGAAAAACATGCAAGTTTTGACAAATTATGTATGATCAACATAGTATGAGCGGCACTCACCTATCTTATATGACATGTTATCAAATATGCATACAAAACATCCATCAATACATATTTATACATCCATGACATATCACAGAAAAAATAATTGACAGAATAACCAAGCTATGGTTCCATCCTAGAACAAAGAAAATAAAGATTACAAAATTCCATCCAAAACATTCTTTAGGTCTTGAATTCTGTTCCGTCTTCTTGTATCCATATTTATGTAGCCTCTCCATTTATTTCTCATCCCAAGAATTATTTAAAATTTAAATCTCCAAAAATTTAAATTTCAAATTCAAATTCCAAATTCGAATTTCAAATTTAAATTTCTAATTCAAATTTTAAACAATTTTAAAACATCATGTGCAATAATATGTAATTTCAAAAATTTCAAATTTTCAATTACATATTTTTTAAACATGATTTAAAATTAAATCTCAAATTTAAAAATCAAAAGTTTCTAATTTTAGACCGTCGTACAGCCGCCCATGAAGGCGGCAGCCGCCGTGGGCAGCCACCAACCCCGGAGGGGCTGGCAGCCCACGGTTGCCCCTTGTGCAGCTTGCCGGGCTGTAGGCCAAGCCTGCAGCGCCAGGCTGCACGCCCAGGCTGGGCGCAGTAGCCTGCAGCCAGTGGCTGCACGCCCAGGCTGCGGCCAGCCTTGGGCAGGCTACGCCACCCTCGGCTGCCGGCCAAGCCTGCGGCCGTGGGTGATGTTTGCCTGTAGAGGGGCTGCCGCAGCCCCATCCTGCCCGAGGGCAGGGGCTGCAGCCCCACCAAGGCCCGTCGGCCTATCCCGAGGGGTCGTGTCTCGATTTTCATGCCATATTCCAATTTACCTATTAGGATCTCCAAAAATTAATTTGAATCCCAATTAAATTGAAATTTTCCACACAAAAAAAATTTTCAATCTTTAAATCAAATTTAACTTTTGGGAAAAATAAATTACGGTCTTCAATCTTCAATCTCCTCTAAGAATAATTACATAAAAAATTCCTATACCGTTTCCGGTGTACAAAATTCTATCCATAAAAATTCTAAGAGACAAAAAATAAAATCCATGGGAAAATTACAGTGTTAATAAACTGCTCCCATGGTTACATAAAAATTCCTAGATACAATTTTTCTAAATTCTAAGGAATCATAACCGGTATAAACAAGCATGCTTATAATAATTCAAAAATTAAAATAACCACATACTTTATACATAATCCATGATAACAACATAAAGGAACCCTAGAATGCCACTCTCTAAATATCAAATCCATACATAAATAAAAAGACTAAGTAATTGTCTAATTTATGTACATGGTATAGTCATGAGATGTCTCTGATACCAATTGTAGGAAAATAAATCGGTAAAAACGTATCAGAGTGGTGCAGCGGAAAGATCGTTAAATATCTCATGATGCCATATACAATAAACCAACAACAATTAAAACTCATACCTCAAGGATGCCAATCTTGCAGGAGGAGAATGACCGGAGGCTTCAACCAACTAGCCTTCTCTACTATTCTCCAATTCCCGAATGGCTGAGTGCGTAGGCACTCTGAACCTCAATCGGTATGCTAGCACTGTTACTCTTCTTCCGACCACCCAGATCTCTAAAGAACTTTATTGTCACGATGAGCTGTGCAACAATAAGCCTGCTCACCTGAGAGTCTGTGGTCTAAGAAAACTGGAGTGGCAGGACCTCTATTTATAGACCTGTATGAGGTGATTCTCTGAATTCGAATTGGACTAGGAAAAGATTTTCTCCCTTATCCATAACCAAAAAATCCGAATTTTCCAAGGGAGAATCTCCACAATAAAATTCGGTTTTCTTAGGATAAATCCAATCCAAATCTAAACAATATTTTAACTAGAATTTTATCTCCCTTTTTCAACCAAAAAATCCGAAATTTCTAGGAGAAAATCTTCTCCAAATTTTCGGCCACTTTTAGGATAAGGAAGAATCAAAATTCCACTAGGATTTTCAAGCTTGAATCTTATCTCAACCTTATCCAAAAATAACCGAATTTCTAGGAGAGATTCTCCAAATTTTCGGCCACTTTTCAGGGAAGGAGAGAATCCAAATTCAACTAGGATTGAAGCTTGAATTTTCCCTTGAATTTTATCCACAAAATCTGAATTTTTCATTGAGGATTATCCTCAAAATTTTCGTCCACTTTTGTTAGGATTTAGATTCAAAATTCAAGTAGGATTCTAACAAGATTATCCTCTCTAAATCCAACTCAAATTCGAATTTCAAACTTTGTGGATTTCCACAACAAATTCGAATCCTACTTGGACTGTGATTCAAAATTTGAATTTCAAATTTCAAATTCAAATTTCAAATTCAAATTTCAAATTTCAAATTTCAAATTTCAAATTTAAATTTCAAATTCAAATTTCAAATTCGAATTTCAAATTCAAATTTCAATTTCAAATTTAAAATTCAAAATTCAAAATTCAAATTCGAATTTCAAATTCAAATTTCAAATTCAAATTTCAAATTTCAAATTTCAAATTCCACAAAACGGTTGTGTTTCATATTCTTGTTCTCATGGATAATTTTCTACGACTCCAATCCAATCTCAAATAAAATCATGGCAACTTTATTTGGAGTTCGAATAATTGTGTACTCTATTATCCAAAACAAAATCTGAATCCAACCGGAGAGAATCTTGTCTACCATCCTAATCCTATGTCATCACCATCCATGCATAATAAACTAGCCAATAGCATACACAAATCAATTTGCCAAACGTTAAGGAATTATGTGGAGCTAGTAGAGGGACTGATTGGACATATATAATCGGGCTCCCGTGATTCCATATGATCATCATTCTTTACCGAACAACTCAATCATATGATCACTAGTTTCAGAGTCACACCACTATAAACCTGAAACTGAACTCCCAATTATATACCGTATTACGTAAGCCTGTGACGAGCTACTATCCAATGACCTTGTTATATATGCAAAACCCTCATATGATATCCATGATCAGCCTTAGGTCAAAGTCCGTTTAATCCTACTGATCAGGCTATCTTAAAGTTCCATTATACTACCGAATCAAGAAAATGATTATTCACCATATGTGAATAAGAAGTCATCCGCCCAGCAGACGACCCAAGGCCTTGTCCATTTTCACATTCAGTATAACGCCTTTAAGAGGATACCTTTAACTCCTCAGAGCTATGATTCCGATATCTACAAACAAACCCTTCATCGTATACAAGTCATGCACCCAACGAACCGGTCTATAAGCTTACTACCTCTGAGACGCTTTAGCCATTGGAACATCAAAGTACATAAGTCATATACATGAAGAAGTTCATTTGCTCAGGATTAAGGTTATTGCACAATGAACGTCAAAAGCAGATTGATCCACTCATAGCGGACTACGTAGATCAATCACGCTTTAGTCCCGGCCTAATATGTCACCACCAAGCAACATATCCATGTCTCTACTTGGGAGTCCAGCTCCAGACAGTCAAGACAAACCGTCCCCTCTAAGGCTTTAGACAACATAATAGTCTTTACATGAGTTAGATGCTCGGTCTAACCCCATAGACTACAGACCATAGTTTAGACTGCTAACTTTAGAACATTGTCTTCTCGCATACAAAAGTCCATTGCATGCAACGTTCTAATAGTTTTAACACAAGCAGTCAGTGAGCCATATTTGCTTACATTTACTTTAACATGTAAATAAGACGAGGACAGATAGCAATGTAATGAATAACCTCTATGTATAATTTTATTATTCAGTTCAAAATAAATACATCAAAATGTCTCTAATACTTAGGGCATTTCCTAACACGACATGCACGAGATGCGGAAAGAGGCACCCAGGAGAATGCAAGCAGAGAGCAAGTGATTGTTTCATCTGTGGCAAGGAAGGCCACTATGCCGAAAAAAAAAATTTGCCACTCCAACCTGTAGAATCGACAGAATCAACCCCGCACTGAGAATAATCAACTTCACACCAACCAGACCAGGATTGAAGACCCTTCAATCACACAAGGTATACCGAAAGCTTCAGACAGCTAAAGGAGAATCTATGCTTACACGGGGAGTGATGTTGAAGCTGTAACTTCTGCAATGGTGACAGGCCAGCTTTCTATCACCAACATTGATGCGTTAGTTCTACTTGATTCTGGAGCCGCCCATTCGTTGCATCATCAGATTCTGCCAAAAAAAAAAAAAAAAGCTTAGGACAGAACGTTGTCATAAACTGTTGAATGTGGAAAATCGTTTTCGAACCAATCGGATGTGAAAAGTTCATCTACAAGGGTTTGTCGCCAGAGCAACCAAAGACGATGATATCAGCAGTGAAGGCTCGCGAGATGCTATCCAGTGGATGCACGGACTTCCTAGTATACGTAGCAGATAAGACTCAAGGAATAGAGATAGGACCCGACAACGTACCGATAGTCAGGGAATTCATGGAGATATTTCCAGAAGATCTTGCAGGACTCCAACCAGAGCGCAGGATCTCGTTCGAGGCTGAACGTCGACTAGAATCAGCCCCATCTTTGAGGTCCCCTATGGAATGGGCCCTGTAGAGCTAAAGAAGCTCCAAGTCCAGCTAAAGGACTAAATAAATAAGGGATTCATTCGACAGAGCTATTCACCCTGGAGAGCACCCATACCATTCGTGAAGAAGAAAGATGGACCACTGAGAATGTGCATCGACTACAGAGAGTTGAACAGGATTACGATTAAGAACAAGCATCTGTTGCCGCGAGTTGATGATCTATTTGATTAGCTCTGAGATGCTGCAATGTCCTCGAAGATCGATCTACGTTCAGGGTACCATCAACTACGAATCAGGAATGAAGATGTACCCAAAACAGCTTTTCAAACGCGGTACGGACATTATGAGTTTCTGTTCATGTCGCTCAGATTGACGGACGCGCCAGTAGCTTTCATGAACCGGATGAAGCGCATGTTCAAGGGCTATTTGGATAAGTTTGTCATTATGTACATCGATGACATACTTATACACTCTAAGACGAAGGAAGAGCACGAAGAGCACTTAAGGATCATTTTGCGCATGCAACAGGACCATTAGTTATACGCCAAGTTCTCCAAGTATGAGTTTTGGCTAGAGAAGGTCCATTTCCTAGGCCATGTAGTCCCTAAGGAAGGAGTATTTGTGGACCCGATGAAAATTGATGCAGTTAGTGCGTGACCAGCTTCGAGAAACGTGACGAAGATCCGCAGCTTCCTAGGCTTAGTGGGATACTACCGATGTTTTTTCGAAGGTTTTTCAAAGCTAGCCGCACCGCTCACAACACTCACCAAGAAGGGAAAGAGGTATGAGTGGACTGACAAGTGTGAGAAAAGCTTTCAAGAGCTGAAACGAAGACTCACAAGCGCTCCAATATTGACCATTCCAGATGCTGGTCAGGGAAGCTTTGTGATTTGAAGCGACGCATCTAAAACCGAGTTGGAAACTGTGTTGATGCAGAGTGGTCGAGTAGTCACATATGCTTCACGACAACTCAAAGACCCTGAAAAGAGTGACCCAATGCATAATCTGGAGCTAGCAGCAATAGTTTTTACGTTAAAAGTATGGAGGCACTACCTGTATGGAGCCAAGTGCGAGGTTTACACCGACCATCAGAGCCTCAAGTGTATATTCACGTAAAAAGAGCTCAACATGAGGTAGCATGGATGGCTAGAGTTGGTAAGGATTACGACCATGAGATCTTATACCATCCGGGGAAAGCCAATAAGATGGCCGATGCGCAGAGTCAGAAGCATATTACTATGCCTATGGCTATTAGTGCCTTGTCAGGAAGCACTACAAAAAAGTTATGCGGCAGTGAGATTAAGATTTTGACAAAGAGGTTGTCTGACATGACCCTCCAATCGATGCTTCAAGAAGAGATCAAGATCGGTCAAGGCTTCGAATTGTCCCTGAACAAGCTCAAAAAGGAGGCTACAGAGGATCAAAGTTCAGAGTTTAAGATCCCTAAGGATGACATACTCTACTACAGAGATAGAGTGTGTGTTATGAAAGATGAAGAACTCACAAAGCGAATCCTTTTGGAATCTTACGAGACATCATATTCTGTACATCCGGTGGCAAATAAGATGTACAAGTACCTGAAGGAAAGCTTTTGGTGGCTTGGAATGAAGAATGACATTGTCAAGTTTGTCACCAGATACCTTACGTGCCAGAAGGTTAAGGCAGAACACCAGCGCCCAGCAGGATAATCGTAGAAAATTAAGCTACCCGAGTAGAAATGGGACCAGATTACGATGAATTTCGTAGTCGGATTGCAAAAGACGTCAAACGATAATGACGCAATCTGGGTGATTATAGACAAACTGATGAAATCAGTTAGATTTTTAGCAATGAAAGTTAGCTACTCGGTGGAACGACCAGTAGAAATCTATGCGGCACAGTTCGTGAAACGGCACGGAATACCAGAGTCGATCGTAGTGGACGCTTTACCTCCAGATTTTGGCGAAGTTTTCAAGCCGCATTACGGTCCAAGTGAGAGTTCAGCACAGCATTTCATCCTCAGACCGACAGTTAGTCTGAGAGGACCATACAGATGTTAGAGGACATGTTGAGACCTGCGTCCTAGACTTCAAAGGAAATTGGAATCAGAAGCTACCATTGAGCGAGTTCTTGTACAACAGCAACTACCATTCCTCGATAGGAACGGCACCGTATGACACTTTGTGGAAGGAAATGCAGATCTCTGGCTCATTAGTACGAGTTTGGAGAGAAACAACTAGTTAGCTTGGACATCATCAAGAATACCATGGCAGACGTGAAGCTGATACGAGAAACGTTAGATACAGCGCACAGTCGACAGAAGAATTTTGACGATAAGCGCCGTAGACCCCTCGAGTTTCAAGTAGGAGACTCAGTCTTTTTCAAGGCGGCACCCATGAAAGGGGTGATGCGCATTGAAAATAAAAGAAAGCTCAGTCCTAGGTACATAGGACCCTTGAGATAATAGAAAAAGTCGGGAAGGTGGCTTATAGACTAGCACTTCCTCCCGAGTTAGCTACAGTGCACAATGTCTTTCACATTTTGATGTTGAAGAAGTACGTGCCAGACAGCTCCCATGTTCTTAGCCAAGAATACGTTGTAGTATACGCTGATCCAATGTACGAGGAGAGACCCGTGCAGATCCTAGTTAGAAAGGAGAGAGTACTTAGGAATGAAGTATACCGCTAGTAAAAGTGTTGTGGCGGAATCATAGTGTTGAGGAAGCCACATGAGAATGGGAAGAAGACATGAGAAGAGACTTCCTGGAATTATTCTAATTTTCGAGGACGAAAATTTTGTAAGGGGGGTAGGTTGTAATGACCGCCATTTTCATGGCACCTACTTACCATGTAATAAGTCATTAAGGAATAAAATGGACATAATTTAATGTCCTTTAGCAAATTTAAGAAACATGGTCAAGTACACGACCGTGTAAGAGGCTGTGTACCGCTCAGATAGATGAATGTGTTTCAAAGACATGGCCGTGTTGAGTAGTCTCAACTAGTACACGCCCGTGTTCGAAATGTACATGCCCGTGTTGCGTTGCACACGCACGTGTAAGAGTCCGTGTAGAAGGCTGTGTAATGAGCCGAGAGCCACTGTAATGACTCTCATGAATTATGAAACTTAATTACTATGTAATGATGTAATTAAGTTAATAAGCACAGTGTGCTTTTCAGTTGAATGAATTAAACAGGAATAGTAACGTTTAATTACTATTCATGCAGTGAAAGGGGTAATCGACAGTGAAATCGGTCCACCCTATTATGTGAGTATGCGTTGAGACACGCAATATCAAGAAACCGGTCTAGACGACCATTTCATGATACAGAACTGATGAGCTAGTCATCAGTACGCTCAGACTGGTCATTTGAGCGCAGAAGTGATAATTGCCCTAATAGATGTACAGTATGGAGAAAAGTGGTCTAGATGACCTCTTCTCGCCCAGAGACTGACAAAATCGAAGTCAGAACGCTCAGATTAGTCAGTCAGATAGTGAATAGTGATTAGTGAACAGTGTAATACGCAGTGTCAAGTTAGTGGCCAAGACGGCCTTAATCTGACATAAAACTGATATATTAATAGTCAGCAGGCTCAATCTGGTCAATTGAGCACAAAATGTAGATTTTTTTTAAAAGATACGCAGTATCGGGATGAGGGTCAAGACGACCTTTTCTCACCCCGAAACTGATATATTTAGACTCAGGACGCCTAAATTAGTCAATCGGGCACCTGACACGTTTTTCGAGACGGGATCATACAGATCCCGAAAACTGGTCTAGAAGACCTCAGATGGATGTAAAACTGATAAATTTAAAATCAGCACGTCCAAATTAGTCAAGGGAGACTGTGTTTGAAATTTCACGCGAAAACGCCTCGTTATGCGTGCGTAGTGTCAACACAGTGTAGGCCTAACCACAGTATCAAGAAATTGGTCAAGATGGCCTTTTCTTGATATAAAACTGATATATTTGGGTTCAGCACGCCCAAATTAGTCAGTATAGCCTATCTTAAAATTTTTCAAAAAATTAGTATAAAGGGGTCGAAATTTTTAGATTTTGAAAAAAGGGCCCCCATTATTTTTTTTTTCCTATCTTTTTCTCCCCACACCACCCACAGGTGAACAGTAACCATCAGTCGAATCCGACCTCCGTTTTCGACACCGCCGGCACCATTGGAAAGCTCTCGACGAGCTGATTCCAACGGTGGGCCGAGTCGACCGAACCGACGCCGGAGCACGCCGCACGCGCCGCCCAAAGCCGCCGGTGGTCGAATTTTTCAAACCGCCGTATCTTCGCCGTCCGACCTCCAAATGCCACGATTCCGGTCCCAATGGATTCGTGGTGAAGAGTAGAACAAAACCCAGGCTTCATTTCACGTCAACAGCCACCGGATCGCGCCGCCCAAGGTTCACCGTCACCGTCGCCGTCGCCGTCGTCGGATCTCACTATTCCGGTGGAGTTGAGTTGCAAGGTGGGTATCAAAATGCTCAGAACAACATGTAGATCAAAAGCCCCAAATCAATTTTGGGCAACAACGCCAGAAAATGAAGATCCAACACCGCCGTCTTGGCCGACTTTTTGAGGGCCGATTTCCGGTGATAGGAGCCTCGATTGGTGAAATTGACACCACCAATGGGTCCCTCTCGTCGAGCTCTTCAAGATGGTGGTCGCCACTCCCATCGCCGCCGTGGTCAACACCGGTCAACGGCGACCAGAGACCGAAAATTGAAGAGTGGCCCGTTGGCCTATTTTTGACGTTCCGGACACATCCGCGGCATCGGAATTGCAAACCGAAGTTTCAAAAGTGAAGAACGACGATTCAAAGATTGTGCGGTCGAGACCGAACGGTTCGTCCGACCGCCGACGGGAACGATTTTGGTAGTGGTTTTGATCCCTTGATTCCTCAATTTATTATTGGAAATAATTATGTATGAATTATGGTTTACTGACTTGATGAATTGTAAGAAAAAGGGATGAAATGTTGAAAAAGAGAATGTGAGAAAATGTGAATATTTTTACGTAAAAAGCAGAGCTTTTACGTAAAAATTAGGCCTCTGGTTTAGTACGTGGTAGGTTAGAATAGGTTAGATGGTTTTGAGGCGTTTCCTAAACGCCGGAAACCCAAAAATTAAGCGGAAATGCTGCCGAAATTTCTAAAACGGCACAAAGGGATATTTTAGGAAACGAGGGATGAAAATGTGATCGGGGTGGAAACCCGAGCCCTCTCGATGACCTAGGTCCGGGAAAGAAGGACGGACGTTGTGAGGATTAGTGAACCGTCTCATTAGAAATTTCGTAATGTAAGAAAACGACCCCTATGTCAGAATAGTACCACCCGAGGGACGGGTGCGATCGAAGTATAAAATTTGGGGCGATTACATCGGTAACGGTAACCCGACAGGCTAAATGGTCATACGGGAGGTATTCAGTCAGTTGACTGGTCGGTTAGCCAGTCAAGGACCAAGTCAGAATGGGATAGTCGGAGACAGTGATTAATTTGTCAAGTAGACAAATTAATCAAGCACGATTAAAAAATTAGATATCAAATTTCCCAAAGTAGAGCAGTTGGGTACCGATAGGCATCGGTACCACACAACGATAAGTTTATTAGTTCCTAACGATAGAGTGACCTAAGAGCGACGTGAATTAATTTATTGAGCAAATAAATTAATTAACCACGATTAGAAAATCAAATTCTTAAGAAGAGGGCAATTAGTACCGATAAGGTTCGGTACCACATAACGAGAATTTTTATTAGTCACTAATGACCACGGTGACCTAAGAGTGAATGTTAATGTAATGCATTATGATTACAGGGAGGTACCTGTATTGTGACGAAGGCGAGAGTATAAACTATCTGCTGACAGGTAAGTATAACTCCGCCTACAGCATGGATAAAATGAATTTAAAATGATGCTTTTCCAGTATTTTAAGTATGTATCTTGCATACGATGCTGCACAGCATACATAAGAGCATATAGTTTCACAATCGAGTAGATTGATGAAAGAACAAGATAGAAGCCATAGATCCCTACCGCGTAGGATTGGGGATAGCTTAGAGAAGCGTATGGCTAGAACAGTTAAACAAGATGGAAATAAATAGGTGTGTCGTACCGGCTCCTTCAGTCGAAGGGGTTTCCAGTTAAAGAAAGTTAAGGCCAAAAGTTGAGCATCAGTTAATGGCTCTTCGGCATTAGTTGACCTCGGAAGTTACCGTTGGTCTGCGCGCACACGATACTGACACATGGGCCCTAAATAGACAAGAAAAGAAAAGAGAAGTTTGAAGCATAAATGAACATAACCGGACCATGCATTAGTTATAGTTTGCTATGCTTTCTTTTTCAGTAGAGTGCATACAGTACACGATGCTTCTGTCATGCATAAAGTATGTGAAGTTTTATATTCACTATTATGACATGTTATGTGATGACATGATATGTGAGCTGATATGTGATATGCTTATATGGTATGTGATTTATTAAGTGATATATGTCATGCCTATGATTTTACGTATGTGCTATGTTTTAAACATGTTTTGCGGTTAACATGTTGTACTTACTGGGCGTAAAGCTCACGGAGTGTGTTCATGCTGTAGGTAAGCATCCTATAGCGTAAACATCAAGGGACGATGATGGTGGCGGAGGTGGATGTGAGGATGAGGTTATGGATACACAGCGAGTATTCTTCCGCACAGTATGAGTAAATAATATTTTGAATGGTGACAGTTAAATAGTATTTTGAATAGTAAAGGTTAAACGGTATTTTAGAACAGTAAACAGTATATTTAAATAGTATCTGGTGAATAGTAATCAGATAAACAAGTATATAATTGTGTATGTATAATTTAAATCCTTATGTTTTTCAAATTCCGCATTTTAATAGTATACGTACATGAATAGTAAATACGTACGCGTATATATAAAAAAAATCCCTCTAAATTTATGGTATTAAATTCAGCAAGTTTAAGTATCGGTTTTAAAGAGAAAGTATAAGTAAAAGCTAAAGAAGCAAGTTAAGTAATAGAGTTTTTAGTGACGGTTCGGGCCGCTGAGGGCACGGGGCGTCACATTAGGTTTTCCTTATTCAATTTTCCGTTAAGGACTCAGGTTTCCGACCCGACCCTAAACTTTTATTTTTATTTCCATTTTACCCTAAATGCTGTTTTCGAAATTTCGGCAGCATTTCGGCGTAATTTTAAGGCTACTGGCGTTAGGTACGCCTCGAACCATATGTACCTACCACGTACTATACCATAAGCCTATTTTATGTAAAAGTTTTCCAAACTTTTACATAAAAGCTCACAAAACTCCAATTTGCATTTTAACCCACATTACACAAAAATTTTTCATTTTCCTCCTTAGTTTTTGGCCACGGTTTTGACAATCAAAACCTAACCAAAACTTCTCAATTTTTCACCAAATCTTAGGCTATTAAAATGTCATTTTCTAATACATTTTTAAGCCCATTTTCATTGCATTTTTCAATAATTTTCCTAGGGTTTTTAATCACATATAACCCATGGCCAATTAGGGAAAACATACTCCAAAATTTTCTTTTCTTGCTTTCATTCCCAATTTCATCATTTACATTATAAAATGGATGATTCCAATCATCCAAATCTCAAATAAACCATGCAAAATTTTCCACCAAACCCTTGTTACCCCACGGCCACATTAGGGTGTTTCACACCAAAATATTTTTTTCAAGCTTTTCATAATGCAAACCATGCTTTATTCTTAACAAAATTTAAATTGAAAGCATGTTAACAATTAAACCACAAAAATTTCTCATTGCTTACTCTTGGTAACCCACGGTTTTACCCTTGGAAAACCAACAAAATTTTGGTTTTTCTTTAAACCAATTACATGGTTGTCTTCCTAATTACACCCTTAACAAAACCCAAGCATCAAATCATTGAAAATAACCAAAAATTTTCCATCTTTTTTTCACTATTCATCACACGGTTTTCTTGAAGAAAAACCAAGAAAAAGTTAAATCCAAGAGGAATTACCTTGTTCACTTGCTTCCTTTGTCTTCAAGGAATGCTTTGACATAATTTTTGTGAAAGAAATTTGAAGGAATACTTGATTCTTTCTTGGTGGCTCACAGTTCACCGTGGAAAGACTTAGCAAATTTTTGTTCTTTGGTTTTTGTCTTTCAAATGTGTCTCGGCCTTTTGGTTTAAAATGTTGCCGACTTAATGCAACAAAGAAAGCCAATTAATTTGGCTATCAACCAATGAGAATTAAACACCTTTCAAGCCTAATTCTTTCCACATTTTTCATAAATTAAAATGGTGTATTTTTGGCCAAATCTTGGCCTTTAGATCAAAAAGCAAATGAATCATGGCCATTAATGCTACCAACCACTATTTTCTTCCCATTTATTAAAGGGATTTATGATGTCATAAATGCTAAAGCAAAAGTTGACTTTGACTTTCACTATTCACATTAATTTGACTACTTTTTGACCGATACCGGTTCGAGCCGAAAATTTTCCTGAAATCGTCCCGGCGTGTTCCTGAGGTCTTCTGTGCAGTCGGATCAATTTAAACTGCTTCCGTTGAATCAAAATTAATCCTGGAAGTTTTCCGTCTTTTATTGCCCCGGTTAGGGTTTTCAATGCCGGTTTTGGCACCGTTTTACCCGTTTCAACTCAGTGAATTTTTCCAACACTGAATTCTTACTCGTCAGTATTGTTAGAACATTTTCATATATTCTAAATAATATAAATACATTTATTTCACTCTTTAAACAGTACAAATTGTTATATACATACATTTGTATATTTTCTTCCGAGAATTGCCTAAATTTCCCGGTTGTCACACTTTAGATCAAAAGTAAATTCAATCTTGGCCATTAATGCCACCAACCACCAATTTTCACATCATTTAATAAATGGCTTAATGATGTCATTAATACAAAGTAAAAATTTGACTTTGACTTCACTATTCATATTAATTCGACTACTTTTTGACCAAAGTCGGATTAAGCCGAAATTTTCCTGAAATCGTCCCGGCGGGTTCCTGAGATCTCCTGTGCAGTCGGATCAATTTATACTGCTTCCGTTTGTCAAAATCGATCCCGGAAGTTTTTCAATTTTTAGTGCACCATAATGCACTAATTAGGTTTTCAATGCCGTTTTTTGCACCATTCCACCCGTTTCAATTCAGTGAACTTTATCAACACTGAATTCTTACCCGTCAGTACTGTTAGAACATTTTAATACATTCTAAATAATATAAATTTATTTATTTCACTCTTTAAATAGTACAAATTGTTATATACATGCATTTGTATATTTTCTTCCGAGAATGCCAGAATTTTCCGGTTGTCACATAGTGGTCTAATTCCCATTTATAACTTTTTTACTAACTTTTTGCAAAATTACCATTTTACCCCTAACGGGATTTTTCACCATAACCTTACTTTTCTTTGATTTACAACTTTTTTTTGGCCCTTAGTGTGATGTCCCGTGCCCTTAGTGACCCAGACCATTACTTAAAACTGCTTATTTAAATTTTACTTTAAAACTGATACTTAAACTTACTTGCTTAGATACCTCGATTTTAGGGATTTTTTTTACGCGTATGTATTTACTTTTCACGTACGTATACTATTAAAATGCAGAATCTGAAAACATAGGAATTTCAATTTTACATACATAGTTATACTGACTGTTTAAATAAATATTATTCCAAATATCCCATTTGACTATTACTATTCAAATACTATTTAACTACTATTCAAAATACTATTTAATCATTATTATTCAAAAATACTATTTAACCATTACTATTCAAAAATACTATTTAACCATTACTATTCAAGAATACTTATACATAAACTGTGTGGAAGAATACTCGTGGTATATCCATAACCTCGCCCTCACATCCACCTCCGCTGCATTCATTGCCTGTTGGTGTTTACGCCATTGGATGCTTACCTACAGCATGAACACACACCGTGAGCTTTACACCTAGTAAGTACAACATATTAACCACAAAACATGTTTAAAAACATAGTACATACTTAAAATCATATAAGCATATCAAGTATCAACATATACCACATACCACATATCACATATCATGTCATCACATTTCATGTCATTACACATAAAACTTTTCATATTATATGCATAACAAATACATCGTATACTGATGCATATCTACTGTAACTAGAATCATGCTAAACTGTAGCTAAGGCATGTCGTAACAATACATGATCCGATTAAGCTCATATTATGCTTCATTATTTATTATCTTTTCTTTACTCTGTTGAGGGCCCGTGTGTCAGTACCGTATGCGCGCAGACCATCAGTAACGCCAGTGGTCAAAAAGCCAGAGAGCCATTATGGGCGCTACCCCTCTAGCTTAGGTCGTCCACCTTATCTTGCTTGCTTTCTTTATTCTTTGCTCATTCTTACTTAGCTTGCTTGTCTTTATAACTTTCTTCTTCTTGGGGGTTTAAAAGATTTGTTCTTGAAAAACTAGGAATATTTTTTTCTTTTTTTTTTTAAACTTGACTGAATGAAACTATTAATTCTTTGAAATTGTGTATACATAAATATATACGTACTACTTAATACTTTTTTTTCCCAAAATATATTTTGCGGTCTCGTTACTTTAAAGTACGTAAAAATAAAAACATACTTTTAAGCTTGTTGCACTACTTTACATACTACACTCTTGTCTTATCTTTATACATATACATCACTATTACACTTTCTTTCTTTTTCACTTTAATTACAGTGGAATTCTACGAAAGGAACCATAACCCGTCCATGACATCGTTGGGATCTGCCTGCCCGTCCGCTACTCTTGCTTCATATTGCTAGTTGCTTACCTTTATTACCTACATCACAAATTGTGGGCGACCCCTCTAGCTTAGGTCGTCCACCTTATCTTGCTTGCTTTCTTTATTCTTTGCTTAGTCTTACTTAGCTTGCTTGTCTCTATAACTTTCTTCTCCTTAGGGTTTAAAAGATTTGTTCTTGAAAAACTAGGAATATTTTTTTTTTCTTTCTTTTTAAACTGGACTGGATGAAACTACTGATTCTTGAAAATTGTGTATACATAAATATATACGTACTACTTAATACTTTTTGTTTTTCCAAAATATATTTTTGGAGTCTTGTTACTTTAAAGTACGTAAAAATAGAAACATACTTTTAAGCTTGTTTCACTACTTTACATACTACACTCTTGTCTTGTCTTTATACATATATCTCACTATTACACTTTCTTTCTTTTACACCTTGAGTACAGCGGAATTCTGCGAAACGGAACCATAACCCGTCCATGACATCGCTGGGATCTGCCTGCCAGTCCGCTACTCTTGCTTCATACTGCTGGTTGTTTTCCTTTATTACCTACAGCACGAATAGACTAATGAGCTAAAGCTCAGTAAGTATAAACATACATACAAGTAAATAAGCTGAATAGACCACTCTAGGGTTAGTCAACTTAGGACCAATTATTTTCTTTAGTCCTATACTACTTGTTCTTTCTATTCTATTTCTTTCTTTTCTTTGCTTTACTTCATCTGCTTAATCTTTCACTTGTGGGCCTGTGGTTGGACGTACCTAGTGCGCGCAGACCAATAGAGGATCAGGGGAGTGACCCACCGATCAACCCTAAGGTCATCTCTGGACTACTGACCTTATAGGTAGTAAGTCATGCCATAAACTACCTCATTATTAACGAGGCAGCGCCACACTTCTGGGGTGGAGGCAGGAAGTTAAGCCATAAACTACCTCATTATTAACGAGGCAGCGCCACACTTCTGGGGTGGAGGCTATCTGGGAACCTCACAACTGGGGAGGCCGGTACGCCAACCTTAACTTTTAAGCCTTATTATCTGACTTATTTTATTCCTCTTTTCTATTTCTGATCTTGCTTACTATTCTCGTGAACATGTTAGTATCATGTCACAACTGAATAGCTTAAATGTGTATATATATATATAACACAACTTTATGGTAAGTCCATTCGTGAGTAGACAATTAAATGTCTGTACTTACCTTATCAATCTCTTCTCTTCTTCTCTCTAGGATCTTTGATCGCCCTCCTTGTAGGTCGATTTTTTTTGGATCCTATAGACAAACTTTGTCTGTTAATTTCATTTCCATTTATAGCTTTTATTTTTCATTAAAAAGCTTAAATAGAACCTATTTACAACTTTTTGGGCTTTATTTATCATTTTCCCAATTTTTCCCAACTTTTGCAAAATTACGATTTTGCCCCTATATTTTGGCAAAATTGCAGTTTTGCCCCTGACGGAATTTTATTGATCCAGACTGCATTTTTGGCCCTCAGGAACTTTTCTGACTCTTTTCTAATCATTACCGGGTTCGTTTCTATTATATTTCCACTTTTCACTTTCCCGACCCTCGGGAAGCACTATTCCGACCCTTACGTCGGTTTAGTGATTTTCTATCGTTTCGGAGCCTCAAATGGACGTTTTACTAGTATTTAAAACGTTCATCTAGACTTTCCCGACCTAGGTCTCCGAGGCTCGGATTTTTCGTACCCGACTCGGACCTTTATTTCATTTCCAAAAACGCCCCCCCCTCGGGGTCGGTTTTTCAATCTCACACGCGTTTTTTTCATTTTTTTTTTGGGACGGGTTACTATTCACGAACCGCCCCTTAGGTTTTCCTTATTCAATTCTCCGTTAGGGACTCGGGTTTCCGACCCGACCCTAAACTTTTATTTTTAATTCCTATTTTACCCCGAAAGCCGTTTTCGAAATTTCGGCAGCATTTCGGCGTAATTTTAAGGCTTCCGGCGTTAGGTACGCCTCGAACCATATGTACCTGCCACGTACTATACCACAAGCCTATTTTATGTAAAAGTTTTCCAAACTTTTACATAAAAGCTCACAAATTCCAATTTCACATTTTTAACCACATTACAAAATTTTTTACAATTTTGCCCTTAGTCTTGGTTTCGGTTTTCACCACCAAACCGAACCGAAATTTCTCAAACTTTTCAACCACTTGTTAGGCTATTAAATGCCATTTTTCTAACACTTTTCAAGCCCATTTTCTTGTTCTTTTCAACCAAATTTCTTAGGGTTTTACCCTTGTATAACCCACGGCCATTGAATGCTAACCTTGTCAAACATTTTTGTTTCATTCTTTCAATCACATTTTCATCATTTACATCACAAAATGCATGATTTCAATTAACCAAACATCACCTAAAAGCATGAAAATTTTTCTTCCAAACCATTAGGAAACCCACGGCCACTTTGAAATAAATGAACACCAAAATTTTTCCAAGCTTTTCCATAGTGAAATTCATGCTTTATTCTTAACAAAACATAAGTTAAAAACATGTTAACACATAAATCACACAAATTTCTCATTGCTTACCAATGGTAACCCACGGATTTTCCTTTGGAAAACCAACCAAAAATTGGTTTTTCTTTAAACCAATTGCATGGTTTTCTTCCTCCTTACACCCTTAACAAAACCCATCATCAACTTAATGAAAAACACCCAAAATTTTTCCGTCTTAATTTACTATTCACCCCACGGATTTCCTAAAGAAAAACCATAAAAAATTTCAATCCAAGGGAAGTTACCTTGTTCACTTTCTTCCTTTGTCTTCAAGTGATGTTTTGCCACACTTTTTGTATAGAAAACTTGAAGAAATTAATTGATTTTCCTTTGGTCACCCACGGCTCCCATGGAAGAAAAAACTTAGCAAAATTTTGTTATGTTTTGCTTGAAAATTGGCTTCGGCCACTTATCCCCCATGTTTTGCCGACTTAAGCCACCAAAAAGACCAATTAATTTGGCTTCCACCAATGAAAATTAGACACCTTTCACCCTAATACTTTCTCCATTTTTCAAAAATTAAAAAGGCATATTTTTGGCCAAATCTTGGCCTTTGGATCAAAAAGCAAATGAATCATGGCCATTCATCCTACCTAACACCAATTTCTTTCCATTTCTTAAATGGATTTATGATGTCATAATTACTAAAGTGAAAGTTGACTTTGACTTTCACTATTCACATTAATTCGACTACTTTTTGACCGATGCCGGTTCGAGTCGAAATTTTCCTGAAATCTTCCCGGCGTGTTCCTGAGGTCTCCTGTGCAGTCGGATCAACTTAATCTGCTTCTGTTTGATCAAAATCAATCCCGGAAGTTTACCGTCTTTTATTGGCTCGGTTAGGGTTTTCAATGCCGGTTTTGGCACCGTTTCACCAGTTTCAACTCAGTGAATTTTTCCAACACTGAATTCTTACTCGTCAGTATTGTTAGAACATTTTAATATATTCTAAACAATACAAATACATCTATTTCACTCTTTAAATAGTACAAATTATTATATACATATATTTGTACTTTTCTACTGTGCTCTTACTTTGACTTGCCATATTCTTATCTTTATACTGTTCAGATACCGAAACTACTCCTTTTTGAGCGTTTTGGGCCTGAATTCACTTTCTTACTCATATACTTTATTCTCTACTTATTTTTTTGGAGATTTTAATTTCCTCCAAAACATTTATTTATTTCTATCAACACTATAATTTGTCTAATTACAACCATAGTGTTTCTTTACATTCTTACTTACAGAACTCATAGAAAACCCTAGATTAAACTAGGTCACACCGCTAAAATTCTCTGGTCGTCACACAAATAGACTAATGAGCTAAAGCTCAGTAAGTACAAACATACAAGTAAATAAGCTGAATACACCACACTTAGGGTTAGTCAACTTATGACCAATTATTTTCTTACTTCTATGCTTTACTTATTCTTCCTATTCTATTTCTTTCTTTTCTTTGCTTTACTTTATCTTGCTTATTCTTTCACTTGTGGGCCCGTGGTTAGACGTACCTAGTGCACGCAGACCAATAGAGGATCAGGGGAGCGACCCACCAATCAACCCAAAGGTCGTCTCTGGACTACTACCTATAGGTAGCAAGTCAAGCCATCAACTACCTCATTATTAACGAGGCAGCACCACACAACTGGGGTGGAGGCTATCTTTGAACCTCAAAACTGGAGAGGCCGGTATGCCAACCTTAACTTTTGAGTCTTATTATTTGACTTATCTTATTCCTCTTTTCTTTATCTGATCTTGCTTAACTATCCTCGTGAACATGTTAGTATCATGTCACAAACTGAATAACTTAAATGTGCATATATATATAATATAACTCTATGGCAAGTCAATTCGTGAGTAGATAATTAAATGTCTGTACTTACGACACTTGTGCTAGTGTAAACTTCTGCGGTCCGTCGAGCTCCTTTGCCTGTCTCTAGTTGAATTTATTAAAGACATAATGTCATCAGTTAATACATTTTCATTAACTGACTTTATTATACTAAAATATGAACTTTAGCTTTTAAAATCTTACTTAAAGTCTTATAACGACATTTAAAGTCCTAATGACTCTGTTTAGACTTTTCTAGCGCTCTAGCAACCATTTCCGAGCATTTAAGAAATTTTGGTAAACTAGGTGAATAGTAATTTTTGACGCTGAATGGTACTATTCACATGAATAGCGCCATGCACGTGAATAGTGCCATGGATGTAAATAGTAACTGGCCTGGGGACGTTTCTATTTTTCTGCTTAGACTGGGTTCCCTCAGTCTGAGAACCATAAAATAGCTAACTGGTGGGTTTAACACCTCTTTCTTGACTTTTCTAGACTTTTTGGTCAAATGACCATTTTGCCCCTAACGGGTCTTAGGGTCGTAACATTCTCATTTTGGTGCTTAAACGGGATTTTCTGAGTCCCTAAGATCTTAAAACAATCTTTTCTACGTCTCGGTAAATTTTTACAACTTAATTGTTGCGATTACACTATTTACTTATCACCAGTCCCACGGGTGGTACTATTCCGACCCTTGGGGTCGTGGCTCGTTTTTCTAGCGTTTCGGAGCTTCAAACGAGCTTTTCACTAATCTTAAAAACGTTTCTTATTCTCTTCTCGACTTAAGTCTCTGGGGGGCTCAGGTTTTTTTTCCATCCCGACTCTAAACTTTACCCTTGTTACCGAAAACGCCCTTGACGTTATTATTATTCTTTTTCCATGTGACGGCCCGCCCTACGTAGGGTTAAACAGTACTATTACAGTCAGCCACTGTTGCCAATTGCAATAGACTGTAACCACTTGGGTCGTCGGCAACTTACTTTTAACTTGTTTCTAACTTATTCTAATACCATCTGTAATAGCTGGTATCTTACTTTTAACATACTTTCTTTAACATGCTTACTCTACTTCCCATTTGAACATAAAAATATGGAATAAATTTTTTCTTTCTTTTCTTAAACTTTACTTGGAAACTGTACCGTCGTAAAACATTTACTATAATAAATATTTTACATTGCCTTAACTTCATTTACATTATAAAACATCATTTTAATACTCTTTTAAACAGCTCAGCGGAAGACTCATAGTAGTACCATAACCCTCACCCAGTCCCTTGGCATATGCAGAACCCATCCGTCATCCATCACTTGTCTTATCTTCGTGCAGGATGCTTACCTGCAACATAAACAAACTTGTGAGCGACAGGCTCAGTAAGTTCAAACATACATTCATGACAAAATACTAACTCATACCTTTTGGACAGAACATGTCTGATACCAACTGTGGCATCAGAACATGAACATACATTATACTTTACTTTCAACTTCATATATAACATATTCTAACATTAAGAGAACAATCTCAACGTTCTTTTAGCATAAGCTAATTTAAACATAACATACAGAATGTATGCTTAACATCTTAAGCATAACATACTCAACATTATACAAAATATTGTATACACATATCAACTTAAACACAGCATACTTAATGTATGCTTAAACATCATAGATACACTTAAAATTGTATAACTGACTTATGCATATCAATTTATGCATAACATAGCATATGCACACATGTTAGTCGCATTATGCTTGTTTACTTTCATTCTTTCTTTCATGTCATACTTTTCTTCTTCTTTTCTTTTCTTGCTAAGCATATGCACACATATTAGTGGCATTATGCTTGTTTACTTTCATTCTTTCTTCTTCTAGCTTTTCTTAGCTTTTCTTTACTAAGCTTTACTTTCTCTTCTTTTCTTTTCTCTTCTTAGCTTTACTTTCTTTTCTCTTCTTTGCTTTTCTTAGCTTTACTTTGCTAAGCTTTACTTTCTCTTCTTTTCTTTGCTAAGTTTTACTTTCTTTTCTTTTCTTTACTTTATCTGCTTAATCTTTCACTTGTGGGCCCGTGGTTGGACGTACCTAGTGCCCGCAGACCAATAGAGGATCAGGGGAGCGACCCACCGATCAACCCTAAGGTCATCTCTGGACTACTGACCTTATAGGTAGTAAGTCATGCCATAAACTACCTCATTATTAACGAGGCAGCGCCACACTTCTGGGGTGGAGGCAGGAAGTTAAGCCATAAACTACCTCATTATTCACAAGGCAGCGCCACACTTCTGGGGTGGAGGCTATCTGGGAACCTCACAACTGGGGAGGCCGGTACGCCAACCTTAACTTTTAAGTCTTATTATCTGACTTATCTTATTCCTCTTTTCTGTTTCTGATCTTGCTTACTATTCTCGTGAACATGTTAGTATCATGTCACAAATTGAATAGCTTAAATGTATATATATATATAACACAACTCTATGGTAAGTCCATTCGTGAGTAGACAATTAAATGTCTGTACTTACCACATAATCATACTTAGACATAATAGTCTATTCATATCGCAGTCAATTAAGTATTCGAACTTACTACATAGAACACATAGCACATAACATGACCAGTTCATTTATGTTGCAGTCAATTAAATGTTTGAACTTACTACATAGAACACATAACACATAACATGTCCAGTTCATTTATGTTGCAGTCAATTAAATGTTTGAACTTACAAATACTTGCTAGCATCTCTTTTCTCGCTTCCTTGGTCCGCAGACGTCTCTTCATATCGTCTGGCGCGGATCCCTATAACCGAAATAATAAGGTTATTTTCTATGCTTCTTGCATGTATAAAACTTAATAAAACGTAAAAATTCTACGTTTCATTTCTCGATCATAAATTTAAGGATCTAATATCCCATTTATAACTTTTCTGCTAACGCAACTTACTTTTAACTTGTTTCTAACTTATTCTGATACCATCTGTAATAGCTGGTATCTTACTTTTAACATAATTTCTTTGACATGCTTACTCTACTTCCCATTTGAACATGAAAATATGGAATAATTTTTTTTTTCTTTTCTTAAACTTTATCTGCTTAATCTTTCACTTGTTGGCCCGTGGTTGGACGTACCTAGTGTGCGCAGACCAATAGAGGATCAGGGGAGCGACCCACCGATCAACCCTAAGGTCATCTCTGGACTACTGACCTTATAGGTAGTAAGTCATGCCATAAACTACCTCATTATTAACGAGGCAGCGCCACACTTCTGGGGTGGAGGCAGGAAGTTAAGTCATAAACTACCTCATTATTAACGAGGCAGCGCCACACTTCTGGGGTGGAGGCTATCTGGGAACCTCACAACTGGGGAGGCCGGTACGCCAACCTTAACTTTTAAGTCTTATTATCTGACTTAACTTATTTCTCTTTTCTATTTCTGATCTTGCTTACTATTCTCGTGAACATGTTAGTATCATGTCACAAACAAATCACATATTTGAACTTACCGCATATCATACTTAGACATAATAGTCTATTCATATTGCAGTCAATTAAATATTCGAACTTACTACATAGAACACATAACACATAACATGACCAGTTCATTTATGTTGCAGTCAATTAAATGTTTGAACTTACAAATACTTGCTAGCATCTCTTTTCTCGCTTCCTTGGTCCGCAGACGTCTCTTCATATCGTCTGGCGCGGATCCCTATAACCGAAATAATAACGGTTATTTTCTATGCTTCTTGCATGTATAAAACTTAATAAAACGTAAAAATTCTACGTTTCATTTCTCGATCATAAATTTAAGGATCTAATATCCCATTTATAACTTTTCTGCTAACTTTTGGTAAAATTACTATTTTACCCTGAACTTTTGACAAAATTACCATTTTGCCCCTAATGGGATTTTTCTCATTATAACCTTACTTTTCTTTGATTCGCAACTTAGCTTTGGCCCTTATTTACCATAATTTCTTGGTTTACTATTTACCGACCTTCGGGTGGTACTATTCTGACTCTCGAGCGTTAATGCTCTTTCTCGGGTCTAGGTTACCGAAAGGGCTCGGGTTTCCATCCCGACCACGTTTTTACCCTTCGGTTCTTAAAATACTCTTCTGTGCCGTTTTCAAAATTTCGGCAGCATTTCCGCTTAATTTTTGGATTCCCGGCGTTTAGGAAACGCCTCGAAACCATCTAACCTCGTTCTATTCTACCACGTACTATACCAGAGCCTATATTTTTACGTAAAAACTCAACTTTTTACGTAAAAATCTTTACATTTTTCACTTTTCTCATTTGACTATTTTTAATACACATAGTCCAATTTTCTTACAATTTCACAATGCAGAATACATAATTCATATATACTCATTCCAAAAACATTAATTTCAGGAATGGAATGACCAAAGTCACTACCGGAATCGTTCCACTGGCGATCGAACTAACTGTTCAGTTTCACGCGGATAAACTTTAATTCTCCGTTCTTTGCATTTGAGACTCCGTCTTGCAATTCTGACGTCGCGGATGTGTCCGGAACATCGAAAATAGGCCAACGGGCCATTCTTAAATTTTTGGTCTCCGGTCGCCGTTGACCGGCGTTGACTCGCCGTTGACCGGCGGTTGACGGCGGCGACGGTGGCAAATGAGTAGCCCATCTTGAAGAACTCGACGAGAGGAATCCATTGGTGGCCTCAATTTCATGTTTGGAGACCCCTATCGCCGGAAAATTCCCTCGAAAACCACGGTCACGGCGGCGACGGTGGAACTCTGCCGTGCCGGACCTTTTCCCCAAAATTGGTTGAGGGCTTTTGCTCCCCTCAGCCCTGCGGTCATTTCTGCACCAACGGCGCACTTCAACTCGGCCGGAATCGGGCGTTTCGACGGCGACTCCACGGCGGCGTTTCACCGACTTTTTCGAAGCTTGGCCGGCTCGATTCCGCCGGTGTTGAGGCAATCGGTGGCATGGGTTTTGCTCCTCTCTTCACCACGAAACTTTTGGGACCGGTTTCGTGGCAAACGGTGGCCGGACGGAGGAGATATCGGCGATCGAATTTCTCGGCTCCGGTGGCATTCGAGCGGCGCGTGCGGCGGCGTGCGGCGGCTGTTCCGTCGAGTCGACCCACCGTTGGACTCAGCTCGGTGAGAGCTTTCCGATGACACCGGCGGTGTCGAAAACGGACACCGTTTCCGATGGTCGGTTACTGTTCATTTTCGGGTAAGGGGAGGAAAGAGAAAATAAGAGAAAGTTATGGGCTTATTTCTTAAATTTCTGATTTTTCGCCCTTTATATACTTCTTCGCCCAAAATTTCAACATGGGCTATCCTGACTAATTTGGACGTCCTGAATCCAAATATATCAGTTTTATTTTCATCTGAGGTCATCTTGGCCAGTTTCCGATACTGTGAATTCTCGATCAAAAATTACCTTTGTGCTCAATTAGCTAATTTGAGCATACAAACAGGCTATACTGACTAATTTGGACGTGCCAAATCCAAATTTATCAGTTTCAACTTCATTCGAGGTCATCTCGATCAGTTTTCAGGATCTGTGTGATCCCGTCTCGAAAAACGTGTCAGGTGCCAGATTGACTAATTTGGGCATCCTGAGTCTAAATATATCAGTTTCATATCAAGAAAATGTCATTTTAACCAATTTCTTGATACTGCATATTTCCTGATCATCACATTCCATCCTCTCGGCATTTTAGATTTTTGGGGTCAGTTTACTATTCTGCTAGACCTGCTTTCTTACTTCTAACTCTAAGGTACCGAGGGATCTCGATTTTCATTTCCGAGCATATTTTTATCGCTCGTTTCCTGAAATGCCCTTAATGCTGCTTTAAAAATTTCGGCAGCATTTCTGCTTAAATTTTAGGTTTCCGGCGTTTAGGAAACGCCTCAAAACCATCTATCCTAATCTAAACCTGCCACGTACTATACCAGAGGCCTATTTTACGCAAAAGTTTCTAAACTTTTACGTAAAAACCTTCCACATTCTCAATGTACAAATCACACACAAAGTCTTTATTTTTCACTCACATTAACCACGGTTTTAGTTTAGGTTTCCAACACCAAAACTTTCTTTCTTTCAACATTCTTTCTCTTACTTTTCTTCTTGGCTTTTAAGGCATATTCAACACCAAAACCAAATAAAATTCTTATTGAAATCTCACTTGGATGCCACGGGTTTTATGCTAAATCCTAACCTAACTTTGGTTTTCAATTCAACCACTTACACAAGCTTATATTCTACATCATTCTAACTTACCACGACACTAAATCACATGATTTTTTACATGTTCTTCACACTAGGTATACATGGTTCCTTTTTAGAAAACTTTTACAAAATTTTGTTTCAAACTTTTTAACTTTTCTTTCTACACATTTTACACATCAAAACACATGTTTAAATCAACCAAAACCAACTCAAAATTCTTTTCAAACCTTAGTAACATACATGGTTTTTCTTGAAACAAACCGAATCCCACTTTGGTTTTAAGCTTTCAAATTTTCTTTCTGGTTGTTTTACACATCAAAGCACACTTCAAAACAACAATTTAATTAAATCAAACTTGAAATTCTTTGAACCCATACACTTAGCCACGGGTTCCTCACGAAACTAACATCAAAAATTCTTGTTTCAAGCTTCTAAATTACTCTTTAACTATTATGCAAACTAATTAACCTTAAACAACAAGGTTTGAACTAAAATTTTCTCATTCCTTTCTACTCAACATAGCCACGGATTTTGGCTTCAAAATACCAAAGAAAAGCTCGAAATTTTAAGCTTACCTTGCTATGTTAGTCAATACTTGCTTAGGAAGAACTTTGCTTAAGATTTTGACACCAAACTTTGAAGAAACTCAAGGTCAATGGAGGGGAAGAGTCATGGCTTCAAAGGGCAGCAAAGGGACTGTAATTTCAGAAAAAAAATTCTGATGTCATGAAGCCAAAAACGTTTTTATAAAGGGAGGCCAAAAAGGAGGGCTTTTTAGCAATTTTCTTTAGGGACTTTTTAGCAACTTTTTAAGGGTTTATTTGCGAACTTTTTGGGGTCAAACATAATTATTTTGGCTGTCTTTCCAGCTGTAAAACTGACCTATTCAGCCTTTATCCACAAAATTTTAAAAAAATTCAACTTTGCATTTTCGGCTTAATCTTAGCCCTTGATCTTACCTACCTTTAATCTTAACCATTCATCCTGTGACGCCCCGTGCCCTCAGCGGCCCGGACTGTCACTGTAAACTCTATTACTTAACTTGCTTCTTTAACTTTTACTTATACTTTCTCTTTAAAACCGATACTTAAACTTGCTGAATTTAATACCATAAATTTAGAGGGATTTTTTTTTATATATATATATACGCGTACGTATTTACTATTAAAATGCGGAATTTGAAAAACATAAGGATTTAAATTATACATACACAATTATATACTTGTTTATCTGATTACTATTCACCAGATACTATTTAAATATACTACTCATACATATACTGTTTACTGTTCTAAAATACCGTTTAACCTTTACTATTCAAAATACTATTTAACTGTCACCATTCAAAATATTATTTACTCATACTGTGCGGAAGAATACTCGCGGTGTATCCATAACCTCATCCTCACATCCACCTCCGCCACCATCATCGTCCCTTGATGTTTACGCTATAGGATGCTTACCTACAGCATGAACACACTCCGTGAGCTTTACGCCCAGTAAGTACAACATGTTAACCGCAAAACATGTTTAAAACATAGCACATACGTAAAATCATAGGCATGACATATATCACTTAATAAATCACATACCATATAAGCATATCACATATCAGCTCACATATCATGTCATCACATAACATGTCATAACACTGAATATAAAACTTCACATACTTTATGCATGACAGAAGCATCGTGTACTGTATGCACTCTACTGAAAAAGAAAGCATAGCGAACTATAACTAATGCATTGTCCGGTTATGTTCATTTATGCTTCAAACTTCTCTTTTCTTGTCTTGTCTATTTAGGGCCCATGTGTCAATACCGTGTGCGCGCAGACCAACAGTAACGCCCGAGGTCAACTAATGCCGAAGAGCCATCAACTGATGCTCAACTTTTGGCCTTAACTTTCTTTAACTGGAAACCCCTTCGACTGAAGGAGCCGGTACGACACACCTATTTATTTCCATCTTGTTTAACTGTTCTAGCCATACGCTTCTCTAAGCTGTCCCCAATCCTATGCGGTAGGGATCTATGGCTTCTATCTTGTTCTTTCATCAATCTACTCGATTGTGAAACTATATGCTCTTATGTATGCTGTGCAGCATCGTGTGCAAGATACATACTTAATATGCTGGAAAAGCATCATTTTAAATTCATTTTATCCATGCTGTAGGCGGAGTTGTACTTACCTGTTAGCAGACAGTTTATACTCTCGCCTTCGTCACAATACGGTACCTTCCTGTAATCATAATGCATTACATTAACATTCACTCTTAGGTCACCGTGGTCATTAGTGACTAATAAAAATTCTCGTTATGTGGTACCGATCCTTATCGGTACTAATTACCCTCTTCTTAAGAATTTGATTTTCTAATCATTGTTAATTAATTTATTTACCCAATAAATTAATTAACATCGCTCTTAGGTCACTCTATCGTTAGGAACTAATAAACTTATCGTTGTGTGGTACCGATGCCTATCGGTACCCAACTACTCTACTTTGGGAAATTTGATATCTAATTTTTAATCGTGCTTGATTAATTTGTCTACTTGACAAATTAATCACTGTCTCTCACTATCCCATTCCGACTTGGTCCTTGACTGGCTAACCGACCAGTCAACTGACTGAATACCTCTCGTATGACCATTTAGCTTATCGGGTTACCGTTATCGATGTAATCGCCCCAAATTTTATACTTAGATCACACCCGTCCCTCGGGTGGTACTATTCTGACATAGGGGTAGTTTTCTTACATTACGAAATTTCTAATTGGGCGGTTCACTAATCTTGTAAACGTCCGTCCTTCTTTCCTGGACCAAGGTCATCGAGGGGGCTCGGGTTTCCATCCCGATCACATTTTCATCCCCCGTTTCCCAAAATATCCCTTTGTGCCGTTTTAGAAATTTCTGTAGCATTTCCGCTTAATTTTTGGGTTTCCGGCGTTTAGGAAACGCCTCAAAACCATCTAACCTATTCTAACCTGCCACGTACTAAACCAGAGGCCTAATTTTTACGTAAAAGCTCCGCTTTTTACGTAAAAATATTCACATTTCCTCACATTCTCTTTTTCGACATTTCACCCCTTTTTCTTACAATTCCTCAAGTCAGTAAACCATAAGTAATACTTAATTATTTCCAATAATAAATTGAGGAATCAAGGGGTCAAAACCACTACCAAAATCGTTTCCATCGGCAGTCGGACGAACCGCTCGGTCGCGACCGCACAATCTTTGAATCGACATTCTTCACTTTTGAAACTTCGGTTTGCAAATTCGAAGCCGCGGATGTGTCCAGAATGTCGAAAATAGGCCAACGGGCCATTCTTCAATTTTCGGTCTCCGAGTCGCCCGTTGACCGGTGTTGACCACGGCGGCGATGGGAGTGGCGACCACCATCTTGAAGAGCTCGACGAGTGGAACCCATTGGTGGTGTCAATTTCACCAATCGAGGCTCCTATCACCGGAAATCGGCTCTCGAAAAGTCGGCCACGACGGCGGTGTTGGATCTTCATTTTCCGACGTTGTTGCCCAAAATTGATTTGGGGCTTTTGATCTATGTGTTGTTCTGAGCATTTTGATACCCACCTTGCAACTCAAATCCGCCGGAATAGTGAGATCCGACGGCGGTGACGGCGACGGCGATGGCAAACCTTGGGCGGCGCGATCCGGCGGCTGTTGACGTGAAATGAAGCCTAGGTTTTGTTCTACTCTTCACCACGAATCCATTGGGACCAGAATCGTGGCATTTGGACGTCGGACGGCGGAGATATGGCGGTTTGAAAAATTCGGCCACCGGCGGGTTTGGGCGGCGATGGGAGTGGCGACCACCATCTTGAAGAGCTCGACGAGAGGAACCCATTGGTGGTGTCAATTTCACCAATCGAGGCTCCTATCACCGGAAATCGGCTCTCGAAAAGTCGGCCACGACGGCGGTGTTGGATCTTTATTTTCCGACGTTGTTGCCCAAAATTGATTTGGGGCTTTTGATCTATATGTTGTTCTGAGCATTTTGATACCCACCTTGCAACTCAAATCCGCCGGAATAGTGAGATCCGACGGCGGCGACGGCGACGGCGACGGCAAACCTTGGGCGGCGCGATCCGGCGGCTGTTGACGTGAAATGAAGCCTGGGTTTGTTCTACTCTTCACCACGAATCCATTGGGACCGGAATCGTGGCATTTGGACGTCGGACGGCGGAGATACGGCGGTTTGAAAAATTCGGCCACCGGCGGCTTTGGGCGGCGCGTGCGGCGTGCTCCTACGTCGGTTCGGTCGACTCGTCCCACCGTTGGAATCAGCTCGTCGAGAGCTTTTCAATGGTGCCGGCGGTGTCGAAAACGGAGGTCGGATTCGATGGTCGGTCACTATTCATCCTCGTGTGGTGTTGGGGGAGGAAATGGGATTTGGAAAAATTATGGGGGCTATTTTTCAATAGTCCCAAAAATTTCATCCTTTTATACTAATTTTTTGAAAAATTTTAAGATAGGCTATACTGACTAATTTGGGCGTGCTGTACCCAAATATATCAGTTTTATCTTCATCCGAGGTCGTCTCGACCAGTTTCCCAATACTGCATGGTTCCCGGTCAAAAATTACTTTTTGTGCTCAAATGACTAATTTGAGCATTCTGATTCCAAATATATCAGTTTTATATCAAGAAAAGGTCATCTTGACCAATTTCTTGATACTGTGGTTAGGCCTACACTGTGTTGACACTGTGCACGCATAACGAGGCGTTTTCGCGTGAAATTTCAAACAGTCTTCCTTTACTAATTTGGACGTGCTGATTTCAAATTTATCAGTTTTACGTCCATCTGAGGTCTTCTAGACCAGTTTTCAGGATCTTTATGACCCCGTCTCGAAAAACGTGTCAGGTGCCCGATTGACTAATTTGGGCGTCCTGAGTCTAAATATATCAGTTTCGGGGTGAGAAAAGGTCGTCTTGACCCTCATCCCGATACTGCGTATCTTTTAAACAAAATCTACATTTTGTGCTCAATTGACCAGATTGAGCCTGCTGACTATTAATATATCAGTTTTATGTCAGATTAAGGCCGGCTTGGCCACTAACCTGACACTGCGTATCACACTGTTCACTAATCACTATTCACTATCTGACTGACTAATCTGAGCGTTCTGACTCCGATTTTGTCAGTCTCTGGGCGAGAAGAGATCATCTAGACCACTTTTCTCCATACTGTACATCTATTAGGGCAATTATCACTGCTGCGCTCAGATGACCAGTCTGAGCGTACTGATGACTAGCTCATCAGTTCTGTATCATGAAATGGTCGTCTAGACCGGTTTCTTGATATTGCGTGTCTCAATGCATACTCACATAATAGGGTGGACCGATTTCACTGTCGATTACCCCTTTCACTACATAAATAGTAATTAAACGTTACTATTCCTATTTAATTCATTCAACTGAAAGCACACTGTGCTTTTTAACTTAATTACATCATTACATAGTAATTAAGTTTCATAATTCATGAGAGTCATTACAGTGGCTCTCGGATCATTACATAACCTTCTACACGGACTCTTACACGTGCGTGTGCAACGCAACACGGGCATGTACTAGTTGAGACTACTCAACACGGCCATGTCTTTGAAATACCTTCATCTATCTGAGCGGTACACAGCCTCTTACTCGATCGTGTACTTGACCGTGTTTCTTAAATTTGCACTAAAAGACATTAAATTATGTCCATTTTATTCCTTAATGACTTATTACATGGTAAGTAGGTGTCATGAAAATGGCGGTCATTACAACCTACCCCCCTTACAAAATTTTCGTCCTCGAAAATTAGAATAATTCCGGGACGTCTCTTTTTATGTCTTCTTCCCATTCTCATGTGGCTTCCTCAACACGATGGTTCCACCACAACACTTTTACTAGCGGTATACTTTATTCCTAAGTACCTTCTTCTCTCTGACTAGGATATGCACGGGTCTCTCCTCGTACATCGGATCAGCGTATACTACAACGGATTCTTGGCTAAGAACATGGGAGCTGTTTGGCACGTACTTCTTCAGCATCAAGACGCGAAAGATGTTGTGCACTATAGCTAACTCGGGAGGAAGCGTTAGTCTATAAGCCACCTTCCCGACTTTCTCTATTATCTCAAGGGTCCTATGTACCTAGGACTGAGCTTTCCTTTCTTTTCAATGCGCATCACCCCTTTCATGGGTGTCGCTACTTGAAAAAAAAAAAACTGAGTCTCCTACTTGAAACTCGAGGGGTCTACAGCGCTTATCGTCAAAATTTTTCTGTCGACTATGCGCTGTATCTAACGTTTCTCGTATCAGCTTCACGTCTGCCATGGTATTCTTGATGATGTTTGAGCTAACTAGTCGTTTCTCTCCAGACTCGTACTAATGAGCCAGAGATCTGCATTTCCTTCACAATGTGTATCGTACGGTGCCATTCCTATCTAGAAATGGTAGTTGCTGTTGTATGAGAACTCGCTCAATGGTAGCTTCTGATCTCAATTTCCTTTTAAGTCTAGGACGCAGGTCTCAACATGTCCTCTAACATCTGTATGGTCCTCTCAGACTAATTGTCGGTCTGAGGATGAAATGCTATGCTGAACTCTCACTTGGACCATAATGCGGCTTGAACACTTCGCCAAAATCTGGAGGTAAAGTGTCCACTACGATCTGAGACGATCGACTCTGGTATTCCGTGCCGTTTCACGAACTGTACCGCATAGATTTCTACTAGTCGTTCCACTGAGTAGCTAACTTTCATTGCTAAAAAAAAATTAACTAATTTCATCAGTTTGTCTACAATCACCCAGATTGCGTCATTATCGTTTGACGTCTTCGGTAGTCCGACTACGAAATTCATCGTAATCTGGTCCTATTTCCACTCGGGTAACTTAATTTCCTACGATTATCCTGCTGAGCGCTGGTGATCTACCTTAACCTTCTGGCACGTAAGGCATCTGGCGATGAACTCGACAATGTCATTCTTCATTCCAAGCCACCAAAAGCTTTCCTTTAGGTACTTGTACATCTTATTCGCTAACGGATGTACGAAATATGACGTCTCGTAAGGTTCCAAAAGGATTCGCTTTGTGAGTTCTTCATCTTTCATAACACACACTCTATCTCTGTAGTAGAGTATGTCATCCTTAGGGATCTTAAACTCTGAACTTTGATCCTCTATAGCCTCCTTTTTGAGCTTGTTCAGGGACAATTCGAAGCCTTGATCGATCTTGATCTCTTCTTGAAGCATCGATTGGAGGGTCATGTCAGACAACCTCTTTGTCAAAATCTTAATCTCACTACCGCATAACTCTTTTGTAGCGCTTCCTGACAAGGCACTAATAGCCATAGGCATAGTAATATGCTTCTGACTCTGCGCATCGGCCACCTTATTGGCTTTCCCCGGATGGTATAAGATCTCACGGTCGTAATCCTTACCAACTCTAGCCATCCATGCTACCTCATGTTGAGCTCTTTTTGCGTGAATATACACTTGAGGCTCTGATGGTCGGTGTAAACCTCGCACTTGGCTCCATACAGGTAGTGCCTCCATACTTTTAACGTAAAAACTACTGCTGCTAGCTCCAGATTACGCATTGGGTAGCTCTTTTCAGGGTCTTTGAGTTGTCGTGAAGCATATGCGACTACTCGACCACTCTGCATCAACACAGTTTCCAACTCGGTTTTAAAGGCGTCACTTCAAATCACAACGCTTCCCTGACCAGCATCTGGAATGGTCAATATTGGAGCGCTTGTGAGTCTTCGTTTCAGCTCTTGAAAGCTTTTCTCACACTTGTCAGTCCATCCATACCTCCTTTCCTTCTTGGTGAGCGCTGTGAGTGGAGCAGCTAACTTTGAGTAGCCTTCGACTAAGTGTAGGTAACATCCTGTTAGTTTAAAGAAACTGTGAATTCCCGTTTCGTTCCTCTGAGCTGGCCATGTGCTAACTGCATCAATTTTCGTCAGGTCCACAGATACTCCTTCCTTGGGGTCTACATGGCCTAGAAAATGGACCTTCTCCAGTCACAACTCGTACTTGGAGAACTTGGCGTATAACTGATGATCCTGTTACATGCGCAAAATGATCCTTAAGTGATCTTCCTTCGACTTAGAGTGTATAAGTATGTCATCGATGAACACAATGACAAACTTATCCAAATAGTCCTTGAACATGCAGTTAATCCGGTTTATGAAAGCTGCTGGTGTGTTCGTCAACCTGAGCGACACGAACAGAAACTCATAATGTCCGTACCGCGTTTGAAAGGCTGTCTTGGGTACATCTTCTTTCCTGATTCGTAGTTGATGGTACCCTGAACATAGATCGATCTTCGAGGACATTGCAGCATCTCAGAGCTAATCAAATAGATCGTTAACTCGCGGCAACAGATGGTTGTTCTTCATCGTAATCCTGTTCAACTCTCTGTAGTCGATGCACATTCTCGGTGGTCCATCTTTCTTCTTCACGAATGGTATGGGTGCTCTCCAGGGTGAATAGCTCTGTCGAATGAATCCCTTATCTATTTAGTCCTTTAGCTGGGCTTGGAGCTCCTTTAGCTCTACAGGGCCCATTCCGTAGGGGGCCTCAAAGATGGGGCTGATTCTAGTAGACGTTCAGTCTCGAACGAGATCCCGCGCTCTGGTTGGAGTCCTGCAAGATCTTCTGGAAATATCTCCATGAATTCCCTGACTATCGGTACGTTGTCGGGTCCTATCTCTATTCCTTGAGTCTTATCTGCTACATATACTAGGAAGTTCGTGCATCCACTGGATAGCATCTCGCGAGCCTTCATTGCTGATATCATCGTCTTTGGTTGCTCTGGCGACAAACCCTTGTAGATGAACTTTTCACATCCGATTGGTTCGAAAACGATTTTCCGCCTTCAACAGTTTATGACAACGTTGTGTCCTAAGCTTTTTTTTTTTTGGCATAGTGGCCTTCCTTGCCACAGATGAAACAATCACTTGCTCTCTACTTGTATTCTCCTGGGTGTCTCTTTCCGCATCTCGTGCATGTCGGGTATTGGCGGTCATTCCTTCCTGGTCGTCTCTCTTCTGGGGAAATTCTTCTGTGAATCTTGATTGCCTTAATTCCCCTTTTCTCTTGTTGTTGTTATGGGAATGCCTACAATTCTGATCGGTTCCTACATTCTGTCCTCTGTGTTGTAACTCGGGGTTCTGCTTCCCCTGAGCCTGCTCAGCTTGCGTTTTCTCCTCCTTTCGTGCCTTAAAATTCTGCGCCTTTCGCTCCTTATCATGAGCCGACCAGTACTCGGCTCAAATAGCCTTGCTGACACATTCTGCTAGTGTCGCTGGTCCGTGGCTTCCGCTACAGACCTAAACTGTGATTTCCGTTCTGAACATCTTCAGCATTCGTCTGACTCTCTCCTTTGGTCGGTACCAAATCTGGACAAAGTTGAGCCAACTACTCAACTTCTTGACTGACTCCATAACAGTCATACTACCTTGGTGCAGGTTGTCCAACTCGTCTTACTGCGCTACTAGTGCTTCCTTGTTGAAGTACATCTCCTTGAATTCCTCAATGAAATCGCTCCAGCTCATCTCTCTGATGTTCCTCCTAATGGTTACCATCTTCCACCACTAACGCGCCTCATTACGCAGGGTGAAGGATGCGCACATCACTTTCTCTCTATCTGTTAGCCCTATAAAATCCAAGATTACTTGGATATCCGTTAGCCAGTCATTGGCCTCTATAGGGTTGGTGATTCCTGAGAATTCTAACGCTTTCATGCGTCGGAATCTCTCATACAAGTCGCCTTCCCTAGGGATTGGCAAAAAAAAAACAATTGCTGCTATGAGAGTAGCCATTACTATGAGTGCTAGTGCTTCCTGAGCTGGAGGAACTGCTTGTTCCCTCAGAGTTTCTGGGGCTGCTAGAGCCTCCTGTGCTAGCATCTTTACTGAATGTGGTGCCTGGGGTTGCTGGCCCAGCTGTTCCCTAAGCTGGTTTAGCTCCGGTTGCTAGTTCTCCATCATCTCTCGCATGACTGTGATCTGTGCTATCAACTCATCCTCTCGGGATGCTGGGTTTAACTAAGCTCTTGTTCTTGCCATGTTTTCCTATGTAACCCTATCGTACAGCGGGAAAGAAGATATAAGTCTCTTAAATTCTGTACTTGAGACTCGTATTACATATCATTTTCTTTCTTACTTAACAATCTTACTTAAACATTATGGATATAAATATACACACTATATCCATCTTTCTTTCTCTCATACTGTGATGTTCAATACAATTGCCGCATTGTATTGGGACATCGTCTGAGTGCTAGGATTCGTCCTGCACTTTCTGTCATATCATACTCACACTGTGGAAAAAATTATATCTGGCCCCTAGGGCAAAGCCTTACTGCTTATCTCGTAATATATTTCACATAATATATATACATATATTCAAGAATCTAGTTCAGCGGGAGTGACACACACTTCCCCTATACGATCCCAACAAGTACATTATGCTACAACTGACGGGGGAGGGCTACTGCTTCCCTCTATATTTTTTTTTCATAACTAACATTCCCACAGAAGGGTTACTACTATTGGAAGGACAATCCTGATTCAGTATCAGGCATCTCCTCATCGTCACTATCGCTGAGTGAGTACTCCTCTGGGTTCTCCTCTTCTTCTCAGCTGAAACTGACCTCGTCATCGCTGGCTATGATGACTTCGTCATTACTAAAGCGGTTGGGGATCTCCTTTCCCTCATCGTCGGGATGGGCGTCAGAAAGAGTCTCGTTATCTTCCTCTTTCATGGGGTGTTCGGGAGACATACGGGCTGGTTCGGGGTTCTCCATCGGCTCCCTATTGCCCTCGTGTGCTTCTGGCTGGTGCTCGGCCATGAACTCTTCATCGGCCAGTTGGGGTGCTGGTTCTACCTGGTCACCCTCCATAATGGCGGCTGCTATAATGCCTTGGGCTTGTGTAGGGTTCCCGGGGTTGAGCACTTTTCTCTCGGTGTTCACTATCTCCTTGATAAGGCTTGCTAGTCCTGTTTGATCGCTCTTCTAATTCTGTTTGGCAAGGTCTCTTTCTCTCTTTAGGTCTTCTCCTATTTTGATCCACTTTTGTCTCGGCATGTATTGTAGAAGTCCATTTCGGTTCCTTGTAGCGAACAGCATACGTTAGAACTGTATCACCGGACATCAGCTGCAGTCTTTCAGTCCGATGAACAAATTCTCGTATATCCATAACTCTAGAGAACTTAGGCGGTTTCACTCCCTGCTTGCCCATAGAGAAAAACTAGGGCTGATGCTGGACTGCTCTCAGAGATTGGCTCGATCGTGGTATGGCGAAACTTGACACAGTTAAGAGCTCATCCTGGTCATAAGGATCCCGATACACACGAAAGTATCTTCCTGAGAGATATCAACAGCCAACAGGACTCAGTTATCCTGGTCAATGACGTACAATCGGGGAATCACTTTGATAATGTGAAACCAGTCCTGACATTCTCATAGAGTGCAGGAGTACTGTTTGCCACTCGAAACTTAGTGGGCAACTAGCTCTGAAGATCGGTACAACTCGAGCAGCAATCCATGTTCTTTCTCTGAGCAGTTTTCTAGCACTGCATGATCGTGATTTTTCGTATAATGATCTCAGCATCTTTTCATCTTATCCTCGCCAACATAGATTTCGTCGTTTCATTACTATAAAATGTTATCTTCAATAGATAAACTTTTACCGACTAAAAATAAAACTAACTTACTTGGACAGATGAGGCAGGCATGTGGCGATGTGAGGTAGGATGGCAGGAAACCGCTCTGATACCAATTGTGACGCCCCGTGCCCTCAGCGGCCCGGACCGTCACTGTAAACTCTATTACTTAACTTGCTTCTTTAACTTTTACTTATAATTTCTCTTTAAAACCGATACTTAAACTTGCTGAATTTAATACCATAAATTTAGAGGGATTTTTTTTATATATATACGCGTATGTATTTACTATTAAAATGCGGAATTTGAAAAACATAAGGATTTAAATTATACATACACAATTATATACTTGTTTATCTGATTACTATTCACCAGATACTATTTAAATATACTACTCATACATATACTGTTTACTGTTCTAAAATACCGTTTAACCTTTACTATTCAAAATACTATTTAACTGTCACCATTCAAAATATTATTTACTCATACTGTGCGGAAGAATACTCGCGGTGTATCCATAACCTCATCCTCACATCCACCTCCGCCACCATCATCGTCCCTTGATGTTTACGCTATAGGATGCTTACCTACAGCATGAACACACTCCGTGAGCTTTACGCCCAGTAAGTACAACATGTTAACCGCAAAACATGTTTAAAACATAGCACATACGTAAAATCATAGGCATGACATATATCACTTAATAAATCACATACCATATAAGCATATCACATATCAGCTCATATATCATGTCATCACATAACATGTCATAACACTGAATATAATACTTCACATACTTTATGCATGACAGAAGCATCGTGTACTGTATGCACTCTACTGAAAAAGAAAGCATAGCGAACTATAACTAATGCATGGTCCGGTTATGTTCATTTATGCTTCAAACTTCTCTTTTCTTTTCTTGTCTATTTAGGGCCCATGTGTCAATACCGTGTGCGCGCAGACCAACAATAACGCCTGAGGTCAACTAATGCCGAAGAGCCATCAACTGATGCTCAACTTTTGGCCTTAACTTTCTTTAACTGGAAACCCCTTCGACTGAAGGAGCCGGTACGACACACCTATTTATTTCCATCTTGTTTAACTGTTCTAGCCATACGCTTCTCTAAGCTGTCCCCAATCCTACGCGGTAGGGATCTATGGCTTCTATCTTGTTCTTTCATCAATCTACTCGATTGTGAAACTATATGCTCTTATGTATGCTGTGCAGCATCGTGTGCAAGATACATACTTAATATACTGGAAAAGCATCATTTTAAATTCATTTTATCCATGCTGTAGACGGAGTTGTACTTACCTGTCAGCAGACAGTTTATACTCTCGCCTTCGTCACAATACAGGTACCTTCCTGTAATCATAATGCATTACATTAACATTCACTCTTAGGTCACCGTGGTCATTAGTGACTAATAAAAATTCTCGTTATGTGGTACCGATCCTTATCGGTACTAATTGCCCTCTTCTTAAGAATTTGATTTTCTAATCATTGTTAATTAATTTATTTACCCAATAAATTAATTAATATCACTCTTAGGTCACTCTATCGTTAGGAACTAATAAACTTATCGTTGTGTGGTACCGATGCCTATCGGTACCCAACTGCTCTACTTTGGGAAATTTGATATCTAATTTTTAATCGTGCTTGATTAATTTGTCTACTTGACAAATTAATCACTGTCTCTCACTATCCCATTCCGACTTGGTCCTTGACTGGCTAACCGACTAGTCAACTGACTGAATACCTCTCGTATGACCATTTAGCCGTCGGGTTACCGTTACCGATGTAATCGCCCCAAATTTTATACTTAGATCGCACCCGTCCCTCGGGTGGTACTATTCTGACATAGGGGTCGTTTTCTTACATTACGAAATTTCTAATTGGGCGGTTCACTAATCTTGTAAACGTCCGTCGTTCTTTCCTGGACCTAGGTCATCGAGGGGGCTCGGGTTTCCATCCCGATCACATTTTCATCCCTCGTTTCCTAAAATATCCCTTTGTGCCGTTTTTGAAATTTTGGCAGCATTTCCGCTTAATTTTTGGGTTTCCGGCGTTTAGGAAACTCCTCAAAACCATCTAACCTATTCTAACCTGCCACGTACTAAACCAGAGGCCTAATTTTTACGAAAAAGCTCAGCTTTTTACGTAAAAATATTCACATTTCCTCACGTTCTCTTTTTGGACATTTCACCCCTTTTTCTTACAATTCCTCAAGTCAGTAAACCATAATTAATACTTAAATTATTTCCAATAATAAATTGAGGAATCAAGGGATCAAAACCACTACCAAAATCGTTTCCATCGGCGGTCGGACGAACCGCTCGATCGCGACTGCACAATCTTTGAATCGACGTTTTTCACTTTTGAAACTTCGGTTTGCAAATCCGATGCCGCGGATGTGTCCAGAATGTCGAAAATAGGCCAACAGGCCATTCTTCAATTTTCGGTCTCCGGGTCGCCGTTGACCGGCGTTGACCAGGGCGGCGATGGGAGTGGCGACCACCATCTTGAAGAGCTCGACGAGAGGAACCCATTGGTGGTGTCAATTTCACCAATCGAGGCTCCTAGCACCGGAAATCGGCTCTCGAAAAGTCGGCGATGACGGCAGTGTTGGATCTTCATTTTCCGACGTTGTTGCCCAAAATTGATTTGGGGCTTTTGATCTACGTGTTGTTCTGAGCATTTTGATACCCACCTTACAACTCAAATCCGCCGGAATAGTGAGATCCGACGGCGGCGACGGCGATGGCTACGGTGAACCTTGGGCGGCGATCCGGCGGCTGTTGATGTGAAATGAAGCCTGGGTTTTGTTCTACTCTTCACCACGAATCCATTGGGACCGGAATCGTGGCATTTGGACGTCGGACGGCGGAGATACGGCGGTTTGAAAAATTCGGCCACCGGCGGCTTTGGGCGGCCCATGCGGCGTGCTCCTACGTCGGTTCGGTCGACTCGTCCCACCGTTGGAATCAGCTCGTTGAGAGCTTTTCAATGGTGCCGGCGGTGTCGAAAACGGAGGTCGGATTCGATGGTCGGTCACTGTTCATCCTCGTGTGGTGTTGGGGGAGGAAATGGGATTTGGAAAAATTATGGGGGCTATTTTTCAATAGTCCCAAAAATTTCGTCCTTTTATACTAATTTTTTGAAAAATTTTAAGATAGGCTATACTGACTAATTTGGGCGTGCTGAACCCAAATATATCAGTTTTATCTTCATCCGAGGTCGTCTCGACCAGTTTCCCGATACTGCATGGTTCCCGGTCAAAAATTACTTTTTGTGCTCAAATGACTAATTTGAGCATTCTGATTCCAAATATATCAGTTTTATATCAAGAAAAGGTCATCTTGACCAATTTCTTGATACTGTGGCTAGGCCTACACTGTGTTGACACTGTGCACGCATAACGAGGCGTTTTCGCGTGAAATTTCAAACAGTCTTCCTTTACTAATTTGGACGTGTTGATTTCAAATTTATCAGTTTTACGTCCATCTGAGGTCTTCTAGACCAGTTTTCGGGATCTTTATGACCCCGTCTCGAAAAACGTGTCAGGTGCCCGATTGACTAATTTGGGCTTCCTGAGTCTAAATATATCAGTTTCGGGGTGAGAAAAGGTCGTCTTGACCCTCATCCCGATACTGCGTATCTTTTAAACAAAATCTACATTTTGTGCTCAATTGACCAGATTGAGCCTGCTGACTATTAATATATCAGTTTTATGTCAGATTAAGGCCGGCTTGGCCACTAACCTGACACTGCGTATCACACTGTTCACTAATCACTATTCACTATCTGACTGACTAATCTGAGCGTTCTGACTCCGATTTTGTCAGTCTCTGGGCGAGAAGAGGTCATCTAGACCACTTTTCTCCATACTGTACATCTATTAGGGCAATTATCACTGCTGCGCTCAGATGACCAGTCTGAGCGTACTGATGACTAGCTCATCAGTTCTGTATCATGAAATGGTCGTCTAGACCGGTTTCTTGATATTGCGTGTCTCAACGCATACTCACATAATAGGGTGGACCGATTTCACTGTCGATTACCCCTTTCACTACATGAATAGTAATTAAACGTTACTATTCCTGTTTAATTCATTCAACTGAAAAGCACACTGTGCTTTTTAACTTAATTACATCATTACATAGTAATTAAGTTTCATAATTCATGAGAGTCATTACAGTGGCTCTCGGATCATTACACAGCCTTCTACACGGACTCTTACACGTGCGTGTGCAACGTAACACGGGCATGTACATTTCAGACACGGGCATGTACTAGTTGAGACTACTCAACACGGCCATGTCTTTGAAATACCTTCATCTATCTGAGCGGTACACAGCCTCTTACACGATCGTGTACTTGACCGTGTTTCTTAAATTTGCACTAAAAGATATTAAATTATGTCCATTTTATTCCTTAATGACTTATTAGATGGTAAGTAGGTGTCATGAAAATGGCGGTCATTACACATCCTACCTACCACCCTTTTTCTTTTAATTTCTTATTCCTAATTGTGACATCATCCATGATGTCATCTAATTAATCCATAGGTCAAAGTTTGACCAAAAGTCAAACCGAACCAAACTTGACCGAAATCGCGTAGGTGGGTTTCTGATGCCTCCTGTGCGATCGGTTTACCTTATTCTACTGTCGTTGGCCTAAAAATCGATGACGAAGTTTTTCGTCCTTTAGTAACCTTAGGTTTTACCTAGGGTAATCTCTTAGTTTATTTGGCCCCAAAATGCTTCATCATTTTATCAAAGATGACGAAATTTCTAGGGTGACATACCGGAGGACTTGTCTAGCCATCCGTGCTGTCAAATTATTCTAATACTGTCTTAAAACTCTTAAAAACCCTAAATTACTTTTCTTACTGTGCTCGTACTTTGACTTGCCATATTCTTATCTTGACACTGTTCAGATACCGAAACTACTCCTTTTTTAGCGTTTTGGCCTGAAATCGCTTTCTTACTCATATACTTTATTCTCTACTTATTTTTGGAGATTTTAATTCCTCCAAAACATCTATTTATTACTATCAACACTACAATTTTTCTAATTACAAACATAGTGTTTCTTTACATTCTTGCTTACAAAACTCATAGAAAACCCTAGATTAAACTAAGTTACACTGCTAGAATTCTCTGGTCGTCACATTCACCCCTCCTTAAAAATTCTCGTCCTCGAAAATCAGAACAGGTGGGGGTGCTTGGCTCTTATCTCATCTTCTCTTTCTCACGTGGCCTCTTCTACGTTATGATTTTTCCATAGAACTTTGACCAGTGGGATGCTTTTATTTCTTAATATCTTCTCTTCTCACGCAAGTATTTGCACCGGTTGCTCTTTGTAAGAGAGATCCTCTCGAACTTGGATTGGCTCATAATCTAGGACATGCGAAGGGTCTGAGATGTACTTTCTTAGCATAGATATGTGGAAGACATTATGCACTAAAGATAATTCTGGTGGCAAAGCTATCTTATAGGCCACTTTCCCAACCCGGCTAATAATCGAGAAAGGTCCTATGTATCTTGGACTCAACTTTCCTTTCTTTCCAAAACGCATGACACCTTTCATTGGTGCTACTTTTAAGAATATGAAGTCTCCCTCGTTAAACTCTAGGAATCTTCGTCTTTTATCTGCGTAGCTTTTCTGACGACTTTGTGCAGTTTTCATTCTCTGCTGAATCTTTTGGACCGCGTCTATCATTTCTTGGATAAACTCAGTTTTATGAAGTTTTCTCTCCCTGAGTTCATACCAGTGAATGGGAGATCTGCACTTTCGTCCATATAATGCCTTGTAAGGAGCCATCCTGATGGACGCTTGATAACTGTTGTTGTCGGAGAATTCTATCAATAGTAGCTTCTTGTTCCAGACTCCCTTGAAATCTAAAATACAAGCGCGAAGCATATCTTCTAGTGTTTGGATCGTACGCTCAGACTGTCCGTCAGTCTGAGGGTGAAATGCAATGCTGAATCTTAGTTCTGAGCCCATTGCCTCTTGTACACTTTTCCAGAAATTGGATGTGAACCAACTGTCACGATCTGACACTATTGTTGTCGGTATTCCATGTAATCTCACAATGTTGGCAATGTATAATTCTGTGAATTTCTCTAATGTGTATGTCATCTTTACAGGTATAAAGTGAGCGGACTTGGTCAATCGATCCACCACTATCCATATCATGTCAAATCCTTCACTTGTCTTGGGTAGCCCTACCACGAAATCCATGGTTACGTGCTCCCACTTCCACTCTGGAATCTCTAATGGCTGCAGTTCTCGGGCTGGTCGCTGATGCTCTGCTTTGGCTCTTTGACATGTTAAGCAGCTACTGATGTGTTTAACAATGTCATTCTTCATCTTTCTCCACCAAAAGTGCTGCTTTAAATCTTGATACATTTTCATACTGCCCGGATGCACTGAATATGGAGTGTCATGGGCCTCTGTCAGAATTCTTTTCTTCAAATCTTCTTTATCTGGTACACAGATTCTTCCTTGGAAGAGTAAAGTTCCATCTTTAGAGAGGTGGAACTCTGACTTGTCATTCTTAAAGGCTTCTTCTTTAAGCCTTTTGAGAGCAGCATCTAGCTCTTGAGCCTCTTTAATCTCTTCAAGAATTGTTGGTTTGAGTTACATTGCCGCTAATTTTCCTGAAATTATCTCTACTCCCAACAAGGAGATCTCATGTTGAAGTGGTTTGGGCAGCTTATCGATGGCTATTTGCTCCGGCATCATTGATTTACGACTCAACGCGTCTGCTACTCTGTTTGCCTTACCGGGGTGATATAAGATCTCACAATCATAATCTTTCACTAACTCTAGCCATCTTCTTTGTCTCATGTTAAGCTTTTTCTGAGTAAAGAAATACTTTAAGCTCTGATGGTCGGTGAAGATTCTGCACCGGACTCTATATAGTCAATGTCGCCATATCTTCAAAGCAAATACCACGGCTGCTAACTCCAAATCATGAGTCGGATAGTTCTTTTCGTGCTCTTTAAGTTGTCTTGATGCATAGGCTATTACTTTTCCATCCTGCATCAGCACAGCTCCTAGACCTGTCCTAGAGGCATCGCTATAAATGTCAAAGTCTCCTTCATCCTTTGGAATTGTGAGAACTAGAGCACTGGTCAACCGGTTCTTCAGCTCTTGAATGCTTTCTTCGCACTTCTTTGTCCACTTGAACTTCTTCTCCTTGCGTGTGAGAACAGTGAGAGGGGCAACTAATCTGGCAAATCCCTCTACAAATCTCCAGTAATAGCCCGCTAATCCGAGGAAACTCCAGATCTCAGTCACATTCTTTGGAGGAGACCACTTGCTTACCGCTTCGATCTTTGCTGGGTCTATTGAAATTCCGTCTTTGGAAATGACATGTCCTAAGAAGTGAACCTTATCTAGACAAAATTCACATTTGGAGAACTTTGCATATAGCTGATGCTCCTTCAGAGTGCTTAACACAATCTGAAGATGCTCCTTGTGCTCCTTCCAATCCTTCAAGTATATAAGGATGTCATCGATAAACACATTGACAAACTGATCTAAAAATTCCTTGAATACTCGATTCATCAGATCCATAAAAGCGGCTGGTGTATTCGATAATCCAAAAGGCATAACGAGAAATTCGTAGTGCCCGTACCGTGTTCGGAACGCGGTCTTTAGAATGTCTTTTTCTTTAATTTTTAACTGGTGATAGCCAGATCGAAGGTCAATCTTCGAGAAGACGGTGGCTCCTTTTAGCTGATCGAATAAATCATCGATCCTTGGTAGAGAATATTTGTTCTTGATCGTTACTTTGTTGAGCTCACGATAATCTATGCACATTCGGAGGGTTCCGTCCTTTTTCTTCATGAAGAGAACTGGAGCTCCCCACAGTGAATAACTAGGCCGTATAAAACCTTTCTCTAATAACTCCTTCAGTTGAGCTTGTAATTCTTTAAGCTCGGTGGGTGCCATCCTGTAAGGGGCCTTGGAAATCGGAGACGTTCCTGGCAGTAGCTCGATCTCGAAGGTAATCTCTCGATCAAGAGGAAGTCCTGGTAATTCTTCTGGGAATACCTCCACGAACTCATTGATCACTGGGACCTCGTTCGGTTGTAGTTCTACCTTCTTGGTGGTGTCCTTGACATAAGCTAGATATCCGGTATAGCCACTAGATATCAGCTTTCTTGCCTGCAGGGGACTGATCAGCATTTTCAACTGCTTCTGAGAATGCCCTTTATACTCAAACTGGTCTTTTTCTCCAAACTGGAACACTACTTTTCGTCGTCGACAGTCAATGGTTGCTCGATATTTTCCAAGGAAATCCATTCCAAGGATAACATCATAATCGACTAACTTTAAGACAACTAAATCGACGTACAACTCCCTATCAGCAACAATTACTGGTACGTGATGTAACCAGTAATCGGACAATAATACCTCACTAGACGGCAAGGTGGTTTTAAACACTTGGCCAATTTTATCTTTAGCGTGACTAACTCTTTCTACAAAGCTATGGGAGGCAAATGAATGCGATGCACAGGAGTCAAATAAAACAAGTGCAGAGCTTTGGGCGACAAAAAGCTGACCTGTCACCACATTAGAGGTGCCTGCCTCTACATCTTCCCTGGTGTAGGCTAACAGATGCGCCTCGGTCTTTGGTACAATCTCCTGGCATCCTGGCTGAATAGGCGTCCTTGTATGGCATGGACCTGGCTCGTCTATCGGGATTGAAAGGATCCCGACTGGTTCTGTCGGTTGGATGTGCAGGCCTTGGCATAATGGCCCTCTCTGCCGCAAACATAGCATGCGGTACTCCCCAGCTTGCACTCGCCTTTATGCAGTCTTCCACATTTTGGGCATAGCTATCGGTTCTGTACTCCTTCTAAGCCTTGTCTCTGCTGGGTGTTACGAGTATTTTGGCTCTAATTGTGACAACCGGGAAATTCAGGCAATTCTCGGATGAAAATGTACAAATGTATGTATATAACAATTTGTACTATTTAAAGAGTGAAATAAATGTATTTATATTGTTTAGAATATATGAAAATGTTCTAACAATACTGACGAGTAAGAATTCAGTGTTGGAAAAATTCACTGAGTTGAAACGGGTGAAACGGTGCCAAAACCGGCATTGAAAACCCTAACCGGGACAATAAAAGATGGAAAACTTCCGGATTAATTTTGATCAAACGGAAGCAGTTTAAATTGATCCGACTGCGCAGGAGACCTCAGGAACACGCCGGGACGATTTCAGGAAAATTTCGGCTCGAACCGGTATCGATCAAAAAGTAGTCGAATTAATGTGAATAGTAAAAGTTAAAGTCAACTTTTACTTTAGCATTTATGACATCATAAATCCATTTATTAAATGGAAAGAAAATGGTTGTTGGTAGCATTAATGGCCATGATTCATTTACTTTTTGATCTAAAGGCCAAGATTTGGCCAAAATTCATCATTTTTAATTTTTGAAAATTATGGAAAGAAATGGTGTTGAAAGATGTTTAATTCTTATTGGTTAATGGCCAAATTAATTGGCTTTTGGTTGCTTAAGTCGGCAACTTTAGTGACAAAGAGGCCGAGACACATTTTCATGCCAAAAACCAAGAGAAAAAAATGTTAAGTGTTCTTCCATGGTGTACGTGAGCAACCCAAAGAGAAACCAAGATATCTCTTCAATTTTTCTTCACAAAAAGTGTGCCAAAGCATTCCTTGAAGACAAAGGAAGCAATTGACTAAGGTAACTTCCCTTGCACTTGACTTTTTGTTGGTTTTTCTTCAAGAAATCCGTGGGTGAATAGTGGGAAAAAGATGGAAAATTTTTGGTTGTTTTCCATGGTTTGATGCTTGGGTTTTGTTATGTGACGCCCCGTGCCCTCAGCGGCCCGGACCGTCACTGTAAACTCTATTACTTGCTTCTTTAAAGACGATACTTAAACTTGCTGAATTTAAGACTATAAATTTAGAGGGATTTTTTTTTTTTTTATATACACGTACGTATTTACTATTCACGTACGCATACTATTAAAATGCGGAATTTGAAAAACATAAGGATTTCAATTATACATACATAATTATATACATGTTTATCTGATTACTATTCACCAGATACTATTTAAATATACTACTCGTACATATACTGTTTACTGTTCTAAAATACCATTTAACCTTTACTATTCAAAATACTATTTAACTGTCACCATTCAAAATATTATTTACTCATACTGTGCGGAAGAATACTCGCGGTGTATCCATAACCTCATCCTCACATCCACCTCCGCCATCATCATCGTCCCTTGATGTTTACGCTATAGGATGCTTACCTACAGCATGAACACACTCTGTGAGCTTTACGCCCAGTAAGTACAACATGTTAACCGCAAAACATGTTTAAAACATAGCACATACGTAAAATCATAGGCATGACATATATCACTTAATAAATCATATATCATATAAGCATATCACATATCAGCTCACATATCATGTCATCACATAACATGTCATAACACTGAATATAAAACTTCACATACTTTATGCATGACAGAAGCATTGTGTACTGTATGCACTCTACTGAAAAAGAAAGCATAGCGAACTATAACTAATGCATGATCCGGTTATGTTCATTTATGCTTCAAACTTTTCTTTTCTTTTCTTGTCTATTTAGGGCCCATGTGTCAGTACCGTGTGCGCGCAGACCAACGGTAACGCCCGAGGTCAACTAATGCCGAAGAGCCATCAACTGATGCTCAACTTGTGGCCTGAACTTTCTTTAACTGGAAACCCCTTCGACTGAAGGAGCCGGTACGACACACCTATTTATTTCCATCTTGTTTAACTGTTCTAGCCATACGCTTCTCTAAGCTGTCCCCAATCCTACGCGGTAGGGATCTATGGCTTCTATCTTGTTCTTTCATCAATCTACTCGATTGTGAAGCTATATGCTCTTATGTATGCTGTGCAGCATCGTGTGCAAGATACATACTTAAAATACTGGAAAAGCATCATTTTAAATTCATTTTATCCATGCTGTAGGCGGAGTTGTACTTACCTGTCAGCAGACAGTTTATACTCTCGCCTTCGTCACAATACAGGTACCTCCCTGTAATCATAATGCAATTCGTTAACATTTACTCTTAGGTCACTGTGGTCATTAGTGACTAATAAAACTCTATCGTTAGTGATACCGATCCTTATCGGTACTAATTGCCCTTCTCTTAAGAATTTGATTTTCTAATCATTGTTAATTAATTTATTTACCCAATAAATTAATTAACATCGCTCTTAGGTCACTCTATCGTTAGGAACTAATAAACTTATCGTTGTGCGGTACCGATGCCTATCGGTACCCAACTGCTCTACCTTGGGAAATTTGATATCTAATTTTTAATCGTGCTTGATTAATTTGTCTACTTGACAAATTAATCACTGTCTCTCACTATCCCATTCGGACTTAGTCCTTGACTAGCTAACCGACCAGTCAACTGACTGAATACCTCCCGTATGACCATTTAGCCTGTCGGATTACCGTTACCGATGTAATCGCCCCAAATTTTATACTTAGATCATACCCGTCCCTCGGGTGGCACTATTCTGACATAGGGGTCGTTTTCTTACATTACGAAATTTCTAATGGGGCGGTTCACTAATCCTCACAACGTCCGTCCTTCTTTCCCGGACCTAGGTCATCGAGGGAGCTCGGGTTTCCATCCCGATCACATTTTCAGCCCTCGTTTCCTAAAATACCCCTTTGTGCCGTTTTAGAAATTTCGGCAGCATTTCCGCTTAATTTTTAGGTTTCCGGCGTTTAGGAAACGCCTCAAAACCATCTAACCTATTCTAACCTGCCACGTACTAAACCAGAGGCCTAATTTTTACGTAAAAGCTCCGCTTTTTACGTAAAAATATTCACATTTTCTCACATTCTCTTTTTCGATATTTCACCCTTTTTTCTTATAATTCCTCAAGTCATTAAACCATAATTAATACATAATTATTTCCAATATTAAATTGAGGAATAAATAGATCAACACCACTACCAAAATCGTTCCCGTCGGCGGTCGGACGAACCGTTCGGTCTCGACCGTGTAATCTTTGAATCGTCGTTCTTCACTTTTGAAACTCCAGTTTGCAAATCCGATGCCGCGGATGTGTCCGGAACGTCGAAAATAGGCCAACGGGCCATTCTTCAATTTTCGGTCTCCGGGTCGCCGTTGACCGGCGTTGACCGCCGTTGACCGGCGTTGACCGGCCGTTGACCGGCGTTGACCACGGCGGCGATGGAAGTGGCGACCACCATCTTGAAGAGCTCGACGAGAGGAACCCATTGGTGGTGTCAATTTCACGAATCGAGGCTCCTATCACCGGAAATCGGCTCTCGAAAAGTCGACGACGGCGGCGGCGTTGGATCTTCATTTTTCCGACGTTGTTGCCCAAAATTGATTTGGGGCTTTTGATCTACGTGTTGTTCTGAGCATTTTGATACCGACCTTGCAACTCAACTCCGCCGGAATAGCGAGATCCGACGGCGGCGATGGCGACGGCGACGGCGAACCTGGGGCGGCGCGATTCGGCGGCTGTTGATGTGAAATGAAGCCTGGGTTTTGTTCTACTCTTCACCACGAATCCATTGGGACCGGAATCGTGGCATTTGGACGTCGGACGGCGGAGATACGGCGGTTTGAAAAATTCGGCCACCGGCGGCTTTGGGCGGCGCGTGCGGCGTGCTCCGGCATCGGTTCGGTCGACTCGGCCCACCGTTGGAATCAGCTCGTCGAGAGCTTTCCAATGGTGCCGGCGGTGTCAAAAACGGAGGCCGGATTCGATAGTTAGTCACTGTTCATCTTCGTGTGGTATGGGAGGGAGAAAATGTGATTTGGAAAAATATGGGGGCTATTTTTCTATAATCTCCAAAATTTCCTCCTTTATACTAATTTTTTTGAAAAATTTTAAGATAGGCTATACTGACTAATTTGGGCGTGCTGAACCCAAATATATCAGTTTTATCTTCATCCGAGGTCGTCTCGACCAGTTTCCCGATACTGTATGGTTCCCGGTCAAAAATTACTTTTTGTGCTCAAATGACTAATTTGAGCATTCTGATTCCAAATATATCAGTTTTATATCAAGAAGAGGTCATCTTGATCAATTTCTTGATACTGTGGTTAAGCCTACACTGTGTTGACACTGTGCACGCATAACGAGGCATTTTCGCGTGAAATTTCAAACACAGTCTCTCTTGACTAATTTGGACGTGCTGATTTCAAATTTATCAGTTTTACGTCCATCTGAGGTCTTCTGGACCAGTTTTCGGGATCTGCATGACCCCGTCTCGAAAAACGTGTCAGGTGCCCGATTGACTAATTTGGGCGTCCTGAGTCTAAATATATCAGTTTCGGGGCGAGAAAAGGTCGTCTTGACCCTCATCCCGATACTACGTATCTCTTAAACAAAATCTACATTTTATGCTCAATTGACCAGATTGAGCCTGCTGACTATTAATATATCAGTTTTATGCCAGATTAAGGCCGTCTTGGCCACTAACTTGACACTGCGTTTCTCACTACTCACTATTCACTATTCACTAATCACTATTCACTATCTGACTGACTAATCTGAGCGTTCTGACTTTGATTTTGTCAGTCTATGGGCGAGAAGAGGTCATCTAGACCACTTTTCTCGATACTGTACATCTATTAGGGCAATTATCACTGCTGCGCTCAGATGACCAGTCTGAGCGTACTGATGACTAGCTCATCAATTCTGTATCATGAAATGGTCGTCTAGACCGGTTTCTTGATATTGCGTGTCTCAACGCATACTCACATAATAGGGTGGACCGATTTCACTGTCGATTACCCCTTTCATTGCATGAATAGTAATTAAACGTTACTATTCCTGTTTAATTCATTCAACTGAAAAGCACACTGTGCTTATTAACTTAATTACATCATTACATAGTAATTAAGTTTCATAATTCATGAGAGTCATTACAGTGGCTCTCGGCTCATTACACAGCCTTCTACACAGACTCTTACACGTGCGTGTGCAACGCAACACGGGCGTGTACATTTCAGACACGAGCATGTACTAGTTGAGACTACTCAACACGGCCATGTCTTTGAAACACATTCATCTATCTGAGCAGTACACAGCCTCTTACACGCTCATGTACTTGACCGTGTTTCTTAAATTTGCACTAAAAGACATTAAATTATGTCCATTTTATTCCTTAATGACTTATTACATGGTAAGTAGGTGCCATAAAAATGGTGGTCATTACAACCTACCCCCCTTACAAAATTTTCGTCCTCGAAAATTAGAATAATTCCGGGAAGTCTCTTCTCATGTCTTCTTCCCATTCTCATGTGGCTTCCTCAACACTATGATTCTGCCACAACACTTTTACTAGCGGTATACTTCATTCCTAAGTACTTTCTCCTTTCTAACTAAGATCTGCACGAGTCTCTCCTCGTACGTCGGATCAGCGTATACTACAACGGATTCTTGGCTAAGAACATGGGAGCTGTTTGGCACGTACTTCTTTAACATCAAAACGTGAAAGACATTGTGCACTGTAACTAACTCGGGAGGAAGTGCTAGTCTATAAGCCACCTTCCCGACTTTCTCTATTATCTCAAGGGTCCTATGTACCTAGGACTGAGCTTTCTTTTATTTTCAATGCGCATCACCCCTTTCATGGGTGCCGCCTTGAAAAAGACCGAATCTCCTACTTGAAACTTGAGGGGTCTACGGCGCTTATCGTCAAAATTCTTCGGTCGACTGTGCGCTGTATCTAACGTTTCTCGTATCAGCTTCACGTCTGACATGGTATTCTTGATGATGTCCGAGCTAACTACTCATTTCTCTCCAAACTCGTACTAATGAGCCAGAGATCTGCATTTCTTTCCACAGAGTGTCTCGTACGGTGCCATTCCTATCGAGGAATGATAGTTGCTGTTGTACAAGAACTCGCTCAATGGTAGCTTCTGATATCAATTTCCTTTGAAGTCTAGGACGCAGGTCTCAACATGTCCTCTAACATCTGTATGGTCCTCTCAGACTAACTGTCGGTCTGAGGATGAAATGCTATGCTGAACTCTCACTTGGACCGTAATGCGGCTTGAGCACCTCGCCAAAATCTGGAGGTAAAGCGTCCACTACGATCTGAGACGATCGGCTCTGGTATTCCGTGCCATTTCACGAACTGTGCCGCATAGATTTCTACTGGTCGTTCCACCGAGTAGCTAACTTTCATTGCTAAAAATCTAACTGATTTCATCAGTTTTTCTACAATCACCCAGATTGCATCATTATCGTTTGACGTCTTCGGTAATCCGATTACGAAATTCATCGTAATCTGGTCCCATTTCCACTCGGGTAACTTAATTTCCTACGATTATCCTGCTGAGCGCTGGTGATCTACCTTAACCTTCTGGCACGTAAGGCAGCTGGCGACGAACTCGACAATGTCATTCTTCATTCTAAGGCACCAAAAACTTTCCTTTAGGTACTTGTACATCTTATTCGCTACCGGATGTACGGAATATGACGTCTCGTAAGGTTCCAAAAGGATTCGCTTCTTGAGTTCTTCATCTTTCAGAATACACACTCTATCTCTGTAGTAGAGTACGTCATCCTTAAGGATCTTAAACTCTAAACCCTTGTCCTCTATAGCTTCCTTTCTGGACTTGAGCAGGGACAAATCAAAATCTTGACCGATCTTGATCTCTTCTTGGAGCGTCGATTGGAGGGTCATGTTAGACAATCCCCCTATCAAAATCTTGATCTTGCTGTCGCATAACTCCTTTGTAGCGCTCTTGACAAGGCACTAATAGCCATAGGCATAGTAATATGCTTCTGACTCTACGCATTGACCACTTTATTGGCTTTCCCTGGATGGTATAGGATCTCACGGTCGTAATCCTTACCAACTCTAGTCATCTATGCTACCTCATGTTGAGCTCTTTTTGCGTGAATATACACTTGAGACTCTAGTGGTCGATGTAAATCTCGCACGTGACTCTGTGCAGGTAGTGCCTCCATGCTTTTATCGTAAAAACTATCGCTACTAGCTCCAGATCACGCGTTGGGTAGCTCTTCTCAAGGTTTTTGAGTTGTCGTGAAGCATACGCGACTACTCTACCACTTTGCATCAATACAGTTTCCAACTTGGTTTTAGATGCGGCGCTTAAATCACAAAGCTTCCTTGACCAACCCTTGAAATGGTCAGCATTGGAGTGCTTATGAGTCTTCATTTCAGCTCTTGAAAGCTTTCCTTGCACTTGTCGATTCACTTATATCTCTTTCCCTTCTTGGTGAGCGCTGTGAGCGAAGCAGCTAACTTTGAGTAGCCTTCGACTAAGTGTAGGTAACATCCTGTTAGTTTAAAGAAACTGTGAATTCCCGTTACGTTCCTCTGAGCTGGCCACGCGCTAACTGCATCAATTTTCATCGGGTCCACAGATACTCCTTCCTTGGGGTCTACGTGACCTAGAAAATGGACCTTCTCCAGTCAAAACTCGTACTTGGAGAACTTGGTGTATAACTGATGGTCCTGTTGCATGCGCAAAATGATAATTAAGTGCTCTTCGTACTCTTCCTTCGTCTTAGAGTGTATAAGTATGTCATCGATGAACACAATGACAAACTTATCCAAATAGTCCTTGAACATGCGGTTCATCCAGTTCATGAAAGTTGCTGGTGCGTTCGTCAATTTGAGCGACACGAACAGAAACTCATAATGTCCGTACCGCGTTTGAAAGGCTGTTTTGGGTACATCTTCTTTCCTAATTCGTAGTTGATGGTACCCTGAACGTAGATCGATCTTCGAGGACATTGCAGCATCTCGGAGCTGATCAAATAGATCGTTAACTTTCGGCAACAGATGCTTATTCTTAATCGTAATCCTGTTCAACTCTCTGTAGTCGATGCACATTCTCAGTGGTCCATCTTTCTTCTTCACGAATGGTATGGGTGCTCTCCAGGGTGAATAGCTCTATCGCATGAATCCCTTATCTATTTAGTCCTTTAGCTGGGCTTGGAGCTCCTTTAGCTCTATAGGGCCTATTCTGTAGGGGGCCTCAAAGATGGGGCTGATTCTAGTAGACGTTCAGTCTCGAACGAGATCCTGCGCTCTGGTTGGAGTCCTGCAAGATCTTCTAGAAATATCTCCATGAATTCCCTGACTATCGGTACGTTGTCGGGTCCTATCTCTATTCCTTGAGTCTTATCTGCTGCGTATACTAGGAAGTCCGTGCATCCACTGGATTGTAACTCGCGAGCCTTCACTGCTGATATCATCGTCTTTGGTTGCTCTGGCGACAAACCCTTGTAGATGAACTTTTCACATCCGATTGGTTCGAAAATGATTTTTCGCCTTCAACAGTTTATGACAACGTTGTGTCCTAAGCTTTTTTTTTTTTTTTGGCATAGTGGCCTTTCTTGCCACAGATGAAACAACCACTTACTCCTTACTTACATTCTCCTGAGTGCCTCTTTCCGCATTTCGTGCACGTCGAGTTGGCTATCATTTCCTTCCTGGTCGTTTCTCTTCTGGGGGAAATTCTCCTGTGAATCTTGATTGCCTTAATTCCCCTTTTCTCTTGTTGTTATTATGGGAATGCCTACTATTCTGGCCGGTTCCCACATTCTGTCCTCTGTGTTGTAACTCGGGGTTTTACTTCCCCTGAGCCTGCTCAGCTTGCGTTTTCTCCTCCTTTCGTGCCTTAAAATTCTGCGCCTTTCGCTCCTTATCCTGAGCCGACTAGTATTCAGCTCAGATAGTCTTGCTGACACATTCTGCTAGTGTCGCTGGTCCGTGCCCTCCGCTACAGACCTAAACTGTGATTTCCGTTCTGAACATCTTCAGCATTCGTCTGACTCTCTCCTTTTGGTCGGTACCAAATCTGGACAAAGTTGAGCCAACTGCTCAAACTTCTTGACTGCCTCCATAACAGTTATACTACCTTGGTGCAGGTTGTCGAACTCGTCTTACTGCGCTACTAGTGCTTCCTCGTTGAAGTACATCTCCTTGAATTCCTCAATGAAATCACTCCAGCTCATCTCTCTGATGTTCCTCCTAATGGTTACCATCTTCCACCACTAACGCGCCTCATTGCGCAGGGTGAAGGATGTGCACATCACTTTCTTTCTCTATCTGTTAACCCTATAAAATCCAAGATTACTTGGATATCCGTTAGCCAATCATCGGCCTCTATAGGGTTGGTGATTCCTAAGAATTCTAACGCTTTCATGCGTCGGAATCTCTCATACAAGTCGCCTTCCCTAGGGATTGGCAGAAAATAATTGCTGCTACGAAAGCAGCCATTACTATGGGTGCTAGTGCTTCCTGAGCTGAAGGAGCTGCTTGTTCCCTTAGAGTTTCTGGGGCTGCTAGAGCCTCCTGTGCTAGCATCTTTACTAACTGTGGTGCCTGGGGTTGCTGGCCCAGCTGTTCCCTAAGCTGGTTTAGCTCCGGTTGCTAGTTCTCCATCATCTCTCGCATGGCTGCAATCTGTGCTATCAACTCATCCTCTCGGGATGCTGGGTTTAACTAAGCTCTCGTTCTTGCCATGTTTTCCTATGTAACCCTATCGTACAACGGGAAAGGAAAAAATATAAGTCTCTTAAATTCTATACTTGGGACTCGTATCACATATCATTTTCTTTCTTACTTAACAATCTTACTTAAACATTATGGATATAAATATACACACTATATCCATCTTTCTTTCTCTCATACTGTGATGTTCAATACAATTACCGCATTGTATTGGGACATCGCCTGAGTGCTAGGATTCATCCTGCACTTTCTGTCATATCATACTCACGCTGTGGAAAAAAATTATATCTGGCCCCTAGGGCAAAGCTTTACTACTTATCTCATAATATATTTCACATAATATATATACATATATTCAAGATTCTAGTTCAACGGGAGTGACACACACTTCCCCTATACGATCCCAATAAGTACATTATGCTATAACTGACGGGGGAGAGCTACTGCTTCCCTCTATATATTTTCATAACTAACATTCCCGCAGAAGGATTACTACTATTGGAAGGACAATCCTGATTCAGTATCAGGCATCTCCTCATCGTCACTATCGCTAAGTGGGAATTCCTCTGGGTTCTCCTCTTCTTCTCAGCTGAAACGGACCTCGTCATCGCTGGCTATGATGACTTGGGGTTCGTACATCCCCATCTATTCGTCATTACTAAAGCGGTTGGGGATCTCCTCTTCCTCATCGTCTGGATAGGCGTCGAAAAGAGTCTCGTTATCTTCCTCTTTCATGGGGTGTTCGGGAGACATACGGGCTGGTTCGGGGTTCTCCATCGGCTCCCTATTGCCCTCGTGTACTTTTGGCTGGTGCTCAGCCATGAACTCTTCATCGGCCAGTTGGGGTGCTGGTTCTACCTGGTCACCCTCCATAATGGCGGCTGCTATAATGCCTTGGGCTTGTGCAGGGTTCCCGGGGTTAAGCACTTTTCTCTCAGCATTCACTATCTCCTTGATAAGGCTTGCTAGTCCTGCTTGATTGCTCTTCTAATTCTGTTTGGCAAGGTCTTTTTCTCTCTTTGGGTCTTCTCCTGTCTTGATCCACTTTTGCCTCGGAATGTATTGTAGAAGTCCATATCGGTTCCTTGTAGCGAACAGCATACGTTAGAACTGTATCACCGGACATCAGCTGCAGTCTTTCAGTCCGATGAACAAATTCTCGTATATCCATAACTCTAGAGAACTTAGGCGGTTTCACTCCCTGCTTGCCCATAGAGAAAAACTGGGGCTGATGCTGGACTGCTCTCAGAGATTGGCTCGGTCGTGGTATGGCGAAACTTGACACAGATAAGAGCTCATCCTGGTCATAAGGATCCCGATACACACGAGAGTATCTTCCTGAGAGATATCAACAGCCAACAGGACTCAGTTATCCTGATCAATGGCGTACAATTAGGGAATCACTTTGATAACGTGAAACCAGTCCTCACATTCTCATGGAGTGCAGGAGTACAGTTTGCCACTCGAAACTTAGTGGACAACTAGCCTTGAAGATCGGTACAACTCGGACAGCAATCCATGTTCTTTCTCTGAGCAGTTCTCTAGCACTGCACGGTCGTGATTTTTCGTATAATGATCTCAGCATCTTTTCATCTTATCCTCGCCCTCAAAGATTTTGTCGTTTCATTACTATAAAATGTTATCTTCCACAGATAAACATTTACTGACTAAAAATAAAACTAACTTACTTGGACAGATGAGGCAGGCATGCGGCGATGTGAGATAGGATGGCAGGAAACCGCTCTGATACCAACTGTGACGCCCCGTGCCCTCAGCGGCCCGGACCGTCACTGTAAACTCTATTACTTGCTTCTTTAAAGACGATACTTAAACTTGCTGAATTTAAGACTATAAATTTAGAGGGATTTTTTTTTTTTTTATATACACGTACGTATTTACTATTCACGTACGCATACTATTAAAATGCGGAATTTGAAAAACATAAGGATTTCAATTATACATACATAATTATATACATGTTTATCTGATTACTATTCACCAGATACTATTTAAATATACTACTCGTACATATACTGTTTACTGTTCCAAAATACCATTTAACCTTTACTATTCAAAATACTATTTAACTGTCACCATTCAAAATATTATTTACTCATACTGTGCGGAAGAATACTCGCGGTGTATCCATAACCTCATCCTCACATCCACCTCCGCCATCATCATCGTCCCTTGATGTTTACGCTATAGGATGCTTACCTACAGCATGAACACACTCCGTGAGCTTTACGCCCAGTAAGTACAACATGTTAACCGCAAAACATGTTTAAAACATAGCACATACGTAAAATCATAGGCATGACATATATCACTTAATAAATCATATATCATATAAGCATATCACATATCAGCTCACATATCATGTCATCACATAACATGTCATAACACTGAATATAAAACTTCACATACTTTATGCATGACAGAAGCATTGTGTACTGTATGCACTCTACTGAAAAAGAAAGCATAGCGAACTATAACTAATGCATGATCCGGTTATGTTCATTTATGCTTCAAACTTTTCTTTTCTTTTCTTGTCTATTTAGGGCCCATGTGTCAGTACCGTGTGCGCGCAGACCAACGGTAACGCCCGAGGTCAACTAATGCCGAAGAGCCATCAACTGATGCTCAACTTGTGGCCTGAACTTTCTTTAACTGGAAACCCCTTCGACTGAAGGAGCCGGTACGACACACCTATTTATTTCCATCTTGTTTAACTGTTCTAGCCATACGCTTCTCTAAGCTGTCCCCAATCCTACGCGGTAGGGATCTATGGCTTCTATCTTGTTCTTTCATCAATCTACTCGATTGTGAAGCTATATGCTCTTATGTATGCTGTGCAGCATCGTGTGCAAGATACATACTTAAAATACTGGAAAAGCATCATTTTAAATTCATTTTATCCATGCTGTAGGCGGAGTTGTACTTACCTGTCAGCAGACAGTTTATACTCTCGCCTTCGTCACAATACAGGTACCTCCCTGTAATCATAATGCAATTCGTTAACATTTACTCTTAGGTCACTGTGGTCATTAGTGACTAATAAAACTCTATCGTTAGTGATACCGATCCTTATCGGTACTAATTGCCCTTCTCTTAAGAATTTGATTTTCTAATCATTGTTAATTAATTTATTTACCCAATAAATTAATTAACATCGCTCTTAGGTCACTCTATCGTTAGGAACTAATAAACTTATCGTTGTGCGGTACCGATGCCTATCGGTACCCAACTGCTCTACCTTGGGAAATTTGATATCTAATTTTTAATCGTGCTTGATTAATTTGTCTACTTGACAAATTAATCACTGTCTCTCACTATCCCATTCGGACTTAGTCCTTGACTAGCTAACCGACCAGTCAACTGACTGAATACCTCCCGTATGACCATTTAGCCTGTCGGATTACCGTTACCGATGTAATCGCCCCAAATTTTATACTTAGATCATACCCGTCCCTCGGGTGGCACTATTCTGACATAGGGGTCGTTTTCTTACATTACGAAATTTCTAATGGGGCGGTTCACTAATCCTCACAACGTCCGTCCTTCTTTCCCGGACCTAGGTCATCGAGGGAGCTCGGGTTTCCATCCCGATCACATTTTCAGCCCTCGTTTCCTAAAATACCCCTTTGTGCCGTTTTAGAAATTTCGACAGCATTTCCGCTTAATTTTTAGGTTTCCGGCGTTTAGGAAACGCCTCAAAACCATCTAACCTATTCTAACCTGCCACGTACTAAACCAGAGGCCTAATTTTTACGTAAAAGCTCCGCTTTTTACGTAAAAATATTCACATTTTCTCACATTCTCTTTTTCGATATTTCACCCTTTTTTCTTATAATTCCTCAAGTCATTAAACCATAATTAATACATAATTATTTCCAATATTAAATTGAGGAATAAATAGATCAACACCACTACCAAAATCGTTCCCGTCGGCGGTCGGACGAACCGTTCGGTCTCGACCGTGTAATCTTTGAATCGTCGTTCTTCACTTTTGAAACTCCAGTTTGCAAATCCGATGCCGCGGATGTGTCCGGAACGTCGAAAATAGGCCAACGGGCCATTCTTCAATTTTCGGTCTCCGGGTCGCCGTTGACCGGCGTTGACCGCCGTTGACCGGCGTTGACCGGCGTTGACCACGGCGGCGATGGAAGTGGCGACCACCATCTTGAAGAGCTCGACGAGAGGAACCCATTGGTGGTGTCAATTTCACGAATCGAGGCTCCTATCACCGGAAATCGGCTCTCGAAAAGTCGACGACGGTGGCGGCGTTGGATCTTCATTTTTCCGACGTTGTTGCCCAAAATTGATTTGGGGCTTTTGATCTACGTGTTGTTCTGAGCATTTTGATACCGACCTTGCAACTCAACTCCGCCGGAATAGCGAGATCCGACGGCGGCGATGGCGACGGCGACGGCGAACCTGGGGCGGCGCGATTCGGCGGCTGTTGATGTGAAATGAAGCCTGGGTTTTGTTCTACTCTTCACCACGAATCCATTGGGACCGGAATCGTGGCATTTGGACGTCGGACGGCGGAGATACGGCGGTTTGAAAAATTCGGCCACCGGCGGCTTTGGGCGGCGCGTGCGGCGTGCTCCGGCATCGGTTCGGTCGACTCGGCCCACCGTTGGAATCAGCTCGTCGAGAGCTTTCCAATGGTGCCGGCGGTGTCAAAAACGGAGGCCGGATTCGATAGTTAGTCACTGTTCATCTTCGTGTGGTATGGGAGGGAGAAAATGTGATTTGGAAAAATATGGGGGCTATTTTTCTATAATCTCCAAAATTTCCTCCTTTATACTAATTTTTTTGAAAAATTTTAAGATAGGCTATACTGACTAATTTGGGCGTGCTGAACCCAAATATATCAGTTTTATCTTCATCCGAGGTCGTCTCGACCAGTTTCCCGATACTGTATGGTTCCCGGTCAAAAATTACTTTTTGTGCTCAAATGACTAATTTGAGCATTCTGATTCCAAATATATCAGTTTTATATCAAGAAGAGGTCATCTTGATCAATTTCTTGATACTGTGGTTAAGCCTACACTGTGTTGACACTGTGCACGCATAACGAGGCATTTTCGCGTGAAATTTCAAACACAGTCTCTCTTGACTAATTTGGACGTGCTGATTTCAAATTTATCAGTTTTACGTCCATATGAGGTCTTCTGGACCAGTTTTCGGGATCTGCATGACCCCGTCTCGAAAAACGTGTCAGGTGCCCGATTGACTAATTTGGGCGTCCTGAGTCTAAATATATCAGTTTCGGGGCGAGAAAAGGTCGTCTTGACCCTCATCCCGATACTACGTATCTCTTAAACAAAATCTACATTTTATGCTCAATTGACCAGATTGAGCCTGCTGACTATTAATATATCAGTTTTATGCCAGATTAAGGCCGTCTTGGCCACTAACTTGACACTGCGTTTCTCACTACTCACTATTCACTATTCACTAATCACTATTCACTATCTGACTGACTAATCTGAGCGTTCTGACTTTGATTTTGTCAGTCTATGGGCGAGAAGAGGTCATCTAGACCACTTTTCTCGATACTGTACATCTATTAGGGCAATTATCACTGCTGCGCTCAGATGACCAGCCTGAGCGTACTGATGACTAGCTCATCAATTCTGTATCATGAAATGGTCGTCTAGACCGGTTTCTTGATATTGCGTGTCTCAACGCATACTCACATAATAGGGTGGACCGATTTCACTGTCGATTACCCCTTTCATTGCATGAATAGTAATTAAACGTTACTATTCCTGTTTAATTCATTCAACTGAAAAGCACACTGTGCTTATTAACTTAATTACATCATTACATAGTAATTAAGTTTCATAATTCATGAGAGTCATTACAGTGGCTCTCGGCTCATTACACAGCCTTCTACACAGACTCTTACACGTGCGTGTGCAACGCAACACGGGCGTGTACATTTCAGACACGAGCATGTACTAGTTGAGACTACTCAACACGGCCATGTCTTTGAAACACATTCATCTATCTGAGCAGTACACAGCCTCTTACACGCTCATGTACTTGACCGTGTTTCTTAAATTTGCACTAAAAGACATTAAATTATGTCCATTTTATTCCTTAATGACTTATTACATGGTAAGTAGGTGCCATAAAAATGGTGGTCATTACATGTTAAGGGTGTAATAAAGAAGAAAACCATGCAATTGGTTTAAAGAAAAACCGAAATTTTGTTGGTTTTTCAAGGGTAAATCCGTGGGTTACCTTAAGTAAACAATGAGAAAATTTTGTGGTTTAATTGTTAATTTGCTTCCAAGTTCAATTTTGTGAAGAATAAAGCTTGAATTGCATTGTGAAAAGCTTGAAAAAAAAATGGTGGGTGAACCTAACCTAATGTGGCCGTGGGTTACCTAAGGGTTGGTGGAAACTTTTGCATGATTTTATGTGATGTTTGGTTAATTTAAATCATGCATTTTAATATGTAAATGATGGAAATGTGATTGAAAGAATGAAACAAAAATATTTGGCATGTTTTTCATTCATTGGCCGTGGGTTATATATGGTAAAAACCCTAGGAAATTTGGTTGAAAATGCATTGAAAATGGGCTTGAAAATGTGTTAAAAAAATGGCATTGAATAGCCTAAAAAGTGGTTGAAAAGTTTGACAAATTTTGGTTCGGTTTGGTTGTAAAAAAAAAAACCGAAAACAAACTATGGACAAAATTGAGAAAAAATTTTGTAATGTGGGTCAAAATGTGAAATTGGAATTTTGTGAGCTTTTATGTAAAAGTTTGGAAAACTTTTACATAAAATAGGCTTGTGGTATAGTACGTGGCAGGTACATATGGTTCGAGGCGTACCTAACGCCGGAAGCCCTAAAATTACGCCGAAATGCTGCCGAAATTTCGAAAACGGCATTCGGGGTAAAATGGGAACTAAAATAAAAAGTTTGGGGTCGGGTCGGAAACCCGAGTCCCTAACAGAAAATTGAATGAGGAAAACCTAAGGGATGGTTCGTGAATAGTAACCCGTCCCCTTAAAAATTTAAAACGCGAGTGAAATTGAAAAACTGACCCCGAGGGTGGGGGGCGTTATTGGAAACGAAATAAAGGTCCGAGTCGGGAACGGAAAATCCGAGCCTCGGAGACCTGGGTCGGGAATGTCTAGATGAACGTTTTAAATACTAGTGAAACGTCCATTTGAGGCTCCGAAACAATAGAAAATCGCTAAACCGACGTAAGGGTCGGAATAGTGCTTCCCGAGGGTCGGGAAAGTGAAAAGTGGAAATAAAATAGAAATGAACCCGGTAATGATTAGAAAAGAGTCAGAAAAGTTCCTGAGAGCCAAAAATGCAGTCTGGATAGGGAAAATTTCCGTCAGGGGCAAAATTGTAATTTTGCCAAAATATAGGGGTAAAATAGTAATTTTACCAAAATACAGGGGCAAAATCGTAATTTTGTAAAAGTTGAAAAAAATGGGAAAAATGATAAATAAAGCCTAAAAAGTTATAAATAGGTTTTATTTAAGCTTTTAAATGAAAAATAGAAACTATAAATGGAAATGAAATTAACAGACAAGGTTTTGTCTGTAGGATCCAAAAATCGACCTACAAGGAGGGCGATCAAAGATCCAAGAGAGAAAGAGGGAAGAGACTGATAAGGTAAGTTCAGACATTTACCTGTCTACAACATATAGCATTATTGTTGCTAATGTTAATGTACTAACTATAAGTTAGATACATATGTGCTACGGGCACTATTATAGAGTAGAGAGAGAGACGTAATGTGCTACGGGCACTATTGAGAATGGACACATTATTAATTGTGCTTCGGGCACTAGAGCGAGGTTAATGAAACTCACTCACCTAAAATTAAAATGTGAACCATTCCTAACCACGGGACAATGTGAAGTCACCGGGTTAGAAATTTTAAAAAGTCGGTAATGAAACCACTTTCTGGCGTACCAGCCTTCCGTACAGGGAGGTACTTTTGCCTTCGGGGCTATGAGACTAAGGCTGTGGAGGTCAGCACTGATGTACCGCTCCTAGTCATGTAAAATTTTGCCTTCAGGGCTATGAGATTAAGGCTATGGAGGTCAGCACTAATGTACCGCTCCCAGTCATGCGCACTTAAATAGTACTGCCAACCTGAGCTCAAAACCAGAACATAAGCAAAGATAATTACCTAAAACTGAAACTATGCCATAAATGAGCATAAGACAGTTTAGTGAGAGTACTAACATCGCGGTAGATGTACTGTTGTGACACTGTGATGTGGTCAAACTTACTATTCACGTATGAATAGTGGTCAAAGTTATATTCATAGATGAATAGTAGTCAAAGGTACTATTTATGATGAATAGTACTATTTATAGAAATTTCATTTCTTGCATGTTTGAACTTACTGAGCCTGTAGCTCACCATTTTTGCTAATGTTGCAGGTAAGCGATCAGCTCAGTAGCTTATTTGACTGGATACGGACGGGATGGCGCGTGTCAAATCGGATAACTGGGCGAGGGATATGGTCCTGCCAGAGTCTTTCCGCTGAGCGATAAAAAGGGAAGAAAAAAAGAAAGAAACAGTCTTTTGTAATATTATATATTTTATGAAAGTGCTGTAATATGTAAATTACTTTGTACTTGCCAACAAAGTAAATAGTGGGAAACGATTTACATGATGTTCAAAGAAAAAAATTTTTTTTCCCAAAAACGTCATGATTTAAAAAGAGAGAGAGATAAGCCGGCGACTCATGAGAGTACAATCTATCGCAGTTAGCGATAAAGCTCAACTGTAATAGTATTGTATGATCTCTACGAGGGGCGGGCCGCCACACTAATTTTCATTTGGGTTTCCTTTTCGCTTATTGGCATTCTGCTGGTGTTGGTGATTTTTCTGACCGGCCTTCATTCCTTGACTAGATTTGCTACTTTGCCCAGCTTGATTGTTCTTTTGAGTCTGCTTCACTAGATCTCTTTCTTTCTTCTTCTCCTCCCAGACTTTTGTTCTCTCTTCCTTAGCTCTGTTTAGACGATGCTCGGCCCTCATGGCTCTGCTCACACAGTCTGCTACAGTGGTTGGCGGGGTCTCGCCACTCTCCACGTTTAGGGCTATATCTTGTCGAAACATATTGATCATCTTCCGTACCCACTCTTCTTCTGTGGGTACCAAATGCAGACATAGTCGAGCTAATCTGTCGAATTTATGGCAGGCTTCAGTCACTGTCATCTTGCCTTGCCTCAGCTCATCAAACTCTCTTTGTTGAGCTCGTAGGGTGTCGAGATTGAAATACTTCCTGTTAAATTCTCCCAGGAAGTCGTTCCAGGTCATCCTTCTAACATCTCTTCGGATCTTTACTGTCTCCCACCAATAACGAGCATCCTTCGTTAATATGCAGGAGGCACAAAGGACCTTCTCTTGGTCTGTCAGGTCCATAAACTCAAAAACGGTCTGCAATGAAGCTAACCATTCTTCAGCCTCTAAGGGTTCTGTAGATCCCTCAAACTCTTTTGGCTTCATCTTTCGGAACCGTTCATACAATGATCCCTGGTTGGCTCTAGCTCGGGCACCTATTGCTACTTCAGGTACCATTCGGACTGGTGGTGCTACTGGTTCAGGAGCTGGCTGTGGCTCCGGTACTGGTGCTTGAGGTGGAGGGAAATTCGCTTGGGCCCCATTCCTCTGTTCTAGTAGCTCTTGCAGTCTCTGGTTTTGTCTTTCTTGTGCCTCTAGTTGAGCTTGTATGTTGGCTAGGACGGCGGCTAAATTTGCTTCTTGAGCTTACGCAGCTCGTGTGCGAACCATGTTGCTGTGTCTAACCTATAACAGTAGCAACATGGTTTAGTGCTAAATTAGATATTGATTATCTAAAATTAACTTACTTGGACAAAGTAGGTGCAGATACTGAAATGTCATGGAAGGTCGATAGTAGAACCGCTCGCTCTGATACCAACTCTTGTGGGCGCTACCCCTCTAGCGTAGGTCGTCCACCTTATCTTGCTTGCTTTCTTTATTCTTTGCTTATTCTTACTTAGCTTGCTTGTCTTTATAACTTTCTTCTTCTTGGGGGTTTAAAAGATTTGTTCTTGAAAAACTAGGAACATTTTTTTCTTTTTTTTTTTTTAAACTTGACTGAATGAAACTATTAATTCTTTGAAATTGTGTATACATAAATATATACGTACTACTTAATACTTTTTTTTCCAAAAATATATTTTGCGGTCTCGTTACTTTAAAGTACGTAAAAATAAAAACATACTTTAAAGTACGTAAAAATAAAAACATACTTTTAAGCTTGTTTCACTACTTTACATACTGCACCTTTGTCTTATCTTTATACATATACATCACTACTACACTTTCTTTCTTTTTCACATTAATTACAGTGGAATTCTACGAAACGGAACCATAACCTGTCCATGACATCGTTAGGATCTGCCTGCCCGTCCGTTACTCTTGTTTCATATTGCTAGTTGCTTACCTTTATTACCTACATCATGAATAGACTAATGAGCTAAAGCTCAGTAAGAACAAACATACAAGTAAATAAGCTGAATACACCACACTTAGGGTTAGTCAACTTATGACCAATTATTTTCTTACTTCTATGCTTTACTTATTCTTCCTATTCTATTTCTTTCTTTTCTTTGCTTTACTTTATCTTGCTTATTCTTTCACTTGTGGGCCCGTGGTTGGATGTACCTAGTGCACGCAGACCAATAGAGGATCAGGGGAGCGATCCACCAATCAACCCTAAGGTCGTCTCTAGACTACTACCTATAGGTAGCAAGTCAAGTCATCAACTACCTCATTATTAATGAGGCAGCGCCACACAACTGGGGTGGAGGCTATCTTTGAACCTCAAAACTGGAGAGGCCGGTACGCCAACCTTAACTTTTGAGCCTTATTATTTGACTTATCTTATTCCACTTTTTTTTATCTGATCTTTGCTTAACTATCCTCGTGAACATGTTAGTATCATGTCACAAACTGAATAACTTAAATATGCATATATATAATATAACTCTATGGCAAGTCAATTCGTGAGTAGACAATTAAATGTCTGTACTTACGACACTTGTGCTAGTGTAAACTTCTGCGGTCCGTCGAGCTCCTTTGCCCGTCTCTAGTTGAATTTCCTAAAGACATAATGTCATTAGTTAATACATTTTCATTAACTGACTTTATTATACTAAAATATGAACTTTAGCTTTTAAAATCTTACTTAAAGTCTTATAACGACATTTAAAGTCCTAATGACTCTATTTAGACTTTTCTAACGCTCTAGCAACCATTTCCGAGCATTTCAGAAATTTTGGTAAACTGGGTGAATAGTAATTTTTGACGGTGAATAGTACTATTCACATAAATAGTGCCATGCACGTGAATAGTAACTAGCTTGGGAACGTTTCTATTTTTCTGCTTAGACTGGGTTCCCTAAGTCTGAGAACCATAAAATAGCTAACTGGTGGGTTTAACACCTCTTTCTTGACTTTTCTAGACTTTTTAGTCAAAATGACCATTTTGCCCCTAATGGGTCTTGGGGTCGTAACATTCTCATTTTGGTGCTTAAACGGGATTTTCTGAGTCCCTAAGATCTTAAAACAATCTTTTCTACGTCTCGGTAAATTTTTACAACTTAATTGTTGTGATTACACTATTTACTTATCACCAGTCCCTCGGGTGGTACTATTCCGACCCTTGGGGTCGTGGCTCTTTTCTCTAGCATTTCGGAGCTTCAAATGAGCTTTTCACTAATCTTAAAAACGTTTCTTATTCTCTTCCCGACTTAAGTCTCTGGGGGGCTTGGGTTTTTTTTCCATCCCGACTCTAAACTTTACCCTTGTTACCCAAAACGCCCTTGACGTTATTTTTTTTTTTCTGTCCTCTCGGCATTTTAGATTTTTGGGGTCGGTTTACTATTCTGCTAGACCTGCTTTCTTACTTCTAACTCTAAGGTACCGAGGGATCTCGGTTTTCATTTCCGAGCATATTTTTATCGCTCGTTTCCTGAAATGCCCTTAATGCTGCTTTAAAAATTTCGGCAGCATTTCCGCTTAAATTTTAGGTTTCCGGCGTTTAGGAAACGCCTCAAAACCATCTATCCTAATCTAAACCTGCCATGTACTATACCATAGGCCTATTTTACGCAAAAGTTTCTAAACTTTTACGTAAAAACCTTCCACATTCTCAATGTACAAATCACACATAAAGTCTTTATTTTTCACTCACATTAACCACGGTTTTAGTTTAGGTTTCCAACACCAAAACTTTCTTTCTTTCAACATTCTTTCTCTTACTTTTCTTCATGGCTTTTAGGGCATATTCAACACCAAAACCAAATAAAATTCTTATTGAAATCTCACTTGGATGCCATGGGTTTTATGCTAAATCCTAACCTAACTTTGGTTTTCAATTCAACCACTTATACAAGCTTATATTCTACATCATTCTAACTTACCACAACACTAAATCACATGATTTTTTACATGTTCTTCACACTAGGTATACATGGTTCTTTTTTAGAAAACTTTTACAAAATTTTCAAACTTTTTAACTTTTCTTTCTACACATTTTACACATCAAAACACATGTTTAAATCAACCAAAACCAACTCAAAATTCTTTTCAAACCTTAGTAACATACATGGTTTTTCTTGAAACAAACTGAATCCCACTTTGGTTTTAAGCTTTCAAATTTTCTTTCTAGTTGTTTTACACATCAAAGCACACTTTAAAACAACAATTTAATTAAATCAAACTTGAAATTCTTTGAACCCATACACTTAGCCTCGGGTTCCTCACAAAACTAACATAAAAAATTCTTGTTTCAAGCTTCTAAATTACTCTTTAACTATTATTCAAACTAATTAACCTTAAACAACAAGGTTTGAACTAAAATTTTCTCATTCCTTTCTACTCAACATAACCACGGATTTTTGCTTCAAAATACCAAAGAAAAGCTTGAAATTTCAAGCTTACTTTGCTATGTTAGTCAATACTTGCTTAGGAAGAACTTTGCTTAAGATTTTGACACCAAACTTTGAAGAAACTCAAGCTCAATGGAGGGGAAGAGTCATGGCTTCAAAGGACAGCAAAGGGGCTGTAATTTCAGAAACAAAATTCTGATTTCATGAAGCCAAAAAGTTTTTATAAAGCGAGGCCAAAAAGGAGGGCTTTTTAGCAATTTTCTTTAGGGACTTTTTAGCAACTTTTTAAGGGTTTATTTGCAAACTTTTTGGGGTCAAAACATAATTATTTTGCCTGTCTTTGCAGCTGTAAAACTGACCTATTCAGCCCTTATCCACAAAATTTTAATAAAATTCAACTTTGCATTTTTGGCTTAATCTTAGCCCTTGATCTTACCTACCTTTAATCTTAACCATTCATCCAAACTACCACCCTTTTTCTTTTAATTTCTTATTCCTAATTATGACATCATCCATGATGTCATCTAATTAATCCATAGGTCAAAGTTTGACCAAAAGTCAAACCGAACCAAACTTTACCAAAATCGCGTAGGCGGGTTTCAGATGCCTCCTGTGTGATCGGTTTACTTTATTCTACTGTCGTTGGGCTAAAAATCGATGACGAAGTTTTTCATCCTTTAGTAACCTTAGGTTTTACCTAGGGTAATCTCTTGGTTTCTTTGGCCCCAAAATGCTTCATCATTTTATCGAAGATGACAAAATTTCTGGGGTGACATACCGGAGGACTTGTCTAGCTATCCGTACTGTCAAATTATTCTAATACTGTTTTAAAACTCTTAAAAACCCTAAATTACTTTTCTTATTGTGCTCTTACTTTGACTTGCTATATTCTTATCTTTACACTCTTCAGATACCGAAACTACTCCTTTTTTAGCGTTTTGGCCTGAAATCGCTTTCTTACTCATATACTTTATTCTCTACTTATTTTTGGAGATTTTAATTCCTCCAAAACATCTATTTATTACTATCAACACTATAATTTGTCTAATTACAAACATAGTGTTTCTTTACATTCTTGCTTGCAAAACTCATAGAAAACCCTAGATTAAACTAAGTTACACTGCTAGAATTCTCTGGTCGTCACAGCCATCAACGGATGCTCAACTTTCTGCTTTAAATTACTTTAACTTGGAAAACCTCTATAGTTAAAGAAGCTGGAATGACACGCTTACTAAATTTCCATCTTGTTTATCTTCTCTAGCCATATGCTTCTCTAAGCTATCCCTAATCTTACGCGATCGGGATGTATGGCCTCTAGCTTGTTCTGTGACAACCAGGAAATTCTGGCATTCTCGGAAGAAAAAGTACAATGACAACTTATACTGTTTAAAGAGTGAAATAAATAAATTTATATTGTTTAGAATGTATTAAAATGTTTGGACAATGCTGATGGATAAAAATTCGGTGTTGAGAAATTTTACCGAAGCAAAATGGGTGAAACGGTGTCAAAACGACATTAAAAGCCCTAATCGGTGCCTATGGTGCACTAAAAGATGAAAAACTTCCTAAATTAATTTTGATCAAATGAAAGCAGTATAAATTGATCCAACTATACTGGAGACCTCAGGAACCCGCCAGGACGATTCCAGGAAAATTTCGGCTCAATCCGATATTGGTCAAAAAGTAGTCGAATTAATATGAATCGTGAAGTCAAAGTCAAACTTTTTACTTTGCATTTATGACATCATTTAAGCCATTTATTAAATGTGAGAAAAATGGTGGTTGGTGGCATTAATGGCTAAAATGAATTTGCTTTATGATCTAAAGGGCTAGATTTGGCCAAAATTAGCCAAATTAATTTTGGCAAAAGTGTGGAAAGAAAAGACATGAAAAGTGTTGAAATTCCATTGGTTGGAAGCCAAATTAATCGGTTTTTCTAGCTAAATGAGTCGGCAATTTTGGAACAAAAGGAACCCGTAGCAAATTCAAAGGAAAACAAGCCAAAAATTTTCTAAGTGTTGGCAAGAGAAAACTGTGAGCAACCAAAGGAGAACGAAGCCAAAATTTCAAACCTTCTTCACAAAAGTGGTAGCAAACTCATCATTGAAGTCAAGGGAAGCAAGAAATCAAGGTAGCCATCTTTGGTTTGTATTTTTTCCTTATAATTTCATTGAAAAATCTGTGGGTTTGTTGGCTTGAAGGATGAGAAATTTTGTGGTTGATTTGGTTGATTTGGCGCTTGGGTTTTGTTAAGGGTGTGATTAGTAGAAAAACCATGTATTTTTTTTTCAAGAAAAAAAAGTTTTGGTCAGTTTTCAATGGTAAATCCATGGCTTACCTTGTGTGTTTGTTCATGGATTGTTGTTAATTAAGTGTTGTAATGCTTTAAATCATGTTTTGGTTATATGGAAAGCATGATTTGCATGGTTAGAAAGCTTGGAAAAAATTTTGGTATCTAAATTCCCTAATATGGCCATGTGGTGTAATTAGGGTTTGGTGAACATTTTGGCATGATTAACTTAATGATTGATTAGTTTAAATCGTGCATTGGACTATGGAAATGTTGGTTATGTAGTTGAAAGTATGAAACAAAATGTTATGTATGTTTTACCTAAAATGGCCGTGGGTTATGTGTGTTGAAAAACACTAAGAAATTGTATTGTAAAGTGTGAGAAATTGGCTTGAAAATGTGCTAGGTAATAGCCTTTGAATAGCCTAAAATTTGGTTAAAGAATTGAAAAGTTTTGACTAGGTTTTGGATAGGAAACCGTGGCTAAAACTAAGGGTAAAATTGAAAGAATTTTGTTAAAGGTGCATGGAAATGTGGATTGTTAAATGTGTGAGCTTTTATGTAAAATTTTGTGAAACTTTTATATAAAATAGGACTTTGATATAGTACGTGACCAGTATACATGGTTCGAGGCGTACCTAACGCCGGTAGCCTTAAATTTACGTCGAAATGCTGCCGAAATTTTAAAAAACGGCATTTAGGGCAAAAAGGGAATCGAGAATAAAAGTTTAGGGTCGGGTCGAAAACCCGAGTCCCTTGAGGAAAATTGACTAAGGGAAACCTAAGGGGTGGTTCATGAATAGTAACCCGTCCCCTTAAAAATGTAAAATGCGAGTGAAACTGAAAAACGGACGCCGAGGGTGGGGGCGTTTTTGGGAAACGAAGTAAAGGTCCAAGTCGAGTACGAAAATCCGAGCCTCGGAGGCCTAAATTGGAAAAGTCTAGATGAACGTTTTAAATATTAGTAAAACGCTCATTTGAAGCTCCGAAACGAGAGAAAATCACTAAACCGACTTAAGGGTCGGAATAGTACTTCTTGAGGGTCGGGAAGGTGAAAAATGGAAATAAAATAGAAACGAACCCGGTAATGAATGAGAAAAGAGTCAGAAAAGTTCCTGAGAGCCAAAAGTGCAGTCTAGATCGAGAAAATCCCGTCAGGGGCATAATTGTAATTTTGCCAAAATGCAAGGGCAAAATCGTAATTTTATAAAAGTTGAGAAAAATGGGAAAAATGATAAATAAAGCCTAAAAAGTTATAGATAGGTTTTATTTAAGCTTTATAATAAAAAAAAATAAAAGCTATAAATAGAAATGAAATTAACAGATAAGGTTTTGTCTGTAGGATCCCAAAATCGACCCACAAGGAGAGTGATTAAAGATCTAGGAAGGAAAAAGAGAAGAAACGAACAAGGTAAGTTCAGACATTTACTTGTCTGCAACATGTAGCATTATTATTGCTAACTTTGATGTATTAACTATAAGTTAGTTACATATGTGCTACGGGTATTATTATAGAATATAGAGAGAGACGCAATGTGCTACGGGCACTATTGAAATGGGACACATAATAAATTGTGCTTCGGGCACTAGAGCGAGGTTAATGGAACTCACTCACATGAAATTAAAATGTGAACCATTCCTAACCACGGGGCAATATGAAGTCACCGGGTTAGAACTTTAAAATGTCGGTAATGAAACCACTTTTGGCGTACCAGCCTTCCGTACGGGGAGGTAAACTTTGCCTTCGGGGCTATGATGATGAGATTAAGGCTGTGGAAGTTAGCACTAATGTACCGCTCCCAGTCATGTACAACTTTGCCTTCGGGGCTATGATGATGAGATTAAGGCTGTGGAGATCAGCACTAATGTACCGCTCCCAGTCATGCGCACTAAAATGGTACGGCCAACATGATCTCAAAACCAGAACATAAATAAAGATAATTACCTAAAACTGAAACTATGCCATAATTGAGCATAAGACAGTTCGTGAGAGTATTAACACTGTGGTTGATATACTGTTGATATATTGTGTTGTGGTTAAAGTTACTACTCATGGTGAATAGTGATCAAAGTTACTATTTATGATGAATAATACTATTCATAAAAATTCTATTTCTTACATGTTTGAACTTACTGAGCCTGTAGCTCACCATTTTGGCTTATGTTATAGGTAAGCAACCAGCTCACTAGCTTTGTATGGCTGGATGGCAGACGGGATAGTGAGTGTCAAATGGGATAGGAAGCCTAGGGATATGGTTCTACCAGAGTTTTTCCGCTGAGCATTAACAAAGAGAGGAAAAAAGAAATAGTTCTTTTGTAATAATATATATTTTGTAAAAGTATTGTATTATGTAAATTACTTTGTACTTGTAAACAAAGTGATTAGGGGATAACATTTTACATGATGTTTTAAAAATAAATCCCCCAAAAATGTTATGTTTTAAAGAGAGATAGATTAACCGGTGACCCATGAGAGTACAATCTATCACAGTTAGCTATGAAGCTTAACTGTAATAGTATTGTATGATCTCTACGAAGGGCGGGCCACCATAGTTGGTATCAAACCAGTGTTGATCATATCCTGATTTGACACTTAACACGTCTTGCACCGCAATCCAAGTAAGTAGTTTACTTAAGTTTAGTTAATTATTTTCTTATATGAAAATAATTATCTTATAGGTAGTAAAATGACTAGACCTCCTTATGCGAGACCGCCGCTACCACGACCAAGAGGATTATTGTGGGTATGGACGAGACCCATTGTGAAGCTGTCTATTTCCCAATGTCTGGCACTTAGACCCCCGGTGCTAGCGAGGCCTGCAGTACCAGCACTAGCCCCTATAGATGTGGTACATCCTCGACCGGTACTTCATCCACCTGTAGTAGTAGACATTCCAGTTGTTGGTGGACACCAACATATTGGTGTGAGAGTTTCGGCTCGAGCGGTGCAGGCATTTAGGGCTAGTAGTCCCTCTATATTTGATGGTGGACGACAGTCAATGGATACAAAGAATTGGCTCCATGCAATAGAGAGGATTATGGTGATGTGTGATATTAATCAAGAGATATGGATCCAGTTGGTAATAAGTATGTTTCAGGGAGATGCTCAGTTATTCTGAGATTATTGTGATCAAGAGATTCTGTTGGGATTCAGTTGGGCTGAGTTTTGACAGCGATTGGCTGATCAGTTTCCGCCTAAGGATCCGACACCGACTCCTGCACCTCCAGAGAGACTAGATGTAGTTACACCCACGTATCCTGGATTTGATAAGGTTAGGACTATATTCTCTAGACAGAGAGGATGGTCATGTTGTCTGGTGAGACAGTTATGTCTTAGGCAGCACGATTTAAGGAGAATATTAGGAGGAGATGTCTGTTGCCCAACCTCGCTGAAGCAAACTGTTGTGAGCTTTTCTGGAAAGGTTTACCTATAGAGTTGAGATAGAGGGTGATTAAGTTATATCCTCCTACGTTCTAAGGGTTTGTAGTGACGATCAGGACGATCGAGAGGGAGATTTTGATTGAGCATCTGTCACAGAGTCGACAAGAGACACTGTGTCAAGATGAGCTGATGACACGTATCTTTGGGCCGAGAAGGATGATGAACGATCATTAGGCCAGACCGTCTAGACCACGAGGAGGTGATGACTCAGAACAAGGAGCATTGCCTAGGGGTGGTGATGACTTAAATGATTCAGATGACGATGAAGATCCATAAGAATATCCTCTAGTCCCAGACGCAGGAGATGTGTGACCTGTAGATGTACATAAGTAGCTTGTAGAGAAAAGCTCTTTTGTATAGACTTGTGGCCAAGATGTATATGATGCCCGATTTATATATTACTGGTGATGGTTATGTATGATATATAAATGTTTTACTATGAATGAAATATCAAAATGATTATATGTTGTACGATGATGTGGCTTTACATTACCCTGAATTTCATAAATTTATATGATTTTACGAATGTGGTCATGGAAAAGCTAACAGTGAATTTTTGTGCCATAATAGGATATTAGGCAAGATGGTGGATTTGCAAAATCAACCAGAGAGACGAGAACGACATCCTAATCTCATGGAAAGAATAGAGCAAATACAAGCTTTACTAGAAGCTCAGATGCAAGAAAATGCTAATCTAAGACAGCGAGTAAAGGATTTAGAACAGAGGCAAGGTTCTGAAGGCCCCCAAGTGGAACAGGAAGTTGAGGTAGATCCGGTTATTCCTCCAGCTGCTGTACATGAGAGAGTACCTGAACCGCCACCGATAGTAAATTTGGAACCCCTCTATGAAAGATTCAGGCGTATGAGGCTGCCAGAATTTAAAGGTTCTACTAATCCTCTAGAGGCTGAAGACTGGTTGTCATCATTGCAAGTGATCCTGGAATTCATGAATTTAACTGACCAAGAGAAGGTCGCATGTGCATCTTTTGTGTTGACGAAAATGCTCATTTTTGGTGGGACACTGTGTGACTGAGAAGAAATGTGTCTACCATGAGTTGGACAGAATTTCTAGAAGAATTTAACCAGAAATACTATGATCCTGCATCTATGAGACTACAGCAGAAAGAGTTCTCAGAATTGAAGCAAGGAAATATGTCAGTGAGTGAAGTTTGCCGAAAGTTCGATCAGTTATCCAGCATATGTCCTTATGTAGTCCCTACTGAGAGGGAGAAAATACAGAAAATGATTAGGATGTTCAGGTCAGAAATTGCAGCATTGGTAGATAGTGGACAGATACCACCTACTTCTATAGCAGATTGTGTTAGTCGTGCCATGAGAGCTAAGTTTCATGTAGCCCGATAGAAGGAGGAAAGAGAGAAGAACTGGGAGGCCAAGAAGAAGGAGAGGGCTTTGGCTAGGTCTACATAAGCTGGTCAATCTAGCAAGCCTAATCAGAATGCTAAACCGGGCTAGGGAAATAATCAAGGATCCCAGCCAAACAAGAGGAAAGGCAATTTTACTGGAAATCGCCAGGCAAATAATCGAAACCAGTAACGAAGAACAGCTGGTAATGCAGAATCCAATGTACCAAATTGTCCTACATGTAGGAAGAGACATTCTGGGCAATGCAGATTTGGGCCACTTGTTTGTTATGAATGTGGAAACGAAGGTTATTATGCCAGGAACTATCCAAGCAACAGGCAGGGTGTACAAGGCACTTCCCAACCGCACCAGACATGCCCACAAGCTCATTCCCTTCAGGCCAGGGTTGAAGAGTCTCCAGTAAGGCCGCAACGCCAGGAGCGTGTGCCACATGCTGATGCTCGTGTAATAGCCTACACCAAAGAGGATGCAGAGGTAGGAACATCAAATGTGGTGACAAGTCAGCTTCCTGTCGCTAGTCATGTAGCCTCTGTACTATTCGATTCCGGTACTACACATTCTTTTGTTTCCTATGAATTTGCTGACAAGATAGGATATCCTAAGGACTATATGGGAAAAATATTTAAGACAACTTTACCCTCTGGGGAAGTATTGTTGTCCAATTACTGGCTACCTCATGTACCAGTATATGTGGCAAATAGGGAGTTATATGTTGAGTTGATCGTAATGAAGATCATGGATTACGATGTGATTCTAGGCATGGATTTCCTAGGAAAATATCAAGCTACGATCGACTGTCGAAATCGAAAAATAGTATTCCAACCCAAGGAAGAAGAGAGTTTTGAGTACGTAGATGCTTCTCGAAATCCCGGGAAGATGATGATCAGTTCGCTGAAAGCAAGTAAGCTGATGGCCAGTGGTTGTATGGGATATTTGGCATATGTGATGGATACTATAGAGGAATAAAAGCTTCAACCTGAAGATGTTCCTATTGTTCATGAATTTCTTGACGTATTTCCAGAAGAGTTACCAGGGATTACTCCAGAACAAGAAATCTCGTTCGAAATTGAGTTGATGCCTGGAATGGCACCTATTTCCAAAGTACCATACTGCATGGCTCCAGTAGAGTTAAAAGAGGTACAGGAACAATTGAAGGAGCTTTTGGACAAGGGATTCATCAGACCGAGTTATTCTTCGTGGGGTGCACCTGTGTTGTTCGTCAAGAAAAAGGATGGAACGTTCCATTTGTGCATTGATTACTGGGAGTTGAATAAGGTTACGATCAAAAATAGGTATCCGTTACCTAGAATTGATGACTTATTTGACCAGTTAAAAGGCGTAGCGGTATTTTCCAAAATCGACTTACGATCAGGATATCACCAGTTGAGAATTAAAGAAAGTGATATTCCTAAGACGTTGTTTAGGACTCGTTATGGTCATTATGAGTTCCTTGTGATGCCATTTGGATTAACAAATACGCCCATGGACTCGATGAACAGAATCTTTAAAGAGTATTTGGATAAGTTTGTCATTGTATTCATTGATGACATTCTTATATACTGAAAGACTCATGAGGAGCACAAGAAGCATCTGAGGATCATGTTGCATACGATAAGGAAGCATCAACTGTATGCCAAATTCTCAAAATGCGAGTTTTGGTTGGATAGAGTACATTTCCTAGGACATGTTGTATCCTAAGAAGGTATTGATGTAGATCCGACGAAGGTAGATGCAATTAACCAATGGCCTACACCCAAGAGTGTGACAGAAATATGCAGTTTCTTGGGGTTAGCTAGTTATTATCGGAGGTTTGTAGAGGGATTCGCGTGTTTAGCTGCACCTCTTACTGCTCTTACACGCAAGGAAAGAAAGTACGAGTTAATTATGGAATGTGAAAGAAGCTTCCAGGAGTTAAAGAGACGGCTGATAAGCGCACCAATCCTTATGCTTTCCACTGAAGCGGAGAAGTTTGTGATCTATAGTGATGCATCTAAAATAGGATTGGGAGCAGTCTTGATACAAGGCTGCAAGGTGATTGCCTACGCTTCGCGTCAATTAAAGGATCATGAAAAGAATTACCCTACACATGACCTTGAACTTGCTGCAGTAGTGTTTGCACTTAAAATTTGGTGACACTATCTCTATGGAGCCCAGTGTCAGATTTTTACTGATCACCAAAGTCTGAAGTATTTCTTCACGCAAAAGGAGCTCAATATGTGACAAAGATGATGGTTGGAATTGGTAAAGGATTATGATTGTGAAATCCTATACCATCCAGGGAAGGCCAACCATGTAGCAGATGCTTTAAGTATAAAGTCTACCATATCGCACCAGCTACCGATAAAAAGACTTCCAAAACCATTGCAGCAAGAGATAAATTCTTTGAACTTGGAGCTAATATCCGAAAGATTGGCTACACTCCAAATGGAATCATCGTTGTTTGAGGATATCAAGAAAGCTCAAAGACGAGATCCAAGAATGACAAATTCTCAAGAAGGAACTTCCAAGGATGGAATGATCCTCTATTAAAGAAGAATTAATGTTCTAGCTGATAAGGAACATAGAAGACGGATCATGTCAGAAGCCCAAGAGACACCATATTCAGTTCATCCCAGAATTAGTAAGATGTATCAGGACTTGAAATTACAGTTTTGGTGGAAAGGGATGAAGAATGATATAGCGAAATTTGTGAGCAGATGCATGACCTGTTAGAGAGTCAAAACTAAACATAAACATCCAGTAGGAAGATTGGAACCTTTGGAGATTCCTGAATGGAAATGGGAACACATTACGATGGATTTTGTAATGGGACTACCAAAAACCTGAGAAGGTTATGATGCCATCTGGGTTATTGTGGACAGACTAACCAAGACGGCACAGTTTATAGCTGTCAAGATGACTTTTTTGTTGGAAAAGTTTGCTCAGTTGTTGTGGCGGCCCACCCCTCGTAGAGATCATACAATACTATTACAGTTGAGCTTATCGCTAACTGCGATAGATTGTACTCTCATGGGTCGCCGGCTTATCTCACTCTCTTTTTAAATCATGTCGTTTTTGGGGAAAATTTTTTTTTTTTTTAAACATCATGTAAAATCTTCTTCCACTATTTACTTTGTTGATAAGTACAAAGTAATATAAATAATATAGTACTTTTGTAAAATATATATAATTACAAAAGAACTGTTTCCCTTTTTTTTTTTTCCTTCACTTTAACGCTCAGCGGGAAGACTCTGGCAGTACCATATCCCTCGCCCAGTTATCCCATTTGACACGCGTCATCCCGTCCGCATCCAGTCAAACAAGCTACTGAGCTGGTCGCTTACCTGCAACATTAGCAAAAATGGTGAGCTACAGGCTCAGTAAGTTCAAACATGCAAGAAATAAAATTTCTATAAATAGTACTATTCATCGTGAATAGTACTGTTGACCACTATTCATACGTAAATAGTAACTTTGACCACTATTCATGGTGAATAGTAAGGTTGACCACAACACTGTGTCACAACAGTACATCTACCGCGATGTTAGTACTCTCACTAAACTGTCTTATGCTCAATTATGGCATAGTTTCAGTTTTAGGTCATTATTTTTGATTACGTTCTGGTTTTGAGCTCAGGTTGGCATTACCATTTAAGTGCGCATGACTGGAAGCGGTACATTAGTGCTGACCTCCACAGCCTTAATCTCATAGCCTCGAAGGCAAAATTTTATATGATTGGGAGCAGTACATTAGTGCTGACCTCCACAGCCTTAGTCTTATAGCCCCGAAGGCAAAAATAGTACCTCCCTATACGGAAGGCAGGTACGCCAGAAAGTGGTTTCATTACCGACTTTTTAACATTCTAACCTGGTGACTTCACATTGTCCCGTGGTTAGGAATGGTTCACATTTTAATTTTTAGGTGAGTGAGTTTCATTAACCTCGTTTTAGTGCCCGAAGCACAATTAACCACGTGTCCCATTCTTATAGTGCCCGTAGCACATTTCGTCTCTCTCTCTATTCTATATAGTGCCCGTAGCACATATGTACCTAACTTATAGTTAGTACATTAAAGTTAGCACAATATTGCTATATGTTGCAGACAGGTAAATGTCTGAACTTACCTTATCAGCCTCTTTCCTTTTCCTCTCGTGGATCTTTGATCGCCCTCCTCGTAGGTCGATTTTTGGATCCTACAGACAAAACCTTGTCTGTTAATTTCATTCCCATTTATAGCTTTTATTTTTCATTTAAAAGCTTAAATAAAACCTATTTATAACTTTTTAGGCTTTATTTATTATTTTCACCATTTTCCCCCAACTTTTGTGAAATTATGATTTTGCCCCAATATTTTGGCAAAATTACAGTTTTGCCCCTGACGGAATTTTATCGATCCAGACTGCATTTTTGGCTCTCAGGAACTTTTCTGACTCTTTTCTAATCATTACCGGGTTCGTTTTTACTTTATTTCTACTTTTTGCTTTCCCGGCCCTCGGGAAGCACTATTCCGACCCTTACGTCGGTTTAGAGATTTTCTATCGTTTCGGAGCCTCAAATTGTGGGCGACCCCTCTAGCTTAGGTCGTCCACCTTATCTTGCTTGCTTTCTTTATTCTTTGCTTAGTCTTACTTAGCTTGCTTGTCTCTATAACTTTCTTCTCCTTGGGGTTTAAAAGATTTGTTCTTGAAAAACTAGGAATATTTTTTTTTTCTTTCTTTTTAAACTGGACTGGATGAAACTACTGATTCTTGAAAATTGTGTATACATAAATATATACGTACTACTTAATACTTTTTGTTTTTCCAAAATATATTTTTGGAGTCTTGTTACTTTAAAGTACGTAAAAATAGAAACACACTTTTAAGCTTGTTTCACTACTTTACATATTACACTCTTGCCTTGTCTTTATACATATACCTCACTATTACACTTTCTTTCTTTTACACTCTGAGTACAGCAGAATTCTGCGAAACGGAACCATAACCCGTCCATGACATCACTGGGATCTGCCTGTCAGTCCGCTACTCTTGCTTCATACTGCTGGTTGTTTTCCTTTATTACCTACAGCACGAATAGACTAATAAGCTAAAGCTCAGTAAGTACAAACATACATACAAGTAAATAAGCTGAATACACCACTTTAGGGTTAGTCAACTTAGGACCAATTATTTTCTTTAGTCCTATACTGCTTGTTCTTTCTATTCTATTTCTTTCTTTTCTTTGCTTTACTTTATCTGCTTAATCTTTCACTTGTGGGCCCGTGGTTGGACGTATCTGGTGCGCGCAGACCAATAGAGGATCAGGGGAGCGACCCACCGATCAACCCTAAGGTCATCTCTGGACTACTGACCTTATAGGTAGTAAGTCATGCCATAAACTACCCATTATTAACGAGGCAGCGCCACACTTCTGGGGTGGAGGCAGGAAGTTAAGCCATAAACTACGTCATTATTAACGAGGCAGCGCCACACTTCTGGGGTGGAGGCTATTTGGGAACCTCACAACTGGGGAGGCCGGTACGCCAATCTTAACTTTTAAGTCTTATTATCTGACTTATCTTATTCCTCTTTTCTGTTTCTGATCTTGCTTACTATTCTCGTGAACATGTTAGTATCATGTCACAAACTGAATAGCTTAAATGTATATATATATATATAACACAACTCTATGGTAAGTCCATTCGTGAGTAGACAATTAAATGTATGTACTTACCTTATCAATCTCTTCTCTTTTTCTCTCTAGGATCTTTGATCGCCCTCCTTGTAGGTCGATTTTTTGGATCCTACAGACAAACTTTGTCTGTTAATTTCATTTCCATTTATAGCTTTTATTTTTCATTAAAAGAGCTTAAATAGAACCTATTTACAACTTTTTGGGCTTTATTTATCATTTTCCCAAATTTTCCCAACTTTTGTAAAATTACGATTTTGCCCCTATATTTTGGTAAAATTGCAGTTTTGCCCCTGACGGAATTTTATTGATCCAGACTGCATTTTTGGCCCTCAGGAACTTTTCTGACTCTTTTCTAATCTTTACCGAGTTCGCTTCTATTTTATTTCCATTTTTCACTTTCCCGACCCTCGGGAAGCACTATTCCGACCCTTACGTCGGTTTAGTGATTTTCTATCGTTTCGGAGCCTCAAATGGACGTTTCACTAGTATTTAAAACGTTCATCTAGACATTCCCGACCTAGGTCTCCGAGGCTCGGATTTTCCATTCCCGACTCGGACCTTTATTTCATTTCCAAAAACGCCCCCCCCCTCGGGGTCGGTTTTCCGTTTCACTCGCATTTTACATTTTTAGGGGACGGGTTACTATTCACGAACCACCCCTTAGGTTTTCCTTATTCAATTTTCCGTTAGGGACTCGGGTTTCCGACCCGACCCTAAACTTTTATTTTTAATTCCTATTTTACCCCGAAAGCCGTTTTCGAAATTTCGGCAGCATTTCGGCGTAATTTTAAGGCTACCGGCGTTAGGTACGCCTCGAACCATATGTACCTGCCACGTACTATACCACAAGCCTATTTTATGTAAAAGTTTTCCAAACTTTTACATAAAAGCTCACAAATTTCCAATTTCACATTTTTAACCACATTACAAAATTTTTTCACAATTTTGCCCTTAGTTTTGGTTTCGGTTTTCACCACCAAACCGAACCAAAATTTCTCAAACTTTTCAACCACTTTTTAGGCTATTCAATGCCATTTTTCTAACACTTTTTCAAGCCCATTTCCTTGTACTTTTCAACCAAATTCTTAGGGTTTTTAAGCCTCCCATAACTCACGGCCACATTAAGAAAACACATGCCATCATTTTTGTTTCATGCTTTCAATCAAAATTTCATCATTCACATCATAAAATGCATGATTTCAATTAACCAAACATCATATGAAACATGCAAAATTTTCACCAAAACCCTAAGTATTTCCCACGGCCACTTTAGGTAATGTACAACAAAATTTTTTTTCAAACTTTTCCATAATGAAATTCATGCTTTATTCTTCACCAATTTCAACTTAGAAAGCATGTTAGCAATTAACCACAACTTTTTCTCATTGGTTACCTAAGGTAACCCACGGATTTTCCTTTGAAAAACCAACCAAAATTTGGTTTTTCTTTAAACAATTTACATGGTTTTCTCACTTATTACAACCTCAACAAAACCCTTCATCAACTTAATGAAAAACAACCAAAAATTTTCCATCTTAATTCACTATTCACCCCACGGTTTTCATGAAGAAAAACCAAGAAAATTTTCAATCCAAGGGAAGTTACCTTGTTCACTTTCTTCCTTTGTCTTCAAGTGATGTTTTGCCACACTTTTTGTATAGAAAACTTGAAGAAATAGCTTAGTTCTCCTTTGGTCACTCACGGCTCACCATGGAGAATAACTTAGAAAATTTTCTTTGGTTGTTTGCTTGAAAATTGGCTTCGGCCACTTTATTCCCAAACTTGCCGACTTATGCATGGAAGAAAGCCAATTAATTTGGCCTTTAACCAATCAAATTTCAACACCTTTCCACCTAATTCTTTCCACCTTTTTCAAAAATTAAAAATGGTTAATTTTGGCCAAATCTTGGCCTTTAGATCAAAAGCAAATTAAATCATGGCCATTCATCCTACCTAACACCATATTTCTTTCCATTTGGTAAATGGATTTATGATGTCATAAATGCAAAAGTGAAAGTTGACTTTGACTTTCACTATTCACATTAATTCGACTACTTTTTGACCGATGCCGGTTCGAGCCGAAATTTTCCTGAAATCATCCCGGCGTGTTCCTGAGGTCTCCTGTGCAGTCGGATCAATTTAAATTGCTTCCGTTTGATCAAAATCAATCCCGGAAGTTTACCATCTTTTTGGGCTCCGGTTAGGGTTTCAATGCCGGTTTTGGCACCGTTTCACCCGTTTCAACTCAGTGAATTTTTCCAACACTGAATTCTTACTCGTTAGTATTGTTAGAACATTTTAATATATTCTAAACAATACAAATACATCTATTTCACTCTTTAAACAGTACAAATTATTATATACATATATTTATACTTTTCTTACTGTGCTCTTACTTTGACTTGCCATATTCTTATCTTTATACTGTTCAGATACCGAAACTACTCCTTTTTGAGCGTTTTGGGCCTGAATTCACTTTCTTACTCATATACTTTATTCTCTACTTATTTTTGGAGATTTTAATTCCTCCAAAACATTTATTTATTTCTATCAACACTATAATTTGTCTAATTACAACCATAGTTTTCTTTACATTCTTACTTACAGAACTCATAGAAAACCCTAGATTAAACTAGGTCACACCGCTAAAATTCTCTGGTCGTCACACAAATGGACGTTTCACTAGTATTTAAAACGTTCATCTAGACTTTCCCGACCTAGGTCTCCGAGGCTCGGGTTTTCCGTTCCCGACTCGGACCTTTATTTTATTTTCAAAAACGCCCCCCGCCCTCGGGGTCGGTTTTTCAATTTCACACACGTTTTTCATTTTCAAGGGGACGGGTTACTATTTGTCGGAGAATAAATCGGTAAAAACGTATCAGAGTGGCGCAGCGAAACAATAAAAATTTTTAGATCGTTAAATATCTCATGATGCCATATACAATAAACCAACAACAATTAAAACTCATACCTCAAGGACGCCAATCTTGCAGGAGGAGAATGACCGGAGGCTTCAACCAACTAGCCTTCTCTACTATTCTCCAATTCCCGAATGGCTGAGTGTGTGGGCACTCTGAACCTCGATCGGTATGCTAGCACTGCTAGTCTTCTTCCGACCACCCAGATCTCTAAAGAACTTTATTGTCACGATGAGCTGTGCAACAATAAGCCTGCTCACCTGAGAGTCTGTGGTCTAAGAGAACTGGAGTGGCAGGACCTCTATTTATAGACCTGCATGAGGTGAATCTCTGAATTTGAATTGGACTAGGAAAAGATATTTTCCCTTATCCAAACCCAAAAAATCCAAATTTTCCAAGGGAGAATCTCCACAATTAAATTCGGTTTTTCTAGATAAATCCAATCCAAATCTTAACAAGATTTTAGCTAGAATTTTATCTCCCTTTTCCAACCAAAAAATCCGAAATTCACAAGGAGAAAATCCTCCAAATTTTCGGCCACTTTTAGCATAAGGGCGAATCAAAATTCTACTAGGATTTCTCAAGCAAAATCTCATCTTAACCTTATCCAAAAATAACCGAATTTCCTAGGATTAGCGATCCAAAATTTCGGCCACTTTTGGGAGGAGAGAGAAACCAAATTCAACTAGGATTGAAGCTTGAATATTCCCTTGAATCTTATCCACAAAATCCGAAATCTTTCATGAGGATTATCCTCAAAATTTCGTCCCTTATTTGTTGGGATTTGGATTCAAAATTCAAGTAGGATTCTAACAAGATTATCCTCTCCAAATCCAACTCAAATTCGAATTTCAAACCTTGTGGATTTTCCACAACAAATTCGAATCCTACTTGGACTGTGATTCAAAATTTGAATTTCAAATTACAAATTCAAATTTCAAATTCAAATTTCAAATTTCAAATTTCAAATTTCAAATTTAAATTTCAAATTCAAATTTCAAATTCGAATTTCAAATTCAAATTTCAAATTCAAATTTCAAATTCAAAATTCAAATTTCAAATTTCAAAATTCAAATTTCAAATTTCAAAATTCAAATTTCAAATTCCGCAAAACGGTTGTATTTCATATTCTTGTTCTCATGGATAATTTTCTACAACTCCAATCCAATCTCAAATAAAATCATGGCAACTTTATTTGGAGTTCGAATAATTGTGTACTCTATTATCCAAAACAAAATCTGAATCCAACCGGAGAGAATCTTGTCTACCATCCTAATCCTGTGTCATCACCATCCATGCATAATAAACTAGCCAATAGCATACACAAATCAATTTGCCAAACATTAAGGAATTATGTGGAGCTAGTAGAGGGACTGATTGGACATATATAATCGGGCTCCCGTGATTCCATATGATCATCATTCTGTACCGAACAACTCAATCATATGATCACTAATTTCAGAGTCACACCACTATAAACCTGAAACTGAACTCCCAATTATATACCGTATTACGTAAGCCTGTGACGAGCTACCATCCAATGACCTTGTCATATATGCAAAACCCTCATATGATATCCATGATCAGCCTTAGGTTAAAGTCCGTTTAATCCTACTGATCAGGCTATCTTAAAGTTCCATTATACTACCGAATCTAGAAAATGATTATTCACCATATGTGAATAAGAAGTCATCCGCCCAGCAGACGACCCAAGGCCTTGTCCATTTTCACATTCAGTATAATGCCTTTAAGAGGATACCTTTAACTCCTCAGAGCTATGATTCCGATATCTGCAAACAAACCCTTCATCGTATACAAGTCATGCACCCAACGAACCGGTCTATAAGCTTACTACCTCTGAGACGCTTTAGCCATTGGAACATCAAAGTACACAAGTCATATACATGAAGTAGTTCATTTACTCAGGATTAAGGTTATTGCATAATGAACGTCAAAAGCAGATTGATCCACTCATAGCGGACTACGTAGATCAATCACGCTTTAGTCCCGGTCTAATATGTCACCACCAAGCAACATATCCATGTCTCTACTTGGGAGTCCAGCTCCAGACAGTCAAGACAGACCGTCCCCTCTAAGGCTTTAGACAACATAATAGTCTTAACATGAGTTAGATGCTCGGTCCAACCCCATAGACTACAGACCATAGTTTAGACTGCTAACTTTAGAACATTGTCTTCTCGCATACAAAAGTCCATTGCATGCAACGTTCTAATAGTTTTAACACAAGCAGTCAGTGAGCCATATTTGCTTACATTTACTTTAACATGTAAATAAGACGAGGACAGATAGCAATGTAATGAATAACCTCTAAGTATAATTTTATTATCCAGTTCAAAATGAATACATCAAAATGTCTCTAATACTTAGGGCATTTCCTAACAATCTCCCACTTGCCCTAAGCCAGCAGATGTGCCATGTTACGCATCCCCATCGCCTCTACATGCCTCTCAAAGCTTCTAGCTACCAAAGTCTTAGTAAAGGGATCAGCGATGTTGTCCTCGGACGCGATCTTACAAACATCCACTTGTCCTGTCTCCACATGCCCTCTTATTATGTGATACCTCCGATCGATGTGTTTGGTCCTCTTGTGGTGCCGAGATTCCCTTGTGTTGGCAATAGCCCCTGTATTATCACAGTAAAGTGTGATAGGCTTGTCAACACCCGGAATGACCTCAAGGTCTCTAAAGAACTTGCGGAGCCAAACCGCTTCTTTAGATGCCTCAGCCGCAGCCACATACTCCGCCTCCATAGTAGAGTCAGCTGTGCAGCCCTGCTTCACGCTCCTCCACACAATGGTGCCTCCTCCGAGCAAAAACACTGATCCAGATGTCGATTTCCTCGAATCCTTACAAGTCTGGAAGTCTGAGTCCGTGTATCCTACGGGTGTTAGGTCCCCTCCAGAATACACTAGCATATAATCCCTTGATCAAAACCAAATGTCTTAATCGCTTGATCAAACCTCTGGTTCCATGAGCGGGATGCCTGCTTTAATCCATAAATGGATCTAAGCAACTTGCAGACTTTCCTATCTTGGCCTTTTGCTACGAACCCTTCGGGCTGTATCATATAGATACACTCTTCAAGATGGCCATTTAAGAATGCCGTCTTGACATCCATTTGCCAGATCTCGTAATCGAGAGCCGCAGCAATGGATAGAAGAATACGGATAGACTTAAGCATAGCAACAGGCGAAAAGGTTTCCTCGTAATCGATTCCAGCCTTTTGCGTGTATCCCTTTGCAACCAGTCTAGCTTTGAAAGTTTCCACTCTCCCTTCCGCATCCTTCTTTCTTTTGTAGACCCATTTGCATCCAATGGGTTTTATCCCATCCGGCAAATCTACAAGTTCCCAAACAGAGTTGGATTTCATAGAATCCATCTCATTGTTCATAGCCTGTTTCCAAGATCTAGAATCAACATCCTTTATAGCTTCATCATATGTGACCGGATCTTCCTCATGCTCATGAGCCTCGGCCTGGTATACCTCAGCATCATACATAAAGAAATTAGGTTTCTTAGAAACCCTCCCACTACGACGAGGCACCCTAAATTGTTGATCGTCTGCAGGTCTTTCACTGGAACTCGGACTTGCGTCCAAGACCGAAATCTGTGGAGCAGTTCTTTCACCCGATAACTCCTCTAGCACCACTTTGCTTCGAGGCTTAAAGTCATTCATGTGACTTTCCTCCAAGAATGTCGCATGGGTTGAGACAATGACCTTTTGTTCCTTCGGGTTATAGAACAGACCTCCTTTAGTTCCTTTTGGATACCCTACAAACATGCACAATTCTGATCTTGGTTCCAACTTCTTCGCATCCCCATCCAGTACATGTACCGGGTAGCCCCATATTCTCATATGTCCAAGGGAGGGCTTCCTGCCACGCCACAATTCATACGGAGTTCTAGGAATTGATTTGCTCGGAACCTGGTTCAGAATATAGCACGCCGTTTGTAAAGCATGTCCCCAAAATGATAATGGCAGCGTTGAGTAACTCATCATGGACCGTACCATATCCAATAAGGTCCTGTTTCTCCTTTCGGCTACACCATTCTGTTGTGGAGTACCAGGTGCAGTCAATTGAGATAATATCCCATTCTCTACAAGATGTCCTAGAAATTCATCGGAGAGGTATTCGCCACCTCGATCAGATCGAAGTGTCTTTATGGATTTATCCAATTGCTTTTCCACTTCCGCACGATACTCTTTGAACTTGTCAAAGGTTTCGCTCTTGCGGTGCATCAGATACACATATCCATACCTCGAGTAATCATCTATGAAAGAGACATAGTACTCGAACCCTCCTCGTGCTGTGACGTTCATGGGGCCACATACGTCAGTGTGCACAATTTCTAAGAGCTCCTGTGCCCTTGTACCCTTAGCTCCAAAAGACCTCTTAGTCATCTTACCCTCTAGACAAGACTCACATTGGGGAAGTCATACCTCCTCCAGAGATTCCAGAGGACCGTCTTTCACCAATCTTTGAATCCTATCCTGATTAATATGACCAAGTCTTAAATGCCAAAGATACGCCTTGTTAGAGTGAGAAACTTTCAACCTTTTAGAGTTATCAATTAATTCAGTGTCAAGCAGTGAGTACATCTTTGGTCTGATCAAATATAGGTTTCCATCCATCCATCCAGAACAGATAAAAGACTTATTTCTACGAATATCAACTCTTTTACTAAAAGAAACTGAATAAGAATCCTTTATTAAACAAGCTACCGATATAAGGTTCCTCCTAAAATTAGGAACATAAAAACAGTCTTTCAATAAACCTAAATTGATCAAAATAAAGATGAACGTCTCCCACTGCCTCAGCCACCACAAAGCTACCATCTCCAGTCCGCAACGAGAGGCTCCTATCATGTAGACTTCTCGTTTCCACGAACCCCTGCATAGAAACACAAACATGATTAGTGGCGCCCGAATCAATGACCCATGTGTCTTTCGATTCTTCCACCAAACACGCTTCTAAGTAATGAAGTTCCTTACCTTCCTTGCCCTTGGAGGCTAGGAATTCCCGGCAAGCCTTCTTGAAGTGACCTACCTTCCCACAGTGGAAGCATTTGGACTTTTTAGGGTCCTTTGGCTTCTTGTTCTTCTTCTTCTTCTTCCCGTCCGAGACAGGAGGATTAGAAGAACTGGAAGCCACTTGCTTCTTATTTGGCCTCTTCCTCTTCCGTGAGGGATTGGAAGATTCCGCCAAATTGGCCTCTCCTTTAGGTCGGACCACATCTTCATCCCTGATCATCCACTCATAAGCCTGTAGTTGCTTCATGAGCTCGGTAAGTCCTAACTCCTTTGTCGCCAGATTGTATGCGGCCTTAAACCCCACAAAATCTTTAGACAGAGTCTTGAACACCATCTCGATCTGGGTGTTGTAGTCTAACTCAGCACCATTCTCGGCAGCTTCAGCGAAGAATCCCATTAGAGTGATCATATGGTCCTTCACCGGAGCACCAGCCTTTTGCTTGGAGTTCATAATGCTGGTGATAGCGGACTGTCGAGCCAATTTTTCTTGGCCTCCGAACATGTCCTCCAGATTTTCCATGATCTCCCCAGCAACTTGATAAGTCTCATGCTGCTTTTGTAAAGCACTCGTCATGCTAGCAAGGATGTAGCATCGAGCTATTTCATTGGATTCTCTCCAACGATTATAGGCAACCGGGACCTCCTCAAGTGGTGTGTCAGGTTTGGGCCCAGGTGGGCATGGTTCGTCCAGTACGAACTTGTGTCTCTCGTAGCTGAGAACTATTAATAGATTTCTTTTCCAATCTTTATAATTGTCGCCATTCAACTTATTTTCAGTAAGTATCGAAATGAGGGGTGTCGGTGACATTTTGAACTGAAATAAAATTATACTAGACATCATTACAAAGCCCAAGCAAATATGCAGATAATTTAGCAAATAAAACATACAAGTATGTTCCTACATGAAACTTGAAAAAACATGTAGCATTGCAACGGTAATTCTCAGCACCTATTGCCCCAAGCCACCGAGGGGTGGTCATGAGAACAAATAGCCGGAACATGGACCCCGTCCAATTAATATATGTTACCTTAAATCCTCCAAGGTTAAGACATATATTAATAACCGCTTATTTGGCCACCAGTTTAGTTAACAGAGCTTCTAGGGAAGGTTAATAACTAAACGAGTCTTGAGTGTATAACCATTGTTTACGTAGCCCGATCCACGTCCTACCAAGCCACCGAGGGGTGGTCATGAATAGAATCGCACCCGAACACGTTTTCCACATAGGAGATCCAATCTAGTATACCGGCGGCGGTAAACACCTACCGAGGGGTGTGGTCAGGTCGGAACTGACGCGAGGCGTTACCATGCTTTCACATATGGATCAACAATGGAGGCCGTGGGTTTTGTTTGAAACCCTCTCCCACTCAATATTTTGAAAAACATGCAAGTTTTGACAAATTATGTATGATCAATATAGTATGAGCGGCACTCACCTATCCTATATGACATGTTATCAAATATGCATACAAAACATCCATCAATACATATTTATACATCCATGACATATCACAGAAAAAATAATTGACAGACTAACCAAGCCATGGTTCCATCCTAGAACAAAGAAAATAAAGATTACAAAATTCCATCCAAAGCATTCTTTGGGTCTTGAATTTTGTTCCGTCTTCTTGTATCTATCTTTATGTAGCCTCTCCATTTATTTCTCATCCCAAGAATTATTTAAAATTCAAATCTCCAAAAATTTAAATTTCAAATTCAAATTCCAAATTCGAATTTCAAATTTAAACTTCAAATTTAAATTTTTTAAACAATTTTAAACATCATGTGTAATAATATGTAATTTCAAAAATTTCAAAATTACATATTTTTAAACATGATTTAAAATTAAATCTCAAATTTAAAAATCAAAATTTTTCTGATTTTTGGACCGTCGGACCGCCACCCCCGTAGGCGGCAGCCGCCGTGGGCAGCCACCAACCCTGGAGGGGCTGGCAGCCCACGGCCGCCCCTTGTGCAGCCTGCCGGGCTGCAGGCCAAGCCTGCAGCACCAGGCTGCACGCCCAGGCTGGGCGCAGCAGCCGGCAGGCTGCAGGCAGCGCCTGCAGCCAGTGGCTGCACGCCCAGGCTGCGGCCAGCCTTGGGCAGGCTGCGCTACCCTCGGCTGCAGGCCAAGCCTGCGGCCGTGGGTGATGCTTGCCTGCATAGGGGCTGCCGCAGCCCCATCCTGCCCGAGGGCAGGGGCTGCAGCCCCACCAAGGCCCGTCGACCTATTCCGAGGGGTCGTGTCTCGAATTTCGTGCCATATTCCAATTTACCTATTAGGATCTCCAAAAATTAATTTGAATCCCAATTAAATTGAAATTTTCCACACAATCAAAATTTCAACCTTTAAATCAAATTTAACTTTTGGGAAAAATAAATTACGGTCTTCAATCTTCAATCTCCTCCAAGAATAATTACATAAAAATTCTAAACCGTTTCCGGTGTACAAAAAAACTAACCATAAATATTCTAAGAGACAAAAATTAAAATCCATGGGAAAAACACAGTGTTAATAGACTGCTCCCATGGTTACATAAAAAAAATTCCTAGATACAATTTTTCTAAATTCTAAGGAACCATAACCGGTATAAACAAGCATGCTTATAATAATTCAAAAAATTAAAATAACCACATACTTTATACATAATACATGATAACAACATAAAGGAACCCTAGAATGCCACTCTCTAAATATCAAATCCATACATAAATAAAAAGACTAAGTAATTGTCTAATTTATATACATGGCATAGTCATGAGATGGCTCTGATACCAATTGTAGGAGAATAAATCGGTAAAAACGTATCAGAGTGGCGCAGCGGAACAATAAAAATTTTTAGATCGTTAAATATCTCATGATGCCATATACAATAAACCAACAACAATTAAAACTCATACCTCAAGGACGCCAATCTTGCAGGAGGAGAATGACCGGAGGCTTCAACCAACTAGCCTTCTCTACTATTCTCCAATTCCCGAATGGCTGAGTGTGTGGGCACTCTGAACCTCGATCGGTATGCTAGCACTGCTAGTCTTCTTCCGACCACCCAGATCTCTAAAGAACTTTATTGTCACGATGAGCTGTGCAACAATAAGCCTGCTCACCTGAGAGTCTGTGGTCTAAGAGAACTGGAGTGGCAGGACCTCTATTTATAGACCTGCATGAGGTGAATCTCTGAATTTGAATTGGACTAGGAAAAGATATTTTCCCTTATCCAAACCCAAAAAATCCAAATTTTCCAAGGGAGAATCTCCACAATTAAATTCGGTTTTTCTAGATAAATCCAATCCAAACCTTAACAAGATTTTAGCTAGAATTTTATCTCCCTTTTCCAACCAAAAAATCCGAAATTCACAAGGAGAAAATCCTCCAAATTTTCGGCCACTTTTAGCATAAGGGAGAATCAAAATTCCACTAGGATTTCTCAAGCAAAATCTCATCTTAACCTTATCCAAAAATAACCGAATTTCCTAGGATTAGGGATCCAAAATTTCGGCCACTTTTGGGAGGAGAGAGAAACCAAATTCAACTAGGATTGAAGCTTGAATATTCCCTTGAATCTTATCCACAAAATCCGAAATCTTTCATGAGGATTATCCTCAAAATTTCGTCCCTTATTTGTTGGGATTTGGATTCAAAATTCAAGTAGGATTCTAACAAGATTATCCTCTCCAAATCCAACTCAAATTCGAATTTCAAACCTTGTGGATTTTCCACAACAAATTCGAATCCTACTTGGACTGTGATTCAAAATTTGAATTTCAAATTTCAAATTCAAATTTCAAATTCGAATTTCAAATTCAAATTTCAAATTCAAATTTCAAATTCAAAATTCAAATTTCAAATTTCAAAATTCAAATTTCAAATTTCAAAATTCAAATTTCAAATTCCACAAAACGGTTGTATTTCATATTCTTGTTCTCATGGATAATTTTCTACAACTCCAATCCAATCTCAAATAAAATCATGGCAACTTTATTTGGAGTTCGAATAATTGTGTACTCTATTATCCAAAACAAAATCTGAATCCAACCGGAGAGAATCTTGTCTACCATCCTAATCCTGTGTCATCACCATCCATGCATAATAAACTAGCCAATAGCATACACAAATCAATTTGCCAAACATTAAGGAATTATGTGGAGCTAGTAGAGGGACTGATTGGACATATATAATCGGGCTCCCGTGATTCCATATGATCATCATTCTGTACCGAACAACTCAATCATATGATCACTAATTTCAGAGTCACACCACTATAAACCTGAAACTGAACTCCCAATTATATACCGTATTACGTAAGCCTGTGACGAGCTACCATCCAATGACCTTGTCATATATGCAAAACCCTCATATGATATCCATGATCAGCCTTAGGTCAAAGTCCGTTTAATCCTACTGATCAGGCTATCTTAAAGTTCCATTATACTACCGAATCTAGAAAATGATTATTCACCATATGTGAATAAGAAGTCATCCGCCCAGCAGACGACCCAAGGCCTTGTCCATTTTCACATTCAGTATAATGCCTTTAAGAGGATACCTTTAACTCCTCAGAGCTATGATTCCGATATCTGCAAACAAACCCTTCATCGTATACAAGTCATGCACCCAACGAACCGGTCTATAAGCTTACTACCTCTGAGACGCTTTAGCCATTGGAACATCAAAGTACACAAGTCATATACATGAAGTAGTTCATTTACTCAGGATTAAGGTTATTGCATAATGAACGTCAAAAGCAGATTGATCCACTCATAGCGGACTACGTAGATCAATCACGCTTTAGTCCCGGTCTAATATGTCACCACCAAGCAACATATCCATGTCTCTACTTGGGAGTCCAGCTCCAGACAGTCAAGACAGACCGTCCCCTCTAAGGCTTTAGACAACATAATAGTCTTAACATGAGTTAGATGCTCGGTCTAACCCCATAGACTACAGACCATAGTTTAGACTGCTAACTTTAGAACATTGTCTTCTCGCATACAAAAGTCCATTGCATGCAACGTTCTAACAGTTTTAACACAAGCAGTCAGTGAGCCATATTTGCTTACATTTACTTTAACATGTAAATAAGACGAGGACAGATAGCAATGTAATGAATAACCTCTAAGTATAATTTTATTATCCAGTTCAAAATGAATACATCAAAATGTCTCTAATACTTAGGGCATTTCCTAACAATAGCACCATTCTCGGCAGCTTCAGCGAAGAATCCCATTAGAGTGATCATATGGTCCTTCACCGGAGCACCAGCCTTTTGCTTGGAAAACGCCCCCCGCCCTCGGGGTCGGTTTTTCAATTTCACACACGTTTTTCATTTTCAAGGGGACGGGTTACTATTCACAACCCACCCCTTAAATTTTTTTCCTTATTCAATTTTTCCGTTAGGGACTCGGGTTTCCGTCCCGGCCATAACTTTTGTTTTAAATTCCTATTTTACCCCGAATGCCTTTTTGAAATTTCGGCAGCATTTCGGCGTAATTTTAAGGCTTCCGGCGTTAGGTACGCCTCGAACCGTATGTACCTGCCACGTACTATACCACAAGCCTATTTTATGTAAAAGTTTTGCAAACTTTTACATAAAAACCCACAAAATTCCAATTCCACATTATCACCCACATAACAAAATTTTTTCACAATTTTACCCTTAATTTGGTTTCGGTTTTCACAACCAAACCAAACCAAATTTTGTCAAACTTTCACCACACCTTAGGCCATTCAAATGTCACATTTTTAACACATTTTCAAGCCCATTATCTTTGCATTTTCAACCAAATTTCCTAGGGTTTTTACCCTTGTATAACCCACGGCCAAAGAATGAAAACATGCCAAAAAATTTTGTTTCATTCTTTCCATTATAAATTCATCATTTGCATATTGAAATGCATAATTCCAATCAACCAAATACCACATAAATCAAGCAAAAATTTTCTTCCAAACCATTATTAAACCCCACGGCCATTTTATGAAATGCATACCAAGAATTTTTTTCAAACTTTTCACAATAAATTCATGCTTTATTCTTCACCAATTTCAACTTTGAAAGCATGTTAGCAATTAACCACAACTTTTTCTCATTGGTTACCTAAGGTAACCCACGGATTTTCCCTTGAAAAACCAACAAAATTTCAGTTTTTCTTTACACAATTTACATGGTTTTCTTCCTTATTACATCCTTAACATAACCCAACATCAAATCCATGAAAAACAACCAAAAATTTTCCATCTTTTTCTCACTATTCACCCACGGATTTCATGAAGAAAAACCATGAAAAAATTTAGTGAAAAAGGGAGTTACCTTGGTCTAATGCTTCCTTTGTCTTCAAGGAACACTTTGACACTCTTTTTTGTGAAGAAAAGTTGAAGAAAATCTTGGTTTCCCTTGGGTGGCTCACGTAGACTCCATGGAAAAAACTTAGAAAATTTTTTTTCTTTTGGTTTGGCTTGAAAAATGGGTCTCGGCCACTTTGTAAAATTTTTTTGCCGACTTAATGAAACCAAAGGCCAATTAATTTAGCCTTCCACTGATGAGAATTAGACATCTTTCAACCTAATTCTTTCCCCATTTTTCAAAAATTAAAAATGGTAATTTTTGGCCAAATCTTGGCCTTTAGATCAAAAGGTGATTAAATCCTAGCCATTAATGCCACCAACCACCTTATTTATTTCATTTATTAATCTTGATTTATGATGTCATAAATGCAAAAGTGAAAGTTGACTTTGACTTTCACTATTCACATTAATTCGACTACTTTTTGACCGATACCGGTTCGAGCCGAAATTTTCCTGAAATTGTCCCGGCGTGTTCCTGAGGTCTCCTATGTAGTCGGATCAATTTAAACTGCTTCCGTTTGATCAAAATCAATCCCGGAAGTTTACCGTCTTTTATTGGCTCGGTTAGGGTTTTCAATGCCGATTTTGGCACCGTTTCACCCGTTTCAACTCAGTGAATTATTCCAACACTGAATTCTTACTCGTCAGTATTGTTAGAACATTTTCACATATTCTAAACAATATACATACATTTATTTCACTCTTTAAATGGTACAAATTGTTATATACATACAATTGTACATTTTTCATCCGAGAACTGCCTGAATTTCCCGGTTGTCACAGTTGTATATATCTCATGTCGTCAGATTACATGGAGTACCAAAATCCATTGTATCAGATCGAGATGCACGATTCACTTCGAATTTTTGGTAGTGTGTGCAAGATGTAGGATAATAAACCGGAAAAAACGTATCAGAGTGGCGCAGCGGAACAATAAAAATTTTAGATCGTTAAATATCTCATGATGCCATATACAATAAATCAACAACAATTAAAACTCATACCTCAAGGACGCCAATATGCAGGAGGAGAATGACCGAAGGCTTCAACCAACTAGCCTTCTCTACTATTCTCCAATTCCCGAATGGCTGAGTGTGTGGGCACTCTGAACCTCAATCGGTATGCTAGCACTGCTAGTCTTCTTCCGACCACCCAGATCTCTAAAGAACTTTATTGTCACGATGAGCTGTGCAACAATAAGCCTGCTCACCTGAGAGTCTGTGGTCTAAGAGAACTGGAGTGGCAGGACCTCTATTTATAGACCTGCATGAGGTGAATCTCTGAATTTGAATTGGACTAGGAAAAGATATTTTCCCTTATCCAAACCCAAAAAATCCGAATTTTCCAAGGGAGAATCTCCACAATTAAATTCGGTTTTTCTAGATAAATCCAATCCAAATCTTAACAAGATTTTAGCTAGAATTTTATCTCCCTTTTCCAACCAAAAAATCCGAAATTCACAAGGAGAAAATCCTCCAAAAGATTTCGGCCATTATGGATAAGGGAGAATCAAAATTCCACTAGGATTTTCAAGCTAAATCTCATCTCAACCTTATCCAAAAAATAACCGAATTCTCCTTGGATTTAGGCTCCAAAATTTCGGCCACTTTTAGGGAAGAAGAGAATCCAAATTCAACTAGGATTCAAGCTTGAATTTACCCTTGAATCTTATCCACAAAATCCGAAATTTTCATGAGCATTATCCTCAAAAATTTCGTCCCTTATTTGTTGGGATTTGGATTCAAAATTCAAGTAGGATTCTAACAAGATTATCCTCTCCTAATCCAACTCAAATTCGAATTTCAAACCTTGTGGATTTTCCACAACAAATTCGAATCCTACTTGGACTGTGATTCAAAATTTGAATTTCAAATTTCAAATTCAAATTTCAAATTCAAATTTCAAATTTCAAATTTCAAATTTCAAATTTAAATTTCAAATTCAAATTTCAAATTCGAATTTCAAATTCAAATTTCAAATTCAAATTTCAAATTCAAAATTCAAATTTCAAATTTCAAAATTCAAATTTCAAATTTCAAAATTCAAATTTCAAATTCCACAAAACGGTTGTATTTCATATTCTTGTTCTCATGGATAATTTTCTACAACTCCAATCCAATCTCAAATAAAATCATGGCAACTTTATTTGGAGTTCGAATAATTGTGTACTCTATTATCCAAAACAAAATCTGAATCCAACCGGAGAGAATCTTGTCTACCATCCTAATCCTGTGTTATCACCATCCATGCATAATAAACTAGCCTATAGCATACACAAATCAATTTGCCAAACGTTAAGGAATTATGTGGAGCTAGTAGAGGGACTGATTGGACATATATAATCGGGCTCCCGTGATTCCATATGATCATCATTCTGTACCGAACAACTCAATCATATGATCACTAATTTCAGAGTCACACCAATATAAACCTGAAACTGAACTCCCAATTATATACCGTATTACGTAAGCCTGTGACGAGCTACCATCCAATGACCTTGTCATATATGCAAAACCCTCATATGATATCCATGATCAGCCTTAGGTCAAAGTCCGTTTAATCCTACTGATCAGGCTATCTTAAAGTTCCATTATACTACCGAATCAAGAAAATGATTATTCACCATATGTGAATAAGAAGTCATCCGCCCAGCAGACGACCCAAGGCCTTGTCCATTTTCACATTCAGTATAATGCCTTTAAGAGGATACCTTTAACTCCTCAGAGCTATGATTCCGATATCTGCAAACAAACCCTTCATCGTATACAAGTCATGCACCCAACGAACCGGTCTATAAGCTTACTACCCTCTGAGACGCTTTAGCCATTGGAACATCAAAGTACACAAGTCATATACATGAAGTAGTTCATTTACTCAGGATTAAGGTTATTGCATAATGAACGTCAAAAGCAGATTGATCCACTCATAGCGGACTACGTAGATCAATCACGCTTTAGTCCCGGTCTAATATGTCACCACCAAGCAACATATCCATGTCTCTACTTGGGAGTCCAGCTCCAGACAGTCAAGACAGACCGTCCCCTCTAAGGCTTTAGACAACATAATAGTCTTAACATGAGTTAGATGCTCGGTCTAACCCCATAGACTACAGACCATAGTTTAGACTGCTAACTTTAGAACATTGTCTTCTCGCATACAAAATTCCATTGCATGCAACGTTCTAACAGTTTTAACACAAGCAGTCAGTGAGCCATATTTGCTTACATTTACTTTAACATGTAAATAAGACGAGGACAGATAGCAATGTAATGAATAACCTCTAAGTATAATTTTATTATCCAGTTCAAAATGAATACATCAAAATGTCTCTAATACTTAGGGCATTTCCTAACAATCTCCCACTTGCCCTAAGCCAGCAGATGTGCCATGTTACGCATCCCCATCGCCTCTACATGCCTCTCAAAGCTTCTAGCTACCAAAGTCTTAGTAAAGGGATCAGCGATGTTGTCCTCGGACGCGATCTTACAAACATCCACTTGTCCTGTCCCCACATGCCCTCTTATTATGTGATACCTCCGATCGATGTGTTTGGTCCTCTTGTGGTGCCGAGATTCCCTTGTGTTGGCAATAGCCCCTGTATTATCACAGTAAAGTGTGATAGGCTTGTCAACACCCGGAATGACCTCAAGGTCTCTAAAGAACTTGCGGAGCCAAACCGCTTCTTTAGATGCCTCAGCCGCAGCCACATACTCAGCCTCCATAGTAGAGTCAGCTGTGCAGCCCTGCTTCACACTCCTCCACACAATGGTGCCTCCTCCGAGCAAAAACACTGATCCAGATGTCGATTTTCTCGAATCCTTACAAGTCTGGAAGTCTGAGTCCGTGTATCCTACGGGTGTTAGGTCCCCTCCAGAATACACTAGCATATAATCCCTCGTTCTCTTAAGATACTTGAGTATATGCTTTACTGCTTGCCAGTGCTTGGTTCCAGGATTCGCTTGATATCGACTCACCATACCTACTGCAAAACATATGTCCGGGCGAGTGCAAAGCATAGCGTACATAAGGCTACCCACAGCGGATGCATAAGGGACCTTACTCATACGCTCTCTTTCTTCCGATGTCTTGGGACAGTCATCCAATGAAAGAGTTAAACCGGCAATAGAAGGTTGCGAGCCTTTCTTTGCCTCTAGCATTGCATATTTGTCAATTATTTTATCTATGTATGAAGCTTGGGATAACGCTATCATTTTGTTCTTTCGATCTCTGAAGAGACGAATGCCTAGAACATAATTAGCTTCTCCCAAGTCCTTCATGTCAAACTGTTGGTGTAACCAAAGCTTGACCGATGATAAGTTCCCTACATCATTCCCAATGAGTAGTATATCATCGACATAGAGTATCAGAAAGACCACTTTTCCATCCTTAATACGTTTATAAACACAAGGTTCATCAACGTTCTGCTCAAAACCAAATGTCTTAATCGCTTGATCAAACCTCTGGTTCCATGAGCCGGATGCCTGCTTTAATCCATAAATGGATCTAAGCAACTTGCAGACTTTCCTATCCTGGCCTTTTGCTACGAACCCTTCGGGCTGTATCATATAGATACACTCTTCAAGATGGCCATTCAAGAATGCCGTCTTGACATCCATTTGCCAGATCTCGTAATCGAGAGCCGCAGCAATGGACAGAAGAATACGGATAGACTTCAGCATAGCAACAGGCGAAAAGGTTTCCTCGTAATCGATTCCAGCCTTTTGCGTGTATCCCTTTGCAACCAGTCTAGCTTTGAAAGTTTCCACTCTCCCTTCCGCATCCTTCTTTCTTTTGTAGACCCATTTGCATCCAATGGGTTTTATCCCATCCGGCAAATCTACAAGTTCCCAAACAGAGTTGGATTTCATAGAATCCATCTCATTGTTCATAGCCTGTTTCCAAGATCTAGAATCAACATCCTTTATAGCTTCATCATATGTGACCGGATCTTCTTCATGCTCATGAGCCTCGGCCTGGTATACCTCAGCATCATACATAAAGAAATTAGGTTTCTTAGAAACCCTCCCACTACGACGAGGCACCCTAAATTGTTGATCGTCTGCAGGTCTTTCACTGGAACTCGGACTTGCGTCCAAGACCGAAATCTGTGGAGCAGTTCTTTCACCCGATAACTCCTCTAGCACCACTTTGCTTCGAGGGTTAAAGTCATTCATGTGACTTTCCTCCAAGAATGTCGCATGGGTTGAGACAATGACCTTTTGTTCCTTCAGGTTATAGAACAGACCTCCTTTAGTTCCCTTTGGATACCCTACAAACATGCATAATTCTGATCTTGGTTCCAACTTCTTCGCATCCCCATCCAGTACATGTGCCGGGCAGCCCCATATTCTCATATGTCCAAGGGAGGGCTTCCTGCCACGCCACAATTCATACGGAGTTCTAGGAATTGATTTGCTCGGAACCTGGTTCAGAATATAGCACGCTGTTTGTAAAGCATGTCCCCAAAATGATAATGGCAGCGTTGAGTAACTCATCATGGACCGTACCATATCCAATAAGGTCCTGTTTCTCCTTTCGGCTACACCATTCTGTTGTGGAGTACCAGGTGCAGTCAATTGGGATAATATCCCATTCTCTACAAGATGTCCTAGAAATTCATCGGAGAGGTATTCGCCACCTCGATCAGATCGAAGTGTCTTTATGGATTTATCCAATTGCTTTTCCACTTCCGCACGATATTCTTTGAACTTGTCAAAGGTTTCGCTCTTGCGGTGCATCAGATACACATATCCATACCTCGAGTAATCATCTATGAAAGAGACATAGTACTCGAACCCTCCTCGTGCTGTGACGTTCATGGGGCCACATACGTCAGTGTGCACAATTTCTAAGAGCTCCTGTGCCCTTGTACCCTTAGCTCCAAAAGACCTCTTAGTCATCTTACCTTCTAGACAAGACTCACATTGGGGAAGTCGTACCTCCTCTAGAGATTCCAGAGGACTGTCTTTCACCAATCTTTGAATCCTATCCTGATTAATATGACCAAGTCTTAAATGCCAAAGATACGCCTTGTTAGAGTGAGAAACTTTCAACCTTTTAGAGTTATCAATTAATTCAGTGTCAAGCAGTGAGTACATCTTTGGTCTGATCAAATATAGGTTTCCATCCATCCATCCAGAACAGATAAAAGACTTATTTCTACGAATATCAACTCTTTTACTGAAAGAAACTGAATAAGAATTCTTTATTAAACAAGCTACCGATATAAGGTTCCTCCTAAAATTAGGAACATAAAAACAGTCTTTCAATAAAATAAACCTAAATTGATCAAAATAAAGATGAACGTCTCCCACTGCCTCAGCCACCACAAAGCTACCATCTCCAGTCCGCAACGAGAGGCTCCTATCATGTAGACTTCTCGTTTCCACGAACCCCTGCATAGAAACACAAACATGATTAGTGGCGCCCGAATCAATGACCCATGTGTCTTTCGATTCTTCCACCAAACACGCTTCTAAGTAATGAAGTTCCTTACCTTCCTTGCCCTTGGAGGCTAGGAATTCCCGGCAAGCCTTCTTGAAGTGACCTACCTTCCCACAGTGGAAGCATTTGGACTTTTTAGGGTCCTTTGGCTTCTTGTTCTTCTTCTTCTTCTTCCCGTCCGAGACAGGAGGATTAGAAGAACTGGAAGCCACTTGCTTCTTATTTGGCCTCTTCCTCTTCCGTGAGGGATTGGAAGATTCTGCCAAATTGGCCTCTCCTTTAGGTCGGACCACATCTTCATCCCTGATCATCCGCTCATAAGCCTGTAGTTGCTTCATGAGCTCGGTAAGTCCTAACTCCTTTGTCGCCAGATTGTATGCGGCCTTAAACCCCACAAAATCTTTAGACAGAGTCTTGAACACCATCTCGATCTGGGTGTTGTAGTCTAACTCAGCACCATTCTCGGCAGCTTCAGCGAAGAATCCCATTAGAGTGATCATATGGTCCTTCACCGGAGCACCAGCCTTTTGCTTGGAGTTCATAATGCTGGTGATAGCGGACTGTCGAGCCAATTTTTCTTGGCCTCCGAACATGTCTTCCAGATTATCCATGATCTCCCCAGCAACTTGATAAGTCTCATGCTGCTTTTGTAAAGCACTCGTCATGCTAGCAAGGATGTAGCATCGAGCTATTTCATTGGATTCTCTCCAACGATTATAGGCAACCGGGACCTCCTCAAGTGGTGTGTCAGGTTTGGGCCCAGGTGGGCATGGTTCGTCCAGTACGAACTTGTGTCTCTCGCAGCTGAGAACTATTAATAGATTTCTTTTCCAAACTTTATAATTGTCGCCATTCAACTTATTTTCAGTAAGTATCGAAATGAGGGGTGTCGGTGACATTTTGAACTGAAATAAAATTATACTAGACATCATTACAAAGCCCAAGCAAATATGCAGATAATTTAGCAAATAAAACATACAAGTATGTTCCTACATGAAACTTGAAAAAACATGTAGCATTGCAACGGTAATTCTCAGCACCTATTGCCCCAAGCCACCGAGGGGTGGTCATGAGAACAAATAGCCGGAACATGGACCCCGTCCAATTAATATATGTTACCTTAAATCCTCCAAGGTTAAGACATATATTAATAACCGCTTATTTGGCCACCAGTTTAGTTAACAGAGCTTCTAGGGAAGGTTAATAACTAAACGAGTCTTGAGTGTATAACCATTGTTTACGTAGCCCGATCCACGTCCTACCAAGCCACCGAGGGGTGGTCATGAATAGAATCGCACCCGAACACGTTTTCCACATAGGAGATCCAATCTAGTATACCGGCGGTGGTAAACACCTACCGAGGGGTGTGGTCAGGTCGGAACTGACGCGAGGCGTTACCATGCTTTCACATATGGATCAACAATGGAGGCCGTGGGTTTTGTTTGAAACCCTCTCCCACTCAATATTTTGAAAAACATGCAAGTTTTGACAAATTATGTATGATCAATATAGTATGAGCGGCACTCACCTATCCTATATGACATGTTATCAAATATGCATACAAAACATCCATCAATACATATTTATACATCCATGACATATCAAAGAAAAAATAATTGACAGACTAACCAAGCCATGGTTCCATCCTAGAACAAAGAAAATAAAGATTACAAAATTCCATCCAAAGCATTCTTTGGGTCTTGAATTTTGTTCCGTCTTCTTGTATCCATCTTTATGTAGCCTCTCCATTTATTTCTCATCCCAAGAATTATTTAAAATTCAAATCTCCAAAAATTTAAATTTCAAATTCAAATTCCAAATTCGAATTTCAAATTTAAACTTCAAATTTAAATTTTTAAACAATTTTAAACATCATGTGTAATAATATGTAATTTCAAAAATTTCAAATTTTCAATTACATATTTTTAAACATGATTTAAAATTAAATCTCAAATTTAAAAATCAAAATTTTCTGATTTTTGGACCGTCGGACCACCACCCCCGTAGGCGGCAGCCGCCGTGGGCAGCCACCAACCCCGGAGGGGCTGGCAGCCCACGGCCGCCCCTTGTGCAGCCTGCCGGGCTGCAGGCCAAGCCTGCAGCACCAGGCTGCAGGCAGCGCCTGCAGCCAGTGGCTGCACGCCCAGGCTGCGGCCAGCCTTGGGCAGGCTGCGCCACCCTCGGCTGCAGGCCAAGCCTGCGGCCGTGGGTGATGCTTGCCTGCATAGGGGCTGCCGCAGCCCCATCCTGCCCGAGGGCAGAGGCTGCAGCCCCACCAAGGCCCGTCGGCCTATCCCGAGGGGTCGTGTCTCGATTTTCGTGTCATATTCCAATTTATCTTTTAGGATCTCCAAAAATTAATTTGAATCCCAATTAAATTGAAATTTTCCACACAATCAAAATTTCAACTTTTAAATTAAATTTAACTTTTGGGAAAAATAAATTACGGTCTTCAATCTTCAATCTCCTCCAAGAATAATTACATAAAAAATTCCTATACCGTTTCCGGTGTACAAAATTCTATCCATAAAATTCTAAGAGACAAAAATTAAAATCCATGGGAAAAACACAGTGTTAATAAACTGCTCCCATGGTTACATAAAAAATTCCTAGATACAATTTTTCTAAATTCTAAGGAACCATAACCGGTATAAACAAGCATGCTTATAAAAAAAAAAAAAATTAAAATAACCACATACTTTATACATAATACATGATAACAACATAAAGGAACCCTAGAATGCCACTCTCTAAATATCAAATCCATACATAAATAAAAAGACTAAGTAATTGACTAATTTATATACATGGCATAGTCATGAGATGGCTCTGATACCAATTGTAGGATAATAAACCGGAAAAAACGTATCAGAGTGGCGCAGCGGAACAATAAAAATTTTAGATCGTTAAATATCTCATGATGCCATATACAATAAATCAACAACAATTAAAACTCATACCTCAAGGACGCCAATATGCAGGAGGAGAATGACCGGAGGCTTCAACCAACTAGCCTTCTCTACTATTCTCCAATTCCCGAATGGCTGAGTGTGTGGGCACTCTGAACCTCAATCGGTATGCTAGCACTGCTAGTCTTCTTCCGACCACCCAGATCTCTAAAGAACTTTATTGTCACGATGAGCTGTGCAACAATAACCCTGCTCACCTGAGAGTCTGTGGTCTAAGAGAACTGGAGTGGCAGGACCTCTATTTATAGACCTGCATGAGGTGAATCTCTGAATTTGAATTGGACTAGGAAAAGATATTTTCCCTTATCCAAACCCAAAAAATCCGAATTTTCCAAGGGAGAATCTCCACAATTAAATTCGGTTTTTCTAGATAAATCCAATCCAAATCTTAACAAGATTTTAACTAGAATTTTATCTCCCTTTTCCAACCAAAAAATCCGAAATTCACAAGGAGAAAATCCTCCAAAAGATTTCGGCCATTATGGATAAGGGAGAATCAAAATTCCACTAGGATTTTCAAGCTAAATCTCATCTCAACCTTATCCAAAAAATAACCGAATTCTCCTTGGATTTAGGCTCCAAAATTTCGGCCACTTTTAGGGAAGAAGAGAATCCAAATTCAACTAGGATTCAAGCTTGAATTTACCCTTGAATCTTATCCACAAAATCCGAAATTTTCATGAGCATTATCCTTAAAAATTTCGTCCCTTATTTGTTGGGATTTGGATTCAAAATTCAAGTAGGATTCTAACAAGATTATCCTCTCCTAATCCAACTCAAATTCGAATTTCAAACCTTGTGGATTTTCCACAACAAATTCGAATCCTACTTGGACTGTGATTCAAAATTTGAATTTCAAATTTCAAATTCAAATTTCAAATTCAAATTTCAAATTTCAAATTTCAAATTTCAAATTTAAATTTCAAATTCAAATTTCAAATTCGAATTTCAAATTCAAATTTCAAATTCAAATTTCAAATTCAAAATTCAAATTTCAAATTTCAAAATTCAAATTTCAAATTTCAAAATTCAAATTTCAAATTCCACAAAACGGTTGTATTTCATATTCTTGTTCTCATGGATAATTTTCTACAACTCCAATCCAATCTCAAATAAAATCATGGCAACTTTATTTGGAGTTCGAATAATTGTGTACTCTATTATCCAAAACAAAATCTGAATCCAACCGGAGAGAATCTTGTCTACCATCCTAATCCTGTGTTATCACCATCCATGCATAATAAACTAGCCTATAGCATACACAAATCAATTTGCCAAACGTTAAGGAATTATGTGGAGCTAGTAGAGGGACTGATTGGACATATATAATCGGGCTCCCGTGATTCCATATGATCATCATTCTGTACCGAACAACTCAATCATATGATCACTAATTTCAGAGTCACACCACTATAAACCTGAAACTGAACTCCCAATTATATACCGTATTACGTAAGCCTGTGACGAGCTACCATCCAATGACCTTGTCATATATGCAAAACCCTCATATGATATCCATGATCAGCCTTAGGTCAAAGTCCGTTTAATCCTACTGATCAGGCTATCTTAAAGTTCCATTATACTGCCGAATCAAGAAAATGATTATTCACCATATGTGAATAAGAAGTCATCCGCCCAGCAGACGACCCAAGGCCTTGTCCATTTTCACATTCAGTATAATGCCTTTAAGAGGATACCTTTAACTCCTCAGAGCTATGATTCTGATATCTGCAAACAAACCCTTCATCGTATACAAGTCATGCACCCAACGAACCGGTCTATAAGCTTACTACCCTCTGAGACGCTTTAGCCATTGGAACATCAAAGTACACAAGTCATATACATGAAGTAGTTCATTTACTCAGGATTAAGGTTATTGCATAATGAACGTCAAAAGCAGATTGATCCACTCATAGCGGACTACGTAGATCAATCACGCTTTAGTCCCGGTCTAATATGTCACCACCAAGCAACATATCCATGTCTCTACTTGGGAGTCCAGCTCCAGACAGTCAAGACAGACCGTCCCCTCTAAGGCTTTAGACAACATAATAGTCTTAACATGAGTTAGATGCTCGGTCTAACCCCATAGACTACAGACCATAGTTTAGACTGCTAACTTTAGAACATTGTCTTCTCGCATACAAAAGTCCATTGCATGCAACGTTCTAACAGTTTTAACACAAGCAGTCAGTGAGCCATATTTGCTTACATTTACTTTAACATGTAAATAAGACGAGGACAGATAGCAATGTAATGAATAACCTCTAAGTATAATTTTATTATCCAGTTCAAAATGAATACATCAAAATGTCTCTAATACTTAGGGCATTTCCTAACACAAGAAGCCATGGGTACTGAATTGAGACTCAGTACAACATTTCATCCACAAATAGACGGACCGTCAGAATGGACCATTCAGAGATTAGGGGACATGCTTCAAGCTTGTGTAATGGATTTTGTGAGAATTTAGAACGAGAAGTTACCATTAATTGAATTCTCGTACAATAATAGTTATCAGGCTTCCATAGGAATGGCACCTTATGAGACTTTGTATGGACGGAAATGCAGATTGCCGATACACTGGTATGACCTGCAAGAGAAACAACTGCATAAGACGGATTTTATATGAGAAACTTCCGATGTCGTTGCAAGAATTCAGCGTCAAATGAAAATTGTGCAAAGTCGACAAAAGAGTTATGCGGATAAGAGGCGAAGATCCTTGGAGTTTAATGAAGGAGACTTCGTGTTTCTTAAGGTATCGCCTACGAAGGGGATTATGCGTTTCGGTAAGAAGGGAAAACTGAGTCCAAGATATATCGGACCTTATGAAATTATAGAACGCATTGGAAGGGCCGCTTACAGATTAGCGTTACCTCCCGAATTATCGGCAGTGCATAATGTATTCCATGTGTCGATGCTGAGAAAGTATGTACCAGATCCATCCCATGTGTTAAAGCATGAACCTATTCAGATCCACGAGGATTTGACATATGAAGAACAACCTATTCGAGTACTAGCTCGTGAAGAGAAAGTACTGAGGAATAAGACAATCCCACTAGTAAAGATTTTGTGGAAAAATCACAACATTGAAGAAGCTACGTGGCAACGAGAAATAAAGATGAGGAGTTTATACCCCCACTTGTTCTAATTTTCGAGGACGAAAATTTTATAAGGAGGGGTGAATGTGACAACCGGGAAATTCTGGCATTCTCGGAAGAAAAAGTACAATTGTATATGTGTGACAACTTGTACTGTTTAAAGAGTGAAATAAATAAATTTATATTGTTTAGAATGTATTAAAATGTTCGAACAATGCTAATGGATAAAAATTCGGTGTTGAGAAACTTTGCCGAAGCAAAATGGGTGAAACGGTGTCAAAACGACATTAAAAACCCTAATCGGTGCCTATGGTGCACTAAAAGATGAAAAATTTTCGGGATGGATTTTGATCAAACAGAAGTAGTATAAATTGATTCGACTGCACCGGAGACCTCAGGAACCCACCGGGATGATTCTAAGAAAATTTCGGCTCAATCCGATATTGGTGAAAAAGTAGTCGAATTAATATGAATCGTGAAGTCAAAGTTAAACTTTTTACTTTGCATTTATGATATCATTTAAGCCATTTATTAAATGTGGAAAAAATGGTGGTTGGTGGCATTAATGGCTAAGATCAATTTGCTTTATGATCTAAAGGCCTAGATTTGGCCAAAATTAGCCAAATTAATTTTGGCAAAAATGTGGAAAGAAAAGGCATGAAAAGTGTTGAAATTCCATTAGTTGGAAGCCAAGTTAATTGGTTTTTCTAGCTAAATGAGTCGGCAATTTTGGGACAGAAGGAACCCGTAGCAAATTCAAAGGAAAACAAGCCAAAAATTTTCTAAGTGTTGGCAAGAGAGAACCGTGAGCAACCAAAGGAGAACCAAGCCAAAATTTCAAACCTTCTTCACAAAAGTGGTAGCAAACTCATCATTGAAGTCAAGGGAAGCAAGAAATCAAGGTAGCCATCTTTGGTTTGCATTTTTTCCTTGAAATTTCATTGAAAAATCCGTGGGTTTGTTGGCTTGAAGGATGAGAAATTTGGAGGTTGATTTGGTTGATTTGGTGCTTGGTTTTTGTTAAGGGTGTGATTAGTAGAAAAACCATGTATTTTGTTTCAAGAAAAAAAAAGTTTTGTTTGGTTTTTCAATGGTAAATCCGTGGCTTACCTTGTGTGTTTGTTCATGGATTGTTGTTAATTAAGTGTTGTAATGCTTTAAATCATGTTTTGGTTATATGGAAAACATGATGTGCATGGTTAGAAAGCTTGGAAAACATTTTGGTATCTAAATTCCCTAATATGGCCGTGTGGTGTAGTTAGGGTTTGGTAAACATTTTTGCATGATTAACTTGATGATTGATTAGTTTAAATCATGCATTGGGCTATGGAAATGTTGGTTTTGTAGTTGAAAGCATAAAACAAAATGTTATGCATGGTTTACCTAAAATGGCCGTGGGTTATGTGTGTTGAAAAACCCTAAGAAATTGTATTGTAAAGTGTGAGAAATTGGCTTGAAAATGTGCTAGGTAATAGCCTTTGAATAGCCTAAAGTTTTGTTAAAGAATTGAAAAGTTTTGGCTAGGTTTTGGATAGGAAAACCGTTGCTAAATTTAAGGGCAAAATTGAAAGAATTTTGTTAAAGGTGTATGGAAATGTGAATTGTTAAATATGTGAGCTTTTATGTAAAATTTTGTGAAACTTTTATATAAAATAGGACTTTGGTATAGTACGTTGTAGGCACACATGATTCGAGGCGTACCTAACGCTGGTAGCCTTAAATTTACGTCGAAATGCTGCCGAAATTTCAAAAAATGGCATTTAAGGCAAAAAGGGAACCGAAAATAAAAGTTTAGGGTCGGGTCGGAAACCCGAGTCCCTTAAGGAAAATTGAATAAGGGAAACCTAAGGGGTGGTTCATAAATAGTAATCCATCCCCTTAAAAATGTAAAACGCGAGTGAAACTGAAAAACGGACCCTGAGGGGGGGGAGGCATTTTTGGGAAACGAAGTAAAGGTCCGAGTCGGGTACGGAAAATCCGAGCCTCAGAGACCTAAATCGGGAAAGTCTAGATGAACATTTTAAATGTTAGTAAAACGCTCATTTGAGGCTCTGAAACGAGAGAAAATCACTAAACCGACGTAAGGGTCAGAATAGTGCTTCCCGAGGGTCGGGAAGGTGAAAAATGGAAATAAAATAGAAATGAACCCGGTAATGAACGAGAAGAGAGTCAGAAAAGTTCCCGAGAGCCAAAAGTACAGTCTAGATAGAGAAAATCCCGTTAGGGGCATAATTGCAATTTTGCCAAAATACAGGGGTAAGATTGTAATTTTTCAAAAGTTGAGAAAAATGGGAAAATGATAAATAAAGCCTAAAAAGTTATAAATAGGTTTTATTTAAGCTTTTTAATAATAAAATAAAAGCTATAAATGGAAATGAAATTAACAGATAAGGTTTTGTCTGTAAGATCCCAAAATCGACCTACAAGGAGAGCGATTAAAGATCCAGGAAGGAAAAAGAGAAGAAACGAATATGGTAAGTTCAGACATTTACTTGTCTGCAATATGTAGCATTATTATTACTAACTTTGATGTACTAACTATAAGTTAGGTACATATATGCTACGGCACTATTATAGAAGAGAGAGAGAAACGCAATGCGCTACGGGCACTATTGAAAATGGGACACATAATAAATTGTGCTTTGGGCACTAGAACGAGGTTAATGAAACTCACTCACGTGAAATTAAAATGTGAACCATTCCTAACCACGGGGCAATATGAAGTCACCAGGTTAGAACTTTAAAAAGTCGGTAATGAAACCACTTTTGGCGTACCAGCCTTCCGTACGGGGAGGTAAATTTTGCCTTCTGGGCTATGATGATGAGATTAAGGCTATGGAGGTCAGCTCTAATGTACTGCTCCCAGTCATGCACACTAAAATGGTACGGCCAACATGAGCTCAAAACCATAACATAAATAAAGATAATTACCTAAAACTGAAACTATGCCATAATTGAGCATAAGACAGTTTCGTGAGAGTACTAACATTGTGCTTGATATACTGTTGATATATTGTGCTGTGGTCAAAGTTACTATTCATGATAAATAATAATCAAAGTTACTATTTAGGATGAATAGTAGTATTCATAAAAATTCTATTTCTTGCATGTTTGAACTTACTGAGCCTGTAACTCATCATTTTTGCTTATGTTGTAGGTAAGCAACCAGCTCACTAGCTTTGTATGGCCGGATGGCAGACGGGATAGTGAATGTCAAATGGGATGGGAAGCCTAGGGATATGGTTCTGCCAGAGTTTTTCCGCTGAGCGTTAACAAAGAGAGGAAAAAAGAAATAGTTCTTTTGTTATAATATATATTTTGCAAAAGTATTGTATTATGTAAGTTACTTTGTACTTGTAAACAAAGTGATTAGGGGATAATGTTTTATATAATGTTTTAAAAAAAATCCCCTAAAAATGTCATGTTTTAAAGAGAGATAGATTAGCCGGCGATCCATGAAAGTACAATCTATCGCAGTTAGCTATGAAGCTTAATTGTAATAGTATTGTATGATCTCTACGAAGAGCGGGCCGCCGCATGTTCTTTCATCAATCAACTCGATTGTGAAACTATATGCTCTTATGCATACTGTGCAACAACGTGTGCATGATACATACTTAAAATAATGGAAAACCATCATTTTAAATTCGTTTTATTCATGCTGTAGGCGGAGTTATACTTACCTGTCAGTGGACAGTTTATACTCTCGCCTTCGTCATAATACAGGTGCCTCCCTATAATCATAATGCATTTCATTAACATTTGCTCTTAGGTCATTGTGGTCATTAGTGACTAATAAGAACTCTATTGTTAGTGATACCGATCCTTATCGGTACTAATTGCCCTCCTCTTGAGAGTTTGATTTTCTAATCATGGTTAATTAATTTATTTACTTAATAAATTAATTAACTTACTTAATAAATTAATTAACGTTGCTCTTAGGTTACTCTATCGTTAGTGACTAACAAATCTATTGTTGTGTGGTATCGATGCCTATCGGTACCTAATTGCTCTACTTTGGGAATTTGATATTAAATTTCTAATCGTGCTTAATTAATTTGTCTACTTGACAAATTAATCACTGTCTCTCATTATCCAGTTCAAACTCGGTCCTTGACTGGTTAACCGACCAGTCAACTGACAGTATACCTCGCATATTGACTGTTTAGCCTATCGGTTACCTTTACTGATATAATCGCCCCAAATTCTATACTTAGCTCGCACCCGTCCCTCAGGGGAGACTATTCTGATATAGGGGTCGTTTCCTTACATTTTGAGGATTAATAAACCGCCCATTAGACTTAGAATCTTAATTAAACCATTCTGAGTCCATTAGGGCCCTTTTCTATCATTCCTGAGATTTTCGGTCAAAATGACAGCTTTGCCCCTAATGGATCTTTGGGACGTATCATTTTCACCTTAACGTTCTGTTGGGATTTTCTATGCCTAAAAATCATGAAATAATTTTTCTTAGGCTTTGCTAAATTTTTACAGTACTTATTGCTGCAAATTCTCGGTTTACTATTTACCAACCCTCGAGTGATACTATTCCAACCCTAGGTCATTTTTCCTCTTTTTCTTGCGTTTCAGGGCTCCGAATGGATTTTTGTAGGAAATAAATCGGTAAAAATGTATCAGAGTGGTGCAACGGAACAATAAAATTTTTTTAAGATCGTTAAATATCTCATGATGCCCTATACAATAAACCAACAACAATTTAAACTCATGCCTCAAGGATGCGAATCTGCAGGAAGAGAATGATCGGAGGGCTTCAACCAACTAGCCTTCTCTACTATTCTCCAATTCCTAAATGGTTGAGTGTGTGGGCACTCTGAACCTTGATCAATATGCTAGCACTGCTAGTCTTCTTCCGACCACCCAGATCTCTAAAGAACTTATTACCACGGTGAGTTATGCAACAATAAGCCTGCTCACTTGAGAGTCTGTGGTCTTAAGAGAACTGGAGTGGTAGGACCTCTATTTATAGACTTGCATGAGGTGATCCTCTGAATTTGAATTGGATTAGGAGAAGATTTTCTCCCTTATCCACAATAAAAAAATCCAAAATTTTCAAGCCTTATCCAACCAAAAAAGATTTGGACACTTTATGGATTTTTCATTTAAAATTCAAACAGGATTTTAACTACAATTTTATCTCCTCATTACCTCATAAAAACCGATTCCCCTTGGTGCCAAAAACATGAATAGATTCGGTCATTAAAGTGTAAGGAGAATCAAAATCCTAATAGGATTTTCTAGCTTGAATTTTATCTCATCCTTATCCAAATAAAACAGGAAATCTCCTTGAGATTTTCCCTCAAAATTTCGGCCGCTTTTAGGGAGGAGAGAATCCAAATTCAACTAGGATTGAAACTTGAATTTTTCCCTGAACCTTATCCACAAAAAATCTGAAAATTCCATGAGGATTTTCCTCAAAATTTTCGTGCACTTTTAGTTAGGATTGGGATTCAAAATTTAAGTAGGATTCAAACAAGATTTTCCTCTCCATATCCAACTTAAATTCGAATTTCATCCCTGTGGATTAACCATAAAAAATTCGAATCCTACTTGGACTGTGATTCAAAATTTGAATTTCAAATTTCAAATTCAAATATCAGATTTCAAATTCAAATTTCAAATTTCAAATTTCAAATTCAAATTTCAAATTCGAATTTCAATTTAAATTTCAAATTCAAATTTCAAATTCAAAATTCAAAATTCAAATTTCAAAATCCACAAAACAGTTGTATTTCAAATTCTTGTTCTCATGGATAATTTTCTACAACTCCAATCCAATCTCAAATAAAATAATGGCAACTTTATTTAGAGTTCGAATAATTGTATACTCTATTATCCAAAACAAAATCTAAATTCAACCGGAGAGAATCTTGTCCACCATCCTAATCCTATGTCAAAACCATCCATGCATAATCAACTAGCCAATATCATACATAAATCAATTTGCCAAACGTTAAGGAATTATGTGGAGCTAGTAGAGGGACCAATTGGACATATATAATTGGGCTCTCGCGAATCAATATGATAATCATTCTTTACGGAACAACTCAATAATATGATCACTAATTTCAGAGTCATACCACTATAAACCTGCAACTGAACTCCCAATTATATACCGTATTACGTAAGCCTGTGACAAGCTATCGTCTAATGACCTTGTCATGTATGCAGAACCCTTAGGTCAAAGTCCATTTAATCCTACTGATCAGGCTATCTTAAAGTTCATTATACTACCGAATAAGAAAATGATTATTCACCATATGTGAATAAGAAGTCATCCACCCAGCAGACGACCCAAGACCTTGTCCATTTTCACATTTAGTATAATGCCTTAAAGAGGACACCCTTAACTCCTTATTAAAGCTATGATTCCGATAACTGTAAACAAACCCTTCATCGTATACAAGTTATGCACCCAACGAACCGGTCTATAAGCTTACTACCTCGAGATGTTTTAGCCATTGGAACATCAAAGTACACAAGTCATATACATGAAGTAATTCATTCACTTAGGATTAAGGTTACTGCATAATGAACGTCAAAAGCATATTGATCCACTCATAGCGGACTACGTAGATCAATCACATTTTAGTCCCGGTCTAATATGTCACCACCAAGCAACATATCTATGTCTCTACTTGGGAGTTTATGCTCCAGACAGTCATGACAAACTATCCCCACCATGGCTTTAGACAACATAATAGTCTTAACATGAGTTAGATGCTCGGTCTAACCCCATAGATTACAGACCTTAGTTTAGACCACTTAATTTAGAACATTGTCTTCTCGCATATAAAAGTCCATTGCATGCAATGTTCTAACAGTTTTAACACAAGCAGTCAGGGAGCCATATTTGCTTACATTTACTTTAACATGTAAATAAAATGAGGACACATAGTAATGTGATGAATAACCTCTATATATAATTTTATTATCCAGTTCAAAATAAATACATCAAAATATCTATAATACTTAGGGCATTTCCTAACAATCTCCCACTTGCCCTAAGCCAGTACATGTGCCATGTTACGCATCCCCATCGCCTCTACATGCCTCTCAAAGCTTCTAGCCACCAAAGTCTTAGTAAAGGAATCGGCAATGTTGTCCTCAGACTTGATCTTACATACATGTACTTGTCCTGTCTACACGTGCCCTCTAATAATGTGATACCTCCGATCTATGTGCTTGGTCCTCTTGTGGTGCCGAGATTCCTTTATGTTGGCAATAGCCCCAGTGTTATCACAGTAAAGTGTGATAGGCTTGTCAACACCCAGAATGATCTCAAGGTCTCTAAAGAACTTACGGAGCCAAACCGCTTCTTTAGATGCCTCAACTGCAGCCACATACTCAGCCTCCATAGTAGAGTCAGCTGTGTAACCCTGCTTCACGCTCCTCCACACAATGGCGCCTCTTCCGAGCAAGAACACTGATCCAGATGTCGATTTCCTTGAATCCTTACAAGTTTGGAAGTCTGAGTCTGTGTATCCTATGGGTGTTCGGTCCCCTCCAGAATACACTAGCATATAATCCCTCATTCTTTTAAGATACTTGAGTATATGCTTCACTACTTGCCAGTGCTTGGTTCCAGGATTCGCTTGATATCGACTCACCATATCTACTGCAAAACATATGTCCAGGTGAGTGCAAAGCATAGCGTACATAAGGCTACCCATAGCGGATGCATAAGGGACCTTACTCATACGCTCTCTTTGGACAGTCATCCAATGAAAGAGTTAGACCGGCAATAGAAGGTTGTGTACCTTTCTTTACCTCTTGCATTATATATTTGTCAATTATTTTATCTATGTATGAAGCTTGGGATAACGTTATCATTTCGTTCTTTCGATCTCTAAAGAGACGAATGCCTAGAACATAATTTGCTTCTCCCAAGTCCTTCGTGTCAAACTGTTGGTGTAGCCAAAGCTTGACAGATGATAAGTTCCCTACATCATTCCCAATGAGTAGTATATCATCGACATAGAGTACCAGAAAGACCACTTGTGACAACCGGGAAATTCAGGCAGTTCTCGGATGAAAAATGTACAATTGTATGTATATAAAAATTTGTACTATTTAAAGAGTGAAATAAATGTATTTATATTGTTTAGAATATATGAAAATGTTCTAACAATACTGACGAGTAAGAATTCAGTGTTGGAAAAATTCACTGAGTTGAAACGGGTGAAACGGTGCCAAAATCGGCATTGAAAACCCTAACCAGAGCAATAAAAGACGGTAAACTTCCGGGATTGATTTTGATCAAACGGAAGCAAATTAAATTGATCCGATTGCACAGGAGACCTCAGGAACACGCCAGGACGATTTCAGGAAAATTTCGGCTCGAACCGGCATCGGTCAAAAAGTAGTCGAATTAATGTGAATAGTGAAAGTCAAAGTCAACTTTCACTTTTGCATTTATGACATCATAAATCAAGTTTATTAAATGGAAAGAAATAAGGTGGTTGGTAGAATGAATGGCCATGATTTAATCACCTTTTGATCTAAAGGCCAAGATTTGGCCAAAAATTTCCATTTTTAATTTTTGAAAAATGGGGAAAGAAATGGTGTGAAAGGTGTCAAATTTTGATTGGTTTAGAGCCAAATTAATTGGCTTTCTTCCATGCATAAGTCGGCAACTTTGGGAATGAAATGGCCGAGACACTTTTTCAAAGCAAAACTAAGACAAAAATTTTCTAAGCTTTCTTCCATGGTGTCTACGTGAGCCACCCAAGGAGAACCAAGATTTTCTTCAATTTTTCTTCACAAAAAAGAGTGGCAAAGTGTTCATTGAAGACAAAGGAAGCAATTGACTAAGGTAACTTCCCTTGCACTTGAATTTTTCATGGTTTTTCTTCACAAAATCCGTGGGTGAATAGTGATAGAAAGATGGAAAATTTTTGGTTGTTTTCCATTGAATTGATGTTGGGTTTTGTTAAGGATGAAATAAGGAAGAAAACCATGCAAATTGTGTAAAGAAAAACTGAAATTTGGTTGGTTTTTCAAGGGAAAATCCGTGGGTTACCTTAGGTAACCAATGAGAAAAGTGTGTGGTTAATTGGTAATATGCTTTCCAAGTTTAAATTTGTGAAGAACAAAGCTTGTATTTCATTGTGGAAAGTTTGAAAAAAATTTCTTGTGTGAATTCCATTAAATGGCCGTGGGGTTGTTAATGGTTTGGAAGAAAATTTTTGCATGTTTTATGTGGTAATTGGTTGATTGGAATTATGCATTTTAATATGCAAATGATGGAATTGTGATTGAAAGAATGAAAACAAAAATGTGTGCATGTTTTCAATTCAATGGCCGTGGGTTTTAAGTGTTTAAAAAAACCCTAAGAATTTGGTTGAAAAGTACAAGGAAATGGGCTTGAAAATGTGTTGAAAACGTGACATTTGAATGGCCTAAAATGTGGTGAAAGTTTGACAAAATTTGGTTCGGTTTGGTTGTGAAAACCGAAACCAAATTAAGGGTAAAAATGTGAAAAAATTTTGTAATGTGGGTGATAATGTGAAATTTGAAATTTGTGGGCTTTTATGTAAAAGTTTGGAAAACTTTTACATAAAATAGGCTTGTGGTATAGTACGTGGCAGGTACATACGGTTCGAGGCGTACCTAACGCCGGAAGCCTTAAATTTACGCCGAAATGCTGCCGAAATTTCAAAAAAACGGCATTCGGGGTAAAATAGGAATTTAAAATAAAAGTTAGGGCCGGGAGGGAAACCCGAGTCCCTAACGGAAAAGTGAATAAGGAAAATTTAAGGGGTGGGTCATGAATAGTAACCCGTCCCCTTGAAAATGAAAAACGTGAGTGAGATTGAAAAACCGACCCCGAGGGGGGGGCGTTTTTGGAAATGAAATAAAGGTCCGAGTCGGGAACGGAAAACCCGAGCCTCGGAGACCTAGGTCGAGAAAGTCTAGATGAACGTTTTAAATACTAGTGAAACGTCCATTTGAGACTCCGAAACGATAGAAAATCGCTAAACCGACGTAAAGGTCGGAATAGTGCTTCCCAAGGGCCGGGATAGCAAAAAGTGGAAATAAAATAAAAACGAACCCGGTAATGATTAGAAAAAAAATCAGAAAAGTTCCTGAGAGCCAAAAATGCAGTCTGGATCAATAAAATTCCGTCAGGGGCAAAACTGCAATTTTGCCAAAATATTGGGGCAAAATCGTAATTTTGCAAAAGTTGGGGGAAAACGGTGAAAATAATAAATAAAACCTAAAAAGTTATAAATAGGTTTTATTTAAGCTTTTTAATGAAAAATAAAAGCTATAAATGGGAAAGAAATTAACAGACATAGTTTTGTCTGTAGGATCCCAAAATCGGCCTACAAGGAAGGTGATTCAAGATCCAAGAGAGAGAAAGGGAACAGTCTGATAAGGTAAGTTCAGACATTTACCTGTCTGCAACATATAGCAATATTGTGCTAACTTTAATGTACTAACTATAAGTTAGGTACATATGTGCTACGGGCACTATGATAGAATAGAGAGGGAGACGAAATGTGCTACGGGCACTATAAGAATGGGACACATGGTTAATTGTGCTTCGGGCACTAGAGCGAGGTTAATAAAACTCACTCACCTAAAATTAAAATGTGAACCATTCCTAACCACGGGACAATGTGAAGTCACCGGGTTAGAATGTTAAAAAGTCGGTAATGAAACCACTTTCTGGCGTACCAGCCTTCCGTACAGGGAGGTACTATTTTGCCTTTGGGGCTATGAGATAAGGCTGTGGAGGTCAGCACTAATGTACCGCTCCCAGTCATGTAAAATTTTTGCCTTCGGGGCTATGAGATTAAGGCTGTGGAGGTCAGCACTAATGTACCGCTCCCAGTCATGCACACTTAAATGGTACTGCCAACTTGAGCTCAAAACCAGAACGTAATCAAAGATAATGACCTAAAACTGAAACTGTGCCATAATTGAGCATAAGACAGTTTAGTGAGAACACTAACATCGCGGTAGATGTACTAGTGTGAGACAGTGTTGTGGTCAAACTTACTATTCACCATGAATAGTGGTCAAAGATACTATTCACGATGAATAGTATTATTCATAGAAATTTTATTTCTTGCATGTTTGAACTTACTGAGCCTGTAGCTCACCATTTTTGCTAATGTTGCAGGTAAGCGACCAGTTCAGTAGCTTAATTGACTCGATGCGGACGGGATGGCGCGTGTCAAATGGGATAACTGGGCGAGGGATATGGTACTGCCAGAGTCTTGCCGCTGAGCGTTAAAGTGAAGGAAAAAAAAAAAGGGGGAAACAGTTCTTTTGTAATTATATATATTTTACAGAAGCACTGTATTATTTATATTACTTTGTACCTATCAACAAAGTAAATAGTGGAAAAAGATTTTATATGATGTTTAAAGAAAAAAAAAAAATTTTCCCAAAAACGTCATGATTTAAAAAGAGGAGAGAGATAAGCCGGCGACCCATGAGAGTACAATCTATCGCAGTTAGCGATAAAGCTCAACTGTAATAGTATTGTATGATCTCCACAAGGGGCGGGCCGCCACAGTTGGTATCAGAGCAAGGTCTGAGATTGGTTTAGTTTAGAATACCAACTGCTGCCACAGTTGGTATATCAGAGCAAGGTTTGCGACTGATTTGGTTTTGAATACCAACGGCTGTTACAGTTGGTATATCAGAGCAGTGTGACCATATCCCGATTTGACACTTTGCGCATCCTGCACCGCTATCCAAGTAAGTAGTTTACTTAAGTTCAGTTAATTATTTTCTTATGCGAAAATAATTATCTTATAGGTAGCACGATGACCAGACCTCCATATGTGAGACCACCGCTACCACGACCGAGAGGAGTATTACGGGTATGGACGAGACCTATTGTGAGGCCGCCCATTTCCCAAAGGCCGGTAGTCAGACCCCCGGTACCCGAGAGACCTCCGGTACCAGTGCCGGCATCAATACCAGTACCAGTGCCAGTAGACGTAGTACAGCCACGACCGATAGTTCATCCACCGGTGGTAGTGGACATTCCAGTTGTTGGTGGACGCCAACATATTGGGGTGAAAGTGTCGGCACGGGCAGTACAGGCATTTAGGGCCAGCAGTCCTCCGATGTTCGACGGTGGACGACAGTCGATGGAGACTAAGGACTGGCTCCATGCTATCGAGAGGATCATGGTGATATGTGACATCGATCGAGATATGTGGATCCAGTTGGCTGTCAGTATGTTTCAGGAAGACGCTCGAGTGTTCTGGCAATATTGCGACCAGGAGATTTTATTGGGATTCAGTTGGGCTGAGTTCTGTCAGCGATTGGCTGATCAGTTTCAACCTAGGGATCTAACACCTACTCCAGCACCTCCAGAGAGACGAGAGGCTGATACACCTGCGTACCCTGGATTCGATGAGGTCAGGGATTACATTCTCCAGACCGAGAGGATGGTCATGCTGTCTGGTGAGACAGTGATGTCTTACGCAGCACGGTTTGAGGAGACCATTCGGAGGAGATGTCCGTTGCCTAACCTCACGGAAGCAAACTGCTGCGAGCTGTTCTGGAAAGGTTTATCCTTGGAGCTGAGACCGAGGGTGATCAAGCCGTTTCCTCCGACGCTCCAAGAGTTCGTGGTAACGATCAGGGCGATCGAGAGAGAGATTCTGATCGAGCATCTGACGCAGAGTCGACGAGAGATGCTGGGTCAAGATGAGATGTTTGCACGCATATTCGGGCCGAGAAGAATGATGAATGATCATGAGGCCGGACCGTCTAGACCACGAGGAGGTGATGACTCAGGACAGGGAACATTACCTAGGGGTGGTGACGACTCAGATGATACCAATGACGATGAGGATCCAGAAGAATATCCTCTAGTCCCAGATGTAGGGAACGAGTGATCAGTGTATGTACATAAGTAGCTTAGAGAGAAAAGCTCTTTTGTATAGACTTGTGGCCATTTTGTATAAACGGCCGATGTATATACGACTGGTGATGCCTATGTATGACATATAAATGTTTTGCTATGAATGAAATATCAAAATGATTATATGTTGTACGATAATGTGTTACGATGATGTGGCTTTACATTACCCTAAATTTCGTAAATTGATATAATTTTACGAATGCGGTTATGGAAAAGCTAACGGTGAATTATTGTGCCATAATAGGACAATAGGCAAGATGGTGGATTTGCGAAATCGACCAGAAGGACGAGAGCGACGTCCTGATATTATGGAGAGACTGGATCAGATACAAGCTTTATTAGAAGCTCAGATGCAAGAAAATGCGAATCTGAGGCGACGGGTAGAGGAGCTAGAACAGAGACAAGGCTCTGAGGGTACCCAAGTAGAACAACAAGCTGAGGTAGATCCGGTTATTCCTCCAGCTGCAGTACATGAGAGAGCTCCTGAACCACAACCAGTATGGAATTTGGAACCCCTCTATGAAAGATTCAGGCGTATGAGACCGCCAGAATTTGAAGGGTCTACAAATCCCTTAGAGGCTGAAGATTGGTTGTCGTCATTACAAGTGATCATGGAGTTCATGAACCTAACCGACCGAGAAAAGGTTGCATGTACGTCTTTTGTGCTGAGAAAAGATGCTCGTTTTTGGTGGGACACCGTACGAATGAGGAGAGATGTGTCTACCATGAGTTGGGCGGAATTTCTAGAAGAATTTAACCAGAAATATTACGACCCTGCATCTCTGAGACAGCAACAGAAAGAATTCTCAGAGTTGACACAAGGGAACATGTCGGTAAGCGAAGTCTGCCGAAAGTTCGATCAGCTATCCCGTTTGTGCCCTTATGTGGTCCCTACTGAGAGGGAGAAAATACAGAAAATGATCGGGATGTTCAGGCCAGAAATTGCTGCGTTAGTAGATACTGGACTAGTACCACCTACTTCTGTAGCAGACTGTGTGAGTCAGGCCATTAGAGCTGAGTTCCATGTAGCTCGACAGAAAGAGGAAAGAGAGAAACACTGGGAGGCTAAAAAGAAGGAGAGGGCTTTGGGGAAGTCTACGCAAGTTGGTCAATTGAGCAAGCCAAGTCAGAATGCGAAACCAAGCCAGGGCAATAGTCAAGGATCCCAGCAAAATAAGAGAAAAGGGAATTTTTCTAGGAATCACCAGGGCAATAACCGAAACCAGCACCGGAGAACAGCTGGTAATGCAGAGTCTACTGTGCAAAACTGCCCTACATGCGGGAAGAGACATTCTGGGCAATGCAGATTTGGGCCACTTGTTTGCTACGAATGTGGAAAGGAAGGCCATTACGCCAGGAACTGTCCAAATAGGCAGGGTGGACAAGGCACTTCCCAACCGCACCAGACACGCCCACAAGCTCATTCCCTTCAAGCCAGAGTGGAAGAGTCACCAGTGAGGCCGCAATGCCAGGAGCGTATGCAACGTGCTGATGCTCGTGTGATGGCCTACAGCAAGGAAGATGCAGAGGCAGGAACATCAAACGTGGTGACAGGTCAGCTTCCTATTGCTAGTCATGTAGCCTCTGTACTATTCGATTCCGGTGCTACGCATTCATTTGTTTCCTATGCATTTGCTGACAAGATAGGACTTCCTAAGGATAATATGGGAAGGGTATTTAAGACAGCCTTACCTTCTGGGGAAGTATTATTGTCCAGTTACTGGTTACCCTATGTACCAGTATATGTGGCAAATAGGGAACTATATGCTGAGTTAATCGTAATGAAGATCACGGATTACGATGTGATTTTAGGCATGGATTTCCTAGGGAAATACCGAGCTACGATCAACGGCCGAAATCGAAAGATAGTATTCCAACCCGAGAAAGAAGAGAGTTTCGAGTATGTTGATACTTCTCGAAAACCCGGGAAGATGATCATCAGTTCGCTGAGAGTAAGCAAGCTGATAGCCAGTGGTTGCATGGGATATCTGGCGTATGTGGTGGATACTGCAGAGGAACAGAAGCTTCAAGCTGAAGATGTTCCTGTGGTTAATGAGTTTCTTGACGTATTTCCAGAAGAGTTACCAGGGATACCTCCAGAGAGAGAAATCTCGTTTGAAATTGAGTTGATGCCTGGAACAGCACCTATTTCCAAAGCACCATACCGCATGGCTCCAGTGGAGTTGAAGGAGCTGCAGGTACAATTAAAGGAGCTTTTGGATAAAGGATTCATCAGGCCGAGTTTTTCTCCATGGGGTGCACCTGTGTTATTCGTCAAGAAAAAGGATGGAACTTTCCGACTGTGCATTGATTACCGGGAGTTGAATAAGGTTACGATCAAAAATAGGTATCCGTTACCTAGAATTGATGACCTATTCGACCAGTTAAAAGGCGCAGCGATATTTTCCAAGATCGACTTACGATCAGGATATCACCAGCTGAGAATCAAAGAGAGTGATATTCCTAAGACGGCATTTAGGACTCGTTATGGTCACTACGAGTTTCTTGTGATGCCATTCGGATTGACAAATGCGCCGGCGGCATTCATGGACTTGATGAACAGAATTTTTAAAGAGTATTTGGATAAGTTTGTCATTGTATTCATTGATGACATTCTTATATACTCGAAGACTCAGGAGGAGCACAAAGAGCATTTGAGGATCGTGTTGAATACGATAAGGAAGCATCAACTGTATGCCAAATTCTCAAAATGTGAGTTTTGGCTGGACAGAGTACATTTCCTCGGACATGTTGTATCCCAGGAAGGTATTGCTGTAGATCCGACAAAGGTAGAGGCAATTAACCAGTGGCCTGCACCCAAGAGTGTGACTGAAATACGCAGTTTCTTGGGATTGGCTGGTTATTATCGACGATTTGTAGATGGATTCGCGCGACTAGCTGCACCTCTTACTGCTCTTACACGCAAGGAAAGGAAGTATGAGTGGACTATGGAATGCGAAAGAAGCTTCCAGGAGTTAAAGAGGCGACTGACAAGCGCACCAATCCTTACGCTTCCCACTGAAGGGGAGAAGTTCGTGATCTACAGTGATGCATCAAAAATAGGATTGGGAGCAGTCCTGATGCAAGACGGCAAGGTGATTGCCTATGCTTCCCGTCAATTAAAGGATCGTGAAAGGAATTACCCTACGCATGACCTTGAACTTGCTGCAGTAGTGTTCGCACTTAAAATTTGGCGACACTATCTCTATGGAGCTCAATGTCAGATTTTCACTGATCACCAAAGCTTGAAGTATTTCTTCACGCAAAAAGAGCTCAATATGCGACAGAGATGATGGTTGGAACTGGTGAAGGATTATGATTATGAAATCCTATACCACCCAGGAAAGGCCAACCGTGTAGCGGATGCTTTAAGTAGAAAGTCTACTATATCGCACCAGCTACCAATAAAAAGGCTTCCGAAGCCATTGCAGCAAGAGATTAATTCTTTGAACTTGGAGTTGATATCTGGAAGATTAGCTGCACTCCAAGTGGAATCATCGCTATTTGAGGATATAAAGGAAGCTCAGAGGCGAGATCCAACAATGGCAAGTGCTCAAGAAGGAATTTCCAAGGATGGAATAATCCTTTATCAAGGAAGGATAAATGTTCCAGCTGATGAGGAACTTAGAAGACGGATCATGTCAGAAGCCCATGAGACACCCTATTCGGTTCATCCCGGAGCTAGCAAGATGTATCAGGACTTGAAGTTACAGTTCTGGTGGAAAGGGATGAAGAATGATATAGCTAAATTCGTGAGCAGATGCATGACCTGTCAGAGAATCAAAGCGGAACATAAACATCTAGCAGGAAGATTGGAACCGCTGGAGATTCCTGAATGGAAATGGGAACACATTACGATGGATTTTGTAGTGGGACTCCCAAAAAACCCGAGAAGGTTATGATGCCATTTGGGTTATTGTGGATAGACTGACTAAGACGGCACGGTTTATAGCTGTCAAGATGACTTTTTCGCTGGAAAAGTTTGCTCAGCTGTACATAGCTCATGTCGTCCGATTACATGGAGTACCAAAATCCATTGTATCAGATCGAGATGCACGGTTCACTTCGAATTTCTGGAAGTGTGTGCAAGAGGCCATGGGTACTGAATTGAGACTCAGTACGGCTTTTCATCCGCAAACAGACGGTCAGTCAGAGCGGACAATTCAGACGTTAGAGGACATGCTTCGAGCTTGCGTTATGGATTTTACGGGAAATTGGAACGAGAAGCTACCATTGATTGAATTCTCGTACAATAATAGTTACCAAGCTTCGATAGGCATGGCACCTTACGAGGCTTTATATGGACGGAAGTGCAGATCACCATTACATTGGTACGATTTGCGAGAAAAGCAGTTGCATAAGACGGACTTCATAAAAGAGACTTCCGATGCAGTTGCTAGAATTCAGCGTCAAATGAAAATTGCGCAAAGCCGACAAAAGAGTTATGCGGACAAGAGGCGGAGATCCTTGGAGTTTGACGAAGGAGACTTCGTGTTTCTCAAGGTATCGCCCATGAAGGGGATTATGCGGTTCGGTAAGAAGGGGAAACTGAGTCCAAGATATATTAGGCCCTATGAAATTATCGAACGCATTGGAAAGGTCGCTTACAGATTAGCGCTACCCCCAGAATTATCGGCAGTGCACAATGTATTTCATGTGTCGATGCTGAGAAAATATATACCAGATCCGTCCCATGTTTTGAAGCATGAGCCCATTCAAATCCACGAGGATTTGACATATGAGGAACAACCTATTCGAGTACTAACTCGTGAAGAGAAAGTACTAAGGAATAAGAAAATCCCACTAGTGAAGATTTTGTGGAAAAATCACAACATTGAAGAAGCTACGCGGGAACGAGAAGACAAGATGAGGAGTTTATAACCCCATTTGTTCTAATTTTCGAGGACGAAAATTTTATAAGGAGGGGTGAATGTGACAACCGGGAAATTCAGGCAGTTCTCGGATGAAAAATGTACAATTGTATGTATATAACAATTTGTACTATTTAAAGAGTGAAATAAATGTATTTATATTGTTTAGAATATATGAAAATGTTCTAACAATACTGACGAGTAAGAATTCAGTGTTGGAAAAATTCACTGAGTTGAAACGGGTGAAACGGTGCCAAAATCGGCATTGAAAACCCTAACCAGAGCAATAAAAGACGGTAAACTTCCGGGATTGATTTTGATCAAACGGAAGCAAATTAAATTGATCCGACTGCACAGGAGACCTCAGGAACACGCCGGGACGATTTCAGGAAAATTTCGGCTCGAACCGGCATCGGTCAAAAAGTAGTCGAATTAATGTGAATAGTGAAAGTCAAAGTCAACTTTCACTTTTGCATTTATGACATCATAAATCAAGTTTATTAAATAGAAAGAAATAAGGTGGTTGGTAGAATGAATGGCCATGATTTAATCACCTTTTGATCTAAAGGCCAAGATTTGGCCAAAAATTTCCATTTTTAATTTTTGAAAAATGGGGAAAGAAATGGTGTGAAAGGTGTCAAATTTTGATTGGTTTAGAGCCAAATTAATTGGCTTTCTTCCATGCATAAGTCGGCAACTTTGGGAATGAAATGGCCGAGACACTTTTTCAAAGCAAAACTAAGACAAAAATTTTCTAAGCTTTCTTCCATGGTGTCTACGTGAGCCACCCAAGGAGAACCAAGATTTTCTTCAATTTTTCTTCACAAAAAAGAGTGGCAAAGTGTTCATTGAAGACAAAGGAAGCAATTGACTAAGGTAACTTCCCTTGCACTTGAATTTTTCATGGTTTTTCTTCACAAAATCCGTGGGTGAATAGTGATAGAAAGATGGAAAATTTTTGGTTGTTTTCCATTGAATTGATGTTGGGTTTTGTTAAGGATGAAATAAGGAAGAAAACCATGCAAATTGTGTAAAGAAAAACTGAAATTTGGTTGGTTTTTCAAGGGAAAATCCGTGGGTTACCTTAGGTAACCAATGAGAAAAGTGTGTGGTTAATTGGTAATATGCTTTCCAAGTTTAAATTTGTGAAGAACAAAGCTTGTATTTCATTGTGGAAAGTTTGAAAAAAATTTCTTGTGTGAATTCCATTAAATGGCCGTGGGGTTGTTAATGGTTTGGAAGAAAATTTTTGCATGTTTTATGTGGTAATTGGTTGATTGGAATTATGCATTTTAATATGCAAATGATGGAATTGTGATTGAAAGAATGAAAACAAAAATGTGTGCATGTTTTCAATTCAATGGCCGTGGGTTTTAAGTGTTTAAAAAAACCCTAAGAATTTGGTTGAAAAGTACAAGGAAATGGGCTTGAAAATGTGTTGAAAACGTGACATTTGAATGGCCTAAAATGTGGTGAAAGTTTGACAAAATTTGGTTCGGTTTGGTTGTGAAAACCGAAACCAAATTAAGGGTAAAAATGTGAAAAAATTTTGTAATGTGGGTGATAATGTGAAATTTGAAATTTGTGGGCTTTTATGTAAAAGTTTGGAAAACTTTTACATAAAATAGGCTTGTGGTATAGTACGTGGCAGGTACATACGGTTCGAGGCGTACCTAACGCCGGAAGCCTTAAATTTACGCCGAAATGCTGCCGAAATTTCAAAAAAACGGCATTCGGGGTAAAATAGGAATTTAAAATAAAAGTTAGGGCCGGGAGGGAAACCCGAGTCCCTAACGGAAAAGTGAATAAGGAAAATTTAAGGGGTGGGTCATGAATAGTAACCCGTCCCCTTGAAAATGAAAAACGTGAATGAGATTGAAAAACCGACCCCGAGGGGGGGCGTTTTTGGAAATGAAATAAAGGTCCGAGTCGGGAACGGAAAACCCGAGCCTCGGAGATCTAGGTCGGGAAAGTCTAGATGAACGTTTTAAATACTAGTGAAACGTCCATTTGAGACTCCGAAACGATAGAAAATCGCTAAACCGACGTAAGGGTCGGAATAGTGCTTCCCAAGGGCCGGGATAGCAAAAAGTGGAAATAAAATAAAAACGAACCCGGTAATGATTAGAAAAAAAATCAGAAAAGTTCCTGAGAGCCAAAAATGCAGTCTGGATCAATAAAATTCCGTCAGGGGCAAAACTGTAATTTTGCCAAAATATTGGGGCAAAATCGTAATTTTACAAAAGTTGGGGGAAAACGGTGAAAATAATAAATAAAACCTAAAAAGTTATAAATAGGTTTTATTTAAGCTTTTTAATGAAAAATAAAAGCTATAAATGGGAAAGAAATTAACAGACATAGTTTTGTCTGTAGGATCCCAAAATCGGCCTACAAGGAAGGTGATTCAGGATCCAAGAGAGAGAAAGGGAACAGTCTGATAAGGTAAGTTCAGACATTTACCTGTCTGCAACATATAGCAATATTGTGCTAACTTTAATGTACTAACTATAAGTTAGGTACATATGTGCTACGGGCACTATGATAGAATAGAGAGGGAGACGAAATGTGCTACGGGCACTATAAGAATGGGACACATGGTTAATTGTGCTTCGGGCACTAGAGCGAGGTTAATAAAACTCACTCACCTAAAATTAAAATGTGAACCATTCCTAACCACGGGACAATGTGAAGTCACCGGGTTAGAATGTTAAAAAGTCGGTAATGAAACCACTTTCTGGCGTACCAGCCTTCCGTACAGGGAGGTACTATTTTGCCTTTGGGGCTATGAGATAAGGCTGTGGAGGTCAGCACTAATGTACCGCTCCCAGTCATGTAAAATTTTTGCCTTCGAGGCTATGAGATTAAGGCTGTGGAGGTCAGCACTAATGTACCGCTCCCAGTCATGCACACTTAAATGGTACTGCCAACTTGAGCTCAAAACCAGAACGTAATCAAAGATAATGACCTAAAACTGAAACTGTGCCATAATTGAGCATAAGACAGTTTAGTGAGAACACTAACATCGCGGTAGATGTACTAGTGTGAGACAGTGTTGTGGTCAAACTTACTATTCACCATGAATAGTGGTCAAAGTTACTATTCACGTATGAATAGTGGTCAAAGATACTATTCACGATGAATAGTATTATTCATAGAAATTTTATTTCTTGCATGTTTGAACTTACTGAGCCTGTAGCTCACCATTTTTGCTAATGTTGCAGGTAAGCGACCAGTTCAGTAGCTTAATTGACTGGATGCGGACCGGATGGCGCGTGTCAAATGGGATAACTGGGCGAGGGATATGGTACTGTCAGAGTCTTGCCGCTGAGCGTTAAAGTGAAGGAAAAAAAAAAAAAGGGGGAAACAGTTCTTTTGTAATTATATATATTTTACAAAAGCACTGTATTATTTATATTACTTTGTACCTATCAACAAAGTAAATAGTGGAAAAAGATTTTATATGATGTTTAAAGAAAAAAATTTTTTTTTCCCAAAAACGTCATGATTTAAAAAGAGGAGAGAGATAAGCCGGCGGCCCATGAGAGTACAATCTATCGCAGTTAGCGATAAAGCTCAACTGTAATAGTATTGTACGATATCCATCAAGGGGCGGGCCGCCACACCACTTTTCCATCCTTAATACGTTTATAAACACAAGGTTCATCAACGTTCTACTCAAAACCAAATGTCTTGATCGCTTGATCAAACCTCTAGTTCCATGAGCGGGATGCTAGCTTTAATCCATAAATAGATCTAAGCAACTTACAGACTTTCCTTTCTTGGCCTTTCGCTACAAACCCTTGGAGCTGTATCATGTAGATACATTCTTCAAGATGGCCATTCAAGAATGCCGTATTGACATCCATTTGCCAGATCTCGTAATCGAGAGCCACAGCAACGGACAGAAGAATACGGATAGACTTCAGCATAGCAACAGGCGAAAAGGTTTCATCATAATCGATTCTAGCCTTTTGCGTGTACCCTTTTACAACCAGTCTAGCTTTGAAAGTTTCCGCTCTCCCTTCCGCATCCCTCTTTCTTTTGTAGACTCATTTGCATCCAATAGGTTTTATCTCATCTGGCAAATCTACAAGTTCCCAAACAGAGTTGGATTTCATAGAATCCATCTCATTATTCATAGCCTGTTTCCAAGATTTAGAATCAACATCATTTGTAGCTTCATCATAAGTGACCGGATCATCCTCATGCTTATGAGCCTCGGCCTGGTATACCTCAGCATCATACATGAAGAAATTAGGTTTCTTCGAAACCCTCCCACTACGACAAGGCACACTAAATTATTGATCATCTGCAGGTCTTTCACCGGAACTCGAACTTGCATCCAAGACCGAAACCTGTGGAGCAGTTCTTTCACCAGATAACTCCTTTAGCACCACTTTGCTTCAACACTTAAAGTCATTCATGTGACTTTCCACTAAGAATGTCGTATGGGTTGAAACAATGACCTTTTGTTCCTTCGGGTTATAGAACAGACCTCCCTCAGTTCCCTTTGGATACCCTACAAACATGCATAATTTTGATCTTGGTTCCAACTTCTTCGCATCCTCATCCAGTACATGTGCCGGGTAGCCCCATATTCTCATATGTCCAAGGGAGGGCTTCCTGCCACGCCATAATTCATACAGAGTCTTAGGAATTGACTTGCTTGGAACCTGGTTCAGAATATAGCACGCCGTTTGTAAAGCATATCCCCAAAATGATAACGGCAGCATTGAATAACTCATCATGGACCGTACCATATCCAACAAGGTCTTGTTTCTCTTTTCGGGTACACCATTCTGTTGTGGAGTACCAGATGCAGTCAATTAGGATAATATCCCATTCTTAACAAGATGTCCTAGAAATTCATCAGAGAGGTATTCACCACCTCGATCAGATCGAAGTGTTTTTATGGATTTATCCAATTGCTTTTCCATTTCCGCGCGATACTCTTTGAACTTTTCAAAGGTTTCGCTCTTGTAGTGCATCAGATACACATATCCATACCTTGAGTAATCGTTTATAAAGGAGACATAATACTCAAACCCTCCTCATGCTGTGACGTTCATGGGGCCACATACATCAGTGTGCACAATTTCTAAGAGTTTCGGAGCCCTAGTACCCTTAGTTCTAAAAGACCTCTTAGTCATCTTACCCTCAAGACAAGACTTACATTTAGGAAGACGTACCTCCTCCAGAGATTCTAGAGGATCGTCTTTCACCAACCTTTGAATCCTATCCTGATTAATATGACCAAGTCTTAAATGCTAAATATACGCCTTGTTAGAGTGAGAAACTTTCAACCTTTTAGAGTTATCTATTAATTCGGTGTCAAGCAGTGAGTACATTTTTAGTTTGATCAAATATAGGTTTCCATCCATCCATCCATCCAGAACAAATAAAAGATTTATTTCTACAAATATCAACACTTTTGCTAAAAGAAACTGAATAAAAATCCTTTATTAAACAAGCTACCGATATAAGGTTCCTCCTAAAATTAGGAACATAAAAACAGTCTTTCAATAAAATAAACCTAAATTCATCAAAGTAAAGGTAAATATCTCCCATTGCCTCGGCCACCACCAAGCTACCGTCTCCAGTCTGCAACGAGAGGCTCCTATCATGTAGGCTTCTCGTTTCCATGAACCTTTGCATAGAAACACAAACATGATTAGTGGCACCCGAATCAATAACCCAAGTGTCTTTCAATTCTTCTACTAAACACGCTTCCAAATAGTGAAGTTCCTTACCTTCCTTACCTTTAGTGGCTAGGAATTCCCGGCAAGCCTTCTTGAAGTGACCTACCTTCCCACAGCGGAAGCACTTGGACTTTTTAGGGTCCCTGGGCTTCTTGTTCTTCTTCTTCTTCTTCCCATCCGAGATAGGAGGATTAGAAGAACTAGAAGCCGCTTGTTTCTGATTTGGCCTCTTCCTCTTCCGTGAGGGTTTGGAAGATTCTGCCAAATTGGCCTCTCCTTTGAGTTGGACAGCATCCCCATCCCTGATCATCTGCTCATAAGCTTGGAGTTGCTTTATGAGCTCGGTTTGTCCTAACTCCCTTGTCACCAGATTGTATGCAGCCTTAAACCCCACAAAATCTTTAGACAGAGTTTTGAACACCATCTCGATCTGGGTGTTATAGTCCAATTCAGCACCGTTCTCGGTAGCCTCAGCAAAGAATCCCATTAGAGTGATCATGTGTGTGACAACCGGGAAATTCAGGCAGTTCTCGGATGAAAAATGTACAATTGTATGTATATAACAATTTGTACTATTTAAAGAGTGAAATAAATGTATTTATATTGATTAGAATATGTGAAAATGTTCTAACAATACTGACGAGTAAGAATTCAGTGTTGGAAAAATTCACTGAGTTGAAACGGGTGAAACGGTGCTAAAATCGGCATTGAAAACCCTAACCGGAGCAATAAAAGACGGTAAACTTCCGGGATTGATTTTGATCAAACGGAAGCAGATTAAATTGATCCGACTGCACAGGAGACCTCAGGAACACGCCGGGACGATTTCGGGAAAATTTCGGCTCGAACCGGCATCGGTCAAAAAGTAGTCGAATTAATGTGAATAGTGAAAGTCAAAGTCAACTTTCACTTTTGTAATTATGACATCATAAATCTAGATTAATAAATGAAAGAAAATGGTGGTTGGTGGAATGAATGGCCATAATTCATTTAACTTTTGATCTAAAGGCCAAGATTTGGCCAAAAATTTCCATTTTTAATTTTTGAAAAATGGAGAAAGAAATGGTGTGAAAGGTGTCAAATTTTGATTGGTTTAGAGCCAAATTAATTGGCTTTCTTCCATGCATAAGCCGGCAAAAATTTTGGAATGAAATGGCCGAAGCTTTCAAAAGCCAAAACCAAAGAAAATTTGTTAAGTTTTTTCTCTTGGTGGGTACGTGAGCAACCAAAGAGGAACCACTTGATTTCTTCAATTTTTCTTCACAAAAAGTGTGTCAAAACACTCATTGAAGACAATGGAAGCATTTGACTAAGGTAACTTCCCTTGCACTTGAATTTTTCATGGTTTTTCTTCACAAAATCCGTGGGTGAATAGTGATAGAAATGTGACAACCGGGAAATTCAGGCAATTCTCGGACGAAAATGTACAATTGTATGTATATAACAATTTGTACTATTTAAAGAGTGAAATAAATGTATTTATATTGTTCAGAATATATGAAAATGTTCTAACAATACTGACGAGTAAGAATTCAGTGTTGGAAAAATTCACTGAGTTGAAACGGGTGAAACGGTGCTAAAATCGGCATTGAAAACCCTAACCGGAGCAATAAAAGACGGTAAACTTCCGGGATTGATTTTGATCAAACGGAAGCAGATTAAATTGATCCGACTGCACAGGAGACCTCAGGAACACGCCGGGACGATTTCAGGAAAATTTCGGCTCGAACCGGCATCGGTCAAAAAGTAGTCGAATTAATGTGAATAGTGAAAGTCAAAGTCAACTTCACTTTTGCATTTATGACATCATAAATCAAGTTTATTAAATGGAATAAATAAGGTGGTTGGTGGCATTAATGGCTAGGATTTAATCACCTTTTGATCTAAAGGCCAAGATTTGGCCAAAATTAACCCTTTTTAATTTTTGAAAATTATGGAAAGTAATGGCTTGAAAGGTGCCTAAATCCCATTGGCTAATGACCAAATTAATTGGTCTTTTAGTGGCATAAGTCGGCCACTTTTGGAGTGAAAGGCCGAAACCATTTTCATGCAAAACCAAAGAACAAAATTTTTCTAAGTTTTCTTCCATGGCATGTACGTGAGCCACCCAAGGGAAACCAAGTTTTCTCTTCAAATTTTCTTCACAAAAAGTGTGTCAAAACACTCCTTGAAGACAAAGGAAGCAATTGATTAAGGTATCTTCCCTTGCACTTGAAATTTTCATGGTTTTTTTTCAATAAAATCCGTGGGTGAATAGTGATTGGAAGATGGAAAATTTTTGGTTGTTTTCCATTGAATTGATGTTGGGTTTTGTTAAGGATGTATTAAGGAAGAAAACCATGCAAATTCATTAAAGAAAAACCAAATTTTGGTTGGTTTTTCAAGAGGAAATCCGTGGGTTACCTTAGGTAACCAATGAGAAAACTTTGTGGTTAATTGTTAATATGCTTTCTAAGTTTAATTTGGTGAAGAATAAAGCTTGTATTTCATTGTGGAAAGTTGAAAAAAAAATTTTGGTGTGAATTCCATTAAATGGCCGTGGGGTTGTCAATGGTTTGGAAGAAAATTTTGCTTGGTTTTATGTGGTATTTGGTTGATTGGAATTATGCATTTTAATATGCAAATGATGAAATTAAAATGGAAAGCATGAAAGAAAAATGTTGAGCATGATTTTCATTAATAAGGCCGTGGGTTATAAGTGCATAAAACCCTAAGAATTTGGTTGAAAATGCCAAGAAAATGGGCTTGAAAATGTGTTAAAAACACGACATTGAATGGCCTAAAATGTGGTGAAAGTTTGACAAAATTTGGTTCGGTTTGGTTGTGAAAACCGAAACCAAATTAAGGGTAAAAATGTGAAAAAATTTTGTAATGTGGGTGATAATGTGAAATTTGAAATTTGTGGGCTTTTATGTAAAAGTTTGGAAAACTTTTACATAAAATAGGCTTGTGGTATAGTACGTGGCAGGTACATTCGGTTCGAGGCGTACCTAACGCCGGAAGCCTTAAAATTACGCCGAAATGCTGCCGAAATTTCAAAAACGGCATTCGGGGTAAAATAGGAATTTAAATTAAAAGTTAGGGCCGGGACGGAAACCCGAGTCCCTAACGGAAAAGTGAATAAGGAAAATTTAAGGTGTGGGTCGTGAATAGTAACCCGTCCCCTTAAAAATGAAAAACGCGTGTGAGATTGAAAAACCGACCCCGAGGGGGGGGCATTTTTGGAAATGAAATAAAGGTCCGAGTCGGGAACGGAAAACCCGAGCCTCGGAGACCTAGGTCGGGAAAGTCTAGATGAACGTTTTAAATACTAGTGAAACGTCCATTTGAGACTCCGAAACGATAGAAAATCGCTAAACCGATGTGAGGGTCGGAATAGTGCTTCCCGAGGGCCGGGAAAACAAAAAGTGGAAATAAAATAGAAACGAACCCGGTAATGATTAGAAAAGAGTCAGAAAAGTTCCTGAGAGCCAAAAATGCAGTCTGGATCGATAAAATTCCGTCAGGGGCAAAACTGCAATTTTGCCAAAATATTGGGGTAAAATCGTAATTTTGCAAAAGTTGGGGAAAATGGTGAAAATAATAAATAAAACCTAAAAAGTTATAAATTGGTTTTATTTAAGCTTTTTAATGAAAAATAAAAGCTATAAATGGGAAAGAAATTAACAGACATAGTTTTGTCTGTAGGATCCCAAAATCGGCCTACAAGGAAGGCCATTCAAGATCCAAGAGAGAGAAAGGGAACAGTCTGATAAGGTAAGTTCAGACATTTACCTGTCTGCAACATATAGCAAGATTGTGCTAACTTTAATGTACTAACTATAAGTTAGGTACTTATGTGCTATGGGCACTATGATAGAATAGAGAGAGAGACGAAATGTGCTACGGGCACTATAAGAATGGGACACATGGTTAATTGTGCTTCGGGCACTAGAGCGAGGTTAATAAAACTCACTCACCTAAAATTAAAATGTGAACCATTCCTAACCACGGGGCAATGTGAAGTCACCGGGTTAGAAGTGTAAAAAGTCGGCAATGAAACCACTTTCTGGCGTACCAGCCTTCCGTACAGGGAGGTACTATTTTTGCCTTCGGGGCTATTAGACTAAGGCTGTGGAGGTCAGCACTGATGTACCGCTCCCAGTCATATAAAATTTTGCCTTCGGGGCTATGAGATTAAGGCTGTGGAGGTCAGCACTAATGTACCGCTCCCAGTCATGCACACTTAAATGGTACTGCCAACTTGAGCTCAAAACCAGAACGTAATAAAAGATAATGACCTAAAACTGAAACTGTGCCATAATTGAGCATAAGACAGTTTAGTGAGAGCACTAACATCGCGGTAGATGTACTAGTGTGAGACAGTGTTGTGGTCAAACTTACTATTCACGTATGAATAGTGGTCAAAGTTACTATTTACATATGAATAGTAGTCAACGGTACTATTCACGATGAATAGTACTATTCATAGAAATTTTATTTCTTGCATGTTTGAACTTACTGAGCCTGTAGCTCACCATTTTTGCTAATGTTGCAGGTAAGCGACCAGCTCAGTAGCTTATTTGACTGGATGCGGACGGGATGGCGCGTGTCAAATGGGATAACTGGGCGAGGGATATGGTACTGCCAGAGTCTTCCCGCTGAGCGTTAAAGTGAAGGAAAAAAAAAAAAAGGGGGAAACAGTTCTTTTGTAATTATATATATTTTACAAAAGCACTGTATTATTTATATTACTTTGTACCTATCAACAAAGTAAATAGTGGAAAAAGATTTTATATGATGTTTAAAGAAAAAAAAAATTTTTCCGAAAAACGTCATGATTTAAAAAGAGGAGAGAGATAAGCCGGCGACCCATGAGAGTACAATCTATCGCAGTTAGCGATAAAGCTCAACTGTAATAGTATTGTATGATCTCCACAAGGGGCGGGCCGCCACAGTTGGTATCAGAGCAAGGTCTGAGATTGGTTTAGTTTATAATACCAACTGCTGCCACAGTTGGTATATCAGAGCAAGGTTTGCGACTGATTTGGTTTTGAATACCAATGGCTGTCACAGTTGGTATATCAGAGCAGTGTGACCATATCCCGATTTGACACTTTGCGCATCCTGTACCGCTATCCAAGTAAGTAGTTTACTTAAGTTCAGTTAATTATTTTCTTATACGAAAATAATTATCTTATAGGTAGCAAGATGACTAGACCTCCATATGTGAGACCACCGCTACCACGACCGAGAGGAGTATTACGGGTATGGACGAGACCTATTGTGAGGCCGCCCATTTCCCAAAGGCCGGTAGTTAGACCCCCGGTACCCGAGAGACCTCCGGTACCAGTGCCGGTATCAGCACCAGTGCCAGCGCCAGTAGATATAGTACAGCCACGACCGATAGTTCATCCACCGGTAGTAGTGGACATTCCAGTTGTTGGTGGACGCCAACATATTGGGGTGAGAGTGTCGGCACGGGCAGTACAGGCTTTTCGGGCCAGCAGTCCTCCTATGTTCGACGGTGGACGACAGTCGATGGAGACCAAGGACTGGCTCCATGCCGTTGAAAGGATCATGGTGATATGTGACATTGATCGAGATATGTGGATCCAGTTGGCAGTCAGTATGTTTCAGGGAGACGCTCGAGTGTTCTGGCAATATTGCGACCAGGAGATTTTATTGGGATTCAGTTGGGCTGAGTTCTGTCAGCGGTTGGCTGATCAGTTTCAACCTAGGGATCCAGCACCTGCTCCAGCACCTCCAGAGAGACGAGAGGCTGATGCACCTGCGTACCCTGGATTCGATGAGGTCAGGGATTACATTCTCCAGACCGAGAGGATGGTCATGCTGTCTGGTGAGACAGTGATGTCTTACGCAGCACGGTTTGAGGAGACCATTCGTAGGAGATGTCCGTTGCCTAACCTCACGGAAGCAAACTGCTGTGAGCTGTTTTGGAAAGGCTTATCCTTGGAGCTGAGACCGAGGGTGATCAAGCCGTTTCCTCCGACGCTCCAAGAGTTCGTGGTAACGATCAGGGCGATCGAGAGAGAGATTCTGATCGAGCATCTGACGCAGAGTCGACGAGAGACGCTGGATCAAGATGAGATGTTTGCACGCATATTCGGGCCGAGAAGAATGATGAATGATCATGAGGCCGGACCGTCTAGACCACGAGGTGATGACTCAGGACAGGGAACATTACCTAGGGGTGGTGACGACTCAGATGATACCAATGACGATGAGGATCCAGAAGAATATCCTCTAGTCCCAGATGTAGGAAACGAGTGACCAGTAGATGTGTACATGTACATAAGTAGCTTAGAGAGAAAAGCTCTTTTGTATAGACTTGTGGCCATTTTGTATAAACGGCCGATGTATATATGACTGGTGATGCCTATGTATGACATATAAATGTTTTGCTATGAATGAAATACCAAAATGATTATATGTTGTACGATGATGTGTTACGATGATGTGGCTTTACAGTACCCTAAATTTCGTAAATTGATATGATTTTACGAATGCGGTTATGGAAAAGCTAACGGTGAATTATTGTGCCATAATAGGACAATAGCCAAGATGGTGGATTTGAGAAATCGACCAGAGGGACGAGAGCGACGTCCTGATATTATGGAGAGACTGGATCAGATACAAGCTTTGTTAGAAGCTCAGATGCAAGAAAATGCGAATCTGAGGCGACGGGTAGAAGAGCTAGAACAGAGACAAGGCTCTGAGGGTACCCAAGTAGAACAACAAGCTGAGGTTGATCCGGTTATTCCTCCAGCTGCAGTACATGAGAGAGCTCCTGAACCACAACCAGTATTGAATTTGGAACCCCTCTATGAAAGATTCAGGCGTATGAGGCCGCCAGAATTTGAAGGGTCTACAAATCCCTTAGAGGCTGAAGACTGGTTGTCATCATTACAAGTGATCATGGAGTTCATGAACCTAACCGACCGGGAGAAGGTTGCATGTGCGTCTTTTGTGCTGAGAAAAGATGCTCGGTTTTGGTGGGACACTGTACGAATGAGAAGAGACGTGTCTACCATGAGTTGGGCAGAATTTCTGGAAGAATTTAACCAGAAATATTACGACCCTGCATCTCTGAGACAGCAACAGAAAGAATTCTCAGAGTTGACACAAGGGAACATGTCGGTAAGCGAAGTCTGCCGAAAGTTCGATCAGCTATCCCGTTTGTGCCCTTATGTGGTCCCTACTGAGAGGGAAAAGATACAGAAAATGATCGGGATGTTCAGACCAGAAATTGCTGCGTTAGTAGACACTGGACTAGTACCACCTACTTCTGTAGCAGACTGTGTGAGTCGGGCCATTAGAGCTGAGTTTCATGTAGCCCGACAGAAAGAGGAAAGAGAGAAACACTGGGAGGCTAAAAAGAAGGAGAGGGCTTTGGCGAAGTCTACGCAAGTTGGTCAATCCAGCAAGCCTAGTCAGAATGCGAAACCAAGCCAGGGCAACAATCAAGGATCCCAGCAAAATAAGAGAAAAGGGAATTTTTCTGGGAATCGCCAGGGAAATAATCGAAACCAGCAGCAGAGAATAGCTGGTAATGCAGAGTCTAATGTGCAAAACTGCCCTACATGCGGGAAGAGACATTCTGGGCAATGCAGATTTGGGCCACTTGTTTGCTACGAATGTGGAAAAGAAGGCCATTACGCCAGGAACTGTCCAAATAGGCAGGGTGGACAAGGCACTTCCCAACCGCACCAGACACACCCACAAGCTCATTCCCTTCAAGCCAGAGTGGAAGAGTCACCAGTGAGGCCGCAACGCCAGGAGCGTATGCAACGTGCTGATGCTCGTGTGATGGCCTACAGCAAGGAAGACGCAGAGGCAGGAACATCAAACGTGGTGACAGGTCAACTTCCTGTCGCTAGTCATGTAGCCTCTGTACTATTCGATTCCGGTGCTACGCATTCATTTGTTTCCTATGCATTTGCTGACAAGATAGGACTTCCTAAGGATAATATGGGAATGGTATTTAAGACAGCCTTACCTTCTGGGGAAGTATTGTTGTCCAATTACTGGCTACCTTATGTACCAGTATATGTGGCAAATAGGGAACTATATGCTGAGTTGATCGTAATGGAGATCATGGATTACGATGTGATTTTAGGCATGGATTTCCTAGGGAAATACCAAGCTACGATCGACTGCCAAAATCGAAAGATAGTCTTCCAACCCGAGGAAGAAGAGAGTTTCGAGTATGTTGATACTTCTCGAAGACCCGGGAAGATGATGATCAGTTCGCTGAGAGCAAGCAAGCTGATAGCCAGTGGTTGCATGGGATATCTGGCGTATGTGGTGGATACTGCAGAGGAACAGAAGCTTCAAGCTGAAGAGGTTCCTGTGGTTAATGAGTTTCTTGACGTGTTTCCAGGAGAGTTACCAGGGATACCGCCAGAGAGAGAAATCTCGTTTGAAATTGAGTTGATGCCTGGAACAGCACCTATTTCCAAAGCGCCATACCGTATGGCTCTAGTGGAGTTAAAGGAGCTGCAGGTACAATTAAAGGAGCTTTTGGATAAGGGATTTATCAGGCCAAGTTTTTCTCCATGGGGTGCACCTGTGTTATTCGTCAAGAAAAAGGATGGAACATTCCGACTGTGCATTGATTACCGGGAGTTGAATAAGGTTACGATCAAAAATAGGTATCCGTTACCTAGAATTGATGATCTATTCGACCAGTTAAAAGGCGCAGCGGTATTTTCCAAAATCGACTTACGGTCAGGATATCACCAGCTGAGAATCAAAGAGAGTGATATTCCTAAGACGGCGTTTAGGACTCGTTATGGTCATTACGAGTTCCTTGTGATGCCATTTGGATTGACAAATGCGCCAGCAGCGTTCATGGATTTGATGAACAGAATCTTTAAAGAGTATCTGGATAAGTTTGTCATTGTATTCATTGATGACATTCTTATATACTCGAAGACTCATGAGGAGCACAAGGAGCATCTGAGGATAGTGCTGAATACGATACGGAAGCATCAACTGTATGCCAAATTCTCAAAATGCGCATTTTGGCTGGACAGAGTACATTTCCTCGGACATGTTGTATCCTAGGAAGGTATTGCTGTAGATCCGACAAAGGTAGAGGCAATTAACCAGTGGCCTGCACCCAAGAGTGTGACTGAAATACGCAGTTTCTTGGGATTGGCTGGTTATTATCGGTGATTTGTAGAGGGATTTGCACGACTAGCTGCACCTCTTACTGCTCTTACACGCAAGGAAAGGAAGTACGAGTGGACTATGGAATGTGAAAGAAGCTTCCAGGAGTTAAAGAGGCGACTGACAAGCGCACCAATCCTTACACTTCCCACTGAAGGGGAGAAGTTCGTGATCTACAGTGATGCATTGAAAATAGGATTGGGAGCAGTCCTAATGCAAAATGGCAAGGTGATTGCCTATGCTTCCCGTCAATTAAAGGAGCATGAAAGGAATTATCCTACGCATGACCTTGAACTTGCTGCAGTAGTGTTCGCACTTAAAATTTGGCGACACTATCTCTATGGAGCTCAATGTCAGATTTTCACTGATCACCCAAGCTTGAAGTATTTCTTCACGCAAAAAGAGCTCAATATGCGGCAAAGACGATGGTTGGAACTGGTGAAGGATTATGATTGTGAAATCCTATACCATCCAGGGAAGGCCAACCGTGTAGCGGATGCCTTAAGTAGGAAGTCTACCATATCGCACCAGCTACCAATAAACAGGCTTCCGAAGCCATTGCAGCAAGAGATAAATTCTTTGAACTTGGAGTTGATATCTGAAAGATTAGCTGCACTCTAAGTGGAATCATCGCTATTTGAGGATATAAAGGAAGCTCAGAGGCGAGATCCAGCAATGGCAAGTTCTCAAGAAGGAATTTCCAAGGATGAAATGATCCTTTATCAAGGAAGGATAAATGTTCCAGCTGATGAAGAACTTAGAAGACGGATCATGTCAGAAGCTCATGAGACACCATATTCGGTTCATCCCAGAGCTAGCAAGATGTATCAGGACTTGAAGTTACAGTTCTAGTGGAAAGGGATGAAGAACGATATAGCGAAATTCGTGAGCAGATGCATGACCTGTCAGAAAATTAAAGCGGAACATAAACATCCAGCAGGAAGATTGGAACCACTGGAGATTCCTGAATGGAAATGGGAACACATTACGATGGATTTTGTAGTGGGACTCCCAAAAACCCGAGAAGGTTATGACACCATTTGGGTTATTGTGGACAGACTGACCAAGACGGCATGGTTCGTAGCTGTCAAGATGACTTTTTTGCTGGAAAGGTTTGCTTAGCTGTACATAACTCATGTCGTCAGACTACATGGAGTACTGAAATCCATTGTATCAGATCGAGATGCACGGTTCACTTCAAATTTCTGGAAATGTGTGCAAGAGGCCATGGGTACTGAATTGAGACTCAGTACGGCTTTTCATCCGCAAACAGACGGGCAGTCAGAGTGGACAATTCAGACGTTAGAGGACATGCTTCGAGCTTGCGTTATGGATTTTGCGGGAAATTGGAACGAGAAGTTACCATTGATTGAATTCTCGTACAATAATAGTTACCAAGCTTCGATAGGCATGGCACTTTACGAGGCTTTGTATGGACGGAAGTGAAAATCACCATTACATTGGTACGATTTGCGAGAAAAGCAGTTGCATAAGACGGATTTCATGCAAGAAACTTCCGATGCAGTTGCTAGAATTCAGTGTCAAATGAAAATTGCGCAAAGCCGACAAAAGAGCTACGCGGATAAAAGGCGAAGATCCTTGGAGTTTGATGAAGGAGACTTCGTGTTTCTCAAGGTATCGCCTATGAAGGGAATTATGCGTTTCGGTAAGAAGGGGAAACTGAGTCCAAGATACATTGGACCTTATGAAATTATCGAACGCATTGGAAAGGTCGCTTACAGATTAGCGCTACCCCCAGAATTGTCGGCAGTGCATAATGTATTTCATGTGTCGATGCTGAGAAAGTATATACCAGATCCGTCCCATGTGTTGAAGCATGAGCCTATTCAAATCCACGAGGATTTGACATATGAGGAACAGCCTATTCAAGTACTAGCTCGTGAAGAGAAAGTACTGAGGAATAAGGTAATCCCACTAGTGAAGATTTTGTGGAAAAATCACAATATTGAAGAAGCTACGTGGGAACGAGAAGATGAGATAAGGAAATTATACCCCCATTTGTTCTAATTTTCGAGGACGAAAATTTTATAAGGAGGGGTGAATGTGACAACCGGGAAATTCAGGCAATTCTCGGACGAAAATGTACAATTGTATGTATATAACAATTTGTACTATTTAAAGAGTGAAATAAATGTATTTATATTGTTCAGAATATATGAAAATGTTCTAACAATACTGACGAGTAAGAATTCAGTGTTGGAAAAATTCACTGAGTTGAAACGGGTGAAACGGTGCCAAAATCGGCATTGAAAACCCTAACCGGAGCAATAAAAGACGGTAAACTTCCGGGATTGATTTTGATCAAACGGAAGCAGATTAAATTGATCCGACTGCACAGGAGACCTCAGGAACACGCCGGGACGATTTCAGGAAAATTTCGGCTCGAACCGGCATCGGTCAAAAAGTAGTCGAATTAATGTGAATAGTGAAAGTCAAAGTCAACTTCACTTTTGCATTTATGACATCATAAATCAAGTTTATTAAATGGAATAAATAAGGTGGTTGGTGGCATTAATGGCTAGGATTTAATCACCTTTTGATCTAAAGGCCAAGATTTGGCCAAAATTAACCCTTTTTAATTTTTGAAAATTATGGAAAGTAATGGCTTGAAAGGTGCCTAAATCCCATTGGCTAATGACCAAATTAATTGGTCTTTTAGTGGCATAAGTCGGCCACTTTTGGAGTGAAAGGCCGAAACCATTTTCATGCAAAACCAAAGAACAAAATTTTTCTAAGTTTTCTTCCATGGCATGTACGTGAGCCACCCAAGGGAAACCAAGTTTTCTCTTCAAATTTTCTTCACAAAAAGTGTGTCAAAACACTCCTTGAAGACAAAGGAAGCAATTGATTAAGGTATCTTCCCTTGCACTTGAAATTTTCATGGTTTTTTTTCAATAAAATCCGTGGGTGAATAGTGATTGGAAGATGGAAAATTTTTGGTTGTTTCCATTGAATTGATGTTGGGTTTTGTTAAGGATGTATTAAGGAAGAAAACCATGCAAATTCATTAAAGAAAAACCAAATTTTGGTTGGTTTTTCAAGAGGAAATCCGTGGGTTACCTTAGGTAACCAATGAGAAAACTTTGTGGTTAATTGTTAATATGCTTTCTAAGTTTAATTTGGTGAAGAATAAAGCTTGTATTTCATTGTGGAAAGTTGAAAAAAAAATTTTGGTGTGAATTCCATTAAATGGCCGTGGGGTTGTTAATGGTTTGGAAGAAAATTTTGCTTGGTTTTATGTGGTATTTGGTTGATTGGAATTATGCATTTTAATATGCAAATGATGAAATTAAAATGGAAAGCATGAAAGAAAAATGTTGAGCATGATTTTCATTAATAAGGCCGTGGGTTATAAGTGCATAAAACCCTAAGAATTTGGTTGAAAATGCCAAGAAAATGGGCTTGAAAATGTGTTAAAAACACGACATTGAATGGCCTAAAATGTGGTGAAAGTTTGACAAAATTTGGCTCGGTTTGGTTGTGAAAACCGAAACCAAATTAAGGGTAAAAATGTGAAAAAATTTTGTAATGTGGGTGATAATGTGAAATTTGAAATTTGTGGGCTTTTATGTAAAAGTTTGGAAAACTTTTACATAAAATAGGCTTGTGGTATAGTACGTGGCAGGTACATTCGGTTCGAGGCGTACCTAACGCCGGAAGCCTTAAAATTACGCCGAAATGCTGCCGAAATTTCAAAAACGGCATTCGGGGTAAAATAGGAATTTAAATTAAAAGTTAGGGCCGGGACGGAAACCCGAGTCCCTAACGGAAAAGTGAATAAGGAAAATTTAAGGTGTGGGTCGTGAATAGTAACCCGTCCCCTTAAAAATGAAAAACGCGTGTGAGATTGAAAAACCGACCCCGAGGGGGGGGCATTTTTGGAAATGAAATAAAGGTCCGAGTCGGGAACGGAAAACCCGAGCCTCGGAGACCTAGGTCGGGAAAGTCTAGATGAACGTTTTAAATACTAGTGAAACGTCCATTTGAGGCTCCGAAACGATAGAAAATCGCTAAACCGACGTGAGGGTCGGAATAGTGCTTCCCGAGGGCCGGGAAAACAAAAAGTGGAAATAAAATAGAAACGAACCCGGTAATGATTAGAAAAGAGTCAGAAAAGTTCCTGAGAGCCAAAAATGCAGTCTGGATCGATAAAATTCCGTCAGGGGCAAAACTGTAATTTTGCCAAAATATTGGGGTAAAATCGTAATTTTGCAAAAGTTGGGGAAAATGGTGAAAATAATAAATAAAACCTAAAAAGTTATAAATAGGTTTTATTTAAGCTTTTTAATGAAAAATAAAAGCTATAAATGGGAAAGAAATTAACAGACATAATTTTGTCTGTAGGATCCCAAAATCGGCCTACAAGGAAGGCCATTCAAGATCCAAGAGAGAGAAAGGGAACAGTCTGATAAGGTAAGTTTAGACATTTACCTGTCTGCAACATATAGCAAGATTGTGCTAACTTTAATGTACTAACTATAAGTTAGGTACTTATGTGCTATGGGCACTATGATAGAATAGAGAGAGAGACGAAATGTGCTACGGGCACTATAAGAATGGGACACATGGTTAATTGGGCTTCGGGCACTAGAGCGAGGTTAATAAAACTCACTCACCTAAAATTAAAATGTGAACCATTCCTAACCACGGGGCAATGTGAAGTCACCGGGTTAGAAGTGTAAAAAGTCGGTAATGAAACCACTTTCTGGCGTACCAGCCTTCCGTACAGGGAGGTACTATTTTTGCCTTCGGGGCTATTAGACTAAGGCTGTGGAGGTCAGCACTGATGTACCGCTCCCAGTCATATAAAATTTTGCCTTCGGGGCTATGAGATTAAGGCTGTGGAGGTCAGCACTAATGTACCGCTCCCAGTCATGCACACTTAAATGGTACTGCCAACTTGAGCTCAAAACCAGAACTTAATGAAAGATAATGACCTAAAACTGAAACTATGCCATAATTGAGCATAAGACAGTTTAGTGAGAGCACTAACATCGCGGTAGATGTACAAGTGTGAGACAGTGTTGTGGTCAAACTTACTATTCACGTATGAATAGTGGTCAAAGTTACTATTTACATATGAATAGCAGTCAACGGCACTATTCACGATGAATAGTACTATTCATAGAAATTTTATTTCTTGCATGTTTGAACTTACTGAGCCTGTAGCTCACCATTTTTGCTAATGTTGCAGGTAAGCGACCAGCTCAGTAGCTTATTTGACTGGATGCGGACGGGATGGCGCGTGTCAAATGGGATAACTGGACGAGGGATATGGTACTGCCAGAGTCTTCCCGCTGAGGGTTAAAGTGAAGGAAAAAAAAAAAAAGGGGGAAACAGTTCTTTTGTAATTATATATATTTTACAAAAGCACTGTATTATTTATATTACTTTGTACCTATCAACAAAGTAAATAGTGGAAAAAGATTTTATATGATGTTTAAAGAAAAAAAAAATTTTTTTCCGAAAAACGTCATGATTTAAAAAGAGGAGAGAGATAAGCCGGCGACCCATGAGAGTACAATCTATCGCAGTTAGCGATAAAGCTCAACTGTAATAGTATTGTATGATCTCCACAAAGGGCGGGCCGCCACAAGAAAGATGGAAAATTTTTGGTTGTTTTCCATTGAATCGATGTTGGGTTTTGTTAAGGATGTAATAAGGAAGAAAATCATGCAAATTGTGTAAAGAAAAACTGATATTTGGTTGGTTTTTCAAGGGGAAATCCGTGGCTTACCTTAAGTAACCAATGAGGAAACTTTATGGTTAATTGCTAATATGCTTTCTAAGCTTAATTTTGTGAAGAACAAAGCTTGTATTTCATTGTGGAAAGTTTGAAAAAAATTTCTTGTGTGAAATACATGATGTGGCCGTGGGTTGTTAATGGTTTGGAAGAAAATTTTTCATGGTTTTATGTGGTATTTGGTTGATTGAAATCATGCAATTTAATGTGTAAATGGTGGCAATGTGATTGAAAGAATGAAACAAAATTATTTGGCATGTTTTCATTCTTTGGCCGTGGGTTTTAAGTGTTTAAAAAACCCTAAGAAATTGGTTGAAAATGCAAAGAAAATGGGCTTGAAAATGTGTTAAAAATGTGACATTTGAATGGCCTAAAATGTGGTGAAAGTTTGACAAAATTTGGTTCGGTTTGGTTGTGAAAACCGAAACCAAATTAAGGGTAAAATTGTGAAAAAAAATGTTGTAATGTGGGTGATAATGTGAAATTTGAAATTTGTGGGCTTTTATGTAAAAGTTTGGAAAACTTTTACATAAAATAGGCTTGTGGTATAGTACGTGGCAGGTACATACGGTTCGAGGCGTACCTAATGCCGGAAGCCTTAAATTTACGCCGAAATGCAACCGAAATTTCGAAAACGGCATTCGGGGTAAAATAGGAATTTAAAATAAAAGTTAGGGCCGGGACGGAAACCCGAGTCCCTAACGGAAAAGTGAATAAGGAAAATTTAAGGGGTGGGTCGTGAATAGTAACCCGTCCCCTTAAAAATGAAAAACGCGTGTGAGATTGAAAAACCGACCCCGAGGGGGGGCGTTTTTGGAAATGAAATAAAGGTCCGAGTCGGGAACGGAAAACCCGAGCCTCGGAGACCTAGGTCGGGAAAGTCTAGATGAACGTTTTAAATACTAGTGAAACGTCCATTTGAGGCTCCGAAACGATAGAAAATCGCTAAACCGACGTGAGGGTCGGAATAGTGCTTCCCGAGGGCCGGGAAAACAAAAAGTGGAAATAAAATAGAAACGAACCCGGTAATGATTAGAAAAGAGTCAGAAAAGTTCCTGAGAGCCAAAAATGCAGTCTGGATCAATAAAATTCCGTCAGGGGCAAAACTGCAATTTTACCAAAATATTGGGGTAAAATCGTAATTTTGCAAAAGTTGGGGGAAAACGGTGAAAATAATAAATAAAACCTAAAAAGTTATAAATAGGTTTTATTTAAGCTTTTTAATGAAAAATAAAAGCTATAAATGGGAAAGAAATTAACAGACATAGTTTTGTCTGTAGGATCCCAAAATCGGCCTACAAGGAAGGCCATTCAAGATCCAAGAGGGAAAAAGGAAAGAGGCTGATAAGGTAAGTTCAGACATTTACCTGTCTGCAACATAAAGCAATATTGTGCTAACTTTAATGTACTAGCTATAAGTTAGGTACATATGTGCTACGGGCACTATGATAGAATAGAGAGTGAGACGAAATGTGCTACGGGCACTATAAGAATGGGACACATGGTTAATTGTGCTTCGGGCACTAGAGCGAGGTTAATAAAACTCACTCACCTAAAATTAAAATGTGAACCATTCCTAACCACGGGGCAATGTGAAGTCACCGGGTTAGAAGTGTAAAAAGTCGGTAATGAAACCACTTCTGGCGTACCAGCCTTCCGTACAGGGAGGTACTATTTTTGCCTTCGGGGCTATGAGACTAAGGCTGTGGAGGTCAGCACTGATGTACCGCTCCTAGTCATATAAAATTTTGCCTTCGGGGCTATGAGATTAAGGCTGTGGAGGTCAGCACTAATGTACCGCTCCCAGTCATGCGCACTTAAATGGTACTGCCAACTGAGCTCAAAACCAGAACGTAATGAAAGATAATGACCTAAAACTGAAACTGTGCCATAATTGAGCATAAGACAGTTTAGTGAGAGCACTAACATCGCAGTAGATGTACTAGTGTGATACAGTGGTGTGTCAAAGTTACTATTCATGTCAAAGTTACTATTCACATATGAATAGTGGTCAACGGTACTATTCATAGAAATTTTATTTCTTGCATGTTTGAACTTACTGAGCCTGTAGCTCACCATTTTTGCTAATGTTGCAGGTAAGCGACCAGCTCAGTAGCTTATTTGACTGGATGCGGACGGGATGGCGCGTGTCAAATGGGATAACTGGGCGAGGGATATGGTACTGCCAGAGTCTTGCCGCTGAGCGTTAAAGTGAAGGGAAAAAAAAGGGGGAAACAGTTCTTTTGTAATTATATATATATTTTACAAAAGTACTGTATTATTTATATTACTTTGTACTTATCAACAAAGTAAATAGTGGGAAAGGTTTTACATGATGTTTAAAGAAAAAAAAATTTTTCCCAAAAACGTCATGATTTAAAAAGAGTAGAGAGATAAGCCGGCGACCCATGAGAGTACAATCTATCGCAGTTAGCGATAAAGCTCAACTGTAATAGTATTGTATGATCTCCACAAGGGGCGGGCCGCTACAGTTGGTATCAGAGCAAGGTCTGAGATTGGTTTAGTTTATAATACCAACTGCTGCCACAGTTGGTATCAGAGCCTGGTTTTCGAGTGGCTAAGTTTTGAATACCAATTGCGGTCACAGTTGGTATATCAGAGCAGTGTGACCATATCCCGATTTGACACTTTGCGCATCCTGCACCGCTATCCAAGTAAGTAGTTTACTTAAGTTCAGTTAATTATTTTCTTATGTGAAAATAATTATCTTATAGGTAGCACGATGACCAGACCTCCATATGTGAGACCACAGCTACCACGACCGAGAGGGGTATTACGGGTATGGACGAGACCTATTGTGAGGCCGCCCATTTCCCAAAGGCCGGTAGTCAGACCCCCGGTACCCGAGAGACCTCCGGTACCAGTGCCGGCATCAGTACCAGTGCCAGTAGACGTAGTACAGCCGCGACCGATAGTTCATCCACCGGTAGTAGTGGACATTCCAGTTGTTGGTGGACGCCAACATATTGGGGTGAGAGTGTCGGCACGGGCAGTACAGGCATTTAGGGCCAGCAGTCCTCCTATGTTCGACGGTGGACGACAGTCGATGGAGACTAAGGATTGGCTCCATGCCATTGAGAGGATTATGGTAATATGCGACATTGATCGAGATATGTGGATCCAGTTGGCTGTCAGTATGTTTCAGGGAGACGCTCGAGTGTTCTGGCAATATTGCGACCAGGAGATTTTATTGGGATTCAGTTGGGCTGAGTTCTGTCAGCGATTGGCTGATCAGTTTCAACCTAGGGATCCAGCACTTGCTCCAGCATCTCCAGAGAGACGAGAGACTGATACACCCGCGTACCCTGGATTCGATGAGGTCAGGGACTACATTCTCCAGACCGAGAGGATGGTCATGCTGTCTGGTGAGACAGTGATGTCTTACGCAGCACGGTTTGAGGAGACCATTCGGAGGAGATGTCCGTTGCCTAACCTCACGGAAGCAAACTGCTGTGAGCTGTTTTGGAAGGGCTTATCCTTGGAGCTGAGACCGAGGGTGATCAAACCGTTTCCTCCGACGCTCTAAGAGTTCGTGGTAACAATCAGGGCGATCGAGAGAAAGATTCTGATCGAGCATCTGACGCAGAGTCGACGAGAAACGCTGGGTCAAGATGAAATGTTTGCACGCATATTCGGGCCGAGAAGAATGATGAATGATCATGAGGCCGGACCGTCTAGACCACGAGGTGATGACTCGGGACAGGGAACATTACCTAGGGGTGGTGACGACTCAGATGATACCAATGACGATGAGGATCCAGAAGAATATCCTCTAGTCCCAGATGTAGGGAACGAGTGATCAGTAGATGTGTATATGTACATAAGTAGCTTAGAGAGAAAAGCTCTTTTGTATAGACTTGTGGCCATTTTGTATAAACGGCCGATGTATATATGACTGGTGATGTCTATGTATGACATATAAATGTTTTGCTATGAATGAAATACCAAAATGATTATATGTTGTACGATGATGTGTTACGATGATGTGGCTTTACATTACCCTAAATTTCGTAAATTGATATAATTTTACGAATGCGGTTATGGAAAAGCTAACGGTAAATTATTGTGCTATAATAGGACAATAGCCAAGATGGTGGATTTGAGAAATCGACCAGAGGGACGAGAGTGACGTCCTGATGTTATGGAGAGACTGGATCAGATACAAGCTTTGTTAGAAGCTCAGATGCAAGAAAATGTGAATCTGAGGCGACGGGTAGAGGAGCTAGAACAGAGACAAGGCTCTGAGGGTACCCAAGTAGAACAACAAGCTGAGGTAGATCCGGTTATTCCTCCAGTTGCAGTACATGAGAGAGCTCCTGAACCTCAACCAGTGTTAAATCTAGAACCCCTCTATGAAAGATTCAGGCGCATGAGGCCGCCAGAATTTGAAGGGTCTACAAATCCCTTAGAGGCTGAAGACTGGTTGTCGTCATTACAAGTGATCATGGAGTTCATGAACCTAACCGATCGGGAGAAGGTTGCATGTGCGTCTTTTGTGCTGAGAAAAGATGCTCGGTTTTGGTGGGACACCGTGCAAATGAGAAGAGACGTGTCTACCATGAGTTGGGCGGAATTTCTGGAAGAATTTAACCAGAAATATTACGACCCTGCATCTCTGAAACAACAAAAAAAAGAATTCTCAGAGTTGACACAAGGGAACATGTCGGTAAGCGAAGTCTGCCGAAAGTTCGATCAGCTATCCCGTTTGTGTCCTTATGTGGTCCCTACTGAGAGGGAGAAAATACAGAAAATGATAGGGATGTTCAGGCCGGAAATTGCTGCATTGGTAGATACTGGACTAGTGCCACCTACTTCTATAGCAGACTGTGTGAGTCGGGCCATTAGAGCTGAGTTCCATGTAGCTCGACAGAAAGAGGAAAGAGAGAAACACTGGGAGGCAAAGAAGAAGGAGAGGGCTTTGGCGAAGTCTACGCAAGTTGGTCAATCGAGCAAGCCTAGCCAGAATGCGAAACCAAGCCAGGGCAATAGTCAAGGATCCCAGCAAAATAAGAGAAAAGGGAATTTTTCTGGGAATCGCCAGGGCAATAATCGAAACCAGCAGCGGAGAACAGCTGGTAATGCAGAGTCTAATGTGTAAAACTGCCCTACATGCGGGAAGAGACATTCTGGGCAATGCAGATTTGGGCCACTTGTTTGCTACGAATGTGGAAAGGAAGGCCATTATGCCAGGAACTGTCCAAATAGGCAGGGTGGACAAGGCACTTCCCAACCGCACCAGACACGCCCACAAGCTCATTCCCTTCAAGCCAGAGTGGAAGAGTCACCAGTGAGGCCGCAACGCCAGGAGCGTATGCAACGTGCTGATGCTCGTGTGATGGCCTACAGCAAGGAAGATGCAGAGGCAGGAACATCAAACGTGGTGACAGGTCAACTTCCTGTCGCTAGTCATGTAGCCTCTGTACTATTCGATTCCGGTGCTACGCATTCATTTGTTTCCTATGCATTTGCTGACAAGATAGGACTTCCTAAGGATAATATGGGAAAGGTATTTAAGACAGCCTTACCTTCTGGGGAAGTATTGTTGTCCAATTACTGGCTACCTTATGTACCAATATATGTGGCAAATAGGGAACTATATGCTGAGTTGATCGTAATGGAGATCATGGATTACGATGTGATTTTAGGCATGGATTTCCTAGGGAAATACCAAGCTACGATCGACTGCCGAAATCGAAAGATAGTCTTCCTACCCGAGGAAGAAGAGAGTTTCGAGTATGTTGATACTTCTCGAAGACCCGGGAAGATGATCATCAGTTCCCTGAGAGCAAGCAAGCTGATAGCCAGTGGTTGCATGGGATATCTGGCATATGTGGTGGATACTGCAGAGGAACAGAAGCTTCAAGCTGAAGATGTTCCTGTGGTTAATGAGTTTCTTGACGTATTTCCAGAAGAGTTACCAGGGATACCGCCAGAGAGAGAAATCTCGTTTGAAATTGAGTTGATGCCTGGAACAGCTCCTATTTCCAAAGCACCATACCGCATGGCTCCAGTGGAGTTAAAGGAGCTGCAGGTACAATTGAAGGAGCTTTTGGATAAGGGATTCATCAGGCCGAGTTTTTCTCCATGGGGTGCACCTGTGTTATTCGTCAAGAAAAAAGATGGAACATTCCGACTGTGCATTGATTACCGGGAGTTGAATAAGGTTACGATCAAAAATAGGTATCCGTTACCTAGAATTGATGACCTATTCGACCAGTTAAAAGGCGCAGCGGTATTTTCCAAGATCGACTTACGATCAGGATATCACCAGCTGAGAATCAAAGAGAGTGATATTCCTAAAACGGCGTTTAGAACTCGTTATGGTCACTACGAGTTCCTTGTGATGCCATTCGGATTGACAAATGCGCCGGCAGCGTTCATGGACTTGATGAACAGAATTTTTAAAGAGTATTTGGATAAGTTTGTCATTGTATTCATTGATGACATTCTTATATACTCGAAGACTCATGAGGAGCACAAGAAGCATCTGAGGATAGTGCTGAATACGATACGGAAGCATCAATTGTATGCCAAATTTTCAAAATGCGAATTTTGGCTGGACAGAGTACATTTCCTCGGACATGTTATATCCCAGGAAGGTATTGCAGTAGATCCGACAAAAGTAGAGGCAATTAACCAGTGGCCTGCACCCAAGAGTGTGACAGAAATACGCAGTTTCTTGGGATTGGCTGGTTATTATCGGCGATTTGTAGAGGGATTTGCGCGACTAGCTGCACCTCTTACTGCTCTTACACGCAAGGAAAGGAAGTACGAGTGGACTATGGAATGCGAAAGAAGCTTCCAGGAGTTAAAGAGGCGACTGACAAGCGCACCAATCCTTACGCTTCCCACTGAAGGGGAGAAGTTTGTGATCTACAGTGATGCATCGAAAATAGGATTGGGAGCAGTCCTAATGCAAAATGGCAAGGTGATTGCCTATGCTTCCCGTCAATTAAAGGAGCATGAAAGGAATTATCCTACACATGACCTTGAACTTGCTACAGTAGTGTTCTCACTTAAAATTTGGCGACACTATCTCTATGGAGCTCAATGTCAGATTTTCACTGATCACCAAAGCCTGAAGTATTTCTTCACGCAAAAAGAGCTCAATATGCGGCAAAGACGATGGTTGGAACTGGTGAAGGATTATGATTGTGAAATCCTATACCATCCAGGGAAAGCCAACCGTGTAGCGGATGCTTTAAGTAGAAAGTCTACTATATCGAACCAGCTACCAATAAAAAGGCTTCCGAAGCCATTGCAGCAAGAGATAAATTCTTTGAACTTGGAGTTGATATCTGGAAGATTAGCTGCACTCCAAGTGGAATCATCGCTATTTGAGGAAATAAAGGAAGCTCAAAGGCGAGATCCAATGATGGCAAGTGCTCAAGAAGGAATTTCCAAGGATGGAATAATCCTTTATCAAGGAAGGATAAATGTTCCAGCTGATGAAGAACTTAGAAGACGGATCATGTCAGAAGCCCACGAGACACCATATTCGGTTCATCCCGGAGCGAGCAAGATGTATCAGGACTTAAAGTTACAGTTCTGGTGGAAAGGGATGAAGAACGATATAGCGAAATTCGTGAGCAGATGCATGACCTGTCAGAAAATCAAAGCGGAACATAAACATCCAGCAGGAAGATTGGAACCACTGGAGATTCCTGAATGTAAATGGGAACACATTACGATGGATTTTGTAGTGGGACTCCCAAAAACCCGAGAAGGTTACGACGCCATTTGGGTTATTGTGGACAGACTGACCAAGACGGCACGGTTCGTAGCTGTCAAGATGACTTTTTCGCTGGAAAAGTTTGCTCAGCTGTACATAACTCATCTCGTCAGACTACATGGTGTACCGAAATCCATTGTATCAGATCGAGATGCACGGTTCACTTCGAATTTCTGGAAGTGTGTGTAAGAGGCCATGGGTACTGAATTGAGACTCAGTACGGCTTTTCATCCGCAAACAGACGGGCAGTCAGAGCAGACAATTCAAACGTTAGAGGACATGCTTCGAGCTTGTGTTATGGATTTTGCGGGAAATTGGAACGAGAAGTTACCATTGATTGAATTCTCGTACAATAATAGTTACCAAGCTTCGATAGGCATGGCACCTTACGAGGCTTTGTATGGACGGAAGTGCAGATCACCATTACATTGGTACGATTTGCGAGAAAAGCAGTTGCATAAGACGGATTTCATGCAAGAGACTTCCGATGCAGTTGCTAGAATTCAACGTCAAATGAAAATTGCGCAAAGCCGACAAAAGAGTTATGCGGACAAGAGGCGGAGATCCTTGGAGTTCGACGAAGGAGACTTCGTGTTTCTCAAGGTATCGCCTATGAAGGGGATTATGCGTTTCGGTAAGAAGGGGAAACTGAGTCCAAGATACATTGGACCTTATGAAATTATCGAACGCATTGGAAAGGTCGCTTACAGATTAGCGCTACCTCCAGAATTGTCGGCAGTGCATAATGTATTTCATGTGTCGATGCTGAGAAAGTATATACCAGATCCGTCCCATGTGTTGAAGCATGAGCCTATTCAAATCCACGAGGATTTGACATATGAGGAACAGCCTATTCAAGTACTAGCTCGTGAAGAGAAAGTACTGAGGAATAAGGTAATCCCACTAGTGAAGATTTTGTGAAAAAATCACAACATTGAAGAAGCTACGTGGGAACGAGAAGACGAGATGAGGAATTTATACCCCCATTTGTTCTAATTTTCGAGGACGAAAATTTTATAAGGAGGGGTGAATGTGACAACCGGGAAATTCAGGCAGTTCTCAGATGAAAAATGTACAATTGTATGTATATAACAATTTGTACTATTTAAAGAGTGAAATAAATGTATTTATATTGATTAGAATATGTGAAAATGTTCTAACAATACTGACGAGTAAGAATTCAGTGTTGGAAAAATTCACTGAGTTGAAACGGGTGAAACGGTGCTAAAATCGGCATTGAAAACCCTAACCGGAGCAATAAAAGACGGTAAACTTCCGGGATTGATTTTGATCAAACGGAAGCAGATTAAATTGATCCGACTGCACAGGAGACCTCAGGAACACGCCGGGACGATTTCGGGAAAATTTCGGCTCGAACCGGCATCGGTCAAAAAGTAGTCGAATTAATGTGAATAGTGAAAGTCAAAGTCAACTTTCACTTTTGTAATTATGACATCATAAATCTAGATTAATAAATGAAAGAAAATGGTGGTTGGTTGAATGAATGGCCATGATTCATTTAACTTTTGATCTAAAGGCCAAGATTTGGCCAAAAATTTCCATTTTTAATTTTTGAAAAATGGAGAAAGAAATGGTGTGAAAGGTGTCAAATTTTGATTGGCTTAGAGCCAAATTAATTGGCTTTCTTCCATGCATAAGTCGGCAAAAATTTTGGAATGAAATGGCCGAAGCTTTCAAAAGCCAAAACCAAAGAAAATTTGTTAAGTTTTTTCTCTTGGTGGGTACGTGAGCAACCAAAGAGGAACCACTTGATTTCTTCAATTTTTCTTCACAAAAAGTGTGTCAAAGCACCCATTGAAGACAAAGGAAGCATTTGACTAAGGTAACTTCCCTTGCACTTGAATTTTTCATGGTTTTTCTTCACAAAATCCGTGGGTGAATAGTGATAGAAAGATGGAAAATTTTTGGTTGTTTTCCATTGAATTGATGTTGGGTTTTGTTAAGGATGTAATAAGGAAGAAAACCATGCAAATTGTGTAAAGAAAAACTGATATTTGGTTGGTTTTTCAAGGGGAAATCCGTGGGTTACCTTAGGTAACCAATGAGGAAACTTTATGGTTAATTGCTAATATGCTTTCTAAGCTTAATTTTGTGAAGAACAAAGCTTGTATTTCATTGTGGAAAGTTTGAAAAAAATTTCTTGTGTGAAATACATGATGTGGCCGTGGGTTGTTAATGGTTTGGAAGAAAATTTTTCATGGTTTTATGTGGTATTTGGTTGATTGAAATCATGCAATTTAATGTGTAAATGGTGGCAATGTGATTGAAAGAATGAAACAAAATTATTTGGCATGTTTTCATTCTTTGGCCGTGGGTTTTAAGTGTTTAAAAAACCCTAAGAAATTGGTTGAAAATGCAAAGAAAATGGGCTTGAAAATGTGTTAAAAATGTGACATTTGAATGGCCTAAAATGTGGTCAAAGTTTGACAAAATTTGGTTCGGTTTGGTTGTGAAAACCGAAACCAAATTAAGGGTAAAATTGTGAAAAAAAAATGTTGTAATGTGGGTGATAATGTGAAATTTGAAATTTGTGGGCTTTTATGTAAAAGTTTGGAAAACTTTTACATAAAATAGGCTTGTGGTATAGTACGTGGCAGGTACATACGGTTCGAGGCGTACCTAACGCCGGAAGCCTTAAATTTACGCCGAAATGCTGACGAAATTTCGAAAACGGCATTCGGGGTAAAATAGGAATTTAAAATAAAAGTTAGGGCCGGGACGGAAACCCGAGTCCCTAACGGAAAAGTGAATAAGGAAAATTTAAGGGGTGGGTCATGAATAGTAACCCGTCCCCTTAAAAATGAAAAACGCGTGTGAGATTGAAAAACCGACCCCGAGGGGGGGCGTTTTTGGAAATGAAATAAAGGTCCGAGTCGGGAACGGAAAACCCGAGCCTCGGAGACCTAGGTCGGGAAAGTCTAGATGAACGTTTTAAATACTAGTGAAACGTCCATTTGAGACTCCGAAACGATAGAAAATCGCTAAACCGACGTGAGGGTCGGAATAGTGCTTCCCGAGGGCCGGGAAAACAAAAAGTGGAAATAAAATAGAAACGAACCCGGTAATGATTAGAAAAGAGTCAGAAAAGTTCCTGAGAGCTAAAAATGCAGTCTGGATCAATAAAATTCCGTCAGGGGTAAAACTGTAATTTTACCAAAATATTGGGGCAAAATCGTAATTTTGTAAAAGTTGGGGGAAAACGGTGAAAATAATAAATAAAACCTAAAAAGTTATAAATAGGTTTTATTTAAGCTTTTTAATGAAAAATAAAAGCTATAAATGGGAAAGAAATTAACAGACATAGTTTTGTCTGTAGGATCCCAAAATCGGCCTACAAGGAAGGCCATTCAAGATCCAAAAGGGAAAAAGGAAGAGGCTGATAAGGTAAGTTCAGACATTTACCTGTCTGCAACATATAGCAATATTGTGCTAACTTTAATGTACTAGCTATAAGTTAGGTACATATGTGCTACGGGCACTATGATAGAATAGAGAGAGAGACGAAATGTGCTACGGGCACTATAAGAATGGGACACATGGTTAATTGTGCTTCGGGCACTAGAGCGAGGTTAATAAAACTCACTCACCTAAAATTAAAATGTGAACCATTCCTAACCACGGGGCAATGTGAAGTCACCGGGTTAGAAGTGTAAAAAGTCGGTAATGAAACCACTTCTGGCGTACCAGCCTTCCGTACAGGGAGGTACTATTTTTGCCTTCGGGGCTATGAGACTAAGGCTGTGGAGGTCAGCACTGATGTACCGCTCCCAGTCATATAAAATTTTGCCTTCGGGGCTATGAGATTAAGGCTGTGGAGGTCAGCACTAATATACCGCTCCCAGTCATGCGCACTTAAATGGTACTGCCAACCGAGCTCAAAACCAGAACGTAATGAAAGATAATGACCTAAAACTGAAACTGTGCCATAATTGAGCATAAGACAGTTTAGTGAGAGCACTAACATCGCGGTAGATGTACTAGTGTGATACAGTGGTGTGGTCAAAGTTACTATTCATATATGAATAGTGGTCAAAGTTACTATTCACGATGAATAGTACTATTCATAGAAATTTTATTTCTTGCATGTTTGAACTTACTGAGCCTGTAGCTCACCATTTTTGCTAATGTTGCAGGTAAGCGACCAGCTCAGTAGCTTATTTGACTGGATGCGGACGGGATGGCGCGTGTCAAATGGGATAACTGGGCGAGGGATATGGTACTGCCAGAGTCTTGCCGCTGAGCGTTAAAGTGAAGGGAAAAAAAAGGGGAAACAGTTCTTTTGTAATTATATATATTTTACAAAAGTACTGTATTATTTATATTACTTTGTACTTATCAACAAAGTAAATAGTGGGAAAGGTTTTACATGATGTTTAAAGAAAAAAAAAATTTTCCCAAAAACGTCATGATTTAAAAAGAGTAGAGAGATAAGCCGGCGACCCATAAGAGTACAATCTATCGCAGTTAGCGATAAAGCTCAACTGTAATAGTATTGTATGATCTCCACAAGGGGCGGGCCGCTACAGTTGGTATCAGAGCAAGGTCTGAGATTGGTTTAGTTTATAATACCAACTGCTGCCACAATGTGATCCTTTATCGAAGTACCCGCCTTCTACTTAGAGTTCATAATGCTGGTTATAGCGGACTGTCGAGCCAATTTTTCTTGGCCTCCGAACATGTCCTCCAGATTGTCCATGATCTCCCTAGCAACTTGGTAAGTCTCATGCTGCTTTTGTAAAGCACTCGTCATGCTAGCAAGTATGTAACCCCGAGCTATCTCATTGGATTCTCTCCAACGAGTATAGGTAACCGAGATTTCCTTAAACAGTGTGTCAGGTTTGGGCCTAGGTGGGCATGGTTCGTGCAGTACGAACTTGTGTCTCTCGCAGCTGAGAACTATCAGTAGATTTCTTTTCCAGTCTTTATAATTATCGCCATTTAGCTTATTCTCAGTAAGTATTGAAATGAGGGGTGTCAGTGACATTTTGAACTGAAATATAATTATACTAGACATCATTACAAAACCCAAGCAAATATATAGAAAATTTAGCAAATAAAACATACAAGTATGTTCCTATGTGAAACTTGAAAAAACATGTAGCATTGCAACGATAATTCTCAGCATCTATTGCCCCAAGCCATCGAGGGGTGGTCATGAAACAAATAGCAGGAACATGGACTGCATCTAATTAATATATGTTGCCTTAAATCCTCCAAGGTTAAGACATATATTAATAACCACTTATTTTGGCCACAAGTTTAGTTAACAGAGCTTCTAGGGAAGGTTAATAACTAAACGAGTCTTGAGTGTATAACCATTGTTTACGTAGCCCAATCCACGTCCTACCAAGTCACCGAGGGGTGGTCATGAATAGGATCATACCCGAACACGTTTTCCATATAGGAGATCCAACCTAGTATACCGACGGCGGTAAACACCTACGAGGGGTATGGTCAGGGCAGAACTGACGCGAGGCGTTACCATGCTTTCACATATGGATCAACAATGGAGGCCGTGGGTTTTGTTTGAAACCCTCTCCCACTCAATATTTTGAAAAACATGCAAGTTTTGACAAATATGTATGATCAATATAGTATGAGCGGCACTCACCTATCCTATATAACATGTTATCAAATATGTATATAAAACATCCATCAATACATATTTATACATCCATGACATATCACAGAAAAAATAATTGACAGATAAATAACCAAGCCGTGGTTCCATCCTAGAACAAAGAATATACAGATTACAAAATTCCATCCAAAGCATTCTTTGGGTCTTGAATTTTGTTCTGTCTTCTTATATCCATCTTTATGTGGCCTCTCTATTTATTTCTCATCCCATGAATCATTTAAAATTTAAATTCCAAAAATTTAAATTTAAATTTCAAATTCAAATTTTAAACAATTTTAAATATCATGTGTAATAATATGCAATTTCCAAAAATTTAAAATTTCAAGTTACATATTTTTAAACATGATTTAAAATTAAATCTCAAATTTAAAAATCAAATTTTTTTTATTTTTGAACCATCGGCCCCACAGCCCCGGAGGCCAGCAGTTGCCTTGGGCAGCCCCAGCCCTCGGGGGGGCTGGTAGCCCACGACCACAGTCGGGTGCAGTCTAGCCGGCTGCAAGCAGCGCCTACAGCCATGGGCTACAAGCCTATGGGCTGGCCGTGTGACGCCCCGTGCCCTAGGCGGCCCGGATCATCACTGTAAAACTACTGTTTCTTTACTTATACTTATACTTTCTTGTAATTGAATATTGCTTACTTGAAATATCTTTAATAGGTTACCCTAATTTTAGAAGAAAAATTTTTTTTTTCACGCGTATTTACTATTCATGTACATGTACTATTAAAAGCAGAATTTGAAACATAATAATAATCTTGCAAACATACTTATACTATTGATTTTGTAGAATAGTATTTTTGAATAGTATCAATCAGCTGCTATTCGAAAATACTATTCAACTATTACTATTCAAAAATATTGTGTAAGCATTACTGTTCAAAAATACTATTTAACGATTACTATTTAAAAGTACCATTTACTGGTCCTGTACTGTTACTGTTCAAAATACTGTTTACTTAAACTGTGCGGAAGTTAAACTCGTATGGTGTCCATAACCTCACCTCACATCCACCTCCGCCGTCGTCATTGCCCATCGTGGCTTATGCCATAGGACGCTTACCTACAGCATGAACACACTCCGTGAGCTTATGCCCAGTAAGTACAACATGTTAACCGCAAAACATGTTTAAACATAATACATACTTAAAACGCATAAGCATGCAAGATAGTCACATATAACACTTAGCATATACCATATCATCACATATCATGTCATAGCATACAAACTTTATATACCATATGCATACAGATTACTTCATGTAAAAGCATGTATCTTACTATAGCTGAAAGCATAGCGAACTAATGCGGACAGTGAACTATGCATGATCCGGTTATGTTCATTTATGCTTTAGTACTCTTTTCTTTCTCTTGTCTATTTAGGGCCCATGTGTCAGTACCGTGTTCACGCAGACCAACGGTAATGCCCGAGGTCAACTAATGCCGAAGAGCCATCAACTGTTGCTCAACTTTTGGCCTTAACTTTCTTTAACTGGAAACCCCTTCAACTGAAGGAGCCGGTACGGCACACCTATTTATTTCCATCTTGTTTAACTGTTCTAGCCATACGCTTCTCTAAGCTATCCCCAATCCTATGCAGTAGGGATCTATGGCTTCTAACTTGTTCTTTCATCAATCTACTCGATTGTAAAACTATATGCTCTTATGTATGCTGTGCAACATCGTGTGCATGTAAGGCATACTTAACATACTGTAAAACCATCATTTTAACATCATTTTATTCATGCTGCAGGCGGAGTTATACTTACCTAATTGCAAGCACTTGTATTCGCACCTTTAGAATTTTGCAGGTTACTACCTGTCATCAATAACATCTCTCGTTAATACCTTCTCTAAGTGACCAATACTGTTAATGACTAAAGTAGATAATTACTTGATACCGATTGCCGTCGGCACTACTTACTCTCTATCTCAAGAGTTAACTTATTCGTATGTGGTTAATTAATTTATGGCCCCATAAATTAACTGCCACGTCCTTAGGCTACTTTTGCCTATACTCGTCTTTCATGTGGTACCGGGGGTCCCTCAGTACCCTATTGGCCTATCTAGGAATTTGGTGTCTAATTTTCGTCACGTTTGATTAACTGTCTTCTTGACAGTTAAATCAACATTCCTTACAATGTTGCTCTGAACACGGTGCTTGACTGATTTACCGATCAGTCAACCAACCGGTTACCTCACGTTTTGGCAACTAGGTAGCCTATCGGGCTACTATGTGTAGGCTTGGTATAGTAACCGTTCGGGTTACTTTGCTTGTTTGGGTGTGGCAGCCTACCGGGCTACCTTGCATTATGGTGTAGTAGCCGATTAGGCTACCTCTACCATATCTTACTAAAAACGTCCCTTGTTCTTTGTGAAATTCCTTTGAAAACTTTGTTCAAATCTAGAAATTCTTACAAAAGGATCTTTCATTTTGAAAGGGGTATGGTGTCCCCACATTTTTTTGAAAGCCAAGTGTTTGAAATGGTTTGAAAGGGGTATGATGTCCCCACATTTTTGAAAACGAGTCTCACCTCGCCCCGTTGGAGGATGAGGGTGTTTTTGTTGAAATCATTTCTAAGTCATTTAAAGGGAACACATTGTAAATGTGCTAAAAAAATGTGGTGTTGGACTGTTAGGAAATGCCCTAAGTATTAGAGATATTTTGATGTATTTATTTTGAACTGGATAATAAAATTATACATAGAGGTTATTCATTACATTGCTATCTATCCTCGTCTTATTTACATGTTAAAGTAAATGTAAGCAAATATGGCTCACTGACTGCTTGTGTTAAAACTGTTAGAATGTTGCATGCAATGGACTTTTGTATGCGAGAAGACAATGTTCTAAAGTTAGCAGTCTAAACTATGGTCTGTAGTCTATGGGGTTAGACCGAGCATCTAACTCATATAAAGACTATTATGTTGTCTAAAGCCTTAGAGGGGACGGTTTGTCTTGACTGTCTGGAGCTGGACTCCCAAGTAGAGACATGGATATGTTACTCGGTGGTGACATATTAGACCGGGACTAAAGCGTGATTGATCTACGTAGTCCGCTATGAGTGGATCAATCTGCTTTTGACGTTCATTGTGCAATAACCTTAATCCTGAGCAAATGAACTTCTTCATGTATATGACTTGTGTACTTTGATGTTCCAATGGCTAAAGCGTCTCAGAGGTAGTAAGCTTATAGACCGGTTCGTTGGGTGCATGACTTGTATACGATGAAGGGTTTGTTTGCAGATATCGGAATCATAGCTCTGAGGAGTTAAAGGTATCCTCTTAAAGGCATTATACTGAATGTGAAAATGGACAAGGCCTTGGGTCGTCTGCTGGGCGGATGACTTCTTATTCACATATGGTGAATAATCATTTTCTTGATTCGGTAGTATAATGGAACTTTAAGATAGCCTGATCAGTAGGATTAAATGGACTTTGACCTAAGGCTGATCATGGATATCATATGAGGGTTTTGCATATATGACAAGGTCATTGGATAGTAGCTCGTCACAGGCTTACGTAATACGGTATATAATTGGGAGTTCAGTTTCAGGTTTATAGTGGTGTGACTCTGAAACTAGTGATCATATGATTGAGTTATTCGGTAAAGAATGATGATCATATGGAATCACGGGAGCCCGATTATATATGTCCAATCAGTCCCTCTACTAGCTCCACATAATTTCTTAACGTTTGGCAAATTGATTTGTGTATGCTATTGGCTAGTTTATTATGCATGGATGGTGATGACACAGGATTAGGATGGTAGACAAGATTCTCTCCGGTTGGATTCAGATTTTGTTTTGGATAATAGAGTACACAATTATTCGAACTCCAAATAAAGTTGCCATGATTTTATTTGAGATTGGATTGGAGTTGTAGAAAATTATCCATGAGAACAAGAATATGAAACACAACCGTTTTGTGGAATTTGAAATTTGAATTTTGAAATTTGAATTTTGAATTTTGAAATTTGAAATTTGAAATTTGAAATTTGAATTTGAAATTTGAAATTCAAATTTTGAATCACAGTCCAAGTAGGATTCGAATTTGTTGTGGAAAATCCACAAGGTTTGAAATTTGAATTTGAGTTGGATTTGGAGAGGATAATCTTGTTAGAATCCTACTTGAATTTTGAATCTAAATCCCTACAAAAGTGGATGAATTTTTTGAGGATAATCCTCATGAAAAAATTCGGATTTTGTGGATAAGGTTCAAGGGAAAATTCAAGCTTCAATCCTAGTTGAATTTGGATTCTCTCCTTCCCTGAAAAGTGGTCGAAAATAGGGAGAATATCTCCTAGGAAATTCGGTTATTTTGGATAAGGTTGAGATAAGATTCAAGCTTGAAAATCCTAGTGGAATTTTTGATTCTCCCTTATCCATAATGGCCGAAATTTACGAGGAGATTTTCTCCAAGAAAAATTCGGATTTTTTGGTTGAAAAAGGGAGATAAAATTCTAGTTAAAATCTTGTTTAGATTTAGATTAGATTTATCCTAGGAAAACTGAATTTAATTGTGGAGATTCTCCCTTGGAAAATTCGGATTTTTTGGTTATGGATAAGGGAGAAAATCTTTTCCTAGTCCAATTTGAATTCAGAGAATCACCTCATGCAGGTCTATAAATAGAGGTCCTGCCACTCCAGTTCTCTCAGACCACAGACTCTCAGGTGAGCAGGCTTATTGTTGCACAGCTCATCGTGACAATAAAGTTCTTTAGAGATCTGGGTGGTCGGAAGAAGACTAGCAGTGCTAGCATACCGATCGAGGTTCAGAGTGCCCACACACTCAGCCATTCGGGAATTGGAGAATAGTAGAGAAGGCTAGTTGGTTGAAGCCTCCGGTCATTCTCCTCCTGCAAGATTGGCGTCCTTGAGGTATGAGTTTTAATTGTTATTGGTTTATTGTATATGGCATCATGAGATATTTAACGATCTAAAAAATTTTTATTGTTCCGCTACGCCACTCTGATACGTTTTACCGATTTATTTTCCTACATGGACCACTTTTGAAAATAATTTGAAACTTGTTCGAAATGACTTTGTTTGAGAAATTGGCGTTCATGAAACTTTTCGTCCTTGACAATATGAACAATTCTTGTGTTCATTTCGGAGCCTAATTCTAACTCTAACGGCTCCTAAATTCATCAAACCCGTGGCCTTTGTGCCCAGTTTTTATAAAAGTTCCAGTTTTACACACTTTTGAAAACAGGTCTGTTTGGGGCCCGAAACGGCCGAATTTTTGAAACCCATGTGGGTCAGTTTCAAGGTTTCGTCGAGATCTAAAACTTTTGTGTTTTGACCAAATTCTGGTTCGGCCTCTAAAAGGGTCATTTTAATTAAAATCTGAGACTGTTCATTTGGTCTGGATTTGTTACTCCCAGTTTTGGACACCGAACCAAAACCAGCCGAAAAGCCTATCATACGTTCATTTTTGGCCAATGGCTATTTCATGTAAAAACGACCGTATCGAAATTTACTTAAAACTTTATGTTTTACCAAATCTCAAATTTGGATCCTAAGTGGGTCAAACTGGCCAAAATCCATGGCTGATCCTGGGGACAGATTTTGTGTCCAGCCACCCTCTACACACTCTTGCACACACATATCTCAAACCACTTGTAAACTAAAGTAAACACAACCACAACCACAAAAACTTTAAAAACTGAAAGCTAAGGGCTCAAATAACTTATTACAACCCATGTGTATAACCAAATACATATAAATCTCCTTTGATCAAAAACTTAAAAACAACTAACCACAAAAGATGGGGGTTTTCAGTTTATACCTTAGAGTGCTTTGATCCAAGCACAACCGGGCCAAGGGTGGCTGTCAAGGCTCCATAGAAAACAAAGAGGGTTGAGGGATCATTTGTGGTAGAATGAGAACACAAGGAAAACAAAACATTTCTCTTAATATCCAGCCAAGATGAAAAATTACACCATAGAAAAAATTTCGGTTCTAGGGTCTTACCGAAACTACCTTGGAAGAGTACACCTCTAACAACTTGTGTGGCCAAGCTTTTGTGTGAAAGTTATGTGAAAATATGGGTGGTTTAGGGGCTGAAGAAGGGTCGGATTTTCTGAAGAGAAAGGGGAGAGAAAGCTATATTTTTCTTGAGAGTTTTTGTGAGCAAATGGGAAAAGTGAAACCTAAGGGTGGTTGCACCTTTTTATAGGCAACTCTAAGAAACTTTGCTTAACTCTAAGCCCTCTTAATTAAGCCATAATATAGCTCAATTGGGGGACAAAAATCTGTGCTGCAGCCCTTGAAATTTCGGAGCCATGATGGAGGGTGAAAGGGAGCAAGTTTGCATTAAATGGTCATGGTCCTCTTGTCCTTAAAACCCCATTTTTTTAATCTAAAAACTCCAACACATCCCTTGATATAAGGGATCACTTTCAGTTGGTTTTGCAGCTGGTTTTGCAGCTGTTTTCCTAACCAAAGGGGGCATGGTTTGGTTGGGGTAAAAGTCCAACCGAATCGGTTCTGTGCAGTCTAGTTTTCTACTGCGTTTTTCAGCCCTTTCTCGGCAGTGTTCTAATTTTCATCCAAAAATTGGATTTTCTAAATCTGATTTTTGTACTGACGATTTCTAATTGTTTTATACTGTCTAAGAGCCCATTCTATGCCAAATCACTATTCATTTCTTATATTGCGGTTGTAATGACCGCCATTTTCATGGCACCTACTTACCATGTAATAAGTCATTAAGGAATAAAATGGACATAATTTAATGTCTTTTAGCAAATTTAAGAAACATGGTCAAGTACACGATCGTGTAAGAGGCGGTGTACCGCTCAGATAGATGAATGTGTTTCAAAGACATGGCCGTGTTGAGTAGTCTCAACTAGTACACGCCCGTGTTCGAAATGTACACGCCCGTGTTGCGTTGCACACGCACGTGTAAGAGTCCGTGTAGAAGGCTGTGTAATGAGCCGAGAGCCACTATAATGACTCTTATGAATTATGAAACTTAATTACTATGTAATGATGTAATTAAGTTAAAAAGCACAGTGTGCTTTTTAGTTGAATGAATTAAACAGGAATAGTAACGTTTAATTACTATTCATGCAGTGAAAGGGGTAATCGACAGTGAAATCGGTCCACCCTATTATGTGAGTATGCGTTGAGACACGCAATATCAAGAAACCGGTCTAGACGACCATTTCATGATACAGAACTGATGAGCTAGTCATCAGTACGCTCAGACTGGTCATCTGAGCGCAGCAGTGATAATTGCCCTAATAGATGTACAGTATGGAGAAAAGTGGTCTAGATGACCTCTTCTCGCCCAGAGACTGACAAAATCGGAGTCAGAACGCTCAGATTAGTCAGTCAGATAGTGAATAGTGATTAGTGAACAGTGTGATACGCAGTGTCAGGTTAGTGGCCAAGCCGGCCTTAATCTGACATAAAACTAATATATTAATAGTCAGCAGACTCAATCTGGTCAATTGAGCACAAAATGTAGATTTTGTTTAAAAGATACGCAGTATCGGGATGAGGGTCAAGACGACCTTTTCTCACCCCGAAACTGATATATTTAGACTCAGGACGCCTAAATTAGTCAATCGGGCACCTGACACGTTTTTCGAGACGAGATCATACAGATCCCGAAAACTGGTCTAGAAGACCTCAGCTGGATGTAAAACTGATAAATTTGAAATCAGCACGTCCAAATTAGTCAAGGGAGACTGTGTTTGAAATTTCACGCGAAAACGCCTCGTTATGCGCGCGTAGTGTCAACACAGTGTAGGCCTAACCACAGTATCAAGAAATTGGTCAAGATGACCTTTTCTTGATATAAAACTGATATATTTGGGTTCAGCACGCCCAAATTAGTCAGTATAGCCTATCTTAAAATTTTTCAAAAAATTAGTATAAAGGAGTCGAAATTTTTAGATTTTGCAAAAAGGGCCCCCATTATTTTTTTTTTTCCTATCTTTTTCTCCCCACACAACCCGTAGGTGAACAGTAACCATCAGTCGAATCCGACCTCCGTTTTCGACACCGCCGGCACCATTGGAAAGCTCTCGACGAGCTGATTCCAACGGTGGACCGAGTCGACCGAACCGACGCCGGACCACGCCACACGCGCCGCCTAAAGCCACCGGTGGCCGAATTTTTCAAACTGCCGTATCTCCGCCGTCCGACGTCCAAATGCCACGATTCCAGTCCCAATGGATTCGTGGTGAAGAGTAGAACAAAACCCAGGCTTCATTTCACATCAACAGTCGCCGGATCGCGCCGCCCAAGGTTCGCCGTCGCCGTCGCCATCGCCGCCATCGAATCTCGCTATTCCGGCGGAGTTGAGTTGCAAGGTCGGTATCAAAATGCTCAGAACAACACGTAGATCAAAAGCCCCAAATCAATTTTGGGCAACAACGCCGGAAAATGAAGATCCAACACCGTCGCCGTCGCCGACTTTTCGAGGGCCGATTTCCGGTGATAGGAGCCTCGATTGGTGAAATTGACACCACCAATGGGTTCCTCTCGTCGAGCTCTTCAAGATGGTGGTTGCCACTCCCATCGCCGCTGTGGTCAACGCCGGTCAACGGTGACTCGGAGACCGAAAATTGAAGAATGGCCCGTTGGCCTATTTTTGATGTTCCGGACACATCTGCGGCATCAGAATTGCAAACCGAAGTTTCAAAAGTGAAGAACGCCGATTCAAAGATTGTGCGGTCGAGACCGAACGGTTCGTCCGACCGCCGACAGGAACGATTTTGGTAGTGGTTTTGATCCCTTGATTTCTCAATTTATTATTAGAAATAATTATGTATGAATTATGGTTTACTGACTTGAGGAATTGTAAGAGAAAGGGATGAAATGTCGAAAAAGAGGATGTGAGGAAATGTGAATATTTTTACGTAAAAAGCGGAGCTTTTACGTAAAAATTAGGCCTCTGGTTTAGTACGTGGCAGGTTAGAATAGGTTAGATGGTTTTGAGGCGTTTCCTAAACACCGGAAACCCAAAAATTAAGCGGAAATGCTGCCGAAATTTCGAAAATGACACAAAGGGGTATTTTAGGAAACGAGGGCTGAAAATGTGATCGGGATGGAAACCCGAGCCCCCTCGATGACCTAGGTCCAGGAAAGAAGGACGGACGTTTACGGGATTAGTGAACCGCCCAATTAGAAATCTCGAAATGTAAGAAAACGACCCCTAGATCAGAATAGTGCCACCCGAGGGACGGGTATGATCTAAGTATAAAATTTGGGGCGATTACATCAGTAACGTTAACCCGACAGGCTAAATGGTCATACGAGAGGTATTCAGTCAGTTGACTGGTCGGTTAGCCAGTCAAGGACCAAGTCGGAATGGGATAGTGAGAGACAGTGATTAATTTGTCAAGTAGACAAATTAATCAAGCACGATTAAAAATTAGATATCAAATTTCCCAAAGTAGAGCAGTTGGGTACCGATAGGCATCGGTACCACACAACGATAAGTTTATTAGTTCCTAACGATAGAGTGACCTAAGAGCGATGTTAATTAATTTATTGGGTAAATAAATTAATTAACAATGATTAGAAAATCAAATTCTTAAGAAGAGGGCAATTAGTACCGATAAGGATCGGTACCACATAACGAGAATTTTTATTAGTCACTAATGACCACGGTGACCTAAGAGTAAATATTAACGAAATGTATTATGATTACAGGGAGGTACCTGTATTGTAACGAAGGCGAGAGTATAAATTGTCTGATGACAGGTAAGTACAACTCCGCCTACAGCATAAATAAAATGAATTTAAAATGATGCTTTTCCAGTATTTTAAGTATGTATCTTGCACACGATGCTGCACAGCATACATAAGAGCATATAGTTTCACAATCGAGTAGATTGATGAAAGAACAAGATAGAAGCCATAGATCCCTACCGCGTAGGATTAGGGACAGCTTAGAGAAGCGTATGGCTAGAACAGTTAAACAAGATGGAAATAAATAGGTGTGTCGTACCGGCTCCTTCAGTCGAAGGGGTTTCCAGTTAAAGAAAGTTAAGGCCAAAAGTTGAGCATCAGTTGATGGCTCTTCGGCATTAGTTGACCTCGGGAGTTACCGTTGGTCTGCACGCACACGGTACTGACACATGGGCCCTAAATAGACAAGAAAAGAAAAGAGAAGTTTGAAGCATAAATGAACATAACCGGACCATGCATTAGTTATAGTTCGCTATGCTTTCTTTTTCAGTAGAGTGCATACAGTACACGATGCTTCTGTCATGCATAAAGTATGTGAAGTTTTATATTCAGTGTTATGACATGTTATGTGATGACATGATATGTGAGCTGATATGTGATATGCTTATATGGTATGTGATTTATTAAGTGATATATGTCATGCCTATGATTTTACATATGTGCTATGTTTTAAACATGTTTTGCGGTTAACATGTTGTACTTACTGGGCGTAAAGCTCACGGAGTGTATTCATGCTGTAGGCAAGCATCCTATAGCGTAAACATCAAGGGACGATGATGGTGGCGGAGGTGGATGTGAGGATGAGGTTATGGATACACCGCGAGTATTCTTCCGCACAGTATGAGTAAATAATATTTTGAATGGTGACAGTTAAATAGTATTTTGAATAGTAAAGGTTAAACGGTATTTTAGAACAGTAAACAGTATATGTATGAGTAGTATATTTAAATAGTATCTGGTGAATAGTAATCAGATAAACAAGTATATAATTGTGTATGTATAATTTAAATCCTTATGTTTTTCAAATTCCGCATTTTAATAGTATACGTATGTGAATAGTAAATACGTACGCGTATATATAAAAAAAAAATCCCTCTAAATTTATGGTATTAAATTCAGCAAGTTTAAGTATCGGTTTTAAAGAGAAAGTATAAGTAAAAGCTAAAGAAGCAAGTTAAGTAATAATAGTTTTCAGTGACGGTCCGGGCCGCTGAGGGCACGGGGCGTCACAGCGGTAGTGTCTACACTGTGTTGTCCTTTCACACGCAAACCGAGGCGTTCCTAGGCGAAATTTCAGACACAGTCTCTCTTGACTAATTCGGACGTTCTGATTTCAATTTTATCAGTCATATGTCCGTCTGAGGTCGTCTGGACCAGTTTTCAGGATCTGTGGGGTCCTACCTCGAAAAATGTGTTAGGTGTCCGTTTGACTAATTTGGGCGTCCTGAGTCTAGATATATCAGTTTTAAGTCAAACTAAGGCCGTCTTGGCCAGTAACTTGACACTGCGTCTTGCACTATTAACTATTCACTATTCGTAGTTCACTGTTCTTTGTTCTAACTGACTAGTCCGAGTGTTTTGACTTTGATTTTGTCAGTCTCTGGGTGAGAAGAGGTCATCCGGACCATTTTCTCGATACTGTACCCTACTAGGGAGATTCTCGTTGTTGTGCTCAGACGTTTGATCTGAGTATTTCAATGATCTGCTCACCAGTCTTGTGTCAGGAAATGGTCATCCGGACCAGTTTCATGACACTGCGTATCTCATACTCTTATACACATAACAGGGTAGACCGGGTTCTCTGTCGGTTACCCCTTTTCACTGTATGAATAGTAATAAACAGTACTGCACCTGTTTAGTCTATTCAACTGAAATTTATACTACATTTATCAACTTAATTACTCATTTCATAGTAATTAGGTTTCACGCATTACGAGAGTCTTCAAATTGGCTCTCTGCTCAGTACACGGCCTTCTACAAGGGTTCTAAGATGGGCGTGTATGGTTTGAGCACGGGCGTGTACTAGCTAGGTTTTCTCAACACGACCGTGTCTTGGACCATGCTCACTTGCCCGAGTGGTACACGGCCACTTACACAGCCGTGTACCTGACCATATAAAACTACACGGCTATGTTAACTTACACGGCCTTTCTCATAAAACAATCTGATCAGTACATGGTTTCTTACATGACCATGTACCTGACCGTGTTCGATGTATTTGGACTAAAAATGCATCAAATTATTCCTTAGCTTATCATTGAATAATTTACTAAGTTACAGGGATGGGGTGGTCCTTACAACCTACTCCTCTTACAAAATTTTCGTCCTCGAAAATTAGAATAAATCCGGGAAGTCTCTCTTCATGTCCTCTTCCCTTTCCCATGTAGCTTCTTCTATGTTGTGATTCCGCCACAGCACTTTCACAAGCGGGATCACTTTATTCCTGAGGACTTTGCTCTCCTTAGCTAAAATCTGCACTGGTCTTTCCTCATATGTCAGGTCGGCATGTACTTCAACAGGCTCTTGACTCAGTATGTGGGAACTGTCAGGCACGTATTTCTTCAGCATCGAGACGTGGAAAACGTTATGCACGAATGCTAACTCGGGAGGGAGCGCTAACCTGTAGGCTACCTTCCCAATTCTCTCGAGGATCTCGAAGGGTCCTATATTGTGACAACCGGGAAATTCAAGCAATTCTCGGATGAAAATGTACAAATGTATGTATATAACAATTTGTACTATTTAAAGAGTGAAATAAATCGATTTATATTGTTCAGAATATATTAAAATATTCTAACAATACTGATGAGTAAAAATTCAGTGTTGGAAAAATTCGCTGAATTGAAACGGGTGAAACGGTGTCAAAAACGGCATTTAAAACCCTAACCGGGACAATAAAAGACGGAAAACTTCCAGGATTAATTTTGATCAAACGGAAGCAATTTAAATTGATCCGACTGCACAAGAGACCTCAGGAACACGCCGGGACGATTTCAGGAAAATTTCGGCTCGAACCGGTATCGGTCAAAAAGTAGTCGAATTAATGTGAATAGTAAAAGTCAAAGTCAACTTTGCTTTACCATTTATGACATCATAAATCCCTTTAATAAATGGGATTAAAATGGTGGTTGGTAGCATTAATGACCATGATTCATTTGCTTTTTGATCTAAAGGCCAAGATTTGGCCAAAATTCATCATTTTTAATTTTTGAAAAAAGGTGGAAAGAAATGGCTTTGAAAGGTGTTTAATTCTCATTGGTTAATGGCCAAATTAATTGGCTTTTAGTTGCTTAAGTCGGCAACTTTAGTGACAAAGTGGCCGAAACATGTTTCAAAGCCAAAACCAAAAGAAAAAAAATTTCTAAGTGTTATTCCATGGGGGAGCCGTGAGCTACCAAGGGAGATTAAGAGAATTCTTCAATTTTCTTTCACAAAAAGGGTGTCAAAACATTCCTTGAAGACAAAGGAAGCAATTGACTAAGGTAACTCCCCTTGCACTTAACTTTTTCTTGGTTTTTCTTCAAGAAATCCGTGGGTGAATAGTGGGAAAAAGATGGAGAATTTTTGGTTGTCTTTCATTAATTTGATGTTGGGTTTTGTTAAGGATGTAATAAGGAACAAAACCATGCTATTGGTTTAAAGAAAAACCGAAATTTTGTTGGTTTTTCAAGGGTAAATCCGTGGGTTACCTTAAGTAAACAATGAGAAAATTTTGTGGTTTAATTGTTAATTTGCTTCCAAGTTCAATTTTGTGAAGAATAAAGCTTGAATTGCATTGTGAAAAGCTTGAAAAAAAATTGTGGGTGAACCTAACCTAATGTGGCCGTGGGTTACCTAAGGGTTGGTGGAAACTTTTGCATGATTGTATGTGATGTTTGGTTAATTTAAATCATGCATTTTAATATGTAAATGATGGAAATGTGATTGAAAGAATGAAACAAAAATATTTGGCATGTTTTTCATTCATTGGCCGTGGGTTATATATGGTAAAAACCCTAGGAAATTTGGTTGAAAATGCATTGAAAATGGGCTTGAAAATGTGTTAAAAAAATGGCATTGAATAGCCTAAAAAGTGGTTGAAAAGTTTGACAAATTTTGGTTCGGTTTGGTTGTGAAAAAAACCGAAACCAAACTATGGACAAAATTGTGAAAAAAATGTTGTAATGTGGGTCAAAATATGAAATTGGAAATTTGTGAGCTTTTATGTAAAAGTTTGGAAAACTTTTACATAAAATAGGCTTGTGGTATAGTACGTGGCAGGTACATATGGTTCGAGGCGTACCTAACGCCGGAAGCCTTAAATTTACGTCGAAATGCTGCCGAAATTTCGAAAATGGCATTCGGGGTAAAATGGGAATTAAAAAATAATAATAAAAAGTTTAGGGTCGGGTTGGAAACCCGAGTCCCTAACGAAAAATTGAATAAGGGAAACCTAAGGGGCGGTTCATGAATAGTAACCCGTCCCCTTAAAAATTTAAAACGCGAGTGAAATTGAAAAAAAACCGACCCCGAGGGGGGGGCGATTTTGGAAATGAAATAAAGGTCCGAGTCGGGAACAGAAAATCCGAACCTCGGAGACCTAGGTCGGGAATGTCTAGATGAACGTTTTAAATGCTAGTGAAACGTCCATTTGAGGCTTCGAAACGATAAAAAATCGCTAAACCGACGTAGGGGTCAGAATAGTGCTTCCCGAGGGTCGGGAAAGTGAAAAGTGGAAATAAAATAGAAATAAACCCGGTAATGATTAGAAAAGAGTCAGAAAAGTTCCTGAGAGCCAAAAATGCAGTCTGGATCGGGAAAATTTCCGTCAGGGGTAAAATTGTAATTTTGCCAAAGTATAGGGGTAAAATTGTAATTTTACCAAAATATAGGGATAAAATCGTAATTTTGCAAAAGTTGAGAAAAAATGGGGAAAATGATAAATAAAGCCTAAAAAGTTATAAATAGGTTTTATTTAAGCTTTTAAATGAAAAATAAAAGCTATAAATGGAAATGAAATTAACAGACAAAGTTTTGTCTGTAGGATCCAAAAATCGACCTACAAGGAGGGCGATCAAAGATCCACGAGAGGAAAAGAGAAGAGACTGATAAGGTAAGTTCAGACATTTACCTGTCTGCAACATATAGCATTATTGTTGCTAACTTTGATGTACTAACTATAAGTTAGGTACATATGTGCTACGGGCACCATTATAGAGTAGAGAGAGAGACGTAATGTGCTACGGGCTCTATTGAGAATGGACACATTGTTAATTGTGCTTCGGGCACTAGAGTGAGGTTAATGAAACTCACTCCCCTAAAATTAAAATGTGAACCATTCCTAACCACGGGACAATGTGAAGTCACCGGGTTAGAATTTTAAAAAGTCGGTAATGAAACCACTTTCTGGCGTACCAGCCTTCCGTACAGGGAAGTACTATTTGCCTTCGGGGCTATGAGAATAAGGCTGTGGAGGTCAGCACTAATGTACCGCTCCCAGTCATGTACAATTTTGCCTTCGGGGCTATGAGACTAAGGCTGTGGAGGTCAGCACTGATGTACCGCTCCTAGTCATGTACTATTTTGCCTTCGGGGCTATGAGATTAAGGCTGTGGAGGTCAGCACTAATGTACCGCTCCCAGTCATGCGCACTTAAATGGTACTGCCAACCTGAGCTCAAAACCAGAACATAAGCAAAGATAATTACCTAAAACTGAAACTATGCCATAATTGAGCATAAGACAGTTTAGTGAGAGTACTAACATCGCGGTAGATGTATTGTTGTGACACTGTGTTGTGGTCAACCTTACTATTCACATGAATAGTGGTCAAAGTTACTATTCACATATGAATAGTGGTCAAAGGTACTATTCACGATGAATAGTCTATTCATAGAAATTTTATTTCTTGCATGTTTGAACTTACTGAGCCTGTAGCCCACCATTTTTGCTAATGTTGCAGGTAAGCGACCAGCTTAGTAGCTTGTTTGACTGGATGCGGACGGGATGGCGCGTGTCAAATCGGATAACTGGGCGAGGGATATGGTCCTGCCAGAGTCTTTCCGCTGAGCGATAAAAAAAAAAAAAAAGAAAAGAAACAGTCTTTTGTAATATTATATATTTACGAAAGTACTGTAATATGTAAATTACTTTGTACTTACCAACAAAGTAAATAATGGGAAATATTTACATGATGTTTAAAGAGAAAAAAAAAATTTTTTTTCCCAAAAACGTCATGATTTAAAAAGAGAGAGAGATAAGCCGGCAACCCATGAGAGTACAATCTATCGCAGTTAGCGATAAAGCTCAACTGTAATAGTATTGTATGATCTCTACGAGGGGCGGGCCGCCATAGTTGGTATCAGAGCGGGTTTACGGTTGGTGTAGTTTAGAATACCAACTGCTGCCACAGTTGGTATCAGAGACAGGGTTTGAGATTGGTCTAGTTTATCATACCAACTACCGTTACAGTTGGTATTAGAGCGGAATTACGATGGATCTAGTTTGGATTACCAACTGCAGTCATAGTTGGTGTATCAGAGCAGTGTGACCATATCCTGATTTGACACTTCGCGCATCCTGCACCGCTATCCAAGTAAGTAGTTTACTTAAGTTTAGTTAATTATTTTCTTATATGAAAATAATTATGTTATAGGTAGCAAGATGACCAGACCTCCATATGTGAGACCACCGCTACCTCGGCCGAGAGGAGTATTACGGGTATGGACGAGATCTATTGTGAGGCCGTCTATGTCCCAACGACCGGTAATTAGACCCCCGGTGCCCGAGAGACCTCCGGTACTAGTACCAGCACCAGACACGCCCACAAGCTCATTCCTTTCAGGCCAGAGTTGAAGAGTCACCAGTAAGGCCGCAACGCCAGGAGCGTGTGTCACGTGCCGATGCTCGTGTGATGGCCTACAGCAAAGAGGATGCAGAGGCAGGAACATCGAACGTGGTGACAGGTCAGCTTCCTGTCGCTAGTCATGTAGCCTCTGTACTATTCGATTCCGGTGCTACGCATTCTTTTGTTTCCTATGCATTTGCTGACAAGATAGGACTTCCTAAGGACAATATGGGAAGGGTATTTAAGACAGCTCTACCTTCTGGGGAAGTATTGTTGTCCAGTTACTGGTTACCTTATGTACCAGTATATGTGGCAAACAGGGAACTGTATACGGGATTGATCGTAATGAAGATCATGGATTACGATGTGATTCTAGGCATGGATTTCCTAGGGAAATACCAAGCTACGATCGACTGTCGAAATCGAAAGATAGTATTCCAACCCGAGGAAGAAGAGAGTTTCGAATACGTCGACACTTCTCGAAGACCCGGGAAGATGATGATCAGTTCGCTGAGAGCAAGCAAGCTGATAGCCAGTGGTTGCATGGGATATCTGGCATATGTGGTGGATACTACAGAGGAACAGAAGCTTCAAGCTGAAGATGTTCCTGTTGTTAATGAGTTTCTTGACGTATTTCCAGAAGAGTTACCAGGGATACTGCCAGAGAGAGAAATCTCGTTTGAAATTGAGTTGATGCCTGGAACAGCACCTATTTCCAAAGCACCATACCGCATGGCTCCAGTGGAGTTAAATGAGCTACAGGTACAATTAAAGGAGCTTTTGGATAAGGGATTCATCAGGCCGAGTTATTCTCTATGGGGTGCACCTGTGTTATTCGTCAAGAAAAAGGATGGAACATTCCGGCTGTGCATTGATTACCGAGAGTTGAATAAGGTTACGATCAAAAATAGGTATCCGTTACCTAGAATTGATGACCTATTCGACCAGTTAAAAGACGCAGCGGTATTTTCCAAGATCGAATTACGATCAGGATATCACCAGCTGAGAATTAAAGAAAGTGATATTCCTAAGACGGCGTTTAGGATTCGTTATGGTCATTACGAGTTTCTTGTGATGCCATTTGGATTAACAAATGCGCCGGCAGCGTTCATGGATTTAATGAACAGAATTTTTTAAGAGTATTTGGATAAGTTTGTCATTGTATTCATTGATGACATTATTATATACTCAAAGACTCATGAGGAGCACAAGGAGCATCTGAGGATCGTGCTGAATACGATAAGGAAGCATCAATTGTATGCCAAATTCTCAAAATGTGAGTTTTGGCTGGACAGAGTACATTTCCTCGGACATGTTGTATCCCAGGAAGGTATTGCTGTAGATCCGATAAAGGTAGATGCAATTAACCAGTGGCCTGCACCCAAGAGTGTGACGGAAATACGCAGTTTCTTGGGGTTAGCTGGTTATTATCGGCGATTTGTAGAGGGATTTGCGCGATTAGCTGTACCTCTTACTGCTCTTACACGCAAAGAAAGGAAGTACGATTGGACTATGGAATGCGAAAGAAGCTTCCAGGAATTAAAGAGACGACTGACAAGCGCACCAATCCTTACGCTTCCCACTGAAGGGGAGAAGTTTGTGATCTACAGTGATGCATCTAAAATAGGATTGGGAGCAGTTCGATGCAAGACGGCAAGGTGATTGCCTATGCTTCCCGTCAATTAAAGGAGCATGAAAGGAATTATCCTACGCATGACCTTGAACTTGCTGCAGTAGTGTTCGCAATTAAAATTTGGCGACACTATCTCTATGGAGCTCAATGTCAGATTTTCACTGATCACCAAAGCCTGAAGTATTTCTTCACGTAAAAAGAGCTCAATATGCGACAAAGACGATGGTTGGAACTGGTGAAGGACTATGATTGTGAAATCCTATACCATCCAGGAAAGGCCAACCGTGTAGCGGATGCTTTAAGTAGAAAGTCTACCATATCGCACCAGCTACCAATAAACAGGCTTCCAAAGCCATTGCAGCAAGAGATAAATTCTTTGAACTTGGAGCTGATATCTGGAAGACTAGCTGCACTCCAAGTGGAATCATCGCTATTTGAGGATATAAAGGAAGCTCAGAGACGAGATCCAACAATGACAAGTTCTCAAGAAGGAATTTCCAAGGATGGAATGATCCTTTATCAAGGAAGGATAAATGTTCCAGCTGATGAGGAACTTAGAAGACGGATCATGTCAGAAGCCCATGAGACACCCTATTCGGTTCATCCTGGAGCTAGTAAGATGTATCAGGACTTGAAGTTACAGTTCTGGTGGAAAGGGATGAAGAACGATATAGCGAAATTCGTGAGCAGATGCATGACCTGTCAGAGAATCAAAGCGGAACATAAACATCCAGCGGGAAGATTGGAACCGTTGGAGATTCCTGAATGGAAATGGGAACACATTACGATGGATTTTGTAGTGGGACTCCCAAAAACCCGAGAAGGTTATGATGCCATTTGGGTTATTGTGGATAGACTGACCAAGACGGCACGGTTTATAGCTGTCAAGATGACTTTTTCGTTGGAAAAGTTTGCTCAGTTATACGTAACTCATGTCGTCAGACTACATGGAGTACCAAAATCCATTGTAGCAGATCGAGATGCACGATTCACTTCGAATTTCTAGAAGTGTGTGCAAGAAGCCATGGGTACTGAATTGAAACTCAGTACGGCATTTCATCCACAAACAGACGGACAGTCGGAGCGGACAATTCAGACATTAGAGGACATGCTTCGAGCTTGTGTTATGGATTTTGCGGGAAATTGGAACGAGAAGTTACCATTAATTGAATTCTCGTACAATAATAGTTACCAAGCTTCTATAGGCATCGCACCTTACGAGGCTTTGTATGGACGGAAGTGCAGATCACCATTACAATGTATGATTTGCGAGAGAAGCAGTTGCATAAGACGGATTTCATAAAAGCGACTTCCGATGCAGTTGCTAGAATTCAGCGTCAAATGAAAATTGCGCAAAGCTGACAAAAGAGTTACGCGGACAAGAGGCGGAGATCCTTAGAGTTTGATAAAGGAGACTTCGTATTCCTCAAAGTATCGCCCATGAAGGGGATTATGCGTTTCGGTAAGAAGGGGAAACTTAGTCTAAGATATATTGGACCTTATGAAATTATCGAACGCATTGGAAAGGTCGCTTACAGATTAGCGCTACCTCCAGAATTGTCGGCAGTGCATAATGTATTTCGTGTGTCGATGCTGAGAAAGTATATACCAGATCCATCCCATGTGTTGAAGCATGAGCCTATTCAAATCCATGAGGATTTGACATATGGGGAACAACCTATTCAAGTACTAGCTCGTGAAGAGAAAGTACTGAGGAATAAGACAATCCCACTAGTGAAAATTCTGTGGAAAAATCACAACATTGAAGAAGCTACGTGGGAACGAGAAGATGAGATGAAGAGTTTATACCCCCACTTGTTCTAATTTTCGAGGATGAAAATTTTATAAGGAGGGGTGAATGTGACAACCGAGAAATTCAGGCAATTCTCGGATGAAAATGTACAAATGTATGTACATAACAATTTATACTATTTAAAGAGTGAAATAAATCTATTTATATTGTTCAGAATATATTAAAATGTTCTAACAATACTGACGAGTAAAAATTTAGTGTTGGAAAAATTCGCTGAATTGAAACGGGTGAAACGGTGCCAAAAACGGCATTTAAAACCCTAACCTGGACAATAAAAGACGGAAAACTTCCGGGATTAATTTTGATCAAACGGAAGCAATTTAAATTGATCCGACTGCACAGGAGACCTTAGGAACACGCCGAGACGATTTCAGGAAAATTTCGGCTCGAACCGGTATCGGTCAAAATGTGACAACCGGGAAATTCAGGCAGTTCTCGGATGAAAAATGTACAATTGTATGTATATAACAATTTGTACCATTTAAAGAGTGAAATAAATGTATGTATATTGTTTAGAATATGTGAAAATGTTCTAACAATACTGACGAGTAAGAATTCAGTGTTGGAAAAATTCACTGAGTTGAAACGGGTGAAACGGTGCAAAACCGGCATTGAAAACCCTAACCGGAGCAATAAAAGACGGTAAACTTCCGGGATTGATTTTGATCAAACGGAAGCAGTTTAAATTGATCCGACTGCATAGGAGACCTCAGGAACACGCCGGGACGATTTCAGGAAAATTTCGGCTCGAACCGGTATCGGTCAAAAAGTAGTCGAATTAATGTGAATAGTGAAAGTCAAAGTCAACTTTCACTTTTGCATTTATGACATCATAAATCAAGATTAATAAATGAAATAAATAAGGTGGTTGGTGGCATTAATGGCTAGGATTTAATCACTTTTTGATCTAAAGGCCAAGATTTGGCCAAAAATTACCATTTTTAATTTTTGAAAAATGGGGAAAGAATTAGGTTGAAAGATGTCTAATTCTCATTGGTGGAAGGCTAAATTCATTGGCCTTTGGTTTCATTAAGTAGGCAAAAATTTTACAAAGTGGCCGAGACCCATTTTTTCAAGCCAAACCAAAAGAAAAAAAAAATTTTCTAAGTTTCTTCCATGGAGTCTACGTGAGCCACCCAAGGGAAACCAAGATTTTCTTCAACTTTTCTTCACAAAAAAGAGTGTCAAAGTGTTCCTTGAAGACAAAGGAAGCATTAGACCAAGGTAACTCCCTTTTTCACTAAATATTTTCATGGTTTTTCTTCATGAAATCCGTGGGTGAATAGTGAGAAAAAGATGGAAAATTTTTGGTTGTTTTTCATGGATTTGATGTTGGGTTATGTTAAGGATGTAATAAGGAAGAAAACCATGCAAATTGTGTAAAGAAAAACCGAAATTTTGTTGGTTTTTCAAGGGAAAATCCGTGGGTTACCTTAGGTAACCAATGAGAAAAAGTTGTGGTTAATCGCTAACATGCTTTCAAAGTTGAAATTGGTGAAGAATAAAGCATGAATTTATTGTGAAAAGTTTGAAAAAAATTCTTGGTATGCATTTCATAAAATGGCCGTGGGGTTTAATAATGGTTTGGAAGAAATTTTTACTTGATTTATGTGGTATTTGGTTGATTGGAATTATGCATTTCAATATGCAAATGATGAATTTATAATGGAAAGAATGAAACAAAATTTTTTGGCATGTTTTCATTCTTTGGCCGTGGGTTATACAAGGGTAAAAAGCCTAGGAAATTTGGTTGAAAATGCAAAGATAATGGGCTTGAAAATGTGTTAAAAATGTGACATTTGAATGGCCTAAGGTGTGGTGAAAGTTTGACAAAATTTGGTTTGGTTTGGTTGTGAAAACCGAAACCAAATTAAGGGTAAAATAGTGAAAAAATTTTGTTATGTGGGTGATAATGTGGAATTGGAATTTTGTGGGTTTTTATGTAAAAGTTTGGTAAACTTTTACATAAAATAGGCTTGTGGTATAGTACGTGGCAGGTACATACGGTTCGAGGCGTACCTAACGCCGGAAGCCTTAAAATTACGCCGAAATGCTGCCGAAATTTCAAAAACGGCATTCGGGGTAAAATAGGAATTTAAAATAAAAGTTAGGGCCGGGACGGAAACCCGAGTTCCTAACGGAAAAATTGAATAAGGAAAAAAATTTAAGGGGTGGGTTGTGAATAGTAACCCGTCCCCTGGAAAATGAAAAACGTGAGTGAAATTGAAAAATCGACCCCGAGGGGGGGGCGTTTTTGGAAATAAAATAAAGGTCCGAGTCGGGAATGGAAAACCCGAGCCTCGGAGACCTAGGTCGGGAAAGTCTAGATGAACGTTTTAAATACTAGTGAAACGTCCATTTGAGGCTCCGAAACGATAGAAAATCGCTAAACCGACGTAAGGGTCGGAATAGTGCTTCCCGAGGGCCGGGAAAGCAAAAAGTAGAAATAAAGTAAAAACGAACCCGGTAATGATTAGAAAAGAGTCAGAAAAGTTCCTGAGAGCCAAAAATGCAGTCTGGATCAATAAAATTCCGTCAGGGGCAAAACTGCAATTTTGCCAAAATATTGGGGCAAAATCGTAATTTTACAAAAGTTGGGGGAAAATGGTGAAAATAATAAATAAAACCTAAAAAGTTATAAATAGGTTTTATTTAAGCTTTTTAATGAAAAATAAAAGCTGTAAATGGAAATGAAATTAACAGACAAGGTTTTGTCTGTAGGATCCCAAAATCGGCCTACAAGGAAGGCGATTCAAGATCCAAGAGAGAGAAAGGGAACAGTCTGATAAGGTAAGTTCAGACATTTACCTGTCTGCAACATATAGTAATATTGTGCTAACTTTAATGTACTAACTATAAGTTAGGTACATATGTGCTACGGGCACTATGATAGAATAGAGAGAGTGACGAAATGTGCTACGGGCACTATAAGAATGGGACACATGGTTAATTGTGCTTCGGGCACTAGAGCGAGGTTAATAAAACTCACTCAACAAAAATTAAAATGTGAACCATTCCTAACCACGGGACAATGTGAAGTCACCGGGTTAGAATGTTAAAAAGTCGGTAATGAAACCACTTTCTGGCGTACCAGCCTTCCGTACAGGGAGGTACTATTTTTGCCTTCGGGGCTATGAGACTAAGGCTGCAGAGGTCAGCACTGATATACCGCTCCCAGTCATATAAAATTTTGCCTTTGGGGCTATGAGATTAAGGCTGTGGAGGTCAGCATTAATGTACCGCTCCCAGTCATGCGCACTTAAATGGTATTGCCAACCTGAACTCAAAACCAGAACGTAATCAAAGATAATGATCTAAAACTGAAACTATGCCATAATTGAGCATAAGACAGTTTAGTGAGAGTACTAACATCGCGGTAGATGTACTGTTGTGACACAGTGTTGTGGTCAACCTTACTATTCACCATGAATAGTGGTCAAAGTTACTATTCATATATGAATAGTGATCAGCGATACTATTCACGATGAATAGTCTATTTATAGAAATTTTATTTCTTGCATGTTTGAACTTACTGAGCCTGTAGCTCACCATTTTTGCTAATGTTGCAGGTAAGCGACCAGCTCAGTAGCTTGTTTGACTGGATGCGGACGGGATGGCGCGTGTCAAATGGGATAACTGGGCGAGGGATATGGTACTGCCAGAGTCTTCCCGCTGAGCGTTAAAGTGAAGGAAAAAAAAAAAAGGAAACAGTTCTTTTGTAATTATATATATATTTTACAAAAGTACTGTATTATTTATATTACTTTGTACTTATCAACAAAGTAAATAGTGGAAGAAGATTTTACATGATGTTTAAAAAAAAAAAAAAATTTTCTCCAAAAACGACATGTTTTAAAAAGAGAGTGAGATAAGCCGGCGATCCATGAGAGTACAATCTATCACTGTTAGTGATAAGCTCAACTGTAATAGTATTGTATGATCTCTACGAGGGGCGGGCCGCCACAGTTGGTATCAGAGCGGGTTTATGGTTGGTGTAGTCTAGAATACCAACTGCTGCCACAGTTGGTATCAGAGTGGGTTTACGGTTGGTGAAGTTTAGAATACCAACTGCTGCCACAGTTGGTATATCAGAGCAAGGTTTGCGACTGATTTGGTTTTGAATACCAACTGCCGTCACAGTTGGTATATCAGAGACTGGTTTGAGATGGGTTAAGTTTTGAATACCAACGGCTGTTACAGTTGGTATATCAGAGCAGTGTGACCATATCCCGATTTGACACTTTGCGCATCCTGTACCGCTATCCAAGTAAGTAGTTTACTTAAGTTTAGTTAATTATTTTCTTATATGAAAATAATTATGTTATAGGTAGCAAGATGACCAGACCTCCATATGTGAGACCACCGCTACCACGACCGAGAGGAGTATTAAGGGTATGGACGAGGTCTATTGTGAGGCCGTCTATGTCCCAACGACCGTTAATTAGACCCCCGGTGCCCGAGAGATCTCTGGTACCAGTACCAGCACCAGCACCAGCGCCAGTAGACGTAGTACAACCACGACCGATAGTTCATCCACTGGTGGTAGTGGACATTCCAGTTGTTGGTGGGCGCCAACATATTGGGGTGAGAGTGTCGGCATGGGCAGTACAGGCATTTCGAGCTAGCAATCCCCCGATGTTTGACGGTGGACGACAGTCGATGGAGACCAAGGACTGGCTCCATGCCATTGAGAGGATTATGGCAATATGTGACATCGATCGAGATATGTGGATCCAGCTGGCAGTCAGTATGTTTCAGGGAGATGCTCGAGTGTTCTGGCAGTTTTGCGATCAGGAGATTTTATTAGGATTCAGTTGGGCTGAGTTCTGTCAGCGGTTGGCTGATCAGTTTCCGCCTAGGGATCCAACACCTGCTCCAGCACCTCCAGAGAGACGAGAGGCAGATACACCTGCGTATCCCGGATTTGATGAGGTCAGGGACTACATTCTCCAGACAGAGAAGATGGTCATGCTGTCTGGTGAGACAGTGATGTCTTATGCAGCACGATTTGAGGAGACCATCAGGAGAAGATGTCCGTTGCCCAACCTCACTGAAGCAAACTGCTGTGAGCTGTTCTGGAAAGGTTTACCCTTGGAGTTGAGACAGAGGGTAATCAAGTCGTTTCCTCCGACGCTCCAAGAGCTTGTGGTGACGATCAGGACGATCGAGAGAGAGATTCTGATCGAGCATCTAACGCAGAGTCGATGAGAGACGCTGGGTCAAGATGAGATGTTTGCACACATCTTCGGACCGAGAAGAATGATAAATGACCATGAGGCCGGACCGTCTAGACCACGAAGAGGTGATGACTCTGGTCAGGGAGTATTACCTAGGAGTGGTGATGACTCAGATGATACCAATGACGATGAGGATCCGGAAGAATATCCTCTAGTCCCAGATGCGGGGAATGAGTGACCAGTAGATATGTATATATGTACATAAGTAGCTTAGAGAAAAGCTCTTTTGTATAGACTTGTGGTCATTTTGTACCTCAGACCGATGTATATATGACTGGTGATGACTATGTATGACATATAAATGTTTTGCTATGAATGAAATATCAAAATGATTATATGTTGTACGATGATGTGGCTTTACATTACCCCAAATTTCGTGAATTGATATGATTTTACGAATGTGGTTATGGAAAAGCTAACGGTGAATTATTGTGCCATAATAGGACAATAGGTAAGATGGTGGAATTGCGTAATCGACCAGAAGGACGAGAGTGACGTCCTGATGTTATGGAGAGACTGGATCAGATACAAGCTTTGTTAGAAGCTCAGATGCAAGAAAATGCGAATCTGAGGCGACGGGTAGAGGAGCTAGAACAGAGGCAAGGCTCTGAGGGTACCCAAGTAGAACAACAAGCTGAGGTAGATCCGGTTATTCCTCCAGCTGCAGTACATGAGAGAGCTCCTGAACCACAACCAGTATTAAATCTAGAACCCCTCTATGAAAGATTCAGGCGTATGAGGCCGCCAGAATTTGAAGGGTCTACAAATCCCTTAGAGGCTGAAGACTGGTTGTCGTCATTACAAGTGATCATGGAGTTCATGAACCTAACCGACCGAGAGAAGGTTGCATGTGCGTCTTTTGTGCTGAGGAAAGATGCTCGGTTTTGGTGGGACACTGTGCGAATGAGGAGAGACGTGTCTACCATGAGTTGGGCGGAATTTCTGGAAGAATTTAACCAGAAATATTACGACCCTGCATCTCTGAGACAGCAACAGAAAGAATTCTCAGAGTTGACACAAGGGAACATGTCGGTAAGCGAAGTCTGCCGAAAGTTCGACCAGCTATCCCGTTTGTGCCCTTATGTGGTCCCTACTGAGAGGGAAAAGATACAGAAAATGATCGGGATGTTCAGGCCGGAAATTGCTGCATTGGTAGATACTGGACTAGTACCACCTACTTCTGTAGCAGACTGTGTGAGTCGGGCCATTAGAGCTGAGTTTCATGTAGCTCGACAGAAAGAGGAAAGAGAGAAATACTGGGAGGCAAAGAAGAAGGAGAGGGCTTTGGTGAAGTCTACGCAAGTTGGCCAATCGAGCAAGCCTAGTCAGAATGCGAAACCAAGCCAGGGCAACAACCAAGGATCCCAGCAAAATAAGAGAAAAGGGAATTTTTCTGGGAATCGCCAGGGCAATAATCGAAACCAGCAGCGGAAAACAGCTGGTAATACGGAATCCAATGTGCAAAATTGCCCTACATGTGGGAAAAGACATTCTGGGCAATGCAGATTTGGGCCACTTGTTTGCTACGAATGTGGAAAGGAAGGCCATTACGCCAGGAACTGTCCAAATAGGCAGGGTGGACAAGGCACTTCCCAACCGCACCAGACACGCCCACAAGCTCATTCCCTTCAAGCCAGAGTGGAAGAGTCACCAGTGAGGCCGCAACGCCAGGAGCGAATGTCACGTGTTGATGCTCGTGTGATGGCCTACAGCAAGGAAGACGCAGAGGCAGGAACATCAAACGTGGTGACAGGTCAGCTTCCTGTCGCTAGTCATGTAGCCTCTGTACTATTCGATTCTGGTGCTACGCATTCATTTGTTTCCTATGCATTTGCTGATAAGATAGGACTTCCTAAGGATAATATGGGAAGGGTATTTAAGACAGCTTTACCTTCTGGGGAATTATTGTTGTCCAGTTACTGGTTACCCTATGTACCAGTATATGTGGCAAATAGGGAACTATATGCTGAGTTGATCGTAATGAAGATCACGGATTACGATGTGATTCTAGGCATGGATTTCCTAGGGAAATACCGAGCTACAATCAACTGCCGAAATCGAAAGATAGTATTCCAACCCGAGAAAGAAGAGAGTTTCGAGTATGTTGATACTTCTCGAAGACCCGGGAAGATGATGATCAGTTCCCTGAGAGCAAGCAAGCTGATAGCCAGTGGTTGCATAGGATATCTGGCATATGTGGTGGATACTGCAGAGGAACAGAAGCTTCAAGCTGAAGATGTTCCTGTGGTTAATGAGTTTCTTGACGTATTTCCGGAAGAGTTACCAGGGATACCTCCAGAGAGAGAAATCTCGTTTGAAATTGAGTTGATGCCTGGAACAGCACCTATTTCCAAAGCACCATACCGCATGGCTCCAGTGGAGTTAAATGAGCTACAGGTACAATTAAAGGAGCTTTTGGATAAAGAATTCATCAGGCCGAGTTTTTCTCCATGGGGTGCACCTGTGCTATTCGTCAAGAAAAAGGATGGAACATTCCGACTGTGCATTGATTACCGGGAGTTGAATAAGGTTACGATCAAAAATAGGTATCCATTACCTAGAATTGATGACCTATTCGACTAGTTAAAAGGCGCAGCGGTATTTTCCAAGATCGACTTACGATCAGGATATCACCAGCTGAGAATCAAAGAGAGTGATATTCCTAAGACGGCATTTAGGACTCGTTATGGGCACTACGAGTTCCTTGTGATGCCATTCAGATTAACAAATGCGTCGGCACCGTTCATGGATTTGATGAACAGAATTTTTAAAGAGTATCTGGATAAGTTTGTCATTGTATTCATTGAAGACATTCTTATATACTCGAAGACTCATGAAGAGCATAAGGAACATCTGAGGATCGTGTTGAATACGATAAGGAAGCATCAACTGTATGCCAAATTCTCAAAATGCGAATTTTGGCTGGACAGAGTACATTTCCTTGGACATGTTGTATCCCAGGAAGGTATTGCTGTAGATCCGACAAAGATAGAGGCAATTAACCAGTGGCCTGTACCCAAGAGTGTGACTGAAATACGCAGTTTCTTGGGGTTAGCTGGTTATTATCGGCGATTTGTAGAGAGATTCGCGCGACTAGCTGCACCTCTTACTGCTCTTACACGCAAGGAAAGGAAGTACGAGTGGACTATGGAATGCGAAAGAAGCTTCCAGGAGTTAAAGAGGCGACTGACAAGCGCACCAATCCTTACGCTTCCCACTGAAGGGGAGAAGTTCGTGATCTACAGTGATGCATCTAAAATAGGATTGGGAGCAGTCCTGATGCAAGACGGCAAGGTGATTGCCTATGCTTCCCGTCAATTAAAGGATCATGAAAGGAATTATCCTACGCATGACCTTGAACTTGCTGCAGTAGTGTTCGCACTTAAAATTTGGCGACACTATCTTTATGGAGCTCAATGTCAGATTTTCACTGATCACCAAAGCTTAAAGTATTTCTTCACGTAAAAAGAGCTCAATATGCGACAGAGACGATGGTTGGAACTGGTGAAGGATTATGATTGTGAAATCCTCTACCATCCAGGAAAGGCCAACTGTGTAGCGGATGCTTTAAGTAGAAAGTCTACCATATCGCACCAGCTACCAATAAAAAGGCTTCTGAAGCCATTGCAGCAAGAGATAAATTCGTTGAACTTGGAACTGATATCTGGAAGATTAGCTGCACTCCAAGTGGAATCATCGCTATTTGAGGAAATAAAGGAAGCTCAGAGGCGAGATCCAGCAATGATAAGTTCTCAAGAAGGAATTTCCAAGGATGGAATAATCCTTTATCAAGGAAAGATAAATGTTCCAGCTGATGAAGAACTTAGAAGACGGATCATGTCAGAAGCCCGTGAGACACCCTATTCAGTTCATCCCGGAGCTAGCAAGATGTATCAGGACTTAAAGTTACAGTTCTAGTGGAAAGGGATGAAGAACGATATAGCGAAATTCGTGAGCAGATGCATGACCTGTTAGAGAATCAAAGCGAAACATAAACATCCAGCAGGAAGATTGGAACCGTTGGAGATTCCTGAATGGAAATGGGAACACATTACGATGGATTTTGTAGTGGGACTCCCGAAAACCCGAGAAGGTTATGATGCCATTTGGGTTATTGTGGACAGACTGACCAAGACGGCACGGTTTATAGCTGTCAAGATGACTTTTTCACTGGAAAAGTTTGCTCAGCTGTATATAACTCATGTCGTCAGATTACATGGAGTACCAAAATCCATTGTATCAGATCGAGATGCACGATTCACTTCGAACTTCTGGAAGTGTGTGCAAGAGGCCATGGGTACTGAATTGAGACTCAGTACGGCTTTTCATCCGCAAACAGACGGGCAGTCAGAGCGGACAATTCAGACGTTAGAAGACATGCTTCGAGCTTGCGTTATGGATTTTGCGGGAAATTGGAACGAGAAGTTACCATTGATTGAATTCTCGTACAATAATAGTTACCAAGCTTCGATAGGCATGGCACCTTACGAGGCTTTGTATGGAAGGAAGTGCAGATCACCATTACATTGGTATGATTTGCGAGAAAAGCAGTTGCATAAGACGGATTTCATGCAAGAGACTTCCGATGCAGTTGATAGAATTCAGCGTCAAATGAAAATTGCGCAAAGCCGACAAAAGAGTTACGCGGACAAGAGGCGAAGATCCTTGGAGTTTGATGAAGGAGACTTCGTGTTTCTAAAGGTATCGCCCATGAAGGGGATTATGCGCTTCGGTAAAAAGGGGAAACTGAGTCCAAGATATACTGGGCCCTATAAAATTATCGAACGCATTGGAAAGGTCGCTTATAGATTAGCGCTACCCCCAGAATTGTCGGCAGTGCATAACGTATTTCATGTGTCAATGCTGAGAAAGTATATACCAGATCCGTCCCATGTTTTGAAGCATGAGCCCATTCAAATCCACGAGGATTTGACATATGAGGAACAGCCTATTCGAGTACTAGCTCGTGAAGAGAAAGTACTGAGGAATAAGGTAATCCCACTAGTGAAGATTTTGTGGAAAAATCACAACATTGAAGAAGCTACGTGGGAACGAGAAGACGAGATGAGGAGTTTATACCCCCATTTGTTCTAATTTTCGAGGACGAAAATTTTATAAGGAGGGGTGAATGTGACAACCGGGAAATTCAGGCAGTTCTCGGATGAAAAATGTACAATTGCATGTATATAACAATTTGTACCATTTAAAGAGTGAAATAAATGTATGTATATTGTTTAGAATATGTGAAAATGTTCTAACAATATTGACGAGTAAGAATTCAGTGTTGGAAAAATTCACTGAGTTGAAACGGGTGAAACGGTGCAAAACCGGCATTGAAAACCCTAACCGGAGCAATAAAAGACGGTAAACTTCCGGGATTGATTTTGATCAAACGGAAGCAGTTTAAATTGATCCGACTACACAGGAGACCTCAGGAACACGCCGGGACGATTTCAGAAAAATTTCGGCTCGAACCGGTATCGGTCAAAAAGTAGTCGAATTAATGTGAATAGTGAAAGTCAAAGTCAACTTTCACTTTTGCATTTATGACATCATAAATCAAGATTAATAAATGAAATAAATAAGGTGGTTGGTGGCATTAATGGCTAGGATTTAATCACCTTTTGATCTAAAGGCCAAGATTTGGCCAAAAATTACCATTTTTAATTTTTGAAAAATGGGGAAAGAATTAGGTTGAAAGATGTCTAATTCTCATTGGTGGAAGGCTAAATTAATTGGCCTTTGGTTTCATTAAGTCGGCAAAAATTTTACAAAGTGGCCGAGACCCATTTTTTCAAGCCAAACCAAAAGAAAAAAAAAATTTTCTAAGTTTCTTCCATGGAGTCTACGTGAGCCACCCAAGGGAAACCAAGATTTTCTTCAACTTTTCTTCACAAAAAAGAGTGTCAAAGTGTTCCTTGAAGACAAAGGAAGCATTAGACCAAGGTAACTCCCTTTTTCACTAAATATTTTCATGGTTTTTCTTCATGAAATCCGTGGGTGAATAGTGAGAAAAAGATGGAAAATTTTTGGTTGTTTTTCATGGATTTGATGTTGGGTTATGTTAAGGATGTAATAAGGAAGAAAACCATGCAAATTGTGTAAAGAAAAACCGAAATTTTGTTGGTTTTTCAAGGGAAAATCCGTGGGTTACCTTAGGTAACCAATGAGAAAAAGTTGTGGTTAATCGCTAACATGCTTTCAAAGTTGAAATTGGTGAAGAATAAAGCATGAATTTATTGTGAAAAGTTTGAAAAAAATTCTTGGTATGCATTTCATAAAATGGCCGTGGGGTTTAATAATGGTTTGGAAGAAAATTTTTGCTTGATTTATGTGGTATTTGGTTGATTGGAATTATGCATTTCAATATGCAAATGATGAATTTATAATGGAAAGAATGAAACAAAATTTTTTGGCATGTTTTCATTCTTTGGCCGTGGGTTATACAAGGGTAAAAACCCTAGGAAATTTGGTTGAAAATGCAAAGATAATGGGCTTGAAAATGTGTTAAAAATGTGACATTTGAATGGCCTAAGGTGTGGTGAAAGTTTGACAAAATTTGGTTTGGTTTGGTTGTGAAAACCGAAACCAAATTAAGGGTAAAATAGTGAAAAAATTTTGTTATGTGGGTGATAATGTGGAATTGGAATTTTGTGGGTTTTTATGTAAAAGTTTGGAAACTTTTACATAAAATAGGCTTGTGGTATAGTACGTGGCAGGTACATACGGTTCGAGGCGTACCTAACGCCGGAAGCCTTAAAATTACACCGAAATGCTGCCGAAATTTCAAAAACGGCATTCGGGGTAAAATAGGAATTTAAAATAAAAGTTAGGGCCGGGACAGAAACCCGAGTCCCTAACGGAAAAATTGAATAAGGAAAAAAATTTAAGGGGTGGGTTGTGAATAGTAACCCGTCCCCTTGAAAATGAAAAACGTGAGTGAAATTGAAAAACCGACCCCGAGGGGGAGGGCGTTTTTGGAAATAAAATAAAGGTCCGAGTCGGGAACGGAAAACCCGAGCCTCGGAGACCTAGGTCGGGAAAGTCTAGATGAACGTTTTAAATACTAGTGAAACGTCCATTTGAGGCTCCAAAACGATAGAAAATCGCTAAACCGACGTAAGGGTCGGAATAGTGCTTCCCGAGTGCCGGGAAAGCAAAAAGTAGAAATAAAGTAAAAACGAACCCGGTAATGATTAGAAAAGAGTCAGAAAAGTTCCTGAGAGCCAAAAATGCAGTCTGGATCAATAAAATTCCGTCAGGGGCAAAACTGTAATTTTGCCAAAATATTGGGGCAAAATCGTAATTTTGCAAAAGTTTGGGGAAAATGGTGAAAATAATAAATAAAACCTAAAAAGTTATAAATAGGTTTTATTTAAGCTTTTTAATGAAAAATAAAAGCTATAAATGGAAATGAAATTAACAGACAAGATTTTGTCTGTACGATCCCAAAATCGGCCTACAAGGAAGGCGATTCAAGATCCAAGAGAAAGAAAGGGAACAGTCTGATAAGGTAAGTTCAGACATTTACCTGTCTGCAACATATAGCAATATTGTGCTAACTTTAATGTACTAACTATAAGTTAGGTACATATGTGCTACGGGCACTATGATAGAATAGAGAGAGAGACGAAATGTGCTACGGGCACTATAAGAATGGGACACATGGTTAATTGTGCTTCGGGCACTAGAGCGAGGTTAATAAAACTCACTCAACAAAAATTAAAATGTGAACCATTCCTAACCACGGGACAATGTGAAGTCACCGGGTTAGAATGTTAAAAGTCGGTAATGAAACCACTTTCTGGCGTACCAGCCTTCCGTACAGGGAGGTACTATTTTTGCCTTCGGGGCTATGAGACTAAGGCTGTGGAGGTCAGCACTGATGTACCGCTCCCAGTCATATAAAATTTTGCCTTCAGGGCTATGAGATTAAGGCTGTGGAGGTCAGCACTAATGTACCGCTCCCAGTCATGCGCACTTAAATGGTACTGACAACCTGAGCTCAAAACCAGAACGTAATCAAAGATAATGACCTAAAACTGAAACTATGCCATAATTGAGCATAAGACAGTTTAGTGAGAGTACTAACATCGCCGTAGATGTACTGTTGTGACACAGTGTTGTGGTCAACCTTACTATTCACCATGAATAGTGGTCAAAGTTACTATTTATGTATGAATAGTGATCAACGGTACTATTTACGATGAATAGTACTATTTATAGAAATTTTATTTCTTGCATGTTTGAACTTACTGAGCCTGTAGCTCACCATTTTTGCTAATGTTGCAGGTAAGCGACCAGCTCAGTAGCTTGTTTGGCTGGATGCGGACGGGATGGCGCGTGTCAAATGGGATAATTGGGCGAGGGATATGGTACTGCCAGAGTCTTCCCGCTGAGCGTTAAAGTGAAGGAAAAAAAAAAAAGGGAAACAGTTCTTTTGTAATTATATATATATTTTACAAAAGTACTGTATTATTTATATTACTTTGTACTTATCAACAAAGTAAATAGTGGAAGAAGATTTTACATGATGTTTAAAAAAAAAAAAAAAATTTCCCCAAAAACGACATGATTTAAAAAGAGAGTGAGATAAGCCGGCGACCCATGAGAGTACAATCTATCACTGTTAGCGATAAGCTCAACTGTAATAGTATTGTATGATCTCTACGAGGGGCGGGCCGCCACACAAAAAGTTGTCGAATTAATGTGAATAGTGAAAGTCAAAGTCAACTTTGCTTTAGCATTTATGACATCGTAAATCCTTTTAATAAATGGGATTAAAATGGTGGTTGGTAGCATTAATGGCCATGATTCATTTGCTTTTTGATCTAAAGGCCAAGATTTGGCCAAAATTCATCATTTTTAATTTTTGAAAAAAGGTGGAAAGAAATGGCTTTGAAAGGTGTTTAATTCTCATTGGTTAATGGCCAAATTAATTGGCTTTTAGTTGCTTAAGTCGGCAACTTTAGTGACAAAGTGGCCGAAACATGTTTCAAAGCCAAAACCAAAAGAAAAAAAATTTCTAAGTGTTATTCCATGGGGGAGCCGTGAGCTACCAAGGGAGATTAAGAGAATTCTTCAATTTTCTTTCACAAAAAGGGTGTCAAAACATTCCTTGAAGACAAAGGAAGCAATTGACTAAGGTAACTCCCCTTGCACTTAACTTTTTCTTGGTTTTTCTTCAAGAAATCCGTGGGTGAATAGTGGGAAAAAGATGGAGAATTTTTGGTTGTCTTTCATTAATTTGATGTTGGGTTTTGTTAAGGATGTAATAAGGAAGAAAACCATGCAATTGGTTTAAAGAAAAACCGAAATTTTGTTGGTTTTTCAAGGGTAAATCCGTGGGTTACCTTAAGTAAACAATGAGAAAATTTTGTGGTTTAATTGTTAATTTGCTTCCAAGTTCAATTTTGTGAAGAATAAAGCTTGAATTGCATTGTGAAAAGCTTGAAAAAAAATTGTGGGTGAACCTAACCTAATGTGGCCGTGGGTTACCTAAGGGTTGGTGGAAACTTTTGCATGATTGTATGTGATGTTTGGTTAATTTAAATCATGCATTTTAATATGTAAATGATGGAAATGTGATTGAAAGAATGAAACAAAAATATTTGGCATGTTTTTCATTCATTGGCCGTGGGTTATATATGGTAAAAACCCTAGGAAATTTGGTTGAAAATGCATTGAAAATGGGCTTGAAAATGTGTTAAAAAAATGGCATTGAATAGCCTAAAAAGTGGTTGAAAAGTTTGACAAATTTTGGTTCGGTTTGGTTGTGAAAAAAACCGAAACCAAACTATGGACAAAATTGTGAAAAAAATGTTGTAATGTGGGTCAAAATATGAAATTGGAAATTTGTGAGCTTTTATGTAAAAGTTTGGAAAAATTTTACATAAAATAGGCTTGTGGTATAGTACGTGGCAAGTACACATGGTTCGAGGCGTACCTAACGCCGGAAGCCTTAAATTTACGTCGAAATGCTGCCGAAATTTCAAAAATGGCATTCGGGGTAAAATGGGAATTAAAAAAAATAATAAAAAGTTTAGGGTCGGGTTGGAAACCCGAGTCCCTAACGAAAAATTGAATAAGGGAAACCTAAGGGGCGGTTTATGAATAGTAACCCATCCCCTTAAAAATTTAAAACGCGAGTGAAATTGAAAAAAAACCGACCCTGAGGGGGGGGGGGATTTTGGAAATGAAATAAAGGTCCGAGTCGGGAACAGAAAATCCGAACCTCGGAGACCTAGGTCGGGAATGTCTAGATGAACGTTTTAAATACCAGTGAAACGTCCATTTGAGGCTTCGAAACGATAAAAAATCGCTAAACTGACGTAGGGGTCGGAATAGTGCTTCCCGATGGTCGGGAAAGTGAAAAGTGGAAATAAAATAGAAATAAACCCGGTAATGATTAGAAAAGAGTCAGAAAAGTTCCTGAGAGCCAAAAATGCAGTCTGGATCAGGAAAATTTCCGTCAGGGGTAAAATTGTAATTTTGCCAAAGTATAGGGGTAAAATTGTAATTTTACCAAAATATAGGGATAAAATCGTAATTTTGCCAAAATACAGGGGCAAAATTGTAATTTTGCAAAAGTTGAGAAAAAATGGGGAAAATGATAAATAAAGCCTAAAAAGTTATAAATAGGTTTTATTTAAGCTTTTAAATGAAAAATAAAAGCTATAAATGGAAATGAAATTAACAGACAAAGTTTTGTCTGTAGGATTCAAAAATCGACCTACAAGGAGGGCGATCAAAGATCCACGAGAGGAAAAGAGAAGAGACTGATAAGGTAAGTTCAGACATTTACGTGTCTACAACATATAGCATTATTGTTGCTAACTTTGATGTACTAACTATAAGTTAGGTACATATGTGCTACAGGCACCATTATAGAGTAGAGAGAGAGACGTAATGTGCTACGGGCACTATTGAGAATGGACACATTGTTAATTGTGCTTCGGGCACTAGAGCGAGGTTAATGAAACTCACTCCCCTAAAATTAAAATGTGAACCATTCCTAACTACGGGACAGTGTGAAGTCACCGGCTTAGAATTTTAAAAAGTCGGTAATGAAACCACTTTCTGGCGTACCAGCCTTCCGTACAGGGAGGTACTATTTGCCTTCGGGGCTATGAGAATAAGGCTATGGAGGTCAGTACTAATGTACCGCTCCCAGTCATGTACAATTTTGCCTTCGGGGCTATGAGACTAAGGCTGTGGAGGTCAGCACTGATGTACCTCTCCCAGTCATGTACTATTTTGCCTTCGGGGCTATGAGATTAAGGCTGTGGAGGTCAGCACTAATGTACCGCTCCCAGTCATGCGCACTTAAATGGTACTGCCAACCTAAGCTCAAAACCAGAACATAAGCAAAGATAATTACCTAAAACTGAAACTATGCCATAATTGAGCATAAGACAGTTTAGTGAGAGTACTAACATCGCGGTAGATGTACTGTTGTGACACTGTGTTGTGGTCAACCTTACTATTCATGTATGAATAGTGGTCAAAGTTACTATTTACATATGAATAGTGGTCAAAGGTACTATTCATAATGAATAGTCTATTCATAGAAATTTTATTTCTTGCATGTCTGAACTTACTGAGCCTGTAGCTCACCATTTTTGCTAATGTTGCAGGTAAGCGACCAGCTCAGTAGCTTGTTTGACTGGATGCGGACGGGATGGCGCGTGTCAAATCGGATAACTGGGCGAGGGATATGGTCCTGCCAGAGTCTTTCCGCTGAGCGATAAAAAAAAAAAAAAAAAAAGAAACAGTCTTTTGTAATATTATATATTTACGAAAGTACTGTAATATGTAAATTACTTTGTACTTGCCAACAAAGTAAATAGTGGGAAATATTTACATGATGTTTAAAGAGAAAAAAAAAAAAAAATTTTCCCAAAAATGTCATGATTTAAAAAGAGAGAAAGATAAGCCGGCAACCCATGAGAGTACAATCTATCGCAGTTAGCGATAAAGCTCAACTGTAATAGTATTGTATGATCTCTACGAGGGGCCGGCCACCACATATATATCGAGGGCTAAGCTCCCCTTTCTTCCCAAAACGCATCACCCCTTTCATAGGTGCCACCTTGAGGAAAACTGAATCTCCTTCCTGAAACTCGAGAGGTCTGCGTCGTTTATCGGTGTAACTCTTCTGACGACTATGAGTTATCTCCAGTCTCTCCCGTATAATCTTCACGTCTTCTGTTGTACTTTTGACGAAGTCCGTGCTAGTGAGCTGTTTCTCTCCAGTCTCATGCCAGTGGACCGGAGATCTACATTTCCTTCCATAGAGTGCCTCGTATGGTGCCATTCCGATTGAGGAATAGTAGCTGTTGTTGTACGAGAACTCTATTAGCGGCAGCTTTTGGTCCCAATTCCCCTTGAAGTCTAGGACACACGCTCTCAACATATCTTCCAACGTTTGTATTGTCCTTTCTGACTGGCCATCGGTTTGAGGGTGGAAAGCTGTGCTGAACTTCAACTTAGTCCCCATTGAAGCTTGGACGCTCTGCCAAAACCTTGAAGTGAAGCGCCCATCACGATATGAAATTATTGACTTAGGTACACCGTGCAGTCTTACTATCTGGGTCACGTACATTTCTGCTAGCCTCTCCACTGAGTAGCTTAACTTCATGGCTAAGAATCGAGCTGATTTCGTCAGTCGGTCCACAATTACCCATATGGCGTCGTTTCCACTGGATGTTCTGGGTAGTCCAACCACGAAGTCCATTGTAATTTGTTTCCATTTCCACTCAGGAAGCTCGATTTTCTGCAGTTCTCCTCCAGGTCATTGATGTTCTACTTTAATTTTTTGACATGTAAGGCACTTTGCGACAAATTCAGCGACATCACCCTTCATCTTAGGCCACCAAAAACTGTCTTTCAAGTCTTTGTATAGCTTGTTTGCCCCTGGATGAACTGAGTACGGTGTGTCATGGGCTTCTGAAAGGATCCTTTTCCTGAGTTCTTCATCCTTCGGAATGCACACTCTATCTCTAAAATAGAGTATGCCACCCTTAGAGACTTGGAATTCTGACTTTCGGTCCTCCATTGTCTCCTTTTTGTGCTTGTTTAGGGTTAAATCGAGGTCTTGGCCGGCCTTGATTTCTTCTAGGAGTGTTGATTGGAGGGTCATTTTAGACAACTTCCCTATTAGAATCTCGATTTCGCCGTTGCATAGCTCCTTCTGTAGGGCTTTTGGCAAGGCATTGATAGCCATAAGCGATGAAGAGTACTTCCTACTGAGTGCATCGGCCACCTTGTTGGCTTTCCCTGGGTGATACAGGATCTCGCAGTCGCAATCCTTCACCAATTCTAGCCATCTTCGCTGCCTCATGTTGAGCTCCTTCTGCGTGAAGATGTATTTGAGGCTTTGGTGGTCCGTATAAATCTCGCACTTAACGCCATATAGATAATGCCTCCATATTTTCAGTGCAAACACGACTGCTGCTAGCTCTAGGTCATGAGTCGGATAATTCCTCTCATGGTTCTTAAGTTATCGCGAGGCATAAGCGACTACTTTCCCATTCTGCATCAATACGGCTCCCAGTCCGGTCTTAGATGCGTCACTGTAGATTACAAAATTTCCCTGTCCAGCGTCTGGTATAGTCAGGATCGGAGCACTCGTGAGTCTGTGTTTTAGCTCCTAGAAGCTTTTCTCGCATCTATCCATCCACTCATACTTCTTCTCCTTCTTAGTGAGTGCTGTGAGTGGTGCAGCTAACTTCGAGAACCCTTCTACGAAACGTCTGTAATAGCCTGCTAGGCCTAGGAAACTGCAGATCTCTGTTACATTCTTCGAAGTCGGCCATTCGTTGACTGCTTCAACTTTCACTGGGTCTACTGATACTCCTTCTTTGGAGACCACGTGACCAAGAAAATGGACCTTTTCCAGCCAAAACTCGCACTTAGAGAATTTAGCGTATAGCTGGTGCTCCTTTAGCTTGAGTAGAATAGCTTTCAGATGCTCCTCGTGTTCCTTCCTTGTATTAGAATACACAAGTATGTCATCGATAAACACAATGACAAACTTGTCTAAGAACTCCTTGAACACTCTATTCATTAGATCCATGAAGCCTGCAGGGGCATTCGTTAGCCCAAATGACATAACGAGGAACTCGTAGTGTCCATATCGTGTACGGAAGGCTGTCTTGGGTATGTTTGCACCTCTAATCCGTAGTTGGTGATACCCGGAACGTAGGTCGATTTTTGAGAACACTGCAGCGTCTCGGAGCTGGTCAAACAGATCGTCGATTCGTGGCAACGGATACTTGTTCTTTATAATGACCTTGTTTAGCTCCCTGTAATCGATGCACATCCTTAATGTTCCATCCTTCTTCTTCACGAATAAAACTGGTGCTCCCCATGGTGAACAGCTCTGTCGAATGAAGCCCTTGTCCATTAGATCCTTCAACTGGGCCTGGAGTTCCTTTAACTCTACCGGGGCCATTCTATATGGGGCCTTGGAGATGGGGGCTGATCCTGGTAACAACTCGATCTCGAATGATATCTCCCTTTCTGGCGGAAGTCCTGGTAGATCCTCTGGGAATACTTCTATGAATTCTCTGACCATTGGGACATCTTCAGGCCTTATCTCTGCTTCATGGTTGCTGTCTATCATGTGTGCTAGGAAACCGACGCATCCACTGGATAGAAGTTTGTCAGCCCTCATAGCGGATATTATTATCTTCGGCTGCTTTAACGATAGTCCTTTGTAGATAAACTTCTTGTTCCCGTTCAGCTCGAAGGTAACCTCTCGTCTTCGACGGTCTATTATGGTGCTGTACTTGGCGAGGAAGTCCATTCCTATGATTACGTCGTAGTCACACATGTCGATGACGATTAGATCTATACTCAGCTCGTACCCACTGATAACTACTGGTACATGTCTTGCCCAATAGCTAGACAACAAAACTTCCCCAGAAGGAAGGGCAGTTCAGAAAGTTTGGTTCATCTTATCTATGTTCTGACCTAGTTCTCTAGCAAACTTTGATGACATAAAGGAATGCGTAGCTCCAGAATCAAATAATACTAATGCAGTGGAGTTGGCAACAGAAAGCTGACCTGTCACCACGGTTGAGGTTCCAGCTTCTGCATCCTCCCTTGTAAAGGCATAAATTCTCCCCTGCATCTCTGGAGCTTCCAGTCTACCTTGGGTGATGGGTGTACCTTCAATTCTGGCTTGGGCGGTATGTAGTTGGCCGCTACTGGCACGGGCTTGGCCCTGCTGATTCTGAGGGTTTGAGCGGCATTGCTTAGCAAAATGGCCTTCCTTGCCACAGATGTAGCAACCGCTAGTGCCTAAGCGGCACTCCCCTAGGTGGTTCTTCCCGCATTTCAGGCAAGGAGGGTGCTGACTGCCATTTCCTCCTCGATTGTTCTTCTTCTGGGGAAAATTCCTCTGTTGCCCTTAGTTATTCTGGCTTCCTCTCCTCTTGTTGTTATGGGATTGTCGGTTACTCTGACTGTTTCCCATATTCTGACCCTTATGTTGTGAATCAGGGTTCGGTCTTCCCCTGTTGGGTCTAGCCAGTGTCTTCTCCTCTCTCATGGCCTTGAAGATCTGTGCTTTCCTCTCCCTATCTTGGGCCAACCAGTATTCGGCCCTGATGGCTCGGCTGACACACTCAGCCACCGTTGTTGGTCCGTGGCTTCCACCGCATACTTGGACGGTAATGTCGGTTCTAAACATCTTCAACATCCTTCTGACCCTTTCCTTCTCCGTTGGCACCAGGTCAGGGCATAGTCGGGCTAACTGCTCGAACTTGTGGACAGCTTCCATTACAGTCGTACTACCTTGGCGTAGATTGTTGAACTCATCTTGTTGTGCTGCTAAGGCTTCATCATTGAAATACATTTCTCTGAACTCCATAATGAAGTCTGCCCAGTTCATTGCATTAATGTCTCTCCTAATAGCCACTGTTTTCCACCACTATCGTGCTTCTTTCCGTAGGGCAAGGGATGCACACAGTACCTTTTCCCTCTCAGTTAGCCCTACAAGGTCTAGGATGACTTGGATGTCAGTTAGCCAATCATCTGCCTCGATAGGGTTAGTTGTCCCCTCAAACTCTGGCGCCTTCAGACGCCGAAATAGCTTGTATAAGTCACCATCTCTTGAGACTGGTAAGGGAACATCTGCTGCTGCAGGAGCAACCACAACTGGTGGTGCTGGAGCTGCCTGGACTGATGGGGCTACTGGGTCGGCTTGGGCTGGCACCTCTACGGGTTGTGGTGTATGAGATTGTTGGTTGACTTGCTCCTTGAGCTGAGCAAGCTCTTGTTGTTGGTTCATCATCATCTCCTGCATGGCTGTGAGCCATGCCATTAACTCATCTTCTCGAGTGGCGTGATTAGTCTGAGCTCTTGTTCTTGTCATTTCTTCTGATGTAACCCTATCACACAACGGGAAAAAGAACTATAAGTTTTGCTTTTATCACACTTTGTACTTGGGAATCGTATCACATATCATCTTAATGATTTTACTCAATCATCATGAATATAAGTATACATATTATATCTTTCCTTTCTTTTTCTTTACTGTGATGTTCAATACGATTTGTATCTTAACTTATCGTATTGAAACATCTTCTAAGTGCTAGGACATATCTCGTACATACTGTCACACTATACTCATGTATGAAAAAAAAAAACATATCTGAGCCCTTGGATAATGGTGTTGCTTTTCATATATCATAAGAAAGTACATAACTTTGGGTTGTTGGGAGTGATACACACTTCCCAAGATACGGTCTCAACAAGTACATTAACTTAGGTCTAGCGAGGAAAGCTACTGCTTCCTTCTATACACATATACATAGCTTAGACAAAACTACCGAGGTAGAGTGCAGTTACTCTGACGTGATCACTGATTCTGGATCGGACATCTCTTCGCCGTCACTTTCATCGAGGGGGAATTCGTCTGGATCCTCCTCATCCTCCAAGTCTGAACTGACCTCATCATCACTAGCGATAATGACTTGAGGTTCCGGCTCATACTCCTCCATCTCCTCGTCATTATTGGAGAAATAGGGGATGTCATCATCATCCTCTGGTTCTTCAAAGCGGTACTCAGCCAATGGTATAGCTGGAATAGGGTCCTCCTCATGAGCGGCAAGATTAGCAGCATTATGTGCCCGCTCGTAGTTCCTAACGTTGACCGCATCGACTTCGGCATACTTTATCTCTTGAAGGAAATGCCTTAAATCTTGATGTCATGGAGGGTAGGGGACAAGTTCCCTAACGTCCCTGGGTACCCCTCTCCAAACTAGCTCAGCTACTTCTCGGAAAGAGCGGTCGAAGGGAATGTAGGGTAGCATCGCATCCTTAAACCTCCGACAATAATGCGCCATGGTCTCTCCTTCGTCGACATCCCACATACCCGAGAGGACGTCGTACCTCCTCTCGTGCATGTCTCTCCATGTGCCGAAATTCCTATTTGGACCATAGAGTTTCTCAAATGCGGTGGTGAAAACATGGCATGGAGTTCCTGGCAGAAAGTGGCCCAATCTGGCACTGGTTTTCCATCCCTTCGCTGGTCCAGCCACCAAGTCAACACTGGTCCATCTAACTTGCTGCTTGCTAGCTCCACTTGCAGGTGAGGTAGGGCATGGTAGGTACGAAAGGCTACCTCCACCAGCTGAACCCATCTTAACAGCTTGTAAGGCCTATGCTGACCATCGAACATATCTAAGTCCATTTCGGCGAAGGCATCACTTACTGCCCTATCGTCGTCTTGGTGTTGAGGGTGTACCGGTGCGGCCATACCTCCTATTACAATATGGATGTTAACTTATATACTGATACTGAAGGATAATTAAACTAACTTACTTGGACAGATGAGGCAGGCGTGCAGCGATGTGAGGTAGGGTGGCAGGAAACCTCTCTGATACCAACTGTGACACCCCGTGCCCTAGGCGGCCCGGATCATCACTGTAAAACTACTGTTTCTTTACTTATACTTATACTTTCTTGTAATTGAATATTGCTTACTTGAAATATCTTTAATAGGTTACCCTAATTTTAGAAGAAAAATTTTTTTTTTGCACACGTATTTACTATTCATGTACATGTACTATTAAAAGCAGAATTTAAAACATAATAATAATCTTGCAAACATACTTATACTATTGATTTTGTGGAATAGTATTTTTGAATAGTATCAATCAGCTGCTATTCGAAAATACTATTCAACTATTACTACTCAAAAATATTGTGTAAGCATTACTGTTCAAAAATTCTATTTAACGATTACTATTTAAAAGTACCATTTACTGGTACTGTACTGTTACTGTTCAAAATACTGTTTACTTAAACTGTGCGGAAGTTAAACTCGTATGGTGTCCATAACCTCGCCTCACATCCGCCTCCGCCGCCATCATTGCCCATCGTGGCTTATGCCATAGGACGCTTACCTACAGCATGAACACACTCCGTGAGCTTATGCCTAGTAAGTACAACATGTTAATCGCAAAACATGTTTAAACATAATACATACTTAAAACGCATAAGCATGCAAGATAGTCACATATAACACTTAGCATATACCATATCATCACATATCATGTCATAGCATACAAACTTTATATACCATATGCATACAGATTACTTCATGTAAAAGCATGTATCTTACTGTAGCTGAAAGCATAGCGAACTAATGCGGACAGTGAACTATGCATGATCCGGTTATGTTCATTTATGCTTTAGTACTCTTTTCTTTCTCTTGTCTATTTAGGGCCCATGTGTCAGTACCGTGTGCGCGCAGACCAACGGTAACGCCCGAGGTCAACTAATGTCGAAGAGCCATCAACTGTTGCTCAACTTTTGGCCTTAACTTTCTTTAACTGGAAACCCCTTCAACTGAAGGAGCCGGTACGGCACACCTATTTATTTCCATCTTGTTTAACTGTTCTAGCCATACGCTTCTCTAATCTATCCCCAATCCTATGCAGTAGGGATCTATGGCTTCTAGCTTGTTCTTTCATCAATCTACTCGATTGTAAAACTATATGCTCTTATGTATGCTGTACAACATCGTGTGCATGTAAGGCATACTTAACATACTGTAAAACCATCATTTTAACATCATTTTATTCATGCTGCAGGCGGAGTTATACTTACCTAATTGCAAGCACTTGTATTCGCACCTTTAGAATTTTGCAGGTTACTACCTGTCATCAACAACGTCTCTCGTTAATACCTTCTCTAAGTCACCAATACTGTTAATGACTAAAGTAGATAATTACTTGATACCGATTGTCGTCGGCACTACTTACTCTCTATCTCAAGAGTTAACTTATTCGTATGTGGTTAATTAATTTATGGCCCCATAAATTAACTACCACGTCCTTAGGCTACTTTTGCCTATACTCGTCTTTCATGTGGTACCGGGGTCCCTCGGTACCCTATTGGCCTATCTGGGAAATTGGTGTCTAATTTTTGTCACGTTTGATTAACTGTCTTCTTGACAGTTAAATCAACATTCCTCACAATGTTGCTCTGAACACGGTGCTTGACTGATTTACTGATCAGTCAACTGACCGGTTACCTCATGTTTTGGCAACTAGGTAGCCTATCGGGCTACTATGTATAGGCTTGGTATAGTAACCGTTCGGGTTACTTTGCTTGTTTGGGTGTGGCAGCCTACCGGGCTACCTTGCATTATGGTGTAGTAGCCGACTAGGCTACCTCTACCATATCTTACTAAAAACGTCCCTTGTTCTTTGTGAAATTCCTTTGAAAACTTTGTTCAAATCTAGAAATTCTTACAAAAGGATTTTTCATTTTGAAAGGGGTATGGTGTCCCCACATTTTTTTGAAAGCCAAGTGTTTGAAATGGTTTGAAAGGGGTATGGTGTCCTCACATTTTTCAAAACGAGTCTTACCTCGCCCCGTTGGAGGATGAGGGTGTTTTTGTTGAAATCATTTCTAAGTCATTTAAAGGGAACACATTGTAAATGTGCTAAAAAAATGTGGTGTTGGACCACTTTTGAAAATAATTTGAAACTTGTTCGAAATGACTTTGTTTGAGAAATTGGCGTTCATGAAACTTTTCTTCTCGACAAAATGAACAATTCTTGTGTTCATTTCGGAGCCTAATTCTAACTCTAACGGCTCCTAAATTCATCAAACCCGTGGCCTTTGTGCCCAGTTTTTATAAAAGTTCCAGTTTTACACACTTTTGTAAACAGGTCTGTTTGGGGCCCAAAACGGCCGAATTTTTGAAACCTGCATGAGTCAGTTTCAAGCTTTCGTCGAGATCTAAAACTTTTGTGTTTTGACCAAATTCTAGTTTGGCCTCTAAAGGGGTCATTTTAATTAAAATCTGAGACTGTTCATTTGGTCCGGATTTGTTACTCCCAGTTTTGGACACCGAACCAAAACCAGCCGAAAAGCCTATCATACGTTCATTTTTAGCCAATGGCTATTTCATGTAAAAACGACCGTATCGAAATTTTCTTAAAACTTTATGTTTTACCAAATCCCAGATTCGGACCCTAAGTGGGTCAAACTGGTCAAAATCCGTGGCTGATCCTGGGGACAGATTTTGTGTCCAGCCACCCTCTACACACTCATGCACACACATATCTCAAATCACTTGTAAACTAAAGTAAACACAACCACAACCACAAAAACTTTAAAAACTGAAAGCTAAGGGCTCAAATAACTTATTACAACCCATGTGCATAACCAAATACATATAAATCTCCTTTGATCAAAAACTTAAAAACAACTAACCACAAAAGATAGGGGTTTTCGGTTTATACCTTAGAGTGCTTTGATCCAAGCACAACCGGGCCAAGGGTGGCTGTCAAGGCTCCATAGAAAACAAAGAGGGTTGAGGGATCATTTGTGGTAGAATGAGAACACAAGGAAAACAAAACGTTTCTCTTAATATCCAGCCAAGATGAAAAATTACACCATAGAAAAAATTTCGGTTCTAGGGTCTTACCGAAACTACCTTGGAAGAGTACACCTCTAACAACTTGTGTGGCCAAGCTTTCATGTGAAAGTTATGTGAAAATATGGGTGGTTTAGGGGCTGAAGAAGGGTCAGATTTTCTGAAGAGAAAGGGGAGAGAAAGCTGTATTTTTCTTGAGAGTTTTTGTGAGCAAATGGGAAAAGTGAAACCTAAGGGTGGTTGCACCTTTTTATAGGCAACTCTAAGCAACTTTACTTAACTCTAAGCCCTCTTAATTAAGCCATAATTTATCTCAATTGGGGGACAAAAATCTGTGCTGCAGCCCTTGAAATTTCGGAGCCATGATGGAGGGTGAAAGGGAGCAAGTTTGCATTAAATGGTCATGGTCCTCTTGTCCTTTAAACCCCATTTTTTTAATCTAAAAACTCCAACACATCCCTTGATTTAAGGGATCACTTTCAGCTGGTTTTGCAGCTGTTTTCCTAACCAAAGGGGCATGGTTTGGTTGGGGTAAAATTCCAACTGAATCGGTTCTGTGCAGTCTAGTTTTCTACTGCGTTTTTCAGCCCTTTCTCGGCAGTGTTCTAATTTTCATCCAAAAATTGGATTTTCTAAATCTGATTTTTGTACTGACGATTTCTAATTATTTTATACTGTCTAAGAGCCCATTCTATGCCAAATCACTATTTATTTCCTATACTGCAGTAGTGTTTACACTGTGTTGTCTTTTCACACGCAAACCGAGGCGTTCCTAGGCGAAATTTCAGACACAGTCTCTCTTGACTAATTCAGACGTTCTGATTTCAATTTTATCAGTCATATGTCCGTCTGAGGTCGTCTAGACCAGTTTTCAGGATCTATGGGATCCCACCTCGAAAAACATGTCAAGTGTCCGTTTGACTAATTTGGGCGTCCTCAGTCTAGATATATCAGTTTTAAGTCAAACTAAGGCCGTCTTGGCCAGTAACTTGACAGTGCGTCTTGTACTATTCACTATTCACTATTCATTATTCACTATTCATGGTTCACTGTTCTCTGTTCTAACTGACTAGTCCGAGTGTTCTGACTCTGATTTTGTCAGTCTCTGGGTGAGAAGAGGTCATCCAGACCATTTTCTCGATACTGTACCCTACTAGGGAGATTCTCGTTATTGTGCTCAGACGTTTGATCTGAGTATTTCAGTGATCTGCTCACCAGTCTTGTGTTAGGAAATGGTCATCCGGACCAGTTTCATGACACTGTGTATCTCATACTCTTATACACATAACAGGGTAGACCGGGTTCTCTGTCGGTTACCCCTTTTCACTGTATGAATAGTAATAAACAGTACTACACCTGTTTAGTCTATTCAACTGGAATTTATGCTACATTTATCAACTTAATTACTCATTTCATAGTAATTAGGTTTCACGCATTACGAGAGTCTTCAAATTGGCTCTCTGCTCAGTACACGGCCTTCTACAAGGGTTCTAACACGGGCGTGTACTAGCTAGGTTTTCTCAACACGACCGTGTCTTGGACCATGCTCACTTACCCGAGTGGTACACGGCCACTTACACAGCCGTGTACCTGACCATATAAAACTACACGGCCATGTTAACTTACACAGCCTCTCTCATAAAACAATCCGATTAGTACATGGTTTCTTACATGACCATGTACCTGACCGTGTTCGATGTATTTGGACTAAAAATGCATCAAATTATTCCTTAGCTTCTCATTGAATAATTAACTGAGTTATAGGGATGGGGTGGTCCTTACAGGCCGTCCCTTGGGTGGGCCATGGCCACCCCCTGGCTGCAGGTAAAGCCTGCGGCCGTGGGTGGTCATGCCCTGGACGGAGGTTGCCGCAGCCCCATCTTGCCCGAGGGCAGGGGCTGCAGCCCCACCTAGGCCGATGGCCTATCTCGAGGGGTCGTGCCTCGATTTTCATGCCATATTCCACTTTACCCATTAGGATCTCCAAAAATTAATTTGAATCCTAATTAAATTGAAATTTTCCACACAATCAAAATTTCAACCTTTAAATTAAATTTAACTTTTGGCAAAAATAAATTACGGTCTTCAAACTTCAATTTCCTCTAAGAATAATTACATAAAAATTCCTAAACCATTTCCGGTGTACAAAAATTCTAATCATAATAATTCTAAGAGACAAAAAATTAAAATTAATGGGAAAATTACAGTATTAATAAACTGCTCCCATGGTTACATAAAAATTCCTAGATACAATTTTCTAAATTCTAAGGAACCATAATCGACATAAACAAGCATTCTTATAATGATTCAAAAAAAAAATAAAATAACCACATACTTTTTATACATAATCCATGATAACAACATAAAGGAATCCTAGAATGCCACTCTCTAAATATCAAATCCATACATAAATAAAAAGACTAATTTATTGTCTAATTTATGTACATGGCATAGTCATGAGATGGCTCTGATACCAATTGTAGGAAATAAATTGGTAAAAACGTATCAGAGTGGCACAGCAAAACAATAAAAAAATTTTAAGATCGTTAAATATCTCATGATGCCATATACAATAAACCAACAACAATTTAAACTCATACCTCAAGGATGCCAATCTGCAGGAAGAGAATGATCGGAGGGTTTCAACCAACTAGCCTTCTCTACTATTCTCCAATTCCTGAATGGCTGAGTGTGTGGGCACTCTGAACCTCGATTGGTATGCTAGCACTGCTAGTCTTTTTCTGACCATCCAGATCTCTAAAGAACTTATTGTCACGGTGAGTTGTGCAACAATAAGCCTGCTCACCTGAGAGTCTATGGTCTTAGGAAAACTAGAGTGGCAGGACCTGTATTTATAGACTTGCATGAGGTGATCCTTTAAATTTGAATTGGATTAGGAGTAGATTTTCTCCCTTATCCACAATAAAAAAATCCAAATTTTTCAAGCCTTATCCAACCAAAAAAGATTCGGCCACTTTATGGATTTTTCATTCAAAATTCAAACAGGATTTTAATTATAATTTTATCTCCTCATTACCTCATAAAAACCAATTCCACTTTGTGCCAAAAACATGACTAGATTCAATCATTAATGTGTAAGGAGAATCAAAATCCTAATAAGATTTTCTAGCTTGAATTTTATCTCATCCTTATCCAAATAAAACCGAAAATCTCCTTGAGATTTGCCCTCAAAATTTCGGTCGCTTTTAGGAAGGAGAGAATCCAAATTCAACTGGGATTGAAACTTGAATTTTTCCCTAAACCTTATCCACAAAAAATTTGAAAATTCCATGAGGATTTTCCTCAAAATTTTCGTGCACTTTTAGTTAGGATTGGGATTCAAAATTCAAGTAGGATTCAAATAAGATTTTCCTCTCCATATCCAAATGAAATTCGAATTTCATCCCTGTGGATTTAGCACAAAAAATTTGAATCCTACTTGGACTGTGATTCAAATTTCAAATTTCAAATTTAAATTTCAAATTCAAATTTAACTTTCAAATTCAAAGTTCAAATTCAAAATTCAAAATTCAAAATTCAAAATTCAAAATTCAAATTTCAAATTTCAAATTTCAAAATCCATAATCAACTAGCCAATAGCATACACAAATCAGTTTGCTAAACGTTAAGGAATTATGTGGAGCTAGTAGAGGGATCAATTGGACATATATAATTGGGCTCCCGTGAATCCATATGATCATCATTCTTTACCAAACAACACAATAATATGATCACTAATTTAGGAGTCACACCACTATAAACCTGAAACTGAACTCCCAATTATATACCGTATTGCATAAGCCTATGACAAGCTATCGTCCAATGACCTTGTCATGTATGCAAAACCCTCATATGATATCTATGATCAGCCTTAGGTCAAAGTCCGTTTAATCCTACTAATCAGGCTATCTTAAAGTTCTATTATACTACCGAATAAGAAAATGATTATTCACCATATGTGAATAAGAAATCATCCGCCCAGCAGATGACCCAAGGCCTTGTCCATTTTCATATCCAGTATAATGCCTTAAAGAGGATACCCTTAACTCCTTATTAGAGCTATGATTCCGATATCTGTAAACAAACCCTTCATCGTATACAAGTCATGCACCCAATGAACCGGTCTATAATCTTACTACTGTTAGGAAATGCCCTAAGTATTAGAGACATTTTGATGTATTCATTTTGAACTGGATAATAAAATTATACATAGAGGTTATTCATTACATTGCTATCTGTCCTCATCTTATTTACATGTTAAAGTAAATGTAAGCAAATATGGCTCACTGACTGCTTGTGTTAAAACTGTTAGAACGTTGCATGCAATGGACTTTTGTATGCGAGAAGACAATGTTCTAAAGTTAGCAGTCTAAATTATGGTCTGTAGTCTATGGGGTTAGACCGAGCATCTAACTCATGTTAAGACTATTATGTTGTCTAAAGCCTTAGAGGGGACGGTTTGTCTTGACTGTCTGGAGCTGGACTCCCAAGTAGAGACATGGATATGTTACTCGGTGGTGACATATTAGACCGGGACTAAAGCGTGATTGATCTACGTAGTCCGCTATGAGTGGATCAATCTGCTTTTGACGTTCATTGTGCAATAACCTTAATCCTGAGTAAATGAACTACTTCATGTATATGACTTGTGTACTTTGATGTTCCAATGGCTAAAGCGTCTCAGAGGTAGTAAGCTTATAGACCGGTTCGTTGGGTGCATGACTTGTATACGATGAAGGGTTTGTTTGCAGATATCGGAATCATAGCTCTGAGGAGTTAAAGGTATCCTCTTAAAGGCATTATACTGAATGTGAAAATGGACAAGGCCTTGGGTCGTCTGCTGGGCGGATGACTTCTTATTCACATATGGTGAATAATCATTTTCTTGATTCGGTAGTATAATGGAACTTTAAGATAGCCTGATCAGTAGGATTAAACGGACTTTGACCTAAGGCTGATCATGGATATCATATGAGGGTTTTGCATATATGACAAGGTCATTGGATGGTAGCTCGTCACAGGCTTACGTAATACGGTATATAATTGGGAGTTCAGTTTCAGGTTTATAGTGGTGTGACTCTGAAATTAGGGATCATATGATTGAGTTGTTCGGTACAGAATGATGATCATATGGAATCAAGGGAGCCCGATTATATATGTCCAATCAGTCCCTCTACTAGCTCCACATAATTCCTTAACGATTGGCAAATTGATTTGTGTATGCTATTGGCTAGTTTATTATGCATGGATGGTGATGACACAGGATTAGGATGGTAGACAAGATTCTCTCCGGTTGGATTCAGATTTTGTTTTGGATAATAGAGTACATAATTATTCGAACTCCAAATAAAGTTGCCATGATTTTATTTGAGATTGGATTGGAGTTGTAGAAAATTATCCATGAGAACAAGAATATGAAATACAACCGTTTTGTGGAATTTGAAATTTGAATTTTGAAATTTGAAATTTGAATTTTGAAATTTGAAATTTGAATTTTGAATTTGAAATTCGAATTTGAAATTTGAATTTGAAATTCGAATTTGAAATTTGAATTTGAAATTTAAATTTGAAATTTGAAATTTGAATTTGAAATTTGAATTTGAAATTTGAAATTCAAATTTTAAATCACAGTCCAAGTAGGATTCGAATTTGTTGTGGAAAATCCACAAGGTTTGAAATTCGAATTTGAGTTGGATTTGGAGAGGATAATCTTGTTAGAATCCTACTTGAATTTTGAATCCAAATCCCAACAAATAAGGGACGAAATTTTTGAGGATAATCCTCATGAAAATTTCAGATTTTGTGGATGAGATTCAAGGGTAAATTCAAGCTTCAATCCTAGTTGAATTTGGATTCTCTCCCTCCCTAAAAGTGGCCGAAATTTTGGAGCCTTAATCCTAGGAAATTCGGTTATTTTTGGATAAGGTTGAGATGAGATTTAGCTTGAAAAATCCTAGTGGAATTTTTGATTCTTCCTTATCCTAAAAGTGGCCGAAAATTTGGAGAAGATTTTCTCCTAAAGATTTCGGATTTTTTGGTTGAAAAAGGGAGATAAAATTCTAGTTAAAATCTTGTTGAGATTTGGATTGGATCTATCCTAAGAAAACCGAATTTTTAGTGGAGATTCTCCCTTGGAAAAATTCGGATTTTATGGGTTTGGATAAGGGAAAATATCTTTTCCTAATCCAATTCAAATTTAGAGATTCACCTCATGCAGGTCTATAAATAGAGGTCCTGCCACTCCAGTTCTCTTAGACCACAGACTCTCAGGTGAGCAGGCTTATTGTTGCACAGCTCATCGTGACAATAAAGTTCTTTAGAGATCTGGGTGGTCGGAAGAAGACTAGCAGTGCTAGCATACCGATCGAGGTTCAGAGTGCCCACACACTCAGCCATTCGGGAATTGGAGAATAGTAGAGAAGGCTAGTTGGTTGAAGCCTCCAGTCATTCTCCTCCTGCATATTGGCGTCCTTGAGGTATGAGTTTTAATTGTTGTTGATTTATTGTATATGGCATCATGAGATATTTAACGATCTAAAATTTTTTATTGTTCCGCTGCGCCACTCTGATACGTTTTTACCGATTTATTTTCCTACAATTGGTATCAGAGCCATCTCATGACTATGCCATGTACATAAATTAGACAATTACTTAGTCTTTTTATTTATGTATGGATTTGATATTTAGAGAGTGGCATTCTAGGGTTCCTTTATGTTGTTATCATGTATTATGTATAAAGTATGTGGTTATTTTAATTTTTTGAATTATTATAAGCATGCTTGTTTATACCAGTTATGGTTCCTTAGAATTTAGAAAAATTGTATCTAGGTATTTTTATGTAACCATGGGAGCAGTTTATTAACACTGTAATTTTCCCATGGATATTAATTTTTGTCTCTTAGAATTTTTATGGATAGAATTTTGTACACCGGAAACGGTATAGGAATTTTTTATGTAATTATTCTTGGAGGAGATTGAAGATTGAAGACCGTAATTTATTTTTCACAAAAAGTTAAATTTGATTTAAAGGTTGAAATTTTGATTGTGTGGAAAATTTCAATTTAATTGGGATTCAAATTAATTTTTGGAGATCTTAATAGGTAAATTGGAATATGACACGAAAATCGAGACACGACCCCTCAGGATAGGCCGACGAGCCTTGGTGGGGCTGCAGCCCCTGCCCTAGGGCAGGATGGGGCTGCGGCAGCCCCTGTGCAGGCCCACACCACCCACGGCCGCAGGCTCTACCTGTAGCCGAGGGTGGCGCAGCCTGCCCAAGGCTGGCCGCAGCCTGGGCGTGCAGCCTGCCGGCTGCTGCGCCCAGCCTGCAGCCCGGCCGGCTGCACAAGGGGTGGCCGTGGGCTGCCAGCCCTTCCGGGGTTGGTGGCTGCCCACGGCGGCTGCCGCCTACGGGGTCGGCGGTCCGACGGTCCAAAAAATCAGAAAATTTTGATTTTTAAATTTGAGATTTAATTTTAAATCATGTTTAAAAATATGTAATTAAAAATTTGAAATTTTTGAAATTACATATTATTACACATGATGTTTTAAAATTGTTTAAAAATTTAAATTTGAAATTTAAATTTGAAATTCGAATTTGGAATTTGAATTTGAAATTTAAATTTTTGGAGATTTAAATTTTAAATAATTCTTGGGATGAGAAATAAATGGAGAGGCTACATAAAGATGGATACAAGAAGACGGAACAAAATTCAAGACCCAAAGAATGCTTTGGATGGAATTTTGTAATCTTTATTTTCTTTGTTCTAGAATGGAACCATGGCTTGGTTATTCTGTCAATTATTTTTCTGTGATATGTCATGGATGTATAAATATGTATTGATGGATGTTTTGTATGCATATTTGATAACATGTCATATAGGATAGGTGAGTGTCGCTCATACTATATTGATCATACATAATTTGTCAAAACTTGCATGTTTTTCAAAATATTGAGTGGGAGAGGGTTTCAAACAAAACCCACGGCCTCCATTGTTGATCCATATGTGAAAGCATGGTAACGCCTCGCGTCAGTTCTGACCTGACCACACCCCTCGGTAGGTGTTTACCACCGCCGGTACACTAGATTGGATCTCCTATGTGGAAAACGTGTTCGGGTGCGATCCTATTCATGACCACCCCTCGGTGGCTTGGTAGGACGTGGATCGGGCTACGTAAACAATGGTTATACACTCAAGACTCGTTTAGTTATTAACCTTCCCTAGAAGCTCTGTTAACTAAACTGGTGGCCAAATAAGCGGTTATTAATATATGTCTTAACCTTGGAGGATTTAAGGTAACATATACTAATTGGACAGGGTCCATGTTCCGGCTATTTGTTCTCATGACCACCCCTCGGTGGCTTGGGGCAATAGGTGCTGAGAATTACCGTTGCAATGCTACATGTTTTTTTCAAGTTTCATGTAGGAACATACTTGTATGTTTTTTATTTGCTAAATTATCTGTACATTTGCTTGGGCTTTGTAATGATGTCTAGTATAATTTTATTTCAGTTCAAAATGTCACCGACACCCCTCATTTCGATACTTACTGAAAATAAGTTGAATGGCGATAATTATAAAGACTGGAAAAGAAATCTATTAATAGTTCTCAGCTGCGAGAGACACAAGTTCGTACTAGACGAACCATGCCCACCTGGGCCCAAACCTGACACACCACTTGAGGAGGTCCTGGTTGCCTATAATCGTTGGAGAGAATCCAATGAAATAGCTCGATGCTACATCCTTGCTAGCATGACGAGTGCTTTACAAAAGCAGCATGAGACTTATCAAGTTGCTGGGGAGATCATGGATAATCTGGAGGACATGTTCGGAGGCCAAGAAAAATTGGCTCGACAGTCCGCTATCACCAGCATTATGAACTCCAAGCAAAAGGCGGGTGCTCCGGTGAAGGACCATATGATCACTCTAATGGGATTCTTCGCTGAGGCTGCCGAGAATGGTGCTGAGTTGGACTATAACACCCAGATCGAGATGGTGTTCAAGACTCTGTCTAAAGATTTTGTGGGGTTTAAGGCCGCATACAATCTGGCGACAAAGGAGTTAGGACTAACCGAGCTCATGAAGCAACTACAGGCTTATGAGCGGATGATCAGGGATGAGGATGTGGTCCGACCTAAAGGAGAGGCCAATTTGGCGGAATCTTCCAATCCCTCACGGAAGAGGAAGAGGCCAAATAAGAAGCAAGTGGCTTCCAGTTCTTCTAGTCTCAGACGGGAAGAAGAAGAAGAAGAACAAGAAGCCAAAGGACCCTAAAAAGTCCAAATGCTTCCATTGTGGGAAGGTAGGTCACTTCAAGAAGGCTTGCCGGGAATTCCTAGCCTCCAAGGGCAAGGAAGGTAAGGAACTTCATTACTTGGAAGCGTGTTTGGTGGAAGAATCGAAAGACACATGGGTCATTGATTCGGGCGCCACTAATCATGTTTGTGTTTCTATGCAGGGGTTCGTGGAAACGAGAAGTCTACATGATAGAAGCCTCTCGTTGCGGACTGGAGATGGTAGCTTTGTGGTGGCTGAGGCAGTGGGAGACGTTCATCTTTATTTTGATCAATTTAGGTTTATTTTATTGAAAGACTGTTTTTATGTTCCTAATTTTAGGAGGAACCTTATATCGGTAGCTTGTTTAATAAAGGATTCTTATTCAGTTTCTTTTAGTAAAAGAGTTGATATTCGTAGAAATAAGTCTTTTATCTGTTCTGGATGGATGGATGGAAACCTATATTTGATCAGACCAAAGATGTACTCACTGCTTGACACTGAATTAATTGATAACTCTAAAAGGTTGAAAGTTTCTCACTCTAACAAGGCGTATCTTTGGCATTTAAGACTTGGTCATATTAATCAGGATAGGATTCAAAGATTGGTGAAAGACGGTCCTCTGGAATCTCTGGAGGAGGTACGACTTCCCCAATGTGAGTCTTGTCTAGAGGGTAAGGGGATTAAGAGGTCTTTTGGAGCTAAGGGTACAAGGGCACAGGAGCTCTTAGAAATTATGCACACTGACGTATGTGGCCCCATGAACGTCACAGCACGAGGAGGGTTTGAGTACTATGTCTCTTTCATAGACGATTACTCGAGGTATGGATATGTGTATCTGATGCACCGCAAGAGCGAAACCTTTGACAAATTCAAAGAGTATCGTGCGGAAGTGGAAAAGCAATTGGATAAATCCATAAAGACACTTCGATCTGATCGAGGTGGCGAATACCTCTCCGATGAATTTCTAGGACATCTTGTAGAGAATGGGATATTATCCCAATTGACTGCACCTGGTACTCCACAACAGAATGGTGTAGCCGAAAGGAGAAACAGGACCTTATTGGATATGGTACGGTCCATGATGAGTTACTCAACGCTGCCATTATCATTTTGGGGATATGCTTTACAAACGGCGTGCTATATTCTGAACCAGGTTCCGAGCAAATCAATTCCTAGAACTCCGTATGAATTGTGGCGTGGCAGGAAGCCCTCCCTTAGACATATGAGAATATGGGGCTGCCCGGCACATGTACTGGATAGGGATGCGAAGAAGTTCGAACCAAGATCAGAATTGTGCATGTTTGTAGGGTATCCAAAGGGAACTAAAGGAGGTCTGTTCTATAACCCGAAGGAACAAAAGGTCATTGTCTCAACCCATGCGACATTCTTGGAGGAAAGTCACATGAATGACTTTAAACCTCGAAGTAAAGTGGTGCTAGAGGAGTTATCGGGTGAAAGAACTGCTCCACAGATTTCGGTCTTGGACGCAAGTCCAAGTTCCAGTGAAAGACCTGCAGACGATCAACAATTTAGGGTGCCTCGTCGTAGTGGGAGGGTTTCTAAGAAACCTAATTTCTTTATGTATGATGCCAAGGCTCATGAGCATGAGGAAGATCTGGTAACATATGATGGAGCTATAAAAGATGTTGATTCTAGATCTTGGAAACAGGCTATGAACAATGAGATGGATTCTATGAAATCCAACTCTGTTTGGGAACTTATAGATTTGCCGGATGGGATAAAACCCATTGGATGCAAATGGGTCTACAAAAGAAAGAAGGATGCGGAAAGGAGAGTGGAAACTTTCAAAGCTAGACTGGTTGCAAAGGGATACACGCAAAAGGCTGGAATCGATTACGAGGAAACCTTTTCGCCTGTTGCTATGCTGAAGTCTATCCGTATTCTTCTGTCCATTGCTGCGGCTCTCGATTACGAGATCTGGCAAATGGATGTCAAGACGGCATTCTTGAATGGCCATCTTGAAGAGTGTATCTATATGATACAGCCCGAAGGGTTCGTAGCAAAAGGCCAAGATAAGAAAGTCTGCAAGTTGCTTAGATCCATTTATGGATTAAAGCAGGCATCCCGCTCATGGAACCAGAGGTTTGATCAAGCGATTAAGACATTTGGTTTTGAGCAGAACGTTGATGAACCTTGTGTTTATAAACGTATTAAGGATGGAAAAGTGGTCTTTCTGATACTCTATGTCGATGATATACTACTCATTGGGAATGATGTAGGGAATTTATCATCGGTCAAGCTTTGGTTACACCAACAGTTTGACATGAAGGACTTGGGAGAAGCTAATTATGTTCTAGGCATTCGTCTCTTCAGAGATCGAAAGAACAAAATGATAGCATTATCCCAAGCTTCATACATAGATAAAATAATTGACAAATATGCAATGCTAGAGGCAAAGAAAGGCTCACAACCTTCTATTGCCGGTTTAACTCTTTCATTGGATGACTGTCCCAAGACATCGGAAGAAAGAGAGCGTATGAGTAAGGTCCCTTATGCATACGCTATGGGTAGCCTTATGTACGCTATGCTTTGCACTCGCCCGGACATATGTTTTGCAGTAGGTATGGTGAGTCGATATCAAGCGAATCCTGGAACCAAGCACTGGCAAGCAGTAAAGCATATACTCAAGTATCTTAAGAGAACGGGGGATTATATGCTAGTGTATTCTGGAGGGGACCTAACACCCGTAGGATACACGGACTGAGTCTTCCAGACTTGTGAGGATTTGAGGAAGTCGACATTAGAGGGCAGATGGAGACAGGATTAGTGGATGTATGTAAGATCGCGTCCGAGGACAACATCGCTGATCCCTTTACTAAGACTTTGGTAGCTAGAAGCTTTGAGAGGCATGTAGAGGCGATGGGGATGCTTAACATGGCACATCTACTGGCTTAGGGCAAGTGGGAGATTGTTAGGAAATGCCCTAAGTATTAGAGACATTTTGATGTATTCATTTTGAACTGGATAATAAAATTATACATAGAGGTTATTCATTACATTGCTATCTGTCCTCATCTTATTTACATGTTAAAGTAAATGTAAGCAAATATGGCTCACTGACTGCTTGTGTTAAAACTGTTAGAACGTTGCATGCAATGGACTTTTGTATGCGAGAAGACAATGTTCTAAAGTTAGCAGTCTAAATTATGGTCTGTAGTCTATGGGGTTAGACCGAGCATCTAACTCATGTTAAGACTATTATGTTGTCTAAAGCCTTAGAGGGGACGGTTTGTCTTGACTGTCTGGAGCTGGACTCCCAAGTAGAGACATGGATATGTTACTCGGTGGTGACATATTAGACCGGGACTAAAGCGTGATTGATCTACGTAGTCCGCTATGAGTGGATCAATCTGCTTTTGACGTTCATTGTGCAATAACCTTAATCCTGAGTAAATGAACTACTTCATGTATATGACTTGTGTACTTTGATGTTCCAATGGCTAAAGCGTCTCAGAGGTAGTAAGCTTATAGACCGGTTCGTTGGGTGCATGACTTGTATACGATGAAGGGTTTGTTTGCAGATATCGGAATCATAGCTCTGAGGAGTTAAAGGTATCCTCTTAAAGGCATTATACTGAATGTGAAAATGGACAAGGCCTTGGGTCGTCTGCTGGGCGGATGACTTCTTATTCACATATGGTGAATAATCATTTTCTTGATTCGGTAGTATAATGGAACTTTAAGATAGCCTGATCAGTAGGATTAAACGGACTTTGACCTAAGGCTGATCATGGATATCATATGAGGGTTTTGCATATATGACAAGGTCATTGGATGGTAGCTCGTCACAGGCTTACGTAATACGGTATATAATTGGGAGTTCAGTTTCAGGTTTATAGTGGTGTGACTCTGAAATTAGGGATCATATGATTGAGTTGTTCGGTACAGAATGATGATCATATGGAATCAAGGGAGCCCGATTATATATGTCCAATCAGTCCCTCTACTAGCTCCACATAATTCCTTAACGATTGGCAAATTGATTTGTGTATGCTATTGGCTAGTTTATTATGCATGGATGGTGATGACACAGGATTAGGATGGTAGACAAGATTCTCTCCGGTTGGATTCAGATTTTGTTTTGGATAATAGAGTACATAATTATTCGAACTCCAAATAAAGTTGCCATGATTTTATTTGAGATTGGATTGGAGTTGTAGAAAATTATCCATGAGAACAAGAATATGAAATACAACCGTTTTGTGGAATTTGAAATTTGAATTTTGAAATTTGAAATTTGAATTTTGAAATTTGAAATTTGAATTTTGAATTTGAAATTCGAATTTGAAATTTGAATTTGAAATTCGAATTTGAAATTTGAATTTGAAATTTAAATTTGAAATTTGAAATTTGAATTTGAAATTTGAATTTGAAATTTGAAATTCAAATTTTAAATCACAGTCCAAGTAGGATTCGAATTTGTTGTGGAAAATCCACAAGGTTTGAAATTCGAATTTGAGTTGGATTTGGAGAGGATAATCTTGTTAGAATCCTACTTGAATTTTGAATCCAAATCCCAACAAATAAGGGACGAAATTTTTGAGGATAATCCTCATGAAAATTTCAGATTTTGTGGATGAGATTCAAGGGTAAATTCAAGCTTCAATCCTAGTTGAATTTGGATTCTCTCCCTCCCTAAAAGTGGCCGAAATTTTGGAGCCTTAATCCTAGGAAATTCGGTTATTTTTGGATAAGGTTGAGATGAGATTTAGCTTGAAAAATCCTAGTGGAATTTTTGATTCTTCCTTATCCTAAAAGTGGCCGAAAATTTGGAGAAGATTTTCTCCTAAAGATTTCGGATTTTTTGGTTGAAAAAGGGAGATAAAATTCTAGTTAAAATCTTGTTGAGATTTGGATTGGATCTATCCTAAGAAAACCGAATTTTTAGTGGAGATTCTCCCTTGGAAAAATTCGGATTTTATGGGTTTGGATAAGGGAAAATATCTTTTCCTAATCCAATTCAAATTTAGAGATTCACCTCATGCAGGTCTATAAATAGAGGTCCTGCCACTCCAGTTCTCTTAGACCACAGACTCTCAGGTGAGCAGGCTTATTGTTGCACAGCTCATCGTGACAATAAAGTTCTTTAGAGATCTGGGTGGTCGGAAGAAGACTAGCAGTGCTAGCATACCGATCGAGGTTCAGAGTGCCCACACACTCAGCCATTCGGGAATTGGAGAATAGTAGAGAAGGCTAGTTGGTTGAAGCCTCCAGTCATTCTCCTCCTGCATATTGGCGTCCTTGAGGTATGAGTTTTAATTGTTGTTGATTTATTGTATATGGCATCATGAGATATTTAACGATCTAAAATTTTTTATTGTTCCGCTGCGCCACTCTGATACGTTTTTACCGATTTATTTTCCTACAATTGGTATCAGAGCCATCTCATGACTATGCCATGTACATAAATTAGACAATTACTTAGTCTTTTTATTTATGTATGGATTTGATATTTAGAGAGTGGCATTCTAGGGTTCCTTTATGTTGTTATCATGTATTATGTATAAAGTATGTGGTTATTTTAATTTTTTGAATTATTATAAGCATGCTTGTTTATACCAGTTATGGTTCCTTAGAATTTAGAAAAATTGTATCTAGGTATTTTTATGTAACCATGGGAGCAGTTTATTAACACTGTAATTTTCCCATGGATATTAATTTTTGTCTCTTAGAATTTTTATGGATAGAATTTTGTACACCGGAAACGGTATAGGAATTTTTTATGTAATTATTCTTGGAGGAGATTGAAGATTGAAGACCGTAATTTATTTTTCACAAAAAGTTAAATTTGATTTAAAGGTTGAAATTTTGATTGTGTGGAAAATTTCAATTTAATTGGGATTCAAATTAATTTTTGGAGATCTTAATAGGTAAATTGGAATATGACACGAAAATCGAGACACGACCCCTCAGGATAGGCCGACGAGCCTTGGTGGGGCTGCAGCCCCTGCCCTAGGGCAGGATGGGGCTGCGGCAGCCCCTGTGCAGGCCCACACCACCCACGGCCGCAGGCTCTACCTGTAGCCGAGGGTGGCGCAGCCTGCCCAAGGCTGGCCGCAGCCTGGGCGTGCAGCCTGCCGGCTGCTGCGCCCAGCCTGCAGCCCGGCCGGCTGCACAAGGGGTGGCCGTGGGCTGCCAGCCCTTCCGGGGTTGGTGGCTGCCCACGGCGGCTGCCGCCTACGGGGTCGGCGGTCCGACGGTCCAAAAAATCAGAAAATTTTGATTTTTAAATTTGAGATTTAATTTTAAATCATGTTTAAAAATATGTAATTAAAAATTTGAAATTTTTGAAATTACATATTATTACACATGATGTTTTAAAATTGTTTAAAAATTTAAATTTGAAATTTAAATTTGAAATTCGAATTTGGAATTTGAATTTGAAATTTAAATTTTTGGAGATTTAAATTTTAAATAATTCTTGGGATGAGAAATAAATGGAGAGGCTACATAAAGATGGATACAAGAAGACGGAACAAAATTCAAGACCCAAAGAATGCTTTGGATGGAATTTTGTAATCTTTATTTTCTTTGTTCTAGAATGGAACCATGGCTTGGTTATTCTGTCAATTATTTTTCTGTGATATGTCATGGATGTATAAATATGTATTGATGGATGTTTTGTATGCATATTTGATAACATGTCATATAGGATAGGTGAGTGTCGCTCATACTATATTGATCATACATAATTTGTCAAAACTTGCATGTTTTTCAAAATATTGAGTGGGAGAGGGTTTCAAACAAAACCCACGGCCTCCATTGTTGATCCATATGTGAAAGCATGGTAACGCCTCGCGTCAGTTCTGACCTGACCACACCCCTCGGTAGGTGTTTACCACCGCCGGTACACTAGATTGGATCTCCTATGTGGAAAACGTGTTCGGGTGCGATCCTATTCATGACCACCCCTCGGTGGCTTGGTAGGACGTGGATCGGGCTACGTAAACAATGGTTATACACTCAAGACTCGTTTAGTTATTAACCTTCCCTAGAAGCTCTGTTAACTAAACTGGTGGCCAAATAAGCGGTTATTAATATATGTCTTAACCTTGGAGGATTTAAGGTAACATATACTAATTGGACAGGGTCCATGTTCCGGCTATTTGTTCTCATGACCACCCCTCGGTGGCTTGGGGCAATAGGTGCTGAGAATTACCGTTGCAATGCTACATGTTTTTTTCAAGTTTCATGTAGGAACATACTTGTATGTTTTTTATTTGCTAAATTATCTGTACATTTGCTTGGGCTTTGTAATGATGTCTAGTATAATTTTATTTCAGTTCAAAATGTCACCGACACCCCTCATTTCGATACTTACTGAAAATAAGTTGAATGGCGATAATTATAAAGACTGGAAAAGAAATCTATTAATAGTTCTCAGCTGCGAGAGACACAAGTTCGTACTAGACGAACCATGCCCACCTGGGCCCAAACCTGACACACCACTTGAGGAGGTCCTGGTTGCCTATAATCGTTGGAGAGAATCCAATGAAATAGCTCGATGCTACATCCTTGCTAGCATGACGAGTGCTTTACAAAAGCAGCATGAGACTTATCAAGTTGCTGGGGAGATCATGGATAATCTGGAGGACATGTTCGGAGGCCAAGAAAAATTGGCTCGACAGTCCGCTATCACCAGCATTATGAACTCCAAGCAAAAGGCGGGTGCTCCGGTGAAGGACCATATGATCACTCTAATGGGATTCTTCGCTGAGGCTGCCGAGAATGGTGCTGAGTTGGACTATAACACCCAGATCGAGATGGTGTTCAAGACTCTGTCTAAAGATTTTGTGGGGTTTAAGGCCGCATACAATCTGGCGACAAAGGAGTTAGGACTAACCGAGCTCATGAAGCAACTACAGGCTTATGAGCGGATGATCAGGGATGAGGATGTGGTCCGACCTAAAGGAGAGGCCAATTTGGCGGAATCTTCCAATCCCTCACGGAAGAGGAAGAGGCCAAATAAGAAGCAAGTGGCTTCCAGTTCTTCTAGTCTCAGACGGGAAGAAGAAGAAGAAGAACAAGAAGCCAAAGGACCCTAAAAAGTCCAAATGCTTCCATTGTGGGAAGGTAGGTCACTTCAAGAAGGCTTGCCGGGAATTCCTAGCCTCCAAGGGCAAGGAAGGTAAGGAACTTCATTACTTGGAAGCGTGTTTGGTGGAAGAATCGAAAGACACATGGGTCATTGATTCGGGCGCCACTAATCATGTTTGTGTTTCTATGCAGGGGTTCGTGGAAACGAGAAGTCTACATGATAGAAGCCTCTCGTTGCGGACTGGAGATGGTAGCTTTGTGGTGGCTGAGGCAGTGGGAGACGTTCATCTTTATTTTGATCAATTTAGGTTTATTTTATTGAAAGACTGTTTTTATGTTCCTAATTTTAGGAGGAACCTTATATCGGTAGCTTGTTTAATAAAGGATTCTTATTCAGTTTCTTTTAGTAAAAGAGTTGATATTCGTAGAAATAAGTCTTTTATCTGTTCTGGATGGATGGATGGAAACCTATATTTGATCAGACCAAAGATGTACTCACTGCTTGACACTGAATTAATTGATAACTCTAAAAGGTTGAAAGTTTCTCACTCTAACAAGGCGTATCTTTGGCATTTAAGACTTGGTCATATTAATCAGGATAGGATTCAAAGATTGGTGAAAGACGGTCCTCTGGAATCTCTGGAGGAGGTACGACTTCCCCAATGTGAGTCTTGTCTAGAGGGTAAGGGGATTAAGAGGTCTTTTGGAGCTAAGGGTACAAGGGCACAGGAGCTCTTAGAAATTATGCACACTGACGTATGTGGCCCCATGAACGTCACAGCACGAGGAGGGTTTGAGTACTATGTCTCTTTCATAGACGATTACTCGAGGTATGGATATGTGTATCTGATGCACCGCAAGAGCGAAACCTTTGACAAATTCAAAGAGTATCGTGCGGAAGTGGAAAAGCAATTGGATAAATCCATAAAGACACTTCGATCTGATCGAGGTGGCGAATACCTCTCCGATGAATTTCTAGGACATCTTGTAGAGAATGGGATATTATCCCAATTGACTGCACCTGGTACTCCACAACAGAATGGTGTAGCCGAAAGGAGAAACAGGACCTTATTGGATATGGTACGGTCCATGATGAGTTACTCAACGCTGCCATTATCATTTTGGGGATATGCTTTACAAACGGCGTGCTATATTCTGAACCAGGTTCCGAGCAAATCAATTCCTAGAACTCCGTATGAATTGTGGCGTGGCAGGAAGCCCTCCCTTAGACATATGAGAATATGGGGCTGCCCGGCACATGTACTGGATAGGGATGCGAAGAAGTTCGAACCAAGATCAGAATTGTGCATGTTTGTAGGGTATCCAAAGGGAACTAAAGGAGGTCTGTTCTATAACCCGAAGGAACAAAAGGTCATTGTCTCAACCCATGCGACATTCTTGGAGGAAAGTCACATGAATGACTTTAAACCTCGAAGTAAAGTGGTGCTAGAGGAGTTATCGGGTGAAAGAACTGCTCCACAGATTTCGGTCTTGGACGCAAGTCCAAGTTCCAGTGAAAGACCTGCAGACGATCAACAATTTAGGGTGCCTCGTCGTAGTGGGAGGGTTTCTAAGAAACCTAATTTCTTTATGTATGATGCCAAGGCTCATGAGCATGAGGAAGATCTGGTAACATATGATGGAGCTATAAAAGATGTTGATTCTAGATCTTGGAAACAGGCTATGAACAATGAGATGGATTCTATGAAATCCAACTCTGTTTGGGAACTTATAGATTTGCCGGATGGGATAAAACCCATTGGATGCAAATGGGTCTACAAAAGAAAGAAGGATGCGGAAAGGAGAGTGGAAACTTTCAAAGCTAGACTGGTTGCAAAGGGATACACGCAAAAGGCTGGAATCGATTACGAGGAAACCTTTTCGCCTGTTGCTATGCTGAAGTCTATCCGTATTCTTCTGTCCATTGCTGCGGCTCTCGATTACGAGATCTGGCAAATGGATGTCAAGACGGCATTCTTGAATGGCCATCTTGAAGAGTGTATCTATATGATACAGCCCGAAGGGTTCGTAGCAAAAGGCCAAGATAAGAAAGTCTGCAAGTTGCTTAGATCCATTTATGGATTAAAGCAGGCATCCCGCTCATGGAACCAGAGGTTTGATCAAGCGATTAAGACATTTGGTTTTGAGCAGAACGTTGATGAACCTTGTGTTTATAAACGTATTAAGGATGGAAAAGTGGTCTTTCTGATACTCTATGTCGATGATATACTACTCATTGGGAATGATGTAGGGAATTTATCATCGGTCAAGCTTTGGTTACACCAACAGTTTGACATGAAGGACTTGGGAGAAGCTAATTATGTTCTAGGCATTCGTCTCTTCAGAGATCGAAAGAACAAAATGATAGCATTATCCCAAGCTTCATACATAGATAAAATAATTGACAAATATGCAATGCTAGAGGCAAAGAAAGGCTCACAACCTTCTATTGCCGGTTTAACTCTTTCATTGGATGACTGTCCCAAGACATCGGAAGAAAGAGAGCGTATGAGTAAGGTCCCTTATGCATACGCTATGGGTAGCCTTATGTACGCTATGCTTTGCACTCGCCCGGACATATGTTTTGCAGTAGGTATGGTGAGTCGATATCAAGCGAATCCTGGAACCAAGCACTGGCAAGCAGTAAAGCATATACTCAAGTATCTTAAGAGAACGGGGGATTATATGCTAGTGTATTCTGGAGGGGACCTAACACCCGTAGGATACACGGACTGAGTCTTCCAGACTTGTGAGGATTTGAGGAAGTCGACATTAGAGGGCAGATGGAGACAGGATTAGTGGATGTATGTAAGATCGCGTCCGAGGACAACATCGCTGATCCCTTTACTAAGACTTTGGTAGCTAGAAGCTTTGAGAGGCATGTAGAGGCGATGGGGATGCTTAACATGGCACATCTACTGGCTTAGGGCAAGTGGGAGATTGTTAGGAAATGCCCTAAGTATTAGAGACATTTTGATGTATTCATTTTGAACTGGATAATAAAATTATACATAGAGGTTATTCATTACATTGCTATCTGTCCTCATCTTATTTACATGTTAAAGTAAATGTAAGCAAATATGGCTCACTGACTGCTTGTGTTAAAACTGTTAGAACGTTGCATGCAATGGACTTTTGTATGCGAGAAGACAATGTTCTAAAGTTAGCAGTCTAAATTATGGTCTGTAGTCTATGGGGTTAGACCGAGCATCTAACTCATGTTAAGACTATTATGTTGTCTAAAGCCTTAGAGGGGACGGTTTGTCTTGACTGTCTGGAGCTGGACTCCCAAGTAGAGACATGGATATGTTACTCGGTGGTGACATATTAGACCGGGACTAAAGCGTGATTGATCTACGTAGTCCGCTATGAGTGGATCAATCTGCTTTTGACGTTCATTGTGCAATAACCTTAATCCTGAGTAAATGAACTACTTCATGTATATGACTTGTGTACTTTGATGTTCCAATGGCTAAAGCGTCTCAGAGGTAGTAAGCTTATAGACCGGTTCGTTGGGTGCATGACTTGTATACGATGAAGGGTTTGTTTGCAGATATCGGAATCATAGCTCTGAGGAGTTAAAGGTATCCTCTTAAAGGCATTATACTGAATGTGAAAATGGACAAGGCCTTGGGTCGTCTGCTGGGCGGATGACTTCTTATTCACATATGATGAATAATCATTTTCTTGATTCGGTAGTATAATGGAACTTTAAGATAGCCTGATCAGTAGGATTAAACGGACTTTGACCTAAGGCTGATCATGGATATCATATGAGGGTTTTGCATATATGACAAGGTCATTGGATGGTAGCTCGTCACAGGCTTACGTAATACGGTATATAATTGGGAGTTCAGTTTCAGGTTTATAGTGGTGTGACTCTGAAATTAGTGATCATATGATTGAGTTGTTCGGTACAGAATGATGATCATATGGAATCACGGGAGCCCGATTATATATGTCCAATCAGTCCCTCTACTAGCTCCACATAATTCCTTAACGATTGGCAAATTGATTTGTGTATGCTATTGGCTAGTTTATTATGCATGGATGGTGATGACACAGGATTAGGATGGTAGACAAGATTCTCTCCGGTTGGATTCAGATTTTGTTTTGGATAATAGAGTACACAATTATTCGAACTCCAAATAAAGTTGCCATGATTTTATTTGAGATTGGATTGGAGTTGTAGAAAATTATCCATGAGAACAAGAATATGAAATACAACCGTTTTGTGGAATTTGAAATTTGAATTTTGAAATTTGAAATTTGAATTTTGAAATTTGAAATTTGAATTTTGAATTTGAAATTTGAATTTGAAATTTGAATTTGAAATTCGAATTTGAAATTTGAATTTGAAATTTAAATTTGAAATTTGAAATTTGAATTTGAAATTTGAATTTGAAATTTGAAATTCAAATTTTAAATCACAGTCCAAGTAGGATTCGAATTTGTTGTGGAAAATCCACAAGGTTTGAAATTCGAATTTGAGTTGGATTTGGAGAGGATAATCTTGTTAGAATCCTACTTGAATTTTGAATCCAAATCCCAACAAATAAGGGACGAAATTTTTGAGGATAATCCTCATGAAAATTTCAGATTTTGTGGATGAGATTCAAGGGTAAATTCAAGCTTCAATCCTAGTTGAATTTGGATTCTCTCCCTCCCTAAAAGTGGCCGAAATTTTGGAGCCTTAATCCTAGGAAATTCGGTTATTTTTGGATAAGGTTGAGATGAGATTTAGCTTGAAAAATCCTAGTGGAATTTTTGATTCTTCCTTATCCTAAAAGTGGTCGAAAATTTGGAGAAGATTTTCTCCTAAAGATTTCGGATTTTTTGGTTGAAAAAGGGAGATAAAATTCTAGTTAAAATCTTGTTGAGATTTGGATTGGATCTATCCTAAGAAAACCGAATTTTTAGTGGAGATTCTCCCTTGGAAAAATTCGGATTTTATGGGTTTGGATAAGGGAAAATATCTTTTCCTAATCCAATTCAAATTCAGAGATTCACCTCATGCAGGTCTATAAATAGAGGTCCTGCCACTCCAGTTCTCTTAGACCACAGACTCTCAGGTGAGCAGGCTTATTGTTGCACAGCTCATCGTGACAATAAAGTTCTTTAGAGATCTGGGTGGTCGGAAGAAGACTAGCAGTGCTAGCATACCGATCGAGGTTCAGAGTGCCCACACACTCAGCCATTCGGGAATTGGAGAATAGTAGAGAAGGCTAGTTGGTTGAAGCCTCCAGTCATTCTCCTCCTGCATATTGGCGTCCTTGAGGTATGAGTTTTAATTGTTGTTGATTTATTGTATATGGCATCATGAGATATTTAACGATCTAAAATTTTTTATTGTTCCGCTGCGCCACTCTGATACGTTTTTACCGATTTATTTTCCTACAACTACCTCTAAAATGCTTTAGCCATTGGAACATCAAAGTACACAAGCCATATACATGAAGCTATTCATTCACTCAGGATTAAGGTTACTGCACAATAAACGTCAAAAGCAGATTGATCCACTCATAGCAGACTATGTAGATCAATCACGCTTTAGTCCCAGTCTAATATGTCACCACCAAGCAACATATCTATGTCTCTACTTGGGAGTCTATGCTCCAGATAGTCAAGACAAACCGTCCCCACCATGGCTTTGGATAACATAATAGTCTTAACATGAGTTAGATATTCGGTCTAGCCCCATAGACTACAGACCTTAGTTTAGACCGCTTACTTTAGAACATTGTCTTCTCGCATACAAAGTCCATTGCACGCAACGTTCTAACAGTTTTAACATAAGCAGTCATGGAGTCATATTTGCTTACGTTTACTTTAACATGTAAATAAAATGGGGACACACAGCAATGTAATGAATAATCTCTATATATAATTTTATTATCCAGTTCAAAATAAATACATCAAAATATCTCTAATGCTTAGGGCATTTCCTAACATGTTTCACTAATCCTAAAAATGTCCGTTGTCTTTTCCCCGACCTAGGTCACTGAGAGGGCTCAGGTCTTTAACTCTGGCCCTATTTTACCCCTCGTTTCCTAAAATACCCATTTGTGTCATTTTAGAAATTTCGGCAGCATTTTCGCTTAATTTTTAGGTTCCTGGCGTTTAGGAAACGCCTCAAAACCATCTAACTGATTCTAATCTACCACGTACTCAACCAGATGCCTAATTTTTACATAAAAACACAAACTTTTTACGTAAAATTCTTCTCATTTTACACATTTTCTTATTCGATCATTTTTCATACCAATAATCCATAATTAACATGTAATCATTCCAATTAATAAATTGAGGAATGAAAATAGTCATGATCACTACCGAAGTTGTTCAACAACATCCAACTGGTGGGTTGATTCTAATCGACGATCGAAGGAGCCGTTCGATCTCACGCGTACAAACTTTGATTCATCATTCTTTATGTTTGAAATTCTATCTTGCAATTCCGATGTCATGGACGTGTCCGGAACATCGAAAATAGGCTAGAGAGCTATCCTTCAAAATTTAGGGTCAGGGTCACCGTTGACTGGCATTGACCACCGTTGATTGGCATTGACTCATCATTGAACGATGTCAACCAACGGCAATAGGGGCAAATGTGGACACCATTTTGTAGATCTCAATGAGAAGTACCCATTTCTTATGTCAATTTCCTAAAATGGAGCTCCCATCGGCGGAAAACATATCTCCATGGCAGACAACGGTGGCGACGTTTGATCTCCATTGTGTCGGCGTCGATTCATGCAAATGAGTTGGGGCTTTTGTTCCCCACATCATTCTAAACAATTTGAGATGGGTGGTGTCACTCACCTCCACTGGAATCGATGAGTTCCATGGTGGAGTTATGGCGACGATGGTGAGGCCTTGGGTGGCACGATCTGACGGCCGTTAAGGTGAAATGACAAATGGGTTTTGTTCTCCTCCTCACCACGAATCTATTGGGATTAGAATCATCTTGATCGGAGGTTGGACGGTGAAGTAACGACATCGAGAAATTTCACGCCTCTGACGGCTTTGGGCGGCGCGTGCGACGTCCTTTAGCGGCGGTTCCATCAAGTCGACCCATCGTTGGACTCAGCTCGTTGAGAGCTTTCCAATGAGACTGGCAGTGTGGAAAATAGACGCCATTTTTAGTTTGTGGTTACTATTCATCCATGGTGGAGGGAGAAAGTGAAAAGGAGATAAAAAATAGAGGGAATTTTTACAAAAATATGATTTTTCCACCTTTTTATACATTTTTTTTGTGAAAATTTTAACCTATGCTATACTGACTAATTTGGGCGTGCTGAACCCAAATATATTAGTTTAACATTCATTCGAGGTCATCTAAACTAGTTTCTGGTACTGTGATTTCCTGGTCTAAAATTACTTTTTGTGCTCAATTGACTAATTTGAGCATACTGATTCTAAATATATCAATTTTATTTCAAGAAAAGGTCATCTTGACCAATTTCTTGATTTTGTATATATATGGGTCAAAAGTTACATTTTATGCTCAATTGATTAATTTGAGCATACGATTCTAAATATATCAGTTTTATATCAAGAAAAGGCCATCTTGACCAATTTCTTGATACTGTATGTAACACACACGTGTACATACATAAAATCATTACATTTCACATTTTAAACATAGAATTCATTGTGTACATTCCATGTACCGATTTTTTGAGAATAATGAAATTTCCCGGTTGTCACAATTTTTCAAGAAGAATTTGCCATGTTAAAGATAGGATTGGATAAGTATTTAAGACCACCTTGCCATCTAATGAGGTATTGTTGTCTGAGTACTAGTTACGTAATGTACCAATAATTGTTGTCGAAAGGGAACTATACATTGATTTGGTCACACTAGAGTTGGTTGACTACAATGTCATTTTTGGAATGGACTTCCTTGGAAAATATCGTGCAACGTGTAGGAAATAAATCGGTAAAAACGTATCAGAGTGGTACAGCGGAACAATAAAAATTTTTCAAAATTGTTAAATATCTCATGATGCCACATACAATAAACCAACAACAATTTAAACTCATACCTCAAGGACACCAAACTATAGGAGGAGAATGACCGGAGGGCTTCAACCAACTAGCCTTCTCTACTATTCTTCAATTCCTGAATGGCTGAGTGTGTGGGCACTCTGAACCTCGATCGGTATGCTAGCACTACTAGTCTTCTTCTGACCACCCAGATCTCTATAGAACTTATTGTCACGGTTAGTTATGGAAGAATAAGCCTGCTCACCTGAGAGTCTGTGGTCTGAGAGAACTGGAGTAGCAGGACCTCTATTTATAGACTTGCATGAGGTGATCCTCTGAATTCGAATTAGATTAGGAGAAGATTTTCTCCCTTATCCACACATAAAATCTGAAATTATCAAGGCCAAATCCCAAATAAATATTTCAGCCACTATAGGATTTTACCATTCAAAATTCAAACAGGATTTTAACTAGAATTTTATCTCCTCTTAACCAACCAAAAAATCTGAAAATCTCTTTAGGATTTTCTCAAATATTTTCGGCCACAAAAAGTAAGGGAAGAATCAAAATTCAACTAGGATTTTCAAGCTTGAATTTTATCTCATCCTTATCCAAAATAACCGAAAATCCTCATGAGATCTTCCTCAAAATTTCAACCATAATCAGGGAGGAGAGAATCCAAATTCAACTGGGATTGAAACTTGAATTTTTCCCTGAACCTTATCCACAAAAAATCCAAAAATTCCATGAGGATAATCCTCAAATTTTTTGACCATATTTTTTAGGATTTGGATTCAAAATTCAAGTAGGATTCAAACAAGATTTTCCTCTCCATATCCAACTCCATTTCGAATTTCATTCCTTGTGGATTTACCACAACAAATTCGAATTCTACTTGGACTGTAATTCCAAATTTGAATTTCAAATTTCCAATTTAAATTTCAAATCCAAATTTCAAATTTCGAATTTCAAATTTCAAATTTCAAATTCAAATTTCCAATTTAAATTTCAAATTTGAATTTCAAATTCAAATTTCAAATTCAAATTTCAAAATTCAAATTTCAAAATTCAAATTTCAAAATCCACAAAAAAAAGTTGTATTTCAAATTCTTGTTCTCATGGATAATTTTCTACAACTCCAATCCAATCTCAAATAAAATCATGGCAACTTTATTTGGAGTTTGAATAATTGTGTACTCTATTATCCAAAACAAAATCTGAATTCAACCGGAGAGAATCTTGTCTACCATCTTAATCCTATGTCAACACCATCCATGCATAATCAACTAGCCAATAGCATATACAAATCAATTTGCCAAATGTTAAGGAATTATATGGAGCTAGTAGAGGGACCAATTGGACATATATAATCGGGCTCCCGTAAATTCATATGATCATCACTCTTTACCGAACAACTCAATCATATGATCACTAATTTCAGAGTCACACCACTATAAACCTGAAACTGAACTCCCAATTATATACCGTATTACGTAAGCCTGTGATAAGCTATCGTCTAATGACCTTGTCATGTATGCAGAACCCTCATATGATATCCATGATTAGCCTTTGGTCAAAGTCCTTTTAATCCTACTGATCAGGCTATCTTAAAGTTTCATTTTACTACCGAATAAAGAAAATGATTATTCACCATATGTAAATAAGAAGTCATCCGCCCGGCAGACGACCCAAAGCCTTATCTATTTTCACATCCAGTATAATGCCTTTAAGAGGATACCCTTAACTCCTTATTAGAGCTATGATTCTGATATCTGTAAACGAACCCTTCATCGTATACAAGTCATGCACCCAACGAACAGGTCTATAAGCTTACTACCTCTGAGACGCTTTAGCCATTGGAACATCAAAGTACACAAGTCATATACATGAAGTAGTTCATTTACTCAGGATTAAGGTTATTGCACAATGAACGTCAAAAGCAGATTGATCCATTCATAGCGGACTACGTAGATCAATCACACTTTAGTCCCGGTCTAATATGTCACCACCGAGCAACATATCCATGTCTCTACTTGGGAGTCAATGCTCTAGATAGTCGAGACAAACTGTCCCTACCAGGGCTTTAGACAACATAATAGTCTTAACATGAGTTAAATGCTCGGTCTAACTCCATAGACTACAGACCTTAGTTTAGACCGCTTACTTTAGAACATTGTCTTCTCGTATACAAAAGTCCATTGCATGCAACGTTCTAACAGTTTTAACACAAGCAGTCAGGGAGCCATATTTGCTTACATTTACTTTAACATATAAATAAAATGAGGACACACAGCAATGTAATGAATAATCTCTATATATAATTTTATTATCCAGTTCAAAATAAATACATCAAAATGTCTCTAATGCTTAAGGCATTTCCTAACACAACGATTGACTACCAACGATGAAAAGTAGTGTTTCAGTCAAAAGGAGATGATCAATTTGAGTATGTAGATCGTTCTCAGTGGCTGTCGAATATGATGATAAGTTCTATTAGGGCAAGAAAGCTAATATCTAGCGGTTGTACTAGATATCTAGCTTATGTCACCGATACGACCAAGAAAGCTAATATCTAGTGGCTGTATTGGATATCTAGCTTATGTCACCAAACGATGTACCTATAATCAACAAATTCTTAGAAGTGTTTTCGAAAGAATTACCAGGATTCCTCCCGATCGAGAAATCACCTTTGAAATTGAATTGTTTTTGAAATTGAATTGTTGCCTAGAACATCTCCAATTTCTAAGGCTCCATACAGGATGGCACTTATAGAGCTTAAGGAATTACAAGCTCAGTTGAGAGAATTGTTAGATAAAGGCTTCATTTGACCTAGCTTTTCACTATGGGGAGCTCTAGTTCTCTTTGTAAAGAAGAAGGATGGAACCTTACGAATGTGTATAGATTATCGTGAGTTTAACAAAGTCATGATTAAGAACACATATCCATTGCCTAGGATCGACGATTTATTTGATCAGTTTAAGGGAGCTTCGATCTTCTTAAAGATAGATCTTCGATCTGGATATCATTAGCTAAAGATTAAGTAAGGGAACGCTCCCAAGACCGTGTTTCAAACATGGTATGGACACTACGAATTCCTAGTTATGCCCTTTGGCTTAACAAATGCACCAGCCGCTTTCATGGAGCTGATGAACTGAGTGTTTAAGGAGTACCTAGATAAGTTTGTCATTGTGTTCATCGATGACATTCTTATTTATTCAAAGGACCAGAAAGAGCATGAAGTGCATCTCTGAATTGCATTACATACTCTGAAGGAATATCAGCTGTACGCAAAATTCTCAAAATGTGAATTTTGACTGGATAAAGTTCATTTTTTAGGACATGTTGTTTCTAAGGATGGGATACAAAGTTCATTTTTTAGGACATGTTGTTTCTAAGGATGGGATTTCAATAGACCCTGCAAAGATAGAAGCAGTCAACCAATGGTCTGCTCCGAAGAGTGTGACCGAGATTTAGAGTTTTTTGGGACTAGCAGGCAATTACCGTAGGTTTGTAGAGGGATTTGCACTATTAGCTACCCCTCTCACTGCCCTTACACGTAAGGAAAAGAAATTTCAATGGACAAGCAAATGTGAGGAAAGTTTTCAAGAATTGAAGAAATGATTAACAAGCACTCCAATTCTTACCATTCCTAAAGAGGAAGGAGAATTTGACATCTACAGTGATACATTGAAAATGGGATTGGGTGTTGTCTTGATGTAGGATGAAAAAGTAATTGCTTATGCTTCTCGACAACTTAAGGAACATGAGAAGAATTACCCGACTCATGATTTAGAATTAGTAGCCGTCATATTTGCTCTCAAGATATGATGATACTATTTATATGGAGTTCAGTGTAGGATCTTCACTAACCACCAGAGTTTGAAGTATTTTTTCATGCAAAAAGAGCTCAATATGAGACAGAGAAGATGGCTAGAATTAGTAAAAGATTATGATTACGAAATCTTGTATCATCCTGGCAAAGCTAATAAAGTAGCAGATGCATTAAGTCGTAAGTCTATAATACCGGAATGAGTAGCCATCAACAAATTGCCCAAGCCACTTCAATATGAGATTTCCTCATTAGGAGTAGTGTTGATTTCAGGAAAATTGGCTGCAATGTAATTCAAGCCAACAATCCTTGAGGAGATTAAGAAAACCCATGAGTTAGATGTTGTTCTTGGAAGGTTTAAGAATGAAGCTTCCAAGAATGAAAGGTCAGAATTCCACATCTCTGATGATGGGGTATTACTTTTTCAAGGAAGAATCTGTGTACTAGACAATGAAGATCTGAAGAAAAGAATACTAACAGAGGCTCATGATACCCTTTACTCTGTACATCCTGGCAGTACAAAAATATATCAGGACTTCAAGCAGCACTTTTGGTGGAGAAAGATGAAGAATGACATTATTCAACACGTCAGTCATTGTTTAACATGTCAAAAGGTCAAAGCTGAACACCAAAGGCTAGTAGGTGAGTTGCAACTATTAGAAATCCCAGAATGGAAATGGAAATGTGTGACCATGGATTTTATGGTTGGATTTGTAGGAAAATAAATTGGTAAAAACGTATCAGAGTGGCGCAGCAGAACAATAAAAATTTTTAGATCATTAAATATCTCATAATGCCATATACAATAAACCAACAACAATTAAAACTCATACCTCAAGGACGCCAATCTTGCAGGAGGAGAATGACCGGAGGCTTCAACCAACTAGCCTTCTCTACTATTCTCCAATTCCGAATGGCTGAGTGTGTGGGCACTCTGAACCTCGATCGGTATGCTAGCACTGCTAGTCTTATTCCGACCACCCAGATCTCTAAAGAACTTTATTGTCACGATGAGCTGTGCAACAATAAGCCTGCTCACCTGAGAGTCTGTGGTCTGAGAGAACTGGAGTGGCAGGACCTCTATTTATAGACTTGCATGAGGTGATTCTCTGAATTTGAATTGGATTAGGAAAAGATATTTTCCCTTATCCTTAACCATAAAATCTGAATTTTTCCAAGGGAGAATCTCCACAAAAAATTCGGTTTTTCTTAGGATAAATCCAATCCAAATCTAAACAAGATTTTAACTAGAATTTTATCTCCCTTTTTCAACCAAAAAATCTGAATTTTTCTTGGAGAAAATCTCAACAAAAGTTTCAGCCATTATGGATAAGGGAGAATCAAAAATTCCACTAGGATTTTCAAGCTTGAATCTCATCTCAACCTTATCCAAAATAACCGAATTTCCTAGGAGATTTTCTCCCTAATTTCGGCCACTTTTCAGGGAAGGAGAGAATCCAAATTCAACTAGGATTGAAACTTGAATTTTCCCTTGAATCCTATCCACAAAAACCGAAATTTGCTTGAGGATTATCCTCAAAATTTCGTCCCTTATTTGTTGGGATTTGGATTCAAAATTCAAGTAGGATTCTAACAAGATTTCCTCTCCATATCCAACTCAAATTTGAATTTCATTCCACGTGGATTTACCACAACAAATTCAAATCCTACTTGGACTGTGATTCAAAATTTGAATTTCAAATTTCAGATTCAAATTTCAAATTCAAATTTCAAATTTCAAATTTCGAATTTCAAATTTAAATTTCAAATTCAAATTTCAAATTCAAATTTCAAATTTCAAATTTCAAAATTCAAATTTCAAATTTCAAAACTCAAATTTCAAATTCCACAAAACGGTTGTGTTTCATATTCTTGTTCTCATGGATAATTTTCTACAACTCCAATCCAATCTCAAATAAAATCATGGCAACTTTATTTGGAGTTCGAATAATTGTGTACTCTATTATCCAAAACAAAATCTGAATCCAACCGGAGAGAATCTTCTCTACCATCCTAATCCTGTGTCATCACCATCCATGCATAATAAACTAGCCAATAGCATACACAAATCAATTTGCCAAACGTTAAGGAATTATGTGGAGCTAGTAGAGGGACTGATTGGACATATATAATCGGGCTCCCGTGATTCCATATGATCATCATTCTTTACCGAACAACTCAATCATATGATCACTAGTTTCAGAGTCACACCACTATAAACCTGAAACTGAACTCCCAATTATATACCGTATTACGTAAGCCTGTGACGAGCTACTATCCAATGACCTTGTCATATATGCAAAACCCTCATATGATATCCATGACCAGCCTTACGTCAAAGTCCGTTTAATCCTACTGATCAGGCTATCTTAAAGTTCCATTATACTACCGAATCAAGAAAATGATTATTCACCATATGTGAATAAGAAGTCATCCGCCTAGCAGACGACCCAAGGCCTTGTCCATTTTCACATTCAGTATAATGCCTTTAAGAGGATACCTTTAACTCCTCAGAGCTATGATTCCGATATCTGCAAACAAACCCTTCATCGTATACAAGTCATGCACCCAACGAACCGGTCTATAAGCTTACTACCTCTGAGACGCTTTAGCCATTGGAACATCAAAGTACACAAGTCATATACATGAAGTAGTTCATTTACTCAGGATTAAGGTTATTGCACAATGAACGTCAAAAGCAGATTGATCCATTCATAGCGGACTACGTAGATCAATCACACTTTAGTCCCGGTCTAATATGTCACCACCGAGCAACATATCCATGTCTCTACTTGGGAGTCCAGCTCCAGACAGTCAAGACAAACCGTCCCCTCTAAGGCTTTAGACAACATAATAGTCTTTACATGAGTTAGATGCTCAGTCTAACCCCATAGACTACAGACCATAGTTTAGACTGCTAACTTTAGAATATTGTCTTCTCGCATACAAAAGTCCATTGCATGCAACGTTCTAACAGTTTTAACACAAGCAGTCAGTGAGCCATATTTGCTTACATTTACTTTAACATGTAAATAAGACAAGGACAGATAGCAATGTAATGAATAACCTCTATGTATAATTTTATTATCCAGTTCAAAATAAATACATCAAAATGTCTCTAATACTTAGGGCATTTCCTAACAGGATTACCCAAGACTAGGGAAAGATTTGATGCGATATGGGTAGTGGTGGACTGATTGACAAAATCCGCTCACTTCATACCTATAAAGATAATGTACACACTAGAGAAGCTAGCAGAATTGTACATCTCCAATATTGTGAGATTACATGAAGTGCCGACAATGATAGTGTCAGTGTAATGACCCCTATGTTCATAGAACCTACTTACCATGTAATAAGTGATTAAAGAACAAATTTGGATGCTTTTTGGTACAAGTTTGAAGAACACAGTCAGGTACACGGTCGTGTAAGTGGCCATGTGCCACTCGAACTATTGAACATGTGAAAGACCATGTTTAGGGAAGCTGGGCATGTTGAGCATTTTAGCTGGTACACGCCCGTGTTGTATGAGACAAGTTGGTGTAAGAGCCTGTGTCGAAGGCCATGTATTGAGTAGAGAGCCACTGTAATAACCCCCATGTTTCAAAAACCTAATTACTATGTAATTAGTAATTGAGTTAATGAATACAATGTAATTTTTCCGGTTGAAAAAATTAAATAGGTATAGAAATGTTTAATTACTATTTATGTAGTGAAAGGGGCAACCGACAGTAAAATCAGTTCACCTTAGTAGATGTGTGTGGGTGCATGCGAGACACGCAGTATCAAGAAACCGGTCCAGACGACCATTTCTTGACACAGAACTAATGAGCAAGTCATCAGTACACTTAGACTGATCATTTGAGCACAACAGTGATAATTGCCCTGATGGATGTACAGTATCGAGAAAAGTGGTCCAAATGTCCTCTTCTATAACAACCGAGAAATTTCACCATTCTCGGAAAATAGGTACATTGAATGTACATTATGATTTTTAGGTTTAAAATGTGAAATGAATGATTTAATATTGTTTAGAACGTGATAAATGTTCTGACAATGTTAAACGTGAGAAATTGGGTTGTGGAAAACTTTCACAGAACTGAAATAGGAAAAACAGTGCCATTTCAGTATCGAGAGCCCTAGAAGGTGACTTGTGGTAAGACAAGTCCACCAAAAGATGAAAGAGTTATTGTAGTGATGTTATATGTGTGCGCGTGTGTGTTACACGCAGTATTAAGAAATTGGTCAAGATGACTTTTCTTGATATAAAACTGATATATATAGAATCAGTATGCTTAAAATAGTCAATTGAGCATAAAACGTAATTTTTGACTGAGGAACATGCGGTATCAAGAAATTGGTCAAGATGACCTTTTCTTGATATAAAACTGATATATTTGGAATCAGAATGCTCAAATTAGTCATTTGAGCATAAAAAGTAAATTTTGACCGGGAAGCATGCAGTACCGAAAAGCTAGTCAAGATGACCTCGGATGAAAAGAAAATGGATATATTTGGGTTCAGCACGCCCAAATTAGTCAGGATAGCTCATATTGAAATTCTGGACAAAAAAAAGTATATATAATGGCGAAAAATTGGATAATTGCAAAAAAGGTCTCATTTTTTCTCCTTATCTGTTTTTCTCCCTACACCACCCAAATGTGAACAGTGACCGACCACTGGAAAAGGTGTTCGTTTTCGACATCGCTGATCTCGTCAGAAAGCTCTCACTGAGCTAAGTCCAACGGTAGGTCGACACGACAGAACCGTAGCCGGAGGACGCCATACGCGCCGCCCAAAGCCACTGTAGGCCGAAAATTTCAAGCACCATATCTACACCGTCCGACGTCCAAATGCCACGATTCCTGTCTTAATGGATTCATGGTGAAGATTAGAACAAAACCCAGGCCTCATTTTAGCTCAACAACCACCAGATCGTGCCGCCTGAGCTTCACTGTCGCCGCCATCATCGTCGCCATGGAATCCATCAATTCTGTCGGAGTTAAGTGACACGGTGGGTACCAAAATGCTTAGAATAGCATGAGGAACAAAAGCTCCAAACCAATTTCAAAAACAAAGCAGGCATGACCGAGATCTAACCACAGCCGTCGTCATAAATTTTTGGGTGGGTTTGTTTCTGGCGATAGGTGTAGGAAAATAAATCGATAAAAACGTATCAGAGTGGCGCAGCGGAACAATAAAAATTTTTCAGATCGTTAAATATCTCATGATGCCATATGCAATAAACCAATAACAATTAAAACTCATACCTCAAGGACGCTAATCTGCAGGAGGAGAATGACCGGAGGGCTTCAACCAACTAGCCTTCTCAACTATTTTCCAATTCCTGAATGGCTGAGTGTATGGGCACTCTGAACCTCGATCGGTATACTAGCACTGCTAGTCTTCTTCCGACCACCCAGATCTCTAAAGAACTTATTGTCACGGTGAATTATGCAACAATAAGCCTGCTCACCTGAGAGTCTGTGGTCTGAGAGAACTGGAGTGGTAGGACTTCTATTTATAGACCTGCATGAGGTGATTCTCTGAATTCGAATTGGATTAGAAGAAGATATTCTCCCTTATCCACAAGCACAAAATCTGAATTTTCCAAGGGGAAAATCCCAACAATAAATTCGACCACTTTAGGATAATTCCAATCCAAATCTAAACAAGATTTTGAGTCGAATTTTATCTCTCTTTTTCAACCAAAAAATCCGAAAATCCAAGGGGAAAATCCCCACCAAAATTTCAGCTACTTTTGGATAAGGGAGAATCAAAATTCCACTAGGATTTTCAAGCTTGAATCTTATCTCATCCTTATCCAAAATAACCAAAAATCTCCTAGGAGATTTACTCCAAAAATTCGGCCGTTATTAGGGAGGAGAGAATCCAAATTCAACTGGGATTGAAACTTGAATTTTTCTTTGAACCTTATCCACAAAAATCTGAAAATTCGTTGAGGATAATTCTCAAAATTTTCATCCATATTTGGTTAGGATTTGGATTCAAAATTCAAGTACGATTCTAACAAGATTTTTCTCTCCATATCCAACTCAAATTCGAATTTCATTCCTCGTGGATTTACCACAACAAATTCGAATCCTACTTGGACTGTGATTCAAAATTTGAATTTCAAATTTCAAATTCAAACTTCAAATTCAAAATTCAAAATTCAAATTTCAATTTTAAATTTCAAATTCAAATTTCAAATTCAAATTTCAAGTTCAAATTTCAAATTTCAAATTTCAAATTTCAAATTTCAAAATCCACAAAAAAAAGTTGTATTTCAAATTCTTGTTCTCATGGATAATTTTCTATAACTCTAATCCAATCTCAAATAAAATCATGGCAACTTTATTTGGAGTTTGAATAATTGTGTACTCTATTATCCAAAACAAAATCTGAATTCAACCGGAGAGAATCTTGTCTACCATCTCAATCCTATGTCAACACCATCCATGCATAATCAACTAGCCAATAGCATATACAAATCAATTTGCCAAATGTTAAGGAATTATGTGGAGCTAGTAGAGGGACCAATTGGACATATATAATCGGGCTCCCGTAAATTCATATGATCATCACTCTTTACCGAACAACTCAATCATATGATCACTAATTTCAGAGTCACACCACTGTAAACCTGAAACTGAACTCCCAATTATATACCGTATTACGTAAACCTATGACAAGCTATCATCCAATGACCTTGTCATGTATGCAGAACCCTCATATGATATCCATGATCAGCCTTAGGCCAAAGTCTATTTAATCCTACTGATCAGGCTATCTTATAGTTCCATTATACTACCGAATAAAGAATATGATTATTCACCCTATGTGAATAAGAAGCCATCCGCCCAGCAGACGACCCAAGGCCTTGTCCATTTTCACATTCAGTATAATGCCTTTAAGAGGATACTCTTAACTCCTCATTAGAGCTATGATTCTGATATCTGTAGACGAACCCTTCATCGAATACAAGTCATGCACCCCATGAACCAGTCTATAAGCTTACTACCTCTGAGACGCTTTAGCCATTGGAACATTAATGTACACAAGTCATATATATGAAGTTGTCCATCTACTAAGGATTAAGATTACTGCACAATGAACATCAAAAGCAGATCGATCCACTCAAAGCAGACTTCGTAGATCAATCATGCTTTAGTCCCGGTCTAATATGTCACCACCAAGCAACATATCTATGTCTCTACTTGGGAGTCTATGCTCCAGACAGTCAAGACAAACCGTCCCCTCCAAGGCTTTAGACAACATAATAGTCTTAACATGAGTTAGATGCTCAGTCTAACCCCATAGACTACAGACCATAGTTTAGACCACTTACTTTAGAACATTGTCTTCTCGCATACAAAAGTCCATTGCGTGCAACGTTCTAACAGTTTAACACAAGCAGTCAGGGAGCCATATTTGCTTACATTTACTTTAACATGTAAATAAAACGAGGACAGATAGCAATGTAATGAATAACCTCTATATATAATTTTATTAGCCAGTTCAAAATAAACACATCAAAATGTCTCTAATGCTTAGGGCATTTTCTAACAATCTCCCACTTGCCCTAAGCCAGTAGATGTGCCATGTTACACATCCCCATCGCCTCTACGTGCCTTTAAAAGCTTCTAGCTACCAAAGTCTTAGTAAAGGGATCAGCAATGTTGTCCTCGGATGCGATCTTACATACATCTACTTGTCCTGTCTCCACATGCCCTCTAATAATATGATATCTCCGATCTATGTGCTTGGTCCTCTTGTGGTGCCGAGATTCCCTTGTGTTGGCAATAGCCACAGTGTCATTATAGTAAAGTATGATGGGCTTGTCAACACCCGGAATGACTTCAAGGTCTCTAAAGAACTTGCGAAACCAAACCGCTTCTTTAGATGCCTCAGCCGCAGCCACATACTTAGCCTCTATAGTAGAGTCAGCTGTGCAACCTTGCTTCACGCTCCTCTCCACAATGGTGCCTCTTCCGAGCAAAAACACTGATCCAGATGTCGATTTCCTTGAATCCTTACAAGTCTGGAAGTCTGACTCTGTGTATGCTATGGGTGTTAGGTCCCCTCCAGAATACACCAACATATAATCCCTCGTTCTTTTAAGATACTTGACTATATGCTTTACTGCTTGCCAGTGCTTAGTTTCAAGATTCACTTGATATCGACTCACCATACCTACTGTAAAACATATGTCCGGGCGAGTGCAAAACATAGCATACATAAGGCTACCCACAGCGGATACATAAGGGACCTTACTCATACGCTCTCTTTGGACAGTCATCCAATGAAAGAGTTAGACCGGTAATAGAAGGTTGTGTACATTTCTTTGCCACTTGCATTGCATATTTATCAATTATTTTATCTATGTATGAAGCTTGGGATAACGCTATCATTTTGTTCTTTCGATCTCTAAAGAGACGAATGCTTAGAACATAATTAGCTTCTCCCAAGTCCTTCATGTCAAACTGTTGGTGTAACCAAAGCTTGACCGATGATAAGTTCCCTACATCATTCCCAATGAGTAGTATATCATCGACATAGAGTATCAGAAAGACCACTTTTCCATCCTTAATATGTTTATTAATACAAGGTTCATCCTTAATCACTTGATCAAACCTCTGGTTCCATGAACGGGATGCTTGCTTTAATCCATAAATAGATCTAAGCAACTTGCAGACTTTTCTTTCTTGGCCTTTCGCTACGAAACCTTTGGGTTGTATCATATAGATACACTCTTCAAGATGGCCATTCAAGAATGCCATCTTGACATCCATTTGCCAGATCTCGTAATCGAGAGCCACAGTAACCGACAAAAGAATATGGATAGACTTCAGCATAGCAACAGGTGAAAAGGTTTCATCGTAAACGATTCTAGCCTTTTGCGTGTACCCCTTTGCAACTAGTCTAGCTTTGAAAGTTTCTACTCTCCCTTCCGCATCCTTCTTTCTTTTGTAGACCCATTTACATCCAATGGGTTTTATCCCATCTAGCAAATCTACAAGTTCCCAAACAGAGTTGGATTTCATAGAATCCATCTCATTGTTCATAGCTTGTTTCCAAGATTTAGAATCAACATCATTTATAGCTTCATCATAGGTGACTGGATCATCCTCATGCTCATGAGCCTCGGCCTGGTATACCTCAGCATCATACATGAAGAAATTAGGTTTCTTCGAAACCCTCCCACCACGACGAGGCACCCTAAATTGTTGATCGTCTACAGGTCTTTCACCGGAACATGGACTTGCGTCCAGGACCAAAATCTGTGGAGCAGTTCTTTCACCTGATAACTACTCTAGCACTACTTTGCTTCGAGGCTTAAAGTCGTTCATGTGACTTTCCTCCAAGAATGTCGTATGGGTTGAAACAATGACTTTTTGTTCCTTCAGGTTATAGAACAGGCCTCCTTTAGTCCCCTTTGGATACCCTACAAACATGCATAATTCTGATCTTGGTTCCAATTTCTTCGCATCCCCATCCAGTACATGTGCCGGGCACCCCCATATTCTCATATGTCCAAGGGAGGGCTTCCTGCCACACCACAATTCATATGGAGTTCTAAGAATTGATTTGCTTGGAATGGTTCATTATATAGTATGTCGTTTGTAAAGCATATCCCCAAAATGATAATGGCAGCGTTGAATAACTCATCATGGACCGTACCATATCCAACAAGGTCCTATTTCTCCTTTCAGCTACACCATTCTATTGTGGAGTACCAGGTGCAGTCAATTGGGATAATATCACATTCTCTACAAGATGTCCTAGAAATTCATCAGAGAGGTATTTGCCACCTCGATCAGATCGAAGTGTCTTTATGGATTTATCCAATTGCTTTTCCACTTTCGCACGATACTCTTTGAACTTGTCAAAGGTTTTGCTCTTATGATGCATCAGATACACATATCCATACTTCGAGTAATCATCTATAAAGGAGACATAATACTCGAACCCTCCTCGTGCTGTGACGTTCATGGGGCCACATATGTCAGTGTGCACAATTTTTAAGAGCTCTTGAGCCCTTGTACCCTTAGCTCCAAAAGACCTCTTAGTCATCTTACCCTCTAAACAAGACTCACATTGAGGAAGACGTACCTCCTCCAGAGATTCCAGAGGACTGTCTTTCACCAATCTTTGAATCCTATCCTAATTAATATGACCAAGTCTTAAATGCCAAAGATACGCCTTGTTAGAGTGAGAAACTTTCAACCTTTTAGAGTTATCTATTAATTCCGTGTCAAGCAGAGAGTACATCTTTGGTTTGATCAAATATAGATTTCCATCCATTCATCCAGAATAGATAAAAGACTTATTTCTACGAATATCAACTCTTTTACTAAAAGAAACTGAATAAGAATCCTTTATTAAACAAGCTACCAATATAAGGTTCCTCCTAAAATTAGGAACATAAAAACAGTCTTTCAATAAAATAAACCTAAATTCATCAAAGTAAAGGTAAATATCTCCCACTGCCTCAGCCACTTCCAAGCTACCATCTCCAGTCCATAATGAGAGGCTCCTATCATGTAGACTTCTCGTTTCCACGAACCCCTGCATTGAAACACAAACATAATTAGTGGCGCCTGAATCAATGACCTAAGTGTCTTTCGATTCTTCCACCAAACACGCTTCTATGTAGTGAAGTTCCTCACTTTCATTGCCTTTGGCGGCTAGGAATTCCCGGCAAGCCTTCTTAAAGTGACCTACCTTCCCAGAGTGGAAGCACTTGGACTTTTTAGGGTCCTTGGGCTTCTTGTTCTTCTTCTCCTTCTTCCCATCTGAGACAAGAGGATTAGAAGAACTGGAAGCCGCTTGCTTTTAGTTTGGCCTCTTCCTCTTCTGAGAGGGTTTGGAAGATTCTGCCAAATTGGCCTCTCCTTTAGGTTGGACCGCATCCCCATCCCTGATCATCCGCTCATAAGCTTGGAGTTACTTTATGAGCTCAGTTAGTCCGAACTCCCTTGTCGGCAGATTGTATGCGACCCTAAACCCCACAAGCTCTTTAGACAGAGTTTTGAACACCATCTCAATCTGGGTGTTGTAGTCCAACTCAGCACCGTTCTCAGCAGCCTTAGTGAAGAATCCTATTAGAGTGATCATATGGTCCTTCACCGGAGTACTCACCTTTTGCTTAGAGTTCATAATGCTGGTTATAGCGGACTGTCGAGCCAACTTTTCTTGGCCTCTGAACATGTCCTCCAGATTTTCCATGATCTCCCAAGCAACTTGATAAGTCTTATGCTGCTTTTGTAAAGCACTCGTCATGCTAGCAAGCATGTAGCATCGAGCTATATCATTGGATTCTCTCCAACGAGTATAGGCAACCGGGACCTCCTCAAGTGGTGTGTCAGGTTTTGGCCCTGGTAGGCATGGTTCGTCCAGTATGAACTTGTGTCTCTCGCAGCTGAGAACTATCAACAGATTTCTATTCCAATCCTTATAATTATCGCCATTCAACTTATTCTCAGTAAGTATTGAAATAAGGGGTGTCGGTGACATTTTGAACTGAAATAAAATTATACTAAACATCATTACAAAGCCCAAGCAAATATACAGATAATTTAGCAAATAAAACATACAAGTATGTTCCTACATAAAACTTGAAAAACATGCAGCATTTCAATGGTAATTCTCAGCACCTATTGCCCCAAGCCACCAAGGGGTGGTCATGAAACAAATAGCTGGAACATGGACCCCGTCCAATTAATATATGTTGCCTTAAATCCTCCAAGGTTAAGACATATATTAATAACCGCTTATTTGGCCACCAGTTTAGTTAACAGAGCTTCTAGGGAAGGTTAATAACTAAACGAGTCTTGAGTGTATAACCATTGTTTACGTAGCCCAATCCACGTCTTACCCAGCCACCGAGGGTTGATCATGAATAGGATCGTACCCAAACACCTTTTCCACATAGGAGATCCAATCTAGTATACCGACGGCGGTAAACACCTACCGAGGGGTGTGGTCAGGGCAGAACTGACGCGAGGCGTTATCATGCTTTCACATATGGATCAACAATGGAGGCCGTGGGCTTTGTTTGAAACCCTCTGCCACTCAATATTTTGAAAAACATGCAAGTTTTGACAAATATGTATGATCAATATAGTATGAGCGGCACTCATATATCCTATATGACATGTTATCAAATATGCATATAAAACATCCATCAATTCATATTTATACATCCATGACATATCACAGAAAAAATAATTGACAGAATAACCAAGCCATGGTTCCATCCTAGAACAAAGAAAATAAAGATTACATAATTCCATCCAAAGCATTCTTTGGGTCTTGAATTTTGTTCCGTCTTCTTGTATCCCATCTTTATGTACCTCTCCATTTATTTCTCATCCCATAAATCATTTAAAATTTAAATTCCAAAAATTTAAATTTCAAATTCAAATTTTTAAACAATTTTAAACATCATGTATAATAATATGTAATTTCAAAATTTCCAAATTTTCAATTACATATATTTAAACATGATTTAAAATTAAATCTCAAATTTAAAAATCAAAATTTTTTGATTTTTTTGAATCGTCGCACCACCGCCCCCGGAGGTGGTAGCCATCATGGGCAGCCCCCAGCCCCCGGGGTGGTGGGGGGGGGGGGGGGAGGGGGGGTTGGCAGCCCACGGTTGCCCATGTGCAGCCTGCCGGGCTGCAGGTCAAGCCTGCAGCGCCAGGCTGCACGCCCAGGCTGGGCGCAACAGCCGGCAGGCTGCAGGCATCGCCTATAGCCACAGGCTGCACGCCCAGGCTACGGCCAGCCTTGGGGAGGCCACGGCCACCCTCGGCTGTAGGCCAAGCCTGCAGCCGTGGGTGGTTACGGCCTGCACAGGGGCTGCCGCAGCCCATCCTGCCCGAGGGCAAAGGCTGCAGCCCCACCAAGGCCCGACGGCCTATCCCGAGGGGTTGTGTCTCGATTTTCATGCCATATTCCAATTTATCCATTAGGATCTCCAAAAATTAATTTGAATCCCAATTAAATTGAAAGTTTCCGTACATTCAAAATTTCAACCTTTAAATCAAATTTAACTTTTGGGAAAAATAAATTACGGTCTTAAATCTTCAATCTCCTCCAAGAATAATTACATAAAATTTCCTAAACCGTTTCCGGTATACAAAAATTCTAACCATAATAATTCTAAGAGACAAAAATTAAAATCCATGGAAAATTACAGTGCTAATAAACTGCTCCCATGGTTACATAAAAAATTCTTAGATACAATTTTTCTAAATTCTAAGGAACCATAACTGGTAAAACAAGCATGCTTATAATAATTCAAAAAATTAAAATAACCACATACTTTATACATAATACATGATAACAACATAAAGGAAACCTAGAATGCCACTCTCAAAATATCAAGTCCATACATAAATAAAAAGACTAAGCAATTGTCTAATTTATGTAGATGGCATAGTCATGAGATGGCTCTGATACCAATTGTAGGAAAATAAATCGGTAAAAACGTATCAGAGTGGCACAGTGGAACAATAAAAATTTTTAGATCGTTAAATATCTCATGATGCCATATACAATAAACCAACAACAATTAAAACTCATACCTCAAGGATGCCAATTTGCAAGAGGAGAATGACTGGAGGGCTTCAACTAACTAGCCTTCTCTACTATTCTCCAATTCCCGAATGGCTGAGTGTGTGGGCACTCTGAACCTCGATCGATATGCTAGCACTACTAGTCTTCTTCCAACCACCCAGATCTCTAAAGAACTTATTGTCACGGTGAGTTGTGCAATAATAAGCCTACTCACCTGAGAGTCTGTGGTTTGAGAGAACTGGAGTGGCAGGACCTCCATTTATAGACCTACATGAGGTGATTCTCTGAATTCGAATTGGATTAGGAGAAGATATTCTCCCTTATCCACAAGCACAAAATCTGAATTTTCCAAGGGAAAAATCCCAACAATAAATTCGGCCACTTTAGGATAATTCCAATCCAAATCTAAACAAGATTTTAACTAGAATTTTATCTCCTTTTTTCAACCAAAAAATCCGAAAATCCAAGGGGAAAATCCCCACCAAAATTTCGGCCACTTTTGGATAAGGGAGAATCAAAATTCCACTAGGATTTTCAAACTTGAATCTTATCTCATCCTTATCCAAAATAACCGAAAATCTCCTAGGAGATTTACTCCAAAAATTCGGAAGTTATTAGGGAGGAGAGAATCCAAATTCAACTGGGATTGAAACTTGAATTTTTCCTTGAACCTTATCCACAAAAATCTGAAAATTCATTGAGGATAATCCTCAAAATTTTCATCCATATTTGGTTAGGATTTGGATTCAAAATTCAAGTACGATTCTAACAAGATTTCCTCTCCATATCCAACTCAAATTCTAATTTCATTCCACGTGGATTTACCACAACAAATTCGAATCCTACTTGGACTGTGATTCAAAATTTGAATTTCAAATTTCAAATTTCAAATTCAAACTTCAAATTCAAATTTCAAATTTCAAATTTCAAATTTAAATTTCAAATTCAAATTTCAAATTCAAATTTCAAATTCAAATTTCGAATTCAAATTGCAAATTCAAATTTCAAAATTCAAATTTCAAAATTCAAATTTCAAAATCCACAAAAAAAGTTGTATTTCAAATTCTTGTTCTCATGGATAATTTTCTATAACTCCAATCCAATCTCAAATAAAATCATGGCAACTTTATTTAGAGTTCGAATAATTGTGTACTCTATTATCCAAAACAAAATCTGAATCCAACCGGAGAGAATTTTGTCGACCAACCTTATCCTATGTCAACACCATCCATGCATAATAAACCAGCCAATAGCATACATAATTCAATTTGCCAAACGTTAAGGAATTATGTGGAGCTAGAAGAAGGACTAATTGGACATATATAATCGGGCTCCCGCAAATCCATATGATCACTAATTTTAGAGTCATACCACTATAAACCTGAAACTGAACTCACAATTATATACCGTATTACGTAAGCCTATGACAAGCTATCGTCCAATGACCTTGTCATGTATGCAGAACCCTCATATGATATCCATGATCAGCCTTAGGCCAAAGTCCGTTTAATCCCACTGATCAGGCTATCTTAAAGTTCCATTATACTACCGAATAAAGAAAATGATTATTCACCATATGTGAATAAGAAGTCATCCGCCCAGCAGAGATCCAAGGCCTTGTCCATTTTCACATTCAGTATAATGCCTTTAAGAGGATACCCTTAACTCTTCATTAGAGCTATGATTCCGATATCTGTAGATGAACCCTTCATCGTAAACAAGTCATGTACCCAACGAACCGGCCTATAAGCTTACTACCTCTGAGACGTTTTAGCCATTGGAACATCAAAGTACACAAGTCATATACATGAAGCTGTCCATCTACTAAGGATTAAGGTTATTGCACAATAAACGTCAAAAGCATATCGATCCACTCAAAGCGGACTTCGTAGATCAATCACGCTTTAGTCCCGGTTTAATATGTCACCACCAAGCAACATATCTATGTCTCTACTTGAGAGTCTATGCTCCAGACAGTCAAGACAAACCGTCCCCTCCAAGGCTTTAGACAACATAATAGTCTTAACATGAGTTAGATGCTCAGTCTAACCCCATAGACTACAGACCATAGTTTAGACCGCTTACTTTAGAACATTGTCTTCTCGCATACAAAAGTCCATTGCATGCAATGTTCTAACTGTTTAACACAAGCAGTCAGGGAGCCATATTTGCTTACATTTACTTTAACATGTTAATAAAATGAGGACAGATAGCAATATAATGAATAACCTCTATATATAATTTTATTATCCAGTTCAAAATAAATACATGAAAATGTCTCTAATGCTTAGGGCATTTCCTGACAATAGGAGCCTTGATCGATGAAATTGACACCACCAATAAGTTCCTCTCGTCGAGCTCTTCAAGATGGTGGCTGCCTTTTCCCTCGCTGCCACCAGTCAACTACGGTCAATGTCGGTTAACGGTGACTTGGTGACCAAAATTTGAAGAATGGCCCATTGACCTATTTTTGACGTTCTGGACACATCCGCGGCATCAGATTTGCAAACTAGAACTTGAAAAGTGAAGAACAGTGGAACAAAGTATGTACGCTCAAGACCAAACTGTTCGTTCAATCGCTAGTGGGATGATTTCAGTTGTGATTTCGGTCCCTTCATTCCTCAATTTATGTTTTGGAATGATTATATATTAATTATGTATTTTGGCATGTGAAATTGTAAGAAAAATGGATGAAAATGATGGATAAAAAAATGTGTGGGAATGCAAAGATTTTTACGCAAAAGTTGAGTTTTACGTAACAATATAGGCCTTTTGCATAGTACATGGTAAATTAGAATAGGTTAGATGGCTTTGAGGCGTTTCCTAAACGTCGAGAACCCAAAAATTAAGCTGAAATGCTATCGAAATTTCTAAAATGGCACAAAGTGGTATTTTAGAAAACGAGGGGTAAAAATGCGATCAGAATGGAAACCCGAGCTGTGGCGGCCTGCCCCTCGTAGAGATCATACAATACTATTACAGTTGAGTTTTATCGCTAACTGCGATAGATTGTACTCTCATGGGTCGCCGGCTAATCTATCTCTCTTTAAATCATGACGTTTTTGGGGAAATTTTTTTTTTCTTTTAAACATCATGTAAAACATTTTCCATTATTTACTTTCGTAAAATATATAATTACAAAAGAACTGTTTCCCTTTTTTTTTCCTTCTCTTTTATCGCTCAGCGGAAAGACTTTGGCAGGACCATATCCCTCGTCCCCTATCCCATTTGACACACGCTATCCCGTCCGCCATCCAGTCAATCAAAGCTACTGAGGTGGTTGCTTACCTGCAACATAAGCAAAAATGGTGAGCTACAGGCTTAGTAAGTTCAAACATGCAAGAAATAAATTTTCTATGAATAGTACTATTCATCGTGAATAGTATTATTTATCATGAATAGTATCGTAACCACTATTCATACGTGAATAGTAACTTTGACCACTATTCATTATAAATAGTAAGTTTGACCACACACACAGTATATCAACAGTACATCTACCGCGATGTTAGTACCCTCACGAAACTGTCTTATGCTCAATTATGGCATAGTTTCAGTTTTAGGTAATTATCTTTCATTATGTTCTGGTTTTGAGCTCAGGTTGGCAGTACCATTTAAGTGCGCATGACTGGGAGCGGTACATTAGTGCTGACCTCCACAGCCTTAATCTCATATCCCCGAAGGCAAAATTGTACATGACTGGGAGCGGTACATCAGTGTTGACCTCCACAGCCTTAATCTCATAGCCCCGAAGGTAAAATTTACCTCCCTGTACGGAAGGGTGGTACGCCAAAAAGTGGTTTCATTACTGACTTTTTAAAATTCTAACCCGGTGACTTCATATTGCCCCACGGTTAGGAATGGTTCACATTTTAATTTTAGGTGAGTGAGTTTCATTAACCTCGCTCTAGTGCCCGAAGCACAATTAACAATGTGTCCATTCTCAATAGTACCCGTAGCACATTACGTCTCTCTCTCTACTCTATAATAGTGCCCGTAGTACATATGTACCTAACTTATAGTTAGTGCATCAAAGTTAGCAACAATAATGCTATATGTTGCAGACTGGTAAATGTCTGAACTTACCTTATCAGTCTCTTCCCTTTTTCTCTCTTGGATCTTTGATCGCCTTCCTTGTAGGTCGATTTTTGGATCCTACAGACAAAACCTTGTCTGTTAATTTCATTTCCATTTATAGCTTTTATTTTTCATTAAAAAGCTTAAATAAAACCTATTTATAACTTTTTAGGCTTTATTTACCATTTTTCCCATTTTTCTCAACTTTTATAAAATTACGATTTTACCCCTATATTTTGGCAAAATTGCAATTATGCCCTTGACGGAATTTTCTCGATCCAGACTGCATTTTGGCTCTCAGGAACTTTTCTGACTCTTTTCTAATCATTACCGGGTTCGTTTCTATTTTATTTCCATTTTTCACTTTCCCGACCCTCGGGAAGCACTATTCCACCCTTACGTCGGTTTAGTGATTTTCTATCGTTTCGGAGCCTCAAATGGATATTTCACTAGTATTTAAAACGTTCATCTAGACATTCCCGATCTAGGTCTCCGAGGCTCGGATTTTCTGTACCTGACTCGGACCTTTATTTCGTTTCCAAAAACACCCCCCCCTCGGGATCGATTTTTCAGTTTCATTCGCGTTTTACATTTTTAAGGGGACGGGTTACTATTCATAAACCACCCCTTAGGTTTTCCTTATTCAATTTTCCGTTAGGGACTCAGGTTTCCGACATGACCCTAAACTTTTATTTTTAATTCTCTTTTTACCCCAAATGCCGTTTTCGAAATTTCGGCAGCATTTCGGTGTAAATTTAAGGTTACCGGCGTTAGGTACGCCTCGAACCATGTGTACCTGCCACGTACTATACCACAAACCTATTTTATGTAAAAGTTTTCCAAACTTTTACATAAAAGCTCACAAAATTCAATTCTCATTTTGAACCACATTACACAAAATTTTCTCTCAATTTTACCCTTGGTTTTTGGCCACGGTTTTCATAATCAAAACCTAACCAAAACTTCTCAATTTTTTTCAACCAAATGTTAGGCTATTCCAATGTCATTTTCTAACACATTTTCAAGCCAATTTCAATGCATTTTTCAACACAATTCCTAAGGTTTTTAACCTTTACAACCCACGGCCAAATTAAGAGAAACATACACCAATTTTTTTTTCATGCTTTCAATCACAAATCCATCATTTCCATAATAAATTGCATGATTTAAATCATTCAAACATCAAATAAATCATGCCAAAAATTTTTTCGAAACCCTAATTAACCCATGGCCTTTTAGGGTTATTTCACACCAAATTTTTTTTCAAGCTTTCCATCATACAAATTATGCTTTACATTAAACCAAAATATGATTTAAAGCATGTTAACACTTAAACCACAAAAATATCTCATTGATTACTCTTGGTAACCCACGGTTTTACCCTTGGAAAACCAACCAAAATTTGGTTTTTCTTTAAACCAAATGCATGGTTTTCCTCTTAATTACACCCTTAACAAAACCCAAGCACGAAATCAATCAAAACAAACCAAAAATTTTCCATCCTTTACACTATTCATTTCATGGATTTTTGGAAGAAAAATCAAAAAAAGTTTCAAACCAAGGAAAGTTACCTTGTTCACTTGCTTCCTTAGACTTCAATGAAAGGTTTGACACCAATTTTGTGAAGTAAAATTGAAGGATTCACTTGGTTTCTCTTGGGTTGCTCATGTACTCACCATGAAACACTTAGAAAAAATTTTTGTTCTTTGTTTCCACGTGAATAAGCTTCGGTCCTTTTGTTCCCAATTTTGTTGACTTATGCAACAAAGAAGCCAATTAATTTGGCTTTCAACCAATCAAAAATCACTACCTTTCAAGCCTAATTCTTTCCAAATTTTTCAAAAATTAAAATGGTGGAATTTTGGCCAAATCTTGGCCTTTAGATCAAAAAGCAAACTAATCTTGGCCATTAATGCCACCAATCACCATTTTTCTTTCATTTATTAAATGGATTTATGATGTCATAAATGCAAAGTAAACTTTGACTTTAACTTTTACTATTCACATTAATTCGACTACTTTTTGACCGATACCGGTTCGAGCCGAAATTTTCCTGAAATCTTCCCGGTGGGTTCCTGAGGTCTCCTATGCAGTCGGATCAATTTAAACTGCTTCCATTTGATCAAAATCAATCCCAGAAGTTTTTCATCTTTTACTGCCCCGGTTAGGGTTTTCAATGTCATTTTTGGCACCGTTCCACTGGTTTCAACTCAGTGAATTTTTCCAATACTGAATTTTTACTCGTCAGTATTGTTAGAACATTTTAATGTATTCTAAACAATATAAATACATTTATTTCACTCTTTAAATAGTACAAATCGTTATATACATACATTTGTACATTTTCCTCTGAGAATGCCTAAATTTTCCGGTTGTCACACGAGCCCCCTCAGTGACCTAGGGTCGGAAAAGTGCCACCCGAGGGTCGGTGAATAGTAAACCAAGAAATTGCGGTAAACAATGTCGTAAAAATTTAGTAAAGCCTAAGAAAAATTTATTTTATGATCCTTGGGCTTAGAAAATCCCTTTAAAACATCAAAGTGAAAACGTTATAGTCCCAAGACCCGTCAGGGATAAAATGGTCATTTTGACCAAAAATTTCTGAAATTCTTGGAAAGGACTGTGAATGCCTTAGAGTAGTTAAAATAATATTCTAAGGGCTAAATTTAGGTTTCAAACCAATGAAAAGTGAACTAGGGGCAAAATGGTTATTTTGTCAAGAGTTAGGGACAAAATGGTCATTTTATCAAAAGTTGGGAAAAGGGCCGTTAAGGTAGAAATGATGTACTAAGGCCATAATTGAGAGTTTTTATGCTCGGTTCAAGAATTAAGAAGGGAAAAAGTGAGAAAATTCCGCTAGAGATAAAATGGTAATTTGCCAAAAGTTAGCGGAAAAGTGGAAAATGGGATTTTAGACCCCTAAGTTCATGATTGAGAACTAAAACATAAAATTTTTATGTTTTGTTTAGTTTTATCTATGAAATAAGATTGAAAATAATTGTTGATTTTCTGGTTATAGGAACCCGATCCAGATGCAATGAAGGAACATCTACGGACCTGGGAAATGAGATACGCGCAAGAGTATCTATAAGTTTAAATATTTTCATGTCTACAACATGAATTGATTGATAGGTCTAAGTATTATATGTTGTAAGTTCAAACATGTGATTTGTCTGCAATATGAACTGACATGTTATGTTATGCCTATATGTGATGTGTTGTAAGTTCAAATATTGCATTGTCTACAACATGAACGACTATTATGTCTATGCATGATGTGTTGCAAGTTCAAGTATTGTATTGTCTGCAACATGAACTGACTACTGTATGTTTGTTTTCATGTCAAGATGTGATGATATAAATGATATGAAAGCCATGTTATGAACTATGTGTTATGTCTAAGTCATATATAAATTGACTTGACATATTTATGTCCATGTGTTATATGTAGTAAGTTCAGACATTTAAATTTGTCGACAACATGAAATACTGTGATGTTTAATTATGTACTATTTGTACATTAAATGCAAAGACCTACGGACATTAAGGTATAGTTAGATTAACACACTCAATGAACTGGTAAGGTGAGATGTGTATTGTGGGTACACTATGGAAAGAGTGTGACTAAATTTAGGATACACCCATAAATGAAAGAATGTGTAAAGACCTACGGGCATTAAAGGCTCTTGACTTTGAGGTAATGATTAATGCCACCCAGTCTGAACCATAATTGAAAGATGGTAATGAAACCACCTTTGGTGTACCAGCCTCCAGTACAGTGGGGGTTCACAGGTCCTTCGGGGATATAATGACCACTTCGGGTGATGATAGACTATGGAGGATTGGCCTGAAAGGGTAGCTCCCCAGGTCCCTCACAGTAGCGTGCATAATGGTATGGCCAATATGGATTCAAAACCAGAACTAAATAAAAGATAATGAACCAAAACTGAATTGAGAACCATAATTGAGAATAATAGAAATTAACTGTATGTTTAGTGGTCTTGGTCAAAGTTGATGTGAGTAGTGTTTGGTTAAAGTCGAGGTACTATTCCTGATAAATAGTAGTATTCATGGTTAAATTTACTATTTATGGTTATTGATGCCATAGTTTGCCATCAGATGTTAATGCTCGTACTATATGGTACGAGTATTTTATATGTATGAATGTTACTATTACTAGTATATGATACTAGTATGTGATGTGTTGTGAAATAAGTTTACGAAATGTAAGTAATTTGAAGTATGATATGATATCAAGTATGTTTATGATGTTCATGTAAGTGTTAAGTATGCTTACTATGTTACGTATGAATGTTTTAAAGTAATGAATGGTGTATACCATATGTTATGTTAATGCTCTAATGCCATAGTTGGTGACAGAGATATGTTATATGTTATGATTACTCTGATGCCATAGCTGGTATCAGATATGCTCGTTACTATATGGTAAGAGCTTTTATATGTCACGTATTTATGTTTGAACTTACTGAGCTTTAGCTCATGAGTTTGTTCGTGTTGCAGGTAAGAAACCTATATCTCAACAGTAGAGTGCAATGGATGACGGTGGGATTTGCTTGTGCCAATGAGGAAAGGGAATCCACTGTGGATATGGTCCTGCTACTAGTCTTCTCCTGAGCAAGTTGAAAGAGAAGATTTGAAGAAAAGAGAATTGATGTATTTTATGTACTAAGTTGAAATAATATATTTCTATAAATTATGCTTTACAGAAATATTTTGTGAAAGAAAAATTATGTACTTTGAGAAATTATGTATTTCTACAAAGTGAAGAAAAATATTATAAGAAAGAAGTTTAAAAAGAAAAAAAAAATTTTCCCTAGAATATCGAAAGTTTAAAAATAAGAGAAAGTTTTAGGCGACCCAACGAGGTTCACGGTCCATTGCGATCGGTTATGGAGTGGGATCGTAATGATTTCGCGTGACCTGCATTGGGGGCGCTACATCTTCTCACCAAGAAACTGACAAAATCAAAGTCAGAATGCTCAAACTAGTCAGTTAAACAGAGAACAGTGAATAGTAGATACGTAGCATTAGGTTAATGACCAAGACGGCCTTAATTTGAAATAAAATTGATATAATTGCAGTCAGCAGGCTTAATTTTGTCAATTGAGCACAAAACATGAAATTTTGTTTGAGAGATACGCAGTATCAAGAAAGGGGCCAAGACGACCTTTTCTCATCCTAAAACTGATATAATTAGACTCAATACGCTCAAATTAGTCAATTGGGTGCAAAACATGTTTTCCGAAGCTGGGTCCCACAGATTCTGAAAACTAGTCCACAGATGTACGTAAAACTGATAAATTTGAAATCAGCACGTCCAAATTAGTCAAGATAGACTGTGTTTGCAATTTTACACGAAACAGCCTTGTTATGCATACGCAGGGTCAACACAGTGTAGGCACAACTACAGTATAGGAAATGAACAATAAAATAGACACAGAATAGGCTCATAGGCATTACAACCCAACCAAGAATAATCAGTATAAGAAACGGATCAAGAAAACCCAATCTCGATCAAAATCTAGAACACCGTTGAGAAAGGGTCGAATACCGAAAGAAGGAAATTAGACTACAAAGAGGAGACTTTGCAGATGAATTTTTCCCTTAGAAAACCATACACATGCAGCACAAACAAAGCCAAATATAGCCCTAAAAATAGGGAAAATTTTTCCCTAAAGTAAGGAATTTGTTGGCTACTTTTAATTAAAATAAGGAATAGTTTGATCACATGGCCTAGCCTTGCATTTAAGGCATTTGGCCTCCTTTTGTGTGCAGCCCTTCCTTGGTTTTTGAAGGTAGCTAACAACAGGGTTTTGTCCCTAGATTAGCAAGAAAAATTGGCTTAATTAAGTGGGTTTTAGGTTGATTAATTTTGTTTAGATTTGCCTATAAAAGGATGTGCTTGGTCTAGGGTATCATTTCTTCTTTTTGCACACCCAAAACACCAACACTTTTTCCCCTTCCTTTCTTATCTATAGCCAAACCCTTTCCAGCCCAAAAACCAACCATTTCCTAGCCAAGAAACCCAGCCAAAGTCAGCCAAAAACTGACCAAAAAATCAGCCTCGCTTTAGTTTTGTTGGAAACATCTCTTCAAGATAATTTCAAGGTCACTCAAGGGTAAGTTGCTAGGATATTCTCTTGTGTTTTTAGTTGGCTTTGGCTTGATATTAAGAAGAGATATTTTTGTGTTTTCTCCTAGCCAAGACTGACCCTCTTTTATTCACCAAGGACTACATAGATTTTGGTCGCCTACCCCTTGGTCTAGATTGTGCTTGCTTCACAGCACACTTAAAACCGAAAACCCTCTTTTTGTGGTTTAGCTCTTTTTAAGTTTTGATCAAGGAAATTTATGTGTATTTATTTGAGCAATGGGTTGTAATAATCTTTATTTTGAGCCCTTAGCATTTTGATTATGTATTTTTGTGGTTGTGTGCTTGAGCTTTAAGTTTTTATGGATGGATATGTGAATGGACGTTTTAGGGTTGGTTGGGAATCGAACCGTCTCAGTTTTTAGGCCACAGTTTTAGCCATTTTTGAACACGTTATGATCCGATTTTGGGATTTGATAAAACATAAAGTAATAAGGAAATTTCGTTACGGTTGTTTTTGCTGTCTTTGGCCAAAAATGACCCTAAGATAAGTTTTTCGAGCAGTTTTCAACTGAAGTTCAAAACTGGGATTGAAATCCTGAGTAACAGGAACAGTCTCGGATTTTTATAAAAATAACCAACTTAGATTCTGAACCAGATATCAGACTCAACATGAAAGTTTTAGATCTAATCGAAGCCTTTAAGATAACCTACACAAGTTTTAAAAAGTTGGCCATTTCCGACTCCAAACAGAGCAGTATTTAATCAAGCATAAAACTGGAATTTTCCTAAAACTGGGCACAGTTTTAATCATGGGTTTGCAAAGTTCCGTTAGATGTTAAACCGAGCTCCGAGATGAACAAGAAAATTGTTCATCCCATCAAGGACTAAAAGTTTCATGTTTGCCAAATTTACAAATTAAATCATTTCAAACAAGTTTTAAACCATTTTTGGTAAGATGGTTCAAGAATCACTTTTAAAAAAAATGAACACTAAAATGTGTTCTTCCCCTTTTAAAATGAAAAAGGATTCTAATAAAATGCCCCCACCTTCCAACGGGGTGATATGGGGATGGTTTCAAAGAGCACATATTTTTCCCAAAATTTTTATAAGACTTCTGAAATAACTTTCTTTAAAAATAAATAAAACAGTAGAAGTAACCCGATTGGCTACCACACCAAATACACGAGTAACCCGGTAGGCTACATAGTCAACAATGTGCGAGGTAACCTATCAGTTGACTGGTCGGTTAACCAGTCAATGACTAAGTTTGAATGAGATAGTGAGGAATGGTGATTGATTTGTCAGGTAGACAAATTAATCAAGCACGATTAGAAATTAGATACCAAATTCCCAAAGTAGAGCAGTTGGGTATCGGTGGGCATCGGTACCATACAACAATAAAATTTATAGTCACTAACGATATTAGTGACCTAAGAGTGACATTAATTAAATTATTGGGTAAATAAATTAATTAACCATGATTAGAGAATCAAAACTCACCAAAAAGAGAGCAAGTTAGTACCGACGGCAATAGGTAACGTATGTTAATACCTGCTTTAGTTACTAACGGTATGTTGGTAAATAAATCGGTAAAAACGTATCAAAGTGGCGCAGCGGAACAATAAAAATTTTTAGATCGTTAAATATCTCATGATGCCATATACAATCAACCAACAACAATTAAAACTCATACCTCAAGGATGCCAATCTGCAAGAGGAGAATGATCGGAGGCTTCAACCAACTAGCCATCTCTACTATTCTCCAATTCCCGAATGGCTGAGTGTGTGGGCACTCTGAACCTTGATCGGTATGCTAGCACTGCTAGTCTTCTTCCGACCACCCAGATCTCTAAAGAACTTTATTGTCACGGTGGGCTGTGCAACAATAAACCTGCTCATCTGAGAGTCTGTGGTCTAAGAGAACTGGAGTGGTAGGACCTCTATTTATAGACCTGCATGAGGTGATTCTCTGAATTCGAATTGGATTAGGAAAAGATATTCTCCCTTATCCATAACTATAAAATCCAAATTTTCCAAGGGAAAATCCCAACAATAAAATTCGCCCATTATGGATAAATCCAATCCAAATCTAAACAAGATTTTAACTAGAATTTTATCTCCCTTTTTCAACCAAAAAATCTGAAATTTCCTAGGAGATTTTTCCTCCAAAAATTCGGCCACATTTAGGATAAGGGAGAATCAAAATTCCACTAGGATTTTCAAGCTTGAATCTTATCTCATCCTTATCCAAAATAACCTAATTTTCCTAGGAGATTATCTCCATAATTTCGGCCACTTTTCAGGGAGGAGAGAATCCAAATTCAACTGGGATTGAAACTTGAATTTTTCCCTTGAACCTTATCCACAAAAATCAAAATTCCATTAAGGATAATCCTCAAAATTTCGTCCACTATTTGTTAGGATTTGATTCAAAATTCAAGTAGGATTCTAACAAGATTATCCTCTCCAAATCCAACTCAAATTCGAATTTCAAACCTTATGGATTTTCCACAACAAATTCGAATCCCACTTGGACTGTGATTCAAAATTTGAATTTCAAATTTCAAATTCGAATTTCAATTTCAAATTTCAAATTTCAAATTTCAAATTTAAATTTCAAATTCAAATTTCAAATTCGAATTTCAAATTCAAATTTCAAATTCGAATTTCAAATTCAAATTTCATTCAAATTTCAAATTCAAAATTCAAAATTCAAAATTCAAAATTCAAATTTCAAAATTCAAATTTCAAATTCCACAAAACAGTTGTGTTTCAAATTCTTGTTCTCATGGATTATTTTCTACCACTCCAATCCAATCTCAAATAAAATCATGGCAATTTTATTTGGAGTTCGAATAATTGTGTACTCTATTATCCAAAACAAAATCTGAATCCAACCGGAGAGAATCTTGTCTACCATCCTAATCCTGTGTCATCACCATCCATGCATAATAAACCAGCCAATAGCATACACAAATCAATTTGCCAAACGTTAAGGAATTATGTGGAGCTAGTAGAGGGACTGATTGGATATATATAATCAGGCTCTCACAAATCCATATGATCATCATTCTTTTACCGAACAACTCAATCATATGATCACTAATTTCAGAGTCACACCACTATAAACCTGAAACTGAACTCCTAATTATATACCGTATTACGTAAGCCTGTGACGAGCTACTATTCAATGACCTTGTCATGTATGCAAAACCCTCATATGATATCCATGATCAGCCTTAGGCCAAAGTCCATTTAATCCTACTGATCAGGCTATATTAAAGTTCCATTATACTACCGAATAAAGAAAATGATTATTCACCGTATGTAAATAAGAAGTCATTCGCCCAGCAGACGACCCAAGGCCTTGTCCATTTTCACATTCAGTATAATGCCTTTAAGAGAATACCCTTAACTGTAGGAAAATAAACCGGTAAAAACGTATCAGAGTGGCGCAGCGGAACAATAAAAATTTTTAGATCGTTAAATATCTCATGATGCCATATACAATAAATCAACAACAATTAAAACTCATACCTCAAGGACGCCAATATGCAGGAGGAGAATGACTGGAGGCTTCAACCAACTAGCCTTCTCTACTATTCTCCAATTCCCGAATGGCTGAGTGTGTGGGCACTCTGAACCTTGATCGGTATGCTAGCACTGCTGGTCTTCTTCCGACCACCCAGATCTCTAAAGAACTTTATTGTCACGATGAGCTGTGCAACAATAAGCCTGCTCACCTGAGAGTCTGTGGTCTAAGAGAACTGGAGTGGCAGGACCTCTATTTATAGACCTGCATGAGGTGAATCTCTGAATTCGAATTGGACTAGGAAAAGATTTTCTCCCTTATCCAAACCAAAAAATCCGAATTTTCCAAGGGAGAATCTCCACAATTAAATTCGGTTTTCCTAGGATAAATCCAATCCAAATCTAAACAAGATTTTAACTAGAATTTTATCTCCCTTTTTCAACCAAAAAATCCGAAATCTTTAGGAGAAAATCTTCTCCAAATTTTCGGCCACTTTTAGGATAAGGAAGAATCAAAATTCCACTAGGATTTTTCAAGCTAAATCTCATCTCAACCTTATCCAAAAATAACCGAATTTCCTAGGATTAAGGCTCCAAAATTTCGGCCACTTTTAGGGAAGGAGAGAATCCAAATTCAACTAGGATTGAAACTTGAATTTTCCCTTGAATCTTATCCACAAAAAACCGAATTTTCCATTGAGGATTATCCTCCAAAAATTCGCCCACTTTTGTTGGGATTTGGATTCAAAATTCAAGTAGGATTCTAACAAGATTATCCTCTCCAAATCCAACTCAAATTCGAATTTCAAACCTTGTGGATTTTCCACAACAAATTCGAATCCTACTTGGACTGTGATTCAAAATTTGAATTTCAAATTTCAAATTCAAATTTCAAATTCAAATTTCAAATTTCAAATTTCAAATTTCAAATTTAAATTTCAAATTCAAATTTCAAATTCGAATTTCAAATTCAAATTTCAAATTCAAATTTCAAATTCAAAATTCAAATTTCAAATTTCAAAATTCAAATTTCAAATTTCAAAATTCAAATTTCAAATTCTACAAAACGGTTGTGTTTCATATTCTTGTTCTCATGGATAATTTTCTACAACTCCAATCCAATCTCAAATAAAATCATGGCAACTTTATTTGGAGTTCGAATAATTGTGTACTCTATTATCCAAAACAAAATCTGAATCCAACCGGAGAGAATCTTGTCTACCATCCTAATCCTGTGTCATCACCATTCATGCATAACAAACTAGCCAATAGCATACATAAATCAATTTGCCAAACGTTAAGGAATTATGTGGAGCTAGTAGAGGGACTGATTGGACATATATAATCGGGCTCTCGTGATTCCATATGATCATCATTCTGTACCGAACAACTCAATCATATGATCACTAATTTCAGAGTCACACCACTATAAACCTGAAACTGAACTCCCAATTATATACCGTATTACGTAAGCTTGTGACGAGCTAGCATCCAATGACCTTGTCATATATGCAAAACCCTCATATGATATCCATGATCAGCCTTAGGTCAAAGTCCGTTTAATCCTACTGATCAGGCTATCTTAAAGTTCCATTATACTACCGAATCAAGAAAATGATTATTCACCATATGTGAATAAGAAGTCATCCGCCCAGCAGACGACCCAAGGCCTTGTCCATTTTCACATTCAGTATAATGCCTTTAAGAGGATACCTTTAACTCCTCAGAGCTATGATTCCGATATCTGCAAACAAACCCTTCATCGTATACAAGTCATGCACCCAACGAACCGGTCTATAAACTTACTACCTCTGAGACGCTTTAGCCATTGGAACATCAAAGTACACAAGTCATATACATGAAGTAGTTCATTTACTCAGGATTAAGGTTATTGCACAATAAACGTCAAAAGCAGATTGATCCACTCATAGCGGACTACGTAGATCAATCACGCTTTAGTCCCGGTCTAATATGTCACCACCGAGCAACATATCCATGTCTCTACTTGGGAGTCCAGCTCCAGACAGTCAAGACAGACCGTCCCCTCCAAGGCTTTAGACAACATAATAGTCTTAACATGAGTTAGATGCTCGGTCTAACCCCATAGACTACAGACCATAGTTTAGACTGCTAACTTTAGAACATTGTCTTCTCGCATACAAAAGTCCATTGCATGCAACGTTCTAACAGTTTTAACACAAGCAGTCAGTGAGCCATATTTGCTTACATTTACTTTAACATGTAAATAAGACGAGGACAGATAGCAATGTAATGAATAACCTCTATGTATAATTTTATTATCCAATTCAAAATGAATACATCAAAATGTCTCTAATACTTAGGGCATTTCCTAACAATCTCCCACTTGCCCTAAGCCAGTAGATGTGCCATGTTACGCATCCCCATCGCCTCTACATGCCTCTCAAAGCTTTTAGCTACCAAAGTCTTAGTAAAGGGATCAGCGATGTTGTCCTCGGACGCGATCTTACATACATCCACTTGTCCTGTCTGCACATGCCCTCTAATAATATGATATCTCCATCGATGTGCTTGGTCCTCTTGTGGTGCCGAGATTCCCTTGTGTTGGCAATAGCCCCTGTATTATCACAGTAAAGTGTGATAGGCTTGTCAACACCTGGAATGACCTCAAGGTCTCTAAAGAACTTGCGGAGCCAAACCGCTTCTTTAGATGCCTCAGCCGCAGCCACATACTCAGCCTCCATAGTAGAGTCAGCTGTGCAGCCCTGCTTCACGCTCCTCCACACAATGGCGCCTCCTCCGAGTAAAAACACTGATCCAGATGTCGATTTCCTCGAATCCTTACAAGTCTGGAAGTCTGAGTCCGTGTATCCTACGGGTGTTAGGTCCCCTCCAGAATACACTAGCATATAATCCCTCGTTCTCTTAAGATACTTGAGTATATGCTTTACTGCTTGCCAGTGCTTGGTTCCAGGATTCGCTTGATATCGACTCACCATACCTACTGCAAAACATATGTCCGGGCGAGTGCAAAGCATAGCGTACATAAGGCTATCCACAGCGGATGCATAAGGGACCTTACTCATACGCTCTCTTTCTTCCGATGTCTTGGGACAGTCATCCAATGAAAGAGTTAAACCGGCAATAAAAGGTTGTGAGCCTTTCTTTGCCTCTAGCATTGCATATTTGTCAATTATTTTATCTATGTATGAAGCTTGGGATAATGCTATCATTTTGTTCTTTCGATCTCTGAAGAGACGAATGCCTAGAACATAATTAGCTTCTCCCAAGTCCTTCATGTCAAACTGTTGGTGTAACCAAAGCTTGACCGATGATAAATTCCCTACATCATTCCCAATGAGTAGTATATCATCGACATAGAGTATCAGAAAGACCACTTTTCCATCCTTAATACGTTTATAAACACAAGGTTCATCAACGTTCTGCTCAAAACCAAATGTCTTAATCGCTTGATCAAACCTCTGGTTCCATGAGCGGGATGCCTGCTTTAATCCATAAATGGATCTAAGCAACTTGCAGACTTTCCTATCTTGGCCTTTTGCTACGAACCCTTCAGGCTGTATCATATAGATACACTCTTCAAGATGGCCATTCAAGAATGCCGTCTTGACATCCATTTGCCAGATCTCGTAATCGAGAGCCGCAGCAATGGACAGAAGAATAGGGATAGACTTCAGCATAGCAACAGGCGAAAAGGTTTCCTCGTAATCGATTCCAGCCTTTTGCGTGTATCCCTTTGCAACCAGTCTAGCTTTGAAAGTTTCCACTCTCCCTTCCGCATCCTTCTTTCTTTTGTAGACCCATTTGCATCCAATGGGTTTTATCCCATCCGGCAAATCTACAAGTTCCCAAACAGAGTTGGATTTCATAGAATCCATCTCACTGTTCATAGCCTGTTTCCAAGATCTAGAATCAACATCCTTTATAGCTTCATCATATGTGACCGGATCTTCCTCATGCTCATGAGCCTCGGCCTGGTATACCTCAGCATCATACATAAAGAAATTAGGTTTCTTAGAAACCCTCCCACTACGACGAGGCACCCTAAATTGTTGATCGTCTGCATGTTAGAAAATGCCCTAAGTATTAGAGACATTTTTGATGTATTCATTTTGAACTGGATAATAAAATTATATATAGAGGTTATTCATTACATTGCTATCTGTCCTCGTCTTATTTACATGTTAAAGTAAATGTAAGCAAATATGGCTCACTGACTGCTTGTGTTAAAACTGTTAGAACGTTGCATGCAATGGACTTTTGTATGCAAGAAGACAATGCTCTAAAGTTAGCAGTCTAAACTATGGTCTGTAGTCTATGGGGTTAGACCGAGCATCTAACTCATGTTAAGACTATTATGTTGTCTAAAGCCTTGGAGGGGACGGTCTGTCTTGACTGTCTGGAGCTGGACTCCCAAGTAGAGACATGGATATGTTCCTTGGTGGTGACATATTAGACCGGGACTAAAGTGTGATTGATCTACGTAGTCCGCTATGAGTGGATCAATCTGCTTTTGACGTTCATTGTGCAATAACCTTAATCCTGAGTAAATGAACTACTTCATGTATATGACTTGTGTACTTTGATGTTCCAATGGCTAAAGCATCTCAGAGTTAGTAAGCTTATAGACCGGTTCGTTGGGTGCATGACTTGTATACGATGAAGGGTTTGTTTGCAGATATCGGAATCATAGCTCTGAGGAGTTAAAGGTATCCTCTTAAAGGCATTATACTGAATGTGAAAATGGACAAGGCCTTGGGTCGTCTGCTGGGCGGATGACTTCTTATTCACATATGGTGAATAATCATTTTCTTGATTCGGTAGTATAATGGAACTTTAAGATAGCCTGATCAGTAGGATTAAACGGACTTTGACCTAAGGCTGATCATGGATATCATATGAGGGTTTTGCATATATGACAAGGTCATTGGATGGTAGCTCGTCACAGGCTTACGTAATACGGTATATAATTGGGAGTTCAGTTTCAGGTTTATAGTGGTGTGACTCTGAAATTAGTGATCATATGATTGAGTTGTTCGGTTCAGAATGATGATCATATGGAATCATGGGAGCCCGATTATATATGTCCAATCAGTCCCTCTACTAGCTCCACATAATTCCTTAACGTTTGGCAAATTGATTTGTGTATGCTATTGGCTAGTTTATTATGCATGGATGGTGATGACACAGGATTAGGATGGTAGACAAGATTCTCTCCGGTTGGATTCAGATTTTGTTTTGGATAATAGAGTACACAATTATTCGAACTCCAAATAAAGTTGCCATGATTTTATTTGAGATTGGATTGGAGTTGTAGAAAATTATTCATGAGAACAAGAATATGAAATACAACTGTTTTGTGGAATTTGAAATTTGAAATTTGAAATTTGAAATTTGAAATTTGAAATTTGAAATTTGAATTTTGAATTTGAAATTTGAATTTGAAATTTGAATTTGAAATTCGAATTTGAAATTTGAATTTGAAATTTAAATTTGAAATTTGAAATTTGAAATTTGAAATTTGAATTTGAAATTTGAATTTGAAATTTGAAATTCAAATTTTGAATCACAGTCCAAGTAGGATTCGAATTTGTTGTGGAAAATCCACAAGGTTTGAAATTCGAATTTGAGTTGGATTTGGAGAGGATAATCTTGTTAGAATCCTACTTGAATTTTGAATCCAAATCCCAACAAAAGTGGGCGAATTTTTGGAGGATAATCCTCAATGGAAAATTCAGTTTTTTGTGGATAAGATTCAAGGGAAAATTCAAGTTTCAATCCTAGTTGAATTTGGATTCTCTCCTTCCCTAAAAGTGGCCGAAATTTTGGAGCCTTAATCCTAGGAAATTCGGTTATTTTTGGATAAGGTTGAGATGAGATTTAGCTTGAAAAATCCTAGTGGAATTTTGATTCTTCCTTATCCTAAAAGTGGCCGAAAATTTGGAGAAGATTTTCTCCTAAAGATTTCGGATTTTTTGGTTGAAAAAGGGAGATAAAATTCTAGTTAAAATCTTGTTTAGATTTGGATTGGATTTATCCTAGGAAAACCGAATTTAATTGTGGAGATTCTCCCTTGGAAAATTCGGATTTTTTGGTTTGGATAAGGGAGAAAATCTTTTCCTAGTCCAATTCGAATTCAGAGAATCACCTCATGCAGGTCTATAAATAGAGGTCCTGCCACTCCAGTTCTCTCAGACCACAGACTCTCAGGTGAGCAGGCTTATTGTTGCACAGCTCATCGTGACAATAAAGTTCTTTAGAGATCTGGGTGGTCGGAAGAAGACTAGCAGTGCTAGCATACCGATCGAGGTTCAGAGTGCCCACACACTCAGCCATTCAGGAATTGGAGAATAGTAGAGAAGGCTAGTTGGTTGAAGCCTCCGGTCATTCTCCTCCTACATATTGGCGTCCTTGAGGTATGAGTTTTAATTGTTGTTGATTTATTGTATATGGCATCATGAGATATTTAACGTTCTAAAAAATTTTTATTGTTCCGCTGCGCCACTCTGATACGTTTTTACCGGTTTATTTTCCTACACTGCAGGTCTTTCACTGGAACTTGGACTTGCGTCCAAGACCGAAATCTGTGGAGCAGTTCTTTCACCCGATAACTCCTCTAGCACCACTTTGCTTCGTGGTTTAAAGTCATTCATGTGACTTTCCTCCAAGAATGTCGCATGGGTTGAGACAATGACCTTTTGTTCCTTCGGGTTATAGAACAGACCTCCTTTAGTTCCCTTTGGATACCCTACAAACATGCACAATTCTGATCTTGGTTCCAACTTCTTCGCATCCCCATCCAGTACATGTGCCGGGCAGCCCCATATTCTCATATGTCCAAGGGAGGGCTTCCTGCCACGCCACAATTCATACGGAGTTCTAGGAATTGATTTGCTCGGAACCTGGTTCAGAATATAGCACGCCGTTTGTAAAGCATGTCCCCAAAATGATAATGGCAGCGTTGAGTAACTCATCATGGACCGTACCATATCCAATAAGGTCCTGTTTCTCCTTTCGGCTACACCATTCTGTTGTGGAGTACCAGGTGCAGTCAATTGGGATAATACCTCATTCTCTACAAGATGTCCTAGAAATTCATCGGAGAGGTATTCGCCACCTCGATCAGATCGAAGTGTCTTTATGGATTTATCCAATTGCTTTTCCATTTCCGCACGATACTCTTTGAACTTGTCAAAGGTTTCGCTCTTGCGGTGCATCAGATACACATATCCATACCTCGAGTAATCATCTATGAAAGAGACATAGTACTCGAACCCTCCTCGTGCTGTGACGTTCATGGGGCCACATACGTCAGTGTGCACAATTTCTAAGAGCTCCTATGCCCTTGTACCCTTAGCTCTAAAAGACCTCTTAGTCATCTTACCCTCTAGACAAGACTCACATTGGGGAAGTCGTACCTCCTCCAGAGATTCCAAAGGACCGTCTTTCACCAATCTTTGAATCCTATCCTGATTAATATGACCAAGTCTTAAATGCCAAAGATACGCCTTGTTAGAGTGAGAAACTTTTAACCTTTTAGAGTTATCAATTAATTCAGTGTCAAGCAGTACATCTTTGGTCTGATCAAATATAGGTTTCCATCCATCCATCCAGAACAGATAAAAGACTTATTTCTACGAATATCAACTCTTTTACTAAAAGAAACTGAATAAGAATCCTTTATTAAACAAGCTACCGATATAAGGTTCCTCCTAAAATTAGGAACATAAAAACAGTCTTTCAATAAAATAAACCTAAATTGATCAAAATAAAGATGAACGTCTCCCACTGCCTCAGCCACCACAAAGCTACCATCTCCAGTCCGCAACGAGAGGCTCCTATCATGTAGACTTCTCGTTTCCACGAACCCCTGCATAGAAACACAAACATGATTAGTGGTGCCCGAATCAATGACCCATGTGTCTTTCGATTCTTCCACCAAACACGCTTCTAAGTAATGAAGTTCCTTACCTTCCTTGCCCTTGGAGGCTAGGAATTCCGGGCAAGCCTTCTTGAAGTGACCTACCTTCCCACAATGGAAGCATTTGGACTTTTTAGGGTCCTTTGGCTTCTTGTTCTTCTTCTTCTTCTTCCCGTCCGAGACAGGAGGATTAGAAGAACTGGAAGCCACTTGCTTCTTATTTGGCCTCTTCCTCTTCCGTGAGGGATTGGAAGATTCCGCCAAATTGGCCTCTCCTTTAGGTCGGACCACATCCTCATCCCTGATCATCCGCTCATAAGCCTGTAGTTGCTTCATGAGCTCGGTAAGTCCTAACTCCTTTGTCGCCAGATTGTATGCGGCCTTAAACCCCACAAAATCTTTAGACAGAGTCTTGAACACCATCTCGATCTGGGTGTTATAGTCCAACTCAGCACCATTCTCGGCAGCCTCAGCGAAGAATCCCATTAGAGTGATCATATGGTCCTTCACCGGAGCACCCGCCTTTTGCTTAGAGTTCATAATGCTGGTGATAGCGGACTGTCGAGCCAATTTTTCTTGGTCTCCGAACATGTCCTCCAGATTTTCCATGATCTCCCCAGCAACTTGATAAGTCTCATGCTGCTTTTGTAAAGCACTCGTCATGCTAGCAAGGATGTAGCATCGAGCTATTTCATTGGATTCTCTCCAACGATTATAGGCAACCGGGACCTCCTCAAGTGGTGTGTCAGGTTTGGGCCCAGGTGGGCATGGTTCGTCCAGTACGAACTTGTGCCTCTCGCAGCTGAGAACTATTAATAGATTTCTTTTCCAATCTTTATAATTGTCGCCATTCAACTTATTTTCAGTAAGTATCGAAATGAGGGGTGTCGGTGACATTTTGAACTGAAATAAAATTATACTAGACATCATTACAAAGCCCAAGCAAATATACAGATAATTTAGCAAATAAAAAACATACAAGTATGTTCCTACATGAAACTTGAAAAAAAACATGTAGCATTGCAACGGTAATACTCAGCACCTATTGCCCCAAGCCACCGAGGGGTGGTCATGAGAACAAATAGCCGGAACATGGACCCCGTCCAATTAATATATGTTTCCTTAAATCCTCCAAGGTTAAGACATATATTAATAACCGCTTATTTGGCCACCAGTCTAGTTAACAGAGCTTCTAGGGAAGGTTAATAACTAAACGAGTCTTGAGTGTTTAACCATTGTTTACGTAGCCCGATCCACGTCCTATCAAGCCACCGAGGGGTGGTCATGAATAGGATCGCACCCGAACACGTTTTCCACATAGGAGATCCAATCTAGTATAATGGCGGCGGTAAACACCTACCGAGGGGTGTGGTCAGGTCAGAACTGACGCGAGGCGTTAACATGCTTTCACATATGGATCAACAATGGAGGCCGTGAGTTTTGTTTGAAACCCTCTCCCACTTAATATTTTGAAAAACATGCAAGTTTTGACAAATTATGTATGATCAATATAGTATGAGCGGCACTCACCTATCCTATATGACATGTTATCAAATATGCATACAAAACATCCATCAATACATATTTATACATCCATGACATATCACAGAAAAATAATTGACAGAATAACCAAGCTATGGTTCCATCCTAGAACAAAGAAAATAAAGATTACAAAATTCCATCCAAAGCATTCTTTGGGTCTTGAATTTTGTTCCGTCTTCTTGTATCCATCTTTATGTAGCCTCTCCATTTATTTCTCATCCCAAGAATTATTTAAAATTTAAATCTCCCAAAAATTTAAATTTCAAATTCAAATTCCAAATTCGAATTTCAAATTTAAATTTCAAATTTGAATTTTAAACAATTTTAAAACATCATGTGTAATAATATGTAATTTCAAAAATTTCAAAATTTTTAATTACATATTTTTAAACATGATTTAAAATTAAATCTCAAATTTAAAAATCAAAATTTTTCTGATTTTTGGACCGTCGGACCGCCGCCCCCGTAGGCGGCAGCCGCCGTGGGCAGCCACCAACCCCGGAGGGGCTGGCAGCCCACGGCCGCCCCTTGTGCAGCCCTGCCGGGCTGCAGGCCAAGCCTGCAGCGCCAGGCTACTCGCCCAGGCTGGGCGCAGCAGCCGGCAGGCTGCAGGCAGCGCCTGCAGCCAGTGGCTGCACGCCCAGGCTGCGGCCAGCCTTGGGCAGGCTGCGCCACCCTCGGCTGCAGGTAGAGCCTGCGGCCGTGGGTGGTGTGGGCCTACATAGGGGCTGCCGCAGCCCCATTCTGCCCGAGGCCAGGGGCTGCAGCCCCACCAAGGCCCGTCGGCCTATCCCGAGGGGTCGTGTCTCGATTTTCGTGCCATATTCCAATATACCTATTAGGATCTCCAAAAATTAATTTGAATCCCAATTAAATTGAAATTTTCCACACAATCAAAAATTTCAATCTTTAAATTAAATTTAACTTTTGGGAAAAATAAATTATGGTCTTCAATCTTCAATCTCCTCCAAGAATAATTACATAAAAAATTCTAAACCGTTTCTGGTGTACAAAAATTCTAACCATAAATATTCTAAGAGACAAAAATTAAAATCCATGGGAAAAACACAGTGTTAATAAACTGCTCCCATGGTTACATAAAAAAATTCCTAGATACAATTTTTCTAAATTCTAAGGAACCATAACCGGTATAAACAAGCATGCTTATAATAATTCAAAAAATTAAAATAACCATGTACTTTATACATAATACATGATAGCAACATAAAGGAACCCTAGAATGCCACTCTCTAAATATCAAATCCATACATAAATAAAAAGACTAAGTAATTGTCTAATTTATATACATGGCATAGTCATGAGATGGCTCTGATACCAATTGTAGGAAAATAAACCGGTAAAAACGTATCAGAGTGGCGCAGCGGAACAATAAAAATTTTTAGATCGTTAAATATCTCATGATGCCATATACAATAAATCAACAACAATTAAAACTCATACCTCAAGGACGCCAATATGCAGGAGGAGAATGACTGGAGGCTTCAACCAACTAGCCTTCTCTACTATTCTCCAATTCCCGAATGGCTGAGTGTGTGGGCACTCTGAACCTCGATCGGTATGCTAGCACTGCTAGTCTTCTTCCGACCACCCAGATCTCTAAAGAACTTTATTGTCACGATGAGCTGTGCAACAATAAGCCTGCTCACCTGAGAGTCTGTGGTCTAAGAGAACTGGAGTGGCAGGACCTCTATTTATAGACCTGCATGAGGTGAATCTCTGAATTCGAATTGGACTAGGAAAAGATTTTCTCCCTTATCCAAACCAAAAAATCCGAATTTTCCAAGGGAGAATCTCCACAATTAAATTCGGTTTTCCTAGGATAAATCCAATCCAAATCTAAACAAGATTTTAACTAGAATTTTATCTCCCTTTTTCAACCAAAAAATCTGAAATCTTTAGGAGAAAATCTTCTCCAAATTTTCGGCCACTTTTAGGATAAGGAAGAATCAAAATTCCACTAGGATTTTTCAAGCTAAATCTCATCTCAACCTTATCCAAAAATAACCGAATTTCCTAGGATAAAGCCTCCAAAATTTCGGCCACTTTTAGGGAGGGAGAGAATCCAAATTCAACAAGAATTGAAACTTGAATTTTCCCTTGAATCTTATCTACAAAAACCGAATTTTCCATTGAGGATTATCCTCAAAAAATTCGCCCACTTTTGTTGGGATTTTGATTCAAAATTCAAGTAGGATTCTAACAAGATTATCCTCTCCAAATCCAACTCAAATTCGAATTTCAAACCTTGTGGATTTTCCACAACAAATTCGAATCCTACTTGGACTGTGATTCAAAATTTGAATTTCAAATTTCAAATTCAAATTTCAAATTCAAATTTCAAATTCGAATTTCAAATTCAAATTTCAAATTCAAATTTCAAATTCAAATTTCAAATTTCAAATTTCAAAATTCAAATTTCAAATTTCAAAATTCAAATTTCAAATTCCACAAAACGGTTGTGTTTCATATTCTTGTTCTCATGGATAATTTTCTACAACTCCAATCCAATCTCAAATAAAATCATGGCAACTTTATTTGGAGTTCGAATAATTGTGTACTCTATTATCCAAAACAAAATATGAATCCAACCGGAGAGAATCTTGTCTACCATCCTAATCCTGTGTCATCACCATCCATGCATAATAAACTAGCCAATAGCATACATAAATCAATTTGCCAAATGTTAAGGAATTATGTGGAGCTAGTAGAGGGACTGATTGGACATATATAATCGGGCTCCCGTGATTCCATATGATCATCATTCTGTACCGAACAACTCAATCATATGATCACTAATTTCAGAGTCACACCACTATAAACCTGAAACTGAACTCCCAATTATATACCGTATTACGTAAGCCTGTGACGAGCTACCATCCAATGACCTTGTCATATATGCAAAACCCTCATATGATATCCATGATCAGCCTTAGGTCAAAGTCCGTTTAATCCTACTGATCAGGCTATCTTAAAGTTCCATTATACTACCGAATCAAGAAAATGATTATTCACCATATGTGAATAAGAAGTCATCCGCCCAGCAGACGACCCAAGGCCTTGTCCATTTTCACATTCAGTATAATGCCTTTAAGAGGATACCTTTAACTCCTCAGAGCTATGATTCTGATATCTGCAAACAAACCCTTCATCGTATACAAGTCATGCACCCAACGAACCGGTCTATAAGCTTACTATCTCTGAGACGCTTTAGCCATTGGAACATCAAAGTACACAAGTCATATACATGAAGTAGTTCATTTACTCAGGATTAAGGTTATTGCACAATGAACGTCAAAAGTAGATTGATCCACTCATAGCGGACTACGTAGATCAATCACGCTTTAGTCCCGGTCTAATATGTCACCACCGAGCAACATATCCATGTCTCTACTTGGGAGTCCAGCTCCAGACAGTCAAGACAGACCGTCCCCTCCAAGGCTTTAGACAACATAATAGTCTTAACATGAGTTAGATGCTCAGTCTAACCCCATAGACTACAGACCATAGTTTAGACTGCTAACTTTAGAACATTGTCTTCTCGCATACAAAAGTCCATTGCATGCAACGTTCTAACAGTTTTAACACAAGCAGTCAGTGAGCCATATTTGCTTACATTTACTTTAACATGTAAATAAGACGAGGACAGATAGCAATGTAATGAATAACCTCTATGTATAATTTTATTATCCAGTTCAAAATGAATACATCAAAATGTCTCTAATACTTAGGGCATTTCCTAACATTAACTCCTTATTAGAGCTATGATTCCGATATCTGTAAACGAACCCTTCATCGTATACAAGTCATGCACCCAACGAACCGGTCTATAAGCTTACTACCTCTGAGACGCTTTAGCCATTGGAACATCAAAGTACACAAGTCATATACATGAAGTAGTTCATTTACTCAAGATTAAGGTTATTGCACAATAAACGTCAAAAGCAGATTGATCCACTCATAGCGGACTAAGTAGATCAATCACGCTTTAGTCCCGGTCTAATATGTCACCACCAAGTAACATATCTATGTCTCTACTTGGGAGTCCAGCTCCAGGCAGTCAAGACAAACCGTCCCCTCCAAGGTTTTAGACAACATAATAGTCTTAACATGAGTTAGATGCTCGGTCTAACCCCATAGACTACAGACCATAGTTTAGACCGCTTACTTTAGAACATTATCTTCTCGCATACAAAAGTCCATTGTATGCAATGTTTTAATAGTTTTAACACAAGCAATCAGTGAGCCATATTTGCTTACATTTACTTTAACATATAAATAAAATGAGGACAGATAGTAATGTAATGAATAACCTCTATATATAATTTTATTATCCAGTTCAAAATAAATACATCAAAATGTCTCTAATGCTTAGGGCATTTCCTAACACGGTATTAGTGACTCAGCGATGAGTATTGATGGAATACATTATGATGATAGGTAGATACCTGTAATTTGACAAGGGCGAGAGTATAAGTTTTACCTGCAGATCAGGTAAGTACAACTCTACGTATAGCATGAGCAAAAATGAGTTTAAATTATTGTTTTTACACTATGTTGAGTATGTAAACCATGCACAGTTGTTGCATAGCATAGTAGAAGTGTTTAGATTTCATAATCATATAGATTAATGAAAGCATGAGTTAGATGTCATTAGATCCCTATCACGTAAGATTAGGGAAAAGCCTAGTAGAGCTTATGGCATGAGGATATCAAATATGATTCAACAATTAGGTAATCATTAAGCATGTCGTACCGGCCTCTGCCGCTTGAAGAGGTTTTCCAGTTTAAGTATGATGAGCCTAAGCTGATGGCTCTTAATATATAATGGGCCAAGGCCCATAAAGAAAGTTTGTGGTCTCGGTGAATTCATAAATCCACGTGCATTCGGTACTGACACACGGGCCCTCAGTAAAGTAAAGAAAAGATAATGAATAATGAAGCATAAATTGAGTAAAATTGATTCATGCATTGTTCACAATATGCCTTAGCTATAGTTATAGCATGCTTCCAGCTATAGTAGATATGCATTCAATTACGTGATGTTTTTAGTTATGCATTCAGTTATGTGATGTTTTAGTTATGTATTCAGTTATGTGTGATGCTTGGGATTTGCATCCATCATGTGGAATGATTCAGTGCATAACATGCTTATATGTTTTAAGTATGTATTATGTTTGAATACATTTTGCGGATAGAACGTTGTACTTACGAGGCATAAAGCTCACAGTGTGTGTTCATGTTGTAGGTAAGCGACCTATGGCTTAGACCACATTGGATGGTAACGGCGGCAGAGGTGGATGTGAGGGTGAGGTTGTGGATACCACCGCAAGTGTTGACTTCCACATAGTATTAAGCAAACAATTTATTTTGGAGTAAGTATGTATGTACGATTGAACTTCAGTTGTTTTAGACCTATGTATTTGTAAAGTATATGTACACACATGAATAGTAGAACATATGTGTATATATATATAAATTACCCCTAAAATTTTAGTAATAAGTAAGTTTGAGTAATAGTTTTCAAGTAAGTTTAAGTATCAGTAGTAAGTTTTAAGTGATGGTCTGGATCAATAAGGGTTCTGGTTATCACAGTCAGATCGTGATAATCGGTTCACATCTAAGTTTTGGAGAAATGTACAGGAAGCTATTGTAATGACCGCCATTTTCATGGCACCTACTTACCTGTAATAAGTCATTAAGGAATAAAATGGACATAATTTAATGTCTTTCAGTACAATTTAAGTAACACGGTCAGGTACACGTCCGTGTGAGTGACTGTGTGCCATTTGGACTGTGTATCTATTAGTAGCTGTGTGAGTGTACATGGCCGTGTAGTGTAACACGGTCAAGTACGCGGCCGTGTAAGAGGCCGCATACCGCTCGGATAGATGAATGTGTTTCAAAGACATGACCGTGTTGAGTAGTCTCAACTAGTACACGCCCGTGTTGCGTTGCACACGCACGTGTAAGAGTCTATGTATAAGGCTGTATAATGAGCCGAGAGCCACTGTAATGACTCTCATGAATTATGAAACTTAATTACTATGTAATGATGTAATTAAGTTAATAAGCACAGTGTGCTTTCAGTTGAATGAATTAAACAGGAATAGTAACGTTTAATTACTATTTATGCAGTGAAAGGGGTAATCGACAGTGAAATCGGTCCACCCTATTATGTGAGTATGCGTTGAGACACGCAATATCAAGAAACCGGTCTAGACGACCATTTCATGATACAGAACTGATGAGCTAGTCATCAGTACGCTCAGACTGATCATCTGAGCGCAGCAGTGATAATTGCCCTAATAGATGTACAGTATGGAGAAAAGTGGTCTAGATGACCCCTTCTCGCCCAGAGACTGACAAAATCGGAGTCAGAACGCTCAGATTAGTCAGTCAGATAGTGAATAGTGATTAGTGAACAGTGTGATATGCAGTGTCAGGTTAGTGGCCAAGACGGCCTTAATCTGACATAAAACTGATATATTAATAGTCAGTAGGCTTAATCTGGTCAATTGAGCACAAAATGTAGATTTTGTTTAAAAGATACGCAGTATCGGGATGAGGGTCAAGACGACCTTTTCTCACCCCGACACTAATATATTTAGACTCAGGACGCCCAAATTAGTCAATCGGGCACCTGATACGTTTTTCGAGACAGGGTCATACAGATCTCGAAAACTGGTCTAGAAGACCGCAGATGGACGTAAAACTGATAAATTTGAAATCAGCACGTCCAAATTAGTCAAGAGACACTGTGCTTGAAATTTCACGAGAAAACACCTCGTTATGCGTGCGTAGTGTCAACACAGTGTAGGCCTAACCACAATATCAAGAAATTGGTCAAGATGACCTTTTCTTGATATAAAACTGATATATTTGGGTTCAGCACGCCCAAATTAGTCAGTATAGCCTATCTTAAAATTTTTCAAAAAATTAGTATAAAGGGGGTCGAAATTTTTAGATTTTGTAAAAAGGGCCCCTATTATTTTTTTTCCTATCTTTTTCTCCCCACCCCACACGAGGATGAACAGTAACAATCAGTCGAATCCGACCTCCGTTTTCGACACCGTCGGCACCATTGGAAAGCTCTCGACGAGCTAATTCCAACGGTGGGCCGAGTCGACCGAACCGACGCCGGACCACGCCGCACGCGCCGCCCAAATCAGCCGGTGGCCGAATTTTTCAAACCGCCGTATCTTCGCCGTCCGACCTCCAAATGCCAAGTTTCTGGTCCCAATGGATTCGTGGTGAAGAGTAGAACAAAACCCAGGCTTCATTTCACGTCAACAGTCACCGGATCACGCCGTCCAAGGTTCACCGTCGCCGTCGCCGCCGTCGGATCTCACTATTCCGGTGGAGTTGAGTTGCAAGGTGGGTATCAAAATGCTCAGAACAACACGTAGATCAAAATCCCCAAATCCATTTTGGGCAACAACGCCAGAAAATGAAGATCCAACACCGTCGCCGTCGCCGACTTTTAGAGGGCCGATTTCTGGTGATAGGAGCCTCAATTGGTGAAATTGACACCACCAATGGGTTCCTCTCGTCGAGCTCTTCAAGATGGTGGTCGCCACTCCCATCGCCGCCGTGGTCAACGCCGGTCAACGGCGACCCGGAGACCGAAAATTGAAGAATGGCCCGTTGGCCTATTTTCGAAGTTCCGGACACATCCGCGGCATCGGATTTGCAAACCGGAGTTTCAAAAGTGGAGCACATCGATTCAAAGATTGTGCGGTCGAGACCGAACGGTTCGTCCGACCGCCGACGGAAACGATTTTGGTAGTAATTTTGATCCCTTGATTCCTTAATTTATTATTGGAAATAATTAAGTATTAATTATGGTTTACTGACTTGAGGAATTGTAAGAAAAAGGGGTGAAATGTCGAAAAAGAGAATGTGAAGAAATGTGAATATTTTTACGTAAAAAGCAGAGCTTTTACGTAAAAATTAGGCCTCTGGTTTAGTACGTGGTAGGTTAGAATAGGTTAGATGGTTTTGAGGCGTTTCCTAAACGCCGGAAACCCAAAAATTAAGCGTAAATGCTGCCGAAATTTCAAAAACGGCACAAAGGGGTATTTTAGGAAATGAGGGCTGAAAATGTGATCGGGATGGAAACCCGAGCCCCCTCGATGACCTAAGTCCAGGAAAGAAGGACGGACGTTTACAGGATTAGTGAACCGCCCAATTAGAAATCTCGAAATGTAAGAAAACGACCCCTAGATCAGAATAGTGCCACCCGAGGGACGGGTGTGATCTAAGTATAAAATTTGGGGCGATTACATCGGTAACGGTAACCCGACAGGCTAAATGGTCATACGGGAGGTATTCAGTCAGTTGACTGGTCGGTTAGCCAGTCAAGGACCAAGTCAGAATGGGATAGTGAGAGACAGTGATTAATTTGTCAAGTAGACAAATTAATCAAGCACGATTAAAAATTAGATATCAAATTTCCCAAAGTAGAGCAGTTGGGTACCGATAGGCATCGGTACCACACAACGATAAGTTAATTAGTTCCTAACGATAGAGTGACCTAAGAGCGATGTTAATTAATTTATTGGGTAAATAAATTAATTAACAATGATTAGAAAATCAAATTCTTAAGAAGAGGGCATTTAGTACCGATAAGGATCGGTACCACATAACGAGAATTTTTATTAGTCACTAATGACCACGGTGACCTAAGAGTGAATGTTAACGAAATGTATTATGATTACAGGGAGGTACCTCTATTGTGACGAAGGCGAGAGTATAAACTGTCTGATTACAGGTAAGTACAACTCTGCCTACAGCATGGATAAAATGAATTTAAAAGGATGCTTTTCCAGTATTTTAAGTATGTATCTTGAACACGATGCTGCACAGCATACATAAGAGCATATAGTTTCACAATCGAGTAGATTGATGAAAGAACAAGATAGAAGCCATAGATCCCTACCGCGTAGGATTGGGGACAGCTTAGAGAAGCGTATGGCTAGAACAGTTAAACAAGATGGAAATAAATAGGTGTGTCGTACCGGCTCCTTCAGTCGAAGGGGTTTCCAGTTAAAGAAAGTTAAGGCCAAAAGTTGAGCATCAGTTGATGGCACTTCGGCGTTAGTTGACCTCGGGAGTTACCGTTGGTCTGTGCGCACACGGTACTGACACATGGGCCCTAAATAGACAAGAAGAGAAAAAAAAGAAAAGTTTGAAGCATAAATGAACATAACCGGACCATGCATTAGTTATAGTTCGCTATGCTTTCTTTTTCAGTAGAGTGCATACAGTACACGATGCTTCTGTCATGCATAAAGTATGTGAAGTTTTATATTCAGTGTTATGACATGTTATGTGATGACATGATATGTGAGCTGATATGTGATATGCTTATATGGTATGTGATTTATTAAGTGATATATGTCATGCTTATGATTTTAAGTATGTGTTATGTTCTAAACATGTTTTGCGGTTAACATATTGTACTTACTGGGCGTAAAGCTCACGGAGTGTGTTCATGCTGTAGGTAAGCATCCTATAGCATAAACATCAAGGGACGATGATGGTGGCGGAGGTGGATGTGAGGATGAGGTTATGGATACACCGCGAGTATTCTTCCGCATAGTATGAGTAAATAATATTTTGAATGGTGACAGTTAAATAGTATTTTGAATAGTAAAGGTTAAACGGTATTTTGGAACAGTAAACAGTATATGTATGAATAGTATATTTAAATAGTGTCTGGTGAATATTAATCAGATAAATAAGTATATAAGTGTGTATGTATATTTGAAATCCTTATGTTTTTCAAATTTCGCATTTTAATAGTATACGTATGTAAATAGTAAATACGTAGACGTATATTAAAAAAAAAATCCCTCTAAAATTTATGGTATTAAATTTAGCAAGTTTAAGTTCGGTTTTAAAGAGAAAGTATAAGTAAAAGCTAAAGAAGCAAGTTAAGTAATAGAGTTTTTAATGATGGTCCGGGCTGCTGAGGGCACGGGGCGTCACAGTTGGTATCAGAGCGGTTTCCTGCCATCCTACCTCACATCACCGCATGCCTACCTCATCTGTCCAAGTAAGTTAGTTTTATTTTTTTAGTCAGTAAATGTTTATCTATTGAAGATAACATTTTATAGTAATGAAACGACAAAATCTATGATGGCGAGGATAAGATGAAAAGATGCTGAGATCATTATACAAAAAATCACGACCGTGCAGTGCTAGAAAACTGCTCAGAGAAAGAACATGGATTGCTGCTCGAGTTGTACCGATCTTCAGAGCTAGTTGCCCACTAAGTTTCGAGTGGCAAACAGTACTCCTGCCCTCTATGAGAATGTTAGGACTGGTTTCACATTATCAAAGTGATTCCCCGATTGTACGTCATTGACCAGGATAACTGAGTCCTGTTGGCTGTTGATATCTCTCAGGAAGATACTCTCGTGTGTATCGGGATCCTAATGACCAGGATGAGCTCTTAACTGTGTCGAGTTTCACCATACCATGATCGAGCCAATCTCTGAGAGGAGTCCAGCATCAGCCTCAGTTTTTCTTTATGGTCAAGCGGGGAGTGAAACTGCCTAAGTTCCCTAGAGTTATGGATATACGAGAATTTGTTCATCGGACTAAAAGACTGCAGCTGATGTCCGGTGATACAGTTCTAACGTATGATGTTCGCTACAAGGAACCGATATGGACTTCCACAATACATGCCAAGACAAAAGTGGATCAAGGCAGGAGAATACCCAAAGAGAGAAAGAGACCTTGCCAAACAGAATTAGAAGAGCGATCAAGCAGGACTAGCAAGCCTTATCAAGGAGATAGTGAATGCCGAGAGAAAAGTGCTCAACCCCGGAAACCCTACACAAGCCCAAGGCATTATAGCAGCCGCCATTATGGAGGGTGACCCGGTAGAACCAGCACCCCAACTGGCCGATGAAGAGTTCATGGCCGAGCACCAGCTAGAAGTACACAAGGGCAATAGAGAGCCGATGGAGAACCCTGAACCAGCCCGTATGTCTCCCGAACACCCCATGAAAGAGGAAGATAACGAGACTCTTTCCGACGTCCATCCCGACGATGAGGGAGAGGAGATCCCCAACCGCTTTAGTAATGACGAATAGATAGGGATGTACGAACACCAAGTCATCATAGCCAGTGATGACAAGGTCCATTTCGACTGAGAAGAAGAGAAGAACCCAGAGGAGTACTCACTCAGTGATAGTGACGATGAGGAGATGCCTGATACTGAATCAGGAATATCCTTCCAATAGTAGTAACCCTTCTGCGGGAATGTTAGTTGAGAAAATATATAGAGGGAAGCAGTAGCTCTCCCCCGTCAGTTGAAGCATAATGTACTTGTTGGGATCGTATAAGGGAAGTGTGTGTCACTCCCACTGAACTAGAATCTTGAATATATGTATATATACTATGTGAAATATATTATGAGATAAGCAGTAAAGCTTTGCCCTAGGGGCCAGATATAAATTTTTTCCACAGTGTGAGTATGATATGACAGGAAGTGCAGGACGAATCCTAGCACTCAGACGATGTCCCAATACAATACGGTAATTGTATTGAACATCATAGTATGAGAGAAAGAAATGTGGATATAGTGTGTATATTTATATCCATAATGTTTAAGTAAGATTGTTAAGTAGGAAAGAAAATGATATGTGATACGAGTCCCAAGTATAGAATTTAAGAGACTTATATTTTCCTTTCCCGCTGTACGATAGGGTTACATAGGAAAACATGGTAAGAACGAGAGCTTAGTTAAATCCAGCATCCCGAGAGGATGAGTTGATAGCACAGATCGCAGCCATGCGAGAGATGATAGAGAACCAGCAACGGGAGCTAAACCAGCTTAGGGAACAACTGGACCAGCAACCCCAGGCACCACAGTCAGTAGAGATGCCAGCACAGGAGGCTCTAGTAACCCCAAAAACTCTGAGGGAGTAAGCAGCTCCTCCAGCTCAGGAAGCACTAGCACCCATAGTAATGGCTGCTTTCGTAGCAGCAATTGTTTTCTGTCAATCCCTAGGGAAGGTGACTTATATGAGAGATTCTGGCGCATGAAAGCGTTAGAATTCGAAGGAATCACCAACCCTATAGAGGCCAATGACTGGCTAACAGATATCTAAGTAATCTTGGATTTTATAGGGCTAACAGATAGAAAGAAAGTGATGTGCGCATCCTTCACCCTGCGCAATGAGGCGTGTCAGTGGCGGAAGATGGTAACCATTAGGAGGAACATTAGAAAGATGAGTTGGAGCGATTTCATTGAGGAATTCAAGGAGATGTACTTCAACAAGGAAGCACTAGTAGCGCAGTAAGATGAATTCGACAACTTGCACCAAGGTAGTATGACTGTTATGGAGGCAGTCAAGAAGTTTGAGCAGTTGGCTCAACTTTGTCTAGATTTGGTACCGACTAAAAGGAGAGAGTTAGACGAATGCTGAAGATGTTCAGAACGGAAATCACAGTTTGGGTCTGTAGCTGAAGCCACGAACCAGCGACACTAGTAGAATGTGTCAGCAAGGCTATCTGAGCTGAGTACTGGTCGGTTCATGATAAGGAGCGAAAGGCGTAGAATTTTAAGGCACGAAAGGAGGAGAAAACGCAAGCCGAGTAGGCTCAGGAGAAGCAGAACCCCGAGTCACAATACAGAGGGCAGAATGTGGGAACCGGCCAGAATAGTAGGCATTCCCATAACAACAACAAGAGAAAAGGGGAATTAAGGCAATCAAGATTCACAGAAGAATTTCCCCAGAAGAGAGATGACCAGGAAGGAATGACAGCCAATACCCGACGTGCACGAGATGCGGAAAGAGGCACCCAGGAGAATGCAAGCAGAGAGCAAGTGATTGTTTGATCCGTGGCAAGGAAGGCCATTATGCAAAAAAAAAAATTGCCACTTCAACCTGCAGAATTGACAGAATCAACCCCGCATTAGGAATAATCAACTTCACACCAACCAGACCAGGATCGAAGACCCTTCAATCACACAAGGTATACTGAAAGCTTCAAACAGCTAAGAGAGAATCTATGCTTACATGGGGAGTGACGTTGAAGCTGTAACTTCTGCAATGGTAACAGGCCAGCTTCCTATCGCCAACTTTGAGGCGTTAGTTCTACTTGATTCTGGAGCCACCCATTCGTTGCATCATCAGATTCTGCCAAAAAAAAAAAAAAAAAAAAGAGCTTAGGAAACAACGTTGTCATAAACTGTTGAAGGCGGAAAATTGTTTTCGAACCAATCGGATGTGAAAAGTTCATCTACAAGGGTTTGTCGCCAGAGCAACCAAAGATGATGATATCAGCAATGAAGGCTTGCGAGATGCTATCCAGTGGATGCACGGACTTCCTAGTATACGTAGCAGATAAGACTCAAGGAATAGAGATAGGACCCGACAACGTACCGATAGTCAGGGAATTCATGGAGATATTTCCAGAAGATCTTGCAGGACTCCAACCAGAGCGCGGGATCTCGTTCGAGACTGAACGTCTACTAGAATCAACCCCATCTTTGACGCCCCCTACGGAATAGGCCCTATAGAGCTAAAGGAGCTCCAAGCCCAGCTAAAGGACTAAATAGATAAGGGATTCATACGATAGAGCTATTCACCCTGGAGAGCACCCATACCATTCGTGAAGAAGAAAGATGGACCACTAAGAATGTGCATCGACTATAAAGAGTTGAACAGGATTACGATTAAGAACTAGCATCCGTTGCCACGGGTTGATGATCTATTTGATCAGCTCCGAGACGCTGCAATGTCCTTGAAGATCGATCTACGTTCAGGGTACCATCAACTACGAATCAGGAATGAAGATGTACCCAAGACAGCCTTTCAAACACGGTACGGACATTATGAGTTTCTGTTCGTGTCGCTCAGGTTGATGAACGCACCAGCAGCTTTCATGAATCAGATTAACTGCATGTTCAAGGACTATTTGGATAAGTTTGTCATTGTGTTCATCGATGACATACTTATACACTCTAAGACGAAGGAAGATCACTTAAGGATCATTTTGCGCATGTAACAGGACCATCAGTTATACGCCAAGTTCTCCAAGTACGAGTTATGACTGGAGAAGGTCCATTTTCTAGGCCACGTAGACCCCAAGGAAGGAGTATCTGTGGGCCTGATGAAAATTGATGCAGTTAGCGCGTGACCAGCTCCGAGAAACGTGATGGAGATCCACAGCTTCCTAGGCTTAGTGGGATACTACCGATATTTTGTCGAGGGTTTTTCAAGGCTAGCCGCACCATTCACAACGCTCACCAAGAAGGAAAGGAGGTATGGATGGACTGACAAGTGTGAGAAAAGCTTTCAAGAGCTGAAACGAAGACTCACAAGCGCTCCAATATTGACCATTCCAGATGCTGGTCAGGGAAGCTTTGTGATTTGAAGCGACGCATCTAAAACCGAGTTGGAAACTGTGTTGATGCAGAGTGGTCGAGTAGTCGCATATGCTTCACGACAACTCAAAGACCCTGAAAAGAGCTACCCAATGCGTAATCTGGAGCTAGCAGCAGTAGTTTTTACGTTAAAAGTATGGAGGCACTACCTGTATGGAGCCAAGTATGAGGTTTACACTGACCATCAGAGCCTCAAGTGTATATTCACGCAAAAAGAGCTCAACATGAGGTAGCATGGATGGCTAGAGTTGGTAAGGATTACGGCCGTGAGATCTTATACCATCCGGGGAAAGTCAATAAGGTGGCCGATGCGCAGAGTCAGAAGCATATTACTATGCCTATGGCTATTAGTGTCTTGTCAGGAAGCGCTACAAAAGAGTTATGCGGTAGTGAGATTAAGATTTTGATAGGGAGATTGTCTGACATGACCCTCCAATTGACGCTCTAAGAAGAGATCAAGATCGGTCAAGGTTTCGATTTGTCCCTGCTCAAGTCCAGAAAGGAAGCTATAGAGGACAAGGGTTCAGAGTTTAAGATCCTTAAGGATGACGTACTCTACTACAGAGATAGAGTGTGTTTTCTGAAAGATGAAGAACTCAAGAAGCGAATCCTTTTGGAACCTTACGAGACGTCATATTCCGTACATCCGATAGCGAATAAGATGTACAAGTACCTGAAGGAAAGCTTTTGGTGGCCTGAAATGAAGAATGACATTGTCGAGTTCGTTGCCAGATACCTTACGTGTCAGAAGGTTAAGGCAGAACACCAGCGCCCAGCAGGATAGTCGTAGAAAATTAAGCTACCCGAGTGGAAATAGGACCAGATTACGATGAATTTCGTAGTCGGACTGCCGAAGACGTCAAACGATAATGACGCAATCTGGGTGATTGTAGATAGACTGACGAAATCAGCTAAATTTTTAGCAATGAAAGTTAGCTACTCGATGGAACGACCAGTAGAAATCTATGCGGCACAGTTCGTGAAATGGCACGGAATACCAGAGTCGATCGTCTCAGATCGTAGTGGACACTTTACCTCCAGATTTTGGCGAAGTGTTCAAGCCGCATTATGGTCCAAGTGAGAGTTCAGCATAGCATTTCATCCTCAGACCAACAGTTAGTCTGAGAGGACCATACAGATGTTAGAGGACATGTTGAGACCTGCGTCCTAGACTTCAAAGGAAATTGGAATCAGAAGCTACCATTGAGCGAGTTTTCATACAACAGCAATTACCATTCCTAGATAGGAATGGCACCGTACGAGACACATTGTGGAAGGAAATGCAGATCTCTGGCTCATTAGTACGAGTCTGGAGAAAAACGACTAGTTAGCTCGGACATCATCAAGAATACCATGGTAGACGTGAAGTTGATACGAGAAACGTTAGATACAGTGCACAGTCGACAGAAAAATTTTGACGATAAGCGCTATAGACCCCTTGAGTTTCAAGTAAGAGACTTGGTCTTTATCAAGGCGGCACCCATGAAAGGGGTGGTGCATTTTGAAAAGAAAGAAAAGCTCCGTCCTAGACATATAGGACCCTCGAGATAATAGAGAAAGTCGGGAAGGTGGCTTATAGAGTAACGCTTCCTCCCGAGTTAGCTATAGTGCACAACATCTTTCACATCTTGATGCTGAAGAAGTACGTGCCAGACAGCTCCCATGTTCTTAGCCAACAATCCGTTTTAGTATACGCTGATCCGACGTACGAGGAGAGACCCGTGCGGATCTTAGTTAGAAAGGAGAAAGTACTTAGGAATGAAGTATACCGCTAGTAAAAGTGTTGTGGCGGAATCATAGTGTTGAGGAAGCCACATAAGAATGGGAAGAAGACATGAGAAGAGACTTCCTGGAATTATTCTAATTTTCGAGGACGAAAATTTTGTAAGGGGGGTAGGTTGTAATGACCGCCATTTCATGGCACCTACTTACCTGTAATAAGTCATTAAGGAATAAAATGGATATAATTTAATGTCTTTTAGTACAATTACTATTTTAGTATAATTTAATGTCTTTTAGTATAATTTAATAAAATGGACAGTGTGCTTTCAGTTGAATGAATTAAACAGGAATAGTAACGTTTAATTACTATTTATGCAGTGAAAGGGGTAATCGACAGTGAAATCGGTCCACCCTATTATGTGAGTATGCGTTGAGACACGCAATATCAAGAAACCGGTCTAGACGACCATTTCATGATACAGAACTGATGAGCTAGTCATCAGTATGCTCAGACTGGTCATCTGAGCGCAGCAGTGATAATTGCCCTAATAGATGTACAGTATGGAGAAAAGTGGTCTAGATGACCTCTTCTCGCCCAGAGACTGACAAAATCGGAGTCAGAACGCTCAGATTAGTCAGTCAGATAGTGAATAGTGATTAGTGAACAGTGTGATATTGTGATGATCAGGAAATATGCAGTATCAAGAAACTGGTTAAAATGACATTTTCTTGATATGAAACTGATATATTTAGACTCAGGATGCCCAAATTAGTCAATCAGGCACCTGACACGTTTTTCGAGACGGGATCACACGGATCCTGAAAACTGATTGAGATGACCTCGAATGAAGTTGAAACTGATAAATTTGGATTTAGCACGTCCAAATTAGTCAGTATAGCCTATTTGTATGCTCAAATTAGCTAATTGAGCACAAAGGTAATTTTTGATCGAGAATTCACAGTATCGAAAACTGGTCAAGATGACCTCAGATGGAAATAAAACTGATATATTTGGATTCAGGACGCCCAAATTAGTCAGGATAGCCCATGTTGAAATTTTGGGCGAAGAAGTATATAAAGGGCGAAAAATCAGAAATTTAAGAAATAAGCCCATAACTTTCTCTTATTTTCTCTTTCCACCCCTTACCCAAAAATGAACAGTAACCGACCATCGGAAACGGTGTCCGTTTTCGACACCGCCGGTGTCATCGAAAAGCTCTCACCGAGCTGAGTCCAACGGTGGGTCGACTCGACGGAACAGCCACCGCACGCCGCCGCACGCGCCGCTCGAATGCCGCCGGAGCCGAGAAATTCGACCGGTGATATCTCCGCCGTCCGACCACCGTTTGCCACGAAACCGGTCCCAAAAGTTTCGTGGTGAAGAGAGGAGCAAAACCCATGCCACCGATTGCCTCAACGCCGACGGAATCGAGCCGGCCAAGCTTCGAAAAAGTCGGTGAAACGCCGCCGTGGAGCCGCCGTCGAAACGCCCGATTCCGGCCGAGTTGAAGTGCGCCGTTGGTGCAGAAATGACCGCAGGGCTGAGGGGAGCAAAAGCCCTCAACCAATTTTGGGAAAAAGGTCCGGCACGGTGGAGTTCCATTGTCGCCGCCGTGATCGCGGTTTTCGAGGGAATTTTCCGACGATAGGGGCCTCCAAACATGAAATTGAGGTCACCAATGGATTCCTCTCGTCGAGTTCTTCAAGATGGGCTACTCATTTGCCACCGTCGCCGCCGTCAACCGCCGGTCAACGGCGAGTCAATGCCGGTCAACGGAGGTCATCGCCGGTCAACGGCGGTCATCGCCGGTCAACGGCGGTCATCGCCGGTCAACGGCGACCGGAGACCAAAAATTTAAGAATGGCCCGTTGGCCTATTTTCGATGTTCCGGACACATCCGCGACGTCAGAATTGCAAGACGGAGTCTCAAAGGCAAAGAACGGAGAGTTAAAGTTTATCCGCGCGAAACCGAACAGTTCGTTCGATCGCCAGTGGAACGATTCCGGTAGTGACTTCGGTCCCTCCATTCCTGAGATTAATGTTTTTGGAATGAGTATATATGAATTATGTATTCTGCATTGTGAAATTGTAAGAAAAATGGACTATGTGTATGAAAAATAGTCAAATGAGAAAAAGTGAAAAATGTAAAGATTTTTACGTAAAAATTTGAGTTTTTATGTAAAAATATAGGCTCTGGTATAGTACGTGGTAGAATAGAACGAGGTTAGATGGTTTCGAGGCGTTTCCTAAACGTCGGGAATCCAAAAATTAAGCGGAAATGCTGCCGAAATTTTGAAAACGGCACAAAAGAGTATTTTAAGAACCGAAGGGTAAAAACGTGGTCGGGATGGAAACCCGAGCCCTTTCGGTAACCCAGACCCGAGAAAGAGCATTAACGCTCGAGAGTCAGAATAGTACCACCCGAGGGTCAGTAAATAGTAAACCAAGAAATTATGGTAAATAAGGGCCAAAGCTAAGTTGCGAATCAAAGAAAAGTAAGGTTATAATGAGAAAAATCCCATTAGGGGCAAAATGGTAATTTTGCCAAAAGTTCAGGGTAAAATAGTAATTTTACTAAAAGTTAGCAGAAAAGTTATAAATGGGATATTAGATCCTTAAATTTATGATCGAGAAATGAAACGTAGAATTTTTACGTTTTATTAAGTTTTATACATGCAAGAAGTATAGAAAATAACCGTTATTATTTCGGTTATAGGGATCCGCGCCAGACGATATGAAGAGACGTCTGCGGACCAAGGAAGCGAGAAAAGAGATGCTAGCAAGTATTTGTAAGTTCAAACATTTAATTGACTGCAACATAAATGAACTGGACATGTTATGTGTTATGTGTTCTATGTAGTAAGTTCGAATACTTAATTGACTGCAATATGAATAGACTATTATGTCTAAGTATGATATGCGGTAAGTTCAAATATGTGATTAGTTTGTGACATGATACTAACATGTTCACGAGAATAGTAAGCAAGATCAGAAATAGAAAAGAGGAATAAGATAAGTCAGATAATAAGACTTAAAAGTTAAGGTTGGCGTACCGGCCTCCCCAGTTGTGAGGTTCCCAGATAGCCTCCACCCCAGAAGTGTGGCGCTGCCTCGTTAATAATGAGGTAGTTTATGGCTTAACTTCCTGCCTCCACCCCAGAAGTGTGGCGCTGCCTCGTTAATAATGAGGTAGTTTATGGCATAACTTACTACCTATAAGGTCAGTAGTCCAGAGATGACCTTAGGGTTGATCGGTGGGTCGCTCCCCTGATCCTCTATTGGTCTGCGCGCACTAGGTACGTCCAACCACGGGCCCACAAGTGAAAGATTAAGCAGATAAAGTAAAGAAAAGAAAAGAAAGTAAAACTTAGCAAAGAAAAGCTAAGAACAGAAAGTAAAGCTTAGCAAAGTAAAGCTAAGAAAAGCAAAGAAAAGAAAAGAAAGTAAAGCTAAGAAGAGAAAAGAAAAGAAGAGAAAGTAAAGCTTAGTAAAGAAAAGCTAAGAAAAGCTAGAAGAGGAAAGAATGAAAGTAAACAAGCATAATGCCACTAATATGTGTGCATATGCTTAGCAAGAAAAGAAAAGAAGAAGAAAAGTATGACATGAAAGAAAGAATGAAAGTAAACAAGCATAATGCGACTAACATGTGTGCATATGCTATGTTATGCATAAATTGATATGCATAAGTCAGTTATACAATTTTAAGTGTATCTGTGATGTTTAAGCATACATTAAGTATGTTGTGTTTAAGTTGATATGTGTATACAATATTTTGTATAATATTGAGTATGTTATGCTTAAGATGTTAAGCATACATCCTGTATGTTATGTTTAAATTATGTTATGCTAAAAGAACGTTGAGATTGTTCTCTCAATGTTAGAATATGTTATATATGAAGTTGAAAGTAAAGTATAATGTATGTTCATGTTCTGATGCCACAGTTGGTATCAGACATGTTCTGTCCAAAAGGTATGAGTTAGTATTTTGTCATGAATGTATGTTTGAACTTACTGAGCCTGTCGCTCACAAGTTTGTTTATGTTGCAGGTAAGCATCCTGCATGAAGATAAGACAAGTGATGGATGACGGATGGAATCTGCATGTGCCAAGGGACTGGGTGAGGGTTATGGTACTACTATGAGTCTTCCGCTGAGCTGTTTAAAAGAGTATTAAAATGATGTTTTATAATGTAAATGAAGTTAAGGCAATGTAAAATATTTATTATAGTAAATGTTTTACGACGGTACAGTTTCCAAGTAAAGTTTAAGAAAAGAAAAAAAAATTTATTCCATATTTTTATGTTCAAATGGGAAGTAGAGTAAGCATGTTAAAGAAAGTATGTTAAAAGTAAGATACCAGCTATTACAGATGGTATCAGAATAAGTTAGAAACAAGTTAAAAGTAAGTTGCCGACGACCCAAGTGGTTACAGTCTATTGCAATTGGCAACAGTGGCTGACTGTAATAGTACTGTTTAACCCTACGTAGGGCGGGCCGTCACAGATATGCAGTGTCAGGTTAGTGGCCAAGACGGCCTTAATCTGACATAAAACTGATATATTAATAGTCAGCAGGCTTAATCTGGTCAATTGAGCACAAAATGTAGATTTTGTTTAAAAGATACACAGTATCAGGATGAGGGTCAAGACGACCTTTTCTCACCCCGAAACTGATATATTTAGACTCAGGACGCCCAAATTAGTCAATCGGGCACCTGACACGTTTTTCGAGACAGGGTCATACAGATCTCGAAAACTAGCCCAGAAGACCGCAGATGGACGTAAAACTGATAAATTTGAAATCAGCACGTCCAAATTAGTCAAGAGACACTGTGTTTGAAATTTCACGCGAAAACGCCTCGTTATGCGTGCGTAGTGTCAACACAGTGTAGGCCTAACCACAGTATCAAGAAATTGGTCAAGATGACCTTTTCTTGATATAAAACTGATATAAAGGGGGTCGAAATTTTTAGATTTTGTAAAAAGGGCCCCTATTATTTTTTTTCCTATCTTTTTCTCCCCACCCCACACGAGGATGAACAGTACCATCAGTCGAATCCGACCTCCGTTTTCGACACCGCCGGCACCATTGGAAAGCTCTCGACGAGCTGATTCCAACGGTGGGCCGAGTCGACCGAACCGATGCCGGACCACGCCGCACGCGCCGCCCAAAGCCGCCGGTGGCCGAATTTTTCAAACCGCCGTATCTTCGCCGTCCGACCTCCAAATGCCACGTTTCCGGTCCCAATGGATTCGTGATGAAGAGTAGAACAAAACCTAGGCTTCATTTCACGTCAACAGTCACCGGATCGCGCCGCCCAAGGTTCACCGTCGCCGTCGCCGTCGCCGCCGTCGGATCTCACTATTCCGGTGGAGTTGAGTTGCAAGGTGGGTATCAAAATGCTCAGAACAACACGTAGATCAAAAGCCCCAAATCAATTTTGGGCAACAACGCCAGAAAATGAAGATCCAACACCGTCGCCGTCGCCGACTTTTAGAGGGCCGATTTCTGGTGATAGGAGCCTCGATTGTTGAAATTGACACCACCAATGGGTTCCTCTCGTCGAGCTCTTCAAGATGGTGGTCGCCACTCCCATCGCCGCCGTGGTCAACGCCGGTCAACGGCGACCCGGAGACCGAAAATTGAAGAATGGCCCGTTGGCCTATTTTCGACGTTCCAGACACATCCGCGGCATCGGATTTGCAAACCGGAGTTTCAAAAGTGGCGCACATCGATTCAAAGATTGTGCGGTCGAGACCGAACGGTTCGTCCGACCGCCGACGGGAACGATTTTGGTAGTAATTTTGATCCCTTGATTCCTCAATTTATTATTGGAAATAATTAAGTATTAATTATGGTTTACTGACTTGAGGAATTGTAAGAAAAAGGGGTGAAATGTCGAAAAAGAGAATGTGAAGAAATGTGAATATTTTTACGTAAAAAGCGGAGTTTTTACGTAAAAATTAGGCCTCTGGTTTAGTACGTGGCAGGTTAGAATAGGTTAGATGGTTTTGAGGCGTTTCCTAAACGCCGGAAACCCAAAAATTAAGCGGAAATGCTGCCGAAATTTCGAAAACGGTACAAAGGGGTATTTTAGGAAACGAGGGCTGAAAATGTGATCGGGATGGAAACCCGAGCCCCTTCGATGACCTAAGTCCAGGAAAGAAGGACGGACGTTTACAGGATTAGTGAACCGCCCAATTAGAAATCTCGAAATGTAAGAAAACGACCCCTAGATCAGAATAGTGCCACCCGAGGGACGGGTGTGATCTAAGTATAAAATTTGGGGCGATTACATCGGTAACGGTAACCCGACAGGCTAAATGGTCATACGGGAGGTATTCAGTCAGTTGACTGGTCGGTTAGCCAGTCAAGGACCAAGTCAGAATGGGATAGTGAGAGACAGTGATTAATTTGTCAAGTAGACAAGTTAATCAAGCACGATTAAAAATTAGATATCAAATTTCCCAAAGTAGAGCAGTTGGGTACCGATAGGCATCGGTACCACACAACGATAAGTTAATTAGTTCCTAACGATAGAGTGACCTAAGAGCGATGTTAATTAATTTATTGGGTAAATAAATTAATTAACAATGATTAGAAAATCAAATTCTTAAGAAGAGGGCAATTAGTACCGATAAGGATCGGTACCACATAACGAGAATTTTTATTAGTCACTAATGACCACGGTGACCTAAGAGTGAATGTTAACGAAATGTATTATGATTACAGGGAGGTACCTGTATTGTGACGAAGGCGAGAGTATAAACTGTCTAATGACAGGTAAGTACAACTCCGCTTACAGCATGGATAAAATGAATTTAAAAGGATGCTTTTCCAGTATTTTAAGTATGTATCTTGCACACGATGCTGCACAGCATACATAAGAGCATATAGTTTCACAATCGAGTAGATTGATGAAAGAACAAGATAGAAGCCATAGATCCCTACCGCGTAGGATTGGGGACAGCTTAGAGAAGCGTATGGCTAGAACAGTTAAACAAGATGGAAATAAATAGGTGTGTCGTACCGGCTCCTTCAGTCGAAGGTGTGACGCCCCGTGCCCTCAGCGGCCCGGACCGTCACTGTAAACTCTATTACTTGCTTCTTTAAAAACGATACTTAAACTTGCTGAATTTAAGACTATAAATTTAGAGGGATTTTTTTTTTTTTTTTTTATATACACGTACGTATTTACTATTCACGTACGCATACTATTAAAATGCGGAATTTGAAAAACATAAGGATTTCAATTATACATACATAATTATATACATGTTTATCTGATTACTATTCACCAGATACTATTTAAATATACTACTCGTACATATACTGTTTACTGTTCCAAAATACCATTTAACCTTTACTATTCAAAATACTATTTAACTATCACCATTCAAAATATTATTTACTCATACTGTGCGGAAGAATACTCGCGGTGTATCCATAACCTCATCCTCACATCCACCTCCGCCATCATCATCGTCCCTTGATGTTTACGCTATAGGATGCTTACCTACAGCATGAACACACTCCGTGAGCTTTACGCCCAGTAAGTACAACATGTTAACCGCAAAACATGTTTAAAACATAGCACATACGTAAAATCATAGGCATGACATATATCACTTAATAAATCATATATCATATAAGCATATCACATATCAGCTCACATATCATGTCATCACATAACATGTCATAACACTGAATATAAAACTTCACATACTTTATGCATGACAGAAGCATCGTGTACTGTATGCACTCTACTGAAAAAGAAAGCATAGCGAACTATAACTAATGCATGATCCGGTTATGTTCATTTATGCTTCAAACTTTTCTTTTCTTTTCTTGTCTATTTAGGGCCCATGTGTCAGTACCGTGTGCGCGCAGACCAACGGTAACTCCCGAGGTCAACTAATGCCGAAGAGTCATCAACTGATACTCAACTTTTGGCCTTAACTTTCTTTAACTGGAAACCCCTTCGACTGAAGGAGCCGATACGACACACCTATTTATTTCCATCTTGTTTAACTGTTCTAGCCATACGCTTCTCTAAGCTGTCCCCAAATCCTACGCGGTAGGGATCTATGGCTTCTATCTTGTTCTTTCATCAATCTACTCGATTGTGAAACTATATGCTCTTATGTATGCTGTGCAGCATCGTGTGCAAGATACATACTTAAAATACTGGAAAAGCATCATTTTAAATTCATTTTATCCATGCTGTAGGCGGAGTTGTACTTACCTGTCAGCAGACAGTTTATACTCTCGCCTTCGTCACAATACAGGTACCTCCCTGTAATCATAATGCATTTACATTAACATTCACTCTTAGGTCACCGTGGTCATTAGTGACTAATAAAAATTCTCGTTATGTGGTACCGATCCTTGTCGGTACTAATTGCCCTCTTCTTAAGAATTTGATTTTCTAATCATTGTTAATTAATTTATTTACCCAATAAATTAATTAACATCGCTCTTAGGTCACTCTATCGTTAGGAACTAATAAACTTATCATTGTGTGGTACCGATGCCTATCGGTACCCAGCTGCTCTACTTTGGGAAATTTGATATCTAATTTTTAATCGTGCTTGATTAATTTGTCTACTTGACAAATTAATCACTGTCTCTCACTATCCCATTTCGACTTGGTCCTTGACTGGCTAACCAACCAGTCAACATACTGAATACCTCTCGTATGACTATTTAGCCTATCGGGTTACCGTTACCGATGTAATCGCCCCAACTTTTATACTTAGATCACACCCGTTCCTCGGGTGGCACTATTCTGATCTAGGGGTCGTTTTCTTACATTTCGAGATTTCTAATTGGGCGGTTCACTAATCCTGTAAACGTCCGTCCTTCTTTCCTGGACCTAGGTCATCGAGGGGGCTCGGGTTTCCATCCCGATCATATTTTCACCCCTCGTTTCCTAAAATACCCCTTTGTGCCGTTTTAGAAATTTCGGCAGCATTTCCGCTTAATTTTTGGGTTTCCGGCGTTTAGTAAACGCCTCAAAACCATCTAACCTATTCTAACCTGCCACGTACTAAACCAGAGACCTAATTTTTACGTAAAAGCTCCGCTTTTTACGTAAAAATATTCACATTTTCTTTTTCGATATTTCACCCTTTTTTCTTACAATTCCTCAAGTCATTAAACCATAATTACTACATAATTATTTCCAATATTAAATTGAGGAATAAATAGATCAACACTACTACCAAAATCGTTCCCGTCGGCGGTCGGACGAACCGTTCGGTCTCGACCGTGCAATCTTTGAATCGTCGTTCTTCACTTTTGAAACTCCAGTTTGCAAATCCGATGCCGCAGATGTGTCCGGAACGTCGAAAATAGGCCAACGGACCATTCTTCAATTTTCGGTCTCCGGGTCGCCGTTGACCGGTGTTGACCGGCGTTGACCGGCGTTGACCGGCGTTGACCACGGCGGCGATGGAAGTGGCGACCACCATCTTGAAGAGCTCGACGAGAGGAACCCATTGGTGGTGTCAATTTCACGAATCGAGGCTCCTATCACCGGAAATCGGCTCTCGAAAAGTCGGCGACGGCGGCGGCGTTGGATCTTCATTTTTCCGGCGTTGTTGCCCAAAATTGATTTGGGGCTTTTGATCTACGTGTTGTTCTGAGCATTTTGACACCGACCTTGCAACTCAACTCCGCCGGAATAGCGAGATCCGACGGCGGCGATGGCGACGGCGACGGCGAACCTGGGGCGGCGCGATTCGGCAGCTGTTGACGTGAAATGAAGCCTGGGTTTTGTTCTACTCTTCACCACGAATCCATTGGGACCGGAATCGTGGCATTTGGACGTCGGACGGTGGAGATACGGCGGTTTGAAAAATTCGGCCACTGGCGTCTTTGGGCGGCGCGTGCGGCGTGCTCCGGCGTCGGTTCGGTCGACTCGGCCCACCGTTGGAATCAGCTCGTCGAGAGCTTTCCAATGGTGCCGGCGGTGTCGAAAACGGAGGCCGGATTCGATGGTCGGTCACTGTTCATCTTCGTGTGGTGTGGGGAGGGAGAAAATGAGATTTGGAAAAATATGGGGGCTATTTCTCTAGAATCCCCAAAATTTCGTCCTTTATACAAATTTTTTGAAAAATTTTAAGATAGGCTATACTGACTAATTTGGGCGTGCTAAACCCAAATATATCAGTTTTATCTTCATCCGAGGTCGTCTTGACCAGTTTCCCGATACTGTATGGTTCCCGGTCAAAAATTACTTTTTGTGCTCAAATGACTAATTTGAGCATTCTGATTCCAAATATATCAGTTTTATATCAAGAAAAGGTCATCTTGACCAATTTCTTGATACTGTGGTTAGGCCTACACTGTGTTGACACTGTGCACGCATAACGAGGCGTTTTCGCGTGAAATTTCAAACACAGTCTCTCTTGACTAATTTGGACGTGCTGATTTCAAATTTATCAGTTTTACGTCCATCTGAGGTCTTCTGGACCAGTTTTCGGGATCTGCATGACCCCGTCTCGAAAAACGTGTCAGGTGCCCGATTGACTAATTTGGGCGTCCTGAGTCTAAATATATCAGTTTCGGGGCGAGAAAAGGTCGTCTTGACCCTCATCCCGATACTGCGTATCCCTTAAACAAAATCTACATTTTATGCTCAATTGACCAGATTGAGCCTGCTGACTATTAATATATCAGTTTTATGCCAGATTAAGGCCGTCTTGGCCACTAACCTGACACTGCGTTTCTCACTATTCACAATTCACTATTCACTGTTCACTATATGACTGACTAATCTGAGCGTTCTGACTTTGATTTTGTCAGTCTATGGGCGAGAAGAGGTCATCTAGACCACTTTTCTCGATACTGTACATCTATTAGGGCAATTATCACTGCTGCGCTCAGATGACCAGTCTGAGCGTACTGATGACTAGCTCATCAGTTCTGTATCATGAAATGGTCGTCTAGACCGGTTTCTTGATATTGCGTGTCTCAACGCATACTCACATAATAGGGTGGACCGATTTCACTGTCGATTACCCCTTTCACTGCATGAATAGTAATTAAATGTTACTATTCCTGTTTAATTCATTCAACTGAAAAGCACACTGTGCTTATTAACTTAATTACATCATTACATAGTAATTAAGTTTCATAATTCATGAGAGTCATTACAGTGGCTCTCGGCTCATTACACAGCCTTCTACACAGACTCTTACACGTGCATGTGCAACGCAACACGGGCGTGTACATTTCAGACACGAGCATGTACTAGTTGAGACTACTCAACACGGCCATGTCTTTGAAACACATTCATCTATCTGAGCGGTACACAGCCTCTTACACGGTCGTGTACTTGACCATGTTTCTTAAATTTGCTAAAGGACATTAAATTATGTCCATTTTATTCCTTAATGACTTATTACATGGTAAGTAGGTGCCATGAAAATGGCGGTCATTACAGAAGGGGTTTCCAGTTAAAGAAAGTTAAGGCCACAAGTTGAGCATCAGTTGATGGCTCTTCGGCATTAGTTGACCTCGGGAGTTACCGTTGGTCTGCACGCACACGGTACTGACACATGGGCCCTAAATAGACAAGAAGAGAAAAAAAAGAAAAGTTTGAAGCATAAATGAACATAACCGGACCATGCATTAGTTATAGTTCGCTATGCTTTCTTTTTCAGTAGAGTGCATACAGTACACGATGCTTCTGTCATGTATAAAGTATGTGAAGTTTTATGTTCAGTGTTATGACATGTTATGTGATGACATGATATGTGAGCTGATATGTGATATGCTTATATGGTATGTGATTTATTAAGTGATATATGTCATGCTTATGATTTTAAGTATGTGTTATGTTCTAAACATGTTTTGCGGTTAACATATTGTACTTACTGGGCGTAAAGCTCACGGAGTGTGTTCATGCTGTAGGTAAGCATCCTATAGCGTAAACATCAAGGGACGATGATGGTGGCGGAGGTGGATGTGAGGATGAGGTTATGGATACACCGCGAGTATTCTTCCACACAGTATGAGTAAATAATATTTTGAATGGTGACAGTTAAATAGTATTTTGAATAGTAAAGGTTAAACGGTATTTTAGAACAGTAAACAGTATATGTATGAATAGTATATTTAAATAGTATCTGGTGAATATTAATCAGATAAATAAGTATATAAGTGTGTATGTATATTTGAAATCCTTATGTTTTTCAAATTCCACATTTTAATAGTATACGTATGTGAATAGTAAATACGTAGACGTATATTAAAAAAAATCCCTCTAAAATTTATGGTATTAAATTTAGCAAGTTTAAGTATCGGTTTTAAAGAGAAAGTATAAGTAAAAGCTAAAGAAGCAAGTTAAGTAATAGAGTTTTTAGTGACGGTCCGGGCCGCTGAGGGCACGGGGCGTCACAGCTATGGGCTCAGAACTTAGATTCAGCATAGCCTTTCACCCTCAGACTGATGGACAATCTGAGCGCATGATCCAAACATTGGAGGATATGCTTCATGCATGTGCACTAGATTTCAAAGGAGCATGGAACAAGAAGTTGCCACTAGAATTCTCCTACAACAGTAGCTACTAGACTTCCATTGGAATGGCTCCTTATAAAGCTCTATATGAAAAAAAATGCAAATCTCCTATTCATTGATATGATTTAAGAGAGAAAGAGCTGCATAAGACTAAATTTATTCAAGAGACGATTGACATGGTTAAGAAGATCCAGCAAAGGATGAAAACAGTGCAAAGTTGTCAAAAGAGTTATGCAGACAAACGATGAAAGTTCCTAGAATTCAATGAAGGAGACTTCGTATTCTTAAAGGTTGCGCCAACGAAAGGTGTCATGCACATTGGGAAGAAAGGAAAGCCGAGTCCACGATATGTAGGACCTTTTTCGATTATTAGCTGAATTGGAAAGGTAGCCTATAAGATAGCACTGCCACCTGAGTTATCCTCAATGCACAATGTCTTCCATGTGTCAATGTTAAGGAAGTATGTGACAACCGAGAACTTTCACCGTTCTCAGAAAAATATATACATTGTATGTATACAATGATTTCATGTTTAAAATAAAATGTATGATTTAATATTGTTTAGAACGCGATAAAATATTCTAACAATGTTAAAGGAATGGAATTGGAGGATAGAAAATTTTACCGAATCAAAATTGGATAAACGATACCCTTTTCGGTATCAAAAACCCTAGATGTATATCGAGGTTCACTAAAAGATGAAAGACTTACGACATGGATTCTTAGTCAAACCGAAGTAAATTAAGGTAAACCAATCGCACGGATGACCTCAGAAACTCGCCTACGCGATTTCGATAAAATACCGTTTGGTTTGACTTTTAGTCAAAGTTTGACTAAATATATATATTTAGAAAAAGGTTAGGGTGTATGACACTCACATGGATGTAAGAATACACCAATACACCATAATCTAAAGGTTATGGTTTAAAGTCACTTTAATCCAATGGCTAGGATTCAAAGTCAACCGAACAAAGTCAAAAAATGAGAGAAAAATTCAAGAAATTTCCAGGCCTTGCAAGGTGGTGGATTTAGGTTGGAATTAAGAGAAAAATCAGTAAAAAAAATTTTAATCTTTGCAACGAAGCCCTTAAAAAGTTGCAAAACCACCCTTCAAATGTTGCCAATTTACCAAATTTCCTTACAACTTGATCTGTCATTTTTTATCCATAAATCACATGGATTTTAAGTTGTAAAAAACATAAAAACATTCAGCCATTTTTGCCCCATTGCTACCGTGAGCTTCACCCCCCAAAACTAGACAAGTTTCTTCAAATTTTTCCTACCAAAAGTGTTCAAACTTCATTCCAAGCTCAAGGGAAGCAACATAGTGAGGTAAGCTCCCATATTTACAAGTTTTCTTCTTATTTTCTGCCCAAAAACCGTGGACAGTTTTGATGATTGGTGTACTGAAATTTCAGCTTGTGTTTTGTTAGTTTTTGTCTTGGAAAGCAAGGTTAGCATGTGATGAAAGAAAGTAATGAATTGGAAATGAGAAACAAGAAGCTTTGTACCTGTTTTCTTAATGGAAACTGTGTGTAGGGGGATGAATTTCAAGTTGTTAATCTGACAATTGTTGCTCTAGGAAATAAGATTAGCATGAGATAGATTCCAGGCATATAATAGAGACTGAAAAACAAACTTTTTTTTTGTGTGTATGTTTTCTTGTAAAATCCGTGGGGTATGGTGATGGAATTTGAACCTTGTGTTGATGATATTTGTTGTTTTCAAGGTAATGTTGATATGTAATGGAATCAAGAAATTTTAATGGAGTTTGAAAAAATTTTTGAGGATGATTGTGCTACATGGAAGCCGTGGGCAATACAAGGGGTTAAATGAAATTTGGTTAGTTTTAGGCGGTTAGTTGGCTCAAAACAATTGTGTGGATATGTGATGGAATTAGGGGGCAAAGAAATAAAAATTTGGTGCTTGGTTTTCATTGAAAAACCCATGGTTAGGGTTGTGTGAGAAATGGTAAATTTTGCGAGGCAAATGTGAGTAAGGAATGTGGATAAAAACCGAGGCCGAGACTAGGTGAAAAACGAACCAAAATGTCGTTAGAAACGACTAGGGTTATAAAGATATTTTTAACATAAAAAGTTTGGGTTTTACGTAAAAATTAGGCCTCTGGTTTAGTAATTGGCAGGTACCAACGTTTTGAGGCGTTACCTAAACACCGGGAACCTAAAAATTAAACGAAAACGTTGCCGAAATTTTTATAATGGGCCGAAGGGTATTTTAGGAAATGAGGGTGTAAAAATAGGGTTGGGATTAAAAACCCAAGCCCCCTCGATAGCCAAGGTTGGGGAAAGGACAACGGACGTCTTCAATATTAGTGAAACATCCATCCGGAGTCCCAAATCGTAAGAAAAAGTAGATGAACGACTGAGGGTTAAAATAGTACCCCGAGAGTCGGTGAATAGTAACCCAAGTATTTCAATAACTAATGTCGTAAAAGTACGGTAAAGCCTAAGAAAAATTATTTTATGGCTTTTAGGTTTAGAAAATCCTAGTAAAAAAGCGAAAATGAAAATTTTACGACCCAAAGACCCATTAGGGGTAAAACCGTCATTTTGACCAAAAATTTCTGAAACGTTAGGGGAAGATCGTTAGAGCCTTAGAATAACTTAATTAAATTTCTAAAGGCCATAATCAAGATTTTTGAAGGCCAAATTCAAGTTTTAAATAGTACACGGGCGTGTACTTCAATAACACAGGCTTGTAGTGAGACAGCCAACAACCCAAGAGTTACACGGCCATGGACACGACCATGTATCAGGCCGTGTATAATACATAAAGATGAAACAATAAACCCATAAATGCATTGTTAAGGACCTAGACATAGAAAGTTTACATTTTTACAACATTTTAAATATGGAATGAATAGTAAAAATAACCGTGAATTATTTCGGTTTTAGGGATCCAACCAAAAAAATGACGAAAGAACATCAGTTGACCCCATAAGGAAACGCTAACAAGATACCTGTAAGTTTAGACATTTTAGTCTCTACAACATGAATTTATATAATATGTTTATATACTATGTATGATATGTAAAGTGTATATCAAGGTGCTACATGCACACTAACGTATAAAATAAAATACACATAAACAAAGAATAAAATGTAAAGGGTTCCAGACCCAAGAGGCAGTGATAATGCCATCGGTTAGGAACTGCATGAAAGATGTTAATGAAAATACTTTTGGCGTACCAGCCTCCTAATGCACCCCGAGCTCTCAGTGGCCCAGACCGTCACTAAAAACTTGCTTACTTGCTTGCTTTAAAAGATACTTATACTTTTTTGCAATTGATACTTAACTAGATATTATAAATTTAGGGATTTGTTTTGAATGTGTATGTATTTACTGTGTACGTACGTATTCCGATTTCTATTCAAAAATACTATTTAACGGTTACTATTCAAAAATACTACTTAACGGATACTATTTAAAAATACAGTTTACTGTTACTATTCAAATATACTATGTAATGGTTACTATTCAAAAGTACGGTTTACAGTTATTATTCAAAAATACTACTTAACGGTACTATTTAAAATTACTGTTTAGCGATTACTATTCACAAATACTGTTTGATAGTTACTATTCAAAATAGTATTTAACCATTACTATTCAAAATACTGATACTCAAATTTGTGTAAGATAAACTCGCAGCGTCTCCATACCCTTGCCCTCACATCCACCTCCACCGCCACCATCGCCCATTGGGGTTTAAGCCGTAGGACGCTTACCTACAGCATGAACACACTACATGAGCTTTACGCCCAGTAAGTATAACATGTTTACCGTAAAACATGTTTAAACATAGTATATACTTAAAAACATATAAGTAGTCATATATCACATACAATATCAATGATTATAAGACTTCACATAACATATGCATCACAGAAATATCGTGTACTGCTTGCATCTAGAAGCACGGTGAACTATAACTATTGCATGATCCGGTTATGTTCATTTATGCTTCATTATTTTCCTTTCTTTTTCTTGTCTATTTAGGGCCCATGTGTTAGTACCGTGCGTGCACAGACTATTGGGAACACCCGTGGTTAAAAGCCGGAGAGCCATCAATGGATGCTCAACTTTCTGCTTTAACTTACTTTAAAACCCTTTCAACTGAAAGAGCCGGTACGACACGCCTATACATTTCCATCTTATTCATCTTTTCTAGCCACATGCTTTTCTAAGCTGTCCCTAATCCTACGTGGTAGGGACATATGGCGTCTAACTTGCTCTTTCATTAATCTACTTGATTGTGAAACTATATGCTCTTAATTATGTGGTGCAACATCGTGTGCATGGCATACACATTTTAACATACTATAAAGTACCATTTTAACATCATTTTATTCATGCTACAGGTGGAGTTGTACTTACCTAAATTTGCCAGCAAAATGCGTACTTGTGCCTTTAACAATTTACAGGTGACCACCTGTCATCAATAACGTTCCTTATCAGTATCTCCATAGAGTCACTACTACTGCAAGTGACTATTACTCATGTTTCTATGTGGTACTGAGGCCCATCAGTACCCTATTGGCCTACTATGGGAATTTGGTGTCTAACTCGTATCGTGTCTGATCAATTGTCTACTTGACAGATTAATCATTGTCCCTTATAGTGTTCTTCAAAACGCAGTCCTTGACTGGTTAACCGATCAGTCAACTAACTGGTTACCTCGCGTGTTGGTAACTAAGTAGTCTACCAGGTTACTATGCATAAACAGGTGTAGTAACTGACCGAGTTACTTTGCTTATTGGGGTGTGGTAGCCTACCAGGCTACTATTCCTTATTCAGTGTAATGGCCCACCAGGCCACTATGGTTTGTTTTTGTGATGGCCCGCCCTTTGTAGGGTTAAACAGTACTATCACAGTCAGCAACTATTGCCAACTGCGATAGACTGTAACCACTTAGGTCGTCGGTAACTTACTTTTAACTTGCTTCTAACTTATTCTGATACCATCTATAACAACTGGTATCTTACTTTTATCATACTTTCTTTAACATGCTTACTCTAACTTCCCATTTGAACGTGAAAATATGGAATAAATTTTTTTTTTCTTTTCTTAAACTTTACTTGGAAACTGTACCGTCGTAAAATATTTACTATAATAAACATTTTACATTGCCTTAACTTCATTTACATTATAAAACATCATTTTAATACTCTTTTAAACAGCTCAGCGGAAGACTCATAGTAGTACCATAACCCTCACCCAGTCCCTTGGCACATGCAGATCACATCCGTCATTCATCACTTGTCTTATCTTCGTGTAGGATGCTTACCTACAACATAAATAAACTTGTGAGCGATAGGCTCAGTAAGTTCAAACATACATTTATGACAAAATACTAACTCATACCTTTTGGACAGAACATGTCTGATACCAACTGTGGCATCAGAACATGAACATACATTATACTTTACGTTCAACTTCATATATAACATATTCTAACATTGGGAGAACAATCTCAACATTTTTTAGCATAATCTAATTTAAACATAACATACAGAATGTATGCTTAACATCTTAAGCATAACATACTCAACATTATACAAAACAATGTATACACATATCAATTTAAACATAGCATACTTAATGTATGCTTAAACATCATAAATACACTTAAAATTGTATAACTGACTTATGCATATCAATTTATGCATAACATAGCATATGCACACATGTTAGTCGCATTATGCTTGTTTACTTTCATTCTTTCTTCTTCGTGATGTTCTTTTGTTCTTTCTTTCTTTCATGTCATACTTTTCTTCTTCTTTTCTTTTCTTGCTAAGCATATGCACACATATTAGTGGCATTATGCTTGTTTACTTTCATTCTTTCTTCTTCGTGATGTTCTTTTGTTCTTTCTTTCTTTCATGTCATACTTTTCTTCTTCTTTTCTTTTCTTGCTAAGCATATGCACACAAATTAGTGGCATTATGCTTGTTTACTTTCATTCTTTCTTCTTCGTTGTATTCTTCTATTCTTTCTTTTATATTATGTCATTCTTCTTGTTCTATAGATCATATCATATTTCTTCATTCTATTTCTCTCTCTTTTTTTTTTCTTTCTTTCTTTATCTGCCTCTTTTCTTTTCTTCTCCTAGCTTTTCTTAGCTTTTCTTTACTTTACTTTCTTTTCTTTTCTTTTCTTTGCTTTTCTTATCTTTTCTTTCTTTTCTTTTCTTTGCTCTTCTTAGCTTTTCTTAGCTTTACTTTCTTTTCTTTTCTTTCTTTTTACTTTCACTAGTGGATCATATCCTAATCTATCGATCTATCTCCTTCTTTTCTTCTCTTTCTTTATTTATCTCTCTTTTCTTTTCTTTTCTTTTACTAGTGGATCCTATCCTAATCTGTCGATCTATCTCCTTCCTTTCTTCTCTTTCTTTATTTATCTCTCTTTTCTTTTCTTTTCTTTTCTTTTACTAATGGATCCTATCCTAATCTGTTTCTTTTCTTTCACTGATGGATCATATCTTAATCTGTTTCTTTTCTTTGGCTGATGAATCATATCCTAATCTTCTTTGACTGATGGATCATATTCTAATCTGTTTCTTTTCTTTGACTGATGGATCATATCCTAATCCGTTCTTTTCTCTGATGGATCATATCATAATCTGTCGATCCATCTCCTTCCGTTCTTCTCTTTCTTTATTTACCTCTCTTTTCTTTTCTTTTCTTTTTCTAGTAGATCATGTCCTAATCTGTTGTTTTATCTCCTTCTTTTCTTTTCTCTCTTTATCTGTCTCTTTTCTTTTCTTCTCCTAGCTTTTCTTAGCTTTTCTTTACTAAGCTTCACTTTCTTTTCTTTTCTTTTCTTTTCTTAGCTTTTCTTAGCTTTACTTTGCTAAGCTTTACTTTCTTTTCTTTTCTTTTCTTTGCTTTTCTTAGCTTTACTTTCTTTTCTTAGCTTTTCTTTGCTAAGCTTTACTTTCTTTTCTTTTCTTTGCTTTTCTTAGTTTTTTTCTTAGCTTTACTTTCTTTTCTTAGCTTTTCTTTGCTAAGCTTTACTTTCTTTTCTTTTCTTTGCTTTTCTTAGCTTTTCTTAACTTTACTTTCTTTTCTTAGCTTTTCTTTGCTAAGCGTTACTTTCTTTTCTTTGCTTTTCTTAGATTTTCTTTACTTTTCTTATCTTTCACTTTCTCTTGTGGGCCCATGGTTGGACGTACCTAATGCGTGTAGACCAATGGGGGAACGGGGGAGCGACCCACCAATCAACCCCAAGGTCGATCTCACACTACAAACTTGGGGTAGTGCGTTAGCCATTAACTACCTTAAGCTTGCGGTAGCACCACACATCTGGGGTGGAGGCTATTCTTAACTCTTAAACCTCACAGTTGGGGAGGCCGGTACGCCAACCTTAACTTTTTAGTCTTATTATCTTGCTTATCTTTCTCATTCTTTACTTTATCTTTTCGTTCGTTTGTTCATTCATTCTTTCTATCTTTCGTTCATTTTCTTTTCCTTTCTTTCTTTCGTTTCTTTTCTTTTCTTTCTTTCTTTCTTTCGTTTCTTTTCTTTCGTTTGTATTTCATAAATCATTTCTTTCTTAACGTAACTTTTCTATAGTGTGAATTATGTTAGTCACACTTTAGTGCATATTGTGACGCCCCGTGCCCTCAACGGCCCGGACCGTCACTAAAAACTCTATTACTTAACTTGCTTCTTTAGCTTTTACTTATACTTTCTCTTTAAAACCGAGACTTAAACTTGCTGAATTTAATACCATAAATTTAGAGGGATTTTTTTTTTATATATACGCATACGTATTTACTATTCACGTATGTATACTATTAAAATGAGGAATTTGAAAAACATAAGGATTTAAATTATACATACACAATTATATACTTGTTTATCTGATTACTATTCACCAGATACTATTTAAATATACTACTTATACATATACTGTTTACTGTTCTAAAATACCGTTTAACCTTTACTATTCAAAATACTATTTAACTGTCACCATTCAAAATATTATTTACTCATACTGTGCGGAAGAATACTCGCGGTGTATCCATAACCTCATCCTCACATCCACCTCCGCCGCCATTATCGCCCCTTGGTGTTTGCGCTATAGGAAGCTTACCTACAGCATGAACACACTCCGTGAGCTTTACGCCCAGTAAGTACAACATGTTAACCGCAAAACATGTTTAGAACATAGTACATACTTAAAATCATAAGCATGACATATATCACTTAATAAATCACATACCATATAAGCATATCACATATCAGCTCACATATCATGTCATCACATAACATGTCATAACACTGAATATAAAACTTCACATACTTTATGCATGACAGAAGCATCATGTACTGTATGCACTCTACTGAAAAAGAAAGCATAGCGAACTATAACTAATGCATGGTCCGGTTATGTTCATTTATGCTTCAAACTTCTCTTTTCTTTTCTTGTCTATTTAGGGCCCATGTGTCAGTACCGTGTGCGCGCAGACCAACGGTAACGCCCGAGGTCAACTAATGCCGAAGAGCCATCAACTGATGCTCAACTTTTGGCCTTAACTTTCTTCAACTGGAAACCCCTTCGACTGAAGGAGCCGGTACGACACACCTATTTATTTCCATCTTGTTTAACTGTTCTAGCCATACACTTCTCTAAGCTATCCCCAATCCTACACGGTAGGGATCTATGGCTTCTATCTTGTTCTTTCATCAATCTACTCGATTGTGAAACTATATGCTCTTATGTATGCTGTGCAGCATCGTGTGCAAGATACATACTTAAAGTACTAGAAAAGCATCATTTTAAATTCATTTTATCCATACTGTAGGCGGAGTTGTACTTACCTGTCAGCAGACAGTTTATACTCTCGCCTTCGTCACAATACAGGTACCTCCCTGTAATCATAATGCATTACATTAACATTCACTCTTAGGTCACCGTGGTCATTAGTGACTAATAAAAATTCTCGTTATGTGGTACCGATCCTTATCGGTACTAATTGCCCTCTTCTTAAGAATTTGATTTTCTAATCATTGTTAATTAATTTATTTACCCAATAAATTAATTAACATCGCTCTTAGTCACTCTATCGTTAGGAACTAATAAATTTATGGTTGTGTGGTATCGATGCCTATCGGTACCCAACTGCTCTACTTTGGGAAATTTGATATCTAATTTTTAATCGTGCTTGATTAATTTGTCTACTTGACAAATTAATCACTGTCTCTCACTATCCCATTCCGACTTGGTCCTTGATTGGCTAACCGACCAGTCAACTGACTGAATACCTCTCGTATGACCATTTAGCCTGTCGGGTTACCGTTACCGATGTAATCGCCCCAAATTTTATACTTAGATCACACCCGTCCCTCGGGTGGCACTATTCTGATCAAGGGGTCGTTTTCTTACATTTCGAGATTTCTAATTGGGCGATTCACTAATCCTGTAAACGTCCGTCCTTCTTTCCTGGACTTAGGTCATTGAGGGGGCTCGGGTTCCCATCCCGATCACATTTTCACCCCTCGTTTCCTAAAATACCCCTTTGTGCCGTTTTAGAAATTTTGGTAGCATTTCCGCTTAATTTTTGGGTTTCCGGCATTTAGGAAACGCCTCAAAACCATCTAACCTATTCTAACCTGCCACGTACTAAACCAGAGGCCTAATTTTTTACGTAAAAGCTTCGCTTTTTACTTAAAAATATTCACATTTCCTCACATTCTCTTTTTCGAAATTTCATCCCTTTTTTTTACAATTCCTCAAGTCAGTAAACCATAATTCATACATAATTATTTCTAATAATAAATTGAGGAATCAAGGGATCAAAACCACTACCAAAATCGTTCCCGTCGGCGATCGGGTGAACCGTTCGATCTCGATCGCACAATCTTTGAATCATCGTCCTTCACTTTTGAAACTCCGGTTTGCAAATCCGATGCCGCGGATGTGTCCGGAACATCGAAAATAGGCCAACGGGACATTCTTCAATTTTCGGTCTCCGGGTCGCCGTTGACTGGCGTTGACCGCCGTTGACCGGTGTTGACCACGGCGGCGATGGGAGTGGCGACCACCATCTTGAAGAGCTCGACGAGAGGAACCCATTGGTGGTGTCAATTTCACCAATCGAGGCTCCTATCACCGGAAATCGACCCTCGAAAAGTCGACGACGGCGGCGGTGTTGGATCTTCATTTTCCGGCGTTGTTGCCCAAAATTGATTTGGGGATTTTGATCTACGTGTTGTTATGAGCATTTTGATACCGACCTTGCGACTCAACTCCGCCGGAACAGCGAGATTCGACGGCGGCGATGGCGACGGCGACGGCGAACCTTGGGCAGCGCGATCCGGCGACTATTGACGTGAAATGAAGCTTGGGTTTTGTTCTACTCTTCACCACGAATCCATTGGGACTGGAATCGTGGCATTTAGAGGTCGGACGGCGAAGATACGGCGGTTTGAAAAATTCGGCCACAGGCGGCTTTGGGCGGCGCTTGCGGCGTGCTCCGGCGTCGGTTCGGTCAACTCGGCCCACCGTTGGAATCAGCTTGTCGAGAGCTTTCCAATGGTGCCGGCGGTGTCGAAAACGGAGGCCGGATTCGATGGTCGGTCACTGTTCATCCTCGTGTGGTGTTGGGGGAGGAAATGGGATTTGGAAAAATTATGGGGGCTATTTTTCAATAGTCCCAAAAATTTCGTCCTTTTATACTAATTTTTTGAAAAATTTTAAGATAGGCTATACTGACTAATTTGGGCGTGCTGAACCCAAATATATCAGTTTTATCTTCATCCGAGGTCGTCTCGACTAGTTTCCCGATACTGTATGGTTCCCGGTCAAAAATTACTTTTTGTGCTCAAATGACTAATTTGAGCATTCTGAATCCAAATATATCAGTTTTATATCAAGAAAAGGTCATCTTGACCAATTTCGTGATACTGTGGTTAGGCCTACACTGTGTTGACACTGTGCACGCATAACGAGACGTTTTTGCACGAAATTTCAAACACAGTCTCTCCTGACTAATTTGGACGTGCTGATTTCAAATTTATCAGTTTTACATCCACCTGAGGTCTTCTGGACCAGTTTTCGGGATCTGCATGACCCCGTCTCGAAAAACGTGTCAGGTGCCCGATTGACTAATTTGGGCGTCCTGAATCTAAATATATCAGTTTCGGGGCGAGAAAAGGTCGTCTTGACCCTCATCCCGATACTGCGTATCTTTTAAACAAAATCTACATTTTGTGCTCAATTGACCAGATTGAGTCTGCTGACTATTAATATATCAGTTTTATGCCAGATTAAGGCCGTCTTGGCCACTAACCTGACACTGCGTTTCTCACTATTCACTAATCACTAATCACTATTCTCTATCTGACTGACTAATCTGAGCGTTCTGACTTTGATTTTGTCAGTCTATGGGCGAGAAGAGGTCATCTAGACCACTTTTCTCGATACTGTACATCTATTAGGGCAATTATCACTGCTGCGCTCAGATGACCAGTCTGAGCGTACTGATGACTAGCTTATCAGTTCTGTATCATGAAATGGTCGTCTAGACCGATTTCTTGATATTGCGTGTCTCAACGCATACTCACATAATAGGGTGGACCGATTTCACTGTCGATTACCCTTTCACTGCGTGAATAGTAATTAAACGTTACTATTCCTGTTTAATTCATTCAACTGAAAAGCACACTGTGCTTATTAACTTAATTACATCATTACATAGTAATTAAGTTTCATAATTGATGAGAGTCATTATAGTGGCTCTCGGCTCATTACACAGCCTTCTACACGGACTCTTACACGTGCGTGTGCAATGCAACATGGGCGTGTACATTTCAAACACAGACATGTACTAGTTGAGACTACTCAACACGACCATGTCTTTGAAATACATTCATCTATCTGAGCGGTACACAGCCTCTTACACGATCGTGTACTTGACCGTGTTACACTACATGACTATGTACACTCACACGGCTATTAATAAATACACAGTCCGAATGGCACACGGTCACTCACACGGCTGTGTATCTGACCGTGTTACTTAAATTGTACTAAAAGACATTAAATTATGTCCATTTTATTCCTTAATGACTTATTACATGGTAAGTAGGTGTCATGAAAATGGCTGTCATTACAACCTACCCCCCTTACAAAATTTTCGTCCTCGAAAATTAGAATAATTCCGGGATGTCTCTTCTCATGTCTTCTTCCCATTCTCATGTCGCCTCCTCAACACGATGATTCCACCACAACACTTTTACTAGCGGTATACTTTATTCCTAAGTACCTTCTCCTCTCTGACGAGGATCCGCACGGGTCTCTCCTCGTACGTCAGATCAGCGTATACTACAACGGATTCTTGGCTAAGAACATGGGAGCTGTCTGGCACATACTTCTTCAGCATGAAGACGTGAAAGACGTTGTGCACTGTAGCTAACTCGGGAGGAAGTGCTAGTCTATAAGCCACCTTCCCGACTTTCTCTATTATCTCAAGGGTCCTATGTACCTCAGACTGAGCTTTCTTTTATTTTCAATGCGCATCACCCCTTTCATGGGTGCCGCCTTGAAAAAGACCAAGTCTCCTACTTGAAACTCGAGGGGTCTATAGTGCTTATCGTCAAAATTTTCTGTCGACTGTGCGCTGTATCTAACGTTTCTCGTATCAGCTTCACGTCTGCCATGGTATTTTTGATGATGTCCAAGCTAACTAGTTGTTTCTCTCTAAACTCGTACTAATGAGCCAGAGATCTGCATTTCCTTCCACAGAGTGTCGTACGGTGCCATTCCTATCTAGGAATGGTAGTTGCTATTGTATGAGAACTCGCTCAATGGTAGCTTCTGATCCCAATTTCCTTTGAAGTCTAGGACGCAGGTCTCAACATGTCCTCTAACATCTGTATGGTCCTCTCAGACTAACTGTCGGTCTGAGGATGAAATGCTGCGCTGAACTCTCACTTGGACTGTAATGCAGCCTGAACACTTCGCCAAAATCTGGAGGTAAAGCATCCACTACGATCTGAGACGATCGACTCTGGTATTCCGTGCCGTTTCACGAACTGTGCAGCATAGATTTCTACTGGTCGTTCCACCGAGTAGCTAACTTTCATTGCTAAAGATCTAACTGATTTCATCAGTCTTTCTACAATCACCCAGATTGTGTCATTATCGTTTGACATCTTCGGCAATCCGATTATGAAATTCATCGTAATCTGGTCCCATTTCTACTCGGGTAGCTTAATTTTCTACGATTATCCTGCTGGGCGCTGGTGTTCTACCTTAACCTTCTGGCACGTAAGGTATCTGGCAACGAACTCGACAATGTCATTCTTCATTCTAAGCCACCAAAAGCTTTCTTTCAGGTACTTGTACATCTTATTCGCCACCGGATGTACGGAATATGACGTCTCGTAAGGTTCCAAAAGGATTCGCTTCTTGAGTTCTTCATCTTTCAGAACACACACTCTATCTCTGTAGTAGAGTACGTCATCCTTAAGGATCTTAAACTCTGAATCCTTGTCCTCTATAGCTTCCTTTCTGGACTTAAGCAGGGACAAATCGAAACCTTGACCGATCTTGATCTCTTCTTGGAGCGTCGATTGGAGGGTCATGTCAGACAATCTCCCTATCAACATCTTGATCTCGCTATCACATAGCTCCTTTGTAGCATTCCTGACAAGGCACTAATAGTCATAGGCATAGTAATATACTTCTGACTCCGTGCATCGGCCACCTTATTGGCTTTCCCCGGATGGTATAGGATCTCACCGTCGTAATCCTTACCAACTCTAGCCATCTACGCTGCCTCATGTTGAGCTCTTTCTGCGTGAAGATACATTTGAGGCTCTAGTGGTCAATGTAAATCTTGCACGTGACTCTGTAAAGGTAGTGTCTCCATGCTTTTATCGTAAAAACTATCACTACTAGCTCCAGATCACGCGTTGGGTAGCTCTTCTCAGGGTTTTTGAGTTGTCGTGAAGCATACGCGACTACTCTACCACTCTGCATCAACACAGTTTCCAACTTGGTTTTAGATGCGGTGCTTAAATCACAAAGCTTCCCTGACCAACATTTGAAATGGTCAGCATTGGAGTGCTTATGAGTCTTCATTTCAGCTCTTGAAAGCTTTCCTCACACTTGTCGATTCACTTATACCTCTTTCCCTTCTTGGTGAGCACTGTGAGTGAAGAAGCTAACTTTGAGTAGCCTTCGACTAAGTGTGGGTGTGACGACCAGAGAATTTTAGCGGTGTGACCTAGTTTAATCTAGGGTTTTCTATGAGTTCTGTAAGTAAGAATGTAAAGAAACACTATGGTTGTAATTAGACAAATTATAGTGTTGATAGAAATAAATAAATGTTTTGGAGGAATTAAAATCTCCAAAAATAAGTAGAGAATAAAGTATCTGAGTAAGAAAGTGAATTCAGGCCCAAAACGCTCAAAAAGGAGTAGTTTCGGTATCTGAACAGTATAAAGATAAGAATATGGCAAGTCAAAGTAAGAGCACAGTAAAAAAAAAGTACAAATATATGTATATAATAATTTGTACTATTTAAAGAGTGAAATAGATGTATTTATATTGTTTAGAATATATTAAAATGTTCTAACAATACTGACGAGTAAGAATTCAGTGTTGAAAAAATTCACTGAGTTGAAACGGGTGAAACGGTGCCAAAACCGGCATTGAAAACCCTAACCGAGCCAATAAAAGACGGTAAACTTCCGGGATTGATTTTGATCAAACGGAAGTAGATTAAATTGATCCGACTGCACAGGAGACCTCAGGAACACGCCGGGACGATTTCAGGAAAATTTCGGCTCGAACCGGCATCGGTCAAAAAGTAGTCGAATTAATGTGAATAGTAAAAGTCAAAGTCAACTTTCACTTTTACAATTATGACATCATAAATCAAGAATTATAAATGAAGGAAATATGGTGGTTGGTGGAATGAAAGGCTATGATTCATTTAGCTTTTGATCTAAAGGCTAAGATTTGGCCAAAATTTACCCTTTTTAATTTTTGAAAAATGGAGAAAGAATTAGGCATGAAAGGTGTCAAAATTTCATTGGTTTAGAGCCAAATTAATTGGCTTTCCTTCATGCTTAAGTCGGCAAATTTGTAACAAAGTGGCCGAGACTTTGTTTCATGCCAAACCAAAAGAAAAATTTTTTTTCTAAGTCTTCCATGGAGTCTACGTGAGCCACCCAAGGAGAACCAAGAGTTTTCTTCAAAATTTCTTCACAAAAAGAGTGTCAAAGTGTTCTTAGAAGACAAAGGAAGCATTAGACCAAGGTAACTCCCTTTTTCACTTAATTTTTCATGGTTTTTCTTCATAAAATCTGTGGGTGAATAGTGATAGGAAGATGGAAAAATTTTGGTTGCTTTTCATGGAAATTGATATTGGGTTTTGTTAAGGTTGTAATAAGTAAGAAAACCATGTAATTTGTTTAAAGAAAAACCAAATTTTGGTTGGTTTTTCAAAGGAAAATCCGTGGGTTACCTTAGGTAACCAATGAGAAAAAGTTGTGGTTAATTGTTAACATGCTTTCTAAGTTGAAATTGGTGAAGAATAAAGCATGAATTCATTGTGAAAAGTTTGAAAAAAAAAATTTCTTGTGTGAATTTCCTAAAGTGGCCGTGGGGTTTGTTAAAGGTTTGGAAGAAAATTTTGCTTCATTTATGTGATATTTGGTTAAATTAAATCATGCAATTTAATATGCAAATGATGAATTTATAATGGAAAGAATGAAACCAAATTTTTTGGCATGTTTTCATTCTTTGGCCGTGGGGTATAAGTGTGTAAAAACCCTATGAAATTTGGTTGAAAAGTACAAGGAAATGGGCTTGAAAAAGTGTTAGAAAAATGGCATTGAATAGCCTAAAAAGTGGTTGAAAAGTTTGAGAAATTTTGGTTCGGTTTGGTGGTGAAAACCGAAACCAAAACTAAGGGCAAAATTGTGAAAAAATTTTGTAATGTGGTTAAAAATGTGAAATTGGAATTTGTGAGCTTTTATGTAAAAGTTTGGAAAACTTTTACATAAAATAGGCTTGTGGTATAGTACGTGGTAGGTACATATGATTCGAGGCGTACCTAACGCCGGTAGCCTTAAAATTACGCCGAAATTTCGAAAACGGCTTTCGGGGTAAAATAGGAATTAAAAATAAAAAGTTTAGGGTCGGGTCGGAAACCCGAGTCCCTAACGGAAAATTGAATAAGGAAAACCTAAGAGGTGGTTCGTGAATAGTAACCCGTCCCCTTGAAAATGTAAAATGCGAGTGAAACGGAAAAAACCGACCCCGAGGGTGGGGCGTTTTTGGAAATGAAATAAAGGTCCGAGTCGGGTACGGAAAATCCAAGCCTCGGAGACCTAGGTCGGGAATGTCTAGATGAACGTTTTAAATGCTAGCGAAACGTCCATTTGAGGCTCCGAAACGATAGAAAATCACTAAACCGACGTAAGGGTCGGAATAGTGCTCCCAAGGGTCGGGAAAGTGGAAAGTGGAAATAAAATAGAAGCGAACCCGGTAATGATTAGAAAAGAGTCAGAAAAGTTCCTGAGGGCCAAAAAATGCAGTCTGGATCAATAAAATTCCGTCAGGGGAAAAACTGCAATTTTGCCAAAATATAGGGGTAAAATCATAATTTTACAAAAGTTGGGGAAAATTGGGGAAATGATAAATAAAGCCCAAAAAGTTGTAAATAGGTTCTATTTAAGCTTTTTAATGAAAAATAAAAGCTATAAATGGAAATGAAATTAACAGACAAAGTTTGTCTGTAGGATCCAAAAAAATCGACCTACAAGGAAGGGCGATCAAAGATCTTAGAGAGAAAAAGAGAAGAGATTGATAAGGTAAGTACAGACATTTAATTGTCTACTCACCAATGGACTTACCATAAAGTTGTGTTATATATATACACATTTAAGCTATTCAGTTTGTGACATGATACTAACATGTTCACGAGAATAGTAAGCAAGATTAGAAAAAGAAAAGAGGAATAAGTTAAGTCAAATAATAAGACTTAAAAGTTAAGGTTGGCGTATCGGCCTCCCCAGTTGTGAGGTTCCCAGATAGCCTCCACCCCAGTTGTGTGGCGCTGCCTCGTTAATAATGAGGTAGTTTATGGCTTAACTTCCTGCCTCCACCCCAGTTGTGTGGCGCTGCCTCGTTAATAATGAGGTAGTTCATGGCATGACTTACTACCTATAAGGTAAGTAGTCCAGAGATGACCTTAGGGTTGATCGGTGGGTCGCTCCCCTGATCCTTTATTGGTCTGCGCGCACTAGGTACGTCCAACCACGGGCCCACAAGTGAAAGATTAAGCAGATAAAGTAAAGCAAAGAAAAGAAAGAAATAGAATAGAAAGAACAAGTAGTATAGGACTAAAGAAAATAATTGGTCCTAAGTTGACTAACCCTAGAGTGGTGTATTCAGCTTATTTACTTGTATGTATGTTTGTACTTACTGAGCTTTAGCTCATTAGCCTATTCGTGATGTAGGTAATAAAGGAAAACAACCAGCAGTATGAAGCAAGAGTAGCGGACTGGCAGGCAGATCCCAGCGATGTCATGGACGGGTTATGGTTCCGTTTCACAGAATTCCGCTGTACTCAAGGTGTAAAAGAAAGAAAGTGTAATAGTGAGATATATGTATAAAGACAAGACAAGAGTGTAGTATGTAAAGTAGTGAAACAAGCTTAAAAGTATGTTTCTATTTTTACGTACTTTAAAGTAACAAGACTCCAAAATATATTTTGGGAAAAAGTATTAAGAAGTACATATATATTTATGTATACACAATTTTCAAGAATTAGTAGTTTCCTCCAGTTAAAAAAAATATATATTCCTAGTTTTTCAAGAACAAATCTTTTAAACCCCAAGGAGAGGAAAGTTATAGAGACAAGCAAGCTAAGTAAGACTAAGCAAAGAATAAAGAAAGTAAGCAAGATAAGGTGGACGACCTAAGCTAGAGGGGTCGCCCACAGTAGGTAACATCCTATTAGTTTAAAGAAACTGTGAATTCCCGTTACGTTTCTCTGAGCTGGCCACGTGCTAACTGCATCAATTTTCATCGGGTCCACAGATACTCCTTCCTTGGGGACTACGTGGCCTAGGAAATGGACCTTCTCCAGCCAAAACTCGTACTTAGAGAACTTGGTGTATAACTAATGGTCCTGTTGCATGTGCAAAATGATAATTAAGTGCTCTTTGTGCTCTTCCTTCGTCTTAGAGTGCATAAGTATGTCATCGATGAACACAATGACAAACTTATCCAAATAGTCCTTGAACATGCGGTTCATCCGGTTCATGAAAGTTGCTGGTGCGTCCGTTAATCTGAGCGACATGAACAGAAACTCGTAATGTCTGTACCGCATTTGAAAGGCTGTTTTGGGTACATCTTCTTTCCTGATTCATAGTTGATGGTACCCTGAACGTAGATCAATCTTCGAGGACATTGCAGCGTCTCAGAGCTAATCAAATAGATCGTTAACTTGCGGCAACAGATGCTTGTTCTTAATTGTAATCCTGTTCAACTCTCTGTAGTCGATGCACATTCTCAGTGGTCCATCTTTCTTCTTCACGATTGGTATGGGTGCTTTCAAGGGTGAATAGCTCTGTCGCATGAATCCCTTATCTATTTAGTCCTTTAGCTGGGCTTGGAGCTCCTTTAGCTCTACAGGGCCCATTCCGTAGGGGGCCTCAAAGATGGGGCTGATTCTAGTAGACGTTCAGTCTCGAACGAGATTCCGCGCTCTGGTTGGAGTCCTGCAAGATCTTCTGGAAATATCTCCATGAATTCCCTGACTATCGGTACGTTGTCGGGTCCTATCTCTATTCCTTGAGTCTTATCTGCTACGTATACTAGGAAGTCTGTGCATCCACTGGATAGCATCTCGCGAGCCTTCACTGCTGATATCATCGTCTTTGGTTGCTCTGGCGACAAACCCTTGTAGATGAACTTTTCACATCCGATTGGTTCGAAAACTATTTTCCGCCTTCAACAGTTTATGACAACGTTGTGTCCTAAGCCTTTTTTTTTTTTTTGGCAGAATCTGATGATGCAACGAATGGGTGGCTCCAGAATCAAGTAGAACTAACGCATCAAAGTTGGCGATAGAAAGCTGGCCTGTCACCATTACAGAAGTTACAGCTTCAACGTCACTCCCCATGTAAGCATAGATTCTCCCTTAGCTGTCTGAAGCTTTCAGTATACCTTGTGTGATTGAAGGGTCTTCGATCCTGGTCTGGTTGGTATGAAGTTGATTATTCCCAGTGCGGGGTTGATTCTGTCGATTCTGTAGGTTGGAGTGGCAATTTTTTGGCATAGTGGCCTTTCGTGCCACAGATGAAACAACCACTTACTCCTTGCTTACATTCTCCTGAGTGCCTCTTTCCGCATTTTGTGCACGTCGGATATTGGCTGTCATTCCTTTCTTGTCGTCTCTCTTCTAGGGAAATTCTCTTGTGAATCTTGGTTGCTCTAATTCCCCTTTTCTCTTGTTGTTGTTATGGGAATGCCTGCTATTCTAGCCGGTTCCCACATTCTGCCCTCTGTGTTATGACTTGGGGTTCTGCTTCTCTTGAGTCTGCTCGGCTTGCGTTTTCTCCTCCATTCGTGCCTTAAAATTCTGCGCCTTTCGCTCCTTATCCTGAGCCGACCAGTAGTCGGCTCAGATAGCCTTGCTGACACATTCTGCTAGCGTCGCTGGTCCGTGGCTTCCGCTACAGACCTAAACTGTGATTTCCTTTCTGAACATCTTCAACATTCGTCTGATTCTTTCCTTTTGGTCGGTACGAAATCTGGATAAAGTTGAGCCAACTGCTCAAATTTCTTGACTGCCTCCATAACAGTCATACTACCTTGGTGCAAGTTGTCGAACTCGTCTTACTGCGCTACTAGTGCTTCGTCGTTGAAGTACATCTCCTTGAATTCCTTAATGAAATCGCTCCAGCTCATCTCTCTAATGTTCCTCCTAATGGTTACCATCTTCCACCACTAATGCGCCTCATTGCGCAGGGTGAAGGATGTGTACATCACTTTCTCTCTCTATCTGTTAACCCTATAAAATCCAAGATTACCTGGATATCCGTTAGCCAGTCATTGGCCTCTATAGGGTTAGTGATTCCTTCGAATTCTAACGCTTTCATGCACCAGAATCTCTCATATAAGTCATCTTCCATAGGGATTAACAGAAAACAATTGCTACTACGAAAGCAGCCATTACTATGGGTGCTAGTGCTTCCTGAGCTGGAGGAGCTGCTTGCTCCCTCAGAGTTTCTGGGCTGCTAGAGCCTCCTGTGCTGGCATCTCTACTGACTGTGGTGCCTGGGGTTGCTGGCCCAGCTGTTCTCTAAGCTGGTTTAGCTCCCGCTGCTGGTTCTCCATCATCTCTCGCATGGCTGTGATTTGTGCTATCAACTCATCCTCTCGAGATACTGGGTTTAACTAAGCTCTCGTTCTTGCCATGTTTTCCTATGTAACCCTATCGTACAGCGGGAAAGGAAAATATGTCCCTTAAATTCTATACTTGGGACTCGTATCACATATCGTTTTCTTTCTTACTTAACAATCTTACTTAAACATTATGGATATAAATATACACACTATATCCACCTTTCTTTCTCTCATACTGTGATGTTCAATACAATTTCCGCATTGTATTAGGACATCGTCTGAGTGCTAGGATTCGTCCTGCACTTCATGTCATATCATACTCACACTGTGGAAAAAATTTATATCTGGTCCCTAAGGCAAAGCTTTACTGCTTATCTCATAATATATTTCACATAATATATATACATATATTCAAGATTCTAGTTCAGCAAGAGTGACACACACTTCCCCTATACGATCCCAACAAGTACATTATGCTACAACTGACGGGGGAGAGCTACTGCTTCCCTCTATATATTTTCAAAACTAACATTCCCGCAGAAGGGTTACTACTATTGGAAGGACAATCCTGATTCAGTATCAGGCATCTCCTCATTGTCACTATTGCTAAGTGAGTACTCCTCTGGGTTCTCCTCTCCCTCATCGTCGGGATGGGCGTCGGAAAGAGTCTCCTTATCTTCCTCCTTCATGGGGTGTTCGGGAGACATACAGGCTGGTTCGGGTTCTCCATCGGCTCCCTATTGCCCTCGTGTACTTCTGGCTGGTGCTCAACCATGAACTCTTCGTTGGCCAGTTGGGGTGCTGGTTTTATTGGGTCACCCTCCATAATGGCGGTTGCTATAATGCCTTGGGCTTGTGCAGGGTTCCTGGGGTTGAGCACTTTTCTCTCAACATTCACTATCTCCTTGATAAGGCTTACTAGTCCTGCTTGATTGCTCTTCTAATTCTGTTTGGCAAGGTCTCTTTCTCTCTTTGGGTCTTCTCCTGTCTTGATCCACTTTTGTTTCGGCATGTATTGTAGAAGTCCATTTCGGTTCCTTGTAGCGAACAACATACGTTAGAACTGTATCACCGGACATCAGCTGCAGTCTTTTAGTCCGATGAACAAATTCTCGTATATCCATAACTCTAGGGAACTTAGGCGGTTTCACTCCCCACTTGCCCATAAAGAAAAACTGAGGCTGATGCTGGACTGCTCTCAGAGATTGGCTCGATCGTGGTATGGCGAAACTCGACACAGTTAAGAGCTCATCCTGGTCATAAGGATCCCGATACACACGAGAGTATCTTCCTGAGAGATATCAACAGCCAACAGGACTCAGTTATCCTGGTCAATGGCGTACAATCAGGGAATCACTTTGATAACATGAAACCAGTCCTGACATTCTCATGGAGTGCAGGAGTACTGTTTGCTACTCGAAACTTAGTGGACAACTAGCCCTGAAGATCGGTACAACTCGGGCAGCAATCCATGTTCTTTCTCTGAGCAGTTCTCTAGCACTGCACGGTCGTGATTTTTTGTATAATGATCTCAGCATCTTTTCATCTTATCCTCGCCATCATAGATTTCGTCGTTTCATTACTATAAAATGTTATCTTCAATAGATAAACATTTACTGACTAAAAAATAAAACTAACTTACTTGGACAGATGAGGCAGGCATACGGCGATGTGAGGTAGGATGGCAGGAAACCGCTCTGATACCAACTGTGACGCCCCGTGCCCTCAACAGCCCGGACCGTCACTAAAAACTCTATTACTTAACTTGCTTCTTTAGCTTTTACTTATACTTTCTCTTTAAAACCGATACTTAAACTTGCTGAATTTAATACCATAAATTTAGAGGGATTTTTTTTTTATATATAAGCGTACGTATTTACTATTCACGTACGTATACTATTAAAATGCGGAATTTGAAAAACATAAGGATTTAAATTATACATACACAATTATATACTTGTTTTTCTGATTACTATTCACCAGATACTATTTAAATATACTACTCATACATATACTGTTTACTGTTCTAAAATACCGTTTAACATTTACTATTCAAAATACTATTTAACTGTCACCATTCAAAATATTATTTACTCATACTGCGCGGAAGAATACTCGCGGTGTATCCATAACCTCATCCTCACATCCACCTCCGCCGCCATCATCGCCCCTTGGTGTTTGCGCTATAGGAAGCTTACCTACAGCATGAACACACTTCGTGAGCTTTACGCCCAGTAAGTACAACATGTTAACCGCAAAACATATTTAGAACATAGTACATACTTAAAATCATAAGCATGACATATATCACTTAATAAATCACATACCATATAAGCATATCACATATCAGCTCACATATCATGTCATCACATAACACGTCATAACACTGAATATAAAACTTCACATACTTTATGTGGGCGACCCCTCTAGCTTAGGTCGTCCACCTTATCTTGCTTGCTTTCTTTATTCTTTGCTTAGTCTTACTTAGCTTGCTTGTCTCTATAACTTTCTTCTCCTTGGGGTTTAAAAGATTTGTTCTTGAAAAACTAGGAATATTTTTTTTTTCTTTCTTTTTAAACTGGACTGGATGAAACTACTGATTCTTGAAAAATTGTGTATACATAAATATATACGTACTACTTAATACTTTTTGTTTTTCCAAAATATATTTTTGGAGTCTTGTTACTTTAAAATACGTAAAAATAGAAACACACTTTTAAGCTTGTTTCACTACTTTACATATTACACTCTTGCCTTGTCTTTATACATATACCTCACTATTACACTTTCTTTCTTTTACACTTAGAGTACAGTGGAATTTTGCGAAACGGAACCATAACCCGTCCATGACATCGCTGGGATCTGCTTGCCAGCCCGCTACTCTTGTTTCATCTTGCTGGTTGCTTTCCTTTATTACCTACAGCACGAATAGACTAATGAGCTAAAGCTCAGTAAGTACAAACATACATACAAGTAAATAAGCTGAATACACCACTCTAGGGTTAGTCAACTTAGGACCAATTATTTTCTTTAGTCCTATACTGCTTGTTCTTTCTATTCTATTTCTTTCTTTTCTTTGCTTTACTTCATCTGCTTTATCTTTCACTTGTGGGCCCGTGGTTGGACGTACCTAGTGCGCGCAGACCAATAGAGGATCAGGGGAGCGACCCACCGATCAACCCTAAGGTCATCTCTGGACTACTGACCTTATAGGTAGTAAGTCATGCCATGAACTACCTCATTATTAACGAGACAGCGCCACACTTCTGGGGTGGAGGCAGGAAGTTAAGCCATAAACTACCTCATTATTAACGAGGCAGCGCCACACTTCTGGGGTAGAGGCTATCTGGGAACCTCACAACTGGGGAGGCCGGTACGCCAACCTTAACTTTTAAGTCTTATTATTTGACTTAAATTATTTCTCTTTTCTTTTTCTAATCTTGCTTACTATTCTCGTGAACATGTTAGTATCATGTCACAAACTGAATAGCTTAAATGTGTATATATATATATCACAACTTTATGGTAAGTCCATTCGTGAGTAGACAATTAAATGTCTATACTTACCTTATCAATCTCTTCTCTTCTTCTCTCTAGGATCTTTGATCGCCCTCCTTGTAGGTCGATTTTTGGATCCTATAGACAAACTTTGTCTGTTAATTTCATTTCCATTTATAGCTTTTATTTTTCATTAAAAAGCTTAAATAGAACCTATTTACACCTTTTTGGGCTTTATTTATCATTTCCCCAATTTTCCCCAACTTTTACAAAATTACGATTTTGCCCCTATATTTTGGCAAAATTGCAGTTTTGCCCCTGACGGAATTTTATTGATCCAGACTGCATTTTTGGCCCTCAGGAACTTTTCTGACTCTTTTCTAATCATTACCGGGTTCGTTTCTATTATATTTCCACTTTTCACTTTCCCGACCCTCGGGAAGCACTATTCCGACCCTTACGTCGGTTTAGTGATTTTCTATCACTTCGGAGCCTCAAATGGACGTTTTACTAGTATTTAAAACGTTCATCTAGACTTTCCCGACCTAGGTCTCCGAGGCTCGGATTTTCCGTACCCGACTCGGACCTTTATTTCATTTCCAAAAACGCCCCCCCCTCGGGGTCGGTTTTTCCGTTTCACTCTCATTTTACATTTTTAGGGGACGGTCTACTATTCACGAACCACCCCTTTGGTTTTCCCTATTCAATTCTCCGTTAGGGACTCGGGTTTCCGACCCGACCCTGAACTTTTATTTTTAATTCCTATTTTACCCCGAAAGCCGTTTTCGAAATTTCGGCAGCATTTCGGCGTAATTTTAAGGCTTCCGGCGTTAGGTACGCCTCGAACCATATGTACCTGCCACGTACTATACCACAAGCCTATTTTATGTAAAAGTTTTCCAAACTTTTACATAAAAGCTCACAAATTCCAATTTCACATTTTTAACCACATTACAAATTTTTTTCACAATTTTGCCCTTAGTTTTGGTTTCGGTTTTCACCACCAAACCGAACCAAAGTTTCTCAAACTTTTCAACCACTTGTTAGGCTATTAAATGCCATTTTTCTAATACTTTTTCAAGCCCATTTCCTTGTACTTTTCAACTAAATTCTTAGGGTTTTTTAAACACTTAAACCCACGGCCTCATTAGTGAAAAACATGCCATCATTTTTGTTTCATGCTTTCAATCAAAAATTTCATTATTCACATCATAAAATGCATGATTTCAATCAACCAAACATCATATGAAACATGCAAAATTTTCACCAAAACCCTAAGTAAACCCACGGCCACTTTGAGTAAATGAACACCAAAATTTTTTTCAAGCTTTTCCATAATGAATTTCATGCTTTATTCTTAACAAAATTCAACTTGAAAGCATGTTAACACATAAATCACACAAATTTCTCATTGCTTACCAATGGTAACCCACGGATTTTCCTTTGGAAAACCAACCAAAAATTGGTTTTTCTTTAAACCAATTGCATGGTTTTCTTCCTCATTACACCCTTAACAAAACCCATCATCAACTTAATGAAAAACAACCAAAAATTTTCCATCTTAATTCACTATTCACCCCACGGTTTTCATGAAGAAAAACCAAGAAAAATTTCAATCCAAGGGAAGTTACCTTATTCACTTTCTTCCTTTGTCTTCAAGTGATGTTTTGCCACACTTTTTGTATAGAAAACTTGAAGGAATTACTTGGTTTTCCTTTGGTCACCCACGGCTCCCCATGGAAATGCCTTAGAAAAATTTTTGTTATGTTTTGCTTTCAATTTTTTGTCTCGGCCTTTATCCCCCAAGTTTTGCCGACTTATGCATGGAAGAAAGCCAATTAATTTGGCTCTAAACCAATGAAATTTTGACACCTTTCATGCCTAATACTTTCCACCTTTTTCAAATATTAAAAAGGTATATTTTTGGCCAAATCTTGGCCTTTAGATCAAAAGCAAATTAAATCATGGCCATTCATCCTACCTAACACCAATTTCTTTCCATTTCTTAAATGGATTTATGATATCATAATTACTAAAGTGAAAGTTGACTTTGACTTTCACTATTCACATTAATTCGACTACTTTTTGACCGATGCCGGTTCGAGCCGAAATTTTCCTGAAATCTTCCCGGCGTGTTCCTGAGGTCTTCTGTGCAGTCGGATCAATTTAAATTGCTTCCGTTTGATCAAAATAAATCCCGGAAGTTTACCGTCTTTCTTGAGCTCCGGTTAGGGTTTCAATGCCGGTTTTGGCACTGTTTCACCCGTTTCAACTCAGTGAATTTTTCCAACACTGAATTCTTACTCGTCAGTATTGTTAGAACATTTTAATATATTCTAAACAATATAAATACATCTATTTCACTCTTTAAATAGTATAAATTATTATATACATATATTTGTACTTTTCTTGCTGTGCTCTTACTTTGACTTGCCATATTCTTATCTTTATATTGTTCAGATACCGAAACTACTCCTTTTTGAGCATTTTGGGCCTGAATTCACTTTCTTACTCATATACTTTATTCTCTACTTATTTTTGGAGATTTTAATTTCCTCCAAAACATTTATTTATTTCTATCAACACTATAATTTGTCTAATTACAACTATAGTGTTTCTTTACATTCTTACTTACAGAACTCATAGAAAACCCTAGATTAAACTAGGTCACACCGCTAAAATTCTCTGGTCGTCACACTTTATGCATGACAGAAGCATCGTGTACTATATGCACTCTACTGAAAAAGAAAGCATAGCAAACTATAACTAATGCATGGTCCGGTTATGTTCATTTATGCTTCAAACTTCTCTTTTTCTTTTCTTGTCTATTTAGGGCCCATGTGTCAGTACCGTGTGCACGCAGACCAACGGTAACGCCCGAGGTCAACTAATGCCGAAGAGCCATCAACTGATGCTCAACTTTTGGCCTTAACTTTCTTTAACTGGAAACCCCTTCGACTGAAGGAGCCGGTACGACACACCTATTTATTTCCATCTTGTTTAACTGTTCTAGCCATACGCTTCTCTAAGCTGTCCCCAATCCTACACGGTAGGGATCTATGGCTTCTATCTTGTTCTTTCATCAATCTACTCGATTGTGAAACTATATGCTCTTATGTATGCTGTGCAGCATCGTGTGCAAGATACATACTTAAAGTACTAGAAAAGCATCATTTTAAATTCATTTTATCCATACTGTAGGCGGAGTTGTACTTACCTGTCAGCAGACAATTTATACTCTCGCCTTCGTCACAATACAGGTACCTCCCTGTAATCATAATGCATTACATTAACATTCACTCTTAGGTCACCGTGGTCATTAGTGACTAATAAAAATTCTCGTTATGTGGTACCGATCCTTATCGGTACTAATTGCCCTCTTCTTAAGAATTTGATTTTCTAATCATTGTTAATTAATTTATTTACCCAATAAATTAATTAACATCGCTCTTAGGTCACTCTATCATTAGGAACTAATAAATTTATGGTTGTGTGGTACCGATGCCTATCGGTACCCAACTGCTCTACTTTGGGAAATTTAATATCTAATTTTTAATCGTGCTTGATTAATTTGTCTACTTGACAAATTAATCACTGTCTCTCACTATCCCATTCCGACTTGGTCCTTGATTGGCTAACCGACCAGTCAACTGACTGAATACCTCTCGTATGACCATTTAGCCTGTCGGGTTACCGTTATCGATGTAATCGCCCCAAATTTTATACTTAGATCACACCCGTCCCTCGGGTGGCACTATTCTGATCAAGGGGTCGTTTTCTTACATTTCGAGATTTCTAATTGGGCGATTCACTAATCCTGTAAACGTCCGTCCTTCTTTCCTGGACTTAGGTCATTGAGGGGGCTCGGGTTCCCATCCCGATCACATTTTCACCCCTCGTTTCCTAAAATACCCCTTTGTGCCGTTTTAGAAATTTTGGCAGCATTTCCGCTTAATTTTTGGGTTTCCGACATTTAGGAAACGCCTCAAAACCATCTAACCTATTCTAACCTGCCACGTACTAAACCAGAGGCCTAATTTTTTACGTAAAAGCTTCGCTTTTTACGTAAAAATATTCACATTTCCTCACATTCTCTTTTTCGAAATTTCATCCCTTTTTTTTTACAATTCCTCAAGTCAGTAAACCATAATTCATACATAATTATTTCTAATAATAAATTGAGGAATCAAGGGATCAAAACCACTACCAAAATCGTTCCCGTCGGCGGTCGGGTGAACCGTTCGATCTCGATCGCACAATCTTTGAATCATCGTCCTTCACTTTTGAAACTCCGGTTTGCAAATCCAATGCTGCGGATGTGTCCGGAACATCGAAAATAGGCCAATGGGCCATTCTTCAATTTTCAGTCTCCGGGTCGCCGTTGACCGGTGTTGACCACGGCGGCGATGGGAGTGGCGACCACCATCTTGAAGAGCTCGACGAGAGGAACCCATTGGTGGTGTCAATTTCACCAATCAAGGCTCCTATCACCGGAAATCGACCCTCGAAAAGTCGACGACGGCGGCGGTGTTGGATCTTCATTTTCCGGCATTGTTGCCCAAAATTGATTTGGGGCTTTTGATCTACGTGTTGTTATGAGCATTTTGATACCGACCTTGCAACTCAACTCCGCCGGAACAGCGAGATTCGACGGCGGTGATGGCGACGGCGACGGTGAACCTTGGGCAGCGCGATCCGGCGACTGTTGACGTGAAATGAAGCTTGGGTTTTGTTCTACTCTTCACCACGAATCCATTGGGACCGGAATCATGGCATTTGGAGGTCGGACGGCGAAGATACGGCGGTTTGAAAAATTCGGCCACCGGCGGCTTTGGGCGGCGCGTGCGGCGTGCTCCGGCGTCGGTTCGGTCAACTCGGCCCACCGTTGGAATCAGCTTGTCGAGAGCTTTCCAATGGTGCCGGCGGTGTCGAAAACGGAGGCCGGATTCGATGGTCGGTCACTGTTCATCCTCGTGTGGTGTTGGGGGAGGAAATGGGATTTGGAAAAATTATGGGGGCTATTTTTCAATAGTCCCAAAAATTTCATCCTTTTATACTAATTTTTTGAAAAATTTTAAGATAGGCTATACTGACTAATTTGGGCGTGCTGAACCCAAATATATCAGTTTTATCTTCATCTGAGGTCGTCTCGACTAGTTTCCCGGTACTGTATGGTTCCCGGTCAAAAATTACTTTTTGTGCTCAAATGACTAATTTGAGCATTCTGAATCCAAATATATCAGTTTTATATCAAGAAAAGGTCATCTTGACCAATTTCTTGATACTGTGGTTAGGCCTACACTGTGTTGACACTGTGCACGCATAACGAGACGTTTTTGCACGAAATTTCAAACACAGTCTCTCCTGACTAATTTGGACGTGCTGATTTCAAATTTATCAGTTTTACATCCACCTGAGGTCTTCTGGACCAGTTTTCGGGATCTGCATGACCCCGTCTCGAAAAACGTGTCAGGTACCCGATTGACTAATTTGGGCGTCCTGAATCTAAATATATCAGTTTCGGGGCGAGAAAAGGTTGTCTTGACCCTCATCCCGATACTGCGTATCTTTTAAACAAAATCTACATTTTGTGCTCAATTGACCAGATTGAGTCTGCTGACTATTAATATATCAGTTTTATGCCAGATTAAGGCCGTCTTGGCCACTAACCTGACACTGCGTTTCTCACTATTCACTAATCACCATTCACTATTCTCTATCTGACTGACTAATCTGAGCGTTCTGACTTTGATTTTGTCAGTCTATGGGCGAGAAGAGGTCATCTAGACCACTTTTCTCGATACTGTACATCTATTAGGGCAATTATCACTGCTGCGCTCAGATGACCAGTCTGAGCGTACTGATAACTAGCTTATCAGTTCTGTATCATGAAATGGTCGTCTAGACCGGTTTCTTGATATTGCGTGTCTCAACGCATACTCACATAATAGGGTGGACCGATTTCACTGTCGATTACCCTTTCAATGCATGAATAGTAATTAAACGTTACTATTCCTGTTTAATTCATTCAACTGAAAAGCACACTGTGCTTATTAACTTAATTACATCATTACATAGTAATTAAGTTTCATAATTCATGAGAGTCATTACAGTGGCTCTCGGCTCATTACACAGCCTTCTACACGGACTCTTACACGTGCGTGTGCAATGCAACACGGGCGTGTACATTTCAAACACAGACATGTACTAGTTGAGACTACTCAACACGACCATGTCTTTGAAATACATTCATCTATCTGAGCGGTACACAGCCTCTTACACGATCGTGTACTTGACCGTGTTACACTACACGACTATGTACACTCACACGGCTATTAATAAATACACAGTCCGAATGGCACACGGTCACTCACACGGCTGTGTATCTGACCGTGTTACTTAAATTGTACTAAAAGACATTAAATTATGTCCATTTTATTCCTTAATGACTTATTACATGGTAAGTAGGTGTCATGAAAATGGCGGTCATTACACATATAGCACTAACAGACATGAATTCCATATAACACTTAAACATAAACCTAACATAACATGTCAGTTCATGTTACAAACAAATCACATATTTGAACTTACCACATATCATACTTAGACATAATAGTCTATTCATATTACAGTCAATTAAATATTCGAACTTACTACATAGAACACATAACACCTAACATGACCAGTTCATTTATGTTACAGTCAATTAAATGTTTGAACTTACTAATACTTGCTAGCATCTCTTTTCTTACTTCCTTAGTCTGCAGACGTCTCTTTATATCGTCTGGCGCGGATCCCTATAACCGAAATAATAACGGTTATTTTCTATGCTTCTTGCATGTATAAAACTTAATAAAACGTAAAAATTCTACGTTTCATTTCTCGATCATAAATTTAAGGATCTAATATCCCATTTTTAACTTTTCTGCAAACTTTTAGTAAAATTACTATTTTACCCTGAACTTTTGGCAAAATTACCATTTTGCCCCTAATGGGATTTTTCTCATTATAACCGTACTTTTCTTTGATTCACAACTTAGCTTTGGCCCCTAAAATCTTAATTAAGCCATTCTAAGTCCATTAGGATCCTTTTCTATCATTCTTGAAATTTTCCAGTCAAAATTACCGTTTTACCCCTAATGGGTCTTTGAGTCATATCATTCTCATTTTATTGCTTAAACTGGATCTTCTAAGCTCAAAAATCATCAAATAATTTTTCTTGAGCTTTACTAAATTTTTTTACGACCTTATTTACCATAATTTCTTGGTTTACTATTTACCGACCCTCGAGTGGTACTATTCTGACTCTCGAGCGTTAATGCTCTTTCTCGGGTCTAGGTCACCGAAAGGGCTCGGGTTTCCATCCCGACCACGTTTTTACCCTTCGGTTCTTAAAATACTCTTCTGTGCCGTTTTCAAAATTTCGACAGCATTTCCGCTTAATTTTTGGGTTCTCGGCGTTTAGGAAACGCCTCGAAACCATCTAACCTAGTTCTATTCTACCACGTACTATACCAGAGCCTATATTTTTATGTAAAAACTCAACTTTTTACGTAAAATTTTTACATTTTTTTTCACTTTTTCTCATTTGACTATTTTTCATACACATAGTCCATTTTTCTTACAATTTCACATTCCAGAATACTTAATTCATGTATACTTATTCTAAAACATAAATTTCAGGAATGGAGGGACCGAAGTCACTACCGGAATCGTTCCACTGGCGATCGAACGAACGGCTCGGTTTCACGCGGATAAATTTTAATTCTCCGTTCTTTGCCTTTGAGACTCCATCTTGCAATTCTGATATCGCGGATGTGTCCGGAACGTCGAAAATAGGCCAACGGGCCATTCTTAAATTTTTGGTGTGGCGGCCCGCCCCTCGTAGAGATCATACAATACTATTACAGTTGAGCTTTATCGCTAACTACGATAGATTGTACTCTCATGGGTCGCCGGCTTATCTCTCTCTTTTTTTAAATCATGACGTTTTCGGGAAATTTTTTTTTTCTCTTTAAACATCATGTAAAACATTTCCCACTATTTACTTTGTTGGCAAGTACAAAGTAATTTACATATTACAGCACTTTCGTAAAATATATAATATTACAAAAGACTGTTTCTTTCTTTTTTTTCTTCCCTTTTTATCGCTCAGCGGAAAGACTCTGGCAGGACCATATCCCTCGCCTAGTTATCCGATTTGACACGCGCCATCCCGTCCGCATCCAGTCAAACAAGCTACTGAGCTGGTCGCTTACCTGTAACATTAGCAAAAATGGTGAGCTACAGGCTCAGTAAGTTCAAACATGCAAGAAATAAAATTTCTATGAATAGTAGTATTCATCATGAATAGTACCTTTGACACTATTCATATGTGAATAGTAACTTTGACCACTATTCATACGTGAATAGTAAGGTTGACCACAACACAGTGTCACAACAGTACATCTACCGCGATGTTAGTACTCTCACTAAACTGTTTTATGCTCAATTATGGCATAGTTTCAGTTTTAGGAAATTATCTTTGCTTATGTTCTGGTTTTGAGCTCAGGTTGGCAGTACCATTTAAGTGCGCATGACTGGGAGCGGTACATTAGTGCTGACCTCCACAGCCTTAATCTCATAGCCCCGAAGGCAAAATTTTATATGACTGGGAGCGGTACATCAGTGCTAACCTCCACAGCCTTATCCTCATAGCCCCGAAGGCAAAATAGTACCTCCCTGTACGGAAGGCTGGTACGCCAGAAAGTGGGTTCATTACCGACTTTTTAAATTCTAACCCGGTGACTTCACATTGTCCCGTGGTTAGGAATGGTTCACATTTTAATTTTAGGGGAGTGAGTTTCATTGGCAGTTGGTATTATAAACTAGACCAATCTCAGACCTTGCTCTAGTGCCCGAAGCACAATTAACCATGTGTCCCATTCTTATAGTGCCCGTAGCACAATACGTCTCTCTCTCTATTCTATAATAGTGCCCGTAGCACATATGTACCTAACTTATAGTTAGTACATCAAAGTTAGCAACAATAATGCTATATGTTGCAGACAGGTAAATTTCTGAACTTACCTTATCAGTCTCTTCTCTTTTTCTCTCGTGGATCTTTGATCGCCCTCCTCGTAGGTCAATTTTCGGATCCTACAGACAAAACTTTGTCTGTTAATTTCATTTCCATTTATAGCTTTTATTTTTCATTTAAAAGCTTAAATAAAACCTATTTATAACTTTTTAGGCTTTATTTATCATTTTCTCCATTTTTCTCAACTTTTGTAAAATTACAGTTTTGCCCCTGTATTTTGGCAAAATTACGATTTCGCCCCTATACTTTAGCAAAATTACAATTTTGCCCCTGACGGAAATTTTCCCGATCCAGACTGCATTTTTGGCTCTCAGGAACTTTTCTGACTCTTTTCTAATCATTATCGGGTTCGTTTTTATTTTATCTCCATTTTTCACTTTCCCCACCCTCGGGAAGCACTATTCCGACCCTTACGTCGGTTTAGCGATTTTCTATCGTTTCGGAGCCTCAAATGGACGTTTCACTAGTATTTAAAACGTTCATCTAGACATTCCCGACCTAGGTCTCCGAGGCTCGGGTTTTCCGTCCCCGACTCGGACCTTTATTTTATTTCCAAAAACGCCCCCCCCTCGGGGTCGGTTTTTCAATTTCACTCGCGTTTTAAATTTTTAAGGGGACGGGTTACTATTCATGAACCACCCCTTAGGTTTTTCCTCATTCAATTTTCCGTTAGGGACTCGGGTTTCCGTCCCGACCCTAACTTTTATTTTTAATTTCCATTTTACCCCGAATGCCGTTTTCGAAATTTCGGCAGCATTTCGGCGTAATTTTAAGGCTTCCGGCGTTAGGTACGCCTCGAACCGTATGTACCTGCCACGTACTATACCACAAGCCTATTTTATGTAAAAGTTTTCCAAACTTTTACATAAAAGCTCACAAAATTCCAATTTCACATTATCACCCACATTACAAAATATTTTTCACAATTTTGCCCTTAATTTGGTTTCGGTTTTCACAATCAAACCGAACCAATTTTGTCAAACTTTTCACCACACTTTAGGCCATTCAAATGTCATTTTTTTTCAACACATTTTCAAGCCCATTTTCTTGGCATTTTCAACAAATTTCTTAGGGTTATAACCCACGGCCTTATGAATGGAAATCATACTCAACATTTTTGTTTCATGCTTTCAATTATAAATTCATCATTTGCATATTAAATTGCATGATTTCAATCAACCAAATATCACATAAACCATGTAAAATTTTTCTTCCAAACCTTTAACAAACCCCACGGCCACCTTATATAATTCACACCAAAAATTTTTTCAAACTTTTCACAATGAAATTCATGCTTTATTCTTCACCAATTTTAAGCTTGGAAGCAAGTTAGCAATTAAACCACAACTTTTTCTCATTGGTTACTTAAGGTAACCCACGGATTTTCCCTTGAAAAACCAACAAAATTTCGGTTTTTCTTTAAACAATTTGCATGGTTTTCTTCCTTATTACATCCTTAACATAACCCAACATCAAATCCATGAAAAACAACCAAAAATTTTCCATCTTTTTCTCACTATTCACCCACGGATTTCATGAAGAAAAACCATGAAAAAATCAAGTGCAAGGGAAGTTACCTTGGTCTAATGCTTCCTTTGTCTTCAAGGAGTGTTTTGACACACTTTTTGTGAAGAAATTTTGAAGAAATCTCTTGGTTCTCCTTGGGTGGCTCACGTAGACACCATGGAAATAACTTAGAAAAATTTTGTTATGGTTTTTGGCTTGAAATTTGGTTTCGGCCTTTTGTTCCTAAAGTGGCCGACTTATACATGAAAGAAAGCCAATTAATTTGGCTCTAAACCAATGAGAATTAACCACCTTTCATCACCATTTCTTTCCACATTTTTTCAAAAATTAAAAAGGGTGAATTTTGGCCAAATCTTGGCCTTTAGATCAAAAAGTGGATGAATCATGGCCATTAATGCCACCAACCACCCTATTTCTTTCATTTATAATTTTGATTTATGATGTCATAAATACTAAAGTGAAAGTTGACTTTGACTTTCACTATTCACATTAATTCGACTACTTTTTGACCGATACCGGTTCGAGCCGAAATTTTCCCGAAATCGTCCCGGCATGTTCCTGAGGTCTCCTGTGCAGTCGGATCAATTTAAATTGCTTCCGTTTGATCAAAATTAATCCCGGAAGTTTTCCGTCTTTTATTGCCCCGGTTAGGGTTTTCAATGCCGGTTTTGGCACCGTTTCACCCGTTTCAACTCAGTGAATTTTTCCAACACTGAATTCTTACTCGTCAGTATTGTTAGAACATTTTCATATATTCTAAACAATATAAATACATTTATTTCACTCTTTAAATAGTACAAATTGTTATATACATACAATTGTACATTTTCATCCGAGAATTGCCTGAATTTCTCGGTTGTCACATTTGGTCTCCGATCGCCGTTGACCGGCGTTGACCACCGTTGACCGGCATTGACTCGCCATTGACCGGCGGTTGACGGCGGCGACGGTGGCAAATGAGTAGCCCATCTTGAAAAACTCGACAAGAGGAATCCATTGGTGGCCTTAATTTCATATTTGGAGGCCCCTATCGCCGAAAAATTCCCTCGAAAACCACGGTCATGGCGGCGACGGTGGAACTCCGCCGTGCCGGACTTTTTTCCCAAAATTGGTTGAGGGGTTTTGCTCCCCTCAGCCCTGCGGTCATTTCTGCACCAACGGCGTACTTCGACTCGGCTGAAATCGGGCGTTTCGACGGTGGCTCCACGGCGGCGTTTCATCGACTTTTTCGAAGCTTGGGCGGCGCGATTCTACCGGTGTTGAGGCAATCGGTGGCATGGGTTTTGCTCCTCTCTTCACCACGAAACTTTAGGGACCAGTTTCGTGGCAAACGATGGCCGGACGGCGGAGATATCGACGATCAGATTTCTCAGCTCCGGCGGCATTCGAGCGGCGCGTGCGGCGGCGTGCGGCGGTCGTTCCGTCGAGTCGACCCACCGTTGGACTCAGCTCGGTGAGAGCTTTCCGATGACACCGACGGTGTCGAAAACGGACGCCGTTTCTGATGGTCGGTTACTGTTCATTTTCGGGTAAGGGGAGGAAAGAGAAAATGAGAGAAAGTTATGGGCTTATTTTTGAAATTTCTGATTTTTCGCCCTTTATATACTTTTTCGCCCAAAATTTCAATATGGACTATCCTGACTAATTTGGGCATCCTGAATCCAAATATATCAGTTTTATTTTCATTTGAGGTCAACTTGACCAGTTTCCGGTACTGTGAATTCTCGGTCAAAAATTACCTTTGTGCTCAATTAGCTAATTTGAGCATAGAAATAGGCTATACTGACTAATTTGGACGTGCTAAATCCAAATTTGTCAGTTTCAACTTCATTCGAAGTCATCTCGACCAGTTTTCAGGATCTGTGTGACCCCGTCTCGAAAAACGTGTCAGGTGCCTGATTGACTAATTTGGGCATCCTGAGTCTAAATATATCAGTTTCGGGCCAAGAAAATGTCTTCTTGACCCTTATCTCGATACTGCGTACCTCCTAACAAAATCTACATTTTGTTCTCAAATGACTAATTTTGAGCATTCTGATTCTAAATATATCAGTTTCATATCAAGAAAATGTCATTTTTACCAATTTCTTGATACTGCATATTTCCTGATCATCACAGTTTTGGGTAGTAGCCTTGTGGCTTGTTTGGTGTGGTAGCCTACCGAGTTACACACACCATTTCTCTTTGAGAAAAGTGTACGTTGACTTAAAAGTTCGTAGGAAAAATTCTTTATTTTTGGAACCGTCCCCTTATCACCCTGTTGGAAGGTGGGGGACGTTTTTATAAAAACCATGTTTGTATTTTTAAAGTGTTAAAACACATTTTATTTTGAAGAGTATAAATTATATTTTAAAGGTGGTTTTTTTTTTTAACTATTTTTGAAAACCATTTTGAAACTTGACCGAAACAACTTTGTTTACGATTTTGGCAAACATGAAAGTTTTCATCCTTGACAAGATGAATAAATCTTGTGTTCACCTTGGAGCCTAAATGTAGGATAATAAATCGGTAAAAACGTATCAGAGTGGCGTAGCGGAACAATAAAAATTTTTAGATCGTTAAATATCTCATGATGCCATATACAATAAACCAACAACAATTAAAACTCATACCTCAAGGACGCCAATCTTGCAGGAGGAGAATGATCGGAGGCTTCAACCAACTAGCCTTCTCTACTATTCTCCAATTCCCGAATGGCTGAGTGTGTGGGCACTCTGAACCTCGATCGGTATGCTAGCACTGCTAGTCTTCTTCCGACCACCCAGATCTCTAAAGAACTTTATTGTCACGATGAGCTATGCAACAATAAGCCTGCTCACCTGAGAGTCTGTGGTCTGAGAGAACTGGAGTGGCAGGACCTCTATTTATAGACCTGCATGAGGTGATTCTCTGAATTTGAATTGGACTAGGAAAAGATATTCTCCCTTATCCATAACCATAAAAATCCAAATTTTTCATGGGAAAATCCCAACAATAAAATTCGGGTTTTTAAGGATAAAAACAATACAAATCTAAACAAGATTTTAACTAGAATTTTATCTCCCTTTTTCAAACAAAAAATCCGAAATTTCCTAGGAGATTTTTCTCCAAATATTCGGTCACATTTAGGATAAGGGAGAATCAAAATTCCACTAGGATTTTCAAGCTTGAATCTTATCTCAACCTTATCCAAAATAACCGAATTTTCCTAGGAGATTTCCTCCATAATTTCGGTCACTTTTCAGGGAAGGAGAGAATCCAAATTCAACTAGGATTGAAACTTGAATTTTCCCTTGAACCTTATCCACAAATACCGAAATTCCATTGAGGATTATCCTCAAAAATTTCGTCCACTTTTGTTAGGATTTAGATTCAAAATTCAAGTAGGATTCTAACATGATTATCCTCTCCAAATCCAACTTAAATTCGAATTTCAAACCTTGTGGATTTTCCACAACAAATTCGAATCCCACTTGGACTGTGATTCAAAATTTGAATCTCGAATTTCAAATTCAAATTTCAAATTTCAGATTTCAAATTTAAATTTCAAATTCAAATTTCAAATTCGAATTTCAAATTCAAATTTCAAATTCAAATTTCAAATTCAAAATTCAAATTTCAAATTTCAAAATTCAAATTTCAAAATCCACAAAACGGTTGTGTTTCAAATTCTTGTTCTCATGGATAATTTTCTACAACTCCAATCCAATCTCAAATAAAATCATGGCAACTTTATTTGGAGTTCGAATAATTATGTACTCTATTATCCAAAACAAAATCTGAATCCAACCGGAGAGAATCTTGTCTACCATCCTAATCCTGTGTCATCACCATCCATGCATAATAAACTAGCCAATAGCATACACAAATCAATTTGCCAAACGTTAAAGAATTATGTGGAGCTAGTAGAGGGACTGAGTAGACATATATAATCGGGCTCCCGCAAATCCATATGATCATCATTCTTTACCTAACAACTCAATCATATGATCATTAGTTTCAGAGTCACACCACTATAAACCTGAAACTGAACTCCCAATTATATACCGTATTACGTAAGCCTGTGACGAGCTACTATCCAATGACCTTGTCATGTATGCAAAACCCTCATATGATATCCATGATCAGCCTTAGGTCAAAGTCCGTTTAATCCTACTGATCAGGCTATCTTAAAGTTCCATTATACTACCGAATTAAGAAAATGATTATTCACCATGTGTGAATAAGAAGTCATCCGCCCAGCAGACGACCCAAGGCCTTGTCCATTTTCACATTCAGTATAATGCCTTTAAGAGGATACCTTTAACTCCTTAGAGCTATGATTCTGATATCTGCAAACAAACCCTTCATCGTATACAAGTCATGCACCCAACGAACCGGTCTATAAGCTTACTACCTTTGAGACGCTTTAGCCATTGGAACATCAAAGTACACAAGTCATATACATGAAGTAGTTCATTTACTCAGGATTAAGGTTATTGCATAATGAACGTCAAAAGCAGATTGATCCACTCATAGCGGACTACGTAGATCAATCACGCTTTAGTCCCGGTCTAATATGTCACCTCCAAGCAACATATCTATGTCTCTACTTGGGAGTCCAGCTCCAGACAGTCAAGAAAAACCGTCCCCTCCAAGGCTTTAGGCAACATAATAGTCTTAACATGAGTTAGATGCTCGGTCTAACCCCATAGACTACAGACCGTAGTTTAGACCGCTAACTTTATAACATTGTCTTCTCGCATACAAAAGTCCATTGCATGCAATGTTCTAATAGTTTTAACACAAGCAGTCAGTGAGCCATATTTGCTTACATTTACTTTAACATGTCAATAAGACGAGGACAGATAGCAATGTAATAAATAACCTCTATGTATAATTTTATTATCCAGCTCAAAATGAATACATCAAAATGTCTCTAATACTTAGGGCATTTCCTAACAATCTCCTACTTGCCCTAAGCCAGTAGATGTGCCGTGTTACGCATCCCCATCGCCTCTACATGCCTCTCAAAGCTTCTAGCCACCAAAGTCTTAGTAAAGGGATCAGCGATGTTGTCCTCGGATGCGATCTTACATACATCCACTTGTCCTGTCTCCACATGCCCTTTAATAATGTGATATCTCCGATCGATGTGCTTGGTCCTCTTGTGGTGCCGAGATTCTCTTGTGTTGGCAATAGCCCCTGTATTATCACAGTAAAGTGTGATAGGCTTGTCAACACCCGGAATGACCTCAAGGTCTCTAAAGAACTTGCGGAGCCAAACCGCTTCTTTAGATGCCTCAGCCGCAGCCACATACTCAGCCTCTATAGTAGAGTCAGCTGTGCAGCCCTGCTTCACGCTCCTCCACACAATGGCGCCTCCTTCGAGTAAAAACACTGATCCAGATGTCGATTTCCTCGAATCCTTACAAGTCTGGAAGTCTGAGTCCATGTATCCTACGGGTGTTAGGTCCCCTCCAGAATACACCAGCATATAATCCCTCGTTCTCTTAAGATACTTGAGTATATGCTTTACAGCTTGCCAGTGCTTGGTTCCAAGATTTGCTTGATATCGACTCACCATACCTACTGCAAAACATATGTCTGGGCGAGTGCAAAGCATAGCGTACATAAGGCTACCCACAGCGGATGCATAAGGGACCTTACTCATACGCTCTCTTTCTTCCGATGTCTTGGGACAATCATCCAATGAAAGAGTTAGACCGGCAATAGAAGTTTGTGAGACTTTCTTTGCCTCTTGCATTGCATATTTGTCAATTATTTTATTCATGTATGAAGCTTGGGATAACGCTATCATTTTGTTCTTTCGATCTCTGAAGAGACGAATGCCTAGAACGTAATTAGCTTCTCCCAAGTCCTTCATGTCAAACTGTTGGTGTAACCAAAGCTTGACCGATGATAAGTTCCCTACATCATTCCCAATGAGTAGTATATCATCGACATAGAGTATCAGAAATACCACTTTTCCATACTTAATACGTTTATAAACACAAGGTTCATCAACGTTCTGCTCAAAACCAAATGTCTTAATCGCTTGATCAAACCTCTGGTTCCATGAGCGGGATGCTTGCTTTAATTCATAAATGGATCTAAGCAACTTGCAGACTTTTCTTTCTTGGCCTTTTGCTACGAACCCTTCGGGTTGTATCATATAGATACACTCTTCAAGATGGCCATTCAAGAATGCCGTCTTAACATCCATTTGCCAGATCTCGTAATCGAGAGCCGCAGCAATGGACAGAAGAATACGGATAGACTTCAGTATAGCAACAGGCGAAAAGGTTTCATCGTAATCGATTCCAGCCTTTTGCGTGTATCCCTTTGCAACCAGTCTAGCTTTTAAAGTTTCCACTCTCCCTTCCGCATCCTTCTTTCTTTTGTAGACCCATTTGCATCCAATGGGTTTTATCCCATCCGGCAAATCTACAAGTTCCCAAACAGAGTTGGATTTCATAGAATCCATCTCATTGTTCATAGCCTGTTTCCAAGATTTAGAATCAACATCATTTACAGCTTCATCATAAGTGACCGGATCATCCTCATGCTCATGAGCCTCGGCCTGGTATACCTCAGCATCATACATGAAGAAATTAGGTTTCTTAGAAACCCTCCCACTACGACGAGGCACCCTAAATTGTTGATCGTCTGCAGGTCTTTCACTGGAACTCGACTTGTGTCCAAGACCGAAATCTGTGGAGCAGTTCTTTCACCCGATAACTCCTCTAGCACCAATTTGCTTCGAGGCTTAAAGTCATTCATGTTACTTTCCTCCAAGAATGTCGCATGGGTTGAGACAATGACTTTTTGTTCCTTCGGGTTATAGAATAGACCTCCTTTAGTTCCTTTTGGATACCCTACAAACACGCACAATTCTGATCTTGGTTCCAACTTTTTCGCATCCCCATCCAGTACATGTGCCGGGCAGCCCCATATTCTCATATGTCCAAGGGAGGGCTTCCTGCCACGCCACAATTCATACGGAGTTCTGGGAATTGATTTGCTCGGAACCTGGTTCAGAATATAGCACGCCGTTTGTAAAGCATATCCCCAAAATGATAATGGCAGCGTTGAATAACTCATCATGGACCGTACCATATCCAATAAGGTCCTGTTTCTTCTTTCGGCTATACCATTCTGTTGTGGAGTACCAGGTGCAGTCAATTAGGATAATATCCCGTTCTCTACAAGATGTCCTAGAAATTCATCAGAGAGGTATTCGCCACCTCGATCAGATCGAAGTGTCTTTATGGATTTATCTAATTGCTTTTCCACTTCCGCACGATACTCTTTGAACTTGTCAAAGGTTTCGCTCTTGCGGTGCATCAGATACATATATCCATACCTCGAGTAATCATCTATAAAAGAGACATAATACTCGAACCCTCCTCGTGCTGTGAATTTCATGGGGCCACATACGTCAGTGTGCACAATTTCTAAGAGCTCCTGAGCCCTTGTACCCTTAGCTCCAAAAGACCTCTTAGTCATTTTACCCTCTAGACAAGACTCACATTGGGGAAGTCGTACCTCCTCTAGAGATTCCAGAGGATCGTCTTTCACCAATCTTTGAATCCTATCTTGATTAATATGACCAAGTCTTAAATGCCAAAGATACGCCTTGTTAGAATGAGAAACTTTCAACCTTTTAGAGTTATCAATTAATTCAGTGTCAAGCAGTGAGTACATCTTTGGTTTGATCAAATATAGGTTTCCATCCATCCATCCAAAACAGATAAAAGACTTATTTCTACGAATATCAACTCTTTTACTAAAAGAAACTGAATAAGAATCCTTTATTAAACAAGCTACGGATATAAGGTTTCTCCTAAAATTAGGAACATAAAAACAGTCTTTTAATAAAATAAACCTAAATTGATCAAAATAAAGGTAAACATCTCCCACTGCCTCAGCCACCACAAAGCTACCATCTCCAGTCCACAACGAGAGGCTCCTATCATGTAGACTTCTCGTTTCCACGAACCTTTGCATAGAAACACAAACATGATTAGTGGCGCCTGAATCAATGACCCAAGTGTCTTTCGATTCTTCCACCAAACACGCTTCCAAGTAATGAAGTTCCTTACCTTCCTTGCCCTTGGCGGCTAGGAATTCCTGGTAAGCCTTCTTGAAGTGACCTACCTTCCCACAATGGAAGCATTTGGACTTTTTAGGGTCCTTTGGCTTCTTGTTCTTGTTCTTGTTCTTCTCGTCCGAGACAGGAGGATTAGAAGAACTAGAAGCCACTTGCTTCTTATTTGGCCTCTTCCTCTTCCGTGAGGGATTGGAAGATTCTGCCAAATTGGCCTCACCTTTAGGTCGGACCACATCCTCATCCCTGATCATCCGCTGATAAGCCTATAGTTGCTTCATGAGCTCGGTTAGTCCTAACTCCTTTGTCGCCAGATTGTATGCGGCCTTAAACCCCACAAAATCTTTAGACAAAGTCTCGAACACCATATCGATCTGGGTGTTGCAGTCCAACTCAGCACCATTCTCAGCAGCCTCAGCGAAGAATCCCATTAGAGTGATCATATGGTCCTTCACCGGAGTACCCGCCTTTTGCTTAGAGTTCATAATGCTGGTGATAGCGGACTGTAGAGCCAATTTTTCTTGGCCTCCAAACATGTCCTCCAAATTTTCCATGATCTCCCCAACAACTTGATAAGTCTCATGCTGCTTTTGTAAAGCACTCGTCATGCTAGCAAGGATGTAGCATCGAGCTATCTCATTGGATTCTCTCCAACGATTATAGGCAACTGGGACCTCCTCAAGTGGTGTGTCAGGTTTGGGCCCAGGTGGGCATGGTTCGTCCAGTACGAACTTGTGTCTCTCGCAGCTGAGAACTATTAATAGATTTCTTTTCCAATCTTTATAATTATCACCATTCAGCTTATTTTCAGTAAGTATTGAAATGAGGGGTGTCGGTGATATTTTGAACTGAAATAAAATTATACTAGACATCATTACAAAGCCCAAGCAAATATACAGATAATTTAGCAAATAAAACATACAAGTATGTTCCTCCATGAAACTTGAAAAAACATGTAGCATTGCAACGGTAATTCTCAGCACCTATTGCTCCAAGCCACCAAGGGGTGGTCATGAAAACAAATAGCCGGAACATGGACCCCGTCCAATTAATATATGTTGCCTTAAATCCTCCAAGGTTAAGACATATATTAATAACCGCTTATTTGGCCACCAGTTTAGTTAACAGAGCTTCTAGGGAAGGTTAATTACTAAACGAGTCTTGAGTGTATAACCATTGTTTACGTAGCCCGATCCACGTTCTACCAAGCCACCGAGGGGTGGTCATGAATAGGATCGTACCCAAACACGTTTTCCACTTAGGAGATCCAATCTAGTATACCGGCGGCGGTAAACACCTATCGAGGGGTGTGGTCAGGGCAGAACTGACACGAGGCGTTACCATGCTTTCACATATGGATCAACAATGAAGGCCGTGGGTTTTGTTTGAAACCCTCTCCCACTCAATATTTTGAAAAACATGCAAGTTTTGACAAATTATGTATGATCAATATAGCATGAGCGACACTCACCTATCCTATATGACATGTTATCAAATATGCATACAAAACATCCATCAATACATATTTATACATCCATGACATATCACAGAAAAAATAATTGACAGAATAACCAAGCTATGGTTCCATCCTAGAACAAAGAAAATAAAGATTACAAATTCCATCCAAAGCATTCTTTGGGTCTTGAATTCTGTTCCATCTTCTTGTATCCATCTTTATGTAGCCTCTCCATTTATTTCTCATCCCAAGAATTATTTAAAATTTAAATCTCCAAAAATTTAAATTTCAAATTCAAATTCCAAATTCGAATTTCAAATTTAAATTTCAAATTCAAATTTTAAACAATTTTAAACATCATGTGTAATAATATGTAATTTCAAAAATTTCAAATTTTCAATTACATATTTTTAAACATGATTTAAAATTAAATTTCTAATTTAAAAATCAAAATTTTTCGATTTTTAGACCGTCGTACCGCCGCCTCCGAAGGCGGCAGCCGCCGTGGGCAGCCACCAGCCCCTAAGGGGCTGGCAGCCCACGGCTGCCCCCTATGTGCAGCCTTGCCGGGCTGCAGGCCAAGCCTGCAGCCCCAGGCTGCACACCCAGGTTGGGCGCAGCAGCCGGCAGGCTGCAGGCAACGCCTACAGCCAGAGGCTGCACGCCCAGGCTGCGGCCAGCCTTGGGCAGGCCACGGCCACCCTCGGCTGCAGGCTAAGCCTGCGGCCGTGGGTGGTGTTGGCCTGCACAGGGGCTACCACAGCCCCATCCTGCCCGAGGGCAGGGGCTGCAGCCCCACCAAGGCCCGTCGGCCTATCCTGAGGGGTCGTGTCTCGATTTTCGTGTCATATTCCAATTTACCTATTAGGATCTCCAAAAATTAATTTGAATCCCAATTAAATTGAAATTTTCCACACAATCAAAATTTCAACCTTTAAATCAAATTTAACTTTTGGGAAAAAATAAATTACGGTCTTCAATCTTCAATCTCCTCCAAGAATAATTACATAAAATTTCCTAAACTGTTTCCAGTGTACAAAAATTCTAACTATAAAAATTCTAAGAGACAAAAATTAAAATCCATGGGAAAATTACAGTGTTAATAAACTGCTCCCATGGTTACATAAAAATTCCTAGATACAATTTTTCTAAATTCTAAGGAATCATAAAAGGTATAAACAAGCATGCTTATAATAATTCAAAAAATTAAAATAACCACATACTTTATACATAATCCATGATAACAACATAAAGGAACCCTAGAATGCCACTCTCTAAATATCAAATCCATATATAAATAAAAAGACTAAGTAATTATCTAATTTATGTACATGTCATAGTCATGAGATGGCTCTGATACCAATTGTAGGATAATAAATCGGTAAAAACGTATCAGAGTGGCGTAGCGGAACAATAAAAATTTTTAGATCGTTAAATATCTCATGATGCCACATACAATAAACCAACAACAATTAAAACTCATACCTCAAGGACGCCAATCTTGCAGGAGGAGAATGACCGGAGGCTTCAACCAACTAGCCTTCTCTACTATTCTCCAATTCCTGAATGGCTGAGTGTGTGGGCACTCTGAACCTCGATCGGTATGCTAGCACTGCTAGTCTTCTTCTGACCACCCAGATCTCTAAAGAACTTTATTGTCACGATGAGCTGTGCAACAATAAGCCTGCTCACCTGAGAGTCTGTGGTCTGAGAGAACTGGAGTGGCAGGACCTCTATTTATAGACCTGCATGAGGTAATTCTCTGAATTTGAATTGGACTAGGAAAAGATATTCTCCCTTATCCATAACCATAAAAATCTGAATTTTTCATGGGAAAATCCCAACAATAAAATTCGGTTTTTTAAGGATAAAAACAATCCAAATCTAAACAAAATTTTAACTAGAATTTTATCTCCCTTTTTCAACTAAAAAATCCAAAATTTCCTAGGAGATTTTTCTCCAAATATTCGGCCACATTTAGGATAAGGGAGAATCAAAATTCCAGTAGGATTTTCAAGCTTCAATCTTATCTCAACCTTATCCAAAATAACCGAATTTTCCTAGGAGATTTCCTCCATAATTTCAGCCACTTTTCAGGGAAGGAGAGAATCCAAATTCAACTAGGATTGAAACTTGAATTTTCCCTTGAACCTTATCCACAAAAACTGAAATTCCATTGAGGATTATCCTCAAAAATTTCGTCCACTTTTGTTCAAATTTGATTCAAAATTCAAGTAGGATTCTAACAAGATTATCCTCTCCAAATCCAACTCAAATTCGAATTTCAAACCTTGTGGATTTTCCACAACAAATTCGAATCCCACTTGGACTGTGATTTAAAATTTGAATTTCAAATTTCAAATTCGAATTTCAAATTCAAATTTCAAATTTCAAATTCAAATTTCAAATTCAAATTTCAAATTCAAAATTCAAAATTCAAATTTTAAAATTCAAATTTCAAAATCCACAAAACGGTTGTGTTTCAAATTCTTGTTCCCATGGATAATTTTCTACAACTCCAATCCAATCTCAAATAAAATCATGGCACCTTTATTTGGAGTTCGAATAATTGTGTACTCTATTATCCAAAACAAAATCTGAATCCAACCGGAGAGAATCTTGTCTACCATCCTAATCCTGTGTCATCACCATCCATGCATAATAAACTAGCCAATAGCATACACAAATCAATTTGTCAAACGTTAAGGAATTATGTGGAACTAGTAGAGGGACTGATTGGACATATATAATCGGGCTCCCGCAAATCCATATGATCATCATTCTTTACCGAACAACTCAATCATATGATCACTAGTTTCAGAGTCACACCACTATAAACCTGAAACTGAACTCCCAATTATATACCGTATTACGTAAGCCTGTGACGAGCTACTATCCAATGACCTTGTCATATATGCAAAACCCTCATATGATATCCATGATCAGCCTTAGGTCAAAGTCCATTTAATCCTACTGATCAGGCTATCTTAAAGTTCCATTATACTACCGAGTTAAGAAAATGATTATTCACCATGTGTGAATAAGAAGTCATCCGCCCAGCAGACGACCCAAGGCCTTGTCCATTTTCACATTCAGTATAATGCCTTTAAGAGGATACCCTTAACTCCTCATTAGAGCTATGATTCCGATATCTGTAAACGAACCCTTCATCTTATACAAGTCATGCACCCAACGAACCGGTCTATAAGCCTACTACCTCTGAGATGCTTTAGCCATTGGAACATCAAAGTACACAAGTCATATACATGAAGTAGTTCATTTACTCAAGATTAAGGTTATTGCACAATGAACGTCAAAAGCAGATTGATCCACTCATAGCGGACTAAGTAGATCAATCATGCTTTAGTCCCGGTCTAATATGTCACCACCAAGTAACATATCTATGTCTCTACTTGGGAGTCCAGCTCCAGGCAGTCAAGACAAACCGTCCCCTCCAAGGCTTTAGACAACATAATAGTCTTAACATGAGTTAGATGCTCGGTCTAACCCCATAGACTACAGACCATAGTTTAGACCACTAACTTTAGAACATTGTCTTCTCGCATACAAAAGTCCATTGCATGCAACGTTCTAACAGTTTTAACACAAGCAGTCAGTGAGCCATATTTGCTTACATTTACTTTAACATGTAAATAAGACGAGGACAGATAGCAATGTAATGAATAACCTCTATGTATAATTTTATTATCCAGTTCAAAATGAATACATCAAAATGTCTCTAATACTTAGGGCATTTCGTAACTCTAAATCTAACTCTAACTGCTCTTAATTCCATTAAACCCATGGGCTTGTGCCCAGTTTTTCGAAAAATTCACAGTTTTATGTCTCTATAAAAATAGCTCTGTTTGAGGCCCGAAACGGCCAAATTTTTAAAATACATATAGGTCATTTTCAAGATCTTGACGAGATCTACAACTTTCATGTTGAGCCCGAAGTTCGGTTCGGACTCTAAGGGGTTTGTTTACACTAAAACCCATGCCTATTTTTGGGTTCATATTTTGTTCCCAGTTTCGAACACTGAGTGAAAAACACTCTAAAAGCCAATCTTAGGTTCGTTTTTGGCCAGCCCTATTTGATGGAAAAACGACCGTATCGAAATTTGCTTTAAATACCATGTTTTACCAAATTCCAAATTTGGGACGTACGTGTGGGTTAAAATGGCCCAAATCAGTGGCCTTTCCTAGGGACAAATTTATGTCCAGCCACGTTCCTACTTGTTTGTAACATCACACATACCATAGCCATTCATAAAAATTTGTAAACATAACCATAATCACATGAACTTAAAAATGAAAACTTAAGGGCTCAAAATAAATTATTACAAACCATTTGCATAAATAAATACACATAAATGGCTTTGATCAAAAACTTAAGATCACTAAATCACCAAAAAGAAAAGGTTTCGGTTTTTACCTTGGTGCTTCGAACCAAGCACGTTTTTGAACCAAGGCTTGATGAACCAAGCGGCCGTGGGAAACCAAGGGAAATGAGGTTGGTTTTTGTTAGACATAATACCAAAAATTTCTCTTAAAAATCAACCCAAAACAGAAACTTAAAACTTCAAGGATTTGATTTCGAAAACTTACCCTTGGTGCCGTAGAACGACTTGGATTCGAATCCTCCTAACACAAGCTTGTGAGATTTGGTTTTTGGTAAGCTTTTGGTGTGATTTAAGGCTTGAAAATGTGAGGGTTTGGGGACCTTAGAGTGGTCGGCTGTAGCAAGGAGTGGAGGGAGAAAGTAAAGTGAGTTTTGTGTGCCAAAAGTGAGAAAGTGATCTCCTTAGGTCATGCTTGCCTTTTATAGGCAAAATTGATCAAGTTTACTTAGACTTAATCCTAATTAATTGTCCACCAAATTAGCCAAATCATGGACAAATTGCTGCCCATTTTCAAACCAAAGTGCGCGTGGGCCGCTCATGGGAGGAAGAAAAGAATAAACAATGATTGTTGACCAAGCTTTTAAAATCCCTTGAATTTTTAATTCAAAAGTTGTCATGGCTAGTGTAATTTTTTAATGGCCACCTTTTAGGCTATGTGTGCAGCTGATTGCAGCTGCTTTTGCAGCTAAGGGGCATGAAATTTTAAGGCCAAAATTCATCTGTGTTGGCTTTATAATGCAGGCTAATTTTATACTGCGGTGTTCGGTCCTTTCTCGGCAGTGTTCCAATTTTCACCCGAAAATTGGATTTCTGAATCTGATTTTTGTACTGTAAATTCTTGGTTGTTTTATACTATCTAAGAGCCTATTATCAATCTAATTTACTATTCATATCCTATACTGTGATTGTGTTTACACTGTGTTGTCCTTTTACACGTAAACCGAGGCGTTCCCGGGTGAAATTTCAAACACAGTCTCTCTTGACTAATTTGGATGTGCTGATTCCATTTTTATTAGTTTTACATCCATTGGAGGTCATCTAGACCAATTTTCGGGATCTGTGTGACCCCGTCTTGAAAAACATGTCAGGTGCCCGATTGACTAATTTGGACGTTCTGAGTCCAAATATATCAGTTTCGGAGTGAGTAAATGTCGTTTTGACCCTCATCCTGATACTGCATATCTCTCAAACTAAAATTCCTGTTTTATGCTCAATCAACCGGATTGAGTCTACTAAGCATTCATATATTAGTTTTAGGTCCCCGTCCTGGCCAATAACTTGACACTGCGATTCTCACTATTCATTATTCACTGTCTTTGACTTAACTGACCAGTCTGAGTGCTCTGACTCTGATTTTGTTAGTCTTTAGGTGAGAGGAGGTCATCCAGACCATTTTATCCATACTGTACCCTTGCTAGGGTTTTCTCTCGCTATCGTGCTCATATGTTCGGTACGAGTGTTCTGATGATCTGTTCACCAGTCTTATGTCAAGAAATGGTCATCCGGACCAGTTTCCTGACACTGCGTGTCTCACACATACATGCACATAATAGGGTAGACCAGGTTCACTGTCGATCACCCTTTTCATTGCATGAATAGTATTTAAACCGTACTATATCTGTTTAATCTATTCAACGGGAAGATATACTGTATTTTTTCCAACTTAATTACTCATTACATAGTAATTAGGTATCATGCATTTTGAAGGTCTATGTAATGGCTTTCTTCTCATTACACGGCCTTCAAAACGGCCTCTAACACGGGCGTGCATAAGGCAACATGGGCATTTACACCCCAGACACGGGCGTGTACCAATTGAACTTCTTCAACACGGTCCTGTTTCGAAACACGAGCCTTTACACGTTTATTTACCCAGGTGGTACACGGCCTCTTATACGGCCGTGTTCTTGACCGTGTCTCTATACACAGCTATGTTTAGTTACACGGCTTCTCATGTATTCACAACCCGAGCGGTACATGGCCGTGTACCTGACTGTGTTCTACTACATAGCCATGTATACTTACACGGCTATACATACGTACACAGTCCTATTGGTACACGGCCACTTACACAATCTTGTATAAGACTGTGTACTTTAAAAATTACACTAAAATGCATCAAATCATCCCTCAATTTCTCGTTAAATGAAAATCAAATTACAGGAATGGGGTGGTCCTTTCAATCTACCCCTCTTATAAAATTTTCGTCCTCAAAAATTAGAATAAGTCTGGGAAGTCTCTCTTTATATCCTCTTCCCGTTCCTATGTGGCTTCTTCTATATTGTGGTTCCGCCACAATACTTTTACCAGTAGAATAACCTTATTCCTGAGGACCTTATTTTCCCTAGCTAAAATCTGCACGGATTTCTCCTCGTACGTCAGGTCAGCATGGACTTCAACGGGTTCCTGACTCAGAATGTGGGAACTGTCCAGCATGTACTTCTTTAGCATTGAGACGTGGAAAACATTGTGAACGAACTCTAGTTCAGGAGGAAGCGCTAGTCAGTAGACTACCTTCCCGACTTTCTCAATAATCTCGAAGGGTCCTATATACCTAGGACTTAGCTTCCCTTTCTTCCCAAAGCGTGCCACCCCTTTCATGGGTGCCACCTTGAGGAAAACTAAATCTCCTTCTTGAAATTCGAGAGGCCTTCATCGTTTATCCGAGTAACTCTTCTGGCAGCTATGTGCTGTATCCAGCCTTTCACTTATAAGCTTTACGTCTGCCGTGGTATCCTTGACGAAGTCAGTGCTGGTGAGATGTTTTTCTCTGGTTTCATGCTAATGAACCAGAGATCAGCATCTTCTACCATAGAGTGCCTCGTACGGAGCCATCCCAATCGAGGAATGATAGCTATTATTGTACGAGAACTCTATCAAAGGCAGCTTCTGATCCCAATTCCCCTTAAAGTCAAAGACACATGCTCTTAACATATCTTCTAAAGTCTGAATAGTTCTCTCAGACTAGCCGTTAGTCTGAGGATGGAAGGTGGTGCTGAACTCCAGTTTAGTTTCCATTGTGGCTTGAACGCTCTGCCAAAACCTTAAAGTGAAGCATCCATCTGAGATGATCGATTTGGGTTGTGACAACAGGGAAAATCAGGTATTCTCGAAAGAAAATGTACAAATGTATGTATATAACAATTTTTACTATTTAAAGAGTGAAATAAATGTATTTATATTGTTTAGAATATATGAAAATGTTCTTACAATACTGACGAGTAAGAATTCAGTGTTGGAAAAATTCACTGAGTTGAAACGAGTGAAACGGTGCCAAAAACGGCATTGAAAACCCTAACCAGGACAATAAAAGACGGAAAACTTCCGTGATTAATTTTGATCAAATGGAAGCAGTTTAAATTGATCCGACTGCACAGGAGACCTCAGGAACACGCCGGGACGATTTCAGGAAAATTTCGGCCTGAACCGGTATCGGTCAAAAGTAGTCGAATTAATGTGAATAGTGAAAGTCAAAGTCAACATATAATTTAGCATTTATGACATCATAAATCCATTTAATAAATGGAAGGAAAATGGTGGTTGGTAGAATTAATGGCCATGATTAAGTTGTCTTTTTGATCTAAAGGCCAAGATTTGGCCAAAAATTCACCATTTTAATTTTTGGAAAATATGGAAAGAATTAGGTTGAAATGTGTTGATTTTTGATTGGTGGAAAGCCAAATTAATTGGCTTTTTGGTGGGTTAAGTCAGCAAAACTTGATCAAAAGTGGCCGAAACACATTTCAAGCCAAAACCATAACAAAATTTTTCTAAGTTATTCCATGGTGGAGCTGTGAGTAACCCAAGAGGAACCAAGTTATTTCTTCAATCTTTCTTCACAAAATTGGTGTCAAACCTTTCATTGAAGCCTAAGGAAGCAAGTGAACAAGGTAACTCTCATTGGATTGAATTTTTTCTTGATTTTTCTTCAAGAAATCCGTGTGATAAATAGTAGAAAAGATGGAAAAATTTTTGGTTGTTTTCATTTATTTGGTGCTTGGATTTTGTTAAAGGTGTAATTAGGAAGAAAACCATGTATTTGGTTTAAAGAAAAACCAAATTTTGGTTGGTTTTCCAAGGGTAAAACTGTGGGTTACCAAGAGTAATCAATGAGAAATTTTTATGGTTTAAGTGTTAACGTGCTCTAAATTACATTGTTGTTAAGTATAAAGCATGATTTGCATCATGGAAAGCTTGGAAAAAATTTTGGTGTGGACTTACCTAATGTGGTCGTGGGTTACTTAAGGTTTGGTGGAAAATTTTGCATGGTTTATTTGATATTTGGATGATTTAAATCATGCATTTTATAATGTAAATGATGGAATTGTGATTGAAAGCAAGAAAAGAAAATTTTGTAGTATGTTTTTCTTAATTGGCCGTGGGTTATGTGAGGTTAAAAACCCTAGGAATTTTGTTGAAAAATGCAATGAAATTGGCTTGAAAATGTGTTAGAAAATGATATTTTAATAGCCTAAAATTTGGTGGAAAATTTGAAAAGTTTTGGTTAGGTTTTGATTATCAAAACCGTGGCCAAAAACTAAGGATGAAAATGAAAGAAATTTGTGTAATGTGGTTTAAAATGAGAAATGAATTTTGTGAGCTTTTATGTAAAAGTTTGGAAAACTTTTACATAAAATAGGCTTGTGGTATAGTACGTGGCAGGTACATATGGTTTGAGGCGTACCTAACGCCGGTAGCCTTAAAATTACGCCGAAATGCTGCCGAAATTTCGAAAATAGCATTTGGGGTAAAATGGAAATTAAAAATAAAAGTTTGGGGTCGGGTCGGAAACCCGAGTCCCTAATGGAAAATTGAATAAGGGAAACCTAAGGGGTGGTTCGTGAATAGTAATCCATCCCCTTGAAAATGTAAAACGTGAGTGAAACTGAAAAACCGACCCCGAGGGGGGGGCGTTTTTGGAAATGAAATAAAGGTCCGAGTCGGGAACGGAAAATCCGAGCCTCGAAGACCTAGATCGGGAATGTCTAGATGAACGTTTTAAATACTAGTGAAATGTCTATTTGAGGCTCTAAAACGATAGAAAATCACTAAACCGACGTAAGGGTCGGAATAGTGCTTCCCGAGGGTCGGGAAAGTGAAAAGTGAAAATAAAATAGAAATGAACCCGGTAACGATTAGAAAAGAGTCAGAAAAGTTCCTGAGCGCCAAAAATGCAGTCTGGATCGAGAAAATTCAGTCAGGGGCATAATTGCAATTTTGCCAAAATATAGGGGTAAAATCGTAATTTTGTAAAAGTTTAGAAAAATGGGTAAAATGATAAATAAAGCCTAAAAAGTTATAAATAGGTTTTATTTAAGCTTTTTAATGAAAAATAAAAGCTATAAATGAAAATAAAATTAACAGACAAGGTTTTGTCTGTAGGATCAAAAAATCGACCTACAAGGAAGGCGATCAAAGATCCAAGAGAGAAAAAGGGAAGAGACTGATAAGGTAAGTTCAGACATTTACCTGTCTGCAACATATAGCATTATTGTTGCTAACTTTGATGTACTAACTATAAGTTAGGTACTTATGTGCTACGGGTACTATTATAGAGTAGACAAAGAGACGTAATGTGCTACGGGCACTATTGAGAATGGACACATTGTTAATTGTGCTTCGGGCACTAGAGCGAGGTTAATGAAACTCACTCATCTAAAATTAAAATGTAAACCATTCCTAACCACGGGGCAATGTGAAGTCACCGGGTTAGAATTTTAAAAAGTCGATAATAAAACCACTTTCTGGCGCACCAGCCTTCCATACAGGGAGGTAACTTTTGCCTTCGGGGCTATGAGATTAAGGCTGTGGAGGTCAGCACTGATGTACCGCTCCCAGTCATGTACAATTTTGCCTTCGGGGCTATGAGATTAAGGCTGTGGAGGTCAGCACTAATGTACCGCTCCCAGTCATGTGCACTTAAATAGTACTGCCAACCTGAGCTCAAAACCAAAATATAATGAAAGATAATTACCTAAAACTGAAACTACGCCATAATTGAGCATAAGACAGTTTCGTGAGGGTACTAACATCGCGGTAGATGTACTGTTGTGACACTGTGTTGTGGTCAAAGTACTATTCACATATGAATAGTGGTCAAAGTTACTATTTACATATGAATAGTGGTCAACGATACTATTTATGGTGAATAGTACTATTCATAGAAATTTTATTTCTTGCATGTTCGAACTTATTGAGCCTGTAGCTCACCATTTTTGCTTATGTTGCAAGTAAGCAACCAGCTCAGTAGCTTGTCTGACTGGATGCGGACGGGATAGCACGTGTCAAATGGGATAAATGGGCGAGGGATATGGTCCTGCCAGAGTCTTTCCGCTGAGCGATAAACAGGGAAGGAAAAAAAAAAAGAAACAGTCTTTTGTAATATTATATATTTTACGAAAGTATTGTAATATGTAAATTAGTTTGTACTGGCCAACAAAGTAAATAGTGGGAAAGGTTTTACATGATGTTAAAAAAAAAAATTCACCAAAAACGTCATGATTTGCTGAGAGAGAGATTAGCCGGCGACCCATGAGAGTACAATCTATCGCAGTTAGCGATAAAGCTTAACTGTAATAGTATTGTATGATCTCTACGAGGGGCGGGCCGCCACAGTTGGTATCAGAGCGGGTTTACAGTTGGTGTAGTTTAGAATACCAACTGCTGCCACAGTTGGTATCAGAGCAAGGTTTGCGATTGGTCTAGTTTATAATACCAACTGCTGCCGCAGTTGGTATTAGAGCGGAATTACGGTTGGTTTAGTTTGGATTACCAACTGCAGTCACAGTTGGTATATCAGAGCAGTGTGACCATATCCTGATTTGACACTTCGCGCATCCTGCACCGCTATCCAAGTAAGTAGTTTACTTAAGTTTAGTTAATTATTTTCTTATGTGAAAATAATTATCTTATAGGTAGCAAGATGACCAGACCCCCTTATGTGAGACCACCGCTACCACGACTGAGAGGGATATTACGGGTATGGACGCGACCTATTGTGAGGCCGTCTATTGCCCAACGACCGGTAATCAGACCCCCGGTGCCCGAGAGACCACCAGTACCAACACCAGCACCAGTGCCAGTAGATGTTGTACAGCCACGACCGATAGTTCATCCACCTGTAGTAGTGGACATTCCAGTTGTTGGTGGACGCCAACACATTGGAGTGAGAGTTTCGGCTCGGGTAGTACAGGCATTTCGAGCTAGTAGTCCCCCGATGTTTGATGGTGGACGAAAGTCAATGGAGGCGAAAGACTGGCTCCATGCCATAGAGAGGATTATGGTGATGTGCGACATCGATTGAGATATGTGGATCCAGTTGGCCATCAGTATGTTTCAGGGAGATGCTCGAGTATTTTGGCAGTATTGTGACCAGGAGATTTTATTAGGATTCAGTTGGGCTGAGTTCTGTCAGCGATTGGCTGATCAGTTTCCGCCTAGGGATCCAGCACCTGCTCCAGCACCTCCAGAGAGACGAGAGGCTGATACACCTACGTACCCTGGATTCGATGAGGTTAGGGACTATATTCTCCAGACTGAGAGGATGGTCATGTTGTCTGGTGAGACAGTTATGTCTTACGCAGCACGATTTGAGGAGACCATTAGGAGGAGATGTCCGTTGCCCAACCTCACTGAAGCACACTGTTGTGAGCTATTTTGGAAAGGTTTACCCATAGAGTTGAGACAGAGGGTGATTAAGCTATTCCCTCCTACGCTCCAAGAGTTTGTGGTGATGATCAGGACGATCGAGAGAGAGATTTTGATTGAGCATCTGACGCAGAGTCGACGAGAGACACTAGGTCAAGATGAGATGTTCGCACGCATCTTTGGGCCGAGAAGAATGATGAACGATCATGAGGCTGGACCGTCTAGACCACGAGGAGGTGATGACTCAGGACAGGGAGCATTGCCTAGGGGTGGTGACGATTCAGATGATCCCGATGACGATGAGGACCCAGACGAATATCCGCTAGTCCCAGACACAGGGGATGTGTAATCAGTAGATGCATACATGTACATAAGTAGCTTAGAGAGAAAAGCTCTTTTGTATAGACTTGTGGCCAGGATGTATAAAAAGGCCGATGTATATATGACTGGTGATGGTTATGTATGACATATAAATGTTTTGCTATGAATGAAATATCAAAATGATTATATGTTGTACGATGATGTGTTACAATGATGTGGCTTTACAGTACCCTAAATTTCGTGAATTGATATGATTTTACGAATGTGGTTATGGAAAAGCTAACGGTGAATTATTGTGCCATAATAGGACGATAGGCAAGATGGTGGATTTGCGAAATCAACCAGAGGGACGAGAGCGACGTCCTAATGTTATGGAGAGATTGGATCAGATACAAGCCCTACTAGAAGCTCAGATGCAAGAAAATGCTAATCTGAGGAGACGGGTAGAGGAGCTAGAACAGAGACAAGGCTCTGAGGGTACCCAAGTAGAACAAGAAGCTGAGGTAGATCCGGTTATCCCTCCAGCTGCTGTAAATGAGAGAGTTCCTGAACCGCCACCGGTATTAAATTTGGAACCCCTCTATGAAAGATTCAGGCATATGAAGCCGCCAGAATTTGAAGGGTCTACAAATCCTCTAGAGGCTAAAGACTGGTTGTCGTCATTACAAGTGATCATGGAATTCATGAACCTAACCGACCGGGAAAAGGTTTCATGTGCGTCTTTTGTGTTGAGAAAAGATGCTCGTTTTTGGTGGGACACTATACGAATGAGAAGAGACGTGTCTACCATGAGTTGGGCGGAATTTCTGGAAGAATTTAACCAGAAATATTACGACCATGCATCTCTGAGACAACAACAGAAAGAGTTCTCAGAATTGACGCAAGGAAATATGTCGGTGAGCGAAGTTTGCCGAAAGTTCGACCAGTTATCCCGTTTATGCCCTTATGTAGTCCCTTCTGAGAGGGAGAAAATACAGAAAATGATTGGGATGTTCAGGTCAGAAATTGCTGCGCTAGTAGACACTGGACAAGTACCGTCTACTTCTGTAGCAGATTGTGTGAGTCGGGCCATCAGAGCTGAGTTTCACGTAGCCCGACAGAAAGAGGAAAGAGAGAAACACTGGGAGGCCAAGAAGAAGGAGAGGGCTTTGGCGAAGTCTACACAAGTTGGTCAATCAAGCAAGCCTAGTCAGAATGCTAAACTAAGCCAGGGCAATAATCAAGGATCCCAGCAAAACAAGAGAAAAGGCAATTTTTCTGGGAATCGACCGGGAAATAATCGAAACCAGCAGCGAAGAACAGCTGGTAATGCGAAATCCAATGTGCAAAATTGTCCTACATGCGGGAAGAGACATTCTGGGCAATGCAGATTTGGGCTACTTGTTTGCTATAAATGTGGAAAGGAAGGCCATTACGCCAGGAACTGTCCAAACAATAGGCAGAATGGACAAGGCACTTCCCAACAGCACCAGACACGCCCACAGCTCATTCCCTTCAGGCCAGAGTTGAAAAGTCCCCAGTAAGGCCGCAATGCCAGGAGCGTGTGCCACGTGCTGATGCTCGTGTGATGGCCTACAGCAAAGAGGATGCAGAGGCAGGAACATCGAACGTAGTGACAGGTCAGCTCACTGTCGCTAGTCATGTAGCCTTTATACTGTTTGATTCCGGTGCTACGCATTCTTTTGTTTCCTATGCATTTGTTGACAAGATAGGACTTCCTAAGGACTATATGGGAAGAGTATTTAAGACAGCTTTACCCTCTGGGGAAGTATTGTTGTCCAATTACTGGCTACCTCATGTACCAGTATATGTGGCAAATAGGGAACTATATGCGGAGTTGATTGTAATGAAGATTACGGATTACGATGTGATTCTAGGCATGGATTTCCTAGGGAAATATCGAGCTACGATCGACTGTCGAAATCGAAAGATAGTATTTCAACCCAAGGAAGAAGAGAGTTTCGAATATGTCGATACTTCTCGAAGACCCGGGAAGATGATGATCAGTTCACTGAGAGCAAGCAAGCTGATAGCCAGTGGTTGCATGGGATATCTGGCATATGTGGTGGATACTACAGAGGAACAGAAGCTTCAACCTGAAGATGTTCCCGTTGTTAAGAATTTCTTGACGTATTTCCAAAAGAGTTACCAGGGATACCTCCAGTGAGAGAAATCTCGTTCGAAATTGAGTTGATGCCTAGAACAGCACCTATTTCCAAAGCACCATACCGCATGGCTCCAGTGGAGTTAAAGGAGCTGCAGGAACAATTAAAGGAGCTTTTGGAAAAAGGAATCATCAGACCGAGTTATTCTCCGTGGGGTGCACCTGTGTTATTCGTCAAGAAAAAGGATGGAACATTCTGTTTGTGCATTGATTATCGAGAGTTGAATAAGGTTACGATCAAAAATAGGTATCCGTTACCTAGAATTGATGACTTATTTGACCAGTTAAAAGGCGCAGCGGTATTTTCCAAGATCGATTTACAATCAGGATATCACCAGCTGAGAGTTAAAGAAAGTGATATTCCTAAGACGGTGTTTAAGACTCGTTATGGTCACTACGAGTTTCTTGTGATGTCATTTGGATTAACAAATGCACCGGCAGCGTTCATGGACTTGATGAACAGAATCTTTAAAGAGTATTTGGATAAGTTTGTCATTGTATTCATTGATGACATTCTTATATACTCAAAGACTCATAAGGAGCACCAGCAGCATCTGAGGATCGTGCTGAATACGATAAGGAAGCATCAACTGTATGCCAAATTCTCAAAATGTGAGTTTTGGCTAGACAGAGTACATTTCCTCGGACATGTTGTATCCCAGGAAGGTATTGCTGTAGATCCGACAAAAGTAGATGCAATTAACCAGTGGCCTGCACCCAAGAATGTGACGGAAATAAGCAGTTTCTTGGGGTTAGCTGGTTATTGTCAACGATTTGTAGAGGGATTTGCGCGTTTAGCTGCACCTCTTACTGCTCTTACACGCAAGGAAAGGAAGTACGAGTGGACTATGGAATGCGAAAGAAGCTTCCAGGAGTTAAAGAGACGGCTGACAAGCGCACCAATCCTTACGCTTCCCACTGAAGGGGAGAAGTTTGTGATCTACAATGATGCATCTAAAATAGGATTAGGAGTAGTCCTAATGCAAGGCGGCAAGGTGATTGCCTATGCTTCCCGTCAATTAAAGGAGCATGAAAGGAATTACCCTACGCATGACCTTGAACTTGCTGCAGTAGTGTTCGTACTTAAAATTTGGCAACACTATCTCTATGGAGCTCAATGTCAGATTTTCACTGATCACCAAAGCCTGAAGTATTTCTTCACGCAAAAGGAGCTCAATATGCGGCAAAGACGATGGTTGGAACTGGTGAAGGATTATGATTGTGAAATCCTATACCATCCAGGAAAGGCCAACCGTGTAGCGGATGCTTTAAGCAGAAAGTCTACCATATCGCACCAACTACCGATAAAAAGGCTTCCGAAGCCATTGCAGCAAGAGATAAATTCTTTGAAATTGGAGCTGATATCTGGAAGACTAGCTGCACTCCAAGTGGAATCATTGCTATTTGAGGATATAAAAGAAGCTCAGAGGCGAGATCCAACAATGCCAAGTTTTCAAGAAGGAATTTCCAAGGATGGAATGATCCTTTATCAAGGAAGGATAAATGTTCCAGCTGATGAGGAACTTAGAAGATGGATCATGTCAGAAGCCCATGAGACACCCTATTTGGTTCATCCTGGAGCTAGCAAGATGTATCAGGACTTGAAGTTACAGTTCTGGTGGAAAGGGATGAAGAACGATATAGCGAAATTCGTGAGCAGATGCATGACCTGTCAGAGAATCAAAGCGGAACATAAGCATCCAGTAGGAAGATTGGAACCATTGGAGATTCCTGAATGGAAATGGGAACACATTACGATGGATTTTGTAGCGGGACTCCCAAAAACCCGAGAAGGTTATGATGCCATTTGGGTTATTGTGGACTGACTGACCAAGACGACACGGTTTATAGCTGTCAATATGACTTTTTCGTTGGAAAAGTTTGCTCAGTTGTACGTAACTCATGTCGTCAGATTACATGGAGTACCAAAATCCATTATATCAGATCGAGATGCATGGTTCACTTCGAATTTCTGGAAGTGTGTGCAAGAGGCCATGGGTACTGAATTGAGACTCAGTACGTCTTTTCATCCGCAAACAGACGGACAGTCGGAGCGGACAATTCAGACATTAGAGGACATGCTTCGAGCTTGTGTAATGGATTTTACGGGAAATTGGAACGAGAAGTTATCATTAATTGAATTCTTGTACAATAATAGTTACCAAGCTTCTATAGGCATGGCACCTTACGAGGCTTTGTATGGACGGAAGTGCAGATCACCATTACACTGGTATGATTTGCGAGAGAAGCAGTTGCATAAGACGGATTTCATACAAGAGACTTCCGATGCAGTTGCTAGAATTCAGCGTCAAATGAAAATTGCGCAAAGTCGACAAAAGAGTTATGCGGACAAGAGGCGGAGATCCTTAGAGTTTGATGAAGGAGACTTCGTGTTTCTCAAGGTATCGCCTATGAAGGGGATTATGCGTTTCGGTAAGAAGGGGAAACTAAGTCCAAGATATATTGGACCTTATGAAATTATCAAACGCATTGTAAGGGTCGCTTACAGATTAGCGTTACCTCCTGAATTGTCGGTAGTGCATAATGTATTTCATGTGTCGATGCTGAGAAAGTATATACCAGATCCATCCCATGTATTGAAGCATGAGCCTATTCAAATCCACGAGGATTTGACATATGAGAAACAACCTATTCAAGTACTGGCTCGTGAAGAGAAAGTACTGAGGAATAAGACAATCCCACTAGTGAAGATTTTATGGAAAAATCACAACATTGAAGAAGCTACGTGGGAACGAGAAGACGAGATGAGGAGTTTATACCCCTACTTGTTCTAATTTTCAAGGACGAAAATTTTATAAGGAGGGGTGAATGTGACAATCGGGAAAATCAGGCATTCTTGGAAGAAAATATACAAATGTATGTATATAACAATTTGTACTATTTAAAGAGTGAAATAAATGTATTTATATTGTTTAGAATATATGAAAATGTTCTAACAATACTGATGAGTAAGAATTCAGTTTTGGAAAAATTCACTGAGTTGAAACGGGTGAAACGGTGCCAAAAACGGCATTGAAAACCCTAACCGGGACAATAAAAGACGGAAAACTTCCGGGATTAATTTTGATCAAACAGAAGCAGTTTAAATTGATCCGACTGCACAGGAGACCTCAGGAACACGCCGGGACGATTTCAGGAAAATTTCAGCTCGAACCAGTATCGGTCAAAAAGTAGTCGAATTAATATGAATAGTGAAAGTCAAAGTCAACATATGCTTTAGCATTTATGACATCATAAATCCATTTAATAAATGGAAGGAAAATGGTGGTTGGTAGAATTAATGACCATGATTAAGTTGTCTTTTTGATCTAAAGGCCAAGATTTGACCAAAAATTCACCATTTTAATTTTTGGAAAATATGGAAAGAATTAGGTTGAAATGTGTTGATTTTTGATTGGTGGAAAGCCAAATTAATTGGCTTTTTGGTGGGTTAAGTCGGCAAAACTTGATCAAAAGTGGCCGAAACACATTTCAAGCCAAAACCATAACAAAATTTTTCTAAGTTATTCCATGGTGGAGCCATGAGTAACCCAAGAGGAACCAAGTTAATTCTTCAATCTTTCTTCACAAAATTGGTGTCAAACCTTTCATTGAAGCCTAAGGAAGCAAGTGAACAAGGTAACTCTCTTTGGATTGAATTTTTTCTTGATTTTTCTTCAAGAAATCCGTGTGATGAATAGTAGAAAAGATGGAAAAATTTTTGGTTGTTTTCATTTATTTGGTGCTTGGATTTTGTTAAGGGTGTAATTAGGAAGAAAACCATGTATTTGGTTTAAAGAAAAACCAAATTTTGGTTGGTTTTCCAAGGGTAAAACCGTGGGTTACCAAGAGTAATCAATGAGAAATTTTTATGGTTTAAGTGTTAACATGCTCTAAATTACATTGTTGTTAAGTATAAAGCATGATTTGCATTATGGAAAGCTTGGAAAAAATTTTGGTGTGGACTTACCTAATGTGGCCGTGGGTTACTTAGGGTTTGGTGGAAAATTTTGCATGGTTTATTTGATATTTGGATGATTTAAATCATGCATTTTATAATGTAAATGATGGAATTGTGATTGAAAGCAAGAAAAGAAAATTTTGGAGTATGTTTTTCTTAATTGGCCATGGGTTATGTGAGGTTAAAAACCCTAGGAATTTTGTTGAAAAATGCAATGAAATTGGCTTGAAAATGTGTTAGAAAATGATATTTTAATAGCCTAAAATTTGGTGGAAAATTTGAGAAGTTTTGGTTAGGTTTTGATTGTCAAAACCGTGGCCAAAAACTAAGGATGAAAATGAAAGAAATTTGTGTAATGTGGTTTAAAATGAGAAATGAATTTTGTGAGCTTTTATGAAAAAGTTTGGAAAACTTTTACATAAAATAGGCTTGTGGTATAGTACGTAGCAGGTACATATGGTTCGAGGCGTACCTAACGCTGGTAGCCTTAAAATTACGCCGAAATGCTGCCGAAATTTCGAAAACAGCATTTGGGGTAAAATGGAAATTAAAAATAAAAGTTTGGGGTCGGGTCGGAAACCCGAGTCCCTAATGGAAAATTGAATAAGGGAAACCTAAGGGGTGGTTTGTGAATAGTAACTCATCCCCTTGAAAATGTAAAACGTGAGTGAAACTGAAAAACGGACCTCGAGGGGGGAGGCGTTTTTGGAAATGAAATAAAGGTCCGAGTCGGGAACGGAAAATCCGAGTCTCGGAGACCTAGATCGGGAATGTCTAGATGAACGTTTTAAATACTAGTGAAACGTCCATTTGAGACTCCGAAACGATAGAAAATCACTAAACCGACGTAAGGGTCGGAATAGTGCTTCTCGAGAGTCGGGAAAGGGAAAAGTGAAAATAAAATAGAAATGAACCCGGTAACGATTAGAAAAGAGTCAGAAAAGTTCCTGAGCGCCAAAAATGCAATCTGGATCAAGAAAATTCCATCAGGGGCATAATTGCAATTTTGCCAAAATATAGGGGCAAAATCGTAATTTTGTAAAAGTTTAGAAAAATGGGTAAAATGATAAATAAAGCCTAAAAAGATATAAATAGGTTTTATTTAAGCTTTTTAATGAAAAATAAAAGCTATAAATGGAAATAAAATTAACAGACAAGGTTTTGTCTGTAGGATCAAAAAATCGACCTACAAGGAAGGCGATCAAAGATCCAAGAGAGAAAAAGGGAAGAGACTGATAAGGTAAGTTCAGACATTTACCTGTCTACAACATATAGCATTATTGTTGCTAACTTTGATGTACTAACTATAAGTTAGGTACATATGTGCTACGGGAACTATTATAGAGTAGAGAGAGAGACGTAATGTGCTACGAGCACTATTGAGAATGGACACATTATTAATTATGCTTCGGGCACTAGAACGAGGTTAATGAAACTCACTCATCTAAAATTAAAATGTGAACCATTCCTAACCACGGGGCAATGTGAAGTCACCGGGTTAGAATTTTAAAAAGTCGATAATAAAACCACTTTCTGGCGTACCAGCCTTCCATACAGGGAGGTAACTTTTGCCTTTGGGGCTATGAGATTAAGGCTGTGGAGAGCAGTACTGATGTACCGCTCCCAGTCATGTACAATTTTGCCTTCGGGGCTATAAGATTAAGGTTGTAGAGGTCAGCACTAATGTACCGCTCCCAGTCATGCGCACTTAAATGGTACTGCCCACCTGAGCTCAAAACCAGAATATAATGAAAGATAATTACCTAAAACTGAAACTATGCCATAATTGAGCATAAGACAGTTTCGTGAGGGTACTAACATAGCGGTAGATGTACTGTTGTGACACTATGTTGTGGTCAAAGTTACTATTCACGTATGAATAGTGGTCAAAGTTACTATTCATGTATGAATAGTGATCAACGGTACTATTTATGATGAATAGTACTATTCATAGAAATTTTATTTCTTGCATGTTTGAACTTACTGAGCCTGTAGCTCACCATTTTTGCTTATGTTGCAGGTAAGCGACCAGCTCAGTAGCTTGTTTGACTGGATGCAGACGGGATAGCGCGTGTCAAATGGGATAAATGGGCGAGGGATATGATCCTGCCAGAGTCTTTCCGCTGAGTGATAAACAGGGAAGGAAAAAAAAAAGAAATAGTCTTTTGTGATATTATATATTTTACGAAAGTACTGTAATATGTAAATTACTTTGTACTGGCCAACAAAGTAAATAGTGGGAAAGGTGATGTTAAAAAAAAAAAATTTCCCCAAAAACGTCATGATTTGCTGAGAGAGAGATTAGCCGGCGACCCATGAGAGTACAATCTATCGCAGTTAGCAATAAAGCTTAACTGTAATAGTATTGTATGATCTCTACGAGGGGCAGGCTGCCACATGGGTACTCCCTACAGTCTTACTATTTGAGCAACGTACATTTCTGCTAACCTCTCTACCAAGTAGTTCAACTTCATGGCTAAAAATCGAGCTGATTTCATTAGTCGGTCCATAATTACCCAGATGGCATCATTCCCGCTTGAGGTCCTAGGCAATCTGACCACAAAGTCCATGGTAATTTGCTCCCATTTCCACTCTGATAGCTTGATCCTCTGTAGTTCTCCTCCCGGTCACTGATGCTCTGCTTTAATTTTCTGGCAGGTAAGGCACTTTGCTACAAACTCGGCGACGTCGTTCTTCATGTGTGGCCACCAAAAATTCCCTTTTAGGTCCTGGTACATCTTATTTGCTCCTGGGTGTACTGAGTATGGTATGTCATGAGCCTCTGATAAGATCCTTTTTCAGAGTTCTTCATCCTTTGGAACACACACTCTATCTCCAAAATAGAGTATGCCTGTGGCGACCCGCCCCTCGTGGAGATCATACAATACTATTACAGTTGAGCTTATCGCTAACTGCGATAGATTGTACTCTCGTGGGTCGCCGGCTTATCTCTCTCTCTTTTAAAATCATGTCTTTTTTTTGGGGAAAATTTTTTTTTTTCTTTAAACATCATATAAAATCTTTTTCCACTATTTACTTTGTTGATAAGTACAAAGTAATATAAATAATACAGTACTTTTGTAAAATATATATATAATTACAAAAGAACTGTTTCCCCTTTTTTTTCCCTTCACTTTAACGCTCAGCGGGAAGACTCTGGCAGTACCATATCCCTCGCCCAGTTATCCCATTTGACACGCGCCATCCTGTCCGTATCCAGTCAAACAAACTACTAAGCTGGTCGCTTACCTGCAACATTAGCAAAAATGGTGAGCTACAGGCTCAGTAAGTTCAAACATGCAAGAAATAAAATTTCTATGAATAGTACTATTCATCATGAATAGTTTGTTGACCACTATTCATACGTAAATAGTAACTTTGACCACTATTCATGGTGAATAGTAAGTTTGACCACAACACCGTATCACACTAGTACATCTACTGCGATGTTAGTGCTCTCACTAAACTGTCTTATGCTCAATTATGGCACAGTTTCAGTTTTAGGTCATTATCTTTGATTACGTTCTGGTTTTGAGCTCAGGTTGGCAGTACCATTTAAGTGCGCATGACTGAGAGCGGTACATTAGTGCTGACCTCCACAGCCTTAATCTCATAGCCCCGAAGGCAAAATAGTACATGACTGGGAGCGGTACATCAGTGCTGACCTCCACAGCCTTATCTCATAGCCCCGAAGGCAAAATAGTACCTCCCTGTACGGAAGGCTGGTACGCCAGAAAGTGGTTTCATTACCGACTTTTTAACATTCTAACCCGGTGACTTCACATTGTCCCGTGGTTAGGAATGGTTCACATTTTAATTTTAGGTGAGTGAGTTTCATTAACCTCGCTCTAGTGCCCGAAGCACAATTAACCATGTGTCCCCTTCTTATAGTGCCCGTAGCACATTTCGTCTCTCTCTCTATTCTATCATAGTGCCTGTAGCACATATGTACCTAACTTATAGTTAGTACATTCAAGTTAGCACAATATTGCTATATGTTGCAGACAGGTAAATGTCTGAACTTACCTTATCAGACTGTTCCCTTTTTCTCTCTTGGATCTTGAATCGCCTTCCTTGTAGGCCGATTTTGGGATCCTACAGACAAAACTATGTCTGTTAATTTCTTTCCCATTTATAGCTTTTATTTTTCATTAAAAAGCTTAAATAAAACCTATTTATAACTTTTTAGGTTTTATTTATTATTTTCACCATTTTCCCCCAACTTTTACAAAATTACGATTTTGCCCCAATATTTTGGCAAAATTGCAGTTTTGCCCCTGACGGAATTTTATTGATCCAGACTGCATTTTTGGCTCTCAGGAACTTTTCTGACTCTTTTCTAATCATTACCGGGTTCGTTTCTATTTTATTTCCACTTTTTGCTTTCCCGGCCCTCGGGAAGCACTATTCTGACCCTTACGTCGGTTTAGCGATTTTCTATCGTTTCGGAGCCTCAAATGGACGTTTTAACTAGTATTTAAAACGTTCATCTAGACTTTCCCGACCTAGGTCTCTGAGGCTCGGGTTTTCCGTTCCCGACCAGGACCTTTATTTCATTTCCAAAAACGCCCCCCCCCTCGGGGTCGGTTTTTCAATTTCACTCTCGTTTTTCATTTTCAAGGGGACGGGTTACTATTCACGACCCACCCCTTAAATTTTCCTTATTCACTTTTCCGTTAGGGACTCGGGTTTCCGACCCGACCCCAAACTTTTTATTTTTAATTCCATTTTACCCCAAATGCTGTTTTCGAAATTTCGGCAGCATTTCGGCGTAATTTTAAGGCTTCCGACGTTAGGTACGCCTCGAACCGTATGTACCTGCCACGTACTATACCACAAGCCTATTTTATGTAAAAGTTTTCCAAACTTTTACATAAAAACCCACAAAATTCCAATTCCACATTATCACCCACATTACAAAATTTTTTTCACAATTTTGCCCTTAATTTGGTTTCGGTTTTCACAACCAAACCAAACCAAATTTTGTCAAACTTTCACCACACCTTAGGCCATTCAAATGTCACGTTTTTAACACTTTTTCAAGCCCATTTTCTTTGCATTTTCAACCAATTTCCTAGGGTTTTTACCCTTGTATAACCCACGGCCAAAGAATGAAAACTTGCCAAAATTTTTGTTTCATTCTTTCGATTATAAATTCATCATTTGCATATTAAAATGCATAATTCCAATCAACCAAATACCACATAAAACCATGAAAATTTTTCTTCCAAACCATTAGTAAACCCCACGGCCATCTAATGTAATTCACACCAAGAATTTTTTTCAAACTTTTCACAATGAATTCATGCTTTATTCTTCACCAATTTCAACTTAGAAAGCATGTTAGCAATTAACCCCAACTTTTTCTCATTGGTTACCTAAGGTAACCCACGGATTTTCCTTTGAAAAACCAACCAAAATTTGGTTTTTCTTTAAGCAAATTACATGGTTTTCTTACTTATTTCATCCTTAACAAAACCCAACATCAAATCCATGAAAAACAACCAAAATTTTTCCATCTTCCTATCACTATTCACCCACGGATTTTAAGAAGAAAAACCATGAAAAATTAAGTGAAAAAGGGAGTTACCTTGGTCTAATGCTTCCTTTGTCTTCAAGGAACACTTTGACACTCTTTTTTGTGAAGAAAAGTTGAAGAAAATCTTGGTTTCCCTTGGGTGGCTCACGTAGACTCCATGGAAGAAACTTAGAAAAATTTTGTTCTTTTGGTTTGGCTTGAAAAATGGGTCTCGGCCAATATGTTACTAAGTTGCCGACTTAATGAAACCAAAGGCCAATTAATTTAGCCTTCCACCAATGAGAATTAGACATCTTTCAACCTAATTCTTTCCCCATTTTTCAAAAATTAAAAATGGTAATTTTTGGCCAAATCTTGGCCTTTAGATCAAAAGGTGATTAAATCCTAGCCATTAATGCCACCAACTACCTTATTTCTTTCATCCATAATTCTTGATTTATGATGTCATAAATGCAAAAGTGAAAGTTGACTTTGACTTTCACTATTCACATTAATTCGACTACTTTTTGACCGATACCGGTTCGAGCCGAAATTTTCCTGAAATCGTCCAGGCGTGTTCCTGAGGTCTCCTGTGCAGTCGGATCAATTTAAACTGCTTCCGTTTAATCAAAATTAATCCCGGAAGTTTTCCGTCTTTTATTGTCCCGGTTAGGGTTTTCAATGCCGGTTTTGCACCGTTTTACCCATTTCAACTCAGTGAATTTTTCCAACACTGAATTCTTACTCGTCAGTATTGTTAGAACATTTTCATATATTCTAAACAATATAAATACATTTATTTCACTCTTTAAATAGTACAAATTGTTATATACATACATTTGTACATTTTCATCCGAGAATTGCCTGAATTTCCCGGTTGTCACATTCACCCCTCCTTATAAAATTTTCGTCCTCGAAAATTAGAACAAATAGGGGTATAAACTCCTCATCTCGTCTTCTCGTTCCCACGTAGCTTCTTTAATGTTGTGATTTTCCCACAAAATCTTCACTAGTGGGATTTTCTTATTCCTCAGTACTTTCTCTTCATGAGCCAGTACTCGAATAGGTTGTTCCTCATATGTCAAATCCTCACGGATTTGAATAGGTTCATGCTTCAACACATGGGACGGATCTGGTATATATTTTCTCAGCATCGACACATGAAATACACTATGCACTGTCGACAATTCTGGAGGTAACGCTAATTTGTAAGCGACCTTTCCAATGCGTTCGATAATTTCATAAGGTCCAATGTATCTTGGACTCAGTTTCCCCTTCTTACCGAAACGCATAATTCCCTTCATAGGCGATACCTTGAGAAACACGAAGTCTCCTTCATCAAACTCCAAGGATCTTCACCTTTTATCCGCGTAACTCTTTTGTCGGCTTTGCGCAATTTTCATTTGACGCTGAATTCTAGCAACTGCATCGGAAGTCTCTTTTATGAAGTCTGTCTTATGCAACTGCTTTTCTCACAAATTGTACCAATGTAATGGTGATCTGCACTTCCGTCCATACAAAGCCTCGAAAGGTGCCATGCCTATCGAAGTTTGGTAACTATTATTGTACGAGAATTCAATCAATGGTAACTTCTCATTCCAATTTCCTGCAAAATGCATAACACAAGCTCGAAGCACGTCTTCTAACGTCTGAATTGTCCGCTCTGACTACCTGTCTGTTTGCGGATGAAAAGCCGTACTGAGTCTCAATTCAGTACCCATGGCCTCTTGCACACACTTCCAGAAATTTGAAGTGAATCGTGCATCTCGATCTGATACAATGGATTTTGGTACTCCATGTAATCTGACGACATGAGTTACGTACAGCTGAGCAAACTTTTCCAACGAAAAGGTCATCTTGATAGCTATAAACCATGCCGTCTTGGTCAGTCTGTCCACAATAACCCAAATGGCGTCATAACCTTCTCGGGTTTTTGGGAGTCCCACTACAAAATCCATCGTAATGTGTTCCCATTTCCATTCAGGAATCTCCAACGGTTCCAATCTTCCTGCTAGATGTTTATGTTCCGCTTTGATTCTCTGACAGGTCATGCATCTGCTCATGAATTTCGCTATATCGTTCTTCATCCCTTTCCACCAGAACTGTAACTTTAAGTCCTGATACATCTTGCTCGCTCCGGGATGAACCGAATAGGGTGTCTCATGGGCTTCTGACATGATCCGTCTTCTAAGTTCTTCATCAGCTGGAACATTTATCTTTCCTTGATAAAGGATTATTCCATCCTTGGAAATTCCTTCTTGAGAACTTGTCATTGCTGGATCTCGCCTCTAAGCTTCCTTTATTTCCTCAAATAGCGATGATTCCACTTGGAGTGCAGCTAATCTGCCAGATATCAGCTCCAAGTTCAAAGAATTTATCTCTTGCTGCAATGGCTTCGGAAGCCTGTTTATCGGTAGCTGGTGCGATATGGTAGACTTTCTACTTAAAGCATCCGCTACACGGTTGGCCTTCCCTGGATGGTATAGGATTTCACAATCATAATCCTTCACCAGTTCCAACCATCGTCTCTGTCGCATATTGAGCTCTTTTTGCGTGAAGAAATACTTCAGGCTTTGGTGATCAGTGAAAATCTGACATTGAGCTCCATAGAGATAGTGTCGCCAAATTTTAAGTGCAAACACTACTGCCGCAAGTTCAAGGTCATGTGTAGGATAATTTCTTTCATGCTCCTTTAACTGACGGGAAGCATAGGCAATTACCTTACCGTCTTGCATCAGGACTGCTCCCAATCTTATTTTCGATGCATCACTGTAGATCACAAACTTCTCCCCTTTAGTGGGAAGCGTAAGGATTGGTGCGCTTGTCAATCGCCTCTTTAACTCCTGGAAGCTTTTTTCGCATTCCATAGTCCACTCGTATTTCCTTTCCTTCTGTGTAAGAGCAGTAAGAGGTGCAGCTAGTCGCGCGAATCCCTCTACAAATCGCCGATAATAACCAGCTAACCCCAAGAAACTACGTATTTCAGTCACACTCTTGGGTGCAAGCCACTGGTTATGTGACGCCCCGTGCCCTCAGCGGCCCGGACCGTCACTGAAAACTATATTACTTGACTTGCTTCTTTAGCTTTTACTTATACTTTCTCTTTAAAACCGATACTTAAACTTGCTGAATTTAATACCATAAATTTAGAGGGATTTTTTTTTTTTTATATACACGTACATATTACTATTCACGTACGCATACTATTAAAATGCGGAATTTGAAAAACATAAGGATTTCAATTATACATACATAATTATATACTTGTTTATCTGATTACTATTCACCAGATACTATTTAAATATACTACTCGTACATATACTGTTTACTGTTCCAAAATACCGTTTAACCTTTACTATTCAAAATACTATTTAACTGTCACCATTCAAAATATTATTTACTCATACTGTGCGGAAGAATACTCGCGGTGTATCCATAACCTCATCCTCACATCCACCTCTGCCACCATCATCGTCCCTTGATGTTTACGCTATAGGATGCTTACCTACAGCATGAACACACTCCGTGAGCTTTACGCCCAGTAAGTACAACATGTTAACCGCAAAACATGTTTAAAACATAGCACATACGTAAAATCATAGGCATGACATATATCACTTAATAAATCACATACCATATAAGCATATCACATATCAGCTCACATATCATGTCATCACATAACATGTCATAACAGTGAATATAAAACTTCACATACTTTATGCATGACAGAAGCATCGTGTACTGTATGCACTCTACTGAAAAAGAAAGCATAGCGAACTATAACTAATGCATGGTCCGGTTATGTTCATTTATGCTTCAAACTTCTCTTTTTTTTTCTTCTCTTCTTGTCTATTTAGGGCCCATGTGTCAGTACCGTGTGCGCGCAGACCAACGGTAACGCCCGAGGTCAACTAATGCCGAAGAGCCATCAACTGATGCTCAACTTGTGGCCTGAACTTTCTTTAACTGGAAACCCCTTCGACTGAAGGAGCCGGTACGACACACCTATTTATTTCCATCTTGTTTAACTGTTCTAGCCATACGCTTCTCTAAGCTGTCCCCAATCCTACGCGGTAGGGATCTATGGCTTCTATCTTGTTCTTTCATCAATCTACTCGATTGTGAAGCTATATGCTCTTATGTATGCTGTGCAGTATCGTGTGCAAGATACATACTTAAAATACTGGAAACGCATCATTTTAAATTCATTTTATCCATGCTGTAGGCGGAGTTGTACTTACCTGTCAGCAGACAGTTTATATTCTCGCCTTCGTCACAATACAGGTACCTCCCTGTAATCATAATGCATTACATTAACATTCACTCTTAGGTCACCGTGGTCATTAGTGACTAACAAAAATTCTCGTTATGTGGTACCGATCCTTATCGGTACTAATTGCCCTCTTCTTAAGAATTTGATTTTCTAATCATTGTTAATTAATTTATTTACCCAATAAATTAATTAACATCGCTCTTAGGTCACTCTATCGTTAGGAACTAATAAACTTATCGTTGTGTGGTACCGATGCCTATCGGTACCCAGCTGCTCTACTTTGGGAAATTTGATATCTAATTTTTAATCGTGCTTGATTAATTTGTCTACTTGACAAATTAATCACTGTCTCTCACTATCCCATTTCGACTTGGTCCTTGACTGGCTAACCGACCAGTCAACTAACTGAATACCTCCCGTATGACCATTTAGCCTGTCGGATTACCGTTACCGATGTAATCGCCCCAAATTTTATACTTAGATCACACCCGTTCCTCGGGTGGCACTATTCTGATCTAGGGGTCGTTTTCTTACATTTCGAGATTTCTAATTGGGCGGTTCACTAATCCTGTAAACGTCCGTCCTTCTTTCCTGGACCTAGGTCATCGAGGGAGCTCGGGTTTCCATCCCGATCACATTTTCACCCCTCGTTTCCTAAAATACCCCTTTGTGCCGTTTTAGAAATTTTGGCAGCATTTCCGCTTAATTTTTGGGTTTCCGGCGTTTAGGAAACGCCTCAAAACCATCTAACCTATTCTAACCTGCCACGTACTAAACCAGAGGCCTAATTTTTACGTAAAAGCTCCGCTTTTTACGTAAAAATATTCACATTTTCTCACATTCTCTTTTTCGATATTTCACCCTTTTTTCTTACAATTCCTCAAGTCATTAAACCATAATTAATACATAATTATTTCCAATATTAAATTGAGAAATAAATAGATCAACACTACTACCAAAATCGTTCCCGTCGGCGGTCGGACGAACCGTTCGGTCTCGACCGTGCAATCTTTGAATCGTCGTTCTTCACTTTTGAAACTCCAGTTTGCAAATCCGATGCCGCGGATGTGTCCGGAACGTCGAAAATAGGCCAACGGGCCATTCTTCAATTTTCGGTCTCCGGGTCGCCGTTGACCGGCGTTGACCAGCCGTTGACCGGCGTTGACCACGGCGGCGATGGAAGTGGCGACCACCATCTTGAAGAGCTCGACGAGAGGAACCCATTGGTGGTGTCAATTTCACGAATCGAGGCTCTTATCACCGGAAATCGGCTCTCGAAAAGTCGGCGACGGCGGCGGCGTTGGATCTTTATTTTTCCGGCGTTGTTGCCCAAAATTGATTAGGGGCTTTTGATCTACGTGTTGTTCTGAGCATTTTGACACCGACCTTGCAACTCAACTCCGCCGGAATAGCGAGATCCGACGGCGGCGATGGCGACGGCGACGGCGAACCTGGGGCGGCGCGATTCGGCGGCTGTTGATGTGAAATGAAGCCTGGGTTTTGTTCTACTCTTCACCACGAATCCATTGGGACCGGAATCGTGGCATTTGGACGTCGGACGGCGGAGATACGGCGGTTTGAAAAATTCGGCCACCGGCGGCTTTGGGCGGCGCGTGCGGCGTGCTCCGGCATCGGTTCGGTCGACTCGGCCCACCGTTGGAATCAGCTCGTCGAGAGCTTTCCAATGGTGCCGGCGGTGTCAAAAACGGAGGCCGGATTCGATAGTTGGTCACTGTTCATCTTCGTGTGGTATGGGAGGGAGAAAATGTGATTTGGAAAAATATGGGGGCTATTTTTCTATAATCCCCAAAATTTCCTCCTTTATACTAATTTTTTTGAAAAATTTTAAGATAGGCTATACTGACTAATTTGGGCGTGCTGAACCCAAATATATCAGTTTTATCTTCATCCGAGGTCGTCTCGACCAGTTTCCCGATACTGTATGGTTCCCGGTCAAAAATTACTTTTTGTGCTCAAATGACTAATTTGAGCATTCTGATTCCAAATATATCAGTTTTATATCAAGAAAAGGTCATCTTGACCAATTTCTTGATACTGTTGTTAGGCCTACACTGTGTTGACACGGTGCACGCATAACGAGGCGTTTTCGCGTGAAATTTCAAACACAGTCTCCCTTGACTAATTTGGACGTGCTGATTTCAAATTTATCAGTTTTACGTCCAACTGAGGTCTTCTGGACCAGTTTTCGGGATCTGCATGATCCTGTCTCGAAAAACGTGTCAGGTGCCCGATTGACTAATTTGGGCGTCCTGAGTCTAAATATATCAGTTTCGGGGCGAGAAAATGTCGTCTTGACCCTCATCCCGATACTGCGTATCCCTTAAACAAAATCTACATTTTATGCTCAATTGACCAGATTGAGCCTGCTGACTATTAATATATCAGTTTTGTGCCAGATTAAGGCCGTCTTGGCCACTAACCTGACACTGCGTTTCTCACTACTCACTATTCACTATTCACTATTCACTATTCACTAATCACTATTCACTATCTGACTGACTAATCTGAGCGTTCTGACTTTGATTTTGTCAGTCTATGGGCGAGAAGAGGTCATCTAGACCACTTTTCTCGATACTGTACATCTATTAGGGCAATTATCACTGCTGCGCTCAGATGACCAGTCTGAGCGTACTGATGACTAGCTCATCAATTCTGTATCATGAAATGGTCGTCTAGACCGGTTTCTTGATATTGCGTGTCTCAACGTATACTCACATAATAGGGTGGACCGATTTCACTGTCGATTACCCCTTTCATTGCATGAATAGTAATTAAACGTTACTATTCCTGTTTAATTCATTCAACTGAAAAGCACACTGTGCTTATTAACTTAATTACATCATTACATAGTAATTAAGTTTCATAATTCATGAGAGTCATTACAGTGGCTCTCGACTCATTACACAGCCTTCTACACAGACTCTTACACGTGCGTGTGCAACGCAACACGGGCGTGTACATTTCAGACACGAGCATGTACTAGTTGAGACTACTCAACACGGCCATGTCTTTGAAACACATTCATCTATCTGAGCGGTACACAGCCTCTTACACGGTCGTGTACTTGACCATGTTTCTTAAATTTGCTAAAGGACATTAAATTATGTCCATTTTATTCCTTAATGACTTATTACATGGTAAGTAGGTGCCATGAAAATGGCGGTCATTACAACCTACCCCCCTTACAAAATTTTCGTCCTCGAAAATTAGAATAATTCCGGGAAGTCTCTTCTCATGTCTTCTTCCCATTCTCATGTGGCTTCCTCAACACTATGATTCTGCCACAACACTTTTACTAGCGGTATACTTCATTCCTAAGTACTTTCTCCTTTCTAACTAAGATCTGCACGAGTCTCTCCTCGTACGTCGGATCAGCGTATACTACAACGGATTCTTGGCTAAGAACATGGGAGCTGTTTGGCACGTACTTCTTTAACATCAAAACGTGAAAGACATTGTGCACTGTAACTAACTCGGGAGGAAGTGCTAGTCTATAAGCCACCTTCCCGACTTTCTCTATTATCTCAAGGGTCCTATGTACCTAGGACTGAGCTTTCTTTTATTTTCAATGCGCATCACCCCTTTCATGGGTGCCGCCTTGAAAAAGACCGAATCTCCTACTTGAAACTTGAGGGGTCTACGGTGCTTATCGTCAAAATTCTTCTGTCGACTGTGCGCTGTATCTAACGTTTCTCGTATCAGCTTCACGTCTGACATGGTATTCTTGATGATGTCCGAGCTAACTACTCGTTTCTCTCCAAACTCGTACTAATGAGCCAAAGATCTGCATTTCTTTCCACAGAGTGTCTCGTACGGTGCCATTCCTATCGAGGAATGATAGTTGCTGTTGTACGAGAACTCGCTCAATGGTAGCTTCTGATATCAATTTCCTTTGAAGTCTAGGACGCAGGTCTCAACATGTCCTCTAACATCTGTATGGTCCTCTCAGACTAACTGTCGGTCTGAGGATGAAATGCTATGCTGAACTCTCACTTGGACCGTAATGCGGCTTGAACACCTCGCCAAAATATGGAGGTAAAGCGTCCACTACGATCTGAGACGATCGACTCTGGTATTCCGTGCCATTTCACGAACTGTGCCACATAGATTTCTACTGGTCGTTCCACCGAGTAGCTAACTTTCATTACTAAAAATCTAACTGATTTCATCAGTTTTTCTACAATCACCCAGATTGCATCATTATCGTTTGACGTCTTTGGCAATCCGATTACGAAATTCATCGTAATCTGGTCCCATTTCCACTCGGGTAACTTAATTTCCTACGATTATCCTGCTGAGCACTGGTGATCTACCTTAACCTTCTGGCACGTAAGGCAGCTGGCGACGAACTCGACAATGTCATTCTTCATTCCAAGGCACCAAAAACTTTCCTTTAGGTACTTGTACATCTTATTCGCTACCGGATGTACGGAATATGACGTCTCGTAAGGTTCCAAAAGGATTCGCTTCTTGAGTTCTTCATCTTTTAGAACACATACTCTATCTCTGTAGTAGAGTATGTCGTCCTTAAGGATCTTAAACTCTGAACCCTTGTCCTCTATAGCTTCCTTTTTGGACTTGAGCAGGGACAAATCAAAATCTTGACCGATCTTGATCTCTTCTTGGAGCGTCGATTGGAGGGTCATGTTAGACAATCCCCCTATCAAAATCTTGATCTTGCTGTCGCATAACTCCTTTGTAGCGCTCTTGACAAGGCACTAATAGCCATAGGCATAGTAATATGCTTCTGACTCTACGCATTGACCACTTTATTGGCTTTCCCTGGATGGTATAGGATCTCACAGTCGTAATCCTTACCAACTCTAGCCATCTACGCTGCCTCATGTTGAGCTCTTTCTGCGTGAAGATACATTTGAGACTCTAGTGGTCGATGTAAATCTCGCACGTGACTCCGTACAGGTAGTGCCTCCATGTTTTTATCGTAAAAACTATCGCTACTAGCTCCAGATCACGCGTTGGGTAGCTCTTCTCAAGGTTTTTTGAGTTGTCGTGAAGCATACGCGACTACTCTACCACTCTACATCAACACAGTTTCCAACTTGGTTTTAGATGTGGCGCTTAAATCACAAAGCTTCCCTGACCAACATTTGAAATGGTCAGCATTGGAGCGCTTATGAGTCTTCATCTTAGCTCTTGAAAGCTTTCCTCACACTTATCGATTCACTTATACCTCTTTCCCTTCTTGGTGAGCGTTGTGAGCGGAGCAGCTAACTTTGAGTAGCCTTCGACTAAGTGTAGGTAACATCCTGTTAGTTTAAAGAAACTGTGAATTCCCGTTTCGTTCCTCTGAGCTGGCCACGTGCTAACTGCATCAATTTTCGCCAGGTCCACAGATACTCCTTCCTTGGGGTCTACGTGGTCTAGGAAATGGACCTTCTCCAGCCAAAACTCGTACTTGGAGAACTTGGTGTATAACTGATGGTCCTGTTGCATGTGCAAAATGATAATTAAGTGCTCTTCGTGCTCTTCCTTCGTCTTAGAGTGTATAAGTATGTCATCGATGAACCCAATGACAAACTTATCCAAATAGTCCTTGAACATGCGGTTCATCCAGTTCATGAAAGTTGCTGGTGCGTCCGTTAATCTGAGTGACATGAACAGAAACTCGTAATGTCCGTACCACGTTTGAAATGCTGTTTTGGGTACATCTTCATTCCTGATCTGTAGTTGATGGTACTCGGGATGTAGATCGATCTTCGAGAACACTACAGCGTCTTGGAGCTGATCAAATAGATCGTTAACTCGCGGCAACAGATGCTTATTCTTAATCGTAATCCTGTTCAACTCTCTGTAGTCGATGCACATTCTCAGTGGTCCATCTTTCTTCTTCACGAATGGTATGGGTGCTCTCCAGGGTGAATAGCTCTATCGCATGAATCCCTTATCTATTTAGTACTTTAGCTGGGCTTGGAGCTCCTTTAGCTCTATAGGGCCTATTCTGTAGGGGGCCTCAAAGATGGGGCTGATTCTAGTAGACGTTCAGTCTCGAACGAGATCCTGCGCTCTGGTTGGAGTCCTGCAAGATCTTCTGGAAATATCTCCATGAATTCCCTGACTATCGGTACGTTGTCGGGTCCTATCTCTATTCCTTGAGTCTTATCTGCTACGTATACTAGGAAGTCCGTGCATCCACTGGATTGTATCTCGCGAGCCTTCACTGCTGATATCATCGTCTTTGGTTGCTCTGGCGACAAACCCTTGTAGATGAACTTTTCACATCCGATTGGTTCGAAAATGATTTTTCGCCTTCAACAGTTTATGACAACGTTGTGTCCTAAGCCTTTTTTTTTTTTTTTGGCATAGTGGCCTTTCTTGCCACAGATGAAACAACCACTTACTCCTTGCTTACATTCTCCTGAGTGCCTCTTTCCGCATTTCGTGCACGTCGAGTTGGCTATCATTTCCTTCCTGGTCGTTTCTCTTCTGGGGGAAATTCTCCTGTGAATCTTGATTGCCTTAATTCCCCCTTTCTCTTGTTGTTATTATGGGAATGCCTACTATTCTGGCCGGTTCCCACATTCTGTCCTCTGTGTTGTAACTCGGGGTTTTACTTCCCCTGAGCCTACTCAGCTTGCGTTTTCTCCTCCTTTCGTGCCTTAAAATTCTGCGCCTTTCGCTCCTTATCCTGAGCCGACTAGTACTCAGCTCAGATAGTCTTGCTGACACATTCTGCTAGTGTCGCTGGTCCGTGCCCTCCGCTACAGACCTAAACTGTGATTTCCGTTCTGAACATCTTCAGCATTCGTCTGACTCTCTCCTTTTGGTCGGTACCAAATCTGGACAAAGTTGAGCCAACTGCTCAAACTTCTTGACTGCCTCCATAACAGTTATACTACCTTGGTGCAGGTTGTCGAACTCGTCCTACTGCGCTACTAGTGCTTCCTCGTTGAAGTACATCTCCTTGAATTCCTCAATGAAATCGCTCCAGCTCATCTCTCTGATGTTCCTCTTAATGGTTACCATCTTCCACCACTAACGCGCCTCATTGCGCAGGGTGAAGGGTGCGTACATCACTTTCTCTCTCTCTATCTATTAACCCTATAAAATCCAAGATTACTTGGATATTCGTTAGCCAATCATCGGCCTCTATAGGGTTGGTGATTCCTACGAATTCTAACGCTTTCATGCGTCGGAATCTCTCATACAAGTTGCCTTCCCTAGGGATTGGCAGAAAATAATTACTGCTACGAAAGCAGCCATTACTATGGGTGCTAGTGCTTCCTGAGCTGAAGGAGCTGCTTGCTCCCTCAGAGTTTCTGGGCTGCTAGAGCCTCCTGTGCTGGCATCTCTACTGACTGTGGTGCTTGGGGTTGCTGGCCCAGCTGTTCTCTAAGCTGGTTTAGCTCCCGCTGCTGGTTCTCCATCATCTCTCGCATGGCTGCGATCTGTGCTATCAACTCATCCTCTCAGGATGCTGGGTTTAACTAAGCTCTCATTCTTGCCATGTTTTCCTATGTAACCCTATCGTACAGCGAAAAAGGAAAATATAAGTCTCTTAAATTCTGTACTTGGGACTCGTATCACATATCATTTTCTTTCTTACTTAACAATCTTACTTAAACATTATGGATATAAATATACCCACTATATCCACCTTTCTTTCTCTCATACTGTGATGTCAATACAATTGTCGCATTGTATTGGGACATCGTCTGAGTGCTAGGATTCATCCTGCACTTTCTGTCATATCATACTCACGCTGTGGAAAAAAATTATATCTGGCCCCTAGGGCAAAGCTTTACTACTTATCTCATAATATATTTCACATAATATATATACATATATTCAAGATTCTAGTTCAGTGGGAGTGACACACACTTCCCCTATACGATCCCAACAAGTACATTATGCTATAACTGACGGGGGAGAGCTACTGCTTCCCTCTATATATTTTCATAACTAACATTCCCGCAGAAGGGTTACTACTATTGGAAGGATAATCCTGATTCAGTATCAGGCATCTCCTCATCGTCACTATCACTGAGTGAGTACTCCTCTGGGTTCTCCTCTTCTTCTCAGTCGAAACTGACCTCGTCATCGCTGGCTATGATGACTTGGGGTTCGTACATCCCCATCTATTCGTCATTACTAAAGCGGTTGGGGATCTCCTCTGCCTCATCGTCGGGATGGGCGTCGGAAAGAGTCTCGTTATCTTCCTCTTTCATGGGGTGTTCGGGAGACATAGGGGCTGGTTCGGGGTTCTCCATCGGCTCCCTATTGCCCTCGTGTACTTCTGGCTGGTGCTCGGCCATGAACTCTTCATCGGCCAGTTGGGGTGCTGGTTCTACCGGGTCACCCTCCATAATGGCGGCTGCTATAATGCCTTGGGCTTGTGTAGGGTTCCCGGGGTTGAGCACTTTTCTCTCGGCGTTCACTATCTCCTTAATAAGGCTTGCTAGTCCTATTTGATCGCTCTTCTAATTCTGTTTGGCAAGGTCTCTTTCTCTCTTTGAGTCTTCTTCTGTCTTGATCCACTTTTGTCTCGGCATGTATTGTAGAAGTCCATTTCGGTTCCTTGTAGCGAACAGCATACGTTAGAACTATATCGCCGGACATCAGCTGCAGTCTTTTAGTCCGATGAACAAATTCTCGTATATCCATAACTCTAGAGAACTTAGGCGGTTTCACTCCCTGCTTGCCCATAGAGAAAAACTGGGGCTGATGCTGGACTGCTCTCAGAGATTGGCTCGATCATGGTATGGCGAAACTCGACACAGTTAAGAGCTCATCCTGGTCATAAGGATCCCGATACACACGAGAGTATCTTCCTGAGAGATATCAACAGCCAACAGGACTCAGTTATCCTGGTCAATGGTGTACAATCAGGGAATCACTTTGATAACATGAAACTAGTCCTGACATTCTCATAGAGTGCAGGAGTACTGTTTGCCACTCGAAACTTGGTGGACGACTAGCCCTGAAGATCGGTACAACTCGAGCAGCAATCCATGTTCTTTCTCTGAGCAGTTTTCTAGCACTGCACGGTCGTGATTTTTCGTATAATGATCTCAGCATCTTTTCATCTTATCCTCGCCATCATAGATTTCGTCGTTTCATTACTATAAAATGTTATCTTCAATAGAGAAACATTTACTGACTAAAAATATAAAACTAACTTACTTGGACAGATGAGGCAGGCATGTGGCGATGTGAGGTAGGATGGCAGGAAACCGCTCTGATACCAACTGTGACGCCCCGTGCCCTCAGCGGCCCGGACCGTCACTGAAAACTATATTACTTGACTTGCTTCTTTAGCTTTTACTTATACTTTCTCTTTAAAACCGATACTTAAACTTGCTGAATTTAATACCATAAATTTAGAGGGATTTTTTTTTTTTTATATACACGTACATATTACTATTCACGTACGCATACTATTAAAATGCGGAATTTGAAAAACATAAGGATTTCAATTATACATACATAATTATATACTTGTTTATCTGATTACTATTCACCAGATACTATTTAAATATACTACTCGTACATATACTGTTTACTGTTCCAAAATACCGTTTAACCTTTACTATTCAAAATACTATTTAACTGTCACCATTCAAAATATTATTTACTCATACTGTGCGGAAGAATACTCGCGGTGTATCCATAACCTCATCCTCACATCCACCTCTGCCACCATCATCGTCCCTTGATGTTTACGCTATAGGATGCTTACCTACAGCATGAACACACTCCGTGAGCTTTACGCCCAGTAAGTACAACATGTTAACCGCAAAACATGTTTAAAACATAGCACATACGTAAAATCATAGGCATGACATATATCACTTAATAAATCACATACCATATAAGCATATCACATATCAGCTCACATATCATGTCATCACATAACATGTCATAACAGTGAATATAAAACTTCACATACTTTATGCATGACAGAAGCATCGTGTACTGTATGCACTCTACTGAAAAAGAAAGCATAGCGAACTATAACTAATGCATGGTCCGGTTATGTTCATTTATGCTTCAAACTTCTCTTTTTTTTTCTTCTCTTCTTGTCTATTTAGGGCCCATGTGTCAGTACCGTGTGCGCGCAGACCAACGGTAACGCCCGAGGTCAACTAATGCCGAAGAGCCATCAACTGATGCTCAACTTGTGGCCTGAACTTTCTTTAACTGGAAACCCCTTCGACTGAAGGAGCCGGTACGACACACCTATTTATTTCCATCTTGTTTAACTGTTCTAGCCATACGCTTCTCTAAGCTGTCCCCAATCCTACGCGGTAGGGATCTATGGCTTCTATCTTGTTCTTTCATCAATCTACTCGATTGTGAAGCTATATGCTCTTATGTATGCTGTGCAGTATCGTGTGCAAGATACATACTTAAAATACTGGAAACGCATCATTTTAAATTCATTTTATCCATGCTGTAGGCGGAGTTGTACTTACCTGTCAGCAGACAGTTTATATTCTCGCCTTCGTCACAATACAGGTACCTCCCTGTAATCATAATGCATTACATTAACATTCACTCTTAGGTCACCGTGGTCATTAGTGACTAACAAAAATTCTCGTTATGTGGTACCGATCCTTATCGGTACTAATTGCCCTCTTCTTAAGAATTTGATTTTCTAATCATTGTTAATTAATTTATTTACCCAATAAATTAATTAACATCGCTCTTAGGTCACTCTATCGTTAGGAACTAATAAATTTATCGTTGTGTGGTACCGATGCCTATCGGTACCCAGCTGCTCTACTTTGGGAAATTTGATATCTAATTTTTAATCGTGCTTGATTAATTTGTCTACTTGACAAATTAATCACTGTCTCTCACTATCCCATTTCGACTTGGTCCTTGACTGGCTAACCGACCAGTCAACTAACTGAATACCTCCCGTATGACCATTTAGCCTGTCGGATTACCGTTACCGATGTAATCGCCCCAAATTTTATACTTAGATCACACCCGTTCCTCGGGTGGCACTATTCTGATCTAGGGGTCGTTTTCTTACATTTCGAGATTTCTAATTGGGCGGTTCACTAATCCTGTAAACGTCCGTCCTTCTTTCCTGGACCTAGGTCATCGAGGGAGCTCGGGTTTCCATCCCGATCACATTTTCACCCCTCGTTTCCTAAAATACCCCTTTGTGCCGTTTTAGAAATTTTGGCAGCATTTCCGCTTAATTTTTGGGTTTCCGGCGTTTAGGAAACGCCTCAAAACCATCTAACCTATTCTAACCTGCCACGTACTAAACCAGAGGCCTAATTTTTACGTAAAAGCTCCGCTTTTTACGTAAAAATATTCACATTTTCTCACATTCTCTTTTTCGATATTTCACCCTTTTTTCTTACAATTCCTCAAGTCATTAAACCATAATTAATACATAATTATTTCCAATATTAAATTGAGAAATAAATAGATCAACACTACTACCAAAATCGTTCCCGTCGGCGGTCGGACGAACCGTTCGGTCTCGACCGTGCAATCTTTGAATCGTCGTTCTTCACTTTTGAAACTCCAGTTTGCAAATCCGATGCCGCGGATGTGTCCGGAACGTCGAAAATAGGCCAACGGGCCATTCTTCAATTTTCGGTCTCCGGGTCGCCGTTGACCGGCGTTGACCAGCCGTTGACCGGCGTTGACCACGGCGGCGATGGAAGTGGCGACCACCATCTTGAAGAGCTCGACGAGAGGAACCCATTGGTGGTGTCAATTTCACGAATCGAGGCTCTTATCACCGGAAATCGGCTCTCGAAAAGTCGGCGACGGCGGCGGCGTTGGATCTTTATTTTTCCGGCGTTGTTGCCCAAAATTGATTAGGGGCTTTTGATCTACGTGTTGGTCTGAGCATTTTGACACCGACCTTGCAACTCAACTCCGCCGGAATAGCGAGATCCGACGGCGGCGATGGCGACGGCGACGGCGAACCTGGGGCGGCGCGATTCGGCGGCTGTTGATGTGAAATGAAGCCTGGGTTTTGTTCTACTCTTCACCACGAATCCATTGGGACCGGAATCGTGGCATTTGGACGTCGGACGGCGGAGATACGGCGGTTTGAAAAATTCGGCCACCGGCGGCTTTGGGCGGCGCGTGCGGCGTGCTCCGGCATCGGTTCGGTCGACTCGGCCCACCGTTGGAATCAGCTCGTCGAGAGCTTTCCAATGGTGCCGGCGGTGTCAAAAACGGAGGCCGGATTCGATAGTTGGTCACTGTTCATCTTCGTGTGGTATGGGAGGGAGAAAATGTGATTTGGAAAAATATGGGGGCTATTTTTCTATAATCCCCAAAATTTCCTCCTTTATACTAATTTTTTTGAAAAATTTTAAGATAGGCTATACTGACTAATTTGGGCGTGCTGAACCCAAATATATCAGTTTTATCTTCATCCGAGGTCGTCTCGACCAGTTTCCCGATACTGTATGGTTCCCGGTCAAAAATTACTTTTTGTGCTCAAATGACTAATTTGAGCATTCTGATTCCAAATATATCAGTTTTATATCAAGAAAAGGTCATCTTGACCAATTTCTTGATACTGTTGTTAGGCCTACACTGTGTTGACACGGTGCACGCATAACGAGGCGTTTTCGCGTGAAATTTCAAACACAGTCTCCCTTGACTAATTTGGACGTGCTGATTTCAAATTTATCAGTTTTACGTCCAACTGAGGTCTTCTGGACCAGTTTTCGGGATCTGCATGATCCTGTCTCGAAAAACGTGTCAGGTGCCCGATTGACTAATTTGGGCGTCCTGAGTCTAAATATATCAGTTTCGGGGCGAGAAAATGTCGTCTTGACCCTCATCCCGATACTGCGTATCCCTTAAACAAAATCTACATTTTATGCTCAATTGACCAGATTGAGCCTGCTGACTATTAATATATCAGTTTTGTGCCAGATTAAGGCCGTCTTGGCCACTAACCTGACACTGCGTTTCTCACTACTCACTATTCACTATTCACTATTCACTATTCACTAATCACTATTCACTATCTGACTGACTAATCTGAGCGTTCTGACTTTGATTTTGTCAGTCTATGGGCGAGAAGAGGTCATCTAGACCACTTTTCTCGATACTGTACATCTATTAGGGCAATTATCACTGCTGCGCTCAGATGACCAGTCTGAGCGTACTGATGACTAGCTCATCAATTCTGTATCATGAAATGGTCGTCTAGACCGGTTTCTTGATATTGCGTGTCTCAACGTATACTCACATAATAGGGTGGACCGATTTCACTGTCGATTACCCCTTTCATTGCATGAATAGTAATTAAACGTTACTATTCCTGTTTAATTCATTCAACTGAAAAGCACACTGTGCTTATTAACTTAATTACATCATTACATAGTAATTAAGTTTCATAATTCATGAGAGTCATTACAGTGGCTCTCGACTCATTACACAGCCTTCTACACAGACTCTTACACGTGCGTGTGCAACGCAACACGGGCGTGTACATTTCAGACACGAGCATGTACTAGTTGAGACTACTCAACACGGCCATGTCTTTGAAACACATTCATCTATCTGAGCGGTACACAGCCTCTTACACGGTCGTGTACTTGACCATGTTTCTTAAATTTGCTAAAGGACATTAAATTATGTCCATTTTATTCCTTAATGACTTATTACATGGTAAGTAGGTGCCATGAAAATGGCGGTCATTACAGGTTAATTGCCTCTATCTTTGTCGGATCTACAGCAATACCTTCCTGGGATACAACATGTCCGAGGAAATGTACTCTGTCCAGCCAAAATTCGCATTTTGAGAATTTGGCATACAGTTGATGCTTCCTTATCGTATTCAACACGATCCTCAGATGTTCCTTGTGCTCTTCATGAGTCTTCGAGTATATAAGAATGTCATCAATGAATACAATGGTAAACTTATCCAGATACTCTTTAAAAATTCTGTTCATCAAATCCATGAACACTGCCGGCGCATTTGTTAATCCGAATGGCATCACAAGGAACTCGTAGTGCCCATAACGAGTCCTAAATGCCGTCTTAGGAATATCACTCTGTTTGATTCTCAGCTGGTGATATCCTGATCGTAAGTCGATCTTGGAAAATACCGCTGTGCCTTTTAACTGGTCGAATAGGTCATCAATTCTAGGTAACGGATACCTATTTTTGATCGTAACCTTATTCAACTCCCGGTAATCAATGCACAGTCAGAATGTTCCATTCTTTTTCTTGACGAATAGCACAGGTGCACCCCATGGAGAAAAACTCGGCCTGATGAATCCCTTATCCAAAAGCTCCTTTAATTGTACCTGTAGCTCCTTCAACTCCACTGGAGCCATGCGGTATGGTGCTTTGGAAATAGGTGCCGTTCCAGGCATCAACTCAATTTCAAACGAGATTTCTCTCTCTGGAGGTATCCCTGGTAACTCTTCTGGAAATACGTCGAGAAACTCATTAACCACAGGAACATCTTCAGCTTGAAGCTTCTGTTCCTTTGTAGTATCCACCACATATGCCAGATATCCCATGCAACCACTGGCTATCAGCTTGCTGGCTCTCAGCGAACTGATGATCATCTTCCCGGGTCTTCGAGAAGTATCAACATACTCGAGACTCTCTTCTTCCTCAGGTTGGAATACTATCTTTCGATTTCGGCAGTCGATCGTAGCTTGGTATTTCCCTAGGAAATCCATGCCTAGAATCACATCGTAATCCGTGATCTTCATTACGATCAACTCCGCATACAGTTCCCTATTTGCCACATATACTGGTACATAAGGTAACCAGTAACTGGACAACAATACTTCCCCAGAGGGTAAAGCTGTCTTAAATACCCTTCCCATATTGTCCTTAGGAAGTCCTATCTTGTCAGCAAATTCATGGGAAACAAAAGAATGCGTAGCACCGGAATCGAATAGTACAGAGGCTACATGACTAGCGACAGGAAGCTGACCTGTCACCACGTTTGATGTTCCTGCCTCTGCGTCTTCCTTGCTGTAGGCCATCACACGAGCATCAGCACGTGACATTCGCTCCTGGCGTTGTGACCTCACTGGTGACTCTTCCACTCTGGCTTGAAGGGAATGAGCTTGTGGGCGTGTCTGGTGCGGTTGGGAAGTGCCTTGTCCACCCTGCTTATTTGGACAGTTCCTGGCGTAATGGCCTTCCTTTCCACATTCATAGCAAACAAGTGGCCCAAATTTGCATTGCCCAGAATGTCTTTTCCCGCATGTAGGGCAATTTTGCACATTGGATTCTGCATTACCAACTGTTCTCCGCTGTTGGTTTTGATTATTGCCTTGGCGATTCCCAGAAAAATTCCCTTTTCTCTTATTTTGCTGGGATCCTTGATTGTTGCCCTGGCTTGGTTTCGCATTCTGACTAGGCTTGCTCGATTGACCAACTTGCGTAGACTTCGCCAAAGCCCTCTCCTTCTTCTTTGCCTCCCAGTGTTTCTCTCTTTCCTCTTTCTGTCGAGCTACATGGAACTCAGCCCTGATGGCCCGACTCACACAATCGGCTACAGAAGTAGGTGGCACTTGTCCAGTATCTACCAATGCAGCAATTTTCGGCCTGAACATCCCGATCATTTTCTGTATCTTTTCCCTCTCAGTAGGGACTACATAGGGATATAACCGGGATAACTGGTCGAACTTTCGGCAAACTTCGCTTACCGACATGTTCCCTTGTGTCAACTCTGAGAATTCTTTCTGTTGCTGTCTCAAAGATGCAGGGTCATAATATTTCTGGTTAAATTCTTCCAGAAATTCCGCCCAACTCATGGTAGACACGTCTCTTCTCATTCGTACGGTGTCCCACCAAAACCGAGCATCTTTTCTCAGTATAAAAGACGCACATGCAACCTTCTCTCGGTCGGTTAGGTTCATGAACTCCATAATCACTTGTAATGATGACAACCAGTCTTCAGCCTCTAGCAGATTTGTAGACCCTTCAAATTCTGGCGGTCTCATATGCTTGAATCTTTCATAGAGGGGTTCCAGATTCAATACTGGTTGTGGTTCAGGAACTCTCTCATTTACAGCAGCTGGAGGGATAACTGGATCTATCTCAGCTTCCTATTCTACTTGGGTACCCTCAGAGCCTTGTCTCTGTTCTAGCTCCTCTACCCGTCGCCTCAGATTCGTATTTTCTTGCATCTGAGCTTCTAACAAAGCTTGTATCTGATCCAGTCTCTCCATAACATCAGGACGTCGCTCTCGTCCTTCTGGTCGATTACGCAATTCCACCATCTTGCCTATTGTCCTATTATGGCACAATAATTCACCGTTAGCTTTTCCATAACCACATTCGTAAAATCATATCAATTCACGAAATTTAGGGTAATGTAAAGCCACATCATTGTAACACATCATCGTACAACATATAATCATTTTGATATTTCATTCATAGCAAAACATTTATATGTCATACATAATCACCACCAGTCATATATATACATCGGCCGGAGTGTACAAAATGGCCACAAGTCTATACAAAAGAGCTTTTCTCTAAGTTACTTATGTACATATATACATATCTACTGATCACGCATTTCCTACGTCTGGGACTAGAGGATATTCTTCCGGATCCTCATCGTCATTGGTATCATCTGAATCGTCACCGTCTCTAGACAATGCTCCCTGTCCTGAGTCATCGCCTCTTCGCGGTCTAGACGGTCCGGCCTCATGGTCATTCATCATTCTTCTCGGTCCGAAGATGCGTGCAAACATCTCATCTTGACCCAGCGTCTCTCGTCGACTCTGCGTCAGATGCTCGATCAGAATCTCTCTCTCAATCGTCCTGATCATCACCACAAGCTCTTGGAGCGTCGGAGGAAACGGCTTGATTACCCTCTGTCTCAGCTCCAAGGGTAAACCTTTCCAGAACAGCTCGCAACAGTTTGCTTCAGTGAGGTTGGGCAATGGACATCTTCTCCTGATGGTCTCCTCAAATCGTGCCGCATAAGACATCACTGTCTCACCAGACAACATGACCATCCTCTCAGTCTAGAGAATGTAGTCCCTGAACTCATCAAATCCGGGATACGCAGGTGTATCTGCCTCTCGTCTCTCTGGAGGTGCTGGAGCAGGTGTTGGATCTCTCGGTCGAAACTGATCAGCCAACCGCTGACGGAACTTAGCCCAACTGAATCCTAGTAAAATCTCCTGGTCGCAGTATTGCCAGAACACTCGAGCGTCTCCCTGAAACATACTGACTGCTAGCTGGATCCACATATCTCGATCAATGTCACATATCACCATAATCCTCTCAATGGCATGGAGCCAGTCCTTGGCCTCCATCGACTGTCGTCCACCGTCGATTTTTTCCAACACTGAATTCTTACTCATCAGTATTGTTAGAACATTTTCATATGTTCTAAACAATATAAATACATTTATTTCACTCTTTAAATAGTACAAATTGTTATATACATACATTTGTACATTTTCATCCGAGAATTGCCTGAATTTCCCGGTTGTCACAATGCCATCTTTAGAGACTTAGAACTCTGAATTCTGGTCCTTCATTGCCTCCTTTTTGAGCTTGTCCAGGAACGAATCGAGGTCCTGGCAAGTCTTGATTTCTTCTAGGAGTGTTGACTGGAGGGTCATTTCGGACAACCTCTGTGACAACCAGGAAATTTAGGCAATTCTCAGAAGAAAATGTACAAATGTATGTATATAACAATTTGTACTGTTTAAAGAGTGAAATAAATGAATTTATATTGTTTAGAATATATGAAAATGTTCTAATAATACTGACGAGTAAGAATTCAGTGTTGGAAAAATTCACTAGGTTGAAACGGGTGAAACGGTGCCAAAAACGGCATTGAAAACCTTAACCGAGGTAATAAAAGACGAAAAACTTCCGGGATTAATTTTGATCAAACGGAAGCAATTTAAATTGATCCGACTGCACAGGAGACCTCAGGAACACGCCGGGACGATTTCAGGAAAATTTCGGCTCGAACTGGTATCGGTCAAAAAGTAGTCGAATTAATGTGAATAGTGAAAGTCAAAGTCAACATATGCTTTTGCATTTATGACATCATAAATCCATTTAATAAATGGAACGAAAATAGTGGTTGGTAGAATTAATGGCCATGATTAAGTTGTCTTTTTGATCTAAAGGCTAAGATTTGGCCAAAAATTCACCATTTTAATTTTTGGAAAATATGGAAAGAAATAGGTTGAAAGGTGGTGATTTCTCATTGGTTGGTAGCCAAATTAATTGGCTTTCCTTGAACTTAAGTCGGTAAAACTTGGAAAGAAAGGGCCGAGACAAATTTTGAAGCCAAAAACCAAAGACAAAAATTTTCTAAGTTATTTTCATGGTGGAGCCGTGAGCAACCAAAGAGGAACCAAGTGATTTCTTCAAGCTTTCTTCAAAAATTGGTGTCAAACCTTTCATTGAAGCCTAAGGAAGCAAGTGAACAAGGTAACTCTCTTTGGATTGAATTTTTTCTTGATTTTTCTTCAAGAAATTCGTGTGATGAATAGTGGAAAAGATGGAAAAATTTTTGGTTGTTTTCATTGATTTGGTGCTTGGGTTTTGTTAAGGGTGTAATTAGGAAGAAAACCATGTATTTGGTTTAAAGGGTGTATTTGGTTCATTGATTTGGTTTAAAGAAAAACCAAATTTTGGTTTAAAGAAAAACCAAATTTTGGTTGGTTTTCCAAGGGTAAAACCGTGGGTTACCAAGAGTAATCAATGAGAAATTTTTATGGTTTAAGTGTTAACATGCTTTAAATTACATTTTGGTTAAGTATAAAGCATGATTTGCATTATGGAAAGCTTGAAAAAAAATGTGGTGTGAACTTACCCTATAATGGCCGTGGGTTAATTAGGGTTTGGTGGAAAAATTTGCATGGTTTTGTTGATGTTTGGATGATTTAAAATCATGCATTTTATAATGTAAATGATGGAATTGTGTATGAAAGCAAGAAAAGAAAATTTGGGGTATGTTTCCCTTAGTGTGGCCGTGGGTTATATGTGGTTAAAACCCTAGGAATTGTGTTGAAAAATGCAATGAAATTGGCTTGAAAATGTGCTAAAAAAATGACATGGAATAGCCAAAAATTTGGTGAAAATTTGAGGAGTTTTGGTTAGGTTTTGAGTGTAAAAACCGAGACCAAAACTAAGGGCAAAATTGAAAAAAAATTGTGTAATGTGGTTCAAAATGAGAATTTAATTTTGTGAGCTTTTATGTGAAAGTTTGGAAAACTTTTACATAAAATAGGCTTGTGGTATTGCACGTGGCAGGTACATATGGTTCGAGACGTACCCAACGCCGGTAGCCTTAAAATTACGCCGAAATGCTGCCGAAATTTCGAAAACAGCATTTAGGGTAAAATGGGAATTAAAAATAAAAGTTTGGGGTCGGGTCAGAAACCCGAGTCCCTAACGGAAAATTGAATAAGGGAACCTAAGGGGTGGTTCATGAATAGTAACCCGTCCCCTAAAAATGTAAAACGCGAGTGAAATTGAAAAAAACCGACCCCGAGGGGGGGGGCGTTTTTGGAAATGAAATAAAAGTCCGAGTCAGGAACGGAAAATCCAAGCCTCGGAGACCTAAGTCGGGAAAGTCTAGATGAATGTTTTAAATACTAGTAAAACGTCCATTTGAGACTCCGAAACGATAGAAAATCACTAAATCGACTTAAGGGTCGGAATAGTGCTTCCCGAGGGTCGAGAAAGTGAAAAGTGAAAATAAAATAGAAACGAACCCGGTAATGATTAGAAAAGAGTCAGAAAAGTTCCTGAGAGCCAAAAATGCAGTCTGGATCGAGAAAATTCCGTAAGGGGCAAAATTACAATTTTGCCAAAATATAGGGGCAAAATCGTAATTTTACAAAAGTTGAGAAAAATGGGGAAAATGATAAATAAAACCTAAAAAGTTATAAATAGGTTTTATTTAAGCTTTTTAATGAAAAATAAAAGCTATAAATGGAAATGAAATTAACAGACAAGGTTTTGTCTGTAGGATCCAAAAATCGACCTACAAGGAGGGCGATCAAAGATCCAAGAGAGAAAAAGGGAAGAGACTGATAAGGTAAGTTCAGACATTTACCTGTCTGCAACATATAGCATTATTGTTGCTAACTTTGATGTACTAACTATAAGTGAGGTACATATGTGCTACGGGCACTATTATAGAGTAGAGAGAGACGTAATGTGCTACGGGTACTATTGAGAATGGACACATTGTTAATTGTGCTTCGGGCACTAGAGCGAGGTTAATAAAACTTGCTCCCCTAAAATTAAAATGTGAACCATTCCTAACCACGGGACAATGTGAAGTCACCGGGTTAGAATTTTAAAAAGTCGGTAATGAAACCACTTTCTGGCGTACCAGCCTTCCGTACAGGGAGGTACTTTTGCCTTCTGGCTATGAGATTAAGGCTGTGGAGGTCAGTACTGATGTACCGCTCCCAGTCATGTACTATTTACCTTCGGGGCTATGATGAGATTAAGGCTGTGGAGGTTAGCACTAATGTACCGCTCCCAGTCATGCGCACTTAAATGGTACTGCCAACCTGAACTCAAAACCAGAACATAAGCAAAGATAATTACCTAAAACTGAAACTATGCCATAATTGAGCATAAGACAGTTTCATGAGGGTACTAACATCGCGGTAGATGTACTGTTGTGACACTGTGTTGTGGTCAAACTTACTATTCATAATGAATAGTGGTCAAAGTTACTATTCACATATGAATAGTGGTCAACAGTACTATTCATCAACTATTCATGATGAATAGTACTATTCATAGAAATTTTATTTCTTGCATGTTTGAACTTACTGAGCTTGTAGCTCACCATTTTTACTTATGTTGCAGGTAAGCAACCAGCTCAGTAGCTTGTTTGACTGGATGCGGACGGGATAGCGTGTGTCAAATCGGATAAATGGGCGAGGGATATGGTCCTGCCAGAGTCTTTCCGCTGAGCGATAAAAAGGAAAGGGAAAAAGAAACAGTCTTTTTTAATATTATATATTATTTTACGAAAGTACTGTATTATGTAAATTACTTTGTACGTGCCAACAAAGTAAATAGTGGGAAATGTTTTACATGATGTTTAAAGAAAAAAAAAATTTCCCCAAAAACGTCATGATTTACTGAGAGAGAGATTAGCTGGTGACCCACGAGAGTACAATCTATCGCAGTTAGCGATAAAGCTTAACTGTAATAGTATTGTATGATCTCTACGAGGGCGGGCCGCCACAACCTCTCTGTTAACATCTCAATCTTGCTGCTTCATAGCTCATCTTGTAGTGCTTGTGGCAGGCATGGATAGCCATAATCGATGAGGTATCCTTTCTACTTAATGCGTCAGCCACCTTATTGGCTTTCCCTGGATGGTAAAGGATTTCACAGTCATAATCCTTAACCAGTTCCAACCATCTTCGTTGCCTCATATTAAGCTCCTTCTATGTGAAAATGTATTTGAGGCTCTGGTGGTCCATGTAGATCTTGCACTTAACTCCATAAAGGTAATGCCTCTATATTTTGAGTGCAAAGATGACCGCTGCAAGCTCCAGATCGTGCTTCGGGTAGTTTTTTTCGTGGTTCTTAAGTTACCATGAAGCGTACATGACTACTCTACCACCTTGCATTAATGGAGCTCCTAATCCCGTCTTGGACACGTCACTGTAGATCACAAAATTTCCTTGTTCAGCAAACAGTATGGTCAAGATCAGAGCGCCCGTGAGTCATCTTTTTAACTCTTGGAAGTTCTTTTCACACTTGTCAGACCACTCGTACTTCCTTCCTTCTTAGTTAGCACCGTGAGTGGTGCAGCTAACTTCGAGAATCCTTCTACAAAGCGTCACTAGTAGCCCGCTAAACCTAAAAAGTTACGGATTCCGTTACATTCTTTGGAGTCGGCCAATCACTAACTGCTTCTACTTTCACCTGGTCTACGGATACTCCATACTTAGAGACCACGTGACCAAGGAAGTGGACCTTCTCCTACCAAAATTCACATTTGGAGAATTTGGCGTATAGCTGGTGCTCCTTAAGCTTGGATAGAATGACTCTCAAATGCTCCTCATGCTCCTCCTTTGTCTTAGAATATACGAGTATGTCATCAATAAACATAATGACAAACTTGTCTAGGAACTCCTTGAATACTCGGTTCATCAGGTCCATGAAAGCTGCAGGTGCATTCGTCAATCCGAATGACATAACAAGGAACTCGTAATGCCCATATCTTGCTCGAAATGCTGTCTTGGGTATGTCCACATCCCTGATCCATAATTGGTGGTACCCAGAATGTAGGTCAATTTTTGAGAATGCTGCGGCACCTCAGAGCTGGTTGAACAAATCATCGATCCGTAGCAACAGATACTTGTTCTTGATCATGATCTTGTTCAGCTCCCTGTAGTCGATACACATCTTTAACGTCCTATCCTTTTTCTTCACGAATAATACAAGTGCTCCCTAGGGTGAGTAGCTCTGTCGGATGAAGCCTTTATCCATTAGATCCTTTAGCTAAGTCTGTTGCTCCTTTAATTCTACTGGGACCATTCTGTAGGGGGCCTTGGATATGGGTGCTGATCCTAGTAACAGTTTGATTTTGAACGATATCTCCCGCACTAGCAAAAGTCCTACAAGATCTTCGGGGAATACTTCCGTGAACTCCTTTACTGCTGGTATGTTGTCCGGTCTGGTTTCCACTTCCTAGGTCGTATCCATGATGTGTACAAGAAAACCAGTGCATTTGCTGGATAGTAGTTGGTGAGCCTTCATTGCCGATATCATCATCTTCGACTACTTCAATGATAAGCCCTTGTAGACAAATTTTTTGTGTCCGCTCGAGTCGAAGGTCACCTCCCGTCCCTGACAGTCTATAACGGCATGGTACTTGGCGAGGAAATCAATTCCTATAATCACGTCGTAGTCGCACATCTCAATGACGATTAGGTCCATGCTTAGCTCGTGCCTACCGATAACTATTGGCACATGGTGTACCCAATAGCTAGACAACAAAACTTCCCTGGAGGGAAGTGCAGTTCGAAAAGTCTGATTCATCTTATCTAGGCTCTTGCCTAACCTCCTAGCAAATTCTGATGATGCAAAAGAGTGCGTAGCTCCAGAATCAAATAAAACTAGTGCAGTAGAGTTGGCGACAGAAAGCTGACCTATCACCACGGTTGAGGTCCCAGCCTCTACATCCTCATGAGTGAATGCGTAAATCCTCCCCTACATCTCTGGAGCTTCCAATCTGCCTTGGTTGATTAACGACCTTCAATTCTTCCTTGAGCGACGTGTAGCTGTCCGCTAGTAGGGCAGGCTTGGCCTTGCTGATTTTGTGAGTTTGAGCGACAGTGTTTGGCAAAGTGGCCTTCCTTGCCACATATGTAACAGCCGCTGGTGCCCTGGCAGCACTCTCCAGGATGATTCTTCCCACATTTCAGACAAGGTGAGTGTTGATTACCATTTCCCCCACGGTTGTGCTTCTTTTAGGGGAAATTCCTCTGCTGGCCCTGGTTGTTATGGTTCCCTCTTTGTTTGTTGTTGTTGTGGTTGGACTGTCTGTGGTGTTTGTCGTTTCCCATGCTATGCCCCTTGTTTTATGAATCGAGGTTTGGCCTTTCCTTGATCTGCTTCAGTTGGTTCTTTTCTTCCCTCTTGGCCTTGAAGATTTGGGCCCTTCTCTCCTTGTCTTGGACCAACTAGTATTCTACTCGGATGGCCCTGCTGACACACTCAGCTACGGTCATTGGCCCACGACTCCCACTACATACCTAGACGGCAATATTCATTTCGAATATTTTTAGCATTCTCCTGACCCTTTCCGTCTCAGTTGGCACTAAGTCGGGGCAAAGTCATGCCAGTTGATCAAACTTCCTTATGGCCTCCATGACCGTCATGCTGCCCTGGTGCAGACTGTTGAATTCGTCTTGTTGGACTGCTAAGGTTTCATCGTTTAAATACATTTCTCTGAACTCGACGATAAAGTCTGCCTAGTTCATTATGTTAACATCCCTCCTAATACCCACAGTCTTCCATCACTAGCGTGCTTCCTGACATAGGGCGAGGGTTATGCATAGTACTTTCTCTCTTTCAGTTAATCTCATAAGGTCGAGGATGACCTGGATGTCATTCAACCAATCATCTACTTCAATGGGGTTCGTAGTCCCCTCGAATTCAGGCACCTTCATGCACCTAAACGGCTCATACAAGTCGCCCTCTCTATGGGCCGGCACAAGGATATGGGTTGCTACGGAAGTAGCCACAGCTGGTGGTGCTGGCATTGCTTGGATTGGTGGGGCCGCTTGTTCCCTAGGGCTGTTGGGGACTGGTGGTGCCGCTGGGACTGGCACCTCTTCTGGTTGTGGTGCCTAGGATTGTCGATTCAGTTGCTCTCAGTTGGTTAAACTCCTGTTGTTGGTTTAACATCATTTCCTGCATGGTTGTGAGCTGTGCCATTAGCTCGTCGTCTCTCGTAGCTTGGTTTGTTTGGGCTCTTGTTCTTACCATTGTCACCTATGTAACCCTATCACATAACGGGAAAAGAGAACATAAGTTTCTCAAATTCTGTACTTGGGACTCGTATTACATACCATTCTCCTTCTTACTAAACAGTCATAGATAAAAGCATATATACTCACTTTATATCTTTCTTTCTTCTCTTATGATGTTCATTACAATTGTCGCATTGCATTGGAACATCATATGAGTGCCAGGAACCGTCCTGCACTCTTTATTATACTTGATCATACTAGTGGAAAAAAAATCATATTTAGACCCTCAGGGCAAAATGATACTACTTTTCATATTAGATACCACAAAAATGTATATATATAAATATATATATCCAAAATTCTAGTTTGGTGGGAGTGATACACACTCCCTAGTATATAATCCCAAAAGTACAGCTAGATAAGACTGAGGGGGAAAAGCTATTGTTTCCCTCAATATATGTTTACATAACAAGAATTCCTGTAGAAAGGGTTACTACTACTCAGAGGATAATCCTGACTCCGCGTCGGACATTTCCTCATCATCACTGTCACTAAGGGGGAACTCTTCAGGATCTTCATATTCGTCTCCCCAGATAATACTGCCTTCATCGTCACTGGCAATGATAACCTGGGGCTCATACATTTCTACCCCCTCATCGTCACTGATGTGGTCGGGGCTCTCCTCCTCCTCGTCGTTAGGTTGAGCATTGGGGATAGCCTCTGTAATAACCGAGAAATTTTACTGTTCTCAGAATATAGTAAATTGCATGTACATGATGAATTTCATGTTTAAAATGTGAAATGTATGATTAATATTGTGTAAAATGAGATAAAATGTTCTAACGATATTACAAATTAAGAATTCGGTGATGTAAAAGCATGCCGAATTGAGCTAGGGAAAAACAGTGAACAGTAAACCCTAGTAGGTGACTCAGGGTAAACTGAGTGCACAAAAAGATAAAATACTGATAGTAGTGATTTTAGACGTGAGTGCGTGTGTGTTTTACACACAGTATTGAGAAGTTGGTCTAGATGACCTCTTCTTGACCTAAAATTGATATATTTAGATTCAGCATGCTCAAATTAGTCAATTGAGCATAAAAAGTAACATTTGACCTGGACATATGCAGTATCAAGAAATTGGTCAAGATGACATTTTCTTGATATAAAACTGATATATTTGTAATCAGAATGCTTAAATTAGTCGATTGAGCACAAAACGAGAATTTTGACCGGGAAATGTACAGTATCGGAAACTGACCAAGATGACCTTGGATGACGACAAAACTGATAGATTTGGATTCAGGACGTCCAAATTAGTCAATATAGCCTATCAAAATACTCAAATTAGTTAATTGAGCACAAAGGTAATTTTTGACCGAGAATTCGCAGTATCGGAAACTGGTCGAAATGATCTCTGATGGAAATAAAACTAATATATTTGGGTTCAGCACGCCCAAATTAGTGAGGATAGCTCATGTTGAAATTTTGGACAAAAAAGGGTATAAAAGGTCGAAATTGCAGAAAAGGCCCCATAATTTTCATTCTCTAGATTCTCCCTCACATATACACCGTCAGTGAACAGTAACCGACCACCGAAAACGGTGTCCGTTTTCGACACCGCCAGTCTCGTTGGAAAGCTCTCGACGAGCTGAGTCCAACGGTGTGCTGAACCGACAGAACCGACGCCGAAGAACGCCGCACGCGCCGCCCGAAGCCACCGGTGGTTGGAAATTTCAAACGGCCGTATCTCCGCTGTCCGACCTCCAATCGACACGATTCCAGTTCCAAAAGTTTCGTGGTAAAGAGGACAACAAAACCCATAGCTCATTTCACCTCAACAGCCTCCGGATCGCGCTGCCCGAAGCTACGATGTTGCCGTTGTAATGCCGCCGTGGAATCCTTCGATTCTGGTGGAGTTGAGCCTCACTACCGTCAAAATGCTCAGAGGAGAATGGGGAACAAAAGCCCTCAAACAATTTCAGGCAACAACCCCGGCACGGCGGAGATTCAACGCCGCCGCCGTGGGTCGAGATTTCGAGGTCGATTGTCGACGATTGAAGCCTCCAATGGTGAAATTGACACCACCAATGGACTCCTCTCATCGAGATCTTCAAGGTGGACACCTCCATTGTTCACGCTGCCGCCGGTCAATGTCGGAGTCAACGCTGGTCAACGCGGTCAACACCGGTCAACGGCTACCCAAGGGTGGAAAAATGAAGAATGGCCCATTGGCCTATTTTCGACGTTTTGGACACATCCGCGGCATCAGAATTGCCAACCGGGATTCCGAACGTAAAGAACGGAGATAAAAAGTTTACGCGATCGAGACCGAACAGTTCGTCCGATCACCGATGGGACGATTTTGATAGCGATTTCGTTTTCCTTCATTCCTTATTTATGTATTGGAATGATTTGTATGTAATTTGTATTCAAATTGTAAAAAAAAAAAAAGAAAAAAAAAAGAGCAAAATGAGTGAAATGTCGAAAAAAGAAAATGTATGGGAAATGTGAATATTTTTACATAAAAAGTTGAGTTTTACGTAAAAATCAGGCCTCTGGTATAGTACGTGGTAGATTAGACTAAGTTAGATGGTTTTGAGGCATTTCCTAAACGCCGGAGGCCTAGAAATTTAGCGGAAATACTGCCGAAATTTTGAAAACGGCACTAGGGGCATTTTGGTGAAAAACAAGAGGCAAATTGTGTTTGGTAATGGAAACCGAGACCCTCCGATGAGTTAGGCTAGGAAAATGGGAAAATGAACCTTTGAGGAATAGTAAACCATCCCTCCGAGGTTGTGAAATGTAAAAGAACGGAAAAACCAACGTCAAGGGTATTTTAGGAAACGAAAGGTAAATTTGAGGTCAGGATGAAAACCTGAGCCCACTCGGTGTATAAGGCTCGGGATTAGCATAACAAACGTTTCAGGAGTAGTGAAATACCCATTTAAGGCTCCGAAACGCGAGAAAAACGAGAAACGACCCTAGGTGTCAGAATAGTACCACCCGAGGGTCGAATGACCAATAGTCATCTATGGAACAGCAATGGATGCTGTAAAAGTGTGTAAAAGCTTAAGAAATATTATTTTATGATATTTGGGCTTAGAAAATCCTGTTAAAAGTCACAGTAAGCATATAACAGTCCCAAGACCCGTCAGGGGCAAAATGGTCATTTTGACCAAAAATTTCTGAAAGGATCGGAAAGGACCGTGAATGCCTAAGGATAGTTAAAATGAAATTATAAAAGTTAAATTTGGGTCTTAAACCAACAAAACATAGGTTTATGATGAGAAATCAAATCAGGGGTAAAATGGTAATTTTGCCAAGAGTTAGTGTAAAAATGGAAAATGAGATTTTAGATTCCTAAGACCATTTACGGGAAATAAAACATAGAATTTTTACGTTTTACTAAATTTTGAATATGAAATGAAGATTTAGAATAACCGTGGTTATTCCGGTTATAGGAACCCGATCCAGACGAGGCAAAGGAACGTCTGTTGAGCCGGGGAAGGAAATGCTAGCGAAAGTATCTATAAGTTTGAACATTTAATTGACTGCAACATGAATAGACTATTATGTCTAAGTGTGATATGTGTAAGTTCCAGCATTCATTTGTCTGCTCATGAACATTCTGATGTTGTTCATTATATGAATGAATTGATCTGTTATGTCTAGGTTTATGTGCTATATGAATGTTTCATAGCGCGATGCTATGATAATTGTTTGGTAAGCTCAGATATTCATATTTCTGCAACATGAATTACTATTTGATTGATTTAAGTACTTTTTGTACAAACTTGTAAAGTCCTATGGGCAATAGGGGTGTAGTTAAACTAACTCACCTAATGAAATGAGAAATTAAAAAGTGTATAAATAATACACTATGGAGAAGTGTTAGGGCACTATAGTGTGGTTAATTAAAAACACACATAAAGAAATAAATGTAAAGACCTAAGGGCAACAAGGGTTCCACCGTGGGACGATTCATATGAATGTTGCTGATGGGGAACTATACGAAAGATGGTAATGAAACCACTAAGGCGTACCGCCCCTCCAACATAGTGGTGGAGGTTTTTCTCAGATCTTACGAGGATATCAGGGCTATGGAGGCCGATGTTCTAAGGTCGCTCCTTAGACCCTCCCAATCAACGCGCTAATAATCATCGGTACTGTCATAAACAGAGCTCTAAACTAGAAATCAAATAGAGAATAAACAATCAATAAAATGACAAAAATCATAATTGAACATAACCGAAGTTTACGCTAGAGTAATGTAAATTCGGTTAGAATATGTGAATAGTACCCCACTAAGGTAAAGTGAATAGTAACTAGTTAGGGTAACTGTTACTATCCATCGGTCAAAGGTCAAAGTCACGATTCATGATGAATAGTATGATTTATGGTGAATAGTATTATTCATAGGAAATTGAGTTTTAGTGTTTTTGAATTAATATGATTCTTACTATGTATGTTTGAACTTACTGAGCCTGTTAGCTCATTAGTTTGTTCATGTTGCAGGTAAGAAACATGTCCAGTAGATTTCTGAATGGTGGCAGGATGCGAGCGTGTCAAAGGGATAGGGAATCCACTGTGGATATGGTCTTGCTACAAGTTTGCTGTTGAGCATTGAAAAAAGAGACATGTATTGCAAAAATATTTGAATTATGTATTGTGTATAAACTATGTTTGTATTTTTAAAAGTGACAAACATAGTTCAGTTTAATTACGTTATGTTTACAAACAAGAAAATGTATTTAAAAAAAAATGATTCCAAATTTCACAAAGGGTTTAAATGAAAGAATAGAATTTAGGCGACCCGACGAAGTTTACGAGCTATTTCAGTCGGCTAAGGAGCTTGATAGTAATAGTTTCGGTGGACCGAGATCGGGGGTGACACAGGTGGTATCATAGCGAGCTTGACCATATCCCTCTTGGCATGCGACGCAACCTGCTCGTCTATCCAAGTAAGTTAGCCTTGTTTTGAATTAGTAGTTGTTTATTTATAGGAAAATAAATGATTTAGATGAAATGAGATGACGAGACCAATAAATGTGGACTCACGATTGTAGAGTACTAGTGGACTACCACAATATGACTATTCAGAGTTCGAGATAAAGAATTACCATGATTATAATCATACAGTACTAGAGAATGAACGAAGAAGACGCTCAGAGAAGAAATAAAGATTGCCATCAAGTTATATAGAACTCCAATGTCAGCTGCTTACAAAGTTTGGAGTGGCGAACAGTCTTTCAGAATTTCATAGGAAGGCAAGATTGGTGTCATGTTATTGAAATGATTTTCCGACTATGTACCATTAATCGGGATGATGGGTCTTGTTGGCTGTTGACAATGCTTTTCAGGGAGATACGCTCATGTGTATTGGGATTCTTATGACCAGGAGTAGCACTTAACTGGACCAAGTTTCACCATGCCACGATTGAGTAAATCTTCTCTCGGAAAGAGTCTAACATCAGCCCCAATTCCTCAAGGACAAACAAGGTATCACTTCTAACGTCACCTGAGTTCCTTAGAGTTGCGAACATACGAGAATTAGTTCATCAGACTGAGAAACTGCAGTTGATGTCTGGTAACATAGTTCTAAAGTATGCTGTGCGCTTCGAGGAACTGATGAATCCCCTCCAATTTACATGGAATTCACGACAGAACGAGAGCCGAGACGAGCATAGATCAAGAAATGTCTATAGGTGAACGATCTAGCTAAAGAAGAAGATCCGTAAAAGTTTCCTATAGACCAGGAAAATTAGATGTATTAGGCTATATATATATCCTTTATGTTATATTGAAATGTTATGTAATGACATGTGTACGTAGTGACATGTGTGTGATTAATGGTTATGAACTGTCAAAATGTGTTGATATAATATAATGAGTTTTGTTGTTTTGTCCTATATGAAAAGGCATAATGTACGATAAATGGGCCATGTGCATTTATTGCGCTAGAAATGGTCCGGATGAGGAGAAAGAAGATCTGAAGGAATTTCCCTTTGAAACCGGATCGATAGAATGACTAAAATGTAGAGTGGTACATATGTGTATATATGTATAATCAATGTAAAAAAGGCTGTTGTATATACAAGGCCTTAATATTGATATGTATGTGAACATTATAAAACGAGTTATAATAATGCCTTACAATGATATGGCATTAGGATTTCTTTGAATTTCGGAAAATCTTAAAAATTTTGTGAAATATATATATATACATTAAAAATCTAATGATTGATTTTCAAACGATTATAGGAAAATAGAAAATATGGTGAATACATGTGGTCAAGAAAGTATGAGTGAATGTCTCATCCTGTCAAAAAGGGTGGAGGAATTATAAGGCCTTTTTGTGACGCCCCGTGCCCTCAGCGGCCCAGACCGTCACTAAAAACTCTATTACTTAACTTGCTTCTTTAGCTTTTACTTATACTTTCTCTTTAAAACCGATACTTAAACTTGCTAAATTTAATACCATAAATTTAGAGGAATTTTTTTTTTTATATATACGCGTACGTATACTATTAAAATGCGGAATTTGAAAAACATAAGGATTTAAATTATACATACACAATTATATACTTGTTTATCTGATTACTATTCACCAGATACTATTTAAATATACTACTCATACATATACTGTTTACTGTTCTAAAATACCGTTTAACCTTTACTATTCAAAATACTATTTAACTGTCACCATTCAAAATATTATTTACTCATACTGTGCGGAAGAATACTCGCGGTGTATCCATAACCTCATCCTCACATTCACCTCTGCCACCATCATCGTCCCTTGATGTTTACGCTATAGGATGCTTACCTACAGCATGAACACACTCCGTGAGCTTTACGCCCAGTAAGTATAACATGTTAACCGCAAAACATGTTTAAAACATAGCACATACGTAAAATCATAGGCATGACATATATCACTTAATAAATCACATACCATATAAGCATATCACATATCAGCTCACATATCATGTCATCACATAACATTTCATAACAGTGAATATAAAACTTCACATACTTTACGCATGACAGAAGGATCGTGTACTGTATGCACTCTACTGAAAAAGAAAGCATAGCGAACTATAACTAATGCATGGTCCGGTCATGTTCATTTATGCTTCAAACTTCTCTTTTCTTTTCTTGTCTATTTAGGGCCCATGTGTCAGTACCGTGTGCGCGCAGACCAACGGTAACACTCGAGGTCAACTAATGCCGAAGAGCCATCAACTGATGCTCAACTTTTGGCCTTAACTTTCTTTAACTGGAAACCCCTTCGATTGAAGGAGCCGGTACGACACACCTATTTATTTCCATCTTGTTTAACTGTTCTAGCCATACGCTTCTCTAAGCTGTCCCCAATCCTACGTGGTAGGGATCTATGGCTTCTATCTTGTTCTTTCATCAATCTACTCGATTGTGAAACTATATGCTCTTATGTATACTGTGCAGCATCGTGTGCAAGATACATACTTAAAATACTGGAAAAACATCATTTTAAATTCATTTTATCCATGCTGTAGGCGGAGTTGTACTTACCTGTCAGCAGACAGTTTATACTCTCGCCATCGTCACAATACAGGTACCTCCCTGTAATCATAATGCATTACATTAACATTCACTCTTAGGTCACCATGGTCATTAATGACTAATAAAAATTCTCGTTATGTGGTACCGATCCTTATCGGTACTAATTGCCCTCTTCTTAAGAATTTGATTTCCTAATCATTGTTAATTAATTTATTTACCCAATAAATTAATTAACATCGCTCTTAGGTCACTCTATCGTTAGGAACTAATAAACTTATCGTTGTGTGGTACCGATGCCTATCGGTACCCAACTGCTCTACTTTGGGAAATCTGATATCTAATTTTTAATCGTGCTTGATTAATTTGTCTACTTGACAAATTAATCACTGTCTCTTACTATCCCATTCCGACTTGGTCCTTGACTGGCTAACCGACCAGTCAACTGACTGAATACCTCTCGTATGACCATTTAGCCTGTCGGGTTATCGTTACCGATGTAATCGCCCCAAATTTTATACTTAGATTGCACCCGTCCCTCGAGTAGTACTATTCTGACATAGGGGTCGTTTTCTTACATTACGAAATTTCTAATTGGGCGGTTCACTAATCCCGTAAACGTCCATCCTTCTTTCCTGGACCTAGGTCATAGAGGGGGCTCGGGTTTCCATCCCGATCACATTTTCAGCCCTCGTTTCCTAAAATACCCCTTTGTGCCGTTTTCGAAATTTCGGCAGCATTTCCGCTTAATTTTTGGGTTTCCGGCATTTAGGAAACGCCTCAAAACCATCTAACCTATTCTAACCTGCCACGTACTAAACCAGAGGCCTAATTTTTACGTAAAAGCTCCGCTTTTTACGTTAAAATATTCATATTTCTTCACATTTTCTTTTTCGACATTTCATCCCTTTTTCTTACAATTCCTCAAGTCAGTAAACCATAATTATTTCTAATAATAAATTGAGGAATCAAGGGATCAAAACCACTACCAAAATCGTTCCCGTCGGCGGTCGGACGAACCGTTCGGTCTCGACCGCACAATCTTTGAATCGACATTCTCCACTTTTGAAGCTCCGGTTTGCAAATCCGATGCCGCGGATGTGTCCGGAACGTCGAAAATAGGCCTACGGGCCATTCTTCAATTTTCGGTCTCCGGGTCGCCGTTGACCGGCGTTGACCGGTCGTTGACAGGCATTGACCAGGGCGGCCATGGGAGTGGCGACCACCATCTTGAAGAGCTCGACGAGAGGAACCCATTGGTGGTGTCAATTTCACCAATCGAGGCTCCTATCACCGGAAATCGACCCTCGAAAAGTCGGCGACGGCGGCGGTGTTGGATCTTCATTTTCCGGCGTTGTTTCCCAAAATTGATTTAGGCCTTTTGATCTGCGTGTTGTTGTGAGCATTTTGATGGCGACCTTGCAACTCAACTCCGCTGGAATAGTGAGATCCGACGGCGGCGACGGCGACGGCGACGGCGAACCTTGGGCGGCGCGATCCGGCGGCTTTTGACGTGAAATGAAGCCTGGGTTTTGTTCTACTCTTCACCACGAATCCATTGGGACCAGAATCGTGGCATTTGGACGTCGGACGGCGGAGATACGGCGGTTTGAAAAATTCGGCCACCGGCAGCTTTGGGCGGCGCGTGCGGCGTGCTCCGGCGTTGGTTCGGTCGACTCGGCCCACCGTTGGAATCAGCTCGTCGAGAGCTTTCCAATGGTGCCGGCGGTGTCGAAAACAGAGGTCGGATTCAACTGATGGTTACTGTTCACCTACGAGTGGTGTGGGGAGCAAAAGATAGGAAAAAAAATAATGGGGGCCCTTTTTGCAAAATCTAAAAATTTCGACCCCTTTATACTAATTTTTTGAAAAATTTTAAGATAGGCTATACTGACTAATTTGGGCGTGCTGAACCCAAATATATCAGTTTTATATCAAGAAAAGGTCATCTTGACCAATTTCTTGATACTGTGGTTAGGCCTACACTGTGTTGACACTACGCACGCATAACGAGGCGTTTTCGCGTGAAATTTCAAACACAGTCTCTCTTGACTAATTTGGACGTGCTGATTTCAAATTTATCAGTTTTACATCCATCTGAGGTCGTCTCGACCGGTTTCCCGATACTGTATGGTTCCCGGTCAAAAATTACTTTTTGTGCTCAAATGACTAATTTGAGCATTCTGAATCCAAATATATCAGTTTTATATCAAGAAAAGGTCATCTTGACCAATTTCTTGATACTGTGGTTAGGCCTACACTGTGTTGACACTGTGCACGCATAACGAGGCGTTTTCGCGTGAAATTTCAAACACAGTCTCTCTTGACTAATTTGGACGTGCTGATTTCAAATTTATGAGTTTTACGTCCATCTGCGGTCTTCTAGACCAGTTTTCGAGATCTGTATGACCCCGTCTCGAAAAACATGTCAGGTGCCCGATTGACTAATTTGGGCGTCCTGAGTCTAAATATATCAGTTTCGGGGTGAGAAAAGGTCGTCTTGACCCTCATCCCGATACTGCGTATCTTTTAAACAAAATCTACATTTTGTGCTCAATTGACCAGATTGAGCCTGCTGACTATTAATATATTAGTTTTATGTCAGATTAAGGCCGTCTTGGCCACTAACCTGACACTGCATATCACACTGTTCACTAATCACTATTCACTATCTGACTGACTAATCTGAGCGTTCTGACTCCGATTTTGTCAGTCTCTGGGCGAGAAGAGGTCATCTAGACCACTTTTCTCCATACTGTACATCTATTAGGGCAATTATCTCTGCTGCGCTCAGATGACCAGTCTGAGCGTACTGATGACTAGCTCATCAGTTCTGTATCATGAAATGGTCGTCTAGACCGGTTTCTTGATATTGCGTGTCTCAACGCATACTCACATAATAGGGTGGACCGATTTCACTGTCGATTACCCCTTTCACTGCATGAATAGTAATTAAACGTTACTATTCATGTTTAATTCATTCAACTGAAAAGCACACTGTGCTTATTAACTTAATTACATCATTACATAGTAATTAAGTTTCATAATTCATGAGAGTCATTACAGTGGCTCTCGGCTCATTACACAGCCTTCTACACGGACTCTTACACGTGCGTGTGCAACGCAACACGGGCATGTACATTTCAAACACGAGCGTGTACTAGTTGAGACTACTTAACACGGCCATGTCTTTGAAACACATTCATCTATCTAAGCGGTACACAGCCTCTTACACGGTCGTGTACTTGACCATGTTTCTTAAATTTGCTAAAGGACATTAAATTATGTCCATTTTATTCCTTAATGACTTATTACATGGTAAGTAGGTGCCATGAAAATGGCGGTCATTACAACCTACCCCCCTTACAAAATTTTCGTCCTCGAAAATTTGAATAATTCCGGGAAGTCTCTTCTCATGTCTTCTTCCCATTCTCATGTGGCTTCCTCAACACTATGATTCCGCTACAACACTTTTACTAGCGGTATACTGCATTCCTAAGTGCTTTCTCCTTTCTAACTAAGATCAGCACGAGTCTCTCCTCGTACGTCGGATCAGCGTATACTACAACGGATTCTTGGCTAAGAACATGGGAGCTGTCTGGCACGTACTTTTTCAGCATCAAGACGTGAAAGATGTTGTGCACTATAGCTAACTCGGGAGGAAGTGCTAGTCTATAAGCCGCCTTCCCGGCTTTCTCTATTATCTCGAGGGTCCTATGTACCTAGGACTGAGCTTTTCTTTCTTTTCGAAATGCACCACCCCTTTCATGGGTGCCGCCTTGATAAGGACCAAGTCTCTTACTTGAAACTCAAGGGGTCTATAGCGCTTATCGTCAAAATTTTTCTGTCGACTGTGCGCCGTATCTAACGTTTCTCGTATCAGCTTCACGTCTGCCATGGTATTCTTGATGATGTCCGAGCTAACTAGTCGTTTTTCTCCAGACTCGTACTAATGAGCCAGAGATCTGCATTTCCTTCCACAATATGTCTCGTACGATGCCATTCCTATCTAGGAATGGTAGTTGCTGTTGTATGAGAACTCGCTCAATGGTAGCTTCTGATTCCAATTTCCTTTGAAGTCTAGGACACAGGTCTCAACATGTCCTTTAACATCTATATGGTCCTCTCAGACTAACTGTCGGTCTGAGGATGAAATGCTATGCTGAACTCTCACTTGGACCGTAATGCGGCTTGAACACTTCGCCAAAATCTGGAGGTAAAGCGTCCACTACGATCTGAGACGATCGACTCTGGTATTCCGTGCTATTTCACGAACTGTGCCGCATAGATTTCTACTGGTCGTTCCACCGAGTAGCTAACTTTCATTGCTAAAAATCTAAATGATTTCATCAGTCTTTCTACAATCACCCAGATTGCGTCATTATCATTTGACGTCTTCGGCAATCCGATTACGAAATTCATCGTAATCTGGTCCCATTTCCACTCGGGTAACTTAATTTCCTACGATTATCCTGCTGAGCGCTGGTGATCTACCTTAACCTTCTGGCACATAAGGTATCTGGCAACGAACTCGACAATGTCATTCTTCATTCCAAGCCACCAAAAGCTTTCCTTTAGGTACTTGTATATCTTATTCGCTACCGGATGTACAGAATATGACGTCTCGTAAGGTTCCAAAAGGATTTGCTTCTTGAGTTCTTCATCTTTTAGAACACACACTCTATCTCTGTAGTAGAGTATGTCGTCCTTAAGGATCTTAAACTCTGAACCCTTGTCCTCTATAACTTCCTTTTTGGACTTGAGCAGGGATAAATCAAAATCTTGACCGATCTTGATCTCTTCTTGGAGCGTCGATTGGAGGGTCATGTCAGACAACCTCTTTGTCAAAATCTTAATCTCACTGTCGCATAACTCTTTTGTAGCGCTTCCTGACAAGGCACTAATAGCCATAGGCATAGTAATATGCTTCTGACTCTGCGCATCGGCCACCTTATTGGCTTTCCCCGGATGGTATAAGATCTCACGGTCGTAATCCTTACCAACTCTAGCCATCTACGCTGCCTCATGTTGAGCTCTTTCTGCGTGAAGATACATTTGAGGCTCTAGTGATCGATGTAAATCTCGCACGTGACTCCGTACAGGTAGTGCCTCCATGCTTTTATCGTAAAAACTATCGCTATTAGCTCCAGATCACGCGTTGGGTAGCTCTTCTCAAGGGTTTTGAGTTGTCGTGAAGCATACGCGACTACTCTACCACTCTGGATCAACACAGTTTCCAACTTGGTTTTAGATGCGGCGCTTAAATCACAAAGCTTCCCTGACCAACATTTGAAATGGTCAGCATTGGAGTGCTTATGAGTCTTCATTTCAGCTCTTGAAAGCTTTCCTCACACTTGTCAATTCACTTATACCTCTTTCCCTTCTTGGTGAGCGTTGTGAGCGAAGCAGCTAACTTTGAGTAGCCTTCGACTAAGTGTAGGTAACATCCTGTTAGTTTAAAGAAACTGTGATTTCCCGTTACGTTCCTCTGAGCTGGCCACGCGCTAACTGCATCAATTTTCGTCAGGTCCACAGATACTCCTTCCTTGGGGTCTATGTGGCCTAGGAGATGGACCTTCTCCAGCCAAAACTCGTACTTGGAGAACTTGATGTATAACTGATGGTCCTGTTACATGCGCAAAATGATAATTAAGTGCTCTTCGTGCTCTTCCTTCGTCTTAGAGTGTATAAGTATGTCATCAATGAACACAATGACAAACTTATCCAAATAGTCCTTGAACATGCGATTCATCCGGTTCATGAAAGTTGCTGGTGCGTCCGTTAATCTGAGCAACATGAACAGAATCTCGTAATGTCCGTACCACGTTTGAAAGGCTGTTTTAGGTACATCTTCATTCTTGATTCGTAGTTGATGGTACCCTAAACGTAGATCGATCTTCGAGGACATTGCAGCATCTCAGAGCTAATCAAATAGATCGTCAACTCGCGGCAACAGATGCTTGTTCTTAATCGTAATCCTGTTCAACTCTCTGTAGTCGATGCACATTCTCAGTGGTCCATCTTTCTTCTTCACGAATGGTATGGGTGCTCTCCAGGGTGAATAGCTCTGTCGAATGAATCCCTTATCTATTTAGTCCTTTAGCTGGGCTTGGAGCTCCTTTAGCTCTACAGGGCCCATTCCGTAGGGGGCCTCAAAGATGGGGCTGATTCTAGTAGACGTTCAGTCTCGAACGAGATCTCGCGCTCTGGTTGGAGTCCTGCAAGATCTTCTGGAAATATCTCCATGAATTCCCTGACTATCGACACGTTCTCGGGTCCTATCTCTATTCCTCGAGTCCTATCTGCTACGTATTCTAGGAAGTCCGTGTATCTACTGGATAGCATCTCGCGAGCCTTCAGTGCTGATATCATCGTCTTTGGTTGCTCTGGCGACAAACCCTTGTAGATGAACTTTTCACATCCGATTGGTTCGAAAACGATTTTCCACCTTCAACAGTTTATGACAACGTTGTGTCCTAAGCTCTTTTTTTTTTTTTTTTTGGCAAAATCTGATGATGTAACGAATGGGTGGCTCCAGAATCAAGTAGAACTAACGCATCAAAGTTGGCGATAGAAAGCTGGCCTGTCACCATTGCAGAAGTTACAGCTTCAACGTCACTCCCCGTGTAAGCATAGATTCTCCCTTAGCTGTCTGAAGCTTTCAGTATACCTTGTGTGATTGAAGGGTCTTCGATCCTGGTCTGGTTGGTGTGAAGTTGATTATTCCCAGTGCGGGGTTGATTCTGTCGATTCTGCAGGTTGGAGTGGCAATTTTTTGGCATAGTGGCCTTTCGTGCCACAGATGAAACAACCACTTACTCCTTGCTTACATTCTCCTGAGTGCCTCTTTCCGCATTTCGTGCACGTCGGATATTGGCTGTCATTCCTTTCTTGTCGTCTCTCTTCTGGGGAAATTCTACTGTGAATCTTGGTTGCTCTAATTCCCCTTTTCTCTTGTTGTTGTTATGGGAATGCCTGCTATTCTAGCTGGTTCCCACATTCTGCCCTCTGTGTTGTGACTCGGGGTTCTGCTTCTCCTGAGCCTGCTCAGCTTGCGTTTTTCCGTCCTTTCGTGCCTTAAAATTCTGCCTCTTTTGCCCCTTATCCTGAGCCAACCAGTACTCGGCTCAGATAGCCTTACTAACATGTTCTGCTAGTGTCGCTGGTCCGTGGCGTCCGCTACAGACCTAAACTGCGATGTCTGTTCTGAACATCTTCATTATTCATCTAACTCTCTCCTTTTGGTTGGTACCAAATCTGGACAAAGTTGAGCCAACTGCTCAAATTTCTTGACTGCCTCTATAACAGCCACACTATCTTGGCGCAGGTTGTTGAACTCGTCTTACTGCGCTACTAGTGCTTCGTCGTTGAAGTACATCTCCTTGAATTCCTCAATGAAATCGCTCCAGCTCATCTCTCTAATGTTTCTCCTAATGGTTACCATCTTCCACCACTAACGCGCCTCATTGCGCAGGGTGAAGGATGTGTACATCACTTTCTCTCTCTATCTGTTAACCCTATAAAATCCAAGATTACTTGGATATCCGTTAGCCAGTCATTGGCCTCTATAGGGTTGGTGATTCCTTCGAATTCTAACGCTTTCATGCGCCAAAATCTCTCATATAAGTCACCTTCCCTAGGAATTGACAGAAACAATTGCTGCTACGAAAGCAACCATTACTATGGGTGCTAGTGCTTCCTGAGCTAGAGGAGCTGCTTGCTCCCTCAGAGTTTCTGGGCTGCTAGAGCCTCCTGTGCTGGCATCTCTACTGACTGTGGTGCCTGGAGTTGCTGGCCCAGCTGTTCTCTAAGCTGGTTTAGCTCCCGTTACTGGTTCTCCATCATCTCTCGCATGGCTGCGATCTGTGCTATCAACTCATCCTCTCAGGATGCTGGGTTTAACTAAGCTCTCGTTCTTACCATGTTTTCCTATGTAACCCTATCGTACAGCGGGAGAGGAAAATATAAGTCTCTTAAATTCTGTACTTGGGACTCGTATCACATATCGTTTTCTTTCTTACTTAACAATCTTACTTAAACATTATGGATATAAATATACACACTATATCCACCTTTCTTTTTCTCATACTGTGATGTTCAATACAATTGCCGCATTGTATTGGGACATCGTCTGAGTGCTAGGATTCATCCTGCACTTTCTGTCATATCATACTCACGCTTGTGGAAAAAATTTATATCTGGCCCCTAGGGCAAAACTTTACTGCTTATCTCATAATATATATACATATATTCAAGATTCTAGTTCAGCGGGAGTGACACACACTTCCCCTATACGATCCCAACAAGTACATTATGCTATAACTGACGGGGGAGAGTTACTGCTTCCCTCTATATATTTTCATAACTAACATTCCCGCAGAAGGGTTACTACTATTGGAAGGACAATCCTGATTCAGTATCAGGCATCTCCTCATCGTCACTATCGCTGAGTGAGTACTCCTCTGGGTTCTCCTCTTCTTCTCAGCTGAAACTGACCTCGTCATCATTGGCTATGATGACTTGGGGTTTGTACATCCCCATCTATTCGTCATTACTAAAGCGGTTGGGGATCTCCTTTCCTCATCGTCAGGATGGGCATTGGAAAGAGTCTCGTTATCTTCCTCTTTCATGGGGTGTTAGGGAGACATACGAGCTGGTTCGGGGTTCTCCATCGGCTCCCTATTGCCCTGGTGTACTTCTGGCTGGTGCTCGGCCATGAACTCTTCATCAGCCAGCTGGGGTGCTGGTTCTATCGGGTCACCCTCCATAATGCCGGCTGCTATAATGCCTTGGGCTTGTGCAGGGTTCTCGGTGTTGAGCACTTTTCTCTCGGCATTCACTATCTCCTGGATAAGGCTTGCTACTCCTTCTGCTTGATCGCTCTTTTAATTTTGTTTGGCAAGGTCTCTTTCTCTCTTTTGGTCTTCTCCTGTCTTGATCCACTTTTGTCTCGGCATGTATTGTAGAAGTCCATCTCGGTTGCTTGTAGCGAACAACATACGTTAGAACTGTATCACCGGACATCAGCTGCAGTCTTTCAGTCCGATGAACAAATTCTCGTATATCCATAACTCTAGAGAACTTAGGCGGTTTCACTCCCTGCTTGCCCATAGAGAAAAACTGGGGCTGATGCTGGACTGCTCTCAGAGATTGGCTCGATCGTGGTATGGCGAAACTCGACACAGTTAAGAGCTCATCTTGGTCATAAGGATCCCGATACACACGAGAGTATCTTCCTGAGAGATATCAACAGCCAACAGGACTCAGTTATCCTGGTCAATGACGTACAATCGGGGAATCACTTTGATAATGTGAAACCAGTCCTGACATTCTCATGGAGTGCAGGAGTACTGTTTGCCACTCGAAACTTGGTGGACAACTAGCCCTGAAGATCGGTACAACTCGGGCAGTAATCCATGTTCTTTCTCTGAACAGTTCTCTGGCACTGCACGGTCGTGATTTTTTGTATAATGATCGCAGCATCTTTTCATCTTATCCTCGCCATCATAGATTTCGTCATTTCATTACTATAAAATGTTATCTTCAATAGATAAACATTTACCGACTAAAAATAAAACTAACTTACTTGGACAGATGAGGCAGGCATGTGGCGATGTGAGGTAGGATGGCAGGAAACCACTCTGATACCAACTGTGACGCCCCGTGCCCTCAGCGGCCCAGACCGTCACTAAAAACTCTATTACTTAACTTGCTTCTTTAGCTTTTACTTATACTTTCTCTTTAAAACCGATACTTAAACTTGCTAAATTTAATACCATAAATTTAGAGGAATTTTTTTTTTATATATACGCGTACGTATACTATTAAAATGCGGAATTTGAAAAACATAAGGATTTAAATTATACATACACAATTATATACTTGTTTATCTAATTACTATTCACCAGATACTATTTAAATATACTACTCATACATATACTGTTTACTGTTCTAAAATACCGTTTAACCTTTACTATTCAAAATACTATTTAACTGTCACCATTCAAAATATTATTTACTCATACTGTGCGGAAGAATACTCGCGGTGTATCCATAACCTCATCCTCACATTCACCTCTGCCACCATCATCGTCCCTTGATGTTTACGCTATAGGATGCTTACCTACAGCATGTACACACTCCGTGAGCTTTACGCCCAGTAAGTACAACATGTTAACCGCAAAACATGTTTAAAACATAGCACATACGTAAAATCATAGGCATGACATATATCACTTAATAAATCACATACCATATAAGCATATCACATATCAGCTCACATATCATGTCATCACATAACATGTCATAACAGTGAATATAAAACTTCACATACTTTATGCATGACAGAAGCATCGTGTACTGTATGCACTCTACTGAAAAAGAAAGCATAGCGAACTATAACTAATGCATGGTCCGGTTATGTTCATTTATGCTTCAAACTTCTCTTTTCTTTTCTTGTCTATTTAGGGTCCATGTGTCAGTACCGTGTGCGCACAGACCAACGGTAACACCCGAGGTCAACAAATGCCGAAGAGCCATCAACTGATGCTCAACTTTTGGCCTTAACTTTCTTTAACTGGAAACCCCTTCGACTGAAGGAGCCGGTACGACACACCTATTTATTTCCATCTTGTTTAACTGTTCTAGCCATACGCTTCTCTAAGCTGTCCCCAATCCTACGCGGTAGGGATCTATGGCTTCTATCTTATTCTTTCATCAATCTACTCGATTGTGAAACTATATGCTCTTATGTATGCTGTGCAGCATCGTGTGCAAGATACATACTTAAAATACTGGAAAAACATCATTTTAAATTCATTTTATCCATGCTGTAGGCGGAGTTGTACTTACCTGTCAGCAGACAGTTTATACTCTCGCCTTCGTCACAATACAGGTACCTCCCTGTAATCATAATGCATTACATTAACATTCACTCTTAGGTCACCGTGGTCTTTAGTGACTAATAAAAATTCTCGTTATGTCGTACCGATCCTTAGCGGTACTAATTGCCCTCTTCTTAAGAATTTGATTTCCTAATCATTGTTAATTAATTTATTTACCCAATAAATTAATTAACATCGCTCTTAGGTCACTCTATCGTTAGGAACTAATAAACTTATCGTTGTGTGGTACCGATGCCTATCGGTACCCAACTGCTCTACTTTGGGAAATCTGATATCTAATTTTTAATCGTGCTTGATTAATTTGTCTACTTGACAAATTAATCACTGTCTCTCACTATCCCATTCCGACTTGGTCCTCGACTGGCTAACCGACCAGTCAACTGACTGAATACCTCTCGTATGACCATTTAGCCTGTCGGGTTACCGTTACCGATGTAATCGCCCCAAATTTTAAACTTAGATTGCACCCGTCCCTCGAGTGGTACTATTCTGACATAGGGCTTGTTTTCTTACATTACGAAATTTCTAATTGGGCGGTTCACTAATCCCGTAAACGATCGTCCTTCTTTCCTGGACCTAGGTCATCGAGGGGGCTCGGGTTTGCATCCCGATCACATTTTCAGCCCTCGTTTCCTAAAATACCCCTTTGCGCCGTTTTCGAAATTTCGGCAGCATTTCCGCTTAATTTTTGGGTTTCCGGCATTTAGGAAACGCCTCAAAACCATCTAACCTATTCTAACCTGCCACGTACTAAACCAGAGGCCTAATTTTTACGTAAAAGCTCCGCTTTTTACGTAAAAATATTCACATTTCTTCACATTTTCTTTTTCGACATTTCATCCCTTTTTCTTACAATTCCTCAAGTCAGTAAACCATAATTCATACATAATTATTTCTAATAATAAATTGAGGAATCAAGGGATCAAAACCACTACCAAAATCTTTCCCGTCGGCGGTCGGACGAACCGTTCGGTCTCAACCGCACAATTTTTGAATCGACATTCTCCACTTTTGAAACTCCGGCTTGCAAATCCGATGCCGCGGATGTGTCCGGAACGTCGAAAATAGGCCAACAGGCCATTCTTAAATTTTCGGTCTCCGGGTCGCCGTTGACCGGCGTTGACCGATCGTTGACCGGCATTGACCACGGCGGCGATGGGAGTGGCGACCACCATCTTGAAGAGCTCGACGAGAGGAACCCATTGGTGGTGTCAATTTCACCAATCGAGGCTCCTATCACCGGAAATCGACCCTCGAAAAGTCGGCGACGGCGGCGGTGTTGGATCTTCATTTTCCGGCGTTGTTGCCCGAAATTGATTTGGGGCTTTTGATCTACGTGTTGTTCTGAGCATTTTGATACTGACCTTGCAACTCAACTCCGCCGGAATAGTGAGATCCGACGGCGGCGACGGCGACGGCGAACCTTGGCCGGCGTGATCCGGCGGCTTTTGACGTGAAATGAAGCCTGGGTTTTGTTCTACTCTTCACCACGAATCCATTGGGACCGGAATCGTGGCATTTGGACGTCGGACGGCGGAGATACGGCGGTTTGAAAAATTCGGCCACCGGCGGCTTTTGGCGGCGCGTGCGGCGTGCTCCGGCGTCAGTTCGGTCGACTCGGCCCACCGTTGGAATCAGCTCGTCGAGAGCTTTCCAATGGTGCCGGCGGTGTCGAAAACGGAGGTCGGATTCGACTGATGGTTACTGTTCACCTACGAGTGGTGTGGGGAGAAAAAGATAGGAAAAAAAATAATGGGGGCCCTTTTTGCAAAATCTAAAAATTTCGACCCCTTTATACTAATTTTTTGAAAAATTTTAAGATAGGCTATACTGACTAATTTGGGCGTGCTGAACTGAAATATATCAGTTTTATATCAAGAAAAGGTCATCTTGACCAATTTCTTGATACTGTGGTTAGGCCTACACTGTGTTGACACTACGCACGCATAACGAGGTGTTTTCGCGTGAAATTTCAAACACAGTCTCCCTGGACTAATTTGGACGTGCTGATTTCAAATTTATCAGTTTTACATCCATCTGAGGTCGTCTCGACCAGTTTCCCGATACTGTATGGTTCCCGGTCAAAAATTACTTTTTGTGCTCAAATGACTAATTTGAGCATTCTGAATCCAAATATATCAGTTTTATATCAAGAAAAGGTCATCTTGACCAATTTCTTGATACTGTGGTTAGGCCTACACTGTGTTGACACTGTGCACGCATAACGAGGCGTTTTCGCGTGAAATTTCAAACACAGTCTCTCTTGACTAATTTGGACGTGCTAATTTCAAATTTATCAGTTTTACGTCCATCTGCGGTCTTCTAGACCAGTTTTCGATTTTGTCACACTGTTCACTAATCACTATTCACTATCTGACTGACTAATCTGAGCGTTCTGACTCCGATTTTGTCAGTCTCTGGGCGAGAAGAGGTCATCTAGACCAATTTTCTCCATACTGTACATCTATTAGGGCAATTATCTCTGCTGCGCTCAGATGACCAGTCTGAGCGTACTGATGACTAGCTCATCAGTTCTGTATCATGAAATGGTCGTCTAGACCGGTTTCTTGATATTGCGTGTCTCAACGCATACTCACATAATAGGGTGGACCGATTTCACTGTCGATTACCCCTTTCACTGCATGAATAGTAATTAAACGTTACTATTCCTGTTTAATTCATTCAACTGAAAAGCACACTGTGCTTATTAACTTAATTACATCATTACATAGTAATTAAGTTTCATAATTCATGAGAGTCATTACAGTGGCTCTCGGCTCATTACACAGCCTTCTACACGGACTCTTACACGTGCGTGTGCAACGCAACACGTGTGACGACCAGAGAATTTTAGCGGTGTGACCTAATTTAATCTAGGGTTTTCTATGAGTTCTGTAAGTAAGAATGTAAAGAAACACTATGGTTGTAATTAGACAAATTATAGTGTTGATAGAAATAAATAAATGTTTTGGAGGAATTAAAATCTCCAAAAAAATAAGTAGAGAATAAAGTATATGAGTAAGAAAGTGAATTCAGGCCCAAAACGCTCAAAAAGGAGTAGTTTCGGTATCTGAACAGTATAAAGATAAGAATATGGCAAGTCAAAGTAAGAACACAGTAAGAAATGTACAATTGTATGTATATAACAATTTGTACTATTTAAAGAGTGAAATAAATGTATTTATATTGTTCAGAATATATGAAAATGTTCTAACAATACTGACGAGTAAGAATTCAGTGTTGGAAAAAATTCACTGAGTTGAAACGGGTGAAACGGTGCCAAAACCGGCATTGAAACCCTAACCGGAGCTCAAAAAGACGGTAAACTTCCGGGATTAATTTTGATCAAACGGAAGCAATTTAAATTGATCCGACTGCACAGGAGACCTCAGGAACACGCCGGGACGATTCCAGGAAAATTTCGGCTCGAACCGGCATCGATCAAAAAGTAGTCGAATTAATGTGAATAGTGAAAGTCAAAGTCAACTTTCACTTTTGCATTTATGACATCATAAATCCATTTACCAAATGGAAAGAAATATGGTGTTAGGTAGGAAGAATGGCCATGATTCATTTGCTTTTTGATCCAAAGGCCAAGATTTAGCCAAAAATTAACCTTTTTAATTTTTGAAAAAAGGTGGAAAGAATTAGGTGGAAAGGTGTTGAAATTTGATTGGTTAAAGGCCAAATTAATTGGCTTTCTTTCATGCATAAGTCGGCAAAAATTTTGGAACAAATGGCCGAAACTTTTGAAAGCCAAAACAAAGAGAAAATTTGCTAAGTTTTTCTTCCATGGTGTACGTGAGCCACCCAAGGGAAACCAAGCTTTTTCTTCAAAATTTCTTCACAAAAAGAGTGCCAAAGTGTTCCTAGAAGACAAAGGAAGCATTAGACCAAGGTAACTCCCTTTTGCACTTAATTTTTCATGGTTTTTCTTCATGAAATCCGTGGGATGAATAGTGAATTAAGATGGAAAAATTTTGGGTGTTTTTCATTAAGTTGATGATGGGTTTTGTTAAGGGTGTAATAAGGAAGAAAACCATGCAATTGGTTTAAAGAAAAACCAAATTTTGGTTGGTTTTTCAAAGGAAAATCCGTGGGTTACCTTAGGTAACCAATGAGAAAAAGTTGTGGTTAATTGTTAACATGCTTTCCAAGTTGAATTTTGTTAAGAATAAAGCATGAATTTCATTATGGAAAAGCTTGAAAAAAAATTTTGGTGTGCATTGCTTAATGAGGCCGTGGGCTTCCTAATGATTTGGAAGAAAAATTTTCATGCTTTTAGGTGATGTTTGGTTAATTGAAATCATGCATTTTATGATGTGAATGATGAAATTTTGATTGAAAGAATGAAAAGAAAATTTGGCATGTTTTTCATTAATGTGGCTGTGGGTTTTAAGTGTTTAAAAACCCTAAGAATTTAGTTGAAAAGTACAAGGAAATGGGCTTGAAAAAGTGTTAGAAAAATGGCATTGAATAGCCTAACAAGTGGTTGAAAAGTTTGAGAAACTTTGGTTCGGTTTGGTGGTGAAAACTGAAACCAAAACTAAGGGCAAAATTGTGAAAAAATTTTGTAATGTGGTTAAAAATGTGAAATTGGAAATTTGTGAGCTTTTATGTAAAAGTTTGGAAAACTTTTACATAAAATAGGCTTGTGGTATAGTACGTGGCAGGTACATATGGTTCGAGGCGTACCTAACGCCGGTAGCCTTAAAATTACGCCGAAATGATGCCGAAATTTCGAAAACGGCTTTCGGGGTAAAATAGGAATTAAAAATAAAAGTTTAGGGTCGGGTCGGAAACCCGAGTCCCTAACAAAAAATTGAATAAGGAAAACCTAAGGGGTGGTTCGAGAATAGTAACCCGTCCCCTTGAAAATGTAAAACGCGAGTGAAACGGAAAACCGACCCCGAGGGGGGGGCGTTTTTGGAAATGAAATAAAGGTCTGAATCGGGTACGGAAAATCCGAGCCTCGGAGACCTAGGTCGGGAATGTCTAGGTGAACGTTTTAAATACTAGTGAAACGTCCATTTGAGACTCCGAAACGATAGAAAATCACTAAACCGACGTAAGGGTCGGAATAGTGCTTCCCGAGGGTCGGGAAAGTGAAAAATGGAAATAAAATAGAAGCGAACCCGGTAATGATTAGAAAAGAGTCAGAAAAGTTCCTGAGGGCCAAAAATGCAGTCTGGATCAATAAAATTCCGTCAGGGGCAAAACTGTAATTTTGTCAAAATATAGGGGTAAAATCGTAATTTTGCAAAAGTTGGGAAAAATTGGGAAAATGATAAATAAAGCCCAAAAAGTTGTAAATAGGTTCTATTTAAGCTTTTTAATAAAAAAATAAAAGCTATAAATGGAAATGAAATTAACAGACAAAGTTTGTCTGTAGGATCCAAAAATCGACCTACAAGGAGGGCGATCAAAGGTCCTAGAGAGAAAAAGAGAAGAGATTGATAAGGTAAGTACAGACATTTAATTGTCTACTCACGAATGGACTTACCATAGAGTTGTGTTATATATATATATATACATTTAAGCTATTCAGTTTGTGACATGATACTAACATGTTCACGAGAATAGTAAGCAAGATCAGAAACAGAAAAGAGGAATAAGATAAGTCAGATAATAAGACTTAAAAGTTAAGGTTGGCATACCGGCCTCCCCAGTTGTGAGGTTCCCAGATAGCCTCCACCCCAGAAGTGTGGCGCTGCCTCGTTAATAATGAGGTAGTTTATGGCTTAACTTCCTGCCTCCACCCCAGAAGTGTGGCGCTGCCTCGTTAATAATGAGGTAGTTTATGGCATGACTTACTACCTATAAGGTCAGTAGTCCAGAGATGACCTTAGGGTTGATCGGTGGGTCGCTCCCCTGATCCTCTATTGGTCTGCGCGCACCAGGTACGTCCAACCACGGGCCCACAAGTGAAAGATTAAGCAGATAAAGTAAAGCAAAGAAAAGAAAGAAATAGAATAGAAAGAACAAGTAGTATAGGACTAAAGAAAATAATTGGTCCTAAGTTGACTAACCCTAGAGTGGTGTATTCAGCTTATTTACTTGTATGTATGTTTGTACTTACTGAGCTTTAGCTCATTAGTCTATTCGTGCTGTAGGTAATAAAGGAAAGCAACCAGTAAGATGAGACAAGAGTAGCGGACTGGCAGGCAGATCCCAGCAACGTCATGGACGGGTTATGGTTCCGTTTCGCAGAATTCCGCTGTACTCAAAGTGTAAAAGAAAGAAAGTGTAATAGTGAGGTATATGTATAAAGACAAGGCAAGAGTGTAATATGTAAAGTAGTGGAACAAGCTTAAAAGTGTGTTTCTATTTTTACGTACTTTAAAGTAACAAGACTCCAAAATATATTTTGGGAAAAAGTATTAAGAAGTACGTATATATTTATGTATACATAATTTTCAAGAATTAGTAGTTTCCTCAGTTAAAAAAAAAAAAATATTCCTAGTTTTTCAAGAACAAATCTTTTAAACCCCAAGGAGAAGAAAGTTATAGAGACAAGCAAGATAAGTAAGACTAAGCAAAGAATAAAGAAAGTAAGCAAGATAAGGTGGACGACCTAAGCTAGAGGGGTCGCCCACAACACGGGCATGTACATTTCGAACACGGGCGTGTACTAGTTGAGACTACTCAACACGGCCATGTCTTTGAAACACATTCATCTATCTGAGCGGTACACAGCCTCTTACACGGTCGTGTACTTGACCATGTTTCTTAAATTTGCTAAAGGACATTAAATTATGTCCATTTTATTCCTTAATGACTTATTACATGGTAAGTAGGTGCCATGAAAATGGCGGTCATTACACTTTTAGAGGTCCAGATGCAAGAAAACGCTAAATTAAGACGGCGTTCAGATGAGATAGAACCTAGGCAAGGTGCTGAGGAGGTTCAGCCACCACTGGCCCTTACAATTGAATAGGTAGTACATTACCACTATTCTCGAAAGGATACAGGAACTACGGTCAATAGTAAATCAAGAGTTATTATATAAGCGATTCCATGGAATGAAACCACTAGAATTTAAGGGCTCTACAGATTCCGTGGAAGCAGCGGAATGATTTTCATCTATATAGATGATTTGAGACTCCATAAACTTGATAGAGCAAGGAAAAGGTTCTGCGTACGTCCTTTGTTCTGATGAAGGATGCTATGTTCTGATAGAACATTGTCAGAATGAGAAGAGATGAGACTACTGTGAACTGGAATGAATTTCTGGTTGAATTTCATTAGATATATTATGATCCTGCATCACGGAAACCATAACGAAAAAAGGTTTGCCGCATTAAAGCAAGGAAATGTATCAGTGAGTGAAAAGCATCGGAAATTGATCAACTGTCCAAATGATGCCCTTACGTGGTAATTATTTAGAGGGAAAAGATACAGAGAATGATTGGAATGTTCCGACCAGAGATCTTTGCTTTGGTGGATAGTGGTCTAATGCCATCACCTTCAGTGACAGACTGCGTTAGTCACCTTCTACGGGTTGAATACCAGCGGACTAGATAGAAAGAAGAAAGAGAAAAAGTCTGAGAAACCTGGAAGAGGGAAAGGACTTTGACTAAATTTTTCCCAAGTTGGAACCTAAATTGGCCAAAGTAGTAAACCTAATCAGAATGTTAGACCAGGACAGTTTAACGCTCCAAGCCTATAGTTGTAGAATAAAGGAAAAGGCAAATTTTCCAAGAAAATGAAAACCTAACCTGGGATAATAGAAGGCAGCAAAGGAAGCTGACCAATAATATAGGATCAGATGTATCCAGTTGCACTACAAGTGAGAAGAGGCACTGGCCATAATACTGAATTGATCTCAGTGCATGTTACCAATGTGGGAAAAAAAGGCCATTATGCCAGAAACAGACCCACAAATCGGTAGAATACACAGGAAACGTTTTAATCACAGCAACAACGTCCCAAGCCCATGTGTTGTAGGCTAGATTTGAAAGATCATTGGTAGTACTAGAAAGACAAGAACGCATGCCACGTGCCAATGTTAGTGTCTTGGTGTACATCAAGGAGGATGTGAAAGTAGGAACATCAAACATAGTGGCAAAATCGATTGTTATAAGGTTAGTTGATTGTGACGTAATCCTAGGAATGGATTTCCTAGGAAATATCAAACCATAGTTGATTACCAAAACAGAAAGATAGTGTTTCAACTAGACGACGAAGAAAGCTTTGAACATATGGATTCATCAAGTAAATCGAGGAAGATGATAATTAGCTCGTGAAGTGGGAGTAAGCTAATGTCCAATGATTGAATTGGATATTTGGCCTATGTGTCATAGGTAATAGAGGAACAAAAACTTTAATCAGAAAATGTTCCCATTGTCCATGAATTTCTCGACGATCTTTTAAAGAAATTGACTAGATTTCTGTAAGAACAAGAAATTTCCTTTGAAATCTAGCTCATGCAAAGAACTGCACCCATTTTCAAAGGTGTGGCAGTATTCTCTAAGACTGATTTATGATTAAGATACCATCAACTAAGTGCTCAAGGAATTCCTAGATAAGTTGTCATAGTGTTTATCAATGACATACTTATACATTCATAGACTCATAAGGAGTATGAAGAGCATTTGAGAACTGCTCTGCACATTATGAGACAGCACCGACCCTATGCAAAATTCTCCAAGTGCGAATTTTGGCTAGATAAAGTGCATTTTCTGGGACACGTAGTCTCCAAACAAGGAATCGTTGTAGATCTTGTCAAGGGGAGACGATTAACGAATTGCCTGCACGTAAGGCTGTAATGAGAATATAGAATTTCTTAGGTTTGGCTGGCAACTATAGAAGACTTGTGGAAAGGTTCGCACAACTAGCAGCACCTCTTACGGCTTTTACACGCAAGGAGAGGTAATATGAGTAGACTGAAGAATGTGAAAAGAGTTTTCGAGAGTTGAAAAATTGACTAACAAGCGCGCCAATTCACACGCTTCTCACTAAAAGGGAGAATTTGTGATATATTGCGATGCATTGAAAGAGAATCTGAATATGTGGCAAAGAGAATGTTGGAGTTGGTGAAGGATTACAACTGTGAGATCCTCTACCACCCAGAAAAAAATCAATTAACCGTGTGATGGATGCCTTAAGCAGAAAGTCTACTGTTCCGTACCAGTAGCCAAAAGAAAAACTAGCAAAATAATTATGACAAGAGATACACTCATTGGAGTTGGAGCTGATATCCGAAAGGTTAGCTGTACTCCAATCAGAGTCTTCGCTATTCGAAGACACTAAAAGGGCTCTGAAGCAAGATCAAATCTAATAAGTTATCAAGAAGGGATTCCAAGGATGGAATGATCCTACATTAAGGAGGAATTCATATTCTAACTAATGAAGGATTAATGAGGTGAAGTATGGCAAAAGCCCATAAAATGCCATATTCAATGCATTTCGGAAAGAGTAAAGTATTCCAGAAATTAAAATTGCAATTCTGGTGAAAAGAGACAATGAATGAAAACGCAAAATTTGTGAATCGATACATGACCGTCAAAAGATCAAGACTGAACAAAACATCTAGGTAGAAAACTGGAATCATTGGAAGTTCCCGAACATAAGTGGGAACATATTACGATGATTTTTGTAGTGGAATTATCAAGGACCTAAGAGCAGTATAACGCCATCTGAATTATGGTGGATAGATTGATGAAAACCGCAAGAGTCATAGTAGTGAAAATGACTTTTCACCAGAAAAGTTAGCGAATTTCTATGTAAACCATGTTGTCAAATAACATGGTGTTTCAAGTTTGTCATATTCGATTTAGATGTGCAATTCGCTTCGAATTTTTGGAAGTGTGTACAAGGAGTCATGGGAACGAAATTGCGTCTTAGTACGACTTTTCATCCCTAGATGGAAGATCAATCTAAGCAAATTACTCAGACACTAGAAGACATGTTTCATGTCTAAGTCATGGATTTCCTAAGAATTGGAACAAGAAGTTACTGTTAGAGGAAATTCTCGTACAACAACAGCTACCAAGCTTTTATAGGAATGGTATCCTATGAAGCTTTATATGGACGAAAGTGTAGATCGCTTACCTATTGGTATGACCTGCGAGAGAAACAGTGGCACAAGACCGATTTCATATAATAAACATCGGATGTAATTGTGAAAATACAGTGATGAATAAAGATCGCATAGAGTCGGCAGAAGAATTATGCAGATAAAGCCGAAGATCCCTAGAGTTTAATGAAAAGGATTTCATATTCTTTAAAAGTATTCCCATTGAAGGGAATAATGTGACAACCGGGAAATTCAGACAACTCTCGGATGAAAATGTACAATTGTATGTATATAACAATTTGTACTATTTAAAGAGTGAAATAAATGTATTTATATTGTTTAGAATATATGAAAATGTTCTAACAATACTGACGAGTAAGAATTCAATGTTGGAAAAATTCACTAAGTTGAAACGGGTGAAACGGTGCCAAAACCGGCATTGAAAACCCTAACCGAGACAATAAAAGACGGAAAACTTCCGGGATTGATTTTGATCAAACGGAAGCAATTTAAGTTGATCCGACTGCACAGGAGACCTCAGGAACACGCCGGGACGATTTCAGGAAAATTTCGGCTCGAACCGGTATCGGTCAAAAAGTAGTCGAATTAATGTGAATAGTAAAAGTCAAAGTCAACTTTTACTTTAGCAATTATGACATCATTAATCCATTTAATAAATGGGATTAAAATGGTGGTTGGTAGCATTAATGGCCATGATTCATCTACCTTTTGATCTAAAGGCCAAGATTTGGCCAAAATTAACCATTTTTAATTTTTGAAAAATGGGGAAAGAATTAGTGTTGAAAGATGTCTAATTCTTATTAGTTAATGGCCAAATTAATTGGCTTTTAGTTGCTTAAGTTGGCAACTTTAGTGACAAAGTGGCCGAAACATGTTTCAAAGCCAAAACCAAAAGAAAAAAATTTCTAAGTGTTATTCCATGGGGGAGCCGTGAGCTACCAAGGGAGATTAAGAGAATTCTTCAATTTTCTTTCACAAAAAGGGTGTCAAAACATTCCTTGAAGGCAAAGGAAGCAATTGACTAAGGTAACTCCCTTTGCACTTAACTTTTTCATGGTTTTTCTTCAAGAAATCCGTGGGTGAATAGTGGGAAAAAGATGGAGAATTTTTGGTTGTTTTTCATTAATTTGATGTTGGGTTTTGTTAAGGATGTAATAAGGAAGAAAACCATGCAATTGGTTTAAAGAAAAACCGAAATTTTGTTGGTTTTTCAAGGGTAAATCCGTGGGTTACCTTAAGTAAACAATGAGAAAATTTTGTGATTTAATTGTTAATTTGCTTCCAAGTTCAATTTTGTGAAGAATAAAGCTTGAATTGCATTGTGAAAAGGTTGGAAAAAAATTGTGGGTGAACCTAACCTAATGTGGCCGTGGGTTACCTAAGGGTTGGTGGAAACTTTTGCATGATTTTATGTGATGTTTGGTTAATTTAAATCATGCATTTTAATATGTAAATGATGGAAATGTGATTGAAAGAATGAAACAAAAATATTTGGCATGTTTTTCATTCATTGGCCGTGGGTTATATATGGTAAAAACCCTAGGAAATTTGGTTGAAAATGCATTGAAAATGGGCTTGAAAATGTGTTAAAAAAATGGCATTGAATAGCCTAAAAAGTGGTTGAAAAGTTTGACAAATTTTGGTTCGGTTTGGTTGTGAAAAAAATGTTGTAATGTGGGTCAAAATATGAAATTGGAAATTTGTGAGCTTTTATGTAAAAGTTTGGAAAACTTTTACATAAAATAGGCTTGTGGTATAGTACGTGGCAGGTTGATGTGAATCAAATAACGGCTTTAAAGGAACCAATCAACGTCAAGGGAACCAACTCAAATACCAATTGGGCCGGTTACAAGAGCGAGAGCAAAGATATTTAAAGAAGCACTTAATGGGCTAATGCAAGAGGTTTGGGCTCAATCAAATTCGTGGCCCATTGAGCATGATTCATGATACATTGACTTAATTCAAGCCCATGAGGAATTCAGCTAATTCAATCAAGCCCAAGACGTTTTTTAACCAAGGATTTTCGAATTTGTGACAGAATAACTACCTTCCTACATTTACGAATCTGGTTAGGATTATATTTTCGGATTTGTTAGGATTTAGGAAGGTTTGGGATTATCTTTCAGATTTGTTAGGATTTAGGAAGATTTAGGATTATCTTTTGTAACAAATTTCAGTTAGGATTTAGGATTATCTCTTGTAACAAATTTTCAAATAATTTTCGGATTTTTTTAGACTTATTTTTTTCAGATTTTCTTTAGGAATATTCTTTGTAACAATTGCCTATAAATAGGCGTCCCCATAGCAATAAATCAGAACACATCAGTTTAATTCATAAATTTGAGAGTTTAATTCTCTTTGGTTCTTTAAAGAACTATTTGAACTTATTGGAATCTTCCGTGACGTTCGCTTCTGACTTATCAACCAACCCTTCCATAGTTGATTGTGGCGTCTTCATTATACCAAGGTTCTTGTTTCGCATTAAGCAACGGGTTGAGGTTAATATACCAAGGTTCTTGTTTTTGCTGAAGCAACGGGTCGAGGTCTCCCATCTATTCGAACCTGATTTTAGAACGTTCTTGGGTTCATATTATTGACGGGTCTCGTTATTCCTGACGAGGTTCGTATCACAGGTACATATGGTTCGAGGCGTACCTAACGCCGGAAGCCTTAAATTTACGCCGAAATGCTGTCGAAATTTCGAAAACAGCATTTGGGGTAAAATGGAAATAAAAATAAAAAGTTTAGGGTCGGGTCGGAAACCCGAGTCCCTAACGGAAAATTGAATGAGGAAAACCTAAGGGGTGGTGTGTGAATAGTAACCCGTCCCCTTAAAAATTTAAAACGCGAGTGAAATTGAAAAACCGACCCCGAGGGGGGGGCGTTTTTGGAAATGAAATAAAGGTCCGAGTCGGGAACGGAAAACCCGAGCCTCGGAGACCTAGGTCGGGAAAGTCTAGGTGAACGTTTTAAATACTAGTGAAACGTCCATTTGAGGCCCCGAAACGATAGAAAATCACTAAACCGACGTAGGGGTCGGAATAGTGCTTCCCGAGGGTCGGGAAAGTGAACAGTGGAAATAAAATAGAAATGAACCCGGTAATGATTAGAAAAGAGTCAGAAAAGTTCCTGAGAGCCAAAAATGCAGTCTGGATCGGGAAAATTTCCATCAGGGGCAAAATTGTAATTTTGTCAAAATATAGGGGTAAAATCGTAATTTTTCCAAAATACAGGGATAAAATCGTAATTTTGTAAAAGTTGGGGAAAATGGTGAAAATGATAAATAAAGCCTAAAAAGTTATAAATAGGTTTTATTTAAGCTTTTTAATGAAAAATAGAAGCTATAAATGGAAATGAAATTAACAGACAAAGTTTTGTCTGTAGGATCCAAAAATCGACCTACAAGGAGGGCGATCAAAGATCCACGAGAGGAAAAGAGAAGAGACTGATAAGGTAAGTTCAGACATTTACCTGTCTGCAACATATAGCATTATTGTTGCTAACTCTAATGTACTAACTATAAGTTAGGTACATATGTGCTACGGGCACTATTATAGAGTAGAGAGAGAGACGTAATGTGCTACGAGTACTATTGAGAATGGACACATTATTAATTGTGTTTCGGGCACTAGAGCGAGGTTAATGAAACTCACTCACCTAATATTAAAATGTGAACCATTCCTAACCACGGGACAATGTGAAGTCACCGGGTTAGAATTTTAAAAAGTCGGTAATGAAACCACTTTCTGGCGTACCAGCCTTCCGTACAGGGAGGTACTTTTGCCTTCGGGGCTATGAGATTAAGCTGTGGAGGTCAGCACTGATGTACCGCTCCCAGTCATATAAAATTTTGCCTTCGGGGCTATGAGATTAAGGCTGTGGAGGTCAGCACTAATGTACCGCTCCCAGTCATGCGCACTTAAATGGTACTGCCAACCTGAGCTCAAAACCAGAACATAAGCAAAGATAATTACCTAAAACTGAAACTATGCCATAATTGAGCATAAGACAGTTTAGTGAGAGTACTAACATCGCGGTAGATGTACTGTTGTGACACTGTGTTGTGGTCAACCTTACTATTCATATATGAATAGTGGTCAAAGTTACTATTCACATATGAATAGTGGTCAAAGATACTATTCACGATGAATAGTACTATTCATACAAATTTTATTTCTTGCATGTTTAAACTTACTGAGCCTGTAGCTCACCATTTTTGCTAATGTTGTAGGTAAAAGACCAGCTCAGTAGCTTGTTTGACTGGATGCGGACGGGATGGCGCGTGTCAAATCGGATAACTGGGCGAGGGATATGGTCCTGCCAGAGTCTTTCCGCTGAGCGATAAAAAGGGAAGGAAAAAAAAAAGAAACAGTTTTTTGTAATATTATGTATTTACGAAAGTACTGTAATATGTAAATTACTTTGTACTTGCCAACAAAGTAAATAGTGGGAAATGTTTTACATGATGTTTAAAGAAAAAAAAAATTTTCCCAAAAACGTCATGATTTAAAAAGAGAGAGAGATAAGCCGGCGACCCATGAGAGTACAATCTATCGCAGTTAGCGATAAAACTCAACTGTAATAGCATTGTATGATCTCTATGAGGGGCGGGCCGCCACAAATAATGTGTTCGGTAAGAAAAGAAAATTTAGTCCAAGATGTATTGGACCCTATGAAATTTTTGAACGTATTGAAAATGTTACCTATAAATTGGTACTACCTTCAGAACTGTCAGCAGTACATAGTGTTTTTCACGAATGTATGCTAAGGAAATAGATATCGAATTTATCTCATGTATTGAGGTACGAATCGATTCAGATTCAGGAGGATCTGACATATGAACAGCAACTTGTTCAGATTTTGCTCGGAAAGATGAAACGAAAATGATCTACCCTCACTTGGGCTAATTTTCGAGGATGAAAATTTTATAAGGAGGGGTGAATGTAATAATCGGGAAATTTTATTAGTACCCGGAATATAGTAAATTGCATGTACATGATGAATTTCATGTTTAAAATATGAAATGTATGATTAATATTGTGTAGAACGAGATAAAATGTTCTAACGATATTACAAATTAAGAATTCGATAATGTAAAAGCATGCCGAATTGAGCTAGGGAAAAACAGTGAACTGTAAACCCTAGTAGGTGACTCAGGGTAAACTGAGTGCACAAAAAGATAAAATACTGATAGTAGTGATTTTAGACGTGAGTGCGTGTGTGTGTTACACACAGTATTGAGAAGTTGGTCTAGATGGCCTCTTCTTGACCTAAAATTGATATATTTAGATTCAGCATGCTCAAATTAGTCAATTGAGCATAAAAAGTAACATTTGACCTGGACATATGCAGTATCAAGAAATTAGCCAAGATGACATTTTTCTTGATATAAAACTGATATATTTGTAATCAGAATGCTCAAATTAGTCAATTGAGCACAAAACGAGAATTTTGACCGGGAAATGTACAGTACTGGAAACTGACCAAGATGACCTCGGATGACGACGAAACTGATATATTTGGATTCAGGACGTCCAAATTAGTCAATATAGCATATCAGAATGCTCAAATTAGTTAATTGAGCACAAAGGTAATTTTTGACCGGGAATTCGCAGTATCAGAAACTGGTCGAAATGATCTCGGATCGAAATAAAACTGATATATTTGGGTTCAGCACACCCAAAATAGTCAGGATAGCTCATGTTGAAATTTTGGACAAAAAAGGGCATAAAAGGTTGAAATTGCAGAAAAGGCCCCATAATTTTCATTTTCTAGATTTTCTCCCCCACATATACACCGTCGGTGAACAGTACCCGACCACCGGAAACGGTGTCTGTTTTGGACACTGCCGGTCTCGTTGGAAAGGTCTCGACGAGCTGAGTCCAACGGTGTGCTGAACCGACGGAACCGACGCCGGAGAACGCCGCACGCGCCGCCCGAAGCGCCGGTGGTCGAAAATTTCAAATGGCCGTATCTCTGCCGTCTGACCTCTAATCGACACGATTACGGTTCCAAAAGTTTCGTGGTGAAGAGGACAACAAAACCCATAGCTCATTTCACCTCAACAGCCGCCGGATCGCACCGGCTGAAGCCGCGACGTCGCTGTCGTGATGCCGTCGTGGAATCCATCGATTCCGGCGGAGTTGAGCCTCACTACTGGTCTCAAAATGCTCAGAGGAGAACGGGGAACAAAAGCCCTCAAACAATTTCAGGCAACAACCCCGGCACGGCGGAGATTCAACACCGCCGCCGTGGGTCAAGCTTTCGAGGTTGATTGTCGACGATCGAAGCCTCCAATGGTGAAATTAACACCACCAATGGACTCCTTGTTAGGAAATGCCCTAAGTATTAGAGACATTTTGATGTATCCATTTTGAACTGGATAATAAAATTATACATAGAGGTTATTCATTATATTGCTATCTGTCCTCATCTTATTTACATGTTAAAGTAAATGTAAGCAAATATGGCTCCCTGACTGCTTATGTTAAACTGTTAGAACGTTGCATGCAATGGATTTTTGTATGCGAGAAGACAATGTTCTAAAGTTTGCGGTCTAAACTATGGTCTGTAGTCTATAGGGTTAGACCGAGCATCTAACTCATGTTAAGACTATTATGTTGTCTAAAGCCTTGGAGGGGACGGTTTGTCTTGACTGTCTAGAGCTGGACTCCCAAGTAGAGACATAGATATGTTGCTTGGTGGTGACATATTAGACCGGGACTAAAGCGTGATTGATCTACGTAGTCCGCTATGTGGCGGCCCGCCCCTCGTAGAGATCATACAATACTATTACAGTTGAGCTTTATCGCTAACTGCGATAGATTGTACTCTCATGGGTCACCGGCTTATCTCTTTCCCGTTTTAAATCATGACGTTTTTGGGAAAAAATTTTTTTTCTTTAAACATCATATAAAATATTTTTCCACTATTTACTTTGTTGACAAGTACAAAGTAATTTAAGTATTACAGTACTTTCGTAAAATATGTATAATTACAAAAGAACTGTTTCCCTTTTTTTCCCTTTACTTTATCGCTCAGCGAGAAGACTCTGGCAGTACCATATTCCTCGCCCAGTTATCCCATTTGACACGCGCCATCCCGTCCCCATCCAGTCAAACAAGCTACTGAGCTGGTCGCTTACCTGCAACATTAGCAAAAATGGTGAGCTACAGGCTCAGTAAGTTCAAACATGCAAGAAATAAAATTTCTATGAATAGTACTATTCATCATGAATAGTACTATTCATGATGAATAGTACCATTGACCACTATTCATATATGAATAGTAACTTTGACCACTATTCATATGTGAATAGTAAGGTTGACCACACCGCTGTATCACACTAGTACATCTACCGCGATGTTAGTGCTTTCACTAACTGTCTTATGCTCAATTATGGCACAGTTTCAGTTTTAGGTCATTATCTTTGATTACGTTCTGGTTTTGAGCTCAGGTTGGCAGTACCATTTAAGTGCGCATGACTGGGAGTGGTACATTAGTGCTTGTAATGACCGCCATTTTCATGGCACCTACTTACCATGTAATAAGTCATTAAGGAATAAAATGGACATAATTTAATGTCCTTTAGCAAATTTAAGAAACATGGTCAAGTACACGACCGTGTAAGAGGCTGTGTACCGCTCAGATAGATGAATGTGTTTCAAAGACATGGCCGTGTTGAGTAGTCTCAACTAGTACACGCCCGTGTTCGAAATGTACATGCCCGTGTTGCGTTGCACACGCACGTGTAAGAGTCCGTGCAGAAGGCTGTGTAATGAGCCGAGAGCCACTGTAATGACTCTCATGAATTATGAAACTTAATTACTATGTAATGATGTAATTAAGTTAATAAGCACAGTGTGCTTTTCAGTTGAATGAATTAAACAGGAATAGTAACGTTTAATTACTATTCATGCAGTGAAAGGGGTAATCGACAGTGAAATCGGTCCACCCTATTATGTGAGTATGCATTGAGACACGCAATATCAAGAAACTGGTCTAGACGACCATTTCATGATACAGAACTGATGAGCTAGTCATCAGTACGCTCAGACTGGTCATCTGAGCGCAGCAGTGATAATTGCCCTAATAGATGTACAGTATCGAAAAAGGTGGTCTAGATGACCTCTTCTTACCCATAGACTGACAAAATCAAAGTCAGAACATTCAGATTAGTCAGTCAGATAGTGAACAGTGATTAGTGAATAGTGAATATTGAGAACGCAGTGTCAGGTTAGTGGCCAAGACGGCCTTAATCTGGCATAAAACTGATATATTAATAGTCAGCAGGCTCAATCTGGTCAATTGAGCACAAAATATAGATTTTGTTTAAGGGATACGCAGTATCGGGATGAGGGTCAAGACGACCTTTTCTCGCCCCGAAACTGATATATTTAGACTCAGGACGCTCAAATTAGTCAATCTGGCACCTGACACATTTTTCGAGACGGGGTCATGCAGATCCAGAAAACTGGTCCAGAAGACCTCAGATGGACGTAAAACTGATAAATTTGAAATCAGCACGTCCAAATTAGTCAAGAGAGACTGTGTTTGAAATTTCACGCGAAAACGCCTCGTTATGCGTGCACAGTGTCAACACAGTGTAGGTCTAACCACAGTATCAAGAAATTGGTCAAGATGACCTTTTCTTGATATAAAACTGATATATTTGGAATCAGAATGCTCAAATTAGCCATTTGAGCACAAAAAGTAATTTTTGACCGGGAACCATGCAGTATCGGGAAACTGGTCGAGACGACCTCAGATGAAAATAAAACTGATATATTTGAGTTCAGCACGCCCAAATTAGTCAGTATAGCCTATCTTAAAATTTTTCAAAAAATTAGTATAAAAGGACGAAATTTTTGGGACTATTGAAAAATAGCCCCCATAATTTTTCCAAATCCCATTTCCTCCCCCAACACCACCGAGGATGAACAGTGACCGACCATCGAATCCGACCTCCGTTTTCGACATCACCGGCACCATTGGAAAGCTCTCGATGAGCTGATTCCAACGGTGGGCCGAGTCGACCGAACCGACGCCGGAGCACGCTGCACGCGCCGCCCAAAGCCGTCGGTGGCCGAATTTTTCAAACCACCGTATCTCCGCCGTCCGACGTCCAAATGCCACGATTCCGGTCCCAATGGATTCGTGGTGAAGAGTAGAACAAAATCCAGGCTTCATTTCACGTCAACAGCCGCCGGATTGCGCCGCCCAAGGTTCACCGTCGCCGTCGCCATCGCCGCCGTCGGATCTCGCTATTCCGGCGGAGTTGAGTTGTAAGGTCGGTATCAAAATGCTCAGAACAACACGTAGATCAAAAGCCCCAAATCCATTTTGGGCAACAACGCCGGAAAATGAGGATCCAACAACGCCAGAAAATGAGGATCCAACACCGCCGCCGTCGCCGACTTTTCGAGGGCTGATTTCCGTTGATAGGAGCCTCGATTAGTGAAATTGACACCACCAATGGGTTCCTCTCGTCGAGCTCTTCAAGATGGTGGTCGCCACTCCCATCGCCGCCGTGGTCAACGCCGGTCAACGACCAATCAACGCCGGTCAACGGTGACCCGGAGACCGAAAATTGAAGAATGGCCCGTTGGCCTATTTTCGACGTTCCGGACACATCCGCGGCATCGGATTTGCAAACCGGAGTTTCAAAAGTGGAGAACGTCGATTCAAAGATTGTGCGGTCGAGACCGAACGGTTCGTCCGACCACCGACGGGAACGATTTTGGTAGTGGTTTTGATCCCTTGATTCCTCAATTTATTATTGGAAATAATTATGTATGAATTATGGTTTACTGACTTGAGGAATTGTAAGAAAAAGGGATGAAATGTCGAAAAAGAGAATGTGAGGAAATGTGAATATTTTTACGTAAAAAGTGGAGCTTTTACGTAAAAATTAGGCCTCTGGTTTAGTACGTGGTATGTTAGAATAGGTTAGATGGTTTTGAGGCGTTTCCTAAACGCCAGAAACCCAAAAATTAAGCGGAAATGCTGCCGAAATTTCGAAAACGGTACAAAGGGGTATTTTAGGAAACGAGGGCTGAAAATGTGATCAGGATGGAAACCCGAGCCCCCTCGATGACCTAGGTCTAGGAAAGAAGGACGGACGTTTACGGGATTAGTGAACCGCCCAATTAGAAATTTCGTAATGTAAGAAAACGACCCCTATGTCAGAATAGTACCACTCGAGGGACGGGTGCAATCTAAGTATAAAATTTGGGGCGATTACATCGGTAACGGTAACCCGACAGGCTAAATGGTCATACGAGAGGTATTCAGTCAGTTGACTGGTTGGTTAGCCAGTCAAGGACCAAGTCGGAATGGGATAGTGAGAGACAGTGATTAATTTGTCAAGTAGACAGATTAATCAAGCACGATTAAAAATTAGATATCAAATTTCCCAAAGTAGAGCAGTTGGGTACCGATAGGCATCGGTACCACACAACGATAAGTTTATTAGTTCCTAATGATAGAGTGACCTAAGAGCGATGTTAATTAATTTATTGGGTAAATAAATTAATTAACAATGATTAGAAAATCAAATTCTTATGTAGAGGGCAATTAGTACCGATAAGGATCGGTACCACATAACGAGAATTTTTATTAGTCACTAATGACCACGGTGACCTAAGAGTGAATGTTAATGTAATGCATTATGATTACAGGGAGGTACCTGTATTGTGACGAAGGCGAGAGTATAAACTGTCTGCTGACAGGTAAGTACAACTCCGCCTACAGCGGATAAAATGAATTTAAAATGATGCTTTTCCAGTATATTAAGTATGTATCTTGCACACGATACTGCACAGCATACATAAGAGCATATAGTTTCACAATCGAGTACGTTGATGAAAGAACAAGATAGAAGCCATAGATCCCTACCGCGTAGGATTAGGGACAGCTTAGAGAAGCGTATGGCTAGAACAGTTAAACAAGATGGAAATAAATAGGTGCGTCATACCGGCTCCTTCAGTCGAAGGGGTTTCCAGTTAAAGAAAGTTAAGGCCAAAAGTTGAGCATCAGTTGATGGCTCTTCGGCATTAGTTGACCTCGGGCGTTACCGTTGGTCTGCGCGCACACGGTACTGACACATGGGCCCTAAATAGACAAGAAAAGAAAAGAGAAGTTTGAAGCATAAATGAACATAACCGGACCATGCATTAGTTATAGTTCGCTATGCTTTCTTTTTCAGTAGAGTGCATACAGTACACGATGCTTCTGTCATGCATAAAGTATGTAAAGTTTTATATTCATTGTTATGACACGTTATGTGATGACATGATATGTGAGCTGATATGTGATATGCTTATATGGTATGTGATTTATTAAGTGATATATGTCATGCCTATGATTTTACGTATGTGCTATGTTTTAAACATGTTTTGCGGTTAACATGTTGTATTTACTGGGCGTAAAGCTCACGGAGTGTGTTCATGCTGTAGGTAAGCATCCTATAGCGTAAACATCAAGGGACGATGATGGTGGCAGAGGTGGATGTGAGGATGAGGTTATGGATACACCACGAGTATTCTTCCGCACAGTATGAGTAAATAATATTTTGAATGGTGACAGTTAAATAGTATTTCGAATAGTAAAGGTTAAACGGTATTTTAGAACAGTAAACAGTATATGTATGAGTAGTATATTTAAATAGTATCTGGTGAATAGTAATCAGATAAACAAGTATATAATTGTGTATGTATAATTTAAATCCTTATGTTTTTCAAATTCCGCATTTTAATAGTTTACGTACGTAAATAGTAAATACGTACGCGTATATATAAAAAAAAAATCCCTCTAAATTTATGGTATTAAATTCAGCAAGTTTAAGTATCGGTTTTAAAGAGAAAGTATAAGTAAAAGCTAAAGAAGCAAGTTAAGTAATAGAGTTTTCAGTGACGGTCCGGGCCGCTGAGGGCACGGGGCGTCACAGTGCTGACCTCCACAGCCTTAATCTCATAGCCCCGAAGGCAAAATAGTACATGACTGGGAGCGGTACATCAGTGCTGACCTCCACAGCCTTATCTCATAGCCCCGAAGGCAAAAGTACCTTCCTATACGGAAGGCTGGTACGCCAGAAAGTGGTTTCATTACCGACTTTTTAACATTCTAACCCAGTGACTTCACATTGTCCCGTGGTTAGGAATGGTTCACATTTTAATTTTAGGGGAGTGAGTTTCATTAACCTCGCTCTAGTGCCCGAAGCACAATTAACAATGTGTCCATTCTCAATAGTGCCTGTAGCACATTACGTCTCTCTTTCTACTCTATAATAGTGCCCGTAGCACATATGTACCTAACTTATAGTTAGTACATCAAAGTTAGCACAATATTGTTATATGTTGCAGACAGGTAAATGTCTGAACTTACCTTATCAGCCTCTTTCCTTTTTCCCTCTTGGATCTTGAATCGCCTTCCTCGTAGGTCGATTTTTGGATCCTACAGACAAAACCTTGTCTGTTAATTTTATTTCCATTTATAGCTTTTATTTTTCATTTAAAAGCTTAAATAAAACCTATTTATAACTTTTTAGGCTTTATTTATAATTTTCCCCATTTTTCTCTAACTTTTACAAAATTATGATTTTGCCCCAATATTTTGGCAAAATTACAGTTTTGCCCCTGACGGAATTTTATCGATCCAGACTGCATTTTTGGCTCTCAGGAACTTTTCTGGCTCTTTTCTAATCATTACCGGGTTCGTTTCTATTTTATCTCCATTTTTCACTTTCCCGACCCTCGGGAAGCACTATTCCGACCCTTATGTCAGTTTAGCGATTTTCTATCGTTTCGGAGCCTCAAATGGACGTTTCACTAGTATTTAAAACGTGCATCTAGACATTCCCGACCTAGGTCTCCGAGGCTCGGGTTTTCCGTTTCCGACTCGGACCTTTATTTTATTTCCAAAAACGCCCCCCCCTGGGGGTCGGTTTTTCAATTTCGCTCGCGTTTTAAATTTTAAAGGGGACGGGTTACTATTCATGAACCACCCCTTAGGTTTCCCTCATTCAATTTTCCGTTAGGGACTCGGGTTTCCGACCCGACCCCAAACTTTTTATTTTTAATTCCATCTTACCCCAAATGCTGTTTTCGAAATTTCGGCAGCATTTCGACGTAATTTTAAGGCTTCCGGCGTTAGGTACGCCTCGAACCGTATGTACCTGCCACGTACTATACCACAAGCCTATTTTATGTAAAAGTTTTCCAAACTTTTACATAAAAGCTCACAAAATTCCAATTTCACATTATCACCCACATTACAAAATTTTTTTCACAATTTTGCCCTTAATTTGGTTTCAGTTTTCACAATCAAACCGAACCAAATTTTGTCAAACTTTTCACCACACTTTAGGCCATTCAAATGTCATTTTTTTCAACACATTTTCAAGCCCATTTTCTTGGCATTTTCAACCAATTTCTTAGGGTTATAACCCACGGCCTCATGAATGGAAATCATACTCAACATTTTTGTTTCATGCTTTCAATTATAAATTCATCATTTGCATATTAAATTGCATGATTTCAATCAACCAAATATCACATAAATTAAGCAAAATTTTCTTCCTAACCATTAGGAAACCCCACGGCCACCTTATGAAAATGCATACCAAAATTTTTTTTCAAACTTTCCACAATGAAATACAAGCTTTATTCTTCACCAAATTAAACTTTGAAGCAAGTTAACAATTAAACCATAAATTTTTCTCATAGATTACTCAAGGTAACCCACGGATTTACCCTTGAAAAACCAACAAAATTTTGGTTTTTCTTTAAACAAATTACATGGTTTTCTTCCTTATTTCATCCTTAACATAACCCAACATCAATTCAATGGAAAACAACCAAAAATTTTCCATCTTTTTCTCACTATTCACCCACGGATTTTATGAAGAAAAACCATGAAAAATTAAGTGAAAAAGGGAATTACCTTGGTCTAATGTTTCCTTTGTCTTCTAGGAACACTTTGGCACTCTTTTTGTGAAGAAATTTTGAAGAAAAAGCTTGGTTTCCCTTGGGTGGCTCACGTACACCATGGAAGAAAAAAAAACTTAGCAAATTTTTCTTTGTTTTTGGCATGAAACAAAGTCTCGGCCTTTTAGTTAAAATGTTGCCGACTTATGCATAAAGGGAAGCCAATTAATTTGGCTCTAAACCAATGAAAATTTGACATCTTTCAACAAGATTTCTTTCACCATTTTTCAAAAATTAAAAGGGTAAATTTTGGCCAAATCTTGGCCTTTAGATCAAAAAGTGGATGAATCATGGCCTTTAATTCCACCAACCACCTTATTTCTTTCATTTATTAATCTTGATTTATGATGTCATAAATGCTAAAGTGAAAGTTGACTTTGACTTTCACTATTCACATTAATTCGTCTACTTTTTGACCAATACCAGTTCGAGCTGAAATTTTCCTGAAATCGTCCCGGCGTGTTCCTGAGGTCTCCTGTGCAGTCGGATCAATTTAAACTGCTTCCGTTTGATCAAAATCAATCCCGGAAGTTTACCGTCTTTTATTGCTCCGGTTAGGGTTTTCAATGCCGGTTTTGCACCGTTTTACCCGTTTAAACTCAGTGAATTTTTCCAACACTGAATTCTTACTTGTCAGTATTGTTAGAACATTTTCATATATTCTAAACAATATAAATACATTTATTTCACTCTTTAAATAATACAAATTGTTATATATATACAATTGTACATTTTCATCCGAGAATTGCCTGAATTTCCCGGTTGTCACATTCACCCCTCCTTATAAAATTTTCGTCCTCGAAAATTAGAACAAATGGGGGTATAATTTCCTCATCTCGTCTTCTCATTCCCACGTAGCTTCTTCAATGTTGTGATTTTTCCATAAAATCTTCACTAGTGGGATTACCTTATTCCTCAGTACTTTCTCTTCACGAGCTAGTACTCAAACAGGTTGTTCCTCATATGTCAAATCCTCGTGGATTTGAATAGGCTCATGCTTCAACACATGGGACGGATCTGGTATATATTTTCTCAGCATCGACACATGAAATACATTGTGCACTGCAGACAATTCTGGAGGTAGCGCTAATCTGTAAGCGACCTTTCCAATGCGTTCGATAATTTCATAAGGTCCAATATATCTTGGACTTAGTTTCCCCTTCTTACCGAAGTGCATAATCCCCTTCATGGGCGATACCTTGAGAAACACGAAGTCTCCTTCGTCGAACTCCAAGGATCTTCGCCTCTTGTCCACATAACTCTTTTGCCGCCTTTGCACAATTTTCATTTGACGCTGAATTCTAGCAACTGCATCGGAAGTCTCTTTTATGAAATCCGTCTTATGCAACTGCTTCTTTCGCAAATCATACCAGTGTAATGGTGATCTGCATTTCCGTCCATACAAAGCCTCGTAAGGTGCCATGCCTATAGAAGCTTGGTAACTATTATTGTACGAGAATTCAATCAATGGTAACTTCTCGTTCCAATTTCCTGCAAAATCCATTACACAAGCTCGAAGCATGTCCTCTAACGTCTGGATTGTCCGCTCCGACTGTCCGTCTGTTTGCGGATGAAAAGCTGTACTGAGTCTCAATTCAGTACCCATGGCCTCTTGCACACACTTCCAGAAATTCGAAGTGAACCGTGCATCTCGATCTGATACAATGGATTTTGGTACTCCATGTAGTCTGACGACATGAGCTATGTACAGCTGAGCAAACTTTTCCAGCGAAAAAGTCATCTTGACAGCTATAAACCGTGCTGTCTTGGTCAGTCTGTCCACAATAACCCAAATGGCATCATAACCTTCTCGGGTTTTCGGGAGTCCCACTACAAAATCCATCGTAATGTGTTCCCATTTCCATTCAGGAATCTCCAACGGTTCCAATCTTCCTGCTGGATGTTTATGTTCCGCTTTGATTCTCTGACAGGTCATGCATCTGCTCACGAATTTCGCTATATCGTTCTTCATCCCTTTCCACCAGAACTGTAACTTCAAGTCCTGATACATCTTGCTAGCTCCGGGATGTACCGAATAGGGTGTCTCATGAGCTTCTGACATGATCCGTCTTCTAAGTTCCTCATCAGCTGGAACATTTATCCTTCCTTGATAAAGGATCATTCCATCCTTGGAAATTCCTTCTTGAGAACTTGTCATTATTGGATCTCGCCTCTGAGCTTCCTTTATATCCTCAAATAGCGATGATTCCACTTAAAGTGCAGCTAATCTTCCAGATATCAGCTCCAAGTTCAAAGAATTTATTTCTTGCTGCAATGGCTTCGGAAGCCTGTTTATTGGTAGCTGGTGCGATATGGTAGACTTTCTACTTAAAGCATCCGCTACATGGTTGGCTTTTCCTGGATGGTATAGGATTTCACAATCATAATCCTTCACCAATTCCAACCATCGCCTTTGCCGCATATTGAGCTCTTTTTGCGTGAAGAAATACTTCAGGCTTTGGTGATCAGTGAAAATCTGACATTGAGCTCCATAAAGATAGTGTCACCAAATTTTAAGTGCGAACACTACTGCAGCAAGTTCAAGGTCATGTGTAGGATAATTCCTTTCATGCTCCTTTAATTGACGGGAAGCATAAGCAATCACCTTACCGTCTTGCATCAGGACTGCTCCCAATCCTATTTTCGATGCATCACTGTAGATCACAAACTTCTCCCCTTCAGTGGGAAGCGTAAGGATTGGTGCGCTTGTCAGTCGCCTCTTTAACTCCTGGAAGCTTCTTTCGCATTCTGTAGTCCACTCGTACTTCCTTTCTTTGCGTGTAAGAGCGGTAAGAGGTGCAGCTAAACGTGCAAATCCCTCTATAAATCGTCGATAATAACCAGCTAACCCCAAGAAACTATGTATTTCCGTCACACTCTTGGGTGCAGGCCACTGGTTAATTGCATCTACCTTCGTCGGATCTACAGCAATACCTTCCTGGGATACAACATGTCCGAGGAAATGTACTTTGTCCAGCCAAAACTCACATTTTGAGAATTTGGCATACAATTGACGCTTCGTTATTGTATTCAGCACGATCCTCAGATGCTTCTTGTGTTCCTCATGAGTCTTCGAGTATATAAGAATGTCATCAATGAATACAATGACAAACTTATCCAGATACTCTTTAAAAATTCTGTTCATCAAATCCATGAATGCTGCCGATGCATTTGTCAATCCGAATGGCATCACAAGGAACTCGTAGTGCCCATAACGAGTACTAAACGCCGTCTTAGGAATATCATTCTCTTTGATTCTCAGTTGGTGATATCCTGATCGTAAGTCGATTTTGGAAAATACCGCTGCGCCTTTTAACTGGTCGAATAGGTCATCAATTCTAGGTAACGGATACCTATTTTTGATCATAACCTTATTCAACTCCCGGTAATCAATGCACAGTCGGAATGTTCCATCCTTTTTCTTGACGAATAACACAGGTGCACCCCATGGAGAAAAAATCGACCTGATAAATCCCTTATCCAAAAGCTCCTTTAATTGTACCTGCAGCTCCTTCAACTCCACTGGAGCCATACGGTATGGTGCTTTGGAAATAGGTGCTGTTCCAGGCATCAACTCAATTTCAAATGAGATTTCTCTCTCTGGAGGTATCCCTGGTAATTCTTCTGGAAATACGTCAAGAAACTCATTAACAACCGGAACATCTTTAGCTTGAAGCTTCTGTTCCTCTACAGTATCCACCACATATGCCAGATATCCTATGCAACCACTGGCTATCAACTTGCTTGCTCTCAGCGAACTGATCATCATCTTCCCGGGTCTTCGAGAAGTGTCGACGTATTCGAAACTCTCTTCTTCCTCGGGTTAGAATACTATCTTTCGATTTCGATAGTCGATCGTAGCTCGGTATTTCCCTAGGAAATCCATGCCTAGGATCACATTGTAATCCGCAATCTTCATCACGATCAACTCTGCATATAATTCCCTATTTGCCACATATACTGGTACATAAGGTAGCCAGTAATTGGACAACAATACTTCCCCAGAGGGTAAAGCTGTCTTAAATACCCTTCCCATATTATCCTTAGGAAGTCCTATCTTGTCAGCAAATGTATAGGAAACAAATGAATGCGTAGCACCGGAATCGAATAGTACAGAGGCTACATGACTAGCGACAGGAAGCTGACCTGTCACCACGTTTAATGTTCCTGCCTCTGCATCCTCTTTACTGTAGGCCATCACACGAGCATCGGTACGTGGCACACGCTCCTGGCGTTGTGGCCTTACTGGTGACTCTTCAACTCTGGCCTGAAGGGAATGAGCTTGTGGGCGTGTCTGGTGCGGTTGGGAAGTGCCTTGTCCACCCTGCCTATTTGGACAGTTCCTGGTGTAATGGCCTTCCTTTCCACATTCGTAGCAAACAAGTGGCCCAAATCTACATTGCCCAGAATGTCTCTTCCCACATGTAGGGCAATTTTGCACATTGGATTCTGCATTACCAACTGTTCTCCGCTGCTGGTTTCGATTATTACCCTGGCGATTCCCAGAAAAATTCCCTTTTCTCTTATTTTGCTGGGATCCTTGGTTGTTGCCCTGGCTTGGTTTAGCATTCTGATTAGGCTTGCTCGGTTGACCAACTTGCGTAGACTTTGCCAAAGCCCTCTCCTTCTTCTTTGCCTCCCAGTGTTTCTCTCTTTCCTCTTTCTGTCGGGCTACATGAAACTCAGCTCTAATGGCCCGACTCACACAATCTGCTACAGAAGTAGGCGGTACCTGACCAGTATCTACCAATGCAGCAATTTCCGGCCTGAACATCCCGATCATTTTCTGTATCTTTTCCCTCTCAGTAGGGACCACATAAGGACATAGACTGGATAACTGGTCGAACTTTCGACAGACTTCGCTTACCGACATGTTCCCTTGTGTCAACTCTGAGAATTCTTTCTGTTGCTGTCTCAGAGATGCAGGGTCGTAATATTTCTGGTTAAATTCTTCCAGAAATTCCGCCCAACTCATGGTAGACACATCTCTTCTCATTCATACAGTGTCCCACCAAAATCGAGCATCTTTTCTCAGCACAAAAGATGCACATGCAACCTTCTCCCGGTCGGTTAGGTTCATGAACTCCATGATCACTTGCAATGACGACAACCAGTCTTCAGCCTCTAAGGGATTTGTAGACCCTTCAAATTCTGGCGGCCTCATACGCCTAAATCTTTCATAGAGGGGTTCCAAATTCAATACTGGTTGAGGTTCGGGAGCTCTCTCATGTACCGCAGCTGGAGGGATAACTGGATCTACCTCGGCTTCCTGTTCTACTTGGGTACCCTCAGAGCCTTGTCTCTGTTCTAACTCCTCTACCCGTCGCCTCAGATTAGCATTTTCTTGCATCTGAGCTTCTAACAAAGCTTGTATCTGATCCAGTCTCTCCATAACATCAGGACGTCGCTCTCGTCCTTCTGGTCGATTACGCAAATCCACCATCTTGCCTATTGTCCTATTATGGCACAATAATTCACCATTAGCTTTTCCATAACCACATTCGTAAAATCATATCAATTTACGAAATTTAGGGTAATGTAAAGCCACATCATCGTAACACATCATCATACAACATATCATCATTTTGATATTTCATTCATAGCAAAACATTTATATGTCATACATAACCACCACCAGTCATATATATACATCGGCCATTTTATACATTTTGGCCACAAGTCTATACAAAAGAGCTTTTCTCTAAGCTACTTATGCACATGTATACATATCTACTGGTCACGCATTTCCTACATCTGGGACTAGAGGATATTCTTCTGGATCCTCATCTTCATCGGGGTCATCTGAATCGTCACCACCCCTAGGTAATGCTCCCTGTCCTGAGTCATCACCTCGTGGTCTAGACGGTTCGGCCTCATGATCATTCATCATTCTCCTCGGTCCGAAGATGTGTGCAAACATCTCATCTTGACCCAATGTCTCTCGTCGACTCTGCGTCAGATGCTCGATCAGAATCTCTCTCTCAATCGTCCTGATCGTCACCACGAACTCTTGGAGCGTCGGAGGAAACGGCTTGATTACCCTCTGTCTCAACTCCAAGGGTAAACCTTTCCAGAATAGCTCGCAACAGTTTGCTTCAGTGAGGTTGGGCAACGGACATCTCCTCCGAATGGTCTCCTCAAATCGTGCCGCATAAGACATCACTGTCTCACCAGACAGCATGACCATCCTCTCTGTCTGGAGAATGTAATCCCTAACCTCATCGAATCCAGGGTACGCAGGTGTATCAGCCTCTCGTCTCTCTGGAGGTGCTGGAGCAGGTGCCGGATCCCTAGGCGGAAACTGATCAGCCAATCGCTGACAGAACTCAGCCCAACTGAATCCTAATAAAATCTCCTGGTCGCAATACTGCCAGAACACTCAAGCATCTCCCTGAAACATACTGACGGCCAGCTGGATCCACATATCTCGATCGATGTCACATATCGCCATAATCCTCTCAATGGCATGGAGCCAGTCCTTAGTCTCCATCGACTGTCGTCCACCGTCGAACATCGGAGGACTGCTAGCTCGAAATGCCTGTACTGCCCGTGCCGACACTCTCACTCCAATATGTTGGCGTCCACCAACAACTGGAATGTCCACTACTACCGGTGGATGAACTATCGGTCGTGGCTGTACAATATCTACTGGCGCTGGCACTGATGCTGGTATTGGTACCGGAGGTCTCTCGGGCACCGGGGGTCTAATTACCAGTCGTTAGGCATAGACGGCCTCACAATAGATCTCGTCCATACCCGTAATACTCCTCTTGGTCGTGGTAGTGGTGGTCTCACATATGGAGGTCTGGTCATCTTGTTACCTATAAGATAATTATTTTCACATAAGAAAATAATTAACTAAACTTAAGTAAACTACTTACTTGGATAGCGGTGCAGGATGCGCGAAGTGTCAAATCAGGATATGGTCACACTGCTCTGATATACCAACTGTGACGGCTGTTGGTATTCAAAACCAAATCAGTCGCAAACCTTGCTCTGATACCAACTGTGGCAGCAGTTGGTATTATAAACTACACCAACCGTAAACCAGCTCTGATACCAACTGTGGCGGCCCGCCCCTCGTAGAGATCATACAATACTATTACAGTTGAGCTTTATCGCTAACTGTGATAGATTGTACTCTCATGGGTCGCCGGCTTATCTCTTTCTCGTTTTAAATCATGACGTTTTTGGGAAATTTTTTTTTTCTTTAAACATCACATAAAATCTTTTTCCACTATTTACTTTGTTGACAAGTACAAAGTAATTTAAGTAATATTTTACTTTCGTAAAATATGTATAATTACAAAAGAACTGTTTCCCTTTTTTTCCCTTCACTTTATCGCTCAGCGGGAAGACTCTGGCAGTACCATATTCCTCACCCAGTTATCCCATTTGACACGCGCCATCCCGTCCGCATCCAGTCAAACAAGCTACTGAGCTGGTCGCTTACCTGCAACATTAGCAAAAATGGTGAGTTACAGGCTCAGTAAGTTCAAACATGCAAGAAATAAAATTTCTATGAATAGTACTATTCATCATGAATAGTACTATTCATCATGAATAGTATCGTTGACCACTATTCATATATAAATAGTAATTTTGACCACTATTCATACATGAATAGTAAGGTTGACCACACCACTGTATCACACTAGTACATCTACCGTGATGTTAGTGCTTTCACTAACTGTCTTATGCTCAATTATGGCACAGTTTCAGTTTTAGGTCATTATCTTTGATTACGTTCTAGTTTTGAGCTCAGGTTGGCAGTACCATTTAAGTGCGCATGATTGGGAGCGGTACATTAGTGCTGACCTCCACAGCCTTAATCTCATAGCCCCGAAGGCAAAATAGTACATGACTGGGAGCTGTACATCAGTGCTGACCTCCACAGCCTTATCTCATAGCCCCGAAGGCAAAAGTACCTTCCTATACGGAAGGCTGGTACGCCAGAAAGTGGTTTCATTACCGACTTTTTAACATTCTAACCCGGTGACTTCACATTGTCCCGTGGTTAAGAATGGTTCACATTTTAATTTTAGGGGAGTGAGTTTCATTAACCTCGCTCTAGTGCCCGAAGCACAATTAACAATGTGTCCATTCTCAATAGTGCCCGTAGCACATTACGTCTCTCTTTCTACTCTATAATAGTGCCCGTAGCACATATGTACCTAACTTATAGTTAGTACATCAAAGTTAGCACAATATTACTATATGTTGCAGACAGGTAAATGTCTGAACTTACCTTATCAGCCTCTTTCCTTTTTCCCTCTTGGATCTTGAATCGCCTTCCTCGTAGGTCGATTTTTGGATCCTACAGACAAAACCTTGTCTGTTAATTTCATTCCCATTTATAGCTTTTATTTTTTATTTAAAAGCTTAAATAAAACCTATTTATAACTTTTTAGGCTTTATTTATTATTTTCCCCATTTTCTCTAATTTTTGCAAAATTACGATTTTACCCCAATATTTTGGCAAAATTGCAGTTTTGCCCCTGACAGAATTTTATCGATCCAGACTGCATTTTTGGCTTTCAGGAACTTTTCTGGCTCTTTTCTAATCATTACCGGGTTCGTTTCTATTTTATCTCCATTTTTCACTTTCCCGACCCTCGGGAAGCACTATTCCGACCCTTACGTCGGTTTAGCGATTTTCTATCGTTTCGGAGCCTCAAATGGACGTTTCACTAGTATTTAAAACGTTCATCTAGACATTCCCGACCTAGGTCTCCGAGACTCGGGTTTTCCGTTCCCGACTCGGACCTTTATTTTATTTCCAAAAACGCCCCCCCCTGGGGGTCGGTTTTTCAATTTCGCTCGCGTTTTAAATTTTAAAGGGGACGGGTTACTATTCATGAACCACCCCTTAGGTTTCCCTCATTCAATTTTCCGTTAGGGACTCGGGTTTCCGGCCCGACCCCAAACTTTTTATTTTTAATTCCATTTTACCCTAAATGCTGTTTTCGAAATTTCGGCAGCATTTCGGCGTAATTTTAAGGCTTCCGGCGTTAGGTACGCCTCGAACCGTATGTACCTGCCACGTACTATACCACAAGCCTATTTTTATGTAAAAGTTTTCCAAACTTTTACATAAAAGCTCACAAAATTCCAATTTCACATTATCACCCACATTACAAAATTTTTTTCACAATTTTGCCCTTAATTTGGTTTCGGTTTTCACAATCAAACCGAACCAAATTTTGTCAAACTTTTCACCACACTTTAGGCCATTCAAATGTCATTTTTTTCAACACATTTTCAAGCCCATTTTCTTGGCATTTTCAACCAATTTCTTAGGGTTATAACCCACGGCCTCATGAATGGAAATCATACTCAACATTTTTGTTTCATGCTTTCAATTATAAATTCATCATTTGCATATTAAATTGCATGATTTCAATCAACTAAATATCACATAAATTAAGCAAAATTTTCTTCCTAACCATTAGGAAACCCCACGGCCACCTTATGAAAATGCATACCAAAAATTTTTTTCAAACTTTCCACAATGAAATACAAGCTTTATTCTTCACCAAATTAAACTTGGAAGCAAGTTAACAATTAAACCATAAATTTTTCTCATAGATTACTCAAGGTAACCCACGGATTTACCCTTGAAAAACCAACAAAATTTTGGTTTTTCTTTAAACAAATTACATGGTTTTCTTCCTTATTTCATCCTTAACATAACCCAACATCAATTCAATGGAAAACAACCAAAAATTTTCCATCTTTTTCTCACTATTCACCCACGGATTTTATGAAGAAAAACCATGAAAAATTAAGTGAATAAGGGAATTACCTTGTTCTAATGTTTCCTTTGTCTTCTAGGAAAACTTTGGCACTCTTTTTGTGAAGAAATTTTGAAGAAAAAGCTTGGTTTCCCTTGGGTGGCTCACGTACACCATGGAAGAAAAAAAAACTTAGCAAATTTTTCTTTGTTTTTGGCATGAAACAAAGTCTCGGCCTTTTAGTTAAAATGTTGCCGACTTATGCATAAAAGGAAGCCAATTAATTTGGCTCTAAACTAATGAAAATTTGACATCTTTCAACATCATTTCTTTCCCCATTTTTCAAAAATTAAAAAGGGTAAATTTTGGCCAAATCTTGGCCTTTAGATCAAAAAGTGGATGAATCATGGCCTTTAATTCCACCAACCACCTTATTTCTTTCATTTATTAATCTTGATTTATGATGTCATAAATGCTAAAGTGAAAGTTGACTTTGACTTTCACTATTCACATTAATTCGACTACTTTTTGACCGATACCGGTTCGAGCCGAAATTTTCCTGAAATCGTCCCGGCGTGTTCCTGAGGTCTCCTGTGCAGTCGGATCAATTTAAACTGCTTCCGTTTGATCAAAATCAATTCCGGAAGTTTACCGTCTTTTATTGCTCCGGTTAGGGTTTTCAATGCCGGTTTTACACCGTTTTACCCGTTTCAACTCAGTGAATTTTTCCAACACTGAATTCTTACTTGTCAGTATTGTTAGAACATTTTCATATATTCTAAACAATATAAATACATTTATTTCACTCTTTAAATAGTACAAATTGTTATATACATACAATTGTACATTTTCATCCGAGAATTGCCTGAATTTCCCGGTTGTCACACGCTATGAGTTGATCAATCTGTTTTTGACGTTCATTGTGCAATAACCTTAATCCTGAGTAAATGAACTACTTCATGTATATGACTTGTGTACTTTGATGTTCCAATGGCTAAAGCGTCTCAGAGGTAGTAAGCTTATAAACCGGTTCGTTGGGTGCATGACTTGTATACGATGATGGGTTTGTTTGCAGATATCAGAATCATAGCTCTAAGGAGTTAAAGGTATCCTCTTAAAGGCATTATACTGAATGTGAAAATGGACAAGGCCTTGGGTCGTCTGCTGGGCGGATGACTTCTTATTCACATATGGTGAATAATCATTTTCTTAATTCGGTAGTATAATGGAACTTTAAGATAGCCTGATCAGTAGGATTAAACGGACTTTGACCTAAGGCTGATCATGGATATCATATGAGGGTTTTGCATATATGACAAGGTCATTGGACGATAGCTTGTCACAGGCTTACGTAATATGGTATATAATTGGGAGTTCAGTTTCAGGTTTATAGTGGTATGACTCTGAAACTAGTGATCATATGATTGAGTTGTTCGGTAAAAGAATGATGATCATATGGATTTGCAGGAGCCCGATTATATATGTCCAATCAGTCCCTCTACTAGCTCCACATAATTCCTTAACGTTTGGCAAATTGAATTGTGTATGCTATTGGCTGGTTTATTATGCATGGATGGTGATGACACAGGATTACGATGGTAGACAAGATTCTCTCCGGTTGGATTCAGATTTTGTTTTGGATAATAGAGTACACAATTATTCGAACTCCAAATAAAGTTGCCATGATTTTATTTGAGATTGGATTGGAGTTGTAGAAAATTATCCATGAGAACAAAAATATGAAACACAACCGTTTTGTGGAATTTGAAATTTGAATTTTGAAATTTGAAATTTGAATTTTGAATTTGAAATTTGAATTTGAAATTTGAATTTGAAATTCGAATTTGAAATTTGAATTTGAAATTTAAATTTGAAATTTGAAATTTGAAATTTGAAATTTGAATTTGAAATTTGAAATTCAAATTTTGAATCACAGTCCAAGTAGGATTCGAATTTGTTGTGGAAAATCCACAAGGTTTGAAATTCGAATTTGAGTTGGATTTGGAGAGGATAATCTTGTTAGAATCCTACTTGAATTTTGAATCCAAATCCTAACAAATGTTGCACGAAATTTTGAGGATAATCCTCAGGGAAATTTCAGATTTTTGTGGATAAGATTCAAGGGAAAAATTCAAGTTTCAATCCCAGTTGATTTTGGATTCTCTCCTTCCCTGAAAAGTGGCCGAAAATAGGGAGAAAATCTCCTAGGAAAATTCGGTTATTTTGGATAAGATTGAGATAAGATTCAAGCTTGAAAATCCTAGTGGAATTTTTTATTCTCCCTTATCTATAATGGCCGAAATTTTTAGGAGATTTTCTCCTTGTAATTTTCGGATTTTTTGGGTTGAAAAAGGGGGATAAAATTCTAGTTAAAATCTTGTTTAGATTTGGATTGGATTTATCCTAAGAAAAATTGAATTTTATTGTTTAGATTCTCCCTTGGAAAATTCAGATTTTTTGGTTATAGATAAGGGAAAATATCTTTTCCTAATCCAATTCAAATTCAGAGAATCACTTCATGCAGGTCTATAAATAGAGGTCCTACCACTCCAGTTCTCTTAGACCACAGACTCTCAGGTGAGCAGGCTTATTGTTGCACAGCTCATCGTGACAATAAAGTTCTTTAGAGATCTGGGTGGTCGGAAGAAGACTAGCAGTGCTAGCATACCGATCGAGGTTTAGAGTGGCCACACACTCAGCCATTCGGGAATTGGAGAATAGTAGAGAAGGCTAGTTGGTTGAAGCCTCCGGTCATTCTCCTCCTGCAGATTGGGGTCCTTGAGGTATGAGTTTTAATTGTTGTTGGTTTATTGTATATGGCATCATGAGATATTTAACGATCTAAAATTTTTATTGTTCCGCTGCGCCACTCTGATACGTTTTTTACCGATTTATTTTCCTACAATTGGTATCAGAGACATCTCATGACTATGCCATGTACATAAATTAGACAATTACTTAGTCTTTTTATTTATGTATGGATTTGATATTTAGAGAGTGGCATTCTATGGTTCCTTTATGTTGTTATCATAGATTATGTATAAAGTATATGGCTATTTTAATTTTCTGAATTATTATAAGCATGCTTGTTTATGCCGGTTATGGTTCCTTAGAATTTAGAAAAATTGTATCTAGGAATTCTTTATGTAACCATAGGAGCAGTTTATTAACACTGTAATTTTCCCATGGATTTTAATTTTTGTCTCTTAGAATTTTTATGGTTAGAATTTTTTGTACACCGGAAACGGTTTAGGAAATTTTATGTAATTATTCTTGGAGGAGATTGAAGATTGAAGACTGTAATTTATTTTTTCCCAAAAGTTAAATTTGATTTAAAGGTTGAAATTTTGATTGTGTGGAAAATTTCAATTTAATTAGGATTTAAATTAATTTTTGGAGATCCTAATAGGTAAATTGGAATATGACACAAAAATCAAGACACGACCCCTCGGGATAGGCCGACGGGCCTTGGTGGGGCTGCAGCCCCTGCCCTCGGGCAGGATGGTGCTGCGGCAGCCCCTGTGCAGGCCAACACCACCCACGGCCGCAGGCTTGGCCTGCAGCCAAGGGTGGCCGTGGCCTGCCCAAGGCTGGCCGCAGCCTGGGCGTGCAGCAGTGCCTGCAGCCGGCCGGCTGTTGCGCCCAGCCTGGGCGTGCAGCCTGGCGCTGCAGGCTTGGCCTACAGCCCAACAAGGCTGCACATAGGGGGCAGCCGTGGGCTGCTAGCACCTTTGGGGCTGGTGGCTACCTACGGCGGCTGCCGCCTTCGGAGGCGGCAGTACGACGGTCTAAAAATCGAAAAATTTTGATTTTTAAATTAGAAATTTAATTTTAAATCATGTTTAAAAAATATGTAATTGAAAATTTGAAATTTTTGAAATTACATACTATTACACATGATGTTTAAAATTGTTTAAAATTTGAATTGGAAATTTAAATTTGAAATTCGAATTTGGAATTTGAATTTGAAATATAAATTTTTGGAGATTTAAATTTTAAATAATTCTTGGGATGAGAAATAAATGGAGAGGCTACATAAAGATGGATACAAGAAGACGGAACAGAATTCAAGACCCAAAGAATGCTTTGGATGGAATTTTGTAATCTTTATTTCTTTGTTCTAGGATGGAACCATAGCTTGGTTATTCTGTCAATTATTTTTTCTGTGATATGTCATGGATGTAAAAATATGTATTGATGGATGTTTTGTATGCATATTTGATAACATGTTATATAAGATAGGTGAGTGCCGCTCATACTATATTGATCATACATAATTTATCAAAACTTGCATGTTTTTCAAAATATTGAGTGGGAGAGGGTTTCAAACAAAACCCACGACCTCCATTGTTGATCCATATGTGAAAGCATGGTAACGCCTCGCGTCAGTTCTGCCCTGACCACACCCCTCGGTAGGTGTTTACCACCGCCGGTATACTAGATTGGATCTCCTATGTGGAAAACGTGTTCGGGTATGATCCTATTCATGATCACCCCTCGGTGGCTTGGTAGGACGTGGATCGGGCTACGTAAACAATGGTTATACACTCAAGACTCGTTTAGTTATTAACCTTCCCTAAAAGCTCTGTTAACTAAACTGGTGGCCAAATAAGCGGTTATTAATATATGTCTTAACCTTGGAGGATTTAAGGTAACATATATTAATTGGACGGGGTCCATGTTCCGGCTATTTGTTTTCATGACCACCCCTCGGTGGCTTGGGGCAATAGGTGCTGAGAATTACCGTTGCAATGCTACATGTTTTTCAAGTTTCATGTAGGAACATACTTGTATGTTTTATTTGCTAAATTATCTGTATATTTGCTTGGGCTTTGTAATGATGTCTAGTATAATTTTATTTCAGTTCAAAATGTCACCGACACCCCTCATTTCAATACTTACTGAAAATAAGCTGAATGGCGATAATTATAAAGACTGGAAAAGAAATCTATTAATAGTTCTCAGCTGCGAGAGACACAAGTTCGTACTGGACGAACCATGCCCACCTGGGCCCAAACCTGACACACCACTTGAGGAGGTCCCGGTTGCCTATAATCGTTGGAGAGAATCCAATGAGATAGCTCGATGCTACATCCTTGCTAGCATGACGAGTGCTTTACAAAAGCAACATGAGACTTATCAAGTTGCTGGGGAGATCATGGAAAATCTGGAGGACATGTTCGGAGGCCAAGAAAAATTGGCTAGACAGTCCGCTATCACCAGCATTATGAACTCTAAGCAAAAGGCGGGTACTCCGGTGAAGGACCATATGATCACTCTAATGGGATTCTTCACTGAGGCTGACGAGAATGGTGCTGAGTTGGACTACAACACCCAGATCGAGATGGTGTTCAAGACTCTGTCTAAAGATTTTGTGGGGTTTAAGGCCGCATACAATCTGGCGACAAAGGAGTTAAGACTAACCGAGCTCATGAAGCAACTACAGGCTTATGAGCGGATGATCAGCAATGAGGATGTGGTCCGACCTAAAGGTGAGGCCAATTTGGCAGAATCTTCCAATCCCTCACGGAAGAGGAAGAGGCCAAATAAGAAGCAAGTGGCTTCTAGTTCTTCTAATCCTCCTGTCTCGGACGAGAAGAAGAAGAACAAGAACAAGAAGCCAAAGGACCCTAAAAAGTCCAAATGCTTCCATTGTGGGAAGGTAGGTCACTTCAACAAGGCTTGCCGGGAATTCCTAGCCACCAAGGGTAAGGAAGGTAAGGAACTTCATTACTTGGAAGCGTGTTTGGTGGAAGAATCGAAAGACACTTGGGTCATTGATTCGGGCACCACTAATCATGTTTGTGTTTCTATGCAGGGGTTCGTGGAAACGAGAAGTCTACATGATTGGAGCCTCTCGTTGCGGACTGGAGATGGTAGCTTTGTGGTGGCTGAAGCAGTGGGAGATGTTTATCTTTATTTTGATCAATTTAGGTTTATTTTATTGAAAGACTGTTTTTATGTTCCTAATTTTAGGAGGAACCTTATATCGGTAGCTTGTTTAATAAAGGATTCTTCTTCAGTTTCTTTTAGTAGAAGAGTTGATATTCGTAGAAATAAGTCTTTTATCTGTTCAGGATGGATGGATGGAAACCTATATTTGATCAAACCAAAGATGTACTCACTGCTTGACACTGAATTAATTGATAACTCTAAAAGGTTGAAAGTTTCTCACTCTAATAAAGGGTATCTTTGGCATTTAAGACTTGGTCATATTAATCAGGATAGGATTCAAAGATTGGTGAAAGACGGTCCTCTAGAATCTCTGGAGGAGGTACGACTTCCCCAATGTGAGTCTTGTCTAGAAAGTAAAATGACTAAGAGGTCTTTTGGAGCTAAGGGTACAAGGGCTCAGGAGCTCTTAGAAATTGTGCACACTGACGTATGTGGCCCCGTGAACGTCACAGCACGAGGAGGGTTCGAGTCTTATGTCTCTTTTATAGATGATTACTCGAGGTATGGATATGTGTATCTGATGCACCGCAAGAGCGAAACCTTTGACAAGTTCAAAGAGTATCGTGCGGAAGTGGAAAAGCAATTGGATAAATCCATAAAGACACTTCGATCTGATCGAGGTGGCGAATATCTTTCCGATGAATTTCTAGGACATCTTGTAGAGAACAGGATTTTATCCCAATTGACTGCACCTGGTACTCCACAACAGAATGGTGTAGTCGAAAGGAGAAACAGGACCTTATTGGATATGGTACGGTCCATGATGAGTTATTCAACGCTGCCATTATCATTTTGGGGAGATGCTTTACAAACGACGTGCTATATTCTGAACCAGGTTCCAAGCAAATCAATTCCCAGAACTTCGTATGAATTGTGGCACGGCAAGAAGCCCTCCCTTGGACATATGAGAATATGGGGCTGCCCGGTGCATGTACTGGATGGGGATGCGAAAAAGTTGGAACCAAGATCAGAATTGTGCATATTTATAGGGTATCCAAAAGGAACTAAAGGAGGTCTGTTCTATAACCCGAAGGAACAAAAGGTCATTGTTTCATCCCATGCGACATTCTTGGAGGAAAGTTACATGAATGACTTTAAGCCTCGAAGCAAAGTGGTGCTAGAGGAGTTAACGGGTGAAAGAACTGCTCCACAGATTTCGGTCTTGGACGCAAGTTCAAGTTCCAGTGAAAGACCTGCAGACGATCAACAATTTAGGGTGCCTCGTCGTAGTGGGAGGGTTTCTAAGAAACCTAATTTCTTCATGTATGATGCTGAGGTATACCAGGCCGAGGCTCATGAGCATGAGGATGATCCGGTCACCTATGATGAAGCTATAAATGATGTTGATTCTAAATCTTGGAAACAGGCTATGAACAATGAGATGGATTCTATGAAATCCAACTCTGTTTGGGAACTTGTAGATTTGCCGGATCGGATAAAACCCATTGGATGCAAATGGGTCTACAAAAGAAAGAAGGATGCGGAAGGGAGAGTGGAAACTTTCAAAACTAGACTAGTTGCAAAGGGGTACACGCAAAAGGCTGGAATCGATTACGATGAAACCTTTTCGCCTGTTGCTATGTTGAAGTCTATCCGTATTCTTCTGTCCATTGCTACGGCTCTCGATTACGGGATCTGGCAAATGGATGTCAAGACGGTATTCTTGAATGGCCATCTTGAAGAGTGTATCTATATGATACAGCCCGAAGGGTTCATAGCGAAAGGCCAAGAAAGGAAAGTCTGCAAGTTGCTTAGATCCATTTATGGATTAAAGCAAGCATCCCGCTCATGGAACCAGAGGTTTGATCAAGCGGTTAAGACATTTGGTTTTGAGCAGAACGTTGATGAACCTTGTGTTTATAAACGTATTAAGGATGGAAAAGTGGTCTTTCTGATACTCTATGTCGATGATATACTACTCATTGGGAGTGGTGTAGGGAACTTATCATCGGTCAAGCTTTGGTTACACCAACAGTTTGACATGAAGGACTTGGGAGAAGCTAATTATGTTCTAGGCATTCGTCTCTTTAGAGATCGAAAGAACAAAATGATAGCGTTATCCCAAGCTTCATACATAGATAAAATAATAGACAAATATGCAATGCAAGAGGCAAAGAAAGGCTCACAACCTTCTATTGCCGGTCTAACTCTTTCATTGGATGACTGTCCCAAGACATCGGAAGAAAGAGAGCGTATGAGTAAAGTCCCTTATGCATCTGCTATGGGTAGCCTTATGTACACTATGCTTTGCACTCTCCCGGATATATGTTTTGCAGTAGGTATGGTGAGTTGATATCAAGCAAATCCTGGAACCAAGCACTGGCAAGCTGTAAAGCATATACTCAAGTATCTTAAGAGAACGAGGTATTATATGCTGGTGTATTCTGGAGGGGACCTAACACCCGTAGGATACATGGACTCAGACTTCCAAACTTGTAAGGATTTGAGGAAGTCGACATTAGAGGGCATATGGAGACAGGATAAGTGGATGTATGTAAGATCGTGTCCGAGGACAACATCGCTGATCCCTTTACTAAGACTTTGGTGGCTAGAAGCTTTGAGAGGCATGTAGAGGCGATGGGGATGCGTAACATGGCACATCTACATCTACTGGCTTAGGGCAAGTGGGAGATTGTCAGGAAATGCCCTAAGTATTGGAGACATTTTGATGTATTCATTTTGAACTGGATAATAAAATTATACATAGAGGTTATTCATTACATTGCTATCTGTCCTCATCTTATTTACATGTTAAAGTAAATTTAAGCAAATATGGCTCCCTGACTGTTTGTGTTAAACTATTAGAACGTTGCATGCAATGGATTTTTGTATGCGAGAAGACAATGTTCTGAAGTTAGCGGTCTAAACTATGGTCTGTAGTCTATGGGTTTTGTGACGACCAGAGAATTTTAGCGGTGTGACCTAGTTTAATCTAGGGTTTTCTATGAGTTCTGTAAGTAAGAATGTAAAGAAACACTATGGTTGTAATTAGACAAATTATAGTGTTGATAGAAATAAATAAATGTTTTGGAGGAATTAAAATCTCCAAAAATAAGTAGAGAATAAAGTATATGAGTAAGAAAGTGAATTCAAGCCCAAAATGCTCAAAAAGGAGTAGTTTCGGTATCTGAACAGTATAAAGATAAGAATATGGCAAGTCAAAATAAGAGCACAGTAAGAAATGTACAATTATATGTATATAACAATTTATACTATTTAAAGAGTGAAATAAATGTATTTATATTATTCAGAATATATGAAAATGTTCTAACAATACTGACGAGTAAGAATTCAGTGTTGGAAAAATTCACTGAGTTAAAACGGGTGAAACGGTGCCAAAACCGGCATTGAAAACCCTAACCGAGCCAATAAAAGACGGTAAACTTCCGGGATTGATTTTAATCAAACGGAAGCAGATTAAATTGATCCGACTGCACAGGAGACCTCAGGAACACGCCGGGACGATTTCAGGAAAATTTCAGCTCGAACCGGCATCGGTCAAAAAGTAGTCGAATTAATGTAAATAGTAAAAGTCAAAGTCAACTTTCACTTTTGCAATTATGACATCATAAATTAAGAATTATAAATGAAGGAAATATGGTGGTTGGTGGAATGAAAGGCCATGATTCATTTTGCTTTTGATCTAAAGGCCAAGATTTGGCCAAAAATATACCTTTTTAATTTTTGAAAAAGGGAGAAAGTATTAGGGTGAAAGGTGCCTAATTTTCATTGGTGGATAGCCAAATTAATTGGCCTTTCTTGTTGCATAAGTCGGCAACTTTGAGACATAATGGCCGAGACCAAATTTCAAGCAAAAAACTAAGAGAAAAATTTGCTAAGGCATTTCCATGGAGTCTACGTGAGCCACCCAAGGAGAACCAAGAGTTTTCTTCAAAATTTCTTCACAAAAAGAGTGTCAAAGTGTTCTTAGAAGACAAAGGAAGCATTAGACCAAGGTAACTCCCTTTTTCACTTAATTTTTCATGGTTTTTCTTCATAAAATCCATGGGTGAATAGTGATAGGAAGATGGAAAAATTTTGGTTGTTTTTCATGGAAATTGATGTTGGGTTTTGTTAAGGATGAAATAAGGAAGAAAACCATGTAATTTGTTTAAAGAAAAACCAAAATTTTGTTGGTTTTTCAAGGAAAAATCCGTGGGTTACCATGGGTAATCAATGAGAAAATTGTGTGGTTTATGTGTGAACATGCTTCCAAGTTGAATTTTGTTAAGAATAAAGCATGAATTTCATTATGGAAAAGCTTGAAAAAAAAAATTTTGGTGTGCATTGCTTAATGAGGCCGTGGGCTTCCTAATGATTTGGAAGAAAAATTTTCATGCTTTTAGGTGATGTTTGGTTAATTGAAATCATGCATTTTATGATGTGAATGATGAAATTTTGATTGAAAGAATGAAAAGAAAATTTGGCATGTTTTTCATTAATGTGGCCGTGGGTTTTAAGTGTTTAAAAAACCCTAAGAATTTGGTTGAAAAGTACAAGGAAATGGGCTTGAAAAAGTGTTAGAAAAATGGCATTGAATAGCCTAAAAAGTGGTTGAAAAGTTTGAGAAATTTTGGTTCGGTTTGGTGGTGAAAACCGAAACCAAAACTAAGGGCAAAATTGTGAAAAAATTTTGTAATGTGGTTAAAAATGTGAAATTGGAATTTGTGAGCTTTTATGTAAAAGTTTGGAAAACTTTTACATAAAATAGGTTTGTGGTATAGTACGTGGCAGGTACATATGGTTCGAGGCGTACCTAACGCCGGTAGCCTTAAAATTACGCCGAAATGCTGCCGAAATTTCGAAAACGGCTTTCGGGGTAAAATAGGAATTAAAAATAAAAAGTTTAGGGTCGGGTCGGGTCGGAAACCCGAGTCCCTAACGGAAAATTGAATAAGGAAAACCTAAGGGGTGGTTCATGAATAGTAACCCATCCCCTTGAAAATGTAAAATGCGAGTGAAACGGAAAAAACCGACCCCGAGGGGGGGGGCGTTTTTGGAAATGAAATAAAGGTCCGAGTCGGGTACGGAAAATCCGAGTCTCGGAGACCTAGGTCGGGAATGTCTAGATGAACGTTTTAAATACTAGTGAAACGTCCATTTGAAGCTCTGAAACGATAGAAAATCACTAAACCGACGTAAGGGTCGGAATAGTGCTCCCGAGGGTCGGGAAAGTGGAAAGTGGAAATAAAATAGAAGCGAACCCGGTAATGATTAGAAAAGAGTCAGAAAAGTTCCTGAGGGCCAAAAAATGCAGTCTGGATCAATAAAATTCCGTCAGGGGCAAAACTGTAATTTTGCCAAAATATAGGGGCAAAATCGTAATTTTGCAAAAGTTGGGGAAAATTGGGGAAATGATAAATAAAGCCAAAAAAGTTGTAAATAGGTTCTATTTAAGCTTTTTAATGAAAAATAAAAGCTATAAATGGAAATGAAATTAACAAACAAAGTTTGTCTGTAGGATCCAAAAATCGACCTACAAGGAGGGCGATCAAAGATCCTAGAGAGAAAAAGAGAAGAGATTGATAAGGTAAGTACAGACATTTAATTGTCTACTCACGAATGGACTTACCATAAAGTTGTGTTATATATATATACACATTTAAGCTATTCAGTTTGTGACATGATACTAACATGTTCACGAGAATAGTAAGCAAGATTAGAAAAAGAAAAGAGGAATAAGTTAAGTCAAATAATAAGACTTAAAAGTTAAGGTTGGCGTACCTGCCTCCCCAGTTGTGAGGTTTCCAGATAGCCTCCACCCCAGTTGTGTGGCGCTGCCTCGTTAATAATGAGGTAGTTTATGGCTTAACTTCCTGCCTCCACCCCAGTTGTGTGGCGCTGCCTCGTTAATAATGAGGTAGTACATGGCATGACTTACTACCTATAAGGTAAGTAGTCCAGAGATGACCTTAGGGTTGATCGGTGGGTCGCTCCCCTGATCCTCTATTGGTCTACGCGCACTAGGTACGTCGAACCACGGGCCCACAAGTGAAAGATTAAGCAGATAAAGTAAAGCAAAGAAAAGAAAGAAATAGAATAGAAAGAACAAGTAGTATAGGACTAAAGAAAATAATTGGTCCTAAGTTGACTAACCCTAGAGTGGTGTATTCAGCTTATTTACTTGTATGTATGTTTGTACTTATTGAGGTTTAGCTCATTAGTCTATTCGTGATGTAGGTAATAAAGGAAAACAACCAGCAGTATGAAGCAAGAGTAGCGGACTGGCAGGCAGATCCCAGCGATGTCATGGACGGGTTATGGTTCCGTTTCGCAGAATTCCGCTGTACTCAAGGTGTAAAAGAAAGAAAGTGTAATAGTGAGATATATGTATAAAGATAAGACAAGAATGTAGTATGTAAAGTAGTGAAACAAGCTTAAAAGTATGTTTCTATTTTTACGTACTTTAAAGTAACAAGACTCCAAAATATATTTTGGGAAAAAGTATTAAGAAGTACGTATATATTTATGTATACACAATTTTCAAGAATTAGTAGTTTCCTCCAGTTAAAAAAAAAAATATTCCTAGTTTTTCAAGAACAAATCTTTTAAACCCCAAGGAGAGGAAAGTTATAGAGACAAGCAAGCTAAGTAAGACTAAGCAAAGAATAAAGAAAGTAAGCAAGATAAGGTGGACGACCTAAGCTAGAGGGGTCGCTCACAGGTTTAGACCGAGCATCTAACTCATGTTAAGACTATTATGTTGTCTAAAGCCTTGGAGGGGACGGTTTGTCTTGACTGTCTGGAGCTGGACTCCCAAGTAGAGACATAGATATGTTGCTTGGTGGTGACATATTAGACCGGGACTAAAGCGTGATTGATCTACGTAGTCCGCTATGAGTGGATCAATCTGCTTTTGATGTTCATTGTGCAATAACCTTAATCCTGAGTAAATGAACTACTTCATGTATATGACTTGTGTACTTTGATGTTCCAATGGCTAAAGCGTCTCAGAGGTAGTAAGCTTATAGACCGGTTCGTTGGGTGCATGACTTGTATACGATGAAGGGTTTGTTTGCAGATATCGAAATCATAGCTCTAAGGAGTTAAAGGTATCCTCTTAAAGGCATTATACTGAATGTGAAAATGGACAAGGCCTTGGGTCGTCTACTGGGCGGATGACTTCTTATTCACATATGGTGAATAATGATTTTCTTTATTTGGTAGTATAATGGAACTTTAAGACAGCCTGATCAGTAGGATTAAACGGACTTTGACCTAAGGCTGATCATGGATATCATATGAGGGTTTTGCATATATGACACGGTCATTGGACGATAGCTTGTCACAAGATTACGTAATACGGTATATAATTGGGAGTTCAGTTTCAAGTTTATAGTGGTGTGACTCTAAAACTAGTGATCATATGATTGAGTTGTTCGGTAAAAGAATGATGATCATATGGATTTTCAGGAGCCCAATTATATATGTCCAATCAGTCCCTCTACTAGCTCTACATAATTCCTTAACGTTTGGCAAATTGAATTGTGTATGCTATTGGCTGGTTTATTATGCATGGATGGTGATGACACAGGATTAGGATGGTAGACAAGATTCTCTCCGATTGGATTCAGATTTTGTTTTGGATAATAGAGTACACAATTATTCGAACTCCAAATAAAGTTGCCATGATTTTATTTGAGATTGGATTGGAGTCGTAGAAAATTATCCATGAGAACAAAAATATGAAACACAACCGTTTTGTGGAATTTGAAATTTGAATTTTGAAATTTGAAATTTGAATTTTGAATTTGAAATTTGAATTTGAAATTTGAATTTGAAATTCGAATTTTAAATTTGAATTTTAAATTTAAATTTGAAATTTGAAATTTGAAATTTGAAATTTGAATTTGAAATTTGAAATTCAAATTTTGAATCACAGTCCAAGTAGGATTCGAATTTGTTGTGGAAAATCCACAAGGTTTGAAATTCGAATTTGAGTTGGATTTGGAGAGGATAATCTTGTTAGAATCCTACTTGAATTTTGAATCCAAATCCTAACAAATGTTGCACGAAATTTTGAGGATAATCCTCAAGGAAATTTCGGTTTTTTGTGGATAAGATTCAAGGGAAAAATTCAAGTTTCAATCCCAGTTGAATTTGGATTCTCTCCTTCCCTGAAAAGTGGCCGAAAATAGGGAGAAAATCTCCTAGGAAAATTCAGTTATTTTGGATAAGGTTGAGATAAGATTCAAGCTTGAAAATCCTAGTGGAATTTTTTATTCTCCCTTATCCATAATGGCCGAAATTTTTAGGAGATTTTCTCCTTGTAATTTTTGGATTTTTTGGGTTGAAAAAGGGGATAAAATTCTAGTTAAAATCTTGTTTAGATTTGGATTAGATTTATCCTAAGAAAAACCGAATTTTATTGTTGAGATTCTCCCTTGGAAAATTCGGATTTTTTGGTTATGGATAAGGGAAAATATCTTTTCCTAATCCAATTCAAATTCAGAGAATCACCTCATGCAGGTCTATAAATAGAGGTCCTACCACTCCAGTTCTCTTAGACCACAGACTCTCAGGTGAGCAGGCTTATTGTTGCACAGCTCATCGTGACAATAAAGTTCTTTAGAGATCTGGGTGGTCAGAAGAAGACTAACAGTGCTAGCATACCGATCGAGGTTCAGAGTGCCCACACACTCAGCCATTCGGGAATTGGAGAATAGTAGAGAAGGCTAGTTGGTTGAAGCCTCCGGTCATTCTCCTCCTGCAGATTGGCGTCCTTGAGGTATGAGTTTTAATTGTTGTTGGTTTATTGTATATGGCATCATGAGATATTTAACGATCTAAAATTTTTATTGTTCCGCTGCGCCACTCTGATACGTTTTTTACCGATTTATTTTCCTACACTCCTCTCATCGAGATCTTCAAGGTGGACACCTCCGTTGTTCACGCTGTCGCCGTCCGCCACCGGTCAATGCCGGGGTCAACGCTGGTCAATGCGGTCAACACCGGTCAACGGCGACCCGGGGGTGGAAAAATGAAGAATGGCCCGTTGGCCTATTTTCGACGTTTTGGACACATCCGCGGCATCAGATTTGCCAACCGGGATTCCAAACGTGAAGAACGGAGACAAAAAGTTTACGCGGTCGAGATTGAACGGTTCGTCCGATCACCGACGGGATGATTTCGATAGCGATTTCGTTTTCCTTCATTCCTTATTTATGTATTGGAATTATTTATATGTAATTTGTATTCAAATTGTAAAAAGAAAAGAAAAAAAAAAGAGTAAAATGAATGAAATGTCGGAAAAAGAAAATGTATGGGAAATGTGAATATTTTTACGTAAAAAGTTGAGTTTTACGTAAAAATTAGGCCTCTGGTATAGTACGTGGTAGATTAGACTAAGTTAGATGGTTTTGAGGCGTTTCCTAAATGCCGGAGGCCTAGAAATTTAGCGGAAATGCTGCCGAAATTTTGATAACGGCACTAGGGCCATTTTGGTGGAAAAACAAGAGGCAAATTGTGTTCGGTAATGGAAACCGAGACCCTTCGATGAGTTAGGCTCAGAAAATGGGAAAATGAACCTTTGAGGAATAGTAAACCATCCCTTTGACGTTGTGAAATGTAAAAGAACGGAAAAACTGATGTTAAGGGTATTTTAGGAAAAGAAAGGTGAATTTGAGGTCAGTATAAAAACCTGAGCCCACTCGGTGTCTAAGGCTCGGGATTAGCATAACAAACGTTTCAGGAGTAGTGAAATACCCATTTAAGGCTCTGAAATGTGAGAAAAACGAGAAATGACCCTAGGTGTCGGAATAGTATCACCTGAGGGTCGGATGACCAATAGTCGTCTATGGAACAGCAATGGATGCTGTAAAAGTATGTAAAAGCTTAAGAAATATTATTTTATAATATTTGGGCTTAGAAAATCCTGTTAAAAGTCACAGTAAGCATATAACGGTCCCAAGACCCATCAGGGGCAAAATGGTCATTTTGACCAAAAATTTCTGAAAGGCTCGGAAAAGACCGTGAATGCCTAAGGATAGTTAAAATGAAATTATAAAAGTTAAATTTGGGTCTTAAACCAACAAAACGTAAGTTTATGATGAGAAATCAAATCAGGGGCAAAATGGTAATTTTGCCAAGAGTTATTTTAAAAATAGAAAATGGGATTTTAGATTCCTAAGACCATTTACGGGAAATAAAACGTAGAATTTTTACGTTTTACTAAATTTTGAATATGAAATGAAGATTTAGAATAACCGTGGTTATTCTGGTTATAGGAACCCGATCCAGACGAGGCAAAGGAACGGCTGCGGAGCCAGGGAAGGAAATGCTAGTGAAAGTATCTGTAAGTTCGAACATTTAATTGATTGCAATATGAATAGACTATTATGTCTAAGTGTGATATGTGTAAGTTCCAGCATTCATTTGTCTGCTCATTAACATTCTGATGTTGTTCATTATATGAATGAATTGATCTGTTATGTCTAGGTTTATGTGCTATATGAATGTTTCATAGCACGATGCTATGATAAATGTTTGGTAAGCTCAGATATTCATATTTCTGCAACATGAATTACTATTTGATTGATTTAAGTACTTTTTGTACAAACTTGTAAAGTCCTATGGGCAATAGGGGTGTAGTTAAACTAACTCACCTAATGAAATGTAGGAAAATAAATCGGTAAAAAACGTATCAGAGTGGCGCAGCGGAACAATAAAAATTTTAGATCATTAAATATCTCATGATGCCATATACAATAAACCAACAACAATTAAAACTCATACCTCAAGGACGCCAATCTTGCAGGAGGAGAATGACCGGAGGCTTCAACCAACTAGCCTTCTCTACTATTCTCCAATTCCCGAATGGCTGAGTGTGTGGGCACTCTGAACCTCGATCGGTATGCTAGCACTGCTAGTCTTCTTCCGACCACCCAGATCTCTAAAGAACTTTATTGTCATGATGAGCTGTGCAACAATAAGCCTGCTCACCTGAGAGTCTGTGATCTGAGAGAACTAGAGTGGCAGGACCTCTATTTATAGACCTGCATGAGGTGATTCTCTGAATTCGAATTGGACTAGGAAAAGGTTTTCTCCCTTATCTTTAACCAAAAAAAATCCGAATTTTTCCATAGGATAATCCTAACAATAAATTCGGTTTTTCCTAAGATAAATCCAATCCAAATCTTAACAAGATTTTAACTAGAATTTTATCTCCCTTTTTCAACCAAAAAATCCGAAATTCACAAGGAGAAAATCCTCCAAAAGATTTCGGCCATTATGGATAAGGGAGAATCAAAAATTCCACTAGGATTTTCAAGCTTGAATCTTATCTTAACCTTATCCAAAAATAACCGAATTTTCCTTGGATAAAGGCTCCAAAATTTCAGCCACTTTTAGGGAAGGAGAGAATCCAAATTCAACTAGGATTGAAACTTGAATTTTCCCTTGAATCTTATCCACAAAAACCGAATTTTCCATTGAGGATTATCCTCAAAAAATTCGCCCACTTTTGTTGGGATTTGGATTCAAAATTCAAGTAGGATTCTAACAAGATTATCCTCTCCAAATCCAACTCAAATTCGAATTTCAAACCTTGTGGATTTTCCACAACAAATTCGAATCCTACTTAGACTGTGATTCAAAATTTGAATTTCAAATTTCAAATTCAAATTTCAAATTCAAATTTCAAATTTCAAATTTCAAATTTCAAATTTCAAATTCAAATTTCAAATTCGAATTTCAAATTCAAATTTCAAATTCAAATTTCAAATTCAAAAATTCAAATTTCAAATTTCAAAATTCAAATTTCAAAATTCAAAATTCAAATTTCAAATTCCACAAAACGGTTGCGTTTCATATTCTTGTTCTCATGGATAATTGTGACAACCGGGAAATTCAGGCAGTTCTCGGATGAAAATGTACAATTATATGTATATAACAATTTGTACTATTTAAAGAGTGAAATAAATGTGTTTATATTGTTTGGAATATGTGAAAATGTTTTAACAATACTGACGAGTAAGAATTCAGTGTTGGAAAAATTCACCGAGTTGAAACGGGTGAAACGGTGCCAAAATCGGCATTGAAAACCCTAACCGGAGCAATAAAAGACGGTAAACTTCCGGGATTGATTTTGATCAAACGGAAGCAGATTAAATTGATCCGACTGCACAGGAGACCTCAGGAACACGCCGGGACGATTTCAGGAAAATTTCGGCTCGAACCGGCATCGGTCAAAAAGTAGTCGAATTAATATGAATAGTGAAAGTCAAAGTCAACTTTCACTTTTGTAATTATGACATCATAAATCAAGATTATTAAATGGAATAAATAAGGTGGTTGGTGGAATGAAAGGCCATGATTCATTTAACTTTTGATCTAAAGGCCAAGATTTGGCCAAAAATTTCCATTTTTAATTTTTGAAAAATGGAGAAAGAAATGGTGTGAAAGGTGCCTAAATCCCATTGGCTAATGACCAAATTAATTGGCTTTTGGTTGGCTTAAGTCGGCAACTTTGGGAATGAAATGGCCGAAGTCCATTTTCATGCAAAAACCAAGAGAAATTTTTTCTAAGTTTTCTTCCATGGCATGTACGTGAGCCACCCAAGGGGAACCAAGCTTTCTCTTCAAATTTTCTTCACAAAAAGAGTGTCAAAGTGTTTATTGAAGACAAAGGAAGCATTAGACCAAGGTAACTTCCCTTGCACTTGAATTTTTCATGGTTTTTCTTCACAAAATCCGTGGGTGAATAGTGATAGAAAGATGGAAAATTTTTGGTTGTTTTCCATTGAATTGATGTTGGGTTTTGTTAAGGATGAAATAAGTAAGAAAACCATGCAAATTCATTAAAGAAAAACCAAAATTTTGTTGGTTTTTCAAGGGGAAATCCGTGGGTTACCTTAGGTAACCAATGAGAAAACTTTGTGGTTAATTGTTAATATGCTTTCTAAGTTTAATTTGGTGAAGAATAAAGCTTGTATTTCATTGTGGAAAGTTGAAAAAATTTTTGGTATGAATTGTATAAAGTGGCCGTGAGTTTACAATGGGTTTGGAAGAAAATTTTGCTTGGTTTTATGTGGTATTTGGTTGATTGGAATTATGCATTTTAATATGCAAATGATGGAATTGTGATTGAAAGAATGAAAGCAAAAATGTGTGCATGTTTTCAATTCAATGGCCGTGGGGTTTCAGTGTTTAAAAAACCCTAAGAATTTGGTTGAAAATGCCAAGAAAATGGGCTTGAAAATGTGTTAAAAACATGACATTGAATGGCCTAAAATGTGGTGAAAGTTTGACAAAATTTGGTTCGGTTTGGTTGTGAAAACCGAAACCAAATTAAGGGTAAAAATGTGAAAAAAATTTTGTAATATGGGTGATAATGTGAAATTTGAAATTTGTGGACTTTTATGTAAAAGTTTGGAAAACTTTTACATAAAATAGGCTTGTGGTATAGTACGTGGCAGGTACATATGGTTCGAGGCGTACCTAACGCCGGAAGCCTTAAAATTACGCCGAAATGCTGCCGAAATTTCAAAAACGGCATTCGGGGTAAAATAGGAATTTAAATTAAAAGTTAGGGCCGGGACGGAAACCCGAGTCCCTAACGGAAAAGTGAATAAGGAAAATTTAAGGGGTGGGTCGTGAATAGTAACCCGTCCCCTTAAAAATGAAAAACGCGTGTGAGATTGAAAAACCAACCCCGAGGGGGGGGCGTTTTTGGAAATGAAATAAAGGTTCGAGTCGGGAACGGAAAACCCGAGCCTCGGAGACCTAGGTCGGGAAAGTCTAGATGAACGTTTTAAATACTAGTGAAACGTCCATTTGAGGCTCCGAAACGATAGAAAATCGCTAAACCGACGTAAGGGTCAGAATAGTGCTTCCCGAGGGCCGGGAAAGCAAAAAGTGGAAATAAAATAAAAACGAACCCGGTAATAATTAGAAAAGAGTCAGAAAAGTTTCTGAGAGCCAAAAATGCAGTCTGGATCAATAAAATTCCGTCAGGGGCAAAACTGTAATTTTGGCAAAATATTGGGGCAAAATCGTAATTTTGCAAAAGTTGGGGGAAAACGGTGAAAATAATAAATAAAACCTATAAAGTTATAAATAGGTTTTATTTAAGCTTTTTAATGAAAAATAAAAGCTATAAATGGGAAAGAAATTAACAGACATAGTTTTGTCTGTAGGATCCCAAAATCGGCCTACAAGGAAGGCGATTCAAGATCCAAGAGAGAGAAAGAGAACAGTCTGATAAGGTAAGTTCAGACATTTACCTGTCTGCAACATATAGCAATATTGTGCTAACTTTAATGTACTAACTATAAGTTAGGTACATATGTGCTACGGGCACTATGATAGAATAGAGAGAGAGACGAAATGTGCTACGGGCACTATAAGAATGGGACACATGGTTAATTGTGCTTCGGGCACTAGAGCGAGGTTAATGAAACTCACTCATCTAAAATTAAAATGTGAACCATTCCTAACCACGGGACAATGTGAAGTCACCGGGTTAGAATGTTAAAAAGTCGGTAATGAAACCACTTTCTGGCGTACCAGCCTTCCGTATAGGGAGGTACTTTTGCCTTCGGGGCTATGAGATAAGGCTGTGGAGGTCAGCACTGATGTACCGCTCCCAGTTATGTACTATTTTGCCTTCGGGGCTATGAGATTAAGGCTGTGGAGGTCAGCACTAATGTACCGCTCCCAGTCATGCGCACTTAAATGGTACTGCCAACCTGAACTCAAAAACCAGAACGTAAATAAAGATAATGACCTAAAACTGAAACTATGCCATAATTGAGCATAAGACAGTTTAGTGAGAGCACTAACATCGCGGTAGATGTACTAGTGTGATATAGTGTTATGGTCAAACTTACTGATTGGACATATATAATCGGGCTCCCGTGATTCCATATGATCATCATTCTTTACCGAACAACTCAATCATATGATCACTAATTTCAGAGTCACACCACTATAAACCTGAAACTGAACTCCCAATTATATATCGTATTACGTAAGCCTGTGACGAGCTACCATCCAATGACCTTGTCATGTATGCAAAACCCTCATATGATATCCATGATCAGCCTTAGGTCAAAGTCCGTTTAATCCTACTGATCAGGCTATCTTAAAGTTCCATTATACTACCGAATCAAGAAAATGATTATTCACCATATGTGAATAAGAAGTCATCCGCCCAGCAGACGACCCAAGGCCTTGTCCATTTTCACATTCAGTATAATGCCTTTAAGAGGATACCTTTAACTCCTCAGAGCTATGATTCCGATATCTGCAAACAAACCCTTCATCGTATACAAGTCATGCACCTAACGAACCGGTCTATAAGCTTACTACCTCTGAGACGCTTTAGCCATTGGAACATCAAAGTACACAAGTCATATACATGAAGTAGTTTATTTACTCAGGATTAAGGTTATTGCACAATGAACGTCAAAAGCAGATTGATCCACTCATAGCGGACTACGTAGATCAATCACGCTTTAGTCCCGGTCTAATATGTCACCACCGAGCAACATATCCATGTCTCTACTTGGGAGTCCAGCTCCAGACAGTCAAGACAAACCGTCCCCTCTAAGGCTTTAGACAACATAATAGCCTTAACATGAGTTAGATGCTCGGTCTAACCCCATAGACTACAGACCATAGTTTCGACTGCTAACTTTAGAACATTGTCTTCTCGCATACAAAAGTCCATTGCATGCAACGTTCCAACAGTTTTAACACAAGCAGTCAGTGAGCCATATTTGCTTACATTTACTTTAACATGTAAATAAGACGAGGACAAATAGCAATGTAATGAATAACCTCTATGTATAATTTTATTATCCAATTCAAAATGAATACATCAAAATGTCTCTAATACTTAGGGCATTTCCTAACAATCTCCCACTTGCCCTAAGCCAGCAGATGTGCCATGTTACGCATCCCCATCGCCTCTACATGCCTCTCAAAGCTTCTAGCCACCAAAGTCTTAGTAAAGGGATCAGCGATGTTGTCCTCGGACGCGATCTTACATACATCCACTTGTCCTGTCTCCACATGCCCTCTAATAATGTGATACCTCCGATCTATGTGCTTGGTCCTCTTGTGGTGCCGAGATTCCCTTGTGTTGGCAATAGCCCCTGTATTATCACAGTAAAGTGTGATAGGCTTGTCAACACCCGGAATGACCTCAAGGTCTCTAAAGAACTTACGGAGTCAAACCGCTTCTTTAGATGCCTCAGCCGCAGCCACATACTCAGCCTCCATAGTAGAGTCAGCTGTGCAGCCCTGCTTCACGCTCCTCCACACAATGGCGCCTCCTCCGAGTAAAAACACTGATCCAGATGTCGATTTCCTCGAATCCTTACAAGTCTGGAAGTCTGAGTCCGTGTATCCTATGGGTGTTAGGTCCCCTCCAGAATATACTAGCATATAATCCCCCGTTCTCTTAAGATACTTGAGTATATGCTTTACTGCTTGCCAGTGCTTGGTTCCAGGATTCGCTTGATATCGACTCACCATACCTACTGCAAAACATATGTCCGGGCGAGTGCAAAGCATAGCGTACATAAGGCTACCCACAACAGATGCATAAGGGACCTTACTCATACGCTCTCTTTCTTCCGATGTCTTGGGACAGTCATCCAATGAAAGAGTTAAACCGGTAATAGAAGGTTGTGAGCCTTTCTTTGCCTCTAGCATTGCATATTTGCAATTATTTTATCTATGTATGAAGCTTGGGATAATGCTATCATTTTGTTCTTTCGATCTCTGAAGAGACGAATGCCAAGAACATAATTAGCTTCTCCCAAGTGCTTCATGTCAAACTGTTGGTGTAACCAAAGCTTGACCGATGATAAATTTCCTACATCATTCCCAATGAGTAGTATATCATCGACATAGAGTATCAGAAAGACCACTTTTCCATCCTTAATACGTTTATAAACACAAGGTTCATCAACGTTCTACTCAAAACCAAATGTCTTAATCGCTTGATCAAACCTCTGGTTCCATGAGCGGGATGCCTGCTTTAATCCATAAATGGATCTAAGCAACTTGCAGACTTTCCTATCTTGGCCTTTTGCAACGAACCCTTCGGGCTGTATCATATAGATACACTCTTCAAGATGGCCATTCAAGAATGCCGTCTTGACATCCATTTGCCAGATCTCGTAATCGAGAGCCGCAGCAATGGACAGAAGAATACGGATAGACTTCAGCATAGCAACAGGCAAAAAGGTTTCCTCGTAATCGATTCCAGCCTTTTGCGTGTATCCCTTTGCAACCAGTCTAGCTTTGAAAGTTTCTACTCTCCCTTCCGCATCCTTCTTTCTTTTGTAGGCCCATTTGCATCCAATGGGTTTTATCCCATCCGGCAAATCTACAAGTTCCCAAACAGAGTTGGATTTCATAGAATCCATCTCATTGTTCATAGCCTGTTTCCAAGATCTAGAATCAACATCCTTTATAGCTTCATCATATGTGACCGGATCTTCCTCATGCTCATGAGCCTCGGCCTGGTATACCTCAGCATCATACATGAAGAAATTAGGTTTCTTAGAAACCCTCCCACTACGACGAGGCATCTAAATTGTTGATCGTCTGCAGGTCTTTCACTGGAACTCGGACTTGTGTCCAAGACCGAAATCCGTGGAGCAGTTCTTTCACCTGATAACTCCTCTAGCACCACTTTGCTTCGAGGCTTAAAGTCATTCATGTGACTTTCCTCCAAGAATGTCGTATGGGTTGAGACAATGACCTTTTGTTCCTTCGGGTTATAGAACAGACCTCCTTAGTTCCCTTTGGATACCTTACAAACATGCACAATTCTGATCTTGGTTCCAACTTCTTCGCATCCCCGTCCAGTACATGTGCCGGGCAGCCCCATATTCTCATATGTCCAAGGGAGGGCTTCCTGCCACGCCACAATTCATACGGAGTTCTAGGAATTGATTTGCTCGGAACCTGGTTCAGAATATAGCACGCCGTTTGTAAAGCATGTCCCCAAAATGATAATGGCAGCGTTGAGTAACTCATCATGGACCGTACCATATCTAATAAGGTCCTGTTTCTCCTTTCGGCTACACCATTCTGTTGTGGAGTACCAGGTGCAGTCAATTGGGATAATATCCCATTCTCTACAAGATGTCCTAGAAATTCATCGGAGAGGTATTCGCCACCTCGATCAGATCGAAGTGTCTTTATGGATTTATCCAATTGCTTTTCCACTTCCGCACGATACTCTTTGAATTTATCAAAGGTTTCACTCTTGCGGTGCATCAGATACACATATCCATACCTCGAGTAATCATCTATGAAAGAGACATAGTACTCGAACTCTCCTCGTGCTTTGACGTTCATGGGGCCACATACGTCAGTGTGCACAATTTCTAAGAGCTCCTGTGCCCTTATACCCTTAGCTCCAAAAGACCTCTTAGTCATCTTACCCTCTAGACAAGACTCACATTGGGGAAGTCGTACCTCCTCCAGAGATTCCAGAGGACCGTCTTTCACCAATCTTTGAATCCTATCCTGATTAATATGACCAAGTCTTAAATGCCAAAGATACGCCTTGTTAGAGTGAGAAACTTTCAACCTTTTAGAGTTATCAATTAATTCAGTGTCAAGCAGTGAGTACATCTTTGGTCTGATCAAATATAGGTTTCCATCCATCCATCCAGAACAGATAAAAGACTTATTTCTACGAATATCGACTTTTTTACTAAAAGAAACTGAATAAGAATCCTTTATTAAACAAGCTACCGATATAAGGTTCCTCCTAAAATTAGGAACATAAAAACAGTCTTTCAATAAAATAAACCTAAATTGATCAAAATAAAGATGAACGTCTCCCACTGCCTCAGCCACCACAAAGCTACCATCTCTAGTCCGCAACGAGAGGCTCCTATCATGTAGACTTCTCGTTTCCACGAACCCCTGCATAGAAACACAAACATGATTAGTAGCGCCCGAATCAATGACCCATGTGTCTTTCGATTCTTCCACCAAACATGCTTCTAAGTAATGAAGTTCCTTACCTTCCTTGCCCTTGGAGGCTAGGAATTCCCGGCAAGCCTTCTTGAAGTGACCTACCTTCCCACAGTGGAAGCATTTTGACTTTTTAGGGTCCTTTGGCTTCTTGTTCTTCTTCTTCTTCTTCCCGTCCGAGACAGGAGGATTAGAAGAACTGGAGGCCACTTGCTTCTTATTTGGCCTCTTCCTCTTCCGTGAAGGATTGGAAGATTCCGCCAAATTGGCCTCTCTTTTAGGTCAGACCGTATCCTCATCCCTGATCATCCGCTCATAAGCCTGTAGTTGCTTCATGAGCTCGGTAAGTCCTAACTCCTTTGTCGCCAGATTGTATGCGGCCTTAAACCCCATAAAATCTTTAGATAGAGTCTTGAACACCATCTCGATCTGGGTGTTATAGTCCAACTCAGCACCATTCTTGGCAGCCTCAGTGAAGAATCCCATTAGAGTGATCATATGGTCCTTCACCGGAGTACCCGCCTTTTGCTTGGAGTTCATAATGCTGGTGATAGCGGACTGTCGAGCCAATTTTTCTTGGCCTCTGAACATGTCCTCCAGATTATCCATGATCTCCCCAGCAACTTGATAAGTCTCATGCTGCTTTTGTAAAGCACTCGTCATGCTAGCAAGGATGTAGCATCGAGCTATTTCATTGGATTCTCTCCAACGATTATAGGCAACCGGGACCTCCTCAAGTGGTGTGTCAGGTTTGGGCCCAGGTGGGCATGGTTCGTCCAGTACGAACTTGTGTCTCTCGCAGCTGAGAACTATTAATAGATTTCTTTTCCAATCTTTATAATTGTCGCCATTCAACTTATTTTCAGTAAGTATTGAAATGAGGGGTGTCGGTGACATTTTGAACTGAAATAAAATTATAATAGACATCATTACAAAGCCCAAGCAAATATACAGATAATTTAGCAAATAAAAACATACAAGTATGTTCCTACATGAAACTTGAAAAAACATGTAGCATTGCAACGGTAATTCTCAGCACCTATTGCCCCAAGCCACCGAGGGGTGGTCATGAGAACAAATAGCTGGAACATGGACCCCGTCCAATTAATATATGTTACCTTAAATCCTCCAAGGTTAAGACATATATTAATAACCGCTTATTTGGCCACCAGTTTAGTTAACAGAGCTTCTAGGGAAGGTTAATAACTAAACGAGTCTTGAGTGTATAACCATTGTTTACGTAGCCCGATCCACGTCCTACCAAGCCACCGAGGGGTGGTCATGAATAGGATCGCACCCGAACACGTTTTCCACATAGGAGATCCAATCTAGTATACCGGCGGTGGTAAACACCTACCGAGGGGTGTGGTCAGGTCAGAACTGACGCGAGGCATTACCATGCTTTCACATATGGATCAACAATGGAGGCCGTGGGTTTTGTTTGAAACCCTCTCCCACTCAATATTTTGAAAAACATGCAAGTTTTGTCAAATTATGTATGATCAATATAGTATGAGCGGCACTGTGACGACCCGCCCTACGTAGGGTTAAACAGTACTATTACAGTCAGCCACTGTTGCCAATTGCAATAGACTGTAACTACTTGGGTCGTCGGCAACTTACTTTTAACTTGTTTCTAACTTATTCTGATACCATCTGTAATAGCTGGTATCTTACTTTTAACATACTTTCTTTAACATGCTTACTCTACTTCCCATTTGAACATAAAAATATGGAATAAATTTTTTTTCTTTTTTCTTAAACTTTACTTGGAAACTGTACCGTCGTAAAACATTTACTATAATAAATATTTTACATTGCCTTAACTTCATTTACATTATAAAACATCATTTTAATACTCTTTTAAACAGCTCAGCGGAAGACTCATAGTAGTACCATAACCCTCACCCAGTCCCTTGGCACATGCAGATTCCATTCGTCATCCATCACTTGTCTTATCTTCGTGCAGGATGCTTACTTGCAACATAAACAAACTTGTGAGCGACAGGCTCAGTAAGTTCAAATATACATTCATGACAAAATACTAACTCATACCTTTTGGACAGAACATGTCTGATGCCAACTATGGTATCAGAACATGAACATACATTATACTTTACTTTCAACTTCATATATAACATATTCTAACATTGAGAGAACAATCTCAACGTTCTTTTAGCATAACATAATTTAAACATAACATACAGGATGTATGCTTAACATCTTAAGCATAACATACTCAACATTATACAAAATATTGTATACACATATCAACTTAAACACAGCATACTTAATGTATGCTTAAACATCACAGATACACTTAAAATTGTATAACTGGCTTATGCATATCAATTTATGCATAACATAGCATATGCACACATGTTAGTCGCATTATGCTTGTTTACTTTCATTCTTTCCTCTTCTAGCTTTTCTTTGCTTTTCTTTACTAAGCTTTACTTTCTCTTCTTTTCTTTTCTCTTCTTAGCTTTACTTTCTTTTCTTTTCTTTACTTTATCTGCTTAATCTTTCACTTGTGAGCCCGTGGTTGGACGTACCTAGTGCGCGCAGACCAATAGAGGATCAGGGGAGTGACCCACCGATCAACCCTAAGGTCATCTCTGGACTACTGACCTTATAGGTAGTAAGTCATGCCATAAACTACCTCATTATTAACGAGGCAGCGCCACACTTCTGGGGTGGAGGCAGGAAGTTAAGCCATAAACTACCTCATTATTAACGAGGCAGCGCCACACTTCTGGGGTGGAGGCTATCTGGGAACCTCACAACTGGGGAGGCCGGTACGCCAACCTTAACTTTTAAGTCTTATTATCTGACTTATCTTATTCCTCTTTTCTATTTCTGATCTTGCTTACTATTCTCGTGAACATGTTAGTATCATGTCACAAACTGAATAGCTTAAATGTATATATATATAACACAACTCTATGGTAAGTCCATTCGTGAGTAGACAATGAAATGGCTGTACTTACCACATATCATACTTAGACATAATAGTCTATTCATATTGCAGTTAATTAAGTATTCGAACTTACTACATAGAACACATAACACATAACATGTCCAGTTCATTTATGTTGCAGTCAATTAAATGTTTGAACTTACAAATACTTGCTAGCATCTCTTTTCTCGCTTCCTTGGTCCGCAGACGTCTCTTCATATTGTCTGGCGCGGATCCCTATAACCGAAATAATAACGGTTATTTTCTATGCTTCTTTCATGTATAAAACTTAATAAAACGTAAAAATTCTACGTTTCATTTCTCGATCATAAATTTAAGGATCTAATATCCCATTTATAACTTTTCTGCTAACTTTTAGTAAAATTACTATTTTACCCTGAACTTTTGGCAAAATTACCATTTTGCCCCTAATGGGATTTTTCTCATTATAACCTTACTTTTCTTTGATTCGCAACTTAGCTTTGGCCCTTATTTACCATAATTTCTTGGTTTACTATTTACCGACCCTCGGGTGGTACTATTCTGACCCTCGAGCGTTAATGCTCTTTCTCGGGTCTAGGTCACCGAAAGGGCTCAGGTTTCCATCCCGACCACGTTTTTACCCTTCGGTTCTTAAAATACTCTTTTGTGCCGTTTTCAAAATTTTGGCAGCATTTCCGCTTAATTTTTGGATTCCCAGCGTTTAGGAAACGCCTCGAAACCATCTAACTTCGTTCTATTTTACCACGTACTATACCAGAGCCTATATTTTTACGTAAAAACTCAACTTTTTACGTAAAAATCTTTACATTTTTCACTTTTTCTCATTTGACTATTTTCATACACATAGTCCATTTTTCTTACAATTTCACAATGCAGAATACATAATTCATATACACTCATTCCAAAAACATTAATCTCAGGAATGGAGGGACCTAAGTCACTACCGGAATCGTTCCACTGGCGATCGAACGAACTGTTCGGTTTCGCGCGGATAAACTTTAACTCTCCGTTCTTTGCCTTTGAGACTCCGTCTTGCAATTCTGACGTCGCGGTTGTGTCCGGAACATCGAAAATAGGCCAACGGGCCATTATTAAATTTTTGGTCTCCGGTCGCCGTTGACCGGCGTTGACTCGCCGTTGACCGACGGTTGACGGCGGTGACGGTGGCAAATGAGTAGCCCATCTTGAAGAACTCGACGAGAGGAATAAATTGGTGACCTCAATTTCATGTTTGGAGGCCCCTATCGTCGGAAAATTCCCTCGAAAACCGCGGTCACGGCGACGACGGTGGAACTCCGCCGTGCCGGACCTTTTTCCCAAAATTGGTTGAGGGCTTTTGCTCCCCTCAGCCCTGCGGTCATTTCTGCACCAACGGCGCACTTCAACTCGGTCGGAATCGGGCGTTTCGACGGCGGCTCCACGGCGGCGTTTCACCGACTTTTTCGAAGCTTGGCCGGCTCGATTCCGCCGGTGTTGAGGCAATCGGTGGCATGGGTTTTGCTCCTCTCTTCACCACGAAACTTTTGGGACCGGTTTCATGGCAAACGGTGGCCGGACGGCGGAGATATCACCGGTCGAATTTCTCGGCTCCGGCAACATTCGAGCGGCGTGTGCGGCGGCGTGCGGCGGCCGTTCCGTCGAGTCGACCCACCGTTGGACTCAGCTCGGTGAGAGCTTTCCGATGACACCGGCGGTGTCGAAAACGGACGTCGTTTCCAATGGTCGGTTACTGTTCATTTTCGGGTAAGGGGAGGAAAGAGAAAATAAGAGAAAGTTATGGGCTTGTTTTTTAAATTTCTGATTTTTCGCCCTTTTATATACTTCTTCGCCCAAAATTTCAACATGGGCTATCCTGACTAATTTGGGCGTCCTGAATCCAAATATATCAGTTTTATTTTCATCTGAGGTCATCTTGACCAGTTTCCGGTACTGTGAATTCTCGATCAAAAATTACCTTTGTGCTCAATTAGCTAATTTGAGCAAACAAATAGGCTATACTGACTAATTTGGACGTGCTGAATCCAAATTTATCAGTTTCAACTTCATTCGAGGTCATCTCGATCAGTTTTCAGGATCTGTGTGATCCCGTCTCGAAAAACGTGTCAGGTGCCTGATTGACTAATTTGAGCATCCTGAGTCTAAATATATCAGTTTCATATCAAGAAAATGTCATTTTAACCAATTTCTTGATACTGCATATTTCCTGATCATTACATTCACCCCTCCTTATAAAATTTTCGTCCTCGAAAATTAAGTCAAGTAGGGGTACAAAGATTTCATTTCATCTTTGTTCATCACTTATACATATCATTTCGTTTCTTTCTTTTCTATGTTTTACTTTACTTTCATTTACAGATTCATCGTTCATCGTACCTACCTTACGGAAAACTTTAAACATTTAAAATAACTACCTCCTCTTTTGGAGTGATACGTGACTGGGAGCGTTTCTCAACCGTCCTCCACAGTCTAACTGGGGAGTGTTTCTATTGACCGTCCTCCACCAGTTTAACATAAACATAAAACATCATATTCCTAGACTGGTACGTCAACATTTAAATCTTTAATTTAATTCTCTTACTTTACATTAACTTTTCATTTCATTCTATCTGACTTTGTGAACATATCAAATTATCATGTCACAGTTGCTCATCTTTCATAAAAAGCAAAGTCAGAAACTTTCTATATCACTTTATAAACTTTCTTTCTATAAAACATTTTATAACATTCTGTTCATAACATTTCTTTCATAAACTTTTCTATAACATTTTCATAACTTTTATATGCTTTATTTTATGCCATTTCATACATCTTGGCAAGTCTTATACAAGATAATCTTTCATATTAAAAAAAATACATATTTACATATACGTACCCCCTTTCACTGTATACATCTCATTCATCTAGTTCTAGAGGAAATTCTTCTGAATCCTCTTAATTAACGTTTCCCTGAATATACTTTAACATCTGATAATCAATACTGTATTTAATTAGTTCCTAATATTGCTTTACAATCATAATTCACGCAGTAAAATGATCAAGCGTGATTAGAACTAGAAACAGGGCAAAAATTCAATTTAGAATTTTTGGAACTGTAAAAGCACTTGGTACTCTCAATCTAGTGCCTGGCCTTATCATAAAAATTGGTGTAAGCGCTTGGCGCTCGACTTTGGCTAAAATGAATTTCTAACACAAATTGTTACGAAACTTAACTCATTCAATCTCTATTTACCCCAGAGGATAATTAAAACATTCTAGGGTCAAAAACCTGTATTAGCTCATATTTTAAAAATATGATAACAATCCAGTATATACTTCCATAACCTGAAAAAAATGGAACACGACATGTACCATGAACAAATCTGATGGCAATGTCAGTCTATAAGCTACCTTTCCACTCTATGTTGCGTAAGTCCTCCTCAGTTTCTAATAACATATAGCATACATTTGAATTGTGTTACCGGACGTCAACTATAATTTCTCAGTCCGATGAACCAATTCCCATATATCCACAACTCTAGGGCGCGAGGCCCATGATATATAGGGCGCGAGACCCATACAGTTTAACGGGCGCGAGACCCATGATATATAGGGCGCGAGGCCCATACAGTATGACTGGCGCGAGGCCCAGGGCGCAAGGCCCATAAACTAAAAGCAATGAATGATGTAATGAATGAAAGAATGAGAAATATGAAGAAAAGAATAATTGGGTATAATATGAGCACTACCACATGATGTGATGTTGTGCTAACCCTATATGTGATGTTATGTTAAGACATCAGGGTAAAGTTTTAAGAGATGTCATGGGTGACATCAGAGGATACCACTGTTATTACAGTTGGTATATTTATAGTTATTCTAATTTTATAGAATACTTATAGTTATCACAATTTATGTGATTATTTGTTATTATATCAGAGTAAAGTTTAAAGAGATGTCATGGGTAGCATCAGAGGATACCACTGTTATTACAGTTGGTATATTTATAGTTATTCTTATTTTATAGAATACTAATAGCTATCACAATTTATATGATTATTTGTCATTACATCAGAGTAAAGTTTAAAGAGATGGCATGAGTTACATCCGAGTATACACCACTGTTATTACAGTTGGTATGTTTATAGTTATTCTAATTTAATAGAATACTACGAGTTATCACAAATTATGTGATTATTTGTATTAATGCACGATATGTTTTTAGTAGTTATATACTACAGATAGTATATAAGTTTATATGATAGAAAATAACAGTATAATATACTGTTTTATGATTTATGTTTTTATGTTTGAACTTACTGGACGTTTAGCTCACCAGTTTGTTCGTGTGCAGGTCACAAAGTTAAACAACCTGGCATTTGAGTTTATTGAGATACGGGATTGGTGGAATGGGTTGCGAATGTCATGTCAAAGGTTATGGACCCGCTATGCTTAATCCGTCAGATAGAAAGAGAGAAAGAGAGTAAGTGTAAGTATGTATAAAAAAAAAAAAAAATTCCGCACCTTTTTATATCAATGTGAAAAGAACAAATAATAGAAGTAAGAATAGATGTCAAGTGACAGGCCCGCGCGAGGCGGGGTGTCACAGGCACTCACCTATCCTATATGAAATGTTATCAAATATGCATACAAAACATCCATCAATACATATTTATACATCCATGACATATCACAGAAAAATAATTGACAGAATAACCAAGCCATGGTTCCATCCTAGAACAAAGAAAATAAAGATTACAAAATTCCATCCAAAGCATTCTCTGGGTCTTGAATTTTGTTCCGTCTTCTTGTATCCATCTTTATGTAGCCTCTCCATTTATTTCTCATCCCAAGAATTATTTAAAATTTAAATTTCCAAAAATTTAAATTTCAAATTCAAACTCCAAATTCGAATTTCAAATTTAAATTTCTAATTCAAATTTTTAAACAATTTTAATCATCATGTGTAATAATATGTAATTTCAAAAATTTCAAATTTTCAATTACATATTTTTAAACATGATTTAAAATTAAATCTCAAATTTAAAAATCAAAATTTTCAAATTTTTGGACCGCCGCACCGCCGCCCTTGAAGTCGGCAGCCGCCGTGGGCAGCCACCAACCCCGGAGGGGCTGGCAGCCCACGGTTGCCCCTTGTGCAGCCTGCCGGGCTGCAGGCCAAGCCTGCAGCAGCCGGCAGGCTGCAGGCAGCGCCTGCAGCCAGTGGCTGCATGCCCAGGCTGCGGCCGGCCTTGGGCAGGCTGCGCCACCCTCGGCTGCAGGCCAAGCCTGCGGCCGTGGGTGATGTTTGCCTGCATAGGGGTTGCCGCAGCCCCATCCTGCCCGAGGGCAGGGGCTGCAGCCCCACCAAGGCCCGTCGGCCTATTCCGAGGGGTCGTGTCTCGATTTTCGTGCCATATTCCAATTTACCTATTAGGATCTCCAAAAATTAATTTGAATCCCAATTAAATTGAAATTTTCCACACAACCAAAATTTCAATCTTTAAATTAAATTTAAGTTTTGGGAAAAATAAATTACGGTCTTCAATCTTCAATCTCCTCCAAGAATAATTACATAAAAAATTCCTAAACCGTTTCCGGTGTACAAAAATTCTAACCATAAAAAAACTAAGAGATAAAAATTAAAATCCATGGGGAAATTACAGTGTTAATAAACTGCTCCCATGGTTACATAAAAATTCCTAGATACAATTTTTCTAAATTCTAAGGAACCATAACCGGTATAAACAAGCATGCTTATAATAATTCAAAAAATTAAAATAACCACATACTTTATACATAATACATGATAACAACATAAAGGAACCCTAGAATGCCACTCTCTAAATATCAAATCCATACATAAATAAAAAGACTAAGTAATTGTCTAATTTATGTGCATGGCATAGTCATGAGATGGCTCTGATACCAATTGTAGGAAAATAAATCGGTAAAAAACGTATCAGAGTGGCACAGTGGAACAATAAAAATTTTAGATCGTTAAATATCTCATGATGCCATATACAATAAACCAACAACAATTAAAACTCATACCTCAAGGATGCCAATCTTGCAGGAGGAGAATGACCGGAGGCTTCAACCAACTAGCCTTCTCTACTATTCTCCAATTCCCGAATGGCTGAGTGTGTGGGCACTCTGAACCTCGATCGGTATGCTAGCACTGCTAGTCTTCTTCCGACCACCCAGATCTCTAAAGAACTTTATTGTCACGATGAGCTGTGCAACAATAAGCCTGCTCACCTGAGAGTCTGTGGTCTGAGAGAACTGGAGTGGCAGGACCTCTATTTATAGACCTGCATGAGGTGATTCTCTGAATTCGAATTGGACTAGGAAAAGGTTTTCTCCCTTATTTTTAACCAAAAAAAATCTGAATTTTTCCATAGGATAATCCTAACAATAAATTCGGTTTTTCCTAAGATAAATCCAATCCAAATCTTAACAAGATTTTAACTAGAATTTTATCTCCCTTTTTCAACCAAAAAATCCGAAATTCACAAGGAGAAAATCCTCCAAAAGATTTCGGCCATTATGGATAAGGGAGAATCAAAAATTCCACTAGGATTTTCAAGCTTGAATCTTATCTCAACCTTATCCAAAAATAACCGAATTTTCCTTGGATAAAGGCTCCAAAATTTCGGCCACTTTTAGGGAAGGAGAGAATCCAAATTCAACTAGGATTGAAACTTGAATTTTCCCTTGAATCTTATCCACAAAAACCGAATTTTCCATTGAGGATTATCCTCAAAAAATTCGCCCACTTTTGTTGGGATTTGGATTCAAAATTCAAGTAGGATTCTAACAAGATTATCCTCTCCAAATCCAACTCAAATTCGAATTTCAAACCTTGTGGATTTTCCAGAACAAATTCAAATCCTACTTGGACTGTGATTCAAAATTTGAATTTCAAATTTCAAATTCAAATTTCAAATTTCAAATTTCAAATTTCAAATTTAAATTTCAAATTCAAATTTCAAATTCGAATTTCAAATTCAAATTTCAAATTCGAATTTCAAATTCAAATTTCAAATTCAAATTTCAAATTCAAAAATTCAAATTTCAAATTTCAAAATTCAAAATTCAAATTTCAAAATTCAAATTTCAAATTCCACAAAACGGTTGTGTTTCATATTCTTGTTCTCATGGATAATTTTCTACAACTCCAATCCAATCTCAAATAAAATCATGGCAACTTTATTTGGAGTTCAAATAATTATGTACTCTATTATCCAAAACAAAATCTGAATCCAACCGGAGAAAATCTTGTCTACCATCCTACTCCTGTGTCATCACCATTCATGCATAATAAACTAGCCAATAGCATACACAAATCAATTTGCCAAACGTTAAGGAATTATGTGGAGCTAGTAGAGGGACTGATTGGACATATATAATCGGGCTCCCATGATTCCATATGATCATCATTCTTTACCGAACAACTCAATCATATGATCACTAATTTCAGAGTCACACCACTATAAACCTGAAACTGAACTCCCAATTATATATCGTATTGCGTAAGCCTGTGACGAGCTACCATCCAATGACCTTGTCATGTATGCAAAACCCTCATATGATATCCATGATCAGCCTTAGGTCAAAGTCTGTTTAATCCTACTGATCAGGCTATCTTAAAGTTCCATTATACTACCGAATCAAGAAAATGATTATTCACCATATGTAAATAAGAAGTCATCCGCCCAGCAGACGACCCAAGGCCTTGTCCATTTTCACATTCAGTATAATGCCTTTAAGAGGATACCTTTAACTCCTCAGAGCTATGATTCCGATATCTGCAAACAAACCCTTCATCGTATACAAGTCATGCACCCGACGAACCGGTCTATATGCTTACTACCTCTGAGACGCTTTAGCCATTGGAACATCAAAGTACACAAGTCATATACATGAAGTAGTTCATTTACTCAGGATTAAGGTTATTGCACAATGAACGTCAAAAGCAGATTGATCCACTCATAGTGGACTACGTAGATCAATCACGCTTTAGTCCCGGTCTAATATGTCACCACCGAGCAACATATCCATGTCTCTACTTGGGAGTCCAGCTCCAGACAGTCAAGACAAACCGTCCCCTCTAAGGCTTTAGACAACATAATAGTCTTAACATGAGTTAGATGCTCGGTCTAACCCCATAGACTACAGACCATAGTTTAGACTGCTAACTTTAGAACATTGTCTTCTCGCATACAAAAGTCTATTGCATGCAACGTTCCAACAGTTTTAACACAAGCAGTCAGTGAGCCATATTTGCTTACATTTACTTTAACATGTAAATAAGACGAGGACAAATAGCAATGTAATGAATAACCTCTATGTATAATTTTATTATCCAGTTCAAAATGAATACATCAAAATGTCTCTAATACTTAGGGCATTTCCTAATATGAAATGAGAAATTAAAAAGTGTATAAATAATACACTATGGAGAAGTGTTAGGGCACTATAGTGTGGTTAATTAAAAACACACATAAAGAAATAAATGTAAAGACCTACGGGCAATAAGGGTTCCACCGTGGGATGATTCATATGAATGTCGCCGATGGGGAACTATAAGAAAGATGGTAATGAAACCACTAAGGCGTACCGCCCCTCCAACATAGTGGTGGAGGTTTTTCTCAGATCCTACGAGGATATCAGGGCTGTGGAGGCTGATGTTCTAAGGTCACTCCTCAGACCCTCCCAATCAGCGCGCTAATAATCATCGGTACTACCATAAACAGAGCTCTAAACTAGAAATCAAATAGAGAATAAATAATCAATAAAATGATAAAAATCATAATTGAACATAACCGAAGTTTACGCTAGAATAATGTAAATTCGCTTAGAATATGTGAATAGTACCTCGTTAGGGTAAAGTGAATAGTAACTAGTTAGGGTAACTGATACTATTCATCGGTCAAAGGTCAAAGTCACGATTCATGGTGAATAGTACGATTTATGGTGAATAGTATTATTCATAGGAAATTGAGTTTTAGTGTTTTTGAATCAATATGATTCTTACTATGTATGTTTGAACTTACTGAGCCTATTAACTCATTAGTTTGTTCATGTTGTAGGTAAGAAACCTGTCCAGTAGATTTCTGAATGGTGGCAGGATGCGAACGTGTCAAAGGGATAGGGAATCCACGGTGGATATAGTCCTGCTACAAGTTTTCCATTGAGCATTGAAAAAAGGGACATGTATTGCAAAAGGATTTGAATTTTGTGTTGTGTATAAACTATGTTTGTATTTTTAAAAGTGACAAACATAGTTCAGTTTAATTACGTTATGTTTACAAACAAGAAAATGTATTTAAAAAAAATGATTCCAAATTTCACAAAGGGTTTAAAGGAAAGAATAGAATTTAGGTGACCCGACGAAATTTATGAGCTATTTCAGTCGGCTAAGGAGCTTGATTGTAATAGTTTCGGTGGACTGAGGTCGGAGATGCCACAGCCTCATCATCCCTCATGGTGCTCAGGAGACTGAGGGGCTGGCTTGGGGTCCTCCATCGAGTCCCGTTGTCTTCAGGTACTGCTAGCTGTGGTTCGGCCATGAATCCTTCATCGGCCAGTTGAGGTGCTGCGTTTGCCAGTTCAGGGTTGAATGCTACCCTCTCGGCGTCCACTATGTCTTGGACCAGGTGCCTCAGGTTCTCATGTGGTGGAAGGTAGTGGATGAGGTCCCTCACGTACCATGGAATCCCTCTCCAAAGCAAGTCGGTTACCTCTACAAATGGCTTGTCTAAGGGAATGCTCGGCAACATGACATCCAAAAATCACTGACAGTAGTGTACCATGGTCTCTCCCTCGTAAATATCCCAAATGTCAGAAAGGACCTGATATCTCCTATCATACATATCATCCCAGATGTCAGCATCCTTAGCTGGGCCATTGGAGTTGCGAAGATCTTGACAGAACTCAGCCCACTGCATCGCCGGACCCCTGATCCTGTGTCGATTGTTCCACCATGTCATTACTGGTCCTCGCAATAGGCTACTGTCCATTACCACCTGTAGACGGGGTGGGATATGGCACCCTTCAAAGATTGTCTCTATATGATGAATCCAATAAGGGAGTTCGTATGTATTGCTGCCGTCATATGTGTGTGGTCACATGATAGCAAAGGCTATGCTCGTTTCTCAGTCCTCTTGCACTTGCTGTAGGAAAATAAATCGATAAAAACGTATCAGAGTGGCGCAGCGGAACAATAAAAATTTTTAGATCGTTAAATATCTCATGATGCCATATACAATAAACCAACAACAATTAAAACTCATACCTCAAGGACGCCAATCTTGCAGGAGGAGAATGACCGGAGGCTTCAACCAACTAGCCTTCTCTACTATTCTCCAATTCCCGAATGGCTGAGTGTGTGGGCACTCTGAACCTCGATCGGTATGCTAGCACTGCTAGTCTTCTTCCGACCACCCAGATCTCTAAAGAACTTTATTGTCACGATGAGCTGTGCAACAATAAGCCTGCTCACCTGAGAGTCTGTGGTCTGAGAGAACTGGAGTGGCAGGACCTCTATTTATAGACCTGCATGAGGTGATTCTCTGAATTCGAATTGGACTAGGAAAAGATTTTCTCCCTTATCTTTAACCAAAAAAATCCGAATTTTTCCATAGGATAATCCTAACAATAAATTCAGTTTTTCCTAAGATAAATCCAATCCAAATCTTAACAAGATTTTAACTAGAATTTTATCTCCCTTTTTCAACCAAAAAATCCGAAATTCACAAGGAGAAAATCCTCCAAAAGATTTCGGCCATTATGGATAAGGGAGAATCAAAAATTCCACTAGGATTTTCAAGCTTGAATCTTATCTCAACCTTATCCAAAAATAACCGAATTTTCCTTGGATAAAGGCTCCAAAATTTCGGCCACTTTTAGGGAAGGAGAGAATCCAAATTCAACTAGGATTGAAACTTGAATTTTCCCTTGAATCTTATCCACAAAAACCGAATTTTCCATTGAGGATTATCCTCAAAAAATTCGCCCACTTTTGTTGGGATTTGGATTCAAAATTCAAGTAGGATTCTAACAAGATTATCCTCTCCAAATCCAACTTAAATTCGAATTTCAAACCTTGTGGATTTTCCACAACAAATTCGAATCCTACTTGGACTGTGATTCAAAATTTGAATTTCAAATTTCAAATTCAAATTTCAAATTTCAAATTTCAAATTTCAAATTTAAATTTCAAATTCAAATTTCAAATTCGAATTTCAAATTCAAATTTCAAATTCAAATTTCAAATTCAAAATTCAAAATTCAAAATTCAAATTTCAAATTTCAAAATTCAAATTTCAAATTCCACAAAACGGTTGTGTTTCATATTCTTGTTCTCATGGATAATTTTCTACAACTCCAATCCAATCTCAAATAAAATCATGGCAACTTTATTTGGAGTTCGAATAATTGTGTACTCTATTATCCAAAACAAAATCTGAATCCAACCGGAGAGAATCTTGTCTACCATCCTAATCCTGTGTCATCACCATCCATGTATAATAAACTAGCCAATAGCATACACAAATCAATTTGCCAAACGTTAAGGAATTATGTGGAGCTAATAGGGGGACTGATTGGACATATATAATCGGGCTCCCGTGATTCCATATGATCATCATTCTGTACCGAACAACTCAATCATATGATCACTAATTTCAGAGTCACACCACTATAAACCTGAAACTGAACTCCCAATTATATACCGTATTACGTAAGCCTGTGACGAGCTACCATCCAATGACCTTGTCATGTATGCAAAACCCTCATATGATATCCATGATCAGCCTTAGGTCAAAGTCTGTTTAATCCTACTGATCAGGCTATCTTAAAGTTCCATTATACTACCGAATCAAGAAAATGATTATTCACCATATGTGAATAAGAAGTCATCCGCCCAGCAGACGACCCAAGGCCTTGTCCATTTTCACATTCAGTATAATGCCTTTAAGAGGATACCTTTAACTCCTCAGAGCTATGATTCCGATATCTGCAAACAAACCCTTCATCGTATACAAGTCATGCACCCAACGAACCGGTCTATAAGCTTACTACCTCTGAGACGCTTTATGTGACAACCAGGAAATTCAGGCAGTTCTTGGATGAAAATGTACAATTGTATGTATATAACAATTTGTACTATTTAAAGAGTGAAATAAATGTATTTATATTGATTAGAATATGTGAAAATGTTCTAACAATACTGACGAGTAAGAATTCAGTGTTGGAAAAATTCACTGAGTTGAAACGGGTGAAACGGTGCCAAAATCGGCATTGAAAACCCTAACCGGAGCAATAAAAGACGGTAAACTTCCGGGATTGATTTTGATCAAACGGAAGCAGATTAAATTGATCCGACTGCACAGGAGACCTCAGGAACACGCCGGGACGATTTCGGGAAAATTTCGACTCGAACCGGCATCGGTCAAAAAGTAGTCGAATTAATGTGAATAGTGAAAGTCAAAGTCAACTTTCACTTTTGTAATTATGACATCATAAATCTAGATTAATAAATGAAAGAAAATGGTGGTTGGTGGAATGAAAGGCCATGATTCATTTAGCTTTTGATCTAAAGGCCAAGATTTGGCCAAAAATTACCATTTTTAATTTTTGAAAAATGGAGAAAGAAATGGTGTGAAAGGTGCCTAAATCCCATTGGCTAATGACCAAATTAATTGGTTTTTTAGTGGCATAAGTCGGCCACTTTTGGGAATGAAATGGCCGAAGTCCATTTTCATGCAAAAACCAAGAGAAAAATTTTCTAAGTTCTTCCATGGCATGTACGTGAGCCACCCAAGGGAAACCAAGCTTTCTCTTCAAATTTTCTTCACAAAAAGAGTGTCAAAGTGTTTATTGAAGACAAAGGAAGCATTAGACCAAGGTAACTTCCCTTGCACTTGAATTTTTCATGGTTTTTCTTCACAAAATCCGTGGGTGAATAGTGATAGAAAGATGGAAAATTTTTGGTTGTTTTCCATTGAATTGATGTTGGGTTTTGTTAAGGATGAAATAAGTAAGAAAACCATGCAAATTCATTAAAGAAAAACCAAAATTTTGTTGGTTTTTCAAGGGGAAATCCGCGGGTTACCTTAGGTAACCAATGAGAAAACTTTGTGGTTAATTGTTAAAATGCTTTCTAAGTTTAATTTGGTGAAGAATTAAGCTTGTATTTCATTGTGGAAAGTTGAAAAAATTTTTGGTATGAATTGTATAAAGTGGCCGTGAGTTTACAATGGGTTTGGAAGAAAATTTTCATGGTTTTATGTGGTAATTGGTTGATTGGAATTATGCATTTCAATATGCAAATGATGAATTTATAATGGAAAGAATGAAACAAAATTTTTTGGCATGTTTTCATTCTTTGGCCGTGGGTTATACAAGTGTAAAAACCCTAGGAAATTTGGTTGAAAATGCAAAGAAAATGGGCTTGAAAATGTGTTAAAAATGTGACATTTGAATGGCCTAAAATGTGGTGAAAGTTTGACAAAATTTGGTTTGGTTTGGTTGTGAAAACCGAAACCAAATTAAGGGTAAAATTGTGAAAAAAAATGTTGTAATGTGGGTGATAATGTGGAATTGGAAATTTGTGGGCTTTTATGTAAAAGTTTGGAAAACTTTTACATAAAATAGGCTTGTGGTATAGTACGTGGCAGGTACATATGGTTCGAGGCGTACCTAACGCCGGAAGCCTTAAAATTACGCCGAAATGCTGCCGAAATTTCGAAAACGGCATTCGGGGTAAAATAGGAATTTAAAATAAAAGTTAGGGCCTGGAGGGAAACCCGAGTCCCTAACGGAAAAGTGAATAAGGAAAATTTAAGGGGTGGGTCATGAATAGTAACCCGTCCCCTTAAAAATGAAAAACGTGAGTGAGATTGAAAAACCGACCCCGAGGGGGGGCATTTTTGGAAATGAAATAAAGGTCCGAGTCGGGAACGGAAAACCCGAGCCTCGGAGACCTAGGTCGGGAAAGTCTAAATGAACGTTTTAAATACTAGTGAAACGTCCATTTGAGGCTCCGAAACGATAGAAAATCGCTAAACCGACGTAAGGGTCGGAATAGTGCTTCCCGAGGGTCGGGAAAGCAAAAAGTGGAAATAAAATAAAAACGAACCCGGTAATGATTAGAAAAGAGTCAGAAAAGTTCCTGAGAGCCAAAAATGCAGTCTGGATCAATAAAATTCCGTCAGGGGCAAAACTGCAATTTTGGTAAAATATTGGGGTAAAATCGTAATTTTGTAAAAGTTGGGGGAAAATGGTGAAAATAATAAATAAAACCTAAAAAGTTATAAATAGGTTTTATTTAAGCTTTTTAATGAAAAAATAAAAGCTATAAATGGGAAAGAAATTAACAGACATAGTTTTGTCTGTAGGATCCCAAAATCGGCCTACAAGGAAGGCGATTCAAGATCCAAGAGAGAGAAAGAGAACAGTCTGATAAGGTAAGTTCAGACATTTACCTGTCTACAACATATAGCAATATTGTGCTAACTTAAATGTACTAACTATAAGTTAGGTACATATGTGCTACGGGCACTATGATAGAATAGAGAGAGAGACGAAATGTGCTACGGGCACTATAAGAATGGGACACATGGTTAATTGTGCTTCGGGCACTAGAGCGAGGTTAATGAAACTCACTCACCTAAAATTAAAATGTGAACCATTCCTAACCACGGGACAATGTGAAGTCACCGGGTTAGAAGTGTAAAAAGTCAGTAATGAAACCACTTTCTGGCGTACCAGCCTTCCATACAGGGAGGTACTATTTTTGCCTTCGGGGCTATGAGACTAAGGCTGTGGAGGTCAGCACTGATGTACCGCTCCCAGTCATATAAAATTTTGCCTTCGGGGCTATGAGATTAAGGCTGTGGAGGTCAGCACTAATGTACCGCTCCCAGTCATACGCACTTAAATAGTACTGCCAACCTGAGCTCAAAACCAGAACGTAAATAAAGATAATGACCTAAAACTGAAACTGTGCCATAATTGAGCATAAGACAGTTTAGTGAGAGCACTAACATCGCGGTAGATGTACTAGTGTAATACAGTGTTGTGGTCAAACTTACTATTCACGTATGAATAGTGGTCAAAGTTACTATTCACATATGAATAGTAGTCAACGATACTATTCACGATGAATAGTACTATTCATAGAAATTTTATTTCTTGCCTGTTTGAACTTACTGAGCCTGTAGCTCACCATTTTTGCTAATGTTGCAGGTAAGCGACCAGCTCAGTAGCTTGTTTGACTGGATGGCGTACGGGATGGGGCGTGTCAAATGGGATAACTGGGCGAGGGATATGGTACTGCCAGAGTCTTGCCGCTGAGCGATAAAAGTGAAGGAAAAAAAAAAAAGGGGAAACAGTTCTTTTGTAATTATATATATATTTTACAAAAGTACTGTGTTATTTATATTACTTTGTACTTGCCAACAAAGTAATTAGTGGAAAAAGATTTTATATGATGTTTAAAGAAAAAAAAAATTTTCCCCAAAAACGACACGATTTTAAAAGAGAGTGAGATAAGCCGGCGACCCACGAGAGTACAATCTATCGCAGTTAGCGATAAGCTCAACTGTAATAGTATTGTATGATCTCTACGAGGGGCGGGCCGCCACACTTTAGCCATTGGAACATCAAAGTACACAAGTCATATACATGAAGTAGTTCATTTACTCAGGATTAAGGTTATTGCACAATGAACGTCAAAAGCAGATTGATCCACTCATAGCGGACTACGTAGATCAATCACGCTTTAGTCTCGGTCTAATATGTCACCACCGAGCAACATATCCATGTCTCTACTTGGGAGTCCAGCTCCAGACAGTCAAGACAGACCGTCCCCTCCAAGGCTTTAGACAACATAATAGTCTTAACATGAGTTAGATGCTTGGTCTAACCCCATAGACTACAGACCATAGTTTAGACTGCTAACTTTAGAACATTGTCTTCTCGCATACAAAAGTCCATTGCATGCAACGTTCCAACAGTTTTAACACAAGCAGTCAGTGAGCCATATTTGCTTACATTTACTTTAACATGTAAATAAGATGAGGACAGATAGCAATGTAATGAATAACCTCTATATATAATTTTATTATCCAGTTCAAAATGAATACATCCAAAATGTCTCTAATACTTAGGGCATTTCCTAATAATCTCCCACTTGCCCTAAGCCAGTAGATGTGCCATGTTACGCATCCCCATCGCCTCTACATGCCTCTCAAAGCTTCTAGCTACCAAAGTCTTAGTAAAGGGATCAGCGATGTTGTCCTCGGACGCGATCTTACATACATCCACTTGTCCTGTCTCCACATGCCCTCTAATAATGTGATACCTCCGATCTATGTGCTTGGTCCTCTTGTGGTGCTGAGATTCCCTTGTATTGGCAATAGCCCCTGTATTATCACAGTAAAGTGTGATAGGCTTGTCAACACCCGGAATGACCTCAAGGTCTCTAAAGAACTTGCGGAGCTAAACCGCTTCTTTAGATGCCTCAGCCGCAGCCACATACTCAGCCTCCATAGTAGAGTCAGCTGTGCAGCCCTGCTTCACGTTCCTCCACACAATGGCGCCTCCTCCGAGTAAAAACACTGATCCAGATGTCGATTTCCTCGAATCCTTACAAGTATGGAAGTTTGAGTCCGTGTATCCTATGGGTGTTAGGTCCCCTCCAGAATACACTAGCATATAATTCCTCGTTCTCTTAAGATACTTGAGTATATGCTTTACTGCTTGCCAGTGCTTGGTTCCAGGATTCGCTTGATATCGACTCACCATACCTACTGCAAAACATATGTCCGGGCGAGTGCAAAGCATAGCGTACATAAGGCTGCCCACAGCGGATGCATAAGGGACCTTACTCATACGCTCTCTTTCTTCCAATGTCTTGAGACAGTCATCCAATGAAAGAGTTAGACCGGCAATAGAAGGTTGTGAGCCTTTCTTTGCCTCTAGCATTGCATATTTGTCAATTATTTTATCTATGTATGAAGCTTGGGATAATGCTATCATTTTGTTCTTTCGATCTCTGAAAAGACGAATGCCTAGAACATAATTAGCTTCTCCCAAGTCCTTCATGTCAAACTGTTGGTGTAACCAAAGCTTGACCGATGATAAGTTCCCTACATCATTCCCAATGAGTAGTATATTATCGACATAGAGTATCAGAAAGACCACTTTTCCATCCTTAATATGTTTATAAACACAAGGTTCATCAACGTTCTGCTCAAAACCAAATGTCTTAATCGCTTGATCAAACCTCTGGTTCCATGAGCGGGATGCCTGCTTTAATCCATAAATGGATCTAAGCAACTTGCAGACTTTCCTATCTTGGCCTTTTGCTACGAACCCTTCGGGCTGTATCATATAGATACACTCTTCAAGATGGCCATTCAAGAATGCCGTCTTGACATCCATTTGCCAGATCTCGTAATCGAGAGCCGCAGCAATGGACAGAAGAATACGGATAGACTTCAGCATAGCAACAGGCGAAAAGGTTTCCTCGTAATCGATTCCAGCCTTTTGCGTGTATCCCTTTGCAACCAGTCTAGCTTTGAAAGTTTCCACTCTCCCTTCCGCATCCTTCTTTCTTTTGTAGACCCATTTGCATCCAATGGGTTTTATCCCATCCGGCAAATCTACAAGTTCCCAAACAGAGTTGGATTTCATAGAATCCATCTCATTGTTCATAGCCTGTTTCCAAGATCTAGAATCAACATCCTTTATAGCTTCATCATATGTGACCGGATCTTCCTCATGCTCATGAGCCTCGGCCTGGTATACCTCAGCATCATACATGAAGAAATTAGGTTTCTTAGAAACCCTCCCACTACGACGAGGTACCCTAAATTGTTGATCGTCTGCAGGTCTTTCACTGGAACTCGGACTTGTGTCCAAGACCGAAATCTGTGGAGCAGTTCTTTCACCCGATAACTCCTCTAGCACCACTTTGCTTCGAGGCTTAAAGTCATTCATGTGACTTTCCTCCAAGAATGTCGCATGGGTTGAGACAATGACCTTTTGTTCCTTCGGGTTATAGAACAGACCTCCTTTAGTTCCCTTTGGATACCCTACAAACATGCACAATTCTGATCTTGGTTCCAACTTCTTCGCATCCCCATCCAGTACATGTGCCGGGCAGCCCCATATTCTCATATGTCCAAGGGAGGGCTTCCTGCCACGCCACAATTCATACGGAGTTCTAGGAATTGATTTGCTCGGAACCTAATTCAGAATATAGCACGCCGTTTGTAAAGCATGTCCCCAAAATGATAATGGCAGCGTTGAGTAACTCATCATGGACCGTACCATATCCAATAAGGTCCTGTTTCTCCTTTCGGCTACACCATTCTGTTGTGGAGTACCAGGTGCAGTCAATTGGGATAATATCCCATTCTCTACAAGATGTCCTAGAAATTCATCGGAGAGGTATTCGCCACCTCGATCAGATCGAAGTGTCTTTATGGATTTATCCAATTGCTTTTCCACTTCCGCACGATACTCTTTGAATTTGTCAAAGGTTTCGCTCTTGCGGTGCATCAGATACACATATCCATACCTCGAGTAATCATCTATAAAAGAGACATAATACTCGAACCCTCTTCGTGCTGTGACGTTCATGGGGCCACATACGTCAGTGTGCACAATTTCTAAGAGCTCCTGTGCCCTTGTACCCTTAGCTCCAAAAGACCTCTTAGTCATCTTACCCTCTAGACAAGAATCACATTGAGGAAGTCGTACCTCCTCCAGAGATTCCAGAGGACCGTCTTTCACCAATCTTTGAATCCTATCCTGATTAATATGACCAAGTCTTAAATGCCAAAGATACGCTTTGTTAGAGTGAGAAACTTTCAACTTTTTAGAATTATTAATTAATTCAGTGTCAAGCAGTGAGTACATCTTTGGTCTGATCAAATATAGGTTTTCATCCATCCATCCAGAACAGATAAAAGACTTATTTCTACGAATATCAACTTTTTTACTAAAAGAAACTGAATAAGAATCCTTTATTAAACAAGCTACTGATATAAGGTTCCTCCTAAAATTAGGAACATAAAAACAGTCTTTCAATAAAATAAACCTAAATTGATCAAAATAAAGGTGAACATCTCCCACTGCCTCAGCCACCACAAAGCTACCATCTCCAGTCCGCAACGAGAGGCTCCTATCATGTAGACTTCTCGTTTCCACGAACCCCTTCCTTGCCCTTGGAGACTAGGAATTCCCGGCAAGCCTTCTTGAAGTGACCTACCTTCCCACAGTGGAAGCATTTGGACCTTTTAGGGTCCTTTGGCTTCTTGTTCTTCTTCTTCTTCTTCCCGTCCGAGACAGGAGGATTAGAAGAACTGGAAGCCACTTGCTTCTTATTTGGCCTCTTCCTCTTCCGTGAGGGATTGGAAGATTCCGCCAAATTGGCCTCTCCTTTAGGTCGGACCGTATCCTCATCCCTGATCATCCGCTCATAAGCCTGTAGTTGCTTCATGAGCTCGGTAAGTCTTAACTCCTTTGTCACCAGATTGTATGCGGCCTTAAACCCCACAAAATCTTTAGACAGAGTCTTGAACACCATCTCGATCTGGGTGTTATAGTCCAACTCAGCACCATTCTCGGCAGCCTCAGCGAAGAATCCCACTAGAGTGATCATATGGTCCTTCATCGGAGCACCCGCCTTTTGCTTGGAGTTCATAATGCTGGTGATAGCGGACTGTCGAGCCAATTTTTCTTGGCCTCCGAACATGTCCTCTAGATTTTCCATGATCTCCCCAGCAACTTGATAAGTCTCATGCTGCTTTTGTAAAGCACTCATCATGCTAGCAAGGATGTAGCATCGAGCTATTTCATTGGATTCTCTCCAACGATTATAGGCAACCGGGATCTCCTCAAGTGGTGTGTCAGGTTTGGGCCCAGGTGGGCATGGTTCGTCCAGTACGAACTTGTGTCTCTCGCAGCTGAGAACTATTAATAGATTTCTTTTCCAGTCTTTATAATTATCGCCATTCAACTTATTTTCAGTAAGTATCGAAATGAGGGGTGTCGGTGACATTTTGAACTGAAATAAAATTATACTAGACATCATTACAAAGCCCAAGCAAATATACAGATAATTTAGCAAATAAAAAACATACAAGTATGTTCCTACATGAAACATGAAAAAAACATGTAGCATTGCAACGTTAATTCTCAGCACCTATTGCCCCAAGCCACCGAGGGGTGGTCATGAGAACAAATAGCCGGAACATGGACCCCGTCCAATTAATATATGTTACCTTAAATCCTCCAAGGTTAAGACATATATTAATAACCGCTTATTTGGCCACCAGTTTAGTTAACAGAGCTTCTAGGGAAGGTTAATAACTAAACGAGTCTTGAGTGTATGACCATTGTTTACGTAGCCCGATCCACGTCCTACCAAGCCACCGACGGGTGGTCATGAATAGGATCGCACCCGAACACGTTTTCCACATAGGAGATCCAATCTAATATACCGGCGGCGGTAAACACCTACCGAGGGGTGTGGTCAGGTCAGAACTGACGCGAGGCGTTACCATACTTTCACATATGGATCAACAATGGAGGCCGTGAGTTTTGTTTGAAACCCTGTCCCACTCAATATTTTGAAAAACATGCAAGTTTTGTCAAATTATGTATGATCAATATAGTATGAGCGGCACTCATCTATCCTATATGACATGTTATCAAATATGCATACTAAACATCCATCAATAAATATTTATACATCCATGACATATCACAGAAAAATAATTGACAGAATAACCAAGCCATGGTTCCATCCTAGAACAAAGAAAATAAAGATTACAAAATTCCATCCAAAGCAATCTTTGGGTCTTGAATTTTTGTTCCGTCTTCTTGTATCCATCTTTATGTAGCCTCTCCATTTATTTCTCATCCCAAGAATTATTTAAAATTTAAATTTCCAAAAATTTAAATTTCAAATTCAAACTCCAAATTCGAATTTCAAATTTAAATTTCAAATTCAAATTTTAAACAATTTATATCATCATGTGTAATAATATGTAATTTCAAAAATTTCAAATTTTCAATTACATATTTTTAAACATGATTTAAAATTAAATCTCAAATTTAAAAATCAAAATTTTCAAATTTTGGACCGCCGCACCGCCGCCCGTGAAGGCGGCAGCCGTCGTGGGCAGCCACCAACCCCGGAGGGGCTGGCAGCCCACGGCCGCCCCTTGTGTAGCCCTGCGGGGCTGCAGGCCAAGCTTGCAGCGCCAGGCTGCACGCCCAGGCTGGGCGCAGTAGCCGGCAGGCTGCAGGCAGTGCCTGCAGCCAGTGGCTGCACGCCTAGGCTGCGGCTAGCCTTGGCCAGGCTGCGCCACCCTCAACTGCAGGCCAAGCCTGCGGCCGTGGGTGATGTTTGCCTGCAGAGGGGCTGCCGCAGCCCCATCCTACCCGAGGGCAGGGGCTGCAGCCCCACCAAGGTTCGTCGGCCTATCCCGAGGGGTCGTGTCTCGATTTTCGTGCCATATTCCAATTTACCTATTAGGATCTCCAAAAATTAATTTGAATCCCAATTAAATTGAAATTTTCCACACAATCAAAATTTCAATCTTTAAATCAAATTTAACTTTTGGGAAAAATAAATTACGGTCTTCAATCTTCAATCTCCTCCAAGAATAATTACATAAAAAAAAATTCTAAACCGTTTCCGGTGTACAAAAATTCTAACCATAAAAATTCTAAGAGACAAAAATTAAAATCCATGGGAAAATTACAGTATTAATAAACTGCTCCCATGGTTACATAAAAAATTCCTAGATACAATATTTCTAAATTCTAAGGAACCATAACCGTTATAAACAAGCATGCTTATAATAATTCAAAAAATTAAAATAACCACATACTTTATACATAATCCATGATAACAACATAAAGGAACCCTAGAATGCCACTCTCTAAATATCAAATCCATACATAAATAAAAAGACTAAGTAATTGTCTAATTTATGTACATGGCATAGTCATGAGATGGCTCTGATACTTGCTATAGGAAAATAAATCGATAAAAACGTATCAGAGTGGCGCAGCGGAACAATAAAAATTTTTAGATCGTTAAATATCTCATGATGCCATATACAATAAACCAACAACAATTAAAACTCATACCTCAAGGACGCCAATCTTGCAGGAGGAGAATGACCGGAGGCTTCAACCAACTAGCCTTCTCTACTATTCTCCAATTCTCGAATGGCTAAGTGTGTGGGCACTCTGAACCTCGATCGGTATGCTAGCACTGCTAGTCTTCTTCCGACCACCCAGATCTCTAAAGAACTTTATTGTCACGATGAGCTGTGCAACAATAAGCCTGCTCACCTGAGAGTCTGTGGTCTGAGAGAACTGGAGTGGCAGGACCTCTATTTATAGACCTACATGAGTTGATTCTCTGAATTCGAATTGGACTAGGAAAAGATTTTCTCCCTTATCTTTAACCAAAAAAATCCGAATTTTTCCATAGGATAATCCTAACAATAAATTCGGTTTTTCCTAAGATAAATCCAATCCAAATCTTAACAAGATTTTAACTAGAATTTTATCTCCCTTTTTCAACCAAAAAATCTGAAATTCACAAGGAGAAAATCCTCCAAAAGATTTCGGCCATTATGGATAAGGGAGAATCAAAAATTCCACTAGGATTTTCAAGCTTGAATCTTATCTCAACCTTACCCAAAAATAACCGAATTTTCCTTGGATAAAGGCTCCAAAATTTCGGCCACTTTTAGGGAAGGAGAGAATCCAAATTCAAGTAGGATTGAAACTTGAATTTTCCCTTGAATCTTATCCACAAAAACCGAATTTTCCATTGAGGATTATCCTCAAAAAATTCACCCACTTTTGTTGGGATTTGGATTCAAAATTCAAGTAGGATTCTAACAAGATTATCCTCTCCAAATCCAACTCAAATTCGAATTTCAAACCTTGTGGATTTTCCACAACAAATTCGAATCCTACTTGGACTGTGATTCAAAATTTGAATTTCAAATTTCAAATTCAAATTTCAAATTCAAATTTCAAATTTCAAATTTAAATTTCAAATTCAAATTTCAAATTCGAATTTCAAATTCAAATTTCAAATTCAAATTTCAAATTCAAAATTCAAAATTCAAATTTCAAAATTCAAATTTCAAATTTCAAAATTCAAATTTCAAATTCCACAAAACGATTGTGTTTCATATTCTTGTTCTCATGGATAATTTTCTACAACTCCAATCCAATCTCAAATAAAATCATGGCAACTTTATTTGGAGTTCGAATAATTGTGTACTCTATTATCCAAAACAAAATCTGAATCCAACCGGAGAGAATCTTGTCTACCATCCTAATCCTGTGTCATCACCATCCATGCATAATAAACTAGCCAATAGCATACACAAATCAATTTGCCAAACGTTAAGGAATTATGTGGAGCTAGTAGAGGGACTGATTGGACATATATAATCGGGCTCCCGTGATTCCATATGATCATCATTCTGTACCGAACAACTCAATCATATGATCACTAATTTCAGAGTCACACCACTATAAACCTGAAACTGAACTCCCAATTATATACCGTATTACGTAAGCCTGTGACGAGCTACCATCCAATGACCTTGTCATATATGCAAAACCCTCATATGATATCCATGATCAGCCTTAGGTCAAAGTCCGTTTAATCCTACTGATCAGGCTATCTTAAAGTTCCATTATACTACCGATTCAAGAAAATGATTATTCACCATATGTGAATAAGAAGTCATCCGCCCAGCAGACGACCCAAGGCCTTGTCCATTTTCACATTCAGTATAATGCCTTTAAGAGGATACCTTTAACTCCTCAGAGCTATGATTCCGATATCTGCAAACAAACCCTTCATCGTATACAAGTCATGCACCCAACGAACCGGTCTATAAGCTTACTACCTCTGAGACGCTTTAGCCATTGGAACATCAAAGTACACAAGTCATATACATGAAGTAGTTCATTTACTCAGGATTAAGGTTATTGCACAATGAACGTCAAAAGCAGATTGATCCCCTCATAGCGGACTACGTAGATCAATCACGCTTTAGTCCCGGACTAATATGTCACCACCGAGCAACATATCCATGTCTCTACTTGGGAGTCCAGCTCCAGACAGTCAAGACAGACCGTCCCCTCCAAGGCTTTAGACAACATAATAGTCTTAACATGAGTTAGATGCTCAGTTTAACCCCATAGACTACAGACCATAGTTTAGACTGCTAACTTTAGAACATTGTCTTCTCGCATACAAAAGTCCATTGCATGCAACGTTCCAACAGTTTTAACACAAGCAGTCAGTGAGCCATATTTGCTTACATTTACTTTAACATGTAAATAAGATGAGGACAGATAGCAATGTAATGAATAACCTCTATATATAATTTTATTATCCAGTTCAAAATGAATACATCAAAAATGTCTCTAATACTTAGGGCATTTCCTAACACTTGCTAGGGGTCAATTGGTGCAGCCATCCTCCTACTATAACTTAAACGTCAACTTATATACTAATATTTAAAAACAAAAGCTAACTTACTTGGACGAATGAGGCTGGCGTACGACGATGTGAGGTAGGGTGGCAGGAAAACCGCTTTGATACCAACTGTTGCGCCCCGAGCCCTTAGTGGCCTGGACTATCACTAAAAACTTGCTTACTTGCTTGCCTTAAAAGATACTTATACTTTCTTGCAATTGATACTTAACTAGATATCATAAATTTACGGATTTTTTTTAACATGTACGTATTTATTGTGTATGTACGTATACCGATTTCTATTCAAAAATACTATTTAATGGTTACTATTTAAAAATACTATTTAACAGATACTATTCAAAAATACAGTTTACTATTACTATTCAAAAATACTATGTAATGGTTACTATTCAAAAGCATGGTTTACGGTTACTATTCAAAAATACTACTTAACGGTTACTATTTAAAATTACTGTTTAGCGATTACTATTCACAAATACTGTTTGACAGTTAATATTCAAAATACTATTTAACCATTACTATTCAAAATACTGATTCTCAAATTTGTGGAAGATAAACTCGTGGTGTCTCTGTGGCGGCCTGCCCCTCGTAGAGATAATACAATACTATTACAGTTAAGCTTTATCGCTAACTGCGATAGATTGTACTCTCATGGGTCACCGGCTAGTCTATCTCTCTTGTAAAACATGACGTTTATGGGGAAAATTTTTTTTTCTTTCTTTAAACATCATGTAAAACATTTTCCACTATTTACTTTGTTGGTAAGTACAAAGTAATTTACATAATACAGTACTTTCGCAAAATATATATTTACAAAAGAATTATTTTCTTTTTCCCTTCTCTTTTATCGCTCAGCGGAAAGACTCTGGCAGGACCATATCCCTCGCCCACTTATCCCATTTGACACGCGCCATCCCGTCCACAATCCAGTCATACAAGCTACTAAGCTGATCGCTTACCTGCAACATAAGCAAAAATGGTGAGCTACAGGCTCAGTAAGTTCAAACATACAAGAAATAAAATTTCTATAAATAATACTATTCATTGTGAATAGTAATGTTGATCACTATTCATATATGAATAGTAACTTTGACTACTATTCATTATGAATAGTAAGTTTGACCACAACACAGTGTCACAACAGTACATCTACCGCGATTTTAGTACTCTCACTAAACTGTCTTATGCTCAATTATGGCATAGTTTCAGTTTTAGGTAATTATCTTTGCTTATGTTCTGGTTTTGAGCTCAGGTTGGCAGTACCATTTAAGTGCGTATGACTAGGAGCGGTACATTAGTGCTGACCTCCACAGTCTTAATCTCATAGCCCCGAAGGCAAACTGTACATGACTGGGAGTGGTACATCAGTGCTGACCTCCACAGCCTTAATCTCATAGCCCCGAAGGCAAAAGTACCTCCCTGTGCGGAAGGCTGGTACGCCAGAAAGTGGTTTCATTACCGACTTTTTAAAATTCTAACCCGTGACTTCACATTGTCCCGTGGTTAGGAATGGTTCACATTTTAATTTTAGGTGAGTGAGTTTCATTAACCTCGCTCTAGTGCCCGAAGCACAATTAACAATGTGTCCATTCTCAATAGTGCCCGTAGCACATTACGTCTCTCTCACTATTCTATAATAGTACCCGTAGCACATATGTACCTAACTTATAATTAGTACATCAAAGTTAGCAATAATAATGCTATATGTTGTAGACAGGTAAATGTCTGAACTTACCTTATCAGTCTCTTCTCTTTTTCTCTCTTGGATCTTTGATCGCCCTCCTTGTAGGCCGATTTTTGGATCCTACAGACAAAACCTTGTCTGTTAATTTTATTTCCATTTATAGTTTTTATTTTTCACTTAAAAGCTTAAATAAAACCTATTTATAACTTTTTAGGCTTTATTTATCATTTTTCTCATTTTTCTCAACTTTTACAAAATTACGATTTTACCCCTATATTTTGGTAAAATTACGATTTTGCCCCTATATTTTGACAAAATTATAATTTTGCCCCTGACAGAATTTTCCCGATCCAGACTGCATTTTTGGCTCTTAGGAACTTTTCTGACTCTTTTCTAATCATTACCGTGTTCTTTTTTATTTTATTTTCACTTTTCACTTTCCCGACCCTCGGAAAGCACTATTCCGATCCTTTCGTCGGTTTAGTGATTTTCTATCATTTCGAAACCTCAAATGGACGTTTCACTAGTATTTAAAACGTTCATCTATACATTCTCGATCTAGGTCTCCGAGGTTCGGATTTTCCGTTCCCGACTCGAACCTTTATTTCGTTTCCAAAAATGCCCCCCCTCAGGGTCCGTTTTTTTTTTTTCAATTTCACTCGCGTTTTACATTTTTAGGGGACGAGTTACTATTCATGAACCACCCCTTAGGTTTTCCTTATCAAATTTTCCGTTAGGGACTTGGGTTTCTGACCCGACCCCAAACTTTTATTTTTATTTTCATTTTACCCCAAATGCTGTTTTCGAAATTTCGGCAGCATTTCGGCGTAATTTTAAGGCTACCGGCGTTAGATACGCCTCGAACCATATGTACCTGCCACGTACTATACCACAAGCCTATTTTATGTAAAAGTTTTCCAAACTTTTACATAAAAGCTCACAAAATTCATTTCTCATTTTAAACCACATTACACAAATTTCTTTCATTTTCATCCTTAGTTTTTGGCCACGGTTTTGACAATCAAAACCTAACCAAACTTCTCAAATTTTCCACCAAATTTTAGGCTATTGAAATATCATTTTCTAACACATTTTCAAGCCAATTTCATTGCATTTTTCAACAAAATTCCTAGGGTTTTTAACCTCACATAACCCACGGCCAATTAAGAAAAACATACTCCAAATTTTTCTTTTCTTGCTTTCAATCACAATTCCATCATTTACATTATAAAATGCATGATTTAAATCATCCAAATATCAAATAAACCATGCAAAATTTTCCACCAAACCCTAAGTAACCCACGGCCACATTAGGTAAGTCCACACCAAAAATTTTTTCCAAGCTTTCCATAATGCAAATCATGCTTTATACTTAACAACAATGTAATTTAAAGCATGTTAACACTTAAACCATAAAAATTTCTCATTGGTTACTCTTGGTAACCCACGGCTTTACCCTTGGAAAACCAACCAAAATTTGGTTTTTCTTTAAATCAAATACATGGTTTTCTTCCTAATTACACCCTTAACAAAACCCAAACACCAAATCAATGAAAACAACCAAAATTTTTTCCATTCTTTCTACTATTCATCATACGGATTTCTTGAAGAAAAACCAAGAAAAAATTCAATCCAAGGGAAGTTACCTTGTTCACTTGCTTCCTTTGTCTTCAAGAAATGGTTTGACACCAATTTTGTGAAGAAAGATGGAAGAAATCACTTGGTTCCTCTTGGTGGCTCACGTACTTTCCATGGGAAACACTTAGAAAAATTTGTTCTTGGTTTTGGCTTTCAAAATTTGTCTCGGCCAATATGTTCCCAAAGTTGCCGACTTATGCATGAAATAAGCCAATTAATTTGGCTATTAACCAATCAAAATTCACCACATTTCAAAGCTATTTCTTTCCAACATTTTCAAAAATTAAAATGGTGAATTTTGGCCAAATCTTGGTCTTTAGATCAAAAAGACAACTTAATCATGGGCATTAATGCTACCAACCACCATTTTCCTTCCATTTATTAAATGGATTTATGATGTCATAAATGCCAAAGCAAAAGTTGACTTTGACTTTCACTATTCACATTAATTCGACTACTTTTTGACCGATACCAGTTCGAGCCGAAATTTTCCTGAAATCGTCCCGGCGTGTTCCTGAGGTCTCCTGTGCAGTCGGATCAATTTAAACTGCTTCCGTTTGATCAAAATTAATCCCAGAAGTTTTCCGTCTTTTATTGTCTCGGTTAGGGTTTTCAATGCCGGTTTTGGCACTGTTTCACCCATTTCACTCAGTGAATTTTTCCAACACTGAATTCTTGCTCGTCAGTATTGTTAGAACATTTTAATATATTCTCAACAATATAAATACATTTATTTCACTCTTTAAATAGTACAAATTGTTATATACATACATTTGTGCATTTTCCTCCGAGAATTGCCAGAATTTCCCAGTTGTCACATTCACAGCTCCTTATAAAATTTTCGTCCTCAAAAATTAGAACAAGTGGGGGTATAAACTCCTTATCTCGTCTTCTCATTCCCACGTAGCTTCTTCAATGTTGTGATTTTTCCACAGAATCTTGACTAGTGGGATTGTCTTATTCCTCAGTACTTTCTCTTCACGAGCCAGTACTCGAATAGGTTGTTCCTCATATGTCAAATCCTCATGGATTTGAATAGGCTCATACTTCAACACATGGGATGGATCTGGTATATATTTTCTCAACATCGACACATGAAATATATTATGCACTGCCGACAATTCTGGAGGTAACGCTAATCTGTAAGTGACCTTTCCAATGCGTTCGATAATCTCATAAGGTCCAATATATCTTGGACTTAGTTTCCCCTTCTTACCGAAACGCATAATCCCCTTCATAGGTGATACCTTGAGAAACACGAAGTCTCCTTCATCAAACTCTAAGGATCTCCGCCTCTTGTCCGCATAACTCTTTTGTCGGCTTTGCGCAATTTTCATTTGACGCTGAATTCTAGCAACTGCATCGGAAGTCTCTTGTATGAAATCCGTCTTATGCAACTGCTTCTCTCGCAAATCATGCCAGTGTAATGGTGATCTGCACTTCCGTCCGTACAAAGCCTCGTAAGGTGCCATGCCTATAGAAGCTTGGTAACAATTATTGTACGAGAATTCAATTAATGGTAACTTCTCGTTCCAATTTCTCGCAAAATCCATTACACAAGCTCGCAGCATGTCCTCTAACGTCTGAATTGTCCGTTCCGACTGTCCGTCTGTTTACGGATGAAAAGCCATACTGAGTCTTAATTCAGTACCCATGGCCTCTTGCACACACTTCCAGAAATTTGAAGTGAACCGTGCATCTCAATCTGATACAATGGATTTTGGTACTCCATGTAATCTGACGACATGAGTTACGTACAACTGAGCAAACTTTTCCAATGAAAAAGTCATCTTGACAGCTATAAACCGTGCCGTCTTGGTCAGTCTATCCACAATAACCTAGATGGCATCATAACCTTCTCGGGTTTTTGGGAGTCCCACTACAAAATCCATCGTAATGTGTTCCCATTTCCATTCAGGAATCTCCAACGGTTCCAATCTTCCTGCTGGATATTTATGTTCCGCTTTGATTCTCTGACAGGTCATGCATCTGCTCACGAATTTCGCTATATCGTTCTTCATCCCTTTCCATCAGAACTGTAACTTCAAGTCCTGATACATCTTGCTAGCTCCGGGATGAACCGAATAGGGTGTCTCATGGGCTTCTGACATGATCCGTCTTCTAAGTTCCTCATCAGCTGGAATATTTATCCTTCCTTGATAAAGGATCATTCCATCCTTGGAAATTCCTTCTTGAGAACTTATCATTGTTGGATCTCGCCTCTGAGCTTCCTTTATATCCTCAAATAGTGATGATTCCACTTGGAGTGCAGCTAGTCTTCCAGATATCAGCTCCAAGTTCAAAGAATTTATTTCTTACTGCAATGGCTTTGGAAGCCTGTTTATTGGTAGCTGGTGCGATATGGTAGACTTCCTGCTTAAAACATCCGCTACACGGTTGGCCTTTCCTGGATGGTATAGGATTTCACAATCATAATCCTTCACCAGTTCCAACCATCGTCTTTGCCGCATATTGAGCTTCTTTTGCGTGAAGAAATACTTCAGGATTTGGTGATCAGTGCAAATCTGACACTGAGCTCCATAGAGATAGTGTCGTCAAATTTTAAGTGCGAACACTACTACAGCAAGTTCAAGGTCATGCGTAGGGTAATTCCTTTCATGATCCTTTAATTGACGGGAAGCATAGGCAATCACCTTATCGTCTTGCATCAGGACTGCTCCCAATCCTATTTTAGATGCATCACTGTAGATCACAAACTTCTCCCCTTCAGTGGGAAGCGTAAGGATTGGTGCGCTTGTCAACCGTCTCTTTAACTCCTGGAAGCTGCTTTCGCATTCCGTAGTCCACTCGTACTTCCTTTCTTTGCGTGTAAGAGCAGTAAGAGGTGCAGCTAAACGCGCAAATCCCTCTACAAATCGTCGATAATAACCAGCTAACCCCAAGAAACTGCGTATTTTCGTCACACTCTTGGGTACAGGCCACTAGTTAATTGCATCTACTTTTGTCGGATCTACAGCAATACCTTCCTAGGATACAACATGTCCGAGGAAATGTACTCTGTCCAGCCAAAACTCGCATTTTGAGAATTTGGCGTACAGTTGATGCTTCCTTATCGTATTCAGCATGATCCTCAGATGCTCCTTGTGCTCCTCATGAGTCTTCGAGTATATAAGAATGTCATCAATAAATACAATGACAAACTTATCCAAATACTCTTTAAAAATTCTGTTCATCAAGTCCATGAATGCTGCCGGTGCATTCGTTAATCCAAATGGCATTACAAGAAACTCATAGTGACCATAACAAGTCCTAAACGCCGTCTTAGGAATATCACTTTCTTTAATTCTCAGTTGGTGATATCCTGATCGTAAGTCGATCTTGGAAAATACCGCTGCACCTTTTAACTGGAATAAGTCATCAATTCTAGGTAACGGATACCTATTTTTGATCGTAACCTTATTTAACTCCCGGTAGTCAATGCACAAACGGAATGTTCCATCCTTTTTCTTGACGAATAACACAGGTGTACCCCATAGAGAAAAACTCGGCCTGATGAATCCTTTATCCAAAAGCTCCTTTAATTGTTCCTGCAGCTCCTTTAACTCCACTGGAGCCATGCGGTATAGTGCTTTGGAAATAGGTGCCGTTCCAGGCATCAACTCAATTTCGAATGAGATTTCTCTCTCTGGAGGTATCCCTGGTAATTCTTCCGGAAATATGTCAAGAAATTCATTAATGACGGGAACATCTTCAGGTTGAAGCTTCTGTTCCTCTTTAGTATCCACCACATATGCCAGATATCCTATACAACCACTGGCTATCAGCTTGCTTGCTCTCAGCGAACTAATCGTCATCTTCCCGGGTTTTCGAGAAGTATCGACATACTCGAAACTCTCTTCTTCCTCGGGTTGGAATACTATTTTTCGATTTCGGCAGTCGATTGTAGCTCGATATTTCCCTAGGAAATCCATGCCTAGAATCACATCGTAATCCATGATCCTCATTATGATTAACTCCGCATATAGTTCCCTATTTGCCACATATACTGGTACATGAGGTAACCAGTAATTGGACAACAATACTTCCCCAGAGGGTAGAGCTGTCTTAAATACCCTTCCCATATAGTCCATAGGAAGTCCTATCTTGTCAGCAAATGCATAGGAAACAAAAGAATGCGTAGCACCGGAATCAAATAGTACAGAGGCTACATGACTAGTGACAGTGAGCTGACCTGTCACTACGTTCGATGTTCCTGCCTCTGCATCCTCCTTGCTGTAGGCCATCACACGAGCATTAGCACATGGCACACGCTCCTGGTGTTGCAGCCTTACTGGGGACTCTTCAACTCTGGCCTGAAGGGAATGAGCTTGTGGGCGTGTCTAGTGCGGTTGGGAAGTGTCTTGTCCACTCTGCCTATTGTTCGGACAATTTCTGGCGTAATGGCCTTCCTTTCCACATTCATAGCAAACAAGTGGCCCAAATCTGCATTGCCCAGAATATCTTTTCCCACATGTAGGGCAATTTTGCACATTGGATTCCGCATTACCAGCCGTTTTTCTCTGTTGGTTTCGATTATTTCCCTGGCGATTTCCAGAAAAATTGCCTTTTCTCTTATTTTGCTGGGATCCTTGATTATTGCCCTGGCTTGGTTTAGCATTCTAATTAGGCTTGCTCGATTGACCAGCTTGTGTAAACTTCACCAAAGCTCTCTCCTTCTTCTTGGCCTCCCAGTGTTTTCTCTTTCCTCTTTCTGTCGGGCTACGTGAAACTCAGCTCTGATGGCCCGACGCACACAATCAGCTACAGAAGTAGGCGGTACTTGTCCAGTGTCTACTAATGTAGCAATTTCTGGCCTGAACATCCCGATCATTTTCTGTATTTTCTCCCTCTCAGTAGGGACTACATAAGGGCATAAACGAGATAACTAGTCGAATTTTCAGCAAACTTCGCTCACCGACATATTTCCTTGCGTCAATTCTGAGAACTTTTTCTGTTGTTGTCTCAGAGATGTAGGGTCATAATATTTCTGGTTAAATTCTTCCAGAAATTCCGCCCAACTCATGGTAGACACGTTTCTTCTCATTCGTACAATGTCCCACCAAAAACGAGCATCTTTCCTCAACACAAAAGACGCACATGCGACTTTCTCCCGGTCAATTAGGTTCATGAATTCCATGATCACTTGTAATGACGACAACCAGTCTTCAGCCTCTAGAGGATTTGTAGACCCTTCAAATTCTGGCGGCCTCATACGCCTGAATCTTTCATAGAGGGGTTCCAGGTTTAATGCCGGTTGCTGTTCAGGAACTCTCTCATGTATAGCAGCTGGAGGGATAACTGGATCTACCTCAGCTTCTTGTTCTACTTGGGTACCCTCAGAGCCTTGTCTCTGTTCTAACTCCTCTACCCGTCGCCTCAGATTAGCATTTTCTTGCATCTGAGCTTCTAGTAGGGCTTGTATCTGATCCAATCTCTCCATTACATTAGGACGTCGCTCTCGTCCCTCTGGTCGATTTCACAAATCTACCATCTTGCCTATCGTCCTATTATGGCACAATAATTCACCGTTAGCTTTTCCATAACCACATTCGTAAGATCATATCAATTCATGAAATTTAGGGTACTGTAAAGCCACATCATTGTAACACATCATCGTATAACATATAATCATTTTGATATTTCATTCATAGCAAAATATTTATATGTCATACATAACCATCACCAGTCATATATACATCGACCTTTTTATACATCTTGGCCATAAGTCTATACAAAAGAGCTTTTCTCTATAAGCTACTTATGTACATGTATGCATCTACTGATTATACATCTCCGGTATCTGGGACTAGAGGATATTCTTCTGGATCCTCGTCGTCATCTGGATCATCTGAATCGTCACCGCCCCTAGGCAATGCTCCCTGTCCTGAGTCATCACCTCTTCGTGGTCTAGACGGTCCAGCCTCATGATCATTCATCATTCTTCTAGGTCCGAAGATGCGTGCAAACATCTCATCTTGACCCAGTGTCTCTCGTCGACTCTGTGTCAGATGCTCGATCAGAATCTCTCTCTCGATCGTCCTGATCATCACCATAAACTCTTGAAACGTAGGGGGAAACAGCTTAATCACCCTCTGTCTCAACTCCATGGGTAAACCTCTCCAAAATAGCTCACAACAGTTTGCTTCAGTGAGGTTGGGCAACGGAGATCTCCTCCTAATGGTCTCCTCAAATCGTGCTGCATAAGACATAACTGTCTCACTAGACAACATGACCATCCTCTCAGTCTAGAGAATATAGTCCCTAACCTCATCAAATCCAGGGTACGTGGGTGTATCTGCCTCTCGTCTCTCTAGAGGTGCTAGAGCAGGTGCCGGATCCCTAGGCGGAAACTGATTAGCCAATCGCTGACAGAACTCAGCCCAACTGAATCCTAATAGAATCTCCTGGTCACAATACTCTCAGAATACTCGAGCGTCTCCCTGAAACATACTGATGGCCAACTGGATCCACATATCTCGATCAATGTCGCACATCACCATAATCCTCTCTATGGCATGAAGCCAGTCCTTCGCCTCCATTGATGGTCGTCCACCATCAAACATCGGGGGACTACTAGCTCGAAATGCTTGTACTGCCCGAGCTGAAACTCTCACCCCAATATGTTGGCGTCCACCAACAACTGGAATGTCCACTACTACAGGTGGATGAACTATCGGTCGTGGCTGTACTACATCCACTGGCGCTGGTGCTGATGCTGGAACTGGTACTGGAGGTCTCTCAGGGATCGGAGGTCTGATTACCGATCGTTGGGAAATAGACGGCCTCACAATAGGTCTCGTCCATACCCGTAATACTCCTCTTGGTCGTGGTAGCGGTGGTCTCACATAAGGGGGTCTGGTCATCTTGCTACCTATAAGATAATTATTTTCACATAAGAAAATAATTAACTAAACTTAAGTAAACTACTTACTTGGATAGCGGTGCAGGATGCGCGAAGTGTCAAATCGGGATATGGTCAATACTGCTCTGATATACCAACTGTGACTGTAGTTGGTAATCCAAATTAAACCAACCGTAATTCCGCTCTGATACCAACTGTGGCAGCAGTTGGTATTCTAGACTAAATCAATCGTAAACCTTGCTCTGATATACCAACTGTGGCAGCAGTTGGTATTATAAACTAAACCAATCGCCAACCTTGCTCTGATACTAACTGTGGCAGCAGTTGGTATTCAAAACTAATCCCATCGCAAACCTTTCTCTGATACCAACTGTGACGGCCCGCCCCTCATAGAGATCTTACAATACTATTACAGTTAAGCTTTATCGCTAACTGTGATAGATTGTACTCTCATGGGTCGCCGGCTAATCTATCTCTCTTTAAAACATGACGTTTTTGGGGAAAATTTTTTTTTCTTTAAACATCATGTACAACATTTCCCACTATTTACTTTGTTGGCAAGTACAAAGTAATTTACATATTACAGTACTTTCGTAAAATATATAATATTACAAAAGACTATTTTTTTTTTCTTCCCTTTTTATCGCTCAGCGGAAAGACTCTGGCAGGACCATAACCCTCGCCCATTTATCCGATTTGACACACGCCATCCTGTCCGCATCCAGTCAAACAAGCTACTGAGCTGGTCGCTTACCTGCAACATTAGCAAAAATGGTGAGCTACAGGCTCAGTAAGTTCAAACATGCAAGAAATAAAATTTCTATGAATAGTACTATTTATCGTGAATAGTATCGTTGACCACTATTCATAGGTAAATAGTAACTTTGACCACTATTCATACATGAATAGTAACTTTGACCACAACACAGTGTCACAACAGTACATCTATCGCGATGTTAGTAGTCTCACTAAACTGTCTTATGCTCAATTATGGTATAGTTTCAGTTTTAGGTAATTATCTTTGCTTATGTTCTGGTTTTGAGCTCAGGTAAGCGACCAGCTCAGTAGCTTGTTTGACTGGATGTGGACGGGATGGCACGTGTCAAATGGGATAACTGGGCGAGGGATATGGTCCTGCCAGAGTCTTTCCGCTGAGCGATAAGAGAAGGGAAAAAGAAACAGTCTTTTGTAATAATATATATTTTACGAAAGTACTGTATTATTTAAATTACTTTGTACTTACCAACAAAGTAAATAGTGAGAAATGTTTTACATGATGTAAAAAAAAAAAAAAATTTCCCCAAAAAACGTCATGATTTACTGAGAGAGAGATTAGCCGGCGACCCATGAGAGTACAATCTATCGCAGTTAGCGATAAAGCTTAACTGTAATAGTATTGTATGATCTCTACGAGGGGCGGGCCGCCACATAGTACATATGTACTGTAATGACCGCCATTTTCATGGCACCTACTTACCTGTAATAAGTCATTAATGAATAAAATGGACATAATTTAATGTCTTTTAGTACAATTTAAGTAACACGGTCAGGTACACAGCCGTGTGAGTGACTGTGTGCCATTCGGACTGTGTATCTATTAATAGCCGTGTGTAAATAGTCGTGTAGTGTAACACGATCAAGTACACGATCATGTAAGAGGCTGTGTACCGCTCAGATAGATGAATGTGTTTCAAAGACATGGCCGTGTTGAGTAGTCTCAACTAGTACACGCCCGTGTTGCGTTACACACGCACGTGTAAGAGTCCATGTAGAAGGCTATGTAATGAGCCGAGAGCCACTGTAATGACTCTCATGAATTATGAAACTTAATTACTATGTAATGATGTAATTAAGTTAATAAGCACAGTGTGCTTTTGTGGGCGACCCCTCTAGCTTAGGTCGTCCACCTTATCTTGCTTGCTTTCTTTATTCTTTGCTTAGTCTTACTTAGCTTGCTTGTCTCTATAACTTTCTTCTCCTTAGGGTTTAAAAGATTTGTTCTTGAAAAACTAGGAATATTTTTTTTTTCTTTCTTTTTAAACTGGACTGGATGAAACTACTGATTCTTGAAAATTGTGTATACATAAATATATACGTACTACTTAATACTTTTTGTTTTTCCAAAATATATTTTTGGAGTCTTGTTACTTTAAAGTACGTAAAAATAGAAACATACTTTTAAGCTTGTTTCACTACTCTACATACTACACTCTTGTCTTGTCTTTATACATATATCTCACTATTACACTTTCTTTCTTTTACACCTTGAGTACAGCGGAATTCTGCGAAACGGAACCATAACCCGTCCATGACATCGCTGGGATCTGCCTGCCAGTTCGCTACTCTTGCTTCATACTGCTGGTTGTTTTCCTTTATTACCTACAGCACGAATAGACTAATGAGCTAAAGCTCAGTAAGTACAAACATACATACAAGTAAATAAGCTGAATAGACCACTCTAGGGTTAGTCAACTTAGGACCAATTATTTTCTTTAGTCCTATACTACTTGTTCTTTCTATTCTATTTCTTTCTTTTCTTTGCTTTACTTCATCTGCTTAGTCTTTCACTTGTGGGCCCGTGGTTGGACGTACCTGGTGCGCGCAGACCAATAGAGGATCAGGGGAGCGACCCACCGATCAACCCTAAGGTCATCTCTGGACTACTGACCTTATAGGTAGTAAGTCATGCCATAAACTACCTCATTATTAACGAGGCAGCGCCACACTTCTGGGGTGGAGGCAGGAAGTTAAGCCATAAACTACCTCATTATTAACGAGGCAGCGCCACACTTCTGGGGTGGAGGCTATCTGGGAACCTCACAACTGGGGAGGCCGGTACGCCAACCTTAACTTTTAAGTCTTATTATCTGACTTATTTTATTCCTCTTTTCTATTTCTGATCTTGCTTACTATTCTCGTGAACATGTTAGTATCATGTCACAAACTGAATAGCTTAAATATATATATATATATAACACAACTTTATGGTAAGTCCATTCGTGAGTAGACAATTAAATGTATGTACTTACCTTATCAATCTCTTCTCTTTTTCTCTCTAGGATCTTTGATCGCCCTCCTTGTAGGTCGATTTTTGGATCCTACAGACAAACTTTGTCTGTTAATTTCATTTCCATTTATAGCTTTTATTTTTTTCATTAAAAAGCTTAAATAGAACCTATTTACAACTTTTTGGGCTTTATTTATCATTTTCCCAATTTTTCCCAACTTTTGCAAAATTACGATTTTGCCCCTATATTTTGGCAAAATTGCAGTTTTACCCCTGACGGAATTTTATTGATCCAGACTGCATTTTTTGCCCTCAGGAACTTTTCTGACTCTTTTCTAATCATTACCGGGTTCGCTTCTATTTTATTTCCACTTTTCACTTTCCCGACCCTCGGGAAGCACTATTCCGACCCTTACGTCGGTTTAGTGATTTTCTATCGTTTCGGAGTCTCAAATGGACGTTTCACAAGTATTTAAAACGTTCATCTAGACTTTCCCGACCTAGGTCTCCGAGGCTCGGATTTTCCGTACCCGACTCGGACCTTTATTTCATTTCCAAAAACGCCCCCCCCCCCCTCGGGGTCGTTTTTTTTTTTTTTTCCGTTTCACTCTCATTTTACATTTTTAGGGGACGGTCTACTATTCACGAACCACCCCTTAGGTTTTCCTTATTCAATTCTCCGTTAGGGACTCGGGTTTCCGACCCGACCCTAAACTTTTATTTTTAATTCCTATTTTAGCCCGAAAGCCGTTTTCGAAATTTTGGCAGCATTTCGGCGTAATTTTAAGGCTTCCGGCGTTAGGTACACCTCGAACCATATGTACCTGCCACGTACTATACCACAAGCCTATTTTATGTAAAAGTTTTCCAAACTTTTACATAAAAGCTCACAAATTCCAATTTCACATTTTTAACCACATTACAAAATTTTTTTTACAATTTTGCCCTTAGTTTTGGTTTCGGTTTTCACCACCAAACCGAACCGAAATTTCTCAAACTTTTCAACCACTTGTTAGGCTATTAAATGCCATTTTTCTAACACTTTTCAAGCCCATTTTCTTGTTCTTTTCAACCAAATTTCTTAGGGTTTTACCCTTGTATAACCCACGGCCATTGAATGCTAAACATGTCAAACATTTTTGTTTCATTCTTTCAATCACATTTTCATCATTTACATCACAAAATGCATGATTTCAATTAACCAAACATCACCTAAAAGCATGAAAATTTTTCTTCCAAACTATTAGGAAACCCACGGCCACTTTGAAATAAATGAACACCAAAATTTTTCCAAGCTTTTCCATAGTGAAATTCATGCTTTATTCTTAACAAAACATAAGTTAAAAGCATGTTAACACATAAATCACACAAATTTCTCATTGCTTACCAATGGTAACCCACGGATTTTCTTTGGAAAACCAACCAAAAATTGGTTTTTCTTTAAACCAATTGCATGGTTTTCTTCCTCCTTACACCCTTAACAAAACCCATCATCAACTTAATGAAAAACACCCAAAATTTTTTCCATCTTAATTCAATATTCACCCCACGGATTTCCTAAAGAAAAACCATGAAAAATTTCAATCCAAGGGAAGTTACCTTGTTCACTTTCTTCCTTTGTCTTCAAGTGATGTTTTGCCACACTTTTTGTATAGAAAACTTGAAGAAATTAATTGATTTTCCTTTGGTCACCCACGGCTCCCATGGAAGAAAAGACTTAGCAAAATTTTGTTATGTTTTGCTTGAAAATTGGCTTCGGCCACTTATCCCCCATGTTTTGCCGACTTAAGCCACCAAAAAGACCAATTAATTTGGCTTCCACCAATGAAAATTAGACACCTTTCACCCTAATACTTTCTCCATTTTTCAAAAATTAAAAAGGCATATTTTTGGCCAAATCTTGGCCTTTGGATCAAAAAGCAAATGAATCATGGCCATTCATCCTACCTAACACCAATTTCTTTCCATTTCTTAAATGGATTTATGATGTCATAATTACTAAAGTGAAAGTTGACTTTGACTTTCACTATTCACATTAATTCGACTACTTTTTGACCGATGCCGGTTCGAGTCGAAATTTTCCTGAAATCTTCCCGGCGTGTTCCTGAGGTCTTCTGTGCAGTCGGATCAACTTAATCTGCTTCCGTTTGATCAAAATCAATCCCGGAAGTTTACCGTCTTTTATTAGCTCCGGTTAGGGTTTCAATGCCGGTTTTGGCACCGTTTCACCCGTTTCAACTTAGTGAATTTTTCCAACACCGAATTCTTACTCGTCAGTATTGTTAGAACATTTTAATATATTCTAAACAATACAAATACATCTATTTCACTCTTTAAATAGTACAAATTATTATATACATATATTTGTACTTTTCTTACTGTGCTCTTACTTTGACTTGCCATATTCTTATCTTTATACTGTTCAGATACCGAAACTACTCCTTTTTGAGCGTTTTGGGCCTGAATTCACTTTCTTACTCATATACTTTATTCTCTACTTATTTTTGGAGATTTTAATTTCCTCCAAAACATTTATTTATTTCTATCAACACTATAATTTGTCTAATTACAACCATAGTGTTTCTTTACATTCTTACTTACAGAACTCATAGAAAACCCTAGATTAAACTAGGTCACACCGCTAAAATTCTCTGGTCGTCACATTCACCCCTCCTTAAAAATTTTCGTCCTCGAAAATCAGAACAGGTTGGGATATTTGGCTCTCATCTCATCTTCTCTTTCCCACGTGGCCTCTTCTACATTATGATTTCTCCATAGAACTTTGACTAGCGGAATGCTTTTATTTCTTAATATCTTCTCTTCTCGAGCAAGTATTTGCACTGGTTGCTCTTCGTAAGAGAGATCCTCTCGAACTTGGATTGGCTCATAATCTAGGACATGTGAAGGGTCCGAGATATACTTTCTTAGCATAGATACATGAAAGACATTATGCACTGAAGATAATTCCAGTGGCAAAGCTATCTTATAGGCTACTTTCCCAACCCGGCTAATAATTGGGAAAGGTCCTATGTATCTTGGGCTCAGCTTTCCTTTCTTTCCAAAACGCATGACACCTTTCATTGGTGCTACTTTTAAGAATACGAAGTCACCCTCGTTAAACTCTAGGAATCTTCGTCTTTTATCTGCGTAGCTTTTCTGACGACTTTGTGCAGTTTTCATTCTCTGCTGAATCTTTTGGACCGCGTCTATCGTTTCTTGGATAAACTCAGTTTTATGGAGTTCTTTCTCCCTGAGTTCATACCAATGAATGGGAGATCTACACTTTCGTGCATATAATGCCTCATAAGGAGCCATCCCGATGGACGCTTGATAGCTGTTATTGTAGGAGAATTCTATCAACGGCAGCTTCTTGTTCCAGGCTCCCTTGAAATCTAAAATACAAGCACGAAGCATATCTTCTAGCGTTTGGATCGTACGCTCAGACTGTCCGTCGGTCTGAGGATGAAATGCAGTGCTGAATCTTAGTTCGGAGCCCATTGTCTCTTGTACACTTTTCCAGAATTTGGATGTGAACCGACTGTCACGATCTGACACTATTGTTGTCGGTATTCCATGTAATCTCACAATGTTGGCAATGTACAGTTCTGCGAATTTCTCTAATGTGTATGTCATCTTTACGGGTATAAAGTGAGCAGATTTGGTCAATCGATCCACCACTACCCATATCATGTCAAATCCTTCACTTGTCTTGGGTAGCCCGACCACGAAATCCATGGTTACGTGCTCCCACTTCCACTCTGGAATCTCTAATGGTTGCAGCTCTCCGGCTGGCCACTGATGCTCTGCTTTGACTCTTTGACATGTTAAGCTGCTGCTGATGTGTTTAACAATGTCATTCTTCATCTTTTTCTACCAAAAGTGCTGCTTTAGATCCTGATACATTTTCGTACTGCCCGGATGCACTGAATATGGAGTGTCATGGGCCTCTGTCAGGATTCTTTTCTTCAAAACTTCTTTATCTGGTACACAGATTCTTCCTTGGAAGAGTAAAGTTCCGTCCTTGGAGAGGTGGAACTCTGACTTGTCATTCTTAGAGGCCTCTTCTTTAAGCCTTTTGAAAGCAGCATCTAGCTCTTGAGCCTCTTTAATCTCCTCAAGAATTGTTGGTTTGAGTTGCATTGCTGCTAATTTTCCTGAAATTATCTCCACTCCCAACAAGGAGATCTCATGTTGAAGTGGCTTGGGCAACTTATCGATGGCTATTTGCTCTGGCATCGTTGATTTACGACTCAACGCGTCTGCCACTCTGTTTGCCTTACCGGGGTGATATAAGATCTCACAATCGTAATCTTTTACCAACTCCAGCCATCTTCTTTGTCTCATGTTAAGCTCTTTCTGAGTAAAGAAATACTTTAAGCTCTGGTGGTCGGTGAAAATTCTACACCGAACTCCATATAGGTAATGTCGCCATATCTTCAAAGCAAATACGACGGCTGCTAACTCCAAATCATGAGTCGGATAGTTCTTTTCATGCTCTTTGAGTTGTCTTGATGCATAGGCTATTACTTTTCCATCCTGCATCAGCACAGCTCCTAGACCTGTCCTGGAGGCATCGCTATAAATGTCGAAGTCTCCTTCATCCTTTGGAATTGTGAGAATTGGAGCACTGGTCAACCGATTCTTCAATTCTTGAAAGCTTTCTTCACACTTCCTTGTCCACTCGAACTTCTTCTCTTTGCGTGTGAGAGCAGTGAGAGGGGCAGCTAATCTGGCAAATCCCTCTACAAATCTCCGATAATAGCCCGCTAATCCGAGAAAACTCCGGATCTCGGTCACATTCTTTGGAGGAGACCACTTGCTTACCGCTTCGATCTTTGTTGGGTCTACTGAAATTCCATCTTTGGAAACGACATGTCCTAAAAAGTGGACCTTACCTAGCCAAAATTCACATTTGGAGAACTTTGCATATAGCCGATGCTCCTTCAGAGTGCGTAACACAATCCGAAGATGCTTCTCATGCTCCTTCCAATCTTTCGAGTATATAAGGTTGTCATCGATAAACACAATGACAAACTGGTCTAAAAATTCCTTGAATACTCGATTCATCAGATCCATAAAAGCGGCTGGTGCATTCGTTAATCCAAAAGGCATAACGAGAAATTCGTAGTGCCCATACCGTGTTCGGAACGCGGTCTTTGGAATGTCTCTTTCTTTAATTTTTAACTGATGATAGCCGGATCGAAGATCAATCTTCGAGAAGACGGTGGCTCCTTTTAGCTGATCGAATAAATCATCGATCCTTGGTAGAGGATATTTATTCTTGATCGTGACTTTGTTGAGCTCACGATAATCTATGCACCTTCGAAGTGTTCCATCCTTTTTCTTCACGAAGAGAACTGGAGCTCCCCACGGCGAATAACTAGGCCGTATAAAACCTTTCTCTAACAACTCCTTCAGCTGAGTTTGTAATTCTTTAAGCTCGGCCGGTGCCATTCTGTAAGGGGCCTTTGAAATCGGAGACGTTCCTGGCAGCAACTCGATTTCGAAAGTAATCTCTCGATCAGGAGGAAGTCCTGGTAATTCTTCTGGAAATACCTCCATGAACTTGTTGATCACTGGTACCTCATTCGGTTGTAGTTCTACCTTCTTGGTGGTGTCCTTGACATAAGCTAGATATCCAGTACAGCCACTAGATATCAGCTTTCTTGCCCGCAGGGAACTGATCAGCATTTTCGACTGCTTCTGAGAATGTCCTTGATACTCAAACTGGTCTTTTTCTCCAGACTGAAACACTACTTTTCGTCGTCGACAGTCAATGGTCGCTTGATATTTTGCAAGGAAATCCATTCCAAGGATAACATCATAATCGACTAACTCTAAGACGACTAAGTCGACGTATAACTCCCTATCAGCAACAATTACTGGCACGTGACGTAACCAGTAATCAGATAATAATACCTCACCAGACGGTAAGGTGGTTTTAAACACTTGGCCAATTTTATCCTTGGCATGACTAACTCTTTCTACAAAGCTATGTGAGGCAAATGAATGCGATGCACCGGAGTCAAATAAAATAAGTGCAGGGCTTTGGGCGACAAGAAGCTGACCTGTCACCACATTCGAGGTGCCTGCCTCTACATCTTCCCTGGTGTAGGCTAATAGATGTGCCTCGGTCTTTGGTATATTCTCCTGGCCTCCAGGTTGAGTATGCGATCCTTGTATAGCATGGACCTGGCTCATCTGTCGGGACTGGAAGGATCCCGGCTGGTTCTGTGGGTTGGATGGGCAGACTCTAGCATAATGACCTTCTCTACCACAAACATAGCATGCGGTATTCCCCAGCTTGCACTCGCCCTTGTGCATTCTTCCACATTTTGGGCATGGCTGTCGGTTCTGTACTCCTTCTAGGCCTTGCCTTTGCTGAGTATTGCGAGTGTTTTGGCCCCAATTTTCATTTGGGTTTCCCTTTCGCTTATTAGTATTTTGCTGGTTCTGGTTATTTTTCTGACCAGGCTTCATTCCTTGACCAGATTTATTACTTTGGCTAGCTTGGTTGTTCTTCTGAGTCTGCTTCACGAGATCTCTTTCTTTCTTCTTCTCCTCGCAGACTTTTGTTCTTTCTTCCTTAACTCGGTTCAGACGATTCTCGGCCCTCATAGCTCTGCTTACACAGTCTGCTACAGTGGTTGGCAGGGTCTCGCCACTTTCCACATTTAGGGCTATATCTTGTCGGAACATATTGATCATCCTCCGTACCCGCTCTTCTTCTGTGGGTACCAAATGTGGACACAGTCGAGCTAATCTGTCGAATTTACGACAGGCTTCGGTCACTGTCATCTCGCCTTGCCTCAGCTCATCGAACTATCTTTGTTGAGCTCGTAGGGTGTCAAGGTTGAAATACTTCCTGTTAAATTCTCCTAGGAAGTCATTCCAGGTCATCCTTCTAACGTCCCTTCGCATCTTTACTGTCTCCCACCAATAACGAGCATCCTTCGTTAATATGCAGGAGGCGCAAAGGACCTTCTCTTGGTCTGTTAGGTCCATAAACTCAAACATAGTCTGCAATGACGCTAACCATTCTTCAACCTCTAAGGGTTCTATAGATCCCTCAAACTCTTTTGGCTTCATCTTTCGGAACCGTTCATACAATGATCCCTGGTTGGCTCCAGCTCGGGCACCTATTGCTACTTCAGGTACCATTCGGACTGGTGGTACTACTGGTTCAGGAGCTGGTTGTGGCTCTGGTACTGGTGCTTGAGGTGGAGGGAAATTCGCTTGGGCCCCATTCCTCTGTTCCAGTAGCTCTTGCAGTCTCTGGTTCTGTGTTTCTTGTGCCTCTAGCCGAGCTTGTATGTTGGCTAGGACAGCAGCTAAATCGGCTTCTTGAGCTTGTGCAGCTCGTGTACGAACCATGTTGCTGTGTCTGACCTATAACAATAGCGACATGGTTTAGTTCTAAATTAGATATTGATTATCTAAAATTAACTTACTTGGACTGAGCAGGAGCAGATGCTGAGATGTCATGGAAGGTTGATAGTAGAACCGCTCGCTCTGATACCAACTCTTGTGGGCGACCCCTCTAGCTTAGGTCGTCCACCTTATCTTGCTTGCTTTCTTTATTCTTTGCTTAGTCTTACTTAGCTTGCTTGTCTCTATAACTTTCTTCTCCTTAGGGTTTAAAAGATTTGTTCTTGAAAAACTAGGAATATTTTTTTTTTCTTTCTTTTTAAACTGGACTGGATGAAACTACTGATTCTTGAAAATTATGTATACATAAATATATACGTACTACTTAATACTTTTTGTTTTTCCAAAATATATTTTTGGAGTCTTGTTACTTTAAAGTACGTAAAAATAGAAACATACTTTTAAGCTTGTTTCACTACTCTACATACTACACTCTTGTCTTGTCTTTATACATATATCTCACTATTACACTTTCTTTCTTTTACACCTTGAGTACAGCGGAATTCTGCGAAACGGAACCATAACCCGTCCATGACATCGCTGGGATCTGCCTGCCAGTCCGCTACTCTTGCTTCATACTGCTGGTTGTTTTCCTTTATTACCTACAGCACGAATAGACTAATGAGCTAAAGCTCAGTAAGTACAAACATACATACAAGTAAATAAGCTGAATAGACCACTCTAGGGTTAGTCAACTTAGGACCAATTATTTTCTTTAGTCCTATACTACTTGTTCTTTCTATTCTATTTCTTTCTTTTCTTTGCTTTACTTCATCTGCTTAGTCTTTCACTTGTGGGCCCGTGGTTGGACGTACCTGGTGCGCGCAGACCAATAGAGGATCAGGGGAGCGACCCACCGATCAACCCTAAGGTCATCTTCGGACTACTGACCTTATAGGTAGTAAGTCATGCCATAAACTACCTCATTATTAACGAGGCAGCGCCACACTTCTGGGGTGGAGGCAGGAAGTTAAGCCATAAACTACCTCATTATTAACGAGGCAGCGCCACACTTCTGGGGTGGAGGCTATCTGGGAACCTCACAACTGGGGAGGCCGGTATGCCAACCTTAACTTTTAAGTCTTATTATCTGACTTATTTTATTCCTCTTTTCTATTTCTGATCTTGCTTACTATTCTCGTGAACATGTTAGTATCATGTCACAAACTGAATAGCTTAAATATATATATATATAACACAACTTTATGGTAAGTCCATTCGTGAGTAGACAATTAAATGTATGTACTTACCTTATCAATCTCTTTTCTTTTTCTCTCTAGGATCTTTGATCGCCCTCCTTGTAGGTCGATTTTTGGATCCTACAGACAAACTTTGTCTGTTAATTTCATTTCCATTTATAGCTTTTATTTTTTTCATTAAAAAGCTTAAATAGAACCTATTTACAACTTTTTGGGCTTTATTTATCATTTTCCCAATTTTTCCCAACTTTTGCAAAATTACGATTTTGCCCCTATATTTTGGCAAAATTGCAGTTTTACCCCTGACGGAATTTTATTGATCCAGACTGCATTTTTTGCCCTCAGGAACTTTTCTGACTCTTTTCTAATCATTACCGGGTTCGCTTCTATTTTATTTCCACTTTTCACTTTCCCGACCCTCGGGAAGCACTATTCCGACCCTTACGTCGGTTTAGTGATTTTCTATCGTTTCGGAGTCTCAAATGGACGTTTCACAAGTATTTAAAACGTTCATCTAGACTTTCCCGACCTAGGTCTCCGAGGCTCGGATTTTCCGTACCCGACTCGGACCTTTATTTCATTTCCAAAAACGCCCCCCCCCCCTCGGGGTCGTTTTTTTTTTTTTTCCGTTTCACTCTCATTTTACATTTTTAGGGGACGGTCTACTATTCACGAACCACCCCTTAGGTTTTCCTTATTCAATTCTCCGTTAGGGACTCGGGTTTCCGACCCGACCCTAAACTTTTATTTTTAATTCCTATTTTAGCCCGAAAGCCGTTTTCGAAATTTTGGCAGCATTTCGGCGTAATTTTAAGGCTTCCGACGTTAGGTACACCTCGAACCATATGTACCTGCCACGTACTATACCACAAGCCTATTTTATGTAAAAGTTTTCCAAACTTTTACATAAAAGCTCACAAATTCCAATTTCACATTTTTAACCACATTACAAAATTTTTTTTACAATTTTGCCCTTAGTTTTGGTTTCGGTTTTCACCACCAAACCGAACCGAAATTTCTCAAACTTTTCAACCACTTGTTAGGCTATTAAATGCCATTTTTCTAACACTTTTCAAGCCCATTTTCTTGTTCTTTTCAACCAAATTTCTTAGGGTTTTACCCTTGTATAACCCACGGCCATTGAATGCTAAACATGTCAAACATTTTTGTTTCATTCTTTCAATCACATTTTCATCATTTACATCACAAAATGCATGATTTCAATTAACCAAACATCACCTAAAAGCATGAAAATTTTTCTTCCAAACTATTAGGAAACCCACGGCCACTTTGAAATAAATGAACACCAAAATTTTTCCAAGCTTTTCCATAGTGAAATTCATGCTTTATTCTTAACAAAACATAAGTTAAAAGCATGTTAACACATAAATCACACAAATTTCTCATTGCTTACCAATGGTAACCCACGGATTTTCCTTTGGAAAACCAACCAAAAATTGGTTTTTCTTTAAACCAATTGCATGGTTTTCTTCCTCCTTACACCCTTAACAAAACCCATCATCAACTTAATGAAAAACACCCAAAATTTTTTCCATCTTAATTCACTATTCACCCCACGGATTTCCTAAAGAAAAACCATGAAAAATTTCAATCCAAGGGAAGTTACCTTGTTCACTTTCTTCCTTTGTCTTCAAGTGATTTTTTGCCACACTTTTTGTATAGAAAACTTGAAGAAATTAATTGATTTTCCTTTGGTCACCCACGGCTCCCATGGAAGAAAAGACTTAGCAAAATTTTGTTATGTTTTGCTTGAAAATTGGCTTCGGCCACTTATCCCCCATGTTTTGCCGACTTAAGCCACCAAAAAGACCAATTAATTTGGCTTCCACCAATGAAAATTAGACACCTTTCACCCTAATACTTTCTCCATTTTTCAAAAATTAAAAAGGCATATTTTTGGCCAAATCTTGGCCTTTGGATCAAAAAGCAAATGAATCATGGCCATTCATCCTACCTAACACCAATTTCTTTTCATTTCTTAAATGGATTTATGATGTCATAATTACTAAAGTGAAAGTTGACTTTGACTTTCACTATTCACATTAATTCGACTACTTTTTGACCGATGCCGGTTCGAGTCGAAATTTTCCTGAAATCTTCCCGGCGTGTTCCTGAGGTCTCCTGTGCAGTCGGATCAACTTAATCTGCTTCCGTTTGATCAAAATCAATCCCGGAAGTTTACCGTCTTTTATTGGCTCCGGTTAGGGTTTCAATGCCAGTTTTGGCACCGTTTCACCCGTTTCAACTTAGTGAATTTTTCCAACACCGAATTCTTACTCGTCAGTATTGTTAGAACATTTTAATATATTCTAAACAATACAAATACATCTATTTCACTCTTTAAATAGTACAAATTATTATATACATATATTTGTACTTTTCTTACTGTGCTCTTACTTTGACTTGCCATATTCTTATCTTTATACTGTTCAGATACCGAAACTACTCCTTTTTGAGCGTTTTGGGCCTGAATTCACTTTCTTACTCATATACTTTATTCTCTACTTATTTTTGGCGATTTTAATTTCCTCCAAAACATTTATTTATTTCTATCAACACTATAATTTGTCTAATTACAACCATAGTGTTTCTTTACATTCTTACTTACAGAACTCATAGAAAACCCTAGATTAAACTAGGTCACACCGCTAAAATTCTCTGGTCGTCACAGCTTTCCAGTTGAATGAATTAAATAGGAATAGTAACGTTTAATTACTATTTATGCAGTGAAAGGGGGCAACCGACAGTGAAATCGGTCCACCCTATTATGTGAGTATGCATTGAGACACGCAATATCAAGAAACCGGTCTAGACGACCATTTCATGATACAGAACTGATGAGCTAGTCATTAGTACGCTCAGACTGGTCATCTGAGCGCAGCAGTGATAATTGCCCTAATAGATGTACAGTATGGAGAAAAGTGGTCTAGATGACCTCTTCTCGCCCAGAGACTGACAAAATCGGAGTCAGAACGCTCAGATTAGTCAGTCAAATAGTGAATAGTGATTAGTGAACAGTGTGATACTGTGGGCGACCCCTCTAGCTTAGGTCATCCACCTTATCTTGCTTACTTTCTTTATTCTTTGCTTAGTCTTACTTAGCTTGCTTGTCTTTATAACTTTCCTCTCCTTGGGGTTCAAAAGATTTGTTCTTGAAAAACTAGGAATATATATTTTTTTTTTAACTGGAGGAAACTACTAATTCTTGAAAATTGTGTATACATAAATATATACGTACTTCTTAATACTTTTTCCCAAAATATATTTTGGAGTCTTGTTACTTTAAAGTACGTAAAAATAGAAACATACTTTTAAGCTTGTTTCACTACTTTACATACTACACTCTTGTCTTGTCTTTATACATATATCTCACTATTACACTTTCTTTCTTTTACACCTTGAGTACAGCGGAATTCTGTGAAACGGAACCATAACCCGTCCATGACATCGCTGGGATCTGCCTGCCAGTCCGTTACTCTTGCTTCATACTGCTGGTTGTTTTCCTTTATTACCTACATCACGAATAGGCTAATGAGCTAAAGCTCAGTAAGTACAAACATACATACGAGTAAATAAGCTGAATACACCATTCTAGGGTTAGTCAACTTAGGACCAATTATTTTCTTTAGTCCTATACTACTTGTTCTTTCTATTCTATTTCTTTCTTTTCTTTGCATTACTTTATCTGCTTAATCTTTCACTTGTGGGCCCGTGGTTGGACGTACCTAGTGCGCGCAGACCAATAGAGGATCAGGGGAGTGACCCACCGATCAACCCTAAGGTCATCTCTGGACTACTTACCTTATAGGTAGTAAGTCATGCCATGAACTACCTCATTATTAACGAGGCAACGCCACACAACTGGGGTGGAGGTAGGAAGTTAAGCCATAAACTACCTCATTATTAACGAGGCAGCGCTACACAACTGGGGTGGAGGTTATCTGGGAACCTCACAACTGAGGAGGCCGGTACGCCAACCTTAACTTTTAAGTCTTATTATTTGACTTAACTTATTCTTCTTTTCTTTTTCTAATCTTGCTTACTATTCTCGTGAACATGTTAGTATCATGTCCCAACCTGAATAGCTTAAATGTGTATATATATATAACACAACTCTAGGGTAAGTCCATTCGTGAGTAGACAATTAAATGTCTGTACTTACCTTATCAATCTCTTCTCTTTTTCTCTCTAGGATCTTTGAACGCCCTCCTTGTAGGTCGATTTTTGGATCCTACAGACAAACTTTGTCTGTTAATTTCATTTCCATTTATAGCTTTTATTTTTCATTAAAAAGCTTAAATAGAACCTATTTACAACTTTTTGGGCTTTATTTATCATTTCCCCAATTTTCTCCAACTTTTACAAAATTACGATTTTGCCCCTATATTTTGGCAAAATTGCAGTTTTGCCCCTGACGGAATTTTATTGATCCAGACTGCATTTTTGGCCCTCAGGAACTTTTCTGACTCTTTTCTAATCATTACCGGGTTCGCTTCTATTTTATTTCCACTTTCCACTTTCCACTTTCCCGACCCTCGGGAGCACTATTCCGACCCTTACGTCGGTTTAGTGATTTTCTATCGTTTCGGAGCCTCAAATGGACGTTTCACTAGTATTTAAAACGTTCATCTAGACATTCCCGACCTAGGTCTCCGAGGCTCGGATTTTCCGCACCCGACTCGGACCTTTATTTCATTTCCAAAAACGCCCCCCCTCGGGGTCGGTTTTTCCGTTTCACTCGCATTTTACATTTTCAAGGGGACGGGTTACTATTCATGAACCACCCCTTAGGTTTTCCTTATTCAATTTTTCGTTAGGGACTCGGGTTTCCAACCCGACCCTAAACTTTTTATTTTTAATTCCTATTTTACCCCGAAAGTCGTTTTCGAAATTTCGGCAGCATTTCGGCGTAATTTTAAGGCTACCGGCGTTAGGTACGCCTCGAACCATATGTACCTGCCACGTACTATACCACAAGCCTATTTTATGTAAAAGTTTTCCAAACTTTTACATAAAAGCTCACAAATTCCAATTTCACATTTTTAACCACATTACAAAATTTTTTCACAATTTTGCCCTTAGTTTTGGTTTCGGTTTTCACCACCAAACCGAACCAAAATTTCTCAAACTTTTCAACCACTTTTTAGGCTATTCAATGCCGTTTTTCTAACACTTTTTCAAGCCCATTTCCTTGTACTTTTCAACCAAATTCTTAGGGTTTTTTTAAAACTTAAAACCCACGGCCACATTAATGAAAAACATGCCAAATTTTCTTTTCATTCTTTCTATCAAAATTTCATCATTCACATCATAAAATGCATGATTTCAATTAACCAAACATCACCTAAAAGCATGAAAATTTTTCTTCCAAATCATTAGGAAGCCCACGGCCTCATTAAGCAATGCACACCAAAATTTTTTTTCAAGCTTTTCCATAATGAAATTCATGCTTTATTCTTAACAAAATTCAACTAGGAAGCATGTTAACACATAAACCACACAATTTTCTCATTGATTACCCATGGTAACCCACGGATTTTTCCTTGAAAAACCAACAAAATTTTGGTTTTTCTTTAAACAAATTACATGGTTTTCTTCCTTATTTCATCCTTAACAAAACCCAACATCAATTTCCATGAAAAACAACCAAAATTTTTCCATCTTCCTATCACTATTTACCCACGGATTTTATGAAGAAAAACCATGAAAAATTAAGTGAAAAAGGGAGTTACCTTGGTCTAATGCTTCCTTTGTCTTCTAGGAACACTTTGACACTCTTTTTTTGTGAAGAAAAGTTGAAGAAAATCTTAGTTCTCCTTGGGTGGCTCACGTAGACACCATGGAAATGCCTTAGCAAATTTTTCTCTTAGTTTTTTGCTTGAAATTTGGTCTCGGCCATTATGTCTCAAAGTTGCCGACTTATGCAACAAGAAAGGCCAATTAATTTGGCTATCCACCAATGAAAATTAGGCACCTTTCACCCTAATACTTTCTCCCTTTTTCAAAAATTAAAAAGGTATATTTTTGGCCAAATCTTGGCCTTTAGATCAAAAGCTAAATGAATCATGGCCTTTCATTCCACCAACCACCATATTTCCTTTATTTATAATTCTTGATTTATGATGTCATAATTGCAAAAGTGAAAGTTGACTTTGACTTTCACTATTTACATTAATTCGACTACTTTTTGACCGATGCCGGTTCGAGCCGAAATTTTCCTGAAATCGTCCCGGCGTGTTCCTGAGGTCTCCTGTGCAGTCGGATCAATTTAATCTGCTTCCGTTTGATCAAAATCAATCCCGGAAGTTTACCGTCTTTTATTGGCTCGGTTAGGGTTTTCAATGCCGGTTTTGGCACCGTTTCACCCGTTTCAACTCAGTGAATTTTTTCAACACTGAATTCTTACTCGTCAGTATTGTTAGAACATTTTAATATATTCTAAACAATATTAATACATCTATTTCACTCTTTAAATAGTACAAATTATTATATACATATATTTGTACTTTTTTTTACTGTGCTCTTACTTTGACTTGCCATATTCTTATCTTTATACTGTTCAGATACCGAAACTACTCCTTTTTGAGCGTTTTGGGCCTGAATTCACTTTCTTACTCAGATACTTTATTCTCTACTTATTTTTGGAGATTTTAATTCCTCCAAAACATTTATTTATTTCTATCAACACTATAATTTGTCTAATTACAATCATAGTGTTTCTTTACATTCTTACTTACAGAACTCATAGAAAACCCTAGATTAAACTAGGTCACACCGCTAAAATTCTCTGGTCGTCACAGATACGCAGTGTCAGGTTAGTGGCCAAGACGGCCTTAATCTGACATAAAACTGATATATTAATAGTCAGCAAGCTCAATCTGGTCAATTGAGCACAAAATGTAGATTTTGTTTAAAAGATACGCAATATCGGGATGAGGGTCAAGACGACCTTTTCTCACCCCGAAACTGATATATTTAGACTCAGGACGCCTAAATTAGTCAATCGGGCACCTGACACGTTTTTCGAGACAGGATCATACAGATCCCGAAAACTGGTCTAGAAGACCTCAGATGGATGTAAAACTGATAAATTTGAAATCAGCACGTCCAAATTAGTCAAGAGAGACTGTGTTTGAAATTTCACGCGAAAACGCCTCGTTATGCGTGCATAGTGTCAACACAGTATAGGCCTAACCACAGTATCAAGAAATTGGTCAAGATGACCTTTTCTTGATATAAAACTGATATATTTGGAATCAGAATGCTCAAATTAGTCATTTGAGCACAAAAAGTAATTTTTGACCGGGAACCATGCAATATCGGGAAACTGGTCGAGACGACCTCAGATGAAGATAAAACTGATATATTTGGGTTCAGCACGCCCAAATTAGTCAGTATAGCCTATCTTAAAATTTTTCAAAAAATTAGTATAAAAGGACGAAATTTTTGGGACTATTGAAAAATAGCCCCCATAATTTTTTCAAATCCCATTTCCTCCCCCAACACCACACGAGGATGAACAGTAACCATCAGTCGAATCCGACCTCTATTTTCGACACCGCCGGCACCATTGGAAAGCTCTCGACGAGCTGATTCCAACGGTGGGCCGAGTCGACCGAACCGACGCCGGTGGCCGAATTTTTCAAACCGCCGTATCTCCGCCGTCCGACGTCCAAATGCCACGATTCCGGTCCCAATGGATTCGTGGTGATGAGTAGAACAAAACCCAGGCTTCATTTCACGTCAACAGCCGTCGGATCGCGCCGCCCAAGGTTCACCATCGTCGCCGTCGAATCTCGCTATTCCGGCGAAGTTGAGTTGCAAGGTCGGTATCAAAATGCTCAGAACAACACGTAGATCAAAAGCCCCAAATCAATTTTGGGCAACAACGCCGGAAAATGAAGATCCAACACCGTCGCCGTCGCTGACTTTTTGAGGGCCGATTTCCGGTGATAGGAGCCTCGATTGGTGAAATTGACACCACCAATGGGTTCCTCTCGTCGAGCTCTTCAAGATGGTGGTCGCCACTCCCATCGCCGCTGTGGTCAACGCCGGTCAACGGCGACCCGGAGACCGAAAATTAAAGAATGGCCCGTTGGCCTATTTTCGACGTTCCGGACACATCCGCGGCATCGGAATTGCAAACCGAAGTTTCAAAAGTGAAGAACGACGATTCAAAGATTGTGCGGTCGAGACCGAACGGTTCGTCCGACCACCGACGGGAACGATTTTGGTAGTGGTTTTGATCCCTTGATTCCTCAATTTATTATTAGAAATAATTATGTATGAATTATGGTTTACTGACTTGAGGAATTGTAAGAAAAAGGGATGAAATGTCGAAAAAGAGAATGTGAGGAAATGTGAATATTTTTACGTAAAAAGCGGAGCTTTTACGTAAAAATTAGGCCTCTGGTTTAGTACGTGGCAGGTTAGAATAGGTTAGATGGTTTTGAGGCGTTTCCAAAACGCCGGAAACCCAAAAATTAAGTGGAAATGCTGCCGAAATTTCTAAAACGGCACAAAGGGGTATTTTAGGAAACGAGGGGTGAAAATGTGATCAGGATGGAAACCCGAGCTCCCTCGATGACCTAGGTCCGGGAAAGAAGGACGGACGTTTACAGGATTAGTGAACCGCCCAATTAGAAATCTCGAAATGTAAGAAAACGACCCCTAGATCAAAATAGTGCCACCCGAGGGATGGGTGTGATCTAAGTATAAAATTTGGGGCGATTACATCGGTAATGGTAACCCGACAGGCTAAATGGTCATACGGGAGGTATTCAGTCAGTTGACTGGTCGGTTAGCCAGTCAAGGACCAAGTTGGAATGGGATAGTGAGAGACAGTGATTAATTTGTCAAGTAGACAAATTAATCAAGCATGATTAAAAATTAGATATCAAATTTCCCAAAGTAGAGCAGTTGGGTACCGATAGGCATCGGTACCACACAACGATAAGTTTATTAGTTCCTAACGATAGAGTGACCTAAGAGCGATGTTAATTAATTTATTGGGTAAATAAATTAATTAACAATGATTAGAAAATCAAATTCTTAAGAAGAGGGCAATTAGTACCGATAAGGATCGGTACCACATAACGAGAATTTTTATTAGTCACTAATGACCACGGTGACCTAAGAGTGAATGCTAATGTAATGTATTATGATTACAGGGAGGTACCTGTATTGTGACGAAGGCGAGAGTAGAAACTGTCTGATGACAGGTAAGTACAACTCCGCCTACAGCATGGATAAAATGAATTTAAAATGATGTTTTTCCAGTATTTTAAGTATGTATCTTGCACACGATGCTGCACAGCATACATAAGAGCATATAGTTTCACAATCGAGTAGATTGATGAAAGAACAAGATAGAAGCCATAGATCCCTACCGCGTAGGATTGGGGACAGCTTAGAGAAGCATATGGCTAGAACAGTTAAACAAGATGGAAATAAATAGGTGTGTCGTACCGGCTCCTTCAGTCGAAGGGGTTTCCAGTTAAAGAAAGTTAAGGCCAAAAGTTGAGCATCAGTTGATGGCTCTTCGGCATTAGTTGACCTCGGGCATTACCGTTGGTCTGCGCGCACACGGTACTGACACATGGGCCCTAAGTAGACAAGAAAAGAAAAGAGAAGTTTGAAGCATAAATGAACATAACCGGATCATGCATTAATTATAGTTCGCTATGCTTTCTTTTTCAGTAGAGTGCATACAGTACACGATGCTTCTGTCATGCATAAAGTATGTGAAGTTTTATATTCAGTGTTATGACATGTTATGTGATGACATGATATGTGAGCTGATATGTGATATGCTTATATAGTATGTGATTTATTAAGTGATATGTGTCATGCTTATGATTTTACGTATGTGCTATGTTTTAAACATGTTTTGCGGTTAACATGTTGTACTTACTAGGCGTAAAGCTCACGGAGTGTGTTCATGCTGTAGGTAAGCATCCTATAGCGTAAACATCAAGGGACGATGATGGTGGCGGAGGTGGATGTGAGGATGAGGTTATGGATACACCGCAAGTATTCTTCCGCACAGTATGAGTAAATAATATTTTGAATGGTGACAGTTAATGTGATGATCAGGAAATATGCAGTATCAAGAAATTGGTTAAAATGACATTTTCTTGATATGAAACTGATATATTTAGACTCAGGATGCCCAAATTAGTCAATCAGGCACCTGACACGTTTTTCGAGACGGGATCACACAGATCCTGAAAACTGATCGACATGACCTCGAATGAAGTTGAAACTGATAAATTTGGATTCAGCACGTCCAAATTAGTCAGTATAGCCTATTTGTATGCTCAAATTAGCTAATTGAGCACAAAGGTAATTTTTGATCGAGAATTCACAGTATCGGAAACTGGTCAAGATGACCTCAGATGAAAATAAAACTGATATATTTGGATTCAGGACGCCCAAATTAGTCAGGATAGCCCATGTTGAAATTTTGGGCGAAGAAGTATATAAAGGGCGAAAAATCAGAAATTTAAGAAATAAGCCCATAACTTTCTCTTATTTTCTCTTTCCTCCCCTTACCTGAAAATGAACAGTAACCGACCATCGAAAACGGTGTCCGTTTTCGACACCGCCGGTGTCATCGGAAAGCTCTCACCGAGCTGAGTCCAACGGTGGGTCGACTCGACGGAACAGCCGCCGCACGCCGCCGCACGCGCCGCTCAAATGCCGCCGGAGCCGAGAAATTCGATCGTCGATATCTCCTCCGTCCGGCCACCGTTTGCCACGAAACCGGTCCCAAAAGTTTCGTGGTGAAGAGAGGAGCAAAACCCATGCCATCGATCGTCTCAACACCGGCGGAATCGCGCCGTCCAAGCTTCAAAAAAGTCGGTGAAATGCCGCCGTGGAGCCGCCGTCGAAACGCCCGATTCCGGCCGAGTTGAAGTGCTCCGTTGGTGCAGAAATGACCGTAGGGCTGAGGGGAGCAAAAGCCCTCAACCAATTTTGGGAAAAAGGTCCGGCACGGCGGAGTTCCACCGTCGCCGCCGTGACCGTGGTTTTCGAGGGAATTTTCCGACGATAGGGGCCTCCAAACATGAAATTGAGGTCACCAATAGATTCCTCTCGTCGAGTTCTTCAAGATGGGCTACTCATTTGCCACCGTTGCCGCCGTCAACCGCCGGTCAACGGCGACCGGAGACCAAAAATTTAAGAATGGCCCGTTGGCCTATTTTCGATGTTCCGGACACATCTGCGACGTCAGAATTGCAAGACGGAGTCTCAAAGGCAAAGAACGAAGAATTAAAGTTTATCCGCGCGAAACCGAACAGTTCGTTCGATCGCCAGTGGAACGATTCCGGTAGTGACTTCGGTCCCTCCATTCCTGAAATTAATGTTTTTGGAATGAGTATATATGAATTATGTATTCTGGAATGTGAAATTGTAAGAAAATTGGACTATGTGTATGAAAAATAGTCAAATGAGAAAAAGTGAAAAATGTAAAGATTTTTACGTAAAAAGTTGAGTTTTTACGTAAAAATATAGGCTTTGGTATAGTACGTGGTAGAATAGAACGAGGTTAGATGGTTTCGAAGCGTTTCCTAAACGCCGGGAATCCAAAAATTAAGCGGAAATGCTGCCGAAATTTTTGAAAACGGCACAAAAGAGTATTTTAAGAACCGAAGGGTAAAAACGTGGTCGGGATGGAAACCCAAGCCCTTTCGGTAACCTAGACCCGAGAAAGAGCATTAACGCTCGAGAGTCAGAATAGTACCACCCGAGGGTCGGTAAATATTAAACCAAGAAATTATGGTAAATAAGGGCCAAAGCTAAGTTGCGAATCAAAGAAAAGTAAGGTTATAATGAGAAAAATCCCATTAGGGGCAAAATGGTAATTTTGCCAAAAGTTCAGGGTAAAATAGTAATTTTACTAAAAGTTAGCAGAAAAGTTATAAATTGGATATTAGATCCTTAAATTTATGATCGAGAAATGAAACGTAGAATTTTTACGTTTTATTAAGTTTTATACATGAAAGAAGCATAGAAAATAACCGTTATTATTTCGGTTATAGGGATCCGCGCCAGACAATATGAAGAGACGTCTGCGGACCAAGGAAGCGAGAAAAGAGATGCTAGCAAGTATTTGTAAGTTCAAACATTTAATTGACTGCAACATAAATGAACTGGTCATGTTATGTGCTATGTGTTCTATGTAGTAAGTTCAAACATTTAATTGACTGCAACATAAATAGACCGGTCATGTTATGTGTTATGTGTTCTATGTAGTAAGTTCGCATATTTAATTGACTGTAATATGAATAGACTATTATATCTAAGTATGATATGTGGTAAGTACGGACATTTAATTGTCTACTCACGAATGGACTTACCATAAAGTTGTGTTATATATATATACACATTTAAGCTATTCAGTTGTGACATGATACTAACATGTTCACGAGAATAGTAAGCAAGATTAGAAAAAGAAAAGAGAAATAAGTTAAGTCAATTAATAAGACTTAAAAGTTAAGGTTGGCGTACCGGCCTCCCCAGTTGTGAGGTTCCCAGATAGCCTCCACCCCAGAAGTGTGGCGCTGCCTCGTTAATAATGAGGTAGTTTATGGCTTAACTTCCTGCCTCCACCCCAGAAGTGTGGCGCTGCCTCGTTAATAATGAGGTAGTTTATGGCATGACTTACTACCTATAAGGTCAGTAGTCCAGAGATGACCTTAGGGTTGATCGGTGGGTCGCTCCCCTGATCCTCTATTGGTCTGCGCGCACTAGGTACGTCCAACCACGTGCCCACAAGTGAAAGATTAAGCAGATAAAGTAAAGAAAAGAAAAGAAAGTAATACTTAGCAAGGAAAAGCTAAGAACAGAAAGTAAAGCTTAGCAAAGTAAAGCTAAGAAAAGCAAAGAAAAGAAAAGAAAGTAAAGCTAAGAAGAGAAAAGAAAAGAAGAGAAAGTAAAGCTTAGTAAGGAAAAGCTAAGAAAAGCTAGAAGAAGAAAGAATGAAAGTAAACAAGCATAATGCGACTAACATGTGTGCATATGCTATGTTATGCATAAATTGATATGCATAAGTCAGTTATACAATTTTAAGTGTATCTGTGATGTTTAAGCATACATTAAGTATGTTGTGTTTAAGTTGATATGTGTATATAATATTTTGTATAATGTTGAGTATGTTATGCTTAAGATGTTAAGCATACATCCTGTGTGTTATGTTTAAATTATGTTATGCTAAAAGAACGTTGAGATTGTTCTCTCAATGTTAGAATATGTTATATATGAAGTTGAAAGTAAAGTATAAGGTATGTTCATTTTCTGATGCCACAGTTGGTATCAGACATGTTCTGTCCAAAAGGTATGAGTTAGTATTTTGTCATGAATGTATGTTTGAACTTATTGAGCCTGTCGCTCACAAGTTTGTTTATGTTGCAGGTAAGCATCCTGCACGAAGATAAGACAAGTGATGGATGACGGATGAAATCTGCATGTGCCCAGGGACTGGGTGAGGGTTATGGTACTACTATGAGTCTTCCGCTGAGCTGTTTAAAAGAGTATTAAAATGATGATTTATAATGTAAATGAAGTTAAGGCAATGTAAAATATTTATTATAGTAAATGTTTTACGACGGTACAGGTTCCAAGTAAAGTTTAAGAAAAGAAAAAAAAAATTTATTCCATATTTTTATGTTCAAATGGGAAGTAGAGTAAGCATGTTAAAGAAAGTATGTTAAAAGTAAGATACCAGCTATTACAGATGGTATCAGAATAAGTTAGAAACAAGTTAAAAGTAAGTTGCCGACGACCCAAGTGGTTACAGTCTATTGCAATTGGCAACAGTGGCTGACTGTAATAGTACTGTTTAACCCTACGTAGGGCGGGCCGTCACAGTTAAATAATATTTTGAATAGTAAAGGTTAAGCAGTATTTTAGAACGGTAAACAGTATATGTATGAGTAGTATATTTAAATAGTATCTGATGAATAGTAATCAGATAAATAAGTATATAATTGTGTATGTATAATTGAAATCCTTATGTTTTTCAAATTCCGCATTTTAATAGTATGCGTACGTGAATAGTAAATACGTACGCGTATAAAAAAAAAATTTCCCTCTAAATTTATGGTATTAAATTCAGCAAGTTTAAGTATCAGTTTTAAAGAAGAAGTATAAGTAAAAGCTAAAGAAGTAAGTTAAAAAAAATAGAGTTTTCAGTGACGGTCCGGGCCGCTGAGGGCACGGGGCATCACAGTTGGTATCAGAGCGGTTTCCTGCCATTCTACCTCACATCGCCGCATGCCTGCCTCATCTGTCCAAGTAAGTTAGTTTTATTTTTTAGTCAGTAAATGTTTATTTATTGAAGATAACATTTTATAGTAATGAAACGACGAAATCTATGATGGCAAGGATAAGATGAAAAGATGCTGAGATCATTATATGAAAAATCACGACCGTGCAGTGCTAGAGAACTGCTCAGAGAATGAACATGGATTGCTGCTCGAGTTATACCGATCTTCAGAGCTAGTTGTCCACCAAGTTTCGAGTGGCAAACAGTCCTCCTGCACTCTATGAGAATGTCAGGACTGGTTTCATGTTATCAAAGTGATTCCCTGATTGTACGCCATTGATCAGGATAACTGAGTCCTGTTGGCTGTTGATATCTCTCAAGAAGATACTCTCTTGTGTATCGAGATCCTTATGACCAGGATGAGCTCTTAACTGCGTCGAGTTTCACCATACCATGATCGAGCCAATCTCTGAGAGTAGTCCAGCATCAGCCCCAGTTTTTCTCTATGGGCAAGCGGGGAGTGAAACCGCCTAAGTTCTCTTGAGTTATGGATATACGAGAATTTGTTCATCGGACTGAAAGACTGCAGCTGATGTCCGGTGATACAGTTCTAACGTATGTTGTTCGCTACAAGGAACCGAGATGGACTTCCACAATACATGCCGAGACAAAAGTGGATCAAGACAGGAGAAGACCAAAAGAGAGAAAGAGACCTTGCCAAACAAAATTAAAAGAGCGATCAAGCAGAAGGAGTAGCAAGCCTTATCCAGGAGATAGTGAATGCCGAGAGAAAAGTGCTCAACCCCGAGAACCCTGCACAAGCCCAAGGCATTATAGCAGCCGCCATTATGGAGGGTGACCCGATAGAACCAGCACCCCAACTGGCTGATGAAGAGTTCATGGCCGAGCACCAGCCAGAAGTACACCAGGGCAATAGGGAGCCGATGGAGAACCCCGAACCAGCTCGTATGTCTCCCGAACACCCCATGGAAGAGGAAGATGACAAGACTCTTTCTGATGCCCATCCCGACGATGAGGGAGAGGAGTTCCCCAATCGCTTTAGTAATGACGAATAGATGGGGATGTACGAACCCCAAGTCATCATAGCCAGTGATGACGAGGTCAGTTTCGACTGAGAAGAAGAGGAGAACCCAGAGGAGTACTCACTCAGCGATAGTGATGATGAGGAGATGCCTGATACTGAATCGGGATTGTCCTTCCAATAGTAGTAACCCTTCTGCGGGAATGTTAGTTATGAAAAAATATAGAGGAAAGCATTAGCTCTCCCCTGTCAGTTGTAGCATAATGTACTTGTTGGGATCGTATAGGGGAAGTGTGTGTCACTCCCGCTGAACTAGAATCTTGAATATATATATATTATGTGAAATATATTGCGAGATAAGCAGTAAGGTTTTGCCCTAGGGGCCAGATATAATTTTTTCCACAGTGTGAGTATGATATGACAGAAAGTGCAGGACGAATCCTAGCACTCAGATGATGTCCCAATATAATGCGGCAATTGTATTGAACATCACAGTATGAGAGAAAGAAAGATGGATATAGTGTGTATATTTATATCCATAATGTTTAAGTAAGATTGTTAAGTAAGAAAGAAAATGATATGTGATACGAGTCCTAAGTACAGAATTTAAGAGACTTATATCTTCTTCCCTGCTGTACGATAGGATTACATAGGAAACATGGCAAGAACAAGAGCTTAGTTAAATCCAGCATCCTGAGAGGATGAGTTGATAGCACATATCGTAGCCATGCGAGAGATGATAGAGAACCAGCAACGGGAGCTAAACCAGCTTAGGGAACAGCTGGACCAGCAACCCCAGGCACCACAGTCAGTAGGGATGCCAACACAGGAGGCTTCAGCAGCCCCAGAAACTCTGAGGGAGCAAGCAGCTCTTCCAGCCCAGGAGGCACTAGCGCCTATAGTAATGGCTACTCTTATAGCAGCAATTGTTTTTTTTTGCCAATCCGTAGGGAAGGCGACTTGTATGAGAGATTCGGATGCATGAAAGCGTTAGAATTCTTAGGAATCACCAACCCTATAGAGGCCGATGATTGGCTAACGGATATCCAAGTAATCTTGGATTTTATAGGGTTAACAGATAGAGAGAGAAAGTGATGTACGCATCCTTCACCCTGCGTAATGAGGCACGTTAGTGGTGGAAGATGGTAACCATTAGAAGGAACATCAGAGAGATGAGCTGGAGCGATTTCATTGAGGAATTCAAGAAGATGTACTTCAACGAGGAAGCACTAGTAGCGCAGTAAGATGAGTTCGACAACCTGCACCAAGGTAGTATGACTGTTATGGAGGCAGTCAAGAAGTTTGAGCAGTTGGCTCAACTTTGTCCATATTTGGTACCGACCAAAAGGAGAGAGTCAGACGAATGCTGAAGATGTTCAGAACAGAAATCACAGTTTAGGTCTATGGCGGAAGCCACGGACCAGCGACACTAGCAGAATGTGTTAGCAAGACTATCTGAGCTGAGTACTGGTCGGTTCATGATAAGGAGCGAAAGGCGTAGAATTTTAAGGCACGAAAGGAGGAGAAAACGCAAGCCGAGTAGGCTCAGGAGAAGCAGAACCCCGAGTCACAATACAGAAGGCAGAATGTGGGAACCGGCCAGAATAGTAGGCATTCCCATAACAACAACAAGAGAAAAGGGGAATTAAGGCAATCAAGATTCACAGAAGAATTTCCCCAGAAGAGAGACGACCAGGAAGGAATGACAGCCAATACCCGACGTGCACGAGATGTGGAAAGAGGCACCCAGGAGAATGCAAGCAGAGAGCAAGTGGTTGTTTTATCTGTGGCAAGGAAGGCCACTATGCCAAAAAAAAAAAATTTTGCCACTCCAACCTGCAGAATCGACAGAATCAACCCCACATTGGGAATAATCAACTTCATACCAACCAGACCAGCATCGAAGACCCTTCAATCACACAAGGTATACTGAAAGCTTCAGACAGCTAAGGGAGAATCTATGCTTACACGGGGAGTGACGTTGAAGCTGTAAGTTCTGCAATGGTGACAGGCCAGCTTTTTATCGCCAACTCTGATGCGTTAGTTCTACTTGATTCTGGAGCCACCCATTCGTTGCATCATCAGATTCTGCCAAAAAAAAAAAAAAGGCTTAGGACACAACGTTGTCATAAACTGTTGGAGGTGGAAAATCGTTTTCGAACCAATCGGATGTGAAAAGTTCATCTACAAGGGTTTGTCACCAGAGCAACCAAAGACGATGATATCAGCAGTGAAGGTTGAGATGCTATCCAGTGGATGCACGGACTTCCTAGTATACGTAGCAGATAAGACTCAAGGAATAGAGATAGGACCCGACAACGTACCGATAGTCAGGGAATTCATGGAGATATTTCCAGAAGATCTTGCAGGACTCCAACCAGAGCGCGGGATCTCGTTCGAGACTGAACGTCTACTAGAATCAGCCCCATCTTTAAGGCCCCCTACGGAATAGGCCCTATAGAGTTAAAGGAGCTCCAAGCCCAGCTAAAGGACTAAATAGATAAGGGATTCATGCGACAGAGTTATTCACCCTGGAGAGCACCCATACCATTCGTGAAGAAGAAAGATGGACCATTGAGAATGTGCATCGACTACAGAGAGTTGAACAGGATTACGATTAAGAACAAGCATCTGTTGCCGCGAGTTGACGATCTATTTGATTAGCTCTGAGACGCTGCAATGTCCTCGAAGATCGATCTACGTTCAGGGTACCATCAACCACGAATCAGGAAAGAAGATGTACCCAAAACAGCCTTTCAAACGCGGTACGGACATTACGAGTTTCTGTTCTTGTCGCTCAGATTAACGGACGCACCAGCAACTTTCATGAACTGGATGAACCGCATGTTCAAGTACTATTTGGATAAGTTTTTCATTGTATTCATTGATGACATACTTATACACTCTAAGACGAAGGAAGAGCACGAAGAGCACTTAAGGATCATTTTGCGCATGTAACAGGACCATCAGTTATACGCCAAGTTCTCCAAGTACGAGTTTTGACTGGAGAAGGTTCATTTCCTAGGCCACGTAGACCCCAAGGAAGGAGTATCTGTAGACCTGACGAAAATTGATGCAGTTAGCGCGTGGCCAGCTCAGAGGAACATAACGGGAATTCACAGTTTCTTCAAACTAACAGGATGTTACCTACACTTAGTTGAAGGCTACTTAAAGTTAGCTGCTCCGCTCACAGCGCTCACCAAGAAGGGAAAGAGGTATAAGTGAATCGACAAGTGTGAGGAAAGCTTTCAAGAGCTGAAATGAAGACTCATAAGCGCTCCAATGCTAACCATTTCAAATGTTGGTCAGGGAAGCTTTGTGATTTAAGCGCCGCATCTAAAATCAAGTTGGAAACTGTGTTGATGCAGAGTGGTAGAGTAGTCGCGTATGCTTCACGACAACTCAAAAACCTTGAGAAGAGCTACCCAACGCATGATCTGGAGCTAGTAGCGATAGTTTTTACGATAAAAGCATGGAGGCACTACCTATACAGAATCAAGTGCGAGATCTTACACCGATCACCAGAGCCTCAAGTATATCTTCACACAGAAAGAGCTCAACATGAGGCAGCATAGATGACTAGAGTTGGTAAGGATTACGACTGCGAGATCTTATGCCATCCCAGGAAAGCCAATAAGGTGGTCGATGCGTAGAGTCAGAAGCATATTACTATGCCTATGGCTATTAGTTTCTTGTCAAGAGCGCTACAAAGGAGTTATGCGACAGCGAGATCAAGATTTTGATAGGGAGATTGTCTGACATGACCCTCCAATCGACGCTCCAAGAAGAGATCAAGATCGGTCAAGATTTTGATTTGTCCCTGTTCAAGTCCAAAAGGAAGCTATAGAGGACAAGGGTTCAGAGTTTAAGATCCTTAAGGACGACATACTCTACTACAGAGATAGAGTGTGTGCTCTAAAAGATGAAGAACTCAAGAAGCGAATCCTTTTGGAACCTTACGAGACGTCATATTCCGTACATCCGGTAGCGAATAAGATGTACAAGTACCTAAAGGAAAGCTTTTGGTGGCTTGGAATGAAGAATGACATTGTCGAGTTCGTCGTCAGATGCCTTACGTGCCAGAAGGTTAAGGTAGATCACCAGCGCTCAGCAGGATAATCGTAGGAAATTAAGTTACCCGAGTGGAAATAGGACCAGATTACGATGAATTTCGTAGTCGGACTGCCGAAGACGTCAAACGATAATGACGCAATCTGGGTGATTGTAGACAGACTGATCAAATCAGTTAATTTTTTTTTAGCAATGAAAGTTAGCTACAGTGGACAACATCTTTCACGTCTTTATGCTGAAGAAGTACGTGTCAAACAGCTCCCATGTTCTTAGCCAAGAATCCGTTGTAGTATACGCTGATCCGACATACGAGGAGAGACCCGTGCAGATCCTCGTTAGAGAGGAGAAGGTACTTAGGAATAAAGTATACCACTAGTAAAAGTGTTGTGGCGGAATTATCGTGTTGAGGAAGCCACATGAGAATGGGAAGAAGACATGAGAAGAGACGTCCTAGAATTATTCTAATTTTCGAGGACGAAAATTTTGTAAGGGGGGTTAGGTTGTAATGACCGCCATTTTCATGGCACCTACTTACCTGTAATAAGTCATTAAGGAATAAAATGGACATAATTTAATGTCTTTTAGTACAATTTAAGTAACACGGTCAGGTACACAGCCGTGTGAGTGACTGTGTGCCATTCGGACTGTGTATCTATTAATAACCGTGTGAGTGTACATAGTCGTGTAGTGTAACACGGTCAAGTACACGATCGTGTAAGAGGCTGTGTACCGCTCAGATAGATGAATGTGTTTCAAAGACATGGCCATGTTGAGTAGTCTCAACTAGTACACGCCCGTGTTGCGTTGCACACGCACGTGTAAGAGTCCATGTAGAAGGCTGTGCAATGAGCCGAGAGCCACTGTAATGACTCTCATGAATTATGAAACTCAATTACTATGTAATGATGTAATTAAGTTAATAAGCACAGTGTGCTTTTCAGTTGAATGAATTAAACAGGAATAGTAACGTTTAATTACTATTTATGCGGTGAAAGGGGGCAACCGACAGTGAAATCGGTCCACCCTATTATGTGAGTATGCGTTGAGACACGCAATATCAAGAAACCGGTCTAGACGACCATTTCATGATACAGAACTGATGAGCTATGTAGGAAAATAAACCGTAAAAAACGTATCAGAGTGGCGCAGCGGAACAATAAAAATTTTTAGATCGTTAAATATCTCATGATGCCATATACAATAAATCTACAATAATTAAAACTCATACCTCAAGGACGCCAATCTGCAGGAGGAGAATGACCGGAGGCTTCAACCAACTAGCCTTCTCTACTATTCTCCAATTCCCGAATGGCTGAGTGTGTGGGCACTCTGAACCTCGATCGGTATGCTAGCACTACTAGTCTTCTTCCGACCACCCAGATCTCTAAAGAACTTTATTGTCATGATGAGCTGTGCAACAATAAGCCTGCTCACCTGAGAGTCTGTGGTCTAAGAGAACTGGAGTGGCAGGACCTCTATTTATAGACCTGCATGAGGTGAATCTCTGAATTTGAATTTGATTAGGAAAAGATATTTTCCCTTATCCAAACCAAAAAAATCCGAATTTTCCAAGGGAGAATCTCCACAATTAAATTCGGTTTTCCTAGGATAAATCCAATCCAAATCTAAACAAGATTTTAACTAGAATTTTATCTCCCTTTTTCAACCAAAAAATCTGAAATCTTTAGGAGAAAATCTTCTCCAAATTTTCGGCCAACTTTAGGATAAGGAAGAATCAAAATTCCACTAGGATTTTTCAAGCTAAATCTCATCTCAACCTTATCCAAAAATAACCGAATTTCCTAGGATTAAGGCTCCAAAATTTCGGCCACTTTTAGAGAGGAGAGAGAATCCAAATTCAACTAGGATTGAAGCTTGAATATTCCCTTGAATCTTATCCACAAAATCTGAATTTTTCATGAGGATTATCCTCAAAAAATTCGTCCCTTATTTGTTGGGATTTGGATTCAAAATTCAAGTAGGATTCTAACAAGATTATCCTCTCCAAATCCAACTTAAAATTCGAATTTCAAACCTTGTGGATTTTCCACAACAAATTCGAATTCTACTTGGATTGTGATTCAAAATTTGAATTTCAAATTTCAAATTCAAATTTCAAATTCAAATTTCAAATTTCAAATTTCAAATTTCAAATTTAAATTTCAAATTCAAATTTCAAATTCGAATTTCAAATTCAAATTTCAAATTCAAATTTCAAATTCAAATTTCAAATTTCAAATTTCAAAATTCAAATTTCAAATTTCAAAATTCAAATTTCAAATTCCACAAAACGGTTGTATTTCATATTCTTGTTCTCATGGATAATTTTCTACAACTCCAATCCAATCTCAAATAAAATCATGGCAACTTTATTTGGAGTTCGAATAATTGTGTACTCTATTATCCAAAACAAAATCTGAATCCAACCGGAGAGAATCTTGTCTACCATCCTAATCCTGTGTCATCACCATCCATGCATAATAAACTAGCCAATAGCATACACAAATCAATTTGCCAAACGTTAAGGAATTATGTGGAGCTAGTAGAGGGACTGATTGGACATATATAATCGGGCTCCCGTGATTCCATATGATCATCATTCTGTACCGAACAACTCAATCATATGATCACTAATTTCAGAGTCACACCACTATAAACCTGAAACTGAACTCCCAATTATATACCGTATTACGTAAGCCTGTGACGAGCTACCATCCAATGACCTTGTCATATATGCAAAACCCTCATATGATATCCATGATCAGTCTTAGGTTAAAGTCCGTTTAATCCTACTGATCAGGCTATCTTAAAGTTCCATTATACTACCGAATCAAGAAAATGATTATTCACCATATGTGAATAAGAAGTCATCCGCCCAGCAGACGACCCAAGGCCTTGTCCATTTTCACATTCAGTATAATGCCTTTAAGAGGATACCTTTAACTCCTCAGAGCTATGATTCCGATATCTGCAAACAAACCCTTCATCGTATACAAGTCATGCACCCAACGAACCGGTCTATAAGCTTACTACCTCTGAGACGCTTTAGCCATTGGAACATCAAAGTACACAAGTCATATACATGAAGTAGTTCATTTACTCAGGATTAAGGTTATTGCACAATGAACGTCAAAAGCAGATTGATCCACTCATAGCGGACTACGTAGATCAATCACGCTTTAGTCCCGGTCTAATATGTCACCTCCGAGCAACATATCCATGTCTCTACTTGGGAGTCCAGCTCCAGACAGACCGTCCCCTCCAAGGCTTTAGACAACATAATAGTCTTAACATGAGTTAGATGCTCGGTCTAACCCCATAGACTACAGACCATAGTTTAGACTGCTAACTTTAGAACATTGTCTTCTCGCATACAAAAGTCCATTGCATGCAGCGTTCTAACAGTTTTAACACAAGCAGTCAGTGAGCCATATTTGCTTACATTTACTTTAACATGTAAATAAGACGAGGACAGATAGCAATGTAATGAATAACCTCTATATATAATTTTATTATCCAATTCAAAATGAATACATCAAAAATGTCTCTAATACTTAGGGCATTTCCTAACAAGCTAGTCATCAGTATGCTCAGACTGGTCATCTGAGCGCAGCAGTGATAATTGCCCTAATAGATGTACGGTATGGAGAAAAGTGGTCTAGATGACCTCTTCTCGCCCAGAGACTGACAAAATCGGAGTCAGAACGCTCAGATTAGTCAGTCAGATAGTGAATAGTGATTAGTGAACAGTGTGATACGCAGTGTCAGGTTAGTGGCCAAGACGGCCTTAATCTGACATAAAACTGATATATTAATAGTCAGCAGGCTCAATTTGGTCAATTGAGCACAAAATGTAGATTTTTTTTAAAAGATACGCAGTATCGGGATGAGGGTCAAGACGACCTTTTCTCACCCCGAAACTGATATATTTAGACTCAGGACGCCTAAATTAGTCAATCGGGCACCTGACACGTTTTTCGAGATGGGATCATACAGATCCCGAAAACTGGTCTAGAAGACCTCAGATGGATGTGAAACTGATAAATTTGAAATCAGCACGTCCAAATTAGTCAAGAGAGACTGTGTTTGAAATTTCACGCGAAAACGCCTCGTTATGCGTGCACAGTGTCAACACAGTATAGGCCTAACCACAGTATCAAGAAATTGGTCAAGATGACCTTTTCTTGATATAAAACTGATATATTTGGAATCAGAATGCTCAAATTAGTAATTTGAGCACAAAAAGTAATTTTTGACCGGGAACCATGCAGTATCGGGAAACTAGTCGAGACGACCTCAGATGAAGATAAAACTGATATATTTGGGTTCAGCACGCCAAAATTAGTCAGTATAGCCTATCTTAAAATTTTTCAAAAAATTAGTATAAAAGGACGAAATTTTTGGGACTATTGAAAAATAGCCCCCATAATTTTTCCAAATCCCATTTCCTCCCCCAACACCACACGAGGATGAACAGTAACCATCAGTCGAATCCGACCTCTGTTTTCGACACCGCCGGCACCATTGGAAAGCTCTCGACGAGCTGATTCCAACGGTGGGCCGAGTCGACCGAACCGACGCCGGAGCACGCCGCACGCGCTGCCCAAAGCCGCCGGTGGCTGAATTTTTCTAACCGCCGTATCTCCGCCGTCCGACGTCCAAATGCCACGATTCTGGTCCCAATGGATTCGTGGTGAAGAGTAGAACAAAACCCAGGCTTCATTTCACATCAACAGCCACCGGATCACGCTGCCCAAGGTTCGCCGTCGCCGTCGCCATCGCCGCCGTCGAATCTCGCTATTCCGGCGGAGTTGAGTTGCAAGGTCGGTATCAAAATGCTCAGAACAACACGTAGATCAAAAGCCCCAAATCAATTTTGGGCAACAACGCCGGAAAAGGAAGATCCAACACCGCCGCCGTCGTCGAATTTTCGAGGGCCGATTTCCGGTGATAGGAGCCTCGATTGGTGAAATTGACACCACCAATGGGTTCCTCTCGTCGAGCTCTACAAGATGGTGGTCACCACTCCCATCGCCGCCGTGGTCAACGCCGGTCAACGGCCGGTCAACGTCAGTCAACGGCGGTCAACACCAGTCAACGGCGAGCGGAGACCGAAAATTGAAGAATGGCCCGTTGGCCTATTTTCGACGTTCCGGACACATCCGCGGCATCGGAATTGCAAACCGAAGTTTCAAAAGAGAAGAACGACGATTCAAAGATTGTGCGGTCGAGACCGAACGGTTCGTCCGACCGCCGACGGGAACGATTTTGGTAGTCGTTTTGATCCCTTGATTCCTCAATTTATTATTAGAAATAATTATGTATGAATTATGGTTTACTGACTTAAGGAATTGTAAGAAAAAGGGATGAAATGTCGAAGAAGAGAATGTGAGGAAATGTGAATATTTTTACGTAAAAAGCGGAGCTTTTACGTAAAAATTAGGCCTCTGGTTTAGTACGTGGCAGGTTAGAATAGGTTAGATGATTTTGAGGTGTTTCCTAAACGCCGGAAACCTAAAAATTAAGCGGAAATGCTGCCGAAATTTCTAAAACGGCACAAAGGGGTATTTTAGGAAACGAGGGGTGAAAATGTGATCAGGATGGAAACCCGAGCCCCCTCGATGACCTAGGTCTGGGAAAGAAGGATGGACGTTTACAGGATTAGTGAACCGCCCAATTAGAAATCTCGAAATGTAAGAAAACGACCCCTAGATCAGAATAGTGCCACCCGAGGGACGGGTGTGATCTAAGTATAAAATTTGGGGCGATTACATCTGTAATGGTAACCCGACAGGCTAAATGGTCATACGGGAGGTATTCAGTCAGTTGACTGGTCGGTTAGCCAGTCAAGGACCAAGTCGGAATGGGATAGTGAGAGACAGTGATTAATTTGTCAAGTAGACAAATTAATCAAGCATGATTAAAAATTAGATATCAAATTTCCCAAAGTAGAGCAGTTGGGTACCGATAGGCATCGGTACCACACAACGATAAGTTTATTAGTTCCTAACGATAGAGTGACCTAAGAGCGATGTTAATTAATTTATTGGGTAAATAAATTAATTAACAATGATTAGAAAATCAAATTCTTAAGAAGAGGGCAATTAGTACCGATAAGGATCGGTACCACATAACGAGAATTTTTATTAGTCACTAATGACCACGGTGACCTAAGAGTGAATGCTAATGTAATGTATTATGATTACAGGGAGGTACCTGTATTGTGACGAAGGCGAGAGTAGAAACTGTCTGATGACAGGTAAGTACAACTCCGCCTACAGCATGGATAAAATGAATTTAAAATGATGTTTTTCCAGTATTTTAAGTATGTATCTTGCACACGATGCTGCACAGCATACATAAGAGCATATAGTTTCACAATCGAGTAGATTGATGAAAGAACAAGATAGAAGCCATAGATCCCTACCGCGTAGGATTGGGGACAGCTTAGAGAAGCGTATGGCTAGAACAGTTAAACAAGATGGAAATAAATAGGTGTGTCGTACCGGCTCCTTCAGTCGAAGGGGTTTCCAGTTAAAGAAAGTTAAGGCCAAAAGTTGAGCATCAGTTGATGGCTCTTCGGCATTAGTTGACCTCGGGCGTTACCGTTGGTCTGCGCGCACACGGTACTGACACATGGGCCCTAAGTAGACAAGAAAAGAAAAGAGAAGTTTGAAGCATAAATGAACATAACCGGATCATGCATTAGTTATAGTTCGCTATGCTTTCTTTTTCAGTAGAGTGCATACAGTACACGATGCTTCTGTCATGCATAAAGTATGTGAAGTTTTATATTCAGTGTTATGACATGTTATATGATGACATGATATGTGAGCTAATATGTGATATGCTTATATGGTATGTGATTTATTAAGTGATATGTGTCATGCTTATGATTTTACGTATGTGCTATGTTTTAAACATGTTTTGTGGTTAACATGTTGTACTTACTGGGCGTAAAGCTCACGGAATGTGTTCATGCTGTAGGTAAGCATCCTATAGCGTAAACATCAAGGGACGATGATGGTGGCGGAGGTGGATGTGAGGATGAGGTTATGGATACACCGCGAGTATTCTTCCGCATAGTATGAGTAAATAATATTTTGAATGGTGACAGTTAAATAGTATTTTGAATACTAAAGGTTAAGCGGTATTTTAGAACAGTAAACAGTATATGTATGAGTAGTATATTTAAATAGTATTTGGTGAATAGTAATCAGATAAATAAGTATATAATTGTGTATGTATAATTGAAATCCTTATGTTTTTCAAATTCCGCATTTTAATAGTATGCGTACGTGAATAGTAAATACGTACGCGTATAAAAAAAAAGGTTTCCCTCTAAATTTATGGTATTAAATTCAGCAAGTTTAAGTATTAGTTTTAAAGAAGAAGTATAAGTAAAAGCTAAAGAAGCAAGTTAAGTAATAATAGTTTTCAGTGACGGTCTGGGCCGCTGAGGGCACGGGCGTCACATGTACCTAACTTATAGTTAGTACATCAAAGTTAGCAACAATAATGCTATATGTTGCAGACAGGTAAATGTCTGAACTTACCTTATCAGTTTCTTCTCTTTTTCTCTCTTGGATCTTTGATCGCCCTCCTTGTAGGTCGATTTTGGGATCCTACAGACAAAACCTTGTCTGTTAATTTCATTTCTATTTATAACTTTTATTTTTCATTAAAAAGCTTAAATAAAACCTATTTATAACTTTTTAGGCTTTATTTATCATTTTCCCCATTTTTCTCAACTTTTACAAAATTATGATTTTGCCCCTATATTTTGGTAAAATTGCAGTTTTGCCCCTGACGAATTTTTCTCGATCCGGACTGCATTTTTGGCTCTCAGGAACTTTTCTGACTCTTTTCCTATTCATTACCGGGTTCGTTTCTACTTTATTTCCACTTTTCACTTTCCCGACCCTCGGGAAGCACTATTCCGACCCTTACGTCGGTTTAGTGATTTTCTATCGTTTCGTAACCTCAAATGGACGTTTCACTAGTATTTCAAACGTTCATTTAGACATTCCCGATCTAGGTCTCCGAGGCTCGGATTTTCCGTACCCGACTCGGACCTTTATTTCATTTCCCAAAAACGCCCCCCCCTCGGGGTCGGTTTTTTAGTTTCACTCGCGTTTTACATTTTTAAGGGGACGGGTTACTATTCACGAACCACTCCTTAGGTTTTCCTTATTCAATTTTCCGTTAGGGACTCGGGTTTCCGACCCGACCCTAAACTTTTATTTTTAATTCTCTTTTTACCCCAAATGCCGTTTTCGAAATTTCGGCAGCATTTCGGCGTAAATTTAAGGTTACCGGCGTTAGGTACGCCTCGAACCCTATGTACCTGCCACGTACTATACCACAAGCCTATTTTATGTAAAAGTTTTCCAAACTTTTACATAAAAGCTCACAAAATTCAATTCTCATTTTGAACCACATTATGTAGGAAAATAAATCGGTGAAAACGTATTAGAGTGGCGCAGCAGAACAATAAAAAATTTTTAGATCGTTAAATATCTCATGATGCCATATACAATAAACCAACAACAATTAAAACTCATACCTCAAGGATGCCAATCTTGCAAGAGGAGAATGACCGGAGGCTTCAACCAACTAGCCTTCTCTACTATTCTCCAATTCCCGAATGGCTGAGTGTGTGGGCACTCTGAACCTCGATAGGTATGCAAGCACTGCTAGTCTTCTTTCGACCACCCAGATCTCTAAAGAACTTTATTGTCACGATGAGCTGTGTAACAATAAGCCTGCTCACCTGAGAGTCTGTGGTCTGAGAGAACTGGAGTGGCAGGACCTCTATTTGTAGACCTGCATGAGGTGATTCTCTGAATTTGAATTAGATTAGGAAAAGATATTTTCCCTTATCCACAACCAAAAAATCCGAATTTTTCCAAGGGAGAATCTCAACAAAAAATTCAATTTTTCTTAGGATAAATCCTATCCAAATCTAAACAAGATTTTAACTAGAATTTTATCTCCCTTTTTCAACCCAAAAAATCTGAAAATTACAAGGAGAATATCTCCTAAAAATTTCAGCCATTATGGATAAGGGAGAATCAAAAATTCCACTAGGATTTTCAAGCTTGAATCTTATCGCAACCTTATCCAAAATAACCGAATTTTCCTAAGAGATTATCTCCAAAATTTCAGCCACTTTTCAGGGAGGAGAGAATCCAAATTCAACTGGGATTGAAACTTGAATTTTTTTCTTGAACCTTATCCATAAAAACCGAAATTCCATTGAGGATTATCCTCAAAAATTTCGTCCACTTTTGTTGGGATTTGGATTCAAAATTCAAGTAGGATTCTAACAAGATTATCCTCTCCAAATCCAACTCAAATTCGAATTTCAAACCTCGTGGATTTTCCACAACAAATTCGAATCCTACTTGGACTGTGATTCAAAATTTGAATTTCAAATTTCAAATTCAAATTTCAAATTTCAAATTTCAAATTTAAATTTCAAATTCAAATTTCAAATTCGAATTTCAAATTCAAATTTCAAATTCATAATTCAAATTTCAAATTTCAAAATTGAAATTTCAAATTCCACAAAACGGTTGTGTTTCATATTTTTGTTCTCATGGATAATTTTCTACAACTCCAATCCAATCTCAAATAAAATTATGGCAACTTTATTTGGAGTTCGAATAATTGTGTACTCTATTATCCAAAACAAAATCTGAATCCAACCGGAGAGAATCTTGTCTACCATCCTAATCCTGTGTCATCACCATCCATGCATAATAAACCAGCCAATAGCATACACAAATCAATTTGCCAAACGTTAAGGAATTATGTGGAGCTAGTAGAGGGACTGATTGGACATATATAATCGGGCTCCCGCAAATCCATATGATCATCATTCTTTTACCGAATAACTCAATCATATGATCACTAGTTTCAGAGTCACACCACTACAAACCTGAAACTGAACTCCCAATTATATACCGTATTACGTAAGCCTGTGACAAGCTATCGTCCAATGACCTTGTCATGTATGCAGAACCCTCATATGATATCCATGATCAGCCTTAGGCCAAAGTCCTTTTAATCCTACTGATCAGGCTATCTTAAAGTTCCATTATACTACTGAATAAAGAAAATGATTATTCACCATATGTGAATAAGAAGTCATCCGCCCAGCAGACGACCCAAGGCCTTGTCCATTTTCACATTCAGTATAATGCCTTTAAGAGGATACCTTTAACTCCTCTTTAGAGCTATGATTCCAATATCTGTAAACGAACCCTTCATCGTATACAAGTCATGCACCCAACGAACCGATCTATAAGCTTACTACCTCTGAGACACTTTAGCCATTGGAACATTAAAGTACACAAGTCATATACATGAAGCTGTCCTTTTACTCAGGATTAAGCTTACTGCATAATGAACATCAAAAGCAGATCGATCCACTCAAAGCGGACTTCGTAGATCAATCACGCTTTAGTCCCGGTCTAATATGTCACCACCAAGCAACATATCTATGTCTCTACTTGGGAGTCCAACTCCAGACAATCAAGACAAACCGTCCCCTCTAAGGCTTTAGACAACATAATAGTCTTAACATGAGTTAGATGCTCGGTCTAACCCCATAGACTACAGACCATAGTTTAGACCGCTAACTTTAGAACATTGTCTTCTCGCATACAAAAAACCATTGCATGCAACGTTGTAACAGTTTAACATAAGCAGTCAGGGAGCCATATTTGCTTACATTTACTTTAACATGTAAATAAGACGAGGACAGATAGCAATGTAATGAATAACCTCTCTATATATAATCTTATTATCTAGTTCAAAATAAATACATCAAAATGTCTCTAATACTTAGGGCATTTCCTAACAATCTCCCACTTTCCCTAAGCCAGCAGATGTGCCATGTTACGTATCCCCATCGCCTCTACGTGCCTCTCAAAGCTTCTAGCCACCAAAGTCTTAGTCAAGGGATCGGCGATGTTGTCCTCGGATGCGATCTTACATACATCCACTTGCCTGTCTCCACATGCCCTCTAATAATATGATATCTCCGATCGATGTGCTTGGTCCTCTTGTGGTGCCGAGATTCCCTTGTGTTGGCAATAGCCCCTGTATTATCACAGTAAAGTGTGATAGGCTTGTCAACACCCGAAATGACCTCAAGGTCTCTAAAGAACTTACGGAGCCAAACCGCTTCTTTAGATGCCTCAGCCGCAGCCACATACTCAGCCTCCATAGTAGAGTCAGCTGTGCAGCCCTGCTTCACGCTCCTCCACACAATGGCTCCTCCTCCGAGTAAAAACACTGATCCAGATGTCGATTTCCTCGAATCCTTACAAGTCTGGAAGTCTGAGTCCGTGTATCCTACGGGTGTTAGGTCCCCTCCAGAATACACCAGCATATAATCCCTCGTTCTCTTAAGATACTTGAGTATATGCTTTACTGCTTACCAGTGCTTGGTTCCAGGATTCGCTTAATATCGACTCACCATACCTACTGCAAAACATATGTCCGGGCGAGTGCAAAGCATAGCATACATAAGGCTACCCACAGTGGATGCATAAGGTACCTTACTCATACACTCTCTTTCTTCCGATGTCTTGGGACAGTCATCCAATGAAAGAGTTAGACCGGCAATAGAAGGTTGCGAACCTTTCTTTGCCTCTTGCATTGCATATTTGTCAATTATTTTATCTATGTATGAAGCTTGGGATAACGCTATCATTTTGTTCTTTCGATCTCTGAAGAGACGAATGCCTAGAACATAATTAGCTTCTCCCAAGTCCTTCATGTCAAACTGCTGGTGTAACCAAAGCTTGACCGATGATAAGTTCCCTACATCATTCCCAATGAGTAGTATATCATCGACATAGAGTATCAGAAAGACCACTTTTCCATCCTTAATACGTTTATAAACACAAGGTTCATCAACGTTCTGCTCAAAACCAAATGTCTTAATCGCTTGCTCAAACCTCTGGTTCCATGAGCGGGATGCTTGCTTTAATCCATAAATGGATCTAAGCAACTTGCAGACTTTCCTTTCTTGGCCTTTCGCTACGAACCCTTCGGGCTGTATCATATAGATACATACTTCAAGATGGCCATTCAAGAATGCCGTCTTGACATCCATTTGCCAGATCTCGTAATCGAGAGCCGCAGCAATGGACAGAAGAATACGGATAGACTTCAGCATAGCAACAGGCGAAAAGGTTTCCTCGTAATCGATTCCAGCCTTTTGCGTGTATCCCTTTGCAACCAGTCTAGCTTTGAAAGTTTCCACTCTCCCTTCCGTATCCTTCTTTCTTTTGTAGACCCATTTGCATCCAATGGGTTTTATCCCATCCGGCAAATCTACAAGTTCCCAAACAGAGTTGGATTTCATAGAATCCATCTCATTGTTCATAGCCTGTTTCCAAGATTTAGAATTAACATCATTTATAGCTTCATCATATGTGACGGATCTTCCTCATGCTCATGAGCCTCGGCCTGGTATACCTCAGCATCATACATGACGAAATTAGGTTTCTTCGAACCCTCGCACTACGACGAGGCACCCTAAATTGTTGATCGTCTGCAGGTCTTTCATTGGAACTCGGACTTGCGTCCAAGACCGAAATCTGTGGAGCAGTTCTTTCACCCGATAACTCCTCTAGCACCACTTTGCTTCGAGGCTTAAAGTCATTCATGTGACTTTCCTCCAAGAATGTCGCATGGGTTGAGACAATGACTTTTTGTTCCTTCGGGTTATAGAACAGACCTCCTTTAGTTCCTTTTGGATACCCTACAAACGTGCACAATTCTGATCTTGGTTCCAACTTCTTCGCATCCCCATCCAGTACATGTGCTGGGCAGCCCTATATTCTCATATGTCCAAGCGAGGGCTTCCTGCCACGCCACAATTCATACGGAGTTCTGGGAATTGATTTGCTCGGAACTTGGTTCAGAATATAGCACGCCGTTTATAAAGCATATCCCCAAAATAATAATGGCAGCGTTGAGTAACTCATCATGGACCGTACCATATCCAATAAGGTCCTGTTTCTCCTTTCGGCTACACCATTCTGTTGTGGAGTACCAGGTGCAGTCAATTGGGATAATATCCCGTTCTCTATAAGATGTCCTAGAAATTCGTCGGAGAGGTATTCGCCACCTCGATCAGATCGAAGTGTTTTTATGGATTTATCCAATTGCTTTTCCATTTCCGCACGATACTCCTTGAACTTGTCAAAGGTTTCGCTCTTGCGGTGCATTAGATACACATATCCATACCTCGAGTAATCATCTATAAAAGAGACATAATACTCGAACCCTCCTCGTGCTGTGACGTTCATGGGGCCACGTACGTCAGTATGCACAATTTCTAAGAGCTCCTGAGCCCTTGTACCCTTAGCTCCAAAAGACCTCTTAGTCATCTTACCCTCTAGACAAGACTCACATTGGGGAAGACGTACCTCCTCTAGAGATTCCAGAGGACCATCTTTCACCAATCTTTGAATCCTATCCTGATTAATATGACCAAGTCTTAAATGCCAAAGATACGCCTTGTTAGAGTGAGAAACTTTCAACCTTTTAGAGTTATCAATTAATTCAGTGTCAAGCAGTGAGTACATCTTTGGTTTGATCAAATATAGGTTTCCATCCATCCATCCAGAACAGATAAAAGACTTATTTCTACGAATATCAACTCTTTTACTAAAAGAGACTGAATAAGAATCCTTTATTAAACAAGCTACCGATATAAGGTTCCTCCTGAAATTAGGAACATAAAAATAGTCTTTTAATAAAATAAACCTAAATTGATCAAAATAAAGGTAAACATCTCCCACTGCCTCAGCCACCACCAAGCTGCCGTCCCCAGTTCGCAACGAGAGGCTCCTATCATGTAGACTTCTCGTTTCCACGAACCCCTACATAGAAACACAAACATGATTAGTGGCACCCGAATCAATGACCCAAGTATCTTTCGATTCTTCCACCAAACACGCTTCTAAGTAAAGAAGTTCCTTACCTTCCTTGCCCTTGGCGGCTAGGATTTCTCGGCAAGCCTTCTTGAAATGACCTACCTTCCCACAACGGAAGCACTTGGACTTTTTAGGGTCCCTGGGCTTCTTGTTCTTCTTTTTCTTCTTCCCATCCGAGACAGGAGGATTAGAAGAACTGGAAGCCGCTTGCTTCTGATTTGGCCTCTTCCTCTTCCGTGAGGGTTTGGAAGATTCTGCCAAATTGGCCTCACCTTTGGGTTGGACAGCATCCCCATCCCTGATCATCCGCTCATAAGCTTGGAGTTGCTTCATGAGCTCGGTTAGTCCTAACTCCCTTGTCGCCAGATTGTATGTGGCCTTAAACCCCACAAAATCTTTAGACAGAGTTTTGAACACCATCTCGATCTGGGTGTTGTAGTCCAACTCAGCACCGTTTTCGGCAGCCTCAGTGAAGAATCCCATTAGAGTGATCATATGGTCCTTCACCGGAGTACCCGCCTTCTGCTTAGAGTTCATAATACTGGTAATAGCGGACTGTCGAGCCAATTTTTCTTGGCCTCCGAACATGTCCTCCAGATTTTCCATGATCTCCCCAGCAATTTGATAAGTCTCATGCTGCTTTTGTAAAGCACTCGTCATGCTAGCAAGTATGCAGCATCGAGCTATATCATTGGATTCTCTCCAACGAGTATAGGCAACCAGGACCTCCTCAATCGGTGTGTCAGGTTTTGGCCCTGGTGGGCATGGTTCGTCCAGTACGAACTTGTGTCTCTCGCAGCTGAGAACTAATAACAGATTCCTTTTCCAATCCTTATAATTGTCGCCATTCAGTTTATTCTCAATAAGTATTGAAATGAGGGGTGTCGGTGACATTTTGAACTGAAATAAAATTATACTAGACATCATTACAAAGCCCAAGCAAATATACAGATAATTTAGCAAATAAAACATACAAGTATGTTCCTACATGAAACTTGAAAAACATGTAGCATTGCAACGGTAATTCTCAGCACCTATTGCCCCAAACCACCAGGGGTGGTCAGGAGAACAAATAGCCGGAACATGGACCCCGTCCAATTAATATATGTTGCCTTAAATCCTCCAAGGTTAAGACATATATTAATAATCGCTTATTTGGCCACCAGTTTAGTTAACAGAGCTTCTAGGGAAGGTTAATAACTAAACGAGTCTTGAGTGTATAACCATTGTTTACGTAGCCCGATCCACGTCCTACCAAGCCACCGAGAGGTGGTCATGAATAGGATCGCACCCGAACACGTTTTCCACATAGGAGATCCAATCTAGTATGCCGGCGGCGGTAAACACCTACTGAGGGGTGTGGTCAGGGTAGAACTGACGCGAAGCGTTACCATGCTTTCACATATGGATCAACAATGGAGGCCGTGGGTTTTGTTTGAAACCCTCTCCCACCCAATATTTTGAAAAACATGCAAGTTTTGACAAATTATGTATGATCAATATAGTATGAGCGGCACTCACCTATCCTATATGACATGTTATCAAATATGCATACAAAACATCCATCAATACATATTTATACATCCATGACATATCACAGAAAAAAATAATTGACAGAATAACTAAGCTATGGTTCCATCCTAGAACAAAGAAAATAAAGATTACAAAATTCCATCCAAAGCATTCTTTGGGTCTTGAATTCTGTTCCGTCTTCTTGTATCCATCTTTATGTAGCCTCTCCATTTATTTCTCATCCTAAGAATTATTTAAAATTTAAATCTCTAAAAATTTAAATTTCAAATTCAAATTCCAAATTCGAATTTCAAATTTAAATTTTCAATTCAAATTTTAAAAAATTTTAAACATCATGTGTAATAATATGTAATTTCAAAAATTTTAAATTTTCAATTACATATTTTTAAACATGATTTAAAATTAAATCTCAAATTTAAAAATCAAAATTTTTCGAATTTTGGACCATTGAACCGCCGCCCCCGAAGGCGGCAGCCGCCGTGGGCAGCCACCAGCCCCAAAGGGGCTGGCAGCCCACGGCTGCCCCCTATATGCAGCCCTGCCGGGCTGCAGGCCAAGCCTGCAGCTCCAGACTACAAGCCCAGGCTGGGCGCAGCAACCGGTAGGCTACAAGCAGCGCCTGCAGCCAGAGGCTGCACGCCCAGGCTGCTGCTAGCCTTGGACAGGCCACGGCCACCGTTGGCTGCAGGCTGAGCCTGCGGCCGTGGGTGGTGTTGGCCTGCACAGGGGTTGCTGCAGCCCCATCCTGCTCGAGGGTAGGGGCTGCAGCCCCACCAAGGCACGTCGGCCTATCCCGAGGGGTCGTGTCTCGATTTTCGTACCATATTCCAATTTACCTATTAGGATCTCCAAAAATTAATTTGAATCCCAATTAAATTGAAATTTTCCACACAATCAAAATTTCAACCTTTAAATCAAATTTAACTTTTGGGAAAAATAAATTACGGTCTTCAATCTTCAATCTCCTCCAAGAATAATTACATAAAATTTCCTAAACCGTTTCGGGTGTACAAAAATTCTAACCATAAAAATTCTAAGAGACAAAAATTAAAATTCATGGTAAAATTACAGTGTTAATAAACTGCTCCCATGGTTACATAAAAATTCCTAGATACAATTTTTCTAAATTCTAAGGAACCATAACCGGTATAAACAAGCATGCTTATAATAATTCAAAAAATTAAAATAACCACATACTTTATACACAATCCATGATAACAACATAAAGGAACCCTAGAATGCCACTCTCTAAATATCAAATCCATACATAAATAAAAAGACTAAGTAATTGTCTAATTTATGTACATGGCATAGTCATGAGATGGCTCTAATACCAATTGTAGGAAAATAAATCGGTGAAAACGTATCAGAGTGGCGCAGCAGAACAATAAAAAATTTTTAGATCGTTAAATATCTCATGATGCCATATACAATAAACCAACCACAATTAAAACTCATACCTCAAGGATGCCAATCTTGCAGGAGGAGAATGACCGGAGGCTTCAACCAACTAGCCTTCTCTACTATTCTCCAAATCCCGAATGGCTGAATGTGTGGGCACTCTGAACCTCGATCGGTATGCTAGCACTGCTAGTCTTCTTCCGACCACCCAGATCTCTAAAGAACTTTATTGTCATGATGAGCTGTGCAACAACAAGCCTGCTCACCTGAGAGTCTATGGTCTGAGAGAACTGGAGTGGCAGGACCTCTATTTATTAACCTGCATGAGGTGATTCTCTGAATTTGAATTGGATTAGGAAAAGATATTTTCCCTTATCCATAACCAAAAAATCCGAATTTTTCCAAGGGAGAATCTCAACAAAAAATTCGGTTTTTCTTAGGATAAATCCAATCCAAATCTAAACAAGATTTTAACTAGAATTTTAACTCCCTTTTTCAACCCCAAAAATCCGAAAATTACAAGGAGAATATCTCCTAAAAATTTCGGCCATTATGGATAAGGGAGAATCAAAAATTCCACTAGGATTTTCAAGCTTGAATCTTATCTCAACCTTATCCAAAATAACCGAATTTTCCTAGGAGATTATCTCCAAAATTTCGGCCACTTTTCAGGGAGGCGAGAATCCAAATTCAACTGGGATTGAAACTTGAATTTTTTTCTTGAACCTTATCCATAAAAACCGAAATTCCATTGAGGATTATCCTCAAAAATTTCATCCACTTTTGTTGGGATTTGGATTCAAAATTCAAGTAGGATTCTAACAAGATTATCCTCTCCAAATCCAACTCAAATTCAAATTTCAAACCTTGTGGATTTTCCACAACAAATTCGAATCCTACTTGGACTGTGATTCAAAATTTGAATTTTAAATTTCAAATTCAAATTTCAAATTCAAATTTCAAATTTCAAATTTCAAATTTCAAATTTCAAATTTAAATTTCAAATTCAAATTTCAAATTTCAAATTCGAATTTCAAATTCAAATTTCAAATTTCAAATTTCAAAATTCAAATTTCAAATTCCACAAAACGGTTGTGTTTCATATTTTTGTTCTCATGGATAATTTTCTACAACTCCAATCCAATCTCAAATAAAATCATGGCAACTTTATTTGGAGTTCGAATAATTATGTACTCTATTATCCAAAACAAAATCTGAATCCAACCGGAGAGAATCTTGTCAACCATCCTAATCCTGTGTCATCACCATCCATGCATAATAAACCAGCCAATAGCATACACAAATCAATTTACCAAACGTTAAGGAATTATGTGCAACTAGTAGAGGGACTGATTGGACATATATAATCGGGCTCCCGCAAATCCATATGATCATCATTCTTTTACCGAACAACTCAATCATATGATCACTAGTTTTAGAGTCACACCACTATAAACCTAAAACTGAACTCCCAATTATATACCGTATTACGTAAGCTTATGGCAAGCTATCATCCAATGACCTTGTCATGTATGCAGAACCCCCATATGATATCCATGATCAGCCTTAGGCCAAAGTCCGTTTAATCCTACTGATCAGGCTATCTTAAAGTTCCATTATACTACCGAATAAAGAAAATGATTATTCACCATATGTGAATAAGAAGTCATCCGCCCAGCAGACGACCCAAGGCCTTGTCCATTTTCACATTCAGTGTAATGCCTTTAAGAGGATACCCTTCACTTCTCATTAGAGCTATGATTCCAATATCTGTAAACGAACCCTTCATCGTATACAAGTCATGCACCCAACGAACCGGTCTATAAGCTTACTATCTCTGAGACGCTTTGGCCATTGGAACATCAAAGTACACAAGTCATATACATGAAGCTGTCCTTTTACTCAGGATTAAGGTTACTGCATAATGAATGTCAAAAGCAGATCGATCCACTCAAAGCGGACTTCGTAGATCAATCACGCTTTAGTCCCGGTCTAATATGTCACCACCAAGCAACATATCTATGTCTCTACTTGGGAGTCCAGCTCCAGACAGTCAAGACAAACCGTCCCCTCTAAGACTTTAGACAACATAATAGTCTTAACATGAGTTAGATGCTCGGTCTAACCCCATAGACTACAGACCATAGTTTAGACCGCTAACTTTAGAACATTGTCTTTTCGCATACAAAAAACCATTGCATGCAACGTTGTAACAGTTTAACATAAGCCGTCAGGGAGCCATATTTGCTTACATTTACTTTAACATGTAAATAAGACGAGGACAGATAGCAATGTAATGAATAACCTCTCTATATATAATCTTATTATCCAGTTCAAAATAAATACATCAAAATGTCTCTAATGCTTAGGGCATTTCCTAACACATTACACAAAATTTTCTCTCAATTTTACCCTTGGTTTTTGGCCACGGTTTTCACAATCAAAACCTAACCAAAATTTCTCAATTTTTCCCCCAAATTTTAGGCTATTCCAATGTCATTATCTAACACATTTTCAAGACAATTTCAATGCATTTTTCAACACAATTCCTAGGGTTTTTAACCTTTACAACCCGCGGCCAAATTAAGAGAAACATACACCCATTTTTTTTGTTTCATGCTTTTAATCACAAATCCATCATTTCCATAATAAATTGCATGATTTAAATCATCCAAACATCAAATAAATCATGCCAAAATTTTTTTTCCAAACCCTAATTAACCTACGGCCATATTCGGGTAATTTCACACCAAATTTTTTTTTCAAGCTTTTCATCATATAAATCATGCTTTATATTTGACCAAAATATGATTTAAAGCATGTTAACACTTAAACCACAACAATTTCTCATTGACTACTCTTGGTAACCCACGGTTTTACCCTTGGAAAACCAACCAAAATTTTGTTTTTCTTTAAACAAAATACATGATTTTTCTCCTAATTATTCCCTTAACAAAACCCAAGCACCAAATCAATCAAAACAAACCAAAAATTTTCCATCCTTTACACTATTCATTACACAGATTTTTGGAAGAAAAATCAAGAAAATTTTCAAGCCAAGGAAAGTTACCTTGTTCCCTTGCTTCCTTGGACTTCAAGGAAGGGTTTGACACCAATTTTGTGAAGAAAACTTGAAGTATTTGCTTGGTTCCTCTTTGGTTGCTCACGTACCCACCATAGGCAACACTTAGAAACTTTTTGTTCTATGTTTTGGCTTCAAAATTGTCCTGGCCACTTTTGTTCAAAGTTTTGCCGACTTAACCACAAAGAAAGCCAATTAATTTGGCTACCAACCAATCAAAAATCAACACCTTTCAAACCTACTTCTTTCCACATTTTTCAAAAATAAAAATGATGGAATTTTGGCCAAATCATGACCTTTAGATCAAAAAGCAAACCAATCTTGGCCATTAATGCTACCAACCACCATTTTTCTTTCATTTATTAAATGGATTTATGATGTCATAAATGCAAAGTAAAACTTTGACTTTGACTTTTACTATTCACATTAATTCGACTACTTTTTGACCGATACCGGTTCGAGCCAAAATTTTCCTGAAATCGTCCCTGCGGGTTCCTGAGGTCTCTTGTGCAGTCGGATCAATTTATACTACTTCTGTTCGATCAAAATCAATCCATGAAGTTTTTTCATCTTTTATTGCCCCGGTTAGGGTTTACAATGCCATTTTTGGCACCGTTCCGCCCGTTTCAACTTAGTGAATTTTTCCAACACTGAATTCTTACTCGTCAGTATTGTTAGAACATTTTAATATATTCTAAACAATATAAATACATTTATTTCACTCTTTAAATAGTACAACTTGTAATATACATACATTTGTACATTTTCTTCCGAGAATGCCTGAATTTCCCGGTTATCACATTCACCCCTCCTTATAAAATTTTCGTCCTCAAAATTAGAACAAGTGGGTGTACAAACTCCTCATCTCGTCTTCTCGTTCCCACGTAGCTTCTTCAATGTTATGATTTTTCTACAAAATCTTCACTAGTGGGATTGTCTTATTCCTCAGTACTTTCTCTTCACGAGCCAGTACTCGAATAAGTTGTTCCTCATATGTCAAATCCTCGTGGATTTGAATAGGCTCATGCTTCAACACATGGGACGGATCTGGTATATACTTTCTCAGCATCGACACATGAAATACATTATGCACTGCCGACAATTCTGGAGGTAACGCTAATCTGTAAGCGACCTTTCCAATGCGTTTGATAATTTCATAAGGTCCAATATATCTTGGACTCAGTTTCCCCTTCTTACCGAAACGCATAATCCCCTTCATAGGCGATACCTTGAGAAACACGAAGTCTCCTTCATCAAACTCCAAGGATCTCCGCCTCTTGTCTGCATAACTCTTTTGTCGGCTTTGCGCAATTTTCATTTGATGCTGAATTCTAGCAACTGCATCGGAAGTCTCTTGTATGAAATTCGTCTTATACAACTGCTTTTCTCGCAAATCATACCAGTGTAGTGGTGATCTGCACTTCCATCCATACAAAGCCTCGTAAGGTGCCATGCCTATGGAAGCTTGGTAACTATTATTGTATGAGAATTCAATTAATGGTAACTTCTCGTTCCAATTCCCTGCAAAATCCATTACACAAGCTCGAAGCATGTCATCTAACGTCTAAATTGTCCGCTCCGACTATCCATCTGTTTGCGAATGAAATGCCGTACTGAGTCTCAATTCAGTACCCATGACTTCTTGCATGCACTTCCAGAAATTCGAAGTGAATCGTGCATCTCGATCTGACACAATGGATTTTGGTACTCCATGTAATCTGACGACATGAGTTACGTACAGTTGAGCAAACTTTTCCAACGAAAAAGTCATCTTGACAGCTATAAACCGTGCCGTCTTGGTCAGTCTATCCACAATATCCCAGATGGCATCATAACCTTCTTGGGTTTTTGGGAGTCCCACCACAAAATCCATCGTAATGTGTTCCCATTTCCATTCAGGAATCTCCAAAGGTTCCAATCTTCCTGCTGGATGTTTATGTTCTGCTTTGATTCGCTGACAGGTCATGCATCTGCTCACGATTTTTGCTATATCATTCTTCATCCCTTTCCACCAGAACTGTAACTTCAAGTCCTGATACATCTTGCTAGCTCTGGGATGAACTGAATATGGTGTCTCATGGGCTTCTGACATGATCCGTCTTCTAAGTTCCTCATCAGCTGAAACATTTATCCTTCCTTGATAAAGGATCATTCCATCCTTGGAAATTCCTTCTTGAGAACTTGTCATTCTTGAATCTCATCTTTGAGCTTCCTTTATGTCCTCAAACAATGATGATTCCACTTGGAGTGCAGCTAGTCTTCCGGATATCAGCTCCAAGTTCAAGGAATTTATCTCTTGCTGTAATGGCTTCGGACGCCTTTGTATCGGTAGCTGGTGTGATATGGTAGACTTTCTATTTAGAGCATCCGCTACACGGTTGGCCTTTCCTGGATGGTATAGGATTTCACAATCATAATCCTTTACTAGTTCCAACCATCGTCTTTGCCACATGTTGAGCTCCTTATGCGTGAAGAAATACTTCAGGCTTTGGTGATCAGTAAAAATCTGACACTGAGCTCCATAGAGATAGTGTCGCCAAATTTTAAGTACGAACACTACTGCAACGAGTTCAAGGTCATGTGTAGGGTAATTCCTTTCATGATCCTTTAATTGACGGGAAGCATAGGTAATCACCTTGCCGCCTTGCATCAGGACTGCTCCCGATCCTATTTTGGATGCATCACTATAGAGCAAACTTCTCCCCTTCAGTGGGAAGCGCAAGGATTGGTGCGCTTGTCAGTCGTCTCTTTAACTCCTGGAAGCTTCTTTCACATTCCATAGTCCACTCATACTTCCTTTTCTTACGTGTAAGAGCAGTAAGAGGTGCAGCTAATCACGCGAATCCCTCTACAAATTACCGATAATAACCAGCTAGCCCCAAGAAACTGTGTATTTCCGTCACACTCTTGGGTGCAGGCCACTGGTTAATTGCATCTACTTTCGTCGGATCTACAGCAATACTTTCCTAGGATACAACATGTCCGAGAAAATGTACTCTGTCTAGCCAAAACTTGCATTTTGAGAATTTGGCATACAGTTGATGCTTCCTTATCGTATGCAACACGATCCTCAGATGCTCCTTGTGCTCCTCATGAGTCTTTGAGTATATAAGAATGTCATCAATGAATACAATGACAAACTTATCCAAATACTCTTTAAAAATTCTGTTCATTAAATCCATGAACGCTGCCGGTGCATTTGTTAATCCCAATGGCAGCACAAGAAACTCGTAGTGACCATAACGAGTCCTAAACGCCGGCTTAGGAATATCACTTTCTTTAATTCTCAGCTGGTGATATCCTAATCGTAAGTCGATCTTGGAAAATACCGCTGCGCCTTTTAACTGGTCGAATAGGTCATCAATTCTAGGTAATGGATACCTATTTTTGATCGTGACCTTATTCAACTCTCGGTAATCAATGCACAACCGGAATGTTCCATCCTTTTTCTTGAGAAATAGCACAAGTGCACCCCAAAGAGAATAACTCGGTCTGATAAATCCTTTATCCAAAAGCTCCTTCAATTGTTCCTGCAGCTCCTTTAACTCCACTGGAGCCATGCGGTATGGTGCTTTGGAAATAGTTGCCGTTCCAAGCATCAACTCAATTTCGAACGAGATTTCTCTCTCTAGACGTATCCCTGGTAACTCTTCTGGAAATACGTCAAGAAACTCATTAACAACAAGAACATCTTCAGGTTGAAGCTTCTGTTCCTTTGTAGTGTCCACCACATATGCCAGATATCCCATGTAACCACTGGCTATCAGCTTGCTTGCTCTCAGTGAACTGATCATTATCTTCCCAGGTTTTCGAGAAGTATCGACGTATTCAAAACTCTCTTCTTCCTCGGGTTGAAATACTATCTTTCGATTTCGACAGTCGATCGTAGCTTGATATTTCCCTAGGAAATCCATGCCTAGAATCACATTTTAATCCACGATCTTCATTACGATCAACTCAGCATATAGTTCCCTATTTGCCACATATACTGGTACATGAGGTAGCCAGTAAGTGGACAACAATACTTCCCCAGAGGGTAAAGCTGTCTTAAATACCCTTCCCATATAATCCTTAGGAAGTCCTATCTTGTCAGCAAATTCATAGGAAACAAAAGAATGCGTAGCACCGGAATCGAATAGTACAGAGGCTACATGACTAGCGACAGTAAGCTGACCTGTCACTACATTCGATGTTCCTGCCTTTGCATCCTCTTTCCTGTAGGCCATCACATGAGCATCAGCACGTGGCACATGCCCCTGGTGTTGCGGCCTTACTAGAGACTCTTCAACTCTGGCTTGAAGGGAATGAGCTTGTGGGCGTGTCTAGTGCGGTTGGGAAGTGCCTTGTCCACCCTGCCTATTGTTTGGACAGTTCCTGGCGTAATGACTTTCCTTTCCACATTCATAGCAAACAAGTGGCCCAAATCTGCATTGCCCAGAATGTCTCTTCCCGCATGTAGGACAATTTTGCACATTGGATTCCACATTACTAGCTGTTCTTCGCTGTTGGTTTTGATTATTTCCCTGGTGATTTCCAGAAAAATTGCCTTTTCTCTTGTTTTGCCGGGATCCTTGATTATTGCCCTGGCTTGGTTTAGCATTCTGATTAGGCTTGCTCGATTGACCAGCTTGTGTAGACTTAGCCAAAGCCCTCTCCTTCTTCTTGGCCTCCCAGTGCTTTTCTCTTTCCTCTTTCTGTCGGGCTACGTGAAACTCAGCTCTGATGGCCCGACTCACACAATTTGCTACAGAAGTAGGCGGTACCTGTCCAGTATCTACCAATGCAGCAATTTCTAGTCTGAATATCCCGATCATTTTCTGTATTTTCTCCCTCTCAGTAGGGACTACATAGGGACATAAACGGGATAACTGGTCGAACTTTCGGCAGATTTCGCTCACCAACATATTTCCTTGCGTCAATTCTGAGAACTCTTTCTGCTGTTGTCTCAGAGATGCAGGGTCATAATATTTATGGTTAAATTCTTTCAGAAATTCCGCCCAACTCATGGTAGACACATTTCTTCTCATTCACACAGTGTCCCACCAAAACCGAGCATCTTTTCTCAACACACAAGACGCACATGCAACCTTCTCCCGGTCAGTTAGGTTCATGAATTCCATGATCACTTGCAAGGATGACAACCAGTCTTCAGCCTCTAGAGGATTTGTAGACCCTTCAAATTCTGACGGCCTCATACACCTGAATCTTTCATAGAGGGATTCCAGATTTAATACCGGTTGTGGTTCAGGAACTCTCTCATGTACAGCAGCTGGAGGGATAACCGGATCTACCTCAGCTTCTTGTTCTACTTGGGTACCCTCAGAACCTTGTCTCTGTTCTAACTCCTCTACCCGTTGTCTCAGATTAGCATTTTCCTGCATCTGAGCTTCTAGTAGGGCTTGTATTTGATCTAATCTCTCCATGACATTAGGACGTCGTTCTCGTCCCTCTGATCGATTTCGTAAATCCACCATCTTGCCTATTATCCTATTATGGCACAATAATTCACCGTTAGCTTTTCCATGACCACATTCGTAAAATCATATAAATTTACGAAATTTAGGGTAATGTAAAGCCACATCATCGTAACACATCATCGTACAACATATAATCATTTTGATATTTCATTCATAGCAAAATGTTTATATATCGTACATAATCATTACCAGTCATATATATATCGGCCATCATATACATCTTGGCCACAAGTCTATACAAAAGAGCTTTTCTTTATAAGCTACTTATGTACATGTATACATCTACTGGTCACACATCCCCTGTGTCTTGGACTAGAGGATATTCTTCTGGATCCTCATCGTCATCTGGATCATCTGAGTCATCACCATCCCTAGGCAATGCTCCCTGTCCTGAGTCATCACCTCCTCATGGTCTAGACGGTCCAGCCTTATGGTCGTTCATCATTCTTCTCGGCCCAAAGATACGTGCGAACATCTCATCTTGACCCAGTGTCTCTCGCCGACTCTACGTCAGATGCTCAATCAGAATCTCCCTCTCGATCATCCTGATCGTCACTATAAACTCTTGGAGCGTAGGAGGATATAGCTTAATCACCCTCTGTCTCAACTCCATGGGTAAACCTCTCCAGAATAGCTCATAGCAGTTCACTTCGGTGAGGTTGGGCAACAGACATCTCCTCCTAATGGTCTCCCCAAATCGTGCTGCATAAGACATAACTGTCTCACCAGACAACATGACCATCCTCTCTGTCTGGAGAATATAGTCCCTAACCTCATCGAATCCAGGGTACGCGGGTGTATCAGCCTCTCGTCTCTCCGGAGGTGCTGGAGCAGGTGCCGGATCCCTAGGCAGAAACTGATCAGCCAATCGCTGACAGAACTCAGCCCAACTAAATCCCAATAGAATCTCCTGGTCACAATACTCCCAAAATACTCGAGCGTCTCCTTGAAACATACTGATGGCCAACTGGATCCACATATCTCGATCAATGTCGCATGTCACCATAATCCTCTCTATGGGATAGAGCCCATCCTTAGTCTCCATCGACTGTCGTCCACCATCAAACATAGGGGGACTGCTAGCTCTGAACGCCTATACTGCCTGAGCCGAAACTCTCACCGCAATATGTTGGCATCCACCAACAACTGGAATGTCCACTACTACAGGTGGATGAAGTATCGGTCGTGGCTATACTACATCTACTGGAGCTGGTGCTGGTGCTGGTACTAGAGGTCTCTCGGGCACTGGGGGTCTAATTACCGGTCGTTAGGAAATAGACGGCCTCACAATAGGTCTCGTCCATACCCGTAATACCCCTCTCGGTCGTGGTAGCGGTGGTCTCACATAAGGAGATCTGGTCATCTTGCTACCTATAAGATAATTATTTTCACATAAGAAAATAATTAACTAAACTTAAGTAAACTACTTACTTGGATAGCGGTGCAGGATGCACGAAGTGTCAAATCAAGATATGGTCAACACTGCTCTGATATACCAACTGTGACAGCAGTTGGTAATCCAAACTAAACCAACCGTAATTTCGCTCTGATACCAACTGTGGCAGCAGTTGGTATTCTAAACTACACCAATCGTAAACCCGCTCTAATACCAACTGTGGCAGCAGTTGGTATTCTAAACTACACCAACCGTAAACCCTCTCTGATACCAACTGTGGCGGCCCACCTCTCGTAGAAATCATACAATACTATTACAGTTAAGCTTTATCGCTAACTGCGATAGATTGTACTCTCATGGGTCGCCCGCTAGTCTATCTCTCTTGTAAAACATGACGTTTTTGGGGAAAATTTTTTTTTTCTTTCTTTAAACATCATGCAAAACATTTTCCACTATTTACTTTGTTGGCAAGTATAAAGTAATTTACATAATACAGTACTTTCGTAAAATATATATTTACAAAAGAATTGTTTTCTTTTTCCCTTCTCTTTTATCGCTCAGCGGAAATACTCTGGCAGGACCATATCCCTCGCCCACTTATCCCATTTGACAAGCGCCATCCCGTCCACCATCCAGTCATACAAGCTACTGAGCTGATCGCTTACCTGCAACATAAGCAAAAATGGTGAGCTACAGACTCAGTAAGTTCAAATATGCAAGAAATAAAATTTCTATGAATAGTACTATTCATTATGAATAGTAATATTGACTACTATTCATATATGAATAGTAACTTGACCACTATTCATTATGAATAGTAAGTTTGACCACAACACAGTATATCAACAGTACATCTACCGCGATGTTAGTACCCTCACGAGACTGTCTTATGCTCAATTATGGCATAGTTTCAGTTTTAGGTAATTATCTTTGATTACGTTCTGGTTTTGAGCTAAGGCAGGCAGTACCATTTAAGTGCACATGACTGGGAGCGGTACATTAGTGCTGACCTCCACAGCCTTAATCTCATAGCCCCGAAAGCAAAATTGTACATGACTGGGAGTGGTACATCAGTGCTGACCTCCACAGCCTTAATCTCATATCCTCGAAGGCAAAAGTACCTCCCTATACGGAAGGCTGGTACGCCAGAAAGTGGTTTTATTACTGACTTTTTAAAGTTCTAACCCGGTGACTTCATATTGTCCCGTGGTTAGGAATGGTTCACATTTTAATTTTAGGTGAGTGAGTTTCATTAACCTCGCTCTAGTGCCCGAAGCACAATTAACAATGTGTCCATTCTCAATAGTGCCCGTAGCACATTACGTCTCTCTCTCTACTCTATAATAGTGCCCGTAGCACATATGTACCTAACTTATAGTTAGTACATCAAAGTTAGCAACAATAATGCTATATGTTGCAGACAGGTAAATGTCTGAACTTACCTTATCAGTTTCTTCTCTTTTTCTCTCTTGGATCTTTGATCGCCCTCCTTGTAGGTCGATTTTGGGATCCTATAGACAAAACCTTGTCTGTAAATTTCATTTCCATTTATAGCTTTTATTTTTCATTAAAAAGCTTAAATAAAACCTATTTATAACTATTTAGGCTTTATTTATCATTTTCCCCATTTTTCTCAACTTTTACAAAATTACGATTTTACCCCTATATTTTGGCAAAATTACAGTTTTGCCCCTGACGAAATTTTCTCGATCCGGACTGCATTTTTGGCTCTCAGGAACTTTTCTGACTCTTTTCTATTCATTACCGGGTTCGTTTCTATTTTATTTCCACTTTTCACTTTCCCGACCCTGGGGAAGCACTATTCCGACCGTTACGTCGGTTTAGTGATTTTCTATCGTTTCGGAGCCTCAAATGGACGTTTCACTAGTATTTCAAACGTTCATCTAGACATTCCCGATATAGGTCTCCGAGGCTCGGATTTTCCGTACCCGACTCGGACCTTTATTTCATTTCCTAAAAACGCCCCCCCCCTCGGGGTCGGTTTTTCAGTTTCACTCGCGTTTTATATTTTTAAGGGGACGGGTTACTATTCATGAACCACCCCTTAGGTTTTCCTTATTCAATTTTTCGTTAGGGACTCGGGTTTCCAACACGACCCTAAACTTTTATTTTTAATTCTCTTTTTACCCCCAATGCCGTTTTTGAAATTTCGGTAGCATTTCGACGTAAATTAAAGGTTATCGGCGTTAGGTACGCCTCGAACCATATGTAACTGCCACGTACTGTGGCGGCCCGCCCCTCGTAGAGATCATACAATACTATTACAGTTGAGCTTTATCGCTAACTGCGATAGATTGTACTCTCATGGGTCGCCGGCTAATCTATCTCTCTTTTAATCATGACGTTTTTGGGAAATTTTTTTTTTCTTTAAACATCATGTAAAACATTTCCCACTATTTACTTTGTTGGCAAGTACAAAGTAATTTACATATTACAGTACTTTCGTAAAATATATAATATTATAAAAGACTGTTTCTTTTTTTTTCCTTCCCTTTTTATCGCTCAGCGGAAAGACTCTGGCAGGACCATATCCCTCGCCCATTTGACACGCGCCATCCCGTCCGCATCCAGTCAAACAAGCTACTGAGCTGGTCGCTTACCTGCAACATTAGCAAAAATAGTGAGTTACAGGCTCAGTAAGTTCAAACATGCAAGAAATAAAATTTCTATGAATAGTACTATTCATCATGAATAGTACCGTTGACCATTATTCATAGGTGAATAGTAACTTTGACCACTATTCATATGTAAATAGTAACTTTGACCACAACACAGTGTCACAACCGTACATCTACTGCGATGTTAGTACTCTCACTAAACTGTCTTATGCTCAATTATGGCATAGTTTCAGTTTTAGGTAATTATCTTTGCTTATGTTCTGGTTTTGAGCTCAGGTTGGTAGTACCATTTAAGTGCGCATGACTGGGAGCGGTACATTAGTGCTGACCTCTACAGCCTTAATCTCATAGCCCCGAAGGCAAAATTGTACATGACTGGGAGCGGTACATCAGTGCGGACCTCCGCAGCCTTAATCTCATAGCCCCGAAGGCAAATAGTACCTCCCTGTACGGAAGGCTGGTACGCCAGAAAGTGGTTTCATTACCGACTTTTTAAGTTCTAACCCGGTGACTTCACATTGTCCCGTGGTTAGGAATGGTTCACATTTTAATTTTTAGGGGAGTGAGTTTCATTAACCTCGCTCTAGTGCCCGAAGCACAATTAACAATGTGTCCATTCTCAATAGTGCCCGTAGCACATTACGTCTCTCTCTCTACTCTATAATAGTGCACGTAGCACATATGTACCTAACTTATAGTTAGTACATTAAAGTTAGCAACAATAATGCTATATGTTGTAGACAGGTAAATGTCTGAACTTACCTTATCAGTCTCTTCCCTCTTTCTCTCTTGGATCTTTGATCGCCCTCCTTGTAGGTCGATTTTTGGATCCTACAGACAAAACCTTGCCTGTTAATTTCATTTCCATTTATAGCTTTTATTTTTCATTAAAAAGCTTAAATAAAACCTATTTATAACTTTTTAGGCTTTATTTATCATTTTCCCCATTTTTCTCAACTTTTGCAAAATTACGATTTTGCCCCTATATTTTGGTAAAATTACAATTTTGCCCCTGACGGAAATTTTCCCAATCCAGACTGCATTTTTGGCTCTCAGGAACTTTTCTGACTGTTTTCTAATCATTACCGGGTTCATTTCTATTTTATTTTCACTTTTCAATTTCCCGGCCCTCGGGAAGCACTATTCCGACCCTTACGTCGGTTTAGTGATTTTCTATCGTTTCGGAGCCTCAAATGGACGTTTCACTAGTATTTAAAACGTTCATCTAGACATTCCCGATCTAGGTCTTCGAGGCTCGGATTTTCCGTTCCCGACTCAGACCTTTATTTCGTTTCCAAAAAACGCCCCCCCCCTCGGGGTCGGTTTTTCAGTTTCACTCGCGTTTTACCTTTTTAGGGGACGGGTTACTATTCACAAACCACCCCTTAGGTTTTCCTTATTCAATTTTCCGTTAGGGACTCGGGTTTCTAACCCGACCCTAAACTTTTATTTTTATTTCCATTTTACCCCAAATGCTGTTTTCGAAATTTCGGCAGCATTTCGGCGTAATTTTAAGGCTACCGGCGTTAGGTACGCCTTGAATCATGTGTACCTGCCACGTACTATACCACAAGCCTATTTTATGTAAAAGTTTTCCAAACTTTTACATAAAAGCTCACAAAATTCATTTCTCATTTTAAACCACATTACACAAATTTCTATCATTTTTATCCTTAGTTTTTGGCCACGGTTTTGACAATCAAAACCTAACCAAAACTTCTCAAATTTTCCATCAATTTTTAGGCTATTCAAAGGTCATTTTCTAACACATTTTCAAGCCCATTTCCTTGCATTTTTCAACAAAATTCCTAGGGTTTTTATCCCCACATAACCCACGGCCAATTAAGAAAAACATACTCCAAATTTTTCTTTTCTTGCTTTCAATCACAATTCCATCATTTACATTATAAAATGCATGATTTAAATCATTCAAATATCAAATAAACCATGCAAAATTTTCCACCAAACCCTAAGTAACCCACGGCCACATTAGGTAAGTCCACACCAAAAAATTTTTTCCAAGCTTTCCATAATGCAAATCATGCTTTATACTTAACAACAATGTAATTTAAAGCATGTTAACACTTAAACCATAAAAATTTCTCATTGGTTACTCTTGGTAACCCACGGTTTTACCCTTGGAAAACCAACCAAAATTTGGTTTTTCCTTAAACCAAATACATGGTTTTCTTCCTAATTACACCCTTAACAAAACCCAAGCACCAAATAAATGAAAACAACCAAAAATTTTTCCATCTTTTCTACTATTCATCACATGGATTTTTTGAAGAAAAATCCAGAAAAAATTCAATCCAAGGGAAGTTACCTTGTTCACTTGCTTCCTTTGTCTTCAAGGAATGGTTTGACACCAATTTTGTGAAGAAAGATGGAAGAATCACTTGGTTCCTCTTGGTGGCTCACGTACTTTCCATGGGAAACACTTAAAAAAATTTGTTCTTAGTTTTGGCTTTCAAAATTTGTCTCGGCCAATATGTTCCCAAAGTTGCCGACTTATGCATGAAATAAGCCAATTAATTTGGCTATCAACCAATCAAAATTCACCACATTTCAAAGCCATTTCTTTCCAACATTTTCAAAAATTAAAATGGTGAAATTTTGGCCAAATCTTGGCCTTTAGATCAAAAAGGAACTAAATCATGGCCATTAATGCTACCAACCACCATTTTCCTTCCATTTATTAAATGGATTTATGATGTCATAAATGCTAAAGCAAAAGTTGACTTTGACTTTCACTATTCACATTAATTCGACTACTTTTTGACCGATACTGGTTCGAGTCGAAATTTTCCTGAAATCATCCCGGCGTGTTCCTGAGGTCTCCTGGGCAGTCGGATCAATTTAAACTGCTTCCGTTTGATCAAAATTAATCCCGGAAGTTTTTCCGTCTTTTATTGTCCCGGTTAGGGTTTTCAATGCCGGTTTTGGCACCGTTTCACCTGTTTCAACTCAGTGAATTTTTCCAACACTGAATTTTTACTCGTCAGTATTGTTAGAACATTTTAATACATTCTAAACAATAGAAATACATTTATTTCACTCTTTAAATAGTACAAATTGTTATATACATACATTTGTACATTTTCTTTCGAGAATTGCCTGAATTTCCCGGTTGTCACACGTACTATACCACAAGCCTATTTTATGTAAAAGTTTTCCAAACTTTTACATAAAAGCTCACAAAATTCAATTCTCATTTTGAACCACATTACACAAAATTTTCTCTCAATTTTACCCTTGGTTTTTGGCCACGGTTTTTACAATCAAAGCCTAACCAAAATTTCTCAAATTTTCCCCCAAATTTTAGGCGATTCCAATGTCATTATCTAATACATTTTCAAGCCAATTTCAATGCATTTTTCAACACAATTCCTAGGGTTTTAAACCTTTACAACCCACGGCCAAATTAAGAGAAACATACACCCATTTTTTTTGTTTCATGCTTTCAATCACAAATCCATCATATCCATAATAAATTGCATGATTTAAATCATCCAAACATCAAATAAATCATGCCAAAATTTTTTTTCCAAACCCTAATTAACCCACGGCCATATTAGGGTAATTTCACACCAAATTTTTTTTTCAAGCTTTCTATCATATAAATCATGCTTTATATTTGACCAAAATATGATTTAAAGCATGTTAACACTTAAACCACAACAATTTCTCATTGACTACTCTTGGTAACCCACAGTTTTACCCTTGGAAAACCAACCAAAATTTTGTTTTTCTTTAAACAAAATACATGGGTTTTCTCCTAATTATTCCCTTAACAAAACCCAAGCACCAAATCAATCAAAACAAACCAAAAATTTTCCATCCTTTACACTATTCATTACACGGATTTTTGGAAGAAAAATCAAGAAAATTTTCAAACCAAGGAAAGTTACCTTGTTCACTTGCTTCCTTGGACTTCAAGGAAGGGTTTGACAACAATTTTGTGAAGAAAACTTGAAGTATTTGCTTGGTTCCTCTTTGGTTGCTCACGTACCCACCATAGGCAACACTTAGAAACTTTTTGTTCTTTGTTTTGGATTCAAAGTTTTGCCGACTTAACCACAAAGAAAGCCAATTAATTTGGCTACCAACCAATCAAAAATCAACACCTTTCAAACCTATTTCTTTCCATATTTTTCAAAAATTAAAATGATGGAATTTTGGCCAAATCTTGGCCTTTAAATCAAAAAGCAAACCAATCTTGGCCATTAATGCTACCAACCACCATTTTTCTTTCATTTATTAAATGGATTTATGATGTCATAAATGCAAAGTAAAACTTTGACTTTGACTTTTACTATTCACATTAATTCAACTACTTTTTGACCGATACCGGTTCGAGTCGAAATTTTCCTGAAATCGTCCCGGCGGGTTCCTGAGGTCTCTTGTGCAGTCGGATCAATTTATACTGCTTCCGTTTGATCAAAATCAATCCCAGAAGTTTTTTCATCTTTTATTGCCCCGGTTAGGGTTTTCAATGCCGTTTTTGGCACCGTTCCGCCCGTTTCAACTTAGTGAATTTTTCCAACACTGAATTCTTACTCGTCAGTATTGTTAGAACATTTTAATATATTCTAAATAATATAAATACATTTATTTCACTCTTTAAATAGTACAACTTGTAATATACATACATTTGTACATTTTCTTCCGAGAATGCCTAAATTTCCCGGTTATCACAGTCTCCATACCCTTGCCCTCACATCTGCCTCCACTGTCACCATCGTCCACTGAGGTTTAAGCAGTACGACGCTTACCTACAGCATGAACACACTACGTGAGTTTTACGCCCAGTAAGTACAACATGTTTACCGCAAAACATGTTTAAATATAGTACATACTTAAAAACATATAAGCAGTCATATATCACATATACCACTTTAACATATCACATATCACATACCATATCAATGATTATAAAACTTCACATAACATATGCATCACAGAAACATCGTGTACTGAGTGCATCTAGAAGCATGGTGAACTATAACTAATGCATGATTCGGTTATGTTCATTTATGCTTCATTATTTTCCTTTGTTTTTCTTGTCTATTTAGGGCCCATGTGTTAGTACCGTGCATGCACAGACTATCAGTAACGCCCATGGTTAAAAGCCGGAGAGCCATCAACAGATGCTCAACTTTCTGCTTTAACTTACTTTAAAACCCTTTCAACTAAAAGAGCTGGTACGACACGCCTATACATTTCCATCTTGTTTATCTTTTCTAGCCACATGCTTTTCTAAGCTATCCCTAATCCAACGTGATGTAGGAAAATAAATCGGTAAAAACATATCAGAGTGGCGCAGCGGAACAATAAAAATTTTTAGATCGTTAAATATCTCATGATGCCATATACAATAAACCAACAACAATTAAAACTCATACCTCAAGGACGCCAATCTGCAGGAAGAGAATGATCGGAGGGGTTCAACCAACTAGCCTTCTCTACTATTCTCCAATTCCTGAATGGCTGAGTGTGTGGGCACTTTGAACCTCGATCGGTATGCTAGCACTGCTAGTCTTCTTCCGACCACCCAGATCTATAAAGAACTTATTGTCACGGTGAGTTATGCAACAATACGCCTGCTCACTTGAAAGTCTGTGGTCTAAGAGAACTGGAGTGGCAGGACCTCAATTTATAGACCTACATGAGGTGATTCTCTGAATTTAAATTGGATTAGGAGAAGATATTCTCCCGTATCCACAAGCACAAAATCTGAATTTTCCAAGGGGAGAAACCCAACAATAAATTCGGCCGCTTTAGGATAAATCCAATCTATATCTAAACAAGATTTTAACTAGAATTTTATCTCCCTTTTTCAACCAAAAAATCCGAAAATCCAAGAGGAAAATCCCCACAAAAAATTCGACTACTTTTGGATAAGGGAGAATCAAAATTCCACTAGGATTTTCAAGCTTGAATCTTCTCTCATCTTTATCCAAAATAACTGAAATCTCATAGGAGATTTACTCCAAAAATTCGACCATTATCTGGGAGGAGAGAATCCAAATTCAACTGGGATTAAAACTTGAATTTTTTCCTTAAACCTTATCCACAAAAATCTGAAAAACCATTGAGGATAATCCTCAAAATTTTTGTCCATATTTGGTTAGGATTTGGATTCAGAATTCAAGTAGGATTCTAACAAGATTTTCCTCTCCATATCTAACTCAAATTCGAATTTCATTCCTTGCGGATTTACCACAACAAATTCGAATCCCACTTGGACTGTAATTCAAAATTTGAATTTCAAATTTCAAATTCAAAATTCAAATTTCAAATTCGAATTTCAAATTTAAATTTCAAATTCGAATTTCAAATTCAAATTTCAAATTCAAATTTCAAATTTCAAATTTCAAAATCCACAAAACAGTTGTATTTCAAATTCTTGTTCTCATGGATAATTTTCTACAACTCTAATCCAATCTCAAATAAAATCATGGCAACTTTATTTGGAGTTCGAATAATTGTGTATTCTATTATCCAAAACAAAATCTGAATCCAACCGGAGAGAATCTTGTCTACCATCCTAATCCTATGTCAACACCATCCATGCATAATAAACTAGCCAATAGCATACACAGATCAATTTTGCCAAACGTTAAGGAATTATGTGGAGCTAGTAGAGGGACTAATTAGACATATATAATCGGGCTCCCGCAAATCCATATGATCATCATTCTTTATCAAACAACTCAATCATATGATCACTAATTTCAGAGTCACACCACTATAAACCTGAAATTGAACTCCCAATTATATACCGTATTACGTAAGCCTGTGACAAGCTATCGTCTAATGACCTTGTCATGTATGCAGAACCCTCATATAATATCCATGATCAACCTTAAGCCAAAGTCCGTTTAATCCTACTGATCAGGCTATCTTAAAGTTCCATTATACTACCGAATTAAGAAAATGATTATTCACCATATGTGAATAAGAAGTCATTCGCCCAGCAGACGACCCAAGGCCTTGTCCATTTTCACATTCAGTATAATGCCTTTAAGAGGATACCCTTAACTCCTCATTAGAGCTATGATTCCAATATCTGTAAATGAACCCTTCATCGTATACAAGTCATGCACCCAACGAACCTGTCTATAAGCTTACTACCTCTGAGACAATTTAGCCATTGGAACATCAAAGTACACAAGTCACATACATGAAGCTGTCTTTTTCCTCAGGATTAAGGTTACTGCAAAATGAACGTCAAAAGCAGATCGATCCACTCAAAGTGGACTTCGTAGATCAATCATGCTTTAGTCTCGGTCTAATATGTCACCACCAAGCAACATATCTATGTCTCTACTTGGGAGTCCAGCTCCAGAAAGTCAAGACAAACCGTCCCCTTCAAGGCTTTAGACAACATAATAGTCTTAACATGAGTTAGATGCTCGGTCTAACCTCATAGACTACAGACCATAGTTTAGACCGCTAACTTTAGAACATTGTCTTCTCGCATACAAAAGTCCATTGCATGCAATGTTCTAACAGTTTAACACAAGCAGTCAGGGGGTCATATTTGCTTACATTTACTTTAACATGTAAATAAAACGAGGACAGATAGCAATGTAATGAATAACCTCTATATATAATTTTATTATCCAGTTCAAAATAAATACATCAAAATATCTCTAACGTTTAGGGCATTTCCTAACACGTGATAGGGACGTATGGCGTCTAACTTGCTCTTTCATCAATCTACTTGATTGTGAAACTATATGCTCTTAATTATGCGGTGCAACATCGTGTGTATGGCATACATATTTTAACATACTATAAAACACTATTTTAACATCATTTTATTCATGCTGCAGGCGGAGTTGTACTTACCTAAATTTGCCAGCAAAATACATACTTGCGCCTTTAACAATTTACAGTTGACTACCTATCATCAATAACGTTCCTTATCAGCATCTCCGTCGAGTCACTACTACTGCGAGTGACTATTACTCGTGTTTCTATGTGGTACTGAGGCCCATTGGTACCCTATTGGCCTATTATGGGGATTTGGTATCTAACTCGTATTATGTCTGATCAATCATTTACTTGACAGATTAATCATCGTCCCTCATAATGTTGTTCGAAACAGGTCCTTGACTGGTTTTGTGGCGGCCCGCCCCTCGTAGAGATCATACAATGCTATTACAGTTAAGCTTTATCGCTAACTGCGATAGATTGTACTCTCATGGGTCGCCGGCTAATCTCTCTCTCTTTAAATCATGACGTTTTTGGGGAATTTTTTTTTTTTAAACATTATGTAAACATTTCCCACTATTTACTTTGTTGGAAAGTACAAAGTAATTTACATAATATAGTACTTTCGTAAAATATGTAATATTACAAAAGACTGTTCCCTTTTTTTTTTTCCTTCCCTTTTTATCGCTCAGCGGAAAGACTCTGGCAGGACCATATCCCTCGCCCAGTTATCCCATTTGACACGCGCCATCCCGTCCGCATCCAGTCAAACAAGCTACTGAGCTAGTCGCTTACCTGCAACATTAGCAAAAATGATGAGCTACAGGCTCAGTAAGTTCAAACATGCAAGAAATAAAATTTCTATGAATAGTACTATTCATCATGAATAGTCCGTTGATCACTATTCATAGGTGAATAGTAACTTGACCACTATTCATACGTGAATAGTAAGGTTGACCCCAACACAGTGTCACAACAGTACATCTACCGCGATGTTAGTACTCTCACTAAACTGTCTTATGCTCAATTATGGCATAGTTTCAGTTTTAGGTAATTATCTTTGCTTATGTTCTGGTTTTGAGCTCAGGTTGGCAGTACCATTTAAGTGCGCATGACTGGGAGCGGTACATTAGTGCTGACCTCCACAGCCTTAATCTCATAGCCCCAAAGGCAAAATTGTACATGACTGGGAGCGGTACATCAGTGCGGACCTCCGCAGCCTTAATCTTATAGCCCCGAAGGCAAATAGTACCTCCCTGTACGGAAGGCTGGTACGCCAGAAAGTGGTTTCATTACCGACTTTTTAAGTTCTAACCCGGTGACTTCACATTGTCCCGTGGTTAGGAATTGTTCACATTTTAATTTTTAGGGGAGTGAGTTTCATTAACCTCGCTCTAGTGCCCGAAGCACAATTAACAATGTGTCCATTCTCAATAGTACCTGTAGCACATTACGTCTCTCTCTCTACTCTATAATAGTGCCCGTAGCACATATGTACCTAACTTATAGTTAGTACATCAAAGTTGGCAACAATAATGCTATATGTTGCAGACAAGTAAACGTCTGAACTTACCTTATCAGTCTCTTCTCTTTTTCCTCTTGGATCTTTGATCGCCTTCCTTGTAGGTCGATTTTTGGATCCCACAGACAAAACCTTGTCTGTTAATTTCATTTCCATTTATAGCTTTTATTTTTCATTTAAAAGCTTAAATAAAATCTATTTATAACTTTTTAGGCTTTATTTATCATTTTTCCCATTTTTTCTCAACTTTTGCAAAATTACAATTTCACCCCTGTATTTTGGCAAAATTACGATTTTGCCCCTGTATTTTGATAAAATTACAATTTTACCCCTGACGGAAATTTTCCCAATCCAGACTGCATTTTTGGCTCTCAGGAACTTTTCTGACTCTTTTCTAATCATTACCGGGTTCATTTCTATTTTATTTTCATTTTTCACTTTCCCAACCCTCGGGAAGCACTATTCCGACCCTTACGTCGGTTTAGCGATTTTCTATCGTTTCGGAGCCTCAAATGGACGTTTCACTAGTATTTAAAACGTTCATCTAGACATTCCCGACCTAGGTCTCCGAGGTTCGGATTTTCCGTTCCCGACTCGGACCTTTATTTCATTTCCAAAAACACCCCCCCATCGGGGTCCGTTTTTTTTTCAATTTCACTCGCGTTTTAAATTTTTAAGGGGACGGGTTACTATTCATGAACCACCCCTTAGGTTTTCCTTATTCAAATTTCCGTTAGGGACTCGGGTTTCCGACCCGACCCTAAACTTTTTATTTTTATTTCCATTTTACCCTAAATGCTGTTTTCGAAATTTCGGCAGCATTTCGGCGTAATTTTAAGGCTTCCGGCGTTAGGTACGCCTCGAACCATATGTACCTGCCACGTACTATACCACAAGCCTATTTTATGTAAAAGTTTTCCAAACTTTTACATAAAAGCTCACAAGATTCCAATTTCACATTTTTAACTACATTACAAAATTTTTTTACCATTTTGCCCTTAGTTTTGGTTTCGGTTTTCACAACCAAACCGAACCAAACTTCTCAAAATTTTCAACCACTTTTTAGGCTATTCAATGTCATTTCCTCAACACATTTTTAAGCCCATTTACATTGCATTTTTCAACCAAATTCTTAGGGTTTTTACCATATATAACCCACGGCCAATGCATGAAAATCATGCACACCATTTTTGTTTCATGCTTTCAATTATAAATTCATCATTTACATATTAAAATGCATGATTTCAATTAACCAAACATCACATAAAACCATGCAAATTTTTCTTCCAAACCCTTAGGTAACCCCACGGCCACATTATGTAAATGCACACCAAAATTTTTTTCAAGCTTTCCATAATGAAATTCGTGGTTTATTCTTCACAAAATTTAACTTGAAATCATGTTATCAATTAAACCACAAAAATTTCTCTTTGTTTACCTAAGGTAACCCACGGTTTTACCCTTGGCAAACCAACCAAAAATTGGTTTTTCTTTAGACCAAATACATGGTTTTCTTCCTTGTTACACCCTTAACAAAACCCAAGCATCAAATCATGGAAAACAACCAAAAATTTTCCATCTTTTTTCACTATTCACCCCACGGTTTTCTTGAAGAAAAACCAAGAAAAAGGTAAGTGCAAGGGGAGTTACCTTAGTCAATTGCTTCCTTTGTCTTCGAGGAATGTTTTGACACCAATTTTGTGTAGAATTATTGAAGAAATTGCTTGGTTTCCCTTGGTAGCTCACGGCTCCACCATGGAAGGATACTTAGAAAATTTTTCTTTGGTTTTTGGCTTGAAATTTGGTCTCGGCTTTTTGTTCCAAAAGTGGCCGACTTATGCCACTAAAAGGCCAATTAATTTGGCTTTCCACCAATGAGATTTCACCACCTTTCAACACTAATACTTTCCATAATTTTCACAAATTAAAAATGGTGAATTTTGACCAAATCTTGGCCTTTAGATCAAAAAGTAAATGAATCATGGCCATTAATGCTACCAACCACCATTTTCTTTCCATTTATTAAATGGATTAATGATGTCATAAATGCTAAAGTAAAAGTTGACTTTGACTTTCACTATTCACATTAATTCGACTACTTTTTGACCTATACCGGTTCGAGCCGAAATTTTCCTGAAATCGTCCCGGCGTGTTCCTGAGGTCGCCTGTGCAGTCGGATCAATTTAAATTGCTTCCGTTTGATCAAAATTAATCCCGGAAGTTTTCCATCTTTTATTGTCCCGGTTAGGGTTTTCAATGCCAGTTTTGGCACCGTTTCACCCGTTTCAACTCAGTTAATTTTTCCAACACTGAATTCTTACTCGTCAGTATTCTTAGAACATTTTCATATATTCTAAACAATATAAATACATTTATTTCACTCTTTAAATAGTACAAATTGTTATATACAACATTTGTACATTTTCATCCGAGAATTGCCTGAATTTCCCGGTTGTCACATTCACCCCTCCTTATAAAATTTTCGTCCTCGAAAATTAGAACAAGTGGGGGTATAAACTCGTCCTTATAAAATGTTGTGATTTTTCCACAGGATCTTCACTCGTGGGATTTTCTTATTCCTCAATACTTTCTCTTCACGAGCTAGTACTCGAATAGGTTGTTCCTCATATGTCAAATTCTCGTGGATTTGAATAGGCTCATGCTTCAGCACATGGGATGGATCTGGTATATATTTTCTCAGCATCGACACATGAAATACATTATGCACTGCCGACAATTCTGGAGGTAACGCTAATTTGTAAGCGACCTTTCCAATGCGTTCGATAATTTCATAAGGTCCAATATATCTTGGACTTAGTTTCCCCTTCTTACCGAAACGCATAATCCCCTTCATAGGTGATACCTTAAGAAACACGAAGTCTCCTTCATCAAACTCAAAGGATCTCCGCCTTTTGTCCGCATAACTCTTTTGTCGGCTTTGCGCAATTTTCATTTGTCACTGAATTCTAGCAACTGCATCGGAAGTCTCTTTTATGAAGTCCGTCTTATGCAACTGCTTCTCTCGCAAATCGTACCAGTGTAATGGTGATCTGCACCTCCGTCCACACAAAGCCTCATAAGGTGCCATGCCTATAGAAGCTTGGTAACTATTATTGTACGAGAATTCAATTAATGGTAACTTCTCGTTCCAATTTCCTGCAAAATCCATCACACAAGCTCGAAGCATGTCCTCTAACGTCTGAATGGTCCGCTCCAACTGTCCGTCTGTTTGCGGATGAAAAACCGTACTGAGTCTCAATTTAGTACCCATGGCCTCTTGCACACGCTTCCAGAAATTCGAAGTGAACCATGCATCTCGATCTGATACAATGGATTTTGGTACTCCATGTAATCTGATGACATGAGTTACATATAACTGAGCAAACTTTTCCAACGAAAAAGTCATCTTGACAGCTATAAACCGTGCTGTCTTGGTTAGTCTATCCACAATAACCCAAATGGCATCATAACCTTCTCGGGTTTTTGGGAGTCCCACTACAAAATCCATCGTAATGTGTTCCCATTTCCATTCAGGAATCTCCAACGGTTCCAATCTTCCTGCTGGATGTTTATGTTCCGCTTTGATTCTCTGATAGGTCATGCATCTGCTCACGAATTTCACTATATCGTTCTTCATCCCTTTCCACCAGAACTGTAACTTCAAGCCCTGATACATCTTGCTAGCTCCGGGATGAACCGAATATGGTGTCTCATGGGCTTCTGACATGATCCGTCTTTTAAGTTTCTCATCAGCTGGAACATTTATCCTTCCTTGATAAAGGATCATTCCATCCTTGGAAATTCCTTCTTGAGAACTTGTCATTGTTGGATCTCACCTCTGAGCTTCCTTTATATCCTCAAATAGCGATGATTCCACTTGGAGTGCAGCTAGTCTTCCAGATATCAGCTCCAAGTTCAAAGAATTTATTTCTTGCTGCAATGGCTTCGGAAGCCTATTTATTGGTAGCTGGTGCGATATGGTAGACTTTCTACTTAGAGCATCCGCTACACGGTTGGCCTTCCCTGGATGATATAGGATTTTACAATCATAATCCTTCACCAGTTCCAACCATCTTCTTTGTCACATATTGAGCTCTTTTTGCGTGAAGAAATATTTCAGGCTTTGGTGATCAGTAAAAATCTGACATTGAGCTCCATAGAGATAGTGTCGCCAAATTTTAAGCGCGAACACTACTGCAGCAAGTTCAAGGTCATGCGTAGGGTAATTCCTTTCATGATCCTTTAATTGACGGGAATCATAAGCAATCACCTTGCCGTCTTGCATCAGGACTGCTCCCAATCCTATTTTAGATGCATCACTGTAGATCACAAACTTCTCCCCTTCAGTGGGAAGTGTAAGGATTGGTGCACTTGTCAGTCGCCTCTTTAACTCCTGGAAGCTTCTTTCACATTCCATAGTCCACTCATACTTCCTTTCTTTGCGTGTAAGAGTAGCAAGAGGTGTAGCTAATCGCGCAAATCCCTCTACAAATCGCCGATAATAACCAACTAACCCCAAGAAACTGCCTATTTTTGTCACACTCTTGGGTGCAGGCCACTGGTTAATTGCCTCTACTTTTGCCGGATCTACAGCAATACCTTCCTAGGATACAACATGTCCGAGGAAATGTACTCTATCCAGCCAAAACTCACATTTTGAGAATTTGGCATATAGTTGATGCTTCCTTATCGTATTCAACACGATCCTCAGATGCTCCTTGTGCTCCTCATGAGTCTTCGAGTATATAAGAATGTCATCAATGAATACAATGACAAACTTATCCAAATACTCTTTAAAAATTCTGTTTATTAAATCCATGAATGCTACCGGTGCATTTGTTAATCCAAATGGCATCACGAGAAACTCGTAGTGACCATAACGAGTCCTAAACACCGTCTTAGGAATATCACTTTCTTTAATTCTCAGCTGGTGATATCCTGATCGTAAATCGATCTTGGAAAATACCACTGCGCCTTTTAACTGGTCGAATAGGTCATTAATTCTAGGTAACTGATACCTATTTTTGATCGTAACCTTATTCAACTCCCGATAATCAATGCATAAACGGAATGTTCCATCCTTTTTCTTGATGAATAGTACAGGTGCACCCCATGGAGAAAAACTCAGCCTGATGAATCCTTTATCCAAAAGCTCCTTTAATTGTACCTGCAGCTCCTTTAACTCCACTGGAGCCATGCGGTATGGTGCTTTGGAAATAGGTGCTGTTCCAGGCATCAACTCAATTTCGAACGAGATTTTTCTCTCTGGAGGTATCCCTGGTAACTCTTCCGAAAATACGTCAAGAAATTCATTAACCACAGGAACATCTTCAGGTTGAAGCTTTTGTTCCTCCGTAGTATCCACCACATATGCCAGATATCCCATACAACCACTGGCTATCAACTTGCTTGCTCTCAGCGAACTGATCATCATCTTCCCAGGTTTTCGAGAAGTGTCGACATATTCGAAACACTCCTCTTCCTCGGGTTGGAGTACTATCTTTCGATTTCGGCAGTCGATCGTAGCTTGGTATTTCCCTAGGAAATCCATGCCTAGAATCACATCGTAATCCGCGATCTTCATCACGATCAACTCCGCATATAGTTTCCTATTTGCCACATATACTGGTACATGATGTGGCGGCCCGCCCCTTGTGGAGATCATACAATACTATTACAGTTGAGCTTTATCGCTAACTGGGATAGATTGTACTCTCATAGGTCGCCGGCTTATCTCTCTACTCTTTTTAAATCATGACGTTTTTAGGAAAATTTTTTTTTTTCTTTAACATCATATAAAATCTTCTTCCACTATTTACTTTGTTGATAAGTACAAAGTAATATGAATAATACAGTACTTTTGTAAAATATATATAATTACAAAAGAACTGTTTCTCTTTTTTTTTCCTTCACTTTAACGCTCAGCGGGAAGACTCTGGCAGTACCATATCCCTCGCCCAGTTATCCCATTTGACACGCGCCATCCCGTCCGCATCCAGTCAAACAAGCTACTGAGCTGGTCGCTTACCTGCAACATTAGCAAAAATGGTGAGCTACAGGCTCAGTAAGTTCAAACATGCAAGAAATGAAATTTCTATGAATAGACTATTCATCGTGAATAGTACCGTTGACCACTATTCATACATGAATAGTAACTTTGACTACTATTCATGGTAAATAGTAAGTTTGACCACAACACTGTCTCACACTAGTACATCTACCGCGATGTTAGTGCTCTCACTAAACTGTCTTATGCTCAATTATGGCACAGTTTAAGTTTTAGGTCATTATCTTTGATTACGTTCTGGTTTTTGAGCTCAGGTTGGCAGTACCATTTAAGTGCGCATGACTGGGAGCGGTACATTAGTGCTGACCTCCACAGCCTTAATCTCATAGCCCCGAAGGAAAAGTTTTATATGACTGGGAGCGGTACATCAGTGCTGACCTCCACAGCCTTAGTCTCATAGCCCCGAAGGCAAAAATAGTACCTCCCTGTACGGAAGGCTGGTACGCCAGAAAGTGGTTTCATTACCGACTTTTTAACATTCTAACCCGGTGACTTCACATTGTCCCGTGGTTAGGAATGGTTCACATTTTAATTTTAGGTGAGTGAGTTTCATTAACCTCGCTCTAGTGCCCGAAGCACAATTAACCATGTGTCCCATTCTTATAGTGCCCGTAGCACATTTCGTCTCTCTCTCTATTCTATCATAGTGCCCGTAGCACATATGTACCTAACTTATAGTTAGTACATTTAAGTTAGCACAATATTGCTATATGTTGCAGACAGGTAAATGTCTGAACTTACCTTATCAGACTGTTCCCTTTCTCTCTCTGGGATCTTGAATCGCCTTCCTTGTAGGCCGATTTTGGGATCCTACAGACAAAACTATGTCTGTTAATTTCTTTCCCATTTATAGCTTTTATTTTTCATTAAAAAGCTTAAATAAAACCTATTTATAACTTTTTAGGTTTTATTTATTATTTTCACCATTTTCCCCCAACTTTTACAAAATTACGATTTTGCCCCAATATTTTGGCAAAATTGCAGTTTTGCCCCTGACTGAATTTTATTGATCCAGACTGCATTTTTGGCTCTCAGGAACTTTTCTGATTTTTTTCTAATCATTACCGGGTTCGTTTCTATTTTATTTTCACTTTTTGTTTTCCCGACCCTCGGGAAGTACTATTCCGACCCTTACGTCGGTTTAGCGATTTTCTATCGTTTCGGAGCCTCAAATGGACGTTTCACTAGTACTTAAAACGTTCATCTAGACTTTCCCGACCTAGGTCTCCGAGGCTCGGGTTTTCCGTTCCCGACTCGGACCTTTATTTTATTTCCAAAAACGCCCCCCCCCTCGGGGTCGGTTTTTCAATCTCACACGCGTTTTTCATTTTTAAGGGGACGGATTACTATTCACGAACCGCCCCTTAGGTTTTCCTTATTCACTTTTCCGTTAGGGACTCGGGTTTCCGACCCAACCCCAAACTTTTTATTTTTAATTCCATTTTACCCCAAATGCTGTTTTCAAAATTTCGGCAGCATTTCGGCGTAATTTTAAGGCTTCCGGCGTTAGGTACGCCTCGAACCGTATGTACCTGCCACGTACTATACCACAAGCCTATTTTATGTAAAAGTTTTCCAAACTTTTACATAAATGCCCACAAAATTCCAATTCCACAATATCACCCACAGAACAAAATTTTTTCACAATTTTGCCCTTAATTTGGTTTCGGTTTTCACAACCAAACCGAACCAAATTTTGTCAAACTTTCACCACACTTTAGGCCATTCAAATGTCACATTTTTAACACATTTTCAAGCCCATTTTCTTGGCATTTTCAACCAATTTCTTAGGGTTTTTACCCTTATACAACCCACGGCCAAAGAATGAAAACATGCCAAAAAAATTTTGTTTCATTCTTTCCATTTTAAATTCATCATTTGCATATTGAAATGCATAATTTCGATCAACCAATTATCACATAGAACCATGAAAATTTTTCTTCCAAACTTTAGTAACCCCACGGCCACTTTATGAAATGCATACCAAGAATTTTTTTCAAGCTTTTCATAATGAAATACAAGCTTTATTCTTCACAAAATTAAACTTAGAAAGCATGTTAACAATTAACCACAAAGTTTTCTCATTGGTTGCCTAAGGTAACCCACGGATTTCCCCTTGAAAAACCAACAAAATTTCGGTTTTTCTTTACACAATTTGCATGGTTTTCTTCCTTATTACACCCTTAACAAAACCCAACATCAATTCAATGGAAAACAACCAAAAATTTTCCATCTTTCTATCACTATTCACCCACGGATTTCATTGAAAAAAACCATGAAAAATTCAAGTGCAAGGGAAGTTACCTTAGTCAAATGCTTCCTTTGTCTTCAAGGAGTGTTTTGACACACTTTTTGTGAATAAAAATTAAAGAGAAAGCTTGGTTCTCCTTTGGTCCCTCATGTAGACACCATGGAAGAAAACACTTAGAAATTTTCTTTGGTTTTTGCGTGAAAATGGACTTCGGCCACTTTGTTCACGTTTTGCCGACTTAACCATGCAAGAAAGCCAATTAATTTGGCTCTAAACCAATCAAATTTCAACACCTTTCACACCATTTCTTTCCATAATTTTCAAAAATTAAAAATGGTAATTTTTGGCCAAATCTTGGCCTTTAGATCAAAAGCTAAATGAATCATGGCCTTTCATTCCACCAACCACCATTTTCTTTCATTTATTAATCTAGATTTATGATGTCATAAATGCAAAAGTGAAAGTTGACTTTGACTTTCACTATTCACATTAATTCGACTACTTTTTGACCGATGCCGGTTCGAGCCAAAATTTTCCTGAAATCGTCCCGGCGTGTTCCTGAGGTCTCCTGTGCAGTCGGATGAATTTAAACTGCTTCCATTTGATCAAAATCAATCCCGGAAGTTTACCGTCTTTTATTGCTCCGGTTAGGGTTTTCAATGCCGGTTTTGGCACCGTTTCACCCGTTTCAGCTCAGTGAATTTTTCCAACACTGAATTCTTACTCGTCAGTATTGTTAGAACATTTTCACATATTCTAAACAATATAAATACATTTATTTCACTCTTTAAATAGTACAAATTGTTATATACATACAATTGTACATTTTTCATCCGAGAACTGCCTGAATTTCCCGGTTGTCACACATGAGGTAGCCAGTATTTGGACAACAATACTTCCCCAGAGGGTAAAGCTGTCTTAAATACCCTACCCATATGGTCCTTAGGAAGTCCTATCTTGTCAGCAAATTCATAGGAAACAAAAGAATGCGTAGCACCGGAATCGAATAGTACAGAGGCTACATGACTAGCGACAGGAAGCTGACCTGTCACCACGTTCGATGTTCCTGCCTCTGCATCCTCTTTGCTGTAGGCCATCACACGAGCATCGGTACGTGGTACACGCTCCTGGCGTTGCGGCCTTACTGGTGACTCTTCAACTCTGGCCTGAAGGGAATGAGCTTGTGGGCGTGTCTGGTGCTGTTGGGAAGTACCTTGTCCACCCTGCCTATTTGGACAGTTTCTGGCATAATGGCCTTCCTTTCCACATTCATAGCAAACAAGTGGCCCAAATCTGCATTGCCCAGAATGTCTCTTTCCACATGTAGGACAATTTTGCTCCTTGAATTCCGCATTACCAGCTGTTCTCCGCTGCTGGTTTCGATTATTGCCCAGGCGATTTCCAGAAAAATTGCCTTTTCTCTTATTTTGCTGGGATCCTTGACTATTGCCCTGGCTTGGTTTAGCATTCTGACTTGGCTTGCTTGATTGACCAACTTGTGTAGACTTCACCAAAGCCCTCTCCTTCTTCTTGGCCTCTCAGTGTTTTTCTCTTTCCTCTTTCTGTCGGGCTACGTGGAACTCAGCTCTAATTGCCCGACTCACACAATCTGCTACAGAAGTAGGCGGTACTTGTCCAGTGTCTACTAACGCAGCAATTTCTGGTCTGAACATCCCGATCATTTTCTGTATTTTCTCCCTCTCAGTAGGGACTACATAAGGGCACAAACGAGATAACTGATCGAACTTTCAGCAAACTTCACTTACCGACATGTTTCCTTGAGTCAATTCTGATAACTCTTTCTGTTGTTGCCTCAGAGATGCAGGGTCGTAATATTTCTGGTTAAATTCTTCCAGAAATTCCACCCAACTCATGGTAGACACGTCTCTTCTCATTCGTACAGTGTCCCACCAAAAACGAGCATCTTTTCTCAGCACAAAAGACGCACATGCAACCTTCTCCCTGTCGGTTAGGTTCATGAATTCCATGATCACTTGCAATGACGACAACCAGTCTTCAGCCTCTAGGGGATTTGTAGACCCTTCAAATTCTAGTGTCCTCATACGCCTGAATCTTTCATAGAGGGGTTCTAGATTTAATACCGGTCGTGGTTCAGGAACTCTCTTATTTACAGCAGCTGGAGGGATAATCGGATCTACCTCAGCTTCTTGTTCTACTTGGGTACCGTCAGAGCCTTGTCTCTGTTCTAGCTCCTCTACCCGTCGCCTCAGATTAGCATTTTCTTGCATCTGAGCTTCTAGTAGAGCTTGTATCTGATCCAGTCTCTCTATAACATTAGGACGTCACTCTCGTCCCTCTGGTCGATTACGCAAATCCACCATCTTGCCTATTGTCCTACTATGGCACAATAATTCACTGTTAGCTTTTCCATAACCACATTCGTAAAATCATATCAATTCACGAAGTTTAGGGTAATGTAAAGCCACATCATCGTAACACATCATCGTACAACATATAGTCATTTTGATATTTTATTCATAGCAAAACATTTATATGTCATACATGATCATCACCAGTCATATATACATCGGCCATTTTATACATCTTGGCCACAAGTCTATACAAAAGAGCTTTTCTCTCTGAGCTACTTATGTACATGTATGCTTCTACTGATCACGCATCCCCTGTGTCTGGGACTAGAGGATATTCTTCTGGATCCTCGTCATCATCGGGGTCATCTGAATCGTCACCGCCCCTAGGTAATGCTCCCTGTCCTGAGTCATCACCTCTTCGTGGTCTAGATGGTCCAGCTTCATGAACATTCATCATTCTTCTCGGTCCAAAGATGCGTGCAAACATCTCATCTTGACCCAGTGTCTCTCGTCGACTCTGCGTCAGATGCTCAATCAGAATCTCTCTCTCGATTGTCCTGATCGTCATCACAAACTCTTGGAGCGTCGGAGGAAACAGCTTGATTACCCTCTGTCTCAACTCCAAGGGTAAACCTCTCCAAAACAGCTCACAACAGTTTGCTTCAGTGAGGTTGGGCAACGGACATCTTCTCCTAACAGTCTCCTTAAATCGTGCTGCGTAAGATATCACCGTCTCACCAGACAGCATGACCATCCTCTCAGTCTGGAGAATGTAGTCCCTAACCTCATCAAATCTGGGATACGCGGGTGTATCAGCCTCTCGTCTCTCCGGAGGTGCTGGAGCAGGTGCCGGATCCCTAGGCGGAAACTGATCAGCCAATCGCTGACAGAACTCAGCCCAACTGAATCCTAATAAAATCTCCTGGTCGCAATACTGCCAGAACACTCGAGCATCTCCCTGAAACATACTGACGGCCAACTGAATCCACATCTCTCGATCGATGTCGCGTATCACCATAATCCTCTCGATGGCATAGAGCCAGTCCTTCGCCTCCATCGACTGTCGTCCACCATCAAACATAGGGGGACTGCTAGCTCGAAACGCCTGTACTGCCCGAGCCGAAACTCTCACCCCAATATGTTGGCGTCCACCAACAACTGGAATGTCCACTACCACCGGTGGATGAACTATCGGTCGTGGCTGTACAACCTCTACTGGCACTGGTGCTGGTGCTGGTACTGGTACCGGAGGTCTCTCGGGCACCGGAGGTCTAATTAACGGTCGTTGGGACATAGACGGCCTCACAATAGGTCTCGTCTATACCCGTAATACTCCTCTCGGTCGAGGTAGCGGTGGTCTCACATATGGAGGTCTGGTCATCTTGCTACCTATAACATAATTATTTTCATATAAGAAAATAATTAACTAAACTTAAGTAAACTACTTACTTGGATAGCGGTGCAGGATGCGCAAAGTGTCAAATCAGGATATGGTCACACTGCTCTGATATACCAACTATGACTGCAGTTGGTAATCCAAACTAGATCCATCGTAATTCCGCTCTAATACCAACTGTGGTAGCAGTTGGTATTATAAACTACACCAACCGTAAACCCGCTCTGATACCAACTGTGGCGGCAGTTGGTATTCTAGACTACACCAACCGTAAACCTGGCTCTGATACCAACAGTGGCGGCCCGCCCCTCGTAGAGATCATACAATGCTATTAAAGTTAAGCTTTATCGCTAACTGCGATAAATTGTACTCTCATGGGTCGCCGGTTAATCTCTCTCTCTTTAAATCATGACGTTTTTGGGGAAATTTTTTTTTTTAAAAACATTATATAAACATTTCCCACTATTTACTTTGTTGGAAAGTACAAAGTAATTTACATAATACAGTACTTTCGTAAAATATGTAATATTACAAAAGACTATTCCCTTTTTTTTTTCCTTCCCTTTTTATCGCTCAGCGGAAAGACTGTGGCAGGACCATATCCCTCGCCTAGTTATCCCATTTGACACGCGCCATCCCGTCCGCATCCAGTCAAACAAGCTACTGAGCTGGTCGCTTACCTGCAACATTAGCAAAAATGATGAGCTACAGACTCAGTAAGTTCAAACATGCAAGAAATAAAATTTCTATGAATACTACTATTCATCATGAATAGTACCGTGACCACTATTCATAGGTGAATAGTAACTTGACCACTATTCATACGTGAATAGTAAGGTTGACCACAACACAGTGTCACAACAGTACATCTACCGCGATGTTAGTACTCTCACTAAACTGTCTTATGCTCAATTATGGCAAAGTTTCAGTTTTAGGTAATAATCTTTGCTTATGTTCTGGTTTTAAGCTCAGGTTGGCAGTACCATTTAGGTGCGCATGACTGGGAGCGGTACATTAGTGCTGACCTCCACAGCCTTAATCTCATAGCCCCGAAGGCAAAATTATACATGATTGGGAGTGGTACATCAGTGCGGACCTCCACAGCCTTAATCTCATAGCCCCGAAGGTAAATAGTACCTCCCTGTACGGAAGGCTGGTACGGCAGAAAGTGGTTTCATTACCGACTTTTTAAGTTCTAACCCGGTGACTTCACATTGTCCCGTGGTTAGGAATGGTTCACATTTTAATTTTTAGGGGAGTGAGTTTCATTAATCTCGCTCTAGTGCCCGAAGCACAATTAACAATGTGTCCATTCTCAATAGTACCCGTAGCACATTACGTCTCTCTCTCTACTTTATAATAGTGCCCGTAGCACATATGTACCTAACTTATAGTTAGTACATCAAAGTTAGCAACAATAATGCTATATGTTGCAGACAGGTAAATATCTGAACTTATCTTATCAGTCTCTTCTCTTTTTCCTCTTGGATCTTTGATCGCCTTCCTTGTAGGTCGATTTTTGGATCCTACAGACAAAACCTTATCTGTTAATTTCATTTCCATTTATAATTTTTATTTTTCATTTAAAAGCTTAAATAAAATCTATTTATAACTTTTTAGGCTTTATTTATCATTTTTCCCATTTTTTCTCAACTTTTGTAAAATTACAATTTCGCCCCTGTATTTTGGCAAAATTACGATTTTACCCCTGTATTTTGATAAAATTACAATTTTACCCCTGACAGAAATTTTCCCAATCCAGACTGCATTTTTGGCTCTCAGGAACTTTTCTGACTCTTTTCTAATCATTACCGGGTTCATTTCTATTTTATTTTCATTTTTCACTTTCCCGACCCTCGGGAAGCACTATTCCGACCCTTACATCGGTTTAGCGATTTTCTATCGTTTCGGAGCCTCAAATGGACGTTTCACTAATATTTAAAACGTTCATCTAGACATTCCCGACCTAGGTCTCCGAGGTTCGGATTTTCCGTTCCCGACTCGGACCTTTATTTCATTTCCAAAAACGCCCCCCCTCGGGGTCCTTTTTTTTTTTCAATTTCACTCGCGTTTTAAATTTTTAAGGGGACGGGTTACTATTCACGAACCACCCCTTAGGTTTTCCTTATTCAAATTTCCGTTAGGGACTCGGGTTTCCGACCCGACCCTAAACTTTTTATTTTTAATTCCATTTTACCCCAAATGCTGTTTTCGAAATTTCGGCAGCATTTCGGCGTAATTTTAAGGCTTCCGGCGTTAGGTACGCCTCGAACCATATGTACCTGCCACGTACTATACCACAAGCCTATTTTATGTAAAAGTTTTCCAAACTTTTACATAAAAGCTCACAAGATTCCAATTTCACATTTTCAACCACATTACAAAATTTTTTTTTACCATTTTGCCCTTAGTTTTGGTTTCGGTTTTCACAACCAAACCAAACCAAACTTCTCAAATTTTTCAACCACTTTTTAGGCTATTCAATGTAATTTCCTCAACACATTTTTAAGCCCATTTACATTGCATTTTTCAACCAAATTCTTAGGGTTTTTACCATATATAACCCACGGCCAATGCATGAAAATCATGCACACCATTTTTGTTTCATGCTTTCAATTATAAATTCATCATTTACATATTAAAATGCATGATTTCAATTAACCAAACATCACATAAAACCATGCAAATTTTTCTTCCAAACCCTTAGGTAACCCCACGGCCACATTATGTAAATGCACACCAAAATTTTTTTCAAGCTTTCCATAATGAAATTCTTGGTTTATTCTTCACAAAATTTAACTTGAAAGCATGTTATCAATTAAACCACAAAAATTTCTCATTGTTTACCTAAGGTAACCCACGGTTTTACCCTTGGAAAACCAACCAAAAATTGGTTTTTCTTTAAACCAAATACATGGTTTTCTTCCTTGTTACACCCTTAACGAAACCCAAGCATCAAATCATGGAAAACAACCAAAAATTTTCCATCTTTTTTCACTATTCACCCCACGGTTTTCTTGAAGAAAAACCAAGAAAAAGGTAAGTGCAAGGGGAGTTACCTTAGTCAATTGCTTCCTTTGTCTTCAAGGAATGTTTTTGACACCAATTTTGTGTAGAATTATTGAAGAAATTGCTTGGTTTCCCTTGGTAGCTCACGGCTCCACCATGGAAGGATACTTAGAAAATTTTTCTTTGGTTTTTGGCTTGAAATTTGGTCTCGACTTTTTGTTCCAAAAGTGGCCGACTTATGCCACTAAAAGGCCAATTAATTTGGCTTTCCACCAATGAGATTTCACCACCTTTCAACACTAATACTTTCCATAATTTTCACAAATTAAAAATGGTGAATTTTGGCCAAATCTTGGCCTTTAGATCAAAAAGTAAATGAATCATGGCCATTAATGCTACCAACCACCATTTTCTTTCCATTTATTAAATGGATTAATGATGTCATAAATGCTAAAATAAAAGTTGACTTTGACTTTCACTATTCACATTAATTCGACTACTTTTTGACCGATACCGGTTCGAGCCGAAATTGTCCTGAAATCGTCCCGGCATGTTCCTGAGGTCTCTTGTGCAGTCGGATCAATTTAAATTGCTTCCGTTTGATCAAAATGTTAGGAAATGCCCTAAGTATTAGAGACATTTTGATGTATTCATTTTAAACTGGATAATAAAATTATACATAGAGGTTATTCATTACATTGCTATCTGTCCTCGTCTTATTTACATGTTAAAGTAAATGTAAGCAAATATGGCTCACTGACTGCTTGTGTTAAAACTGTTAGAATGTTGCATGCAATGGACTTTTGTATGCGAGAAGACAATGTTCTAAAGTTAGCGGTCTAAACTATGGTCTGTAGTCTATGGGGTTAGACCGAGCATCTAACTCATGTTAAGACTATTATGTTATCTAAAGCCTTGAGGCGACGGTTTGTCTTGACTGTCTGGAGCTGGACTCCCAAGTAGAGACATGGATATGTTGCTTGGTGGTGACATATTAGACCGGGACTAAAGCGTGATTGATCTACGTAGTCCGCTATGAGTGGATCAATCTGCTTTTGACGTTCATTGTGCAATAACCTTAATCCTGAGTAAATGAACTACTTCATGTATATGACTTGTGTACTTTGATGTTCCAATGGCTAAAGCGTCTGAGAGGTAGTAAGCTTATAGACTGGTTCGTTGGGTGCATGACTTGTATACGATGAAAGGGTTTGCTTGCAGATATCGGAATCATAGCTCTGAGGAGTTAAAGGTATCCTCTTAAAGGCATTATACTGAATATGAAAATGGACAAGGCCTTGGGTCGTCTGCTGGGCGGATGACTTCTTATTCACATATAGTGAATAATCATTTTCTTAATTCGGTAGTATAATGGAACTTTAAGATAGCCTGATTAGTAGGATTAAACGGACTTTGACCTAAGGCTGATCATGGATATCATATGAGGGTTTTGCATATATGACAAGGTCATTGGATATTAGCTCATCACAGGCTTACGTAATACGGTATATAATTGGGAGTTCAGTTTCAGGTTTATAGTGGTGTGACTCTGAAACTAGTGATCATATGATTGAGTTGTTTGGTAAAGAATGATGATCATATGGAATCACGGGAGCCCGATTATATATGTCCAATCAGTCCCTCTACTAGCTCCACATAATTCCTTAACGTTTGGCAAATTGATTTGTGTATGCTATTGGCTAGTTTATTATGCATGGATGGTGATGACATAGGATTAGGATGGTAGACAAGATTCTCTCCGGTTGGATTCAGATTTTGTTTTGGATAATAGAGTACACAATTATTCGAACTCCAAATAAAGTTGCCATGATTTTATTTGAGATTGGATTGGAGTTGTAGAAAATTATCCATGAGAACAAGAATATGAAACACAACCGTTTTGTGGAATTTGAAATTTGAATTTTGAAATTTAAAATTTGAATTTTGAAATTTGAAATTTGAATTTTGAATTTGAAATTTGAATTTGAAATTTGAATTTGAAATTCGAATTTGAAATTTGAATTTGAAATTTAAATTTGAAATTTGAAATTTGAAATTTGAATTTGAAATTTGAAATTCAAATTTTGGATTACAGTCCAAGTAGGATTCGAATTTGTTGTGGAAAATCCACAAGGTTTGAAATTCGAATTTGAGTTGGATTTGGAGAGGATAATCTTGTTAGAATCCTACTTGAATTTTGAATCCAAATCCCAACAAAAGTGGACGAAATTTTTGAGGATAATCCTCATGGAAAAATTCGGATTTTGTGGATAAGGTTCAAGGGAAAATTCAAGCTTCAATCCTAGTTGAATTTGGATTCTCTCCTTCCCTGAAAAGTGGCCGAAATTAGGGAGAATATCTCCTAGGAAATTCGGTTATTTTGGATAAGGTTGAGATAAGATTCAAGCTTGAAAATCCTAGTGGAATTTTTTATTCTCCCTTATCCAAAATGGCCGAAATTTATGAGGAGATTTTCTCCAAGAAAAATTCGGATTTTTTGGTTGAAAAAGGGAGATAAAATTCTAGTTAAAATCTTGTTTAGATTTGGATTGGATTTATCCTAGGAAAACCGAATTTAATTGTGGAGATTCTCCCTTGGAAAATTCAGATTTTTTGGTTATGGATAAGGGAGAAAATCTTTTCCTAGTCCAATTCGAATTCAGAGAATCACCTCATGCAGGTCTATAAATAGAGGTCCTGCCACTCCAGTTCTCTCAGACCACAGACTCTCAGGTGAGCAGGCTTATTGTTGCACAGCTCATCGTGACAATAAAGTTCTTTAGAGATCTGGGTGGTCGGAAGAAGACTAGCAGTGCTAGCATACCGATCGAGGTTCAGAGTGCCCACACACTCAGCCATTCGGGAATTGGAGAATAGTAGAGAAGGCTAGTTGGTTGAAGCCTCCGGTCATTCTCCTCCTGCAAGATTGGCGTCCTTGAGGTATGAGTTTTAATTGTTGTTGGTTTATTGTATATGGCATCATGAGATATTTAACGATCTAAAAATTTTTATTGTTCCGCTGCGCCACTCTGATACGTTTTTACCGATTTATTTTCCTACAATTGGTATCAGAGCCATCTCATGACTATGCCATGTACATAAATTAGACAATTACTTAGTCTTTTTATTTATGTATGGATTTGATATTTAGAGAGTGGCATTCTAGGGTTCCTTTATGTTGTTATCATGGATTATGTATAAAGTATGTGGTTATTTTAATTTTTGAATTATTATAAGCATGCTTGTTTATACCGGTTATGGTTCCTTAGAATTTAGAAAAATTGTATCTAGGAATTTTTATGTAACCATGGGAGCAGTTTATTAAGACTGTAATTTTCCCATGGATTTTAATGTTTGTCTCTTAGAATTTTTATGGTTAGAATTTTTGTACACCGGAAACGGTTTAGGAATTTTTTATGTAATTATTCTTGGAAGAGATTGAAGATTGAAGACCGTAATTTATTTTTTCCCAAAAGTTAAATTTGATTTAAAGATTGAAATTTTGATTGTGTGGAAAATTTCAATTTAATTGGGATTCAAATTAATTTTTGGAGATCCTAATAGGTAAATTGGAATATGGCATGAAAATCGAGACACGACCCCTCGAGATAGGCCAACGGGCCTTGGTGGGGCTGCAGCCCCTGCCCTCGGGCAGGATGGGGCTGCGGCAGCCCCTGTGCAGGCCCACACCACCCACGGCCGCAGGCTTGGCCTGCAGCCAGGGGTGGCCGTGGCCTGCCCAAGGCTGGCCGCAGCCTGGGCGTGCAGCCTCTGAATGCAGGCGCTGCCTACAGCCTGCCGGCTGCTGCGCCCAGCCTGGGCGTGTAGCCCCCCGCTGCAGGCTTGGCCTGCAGCCCGGCAGGGCTGCACATGGGAGCGGCCGTGGGCTGCCAGCCCCTCCGGGGTTGGTGGCTGCCCACGGTGGCTGCCGCCTACGGGGGCGGCGGTCCGACGGTCCAAAAATCAGAAAATTTTGATTTTTAAATTTGAGATTTAATTTTTAAATCATGTTTAAAAATATGTAATTAAAAATTTGAATTTTTTTTTGAAATTACATATTATTACACATGATATTTAAAATTGTTTAAAATTTAAATTTGAAATTCGAATTTGGAATTTGAATTTGAAATTTAAATTTTTGGATATTTAAATTTTAAATAATTCTTGGGATGAGAAATAAATGGAGAGGCTACATAAAGATGGATACAAGAAGATGGAACAGAATTCAAGACCCAAAGAATGCTTTGGATGGAATTTTGTAATCTTTATTTTCTTTGTTCTAGGATGGAACCATAGCTTGGTTTTTCTGTCAATTATTTTTTCTGTGATATGTCATGGATGTATAAATATGTATTGATGGATGTTTTGTATGCATATTTGATAATATGTCATATAGGATAGGTGAGTGCCGCTCATACTATATTGATCATACATAATTTGTCAAAACTTGCATGTTTTTCAAAATATTGAGTGGGAGAGGGTTTCAAACAAAACCCATGGCCTCCATTGTTGATCCATATGTGAAAGCATGGTAACGCCTCGCGTCAGTTCTGCCCTGACCACACCCCTCGGTAGGTGTTTACCGCCGCCGGTATACTAGATTGGATCTCCTATGTGGAAAACGTGTTCGGATACGATCCTATTCATGACCACCCCTCGGTGGCTTGGTAGGACGTGGATCGGGCTACGTAAACAATGGTTATACACTCAAGACTCGTTTAGTTATTAACCTTCCCTAGAAGCTCTGTTAACTAAACTGGTGGCCAAATAAGCGGTTATTAATATATGTCTTAACCTTGGAGGATTTAAGGCAACATATATTAATTGGGCGGGGTTCATGTTCCGGCTATTTGTTCTCATGACCACCCCTCGGTGGCTTGGGGCAATAGGTGCTGAGAATTACCGTTGCAATGCTACATGTTTTTCAAGTTTCATGTAGGAACATACTTGTATGTTTTATTTGCTAAATTATCTGTATATTTGCTTGGGCTTTGTAATGATGTCTAGTATAATTTTATTTCAGTTCAAAATGTCACCGACACCCCTCATTTTAATACTTACTGAAAATAAGCTGAATGGCGATAATTATAAAGACTGGAAAAGAAATCTATTAATAGTTCTCAACTGCGAGAGACACAAGTTCGTACTGGATGAACCATGCCCACCTGGGCCCAAACCTGACACACCACTTGAGGAGGTCCCGGTTGTCTATAATCGTTGGAGAGAATCCAATGAGATAGCTCGATGCTACATCCTTGCTAGCATGACGAGTGCTTTACAAAAGTAGCATGAGACTTATCAAGTTGCTGGGGAGATCATGGAAAATCTGGAGGACATGTGCGGAGGCCAAGAAAAATTGGTTCGACAGTCCGCTATTACCAGCATTATGAACTCCAAGCAAAAGGCGGGTACTCCAGTGAAGGACCATATGATCACTCTAATGGGATTCTTCGCTGAGGCTGCCGAGAATGGTGCTGAGTTGGACTACAACACCCAGATCGAGATGGTGTTCAAGACTCTGTCTAAAGATTTTGTGGGGTTTAAGGCCGCATACAATCTGGCAACAAAGGAGTTAGGACTAACCGAGCTCATGAAGCAACTACAGGCTTATGAGCGAATGATCAGGGATGAGGATGTGGTCCAACCTAAAGGAGAGGCCAATTTGGCAGAATCGTCCAATCCCTCACGGAAGAGGAAGAGGCCAAATAAGAAGCAAGTGGCTTCTAGTTCTTCTAATCCTCCTGTCTCGGACGGGAAGAAGAAGAAGAAGAACAAGAAGCCAAAGGACCCTAAAAAGTCCAAATGCTTCCATTGTGGGAAGGTAGGTCACTTCAAGAAGGCTTGCCGGGAATTCCTAGCCGCCAAGGGCAAGGAAGGTAAGGAACTTCATTACTTGGAAGCGTGTTTGGTGGAAGAATCGAAAGACACTTGGGTCATTGATTCGGGTGCCACTAATCATGTTTGTGTTTCTATGCAGGGGTTCGTGGAAACGAGAAGTCTACATGATAGGAGCCTCTCGTTGCGGACTGGAGATGGTAGCTTTGTGGTGGCTGAAGCAGTGGGAGATATTTATCTTTATTTTGATCAACTTAGGTTTATTTTATTGAAAGACTGTTTTTATGTTCCTAATTTTAGGAGGAACCTTATATCGGTAGCTTGTTTAATAAAGGATTCTTATTCAGTTTCTTTTAGTAAAAGAGTTGATATTCGTAGAAATAAGTCTTTTATCTGTTCTGGATGGATGGATGGATGGAAACCTATATTTTATAAACCAAAGATGTACTCCCTGCTTGACACTGAATTAATTGATAACTCTAAAAGGTTGAAAGTTTCTCACTCTAACAAGGCGTATCTTTGGCATTTAAGACTTGGTCATATTAATCGGGATAGGATTCAAAGATTGGTGAAAGACGGTCCTCTGGAATCTCTGGAGGAGGTACGACTTCCCGAATGTGAGTCTTGTCTAGAGGGTAAAATGACTAAGAGGTCTTTTGGAGCTAAGGGTACAAGGGCTCAGGAGCTCTTAGAAATTGTGCATACTGACGTATGTGGCCCCATGAACGTCACAGCACGCGGAGGGTTCGAGTATTATGTCTCTTTTATAGATGATTACTCGAGGTATGGATATGTGTATCTGATGCACCACAAGAGCGAAACCTTTGACAAGTTCAAAGAGTATCGTGCGGAAGTGGAAAAGCAATTGGATAAATCCATAAAGACACTTCGATCTGATCGAGGTGGCGAATATCTCTCCGATGAATTTCTAGGACATCTTGTAGAGAACGGGATATTATCCCAATTGACTACACCTGGTACTCCACAACAGAATGGTGTAGCCGAAAGGAGAAACAGGACCTTATTGGATATGGTACGGTCCATGATGAGTTATTCAACGCTGCCATTATCATTTTGGTGTAGGAAAATAAACCGGTAAAAACGTATCAGAGTGGCGCAGCGGAACAATAAAAATTTTTAGATCGTTAAATATCTCATGATGCCATATACAATAAATCAACAACAATTAAAACTCATACCTCAAGGACGCCAATGAACAGGAGGAGAGTGACCGGAGGCTTCAACCAACTAGCCTTCTCTACTATTCTCCAATTCCCGAATGGCTGAGTGTGTGGGCACTCTGAACCTCGATCGGTATGCTAGCACTGCTAGTCTTCTTCCGACCACCCAGATCTCTAAAGAACTTTATTGTCACGATGAGCTGTGCAACAATAAGCCTGCTCACCTGAGAGTCTGTGGTCTGAGAGAACTGGAGTGGCAGGACCTCTATTTATAGACCTGCATGAGGTGAATCTCTGAATTTGAATTGGATTAGGAAAAGATATTTTCCCTTATCCAAACCCATAAAATCCGAATTTTTCCAAGGGAGAATCTCCACAATTAAATTCGGTTTTCCTAGGACAAATCCAATCCAAATCTCAACAAGATTTTAACTAGAATTTTATCTCCCTTTTTCAACCAAAAAATCCGAAATCTTTAGGAGAAAATCTTCTCCAAATTTTCGGCCACTTTTAGGATAAGGAAGAATCAAAATTCCACTAGGATTTTTCAAGCTAAATCTCATCTCAACCTTATCCAAAAATAACCGAATTTCCTAGGATTTAGGCTCCAAAATTTCGGCCACTTTTAGGGAGTAGAGAGAATCCAAATTCAACTAGGATTGAAGCTTGAATTTACCCTTGAATCTTATCCACAAAAACCGAATTTTCCATTGAGGATTATCCTCAAAAAATTCGCCCACTTTTGTTGGGATTTGGATTCAAAATTCAAGTAGGATTCTAACAAGATTATCCTCTCCAAATCCAACTCAAATTCGAATTTCAAACCTTGTGGATTTTCCACAACAAATTCGAATCCTACTTGGACTGTGATTCAAAATTTGAATTTCAAATTTCAAATTCAAATTTCAAATTCAAATTTCAAATTTCAAATTTCAAATTTCAAATTTCAAATTTCAAATTTAAATTTCAAATTCAAATTTCAAATTCGAATTTTCAAATTCAAATTTCAAATTCAAATTTCAAATTCAAAATTCAAATTTCAAATTTCAAAATTCAAATTTCAAATTTCAAAATTCAAATTTCAAATTCCACAAAACGGTTGTGTTTCATATTCTTGTTCTCATGGATAATTTTCTACAACTCCAATCCAATCTCAAATAAAATCATGGCAATTTTATTTGGAGTTCGAATAATTGTGTACTCTATTATCCAAAACAAAGTCTGAATCCAACCGGAGAGAATCTTTTCTACCATCCTAATCCTGTGTCATCACCATCCATGCATAATAAACTAGCCTATAGCATACACAAATCAATTTGCCAAACGTTAAGGAATTATGTGGAGCTAGTAGAGGGACTGATTGGACATATATAATCGGGCTCCCGTGATTCCATATGATCATCATTCTGTACCGAACAACTCAATCATATGATCACTAATTTCAGAGTCACACCACTATAAACCTGAAACTGAACTCCCAATTATATACCGTATTACGTAAGCCTGTGACGAGCTACCATCCAATGACCTTGTCATATATGCAAAACCCTCATATGATATCCATGATCAGCCTTAGGTCAAAGTCCGTTTAATCCTACTGATCAGGCTATCTTAAAGTTCCATTATACCACCGAATCAAGAAAATGATTATTCACCATATGTGAATAAGAAGTCATCCGCCCAGCAGACGACCCAAGGCCTTGTCCATTTTCACATTCAGTATAATGCCTTTAAGAGGATACCTTTAACTCCTCAGAGCTATGATTCCGATATCTGCATACAAACCCTTCATCGTATACAAGTCATGCACCCAACGAACCGGTCTATAAGCTTACTACCTCTGAGACGCTTTAGCCATTGGAACATCAAAGTACACAAGTCATATACATGAAGTAGTTCATTTACTCAGGATTAAGGTTATTGCACAATGAACGTCAAAAGCAGATTGATCCACTCATAGCGGACTACGTAGATCAATCACGCTTTAGTCCCGGTCTAATATGTCACCACCGAGCAACATATCCATGTCTCTACTTGGGAGTCCAGCTCCAGACAGTCAAGACAGACCGTCCCCTCTAAGGCTTTAGACAACATAATAGTCTTAACATGAGTTAGATGCTCGGTCTAACCCCATAGACTACAGACCATAATTTAGACTGCTAACTTTAGAACATTGTCTTCTCGCATACAAAAGTCCATTGCATGCAACATTCTAACAGTTTTAACACAAGCAGTCAGTGAGCCATATTTGCTTACATTTACTTTAACATGTAAATAAGACGAGGACAGATAGCAATGTAATGAATAACCTCTATGTATAATTTTATTATCCAGTTCAAAATGAATACATCAAAATGTCTCTAATACTTAGGGCATTTCCTAACATTTGGGGATATGCTTTACAAACGGCATGCTATATTCTGAACCAAGTTCTGAGCAAATCAATTCCTAGTACTCCGTATGAATTGTGGCGTGGCAGGAAGCCCTCCCTTGGACATATGAGAATATGGGGCTGCTCGGCACATGTACTGGATGGGGATGCGAAGAAGTTGGAACCTAGATCAGAATTGTGCATGTTTGTAGGGTATCCAAAAGGAACTAAAGGAGGTTTGTTCTATAACCCGAAGGAACAAAAAGTCATTGTTTCAACCCATGCGACATTCTTGGAGGAAAGTCACATGAATGACTTTAAACCTCGAAGCAAAGTAGTGCTAGAGGAGTTATCGGGTGAAAGAACTGCTCCATAGATTTCGGTCTTGGACGCAAGTCCGAGTTCCAGTGAAAGACCTGCAGATGATCAACAATTTAGGGTGCCTCGTCGTAGTGGGAGGGTTTCTAAGAAACCTAATTTCTTCATATATGATGCTGAGGTATACCAGGCCGAGGCTCATGAGCATGAGGAAGATCCGGTCACATATGATGAAGCAATAAAGGATGTTGATTCTAAATCTTGGAAATAGGCTATGAACAATGAGATGGATTCTATGAAATCCAACTCTGTTTGGGAACTTATAGATTTGTCGGATGGGATAAAACACATTGGATGCAAATGGGTCTACAAAAGAAAGAAGGATGCGGAAGGGAGAGTGGAAACTTTCAAAGCTAGACTGGTTGCAAAGGGATACACGCAAAAGGCTGGAATCGATTACGAGGAAACCTTTTCGCCTGTTGCTATGCTGAAGTCTATCCGTATTCTTCTGTCCATTACTGCGGCTCTCGATTATGAGATCTGGCAAATGGATGTCAAGACGGCATTCTTGAATGGCCATCTTGAAGAGTGTATCTATATGATACAGCCCGAAGGGTTCGTAGCGAAAGGCCAAAAAAGGAAAGTCTGCAAGTTGCTTAGATCCATTTATGGATTAAAGCAGGCATCCCGCTCATGGAACCAGAGGTTTGATCAAGCGATTAAGACATTTGGTTTTGAACAGAACGTTGATGAACCTTGTGTTTATAAACGTATTAAGGATGGAAAAGTGGTCTTTCTGATACTCTATGTCGATGATATACTACTCATTGGGAATGATGTAGGGAACTTATCATCGGTCAAGTTTTGGTTACACCAACAGTTTGACATGAAGGACTTGGGAGAAGCTAATTATGTTCTAGGCATTCGTCTCTTCAGAGATCGAAAGAACAAAATGATAGCATTATCCCAAGCTTCATACATAGATAAAATAATTGACAAATATGCAATGCTAGAGGCAAAGAAAGGCTCACAACCTTCTATTGCCGGTCTAACTCTTTCATTGGATGACTGTCCCAAGACATCGGAAGAAAGAGAGCATATGAGTAAGGTCCCTTATGCATCCGCTGTAGGTAGCCTTATGTACGCTATGCTTTGCACTCGCCCGAACATATGTTTTGCAGTAGGTATGGTGAGTCGATATCAAGCGAATCCTGGAACCAAGCACTGGCAAGCAGTAAAGCATATACTCAAGTATCTTAAGAGAACGAGGGATTATATGCTGGTGTATTCTGGAGGGGACCTAACACCTGTAGGATACACGGACTCAGACTTCCAGACTTGTAAGGATTCGAGGAAATCGACATCTGGATCAGTGTTTTTACTCGGAGGAGGCGCCATTGTGTTGAGGAGCGTGAAGCAGGGCTGCACAGCTGACTCTACTATGGAGGCTGAGTATGTGGCTGCGGCTGAGGCATCTAAAGAAGCGGTTTGGCTCCGCAAGTTCTTTAGAGACCTTGAGGTCATTCCGGGTGTTGACAAGCCTATCACACTTTACTGTGATAATACAGGGGCTATTGCCAATAAAGGGAATCTCGACACCATAAGAGGACCAAGCACATCGATCGGAGATATCATATTATTAGAGGGCATGTGGAGACAGGACAAGTAGATGTATGTAAGATCGCGTCCGAGGACAACATCGCTGATCCCTTTACTAAGACTTTGGTGGCTAGAAGCTTTGAGAGGCATGTAGAGGCGATGGGGATGCGTAACATGGCACATCTACTGGCTTAGGGCAAGTGGGAGATTGTTAGGAAATGCCCTAAGTATTAGAGACATTTTGATGTATTCATTTTGAACTGGATAATAAAATTATACATAGAGGTTATTCATTACATTGCTATCTGTCCTCGTCTTATTTACATGTTAAAGTAAATGTAAGCAAATATGGCTCACTGACTGGTTGTGTTAAAACTGTTAGAACGTTGCATGCAATGGACTTTTGTATGCGAGAAGACAATGTTCTAAAGTTAGCGGTCTAAACTATGGTCTGTAGTCTATGGGGTTAGACCGAGCATCTAACTCATGTTAAGACTATTATGTTGTCTAAAGCCTTAGAGGGGACGGTTTGTCTTGACTGTCTGGAGCTGGACTCCCAAGTAGAGACATGGATATGTTGCTTGGTGGTGACATATTAGACCAGGACTAAAGCGTGATTGATCTACGTAGTCCGCTATGAGTGGATCAATCTGCTTTTGACGTTCATTGTGCAATAACCTTAATCCTGAGTAAATGAACTACTTCATGTATATGACTTGTGTACTTTGATGTTCCAATGGCTAAAGCGTCTCAGAAGTAGTAAGCTTATAGACTGGTTCGTTGGGTGCATGACTTGTATACGATGAAAGGGTTTGTTTGCAGATATCAGAATCATAGCTCTGAGGAGTTAAAGGTATCCTCTTAAAGGCATTATACTGAATGTGAAAATGGACAAGGCCTTGGGTCGTCTGCTGGGCGGACAACTTCTTATTCACATATAGTGAATAATCATTTTCTTAATTCAGTAGTATAATGGAACTTTAAGATAGCCTGATCAGTAGGATTAAACGGACTTTGACCTAAGGCTGATCATGGATATCATATGAGGGTTTTGCATATATGACAAGGTCATTGGATAGTAGCTCGTCACAGGCTTACGTAATACGGTATATAATTGGGAGTTCAGTTTCAGGTTTATAGTGGTGTGACTCTGAAACTAGTGATCATATGATTGAGTTGTTTGGTAAAGAATGATGATCATATGGAATCACGGGAGCCCGATTATATATGTCCAATCAGTCCCTCTACTAGCTTCACATAATTCCTTAACGTTTGGCAAATTGATTTGTGTATGCTATTGGCTAGTTTATTATGCATGGATGGTGATGACACAGGATTAGGATGGTAGACAAGATTCTCTCCGGTTGGATTCAGATTTTGTTTTGGATAATAGAGTACACAATTATTCGAACTCCAAATAAAGTTGCCATGATTTTATTTGAGATTGGATTGGAGTTGTAGAAAATTATCCATGAGAACAAGAATATGAAACACAACCGTTTTGTGGAATTTGAAATTTGAATTTTGAAATTTAAAATTTGAATTTTGAAATTTGAATTTTGAATTTTGAATTTGAAATTTGAATTTGAAATTTGAATTTGAAATTTGAATTTGAAATTTGAATTTGAAATTTAAGTTTGAAATTTGAAATTTGAAATTTGAAATTTGAATTTGAAATTTGAAATTCAAATTTTGGATTACAGTCCAAGTAGGATTCGAATTTGTTGTGGAAAATCCACAAGGTTTGAAATTCGAATTTGAGTTGGATTTGGAGAGGATAATCTTGTTAGAATCCTACTTGAATTTTGAATCCAAATCCCAACAAAAGTGGACGAAATTTTTGAGGATAATCCTCATGGAAAAATTCGGATTTTGTGGATGAGGTTCAAGGGAAAATTCAAGCTTCAATCCTAGTTGAATTTGGATTCTCTCCTTCCCTGAAAAGTGGCCGAAATTAGGGAGAATATCTCCTAGGAAATTCGGTTATTTTGGATAAGGTTGAGATAAGATTCAAGCTTGAAAATCCTAGTGGAATTTTTTATTCTCCCTTATCCAAAATGGCCGAAATTTATGAGGAGATTTTCTCCAAGAAAATTCGGATTTTTTGGTTGAAAAAGGGAGATAAAATTCTAGTTAAAATCTTGTTTAGATTTGGATTAGATTTATCCTAGGAAAACCGAATTTAATTGTGGAGATTCTCCCTTGGAAAATTCAGATTTTTTGGTTATGGATAAGGGAGAAAATCTTTTCCTAGTCCAATTCGAATTCAGAGAATCACCTCATGCAGGTCTATAAATAGAGGTCCTGCCACTCCAGTTCTCTCAGACCACAAACTCTCAGGTGAGCAGGCTTATTGTTGCACAACTCATCGTGACAATAAAGTTCTTTAGAGATCTGGGTGGTCGGAAGAAGACTAGCAGTGCTAGCATACCGATCGAGGTTCAGAGTGCCCACACACTCAGCCATTCGGGAATTGGAGAATAGTAGAGAAGGCTAGTTGGTTGAAGCCTCCGGTCATTCACCTCCTGCAAGATTGGCGTCCTTGAGGTATGAGTTTTAATTGTTGTTTGTTTATTGTATATGGCATCATGAGATATTTAACGATCTAAAAATTTTTATTGTTCCGCTGCGCCACTCTGATACGTTTTTACCGATTTATTTTCCTACACAAAATTAATCCCGGAAGTTTTCCGTCTTTTATTGTCCCGGTTAGGGTTTTCAATGCCGGTTTTGGCACCGTTTCACCCGTTTCAACTCAGTGAATTTTTCCAACATTGAATTCTTACTCGTCAGTATTGTTAGAACATTTTCATATATTCTAAACAATATAAATATATTTATTTCACTCTTTAAATAGTACAAATTGTTATATACATACATTTGTACATTTTCATCCGAGAATTGCCTGAATTTCCCGGTTGTCACAGGTTTACCAATCAGTCAATTGACCGGTTACCTCATGTGTTGGTAACTAAGTAATCTACCAGGTTACTATATGTAAACAGGTGTAGTAACTGACCGGGTTACTTTGCTTATTAGGGTGTGGTAGCCTGTGACGACCCTCTCTACGTAGGGATTTTCTAGAGTTATTACAGCCAACTTTAAGGTCAGTTGTAATAATCTGTGTTCTTATGAGTCGTCAATTCCTTGATTGATTTTTTTTTAACTTTCTTTTTAACTTGATAAAACTCTTACCGTTTAATATATATATATTTGTGAAAGTTAACTAGCAGTATAACAAGTCATAATACCATGTTATGAGTACTATAGTAGATGTTGTACATAATACAAACTTATTTTACATTATATTATAATACTTCAAAACTTTGCATAATGCTGCTCAGGGGAAGTCATGTAGTTGGACCATTTCCCTCGCCCAGTCCTCTGGCTCATGCATCTCCATCTCGGTATCCATCAAAGATCTAATGGTATACAAGCTTTTTACCTACAACATGAACAACTTGGTGAGCGACAAGCTCAGTAAGTTCAAACATAACAATCAATAATATAAACTATAGTGATTCAAAGAGAAAAGCAACCTTAACCTAAACCCTAAGACGCGTTAGTATCACCTGTACTGTAAAACATATTATGCTAACTTATGCTTGGTGTAATGACCGCCATTTTCACGACACCGACTTACCATGTAATAAATCATTAAGGAATAAAATGGACATAATTTAATGTCTTTTAGTATAATTTAAGTAACACGGTCAGGTACACAGCCGTGTGAGTGTACATAGTCGTGTAGTGTAACACGGTCAAGTACATGATCGTGTAAGAGGCTGTGTACCGCTCAGATAGATGAATGTATTTCAAAGACATGGTCGTGTTGAGTAGTCTCAACTAGTACATGTCTGTGTCTGAAATGTACACGTCCGTGTTACGTTGCACACGCACGCGTAAGAGTCCATGTAGAACGCTGTGTAATGAGCCGAGAGCTACTGTAATGACTCTCATGAATTATGAAAATTAATTACTATGTAATGATGTAATTAAGTTAATAAACACAATGTGCTTTTCAGTTGAATGAATTAAATGGGAATAGTAACGTTTAATTACTATTCAAGCAGTGAAAGGGGCAACCGACAGTGAAATTGGTCCACCCTATTATGTGAGTATGCGTTGAGACACGCAATATCAAGAAACCGGTCTAGACGACCATTTCATGATACAGAACTGATGAGCTAGTCATCAGTACGCTCAAACTGGTCATCTGAGCGCAGCAGTGATAATTGCCCTAATAGATGTACAGTATCGAGAAAAGCGGTCTAGATGACCTCTTCTCGCCCAAAGACTGACAAAATCAAAGTCAGAACGCTCAGATTAGTCAGTCAGATAGTGAAAAGTGAACAGTGAATAGTGAGAAACGCAGTGTCAGGTTAGTGGCCAAGACGGCCTTAATCTGGCATAAAATTGACATATTAATAGTCAGCAGGTTCAATTTGGTCAAGTGAGCACAAAATGTAGATTTTGTTTAAAAGATACGCAGTACCGGGATAAGGGTCAAGACAACCTTTTCTCCCCCCGAAACTGATATATTTAGACTCCGGACGCCATAATTAGTCAATCGGACACTTGACACGTTTTTCGAGATGGGGTCATATAGATCCTGAAAACTAGTCTAGAAGACCTCAGATGGATGTAAAACTGATAAATTTGAAATCAGCACATCCAAATTAGTCAAGGGAGACTGTGTTTGAAATTTCACGCGAAAACGCCTCGTTATGCGTGCGTAGTGTCAACACAGTGTAGGCTTAACCACAGTATCAAGAAATTGATCAAGATGACCTTTTCTTGATATAAAACTGATATATTTGGGTTCAGCACGCCCAAATTAGTCAGTATAGCCTATCTTAAAATTTTTCAAAAAATTAGTATAAAGGGGTCGAAATTTTTAGATTTTTGTAAAAAGGGCCCCCATTATTTTTTTTTCTATCTTTTTCTCCCCCACACCACACGAAGATGAACAGTGACCAACCATCGAATCCGGCCTCCGTTTTCGACACCGCCAGCACCATTGGAAAGCTCTCGACGAGCTGAGTCCAACGGTGTGCCGAGTCGACGGAACCGACGTCGGAGAACGCCGCACGCGCCGCCTTAAGCCACCGGTGGCCGAATTTTTCAAACCGTGATTTCTCCACCGTCCAACGTCCAAATGCCACGATTCCGGTCCCAATGGATTCGTGGTGAAGAGTAGAACAAAACACAAGCTTCATTTCACGTCAACAACCGCCGGATCGTGCCGCCCAAGGTTCACCGTCACCGTCGCCATCGCCACCGTCGAATCTCGCTATTTCGGTGGAGTTGAGTTGCAAGGTCAATATCAAAATGCTCAGAACAACACGTAGATCAAAAGCCCCAAATCAATTTTGGGCAACAACGCTGGAAAATGAAGATCCAACACCACCGCCGTCACTGACTTTTCGAGGGCCGATTTCCGGTGATAGGAGCCTCGATTGATGAAATTGACACCACCAATGGGTTCCTCTCGTCGAGCTCTTCAAGATGGTGGTCGCCACTCCCATCGCCGCCGTGGTCAACGGCGACCCAGAGACCGAAAATTGAAGAATGGCCCGTTGGCCTATTTTTGACGTTCCGGACACATCCACGGCATCGGAATTGCAAACCAGAGTTTCAAAAGTGGAGAACGATGATTCAAAGATTGTGCGATCGAGATTGAACGGTTCACCTGACCGCCGATGGGAACGATTTTGGTAGTGGTTTTGATCCCTTGATTCCTCAATTTATTATTAGAAATAATTATGTATGAATTATGGTTTACTGACTTGAGGAATTGTAAGAAAAAGGGATGAAATGTCGAAAAAGAGAATGTGAGGAAATGTGAATATTTTTACGTAAAAAGCGGAGCTTTTACGTAAAAATTAGGCCTCTGGTTTAGTACGTGGCAGGTTAGAATATGTTAGATGGTTTTGAGGCGTTTCCTAAATGCCGGAAACCCAAAAATTAAGCAGAAATGCTGCCGAAATTTCTAAAACGGCACAAAGGGGTATTTTAGGAAACGAGGGGTGAATATGTGATCGGGATGGAAACCCGAGCCCCCTCGATGACCTAGGTCCAGGAAAGAAGGGCGGACGTTTACAGGATTAGTGAACCGCCCAATTAGAAATCTCGAAATGTAAGAAAACGACCCCTAGATCATAATAGTGCCACTCGAGGGACGGGTGTGATCTAAGTATAAAATTTGGGGCGATTACATCAGTAACGGTAACCCGACAGGCTAAATGGTCATACGGGAGGTATTCAGTCAGTTGATTGGTCGGTTAGCCAGTCAAGGACCAAGTCGGAATGGGATAGTGAGAGACAGTGATTAATTTGTCAAGTAGACAAATTAATCAAGCACGATTAAAAATTAGATATCAAATTTCCCAAAGCAGAGCAGTTGGGTACTGATAGGCATCGGTACCACATAACGATAAATTTATTAGTTCCTAACGATAGAGTGACCTAAGAGCGACGTGAATTAATTTATTGAGCAAATAAATTAATTAACCACGATTAGAAAATCAAATTCTTAAGAAGAGGGCAATTAGTACCGATAAGGATCGGAACCACATAACGAGAATTTTTATTAGTCACTAATGACCACGGTGACCTAAGAGTAAATGTTAATGTAATGCATTATGATTACAGGGAGGTACCTGTATTGTGACGAAGCCGAGAGTATAAACTGTCTGCTAACAGGTAAGTACAACTCCGCCTACAGCATGGATAAAATGAATTTAAAATGATGCTTTTCCAGTATTTTAAGTATGCATCTTGCACACGATGCTGCACAGCATACATAAGAGCATATAGTTTCACAATCGAGTAGATTGATGAAAGAACAAGATAGAAGCCATAGATCCCTACCGCGTAGGATTGGGGATAGCTTAGACAAGCGTATGGCTAGAACAGTTAAACAAGATGGAAATAAATAGGTGTGTCGTACCGGCTCCTTCAGTCGAAGGGGTTTCCAGTTAAAGAAAGTTAAGGCCAAAAGTTGAGCATCAGTTGATGGCTCTTCGGCATTAGTTGACCTCGGGCGTTACCGTTGGTCTGCGCGCACACGGTACTGACACATGAGCCCTAAATAGACAAGAAAAGAAAAGAGAAGTTTGAAGCATAAATGAACATAACCGGATCATGCATTAGTTATAGTTCGTTATGCTTTCTTTTTCAGTAGAGTGCATACAGTACACGATGCTTCTGTCATGCATAAAGTATGTGAAGTTTTATATTCAGTGTTATGACATGTTATGTGATGACATGATATGTGAGCTGATATGTAATATGCTTATATGGTATGTGATTTATTAAGTGATATATATCATGCTTAGGATTTTAAGTATGTGTTATGTTTTAAACATGTTTTGTGGTTAACATGTTGTACTTACTGGGCGTAAAGCTCACGGAGTGTGTTCATGCTGTAGTTAAGCTTCCTATAGCGCAAACACCAAGGGGCGATGATGGCGGCGGAGGTGGATGTGAGGATGAGGTTATGGATGCACCGCGAGTATTCTTCCGCATAGTATGAGTAAATAGTATTTTGAACGGTGACAGCTAAATAGTATTTTGAATAGTAAAGATTAATTGGTATTTTGGAACAGTAAACAGTATATGTATGAATAGTATATTTAAATAGTGTCTGGTGAATATTAATCCGATAAACAAGTATATAAGTGTGTATGTATAATTGAAATCCTTATGTTTTTCAAATTCCGCATTTTAATAGTATACGTATGTGAATAGTAAATACGTACGCGTATATTAAAAAAAATCCCTCTAAATTTATGGTCTTAAATTCGGCAAGTTTAAGTATCGATTTTAAAGAGGAAGTATAAGTAAAAGCTAAAGAAGCAAGTACTAGTTTTCAGTGACGGTCCGGGCCGCTGAGGGCACGGGGCATCACACTTGGTTATGAGAACAATTTAAATCTTAGGTCATTATCTTATTTTAGGTTCTAGTTTTGGGCCCCAATGTTGGTTGTACCATTTTACGCGCTTGACTGAGAGGGACGCTGGGGTGCGACCCACTAGCCTCTCCTCTACAGTCTAAAACAACTTAGGAAACCTTCCCCTAGGTCGGAAGGCGGGTACACCAATAAATGGTGTTATTACCTTCTTTCTTTACAGTTCCGGTCCTATGACATTTTTAATATCACTAGATCCGAGACCCTTATATTACATGTCTTAGTCTTTTCTTAATAGGTGAAGTTTCAGTTATTACCCTTAGTGCATTCTACACTAATTTAGTGTATCATGCATTAACTTATATAACTATACATTTTATAATTTAAAATAAATATACTATAATTGTTCATGTTGCAGATAATTAAATGTCTAAACTTACAGAAAATTTGCCAACGTCTTCACTTTGATTTCCACTAACGGTCTCTTGTCGCCTTTCCGTTGAGTTCCTATAACCGAGATATACACCGGTTATTCATATTAACATTTTAGATATTTAAATTTCATAAAATATCTAAATTTTATTTTTCATACTCTAATTCACATTTTTACATTTTAATATATCATTTTAAGCTTTTTCTAAAATTTTGGGATAAAATTACTATTTTACCCCTGACTGTGGTTTCCCCATTTTAAACTGTACTTTTGGCCTTAAAAATCTTAATTCTATCTGTATTGGATCATTTTGGGTCCTAACGGCTCTTTTCCTAAATTTTTGTCGGGGGTCATGAATAGTAACTTTGACCATATTAGCAACTTTGACTTTCCCGACCCTAGCGGGTTTTCGTTGTAAATCTTGATTTTCTTCGACTCTGAACTTGATTTTGACTTCTAAATTTTTTATTTTATGGTTCTAGGGTTTTAATGGTTCGTTTCGACCAATTTACTTATTTTTAGTCAAAATGACCATTTTGCCCCTATCGGGTCCTTGGGCTATAACTATTTTATTTTACCGTTCTAACGGAATTTTCTGAACTTAAAAATTTTAAAATAAATTTTTTCTAAACTTTGGTAAATTTTTACAAACCTAATTATTATAAAATTGCTAACTTTTATCACCCGACCCTCGGGTGGCACTATTCCTACCTAAAGGGCGTTTTCTCGTTTTTCTATCATTTCTGAGCTCTAGATGGACGTTTTACTAGTTCTTAAAATGTTCATCCTTCCCCTTTCCCTTGGTCTAGGTCATCGAGGAGGCTCGGATTTTCTTTCCCGACCCTAATTTACCCTTTGTTTCCTAAAATACCCCTCGTTTCCTAAAATACCCCTCGTGTGGTCTAAAAAAATTTCATCAGCATTTCCACTGAAATTTAAGGCTTCCGGCATTTAGGAAACGCCTCAAAACCATCTATCCTAACTAATCTACCAAGTACTATACCAGAGGCCTAATTTTTATGCAAAAGTACTGACTTTTTGCCCAAAAATTCCAACATAACATTTATTGACCAAAACTTGAATTTTAAAACCAATTTGTATCACACTTAGCATTATATTTCATTTTAACTCCATAGTTTCAACCTATAGGTTAACCAAAAATTTTAATCCCATTATCAACCCTTGACAACCTTAGGTTTAACACATAAAATTTTAGTAACAATGAGGTACCCTTAAGAATGATTCTTTTTAATCTTTCACATACAAGTTTTTAAATAAAACTTATACAATTCCTATGCTTTCTAACCATGAAACAACAACATAATCACATCAAAAAATTTTCTATCTTTCACATATACCCCACGGCCTCACCATAACACATGCATAAAATTTTTTTTCCAAATTTCTAATTACACCATAACACCATTCCAATTACCACAACATGATTTTATAAACAAAACATCAAATTCTCATGCAAATCTTTCACTATAACCTAACCCTAAACTCACGGATTTTTCTTTGAAAAAAATCAACCAAAATTTTTGTTTGCAAATTCAACTTACATAGATTTCATTTAAAACCAATACAACCATATCAAAACAATTTCTTCACCCTTAGACCTATATATTGCCACGGTTTTACACTAAGAAAACATAAGAAAAAAAATCAAGTTTTTGCATTCCAAACTCATCAAATTCATCACCAAAACTTGTTTCAATCATAACCATACTCTAATACATAAACAATAACATAAACTCAAACTTTTTCATCAATAATTTCACTATTCCAGTCATTGTTTTTCAGCCAAAAAGAAGCAAGAAAACTGAATTTTTTTGAAGGTTACCTTGCTAGAAACACTTCTTGCCACTTAAAGATGAACTTAAACACTAAAATTTGAAGATTTTGGTTTGAAAAAGGGTGGGGATCTCACGGTTTTAATGGGGAACAAGGGCTACTTGTTTTCTGAATTTCCTTGGCTGTTTCCACGTGAATTTCCAGCAGCAAAATGGGTATATATTGTGGCGGCCCGCCCCTCGTAGAGATCATACAATACTATTACAGTTGAGCTTTATCGCTAACTGCGATAGATTGTACTCTCATGGGTCGCCGGCTAATCTATCTCTCTTTTAAATCATGACGTTTTTGGGAAAAAAAAAATTTTTCTTTAAACATCATGTAAAACATTTCCCACAATTTACTTTGTTGGCACGTACAAAGTAATTTACATAATACAGTACTTTCGTAAAATATATAATATTACAAAAAACTGTTCCTTTTTCCCTTCTCTTTTATCGCTCAGCGGAAAGACTCTGACAGGACCATATCCCTCGCCCAGTTATCCGATTTGACACGCGCCATCCCGTCCGCATCCAGTCAAATAAGCTACTGAGCTGGTCGCTTACCTGCGACATTAGCAAAAATGGTGAGCTACAGGCTCAGTAAGTTCAAACATGCAAGAAATAAAATATGAATAGTATCTTTGACCACTATTCATACGTGAATAGTAAGTTTGACCACTATTCATACGTGAATAGTAAGTTTGACCACAACACAGTGTCACAACAGTACATCTACCGCGATGTTAGTACTCTCACTAAACTGTCTTATGCTCAATTATGGCATAGTTTCAGTTTTAGGTAATTATCTTTGCTTATGTTCTGGTTTTGAGCTCAGGTTGGCAATACCATTTAAGTGCGCATGACTGGGAGCGGTACATTAGTGCTGACCTCCACAGCCTTAATCTCATAGCCCCGAAGGCAAAATAGTACATGACTGGGAGCGGTACATCAGTGCTGACCTCCACAACCTTAATCTCATAGCCCCGAAGGCAAAAGTACCTCCCTGTACGGAAGGCTGGTACGCCAGAAAGTGGTTTCATTACCGACTTTTTTTTTTTAAATTCTAACCCGATGACTTCACATTGTCCCGTGGTTAGGAATGGTTCACATTTTAATTTTAGGTGAGTGAGTTTCATTAACCTCACTCTAGTACCCGAAGCACAATTAATAATGTGTCCATTCTCAATAGTGCCCGTAGCACATTACGTCTCTCTGTCTACTCTATCATAGTGCCCGTAGCACATATGTACCTAACTTATAGTTAGTACATCAAAGTTAGCAACAATAATGCTATATGTTGCAGACAGGTAAATGTCTGAACTTACCTTATCAATCTCTTCCCTCTTTCTCTCTTGGTTCTTTGATCGCCCTCCTTGTAGGTCGATTTTTGGATCCTACAGACAAAACCTTGTCTGTTAATTTCATTTCCGTTTATAACTTTTATTTTTCATTTAAAAGCTTAAATAAAACCTATTTATAACTTTTTAGGCTTTATTTATCATTTTCCCCATTTTTCTCAACTTTTGTAAAATTACGATTTTGCCCCTATATTTTGGCAAAATCACGATTTTGCCCCTTTATTTTGGCAAAATTACAATTTTACCCCTGACGGAAATTTTCCCGATCCAGACTGCATTTTTGGCTCTCAGGAACTTTTCTAACTCTTTTCTAATCATTACCGGGTTCATTTCTATTTTATTTTCATTTTTCACTTTCTCAACCCTCGGGAAGCACTATTCTGACCCTTACGTCGGTTTAGTGATTTTCTATCGTTTCGGAGCCTCAAATGGACGTTTCGCTAGTATTTAAAACGTTCATCTAGACATTCTCAATCTAGGTCTCCGAGGTTCGGATTTTCCGTTCCCGACTCGGACCTTTATTTCGTTTCCAAAAACGCCCCCCCCCCCCCTCGAGGTCGGTTTTTCAATTTCACTCGTGTTTTACATTTTCAAGGGGATAGGTTACTATTCACGAACCACCCCTTAGGCTTTCCTTATTCAATTTTTCGTTAGGGACTCGGGTTTCCGACCCGACCCTAAGCTTTTTATTTTTATTTCCATTTTACCCCAAATGCTGTTTTCGAAATTTCGTCAGCATTTCGGCGAAATTTTAAGGCTTCCGGCGTTAGGTACGTCTCGAACCATATGTACCTGCCACGTACTATACCACAAGCCTATTTTATGTAAAAGTTTTCCAAACTTTTACATAAAAGCTCACAAAACTCCAATTTGCATTTTAACCCACATTACACCAAAATTTTTCATTTTTACCCTTAGTTTTGGTCTCGGTTTTCACAATCAAACCGAACCAAACTTCTCAAATTTTCCACCACATTTTAGGCTATTGAAATGTCATTTTTTTTAACACATTTTCAAGCCCATTTTCATTGCATTTTTCAACCAAATTCTTAGGGGTTTTTAATCACTTATAACCCACGGCCACTTAATGAAAAACATGCACAACATTTTTGTTTCATGCTTTCAATCATAATTCCATCATTTACATTATAAAATGCATGATTTAAATCATCCAAATATCACATAAACCATGCAAAATTTTTCTTCCAAACCCTAAGTAATCCCACGGCCACATTAGGTAATTCACACCAAAATTTTTTTTTCAAGCTTTCCATAATGTAAATCATGCTTTATTCTTAACAAAATTTAACTTGAAAGCATGTTAATACATAAACACAACAATTTCTTCATTGATTACTCAAGGTAACCCACGGTTTTACCAAAGGAAAACCAACAAAATTTTAGTTTTTCTTTAAACCAATTGCATGGTTTTCTTCCTAATTACACCCTTAACAAAACCCAAGCATCAAATCATTGAAAATAACCAAAAAATTTTCCATCTTTTTCCACTATTCATCCCACAGTTTTCTTGAAAAAACCCAAGAAAAAGTTCAATCCAAGGGGAATTACCTTGTTCACTTGCTTCCTTTGTCTTCAAGGAATGCTTTGACACCAATTTGATGAAGAAAATTTGAAGAATTCTCTTAATCTCCCTTGGTAGGTCACGGCTCCACCATGAAAAATAACTTAGAAATTTTGTTATCTTTGGTTTGGCTTGAAAATTGGTTTCGGCCACTTTATTCACTAAAGTTGCCGACTTAAGCAACTAAAAGGCCAATTAATTTGGCTTTCCACCAATCAAAACTCAACACCTTTCACCTTAATACTTTCCATATTTTTCAAAAAATCAAAATGGTGAATTTTGGCAAAATCTTGGCCTTTAAATCAAAAAGCAAATGAATCATGGCCATTAATGCTACCAACCACCATTTTCTTTCCATTTATTAAATGGATTTATGATGTCATAAATACTAAAGCAAAAGTTGACTTTGACTTTCACTATTCACATTAATTCGACTACTTTTTGACCGATACCGGTTCGAGCCGATATTTTCCTGAAATCATCCCGGTGTGTTCCTGAGGTCTCCTGTGCAGTCGGATCAATTTAAACTGCTTCCGTTTGATCAAAATTAATCCTAGAAGTTTTCCGTCTTTTATTGTCCCTGTAATGACCGCCATTTTCATGGCACCTACTTACCATGTAATAAGTCATTAAGGAATAAAATGGACATAATTTAATGTCTTTTAGTACAATTTAAGTAACACAGTCAGGTATACGGCCGTGCGAGTGACCGTATGCCATTCGGACTGTGTATCTGTTAGTAGCCGTGTCAGTGTACATAGCCATGTAGTGTAACACGGTCAAACACACGGCCGTGTAAGAGGCTGTGTACCGTTCAGATAGATGAATGTGTTTCAAAGACATGGCCGTGTTGAGTAGTCTCAACTAGTACATGCCCGTGTCTGAAATGTACACGCCCGTGTTGCGTTGCACATGCACGTGTAAGAGTCCGTGTAGAAGGCTGTGTAATGAGCCGAGAGCCACTGTAATGACTCTCATGAATTATGAAACTTAATTACTATGTAATGATGTAATTAACTTAATAAGCACAGTGTGCTTTTCAGTTGAATGAATTAAACAGGAATAGTAACGTTTAATTACTATTCATGTAGTGAAAGGGGTAATCGACAGTGAAATCGATCCACCTTATTATGTGAGTATGCGTTGAGACACGCAATATCAAGAAACTGGTCTAGACGACCATTTCATGATACAGAACTGATGAGCTAGTCATCAGTACGCTCAGACTGGTCATCTGAGCGCAGCAGTGATAATTGCCCTAATAGATGTACAGTATGGAGAAAAGTGGTCTAGATGACCTCTTCTCGCCCAGAGACCGACAAAATCGGAGTCAGAACGCTCAGATTAGTCAGTCAGATAGTGAATAGTGATTAGTGAACAGTGTGATACGCAGTGTCAGGTTAGTGGCCAAGACGGCCTTAATCTGACATAAAACTGATATATTAATAGTCAGCAGGCTCAATCTGGTCAATTGAGCACAAAATGTAGATTTTGTTTAAAAGATACGCAGTATCGGAATGAGGGTCAAGACGACCTTTTCTCACCCCGAAACTGATATATTTAGACTCAGGACGCCCAAATTAGTCAATCGGGCATTTGACACATTTTTCGAGACGGAGTCATACAGATCTCGAAAACTGGTCTAGAAGACCGCAAATGGACGTAAAACTGATAAATTTGAAATCAGCACGTCCAAATTAGTCAAGAGAGACAGTGTTTGAAATTTCACGCGAAAACACCTCGTTATGCGTGCACAATGTCAACACAATGTAGGCCTAACCACAGTATCAAGAAATTGGTCAAGATGACCTTTTCTTGATATAAAACTGATATATTTGGATTCAGAATGCTCAAATTAGTCATTTGAGCACAAAAAGTAATTTTTGACCAAGAACCATACAGTATCGGGAAACTGGTCGAGACGACCTCGGATGAAGATAAAACTGATATATTTGGGTTCAGCACGCCCAAATTAGTCAGTATAGCCTATCTTAAAATTTTTCAAAAAATTAGTATAAAGGGGTCGAAATTTTTAGATTTTGTAAAATCTACTGGGCCCTAAATAGACAAGAAAAGAAAAGAGAAGTCTGAAGCATAAATTAACATAACCGGATCATGCATTAGTTATAGTTCGTTATGCTTTCTTTTTTAGTAGAGTGCATACAGTACACGATGCTTTTTTCATGCATAAAGTATGTGAAGTTTTATATTCAGTGTTATGACATGTTATGTGATGACATGATATGTGAGCTGATATGTGATATGCTTATATGGTATGTGATTTATTAAGTGATATATGTCATGCTTAGGATTTTAAGTATGTGCTATATTTTAAACATGTTTTGCGGTTAACATGTTGTACTTACTGGGCGTAAAGCTCACGGAGTGTGTTCATGCTGTAGATAAGCTTCCTATAGCGCAAACACCAAGGGGCGATGATGGCGGCGGAGGTGGATGTGAGGATGAGGTTATGGATACACCGCGAGTATTCTTCCGCACAGTATGAGTAAATAATATTTTGAATGGTGACAGTTAAATAGTATTTTGAATAGTAAAGGTTAAACGGTATTTTAGAATAGTAAACAATATATGTATGAGTAGTATATTTAAATAGTATCTGGTGAATAGTAATCAGATAAACAAGTATATAATTGTGTATGTATAATTGAAATCCTTATGTTTATCAAATTCCGCATTTTAATAGTATGCGTACGTGAATAGTAAATACGTACGCGTATAAAAAAAAATTTCCCTCTAAATTTATGGTATTAAATTCAGCAAGTTTAAGTATCGGTTTTAAAGAAGAAGTATAAGTAAAAGCTAAAGAAGCAAGTAATAGAGTTTTCAGTGACGGTCCGGGCCGCTGAGGGCACGGGGCGTCACAGTTGGTATCAAAGCAGTTTCCTGCCATCCTACCTCACATCGCCGCATGCCTGCCTCATCTGTCCAAGTAAGTTAGTTTTATTTTTTAGTCAGTAAATGTTTATCTATTGAAGATAACATTTTATAGTAATGAAACGACGAAATCTATGATGGCGAGAATAAGACGAAGAGATGCTGAGATCATTATATGAAAATCACGACCGTGCAGTGCTAGAGGACTGCTCAGAGAAAGAACATGGATTGCTGCCCTAGTTGTACCGATCTTCAGGGCTAGTTGTCCACCATGTTTCGAGTGCCAAACAGTACTCCTGCACTCCATGAGAATGTCAGAACTGGTTTCATTATCAAAGTGATTCCCCGATTGTACGTCATTGACCAGGATAACTGAGTCCTGTTGGCTGTTGATATCTCTCAGGAAGATACTCTCGTGTGTATTGGGATCCTTATGACCAGGATGAGCTCTTAACTGTGTCGAGTTTCGCCATACCACGATCGAGCCAATCTCTGAGAACAGTCCAGCATCAGCCCCAGTTTTTCTCTATGGGCAAGCGGGGAGTGAAACCGCCTAAGTTCCCTAGAGTTATGGATATACGAGAATTTTTTCATCGGACTGAAAGACTGCAGCTGATGTCCGGCGATACAGTTCTAACATATGCTGTTCGCTACAAGGAACTGATATGGACTTCTATAATATATTTCGAGACAAAAGTAGATCAAGACAGGAGAAGACCTAAAGAGAGAAAGAGACCTTGCCAAACAAAATTAGAAGAGCGATCAAGCAGGACTAACAAGCCTTATCAAGGAGATAGTGAACGCTGAGAGAAAAGTGCTCAACCCCGGGAACCCTGCACAAGCCCAAGGCATTATAGCAGCCGCCATTATGGAGGGTGACCCGGTAGAACCAGCACCCCAACTGGCCGATGAAGAGTTCATGGCCGAGCACCAGCCAGAAGTACACGAGGGCAATAGGGAGCCAATGGAGAACCCCGAACCAGCCCGTATATCTCCCGAACACCCCATGGAAGAGGACGATGACAAGACTCTTTCCGATGCCCATCCCGACGATGAGGGAGAGGAGATCCCCAACTGCTTTAGTAATGACGAATAGATGGGGATGTACGAACCCCAAGTCATCATAGCCAGCGATGACGAGATCAGTTTCGACTAAGAAGAAGAGGAGAACCCAGAGGAGTACTCACTCAGTGATAGTGACGATGAGGAGATGCCTGATACTGAATCAGGATTGTCCTTCCAATTGTAGTAACCCTTCTGTGGGAATGTTAGTTATGAAAAAAAATATAGAGGGAAGCAGTAGCTCTCCCCCGTCAGTTGTAGTATAATGTACTTGTTGGGATCGTATAAGGGAAGTGTGTGTCACTCCCACTGAACTAGAATCTTGAATATATGTATATATATTATGTGAAATATATTATGAGATAAGCAGTAAAGCTTTGCCCTAGGGGCCAGATATAATTTTTTTTTCCACAGTGTGAGTATGATATGACAGAAAGTGCAGGACGAATCCTAGCATTCAGACGATGTCCCAATACAATGCGGCAATTGTATTGAACATCACAGTATGAGAGAAAGAAAGATGGATATAGTGTGTATATTTATATCCATAATGTTTAAGTAAGATTGTTAAGTAGGAAAGAAAATGATATGTGATACGAGTCCCAAGTACAGAATTTAGGAGACATATTTTCCTTTCCCGCTGTACGATAGGGTTACATAAGAAAACATGGCAAGAACGAGAGCTTAGTTAAACCCAGCATCCCGAGAGGATGAGTTGATAGCACAGATCGTAGCCATGCGAGAGATGATGGAGAACCAGCAGCGGAAGCTAAACCAGCTTAGAGAACAGCTGGGCCAGCAACCCCAGGCACCACAGTCAGTAGAGATGCCAGCACAGGAGGCTCTAGCAGCCCAGAAACTCTGAGGGAGCAAGCAGCTCCTCCAGCTCAGGAAGCACTAGCACCCATAGTAATGGCTGCTTTCGTAGCAGCAATTGTTTTCTATCAATCCCTAGGGAAGGTGACTTATATGAGAGATTCTGGCACATGAAAGCGTTAGAATTCGAAGGAATCACCAACCCTATAGAGGCCAATGACTGGCTAACGGATATCCAAGTAATCTTGGATTTTATAGGGCTAACAGATAGAGAGAAAGTGATGTGCGCATCCTTCACCCTGCGCAATGAGGCGCATCAGTGGTGGAAGATGGTAACCATTAGGAGGAACATTAGAGACATGAGCTGGAGCGATTTCATTAAGGAATTCAAGGAGATGTACTTCAACGAGGAAGCACTAGCAGCGCAGTAAGACGAGTTCAACAACCTGCGCAAAGGTAGTGTGACTGTTATGGAGGCAGTCAAGAAATTTGAGCAGTTGGCTCAACTTTTTCCAGATTTGGTACCGACTAAAAGGAGAAAGTCAGACGAATGCTGAAGATGTTTAGAACAGAAATCGCAGTTTAGGTCTGTAGCGGAAGCCACGGACCAGCGACACTAGCAGAATGTGTTAACAAGGCTATCTGAGCCGAGTACTGGTCGGCTCATGATAAGGAGCGAAAGGCACAGAATTTTAAGACACGAAAGGAGGAGAAAATGTAAGCTGAGTAGGCTCAGGGGAAGCAGAACCTTGAGTTACAACACAGAGGACAGAACATGGGAACCGGCCAAAATAGCAGGCATTCCAACAACAACAACAAGAGAAAAGGGGAATTAGGGCAATCAAGATTCACAGAAGAATTTCCCCAGAAGAGATACGACCAGGAAGGAATGACAGCCAATACCCGACGTGCACGAGATGCGAAAAGAGGCACCCAGGAGAATGCAAGTAGAGAGCAAGTGGTTGTTTCATCTGTGGCAAGGAAGGCCACTATGCCAAAAAAAATTGCCACTCCAACCTGCAGAATCGACAGTATCAACCCCGCACTGAGAATAATCAACTTCACACCAACCAAACCAGGATCGAAGACCCTTCAATCACACAAGGTATACTGAAAGCTTCAGACAGCTAAGGGAGAATCTATGCTTACACGGGGAGTGACGTTGAAGCTGTAACTTCTGCAATGGTGACAGGCTAGCTTTCTATCGCCAACTTTGATGCGTTAGTTCTACTTGATTCTGGAGCCACCCATTCGTTGCATCATCAGATTCTGCCAAAAAAAAAAAAACTTAGGACACAACATTGTCATAAACTGTTGAAGGCGGAAAATCATTTTCAAACTAATCGGATGTGAAAAGTTCATCTATAAGGGTTTGTCGCCAGAGCAACCAAAGACGATGATATCAGCAGTGAAGGCTCGCGAGATGTTATCCAGTGGATGCACGGACTTCCTAGAATACGTAGCAGATAGGACTCGAGGAATAGAGATAGGACCTGAGAACGTGTCGATAGTCAGGGAATTCGTGGAGATATTTCCAGAAGGTCTTCTAGAACTCTCGTCAGAGCGCGAGATCTCGTTCGAGACTGAAAGTTTACCAGAATCAGCCCCCATCTCCAAGCCCAGCTGAAGGACTAAATAGGCAAGGGATTTACTCGACAGAGCTGTTCACCCTGGGGAGCACCTGTACTATTCGTGAAGAAGAAAGATGGACCACTAAGAATGTGCATCGACTACAGAGAGTTGAACAGGATTACGATTAAGAACTAGTATCCGTTGCCACGGGTTGATGATCTATTTGATCAGCTCCGAGACGCTGCAATGTCCTCGAAGATCGATCTACGTTCAGGGTACCATCAACTACGAATCAGGAATGAAGATGTACCCAAGACAGCCTTTCAAACGCGGTACGGACATTATGAGTTTCTGTTCGTGTCGCTCAGGTTGACGAACGCACCAGCAGCTTTCATGAACCGGATTAACTGCATGTTCAAGGACTATTTGGATGAGTTTGTCATTGTGTTCATCGATGACATACTTATACACTCTAAGACGAAGGAAGATCACTTAAGGATCATTTTGCGCATGTAACAGGACCATCAGTTATACGTCAAGTTCTCTAAGTACGAGTTGTGACTGGAGAAGGTCCATTTTCTAGGCCACATAGACCCCAAGGAAGGAGTATCTGTGGACCTGATGAAAATTGATGCAGTTAGCACGTGGCCAGCTCAGAGAAACGAAACGGGAATTCACAGTTTCTTTAAACTAACAGGATGTTACCTACACTTAGTCGAAGGCTACTCAAAGTTAGCTGCTCCGCTCACAGCGCTCACCAAGAAGGGAAAGAGGTATAAGTGAATCGACAAGTGTGAGGAAAGCTTTTAGGAGCTGAAATGAAGACTCATAAGCGCTCCAATGCTGACCATTTCAAATGTTGGTTAGGGAAGCTTTGTGGCTTAAGTGCCGCATCTAAAACCAAGTTGGAAACTGTGTTGATGCAGAGTGGTAGAGTAGTCGCGTATGCTTCACGATAACTCAAAAACCTTGAGAAGAGCTACCCAACACGTGATCTGGAGCTAGTAGCGATAGTTTTTACGATAAAAGCATGGAGGCACTACCTATATGGAGTCACGTGCGAGATTTACATCGACCACTAGAGCCTCAAATGTATCTTCACGCAGAAAGAGCTCAACATGAGGCAGCGTAGATGGCTAGAGTTGGTAAGGATTACAACCGTAAGATCCTATATCATCCAGGGAAAGCCAATAAAGTGGCCGATGCACGGAGTCAGAAGTATATTACTATGCCTATGACTATTAGTGCCTTGTCAGGAACACTACAAAGGAGCTATATGACAGCGAGATCAAGATTTTGATAGGGAGATTGTCTGACATGACCCTCCAATCGACGCTCCAAGAAGAGATCAAGATCGGTCAAGGTTTCGATTTGTCCCTGCTCAAGTCCAAAAAGGAAGCTATAGAGGACAAGGGTTCAGAGTTTAAGATCCCTAAGGACGACATACTCTACTACAGAGATAGAGCGTGTGTTATGAAAGATGAAGAACTCACGAAGTGAATCTTTTTAGAACCTTACGAGACGTCATATTCCGTACATCCGGTGGCGAATAAGATGTACAAGTACCTGAAGGAAAGCTTTTGGTGACTTAGAATGAAGAATGACATTGTCGAGTTCGTCGCCAGATACCTTATGTGCCAGAAGGTTAGGGCAAAACACCAGCGCCCAGCAGGATAATCGTAGAAAATTAAGCTACCCGAGTGGAAATAGGACCAGATTACGATGAATTTCGTAGTCGGACTGCCGAAGACATCAAACGATAATGATGCAATCTGGGTGATTGTAGATAGACTGACGAAATCAGCTAAATTTTTAGCCATGAAAGTTAGCTACTCGATGGAATGACTAGTAGAAATCTATGCGGCACAGTTCGTGAAACGGCACGGAGTATCAGAGTCGATCGTCTCAGATTGTAGTGGACGCTTTACCTCCAGATTTTGGTGAAGTGTTCAAGCTACATTACAGTCCAAGTGAGAGTTCAACATAGCATTTCATCCTCAAACCGATAGTTAGTCTGAGAGGACCATACAGATGTTAGAGGACATGTTGAGACTTGGGTCCTAGACTTCAAAGGAAATTGGGATCAGAAGTTACTATTGAGCGAGTTCTCGTACAACAACAACTACCATTCCTCGATAGGATTGGCACTGTACGAGACACTTTGTGGAAGGAAATGCAGATCTTTGGCTCATTAGCACGAGTCTGGAGAGAAACGACTAGTTAGCTCGGACATCATCAAGAATACCATGGCAGACGTGAAGCTGATACGAGAAACGTTAGATACAGCACACAGTCGACAGAAAAATTTTGACGATAAGCGCTATAGACCCCTTGAGTTTCAAGTAAGAGACTTGGTCTTTATCAAGGCGGCACCCATGAAAGGGGTGGTGCATTTTGAAAAGAAAGAAAAGCTCAGTCCTAGGTACATAGGACCCTCGAGATAATAGAGAAAGCCGGGAAGGTGGCTTACAGACTAGCACTTCCTCCCGAGTTAGTTACAGTGCACAACGTCTTTCACGTCTTGATGCTGAAAAAGTACGTGCCAGACAGCTCCCATGTTCTTAGCCAAGAATCCGTTGTAGTATACGCTGATCCAACGTACGAGGAGAGACCCGTTCGGATCTTAGTTAGAAAGGAGAAAGTACTTAGGAATGAAGTATACCGCTAGTAAAAGTGTTGTGGCGGAATCATAGCGTTGAGGAAGCCACATGAGAATGGGAAGAAGACATGAGAAGAGACTTCCCGGAATTATTCTAATTTTCGAGTACGAAAATTTTGTAAGGGGGGTAGGTTGTAATGACCGCCATTTCATGGCACCTACTTACCATGTAATAAGTCATTAAGGAATAAAATGGACATAATTTAATGTCTTTTAGTACAATTTAAGTAACACAGTCAGGTATACGGCCATGTGAGTGACCATATGCCATTCGGACTGTGTATCTGTTAGTAGCCGTGTGAGTGTACATAGCCATGTAGTGTAACACGGTCAAACACACGGCCGTGTAAGAGGCTATGTACCGTTCAGATAGATGAATGCGTTTCAAAGACATGGCCGTGTTGAGTAGTCTCAACTAGTACATGCCCGTGTCTGAAATGTACACGCCTGTGTTGCGTTGCACATGCACGTGTAAGAGTCCGTGTAGAAGGCTGTGTAATGAGCCGAGAGCCACTGTAATGACTCTCATGAATTATGAAACTTAATTACTATGTAATGATGTAATTAAGTTAATAAGCACAGTGTGCTTTTCAGTTGAATGAATTAAACAGGAATAGTAACGTTTAATTACTATTCATGTAGTGAAAGGGGTAATCGACAGTGAAATCGATCCACCATATTATGTGAGTATGCGTCGAGACACGCAATATCAAGAAACCGATCTAGACGACCATTTCATGATACAGAACTGATGAGCTAGTCATCAGTACGCTCAGACTGGTCATCTGAGTGCAGCAGTGATAATTGCCCTAATAGATGTACAGTATGGAGAAAAGTGGTCTAAATGACCTCTTCTCGCCCAGAGACTGACAAAATCGGAGTCAGAACGCTCAGATTAGTCAGTCAGATAGTGAATAGTGATTAGTGAACAGTGTGATACACAGTGTCAGGTTAGTGGCCAAGACGGCCTTAATCTGACATAAAACTGATATATTAATAGTCAGCAGGCTCAATCTGGTCAATTGAGCACAAAATGTAGATTTTGTTTAAAAGATACGCAGTATCGGGATGAGGGTCAAGACGACCTTTTCTCACCCCGAAACTGATATATTTAGACTCAGGACGCCCAAATTAGTCAATCGGGCACCTGATACGTTTTTCGAGACGGGGTCATACAAATCTTGAAAACTGGTCTAGAAGACCGCAGATGGACGTAAAACTGATAAATTTGAAATCAGCACGTCCAAATTAGTCAAGAGAGACTGTGTTTGAAATTTCACGCGAAAACGCCTCGTTATGCGTGCACAGTGTCAACACAGTGTAGGCCTAACCACAGTATCAAGAAATTGGTCAAGATGACCTTTTCTTGATATAAAACTGATATATTTGGATTCAGAATGCTCAAATTAGTCATTTGAGCACAAAAAGTAATTTTTGACCAAGAACCATACAGTATCGGGAAACTGGTCGAGACGACCTCGGATGAAGATAAAACTGATATATTTGGGTTCAGCACGCCCAAATTAGTCAGTATAGCCTATCTTAAAATTTTTCAAAAAATTAGTATAAAGGGGTCGAAATTTTTAGATTTTGTAAAAAGGGCCCCCATTATTTTTTTTTTCCTATCTTTTTCTCCCCACACCACCCGTAGGTGAACAGTAACCATCAGTCGAATCCGACCTCCGTTTTCGACACCGCCGGCACCATTGGAAAGCTCTCGACGAGCTGATTCCAACGGTGGACCGAGTCGACTGAACCGACAACGGAGCACGCCGCAAGCGCCGCCCAAAGCCGCCGGTGGCCGAATTTTTCAAACCGCCGTATCTCCGCCGTCCGATGTCCAAATGCCACGATTTCGGTCCCAATGGATTCGTGGTAAAGAGTAGAACAAAACCCAGGCTTCATTTCACGTCAACAGCCGCCGGATCGCGCCGCCCAAGGTTCGCCGTCGCCATTGCTTTTGTCGAATCTCGCTATTCCAGCGGAGTTGAGTTGCAAGGTCGGTATCAAAATGCTCAGAATAACACGTAGATCAAAAGCCCCAAATCAATTTTGGGCAACAATGCCGGAAAATGAAGATCCTACACCGCCGCCGTCGCCGACTTTTCGAGGTCGATTTCCGGTGATAGGAGCCTCGATTGGTGAAATTGACACCACCAATGGGTTCCTCTCGTCGAGCTCTTCAAGATGGTGGTCGCCACTCCCATCGCCGCCGTGGTCAATTCCGGTCAACGGCGGTCAACCCCGGTCAACGGCGACCCGAAGACCGAAAATTGAAGGATGGCCCGTTGGCCTATTTTCGACGTTTCGGACACATCCGCGGCATCGGATTTGCAAACCGGAGTTTCAAAAGTGGAGAACGTCGATTCAAAGATTGTGCGGTCGAGACCGAACGGTTCGTCCGACCGCCGACGAGAACGATGTTGGTAGTGGTTTTGATCCCTTGATTCCTCAATTTATTATTAGAAATAATTATGTATGAATTATGGTTTACTGACTTGAGGAATTGTAAGAATAAGGGATGAAATGTCGAAAAAGAGAATGTGAAGAAATGTGAATATTTTTACGTAAAAAATAGCGGAGCTTTTACGTAAAAATTAGGCCTCTGGTTTAGTACGTGGCAGGTTAGAATAGGTTAGATGGTTTTGAAGCGTTTCCTAAACGCCGGAAACCCAAAAATTAAGCGGAAATGCTGCCGAAATTTCTAAAACGGCACAAAGGGATATTTTCGGAAACGAGGGATGAAAATGTGATCGGGATGGAAACCCGAGCCCCCTCGATGACCTAGGTCCGGGAAAGAAGGACGGACGTTGTGAGGATTAGTGAACCGTCTCATTAGAAATTTCGTAATGTAAGAAAACGACCCCTATGTCAGAATAGTACCACCCGAGGGGCGGGTGCGATCGAAGTATAAAATTTGGGGTGATTACATCGGTAATGGTAACCCGACAGGCTAAATGGTCATACGGGAGGTATTCAGTCAGTTGACTGGTCGGTTAGCCAGTCAAGGACCAAGTCGGAATGGGATAGTGAGAGACAGTGATTAATTTGTCAAGTAGACAAATTAATCAAGCATGATTAAAAATTAGATATCAAATTTCCCAAAGTAGAGCAGTTGGGTACCGATAGGCATCGGTACCACACAACGATAAGTTTATTAGTTCCTAACGATAGAGTGACCTAAGAGCGATGTTAATTAATTTATTGGGTAAATAAATTAATTAAAAATGATTAGAAAATCAAATTCTTAAGAAGGGCAATTAGTACTGATAAGGATCGGTATCACTAACGGTAGAATTTTTATTAGTCACTAATGACCACGGTGACCTAAGAGTGAATGTTAATGAAATGCATTATGACTACAGGGAGGTACCTGTATTGTGACGAAGGCGAGAGTATAAACTGTCTGATGACAGGTAAGCACAACTCCGCCTACAGCATGGATAAAATGAATTTAAAATGATGCTTTTCCAGTATTTTAAGTATGTATCTTGCACACGATGCTACACAGCATACATAAGAGCATATAGTTTCACAATCGAGTAGATTGATGAATGAACAAGTTAGAAGCCATAGATCCCTACCGCGTAGGATTGGGGACAGCTTAGAGAAGCGTATGGCTAGAACAGTTAAACAAGATGGAAATAAATAGGTGTGTCGTACCGGCTCCTTCAGTCGAAGGGGTTTCCAGTTAAAGAAAGTTAAGGCCAAAAGTTGAGCATCAGTTCATGGCTCTTCGGCATTAGTTGACCTCGGGAGTTACCGTTGGTCTGCGCGCACACGGTACTGACACACGGGCCCTAAATAGACAAGAAAAGAAAAGAGAAGTCTGAAGAATAAATGAACATAACCGAATCATGCATTAGTTATAGTTCGTTATGCTTTCTTTTTCAGTAGAGTGCATACAGTACACGATGCTTTTTTCATGCATAAAGTATGTGAAGTTTTATATTCAGTGTTATGACATGTTATGTGATGACATGATATGTGAGCTGATATGTGATATGCTTATATGGTATGTGATTTATTAAGTGATATATGTCATGCTTAGGATTTTAAGTATGTGCTATATTTTAAACATGTTTTGCGGTTAACATGTTGTACTTACTGGGCGTAAAGCTCACGGAGTGTGTTCATGCTGTAGATAAGCTTCCTATAGCGCAAACACCAAGGGGCGATGATGGCGGCGGAGGTGGATGTGAGGATGAGGTTATGGATACACCGCGAGTATTCTTCCGCACAGTATGAGTAAATAATATTTTGAATGGTGACAGTTAAATAGTATTCTGAATAGTAAAGGTTAAATGATATTTTGGAACAGTAAACAATATATGTATGAGTAGTATATTTAAATAGTATCTGGTGAATAGTAATCAGATAAACAATTATATAATTGTGTATGTATAATTGAAATCCTTATGTTTATCAAATTTCGCATTTTAATAGTATGCGTACGTGAATAGTAAATACGTACGCGTATAAAAAAAAATTTCCCTCTAAATTTATGGTATTAAATTCAGCAAGTTTAAGTATCGGTTTTAAAGAAGAAGTATAAGTAAAATCTAAAGAAGCAAGTAATAGAGTTTTCAGTGACGCTCTGGGCCGCTGAGGGCATGGGGCGTCACAGTCCCGGTTAGGGTTTTCAATGCCGGTTTTGGCACTGTTTTACCCGTTTCAACTCAGTGAATTTTTCCAACACTGAATTCTTACTCGTCAGTATTGTTAGAACATTTTCATATATTCTAAACAATATAAATACATTTATTTCACTCTTTAAATAGTACAAATTGTTATATACATACATTTGTACATTTTCATCCGAGAATTGCCTGAATTTCCCGGTTGTCACATATATAGCAGCCCATAAGTGAGGGATTTAGTTGCAAACTAGTTGGCATTTTGTCAAAACTTTAGGGACTTAGTTGCAACTTTTTGGGGGGTCTTTTTGCAACTTTTTATGGCTGTTTTACAGCTGCTAGGACAGCTCATTTTGCTTGGATTTATCCAAGAAATTTAAATAAAATTTATGGTATTTTGGCTTAATCTCAACCTTTGGATCAAAAAGTGTTAAATCCTAGCCATTAAAACTTGGATTTCTTTCCACCATTAACATAAATAATTTAATTATGACATCATGCTAATGAGGTTATCCAATTAGAATCTAGTTTACTTCTAGTTGGTTTTCGGTTCCAACCAAAATTCGCATTTGGAAAATTTTGCATACAGCTGGTGATCTCTTAATGCACATAGAACGATCCGTAGGTGCTCTTTATGCTCCTTCCGAGTTCTCGAATAAATAAGGATGTCATCAATAAAAACAATGACAAACTTATCTAAGAAGTCTTTGAAAACACGGTTCATTAGATCCATGAATGCGGCTGGAGCATTTGTTAACCCAAACGGCATCACTAAAAATTCGTAGTGTTCGTAACGAGTTCTAAATGCTGTCTTGGAAACATCTCCTTCCTTAATCTTCAGCTGATGGTACCCTGAACGTAAATCGATCTTTGAAAACACTATCGCGCCTTTCAACTGATCAAACAGGTCATCAATCCTAGGCGATGGATACCTATTCTTGATAGTGACCTTGTTCAATTCACGATAGTCGATACACATTCTAAGGGTTCCATCTTTCTTTTTGACGAATAAAACTAGAGCACCCCATGGTGAGTAACTTGGGCGAATAAACCCTTTGTCCAGTAGCTCCTTTAGCTGCAATTGTAGTTCCTTCAGCTCCACTGGTGCCATTCGATACGGTGCCTTGGAAATCGGTGCAGTCCCTGGCATCAGATCAATCTCGAAGGAAATTTTCCGTTCTAGCGGAATTCCTGGCAATCCTTCTGGAAATACGTCGAGGAATTCATTAACGATTGGGATATCTTCCGGTTGAATCTTCTTTTCTTCCATTACATTTTTCACATACGCCAAGTATCCCGTACAGCCATTGGAGAGCAACTTCTTCGCGTCCATCGAACTAATCATCATTCTTCCTGATAGGTGAGAGGAATCAACATATTCGAAACTCTTTTCTTCATCGGGCTCAAAAACCACTTTCCGGTGTCGACACTTAATGGTGGCTTAATATTTTCCTAGAAAGTCCATTCCTAAGATGACATCATAGTTTGCTAACTGTATAACTATGAGATCAATAAATAGCTCCCTATCTGCCACAATTACCGGTACATGTCGTAACCAGCAATCCGACAACAACACTTCACTTGAAGGCAACGCGGTTCTAAATGTTGTTCCCATTATATCCTTAGCATGTTTTATCTTTGCAGCAAATCCATACGATGCGAAGGAATGCGATGCACCAGAATCAAAAAGAACACATGCCATGTGGTTAGAGATAGAGAGCTAACCTGTAACCATATTGGATGTCCCTGCTTCTGCATCCTCCTTCTTATAGGTCATCATTCGAGCATCAGAACGCGGCATATACTCTTGTCGTTGAGCTATTTCAAGTGGCATTGCCGAAGTCCCTTCATTCTTGATCTGCAGAGCATGCATTTGCAGAGGCTGTTGCCGTGGAGGGAATTGTTGCCGTGGTTGGAAAGACCTTTGAGTATTGGGTTGATTGGTTGGACAATTCTCCATGAAATGACCTTCCTTCCTATACAGGTAGCAAGCATTTGTACCATACTGGCATTCACCGTGATGTTTCTTCCCACAAATTGCACAGGTAGGGTAGGTCATTCCCGCATTCGCATTAGGCTTCTTTGATTGATGTCGCCGATTATTAGAGAAGTTGCCCTTCCATTTTTGTTGTTGAGATAAACCTTGACTGCCTGTCTGACCTGATCTACTAGCTTGGGCAGCTTTGTTACCCTAGCCAGTCTGACCCTCGGCCTGAGCAGATTTAATCAACAGCTTTTCCTTTTTCTTCGCTTCCCAAACTTTCTCTTTCTCTTCTCTTTGCCTAGCTAGATGAAACTCTGCTCTGAGAGCCCGGCTAATGCAGTCAGCCACTGTGGTTGGAGGTATCTGCCCACTATCAACCATCATTGATATTTCTGGTCTGAAAGTGTTGATCAGCTTCTGGATCTTTTCCCACTCTGTCGGTACTGCATAAGGGCACAATCAAGAAAGTTGGTCAAATCTTCGACATACTTCACTAACCATCATACTTCCCTACTTTAATTCTGTAAATTCCTTCTACTGTAGTCTCAGAGAAGCAGGATCATAGTATTTTTGGTTAAATTCCTCTAGGAAATCATCCCAGGTCATAGTGGTAACGTCCCTTCTTAATTGGACTGTGTCCCACCAAAACCGAGTGTCCTTCCTCAAAACAAACGACGCACACAGTACTTTTAATTGTTCTGTTAAGTTCATAAAACCCATTATCATCTGTAGCAAAGAAAGCCATGCCTTTGCTTCAAGAGGGTCTATCGTGCCTTCAAACTTCGGCGGCTTCATTTGACGGAATCGTTCATATAATGGTTCTAGATTGATAATCTGTTGAGGTACTTGAACTACAGGAGCAACAGGTGGTGGCATAACTGGCTCTGCGGCAGCCGCCTGTGGCGCCTGAAATTCTTCTACATGAGCTTGCCTTTGCTCCAAGGCAATTAGTCGCTGTCGTAATTCTACATTTTCTTTCCTTTGCAGTTCCAAAAGAGTTCGTATCTCTTCCATTGGGTCAGGTTGGGGAGCATGTCTTCCTCTTCGAGTATTCATATTGTATCTTCTTATCCTAAATAACATAAAAGTCGATTATTAAAATTCTTTTTCATAATGCATTTATATAATTTCAACAAATTTGTGAAATCTCATATGAAGCAATGTGAAACAAAAGTCAGATCATCATTGCCATATTCCATTCATTCATGTCTTTACATATCATACATAAACATTTACATGCATAAGTCACTACTTTACATATTATCATGAAGTCACATATATACATATATACATATCATATATCCATTCCCTATTCACTCTAATCAGTAGGGAACTCCTCTGGATCTTCTTCATTTGCATCCGAAACGTTCCTTTCTCCAGACGGGTTTCCTTGTTCCCCACTACCCTCCTCACGTCTCTGTGAAGGACCTGCCTTGTGATCATTCGTCATCGACCTTGGTCCGAAAAGAGGCTGTAGTAAACATTCCTGCTGTCCCTTCTCACTCATCGTTCCGTTGACACGCTCTTTTAATAGCTTTTCTTCAGCCTCAATAGCCATCTCCATGAATTTCCGAACTGTACCGACGTGCAGCAAGTTTACCCTCTGTCTGATCTCTATAGGAAGTCCTCTCCAGAACAACTCACAAAACTCCTCTGCTGTGACATTTGGTATAGGACACCTCTTTATTATATTCTTCTCGAACCTCCTGGCATATGTGAGTACGGTGTCTCTAGATGACATCTGTGATGCCCCGTGCCCTCAGCGGCCCGGACCGTCACTGAAAACTCTATTACTTAACTTGCTTCTTTAGCTTTTACTTATACTTTCTCTTTAAAACCGATACTTAAACTTGCTGAATTTAATACCATAAATTTAGAGGTATTTTTTTTATATATACGCGTACGTATTTACTATTCACGTACGTATACTATTAAAATGCGGAATTTGAAAAACATAAGGATTTAAATTATACATACACAATTATATACTTGTTTATCTGATTACTATTCACCAGATACTATTTAAATATACTACTCATACATATACTGTTTACTGTTCTAAAATACCGTTTAACCTTTACTATTCAAAATACTATTTAACTGTCACCATTCAAAATATTATTTACTCATACTGTGCGGAAGAATACTCGCGGTGTATCCATAACCTCATCCTCACATCTATATCCGCCACCATCATCGTCCCTTGATGTTTACGCTATAGGATGCTTACCTACAGCATGAACACTCCGTGAGCTTTACGCCCAGTAAGTACAACATGTTAACCGCAAAACATGTTTAAAATATAGCACATACTTAAAATCCTAAGCATGACATATATCACTTAATAAATCACATACCATATAAGCATATCACATATCAGCTCACATATCATGTCATCACATAACGTGTCATAACAGTGAATATAAAACTTTACATACTTTATGCATGACAGAAGCATCGTGTACTGTATGCACTCTACTGAAAAAGAAAGCATAGCGAACTATAACTAATGCATGGTCCGGTTATGTTCATTTATGCTTCAAACTTCTCTTTTCTTTTCTTGTCTATTTAGGGCCCATGTGTCAGTACCGTGTGCGCGCAGACCAACGGTAACGCCCGAGCTCAACTAATGCCGAAGAGCCATCAACTGATACTCAACTTTTGGCCTTAACTTTCTTTAACTAGAAACCCCTTCGACTGAAGGAGCCGGTACGACACACCTACTTATTTCCATCTTGTTTAACTGTTCTAGCCATACGCTTCTCTAAGCTGTCCCCAATCCTACGCGGTAGGGATCTATGGCTTCTATCTCGTTCTTTCATCAATCTACTCGATTGTAAAACTATATGCTCTTATGTATGCTGTGCAGCATCGTGTGCAAGATACACAATTAAAATACTGGAAAAGCATCATTTTAAATTCATTTTATCCATGGTGTAGGCGGAGTTGTACTTACCTGTCAGCAGACAGTTTATACTCTCGCCTTCGTCACAATACAGGTACCTCCCTGTAATCATAATGCATTACATTAACATTCACTCTTAGGTCACCGTGGTCATTAGTGACTAATAAAAATTCTCGTTATGTGGTACCGATCCTTATCGGTACTAATTGCCCTCTTCTTAAGAATTTGATTTTCTAATCATTGTTAATTAATTTATTTACCCAATAAATTAATTAACATCGCTCTTAGGTCACTCTATCGTTTGGAACTAATAAACTTATCGTTGTGTGGTACCGATGCCTATCGGTACCCAACTGCTCTACTTTGGGAAATTTGATATCTAATTTTTAATCGTGCTTGATTAATTTGTCTACTTGACAAATTAATCACTGTCTCTCACTATCCCATTCCGACTTGGTCCTTGACTGGCTAACCAACGAGTCAACTGACTGAATACCTCTCGTATGACCATTTAGCCTGTCGGGTTACCGTTACCGATGTAATCGCCCCAAATTTTATACTTAGATTGCACCCGTCCCTCGAGTGGTACTATTCTGACATAGGGGTCGTCTTCTTACATTACGAAATTTCTAATTGGGAGGTTCACTAATCCCGTAAACGTTCGTCCTTCTTTCCTAGACCTAGGTCATCGAGGGGGCTCGGGTTTCCATCCCGATCACATTTTCAGCCCTCGTTTCCTAAAATACCCCTTTGTGCAGTTTTCGAAATTTCGGCAGCATTTCCGCTTAATTTTTGGGTTTCCAGCGTTTAGGAAACACCTCAAAACCATCTAACCTATTCTAACCTGCTACGTACTAACCAGAGGCCTAATTTTTACGTAAAAGCTCCGCTTTTACGTAAAAAAATTCACATTTCCTCACATTCTCTTTTTCGACATTTCATCCCTTTTTCTTACAATTCCTCAAGTCAGTAACCCATAATTCATACATAATTATTTCCAATAATAAATTGAGGAATCAAGGGATCAAAACCACTACCAAAATCATTCCCGTCGGCGATCGAACGAACCGTTCGATCTCGACCGCACAATCTTTGAATCGACGTTCTCCACTTTTGAAACTCCGGTTTGCAAATCCGATGCCGCGGATGTGTCCGGAACGTTGAAAATAGGCCAACGGGCCATTCTTCAATATTCGGTCTCCGGTCGCCGTTGACCGGCATTGACCGCCGTTGACCACGGCGGCGATGGGAGTGGCGACCACCATCTTGAAGAGCTCGACGAGAGGAACCCATTGGTGGTGTCAATTTCACCAATCGAGGCTCCTATCACCAGAAATCGGCCCTCGAAAAGTCAGCGACGGCGGCGGCGTTGGATCTTCGTTTTCCGGCGTTGTTGCCCAAAATTGATTTGGGGCTTTTGATCTACGTGTTGTTCAGAGCATTTTGATACCGACCTTGCAACTCAACTCCGCCGGAATACCGAGATTTGATGGCGGCGATGGCGACGGCGACAGCGAACCTTGGGCGGCGCGATCCGGCGGCTGTTGACGTGAAATGAAGCCTGGGTTTTGTTCTACTCTTCACCACGAATCCATTGGGACCGGAATCGTGGCATTTGGACGTCGGACGGCGGAGATACGGCGGTTTGAAAAATTCGGCCACCGGCGGCTTTGGGCGGCGCGTGCGGCGTGCTTCGGCGTCGGTTCGGTCGACTCGGCCCACCGTTGGAATCAGCTCGTCGAGAGCTTTCCAATGGTGCCGGCGGTGTCGAAAACAGAGGTCGGATTCGACTGATGGTTACTATTCATCCTCGTGTGGTGTTAGGGGAGGAAATGGGATTTGGAAAAATTATGGGAGCTATTTTTCAATAGTCCCAAAATTTCGTCCTTTTATACTAATTTTTTGAAAAATTTTAAGATAGGCTATACTGACTAATTTGGGCGTGCTGATCCCAAATATATCAGTTTTATCTTCATCCGAGGTCGTCTCGACCAGTTTCCCGATACTGTATGGTTCCCGGTCAAAAATTACTTTTTGTGCTCAAATGACTAATTTGAGCATTCTGAATCCAAATATATCAGTTTTATATCAAGAAAAGGTCATCTTGACCAATTTCTTGATACTGTGGTTAGGCCTACACTGTGTTGACACTGTGCACGCATAACGAGACGTTTTTGCACGAAATTTCAAACACAGTCTCTCCTGACTAATTTGGACATGCTGATTTCAAATTTATCAGTTTTACATCCATCTGAGGTCTTCTGGACCAGTTTTCGAGATCTGTATGACCCCGTCTCGAAAAACATGTCAGGTGCCCGATTGACTAATTTGGGCGTCCTGAGTCTAAATATATCAGTTTCGGGGTGAGAAAAGGTCGTCTTGACCCTCATCCCGATACTGCATATCTTTTAAACAAAATCTACATTTTGTGCTCAATTGACCAGATTGAGCCTGCTGACTATTAATATATCAGTTTTATGTCAGATTAAGGCCGTCTTGGCCACTAACCTGACACTGCATATCACACTGTTCACTAATCACTATTCACTATCTGACTGACTAATCTGAGCGTTCTGACTCCGATTTTGTCAGTCTCTGGGCGAGAAGAGGTCATCTAGACCACTTTTCTCCATACTGTACATCTATTAGGGCAATTATCACTGCTGCGCTCAGATGACCAGTCTGAGCGTACTGATGACTAGCTCATCAGTTCTGTATCATGAAATGGTCGTCTAGACCGGTTTCTTGATATTGCGTGTCTCAACGCATACTCACATAATAAGGTGGACCGATTTCATTGTCGATTACCCCTTTCACTGCATGAATAGTAATTAAACGTTACTATTCCTGTTTAATTCATTCAATAAAAAGCACACTGTGCTTATTAACTTAATTACATCATTACATAGTAATTAAGTTTCATAATTCATGAGAGTCATTACAGTGGCTCTCGGCTCATTACACAGCCTTCTACACGAACTCTTACACGTGCGTGTGCAACGCAACACGGGCATGTACATTTCGAACACGGGCGTGTACTAGTTGAGACTACTCAACACGACCATGTCTTTGAAACACATTCATCTATCTGAGCGGTACACAGCCTCTTACACGATCGTGTACTTGACCGTGTTTCTTAAATTTGCACTAAAAGACATTAAATTATGTCCATTTTATTCCTTAATGACTTATTACATGGTAAGTAGGTGTCATGAAAATGGCGGTCATTACAACCTACCCCCCTTACAAAATTTTCGTCCACGAAATTTAGAATAATTCCGGGAAGTCTCTTCTCATGTCTTCTTCCCATTCTCATGTGGCTTCCTCAACACTATGATTCTGTCACAACACTTTTACTAGCGGTATACTTCATTCCTAAGTACTCTCTCCTTTCTAACTAGGATCTGCACGGGTCTCTCCTCGTACATCGGATCAGCGTATACTACAACGGATTCTTGGCTAAGAACATGGGAGCTGTTTGGCACGTACTTCTTCAGCATCAAGACGTGAAAGATGTTGTGCACTATAGCTAACTCGGGAGGAAGCGTTAGTCTATAAGCCACCTTCCCGACTTTCTCTATTATCTCAAGGGTCCTATGTACCTAGGACTGAGCTTTCTTTTATTTTCAATGCGCATCACCCCTTTCATGGGTGCCGCCTTGAAAAAGACCGAGTCTCCTACTTGAAACTCAAGGGGTCTACGGCGCTTATCGTCAAAATTCTTCTGTCGACTGTGCGCTGTATCTAACGTTTCTCGTATCAGCTTCACGTCTGCCGTGGTATTCTTGATGATGTCCAAGCTAACTAGTTGTTTCTCTCCAAACTCATACTAATGAGCCAGAGATTTGCATTTCCTTCCACAAAGTGTCGTACAGTGCCATTCCTATCGAGGAATGGTAGTTGCTGTTGTACGAGAACTCGCTCTATGGTAGCTTCTGATCTCAATTTCCTTTGAAGTCTAGGATGCAGGTCTCAACATGTCCTCTAACATCTGTATGGTCCTCTCAGACTAACTGTCGGTCTGAGGATGAAATGCTGTGCTGAACTCTCACTTGGACCGTAATGCGGCTTGAACACTTCGCCAAAATCTGGAGGTAAAGCGTCCACTACGATTTGAGACGATCGACTCTGGTATTCCGTGCCGTTTCACGAACTGTGCCGCATAGATTTCTACTGGTCGTTCCACCGAGTAGCTAACTTTCATTGCTAAAAATCTAACTGATTTCATCAGTCTTTCTACAATCACCCAGATTGTGTCATTATCGTTTGACGTCTTCGGCAATCCGATTATGAAATTCATCGTAATCTGGTCCCATTTCTACTCGGGTAGCTTAATTTTCTATGATTATCCTGCTGGGCGCTGGTGTTCTGCCTTAACCTTCTGGCACGTAAGGTATCTGGCAACGAACTCGACAATGTCATTCTTCATTCTAAGCCACCAAAAGCTTTCTTTCAGGTACTTGTACATCTTATTCGCCATCGGATGTACGGAATATGACATCTCGTAAGGTTCCAAAAGGATTCGCTTCGTGAGTTCTTCATCTTTCATAACACACACTCTATCTCTGTAGTAGAGTATGTCATCCTTAGGGATCTTAAACTCTGAACTTTGGTCCTCTGTAGCCTCCTTTTTGAGCTTGTTCAGGGACAATTCGAAACCTTAACCGATCTTGATCTCTTCTTGGAGCGTCGATTGGAGGGTCATGTCAAACAACCTCCCTGTCAAAATCTTGATCTCGCTGCTACATAGCTCCCTTGTAGTGTTCCTGACAAGGCACTGATAGCCATAAGCATAGTAAAATACTTCTGACTCTGCACATCGGCCACCTTATTGGCTTTCCCCGGATGGTATAGGATCTCACCGTCGTAATCCTTACCAACTCTAGCTATCTACGCTGCCTCATGTTGAGCTCTTTCTGCGTGAAGATACATTTGAGGCTCTAGTGGCCGATGTAAATCTTGCACGTGACTCTGTAAAGGTAGTGCCTCCATGCTTTTATCGTAAAAACTATCACTACTAGCTCCAGATCACGCGTTGGGTAGCTCTTCTCAGGGTTTTTGAGTTGTCGTGAAGCATACGCGACTACTCTACCACTCTGCATCAACACAGTTTCCAACTTGGTTTTAGATGCGGTGCTTAAATCACAAAGCTTCCCTGACCAACATTTGAAATGGTCAGCATTGGAGTGCTTATGAGTCTTCATTTCAGCTCTTGAAAGCTTTCCTCACACTTGTCGATTCACTTATACCTCTTTCCCTTCTTGGTGAGCGCTGTGAGTGAAGAAGCTAACTTTGAGTAGCCTTCGACTAAGTGTAGGTAACATCCTATTAGTTTAAAGAAACTGTGAATTCCCGTTACGTTTCTCTGAGCTGGCCACGCACTAATTGCATCAATTTTCATAGGGTCCACAGATATTCCTTCCTTGGGGACTACGTGGCCTAGGAATTGGACCTTCTCCAGCCAAAACTCGTACTTAGAGAACTTGGTGTATAACTAATGGTCCTGTTGCATGCGCAAAATGATAATTAAGTGCTCTTCGTGCTCTTCCTTCGTCTTAGAGTGTATAAGTATGTCATCGATGAACACAATGACAAACTTATCCAAATAGTCCTTGAACATGCAGTTCATCCGGTTCATGAAAGTTGCTGGTGCATCCGTTAATCTGAGCGACATGAACAGAAACTCGTAATGTCTGTACCGCGTTTGAAAGGCTGTTTTGGGTACATCTTCTTTCCTGACTCGTAGTTGATGGTACCCTAAACGTAGATCAATCTTCGAGGACATTGCAGCGTCTCAGAGCTAATCAAATAGATCGTCAACTCGCAGCAATAGATGCTTGTTCTTAATCTTAATCCTGTTCAACTCTCTGTAGTCAATGCACATTCTCAGTGGTCCATCTTTCTTCTTCACGATTGGTATGGGTGCTTTCAAGGGTGAATAGCTCTGTCGCATGAATCCCTTATCTATTTAGTCCTTTAGCTGGGCTTGGAGCTCCTTTAGCTCTACAAGGCCCATTCCGTAGGGGGCCTCAAAGATGGGGCTGATTCTAGTAGACGTTCAGTCTCAAACGAGATTCCGTGCTCTGGTTGGAGTCCTGCAAGATCTTCTGGAAATATCTCCATGAATTCCCTGACTATCGGTACGTTGTCGGGTCCTATCTCTATTCCTTGAGTCTTATTTGCTACGTATACTAGGAAGTCCGTGTATCTACTGGATAGGATCTCGCGAGCCTTCACTGCTGATATCATCGTCTTTGGTTGCTCTGGCGACAAACCCTTGTAGATGAACTTTTCACATCCGATTGGTTCGAAAACGATTTTCCGCCTTCAACAGTTTATGACAACGTTGTGTCCTAAGCTCTTTTTTTTTTTTGGCAGAATCTGATGATGCAACGAATGGGTGGCTCCAGAATCAAGTAGAACTAACGCATCAAAGTTGGCGATAGAAAGCTGGCCTGTCACCATTGCAGAAGTTACAGCTTCAACGTCACTCCCCGTGTAAGCATAGATTCTCCCTTAGCTGTCTGAAGCTTTCAGTATACCTTGTGTGATTGAAGGGTCTTCGATCCTGGTCTGGTTGGTGTGAAGTTGATTATTCCCAGTGCAGGGTTGATTCTGTCGATTCTGCAGGTTGGAGTGGCAATTTTTTGGCATAGTGGCCTTTCGTGCCACAGATGAAACAACCACTTACTCCTTGCTTACATTCTCCTGAGTGCCTCTTTCCGCATTTCATGCACGTCGGATATTGGCTGTCATTCCTTTCTTGTCGTCTCTCTTCTGGGGAAATTCTCCTGTGAATCTTGGTTGCTCTAATTCCCCTTTTCTCTTGTTGTTGTTATGGGAATGCCTGCTATTCTAGCCGGTTCCCACATTCTGCCCTCTGTGTTGTGACTCGGGGTTCTGCTTCTCTTGAGCCTGCTCTGCTTGCGTTTTCTCCTCCATTCGTGCCTTAAAATTCTACGCCTTTCGCTCCTTATCCTGAGCCGACCAGTACTCGGCTCGGATAGCCTTGCTGACACATTCTGCTAGTGTCGCTGGTCCGTGGCTTCCGCTACAGACCTAAACTGTGATTTCCGTTCTGAACATCTTCAACATTCGTCTGATTCTTTCCTTTTGGTCGGTACCAAATCTGGATAAAGTTGAGCCAACTGCTCAAATTTCTTGACTGCCTCCATAACAGTCATACTACCTTGGTGCAAGTTGTCGAACTCGTCTTACTGCGCTTCTAGTGCTTCGTCGTTGAAGTACATCTCCTTGAATTCCTCAATGAAATCGCTCCAGCTCATCTCTCTGATGTTCCTCCTAATGGTTACCATCTTCCACTACTAACGCGCCTCATTGCGCAGGGTGAAGGATGTGTACATCACTTTCTCTCTCTATCTGTTAACCCTATAAAATCCAAGATTACTTGGATATCCGTTAGCCAGTCATTGGCCTCTATAGGGTTGGTGATTCCTTCGAATTCTAACGCTTTCATGCGCCAGAATCTCGCATATAAGTCACCTTCCCTAGGGATTGGTAGAAAAACAATTGCTGTTACGAAAGCAGCCATTACTATGGGTGCTAGTGCCTCCTGGGTTAGAGGAGCTGCTTGCTCCCTAAGAGTTTCTTGGGCTGCTGGAGCCTCCTGTGCTGGCATCTCTACTGACTATGGTGCCTGGGGTTGCTGGCCCAGCTGTTCCCTAAGCTGGTTTAGCTCCCGTTACTGGTTCTCTATCATCTCTCGCATGGCTGCGATCTGTGCTATCAACTCATCCTCTCAGGATGCTGGGTTTAACTAAGCTCTCGTTCTTGCCATGTTTTCCTATGTAACCCTATCGTATAGCGGGAAAGGAAAATATGTCTCTTAAATTCTGTACTTGGGACTAGTATCACATATCATTTTCTTTCTTACTTAACAATCTTACTTAAACATTATGGATATAAATATACACACTATATCCACCTTTCTTTCTCTCATACTGTGATGTTCAATACAATTACCGCATTGTATTGGGACATCATCTGAGTGCTAGGATTCGTCCTACACTTCCTGTCATATCATACTCACACTGTGGAAAAATTTCATATCTGGCCCCTAGGGCAAAGTTTTACTACTTATCTCATAATATATGTACATATATTCAAGATTCTAGTTCAGTGGGAGTGACACACACTTCCCTTATACGATCCCAACAAGTACATTATGCTATAACTGACGGGGGAGAGCTACTACTTCCCTCTATATATTTTCATAACTAACATTCCCGCAGAAGGGTTACTACTATTGGAAGGACAATCCTGATTCACTATCAGGCATCTCCTCATCGTCACTATCGTTGAGTGAGTACTCCTCTGGGTTCTCCTCTTCTTCTCAGCTGAAACTGATCTCGTCATCGCTGGCTATGATGACTTGGGGTTCGTACATCCCCATCTATTCGTCATTACTAAAGCGGTTGGGGATCTCCTTTCCTCATCGTCAGGATGGGCGTCGGAAAGAGTCTCGTTATCTTCCTCTTTCATGGGGTGTTCGGGAGACATACGAGCTGGTTCGGGGTTCTCTATTGGCTCCCTATTGCCCTCGTGTACTTCTGGCTGGTGCTCGGCCATGAACTCTTCATCGGCCAGTTCGGGTGCTGGTTCTACCGGCTCACCCTCCATAATGGCGCCTGCTATAATGCCTTGGGCTTGTGCAGGGTTCCCGGGGTTGAGCACTTTTCTCTCAGCGTTCACTATCTCCTTAATAAGGCTTGCTAGTCCTGCTTGATCGCTCCTCTAATTTTGTTTGGCAAGGTCTCTTTTTCTCTTTAGGTCTTCTCTTGTCTTGATCCACTTTTGTCTCGGAATGTATTGTAGAAGTCCATATCGGTTCCTTGTAGCGAACAGCATACGTTAGAACTGTATCGCCGGACATTAGCTGTAGTCTTTCAGTCCGATGAACAAATTCTCATATATCCATAACTCTAGAGAACTTAGGCGGTTTTACTCCCTGCTTGCCCATAGAGAAAAACTGGGGCTGATGCTGGACTGCTCTTAGAGATTGGCTCGATCGTGGTATGGCGAAACTCGACACAGTTAAGAGCTCATCCTGGTCATAAGGATCCTGATACACATGAGAGTATCTTCCTGAGAGATATCAACAGCCAACAGGACTCAGTTATCCTGGTTAAGGACGTACAATCGGGGAATCACTTTGATAATGTGAAACCAGTCCTGACATTCTCATAGAGTGCAGGAGTACTGTTTGCCACTCGAAACTTGGTGGACAACTAGCCCTGAAGATCGGTACAACTCGGGCAGCAATCCATGTTCTTTCTCTGAGCAGTTCTCTAGCACTGCACGGTCGTGATTTTTCATATAATGATCTCAGCATCTTTTCATCTTATACTCGCCATCATAGATTTCGTAGTTTCATTACTATAAAATTTTATCTTCAATAGATAAACATTTACTGACTAAAAAAATAAAACTAACTTACTTGGACAGATGAGGCAGGCATGCGGCGATGTGAGGTAGGATGGCAGGAAACCGCTCTGATACCAACTGTGACGCCCCGTGCCCTCAGCGGCCCGGACCGTCACTGAAAACTCTATTACTTAACTTGCTTCTTTAGCTTTTACTTATACTTTCTCTTTAAAACCGATACTTAAACTTGCTGAATTTAATACCATAAATTTAGAGGTATTTTTTTTTATATATACGCGTACGTATTTACTATTCACGTACGTATACTATTAAAATGCAGAATTTGAAAAACATAAGGATTTAAATTATACATACACAATTATATACTTGTTTATCTGATTACTATTCACCAGATACTATTTAAATATACTACTCATACATATACTGTTACTGTTCTAAAATACCGTTTAACCTTTATTATTCAAAATACTATTTAACTGTCACCATTCAAAATATTATTTACTCATACTGTGTGGAAGAATACTCGTGGTGTATCCATAACCTCATCCTCACATCCACCTCCGCCACCATCATCGTCCCTTGATGTTTACGCTATAGAATGCTTACCTACAGCATGAACACACTCCGTGAGCTTTACGCCCAGTAAGTACAATATGTTAACCGTAAAACATGTTTAAAACATAGCACATACGTAAAATCATAGGCATGACATATATCACTTAATAAATCACATACCATATAAGCATATCACATATCAGCTCACATATCATGTCATCACATAATGTGTCATAACAGTGAATATAAAACTTTACATACTTTATGCATGACAGAAGCATCGTGTACTGTATGCACTCTACTGAAAAAGAAAGCATAGCGAACTATAACTAATGCGTGGTCCGGTTATGTTCATTTATGCTTCAAACTTCTCTTTTCTTTTCTTGTCTATTTAGGGCCCATGTGTCAGTACCGTGTGCGCGCAGACCAACGGTAACGCCCGAGCTCAACTAATTCCGAAGAGCCATCAACTGATACTCAACTTTTGGCCTTAACTTTCTTTAACTGGAAACCCCTTCGACTGAAGGAGCCGATACGACACACCTACTTATTTCCATCTTGTTTAACTGTTCTAGCCATACGCTTCTCTAAGCTGTCCCCAATCCTACGCGGTAGGGATCTATGGCTTCTATCTTGTTCTTTCATCAATCTACTCGACTGTGAAACTATATGCTCTTATGTATGCTGTGCAGCATCGTGTGCAAGATACATACTTAAAATACTGGAAAAGCATCATTTTAAATTCATTTTATCCATGCTGTAGGCGGAGTTGTACTTACCAGTCAGCAGACAATTTATACTCTCGCCTTCGTCACAATACAGGTACCTCCCTGTAATCATAATGCATTACATTAACATTCACTCTTAGGTTACCGTGGTCATTAGTGACTAATAAAAATTCTCGTTATGTGGTACCGATCCTTATCAGTACTAATTGCCCTCTTCTTAAGAATTTGATTTTCTAATCATTGTTAATTAATTTATTTACCCAATAAATTAATTAACATCGCTCTTAGGTCACTCTATCGTTAGGAACTAATAAACTTATCGTTGTGTGGTACCGATGCCTATCAGTACCCAACTGCTCTACTTTGGGAAATTTGATATCTAATTTTTAATCGTGCTTGATTAATTTGTCTACTTGACAAATTAATCACTGTCTCTCACTATCCCATTCCGACTTGGTCCTTGACTGGCTAACCAACCAGTCAACTGACTGAATACCTCTCGTATGACCATTTAGCCTGTCGGGTTACCGTTACCGATGTAATCGCCCCAAATTTTATACTTAGATTGCACCCGTCCCTCGAGTGGTACTGTTCTGACATAGGGGTCGTTTTCTTACATTACGAAATTTCTAATTGGGCGGTTCACTAGTCTCGTAAACGTCCGTCCTTCTTTCCTGGACCTAGGTCATCGAGGGGGCTCGGGTTTCCATCCCGATCACATTTTCAGCCCTCGTTTCCTAAAATACCCCTTTGTGCCGTTTTCGAAATTTCGGCAGCATTTCCGCTTAATTTTTGGGTTTCCGGCGTTTAGGAAACGCCCCAAAACCATCTAACCTATTCTAACCTGCCACGTACTAAACCAGAGGCCTAATTTTTACGTAAAAGCTCCGCTTTTTACGTAAAAATATTCACATTTCCCTACATTCTCTTTTTCGACATTTCATCCCTTTTTCTTACAATTCCTCAAGTCAGTAACCCATAATTCATACATAATTATTTCCAATAATAAATTGAGGAATCAAGGGATCAAAACCACTACCAAAATCATTCCCGTCGGCGGTCGAACGAACCGTTCGGTCTGGACCGCACAATCTTTGAATCGACGTTCTCCACTTTTGAAACTCCGGTTTGCAAATCCGATGCCGCGGATATGTCCGGAACGTTGAAAATAGGCCAACGGGCCATTCTTCAATTTTCGGTCTCCGGTCGCCGTTGACCGGCGTTGACCGGTGTTGACCGCCGTTGACCGACGTTGACCGCCGTTGACCGGCGTTGACCACGGCGGCGATGGAAGTGGCGACCACCATCTTGAAGAGCTCGACGAGAGGAACCCATTGGTGGTGTCAATTTCACCAATCGAGGCTCCTATCACCGGAAATCGGCCCTCAAAAAGTCGGCGACGGCAGCGGTGTTGGATCTTCATTTTTCGGCGTTGTTGCCCAAAATTGATTTGGAGCTTTTGATCTACGTGTTGTTCTGAGCATTTTGATACCGACCTTGCAACTCAACTCCGCCGGAATAACGAGATTCGATGCCGGCGACGGCGACAGCGAACCTCGGGCAGCGCGATCCGGCGGCTGTTGACGTGAAATGAAGCCTGAGTTTTGTTCTACTCTTCACCACGAATCCATTGGGACCGGAATCGTGGCATTTGGACGTCGGACGGCGGAGATACGGCGGTTTGAAAAATTCGGCCACCGGCGGCTTTGGGCGGCGCGTGCGGCGTGCTCCGGCGTCGGTTCGGTCGACTCGGCCCACCGTTGGAATCAGCTCGTCGAGAGCTTTCCAATGGTGCCGGCTGTGTCGAAAACAGAGGTCGGATTCGACTGATGGTTACTGTTCATCCTCGTGTGGTGTTCGGGGAGGAAATGGGATTTGGAAAAATTATGGGGGCTATTTTTCAATAGTCCCAAAATTTCGTCCTTTTATACTAATTTTTTGAAAATTTTAAGATAGGCTATACTGACTAATTTGGGCGTGTTGAACCCAAATATATCAGTTTTATTTTCATCCGAGGTCGTCTCGACCAGTTTCCCGATACTGTATGGTTCCCGGTCAAAAATTACTTTTTGTGCTCAAATGACTAATTTGAGCATTCTGAATCCAAATATATCAGTTTTATATCAAGAAAAGGTCATCTTGACCAATTTCTTGATACTGTGGTTAGGCCTACACTGTGTTGACACTGTGCACGCATAACGAGATGTTTTTGCACGAAATTTCAATCACAGTCTCTCCTGACTAATTTGGACGTGCTGATTTCAAATTTATTAGTTTTACATCCATCTGAGGTCTTCTGGACCAGTTTTCAAGATCTGTATGACCCCGTCTCGAAAAACGTGTCAGGTGCCCGATTGACTAATTTGGGCGTCCTGAGTCTAAATATATCAGTTTCGGGGTGAGAAAAGGTCGTCTTGACCCTCATCCCGATACTGCATATCTTATAAACAAAATCTACATTTTGTGCTCAATTAACCAGATTGAACCTGCTGACTATTAATATATCAGTTTTATGTCAGTTTAAGGCCGTCTTGGCCACTAACCTGACACTGCGTATCACACTGTTCACTAATCACTATTCACTATCTGACTGACTAATCTGAGCGTTCTGACTCCGATTTTGTCAGTCTCTGGGCGAGAAGAGGTCATCTAGACCACTTTTCTCCATACTGTACATCTATTAGGGCAATTATCACTGCTGCGCTCAGATGACCAGTCTGAGCGTACGGATGACTAGCTCATCAGTTCTGTATCATGAAATGGTCGTCTAGACCGGTTTCTTGATATTGCGTGTCTCAACGCATACTCACATAATAGGGTGGACCGATTTCACTGTCGATTACCCCTTTCACTGCATGAATAGTAATTAAACGTTACTATTCCTGTTTAATTCATTCAACTAAAAAGCACACTGTGCTTATTAACTTAATTACATCATTACATAGTAATTAAGTTTCATAATTCATGAGAGTCATTACAGTGGTTCTCGGCTCATTACACAGCCTTCTACACGGACTCTTACACGTGCGTGTGCAACGCAACACGGGCATGTACATTTCGAACACGGGCGTGTACTAGTTGAGACTACTCAACACGGCCATGTCTTTGAAACACATTCATCTATCTGAGCAGTACACAGCCTCTTACACGATCGTGTACTTGACCGTGTTTCTTAAATTTGCACTAAAAGACATTAAATTATGTCCATTTTATTCCTTAATGACTTATTACATGGTAAGTAGGTGTCATGAAAATGGCGGTCATTACAACATCTATAATGTATTGGTGTGATGATCAGGAAATATGCAGTATCAAGAAATTGGTTAAAATGACATTTTCTTGATATGAAACTGATATATTTAGAATCAGAATGCTCAAAATTAGTCAATTGAGAACAAAATGTAGATTTTGTTGGGAGGTACGCAGTATCGGGATAAGGGTCAAGACGACAATTTCTTGGCCCGAAACTGATATATTTAGACTCAGAATGCCCAAATTAGTCAATCAGGCACCTGACACGTTTTTCGAGACGGGGTCACACAGATCCCGAAAACTGATCGAGATGACCTCGAATGAAGTTGAAACTGATAAATTTGGATTCAGCATGTCCAAATTAGTCAGCATAGCCTATTTGTATGCTCAAATTAGCTAATTGAGCACAAAGGTAATTTTTGATCAAGAATTCACAGTACCAGAAACTGGTCAAGATGACCTCAGATGAAAATAAAACTGATATATTTGGATTCAAGACGCCAAAATTAGTCAGGATAGCCCATGTTGAAATTTTGGGCGAAAAAGTATATAAAGGACGAAAAATCAGAAATTTCAAAAACAAGCCCATAACTTTCTCTTATTTTCTCTTTCCTCCCCTTACCCAAAAATGAACAGTAACCGACCATCGAAAACGGTGTCCGTTTTCGACACTGCCGGTGCCATCGGAAAGCTCTCGCCGAGCTGAGTCCAACGGTGGGTCGACTCGACGGAACGGCCGCCGCACGCTGCCGCACGCGCCACTTGAATGCCGCCGGAGCCGAGAAATTCGATCACCGATATCTCCGCCGTCCGGCCACCGTTTGCCATGAAATCGGTCCCAAAAGTTTCGTGGTGAAGAGAGGAGCAAAACCCATGCCACCGATTGCCTCAACACCGCGGAATCGCGCCGCCCAAGCTTCGAAAAAGTCGGTGAAACACCGCCGTGGAGCCACTGTTGAAACGCCCGATTCCGGCCGAGTTGAAGTACGCCGTTGGTGCAGAAATGACCGCAAGGCTGAGGGGAGCAAAAGCCCTCAACCAATTTTGGAAAAAAATTCCGGCACAGCGGAGTTCCACCGTCGCCGCCGTGACCGTGGTTTTCAAGGGAATTTTCCGGCGATAGGGGCCTCCAAACATGAAATTGAGGCCACCAATGGATTCCTCTCGTCGAGCTCTTCAAGATGGGCTACTCATTTGCCACCGTCACCGCCGTCAACCGCCGGTCAACGGCGAGTCAACGCCGGTCAATGGCGACCGGAGACCAAAAATTTAAGAATGGCCCGTTGGCCTATTTTCGACGTTCTGGACACATCCGCGACGTCAGAATTGCAAGACGGAGTCTCAAAGGCAAAGAATGGAGAATTAAAGTTTGTCCACACGAAATCGAACAGTTCGTTCGATCACCAGTGGAACGATTCCGGTAGTGACTTCAGTCCCTCCATTCCTGAAATTAATGTTTTTGGAATGAGTATATATGAATTATGTATTCTACATTGTGAAATTGTAAGAAAAATGGACTATGTGTATGAAAATAGTCAAATGAGAAAAAGTGAAAAAAATGTAAAGATTTTTACGTAAAAAGTTGAGTTTTTACGTAAAAATATAGGCTCTGGTATAGTACGTGGTAGAATAGAACTAGGTTAGATGGTTTCGAGGCGTTTCCTAAACGCCAGGAACCCAAAAATTAAGCGGAAATGCTGCCGAAATTTTGAAAACAGCACAGAAGAGTATTTTAAGAACCGAAGGGTAAAAACGTGGTCGGGATGGAAACCCGAGCCCTTTCGGTGACCTAGACCCGAGAAAGAGCATTAACGCTCGAGAGTCAGAATAGTACCACCCGAGGGTCGGTAAATAGTAAACCAAGAAATTATGGTAAATAAGGCCGTAAAAAAAAATTTAGTAAAGCTCAAGAAAAATTATTTGATGATTTTTGAGCTTAGAAGATCCAGTTTAAGCAATAAAATGAGAATGATATGACTCAAAGACCCATTAGGGGCAAAATGGTAATTTTGCCAAAAGTTCAGGGTAAAATAGTAATTTTACTAAAAGTTAGCAGAAAAGTTATAAATTGGATATTAGATCCTTAAATTTATGATCGAGAAATGAAACGTAGAATTTTTACGTTTTATTAAGTTTTATATATGAAAGAAGCATAGAAAATAACCGTTATTATTTCGGTTATAGGGATCCGCGCCAGACGATATGAAGAGACGTCTGCGGACCAAGGAAGCAAGAAAAGAGATGCTAGCAAGTATTAGTAAGTTCAAACATTTAATTGACTGCAACATAAATGAACTGGTCATGTTATGTGTTATGTGTTCTATGTAGTAAGTTCGAATATTTAATTGACTGCAGTATGAATAGACTATTATGTCTAAGTATGATATGTGGTAAGTTCAAATATGTGATTTGTTTGTAACATGAACTGACATGTTATGTTAGGTTTATGTTTAAGTGTTATATGGAATTCATGTCTGTTAGTGCTATATGCACTAAAGTGTGACTAACATAATTCACACTATAGAAAAGTTACGTTAAGAAATAAATGATTTATGAAATACAAACGAAAGAAAAGAAACGAAAGAAAGAAAGGAAAAGAAAATGAACGAAAGAGAAAAAGAATGAATGAACAAACGAACGAAAAGATAAAGTAAAGAACGAGAAAGATAAGCAAGATAATAAGACTGAAAAGTTAAGGTTGGCGTACCGGCCTCCCCAGTTGTGAGGTTCCCAGATAGCCTCCACCCCAGTTGTGTGGCGCTGCCTCGTTAATAATGAGGTAGTTCATGGCATGACTTACTACCTATAAGGTAAGTAGTCCAGAGATGACCTTAGAGTTGATCGGTGGGTCGCTCCCCTGATCCTCTATTGGTCTGCGCGCACTAGGTATGTCCAACCACGGGCCCACAAGTGAAAGATTAAGCAGATAAAGTAAAGAAAAGAAAAGAAAGTAAAACTTAGCAAAGAAAAGCTAAGAAAAGAAAGTAAAGCTTAGCAAATAAAAGCTAAGAAAAGAAAGTAAAGCTAAGAAGAGCAAAGAAAAGAAAAGAAAGAAAAGCTAAGAAAAGCAAAGAAAAAGAAAAGCAAAGAAAGTAAAGCTTAGCAAAGAAAAGCTAAGAAAAGAAAGTAAAGCTTAGCAAAGTAAAGCTAAGAAAAGCTAAGAAAAGCAAAGAAAAGAAGAAGAAAAGTATGACATGAAAGAAAGAAAGAACAAAAGAACATCACGAAGAAGAAAGAATGAAAGTAAACAAGCATAATGCCACTAATATGTGTGCATATGCTTAGCAAGAAAAGAAAAGAAGAAGAAAAGTATAACATGAAAGAAAGAATGAAAGTAAACAAGCATAATGCGACTAACACGTGTGCATATACTATGTTATGCATAAATTGATATGCATAAGTCAGTTATACAATTTTAAGTGTATTTGTGATGTTTAAGCATACATTAAGTATGCTATGTTTAAATTGATATGTGTATACATTGTTTTGTATAATATTGAGAATGTTATGCTTAAGATGTTAAGCATATACTCTGTATGTTATGTTTAAATTAGGTTATGCTACCAAAAAAAAAACGTTGAGATTGTTCTCTCAATGTTAGAATATGTTATATATGAAGTTGAAAGTAAAGTATAATGTATGTTCATGTTCTGATACCACAGTTGGCATCAGACATGTTCTGTCCAAAAGGTATGAGTTAGTATTTTTTCATGAATGTATGTTTGAACTTATTGAGCCTGTCGCTCACAAGTTTGTTTATGTTGCAGGTAAGCATCCTGCACGAAGATAGACAAGTGATGGATGATGGATGGAATCTGCATGTGCCCAGGGACTGGGTGAGGGTTATGGTACTACTATGAGTCTTCCGCTGAGCTGTTTAAAAGAGTATTAAAATGATGTTTTATAATGTAAATGAAGTTAAGGCAATGTAAAATGTTTATTATAGTAAATGTTTTACAACGGTACAGTTTCCAAGTAAAGTTTAAGAAAAGAAAAAAAAATTTATTCCATATTTTCATGTTCAAATGAGAAGTTAGAGTAAGCATGTTAAAGAGAGTATGTTAAAAGTAAGATACCAGCTGTTATAGATGGTATCAGAATAAGTTAGAAGCAAGTTAAAAGTAAGTTGCCGACGACCCAAGTAGTTACAGTCTATTGCAATTGGCAACAGCGGCTGATTGTAATAGTACTGTTTAACCCTACGTAGGGCGGGCCGTCACAATTGGCCCGTTGGATAAACTCTCGAATCTCAGCAAGGCGGGGCATGTAAGACGGTGGAGTACTCCCTCTAGGTCTCTGCACGGTGGGAGAAGTAACTGGACTGATCCGAGCAAACTAAGCAAACATTTTATCGCATTCTAAACAGTATTAAATTATTTATTTTATAGATTAAAACTTAAAATTCACTGTTCACATGCATTGTACATAGTCTCCAAGAACGATTAAATTTCTCGGTTGTCACATAGCCTACCGAGCTACTATTCCTTGTTCGGTGTAATGGCCCATTGGGCCACTATGGCTTGTTTGAGGTAGTAGCCTACGGGGTTACTAAGGCTTGTTTGGTGTGGTAGCCTACCGGGTTACACACACCGTTTCTCTTTGAGAAAAGTGTACGTTGACTTAAAAGTTCTTGGGAAAAATTCTTTATTTTTGGAACTGTCCACTTATCACCCCATTGGAAGGTGGGGGATGTTTTTATAAAAACCATGTTTGTATTTTAAAAGTGTTAAAACACATTTTATTTTGAAGAGTATAAATTACATTTTAAAGGTGGTTTTTTTTTAATCATTTTTGAACACCATTTTGAAACTTAATCGAAATGACTTTGTTTGTGATTTTGGCAAACATGAAATTTTTCTTCTCGACAAGCGAACAAATCTTGTGTTCACCTTAGAGCCTAAATCCAACTCTAACGCCTTCTAATTCCATTAAACCCGTGGGCTTATGCCTAGTTTTTTGAAAAATTCCCAATTTTATGTCTTTGTAAATACAGCTCTGTTTGAGGCCCGAAACGACCAAATTTATAAAACATGCATGGTCATTTTCAAGATCTCGACGAGATTTACAACTTTCATGTTCAGCACAAAGTATGGTTCAGACTCTATGGGGTCCATTTTCACTAAAACCCGTGCCTATTTCTAGGTTCGGTTTTGTTCCCAGTTTCAGACACTGAGTGAAAAACACTCTAAAAATCTATCTTAGGTTCGTTTTTGGCCGAGCCCTATTTAACGTAAAAATGACCGTATCGAAATTTGCTTAAAATATTATGTTTTATCAAATCCTAAATTTGGACCCTACATGGGTCAAACTGGCAAAAATCCATGGCCTTTCCTAGGGACAGATTTATGTCCAGCCATGTTCCTACTTGTTCACAATATCACACATACCATAGCCATTCGTAAAAATTTGTAAACATAACCATAAGCACATAAACTTAAAAATGGAAACTTAAGGGTTCAAAATAAATTATTACAAGTCATTTGTATAAATAAATGCACATAAATGGCTTTGATCAAAAACTTAAGATCACTAAATCGTCAAAAAGGAAAGGTTTTGGTTTTTACCTTGGTGCTTCGAACCAAGCACATTTTTGAACCAAGGCTTGATGAACCAAATGGCCGTGGGAAACCAAGGGAAATGAGGTTGGTTTTGATAGACATAATACCCAAAATTTCTCTTAAAAATCAACCCAAAACAGAAACTAAAAACTTCAAGGATTGGATTTCGAAAACTTACCCTTGATGCCTTAGAACGACTTGGACTCGAATCCTCCTAACACAAGCTTTTGAGGTTTGGTTTTTGGTAAGCTTTTGGTGTGATTTAAGGCTTGAAAATGTGAGGGTTTGGGGAACTTAGTGTGGTCGGCTGCACCAAGGAGTGGAGGGAGAAAGTGAAGTGAGTTTTGGGTGCCAAAAGTGAGAAAGTGGTCTCCGTAGGTCATGCTTGCATTTTATAGGCAAAATTGATCAAGCTTACTTAGACTTAATCTTAATTAATTGTCCACCAAATTAGCCAAATCATGGACAAATTGCTGCTCATTTTCATATCAAAGTGGGTATGGGCTGCTCATGGGAGGAAGAGAAGAATAAACAAAGATTGTTGACCAAGCTTTTAATGTAGAAAAATAAATCGGTAAAAACGTATCAGAGTGGCGCAGCGGAACAATAAAAAATTTTTAGATCGTTAAATATCTCATGATGCCATATACAATAAACCAACAACACTTAAAACTCATACCTCAAGGACGCCAATCTGCAGGAGGAGAATGACCGGAGGCTTCAACCAACTAGCCTTCTCTACTATTCTCCAATTCTCGAATGGCTGAGTGTGTGGGCACTCTGAACCTCGATCGGTATGCTAGCACTGCTAGTCTTCTTCCGACCACCCAGATCTCTAAAGAACTTTATTATCACGGTGGGTTGTGCAATAATAAGCTTGCTCACTTGAGAGTCTGTGGTCTAAGAGAACTGGAGTGGTAGGACCTCTATTTATAGATCTGCATGAGGTGATTCTCTGAATTCGAATTGGACTAGGAAAAGATATTCTCCCTTATCCATAACCATAAAATCCGAATTTTTCATGGGAAAATCCGAACAATAAAATTTCACCATTTAGGATAAATTCAATCTAAATCTAAACAAGATTTTAACTAGAATTTTATCTCCCTTTTTCAACCAAAAAATCCGAAAAATCTAAGGAGAAAGTCTCTTAAAAAAATTTGGCCACATGTAGGATAAGGGAGAATCAAAATTCCACTAGGATTTTCAAGCTTAAATCTTATCTCATCCTTATCCAAAATAACCAAATTTTCCTAGGAGAAATTTTCCAAAATTTCAGCCACTTTTCTGGGAGGAGAGAATCCAAATTCAACTGGGATTGAAACTTGAATTTTTCCCTTGAACCTTATCCACAAAAACCAAAAATCCATTGAGGATAATCCTCAAAATTTTGTCCATTATTAGTTAGGATTTGGATTCAAAATTCAAATAAGATTCTAACGAGATTATCCTCTCCATATCCAACTCAAATTCGAATTTCAAACCTTGTGGATTTTCCACAACAAATTCGAATCCCACATGGACTGTGATTCAAAATTTGAATTTCAAATTTCAAATTTGAATTTCAAATTCAAATTTCAAATTAAAATTTCAAATTCAAATTTCAAATTCGAATTTCAATTTCAAATTTCAAATTTCAAATTCAAATTTCAAAATTCAAATTTCAAATTTCAAAATTCAAATTTCAAAATCCACAAAACAGTTGTGTTTCAAATTCTTGTTCTCGTGGATAATTTTCTACAACTCCAATCCAATCTCAAATAAAATCATGGCAACTTTATTTGGAGTTCGAATAATTGTGTACTCTATTATCCAAAACAAAATCTGAATCCAACTGGAGAGAATCTTGTCTACCATCCTAATCCTATGTCATCACCATCCATGCATAATAAACCAGCCAATAGCATACACAAATCAATTTGCCAAACGTTAAGGAAGTATGTGGAGCTAGTAGAGGGATTGATTGGACATATATAATCGGGCTCCCGTAAATCCATATGATCATCATTCTTTTACCGAACAACTCAATCATATGATCACTAATTTCAGAGTCACACCACTATAAACCTGAAACTGAACTCACAATTATATACTGTATTACGTAAGCCTATGACAAGCTATCATCCAATGACCTTGCCATGTATGCAGAACCCTCATATAATATCCATGATCAGCCTTAGGCCAAAGTCTGTTTAATCTTACTAATCAGGTTATCTTAAAGTTCCATTATACTACCGAATAAAGAAAATGATTATTCACCATATGTGAATAAGAAGTCATCCGCCCAGCAGACGACCCAAGGCCTTGTCCATTTTCACATTCAGTATAATGCCTTTAAGAGGATACCCTTAACTCCTCATTAGAGCTATGATTCCGATATCTATAAACGAACCCTTCATCGTATACAAGTCATGCACCCAACGAACCGGTCTATAAGCTTACTACCTCTGAGACGCTTTAGCCATTGGAACATCAAAGTACACAAGTCATATACATGAAGCTGTCCTTTTATTCAGGATTAAGGTTACTGCATAATGAACGTCAAAAGCAGATCGATCCACTCAAAGCGGACTTCGTAGATCAATCACGCTTTAGTCCCGGTCTAATATGTCACCACCAAGCAACATATCTACATCTCTACCTGGAAGTCCAGCGCCAGACAGTCAAGACAAACCGTCCCCTCCAAGGCTTTAGACAACATAATAGTCTTAACATGAGTTAGATGCTCGGTCTAACCCCATAGACTATAGACCAAAGTTTAGACCACTAACTTTAGAACATTGTCTTCTCGCATACAAAAGTCCATTGCATGCAACGTTCTAACAGTTTAACACAAGCAGTCAGGGAGCCATATTTGCTTACATTTACTTTAACATTTAAATAAGACGAGGACAGATAGCAATGTAATGAATAACCTCTATATATAATTTTATTATCCAGTTCAAAATAAATACATCAAAATGTCTCTAATGCTTAGGGCATTTCCTAACATATAAAACCCCTTGAATTTTTAATTAAGTTGTCATGGCTAGGGTAATTTTTTAATTGTGGCGGCCCGCCCCTCGTAGAGATCATACAATACTATTATAGTTAAGCTTTATCGCTAACTGCGATAGATTGTACTCTCATGGGTCACCGGCTAATCTCTCTCTCTTTAAATCATGACGTTTTTTTTTTTGGGAAAATTTTTTTTTCCTTAAACATCATGCAAAACATTTCCCACTATTTACTTTGTTGGCAAGTACAAAGTAATTTACATAATACAGTACTTTCGTAAAATATATAACTACAAAAGAACTGTTTTCTTTTTTTTTTCTTTTCTTTTATCGCTCAGCAGAAAGACTCTGGCATGACCATATCCCTCGCCCACTTATCCCATTTGACACACGCTATCCCGTATGCCATCCAGTCAAACAAGCTACTGAGCTGGTCGCTTACCTGCAACATTAGCAAAAATGGTGAGCTATAGGCTCAGTAAGTTCAAACATGCAAGAAATAAAATTTCTATGAATAGTATTATTCATCGTGAATAGTACCGTTGACCACTATTCATACGTAAATAGTAACTTTAATCACTATTCATTATGAATAGTAAGTTTGAGCACAACACAGTATATCAACAGTACATCTACCGCGATGTTAGTACTCTCACGAAACTGTCTTATGCTCAATTATGGCATATTTTCAGTTTTAGGTAATTATCTTTACTTATGTTCTGGTTTTGAGCTCAGGTTGGCAGTACCATTTAAGTGCGCATGATTGGGAGCGGTACATTAGTGCTGACCTCCACAGCCTTAATCTCATAGCCCCGAAGGCAAAATTGTACATGACTGGGAGCGGTACATCAGTGCTGACCTCCACAGCCTTAATCTCATCATAGCCCCGAAGGCAAAATTTACCTCCCTATACAGAAGGCTGGTACGCCAAAAAGTGGTTTCATTACCGACTTTTTAAGTTCTAACCCAGTGACTTCATATTGTCCCGTGGTTAGGAATGGTTCACATTTTAATTTTAGGTGAGTGGATTTCATTAACCTCGCTCTAGTGCCCGAAGCACAATTAACAATGTGTTCATTCTCAATAGTGCCCGTAGCACATTACGTCTCTCTCTCTACTCTATAATAGTGCCCGTTGCATATATGTACCTAACTTATAGTTAGGACATCAAAGTTAGCAACAATAATGCTATATGTTGCAGACAGGTAAATGTCTGAACTTACCTTATCAGTCTCTTCCCTTTTTCTCTCTTGGATCTTTGATCGCCCTCCTTGTAGGTCGATTTTTGGAACTTACAGACAAAACCTTGTCTGTTAATTTCATTTCCATTTATAGCTTTTATTTTTCATTTAAAAAGCTTAAATAAAACCTATTTATAACTTTTTAGGCTTTATTTATCATTTTCCCCATTTTTCTTAACTTTTACAAAATTACAATTTTGCCCCTATATTTTGGCAAAATTGCAATTATGCCCCTGACGGAATTTTCTCGATCCAGACTGCATTTTTGGCTCTCAGGAACTTTTCTGACTCTTTTCTAATCATTACCGGGTTCATTTCTATTTTATTTCCATTTTTCACTTTCCCGACCCTCGGGAAGCACTATTACGACCCTTACGTTGGTTTAGTGATTTTCTATCGTTTCGGAGCCTCAAATGGACGTTTCACTAGTATTTAAAACGTTCATCTAGACATTCTCGATCTAGGTCTCCGAGGCTCGGATTTTCCGTTCCCGACTCGGACCTTTATTTCGTTTTCAAAAACGCCCCCCCTCGGGGTCGGTTTTTTTCAGTTTCACTCGCATTTTACATTTTTAACGGGACGGTTTACTATTCACGAACCACCCCTTAGATTCCCCTTATTCAATTTTCCGTTAGGGACTCGGGTTCCCGACCCGACCCTAAGCTTTTATTTTTAATTCCCATTTTACCCCAAATGCCGTTTTTGAAATTTCGGTAACATTTCGGCGTAATTTTAAGGCTACCGGCGTTAGGTACGCCTCGAACCATATGTACCTGCCACGTACTATACCAAAAGCCTATTTTATGTAAAAGTTTTCCAAACTTTTACATAAAAGCTCACAAAATTCAGTTCTCATTTTGAACCACATTAAACAAATTTTTTTTCCAATTTTGCCCTTAGTTTTGGTCTCGGTTTTTACACTCAAAACCTAACCAAAATTTCTCAATTTTTCAACCAAATTTTAGGCTATTCCAATGTCATTTTCTAACACATTTTCAAGCCAATTTCATTGCATTTTTCAACACAATTCCTAGGGTTTTTACCCTTTAGAACCCACGGCCAAATTAAGAGAAACATACACCATTTTTTTTTTTTGTTTCATGCTTTCAATCACAAATCCATCATTTCCATAATAAATTGCATGATTCAAATCATCCAAACATCAAATAAATCATGCCAAAATTTTTTTTTTCAAACCCTAATTAACCCACGGCCTTTTAGGGTTATTTCACACCAAATTTTTTTCAAGCTTTCCATCATACAAATCATGCTTTACACTAGACCAAATTATGATTTAAAGCATGTTAACACTTAAACCACAACAATTTCTCATTGACTACTCTTGGTAACCCACGGTTTTACCCTTGGAAAACCAACCAAAATTTGGTTTTTCTTTAAACCAAATGCATGGTTTTTCTCCTAATTACACCCTTAACAAAACCCAAGCACCAAATCAATCAAAACAACCAAAAATTTTTCCATCCTTTGCACTATTCATTACACGCATTTCTTGAAGAAAAATCAAGAAAAGTTTCAAACCAAGGAGAGTTACCTTGTTCACTTGCTTCCTTTGTCTTCAAGGAAGGGTTTGACACCAATTTTGTGAAGAAAGCTTGAAGAATTCACTTGGTTTCTCTTGGGTTACTCACGTACTCACCATGAAACACTTAGAAAAAATTTTTGTTCTTTGTTTCCACGTGAATAGCTTCGGTCCCTTTTGTTCCCAATTTTGCCGACTTAATCCACAAAGATAGCCAATTAATTTGGCTTTCAACCAATCAAAAATCACCACCTTTCAAGCCTAATTCTTTCCAAAATTTTCAAAAATTAAAATGGTGGAATTTTGGCCAAATCTTGGCCTTTAGATCAAAAAGCAACTTAATCTTGGCCATTAATGCTACCAACCACCATTTTCCTTCCATTTATCAAATGGATTTATGATGTCATAAATGCAAAGTAAATTTTGACTTTGACTTTTACTATTCACATTAATTCGACTACTTTTTGACCGATACCGGTTCGAGCCGAAATTTTCCTGAAATCGTCCCGGTGGGTTGCCGAGGTCTCTTATGCAGTCAGATTAATTTAAACTGCTTCCGTTTGATCAAAATCAATCCCAGAAGTTTTTCATCTTTTATTGCCCCGGTTAGGGTTTTCAATGCCGTTTTTGGCACCGTTCCGCCCGTTTTAACTCAGTGAATTTTTCCAAGACTGAATTCTTACGCGTCAGTATTGTTAGAACATTTTCATATATTCTGAACAATATAAATATATTTATTTCACTGTTTAAATAGTACAAATTGTTATATACATACATTTGTACATTTTCTTTCGAGAATGCCTGAATTTCCCGGTTGTTACATTCACCCCTCCTTATAAAATTTTTGTCCTCGAAAATTAGAACAAGTGGGGGTACAAACTCCTCATCTCATCTTCTCGTTCCCACTTAGCTTCTTCAATGTTGTGATTTTTCCACAAAATCTTCACTAGTGGGATTGTATTATTCCTCAGTACTTTCTCTTCACGAGCCAGTACTCAAATAGGTTGTTCCTCGTATGTCAAATCCTCGTGGATTTGAACAGGTTCATGCTTCAGCACATGGGACGGATCTGGTATATACTTTCTCAGCATCGACACATGAAATACATTATGCACTGCCGACAATTCTGGAGGTACCGCTAATCTGTAAGCGACCTTTCCAATGCGTTCGATAATTTCATAAGGTCCAATGTATCTTGGACTCAGTTTCCCCTTCTTACCGAAACGCATAATCCCCTTCATGGGCGATACCTTAAGAAACACGAAGTCTCCTTTATCAAACTCTAAGGATCTCCGCCTCTTGTCCACATAACTCTTTTGTCAGCTTTGCGCAATTTTCATTTGATGTTGAATTCTAGCAACTGCATCGGAAGTCTCTTGTATGAAATCCGTCTTATGCAACTGCTTCTCTCGCAAATCATACCAGTGTAGTGGTGATCTGCATTTCCGTCCATACAAAGCCTCGTAAGGTGCCATGCCTATAGAGGCTTGGTAACTATTATTGTACGAGAATTCAATTAATGATAACTTCTCATTCCAATTTCCCGTAAAATCCATTACACAAGCTCGAAGCATGTCCTCTAACGTCTGGACTGCCCGCTCCGACTGTCCGTCTGTTTGCGGATGAAATGCCGTACTGAGTCTTAATTCGGTACCCATGGCCTCTTGCACACACTTCCAGAAATTCGAAGTGAATCGTGCATCTCGATCTGATACAATGGATTTTGGTACTCCATGTAATCTGACGACATGAGTTACGTATAACTGAGCAAACTTTTCCAACGAAAAGGTCATCTTGACAGCTATAAACCGTGCCGTCTTGATCGGTCTGTCCACAATAACCCAGATGGCATCATAACCTTCTCGGGTTTTTGGGAGTCCCATCACAAAATCCATCGTAATGTGTTCCCATTTCCATTCAGGAATCTCCAAAGGTTCCAATCTTCCTGCTGGATGTTTATGTTCCGCTTTGATTCTCTGGCAGGTCATGCATCTGCTCACGAATTTCGCTATATCATTCTTCATCCCTTTCCACCAGAACTGTAACTTCAAGTCCTGATACATCTTGCTAGCTCCGGGATGAACCGAATACGGTGTCTCATGGGCTTCTGACATGATCCGTCTTCTAAGTTCCTCATGTTAGGAAATGCCCTAAGTATTAGAGACATTTTGATGTATTTATTTTGAACTGGATAATAAAATTATACATAGAGGTTATTCATTACATTGCTATCTGTTCTTGTCTTATTTACATGTTAAAGTAAATGTAAGCAAATATGGCTCACTGACTGCTTGTGTTAAAACTGTTAGAACGTTGCATGCAATGGACTTTTGTATGCGAGAAGACAATGTTCTAAAGTTAGCAGTCTAAACTATGGTCTGTAGTCTATGGGGTTAGACCGAGCATCTAACTCATGTAAAGACTATTATGTTGTCTAAAGCCTTAGAGGGGACGGTTTGTCTTGACTGTCTGGAGTTGGACTCCCAAGTAGAGACATGGATATGTTGCTCAGTGGTGACATATTAGACCGGGACTAAAGTGTGATTGATCTACGTAGTCCGCTATGAGTGGATCAATATGCTTTTGACGTTCATTGTGCAATAACCTTAATCCTGAGTAAATGAACTACTTCATGTATATGACTTGTGTACTTTGATGTTCCAGTGGCTAAAGCGTCTCAGAGGTAGTAAGCTTATAGACCGGTTCGTTCGGTGCATGACTTGTATACGATGAAGGGTTTGTTTGCAGATATCGGAATCATAGCTCTGAGGAGTTAAAGGTATCCTCTTAAAGGCATTATACTGAATGTGAAAATGGACAAGGCCTTGGGTCGTCTGCTGGGCAGATGACTTCTTATTCACATATGGTGAATAATCATTTTCTTGATTTGGTAGTATAATGGAACTTTAAGATAGCCTGATCAGTAGGATTAAACGGACTTTGACCTAAGGCTGATCATGGATATCATATGAGGGTTTTGCATATATGACAAGGTCATTGGATAGTAGCTCGTCACAGGCTTACGTAATACGGTATATAATTGGGAGTTCAGTTTTAGGTTTATAGTGGTGTGACTCTGAAACTAGTGATCATATGATTGAGTTGTTCGGTAAAGAATGATGATCATATGGAATCACGGGAGCCCGATTATATATGTCCAATCAGTCCCTCTACTAGCTCCACATAATTCCTTAACGTTTGGCAAATTGATTTGTGTATGCTATTGGCTAGTTTATTATGCATGGATGGTGATGACACAGGATTAGGATGGTAGACAAGATTCGCTCCGGTTGGATTCAGATTTTGTTTTGGATAATAGAGTACACAATTATTCGAACTCCAAATAAAGTTGCCATGATTTTTGTGGCGGCCCGCCCCTCGTAGAGATCATACAATACTATTACAGTTGAGCTTTATCGCTAACTGCGATAGATTGTACTCTCATGGGTCGCCGGCTTATCTCTCTCTCTCTTTTAAAATCATGTCGTTTTAGGGGAAAATTTTTTTTTTTTTTTTTTTTAAACATCATATAAAATCTTTTTCCACTATTTACTTTGTTGACAAGTACAAAGTAATATAAATAATACAGTACTTTCGTAAAATTATATATAATTACAAAAGACTGTTTCCCCCTTTTTCCCTTCACTTTACGCTCAGCGGCAAGACTCTGGCAGTACCATATCCCTCGCCCAGTTATCCCATTTGACACGCGCCATCCCGTCCGCCATCCAGCCAAACAAGCTACTGAGCTGGTCGCTTACCTGCAACATTAGCAAAAATGGTGAGCTACAGGCTCAGTAAGTTCAAACATGCAAGAAATAAAATTTCTATGAATAGTACTATTCCTCATGAATAGTACCGTTGACCACTATTCATTCGTGAATAGTAACTTTGACTACTATTCATGGTGAATAGTAAGTTTGACCACAACACTGTCTCACACTAGTACATCTATCGCGATGTTAGTGCTCTCACTAAACTGTCTTATGCTCAATTATGGCACAGTTTCAGTTTTAGGTCATTATCTTTATTTACGTTCTGGTTTTGAGCTCAGGTTGGCAGTACCATTTTAAGTGCGCATGACTGGGAGCGGTACATTAGTGCTGACCTCCACAGCCTTATCTCATAGCCCCGAAGGCAAAATTTTACATTGACTGGGAGCGGTACATCAGTGCTGACCTCCACAGCCTTATTTCATAGCCCCGAAGGCAAAAGTACCTCCCTATACGGAAGGCTGGTACGCCAGAAAGTGGTTTCATTACCGACTTTTTAACATTCTAACCCGGTGACTTCACATTGTCCCGTGGTTAGGAATGGTTCACATTTTAATTTTAGGTGAGTGAGTTTCATTAATCTCGCTCTAGTGCCCGAAGCACAATTAATAATGTGTCCATTCTTATAGTGCCCGTAGCACATTTCGTCTCTCTCTCTATTCTATCATAGTGCCCGTAGCACATATGTACCTAACTTATAGTTAGTACATTAAAATTAGCACAATATTGCTATATGTTGCAGACAGGTAAATGTCTGAACTTACCTTATCAGACTGTTCTCTTTCTCTCTCTTGGATCTTGAATCGCCTTCCTTGTAGGCCGATTTTGGGATCCTACAGACAAAACTATGTCTGTTAATTTCTTTCCCATTTATAGCTTTTATTTTTCATTAAAAAGCTTAAATAAAACCTATTTATAACTTTTAAGGTTTTATTTATTATTTTCACCATTTTCCCCCAACTTTTGCAAAATTACGATTTTGCCCCAACATTTTGGCAAAATTACAGTTTGCCCCTGACGGAATTTTATTGATCCAGACTGCATTTTTGGCTCTCAGGAACTTTTCTGATTCTTTTCTAATCATTACCGGGTTCGTTTTTACTTTATTTCCATTTTTCACTTTCCCGGCCCTCGGGAAGCACTATTCCGACCCTTACGTCGGTTTAGCGATTTTTTATCGTTTCGGAGCCTCAAATGGACGTTTCACTAGTATTTAAAACATTCATCTAGACTTTCCCGACCTAGGTCTCCGAGGCTCGGGTTTTCCGTTTCCGACTCGGACCTTTATTTTATTTCCAAAAACGCCCCCCCCTCGGGGTCGGTTTTTCAATCTCACACGCGTTTTTCATTTTTAAGGGGACGGGTTACTATTCACAACCCACCCCTTAAAATTTTCCTTATTCAATTTTTTTTTTTTTTTCCGTTAGGGACTCGGGTTTCCATTCCGGCCCTAACTTTTATTTTAAATTCCTATTTTACCCCGAATGCCGTTTTCGAAATTTCGGCAGCATTTCGGCGTAAATTTAAGGCTTCCGGCGTTAGGTACGCCTCGAACCGTATGTACCTGCCACGTACTATACCACAAGCCTATTTTATGTAAAAGTTTTCCAAACTTTTACATAAAAGCCCACAAATTTCAAATTTCACATTATCACCCACATTACAACATTTTTTTTTCACAAATTTACCCTTAATTTGGTTTCGGTTTTCACAACAAAACCGAACCAAATTTTGTCAAATTTTCACCACACTTTAGGCCATTCAAATGTCATGTTTCCAACACTTTTTCAAGCCCATTTTCAATGCATTTTCAACCACATTTTTAGGGTTTTTTATGCACTTAGAACCCACGGCCTTATTAATGAAAATCATGCTCAACATATTTGTTTCATTCTTTCAATCACATTGCCACCATTTACACATTAAATTGCATGATTTCAATCAACCAATTTCCACATAAAACCAACAAAATTTTTCTTCCAAACCCATTATAACTCACGGCCACTTTATGAAATGCACACCAAAATTTTTTTCAAGCTTTTCCATAATGAAATACAAGCTTTATTCTTCACAATTTAAACTTAGAAAGCATGTTAACCATTAACCACACACTTTTTTTTCATTGGTTACCTAAGGTAACCCACGGATTTACCTTTGAAAAACCAACCAAAATTTGGTTTTTCTTTAATGAATTTGCATGGTTTTCTTCCTTAATACATCCTTAACAAAACCCAACATCAAATCCATGAAAAACAACCAAAAATTTTCCATCTTCCAATCACTATTCACCCACGGATTTCATTGAAAAAAAACCATGAAAATTTGAGTGAAAAAGGGAGTTACCTTAATCAATTGCTTCCTTTGTCTTCAATGAACACTTTGCCACTCTTTTTTGTGAAGAAAAATTGAAGAAAATCTTGGTTCTCCTTGGTAGCTCACGTAGACTCCATGGAAAATCACTTAGCAAATTTTTCTTATGGCTTTTGCATGAAAAAAAAGCTTCGGCCTTTCACTCCAAAACTTGCCGACTTAAACCACCAAAAAGACCAATTAATTTAGCCTTCCACCAATGAGAATTAGACATCTTTCAAGCCATTACTTTCCATAATTTTCAAAAATTAAAAATGGTAATTTTTGGCCAAATCTTGGCCTTTAGATCAAAAGGTGATTAAATCCTAGCCATTAATGCCACCAACCACCTTATTTATTCCATTTAATAAGCTTGATTTATGATGTCATAAATGCAAAAGTGAAAGTTGACTTTGACTTTCACTATTCACATTAATTCGACTACTTTTTGACCGATACCGGTTCGAGCCGAAATTTTCCTGAAATCGTCCCGGCGTGTTCCTGAGGTCTCCTGTGCAGTCGGATCAATTTAATCTGCTTCCGTTTGATCAAAATCAATCCCGGAAGTTTACCGTCTTTTATTGCTCCGGTTAGGGTTTTCAATGCCGATTTTGGCACCGTTTCACCCGTTTCAACTCAGTGAATTTTTCCAGCACTGAATTCTTACTCGTCAGTATTGTTAGAACATTTTCATATATTCTGAACAATATAAATACATTTATTTCACTCTTTAAATAGTACAAATTGTTATATACATACAATTGTACATTTTCGTCTGAGAATTGCCTGAATTTCCCGGTTGTCACATTCACCCCTCCTTATAAAATTTTCGTCCTCGAAAATTAGAACAAATGGGGGTATAATTTCCTCATCTCGTCTTCTCGTTCCCACGTAGCTTCTTCAATATTGTGATTTTTCCACAAAATCTTCACTAGTGGGATTACCTTATTCCTCAGTACTTTCTCTTCACGAGCTAGTACTTGAATAGGCTGTTCCTCATATGTCAAATCCTCGTGGATTTGAATAGGCTCATGCTTCAATACATGGGACGGATCTGGTATATACTTTCTCAGCATCGACACATGAAATACATTATGCACTGCCGACAATTCTGGGGGTAGCGCTAATCTGTAAGCGACCTTTCCAATGCGTTCGATAATTTCATAAGGTCCAATGTATCTTGGACTCAGTTTCCCCTTCTTACCGAAACGCATAATCCCCTTCATAGGCGATACCTTGAGAAACACGAAGTCTCCTTCGTCAAACTCCAAGGATCTCCGCCTTTTATCCGCGTAGCTCTTTTGTCGGCTTTGCGAAATTTTCATTTGACGCTGAATTCTAGCAACTGCATCGGAAGTCTCTTGCATGAAATCCGTCTTATGCAACTGCTTTTCTCGCAAATCGTACCAGTGTAATGGTGATCTGCACTTCCGTCCATACAAAGCCTCGTAAGGTGCCATGCCTATCGAAGCTTGGTAACTATTATTGTACGAGAATTCAATCAATGGTAACTTCTCGTTCCAATTTCCCGCAAAATCCATAACGCAAGCTCGAAGCATGTCCTCTAACGTCTGAATTGTCCGCTCTGACTGCCCGTCTGTTTGCGGATGAAAAGCCGTACTGAGTCTCAATTCAGTACCCATGGCCTCTTGCACACACTTCCAGAAATTTGAAGTGAACCGTGCATCTCGATCTGATACAATGGATTTCGGTACTCCATGTAGTCTGACGACATGAGTTATGTACAGCTGAGCAAACTTTTCCAGCGAAAAAGTCATCTTGACAGCTATGAACCGTGCCGTCTTGGTCAGTCTGTCCACAATAACCCAGATGGCATCATAACCTTCTCGGGTTTTTGGGAGTCCCACTACAAAATCCATCGTAATGTGTTCCCATTTCCATTCAGGAATCTCCAACGGTTCCAATCTTCCTGCTGGATGTTTATGTTCCGCTTTGACTCTCTGACAGGTCATGCATCTACTCACGAATTTAGCTATATCGTTCTTCATCCCTTTCCACCAGAACTGTGACTTCAAGTCCTGATACATCTTGCTCGCTCCGGGATGAACCGAATAGGGTGTCTCGTGGGCTTCTGACATGATCCGTCTTCTAAGTTCCTCATCAGCTGGAACATTTATCCTTCCTTGATACGGGATTATTCCATCCTTGGAAATTCCTTCTTGAGAACTTGCCATCACAGGATCTCGCCTTTGAGCTTCCTTTATTTCCTCAAATAGCGATGATTCCACTTGGAGTGCAGCTAATCTTCCAGATATCAGCTCCAAGTTCAAAGAATTTATCTCTTGCTGCAATGGCTTCGGAAGCCTGTTTATTGGTAGCTGGTGCGATACAGTAGACTTCCTACTTAGAGCATCCGCTACACGGTTGGCCTTTCCTGGATGGTAGAGGATTTCACAGTCATAATCCTTCACCAATTCCAACCATCGTCTCTGTCGCATATTGAGCTCTTTTTGCGTGAAGAAATACTTCAAGCTTTGGTGATCAGTGAAAATCTGACATTGAGCTCCATAGAGATAGTGTCGCCAAATTTTAAGTGCGAACACTACTGCAGCAAGTTCAAGATCATGCGTAGGATAATTCCTTTCATGCTCCTTTAACTGACGGGAAGCATAGGCAATCACCTTGCCGTCTTGCATCAGGACTGCTCCCAGTCCTATTTTCGATGCGTCACTGTAGATCACGAACTTCTCCCCTTCAATGGGAAGCGTAAGGATTGGTGCGCTTGTCAGTCGCCTCTTTAACTCCTGGAAGCTTCTTTCGCATTCCGTGGTCCACTCGTACTTTCTTTCTTTGCGTGTAAGAGCAGTAAGAGGTGCAGCTAGTCGCGCGAATCCCTCTACAAATCGCCGATAATAACCAGCCAATCCCAAGAAACTGCGTATTTCAGTTACACTCTTGGGTGCAGGCCACTGGTTAATTGCCTCTACCTTTGTCGAATCTACAGCAATACCTTCCTGAGATACAACATGTCCGAGGAAATGTACTCTGCCCAGCCAAAACTCGCATTTTGAGTATTTGGCATACAGTTGATGCTTCCGTATCGTATTCAACACGATCCTCAGATGCTCCTTGTGCTCCTCATGAGTCTTCGAGTATATAAGAATGTCATCAATGAATACAATGACAAACTTATCCAAATACTCTTTAAAAATTCTGTTCATCAAATCCATGAATGCTGCTGGCGCATTTGTCAATCCGAATGGCATCACAAGGAACTCATAATGCCCATAACGAGTCCTAAACGCCGTTTTAGGAATATCACTCTCTTTGATTCTCAGCTGGTGATATCCTGACCGTAAGTCGATTTTGGAAAATACCGCTGCGCCCTTTAACTGGTCGAATAGGTCATCAATTCTAGGTAACGGATACCTATTTTTGATCGTAACCTTATTCAACTCCCGGTAATCAATGCACAGTCGGAATGTTCCATCCTTTTTCTTGACAAATAACACAGGTGCACCCCATGGGGAAAAACTCGGCCTGATGAATCCTTTATCCAAAAGCTCCTTTAATTGTACCTGCAGCTCCTTTAACTCCACTGGAGCCATGTGGTATGGTGCTTTGGAAATAGGTGCCGTTCCAGGCATCAACTCAATTTCGAACGAGATTTCTCTCTCTAGAGGTATCCCTGGTAACTCTTCTGGAAATACGTCAAGAAACTCATTAACCACAGGAACATCTTCAGCTTGAAGCTTCTGTTCCTCGGTAGTATCCACCACATATGCCAGATATCCCATGCAACCACTGGCTATCAGCTTGCTTGCTCTCAGCGAACTGATCATCATCTTCCTGGGTCTTCGAGAAGTATCAACATACTCGAAACTCTCTTCTTCCTCAGGTTGGAAGACTATCTTTCGATTTCGGCAGTCGATCGTAGCTTGGTATTTCCCTAGGAAATCCATGCCTAAAATCACATCGTAATCCATGATCTCCATTACGATCAACTCAGCATATAGTTCCCTATTTGCCACATATACTGGTACATAGGGTAACCAGTAACTGGACAACAATACTTCCCCAGAAGGTAAGGCTGTTTTAAATACCCTTCCCATATTATCCTTAGGAAGTCCTATCTTGTCAGCAAATGCATAGGAAACAAATGAATGCGTAGCACCGGAATCGAATAGTACAGAGGCTACATGACTAGCGACAGGAAGCTGACCTGTCACCACGTTTGATGTTCCTGCCTCTGCGTCTTCCTTGCTGTAGGCCATCACACGAGCATCAGCACGTTGCATACGCTCCTGGCGTTGCGGCCTCACTGGTGACTCTTCCACTCTGGCTTGAAGGGAATGAGCTTGTGGGCGTGTCTGGTGCGGTTGGGAAGTGCCTTGTCCACCCTGCCTATTGGGACAGTTCCTGGCGTAATGGCCTTCCTTTCCACATTCGTAGCAAACAAGTGGCCCAAATCTGCATTGCCCAGAATGTCTCTTCCCGTATGTAGGGCAGTTTTGCACATTAGACTCTGCATTACCAGCTGTTCTCCGCTGCTGGTTTCGATTATTTCCCTGGCGATTCCCAGAAAAATTTCCTTTCCTCTTGTTTTGCTGGGATCCCTGACTATTGCCCTGGCTTGGTTTCGCATTTTGACTAGGCTTGCTTGATTGACCAACTTGTGTAGACTTCGCCAAAGCCCTCTCCTTCTTCTTAGCCTCCCAGTGTTTCTCTCTTTCCTCTTTCTGTCGGGCTACATGAAACTCAGCCCTGATGGCTCGACTCACACAGTCTGCTACAGAAGTAGGTGGCACTAGTCCAGTGTCTACTAACGCAGCAATTTCCGGCCTGAACATCCCTATCATTTTCTGTATCTTTTCCCTCTCAGTAGGGACCACATAAGGACACAAACGGGATAGCTGATCGAACTTTCTGCAGACTTCGCTCACCGACATGTTCCCTTGTGTTAACTCTGAGAATTCTTTCTGTTGCTGTCTCAGAGATGCAGGGTCGTAATATTTCTGGTTAAATTCTTCCAGAAATTCCGCCCAACTCATGGTAGACACGTCTCTTCTCATTCGTACAGTGTCCCACCAAAACCGAGCATCTTTTCTCAGCACAAAAGACGCACATGCAACCTTCTCCCGGTCGGTTAGGTTCATGAACTCCATGATCACTTGTAATGATGACAACCAGTCTTCAGCCTCTAAGGGATTTGTAGACCCTTCAAATTCTGGCGGCCTCATACGCCTGAATCTTTCATAGAGGGGTTCTAGATTTAATACTGGTTGTGGTTCAGGAGCTCTCTCATGTACTGCAGCTGGAGGAATAACCGGATCTACCTCAGCTTGTTGTTCTACTTGGGTACCCTCAGAGCCTTGTCTCTGCTCTAGCTCTTCTACCCGTCGCCTCAGATTTGCATTTTCTTGCATCTGAGCTTCCAACAGAGCTTGTATCTGATCCAGTCTCTCCATAATATCAGGACGTCGCTCTCGTCCTTCTGGTCGATTTCGCAAATCCACCATCTTGCCTATTGTCCTATTATGGCACAATAATTCACCGTTAGCTTTTCCATAACCACATTCGTAAAATTATATCAATTTACGAAATTTAGGGTAATGTAAAGCCACATCATCGTAACACATCATCGTACAACATATAATCATTTTGGTATTTCATTCATAGCAAAACATTTATATGTCATACATAGGAATCACCAGTCATATATACATCGGCCGTTTATACAAAATGGCCACAAGTCTATACAAAAGAGCTTTTCTCTAAGCTACTTATGTACATCTACATATCTACTGGTCACTCATTCCCCGCATCTGGGACTAGAGGATATTCTTCTGGATCCTCATCGTCATCTGGCTCATCTGAGTCGTCACCACCCCGTGGTCTAGATGGTCCGGCCTCATGATCATTCATCATTCTTCTCGGCCCGAATATGCGTGCAAACATCTCATCTTGACCCAGCGTCTCTCGTCGACTCTGCGTCAGATGCTCGATCAGAATCTCTCTCTCGATCGCCCTGATCGTTACCACGAACTCTTGGAGCGTCGGAGGAAACGGCTTGATCACCCTCGGTCTCAGCTCCAAGGATAAACCTTTCCAAAACAGCTCACAGCAGTTTGGTTCCGTGAGGTTAGGCAACGGACATCTCCTCCGAATGGTCTCCTCAAACCGTGCTGCGTAAGACATCACTGTCTCACCAGACAGCATGACCATCCTCTCGGTCTGGAGAATGTAATCCCTGACCTCATCGAATCCAGGGTACGCAGGTGTATCAGCCTCTCGTCTCTCTGGAGGTGCTGGAGCAGGTGCTGGATCCCTAGGTTGAAACTGATCAGCCAACCGCTGACAGAATTCGGCCCAACTGAATCCCAATAAAATCTCCTGGTCGCAATATTGCCAGAACACTCGAGCGTCTCCCTGAAACATACTGACAGCCAACTGGATCCACATATCTCGATCAATATCGCATATCACCATGATCCTCTCTACGGCATGGAGCCAGTCCTTGGTCTCCATCGACTGTCGTCCACCATCAAACATCGGAGGACTGCTGGCCCTAAATGCCTGTACTGCCCGTGCCGACACTCTCACCCCAATATGTTGGCGTCCACCAACAACTGGAATGTCCACTACTACCGGTGGATGTACTATCGGTCGTGGCTGTACTATCTCTACTGGCGCTGGCACTGGTGCTGGTACTGGTACGGGAGGTCTCTCGGGTACCGGGGATCGAACTACCGGCCTTTGGGAAATGGGCGGCCTCACAATGGGTCTCGTCCATACCCTTAATACCCCTCTTGGTCGTGGTAGCGGTGGTCTCACATATGGAGGTCTGGTCATCGTGCTACCTGTAAGATAATTATTTTCACATAAGAAAATAATTAACTGAACTTAAGTAAACTACTTACTTGGATAGCAGTGCAGGATGCGCAAAGTGTCAAATCGGGATATGGTCACACTGCTCTGATACTAACTGTGACGGCAATTGGTATTCAAAACTTAGCCACTCGAAAACCATGCTCTGATATACCAACTGTGGCGGCAGTTGGTATTATAAACTAAACCAATCTCAGACCTTGCTCTGATACCAACTGTGGCGGCCCGCCCCTCGTAGAGATCATACAATACTATTACAGTTGAGCTTTATCGCTAACTGCGATAGATTGTACTCTCATGGGTCGCCGGCTTATCTCTCTCTCTCTTTTAAAATCATGTCGTTTTAGGGGAAAATTTTTTTTTTTTTTTTTTTTTTTTAAACATCATATAAAATCTTTTTCCACTATTTACTTTGTTGACAAGTACAAAGTAATATAAATAATACAGTACTTTCGTAAAATTATATATAATTACAAAAGACTGTTTCCCCCTTTTTCCCTTCACTTTACGCTCAGCGGCAAGACTCTGGCAGTACCATATCCCTCGCCCAGTTATCCCATTTGACACGCGCCATCCCGTCCGCCATCCAGCCAAACAAGCTACTGAGCTGGTCGCTTACCTGCAACATTAGCAAAAATGGTGAGCTACAGGCTCAGTAAGTTCAAACATGCAAGAAATAAAATTTCTATGAATAGTACTATTCCTCATGAATAGTACCGTTGACCACTATTCATTCATGAATAGTAACTTTGACTACTATTCATGGTGAATAGTAAGTTTGACCACAACACTGTCTCACACTAGTACATCTATCGCGATGTTAGTGCTCTCACTAAACTGTCTTATGCTCAATTATGGCACAGTTTCAGTTTTAGGTCATTATCTTTATTTACGTTCTGGTTTTGAGCTCAGGTTGGCAGTACCATTTTAAGTGCGCATGACTGGGAGCGGTACATTAGTGCTGACCTCCACAGCCTTATCTCATAGCCCCGAAGGCAAAATTTTACATTGACTGGGAGCGGTACATCAGTGCTGACCTCCACAGCCTTATCTCATAGCCCCGAAGGCAAAAGTACCTCCCTATACGGAAGGCTGGTACGCCAGAAAGTGGTTTCATTACCGACTTTTTAACATTCTAACCCGGTGACTTCACATTGTCCCGTGGTTAGGAATGGTTCACATTTTAATTTTAGGTGAGTGAGTTTCATTAATCTCGCTCTAGTACCCGAAGCACAATTAATAATGTGTCCATTCTTATAGTGCCCGTAGCACATTTCGTCTCTCTCTCTATTCTATCATAGTGCCCGTAGCACATATGTACCTAACTTATAGTTAGTACATTAAAATTAGCACAATATTGCTATATGTTGCAGACAGGTAAATGTCTGAACTTACCTTATCAGACTGTTCTCTTTCTCTCTCTTGGATCTTGAATCGCCTTCCTTGTAGGCCGATTTTGGGATCCTACAGACAAAACTATGTCTGTTAATTTCTTTCCCATTTATAGCTTTTATTTTTCATTAAAAAGCTTAAATAAAACCTATTTATAACTTTTTAGGTTTTATTTATTATTTTCACCATTTTCCCCCAACTTTTGCAAAATTACGATTTTGCCCCAACATTTTGGCAAAATTGCAGTTTGCCCCTGACGGAATTTTATTGATCCAGACTGCATTTTTGGCTCTCAGGAACTTTTCTGATTCTTTTCTAATCATTACCGGGTTCGTTTTTACTTTATTTCCATTTTTCACTTTCCCGGCCCTCGGGAAGCACTATTCCGACCCTTACGTCGGTTTAGCGATTTTTTATCGTTTCGGAGCCTCAAATGGACGTTTCACTAGTATTTAAAACGTTCATCTAGACTTTCCCGACCTAGGTCTCCGAGGCTCGGGTTTTCCGTTTCCGACTCGGACCTTTATTTTATTTCCAAAAACGCCCCCCCCTCGGGGTCGGTTTTTCAATCTCACACGCGTTTTTCATTTTTAAGGGGACGGGTTACTATTCACAACCCACCCCTTAAAATTTTCCTTATTCAATTTTTTTTTTTTTTTCCGTTAGGGACTCGGGTTTCCATTCCGGCCCTAACTTTTATTTTAAATTCCTATTTTACCCCGAATGCCGTTTTCGAAATTTCGACAGCATTTCGGCGTAAATTTAAGGCTTCCGGCGTTAGGTACGCCTCGAACCGTATGTACCTGCCACGTACTATACCACAAGCCTATTTTATGTAAAAGTTTTCCAAACTTTTACATAAAAGCCCACAAATTTCAAATTTCACATTATCACCCACATTACAACATTTTTTTTTCACAAATTTACCCTTAATTTGGTTTCGGTTTTCACAACAAAACCGAACCAAATTTTGTCAAATTTTCACCACACTTTAGGCCATTCAAATGTCATGTTTCCAACACTTTTTCAAGCCCATTTTCAATGCATTTTCAACCACATTTTTAGGGTTTTTTATGCACTTAGAACCCACGGCCTTATTAATGAAAATCATGCTCAACATATTTGTTTCATTCTTTCAATCACATTGCCACCATTTACACATTAAATTGCATGATTTCAATCAGCCAATTTCCACATAAAACCAACAAAATTTTTCTTCCAAACCCATTATAACTCACGGCCACTTTATGAAATGCACACCAAAATTTTTTTCAAGCTTTTCCATAATGAAATACAAGCTTTATTCTTCACAATTTAAACTTAGAAAGCATGTTAACCATTAACCACACACTTTTTTTTCATTGGTTACCTAAGGTAACCCACGGATTTACCTTTGAAAAACCAACCAAAATTTGGTTTTTCTTTAATGAATTTGCATGGTTTTCTTCCTTAATACATCCTTAACAAAACCCAACATCAAATCCATGAAAAACAACCAAAAATTTTCCATCTTCCAATCACTATTCACCCACGGATTTCATTGAAAAAAAACCATGAAAATTTGAGTGAAAAAGGGAGTTACCTTAATCAATTGCTTCCTTTGTCTTCAATGAACACTTTGCCACTCTTTTTTGTGAAGAAAAATTGAAGAAAATCTTGGTTCTCCTTGGTAGCTCACGTAGACTCCATGGAAAATCACTTAGCAAATTTTTCTTATGGCTTTTGCATGAAAAAAAAGCTTCGGCCTTTCACTCCAAAACTTGCCGACTTAAACCACCAAAAAGACCAATTAATTTAGCCTTCCACCAATGAGAATTAGACATCTTTCAAGCCATTACTTTCCATAATTTTCAAAAATTAAAAATGGTAATTTTTGGCCAAATCTTGGCCTTTAGATCAAAAGGTGATTAAATCCTAGCCATTAATGCCACCAACCACCTTATTTATTCCATTTAATAAGCTTGATTTATGATGTCATAAATGCAAAAGTGAAAGTTGACTTTGACTTTCACTATTCACATTAATTCGACTACTTTTTGACCGATACCGGTTCGAGCCGAAATTTTCCTGAAATCGTCCCGGCGTGTTCCTGAGGTCTCCTGTGCAGTCGGATCAATTTAATCTGCTTCCGTTTGATCAAAATCAATCCCGGAAGTTTACCGTCTTTTATTGCTCCGGTTAGGGTTTTCAATGCCGATTTTGGCACCGTTTCACCCGTTTCAACTCAGTGAATTTTTCCAGCACTGAATTCTTACTCGTCAGTATTGTTAGAACATTTTCATATATTCTGAACAATATAAATACATTTATTTCACTCTTTAAATAGTACAAATTGTTATATACATACAATTGTACATTTTCGTCCGAGAATTGCCTGAATTTCCCGGTTGTCACAATTTTATTTGAGATTGGATTGGAGTTGTAGAAAATTATCCATGACAACAATAATATGAAACACAACCGTTTTGTGGAATTTGAAATTTGAAATTTGAAATTTGAATTTGAAATTTGAATTTGAAATTTGAATTTGAAATTCGAATTTGAAATTTGAATTTGAAATTTAAATTTGAAATTTGAAATTTGAATTGGAAATTTGAATTTGAAATTTGAAATTCAAATTTTGAATCACAGTCCAAGTAGGATTCGAATTTGTTGTGGAAAATCCACAAGGTTTGAAATTCGAATTTGAGTTGGATTTGGAGAGGATAATCTTGTTAGAATCCTACTTGAATTTTGAATCCAAATCCCAACAAATAAGGGACGAAATTTTGAGGATAATCCTCAAGCAAATTTCGGTTTTTGTGGATAGGATTCAAGGGAAAATTCAAGTTTCAATCCTAGTTGAATTTGGATTCTCTCCTTCCCTGAAAAGTGGCCGAAATTAGGGAGAAAATCTCCTAGGAAATTCGGTTATTTTGGATAAGGTTGAGATGAGATTCAAGCTTGAAAATCCTAGTGGAATTTTTGATTCTCCCTTATCCATAATGGCCGAAACTTTTGTTGAGATTTTCTCCAAGAAAAATTCAGATTTTTTGGTTGAAAAAGGGAGATAAAATTCTAGTTAAAATCTTGTTTAGATTTGGATTGGATTTATCCTAAGAAAAACCGAATTTTTTGTGGAGATTCTCCCTTGGAAAAATTCAGATTTTATGGTTAAGGATAAGGGAAAATATCTTTTCCTAATCCAATTCAAATTCAGAGAATCACCTCATGCAGGTCTATAAATAGAGGTCCTGCCACTCCAGTTCTCTTAGACCACAGACTCTCAGGTGAGCCGGCTTATTGTTGCACAGCTCATCGTGACAATAAAGTTCTTTAGAGATCTGGGTGGTCGGAAGAAGACTAGCAGTGCTAGCATACCGATCGAGGTTCAGAGTGCCCACACACTCAGCCATTCGGGAATTGGAGAATAGTAGAGAAGGCTAGTTGGTTGAAGCCTCCGGTCATTCTCCTCCTGCAAGATTGGCGTCCTTGAGGTATGAGTTTTAATTGTTGTTGGTTTATTGTATATGGCATGATGAGATATTTAACGATCTAAAAATTTTTATTGTTCCGCTGCGCCACTCTGATACGTTTTTACCGATTTATCTTCCTACACCTCATCAGCTGGAACATTTATCCTTCCTTGATAAAGGATCATTCCATCCTTGGAAATTCTTTCTTGAGAACTTGTCACTCTTGGATCTCGTCTTTGAGCTTCCTTTATGTCCTCAAGCAACAATGATTCCACTTGGAGTGCAGCTAGTCTTCCAGATATCAGCTCTAAGTTCAAAGAATTTATCTCTTGTTGCAATGGCTTCGGAAGCCTTTTTATTGGTAGCTGGTGCGATATGGTAGACTTTCTACTTAAAACATCCGCTACATGGTTGGCCTTTCCTGGATGGTATAGGATTTCACAATCATAATCCTTCACCAGTTCCAACCATCTTCTTTGTCGCATATTGAGCTCCTTTTGCATGAAGAAATACTTCAGGCTTTGGTGATCAGTGAAAATCTGGCACTGAGCTCCATAGAGATAGTGTCACCAAATTTTAAGTGCGAACACTACTGCAGTAAGTTCAAGGTCATGCGTAGGATAATTCCTTTCATGATCCTTTAATTGACGAGAAGCGTAGGCAATCACCTTGCCACCTTGCATTAAGACTGCTCCTAATCCTACTTTGGATGCGTCACTATAGATCACAAACTTCTCCCCTTCAGTGGGAAGCGTAAGGATTGGTGCGCTTGTCAGCCGTCTCTTTAACTCCTGGAAGCTTCTTTCGCATTCCATAGTCCACTCGTACTTCCTTTCCTTGTGTGTAAGAGCAGTAAGAGGTGCAGCTAATCGCGCGAATCCCTCTACAAATCACCGATAATAACCAGCTAGCCCCAAGAAACTGCGTATTTCCGTCACACTCTTGGGTGTAGGCCACTGGTTAATTGCATCTACCTTCATCGGATCTATAGCAATACCTTCCTGGGATATAACATGTCCGAGAAAATGTACTCTGTCCAGTCAAAACTCGCATTTTCAGAATTTGGCATACAGTTGATGCTTCCTTATCGTATTCAACACGATCCTCAGATGCTCCTTATGCTCCTCATGAGTCTTTGAGTATATAAGAATGTCATCAATGAATACAATGACAAACTTATCTAAATACTCTTTAAAGATTCTGTTCATTAAATCCATGAACGCTGCCGGCGCATTTGTTAATCCAAATGGCATCACAAGAAACTCGTAGTGACCATAACGAGTCCTAAACACCGTCTTAGGAATATCACTTTCTTTAATCCTCAGCTGGTGATATCCTGATTGTAAGTCGATCTTGGAAAATACCGCTACGCCTTTTAACTGGTCGAATAAGTCATCAATCCTAGGTAACGGATACCTATTTTTGATCGTAACCTTATTCAACTCTCGATAATCAATGCACAAACGAAATGTTCCATCCTTTTTCTTGACGAACAACACAGGTGCACCCCATGGAGAATAACTCGGTCTAATGAATCCCTTATCCAACAGCTCCTTTAATTGTTCCTGCAGCTCCTTTAACTCCACTGGAGCCATGCGGTATGGTGCTTTGGAAACAGGTGCCGTTCCAGGCATCAACTCAATTTCGAACGAGATTTCTCTCTCTGGAGGTATCCCTGGTAACTCTTCTGGAAATACGTCAAGAAACTCATTAACAACGGGAACATCTTCAGGTTGAAGCTTCTGTTCCTCTGTAGTGTCCACCACATATGCCAGATATCCCATACAACCACTGGCTATCAGCTTGCTTGCTCTCAGCGAACTAATCATCATCTTCCCGGGTTTTCGAGAAGTATCGACATATTCGAAACTCTCTTCTTCCTCGGGTTGGAATACTATTTTTTGATTTCGGCAGTCGATCGTAGCTTGATATTTCCCTAGGAAATCCATGCCTAGAATCACATCGTAATCCACGATCTTCATTACGATCAACTCCGTATATAGTTCCCTATTTGCCACATATACTAGTACATAAGGTAACCAGTAATTGGACAACAATACTTCCCCAGAGGGTAAAGCTGTTTTAAATACTCTTCCCATATGGTCCTTAGGAAGTCCTATCTTGTCAGCAAATGCATAGGAAACAAAAGAATGCGTAGCACCGGAATCGAATAGTACAGAAGCTACATGACTAGCGACAGTAAGCTAACCTGTCACTACATTCGATGTTCCTGCCTCTGCATCCTCTTTGCTGTAGGCCATTACACGAGCATCAGCACGTGGCACACGCTCCTGGCATTGCGGCCTTACTGGTGACTCTTCAACTCTGGCCTGAAGGGAATGAGCTTGTGGGCGTGTCTGGTGTGGTTGGGAAGTGCCTTGTCCACTCTGCCTATTGTTTGGACAGTTCCTAGCATAATGGCCTTCCTTTCCACATTCATAGCAAACAAGTGGCCCAAATCTGCATTGCCCAGAATGTCTCTTCCCGCATGTAGTGTGACGCCCCGTGCCCTCAGCGGCCCGGACCGTCACTGTAAACTCTATTACTTGCTTCTTTAAAAACGATACTTAAACTTGCTGAATTTAAGACTATAAATTTAGAGGGATTTTTTTTTTTTTTTTTTTATATACACGTACGTATTTACTATTCACGTACGCATACTATTAAAATGCGGAATTTGAAAAACATAAGGATTTCAATTATACATACATAATTATATACATGTTTATCTGATTACTATTCACCAGATACTATTTAAATATACTACTCGTACATATACTGTTTACTGTTCCAAAATACCATTTAACCTTTACTATTCAAAATACTATTTAACTGTCACCATTCAAAATATTATTTACTCATACTGTGCGGAAGAATACTCGCGGTGTATCCATAACCTCATCCTCACATCCACCTCCGCCATCATCATCGTCCCTTGATGTTTACGCTATAGGATGCTTACCTACAGCATGAACACACTCCGTGAGCTTTACGCCCAGTAAGTACAACATGTTAACCGCAAAACATGTTTAAAACATAGCACATACGTAAAATCATAGGCATGACATATATCACTTAATAAATCATATATCATATAAGCATATCACATATCAGCTCACATATCATGTCATCACATAACATGTCATAACACTGAATATAAAACTTCACATACTTTATGCATGACAGAAGCATCGTGTACTGTATGCACTCTACTGAAAAAGAAAGCATAGCGAACTATAACTAATGCATGATCCGGTTATGTTCATTTATGCTTCAAACTTTTCTTTTCTTTTCTTGTCTATTTAGGGCCCATGTGTCAGTACCGTGTGCGCGCAGACCAACGGTAACTCCCGAGGTCAACTAATGCCGAAGAGTCATCAACTGATACTCAACTTTTGGCCTTAACTTTCTTTAACTGGAAACCCCTTCGACTGAAGGAGCCGGTACGACACACCTATTTATTTCCATCTTGTTTAACTGTTCTAGCCATACGCTTCTCTAAGCTGTCCCCAATCCTACGCGGTAGGGATCTATGGCTTCTATCTTGTTCTTCCATCAATCTACTCGATTGTGAAACTATATGCTCTTATGTATGCTGTGCAGCATCGTGTGCAAGATACATACTTAAATTACTGGAAAAGCATCATTTTAAATTCATTTTATCCATGCTGTAGGCGGAGTTGTACTTACCTGTCATCAGACAGTTTATACTCTCGCCTTCGTCACAATACAGGTACCTCCCTGTAATCATAATACATTTCGTTAACATTTACTCTTAGGTCACTGTGGTCATTAGTGACTAATAAAAACTCTATCGTTAGTGATACCGATCCTTGTCGGTACTAATTGCCCTCTTCTTAAGAATTTAATTTTCTAATCATTGTTAATTAATTTATTTACCCAATAAATTAATTAACATCGCTCTTAGGTCACTCTATCGTTAGGAACTAATAAACTTATCGTTGTGTGGTACTGATGCCTATCGGTACCCGACTGCTCTACTTTGGGAAATTTGATATCTAATTTTTTTAATCGTGCTTGATTAATTTGTCTACTTGACAAATTAATCACTGTCTCTCACTATCCCATTCCGACTTGGTCCTTGACTGGCTAACCAACCAGTCAACACACTGAATACCTCTCGTATGACCATTTAGCCTGTCGGGTTACCATTACCGATGTAATCGCCCCAAATTTTATACTTCGACCGCACCCGTCCCTCGGGTGGTACTATTCTGACATATGGGTCGTTTTCTTACATTACGAAATTTCTAATGGGGCGGTTCACTAATCCTCACAACGTCCGTCCTTCTTTCCCGGACCTAGGTCATCGAGGGAGCTCGGGTTTCCATCCCGATCACATTTTCAGCCCTCGTTTCCTAAAATACCCCTTTGTGCCGTTTTAGAAATTTCGGCAGCATTTCCGCTTAATTTTTAGGTTTCCGGCGTTTAGGAAACGCCTCAAAACCATCTAACCTATTCTAACCTGCCACGTACTAAACCAGAGGCCTAATTTTTACGTAAAAGCTCCGCTTTTTACGTAAAAATATTCACATTTTCTCACATTCTCTTTTTCGATATTTCACCCCTTTTTCTTACAATTCCTCAAGTCAGTAAACCATAATTAATACATAATTATTTCTAATATTAAATTGAGGAATAAGTAGATCAACACTACTACCAAAATCGTTCCCGTCGGCGGTCGGACGAACCGTTCGGTCTCGACCGTGCAATCTTTGAATCGTCGTTCTTCACTTTTGAAACTCCAGTTTGCAAATCCGATGCCGCAGATGTGTCCGGAACGTCGAAAATAGGCCAACAGGCCATTCTTCAATTTTCGGTCTCCGGGTCGCCGTTGACCGGCGTTGACCGCCGTTGACCGGCGTTGACCGGCCGTTGACCGGCGTTGACCACGGCGGCGATGGAAGTGGCGACCACCATCTTGAAGAGCTCGATGAGAGGAACCCATTGGTGGTGTCAATTTCACGAATCGAGGCTCCTATCACCGGAAATCGGCTCTCGAAAAGTCGGCGACGGCGGCGGCGTTGGATCTTCATTTTTCCGGCGTTGTTGCCCAAAATTGATTTGGGGCTTTTGATCTACGTGTTGTTCTGAGCATTTTGACACCGACCTTGCAACTCAACTCCGCCGGAATAGCGAGATCCGACGGCGGCGATGGCGACGGCGACGGCGAACCTGGGGCGGCGCGATTCGGCGGCTGTTGATGTGAAATGAAGCCTGGGTTTTGTTCTACTCTTCACCACGAATCCATTGGGACCGGAATCGTGGCATTTGGACGTCGGACGGCGGAGATACGGCGGTTTGAAAAATTCGGCCACCGGCGGCTTTGGGCGGCGCGTGCGGCGTGCTCCGGCGTCGGTTCGGTCGACTCGGCCCACCGTTGGAATCAGCTCGTCGAGAGCTTTCCAATGGTGCCGGCGGTGTCAAAAACGGAGGCCGGATTCGATGGTCGGTCACTGTTCATCTTCGTGTGGTGTGGGAGGGAGAAAATGAGATTTGGAAAAATATGGGGGCTATTTCTCTAGAATCCCCAAAATTTCGTCCTTTATACAAATTTTTTGAAAAATTTTAAGATAGGCTATACTGACTAATTTGGGCGTACTGAACCCAAATATATCAGTTTTATTTTCATCCGAGGTCATCTCGACCAGTTTCCCGATACTGTATGGTTCCCGGTCAAAAATTACTTTTTGTGCTCAAATGACTAATTTGAGCATTCTGATTCCAAATATATCAGTTTTATATCAAGAAGAGGTCATCTTGATCAATTTCTTGATACTGTGGTTAGGCCTACACTGTGTTGACACTGTGCACGCATAACGAGGCATTTTCGCGTGAAATTTCAAACACAGTCTCTCTTGACTAATTTGGACGTGCTGATTTCAAATTTATCAGTTTTACGTCCATCTGAGGTCTTCTGGACCAGTTTTCGGGATCTGCATGACCCCGTCTCGAAAAACGTGTCAGGTGCCCGATTGACTAATTTGGGCGTCCTGAGTCTAAATATATCAGTTTCGGGGCGAGAAAAGGTCGTCTTGACCCTCATCCCGATACTACGTATCCCTTAAACAAAATCTACATTTTATGCTCAATTGACCAGATTGAGCCTGCTGACTATTAATATATCAGTTTTATGCCAGATTAAGGCCGTCTTGGCCACTAACCTGACACTGCGTTTCTCACTACTCACTATTCACTATTCACTAATCACTATTCACTATCTGACTGACTAATCTGAGCGTTCTGACTTTGATTTTGTCAGTCTATGGGCGAGAAGAGGTCATCTAGACCACTTTTCTCGATACTGTACATCTATTAGGGCAATTATCATTGCTGCGCTCAGATGACCAGTCTGAGCGTACTGATGATTAGCTCATCAGTTCTGTATCATGAAATGGTCGTCTAGACCGATTTCTTGATATTGCGTGTCTCAACGCATACTCACATAATAGGGTGGACCGATTTCACTGTCGATTACCCCTTTCACTACATGAATAGTAATTAAACGTTACTATTCCTGTTTAATTCATTCAACTGAAAAGCACACTGTGCTTATTAACTTAATTACATCATTACATAGTAATTAAGTTTCATAATTCATGAGAGTCATTACAGTGGCTCTCGGCTCATTACACAGCCTTCTACACAGACTCTTACACGTGCGTGTGCAACGCAACACGGGCGTGTACATTTCAGACACGCGCATGTACTAGTTGAGACTACTCAACACAGCCATGTCTTTGAAACACATTCATCTATCTGAGCGGTACACAGCCTTTTACACGATCATGTACTTGACCGTGTTACACTACATGGCTATGTACACTCACACGGCTACTAACAGATACACAGTCCGAATGGCATACGGTCACTCACACGGCAGTATACCTGACTGTGTTACTTAAATTTGCTAAAGGACATTAAATTATGTCCATTTTATTCCTTAATGACTTATTACATGGTAAGTAGGTGCCATGAAAATGGCGGTCATTACAACCTACCCCCCTTACAAAATTTTCGTCCTCGAAAATTAGAATAATTCCGGGAAGTCTCTTCTCATGTCTTCTTCCCATTCTCATGTGGCTTCCTCAACCCTATGATTCTGCCACAACACTTTTACTAGCGGTATACTTCATTCCTAAGTACTTTCTCCTTTCTAACTAAGATCTGCACGAGTCTCTCCTCGTACGTCGGATCAGCGTATACTACAACGGATTCTTGGCTAAGAACATGGGAGCTGTTTGGCACGTACTTCTTTAACATCAAAACGTGAAAGATGTTGTGCACTATAGCTAACTCGGGAGGAAGTGCTAGTCTATAAGCCACCTTCCCGACTTTCTCTATTATCTCAAGGGTCCTATGTACCTAGGACTGAGCTTTCTTTTATTTTCAATGCGCATCACCCCTTTCATGGGTGCCGCCTTGAAAAAGACCGAATCTCCTACTTGAAACTTGAGGGGTCTACGGCGCTTATCGTCAAAATTCTTCGGTCGACTGTGCGCTGTATCTAACGTTTCTCGTATCAGCTTCACGTCTGACATGGTATTCTTGATGATGTCCGAGCTAACTACTCGTTTCTCTCCAAACTCGTACTAATGAGCCAGGGATCTACATTCCCTTCCACAGAGTGTCTCGTATGGTGCCATTCCTATCGAGGAATGATAGTTGCTGCTGTACGAGAACTCGCTCAATGGTAGCTTCTGATTCCAATTTCCTTTGAAGTCTAGGACGCAGGTCTCAACATGTCCTCTAACATCTGTATGGTCCTCTCAGACTAACTGTCGGTCTGAGGATGAAATGCTATGCTGAACTCTCACTTGGACCGTAATGCGGCTTGAACACTTCGCCAAAATCTGGAGGTAAAGCGTCCACTACGATCTGAGACGATCGACTCTGGTATTCCGTGCCATTTCACGAACTGTGCCGCATAGATTTCTACTGGTCGTTCCACCGAGTAGCTAACTTTCATTGCTAAAAATCTAACTGATTTCATCAGTTTTTCTACAATCACCCAGATTGCATCATTATCGTTTGACGTCTTCGGCAATCCGATTACGAAATTCATCGTAATCTGGTCCCGTTTCCACTCGGGTAACTTAATTTCCTACGATTATCCTGCTGAGCGCTGGTGATCTACCTTAACCTTCTGGCACGTAAGGCATCTGGCGACGAACTCGACAATGTCATTCTTCATTCCAAGGCACCAAAAACTTTCCTTTAGGTACTTGTACATCTTATTCGCTACCGGATGTACGGAATATGACGTCTCGTAAGGTTCCAAAAGGATTCGCTTCTTGAGTTCTTCATCTTTTAGAACACATACTCTATCTCTGTAGTAGAGTATGTCGTCCTTAAGGATCTTAAACTCTGAACCCTTGTCCTCTATAGCTTCCTTTTTGGACTTGAGCAGGGACAAATCAAAATCTTGACCGATCTTGATCTCTTCTTGGAGCGTCGATTGGAGGGTCATGTTAGACAATCCCCCTATCAAAATCTTGATCTTGCTGTCGCATAACTCCTTTGTAGCGCTCTTGACAAGGCACTAATAGCCATAGGCATAGTAATATGCTTCTGACTCTACGCATTGACCACTTTATTGGCTTTCCCTGGATGGTATAGGATCTCACGGTCGTAATCCTTACCAACTCTAGCCATCTACGCTGCCTCATGTTGAGCTCTTTCTGCGTGAAGATACATTTGAGACTCTAGTGGTCGATGTAAATCTCGCACGTGACTCCGTACAGGTAGTGCCTCCATGTTTTTATCATAAAAACTATCGCTACTAGCTCCAGATCACGCGTTGGGTAGCTCTTCTCAAGGTTTTTTAAGTTGTCGTGAAGCATACGCGACTACTCTACCACTCTACATCAACACAGTTTCCAACTTGGTTTTAGATGTGGCGCTTAAATCACAAAGCTTCCCTGACCAACATTTGAAATGGTCAGCATTGGAGCGCTTATGAGTCTTCATCTTAGCTCTTGAAAGCTTTCCTCACACTTATCGATTCACTTATACCTCTTTCCCTTCTTGGTGAGCGCTGTGAGCGGAGCAGCTAACTTTGAGTAGCCTTCGACTAAGTGTAGGTAACATCCTGTTAGTTTAAAGAAACTGCGAATTCCCGTTACGTTCCTCTGAGCTGGCCACGTGCTAACTGCATCAATTTTCGCCAGGTCCACAGATACTCCTTCCTTGGGGTCTACGTGGTCTAGGAAATGGACCTTCTCCAGCCAAAACTCGTACTTGGAGAACTTGGTGTATAACTGATGGTCCTGTTGCATGCGTAAAATGATAATTAAGTGCTCTTCGTGCTCTTCCTTCGTCTTAGAGTGTATAAGTATGTCATCGATGAACCCAATGACAAACTTATCCAAATAGTCCTTGAACATGCGGTTCATCCAGTTCATGAAAGTTGCTGGTGCGTCCGTTAATCTGAGTGACATGAACAGAAACTCGTAATGTCCGTACCACGTTTGAAATGCTGTTTTGGGTACATCTTCATTCCTGATTTGTAGTTGATGGTACTCGGGATGTAGATCGATCTTCGAGAACACTACAGCGTCTTGGAGCTGATCAAATAGATCGTTAACTCGCGGCAACAGATGCTTATTCTTAATCGTAATCCTGTTCAACTCTCTGTAGTCGATGCACATTCTCAGTGGTCCATCTTTCTCCTTCACGAATGGTATGGGTGCTCTCCAGGGTGAATAGCTCTATCGCATGAATCCCTTATCTATTTAGTCCTTTAGCTGGGCTTAGAGCTCCTTTAGCTCTACAGGGCCTATTCTGTAGGGGGCCTCAAAGATGGGGCTGATTCTAGTAGACGTTCAGTCTCGAACGAGATCCTGCGCTCTGGTTGGAGTCCTGCAAGATCTTCTAGAAATATCTCCATGAATTCCCTGACTATCGGTATGTTGTCGGGTCCTATCTCTATTCCTTGAGTCTTATCTGCTACGTATACTAGGAAGTCCGTGCATCCACTGGATTGTATCTCGCGAGCCTTCACTGCTGATATCATCGTCTTTGGTTGCTCTGGCGACAAACCCTTGTAGATGAACTTTTCACATCCGATTGGTTCGAAAATGATTTTTCGCCTTCAACAGTTTATGACAACGTTGTGTCCTAAGCCTTTTTTTTTTGGCATAGTGGCCTTTCTTGCCACAGATGAAACAACCACTTACTCCTTGCTTACATTCTCCTGAGTGCCTCTTTCCGCATTTCGTGCACGTCGAGTTGGCTATCATTTCCTTCCTGGTCGTTTCTCTTCTGGGGGAAATTCTCCTGTGAATCTTGATTGCCTTAATTCCCCTTTTCTCTTGTTGTTATTATGGGAATGCCTACTATTCTGGCCGGTTCCCACATTCTGTCCTCTGTGTTGTAACTCGGGGTTTTACTTCCCCTGAGCCTGCTCAGCTTGCGTTTTCTCCTCCTTTCGTGCCTTAAAATTCTGCGCCTTTCGCTCCTTATCCTGAGCCGACTAGTACTCAGCTCAGATAGTCTTGCTGACACATTCTGCTAGTGTCGCTGGTCCGTGCCCTCCGCTACAGACCTAAACTGTGATTTCCGTTCTAAACATCTTCAGCATTCGTTTGACTCTCTCCTTTTGGTCGGTACCAAATCTGGACAAAGTTGAGCCAACTGCTCAAACTTCTTGACTGCCTCCATAACAGTTATACTACCTTGGTGCAGGTTGTCGAACTCGTCCTACTGCGCTACTAGTGCTTCCTCGTTGAAGTACATCTCCTTGAATTCCTCAATGAAATCGCTCCAGCTCATCTCTCTGATGTTCCTCTTAATGGTTACCATCTTCCACCACTAACGCGCCTCATTGCGCAGGGTGAAGGGTGCGTACATCACTTTCTCTCTCTCTATCTATTAACCCTATAAAATCCAAGATTACTTGGATATCCGTTAGCCAATGATCGGCCTCTATAGGGTTGGTGATTCCTACGAATTCTAACGCTTTCATGCGTCGGAATCTCTCATACAAGTCGCCTTCCCTAGGAATTGGCAGAAAATAATTGCTGCTACGAAAGCAGCCATTACTATGGGTGCTAGTGCTTCCTGAGCTGAAGGAGCTGCTTGCTCCCCCAGAGTTTCTGGGCTGCTAGAGCCTCCTGTGCTGGCATCTCTACTGACTGTGGTGCCTGGGGTTGCTGGCCCAGCTGTTCTCTAAGCTGGTTTAGCTCCCGCTGCTGGTTCTCCATCATCTCTCGCATGGCTGCGATCTGTGCTATCAACTCATCCTCTCAGGATGCTGGGTTTAACTAAGCTCTCATTCTTGCCATGTTTTCCTATGTAACCCTATCGTACAGCGAAAAAGGAAAATATAAGTCTCTTAAATTCTGTATTTGGGACTCGTATCACATATCATTTTCTTTCTTACTTAACAATCTTACTTAAACCATTATGGATATAAATATACACACTATATCCATCTTTCTTTCTCTCATACTGTGATGTTCAATACAATTACCGCATTGTATTGGGACATCGTCTGAGTGCTAGGATTCGTCCTGCACTTTCTGTCATATCATACTCACACTGTGGAAAAATATTATATCTGGCCCCTAGGGCAAAGCTTTACTACTTATCTCATAATATATTTCACATAATATATATACATATATTCAAGATTCTAGTTCAGTGGGAGTGACACACACTTCCCCTATACGATCCCAACAAGTACATTATGCTATAACTGACGGGGGAGAGCTACTGCTTCCCTCTATATATTTTCATAACTAACATTCCCGCAGAAGGGTTACTACTATTGGAAGGATAATCCTGATTCAGTATCAGGCATCTCCTCATCGTCACTATCACTGAGTGAGTACTCCTCTGGGTTCTCTTCTTCTTCTCAGCTGAAACTGACCTCGTCATCGCTGGCTATGATGACTTCGTCATTACTAAAGCGGTTGGGGATCTCCTTTCCCTCATCGTCGAGATGGGCGTCGGAAAGAGTCTCGTTATCTTCCTCTTTCATGGGGTGTTCGGGAGACATAGGGGCTGGTTCGGGGTTCTCCATCGGCTCCCTATTGCCCTCGTGTACTTCTGGCTGGTGCTCGGCCATGAACTCTTCATCGGCCAGTTGGGGTGCTGGTTCTACCGGGTCACCCTCCATAATGGCGGCTGCTATAATGCCTTGGGCTTGTGTAGAGTTCCCGGGGTTAAGCACTTTTCTCTCGGCGTTCACTATCTCCTTAATAAGGCTTGCTAGACGTACTTGATCGCTCTACTAATTCTGTTTGGCAAGGTCTCTTTCTCTCTTTGGGTCTTCTCCTATCTTGATCCACTTTTGTCTCGGCATGTATTGTAGAAGTCCATATCGGTTCCTTGTAGCGAACAGCATACGTTAGAACTGTATCGTCGGACATCAGCTGCAGTCTTTCAGTCCGATGAACAAATTCTCATATATCCATAACTCTAGGGAACTTAGGCGGTTTCACTCCCTGCTTGCCCATAAGGAAAAACTGAGGCTGATGCTGGACTGCGCTCAGAGATTGGCTCGATCGTGGTATGGCGAAACTCGACACAGTTAAGAGCTCATCCTGGTCATAAGGATCCCGATACACACGAGAGTATCTTCCTGAGAGATATCAACAGCTAACAGGACTCAGTTATCCTGGTCAATGACGTACAATCGGGGAATCACTTTGATAACGTGAAACTAGTCCTGACATTCTCATGGAGTGCAGGAGTACTGTTTGCCACTCGAAACTTAGTGGACAACTAGCCTTGAAGATCAGTACAACTCGGGTAGCAATCCATACTCTTTCTCTAAACAGTTCTCTAGCACTGCACGGTCGTGATTTTTCGTATAATGATCTCAGCATCTTTTCATCTTGTCCTCGCCATCATAGATTTAGTCGTTTCATTACTATAAAATGTTATCTTCAATAGATAAACATTTACCGACAAAATAAAACTAACTTACTTGGACAGATGAGGCAGGCATGCGGCGATGTGAGGTAGGATGGCAGGAAACCGCTCTGATACCAACTGTGACGCCCCGTGCCCTCAGCGGCCCGGACCGTCACTGTAAACTCTATTACTTGCTTCTTTAAAAACGATACTTAAACTTGCTGAATTTAAGACTATAAATTTAGAGGGATTTTTTTTTTTTTTTTTTTTTATATACACGTACGTATTTACTATTCACGTACGCATACTATTAAAATGCGGAATTTGAAAAACATAAGGATTTCAATTATACATACATAATTATATACATGTTTATCTGATTACTATTCACCAGATACTATTTAAATATACTACTCGTACATATACTGTTTACTGTTCCAAAATACCATTTAACCTTTACTATTCAAAATACTATTTAACTGTCACCATTCAAAATATTATTTACTCATACTGTGCGGAAGAATACTCGCGGTGTATCCATAACCTCATCCTCACATCCACCTCCGCCATCATCATCGTCCCTTGATGTTTACGCTATAGGATGCTTACCTACAGCATGAACACACTCCGTGAGCTTTACGCCCAGTAAGTACAACATGTTAACCGCAAAACATGTTTAAAACATAGCACATACGTAAAATCATAGGCATGACATATATCACTTAATAAATCATATATCATATAAGCATATCACATATCAGCTCACATATCATGTCATCACATAACATGTCATAACACTGAATATAAAACTTCACATACTTTATGCATGACAGAAGCATCGTGTACTGTATGCACTCTACTGAAAAAGAAAGCATAGCGAACTATAACTAATGCATGATCCGGTTATGTTCATTTATGCTTCAAACTTTTCTTTTCTTTTCTTGTCTATTTAGGGCCCATGTGTCAGTACCGTGTGCGCGCAGACCAACGGTAACTCCCGAGGTCAACTAATGCCGAAGAGTCATCAACTGATACTCAACTTTTGGCCTTAACTTTCTTTAACTGGAAACCCCTTCGACTGAAGGAGCCGGTACGACACACCTATTTATTTCCATCTTGTTTAACTGTTCTAGCCATACACTTCTCTAAGCTGTCCCCAATCCTACGCGGTAGGGATCTATGGCTTCTATCTTGTTCTTCCATCAATCTACTCGATTGTGAAACTATATGCTCTTATGTATGCTGTGCAGCATCGTGTGCAAGATACATACTTAAATTACTGGAAAAGCATCATTTTAAATTCATTTTATCCATGCTGTAGGCGGAGTTGTACTTACCTGTCATCAGACAGTTTATACTCTCGCCTTCGTCACAATACAGGTACCTCCCTGTAATCATAATACATTTCGTTAACATTTACTCTTAGGTCACTGTGGTCATTAGTGACTAATAAAAACTCTATCGTTAGTGATACCGATCCTTGTCGGTACTAATTGCCCTCTTCTTAAGAATTTAATTTTCTAATCATTGTTAATTAATTTATTTACCCAATAAATTAATTAACATCGCTCTTAGGTCACTCTATCGTTAGGAACTAATAAACTTATCGTTGTGTGGTACTGATGCCTATCGGTACCCGACTGCTCTACTTTGGGAAATTTGATATCTAATTTTTTTAATCGTGCTTGATTAATTTGTCTACTTGACAAATTAATCACTGTCTCTCACTATCCCATTCCGACTTGGTCCTTGACTGGCTAACCAACCAGTCAACACACTGAATACCTCTCGTATGACCATTTAGCCTGTCGGGTTACCATTACCGATGTAATCGCCCCAAATTTTATACTTCGACCGCACCCGTCCCTCGGGTGGTACTATTCTGACATATGGGTCGTTTTCTTACATTACGAAATTTCTAATGGGGCGGTTCACTAATCCTCACAACGTCCGTCCTTCTTTCCCGGACCTAGGTCATCGAGGGAGCTCGGGTTTCCATCCCGATCACATTTTCAGCCCTCGTTTCCTAAAATACCCCTTTGTGCCGTTTTAGAAATTTCGGCAGCATTTCCGCTTAATTTTTAGGTTTCCGGCGTTTAGGAAACGCCTCAAAACCATCTAACCTATTCTAACCTGCCACGTACTAAACCAGAGGCCTAATTTTTACGTAAAAGCTCCGCTTTTTACGTAAAAATATTCACATTTTCTCACATTCTCTTTTTCGATATTTCACCCCTTTTTCTTACAATTCCTCAAGTCAGTAAACCATAATTAATACATAATTATTTCTAATATTAAATTGAGGAATAAGTAGATCAACACTACTACCAAAATCGTTCCCGTCGGCGGTCGGACGAACCGTTCGGTCTCGACCGTGCAATCTTTGAATCGTCGTTCTTCACTTTTGAAACTCCAGTTTGCAAATCCGATGCCGCAGATGTGTCCGGAACGTCGAAAATAGGCCAACGGGCCATTCTTCAATTTTCGGTCTCCGGGTCGCCGTTGACCGGCGTTGACCGCCGTTGACCGGCGTTGACCGGCCGTTGACCGGCGTTGACCACGGCGGCGATGGAAGTGGCGACCACCATCTTGAAGAGCTCGATGAGAGGAACCCATTGGTGGTGTCAATTTCACGAATCGAGGCTCCTATCACCGGAAATCGGCTCTCGAAAAGTCGGCGACGGCGGCGGCGTTGGATCTTCATTTTTCCGGCGTTGTTGCCCAAAATTGATTTGGGGCTTTTGATCTACGTGTTGTTCTGAGCATTTTGACACCGACCTTGCAACTCAACTCCGCCGGAATAGCGAGATCCGACGGCGGCGATGGCGACGGCGACGGCGAACCTGGGGCGGCGCGATTCGGCGGCTGTTGATGTGAAATGAAGCCTGGGTTTTGTTCTACTCTTCACCACGAATCCATTGGGACCGGAATCGTGGCATTTGGACGTCGGACGGCGGAGATACGGCGGTTTGAAAAATTCGGCCACCGGCGGCTTTGGGCGGCGCGTGCGGCGTGCTCCGGCGTCGGTTCGGTCGACTCGGCCCACCGTTGGAATCAGCTCGTCGAGAGCTTTCCAATGGTGCCGGCGGTGTCAAAAACGGAGGCCGGATTCGATGGTCGGTCACTGTTCATCTTCGTGTGGTGTGGGAGGGAGAAAATGAGATTTGGAAAAATATGGGGGCTATTTCTCTAGAATCCCCAAAATTTCGTCCTTTATACAAATTTTTTGAAAAATTTTAAGATAGGCTATACTGACTAATTTGGGCGTACTGAACCCAAATATATCAGTTTTATTTTCATCCGAGGTCATCTCGACCAGTTTCCCGATACTGTATGGTTCCCGGTCAAAAATTACTTTTTGTGCTCAAATGACTAATTTGAGCATTCTGATTCCAAATATATCAGTTTTATATCAAGAAGAGGTCATCTTGATCAATTTCTTGATACTGTGGTTAGGCCTACACTGTGTTGACACTGTGCACGCATAACGAGGCATTTTCGCGTGAAATTTCAAACACAGTCTCTCTTGACTAATTTGGACGTGCTGATTTCAAATTTATCAGTTTTACGTCCATCTGAGGTCTTCTGGACCAGTTTTCGGGATCTGCATGACCCCGTCTCGAAAAACGTGTCAGGTGCCCGATTGACTAATTTGGGCGTCCTGAGTCTAAATATATCAGTTTCGGGGCGAGAAAAGGTCGTCTTGACCCTCATCCCGATACTACGTATCCCTTAAACAAAATCTACATTTTATGCTCAATTGACCAGATTGAGCCTGCTGACTATTAATATATCAGTTTTATGCCAGATTAAGGCCGTCTTGGCCACTAACCTGACACTGCGTTTCTCACTACTCACTATTCACTATTCACTAATCACTATTCACTATCTGACTGACTAATCTGAGCGTTCTGACTTTGATTTTGTCAGTCTATGGGCGAGAAGAGGTCATCTAGACCACTTTTCTCGATACTGTACATCTATTAGGGCAATTATCATTGCTGCGCTCAGATGACCAGTCTGAGCGTACTGATGATTAGCTCATCAGTTCTGTATCATGAAATGGTCGTCTAGACCGATTTCTTGATATTGCGTGTCTCAACGCATACTCACATAATAGGGTGGACCGATTTCACTGTCGATTACCCCTTTCACTACATGAATAGTAATTAAACGTTACTATTCCTGTTTAATTCATTCAACTGAAAAGCACACTGTGCTTATTAACTTAATTACATCATTACATAGTAATTAAGTTTCATAATTCATGAGAGTCATTACAGTGGCTCTCGGCTCATTACACAGCCTTCTACACAGACTCTTACACGTGCGTGTGCAACGCAACACGGGCGTGTACATTTCAGACACGCGCATGTACTAGTTGAGACTACTCAACACAGCCATGTCTTTGAAACACATTCATCTATCTGAGCGGTACACAGCCTTTTACACGATCATGTACTTGACCGTGTTACACTACATGGCTATGTACACTCACACGGCTACTAACAGATACACAGTCCGAATGGCATACGGTCACTCACACGGCAGTATACCTGACTGTGTTACTTAAATTTGCTAAAGGACATTAAATTATGTCCATTTTATTCCTTAATGACTTATTACATGGTAAGTAGGTGCCATGAAAATGGCGGTCATTACATGTAGGACAATTTTGTACATTGGATTCCGCATTTCCAGCTGTTCTCCGCTGTTGGTTTCGATTATTTCCCTGGCGATTTCTAGAAAAATTGTCTTTTCTCTTGTTTTACTGGGATCCTTGATTATTGCCCTGGCTTGGTTTAGCATACTGATTAGGCTTGCTCGATTAACCAACTTGTGTAGACTTAGCCAAAGCCCTCTCCTTCTTCTTGGCCTCCCAATGCTTTTCTCTTTCCTCTTTCTGTCGAGCTACGTGAAACTCAGCTCTGATGGCCCGACTAACACAATCTGCTACAGAAGTAGGCGGTACCTGACCAGTATCTACCAATGCAGCAATTTCTGGCCTGAACATCCCGATCATTTTCTGTATTTTCTCCCTCTCAGTAGGGACTACATAAGGGCACAAACGGGATAACTGATCGAACTTTTGGCAAACTTTGCTTACCGACATATTTCCTTGCGTCAATTCTGAGAACTCTTTCTGTTGTTGTCTCAGAGATGCAGGGTCATAATATTTCTGGTTAAATTCTTCCAGAAATTCTGCCCAACTCATGGTAGACATGTTTATTCTCATTCGCACAGTGTCCTACCAAAAACGAGCATCTTTTCTCAACTCCATGGGTAACCCTCTCCAGAAAAGCTCACAGCAGTTTGCTTCAGTGAGGTTGGGTAATGGACATCTCCTCCTAATGGTCTCCTCAAATCGTGCTGCGTAAGACATAACTGTCTCACCAGACAACATGACCATCCTTTCAGTCTGGAGAATATAATCCCTAACCTCATCGAATCCAGGGTACACAGGTGTATCTACCTCTTGTCTCTCTGGAGGTGCTAGAGCAGGTGCCGGATCCCTAGGCGGAAACTGATCAGCCAATCGCTAACAGAACTCAGCCCAACTGAATCCTAATAAAATCTCCTGGTCACAATACTCCCAAAATACTCGAGCGTCTCCCTGAAACATACTAATGGCCAACTGAATCCACATATCTCGATCAATGTCGCATATCACCATAATCCTCTCTATGGCATGAAGCCAGTCCTTCGCCTCTATCGATTGTCGTCTACCATCAAACATCGGGGGACTGCTAGCTCAAAATGCCTATACTACCCGAGCCAAAACTCTCACCCCAATATGTTGGCGTCCACCAACAACTGAAATGTCCACTACTACAGGTGGATGAAGTATTGGTCGAGGCTGTACTACATCTACTGGTGCTGGTGCTGGTGCTGGTACTGGTACTGGTACTAGAGGTCTCTCTGGCACCGAGGGTCTAATTACCGGTCGTTGGGAAATAGACGGCCTCACAATAGGCCTCGTCCATACCCGTAATACCCCTCTCGGTCGTGGTATCGGTGGTCTCACATAAGGAGGTCTGGTCATCTTGCTACCTATAAGATAATTATTTTCACATAAGAAAATAATTAACTAACTTAAGCAAACTACTTACTTCGACAGCGGTGCAGGATGCGCGAAGTGTCAAATCAGGATATGGTCACACTGCTCTGATATACCAACTGTGACAGCAGTTGGTAATCCAAACTAAACCAACCGTAATTCCGCTCTGATACCAACTGTAGCAGCAGTTGGTATTCTAAACTATACCAACCGTAAACCCGCTCTGATACCAACTGTGGCAGCAGTTGGTATTCTAAACTAAACCAATCGCAAACCTTGCTCTGATACCAACTGTGGCGGCCCGCCCCTCGTAGAGATCATACAATACTATTACGGTTAAGCTTTATCTCTAACTGCAATAGATTGTACTCTCATAGGTCGCCGGCTAATCTCTCTCTCTTTAAATCATGACGTTTTTTTTTTTTTGGAAAATTTTTTTTTTTCCTTAAACATCATGTAAAAACATTTCCCACTATTTACTTTGTTGGCAAGTACAAAGTAATTTACATAATACAGTACTTTCGTAAAATATATAACTACAAAAGAACTGTTTTCTTTTTTTTTTTCCTTTTCTTTTATCGCTCAGCGGAAAGACTCTGGCAGGACCATATCCCTTGCCTACTTATCCCATTTGACACGCGCTATCCCGTATGCCATCCAGTCAAACAAGCTACTGAGCTGGTCGCTTACCTGCAACATTAGCAAAAATGGTAAGCTATGGGCTCAGTAAGTTCAAACATGCAAGAAATAAAATTTCTATGAATAGTACTGTTCATCGTGAATAGTATCGTTGACAACTATTCATACGTAAATAGTAACTTTGATCACTATTCATTGTGAATAGTAAGTTTGACCACAACACAGTATATCAACAGTACATCTACCGCGATGTTAGTACTCTCACGAAACTGTCTTATGCTCAATTATGGCATAGTTCCAGTTTAGGTAATTATCTTTGCTTATGTTCTGGTTTTGAGCTCAGGTTGGCAGTACCATTTAAGTGCGCATGACTGGGAGCGGTACATTAGTGCTGACCTCCACAGCCTTAATCTCATAGCCCCGAAGGCAAAATTGTACATGACTGGGAGCGGTACATCAGTGCTGACCTCCACAGCCTTAATCACATCATAGCCCCGAAGGCAAAATTTGCCTCCCTGTATGGAAGGCTGGTATGCCAAAAAGTGGTTTCATTACCGACTTTTTAAGTTCTAACCCAGTGACTTCATATTGTCCCGTGGTTAGGAATGGTTCACATTTTAATTTTAGGTGAGTGGGTTTCATTAACCTCGCTCTAGTGCCCGAAGCACAATTAACAATGTGTTCATTCTCAATAGTGCCCGTAGCACATTACGTCACTCTCTCTACTCTATAATAGTGCCCGTAGCACGTATGTACCTAACTTATAGTTAGTACATCAACGTTAGCAACAATAATGCTACATGTTGCAGACAGGTAAATATCTGACTTACCTTATCAGTCTCTTCCCTTTTTCTCTCTTGGATCTTTGATCGCCCTCCTTATAGGTCGATTTTTGGATCCTACAGACAAAATCTTGTCTGTTAATTTCATTTCCATTTATAGCTTTTATTTTTCATTTAAAAAGCTTAAATAAAACCTATTTATAACTTTTTAGGCTTTATTTATCATTTTTCCCATTTTTCTCAACTTTTACAAAATTACAATTTTACCCCTATATTTTGGTAAAATTACAATTATGCCCCTGACGAAATTTTCTCGATCCAGACTGCATTTTTGGCTCTCAGGAACTTTTCTGACTCTTTTCTAATCATTACCGGGTTCATTTCTATTTTATTTCCATTTTTCACTTTCCCGACCCTCAGGAAGCACTATTCCGACCCTTACGTCGGTTTAGTGATTTTCTATAGTTTCAGAGCCTCAAATGGACGTTTCACTAGTATTTAAAACGTTCATCTAAACATTCTCAATCTAGGTCTCCGAGGCTCGGATTTTCTGTTCCCGACTCGGACCTTTATTTCGTTTCCAAAAACGCCCCCCCTCGGGGTCCGTTTTTTTCAGTTTCACCCGCGTTTTACATTTTTAAGGGGACGGGTTACTATTCATACACCACCCCTTAGGTTCCCCTTATTCAATTTTCCGTTAGGGACTCGGGTTCCCGACCCGACCCTAAACTTTTATTTTTAATTTCCATTTTACCCCAAATGCCGTTTTCGAAATTTCGGCAGCATTTCGGCATAATTTTAAGGCTACTGGCGTTAGGTACGCCTCGAACCATATGTACCTGCCATGTACTATACCACAAGCCTATTTTATGTAAAAGTTTTCCAAACTTTTACATAAAAGCTCACAAAATTCAATTCTCATTTTGAACCACATTACACAATTTTTTTTCAATTTTGCCCTTAGTTTTGGTCTCGGTTTTTACACTCAAAACCTAACCAAAATTTCTCAATTTTTCAACCAAATTTTAGGCTATTCCAATGTCATTTTGTAACACATTTTCAAGCCAATTTCATTGCATTTTTAAACACAATTCCTAGGGTTTTTAACCTTTACAACCCACGGCCAAATTAAGAGAAACATACACCAATTTTTTTTTGTTTCATGCTTTCAATCACAAATCCATCATTTCCATAATAAATTGCATGATCCAAATCATCCAAACATCAAATAAATCATGCCAACATTTTTTTTAAAACCCTAATTAACCCACAGCCTTTTAGGGTTATTTCACACCAAATTTTTTCAAGCTTTCCATCATACAAATCATGCTTTACATTAGACCAAATTATGATTTAAAGCATGTTAACACTTAAACCACAACAATTTCTCATTGAATACTCTTGGTAACCCACGGTTTTACCCTTGGAAAACCAACCAAAATTTGGTTTTTCTTTAAACCAAAATTTGGTTTTTCTTTAAACCAAATGCATGGTTTTTCTCCTAATTACACCCTTAACAAAACCCAAGCACCAAATCAATCAAAACAACCAAAAATTTTTCCATCCTTTGCACTATTCATTACACACATTTCTTGAAGAAAAATCAAGAAAAGTTTCAAATCAAGGAGAGTTACCTTGTTCACTTGCTTCCTTTGTCTTCAAGGAAGGGTTTGACACCAATTTTGTGAAGAAAGCTTGAAGAATTCACTTGGTTTCTCTTGGGTTGCTCACGTACTCACCATGAAACACTTAGAAAAAATTTTTGTTCTTTGTTTCCACATGAATAGCTTCGGTCCCTTTTGTTCCCAATTTTGCCGACTTAATCCACAAAGATAGCCAATTAATTTGGCTTTCAACCAATCAAAAATCACCACCTTTCAAGCCTAATTCTTTCCAAAATTTTCAAAAATTAAAATGGTGGAATTTTGGCCAAATCTTGGCCTTTAGATCAAAAAGCAACTTAATCTTGGCCATTAATGCTACCAACCACCATTTTCTTTCCATTTATCAAATGGATTTATGATGTCATAAATGCAAAGTAAATTTTGACTTTGACTTTTACTATTCACATTAATTCGACTACTTTTTGACCGATACCGGTTCGAGCCGAAATTTTCCTGAAATCGTCCCGGTGGGTTCCTGAGGTCTCCTGTGCAATCGGATCAATTTAAACTGCTTCCATTTGATCAAAACCAATCCCGAAAGTTTTTCATCTTTTATTGCCCCGGTTAGGGTTTTCAATGCCGTTTTTGGCACAGTTCCGCCCGTTTTAACTCAGTGAATTTTTCCAACACTGAATTCTTACTCGTCAGTATTGTTAGAATATTTTAATATATTCTGAACAATATAAATACATTTATTTCACTGTTTAAATAGTACAAATTGTTATATACATACATTTGTACATTTTCTTCCGAGAATGCCTGAATTTCCCGGTTGTCACATTAATGGCCACCTTTTGGGCTATGTGTGTAGCTGATTACAGCTGCTTTTGCAGCTAAGGGGCGTGAAATTTTAAGGCCAAAATTCATCTGTGTTGGCTTTACAATGTAGTTTAATTTTATATTGCAGTGTTCGGTCCTTTCTCGGCGATGTTCCAATTTTCACCTGAAAATTAGATTTTTGAATCCGATTTTTGTACTATAAATTCTTGGTTGTTTTATACTGTCTAATTTACTGTTCACGTCCTACACTGTGGTTGTGTCTACACTGTGTTGTCCTTTCACATGCAAACCGAGGCGTTCTCGGGTGAAATTTCAGACAGTCTCTCTTGACTAATTTGGATGCACTGATTCAATTTTTAACAGTTTTACGTCCATCGGAGGTCGTCTGGACCAATTTTCAGGACCTGTGTGACCCCACCTTGAAAAACGTGTCAGGTGCCTGATTGACTAATTTGAACGTTCTGAGTCCAAATATATCAGTTTCGGAGCGAGTAAAGGTTGTTTTGACCCTCATCCAGATACTGTGTATCTCTCAAACTAAAATTCCTGTTTTATGCTCAATCAACCGAATTGAGTCTACTAACCGTTCATATATCAGTTTTAGGTCAATTTAAGGCCGTCCTGGCCAATAACTTGACACTGCGATTCTCACTATTTACTATTCACTATCTTTGACTTAACTGACCAGTCTGAGTGCTCTGACTCTGATTTTGTCAGTCTCTTGGTGAGAGGAGGTCATCCAGATCGTTTTATCCATACTGTACCCTTGCTAGGGTTTTCTCTCGCTATCGTGCTCAGATGTTCGGTCCGAGCGTTCTGGTGATCTGTTCACCAGTCTTATGTCAAGAAATGGTCATCCGGACCAGTTTCCTGACACTGCGTGTCTCACACATACATGCACATAATAGAGTAGACCGGGTTCACTATCGATCACCCCTTTCATTGCATGAATAGTATTTAAACCATACTGTATCTGTTTAATCTATTCAACGGGAAGATATACTGTATTTTTTCCAACTTAATTACTCATTACATAGTAATTAGGTTTTATGCATTTTGAAGGTCTGTGTAACGGCCGTGTTCTTGACCGTGTCTTTGTACACGGCCATGTTTAGTTACACGGCTTCTCACGTGTTCACAACCCGAGTGGTACACGGCCTCTTACACGGCCATGTACCTGACTGTGTTCTACTACACGTCCATGTATACTTACACTGCTACATACACGTACACAATCCGATTGGTACACGACCACTTACACGGCCGTATACAGGACCGTGTACTTTAAAAATTACACTAACATGCATCAAATCATCCCTTAATTTCTCATTAAATGAAAATCAAGTTACAGGAATGGGGCGGTCCTTACACCTCCCACTCAGGAGGAGGTCCCTCATGTTATGTTATACTATGTGTGTTCATGTTATGTAGACTGTAGAGGATTGACCGGTGGATCGCTCTCTAGAGTCCCTCTCAGTCATGCACGTACCACGGTATGACCAAATCATGGGTCCAAAACCAGAACATAATGCAAGATAATGACCAAAAACTTAAAACTTTGCCCATAACTGAGCATAATTGAGTCTAACAAGTACTAACAGTATATTTAATAGTTCATGTTAGGGTCTATGGTTTACGATACCTATTTTTATGTTTGAACTTTCTGAGCTTGTCACCGATAAGTTTATTCATGTAATAGGTAAACAACCTGTACGATAGTAGGTTTTGGATGGACGAGGGATGGGATCTGCATCTGCCATAGGGACTGGGCGAGGGAATGGTCTTGCTACCCGCTTTCTGCTGAGCTAGTTTAAAAGGTTTTGTAAATAATGTATTATGATGTAAATTATGTACGACAATGTAAAATGAATATTTTAGTATATGTTTTATGATGTTCAATTTCAAGTCCCGTTTTAAAAAAAAATCTCACTATTTTCACGAAAAAATGGAATTTCAAAATAAGTTATAAAACAAGGAATGCAAGCTAAAAGCAAGTTCCCGGCGACCCAATGAGGTGACAACCTATCATAGTTGGCTATAAAGCTCGACTGTAGTACTGTTAGCCTCTACGTAGGGCTGGCCGCCACTAAGTATGTATCGGATCCCTCTCACAGTCTAGATTATGAACCAATTCAAGTCCGGAAAGATCTATCCTATGAGGAGCAACCCATGCAAATACTTGCTCGAGAGGAAAAAATGCTAAGGAATAGGAGTATCCCACGAGTCAAAGTTTTATGGAGGAATCATAGCATAGAAAAGGCTACGTGGGAAAGAGAAGAAGAAATGAATGCTAAGTACCCCTACTTGTTTTGATTTTCGAGGATGAAAATTTTTATAAGGAGGGGTGAATGTAATGACCGAGAAATTTCATTATTCTCAGAAAACATGTATATTGTACATATTTGATAATTTTAGTGTTTAAAATGTGAAATGCATGATTTAATATTATTTAGAATGCAATAAAATATTCTAATAATGTTAAAGGAAAAGAATACGGTGACGAAAAATTTTACTGAGCCGAAATAGGAAGAACGGTGCCAATTCAATATCAAAAAACTTTGAAGATGACCTATGGTAAACCAAGGGTAGGAAAAAGATGAAATACTTACGGAATGAAATTTTGGCCAAATGGAAGTAATTTAAGGTAAATCGATCACACAAACAACCTCAAAAACCCGCCTACCCGATTTCGATAAAATTTAGTTCGGTTTGACTTTTGGTTAAATTTGGACTGATAAACTAAGGAATGATGACATCATGGTGTTGTTATAAATGAATAAGTAAAATGGAGTGGAAAGTATTAGAAAGATCCAAGGGTTTAGGTTTAAAGTAATCTTGAATCAATGGCCAAGATGGTGCGAAAATTACACGTGAAATTTTGAAGAAATTTTGGGAAATTAGGGGTGATTTGAAGTCAGTTTGTAGCATAAAAATCAGAAAAAAAAAATTTGTAAATTGAAAACCAACCCCTAAAAAGTTTCTAAATACCCCCTAAAGTATTGCATATTTGTCCAAAAGAATTGCAAGATGGTCCTCCCTCTTTGGCTGCCATGATATACACAGTTTAAGGTTGCAAAAAACAGTGGAAAACAGCAGAAAATTTTCAGTCCCAGCTACCCCTTACTGCTGTGCTTCCTCCTCCCCCTTAAGCCAAGTTTTCTTCAAGCTTTCTCACCCAAATTCCTTCCTAAGCTCAAGTGTATCTTTGTTGAAAGGTAAGACTTCATTTCTCACATTTTTTCTTGAATTTTTGGTGAAAAATCCGTGGATAGCATTGGAGAATTGGATTGAGAACTTTAAGTTGATATTTGGTTAGTTTATGTTCTAGAAGGCTAGGTTGACATATGTTTAAGTTAGAGAATGGAATAGAAGCTTAAAAATAGATTTTTTGATGCCTTTGTTTCAATGAAAACCATGGGGTTTGATGTGGAGGAATGAATGAAATTTTAAGCATGATTTTGATGGTTTAATAATTTAAAAGATAGTATTTGGCATGTTATGTGATTAGGAAAAATTTTGAAGCTTGAAACTTCAATTTTTCATGCATTAGTTCATGAAAACCGTGGGCTATGGAAGTGTGAGGAAATTTGATTTTTGTGAAGAAAATGTATATGTGAAATGAAGATAAAAACCGAGGGTGAGAATAGACAAAAATGAACCAAAATGTTGTTAGAAATGATTAGGTTTTCATGGAGATTTTTACATAAAAAGTTTGTGTTTTTACGTAAAAATTAGGCCTCTGGTTTAGTACGTGGTAGGTTAGATGGTTTCTACGCGTTACCTAAACATCGGGAACCAAAAATTTAAGCTGAAATGCTATCAAAAATTTTAGAACGGCACGAAGAGTATTTTAGGAAACAAGGGGTAAAATGTGGTTGAGGTTTAAAAACCCGAGCCCCCTTAGTGACCTAGATCGGGAAAAGGATGACGGACATTTTAAGGATTAGTGAAACGTCCATTCAGAGCCCTGAAACATAAGAAAAAGAGGATAAACGACCTAAGGTCATAATAGTGCCTCCTGAGGGTCGGTGAAAAATAAATAGTAAAGTTGCAGCGATTAGTACTGCGAAAACCTAATAAGGCCTCAAAAAAATTATTTTATGATTTTTGAGCTTAGAAAATCCCGTCAGAACATTAAAATGAAAATGTTACAGCCCAAAGACCCGTCAAGGGCAAAATGGTCATTTTGATCAAAAAAATTTCAGAAATGTTAGAAAAGAACTGTTAGGACCTTAAAATAGTTTAATTAAAATTTTAGAGGCCAAAATTAAGTTTTAAGTCAAAGAAAAGTAGATTTACAAAGAGGAATCATGCTAAGGATGAAATGGTTATTTTGTCAAAAATTGGGGATGAAATGGTCATTTTTGCCAAAAAATAGAAAAAGGGCCGATAAGGCTTGAAATAGAATCCTAAGGCCTTAATTAAGATTTTAAAAGCCAGAATCAAGTTTAAGTCGAAGAAAAGTAAGAAAATCCCATTAGGGACAAATTGGTCATTTTGGCCAAAAATTTAGGAAATGACCAAATGAACCGTTAGGACTTTAAATGTGATTCAAAGGCTGTAATTAGGATTTTAATGACCAAAAGCAAGGTTTAAGTGGAAAAATCCCATGAAGGACCAAAATGGTAATTTTTTCAAAAGTTCGGGACATAATGGTCATTTTTCCAAAAGTTAGCGGAAAACCTAAAAATGGGACATTGGACCCCTAAGTTCGTTATTAGGAAATAAAACGTAGAATTTTTATGTTTTACTAAGTTTTAAGTATGAAATAAGCAATGAAATTAATTGTCAATTATTTCGATGATAGGAAACCTGACTAGTGATGGGAAAGGAACCTTAAAGGACCTGAGGAAGCTCACGCTAGCACAAGTGCTATAAGTACAGACATTTATCTGTCTACCCACGAACTGACTATTGTATGTCTATTAAATGATAAGATGCAATGATATGAATGTTATGAAAGTTACGTTATGAGAGAAATGTTTCATGAAATGACAAAGAGAAGTTTCTGGCTTGCACGTTATGGAAATTGTGCAATTGTGACATGACGTTTTAGCATGTTCACAGAGTTAGAAAGAATGATAAGTTAAAGTAAGGAAAGATAAGAATAAGCAAAATAATAAGATTGAAGCTTTAAGCGTTGGCGTACAGGCCTCCAAAGGTAAGATTTCATATTTATGGCTTTTAATCTGATGGGTTGCTACCCCAAAGGTGCGGAAGTTTAATGTTCAAGTTTGGTCGTGAGGTAGGTTGGTAGGTCGCTCCCCCTCCCCTCATTGGTCTATGCGCATTAAGGTATGACCATCAATGGAGCCTGCAAGTGAAACTAAAGTAAAGTAAGAAAAGAAAAGTATAATATGATATGAAAGAAAGAAAGAACAATGGAAATGAAAGAACGAAAGAACAATGGAAATGAAAGAACGAAAGATAAGCAAGTATAATGTGACTAACATAAGTATATATGTATATGTAATGCTATGTATGTATGTTTGTGCTTATTAAGCTTTAGCTCACTAGTCTGTTCATGATATAGGAAAGAAGGGTAAGCAGCCGACATAATGAAAGAAGTAACTGATGAGCTGGCAGACAGATTCCCGTAGTGTCATGGATTGGGAAATGGATTTCACTGTGCCTTCCAACTGCAAAGGAAAAGAAAATGTATATGTTATGTAAAGTAATAACACAAGCATGAATGTATATTGTGTTTAAAAAGTAATTCAAAGAAACAAGAACACATGTATTTTATGTATGTTTTCAAAAGCTCATATTTTACCTAAGTTATTAAAAAAAATTCAGTAGTTTTCAAACACAAATCTTAAACTATAAATGATATGGATTTTAAACTACAAAGCAAAACTATGGCACATAAGAAGTAAGTTAAAGTAAAGTAAAGCAGTTGTCGGCCTGAGCGAGTCGTGTCGCCAACAGTACCGATGCAAATGAGACACTTGTTGCTAGGGCGTCCATGACAGTTTGATAGGCATATGAACCATGATGGCTTTATGAAAAAATACTCCTTTGTACTTAATCAGTGACCAATCACTCTTGTATCATTGACACCATAACAAGTATATAAGGATCAAGTGAGATTACAAAAGGAAGTAAACAAAAAAGAGAGAGTGATAAAAAAAAAAAAAAAAGAGAAACAGGAACAGAAATCAAGTGAAGATTTAAGTAAAAAAAAAAAAAGGAGAGGTCGAGAATATTGAGAGAGTGAAAAAGAGGGTAGATTCAACTAATGAGAGAAAAATAGAGAGAAAAACAAATTTCTATGCAAAAGCACATGAAATAAAAAGAGTGAAGTTTTAAATCAACCAATGATTGTACTTTTGTACAAAGAAGTATTTTTAAACACTAATAAGATTAACCCTGTTTTGTCTAGTTCTATATTTTCTCTTTTGCAGGACAATGAAAATGTCTTTCCTAAGGAAGTACCACATGGATTACCTCTCATCCGAGGGATTTAACATCAACTTGATTTTGTACTTGGTGCAAATTTCCAAACCGACCAACCTATAAGAGCAACCCCGAGGAGACAAAGAAGCTTTAACGATAGGTAAGAGAATTGATGGAGAAAGGGTACGTGAGGGAGAGCATAAGTCCGTGTCTATTCCAATTTTACTTTTACCTAAGAAGAATGGGACTTGGAGAATGTGTGTTTGTTGTTTGCCGAGCTATCATTAACATTACGGTAAAGTACTGAAATCCTATCCTTCGCTTAGATGACATATAAGATGAGCTGCATGGAGCTTGTGTGTTTTCAAAAATTGATTTGAAGAGTGGATATCATCAAATTCATATGAAAGAAGGTGATGAATGTAAAACTACCTTTAAGACAAAATACAGTTTGTATGAGTGGTTAGTAATGCCTTTTGGTTTAATTAATGTACTAAGCACATTTATGCAATTAATGAACAATGTATTGCATGCATTTATTAGCAGATTTGTTATAGTTTATTTTGATGATATTCTCATTTATAGCAAGAAATCATAATGTGCATTTAAAATCAGTTTTGGAAGAGCTTAGAAGAGAGAAGTTATGCTAACTTAAAGAAATGCACCTTTTGCACTAATAAGCTTGTGTTTTTTAGTTTATTGTGAGCACACAAGGAATTTAAGTTGATGAGGAGAAGATACATCCAATTCAAGATTGGCAGAGTCCACATGGTAACGTATGGAGTTTTCGTGGACTCACTAGTTTCTATAGGCAGTTTGTGAAAGACTTTAGTACTTTGGCTACACCACTCATTGAGGTAATAAAGAAAAAAGTTGGATTCAAGTGGGGTGAAGAGTAAGAGAAGGCATTTCAGATCCTTAAGCAAAGATTGACAAATCTTGTTAAAAGGATTCAAACAAGATTTTTCTTTCTCCCTTATCCACAAAAAATCCGAACTCTTCCTAGGGAGAATCCACAAATCAAATTCAGCCATTAAAGGGATTTGTGATTCAAAATTTGATTCAAATTTCAAACTCCACATATCTTTGAAATTTATCTACATGGATAATTTTTCACAACTCCAATTCAAATTCAAATAAAATCATGACAACTTTATTTAAAATTCAAATAATTGTGTAATCTCTTATCTAAAACAAAATTCAAATTCAAATTACGAAAAAATCTTGTCTTCCACCCTTATCCATAATGGACGCCACCTATTATTGTGCAAAGACAAGATTTTGTTCAATTCAAATTCGATTAGGATAATCTTTTAAATTTCAAATATTTATTTTAAAACAAGATTTTCAAAATTCAAATTAATCTTGTGGCAGCCCGTACATGATGGAGGCTAACAGTACTATCAAGTCGAGCTTTAGAGCCAACTATGATAGACTGTCACCTCATTGGGTCACCGGCAACTTACTTGTAACTTGCTTTTGCTATTTATCATTCATATTTTAAACTTTGATTTTATCGTGAAAATTAGGGATTTTTTTTTAAACTGATCTTCAAAACTGAACATGGTAAAACATATACTATTATAAACTTTTTACATCATGGTACTTAATTTACATCATAATAAATTGTTTCAAAACTCCTTCCTGAATTGCTCAACGGAAATCGTTAGTAGGACCATTTCCCTTGCCCAGCCCTAGTGACAGATGTAGATCCCACTCCTCGTCTATCCATAACTACTGATATACAGGTTTCTTACCTGTAACATAAATAAACTTGTGAGCGACAGACTCAATAAGTTCAAACATAAAAACAGATAATGTAGACCATAAATCATCTCTTAAACTTAAACATACTGTTAGCAGATGTCAAACTTAATTATGCTCAATTATGGCAAAGTTTAAGTCTTAGGTCTTTATCTTGCATTAGGTTCTGGTTTTGGACCCCATGATTGGTTGTACCGTAGTACGCGTATGACTGAGGGGGACTTTGGAAAGCGATCCACTGGCCAATCCTCTACAGTCTACTTGACCTGATATAACATATATAATGTGAGGAACCTCCACCTATGTAGGAGGCCGGTATGTCAAAGTGGTTTCATTACCAACTTTCATGTGGTTCCTAACCGGTGGCACTGGGTCTGGAACCCTTTACATTTCATTATTTGTTTATATGTATTTTATTTTACATGCTAACGTGCATATAGCACCTTGATACATACTTTACATATCATATATAACATATAAACATATTTCGTAAATTTATGTTGCAGACAAATAAATGTCTGAACTTATAGATATCTTGCTAGCATTTCCTTGCTTGGGTCAACTGGCGTTCTTTCCTCGCCTTTTAGTTGGGTCCCTATAACCGAAATAAATTACGGTTATTTTTACTATTCATTTTATATTTAAAAAATATTATAAAAATATAAAATTTATGATTCTAAGTCCCTAACAATACGTTTAGGGGTTAAATATTTTGTTTTTGTATTTATTACACGGCCTAATACACAGCCGTGTTCATGACTGTGTACCTCTTGGGTTGGTGAATATTTTATTACATGCCCGTGTTGCCTAAGTACACACCCGTATACTATTTAAAAACTTGAATATGATAATTAAAACCCTAATTAAGGCCTTAGGATACCATTCTGGGCCTTAATATTCTTTTTCCTAACTTTTTGACAAAATGACTATTTCAACCCTAGTGGGGTTTTTCTCTGTTTTTCCTACTTACAGCTCTATTTTGGCCTTTAGAAATTTAATTAAATCATTCTAAGGTCCTAATGATTTTTTTCTAGCATTTTGGAAATTTTTGGTCAAAATGGCTATTTTACCCCTGACGAGACTTTAGACAGTAAAATTTTCATTTTAACGTTCTAACGGGGTTTTCTAATCCCAAAAATCATAAAATAATGTTTCTTAGACCTTACCGACCTTTTTTGGCATTTCTTACCGAAATGTTCGGGTTGCTATTCACCCGACCCTTGGGTAGTACTATTCCAACTCTCAGGGTCGTTTCTTGTTTTCTAACCTTTCGGGACCTCAAATGGACATTTCACTACTTCTGAAATCGTCCATTCTCCTTCCTCGAGCCTCGGTCGTCGAGGGGGTCAGGTTTTCAAAACCCAACTCTATTTTATCCCTCGTTTCCTAAAATACCCCTCGAGGCACTGCAAAATTTTTGGCAGCGTCTCCGCTTAATTTTTTGGTTTCCGGCGTTTAGGTAACGCCTTTAAACTATAGTACCTATCAGCTACTAAACCAAAGGCCTAATTTTTATGTAAAATTACTAACTTTTTACATAAAAATACATTTATAACCTTAGTTGTTTTTAACGACGTTTTGGTTCGTTTTTACCTATTTCCACCCTTGGTTTTTATCTACATTGCACATCCACATTTCCTCACGTTTTTACCTAGCCACAGTTTTAGTGAGAATTCAAGCACTAAGATTTAATTTTTCTTGCTCCTAATTTTCTCCTTATTTCATTAACGTACCAATACAAATTTAGGATTTAACAAACTACCATAAACATAGAAAATTTTTCATTTAAACCCTTTCCTTATCTCACGGATTTTCCTTGGAAAATCATGCACAAAATTTTGTTTTTCTGATTTCATTTCTTTTCTTGATTCCCATACATGTTAACATCACATTTTCAATCAAAAACTCTTAACATAAGGGTTCACATTTAACATCATGCCCCACGGATTTTCATAAGGAAATAAGCACAAAAGTTTGTGTTTTTCCAATTCTATTGCTTTCTTTATTTCACTTACATAACTCCATATCTTTTCAACACAAAATCCACCAAAACAAAACTAAAATTTTCAACTTCTTGATACACGGTTTTCATTAAGAAACCATGCACACACTTTGTGTTTTTCACACTCTATTTAATGCCTTGCTTTCATTATATTACCACATGATTTTTAACACCAAAAATGTGACGCCCCGCGCCCTAGGCGGCCCGGACCATCACTGTAAAACTACTGTTTCTTTACTTTTACTTATACTTTCTTGTAATTGAATATTGCTTACTTAAAATATCTTTAATAGGTTAGCTTAATTTTAGAAGAAATTTTTTTTTTAGCACGCGTATTTACTATTCATGTACATGTACTATTAAAAGCAGAATTTGAAACATAATAATAATCTTGCAAACATACTTATACTGTTCATTTTGTGGAATAGTATTTTTGAATAGTATCAATCAACTGCTATTCGAAAATACTATTCAACTATTACTACTCAAAAATATTGTGTAAGCATTACTATTCAGAAATACCATTTAACGATTACTATTTAAAAGTACCATCTACTGGTACTGTACTATTACTGTTCAAAATACTGTTTACTTAAACTGTGCGGAAGTTAAACTCGTATGGTGTCCATAACCTCGCCTCACATCCACCTCCGCCGCCGTCATTGCCCATCGTGGCTTATGCCATAGGACGCTTACCTACAGCATGAACACACTCCGTGAGCTTTAAGCCCAGTAAGTACAACATGTTAACCGCAAAACATGTTTAAACATAATACATACTTAAAACGCATAAGCAAGCAAGATAGTCACATATAACACTTAGCATATACCATATCATCACATATCATGTCATAGCATACAAACTGTATATACCATATGCATACAGATTACTTCATGTAAAAGCATGTATCTTACTGTAGCTAAAAGCATAGCGAACTAATACGGATAGTGAACTATGCATGATCCGGTTATGTTCAGTTATGCTTTATCACTCTTTCCTTTCTCTTGTCTATTTAGGGCCCATGTGTCAGTACCGTGTGCACGCAGACCAACGGTAACGCCCGAGGTCAAATAATGCCGAAGAGCCATCAACTGATGCTCAACTTTTGGCCTTAACTTTCTTTAACTGGAAACCCCTTCAACTGAAGGAGCCGGTACGGCACACCTATTTATTTCCATCTTGTTTAACTGTTCTAGCCATATGCTTCTCTAAGCTATCCCCAATACTATACGGTAGGGATCTATGGCTTCTAACTTGTTCTTTCATCAATCTACTCGATTGTGAAACTATATGCTCTTATGTATGCTGTGCAACATCGTGTGCATGTAAGGCATACTTAACATACTGTAAAACCATCATTTTAACATCATTTTATTCATGCTGTAGGCGGAGTTATACTTACCTAATTGCAAGCACTTGTATTCGCACCTTTAGAAATTTGCAGGTTACTACCTGTCATCAATAACGTCTCTCGTTAATACCTTCTCTAAGTCACCAATACTGTTAGTGACTAAAGTAGATAATTACTTGATACCGATTGCCGTCGGCACTACTTACTCTCTATCTCAAGAGTTAACTTATTCGTATATGGTTAATTAACTTATGGCCCCATAAATTAACTACCACGTCCTTAGGCTACTTTTGCCTATACTCGTCTTTCATGTGGTACCGGGGTCCCTCGGTACCCTATTGGCCTATCCGGGAATTTGGTGTTTAATTTCCGTCACGTTTGATTAACTGTCTTCTTGACAGTTAAATCAATATTCCTCACAATGTTGCTCTGAACACGGTGCTTGACTGATTTACTAATCAGTCAACTGACCGGTTACCTCACGTTTTGGCAACTAGGTAGCCTATCGGGCTACCTTGCATTATGGTGTCGTAGCCGACTAGGCTACCTCTACCATATCTTACTAAAAACGTCCCTTGTTCTTTGTGAAATTCCTTTGAAAACTTTGTTCAAATCTAGAAATTCTTACAAAAGGATTTTTCATTTTGAAAGGGGTATGGTGTCCCCACATTTTTTTTTGAAAGCAAAGTGTTTGAAATGGTTTGAAAGGGGTATGGTGTCCCCACATTTTTGAAAACGAGTCTCACCTCACCCCGTTGGAGGATGAGGGTGTTTTTGTTGAAATCATTTCTAAGTCATTTAAAGGGGACACATTGTAAATGTGCTAAAAAATGTGGTGTTGGACCACTTTTGAAAATAATTTGAAACTTGTTCGAAATGACTTTGTTTGAGAAATCGGCGTTCATGAAACTTTTTGTCCTCAACAAAATGAACAATTCTTGTGTTCATTTCGGAGCCTAATTCTAACTCTAACGGCTCCTAAATTCATCAAACCCGTGGCCTTTGTGCCCAGTTTTTATAAAAGTTCCAGTTTCACGCACTTTTGAAAACAGGTCTGTTTGGGCCAGAAACGGCCGAATTTTTGAAATCCACAAGAGTCAATTTCAAGGTTTCGTCGAGATCTAAAACTTTTGTGTTTTGACCAAATTCTAGTTCGGCCTCTAAAAGGGTCATTTTAATAAAAATCTGAGACTGTTCATTTGGTCCGGATTTGTTACTCCCAGTTTTGCACACCGAACCAAAACTAGCCGAAAAGCCTATCGTAGGTTCATTTTTTGCCAATGGCTATTTGATGTAAAAACGACCGTATCAAAATTTCCTTTAAACTTTATGTTTTACCAAATCCTAGATTCGGACCCTAAGTGGGTCTAACTGGCCAAAATCCGTGGCTGATCCTATGGACAGATTTTGTGTCCAGCCACCCTCTACACACTCATGCACACACATATCTCAAACCACCTGTAAACTAAAGTAAACACAACCACAACTACAAAAACTTTAAAAACTGAAAGCTAAGGGCTCAAATAACTTATTACAACCCATGTGCATAATCAAATACATATAAATCTCCTTTGATCAAAAACTTAAAAACAACTAACCACAAAAGATGGGGGTTTTTCAGTTTATACCTTAGAGTGCTTTGATCCAAGCACAACCGGGCCAAGGGTGGCTGTCAAGGCTCCATAGAAAACAAAGAGGGTTGAGGGATCATTTGTGGTAGAATTAGAATACAAGGAAAACAAAAATTTTCTCTTAATATCCAGCCAAGATGAAAAATTACAACATAGAAAAAATTTCGGTTTTAGGGTCTTACCGAAACTACCTTGGAAGAGTGCACCTCTAACAACTTGTGTGGCCAAGCTTTTGTGTGAAATTTATGTGATAATATGGGTGGTTTAGGGGCTGAAGAGGGGTTGGATTTTCTGAAGAGAAAGGGGAGAGAAAGCTGTATTTTTCTTGAGTGTTTTTGTGAGCAAATGGAAAAAGTGAAACCTAAGGGTGGTTGCACCTTTTTATAGGCAACTCAAAGCAACTTTGCTTAACTCTAAGCCCTCTTAATTAAGCCATAATTTAGCTCAATTGGGGGACAAAAATCTGTGCTGCAGCCCTTGAAATTTCGGAGCCATGATAGAGGGTGAAAGGGAGCAAGTTTGCATTAAATGGTCATGGTCCTCTTGTCCTTAAAACCCCATTTTTTTAATCTAAAAACTCCAACACATCCCTTGATTTAAGGGATCACTTTCAGCTGGTTTTGCAGCTGGTTTTGCAGCTGTTTTCCTAACTAAAGGGGGCATGGTTTGGTTGGAGTAAAAGTCCAACCGAATCGGTTCTGTGCAGTCTAGTTTTCTACTGCGTTTTTCAGCCCTTTCTCGGCAGTGTTCTAATTTTCATCCAAAAATTGGATTTTCTGAATCTGATTTTTGTACTGACGATTTCTAATTGTTTTATACTGCCTAAGAGCCCATTCTATACCAAATCACTATTCATTCTTATACTGCGGTAGTGTCTACACTGTGTTGTCCTTTCGCACGCAAACCAAGGCGTTCCTAGGCGAAATTTCAGACACAGTCTCTCTTGACTAATTCGGACGTTCTGATTTCAATTTTATCAGTCATATGTCCGTCTGAGGTCGTCTAGACCAGTTTTCAGGATCTGTGGGGTCCCACCTCAAAAAACGTGTCAGGTGTCCGTTTGACTAATTTGGGCGTCCTGAGTCTAGATATATCAGTTTTAAGTCAAACTAAGGCCGTCTTGGCCAGTAACTTGACATTGCATCTTGCACTATTCACTATTCATGGTTCACTGTTCTCTGTTCTAACTGACTAGTCCGAGTGTTCTGACTCCGATTTTGTCAGTCTCTGGGTGAGAAGAGGTCATCCAGACCATTTTCTCGATACTGTACCCTACTAGGGAGATTCTCATTATTGTGCTCAGACGTTTGGTTCGAGTATTTCAGTGATCTGCTCACCAGTCTTGTGTTAGGAAATGGTCATCCGGACTAGTTTCATGACACTGTGTATCTTATACACTTACACACATAACAGGGTAGACCGGGTTCTCTGTCGGTTACCCCTTTTCACTGTATGAATAGTAATAAACAGTACTGCACCTGTTTAGTCTATTCAACTGGAATTTATGTGTGGCGGCCCGCCCCTCGGAGAGATCGTACAATACTATTACAGTTGAGCTTTATCGCTAACTACGATAGATTGTACTCTCATGAGTCGCCGGCTTATCTCTCTCTCTTTTTAAATCATGTCGTTTTTGGGGGATTTTTTTTTCTTTAAACATCATGTAAAACCTTTCCCACTATTTACTTTGTTGGCAAGTACAAAGTAATATAAATAATACAGTACTTTTGTAAAATATATATAGAATTACAAAAGAACTGTTTTCCTTTTTTTTCCCTTCACTTTAACGCTCAGCGGGAAGACTCTGGCAATACCATATCCCTCGCCCAGTTATCCCATTTGACACGCGCCATCCCGTCCGCATCCAGTCAAACAAGCTACTGAGCTGGTCGCTTACCTGCAACATTAGCAAAAATGGTGAGCTACAGGCTCAGTAAGTTCAAACATGCAAGAAATAAAATTTCTATGAATAGTACTATTCATCATGAATAGTCTGTTGACCACTATTCATATGTGAATAGTAACTTTGACCACTATTCATACGTGAATAGTAAGGTTGACCACAACACTGTCTCACACTAGTACATCTACCGCGATGTTAGTGCTCTCACTAAACTGTCTTATGCTCAATTATGGCACAGTTTCAGTTTTAGGTCATTTTCTTTCATTATGTTCTGGTTTTGAGCTCAGGTTGGCAGTACCATTTAAGTGCGCATGACTGGGAGCGGTACATTAGTGCTGACCTCCACAGCTTTAATCTCATAGCCCCGAAGGCAAAATAGTACATGACTGGGAGCGGTACATCAGTGCTGACCTCCACAGCCTTATCTCATAGCCCCGAAGGCAAAAGTAGTACCTCTCTGTACGGAAGGCTGGTATGCCAGAAAGTGGTTTCATTACCGACTTTTTAACATTCTAACCCGGTGACTTCACATTGTCCCGTGGTTAGGAATGGTTCACATTTTAATTTTAGGTGAGTGAGTTTCATTAACCTCGCTCTAGTGCCCGAAGCATAAATAACCATGTGTCCCATTCTTATAGTGCCCGAAGCACATTACGTCTCTCTCTTTATTCTATCATAGTGCCCGTAGCACATATGTACCTAACTTATAGTTAGTACATTAAAGTTAGCACAATATTGCTATATGTTGCAGACAGGTAAATGTCTGAACTTACCTTATCAGACTGTTCCCTTTCTCTCTCTTGGATCTTGAATCGCCTTCCTTGTAGGCCGATTTTGGGATCCTACAGACAAAACCTTGTCTGTTAATTTCATTTCCATTTATAGCTTTTATTTTTCATTAAAAAGCTTAAATAAAACCTATTTATAACTTTTTAGGTTTTATTTATTATTTTCACCATTTTCCCCCAACTTTTGCAAAATTACGATTTTGCCCCAATATTTTGGCAAAATTACAGTTTTGCCCCTGACGGAATTTTATTGATCCAGACTGCATTTTTGCCTCTCAGGAACTTTTCTGACTCTTTTCTAATCATTACCGGGTTCGTTTCTATTTTATTTCCACTTTTTGCTTTCCCGGCCCTCGGGAAGCACTATTCCGACCCTTACGTCGGTTTAGCGAATTTCTATCATTTCGGAGCCTCAAATGGACGTTTCACTAGTATTTAAAACGTTCATCTAGACTTTCCCGACCTAGGTCTCCGAGGCTCGGGTTTTCCGTTCCCGACTCGGGCCTTTATTTTATTTCCAAAAACGCCCCCCCCCCTCGGGGTCGGTTTTTCAATTTCACTCACGTTTTTCATTTTCAAGGGGACGGGTTACTATTCACGACCCACCCCTTAAATTTTTTTTTTTTCTTATTCAATTTTTCCTTTAGGGACTCGGGTTTCCGTCCCGGCCCTAACTTTTATTTTAAATTCCTATTTTACCCCGAATGCCGTTTTTGAAATTTCGGCAGCATTTCGGCGTAATTTTAAGGCTTCTGGCGTTAGGTACGCCTCGAACCGTATGTACCTGCCACGTACTATACCACAACCCTATTTTATGTAAAATTTTTCCAAACTTTTACATAAAAACCCACAAAATTCCAATTCCACAGTATCACCCACATAACAAAATTTTTTCACAATTTTACCCTTAATTTGGTTTCGGTTTTCACAACCAAGCAGAACCAAATTTTGTCAAACTTTCACCACACTTTAGGCCATTCAAATGTCACGTTTTTAACACATTTTCAAGCCCATTTTCTTTGCATTTTCAATCAAATTTCCTAGGGTTTTTACCCTTGTATAACCCACGGCCATTTAATGAAACACATGCCAAACATTTTTGTTTCATTCTTTCCATTATAAATTCATCATTTGCATATTAAAATGCATAATTCCAATCAACCAAATACCACATAAAACCAAGCAAAATTTTCTTCCAAACCTTTAACAACCCCACGGCCATTTAATGGAATTCACACCAAGAGTTTTCTTTTAAGCTTTTCACCATGAATACAAGCTTTATTCTTCACCAATTTCAACTTAGAAAACATATTAGCAATTAACCACAAAGTTTTCTCATTGATTACCTAAGGTAACCCACGGATTTTCCCTTGAAAAACCAACAAAATTTCAGTTTTTCTTTACACAATTTGCATGGTTTTCTTCCTTATTTCATCCTTAACAAAACCCAATATCAATTCAATGGAAAACAACCAAAAATTTTCCATCTTTTTCTCACTATTCACCCACGGATTTTAAGAAGAAAAACCATGAAAAAATCAAGTGCAAGGAAAGTTACCTTGGTCTAATGCTTCCTTTGTCTTCAAGGAACACTTTGACACTCTATTTTGTGAAGAAAAGTTGAAGAAAATCTTGGTTTCCCTTGGGTGGCTCACGTAGACTCCATGGAAGAAAACACTTAGAAATTTTCTTTTGGTTTGGCATGAAAATGAACTTCGGCCACTTTATCAAAATGTTGCCGACTTAACCATGCAAGAAAGCCAATTAATTTGGCTCTAAACCAATGGAATTTTGACACCTTTCATGCCTAATTCTTTCTCCATTTTTCAAAAATTAAAAATGGTAATTTTTGGCCAAATCTTGGCCTTTAGATCAAAAGGTGATTAAATCCTAGCCATTAATGCCACCAACCACCTTAATTCTTTCATTTATTAATCTTGATTTATGATGTCATAAATGCAAAAGTGAAAGTTGACTTTGACTTTCATTATTCACATTAATTCGACTACTTTTTGACCGATGCCGGTTCGAGCCGAAATTTTCCTGAAATCGTCCCGGCATGTTCCTGAGGTCTCCTGTGCAGTCGGATCAATTTAATCTGCTTCTGTTTGATTAAAATCAATCCCGGAAGTTTACCGTCTTTTATTGGTTTGGTTAGGGTTTTTAATGCCGGTTTTGGCACCGTTTCACCCGTTTCAACTCAGTGAATTTTTCCAACACTGAATTCTTACTCGTCAGTATTGTTAGAACATTTTCACATATTCTAAATAATATAAATACATTTATTTCACTCTTTAAATAGTACAAATTGTTATATACATACAATTGTATATTTTTTCATCCGAGAACTGCCTGAATTTCCCGGTTGTCACATTATGCTACATTTATCAACTTAATTACTCATTTCATAGTAATTAGGTTTCACGCATTACGAGAGTCTTCAAATTGGCTCTCTGTTCAGTACACGGCCTTCTACAAGGGTTCTAACACGGGCGTGTATGGCTTGAGCACGGGCGTGTACTAGCTAGGCTTTCTCAACACGACCGTGTCTTGGACCATGCTCACTTACCCGAGTGGTACACGGCCACTTACACAGCCGTGTACCTGACCATATAAAACTACACGGCCATGTTAACTCACACGGCCTCTCTCATAAAACAATCCGATCAGTACACGGTTTCTTACACGACCATGTACCTGACCGTGTTCGATGTATTTGGACTAAAAACGCATCAAATTATTCCTTAGCTTCTCATTAAATAATTTACTGAGTTACAAGGATGGGGTGGTCCTTACAACCTACCCCCCTTACAAAATTTTCGTCCTCGAAAATTAGAATAAATCTGGGAAGTCTCTCTTCATGTCCTCTTCCCTTTCCCATGTAGCTTCTTCTATGTTGTGATTCCGCCACAGCACTTTCACAAGCGGGATCACTTTATTCCTGAGGACTTTGCTCTCCTTAGCTAAAATCTGCACTGGTCTTTCCTCATATGTCAGGTCAGCGTGTACTTCAACAGGCTCTTGACTCAGTATGTGGGAACTATCAGGCACGTATTTCTTCAGCATCGAGACGTGGAAAACATTATGCACGAATGCTAACTCGGGAGGGAGCGCTAACCTGTAGGCTACCTTCCCAATTCTTTCGAGGATCTCGAAGGGTCCTATATATCGAGGGCTGAGCTTCCCTTTCTTCCCAAAGCGCATCACCCCTTTCATGGGTGCTACCTTGAGGAAAACTGAATCTCCTTCCTGAAACTCGAGAAGTCTGCGTCGTTTATCAGCGTAACTCTTCTGACGACTATGAGCTATCTCCAGTCTCTCCCGTATAATCTTCACGTCTTCTGTTGTACTTTTGACGAAGTCCGTGCTAGTGAGCTGTTTCTCTCCAGTCTCATGCCAGTGGACCGGAGATCTACATTTCCTTCCATAGAGTGCCTCGTATGGTGCCATTTCGATCGAGGAATGGTAGCTGTTGTTGTACGAGAACTCTATTAGCGGCAGCTTTTGGTCCCAATTCCCCTTGAAGTCTAGGGCACACGCTCTCAACATATCTTCCAATGTTTGTATTGTCCTTTCTGACTGACCGTTGGTTTGAGGGTGGAAAGCTGTGCTGAACTTCAACTTAGTCCCCATTAAAGCTTGGACGCTCTGCCAAAACCTTGAAGTGAAGCGCCCATCACGATCTGAAATTATTGACTTAGGTACACCGTGCAGTCTTATTATCTGGGCCACGTACATTTCTGCTAGCCTCTCCACTGAGTAGCTCAACTTCATGGCTAAGAATCGAGCTGATTTCATCAGTCGGTCCACAATTACCCAAATGGCGTCGTTTCCACTGGATGTTCTAGGCAGTCCGACCACGAAGTCCATTGTAATTTGTTCCCATTTCCACTCAGGGAGCTTGATTTTCTGCAGTTCTCCTCCAGGTCATTGATGTTCTACTTTAATTTTTTGACATGTAAGGCACTTTGCGACAAATTCAGCGACATCACCCTTCATCTTAGGCCACCAAAAATGTCTTTCAAGTCTTTGTATAGCTTGTTTGCCCCTGGATGAACTGAGTATTGTGTGTCATGGGCTTCTGAAAGGATCCTTTTCCTGAGTTCTTCATCCTTCGGAACGCACACTCTACCTCTAAAATAGAGTATGCCCTCCTTAGAGACTTGGAATTCTGACTTCCGGTCCTCCATTGCCTCCTTCTTGTGCTTGTTCAGGGTTAAATCGAGGTCTTGGCCGGCCTTGATTTCTTCTAGGAGTGTTGATTGGAGGGTCATTTCAGACAACTTCCCTGTTAGAATCTCGATTTCGCCATTACATAGCTCCTTCTGTAGGGCTTTTGGCAAGGCATTGATAGCCATAAGCGATGAAGAGTACTTCCTACTGAGTGCATCGGCCACCTTGTTGGCTTTCCCGGGGTGATACAGGATCTCGCAGTCATAATCCTTCACCAATTCTAGCCATCTTCGCTGCCTCATGTTGAGCTCCTTCTGCGTGAAGATGTATTTGAGGCTTTGGTGGTCCGTATAAATCTCACACTTGACGCCATATAGATAATGCCTCCATATTTTCAGTACAAACACGACCGCTGTTAGCTCTAGGTCATGAGTCGGATAATTCCTCTCTTGGTTCTTAAGTTGTCGCGAGGCATAAGCGACTACTTTCCCATTCTGCATCAGTACGGCTCTTAGTCCGGTCTTAGATGCATCACTGTAGATTACAAAATTCCCCTGTCTAGCGTCTGGTATAGTCAGGATCGGAGCGCTCGTGAGTCTGTGTATTAGCTCCTGGAAGCTTTTCTCACATCTATCCGTCCACTCATACTTCTTCTCCTTCTTAGTGAGTGCTGTGAGTGGTGCGGCTAACTTCGAGAACCCTTCTACGAAACGTCTATAATAGCCTGCTAGGCCTAGGAAACTGTGAATCTCCGTTACATTCTTCGGAGTCGGCCATTCGCTGACTGCTTCAACTTTCACTGGGTCTACTGATACTCCATCCTTGGAGACCACGTGACCAAGAAAATGGACCTTTTCCAGCCAAAACTCGCACTTGGAGAATTTGGCGTATAGCTGGTGCTCCTTTAACTTGAGTAGAATAGCTTTCAGATGCTCCTCGTGTTCCTCCCTTGTCTTAGAATACACAAGTATGTCATCGATAAACACAATGACAAACTTGTCTAAGAACTCCTTGAACACTCTATTCATCAGATCCATGAAGGCTGCAGGGGCATTCGTTAGTCCGAATGACATAACAAGGAACTCGTAGTGTCCATATCGTGTACGAAAGGTTGTCTTGGGTATGTCTACACCTCTAATCCGTAGTTGGTTATACCCGGAACGTAGGTCGATTTTTGAGAACACTGCAGCGTCTCGGAGCTGGTCAAACAGATCGTCGATTCGTGGCAACGGATACTTGTTCTTTATAGTGACCTTGTTCAGCTCCCTGTAATCGATGCACATCCTTAATGTTCCATCCTTCTTCTTCACGAATAAAACTGGTGCTCCCCACGGTGAACAGCTCTGTCGAATGAAGCCCTTGTCCATTAGATCCTTCAACTGGGCCTGGAGTTCCTTTAACTCTGCCGGGGCCATTTTATATGGGGCCTTGGAGATGGGGGCTGATCCTGGTAACAGCTCGATCTCGAATGATATCTCCCTTTCTGGCGGAAGTCCTGGCAGATCCTCTGGGAATACTTCTATGAATTCTCTGACCATTGGGACATCTTCAGGCCTTATCTCCGCTTTATGGTTGCTGTCTACCATGTGTGCTAGGAAACTGACGCATCCACTAGATAGAAGTTTGTGAGCCCTTATAGCGGATATTATTATCTTCGGCTGCTTTAACGATAGCCCTTTGTAGATAAACTTCTTGTTCCCGTTCAGCTCCAAGGTAACCTCTCGTCTTCAACAGTCTATTATGGCACTGTACTTAGCGAGGAAGTCCATTCCCACGATTACGTCGTAGTCGCACATGTCGATGACGATTAGATCTATACTTAGCTCGTACCCACTGATAACTACTGGTACATGTCTTGCCCAATAGCAAGACAATAAAACTTCCCCGGAGGGAAGGCCAGTTCGGAAAGTTTGGTTCATCTTGTCTATGTTCTGACCTTGTTCTCTAGCAAACTTTGATGACATAAAGGAATGCGTAGCTCCAGAATCAAATAATACTAATGCAGTGGAGTTGGCAACAGAAAGCTGACCTGTCACCACGGTTGAGGTCCCAGCTTCTGTATCCTCCTTTGTAAAGGCATAAATTCTCCCCTGCATCTCTGGAGCTTCCAGTTTACCTTGGGTGATGGGTGTACCTTCAATTCTAGCTTGGGCGGTATGTAGTTGGCCGCTACTGGCACGGGCTTGGCCCTGCTGATTCTGAGGGTTTGAGCGGCATTGCTTAGCGAAGTGGCCTTCCTTACCACAGATGTAGCAACCGTTAGTGCCTAAGCGGCACTCCCCTAGGTGGTTCTTCCCGCACTTCAGGCAAGGAGGGTGTTGACTTCCATTTCCTCCCCGATTGTTCTTCTTCTGGGGAAAATTCCTCTGTTGCCCTTGGTTATTCTGGCTTCCTCTCCTCTTGTTGTTATGGGACTGTCAGTTACTCTGATTGTTTCCCATATTCTGACCCTTATGTTGTGAATCGGGGTTCGGTCTTCCCCTGTTGGGTCTGGCCAGTGTCTTCTCCTCTCTCTTGGCCTTGAAGATCTGTGCTTTCCTCTCCCTATCTTGGGCCAACCAGTATTTGGCCTGATGGCTCGACTAACACACTCAGCTACCGTTGTTGGTCCGTGGCTTCCACCACATACTTGGACGGCAATGTCGGTTCTAAACATCTTCAGCATCCTTCTGACCCTTTCCTTTTCGGTTGGCACCAGGTCGGGGCATAGTCGAGCTAGCTGTTCGAACTTGCAGACAGCTTCCATTACAGTCATACTACCTTGGTGTAGATTGTTGAACTCATCTTGTTGTGCTGCTAAGGCTTCATCATTGAAATACATTTCTCTGAACTCCATAATGAAGTCTGCCCAGTTCATTGCATTAATGTCTCACCTAATAGCCACTGTTTTCCACCACTGTCGTGCTCCTTTCCGTAGGGCAAGGGATGCACAAAGTACCTTTTCCCTCTCAGTTAGCCCTACAAGGTCTAGGATGACTTGGATGTCAGTTAGCCAGTCATCTGCCTCGATAGGGTTAGTTGTCCCCTCAAACTCTGGCGCCTTCAGACGTCGAAATCGCTCGTATAAGTCACCATCTCTTGAGACTGGTAAGGGAACATCTGCTGCTGCAGGAGCAACCACAACTGGTGGTGCTGGAGCTGCCTGGACTGATGGGGCTACTGGGTCGGCTTGGGCTGGCACCTCTACGGGTTGTGGTGTATGAGATTGTTGGTTGACTTGCTCCTTGAGCTGAGTAAGCTCTTGTTGTTGGTTCATCATCATCTCCTGCATGGCTGTGAGCCGTGCCATTAACTCATCTTCTCGAGTGGCTTGATTAGTCTGAGCTCTTGTTCTTGTCATTTCTTCTGATGTAACCCCATCACACAACGGGAAAAAGAACTATAAGTTTTGCTTTTATCACACTTTGTACTTGGGAATCGTATCACATATCATCTTAATGATTTTATTCAATCATCATGAATATAAGTATACATATTATATCTTTCCTTTCTTTTTCTTTACTGTGATGTTTACTACGATTTGTATCTTAACTTATCGTATTGAAACATCTTCTAAGTGCTAGGACCTATCTCGCACATACTGTCACACTATACTCATGTGTGAAAAAAAACATATCTGAGCCCTTGGACAATGGTGTTGCTTTTCATATATCATAAGAAAGTACATAACTTTAGGTTGTTGGGAGAGATACACACTTCCCAAGATACAGTCTCAACAAGTACATTAACTTAGGTCTAGCGAGGAAAGCTACTGCTTCCTTCTATACACATATACATAGCTTAGACAAAACTACCGAGGTAGAGTGCAGTTACTCTGACGTGATCACTGATTCTGGATCGGACATCTCTTCACTGTCACTTTCATCGAGGGGGAATTCGTCTGGATCCTCCTCGTCCTCTGAGTCTGAACTGACCTCATCATCACTAGCGATAATGACTTGAGGTTCCGGCTCATACTCCTCCATCTCCTCGTCATCATTGGAGAAATAGGGGATGTCATCATCATCCTCTGGTTCCTCAAAGCGGTACTCAGCCAATGGTATAGCTGGAATAGTGTCCTCCTCATGAGCGGCAAGATTAGCAGCATTATGTGCCCGCTCGTAGTTTCTAACGTTGACCGCATCGACTTCGGCATACTCTATCTCTTGAAGGAAACGCCTTAAATCTTGATGTGGTGGAGGGTAGGGGACAAGTTCCCTAACGTCCCTGGGTACCCCTCTCCAAACTAGCTCAGCTACTTCTTGAAAAGAGTGGTCGAAGGGAATGTAGGGTAGCATCGCATCCTTAAACCTCTGACAATAATGCGCCATGGTCTCTCCTTCATCGACATCCCACATACCTGAGAGGACATCGTACCTCCTCTCGTGCATGTCTCTCCATGTGCTGAAATTCCTATTTGGACCATAGAGTTTCTCGAATGTGGGTGGTGCAAACATGGCATGGAGTTCCTGGCAGAAAGTGGCCCAATCTGGCACTGGTTTTCCATCCCTTCGCTGGTCCAGCCACTAAGCCAACGCTGGTCCATCTAACTTGCTGCTTGCTAGCTCCACTTGCAGGTGAGGTAGGGCATGGCAGGTACGAAAGGCTACCTCCACCTGCTGAACCCATCTCAACATATTGTAAGGCCTATGCTGACCATCGAACATATCTAAGTCCATTTAGGCGAAGGCATCACTTACTGCCCTATCGTCGTCTTGGTGTTGAGGGTCTACCGGTGCAGCCATATCTCCTATTACAATATGGATGTTAACTTATATACTGATACTGAAGGATAATTAAACTAACTTACTTGGACAGATGAGGCAGGCGTGCAGCGATGTGAGGTAGGGTGGTAGGAAACCTCTCTGATACCAACTGTGACGCCCCGCGCCCTAGGCGGCCCGGACCATCACTGTAAAACTACTGTTTCTTTACTTTTACTTATACTTTCTTGTAATTAAATATTGCTTACTTAAAATATCTTTAATAGATTACCCTAATTTTAGAAGAAAAATTTTTTTTTAGCACACGTATTTACTATTTATGTACATGTACTATTAAAAGCAGAATTTGAAACATAATAATAATCTTGCAAACATACTTATACTGTTCATTTTGTGGAATAGTATTTTTGAATAGTATCAATCAGCTGCTAAAAATACTATTCAACTATTACTACTCAAAAATATTGTGTAAGCATTACTATTCAGAAATACCATTTAACGATTACTATTTAAAGTACCATCTACTGGTACTGTACTGTTACTGTTCAAAATACTGTTTAATTAAACTGTGCGGAAGTTAAACTCGTATGGTGTCCATAACCTCGCCTCACATCCGCCTTCGCCGCCGTCATTGCCCATCGTGGCTTATGCCATAGGACGCTTACCTACAGCATGAACACACTCCGTGAGCTTTAAGCCCAGTAAGTACGACATGTTAACCGCAAAACATGTTTAAACATAATACATACTTAAAACGCATAAGCAAGCAAGATAGTCACATATAACACTTAGCATATACCATATCATCACATATCATGTCATAGCATACAAACTGTATATACCATATGCATACAGATTACTTCGTGTAAAAGCATTTATCTTACTGTAGCTAAAAGCATAGCGAACTAATGCGGATAGTGAACTATGCATGATCCGATTATGTTCAGTTATGCTTTAGCACTCTTTCCTTTCTCTTGTCTATTTAGGGACCATGTGTCAGTACCGTGTGCGCGCAGACCAAAGGTAATGCCCGAGGTCAACTAATGCCGAAGAGCCATCAACTGATGCTCAACTTTTGGCCTTAACTTTCTTTAACTGGAAACCCCTTCAACTGAAGGAGCCGGTACGGCACACCTATTTATTTCCATCTTGTTTAACTGTTCTAGCCATATGCTTCTCTAAGCTATCCCCAATACTATACGGTAGGGATCTATGGCTTCTAACTTGTTCTTTCATTAATCTACTCGATTGTGAAACTATATACTCTTATGTATGCTGTGCAACATCGTGTACATGTAAGGCATACTTAACATACTGTAAAACCATCATTTTAACATCATTTTATTCATGCTGCAGGCGGAGTTATACTTACCTAATTGCAAGCACTTGTATTCGCACCTTTAGAAATTTACAAGTTACTACCTGTCATCAATAATGTCTCTCGTTAACACCTTCTCTAAGTCACCAATACTGTTAGTGACTAAAGTAGATAATTACTTGATACCGATTGCCGTCGGCACTACTTGCTCTCTATCTCAAGAGTTAACTTATTCGTATATGGTTAATTAACTTATGGCCCCATAAATTAACTACCACGTCCTTAGGCTACTTTTGCCTATACTCGTCTTTCATGTGGTACCGGGGTCCCTCGGTACCCTATTGGCCTATCTGGGAATTTGGTGTCTAATTTCCGTCACGTTTGATTAACTGTCTTCTTGACAGTTAAATCAACATTCCTCACAATGTTACTCTGAACACGGTGCTTGACTGATTTACTGATCAGTCAACTGACCGGTTACCTCACGTTTTGGCAACTAGGTAGCCTATCAGGCTACTATGTGTAGGCTTGGTATAGTAACCGTTTGGGTTACTTTGCTTGTTTGGGTGTGGTAGCCTGTCGGGCTACCTTGCATTATGGTGTCGTAGTCGACTAGGCTACCTCTACCATATCTTACTAAAAACGTCCCTTGTTCTTTGTGAAATTCCTTTGAAAACTTTGTTCAAATCTAGAAATTCTTACAAAAGGATTTTTCATTTTGAAAGGGGTATGGTGTCCCCACATTTTTTTTGAAAGCAAAGTGTTTGAAATGGTTTGAAAGGGGTATGGTGTCCCCACATTTTTGAAAACGAGTCTCACCTCGCCCCGTTGGAGGATGAGGGTGTTTTTGTTGAAATCATTTCTAAGTCATTTAAAGGGGACACATTGTAAATGTGCTAAAAAATGTGGTGTTGGACCACTTTTGAAAATAATTTGAAACTTGTTCGAAATGACTTTGTTTGAGAAATCGGCGTTCATGAAACTTTTCATCCTCAACAAAATGAACAATTCTTGTGTTCATTTCGGAGCCTAATTCTAACTCTAACGGCTCCTAAATTCATCAAACCCGTGGCCTTTGTGCCCAGTTTTTATAAAAGTTCCAGTTTTACGCACTTTTGAAAACAGGTCTGTTTGGGGCCCGAAACGGCCGAATTTTTGAAACCCACGCAAGTCAGTTTCAAGGATTCGTCGAGATCTGAAACTTTTGTGTTTTGACCAAATTCTGGTTCGGCCTCTAAAAGGGTCATTTTAATAAAAATCTGAGACTGTTCATTTTGTCCGGATTTGTTACTCCCAGTTTTGGACACCGAACCAAAACTAGCCGAAAAGCCTATCGTAGGTTCATTTTTTGCCAATGGCTATTTGACGTTAAAACGACCGTATCAAAATTTCCTTAAAACTTTATGTTTTACCAAATCCCAGATTCGGACCCTAAGTGGGTCAAACTGGCCAAAATCCGTGGCTGATCCTGGGGACAGATTTTGTGTCCAGCCACCCTCTACACACTCGTGCACACACATATCTCAAACCACCTGTAAACTAAAGCAAACACAACCACAACCACAAAAACTTTAAAAACTGAAAGCTAAGGGCTCAAATAACTTATTACAACCCATGTGCATAATCAAATACATATAAATCTCCTTTGATCAAAAACTTAAAAACAACTAACCACAAAAGATGGGGGTTTTTCAGTTTATACCTTAGAGTGCTTTGATCCAAGCACAACCGGGCCAAGGGTGGCTGTCAAGGCTCCATAGAAAACAAAGAGGGTTGAGGGATCATTTGTGGTAGAATGAGAACACAAGGAAAACAAAAAGTTTCTCTTAATATCTAGCCAAGATGAAAAATTACACCATAGAAAAAATTTCGGTTTTTGGGTCTTACCGAAACTACCTTGGAAGAGTGCACCTCTAACAACTTGTGTGGCCAAGCTTTTGTGCGAAAGTTATGTGAAAATATGGGTGGTTTAGTGTGACGACCAGAGAATTTTAGCAGTGTGACCTAGTTTAATCTAAGGTTTTCTATGAGTTCTGTAAGTAAGAATGTAAAGAAACACTATGATTGTAATTAGACAAATTATAGTGTTGATAGAAATAAATAAATGTTTTGGAGGAATTAAAATCTCCAAAAATAAGTAGAGAATAAAGTATCTGAGTAAGAAAGTGAATTCAGGCCCAAAACGCTCAAAAAGGAGTAGTTTCGGTATCTGAACAGTATAAAGAAAAGAATATGGCAAGTCAAAGTAAGAGCACAGTAAGAAAAGTACAAATATATGTATATAATAATTTGTACTATTTAAAGAGTGAAATAGATGTATTTATATTGTTTAGAATATATTAAAATGTTCTAACAATACTGACGAGTAAGAATTCAGTGTTGAAAAAATTCACTGAGTTGAAACGGGTGAAACGGTGCCAAAACCGGCATTGAAAACCCTAACCGAGCCAATAAAAGACGGTAAACTTCCGGGATTGATTTTGATCAAACGGAAGCAGATTAAATTGATCCGACTGCACAGGAGACCTCAGGAACACGCCGAGATGATTTCAGGAAAATTTCAGCTCGAACCGGCATCAGTCAAAAAGTAGTCGAATTAATGTGAATAGTGAAAGTCAAAGTCAACTTTCACTTTTGCAATTATGACATCATAAATCAAGAATTATAAATGAAGGAAATATGGTGGTTGGTGGAATGAAAGGCCATGATTCATTTAGCTTTTGATCTAAAGGCCAAGATTTGACCAAAAATATACCTTTTTAATTTTTGACAAATGGAGAAAGAATTAAGCATGAAAGGTGTCACAATTTCATTGGTGGATAGCCAAATTAATTGGCCTTTCTTGTTGCATAAGTCAGCAACTTTGAATCAAAAGGCCGAGACAATATTTTCAAGCCAAACCAAGAACAAAAAAATTCTAAGTCTCGTCCATGGGGGAGCCGTGAGGGACCAAAGGAGAACCAAACTTTTTCTTCAAAATTTCTTCACAAAAAGAGTGTCAAAGTGTTCCTAGAAGACAAAGGAAGCATTAGACCAAGGTAACTCCCTTTTTCACTTAATTTTTCATGGTTTTTCTTCATAAAATCCGTGGGTGAATAGTGATAGGAAGATGGAAAAATTTTGGTTGCTTTTCATGGAAATTGATGTTGGGTTTTGTTAAGGTTGTAATAAGTAAGAAAACCATGTAATTTGTTTAAAGAAAAACCAAATTTTGGTTGGTTTTTCAAAGGAAAATCCGTGGGTTACCTTAGGTAACCAATGAGAAAAAGTTGTGGTTAATTGTTAACATGCTTTCTAAGTTGAAATTGGTGAAGAATAAAGCATGGATTCATTGTGAAAAGTTTGAAAAAAAAAATTTCTTGTGTGAATTTCCTAAAGTGGCCGTGGGGTTTGTTAAAGGTTTGGAAGAAAATTTTGCTTGATTTATGTGATATTTGGTTAAATTAAATCATGCAATTTAATATGCAAATGATGAATTTATAATGGAAAGAATGAAACCAAATTTTTTGGCATGTTTTCATTCTTTGGCCGTGGGGTATAAGTGTGTAAAAACCCTGGGAAATTTGGTTGAAAAGTACAAGGAAATGGGCTTGAAAAAGTGTTAGAAAAATGGCATTGAATAGCCTAAAAAGTGGTTGAAAAGTTTGAGAAATTTTGATTCGGTTTGGTGGTGAAAACCGAAACCAAAACTAAGGGCAAAATTGTGAAAAAATTTTGTAATGTGGTTAAAAATGTGAAATTGGAATTTGTGAGCTTTTATGTAAAAGTTTGGAAAACTTTTACATAAAATAGGCTTGTGGTATAGTACGTGGCAGGTACATATGGTTCGAGGCGTACCTAACGCCGGTAGCCTTAAAATTACACCGAAATGCTGCCGAAATTTCGAAAACGGCTTTCGGGGTAAAATAGGAATTAAAAATAAAAAGTTTAGGGTCGGGTCGGAAACCCGAGTCCCTAACGGAAAATTGAATAAGGAAAACCTAAGGGGTGGTTCGTGAATAGTAACCCGTCCCCTTGAAAATGTAAAATGCGAGTGAAACGGAAAAACCGACCCCGAGGGGGGGGGGCGTTTTTGGAAATGAAATAAAGGTCCGAGTCGGGTACGGAAAATCCGAGCCTCGGAGACCTAGGTCGAGAATGTCTAGATGAACGTTTTAAATACTAGTGAAACGTCCATTTGAGGCTCCGAAACGATAGAAAATCACTAAACCGACGTAAGGGTCGGAATAGTGCTTCCCAAGGGTCGGGAAAGTGAAAAGTGGAAATAAAATAGAAGCGAACCCGGTAATGATTAGAAAAGAGTCAGAAAAGTTCCTGAGGGCCAAAAATGCAGTCTGGATCAATAAAATTCCGTCAGGGGCAAAACTGCAATTTTGTCAAAATATGGGGGCAAAATCATAATTTTGCAAAAGTTGGGGAAAATTGGGGAAATAATAAATAAAGCCCAAAAAGTTGTAAATAAGTTCTATTTAAGCTTTTTAATGAAAAATAAAAGCTATAAATAGAAATGAAATTAACAGACAAAGTTTGTCTGTAGGATCCAAAAATCGACCTACAAGGAGGGCGATCAAAGATCCTAAAGAGAAAAAGAGAAGAGATTGATAAGATAAGTACAGACATTTAATTGTCTACTCACGAATGGACTTACCATAAAGTTGTGTTATATATATATACACATTTAAGCTATTCAGTTTGTGACATGATACTAACATGTTCACGAGAATAGTAAGCAAGATTAGAAAAAGAAAAGAGGAATAAGTTAAGTCAAATAATAAGACTTAAAAGTTAAGGTTGGCGTACCGGCCTCCCCAGTTGTGAGGTTCCCAGATAGCCTCCACCCTAGTTGTGTGGCGCTGCCTCGTTAATAATGAGGTAGTTTATGGCTTAACTTCCTGCCTCCACCCCAGTTGTGTGGCGCTGCCTCGTTAATAATGAGGTAGTTCATGGCATGACTTACTACCTATAAGGTAAGTAGTCCAGAGATGACCTTAGGGTTGATCGGTGGGTCGCTCCCCTGATCCTCTATTGGTCTGCGCGCACTAGGTATGTCCAACCACGGGCCCACAAGTGAAAGATTAAGCAGATAAAGTAAAGCAAAGAAAAGAAAGAAATAGAATAGAAAGAACAAGTAGTATAGGACTAAAGAAAATAATTGGTCCTAAGTTGACTAACCCTAGAGTGGTGTATTCAGCTTATTTACTTGTATGTATGTTTGTACTTACTGAGCTTTAGCTCATTAGTCTATTCGTGATGTAGGTAATAAAGGAAAACAACCAGCAGTATGAAGCAAGAGTAGCGGACTGGCAGGCAGATCCCAGCGATGTCATGGACGGGTTATGGTTCCGTTTCGCAGAATTCCGCTGTACTCAAGGTGTAAAAGAAAGAAAGTGTAATAGTGAGATATATGTATAAAGACAAGACAAGAGTGTAGTATGTAAAGTAGTGAAACAAGCTTAAAAGTATGTTTCTATTTTTACGTACTTTAAAGTAACAAGACTCCAAAATATATTTTGGGAAAAAGTATTAAGAAGTACGTATATATTTATGTATGTTAGGAAATGCCCTAAGTATTAGAGACATTTTGATGTATTCATTTTGAACTGGATAATAAAATTATACATAGAGGTTATTCATTACATTGCTATCTGTCCTCGTCTTATTTACATGTTAAAGTAAATGTAAGCAAATATGGCTCACTGACTGCTTGTGTTAAAACTGTTAGAACGTTGCATGCAATGGACTTTTGTATGCGAGAAGACAATGTTCTAAAGTTAGCTGTCTAAACTATGGTCTGTAGTCTATGGGGTTAGACCGAGCATCTAACTCATGTTAAGACTATTATGTTGTCTAAAGCCTTGGAGGGGACGGTCTGTCTTGACTGTCTGGAGCTGGACTCCCAAGTAGAGACATGGATATGTTGCTTGGTGGTGACATATTAGACCGGGACTAAAGCGTGATTGATCTACGTAGTCCGCTATGAGTGGATCAATCTGCTTTTGACGTTCATTGTGCAATAACCTTAATCCTGAGTAAATGAACTACTTCATGTATATGACTTGTGTACTTTGATGTTCCAATGGCTAAAGCGTCTCAGAGGTAGTAAGCTTATAGACCGGTTCGTTGGGTGCATGACTTGTATACGATGAAGGGTTTGTTTACAGATATCGGAATCATAGCTCTGAGGAGTTAAAGGTATCCTCTTAAAGGCATTATACTGAATGTGAAAATGGACAAGGCCTTGGGTCGTCTGCTGGGCGGATGACTTCTTATTCACATATGGTGAATAAACATTTTCTTAATTCGGTAGTATAATGGAACTTTAAGATAGCCTGATCAGTAGGATTAAACGGACTTTGACCTAAGGCTGATCATGGATATCATATGAGGGTTTTGCATATATGACAAGGTCATTGGATGGTAGCTCGTCACAGGCTTACGTAATACGGTATATAATTGGGAGTTCAGTTTCAGGTTTATAGTGGTGTGACTCTGAAATTAGTGATCATATGATTGAGTTGTTCGGTACAGAATGATGATCATATGGAATCACGGGAGCCCGATTATATATGTCCAATCAGTCCTTCTACTAGCTCCACATAATTCCTTAACGTTTGGCAAATTGATTTGTGTATGCTATTGGCTAGTTTACTATGCATGGATGGTGATGACACAGGATTAGGATGGTAGACAAGATTCTCTCCGGTTGGATTCAGATTTTGTTTTGGATAATAGAGTACACAATTATTCGAACTCCAAATAAAGTTGCCATGATTTTATTTGAGATTGGATTGGAGTTGTAGAAAATTATCCATGAGAATAAGACTATGAAATACAACCGTTTTGTGGAATTTGAAATTTGAATTTTGAAATTTGAAATTTGAATTTTGAAATTTGAAATTTGAATTTTGAATTTGAAATTTGAATTTGAAATTCGAATTTGAAATTTGAATTTGAAATTTAAATTTGAAATTTGAAATTTGAAATTTGAAATTTGAATTTGAAATTTGAATTTGAAATTTGAAATTCAAATTTTGAATCACAGTCCAAGTAGGATTCGAATTTGTTGTGGAAAATCCACAAGGTTTGAAATTCGAATTTGAGTTGGATTTGGAGAGGATAATCTTGTTAGAATCCTACTTGAATTTTGAATCCAAATCCCAACAAATAAGGGACGAAATTTTTGAGGATAATCCTCATGAAAGATTTCGGATTTTGTGGATAAGATTCAAGAGTAAATTCAAGCTTCAATCCTAGTTAGATTTGGATTCTCTCCTCCCTAAAAGTGGCCGAAATTTTGGAGCCTAAATCCTAGGAAATTCGGTTATTTTTGGATAAGGTTGAGATGAGATTTAGCTTGAAAAATCCTAGTGGAATTTTGATTCTTCCTTATCCTAAAAATGGCCGAAAATTTGGAGAAGATTTTCTCCTAAAGATTTCGGATTTTTGGGTTGAAAAAGGGAGATAAAATTCTAGTTAAAATCTTGTTGAGATTTGGATTGGATTTATCCTAGGAAAACCGAATTTAATTGTGGAGATTCTCCCTTGGAAAATTCGGATTTTTTGGTTAAAGATAAGGGAAAATATCTTTTCCTAGTCCAATTCGAATTCAGAGAATCACCTCATGCAGGTCTATAAATAGAGGTCCTGCCACTCCAGTTCTCTAAGACCACAGACTCTCAGGTGAGCAGGCTTATTGTTGCACAGCTCATCGTGACAATAAAGTTCTTTAGAGATCTGGGTGGTCAGAAGAAGACTAGCAGTGCTAGCATACTGATCGAGGTTCAGAGTGCCCACACACTCAGCCATTCGGGAATTGGAGAATAGTAGAGAAGGCTAGTTGGTTGAAGCCTCCGGTCACTCTCCTCCTGCATATTGGCGTCCTTGAGGTATGAGTTTTAATTGTTGTTGATTTATTGTATATGGCATCATGAGATATTTAACGATCTTAAAATTTTTATTGTTCCGCTGCGCCACTCTGATATGTTTTTACCGGTTTATTTTCCTACAATGTATACACAATTTTCAAGAATTAGTAGTTTCCTCCAGTTAAAAAAAATATATATATATTCCTAGTTTTTCAAGAACAAATCTTTTAAACCCCAAGGAGAGGAAAGTTATAGAGACAAGCAAGCTAAGTAAGACTAAGCAAAGAATAAAGAAAGAAAGCAAGATAAGGTGGACGACCTAAGCTAGAGGGGTCGCCCACATTTAGGGGCTGAAGAAGGGTCGGATTTTCTGAAGAGAAAGGGGAGAGAAAGTTGTATTTTTCTTGAGTGTTTTTGTGAGCAAATGGAAAAAGTGAAACCTAAGGGTGGTTGCACCTTTTTATAGGCAACTCAAAGCAACTTTGCTTAACTCTAAGCCCTCTTAATTAAGCCACAATTTAGCTCAATTGGGGGACAAAAATCTGTGCTGCAGCCCTTGAAATTTCGGAGCCATGATGGAGGGTGAAAGGGAGCAAGTTTTCATTAAATGGTCATGGTCCTCTTGTCCTTAAAACCCCATTTTTTTAATCTAAAAACTCCAACACATCCCTTGATTTAAGGGATCACTTTCAGTTGGTTTTGCAGCTGGTTTTGCAGCTGTTTTCCTAACTAAAGGGGGCATGGTTTGGTTGGAGTAAAAGTCCAACCGAATCGGTTCTGTGCAATCTAGTTTTCTACTGCGTTTTTCAGCCCTTTCTCGGCAGTGTTCTAATTTTCATCCAAAAATTGGATTTTCTGAATCTGATTTTTGTACTGACGATTTCTAATTGTTTTATACTGTCTAAGAGCCCATTCTATACCAAATCACTATTCATTCCTATACTACGGTAGTGTCTACACTGTGTTGTCCTTTCGCACGCAAACCGAGGCGTTCCTAGGCGAAATTTCAGACACAGTCTCTCTTGACTAATTCGGACGTTCTGATTTCAATTTTATCAGTCATATGTCCGTCTGAGGTTGTCTAGACCAGTTTTCAGGATCTGTGGGGTCCCACCTCGAAAAACGTGTCAGGTGTCCGTTTGACTAATTTGGGCGTCCTGAGTCTAGATATATCAGTTTTAAGTCAAACTAAGGCCGTCTTGGCCAGTAACTTGACACTGCATCTTGCACTATTCATTATTCACTATTCATGGTTCACTGTTCTCTGTTCTAACTGACTAGTCCGAGTGTTCTGACTCCGATTTTGTCAGTCTCTGGGTGAGAAGAGGTCATCCATACCATTTTCTCGATACTGTACCCTACTAGGGAGATTCTCGTTATTGTGCTCAGACGTTTGGTCCGAGTATTTTAGTGATCTACTCACCAATCTTGTGTTAGGAAATGGTCATCCGGACTAGTTTCATGACACTGTGTATCTTATACACTTATACACATAACAGGGTAGACCGGGTGTGGGCGACCCCTCTAGCTTAGGTCGTCCACCTTATCTTGCTTGCTTTCTTTATTCTTTGCTTAGTCTTACTTAGCTTGCTTGTCTCTATAACTTTCTTCTCCTTGGGGTTTAAAAGATTTGTTCTTGAAAAGCTAGGAATTTTTTTTTTTTAACTGGAGGAAACTACTAATTCTTGAAAATTGTGTATACATAAATATATACGTACTTCTTAATACTTTTTCCCAAAATATATTTTGGAGTCTTGTTACTTTAAAGTACGTAAGAATAGGAACATACTTTTAAGCTTGTTTCACTACTTTACATACTACACTCTTGTCTTGTCTTTATACATATACCTCACTATTACACTTTCTTTCTTTTACACCTTGAGTACAGCGGAATTCTGCGAAACGGAACCATAACCCGTCCATGACATCGCTGGGATCTGCCTGTCAGTCCGCTACTCTTGCTTCATACTGCTGGTTGTTTTCCTTTATTACCTACAGCACGAATAGACTAATGAGCTAAAGCTCAGTAAGTACAAACATACATACAAGTAAATAAGCTGAATACACCACTCTAGGGTTAGTCAACTTAGGACCAATTATTTTCTTTAGTCCTATACTACTTGTTCTTTCTATTCTATTTCTTTCTTTTCTTTGCTTTACTTTATCTGCTTAATCTTTCACTTGTGGGCCCGTGGTTGGACGTACCTGGTGCGCGCAGACCAATAGAGGATCAGGGGAGCGACCCACCGATCAACCCTAAGGTCATCTCTGGACTACTGACCTTATAGGTAGTAACTCATGCCATAAACTACCTCATTATTAACGAGGCAGCGCCACACTTCTGGGGTGGAGGCAGGAAGTTAAGCCATAAACTACCTCATTATTAACGAGGCAGCGCCACACTTCTGGGGTGGAGGCTATCTGGGAACCTCACAACTGGGGAGGCCGGTACGCCAACCTTAACTTTTAAGTCTTATTATCTGACTTATCTTATTCCTCTTTTCTGTTTCTGATCTTGCTCACTATTCTCGTGAACATGTTAGTATCATGTCACAAACTGAATAGCTTAAATGTATATATATATATATAACACAACTCTATGGTAAGTCCATTCGTGAGTAGACAATTAAATGTCTGTACTTACCTTATCAATCTCTTCTCTTTTTCTCTCTAGGACCTTTGATCGCCCTCCTTGTAGGTCGATTTTTGGATCCTACAGACAAACTTTGTCTGTTAATTTCATTTCCATTTGTAGCTTTTATTTTTTTTATTAAAAAGCTTAAATAGAACCTATTTACAACTTTTTGGGCTTTATTTATCATTTTCCCAATTTTTCCCAACTTTTACAAAATTATGATTTTACCCCTATATTTTGGCAAAATTACAGTTTTGCCCCTGACGGAATTTTATTGATCCAGACTGTATTTTTGGCCCTCAGGAACTTTTCTGACTCTTTTCTAATCATTACCGGTTTCGCTTCTATTTTATTTCCACTTTTCACTTTCCCGACCCTCGGCAAGCACTATTCCTACCCTTACGTCGGTTTAGTGATTTTCTATCGTTTCGGAGCCTCAAATGGACGTTTCAGTAGTATTTAAAACGTTCATCTAGACATTCCCGACCTAGGTCTCCGAGGCTCGGATTTTCCGTACCCGACTCGGACCTTTATTTCATTTCCAAAGACGCCCCCCCCTCGGGGTCGGTTTTTCCGTTTCACTCGCATTTTACATTTTTAGGGGACGGGTTACTATTCACAAACCACCCCTTAGGTTTTCCTTATTCAATTTTCTGTTAGGGACTCGGGTTTCCAACCCGACCCTAAACTTTTTTTATTTTTAAATTCCTATTTTACCCCGAAAGCCGTTTTTGAAATTTCGACAGCATTTCGGCGTAATTTTAAGGCTACCGGCGTTAGGTACGCCTCGAACCATATGTACCTGCCACGTACTATACCACAAGCCTATTTTATGTAAAAGTTTTCCAAACTTTTACATAAAAGCTCACAAATTTCAATTTCACATTTTTAACCACATTACAAAATTTTTTCACAGTTTTGCCCTTAGTTTTGGTTTCGGTTTTCACCACCAAACCGAACCAAAATTTCTCAAACTTTTCAACCACTTTTTAGGCTATTCAATGCCATTTTTCTAACACTTTTTCAAGCCCATTTCCTTGTACTTTTCAACCAAATTCTTAGGGTTTTTAAGCCTCCCATAACTCACGGCCACATTAAGAAAACACATGCCATCATTTTTGTTTCATGCTTTCAATCAAAATTTCATCATTCACATCATAAAATGCATGATTTCAATTAACCAAACATCATATGAAACATGCAAAATTTTCACCAAAACCCTAAGTATTTCCCACGGCCACTTTAGGTAATGTACAACAAAATTTTTTTCAAACTTTTCCATAATGAAATTCATGCTTTATTCTTCACCAATTTCAACTTAGAAAGCATGTTAGCAATTAACCACAACTTTTCTCATTGGTTACCTAAGGTAACCCACGGATTTTCCTTTGAAAAACCAACCAAAATTTGGTTTTTCTTTAAACAATTTACATGGTTTTCTTACTTATTACAACCTTAACAAAACCCTTCATCAACTTAATGAAAAACAACCAAAAATTTTCCATCTTAATTCACTATTCATCCCACGGATTTCATGAAGAAAAACCATGAAAAATTTCAATCCAAGGGAAGTTACCTTGTTCACTTTCTTCCTTTGTCTTCAAGTGATGTTTTGCCACACTTTTTGTATAGAAAACTTGAAGAAATAGCTTAGTTCTCCTTTGGTCACTCACGGCTCACCATGGAGAATGACTTAGAAAATTTTCTTTGGTTGTTTGCTTGAAAATTGGCTTCGGCCACTTTATTCCCAAACTTGCCGACTTATGCATGGAAGAAAGCCAATTAATTTGGCTATCCACCAATGAAAATTAGGCACCTTTCACCCTAATACTTTCTCCCTTTTTCAAAAATTAAAAAGGTATATTTTTGGCCAAATCTTGGCCTTTAGATCAAAAGCAAATTAAATCATGGCCATTCATCCTACCTAACACCATATTTCTTTCCATTTCTTAAATGGATTTATGATGTCATAATTACTAAAGTGAAAGTTGACTTTGACTTTGACTTTCACTATTCACATTAATTCGACTACTTTTTGACCGATGCCGGTTCGAGCCGAAATTTTCCTGAAATCGTCCCGGCGTGTTCCTGAGGTCTCCTGTGCAGTCGGATCAATTTAAATTGCTTCCGTTTGATCAAAATCAATCCCGGAAGTTTACCGTCTTTTTGAGCTCAGGTTAGGGTTTCAATGCCAGTTTTGGCACCGTTTCACCCGTTTCAACTCAGTGAATTTTTCCAACACTGAATTCTTACTCGTCAGTATTGTTAGAACATTTTAATATATTCTAAACAATATAAATACATCTATTTCACTCTTTAAATAGTACAAATTATTATATACGTATATTTGTACTTTTCTTACTGTGCTCTTACTTTGACTTGCCATATTCTTATCTTTATATTGTTCAGATACCGAAACTACTCCTTTTTGAGCGTTTTGGGCCTGAATTCACTTTCTTACTCATATACTTTATTCTCTACTTATTTTTGGAGATTTTAATTCCCTCCAAAACATTTATTTATTTCTATCAACACTATAATTTGTCTAATTACAACCATAGTGTTTCTTTACATTCTTACTTACAGAACTCATAGAAAACCCTAGATTAAATTAGGTCTCACCGCTAAAATTCTCTGGTCGTCACATTCACCCCTCCTTAAAAATTTTCGTCCTCGAAAATCAGAACAGGTGGGGGTACTTGGCTCTCATCTCATCTTCTCTTTCCCACGTGGCCTCTTCTACATTATGATTTTTCCATAGAACTTTGACCAGCGGGATGCTTTTATTTCTTAAGATCTTCTCTTCTCGCGCAAGTATTTGCACCGGTTGTTCTTCGTAAGAGAGATCCTCTCGAATTTGGATTGGCTCATAATCTAGGACATGTGAAGGGTCCGAGATATACTTTCTTAGCATAGATACATGGAAGACATTATGCACTGAAGATAATTCCGGTGGCAAAGCTATCTTATAGGCTACTTTCCCAACCCGGCTAATAATTGGGAAAGGTCCTATGTATCTTGGGCTCAACTTTCCTTTCTCTCCAAAACGCATAACACCTTTCATTGGTGCTACTTTTAAGAATACGAAGTCACCCTCGTTAAACTCTAGGAATCTTCGTCTTTTATCTGCGTAGCTTTTCTGACGACTTTGTGCAGTTTTCATTCTCTGCTAAATCTTTTGGACTGCGTCTATCGTTTCTTCGATAAACTCGGTTTTATGAAGTTCTTTCTCCCTGAGTTCATACCAGTGAATGGGAGATCTACACTTTCATCCATATAATGCCTCATAAGGAGCCATCCCGATGGACGCTTGATAGTTGTTGTTGTAGGAGAATTCTATCAACGGCAGCTTCTTGTTCCAGGCTCCCTTGAAATCTAAAATACAAGCACGAAGCATATCTTCTAGCGTTTGGATCGTACGCTCAGACTGTCCGTCAGTCTGAGGATGAAATGCAGTGCTGAATCTTAGTTCGGAGCCCATTGCCTCCTGTACACTTTTCCAGAAATTGGATGTGAACCGACTGTCACGATCTGACACTATTGTTGTCGGTATTCCATGTAATCTCACAATGTTGGCAATGTACAATTCTGTGAATTTCTCTAATGTGTATGTCATCTTTACGGGTATAAAGTGAGCAGATTTGGTCAATCGATCCACCACTACCCATATCATGTCAAATCTTTCACTTGTCTTGGGTAGCCCGACCATGAAATCCATGGTTACGTGCTCCCACTTCCACTCTGGAATCTCTAATGGCTGCAGCTCTCCGGCTGGCCGCTGATGCTCTGCTTTGACTCTTTGACATGTTAAGCAGCTGCTGATGTGTTTAACAATGTCATTCTTCATCTTTTTCCACCAAAAGTGCTGCTTTAGATCCTGATACATTTTCGTACTGCCCGGATGCACTGAATATGGAGTGTCATGGGCCTCTGTCAGGATTCTTTTCTTCAAAACTTCTTCATCTGGTACACAGATTCTTCCTTGGAAGAGTAAAGTTCCGTCTTTAGAGAGATGGAACTCTGACTTGTCATTCTCAAAGGCCTCTTCTTTAAGCCTTTTGAAAGCAGCATCTAGCTCTTGAGCCTCTTTAATCTCCTCAAGAATTGTTGGTTTGAGTTGCATTGCCGCTAATTTTCCTGAAATTATCTCCACTCCCAACAAGGAGATCTCATGTTGAAGTGGCTTGGGCAGCTTATCGATGGCTATTTGCTCTGGCATCGTTGATTTACGACTCAACGCATCTGCTACTCTGTTTGCTTTACCAGGGTGATATAAGATCTCACAATCATAGTCTTTTACTAACTCCAGCCATCTTCTTTGTCTCATGTTAAGCTCTTTCTGAGTAAAGAAATACTTTAAGCTCTGGTGGTCGGTGAAAATTCTGCACCGAACTCCATATAGGTAATGTCGCCATATCTTCAAAGCAAATACGACGGCTGCTAACTCCAAATCATGAGTCGGATAGTTCTTTTCATGCTCTTTGAGTTCTCTTGATGCATAGGCTATTACTTTTCCATCCTGCATCAGCACAGCTCCTAGACCTGTCCTGGAGGCATCGCTATAAATGTTGAAGTCTCCTTCATCCTTTGGAATTGTGAGAATTGGAGCACTGGTCAACCGATTCTTTAACTCTTGAAAGCTTTCTTCACACTTCTTTGTCCACTCGAACTTCTTCTCTTTGCGTGTGAGAGCAGTGAGAGGGGCAGCTAATCTGGCAAATCCCTCTACAAATCTCCGATAATAGCCCGCTAATCCGAGAAAACTCCGGATCTCGGTCACATTCTTTGGAGGAGACCACTTGCTTACCGCTTCGATCTTTGCTGGGTCTACTGAAATTCCGTCTTTGGAAACGACATGTCCTAAGAAGTGGACCTTACCTAGCCAAAATTCACATTTGGAGAACTTTGCATATAGCTGATGCTCCTTCAGAGTGCGTAACATAATCCGAAGATGCTTCTCATGCTCTTTCCAATCTTTCGAGTATATAAGGATGTCATCGATAAACACAATGACAAACTGGTCTAAAAATTCCTTGAATACTCGATTCATCAGATCCATAAAAGCGGCTGGTGCATTCGTTAATCCAAAAGGCATAACGAGAAATTTGTAGTGCCCATATCGTGTTCGGAATGCAGTCTTTGGAATGTCTCTTTCTTTAATTTTTAACTGATGATAGCCGGATCGAAGATCAATCTTCGAGAAGACGGTGGCTCCTTTTAACTGATCGAACAAATCATCGATCCTTAGTAGAGGATATTTATTCTTGATCGTGACTTTGTTGAGCTCACGATAATCTATGCACATTCGGAGGGTTCCATCCTTTTTCTTCACGAAGAGAACTGGAGCTCCCCACGGCGAATAACTAGGCCGTATAAAACCTTTCTCTAATAACTCCTTCAGCTGAGCTTGTAATTCTTTAAGCTCGGCCGGTGCCATTCTGTAAGGGGCCTTTGAAATCGGAGACGTTCCTGGCAGTAACTCGATTTCGAAGGTAATCTCTCGATCAGGAGGAAGTCCCGGTAATTCTTCTGGAAATACCTCCACGAACTCATTGATCACTGGTACCTCGTTCGGTTGTAGTTCTACCTTCTTGGTGATGTCCTTGACATAAGCTAGATATCCGGTACAGCCACTAGATATCAGCTTTCTTACCCGCAGGGGACTGATCAGCATTTTCTACTGCTTCTGAGAATGCCCCTGATACTCAAACTGGTCTTTTTCTCCAAACTGGAACACTACTTTTCGTCGTCGACAGTCAATGGTCGCTTGATATTTTGCAAGGAAATCCATTCCAAGGATAACGTCATAATCGACTAACTCTAAGACGACTAAGTCAACGTACAACTCCCTATCAGCAACAATTACTGGTACGTGACGTAACCAGCAATCAGATAATAATACCTCACCAGACGGTAAGGTGATTTTAAACACTTGGCCAATTTTATCCTTGGCATGACTAACTCTTTCTACAAAGCTATGTGAGGCAAATGAATGCGATGCACCGGAGTCAAATAAAACAAGTGCAGGGCTTTGGGCGACAAGAAGCTGACCTGTCACCACATTCGAGGTGCCTGCCTCTACATCTTCCCTGGTGTAGGCTAATAGATGTGCCTCGGTCTTTGGTATACTCTCCTGGCATCCAGGTTGAGTATGTGATCCTTGTATAGTATGGACCTGGCTCGTCTGTCGGGACTGAAAGGATCCCGGCTGGTTCTGTTGGTTGGATGGGCAGACTCTAGCATAATGGCCTTCTCTACCACAAACATAGCATGCGGTATTCCCCAGCTTGCACTCGCCCTTGTGCAGTCTTCCACATTTTGGGCATGGCTGTCGGTTCTGTACTCCTTCTAAGCCTTGCCTTTGCTGAATGTTGCGAGTATTTTGGCCCCAATTTTCATTTGGGTTTCCCTTTCGCTTATTGGTATTCTGCTGGTTCTGGTTATTTTTCTGACCAGGCTTCATTCCTTGACCAGATTTATTACTTTGGCCAGCTTGGTTGTTTTTCTGAGTCTGCTTCGCGAGATCTCTTTCTTTCTTCTTCTCCTCCCAGACTTTTGTTCTTTCTTCCTTAACTCTGTTCAGACGATTCTCGGCCCTCATAGCTCTGCTTACACAGTCTGCTACAGTGGTTGGCAGGGTCTCGCCACTTTCCACATTTAGGGCTATATCCTGTCGGAACATATTGATCATCCTCCGTACCCGCTCTTCTTCTGTGGGTACCAAATGTGGACACAGTCGAGCTAATCTGTCGAATTTACGGTAGGCTTCAGTCACTGTCATCTCACCTTGCCTCAGCTCATCGAACTCTCTTTGTTGAGCTCGTAGGGTGTCAAGGTTGAAATACTTCCTGTTAAATTCTCCCAGGAAGTCATTCCAGGTCATCCTTCTAACGTCCCTTCGCATCTTTACTGTCTCCCACCAATAACGAGCATCCTTCGTTAATATGCAGGAGGCGCAAAGGACCTTCTCTTGGTCTGTTAGGTCCATAAACTCAAACATAGTCTGTAATGACGCTAACCATTCTTCAGCCTCTAAGGGTTCTATAGATCCCTCAAACTCTTTTGGCTTCATCTTTCGGAATCGTTCATACAATGATCCCTGGTTGGCTCCAGCTCGGGCACCTATTGCTACTTCAGGTACCATTCGGACTGGTGGTGCTACTGGTTTAGGAGCTGGTTGTGGCTCCGGTACTGGTGCTTGAGGTGGAAGGAAATTCGCTTGGGCCCCATTCCTCTGTTCCAGTAGCTCTTGTAGTCTCTGGTTCTGTGTTTCTTGTGCCTCTAGCCGAGCTTGTATGTTAGCTAGGACAGCGGCTAAGTCTGCTTCTTGAGCTTGCTCAGCTCGTGTGCGAACCATGTTGCTGTGTCTGACCTATAACAATAGCGACATGGTTTAGTGCTAAATTAGATATTGATTATCTAAAATTAACTTACTTGGACTGAGCAGGTGCAGATGCTGAGATGTCATGGAAGGTCGATAGTAAAACCGCTCGCTCTGATACCAACTCTTGTGGGCGACCCCTCTAGCTTAGGTTGTCCACCTTATCTTGCTTGCTTTCTTTATTCTTTGCTTAGTCTTACTTAGCTTGCTTGTCTCTATAACTTTCTTCTCCTTGGGGTTTAAAAGATTTTTTCTTGAAAAGCTAGGAATATTTTTTTTTTTAACTGGAGGAAACTACTAATTCTTGAAAATTGTGTATACATAAATATATACGTACTTCTTAATACTTTTTCCCAAAATATATTTTGGAGTCTTGTTACTTTAAAGTACGTAAAAATAGGAACATACTTTTAAGCTTGTTTCACTACTTTACATATTACACTCTTGTCTTGTCTTTATACATATACCTCACTATTACACTTTCTTTCTTTTACACCTTGAGTACAGCGGAATTCTACGAAACGGAACCATAACCCGTCCATGACATCGCTGGGATCTGCCTGTCAGTCCACTACTCTTGCTTCATATTGCTGGTTGTTTTCCTTTATTACCTACAGCACGAATAGACTAATGAGCTAAAGCTCAGTAAGTACAAACATACATACAAGTAAATAAGCTGAATACACCACTCTAGGGTTAGTCAACTTAGGACCAATTATTTTCTTTAGTCCTATACTACTTGTTCTTTCTATTCTATTTCTTTCTTTTCTTTGCTTTACTTTATCTGCTTAATCTTTCACTTGTGGGCCCGTGGTTGGACGTACCTGATGCGCGCAGACCAATAGAGGATCAGGTGAGCGACCCACCGATCAACCCTAAGGTCATCTCTGGACTACTGACCTTATAGGTAGTAAGTCATGCCATAAACTACCTCATTATTAACGAGGCAGCGCCACACTTCTGGGGTGGAGGCAGGAAGTTAAGCCATAAACTACCTCATTATTAACGAGGCAGCGCCACACTTCTGGGGTGGAGGCTATCTGGGAACCTCACAACTGGGGAGGCCGGTACGCCAACCTTAACTTTTAAGTCTTATTATCTGACTTATCTTATTCCTCTTTTCTGTTTCTGATCTTGCTTACTATTCTCGTGAACATGTTAGTATCATGTCACAAACTGAATAGCTTAAATGTATATATATATATATAACACAACTCTATGGTAAGTCCATTCGTGAGTAGACAATTAAATGTCTGTACTTACCTTATCAATCTCTTCTCTTTTTCTCTCTAAGACCTTTGATCGCCCTCCTTGTAGGTCGATTTTTGGATCCTACAGACAAACTTTGTCTGTTAATTTCATTTCCATTTGTAGCTTTTATTTTTTTTTATTAAAAAGCTTAAATAGAACCTATTTACAACTTTTTGGGCTTTATTTATCATTTTCCCAATTTTTCCCAACTTTTACAAAATTATGATTTTACCCCTATATTTTGGTAAAATTGCAGTTTTGCCCCTGACGGAATTTTATTGATCCAGACTGCATTTTTGGCCCTCAGGAACTTTTCTGACTCTTTTCTAATCATTACCGGTTTCGCTTCTATTTTATTTCCACTTTTCACTTTCCCGACCCTCGGGAAGCACTATTCCTACCCTTACGTCGGTTTAGTGATTTTCTATCGTTTCGGAGCCTCAAATGGACGTTTCACTAGTATTTAAAACGTTCATCTAGACATTCCCGACCTAGGTCTCCGAGGCTCGGATTTTCCGTACCCGACTCGGACCTTTATTTCATTTCCAAAAACGCCCCCCCCTCGGGGTCGGTTTTTCCGTTTCACTCCCATTTTACATTTTTAGGGGACGGATTACTATTCACGAACTACCCCTTAGGTTTTCCTTATTCAATTTTCTGTTAGGGACTCGGGTTTCCAACCCGACCCTAAACTTTTTTTATTTTTAAATTCCTATTCTACCCCGAAAGCCGTTTTTGAAATTTCGGCAGCATTTCGGCGTAATTTTAAGGCTACCGGCGTTAGGTACGCCTCGAACCATATGTACCTGCCACGTACTATACCACAAGCCTATTTTATGTAAAAGTTTTCCAAACTTTTACATAAAAGCTCACAAATTCTAATTTCACATTTTTAACCACATTACAAAATTTTTTCATAGTTTTGCCCTTAGTTTTGGTTTCGGTTTTCAACACCAAACCGAACCAAAATTTCTCAAACTTTTCAACCACTTTTTAGGCTATTCAATGCCATTTTTCTAACACTTTTTCAAGCCCATTTCCTTGTACTTTTCAACCAAATTCTTAGGGTTTTTAAGCCTCCCATAACTCACGGCCACATTAAGAAAACACATGCCATCATTTTTGTTTCATGCTTTCAATCAAAATTTCATTTTTCACATCATAAAATGCATGATTTCAATTAACCAAACATCATATGAAACATGCAAAATTTTCACCAAAACCCTAAGTATTTCCCACGGCCACTTTAGGTAATGTACAACAAAATTTTTTTTAAACTTTTCCATAATGAAATTCATGCTTTATTCTTCACCAATTTCAACTTAGAAAGCATGTTAGCAATTAACCACAACTTTTCTCATTGGTTACCTAAGGTAACCCACGGATTTTCCTTTGAAAAACCAACCAAAATTTGGTTTTTCTTTAAACAATTTACATGGTTTTCTTACTTATTACAACCTTAACAAAACCCTTCATCAACTTAATGAAAAACAACCAAAAATTTTCCATCTTAATTCACTATTCATCCCACGGATTTCATGAAGAAAAACCATGAAAGATTTCAATCCAAGGGAAGTTACCTTGTTCACTTTCTTCCTTTGTCTTCAAGTGATGTTTTGCCACACTTTTTGTATAGAAAACTTGAAGAAATAGCTTAGTTGTCCTTTGGTCACTCACGGCTCACCATGGAGAATGACTTAGAAAATTTTCTTTGGTTGTTTGCTTGAAAATTGGCTTCGGCCACTTTATTCCCAAACTTGCCGACTTATGCATGGAAGAAAGCCAATTAATTTGGCTATCCACCAATGAAAATTAGGCACCTTTCACCCTAATACTTTCTCCCTTTTTCAAAAATTAAAAAGGTATATTTTTGGCCAAATCTTGGCCTTTAGATCAAAAGCAAATTAAATCATGGCCATTCATCCTACCTAACACCATATTTCTTTCCATTTCTTAAATGGATTTATGATGTCATAATTACTAAAGTGAAAGTTGACTTTGACTTTGACTTTCACTATTCACATTAATTAGACTACTTTTTGACCGATGCCGATTCGAGCCGAAATTTTCCTGAAATCGTCCCGGTGTGTTCCTGAGGTCTCCTGTGCAGTCGGATCAATTTAAATTGCTTCCGTTTGATCAAAATCAATCCCGGAAGTTTACCGTCTTTTTGAGCTCCGGTTAAGGTTTCAATGCCGGTTTTGGCACCGTTTCACCCGTTTCAACTCAGTGAATTTTTCCAACACTGAATTCTTACTCGTCAGTATTGTTAGAACATTTTAATATATTCTAAACAATATAAATACATCTATTTCACTCTTTAAATAGTACAAATTATTATATACATATATTTGTACTTTTCTTACTGTGCTCTTACTTTGACTTGCCATATTCTTATCTTTATACTGTTTAGATACCGAAACTACTCCTTTTTGAGCGTTTTGGGCCTGAATTCACGTTCTTACTCATATACTTTATTCTCTACTTATTTTTGGAGATTTTAATTCCCTCCAAAACATTTATTTATTTCTATCAACACTATAATTTGTCTAATTACAACCATAGTGTTTCTTTACATTCTTACTTACAGAACTCATAGAAAACCCTAGATTAAATTAGGTCTCACCGCTAAAATTCTCTGGTCGTCACACCGGGTTCTCTGTCGGTTACCCCTTTTCACTGTATGAATAGTAATAAACAGTACTGCACCTGTTTAGTCTATTCAACTGGAATTTATGCTACATTTATCAACTTAATTACTCATTTCATAGTAATTAGGTTTCACGCATTACGAGAGTCTTCAAATTGGCTCTCTGTTCAGTACACGGCCTTCTACAAGGGTTCTAACACGGGCGTGTATGGCTTGAGCACGGGCGTGTACTAGCTAGGCTTTCTCAACACGACCGTGTCTTGGACCATGCTCACTTACCCGAGTGGTACACGGCCACTTACACAGCCGTGTACCTGACCATATAAAACTACACGGCCATGTTAACTCACACGGCCTCTCTCATAAAACAATCCGATCAGTACACGGTTTCTTACACGATCATGTACCTGACCGTGTTCGATGTATTTGGACTAAAAACGCATCAAATTATTCCTTAGCTTCTCATTAAATAATTTACTGAGTTACAAGGACGGGGTGGTCCTTACAACCTACCCCCCTTACAAAATTTTCGTCCTCGAAAATTAGAATAAATCCGGGAAGTCTCTCTTCATGTCCTCTTCCCTTTCCCATGTAGCTTCTTCTATGTTGTGATTCCGCCACAGCACTTTCACAAACGGGATCACTTTATTCCTGAGGACTTTGCTCTCCTTAGCTAAAATCTGCACTGGTCTTTCCTCATATGTCAGGTCGGCGTGTACTTCAACAGGCTCTTGACTCAGTATGTGGGAACTATCAGGCACGTATTTCTTCAGCATCGAGACGTGGAAAACATTATGCACGAATGCTAACTCGGGAGGGAGCGCTAACCTGTAGGCTACCTTCCCAATTCTTTCGAGGATCTCGAAGGGTCCTATATATCGAGGGCTGAGCTTCCCTTTCTTCCCAAAGCGCATCACCCCTTTCATGGGTGCTACCTTGAGGAAAACTGAATCTCCTTCCTGAAACTCGAGAAGTCTGCGTCGTTTATCAGCGTAACTCTTCTGACGACTATGAGCTATCTCCAGTCTCTCCCGTATAATCTTCACGTCTTCTGTTGTACTTTTGACGAAGTCCGTGCTAGTGAGCTGTTTTTCTCCAGTCTCATGCCAGTGGACCGGAGATCTACATTTCCTTCCATAGAGTGCCTCGTATGGTGCCATTCCGATCGAGGAATGGTAGCTGTTGTTGTACGAGAACTCTATTAGCGGCAGATTTTGGTCCCAATTCCCTTTGAAGTCTAGGGCACACGCTCTCAACATATCTTCCAACGTTTGTATTGTCCTTTCTGACTGACCGTCGGTTTGAGGGTGGAAAGCTGTGCTGAACTTCAACTTAGTCCCCATTGAAGCTTGGACGCTCTGCCAAAACCTTGAAGTGAAGCGCCCATCACGATCTGAAATTATTGACCTAGGTACACCGTGCAGTCTTACTATCTAGGCCACGTACATTTTTGCTAGCCTCTCCACTGAGTAGCTCAACTTCATGGCTAAGAATCGAGCTGATTTCGTCAGTCGGTCCACAATTACCCAGATGGCGTCGTTTCCACTGGATGTTCTGGGCAGTCCGACCACGAAGTCCATTGTAATTTGTTCCCATTTCCACTCAGGGAGCTCGATTTTCTGCAGTTCTCCTCCAGGTCGTTGATGTTCTACTTTAATTTTTTGACATGTAAGGCACTTTGCGACAAATTCAGCGACATCACCCTTCATCTTAGGCCACCAAAAATGTCTTTCAAGTCTTTGTATAGCTTGTTTTCCCCTGGATGAACTGAGTATGGTGTGTCATGGGCTTTTGAAAGGATCCTTTTCCTGAGTTCTTCATCCTTTGGAACGCACACTCTACCTCTAAAATAGAGTATGCCCTCCTTAGAGACTTGGAATTCTGACTTCCGGTCCTCCATTGCCTTCTTCTTGTGCTTGTTCAGGGTTAAATCGAGGTCTTGGCCGGCCTTGATTTCTTCTAGGAGTGTTGATTGGAGGGTCATTTCAGACAACTTCCCTGTTAGAATCTCGATTTCGCCGTTACATAGCTCCTTCTGTAGGGCTTTTGGCAAGGCATTGATAGCCATAAGCGATGAAGAGTACTTCCTACTGAGTGCATCGGCCACCTTGTTGGCTTTCCCTGGGTGATACAGGATCTCGCAGTCGTAATCCTTCACCAATTCTAGCCATCTTCGCTGCCTCATGTTGAGCTCCTTCTGCGTGAAGATGTATTTGAGGCTTTGGTGGTCCGTATAAATCTCACACTTGACGCCATATAGATAATGCCTCCATATTTTCAGTGCAAACACGACCGCTGCTAGCTCTAGGTCATGAGTCGGATAATTCCTCTCGTGGTTCTTAAGTTGTCGCAAGGCATAAGCGACTACTTTCCCATTCTGCATCAGTACGGCTCCTAGTCCGGTCTTAGATGCATCACTGTAGATTACAAAATTCCCCTGTCCAGCATCTGGTATAGTCAGGATCGGAGCGCTCGTGAGTCTGTGTTTTAGCTCCTGGAAGCTTTTCTCGCATCTATCCGTCCACTCATACTTCTTCTCCTTCTTAGTGAGTGCTGTGAGTGGTGCGGCTAACTTCGAGAACCCTTCTACGAAACGTCTGTAATAGCCTGCTAGGCCTAGGAAACTGCGAATCTCCGTTACGTTCTTCGGAGTCAGCCATTCGCTGACTGCTTCGACTTTCACTGGGTCTACTGATACTCCATCCTTGGAGACCACGTGACCAAGAAAATGGACCTTTTCCAGCCAAAACTTGCACTTGGAGAATTTGACGTATAGCTGGTGCTCCTTTAGCTTGAGTAGAATAGCTTTCAGATGCTCCTCGTGTTCCTCCCTTGTCTTAGAATACACAAGTATGTCATCGATAAACACAATGACAAACTTGTCTAAGAACTCCTTGAACACTCTATTCATCAGATCCATGAAGGCTGCAGGGGCATTTGTTAGTCCGAATGACATAACGAGGAACTCGTAGTGTCCATATCGTGAACGAAAGGCTGTCTTGGGTATGTCTGCACCTCTAATCCGTAGTTGGTGATACCTGGAACGTAGGTCGATTTTTGAGAACACTGCAGCGTCTCGGAGCTGGTCAAACAGATCGTCGATTCGTGGCAACGGATACTTGTTCTTTATAGTGACCTTGTTCAGCTCCCTGTAATCGATGCACATCCTTAATGTTCCATCCTTCTTCTTCACGAATAAAACTGGTGCTCCCCACGGTGAACAGCTCTGTCGAATGAAGCTCTTGTCCATTAGATCCTTCAACTGGGCCTGGAGTTCCTTTAACTCTGCCGGGGCCATTCTATATGGGGCCTTGGAGATGGGGGCTGATCCTGGTAACAGCTCGATCTCGAATGATATCTCCCTTTCTGGCGGAAGTCCTGGCAGATCCTCTGGGAATACTTCTATGAATTCTCTGACCATTGGGACATCTTCAGGCCTTATCTCCGCTTTATGGTTGCTGTCTACCATGTGTGCTAGGAAACCGACGCATCCACTGGATAGAAGTTTGTGAGCCCTTATAGCGGATATTATTATCTTTGGCTACTTTAACGATAGCCCTTTGTAGATAAACTTCTTGTTCCCGTTCAGCTCAAAGGTAACCTCTCGTCTTCGACAGTCTATTATGGCACTGTACTTAGCGAGGAAGTCCATTCCCACGATTACGTCGTAGTCGCACATGTCGATGACGATTAGATCTATACTTAGCTCGTACCCACTGATAACTACTAGTACATGTCTTGCCCAATAGCTAGACAATAAAACTTCCCGGAGGGAAGGGCAGTTCAGAAAGTTTGGTTCATCTTGTCTATGTTCTGACCTAGTTCTCTAGCAAATTTTGATGACATAAAGGAATGCGTAGCTCCAAAATCAAATAATACTAATGCAGTGGAGTTGGCAACAGAAAGCTGACCTATCACGACGGTTGAGGTCCCAGCTTCTGCATCCTCCTTTGTAAAGGCATAAATTCTCCCCTGCATCTCTGGAGCTTCCAGTCTACCTTGGGTGATGGGTGTACCTTCAATTCTGGCTTGGGCGGTATGTAGTTGGCCGCTACTGGCACGGGCTTGGCCCTGCTGATTCTGAGGGTTTGAGCGGCATTGCTTAGCGAAGTGGCCTTCCTTACCACAGATGTAGCAACCGTTAGTGCCTAAGCGGCACTCCCCTAGGTGGTTCTTCCCGCACTTCAGGCAAGGAGGGTGCTGACTGCCATTTCCTCCCCGATTGTTCTTCTTCTGGGGAAAATTCCTCTGTTGCCCTTGGTTATTCTGGCTTCCTCTCCTCTTGTTGTTATGGGACTATCGGTTACTCTGACTGTTTCCCATATTCTGACCCTTATGTTGTGAATCGGGGTTCGGTCTTCCCCTGTTGGGTCTGGCCAGTGTCTTCTCCTCTCTCTTGGCCTTGAAGATCTATGCTTTCCTCTCCCTATCTTGGGCGAACCAGTATTCGGCCTGATGGCTCGACTAACACACTCAGCTACCGTTGTTGGTCCGTGGCTTCCACCATATACTTGGATGGCAATGTCGGTTCTAAACATCTTCAGCATCCTTCTGACCCTTTCCTTTTCGGTTGGCACCAGGTCGGGGCATAGTCGAGCTAGCTGTTCGAACTTGCGGACAGCTTGCATTACAGTCATACTACCATGGCGTAGATTGTTGAACTCATCTTGTTGTGCTGCTAAGGCTTCATCATTGAAATACATTTCTCTGAACTCCATAATGAAGTCTGCCCAGTTCATTGCATTAATGTCTCTCCTAATAGCCACTGTTTTCCACCACTGTCGTGCTCCTTTCCGTAGGGCAAGGGATGCACATAGTACCTTTTCCCTCTCAGTTAGCCCTACAAGGTCTAGGATGACTTGGATGTCAGTTAGCCAGTCATCTGCCTCGATAGGGTTAGTTGTCCCCTCAAACTCTGGCGCCTTCAGACGTCGAAATCGCTCGTATAAGTCACCATCTCTTGAGACTGGTAAGGGAACATCTGCTGCTGCAGGAGCAAACACAACTGGTGGTGCTAGAGCTGCCTGGACTGATGGGGCTACTGGGTCGGCTTGGGCTGGCACCTCTACGGGTCGTGGTGTATGAGATTGTTGGTTGACTTGCTCCTTGAGCTGAGCAAGCTCTTGTTGTTGGTTCATCATCATCTCCTGCATGGCTGTGAGCCGTGCCATTAACTCATCTTCTCGAGTGGCTTGATTAGTCTGAGCTCTTGTTCTTGTCATTTCTTCTGATGTAACCCCATCACACAACGGGAAAAAGAACTATAAGTTTTGCTTTTATCACACTTTGTACTTAGGAATCGTATCACATATCATCTTAATGATTTTATTCAATCATCATGAATATAAGTATACATATTATATCTTTCCTTTCTTTTTCTTTACTATGATGTTCACTACGATTTGTATCTTAACTTATCGTATTGAAACATCTTCTAAGTGCTAGGACCTATCTCGCACATACTGTCACACTATACTCATGTGTGAAAAAAAACATATCTGAGCCCTTGGACAATGGTGTTACTTTTCATATATCATAAGAAAGTACATAACTTTGGGTTGTTGGGAGAGATACACACTTCCCAAGATACGGTCTCAACAAGTACATTAACTTAGGTCTAGCGAGGAAAGCTACTGCTTCCTTCTATACACATATACATAGCTTAGACAAAACTACCGAGGTAGAGTGCAGTTACTCTGACGTGATCACTGATTCCGGATCGGACATCTCTTCGCTGTCACTTTCATCGAGGGGGAATTCGTCTGGATCCTCCTCGTCCTCTGAGTCTAAACTGACCTCATCATCACTAGCGATAATGACTTGAGGTTCCGGCTCATACTCCTCCATCTCCTCGTCATCATTGGAGAAATAGGGGATGTCATCATCATCCTCTAGTTCCTCAAAGCGGTACTCAGCCAATGGTATAGCTGGAATAGGGTCCTCCTCATGAGCGGCAAGATTAGCAGCATTATGTGCCCGCTCGTAGTTCCTAACGTTGACCACATCGACTTCGGCATACTCTATCTCTTGAAGGAAACGCCTTAAATCTTGATGTGGTGGAGGGTAGGGGACAAGTTCCCTAACGTCCCTGGGTACCCCTCTCCAAACTAGCTCAGCTACTTCTCGAAAAGAGTGGTCGAAGGGAATGTAGGGTAGCATCGCATCCTTAAACCTCCGACAATAATGCGCCATGGTCTCTCCTTCATCGACATCCGACATACCTGAGAGGACGTCGTACCTCCTCTCGTGCATGTCTCTCCATGTGCCGAAATTCCTATTTGGACCATAGAGTTTCTCGAATACGGGTGGTGCAAACATGGCATAGAGTTCCTGGCAGAAAGTGGCCCAATCTAGCACTGGTTTTCCATCCCTTCACTGGTCCAGCCACCAAGCCAACGCTGGTCCATCTAACTTGCTGCTTGCTAGCTCCACTTGCAGGTGAGGTAGGGCATGGCAGGTACGAAAGGCTACCTCCACCTGCTGAACCCATCTCAACAGATTGTAAGGCCTATGCTGACCATCGAACATATCTAAGTCCATTTCGGCGAAGGCATCACTTACTGCCCTATCGTCGTCTTGGTGTTGAGGGTCTACCGGTGCAGCCATATCTCCTATTACAATATGGATGTTAACTTATATACTGATACTGAAGGATAATTAAACTAACTTACTTGGACAGATGAGGTAGGCGTGCAGCGATGTGAGGTAGGGTGGTAGGAAACCTCTCTGATACCAACTGTGACGCCCCGCGCCCTAGGCGGCCCGGACCATCACTGTAAAACTACTATTTCTTTACTTTTACTTATACTTTCTTGTAATTGAATATTGCTTACTTAAAATATCTTTAATATGTTACCCTAATTTTAGAAGAAATTTTTTTTTTAGCACACGTATTTACTATTCATGTACATGTACTATTAAAAACAGAATTTGAAACATAATAATAATCTTGCAAACATACTTATACTGTTCATTTTATGGAATAGTATTTTTGAATAGTATCAATCAGCTGCTATTCGAAAATACTATTCAAGTATTACTACTCAAAAATATTATGCAAGCATTACTATTCAGAAATACCATTTAACGATTACTATTTAAAAGTACCATCTACTGGTACTGTACTGTTACTGTTCAAAATACTGTTTACTTAAACTGTGCGGAAGTTAAACTCGTATGGTGTCTATAACCTCGCCTCACATCCGCCTCCGCCGCCGTCATTGCCCATCGTGGCTTATGCCATAGGACGCTTACCTACAGCATGAACACACTCCCTGAGCTTTAAGCCCAGTAAGTACAACATGTTAACCGCAAAACATGTTTAAACATAATACATACTTAAAACGCATAAGCAAGCAAGATAGTCACATATAACACTTAGCATATACCATATCATCACATATCATGTCATAGCATACAAACTGTATATACCATATGCATACAGATTACTTCATGTAAAAGCATGTATCTTACTGTAGCTAAAAGCATAGCGAACAAATGTGGATAGTGAACTATGCATGATCCAGTTATGTTCAGTTATGCTTTAGCACTCTTTCCTTTCTCTTCTCTATTTAGGGCCCATGTGTCAGTACCGTGTACGCGCAGACCAACGGTAACGCCCGAGGTCAACTAATGCCGAAGAGCCATCAACTGATGCTCAACTTTTGGCCTTAACTTTCTTTAACTGGAAACCCCTTCAACTGAAGGAGCCGGTACGGCACACCTATTTATTTTCATCTTGTTTAACTGTTCTAGCCATATGCTTCTCTAAGCTATCCCCAATACTATACGGTAGGGATCTATGGCTTCTAACTTGTTCTTTCATCAATCTACTCGATTGTGAAACTATATGCTCTTATGTATGCTGTGCAACATCGTGTGCATGTAAGGCATACTTAACATACTGTAAAACCATCATTTTAACATCATTTTATTCATGCTGCAGGCGGAGTTATACTTACCTAATTGCAAGCACTTGTATTCGCACCTTTAGAAATTTGCAGGTTACTACCTGTCATCAATAACGTCTCTCGTTAATACCTTCTCTAAGTCACCAATACTGTTAGTGACTAAAGTAGATAATTACTTGATACCGATTGCCGTCGGCACTACTTACTCTCTATCTCAAGAGTTAACTTATTCGTATATGGTTAATTAACTTATGGCCCCATAAATTAACTACCACGTCCTTAGGCTACTTTTACCTATACTCGTCTTTCATGTGGTACCGGCGTCCCTCGGTACCCTATTGGCCTATCTGGGAATTTGGTGTCTAATTTCCGTCACGTTTGATTAATTGTCTTCTTGACAGTTAAATCAACATTCCTCACAATGTTGCTCTGAACACGGTGCTTGACTGATTTACCGATCAGTCAACTGACCGGTTACCTCACGTTTTGGCAACTAGGTAGCCTATCAGGCTACTATGTGTAGGCTTGGTATAGTAACCGTTCGGGTTACTTTGCTTGTTTGGGTGTGGTAGCCTATCGGGCTACCTTGCATTATGGTGTCGTAGCCGACTAGGCTACCTCTACCATATCTTACTAAAAACGTCCCTTGTTCTTTGTGAAATTCCTTTGAAAACTTTGTTCAAATCTAGAAATTCTTACAAAAAGATTTTTCATTTTGAAAGGGGTATGGTGTCCCCACATTTTTTTTTGAAAGCAAAGTGTTTGAAATGGTTTGAAAGGGGTATGGTGTCCCCACATTTTTGAAAACGAGTCTCACCTCGCCCCATTGAAGGATGAGGGTGTTTTTGTTGAAATCATTTCTAAGTCATTTAAAGGGGACACATTGTAAATGTGCTAAAAAATGTGGTGTTGGACCACTTTTGAAAATAATTTGAAACTTGTTCGAAATGACTTTGTTTGAGAAATCGACGTTCATGAAACTTTTCGTCCTCAACAAAATGAACAATTCTTGTGTTCATTTCGGAGCCTAATTCTAACTCTAACGGCTCCTAAATTCATCAAACCCGTGGCCTTTGTGCCCAGTTTTTATAAAAGTTCCAGTTTTACGCACTTTTGAAAACAGGTCTGTTTGGGGCCCGAAACGGCCGAATTTTTGAAACCCACACGAGTCAGTTTCAAGGTTTCGCGAGATTTAAAACTTTTGTGTTTTGACCAAATTCTGGTTCGGCCTCTAAATGTAGGAAAATAAACCGGTAAAAACGTATCAGAGTGGCGCAGCGGAACAATAAAAATTTTTAGATCGTTAAATATCTCATGATGCCATATACAATAAATCAACAACAATTAAAACTCATACCTCAAGGATGCCAATATGCAGGAGGAGAATGACCGGAGGCTTCAACCAACTAGCCTTCTCTACTATTCTCCAATTCCCGAATGGCTAAGTGTGTGGGCACTCTGAACCTCGATCGGTATGCTAGCACTGCTAGTCTTCTTCCGACCACCCAGATCTCTAAAGAACTTTATTGTCACGATGAGCTGTGCAACAATAAGCCTGCTCACCTGAGAGTCTGTGGTCTGAGAGAACTGGAGTGGCAGGACCTCTATTTATAGACCTGCATGAGGTGATTCTCTGAATTCGAATTGGACTAGGAAAAGATTTTCTCCCTTATCCAAACCAAAAAATCTGAATTTTCCAAGGGAGAATCTCCACAATTAAATTCGGTTTTCCTAGGACAAATCCAATCCAAATCTAAACAAGATTTTAACTAGAATTTTATCTCCCTTTTTCAACCAAAAAATCCGAAATCTTTAGGAGAAAATCTTCTCCAAATTTTCAACCACTTTTAGGATAAGGAAGAATCAAAATTCCACTAGGATTTTTCAAGCTAAATCTCATCTCAACCTTATCCAAAAATAACCGAATTTCCTAGGATAAAGCCTCCAAAATTTCGGCCACTTTTAGGGAGTAGAGAGAATCCAAATTCAACTAGGATTGAAGCTTGAATTTACCCTTGAATCTCATCCACAAAATCCGAAATTTTCATGAGGATTATCCTCAAAAATTTCGTCCCTTATTTGTTGGGATTTGGATTCAAAATTCAAGTAGGATTCTAACAAGATTATCCTCTCCAAATCCAACTCAAATTCGAATTTCAAACCTTGTGGATTTTCCACAACAAATTCGAATCCTACTTGGACTGTGATTTAAAATTTGAATTTCAAATTTCAAATTCAAATTTCAAATTCAAATTTCAAATTTCAAATTTCAAATTTCAAATTTCAAATTTAAATTTCAAATTCAAATTTCAAATTCAAATTTCAAATTCAAATTTCAAATTCAAAATTCAAATTTTAAATTTCAAAATTCAAATTTCAAATTTCAAAATTCAAATTTCAAATTTCAAATTCCACAAAACGGTTGTGTTTCATATTCTTGTTCTCATGGATAATTTTCTACAACTCCAATCCAATCTCAAATAAAATCATGGCAACTTTATTTGGAGTTCGAATAATTGTGTACTCTATTATCCAAAACAAAATCTGAATCAACCGGAGAGAATCTTGTCTACCATCCTAATCCTGTGTCATCACCATCCATGCATAATAAACTAGCCAATAGCACACACAAATCAATTTGCCAAACGTTAAGGAATTATGTGGAGCTAGTAGAGGGACTGATTGGACATATATAATCGGGCTCCCGTGATTCCATATGATCATCATTCTGTACCGAACAACTCAATCATATGATCACTAATTTCAGAGTCACACCACTATAAACCTGAAACTGAACTCCCAATTATATACCGTATTACGTAAGCTTGTGACGAGCTACCATCCAATGACCTTGTCATAGATGCAAAACCCTCATATGATATCCATGATCAGCCTTAGGGCAAAGTCCGTTTAATCCTACTGATCAGGCTATCTTAAAGTTCCATTATACTACCGAATCAAGAAAATGATTATTCACCATATGTGAATAAGAAGTCATCCGCCCAGCAGACGACCCAAGGCCTTGTCCATTTTCACATTCAGTATAATGCCTTTAAGAGGATACCTTTAACTCCTCAAACCCTTCATCATATACAAGTCATGTACCCAACGAACCGGTCTATAAGCTTACTACCTCTGAGACGCTTTAGCCATTGGAACATCAAAGTACACAAGTCATATACATGAAGTAGTTCATTTACTCAGGATTAAGGTTATTACACAATGAACGTCAAAAGCAGATTGATCCACTCATAGCGGACTACGTAGATCAATCACGCTTTAGTCCCGGTCTAATATGTCACCACCGAGCAACATATCCATGTCTCTACTTGGGAGTCCAGCTCCAGACAGTCAAGACAGACCGTCCCCTCTAAGGCTTTAGACAACATAATAGTCTTAACATGAGTTAGATGCTCGGTCTAACCCCATAGACTACAGACCATAGTTTAGACTGCTAACTTTAGAACATTGTCTTCTCGCATACAAAAGTCTATTGCATGCAACGTTCCAACAGTTTTAACACAAGCAGTCAGTGAGCCATATTTGCTTACATTTACTTTAACATGTAAATAAGACGAGGACAAATAGCAATGTAATGAATAACCTCTATGTATAATTTTATTATTCAGTTCAAAATGAATACATCAAAATGTCTCTAATACTTAGGGCATTTCCTAACACTAAAAGGGTCATTTTAATAAAAATCTGAGACTGTTCATTTGGTCCGGATTTGTTGCTCCCAGTTTTGGACACCGAACCAAAACTAGCCGAAAAGCCTATCGTAGGTTCATTTTTTGCCAATGGCTATTTGACGTAAAAACGACCGTATCAAAATTTCCATAAAACTTTATGTTTTACCAAATCCCAGATTCGGAACCTAAGTGGGTCAAACTGGCCAAAATCCGTGGCTGATCCTGGGGACAGATTTTGTGTCCAGCCACCCTCTACACACTCATGCACACACATATCTCAAACCACCTGTAAACTAAAGTAAACACAACCACAACCACAAAAACTTTAGAAACTGAAAGCTAAGGGCTCAAATAACTTATTACAATCCATGTGCATAATCAAATACATATAAATCTCCTTTGATCAAAAACTTAAAAACAACTAACCACAAAAGATGGGGGTTTTTCGGTTTATACCTTAGAGTGCTTTGATCCAAGCACAACCGGGCCAAGGGTGGCTGTCAAGGCTCCATAGAAAACAAAGAGGGTTGAGGGATCATTTGTGGTAGAATGAGAACACAAGGAAAACAAAAAGTTTCTCTTAATATCCAGCCAAGATGAAAAATTACACCATAGAAAAAATTTCGGTTTTAGGGTCTTACCGAAACTACCTTGGAAGAGTGCACCTCTAACAACTTGTGTGGCCAAGCTTTTGTGTGAAAGTTATGTGAAAATATGGGTGGTTTAGGGGCTGAAGAGGGGTCGGATTTTCTGAAGAGAAAGGGGAGAGAAAGCTGTATTTTTCTTGAGTGTTTTTGTGAGCAAATGGAAAAAGTGAAACCTAAGGGTGGTTGCACCTTTTTATAGGCAACTCAAAGCAACTTTGCTTAACTCTAAGCCCTCTTAATTAAGCCATAATTTAGCTCAATTGGGGGACAAAAATCTGTGCTGCAGCCCTTGAAATTTCGGAGCCATGATGGAGGGTGAAAGGGAGCAAGTTTGCATTAAATGGTCATGGTCTTCTTGTCCTTAAAACCCCATTTTTTTAATCTAAAAACTCCAACACATCCCTTGATTTAAGGGATCACTTTCAGTTGGTTTTGCAGCTGGTTTTGCAGCTGTTTTCCTAACTAAAGGGGGCATGGTTTGGTTGGAGTAAAAGTCCAACCGAATCGGTTCTGTGCAGTCTAGTTTTCTACTGCGTTTTTCAACCCTTTCTCGGCAGTGTTCTAATTTTCATCCAAAAATTGGATTTTCTGAATCTGATTTTTGTACTGACGATTTCTAATTGTTTTATACTGTCTAAGAGCCCATTCTATACCAAATCACTATTCATTCCTATACTGCGGTAGTGTCTACACTGTGTTGTCCTTTCGCACGCAAACCGAGGCGTTCCTAGGCGAAATTTCAGACACAGTCTCTCTTGACTAATTCGGACGTTCTGATTTCGATTTTATCAGTCATATGTCCATCTGAGGTCGTCTAGACCAGTTTTCAGGATCTGTGGGGTCCCACCTCGAAAAACGTGTCAGGTGTCCGTTTGACTAATTTGGGCGTCCTGAGTCTAGATATATCAGTTTTAAGTCAAACTAAGGCCGTCTTGACCAGTAACTTGACACTGCATCTTGCACTATTCACTATTCACTATTCATGGTTCACTGTTCTCTGTTCTAACTGACTAGTCCGAGTGTTCTGACTCCGATTTTGTCAGTCTCTGGGTGAGAAGAGGTCATCCAGACCATTTTCTCGATACTGTACCCTACTAGGGAGATTCTCGTTATTGTGCTCAGACGTTTGGTCCGAGTATTTCAGTGATCTACTCACCAGTCTTGTGTTAGGAAATGGTCATCCGGACTAGTTTCATGACACTGTGTATCTTATACACTTATACACATAACAGGGTAGACCGGGTTCTCTGTCGGTTACCCCTTTTCACTATATGAATAGTAATAAACAGTACTGCACCTGTTTAGTCTATTCAACTGGAATTTATGCTACATTTATCAACTTAATTACTCATTTCATAGTAATTAGGTTTCACGCATTACGAGAGTCTTCAAATTGGCTCTCTGTTCAGTACACGGCCTTCTACAAGGGTTCTAACACGGGCGTGTATGGCTTGAGCACGGGCGTGTACTAGCTAGGCTTTCTCAACACGACCGTGTCTTGGACCATGCTCACTTACCCGAGTGGTACACGGCCACTTACACAGCCGTGTACCTGACCATATAAAACTACACGGCCATGTTAACTCACACGGCCTCTCTCATAAAACAATCCGATCAGTACACGGTTTCTTACACGACCATGTACCTGACCGTGTTCGATGTATTTGGACTAAAAACGCATCAAATTATTCCTTAGCTTCTCATTAAATAATTTACTGAGTTACAAGGACGGGGTGGTCCTTACAAAAAATGCCTTGCTTTCATCATATTACCACATGATTTTCAACACCAAAAACCAACCAAATAAAATTGAAATGTCATCTCCTAATTCACCAAACTGCCCACGGATTTTGTGAGAAAAATGTGCGTTAAACATGGTTTTTCATGCTCTAAATCATTTCTTGTTCTAACCTCATTCCATTAACACTTTTTAAAGCCAAAAACCAACAAAACCAATATCAAAATTTCACCTCAAAACAACTCTACATTCCCGATGATTTTTCAGCAAAGAAATGGGGAGAAAAGCTTGTAAACTTGAAGCTTACCTTGCTAAGTTGCTTCTCTTAAACTTGGGATGAAATTTGAATACTTTTTGGTGAAGGAAACTTGGAGAAGTTTGGTTGGTTTTGGGGGTGGAGCTCACGGCTGGGTAGGGGCAGAATGGCTAAAATTTTGGCTGAATGGTTTCTGTTTTCATGGCTAGAAACCGTGGGTTTTATGGCTAAAATTTGAGGGACCAAGTTGCAATGGAAACTTGGTAAATTCACAACTTTTCAAGGGCTTTTTGACAACTTTTTGAGGGCTTCTTTGCAATTGTTAAATTTTTTGCTTTTTTTTTTTTCTGAATTTGCCATCCAAAATCCGCCACCTAGCCCCCTAGAATTTTCTTGAATTTGTTCTAGGGTTGATCTTTGACCTTTTTGGGTTGACTTTGCATTATGGCCATTGGATCAAAGTGCCATTAAACCCTAGCCCTTGGATTTTTGATGTATCCTTGCATCCATTGACTGTCACACACCCAAACATTGACTCCATATATATTTTGGTCAAACTTTGACCAAAAGTCAAACCAAACGGCATCACACCGAAATCGTGTAGACGAGTTTATGAGACTCTCCGTGCGATTGATTTTCCTTAATTCACTCTGGTTTGACTAAGTCTTTTGTCTTTTAGTTACTTGCAGTATATTTTTAGGGATTTTGATACCGAAAAGGGCATCATTTGTCCAATTTTGATTCGATTAAATTCTCTATTCCCGATTACACGTCCTTTGGCCTTAGTTTATTGTGTTCTAAATATTATTAAATCATACATTTTACAATTTTATACACAAAATTCATTGTATACATACATTGTACATATTTTCGGAGAACAGTAAAATTCCTCGGTTGTCACAAATCTCATTTTGAATTTCAAACTCAAATACAAGTAATTTAAATTTCAAATCTTATCTTCCAAATAAATATTAATTAAATATTAATCTCATTTATTGTATAATATAAAATTATAATTTTATCCCTCTAACACACAGAGAAAAATGCCTACACCCTTGTGGAGGGTAATCTGGATTTTTCTCATCATTAAATGCAAAACAACAAGCCACAAAAGAATATCCTAATTAACTATTATTTTTAAGGAATTATAGGAGCAAGCAAAGGGACTGATTGGACATACAATTAGGCTCTCATGAATCCATGTAATCATTGTTTTATACCAAACAACTCAATCACATGATCATTAATTTCTGGATCACTCCACTATAGACCTAAAACTGAACTCCCAATCATGTTGCAAATTATGTAAGCCTTAGAAAAGACACTGTCCAATGACCTTGTCATTAATACAAAACCCTTATATGATATCCACGATCAACCTAAGTTAAAGTTCGTTTAACCTTTTGATCATGCTATCTTAAATATCCATTATACACTCGATAAGAGAATGATTATCCACCATATATGAATAATAAGTCGTCTGCAAAGCAAACAATTTAAGGCCATGTCTATTCTCACCAATCTAATATAATGCCTTTAAGAAGATAACCTTAACTCTATATAAGAGCTATGATTCCTTATCTGTAAGCAATCCCTTCAGTGTATGTATACTGTGTACTAACGAACAGGTCCATTAGCTTATTACCTTTGAGACGCCTTGGCCTTTGAGACATCAAAGCGCACTAGCCATATTAAAGATCGATTATGCACCGATAAGAGAATAATTATCCACCATATGTGAATAATAAGTTGTCTGCAAAGCAAATGACCTAAGGCTATGTCTATTCTCACTAATCTAGTATAATGCCTTTAAGAAGATAACCTTAACTCTATATAAGAGCTATGATTCCTTATCTATAAGCAATCCCTCCATCGTATGTGTACTATGTACCAACGAACAAGTCTATTAGCTTATTACCTTTGAGACACCTTAGCCTTTGAAACATCAAAGCACACTAGCCACATGCACGAAGCTATTCACTTACCCAGGATTAAAGTTATTGCACAATTGAACATCAAAAGCAGATCGATCCACTCAAAACGGACTACGTAGATCAATGATGCTTTAGTCCCAACCCAATATGTCACCACCAAGCAACATATCTACGTCTCTGCTCGAGAGTTAAAGCTCCAGACAATCAAGACAAACCGTCCCCCAAATTGACTTTAGACAACATAATAATCTTGACATGAGTTAGATAGTCACTCTAAGCCCATAGACTACAGACCATAGATTTAGACTATTACTCTAGAACATTGTCTCCTCACATACAAAAGACCATTGTATGCAACATTCTAACAGTTTAATATAAGTAATCAATAAGCCATATTTACTTACATTTACTTTAACATATAAATAGGTTGAGGACTTAAAGCAATATAATGAATAACCTCTAAAATATTTTATTAATCGGTTCAAAAATAAATGAAATATATTACAATGTCTTTTCCACTTAGGGCACACCTAACAGTAATAGCACAATTTTTGACCAATTTAAATAGTAATATGTTTTTTTGATCTCAGTTTCGAAACAAAACCAACAAAATCGTCAAAGAAATAAAAGCTAACCAAGTAAAGTACTTATTTACGATTAAAAATAAATATTTTTGCATTGTAAACAAAACAAAAAAAAAAAAGATTTTTTCTCCAATTTAACTAAAAAAAATCATTTTTCATCCTTTCGAAATTAATTATGAACTTTTGTTGTAATGATGAAAAACATCAACAAAAAGGCAAACAAAAACTGTGATATAGGACTTAAACGTCAATTGTTATGTAAATATCTTATAAAAGTTCACTCAAATGATATCTCATTATAAAAAACTATAATGAATATATACATATAGTAAAGCTAATATTTAATATTATGTTTTTTTTACTAAGAAAAAAAATACAAAGAAAAAAAAAATAATGAGCATGAAAAAAAAGGGTTAAAAAAAATAAGTAAAAAGGTGGAAAAAAAGGCAAAACAAATCAAATATTTTCAAACTGAGATACTAGTACTTAAAAATTAAAACAAAGATTAAACATAATATTTAATTTATATATTAAACATTTAAAAATTATTTTAATTTTTAATTTATATATTTATATTCATATTTTTATGTTTAAACGTCTTTATATCAAATATTGACTAAATATAATAAATTTTCCCTAAATTTCTCAACTAACAATTTTTTTTTCCTCTATACATCATAAATAAAGTCAATTTTTTACCAAATTACTTCAAAAATAAGGAAAAAAATACGCATAAAAAAACTGGAAAAATTTAATATATTCTGCGGCAATACAGTGGGCTCATAAGCTTCTGAGATCTAAACCACAATCATATGTGTTTTAACTAAAATATCCAACAACAAATCTAGTTTTAACGCCTTTTCGTCAAAATTTTTCTATACAATTAGATGAAAGGGGTGTTATAAATAAGTTTTACATACGGACATTTTAAATGATTTTAAAAGATTAGAGGGTAAATTGAAAGATCCTGATCCTAATAATAAAATCTAGACCACCAAAGTGTGTGGTTAGTGAATAGTGCTGACCACGGCTGTGATGAAGCCAAGTCCTTCGAACGTGCCGTACCTTAACATGGCTCGACCAAATTCTCTCGCTTTCTTTAATTATTAAACACAAAGAAGAGAGAGAACAAGTGAACAAAAAAGATAACAATGGCGAATTTCATTCTTCAACTACCCAACAGCTTGAGGACCTTCTTTGTTTCCGCTTCTTCAAATGGTATACACTTACAAACTCCTCCATCCATCTTTTTTTTTCACTAACCAAAAAAAAAAAAAAAAAAACAAGAAGAAGAAGAAATCTATATTAATGATAATAAAAGAGAAAAATGATTTTGGTAATTTCCAGGATCAGCTGGTCGGGCGAGCAGTAGACCAGGGCCAGTGATAGTGGAGCTTCCGCTTGAGAAGATAAGGAGACCCCTCATGCGAACCAGAGCCAACGACCCTGACAAGGTCAAGGAGCTCATGGACAGCATCAGTCAAATTGGCCTCCAAGTCCCCGTAAGTCTCAAATATGGAACTTTTGGTTGATGGGTTTTTGTCCCGGAAAATGATACAAAATAGTCTTTGCCGAATGGGAATGAAGTAAGTGATCAATGTTTGAGGTGGGATACCAAAAAGAAAAGGAATAGGGGAGAGAATAAAGGGTTGAAGACATTCCTGAAACAGTTTTAGAAAACTTATTCAGACTCAAAAATTTAAAAAAATAATAATAATATTTAAAACTTAAAAGTAAGCTACTTTGAATGGGATCTTTGTATGTTTATCACTCTCCACACCTCTTATGTTTGGCGTTCTTGTTCATAAAAACTCGAGTGTAGTATCTTACTAGTCTTCGGTTTGTTTTCAGTTTCTGCTTGGCGAACAATTCAAAGACATTTTAGTGGTTCCCTGTTAATATAATCAGTGATAGGCTAGTGCGTTGTCGTCTTGGAGAAGCTGGATTAGGAATTTAGAAGCAGTTACAGTCATCTTTTATGAGCGCCAGTTGGTTGATGCCTCTACCTTCGAGCTCGGTTTTGGAAAATGGAGTTTTAGCTCCCTAGAAAATTAAATAGAAGTCAGAATTCGGTTGATATGGTAACGAATGGACATAGTTTAGAAACTGTAGTTGTGTGTGACTTTAGTTGGACGGAATGAGGAGTTGAAGCTGTTGTAGGAGTCAATGGTGGTGGATTAATCTCCTAGTGGGAGATCGTTGAGTAGTGTGGAGCCAATTACAATGTAAACTTGTCTCTACTGGCCAAGGTCTAACCTGGTTAGAATGTTTTTAAATATTCTGCAAATGTATTTGTCCACTCTAATTCTTGTTCTATATAAAGGGAACTTTAGAGTATGTACTTTTGAGACAGAGAGATAAGAGACTCAAGAAGAGGCGATTGTGAGGCGTGACATCACCAAGTACTTTCTATCGGAGTTTAATTATAATCAGCAAACGGAGCATAGCTCTCATATGAACCGATATAAATCTTATCTGTACTCTATTTATTTTGTTGTTCTTTTAGATTTAATTCCTAGCAGCATCTTCAAGCGTTTAGAACGCGTAGGACATTGACAAAGCTGATATAAAGGAAAAATATATTGTCACTACAATATATATATATATAGATTTTCAAAATTTCAATTAGCCCGACTATTCTTACATAATCGTTAATGCAGATTGATGTTCTTGACGTTGATGGTGTTTATTACGGTATGTAATTATTTTTTTTCCCCCATCACCCTATGATGATTTTTCCAAGCCATTGCTTGTTTTAAAATATGCTGTTGCGTCATGGATAATGATAGCAAGAGAAAGAATGGGGATAGGAAAATAAACAACAATCATACTAATAGGGCAATGTTAGAGGCATATGTATGCTCTGCGCACATTCTTTCTCCTGATTCGTTCACGTTCTACAGGTTTCTCTGGTTGTCATCGCTATGAAGCTCATCAACGTCTTGGCCTCCCTACAATCCGTTGTAAAGTTCGCCGAGGAACAAAAGAAACTCTAAGGTTACTTTTACGGAGTATTTGCCTTTTCAACGCATTTGAATCGTGTTTATATTCTGTCAATATAAAGCCTCGTTCTTCCTTCCTTAATTTTGCAGGCATCACCTTCGATGACGACTCGTAGCAGATTCTCTCAGTGGAACTCCAACCTTCTCCAAGTTATCACATATGTGAATATCTGTTAACTTACTGGAAATAATCAACTGCCTACGAAGTTTTTTGGTATTATCATGGGTATGATTGATTGATATAGATCCTGTAATTTTCTGCAATGCTTGAATAGAAGTACAATACAAATGCTCTTAATTTCCAAGTAAACAGTGTTGTTACTAGTAGAACACATTTACCTTGGGAAGGGACGTCCAAAATATTGTAGCTACTCGTTTTGGCCGTTTTGGATTTGTTTTTCACGTCCAAGTGTGCTATGAAACTCTGTACGAAGGTATTTTAGATGACAAATACACTACAATATTTAAAGTCGCAATAGAGCTCTAGAATTCCAACACCACAAGAGAAATAAACAAGGAAAATCGTATTGAACTCAATTTTTAAATAAAATAACGACGTTAATTTTCGGAATTTTGGGAAAGGAAAGCATTTCTCCATGCTAGATCATTGTCTTCCCTTTTCTCATGGGGATGAGTCAAATGTAGTAATACAAATGGAAATACTTTACATGATGAAGAAGAAGGCTCGCGTGGCTCTGGCTAGATACAGGTGGCCAAAACTTGTATGAAGGGATTCTTTATTTCTTCCCATGCTTTATGAATGTCTGACACTGACAAGTACATAGTTTACCATTCACAGTTCTCTTTCAGTCGTGGCTACCTTTCTACTTGTAGGCCAATGGTCCTGATCTTGACACTGCAAATCTTGGCAATGGACTGGGACCACTGCTCCCAGAAGCTGAACCCTCAGTAAACTTTATTTTCCGGCTTGAGCTGTAATCCAAGGGTCCAGAGCGGCGAACACTCCGGTGTTTGTTTTCAACACTAAGTAAGCTTCCGTTGTCAGTATTGTAAAGGTGATCCGGGCCATGGGATGATGATCCTTTAAAGAAACCAGAATCATGACCACTATACTGAGGAGTAGAGTCACTGCGGGGCTGCTGCCTTACAACAGGAGACCCATGTGCAAGCGAGAGAGCAGGTGAATGGCGGGGTGAAACACTTAGAAATAATGCCTGTGGCGGGGATGGAGAATTTGAGTAGTACTGGGTATATATTGAACGCAGGATGGTGTAAGGAACATGGGATTCAAGCAAGCTTCGCGGAAGATACGGTGAAATCTCACAGAGTTGGTCTAGTAAAATAAGCTGTGCTATAAGATGAGATCTGTGAAGAAAAGTTAAAATTATTAGACGGTTCCTTGTAGTTGTTAAGATCAATACAGCAATTGGTAGAGTATTTTTATCAAGAAGCTGGGGATCAACACTTCAGAGAACCACATACCTGCTAGTTTCATTCCAAGAATCCAGTATTACTCCAGCAGAGAATCTGACAAAGAGCTGCATTGTGGACTTTATGCTTGCTTCAGCTGACAAGCGGCTTTGTATCTCAGAATCCCCTGCCTCACCATGTCCGTTAGAGAAAGACTGTCTCTGCTGATGTTCACGTTCCAATCTAACAAATTCACTTCCTGCAATTACAGCACTGATACACCTGCCAACATTTACGATGAAAAACTAAGAATAGTGGGCAAAAAAATAAATAGCAATAGATCATATCGTAATAATTCATTTAGGTTTACAGCGTTCATAGGGGAGCCTCGAAATTATAAATCAGATATTTTTACGAGGTGAACACAAAAAGTACCAGTGGTGGACTATGGTTTAGGACATTTATGAATGCCACTCTAAAAGCTAATGGAAATTATTGAACACCATCCTGAGTGCAAAGTATATACCATCACTGTAATAATAACTTTAAAAGAAAATGCGAACACACCTAGCTAGGCAATGGATATTGTTGTTGAAGCCTCCTGTGTCAACATTGAACGCAGTTGTGTACCAGACAATAGAAGTCATGAAGCTCGAAAATAAATATGGTAACAAGCTCCATGAACCGTCATTTGCACCACCAACCTCGTCCAAGATGAGTCTCACCCATTGAGAGTCATGATCACCTACCATAGCAACATTGTTTGCCACCCCTTTCATTCTTCTAATTTCCTTCTTTTCAGACAATTCATCAGGAATATGCTTAACTATTCCAGCTAATAATGAATGTATCAAAGGTGCACCTTCTTCAAGCACAGCACCTGCGGCTTCGGATAACAGTATATCAAAAGCCATGGCTAGTCCAGCCTGAACACAGAACCCAATTACTGTATCCATGTCAACAATCTGCTTAATAGACGCCTCTCTTTCTATTCTGTCACCAGAATGTAGGCTGCCAGCAACTGCCTCTAGCACTTCCCGGTTTGAGCGCAATGAAGTGTCTATGCAATTTAGAAGAGCAGCTGTATGTTCTTTCAGCATTCTGTCAAGCCTATCAACTCCATAACCACCAAAAATACGAACAAAAGCTTTCAACTCTCTTAGATCAGTGACAGAATCAGCAAAGTAACCACCAACAGGCCTAGAGCTCTTGAAGCATTTGTGCATTGGAGCGAAAAGAATCCTGGCACCTGATATATCCTTGATTATGTTTTCAATGTACCAGTTGCAGACAACTTCAGTAGCAGATCCTGTAAGTTGCTCTGCTGGTTTCTCAAACAAATGCAGGGAAGAAACTGGTCCTGAGAAGGCCTCTGCGAGCAAAACTTCTCGGATACCCTGGGTTAGGTTCATGCTAATGTGCTGCTCAGCTAGATGGATGATACTGTTATGACGCCGAATCAGTGATTCCAGAACAGAAGGTCGTTGCAAATCATTATCAGTTTTCAGCACTGCAAGCAGTCTCCTCCTAAAGTTCCCAAGGATGCATTCTCTCATGTACTGCACAAAATAATTGATAATTTTTTTTTACGAGATAATATAATTTTAGATCTATGCAAGAATTAGAACAACAAAGACACCACACTACCCACGCAAGAATCAAAGTTACCTCCATTAACATATGAAGATATCGTGGAGATTTTTTTAATCAGGAAACACATTTGGATGGAATGCAACAGGCGAATTTTTGAAGTTAGACAGGAAAATAGTGATGTTATTTGGGATAGTGTTAAATCTTGGGTAGCTCTCCGGGTACGTCATGATACAACATATTTTTTATTAAACATAGTTAGAAGTTGTGTCCGTTTATTGTAGTTTTTGCAGTTATTTCATTGTCTGTACTCCCTACTTTTTTTTTTTTTTTTTGGAGGATTCCTCATTCTCTCTTTTCTGATATTGATTTGTAACTTTTTGATTATCAACAAAGTTACAGTTTCTTCTCAAAGTTACACACACACACACACACATATATATGTGGAAACGTGTACCAAGTATTTTTGGAAAGTTAAAATTAATAAAATTAGGCAGGTTTGTATTAGCTGAAATTAGTTAATTGTATCCCTTAATTTAAGGGATTTAGTTATGCCCAGGATAGTTTCCTGACTTTGGGGCTAGGGTTAGTATATATACCAGCCATAAACGTGTAAATTATGTAGCCATTTTCAATAAAAACTACAGCAGAAATTCTCACAAATTCTCACATGGTATCAGAGATGTAGGATTTCTTTTTCTGGGAATTGAAACCTTTGCCCTTTGAACTCTGTTTTTACTCTGTTTTCTGCTATCAAAACAGAGCTGTTTTTCCTTTATTTTCAGCCCTTTCCTTAAGCCTTTACAGTCGACAATTTCCAGCCTTCATTGCTGGAATTTTTCTGTTCCCTTTCCTTCTCCATTTCCTCTTTCAATCAGCCTTCATTGCTGGTTGATTCTACTGCAGGTTGGCTGGCAATTATCCCTTGTAGAATTGTGATCTCTGTTGTCTAGAAAGCTAGCCAAGCCAGATGTCGAAGACCAAGGAAGCTGCTGTGTTCTTGCACCTGTGGATGAAGATGTCAAGGTTCGGCCATCGGGAAAATTACCAAGCATTCAGGCCGCCTATAGGTTGGATGGGAAAAATTTTCTGAAGTGTTCAAAGCTTGTACGTACCATCCTGAAGGGAAAAGGGAAAATTTCACATCTTCTTGGAACGGGACCGAAGCCAGGAGATACTAACTTTGGAACGTGGGATGAGGAAGACGCCATGATCATGGCATGGCTGTAGAACTCTATGATTCCTGAAATCAGTGACACTTGCATGTTCTTGCCCACTGCTAAGGACATATGGGATGCGATTCAACAAACGTATTCAAAGGCAAGAGATGCTACCCAAGTTTATGAGGTGAAGGTGAAAACCATGGCTGCAAAACAAAGAAATAGGACGTTACAGAGTATGCCAACCCACTGAAAGCACTATGGCAGGAGTTGGATTATTATAGGGTGATACATACCAAGTGCCTGGAGGATGCCGCTGTTTTGAAGGACATTATTGAACAAGATAGAATCTATGATTTTCTGGTTGGACTTAATACAGAGTTTGATCAAGTGAGAGTTCAGATCCTTGGCAAACAGGAGGTTTCTTGTTTTAATGAGGTGGTGACACTCATCCGAAGTGAGGAAAGCCGTAGAGGTGTGATGCTTGAACCTCAGCATATGGAAGGCTCGGCTATGGTGGCTGATGGTAGTAGGTCTGAAAAGAATGCTGCCCCCAAAGTGGGAAAAAATGGTCAATCACGATCTCAAAACCGTGATGCACTATGGTGCACTTATTGCAAGAAGGCCCGTCACACACGTGAGAAGTGTTGGAAACTCCAAGGAAAGCCACCGAGTCGAGAATGGGGATAGAAAGGAGACCAGCCTCGAAACAGTGGACAGGTTCATGTGGCTACAACTGCACCACAAGAGGAATCCAAACAAGAACCAAGTGGTTTCAACCAAGATGAGACTGAGAAGCTGAGATCATTAATTGGCAACCTTAAGAGGCCTACAGGTACATGTAATTTGGCATATTCAGGTGAGTTTCCATTTTCCATTGGACTAAATGCCTCGGGTACCACATTTACCAACTCATGGATCATAGATTCAGGGGCAACAGATCACATGACCTATTTATCCACCTGTTTTTCAACTTATTCACCATGTCCGAGGACTAGGAAGATAAACATAGCAGATGGGTCCTTAGCAACTGTAGCAGGAATAGGAGATGTCCAAATAAGCTCATCTGTGACCTTGAAAAATGTTCTCCATGTTCCTAAATTATCCACAAATCTTGTTTCCATACAAAAACTCACCCAAGACTCATTTTGTAATGTAACTTTTCGCAGTAGTTGTTGTGTATTTCAGGACAAGGACTCGGAGAGGACGATTGAACGTGCTAGAGAACGGGATGGTCTCTACTACCTTGAAGCACCAAGCCAATCAAAAATTTTCAAGGGCAAACCGTCTCACTCCTTCTTGATTGAGTTTGTTTCATCACCAAAGGAAAAAATTCTGCTTTACCATAGTCGCTTAGGACACCCTTCGTTTAGAATTCTCAAGATTATGCTTCCTTTTATATTTGCAAAGTTAGATGTTGAAAATTTCCAGTGTGAGGTGTGTGAGCTTGCAAACAAAAGCATGTACCCTTTCTAATAAGTAATAAAAGAAGCTCTTTTCCTTTTTATCTTGTTCATACTGACATTTGGGGTCCATCTACTGTGTCTAACGTTTCTGGGACAAGATGGTTTGTTTCATTCGTAGATGATTGCACTCGTGTTACCTGGTTATTTTTACTTAAAAACAAGTCGGATGTTAGCACTGTGCTTCCAAACTTTTTCTCCATGATAAAAAACCAATTTGGGGTCAATATAAAAAGACTTAGATCTGATAACGCCAGGGATTATTTCAATCAAATCCTTACCCCATATTGTCAAAAAGAAGGTATCATTCATGAGTCATCCTGTGTTAAGACTCCTCAACAAAATGGGGTAGCCAGGAGGAAAAATGGGCATCTCCTTGATCAAACCCGAGCTTTATTATTTCAAAAAAATGTTCCAAAAATGTTTTGGAGAGAGGCAGTCCTCACAGCCACTTACCTCATAAACAGGCTACCTTCTAGGGTGTTGGGCTTCAAGAGTCCTATGGAAATCCTTTCCACATTTTACCCGAACCTCAAAGCCTCAAGCAACCTTGTCCCTCGAATTTTTTGATGTGTCATTTGTCCATGTTCATTGTCAAGGTAGGGGGAAATTAGATCCAAGAGCTCTTAAGTGTGTCTTCGTGGGCTACTCTTCAACTTAAAAAGGGTATAAGTGTTACCATCCGCCATCTAAGAAGTTCTGTGTCTAGAGATGTTACATTCAATGAACAAGCATCTTACTTCATCCATCCTTATCTTCAAGGGGAGAGCTCAACTAGGGAAGATAAGCATAGTTTTTTACTTGATCCATCTTGGTCACCTAGTCCTAACTATGTGTCTCAACATCAAAATACCGAGCCTATTCCCATTGCTAAACCTGAACCAACCCCTGCATTTGAACCCGAACTTCTTAAACTTGAGTCTATTCTTGTCCCTGCACCTGAACCTGAGCTTGAACCCGAATATCCTACACCTGAACCTGTCCTTGAAGATGTGCGATTTGGCAAAAACAAGGTGTTGGAAGATTACGTTTTATTAGCTGTAAATATATATATGTAAACTTTCTTTTTTCTTCCCATAGTTAGCCGTTTATAGTTTAGGTAAATAAGGAAACTGTATCATAGTTTTTTATGTGGCTGTAATTAGGAGGTTTCTTTCCTTATTTTGTGTTCCCTTGAGCTGTATATAAACCAGTCTTGTGTAATGGAAAATTATCTCAGAATTCATAAAAACATATTCTGATTTCATGGTATCAGAGCAACGGGCAGAGCCCGCGTCGACCTAATAGCCTTTCCAGCCCTAATAACCTCAATCCAGATTTCTTCAATCCAGAAATAGTCTCGTCCTTCAAAAATGTCTGGAGAAAAGCAGATTTCTTCATCCTCTTCAACCGTGGTGGGTCAAGCAGCTCCAGCAACAATGGCAGGTTCATCAACAACTGTTGACAGCCACTCCTTACAGATTACTCAGCATAAACTTAATGGACAGAATTTTCGTGAATGGTCTCAATCAGTTATGCTAGTAATCCGTAGAAGGGGAAAGGCTGGATACTTAACAGGATCTGTCAAAATTCCACAAAACACATCACCGAATTTCAGCACTTGGGAGGCAGAAAATTCTATCGTCATGGCTTGGCTTATCAACTCCATGGAGCCAAGCATTGGAAGAACCTATCTGTTTTACAAGACGGCAAAGGAGGTTTGGGATGCTGTTCAAGAAATCTATTCGGATCTAGAAAATACATCTCAATGCTTTGAGATAAGGTCCAAGATTCGAAACACTCGACAGGGAAATCTCTCTGTCACGGATTATTATAATTCCTTGTTGGAATTATGGCAAGAGATGGATCTCTTTTATGAAACAGGTTGGGAGTGCACCAATGATGCAGCAAAGTTCGCTAAGATGCTAGAGAAAGAACGTACTTTTGATTTTTTACAAGGATTAAATCCAAGCCTTGATGAGGTACGGGGACGACTGCTTGGGATGAAGCCTTTTCCAACACTTCGTGAATCATTTGCTGAAGTGAGAAGAGAAGAAAGCAGGAAGCGTGTAATGATGAATCCTAATGGTGGAGAGGCTGCATCGGTTATGGAGACTCAAAGCTCAGCACTTGTGGTCAGCAAACAAAAAGGAGGCCGAGAGGAGCAAAAAGATGGCCGTGGCTCTCAATCCAAGGAGTTCGTGCGTTGTGACTACTGCAACAAGCCATACCATACTCGTGAACAATGCTGGGATCTACATGGGAAACCTGCCAATTTCAAACCGAAGTCACAACAAGGAGGACAGCGTGGTGGTCAAAATAAGGCAGCCCATTTAGCAGAATCCAATGCAGGCAACACCTCGAATGTGAGCTTCTCGGTTGAACAAATAGACTTGTTACGCCAACTCCTAAATCAGGCCAAACCTGCCAATACCCCATCAGGAGGAGCCGAAACACAAAATCCCATAGCAGCCACGGCACAAACAGGTAAAGAGCATCCAGAAAATTGTTAGATTGTTGACACAGGAGCTTCCGATCATATGACAGGATCTTTGCAAGTTTTTGATGAGTATGACAAAAACAGTAAGATGATTAATGTCTGGGTTGCTGATGGAAAAATGTCACCAGTCATAGGAAGAGGAACGGTTCTGTAACAACCGGGAAAATTCACATTTTTCGGAAAATAATTACACAATGAATTTAAGCGTTAAAATGTGGAATTAAGTGATTTAATATTATTTAGAACTAAAATAAAATGTTCTAACAATATTAAAGGATGAAAAATGAGTAATAGTGATATTATGTGTGTGCACGTGTGTGCCACTCACAGTATCAAGAAGTAGGTCAAGATGATATTATCTTGACATAAAACTGATAAATCTGGGTTCAGCACACCCAAATTAGTCAGGATAGCCTATCAGCACGCTCAAATTTGATAATTGAGTACAAGGGTAATTTTTGATCAAAAATTCGCAGTATCGGAAACTGGTCGAAACGACATCAGATGAAAATAACACTGATATATTTGGATTCAGGACGCCGAAATTAGTCAGGATAGCCCGTGTTGAAATTTTGGGCGAAAAAGTATATAAAGAGGGGGAAAAAGTGGAATTTCCTCATTTGTCCATGTGTATTCTCTCTCCTCATTTCTCTTTCTCTCTCTACCCCCATTGATGAATAGTAACCGACCACCGGAAACGGTGTCCGTTTTCGACACCGCCGGCACCGTTGGAAAGCTCTCGCCGAGCTGAGTTCAACGGTGTGCCGAGTCGACGGAACCGACGCCGGAGGAGAGCGCACGCACCGCCCGAAGCCGCCGGCCACCAGAAAATTCGCGACGCCGTATCTCCGCCGTCCGACGTCCGATCAAGCTGAAACCGGTCCCAAAATGTTCGTGGTTAAGGGTACTACAAAATCCAGGTGATGGATCGCCTCAACACCGACGGAATCGCGCCGCCTGAAGCCGCGACGCCGTCGCCGTGAAGCCGCCGTGGAACTCGCCGTTTCCGGCGATGTTGAGCTGCACCACCTGTACAGAAATGGTCGCCGTGAAGAGGGGAACAAAAGCCCTCAACCAATTTTGGGGAAAAAGTCCGGCACGGCGGAGCTCCACCGTCGCCGCCGTGGCTGTGACTTTCGGGGGCATTTTCCGGCGATTGGGGTCTCCAAATGTGAAATTGAAGCCACCAATGGATTCCTCTCGTCGAGATCTTCAAGATGGACTACTCACTTGCCACCGTCGCCGCCGTCGCCGCCGGTCAACGCCGGTCAACGGCGACCGTTGACCGAAAATAGAAGTTTGGCCCGTTGGCCTATTTTCGACGTTCCGAACGCATCCGCGGAGTCGGAATTGCAAGACGAGACCTCAAACATGAAGAACGAGGAATTAGGGTTTATGCCGTCGAGACCGGACTGCAATTCGGTATAAATTTCGACCCCGTTACGTTCCGCAATTTAATTGTTTGGGACTGTTATATGATTTTATAATTGTTGGTATGAAAATGTGGAAAAGAATGTATGTAAAAAGAAGAAAATGGCTGTAATGGAGAAAAAGAAAAATATGTGATAATGTAATGATTTTACGTAAACTGTATGAGTTTTACGTAAAATCTAGGCCTCTGGTATAGTACGTGATAGAATTAGATTAGGATAGATGGTTTTCAGGCGTTTCCTAAACGCTGGAACCTCAAAAATTAAGGGGAAATGCTGTCGAAATTTCTAAAAATGGCACCAAGGGTAATATGGGAAACGAGGGGTAAAAATATGATCGGGAAGGGAACCCGAGCCCCGTCAAGGAATTAGGGCATGGAAAAAGGAATGGACAAGTTACAATTAGTAAACCGACCATTCGAAACCCTAGAACCCAAGAAAAACATGAAACCGACTCTTAGGTTCGAATAGTACTTCCCGAGGACCAGGAATGTGAAAATTGGTAAAATGATAAGAATTGATCCGGAAAAGGTCCGATAAGATTTAAAAAGTTAATTTGATGATTTTGGGTTTAGAAAATCCAGCCTAAGCATGAAAATGAAAATGTTAAGGTTAAACGACCCATCAGGGGCAAAATGGTCATTTTGCCCAAAGATACTCAAATTATGGGAAAAGAGCCACAATGACCCTGAAATAGGTGAATGAAGTTTGTAAAAGCCAAAAATTGAGGTTTAAGTTATGAAAAATCACGTCAAGGGCAAAATTGTAATTTTGTCAAAAGTTAGGGATAAAATCGTAAATTTTCAAAAAGTTGGAAAAAAAATTCGAAAATGGCTATTAAGGTTTAAAAAGCTGTCATAAGGCTATAATTAAGGGTTATAGGATCAGAATTAAGCTTTTTAATAAAATAAAAGCTATAAATGAAAATGTGATTAACGGACAAAACTTGTCTGTAGGAACCCAATCCAGAAGCGACGAAGGACATCGATGGATCCTAAGAAAAGGATAAGCACGCTATGAGTAAGTTCAGACATTTACCCGTCTGCAACTATGAACAAGTTCATCGTGTTTATATGTTTTGTATGTAAATGTCATGATGCGATTTATGATGATGCTATAGAAATGCTATAGCAATGTTATGATGATATTAAAAGATATGTTTTAATAAATAATTTATAAAAATATATATATGTATATATATATGTATATATTGAATTACGAAAGAAAGGTATTATAAAAGTTTTATGAGAATAAAGATGTGAGTAAGAGAGATAGAAGAATGGAAAGAGTAAGAACAAGAATGTTATGATAGAATGCATAAGAAAGAGATGAGATATGAAAGGAAAGAATAGGTGTTTATGAAAAGTTTTATGGAAATTAAGTTATGATTGATAGAGCAATTATGATCGGTGAGGAAAAGAATTTAGAAATGGATGTTTTATGAGGACGAAAGAATAGATGTTTTATAAAAAAAAAAAATGATATGAAAGTAAAGAGTTAGACAAGAAAGAAAAACAATGATAGGTTATGATGAAAGGTATGATGAAAAGATTAGAACATAACGATAAGATGTGATTGATGGAATAGAACGATAGGCTATGATCGATAGGCTATGATCGATGGAATGATGCAAATGATAAGACGAACAAAGAATAATTGTCTACACGTGACAAAACATGTTTTTGTTATGATGTGATGTGATGTGAAGTGATGTGATGTTATATAAGTAATATGTGCTATATGTGCTATGTTTTTGAAAGAAAAAGATGTTCAACGAAAAATCAATATAAGAAAAATAAAAGCCTACAAGATAATAAGACTGAAAACTTAAGTTGTTGGCGTACCGGTCTCCCTACAAGGTCGAGACTTCCGGTCTATATCCTCTGCGTAGATGTGGCGCTACCCCTAAGGTGGTAGATTATAGGTTGGACCAGCCCCGAATGTGAGGTTTTATGTGACTGTGAGGTAGGTTGGTGGGTAGCTCCCCCTCCTCCCACTGTCCGCGCGCAACTAGGTACGTCCAACAACGGGCCCAACCAAAGGAAAGTGGAAAGAAAATAAACGAAAGAAGAGTGAAAAGAAAAGAAAAGAAAAGAAAAGAAAGGAAAAGAGAAGAAAAGAAAAGAAAGGAAAGGAAAAGATCGTGAAAGGAAAAGAGAAGAAAAGAAAAGAAAGGAAAAGAGCGTGAAAAGAAAAGAGCAGAAAAGAAAAGAGCGTGAAAAGAAAAGAAAGGAAAGCAGAGAGAAAAGAAAAGAAAAGAAAAGTAAAGAACGATATAAAAAGAAACAAACGATATGAAACATAATAGAATTATATATGTGATGTGATGTGAATGACACGTTTTTACGTGATGTTATGCTAGTGTGTATGTTACTAGTTTTTAAGATATGAAATGTTAAGAGATGATGATAAAGCGATAGAAAAGTTATAGAGGTTTAGAACAGAAAGTTAAGAAATGATAGGAATGAGAAGAAAAGAAATGAAGAGATTAGATTAGAATGATAAGAGATTATCAATAGAATGATGGGAATGATTAGCGAAGAGATAAATGAGCATGAAGAAGCTCACATTTTATGTTATGTTTTGAGGGTATGTATAAATGATATATATGATGTGTATATACGTGATGACATATATTCTAATAATAATATATATTACTAGTATTTATAAGTTAATGAATGTATGTTTGAACTTACTGAGCATCTAGCTCATTAGTTGTTTATATGTTGCAGGTAAGCAACGTGTTTATTTAAAGTAATATGATGGACAACGGACGGATCTGCACGTGCCAAGGGACTGGGCGAGGGTATGGTACTACCATGAGTCTTTCGCTGAGCGTTCAAAAAGGAAGATGAAAGAAAGAAAGAAAGTTATGAAATATGTGTTATAAGAGTATGATAAAAATATGTATAGTATGTAAGTTAAAAAAAAAAAAAAAAATTTGCTATAGAAATTGCTTCCGCTATAAGATGAGAACGTTAAGAATGGAAAGTTAAGTTAAGTAAGAGGATGACGACCCACGAGGTTACCAGCCATCGCGGTCGGCGTCAGAACTCGACTGGTTGGTATGGTAACGTACGTGGTGGGGGACGTCACAGGTTCGCTTACCAAATATGATTCTAGAATCAGTGTTGCATGTGCCTAAGTTAACTTACAATCTTCTTTCAGTTAGTAAGTTAACTAATGATATGGATTGTGTAGTAACGTTTTTTCCTACCCATTGTGAATTTCAAGACCGTACTTCGGGGAGGATGATTGGCACTGCTGAAAAGAGAGATGGTCTGTACTACCTCTTCAAAGAAAAAGAGTGTCATCAAAAATAAAAGGTCTTTGTCTGTTATTTCCGAGTCTGAGATTATTTTATGGCATCAACGTTTAGGACATCCAAGTTTCTCTTATATGAAAACTTTGTACCCAAATTTGTTCATTAATAAAGAGAAATTTTTGTTTCATTGTGAGCATTGTGTACTTGCCAAACAATCCAGAGCTTATTATCAACCACGTCCATATACACCCTCAAAACCCTTTCATGTAATCCATAGTGACATCTGGGGTCCCTCTAGGACAATAAACCTAACTAGGACTCAGTGGTTTATTACCTTTATTGATGATCATTCAAGAGCTTGTTGGGTATACTTGATGAAAGAAAAATCCGAAGCTTTGTTCTGGTTTAAACAGTTTCACAAGTTTGTTCAAACCGTGTTTGAGTCCAATATTAAAGTTCTTAGGACTGATAATGGATGGGAGTATTTTTTAAATGTGTTTGGTGAGTACTTGAGAGAAAAGGGTATTTATCATCAAAGTTCCTGTGTAGATACACCAAAACAAAATGGGGTTGCGGAGAGAAAAAATCGTCATTTATTAGAAGTTACTAGATCAATTATGTTTTCAGGTTATCTTCCTAATCATTACTGGGGAGAAGCAATTCTTACAGCAACACATCTGATAAACCGCTTACCTTCAAAAACCCTGAAATTTAGAACCCCTCTTAGTGTCATTCAAGACAGTTTTCCAAACACCAACCTGTTTAACTCCCTGTCTCCAAAAGTATTCGGGTGTACTGTGTTTGTCCACAACAACCTACCTGGTCGAAGTAAACTCGATCCCAAAGCCTTTAAGTGTGTTTTTGTAGGATATTCCCCAACTAAGAAGGGCTACAAATGTTATTCACCTACCTTTAAGAAATTTTTTGTATCGTGTGATGTAACCTTCTTTGAGGATGTTGTGGACGCTTTCATTGGCCGCGTCTACAATCGGAAGAACCGGGTCAATTCCGGTATTAGTGGATGAGAGAAGTTTCCTTTTTTATTTTTTTGATGTGTTTTTTAAATTTTTGTTTGTTATGCAATTCAAATTTTAGATTTCTGAAGATTTTGGAAATAACCAGAATTTCCTATAATCATGGAGATTCCTTATATGTATTATTTGGCCTATTTAAGGGCAGAAAGAAATGAAGAGAGGCAGCTAGGTTTTCTGTTGAAATTCACTCTTGAGAGCAAGAGGGGAAGCGAATTCTGCAGGGGCAGAATTCGCAGGGAAACTCCACGGGGAGGGGCAAGAATAAACGGGGGCTAAGGGTTAGAGAGAGAGAGCCTCCGGTAATTACAAGACCAGTCACTAGGGCTTACCTCCGGGAACACAACAACTTGGTATCAGAGCAGGTCGTGATGGGAGAAGCTGAGTCAATATCCGACCAATTGGCGTCCTTCATGAACGAACTCAACCAACGCCAGCAGGATTTGGAATCTCGGCTGGAGTCGCGACTGTCGGAGTTCGCGAACCAGTTTCGCGAACTGGGGCTGAGACCGCGGAGGCAAGGAGGTACTGGAGGAGATGGAGGCGGAGACGACATCGCGTTGGGGAATGGAATCGCGGCAGATTCCGTCGCGGCGGGAGAAGAAGCGGACGCGATTGGGGAGACATCGCGACTGGTGGGGGCATGGGCTACTACCGGCGGGGTGCGCGTGATAGATTCGGAGGGGGGTGGACTACCACGCAGTTCAGGCTCGGGTGGAGGCGGCTGGATTCGTGGAAAAGAAGCTGAGGGCTTCCGGAACCCTAGAAATGGAGGGGGAAGAACGTGGGTCACTCCGGGGGAGCAGCTGCGGAATCAGGGAGGAAATAGGAGGGAAAATCCGTCAGGAGAGTGCTGGGGAACGGAACAAACGAGAGGGAACTGGGTTCCCCGCTACTCCAAGATGGAGTTTCCGACTTATGCTGGCCGAGACGATCCCCTGGTTTGGCTGAGGCGTTGTGACCAGTTTTTCAGCAGTCAACACACGTTGGAAGGGGACAAAGTGGGGCTAGCGGGCTTCCATTTGACAGGAGAGGCCCAACTATGGTTTTATCAATTAGAACAAGAGGACCCCAACCTAGATTGGCCCAATTTTTGTGAACAGTGCAATATACGGTTTGGGCCACCCATGAGCAATAATCCATTGGGAGAATTGGCCAACTTGAAACAACGTGGGTCAGTGGAGGAATATCAGAGGCAATTTCAGACGCTTTTGGCAAGAACTACCGATCTCCGACCGCGCCAACAAGTGAACCTATTCACGGCCGGATTAGTGGAGCACTTGCGAATTGAGGTAGAACTACAACAACCCACTACTTTAGGAATTGCTATGAACCTAGCACGAACCCTTGAGAAGAAGGGGCAGTACCTAGGGTATTCAAGGCCAGTAGGGGGTAGTAAGTTTCCCCTAAAACAACCAGGGGTGAACGGAATAGTCACAGAAAAACCAGTAGCAAGCGGTACCAAACTGACTCCTACACAGAGTGGGGGAACCGGGGGGACAACAAACCCATTCTTCAAACGCCTGACGCGTGCGGAAATGACAGATCGGCGAGCCAGAGGACTATGCTTCAATTGCGATGAGCCCTACACCAACAGCCACAAGTGTAAGAAACTGTTCTGGATTGAAGTACCGGAGAATGCGAGTGATTCGGAGGAAGAGGTAGACGAAAATGTGGAAATTTCGTTGCATGCCATTAGCGGGGTGCGAAAGTCCAGAACCATGCAGCTACAAGCGCAGATTGGTAATAAATCCGTTTGGGTTCTTATTGACTCAGGCAGTACTCATAATTTTATCGCCCACAGAATGATACCACGATTGGGGGTCCCAGTACAAGAAAGAAAGGGGTTACGCGTCATAGTGGCGAATGGAGAGATGGTAGCCAGTGCGGGTATCTGTCGGGGTGTGGAATTTCAGGTGGGACGACATTCCTTTACGGCTGATTTTTATTCCATACCATTGGAGGGGTTTGATGTGGTTCTGGGAATTAGATGGCTCAGTACTTTAGGTCCCATTTTGTGGGATTTTGCAGCACTAACGATGAGTTTTGAGGTCGAAGGACAGCGGATTTGTTGGCAGGGACAGTCTCCGCCAGCAAGACCGACATTGGCCGCCTTGCAGACAATAGCGCCAGATTTTGCGGCCATGGAGGAGCTACTTGCTGAGTTTCCTGACCTGTTTGAAGAGCCGTCCGGCTTACCTCCCAGTCGGAGTTGTGATCATAGGATTACTTTACTGCCCGGAGTTGGGCCTGTGGCCGTACGACCATATCGCTACCCCCACCTTCTTAAGGACGAGATCGAGAGACAGTGTGAGGTGATGCTGAAACAGGGAATCATTCGACCTAGCCGATCGCCCTTCTCATCCCCGGTTTTACTGGTCAAGAAAGCAGATGGCTCGTGGCGCTTTTGTGTGGACTACAGGGAATTGAATGCTCGGACAGTGAAAGATAAGTTTCCCATACCTATAGTCGACGAACTGCTAGACGAACTTCATGGGTCCAAGTTCTTCACAAAGCTAGATCTCACATCCGGGTACCACCAGATTCGGATGGATCCACAGGATGTTGAGAAAACGGCCTTTCGCACCCACCAAGGTCACTATGAGTTCCTCGTAATGCCATTCGGCCTTTCAAACGCCCCGTCTACATTTCAGGGGCTTATGAATGAGGTATTTCGCGCTTACCTTCGGCAGTTTGTCCTGGTTTTCTTTGACGATATTTTGGTGTACAGTCAATCTTGGGTGGAGCACCTTCATCACCTCCGTTTAGTTTTTGAGCTACTCCGGCAACATCAGCTCTATATCAAGCGCTCCAAATGCTCGTTCGGAGCTAGCCAGGTCGCTTACTTGGGCCATGTTATTCATGGATCTGGAGTGGAGGTGGATTCCAGTAAAGTTCAGGCCATCGTGGATTGGCCCACCCCACAAACCACGAAGGCCCTCCGCGGATTCCTAGGTCTTGCCGGTTACTATCGGAAGTTCATCAAAGATTATGGGCACATAGCCGCTCCCTTAACCAGCCTCCTCAAGAAGAATGCTTTCCTATGGAACGCAGAGGCAGACGTGGCCTTTCAGGCTCTTAAGACAGCACTCTCGTCGGCGCCAGTCCTCAGCCTACCGAATTTTGACGAAGAATTTGTGGTTGAATGTGATGCTTCGGGCAGCGGAATTGGAGCCGTTCTTCACCAAAACAGCCATCCTGTCGCCTTCTTTAGTCGGAAATTAGCCGACCGCCACTACAAATTGGCAGCATACGAACGGGAACTTATCGGCTTGGCTAAAGCAGTCGCTCATTGGCGACCTTACCTATGGGGGAGAAGATTTCTTATTCGTACCGACCACTACAGTCTGAAGTTTCTGCTTGACCAGAGGCTCACTACTTCACCTCAGCAACATTGGATCAGTAAGTTGCTCGGGTTTGACTTCAGGGTCGAGTATCGGGCTGGCAAACTTAACAGGGTGGCTGACGCCTTGTCTCGGCGAGAGGAAGACACAGGCCATTTCCTGGCCATTACTTGCACTAGGGAACAAATCCTCGACGACATCCGACAAGAAATACAGGCCACGGACTCTCTCAGTCAGCTTCGGGACCGAGTCTTGAAAGGTGAGGAGGGGCCGGAGTGGTCTATTCGGGATGGATTGATTCTTTACCATAAGCGACTCTACTTACTTGCCTCCTCGCCATTAGTTTCTACACTCATCGCCAGTATTCATGATTCCACGCATGAGGGAGTCCTCAAGACATTGGAGCGAGTACGACGTGAGTTCTTTTGGACAGGGATGAAGTCCATGGTAGCAGACTATGTACGGGCTTGCTTAGTCTGTCAAAGGAACAAATGGGAGCACCTACACCCGGCGGGACTATTACAACCACTACCTATTCCGCAGCAAATTTGGGCGGACATCTCTATGGATTTCGTTGAGGCCCTTCCTAGGGTTCATGGTAAATCAGTCCTCCTAGTGGTTGTTGACCGGTTTTCGAAGTATGGCCATTTCATTCCACTCAGTCACCCATTCACAGCACATTCAGTGGCACAAGTCTTCTTTTCTGAGATATTTCGATTACATGGCCTTCCGGAATCCATTGTTACAGATAGGGACAAAGTCTTCACTAGCCTCTTTTGGAAGGAGCTTTTTCGGCTGTCTGGCTCTAAACTGGCTTTCACTTCCGCCTATCACCCACAGTCAGATGGTCAGACTGAGGTCCTGAACCGTACCATTGAAATGTACCTACGCTGTTTTGTGGGAGATCGCCCACGTTCTTGGGTGGATTGGGTACCGTGGGCGGAATACTGCTACAACACCTCCTTCCACACAGCCCTACACACTACTCCATTCCAATTAGTTTATGGCCGAGATCCACCTAGGTTGCTTGACTATACAGCCGGATCTACAAGGGTGGCAGCGGTTGACTTGGCTCTTCAAGAACGGTCGACCATCCTCCTCGCAGCAAGAGAGCGATTACTCCAAGCTCAACAGCGGATGAAAACTGCCTACGACTCTAAGCATACAGAGGTAAGCTTCCTTCCGGGGGATTGGGTCTGGCTTAAACTGCAACCATACCGACAGCTATCTGTTGCTCGCCGTGGATCGCTGAAACTGTCCCCTAAGTTTTATGGGCCTTATCGAGTTCTATCCAAGATTGGATCCGTCGCGTACGAGTTGGAGCTGCCCACCAACAGCCGCATCCACAATGTCTTCCACGTGTCCCTCCTTAAAGCATTCGTGGGAGATCCACCACAAGCTCCGCCGGACTTACCGCTTCTGCGTGACGGTCAGGTGTTGCCCGTTCCCCTTACGATCCTTCGATTCCGCCTGAACCGCGGTAGGCCGGAACTTTTGATTCAATGGACGCATGGAACACCTGAGACAGCTACTTGGGAAGACCTCGACACTCTGCGCGCCGCTTATCCTGATTTCGACCTTGAGGACAAGCTCGATTTTGAGGGAGGGAGTAATGTTGTGGACGCTTTCATTGGCCGCGTCTACAATCGGAAGAACCGGGTCAATTCCGGTATTAGTGGATGAGAGAAGTTTCCTTTTTTATTTTTTTGATGTGTTTTTTAAATTTTTGTTTGTTATGCAATTCAAATTTTAGATTTCTGAAGATTTTGGAAATAACCAGAATTTCCTATAATCATGGAGATTCCTTATATGTATTATTTGGCCTATTTAAGGGCAGAAAGAAATGAAGAGAGGCAGCTAGGTTTTCTGTTGAAATTCACTCTTGAGAGCAAGAGGGGAAGCGAATTCTGCAGGGGCAGAATTCGCAGGGAAACTCCACGGGGAGGGGCAAGAATAAACGGGGGCTAAGGGTTAGAGAGAGAGAGCCTCCGGTAATTACAAGACCAGTCACTAGGGCTTACCTCCGGGAACACAACAGAGGATCAATGTTATTACTCAACAGATAGGCCTCAAAAAGAGAGTTTTGGGGGGGAAAGGCATTGGGATCCAATGTGGAGTTTAACTATGTTATTACCAATAACTCAAGCCATATCTGAGTCATCCCCGCCATCCATATCCGTAATCTCCAATACAGAAAATTCTGAGCCAGAATATGCAAGTCAGTTTCTTCCTGTACCCGTTGTTGAAGAAGTCTCCAATCAACTGTTTGGGGATGAACCTAGACCTATCCCTACTCCTACGTCCCAAAGAGAAGTGTTACCAATCCAGAAACCGTTGCAAGTTTATTCCCGCAGACCATTGATCTCTAAGCCGAGCCAGTCATCCAACCAAGAACCAGTTCCAGGAATACCGATGGAAAAGTTGTCTCCTACGGTAGATGATCTGGATCAACCTATTGCAGTTCGGAAAGGGGTAAGGTCGTGTACTAAACATCCAATCTCTAATGTTGTGACCTGTAAACAGTTATCTTCTGAGTTCAGGGCCTTTACAGCAAAGATTGATGAAATAGAGACTCCAAAGAACATCTATGAGGCCTTAGAGAATCCAAGATGGAAGGATGCTGTACAGGAGGAGATGAGAGCCTTACAGGCAAATGGGACATGGGAGATAGTCGATTTGCCTGAAGGAAAAAAGGTTGTTGGTAGTAAATGGGTGTTCACTATGAAGTACAAGGCCACCGGAGAAGTAGAGAGGTACAAAGCTCGCCTAGTTGCTCAAGGGTATACGCAGACACATGGGATAGACTATGATGAGACATTTGCCCCTGTAGCCAAGTTAAATTCCATACGTGTTCTCTTATCCATTGCAGCCAATCTGGATTGGAATTTGCATCAGCTTGACATTAAGAATGCATTTTTGAATGGCAATCTTGATGAGGAAGTGTATATGAAGGTGCCTCCAGGATTCGAGAAACCAGAAGAAAGAGGAAAAGTCTGCAAGCTGAAAAAGTCGTTATATGGCCTAAAGCAATCTCCAAGGGCATGGTTCACAAAATTCAACTCGACTCTCACTCAGTTAGGATACCAGCAAGGAAAAGCCGATCATACTTTATTTATTAAGGTGGGGAACTCGAACAGGAGAGCTATTCTTATCGTGTATGTTGATGACATAATTCTCACAGGTGATGATGAGGATGAGATTCTGAGGCTTAAGAGCAAGTTGAAGGAGGAGTTTGAGGTTAAAGATTTGGGGCCATTAAGGTTCTTTCTTGGGATGGAAGTTGCCAGGAGCAAAGAAGGTATTTTCATTTCTCAAAGGAAATACATACTTGATTTGTTGAAAGAAACAGGAAAATTGCAGTGCAAACCGGTTGGGACCCCACTCGAGAAGGCATGGAAAAGTAAGGTTGCAGGTGCAGAAGCACTGGTTGATGTAGGGAGATACCAGCGATTGGTGGGAAGGTTGATCTACTTGTCTCTTACTCGACCAGATATTGCCTATGCTGTGAGTGTAGTAAGTCAATACATGCACTCTCCTACTCAAAGGCACTTAGAAGCTGTGAATCACATTTTGAGATATCTCAAAGGAACGGTTGGTAAGGGGTTGATGTTCCTAAAAGCTGAAGATAGGAGTATTAAAGGTTATGTTGATGCAGATTGGGCTGGAAGTGAAGATTGCAAGTCAACATCTGGGTACTGTACCAAGTTGTGGGGAAACTTGGTTACTTGGAGGAGTAAGAAGCAAACAGTGGTGGCTAGAAGTAGTGCTGAGGCAGAGTTCAGAGCAATAGCACAAGGGGTGTGTGAACTAATTTGGTTAGAAAGGTTACTACAAGATTTGAAACTACCCAGATCCTTTCCTGAGCTATACAGTGATAGCAAGTCAGCCATCAGCATAATAAATAATCCAGTCCAACATGATCGCATGAAGCATGTTAGAATAGATCGGAGCTTTGTCAAGAATGAGATCGATGAAGGAAGAATCAACCTTTGCTATATCCCTATTCAGGAGCAAGAAGCGGACGTTCTTACTAAGAGCTTGTTGAGATCAAGTCACGAAAATCTTCTTTGCAAGCTTGGAATGCGAAATATCTATTCCTAAGCTTGAGGAGGAGTGTTGGAAGATTACGTTTTATTAGCTGTAAATATATATATGTAAACTTTCTTTTTTCTTCCCATAGTTAGCCGTTTATAGTTTAGGTAAATAAGGAAACTGTATCATAGTTTTTTATGTGGCTGTAATTAGGAGGTTTCTTTTCTTATTTTGTGTTCCCTTGAGCTGTATATAAACCAGTCTTGTGTAATGGAAAATTATCTCAGAATTCATAAAAACATATTCTGATTTCACAAGGTGTTCTCAAAGCGGAAGTAGGCTGTTTCTGAATCTACGCAGGTACAAGAGTTTAACTCAAGTCCTTTGAATGAGGTAACAACTTCTACTTATCCTTCATTACAAAATGAGACTGACGTACAGATAGTTGAAAATGACCAAGGCCTCCCAATTGCACTGAGAGAAAGAACCAGAAAATGCACCAAACAATCGTTATACCCTTTTGCCCACTTCTCCTCCTTTAGAAATCTCTTGCTATCCCATAGAGCCTTTCTTGCAAACCTAAACACTGTTGCTATACCCGCTACCTTATCTGAGGCTTTATCCAATGAAAAATGGAGGCAAGCTATGAATATGGAGTTGGAGGCATTAGAGAAGAATGAGACATGGGAGTTGGTGAAGTTACCTGCGGGGCAAAAGGTAGTAGGGTGCAAATGGGTCTACACTGTGAAATATAGAGCTGACGGGTCAATTGAAAGGTATAAGGCAAGGTTGGTTGCAAAAGGGTACACTCAGACGTTTGGGATAGATTACCCAGAAACCTTTGCTCCCGTTGCTAAGATGAACACAATTAGAGTCCTCTTGTCACTGGCAGCCAATTTTGGTTGGGACTTACAGTAGTTTGATGTGAAAAATGCTTTTTTACATGGAGAACTCGAGGAAGAGATTTACATGGAAGTACCACCAGGCTTTGGGAAGGAGATTGAAGCTCATACTGTGTGCAAATTAAAAAAGGCCCTGTATGGACTAAAGCAATCCCCACGTGCATGGTTTGGGAGGTTTGCCAGAGTCATGTTGGGCATGGGATAGAAAAAAAGCCAAGGAGATCACACACTGTTCATCAAACACTCTTCTTTAGGGGGAGTTACAGCTCTTTTGGTATATGTGGATGATATAATAGTAACTGGAAATGACAATCAAGAGCAACGGATCTTAAGTCAATGCTTAGCCAAGGAGTTTGAAATCAAGACTTTAGGGAGATTGAAGTATTTTCTTGGAATTGAAGTGGCACACTCTAAAAATAAGATCTTTATATCCCAACAAAAATATGTCACAGACCTACTCAAGGAGACAGGAAAGGCTGCTTGTAAACCTGTAAGTACTCCCATGGATTCAAACGTCAAACTTAGGAGAGCAGAGGAGGATGTCTCAGTTGAGAGGGGTATGTACCAACGTCTTGTGGGAAGGCTAATTTACTTATCCCACACAAGACCAGACATAGCATACGCAGTAAGTGTAATCAGCCAGTTTATGCACAACCTGAAAGAAGTTCACTTGCGGGCTGCTCACCGTGTTGCTCACCGTGTGTTGCAATACCTTAAGGGTACTCCAGGAAAGGGAATCTTGTTCAAAAGGAATAGAAATGTGGATCTTGAAGCATATACTGATGCAAATTACGTAGGGTCCATCGATGACAGGAGGTCAACCACGGGATATTGTACTTTTCTTGGAGGGAATCTCGTGACATGGAGAAGTAAAAAGCAAAGTGTAGTGGCACGATCAAGCGCAGAAGCTGAGTTCCGAGCAATGGCTCAAGGTGTGTGTGAGTTATTATGGCTAAAGATCATTCTCGAAGACTTGAAAAATAAAAGAGATGGGCCTATGAGATTGTATTATGACAATAAACCTGCTATTAGCATAGCACACAATCCAGTTCAACATGATCGAACGAAATACATCGAGATTGATAGACACTTCATTAAAGAAAAGTTGAATAGTGGTTTGATTTGTACGCCGTATGTATCCACACAAGGATAGCTTGCAGATGTTCTCACCAAGGGGTTGAACGGTTTAGTGTTTGAGAGAATTGTATCCAAGCTCGGAATGGATAACATCCATTCACCAGCTTCAAGGGGAGTGTGGAAACGTGTACTAAGTATTTTAGGAAAGTTGTAATTAATAAAATTAGGCAGATTTGTATTAGCTATAATTAGTTAATTGTATCCCTTAATTTAAGGGATTTAGTAATGCCTAGGATAGTTTCCTGAATTTGTGGATAGGGTTAGTATATATACCAGCCATAAACGTGTAAATTATGTAGCCTTTTTCAATAAAAACTACAGTAGAAATTTTCACAAATTCTCACAATATATATTGCCCATGAAGCCTGTATTTTTTTTCGTCTATCTTATTACTTAAATAAGCTACAAGTTATGGTGAGAGAAAGTTGATGTCACCCAAACAAGGTAACTTCTAAGAAAAATCATCTGCCTCCTATGCTTCAAGATTTTTTTTTTTTTTTTTTTTGATAAGAAAAGAAACTTTATTAAATGAAATAACAGTACAATAATGGAGGACAAGGTGTCCTCTCAACTCCCATGCTTCAAGATTGAAGCAGTAAAAAATAAATAATAAAAGAACTTTGTAGCTGGGTGAACTTAGGATCGACAACTTGGCTGGCCAATAAAGTTGATGTTGGAAGTGGAAAGATGACTAGTAAATAGGAATAGAGTCGGGGAATGAGTATTGCTCCTACAAATTCCTTTTATTTTAATTTTGTGAAGCATGGCAACGAGATCTCATGAGTTTGAACCAGTAAATTAACGCCTGTCTCCACTCAAGACCCCAACCCTCTAGATAGATAGATAGATAGGTAAATGCCTGAGGGAATCTAGTCCGGTTATAACACAACAAAAGATTAGAATGCCCACTCACTCGCAATAGAATTAATAGAGGATGGATGATCTATATCATCTCCAGCATCAACATTAAATTATAAATAAAATTAAGATAAGGGAATATAACTGTAATAAAGATGGAAAAAAGCTAAAACACTTGAGTCAATCACAATAGGCTCAGTACCTTATCAACCATAAAGGCCCGTATCAATTTTTTTATGTATTTTTATTTTTTCTAATTTTATTATTATTCTTATTGTTGTTTTTTAGGAATGTGAGTAAAAGAGAAAAAATGAAAGTATGCTAACCTCTCTCAGGACAAAGACATGATTTAAAACACAAATTGGCTCCATATCATTCAAAACAGAGCATAAATTGGTCAACCTCTGCATTGCCGCTTCTAACCTGCGAATACATATTCAAAAGGACATTATCCACATAAGAAGGGATCATGATTCTCATTTTAATTGAAAATATCATACAAGTAATATGGTGAATGGCTTACATTTTGATAGAATTATTACTTTCAGGATGGCTCTCATGGCCAGGCAAAGGATAACCACCTGCTCCCTTTGGAGATTTAATTGAAGCCGTCGAAACTCTGGATGCATAATTCATATAAGAAGCTGCCTGCTCTGGAAGAAGCTGAGATTCCCACATATATAAAAAGAAATCAGACTAAGAGCTACATAAACTATTTCTTGTTCGTTGATGCTAAAGAGGAAGCAATTAATTACTTGGATCTCTAGAGCACCAAACCCTCCTTCAGAATCGAGTATGTTGATTAACCCTTCAAGTCCTCCCATTATAGATTCAATAAGAGATTCAACATAAAGGACTGCATCCCGCCCAAATTTAGTCACCTGCACGGTAAAAGAGTAATATGACGGTTATTTCCTTTCCGACTAACAAAATGTGCACCAATATATATGTGGGAAAATAGAGGTTAAATCCTTTGACTAGTGGTCTGTTAGCAATAGGGGATTGAGTAAACATCAGTTTCCTGAAGTTTAGGGATCTGATTGGTAGAAAGTCAAGGATTCCCGAATATAGGGTTTCCTTTTTTTTGTTAGATTCGATTTTTCCTCTTTGTAAATTCTTATATATAGCCCAAGAGAGGCTCGTGCACACAATACACAGATTCAACACAGTTTTTCTCACATTTTACCGCATGGTATAAGAGCCATAGGCATTGGTTTTTTGGGGATTAAATTTGTGTTTTCTTTCCGGCCTTCAAAGCCAATTTTTTCTGACTTGCCTTCATTGCAGTCTCCTTTCTTGATGATCTGTTTAGCCAGTTTTCTCCATTAATCCTATTTTTCTTTTTTTAAGCCATCATAGCCAACTGTTAAAAAATGTTAGAAGAACTCTTCAACTTCTTCGTTTCAACCATCCCAACAACACGAGGAAGAACAAGTTCAGTGCTCCACAAGTGAATTACAGAATATTCAATTAGCATACCGGCTCAATGGCCTTAACTACTTGAGATGGTCTCAATTGGTTCAAACTTTTCTGCAAGTAAAAGGGAAATTGAATCATCTACTGGGAACCCTCGAGAAACCATCCTCTTCTAGTGCTTGTTCACTAGCTCTTAGGTGAGTCCTAATTTTCCTTTGGACTAAATATTTCTGGTAAATTTTTTGAAGACTCATGGATCATAGACTCAGGAGCCACAGACCACATGGCACATGCCCATATTATTTCCATACTTACACCCCATGTCCTAGCACTAGGAAGATCACTGTTGCCGATGGAACCACAACCACGGTAGCCAGTGTAGGAGACATACATATCACTCCAAGTCTTGTCCTTAAAACTGTTCTACATGTTCCCAAATTATCCACCAACCTTGTATTCAATCAAAAGCTTACTAGAGACTTACACTGCCATGTTACGTTTTATCCCTCTTATTGTGACTTTCAAGACCAAGGTTCGAGGAGGAGGATTGGGCGTGCTATCAAAAAAAATGGACCTTTGAACACAAACAAACCAAGAAGAAACCAATGGAAGGATAAAACACTACAAAAACTTTTTTATTTTTCTGATAATTAATTCGGTTACAAGGGCAGCCTTATATAGGCAAGTCTACAAAATCTAACAAAGGAAACATTCAAATAAGAGTAACTTCCTAAACTTTAAGATCCTAAAATAATAAGAATATTACTATGTAGATACTTCTTAGGATCCTAAATACCAAGAATATTCCTAGGAGAATATTTCTAAGAATATTCCTAGAATATTTCCACATTCCCCCTCTAGCTGAGTTGTACAAATTATACATGCTTAGCTTGTATATCAACCTTTCAAACAAAGTCTTAGGTACCCCTTTAGTCAAGACATCATGAGCTTGCTCTGTGGTAGGCACATAAGTTAAGCAGATGACTTTCGATTTTTTCTTAGATAAAATGCCTGTCAACCTCCACATATATGGTTTTGTCATGATGAACCGGATTGTGAGAGATATTTACTGCAACCTTATTATCACAATAGACTCGCAGTGGTAGTGTCACTCCCACCTTTAGTTCTTCCAGTAGAATTTTCAACCACAATATATTGTGAGCCACTAATCTTAATTCTGCCTTAACACTGCTTCTAGCAACTACCGGTTGCTTTTTGCTTCTCCAGGTTACCAAGTTGCCCCAAACAAAGGTGTAATAACCTGATGTAAACCTCCTGTCATCAGTAGCTCCAACCTAGTCTGCATCCGTATACACTTTCACACCTCTTTCTGTGTCTTTCTTAAAGAATAAACCTCTCCTTGGTGTTCCTTTCAGATATCTCAAAATCCTGAAGACTGCTTCCATATGAGTCTCTGTAGGAGCATGCATATATTGGCTTATTTAGCTGACTACAAAGCGATATCCAATCTAGCATGAGACAAGTAAATCAATCTACCAGCTAGACGTTGAAACCGACCCTTCTCTATTTGAATACTACTCTGTTTCTTGTCCATTCTTATAGTCGGCTCTGCTGGAGTATCAACAGGCTCACATCCCATCATGCCTGTTTTTCTCAGAAGATCTAAAACATATTTCCTTTATGAGACAAAAATTCCACTTCTGTTTCTTGCAATTTCCATTCCCAGAAAGTATCTAAGTCCCCAAAGATCATTGATTTCAAACTCATTAGCCAATTTGCTTTTCAGCCGGTTTCCTCCCACATCGTCTCCTGTCAAGATGATATCATCAACATAGACAATAAGTATGATAATCTTACCATTCTTGTAATGATAGAACAACGTATGGTTGCCCTCAGATTGCTTGTATCCTTACCCTATTATTACCTTAGTGAATCGGTCAAACCATACTCGTGGAGATTGTTTAAGGCCATATAAGGACTTCTTTAGTCTACAAACATACTCTCTATTACTGCCTTTATCATACCCGGGTTGCAACTCCATGTAGACCTCTTCATCTAAGTCACCATTTAAAAAGACGTTTTTCACATTTAGTTGTTGGAGCGGCCAATCAAGATTCACAACCAAGGATGATAGTACACAAACAGAATGAATTTTAGCAACTGGCGCGAATGTCTCCTGATAATCTTTCCCATAGGTTTGTGTATAACTTTTAGCCACCAACTGTTAGGCCACTAATTAAGCACGTCCATCGCAGGAGGGGCAAAAAGGAAAAAAGGCAGGAATTAACAGGTGAGGTGGAGGGTCGGTTAAATTAGCTACTGAGTTGGAGAAAAAGACAAAAACGGTTAAGGAGGGTAATGGAGTATTTGAGGAGGAATCGTGGGGAAGAGTGGCTGTCTGTGTATTGGAGTAAACCTAGCAGACAAGGAGGCCGGAGAACCTCGAATTCTCCTCTGCGTCTGTCTTTTCTTTTATTTTTTCTTTCTGTTCTTGACTCCCAAGTTTACTAAAGAAGAGTAGCTAGAGGAGAGTTGTTTAGGGTATTTGATCTTGAATTCAGCAAACCAATCTAGAGTTTTATCTTCTTATTTCTCTTACACTCTGTCCAAGTGGCTGTTTGGGTTTTATTTGGTGAATCCTTGCAAATTGGTATCAGAGCAAGATCCATGGCAGGTACTTCAGAAGATCGGAAGCAAAAAAAGGTGGAAGATGAGCTGGTGAGAAGGGTGGACTGTGTGGAAGAAACATTGCAGATGCTAGCCACCATGACGGACCCACTTCCCAAGATACAGGAGGACGTCGATGAAATGGGTAACCAGATTGGAGAAATGCAAGCAACCCTGAGAAGATTGGAGGCCTTCTTGACGACACGGGTGGCAACCCATGAACCAACACCTTCGCCTCTCCCGCGGTCAGATGATATCCGGGAGATGGATCGTGAACTCCGTGGGGGGTGCGAGAACTACGTAGGTTCGGGCGAGAAGTGAGGCCAGAGGAAGAATTGAGGGGGTCAATAGGGGGAAGAGCGTACCGTCCGGTGACCCCTCCTGCGCGGCCGTGGAGGGCGGCGGACCATCGAGGCAAAAGGTTAGAAATGCCCATTTTTCAGGGGGAAGACCCTCAAGGGTGGGCGTTCCGAGCAGAGCGATATTTCGCCATCAACGAGGTGGAAGAAGAAGAGAAGGTGGCAGCGGCGGCAGTGTGCATGGAGGGAAAAGCTTTGGGGTGGTTTCAATGGGCGGATGCCCAGGAGCCGTTTGTGACCTAGAGGGAACTAAAAACGGCGGTGTTGCTTCGATTCGGGCGGATTCAAGACGGGGATCCGATGGAACGGTTGATGGCGCTCCGGCAAGGGGGAACGGTGGCGGACTACAGGGAAGTATTTGAGGGAGTGGCGGCACAACTAAGGGGGGTGCCGGAAGGGGTTTTCAGAGGGGCTTTCCTGAATGGGCTGAGAGAAGACATAAGGGCTGAACTTAAGATGCACGGCCCAATAGGCTATATGAGCTGATGGATTTGGCCCAGTATGTGGAAGAAAAGAATGAGGCGGCTGATAGGGTTAGGAGGCTGAAAATAAGCCGCAGATTCAAAAGTGAAGTCTGGGGGCGAAACAGCACGACGGGAGAAGGAAACAGCTCCGGTCGATCGGCCCTAGAGAGCTCCATTCGATCCAACCCGGCAAGGGAAATGGGAACAAGAAGAACCGAGAGGTGGGGAGGGGGGCCGACCAGAGAAGCGCCGACGGGAGGGTCCGCGGGATATCGACGGTTGACGGAAACCGAGGTACAACAGCGGTGAGCTCGGGGATTGTGCTTCAAATGTGACGAAAAATTTGGCCCGGGACACCGATGTAAGAACCGGCAGCTGCAAGTTTTGATGGTAGGAGAAGAAGAAGAGGATTCAGAAAACGAGGATGATCGTGAAGACGAGAAAGAAGCATCCCCGGCGGCTGAAAATGACAAGGTAGACCTTTCTCTTAACTCATTGCGTGGAGTAACGTCAATAAACACTATGAAAGTCGTAGGAATGTTAGAGAACAGAGAGGTGGTGGTGTTGGTGGATAGTGGAGCAACCCATAATTTTATTTCTTCCACCGTGGTTACCGAACTAAAAATTGCAGTAGACACCACAAACCGACACAACATTCAAGTAGGTAATGGCCTATGTTTTAAGCAGCAAGGGGTGTGCAAAGGGTTAGAGGTGTGGATTCAGGGACATATGGTGAAGGAAGATTTTCTCCCTTTTGATTTGGGAGGGGCGGACATCATACTTGGGGTGTCCTGGTTAAGCACGTTAGGAGAGGTAAGAGCAGATTGGGCTAAGTATACCATGAAGTTTAGAGTGGGGCCAACGTGGGTGAACTGGAGAGGGGATCCGAGCCTGTGTTATGCCCCTGTCAAACTCCATGCATTACTGCAGTCAGTGGCTAATAATGGCATGGGATTGTTAGTAGGACTCTGTGAGATGTCTTATAAGGACGCCCCACTGGAGGGGGAAGAGATTCATGAGGGATTACAAAGAGTGATTCAAGAAAATAGTGAGGTGTTTGAGGGATCCAGTAGTCTTCCACCCCGGCGGGAGCGGGAACATCGCATAATACTAAAGGAAGGAGCTGACCCACCAAATGTGCGTCCCTACCGGTATCCGCAAGTGCAAAAAGACGAGATTGAGCAGTTAGTGATGGATATGTTGGAGGCGGGGATCATCCGTACTAGTAACAGTCCATTTTCAAGTCCCGTATTATTGGTGAAGAAAAAAGATGGGAGTTGGAGGTTTTATATTGATTACCGGGCTTTAAATCGAGTAACGGTACCTGATAAGTTTCCGATTCCTATGATTGATGAGTTGTTGGATGAGCTACATGGGGCCACTATTTTTTCCAAGCTGGACTTACGTGCGGGCTACCACCAAATCCGTGTTCATGAAGCCGACATAGAAAAGACTGCTTTCCGAACACACGAAGGGCATTACGAGTTCTTAGTAATGCCTTTCGGATTGATGAACGCACCGGCGACATTTCAAGCGCTTATGAACCGAGTGTCCCGGGCATTCCTTCGCAAGTTCGTACTCGTTTTCTTCGACGACATTCTAATCTACAGCCGCTCTCTAGAAGAACATCGACACCATCTTCTCACCGTCCTTGACGTGCTTAAAAAAGAGAGGTTATATGCTAACCCCAAGAAGTGCAGTTTGGGCCAGGCAAAGCTAGAATATTTGGGGCATTTGATTTCAGCCGAAGGGGTGACAGCGGACCCATCCAAGGTAAAAGCAATTGCGAATTGGCCACCATTGAAGAGCGTTCGCGAGGCTAGAGGCTTCCTGGGGCTCACAGGTTATTACCGCCGGTTCGTTCGAGATTACGAGACCATTGTTAGACCACTAACAGCCTTGCTTAAGAAGGGAGGGTTTGAATGGACAAGGGAAGCGGCCGACTCTTTTGAAGAACTAAAAAGGGCGATGATGGACTTACCGACTCTGGCTATGTCGGACTTCTCAGAACCTTTTGTACTCGAAACAGACGCTTCGGGGATCGAGTTAGGGGCTGTCCTTATGCAAAAGGGGAGACCCATTGCCTTTTACAGCAAGGCTCTTTCTCCTAGTTCACGCCTTAAATCGGTTTATGAGCGAGAATTGATGGCAATAGTATTGGCAGTCCAAAAGTGGAGGCATTATTTGTTGGGACGTCGTTTTGTTATTTGAACCGACCAACAAAGTTTACGCTTTATTATGGATCAACGCCAGCTTCCCACCGAACACCTAAGGTGGGTAACCAAACTCATGGGCTATGATTTTGAGGTGCAATACAAGACTGGCGCAACAAATAAAGTAGCGGATGCCTTGTCACGTCGGCCATTGGAGCAAGAGGAATCCTTAGCTATGTTGTCTGTTCCTCAAGTCTGGGATTTTGTAGCAATCTGGAAAATTCAAAGGGAAGCATCGGAATGGGCATCCATCATTAACCGATTGGAAGCAGGGGAGGCAATGGAAAATTACACTATGAGAAATGGGTTACTATTCTATAAGAATCGGCTAGTTCTTCCGAAGACTTCTCCATGGGTAGAGAAGGTGATGCAACATTATCATGACTCAGTAATAGGAGGGCATTCGGGATTCTTGAGGACATATAAGAGACTGACGGCTGAATTTTTTTGGTGTGGGATGAAACAGCATATCCAAGATTATGTCTCTCACTATGACATATGCCAACAAATGAAGACCGAATCATTATCCCCAGCAGGACTATTGCAGCCATTACCCATTCCAGAAGCAATATGGGAACATGTTTCTATGGATTTTATAGGAGGCCTACCCAAGTCCAAAGGAATTGATACGGTGTTAGTGGTGGTTGACAGGTTATCCAAATATGCTCATTTCTACCCTCTCTCTCACCCGTTTTCAGCTAAGCAGGTAGCCGAGGTCTTCATAATAGAAGTGGTGCGACTTCATGGCATTCCACGCTCTATTGTGAGTGATCGAGACCCCATTTTCATGAGTGGGTTTTGGCGTGAACTGTTTAAGACCCCATTTTCATGACAAGTTCCTCATACCACCCAGAGACGGATGGGCAAACGGAAGTGGTTAATCGTTGCTTGGAAACCTATTTAAGGTCTTTTGCAGGGGATAAACCGCGCCAATGGGCCACTTTTTTGCCCTGGGCAGAGTATTGGTTCAATACCACTTTCAATGCTTCCACCAAATTCACTCCATTTCGCATCGTCTATGGTCGAGACCCGCCGGCTCTATACCGCTTCCAAGACGTACCGGGAACCGTTGCCACCATAGAAGAACAATTAACTTTGAGGAATGAGATGTTGGACTCTCTTAAATCTCATCTAGTGGCGGCTCAACAACGAATGAAAAAGTTCGCAGACTTACATCGTCGAGAAGTCTACCACGAGGTTGGGGATAAGGTCCTCCTTATGTTGCAACCCTATCGTCTCAAGTCCTTAGCACGCCGCTCCAATGAGAAACTGGCGGCCCGCTACTATGGTCCCTTTGAGATTATAGAACGAATAGGTGCAGTAGCCTACCGCCTCAAGCTTCCAAAGGAAGCGGCTATACATCCAGTTTTTCATGTTTCGCAGCTCAAGAAATTCAGAGGAGATCACGAGGCCACGCATTCCTTGCCACCCTACTTGACCGACGAGTCGGAACTGCGGGTTACGCCTGCTGAAGTCTTGGCCACACGCATTGTAATGGTCGAAGGGCGAGAGGAACTGGAGGTTCTAGTCCAATGGAAAGACCTTCCGGAGTGGGAGGCCACATGGGAGTCCGCGACTGATCAGCAAGAGCAATTTCCCGACTTCCACCTTGAGGACAAGGTGGCTGTTGCAGGGGGGGTATTGTTAGGCCACTAATTAAGCACGTCTATCGTAGGAGGGGCAAAAAGGAAAAAAGGCAGGAATTAAGAGGTGAGGTGGAGGGTCGGTTAAATTAGCTGCTGAGTTGGAGAAAAAGACAAAAACAGTTAAAGAGGGTAATGGAGTATTTGAGGAGGAATCGTGGGGAAGAGTGGTTGTCTGTGTATTGGAGTAAACCTAGCAGACAAGGAGGCCGGAGAACCTCGAATTCTCCTTTACGTCTGTCTTTTCTTTTATTTTTTCTTTCTGTTCTTGACTCCCTAGTTTACTAAAGAAGAGTAGCTAGAGGAGAGTTGTTTAGAGTATTTGATCTTGAATTCAGCAAACCAATCTAGAGTTTTATCTTCTTATTTCTCTTACACTCTATCCAAGTGGCTGTTTGGGTTTTATTTGGTGAATCCTTGCAAAAACCAAGCCTTAAACCTCTGAACCGACCTGTCTACTTTATATTTAACAGTGAAGACCCATTTACATCCTACTAGTACCTTGTCTATAGGTTTCTTGATAATTTCCCACGTATCATTTCTTTCAAGGGCTCCCATCTCTTCTTCCACAGCTTGCTTCCATTTATCATTCTTCATAGCCTCCTCAATGGTTTTGGGAACTTCAATGTTTGCCATGTTGGACACCAGCACCTTGACTACATGAGACGAATGATCATACCCAACATAATTAGCAATAGGATGCATTGTACATGACCTCACCCCTTTTCTCAACGCAATTAGGACTTCCAGGTCATCCAAATCTTTCTAAAAAAACGGTCATTAAGTCAGATTCTTGGTAGTGAGAAACTTTCTGTCATTCTACTACTTTACGGACCTTTCTACGTGAGTAGGTTATATTAAATGGTTGTAGACCATTTCCCTTTATTTGTTTTTGCATTATAGACGTTGGATCTTCGTGGATTTGTGGGCCTTTGGTCGGGTATTGTGATTCAGGCTCGGGTCAGCTAGATGGGCTAGGTATAGGATTCGGATTATGCAAGTTTGTTTCGGATACATTTGGCCATTGGTTTCCCAAAGGGTTAGAGGAGTTTCCCAAAATATCTAGAGTATTTCTTAAGGAACTTTCAAGAGACTTTTCAATTGTAGGGTTTAGGTAGTTTCTCGTATTTAAAGATGGAAAGTCAACCTCATTTGAATTCGAATTGTACCCAGATTTTTAGAGAAAGATTCGGTTGGAACACATTCCCCAGGGCCAAGATTTGAAGTTTCTAAAGATGGAGAGAAATACTAAAAATATTCCTATAATTCCCAAAATTCAAATTTTTTGGCATTGAAAAATCTAGATGCTCAGAACTTGAAAATCTTAATTGATCCCAAAAATTAGTTTCCCCTTTTTTCTCCCCCTAAAAGAAATTTTTGGAAAAAAAAGACTGATTTTCAAAAAAAAAGTGACATCCCTTGAGACAAAATATTTTTTGCTTTTCAATGGAATAACATTTATACCCTTTTTGAGTGCCAGAATATCTCAAAAAAACACATTGATGACCTCTAAAGTCAAACTTTTCCTGATTTGGGTCTAAATTATGGACAAATGCTATACACCCAAAAACCTGCAAATCCTAAAAGGATAAGATACGAAATAGAGGATATGACTCATAAAGGCAGTCTATAGGAGTTTTGAACTTTGAGGTGCGTGAGGGAATCGTATTATGAGGTAAGTTGCTATTAAAATGGCATCTCTCCAAAACTATTTAAGTAAGTTGGCTGTAAACAATAATGATCTAACAACTTCTAAAAGGTGGTGATTTTTTTCTCTCGACCACTCCATTCTGTTGGGGTGTGCTAATGCACGAACTCTGATGGATAATCTCACACTCGGTCACAAACTCACCCAAAATGGCATTAAAAAATTCGGTTCCATTATCAGTACACGGCATTTTGATGTTTTTGATCAAAATGCGTTTTGACCATTGAATGGAATTGCTTAAAAATGTTCGTAACTTCAATTTTTTTCGTAAAAAGATAAACCTAGCAAACCTGAGTATAGTCATCAGTGAAGGTTATAAACCACCTTTTATTGGTTAAACTTGAACTTCTAGAAGGCCCCGAAATGTTACTATGAATCAGAACAAAGGGTTTAGATGCATGGTAAGGTATAGGAGGAAGAGGAACGCAAGTATGTTTGACTAATTGGCAGATTTCACATTGAAATTTCTCATTATTCTTGAACAAAGTGGCAAACAAAAATTTCAAATACTGAAAACTTGGATATCCTAGTCTATAATGCAATAACATAATTTGTTGAATTCTAAAAAGCCAGTTCTTGCCATAACTTTGCTAACTCATGATAATACTGAGTAACACTGTTCTTCCCTACCTCAGATCCCTGATCCTGTTTCTTAATTTAAACATCTGAGATGTATTCTCCAAATCCGAATAAGCCATATTGACTACATCCCAAACCTTTTTGGCCGTAGGAATTAGGATGTACATGTCTGCAATTTTGTCTTCCATTGAATGGATTAGCCACGCCATCACCATAGAGTTTTGAGCCTCCTAATTTGCGTAGCCTGGATCATCTGTTTTTGGCATGACAATTAAACTATCGAGATATCCTAATTTCCCTTTTCCTCTGATCACCATCAACACAGATTGAGACCCCTTGAGGAAATTTTTTCCATTTAGTTTTTGAGTGATGATTTGTAGAATGGAATGAATTAAATTTTCAGAAATAGTAGTGGGAGCAATTTTAGAGGCTGTCTGAGAGATGCTCGACACATCCTCAAAAGCATCACCTCTACTTGCTCCAATCAAAGCCTTCCTATACATTGTTTTCTACAATCCAGCGTTTGGTCTTGGCTCTGATACCATGAACACAAATAGACCAAGGAGAAAACAAAGGAAGGATAAAACACTGCAAAATTTTTTTTATTTTTCTAATAATTAATTCAATTACAAGGACTGCCTCATATAGGAAAGTCAAAAAAATCTAAAAAAGAAAACATTCAAATAAGAGTAACTTCCTAAACTTTAAGATCCTAAAATAACAAGAATATTCCTAGGTAGATACTCCCTAGGATCCTAAATACCAAAAATATTCCTACGAGAATATTTTCAAGAATATTCCTAGAAGAATATTTCCACAACCTTACCATCTTAAGACATCGACTACTTCAAGTATGATCAAGAAAAATTTGTCTACTTCATTTCTGTCTTCTTCCAATAAAGATGTCACATGGTTGCATAATTTTTGTCTTAGACATCCTTTTTTTGCAATTTTAAAAATCAAGTTAATTTCTTTGTTTAAGGGATTAGATATTGAAACATTTCATTATGATATTTGTGAGTATACAAAACGCACTCGTGTACCTTCTCTCATTAGCAATATAAGAAGTTCTTTTTCTTTCCATTTAATTCATAGTGATATATGAGGACCCTCTATAGTCCCAAATGTTTATGGTTTACGGTGGTTTGTATCCTTTATTGATGATTGCACTAAAGTCTCTAGGATATTTTTGCTCAAAAACAAATCAGATATGAGTAATGTCTTTCCCCATTTTCATGTGATGATTCAAAATTAATTTGGTACCAATAATAAAAAGGTTTAGGTCCGACAACATGAGGGACTATTTCAATCAAGTCTCGTCTCCCTTCTTCCAAAAAAAGGGAATCATTCATGAGTCATCCTACATTAATGCTCCACAACAAAATCTGAAAGAAAAAATGGTCATTTCCTAAACACCACTCGAGCACTCTTTTTTCATCAAATGTACCAAAGCACTACTGAGGGTAAGCAATTTTTATGTCCGCATACAACATAAACAGAATTTATTCACAGATTTTACGATCAAAAGGTCTAATGGAAGTTGTTAGGGACCATGACAAGGCCTTTACGTGTATTATGTACACTAGGAAAGGTTAGAGGGAGTCTAGTAAGAAAGTCAAAAAAGTTAATGGAGCTGCTATGCTGGCCAGCTAAGCTTGACAGTTGGTTAGGAGTTTGTTGTATAGAGGCTGGGCGGAAGATTGAAGAAAGGGAGATTTTGTTGGTCATTTGGCGTCTTGCCTAGGGAGGTTGGGAGTCCTCAAAACTCACCACCTCTCCCTCGTTTTTTCCTTGATTTTTTTTTCCCTTCCCGAATTTCCAGTTTTTCTTGTAATTTTCCTTTTGATTTCAACTAAATAAGACGACCAAAACTCCCCTCCATCCCATTTCTCAATTGATTTTATCGCATAATTTCTGTTTTTCTTAGTGGTTTGGCTAGGTACCTAACAATTTGGTATCAGAGTTACCGATCCATGGCCAACAATTCGAGGGGTTCTGATCAAGTGACCCTTCCATCTAGCGATTCGAGGGGCACTAATCGGGTGTCTAGTTTGGAGCACCAATTGGAATCTCTCCAAGAGATTCACCAGATTTTTGGGCCGATGGTAGATCCAATGCTGCAATTGCAGGAGGACGGGGCTTCGTTGGTTTCAAGAGTTGGCAAGGTTCGCAACTCCTTGCAGCGATTAGAGGTGTTGATGGAGCATCAAATCCATGGTCAAGATGGGGTTCCTCGACCTGACCAAGCTTCAATGGGATCGGGGACCTATTCCTCGGCAACCCTCGCCTATACAACCTTGAGGACAAGGCGAATTCCATGGTAAGAAACTTTATCTTCTGATTTTTGCAAGTGACAACCCCTACGGTTGCGTTTTTCATGCTAAGCATAACTTTGCCTTCAATGACGTTGAGGAGGACGAGAAGGTGCTTGCGGCATCAGTTCGCATAGAGGGCAGAGCTTTGGGCTGGTTTCAATGGTTGGAGCCTCAGGCTCCTTTTCTAATTGGCATGATTTGCAGAGGGCGATTCTCTAGTGTTTCAGTTGATCTAAGTAAGGGGACCCTACTGAATGGCTGATGTCGCTAAAACAAACCAGTATGGTGGCGGAATATCAAGATTCTTTTGAGTCCCTAGCGGCAACTTTGTGTGGAATTCCCAAGGCTGTGTTCCACAAGACTTTCCTTAATGGACTCAAAGCGGATGTTCGGGCTAAAGTCAAAATCCATAAGCCCATTCTCCACGAGGCAATGGATTTGGCCCAAGAAATTGAGACCCGTAATGATGCGATGGACTGGGGTTAAGAAAATTTAAGTAAGTTACAGTGGTTCAGGTTAGGGCACTCCATCCTCACAACCCGACCCGACTCCTTTCTCTCCGAGCTTAGAGAGCTCTCTTCGATCCAATTCTTCCCACTAGGCTACCTTATTGACAAAAGCTAAAGCTATGTTTATTCCAAAACAGGAAATTTGGGGAATGGAGATTATGAATTTTGCTGTCTTTCAGAGTAGGAAATCCAACTTCGTCAAGCGAAAGGACTTTGCATCAAGTATGATGAGAAATTTGGCCTTGGCCACTGATGTAAAAATCAACTACAAGTGTCGCTTATCACCGATGACAAGCTGCTGGGTGGGGGTGCGCCAACTGACAACCTAGTGGTTTTTGGTCCACCGGCACCTCTAGAAGAGGCCGTTGGCCTTTTGCTCAGCTTGTTGCTCAGATTGGCCTCTTCGAATACGTTGAAGGCGAGAGGTTTTATTCATTCTCGAGCTGTAGTGATGCTCATTAATAGCGGTGCTTCAAATAGTATCCTGTCCTCTTGGCTTATGGAAGAATTGTCTCTACCATGTGAACCCACTGGGGGATATGGAATTCTGGTTGGTAATGAGATGTGCTTTCGACAGCAAGGTATTTGCAAGGGGATTCGATTGCAAATTCAAGGTTATTGTTTTACTGAAGATTTCTTTCCGTTCAAGTTTGGAGTTGTAGAGGTGATTCTAGGTGTGACTTGGCTCCGAACTTTAGGGGAGGTGCGTAACAATTGGACAAAGTATACTCTGAAATTCAAAGTTGGTGCAGATTGGGTTTGTCGGGAAGGAAATCCATCTTTGAGTTACCCTATGGTTTGTTGTTGGAGATGAGTGCATCAGGCTCCAATGGCAGCGCCGCTAGCTAGTTCCGTGCCATTATAGTCACAGGATGTTCTTTCCGAGTTTACAGATGTATTCGGGGAACCAATGGGGCTGCTGTCGAGACGAATTCGAGATCACAGTATTACCTTGCGAGATGGAGCGAAGCTGACCAACATTAGGCCCTATCGACATCCCCATTTCTGGAAAGAGGAAATTGAGCGATTGGTATCAAATATGCTTTCTTCCAGTATTATCAGGCCAAGCAATGGTCCTTTCGCAAGCCCCGTTCTTTTAGTCTGTAAGGACAGAAGTTGGAGATTCTATGTGGACTATCGTGCTTTGAACCACCTCACAATTCCCGATGTCGAAGTGTAAATATTAGAATAGGAAATTAGATGTAATCCCTTAAATTAAGGGATTTAGTTAGTCAACTTTTCAGATTTAGCTCCATAAATGCTCTTGATTTAGTTTCCTTTTTTGCTCTTGTAATCTCCTATATATACAATGTATAATCAAGGTGTATCATATGCAAGAAATATAGAATATTTTCTCATACCTTATTCTTGTCATGGTATTAGAGCCCTAGGGTCTTCTTATCTGGGATTTCTACTTAGTTTTCATGCAGCTTTCATTGCTACCATCCTTGCTCTATATATATATATTTTTTTTTTCTCTCTCTCTCTCTGTGTGTGCAGCCTTCATTGCTGCCGTCCCTACTCTATTTTTTTTTGTGCAACCTTCATTGCCGCCAGCCATCTTTTTGGAGTTCCTCCTTCCTTGTTGTGCAGCCTTCATTGTTGCACCCAATTCCTTCCATTCCTTTCCGTCTCTAATTCCTGATAATACAGCCTTAATAGCTGCAAAATCCCTTCCTTCAACATGTCAACCTCCCAAACTACCGACACCACTGATCTGCCTAAGTACACAGGTAGAGAAAATCAGGTCAAGGAAAACAAAGACAATCTCTAGTGCACTTGCTGCAAGAAACCGAAGCACACAAGGGAAAAATGTTGGAAGTAAAATGGGAAACCACCAAGCCGAGAATGGGGAAACCGTGGGGCCCAACAGAGACCTCAAGCACAGCTGACAGAGCAGCCCAAACCTGAGGAAAATTCAACAACCGGAGGATTCAACAGTGAGGAAATTAAGAAGCTGAAAAATTTATCGGGATCTCTTGAAAAGCCTTCGGGAGCTTGCTCTTTGGCTCTTTCAGGTAAACCGTCCATTCCTTTTTGTATGAATGCCTCAGAAAAATTATTTACAAACTCATGGATAATAGACTCCGGTGCCACGGATCATATAACACCTACATCCCCTTTTTTCCACACATATACCCCATGCCCAAGTAACCAAAAAATTAAAGTGGTCAATGGCTTTTTAGTTACTGTTGCAAGGTTTAGAGATATACATATCACACCTATTCTTGTCCTTAAAAATATCCTCCACATACCAAAACTATTGGCCAACCTTATGTCAATTCAAAAGCTTGCCTATGATCTTAAATGTTATGCTACTTTTTCCCCTTCTTATTGTGTTTTTTGGGAACAAGGCTCGGGGAGGAGGATTGGACTTACTGAGGTAAGAAGAGGCCTTTACCACCTTGAATCATCTCAGAAAAATTTACCTTTGTCATTTCTCAATTCATCGAATAAAGATACCATTCGATTGTATTATTCGCATCTAGATCATCCATCTTTTAGGGTTTTAAAGGTCACGTTTCCTCATTCATTCCAAGGATTAGATATTTTTGAGTTTCATTGTGAGATTTGTGAATTGGCCAAACATACTCGTGTATCTTTTCCTATCAGCAATAAAAGAAGCTCTTTTCGTTTTCATTTAATTCATAGTGACATATAGAGACCTTCTATTGTACCTAATGTTTCTGGGACTCGTTGGTTTTTATCCTTAATTGATGATTGCACTCGGATTACATGGCTCTTTCTTCTTAAACAAAAATCTGATGCTAGCATTGTTGTTTCTAATTTTCACTCAATGGTTCAAAACCAATTTGAGGTTAAAATAAAAAGCTTTAGGACAGACAATGCTAGGGACTACTTCAACCAGATGTTATCACCCTACTTCCAATCATAGGACATTATTCATGATTCATCATGTGTTGACAAACCTCAACAAAATAGGGTGGCTGAAAGGAAAAATGGACACTTACTCAACACCACTCGAGCTTTACTATTTCAAGGGAATGTCCCTAAGTCCTATTGGGAAGAAGCTGTCCTCACTGCCACACCTGATAAATAGACTTCCCTCACGTGTGTTGGACAACAAAAGTCCCATAGAAATCCTTAATAGCTTCTACCCTCACTTCAGAACATCAAATGGCCTCACACCTAGGGTTTTTTGGTGTACTGCCTTTGTTCATGTTCACAGCCAATATAGAGACAAACCAGACCCTCGAGCCATCAAATGTGTCTTCCTTGGTTACTCATCCACTCAAAAAGGAGTATAAGTGCTACAACCCCTCATCTCACTTTCACAGAAAATACACCTTTTTTCTCCAAGTCCTCTCTTCAAGGGGAGAATTCAAATATGGAAGATAATCCTTGGGAGACCTTTGAGCCATTCAAAACACTTGACCTCCCTTGTGTCCCAAACTGTATTATTGAACCCGAGTCCAAGCCCTTGGAACAGGTCATATCAAAGTCACCCAATTCTCCCATTGAACCTGAGTCATCTCCTGTCCCAGTTAGTGTTTCTAACAATTTTCCAAGGTTTTCTCAAGTGTATTTAAGGAGAAAGGCCGTTCCAGAACTAACACAAGTCCAAGAATCCAACTCAGACTCTGGGAATGAGATCACAATAAGATCTTATCCACCTTTACAACCCATTGAAGACCCAATAGATGACCTTCCCATTACTATTAGAAAAGGTACCAGAGAATGTACTAAACAACCACTCTATCCGTTATCTCACTATGTGTCCCTTAAGCATCTATCATCAGCCCACAAAAAGTTCATTATGAGTCTAAACACCATTGCTATACCTGGTACTATTTCTGAGGCATTATCAAAAAAGGAATGGAAGGATGCTATGAGAGACAAGATGAGTGCATTGAAGAAGAATAAAACTTGGGAGATTGTTGATGAGCCGAGAGGGAAAAACATTGTTGATTGTAAGTAGATTTTCACAACAAAATACAAGGCCGATGAATCCCTTGAGAGACATAAAGCAAAATTGTTGGCCAAAGGATATACTCAGACATACGGGATTGACTATCAAGAAACTTTTGCTCCAATTGCAAAAATGAATACTGTGAGAATCCTATTATCATTGGCTGCTCACCTGGCAACTCCTACAGTATGATGTTAAGAATGCATTTCTTCATGGTAACCTAGATGAAGAGATCTACATGAACATCCCACCGGGATTCCGAGGAGACATAGGTAACAAGGTGTGCAAGCTGAAAAAGGCCCTTTATGAATTGAAGCAAACTCCTAGAGCATGGTTTGGGAGATTTGCGAAGGTTATGAAGGAGTCCGAGTATAAGCAAAGCCAAGGGAATCACACCCTCTTCATCAAGCATTTGGCTGCAGGGGGAGCAACTGCTCTTCTGGTCTACGTGGATGATATCATAGTGACTGGCAATGATGAAAGAGAGAAGTATGAATTAAAACATAGGCTGATAAAAGAGTTTGAGATAAAAGAATTGGGAAAACTGAAGTACTTTCTCGACATTGAGATGGCATATTCTAAACAAGGGATCTTCATATCTCAACAAAAGTACGTGACTGATTTATTGGTAGAAACAGGGAAGATTGGATGTAAGCCAATCTCTACTCCAATGGATCCAAATCATAAGTTGGGAGAAACTAAAGAAGAACTGGCTGTTGACAAAAGAATGTACCAGAGATTGGTTGGTAGACTCGTATATCTTGCTCACACTCAGCCAGACATAGCATATTCAATGAGCGTGATCACTCAATTCATGCATGATCCAAGAGAACCTCACCTACAAGCTGCTTACAGGGTATTACATTACTTAAAAGGCAATCTAGAAAAAGGAATTTTGTTTAGGAAAAATAACTCCTGCTCTAGAAGCCTACACCAACGCTGACTATGCCGGTTCCTTAGTGGATAGAAGATCAACCATAGGGTATTGTACATTTCTTAGAGGTAACCTAGTAACGTGGAGGAGCAATAAGCAGAATGTGGTTGCAAGGTCATCTGCAAAATCAGAATTTAAGGCTATTACTCAAGGATTGTGTGAACTGCTATGGCTGAAGATTATTTTGGATGATTTGCGAGTCAAATGGGAAGGTCCTATGAAGCTCACAATAGGGCTATTACTCATGGATTGTGTGAACTGCTATGGCTAAAGATTATTTTGGATGATTTGCTAGTCAAATGGGAAGGTCCTATGAAGCTCTATTGTGACAAGAAGTCTGCTATCAATATTGCTCATAATCCTATTCAACACAATAGGACAAAGCATATCGAAATTGATAGGCATTTCATCAAAGAAAAATTGGAGGAAGGATTAGTGTGCATGTGCTATGTTCCATCAAAACAGCAACTAGCTGATGTTCAAACAAAGGGCTTGAACAGTTCAAATTTCCATGATCTTGTATTCAAGCTGAGAATGGAAGACATCTATTCCTCAGCTTGAGGGGGAGTGTCGAAATGTAAATATTAGAATAAGAAATTAGATGTAATCCCTTAAATTAAGGGATTTGGTCAATCAACTTTTTTGATTTAGTTGCTTAATTTCTCTTGATTTAGTTTGCTTTTTTGCTCTTGTAATCTCTTATATATACAGTGTATAATCGAGGCGTATTATATGCAAGAAATACAGAATATTTTCTCATCCTTTATTCTTGTCACCCAACAAATTTCCTATTCCTATAATCAATGATATACTTGATGAGCTACACGGAGCTTACATTTCTCTTAAGGCCAGGGTACCAAGCTTCCATTTTCTCCTAAGGGTAGGTTACCATCAGATTCGAGTATGCAAGGAGGATGTCGCAAAGACTGCCTTTCAAACTCACGATGGTCATTATGAGTTTTTGGTGATGCCCTTTGGCCTCACAAATGCACCCACGACGTTTCAGTCTTTGATGAATGAGATCTTGCATCCCTACTTACGACAATTTGTGTTGGTCTTTTTTGATGACATCCTTGTTTATAGCCAAACATGGGAGGATCATCAGTGCCATCTAAGTTCGGGTTGGTTTTACAGAAGGAGAAGCTTTAAGCCCATCATAAAAAGTGTGTTATTGGGCAGCGGCAATTGGAATATCTTGGCCACATTATCTCTAAGTGAACGCACACAAGGAAAAAAACGGAAAGGAAAAAACACTGCTAAAAATAACTTATTCCCTTGATGCATATTGAATGATTACAACTAGCCATTAAATAGGCTAGAAAAACGCTCAAAACAGGAAACAAAAAAACCAAATATGGAAAGAATAAAAAGAGAATAATACTTAGCATATTCCTTAAAATAAAATAACACTCAGCATATTCCTTTAACTTAAGAAATTACCATAAAACTTAAATACCTAAAATAGACCCTAATTACATTGGACAAACTTCATCCACACTCCCCCTCAAGTTGAGCGGTATAAGTTGTACATGCCCATCTTGTCTACTAACTTTTCAAATAAGGGTCTAGATAATCCTTTGGTCAACACATCAGCAGCTTACTCAAAAGTAGGAATATACGTCATGCAGACAATTCCTTCCTCGATCTTCTCTTAAATGAAGTATCGATCTACCTCCACATACTTGGCCTCGTCATGATGCACAGGATTATGCGAGATGTTTAGCGCTGCCATGTTATCACAGTAGACACGCAATGGAAGTGTGATTCCAACTTTGAGCTCATCTAACAACATTCTCAACTATAGAATTTCACAAATTCCATGAGTCACTGATCTTAGTTCCGCTTCAACACTGCTCCTTACAACAACAGATTGCTTCTTACTTCTCCAACTTACCAGATTGCCCCATACAATAGTGCAATACCCTGAAGTGGATCTCCTATCATCAATAGCTCCTGCCCAGTCAGCATCCGTGTAGACCTCTATGCCTCTTTCTTTACTCTTTTTAAAGAACAAACCTCGTCCAGGTGTTCTTTTCAGATATCTTAGAATTTGAAACACTGCCTCCATATGTTCTTTAGTAGGTGCATGCATGTATTGGCTAACACGACTAACAGTAAAAGCTATCTCAAGTCTAGTATGAGACAAGTAGATGAGCTTCCCAACTAGCCACTTAAAACAACCCTTGTCTACCGGATCACTATCTTTTACTCCTTTCTTGCAACTTGGCTCTACAAGAGTTTCCACAGGTTTGCAAACCATCATCCCTACTTCTCTCAGAAGATCCAACACATACTTCCTTTGTGAGACTGAGATCCCAATCTTATTTCTCGCAATCTCCATACCAAGAAAGTACCTAAGACTTCCCAAATCTTTGATCTCAAATTCTTTTGCCAGTTTCTTTTTTAGTCTCTTCCCTTCTTCAAGATCATTTCCAGTCAAGATAATATCATCAACATATACACTGAGAATGGTGATCTTATCGTCCTTGTGCTGATAGAACAAAGTGTGGTCTCCTCCAATTTGCTTGTATCCTAGTCCCTTAACCAACTTAGTGAAACGATCGAACCAAGTTCGCAATGATTGCTTCAATCCATAAAGAGACTTTTTTAACTTGCGAACTTGATCACTCTTGCCATCAAAACTTAGTGGCATCTCCATATAAACTTCTTCTCCCAAGTCACCATTAAGAAAAGCATTTTTCGTGTTAAGTTGTTGCAACCGGCCAATCTAAATTGGCAGCAAGTGATAACAGTACACGAACTGTATTGATCTTGGCAACCGTAGCAAAAGTTTCTTGATAATCTATTCCATAAGTTTGCATGTAGCCTTTAGCCACTTTGTATCTCTCGATAGATCCATCTGTCTTATATTTGACTGTGAAGACCCACTTACATCCAACTGGAACTTTTCCTTTTGGTCTTTGTACCACATCCTACGTGTTGTTCCTTTTAAGAGCCCCCATTTCTTCTAAAACAGCTTCTCTCCATTTAGATTTCTTCATAGCTTCTTGAATATCTCTAGGAATTTTTACACTAGCCAAGTTAGCCACAAAAGCTTTCATAGAGTCTGTCAGATGATCATATCCAACATAATGAGCCATTGGATGTCTAATTGGGATCTCTAAATCACTAGCCTCCATTTCAAGACCAATCATTAGTCCAGAATCTTGGTGGTGAGAAACTTCCTGGCTTTCTATAGCTTTTTGGTTCTTCTTGCGTACATAAATATGATCAAAAGATTGCAAGCCACCCTCTTTGGCTTTATTATGTTCTTGCATTCTAGGTATAAAATTTTTTGGATCTTGATTGAGTTTTGGTTGAGTAAAAGTATCAAGAGGTTGATCTGCGATCTGATTCGGTGGGTTGATTTGAGTGAAAATAGGTTGAGTGTCAACAGGATTTTCAATGGGAATATTTGGAGTCATTTCAGCAAAGATTTCAGGATTGATTTCAGGAATATTGGCTGGGTTTTTCTCATGATTCCCCATGGCATTTTGAGGGTTTGAAGGGATCTGATAAAGATTTGGGTTTCCAAAAGAAGGGGCAAAATCTCAAAAATATTCCCATGCATTAGAACCGTTTGAAATGTAAGTCGGTTTTGATCTTTCCCAAAAATTGTCTTCCCACATTCTCTCCCCTTGAAGGAAATTTTTGGTAAAAAAAAGGATGATTTTCAAAAAATGGCACACCCCTAGACAAAATATTTCCTTTGTTCCACTGAATAGCACTTGTACCCCTTTCGAGTTGCAAAAAACCCCAAAAATACACTTACGAGCCCTAGGGTCAAGTTTACCCCGATGTGGATCAAGATTATGGACAAAGGCGACACAACCAAACACTTTCAACTCTAATGAAGATGGAAAACATGACTGTGGATACGACTTATATAGGTAATCTATTAGGGTTTGAAACTTTAAGACTCGAGAAGGTACCCTATTAATCATATATGTTGCTGTCAAAACTGTATCACCCTAAAAACATATTGGTTAGTTAGCCGTGAACAACAAGGAACGGACCACTTCTAAAATGTGACGATTTTTCCTCTCAGATACCCGATTCTGTTGAGGTGTGCTAAAACAGGAACTTTGATAAATTATCCCACAAGAACGGACAAACTGCCCCAACGTGTTCTTAAAGAATTCGGTCCCATTATCTGTCTTTAAAAACTTAATGTTCAAGCCAAATTTTGTTTTAATCATGGAATGGAATTGTTCGAAAATAAGCCCGACTTTAGATTTTTCTTTTAAGAGGTAAACCCAACAAATACGTGTATGATCATCGGTGAAGGTAATAAACCTTTTTTGTTGGTAATACTCAAAATGCGGGATGATCCCTAAATGTCGCTATGAATAAGAACAAAAGGTTTGGATGCACGATATGATAATGGGGGAAAAGAAACACGAGTGTACTTTGCTAATTGGCAACTCTCACATTGCTATTTATCATTATTTTCAAACAAGGATGGGAACAAAAACATCATATAAAAGAAACTGGGATGTCCTAACCTAAAATGCAATAACATAATTTTTTGAATTCTTGAAAGAGAAGTGCTTGTAACCATTTGAGCTTGCCCATGGACACTCGAATCATCCTCAAAGTAGTATAGGCCATTCAATTCCTTAACACTGCCAATCTTCTTTCCTGATGATCGGTCCTGAAAAGGTTACTTTACAATCCATATCTTTTGTTAACTTACTTATGGACAAAAGATTGAAATTGAATTTGGGCATGTGAAGAACTCCTTTTAGAACAACATTAGTTCCAATTTTGACAGCCCCAGTACCAACCACAACTGAAGAAGTTCCATCTGCAATCTGCATCTTGTGATTTCCAAGGCTAAGAACTTATGAGATGTATAATTTTGCACAACCAGTCATATGATCTGTCGCTCCAAAGTCAATAATCCATGGTTCTTCTTTTTCGACGAATTCACAAAAAGTAATCAAGGCTTTACCTTTCTAAGCCATAAGAGATGTCAAAGAGGATTGTGTTATCATCTGTCTCAACTGTTTCATTTGCTCCTTGGTAAAGACTGTGGTTCCGAGGGCTGGTTCAGTCTCCGCTTGCTTTTCAGTTGATGCCTGGAGTCCTTTCCCTTCACGTCCATGAGCCCAGTTAAGAGTCCAGTTGGTCAGTTTGCCGTGTAACTTTCAACAATTCTCCTTGGCGTGATAGGGTTTCTTACAATAATTATACCATTTTTTATTTGCTTTTCCTTCTCCCTGACTCTCTTGTCCACGGACAACAAAGGCAGAATTTTCCATGCTTGGTGTGTAGGTTCCTAGCATGACTCCTCCTTGGCTCTTCTCTATGGACTTCAGCAAAAATTTCCTCAATTTGAGGAATAGGTCTCATCCCTAGAAGTCGACCACGAACCTTATCTAAATCCTTATTGAGTCCAGCCAAGAAATTGTACACCCGATCACGTTCCACCAACTTCCTGTACAAAACTGCATCTTTAGGATCTCTCGATGAAGGAGAAGTGAACAAATACAATTCTTGCCAGAGTTTTGTAGACTCATGATAATACTCCATGACATCACTCTCCCACTGTCTTAGATTACGAATCATATTCCTCAACTCAAACATTTATGAGGTATTTTTTAAATTAGAGTAAGCCATAGTACCAGCATCCCAAATCCTTTTTACTATGGAAAAAAAGATATGTGTCAGCAATATTATCTTCCATAGAATGGATTAACTATGCCATCACCATAGAATTTTGCACCTCCTCCAGTTTTGGTGTTGGAATAGAGCTATCTAAGTATCCCAGCTTCCCCTTTCCACGAATCACCATCAGAACTGATCGAGACCACTTGAGAAAGTTTTTTCCATTTAACTTTTGGGTTGTAATTTGCAAAGAGGAAAGATTGATGCTCTCGGGATTCGCAATGGGAGCAATTGTGGAGGTTGTTCTAGGGTTTCTCGTGGCAACCTTAGAAACATCGCCTCCGCTTGTTCCAGCCAAAGCCTTTCTATACATTGTCTTCTTCAACTCGGTGACTCTGATACCATGAACGCACACGAGGAAAAAAACAGAAAGGAAAAAACACCGCTAAAAATAACTTATTCCCTTGATGCGTATTGAACGATTATAACCAGCTATTAAATAGGCTAGAAAAACACTCAAAACAGGAAACAAAAAAACCAAATATAAAAAGAATAAAAAGGAAATAATACTCAGCATATTCTTTTAACTTAAGGAATTACCATAAAACTTAAATATCTAAAATAGACCTTAATTACATTAGACAAACTTCATTCATACCAAGAACGGGGTGGCAACGGATCATTCTAAGGAAGCTTCAATTACGAGCTGGCCAATACCAAAGAACGTTCGGGAGGTTCGAGGAGTTTTGGGGCTTACCGGTTGTGGGAAAACGTGTGTGTGTAAATCCCATAAGTTTAGGGATTTCAGTTAGGAGTAGTTAATAGTTTCCTGATTTGGTGCTATAATCTTTTGTATATATATAGCCTTCCTGATTTGGTGCTATAATCTTTTGTATATATGTAGCCTATTGGCTAATCAATAGAAACATTCATTCACGCCTAAAAAACTGATATGGTATCAGAGCTTTAGGATTTTTTTTTCTCTGTGAATTGCAACCGTGCTCTGTTCTTGATAGCAGAAAACAGAGCATTTTTTTCTCTTAACAGCCATTAACCTTCATTGCATTCTCTTCTGGCCTTCATCGCCGCACCTCTCCTTGGCTTTCATCGCCACCGCAGCCCTTGGTTTTCATCGCCAGAAAATATTTCTTCTTCTGCCCAGCGATCTTCATCGCCCAGAAAAAAAAAATTTTTTTTCTTTCTTTTTCAGCCGTTCGGCCTTCATTGCCGAGATTGCAGAGCCTACTCGTCTCCACCCTCGCATCTGCGTTCTGGTTCACCGCCACCGCCGCTGCTGCCGCTGTCGCTACCGCTGCCTCTATCGCGTGGGCTTCTGCATTTTGGTTCGCCGGTGTTTATCGTGAAAGATTTAAGTTTTGAAGAAGGAGGAACAGTGAAGGGAACGCAAGTCATCGTTTTTAATACAAGAAAACGACGTGTCGTTTTTTGGGTCTGGGGAGAGAAATAAAAAACTACAGGTCGTTTAATAAAAAAAAAAAAAAAGAGAGAGAGAGAATGTCAGAAGGAGGTAAAAAATCAGAAATTTCGTTAGACGGCGGAAGTAGAACCCAACCATCGGGAGAATTGCAAGCCATTCAGGCTGCTTATAGATTGGATGGGAAGAATTATCTTAAGTGGTCCCAACTTGTTCGTACGATTCTGAAAGGCAAAGGGAAGATCGGCCATTTGTTGGGGACGGGGCCGAAGCCAGGTGAGTCGGGGTTTGAAGTGTGGGACGAAGAGGATTCCATGATTATGGCATGGTTATGGGGCTCAATGATACCAGAGATAAGTGACACAGTTATGTTCATGGCTACAGTCAAAGACATTTGGGACGCAATCCAACAGACATACTCGAAGGCTAGAGATGCGGCTCAGGTGTATGAAGTAAAAGTTAAAACTATGGCTGCGAAACAAGGAAGCAGGACTGTGGCTGAGTATGCCAATCAACTAAAATCCTTGTGGCAAGAGCTTGATCACTATAGGGTGATTCAGACTAAGTGTCCGGATGATGCTGCAATACTTAAGGACTTTATTGAACGAGATAGAGTTTATGATTTCCTTGTGGGATTAAATCCAGAGTTTGATCAAGTCAGGATTCAAATTCTTGGAAAGCACGAGGTTCCATGTTTCAATGAAGTGGTGGCCATTATTAGAAGTGAAGAAAGTAGAAGGACTCTGATGCTTGAGTCTCCCGCAGATAGCTCAGTTATGGTGGCTGGAAGTGCCAAAACTGGTTCAGCAGAATTAGAAAGGAAGGCTGCTTTCGAAGGTGGAAAGAATGGTCAGTCCAAGACCCAAAATCGTGATGAATTATGGTGCACCTACTGCAAAAAGGCACGTCACACACGAGAGAAATGCTGGAAATTGCACGGGAAGCCTCCTAGCCGTGAGTGGGGGCAGAAAGGTGGTGCACGACAGGGTAATGGACAAGCTCATGCTGCTACTGAAGCAACACAGGGAGATGCCAAGCAGGAACCAGCGGGTCTTAACCAGGAAGAGGTGGAAAGGGTGAGATCATTCCTCAGTAATATGGAGAAGCCTACAGGTACTTGTTCCTTGGCGTATTCAGGTGAGCATCCTTTTTCATTCGGATTAAATGCCTCGGAAACACCCTTTAAGCACTCTTGGATCATGGATTCAGGAGCCACCGACCACATGACCCATTCATCCAAATTTTTTTCCACATACTCACCATGTCCAAGTAATAAAAAAATTGCCACAGCAGATGGATCCTTAGCAATTGTAGCCGGTACGGGAGATGTCCAAATCAACCAATCTATAACTTTAAAAAAAGTCCTCCATGTTCCTAAATTATCCACTAACCTTGTCTCTATACAGAAACTCACACAAGATTTACTCTGTAATGTGGTTTTTTATAACAGTTATTGTGTATTTCAGGAAAAGGATTCGGGGAGGACGATTGGACATGCTAGAGAGCGGGATGGTCTTTACTACCTTGAGGAACCAACCAGATCAAACGTGTTCAAAAGCAGATTTCCTAATTCTCTCATGTCTGAGTCTATGTTATCCAATAAAGAAAAAATCCTTCTTTACCATGGTCGGTTAGGGCATCCATCGTTTAAGATTATTAGAGTTTTGTTTCCCTCTTTATTTATGAAACTTAATGTTGAAAGTCTTCATTGTGAGGTGTGTGAACTTGCTAAACACAAGCGTGTACATTTTCCAGTTAGTAATAAAAGAAGCCTTTCTCCATTTTACCTTGTTCATACTGATATTTGGGGTCCCGCTACTGTTCCTAATGTGTCTGGGGCACGATGGTTTGTGACTTTTATTGATGATTGTACCTGACTCACCTGGGTTTTCTTGCTCAAATACAAATCCGATGTGAGCTCTGTGTTTCCAAATTTTTTCTCAATGGTAAAAAACCAGTTTGGTGTAAGTATTAAGAGACTAAGATCAGACAATGCTCGGGACTATTTCAATCAAACTCTTACGCCCTATTGTCAAAAGGAGGGAATAATTCATGAGTCCTCATGTGTTAAAACCCCCCAACAAAATGGAGTAGCCGAGAGGAAAAATGGACACCTTTTCGACCAAACCCGAGCATTGTTATTTCAGAGGCATGTGCCAAAAAACTTCTGGGGGGAAGCTGTTCTCACATCCACTCACCTCATCAATAGACTTCCTACTCGTGTTTTGGGATTTAAAAGTCCGATGGATGTGCTTTCTTCATTCTACCCAAACCTGTCCACCACCAACAACCTTATACCTCGTATCTTTGGATGTGTCTCCTTTGTTCATGTCCATAGTCAAGACAGGGGGAAACTAGATCCTCGACCTCTAAAATGTGTATTTGTGGGGTATTCCTCAACTCAGAAAGGGTATAAATGCTATCATCCTCCAACCAAGAAATTTTATGTGTCAAGGGATGTCACCTTTAGTGAGCGAGAAGCCTACTTTACCCAACCTTATCTTCCGAGGGAGAGTCTTAGGGAAGATAAGGGTAGTTTGGAAGGTTTTCTTCTTGAGTTACCCGACCTTTCACCATCATCGTCTCAACCCGAATTTTCAGTTACCACTGATCCAGAAATTGTTTCTAATCCTTCGGAATCTGCTTCAGAAAACGTGAGATTTGGTAAGAACTTGGTGTACTCAAGGCAAAAGAAGAACGTTCCAGGATCTGTGCAGGTTCAAGAATCTGATCCCAGTCTTTTAAATGAGGTAACAATTTCTGATTCTCCAGCTTTGCAGAGTGAAACCGAACCTTCAAGTAATGAGGACGATCAGGACCTTCCAATTGCACTTAGGAAAGGGACAAGAAAATGCACCAAACAGCCACTATATCCCCTATCACACTACCTATCCTTTAAAAATTTTTCGCCTACCTATAAAGCCTTTCTTGTTAACCTTAATACCATTACCATTCCAACCACATTATCTGAGGCATTGTCTGACGGAGAATGGAAGCAAGCCATGGACGTGGAAATGGAGGCTCTAGAGACGAACAAAACGTGGGAGTTGGTTGAGTTGCCAACAGGAAAAAGGCCCGTGGGTTGCAAGTGGGTCTATACTGTGAAGTATAGGGCTGATGGATCGATTGAGAGATATAAAGCGAGGTTGGTAGCCAAAGGATATACGCAGACTTATGGGATTGACTATTTAGAAACGTTTGCTCCAGTTGCAAAGATGAATACGATTAGGGTTGTTCTATCCCTAGCTGCCAACTTGAGTTGGGAATTGCAACAATTTGATGTGAAGAATGCATTCCTGCACGGAGAGCTTGAGGAGGAGATTTATATGGAGGTTCCACCAGGCTATAGAAAGAACATAAGGGCCAATACAGTATGTAAGCTGAGCAAAGCTTTGTATGGTTTGAAGCAATCGCCTCGGGCATGGTTTGGTAGATTTGCTAGAGTTATGTTGGCTATGGGATACAAACAAAGTCAAGGAGATCATACATTGTTCATTAAGCACTCGACTTCAGGGGGAGTAACAGTTATTGTAACAGGAGATGATGAGAGGGAAAAACACATCTTGAGTCAACGCCTAGCTAAGGAGTTTGAGATCAAGACTTTGGGAAGATTGAAGTATTTTCTGGGAATTGAAATTGCAAACTCCAGAAAAGGAATTTTTATATCCCAACAGAAGTATGTTATTGATTTGCTCAAGGAGACAGGTCAAGCTGCATGTAAACCCGCAAGAACTCCCATAGATCCGAATCATAAATTGGGAAATGCAGAGGAAGATGCCACGGTAGATAGAGAGATGTATCAACGTCTCGTAGGACGACTCATCTACTTGTCGCATACCAGACCAGATATAGCTTATGCAGTAAGCTTGATCAGCCAGTTCATGCATAATCCAAGAGAGGTTCATTTGCAAGCTGCATATCGAATTTTGCAATATCTTAAGAGGACACCAGGAAGAGGAATTTTGTTTGAGAGGAATGGAAGTATGACACTTGAAGCTTATACTGATGCTGACTATGCAGGATCAATTGTGGACAGGAGATCAACAACCGGGTATTGTACGTTTCTTGGAGGGAATCTTGTGACATGGAGAAGCAAGAAGCAGAGCGTTGTAGCACGGTCTAGTGCTGAAGTAGAGTTTCGTGCGATGGCACAAGGCGTATGTGAGCTACTTTGGCTAAAGATCATCCTAGAAGATTTAAAGATTAACTATGATAGGCCTATGAAACTCTATTGTGACAATAAGTCGGCAATAAGCATAGCTCATAATCCGGTTCAGCATGATCGAACGAAGCATATCGAGGTCGATAGACATTTCATCAAGGAAAAGTTGGATAATGGCCTAATTTGTACTCCTTATGTATCAACAAATGGGCAACTTGCCGACATCCTCACCAAAGGGCTAAATAGTTCAACATTTGAGAGAATTGTATCCAAGCTGGGAATGGAAAATTTCAATTCACCAGCTTGAGGGGGAGTGTGGGAAAACGTGTGTATGTGTAAATCCCATAAGTTTAGGGATTTCAGTTAGGAGTAGTTAATAGTTTCCTGATTTGGTGCTATAATCTTTTGTATATATATAGCCTTCCTGATTTGGTGCTATAATCTTTTGTATATATATAGCCTATTGGCTAATCAATAGAAACATTCATTCACGCCTAAAAAACTGATACCGGTTATTACCAGTGATTTGTTACAAGTTATGGCAATATTGCTTGCCCTCTTACTAACTTGTTGAAGATTGAGGGGTTTCAATGGGCAGAAGCCAAAGCCGCCACTTTCCTACAATTAAAGGCGCTATGATTTCTCTTTTGGATCTCTTAATGTCAGAGTTTACCAAACCTTTTAGCTTATTTTAGCAAGGTTTTGTCCTTTACATCATGGTTTCGTTCGGTTTATGAGCGTGAGCTCGTAGTAGTTGTGTTGGTAGTTCAAAAGTGGCAACACTTTTTGCTTGGACACCACTTCATTATCCGATCAGATCAACAAAACCTATGCTACTTGTGGAATCAACGTCTACCAACGCCTGAGCACTTGTGTTTAGTAAATAAGCTCATGGACAATGACTTTAAGATTCAATACAAACGTGGTTCAGCCGATCGGGTTGCAGATGTGCTATCTAGATTGGGGGCTTCTCCAGAATTAGAACTATCGACACTCTCCATCCCTCACTTCGTGGATTTGGAAGATATCCATTGAGGCCAACTTGCTAATTCAGCTTGTAAGGTGGTTTTTGCAAAAATTCAAGAGGCACAAGGGCCTGTGTACACAACGGCTAGCTCTTTTACCGGGATCAGTTGGTGTTGCCCCAAAACTCTCCTTGCATTACCGAACTCTTACTTGAATTTCATGATTTGGTGTTGGGGGGGCCACTTCCTATCGCACTTATAAGCGTATCTTATCAAACCTCTTTTGGCCTGGAATGAAGGATGGTATTTGACATCTTGTGTCATCTTGTGTACACAACGGCTTGCTCTTTTACCGGGGTCAGTTGGTGTTGCCCCAAAACTCTCCTTGGATTACCGAACTCTTACTTGAATTTCATGATTTGGTGTTGGGGTGGGGGGGCCACTTCAGGTTCTATCGCACTTATAAGCGTATCTTATCAAACCTCTTTTGGCCTAGAATGAAGGATGGTATTTGACATCATGTGATTGACTGTGAGGTGTGCCAACGTTCAAAATTAGAAGCCCTATCGCCAACTGGTCTTCTCCAACCTCTTCCCATTCCGAATAAAGTTTGGGGGGACATTTCCACGAATTTTATTAGCAGACTATTGTCTTTTAAAAGAGTGGATACTATTTTGGTCATGGTGGATCAATTGTCGAAGTACACTCATTTTTGTCCTCTCTCACACCCTTTTACCGTGCGCCAGGTGGTTGACTTGTTTATGAAGAAGGTAGTGCGTCTCCACAGGGTGCCAAGGTCTATTGTTAGTGACAGACTCAGTTTTCATGAGTAATTTCTGCCGTGAGCTTTTCAAATCATAGGGCATGATTCTACGGACCAACTATGCTTATCGTCCAGAGACGAATGGACAATTTGAGGCAGTTAGCAAGTGTTTGGAGACATATTTGAGGTGCTTAGCTTTTGATAAGCGTTCATAGTGTTTCAGATTCCTTCCATGGGCTGAATTTTGGTTTAATACTACCTTCAAAGTTTCAACTATGCTCACTCCCTTCCAGGTAGTCTATGGTCGTGATCCGCCAACACTATATTGCTTCGTCGAGGAATCATCTAAAGTGGTAGAGGTTAATTCTTAGCCAGTTTTGCAGAACCAAATGTTAGATGTTTTACGAGATCAACTTGTAAGTGCTCATCAGCACGTGAAGCATTTTGCCAGTGCTCATCGTCGTAAGGTTGTCTTTACGCCTGCTAATCTTGTTCTGTTGAAGCTCCATCCTTATAGATTAAAATCTTTGGCTCGGAGGGTCAACAAAAAATTGTCACCTCGCTATTATGGTCCCTTTCTTGTGTTGGAGAAACTTGGGTCAATAGCTTATCGTTTGGAGTCGCCCTCCTCGACTCGCATCCACCCTGTATTTCATGTTTCTTTGTTTAAGCCATTTCGGGTTCGAGAATATGCAAGAGCCAACCGTTACCTCCTCAATTGTCAGTGAATATGGAGCTGATTATTGAACCTGTTGAGACTCTTTGCTCGAGGCTAGTCAAATCTGGTAACAAGCAGATCATGGAGGTCTTAGTTACGTGGCATGACCTGCCAGATTGCGAGGCAACTTGGGAGCAATTAGACATTGTCTAAGAACAATTCTCCAAGTTCAACCTTGGGGACAAGGCTAGTCTTGAGGAGAGGGGTATTGTTAGGGACCATGGTAAGGCCTTTACAGGTATTATGCATGCTAGGAAAGGTCAGAGGGAGTTTGGTATGAAAGTCAAAGAAGTTAATAATGCTGCTAAGCTGGTCAGCTGAGCTGGACAGTTGCTTTGGAGTTTGTTGTATATAGGATGGGTGGAAGATTGGAGAGGGGGAGATTTTTTAGTCATTTGGCCTCTTGCCCAAGCAGGTTGGGAGTCCTCAAAACTCACCACCTCCTTGTTTCTTCTTTTTCCCTTCCTGAATTTCCGATTTCCCTTGTAATTGTCCTTTTGATTTCAAGTAAATAAGATGACCAGAGCTCCCCTCCATCCCATTTCCCAACTGATTTTATCACATAATTTCCATTTTTATTAGTGGTTTGGCTAGGAACCTAACAAAAGCTTTATAATTCTACCCTGACATTAGCACTACAAACAACCTTAGTCCTAGAATATTTGGGAGAACTTCATTTGTTCATGTCCATAGCAACAACCAGGCCAAATTAGATCCTAGAGCCATTAAGTGCATCTTTGTAGGATACTCATACACACAAAAGGATTACAAATGTTTTCATCCACCCACCAAGAAACTCTATATCTTAGCTGATGTCACTTTTGTAGAAAAGAAATCATATTTCACTAAACCTTATCTTCAGGGGGAGTCATCTATCATGGAAGATAACGATTTTTTCCTGCTCGATCTACCACCTTGATCCTCATCTCTATCTCATTCACCATCTCTCCCTCCTGTGTCAAATTCTCAATCCAAATTAGTACCTGAGTCCACCCAAAATACAGAAGCCCTATCTCCTATCTTGTCACCTATGTCCCCTGTTGTGTCTCCTGTACAAGATAATTAGACTCTTGACCATATATGATACGGGAAAGGGAAGATGTACTCGAGGAAGCAAGGTCCAGCTCTTGATCCAATGCACGCCAAGTCTCCAATCCAGTTTCTGAGAATGAAGAAATGGTATTCGAACCTACTCCAGCCCCACTTGTAAAACACCAACCCCCTAAACCTCAAACAACTGACCAAGATTTGCCCATAACCGTTAGGAAAGGAACTCGAGAATGTACCAAACGACCATTATATCTTCTAACCCATTTTGTGTCCTTCAAGAAATTCTCACCGGCCCATAGGAGCTTCCTTACGAGTCTAAATGAAATTTCTATTCCAAACAATTTATCAGAGGCATTATCTAATGGAGAATGGAGGAAAGCCATAAGAGTTGAGATGGATGCATTGGAAAAGAATGGAACATGGGAATTAGTTGATCTACCAAAAGGGAAAAAGACAGTAGGCTGTAAGTGGGGTGTTTTCCTCTAAGTATAAGGCTGATGGATCATTGGAGTGCTACAAAGCAAGATTGGTTGCCAAAGGGTACACACAAACATATGAAGTTAACCATCAAGAAACTTTCACTCCAGTTGCGAAGATAAACACTGTGAGGATTTTAGTGTCATTAGCAGGCAACTATAATTGGGAACTAAGACAGTATGATGTGAAGAATGCCTTTCTACATAACACTAGGATTTGGAGGAGTAGAAGTAAACAAGGCATGCTAATTAAAGAAGGCTTTGAATGGGCTAAAACAGTCACCCTGTGCTTAATTTGGGAGATTTACCAAGGTGATGACAGATACATGGTATAAGCAAAGTTTGGGAGATCACACTCTTTTCATTAAAAACTCGGCTTCAGGGGGGGTCACGGCCTTGATAGTCTACGTGGACGACATAATTGTGATCTAAAATGATGAAGAGGAGAAGCAAGCCTCAAAGCAATGTTTGATCAAGGAGTTCGAGATTAAAGATTTGGTGTGATTGAAATATTTTCTAGAGATTGAAGTTACTCACTCTAGATAGGGCATCTTTATTTCGCAGCAAAAGTATGTTACTGATCTTCCCAAGGAAACAGGAAAGCTCGCAAGCAAGCCAGTTGCAACGCCTATAGAGCCAAACCATAGACTTGGAGAGTCTATTAGAGAACAAGCAGTAGATAAGGAGATGTATCAGAGACTAGTTGGGAAGCTTATCTACCTTTCTCACACTCAGCTGGACATTACATATTCCATAAGTGTCACCAGCCAATTTATGCACGACCCCAAACAGATTCACCTGTAGGCTACCTATCATGTGCTTCATTACTTGAAAGCTAATCCAGGGAAGGGAATAACGTTCAAGAGAAACTCCAAGCTAGTCCTTGAAGCCTATACAGATGCAAATTATATAGGATCCCTGATGGATAGTAGGTTGACTTCAAGTTACTGTGCAATTCTTGGAGGAAATCTCGTAACATGGCGAAGCAAAAAGCAAAATGTTGTAGCCCGATCTAGTGTAGAAGCAGAGTTTAGAATAATAGCACAAGGTCTATGTGAGCTATTATGGCTGAAAATTATATTTGAAGATTAAACGGAGTGGACCAATAAGACTCTACTATGATAATAAATCAGCAATCAATGTTGCACATAATCCAATGCAACACGACCAAACTAATCACATCGAGATAGACAGGCATTTTATCGAGGAAAAGTTAGAGAGTAGATTAATTTGCACATCATACGTTCCCACAGGTGGTCTACTAGCAGATGTCCTTACAAAAGGGCTCAATAGTGTTATATTCCAAGATCTAATTTCCAAGCTGGGAATGAATGATATCTACTCACCAGCATGAGAGGAAGTGTAGGAAAACAGAGATTAAATTCCTTGATTAGTGGTCGGTTAGCACTAACGGATTGTGTAAATATATGTTTCCTATCTGATCGGTAGAAAGTCAAGGACTCCCGAATATAGGGTTTCCATTTTTTGTTAGTTGCTATTTTTCCTCTTTGTAAATTCTTGTTTATAGCCCAATAAAGGCTCGTGTACACAATAAATAGATTCAATACAGTTTTTCCCATGTTTTACCACTATCTTTAAGTATCTAATTAATGATGAATTTTAATCAAATAGCAAATGAAATTGGATATGAACATTCGAAAAAGCCATGAGTAAGAAAATGTTATAGCTCTGGTAAAGACTAATTATCCGTATGTTATCAATAAAAATATCTTTGAAGATAAGCTTGATGATGAGTAATTGTTGATCAAATTGAAGACTTAGGTTTCCTTGTGATGTCGAATGTAAAAGAATATAGAGATTTTTCTTTTTTTCTGATTTCTTTGGAGTGGGAGAACCTCATGTTAGGCTGGCTTTTGCTTTCATCCCATTTACTGTGTTCTCCTTTTGACTCTTATATTTTTAGCTTTTTATTTTTTATTTTTATTTTTTTTCCAATTATAATATGCCTTGTTTCTTATAAAGATAATGAGAATAATCATTGAGTTATTCAATTAGTGGTATTGAGCTACCGTTATGCCAAAAAAATTAAGATGTGTGGAAACGTGTACCAAGTATTTTTGTAAAGTTGTAATTAATAAAATTAGGCAGGTTTGTATTAGCTGTAATTAGTTAATTGTATCCCTTAATTTAAAGGATTTAGTTATGCCTATGATAGTTTCCTGATTTTGTGGCTAGGGTTAGTATATACACCAGCCATAAACGTGTAAATTATGTAGCCCTTTTCAATAAAAACTACAGCAGAAATTCTCACAAATTCTCACATGGTATCAGAGCTGTAGGATTTCTTTTTCTGGGAATGAAACCTTTGCCCTTTGAACTCTGTTTTTACTCTATTTTCTGCTATCAAAACAGAGCTGTTTTTCCTTTATTTTCATCCCTTTCCTTAAGCCTTTACAGTCGACAATTCCAACCTTCATTGCTGGAATTTTTCTGTTCCCTTTCCTTCTCCGTTTCCTCTTGCAATCAGCCTTCATTGCTGGTTGATTCTACTGCAGGTTGGCTAGCAATTATCCCTTGTAGAATTGTGATCTCTGTTGTCTAGAAAGCTAGCCGAGCCAGATGTCGAAGACCAAGGAAGCTGCTGTTCTTGCACCTGTGGATGAAGATGTCAAGGTTCAGCCATCGAGAGAATTACCAAGCATTCAGGCCGCCTATAGGTTGGATGGGAAAAATTTTCTGAAGTGGTCACAACTTGTACGTACCATCCTGAAAGGAAAAGGGAAAATTTCACATCTTCTTGGCACGGGACCGAAGCCAGGAGATCCTAACTTTGGAACGTGGGATGAGGAAGACGCCATGATCATGGCATGGCTGTGGAACTCTATGATTCCTGAAATCAGCGACACTTGCATGTTCTTGCCCACTGCTAAGGACATATGGGATGTGATTCAACAAACGTATTCGAAGGCAAGAGATGCTGCCCAAGTTTATGAGGTTAAGGTGAAAACCATGGCTGCAAGACAAGGAAATAGGACCGTTATAGACTATGCCAACCAACTGAAAGCACTATGGCAGGAGTTGGATCATTATAGGGTGATACATACTAAGTGCCCGGAGAATGCCGCTGTTTTGAAGGACTTTATTGAACAAGATAAAGTCTATGATTTTCTGGTTGGACTTAATCCAGAGTTTGATCAAGTGATAGTTAAGATCCTTGGCAAACAGGAGGCTCCTTGTTTTAATGAGGTGGTGGCACTCATCCGGAGTGAGGAAAGCCGTAGAGGTGTGATGCTTGAACCTCAGCATATGCAAGGCTCGGCTACGGTGGCTGATGGTAGTAGGCCTGAAAAGAATGCTGCCCCTGAAGCGCGAAAAAATGGTCAATCACGATCTCAAAACCGTGATGCACTATGGTGCACGTATTGCAAGAAGGCCCGTCACACACGTGAGAAGTGTTGGAAGCTACATGAAAAGCCGCCAAGTCGAGAATGGGGACAGAAAGTAGACCAGCCTCGAAACAATGGACAGGTTCATGTGGCTACAACTGCACCACAAGAGGAATCCAAATAGGAACCAAGTGGTTTCAACCAAGATGAGATTGAGAAGCTGAGATCATTAATTGGTAACCTTGAGAGGCCTACAAGTACATGTAATTTGGCATATTCAGGTGAGTTTCCATTTTCCTTTGAACTAAATGCCTCGGGTACCACATTTACCAACTCATGGATCATGGATTCAGGGACAACAGACCACATGACCCATTTATCCACTTGTTTTTCAACTTATTCACCATGTCCGAGTACTAGGAAGATAACCATAGCAGATGGATCCTTAGCAACTGTAGCAGGAATAGGAGATGTCCAAATAAGCTCATCTGTGACCTTGAAAAATGTCCTCCATGTTCCTAAATTATCCACAAATCTTGTTTCCATACAAAAACTCACCCAAGACTCATTTTGTAATGTAACTTTTCACAGTAGTTGTTGTGTATTTCAGGATAAGGACTTGGGGAGGACGATTGGACGTGCTAGAGAACGGGATGGTCTCTACTACCTTGAAGCACCAAGCCAATCAAAAATTTTCAAGGGCAAACCGTCTCACTCCTTCTTGACTAAGTTTGTTTCATCACCAAAGGAAAAAATTCTGCTTTACCATAGTCGCTTAGGACACCCTTCGTTTAGAATTCTCAAGATCATGTTTCCTTCTCTATTTGCAAATTTAGATGTTGAAAATTTCCATTGTGAGGTGTGTGAGCTTGCTAAACACAATCGTGTATCCTTTCCAATAAGTAATAAAAGAAGCTCTTTTCCTTTTTATCTTGTTCATATTGACATTTGGAGTCCATCTACTGTGTCTAATGTTTCTGGGGCAAGATGGTTTGTTTCATTCGTAGATAACTGCTCTCGTGTTACCTGGTTATTTTTCCTTAAAAACAAGGATGTTAGCACCGTGCTTCCAAACTTTTTCTCCATGATAAAAACCCAATTTGGGGTCAATATTAAAAGACTTAGATCTGACAACGTCAGGGACTATTTCAATCAAATCCTTACCCCATACTGTCAAAAAGAAGGTATGATTCATGAGTCATCCTGTGTTAAGACTCCTCAACAAAATGGGGTAACCGAGAGGAAAAATGGGCATCTCCTTGATCAAACCCGAGCTTTATTATTTCAAAAAAATGTTCCAAAAATGTTTTGGAAAGAGGTAGTCCCCACAGCCACTTACCTCATAAACAGGCTTCCTTCTAGGGTGTTGTGCTTCAAAAGTCCTATGGAAATCCTCTCCACATTTTACCCGAACCTCAAAGCCTCAAGCAACTTTGTCCTTCGAATTTTTGGGTGTGTGTCATTTGTCCACGTTCATAGTCAGAATAGGGGGAAATTAGATCCAAGGGCTCTTAAGTGTGTCTTCGTGGGCTACTCTTCAACTCAAAAAGGGTATAAGTGTTACCATCCACCATCTAAGAAGTTTTATGTGTCTAGAGATGTTACATTCAATGAACAAGCATCTTACTTCATCCATCCTTATCGTCAGGGGGAGAGCTCAACTAAGGAAGATAAGCATAGTTTTTTACTTGATCTATCCTAGTCACCTAATCCTAACTATGTGTCTCAACATCAAAATACCGAGCCTATTCCCATTGCTGAGCCTGAACCAACCCCTGCACTTGAACCCGAACTTCTTAAACCTGAGTCTACTCTTGTCCCTGCACCTGAACCTGAGCTTGAACCCGAATCTCCTACACCTAAACTTGTCCTTGAAGATGTGAGATTTGGCAAAAACAAGGTGTTCTCAAGGCGGAAGCAGGCTGTTCCTGAATCTACGCAGGTACAAGAGTCCAACTCAAGTCCTTTAAATGAGGTAACAATTTCTACTTATCCTTCATTACAAAATGAGACTGAAGTACAGATAGTTGAAAATGACTAGGACCTCCCAATTGCATCGAGAAAAGGAACCAGAAAATGCACCAAACAACCATTATATCCTCTTGCCCACTTCTCCTCCTTTAGAAATCTCTCGCCATCCCATAGAGCCTTCCTTGCAAACCTAAACACTGTTGCTATATCCGCTACCTTATCTGAGGCTTTATCCAATGAAAAATGGAGACAAGCTATGAATATGGAGTTGGAGACATTAGAGAAGAATGAGACATGGGAGTTGGTGAAGTTACCTGTGGGGAAAAAGGTAGTAGGGTACAAATGGGTCTACACTGTGAAGTATAGAGCATACTGGTCAATTGAAAGGTATAAGGCGAGGTTGGTTGCAAAAGGATACACTCAGACATTTGGGATAGATTACCTAGAAAACTTTGCTCCTATTGCTAAGATGAACACAGTTAGAGTCCTCCTATCACTGGCAGCCAATTTTGGTTGGGACTTACAGTAGTTTGATGTGAAAAATGCTTTTTTACATGGAGAACTCAAGGAAGAGATTTACATGGAAGTACCACCAGGTTTTGGGAAGGACATTGAAGCTCATACGGTGTGCAAATTAAAAAAGGCCCTGTATGGACTAAAGCAATCCCCACGTGCATGGTTTGGGAGGTTTGCCAGAGTCATGTTGGGCATGGGATAGAAACAAAGCCAAGGAGATCACACTGTGTTCATCAAACACTCTTCTTCAGGGGGAGTTACGGCTCTTTTGGTATATGTGGATGATATAATAGTAACTGGAAATGACAATCAAGAGCAACGGATCTTAAGTCAATGCTTGGCCAAGGAGTTTGAAATCAAGACTTTAGGGAGATTGAAGTATTTTCTTGGAATTGAAGTGGCACACTCTAAAAATAGGATCTTTATATCCCAACAAAAATATGTCACAAACCTACTCAAGGAGACAGGAAAGGCTGCTTGTAAACCTGTAAGTACTCCCATGGATTCAAACGTCAAACTTAGGAGAGCAGAGGAGGATGTCTCAGTGGAAAGGGGTATGTACCAACGTCTTGTGAGAAGGCTAATTAAAGGTGATAGGAGCTCAATGATAATTCTTATTTCATTACTGAAAAATTACAGAATATATAGGCCAACTTACAGCCTTTACAATAAGTTATAAAAGGAAACAAATCGAAGAATAAAGTCTTCTAGAAAACTGCCTATGATACACGGCTATTTACAGCTAACAATTTTGTCAACTATTCCTTAAATACAGCAACTCCTAATCCCCTAAAATCAGCCACACAATCCTTTCTTAATCTCATTCCGAGATTTCCAACACTCCCCCTCAAGTTGAGTGTAGATATTAATCGAGCGTAGATATTAATCAAGCCCAACTTGTTTGATAATTCCATGAATCATGTTTTGATAGACTCTTTGTTAGCAGATCTGCAACCTGCTGTTTGATTGATATGTAGACCATGCAGACACTTCCATTCTCTATTTTTTCCTTGATGAAATGTCTATCAATTTCAACATGTTTTGTTCTGTCATGATGAACTGGATTATGAGCGATGTTGATAGCTGCCTTGTTATCACAGTAAAGCTTAGTTGGCTTCTCATAAGTCACTCCTAACTCTTTTAGTAGTCTGGTTAACCACATCCCTTCACATATTCCTTCAGTAACAGCTCGAAACTCTGCTTCTGCACTACTACGAGCAACTACAGATTGCTTTTTACTTCTCCATGTCACAAGATTTCCCCAGACTTGAGTACAATAGCCTGTAGTAGACCTTCTGTCAACAGCTGATCCTGTCCAATCAGCGTCTGTATAGATCTCAACTCCCCTCTTCTCGTTTTTACCAAAAAATAAACCTTTTCCTGGTGTCCCCTTTAGGTACCGAAGAATCCTATATACTGCTTCCAGGTGACAATTTTTCGGTGAATGCATGAACTGGCTGACTACACTAACTGGAAATGCAATGTCTGGTCGTGTATGTGAGAGATAGATCAGTCTCCCAACCAGTCTTTGATACCTTCCCTGGTCAACGCTTTCATCTTCTTCTCCTCGTCCCAGCTTGTGATTTGGCTCCATTGAGGTGTTGACTAGTCTGCAACCTAACATCCCGATTTCTTGTAAGAGATCAAGGATATACTTCCTTTGAGATATTGAGATCCCAGTTTTATTCCTCGCTACTTCCATTCCCAAGAAATACCTTAGGACTCCCAAATCCTTCAATTCAAACTCCTTATTCAAGTACTTCTTTAATGTCTCAATTTCATTATCATCACTTCCAGTCACTATGATGTCATCAACATAGACTATCAAGATTGTCAGTTTACCGTCTGTGCGTTTAGTAAACTGTGTGTGATCAGTTTGAGCCTGATGATAGCCTCGCTTCTTCATAGCCTTTGTAAATCTATCAAACCAAGCTCTTGGTGACTGTTTCAACCCATAAAGTGATTTCTTCAAGTGACACACCTTTCCATTATGAGATTCTACTCCTGGAGGAACATCCATGTAAACTTCTTCGTGTAGTTCACCATTCAGAAATGCATTCTTCACGTCAATTTGTTGCAGAGGCCAATCTAAGTTCGCTGTAAGTGAGAGTAAGACTCCAATTGTATTGAGTTTGGCAACTGGAGCAAAGGTCTCTTGGTAGTCAATCCCATACGTCTGTGTGAACCCTTTTGCCACAAGCCTTGCCTTATACCTTTCAAGACTCCCATCAGCCTTGTATTTGACCGTGAAAACCCACTTGCAACCCACTGTTTTCTTTCCTCTGGGCAGATCAACAATCTCCCAAGTTCCATTCTTAATTAGTGCCTCCATCTCTTCCTCAATCGCTTTCTTCCATTCTGGGATCTGAAGAGCCTCTTCTATGGTTTTAGGAATCTCAATATTGGACATTTTAGAGACAAAACTCCGAAAGCCTGGAGACAAGCGATCATATGAGACATAATGAGAGATTGGATGAAGAGTACAAGAGCTCACCCCTTTTCTCAATGCTATTGGCAGATTGTCTGGCTCATCATGTGACTCAGACTGAATTGTATTTATTGAGTCCAAAACTTCCGGCTGCATAGTGTTCTCTGGTCTAGAGCTATCCCTTCGTTCAGACTCTTGAGCAAGCAGAGTCTCAGATGTATCTACCTTTTGTGAACGTGGTCTCCTCGTGTACACCTACAACGGATGATTCTTGACTATTCCCGTTTCTAAATCCTGTTGCAATAACATGGGAACCATAGATTCAAGTGGTTCGTGTTGAAGAATCGTTGGTTAAAAGAGGGCAAGGGTTGTGGTTCATGTTGGATTTGGTCAGGCTCTACAGAATCCCACGATTCTTCTTCATTCAAATTCTCCCCCTAAAGAAGAGTCGGGGTAAAAAAATATTCATTTTCAAAAAAAGGTGACATCTCTTGAGACAAACACACGTTTTTGACTAGGAGAATAACATTTGTAACCCTTTTGTGTTGCAGAATACCCTATGAAAATACACTTGATAGAGCGAGGGTCAAGTTTGGAGAGATTTGGCTTTGTGTTATGGACAAAGGCTGAACATCCAAAGACCTTCAGAGGAAGTGAAGAGGATGAATAAAATTGAGGGTATGTGGTTTGAAGGACAGAAAGAGGGGTTCTAAACTTTAGGACCTTGGAAGGCATCCGATTAATAAGGTAAGATGCAATCAAAACCGCCTCCCCCCAGATATATTTGGGCACGTGCATTGTGAACATAAGGGCTCTAGCTACTTCCAAAAGATGACGATTCTTACGTTCTGAAACTCCGTTTTGTTGGGGTGTATCCAGACAAGAACTCTGGTGTATAATCCCCTACTAGCCTAGATATTGACCGAGAATAGTGTTAAAATATTCATGACCATTATCCGTTCTTAGAACTTGTATTGAGGTTTGAAATTGGTTTTTAATCATAGAATGAAAGGACTGAAAAACTTTTGTTGCCTCTGATTTTTCTTTTAGGAGATATACCCAACAGACCCTTGTGTGATCATCTACAAAGGTAATAAACCATCGAGTTCCAGAAATGATGCTTGTAACACAAGACGCACCCCAAATATCACTATGTACTAACGAAAAAGGACGAGATTCAACATAGGGTTTAATAGGATATGGAACACGTGTGTGTTTTGCAAATTGACATATTTCACACGAAACCAAACTTGGATCTTTATTCAAAAATAGTTCGGGTAACAAACGTTTAACATAGTGAAAGTTTGGGTGGCCTAACCTATGATGCCACATTATCACATCATTTTTGGAAACAGTAACAGCCATACAATTGTCTGTGGTGACTGGTCCACACTTAAATTCCTTGTTCACAAAATGATAGAGCCCATCCTCCTCTCTAGCACTCCCAATCGTCTTCCCCGAGGTTTGCTCCTGTATTTCACAAGTAGAAGAAAATTTAGCCAGAAAATTCTCATCCCGAGTTAATTTGTTAACAGAGATCAGGTTACTGGATAACTTTGGAACATGGAGAACTGAGTGAAGAATTAATTCGTTATTAAGACGAATTGACCCCTTCCCTGCTACTACTGAATATGATCCATCTGCTATCTGAACTCGTGACTTATCATTACACGGGGTGCAAGTAAAAAACAGGGAAGCATTACCTGTCATATGGTCTGTTGCACCCGTATCAAGAATCCAATTTGATTGTGACTTAGTATGGAAAGCAATACCTTTGTGGGCAGCAGTAAATCCTTTCGTGGGTGAATTTGATGTCTGTGCCTAATTGAGTATCCGGTGCAACGTCTCTAGTTGGGTTTTAGTCAGCACAACCTTTAAATCTTGGCCCTTGTTTGAGTCCTCCATAGCGGTATGATCTTCAGAAACCATGTTGAGTGCTCTTTTATCTTTTGGCCCCCGAGGCTTCCAATTGGGTGGAAACCCATGGATATGAAAGCAATTCTCACGGGTATGACCTTGCTTGTTGCAATGAGTGCACATTGGTTTCTCTCCTTGTTTATTCGGGTTCCTGTTGCCAGAAAAACCTCCTGTTTTATTTACTGCCAAAGCAGTAGCCTCCACAGGTCGATCCCCGGCTGCTACAACCTAGTTATTCCTGGAATTCTGGTCGCCAAGCATCACACGCCGCCTATTTTCTTCTCTTCTTACTTCTGCAAAAGCCTCTCCGATAGAGGGAAGAGGTTTTCTACCTAAAATCCTTCCTCTGACCTCGTCTAGATCACCGTTCAGACTTGCCAGAAATTCATAAAGCCTCTCCTTGTCAAGATGAATCTTGAACTTCACATGGTCTTCGAGTTCTCCCCAATCCGCCTCATAGAAAAGGTCAAGCTCTTGCCAAAGAACCTTCAGCATGTTGTAGTAGCCAGTCACATCTTGTTTTCCTTGCCTGCTTTCTTTCAACCGCATCTTAATTTCGAATATTTGAGATGTATTCTCAAAATCCGAATAATTTTCTTTAACAGCATCCCAAATACCTTTTGCTGTTTTAAAGAATAAGTAGGTATGACTAATACTCGTTTCCATAGAGTTTATTAGCCATGCCATAACTATCGAGTTGCTGGATTCCCAGGCTGCATACTCCAAACTGTCATGGCTTGGTTTCTTGATTTCTCCATTGACGTATCCCATCTTGCCTCTCCCCCGAATCACCATCGGACGGATTGAAACCACTGAAGGAAATTTTTTCCATTCAGTTTATGTTGGGTTATTTGAAGAGTAGCATTGTCACCGTATGATTGAGTGATTGTCGGTAAAATAGAAGAAGAAATCGGAGAAGGGGCTGAGACTGCTGTGGAAACATCTTTCTCTTTCCTCCCTTCCATGGCCGAACCTGATCACTCTCTCTCACACAGAAAATCCTCTCTTTTTTTACAGAACCCCTGTTTATGGTGGCTCTGATACCATAAAGGTGATAGGAGCTCAATGATAATTCTTATTTCATTACTGAAAAATTACAGAATATATAGGCCAACTTACAGCCTTTACAATAAGTTATAAAAGGAAACAAATCAAAGAATAAAGTCTCCTAGAAAACTGCCTATGATACACGGCTATTTACAGCTAACAATTTTGTCAACTATTCCTTAAATACAGCAACTCCTAATCCCCTAAAATCAGCCACACAATCCTTCCTTAATTTCAGTCCAAGATTTCCAACACTAATTTACTTATCCCACACAAGACCAGACATAGCGTATGCAGTAAGTGTAATCAGCCAGTTTATGCACAACCCGAAAGAAGTTCACTTGCGGGCTGCTCACCGTGTTGCTCACCGTGTGCTGCAATACCTTAAGGGTACTCCAGGAAAGGGAATCTTGTTCAAAAGGAATGGAAATGTGGATCTTGAAGCATATACTGATGCAAATTACGTAGGGTCCATCAATGACAGGAGGTCAACCACGGGATATTGTACTTTTCTTGAAGGGAATCTCGTGACATGGAAAAGTAAAAAGCAAAGTGTAGTGGCACGATCAAGCGCTGAAGCTGAGTTCCGAGCAATGGCTCAAGGTGTGTGCGAGTAATTATGACTAAAGATCATTCTCGAAGACTTGAAGGTTAAAAGAGATGGGCCTATAAGATTGTATTGTGACAATAAATCTGCAATTAGCATAGCACACAATCCAGTTCAACATGATCGAACGAAGCACATCGAAATTGATCGACACTTCATTAAAGAAAAGTTGGATAGTGGTTTGATTTGTACGCCGTATGTATCCACACAAGGACAACTTGCAGATGTTCTCACCAAGGGGTTGAACGGTTCAGTGTTTGAGAGAATTGTATCCAAACTTGGAATGGATAACATCCATTCACCAGCTTGAGGGGGAGTGTGGAAACGAGTACCAAGTATTTTAGGAATGTTGTAATTAATAAAATTAGGCAGGTTTGTATTAACTGTAATTAGTTAATTGTATCCCTTAATTTAAGGGATTTAGTTATGCCTAGGATAGTAACCTGATTTTGTGGCTTGGGTTAGTATATATACCAGCCATAAACGTGTAAATTATATAGCCTTTTTCAATAAAAACTACAGCAGAAATTCTCACAAATTCTCACAAGATGATACAAGAAATTCTAAAAATGCAGAATCAAATCAGGCCTCAGTCAACTTAGAACTGAAAGTAATCTTTCGTCTGGAAAAACTTAAGCTAATAGGAAACTGGATACTGGATTCACAATATAAATCAACAAAAAGAATATACTATCAGCAGCAACATAACATCTCCAATTAGTATAATCCTGTACATGATGTAAGAGAAGATCCAAATGTAGAGGAGACAAGAATTTTTAGCTCATAAATCACCTCTTCTGGAACAATGGGGGAGGCGCACTCTGGAAAACTGCTAGCAACACCAAGCCATGCACAGCAATGTTGAGGGCGCCCTTCTGGGCCAAACATCGTGTTCCTGAAGACCTATTAACAATTAAATGGTCAAAACTATGCAATTGAAATTTTCAGAGTACAAAAACAGTAATGGAAAGAGTTAAGGAAACGGCAACAGAAAAGGAGCAAGAGCTTACTGCTGTCAGCTGCTGATGGTAGAAATACAAATTTTTAAGACTGCCATGCTTTGATAATTGCAACTCTAGTTCATCGACACATCTGCATTAAAAATAATGAGACACATTATTGTTTTTGTCAGCTCTTTGAGCATCTAAGCACGCATGCCTCCAAGACTTCAGGTCAATATCAATTATCCATTCACAGTGGATACAATGGTAGCCTTTGATTTAAAAGTGAGAACATGATATAGATGATGATGCTACCAGCAATTGAATGATACATGCCCATTATAGTTGTCATGAAATCCCTAATCAAGACAAAGGAAAATCACCTGGACCAATTGTATGCAGCATTTCCCTCGGACAATAGTCCTTCCTTCCCCGTGGAAACTGTAGCTTTCTCCAAATGTCTTATATTTATTGATGACCGTGAGGATGTTACTATCATCAATATCGACAACCAATCTTTTCGGAATTCCTAATGAATAAATGCAAAAGTGGTAATTAACACTAAAGCTAAAAGAAATTTTGTATGTCAGAACCACACAAAATGCCATTTTTTCTATTCAGTAACATAGTGTTGCTGATGTTTACTCAATAAAGCACACAACATAACATTGATATTTACAGATGTCTTACAGATAGATCGCAGGTGATTGCAGAAATATGTTCACCCTGTGGTTTTGGAATGCTTTCAAGATGATGAACAATCTTCTGAAATAGTCCTTTCAAGCTCGCATCTAAATCAAGAGCAACCATTCCTGGAGTGCCAAGCAAAAACCGAATTCTACCAGCACAGGAAGAAAGATATGACAATGCATAACCTCGAATTGCTGCACGTAAATGTGAAAATTCTCCAAAAATCACTTTCACATATAAGAAATCTCTAAATACAGTAGAAAACCTATAACCTAGTATATCTTAATTTAACTAGAAAAAAAAAACACTATATCAGGTTAACAGGCACACACCCCCAACACCACCACCACCCCCCCCCCCCCCCCCCCCCAAAACAACAACCCCTCTCTCCTTCGCCTAGAATACCATGTTAAATCCATTTCAAATTTGAATATATATATAGATATATACACGTCATGTTAAATCAAACCTGCAATGTACTTGCGCACCAAACAGCACAGTTGGTCCATTCCATCTAATAAAAACCCAATAGTTGGATCAGTTGGATCCTGCAACCATGACAATAGCAGTAGTAGTCAAGTACAGAATAAGCGTTTTAAGCAACAGAACAAATGTGTGAAGATAAAAGCTAAGAAAAAAAATTATATATGTAAGAATTTTCTTTCATTGATGAAAATATCAAATACTAAGGAAAGAGTACGAAAAATCCTCTTACAAACGACACAAAACAGAAACAGAGAAAACAGAAGCGAAGAAAACTTAGAGAAAGTTAGATGACAAATATACATTATAAGACAGAAAAAGTTTAGCTTACCATGTCAACCGCTACCACTCGACCAGTTTTGGATCTTGATGATGCAATTCCTACATGTTGGAAATACCAGATAACCTCATATTGAGCAAAAGCCAAGGCAGAGAACACCATCTGTTGGGCATATTACATTGAAAGGACATCAAAAAATAAAAATAAAAAATAAAAAAAAATAACACAAAACACAAAACAAACTAACTTATGGAAAATAATAATAATAATAATAATAATAACACAACATGTGGTTGGTCAGAGGATTTTTTTTTTTTTTTCCTGCACATTTCAAGTAATTGTGAAAGATGTGATCACAGTCAACCGTTGTATCGTATCTGCATGCTCTTCCCATCACAGAACATGGGAAATGTAATTTTACCAATATTGAGTATCTGATGATTATTAGTTAAATGAAAATACTAGCCAGAGCTTGGAAGAGAAAATAAAAATATTTTCTGAAAATATTTTCTTTCTATAAGAAAAGAAATATGGATCAAAAGTTTTAGCAATTGCTAGCAGGTTTCAACAAACCTACAATACACAAATTACTCTAGTACTTGAATACAAAAATAACAAGATGACAACATGTTCAGACCTTATTTCCAATAGCACATTAGAAAAACTCAGTAATAAGAGTCTACCTGTATGTTTGGACCCAACAAACTAGGTTGATCAGTGAAAAAAAGTACCATTCGCCCTATCTCTTGCTTCAATAATATTCTCCTCTCACAATGTACGGCATCACATGATAGTAACGCTTGATCATGCACTTCACTGCATTCGTTACCGGCCAGAAAGATTCAAAATTGAGCATCTATTTATCTTTACATTATAGAAAGCACGCTTGAAAGTTACCGTGCTCTCTTTTTCAACCAAAACAGTTCATTTTGGTTGAAACCTCCCCTTTTTATATTTTAGTCCTTTCTTTTTTTTTTTTTTTTTGGTGGCTATAATGTATTCATTTTATTTTATTTTAGTCCTTTTTTCATATTGGTCTGTTGTTTTTCATTTTAGTCCCTTTTTTTTTTCTTCTTGTTTTTTTTTTTTCCCAATACCTCCCTTTTTTTTCTTTTAGTCCTTTTTTTATTTGCACTTTCACTTTCATCCAAAACAACTCATTTTGAACGAAAAAAATTTTTTCGTCCTTCGGTTTTCCATTTTTTTGGCCCAATATATTTTTCTTTTTTACAATTTAGCCTTTCTTTCATATTGGTCAATTTTTCTCATTTGTCCTTTTATCTTTTTGGTTTTTTTTTTTTCATGCCTCTCTTTTTTTTTTTATTGTCAGGACCTATTCTTTTTCTTCTATTGTTTTTTGGGTCTATCTTTTTTACTTATAATTTTATATTTCCCCCATTTAGATACATTTTCTCAAATATGTCCAACCATGTGCATGGCACTTGCTTTAAACTAGTGTGTGTGTGTGTGTGTGTGTGTGTGTGTGGGTGTGTGTGTGAGAGAGTACGCACGAGTGCATGCATGTGGGCGTGTGTGTGTGTGTGTGTGTGTGTGTGTGTGTGTGTGTGTGTGTGTGTGTGGAAATTTAGCTGCTATTTGTTTTCCCGAACTATAAGCTTGCTTCTTCTACCTCCTATTCACACGTTTGCAAATATTTCAGACTAGGCACTTATATTGACTTAAGCTACTGAAAAGAAACGTGGTTAACAATACAAAGTCATACCTAATCATCTTTTCAACCTGCTTTGCAACGCTATATTCCAAATCTGCTTCTTTTTGCTTGGTGCGTCCAGCTTTTGCCATCTTCTTTGATTCTAGTATCCTTGGCATAACATATAGCTGATAATCCTCATGCATAAGTATGTACTGCATGTTTAAGGTTAAGAACACAATGAATTAACTACTCACTATTTCCTGGAAAGTCATAGATAGCAAGTCTCACCTCATCCCTAAATAATGTGAGTACCATATTTTCTTTCAGCACAACCTGAAACAAATTACAAACAAATGAAAAGATTAGAAACTGAGCAATATAATATTCATTGCAGTAAAAGAAATGAAGAATCACTAGATTGTTTGTTGTTATACATTTTTTAATGTGTTTTTGGGGCTCCATTTTGTTGTTATACTTGCATACTTCGGTTGCACACTTTATTCAGACTCAGAAAATATTTTCAAATAATCATAATAGAGGCACCCCTCTGATACTATATTTCAATTTTTTTCCTGGAAAAAATAAAAGGGTTATAGAAGTAGTGTGGCATACCCAAATAACTCTGAGGAGGCAATACACCCCCAGGTGGCATATGGATCACTAAACAAATGGATTTGCTCATATAAACCGCCCAATACAGTGGGACTAATTCAAACCAAAGACCGTGTCCAGTAGAACGAACAGCCTTACCATCTTAACAAAATGACTGGTGGTTCTATGTTTCAATTGAATGACATTTTATAACTTTTCTCAAAAAGAGAGATGTTTTGTTTCATAACAACGGCAATTATGAAGAGTTCATTCTGCTGGGCCTTACCAGAGCAATATCAATGCTAGTCACACGAAGCAGCTCGTCTGGACAAACAAGATATCCAAATAATACCCATTCCCGGTAAGATGTAACATTTGCTAGATCCTGAGCTCTCTGCAGTAGGAAAATAATGTAAGAGTTGCAATTAGTTAACAATTGCACGACATAACAGGCAGAACTATTCTACTTAGAAAAATAAAACTTAATCTACATAAAATCATCCAAAGTAACTGTTTCTACCATTGGGTGAGCAGAATTTGTTAGAATGTCCGGATAGCGAGGATGATATGGGCTCAAAAAACCCTCATTTCTGAGCTTTCTTGTATCTGTCGATAAAAATATACTAGGGCCAACCGCCTCTAGTACCTGGAAAGGAACAAAGTTTCAAAATGGAAAAATCAAACTTTTAAAAAGAATGCACCTTCTCCAGTTTGAATAGTTGCTCTTTTTAGATGGAAAATTACACTTTCTTAGGACAATTACTTCTGACGCAGCAGAATAGAAAACGTTCTAAAATATCTATATTTGATGATGAGAAAAATTGAACTGAGTTAACAAAACAGAGCCTTAATCATGGGCTATTTAGGAATCCTAACTCAAATGAAATTATAAATAACAAACATTCTAATCCTAATAATAAATAATAAAGAATCCTACTCAATCTCAGACTAATATAGATGAAAGTTCTAATAAAACAGATATTCTCTAAATTTCTATCCTACATCAGCTTCGTTCATTGACAACACTATTTCCCCCCACAGTTACAGAATACCCAATAGTTTCCTTGAATGACTTAAATTTAACTCTTCTTTGGTAAGAACTCAACTACAACTTGACTTTAACTTTTCTTTAAATTCCCTTAAAAAGAAATTACTTAAGAAATACTGTCATAACATCATACTACCACAGCCACAGGCTGTAACACTAGGGAGGCCAAAAGGTCATATTGTGCTATCTTTCTTCCATATAAAATCAGAAAACTGATAATACTTGAAACAATATAACAAATAAAGAATGACCTCTCCAATACGTGGGCTCACAAAATTTAGATCTTCTTGTAACCCTTTCAATGGTGGATCATAGCAGTCTATAAACTGAACCAACCTGTAAGAAAATGGAGAAACATAAAATACCAATGAGTGGAAATGGGATACCCACACAAATTGTAGAGACATAAGTCCCGTAATTTTGGTACAAAAAAATTGATGATGCATAAAGACTTTTCAAATGTGCATTGCAATGACAAAGACATGGGCATTGTTGAAGAATCTGTTATAATTGATGTGATTGTGTGATATATTTGGTTAGATTAGATACACGTGAGCTGTAAATATATTTTAGGAATCAGTTTTTATTTTCCTTGTAATCAGGAAGATTAGTTACTATATTTGTACCACAATGGGATCTTTAAATTCCCAAATACCATACAGTAAAAATTATTCTCTCCTACTCTTTTTTTCTTCTCAGTTTTTTTGGTATCAGAGCTGAGAACGAACCCTAGGGATTGAATCTGCTGCCTTGTCCTAGAAAATGTCTGAAGTCACGTCTGAAACCTCTCGACCCCAGTCTTCTTTGACTGAACCACAAATTGCTCGCAGCCCAACCGAAAACCATCTTGTTCAAATAACCACAATCCGACTGAATGGAGATAACTTCCTTCGGTGGTCACAAAGCGTGCGAATGTACATCAGAGGCAGAGGAAAGATTGGATATCTCACGGGAGATGCAAAGAGGCCTGACGCAAAGGACCCAGCCTACGCCGTTTGGGACGCTGAGAACTCAATGGTGATGACTTGGCTGGTTAATTCCATGGCTGAGGAAATTGGTGCGAATTATATGTGCTATTCCACAACCAAGGAGCTTTGGGACAACGTTTCACAGATGTATTCCGACCTTGGAAACCAATCCCAGGTGTATGAATTGACTCTACGGCTGGGAGAGATTCAACAAGGTGAGGAATCTGTTACAAAATATTTTAATACTCTGAAAGGAATATGGCAGGATCTCGATCTATTCAATGACTACGAGTGGAAGTCGACGGAGGACTGCAACCATTACAAAAAAATGGTGGATGTCAATCGAGTCTTCAAGTTTCTTGCAGGCTTGAATGTAGAGTTCGACGAGGTGCGTGGTCGAATTATTGGGAGAAATCCATTGCAACCTATTGGAGAGGTGTTTGCCGAAGTACGCCGAGAAGAAAGTCGCAGGCAAGTGATGCTTGGGAAAAAAAATTCTGGTTCAACCGGAATAATAGAAGGATCGGCCTTGGTTATCTCTGAAGCCCAGGTGAGCCGAAGAACCTCTCACAACCAACGTGGAGGAGACAAGGCCAATCTACGGTGTGATTTCTGTGGAAAAACACGACATACCAGGGAAACTTGCTACAAACTGCACGGCAGGCCTTCTAACAGCAGAGGAAACAGGGCTTTTGAACAGAATATTGCTGCTGCCAATGAAGCCGAATCTTCTCCCTTCAGTAAAGAGCAATTAGACCACCTTCAAAAACTGCTAAAATCCTATTCATCACCTAATATTCCTGTCGGTTCCATGGCACAATCAGGTAGAAATCCTCTCACCTTTTCCGTCCTTGCAAAAGCTGGCCCTTGGATCATCGATTCTGGGGCCTCCGATCACATGACAAGTTGTTCTCACTTGTTCAGTTCATATTACCCCTGTCCTGGTTCCGAAAAAGTTAGAATTGCTGATGGTAGCTTCTCACCTATTGCAGGCAAAGGACATGTTAAAATTTCTGAAAAAATAACTCTTGCTTCAGTTTTACATGTTCCAAAACTTGCTTGTAATCTTCTCTCTGTCAGCAAATTGTCAAGAGAATCTAACTGTTCTGTTTTGTTTCTTCCTTCTCATTGCCTTTTTCAGGATCGGAACTTGGGGAGGATGATTGGAACTGCTAGGGAAATAAATGGACTGTACTACTTTGATGAAACAGCTTTCGGGAATAAAAAAGCTCAGGGACTAGGTAGTACCAGTTCAACCTCTGTCTATGATCAAATAATGTTATGGCATAAGAGATTAGGACACCCTAGTTTTCCATATCTCAAATATTTATTTCCTGCTTTGTTCAAAGGAATTGATTGTTCAAAATTGCATTGTGATACTTGTCATTTGGTTAAAGAACATCGTGTTTCATTCCCTTTAAGGAATTATTCTGCATCAAAACCATTTTATCTATTTCATAGTGATGTTTGGGGACCTTCTAAGGTTACTACACTGTCTGGTAAAAAATGGTTTGTGACGTTTATTGATGATCATACCCGGGTATGTTGGGTCTATTTGTTGGCAAACAAATCAGAAGTTGAACAAAGGTTTAAAAATTTTTTTCATATGATTGAAAACCAATTTCAAACCAAGATTGGCATATTAAGAACTGATAATGGAACTGAATACTTTAACAAACACTTAGGAGGTTTCCTTCTGGAAAAAGGCATTGTCCATCAATCAACTTGTCGTGATACACCACAACAAAACGGGATTGCTGAACGAAAAAATAGACATTTGCTTGAAGTTGCCCGTGCCATCATGTTTTCCATGCATGTTCCAAAATACCTCTGGGGAAATGCTCTTCTAACAGCATGCTACCTAATTAACAGAATGCCATCTCGAGTTTTGAAATATGAAACACCTTTAAATTGTTTGAAAAATGCTTTCCCCACATCACGGTTGTTTGCTGACTTGCCCTTAAAAATTTTTGGTTGTACATGCTATGCCTACATACCAAACATTTTTCGAACAAAACTTGACCCAAAAGCTGAAAAATGTGTTTTCATTGGATACGCATCTAATAAGAAGGGTTATAAGTGCTTCAATCCAATCACAAAGAAATTTTTTGAAAGCATGGATGTCACATTTATTGAAACTCAACCTTTCTTTCACCAAAATTCTCTTCAGGGGGAGAATTGTATTGGAGAAGATAATTTTTGGGAAACTGTGACCTTTCCTATTCCAGAATTAACTGAGCCAATGATCAATTCCAATAAACAAATTCAGGAAATAGATGTAGGAAATATGGAAAATAACGGTATTCCTAACTCTACTTTGCCAGAAATTGTTGTATCTGAGACAGGGGGAGAAGTACTTCCAGAAAAGCACCCTAAACTTCAGGTTTATTCCAGAAAAAAGTTTCGCAAGCAGAGTACTGCTCCTGCCATTTCCCCAGCAGATCTCCAATCAAACTCATCAGGTGATGATCCTTCCACAGTCATTCAAAGTACTTCTACTCCAATCTTTTCCCCACCTGAATTACCTAGGTCACCACCTTCTGACCTTGATGTTCCTATTGCCCTAAGAAAAGGAATCCGTAACTGCACTAAACACCCAATTGCAAAGTACCTGTCCTACAAAAACTTGTCAAATAGCCATAGAGCCTTTGTGTCTAGGATTTCTAATCTGTTTGTTCCAAGAACTATTCAGGAAGCATTAGGTAATCCGAATTGGAAATTAGCAGTGATGGAGGAAATGAATGCTCTCAGGAAGAACAACACATGGAGTATAAGCGATTTGCCTATGGATAAGAAGACCGTTGGCTGCAAATGGGTATTCACTGTGAAGTGTAAAGCAGACGGGAGTATAGAAAGATACAAAGCCAGACTTGTAGCGAAAGGATTTACTCAAACACATGGTATAGATTACCAAGAGACTTTCGCCCCTGTCGCTAAAATTAATTCCATCAGAATACTTCTGTCTCTTGCAGTTAATCTCAATTGGCCTCTTCACCAGCTAGATGTAAAAAATGCATTTCTTCATGGGGATTTGCAAGAAGAAGTATATATGGATCTTCCTCCTGGCTTTGAAGAAGTCCTTGGGAAAGGAAAGGTATGTAAGCTGAAAAAATCGTTGTATGGCCTAAAGCAGTCTCCGAGAGCCTGGTTTGAGCGCTTTGGCAGTGTTGTCAAAAGACATGGATTCACACAAAGTCAGGCAGATCATACTTTATTCTTCAAACACTCCACTGAAGGTAAAGTTGCAGTCTTGATCGTGTACGTTGATGACATAATTATGACCCGGGATGATGCTCTTGAACTTGAGAGTCTGAAAAAAAAGCTAGAAACAGAATTCGAGGTCAAAGATCTGGGAAAACTAAAGTATTTTTTGGGGATGGAGTTTGCAAGATCGAAAGAAGGCATCTTTATCAATCAACGGAAATATGTTCTTGATCTGCTTAAGGAGACAGGAATGATTGGCTGTAAGGTGGCAGAAACTCCGATTGAACCCAATTTGAAGTTAGAAATAGTTCCTGATGATGAGGTAGTAGACCGAGGGCGATATCAGAGATTAGTGGGGAGACTGATCTACCTTGCCCATACTCGCCCTGACATAGCCTTTGCGGTAAGTGTTGTAAGTCAATTTATGCACTCACCAGGATCAAAACACTTTGAAGCTGTGTACAGGATATTGAGGTATCTCAAAGGAACACCAGGGAAAGGACTTATGTTTAAAAGGAGAGGCCATCTACAGATAGAAGCCTATACCGATGCAGATTGGGCAAGCAGTATAAGTGACAGAAGATCTACTTCAGGCTATTGCACGTTTGTTGGTGGTAACCTGGTTACTTGGAGGAGTAAGAAACAAAGTGTGGTGGCAAGAAGTAGTGCCGAGGATGAATTTCGCTCAGTTGCTCATGGCTTTTGCGAAGTTCTTTGGATTAAAAGACTACTGATAGAATTAAAGATTCCCGTTCCTACGCCTATCAAAGTTTTTTGCGACAACAAGGCGGCAATCTCAATTGCTCACAATCCAGTTCTACATGATAGAACCAAGCATGTAGAGGTGGACAAACATTTCATTAAGGAAAAACTGGACAGTGGTGTGATATGCATGCCTTACATACCAACCGCTAGCCAAGTTGCAGATATACTAACCAAGGGACTTCCCAAGGCACAATTTGAAGGATTCGTGGACAAGCTTGCCATGAGCGATATTTTCATGCCAGCTTGAGGGGGAGTGTTGAAGAATCTGTTATAATTGATGTGATTGTGTGATATATTTGGTTAGATTAGATACACGTGAGCTGTAAATATATTTTAGGAATCAGTTTTTATTTTCCTTGTAATCAGGAAGATTAGTTACTATATTTGTACCACAATGGGATCTTTAAATTCCTAAATACCATACAGTAAAAATTATTCTCTCCTACTCTTTTTTTCTTCTCAGTTTTTTGGCATAAACCAGCCTTATGTAACAGGCACCTTTATCAGTAAGGCTGTTTTCCACTCCTATCACTTCAATTAAAAACAAAACACCTTCATATTGTGTCAGGCACATTTCATATACATATCAGGGAAACAAAACAAGAACTGGTAGAAGAATTTTCATCAGCCAGAGCGTTCAATTTTTAAGACATGCACACTTCATTGTTATTACATGAAAACAAGCTTGTAAGTTTTTTGTGTAACACATTGGAAATTTACATCAGCTCTACAAACCGAAAAAGACCATGAAGCCATCAGTGGTACTTGTAAAGAAAATTATTATCTATGGAGTATGATAAATAAGATTCCTAACTAAATTACTCTAATCATGTTATGTAAAGGGTACCAATAGCATCTAGGATCAAGTTTTTGCATGGCTGGTTTTTCTTTGGAAAACTAAAATACTTATGACAGGGTACAAAGGACAAACCCCCATGTGACTCTTTTGTGCCTGTGTATTCTATGTAGAAGGGGCAAGTAACAATTGATTGCCTTTTGTTACATTGTAACGTGGCAAGAGAACTTTTGAACTTTCTTTTATTATTGGGGATTGGGTTTAGTACAGGTTAGAACACTCCCCAGCCCATCCCAAATCCCCATCAATGGGCCAGGGATACTCACTTTGGATTCATTACTTAACATGCGAATACAACCACATGACCAAGCTCATTTACAAGCCCACACTACCATTTCCCTGTCCATTTCAGATCCTTGACGTTGGAAAGAATGGTGGGATTCAGTTCGAATAAAATGGCAAAACCTTTGTGGAAATGTATAGTGATCTCAATTCTTTGGATGAGACGGATGGAAAGAAATTAAAGAATATATTTGACGATGAGGAATTGGAGGTTGTGGATATGTTCAGGAAGGCAAAGTCCTCAGCTTTGTTGTGGGCATTAACAGATAAATTTTTTAAGGAGTACCCATTTTCTAGGATTGTTCTCAATTGGATGTGATGGGATGCAAATTTAATTTTGGCCTCTTTTTGGTCTTTTTGTTTTTGTTTCTTCTCTTTATTTGTCTTTTCTCATTTTTCCGCAGGATTTCCCATCCTCTTTCCTTTGTATTTGATAATTCATCAATAAAAAGAATTTTTCTTATTAAAAAAATTAAACAAATAAACAAACTGATATATATATATTTTTGATAGATATAAACAAACTGAGGATTGTTCTCAATTGGATGGGATGGGATGCAAATTTAATTTTGGTCTCTTTTTAATCTTCTTTTTTTTTTTTTTTTTGGTTTCTTCTCATTATTTGTCTTTTCTCTTTTTTCCGCAGGATTTCCCATCCTCTTTCCTTTGTATTTGATTATTCATCAATAAAAAGAATTTTTCTTATTAAAAAAATTAAACAAATAAACAAACTGATATATATATATTTTTGATAGATATAAACAAACTGAGGATTGTTCTCAATTGGATGGGATGGGATGCAAATTTAATTTTGGTCTCTTTTTGATCTTCTTTTTTTTTTTTTTTTTTTTTTTTGGTTTCTTCTCATTATTTGTCTTTTCTCTTTTTTCCGCAGGATTTCCCATCCTCTTTCCTTTGTATTTGATTATTCATCAATAAAAAGAATTTTTCTCATTAAAAAAATTAAACAAACTGATATGCATATATATATATATATATTTGACAGATATAAACAAACTGATTATAACCATCAAAGGAATGCTTTAAAATTTCCACCTTCTTTCAATAGTAGCATTATCATCTATGTGTGGAAAACTGTATAGTTAGCCTTTTTCTTTTTTCCTGATTACTTGTATCCCTAGAATTAGGCTAATTTCCTATTTTGGCAGGATATCCCATAAATTATAGAATCTGACATAGCCTAGGTTAGTTTTTTCCATTTTTTGCAGCTTAGGGCTTGTGCTTATATTGAACATCAACGTGTATAATCAACACAATGAAATACAGAAAATTTCTATTCAACTTTCTTTGATACCCTAAGAATTCATTGCTAACGATTAATTAGGGTGCTGTTAAGTTTCTGACAAGAAAGAATATGACATCTCGTAATCAGCACAGATATTCAGAAAATAAAAGAAATGAAAGAAGAGGAAATCATCATAGGAACTAACTCAGAAACCACTCAAGCAGCACTAACTAAGCTAACTTGAAAAAAAAAAGATGATCATACCGATGATAAAAATCACAATCTCGTTCATCTCTTGCCATAGCATGCAAAAGGTTGTACATTTGTAGCATCATTTTCCTTGGCATCTATTATAAACACTGTGTCAGGTAAAATAATAGCAGGTGTACTCTGACATACAGTTTCATCTACATGCATGAATAGCTAAAGCAAAGCAATGAAAAGATATTAGAGAAAGAAGAGGGGGGTGAGGGGAATGAATCATCAAGCTAGTTACCTTTTCCGAGAAAATATTAACACGAACAAATGAACAAAAGAGATCCATAAACGCATGTAGGATAAGTGAGTTCTGATGAGGCTGCAAAATACTGTGCCAAGTTATCAGAGATATCATGTAGAAACTAAACCATACTTCATTCTTAAATTGATAACAAAAATTATTCTACAATAAGCCCTTTAAATATTCCTGTTACATATAACCTACTATACCACGAGAAAATATTAACACAAACAAATGAACAAAAGAGATCCATAAACGCATGTAGGATAAGTGAGTTCTGATGAGGCTGCAAAATACTGTGCCAAGTTATCAGAGATATCATGTAGAAACTAAACCATATTTCTTTCTTAAATTGATAATAAAAATTATTCTACAATGAGCCCTTTAAATATTCCTGTTACATATAACCTACCATACCATCGATATATATATGAATAGCAATGACCAAAAAGCATTATTTACACTATAGCCATGGAACAATGATGCAGCATTGGCCTGAACCAGTGCAATTGTTTTAACACGATCAAATGAACAAAAGAGATCCATAAACACATGTAGGATAAGTGAGTTATGATGGGGGTTCAAAATACTGTGCCAAGTTATCAGAGATATCATGTAGAAACTAAACAATATTTCGTTCTTAAATTGATTAATAAATATTATTCTACAATAAACCCTTTAAATATTCCTGTTACGTATAACCTACTATACCATCGACTTATATGAAATGCAATGACCAAAAAGCATTATTTACACTATAGCCATGGAACAATGATACAGCATAAAAACTAGTGAAATGGCCTGAAACAGTGCAGTTGTTTTAGAGTAAGAACCTTTATATACACAAAACTAAAATAAAATAAAATAAAATCCTCCTTTTATCATTTTCAAGACTCTTCAAATAACCTTAAAAAGCTTTAGGGGGCATTTGGAGAAAGTATTCAATTTTAATTTTTCTCAAATACAATATAATTTTACACCAAACACAAATTTTACAACAGTGCTACGAAAACAATTACTATTTAAAACATTTTTAAAACAATCACATTAACTTTTCAATTCCACTATTTATCTCTACTTTTACCAATCACATCAACTTTTCAATTCTAAAATACTTTTCATCCAAACACACATTTCATTCAAATACAAAACAAATACTTTTCAACCAAATACAACATTCAAAAAACAAATTTCATTCAAATACAATCAAAATGCAATGCGTTTACCAAATGCCCCCTTACACGTTTCCTAGTGTAATGGTCTGAACAAGGGCACAGAACATTTGCTAAAGTGCAGAAATTGAGCTTCTTCGAAGTTTTTTATTGTAAATAAAGCTCTTTTTGTAGATTATTAAATGAAATACAAGGAAGAGGATAAGGTATCCTCGATGTGAAAAAGAAAAGGAGAAATAAAAATGACCAACTTAAGAAATTTTTATAACTTAAAGCAAGCTCTCCACCTTTCCGCGTAATAGTCGGATCAAGCGCAATTTTAAAAAGTGACACTAGTTACACCAAATACTTGAATGAATTGATGAAACGACTAGAGTCACACTTAATTTAAATGTAAGGACCACAAGAGTGCATTTGTGTGACTAGAAAGTTGGCACGTCCACATAATATCTGGTGTAAGAAATTGGTGTCCCTGGCATTACTCTTTTTAAAGTCTGTACATCAAGGATGAAAACGAATCACCAGGGAGAACAAAAGCTGTTAACATTTGAGACCATACTTCTTTGAGGTTAACCAGTTTGAAATGCAAGCAAGTTTACCATTAAATGACACTACTAAGCCACAGAGTTCTCATGAAAATTATGACAAAACCTTAAAAAATAATAAGGGAAAAGGTTAGGGGTTTAGCCATGCCGTATCATTGAATGGAAAAATAAATAAAAAAATAAAAAATAAAAAAAAGGAAGAGGACAAATAAACGGAAATTACTAATGAGTTTAGTTCTAAACTGCCTTCAAATATCCAAGGCTGGCGACCAATATAAGTTAGAATGGACCGTAATCCATACAATTAATTGTGTTACAAAATCAATTTGTTTGCTAACACATATACAACTAAAAAATAAAAAATAAAATAAAAGTGTCAACACGTTAGTTTTGTCTATGAAAGGATTAAATTAGTAGCGTCTCTCTAAGCTTTGTGAGATAAATCTTTTAAGGATTTCCCCTTTTTGCTGGTCATTCTTAGCTAGAAGGATGCAATGTTTCCCTATTTCTCTAGTCTTATCTTATGTAATAATCTGAGGCGGAGGGTATCCCGTCTGCAAATCCATTGCGTGTTTTTTAATTTTAATAAAAGGATCTGTTTCTTTTCCCCACTCCCAAAAAAGGAGGGAGAGAGAGAAATATTTTGTTGCTGCCGGGGGGGGGGGGGGGGGGGGTTGTGGGGGTGTGTGTGGTGTGGGTGTGGTGCACCAGGGGGGCAGAGAGATCCTAATTATGGCCACAAAAATTTATGCCAGGATGACAGAGAAGTAATATTGAGACTTACCAACAAAGTAATAACAGTACTGCTTAAATCCAAAATGAGTCTTAAAGCTTGTTCTCGAAATGCCATCAGGTCAAGAAGCAGCTAATACATGAAAAAGAAATAAGTTAACTGAGGGCATAAAACCTTCTGATCAACTTGGAATCTATAAGATAAACTATGGCGGCGAGAAGTTAATGCAAGTATCTTGAAATAAAAATAACTTTAAAACAAATTTGTCGAGAGTAGGAATGAAATCTGATGGATTCTTTAGTTCAACCTTCAAATCGTGTAACATCTATTTCGTAAAAAACGTTACAACAAATGATTGCAATCACTCATTAAATATTACAACTACACTTAAATGTCTCTAGAATTTACCATGTCCTAGAATTTAGAGGGTACATACCTAATGAAGAAAATTCCAACACCATATATATAAAAAAAAAAGAAAAAAAAAAGAAAATTGCAAACATGAACAAGCAGTGGCACATAATCTTACTCAGACATTGACAACCAAATAATTGGCCAAGATCCTTGTATAGGATACGCAAATAATAAAAGCAGGATCAAAACAGTAATATACCTGAATCCATGGCTCCAAGCTTTGCAAGTGTAGTTCTGCATTATCATGCAAAGCATCCAAAGCAACCTTATCAACCTGCACCGGTGTTCTCTCTAATTAATAAAAACTCACAAAATCGAAAATTAGAAAATTAACAAATAACAAAAATGAAGAAAGTCAATCCTTACACGTTCAAGCTGTAGTTCGCTAAAGTGCTCGGGAAACTTCTTTGAGAGCAATACACAGAGTCTTGGATGGTTCGGAAACACACCCGATTTCCAAAATGCTTCGGAAAATACATGGCCAACTGGATCCGGGTAGTCCAATATTTGATTTAGCCTATACATTTTAGCCATAAGGCCCTTGGCAACTTCAGTAAGCTGGACTACCCACTGCATATTTATACCCTTATGGGACCCAACTGAACTCTGAACATGGCCATCAACACTAGTATTCCTAGAGCTCCTAGGTGTTATTTCTGGACCCAAGTACTCGGTCCATCTAGCCGGACCTTCCCATTCCCTCGATCTTACAGAAGTAGGTGACAATGACGAATCCTGACTTGAGAAACGTGATCTTGATTTCGCCATTGATTAATTAATCTAAACAAAACTTTTCTGCAATAAAAGTTTTAACTACGGATCAACATCCCTATGCAATAATGCGATCAAGAATCTAGTGATTTCCTCATATCCATTTAAATCATTCTAAAGTTAACCACCGGAAACTTATTCACATTTGACAGTATCTACAAAAACCCAGTATAAATCATTTCGTTACGCTAAGTGTAGAAAAAAGCATGAAATTTGATAAAATATGATTTTAAAAAAAAAGAAATTTTTTTTCTCTCTTTTTAACTCTGCATTTGCTTAGTAACATTTGCAGAAAACTAAATTTAACAAAAAAATTCGGAAACTCCAGAAATCCTAGCATTATGCGAAGCAAAATTGAAACAATAGCATGAGAAATAGAACGAAGAAAAGCGCTCCGCTTGGTTCCCGAGAAAAAATGGAAGAAAGTCCACAGAAGCACAAAAGATGAAAGAATATAGTAAAATGAGTAACACACTCGCTCTTTCGGACCACATAACGGGGAAAATTCTAGCATTCGGAAGCGAAATTCGACTTTACTTTCGCAGCATTTTCTCGGCAACCAAACAGAGCATGGAAAAGGCAGAGTAAGAGAAAGAAGCATACAATTGAGAGAGCACCACATCGAGAAACAAGGATGACGCTCAGATCTGAGTCTCAGCCATGAATTGTGAAGTTCACACAACAAGGGGGTTCTCAATCGTAGAGAGAGAGAGAGAGAGAGAGGGAGAGAGTGTGTGGGTGGTTTAGTTGCGGGTGCTGAGATTCGGGACAGATTAAGGCAGCTTTGATATTATTTTTAAAGATTATTATCCTTTTAAAAAAAATTAAAAATAAGATTATTTTAAAAATTATTTTTAAAGTTAGATTTAGTTATAATATTTTGATTTTGAATGTATATTCTAAAAAAAATTTATGAGTATGCTTATATTTTTTAAAAATTAATTATTTTATAAATATTTTATGAAAATATATTTATATATAATTTTTAAAAAAAGTTTATTATAAATATTAAAATTTATTAATTATTAATTATTAATTAATAATTCTAATATTTAAATATTTATTATATAATTAAACTATAATTAATCGTTATATTTAGTTATAAATATGTTATAAAATAATTGTTAATAATATAATTAATATTTAATTAAAATATTATAAATTCTATCTATTATAAAAATTAGAATACATGTTGTTTTCATATTATTTGTGATATTTTGTCTTTAAATTGGTTCATACATTGTCGGTCCTTATTAGTAGAACCAACATTAGAAGATGGTTCAGATTCATAATAATTTATACGTTGTTAATTTTCTCTTCGTCTCTCAATATCTTCCACAGGTTCGTTAACGCCATAATCTCTAAATAAATCATCATTTGCATCATACATCTTAATACAATTATGAATAACACAACATGCAATTACTATCTAGGCTTGCTTCTTCAAAGGAAAGTTGAACATATTCTTAAAAATACTAAATCATGCTTTAAGAACACCAAAACACCTCTCTATGCAGTTGCGTAATGACGAATGCCTGTAATTGAATATGTCATGTCCCAAAACCCGGGACAGCGACAGGTGTCACTTCCTAAAAATCCGGGATAGCGACGGATATAAAATTTTAAAAGAATAAATGAAGGGAAAGCTCAGATTCCTAAGTCTATCAGTTTTTATATCTTACCCTTTACCGACTCTTTAAAGTTATTTATAAATTATGCTTGTATATTTTAAATTAATTAATATTTGTATTTCTTTTTTTTTTTTCATAGTATCAAGTGGTGAGGTACTCATATCCCACAGATGCATACTTGGATAAAATAAAATAAGTAAAAGTACAAAAGTAAAGTTTAGAATTTACAGTCCCGGAATGCTCATATATATACTTTGTCCTAAAGTACAGATCACTACTTCAAGTCTTTAGTACTTGTCGTCCATGGACTGTCCCACGTAACTCGTGTCTTCTAATCAGTTTTATCTCCTGGGGGTTTACCAGTTTTAAAACAGTGAGCGAAAGGCCCAGTAGGATACTTAAAAAAAATTATTTCAACATTTTAATTTAACCATCATACTAAGTATGTCAATGCAATACTGAATCATAAACGTGGAAACGTGATTATGCAAATTGTGTCCCTATATACATCTAGTTTGTGTACGGTCCGTATGAGCCTCCCTCACCGTGCCGAAGCATAATGAGTGATCCTCGATCGAGATGTGCACTCTTCGCACGTGTGTGCTGGCTCCCAGTATACTTTAACACCAAATCCAACTTTCAACATTTCATGTGAACATATGATTCACATAATAAAAATATACCGTATTGTTTTTCAAAAAAATCCGTAACCGGATATTTTTCCTTTATTTTCTGAAATCGTGATATTTTCTAAATCACGTGAATTTCAAAGCTTTATAAACACATTTTCTTTAAATGATTTTTGGCCAAATCATTAAAACAAAATTGGCTACCAAGAAAGGGTAAGATATCCTACCTCGTCAGCAATTTGACCTACGATCAATTTCTCGCACGAATTCCAAGATAGTCTTTCTTTCTGAATTCGATCTACGAGTACCTAAAACAAGAAACACAGATAATTAAATTATCTGTCCAAAAATTCCGTAATCGAATTACGGTAAACTCAACTAATTAGTATGTCATTAAATTTTTTAAAATTTAAAATGATACTTTATTTTAACATCGTAATTTTAAAATAGCAATTTTAACACAAATATCCAAAAAATATATATATTTTTAAAAATTTCGGCATGACTTGCCCTAAATATAGGCTTCCCCAAAAGCTCCAAAATGCTCAACCTGCAGAAAAATTTTCCAATTCTCAGAACAGTTCAAATACCAATTTCAAATCAATTTAAATTTAAAATCTAAAAATCATTATTATTATTATTACTTACTATTATTATTATTATTATTATTATTATTATTATTATTATTATTATTATTATTACTTGTTATATAAACACACACGCACACAGATATACATAATATATATATACACATATACAATTTTTTTTTCTTTTTGCTGGTGGAGATCGGCCGGCCAGAAGGAACTCACGGCGGCAGGGGGCGGCGGCGCTTGGGCACTCGGCGTGACAATCGGCAGCGCGGCGAAGGGCAGCCAGCGAGGTGGGGATGAGCGGCGAGACACGGGGAGGCACGGCTTGATGGTGGCGTCACGGGGGAGAATAATCTGGCCGTGGTGTTCGGCATGGCTCCGGTTGGTGAACGGCGGTGAGGGCCCGGTGACTACTTGGGTCCGACATTGGCGACGGCTGGCGGAGGCTCGCGAAACGGCAAAGATACGGTGGAAATGGGGTTCGGCTTGGGGTGGCCGCGAGGAAGACGAGGCGCGGCTGGTTCGGGTTCGGCGGCTTGGCGGGGACGGTTGATCGGCTGTGGCGTCGCGAGGAGCTCGGGTTGGGCGGCGTTCGGCTAGCTCGGTGGTGGCGGCGAGGAAGGAGGGGTAGTTGCGTTTGGTCGGCTGGGCTTGGCGGCGGGCTTCCGGTGGAGTTCGGCCGAAAGAAAAAGAAAGAAGAGGAGAAAGAAAAAAAAGAGATGGGGAGGGAGTGAGAGTGAATCGGCGAGGGGAAGAAGAAGAAGAGAAAAGAAAAGAATTTATGGAAGTCGAAGAAGAAGAAGAAGAAAAGAAAACAGAGGGAAAGGACGCGAGAAGAAGAAGAAAAGGAAAAGAAAAAAAATAAAACAAGGGTGAGAGAGGGAGAAAGAGAATCGGCTAGGGAAAAAAAAAACAAAGAGGGAGAGAGGGGCGAGCGTGAGAGAGAGTGAAGAGGGAGAGTGAGTGATCGGTAAGGGGAAGGAAAAAGAAAAGAGCAGAGAAAGGGGGAGAGGCGGTGAGTCGGTGAAAAAAGAAACAAAGAGGGGGAAGATATTAAGAAGAGAAAGGTGGGGGTTTCCGGAAAAATCCGGAAAGAGAAAAGAAAAAGAAAAAAAATAAATAAATGAAAAAAAATATTTATTAAATTTTGAAAAAAAAATTGTTAAAATTTCAAAATTTGTAAAATGTTTTAAATATTCTCAAATTGATATTTAATACCCTAAAAATTTAAAATTGAATTCTCATAATAAATAAAAAGAAATTTTATTGGCACACTAACGAATTGAGTTTATACATTCACGCGCGAAATTTAAATTCAAAAATTTCGCAACGTGACAGAATAGTTCAATAGGTTCAGTCGGTTATCCATTATTTCTAAATTCTGATAGATGATATCTTTGACCCCGGTACGGTGCAAGAAATCCCAGTATGTTACTATGTCTGGAGTCAATAACATAAAATTTAGGCCATGGTGGCCTAACAAATTTGTTATTTTAATCTTGTAATGCATGTACTAACACTCTAGAGTCTGCAGCTGAACTTTCCCATCCACTTTAAATATAGGTAAATCTCATATCAAAACTACATGCTGCCATTATATTCTGAGTACAAGTATGTCTTCTTCTATGATAAACGTTTTGCTCGGCTGCAGGGACAATAGTCATCACATGTGTGCCGTCAATAGCTCCAATACAGTCCTTACATAAGTAAAGAACCAAAACTTTATTAAACCCTATTATAAAAGTAAAAACTACCTATTTCAAATTTTAAAAATAATACGAGTTATACATTAAACCACAGCCAATATTTTTTGCTATTTTAAATCTCCGGAAACACGATGTTTGGGTCTAGTTGGCGGATAAATTCCAAGACCAATGCATAAATGGCATTAAGAACATTATCGAAATGTTGACATATTGTTTCCTCAGAATGACAAAATCTATCTTGTATGACTCTATTACTGTCAGAATGACCAATGATCTTCAAAAACATTATTAACATTCTTACACTAATAGTTGATTTCTAGGTAATAATTGATGTTCTTAAAGTAGTCGAGCTAATGCCAAAAAAGATTCCCTATACATACGAAACATTTCATAGAATACTTCAGCATGTCCTTCCAGCATATTTAATATATATTGTCGTCCTGTTAGTTCATCATTATGTCGAGGTTGCCTATAATAGTTAGTATAAGATCTAGTAATAACTGTAAGATCTCTTTCTCATCATCAGATGACTCAAGTGACTCAAAAAAAGCCAACTCCTCATCAGTATTTAAACCATCTGATTCCATGATAGCCTATACAAGATAATCAAACCAATTCATACCATTTGCTATCAATAATAATAGCACAATTAAATAAATATCTTATAATTAATATAAGTCTACAAACCAGTCATTATATAAGAGTTTAATGAACTAAAATCGTGAAAGCAAACAACATAAAGCAATCAAACTCAACAAACTAGTCACTACATAAGAGTTCAGCATACAAGAATCACGAAAGTAAACAACATAAAGCAATCTAACTCAACAAACAAGTTATTAGATAATAGTACAACAAATTGAAAGAGTTTAACAAACTGAATGAGCTTAAGAAACTGAAACCAACCATTAACCAATGACTACTCCACTAAGCTGAGGATGAAACCACAACGACACTCGGGTTTGATCTTTACAAATGACCTCCTAAAGTCTTTGTCCTCTAATAACATCTTAATTACCATCCCATATGTCTTTTCATCTAAGTCTCCTTTCATCCAACAGCTTAATACAAATTTCAATGCTACTGGGATCTTCAACCGAGGTCTCAGCCTCACTTATATCCCCAAGATGTGCTTGTTTCATTGCTAGATATTACTGCAAGTCATTAGTGCATTGCACTGACGACTCACCTCGTAAACTCATAAACTTTGCCAACAGCTCTATTGTTGACTCCATTGCAGTTTTGATCTTCTTTTTGGAACGTCCATTGTTGGCCTCAGCATTTCAAACATGGTTGTGGTCTTTTTAGACTTTATGTGAGTCTTTCGTACCTTCTCCTTCAACTTCCAAATTTACAGAACATGATGGTGTTGCTCATGGCACATTGGCAGCTGTTTGCGAACCCATGCCATTACGGCCTATTACAATAATCCCACCAAAGATCTCCTTTAGGAGAGAAAAATTTGCTAGACCCTTCTTCTAATACTTTTTAGCTTTTGGATTTTGCTGCACAATGAAAATAAATTTAGTTATGTCAATGATTAGAAACTTACGTAGATAAATTTGAATACCATTAAATAATAGGTACATTACCTATAAATAGGAATCCTAAACTTCTTTTGAGACTGTGACTATGTTTGCTTCAGAATCCCATCCAAATCCAGTAATTTTAACCAAACTTTCAAACTCTCTAGTGTTGTGTCTAAGCCTATTTCACTTGGTTTTAAGTTGTGTCACTGTAAGTCATTTATTGAACTTGCCATATATTTCATTTAAAATTTTTATCCAAAATTTTTTTGTCCAAAGTGGATGTTTGAAGTCCTTTTTGTGCATCTTCATGTAGCAACTCGATAAAAAAATATTCCAAATTTTCGCCCCATGTAGCATGTTCCTCAGTAGTATTATCGTCAATTACATACATAATTTAATTTTACTATCCTTGTATCACATATCAATCAAATATCAAAGGTTGTCAACATTATTAATCAAACAGATTAAAATGACTACTACAGCACACTTTTTTTTTTTTTTCAAGTATTAGACATAGCAAACACTAGTAGAGTGGTGTAGTGTAATTATGTCTTTCATTGTCAATGTAAAAAGTCTCTATCTTTTTGATGTGCTTAGTGGTAATGGCAGACCCGTGTTTTTTGTAAAGCTTGACCCATCAGTTGATTAAATGCAGCATGTAGTTCTTTGTCATTTTGTTGATAAATGCTAAGATTTCTTCAATAAACTATAAGATTAAATAATGAACTGCCACATGCGAGTCAAAAAAATATATATACATGAACTTGCCGAGTGTTTTGTTTCCCCTTGCTTCGTCTGGTATCGAGTGGTTTGAAGCTTATAGATCCACACATAACCATGTAATGATAATAGTTTAGTTCATATGCATGATCATGAACCGTTCACATGTCTATGTGGTGGACACAAAACTATGGGGTAGGTAATAGTTAAGCTTCTCATGTAGCAAACAAATCTTCCGTCTAAAGGAAACACTAAAGCAAAAGGAAAATGTGGCCAAAATGATTTGTACAGCATAACACAGAGATCTACCATAACTTCCATTATATTGGATATGTCCCAAGATTTCCACCACATGTAAGAAAAGAAAAGAAAAGGCTAACTGAAAGTAACACTTCCAACTAATGATCTCAAACACAAAAGAATATATCAAAAATCATCACTTCAAATTAGTTGGACATAATAAGCTCAAACATTACACAAATGCATTAGTAATCCGTACATAGTTTAGGGCAACTAAATACATGTTACTTGTTGGGTTTTGATGATCCTAAAATGCTAGAGCTTATGAGGCTTTACATAACGATCCACAGTTCTGTAGACACAGCTTTTGTTAAATGTAAGGCCATAAAATGAATGATATACTGAACTGTGTTAAATGACATTTAGCAAGCATCATATTCACACGTTGACTCGAGAATGTTCAACCATTTTTTAGTTCCTGAGTTTTAAAATCAATTACGAATGAGGCAACTCTCATTCAATCCAATTTCCTTTTTTATTGAAGCATCAATGGTAGAATATTCAGTATGCACTTAAGCATGACTTAATCGATTAAACCATAGCAAAAGGCAGACTTTCTATAACAATCTAATTACCTCTGGTAACAACAACCATTATAAAACAAAACCCATACAAATTGAACTCCAGATCTGTTCATATTCATTAAAGCAACATTGACTCAAGCAAACATAAACCCTTGAAAATAGCATCAACAGAATGGAATCAACGTGAGACGAAAACACCATCAATAGAATTGAAAACAGCATCAATAGCATCAACATTAACAAGCAAACATAAACCATGCCAAATTCATAAACAACAAACTTTCCATAAACAGCAAACGTATTACATAAAACACTAATGGAAACTTTGCCAAATTCATAAACAGATTTCCATTGTTTTTGCAAACATAATACATCAACATTAACAAGTAAATATAAACCCAAGCAAAGTTAATACGTAAAACACAAAACATAAACAGTAACTTTCCCAAATTCATAAACCATGCCATCCATAATACATGAGATGAAAATTGAAGTTACAAATTTATGGTTGCATTTACAATAAAATATGAGATCAAAGCAGCTCATCCACAAAGCAATTGAAAAAAAATCCCAAATTCTAGGTTAGATCATCAAATCATCAATCACTAGTCCAAAAAACGAGATTTAGGAAAATCCAATCACCAAGAGAAAAAGAGATGAGGAGCTTACCTTTCGTGACGAAGATGACCAAAATAGGAGAGAGAGTATGCTATCGACGGCCACAATGGAGGAGACTGAGAACGCCAAAAGCACCCCTAAATGAGATGAGGCATAGCTCAAGGCGATGGTGATGAAAGAGAAAGAAACAGAGTGGGGTCGACCTCAAGGGAGGAGAGAGTGAATCAACCAATGGTGACGAACGAGAAAGAGAGACAAAGTCGTAGAGTCGGGTGCAATGGAGGCAAGAGAGAGAGAGGGGTAGCAAAGAGGGATATTGGTCATAAAGTATATGCGTGTAGCCGAGGAAACAAGTGAAAACGAGATTTGGGTGTTTTTTAGGTTAAGCTCCAAAAAATGAAAATGAACTCTACCATTTCAAGTTTTATTTTCAAACCAAATGGGATTTCTAACTCATTTAGAAAACAATTACCTAGGAAATCATGAAAACCATTTCAAATTAAAAAACAAACATAGCTTAAAAGGGTAATTTTCTGTCCTTTTTTTGTGTTAATTTAATCCATTAACACTAAAGGATTAGTTATTAAAGACAGGTCTTGCCTTGTCATAGTGGGCCGATTCATTTCTTCTTCTTTATCCTTTTTTCTTCTATTGTTTCTCTTCTAGTATGTTTGTTTGGCATGTCTACTTTTAGAAAATAGAAAATTTTTTACTTTAAAAAATAGATCTTCCTAAATTTTTATATCTAAATGTCTAAAATTTTTCATTTTTGAAAAATAAAAAAAGAGTTCTCTCTAGACAAAGAAAATTTTTTACCCATCCAAAAAACTTTTTACTTTTGGAAAAAAAAAATCCAAACAACTTTTTATTTTTCAAATCTAAATTTTTTTTATTTTTCCAAAATAAACATCTCATCCAAACTGTTAGGAAATGCCCTAAGCAAGAAAGACATTTTATATATATTTCATTTATTTTGAACTGGATAATAAAATTATATTTAGAGGTTATTTATTACGTTACTGTTTGTCGTCATTCTATTTGTATGTTAAAGTAAATGTAAGTAAATATGGCTCACTGACTGCTTGTGTTAAACTGTTAGAATGTTGCATGTAATGGAATTCTATATACGAGAAGACAATATTCTAAAGTAAGCAGTCTAAATTAAGGTTCGTAGTCTATGGAATTAGACCGAGCATCTAACTCATGTTAAGACTATTATGTTGTCTAAAGCCATAGTAGGGATGGTTTGTCTTGACTGTCCGGAGCATAGACTCCAGAGTAGAGACATAGATATGTTGCTTAATAGTAACATATTGGATCGGGACTAAAGCATAATTGATTAGCGTAGTCTGTTATGAGTGGATCAATCTGCTTTTGACGTTTATTTATGCAATAACCTTAATCCTGACCAAATAAACTACTTCATGTATATGACTTCTGTACTTTGATGTTCCAATGGCTAAAGTGTCTCAGAGGTAGTAAGCTTATAGACCAGTCCATTGGGTGTATGACTTGTATGCGATAAAGGGTTTGTTTATAGATATTAGAATCATAACTCTAATGAGGAGTTAAGGGGATCTTCTTAAAAGCATTATACTGAATGTGAAAATAGACAAGGCTTTGGGTCGTCTGCTAGGCGGATGACTTTTTGTTCACATATGGTGAATAATCATTTTCTTATTCGGTAGTATAATGAAGACTTTGACCTAAGGCTAATCATGGATATCATATGAGGGTTTTGCACACATGACAAGGTCATTAGACAATAGCTTGTCATAGGCTTTCATAGTACGATATATAATTAGGAGTTCAGTTTCAGGTTTATAGTGGTGTGACTCTGAAATTAATGATCATATGATTGAGTTGTTTGGTACAGAATGATAATCACATAGATTCACAGGAGCCCGATTATATATGTCCAAGTGGTCTCTCTACTAACTCCACATAATTCCGTAATAGATGGCAAATTGATCAAAGTATACTTATTGACTTGTAGTCTTGCATGGATATAGGAAGGATGACAATATTTTCTCCTAATTGAATTTGAATTTTGTTTTGGATAAGAGATTATATAATTATTCGAATTCCAAATAAAATTGCTATGATTTTATTTGAATTTGAATTGGAGTTGTGGAAAATTATCCATAAAGGCAAAATTTGAAATACAAGTTTTTTGTGGAGTTTGAAATTTGAAATTTAAATTTTGAATTTGAAATTTTAATTTTTTGATATTTGAATTTGAAATTTGTATTTGAAGTTTGAATTTAAGTAGTGGCATTCTAGAATTCCTTTATGTTGTTATCATGGATTATGTATGGAGTATGTAATTATTTTAATTTTTTAAATTATTATAATCATGCTTAATTTTTTACCTGTTATGGTTCCTTAAAATTAAGAAAAATTATATCTAGGATTTTTTCATGTAACCATGAGAGCGGTTTATTATCACCATAATTTTCCTATGTATTTTATTTTTTGTCTCTTAGAATTTTTATGACTAGAATTTTCTACACCGAAAACGGTATAGAAATTTTTTATGTAATTATTCTTGGAGGAGATTAAAAATTTAAAACCATAATTTATTTTTCTTAAAAGTTAAATTTAATTTGAAAATTGAATTTTTTTTGTGTGGAAAATTCCAATTTAATTAGGATTCAAATTAAGTTTTGGAGATCCTAATGGATAAATTGGAATATAGCGTGAAAATCGAGGACCGACCCCTCTGGATGGGTCACCAGCCTTGGTGGGGCTGCAGCCCCTGTCCAAGGCTGGACCATTCACGGCCGCAGGCCATGCCTGCAGTCAGGGTTGCCGTGCCCCCCCCCCAGGGGCTGCTGAGACCCCAGAGCTGCAGCCCATGGCTGCAGGCGATGCCTGTAGCCTAGCGGGCTGCTGTGGCCCCCAATAAGTGCAGCCCTTGGCTGCAGGCCCTGCCTGCAGCTTGGCAGGCTGCTACAAACCCCCAAGGGGTGCAGCCCGTGACTGTAGGCATAACCTGTGGCTGTAGCACCTGGCCTGGCCCGCAGGCTGCCAGCCCCCTGGGGGCTGGAGCTGTCCATGACGGTTGCGAGCTCTTGGGCCCATGGGCCGACGGGCCGAAAGTCGAAAATTTTTAATTTTTAAATTTGAGATTTAATATTAAATCATGTATAAAATATGTAATTTAAAATTTAAAATTTTGAAATTATATATTATTATACATAAAATTTAAATTGTTTAAAAAATTGAATTTAAAATTTAAATTTGAAATTCAAATTTAAAATTTGAATTTTAAATAATTCTTGAGATGAGAAGTAAATGAAGAGGCTACATGAAAATAGATACAAGAAGATGGAGCAAAAATTCAAGACTCAAAGAATACTTTGGATAGAATTTTGTAATCTTTAATTTTTTTCTTTATTCTAGGATGGGACCATGGTTCGATTATTTAATTTTTTCTGTGATATATTATGAATGGATGAATATGTATTGATGGATATTATGGATGCATATTTGATTATATGTCATATAGGATAGATGAATGCTACTCAAACTATATTGATCATATATATGTTTATCAAAACTCGCATGTTTTTCAAAATATTGAGTGGGAGAGAGTTTTAAACAAAACCCACGGCCTCCACTGTTGATCCATATGTGAAAGCATGGTAACGCCTCGCATCAGTTTTGCCCTGACCACACCCCTCAATAGGTATTTACCGTCGCTGGTATACTAGATTAGATTTCCTATATGGAAAGCATGTTCGGGTATGATTCTATTCATGACCACCCCTCGGTGGCTTGGTAGGATATGGATCGAACTACGTAAACAATGGTTATACACTTAAAACTCGTTTAGTTATTAACCTTCCCTAGAAGCTCTGTTATCTAAACTAGTGGCCAAAATAAGCGGTTATTAATATATGTCTCAACCTTGGAGGATTTAAGGCAATATATATTAATTGAACGGGGTTTATGTTCCGACTATTTATCCCATGACCACCCCTTGGTGGCTTGGGGCAATAGGTGCTGAAAATTACTATTGTAATACTACATGTCTTTCAAGTATCATGTAGGAACATACTCGTATGTTTTATTTACTAAATTATCTCTATATTTGATTGAGATTTGTAATGATATTCTTGTATAATTTTATATCAGTTCAAAATATCACCGACACCCATCATTTCAATACTCACTAAAAATAAACTAAATGGTGATAATTATAAAGACTTGAAAAGAAATCTGCTAATAGTTTTCAACTGCGAGAAACACAAGTTCATACTGGACGAACCATGCCCACCTGGGCCCAAACTTGACACACCATTTGAGGAGGTCCCGGTTGCCTATACTTGTTGGAGAGAATCCAATAAGATAGCTTAGTGCTACATTCTTGCTAGCATGACGAGTGCTTTACAAAAGCAGCATGAGACTTACCAAGTTGCCAGGGAGATCATGGAAAGCTTGGAGGACATGTTTGGAGGCTAAGAAAAATTGGCTCGACAGTTTGCCATCACAAGTATCATAAACTTTAGGCAGAAGGCAGGTACTCCGGTGAAGGACCATATAATCATTCTTATGGGATTCTTTGCTGAGGCTGCCAAAAACAGTGCTGAACTGGATTACAACACCCTGATCAAAATGGTGTTTAAAACTCTGTCAAAAGATTTTGTGGGGTTTAAAGCCACATACAGTTGAGCAACAAGGGAGTTAGGACTCACCGAGCTGACGAAGCAACTTCAACCTTGTAAGGGCATGATTAAGGATGGGGATGTGGTCCAACCTAAGAGAAAGACCAACCTGACGGAATCTTCCAAACCCTCTAGGAAAATGAAGAAGCCAAAGAAGAAGCAAGCGGCTTTAGTTCTTCTATTCCTTCTATCTCGGATGGGAAGAAAAGAAGAAGAACAAGAAGCCCAATGACCCTAAAAAGTCCAAGTGCTTCCACGGTGAGAAGGTATGTTACTTCAAGAAGGCTTGCCGGGAATTCCTAGTCGCTAAGGATAAGAAAGGTAAGGAACTTCATTATTTACAAACATGTTTGGTAGAAGAATCGAAAGATACTTGGGTCATTGATTTGAGCGCCACTAATCAAGTATGTTTGTGTTTTTATGCAGGGGTTCGTGGAAATGAGAAGTCTACATGATAGGAGCCTCTCGTTGCGGACTAGAGACGGTAGCTTGGTGGTAGCTGAAGTAGTGGGAGATGTTTATCTTTACTATGATGAATTTAGGTTATTTTATTGAAAGATTGTTTTTATGTTCCTAATTTTAGAAGGAACCTTATATCGATAGCTTATTTAATAAGAGATTCTTATTCAGTTTTTTTTACTAAAAGAGTTGATATTCGTAAAAATAAGTCTTTTATCTGTTCTGGATAGATGGATGAAAACCTATATTTGATCAAACTAAAAATGTACTTATTGCTTGACATCGAATTAACAAATAACTCTAAAAGGTTGAATGTTTCTCACTCTAACAATGCGTATCTTTGGCATTTAAGACTTAGTCATATTAATCTAGATAGGATTCAAAGATTGGTGAAGGACGGTCCTTTGGAATCTCTGGAGGAGGTACGTCTTCCTCAATGTGAGTCTTGTCTTGAGGGTAAAATGACTAAGAAGTCATTTAGAGTTAAGAGTACTAGGGCTCAGGAACTCTTAGAAATTGTACACACTGACGTATCTGGCCCCATGAACATCATAGAATGAGGAGGGTTCGAGTATTATATCTCTTTTATAGACGATTACTCGAGGCATGGATATGTATACCTAATGCACCATTGTGTGGATGAAGATCAGTGTTCTTACTCGGAGGAAGCGCCACTGTGTGGAGGAGCATGAAAAAGGATTGCACGGCTGACTCTACGATGGAGGCTGTAATGACTCCCACATTCATGGAACCCATTTACCATGTAATAAGTAATTAATGAATGAATTTGGAATAATTTGATGCCTTTAAGTGCACATTTGAAGAACACGATCAGGTACACAGCTATGTAAGTGGCCGTGTACCGTTCGGACTGTGTACGTGTGAGAGACCGTGTAAGTGTAAGTGGCCGTGTAAGTGTAATATGGTCAGGTACACGGCCGTGTAAGTGGCCGTGTAAGCTCAGATGGTAGAATGTGTGAGAGGTCGTGTCCCAGGGACTGGGCGTGTTGAGCCATCTCAACTAGTACACGCCCGTGCTTAAAGTACACACGCCTGTGTTGCATGATACACGCCCGTGTATGAGTCCGTGTATTGAGCAGAGAGCCGCTATAATGACTTTCATGATTCATGAAACCTAATTACTATGTAATGAGTAATTAAGTTAATAAATATAGTATATTTTCTAGTTGAATGAATTAAACAGGTACAGTAATATTTAATTACCATTCATGCAGTGAAAGGGGTAACCGACAGTGAAATCGGTTCACCTTAGTATATGTGTATGTGCGTATAATACATACAGTATTAAGAAACTGACACAGACGACCATTTCTTAACACAGAATTGGCGAGCAAGTCATCAGTACGCTCAGACCGGTCATATGAGCACAACAGTGATAATTACCCTAACAGAGGTACAGTATTGAGAAAAATGGTCAGATGACCTTTTCTCACCTAGAAGCTGACAAAATCAGAGTCAGAACGCTTAGACTAGTCAGTTAAATAGAAAGCGATGAATAGTGAATAGTATATAAGCAGTGTTAAGTTAATGGCCAAGATGACCTTAATTTAACATAAAACTGATATATTAACAGTCAGCAGGCTCAATTTAGTTAATTAACCTCAAAACGTAAAATTTTATTTGAGAGATATGCAGTATCAGGAAAGGGGTCAAGACGACATTTTCTCAGCCCGAAACTGATATATTTAGACGCAGAACGCTCAAATTAGTCAATTCAATGCAAAACACCTTTTTGAGGCGGGGTCATACAAATCCCGAAAACTGGTCCAGATGACCTCAGATAAATGTAAAATTAATAAATTTGAAATCAGCATGTCCAAATTAGTCAGGAAAGACTGTGTTTGAAATTTTGTGTGAAAACACCTCGTTATGCGTGCGCAAAGACAATACAATGTAGACATAACCATAGTATAGGAAGTGAACAGTAAAATAGACACACAATAGGCTCATAGGCATTACAACCCAACTAGGAATTATTAGTATAAGAATCGGTTCAAGAGAATTTAATTTCAGTGAAAATCTAGAACACTATCGAAAAAGAGTTGAATACCGAAAGGAAGAAATTTGACTGCAAAGAGAAGACTTAGCAGATGAATTTTTCCCCAAGAAAACCATGCACATATAGCATAAACAAGGCCAAATGCAGCCCTAAAAATAGGGAAAAGTTTCCCGTAAAGTAAGGAATGTGTTGGATACTTTTGATTAAAAAATGTAATAGTATTGATCACATGGCCAACTAAGCATTTAAGACCTTTGGCCTCCTTTTTGTACGCTGCCCTTCCTCAGTTTTTGAGGGTAGAAAACAGTAGGGGATTTGTTTCCCAATTTGGCTAAAATTGGCTTGATCAATTGGGCTTAAGGTTGTTTAATCTTGCTTAACTTTTTCCTATAAATGTATGCTTACTTTTAGGTCTTGTTTCTTTCTTTTGCTCACCCAAGAGAACACAACTTTCTCTCCCTTTTCTATCAGCCAAAACCGATGCCCCTTCCTGCCCAAAACACCTAAAAATCCCAGCCAAAGTTCACCAAAAATTAACCCCATTCAAGCTTGTTTAGGAGGCTCCCTCTCAAGGTTATTTCAAGTCATTCAAGGTTTTTTTTTTGGTAAGGTTCTAGAACCAATCTTTATGGTTTAGTTAGTTTCTTTTGGCTTGATAATAAAAAGAAAATTTTTGTGTTTCCTTTCTAGCAAAAGCCAACCCCATTTTCCCTTGGTCCACACGGTAATTTTGGTAATCTAAGCCTTGATTCAGATTGTGCTTGGTTCATAGCACAAAAGGTAAAAACCAGAACCATTTTTGTGGTTTAGCCATTTTTAAGTTTTAATCAAGGAAATTTATGTGTATTTAATTGTGTAATGGGTTGTAATAAGTTTATTTTGAGCTCTTAACATTTTATTTTTATATTTATGTGGTTGTGTGATTGTGGTTAAGTTTTTGTGATGGATATATGAATGGACGTTTTTAGGATTGGCTGGAAACCAACCTGTCCTTAGTTTTTAGGCCACGGTTTTTGGCTATTTTTGACCATGATATGGTCTGATTTTGGGATTTGGTAAAATATGAAGTTTTAAGAAAATATCGTTAAGGTCATTTTTGCGATTAGTTTTTGGCCAAAAAATGACTCTAAGATTGGTTTTCCGAGCAGTTTTTAATCGGAGTTCAAAACTGGAACTGAAATCCTGAGCAACAGGAATAGTCTTGGGTTTTCATGAAAATGACCAAATTAGAGTTCGAACCGAATCTCGAACTCAACATGAAAGTTGTAGATCTTGTCGAAACCTTTAAGATGACTTGCACTTATTTTAAAATTTTGGCTATTTTGGGCCCAAAACAAAGCCATTTTTAAACAAGCGTAAAACTGGAAATTTTTCTAAAAGCTGGACACAAGTTTAGCCACAGGTTTGATGAGTTTAGGACCCATTGGAGTTTGATTCAAGCTCCAAGATGAACACAAGAGTTGTTCGTCTCGTCGAGGACTAAAAGTTTAATGTTAGCCAAATTTACAAATTAAATCGTTTCAAACAAGTTTTAAAACAATTTCAATAAATGGTTCAAGAAACCACTTTAAAAAAAAAAATGAACACCAAAATGTGTTCTTCCCTTTTTAAAATGAAAGTATGGTTTTGATAATATGCCCCCGCCTTCTAACTAGGTGATATGGGGATGGTTTCAAAGAACATGAATTTTCCTAAAAATTTTATAAGACTTCCAAAAAAGTTTTCAAAATAAATAAAACAATAGAGGTAGTAGCCCAGTAGGCTATCACACAAAACAAGCTAAGTAACCCGATAGGCTACATAGTTAACGATATGCGAGGTAACGGTAGGCTATATCGAATTTGATTGATATAGTGAGTAACGGTGATTGATTTATCAAGTAGACAAATTAATCAAGTATAAATAAAAATTAGATACCAAATTCCCAAAGCAGAGCAGTTGGGTACCGATGAGCATCGATACCATACAACAATAAAATTTATAGTCACTAACGATGGTAGTGACCTAAGAGTGACGTTAATTAATTTATTAGATAAATAAATTAATTAACCATGATTAGAGAATCAAAACTCTCCAAAAGAAAGCAAGTTTGTACCGACGACAATCAGTAACATGCGACAAAAGCTGCTTAGTCAGTAATGATATTAGTGACTCAGCAATAAGTATTGATGGAATATGTTATGATGATAGGTAGATTCCTGTAATTTGACAAGGGCGAGAGTACAAGTTTTACGCACAATTCCACCTATAGCATGAACAAAAATGAATTTAAAAGTGTTGTTTTTACACTATGTTAAGTATGCAAATCATGCACAATTGTTGCATAGCATGTTATAAGAGCATATAGTTTCATAATCACATAGATTTATGAAAGCATGAGTTAGATGCCATACATCCCTATCATGTATAATTGAGGGACAGCCTAGTAGAGCTTATGGCATAAAGATATCAGAAACGATTCAATAATCGGGTAATCATTAAGTGTGTCATATCGGCCTCTCCCGCTTGAAGAGGTTTTTCAAGTTTTAAGTATGATGAGCCTCCATTGACGGCTCTTAAGTTTGTGATCATGGACGTTTCCAATGATCCGCGGGCACTTGGTATTGACACACGGGCCCTCAGCTAGACATAGGAAAGATAATGAATATTGAAGCATAATATGAGCATAATCGATTCATACATTGTTCATGATATGCCTTCGCTATAGTTCAGCACGCTTTCAGCTACAGTAGATATGCATTCAGTCACACGATGTTTTCTGTTATATATCCAGCTATATGATATTTCAGTTGTATATTCAGTTCTGTATGATGCTTTGGTCTTGTATCTAATATGTGGTATGATTCAGTATATGACATGCTTATATGTTTTAAGTATGTATTATGTTTTAAACATGTTTTGCGGACGACATGTTGTACTTACTGGGCATAAAGCTTACAGTGTGTATTCATGTTGTAGGTAAGTGACCTATGGCTTAGACCACGTTGGACGGTGACGGTGGCAGAGGTGAATGTGAGGGTGAGGTTGTGGATATCATCGCAAGTTTTGACTTCCGCATAGTGTTAAGTAAATATTTTATTTTGAGTAGTAACTAGTTAAACAGTTTCATTAGTATGTATGTAAGATTAACTTCATTTGTATTTAAACCTTTGCATTTCTAAAGTATATGTACGTGAATAGTATAAACGTACGCATTCAAAAAAAAAATCCCTAAAATTACAGTAATAAGTAAGTAAGTTTAAGTATCAGTAGTAGATTTAAGTGACGGTCCGGGCCACTCAGGAAACATGATGTCATAGTTGGTATCAGAGTAGTATCCTGCTACCCTACCTCACATCGCCGCATGCTTGCCTCATCTATCCAAGTAAGTTAGTTTTTATTTTTCAGTGTTAGTATATAAGTTAACGTTTAAGCTATAATAGGTAATAATGGCTGCACCAGCAGACCCCTGCCAAGTATCTCAAGATCAACAGGTGAGCATGACCTTCACCGCCATGCAACCAGACCGATACGGTGGTCGACACTCGCATGAGCTCCCATTCTGGATCCACCGTATGGAGCCCATCTTTCGAACTTGCCATATCCCACCTCACCTATAGGTGGTTTTGGCCAGTAGTAGGCTGGAGAGACCAGCAATGGCCTGGTAGGATGAACGACTTAGAAATGGGGACCCGACAATGCACTAGGCAAAATTCTGCCGAGACCTCCGCGATAGCGTCAGGCCAGCTAGAGACAAGGACATTTGGAGTGACATGCACAAGAGGCGATACGATGCCCTTTCTGATATCTGGGATACCTACGAGGGGGAGGCCATGGCACATTACTGTCAAAGGTATATGGACGCCATGTTACCTCACATTCCTTAGACAGACCATTTACAGAGATAGCTGACCTGTTATGGAAAGGGGTTTCGTGGTATGTGAGGGATCTCGTTCACTACCCTCTGCATCACGAAAATTTAAGGTGCCTTATCCAGGAGATAGTAGACACCGAGAGAGAAGTACTCAACCCCGAGAACCCTGCACAAGCCGAAAATGATGCAACCACTGTCAATTTGGAGGATAACCCGATAGACCCCGCACCCCGACCGGTCGATGAAGAGTTCATGGCCGAGCATCAGCCAGAAGTACCTGGAAACGATGGGGAACTAATGGAGAACCCTGAACCAGCCCCTCTATCTCCCGAACACCCCTTGGAAGAGGACGATGACAAGGCTCTTCCTGACGTCCATCCTGACGATGAGGGAGAGGAGATCCCCAACCACTTCAGCGATGACAAATAGATGGGTATGTATGAACCTCAAGTCATCATAGCCAGCGATGATGAAGCCAGTTTCATCTAGGGAGACGAAGAGGAGGACCTAGAGGAGTTCCCTCTCAGCGATAGTGATGATGAAGAGATGTCTGATGCTGAATCAAGATTGTCCTTCCAGTAGCCGTGACCCTTTTCGTGAGAATCTTAACTATGTAAATGTATAAAGGGAAGCAGTAGCTTTCCCCACTAGACTTAGCTTAATGTATCCTTTTCGGGATGGTATATTAGGAGGTGTGTGTCACTCCTACCAGACTAGAGTCTTGTACATATTTTTGTGAAAAATATTATGAAAAGTAGTACAGTTTTGCCCAAGGGCCCAAATGTGATTTTTCCACAATATGATCATAGTATGACAGAAAGTGCAAGACGAGTCCTGGCACTCAGAAGATGTTCTAATACGATGCGGCATATTGTATTGAACATCACATTATAAGAGAAAGAAAGATATAATATGTATACTTATATCTATGATTGTTGAGTAAGAAAATGATATGTGACATGATTTCCAGGTATGGAAATAAAAGACTCATATTTTCTTTCCCACTGTATGATAGGATTACATAGGAAAGTATGGTAAGAACAAGAGCTCAGTCAAATTAAGCCTCCCGGGAAGGTGAATTAATGGCGCAGCTTGCAGCTATGCGAGAAATGATGGAGGGCCGACAATAGGAACTTAACCAGCTTAAGGAACAATTAGACCAGCAACCGCAAGCGCCACATGTGACAACCGGGAAATTCAGGCAATTCTCGGAAGAAAATGTACAAATGTATGTGTATAACAATTTGTACCATTTAAAGAGTGAAATAAATGTATTTATATTGTTTAGAATATATTAAAATGTTCTAACAATACTGACGAGTAAGAATTCAGTGTTGGAAAAATTCACTGAGTTGAAACGGTGCCAAAACCGGCATTGAAAACCCTAACCGGGACAATAAAAGATGGAAAACTTCTGGGATTAATTTTGATCAAACGGAAGCAGTTTAAATTGATCCGACTGCACAGGAGACCTCAGGAACACGCCGGGACGATTTCAGGAAAATTTAGGCTCGAACCGGTATCGGTCAAAAAGTAGTCGAATTAATGTGAATAGTGAAAGTCAAAGTCAACATATGCTTTAGCATTTATGACATCATAAATCCATTTAATAAATGGAAGGAAAATGGTGGTTGGTAGCATTAATGGCCATGATTAAGTTGTCTTTTTGATCTAAAGGCCAAGATTTGGCCAAAATTCACCATTTTAATTTTTGGAAAAATGTGGAAAGAATTAGGTTGAAATGTGGTGAGTTTTGATTGGTGGAAAGCCAAATTAATTGGCCTTTTAGTTGCTTAAGTCGGCAACTTTAGTGAATAAAGTGGCCGAAACATATTTCAAGCCAAAACCAAAGACCAAAAAAATTTCTAAGTCATTTTCATGGTGGAGCCGTGAGTAACCCAAGAGGAACCAAGCTATTTCTTCCATCTTTCTTCACAAAATTTATGTCAAACCTTTCATTGAAGCCTAAGGAAGCAAGTGAACAAGGTAACTCTCCTTGGATTGAATTTTTTCTTGATTTTTCTTCAAGAAATTCGTGTGATGAATAGTGGAAAAGATGGAAAAAATTTTGGTTGTTTGCATTGATTTGGTGCTTGGGTTTTGTTAAGGGTGTAATTAGGAAGAAAACCATGTATTTGGTTTAAGGAAAAACCAAATTTTGGTTGGTTTTCAAAGGGTGAAACCGTGGGTTACCAAGAGTAATCAATGAGGAAATTTTATGGTTTAAGTGTTAACATGCTTTAAATTACATTTTTGTTAAGTATAAAGCATGATTTGTATTATGGAAAGCTAGAAAAAAAAATTTGGTGTGGACTTACCTAATGTGGCCGTGGGTTAATTAGGGTTGGTGAAAAAAAATTTGCATGATTTATTTGATATTTGGATGATTTAAATCATACATTTTATAATGTAAATGATAGAATTGTGATTGAAAGCAAGAAAAGAAATTTTGGAGTATGTTTTTCTTAATTGGCCGTGGGTTATGTGAGGTTAAAAACCCTAGGAATTGTGTTGAAAAATGCAATGAAATTGGCTTGAAAATGTATTAGAAAATGACATTTGAATAGCCTAAAAATTGGTGGAAAATTTGAGAAGTTTTGGTTAGGTTTTGATTGTCAAAACCGTGGACAAAAACTAAGGATAAAAATGAAAAAAAAAAATTGGGTAATGTGGTTCAAAATGTGAATTTGGAATTTTGTGAGCTTTTATGTAAAAGTTTGGAAAACTTTTACATAAAATAGGCTTGTGGTATAGTACGTGGCAGGTACATATGGTTCGAGGCGTACCTAACGCCGGTAGCCTTAAAATTACGCCGAGATACTGCCGAAATTTCGAAAACAGCATTTGGGGTAAAATGGGAATTAAAAATAAAAGTTTAGGGTCAGGTCGGGAATCCGAGTCCCTAACGGAAAATTTAATAAGGGAACCTAAGGGGTGGTTCATGAATAGTAACCCGTCCCCTTGAAAATGTAAAACGGGAGTGAAACTGAAAAAAAAAAATCGACCCCGAGGGGGGGCGTTTTTGGAAACGAAATAAAGGTCCGAGTCGGGAATGGAAAATCCGAGTCTCGAAGACCTAGATTGGGAATGTCTAGGTGAACGTTTTAAATACTAGTGAAACGTCCATTTGAGACTCCGAAACGATAGAAAATCACTAAACCGACGTAAGGGTCGGAATAGTGCTTCCCGAGGGTCGGGAAAGTGAAAAGTGAAAATAAAATAGAAATGATCCCGGTAATGATTAGAAAAGAGTCAGAAAAGTTCCTGAGAGCCAAAAATGCAGTCTTGATCGAGAAAATTCCGTCAGGGGCAAAATTGTAATTTTGCCAAAATATAGGGGCAAAATCGTAATTTTACAAAAATTGAGAAAAATATGGAAAATGATAAATAAAACCTAAAAAGTTATAAATAGGTTTTATTTAAGCTTTTTAATGAAAAATAAAAGCTATAAATGGAAATAAAATTAACAGACAAGGTTTTGTCTGCAGGATCAAAAAAATCGACCTACAAGGAAGGCGATCAAAGATCCAAGAGAGAAAAAGGGGAAGAGACTGATAAGGTAAGTTTAGACATTTACCTGTCTGCAACATATAGCATTATTGTTGCTAACTTTAATGTACTAACGATAAGTTAGGTACATATGTGCTACGGGCACCATTATAGAGTAGAGAGAGAGACGTAATGTGCTACGGGCACTATTGAGAATGGACACATTGTTAATTGTGCTTCGGGCACTAGAGTGAGATTAATGAAACTCCCTCACCTAAAAATTAAAATGTGAACCATTCCTAACCACGGGACAACGTGAAGTCAGCGGGTTAGAATTAAAAAAAAAAAGAAGTCGGTAATGAAACCACTTTCTGGCGTACTAGCCTTCCGTACAGGGAGGTAACTTTTGCCTTCGGGGCTATGAGATTAAGGCTGTGGAGGTCAGCATTGATGTACCGCTTCCAGTCATGTACAATTTTGCCTTCGGGGCTATGAGATTAAGGCTGTGGAGGTCAGCACTAATGTACCGCTTCCAGTCATGCGCACTTAAATGGTACTGCCAACCTGAGCTCAAAACCAGAACATAAGCAAAGATAATTACCTAAAACTGAAACTATGCCATAATTGAGCATAAGACAGTTTCGTGAGGGTACTAACATCGCGGTAGATGTACTGTTGATATACTGTGTTGTGGTCAGAGTTACTATTCACGTATGAATAGTAGTTAAAGTTACTATTCACGTATGAATAGTAGTCAACGATACTATTCATGATGAATAGTACTATTCATAGAAATTTTATTTCTTGCATGTTTGAACTTACTGAGCCTGTAGCTCACTATTTTTGCTTATGTTGCAAGTAAGCGACCAGCTCAGTAGCTTGTTTGACTGGATGCGGACGGAATAGCGTGTGTCAAATGGGATAACTAGGCGAGGGATATGGTCCTGCCAGAGTCTTTCCGCTGAGCGATAAAAAGGGAAGGAAAAAAAAAAGAAACAGTCTTTTGTAATATTATATATTTTACGAAAGTACTATAATATGTAAATTACTTTGTACTTGCCAACAAAGTAAATAGTCGGAAATGTTTTACATGATGTTTAAAGAAAAAAAAAAATTTCCCCAAAAACGTCATGATTTACTGAGAGAGAGATTAGCCGGCGACCCATGAGAGTACAATCTATCGCAGTTAGCGATAAAGCTTAACTGTGATAGTATTGTATGATCTCTACGAGGGGCGGGCTGCCACACCACAAACAGTAGAAGTGCTAGTTCAGGAGGCTCCAGTAGCCCTAGAAACTCCGAGCGAGCAAGCACCTCCTCTAGTCCAGATGGCACCAGCACCCTCAGTCACAGCTGCCCCTACAACAGCTAATGTTCTTCTGCCAACCTCCAGGGAAGGCGACCTGTATGAGAGATTCAGGTGCATGAAGGCGCTAGAGTTCTAAGGGACCACCAATCCCATAGAGGCCGACGATTGGCTGACAGACATCCAAATGATATTGGACTTTATGGGATTAGCTGATAGAGAAAAAGTGATGTGTGCGTCCTTTGCCCTATGCAAGGGGGCATGAAAGTGGTGGAAGACAGTCGCAATTAGGAGGGATGTTAGTGCAATGAGGTGGCCAGAATTTATAGATGAGTTCAAAAAAATGTACTTCAATGAAGAGGCACTTGTGGCGCAGTAGGATGAATTCAATAACCTGTGCCAAGGCAGTATGACCGTGATGGTGGTGGTCAGGAAGTTCGAACAGTTAGCTCGACTTGCCCTGACCTGGTGCCCACAGAGAAGGAGAGAGTCAGACGAATGCTGAAGATGTTCAGAATGGACATCGCAGTCCAAGTCTGTAGCGGCAGCCACGGACCGACGACAGTGGCGGAGTGCGTTAGTAGAGCTATCCGAGCCGAATACTAGTTGGCTCAAGATAAGGAGCGAAGGGCTCAGATTTTCAAAACCCGGAGGGAAAAAAAGACCCAAGCTAAGCAGACCAAAGGGAAGCAAAACCCCGAGTCATAGCACAAGGGGCAGAATGTGGGGACTAGCCAACACAGCAGGCAGTCCCACAACCACAACAACAAGCGGAAGGGGAACCCAGGCAGCCAAGGTCCGCAAAAGAACTTTCCCCAAAAGAAAAATAACAGGAGAGGAAATGGCAATCAATACCCATCATGCTCAAAGTGTGGAAGAAAGCACCCAGAAGAGTGCCGCTAGGGAATGAGTGGCTGTTTCATTTGTGGCAAGGAAGGCCATTATGCCAAAAATTGCCACTCCAATCCGCAAAACCAACAGAGCCAAGCCCTATAACAGGTGGCTAACTTCATGCTGCTTAGGCTAGGATCGAAGGCCCATTGATCGCCCAAGGTAGGTTGGAGACTCCAGACACCTAAGGAAGAATCTATATGTTCACGAGAGATGATGTGGAAGCTGGAACCTCAACAGTGGTGACAGGTCAGCTTTCTGTCGCCAACTCAGCTACATTAGTTTTGTTTGATTCTAAAGCCACCCATTCATTCACATCATCAGAATTTTCTAGAAAGATAGATAGAAGCTTAGATAGAATGGAACAGACTTTCTGAACTACTCTTCCCTCAAGGGAAGTTTTGTTGTCTAATTACTGGATACGCCACGTGCTAGTAGTTATCTGCGAGTGAGAAATGAGTATTAACCTGATCATCATCGACATGTACAACTATGACGTAATTGTGGGGATGTACTTTCTTACAAAGTACAATGCCGTCATAGATTGTCGAAGATGAGAGGTTACTTTTGACCCAATTGGATGTGAGAAGTTCATCTATAAGGGTTTATTGCTAAAATAGTCAAAGACGATAATCTCAACGATGAAGGCCCACAAGTTGTTATCTAACGGATGCACCGGCTTCCTAGTGCACGTAGTGGACAAGACTCAAGAAGCAGAGATAGGGCCAGATTGCGTGCCAATGGTTAGAGAGTTTGTGGAAGTATTCCCAGAAGATCTCCCAGGACTTCCGTCAGAGCGTGAAATATCATTCGAGATCAAACTTCTACCAGGATCAGCCCCCATTTCCAAGGCCCCATATTGAATGGCCCCTATGGAGCTGAAAGAGTTCCAAGTCCAGCTGAAGGACTTGATGGACAAGGGATTCATCTGAAAGAGTTGTTCACCTTGGGGAGTACCTGTATTGTTCGTGAAGAAAAAAGACAGGACATTGAGAATGTGCATCAATTACAGGAAGCTGAACAAAATCATGATCAAGAACAAATATCCATTGCCACGGATCGACGATCCATTTAATCAGCTCCGAGACACTGTAGTATTCTCAAAAATCGACCTATTCTCAGGGTACCATCATCTGCGAATCAGGGATGAGGATGTACCCAAAACAGCTTTTTGAATATGGTATAGACATTATGAGTTTCTGGTCATGTCGTTCAGACTGACAAACGCCCCCGCAGCCTTTATGGACCTGATGAACTGCGTGTTCAAGGACTTTTTAGACAAGTTTATCATTGTGTTCATCGATGACATACTTGTATACTCTAGGATAAAGGAGGAGCACGAAGAGCATTTAAGGGCCGTCTTGCATAAGCTATTGGACCATAAGCTATATGCCAAGTTCTCTAAGTGTGAGTTTTGGCTGGAGAAGGTTCACGTTCTCGGTCACGTAATCTCCAGTGAGGGAGTATCTGTAGATCCAGTAAAGGTTAAGGCAGTTAGCACATGGCCAACTCCAAGAAACGTGACGGAGATCTACAATTTCTTAGGCCTAGTAGGGTATTACCGGGGCTTCATTGAAGGCTTTTTAAAGCTAGTCGCACCACTCACAGCGCTCACCAAGAAGGAAAAGAAGTATGAGTAGACCGATAAATGTGAAAAGAGCTTCCAAGAGCTGAAACAAAGACTCACAAGCGATCCAATACTGAGCATTCCAGATGCTGGTCAGGGAAATTTCATAATTTACTGTAATGCATCCAAGACCAAATTAGGAGTTGTGTTGATGCAAAATGGTAGAGTGGTCGCGTACGCTTCATGATAACTCAAGGACCACGAGAAGGACCACAAGAAGAACTACCATATACATGATCTAGAGCTAGCAGCGGTAGTTTTTGTACTTAAGATATGGAGGCACTACCTGTATAGCGTTAAGTGCGAAATTTATACAGACTACCAGAGCCTCAAGTATATCTTCACGCAAAAAGAGCTTAACATGAGGTAGCGAAGATGACTAGAATTGGTAAAGGATTACAACTACGAGATCTTATACCATCCAGGAAAAGTCAATAAGGTGGCCGACTAGCCAAGTCGAAAACATTCTTCTTTGCTTATGGCTATCAGTGCCTTGCTGGGAGCGCTGCAAAGGGAGCTATTCAGCAGTGAGATTAAGATTTTGACAAGGAGGTTATATGACATGACCCTCCAATTGATGCTCCTAGAAGAAATCAAGGCTGGTAAAGACCACGATTTGTCCCTGAATAAGCTCAGAAAGGAAGCTACGGAGGATAAGAGCTCAGAGTTTAGAGTCTTTAAAGATGGCATACTTTACTATAAAGATAGAGTGTGCATTTTGAAAGATGAAGAACTCAGGAAGTGAATCCTTTCAGAAACTCATGAGACACCGTATTCTGTACATCCAGGGGCGAACAAGATGTACAAGGACCTAAAGGAGAGTTTTTGGTGGTCAGAAATGAAAAATGATGTCACCGAGTTCGTTGCTAGATGCCTTACGTGTCAAAAGGTTAAAGTGGAACATCAACGGTAGGTAGAAGAATTATAGAAGATCGAGCTGCCAGAATGGAAATGGGACCAGATTACGATGGATTTCGTAGTTAGATTACCGAGAACGTCAAGCAGCAATGATGTAATCTGGGTGATTGTAGACAGATTGACGAAATCAGCTTGATTTCTAGCCATAAAAGTTAGCTACTCAGTGGAATGACTAGCAGAAATGTATGTAGCTTAGATAGTAAGGCTACACAGAGTGCCAAAATCCATTATCTCAGATCGTAACGGACGCTTCACCTCCAGGTTTTGGCAAAGCGTCCAGGCTGTGTTAGGGACCAGATTGAAGTTCAGCACAACATTCCATCCTCAAACCGATGGTCAGTCTAAGAGGACCATACAGATATTAAAGGATGTGTTGAGAGCTTGTATCCTAGACTTCAAAGGAAATTGAGACCAAAAGCTACCCTTGATTGAGTTCTCGTACAATAACAGCTGTCATTCCTCGATCGGGATGGCACCGTATGAGGCGCTATACGGGAGAAAGTGCAGATCTCAGGTTCATTAGCACGAGATCAGAGAGAAACAGCTTACCAGTACGGACTTCATTAGAAATACCACGGCAGACGTGAAGCTTATACGAGAGAGGCTAGACATAGTGCACAGTCGCCAAAATAGTTACGCAGATAAGCATCGCAGACCCCTCGAGTTTGGAGAAGAAGACTTAGTCTTTCTCAAAGTGGCACCCATGAAAGGGGTGATACGCTTTAGAAAGAAGATCGAGCTGCCAGAAATGAAAAATGATGTCACCGAGTTCGTTGCTAGATGCCTTACGTGTCAAAAGGTTAAAGTGGAACATCAACGGTAGGTAGAAGAATTATAGAAGATCGAGCTGCCAGAATGGAAATGGGACCAGATTACGATGGATTTCGTAGTTAGATTGCCGAGAACGTCAAGCAGCAATGATGTAATCTGGGTGATTGTAGACAGATTGACGAAATCAGCTTGATTTCTAGCCATAAAAGTTAGCTACTCAGTGGAATGACTAGCAGAAATGTATGTAGCTTAGATAGTAAGGCTACACAGAGTGCCAAAATCCATTATCTCAGATCGTAACGGACGCTTCACCTCCAGGTTTTGGCAAAGCGTCCAGGCTGTGTTAGGGACCAGATTGAAGTTCAGCACAACATTCCATCCTCAAACCGATGGTCAGTCTAAGAGGACCATACAGATATTAAAGGATGTGTTGAGAGCTTGTATCCTAGACTTCAAAGGAAATTGAGACCAAAAGCTACCCTTGATTGAGTTCTCGTACAATAACAGCTGTCATTCCTCGATCGGGATGGCACCGTATGAGGCGCTATACGGGAGAAAGTGCAGATCTCAGGTTCATTAGCACGAGATCAGAGAGAAACAGCTTACCAGTACGGACTTCATTAGAAATACCACGGCAGACGTGAAGCTTATACGAGAGAGGCTAGACATAGTGCACAGTCGCCAAAATAGTTACGCAGATAAGCATCGCAGACCCCTCGAGTTTGGAGAAGAAGACTTAGTCTTTCTCAAAGTGGCACCCATGAAAGGGGTGATACGCTTTAGAAAGAAGGGAAATCTCAGTGCTAGGTATATAGGACCCTTCAAGATAATCGAGAGAGTCGGGAAAGTAGCTTACAAATTAGCGCTTCCTCCCGAGTTAGTTTCAGTGCACAATGTCTTCCATGTCTCGATGTTGAAGAGGTACGTGCCAGATAGCTCCAACGTTTTGAGCCAAGAACTCATAGAAGTCCACGCCGATCTGATGTATGAGGAGAAACCTGTGCAAATTTTAATCAGAGAAGAGAAGGTGTTTAGAAATGAAGTTATACCTCTAGTAAAAGTGTTGTAGTGGAACTATAGTGTAGAGGAAGCCATATGGGAACGGGAAGAAGATATGAAAAGAGACTTCTCAAAATTATTCCAATTTTCGAGGATGAAAATTTTGTAAGGGGAGTAGATTGTAATGACCCCCATATTTACGGAACCCACTTACCGCGTAATAAGTAATTAAAGAATGAATTTGGAATAATTTGATACCTTTTAGTGCACATTTGAAGAACACGGTCAGGTACACAGCTGTGTAATTGACCGTGTACCATTCGGACTGTATACGTGTGAGAGACCGTGTAAGTGTAAGTGGTCGTGTAAGTGTAACACAGTCAGGTACATGGTCGTGTAAGTAGCCATGTACCGCTCAGATGGTAGAACGTGTGAGAGGTCGTGTCCTAGGGACTGGGCGTGTTGAGCTGTCTCAACTGGTACACGCCCGTGTCTGGAGTACACACGCCCGTGTTTCATGATATACGCCCGTGTAGGAGTCCGTGTTGAAGGTCGTGTATTGAGCAGAGAGCTACTGTAATGATTCTCATGATTCATGAAATCTAATTACTATGTAATGAGTAATTAAGTTAATAAATACAGTATATTTTCCAGTTGAATGAATTAAACGGGTACAGTAACATTTAATTACCATTCATGCAGTGAAAGGGATAACCGATAGTGAAATCGATTCATCTTAGTATATGTGTATGTGCGTATAAGACACACAGTATCAAGAAACCGATCCAGACGACCATTTCTTGACACAGAACTGGTGAGTCAGCCATCAGTATGCTCGGACCGGTCATCTGAGCACAATAGTGATAATTACCCTAACAGAGTATAGTATCGAGAAAATTGGTCAAGATGACCTCTTCTCACCCAGAAGCTGACAAAATTAGAGTCAGAACGTTCAGACTAGTCAATTAAATAGAAAGCGAGGAATAGTAAATAGTGGATACGTAGTGTTAGGTTAATAGTCAAGACGGCCTTAATTTGACATAAAACTGATATATTAACAGTCAGCAGACTCAATTTAGTTAATTGAGTACAAAATGTAAAATTTGTTTGAGAGATACGCAGTATCAGGAAAGGGGTCAAGACGACCTTTTCTCAACCCAAAACTAATATATTTAAATTCAGAGCGCTCAAATTAGTCAATTGAGTGCAAAACGCGTTTTCTGAGGTGAGGTCACATAGATCCTGAAAATTGGTCCAGACGACGTTAATGGACGTAAAACTGATAAATTGGAAATCAGCACGTCCAAGTTAGTCAGAAGAGATTGTGTTTGAAATTTTGCACGAAAACACCTAGTTATGTGTGCACAAGGACAATACAGTGTAGACACAACCACAGTACAGAAAATGAAGAGTAAAATAGACACAGAATGGGCTCATAGGCATTACAACCCAATTAGGAATTATTAGTATAAGAATCGGTTCAAGAGAATTCAATTTCGACGAAAATATAGAACACTACCAAAAAAGCATCGAATACTGAAAGGAAGAAATTAGACTGCAAAGAGAAGACTTAATAGATAAATTTTTCCCCTAGAAAACCGTGCACATGCAGCACAAACAAGGCCAAATGTAGCCCTAAAAATTGGGAAAAGTTTCCCCTAAAGTAAGGAATGTGTTGGATACTTTTGATTAAAAAAATATAATAGTATTGATCACATGGCCAACCAAGCATTTAAGGCCTTTGGCCTCCTTTTTGTGTGCAGCCTTTCCTCGATTTTTGCAGGCAGAAAACAGCAGGGGATTTGTTCTTCAATTTGGCTAAAATTGACTTGATTAATTAGGCTTAAGGTTGTTTAATCTTGCTTAACTTTTTCCTATAAATATGTGTGCTTACCTTTAGGTCTTGTTTCTTTCTTTTGCTCACCTAAGAGAATACAACTTTCTCTCCCTTTTCTATCAGCCAAAGTCGACGCCCCTTGCTCCCCAAAACACCTAAAAATCCCAGCCAAAGTTCACCAAAAATTAACCCCATTCAAGCTTATTTAGGAGGCTCCCTTTTAAAGTCATTTTAAGTCATTCAAGGTTTTTTTTTTTGGTACGGTTCTAGATACAATCTTTGTGGTTTAGTTAGTTTCTTTTGGCTTGATGATAAAAATAAATTTTTGTGCTTCCTTTCTAGCGAAAGTCGACCCCATTTTCCCTTGGCCCACACGACAATTTTGGTCACCCAAGTTTTGATTCGGATTGTGCTTAGTTTATAGCACAACAGTTAAAAACCAGAACCCTTTTTGTGGTTTAGTCATTTTTAAGTTTTGATCAAGAAAATTTATATGTATTTATTTATGTAATAGATTATAATAAGTTTATTTTGAGCCATTAGCATTTTATTTTTAAGTTTATATGGTTGTATGATTATGGTTAAGTTTTTGTGATGGATGTGTGAATGGACATTTTTAGAGTTGGCTGGAAACCAACCTGCCTTCAGTTTTTAGGCCATGGTTTTGGCCATTTTTGACCATGATATGGTCTAGTTTTGGGATTTGGTAAAACACAAAGTTTTAAGGAAATTTCGGTTACGATCGTTTTTGCGTCAAATAGCTTTTAGCCAAAAAATGACTCTAAGATAGGTTTTCCGAGCAGTTTTCAAGCAGAGTTCAAAACTGAGACTGGTATCCTTTGAACTCCTGAGTAACAGGAACAATCTTGAGTTTTCCTAAAAATGACTAACTTAGAGTCTGAACCGGATCTCGGACTCAACGTGAAAGTTGTAGATCTCATCAAAACCTTTTAAGATGACCTGTAAGAGTTTTAAAAACTTGGCTGTTTCAGGCCACAAACAGAGCTGTTTTTAAACAAACGTAAAACTGGAAATTTTTCTAAAAATTGGACACAAGTTTAGCCACAGGTTTGATGAGTTTAGGACTCGTTAAAGTTTGATTCGAGCTCTAAGATAAACATGAGAGTTGTTCGTCTCGTCGAGGACTAAAAGTTTGATGTTTTCCAAATTTGCAAATTAAATTGTTTCAAATAAGTTTTAAAACAGTTTCGGTAAATTGTTCAAGAAACCACTTTTGAAAAAAATGAACACCAAAATGTGTTCTTCCCTTTTTAAAATGAAAGTATGATTTTGATAAAACGCCCTCACCTTCCAACCAGGTGATATGGAGAGGGTTTCAAAGAGCATGAATTTTCCAAAAAATTTTATAAGACTTCCAAAACAATTTTCAAAATAAATAAAACAGTAGAGGTAGCCCAGTAGGCTACCACACCAAATAAGCTAAGTAACCCGGTAGGCTACCTAGTTAACAATGCACGAGGTAACCGATCGGGTGACTAGTTGGTTAACCAGTCAATGACTGAGTTTGAATGATATAGTGAGGAATGGTGATTGGTTTGTCAAGTTGACAAATTAATCAAGTACAAGTAGAAATTAGATACCAAATTCTCAAAGTAGAGCAGTTGGATACCGATGGGTATCGGTACTATACAATAATAAAATTTATAGTCACTAACGATAGTAGTGATCTCAGAGTGACGTTAATTAATTTATTGAGTAAATAAATTAACTAACCACGATTGGAGAATCAAAACTCTCTAAAAGAGAGCAAGTTAGTACCGACGGCAATCGGTAACATACGACAAAAGCTGCTTTAGTCACTAAAGATATTAGTGACTCAGCAATAAGTATTGATGGGATACGTTATGATAACTGTAGATACTTGTAATTTGACAAGGGTGAGAGTACAAGTTTTGCCTGCAGATCAGGTAAGTGTAATTCCACCTACAGCATAAGCAAAAATGAATTTAAAAGTGTTGTTTTTACACTATGTTAAGTATGCAAATCATGCACAGTTGTTGCATAGCATATTAAAAGAGCATATAGCTTTATAATCACGTAGATTTATGAATGCATAAGTTAGACGCCATACATCCCTATCACGTGTGATTAGAAGATAGCCTAATAGAGCTTATGGCATAAAGATATCAGAAACGATTCAACAATTGGGTAATCATTAAGTGTGTCGTACCGGCCTCTTCCGCTTGAAGAGGTTTTTCAAGTTTTAAGTATGATGAGCCTCAGTTGACAGCTCTTAAGTTTGTGATCATGGACGTTTCTAATGATCCGCGCGCACTCGGTACTGACACGAACCCTCAGCTAGACATATGAAAGATAATGAATATTGAAGTATAATATAAGCATAATCGATTCATGCATTGTTCATGATATGCCTTAGCTATAGTTCAGCACGCTTCCAGTTACAGTAGATATGCATTCAGTCACATGATATTTTCTGTTCTGCATCCAGTTATGTGATATTTCAGTTGTGTATTCAGTTCTGTATGATGCTTTGGTCTTGTATCTAATATGTGGTATGATTCAGTGTATGACATGCTTATATGTTTTAAGTATGTATTATATTTTAAACATGTTTTGCGGACAACATGTTGTACTTACTGGGCATAGAGCTCACAGTGTGTGTTCATGCTGTAGATAAGCGACCTATGGCTTAGACCACGTTGGCCGGTGACGGCAGCAAAGGTGGATGTGAGGGTGAGGTTGTGGATATCACCGCAAGTTTTGACTTCCGCACAGTGTTAAGTAAACATTTTGTTTTGAGTAGTAACCAGTTAAACAGTTTCATAAGTATATATGTAAGATTAACTTCAGTTGGTTTTAAACCTTTGTATTTGTAAAGTATATGTACGTGAATAGTATAAACATACGCTTTCAAAAAAAATATCCATAAAATTATAGTAAGTTAGTTTAAGTATCAATAGTCGATTTAAGTGACGGTGTGATAACCGAGAAATCTACGTTCTCAGAAATATTTGTACAAAATATGTAAATAAATGTACATTTATAGTGAGACATGTTACAGAATAAAGAGTAGAGGAAAATTTTGATTAATTGAGTTTTTAATCAAAATTTGATGATGAATTAATGAATATAGTTTAAAAGCTAAACATTAATTCAATTTATGATGTTTTAAAATTAATAGAAAAGTATGTGGAAAATACATACTAAGATATCAATGGCACACAAGTGAGCCACATTGATCAATGGCCAAGAAATTGCCAAACAAAGCCTATCTTTCAAAAAAAAAAATGAAAGAAAGTGAGAGAGAGGGAGTGAGGCACGTGAGTTAAGGGGGGGATTTAATCATTCCCCTTAGCTGCAAAGAGAAGCAGCGGAGAAAGAAAGAAAGAAAGAAAGAGAAAGAAAGAAAGAAAGAGGAAGAAAGAAAGAGAGAAAGGGACAGAGAAAAAGAGAGAGAAGAAAAAGGAAATCCAAACAAGTTCGGATTTTCTTGTTCAAGCAGCAGATCGATCGAGTTTTCGGTCAAGAATCAGCAGCCAGAAGTTCTCAAGTTTCAAGTAAGGTAAACCCTCGTTTTTCTCTTGCTTTTTCGGATGAAAAATCTATGGTTTTAAGTGAGATAAAGAGAATGTGAGTGAATCATGTTGAGGTTTTCGATTAAAATCGAAACATGATTCGAATCTAGATGTTTTCAAACACGAATCCATGAGTTGATGGTTTAGAAAACCAAGTTTAGTGAAAATTCTTCACAAAAATGCAGATTTTTCAAAAGTTGAGTCAAGAGGTGTAAATGAGCAAAATGTGGAATTGTTGCTTATGAAATCATGGATTTGTGATAGTAGAAATGTAGTAGATACCTTCTAACGATCTTATGGAGATTGATTTCAAGTGTAAGAAGTAAAATAAAGGCCATAAAGCCTTAGAAAATCAGAGCAGAGTAGTTCGGACCCAGAATCTTGATTCTGGTATGAACACGGGTGTGTACAAGGGCGTGTTCAGTACACGGCCCCGAACATGCCCATATGCACGACCGTGTTGCAAGAAAATTTAGACCCGAGAGGTACACAGCCAAGAACACGGCCGTATATCAGGCCATGTCAAGGGGCACACGGTCAAGGGAAGGCGTGTAGCAGACCATGTTAGACAGCAAGAAAACACGGCCAGAAATACGACTGTGTAAGTAACCGTGTAAGAGTCCAGAGGAGTATACGGCCAGTAACATAGTCGTGTATCCACCCGTATAAGTATACACGGCCATGTTCCACAAAGAACACGGCCAGGCATGTAAGTCCAGAGAGGTACACGGCAAGAGACACGGCTGTGTAGGAGGGCGTGTTCGAAGCTAAAGAGTAAAAAAAAAAAAAAAGGTCTGGAAATAGAAATTACATGTTTTTCTATATTTCCAGTATAAGATGAATAATGGAAATAATCAGTGATTATTCCTTTTATAGAAGTTCAAGCCAGAGACCTCGATACAGTAGTCCCAGAGCAGCAGAGGCTCACGCTAGCGGATTTTCTGTAAGTTCAAGCATTGTCCTGACTGCAACGTGGACAAGCTTGTTATTTTATGATGTTATGTAGGTTGTATGACGTGTATGTTAGACATTGATTGTCTGCATTACGATATCTATGTCAATTCATGTCAGTTCATGTCATGCATATAGAGTTGCATGTTTCAGTACACATGTCAGACAGGTACCAGAACATGAACGCAGGTAGGTGCACAAGGCACCCTAGTATGTTAATAAAACTCACACCCCAGTAAATCATATAACAGGTTCCGACTGTGGGGGCAATCAGTATGCTACCCAGTTGGAACACCAGTAAGATGGTAATTAAACCAGTTATTGGCGTATCGGCCTCTTGACCCACAGGGAGGTTTTTATATTTAGCATCAGTTAAGACTGAGGAGGTCAGCACTAAAGTACCGCTCCCAGTTGCGCTAACATGTCGGTACGACCAATCAGGGGCCCAAAACCAGAACTTAATAATAGATAATGTCTTAAGACTAATCCTTCAGCCACGAGCACATTTTATAGAGTCCAGTTTCACGCATGAGCATAAAGTACAGCATGTCATGTTTCATGTTTTTATGTTTGAACTTACTGAGCTCATAGCTCATCAGTTTGTTCACATATTGCAGGTAAGAGATCTGTTCACCAGTAGTATACGGTGGACGACGAATAGGATAGAAGCATGCCAGGGAGGATTGGGCGAGGGATTTGGTCACCCTTAAGTCTTCCGCTGTACAGATTTTGAAATTTTAAACCATGTAGTTACAAGAACAAGTTTTCAAGTTAAGATTATGTGATAGGGGAATCATGATTCAGGTGTATGTTATTTTGTTAACATGATTTCCTTATCACATTCTCGAACAGTTTATGATGTTAAAGAAAAAAAAAAACTTAATTTCCTTATCAAAACATGACATCGAAACATAACATAATATGTTAGCCTCTTCATGCTCATTTATCTCTTCGCTTATCATTCTCATCATTCTATCGATCATCTCTTATCATTCTAATCTAATCTCTTCATTTCTTTTCTTTTCATTCCTATCATTTCTTAACTTTCAGTTCCACACCTTCTTATCTTTTCTATCGTTTTATCATCTCTTAACCTTTTGTATCTTAAAAGCTAGTAACATATACACTAGCATAACATCACGTAAAAAAAACATGTCATTCACATCATACACATAATATCAAATACATCACATCACATATATTAATTCTATTATGTTCTTTTGAATATCGTTTTATTATTTATTTATTTTTCATCGATTTCATTATGTCATTCTTTCATGTCGTTCGTTTCTTTTCATGTCGTTCGTTTCTTTTCTTATTGTTCTTTACTTTTCTTTTATTTTCGTATCATTTCTTTTCTTTTCTTTTCACTTCCTTTTGGTGGGCCCGTTGCTGGTCGCACCTTAAAGATTACCACTTCCTTCTCTGAGGGGGTGATCTTTAACTACCGCACCTTCGGGGTAGTGTCCAACCTATAAACTACAGCACCTTCGGGGTAGCACCCCATTTGCGTGGAGGATATAGACATTAACCTCACCTACGAGAGGCCAGTACGCCAACAACTTAAGTTTTCAGTCTTATTATCTTGTATGCTTTTATTTTTCTTATATCGATTTTTTGTTGTACATCTTTTTCATGACATTCATAATCTTTCCTTTCTCATTTTTCATAGAACATTTCATGGGACATTTGTTCTTTCGTTGTTCTATCTTTCTTTCGTAATTCTTTCTCATTGACATCTCATTCTTTCATTCTCATTTCATAAGACATATATCATTGCTTCATGTTGTTATTTTTCTTTTCTTAATTCTTTACTTTATGTGTGTGAATTATGTCAGTCACACTTTAGCATATATAGCACCTATTACTTATATATCATCACATCACATCATAACAAACAAAAATTCATTTAGTTATGTGCAGACAGTTATTCTCTGTTTATCATTTGCATCATTCTATCTATCGTATCTTATCATCATACTCCTATCGATCATAGCCTATCGTTCTATTATATCAATCACATCTTATCGTTATGTTCTAATCCTTTCATCATACCTTTCATCATAACCTATCATTGCTTCTCTTTCTTGTCTAACTCTTTGCTTTCATATCATTTTTCATAAAACACCTATCATTTCGTTCTCATAAAACATACCCTTTCTTAATTCCTTTCATTACCGATCATCATTGCTCTATCAATCATAACTTAACTTCCATAAAATTTTTCATAAAACATCTATTCTTTTCTTTCATATCTCGTCTCTTTCTTATGTATTCTATAATAACATTCTCATTCTTACTTTTTCTATTCTTCTATCTCTCTTTCTCACATCTTTACTCTTATGAAGCTTTTATAATAAGTTTTCTTCGTAACTCAATATATACATATATATATTTCTTAAATTATTTATTAAAACATATCTTTTAACATCATCATAGTATTGCTATAGCATTACTATAGCATCATCATAAATCACATCATGACATTTATATACAAAACATATAAATACAATAAGCTTATTCATAGTTGCAGACGGGTAAATGTCTGTACTTACTCATAGCGTACTTATCCTCTCCTTGGAATTCATCGGCGTCCTTTATCGCGTTTGAATCGGGTTCCTATAGACAAATTTTATCCGTTAATCACATTTTCATTTATAACTTTTATTTTATTAAAAAGCTTGATTCTGTTCTTATAACCCTTAATTATAGCCTTAGGACAGCTTTTTAAACCTCAATGGCTATTTTCGATTTTTTCTCTAACTTTTTGAAAAATTACGATTTTACCTCTAACTTTTAATAAAATTACAATTTTACCCTTGACATGGTTTTTCATAACTTAAACCTCAATTTTGGCTTTTACAAACTTCATTACCCTATTCCGGGGTCATTGGGGCTCTTTTCCCATAATTTGAGAATCTTTGGGCAAAATGACCATTTTGCCCATGATGGATCGTTTAACCATAACATTGTCATTTTCATACTTAGGCTGGATTTTCTAAACTCAAAATCATCTAATTAACTTTTTAAATCTTATCAGACCTTTTCTGGATCAATTCTTATCATTTTGTCAATTTTTCACATTCCCGGCCCTCGGGAAGTATTATTCCGACCTAAGAGTCGGTTTACTAATCGTAACTTGCCCATTCCTTTTTCCATGTCCTAATTCCTCAAGGGGGCTCGGGTTCCCTTCCCGATCATATTTTTACCCCTCGTTTCCCAAAATACCCTTATGTGGTTACCGAAATTTCGACAGCATTTCCGCTTAATTTTTGAGGTTCCAGCGTTTAGGAAACGCCTGAAAACCATCTATCATGATCCAATTCTATCATGTACTATACCAGATGCTTAGATTTTACGTAAAACTCATACTGTTTACGTAAAATCGTTATATTATCACATATTTTTCTTTTCCTCTATTACAACCATTTTTTTCTTTTTACATACATTTTTTTCCATAATTTTCATACTAATAATCATAAAATCATACAATAGTCCCAAACAATTAAATTACGGAGCGTAAAGAGGTCGGGATTTATATCGAATTGCAGTCCGGTCTCGACGGCATAAACCCTAATTCTTCGTTCTTCATATCTGAGGTCTCGTCTTGCAAATCCGACTCTGCGGATGCGTCCAGAACGTTGAAAATAGGCCAACAGGCCAAACTTCCAAAATTGGTCAACGGTCGCCATTGACCGGCGTTGACCGTAGTTGACCGTCTGTTGACCGGCATTGACTGGTGACGACGGTGAAAGGTGGGTAGTCCATCTTGAAGATCTCGATGAGAGGAATCCATTGGTGGTCTCAATTTCATGTTTGGAGGCCCCTGTCGCCGGAAAATCCCCCTCGAAAGATCGGCAACGGCGGCGGCTTTGGAACTCCGCCGTGCCGGGGTTGTGGCATGCAATTGACTTAGGGCTTTTGCTCCCCTCTTCACGGCGAGCATTTCTGTACTGGTGGCACGGGTCGACATCGCTGGAAACGGGAAGTTCCACGACGGCGACACGGCGACTCCACAGTGAGGCTCGACGACGCGATTTTGTTGAAGTTAACGTGAAACAAGACATGGGTTTTCTTCCTCTCCTCACCACGATTCCATTGGGACCAGAATCATGGCAAATGGTGGCCGGACGGCGGAGATACGGCGTTCAAAAACTCTCGGCTTCGACGACATTCAGACGGCGCGTGCGGTGTGTTCCGGCAGCCATTCTGTCGCGTCGACCCACCGTCGGACTCAGCTCGGTGAGAGCTTTCCGATGACACCAGCGGTGTCGAAAACGGACACCGTTTCTGATAGTTGGTTATTGTTCATTTTCGTGTAAGGGGAGGAAAGAGAAAATGAGAGAAAGTTATAGGCTTGTTTTTGAAATTTTTGATTTTTTCGCCCTTTATATACTTTTTCGCCCAAAATTTCAATATGGGCTATCCTGACTAATTTGAGCATCCTGAATCCAAATATATCAATTTTATTTTCATCTGAAGTCATTTCGACTAGTTTCTGATATTGCGAATTCACGGTTAAAAATTACCTTTATACTCAATTATGTAATTTGAGCATGCTGATAGGCTATCCTGACTAATTTGGGTGTGCTGAGCCCAAATTTATCACTTTTAACTTCATTGAAGGTCATCTAGACCAGTTTTCTGATACTGCCTATTTCTCGGTCAAAATTCACATTTTGTGCTCAATTGACTAAATTGAGCATACTGATTCCAAATATATCAGTTTTATGTCAAAATAATATCATCTTGACCTACTTCTTGATACTGTGAGTGGTACACACGTGTACACACATAATATCACTATCAATTATTTTTCATCCTTTAACATTGTTAGAACATTTTATTTAGTTCTAAACAATATTAAATCACTTAATTTCACATTTTAACACTTAAATTCATTGTGTATTTATTCTTCGAGAAATATGAATTTTCCCGGTTATCACTGGTTAGACCGAGCATTTAACTCATATTAAGACTATTATGTTGTCTAAAATCATGGTAGGGATAGTTTGTCTTGACTGTCCAAAGTATAGACTCCCGAGTAGACCCATAGATATGTTGCTTAGTGGTGACAAATTGGACTGAGGCTAAAGCGTGATTGATCTGTGTAGTCTGCTATGAGTGGATCCATCTGCTTTTTACGTTCATTATGCAATAACCTTAATTCTGAGTAAATGAACTACTTCATATATATGACTTGTGCACTTTGATGTTCCAATGGCTAAAGCGTCTTAGACGTAGTAAGCTTATAGACCGGTTCGTTGGGTGCATGACTTGTATACGATGAAGGGTTTATTTACAGATATTGGAATCATAGCTCTAATGAGGAGTTAAGGGTATTCTCTTAAAAGCATTATACTTAATGTGAAAATGGATAAGGCCTTGGGTCGTTTGCTAGGCGGATGATTTCTTATTTACATACGGTGAATAATTATTTTCTTATTCAGTAGTATAATGGAACTTCAAGATAGCTTGATCAGTAGGTTGAACGAACTTTGACCTAAGGCTGATCATGGATATCATATGAGAGTTTTGCATACATGAAAAGGTCATTAGACATTAGCTTATCATAGGCTTTCATAATACGGTATATAATTGGGAGTTCAGTTTCGGGTTTGTAGTGGTATGACTCTGAAATTAGTGATCATATGATTGAGTTATTCGGTACAGAATGATGATCACATGGATTCATAAGAGCCTGATTATATATGTCCAAATGGTCCCTCTACTAGCTCTACATAATTCCTTAACGGATGACAAATTAATCGTGGTATATTATTAGCTTATAGTATGGCATGGATAGAGGAAAGATGACAAGATTTTTCTCCTAATTGAATTTGAATTTTGTTTTGGATAAGAGATTACATAATTATTCGAATTCCAAATAAAATTACCATAATTTTATTTGAATTTGAATTGGAGTTATATAAAATTATCCATGATGGCAAAATTTAAAATATAAGTTTTTTGTGGAGTTTGAAATTTGAAATTGAAATTTGAAATATAAATTTTAAATTTGAAATTTTAATTTAAAATTTAAATTTGAAATTTTAATTTGATATTTGAATTTGAAATTTAAATTTTAAATTTGAAATTTTAATTTAAAATTTAAATTTGATATTTGAATTTGTATTTAAAATTTGAAATTTAATTTGAAATTTAAATTTGAAATTTGTATTTAAAATTTGAAGTTTTGAAATTTGAACTTTGAAATTTGAATACAAATTTTGAATCACAAATCAAGTGGTAACCGAATTTTGTTGTGGATAATTTCACATGGTAAATTCAGTTTTCTCGTGGATAAGGGTGAGGAAGATCTTGTTTGAATCTTACTTGAATTTTGAATTCTGATCCCTATCAATGTGGCCGAATTTATTAAGGGGAATCCCACCCTTGATGGAATCGGTTTTTATGTGGATAAAGATGAGAGAAAAATTCAAGTTTCAATCTTATTTGAATTTTGAATCTCTTTCTCACATGGACTGGTGGAATTTCTCTATGGATAATGCCTAAGGGAGAATCAGTTTTTTGTGGATAAGGGTGAGATGAAATTCAAGTTAAAATCCTATTTGAATTTTTAGCACAAAATCTTCTATGGGTGGCCGAATTTTCCCATGATTTTGGCCTATAGAGAATTTGGATTTTGTGTGGAAAAGAGAGAGAAAATCTTCTCTTGGTCCAATTCAAATTCAATAGATCATCTTATACAAAACTATAAATAGGGGTTCTACCACTCCAATTCTCTCAGACCGCAGACTCTCAGGTGAGTAGGCTTGTTGTTGCATTAAGCACCGTGATAATAAGTTCTTAAGAGATCTGGGTGGTTGGACAAAGACTAGCAGTGCTAGTATACCAATTGATGATCCGAGTGCCGACACACTCTGCTATCAGGGAATTGGAGAATAATAGAGAATGCTAGTTTGTTGAAGCTCTCCAGTCGTTCTCCTCTTGCATTGTTGGCGTCCTCTGAAGGTATAAATTTATTGTTGTTAGTTTATTGTATATAACATCATGAAATATTTAACGATCTTTAACAAATTTTTGTAATTCCACTATGTTATTTTTGTCGATTTATCCTACAAACATACCATTCATTTTATTCATTCCAGTGGACAATCAAATCAAGGTCTTATGTTTAGCAAAAAAAAAAAAAAAAAAGTCATAATGTAGTAAATACAGCGGGTGTATCTCTATTTAGTTATGTATTGTCTAATGATTGCCAAAGTTGAAAAATTTTAGGAGGCGTTTATTTTTTTATTACTGGTATATTTAGATGGAAGGTTTATTTCTAGAAAATAGAAAATTTTTAGATTTGGAAAATAAAAAGTTGTTTGAATTTTTTTAAAAGTGAAAAGTTATTTGGATCTTTAAAAACTTTTCTTTTTCTAGAGAGCTTTTTTTTTTTAATTTTCCAAATATAAAAAATTTTGGATGTTCAGATTTGGAAATTTAAGAAGATCCATTTTCTTAAAATAAAAAATTTTCCATTACTCCAAAATGGAACTCCAAAACAAACATAGCATGCGTTTGCATTACGTTTAAAGGCAATGCTATTTTTATTTAAACGTAAAAGTTTTACGTTCAAATACAATATTTTTTTACAATACTTCAAATATATTTATTATTCCATAATATTTTAAAAATAAAGTTTTTAAAATTTATTCACTTGATATTCTCTTTCTATTTCACTTTTTCTATCTACTTTTACTAATCACATCAACTTTTTAGTTCTAAAATATAATTTAAATACTTTTTATTTAAACACATACTACAGTCAAATGCAAAACAAATACTTTTAATCAAAATACAAAATGTATTCAATGTATTGCGTTCAAATACAATACGAATATAATACATTTATCAAACGCTGCATAAGCCATTATAAATGTTAAACACCATAATTAATATAAACTCTCGGTTAATTTATCCGCTTGAAATGGAATCTTGTTAGGATGTGACAGTGAGCCTTGTGACAGTGAGCCACTCTTTCAACAATGTCTCTTTAATCTCCAAAAGGATTACCATTTAAGGGGAGATGAATTACTTTCTTTTTTTTTTAAATCTTAAATCTTAGTAAAAATAAATTGTTATAATTAAAAGATGTAAAAACTTAAAAAGTGTTTATTTTATTTTATTACTCTTAAAATTTTATAAAATTTAGAAAAAAATTATTTTATTTTGATTTGAAATAATAAAATTATGAATTTTATGCTTGAATTTTTAGAAAAAAAATTAGAAATATGAATAATAAAATTAAATTTATGTTTAAAGAAAAAGATAAAAAAAAATTATTGAAATTGTTTGTTTAAAGCAAATGTGCCAAAATACTCGCGCGATATGTGATGAATCATCCACTATATTGTCTTTTCAAGTCACAAGCTAATTAACAACGAGAGTCCTTCAGATAATGAATCCTATCCAAACGTTTACTGAGATAAAGATTTTTGGTTTTATGAAAGGGTACTGATATTATATTAGTGGAACAATTATTGATAGCTCTATATCCCAAATACACTGTATTTTCTAATTATTGTGGGATTCGAGTGGTTATCATTTTCTAATTATTAAAAATATCAAGTGGGACACACTATTTTATTTGTAAAATTAGGACACACCGCTATATTATAATTTTTAAGGAGTGCAGTTGCAATATTTCTTATATAACCTTTGAAAAAATAGTATTGAAAATCAGAATTTTAAGTGAAGACCGTTTAAGAGCCACTTGTAAGTGCTAACAATCTTATTTTACAAGCATAGGATGGTAATAGCACGAGATTATAATGAAACTATCAAGAAATTATAAACATTGTTTATGCTTATGCGATAAATACTGGTGTGATGATGTATCATTCTATAAGTTTTTTTTTTTTTTGGTAGGTGCAATATACCATTACGTTATAGTAATATAGAGTCCATTTATCGTCACCAAATTAAAAGAAAAAAAATAACTCATTAATTTTTGTATTTTTTATACAATAATGCGTCATCAAGAATTATGTATAAGACCCTTTTAATACTGTACTACTATTCACCATTTAATTGTGAAAAAAAAAACCCCAAAAACAAAAAAACAAAAGCATATTTGAACATGTTCTTCCCAGTCATGGTTACGCTCCAATTGGGAGCAATATTTCCCAATAACATTTAATCATTTAATTTAAAACTCCCAACTTTACATTTTATTTTCTCATTTTTCATTTTCAAAAAAACTAAAATTTTAAAAGTTAATAACTTTCTCATTTTATATCAAAATAAGATAATTTTATATCAACATATTCAAAATAATGAGATAAACAAAATTAGATCTATTTTATATATTTTTCCAAACACATTTGAAAATATTATATTATTTTCTATATGTTAGAATTTCTTTAAAAGTGGTCCTTAAAAACATATTTTTAATTTAGTAGGCGTTTGGGATATAAATTTTTTTGGCATTGCATTTAAATGCAATGCAATTTTCCCCCAAATACAAAAACATTTCATTCAAATATCAATCACATCACATTTTAAATCTAATACAATCACTATTTATTATTTCACTTTTTCTATTACTTTTATTAATTATATCATATATTCTCTCTCCCTCTTTTTTTCTCTCTACTTTTACCCATTACATCACATATTTATTATTAAAATACAATTTAAATACTTTTCCCCCAAACACACATTGCATTCAAATGCAATGCTAATGCTTTTCCTCCAAATACAAATTGCATTCAATACATTGCATTTAAACGCAATGCAAATGCAATGCGTTCACCAAACGAACCCTTAATCTCAAAAATTTTGTCTCCTTAACTCCTTTAAATAAGCCTTACTTCTTAATTATAATAACATACATCAAATCAATGTTATGGACCATTTAAATAGGGATAAAGCTATAATAACGAGTGGGGATGGATGATCCCCCCACTAATTTTTTAAAAAGTGTAATTTGAGACTTTATAAATTTATGATTTCTTATTTTTTAACTTACTAAAATTAAATATTTTTATAAATGTCTCATTGAACTTTATCTCTTTTATTTGAATTCTAATTTTTATGTATACAATATACTTTCTCTTTTTACTCATGAGTTATTGTAGTATTTCTTTTAATTTCTTAGTAATACAAATTTGCAAAAACTATTTATTCCTAATAGCAGTGTATGTGTAAAAATGTTAGATTTCATCAAAATCACATTAAAAATAAAATATGAAGCAGATTATTTTTATAATAGACGTAACGACTTAATAAAGAACCTTACTAATATAATATTTTTCTATATCCAATCATAGAATTCTCAAAATATATATGGTACTAAATACAATTTTTTTTATTTTCCATGGTATTTCTTTTAATAACAAAAATTTGTATACGAACCACTAAAGTTGAAGGTTGGCTTTGTCGTTGTATTTAAATACGACATCGCTAATGTATAGATTTCTCTATTTAACAAAGAGGCCAATGATATTTGGTTGGATAAAAAAAGCTTTGTTAAAAGTTCATCTTACTTGGTAGGGTCACATTTTGGCCTGTAATCTTTATTATTCACATGTCATTTCGAGTCCGTCATATCCGCCAAAAAAAAAAAAAGATTAAGAGACAATCTTGATCAAACAATATAAGTAACATATTAATTACTAACAACTGCAACTTCCCGAAGTTAATAATGACTATAAACTTAAGACTTGCTTTACACAATATTATGAGAATATTCCATTAGGACTATTATTGTGAAAATTAAAGAGAGTCTCATACGGAGTTAAGCTTTCTTGATCTCCTAGGATACAAGTCTATAATTTATCTGTTGATGAGAACAAGGCTAGTGCTAACAAGTAGAACTGAGACCTGTTTCAAGTTTCAGTAGGGTCAGTTATGAGAGCTTGAGTTAAATAGTTTAAGAAAACACTTAATAGATTAATTCGGAAGATTTAACATGCTAAAAAAAATACTTGTTTACTACTGATGATGAGCCAAGATTGGTCCAAGTTATCAAAGCAACTATGAAAGATGATCAACAACAAGCACATATATGTATGAAATGCATGGCCACCTTTATTTACACGTGTACAGTGCTAGTGAATAACGTCAAATCAAATTTAGGTGTTTAAACTTTAGATTAGGTAGATTTTGTTTCATTTATTTGAAATTCAAATAAGTTTCCTAAATGATTTGCATGTAATTCTTTAAGAAAAGGTTTTGAATTTTAAATAGCTTGTCTTTAGGGTTGATTGGCATGGGCTATTTTCAAGGGGGATTTGAATTTTTAAATAAGTCATTTTCTTTAGGGGTGGATAAACCTAAATAATAGGAGGGGATTTTTACATTTTAAATTTTAAATATTAAATTTAAGTTTTTCAAACTTTAGATTTTTTGGTAGATTTAGGAATTTTAAATTTTGAATTTTCAAAATATTTTATTGTAATTTGCAACCTATTTATAGCCATGTTTCATATAAATAAAAGAGATAGATGTTTATTTAGAAAAGGAGTGATTCTTTTTGGTTCTTCAAGAACGTTTTAAACTTATCAAAATTTCTTGTGGTGTTCATTATTGACATATCAATCAATTTTTCCATCATTGATTGTGACGTCTTCACTATATTAAGGTTCTTACCTTTTTATAAGTAATAGGTTGCAGTCATTCCATTCAAACATGATTGTAGAATGATCTTAAAGACTTTCTTAAATTATGAGTTTCGTTAGTTCTTGACGGGGTTCGTATCATTTCGTATCACAGCTTAGTTCTAGTATCAGGTTTGCCTATCTTTAAATTCTCTGCATTTTAAATAGGGTATTTTTTTTCTATTCTAAGTTTCATAATTTCGATCTAAAATATAAATCTTGGCCGAATTCTTTCATTCTTTTTAGGGTCAAATTTTTCGTTGTTTTGTTTGGTTTTTGTCTTTGTCTTTTTGTTCTTTATTAAGTCTAGATCTAGATATTCAAAAAAAAATATCCCAAAAAAAAAAAAAAAGTTCCAGGTTATCAAAAAGATCAGGGTTATCAAAAAAATCCGAATTATAAAAAAAAAAAAAGAGTTCCGGGTTATCAAAAAAAAAAAAAAGAAAGAAAGAAAATCTGAATTTAAAAAAAAAAAAAGAGGAAAAGATCATATTCAATAAAGGTAAATTGTTAATTAAAGAAAATCAAGATTCTACAAAATTATGATTGCAATTTTTTTTTTGGCATATTTTGTATTTCTAGAACCTAAAGCTGTGAGCCATTGTTCAGTCTTTTGATCTTTTAAAACCTTGATAAGTTCTTCTGAGAATTGTTATGGAAATTTTGATTTGTTTTATTAGTTTGATAAGAATTGAAAGAGAACTACTATGGGGGGAAAAAGGCAAGAGTGGCGAGATTAATAGATGGTAAAAGCCAAATTATTTTGTGTGAAACACGAGAGTTAAGTGAATCATAATTCTGATTGAAATAATTGAGGCAGTGTTGTGAGGTCTTTTCTATTTTTTTTCTCTTCTTTTTCTAACTTTTTATTTGTAGAAATTATGTTGGATGATGTCCCATAAATGGCCGGTCCAAAGTTGTATATGGAGGATTTGGTGGGAGAACTTAAAGGAATAATGATGGTAGAATTGGAATAGGTCAATTGGATAGGGTAGAGAATGTACGTGTGGAGCAACCATAAAACACTCCTAATGTGTGTTGGAGAAAGGCAGTTCAACCTAGAGAAGTTAGAGATAAAGATGACTAGTATTATAGGAATGGTTTTGACATGAAAGATGATTGGGATTCGATTGTTAGCAATAGAAGATTTGGTGGGCAGTTTAGATAAGCTAGGAATTAGGAAGATAATAACTTGGGTAGTATTAAGATGAAGATTCCATCGTTTCAAGGCAAACTGATCCTGACACTTACCTTGAATGGGAGAAAAAGATGGAGTTGATGTTTGACTGTCACAACTATTCTAAGTTAAAGAAGGCAAAACTAGCCTTAATTGAATTTACTGATTATGCTGTCGTTTGGTGGAATTGGTTAGTTTCAAACAGAATGCAAAATGGAGAACATCTCATAAAGACGTGGGATGGGATGAAAATGGTGATAAGAAAGTGATTTGTTCCTAGTCACTATTATCGAGAATTGTATAAAAAGCTACAAAGTATTACACAAGAAAGCCGGAATGTAGAGGATTACTATAAAGAGATGGAGAATGCCATGATTTGAGCTAACATAGAGGAAGACCGAGAAGCTAAAATGGCTAGGTTTCTGCTTGGTTTAAACCATGAGATTGCCCGTTCCGTAGAATTATACCATTATGTGTAGTTGGAAGATATGGTGCACGTGGTAATAAAATCGAGTAGCAACTCAAAAAATGGGGAACCACACAGCCAAGCTACAACCCGAGGTCGTTATCTCGGAAACTGAGTTATGCAAAGAAGGAAGAAAAGCCACCAGCCTCTAAGCCTAAAATCCAGCAAAAGCAAGAAACGAGCAGCCATGGAAATCAAGGTAAATCCGATTCTTCCACCACTAGGAATCGTGACATTGAATGTTTTATATGTCAAGGTAAAGGTCACATAGTAAGCCAATGTTTGAATAAGAAAGTCATGGTGATAAGGGAAAACGGTGAAATCAAAATTGATGGAGAATCAGACAATGACTCATGTCACCACTAGAGGACATTAATGACGAGGAGTATGTGGTTAATGGCGAGTTGCTAGTAGTAAGAAAGGCTCTAAGTGTGCAAGTGAAGGACGAAGACGAGTATAGCAAGAAAACATCTTTCATATGAGGTGCCATGTTCAAAACAAGTTATGTAGTATGATTATTAATGGAGGGAGTTGTACTAATGTTACTAGCACCACTTTAGCGGAGAAATTAGGGCCACAACAATCAAGCATCCATGACCATACAAATTGTAGTGGTTAAATGAAAGTGGTGAGATGAGGGTGAACAAGCTAGTGCTAGTGTCTTTTTGAATAAAAAAGTATGCAGATGAGGTGTTGTGTGATATAGTACCAATGCAAGTAGGACACTTATTGTTAAGCCGACCATGGTAGTCTAATCGACGTGCCAAAAATGAAGGATTCATCAATAAGTACATGTTCGTGCTCAACAAACAACCAATCACTCTTGTATTGTTAACTTCAAGACAAGTCTATGAAGATCAAGTGAGATTACAAAAAGAGAGTAAACAAAAGAAAAATAGTAAAAAAAAAGATAGAGAAGTCGAAAAAAGTGAGCAAAAAAAGAGAAAGTGTTATGGCTGTTGAGAGAAAATCAAAGAGAAAACAAAAGAATTTCTATGCAAAATGAGTGAAATCAAAAGAGCAATGTTTTCAAATCAATTAATGATTGCGCTTTTGTATAAAAAGGTGTTTTTAAATACTAACCAACTTAACGTATCTTTGCGTAGTTCTGTTGTTTCTCTTTTGTAGGGATACGAGGATGTCCTTCCCGAGGACACGCTACATAGATTACCATCTATCCAAAGGATGGAATATCAAATTGATTTCATGCCCGGAGCATCCAATCCAAATCAACAAGTCTATAGGAGTAATCCCAAGGAGACTAAGGAGCTTCAAAGTTAAGCTAATAAAAGGCATCGCAAATTATTTTTTGATCCTGGAGATTGGGTTTAGCTACACTTAAGAAGCAAATGAATTCCAACACAAAGACATTCCAAGCGACTTCTTAGAAGGGACGTTCCTTTTAAAGTTCTCGAACGAAACGACGACAATATATACAAAACCTTCCTAGGTGTTGATTTGAGGACAAATCATTTTTAAGAGGAGGGGAATGATAAGAACATGGCTAAAGCTATCAATTAGAACCAAGACCCCTTTCAAGTTCTAGTAAGGCCAATTACGAGAGCTCAAGTTAAATGATTTAAGGAAGCACTTAACGAATTAATCTGAGAGATTCAACATGCTAAAAAAAATACATGTTCACTACTGATGATGAGTCAAGATTGGTCTAAGTTATCAAAGTATCTAAGAAAGAGGATCAATAGCAAGCACACTTATGCATGGAATGTATGGCCACTTTTATTTACACGTGAATAGTATCAAATAAATTTAAGCATTCAAACTTTAGATTAGGTAGATTTTGTTTCTTTTATTTGAAATTCAAATAAGTCTCTTAGTTGATTTGCATGTAGATCATCAAGGGAGGGTTTTGAATTTTAAATAGCTTGTCTTTAGGGTTGATTGGCGTGGGCTATTTTCAAGGCGGTTTAAATTTTAAATAAGTCCTATTTTTTAGGGGTTGATAAACGTGAATAGTAAGAGGGGGTTTTAAAGTTTAAATTTTAAAAATTAGATATAGTTTTTTCAAACTTTAGATTTTCAGAGAGATTTAGGAATTTTAAATTTTGAATTTTCAAAATATTTTATTCATTGAATTTTTTATTGTAATTTACAGCCTATTTATAGCTATGTTTCATATGAATAAAAGAGACAGATGTTTATTCAAAAAAGTGAGGGTGATTTTCTTTAGTTCTTCAAGAACTTTTTGAATTTATCAAGATTTATTGTGGCATTTATCCTTGACTTACCAATCGGTTTTTCCATCACTGATTGTCGTATCTTCACTATACTAAGGTTCTTATCTCTTTATAGGCAACGGGTTGCGGTTATTCTATTCGAACGTGATTATAGAACGATCTTGGGGATTTTTTGAATTACAAATTTCATTAGTTCTTGGCTTGGATTGTATCATCTATAATCTATAATCTTTCTATAATCTATATCTCTTGTATATATTGGAGAATCTATGTGACTATAATGTACTTTTGTATTGATTGTAAATCATGTAATTAGTTTCATTGTTTAGGTTATATGATTTTGTTGAATTGTAAGGTTAGGAAACAATTTTATTTGATTTGTAAGATTTGGAAAGTTGATTTGTAATTATAGTAGCTAGATTGTGAAAGTCGATTCCTTGTAACGTGTATGTATTCAAGATCATATCAATAATAAGTTTATGCCCAATTTCTATATGGTATCAAAGACTTTTGCTCATGAGATCCCTCTCTCTCCCTCTCTTACTGTGTCTTACTTTTCACCCACTATCCGTCAAACACACGACTTTAACTAGTCGATTGAACAATTGCAAAAAACAGTCATGGCTCCAAAATCCTATTTTGGCTATTATCAAGCTTGCAATACTCAGGGTTACACCGCAGGACGATGTCCCAAATTTTGCTTTATATCAGCCACTACTCAGGCTCTACTATAAGCTCACCACGTGTGATGACCCGTGCCCTAGTGGCACAGACCTCCACAAAATACTACTTATCTTAACTTATCTTGTTTGAAAACTATTACTTGTAAATAGCCAAAATTTAGGGATTTTTTTGAATAGTATGTTTATCAAATTACGTACTATATACTTATACTTAAAACCATACAAAGATCTTAGTACAATTTGAGTTAACATACACGTACACAAAATGCCAAACTGTTAAATTACTCTCCAAAAAATAGATTCTCAAAATAACTTGTGGAAGTATACTTTGGCGGTGGTATCCACAACCTCACCCTCACATCCGCCCTGCTGCCATCATCACCCAGTAGTGTTTAGCTTGCAGGTCTCTTACCTATAGCATAAACACATACAGTGAGCTTTACGCTCAGCAAGTACAACATATTCGTTCGCAAAACATGCTTTAAACATACATGCCATACATAGGGCGTAATTAAAACTAACAGTGATATCACAACATCACAGGGAAACTTATTATATAGCATATAATAAAAGCATCCTATTTAATCACATCATGTATCATACCATGCAACTAAGAAACATACACTACTGAGATTAAGGCATAACGTGATCAATGCATGAACCGATTATACTCAAATTATGCTTCATTTATTCTTAATCTTGTCTTATCTGAAGGGCTCTGGTGTCAGTACTATTATGCGCGGATCATCGGATTCACCGTGATCATGAACTCAGCTTGGCTAGTTATCTTTATACTTGTCTTCCTTGCGGACCCAATAGGGCCTGTTAGTCTGACACCTTTTATCTGATTACCCAATTGTGGATTATGAGTATTAGTAACCATGTGCCCTATGCTCAACTAGGCTTATCCCCCATCGTGCCCTGATGGGGATGTATCGGCACCTCATAAAGTTCATTAATCTATGTGATTATGAACCCCTATATGTCATGCAACCAACATAAAATACAACATACTTTAACATAGGTTAAACAACCATTTAAACTCATTTTTATTCATACTGTAGGCGGAGTTGTACTTACTTGTTAGTTAACAGTTTATACTTCGCCTTAATGCACTTACAGGTAACGTCCTGTAATCATAACGCATTATCATTAATATTCGTTTTTAAGTCACTTCAATCATTAGCGACTATAACTTCTTACTATTATAGGTTACCGATGCCCCTCGGTACCTAGCTGTTCTACTTTGACAGTACTGGTATCTAACGAGACTTACTAATTCATCTACTTGATAAGTTAATTGACGTATCTCACCTTCACGTTCAAACTTAGTCTTTGACTTGTTGACCGGCCAGTCTACTAACCGGTTACCTCGTGTTTTGCCAACGGTGTAGCCCACTGGGCTTCTTTGCATATTGGACTGTGTAACCCATTGGGTTACTTAGCGTATAGACCGTATAACCTATCGGGTTGCCTAGTATTTGGACTGTTTAACCGGTTTCCTCATGTTGGGCCTATTGACTAGTTGGGCTAGTCATCTATATGATTACTTTACAGTTTTGCTTGGTAGCCAACCAGGCTACTTCACCAGTTTTATGAAAAACGTTCTAAGAATTTTGTAATGTTTTGGAGCAACATAATTCTTTAAAATTGACCTCTTAGCACCCCATTGGAAGGTGGGGGCATTTTTATAAAAAAAAATCGGTTTTCATTTTACAAGGAGAACACACATTGGTGTTCAAGGCGAAAAGGTTGGTTTTTTTTTTTGAACCCTTTTACTGAAAATCACTTAAAACTTGTCCGAAATGATTTCATTCGTGAAAATGACGAAAGTAAAAGTTTTTGTCCTCTAGGAGATGAACAACTCTCATGACATCTCGGAGCACGGTTTGACCTCCAAGGGGTCCGAAATCATAAAAACCCATGGCCAATATTTTACGAAAATCCCCAGTTTTTGCACACTTTTAAAACATGTCTGTTTGGGTCTCGAAATGGCTGAATTTTTGATACCCATGTAAGTCACTTGTAAGATTTCGTCGTGATCTAAAACTTTTGTGTTTTGACCGTAGTTCGGTTTGGACTCTAAATGGGTCGTTTTAATGAAAATCTGAGGCCGTTCCTAGATTCAGGATTTTGGCCCTAGTTTTAACCTCCGGTTGAAAAATAGTTTAAAACCATATCTTAGAGCCATTTTGGCTGAGCTCTATTTGACGCAAAAATGCTCGTAACAAAATTTTCTTAAAGTTTCATGTTTTACGTTTTCTTAAAACAGACCACAACATGTCCTAAAGTAGCCAAATCTGTGGCCCTAAAACTGGACAGATTTGTTTCCAATTTTTTCCCTAATATGTCCATGCATTATTCATCCACAAACCATTCGTAAAAACATGTAAACATAACCACACAATCGTAAACTTGAAAATGGAAGGCTAGGAGCTCAAAATAAACTTATTACAACCCATTTATATAAACAAATATACATAAACTTCTTGATCGAAAACTTAGAAACAACTAACCACAAAGAGGTAAGGTTTTCGGTTTATACCTTATGTGCTTCGGTTCAAGCACAAATGCGAGCTAGGCTTGAGTGACTAAAAGGTTGTGGAATCTAAGGGTTGAGGGGTCAATGTGAGCTAGGAGAGGACACAAAAATTTTTGCTCGTAATATCGAACCAAACATAACATTAAACCACAAATGAAACTTGGTTCTAGGACCTTACCGAAATGAGCTTCAAGATGTATACTCCTAAGCACCCTTGTAAGCAAGCCTTGTGTAAGAGTTTTGTGTGAAAATTTTGGTGTTTGGCTAAGGGGGAAATGCCAGATTTTGGCTGTAAGGAGAAGAGAGAATACTTGGCTTTTGAGAGTTAAAAGAAAAGAAATGAAGGGCAAGGGAGGTGACACCTATTTATAGGTAAACCTAAACACAATTAACTTCCCCAAATCAAGCCAAATTTACCCAAAATTTTATCTAAACTAATAGACAAATTTTATATGTTCAGCCCCACCATAATTGTAGCACACATTGGGAAGAACAAGGCCATTTTTTTTATCAAGTTTGATGTGAAATGGTGATGTACGGTGATGAAAATAAATTATTGTTTATGGGGTTTTTGGTGTCCTGTTTTCCCATTGTTTATTCTCACTTTATGGGGTTTTGTAACTAGTCAAACTGGCTAGTTTCCATCCAATAGGGCACAGTTTTGGAGTAGTTACAATTTAACTGGGTCGGTTTCTTCGCAGTCCAGTTTTCTACTGTGATTTTCAATCCTTTCTCGACAGTGTTATAATTTTCAACCGAAATTGCACCTATGGCTTCCGATTTTCATTGTAGTTATTTTTAGATATTTTTTGTTGGGTTGTAATACCTATGAGCTCGCTCAATCACTATTCACTATTCATTTTTTGCATTGTGATTGCGTCTTACACTGTACCGACACCGCGCGCGCGTACTACAACTTTTTCGCACGAGATGTCCGACACGGGCTATCCTAACTAATTTGGGCGTGCTGAATCCATTTTAACAGTTTTACACCCATCCGAGGTTGTCCGGATCAGTTTTCGGTATCTGTGTGATTTCCCCAAAAAATCACCTTTTTGTGCTAAACCAACCAGTTTCGGCGTTCTGAAACTAAATATATCAGTTTTGAGTTAAGAATAGGTCGTCTTGACTTCTTTTCTGATACTGCGTGTCTGTTAGACAAAACCTCGTATTTCGTGCCTAATTGACCCGATTGGGCCTGCTGACTATAAATATATCAGTTTCATGTCAAGAAAATTGTCAGCTCGACTATTTCCTTGGTACGGTATATTTATCAAGCAAGATTTCACTATTGTGCTCAGACGACCAGCCTGAGCGTACCGATGACTAATTCATCTGTTCTATGTTAAGAAATGGCCGTCTGGGCCGTTTTCTAGATACAATGTGTCTCACGCGTATTTTCACGTATTTTGGGGCGGACCGATTGTACTTGTCGGTAGCCCCTTTCATTGCATAAATAATAATTAAACGATATTGTACTCGTTTAATGCATTCAATTGGCAATTTACACTGCATTATAAATAAAATTACGTATTGCACAGTAATTAGGTTTACACGTATAGGGTGGTCATCACACCATGCCTTAACTAACACCTCCAACAGCTCTAGTTGGCTTCTTGATAGTAGGGCATCAAACCATGTTACTGCTAAACCTAGGCAATCTTCCTACTCATACTCATTATGATAGCTCCATTGACATTATGAATGGAGATGGCATGAGTCTACCCATTACCCACAATCATTCCACCACACTTTTTACACCCTCTCGTACCTATTCTTTGAATAACATTCTATGTATTCCTAATATGAAAAAGAATCTAATTTCCATTACCCACACTTGTTCCACCATACTTTCTATTGCCTATCGTATTGTTTCTTTGAATAACATTCTATGTGTTCCTAATATGAAATATAATCTAATTTCCATATCTATATTTTACACCTTTAATAATGTTTCCATTGAATTCTTACCCACTACTTTTTTATGTGAAGGATTTTAGCACGAGGACATCTTGCAGGGGAAGATTAAGGATAATGCGTACGAGTGGCATGCCTTTTAGATCATATCTTCATCGTTTGTCTCCTTCTCAAATGTCAAGACCACTTCATCCGAGTTGATCATAGGTTAGGACATCCACCATTTCTAATTCTCAATCATACTGTTTCTCATTTCCAACTACGTCTATCTAATCCCTTGTCTTTAACATCTAACTATAGTGCTTGTCAATTTAATAAAAGCGACAAACTACCATTTTCTACCTCCACCATTGTCTCTTCTAATCCACTTGAAATTTTTTTCTTTGATGTTTGGACTTCTCTTATTCATTCACTTGATGGGTTTAAGTACTAGGTTATCTTTGTTGATCATTTCACTAAGTATATCTGGTATTACCCCCTCAAACAAAAGTCATATGTTTTATGTCTTAACTCGGTTTAAGACTTTTGTGAAAAGTTTGTTAATAGAAAAGTCATCACACTATATTAAGACAATGGTGAAGAATATGAAGCTCTAGATAAATTTCTTGTTTCTCATAGTATTTCTCACTTCATCACTTCTCTTAATACACCTGAACACAATGTTCATTCCAAAAGGTGACATCATCATATCATTGCAACAAGTCTCTCTCTCATCTCTGATGTTTCTCTTCCTTTTCCTTAGTAGAATTATGCTTTTGTTACTATGGTCTACCTCATTAATTGCATGCTTGCTCCAACACTTCAAGTGCTGTCTCCCTATGAAAAACTCTTTCGTTCCTCTCCCAATTACTTTAAACTTCATGTTTTTGGTTGTCTTTGTTATCCTTGGCTTCATCCATACTTTGCTCATTAACTTGTTCCACGCTTCGTTCGTTGTGTCTTTCTAGGTTATTTTATCACCTAAAGTGCTTTACCTATGTCTCAATCTATCCACTATAAACTCTATATTTCCTATCATGTCTAATTCATTGAGTGCATCTTCCCTTTCTCGTCTCTCTTGAGCACGGTCCTCGTCCTGAGTTTAACATAATTTTAGAGTGGCTTCTATTGGCCTTTTTTCTCCTAAACGCATCTCCCTCTGTACTACTGCTTAGCTCATTTCTTGCACCGACCCCTACTACATTGTATGTGGATCTGCCATAACTAGTCAGCCGAACCCTCCACCTAATTCAAATAAAAAACACTCCATCAATTGGTTGACCAAACACCTATAACTGATGGACTAGACTCCACCACAGAAACACAATCGGAAACAATTAGTCATCTGGTTGACCAAACTAATTCAACTGATCAATCAGACACTGTAGAACCAACAAGATTCATCATCACCTATTAGAAAAATAACATTCACAAACCGATCCAAAATCTTAACCTCAATGCCCAACATCAACCTTCCAGCTCCTTTAAGCCTACCACCACCACCTAAGCCTTAAAGATCCAAAATGGCATCAAGCTATGTCAAAGGCGTATGATGCTCTTGTTTGAAATGGCATGTGGGAACTTATCCTTTTAGAGCCAATTCCTAACCTCATGGGATGCAAGTAGATTTTATAAACTAAATGACTTCTTGATAAATCTATTGACCGGTACAAAGATTGCTTGGTTGTCAAGGGATTTCATCAACAATCAAGAGTCGACTATCACAACACCTTTAGCATAGTTTTCAAGCTAACCACTATCCGCACAATTCTTAGCCTTGCCGTCGACCGTGGTTAGTCTCTACACCAATTGGATGTCAATAATGCCTTTCTTTAAGGCAAATTATCAAGGGATTTGTTTATGGTACAACCCCCAAGTTTCGTCAATTGTGATTGTCCCATACATGTGTGTAAGCTTTGCTAGACTCTCTATGGTCTCAAGTAAGCTCCACGTGCTTGGTACAATGAGCTCTGTTAATTCATGATTACCTCGGTCTTCTTAAACTTTTATGCCAACACCTCATTCTTCGTCCTTAATCCTAGTTGAACCATAATTTACTTACTTGTTTATATTGGTGACATTACTATTATAGATAACAATGATGAGCTGTGCAATGTTTCATCGACATATTTGCAAATAGGTTTTCTTTTAAGGATCTTGGCACTCTCTTCTTGTTTCTAGGTGTTGGGGTCCTTCCACATCTTTATGACTTACTCTTATCTCAACTTTACTACATTTGTGACCTTTTGGCCCGTACTCATATGACATAAGCCAAACCTATTTCCATACCACTTGCCACAACTTTTGCTTTTCACACTGACATAACATTATTAGAACCAACAGAATTTTGAGCAATAGTTAGGAGTCTTCAGCATCTCTCTCTTATGCATCCTAAAATTTCATTTGTAGTCAATACGTTAGGAAATGCGTTAAGTATGAAAGACATTTCGATGTATTTCATTTATTTTGAATTGGATAATAAAATTATATTTAGAGGTTATTCATTAAATTGTTGTTTGTTCTTATTTTATTTACATGTTAAAGTAAATGTAAGCAAATGTGGCTCACTGAATACTTGTGTTAAACTGTTAGAATGTTGCATATAATGGACTTTTGTATGTGAGAAGATAATTTTCTAAAGTAAGCAGTCTAAATTATGGTCCATAGTCTATAGGTTTAGACCGAGCATCTAACTCATGTTAAGACTATTATGTTGTCTAAAGCTATGGTAGGGACGGTTTGTCTTGACTGTCCGGAGCATAGACTCCTGAGTAGAAACATAGATATGTTGCTTTGTGGGGACATATTGGACTGAGATTAAAGCGTGATTGATTTACATAATCCGCTATGAGTAGATCAATCTGCTTTTGACGTTCATTATGCAATAACCTTAATCCTGAATAGATGAACTACTTCACATATATGACTTGTGTACTTTGTTGTTTTAATGGCTAAAGCGTCTCAAAAGTAGTAAGCTTATAAACTGGTTCGTTGGGTGCATGACTTGTCTACGATATGTGACGCCCCCGACCTTAACCACGCGACACCGTCACGATTCGACTCCGTCGTCGACCCAGATAGCCCATGCACCTCGTCGCGTCGTTGTTTAAAAACATTTCTTAGGGAGCGACCCTAAGGCTGCTTCCTTTCCAGTCCTATCATCACCCGTAGCGATCATTATATCCCCGTAGGACCTGTAAACCTCCACCACATTGTTGGAGGGGTGGTACGCCAAAGGTGGTTTTATTACCATCTTTTATTTACAATTCTGACCAAGCGATATTAATCATCATCTCAAGGTCAATATCCTCTGTTGCCCGTAGGCCTCACATATTCTCTTTTTAAGGGTGTGTCTTAAATTCAGTCACACTCTTTTCATAGTGTACCCACAGTACACTTTTTTTTTCTCATTATGTGGGATATGTTATTCTAACTATTCCCCTAGTGCTCGTAGGACTTAACATCTAATGTACAATTAGTACATAATAAAATATCACAGTATTTTATGTTGCAGACATGAAAATACTTGAACTTACCACAACTGCGACAGTGTCCACCATTAGAAATCCTTCACAGTTTTGTCTATAGTTTGGGTCCTTACAAACAGAGTATTATCTATTAATATCCATCATCAATTATCACTTTGGATATATTCATTTTGTGATAAATTTTACAATGCATTTCAACTCTTTATGTGGTACATGGCCTGTAACACGCCCGTGTTCAAGCCCGTGTATCTCTCGGGTTTACACTACACGACCGTGTTCAACGATACACACCCGTGTACTTATAAATTAAAATTTTTGAATTTTAAATCTTAACTATAGCTTCTAGAATCTCATTTAAGCATTCTTGATCCTTAGCGGTTCTTTCTGAGCCTTTCAGAAATTTTTAGTCAAAATGACCATTTTACCCCTGACGGGACTCAGGGGCCGTAACAATTTCGTTCTATCATTTTTCTAGGATTTACTATGCCCAAATATCATAAAATAATATTTCTTAGGCTTCAATATATTTTTACAGTATTATTTGCTATAAAATCGATAACTATTCCTCACCCGACCCTTGATTACTATTCATCTGACACGTAGGGTCGTTTCTCGTTTTTCTAACGTTTCCGAGTCTTAAATGGGTATTTCACTACTCTTGAAACGTTTCTAATCCTGTTCCTGAGCCTCGGTTCCTGAGGGGCTCGGGTTTTCTATCCAGTCTATAAATTTTCCCTCTCGTTTCCTAAAATACCCCTAACATCAATTTTTCCCGTTATCGGTATTTTAGACACTAAAGGGTCGTTCTACTATTCCTTTTGGGTTCGGTTTTAATTATTAACCCTAACCCACCGAGGGGTCTCGGTTTTATTTCCAATCCTATATTTTTATCCCTCGTTTCCTGAAATGCCCTTATGCCGTTTTACAAATTTCGACAGCATTTCTGCTTGTATTTTTAAGTTTCCCCGGCATTAGGTACGCCTCAGAACCTTTGTACCTGTCACGTACTATGTCAGAGGCCTATTTTGTAAAAAGTTACCAAATTTTGTATAAAAATTTTCCATATTAGCCATCATTCAATCACAACACCAAACTCATAAATTTTTCTTCCACTTGGCCCATGGATTTCATGATAAACAACACCAAGAAATTTTCATCACAGTGCTCGATTAACACATTTCAATCTTAGGTTTTCTAATGCACAATTCAACATCAAAACCTAAGAAAATTTTCATTAAAACCTAGCCTTTTATGCCACAGTTTTTTTCAAGCTTTAGGACCATAGTAAAATTTTTCTCATTCCTAGGGTTCTTATTACACATTTCCTTATCATTTTTAATCACAAAATTTTCTCATTTCCACCACACATAGGCCACGGATTTCACCAAAGAAACATGCACAATTTTGCTTGTTTCTAAATTCTACCACATGCTTTTATCACTAGAACACCAAATTAACATAAACACCAAACAATACACCAAAATTTTTATCATTTTTCAACCCCCATGAGCCACGGATTTTAGTATGAAACATGCACCAATTTGCTTATTTCTTGATTCTAGTTCATGCTTTTATCAACATATCACTAAATGAACATAACACTAAAACCAATCATCAAATTTTCAATAATTTTCCACACCAATGAAGCCACAAATTTTTCAAGGAAATCCAATGAAAAATGCATCAATTTGAAGACTCACCTTATCAACTTGTTTCCTTGCAACTTAGGCTAGGATTTAAGGCCAATTTGGTATAAGATTTTTGACAAATTTTGGCTTGAACTGAAATGAGGGTTCACGGATTCAAGAGGCCAAATTTTTGCTGCAATTTTTCATTTTTTTCTATATGAACTTTCATGCCTATTTATAGGCAAAAAGTGGGGGATCTTTTTGCAAATTTTTCCAACAATTTGCATATTGTTTAGGGACTTTTTAGCAAGAATTTTGGGGTCAAAATTAAAATTTTTGCTGAATTTTTTTCCACATGGCCGAGCCCCATTTTTTTCCCATTTTCCAAATTTTTTTCAAGCCATTTTGGCTTGATCTTGGCCTTTGATCCAAAAAGCATTAAATCCTAGTCATTAATGCCAATTAACTTATCTTATAAGCTTTTAATTTCGCATCATAATTATGATGTCACATGTGCCCTATTATAATTAATCTATGAATTAATTCGTGGTCAAAGTTTCACCAAAAGTCAAACCGAACAGAAATTTATTGAAATTGCATATTTCGGGCGCCTCCTGTGTGATCGGTCTGTCTTATTTTGCTTCCGTTTGACCAGAATTCACTACTGTAAAATTTCTTCTATTAGTACACTTTGGTGCACTCTTTAGGGTTTTTGGCTTCGTTTTCTAGTCGTCTCACCCGATTCTGTTCGGAAAGATTTTCCATCTCCGAACTCATACTCTTTAACACTGTCAGAGCATTTTCACCGTATTCTCAATAGTATTAAAATACAACTTTTTTACATTTTATACACTAAAATTATTATATACATATAATTTTAATTCTCTTTGAGAATCTGAAAATTCCCGGTTATCACATTTACCTCTCCTTATAAAATTTTCGTCTTCGAAAATTTAGAACAAGTGGGGGTATAATTTTCTAATCTCATCCTCACGTTCCTATGTAGCCTCTTTAATGTTGTATTCTTTCCACAACACTTTGACTTATGGGATCGTCTTGTTCCTTAAAACTTTGTCTTCTCGTGCCAAAATTTGTATGGGCCTCTCTTCATATGTTAGATATTCCTGAATTTGGATCGATTCATGTTTCAGTACATGGGACGGATCCGATATGTACTTCCGTAATATCGACACGTGAAACACATTATGCACTGCCGACATTTCTAGAGGTAATGCCAATCTATAGACAACCTTTCTAATGCATTTGATAACTTCATATGGTCCAATATATCTTAGACCCAATTTTCCTCTTTTACCGAAACGCACAATTCTTTTCATCGGTGAAACCCTTAGGAATACAAAATCCCCTTTGTTAAACTCCAGCGATCTTCGTCATTTATCCACATAGCTTTTCTGTCGACTCTGTGCAATCTTCATCCGTTGCTGTATTTTTGCCACTACATCAGTTGTTTCTTACACAAAATCTGTCTTGTGCAGCTACTTTTCTTGTAAATCATACCAGTGGATAGGTAATCTGCACTTCCTTCTATATAAAGCTTTATAGGGTGTCATACCTATGGAAGCTTGGTAACTATTGTTATATGAAAACTCTACCAATAGAAGTTTCTCGTTCCAGCTTCTAGGGAAATCTATTATACACGCACGAAGTATGTCTTCTAGCATTTGAATCGTCCGTTTAGATTGCCCGCATGTCTGCAGATGAAATGCCATACTTAGACGCACTTCCATTCCCATGGCTTCTTGCACGTACTTCTAGAAATTTGAAGTGAATCGTGCATCACGATCCAATACAATGGACTTAGGAACTCTGTGTAACCTGACGATGTGGTTAACATATAAGTTCGCTAGCTTTTCTTGTGAAAAAGTCATTTTCACTGCTATGAACCTTGCTGTCTTTGTCAATTTGTCGATAATAACCTAAATGGATCGTAGCCTTCTCGGGTTTTCGGTAGTCCTACCACAAAGTCCATCGTAATATGTTCCTATTTCCATTTGGGAATCTCTAACGGTTCTAATTTTTTGCTTGGGTGTTGGTGTTCAACCTTAACTTTTTGGCACATCATACATCGGCTTACAAATTCTACAACATCTTTCTTCATCCCTTTCTATCAGAATTGCAATCTCAAATCTTGGTACATCTTGTTGGCTCTGGAATGCACTGAATATGGCGTTTCATGGGCTTCTGCCATAATCCGCCTTCTTAAACCTTCATCATTAGGAACATAAATTCTTCCCTGATGTAGGATCAATCCATCTTTGGACACTCCTTCTTGAGGACTTGCTAGATTTGGATTTCATCTTTGAGCCTCTCTAATGTCCTCGAATAGTGATGATTCTAATTGAAGTGTAGCCAATCTTCCAGATATCAGCTCCAACTTCAATGCGTTGATCTCATGCTGCAATGGTTTTGGAAAATTTCCAATCGGCAGTTGCTACGAAACAGCAGATTTTTTACTTAGCGCATTAGCAACGCGTTTGGCTTTTCTGAGATGGTAGCGAATTTTGCAATCATAATCCTTTACCAGCTTCAACCATCTCCTTTGCCGCATATTCAACTCCTTCTGCGTGAAGAAGTATTTTAAACTCTGGTGGTCAGTATAAATCTGATATTGAGCTTCATACAAATAGTGTTACTAGATTTTCTGTGCGAACACTACCGCGGCAAGCTCCATATCATATGTGGGATATTTTCACTCATGGTCCTTTAATTGACATGAGGTATAAGTAATCACCTTATCGCCTTACATCAGAACAGCTTCTAATCCCATCTTTGACGCATCGCTGTAAATCACGAACATCTCCCCTTCAGCAGGAAGTGTAAGAATTGGTGCGCTCGTTAATCGCCTTTTCGGCTCTTGAAAGCTCTTTTCGCACACTTCAGTCCACTCGTACTTCCTCTCTTTACATGTCAAAGCCGTGAGAGGTGCAGCGAGTCGTGCGAATCCCTCGACAAATCTTCTATAATAGCCGGCTAAACATAAGAAACTTCATATTTCTGTCACGTTCTTAGGTACGGGCCATTTATTGATCACCTCCATTTACACAAGATCCACAGCGATTCTTTCCTTAAAAACCTCACTTCCGAGGAAATGTATTCTATCTAGTCAAATGTCACACTTAGAGAATTTTGCATAGAGTTGGTGCTTTCTTATTGTTTGCAGAACAATTCTCAAGTGTTCTTCATGTTCCTCGCAAGTCTTTGAATATATAAGTATGTCATCGATAAACACAATGACAAACTTATCTAAAAATTCTTTAAAGACTCGGTTCATCAGGTCCATGAATGCAGTTAGCGTATTTGTTAACCCAAACAGCATCACAAGAAATTCGTAATGACCGTAACAGGTCTAAAATGTGGTCTTGTGGATGTTGCTATCCTTAATCCGCAATTGATGATATCCCGATCGCATATCAATGTTGGAGAATACTGCTGCGACTTTGAGTTGATCAAACAAGTCGTCAATTCTAGGTAAAGGATACCTATTCTTGACAGTGACCTTGTTCAACTCCCGGTAGTCGATGCACATATGAAACGTACCATCCTTCTTCTTGACAAACAGTACTGGAGTACCCCATAGGGAATAGCTCAGACGAATGAATCCATTGTCAAGAAGCTCTTTCAATTGCTCTTGCAACTCCTTCAACTCCACCGGTGCCATCTGGTATGGTGCCTTTGAGATAGGTGCAGTTCCTGGCATCAATTCGATCTCAAAGGAGATCTCTCGTGCTGGCGGCAATCCGGGTAATTCTTCTGGGAAGACATCGAGGAACTCGTTCATTATCGAAACATCTTCCAGTTAAAGTTTCTGTTCCTCCGCCGCATCCACTATGTATGCTAAATATCCAGCACAGCCGTTAGACATTAACCTTCTTGCTTTCATCGAATTAATCATCATCTTCCTTGATTCGTGTGTCAAACTGACATATTCAAATCTGTCTTCCCGGTCAGGTTGAAACATTATCTTCCGCTTTCGACAATCGATCTGGCCTGATACTTCCTTAGGAAATCCATTCCTGGTATTACATCATAATCAACAAGCTCCATCCCGATCAATTCTGCATACAACTCCCTATTTGCCACAATTATTGGCATATAAGGCAACCAATAATTGGACATTAACACTTCTCCAGAAGGTAGAGCCGTTCTAAAGGTCATACCTATATTATCTTTTGGATATCCTATCTTGTTTGCAAACTCATATGAAATAAACAAATGCGTAGCTCCAGAATCAAATAAAACAGATGCCAAATGATTAGTGACAGAAAGCTGATCTGTCACTACATTAGACATCCCGGCTTCTGCATGTTCCTTTGTGTAGATCATTACTCGAGCATCTGCACGAGGAAATCGTTCTGGTCTTTCTTGTGTCTCAGAATGCAAAGGGCCTTCAATCTTTGCTTGCATTGCATGGACTTGGGGACGTTACTGCTGTGGCTTGAACGTTCCCTATGCATTTTGCCTATTCTCTGGACAGTTCTTGGCAAAATGACCATCTTTTCCACACTGGAAACAAGCATTTAGTGCAAGTCTGCATCGGCATGGGTGCCTTTTTCTGTAGATCACGCAGTCACGAACAATAGGTCCAGCATTATTGTTCAACCTTCGCTGCTGATTCCTATTTCCAGAATTATTCCCCTTCCTCTTTCCTTGAGACTGTTGGCCAGAAGTACTTGATTGTCTGGCCTTCGTGTTCTGATTTTGTTTGCTTACTTGTCCAACTTGAGATCCAGTTTGTATGGCTTTGGCCAAGACTTTCTCTTTCTTCTTGGCGTCATAAATCTTCTCTTTCTCTTCCTTCTGTCGAGCTAAATGATACTCGACCCTCAACACTCGACTTACATAATTTGATACAGTAGTGAGTGGTGTCAACCCACTATCTACTAGAGCTGTGATGTCAGGTCTAAACACCCCTAGCATCTTTTGAATTTTCTCTCTCTCCGTGGAGACAACATATGGACACAGTCGGGACAACTGGTCAAACTTTTGACAGACTTCAATTACTGTCATATTTCCGTACTTCAATTCTGCAAACTCCCTCTGTTGGGGTCGTAGTAATGCGGGATCGTAGTATTTCTACTTAAACTCCTTTAAGAAATCTAGCCATGACATTATGAACATGTTCCTTCTCAGCTTGATCGTGTCCCACCAAAATCTTTCATCTTTCTTCAACATAAAAGTTGCACACATGATCCTTTCTTGATCATTTAAATACATAAATTCTAGTATCATGTGGAGTGAGGACAACCACTCCTCTGCTTCGAGCGGGCTTGTAGAACCCTCGAATTCCGACGGCTTCATCCGTCGAAATCGTTCGTATAGTGGTTCCTGGTTAACTTGGGGTTGTGGTTAGGGTTCTACTACTATTTCCAGCACAATTGGCGACACTTCTGGTTTAGGTGCAGCCATCTGAGAGGTTTGGCCTTTGTCTTGGCCTTGCCTCTGCTCCATCTACTCTATTCTTGCATTCACTTTCATCTGAGCTTCGAGCATAGCTTGCAGTTCATCTACTCTTTTCGAAAGGACTGGACGCCCTCTCATGTTCCTTAGGTTACGTGCATTTACCATCTTTATCTACTGCCTATAATCGCATGAATATCAATCATTAGATTTTCGATAAACATATTTTTACAATATTAGTAAAAATTGTTTCGATCATCATGTAATTTCAGACATCTCATCATTTTGAACATATTAAAAATTCATGTCATTTCATTTCAAAATTTTTCATATACATATCAACTCGAAGGCTCTTTTTCAAAACGGCCATTTGATACAGTCATACATATACATATACAGATATGTACATTTATACATCTTATATGTTTCTACATCTAGTCCCCTGGTTGAGCTTGGTCTAGAATTGTCAGAATTTCCTCTGGATCCTCATCGTCCTCATTCGTACCATTTTCGACCTCGGATGGCATCGATCTTCCAATAGGACTTGTACCCTCTCGTCGCCTCGATGGGCCGGCCTCATGGTCATTTGCCATTGGTCGCTCACCATAAAGACGATCTAGCATTGCCTCTTGTAATAGCTGCTCCCGTCTTTTACGCACCATGCACTCCATCATCAGTTCTTCCTCTACCTTAGCTACCGTAACTATAAATTCACATAGCATGGTAGGATATAATGGGGTTACCCTTTGTCGTAGATCTATAGTAAACCCCTTCCAGAAGATGTCGCAGAAATCCTTGTCAGTGGGGTTGGACAGGGGACATCTCCTCATTACGTTATCCTCAAGCCGTACTGCATATGTGAAAACAGTATCACTCAATAGCATATAGAGTCTTTCAGTCTGGAGAACAAACTCTTGAACATTAGTATACTTGGGCATAGCCGGTGGCGGTGTCACTACCCTGCTCTCCGGATGGTCTAGAACTGGTGATGCTGGACTCTTTGGTGGAAACTGCAGTATCATAATGTGTCTGAACTCAACCCAATCGAGTCCTAACAGCATCTCCTAATCACAGTACTCCCAGTACATCCGTGCCTCCTCACGGAAAGTGTCAACTATGAATAGAACCCAACAGTCCTCATTAATGTCACACTGACGCATGATCGTCTCCACATCATGCAGCCAATCTCGGGTAGAGATCCCCTTTTGACGTCTTTCGAATGTGGGTGGATGACTACCTCTGAAGGTGTGTACAGCTTGTACTGATACTTTGGCTCTTATATGGGCTCGTCCGCCAATAACTGGAATGTCTATGGCGATTGGTGGGTTGACTACCGGTTGAGGAGGTGGTGCTTAGATCGGTGCCGGTGCCTTAACCTGCGGCGCTGGCAGCTCAGGTATTGGCGGTCGAAGCACTGCTCGTTGGATCATGGACGGCCTGATCACGGGCCTAGTCCATACCCAGATCGGTCATCTCGGCCTATATGGATAGGGTCGCACATACGGTGGCCTAGTCATCGTATACTCTACAAAATATATAACCTCGTATAAACAAAAAGTTAACTAATTTAAAGAAAGCTAACTTATTTGAATTGACGAGTAGGCCGCATTCTGTACTAATAGGGATATGGTCAACTGCTCTAATACCAACCTGTGATGGCCCCGACCTTGGCCACGCGACATCGTCATGATCTGACTCTATTGTCGACCGAGACAGCCCATGCACCTCGTCGGGTCGTTGTTTAAAAACATTTCTTACTTTAAATTTCTCATTTTCAGGGCCCAAAATTTTTGTCCATATTTTTTTTTCTTTTCAAAATACCTTTCTTGCATAAAGCATTATATGAAAGCCATACAAAATACAAACTTAGTTGTTTTTTGTACAATACAACATAATTTACAAAGATACTATTTGCAAACTTTGTTTCAAAAATACATTCTCTTCAATTCACTATCTTTTGTCGCTCAACGGAAGACTAGCAGCAGGACTATGATCCACAGTAGATTCCCTATCCCATTGACACACGCGTATCCTGCCGCCATCCAGGTAGTCTACTGGACAGGTTTCTTATCTGTAACATGAACAAACCAGTGAGCTAACAAGCTCAGTAAGTTCAAACATACGTACTATGAATCACACAGATTCAAAAAATCAAAAATACAATTTCCTATGAATAAAAGTATTCATCCATGAATAGTACTATTCATCCATAAATAGTACTATTCACCATGAACAATAACTTTAACCTTTGACCGATGAATAGTAACCTTAACCCCAACTGGTTACTATTCACATCACCCTAACTGAATCCACTACACTTAGTGTAAGTGAAGGTTATGTTCAATTATGCTCAGTTATGGTTTTCATAACATTTTTATCTATTATCTTTATTTTTATTTTGGTTTTGAGCTCATAGTAGCAGTACCGATATTTTATTCGCGCTGACTGAGAGGGCCTTGAGAGCGACCTTAAGGCTCCTTCCTCTCCAGTCCTATCATCGCCCGTTGCAATCATTATATCCCCGTAGGACCTGTAAACCTCCACTACATTGTTGGAGGGGCAGTACGCCAAAGGTGGTTTCATTACCATCTTTTATTTGCAGTTCTGACCAAGTGCCATTAATTGTCATCTCAAGGTCAATATCCTCTGTTGCCCGTAGGTCTTACATATTCTCTTTTTAAGGATGTGTTTTAAATTCAATCACACTCTTTCCATAGGTACCCGCAGTACACTTTTCTTTTTCTCATTATGTGAGATATATTATTCTAACTATTCTCCCAGTGCCTGTAGGACTTAACATCTAATATCACAGTTAGTGCATAATAAAATATCACAGTATTTCATATTGCAGACATGAAAATGCTTGAACTTATCACAACTGTGACAGTGTCTACCCTCGGAAATCCTCCGCAGTTTTGTCTCTAGTTTGGGTCCCTACAGACAGAGTATTATCTGTTAATACCCATCATCAATTATCACTCTAGATATATTCATTTTTTGATAAATTTTACAACGCATTTCAACTCTATATGTGGTACACAGCCTGCAACACGCCCATGTTCAAGCCCATGTACCCCTCGGGTTTACACTACACGGCTGTGTTTAATGATACACGCCCGTGTACTTATAAATTAAGATTTTTAAATTTTTAAATCTTAAATATGGTTTCTAGAATCTCATTTAAGCAATCTTGACCCTTAACGGTCCTTTCTGAGCCTTTCAGAAATTTTTGATCAAAATGATCATTTTACCCCTGATGGGACTCGGGGGCCGTAACAATTTCGTTCTATCATTTTTCTAGGATTTTCTAAGCCCAAATATCATTAAATAATATTTCTTAGGCTTTGATATATTTTTACAGTATTATTTACTGCAAAATCGATAACTATTCCTCACCTGACCCTCGATTACTATTCATCCAACACCTAGGGTCGTTTCTCATTTTTCTAGCGTTTCGGAGCCTCAAATGAGTATTTCACTACTCCGAAAACGTTTCTAATCCCGTTCCCGAGCCTTGGTTCCCAAGGGGCTCGGGTTTTTTATCCCGTCTATAAATTTTTCCCTTCGTTTCCTAAAATACTCCGCATGTCAATTTTTCCCGTTATCGGTATTTTAGACACTAAAGGGTCGTTTTACTATTTCTTTTGGGTTCGATTTTAATTATTAACCCTAACCCACCGAGGGGTCTCGGTTTTATTTCCGATCCTATATTTTCATCCCTTGTTTCTCAAAATGCCCTTATGCAATTTTAGAAATTTCGGCAGTATTTTTGCTTGTATTTTTAGGTTTATTCGGCGTTAGGTATGTCTTAGAACCTTTGTACCTGCAATGTACTATACCAAAGGCCTATTTTATACAAAGTTACCAAAGTTTATATAAAAATTTTCCACATTAGCTATCATTTAATCACAGCACCAAACTCATAAATTTTTCTTCCATTTGGCCCATGGATTTCATGGTAAACAACACCAAGAAATTTTCATAACAATGCTCAATTAACACATTTCAATCTTAGGTTTTCTAATACACAATTCAACATCAAAACCTAAGAAAATTTTCATTAAAACCTAGCCTTTTATGCCACAATTGTTTTCAAGTTTTATAAACATAGGAAAATTATTCTCATTCCTAAGGTACTTATTATACATTTTCTTATCATTTTTAATCACAAAATTTTCTTATTTTCACCACACATAGGCCACGGATTTCACAAAGACACATGTATAATTTTGCTTGTTTCTAAATTCTACCACATGTTGTTATCACTAGAACACCAAATCAACATAAACACTAAGCAGTACACCAAATTTTTTTATCATCTTTCAACCCCCATAAGCCACGGATTTTAGTATGAAACATGCGCCAATTTGCTTGTTTCTTGATTCTAATTCATGCTTTTATCAACATATCACTAAATGAACATAACCCTAAAACCAATCATCAAATTTTCAACAATTTTCCACACTAATGAAGCCACGGATTTTTCAAGGAAATCCAATGAAAAATGCATCAATTTGAAGACTCACTTTATTAACTTGTTTCCTTGCAACTTAGGCCAGGATTGGAGGCTAATTTGGTGTAAGATTTTTGACAAATTTTGGCTTGAAATGGAAGGAGGGTTCACGGATTCAAGACACTAGATTTTGGCTGTAATTTATCTTTTTTTTTTTTCCACATGAAATTTCATGCCTATTTATAGGCAAAAAGTGGGGGACCTTTTTACAAATTTTCTCAACAATTTGCATATTGTTTAGGGACTTTTTAGCAAGAATTTTGGGGTCAAAACTAAAATTTTTGCTGATTTTTTTTCCACATGGCCAAGCCCTCTTTTTTCCCATTTTCCAAATTTTTTTTCAAGCTATTTTGGCTTGATCTTGGCCTTTGATCCAAAAAACATTAAATCCTAGCCATAAATGCCAACTAACTTATCTTATAAGCTTTTAATTTCCCATTAATGACATCATAATTATGATGTCACATGTGCCCTATTCTAATTAATCCATGAATTAATTTGTGGTCAAAATTTGACCAAAAGTCAAACCGAACGGAAATTTATCAAAATCGCATAGATGGGTTTCGGGCGCGTCTGGTGCGATCGAGCTATCTTATTTTGCTTCCGTTTGACCAGAATTCACTGCTGTAAAATTTCGTCTTTTAGTGCATTTTAGTGCACTCTCCAGAGTTTTTAGCTTCGTTTTCGAGTCGTCTCATTCGATTCTGTTCGAAAAGATTTTTCATCTCCGAACTCACACTCTTTAATATTGTCAGAACATTTTCACTGTATTCTCAACAATATTAAAATACAACTTTTTTATATTTTGTACACTAAAATTGTTATATGCATATAATTTTAATTCTCTCCGAGAGTATGAAAATTCCTAGTTATCACACGATAGAGGGTTGGTTTATAGATATTGGAATCATAGCTCTAATGAGGAGTTAAGAGTATCCTCTTAAAGGCATTACACTGGATGTGAAAATAGACAAGGTCTTGAGTCATCTGCTAGGCAGATGACTTCTTATTCACATATGGGGAATAATCATTTTCTTATTTGGTAGTAGAATGGAATTTTAAGATAGCTTGATCATTAGGTTGAATAGACTTTGACCTAAGGCTGATCATGGATATCATATGAGGGTTTTGCATGCATAACAAGATCATTAGTAGCTTGTCACAGGCTTTCGTAATACGGTATATAATTGAGAGTTCAGTTTCAGGTTTATAGTGGTGTGACTCTGAAATTAGTGATCATATGATTGAGTTGTTGGGTACAGAATGATGATCATATGGATTCACGAGAGCCCGATTATATATGTCCAAGTGGTCCCTCTACTAACTCCATATAATTCCTTAACGGATGGCAAATTGATCAAGGTATACTTGTTAGCTGGTTGTCTTGCATGGAAATATAGATGGTGTCCACATAGGATAAGGATAGAAGGCAAGGTTCTCTTATGTTGAATTCGAATTTTGTTTTGGATAAGAGATTACACAATTATTCGAATTCCAGATAAAGTTGTCATGATTTTATTTGAGTTTGAATTGGAGTTATAGAAAATTATCCATAAGGATAAAATTTGAAATACAAGTTTTTGTGGAGTTTGAAATTTGAAATTTAAATTTGAAATTTGAATTTGAAATTCGAATTTGAAATTTAAATTTCAAATTCGAATTTGAAATTTAAATTTAAAATTCGAATTTAAAATTTAAATTTAAAATTTGTATTTGAAGTTTGAATTTTTGAAATTTAAACTTTGAAATTTGGATTTAAATTTTGAATCACAAATCTAAGTGTAACTGAATTTGTTGTGGATAAATCTACTGTAGGAAATAAATCGATAAAAACGTATTAGAGTGGTGTAGCGAAACAGTAAAAAAATTTTTAAGATCGTTAAATATCTCATGATGCCATATACAATAAACCAACAACAATTTAAACTCATACCTCAAAGGACGCCAATCTACAGGAGGAGAATGATTGGAAGGCTTCAACCAACTAGCCTTTTCTATTATTCTCCAATTCCCGAATGGCTGAGTGTGTGGGCACTCTGAACATTGATCGGTTTGCTAGCACTGCTAGTCTTCTTCCGACCTCCCAGATCTCTAAAGAACTTATTGTCACGGTGAGATATGCAATAATAAGCCTGCTCACCTGAGAGTCTGTGGTCTAAAAGAACTGGAGTGGCAGGACCTCTATTTATAGACTTGCATGAGGTGATCCTGTGAATTCGAATTGGATTAGGAGAAGATTTTCTCCCTTATCCACACACAAAATCTGAATTTTTCCAAGCTAAATCCCAACTAAAAAATTCGGTCACCTTCAGGATTTTGGATTCAAAATTCAAACAGGATTTTAACTTGAATTTTATCTCACCATTATCCAACCAAAAAATCCAAAAATCTCTTTTAAGATTTCCTTAAAAATTTCAGCCACAAAAGTAGGGAGAGAATCAAAAATTCAACTAGGATTTTCAAGCTTGAATTTTATCTCATCCTTATCCAAAATAACCGAAAATCTCCTTGGAAATATAGTCAAAATTTTCGGCCAATACAGGGAGGGGAGAATCCTAATTCAACTGGAATTGAAACTTGAATTTTTCCCTGAATCTTATCCACAAAAATTTCAAAAATTCCATGAGGATATTTCTCAAGATTTTCGACCAAGTTAGTTAGGATTGGGATTCAAAATTCAAGTAGGATTCAAATAAGATTTTCCTCTTCATAATCCAACTCAAATTCGGATTCTAGTCTTGTGGAATTATCCACAAAAAATTCGAATTCCACTTGGACTGTGGTTCAAAATTTGAATTTCAAATTTCAAAGTTCAAAATTCAAATTCAAATTTCAAATTCAAATTTCAAATTTTAATTTCAATTTCAAATTTCAAATTCGAATTTCAAATTTAAATTTCAAATTCAAATTTCAAATTCAAAATTCAAAATTTAAATTTAAATTTCAAAATTCAAAATTTAAATTTAAATTTCAAAATTCAAAATTAAAAAATCCACAAACAGTTGTATTTCATATTTTTATTCTCATGGATATTTTCTACAACTCCAATCCAATCTCAAATAAAATCATGGCAACTTTATTTGTAGTTCGAATAATTGTGTACTCTATTATCCAAAATAAATCTGAATTTAACCGGAGAGAATCTTGTCCACCATCTTAATCCTATGTCAACACCATCCATGCATAATCAACTAGCCAATAGCATACTCAAATCAATTCGCCAATCGTTAAGGAATTATATGGGACTAGTATAGGGACCAATTGGACATATATAATCGGACTCCCATGAATCCATATGATCATCATTCTTTACCAAATAACTTAATCATATGATCACTAATTTCAGAGTCACACCACTATAAACCTGAAACTGAACTCCCAATTATATACCGTATTACGTAAGCCTGTGACAAGCTACTAATGACCTTGTCATGTATGCAGAACCCTCATATGATATCCATGATCAGCCTTAGGTCAAAGTCTGTTCAATCCTACTGATCAGGCTATCTTAAAGTTTCATTATACTACTGAATAAGAAAATGATTATTCACCATATGTGAATAAGAAGTTATCTGCCCAGTAAACGACTCAAGGCCTTGTCCATTTTCACATCCAGTATAATGCCTTTAAGAGGATACCTATAACTCCTTATTAGAGCTATGATTCTGATATCTGTAAACAAACTCTTTATTGTATACAAGTCATGCATCCAACGAACCGGTCTATAAGCTTACTGTTAGGAAATGCCCTAAGTATTAGAGACATTTTGATGTATTCATTTTGAACTGGATAATAAAATTATACTTAGAGGTTATTCATTACATTGCTATCTGTCCTCGTCTTATTTACATGTTAAAGTGAATGTAAGCAAATATGGCTCACTGACTGCTTGTGTTAAAACTGTTAGAACGTTGCATGCAATGGACTTTTGTATGCGAGAAGACAATGTTCTAAAGTTAGCAGTCTAAACTATGGTCTGTAGTCTATGGGGTTAGACCGAGCATCTAACTCATGTTAAGACTATTATGTTGTCTAAAGCCTTGGAGGGGACGGTCTGTCTTGACTGTCTGGAGCTGGACTCCCAAGTAGAGACATGGATATGTTACTCGGTGGTGACATATTAGACCGGGACTAAAGCGTGATTGATCTACGTAGTCCGCTATGAGTGGATCAATCTGCTTTTGACGTTCATTGTGCAATAACCTTAATCCTGAGTAAATGAACTACTTCATGTATATGACTTGTGTACTTTAATGTTCCAATGGCTAAAGCGTCTCAGAGGTAGTAAGCTTATAGACCGGTTCGTTGGGTGCATGACTTGTATACGATGAAGGGTTTGTTTGCAGATATCGGAATCATAGCTCTGAGGAGTTAAAGGTATCTTCTTAAAGGCATTATACTGAATGTGAAAATGGACAAGGCCTTGGGTCGTCTGCTGGGCGGATGACTTCTTATTCACATATGGTGAATAATCATTTTCTTGATTCGGTAGTATAATGGAACTTTAAGATAGCCTGATCAGTAGGATTAAACGGACTTTGACCTAAGGCTGATCATGGATATCATATGAGGGTTTTGCATATATGACAAGGTCATTAGATGGTAGCTCGTCACAGGCTTACGTAATACGGTATATAATTGGGAGTTCAGTTTCAGGTTTATAGTGGTGTGACTCTGAAATTAGTGATCATATGATTTAGTTGTTCGGTATAGAATGATGATCATATGGAATCACGGGAGCCCGATTATATATGTCCAATCAGTCTCTCTACTAGCTCCACATAATTCCTTAACGTTTGGCAAAATTGATTTGTGTATGCTATTGGCTAGTTTATTATGCATGGATGGTGATGACACAGGATTAGGATGGTAGACAAGATTCTCTCCGGTTGGATTCAGATTTTGTTTTGGATAATAGAGTACACAATTATTCGAACTCCAAATAAAGTTGCCATGATTTTATTTGAGATTGGATTGGAGTTGTAGAAAATTATCCATGAGAACAAGAATATGAAACACAACCGTTTTGTGGAATTTGAAATTTGAATTTTGAAATTTGAAATTTGAATTTTGAATTTGAAATTTGAATTTGAAATTTGAATTTGAAATTCGAATTTGAGATTTAAATTTGAAATTTGAAATTTGAAATTTGAAATTTGAAATTTGAAATTTGAATTTGAAATTTGAAATTCAAATTTTGAATCACAGTCCAAGAAGGATTCGAATTTGTTGTGGAAAATCCACAAGGTTTGAAATTCGAATTTGAGTTGGATTTGGAGAGGATAATCTTGTTAGAATCCTACTTGAATTTTGAATCCAAATCCCAACAAATAAGGGACGAAATTTTTGAGGATAATCCTCATGAAAATTTCAGATTTTATGGATGAGATTCAAGGGTAAATTCAAGCTTCAATCCTAGTTGAATTTGGATTCTCTCTACTCCCTAAAAGTGGCCGAAATTTTGGAGCCTTAATCCTAGGAAATTCGGTTATTTTTGGATAAGGTTGAGATGAGATTTAGCTTGAAAAATCCTAGTGGAATTTTGATTCTTCCTTATCCTAAAAGTGGCCGAAATCTTTAGGGAAGTTACACCTTGAAATTTTCAGATTTTTTTGTTGAAAAAGGGAGATAAAATTCTAGTTAAAATCTTGTCGAGATTTGGATTGGATCTATCCTAAGAAAACCGAATTTTTAGTGGAGATTCTCCCTTGGAAAAATTCAGATTTTATGGGTTTGGATAAGGGAAAATATCTTTTCCTAATCCAATTCAAATTGAGAGATTCACCTCATGCAGGTCTATAAATAGAGGTCCTGCCACTCCAGTTCTCTTAGACCACAGACTCTCAGGTGAGCAGGCTTATTGTTGCACAGCTCATCGTGACAATAAAGTTCTTTAGAGATCTGGGTGGTCGGAAGAAGACTAGCAGTGCTAGCATACCGATCGAGGTTCAGAGTGCCCACACACTCAGCCATTCGGGAATTGGAGAATAGTAGAGAAGGCTAGTTGGTTGAAGCCTCCGGTCATTCTCCTCCTGCAAGATTGGCGTCCTTGAGGTATGAGTTTTAATTGTTGTTGGTTTATTGTATATGGCATCATGAGATATTTAACGATCTAAAAATTTTTATTGTTCCGCTGCGCCACTCTGATACGTTTATACCGGTTTATTTTCCTACAATTGGTATCAAAGCCATCTCATGACTATGCCATGTACATAAATTAGACAATTACTTAGTCTTTTTATTTATGTATGGATTTGATATTTAGAGAGTGGCATTCTAGGGTTCCTTTATGTTGTTATCATGTATTATGTATAAAGTATGTGGTTATTTTAATTTATTATAAGCATGCTTGTTTATACCGGTTATGGTTCCTTAGAATTTAGAAAAATTGTATCTAGGAATTTTTTATGTAACCATGGGAGCAGTTTATTAAGACTGTTATTTTCCCATGGATTTTAATTTTTGTCTCTTAGAATTTTTATGGTTAGAATTTTTGTATACCGGAAACGGTTTAGGAAATTTTATGTAATTATTCTTGGAGGAGATTGAAGATTGAAGACTGTAATTTATTTTTTCCCAAAAGTTAAATTTGATTTAAAGGTTGAAATTTTGATTGTGTGGAAAATTTCAATTTAATTGGGATTCAAATTAATTTTTGGAGATCCTAATAGGTAAATTGGAATATGGCACGAAAATCGAGACACGACCCCTCGGGATAGGCCAACGGGCCTTGGTGGGGCTGCAGCCCCTGCCCTCGGGCAGGATGGGGCTGCAGCCCCTGCCCTCGGGCAGGATGGGGCTGCGGCAGCCCCTGTGCAGGCCCACACCACCCACGGCCGCAGGCTCTGCCTGCAGCCAGGGATGGCCGTGGCCTGCCCAAGGCTGGCCGCAGCCTGGGCGTGCAGCCTCTGGCTGCAGGCGCTGCCTGCAGCCTGCCGGCTGCTGCGCCCAGTCTGGGAGTGCATCCTGGCGCTGCAGGCTTGGCCTGCAGCCCGGCAGGGCTGCACAAGGGGCGGCCGTGGGCTGCTAGCCCCTCCGGGGTTGGTGGCTGCCCACGGCGGCTGCCGCGTAGGGGGCGGCAGTCCGACGGTCCAAAAAAAAAATCAGAAAATTTTGTTTTTTTAAATTTGAGATTTAATTTTAAATCATGTTTAAAATTATGTAATTAAAAATTTAAAATTTTTGAAATTACATATTATTACACATGATGTTTAAAATTGTTTAAAATTTAAATTTGAAGTTTAAATTTGAAATTCGAATTTGGAATTTGAATTTGAAATTTAAATTTTTGGAGATTTAAATTTTAAATAATTCTTGGGATGAGAAATAAATGGAGAGGCTACATAAAGATGGATACAAGAAGACGGAACAAAATTCAAGACCCAAAAAATGCTTTGGATGGAATTTTGTAATCTTTATTTTCTTTATTCTAGGATGGAACCATGGCTTGGTTATTCTGTCAATTATTTTTCTGTGATATGTCATGGATGTATAAATATGTATTGATGGATGTTTTGTATGCATATTTGATAACATGTCATATAGGATAGGTGAATGCCGCTCATACTATATTGATCATACATAATTTGTCAAAACTTGCATGTTTTTCAAAATATTGAGTGGGAGAGGGTTTCAAACAAAACCCACGGCCTCCATTGTTGATCCATATGTGAAAGCATGGTAACGCCTCGCGTCAGTTCTGACCTGACCACACCCCTCGGTAGGTGTTTACCGCCGCCGATATACTAGATTGGATCTCCTATGTGGAAAACGTGTTCGGGTGCGATCCTATTCATGACCACCCCTCGGTGGCTTGGTAGGACGTGGATCGGGCTACGTAAACAATGGTTATACACTCAAGACTCGTTTAGTTATTAACCTTCCCTAGAAGCTCTGTTAACTAAACTGGTGGCCAAATAAGCGGTTATTAATATATGTCTTAACCTTGGAGGATTTAAGGTAACATATATTAATTGGACGGGGTCCATGTTCCGGCTATTTGTTCTCATGACCACCCCTCGGTGGCTTGGGGCAATAGGTGTTGAGAATTACCGTTGCAATGCTACATGTTTTTTCAAGTTTCATGTAGGAACATACTTGTATGTTTTTATTTGCTAAATTATCTGTATATTTGCTTGGGCTTTGTAATGATGTCTAGTATAATTTTATTTCAGTTCAAAATGTCACCAACACCCCTCATTTCAATACTTACTGAAAATAAGTTGAATGGCGACAATTATAAAGATTGGAAAAGAAATCTATTAATAGTTCTCAGCTGCGAGAGACACAAGTTCGTACTGGACGAACCATGCCCACCTGGGCCCAACCCTGACACACCACTTGAGGAGGTCCCGGTTGCCTATAATCGTTGGAGAGAATCCAATGAAATAGCTCGATGCTACATCCTTGCTAGCATGACGAGTGCTTTACAAAAGCAGCATGAGACTTATCAAGTTGCTGGGGAGATCATGGATAATCTGGAGGACATGTTCGGAGGCCAAGAAAAATTGGCTCGACAGTCCGCTATCACCAGCATTATGAACTCCAAGCAAAAGGCGGGTACTCCGGTGAAGGACCATATGATCACTCTAATGGGATTCTTCGCTGAGGCTGCCGAGAATGGTGCTGAGTTGGACTATAACACCCAGATCGAGATGGTGTTCAAGACTCTGTCTAAAGATTTTGTAGGGTTTAAGGCCGCATACAATCTGGCGACAAAGGAGTTAGGACTTACCGAGCTCATGAAGCAACTACAGGCTTATGAGCGGATGATCAGGGATGAGGATACTGTCCGACCTAAAGGAAAGGCCAATTTGGCGGAATCTTCCAATCCCTCACGGAAGAGGAAGAGGCCAAATAAGAAGCAAGTGGCTTCCAGTTCTTCTAATCCTCCTGTCTCGGACGGGAAGAAGAAGAAGAAGAACAAGAAGCCAAAGGACCCTAAAAAGTCCAAATGCTTCCACTGTGGGAAGGTAGGTCACTTCAAGAAGGCTTGCCGGGAATTCCTAGCCTCCAAGGGCAAGGAAGGTAAGGAACTTCATTACTTGGAAGTGTGTTTGGTGGAAGAATCGAAAGACACTTGGGTCATTGATTCGGGCGCCACTAATCATGTTTGTGTTTCTATGCAGGGGTTTGTGGAAACGAGAAGTCTACATGATAGGAGCCTCTCGTTGCGGACTGGAGATGGTAGCTTTGTGGTGGCTGAGGCAGTGGGAGACGTTCATCTTTATTTTGATCAATTTAGGTTTATTTTATTGAAAGACTGTTTTTATGTTCCTAATTTTAGGAGGAACCTTATATCGGTAGCTTGTTTAATAAAGGATTCTTATTCAGTTTCTTTTAGTAAAAGAGTTGATATTCGTAGAAATAAGTCTTTTATTTGTTCTGGATGGATGGATGGAAACCTATATTTGATCAGACCAAAGATGTACTCACTGCTTGACACTGAATTAATTGATAACTCTAAAAGGTTGAAAGTTTCTCACTCTAACAAGGCGTATCTTTGGCATTTAAGACTTGGTCATATTAATCAGGATAGGATTCAAAGATTGGTGAAAGACGGTCCTCTGGAATCTCTGGAGGAGGTACGACTTCCCCAATGTGAGTCTTGTCTAGAGGGTAAGATGACTAAGAGGTCTTTTGGAGCTAAGGGTACAAGGGCACAGGAGCTCTTAGAAATTGTGCACACTGACGTATGTGGCCCCATGAACGTCACAGCACGAGGAGGGTTCGAGTATTATGTCTCTTTCATAGATGATTACTCGAGGTATGGATATGTGTATCTGATGCACCGCAAGAGCGAAACCTTTGATAAATTCAAAGAGTATCGTGCGGAAGTGGAAAAGCAATTGGATAAATCCATAAAGACACTTCGATCTGATCGAGGTGGCGAATACCTCTCCGATGAATTTCTAGGACATCTTGTAGAGAACGGGATATTATCCCAATTGACTGCACCTAGTACTCCACAACAGAATGGTGTAGCCGAAAGGAGAAACAGGACCTTATTGGATATGGTACGGTCCATGATGAGTTACTCAACGCTGGACATGCTTTACAAACGGCGTGCTATATTCTGAACCAGGTTCCGAGCAAATCAATTCCTAGAACTCCGTATGAATTGTGGCGTGGCAGGAAGCCCTCCCTTGGACATATGAGAATATGGGGCTGTCCGGCGCATGTACTGGATGGGGATGCGAAAAAGTTGGAACCAAGATCAGAATTGTGCATGTTTGTAGGGTATCCAAAGGGAACTAAAGGAGGTCTGTTCTATAACCCGAAGGAACAAAAGGTCATTGTCTCAACCCATGCGACATTCTTGGAGGAAAGTCACATGAATGACTTTAAGCCTCGAAGTAAAGTGGTGCTAGAGGAGTTATCGGGTGAAAGAACTGCTCCACAGATTTCAGTCTTGGACGCAAGTCCGAGTTCCAGTGAAAGACCTGCAGACGATCAATAATTTAGGGTGCCTCGTCGTAGTGGGAGGGTTTCTAAGAAACCTAATTTCTTTATGTATGATGCTGAGGTATACCAGGCCGAGGCTCATGAGCATGAGGAAGATCCGGTCACATATGATGAAGCTATAAAGGATGTTGATTCTGGATCTTGGAAACAGGCTATGAACAATGAGATGGATTCTATGAAATCCAACTCTGTTTGGGAACTTGTAGATTTGCCGGATGGGATAAAACCCATTGGATGCAAATGGGTCTACAAAAGAAAGAAGGATGCGGAAGGGAGAGTGGAAACTTTCAAAGCTAGACTGGTTGCAAAGGGATACACGCAAAAGGCTGGAATCGATTACGAGGAAACCTTTTCGCCTGTTGCTATGCTGAAGTCTATCCGTATTCTTCTGTCCATTGCTGCGGCTCTCGATTACGAGATCTGGCAAATGGATGTCAAGACGGCATTCTTGAATGGCCATCTTGAAGAGTGTATCTATATGATACAACCCGAAGGGTTCGTAGCAAAAGGCCAAGATAAGAAAGTCTGCAAGTTGCTTAGATCCATTTATGGATTAAAGCAGGCATCCCGCTCATGGAACCAGAGGTTTGATCAAGCGATTAAGACATTTGGTTTTGAGCAGAACGTTGATGAACCTTGTGTTTATAAACGTATTAAGGATGGAAAAGTGGTCTTCCTGATACTCTATGTCGATGATATACTACTCATTGGGAATGATGTAGGGAATTTATCATCGGTCAAGTTTTGGTTACACCAACAGTTTGACATGAAGGACTTGGGAAAAGCTAATTATGTTCTAGGCATTCGTCTCTTCAGAGATCGAAAGAACAAAATGATAGCATTATCCCAAGCTTCATACATAGATAAAATAATTGACAAATATGCAATGCTAGAGGCAAAGAAAGGCTCACAACCTTCTATTGCCGGTTTAACTCTTTCATTGGATGACTGTCCCAAGACATCGGAAGAAAGAGAGCGTATGAGTAAGGTCCCTTATGCATCCGCTGTGGGTAGCCTTATGTACGTTATGCTTTGCATTCGCTCGGACATATGTTTTGCAGTAGGTATGGTGAGTCGATATCAAGCGAATCCTGGAACCAAGCACTGGCAAGCAGTAAAGCATATACTCAAGTATCTTAAGAGAACGAGGGATTATATGCTAGTGTATTCTGGAGGGGACCTAACACCCGTAGGATACACGGACTCAGACTTCCAGACTTGTAAGGATTCGAGGAAATCGACATCTGGATCAGTGTTTTTGCTCGGAGGAGGCGCCATTGTGTGGAGGAGCGTGAAGCAGGGCTGCACAGCTGACTCTACTATGGAGGCTGAGTATGTGGCTGCGGCTGAGGCATCTAAAGAAGCGATTTGGCTCCGCAAGTTCTTTAGAGACCTTGAGGTCATTCCGGGTGTTGACAAGCCTATCACACTTTACTGTGATAATACAGGGGCTATTGCCAACACAAGGGAATCTCGGCACCACAAGAGGACCAAGCACATCGATCGGAGATATCATATTATTAGAGGGCATGTGGAGACAGGACAAGTGGATGTATGTAAGATCGCGTCCGAGGACAACATCGCTGATCCCTTTACTAAGACTTTGGTGGCTAGAAGCTTTGAGAGGCATGTAGAGGCGATGGGGATGCGTAACCTGGCACATCTGCTGGCTTAGGGCAAGTGGGAGATTGTTAGGAAATGCCCTAAGTATTAGAGACATTTTGATGTATTCATTTTGAACTGGATAATAAAATTATACTTAGAGGTTATTCATTACATTGCTATCTGTCCTCGTCTTATTTACATGTTAAAGTGAATGTAAGCAAATATGGCTCACTGACTGCTTGTGTTAAAACTGTTAGAACGTTGCATGCAATGGACTTTTGTATGCGAGAAGACAATGTTCTAAAGTTAGCAGTCTAAACTATGGCCTGTAGTCTATGGGGTTAGACCGAGCATCTAACTCATGTTAAGACTATTATGTTGTCTAAAGCCTTGGAGGGGACGGTCTGTCTTGACTGTCTGGAGCTGGACTCCCAAGTAGAGACATGGATATGTTGCTCGGTGGTGACATATTAGACCGGGACTAAAGCGTGATTGATCTACGTAGTCCGCTATGAGTGGATCAATCTGCTTTTGACGTTCATTGTGCAATAACCTTAATCCTGAGTAAATGAACTACTTCATGTATATGACTTGTGTACTTTGATGTTCCAATGGCTAAAGCGTCTCAGAGGTAGTAAGCTTATAGACCGGTTCGTTGGGTGCATGACTTGTATACGATGAAGGGTTTGTTTGCAGATATCGGAATCATAGCTCTGAGGAGTTAAAGGTATCCTCTTAAAGGCATTATACTGAATGTGAAAATGGACAAGGCCTTGGGTCGTCTGCTGGGCGGATGACTTCTTATTCACATATGGTGAATAATCATTTTCTTGATTCGGTAGTATAATGGAACTTTAAGATAGCCTGATCAGTAGGATTAAACGGACTTTGACCTAAGGCTGATCATGGATATCATATGAGGGTTTTGCATATATGACAAGGTCATTAGATGGTAGCTCGTCACAGGCTTACGTAATACGGTATATAATTGGGAGTTCAGTTTCAGGTTTATAGTGGTGTGACTCTGAAATTAGTGATCATATGATTGAGTTATTCGGTACAGAATGATGATCATATGGAATCACGGGAGCCCGATTATATATGTCCAATCAGTCCCTCTACTAGCTCCACATAATTCCTTAACATTTGGCAAAATTGATTTGTGTATGCTATTGGCTAGTTTATTATGCATGGATGGTGATGACACAGGATTAGGATGGTAGACAAGATTCTCTCCGGTTGGATTCAGATTTTGTTTTGGATAATAGAGTACATAATTATTCGAACTCCAAATAAAGTTGCCATGATTTTATTTGAGATTGGATTGGAGTTGTAGAAAATTATCCATGAGAACAAGAATATGAAACACAACCGTTTTGTGGAATTTGAAATTTGAATTTTGAAATTTGAAATTTGAATTTTGAATTTGAAATTTGAATTTGAAATTTGAATTTGAAATTCGAATTTGAAATTCGAATTTGAAATTTGAATTTGAAATTTAAATTTGAAATTTGAAATTTGAAATTTGAAATTTGAATTTGAAATTTGAATTTGAAATTTGAAATTCAAATTTTGAATCACAGTCCAAGAAGGATTCGAATTTGTTGTGGAAAATCCACAAGGTTTGAAATTCGAATTTGAGTTGGATTTGGAGAGGATAATCTTGTTAGAATCTTACTTGAATTTTTGAATCCAAATCCCAACAAATAAGGGACGAAATTTTTGAGGATAAACCTCATGAAAATTTCGGATTTTGTGGATGAGATTCAAGGGTAAATTCAAGCTTCAATCCTAGTTGAATTTGGATTCTCTCTACTCCCTAAAAGTGGCCGAAATTTTGGAGCCTTAATCCTAGGAAATTCGGTTATTTTTGGATAAGGTTGAGATGAGATTTAGCTTGAAAAATCCTAGTGGAATTTTGATTCTTCCTTATCCTAAAAGTGGCCGAAATCTTTAGGGAAGTTACACCTTGAAATTTTCGGATTTTTTGGTTGAAAAAGGGAGATAAAATTCTAGTTAAAATATTGTTGAGATTTGGATTGGATCTATCCTAAGAAAACCGAATTTTTAGTGGAGATTCTCCCTTGGAAAAATTCGGATTTTATGGGTTTGGATAAGGGAAAATATCTTTTCCTAATCCAATTCAAATTGAGAGATTCACCTCATGCAGGTCTATAAATAGAGGTCCTGCCACTCCAGTTCTCTTAGACCACAGACTCTCAGGTGAGCAGGCTTATTGTTGCACAGCTCATCGTGACAATAAAGTTCTTTAGAGATCTGGGTGGTCGGAAGAAGACTAGCAGTGCTAGCATACCGATCGAGGTTCAGAGTGCCCACACACTCAGCCATTCGGGAATTGGAGAATAGTAGAGAAGGCTAGTTGGTTGAAGCCTCCGGTCATTCTCCTCCTGCAAGATTGGCGTCCTTGAGGTATGAGTTTTAATTGTTGTTGGTTTATTGTATATGGCATCATGAGATATTTAACGATCTAAAAATTTTTATTGTTCCGCTGCGCCACTCTGATACGTTTATACCGGTTTATTTTCCTACACTTACTACCTCTGAGACGCTTTAGCCATTGGAACATCAAAGTACATAAGTCATATACATGAAGCTATTCATCCACTCAGGATTAAGGTTACTGCATAATGAACATCAAAAGCAGATTGATCCACTCATAGTGGACTATGTAGAGCAATCACGCCTTAGTCCCGGTCTAATACGTCACCACCAAGCAACATATCTATGTCTCTACTTGGGAGTCTATGCTCCAGATAGTCAAGACAAACCGTCCCCTTCAAGGCTTTAGACAACATAATAGTCTTAACATGAGTTAGATGCTCGGTTTAACCCCATAGACTACTGACCTTTGTTTAAACCGCTTATTTTAGAACATTGTCTTCTCGCATACAAAAGTCCATTGCATGCAACGTTCTAACAGTTTTAACACAAGCAGTCAGGGATTCATATTTGCTTACATTTACTTTAACATGTAAATAGAATGAAGACAAACAACAATATAATGAATAACCCCTATATATAATTTTATTATCCAGTTCAAAATAAATACATCAAAATGTCTCTAATGCTTAGGTCATTTCCTAACATCTACATGATAAAATTTGGATTTATTGTAGATAAGGGAGAGGAAGATCTTATTTGAATCCTACTTGAATTTTGATTCCTAAATTTATTTTAAGGTGGCCGAATTTGTTAAGGGAAACCTAGCTTAGGAGGATTCGGTTTTTATGGATAAGGATGAAGGGAAATTTAAGTTAGAAAATCTTATTTGAATTTTGATTCTCCTCACACTTGGATGGCCGAATCTAGCCATGTTTACTGGCCTAGGGGAAATTTGTTTTAGTGGATAAATGAGAAGATAAAATTCAAGTTAAAATCCTGTTTGAATTTTGAATACAAAATCTAGCCAGGGTGGCCAAATCTTCCTATGATTTTGGCGATTTTGGATTTTGTGTGGAAGGAAGGGGAGAAAATCTTCTCTTGGTCTAATTTAAATTCAAGGAATTACCTCATGCAAGTTTATAAATAGGGGTCCTATCACTCCGGTTCTCTTAGACCATAGACTCTCAGGTAAGCAGGCTTATTAGTGCACAACTCACCGTAACAATAAGTTCTTTAGAGATCTGGGTGGTCGGAAGGAGACTAGCAGTGCTAGCATACTGATCGAGAATACGAGTGCCCACACACTTTGCCATCCGGGAATTGGAGAATAATAAAGCATGCTAGTTGGTTGAAGTCCTCCGATCATTTTCCTCCTACAGCTTTGGCGTCCTTTGATGGTATAAAGTTATTATTGTTGATTTATTGTATATGACATCATGAGATATTTAACGATCTTAAAAATTTTTTGTAATTCTGCTGTGTCACTCTGGTGTAATTTTATTGAAAATTCAAATTTAGAAAGTGTATTAAAATTTTAACTTGAATCACAGTGCTATAATTTTATTGATTTAACTTGAGGAGGTCCCAGTTGCCTATACTCGTTGGAGAGAATCCAATGAGATAGCTAGGCATTACATTCTTGCTCGTATGATGAGTGCTTTAAAAAAGTAGCATGAGACTTATCAAGTTGCTAGAGAGATCGTGGAGAACTTGGAGGACATGTTCGGAGGCCAAGAAAAATTGGCTCGATAGTCTGCCATTACTAGTATTATGAGCTCTAAGTAGAAAGCAAGTACTCTGGCGAAAGACCATATGATCACTTTTATGGGATTCTTTGCTAAGGCTGTCAAAAATGATGCTGAGCTGGACTACAATACCCGGATAGAGATGGTGTTTAAAACTCTATCAAAGGATTTTGTGGGGTTTAAGGCCGTATACAATTTGACGATAAGGGAGTTAGGACTCACCGAGCTCATGAAGCAACTCCAAGCTTATGAGTAGATGATCAAGGATGAGGATGTGGTCCAACTTAAAGGAGAGACTAACTTGGCAAAATCTTCCAAACCCTCTTAGAAAAGGAAGAAGTCAAATAAGAAGCAAGTGACTTCCAGTTTTTCTATTCCTATTGTCTCGGATAGGAAGAAGAAAAAGAAGAACAAGAAGGCTAAGGACCCTAAAAAATCAAAGTGCTTCCACTATGGGAAGATAGGTCACTTCAAGAAGGCTTGTCAGGAATTCCTAGTTGCCAAGGGCAAGGAAGGTAAGGAACTTCATTATTTAGAAGCGTGTTTGGTGGAAGAATCGAAAGACATTTGGGTCCTTAATTTGGGCGCCATTAATCATGTTTGTGTTTGTTTACAGGGGTTCGAGGAAACAAGAAAATTTGAGAAAAACGATAGAACGAAATAGTTACGGTCCCGAGACCCATTAGGGGCAAAATGGTCATTTTGACCAAAAATTTATGAAAAGCTCGAAAAGGACCGAAAAGGATATAGAATGACTTAAATAAAATTCTAGGACTGAAAATAAAGATTTTAGAGTTAAAAATCTAAAAATTTTGAATAACACGGGCATGTAGAAGAATACACGGCCGTGTATATGAAAAAAATTTATAACTCGAGAGGTACACGGGCTTAAACACGGGTGTGTATCAAGCCGTGTACAGTTACACGGCTAGATAGTAAACAACACGGCCATGTATAGGAAAAAATTTACAATCCGAGAGGTACAAGGGCTTGAACACAGGCGTGCATCAAGCCGTGTACAGTTACATGGCTAGATAGTAAACAACACGGCCATATGGTAAGAAATCCGGAGGAACACAATCATGAACACGGGCGTGTTGAAAACCGTGTACCATGTTACAAGTTGAATTATGTTAAAAAATTTATCAAAAAATAAATATATTTAAAGTGATAATTAATGTAGGGTATTAACAGGCAATATTATGTCTGTAGGAACCCAAATTGGAGATAGAACTGCAGAGGAGTTCCGGAAGTGGATATTGTCGCAGTATTGGTAAGTTCAAGCATTTTCATGTCTACAACATAAAATACTGTGTTATTTTATTATGTACTAGATGTACGCTAGATATAAAGTCCTATGGACATTTGGGGATTAGTTAGTATAACATATCCCATATAACGAGAAAAGAGAATAAGTAAGGACTACGGGCGATGGAGAATAGTGACCTTGAGGTGGCGATTAATGTCACTTGGTCAAAACTATAATTGAAAGATGGTAATGAAACCATTAAGGTGTACCACCCCTCCAACATAGTAGTGGAGGTTTTTCAGATCCTACGGGGATATAAGGGCAGTGGAGGTCGAAGTTCTAGGTTGGCTCCCTAGGCCCTCCCAGTCAGCACGCAATAAATATCGATACTGCCATAAAACGAGCTCTATTCTAGAAAGTAAATAAAGAATAAACCATCAATAATACGATGAAAACCATAATTGAGCATAACCGAAGAGCATACTAAGCATAGTGATCTCGGTTAGGATGCATGAATAGTATCTGGTTGAAATAATGTGAATAGTAACAATTATGGCAACAGTTACTATTCATTAGTCAAAGGTCAAAATCACTATTTATGATGAATAGTACTATTCATAGGCGATTGAGTTTTCAATGTTTTTGAATCCGTATGATTCTTACTATGTATGTTTGAACTTACTGAGCTTGTTAGCTTACCAGTTTATTCATGTTGTAGGTAAGAAACCTGTCCAGTAAATACATGGATGGCGGCAGGATGTGCGCGTGTCAAGGGATAGGGAATTCACCGTGGACTTGGTCCTGTCATAAGTTTTCCACTGAGATTTCAAAGTCAGTGAATTGAAGAGATTGTGAAAAAAAATGTAGTATAAATATTTTGTATATTATACATTATGTTATACTCAAAAAGACAACTAAAAGTAGTATTGTGTTTTATATGGCTTTTATACTTAGCTTTCTTTTGAAGAAGTATGTATTAAAAAGAAAAAAAAAATTCATGGGCAAAATTTTCAGGCCCTGAGATATGAAAGTTTAGAAAAGGAGTTTTAAATTGACAACCCAAATTCGGCATACCAGCTATCTTGGCTGGCAATAGTGTGGTGGCCCGTCCTGCTGTAGAGGCTCTACAGTGCTACTACGGCCAACTCTGTAGTCAACCGCAATAGTCTGCAGGCATCTAGGGTCGCCGGCAATCATGCTGAACTGTAAACTGACTGCTAATTTTGTAGAATAAATTTTTTTTTCTTTCTTTAAATACATAAACTGTTTGAGAATGTGATAAAGAAATCATGTTAACAACTGATCATGATACCCCTATCACATACTCCTGACTTGAAAACTTGTCTCTTTGAAATTACATTCAAAATCTACACAGCGGAAGACTATCGGTGACCAATATCCCTCGCCCAATCCTGCCCGGCATGCGTCTATACCCTGTTCGTTGTCCACCAAGACTACTGGTGAACAGGTCTCTTACCTGCAACATGTGAACAAACTGATGAGCTACGAGCTCAGTAAGTTCAAACATAAAAACATGAAACTAACATGCTATACTGATGTGCTCATGCTGTACTACTGAGCTCATGTTGTACTGCTGTGCTCATGCTGTACTGCTGTGCTCATGCTGTACTGCTGTACTCATGCTGTACTGCTGTACTCATGCTGTACTACTGTGCTCATGCTGTACTACTGTGCTCATGCTGTACTGCTAAAGGTTTAGTCTTAGAACATTAATCTGTTATTTTAGTTCTGGTTTTGGGCCCCTGATTGGACGTACCGACATGTTAGCGCAACCGGGAGCGGTACTTTAATGCTGACCTTCTCAGTCTTAACTGATTCTAAACATGATAACCTCCCCGTGGGTCGAGAGGCCGATACGCCAGTAACTGGTTAATTACCGTCTTGCTGGTGTTCCAACTGGGTAGCATACTGATTGTCCCCTCAGTCAGAACCTGTTAATCAAATTACTGGGGTGTGAATTAATTAACACACTTGGGTTCCTTGTGCACCTAACTGTTTTCTTGTTCTGGTATTGTCTGGTCTGTGTACTGGGACATGCAACTCTATATGCATAACATGAACTGATATGAACTGACCTGTGCTGTGACTGACATAAACTGACATAACATCGTGATGCAGACAATCAATGTCTAACAACACGTCATACAACATACATAACATCGTAATAAAGCAAGCTTGTCCACGTCGCGGTCAGGACAATGCTTGAACTTACAGAAAGTCCTCTACCGTAAACTGCTGCTGCTCTGGGACTGCTGATTTGGGGTCTCTGACTTGGACTCCTATAAATGGAAAAATCACTGATTATTTACCATATTTATCTTATACTGAAAATATGTCAAAACATGTAAATTTTCCTTTCCAGACTCTTTTTTTTTTTTTTTTTACTCTCTGGCTTCGAACACGCCCTCCTACACGGCCGTGTCCGTGCCCGTGTACCCCTCTGGATTTTAAAGCCTGGCCGTGTAATTTCTGGAACATGCCTATGTATGCTTACACGGGTGGGTACACGGCCGTGTCTCTGGCCGTGTACTCCTCTGGACTCTTACACGGTTACTTACACGCCTCTCTTTGACCGTGTGCCCCTTGACACGGTCTGATACACGGCCGTGTTCTTGACCGTGTACCTCTCGGGTCTGATTTTTCTTGCAACACGGTCGTGCGTATGGGCATGTTCGGGGCCGTGTTCTGAACACGCCCTTGTACATGCCATGTACACGCCTGTGTTCATACCAGAATCAAGATTCTGGGTCGGGACTGCTCTGCTCTGATTTTCTAAGGCTTTTATGGCCTTTGTTCTGCTTCTTACACTTGAAATTGATCTTCATAAGATCATTTCAAGGTATCTACTACACTTCTACTATCACAAATCCATGATTTCATAAGCAAAAATTCCACATTTTGCTTATGAACATCTCTTGACTTTTGAAAAATCTGCGATTTAGTGAAGAAATTTCACTAAACTCGGTTTTCTAAACCATCTGTTTATGGATTCGTGTTTGAAAACGTCTAGACTCGAATCACATTTCGATTTTAACCGAAAACCTAAATGTGATTCACTCACATTCTCTGTTTTCTCTCAAAACCCCAGATTTTTCCCTAAACGAAAAACGTGAGAACTAGGGTTTACCTTGCTTTGAATCTTGAGCTTTTCTTGCTGCTGATTTGTGACCGAATCTCGATCAACCTGCTACTTAAACTAGAAATCCGAACTTCAATGGATTTCTTCTTCTTCTTTCCCTTTTCTCTCGGTTTCCTTTCTCTCTTTCTTTTCTTTCTTTCTTTTCTTCTTTCTTTCTTTCTCTTTCTTTCTTTTCTCTTTCTTTCTTCCGGCTGCTGTGCAGCTAAGGGAATTAATTCCCTCTCTATCTCATGCTCACGTGCCTCACACTCTCTCCCTTACTTTCTTTTATTTTTTTTTGTGTAAGGGCTTGTTTGGCAAGTTCTTTTGGCCATTGATCCATGTGGCTCACTTGTGTGCCATTAATCTATTAATATGTGTTTTCCACATACTTTTCTGTAAATATTTAAAACATCATAATTGAATTAATACTTAACTTTTAAACTATATTCATTAATTCATTTTCAAATTTTGATTAAAAACTTGATTAATCAAAATTTTCCTCTGCTATTTATTCTGTAATCTGTATCACTGTAATGTACATTTATTTACATATTTGTACAAAATATTCCCGATAATGTAGGTTTCTCGGTTATCACAAATAGAGTCGGTTCATGACAGTTGCGAGTGGTCGGAATCGAGGGTGTCACAACTTAAATCTTGATTTTAGCCTTTAAAATCTTAATTAAGGCCTTAGGTTGCTATTCCAAGCCTTAATGGCGCTTTTTCTAACTTTTGACAAAATAACCATTTCGTCCCAAACTTTTGACAAAATGACAATTTTGTCCCTGGCATCATTCCTCTTCTTAAATCTACTTTTCTTTGACATAAAACTTAATTTTGGCCTTTAAAATTTTAATTAAGCTATTCTAAGACCTTAACGGTCATTTTCTAACATTTATGAAATTTTTAGTCAAAATGACCGTTTTGCCCCTAATGGGTCTTTGGGCTGTAACATTTTCACTTTAATGTTTTGATGGTATTTTTTAAGCCCAAAAATCATAAAACAAATTTTTCGAGGCCTTATTAGGTTTTCGTAGTATTAATCACTGCAACTTCACTATTTATTTTTCACCCGACCCTAGGGTGGCACTATAACCGAAATAATTAACAGTTATTTCTAATATTTATTTCATACTTAAAATGGTACTATAACCAAAATAATTAACGGTTATTTCTAATATTTATTTCATACTTAAAACTTAGTAAAACATAAAAATTCTAGGTTTAGTTCCTAATAATGAACTTTGGGGTCTAATTTTCTATTTTTAGCTTTTCTGCCAGCTTTTGAAAAAATGACTATTTCATCCCCAACTTTTGACACGATGACCATTTTGTCCCTAACAGGATTTTTCTTCGTTTCTTTGGCTTAAATCTTGATTTTGCCCTTTAAAATCTTAATTAAGGCCTTAGGTCGCTATTCAAGCCTTAATGGCCCCTTTTTTTTAACTTTTGACAAAATGACCATTTCGTCCCAAACTTTTGACAAAATGACCATTTCGTCCCTAACTTTTGGCAAAATGACAATTTCGTCCCTGGCATGATTCCTCTTCTTAAATCTACTTTTCTTTGACATAAAACTTAATTTTTGCCTTTAAAATTTTAATTAAGCTATTCTAAGGCCCTAATGGTCCTTTTCTAACATTTATGAAATTTTTACTCAAAATGACCGTTTTGCCTCTAATGGGTCTTTGGGCCGCAACATTTTCACTTTAATGTTTTGATGGTATTTTTTAAGTCCAAAAATCATAAACAAATATTTTGAGGCCTTATTAGGTTTTCGTAATATTAATCACTACAACTTTACTATTTATTTTTCGCCCGACCCTAGAGTGGTACTATAACCGAAATAATTAACGATTATTTCCAATATTTATTTCATACTTAAAGTGGTACCATAACTAAAATAATTAACGGTTATTTCCAATATTTATTTCATACTTAAAAGTTAGTAAAACATAAAAATTCTACGTTTAGTTCCTAATAATGAACTTTGGGGTCAAATGTTCTATTTTTAGCTTTTCCGCCGGTTTTTGAAAAAATGACTATTTCATCCCCAACTTTTGACACAATGACCATTTTGTCCCTAGCAGGATTTTTCTTCGTTTCTTTGACTTAAATCTTGATTTTGGCCTTTAAAATCTTAATTAAGGCCTTAGTTTGCTATTCCAAGCCTTAATGGCCCATTTTCTAACTTTTGACAAAATAACCATTTTGTCCCAAACTTTTGACAAAATAACAATTTTATCCCTACCATGATTCCTCTTCTTAAATATACTTTTCCTTGACTTTAAACTTAATTTTGGCCTTTAAATTTTTAATTAAGCTATTCTAAGACCTTAACGGTCTTTTTCTAACAATTGTGAAATTTTTAGTCAAAATGACCGTTTTACCTCTAATGGGTCTTTGGGCTGTAACATTTTCACTTTAATGTTTTGATGGTATTTTTTAAGCCCAAAAATGAATAAACAAATTTTTAGAGGCCTTATTAGGTTTTCGTAGTATTAATCACTGCAACTTCACTATTTATTTTTCACCCGACCCTAGGGTGGTACTATAACTGAAATAATTAACAGTTATTTCCAATATTTATTTCATATTTAAAGTGGTACTATAACCAAAATAATTAACGGTTATTTCCAATATTTATTTCATACTTAAAACTTAGTAAAACGTAAAAACTCTAGGTTTAGTTCCTAATAATGAACTTTGGGGTCTAATGTTCTATTTTTAGCTTTTCTGCCAGATTTTGAAAAAATGACTATTTCATCCCCAACTTTTGACACAATGACCATTTTGTCCCTAGCAGGATTTTTCTTCGTTTCTTTGACTTAAATCTTGATTTTGCCCTTTAAAATCTTAATTAAGGCCTTAGGTTGCTATTCCAAACCTTAATGGCCCCTTTTTTTTAACTTTTGACGAAATGACCATTTCGTCCCCAACTTTTGACTAAATGATCATTTCGTCCCCAACTTTTGACAAAATGACAATTTTGTCCCTGGCATGATTCCTTTTCTTAAATCTACTTTTCTTTGACATAAAACTTAATTTTGGCCTTTAAAATTTTAATTAAGCCTTTCTAAGGCCCTAACGGTCCTTTTCTAACATTTATGAAATTTTTAGTCAAAATGACCGTTTTGCTCCTAATGGGTCTTTAGGCCGTAACATTTTCACTTTAATGTTTTGATGGTATTATTTAAGTCCAAAAATCATAAAACAAATTTTTTGAGGCCTTATTAGGTTTTCGTAGTATTAATCCCTGCAACTTCACCATTTATTTTTCACCCGACCCTATGGTGGTACTATAACCGAAATAATTAACGGTTATTTCCAATATTTATTTCATACTTAAAGTGGTACCATAACTGAAATAATTAACGGTTATTTCTAATATTTATTTCACACTTAAAACTTAGTAAAACGTAAAAATTCTAGGTTTAGTTCCTAATAATGAACTTTGGGGTCTAATGTTCTATTTTTAGCTTTTCTGTCAGCTTTTGAAAAAAATGACTATTTCATACCCAACTTTTGGCACAATGACCATTTTGTCCCTAGCAGGATTTTTCTTCGTTTCTTTGACTTAAATTTTGATTTTGGCCTTTAAAATCTTAATTAAGGCCTTAGGTTGCTATTCCAAGCCTTAGTGGCCCCTTTTTTTTAACTTTTGACAAAATGACCATTTCGTCTCCAATTTTGACAAAATGACAATTTTGTCCCTGGTACGATTCCTCTTCTTAAATCTACTTTTCTTTGACATAAAACTTAATCTTGGCCTTTAAAATTTTAATTAAGCTATTCTAATTCCCTAACAGTCCTTTTCTAACACTCATGAAATTTTTAGTCAAAATGACCGTTTTGCCCCTAATGGGTCTTTAGGCCATAACATTTTCACTTTAATGTTTTGATGGTATTTTTCAAGTCCAAAAATCATAAAACAAATTTTTTGAGGCCTTATTAGGTTTTCGTAGTATTAATCACTACAACTTTACTATTTATTTTTCGCCGGACCCTAGGGTGGTACTATAACCTAAATAACTAACGGTTATTTCCAATATTTATTTCATACTTAAAGTGGTACCATAACTGAAATAATTAACGGTTATTTCCAATATTTATTTCATAGTTAAAACTTAGTAAAACATAAAAATTCTACGTTTAGTTCCTAATAATGAACTTTGGGGTCAAATGTTCTATTTTTAGCTTTTTCGCCAGCTTTTGAAAAAATGACTATTTCATTCCCAACTTTTGACACAATGACCATTTTGTCTCTAGCAGGATTTTTCTTCGTTTCTTTGACTTAAATCCTGATTTTGGCCTTTAAAATCATAATTAAAGCCTTAGGTTGCTATTCCAAGCCTTAATAGCCCTTTTTCTAACTTTTGACAAAATGACCATTTCGTCCCCAACTTTTGACAAAATGACAAATTTTATCCCTACCATGATTCCTGTTCTTAAATCTACTTTTCTTTGACTTAAAACTTAATTTTGGCCTTTAAAATTTTAATTAAGCTATTCTAAGACCTTAACGGTCCTTTTCTAACATTTATGAAATTTTAAGTCAAAATGACCGTTTTGCCCCTAATGGGTCTTTGGGCTGTAACATTTTCACTTTAGTGTTTTGATGGTCTTTTTTAAGTCCAAAAATCATAAAACAAATTTTTCAAGGCCCTATTAGGTTTTTGTAGTATTAATTACTGCAACTTCACTATTTATTTTTCACCCGACCCTAGGGTGGTACTATAACCGAAATAATTAACAGTTATTTCCAATATTTATTTCATACTTAAAGTGGTACTATAACCAAAATAATTAACGGTTTTTTCTAATATTTATTTCATACTTAAAACTTAGTAAAACATAAAAATTCTAGGTTTAGTTCCTAATAATGAACTTTTGGGTCTAATGTTCTATTTATAACTTTTCTGCCAGCTTTTGAAAAAATGACTATTTCATCCCCAACTTTTGACACAATGACCATTTTGTCCCTAGCAAGATTTCTCTTCGTTTCTTTTACTTAAATCTTGATTTTGCCCTTTAAAATCTTAATTAAGGCCTTAGGTTGCTATTCATGTGGTGGCCCGTCCTGCTGTAGAGGCTCTACAGTGCTACTACGGCCAACTCTGTAGTTAACCGCAATAGTCTGCAGGCCTCTAGGGTCAACGGCAATCATGCTGAACTGTAACTACTGCTAATTTTGCAGAATAAAATTTTTTTTTCTTTAAATACATAAACTGTTTGAGAATGTGATAAAGAAATCATGTTAACAACTGATCATGATTCCCCTATCACATAATCCTGGCTTGAAAACTTGTCTCTTTGAAATTACATTCAAAATCTATATATGCAGCGAAAGATCAAATGGTGACCAATATCCCTCGCCCAATCCTCTCCGGCATGCATCTACCCTGTTTGTCGTCCACCAATACTACTGGTGAGCAGGTCTCTTACCTGCAACATGTGAACAAACTGATGAGCTATGAGCTCAGTAAGTTCAAACATAAAAACATGAAACTGATATGCTGTACTGCTGTGCTCATACTGTACTGCTGTGCTCATGCATGACTGGACTCTGTAAACATGCTGTACCGGCTAAAGGTTTAGTCTTAGGACTTTAATCTGTTATTTAGTTCTGGTTTTGGGCCCCTGATTGGACGTACCGACATGTTAGCACAACCGGGAGCAGTACTTTAGTGCTGACCTCCTCAGTCTTAACTGATGTTAAACATGATAACCTCCCCGTGGGTTGAGAGGCCGATATTCCAATATCTGGTTCATTTACCATCTTGCTGGTGTTCCAACTGGGTAGCATACTGCATGCCCCCACAGTCGGAACCTGTTAATCAAATTACTGGGGTGTGAATTAATCAACACACTAGGGTGCCTTGTGCACCTAACTGTTTTCTTGTTCTGGTACTGTCTGGTCTGTGTACTGGGACATGCAACTCTATATGCATGACATGAACTGACCTGTGTTGTGACTGACATGAACTGACCTGTGCTGTGACTGACATAAACTGACATCACATCGTGATGCAGACAATCAATGTCTAACAACACGTCATGCAACATACATAACATCGTAATAAAGCAAGTTTGTCCACGTTGCAGTCAGGACAATGCTTGAACTTACAGAAAGTCCTCTAGCGTAAGCTGCTGCTGCTCTGGGACTGCTGATTTGGGGTCTCTGGCTTGGACTCCTATAAAAGGAAAAATCACTGATTATTTACCATATTTATCTTATACTGAAAATATGGCAAACATGTAAATTTTCCTTTCCAGACTTTTTTTTTTTTTTTACTCTCTGGCTTCGAACACGCCCTCCTACACGGCCGTGTCCGTGCCCGTGTACCCCTCTGGATTTTTAAGCCAGATCGCGTAATTTCTGGAACATGCCTGTGTATGCTTACACGGGTGGGTACACGGCCGTGTCTCTGGCCCTGTACTCCTCTGGACTATTACACGGTTACTTACACGCCTCTCTTTGACCGTGTGCCCCTTGACACGGTCTGATACACGGCCGTGTTCTTGACCGTGTACCTCTCGGGTCTGATTTTTCTTGCAACACGGTCGTGCGTATGGGCATGTTCAGGGCCGTGTTCTGAACACGCCCTTGTACACGCCCGTGTTCATACCAGAATCAAGATTCTGGGTCCGAACTGCTCCGCTCTGATTTTCTAAGGCTTTTATGGCCTTTGTTCTGCTTCTTACACTTGAAATCGATTTTCATAAGATCGTTTCGAGGTATCTACTACATTCCTACTATCACAAATCTATGATTTCATAAGCAAAAATCCCACATTTTACTCATTTACAACTCTTGACTCAACTTTTGAAAAATCTGCGTTTTAGTGAAGAAATTTCACTAAACTCGGTTTTCTAAACCATCTGTGCATGGATTCGTGTTTGAAAACGTCTAGACTCGAATCACATTTCGATTTTAACCGAAAACCTAAATGTGATTCACTCACATTCTCTTTTTCTCACTCAAACCCTAGATTTTTCATCCGAAAAAAGCAAGAGAAAAACGAGGGTTTACCTTGCTTGAACTTGAGATTTTCTTACTGCTGGTCTTTGACTGAACCTTGATCGATTTGCTGTTGGAACTAGGGAATCCGAACTTTGCTTGGATTTCGTTTTCTTCTTCCTCTTTTCTCTCTCGGTTTCCTTTCTCTCTTTCTTTTCTTTCTTTCTTTTCTTCTTTCTTTCTTTTCTCTTTCTGCCGGCTGCATCTGCAGCTAAGGGAATTAATTCCCTCTAAGCTCACGTGCCACTCACACTCCCTCCCTTACTTTCTTTTATTTTATTTTTTTTATGTCTAAGGGCTTGTTTGGCAAGTTCCTTTGGCCCTTGATCAATGTGGCTTACTTGTGTGCCATTGATCTCTTAGTATGTGTTTTCCACATACTTTTCTATAAATATTTAAAACATTATAAATTGAATTAATGTTTAGTTTTTAAACTATATTCATTAATTCATTTTCAAATTTTGATTAAAAACTTGATTAATCAAAATTTTCCTCTGCTATCTATTCCGTAAAACTGTGTCACTGTAAATGTACATTTATTTACATATTTGTACAAAATATTCCCGAGAATGTAGATTTCTTGGGTATCACAATTCAAGCCTTAATGGCCCCCTTTTTTTAACTTTTGACAAAATGACTATTTCGTCCCAAACATATGACAAAATGACCATTTCGTCCCCAACTTTTGGCAAAATGACAATTTTGTCCCTGGCATGATTCCTCTTCTTAAATCTACTTTTCTTTGACATAAAACTTAATTTTGGCCTTTAAAATTTTAATTAAGCTTTTCTAAGGCCCTAACGGCCCTTTTCTAACATTTATGAAATTTTTAGTCAAAATGACCGTTTTGCCCCGAATGGGCCTTTGGGCCGTAACATTTTCACTTTAATATTTTGATGGTATTTTTTAAGCCCAAAATTATAAAACAAATTTTTTGAGGCCTTATTAGGTTTTTGTAGTATTAATCACTACAACTTTACTATTTATTTTCCACCCGACCCGAGGGTGGTTCCATAACCGAAATAATTAACGGTTATTTCCAATATTGATTTCATACTTAAAGTGGTACCGTAACTGAAATAATTAACGGTTATTTCCAATATTTATTTCACAGTTAAAACTTAGTAAAACATAAAAATTCTACGTTTAGTTCCTAATAATGAACTTTGGGGTCAAATGTTCTATTTTTAGATTTTCCGCCAGCTTTTGAAAAATGAATATTTCATCCCCAACTTTTGACACAATGACCATTTTATTCCTAGTAGGATTTTTCTTGGTTTCTTTGACATAAATCTTGATTTTGGCCTTTAAAATCTTAATTAAGGCCTTAGGTTGTTATTCCAAGCCTTATTGGCCCTTTTTCTAACTCTTGAAAAAATGACCATTTCGTCCCCAACTTTTGACAAAATGACAATTTTATCCCTACCATGATTCCTGTTCTTAAATCTACTTTTCTTTGACTTAAAACTGAATTTTGGCCTTTAAAATTTTAATTAAGCTATTCTAAGACCTTAACGGTCCTTTTCCAACATATATGAAATTTTTAGTCAAAATGACCGTTTTGCCCCTAATGGGTCTTTGGGCCATAATATTTTCCCTTTAATGTTTTGATGGTATTTTTTAAGTCCAAAAATCATAAAACAAATTTTTTGAGGCTTTATTAGGTTTTCGTAGTATTAATCACTAGAACTTTACTATTTATTTTTCGCCCGACCCTAGGGTGGTAATATAACCGAAATAATTAACAGTTATTTCCAATATTTATTTTAGACTTAAAGTGGTACCATAACTGAAATAATTAACGGTTATTTCCAATATTTATTGCATAGTTAAAACTTAGTAAAGCATAAAAATTCTACGTTTAGTTCCTAATAGTGAACTTTGGGGTCAAATGTTCTATTTTTAGCTTTTCCGCCAGCTTTTGAAAAAATGACTATTTCATTCCTAACTTTTGACACAAGGACCATTTTGTCCCTAGTAGGATTTTTCTTCGTTTCTTTGACTTAAATCTTGATTTTGGCATTTAAAATCTTAATTAAGGCCTTAGGTTGCTATTCCAAGCCTTAATGGCCCTTTTTCTAACTTTTGAAAAAATGACCATTTCATCCCCAACTTTTGACAAAATGACAATTTTATCCCTACCATGATTCCTCTCCTTAAATCTACTTTTCTTTGACTTAAAACTTAATTTTGACCTTTAAAATTTTAATTAAGCTATTCTAAGACCTTAACGGTCCTTTTCTAATATTTATGAAATTTTTAGTCAAAATGACCGTTTTGTCCTTAATGGGTCTTTGGGCTGTAACATTTTCACTTTAATGTTTTGATGGTATTTTTTATGCCTAAAAATCATAAAACAAATTTTTCAAGGCCTTATTAGGTTTTTGTAGTATTAATCACTGCAACTTCACTATTTATTTTTCACCCGACCCTAAGGTGGTACTACAACCGAAATAATTAACGGTTATTTCCAATATTTATTTCATACTTAAAACTTTGTAAAACATAAGAATTCTACGTTTAGTTCCTAATAATGAACTTTAGGGTCAAATGTTCTAATTTTAGCTTTTCCACCAGCTTTTGAAAAAATGACTATTTCATCCCCAACTTTCGACACAATCACCATTTTGTCCCTGGTAGGATTTTTCTTCGTTTCTTTGACTTAAATCTTGATTTTGGCCTTTAAAATCTTAATGAAGGCCTTAGGTTGCTATTCCAAGCCTTAATGGCCCTTTTTCTAACTTTTGACAAAATGACCATTTCGTCCCTAACTTTTGACAAAATGACAATTTCATCCCTACCGTGATTCCTCTTCTTAAATCTACTTTTCTTTGACTTAAAACTTAATTTTGGCCTTTAAGATTTTAATTAAGCAATTCTAAGACCTTAACGGTCCTTTTCTAACATTTATGAAATTTTTAGTCAAAATGACCGTTTTGCCCCTAATGGGTCTTTGGGCTGTAACATTTTCACTTTAATGTTTTGATGGTATTTTTTAAGCCCGAAAATCATAAAACAAATTTTTCGAGGCCTTATTAGGTTTTCGTAGTATTAATCACTGCAACTTCACTATTTATTTTTCACCCGACCCTAGGGTGGTACTATAACCAAAATAATTAACAGTTATTTCCAATATTTATTTCATTCTTAAAGTGGTACTATAACCAAAATAATTAACGGTTATTTCTAATATTTATTTCATACTTAAAACTTAGTAAAACGTAAAAATTTTAGGTTTCGTTCCTAATAATGAACTTTGGGGTCTAATGTTCTATTTTTAACTTTTCTGCCAGCTTTTGAAAAAATGACTATTTCATCCCCAACTTTTGACGCAGTGACCATTTTGTCCCTAGCACGATTTTTCTTCGTTTCTTTGACTTAAATCTTGATTTTGGCCTTTAAAATCTTAATTAAGGCCTTAGGTTGCTATTCATGCCTTAATGGCCCTTTTTTTTTTATCTTTTCACGAAATGACCATTTCGTCCCCAATTTTGACAAAATGACAATTTTGTCCCTGGTACGATTCCTCTTCTTAAATCTACTTTTTTTTGACATAAAACTTAATCTTGGCCTTTAAAATATTAATTAAGCTATTCTAATTCCCTAACGGTCCTTTTCTAACATTTATGAAATTCTTTGTCAAAATGACCGTTTTGCCCCTAATGGGTCTTTGGGCCATAACATTTTCACTTTAATGTTTTGATGGTATTTTTTAAGTCCAAAAATCATAAAACAAATTTTTGAGGCCTTATTAGGTTTTCGTAGTATTAATCACCATAACTTTACTATTTATTTTTCAACCGACCCTAGGGTGGTACTATAACCGAAATAATTAATGGTTATTTCTAATATTTTTTTCATACTTAAAGTGGTACCATAACTGAAATAATTAACGGTTATTTTCAATATTTATTTCATGCTTAAAACTTAGTAAAACATAAAAATTCTACGTTTAGTTCCTAATAATGAACTTTGGGGTCAAATGTTCTATTTTTAGCTTTTCTGCCAGCTTTTGAAAAAATGACTATTTCATCCACAACTTTTGACACAATGACCATTTTGTCCGTAGTAGGATTTTTCTTCGTTTCTTTGACTTAAATCTTGATTTTGGCCTTTAAAATCTTAATTAAGGGCTTAGGTTGCTATTCCAGGCCTTAATGGCCCTTTTTCTAACTTTTGAAAAAATGACCGTTTCGTCCCCAACTTTTGACAAAATGACAATTTTATCCCTACCGTGATTCCTCTTCTTAAATATACTTTTCTTTGACTTAAAACTTAATTTCGACCTTTAAAATTTTAATTAAGCTATTCTAAGACCTTAACGGTCCTTTTCTAACATTTATGAAATTTTTAGTCAAAATGATCGTTTTGCCCCTGATGGGTCTTTGAGCCGTAACATTTTCACTTTAATGTTTTGATGGTATTTTTTAAGCCCAAAAATCATAAAACAAATTTTTCAAGGCCTTATTAGATTTTTGTAGTATTAATCACTACAACTTTACTATTTATTTTTCACCCGACCCTAGGGTGGTATTATAACCGAAATAATTAACAGTTATTTTCAATATTTATTTCGTACTTAAAGTGGTACTATAACCAAAATAATTAACGGTTATTTCTAATATTTATTTCATGCTTAAAACTTAGTAAAACGTAAAAATTCTAGGTTTAGTTCCTAATAATGAACTTTGGGGTCTCATGTTCTATTTTTAGCTTTTCTGCCAGCTTTTGAAAAAATGACTATTTCATCCCCAACTTTTGACACAATGACCATTTTGTCCCTAGTAGGATTTTTTTTCGTTTCTTTGACTTAAATCTTGATTTTGGCCTTTAAAATCTTAATTAAGGCCTTAGGTTGCTATTCCAAGCCTTAGTGGCCCCTTTTTTTTAACTTTTGACAAAATGACCATTTCGTCCCTAACTTTTGACAAAATGACCATTTCGTCCCCAATTTTGACAAAATGACAATTTTGTCCTTGGTACGATTCCTCTTCTTAAATCTACTTTTCTTTGACATAAAACTTAATCTTGGCCTTTAAAATTTTAACTAAGCTATTCTAATTCCCTAACGGTTCTTTTCTAACATTTATGAAATTTTTAGTCAAAATGACCGTTTTGCCCCTAATGGGTGTTTGGGCCGTAACATTTCACTTTATTGTTTTGATGGTATTTTTTCAGTCCAAAAATCATAAAACAAATTTTTTGAGGACTTATTAGGTTTTCGTAGTATTAATCACTACAACTTTACTATTTATGTGATACCCGAGAAATCTATATTCTCGGGAATATTTTGTACAAATATGTAAATAAATGTACATTACACTGATACAGATTACAGAATAAATAGCAGAGGAAAATTTTGATTAATCAAGTTTTTAATCAAAATTTGAAAATGAATTAATGAATATAGTTTAAAAGTTAAGCATTAATTCAATTATGATGTTTTAAAATTTGATAGAAAAGTATGTGGAAAATACATACTAAGAGATCTATGGCACACAAGTGAGCCACATGGATCAATGGCCAAAAGAACTTGCCAAACAAGCCCTTACACATTAAAAAAAAAAAAGAGAAAGCAAGGGAGAGAGTATGAGTGGAACGTGAGCTTAGAGGGAATTAATTCCCTTAGCTGCAGATGCAGCCGGCAGAAAGAGAAAAGAAAGAAAGAGAAAAGAAAGAAAGAAGAAAAGAAAGAAAGGAAAGAAAGAGAGAAAGTGGCCGAGAAAGAGAGAAAAGAAAAGGGGAAATCCAAGCAAAGTTCGGATTTTCTAGTGCAAGCAACAGATCGATCAAGATTCGGTCAAGGACTAGCAGCAAGAAAAGCTCACGATAAAAGCAAGGTGAACCCTCGTTTTTCTCTTGTTTTTTTTCGGATGAAAAATATAGGGTTTGAGTGAGAAAAAGAGAATGTGAGTGAATCACATTTAGGTTTTCGGTTAAAATCGAAATGTGATTCGAGTCTAGACGTTTTCAAACACGAATCCATGCACAGATGGTTTAGAGAACCGAGTTTAGTGAATATTCTTCACAAAAATACAGATTTTTCAAAAGTTAAGTCAAGAGATGTTCATAAGCAAAATGTGGAATTTTTGCTTATGAAATCATGGATTTGTGATAGTAGAAGTGTAGTAGATACCTTGAAATGATCTTATGAAGATCGATTTCAAGTGTAAGAAGCAGAACAAAGGCCATAAAAGCCTTAGAAAATCAGAGCAGAGCAGTTCGAACCCAGAATCTTGATTCTGGTATGAACACGGGCGTGTACAAGGGCGTGTTCAGAACACGGCCCCGAACATGCCCATACGCACGACCGTGTTGCAAGAAAAATCAGACTCGAGAGGTACACGGTCAAGAACACGGCCGTGTATCAGACCGTGTCAAGGGGCACACGGTCAAAGAGAGGCGTGTAAGTAACCGTGTAAGAGTACAGAGGACTACACGGCCAGCAACACGGCCTTGTACCCACCCGTGTAAGCATACATGGGTATGTTCTAGAAATTACACGGCCAGGCTTAAAAATCCAGAGGGGTACACGGGCACGGACACGGCCGTGTAAGAGGGCGTGTTCGAAGTCAGAGAGTAAAAAAAAAAAAAAAAGTCTGGAAAGGAAAATTTACATGTTTGCCATATTTTCAGTATAAGATAAATATGGTAAATAATCAGTGATTTTTCCATTTATAGGAGTCCAAGCCAGAGACCCCAAATCAGCAACAGCTTACGCTAGAGGACTTTCTGTAAGTTCAAGCATTGTCCTGACTGCAACGTGGACAAGCTTGCTTTATTACGATGTTATGTATGTTGTATGACGTGTTGTTAGACATTGATTGTCTGCATCACGATGTTATGTCAGTCACACACAGGTCAGTTCATATCAGTCCATATCATGCATATAGAGTTGCATGTCCCAGTACACAGACCAGACAGTACCAGAACAAGAAAACAGTTAGGTGCACAAGGCACCCTAGTGTGTTGGTTAATTCACACCCCAGTAATTTGATTAACAGGTTCCGACTGTGGAGGCAAGCAGTATGCTACCCAGTTGGAACACCAGCAAGACGGTAATTAACCAGTTATTGGCATATCGGCCTCTCGACCCACGGGGAGGTTATCATGTTTAGCATCAGTTAAGACTGAGGAGGTCAGCACTAAAGTACCGCTCCCGGTTGCGCTAACATGTCGGTACGTCTAATCAGGGGCCCAAAACCAGAACTAAATAACAGATTAAAGTCCTAAGACTAAACTTTCAGCCAGTACAGCATGTTTACAGAGTCCAGTCATGCATGAGCACAGTAGTACAGTATGAGTACAGCAGTACAGCATGAGCACAGCAGTACAGCATATCAGTTTTATGTTTTTATGTTTGAACTTACTGAGCCCATAGCTCATCAGTTTGTTCACATGTTGCAGGTAAGAGACCTGTTCACCAGTAGTATTGGTGGACGACGAACAGGGTAGATGCATGCCGGAGAGGATTGGGCGAGGGATATTGGTCACCATTTGATCTTCCGCTGCATATATAGATTTTGAATGTAATTTCAAAGAGACAAGTTTTCAAGTCAGGAGTATGTGATAGGGGAATCATGATCAGTTGTTAACATGATTTCTTTATCACATTCTCAAACAGTTTATGAATTTAAAGAAAAAAAAAATTTTATTTCGCAAAATTAGTAGTAGTTACAGTTCAGCATGATTGCCGGCGACCCTAGAGGCCTGCAGAATATTGCGGTTGACTACAGAGTTGGCCGTAGTAGCATTGTAGAGCCTCTACAGCAGGGCGGGTCACCACAATTTATCTTTCGTCCGACCCTAGGGTGGTACTATAACCGAAATAACTAACGGTTATTTCCAATATTTATTTCACACTTAAAGTGGTACCATAACTGAAATAATTAATGGTTATTTCCAATATTTATTTCATAGTTAAAACTTAGTAAAACATAAAAATTCTACGTTTAGTTCCTAATAATGAACTTTGGGGTCAAATGTTCTATTTTTAGCTTTTCCGCCAGCTTTTGAAAAAATGACTATTTCATCCCCAACTTTTGACACAATGACTATTTTGTCCCTAGCAGGATTTTTCTTCGTTTCTTTGACTTAAATCTTGATTTTGGCCTTTAAAATCTTAATTAAGACCTTAGGTTGCTATTCCAAGCCTTAATGGCCCTTTTTCTAACTTTTGACAAAATGATCATTTCGTTCCCAACTTTTGATAAAATGACAATTTTATCCCTACCATGATTCCTGTTCTTAAATCTACTTTTCTTTGACTTAAAACTTAATTTTGGCCTTTAAAATTTTAATTAAGCTATTCTAAGTCCTTAACGGTCCTTTTCTAACATTTATGAAATTTTTACTCAAAATGACCGTTTTGCCCCTAGTGGGTCTTTAGGCCGTAACATTTTCACTTTAATGTTTTAACGGTATTTTTTAAGTCCAAAAATCATAAAACAAATTTTTTGAGGCCTTATTAGGTTTTCGTAGTATTAATCACTACAACTTTACTATTTATTTTTCGCCCGACCGTAGGGTGGTACTATAACCGAAACAATTAACGGTTATTTCCAATATTTATTTCATACTTAAAGTGGTACCATAACTGAAATAATTAACGGTTATTTCCAATATTTATTTCATACTTAAAACTTAGTAAAATATAAAAATTCTATGTTTAGTTCCTAATAATGAACTTTGGGTTCAAATGTTCTATTTTTAGCTTTTTCGCCAGCTTTTGAAAAAATGACTATTTTATCCCCAACTTTTGACACAATGACCATTTTGTCTCTAGCAGGATTTTTCTTCGTTTCTTTGACTTAAATCCTGATTTTGGCCTTTAAAATCTTATTTAAAGCCTTAGGTTGCTATTCCAAGCCTTAATGGCCCTTTTTCTAACTTTTGACAAAATGACCATTTCGTCCCCAACTTTTGACAAAATGACAATTTTATCCCTACCATGATTCCTGTTCTTAAATCTACTTTTCTTTGACTTAAAACTTAATTTTGGCCTTTAAAATTTTAATTAAGCTATTCTAAGACCTTAACGGTCCTTTTCTAACATTTATGAAATTTTAAGTCAAAATGACCGTTTTGCCCCTAATGGGTCTTTGGGCTGTAACATTTTCACTTTAGTGTTTTGATGGTCTTTTTTAAGTCCAAAAATCATAAAACAAATTTTTCGAGGCCTTATTAGGTTTTCGTAGTATTAATCACTGCAACTTCACTATTTATTTTTCACCCGACCCTAGGGTGGTACTATAACCGAAATAATTAACAGTTATTTCCAATATTTATTTCATACTTAAAGTGGTACTATAACCAAAATAATTAACGGTTATTTCTAATATTTATTTCATACTTAAAACTTAGTAAAACGTAAAAATTCTAGGTTTAGTTCCTAATAATGAACTTTTGGGTCTAATGTTCTATTTTTAGCTTTTCTGCCAGCTTTTGAAAAAATGACTATTTCATCCCCAACTTTTGACACATTGACCATGTGGCGGCCCGCCCTACTGTAGAGGCTCTACAGTGCTACTACGGCCAACTCTGTAGTCAACCGCAATAGTCTGCAGGCCTCTAGGGTCGCCGGCAATTATGCTGAACTGTAAACTGACTGCTAATTTGTGGAATAATTTTTTTTTTCTTTAAATACATAAACTGTTCGAGAATGTGATAAGGAAATCATGTTAACAAAATAACATGCACCTGACTCATGATTACCCTATCACATACTCTTAACTTGAAACTTGTTTCTTTTAAAATTACATTTCCAAAACTGTACAGCGGAAGATTTAACTGTGACCAATATCCCTCACCCAATCCTGCCCGGCATGCGTCTACCCTGTTCGTCGTCCACCAATACTACTGGTGAACAGGTCTCTTACTTGCAACATGTGAACAAACTAATGAGCTATGGGCTCAGTAAGTTCAAACATAAAAACATATAACTAACATGCTATACTGCTGTGCTCATGCTGTACTACTGTGCTCATGCTGTACTGCTGTACTATGCTGTACTACTGTGCTCATGCTGTACTACTGTACTCATGCTGTACTGCTGTGCTCATGCTAACTGGACCCTGTAAACATACTGTACTGACTAAAGGTTTAGTCTTAGAATATTAATCTGTTATTTTAGTTCTGGTTTTGGGTCCCTGATTGGACGTATCGACATGTTAGCGCAACCGGGAGCGGTACTTTAGTGCTGACCTCCTCAGTCTTAACTGATGTTAAACATGATAACCTCCCCGTGGGTCGAGAGGCCGATACGCCAATAACTGGTTAATTACCGTCTTGCTGGTGTTCCAACTGGGTAGCATATTGCTTGCCCCCACAGTCGGAACCTGTTAATCAAATTACTGGGGTGTGAATTAATCAACACACTAGGGTGCCTTGTGCACCTAACTGTTTTCTTGTTCTGGTACTGTCTGGTCTGTGTACTGGGACATGCAACTCTATATGCATGACATGAACTGATATGAACTGACCTGTACTGTGACTGACATAATCTGACATAACATCGTGATGCAGACAATCAATGTCTAACAACACGTCATACAACATTCATAACATCGTAATAAAGCAAGCTTGTCCACGTTGCAGTCAGGACAATGCTTGAACTTACAGAAAGTCCTCTAGCGTAAGCTGCTACTGATTTGGGGCCTCTGGCTTGGACTCCTATAAATGGAAAAATCACTGATTATTTACCATATTTATCTTATACTGAAAATATGGCAAAACATGAACTTTTTTATTTCCAGACTCTTTTTTTTTTTTTTTTACTCTCTGGCTTCGAACACGCCCTCCTACACGGCCGTGTCCGTGCCCGTGTACCCCTCTGGATTTTTAAGCCTGGCCGTGTAATTTCTGGAACATGCCCGTGTATGCTTACACGGGTGGGTACACGGCCGTGTCTCTGGCCGTGTACTCCTCTGGACTCTTACACGGTTACTTACACGCCTCTCTTTGACCGTGTGCCCCTTGACACGGTCTGATACACGGCCGTGTTCTTGACCGTGTACCTCTCGGGTCTGATTTTTCTTGCAACATGGTCGTGCGTATGGGCATGTTCGGGGCCGTGTTCTGAACACGCCCTTGTACACGCTCGTGTTCATACCAGAATCAAGATTCTGGGTCCGAACTGCTCTGCTCTGTTTTTCTAAGGCTTTTATGGCCTTTGTTCTGCTTCTTACACTTGAAATCGATCTTCATAAGATCATTTCAAGGTATCTACTACACTTCTACTATCACAAATCCATGATTTCATAAGCAAAAATTCCACATTTTGCTTATGAACATCTCTTGACTTAACTTTTGAAAAATCTGCGTTTTAGTGAAGAAATTTCACTAAACTCGGTTTTCTAAACCATCTGTGCATGGATTCGTGTTTGAAAACGTCTAGACTCGAATCACATTTCGATTTTAACCGAAAACCTAAATGTGATTCACTCACATTCTCTGTTTTCTCTCAAAACCCCAGATTTTTCCCCAAACGAAAAACATGAGAACTAGGGTTTACCTTGCTTTGAATCTTGAGCTTTTCTTGCTGCTGATTTGTGATCGAATCTCGATCAACCTGCTGCTTGAACTAGAAATCCGAACTTCAATGGATTTCTTTTTCTTCTTTCCCTTTTCTCTCGGCCACTTTCTCCCTTTCTCTTTCTTTCTTTCTTTTCTTCTTTCTTTCTTTTCTTCCGGCTGCTTGCAGCTAAGGGAAATAAATCCCCTTTCTCTATCATGCTCACGTGCCTCACACTCTCTCCCTTACTTTCTTTTATTTTATTTTATTTATGTGTAAGGGCTTGTTTGGCAAGTTCTTTTGGCCATTGATCCATGTGGCTCACTTGTGTGCCATAGATCTCTTAGTATGTATTTTCCACATACTTTTCTATCAAATTTTAAAACATCATAATTGAATTAATGCTTAGCTTTTAAACTATATTCATTAATTCATTTTCAAATTTTGATTAAAAACTTGATTAATCAAAATTTTCCTCTGCTATTTATTCTGTAATCTGTAACACTATAAATGTACATTTGTTTACATATTTGTACAAATATTTCCGAGAATGTAGATTTCTCGGTTATCACATTCACCCCTCCTTATAAGATTTTCGTCCTCGAAAATTTAAAACAAGTGAGGGTATGAACGTCTCATCTCATCTTCTCTCTCCCACATAGCCTCTTCAACGTTGTGATTTCTCCACAATACCTTGACTAGTGGGATGGTCTTGTTTCTCAGCTCCTTTTCTTCTCCAGCCAGTATCTGAACTGGCTACTCTTCATAAGTCAAGTCCTCTTAGACTTGGACTGGTTTATGTTGTAGCACATGAGATGGATCTGACATGTACTTTCTGAGCATGGAGACATGGAATACATTGTGTACTGCGGATAGTTCAGGAGGTAATGCCAACTTGTAGGCAACCTTCCCAATGCGTTTGATAATCTCATAAGGTCCAATGTACCTTGGACTTAGTTTTCCCTTCTTACCAAAACGCATGATCCCTTTCATGGGTAACACTTTCAGAAAAACGAAGTCCCCTTCCTTGAATTCTAGGGATCTCCGCCTTCTGTCTGCATAACTCTTCTGTCTACTCTGAGCACTCTTAATTCTTTGCTGGATCTTGGCAACTGCGTCACAAGTCTCCTGCATGAAATCTGTCTTATGCAGTTGTTTTCCTTCAGATCATACCAGTGAATGGGTGATATGCACTTTCTTCCATACAAGGCCTCATACGGTGCCATCTTGATGGAAGCTTGGTGACAGTTGTTGTATGAGAATTCCACTAGTGGCAGTTTCTCATTCCAAGCTCCTGGAAAATCCATGACACATGCTCGAAGCATATCCTCCAGAGTCTGGATAGTCCGTTCTGATTGTCCATCTGTCTGAGGATGGAAGGCTGTACTGAATCTCAATTCTGTGCCCATGGCTCTTTGCACACACTCCTAAAAGTTTGAAGTGAAACGTGCATCTCTGTCAGATACTATGGACTTTGGAACTCCATGTAACCTGACAACCTGATCTACGTACAGCTGTGCCAGCTTCTCCAATGAGTAAGTAATCCTGATTAGTATGAATCTGGCTGTCTTTGTCAATCTGTCCACGATTACCCAGATGGCATCGTGTCCTCGTCTTGTTTTGGGTAACCCTACCACAAAATCCATGATAACGTTCTCCCATTTCCATTCTGGAATCTCTAGAGGTTCTAACTTTCTTCTAGGATGCTGATGCTCAGCCTTGACTTTCTGACAAGTAAGGCACTTACTCACGAATCTTGCAATGTCTCCCTTCATCCCTTTCTACCAAAACTGTAACTTCAAGTCTTGGTACATCTTGGTGGCTCCAGGATGGACTGAGTATGGCATCTCATGAGCTTCTGACATGATTCGCCTTCGTAGCTCTTTATCTGCTGGCATACCTGATTAATCCATCTGTGGACATCTCTTCCTGGGAGTCTGTCAGACTTGAATCCTGCTTCTGTGCTTCCTTGATATCATCAAACAATGATGACTTCAACTGCAGTGCTGATAATTTTCCTGATATCAGCTCTAGCTCGAGTGAATGGATTTCTTGCTGCAGTGGTCTTGATAACCTGTCAATGGGCAACTGCTGTGGAACTGTAGCCTTTCTACTTAAGGCATCTGCTACTCGGTTGGCTTTTCCTGGGTGATAGATGATCTGTGTAGATCTGGCATTGTGCTCCGTACAGGTAGTGTCGCCAAATCTTGAGTGCGAACACTACTACAGCAAGTTCTAGGTCGTGGGTGGGATAGTTCTTCTCATGCTCTTTCAGTTGACGCGAAGCATAGGCAATCACTCTGCCTTCTTGCATCAATACTGCTCCCAAACCCACTTTAGAAGCATCACTGTAGATCTCATACTTCTCCCCTTCAGTAGGGAGTGTGAGGATCGGCGCACTTGTCAGCCGTCTCTTCAGCTCTTGGAAGCTTCTTTCACACTCATCTGTCCATATATACTTCTTTTCCTTGCGTGTGAGGGTGGTGAGAGGTGCTGCTAATCTAGCAAATCCCTCCACAAACCTCCTGTAATAGCCAGCTAACCCTAAGAAATTGTGTATCTCTGTTACGCTCTTAGGTGCAGGCCATTGGTTGATTGCTTCCACTTTGACTGGATCTACTGCAATTCCCTCCCGAGGAAATGCACTCTGTCTAGCCAGAACTCATATTTTGAGAATTTGACATAGAGTTAATGCTCTCTCAGCTTTTGAAAAACAACTCTCAACTGGGCTTTATGCTCTACGTGAGTCTTTGAATATACAAGGATGTCATCGATGAACACAATGACAAACTTGTCTAGATACTCCTTGAAGACTCTGTTCATCAGGTCCATGAAAGCGGCTGGCGCGTTCGTTAACCCAAATGGCATTACTAGGAACTCATAATGCCCATAACGGGTTCTGAAAGCTGTCTTGGGAACGTCATCTTCCTTGATTCTCAGCTGATGATATCCTGATCTCAAATCAATCTTTGAGAACACTGCTGCACCCTTGAGCTGATCGAACAGGTCATCAATCCTAGGTAATGGGTACCTATTCTTGACTATGACCTTGTTCAATTCTCTATAGTCTATGCACATGCGGAACGTCCCGTCCTTCTTCTTAACAAACAGTACGGGAGCTCCCCCATGGGGCATAGCTCGGTCTGATGAATCCCTTATCAAGCAGATCCTTTAGTTGTACCTGTAACTCTTTCAACTCCACTGGTGCCATGCGGTACGGCGCCTTGGAGATCGGTGCTGTTCCAGGTAGGAGCTCTATCTCAAACGAGATCTCCCGCTCTGGAGGTAATCCTGGTAGTTTTTCAGGAAAGACCTCGAGAAATTCTCTGACAACTGGAACCTCTTCTGGCTGTAACCTCTTCTCTTCTGCTATATCTGTCACATAAGCTAAATATCCAGTACAACCACTGGCTACTAGCTTCTTGGCCTTCATTGAGCTGATCATCATTTTTTTTTTTTTACTCTCTGGCTTCGAACACGCCCTCCTACACGGCCGTGTCCGTGCCCGTGTACCCCTCTGGATTTTTAAGCCTGGCCGTGTAATTTCTGGTACATGCCCGTGTATGCTTACACGGGTGGGTACACGGTCGTGTCTCTGGCCGTGTACTCCTCTGGACTCTTACACGGTCACTTACACGCCTCTCTTTGACCGTGTGCCCCTTGACACGGTCTGATACACGGCCGTGTTCTTGACCGTGTACCTCTCGGGTCTGATTTTTCTTGCAACACGGTCGTGCGTATGGGCATGTTCGGGGCCGTGTTCTGAACACGCCCTTGTACACGCCCGTGTTCATACCAGAATCAAGATTCTAGGTCCGAACTGCTCTGCTCTGTTTTTCTAAGGCTTTTATGGCCTTTGTTCTGCTTCTTACACTTGAAATCGATCTTCATAAGATCATTTCAAGGTATCTACTACACTTCTACTATCACAAATCCATGATTTGATAAGCAAAAATTCCACATTTTGCTTATGAACATCTCTTGACTTAACTTTTGAAAAATCTGCGTTTTAGTGAAGAAATTTCACTAAACTCGGTTTTCTAAACCATCTGTGCATGGATTCGTGTTTGAAAATGTCTAGACTCGAATCACATTTCGATTTTAACCGAAAACCTAAATGTGATTCACTCACATTCTCTGTTTTCTCTCAAAACTCCAGATTTTTCCCCAAACGAAAAACATGAGAACTAGGGTTTACCTTGCTTTGAATCTTGAGCTTTTCTTGTTGCTGATTTGTGACCGAATCTCGATCAACCTGCTGCTTGAACTAGAAATCCGAACTTCAATGGATTTCTTTTTCTTCTTTCCCTTTTCTCTCGGCCACTTTCTCCCTTTCTCTTTCTTTCTTTCTTTTCTTCTTTCTTTCTTTTCTTCCGGCTGCTTGCAGCTAAGGGAAATAAATCCTCTTTCTCTATCATGCTCACGTGCCTCACACTCTCTCCCTTACTTTCTTTTATTTTTTTTTATCTGTAAGGGCTTGTTTGGCAAGTTCTTTTGGCCATTGATCCATGTAGCTCACTTGTGTGCCATAGATCTCTTAGTATGTATTTTCCACGTACTTTTTTATCAAATTTTAAAACATCGTAATTGATTTAATGTTTAGCTTTTAAACTATATTCATTAATTCATTTTCAAATTTTGATTAAAAACTGGATTAATCAAAATTTTCCTCTGCTATTTATTCTGTAATCTGTATCACTATAAATGTACATTTATTTACATATTTGTACAAATATTTCCGAGAACGTAGATTTCTTGGTTATTACAGACCATTTTGTCCCTAGCAGGATTTTTCTTCGTTTCTTTGACTTAAATCTTGATTTTGCCCTTTAAAATCTTAATTAAGGCCTTAGGTTGCTATTCAAGCCTTAATGGCCCTTTTTTTTTAAACTTTTGACAAAATGACCATTTCGTCCCAAACTTATGACAAAATGACCATTTCGTCCCCAACTTTTGGCAAAATGACAATTTTGTCCCTGGCATGATTCCTTTTCTTAAATCTACTTTTCTTTGACATAAAACTTAATTTTGGCCTTTAAAATTTTAATTAAGCTATTCTAAGGCCCTAACGGTCATTTTCTAACATTTATGAAATTTTTAGTCAAAATGACCGTTTTGCCCCTAACGGGCCTATGGGCCGTAACATTTTCACTTTAATATTTTGATGGTATTTTTTAAGTCCCAAAATTAAAAAACAAATTTTTTGAGGCCTTATTAGGTTTTTGTAGTATTAATCACAACAACTTTACTATTTATTTTCCACCCGACCCGGGGGTGGTACCATAACCGAAAGAATTAACGGTTATTTCCAATATTGATTTCATACTTAAAGTGGTATCGTAACTGAAATAATTAACGGTTATTTCCAATATTTATTTCGTAGTTAAAACTTAGTAAAACATAAAAATTCTACGTTTAGTTCCTAATAATGAACTTTAGGGTCAAATGTTCTATTTTTAGCTTTTCTGCCAGCTTTTGAAAAAATGAATATTTCATCCCCAACTTTTGACACGATGACCATTTTATTCCTAGTAGGATTTTTCTTCGTTTCTTTGACATAAATCTTGATTTTGGCCTTTAAAATCTTAATTAAGGCCTTAGGTTGTTATTCCAAGCCTTATTGGCCATTTTTCTAACTTTTGACAAAATGACCATTTCCTCCCCAACTTTTGACAAAATGACAATTTTATCCCTACCATAATTCCTATTCTTAAATCTACTTTTCTTTGACTTAAAACTTAATTTTAGCCTTTAAAATTTTAATTAAGCTATTCTAAGACCTTAACGGTCCTTTTCCAACATTTATGAAATTTTTAGTCAAAATGACCGTTTTGCCCCTAATGGGTCTTTGGGCCATAACATTTTCACTTTAATATTTTGATGGTATTTTTTAAGTCCAAAAATCATAAAACAAATTTTTTGAGGCTTTATTAGGTTTTCGAAGTATTAATCACAACTTTACTATTTATTTTTCGCCCGACCCTAGGGTGGTAATATAACCGAAATAATTAACGGTTATTTCCAATATTTATTTCAGACTTACAGTGGCACCATAACTGAAATAATTAACGGTTATTTCCAATATTTATTTCATAGTTAAAACTTAGTAAAACATAAAAATTCTACGTTTAGTTCCTAATAATGAACTTTGGGGTCAAATGTTCTATTTTTAGCTTTTCCGCCAACTTTTGAAAAAATGACTATTTCATTCCCAACTTTTGACACAATGACCATTTTGTCCCTAGCAGGATTTTTCTTCGTTTCTTTGACTTAAATCTTGATTTTGGCATTCAAAATCTTAATTAAGGCCTTAGGTTGCTATTCCAAGCCTTAATGGCCCTTTTTCTAACTTTTGAAAAAATGACCATTTCGTCCCCAACTTTTGACAAAATAACAATTTTATCCCTACCATGATCCCCGTTCTTAAATCTATTTTTCTTTGACTTAAAACTTAATTTTGGCCTTTAAAATTATAATTAAGCTATTCTCAGACCTTAACGGTTCTTTTCTAACATTTATGAAATTTTTAGTCAAAATGACCGTTTTGCCTCTAATGGGTCTTTGGGCCATAACATTTTCACTTTAATGTTTTGATCGTGTTTTTTGATTCCAAAAATAATAAAACAAATTTTTTGAGGCCTTATTAGGTTTTCGTAGTATTAATCACTACAACTTTACTATTTATTTTTCACCCGACCCTAGGGTGGTACTATAACCGAAATAATTAACAGTTATTTTCAATATTTATTTCATTCTTAAAGTGGTACTATAACCAAAATAATTAACGGTTATTTCCAATATTTATTTCATAGTTAAAACTTAGTAAAACATAAAAATTCTACGTTTAGTTCCTAATAATGAACTTTGGGGTCAAATGTTCTATTTTTAGCTTTTCCGCCAGCGTTTGAAAAAATGACAATTTCATCCACAACTTTTGACACAATGACCATTTTGTCCGTAGCAGGATTTTTCTTCGTTTCTTTGACTTAAATCTTGATATTGGCCTTTAAAATCTTAATGAAGGTCTTAGGTTGCTATTCCAAGCCTTAATGGCCCTTTTTCTAACCTTTGAAAAAATGACCATTTCGTCCCCAACTTTTGACAAAATGACAATTTTATCCCTACCATGATTCCTCTTCTTAAATCTACTTTTCTTTGACTTAAAACTTAATTTTGACCTTTAAAATTTTAATTAAGCTATTCTAAGACCTTAACGGTCCTTTTCTAATATTTATGAAATTTTTAGTCAAAATGACCGTTTTGTCCCTAATAGGTCTTTGGGCCATAACATTTTCACTTTAATGTTTTGATGGTATTTTTTGATTCCAAAAATCATAAAACAAATTTTTTGAGGCCTTATTAGGTTTTTGTAGTATTAATCACTACAACTTTACTATTTATTTTTTGCCCGACCCTAGGGTGGTAATATAACCGAAATAATTAACGGTTATTTCCAATATTTATTTCAGACTTAAAGTGGTACCATAACTGAAATAATTAACGGTTATTTCCAATATTTATTTCATAGTTAAAACTTAGTAAAATATAAAAATTCTACGTTTAGTTCCTAATAATGAACTTTGCGGTCAAATGTTCTATTTTTAGCTTTTCCGCCAGCTTTTGAAAAAATGACTATTTCATCCACAACTTTTGACACAATGACCATTTTGTCCGTAGCAGGATTTTTCTTCGTTTCTTTGACTTAAATCTTGATTTTGGCCTTTAAAATCTTAATTAAGGCCTTAGGTTGCTATTCCAAGCCTTAATGGCCCCTTTTTCTAACTTTTGAAAAAATGACCATTTCGTCCCCAACTTTTGACAAAATGACAATTTTATCCCTACCATGATTCCTCTTCTTAAATCTACTTTTCTTTGACTTAAAACTAATTTTGACCGTTAAAATTTTAATTAAGCTATTCTAAGACCTTAACGGTCCTTGTCTAATATTTATGAAATTTTTAGTCAAAATGACCGTTTTGTCCCTAATGGGTCTTTGGGCCATAACATTTTCACTTTAATGTTTTGATGGTATTTTTTGATTCCAAAAATCATAAAACAAATTTTTTGAGGCCTTATTAGGTTTTTGTAGTATTAATCACTACAACTTTACTATTTATTTTTCGCCCGACCCTAGAGTGGTAATATAACCGAAATAATTAACGGTTATTTCCAGTATTTATTTCAGACTTAAAGTGGTACCATAACTGAAATAATTAACGGTTATTTCCAATATTTATTTCATAGTTAAAACTTAGTAAAACATAAAAATTCTACGTTTAGTTCCTAATAATGAACTTTGGGGTCAAATGTTCTATTTTTAGCTTTTCCGCCAGCTTTTGAAAAAATGACTATTTCATCCACAACTTTTGATACAATAACCATTTTGTCCGTAGCAGGATTTTTCTTCGTTTCTTTGACTTAAATCTTGATTTTGGCCTTTAAAATCTTAATTAAGGCCTTAGGTTGCTATTCCAAGCCTTAATGGCCCTTTTTCTAACTTTTGATAAAATGACCATTTCGTCCCCAACTTTTGACAAAATGACAATTTTATCCCTATCATGATTCCTCTTCTTAAATCTACTTTTCTTTGACTTAAAACTTAATTTTGACCTTTAAAATTTTAATTAAGCTATTCTAAGACCTTAACGGTTCATTTCTAATATTTATGAAATTTTTAGCCAAAATGACCGTTTTGTCTCTAATGGGTCTGTGGGCTGTAACATTTTCACTTTAACGTTTTGATGGTATTTTTTATGCCTAAAAATCATAAAACAAATTTTTCGAGGCCTTATTAGGTTTTTGTAGTATTAATCACTGTAACTTCACTATTTATTTTTCACCCGACCCTAAGGTGGTACTATAACCGAAATAATTAACGGTTATTTCCAATATTTATTTCATACTTAAAGTGGTACCATAACTGAAATAATTAACGGTTATTTCCAATATTTATTTCATACTTAAAACTTTGTAAAACATAAAAATTCTACGTTTAGTTCCTAATAATGAACTTTAGGGTCAAATGTTCTATTTTTAGCTTTTCCACCAGCTTTTGAAAAAATAACTATTTCATCCCCAACTTTTGGCACAATCACCATTTTGTCTCTAGTAGGATTTTTCTTCGTTTCTTTGACTTAAATCTTGATTTTGGCCTTTAAAATCTTAATGAAGGCCTTAGGTTGCTATTCCAAGTCTTAATGGCCCTTTTTCTTACTTTTGACAAAATGACCATTTCGTCCCTAACTTTTGACAAAATGACAATTTTATCCCTACCGTGATTCCTCTTCTTAAATCTACTTTTCTTTGACTTAAAACTTAATTTTGGCTTTTAAAATTTTAATTAAGCTATTCTAATACCTTAACGGTCCTTTTCTAACATTTATGAAATTTTTAGTCAAAATGACCGTTTTGCCCCTAATGGGTCTTTGGGCTGTAACATTTTCACTTTAATGTTTTGATGGTATTTTTGAAGCCCAAAAATCATAAAACAAATTTTTTGAGGCCTTATTAGGTTTTCGTAGTATTAATCACTACAACTTCACTATTTATTTTTCACCCGACCGTAGGGTGGTACTATAACCGAAATAATTAACAGTTATTTCCAATATTTATTTCATTCTTAAAGTGGTACTATAACCAAAATAATTAACGGTTATTTCTAATATTTATTTCATACTTAAAACTTAGTAAAACGTAGAAATTTTAGGTTTCGTTCCTAATAATGAACTTTGGGGTCTAATGTTCTATTTTTAGCTTTTCTGCCAGCTTTTGAAAAAATGACTATTTCATCCCCAACTTTTGACGCAGTGACCATTTTGTCCCTAGCAGGATTTTTCTTCGTTTCTTTGACTTAAATCTTGATTTTGGCCTTTAAAATCTTAATTAAGGCCTTAGGTTGCTATTCATGCCTTAATGGCCCTTTTTTTTAATCTTTTGACGAAATGACCATTTCGTCCCAAACTTTTGACAAAATGACCATTTCGTCCCCAACTTTTGACAAAATGACAATTTTGTCCGTGGCATGATTCCTTTTCTTAAATCTACTTTTCTTTGACATAAAGCTTAATTTTGGCTTTTAAAATTTTAATTAAGCTATTCTAAGGCCCTAACGGTCCTTTTCTAATATTTATGAAATTTTTAGTCAAAATGACCGTTTTGCCCCTAATGGGTCTTTGGGCCGTAACATTTTCACTTTAATGTTTTGATGGTATTTTTTAAGTCCAAAAATCATAAATCAAATTTTTTGAGGCCTTATTAGGTTTTCGTAGTATTAATCACTACAACTTTACTATTTATTTTTCACCCGACCCTAGGGTTGTGATAACCGAGAAATCTACGTTCTCGGAAATATTTGTACAAATATGTAAATAAATGTACATTACAGTGACACAGTTTACAGAATAAAGAACAGAGGAAAATTTTGATTAATTGAGTTTTAATCAAAATTTTATGATGAATTAATGAAAATAGTCAACAGCTAAGCATTAATTCAATTATGAAGTTTTAAATTATAGAAAGGTATGTGGAAAATACATATTAAGAGATCAACGGCACACAAGTGAGCCACATTGATCAAGGGCCAAAAGATAAGCCAAACAAGGCCTTACCTTTTAAAAAAAAAAAAAGAGAGAGAGAAAGCATGTGAGAGAGTAAGGCACGTGAGCTTAAGGGGGGTTAATTGATCCCTTTAGCTGCAAGCAGTCGGCAGAAAAGAAAGAAAGAGAAAAGAAAGAAAGAAGAAAAGAAAGAAAGAAAGAGAAAGGGAGAAAGTGGCCGAGAGAAAAGGGAAAGAAGAAAGAGAAATCCAAGCAAAGTTCGGATTTTCTAGTGCAAGCAACAGATCGATCAAGATTCGGTCAAGGATTAGCAGTAAGAAAAGCTCACGATCAAAGCAAGGTAAACCCTAGTTCTCACGTTTTTCGTTTGGGGAAAATCTGGGGTTTTGAGAGAAAACAGAGAATATGAGTGAATCACATTTAGGTTTCCGATTAGAATCGAAATGTGATTCGAGTCTAGACGTTTTCAAACACGAATCCATGAACAGATGGTTTAGAAAACCAAGTTTAGTGAAATTTCTTCACAAAAATACAGATTTTTCAAAAGTTAAGTCAAGAGATGTTCATAAGCAAAATGTGGAATTTTTGCTTATGAAATCATAGATTTGAGATAGTAGGAATGTAGTAGATACCTTGAAATGATCTTATGAAGATCGATTTCAAGTGTAAGAAGTAGAACAAAGGCCATAAAAGCCTTAGAAAATCAGAGCAGAGCAGTTCGGACCCAGAATCTTGATTCTGGTATGAACACGGGCGTGTACAAGGGCGTGTTCAGAACACGGCCCCGAAAATGCCCATACGCACGACCGTGTTGCAAGAAAAATCAGACCTGAGAGGTACACGGTCAAGAACACGGCCGTGTATCAAACCGTGTCAAGGGGCACACGGTCAAAGAGAGGCGTGTAAGTAACCGTGTAAGAGTACAGAGGAGTACACGGCCAGTAACACGGCCGTGTACCCACCCGTGTAAGCATACACGGGCATGTTCCAGAGATTACACGGCCGGGCTTAAAAATCCAGAGGGGTACACGGGCACGGACACGGCCGTGTAGGAGGGCGTGTTCGAGTCCAGAGAGTAAAAAAAAAAAAAAAAAAAAATTCATGTTTTGCCATCTTTCCAGTATAAGATAAATATGGTAAATAATCAGCGATTTTTGCATTTATAGGAGTCCAAGCCAGGGACCCCAAATCAGCAGTTCCAGAGCAGCAGCAGCTTACGCTAGAGGATTTTCTGTAAGTTCAAGCATTGTCCTGACTGCAACGTGGACAAGCTTGCTTTATTACATTGTTATGTATGTTGTATGACGTGTTGTTAGACATTGATTGTCTGCATCACGATGTTATGTCAGTTTATGTCAGTCACAGCACAGGTCAGTTCATAGCAGTTCATGTCATGCATATAGAGTTGCATGTCCCAGTACACAGACCAGACAGTAACAAAACAAGAAAACAGTTAGGTGCACAAGGCACCCTAGTGTGTTGATTAATTCACACCCCAGTAATTTAATTAACAGGTTCCGACTGTGGGGGCAAGCAATATGCTATCCAGTTGGAACACCAGCAAGATGGTAATTAACCAGTTATTGGCGTATCGGCCTCTCGACCCACGGGGAGGTTATCATGTTTAGCATCAGTTAAGACTGAGGAGGTCAGCACTAAAGTACCGCTCCCGGTTGCGCTAACATGTCGATACGTCCAATCAGGGGCCCAAAACGAGAACTAAAGTAACAGATTAATGTTCTAAGACTGAACCTTTAGTCAGTACAGCATGTTTACAGAGTCCAGTCAGCATGAGTACAGCAGTCAGCATGAGTACAATAGTACAGCATGAGCACAGTAGTACAGCATGAGCACTGCAGTATAGCGTGTTAGTTACATGTTTTTATGTTTGAACTTACTGAGCCCATAGCTCATTAGTTTGTTCACATGTTGCAGGTAAGAGACCTGTTCACCAGTAGTATCGGTGGACGACGAACAGGGTAGATGCATGCCAAAGAGGATTGGGCGAGGGATATTGGTCACCATTTGATCTTCCGCTGCATATATATATAGATTTTGAATGTAAACTTCAAAGAGACAAGTTTTCAAGTCAGGAGTATGTGATAGTGGAATCATGATCAGTTATTAGCATGATTTCTTTATCACATTCTCAAACAGTTTATGTATTTAAAGAAAAAAAAATTTATTCCGCAAAATTAGCAGTCAGTTACAGTTCAGCATTACTGCCGGCGACCCTAGAGGCCTGCAGACTATTGCGGTTGACTACAGAGTTGGCCGTAGTAGCACTGTAGAGCCTCTATAGTAGGGCGGGCCGCCACAAGGGTGGTACTATAACCGAAATAATTAACGGTTATTTCTAATATTTTTTTCATACTTAAAGTGGTACCATAACTGAAATAATTAACGGTTATTTTCAATATTTATTTCATGCTTAAAACTTAGTGAAACATAAAAATTCTACGTTTAGTTCCTAATAATGAACTTTGGGGTCAAATGTTCTATTTTTAGCTTTTCCGCCAGCTTTTGAAAAAATGACTATTTCATCCACAACTTTTGACACAATGACCATTTTGTCCGTAGCAGGATTTTTCTTCGTTTCTTTGACTTAAATCTTGATTTTGGCCTTTAAAATCTTAATTAAGGGCTTAGGTTACTATTCCAAGCCTTAATGGCCCTTTTTCTAACTTTTGAAAAAATGACCATTTCATCCCTGTGACGCCTTAAATTTTATTTAAGGGTCAATATATAATGTAAATAAAATTAGTGTGCCAAAAATTAATTAAAAATCCTTTTGGAAACCCTAGGTTGGTTTCCTAGTCAAATTCCGCTCAAAAAGTCAACAATTTGAACTTCAAAAAGAAACCCTAAAATATTCGGCCATCACTTGGGATTTTAATTAAAATTTAAATTCCACAAATCCATGGAGGATTCAAATTCAAATTTCATCCCTTAAATATAAAGAAGAAATTCGGCTATAAAGTGTAGGAAATAAATGAGATTTTTATTTGAATCAAAAGCTAGGTCAAAACTCAACCAAAATTCAAATTATTTTTTCCTTAAAAACTAAGGGATAATTTTTGGCCACCTAAAGGGAAATAAGAGAGAAAACCCTAGCCTCAAAACAGCACAAAAACTTTCCCTTTTGCCCCTTACAATTTTCGGCCAAACAAGGAAGAGAAAGGGAAAGAAAAACCTAGTATAAAAACCCCCTTTTAACTCTCATTCACCCTTCCTTTCACCCTCAAAAATTCGGCCAGCTTTCCCCTCTCTCCTCTCTGAATTTTCTCTCCCAAAACACACCCAAAACAGCAAACAAAACTTACCAAAAGGCAGCTAAAAAATTCAACAACCTTTGAGACAAAAATAAGGTGAGAAATCAAAATTTTTTTCCTTCCTTTTCCTTTTGATTTCAAATCCGAAATTTTATATGGTTTTCTCCACTATTTCCCTACTGTTTTGAAGACTCCAACACTTACACAAATTCAGCCAAAAGGGAGACCAAACATCAAAAATAGTGCAGTACAAACAAGGTGTGATTTCTCTCTCAAACCCTAAAATTTTGCCTTATTGGTCCCCTTTTCAAAAACCCTATTATCATATGTGTAAGATTTTATGATTTTGTCAATTTGATTCTTGGGTTGTGTTAATGACATATAAATATGGTTTTCCATAAAATTTCGTGATCATTGGATGAAAATTGAATTGGTTTGAGGCTAATCGAAATTCGGACACAGAAAAACGGAAATCTGGAAAATTACCATACAAATAGTAAATTTGTGTCAGCCATAACTTGAGTTTTAAAAACGATTTTTGAGTGATTCTTGAGCCTAAAATTAAATTCAAGATGTCCCCTAAATGCCTGCAAAATTTCAGAACCAAACTCATCCATTTTCCTAGTCAAAATATTTTTCTAAGATAGGCGGACAGAACTGCCAGGTTTTGAACCGAAACTGAAACCCAGATTTTTATGCCTGAAAACAACCCTCGGTTTTTGGCCTAGTTGAATGACCAAATGATGTCTAAAAATTATAAAAATCATATGGAATTAAAGCTACGGATGTCTAGTTTAACATATTAAAAATTTAGAATTTTTGGGATTAAAAATGAATTAATACTGATTTTACAATCAGCCTAGGTCAGCCTGCCTTTGACCAGAAATATCCTAACTTAGAGTTTTTCACAAATTTTAAATCTCAAATGTTTATTAAACGTTTTGAAATCTTTTGTGGCACACTAAAATGATTGGATGATTATGTCTAGACCTAGACTGATCATATGTTATGATTATAGGATTTATTTGACGTTCTTGCTAGATTTGTGGATCACGTTATCGTAACGCTTGTGCGATAATCGAGGTAGGACGTTCTAGCTTTTTCTGGGAGTAATCAAGTGTTTTAAATTTCCCTGTTTTATTGATGGTATGTTGTTTTCAGTTTATGAAATTATTATATTGTTTTTGATGAAATAAACGCATGCAACGTATTTGGTAGTTAAATGTGTATTTTAAAACGTGTTTTGATTTATGGCATAATATAACTTGGTAAATACCATCTTTTGAATAATCCGGTGAACATAATTGAGCTCTAGTTCACGATCATTGTAAATGATGCGTGCGTCCCAAAGTTGACACCATGGGGGAAGGTTCCTAAACCTGCGCAGGGCCGTTCGGCCTATTTAGACCGTAACGAGATGATCTAGGATAATTCAAATACGAGGCACGTATATTATACCTACGACAAGTCCTCACTCATAATATGATGGTTTGTTTTAATGATTTATTATTTTAATATTGGGGCATGTATATTGCAGCTACGCTAAGTCCTCAGCAGAATAAAACTTGCATTAAAAATGTTTTTCACGAAATTGTTGATTATTTTTTTGTTATGATTATTATGTCATGTATTTTTTTTAAATTGTTGATTATTTTTGGAAACGAATATTATGCCATATTTTTAAATGTTATCTGTTAACCTACCTTTGTTTCTGTCCTACTGAGCCAGTGCTCACGTCCCTTTTTTTTGTGATTTCGAAATGACTACTTCCAGGTGCGGGAGGTAGCAGTTCCGAAAATTGTTGAGCTATTCCGTTACTACCGAAGATGATGCTATCCGTTTTCTCCATCTTCTTCTTTCTGTTTCTCGTTCTGATGTAATGAAACTTTAAGTTTGTACTTTATTTTACGTTATTCAAATTTCATGCTTGGGAATATTTTATGGTTAGTAATTTCTTTTGAAAACCGATTTTGTGTTTGACTTCCGCATTAAAAAGCATTTATTTTCTCCTTTATTTTATTTTGTGGTTATGATGCTACTTTATAATTAGGCTTAGTCAAATTATAATGTTGACCCGTTGTTTTTGTAATAAATGTTTTCCTTAAATCTCGGGTTGATATTATGATTTGGCTGCCGTGTCACGTGTTTAAATTTTGGGCCGTGACAGTCCCCAACTTTTGATAAAATGACAATTTTATCCCTACCGTGATTCCTCTTCTTAAATCTACTTTTCTTTGACTTAAAACTTAATTTCGACCTTTAAAATTTTAATTAAGCTATTCTAAGACCTTAACGGTCCTTTTTTAATATTTATTAAATTTTTAGTCAAAATAACCGTTTTGCCCCTAATGGGTCTTTGGGCTGTAACATTTTCACTTTAATGTTTTGATGGTATTTTTTAAGCCCAAAAATCATAAAACAAATTTTTCGAGGCCTTATTAGGTTTTTGTAGTATTAATCACTACAACTTCACTATTTATTTTTCACCCGACCCTAGGGTGGTACTATAACCGAAATAATTAACAGTTATTTTCAATATTTATTTCATACTTAAAGTGGTACTATAACCAAAATAATTAACGGTTATTTCTAATATTTATTTCATACTTAAAACTTAGTAAAACGTAAAAATTCTAGGTTTAGTTCCTAATAATGTGTGATAACCGAGAAATCTACGTTCTCGGAAATATTTATACAAATATGTGAATAAATTTACATTATAGTGATACAGATTACAGAATAAATAGCAGAGGAAAATTTTGATTAATCAAGTTTTTAATGAAAATTTGAAAATGAATTAATGAATATAGTTTAAAAGCTAAACATTAATTCAATTTATAATGTCTTAAAATTTGATAGAAAAGTATGTGGAAAATACATACTAAGAGATCAATGGCACACAAGTGAGCCACATTGATCAATGGGCAAAGGACTAGCCAAACAAGGCCTAACCTTTTAAAAAAAAAATGAAAGAAGTGAGAGAGAGGGAGTGAGGCACGTGTGTCTCAAATCCCACGGCAGTAAGTGAATTAATTCACTTTTGCCTTAGCTGCAAAGAGAGGTAGACGAGAGAGAAAGAAAGAAAGAAAGAAAGAAAGAGAAAGAAAGAAAGAAAGAGAAAGGGAAAGAGAGAAAGGGAGAAACCGAGAGAAAGAGAAGGAAATCCAACTCAGTTTGGATTTTCTTGTTCAAACTGTAGGAGTATAAACCGGTAAAAACGTATCAGAGTGGCGCAGCGGAACAATAAAAATTTTTAGATCGTTAAATATCTCATGATGCCATATACAATAAACCAACAACAATTAAAACTCATACCTCAAGGACGCCAATCTTGCAGGAGGAGAATGACTGGAGGCTTCAACCAACTAGCCTTCTCTACTATTCACCAATTCCCGAATGGCTGAGTGTGTGGGCACTCTGAACCTCGATCGGTATGCTAGCACTGCTAGTCTTCTTCCGACCACCCAGATCTCTAAAGAACTTTATTGTCACGATGAGCTGTGCAACAATAAGTCTGCTCACCTGAGAGTCTGTGGTCTGTGAGAACTGGAGTGGCAGGACCTCTATTTATAGACCTACATGAGGTGATTCTCTGAATTCGAATTGGACTAGGAAAAGATTTTCTCCCTTATCTTTAACCAAAAAATCCGAATTTTTCCATAGGATAATCCTAACAATAAATTCGGTTTTTCCTAAGATAAATCCAATCCAAATCTTAACAAGATTTTAACTAGAATTTTATCTCCCTTTTTCAACCAAAAAATCCGAAATTCACAAGGAGAAAATCCTCCAAAAGATTTCGGCCATTATGGATAAGGGAGAATCAAAAATTCCACTAGGATTTTCAAGCTTGAATCTTATCTCAACCTTATCTAAAAATAACCGAATTTTCCTTGGATAAAGGCTCCAAATTTCGGCCACTTTTAGGGAAGGAGAGAATCCAAATTCAACTAGGATTGAAACTTGAATTTTCCCTTGAATCTTATCCACAGAAACCGAATTTTCCATTGAGGATTATCCTCAAAAAATTCACCCACTTTTGTTGGGATTTGGATTCAAAATTCAAGTAGGATTCTAACAAGATTATCCTCTCCAAATGCAACTCAAATTCGAATTTCAAACCTTGTGGATTTTCCACAACAAATTTGAATCCTACTTGGACTGTGATTCAAAATTTGAATTTCAAATTTCAAATTCAAAATTCAAATTTCAAATTACAAATTTCAAATTTCAAATTTAAATTTCAAATTCAAATTTCAAATTCGAATTTCAAATTCAAATTTCAAATTCAAATTTCAAATTCAAAATTCAAATTTCAAATTTCAAAATTCAAATTTCAAATTTCAAAATTCAAAATTCAAATTCCACAAAACGGTTGTGTTTCATATTCTTGTTCTCATGGATAATTTTCTACAACTCCAATCCAGTCTCAAATAAAATCATGGCAACTTTATTTGGAGTTCGAATAATTGTGTACTCTATTATCCAAAACAAAATCTGAATCCAACCGGAGAGAATCTTGTCTACCATCATAATCCTGTGTCATCACCATCCATGCATAACAAACTAGCCAATAGCATACACAAATCAATTTGCCAAACGTTAAGGAATTATGTGGAGCTAGTAGAGGGACTGATTGGACATATATAATCGGGCTCCCGTGATTCCATATGATCATCATTCTGTACCGAACAACTCAATCATATGATCACTAATTTCAGAGTCACACCACTATAAACCTGAAACTGAACTCCCAATTATATACCGTATTACGTAAGCCTGTGACGAGCTACCATCCAATGACCTTGTCATATATGTAAAACCCTCATATGATATCCATGATCAGCCTTAGGTCAAAGTCCGTTTAATCCTACTGATCAGGCTATCTTAAAGTTCCATTATACTACCGAATCAAGAAAATGATTATTCACCATATGTGAATAAGAAGTCATCCGCCCAGCAGACGACCCAAGGCCTTGTCCATTTTCACATTCAGTATAATGCCTTTAAGAGGATGCCTTTAACTCCTCAGAGCTATGATTCCGATATCTGCAAACAAACCCTTCATCGTATACAAGTCATGCACCCAACGAACCGGTCTATAAGCTTACTACCTCTGAGACGCTTTAGCCATTGGAACATCAAAGTACACAAGTCATATACATGAAGTAGTTCATTTACTCAGGATTAAGGTTATTGCACAATGAACGTCAAAAGCAGATTGATCCACTCATAGCGGACTACGTAGATCAATCACGCTTTAGTCCCGGTCTAATATGTCACCACCGAGCAACATATCCATGTCTCTACTTGGGAGTCCAGCTCCAGACAATCAAGACAGACCGTCCCCTCCAAGGCTTTAGACAACATAATAGTCTTAACATGGTTAGATGCTCGGTCTAACCCCATAGACTACAGACCATAGTTTAGACTGCTAACTTTAGAACATTGTCTTCTCGCATACAAAAGTCCATTGCATGCAACGTTCTAACAGTTTTAACACAAGCAGTCAGTGAGCCATATTTGCTTACATTTACTTTAACATGTAAATAAGACGAGCACAGATAGCAATGTAATGAATAACCTCTATATATAATTTTATTATCCAGTTCAAAATGAATACATCAAAAATGTCTCTAATACTTAGGGCATTTCCTAACACAAACAAGAGACCGATCAAGAATCAGTCAAGGACCAGCAGCAAGAAAATCTCAGGTTCAAGCAAGGTAAACCCTCGTTTTTCTCTTGTTTTTTTTCGGATGAAAAATCTAGGGTTTAAGTGAGAAAAAGAGAATGTGAGTGAATCACATATAGGTTTTCGGTTAGAATCGAAATGTGATTCGAGTCAAGACATTTTTAAACATGAATCCATGCACAGATGGTTTAGAAAACCGAGTTTAGTGAAATTTCTTCACTAAAACGCAGATTTTTCAAAAGTTAAGTCAGGAGATGTTCATAAGCAAAATGTGGAATTTTTGCTTATGAAATCATGGATTTGTGATAGTAGAAGTGTAGTAGATACCTTGAAATGATCTTATGAAGATCGATTTCAAGTGTAAGAAGCAGAACAAAGGCCATAAAAGCCTTAGAAAATCAGAGCAGAGCAGTTCGGACCCAGAAACTTGATTCTGGTATGAACACGGGCGTGTACACGGGCGTGTACAAGGGCGTGTTCAGAACACGGCTCCGAACATGCCCATATGCACAATCGTGTTGCAAGAAAAATTAGACCCGAGAGGTACACGGTCAAGAACACGGCCGTGTATCAGACCGTGTCAAGGGGCACACGGTCAAAGAGAGGCGTGTAAGTAACCGTGTAAGAGTACAGAGGAGTACACGGCCAGAAACATGGCCGTGTACCCACCCGTGTAAGCATACACGGGCATGTTCCAGAAATTACACGGCCAGGCTTAAAAATCTAGAGGGGTACACGGGCACGGACACGGCCGTGTAGGAGGGCGTGTTCGAAGCCAGAGAGTTAAAAAAAAAAAAAGAGTCTGGAAAGGAAAATTTTCATGTTTTGCCATATTTTCAGTATAAGATAAATATGGTAAATAATCAGTGATTTTTCCATTTATAGGAGTCCAAGCCAGAGACCCCAAATCAGCAGTCCCAGAGCAGCAGCAGCTTACGCTAGAGGACTTTCAGTAAGTTCAAGCATTGTCCTGACTGCAACGTGGACAAGCTTGCTTTATTACGATGTTATGTATGTTGTATGACGTGTTGTTAGACATTGATTGTCTGCATCACGATGTTATGTCAGTTTATGTAAGTCACAGCACAGGTCAGTTCATATCAGTTCATGTCATGCATATAGAGTTGCATGTCCCAGTACACAGACCAGACAGTACCAGAATAAGAAAACAGTTAGGTGTACAAGGCACCCTAGTGTGTTGATTAATTCACACCCCAGTAATTTGATTAACAGGTTTCGACTGTGGGGGCAAGCAGTATGCTACCCAGTTGGAACACCAGCAAGATGGTAATTAACCAGTTATTGGCGTATCGGCCTCTCGACCCACGGGGAGGTTATCATATTTAGCATCAGTTAAGACTGAGGAGGTCAACACTAAAGTACCGCTCCCGGTTGCGATAACATGTCGGTACGTCCAATTAGGGGCCCAAAACCAGAACTAAAATAACAGATTAATGTTCTAAGACTAAACCTTTAGTCAGTACAGTATGTTTACAGAGTCCAGTTAGCATGAGCATAGCAGTACAGCATGAGTACAGCAGTACAGCATGAGCACAGTAGTACAGCATGAGTACAGCAGTACAGCATGAGCACAATAGTACAGCATGAGCACAGCAGTATAGCATGTTAGTTACATGTTTTTATGTTTGAACTTACTGAGCCCATAACTCATTAGTTTGTTCACATGTTGCAGGTAAGAGACCTGTTCACCAGTAGTATTGGTGGACGACGAACAGGGTAGACGCATGCCGGGCAGGATTGGGCGAGTGATATTGGTCACAATTAAATCTTCCGCTGTACAGTTTTGGAAATTTAATTTTCAAAGAGACAAGTTTTCAAGCCAGGAGTATGTGATAGGGGAATCGTGATCAGTTGTTAACATGATTTCTTTATCACATTCTCAAACAGTTTATGTATTTAAAGAAAGAAAAAAAAATTTATTTCGCAAAATTAGCAGTAGTTACAGTTCAGCATGATTGCCAGCGACTCTAGAGGCCTGCAGACTATTGCGGTTAACTACAGAGTTAGTCATAATAGCACTGTAGAGCCTCTACAGCAGGGCGGGCCGCCACATAATGAACTTTGGGGGTCTAATGTTCTATTTTTAGCTTTTCTACCTGCTTTTGAAAAAATGACTATTTCATCCCCAACTTTTGACACAATGACCATTTTGTCCCTAGCAGGATTTTTTTTCGTTTCTTTGACTTAAATCTTGATTTTGGCCTTTAAAATCTTAATTAAGGCCTTAGGTTGCTATTCAAGCCTTAATGGCCCCTTTTTTTAACTTTTGACAAAATGACCATTTCGTCCCCAACTTTTGGCAAAATGACCATTTCGTCCCCAACTTTTGACAAAATGACAATTTTGTCCCTGGCATGATTCCTCTTCTTAAATCTATTTTTCATTGACATATAATTTAATTTTGGCTTTTAAAATTTTAATTAAGTTATTCTAAGAACCTAACAGTCCTTTTCTAACATTTATGAAATTTTTAGTCAAAATGACCGTTTTGCCCCTAATGGGTCTTTGGGCCGTATGTGGTGGCCCGCCCTGCTGTAGAGGCTCTACAGTGCTATTACAGTCAACTCTATAGTTAACCGCAATAGTCTGCAGGCCTCTAGGGTCGCAGGCAATCATGCTGAACTGTATACTACTTGCTAATTTTGCGGAACAAATTTTTTTTTCTTTAAATTCACAAACTGTTTGGGAATGTGATAAGGAAATCATGTTAACAAAATAACATGCATCTGATCATGATTCCCCTATCACATACTCTTGACTTGAAAACTTGTCTCTTTGAAATTACATTCAAAATCTATACAGCGGAAGATTAAATGGTGACCAACATCCCTCGCCCAATCCTGCCCGGCATGCAACTTCCCTGTTCGTCGTCCACCATATACTATTGGTGAACATGTCTCTTACCTGCAACATGTGAACAAACTGATGAGCTATGAGCTCAGTAAGTTCAAACATAAAAACATGAAACTGACATGCTGTACTGCTGTGCTTATGCATGAAACTGGTCTCTGTGAACGTGCTTCTGGCTAAGCGGTTTAGTCTTAGGACATTATTTGTTATTTTAGTTCTGGTTTTGGGCTCCTGATTGGTCGTACCGACATGTTAGCGCAACCGAGAGCGTTACTTTAGTGCTGACCTTCTCAGTCTTAACTGATGCTAAACATGCAAACCTCCCCGTGGGTCGAGAGGCCGATACGCCAATATCTGGTTTATTTACCATCTTACTGGTGTTCCAACTGGGTGGCACACTACTTGACCCCACAGTCGGAACCTGTTAATCAAATTACTGGGGTGTGAATTAATTAACACACTAGGGTGCCTTGTGCACCTAACTGTTTTCTTGTTCTGGTACTGTCTGGTCTATGTACTGAAACATGCAACTCTATGTGCATGACATGAACTGACCTGTGCTGACATAAACATCATGATGCAGACAATCAATGTCTGACATACACGTCATACAACATACATAACATCATAACTAATAAGCTTGTCCACGTTGCAGTCAGGACAACGCTTGAACTTGCAGATAATCTTCTAGCATAAGCTTCTGCTGCTCTGGGACTGCTGTATCGAGGTCTCTGGCTCGAACTCCTATAAAAGGAAAAATCACTGATTATTTACCATATTTTTCTTATACTGAAAATATGGCAAAACATGAAAATTTTCCTTTCCAGACTTTTTTTTTTTTTTACTCTCTGGCTTCGAACACGCCCTCCTACACGAGCGTGTCTTTGCCCGTGTACCCCTCTGGACTTTTAAACCTGGCCGTGTAATTCGTGGAACATGGCTGTGTATGCTTACACGGGTGGATACACGGTCGTGTTACTGGCCGTGTACTCCTCTGTACTCTTACACGGTTACTTACACGGTCGTGTTTCTGGCCGTGTTCTCTTACTGCCTAACATGGCCTGCTACATGCCTCCCTCTTGACCGTGTGCCCCTTGACACGACCCGATACACGGTCGTGTTCTTGGCCGTGTACCTCTCGGGTCTGATTTTTTTCTTGCAACACGGTCGTGCGTATGGGCATGTTCGGGCTGTGTTCTGAACACGCCCTTGTAAACGCCCGTGTTCATACCAGAATCAAGATTCTGGGTCCGAACTGCTCTGCTCTGATTTTCTAAGGCTTTTATGGTCTTTGTTCTACTTCTTACACTTGAAATCGATCTTCATAAGACCGTTTCAAGGTATCTACTACATTCCTACTATCACAAATCCATGATTTCATAAGCAAAAATCCCACATTTTGCTCATTTACAACTCTTGATTCAACTTTTGAAAAATCTGCATTTTCGTGCAGAATATTCACTAAACTCTGCTTTCTAAACCATCTGTTCATGGATTCGTGTTTGAAAACATCTAGACTCGAACCACGTTTCGATTTTAACAGAAAACCTAAACGTGATTCACTCACATTCCCTTTTTCCTCTCAAAACCCCAGATTTTTCCCCCAAAGAAAAACGTGAGAACTAGGGTTTACCTTACTTTAATCGTGAGCTTCTTGCAGTGGATTCGTGGCTGAATCTCGAACAATCTGCTGCTGGAACAAGAAATCCGAACTTTCCTTAGATTTCCTTTTTCCTTCCCTCTCTTCTTTCTTGGTTTCTCCCTTTCTCCCTTTCCCTTTCTTTCTTTCTTTTCTTCTTTCTTTCTTTTCTCTTTCTGTCGGCTGCTATGCAGCTAAGGGAATTAATTCCCTCCCCTCTTATGCTTACGTGCCTCACACTCTCTCCCTTACTTTCATTTTCTTTCTTTTTTTTTTGTAAGGCCTTGTTTGGCTTGTCTTTCGTCCATTGATCAATGTGGCTCACTTGTGTGCCATTGATCTCTTAGTATGTATTTTCCACATACTTTTCTATTAATTTTAAAGCATCATAAATTGAATTAATGCTTAGCTTTTAATTATTTTCATTAATTCATTGTCAAATTTTGATTAAAACTCGGTTAATCAAAATTTTCCTCTGCTTTTCATTCTGTAACATGTCTCACTGTAAATGTACATTTATTTACATATTTGTAAAAATATTTCTGAGAACGCAGATTTCTCGGTTATCACACCGTAACATTTTCACTTTAATGTTTTGATGACATTTTTTAAGCCTAAAAATCATAAAACAAATTTTTCGAGGCCTTATTAGGTTTTCGTAGTATTAATCACTGCAACTTCACTATTTATTTTTCACCCGACCCTTAGGTGGTACTATAACCGAAATAATTAAAAGTTATTTCCAATATTTATTTCATACTTAAAGTGGTACTATAACCAAAATAATTAGCGGTTATTTCTAATATTTATTTCATACTTAAAACTTAGTAAAACGTAAAAATTCTAGGTTTAGTTCCTAATAATGAACTTTGGGGTCTAATGTTCAATTTTTAGCTTTTCTGTCAGCTTTTGAAAAAAAGACTATTTCATTACCAACTTTTGACACAATGACCATTTTGTCCCTAGCAGGATTTTTCTTCGTTACTTTGACTTAAATCTTGATTTTGGCCTTATTAGGTTTTCGTAGTATTAATCACTGCAACTTTACTATTTATTTTTCACCCGACCCTAGGGTGGTACTATAACCGAAATAATTAACGGTTATTTCTAATATTTTTTTCATACTTAAAGTGGTACTATAACTGAAATAATTAACGGTTATTTCCAATATTTATTTCATACTCAAAACTTAGTAAAACATAAAAATTCTACGTTTAGTTCCTAATAATGAACTTTGGGGTCAAATGTTCTATTTTTAGCTTTTCCGCTAGCTTTTGAAAAAATGACTATTTCATCCCCAACTTTTGACACAGTGACCATTTTGTCTGTAGCAGGATTTTTCTTCGTTTCTTTGACTTAAATCTTGATTTTGGCCTTTAAAATCTTAATTAAGGCCTTAGGTTGCTATTCCAAGCCTTAATGGCCCTTTTTCTAACTTTTGAAAAAATGACCATTTCGTCCCCAACTTTTGACAAAATGACAATTTTATCCCTACCATGATTCCTCTTCTTAAATATACTTTTCTTTGACTTAAATCTTAATTTTGACCTTTAAAATTTTAATTAAGCTATTCTAAGACCTTAACGGTCCTTTTCTAATATTTATGAAATTTTTAGTTAAAATGACCGTTTTGTCCCTAATGGGTCATTGGGCTGTAACATTTTCACTTTAACGTTTTGATGGTATTTTTTAAGCCCAAAAATCATAAAACAAATTTTTCGAGGCCTTATTAGGTTTTTGTAGTATTAATCGCTGCGACTTCACTATTTATTTTTCACCCGACCCTAGGGTAGTACTATAACCGAAATAATTAACGGTTATTTCCAATATTTATTTCATACTTAAAGTGGTACCATAACTGAAATAATTAACAGTTATTTCCAATATTTATTTCATACTTAAAACTTTGTAAAACATAAAAATTCTACGTTTAGTTCCTAATAATGAACTTTAGGGTCAAATGTTCTATTTTTAGCTTTTCCGCCAGCTTTTGAAAAAATGACTATTTCATCCACAACTTTTGACACAATGACCATTTTGTCCGTAGCAGGATTTTTCTTCGTTTCTTCGACTTAAATCTTGATTTTGGCCTTTAAAATCTTAATTAAGGACTTAGGTTGCTATTCCAGTCCTTAATGGCCCTTTTTCTAACTTTTGAAAAAATGACCATTTCGTCCCCAACTTTTGACAAATTGACAATTTTATCCCTACCATGATTCCTCTTCTTAAATCTACTTTTCCTTGACTTAAAACTTAATTTCGACCCTTAAAATTTTAATTAAGCTATTCTAAGACCTTAACGGTCCTTTTCTAATATTTATGAAATTTTTAGTCAAAATGACCGTTTTGCCCCTAATGGGTCTTTGGGCTGTAACATTTTCACTTTAATGTTTTGATGGTATTTTTTAAGCCCAAAAATCATAAAACAAATTTTTCGAGGCCCTATTAGGTTTTTGTAGTATTAATCACTGCAACTTCACTATTTATTTTTCACCCCACCCTAGGGTGGTACTATAACCGAAATAATTAACAGTTATTTTCAATATTTATTTCATACTTAAAGTGGTACTATAACCAAAATAATTAGCGGTTATTTTTAATATTTATTTCATACTTAAAACTTAGTAAAACGTAAAAATTCTAGGTTTAGTTCCTAATAATGAACTTTGGGGTCTAATGTTCAATTTTTAGCTTTTCTGTCAGCTTTTGAAAAAATGACTATTTCATCCCAACTTTTGACACAATGACCATTTTGTCCCTAGCAGGATTTTTCTTCGTTACTTTGACTTAAATCTTGATTTTGGCCTTAATAGGTTTTCGTAGTATTAATCACTACAACTTTACTATTTATTTTTCACCCGACCCTAGGGTGGTACTATAACCGAAATAATTAATGGTTATTTCCAATATTTTTTTCATACTTAAAGTGGTACTATAACCAAAATAATTAACGGTTATTTGTAATATTTATTTCATACTTAAAACTTAGTAAAACGTAAAAAGTCTAGGTTAAGTTCCTAATAATGAACTTTGGGGTCTAATGTTTTATTTTTAGCTTTTCTGCCAACTTTTGAAAAAATGACTATTTCATCCCCAACTTTTAACACAATGACCATTTGTCCCTAGTAGGATTTTTCTTCTTTTCTTTGACTTAAATCTTGATTTTGGCCTTTAAAAGCTTAATTAAGGCCTTAGGTTGCTATTCAAGTCTTAATGGCCCCTTTTTTTTAACTTTTGACAAAATAACCATTTCGTTCCCAACTTTTGACAAAATGACAATTTTATCCCTACCATGATTCCTCTTCTTAAATATACTTTTCTTTGTCTTAAAACTTAATTTTGACCTTTAAAATTTTAATTAAGCTATTCTAAGACCTTAACGGTCCTTTTCTAATATTTATGAAATACCCTAAGTATTAGAGACATTTTTTATGTATTCATTTTGAACTGGATAATAAAATTATATATAGAGGTTATTCATTACATTGCTATCTGTGCTCGTCTTATTTACATGTTAAAGTAAATGTAAGCAAATATGGCTCACTGACTGCTTGTGTTAAAACTGTTAGAACGTTGCATGCAATGGACTTTTGTATGCGAGAAGACAATGTTCTAAAGTTAGTAGTCTAAACTATGGTCTGTAGTCTATGGGGTTAGACCGAGCATCTAACTCATGTTAAGACTATTATATTGTCTAAAGCCTTGGAGGGGACGGTCTGTCTTGATTGTCTGGAGCTGGACTCCCAAGTAGAGACATGGATATGTTGCTCGGTGGTGACATATTAGACCGGGACTAAAGCGTGATTGATCTACGTAGTCCGCTATGAGTGGATCAATCTGCTTTTGACGTTCATTGTGCAATAACCTTAATCCTGAGTAAATGAACTACTTCATGTATATGACTTGTGTACTTTGATGTTCCAATGGCTAAAGCGTCTCAGAGGTAGTAAGCTTATAGACCGGTTCGTTGGGTGCATGACTTGTATACGATGAAGGGTTTGTTTGCAGATATCGGAATCATAGCTCTGAGGAGTTAAAGGTATCCTCTTAAAGGCATTATACTGAATGTGAAAATGGACAAGGCCTTGGGTCGTCTGCTGGGCGGATGACTTCTTATTCACATATGGTGAATAATCATTTTCTTGATTCGGTAGTATAATGGAACTTTAAGATAGCCTGATCAGTAGGATTAAACGGACTTTGACCTAAGGCTGATCATGGATATCATATGAGGGTTTTACATATATGACAAGGTCATTGGATGGTAGCTCGTCACAGGCTTACGTAATACGGTATATAATTGGGAGTTCAGTTTCAGGTTTATAGTGGTGTGACTCTGAAATTAGTGATCATATGATTGAGTTGTTCGGTACAGAATGATGATCATATGGAATCACGGGAGCCCGATTATATATGTCCAATCAGTCCCTCTACTAGCTCCACATAATTCCTTAACGTTTGGCAAATTGATTTGTGTATGCTATTGGCTAGTTTGTTATGCATGGATGGCGATGACACAGGATTAGGATGGTAGACAAGATTCTCTCCGGTTGGATTCAGATTTTGTTTTGGATAATAGAGTACACAATTATTCGAACTCCAAATAAAGTTGCCATGATTTTATTTGAGACTGGATTGGAGTTGTAGAAAATTATCCATGAGAACAAGAATATGAAACACAACCGTTTTGTGGAATTTGAAATTTGAATTTTGAAATTTGAAATTTGAATTTGAGTTGGATTTGGAGAGGATAATCTTGTTAGAATCCTACTTGAATTTTGAATCCAAATCCTAACAAAAGTGGGCGAATTTTTTGAGGATAATCCTCAATGGAAAATTCGGTTTTTGTGGATAAGATTCAAGGGTAAATTCAAGCTTCAATCCTAGTTGAATTTGGATTCTCTCTACTCCCTAAAAGTGGCCGAAATTTTGGAGCCTTAATCCTAGGAAATTCGGTTATTTTTGGATAAGGTTGAGATGAGATTTAGCTTGAAAAATCCTAGTGGAATTTTGATTCTTCCTTATCCTAAAAGTGGCCGAAAATTTGGAGAAGATTTTCTCCTAAAGATTTCGGATTTTTTGGTTGAAAAAGGGAGATAAAATTCTAGTTAAAATCTTGTTTAGATTTGGATTGGATTTGTCCTAGGAAAACCGAATTTAATTGTGGAGATTCTCCCTTGGAAAATTCGGATTTTTTGGTTTGGATAAGGGAGAAAATCTTTTCCTAGTCCAATTCGAATTCAGAGAATCACCTCATGCAGGTCTATAAATAGAGGTCCTACCACTCCAGTTCTCTCAGACCACAGACTCTCAGGTGAGCAGGCTTATTGTTGCACAGCTCATCGTGACAATAAAGTTCTTTAGAGATCTGGGTGGTCGGAAGAAGACTAGCAGTGCTAGCATACCGATTGAGGTTCAGAGTGCCCACACACTCAGCCATTCGGGAATTGGAGAATAGTAGAGAATGCTAGTTGGTTGAAGCCTCCAGTCACTCTCCTTCTGTTCATTGGCGTCCTTGAGGTATGAGTTTTAATTGTTGTTGATTTATTGTATATGGCATCATGAGATATTTAACGATCTAAAAATTTTTTTATTGTTCCGCTGCGCCACTCTGATACGTTTTACCGGTTTATTTTCCTACAATTGGTATCAGAGCCATCTCATGACTATGCCATGCACATAAATTAGACAATTACTTAGTCTTTTTATTTATGTATGGATTTGATATTTAGAGAGTGGCATTCTAGGGTTCCTTTATGTTGTTATCATGTATTATGTATAAAGTATGTGGTTATTTTAATTTTTTGAATTATTATAAGCATGCTTGTTTATACCGGTTATGGTTCCTTAGAATTTAGAAAAATTGTATCTAGGAATTTTTTATGTAACCATGGGAGCAGTTTATTAACACTGTGTTTTTCCCATGGATTTTAATTTTTGTCTCTTAGAATATTTATGGTTAGAATTTTTGTACACCGGAAACGGTTTAGAATTTTTTATGTAATTATTCTTGGAGGAGATTGAAGATTGAAGACCGTAATTTATTTTTTCCAAAAGTTAAATTTGATTTAAAGGTTGAAATTTTGATTGTGTGGAAAATTTCAATTTAATTGGGATTCAAATTAATTTTTGGAGATCCTAATAGGTAAATTGGAATATGGCACGAAAATCGAGACACGACCCCTCGGAATAGGCCGACGGGCCTTTGTGGGGCTGCAGCCCCTGCCCTCGGGCAAGATGGGGCTGCGGCAGCCCCTATGCAGGCAAGCATCACCCACGGCCGCAGGCTTGGCCTGCAGCCGAGGGTGGCGCAGCCTGCCCAAGGCTGGCCGCAGCCTGGGCGTGCAGCCACTGGCTGCAGGCGCTGCTTGCAGCCTGCCGGCTGCTGCGCCCAGCCTGGGCGTGCAGGGCTGCACAAGGGGCAGCCGTGGGCTGCCAGCCCCTCCGGGGTTGGTGGCTGCCCACGGCGGCTGCCGCCTTCACGGGCGGCGGTGCGGTGGTCCAAAATTTGAAAATTTTGATTTTTAAATTTGAGATTTAATTTTAAATCATGTTTAAAAATATGTAATTAAAAAATTTGAAATTTTTGAAATTACATATTATTACACATGATGATTAAAATTGTTTAAAATTTGAATTAGAAATTTAAATTTGAAATTCGAATTTGGAGTTTGAATTTGAAATTTAAATTTTTGGAAATTTAAATCTTAAATAATTCTTGGGATGAGAAATAAATGGAGAGGCTACATAAAGATGGATACAAGAAGACGGAACAAAATTCAAGACCCAAAGAATGCTTTGGATGGAATTTTGTAATCTTTATTTTCTTTGTTCTAGGATGGAACCATAGCTTGGTTAGTCTGTCAATTATTTTTTCTGTGATATGTCATGGATGTATAAATATGTATTGATGGATGTTTTGTATGCATATTTGATAACATGTCATATAGGATAGGTGAGTGCCGCTCATATTATATTGATCATACATAATTTGTCAAAACTTGCATGTTTTTCAAAATATTGAGTGGGAGAGGGTTTCAAACAAAACCCACGGCCTCCATTGTTGATCCATATGTGAAAGCATGGTAACGCCTCGCGTTAGTTCTGACCTGACCACACCCCTCGGTAGGTGTTTACCGCCGCCGGTATACTAGATTGGATCTCCTATGTGGAAAACGTGTTCGGGTGCGATCCTATTCATGACCACCCCTCGGTGGCTTGGTAGGACGTGGATCGGGCTACGTAAACAATGGTTATACACTCAAGACTCGTTTAGTTATTAACCTTCCCTAGAAGCTCTGTTAACTAAACTGGTGGCCAAATAAGCGGTTATTAATATATGTCTTAACCTTGGAGGATTTAAGGTAACATATATTAATTGGACGGGGTCCATGTTCCGGCTATTTGTTCTCATGACCACCCCTCGGTGGCTTGGGGCAATAGGTGCTGAGAATTACCGTTGCAATGCTACATGTTTTTTCAAGTTTCATGTAGGAACATACTTGTATGTTTTTATTTGCTAAATTATCTGCATATTTGCTTGGGCTTTGTAATGATGTCTAGTATAATTTTATTTCAGTTCAAAATGTCACCGACACCCCTCATTTCGATACTTACTGAAAATAAGTTGAATGGCGACAATTATAAAGATTGGAAAAGAAATCTATTAATAGTTCTTAGCTGCGAGAGACACAAGTTCGTACTGGACGAACCATGCCCACCTGGGCCCAAACCTGACACACCACTTGAGGAGATCCCGGTTGCCTATAATCGTTGGAGAGAATCCAATGAGATAGCTCGATGCTACATCCTTGCTAGCATGACGAGTGCTTTACAAAAGCAGCATGAGACTTATCAAGTTGCTGGGGAGATCATGGAAAATCTGGAGGACATGTTCGGAGGCCAAGAAAAATTGGCTCGACAGTCCGCTATCACCAGCATTATGAACTCTAAGCAAAAGGCGGGTGCTCCGGTGAAGGACCATATGATCACTCTAATGGGATTCTTCGCTGAGGCTGCCGAGAATGGTGCTGAGTTGGACTATAACACCCAGATCGAGATGGTGTTCAAGACTCTGTCTAAAGATTTTGTGGGGTTTAAGGCCGCATACAATCTGGCGACAAAGGAGTTAGGACTAACCGAGCTAATGAAGCAACTACAGGCTTATGAGCGGATGATCAGGGATGAGGATGTGGTCCGACCTAAAGGAGAGGCCAATTTGGCGGAATCTTCCAATCCCTCACGGAAGAGGAAGAGGCCAAATAAGAAGCAAGTGGCTTCCAGTTCTTCTAATCCTCCTGTCTCGGACGGGAAGAAGAAGAAGAAGAACAAGAAGCCAAAGGACCCTAAAAAGTCCAAATGCTTCCATTGTGGGAAGGTAGGTCACTTCAAGAAGGCTTGCCGGGAATTCCTAGCCTCCAAGGGCAAGGAAGGTAAGGAACTTCATTACTTAGAAGCGTGTTTGGTGGAAGAATCGAAAGACACATGGGTCATTGATTCGGGCGCCACTAATCATGTTTGTGTTTCTATGCAGGGGTTCGTGGAAACGAGAAGTCTACATGATAGGAGCCTCTCATTGCGGACTGGAGATGGTAGCTTTGTGGTAGCTGAGGCAGTGGGAGACGTTCATCTTTATTTTGATCAATTTAGGTTTATTTTATTGAAAGACTGTTTTTATGTTCCTAATTTTAGGAGGAACCTTATATCGGTAGCTTGTTTAATAAAGGATTCTTATTCAGTTTCTTTTAGTAAAAGAGTTGATATTCGTAGAAATAAGTCTTTTATCTGTTCTGGATGGATGGATGGAAACCTATATTTGATCAGACCAAAGATGTACTCACTGCTTGACACTGAATTAATTGATAACTCGAAAAGGTTGAAAGTTTCTCACTCTAACAAGGCGTATCTTTGGCATTTAAGACTTGGTCATATTAATCAGGATAGGATTCAAAGATTGGTGAAAGACGGTCCTCTGGAATCTCTGGAGGAGGTACGACTTCCCCAATGTGAGTCTTGTCTAGAGGGTAAGATGACTAAGAGGTCTTTTGGAGCTAAGAGTACAAGGGCACAGGAGCTCTTAGAAATTGTGCACACTGACGTATGTGGCCCCATGAACGTCACAGCACGAGGAGGGTTCGAGTACTATGTCTCTTTCATAGATGATTACTCGAGGTATGGATATGTGTATCTGATGCACCGCAAGAGCGAAACCTTTGACAAGTTCAAAGAGTATCGTGCGGAAGTGGAAAAGCAATTGGATAAATCCATAAAAACACTTCGATCTGATCGAGGTGGCGAATACCTCTCCGATGAATTTCTAGGACATCTTGTAGAGAATGGGATATTATCCCAATTGACTGCACCTGGTACTCCACAACAGAATGGTGTAGCCGAAAGGAGAAACAGGACCTTATTGGATATGGTACGGTCCATGATGAGTTACTCAACGCTGCCATTATCATTTTGGGGACATGCTTTACAAACGGCGTGCTATATTCTGAACCAGGTTCCGAGCAAATCAATTCCTAGAACTCCGTATGAATTGTGGCGTGGCAGGAAGCACTCCCTTGGACATATGAGAATATGGGGCTGCCCGGCACATGTACTGGATGGGGATGCGAAGAAGTTGGAACCAAGATCAGAATTGTACATGTTTGTAGGGTATCCAAAGGGAACTAAAGGAGGTCTGTTCTATAACCCGAAGGAACAAAAGGTCATTGTCTCAACCCATGCGACATTCTTGGAGGAAAGTCACATGAATGACTTTAAGCCTCGAAGCAAAGTGGTGCTAGAGGAGTTATCGGGTGAAAGAACTGCTCCACAGATTTCGGTCTTGGACGCAAGTCCGAGTTCCAGTGAAAGACCTGCAGACGATCAACAATTTAGGGTGCCTCGTCGTAGTGGGAGGGTTTCTAAGAAACCTAATTTCTTTATGTATAATGCTGAGGTATACCAGGCCGAGGCTCATGAGCATGAGGAAGATCCGGTCACATATGATGAAGCTATAAAGGATGTTGATTCTAGATCTTGGAAACAGGCTATGAACAATGAGATGGATTCTATGAAATCCAACTCTGTTTGGGAACTTGTAGATTTGCCGGATGGGATAAAACCCATTGGATGCAAATGGGTCTACAAAAGAAAGAAGGATGCGGAAGGGAGAGTGGAAACTTTCAAAGCTAGACTGGTTGCAAAGGGATACACGCAAAAGGCTGGAATCGATTACGAGGAAACCTTTTCGCCTGTTGCTATGCTGAAGTCTATCCGTATTCTTCTGTCCATTGCTGCGGCTCTCGATTACGAGATCTGGCAAATGGATGTCAAGACGGCATTCTTGAATGGCCATCTTGAAGAGTGTATCTATATGATACAGCCCGAAGGGTTCGTAGCAAAAGGCCAAGATAAGAAAGTCTGCAAGTTGCTTAGATCCATTTATGGATTAAAGCAGGCATCCCGCTCATGGAACCAGAGGTTTGATCAAGCGATTAAGACATTTGGTTTTGAGCAGAACGTTGATGAACCTTGTGTTTATAAACGTATTAAGGATGGAAAAGTGGTCTTTCTGATACTCTATGTCGATGATATACTACTCATTGGGAATGATGTAGGGAATTTATCATCGGTCAAGCTTTGGTTACACCAACAGTTTGACATGAAGGACTTGGGAGAAGCTAATTATGTTCTAGGCATTCGTCTCTTCAGAGATCGAAAGAACAAAATGATAGCATTATCCCAAGCTTCATACATAGATAAAATAATTGACAAATATGCAATGCTAGAGGCAAAGAAAGGCTCACAACCTTCTATTTCCGGTTTAACTCTTTCATTGGATGACTGTCCTAAGACATCAGAAGAAAGAGAGCGTATGAGTAAGGTCCCTTATGCATCCGCTGTGGGTAGCCTTATGTACGCTATGCTTTGCACTCGCCCGGACATATGTTTTGCAGTAGGTATGGTGAGTCGATATCAAGCGAATCCTGGAACCAAGCACTGGCAAGCAGTAAAGCATATACTCAAGTATCTTAAGAGAACGAGGGATTATATGCTAGTGTATTCTGGAGGGGACCTAACACCCGTAGGATACACGGACTCAGACTTCCAGACTTGTAAGGATTCGAGGAAATCGACATCTGGATCAGTGTTTTTACTCGGAGGAGGCGCCATTGTGTGGAGGAGCGTGAAGCAGGGCTGCACAGCTGACTCTACTATGGAGGCTGAGTATGTGGCTGCGGCTGAGGCATCTAAAGAAGCGGTTTGGCTCCGCAAGTTCTTTAGAGACCTTGAGGTCATTCCGGGTGTTGACAAGCCTATCATACTTTACTGTGATAATACAGGGGCTATTGCCAACACAAGGGAATCTCGGCACCACAAGAGGACCAAGCACATCGATCGGAGGTATCACATTATTAGAGGGCATGTGGAGACAGGACAAGTGGATGTTTGTAAGATCGCGTCCGAGGACAACATCGCTGATCCCTTTACTAAGACTTTGGTAGCTAGAAGCTTTGAGAGGCATGTAGAGGCGATGGGGATGCGTAACATGGCACATCTGCTGGCTTAGGGCAAGTGGGAGATTGTTAGGAAATGCCCTAAGTATTAGAGACATTTTGATGTATTCATTTTGAACTGGATAATAAAATTATACTTAGAGGTTATTCATTACATTGCTATCTGTCCTCGTCTTATTTACATGTTAAAGTAAATGTAAGCAAATATGGCTCACTGACTGCTTGTGTTAAAACTGTTAGAACGTTGCATGCAATGGATTTTTGTATGCGAGAAGACAATGTTCTAAAGTTAGTAGTCTAAACTATGGTCTGTAGTCTATGGGGTTAGACCGAGCATCTAACTCATGTTAAGACTATTATGTTGTCTAAAGCCTTGGAGGGGACGGTCTGTCTTGACTGTCTGGAGCTGGACTCCCAAGTAGAGACATGGATATGTTGCTTGGTGGTGACATATTAGACCGGGACTAAAGCATGATTGATCTACGTAGTCCGCTATGAGTGGATCAATCTGCTTTTGACGTTCATTGTGCAATAACCTTAATCCTGAGTAAATGAACTACTTCATGTATATGACTTGTGTACTTTGATGTTCCAATGGCTAAAGCGTCTCAGAGGTAGTAAGCTTATAGACCGGTTCGTTGGGTGCATGACTTGTATACGATGAAGGGTTTGTTTGTAGATATCGGAATCATAGCTCTGAGGAGTTAAAGGTATCCTCTTAAAGGCATTATACTGAATGTGAAAATGGACAAGGCCTTGGGTCGTCTGCTGGGCGGATGACTTCTTATTCACATATGGTGAATAATCATTTTCTTGATTCGGTAGTATAATGGAACTTTAAGATAGCCTGATCAGTAGGATTAAACGGACTTTGACCTAAGGCTGATCATGGATATCATATGAGGGTTTTGCATATATGACAAGGTCATTGGATGGTAGCTCGTCACAGGCTTACGTAATACGGTATATAATTGGGAGTTCAGTTTCAGGTTTATAGTGGTGTGACTCTGAAATTAGTGATCATATGATTGAGTTGTTCGGTACAGAATGATGATCATATGGAATCACGGGAGCCCGATTATATATGTCCAATCAGTCCCTCTACTAGCTCCACATAATTCCTTAACGTTTGGCAAATTGATTTGTGTATGCTATTGGCTAGTTTATTATGCATGGATGGTGATGACACAGGATTAGGATGGTAGACAAGATTCTCTCCGGTTGGATTCAGACTTTGTTTTGGATAATAGAGTACACAATTATTCGAACTTCAAATAAAGTTGCCATGATTTTATTTGAGATTGGATTGGAGTTGTAGAAAATTATCCATGAGAACAAGAATATGAAACACAACCGTTTTGTGGAATTTGAAATTTGAATTTTGAAATTTGAAATTTGAATTTGAGTTGGATTTGGAGAGGATAATCTTGTTAGAATCCTACTTGAATTTTGAATCCAAATCCCAACAAAAGTGGGCGAATTTTTTGAGGATAATCCTCAATGGAAAATTCGGTTTTTGTGGATAAGATTCAAGGGTAAATTCAAGCTTCAATCCTAGTTGAATTTGGATTCTCTCTACTCCCTATAAGTGGCCGAAATTTTGGAGCCTTAATCCTAGGAAATTCGGTTATTTTTGGATAAGGTTGAGATGAGATTTAGCTTGAAAAATCCTAGTGGAATTTTGATTCTTCCTTATCCTAAAAGTGGCCGAAAATTTGGAGAAGATTTTCTCCTAAAGATTTCAGATTTTTTGGTTGAAAAAGGGAGATAAAATTCTAGTTAAAATCTTGTTTAGATTTGGATTGGATTTGTCCTAGGAAAACTGAATTTAATTGTGGAGATTCTCCCTTAGAAAATTTGGATTTTTTGGTTTGGATAAGGGAGAAAATCTTTTCCTAGTCCAATTCGAATTCAGAGAATCACCTCATGCAGGTCTATAAATAGAGGTCCTACCACTCCAGTTCTCTCAGACCACAGACTCTCAGGTGAGCAGGCTTATTGTTGCACAGCTCATCGTGACAATAAAGTTCTTTAGAGATCTGGGTGGTCGGAAGAAGACTAGCAGTGCTAGCATACCGATCGAGGTTCAGAGTGCCCACACACTCAGCCATTCGGGAATTGGAGAATAGTAGAGAAGGCTAGTTGGTTGAAGCCTCCAGTCACTCTCCTCCTGTTCATTGGCGTCCTTGAGGTATGAGTTTTAATTGTTGTTGATTTATTGTATATGGCATCATGAGATATTTAACGATCTAAAAATTTTTTTATTGTTCCGCTGCGCCACTCTGATACGTTTTACCGGTTTATTTTCCTACAGCTCTAGGACTGCTGATTTGGGGTCTCTGGCTTGGACTCCTATAAAAGGCAAAATCACTGATTATTTACACGGGTTGGTACACGGCCGTGTTACTGGCCGTGTACTCCTCTGTCTTCTTACACGGTCTCTTACACGCCTCTCTTTGACCGTGTGCCTCTTGACACGGTCTGATACACGGCCGTGTTCTTGACCGTGTACCTCTCGGGTCTAATTTTTCTTGCAACACGGTCGTGCGTATGGGCATGTTCGGGGCCGTGTTCTGTACACGCCCTTGTACACGCCCGTGTTCATACCAGAATCAAGATTCTGGGTCCGAACTGCTCTGCTCTGCTTTTTTAAGGCTTTTATGGCCTTTGTTTTGCTTCTTACACTTGAAATCGATCTTCATAAGATCGTTTCAAGGTATCTACTACACTTCTACTATCACAAATCCATGATTTCACAAGCAAAAATCCCACATTTTGCTCATGAACTTCTCTTGACTCTATTTTTGAAAACTTTGTATTTTTGTGAAGAAATTTCACTAAACTCGGTTTTCAAAACCATCTGTTCATGGATTCGTGTTTGAAAATATCTAGACTTGAATCACATTTCGATTTTAACCGAAAATCTGAACGTGATTCACTCACATTCTCTGTTTTCTCTCAAAACCCCCGATTTTTCCACAAATGAAAAAATGTGAGAACTAGGGTTTACCTTGCTTTGATCGTGAGCTCTTCTTGCTGCTAATCCTTGACCGAATCTCGGTCGATCTGTTGCTTGCACTAGAAAATCTGAACTTTTTGGATTTCCTTTGCTTTTCTCTCTCTCTTTCTCGGCTCCCTCTTTCTCTTTTTCCCTTTCTTTCTTTTCTTCTTTCTCTCTTTTCTCTTTCTTTCTTCCGGCTGCTTTGCAGCTAAAGGGATTAATTCCCTTTCTCTCTTTCATGCTCACGTGCCTCACACCCTCTCCCTTGCTTTCTTTTAATTTTTTTTTTTATGTTGTAAGGGCTTGTTTGGCTATTCTCTTAGCCCTTGATCAATGTGGCTCACTGGTGTGCCATTGATCTCTTAGTATGTATTTTCCACATACTTTTCTATAATTTTTAAAACATCATAATTGAATTAATGCTTAGCTTTTAAACTATTTTCATTAATTCATTTTCAAATTTTGATTAAAACTTGATTAATCAAAATTTTCCTCTGCTCTTTATTCTGTAAACTGTGTCGCTGTAAATGTACATTTATTTACATATTTGTACAATTATTTCTGAGAACGTAGATTTCTCGGTTATCACATTGCCCCTAATGGGTCTTTGAGCCGTAACATTTTCACTTTAACGTTTTGATGGTATTTTTAAGCCCAAAAATCATAAAACAAATTTTTCGAGGCCTTATTAGGTTTTTATAGTATTAATCGCTGCGACTTCACTATTTATTTTTCACCCGACCCTAGGGTGGTACTATAACCGAAATAATTAACGGTTATTTCCAATATTTATTTCATACTTAAAGTGGTACCATAACTGAAATAATTAACGGTTATTTCCAATATTTATTTCATACTTAAAACTTTGTAAAACATAAAAATTCTACGTTTAGTTCTTAATAATGAACTTTAGTGTCAAATGTTCTATTTTTAGCTTTTCCGCCAGCTTTTGAAAAAATGACTATTTCATCCACAACTTTTGACACAATGACCATTTTGTCCGTAGCAGGATTTTTCTTCGTTTCTTCGACTTAAATCTTGATTTTGGCCTTCAAAATCTTAATTAAGGACTTAGGTTGCTATTCCAGGCCTTAATGACCCTTTTTCTAACTTTTGAAAAAATGACCATTTTGTCCCCAACTTTTGACAAAATGACAATTTTATCCCTACCATGATTCCTCTTCTTAAATATACTTTTCTTTGACTTAAAACTTAATTTTGACCTTTAAAATTTTAACTAAGCTATTCTAAGACCTTAACGGTCCTTTTCTAATATTTATGAAATTTTTAGTCAAAATGACCGTTTTGCCCCTAATGGGTCTTTGGGCTGTAACATTTTCACTTTAATGTTTTGATGGTATTTTTTAAGCCCAAAAATCATAAAACAAATTTTTTCGAGGCCTTATTAGGTTTTTGTAGTATTAATCACTGCAACTTCACTATTTATTTTTCACCCAACCCTAGGATGGTATTATAACCGAAATAATTAACAGTTATTTTCAATATTTATTTCATACTTAAAGTGGTACTATAACCAAAATAATTAGCGGTTATTTCTAATATTTATTTCATGCTTAAAACTTAATAAAACGTAAAAATTCTAGGTTTAGTTCCTAATAATGAACTTTGGGGTCTAATGTTCAATTTTTAGCTTTTCTGTCAGCTTTTGAAAAAATGACTATTTCATCCCCAACTTTTGACACAATGACCATTTTGTCCATAGCAGGATTTTTCTTCGTTACTTTGACTTAATTCTTGATTTTGGCCTTATTAGGTTTTCGTAGTATTAATCACTGCAACTTTACTATTTATTTTTCACCCGACCCTAGGGTGGTACTATAACCGAAATAATTAACGGTTATTTCTAATATTTTTTTCATACTTAAAGTGGTACTATAACTGAAATAATTAACGGTTATTTCCAATATTTATTTCATACTTAAAACTTAGTAAAACATAAAAATTCTACGTTTAGCTCCTAATAATGAACTTTGGGGGTCAAATACTCTATTTTTAGCTTTTCCGCCAGCTTTTGAAAAAATGACTATTTCATCCCCAACTTTTGACACAATGACCATTTTGTCCGTAGCAGGATTTTTCTTCGTTTCTTTGACTTAAATCTTGATTTTTCCCTTTAAAATCTTAATTAAGGCCTTAGGTTGCTATTCCAAGCCTTAATGGCCCTTTTTCTAACTTTTGAAAAAATGACCATTTCGTCCCCAACTTTTGACAAAATGACAATTTTATCCCTACCATGATTCCTCTTCTTAAATATACTTTTCTTTGACTTAAAACTTAATTTTGACTTTTAAAATTTTAATTAAGCTATTCTAAGACCTTAACGGTCCTTTTCTAATATTTATGAAATTTTTAGTCAAAATGATCATTTTGTCCCTAATGAGTCTTTGGGCTGTAACATTTTTACTTTAATATTTTGATGGTATTTTTTAAGCCCAAAAATCATAAAACAAATTTTTCGAGGTCTTATTAGGTTTTTGTAGTATTAATCACTGCGACTTCACTATTTATTTTTCACCCGACCCTAGGGTGGTACTACAACCGAAATAATTAACGGTTATTTCCAATATTTATTTCATACTTAAAGTGGCACCATAACTGAAATAATTAACGGTTATTTCCAATATTTATTTCATACTTAAAACTTAGTAAAATATAAAAATTCTACGTTTAGTTCCTAATAATGAACTTTGGGGTCAAATGTTCTATTTTTAGCTTTTCCGTCAGCTTTTGAAAAAATGACTATTTCATCCCCAACTTTTGACACAATGACCATTTTGTCCGTAGCAGGATTTTTCTTCGTTTTCTTTGACTTAAATCTTGATTTTGGCCTTTAAAATCTTAATTAAGGCCTTAGGTTGCTATTCCAAGCCTTAATGGCCCTTTTTCTAACTTTTGAAAAGATGACCATTTCGTCCCCAACTTTTGATAAAATGACAATTTTATCCCTACCATGATTCCTCTTCTTAAATATACTTTTCTTTGACTTAAAACTTAATTTTGACCTTTAAAATTTTAATTAAGCTATTCTAAGACCTTAACGGTCCTTTTCTAATATTTATGAAATTTTTAGTCAAAATGACCATTTTGTCCCTAATAGGTCTTTGGGTTGTAACATTTTCACTTTAATGTTTTGATGGTATTTTTTAAGCCCAAAAATCATAAAACAAATTTTTCGAGGCCTTATTAGGTTTTTGTGATAACCGGAGAATCTTATCATTCTCGAAAAATCAGTACAGGAAATGTACATAATGTATTTCATGTTTAAAATGTATATTGTAGTGATTTTATGTATGTGTGGGTAACACAGTATCAAGAAATTGGTCAAGATGGTCTTTTCTTGATATAAAACGAATATATGTAGAATCAGTATGTTCAATTTAGTCAATTGAGCACAAAATGTAAATTTTGACCGAGAAACAGGCAGTATCAGAAAACTGGTCTAGATGACCTTGAATGAAGTTAAAACTGATAAATTTGGATTCAGCATGTCCAAATTAGTCAGGATAGCCTATCAGCATGCTCAAATTTGATAATTGAGCACAAGGGTAATTTTTGACCGGGAATTTACAGTATCAGAAACTGGTCGAAATGACCTCAGATGAAAATAAAACTAATATATTTGGATTCAGGACGTCCAAATTAGTCAGGATAGCCTATGTTGAAATTTTAGGCGAAAAAGTATATAAGGGGTGAGAAATCGGAAATTGAAAAAAGACCCATAAACTTTCTTCTCTTCTCCTTTTCCCCCCCCACACACACCCGCATAAATGAACAGTAGCTAACCACCGGAGACGGTGTCCGTTTTCGACACCACCGGTACCGTTGGGAAGCTCTCACCGAGCTGAGTCCAACGGTAGGTCAAGTCGACGGATTGGACGCCGGAGCAGCCCGCACGCACCGCACGAAGGTCACGGTGGCCGGAAATTTCCAACGCCGATTTCTCCGCCGTTCGACCTCCGATCAAGGTGATTCCGGTCTCAAAAGACTCGTGGTGAAGAGTAGAACAAAACCCAGGTGGTGTTTCAGTCCAACGGCCGCCGGATCGCGCCGCCCAACACCGCCCGTCGCCGTCGCCGCCGTGGAATCCGACGATTCCGGCGGAGTTGAGTTGCAAGGTTGGTATCAAAATGCTCAGAACAACACATAGATGAAAAGCTCCAAATCAATTTTGGGCAACGATCGCCAGAAAACGGAGATCCAACATCGCCGCCGCCGCAGGTCTTTCAAGGGGTGATTTCCGGCGATAGAGGTGTCGAATGGTGAAATTGAAGCCAACAATGGATTCCTCTCGTCGAGATCTTCAAGATGGACTACCCACATTCCACCGCCGCCGCTGCCGCCACCGGTCAACGGCGGTCTACGCCGGTTAACGACGGTCAACGCCGGTCAACGACGGCCGGACCCTAAAAATTTAAGAGTGGCCCGTTGGCCTATTTTCGACGTTCCGAACACATCCGCGGCGTCGGAATTTCAAGTTGAAATTTTAAATGTGAAGAACGGCGAATCAAAGTTTGTGCACGCGAGATCGAACGGTGCATTCGATCGCCGATGGGACGATTTCGGTAGTGACTTCTGTCCCTTCGTTCCTTAATTTTTTATTTTGGAATGATATATATTAATTATGTAATTTGGCATGTGAAATTGTAATAAAAATGGATGAAAATGATGAAAAAGAAAGTATGCAGAAATGTGAATATTTTTACGTAAAAGTTAAGCTTTACGTAAAAATATAGGCCTCTGGTATAGTACGTGGCAAGATAGAAATAGGTTAGATGGTTTTGAGGCGTTTTTTAAACGCCGGGAACCTAAAAATTAAGCGGAAATACTGCCGAAATTTCTAAAACGACACAAAAAGGGTATTTTAGGAAACGAGGGACAAAATGTGGTCGGGATGGAAACCCGAGCCCCCTCGAACGATTTTAAGGATTAATAAATGAGTTAGGCTCAGAAAAGGACGACAGATGTTCCAAGGATAAGTAAACCGAGAATTTCAGCAATTAATGCTGTAAAAGTTTGGTAAGCATAAGAAAAATTATTTTATGATTGTTGGGCTTAGAAAATCTAGTCTAAGCATTTAAAATGAAAAATGATACGACCTAAAGACCCGTCAAGGGCAAAACGGACATTTTGACTGAAAATTCCAGGAATGATAGAAAAATACCCTAATGGATTTAAAACGACTTAAGTAAGATTATAAGGGCCAGAACTAAGTTGTGAATCAAGGAAAAAGTAAGGTTACAAAAAAAGAAAATCGCGTTAGGGGCAAAATGGTAATTTTGTCAAAGTTCAGCAAAAATGCTATAAATGGGATATTAGGCCCCTAAGTTTATATCAGGGAATGAAACATAGAATTTTTACGTTTTATTAAGTTTTATGTATGAGATAAGTGCGGAAAGAATAACCATGATTCTTTCGGTTATAAGAACCGATCCAGACGCAACGAAGGAACGTTTGCGGATCCAGAAAGCAAGAAAGGAGATACTAGCAAAGTAACAGTAAGTTCAAGCATTTAATTGTCTGCAACATAAACTGACATGTTAGGTCTATGTTTATGTGTTCTATGTGCAGTTTTAGTGTCAAGACACTATGATATGAATGTCACGAAAGCCATCTTATGAACTATGTATTATGTTTAAGTCAAATGTAAATTGACTTGATACGTTTATGATTGTGACGTATGTTTTGTTGCATGACGTGTATGCTAGACATTGATTGTCTGCATCACGATGTCTATGTCAGTTCATGTCAGTCACAGCACAGGTCAGTGCATGTCAGTCACAGCACAGGTCAGTTCATGTCATGCATATAGAGTTGCATGTCCCAGTACACAGACCAGACAGTACTAGAGCAAGAAAACAGTTAGGTGCACAAGGCACCTTAGTGTGTTGATTATTCACACCCCAGTAATTTGATTAACAGGTTCTGACTGTGGAGGCAATCAGTATGCTACCCAGTTGGAACACCAGAAAGATGGTAATTAACCAGCTATTGGCGTATCGGCCTCTCGACCCACGGGGAGGTTATCATGTTTAGCATCAATTAAGACTGAGGAGGTCAGCACTAAAGTATCGCTTCCGGTTGCGCTAACATGTCGGTACGTCCAATCAGGGGCCCAAAACCAGAACTTAATAACAGATAATGTCCTACGACTAAACCTTCAGGCAGTACAGTATATTTACAGAGTCCAGTCAGGCATGAGCACAGTAGTACAGTAGGTTTACAGAGTCCAGTATCATGCACGAGTACAGCAGCACAGCATGTCAGTACACATGTTAGACAGTACCAGAACACGAAAACAGGTAGGTGCACAAGACACCCTAGTGTGTTAAAATAAATCACACCCCAGTAATTTGACTAACAGTTTCCGACTGTGGAGGCAATCCGTATGCTACCCAGTTGGAACACCAGTAAGATGGTAATTAACCAGTTATTGGCGTATCAGCCTCTCGACCCACGGGGAGGTTATCATGTTTAGCATCAGTTAAGACTGAGGAGGTCAGCACTAAAGTACCACTCCTGGTTGCGCTAACATGTCGGTACGTCCAATCAGGGGCCCAAAACCAGAACTAAAATAACAGATTAATGTTCTAAGACTAAACTTTTAGTCAGTACAGCATGTTTACAGAGTCCAGTAAGCATGAGCACAGCAGTACAGCATGAGCATAGCAGTACAACATGAGTACAGCAGTACAACATGTTTACAGAGTCTAGAGCACAGCAGTACAGTATATTTACAGAGTCCAGTCAGGCATGAGCACAGTAGTACAGTATGTTTACAGAGTCCAGAGCACAGCAGTACAGCATGTTTATAGAGTCTAGAGCACGGTAGTATAGTATATTTACAGAGTCCAGTCAGGCATGAGCACAGCAGTACAGTATGTTTACAGAGTCCAGAGCACAGCAGTACAGCATGTTTACAGAGTCTAGAGCACAGTAGTACAGTATATTTACAGAGTCTAGTCAGGCATGAGCACAGCAGTACAGCATGTTTACAGAGTCCAGAGCACAGCAGTATAGTATATTTACAGAGTCCAGAGCACAGCAGTACAGCATGTTTACAGAGTCCAGAGCACAGCAGTACAGCATGTTACAGAGTCCAGAGCACAGCAGTACAACATGTTTACAGAGTCCAGAGCACAGCAGTATAGCATGTTTACAGAGTCCAGAGCACAGCAGTACAGCATGTTTACAGAGTCCAGAGCACAGCAGCACAGCATGTCAAGCACGATCACGATGTTAAAGTTAGTTTATGAGATTCCTGTATGTTAGGCACTATCACGATGTACAGTCAGTCCACGAAATTCCAGTTACAGTCAGTTCATGAGGTTCAAATATGAAAGCATGTTCAAGAGGTTAAGCATGATAAGTGCAGTTAGTATGTTTGTGATTGTGATGTGAAGTATGTTCATAGTGTTAAGCAATGTACGATATACGTTATGAAATGTTTAGAAGTTACAGCAGGTATCAGATTCATCTTACACTATGTAGTGTGGACTATTATACGTCATGAATGTATGTTTGAACTTACTGAGCCTGTCGCTCATAAGTTTGTTTATGTTGCAGGTAAGCATCCTGCACGAAGATAAGAGAAGTGTTGGATGACGGATGAGATCTGCATGTGCCAAGGGACTGGGTGAGGGTTATGGTACTGCTATGAGTCTTCCGCTGAGCTGTTTAAAAGAGTATTAAAATGATGTATATCAAGTTATGATAAAGAAAGAAAATGTTTACTATAATAAATGTTTTTACGAAGATAGAATTTCCACGTCAAGTAAAAAAAAAAAAAAAAATTTTAGCTGGTAACAGAATAAGTTAAAAGCAAGTTAAAAGTAAGTTGCCGACGACCCAAGTGGTTACAGTTGTGATAACCGAGAAATCCATACTCTCGGAAAGATTTTGTACAAATATGTAGATAAATGTACATTTACAGCGACACAGTTTACAGAATAAAGAGCAGAGGAAAATTTTGATTAATCAAGTTTTAATCAAAATTTGAAAATGAATTAATGAAAATAGTTTAAAAGCTAAACATTAATTCATTTATGATGTTTTAAAAAATTATAGAAAAGTATGTGAAAAAAATACATACTAAGAGATCAATGGCACACAAGTGAGCCACATTGATCAAGGGCTAAGAGAATAGCCAAACAAGCCCTTACAACAAATAAAAAAATAAAAGAAAGCAAGTGGGAGAGTGTGAGTGGCACGTGAGCATGAAAGAGAGAAGGGAATTAATTCCCTTAGCTGCTGATGCAGCCGGCAGAAAGAGAAAAGAAAGAAAGAAAGAAGAAAAGAAAGAAAGGGAAAGAGAGAAAGAGGGAGCCGAGAAAGAGAGAGAGAAAAGCAAAGGAAATCCAAAAAGTTCAGATTTTCTAGTGCAAGCAACAGATCGACCGAGATTCGGTCAAGGATTAGCAGCAAGAAGAGCTCACGATCAAAGCAAGGTAAACTCTAGTTCTCACATTTTTCATTTGGGGAAAAATCGGGGGTTTTGAGAGAAAACAGAGAATGTGAGTGAATCACGTTCAGATTTTCGGTTAAAATCGAAATGTGATTAAAGTCTAGATATTTTCAAACACGAATCCATGAACAGATGGTTAGAAAACTGAGTTTAGTGAAATTTCTTCACAAAAATACAGATTTTTCAAAAGTTAAGTCAAGAGTTTTAAATGAGCAAAATGTTGGATTTTTGCTTATGAAATCATGGATTTGTGATAGTAGGAGTGTAGTAGATAGCTTGAAATGATCTTATGAAGATCGATTTCAAGTGTAAGACACAGAACAAAGGCCATAAAAGCCTTAGAAAAACAGAGCAGGGCAGTTCGGACCCAGAATCTTGATTCTGGTATGAACACGGGCGTGTACAAGGGCGTGTACAGAACACGGCCCCGAACATGCCCATACGCACGACCGTGTTGCAAGAAAAATTAGACCCGAGAGGTACACGGTCAAGAACACGGCCGTGTATCAGACCGTGTCAAGAGGCACACGGTCAAAGAGAGGCGTGTAAGAGACCGTGTAAGAAGACAGAGGAGTACACGGCCGTGTACCAACCCGTGTAAGCATACACGGCCATGTTCCAAGAATTACACGGGCAGGCTTAAAAGTCCAGAGAAGTACACGGGCACGAACACGGCCGTGTAGGAGGGCGTGTTCGAGTCCAGAGAGTAAAAAAAAAAAAAAAAAAAAAAAAAGAGTCTGGAAAGGAAAAATTTCATGTTTTGCCATATTTTCAGTATAAGCTAAATATGGTAAATAATCAGTGATTTTTCCATTTATAGGAGTCCAAGCCAGATATCCCAAATCAGCAGTCCCAGAGCAGCAGCAGCTTACGCTAGAGGACTTTTTGTAAGTTCAAGCATTGTCCTGACTGCAACGTGGACAAGCTTGCTTTATTACAATGTTATGTATATTGTATGACGTGTTGTTAGACGTTGATTGTCTGCATCATGATGTTAAGTCAGTTTATGTCAGTCACAGCAGAGGTCAGTTCATGTCAGTGCATGTCATGCATATAGAGTTGCATGTCCCAGTACACAGACCAGACAGTAACAGAACCAGAAAACAGTTAGGTACACAAGGCACCCTAGTGTGTTAATTAAATTACACCCCAGTAAATAGAATAACAGGTTCCGACTGTGGGGGCAAGCAGTATGCTACCCAGTTGGAACACCAGCAAGATGGTAATTAACCAGTTATTGGCGTATCGGCCTCTCGAACTACGGGGAGGTTATCATGTTTAGCATCAGTTAAGACTGAGGAGGTCAGCACTAAAGTACCGCTCCCGGTTGCGCTAACATGTCGGTACGTCCAATCAGGGGCCCAAAACCAGAACTAAAGTAAAAGATTAAAGTCCTAAGACTAAACCATTAGTCAGTACAGCAGTCAGCATGAGTACAGCAGTCAGCATGAGTATAGCCGTACAGTATGAGTACAGCAGTATAGCATGAGCACAGTAGTACAGCATGAGCATAGCAGTATAGCATGTTAGATACATGTTTTTATGTTTGAACTTACTAAGCCCATAGCTCACCAGTTTGTTCACATGTTGCAGGTAAGAGACCTGTTCACCAGTAGTATATTGGTGGACGACGAACAGGGTAGACGCATGAGCGGAGAGGATCGGGCGAGGGATATGGGTCACTAGTTAATTCTTCCGCTGTACAGTTTTGAATGTAATTTTCAAAGAGACAGTTTTCAAGACAGGAGTATGTGATAGGGGAATCATGATCAGTTGTTAACATGATTTCTTTATCACATTCTCAAACAGTTTATGAGTTTATGTAAAGAAAGAAAAAAAAAATTTATTCCGCAAAATTAGCAGTCAGTTTACAGTCCAGCATGATTGCCGGTGACCCTAGAGGCCTGCAGACTATTGCGGTTGACTACAGAGTTGGCCGTAGTAGCACTGTAGAGCCTCTACAGCAGGGCGGGCCGCCACAGGTGGTATCAAAGCAGGGCTTACGATAGGTCTAGTTTAGGATACCAACCGTAGCCACAGTTGGTATCAGAGCGAGAGTTTTTTTACGACGAGTCTAGATTAGAATACTTACTGTAGCACAGTGGGTATTATCAGAAAAGTTGATTGACCATATCTCGCCTGACTCCGTGCATGTTCTGTTCGCCGATCCAAGTAAGTTCAGTTTATGTTAATAAGCAGCTAGTTATGCATGAAAGTAAAGGTCTGTAGAGACCTATGCCTTGTAGTAAGTACATGGTAATATGTAAATGTCAGAAATCATGTGGATCCTTTTTATACAGGATCTAACACAAGTTCATCGTGTGATTATAGCAGATACAGTAGCACGATGGATAATAAGGCCAAGGCCAAGGTCAGAGAAGGAGAAGGGGACGCCCATCTCTGACTCAAAGATTAGAAGAGATGCAAGCTCTTCTAGAAAATCAAATGAAAGAGAATGCAGAGTTGAGACAGAGATTAGAACAACTAGAGCAGGGGCAGGGATCAGTAGGGACTCCTGCACAGCCAGCAGCAGAGGCAGAACAGGTAGTGCCACCAGCGGCACCAGAAGTGGTTCAGCAACCACCGGCCAGGGTAAACCCAGAGCCATTATATGAGAGATTTAGGAAGATGAGGCCTCCGGAATTTGAGGGTTCAATAAATCCTCTAGAAGCAGAAGATTGGCTCTCCTCAGTACAGATGATAATGGAGTTCATGAGACTCACAGATGAGGAGAAAGTCATGTGTGCGTCCTTTGTTCTAAGGAAGGATGCAAGATTTTGGTGGGACACAGTCCGCCTAAGGAGGGATATGACCACAATGACATGGGCAGAATTTCTGAAGGAATTCAACCAGAAATATTATGATCCTGCATCACTCCAACCCCAGCAGAAAGAATTTGCAGAGCTACAGCAGGGGGACATGTCAGTAAGTGAGGTTTGCAGGAAATTTGATCAGCTCTCCCGTTTATGTCCGTATATGGTACCTACGGAGAGGGAGAAGATACAGAAGATGATGGGTATGTTCAGGCCTGAGATCTCTACATTGATTGATGTTGGCCCATTCCCACCAGTTTCAGTAGCCGACTGTGTTAGTCATGCTTTGAGGGTAGAGTTCCATCTAGCCCGACAGAAAGGAGCAAGAGAAAAGGTCTGGGAAGCCAGGAAGCAAGAAAAGATCCTGACTAAGGCCTCTCAACCAGGACAGCACAGTAAGGGCAATCAGAGCACAAGACCAGAGCAGTCCAGTCATCCAGGCCCTTATTCCCAACAGAAAAGAAAGGGGAATTTTCAGGGAACTCAGAGTCAGGGTAATAGAAGTCAGTCAATGAGGACTCACACCACCACAGCTCCAGGTATCCCCACTTGTCCAAATTGTGGGAGGAAACATGTGGGTCAGTGCAAAGCTGGCACGACCGCCTGTTTTCAGTGTGGAAGAGAGGGCCACTTCATCAAGAATTGCCCTATGAACCGCCAGTCAGTATCAGCATCAGGGGCAAACTCTTCACGCCCACAACAGTCCCAAGTACATGCACTCAGGTTGAGTTATGAAAGCCCAACAGAAGTGCCTCTAGCAGTTCAAGACAGAGCTCCACAGGCAGATGCTAGGGTGATGGCCTACACCAGAGAAGAGGCAGAAGCAGGGACGTCCAACGTGGTGACAGGTCAGATTTCTGTCGCTAACCACTTGGCATCTGTATTATTCGACTCTGGGGCCACACATTCTTTCATATCATGTGCATTTGCTGATAAGTTAGAATACCCTAGAGACCACATGGGAAGAACCTTTAGAACTGCTCTCCCATCAGGAGAAATCATGTTGTCAGAGTACTGGTTACCTCATGTACCAGTAATCGTGGCAGATAGAGAGCTGTATGCAGAGTTGATCGTGATGAGGATCGTAGACTATGATGTGATCTTGGGAATGGATTTCCTAGGAAAATATCAAGCTACGATAGATTGCAGAAACAGAAGAATAGTATTCAAGCCAGAAGAAGAAGAAAGTTTCGAATATGTCGATTCTTCAAGAAGATCAAGCAAGATGATGATCAGCTCAATGAAGGCCAAGAAGCTAATAGCCAGTGGTTGTACTGGATATTTAGCTTATGTCACAGACACAGCAGAAGAGAAGAAGTTACAGCCAGAAGAGGTTCCAGTTGTCAGAGAATTTCTCGAGGTCTTTCCCGAGGAACTACCAGGACTACCTCCAGAACGGGAGATCTCATTTGAGATAGAGCTCCTACCTGGAACAGCACCGATCTCCAAGGCGCCGTACCGCATGGCACCAGTGGAGTTGAAAGAGTTACAGGTACAGTTAAAGGATCTGCTTGACAAGGGATTCATCAGACCAAGCTATGCCCCATGGGGAGCTCCCGTACTGTTTGTCAAGAAGAAAGACAGGACGTTCCGCATGTGCATAGATTACAGAGAACTGAACAAGGTCACCGTCAAGAATAGGTATCCATTACCTAGGATTGATGACATGTTCGATCAGCTCAAGGGTGCAGCAGTGTTCTCAAAGATTGATTTGAGATCAGGGTATCATCAGCTGAGAATCAAGGAAAGTGATGTTCTCAAAACAGCTTTCAGAACCCGTTATGGGCATTATGAGTTCCTAGTAATGCCGTTTGGGTTAACGAACGCGCCAGCCGCTTTCATGAACCTGATGAACAGAGTCTTCAAGGAGTATCTAGACAAGTTTTTCATTGTGTTTATCGATGACATCCTTGTATATTCAAAGACTCACGCAGAGCATGAGGCCCAGTTGAGAGTTGTTTTCCAGAAGCTGAGAGAGCATCAGCTCTATGCCAAATTCTCAAAATGTGAGTTCTGGCTAGACAGAGTGCATTTCCTCGGTCATGTAGTGTCCAAGGAGGGAATTACAGTAGATCCAGTTAAGGTGGAAGCAATCAATCAATGGCCTGCACCTAAGAGCGTAACAGAGATACGTAGTTTCTTAGGGTTAGCTGGCTATTACAGGAGATTTGTGGAGGGGTTTGCAAGATTGGCAGCACCTCTCACCACCCTCACATGCAAGGAAAGGAAGTACATATGGACAGATGAGTGTGAAAGAAGCTTCCAAGAGTTGAAGAGACGGCTGACAAGTGCGCCGATCCTCACACTCCCTACTGAAGGGGAGAAGTATGAGATCTACAGTGACGCTTCCAAAGTGGGTTTGGGAGCAGTATTGATGCAAGAAGGCAGAGTGATTGCCTATGCTTCGCGTCAACTGAAAGAGCATGAGAAGAACTATCCCACCCATGACCTAGAACTTGCTGCAGTAGTGTTCGCACTAAAAATTTGGCGACACTACCTGTATGGAGCGCAGTACCAGATCTACACAGATCATCAGAGTTTAAAATACTTCTTCACACAGAAGGAGTTAAACATGAGGCAAAGAAGATGGTTGGAGTTGGTGAAGGATTATGACTGTGAGATCCTCTATCACCCAGGAAAAGCCAACCGAGTAGTAAATGCCTTAAGTAGAAAGGCTACAGTTCCACAGCAGCTGCCAATTGACAGGTTGTCAAGACCATTGCAGCAAGAGATCCATTCACTCGAGCTAGAGCTGATATCAGGAAAATTATCAGCACTACAGTTGAAGTCATCATTGTTTGATGATATCAAGGAAGCACAGAAGCAAGATACAAGTCTGACAGACTCTCAGAAAGAGATATCCACAGATGGATTAATCAGGTATCAGGAGAGAATTCATGTGCCAGTAGATGAAGAGCTACGAAGGCGAATCATGTCAGAAGCTCATGAGACGCCATACTCAGTCCATCCTGGAGCCACCAAGATGTACCAAGACTTGAAGCTACAGTTTTGGTGGAAAGGGATGAAAGGAGACATTGCAAGATTTGTGAGTAAGTGCCTTACTTGTCAGAGAGTGAAGGCTGAGCATCAGCATCCTGGAGGAAAGTTAGAACCTCTAGAGATTCCAAAGTGGAAATGGGAGAACGTTACCATGGATTTTGTGGTAGGGTTACCCAAAACAAGAGGAGGACATGATGCCATTTGGGTAATCGTGGACAGATTAACAAAGACAGCCAGATTCATACCAATCAGGGTTACTTACTCATTGGAGAAGCTGGCACAGCTGTACGTAGATCATGTTGTCAGATTGCATGGAGTGCCAAAGTCCATAGTATCTGACAGAGATGCACGATTCACTTCAAACTTTTGGGAGTGTGTGCAAAGAGCCATGGGCACAGAACTGAGGTTCAGTACAGCCTTCCATCCTCAGACAGATGGACAATCAGAACGGACTATCCAGACTTTGGAGGATATGCTCCGAGCATGTGTTATGGATTTTCCAGGAGCTTGGAATGAGAAGCTACCACTAGTGGAATTCTCATACAACAACAGTTACCAAGCTTCCATCAAGATGGCACCTTATGAGGCTCTTTATGGAAGAAAGTGCAGATCACCCATCCACTGGTATGATCTAAAGGAGAAACGACTGCATAAGACAGATTTCATGCAGGAAACTTGCGATGCAGTTGCCAAGATTCAGCAGAGAATGAAGAGTGCTCAGAGCAGACAGAAGAGTTATGCAGACAGAAGGCGGAGATCCCTAGAATTCAAGGAAGGGGACTTCGTTTTTCTGAAAGTGTCACCCATGAAGGGAATCATGCGTTTTGGTAAGAAAGGAAAGCTAAGTCCAAGATACATTGGACCTTATGAGATCATCAAACGCATTGGGAAGGTTGCCTACAAGTTGGCATTACCTCCTGAGCTGTCAGCAGTACATAGTGTATTCCATGTCTCCATGCTCAGAAAGTATATATCAGATCCATCTCATGTGCTACAGCATGAACCAGTACAGGTCCAAGAGGATCTGACCTATGAAGAGCAGCCAGTTCAGATACTAGCTAGAGAAGAAAAGGAGCTGAGAAACAAGACCATCCCACTAGTCAAAGTATTATGGAGAAATCACAATGTTGAAGAGGCTACGTGGGAAAGAGAAGACGAGATGAGACGTTCATACCCTCACTTGTTCTAAATTTTCGAGGACGAAAATCTTATAAGGAGGGGTAAATGTGATAACCGAGAAATCCATACTCTCGGAAAGATTTTGTACAAATATGTAAATAAATGTACATTTACAGCGACACAGTTTACAGAATAAAGAGTAGAGGAAAATTTTGATTAATCAAGTTTAAATCAAAATTTGAAAATGAATTAATGAAAATAGTTTAAAAGCTAAACATTAATTCATTTATGATGTTTTAAAAAATTATAGAAAAGTATGTGAAAAAAAATACATACTAAGAGATCAATGGCACACAAGTGAGCCACATTGATCAAGGGCTAAGAGAATAGCCAAACAAGCCCTTACAACAAATAAAAAAATAAAAGAAAGCAAGTGGGAGAGTGTGAGTGGCACGTGAGCATGAAAGAGAGAAGGGAATTAATTCCCTTAGCTGCTGATGCAGCCGGCAGAAAGAGAAAAGAAAGAAAGAAAGAAGAAAAGAAAGAAAGGGAAAGAGAGAAAGAGGGAGCCGAGAAAGAGAGAGAGAAAAGCAAAGGAAATCCAAAAAGTTCGGATTTTCTAGTGCAAGCAACAAATCGACCGAGATTCGGTCAAGGATTAGCAGCAAGAAGAGCTCACGATCAAAGCAAGGTAAACCCTAATTCTCACATTTTTCATTTGGGGAAAAATCGGGGGTTTTGAGAGAAAACAGAGAATGTGAGTGAATCACGTTCAGATTTTCGGATAAAATCGAAATGTGATTCAAGTCTAGATATTTTCAAACACGAATCCATGAACAGATGGTTAGAAAACTGAGTTTAGTGAAATTTCTTCACAAAAATACAGATTTTTCAAAAGTTAAGTCAAGAGTTTTAAATGAGCAAAATGTTGGATTTTTGCTTATGAAATCATGGATTTGTGATAGTAGGAGTGTAGTAGATAGCTTGAAATGATCTTATGAAGATCGATTTCAAGTGTAAGACACAGAACAAATGCCATAAAAGCCTTAGAAAAACAGAGCAGAGCAGTTCGGACCCAGAATCTTGATTCTGGTATGAACACGGGCGTGTACAAGGGCGTGTACAGAACACGGCCCCGAACATGCCCATACGCACGACCGTGTTGCAAGAAAAATTAGACCCGAGAGGTACACGGTCAAGAACACGGCCGTGTATCAGACCGTGTCAAGAGGCACACGGTCAAAGAGAGGCGTGTAAGAGACCGTGTAAGAAGACAGAGGAGTACACGGCCAGTAACACGGCCGTGTACCAACCCGTGTAAGCATACACGGCCATGTTCCAAGAATTACATGGGCAGGCTTAAAAGTCCAGAGAAGTACACGGGCACGAACACGGCCGTGTAGGAGGGCGTGTTCGAGTCCAGAGAGTAAAAAAAAAAAAAAAAGAAGAGTCTGGAAAGGAAAAATTTCATGTTTTGCCATATTTTCAGTATAAGCTAAATATGGTAAATAATCAGTGATTTTTCCATTTATAGGAGTCCAAGCCAGAGACCCCAAATCAGCAGTCCCAGAGCAGCAGCAGCTTACGCTAGAGGACTTTCTGTAAGTTCAAGCATTGTCCTGACTGCAATGTGGACAAGCTTGCTTTATTACAATGTTATGTATATTGTATGACGTGTTGTTAGACGTTGATTGTCTGCATCACGATGTTAAGTCAGTTTATGTCAGTCACAGCAGAGGTCAGTTCATGTCAGTGCATGTCATGCATATAGAGTTGCATGTCCCAGTACACAGACCAGACAGTAACAGAACCAGAAAACAGTTAGGTGCACAAGGCACCCTAGTGTGTTAATTAAATCACACCCCAGTAAATAGAATAACAGGTTCCGACTGTGGGGGCAAGCAGTATGCTACCCAGTTGGAAGACCAGCAAGATGGTAATTAACCAGTTATTGGCGTATTGGCCTCTCGAACTACGGGGAGGTTATCATGTTTAGCATCAGTTAAGACTGAGGAGGTCAGCACTAAAGTACCGCTCCCGGTTGCGCTAACATGTCGGTACGTCCAATCAGGGGCCCAAAACCAGAACTAAAGTAAAAGATTAAAGTCCTAAGACTAAACCATTAGTCAGTACAGCAGTCAGCATGAGTACAGCAGTCAGCATGAGTATAGCCGTACAGTATGAGTACAGCAGTATAGCATGAGCACAGTAGTACAGCATGAGCATAGCAGTATAGCATGTTAGATACATGTTTTTATGTTTGAACTTACTGAGCCCATAGCTCACCAGTTTGTTCACATGTTGCAGGTAAGAGACCTGTTCACCAGTAGTATATTGGTGGACGACGAACAGGGTAGACGCATGCCGGAGAGGATCGGGCGAGGGATATGGGTCACCAGTTAAATCTTCCGCTGTACAGTTTTGAATGTAATTTTCAAAGAGACAGTTTTCAAGACAGGAGTATGTGATAGGGGAATCATGATCAGTTGTTAACATGATTTCTTTATCACATTCTCAAACAGTTTATGAGTTTATGTAAAGAAAGAAAAAAAAAAAGTTATTCCGCAAAATTAGCAGTCAGTTTACAGTCCAGCATGATTACCGGCGACCCTAGAGGCCTGCAGACTATTGCGGTTGACTACAGAGTTGGCCGTAGTAGCACTGTAGAGCCTCTACAGCAGGGCGGGCCGCCACAACAGTCTATTGTAGTTGGCAACATTAGCTGACTGTAATAGTGCTGTTTAACCCTACGTTGGGCGGGGCGCCACAGTTTTTGTAGTATTAATCACTGCAACTTCACTATTTATTTTTCACCAGACCCTAGGGTGGTACTATAACCGAAATAATTAACAGTTATTTTCAATATTTATTTCATACTAAAAGTGGTACTATAACCAAAATAATTAACGGTTATTTCTAATATTTATTTCATACTTAAAACTTAGTAAAACGTAAAAAGTCTAGGTTTAGTTCCTAATAATGAACTTTGGGGTCTAATGTTCTATTTTTAGCTTTTCTGCCAGCTTTTGAAAAAATGACTATTTCATCCCCAACTTTTGACACAATGACCATTTTGTCCCTAGCAGGATTTTTCTTCTTTTCTTTGACTTAAATCTTGATTTTGGCCTTTAAAAGCTTAATTAAGGCCTTAGGTGCTATTCAAGCCTTAATGGCCCCTTTTTTTTAACTTTTGACAAAATAACCATTTCGTCCCCAACTTTTGACAAAATGACCATTTCATCCCCAACTTTTGACAAAATGATAATTTTGTCCCTGGCATGATTCCTCTTCTTAAATCTACTTTTCTTTGACATAAAATTTAATTTTGGCTTTTAAAATTTTAATTAAGCTATTCTAAGGCCCTAACGGTCCTTTTCTAACATTTATGAAATTTTTAGTCAAAATGACCGTTTTGCCCCTAATGGGTCTTTGAGTCGTAACATTTTTACTTTAATGTTTTGATGATATTTTTTAAGCCTAAAAATCATAAAACAAATTTTTCGAGGCCTTATTAGGTTTTCGTAGTATTAATCACTGCAACTTCACTATTTATTTTTCACCCAACTCTTGGGTGGTACTATAACCGAAATAATTAACAGTTATTTCCAATATTTATTTCAAACTTAAAGTGGTACTATAACCAAAATAATTAACGGTTATTTCTAATATTTATTTTATATTTAAAACTTAGTAAAACGTAAAAATTCTAGGTTTAGTTCCTAATAATGAACTTTGGGGTCTAATGTTCTATTTTTAGCTTTTCTGTCGGCTTTTGAAAAAATGACTATTTCATCCCCAACTTTTGACACAATGACCATTTTGTCCCTAGCAGGATTTTTCTTCGTTTCTTTGACTTAAATCTTGATTTTGGCCTTTAAAATCTTAATTAAGGCCTAAGGTTGCTATTCAAGCCATAATGGTCCTTTTTTTTAACTTTTGACAAAATGACCATTTCGTCTCAAACTTTTGAAAAAATGACCATTTCGTCCCCAACTTTTGACAAAATGACAATTTTATCCTTACCATGATTCCTCTTCTTAAATCTACTTTTCTTTAACTTAAAACTTAATTTTGACATTTAAAATTTTAATTAAGCTATTCTAAGACCTTAACGATCCTTTTCTAACATTTATGAAATTTTTAGTCAAAATGACTGTTTTGCCCCTAATGGGTCTTTGGGCTGCAACATTTTCACTTTAATGTTTTGATGGTATTTTTTAAGCCCAAAAATCATAAAACAAATTTTTCGAGGCCTTATTAGGTTTTTGTAGTATTAATCACTGCAACTTCACTATTTATTTTTCACCGGACCCGAGGGTGGTACTATAACCGAAATAATTAACAGTTATTTTCAATATGTATTTCATACTTAAAGTGGTACTATAACCAAAATAATTAACGGTTATTTCTAATATTTATTTCATACTTAAAACTTAGTAAAACGTAAAAATTCTACGTTTAGTTCCTAATAATGAACTTTGGGGTCTAATGTTCTATTTTTAGCTTTTTTGCCAGCTTTTGAAAAAATGACTAGTTCATCTCCAACTTTTGACACAATGACCATTTTGTCCCTTGCAGGATTTTTCTTCGTTTCTTTGGCTTAAATCTTGATTTTGGCCTTTAAAATTTTAATTAAGGCCTTAGGTTGCTATTCAAGCCTTAATGGCCCCTTTTTTTAACTTTTGACAAAATGACCATTTCGTCCCCAACTTTTGACAAAATGACAATTTTATCCCTACCATGATTCCTCTTCTTAAATCTACTTTTCTTTGACTTAAAACTTAATTTTGACCTTTAAAATTTTAATTAAGCTATTCTAAGACCTTAACGGTCCTTTTCTAATATTTATGAAATTTTTAGTCAAAATGACCGTTTTGTCCTTAATGGGTCTTTGGGCTGTAACATTTTCACTTTAATGTTTTGATGGAATTTTTTAAGCCCAAAAATCATAAAACAAATTTTTCGAGGCCTTATTAGGTTTTTGTAGTATTAATCACTACGACTTCACTATTTATTTTTCACCCGACCCTAGAGTGGTACTATAACCGAAATAATTAACAGTTATTTCCAATATTTATTTCATACTAAAAGTGATACTATAACCAAAATAATTAACGGTTATTTCTAATATTTATTTCATACTTAAAACTTAGTAAAACGTAAAAATTCTAGGTTTAGTTCCTAATAATGAACTTTGGGGTCTAATGTTCTATTTTTAGCTTTTCTGCCAGCTTTTGAAAAAATGACTATTTCTGTGGTGGCCCACCCTACTGTAGAGGCTCTACAATGCTATTACAGCCAACTCTGTAGTCAACCGCAATAGTCTGTAGGCCTCTAGAGTCGCCGGCAATCATGCTGAACTGTAACTACTGCTAATTTTGCGGAATAAAATTTTTTTTTCTTTAAATACATAAACTGTTCGAAAATGTGATAAGGAAATCATGTTAACAAATCATAATTCCCCTATCACATGCTCTTGACTTGAAAACTTGTCTCTTTGAAATTACATTCAAAATATATAAACAGCGGAAGACTATCGGTGACCAATATCCCTCGCCCAATCCTGTCCAGCATGCGTCTACCCTGTTCGTCGTCCACTAAGACTACTGGTGAACAGGTCTCTTACCTGCAACATGTGAACAAACTGATGAGCTATGAGCTCAGTAAGTTCAAACATAAAAACATGTAACTAATATGCTGTACTGCTGTGCTCATGCTGTACTGCTGTGCTTATGCTGTACTGCTGTGCTTATGCTTGACTGGGCTCTGTAAACATGCTGTACTGACTAAAGGTTTAGTCTTATGACATTATCTGTTATTTTAGTTCTGGTTTTGGGCTCTTGATTGGACGTACCGACATGTTAGCGCAACCGGGAGTGGTACTTTAGTGCTGACCTCCTCAGTCTTAACTAATGCTAAACATGATAACCTCCCCGTGGGTCGAGAGGCTGATACGCCAATAACTAGTTAATTACCATCTTGCTGGTGTTCCAACTGGGTAGCATACTGCTTGCCCCCACAGTCGGAACCTGTTAATCAAATTACTGGGGTGTGAATTAATTAACACACTAGGGTGCCTTGTGCACTTAACTGTTTTCTTGTTCTGGTACTGTCTGGTCTGTGTACTGGGACATGCAACTCTACATGCATGACATGCACTGATATGAACTGACCTATGCTGTGACTGACATAAACTGACATAACATCGTGATGCAGACAATCAATGTCTAGCAACACGTCATACAACATACATAACATCGTAATAAAGCAAGCTTGTCCACGTTGCACGTAGGACAATGCTTGAACTTACAGAAAGTTCTCTAGCGTAAGCTGCTGCTGCTCTGAGACTGCTGATTTGGGGTGTCTGGCTTGGACTCCTATAAATGGAAAAATTACTGATTATTTACCATATTTATCTTATACTGAAAATATGGCAAAACATGAAATTTTTCCTTTCCAGACTCTTTTTTTTTTTTTTACTCTCTGGCTTCGAACACGCCCTCCTACACGATCGTGTCCGTGCCCGTGTACCCCTCTGGATTTTTAAGCCTGGCCGTGTAATTTCTGGAATATGCCCGTGTATGCTTACACGGGTGGGTACACGGCCATGTACTCCTCTATACTCTTACACGGTTACTTACACGCCTCTCTTTGACCGTGTGCCCCTTGACACGGTCTGATACACGGCCGTGTTCTTGACTGTGTACCTCTCGGGTCTGATTTTTCTTGCAATACGGTCGTGCGTATGGGCATGTTCGGGGCCGTGTTCTGAACACGCCCTTGTACACGCCCGTGTTCATACCAGAATCAAGATTCTGGGTCCGAACTGCTCTGCTCTGCTTTGCTAAGGCTTTTATGGCCTTTGTTCTGCTTCTTACACTTGAAATCGATCTTCATAAGATCATTTCAAGGCATCTACTACACTTCTACTATCACAAATCCATGATTTCATAAGCAAAAATTCCACATTTTGCTTATGAACATCTCTTGACTTAACTTTTGAAAAATCTGTATTTTTGTGAAGAATATTCACTAAACTCGATTTTCTAAACCATCTGTGCATGGATTCGTGTTTGAAAACGTCTAGACTCGAATCACATTTCGATTTTAACTGAAAACCTAAATGTGATTCACTCACATTCTCTTTTTCTCACTCAAACCCTAGATTTTTCATCCGAAAAAGTAAGAGAAAAACGAGGGTTTACCTTGCTTGAACTTGAGATTTTCTTGCTGTTGGTCTTTGACTGAACCTTGATCGATCTGCTGTTGGAACAAGGAAAATCCGAACTTTGCTTGGATTTCTTTTTCTTCTTCCTCTTTTCTCTCTCGGTTTCCTTTCTCTCTTTCCCTTTCTCTTTCTTTCTCTTTCTTTATTTCTTTCTTTCTTTTCTCTTTCTTTCCGGCTGCATCTGCAGCTAAGGGAAATAAATCCCCATTCTCTCTCATGCTCACGGGCCTCACACTCTCTCCCTTACTTTCTCTTTTTTTTTTAAAAGTAAGGGCTTGTTTGGCTATTCTCTTGGCCCTTGACCAATGTGGCTCACTTGTGTGCCATAGATCTCTTAGTATGTATTTTCCACATACTTTTCTATCAAATTTTAAAACATCATAATTGAATTAATGCTTAGTTTTTAAACTATATTCATTAATTCATTATAAAATTTTGATTAAAAACTTGATTAATCAAAATTTTCCTCTGCTCTTTATTCTGTAATCTGTGTCACTGTAAATGTACATTTATTTACATATTTGTACAAATATTTCCGAGAATGTAGATTTCTCGGTTATCACATTCACCCCTCCTTACAAGATTTTCGTCCTCGAAAATTTAGAACAAGCGAGGGTATGGACGTCTTATCTCATCTTCTCTCTCCCACGTAGCCTCTTCAACGTTGTGATTTCTCCACAATACTTTGACTAGTAGGATGGTCTTGTTTCTCAGCTCCTTTTCTTCTCTAGCCAGTATCTGAACAGGCTGTTCTTCATAAGTCAAATCCTCTTGAACTTGGACTGGTTCATGTTGTAGCACATGAGATGGATCTGACATGTACTTTCTGAGCATGGAGGCATGGAACACGTTGTGTACTGCTGACAGCTCAGGAGGTAATGCCAACTTGTAGGCAACCTTCCCAATGCGTTTGATAATCTCATAGGGTCCAATGTACCTTGGACTCAGTTTTCCCTTCTTATCAAAACGCATGATCCCCTTCATGGGTGACACTTTCAGAAAAATGGAATCCCCTTCCTTGAATTCTAGGGATCTCCGCCTTCTGTCTGCATAACTCTTCTGTCTGCTCTGAGCACTCTTAATTCTTTGCTGGATCTTGGCAACTGCATCACAAGTCTCCTGCATGAAATCTGTCTTATGCAGTTGTTTTTCCTTCAGATCATACCAGTGTATGGATGATCTGCACTTTCTTCCGTAAAGAGCCTCATAAGGTGCCATCTAGATGGAAGCTTGGTAACTGTTGTTGTATGAGAATTCCACTAGTGGCAGCTTCTCATTCCAAGCTCCTGCAAAATCCATGACACATGCTCGGAGCATATCCTCCAAAGTCTGGATAGTCCGTTCTGATTGTCCATCTGTCTGAGGATGAAAAGTTGTACTGAACCTTAGTTCTGTGCCCATGGCTCTTTGCACACACTCCCAAAAGTTTAAAGTGAAACGTGCATCTCTGTCAAATACTATGGACTTTAGAACTCCATGTAACCTGACAACCTGATCTACGTACAGCTGTGCCAGCTTCTCCAATGAGTAAGTAATCCTGATTGGTATGAATCTGGCTGTCTTTGTCAATCTGTCCACGATTACCCAAATGGAATCATGTCCTCCTCTTGTTTTGGGTAACCCTACCACAAAATCCATGGTAACGTTCTCCCATTTCCATTCTGGAAGCTCTAGAGGTTCTAACTTTCCTCCAGGATGCTGATGCTCAGCCTTGACTTTCTGACAAGTAAGGCACTTACTCACAAATCTTGCAATGTCTCCCTTCATCCCTTTCCACCAAAACTGTAACTTCAAGTCTTGGTACATCTTGGTGGCTCCAGGATGGATTGAGTATGGCATCTCATGAGCTTCTGACATGATTCGCCTTCGTAGCTCTTCATCCGCTGGCACATGAATTCTCCCCTTATACCTGATTAATCCATCTGTGGACATCTCTTCCTGAGAGTCTGTCAGACTTGAACCCTGCTTCTGTGCTTCCTTGATATCATCAAAAGTGAATGGATCTCTTACTGCAGTGGTCTTGATAACCTGTCAATGGCAGCTGCTGTGGAACTGTAGCCTTTCTACTTAAGGCATCTGCTACTCGGTTAGCTTTTCCTGGGTGATAAAGAATCTCACAGTCATAATCCTTCACCAATTCCAATCATCTCCTTTGCCTCATGTTCAACTCCTTCTGTGTGAAGAAGTATTTTAGGCTCTGATGATCTGTATAGATCTGACACTGAGCTCCATACAGATAGTGTCGCCAAATTTTGAGTGCGAACACTACTGCAGCAAGTTCTAGATCGTGGGTAGGATAGTTTTTCTCGTGCTCTTTTAGTTGACGCGAAGCGTAGGCAATCACTCTGCCTTCTTGCATCAATACTGCTCCCAAACCCACTTTGGAAGCATCACTGTAGATCTCATACTTCTCCCCTTCAGTAGGGAGTGTGAGGATCGGCGTGCTTGTCAGCCGTCTCTTCAGCTATTGGAAGCTTCTTTCACACTCATCTGTCCATATATACTTCTTTTCCTTGTGTGTGAGGGTGGTGAGAGGTGCTACTAATCTAGTAAATCCCTCCACAAATCTGCTGTAATAGCCAGCTAACCCTAAGAAACTGCGTATCTCTGTTACGCTCTTAGGTGCAGGCCATTGGTTGATTGCTTCCACCTTGACTAGATCTATTGTAATTCCCTCCTTGGACACTACATGACCGAGGAAATGCACTCTGTCTAGCCAGAACTCACATTTTGAGAATTTGGCATAGAGTTGATGCTCTCTCAGCTTCTGAAAAACAACTCTCAACTGGGCTTCATGCTCTACGTGAGTCTTTGAATATACGAGGATGTAATCGATGAACACAATGCCAAACTTGTCTAGATATTCCTTGAATACTCTGTTCATTAAGTCCATGAAAGCGGCTGGCGCATTCGTTAACCCAAACGGCATTACTAAGAACTCATAATGCCCATAACGGGTTCTGAAAGCTGTCTTGGGAACGTCATCTTCCTTGATTCTCAGCTGATGATATCCTGATCTCAAATCAATCTTTGAGAACACTGCTGCACCCTTGAGCTGATCGAACAGGTCATCAATCCTAGGTAATGGGTACCTATTCTTGACTGTAATCTTGTTCAATTCCCTGTAATCTATGCACATGCGGAACGTCCCGTCCTTCTTCTTGACAAACAGTACGGGAGCTCCCCATGGGGCATGGCTCGGTCTGATGAATCCCTTATCAAGCAGATCCTTTAGCTGTACCTGTAACTCTTTCAAGTCCACTGGTGCCATGCGGTACGGCGCCTTAGAGATGGGTGCTGTTCCAGATAGGAGCTCTATCTCAAATGAGATCTCCCGCTCTGGAGGTAATCCTGGTAGTTCCTCGGGAAAGACCTCGAGAAATTCTCTGACAACTGGAACCTCTTCTGGCTGTAACTTCTTTTCTTCTGCTGTATCTGTCACATAAGCTAAATATCCAGTGCAACCACTGGCTATTAGCTTCTTAGCTTTCATTGAACTGATATCATTTTGCTGCATCTTCTCGAAGAATCGACATACTCGAAGCATTCTTCACCTTCTGGCTTGAATACTATTCTTCTGTTTCTGTAATCTATCGTAGCTTGATATTTTCCTAGGAAATACATTCCCAAGATCACATCATAGTCTACGATCCATATCATAGTCTACGATCCTCATCATAATCAACTCTGCATACAGCTCTCTATTTGCCATGATTACTGGTACATGAGGTAACCAGTATTCTGATAACATGATTTCTCCTGATGGGAGAGCAGTTCTAAAAGTCCTTCCCATGTGATCTCTAGGGTATTCTAACATATCAGCAAATGCACATGATATGAAAGAATGAGTGGCCCCAGAGTAAAATAGTACAGATGCCAAGTGGTTAGCGACAGAAATCTGAACTGCCACCACGTTGGACGTCCCTGCCTCTGCTTCTTCTCTGGTGTAGGCCATCACCCTAGCATCTGCCTATGGAGCTCTTTCTTGCACTGCTGGAGGCACTTCTGTTGGGCTTTCATAACTCAACCTGAGTGCATGTACTTGGGACTGCTGTGGACGTGATGAGTTTGCTCCTGATGCTGATACCGACTGGCTGTTCATGGGGCAATTCTTGATGAAGTGGCCCTGTCTTCCACACTGAAAACAGGCAGTCGTGCCAGCTTTGCATTGACCCACATGTTTCCTCCCATAATTTGGATAAGTGGGGTTACCTGGAGCTGTAGTGGTGTGAGTCCTCCTTGACTAACTTCTGTTATCTTGACTCTGAGCTCCCTGGAAATTCCCTTTTCTTTTCTGCTGGGACTGAGGGCCTGGATGACTGGACTGCTCTGGTCTTGTGCTCTGACTGCCCTTACTGTGCTGTCCAGGTTGAGAGGCCTTAGCCAGGATCTTTTCTTGCTTCCTGGCTTCCCAGACCTTTTCTCTCGCTTCTTTCTGTCGGGCTAGATGGTACTCTGCCCTCAAAGCACGACTAACACAGTCGGCTACTGAAACTGGTGGGAATGGGCCAACGTCAATTAGAGTAGAGATCTCAGGCCTGAACATACCCATCATCTTCTGTATCTTCTCCTTCTCCGTAGGCACCATATACGGACATAAGCGGGAGAGCTGATCAAATTTCATGCAAAACTCACTGACTGACATGTCCCCCTGCTGTAACTCTGCAAATTCTTTCTGCTGGGGTCGGAGTGATGCAGGATCATAATACTTCTGGTTAAACTCTTCCAGAAACTCTGCCCAGGACATTGTGGTCACGTCCCTCCTCATGCGGACTGTGTCCCACCAAAACCTTGCATCCTTCCTTAGAACAAAGGATGCACAAATGACTTTCTCCTCATCTATGAGTCTCATAAACTCCATTATCATCTGTATTGAAGAAAGCCAATCTTCTGCTTCTAGAGGATTTGTTGAACCCTCAAATTCCGGAGGCCTCATCTTCCGAAATCTTTCATATAGCGGCTCTGGGTTTACCCTGGCCGGTGGTTGCTGAACCACTTCTGGTGCCGCTGGTGGCACTACCTGTTCTGCCTCTGCTGCTAGTTGTACAGGAGCCCCTACTGATCCCTACCCCTGTTCTAACTGTTCTAGCCTCTGTCTCAACTCTGCGTTTTCTCTCATCTGATTTTCTAGAAGTGCTTACATCTCTTCTAATCTTTGAGTCAGAGATGGGCGTCCCCTTCTCCTTCTCTGGCCTTGGCCTTGGCCCTGATTATCCATCGTGCTACTGCATCTCCTATAATCACACGATGAACTTGTGTTAGATCCTGTATAAAAAGATCCATATGATTTCTTGCATTTACATATTACCATGTACTTACTACAAAGTATAGGTCTCTACAGACCTTTACTTTCATGCATAACTAGCTGCTTATATTAACATAAACATAACTTACTTGGATCGGCGAACAGGACATGCACGGAGTCAGGCGAGATATGGTCAACTAACCATTCTGATAATACCCACTGTGCTACAGTAAGTATTCTAAACTAGACCCATTTTAAAAACTTGGGCTCTGATACCAACTGTGGCTACGGTTGGTATCCTAAACTAGACTCGTCGTAAAAGCTCTCACTCTGATACCACCTGTGACAGCCCGCCTTGCTGTAGAGGCTCTACAGTGCTACTACGGCCAACTCTGTAGTCAACCGCAATAGTCTGCAGGCCTCTAGGGTCGCCGGCAATCATGCTGAACTCTAACTACTGCTAATTTTGTAGAATAAAATTTTTTTTTCTTTAAATACATAAACTATTCGAAAATGGGATAAGGAAATCATGTTAACAAATCATGATTCCCCTATCACATGCTCTTGACTTGAAAACTTGTCTCTTTGAAATTACATTCAAAATATATATACAGCAGAAGACTATCGGTGACCAATATCCCTCGCCCAATCCTGCCCGGCATGCGTCTACCCTGTTCGTCATCCACCAAGACTACTGGTGAACTGGTCTCTTATCTGCAACATGTGAACAAACTGATGAGCTATGAGCTCAGTAAGTTCAAACATAAAAACATGTAACTAATATGCTGTACTGCTGTGCTCATGCTGTACTGCTGTGCTTATGCTGTACTGCTGTGCTTATACTTGACTGGACTCTGTAAACAGGCTGTACTGGCTGAAGGTTTAGTCTTATGACATTATCTGTTATTTTAGTTCTGGTTTTGGGCCCCTGATTGGACGTACCGACATGTTAGTGCAACCGGGAGCGGTACTTTAGTGCTGACCTCCGCAGTCTTAACTGATGCTAAACATGATAACCTCCCCGTGGGTCGAGAGGCCGATACGCCAATAACTGGTTAATTACCATCTTGCTGGTGTTCCAACTGGGTAGCATACGGCTTGCCCCCACAGTCGGAACCTGTTAATCAAATTACTGGGGTGTGAATTAATTAACACACTAGGGTGCCTTGTGCACAAAATTGTTTTCTTATTCTGGTACTGTCTGGTCTGTGTACTGGGACATGCAACTCTACATGCATGACATGCACTGATATGAACTGACCTATGCTGTGACTGACATAAACTGACATAACATCGTGATGCAGACAATCAATGTCTAGCAACACGTCATACAACATACATAACATCGTAATAAAGCAAGCTTGTCCACGTTGCAGTCAGGACAATGCTCGAACTTACAGAAAGTCCCCTAGCGTAAGCTACTGCTGCTCTAGGACTGCTGATTTGGGATCTCTGGCTTGGACTCCTATAAATGGAAAAATCACTGATTATTTACCATATTTATCTTATACTGAAAATGTGGCAAAACATGAAATTTTTCCTTTCCAGACTCTTTTTTTTTTTACTCTCTGGCTTCGAACACGCCCTCCTACACGGCCGTGTCCGTGCTCGTGTACCCCTCTGGATTTTTAAGCCTGGCCGTGTAATTTCTGGAACATGCCCGTGTATGCTTACACGGGTGGGTACACGGTCGTGTTTCTGACCGTGTACTCCTCTGTACTCTTACACGGTTACTTACACGCCTCTCTTTGACCGTGTGCCCCTTGACACGGTATGATACACGGCCGTGTTCTTGACCGTGTACCTCTCGGGTCTGATTTTTCTTGTAACACAGTCGTGCGTATGGGCATGTTTGGGGCCGTGTTCTGAACATGCCCTTGTACACGCCCGTGTTCATACCAGAATCAAGATTCTAGGTCCGAACTGCTCTGCTCTGCTTTGCTAAGGCTTTTATGGCCTTTGTTCTGCTTCTTACACTTGAAATTGATCTTCATAAGATCATTTCAAGGTATCTACTACCCTTCTACTATCACAAATCCATGATTTCATAAGCAAAAATTCCACATTTTGCTTATGAACATCTCTTGACTTAACTTTTGAAAAATCTGTATTTTTGTGAAGAATATTCACTAAACTCAGTTTTCTAAACCATCTGTGCATGGATTCGTGTTTGAAAACGTCTAGACTCGAATCACATTTCGATTTTAACCGAAAACCTAAATGTGATTCACTCACATTCTCTTTTTCTCACTCAAACCCTAGATTTTTCATCCGAAAAAGTAAGAGAAAAACGAGGGTTTACCTTGCTTGAACTTGAGATTTTCTTGCTACTGGTCTTTGACTGAACCTTGATCGATCTGCTATTGGAACAAGGAAAATCCGAACTTTGCTTGGATTTCTTTTTCTTCTTCCTCTTTTCTCTCTCGGTTTCCTTTCTCTCTTTCCCTTTCTCTTTCTTTCTTTCTTTCTCTTTCTTTCTTTCTTTCTTTCTTTTCTCTTTCTTTCCGGCTGCATCTGCAGCTAAGGGAAATAAATCCCCTTTCTCGCTCATGCTCACGTGCCTCACACTCTCTCCCTTACTTTCTTTTTTTTTTTTTTTAAAGTAAGGGCTTGTTTGGCTATTCTCTTGGCCCTTGATCAATCTGGCTCACTTGTGTGCCATTGATCTCTTAGTATGTATTTTCCACATACTTTTCTATCAAATTTTAAAACATCATAATTGAATTAATGCTTAGCTTTTAAACTATATTCATTAATTCATTTTCAAATTTTGATTAAAAACTTGATTAATCAAAATTTTCCACTAATCTTTATTCTGTAATCTGTGTCACTGTAAATGTACATTTATTTACATATTTGTACAAATATTTCCGAGAACGTAGATTTCTCGGTTATCACAATTTCATCCCCAACTTTTGACACAATGACCATTTTGTCCCTAGCAGGATTTTTCTTCTTTTCTTTGACTTAAATCTTGATTTTGGCCTTTAAAAGCTTAATTAAGGCCTTAGGTTGCTATTCAAGCCTTAATGGCCCCTTTTTTTTAACTTTTGACAAAATAACCATTTCGTTCCCAACTTTTGACACAATGACTATTTCGTCCCCAACTTTTGACAAAATGATAATTTTGTCCCTGGCATGATTCCTCTTCTTAAATCTACTTTTCTTTGACATAAAATTTAATTTTGGCTTTTAAAATTTTAATTAAGCTATTCTAAGGCCCTAACGGTCCTTTTTTAACATTTATGAAATTTTTAGTCAAAATGACCGTTTTGCCCCTAATGGGTCTTTGAGCCGTAACATTTTCACTTTAATGTTTTGATGATATTTTTTAAGCCTAAAAATCATAAAACAAATTTTTCGAGGCCTTATTAGGTTTTCGTAGTATTAATCACTGCAACTTCACTATTTATTTTTCACCAGACCCTTGGGTGGTACTATAACCGAAATAATTAACAGTTATTTCCAATATTTATTTCATACTTAAAGTGGTACTATAACCAAAATAATTAACGGTTATTTCTAATATTTATTTTATACTTAAAACTTAGTAAAACGTAAAAATTCTAGGTTTAGTTCCTAATAATGAACTTTGGGGTCTAATGTTCTATTTTTAGCTTTTCTGTCAGCTTTTGAAAAAATGACTATTTCATCCCCAACTTTTGACACAATGACCATTTTGTCCCTAGCAGGATTTTTCTTCGTTTCTTTGACTTAAATCTTGATTTTGGCCTTTAAAATCTTAATTAAGGCCTTAGGTTGCTATTCAAGCCTTAATGGTCTTTTTTTTTTAACTTTTGACAAAATGACCATTTCGTCCCCAACTTTTGACAAAATGACCATTTCGTCCCTAACTTTTGACAAAATGACAATTTTATCCTTACCATGATTCCTCTTCTTAAATCTACTTTTCTTTGACTTAAAACTTAATTTTGACATTTAAAATTTTAATTAAGCTATTCTAAGAACTTAACGGTCCTTTTCTAACATTTATGAAATTTTTAGTCAAAATGACCGTTTTGCCCTTAATGGTCTTTGGGCTGCAACATTTTCACTTTAATGTTTTGATGGTATTTTTTAAGCCCAAAAATCATAAAACAAATTTTTCGAGGACTTATTAGGTTTTTGTAGTATTAATCACTGCAACTTCACTATTTATTTTTCACCCGACCCTAGGGTGGTACTATAACCGAAATAATTAATAGTTATTTTCAATTTTTATTTCATACTTAAAGTGGTACAATAACCAAAATAATTAACGGTTATTTCTAATATTTATTTCATACTTAAAACTTAGTAAAACGTAAAAATTCTATGTTTAGTTCCTAATAATGAACTTTGGGGTCTAATGTGGCGGCCCGCCCTGCTGTAGAGGCTCTACAGTGCTACTATGGCCAACTCTGTAGTTAACCGCAATAGTCTGCAGGCCTCTAGGGTCGCCGGCAATCATGCTGAACTGTAACTACTACTAATTTTGCGGAATAAAATTTTTTTTTTTTAAATACATAAACTGTTTGAGAATGTGATAAAGAAATCATGTTAACAACTGCTCATGATTCCCCTATCACATACTCCAGGCTTGAAAACTTGTCTCTTTGAAATTACATTCAAAATCTATATAAGCAGCGGAAGATCAAAAGGTGACCAATATCTCTAGCCCAATCCTCTCCAGCATGTCTTTACCCTGTTCGTCGTCCACCAATACTACTGGTGAACAGGTCTCTTACCTGCAACATGTGAACAAACTGATGAGCTATGAGCTCAGTAAGTTCAAACATAAAAACATGTTACTAATATGCTGTACTGCTGTGCTCATGCTGTACTGCTGTGCTCATGCTGTACTGCTGTGCTCATGCTGTACTACTGTGCTCATACTGTACTGCTGTGCTCATGCATGGCTGGACTCTGTAAACATGCTGTACTGCCTGAAGGTTTAGTCTTAGGACTTTAATCTGTTATTTAGTTTTGGTTTTGGGCCCCTGATTGGATGTACCGACATGTTAGCGCAACCGGGAGGGGTACTTTAGTGCTGACCTCTTCAGTCTTAACTGATGCTAAACATGATAACCTCCCCGTGGGTCGAGAGGCCGATATGCCAATAACTGGTTAATTACCAACTTGCTGGTGTTCCAACTAGGTAGCATACTGATTGCCCCCTCAGTCGGAACCTATTAATCAAATTACTGGGGTGTGAATTAATCAACACACTAGGGTGCCTTGTGCACCTAACTGTTTTCTTGTTCTGGTACTGTCTGGTCTGTACACTGGGACATGCAACTCTATATGCATGACATGAACTGATATGAACTGACCTGTGCTGTGACTGACATAAACTGACATAACATCGTGATGCAGACAATCAATGTCTAACAACACGTCATGCAACATACATAACATTGTAATAAAGCAAGCTTGTCCACGTTGCAGTCAGGACAATGCTTGAACTTACGAAAGTCCTCTAGCGTAAGCTGCTGCTGCTCTGGGACTGCTGATTTGGGGTCTCTGGCTTGGACTCCTATAAATGGAAAAATCACTGATTATTTACCATATTTATCTTATACTGAAAATATGGCAAAACATGAAATTTTTCCTTTCCAGACTTTTTTTTTTTTTTTTTACTCTCTGGCTTCGAACACGCCCTCCTACACGGCCGTGTCCGTGCCCGTGTACCCCTCTGGATTTTTAAGCCTGGCCGTGTAATTCGTGGAACATGCCCGTGTATGCTTACACGGGTGGGTACACGGCCGTGTCTCTGGCCGTGTACTCCTCTGGACTCTTACACGGTTACTTACACGCCTCTCTTTGACCGTGTGCCCCTTGACACGGCCCGAAACATGGCCGTGTTCTTGACCGTGTACCTCTCGGGTCTGATTTTTCTTGCAACACGGTCGTGCGTATGGGCATGTTCGGGGCTGTGTTCTGAACACGCCCTTGTACACACCCGTGTACACACCCGTGTTTATACCAGAATCAAGATTCTGAGTCCGAACTGCTCTGCTCTGATTTTCTAAGGCTTTTATGGCCTTTGTTCTACTTCTTACACTTGAAATCGGTCTCCCTAAGGCCGTTTCAAGATGTCTATTACATTCCTACTATCACAAATCCATGATTTCTAAAGCAAAACTCCAACATTTTGCTCATTTAAAACTCTTGACTTAACTTTTGAAAAATCTGTATTTTTGTGAAGAATATTCACTAAACTCGGTTTTCTAAACCATCTGTGCATGTATTCGTGTTTGAAAACGTCTAGACTCGAATCACATTTCGATTTTAACCGAAAACCTAAATGTGATTCACTCACATTCTCTTTTTCTCACTCAAACCCTAGATTTTTCATCCGAAAAAGTAAGAGAAAAACGAGGGTTTACCTTGCTTGAACTTGAGATTTTCTTGCTACTGGTCTTTGACTGAACCTTGATCGATCTGCTGTTGGAAAAAGGAAAATCCGAACTTTGCTTGGATTTCTTTTTCTTCTTCCTCTTTTCTCTCTCGGTTTCCTTTCTCTCTTTCCCTTTCTCTTTCTTTCTTTCTTTCTCTTTCTTTCTTTCTTTCTTTCTTTTCTCTTTCTTTCCGGCTGCATCTGCAGCTAAGGGAAATAAATCCCCTTTCTCGCTCATGCTCACGTGCCTCACACTCTCTCCCTTACTTTCTCTTTTTTTTTTTAAAGTAAGGGCTTGTTTGGCTATTCTCTTGGCCCTTGATCAATCTGCCTCACTTGTGTGCCATTGATCTCTTAGTATGTATTTTTCACATACTTTTCTATCAAATTTTAAAACATCATAATTGAATTAATGCTTAGCTTTTAAACTATATTCATTAATTCATTTTCAAATTTTGATTAAAAACTTGATTAATCAAAATTTTCCACTAATCTTTATTCTGTAATCTGTGTCACTGTAAATGTACATTTATTTACATATTTGTACAAATATTTCCGAGAACGTAGATTTCTCGGTTATCACAATTTCATCCCCAACTTTTGACACAATGACCATTTTGTCCCTAGCAGGATTTTTCTTCTTTTCTTTGACTTAAATCTTGATTTTGGCCTTTAAATGCTTAATTAAGGCCTTAGGTTGCTATTCAAGCCTTAATGGCCCCTTTTTTTTTAACTTTTGACAAAATAACCATTTCGTTCCCAACTTTTGACACAATGACTATTTCGTCCCCAACTTTTGACAAAATGATAATTTTGTCCCTGGCATGATTCCTCTTCTTAAATCTACTTTTCTTTGACTTAAAACTTAATTTTGACATTTAAAATTTTAATTAAGCTATTCTAAGAACTTAACGGTCCTTTTCTAACATTTACGAAATTTTTAGTCAAAATGACCGTTTTACCCCTAATGGTCTTTGGGCTGCAACATTTTCACTTTAATGTTTTGATGGTATTTTTTAAGCTCAAAAATCATAAAACAAATTTTTCGAGGACTTTGACTAAAACAAATCTCTTAGTATGTATTTTTCACATACTTTTTTATCAAATTTTAAAACATCATAATTGAATTAATGCTTAGCTTTTAAACTATATTCATTAATTCATTTTCAAATTTTGATTAAAAACTTGATTAATCAAAATTTTCCACTAATCTTTATTCTGTAATCTGTGTCACTGTAAATGTACATTTATTTACATATTTGTACAAATATTTCCGAGAACGTAGATTTCTCGGTTATCACAATTTCATCCCCAACTTTTGACACAATGACCATTTTGTCCCTAGCAGGATTTTTCTTCTTTTCTTTGACTTAAATCTTGATTTTGGCCTTTAAATGCTTAATTAAGGCCTTAGGTTGCTATTCAAGCCTTAATGGCCCCTTTTTTTTTAACTTTTGACAAAATGACCATTTCGTCCCCAACTTTTGACAAAATGACCATTTCGTCCCTAACTTTTGACAAAATGACAATTTTATCCCTGGCATGATTCCTCTTCTTAAATCTACTTTTCTTTGACATAAAATTTAATTTTGGTTTTTAAAATGAATTAATGAAATGATCATTTTGTCCACATAAAATTTAATTTTTCTTTGACAATGATCATTTTGTCCCTAGCAGGATTTTTTGTGATAACCTAGAAATCTACGTTCTCGGAAATATTTGTACAAATATGTAAATAAATGTACATTTATAGTGACACAGATTACTGAATAAAGAGCAGAGGAAAATTTTGATTAATCAAGTTTTTAATCAAAATTTTATAATGAATTAATGAATATAGTTTAAAAGCTAAGCATTAATTCAATTATGATGTTTTAAAATTTGATAGAAAAGTATGTGGAAAATACATACTAAGAGATATATGGCACACAAGTGAGCCACATGGATCAATGGCCAAAAGAACTTGCCAAGCAAGCCCTTACTTTTAAAAAAAAATAATAAAAGAAAGTAAGGGAGAGAGTGTGAGGCACGTGAGCATGAGAGAGAAAGAGGATTTATTTCCCTTAGCTGCAGATGCAGCCGAAAAGGAAAAGAAAGAAAGAAAGAAAGAAAGAGAAAGAAAGAAAGAAAGAGAAAGGGAGAAACCGAGAGAAAAAGAAGGAAATCCAACTCAGTTCAGATTTTTTTGTTCAAACAAGAGACCGATCAAGATTCAGTCAAGGACCAGCAGCAAGAAAATCTCAGGTTCAAGCAAGGTAAACCCTCGTTTTTCTCTTGCTTTTTTCGGATGAAAAATCTAGGGTTTAAGTGAGAAAAAGAGAATGTGAGTGAATCACATTTAGGTTTTCGGTTAAAATCGAAATGTGATTCGAGTCTAGACATTTTCAAACACGGATCCATGAACAGATGGTTTAGAAAACCGAGTTTAGTGAAATTTCTTCACTAAAACGCAGATTTTTCAAAAGATAAGTCAAGCGAGGTTCATAAGCAAAATGTGGAATTTTTGCTTATGAAATCATGGATTTGTGATAGTAGGAATGTAGTAGATACCTCGAAATGATCTTATGAAGATCGATTTCAAGTGTAAGAAGTAGAACAAAGGCCATAAAAGCCTTAGCAAAGCAGAGTAGAGCAGTTCAGACCCAGAATCTTGATTCTGGTATGAACACGGGCGTGTATAAGGACGTGTTCAGAACACGGCCCCGAACATGCCCATACGCACGATCGTGTTGCAAGAAAAATCAGACCCGAGAGGTACACGGTCAAGAACACGGTCGTGTATCAGATCGTGTCAAGGGGCACACGGTCAAAGAGAGGCATGTAAGTAACCGTGTAAGAGTGCAGAGGAGTACACGGCCAGTAACACGGCCGTGTACTCACCCGTGTAAGCATACACGGGCACGCTCCACGAATTACACGGCCAGGCTTAAAAGTCCAGAGAGGTACACGGGCACGGACACGGCCATGTAGGAGGGCGTGTTTGAAGCTAGAGAGTAAAAAAAAAAAAAAAAGTCTGGAAAGGAAAAATTTCATGTTTTGCCATATTTTCAGTATAAGATAAATATGGTAAATAATCAGTGATTTTTCCATTTATAGGAGTCCAAGCCAGAGACCCCAAATCAGCAGTCCCAGAGCAGCAGCAGCTTATGCTAGAGGACTTTCTGTAAGTTCAAGTATTGTCCTGACTGCAACGTGGACAAGCTTGCTTTATTACGATGTTATGTATGTTGTATGATGTGTTGTTAGGCATTGATTGTCTGCATCACGATGTTATGTCAGTTTATGTCAGTCACAGCACAGGTCAGTTCATGTTAGTCACAGCACAGGTCAGTTCATATCAGTGCATGTCATGCATATAGAGTTGCATGTCCCAGTACACAGACCAGACAGTACCAGAACCAGAAAACAGTTAGGTGCACAAGGCACCCTAGTGTGTTGATTAATTCACACCCCAGTAATTTGATTAACAGGTTCCGACTGTGGGGGCAAGCAGTATGCTACCCAGTTGGAACACCAGCAAGACGGTAATTAACCAGTTATTGGCGTATCAGCCTCTCGACCCACGGGGAGGTTATCATGTTAGCATCAGTTAAGACTGAGGAGGTCAGCACTAAAGTACCGCTCCCGGTTGCGCTAACATGTCGGTACGTCCAATCAGGAGCCCAAAACCAGAACTAAAATAACAGATTAAAGTCCTAAGACTAAACCTACAGCCAGTACAGCATGTTTACAGAGTCCAGTCAAGCATAAGCACAGCAGTACAGCATAAGCATAGCAGTACAGCATGAGCACAGCAGTACAGCATGAGCACAGCAGTACAGCATATCAGTTTCATGTTTTTATGTTTGAACTTACTGAGCTCATAGCTCATCAGTTTGTTCACACATTGCAGGTAAGAGACCTGTTCACCAGTAGTCTTGGTGGACGACGAACAGGGTAGACGCATGCCGGGCAGGATTGGGCGAGGGATATTGGTCACCGATAGTCTTCCGCTGTGTAGATTTTGAATGTAATTTCAAAGAGACAAGTTTTCAAGCCAGGAGTATGTGATAGGGGAATCATGATCAGTTGTTAACATGATTTCTTTATCACATTCTCAAACAGTTTATGTATTTAAAAAAAAAATTTATTCCATAAAATTAGCAGTAGTTACAGTTCAGCATGATTGCCGGCGACCCTAGAGGCCTGCAGACTATTACGGTTAACTACAGAGTTGGTCGTAATAGCACTGTAGAGCCTCTACAGTTGTGGCGGCCCGCCCTACTGTAGAGGCTCTACAGTGCTATTACAGTCAACTCTCTAGTTAACCGCAATAGTCTACAGGCCTCTAGGGTCGCCGGCAATCATGCTGAACTGTAACTACTGCTAATTTTGCGGAATAAATTTTTTTTTTAAATACATAAACTGTTGAGAATGTGATAAGGAAATCATGTTAACAAACTGACTCATGATTCCTCTATCAAATACTCTTAACTTGAAACTTGTTTCTTTGAAATTTCATTCAAAACTATGCAGCGGAAGAATTAAATGGTGACCAATATCCCTCGCCCAATCCTCCCCGTCATGCTTCTTCCCTGTTCGTCGTCCACCGTATATTCTACTGGTGAACAGGTCTCTTACCTGCAACATGTGAACAAACTAATGAGCTATGGGCTCAGTAAGTTCAAACATAAAAACATGTAACTAACATGCTATACTGCTGTGCTCATGCTATACTACTGTGCTCATGCTGTACTGCTGTACTCATGCTGTACTACTGTGCTCATGCTGTACTGCTGTACTCATGCTGTACTGCTGTGCTCGTGCTGACTGGACTCTGTAAACATGCTGTACTGACTAAGGTTTAGTCTTAGAACATTAATCTGTTATTTTAGTTCTAGTTTTGGGCCCCTGATTGGACGTACCGACATGTTAGCACAACCGGGAGCGGTACTTTAGTGCTGACCTCCTCAGTCTTAACTGATATTAAACATGATAACCTCCCCGTGGGTCGAGAGGCCGATACGCCAATAACTGGTTAATTACCATCTTTCTGGTGTTCCAACTGGGTAGCATACTGTTTGCCCCCATAGTCGGAACCTGTTAATCAATTTACTGGGGTGTGAATTAATCAACACACTAAGATGCCTTGTGCACCTAACTGTTTTCTTGTTCTGGTACTGTCTGGTCTGTGTATTGGGACATGCAACTCTATATGCATGACATGAACTGCTATGAACTGACCTGTTGTAGGATAATAAATCGGTAAAAACGTATCAGAGTGGCGCAGCGGAACAATAAAAATTTTTAGATCGTTAAATATCTCATGATGCCATATACAATAAACCAAAAACAATTAAAACTCATACCTCAAGGATGCCAATCTTGCAGGAGGAGAATGACCGGAGGCTTCAACCAACTAGCCTTCTTTACTATTCTCCAATTCCCGAATGGCTGAGTGTGTGGGCACTCTGAACCTCGATCGGTATGCTAGCACTGCTAGTCTTCTTCCGACCACCCAGATCTCTAAAGAACTTTATTGTCACGATAAGCTGTGCAACAATAAGCCTGCTCACCTGAGAGTCTGTGGTCTAAGAGAACTGGAGTGGCAGGACCTCTATTTATAGACCTGCATGAGGTGATTCTCTGAATTCGAATTGGACTAGGAAAAGATTTTCTCCCTTATCCAAACCAAAAAATCCGAATTTTCCAAGGGAGAATCTCTACAATTAAATTCGGTTTTCCTAGGATAAATCCAATCCAAATCTAAACAAGATTTTAACTAGAATTTTATCTCCCTTTTTCAACCAAAAAATCCGAACCGCTTCTTTAGATGCCTCAGCCGCAGCCACATACTCAGCCTCCATAGTAGAGTCAGCTGTGCAGCCCTGCTTCACGCTCCTCCACACAATGGCGCCTCCTCCGAGCAAAAACACTGATCCAGATGTCGATTTCCTCGAATCCTTACAAGTCTGGAAGTCTGAGTCCGTGTATCCTACGGGTGTTAGGTCCCCTCCAAAATACACTAGCATATAATCCCTCGTTCTCTTAAGATACTTGAGTATATGCTTTACTGCTTGCCAGTGCTTGGTTCCAGGATTCGCTTGATATCGACTCACCATACCTACTGCAAAACATATGTCCGGGCGAGTGCAAAGCATAGCGTACATAAGGCTACCCACAGCGGATGCATAAGGGACCTTACTCATATGCTCTCTTTCTTCCGATGTCTTGGGACAGTCATCCAATGAAAGAGTTAAGCCGGCAATAGAAGGTTGTGAGCCTTTCTTTGCCTCTAGCATTGCATATTTGTCAATTATTTTATCTATGTATGAAGCTTGGGATAACGCTATCATTTTGTTCTTTCGATCTCTGAAGAGACGAATGCCTAGAACATAATTAGCTTCTCCCAAGTCCTTCATGTCAAACTGTTGGTGTAACCAAAGCTTGACCGATGATAAGTTCCCTACATCATTCCCAATGAGTAGTATATCATCGACATAGAGTATCAGAAAGACCACTTTTCCATCCTTAATACGTTTATAAACACAAGGTTCATCAACGTTCTGCTCAAAACCAAATGTCTTAATCGCTTGATCAAACCTCTGGTTCCATGAGCGGGATGCCTGCTTTAATCCATAAATGGATCTAAGCAACTTGCAGACTTTCTTATCTTGGCCTTTTGCTATGAACCCTTCGGGCTGTATCATATAGATACACTCTTCAAGATGGCCATTCAAGAATGCCGTCTTGACATCCATTTGCCAGATCTCGTAATCGAGAGCCGCAGCAATGGACAGAAGAATACGGATAGACTTCAGCATAGCAACAGGCGAAAAGGTTTCCTCGTAATCGATTCCAGCCTTTTGCGTGTATCCCTTTGCAACTAGTCTAGCTTTGAAAGTTTCCACTCTCCCTTCCGCATCCTTCTTTCTTTTGTAGACCCATTTGCATCCAATGGGTTTTATCCCATCCGGCAAATCTACAAGTTCCCAAACAGAGTTGGATTTCATAGAATCCATCTCATTGTTCATAGCCTGTTTCCAAGATCTAGAATCATCCTTTATAGCTCTATCATATGTGACCGGATCTTCCTCATGCTCATGAGCCTCGGCCTGGTATACCTCAGCATCATACATAAAGAAATTAGGTTTCTTAGAAACCCTCCCACTACGACGAGGCACCCTAAATTGTTGATCGTCTGCAGGTCTTTCACTGGAACTCGGACTTGCGTCCAAGACCGAAATCTGTGGAGCTGTTCTTTCACCCGATAACTCCTCTAGCACCACTTTGCTTCGAGGCTTAAAGTCATTCATGTGACTTTCCTCCAAGAATGTCACATGGGTTGAGACAATGACCTTTTGTTCCTTCGGGTTATAGAACAGACCTCCTTTAGTTCCCTTTGGATACCCTACAAACATGCACAATTCTGATCTTGGTTCCAACTTCTTCGCATCCCCATCCAGTACATGTGCCGGGCAGCCCCATATTCTCATATGTCCAAGGGAGGGCTTCCTGCCACGCCACAATTCATACGGAGTTCTAGGAATTGATTTGCTCGGAACCTGGTTCAGAATATAGCACGCCGTTTGTAAAGCATGTCCCCAAAATGATAATGGCAGCGTTGAGTAACTCATCATGGACCGTACCATATCCAATAAGGTCCTGTTTCTCCTTTCGGCTACACCATTCTGTTGTGGAGTACCAGGTGCAGTCAATTGGGATAAAATCCCGTTCTCTACAAGATGTCCTAGAAATTCATCGGAGAGGTATTCGCCACCTCGATCAGATCGAAGTGTCTTTATGGATTTATCCAATTGCTTTTCCACTTCCGCACGATACTCTTTGAACTTGTCAAAGGTTTCGCTCTTGCGGTGCATCAGATACACATATCCATACCTCGAGTAATCATCTATGAAAGAGACATAGTACTCGAACCCTCCTCGTGCTGTGACGTTCATGGGGCCACATACGTCAGTGTGCACAATTTCTAAGAGCTCCTGTGCCCTTGTACCCTTAGCTCCAAAAGACCTCTTAGTCATCTTACCCTCTAGACAAGACTCACATTGGGGAAGTCGTACCTCCTCCAGAGATTCCAGAGGACCGTCTTTCACCAATCTTTGAATCCTATCCTGATTAATATGACCAAGTCTTAAATGCCAAAGATACGCCTTGTTAGAGTGAGAAACTTTCAACCTTTTAGAGTTATCAATTAATTCAGTGTCAAGCAGTGAGTACATCTTTGGTCTGATCAAATATAGGTTTCCATCCATCCATCCAGAACAGATAAAAGACTTATTTCTACGAATATCAACTCTTTTACTAAAAGAAACTGAATAAGAATCCTTTATTAAACAAGCTACCGATATAAGGTTCCTCCTAAAATTAGGAACATAAAAACAGTCTTTCAATAAAATAAACCTAAATTGATCAAAATAAAGATGAACGTCTCCCACTGCCTCAGCTACCACAAAGCTACCATCTCCAGTCCGCAACGAGAGGCTCCTATCATGTAGACTTCTCGTTTCCACGAACCCCTGCATAGAAACACAAACATGATTAGTGGCGCCCGAATCAATGACCCATGTGTCTTTCGATTCTTCCACCAAACACGCTTCTAAGTAATGAAGTTCCTTACCTTCCTTGCCCTTGGAGGCTAGGAATTCCTGGCAAGCCTTCTTGAAGTGACCTACCTTCCCACAGTGGAAGCATTTGGACTTTTTAGGGTCCTTCGGCTTCTTGTTCTTCTTCTTCTTCTTCCCGTCCGAGACAGGAGGATTAGAAGAACTGGAAGCCACTTGCTTCTTATTTGGCCTCTTCCTCTTCCGTGAGGGATTGGAAGATTCCGCCAAATTGGCCTCTCCTTTAGGTCGGACCGTATCCTCATCCCTGATCATCCGCTCATAAGCCTGTAGTTGCTTCATGAGCTCGGTAAGTCCTAACTCCTTTGTCGCCAGATTGTATGCGGCTTTAAACCCCACAAAATCTTTAGACAGAGTCTTGAACACCATCTCGATCTGGGTGTTATAGTCCAACTCAGCACCATTCTCGGCAGCCTCAGCGAAGAATCCCATTAGAGTGATCATATGGTCCTTCACCGGAGCACCCGCCTTTTGCTTAGAGTTCATAATGCTGGTGATAGCGGACTGTCGAGCCAATTTTTCTTGGCCTCCGAACATGTCCTCCAGATTTTCCATGATCTCCCCAGCAACTTGATAAGTCTCATGCTGCTTTTGTAAAGCACTCGTCATGCTAGCAAGGATGTAGCATCGAGCTATCTCATTGGATTCTCTCCAACGATTATAGGCAACCGGGACCTCCTCAAGTGGTGTGTCAGGTTTGGGCCCAAGAGGGCATGGTTCGTCCAGTACGAACTTGTGTCTCTCGCAGCTGAGAACTATTAATAGATTTCTTTTCCAATCTTTATAATTGTCGCCATTCAACTTATTTTCAGTAAGTATCGAAATGAAGGGTGTCGGTGACATTTTGAACTGAAATAAAATTATACTAGACATCATTACAAAGCCCAAGCAAATATGCAGATAATTTAGCAAATAAAACATACAAGTATGTTCCTACATGAAACTTGAAAAAAATGTAGCATTGCAACGGTAATTCTCAGCACCTATTGCCCCAAGCCACCGAGGGGTGGTCATGAGAACAAATAGCCGGAACATGGACCCCGTCCAATTAATATATGTTACCTTAAATCCTCCAAGGTTAAGACATATATTAATAACCGCTTATTTGGCCACCAGTTTAGTTAACAGAGCTTCTAGGGAAGGTTAATAACTAAACGAGTCTTGAGTGTATAACCATTGTTTACGTAGCCCGATCCACGTCCTACCAAGCCACCGAGGGGTGGTCATGAATAGGATCGCACCCGAACACGTTTTCCACATAGGAGATCCAATCTAGTATACCGGCGGCGGTAAACACCTACCGAGGGGTGTGGTCAGGTCAGAACTGACGCGAGGCGTTACCATGCTTTCACATATGGATCAACAATGGAGGCCGTGGATTTTGTTTGAAACCTTCTCCCACTCAATATTTTGAAAAACATGCAAGTTTTGACAAATTATGTATGATCAATATAGTATGAGCGGCACTCACCTATCCTATATGACATGTTATCAAATATGCATACAAAACATCCATCAATACATATTTATACATCCATGACATATCATAGAAAAAATAATTGACAGAATAACCAAGCTATGGTTCCATCCTAGAACAAAGAAAATAAAGATTACAAAATTCCATCCAAAACATTCTTTGGGTCTTGAATTCTGTTCCGTCTTCTTGTATCCTTCTTTATGTAGCCTCTCCATTTATTTCTCATCCCAAGAATTATTTAAAATTTAAATCTCCAAAAATTTAAATTTCAAATTCAAATTCCAAATTCGAATTTCAAATTTAAACTTCAAATTTAAATTTTAAACAATTTTAAACATCATGTGTAATAATATGTAATTTCAAAAATTTTAAATTTTTAATTACATAATTTTAAACATGATTTAAAATTAAATCTCAAATTTAAAAATCAAAATTTTCTGATTTTGCACCGCCGCACCGCCGCCCCGTAGGCGGCAGCCGCCGTGGGCAGCCACCAACCCCGGAGGGGCTGGCAGCCCACGGCCGCCCCTTGTGCAGCCCCGCCGGGCTACAGGCCAAGCCTGCAGCGCTAGGCTGCTCGCCCAGGCTGGGCGCAGCAGCCGGCAGGTTGCAGGCAGCGCCTGCAGCCAGTGGCTGCACGCCCAGGCTGCGGCCAGCCTTGGGCAGGCTGCACCACCCTCGGCTGCAGGCAGAGCCTGAGGCCGTGGGTGGTGTGGGCCTGCACAGGGGCTGCCGCAGCCCCATCCTGCCCGAGGGCAGGGGCTGCAGCCCCACCAAGGCCCGTCGGCCTATCCCGAGGGGTCGTGTCTCGATTTTCGTGCCATATTCCAATATACCTATTAGGATCTCCAAAAATTAATTTGAATCCCAATTAAATTGAAATTTTCCACACAATCAAAATTTCAACCTTTAAATCAAATTTAACTTTTGGGAAAAATAAATTACGGTCTTCAATCTTCAATCTCCTCCAAGAATAATTACATAAAAAATTCTAAACCGTTTCCGGTGTACAAAAATTCTAACCATAAATATTCTAAGAGACAAAAATTAAAATCCATGGGAAAAACACAGTGTTAATAAACTGCTCCCATGGTTACATAAAAAATTCCTAGATACAATTTTTCTAAATTCTAAGGAACCATAACCAGTATAAACAAGCATGCTTATAATAATTCAAAAAATTAAAATATCCACATACTTTATACATGATAACAACATAAAGGAACCCTAGAATGCCACTCTCTAAATATCAAATCCATACATAAATAAAAAGACTAAGTGATTGTCTAATTTATGTGCATGGCATAGTCATGAGATGGCTCTGATACCAATTGTAGGATAATAAATCGGTAAAAACGTATCAGAGTGGCGCAGCGGAACAATAAAAATTTTTAGATCGTTAAATATCTCATGATGCCATATACAATAAACCAACAACAATTAAAACTCATACCTCAAGGATGCCAATCTTGCAGGAGGAGAATGACCGGAGGCTTCAACCAACTAGCCTTCTCTACTATTCTCCAATTCCCGAATGGCTGAGTGTGTGGGCACTCTGAACCTCGATCGGTATGCTAGCACTGCTAGTCTTCTTCCGACCACCCAGATCTCTAAAGAACTTTATTGTCACGATAAGCTGTGCAACAATAAGCCTGCTCACCTGAGAGTCTGTGGTCTAAGAAAACTGGAGTGGCAGGACCTCTATTTATAGACCTGCATGAGGTGATTCTCTGAATTCGAATTGGACTAGGAAAAGATTTTCTCCCTTATCCAAACCAAAAAATCTGAATTTTCCAAGGGAGAATCTCCACAATTAAATTCGGTTTTCCTAGGATAAATCCAATCCAAATCTAAACAAGATTTTAACTAGAATTTTATCTCCCTTTTTCAACCAAAAAATCCGAAATCTTTAGGAGAAAATCTTCTCCAAATTTTCGGCCACTTTTAGGATAAGGAAGAATCAAAATTCCACTAGGATTTTTCAAGCTAAATCTCATCTCAACCTTATCCAAAAATAACTGAATTTCCTAGGATTTAGGCTCCAAAATTTCGGCCACTTTTAGGGAGTAAAGAGAATCCAAATTCAACTAGGATTGAAGCTTGAATTTACCCTTGAATCTTATCCACAAAAACCGAATTTTCCATTGAGGATTATCCTCAAAAAATTAGCCCACTTTTGTTGGGATTTGGATTCAAAATTCAAGTAGGATTCTAACAAGATTATCCTCTCCAAATCCAACTCAAATTCGAATTTCAAACCTTGTGGATTTTCCACAACAAATTCGAATCCTACTTGGACTGTGATTCAAAATTTGAATTTCAAATTTCAAATTCAAATTTCAAATTCAAATTTCAAATTTCAAATTTCAAATTTAAATTTCAAATTCAAATTTCAAATTCGAATTTTCAAATTCAAATTTCAAATTCAAATTTCAAATTCAAAATTCAAATTTCAAATTTCAAAATTCAAATTTCAAATTTCAAAATTCAAATTTCAAATTCCACAAAACGGTTGTGTTTCATATTCTTGTTCTCATGGATAATTTTCTACAACTCCAATCCAATCTCAAATAAAATCATGGCAACTTTATTTGGAGTTCGAATAATTGTGTACTCTATTATCCAAAACAAAGTCTGAATCCAACCGGAGAGAATCTTGTCTACCATCCTAATCCTGTGTCATCACCATCCATGCATAATAAACTAGCCAATAGCATACACAAATCAATTTGCCAAACGTTAAGGAATTATGTGGAGCTAGTAGAGGGACTGATTGGACATATATAATCGGGCTCCCGTGATTCCATATGATCATCATTCTGTACCGAACAACTCAATCATATGATCACTAATTTCAGAGTCACACCACTATAAACCTGAAACTGAACTCCCAATTATATACCGTATTACGTAAGCATGTGACGAGCTACCATCCAATGACGTTGTCATATATGCAAAACCCTCATATGATATCCATGATCAGCCTTAGGTCAAAGTCCGTTTAATCCTACTGATCAGGCTATCTTAAAGTTCCATTATACTACCGAATCAAGAAAATGATTATTCACCATATGTGAATAAGAAGTCATCCGCCCAGCAGACGACCCAAGGCCTTGTCCATTTTCACATTCAGTATAATGCCTTTAAGAGGATACCTTTAACTCCTCAGAGCTATGATTCCGATATCTGCAAACAAACCCTTCATCGTATACAAGTCATGCACCCAACGAACCGGTCTATAAGCTTCCTACCTCTGAGACGCTTTAGCCATTGGAACATCAAAGTACACAAGTCATATACATGAAGTAGTTCATTTACTCAGGATTAAGGTTATTGCACAATGAACGTCAAAAGCAGATTGATCCACTCATAGCGGACTACGTAGATCAATCACGCTTTAGTCCCGGTCTAATATGTCACCACCGAGCAACATATCCATGTCTCTACTTGGGAGTCCAGCTCCAGACAGTCAAGACAGACCGTCCCCTCTAAGGCTTTAGACAACATAATAGTCTTAACATGAGTTAGATGCTCGGTCTAACCCCATAGACTACAGACCATAGTTTAGACTGCTAACTTTAGAACATTGTCTTCTCGCATACAAAAAGTCCATTGCATGCAACGTTCTAACAGTTTTAACACAAGCAGTCAGTGAGCCATATTTGCTTACATTTACTTTAACATGTAAATAACACGAGGACAGATAGCAATGTAATGAATAACCTCTATGTATAATTTTATTATCCAGTTCAAAATGAATACATCAAAATGTCTCTAATACTTAGGGCATTATCCACGTTGCAGTCAGGACAATGCTTGAACTTACAGAAAATCCTCTAGCGTAAGCTGCTGCTGCTCTGGGACTGCTGATTTGGGGTCTCTGGCTTGGACTCCTATAAATGGCAAAATCACTGATTATTTACCATATTTAGCTTATACTGGAAATATGGCAAAACATAAAATTTTTCTTTTCCAGACTTTTTTTTTTTTTTTACTCTCTGGCCTCGAACACGCCCTCCTACACGGCCGTGTCCGTGCCCGTGTACCCCTCTGGACTTTAAGCCTGGCCGTGTAATTTGTGAAACATGCCCGTGTATGCTTACACTGGTGGGTACACGGCCGTGTCTCTGGCCGTGTACTCCTCTGGACTCTTACACGGTTACTTACACGCCTCTCTTTGACCGTGTGCCCCTTGACACGGTCTGATACACAGCCGTGTTCTTGACCGTGTACCTCTCGGGTCTGATTTTTCTTGCAACACGGTCGTGCGTATGGGCATGTTCGGGGCCGTGTTCTAAACACGCCCTTGTACACGCCCGTGTTCATACCAGAATCAAGATTCTGGGTCCGAACTGCTCTGCTCTGATTTTCTAAGGCTTTTATGGCCTTTGTTCTACTTCTTACACTTGAAATCGATCTTCATAAGATCGTTTCAAGGCATCTACTACATTCCTACTGTCACGAATCCATGATTTCATAAGCAAGAATTCCACATTTTGCTTATGAATCTCTCTTGCCTCAACTTTTGAAAAATCTACGTTTTAGTGAAGAAATTTCACTAAACTCAGTTTTCTAAACCATCTGTTCATGGATTCGTGTTTGAAAACGTCTAGGCTCGAATCACATTTCGATTTTAACCGAAAACCTAAATGTGATTCACTCACATTCTCTTTTTCTCACTCAAACCCTAGATTTTTCATCTGAAAAAAGCAAGAGAAAAACGAGGGTTTACCTTACTTGAACTTGAGATTTTCTTACTGCTGGTCTTTGACTGAACCTTGATCGATCTACTGTTGGAACTAGGGAATCCGAACTTTGCTTGGATTTCTTTTTCTTCTTCCTCTTTTCTCTCTCGGTTTCCTTTCTCTCTTTTCTTCTTTCTTTCTTTTCTCTTTCTGCCGACTGCATCTGCAGCTAAGGGAATTAATTCCCTCTAAGCTCATGTGCCACTCACGCTCTCTCCCTTACTTTCTTTTATTTATTTATTTATTTTTTAAAAGTAAGGGCTTGTTTGGCTATTCTCTTGGCCCTTGATCAATGTGGCTCACTTGTGTGCCATTGATCTCTTAGTATGTGTTTTCCACATACTTTTCTATAAATATTTAAAACATTATAAATTGAATTAATGTTTAGCTTTTAAACTATATTCATTAATTCATTTTCAAATTTTGATTAAAAACTTGATTAATCAAAATTTTCCTCTGCTCTTTATTCTGTAAACTGTGTCACTATAAATGTACATTTATTTACATATTTGTACAAAATATTCCCGAGAATGTAGATTTCTCGGGTATCACATTCACCCCTCCTTATAAGATTTTCGTCCTCGAAAATTTAGAACAAGTGAGGGTATGAACGTCTTATCTCATCTTCTCTCTCCCACGTAGCCTCTTCAACGTTGTGATTTCTCCACAATACTTTGACTAGTGGGATAGTCTTGTTTCTCAGCTCCTTTTCTTCCCTAGCCAGTATCTGAACAGGCTGTTCTTCATAAGTCAAATCCTCTTGGACTTGGACTGGTTCATGTTGTAGCACATGAGATGGATCTGACATATACTTTCTGAGCATGGAAACATGGAACACGTTGTGTACTGCTGACAGCTCAGGAGGTAATGCCAATTTGTAGGCAATCTTCCCAATGCGTTTGATAATCTCATAAGGTCCAATGTACCTTGGACTCAGTTTTCCCTTCTTACCAAAATGCATGATCCCTTTCATGGGTGACACTTTCAGAAAAACGAAGTCCCCTTCCTTGAATTCTAGGGATCTCCGCCTTCTGTCTACATAACTCTTTTGTCTGCTCTGAGCACTCTTAATTCTTTGCTGGATCTTGGCAACTGCATCACAAGTCTCCTGCATGAAATCTGTCTTATGCAGTTGTTTTTCCTTCAGATCATACCAGTGAATGGGTGATCTGCACTTTCTTCCGTACAGGGCCTCATACGGTGCCATCTTGATGGAAGCTTGGTAACTGTTGTTGTATGAGAATTCCACTAGTGGTAGCTTCTCATTCCAAGCTCCTGGAAAATCCATGACACATGCTCGGAGCATATCCCCCAAAGTCTGGATAGTCCGTTCTGATTGTCCATCTGTCTGAGGATGGAAGGCTGTACTGAATCTCAATTCTGTGCCCATGGCTCTTTGCACACACTCCCAAAAGTTTGAAGTGAGACATGCATCTCTGTCAGATACTATGGACTTTGGAACTCCATGTAACCTGACAACCTGATCTACGTATAGCTGTGCCAGCTTCTCCAATGAGTAAGTAATCCTGACTGGTATGAATCTGGCTGTCTTTGTCAATCTGTCCACGATTACCCAGATGGCATCGTGTCCTCCTCTTGTTTTGGGTAACCCTACCACAAAATCTATGGTAACGTTCTCCCATTTCCATTCTGGAATCTCCAGAGGTTCTAACTTCCCTCCAGTATGTTGATGCTCAGCCTTTACTCTCTGACAAGTAAGGCACTTACTCACGAATCTTGCAATGTCTCCTTTCATCCCTTTCCACCAAAACTGTAGCTTCAAGTCTTGGTACATCTTGGTGGCTCCAGGATGGACTGAGTATGGCGTCTCATGAGCTTCTGACATGATTCGCCTTCGTAGCTCTTCATCTGCTGGCACATGAATTCTCCCCTGATACCTGATTAATCCATCTGTGGACATCTCTTCCTGGGAGTCTGTCAGACTTGAATCTTGTTTCTGAGCTTTCTTGATATCATCAAACAATGATGACTTCAACTGTAGTGCTGACAATTTTCCTGATATCAGCTCTAGCTCAAGTGAATGGATCTCTTACTGTAATGGTCTTGACAACCTGTCAATTGGCAGCTGCTGTGGAACTGTAGCCTTTCTACTTAAGGCATCTGCTACTCGGTTGGCTTTTCCTGGGTGATAAAGGATCTCACAGTCATAATCCTTCACCAATTCCAACCATCTTCTTTGCCTCATGTTTAACTCCTTCTGTGTGAAGAAGTATTTTAGGCTCTGATGATCTGTATAGATCTGGCACTGAGCTTCATACAGATAGTGTCACCAAATCTTGAGTGCGAACACTACTGCAACAAGTTCTAGATCGTGGGTGGGATAGTTCTTCTCGTGCTCTTTCAGTTGACGTGAAGCGTAGGCAATCACTCTACCTTCTTGCATCAATACTGCTCCCAAACCCACTCTGGAAGCATCACTGTAGATCTCATACTTCTCTCCTTCAGTAGGGAGTGTGAGGATCGGTGCACTTGTCAGCCGTCTCTTCAGCTCTTGGAAGCTTCTTTCACACTCATCTGTCCATATATACTTCTTCTCCTTGCGTGTGAGGGTGGTAAGAGGTACTGCTAATCTAGCAAATCCCTCCACAAACCTCCTGTAATAGCCAGCTAACCGTAAGAAGCTGCGTATCTCTGTTACGCTCTTAGGTACAGGCCATTGGTTGATTGCTTCCACCTTGAATGGATCTACTGCAATTCCCTCCTTGGACACTACATGACCGAGGAAATGCACTCTGTCTAGCCAGAACTCACATTTTGAGAATTTGGCATAGAGTTGATGCTCTCTTAGCTTCTGAAAAACAACCCTTAACTGGGCTTCATGTTCTGCGTGAGTCTTTGAAAATACAAGGATGTCATCGATGAACACAATGACAAACTTGTCTAAATACTCCTTGAAGACTCTGTTTATTAGGTCCATGAAAGCGGCTGGCGCGTTCGTTAACCCAAATGGCATTACTAGGAACTCATAATGCCCATAATGGGTTCTGAAAGCTGTCTTGGGAACGTCATCTTCCTTGATTCTCAGCTGATGGTATCCTGATCTCAAATCAATCTTTGAGAACACTGCCGCACCCTTGAGCTGATCGAACAGGTCATCAATCCTAGGTAATGGGTACCTATTCTTGACGGTGACCTTGTTCAATTCTCTGTAATCTATGCACATGCGGAACGTCCCGTCCTTCTTCTTGACAAACAGTACGGGAGCTCCCCATGGGGCATAGCTCGGTCTGATGAATCCTTTGTCAAGCAGATCCTTTAGCTGTACCTGCAACTCTTTCAACTCCACTGGTGCCATGCGGTACGACGCCTTGGAGATGGGTGCTGTTCCAGGTAGGAGCTCTATCTCAAATGAGATTTCCCGCTCTGGAGGTAATCCTGGTAGTTTCTCGGGAAAGACCTCGAGAAATTCCCTGACAACTGGAACCTCTTCTGGCTGTAACTTCTTCTCTTCTGCTGTATCTATCACATAAGCTAAATATCCAGTACAACCACTGGCTATTAGCTTCTTGGCCTTCATTGAACTGATCATCATTCTGCTTGATTTTCTCGAAAAATCGACATACTCGAAGCATTCTTCACCTTCTGGCTTGAATACTATTTTTCTGTTTCTGCAATCTATCGTAGCTTGATATTTTCCTAGGAAATCCATTCCCAAGATCACATCATAGTCTACGATCCTTATCATGATTAATTCTACATACAGCTCTCTATTTGCCACGATTACTGGTACATGAGGTAACCAGTACTCTGACAACATGATTTCTCCTGATGGGAGAGCAGTTTTAAAAGTTCTTCCCATGTGATCTCTAGGGTATTCTAACTTATCAGCAAATGCACATGATATGAAAGAATGAGTGGCTCTAGAGTCAAATAGTACAGATGCCAAGTGGTTAGCGATAGAAATCTGACCTGCCACCACGTTGGACGTCCCTGCCTCTGCTTCTTCTCTGGTGTAGGCCATCACCCTAGCATCTGTCTGAGGAGCTCTGTCTTGCCTTTCCTGCACTGCTGGATGCACTTCTGTTGGGCTTTCATAACTCAACCTGAGTGCATGTACTTGGGATTGTTGTGGACGTGATGAGTTTGCTCCTGATGCTGATACTGACTGGCGGTTCATGGGGTAATTCTTGATGAAGTGGCCCTCTCTTCCACACTGAAAACAAGCAGTCGTGCCAGCTTTGCACTGACCCACATGTTTCCTCCCACAATTTGGACAAGTAGGGTTACCTGGAGCTGTGGTGGTGTGAGTCCTCCTTGACTGACTTCTGTTATCCTGACTCTGAGCTCCCTGGAAATCCTCTTTTCTTTTCTGTTGGGACTGAGGGCCTGGATGACTGGACTGCTCTGGTCTTGTGCTCTGGCTGCCTTTGCTGTGCTGTCCAGGTTGAGAGGCCTTAGCCAGGATCTTTTCTTGCTTCCTGGCTTCCCAGACCTTTTCTCTCGCTTCCTTCTGTCGGGCTAGGTGGAATTCTGCCCTCAAAGCACGGCTAACACAGTCGGCTACTGAAACTGGTGGGAATGGGCCAACGTCAATCAACGTAGAGATCTCAGGCCTGAACATGCCCATCATCTTCTGTATCTTCTCCCTCTCTGTAGGCACCATATATGGACATAAGTGGGAGAGCTGATCAAATTTCCTGCAAACTTCACTGACTGACATGTCCCCCTACTGTAACTCTGCAAATTCTTTCTGCTGGGGTTGGAGTGATGCAGGATCATAATAGTTCTGGTTGAATTCCTCCAGAAACTCTGCCCATGTCATTGTGGTCACATCCCTCCTCATGCAGACTGTGTCCCACCAAAATCTTGCATCCTTCCTTAGAACAAAGGATGCACACATGACTTTCTCCTCATCTGTGAGTCTCATGAACTCCATTATCATCTGAATCGAAGAAAGCCAATCTTCTGCCTCTAGAGGATTTATTGAACCCTCAAATTCCGGAGGCCTCATCTTCCGGAATCTCTCATATAGTGGCTCTGGGTTCACCCTGGCCGGTGGTTGCTGAACCACTTCTGGTGCCACTGGTGGTACTACTTGTTCTGCCTCTGCTGCTGGTTGTGCAGGAGTCCCTACTGATCCCTGCCCCTGCTCTAGTTGTTCTAGTCTCTGTCTTAACTCTGCGTTTTCTTTCATCTGGTTTTCTAGAAGAGCTTGCATCTCTTCTAATCTCTGAGTTAGGGATGGGCGTCCCCTTCTCCTTCTTTGGCCTTGGCCTTGGCCCTGATTATCCATCGTGCTACTGTATCTGCTATAATCACACGATGAACTTGTGTTAGATCCTGTATAAAAAGGATCCACATGGTTTCTGGCATTTACATATTACTATGTACTTACTACAAAGTATAGGTCTCTACAGACCTTTACTTTCATGCATAGCTAGTTGCTTATATTAACATAAACTGAACTTACTTGGATCGGTGAACAGGACATGCACGGAGTCAGGCGGGATATGGTCAACTAACCGCTCAGATACCAACTGTGGCTACAGTTGGTATCCTAAACTAGACTCGTCGTAAAAACTCTCGCTCTGATACCACCTGTGGCGGCCCGCCCTACTGTAGAGGCTCTACAGTGCTATTACAGTCAACTCTCTCGTTAACCGTAATAGTCTGCAGGCCTCTAGGGTCGCCGGCAATCATGCTGAACTGTAACTACTGCTAATTTTGCGGAATAAATTTTTTTTTTTTTAAATACATAAACTGTTGAGAATGTGATAAGGAAATCATGTTAACAAACTGACTCATGATTCCTCTATCAAATACTCTTAACTTGAAACTTGTTTCTTTGAAATTTCATTCAAAACTATGCAACGGAAGAATTAAATGGTGACCAATATCCCTCGCCCAATCCTCCCCGTCATGCTTCTTCCCTGTTCATCGTCCACCGTATATTCTACTGGTGAACAGGTCTCTTACCTGCAACATGTGAACAAACTAGTGAGCTATGGGCTCAGTAAGTTCAAACATAAAAACATGTAACTAACATGCTGTACTGCTGTGCTCATGCTGTACTACTGTGCTCATGCTGTACTGCTGTACTCATGCTGTACTACTGTGCTCATGCTGTACTGCTGTACTGCTGTGCTCGTGCTGACTGGACTCTGTAAACATGCTGTACTGACTAAGGTTTAGTCTTAGAACATTAATCTGTTATTTTAGTTCTGGTTTTGGGCCCCTGATTGGACGTACCGACATGTTAGCGTAACCGGGAGCGGTACTTTAGTGCTGACCTCCTCAGTCTTAACTGATGCTAAACATGATAACCTCCCCGTGGGTCGAGAGGCCGATACGCCAATAACTAGTTAATTACCATCTTTCTGGTGTTCCAACTGGGTAGCATACTGTTTGCCCCCACAGTCAGAACCTGTTAATCAATTTACTGGGGTGTGAATTAATCAACACACTAAGGTGCCTTGTGCACCTAACTGTTTTCTTGTTCTGGTACTGTCTGGTCTGTGTACTGGGACATGCAACTCTATATGCATGACATGAACTGCTATGAACTGACCTGTACTGTGACTGACATAAACTGACATAACATCGTGATGCAGACAATCAATGTCTAACAACACGTCATACAACATACATAACATTGTAATAAAGCAAGCTTGTCCACGTTGCAGTCAGGACAATGCTTGAACTTACAGAAAATCCTCTAGCGTAAGCTGCTGCTGCTCTGGGACTGCTGATTTAGGGTCTCTGGATTGGACTCCTATAAATGGCAAAATCACTGATTATTTACCATATTTAGCTTATACTGGAAATATGGCAAAACATACAATTTTTCTTTTCCAGACTTTTTTTTTTTTTTTTTACTCTCTGGCCTCGAACACGCCCTCCTACACGGCCGTGTCCGTGCTCGTGTACCCCTCTGGACTTTAAGCCTGGCCGTGTAATTTGTGAAACATGCCCGTGTATGCTTACACGGGTGGGTACACGGCCGTGTCTCTGGCCGTGTACTCCTCTGGACTCTTACACGGTTACTTACACGCCTCTCTTTGACCGTGTGCCCCTTGACACGGTCTGATACACGGCCGTGTTCTTGACCGTGTACCTCTCGGGTCTGATTTTTCTTGCATCACGGTCGTGCGTATGGGCATGTTCGGGGCCGTGTTCTGAACACGCCCTTGTACACGCCCGTGTACACGCCCGTGTTCATACCAGAATCAAGATTCTGGGTCCGAACTGCTCTGCTCTGATTTTCTAAGGCTTTTATGGCCTTTGTTCTACTTCTTACACTTGAAATCGATCCTCATAAGATCGTTTCAAGGCATCTACTACATTCCTACTGTCACGAATCCATGATTTCATAAGCAAGAATTCCACATTTTGCTTATGAATCTCTCTTGCCTCAACTTTTGAAAAATCTGCGTTTTAGTGAAGAAATTTCACTAAACTTGGTTTTCTAAACCATCTGTTCATGGATTCGTGTTTGAAAACGTCTAGACTCGAATCACATTTCGATTTTAACCGAAAACCTAAATGTGATTCACTCACATTCTCTGTTTTCTCTCAAAACCCCAGATTTTTCCCCAAACGAAAAACGTGAGAATTAGGGTTTACCTTGCTTTGAATCTTGAGCTTTTCTTGCTGCTGATTTGTGATCGAATCTTGCTCTATCTCTTGCTTGAACTAGAAAATCCGAACTTCAATGGATTTCTTTTTCCTCTTTCCCTTTTCTCTCGGCCACTTTCTCCCTTTCTCTTTCTTTCTTTCTTTTCTTCTTTCTTTCTTTTCTCTTTCTTTCTTTTCTGCCAGCTGCTTGCAGCTAAGGGAAATAAATCCCCTTTCTCTATCATGCTCACGTGCCTCACACTCTCTCCCTTACTTTCTTTTATTTATTTATTTATGAGTAAGGGCTTGTTTGGCAAGTTCTTTTGGCCATTGATCAATGTGGCTCACTTGTGTGCCATTGATCTCTTAGTATGTATTTTCCACATACTTGTCTATCAAATTTTAAAACATCATAATTGAATTAACGCTTAGCTTTTAAACTATATTCATTAATTCATTTTCGAATTTTGATTAAAACTTGATTAATCAAAATTTTCCTCTGCTCTTTATTCTGTAATCTGTATCACTGTAATGTACATTTATTTACATATTTGTACAAAATATTCTCGAGAATGTAGATTTGGCGGTTATTACAACAGTAGGGCGGGCCGCCACATTTTTCTTCGTTTCTTTGACTTAAATCTTGATTTTGGCATTTAAAATCTTAATTAAGGCCTTAGGTTGCTATTCAAGCCTTAATGGTCTTTTTTTTTTAACTTTTGACAAAATGACCATTTCGTCCCAAACTTTTGACAAAATGACAATTTTATCCTTACCATGATTCCTCTTCTTAAATCTACTTTTCTTTGAGTTAAAACTTAATTTTGACATTTAAAATTTTAATTAAGCTATTCTAAGACCTTAACGGTCCTTTTCTAACATTTATGAAATTTTTAGTCAAAATGACCGTTTTGCCCCTAATGGGTCTTTAGGCTGCAACATTTTCACTTTATTGTCTTGATGGTATTTTTTAAGCCCAAAAATCATAAAACAAATTTTTCGAGGCCTTATTAGGTTTTTGTAGTATTAATCACTGCAACTTCACTATTTATTTTTCACCCGACTCTAGGGTGGTACTATAATCGAAATAATTAACAATTATTTTCAATATTTATTTCATACTTAAAGTGGTACAATAACCAAAATAATTAACGGTTATTTCTAATATTTATTTCATGCTTAAAACTTAGTAAAACGTAAAAATTCTAGGTTTAGTTCCTAATAATGAACTTTGGGGTCCAATGTTCTATTTTTAGCTTTTCTGCCAGCTTTTGAAAAAATGGCTATTTCATCTCCAACTTTTGACATAATGACCATTTTGTCCCTTGCAGGATTTTTCTTCGTTTCTTTGACATAAATCTTGATTTTGGCCATTAAAATTTTAATTAAGGCCTTAGGTTGCTATTCAAGCCTTAATGGCCCTTTTTTTTAACTTTTGACAAAATGACCATTTCGTCCCCAACTTTTGACAAAATGACAATTTTATCCCTACCATGATTCCTCTTCTTAAATACACATTTCTTTGACTTAAAACTTAATTTTGACCTTTAAAATTTTAATTAAGCTATTCTAAGACCTTAACGGTCCTTTTCTAATATTTATGAAATTTTTAGTCAAAATGACCGTTTTGTCCCTAATGGGTCTTTGGGCTGTAACATTTTCACTTTAATGTTTTGATGGCATTTTTTAAGCCCAAAAATCATAAAACAAATTTTTCGAGGCCTTATTAGATTTTTGTAGTGTAAATCACTGCGACTTCACTATTTATTTTTCACCCGACCCTAGGGTGGTACTATAACCGAAATAATTAACGGTTATTTCCAATATTTATTTCATACTTAAAGTGGTACAATAACTGAAATAATTAACGGTTGTTTCCAATATTTATTTCATACTTAAAACTTTGTAAAACATAAAAATTCTACGTTTAGTTCCTAATAATGAACTTTAGGGTCAAATGTTCTATTTTTAGCTTTTCCGCCAGCTTTTGAAAAAATGACTATTTCATCTACAACTTTTGACACAATGACCATTTTGTCCGTAGTAGGATTTTTCTTCGTTTCTTGGACTTAAATCTTGATTTTGGCCTTTAAAATCTTAATTAAGGACTTAGGTTGCTATTCCAGGCCTTAATGGCCCTTTTTCTAACTTTTGAAAAAATGTCCATTTCGTCCCTAACTTTTGACAAAATGACAATTTTATCCCTACCATGATTCATCTTCTTAAATCTACTTTTCTTTGAGTTAAAACTTAATTTCGGCCTTTAAAATTTTAATTAAGCTATTCTAAGACCTTAACGGTCCTTTTCTAATATTTATGAAATTTTTAGTCAAAATGACCGTTTTGCCCCTAATGGGTCTTTGGGCTGTAACATTTTCACTTTAATGTTTTGATGGTATTTTTTAAGTCCAAAAATCATAAAACAAATTTTTCGAGGCCTTATTAGGTTTTTGTAGTATTAATCACTGCAACTTCTCTATTTATTTTTCACCTGACCCTAGGATGGTACTATAACCGAAATAATTAACAGTTATTTTCAATATTTATTTCATACTAAAAGTGGTACTATAACCAAAATAATTAACGGTTATTTCTAATATTTATTTCATACTTAAAACTTAGTAAAACGTAAAAATTCTAGGTTTTGTTCCTAATAATGAACTTTGGGGTCTAATGTTCTATTTTTAGTGTGATACCCGAGAAATCTACATTCTCAAGAATATTTTGTACAAATATGTAAATAAATATACATTTACAGTGACACAGTTTACAGAATAAAGAGCAGAGGAAAATTTTGATTAATCAAGTTTTTAATCAAAATTTGAAAATGAATTAATGAATATAGTTTAAAAGCTAAACATTAATTCAATTTATAATGTTTTAAATATTTATAGAAAAGTATGTGGAAAACACATACTAAGAGATCAATGGCACACAAGTGAGCCACATTAATCAAGGGCCAAGAGAATAGCCAAACAAGCCCTTACTTTTAAAAAATAAATAAATAAATAAACGAAAGTAAGGGAGAGAGTGTAAGTGGCACGTGAGCTTAGAGGGAATTAATTCCCTTAGCTGCAGATGCAGCCGGCAGAAAGAGAAAAGAAAGAAAGAAGAAAAGAGAGAAAGGAAACCGAGAGAGAAAAGAGGAAGAAGAAAAAGAAATCCAAGCAAAGTTTGGATTCCCTAGTTCCAATAGAAGATCGATCAAGGTTCAGTCAAAGACCAGCAGTAAGAAAATCTCAAGTTCAAGCAAGGTAAACCCTTGTTTTTCTCTTGCTTTTTTCGGATGAAAAATCTAGGGTTTGAGTGAGAAAAAGAGAATGTGAGTGAATCACATTTAGGTTTTCGGTTAAAATCGAAATGTGATTCGAGTCTAGACCTTTTCAAATACGAATCCATGAACAGATGGTTTAGAAAACTGAGTTTAGTGAAATTTCTTCACTAAAACGCAGATTTTTCAAAAGATAAGTCAAGAGAGGTTCATAAGCAAAATGTGGAATTTTTGCTTATGAAATCATGGATTTGTGATAGTAGGAATGTAGTAGATACCTCGAAACGATCTTATGAAGATCGATTTCAAGTGTAAGAAGCAGAATAAAGGCCATAAAAGCCTTAGAAAATCAGAGCAGAGCAGTTCGGACCCAGAATCTTGATTCTGGTATGAACGCGGGCGTGTACAAGGGCGTGTTCAGAACACAGCCCCGAACATGCCCATACGCACGACCGTGTTGCATGAAAAATCAGACCCGAGAGGTACACGGTCAAGAACACGGCCGTGTATCAGACCATGTCAAGGGGCACACGGTCAAAGAGAGGCGTGTAAGTGACCGTGTAAGAGTGCAGCGGAGTACACGGCCAGTAACACGGCCGTGTACCCACCTGTGTAAGCATACACGGGCATGTTCCAGAAATTACACGGCCAGGCTTAAAAATCCAGAGGGGTACACGGGCACGGACACGGCCGTGTAGGAGGGCGTGTTCGAAGCCAGAGAGTAAAAAAAAAAAAAGTCTGGAAAGGAAAAATTTTATGTTTTGCCATATTTTCAGTATAAGATAAATATGGTAAATAATCAGTGATTTTTCCATTTATAGGAGTCCAAGCCAGAGACCCCAAATCAGCAGTCCCAGAGCAGCAGCAGCTTACGCTAGAGGACTTTCTGTAAGTTCAAGCATTGTCCTGACTGCAACGTGGACAAGCTTGCTTTGTTATGATGATATGTATGTTGTATGACGTGTTGTTAGACATTGATTGTCTGCATCACGATGTTATGTCAGTTTATGTCAGTCACAGCACAGGTCAGTGCATGTCAGTCACAGCACAGGTCAGTTCATATCAGTTCATGTCATGCATATAGAGTTGCATGTCCCAGTACACAGACCAGACAGTACCAGAACAAGAAAACAGTTAGGTGCACAAGGCACCTTAGTGTGTTGATTAATTCACACCCCAGTAAATTGATTAACAGGTTCCGACTGCGGGGGCAAACAGTATGCTACCCAGTTGGAACACCAGAAAGATGGTAATTAACCAGTTATTGGCGTATCGGCCTCTCGACCCACGGGGAGGTTATCATGTTTAGCATCAGTTAAGACTGAGGAGGTCAGCACTAAAGTACCGCTCCCAGTTACGCTAACATGTCGGTACGTCCAATCAGGGGCCCAAAACCAGAACTAAATAACAGATTAAAGTCCTGAGACTAAATCTTTAGCCAGTACAGCATGTTTACAGAGTCCAGTACAGCATGAACACAGTAGTACAACATGAGCACAGCAGTACAGCATGAGCACAGCAGTACAGTATGAGCACAGTAGTACAGCATATCAGTTTCATGTTTTTATGTTTGAACTTACTAAGCCCATAGCTCATCAGTTTGTTCACATGTTGCAGGTAAGAGACTTGTTCACCAGCAGTATTGGTGGATGATGAACAGGGTAGATGCATGCCGGAGAGGATTGGGCGAGGGACACTGGTCACCATTTGATCTTCCACTGCATATATAGATTTTGGATGTAATTTCAAAGAGACAAGTTTTCAAGTCAGGAGTATGTGATAGGGGAATCATGATCAGTTGTTAACATGATTTCTTTATCACATTCTCAAACAGTTTATGTATTTAAAGAAAGAAAAAAAAAATTTATTCCGCAAAATTAGCAGTAGTTACAGTTCAGCATGATTGCCGACGACCCTAGAGGCTTGCAGACTATTGCGGTTAACTACAGAATTGGTCGTAATAGCACTGTAGAGCCTCTACAGTAGGGCGGGCCGCCACAGGTGGTATCAGAGCGAGAGTTTTTACGACGAGTCTAGTTTAGGATACCAACCGTAGCCACAGTTGGTATCAAGGCAGTTCGATAGGTCTAGTTTAGAATACTTACTGTAGCACAGTGGGTATTATCAGAAAGTTGGTTGACCATATCTCGCCTGACTCTGTGCATGTCCTGTTCGCCGATCCAAGTAAGTTAAATTTATGTTAACATAAGCAGCTAGTTATGCATGAAAGTAAAGGTCTATAGAGACCTATACTTTGTAGTAAGTACATGGTAATATGTAAATGCAAGAAATCATGTAGATCCTTTTTATACAGGATCTAACACAAGTTCATCGTGTGATTTTAGGAGATACAGTAGCACGATGGAAAATCAGGGCCAAGGCCAAGGCCAAAGAAGAAGAAGGGGACGCCCATCTCTAACTCAACGATTAGAAGAGATGCAAGCTCTTCTAGAAAATCAAATGAAAGAAAACGCAGAGTTGAGACAGAGGCTAGAACAGTTAGAACAGGGGCAGGGATCAGCAGGGACTCCTGCACAACCAGCAGCAGAGGCAGAACAGGTAGTGCCACCAGCGGCACCAGAAGTGGTTCAAGAACCACTGGCCAGGGTGAATCCAGAGCCATTATATGAGAGATTTCGGAAGGTAAGGCCTTCGGAATTTGAGGGTTCAACAAATCCTCTAGAAGCAGAAGATTGGCTTTCTTCAATACAGATGATAATGGAGTTCATGAGACTCACAGATGAGGAGAAAGTCATGTGTGCATCCTTTGTTCTAAGGAAGGATGCAAGGTTTTGGTGGGACACAGTCCGCATGAGAAAGGACGTGACCACAATGTCATGGGCAAAGTTTCTGGAGGAGTTCAACTAGAAATACTATGATCCTGCATCACTCCGCCCCCAGCAGAAGAATTTGCATAGCTACAGCAGGGGGACATGTCAGTCAGTGAGGTTTGCAGGAAATTTGATCAGCTCTCCCGCTTATGTCCGTATATGGTGCCTACGGAGAGGGAGAAGATACAGAAGATGATGGGCATGTTCAGGCCTGAGATCTCTACTCTAATTGACGTTGGCCCATTCCCACCAGTTTCAGTAGCCGACTGCGTTAGTCGTGCGTTAAGGGCAGAGTACCACCTAGCCATACAGAAAGAAGCGAGATAAAAGGTCTGAGAAGCCAGGAAGCAAGAAAAGATCCTGGCTAAGGCCACTCAACCTGGACAGCACAGCAAGGGCAGTCAGAGCACAAGACCAGAGCAGTCCAGTCATCCAGGCCCTCAGTCCCAACATAAAAGAAAAGGGAAATTCCAGGGAGCTCAGAGTCAAGATAACAGAAGTCAATCAAGGAGGACTCACACCACTACAGCTCCAGGTAACCCCACTTGTCCAAATTGTGGGAGGAAACATGTGGGTCAATGCAAAGCTGGCACAACTGCCTGTTTTCAGTGTGGAAGAGAGGGCCACTTCATCAAGAATTGCCCCATAAACCTCCAGTCAGTATCAGTATCAGGGGCAAACTCATCACGTCCACAGCAGTCACAAGTACATGCACTCAGACTGAGCTATGAGAGCCCAACAGAAGTGCATCCAGCAGTGCAGGAAAGACAAGAAAGAGCTCCACAGGCAGATGCTAGGGTGATGGCCTACACCAGAGAAGAAGCAGAGGCAGGGACGTCCAACGTGGTGGCAGGTCAGATTTCTGTCGCTAACCACTTGGCATCTGTACTATTTGACTCTGGGGCTACCCATTCTTTCATATCATGTGCATTTGCTGATAAGTTAGAATACCCTAGAGATCACATAGGAAGGAATTTTAGAACTGCTCTCCTATCAGGAGAAATCATGTTGTCAGAGTACTGGTTACCTCATGTACCAGTAATCGTGGCAAATAGAGAGCTGTATGTAGAGTTGATCATGATGAGGATCGTAGACTATGATGTGATCTTGGGAATGGATTTCCTAGGAAAATATCAAGCTACGATAGATTGCAGAAACAGAAGAATAGTATTCAAACCAGAAGAGGAAGAAAGTTTCGAGTATGTCGATTCTTCAAAAAGATCAAGCAAGATGATGATCAGTTCATTGAAGGCTAAGAAGCTAATAGCTAGTGGTTGTACTGGATATTTAGCTTATGTGACAGATACAGCAGAAGAGAAGAAGTTACAGCCAGAAGAGGTTCCAGTTGTCAGAAAATTTCTCGAGGTCTTTCCCAAGGAACTACCAGGATTACCTCCAGAGTGGGAAATCTCGTTTGAGATAGAACTCCTACCTGGAACAGCACCCATCTCCAAGGCGCCGTACCGCATGGCACCAGTGGAGTTAAAAGAGTTACAAGTGTAGTTGAAGGATCTGCTTGACAAGGGATTCATCAGACCGAGCTATGCCCCATGGGGAGCTCCCGTACTGTTTGTCAAGAAGAAGGACGGGACGTTCCGCATGTGCATAGATTACAGAGAATTGAACAAGGTCACCGTCAAGAATAGGTACCCATTACCTAAGATTGATGACCTGTTCGATCAGCTCAAGGGTGCAGCAGTGTTCTCAAAGATTGATTTGAGATCAGGATATCATCAGCTGAGAATCAAGGAAGATGACATTCCCAAGACAGCTTTCAGAACCCGTTATGGGCATTATGAGTGCTTAGTAATGCCATTTGGGTTAACGAACACGCCAGCCGCTTTCATGGACCTGATGAACAGAGTCTTCAAGGAGTATCTAGACAAGTTTGTCATTGTGTTCATCGATGACATCCTTGTATATTCAAAGACTCACGCAGAGCATGAAGCCCAGTTGAGAGTTGTCTTCCAGAAGCTGAGAGAGCATCAACTCTATGTCAAATTCTCAAAATGTGAGTTCTGGCTAGACAGAGTGCATTTCCTCGGTCATGTAGTGTCCAAGGAGGGAATTACAGTAGATCTAGTCAAGGTGGAAGCAATCAACCAATGGCCTGCACCTAAGAGCGTAACAGAGATACGCAGTTTCTTAGGGTTAGCTGGCTATTACAGGAGGTTTATGGAGAGATTTGCTAGATTAGCAGCACCTCTCACCACCCTCACACGCAAGGAAAAGAAGTATATATGGACAGATGAGTGTGAAAGAAGCTTCCAAGAGCTGAAGAGACAGCTGACAAGCACGCCGATCCTCACATTCCCTACTGAAGGGGAGAAGTATGAGATCTACAGTGATGCTTCCAAAGTGGGTTTGGGAGCAGTATTGATGCAAGAAGGCAGAGTGATTGCCTATGCTTCGCGTCAGTTGAAAGAGCACGTGAAGAATTATTCCACCCACGATCTAGAACTTGCTACAGTAGTGTTCGCACTCAAAATTTGACGACACTATCTGTATGGAGCTCAGTGTCAGATCTATACAGATCATCAGAGCCTAAAATACTTATTCACACAGAAGGAGTTAAACATGAGGCAAAGAAGATGGTTAGAGTTGGTGAAGGATTATGACTGTGAGATCCTTTATCACCCAGGAAAAGCCAATCGAGTAGCAGACGCATTGAGCAGAAAAGCGACAGTTCCACAGCAGTTGCCCATTGACAGGTTATCAAGACCACTGCAGCAAGAGATCTATTCACTCGAGTTAGAGCTGATATCAGGAAAATTATCAGCACTACAGTTGAAGTCATCATTGTTTGATGATGTTAAGGAAGCTCAGAAGCAGGATTCAAGTCTGACAGACTCCCAGGAAGAGATGTCCACAGATGGATTAATCAGGTATAAGGGGAGAATTCATGTGCCAGCAGATGAAGAGCTACGAAGGCGAATCATGTCAGAAGCTCATGAGACGCCATACTCAGTCCATCCTGGAGCCACCAAGATGTACCAAGACTTGAAGTTACAGTTTTGGTGGAAAGGGATGAAAGGAGACATTGCAAGATTTGTGAGTAAGTGCCTTACTTGTCAGAGAGTAAAGGCTGAGCATCAGCATCCTGGAGGAAAGTTAGAACCTCTAGAGATTCCAGAATGGAAATGGGAGAACGTTACCATGGATTTTGTGGTAGGGTTACCTAAAACAAGAGGAGGACACGATGCCATCTGGGTAATCGTGGACAGATTGACAAAGACAGCCAGATTCATACCAGTCAGGATTACTTACTCATTGGAGAAGCTGGCACAGCTATACGTAGATCAGGTTGTCAGGTTACATGGAGTTCCAAAGTCCATAGTATCTGACAGAGATGCATGTCTCACTTCAAACTTTTGGGAGTGTGTGCAAAGAGCCATGGGCACAGAATTGAGATTCAGTACAGCCTTCCATCCTCAGACAGATGGACAATCAGAACGGACTATCCAGACTTTGGGGGATATGCTCCGAGCATGTGTCATGGATTTTCCAGGAGCTTGGAATGAGAAGCTACCACTAGTGGAATTCTCATACAACAACAGTTACCAAGCTTCCATCAAGATGGCACCGTATGAGGCCCTGTACGGAAGAAAGTGCAGATCACCCATTCACTGGTATGATCTGAAGGAAAAACAACTGCATAAGACAGATTTCATGCAGGAGACTTGTGATGCAGTTGCCAAGATCCAGCAAAGAATTAAGAGTGCTCAGAGCAGACAAAAGAGTTATGTAGACAGAAGGCGGAGATCCCTAGAATTCAAGGAAGGGGACTTCGTTTTTCTGAAAGTGTCACCCATGAAAGGGATCATGCATTTTGGTAAGAAGGGAAAACTGAGTCCAAGGTACATTGGACCTTATGAGATTATCAAACGCATTGGGAAGATTGCCTACAAATTGGCATTACCTCCTGAGCTGTCAGCAGTACACAACGTGTTCCATGTTTCCATGCTCAGAAAGTATATGTCAGATCCATCTCATGTGCTACAACATGAACCAGTCCAAGTCCAAGAGGATTTGACTTATGAAGAACAGCCTGTTCAGATACTGGCTAGGGAAGAAAAGGAGCTGAGAAACAAGACTATCCCACTAGTCAAAGTATTGTGGAGAAATCACAACGTTGAAGAGGCTACGTGGGAGAGAGAAGATGAGATAAGACGTTCATACCCTCACTTGTTCTAAATTTTCGAGGACGAAAATCTTATAAGGAGGGGTGAATGTGATACCCGAGAAATCTACATTCTCGGGAATATTTTGTACAAATATGTAAATAAATGTACATTTATAGTGACACAGTTTACAGAATAAAGAGCAGAGGAAAATTTTGATTAATCAAGTTTTTAATCAAAATTTGAAAATGAATTAATGAATATAGTTTAAAAGCTAAACATTAATTCAATTTATAATGTTTTAAATATTTATAGAAAAGTATGTGGAAAACACATACTAAGAGATCAATGGCACACAAGTGAGCCACATTGATCAAGGGCCAAGAGAATAGCCAAACAAGCCCTTACTTTTAAAAAATAAATAAATAAATAAAAGAAAGTAAGGGAGAGAGCGTGAGTGGCACATGAGCTTAGAGGGAATTAATTCCCTTAGCTGCAGATGCAGTCGGCAGAAAGAGAAAAGAAAGAAAGAAGAAAAGAGAGAAAGGAAACCGAGAGAGAAAAGAGGAAGAAGAAAAAGAAATCCAAGCAAAGTTCGGATTCCCTAGTTCCAACAGCAGATCGATCAAGGTTCAGTCAAAGACCAGCAGTAAGAAAATCTCAAGTTCAAGTAAGGTAAACCCTCGTTTTTCTCTTGCTTTTTTCAGATGAAAAATCTAGGGTTTGAGTGAGAAAAAGAGAATGTGAGTGAATCACATTTAGGTTTTCGGTTAAAATCGAAATGTGATTCGAGCCTAGATGTTTTCAAACACGAATCCATGAACAGATGGTTTAGAAAACTGAGTTTAGTGAAATTTCTTCACTAAAACGCAGATTTTTCAAAAGATAAGTCAAGAGAGGTTCATAAGCAAAATGTAGAATTTTTGCTTATGAAACCATGGATTTGTGATAGTAGGAATGTAGTAGATACCTTGAAACGATCTTATGAAGATCGATTTCAAGTGTAAGAAGCAGAACAAAGGCCATAAAAGCCTTAGAAAATCAGAGCAGAGCAGTTCGGACCCAGAATCTTGATTCTGGTATGAACACGGGCGTGTACAAGGGCGTGTTCAGAACACGGCCCCGAACATGCCCATATGCACGACCATGTTGCAAGAAAAATTAGACCCGAGAGGTACACGGTCAAGAACACAGCCGTGTATCAGACCGTGTCAAGGGGCACACGGTCAAAGAGAGGGGTGTAAGTGACCGTGTAAGATGACAGAGGAGTACACGGCCAGTAACACGGCCGTGTTCTCACCCGTGTAAGCATACACGGGTATGTTCCAGAAATTACACGGCCAGGCTTAAAAATCCAGAGGGGTACACGGACACGGACACGGCTGTGTAGGAGGGCGCGTTCGAAGCCAGAGAGTAAAAAAAAAAAAAAAAAGTATGGAAACGAAAAATTTCATGTTTTGCCATATTTTCAGTATAAGATAAATATGGTAAATAATCAGTGATTTTTCCATTTATAGGAGTCCAAGTCAGAGACCCCAAATCAGCAGTCCCAGAGCAGCAGCAGCTTACGCTTGAGGACTTTCTGTAAGTTCAAACATTGCCCTGACTGCAACGTGGACAAGCTTGCTTTATTATGATGATATGTATGTTGTATGACGTGTTGTTAGACATTGATTGTCTGCATCACGATGTTATGTCAGTTTATGTCAGTCACAGCACAGGTCAGTGCATGTCAGTCACAGCACAGGTCAGTTCATATCAGTTCATGTCATGCATATAGAGTTGCATGTCCCAGTACATAGACCAGACAGTACCAGAACAAGAAAACAGTTAGGTGCACAAGGCACCCTAGTGTGTTGATTAATTCACACCCTAGTAATTTGATTAACAGGTTCCGACTGAAGGGGCAATCAGTATGCTACCCAGTTGGAACACTAGCAAGACGGTAATTAACCAGTTATTGGCGTATCGGCCTCTCGACCCACGGGGAGGTTATCATGTTTAGCATCAGTTAAGACTGAGGAGGTCAGCACTAAAGTACCGCTCCCGGTTGCGCTAACATGTCGGTACGTCCAATCAGGGGCCCAAAACCAGAACTAAATAACATATTAAAGTCCTAAGACAAAATCTTTAGCCAATACAGCATGTTTATAGAGTCCAGTACAGCATGAACACAGCAGTACAGCATGAGCACAGTAGTACAGCATGAGCACAGCAGTACAGCATGAGCACAGTAGTACAGCATATCAGTTTCATGTTTTTATGTTTGAACTTACTGAGCTCATAGCTCATCAGTTTGTTCACATGTTGCAGGTAAGAGACCAGTTCACCAGTAGTATTGGTGGACGACAAACAGAGTAGATGCATGCCGGAGAGGATTGGGCGAGGGATATTGGTCACCGTTTGATCTTCCACTGCATATATAGATTTTGAATGTAATTTCAAAGAGACAAGTTTTCAAGCCAGGAGTATGTGATAGGGGAATCATGATCAGTTGTTAATATGATTACTTTATCACATTCTCAAACAGTTTATGTATTTAAAGAAAGAAAAAAAAATTTATTCGCAAAATTAGCAGTAGTAACAGTTCAGCATGATTGCCGGCGACCCTAGAGGCCTGCAGACTATTGCGGTTAACTACAGAGTTGGTCGTAATAGCACTGTAGAGCCTCTACAGTAGGGCGGGCCGCCACATTTAGCTTTTCTGCTAGCTTTTGAAAAAATGACTATTTCATCCCCAACTTTTGACACAATGACCATTTTGTCCCTAGCAGGATTTTTCTTCGTTTCTTTGACTTAAATCTTGATTTTGGCCTTTAAAATCTTAATTAAGGCCTTAGGTTGCTATTCAAGCCTTAATGGCCCCTTTTTTTTTAACTTTTGACAAAATAACCATTTCGTCCCCAACTTTTGACAAAATGACCATTTCGCCCCAACTTTTGACAAAGTGATAATTTTGTCCCTGGCATGATTCCTCTTCTTAAATCTACTTTTCTTTGACATAAAATTTAATTTTGGCTTTTAAAATTTTAATTAAGCTATTCTAAGGGCCTAACGGTCATTTTCTAACATTTATGAAATTTTTAGTCAAAATGACCGTTTTGCCCCTAATGGGTCTTTGAGCCGTAACATTTTCACTTGAATGTTTTGATGATATTTTTTAAGCCTAAAAATCATAAAACAAATTTTTCGAGGCCTTATTAGGTTTTCGTAGTATTAATCACTGCAACTTCATTATTTATTTTTCACCCGACCCTTGGGTGGTACTATAACCGAAATAATTAACAGTTATTTTTAATATTTATTTCATACTTAAAGTGGTACAATAACCAAAATAATTAACGGTTATTTCTCATATTTATTTCATACTTAAAACTTAGTAAAACGTAAAAATTCTAGGTTTAGTTCCTAATAATGAACTTTGGGGTCTAATGTTCTATTTTTAGCTTTTCTGCCAGCTTTTGAAAAAATGACTATTTCATCTCCAACTTTTGACACAATGACCGTTTTGTCCCTTGCAGGATTTTTCTTCGTTTCTTGACTTAAATCTTGATTTTGGCCTTTAAAATTTTAATTAAGGCCTTAGGTTGCTATTCAAGCCTTAATGGCCCCTTTTTTTAACTTTTGATAAAATGACCATTTCGTCCCCAACTTTTGACAAAATGACAATTTTATCCCTGCCATGATTCCTCTTCTTAAATATACTTTTCTTTGACTTAAAACTTAATTTTGACCTTTAAAATTTTAATTAAGCTATTCTAAGACCTTAACGGTCCTTTTCTAATATTTATGAAATTTTTAGTCAAAATGACCGTTTTGTCCCTAATGGGTCTTTGGGCTGTAACATATTCACTTTAATGTTTTGATGGTATTTTTTAAGCCCAAAAACCATAAAACAAATTTTTCGAGGCCTTATTAGGTTTTTGTAGTATTAATCACTACGACTTCACTATTTATTTTTCACCTGACCTTAGGGTGGTACTATAACCGAAATAATTAACGGTTATTTCCAATATTTATTTCATACTTAAAGTAGTACCATAACTGAAATAATTAACGGTTATTTCCAATATTTATTTCATACTTAAAAGTTTGTAAAACATAAAAATTCTACGTTTAGTTCCTAATAATGAACTTTAGGGGTCAAATGTTCTATTTTTAGCTTTTCCGCCAGCTTTTGAAAAATTGACTATTTCATCCACAACTTTTGACACAATGACCATTTTGTCCGTAGTAGGTTTTTTCTTCGTTTCTTTGACTTAAATCTTGATTTTGGCCTTTAAAATCTTAATTAAGGACTTAGGTTGCTATTCCAGGCCTTAATGGCCCTTTTTCTAACTTTTGAAAAAATGACCATTTCGTCCCCAACTTTTAACAAAATGACAATTTTATCCCTACCATGATTCCTCTTCTTAAATCTACTTTTCTTTGACTTAAAACTTAATTTCGACCTTTAAAATTTTAATTAAGCTATTCTAAGACCTTAACGGTCCTTTTCTAATATTTATGAAATTTTTAGTCAAAATGACCGTTTTTCCCCTAATAGGTCTTTGGGCTGTAACATTTTCACTTTAATGTTTTGATGATATTTTTTAAGCCCAAAAATCATAAAACAAATTTTTCGAGGCCTTATTAGGTTTTTGTAGTATTAATCACTGCAACTTCACTGTTTATTTTTCACCCGACCCTAGGGTGGTACTATAACTAAAATAATTAACAATTATTTTCAATATTTATTTCATACTAAAAGTGGTACTATAACCAAAATAATTAACGGTTATTTCAAATATTTATTTCATACTTAAAACTTAGTAAAACGTAAAAATTCTAGGTTTAGTTCCTAATAATGAACTTTGGGGTCTAATGTTCTATTTTTAGCTTTTCTGCCAGCTTTTGAAAAAATGACTATTTCATCCCTAACTTTTGACACAATGACCATTTTGTCCCTAGCAGGATTTTTCTTCTTTTCTTTGACTTAAATCTTGATTTTGGCTTTTAAAATCTTAATTAAGGCCTTAGGTTGCTATTCAAGCCTTTATGGCCCCTTTTTTTTAACTTTTGACAAAATAACCATTTCGTCCCCAACTTTTGACACAATGACCATTTCGTCCCCAACTTTTGACAAAATGATAATTTTGTCCCTGGCATGATTCCTCTTCTTAAATCTAATTTTCTTTGACATAAAATTTAATTTTGGCTTTTAAAATTTTAATTAAGCTATTCTAAGGCCCTAACGGTCCTTTTCTAACATTTATGAAATTTTTAGTCAAAATGACCGTTTTGCCCCTAATGGGTCTTTGAGCCGTAACATTTTCACTTTAATATTTTGATGATATTTTTTAAGTGTGGTGGCCCGCCCTGCTGTAGAGGCTCTACAGTGCTACTACGGCCAACTCTGTAGTTAACCACAATAGTCTACAGGCCTCTAGGGTCGCCGGCAATCATGCTGAACTGTAACTACTGCTAATTTTGCGGAATAAATTTTTTTTTCTTTAAAGACATAAACTGTTTGAGAATGTGATAAAGAAATCATGTTAACAACTGATCATGATTCCCCTATCACATACTCCTGACTTGAAAACTTGTCTCTTTGAAATTACATTCAAAATCTACACAGCGGAAGACTATCGGTGACCAATATCCCTCGCCCAGTCCTGCCCGGCATGCGTCTACCCTGTTCGTCGTCCACCAATACAACTGCTGAACAGGTCTCTTACCTGCAACATGTGAACAAACTGATGAGCTATGAGCTCAGTAAGTTCAAACATAAAAATATGTAACTAATATGCTGTACTGCTGTGCTCATGCTGTACTGCTGTGCTTATGCTGTATTGCTGTGCTTATGCATGACTGGACTCTGTAAACATGCTGTACTGGCTGAAGGTTTAGTCTTAGGACATTAATCTGTTATTTTAGTTATGGTTTTGGGCCCCTGATTGGACGTATCGACAGGTTAGCACAATCGGGAGCGGTACTTTAGTGTTGACCTCCTCAGTCTTAACTGATGCTAAACATGATAACCTCCCTGTGGGTTGAGAGGCCGATACGCTAATAACTGGTTAATTACCGTCTTGCTGGTGTTCCAACTGGGTACCATACTGCTTGCCCCCACAGTCGGAACCTGTTAATCAATTACTGGGGTATGAATTTATCAACACACTAGGGTGCCTTGTGCACCTAATTGTTTTCTTGTTCTGGTACTGTCTGGTCTGTGTACTAGGACATGCAACTCTATATGCATGACATGAACTACTATAAACTGACCTGTGCTGTGACTGACATGCCCTGACATAACATCGTGATGCAGACAATGAATGTCTAACAACACGTCATGCAACATTCATAATATCATGAAATAACAAGCTTGTCCACGTTGCAGTCAGGACAATACTTGAACTTACAGAAAGTCCTCTAGCGTGAGCTGCTTCTACTCTGGGACTGCTGATTTGGGGTCTCTGGCTTGGACTCCTATAAATGGAAAAATCGCTGATTATTTACCATATTTATCTTATACTGGAAATATGGCAAAACATGAAATTTTTCCTTTCCAGACTCTTTTTTTTTTTAATGTGATAACCGAGAAATCTACGTTCTCGGAAATATTTGTACAAATATGTAAATAAATATACATTACAGTGACACAGTTTACAGAATAAAGGGCAGAGGAAAATTTTGATTAATCAAGTTTTAATCAAAATTTGAAAATGAATTAATGAAAATAGTTTAAAGCCAAACATTAATTCATTTATGATGTTTTAAAATTTGATAGAAAAGTATGGGAAATATACATACTAAGAGATCAATGGCACACAAGTAAGCCACATTGATCAATGGCCAAAAGAACTTGCCAAACAAGTCTTTACACATTTAAAAAAATAAATAAATAAAATAAAAGAAAGCAAGTGGGAGAGAGTGTGAAGGGCACGTGAGCATGATAGAGAAAGTGGATTTATTTCCCTTAACTGCAAGCAGCCGGCAGAAAAGAAAGAAAGAGAAAAGAAAGAAAGAAGAAAAAGAAAGAGAAAGGGAAAGAGAGAAAGGGAGAAACCGAGAAAAAAGGGAAAGAAGAAGAAGAAATCCATTGAAGTTCGGATTTCTAGTTCAAGCAGCAGGTTGATCGAGATTCGGTCACAAATCAGCAGCAAGAAAAGCTCAAGATTCAAAGCAAGGTAAACCCTAGTTCTCACGTTTTTCGTTTGGGGAAAAATCTGGGGTTTTGAGAGAAAACAGAGAATGTGAGTGAATCACATTTAGGTTTTCGGTTAAAATCGAAATGTGATTCGAGTCTAGACGTTTTCAAACACGAATCCATGAACAGATGGTTTAGAAAACCGAGTTTAGTGAATATTCTTCACAAAAATACAGATTTTTCAAGAGTTAAGTCAAGAGTTTTAAATGAGCAAAATGTTGGAGTTTTGCTTGAGAAATCATGGATTTGTGATAGTAGGAATGTAGTAGATACCTTGAAATGATCTTATGAAGATCGATTTCAAGTGTAAGAAGTAGAACAAAGGCCATAAAAGCCTTAGAAAATCAGAGCAGAGCAGTTCGGACCCAGAATCTTGATTCTGGTATGAACACAGGTGTGTACACGGGCGTGTACAAGGGCGTGTTCAGAACACGGCCCCGAACATGCCCATACGCACGACCGTGTTGCAAGAAAAAATCAGACCCGAGAGGTACACGGTCAAGAACACGGCCGTGTATCAGACCGTGTCAAGGGGCACACGGTCAAAGAGAGGCGTGTAAGTAACCGTGTAAGAGTACAGAGGAGTACACGGCCAGCAACACGGCCGTGTACCCACCCGTGTAAGCATACACGGGCATGTTCCGAAAATTACACGGCCAGGCTTAAAAGTCCAGAGGGGTACACGGGCACGGACACGGCCGTGTAGGAGGGCGTGTTCGAAGCCAGAGAAAAAATTTCATGTTTTGCCATATTTCCAGTATAAGATAAATATGGTAAATAATCAGCGATTTTTCCATTTATAGGAGTCCAAGCCAGAGACCCCAAATCAGCAGTCCCAGAGCAGCAGTAGCTCACGCTAGAGGACTTTCTATAAGTTCAAGCATTGTCCTGACTGCAACGTGGACAAGCTTGTTATTTCATGATATTATGAATGTTGCATGACGTGTTGTTAGACATTGATTGTCTGCATCACGATGTTATGTCAGTGCATGTCAGTCACAGCACAGGTCAGTTCATAGCAGTTCATGTCATGCAAATAGAGTTGCATGTCCCAGTACACAGACCAGACAGTACCAGAACAAAAAAACAGTTAGGTGCACAAGGCACCCTAGTGTGTTGATAAATTCACACCTCAGTAATTGATTAACAGGTTCCGACTGTGGGGGCAAGCAGTATGCTACCCAGTTAGAACACCAGCAAGACGGTAATTAGCCAGTTATTGGCGTATCGGCCTCTCGACCCACGGGGAGGTTATCATGTTTAGCATCAGTTAAGACTGAGGAGGTCAACACTAAAGTACCGCTCCCGGTTGCACTAACATGTCGATACGTCCAATCAGGGGTTCAAAACCAGAACTAAAATAACAGATTAATGTCCTAAGACTAAACTTTCAGCCAGTACAGCATGTTTACAGAGTCCAGTCATGCATAAGCACAGCAGTACAGCATGAGCACAGCAGTACAGTATGTTGGTTACATGTTTTTATGTTTGAACTTACTGAGCTCATAGCTCATCAGTTTGTTCACATGTTGCAGGTAAGAGACCTGTTCACCAGTAGTATTGGTGGACGATGAACAGGGTAGACGCATGCCGGGCAGGATTGGGCGAGGGATATTGGTCACCGATAGTCTTCCGCTGTGTAGATTTTGAATGTAATTTCAAAGAGACAAGTTTTCAAGTCAGGAGTATGTGATAGGGGAATCATAATCAGTTGTTAACATGATTTCTTTATCACATTCTCAAACAGTTTATGTCTTTAAAGAAAAAAAAATTTATTCCGCAAAATTAGCAGTAGTTACAGTTCAGCATGATTGCCGGCGACCCTAGAGGCCTGCAGACTATTGTGGTTAACTACAGAGTTGGCCGTAGTAGCACGGTAGAGCCTCTACAGTAGGGCGGGCCGCCACATTAAGCCTAAAAATCATAAAACAAATTTTTCAAGGCCTTATTAGGTTTTCATAGTATTAATCACTGCAACTTCACTATTTATTTTTCACCCGACCCTTGGGTGGTACTATAACCGAAATAATTAACAGTTATTTCCAATATTTATTTCATACTTGAAGTGGTACTATAACCAAAATAATTAACGGTTATTTCTAATATTTATTTCATACTTAAAACTTAGTAAAACGTAAAAATTATACGTTTAGTTCCTTATAATGAACTTTGGGGTCTAATGTTCTATTTTTAGCTTTTCCGCCAGCTTTTGAAAAAATGACTATTTCATCCCCAACTTTTGACACAATGACCATTTTGGCCCTAGCAGGATTTTTCTTCGTTTCGTTGACTTAAATCTTGATTTTGGCCTTTAAAATCTTAATTAAGGCCTTAGGTTGCTATTCAAGCCTTAATGGCCCTTTTTTTTTTTTACTTTTGACAAAATGATCATTTCCTCCCAAACTTTTGAAAAAATGACCATTTCGTCCACAACTTTTGACAAAATGACAATTTTATCCTTACCATGATTCCTCTTCTCAAATCTACTTTTCTTTGACTTAAAACTTAATTTTGACATTTAAAATTTTAATTAAGCTAGTCTAAGACCTTAACGGTCCTTTTCTAACATTTATGAAATTTTTAGTCAAAATGACCGTTTTGCCCCTAATGGGTCTTTGGGCTGCAACATTTTCACTTTAATGTTTTGATGGTATTTTTTAAGCCCAAAAATCATAAAACAAATTTTTCGAGGCCTTATTAGGTTTTTGTAGTATTAATCACTGCAACTTCACTATTTATTTTTCACCCGACCCTAGGGTGGTACTATAACTGAAATAATTAACAGTTATTTTCAATATTTATTGCATACTTAAAGTGGTACAATAACCAAAATAATTAACGGTTATTTCTAATATTTATTTCATACTTAAAACTTAGTTAAACGTAAAAATTCTAGGTTTAGTTCCTAATAATGAACTTTGGGGTCTAATGTTCTATTTTTAGCTTTTCTGCCAGCTTTTGAAAAAATGACTATTTCATCTCCAAATTTTGACACAATGACCATTTTGTTCCTTGCAGGATTTTTCTTCGTTTCTTTTACTTAAATCTTGATTTTGGCCTTTAAAATTTTAATTAAGGCCTTAGGTTGCCATTCAAGTCTTAATGGCCCCTTTTTTTAACTTTTGACAAAATGACCATTTCGTCCCCAACTTTTGACAAAATGACCATTTCGTCCCCAACTTTTGACAAAATGACCATTTCGTCCTCGGCCTGATTCCTCTTCTTAAATCTACTTTTCTTTGGCTTAAAATTTAATTTTGGCTTTTAAAATTTTAATTAAGCTATTCTAAGGCCCTAACGGTCCTTTTCTAACATTTATGAAATTTTTAGTCAAAATGACCGTTTTGCCCCTAATGGGCCTTTGGGCCGCAACATTTTTAATTTAATGTTTTGATGATATTTTTTAAGCCTAAAAATCATAAAACAAATTTTTAGAGGCCTTATTAGGTTTTCGTAGTATTAATCACTGCAACTTCACTATTTATTTTTCACCCGACCCTAGGGTGGTACTATAACCGAAATAATTAACAGTTATTTTCAATATTTACTTCATACTTAAAGTGGTACAATAACCAAAATAATTAATGGTTATTTCTAATATTTATTTCATACTTAAAACTTAGTAAAACGTAAAAATTCTAGGTTTAGTTCCTAATAATGAACTTTGGGGTCTAATGTTCTATTTTTAGCTTTTCTGCCAGCTTTTGAAAAAATGACTATTTCATCTCCAACTTTTGACACGATGACCATTTTGTCCCTTGCAGGATTTTTCTTCGTTTCTTTGACTTAAATCTTGATTTTGACCTTTAAAATCTTAATTAAGGCCTTAGGTTGCTATTCAAGCCTTAATGGCCCTTTTTTTTTTTTAACTTTTGACAAAATGACCATTTCATCCCAAACTTTTGAAAAAATGACCATTTCGTCCCCAACTTTTGACAAAATGATAATTTTATCCTCACCATGATTCCTCTTCTTAAATATACTTTTCTTTGACTTTAAACTTAATTTTGACGTTTAAAATTTTAATTAAGCTATTCTAAGACCTTAACGGTCCTTTTCTAACATTTATGAAATTTTTAGTCAAAATGACCTGTGATACCCGAGAAATCTACATTCTCGGGAATATTTTGTACAAATATGTAAATAAATGTACATTACAGTGATATAGATTACAGAATAAATAGCAGAGGAAAATTTTGATTAATCAAGTTTTTAATCAAAATTTGAAAATGAATTAATGAATATAGTTTAAAAGCTAAGCATTAATTCAATTATGATATTTTAAAATTTATAGAAAAGTATGTGGAAAATACATACTAAGAGATCAATGGCACACAAGTGAGCCACATGGATCAATGGCCAAAAAAACTTGCCAAACAAGCCCTTACACATTAAAAAAAAAAAAAAGAGAAAGCAAGGGAGAGAGTGTGAGTGGCACGTGAGCTTAGAGGGAATTGATTCCCTTAGCTGCAGATGCAGCCGGCAGAAAGAGAAAAGAAAGAAAGAAGAAAAGAAAGAAAGGAAAGAAAGAGAGAAAGTGGCCGAGAAAGAGAGAAAAGAAAAGGGGAAATCCAAGCAAAGTTCGGATTTTCTAGTGCAAGCAACAGATCGATCAAGATTCGGTCAAGGACTAGCAGCAAGAAAAGCTCACGATTAAAGCAAGGTAAACCCTCATTTTTCTCTTGCTTTTTCGGATGAAAAATCTAGGGTTTGAGTGAGAAAAAGAGAATGTGAGTGAATCACATTTAGGTTTTCGGTTAAAATCGAAATGTGATTCGAGTTTAGACATTTTCAAACACGAATCCATAAACAGATGGTTTAGAAAACCGAGTTTAGTGAAATTTCTTCACTAAAACGCAGATTTTTCAAAAGTTAAGTCAAGAGATGTTCATAAGCAAAATGTGGAATTTTTGCTTATGAAATCATGGATTTGTGATAGTAGAAGTGTAGTAGATACCTTGAAATGATCTTATGAAGATCGATTTCAAGTGTAAGAAGCAGAACAAAGGCCATAAAAGCCTTAGAAAATCAGAGAAGAGCAGTTCGGACCCAGAATCTTGATTCTGGTATGAACACGGGCGTGTACAAGGGCGTGTTTAGAATACGGCCCCGAACATGCCCATACGCACGACCGTGTTGCAAGAAAAAATCAGACCCGAGAGGTACACGGTCAAGAACACGGTCGTGTATCGGGCCGTGTCAAGGGGCACACGGTCAAAGGGAGGCGTGTAAGTAACCGTATAAGAGGACAGAGGAGTACCCGGCCAGTGACACGGCCGTGTACCCACCCGTGTAAGCATACACGGGCATGTTCTACGAATTACACGGCCAGACTTAAAAGTTCAGAGAGGTACATGGGCACGGACATGGCCGTGTAGGAAGGCGTGTTCGAAGCCAGAGAGTAAAAAAAAAAAAAAAGTCTGGAAAGGAAAATTTACATGTTTTGCCATATTTTCAGTATAAGATAAATATGATAAATAATCAGTGATTTTTCCATTTATAGGAGTCCAAGCCAGAGACCCCAAATCAGTAGTCTCAGGGCAGCAGCAGCTTACGCTAAAGGACTTTCTGTAAGTTCAAGCATTGTCCTGACTGCAACGTGGACAAGCTTGCTTTATTACAATGTTATGTATGTTGTATGACGTGTTGTTAGACATTGATTGTCTGCATCACGATGTTATGTCAGTTTATGTCAGTCACAGCACAGGTCAGTGCATGTCAGTCACAGCACAGGTCAGTTCATATCAGCTCATGTCATGCATATAGAGTTGCTTGTCCCAGTACACAGACCAGACAGTACCAGAACAAGAAAACAGTTAGGTGCACAAGGCACCCTAGTGTGTTGATTAATTCACACCCCAGTAATTTGATTAACAGGTTCCGACTGTGGGGGCAAGCAGTATGCTACCCAATTGGAACACCAGCAAGACGGTAATTAACCAGTTATTGGTGTATCAGCCTCTCGACCCACGGGAAGGTTATCATGTTTAGCATCAGTTAAGACTGAGGAGGTCAGCACTAAAGTACCGCTCCCGGTTGCGCTAACATGTCGGTACTTCCAATCAGGGGCCCAAAACCAGAACTAAATAACAGATTAAAGTCCTAAGACTAAACCTTCAGCCAGTACAGCGTGTTTACAGCGTCTAGTCATGCATAAGCATAGCAGGACAGCATATTCACAGCAGTACAGCATGAGCACAACAGTACAGCATAAGCACAGCAGTACAGCATGAGCACAGCAGTACAGCATATTAGTTACATGTTTTTATGTTTGAATTTACTGAGCTCATAGCTCATCAGTTTGTTCACATGTTACATGTAAGAGACCTGTTCACCAGTAGTATTGATGGACGACGAACAGGGTAGACACATGCCGGGCAGGATTAGGCGAGGGATATTGGTCACAGTTAAATCTTCCGCTGTACAGTTTTGGAAATGTAATTTTAAAAGAAACAAGTTTCAAGTTAAGAGTATGTGATAGGGAATCATGAGTCAGTTTTGTTAACATGATTTTCTTATCACATTCCCGAACGGTTTATGTATTTAAAGAAAAAAAAAATTTTATTCCACAAAATTAGCAGTCAGTTACAGTTCAGCATGATTGCCGGCGACCCTAGAGGCCTGCAGACTATTGCGGTTGACTACAGTGTTGGCCGTAGTAGCACTGTAGAGCCTCTACAGTAGGGCGGGCAGCCACATGACTGTTTTGCCCCTAATGGGTCTTTGGGCTGCAACATTTTCACTTTAATGTTTTGATGGTATTTTTTAAGCCCAAAAATCATAAAACAAATTTTGCGAGGCCTTATTAGGTTTTTGTAGTATTAATCACTACAACTTCACTATTTATTTTTCACCCGACCCTAGGGTGGTACTATAACCGAAATAATTAACAGTTATTTTCAATATTTATTTCATACTTAAAGTGGTACAATAACCAAAATAATTAACGGTTATTTCTAATATTTATTTCATACTTAAAACTTAGTAAAACGTAAAAATTCTAGGTTTAGTTCCTAATGATGAACTTTGGGGTCTAATTTTCTATTTTTAGCTTTTCTGCCAGCTTTTGAAAAAATGACTATTTCATCTCCAACTTTTTACACGATGACCATTTTGTCCCTTGCAGGATTTTTCTTCGTTTCTTTGACTTAAATCTTGATTTTGGCATTTAAAATCTTAATTAAGGCCTTAGGTTGCTATTCAAGCCTTAATGGCCCCTTTTTTTAACTTTTGACAAAATGACCATTTCGTCCCTAACTTTTGACAAAATGACCATTTCGTCCCCAACCTTTGACAAAATGACAATTTTGTCCCTGGCATATTCCACTTCTTAAATCTACTTTTCTTTGACATAAAATTTAATTTTGGCTTTTAAAATTTTAATTAAGCTATTCTAAGGCCCTAACGGTCCTTTTCTACGTTGATGAAATTTTTAGTCAAAATGACCGTTTTGCCCCTAATGGGTCTTTGGGCCGTAACATTTTCACTTTAATGTTTTGATGGTATTTTTTAACCCTAAAAATCATAAAACAAATTTTTCGAGGCCTTATTACGTTTTCGTAGTATTAATCACTGCAACTTCACTATTTATTTTTCACCCGACCTTTGGGTGGTACTATAACCGAAATAATTAACAGTTATTTCCAATATTTTTTTCATACTTAAAGTGGTACTATAACCAAAATAATTAACGGTTATTTCTAATATTTGTTTCATACTTAAAGCTTAGTAAAACGTAACAATTCTAGGTTTAGTTCCTAATAATGAACTTTGGGGTCTAATGTTCTATTTTTAGCTTTTCTGCCAGCTTTTGAAAAAATGACTATTTCATCCCCAACTTTTGACACAATGACCATTTTGTCCCTAGCAGGATTTTTCTTCGTTTCTTTGACTTAAATCTTGATTTTGGCCTTTAAAATCTTAATTAAGGCCTTAGGTTGCTATTCAAGCCTTAATGGCCCTTTTTTTTAACTTTTGACAAAATGACCATTTCGTCCCAAACTTTTGATAAAATGACAATTTCGTCCCTAACTTTTGACAAAATGACAATTTTGTGTGGCGACCCGCCCTACGTAGGGTTAAACAGCACTATTACAGTCGGCTACTGTTGCCAACTGCAATAGACTGTGACCACTTGGGTCGTCGGCAACTTACTTTTAACTTGCTTTTACCTTATTCTGATACCAGCTAAATTTTTTTTTTTTGTTTTTAACTCGACGTGGAAATTCTATTTTCGTAAAAACATTTACTATAGTAAACATTTTCTTTCTTTATCATAACTTGATATACAGCATTTTAATACTCTTTTAAACAGCTCAGCGGAAGACTCATAGCAGTACCATAACCCTCACCCAGTCCCTTGGCACATGCAGATCTCATCCGTCATCCAACACTTGTCTTATCTTCGTGCAGGATGCTTACCTGCAACATAAACAAACTTATGAGCGACAGGCTCAGTAAGTTCAAACATACATTCATGACGTATAATAGTCCACACTACATAGTGTAGGATGAATCTGATACCTACTGTAACTTCTAAACATTTCATAACGTATATCGTACGTTGCTTAACACCATGAACATACTTCACATCACAATCACAAACATACTAACTACACTTATCGTGCTTAACCTCTTGAACATGCTTTCATATTTGAACCTCGTGAACTAACTGGACTCTGTAAACATGATGTACTACTGTACTCATACTGTACTACCGTGCTCATGCTGACTAGACTCTGTAAACATGCTGTACTGCTGGACTCTGTAAACATACTATACTGCTGTACTCATGCTGTACTGCTGTGCTCATGCTGACTGGACTCTGTAAACATACTGTACTGCTGTGCTCTAGACTCTGTAAACATGCTGTACTGCTGTCCTGCTGGACTCTGTAAACATACTGTACTGCTGTGCTCTAGATTCTGTAAACATGCTGTACTGCTGTGCTCATGCTGACTGGACTCTGTAAACATGCTGTACAGCTGGACTCTGTAAACATACTGTACTACTGTGCTCTAGACTCTGTAAACATGTTGTACTGCTGTACTCATGCTGTACTGCTGGACTCTGTAAACATACTGTACTGCTGTACTCATGCTGTACTGCTGTGCTCATGCTGACTAGACTCTGTAAACATGCTGTACTGCTGTACTGCTGGACTCTGTAAACATACTGTACTGCTATACTCATGCTGTACTGCTGGACTCTGTAAACATACTGTACTGCTGTACTCATGCTGTACTGCTGTGCTCATGCTGACTAGACTCTGTAAACATGCTGTACTGCTGTACTGCTGGACTCTGTAAACATACTGTACTGCTGTACTCATGCTGTACTGCTATGCTCATGATGACTAGACTCTGTAAACATGCTGTACTGACTAAAGGTTTAGTCTTAGAACATTAATCTGTTATTTTAGTTCTGGTTTTGGGCCCCTGATTGGACGTATCGACATGTTAGCTCAACCGGGAGTGGTACTTTAGTGTTGACCTCCTCATTCTTAACTGATGCTAAACATGATAACCTCCCCGTGGGTCGAGAGGCCGATACGCCAATAACTGGTTAATTACCATCTTGCTGGTGTTCCAACTGGGTAGCATACTGATTGCCTTCCACAGTCGGAACCTGTTAATCAAATTACTGGGGTGTGAATTAATTAACACACTAGGGTGCCTTGTGCACCTATCTGTTTTCGTATTCTGGTACTGTCTAACATGTGTACTGACATGCTGTGCTGCTGTGCTCATGCATGATACTGGACTCTGTAAACATGCTGTACTGGATGAGGATTAATCTTAGGATATTATCTGTTATTAAGTTCTGGTTTTGGGCCCCTGATTGGTCGTACCGACATGTTAGTGCAACCGGGAGCGGTACTTTAGTGCTGACCTCCTCAGTCTTAACTGATGCTAAACATGATAACCTCCCTGTGGGTCGAAAGGCCGATACGCCAATAACTAGTTAATTACCATCTTGCTGGTGTTCCAACTGGGTAGCATACTGATTGCCTTCCACAGTCGGAACCTGTTAATCAAATTACTGGGGTGTGAATTAATTAACACACTAGGGTGCCTTGTGCACCTATCTGTTTTCGTATTCTGGTACTGTCTAACATGTGTACTGACATGCTGTGCTGCTGTGCTCATGCATGATACTGGACTCTGTAAACATGCTGTACTGGCTGAGGATTAATCTTAGGATATTATCTGTTATTAAGTTCTGGTTTTGGGCCCCTGATTGGTCGTACCGACATGTTAGCGCAACCGGGAGCGGTACTTTAGTGCTGACCTCCTCAGTCTTAACTGATGCTAAACATGATAACCTCCCCGTGGGTCGAGAGGCCGATACGCCAATAACTGGTTAATTACCATCTTTCTGGTGTTCCAACTGGGTAGCATACTGATTGCCTTCCACAGTCGGAACCTGTTAATCAAATTACTGGAGTGTGAATTAATCAAACACTAGGGTGCCTTGTGCACCTAACTGTTTTCTTGCTCTGGTACTGTCTGGTCTGTGTACTGGGACATGCAACTCTATATGCATGACATGAACTGACCTGTGCTGTGACTGACATGCACTGACATGTGCTGTGACTGACATGCACTGACATAGACATCGTGATGCAGACAATCAATGTCTAGCATACACGTCATGCAACAAACATACATCACAATCATAAACGTATCAAGTCAATTTACATTTGACTTGAACATAATACATAGTTCATAACATGGCTTTCGTGACATTCATATCATAGTGTCTTGACACTAAAACTGCACATAGAACACATAAACATAGACCTAACATGTCAGTTTATGTTGCAAACAAATAAATGCTTGAACTTACTGTTACTTTGCTAGTATCTCCTTTCTTGCTTTCTGGATCCGCAAACGTTCCTTCGTTGTGTCTGGATCGGTTCCTATAACCGAAAGAATCATGGTTATTCTTTCCGCACTTATCTCATACATAAAACTTAATAAAACGTAAAAATTCTACGTTTCATTCCCTGATATAAACTTAGGGACCTAATATCCCATTTATAGCATTTTTGCTAAACTTTGACAAAATTACCATTTTACCCCTAACGTGATTTTTTTTTTTTTTTTTTTGTAACCTTACTTTTCCTTGATTCACAACTTAGTTCTGGCCCTTAGAATCTTACTTAAGTCGTTTTAAATCCATTAGGGCATCTTTCTATCATTCCTGGAATTTTCAGTCAAAATGTCCGTTTTGCCCTTGATGGGTCTTTAGGTCGTATCATTTTTCATTTTAAATGCTTAGACTAGATTTTCTAAGCCCAACAATCATAAAATAATTTTTCTTATGCTTTACCAAACTTTTACAGCATTAATTGCTGAAATTCTCGGTTTACTTATCCTTGGAACATCTGTCGTCCTTTTCTGAGCCTAACTCATTTATTAATCCTTAAAATCGTTCGAGGGGGCTCAGGTTTCCATCCTGACCACATTTTATCCCTCGTTTCCTAAAATACCCTTTTTGTGCCATTTTAGAAATTTCGACAGCATTTCCGCTTAATTTTTAGGTTCCCGGCGTTTAGGAAACGCCTCAAAACCATCTAACCTATTTCTATCTTGCCACGTACTATACCAGAGGCCTATATTTTTACGTAAAGCTCAACTTTTACGTAAAAATGTTCACATTTCTGCATACTTTCTTTTTCATCATTTTTATCCATTTTTCTTACAATTTCACATGCCAAATTACATAATTAACATATATCATTCCAAAATAAAAATTAAGGAACGAAGGGACAGAAGTCACTACCGAAATCGTCCCATCGGCGATCGAATGCACCGTTCGATCTCGTGTGCACAAACTTTGATTCACCGTTCTTCACATTTAAAATTTCATCTTGAAATTCCGACGCCGCGAATGTGTTCGGAACGTCGAAAATAGGCCAACGGGCCACTCTTAAATTTTTGGAGTCCGGCCGCCGTTGGTCGGCGTTGGCCGCCGTTAACCAGCGTTGACCACCATTGACCACCGTTGACCAGCCGTTGACCGGCGGCGACGGTGGCGGCGGTGGAATGTGGGTAGTCCATCTTGAAGATCTCGACGAGTGGAATCCATTGGCGGCTTCAATTTCACCATTCGACACCTCTATCGCCGGAAATCACCCTCGAAAGACCGGCGGCGGCGGCGGTGTTGGATCTCCATTTTCCGGCGATCGTTGCCCAAAATTGATTTGGGGCTTTTGATCTACGTGTTGTTCTGAGCATTTTGATACCAACCTTGCAACTCAACTCCGCTGGAATCGTCGGATTCCACGGCGGCGACGGCGACGACGACGGGCAGTGTTGGGCGGCGCAATCCGGAGGCCGTTGGACTGAAGCACCACCTGGGTTTTGTTCTACTCTTCACCACGAGTCTTTTGAGACCAGAATCACCTTGATCGGAGGTCGGACGGCGGAGAAATCGACGTTGGAAATTTCCGGCCATCGTGACCTTCGGGCGGCGCGTGCGGGCTGCTCCGGCGTCCAATCCGTCGACTTGACCCATCGTTGGACTCAGCTCGGCGAGAGCTTCCCAACGGTACCGGCGGTGTCGAAAACGGACACCGTTTCCGGCGGTTAGCTACTGTTCATTTATGCGGGTGTGTGGGGGGGGGAAGCAGAGGAGAAAAAAGTTTATGGGCCTTTCTTCAATTTCTGATTTCTCACCCCTTATATACTTTTTCGCCCAAAATTTCAACATAGGCTATCCTGACTAATTTGGGCATCCTGAATCCAAATATATCAGTTTTATTTTCATCTGAGGTCATTTCAACTAGTTTCTGATACTGTAAATTCCCGGTCAAAAATTACCCTTGTGCTCAATTATCAAATTTGAGCATGCTGATAGGCTATCCTGACTAATTTGGACATGCTGAATCCAAATTTATCAGTTTTAACTTCGTTCAAGGTCGTCTAGACCAGTTTTCTGATACTGCCTGTTTCTCGGTCAAAATTTACATTTTGTGCTCAATTGACTAAATTGAACATACTGATTCTACATATATCTGTTTTATATCAAGAAAAGACCACCTTGACCAATTTCTTGATACTGTGTTACCCACACATACATAAAATCACTATAATATACATTTTAAACATGAAATACATTATGTATATTTCCTGTACTGATTTTTTTCGAGAATGATAAGATTCTCCGGTTATCACATTTTGTCCCTGGCATGATTCATCTTCTTAAATCTACTTTTCTTTGACATGAAACTTAATTTTGGCTTTTAAAATTTTAATTAAGCTCTTCTAAGGCCTTAACGGTCCTTTTCTAACATTTTTGAAATTTTTAGTAAAATTGACCGTTTTGCCCCTAATGGGTCTTTGGGCCGTAACATTTTCACTTTAATGTTTTGATGGTATTTCTTAAGTCCAAAAATCATAAAACAAATTTTTTGAGGCCTTATTAGGTTTTCGTAGTATTAATCACTACAACTTTACTATTTATTTTTCACCCGACCCTAGGGTGGTACTATAACCGAAATAATTAACGGTTATTTCCAATATTTTTTTCATACTTAAAGTGGTACCATAACTGAAATAATTAACGGTTATTTCCAATATTTATTTCATACTTAAAACTTAGTAAAACACAAAAATTCTACGTTTAGTTCCTAATAATGAACTTTGGGGTCAAATGTTCTATTTTTAGCTTTTCTGCCAGCTTTTAAAAAAATGACTATTTCATCCACAACTTTTGACACAATGACCATTTTGTCCCTAGCAGGATTTTTCTTCGTTTCTTTGACTTAAATCTTGATTTTGGCCTTTAAAATCTTAATTACGGCCTTAGGTTGCTATTCAAGCCTTAATGGCCCATTTTTTCTAATTTTTGACAAAATGACCATTTTGTCCCCAACTTTTGACCAAATGACCATTTCGTCCCCAACTCTTGACAAAATGACAATTTTGTCCCTGGCATGATTCCTCTTCTTAAATCTACTTTTCTTTGACATAAAATTTAATTTTGGCCTTTAAAATTTTAATTAAGCTACTCTAAGGCCCTAACGGTCCTTTTCTAACATTTATGAAATTTTTAGTCAAAATGACCGTTTTGCCCCAAATGGGGCTTTGGGCCGTAACATTTTCACTTTAATGTTTTGATGGTATTTTTTAACCCTAAAAATCATAAAACAAATTTTTCGAGGCCTTATTACGTTTTCGTAGTATTAATCACTGCAACTTCACTATTTATTTTTCACCCGACCTTTGGGTGGTACTATAACCGAAATAATTAACAGTTATTTCCAATATTTATTTCATACTTAAAGTGGTACTATAACCAAAATAATTAACGGTTATTTCTAATATTTATTTCATACTTAAAGCTTAGTAAAACGTAAAAATTCTAGGCTTATTTCCTAATAATGAACTTTGGGGTCTAATGTTCTATTTTTAGCTTTTCTGCCTGCTTTCGAAAAAATGACTATTTCATCCCCAACTTTTGACACAATGACCATTTTGTCCCTAGCAGGATATTTCTTCGTTTCTTTGACTTAAATCTTGATTTTGGCTTTTAAAATCTTAATTAAGGCCTTAGGTTGCTATTCAAGCCTTAATGGCCCTTTTTTTTTAACTTTTGACAAAATGACCATTTCGTCCCCAACTTTGACAAAATGACAATTTTGTCCCTGGCATGATTCTTCTTCTTAAATCTACTTTTCTTTAACATAAAACTTAATTTTGGCTTTTAAAATTTTAATTAAGCTACTCTAAGGCCCTAACGGTCCTTTTTTAACATTTATGAAATTTTTAGTAAAATTGACCGTTTTGCCACTAATGGGTCTTTGGGCCGTAACATTTTCACTTTAATGTTTTGATGGTATTTCTTAAGTCCAAAAATCATAAAACAAATTTTTTGAGGCCTTATTAGGTTTTCGTAGTATTAATCACTACAACTTTACTATTTATTTTTCACCCGACCCTAGGGTGGTACTATAACCGAAATAATTAACGGTTATTTCCAATATTTTTTACATACTTAAAGTGGTACCATAACTGAAATAATTAACGGTTATTTCAAATATTTATTTCATACTTAAAACTTAGTAAAACATAAAAATTCTATGTTTAGTTCCTAATAATGAACTTTGGGATAAAATGTTCTATTTTTAGCTTTTCCGCCAACTTTTGAAAAAATGACTATTTGATCCACAATTTTTGACACAATGACCATTTTGTCCCTAGCAGGATTTTTCTTCGTTTCTTTGACTTAAATCTTGATTTTGGCCTTTAAAATCTTAATTAAGGCCTTAAGTTGCTATTCTAAGCCTTAATGGCCCTTTTTCTAACTTTTGACAAAATGACCATTTCGTCCCCAACTTTTGACAAAATGACAATTTTATCCTTACCATGATTCCTCTTCTTAAATCTACTTTTCTTTGACTTAAAACTTAATTTTGACCTTTAAAATTTTAATTAAGCTATTCTAAGACCTTAACAGTCCTTTTCTAACATTTATAAAATTTTTAGTCAAAATGACCGTTTTGCCCCTAATGGGTCTTTGGGCTGTAACATTTTCACTTTATGTTTTGATGGTATTTTTTAAACCCAAAAATCATAAAACAAATTTTTCGAGGCCTTATTAGGTTTTTGTAGTATTAATCATTGCAACTTCACTATTTATTTTTCACCCGACTCTTGGGTGGTACTATAACCGAAATGATTAACAGTTATTTTCAATATTTATTTCATACTTAAAGTGGTACTATAACTAAAATAATTAACGGTTATTTCTAATATTTATTTCATACTTAAAACTTAGTAAAACGTAAAAATTCTAGGTTTAGTTCCTAATAATGAACTTTGGGGTCTAATGTTCTATTTTTAGCTTTTCTGCCAGCTTTTGAAAAAATGACTATTTCATCCCCAACTTTTGACACAATGACCATTTGTGATAACCGAGAAATCTACATTCTCGGGAATATTTCGTACAAATATGTAAATAAATGTACATTACAGTGATACAGATTACAGAATAAATAGCAGAGGAAAATTTTGATTAATCAAGTTTTTAATCAAAATTCGAAAATAAATTAATGAATATAGTTTAAAAGCTAAGCATTAATTCAATTATGATGTTTTAAAATTTGATAGAAAAGTATGCGGAAAATACATACTAAGAGATCAATGGTACACAAGTGAGCCACATGGATCAATGGCCAAAAGAACTTGCCAAACAAGCCCTTACACATTTAAAAAAAAAAAAAAGAAAGTAAGGGAGAGAGTGTGAGGCGCGTGAGCATGAGAGAGAAAGGGGATTTATTTCCCTTAGCTGCAGATGTAGCCGGTGGAAAGAGAAAAGAAAGAAAGAAGAAAAGAAAGAAAAGAAAAGAAAGAGAGAAAGGAAAACCGAGAAAAGAGGAAGAAGAAAAAGAGAAATCCATTCAAGTTCGGATTTCTAGTTCAAGCAAGAGATCGATCAAGATTCAGTCAAAGACCAGCAGTAAGAAAATCTCAAGTTCAAGCAAGGTAAACCCTCGTTTTTCTCTTGTTTTTTTTCGGATGAAAAATCTAGGGTTTGAGTGAGAAAAAGAGAATGTGAGTGAATCACATTTAGGTTTTCGGTTAAAATCGAAATGTGATTCGAGTCTAGACGTTTTCAAACACGAATCCATGCACAAATGGTTTAGAAAACCGAGTTTAGTGAAATTTCTTCACTAAAACGTAGATTTTTCAAAAGTTAAGTCAAGAGATGTTCATAAGCAAAATGTGGAATTTTTGCTTATGAAATCATGGATTTGTGATAGTAGAAGTGCAGTAGATACCTTGAAATGATCTTATGAAGATCGATTTCAACTGTAAGAAGCAGAACAAAGGCCATAAAAGCCTTAGAAAATCAGAGCAGAGCAGTTCGGACCCAGAATCTTGATTCTGGTATGAACACGGGCGTGTACATGGGCGTGTACAAGGGCGTGTTCAGAACACGGCCCCGAACATGCCCATACGCACGACCGTGTTGCAAGAAAAATCAGACCCGAGAGATACACGGTCAAGAACACGATCGTGTATCGGGCCGTGTCAAGGGGCACACGGTCAAAGAGAGGCGTGTAAGTAACCGTGTAAGAGTACAGAGGAGTACACGGCCAGCAACACGGCCGTGTACCCACCCGTGTAAGCATACACGGGCATGTTCCACGAATTACACGGCCAGGCTTAAAAATCTAGAGGGGTACACGGGCATGGACACGGCCGTGTAGGAGGGCGTGTTCGTAGCCAGAGAGTAAAAAAAAAAAAAAAAAGAGTCTGGAAAGGAAATTTACATGTTTTGCCATATTTTCAATATAAGATAAATGTGTTAAATAATCAGTGATTTTTCCATTTATAGGAGTCCAAGCCAGAGACCCCAAATCAGCAGTCCCAGAGCAGCAGCAGCTTACGCTAGAGGACTTTCTGTAAGTTCAAGTATTGTCCTGACTGCAACGTGGACAAGCTTACTTTATTACGATGTTATGTATGTTGTATGACGTCTTGTTAGACATTGATTGTCTGCATCACGATGTTATGTCAGTTTATGTCAGTCACAGCACAGGTCAGTTCATACCAGTTCATGTCATGCATATAGAGTTGCATGTCCCAGTACACAGACCAGACAGTACCAGAACAAGAAAACAGTTAGATGCACAAGACGCCCTAGTGTGTTGATAATTAACACCAGCAAGATGGTAATTAACCAGTTATTGGCGTATCGGCCTCTCGACCCACAGGGAGGTTATCATGTTTAGCATCAATTAAGACTGAGGAGGTCAGCACTAAAGTACCGCTCTTGGTTGCGCTAACATGTCGGTACGACCAATCAGGAGCCCAAAACCAGAACTAAATAACAGATAATGTCCTAAGACTAAACCTTTAGCAGTATAGCATGAGCACAGCAGTACATCATGAGCACAGTAGTACAGCATGAGTACAGCAGTACAGCATAAGCACAGCAGTACAGCATGAGCACAGCAGTACAGCATGGGCACAGTAGTACAGCATGAGCACATCAGTATAGCATGCTAGTTTCATGTTTTTATGTTTGAACTTACTGAGCTTATAGCTCATTAGTTTATTCACATGTTGCAGGTAAGAGACCTGTTCACCAGTAGTATTGGTAGACGACGAACAGGGTAGATGCATGCCGAAGAGGATTGGGCGAGGGATATTGGTCACCATTTGATCTTCCGCTGCATATATAGATTTTGAATGTAATTTCAAAGAGACAACTTTTCAAGCCTGGAGTATGTGATAGGGGAATCATGGTCAGTTGTTAACATGATTTCTTTATCACATTCTCAAACAGTTTATGAATTTAAAGAAAAAAAATTTTATTCCGTAAAATTAGCAGTAGTTACAGTTCAGCATGATTGCCAGCGACCCTAGAGGCCTGCAGACTATTGCGGTTGACTACAGAGTTGGCCGTAGTAGCACTGTAGAGCCTCTACAGCAGGGCGGGCCGCCACAGGTGGTATCAGAGCAAGAGTTTTTACGACGAGTCTAGTTTAGGATACCAACCGTAGCCACAGTTGGTATCAGAGCCCAAGATTTTAAAATGGATCTAGTTTAGAATACTTACTGTAGCACAGTGGGTATTATCAGAAAAGTTGGTTGACCATATCCCGTCTGACTCCGTGCATGTCCTGTTCACCGATCTAAGTAAGTTAAAGTTATGTTAACATAAGCAGCTAGTTATGCATGAAAGTAAAGGTCTGTAGAGACCTATACTTTGTAGTAAGTACATGGTAATATGTAAATGCAAGAAATCATGTAGATCCTTTTTATACAGGATCTAATATAAGCTCATCGTGTGATTATAGGAGATACAGTAGCACGATGGAAAATCAGGGCTAAGACCAAGGCCAAAGAAGGAGAAGGGGACGCCCATCTCTAACTCAACGATTAGAAGAGATGCAAGCTCTTCTAGAAAACCAGATGAAAGAAAACGCAGAGTTAAGACAGAGGCTGGAACAGTTAGAACAGGGGCAGGGATCAGTAGGGACTCCTGCACAACCAGCAGCAGAGGCAGAACAGGTAGTGCCACCAGCGGCACCAGATGACCGCCATTTTCATGACACCTACTTACCATGTAATAAGTCATTAAGGAATAAAATGGACATAATTTAATGTCTTTTAGTACAATTTAAGTAACATGGTCAGGTACACAGCCGTGTGAGTGACCGTGTGCCATTCGGACTGTGTATCTACTAATAACCGTGTGAGTGTACATAGTCGTGTAGTGTAACACGGTCAAGTACACGATCGTGTAAGAGGCTGTGTACCGCTCAGATAGATGAATGTATTTCAAAGACATGGTCGTATTGAGTAGTCTCAACTAGTACATGTCTGTGCCTGCAATGTACACGCCCGTGTTGCGTTGCACACGCACGCGTAAGAGTCCGTGTAGAATGCTGTGTAATGAGCCGAGAGCCACTGTAATGACTCTCATGAATTATGAAAATTAATTACTATGTAATGATGTAATTAAGTTAATAAACACAGTGTGCTTTTCAGTTGAATGAATTAAATAGGAATAGTAACGTTTAATTACTATTCATGCAGTGAAAGGGGCAACCGACAGTGAAATCGGTCCACCCTATTATGTGAGTATGCGTTGAGACACGCAATATCAAGAAACCAGTCTAGACGACCATTTCATGATACAGAACTGATGAGCTAGTCATCAGTACGCTCAGACTGGTCATCTGAGCGCAGCAGTGATAATTGCCCTAATAGATGTACAGTATCGAGAAAAGCGGTCTAAATGACCTCTTCTCGCCCATAGACTGACAAAATCAAAGTCAGAACGCTCAGATTAGTCAGTCAGATAGTGAAAAGTGAACAGTGAATAGTGATTAGTGAAAAGTGAGAAACGCAGTGTCAGGTTAGTGGCCAAGACGGCCTTAATCTGGCATAAAACTGATATATTAATGGTCAGCAGGCTCAATCTGGTCAATTGAGCACAAAATGTAGATTTTTTTTAAAAGATACGCAGTATCGGGATGAGGGTCAAGACGACCTTTTCTCGCCCCGAAACTGATATATTTAGATTTAGGACGCCCAAATTAGTCAATCGGGTACCTGACACGTTTTTCGAGACGGGGTCATGCAGATCCCGAAAACTGGTCCAGAAGACCTCAGGTGGATGTAAAACTGATAAATTTAAAATCAGCACGTCCAAATTAGTCAGGAGAGACTGTGTTTGAAATTTCGTGCAAAAACGTCTCGTTATGCGTGCACAGTGTCAACACAGTGTAGGCCTAACCACAGTATCAAGAAATTGGTCAAGATGACCTTTTCTTGATATAAAACTGATATATTTGGATTCAGAATGCTCAAATTAGTCATTTGAGCACAAAAAGTAATTTTTGACCAGGAACCATACAGTATCGGGAAACTGGTCGAGACGACCTCGGATGAAGATAAAACTGATATATTTGGGTTCAGCACGCCCAAATTAGTCAGTATAGCCTATCTTAAAATTTTTCAAAAAATTAGTATAAAAGGACGAAATTTTTGGAACTATTGAAAAATAGCCCCCATAATTTTTCCAAATCCCATTTCCTCCCCCAACAACACACGAGGATGAACAGTGACCGACCATCGAATCCGGCCTCCATTTTCGACACCGCCGGCACCATTGGAAAGCTCTCGACGAGCTGATTCCAACGGTGGGCCGAGTTGACCGAACCGACGCCGGAGCACGCCGCACGCGCCGCGCAAAGCCGCCGGTGGCCGAATTTTTCAAACCGCCGTATCTTCGCCGTCTGACCTCCAAATGACACGATTCCGGTCCCAATGGATTCGTGGTGAAGAGTAGAACAAAACCCAGGCTTCATTTCACGTCAACAGTCGCCGGATCGCGCCGCCCAAGGTTCACCGTCGCCGTCGTCGAATCTCACTATTCCGGCGGAGTTGAGTTGCAAGGTCAGTATCAAAATGCTCAGAACAACACGTAGATCAAAAGCCCCAAATCAATTTTGGGCAACAACGCCGGAAAATGAAGATCCAACACCGCCGCTGTCGCCGACTTTTCGAGGGCCGATTTCCGGTGATAGGAGCCTCGATTGGTGAAATTGACACCACCAATGGGTTCCTCTCGTCGAGCTCTTCAAGATGGTGGTCGCCACTCCCATCGCCGCCATGGTCAACGCCGGTCAACGGCGACCTGGAGACCGAAAATTGAAGAATGGCCCGTTGGCCTATTTTCGACGTTCCGGACACATCCGCAGCATCAGATTTGCAAACCGGAGTTTCAAAAGTGAAGGACGATGATTCAAAGATTGTGCGATCGAGATCGAACGGTTTACTCGACCGCCGACGGGAACGATTTTGGTAGTGGTTTTGATCCCTTGATTCCTCAATTTATTATTAGAAATAATTATGTATGAATTATGGTTTACTGACTTGAGGAAATTGTAAGAAAAAGGGATGAAATGTCGAAAAAGAGAATGTGAAAAAATGTGAATATTTTTACGTAAAAAGCGGAGCTTTTACGTAAAAATTAGGCCTCTGGTTTAGTACGTGGCAGGTTAGAATAGGTTAGATGGTTTTGAGGCGTTTCCTAAACGCCGGAAACACAAAAATTAAGCGGAAATGCTGCCGAAATTTCGAAAACGGCACAAAGGGGTATTTTAGGAAACGAGGGCTGAAAATGTGATCGGGATGGAAACCCGAGCCCCCTCGATGACCTAGGTCCAGGAAAGAAGGACGGACGTTTACGGGATTAGTGAACCGCCCAATTTGAAATCTCGAAATGTAAGAAAACGACCCCTAGATCAGAATAGTGCCACCCGAGGGACGGGTATGATCTAAGTATAAAATTTGGGGCGATTACATCGGTAACGGTAACCTGACAGGCTAAATGGTCATACGAGAGGTATTCAGTCAGTTGACTGGTCGGTTAGCTAGTCAAGGACCAAGTCTGAATGGGATAGTGAGAGACAGTGATTAATTTGTCAAGTAGACAAATTAATTAAGCACGATTAAAAAATTAGATATCAAATTTCCCAAAGTAGAGCAGTTGGGTACCGATAGGCATCGGTACCACACAACGATAAGTTTATTAGTTCCTAACGATAGAGTGACCTAAGAGCGATGTTAATTAATTTATTGGGTAAATAAATTAATTAATAATGATTAGAAAATCAAATTCTTAAGAAGGGCAATTAGTACCGATAAGGATCGGTATCACTAACGGTAGAATTTTTATTAGTCACTAATGACCACGGTGACCTAAGAGTGAATGTTAATGAAATGCATTATGATTACAGGGAGGTACCTGTATTGTGACGAAGGCGAGAGTATAAACTGTCTGATGATAGGTAAGTACAACTCCACCTACAGTATGGATAAAATGAATTTAAAATGATGCTTTTCTAGTACTTTAAGTATGTATCTTGCACATGATGCTGCACAGCATACATAAGAGCATATAGTTTCACAATCGAGTAGATTAATGAAAGAACAAGATAGAAGCCATAGATCCCTACTGCGTAGGATTGGGGACAGCTTAGAGAAGCGTATGGTTAGAACAGTTAAACAAGATGGAAATAAATAGGTGTGACGTACCGGCTCCTTCAGTCGAAGGGGTTTCCAGTTAAAGAAAGTTAAGGCCAAAAGTTGAGCATCAGTTGATGGCTCTTCGGCATTAGTTGACCTCGGGCGTTACCGTTGGTCTGCCCGCACACGGTACTGACACATGGGCCCTAAATAGACAAGAAAAGAAAAGAGAAGTTTGAAGCATAAATGAACATAACCGGACCATGCATTAGTTATAGTTCGCTATGCTTTCTTTTTCAGTAGAGTGCATACAGTACACGATGCTTCTGTCATGCATAAAGTATGTGAAGTTTTATATTCAGTGTTATGACATGTTATGTGATGACATGATATGTGAGCTGATATGTGATATGCTTATATGGTATGTGATTTATTAAGTGATATATGTCATGCTTATGATTTTAAGTATGTACTATGTTCTAAACATGTTTTGCGGTTAACATGTTGTACTTACTGGGCGTAAAGCTCACGGAGTGTGTTCATGCTGTAGGTAAGCTTCCTATAGCGCAAACACCAAGGGGCGATGATGGCGGCGGAGGTGGATGTGAGGATGAGGTTATGGATACACCGCGAGTATTCTTCCGCACAGTATGAGTAAATAATATTTTGAATGGTGACAGTTAAATAGTATTTTGAATAGTAAAGGTTAAACGGTATTTTAGAACAGTAAACAGTATATGTATGAGTAGTATATTTAAATAGTATCTGGTGAATAGTAATCAGATAAACAAGTATATAATTGTGTATGTATAATTTAAATCCTTATGTTTTTTAAATTCCGCATTTTAATAGTATACATACGTGAATAGTAAATACGTATGCGTATATATAAAAAAAAAATCCCTCTAAATTTATGGTATTAAATTCAGCAAGTTTAAGTATCGGTTTTAAAGAGAAAGTATAAGTAAAAGCTAAAGAAGCAAGTTAAGTAATAGAGTTTTTAGTGACGGTCCGGGCCGTTGAGGGCACGGGGCGTCACAGTTGGTATCAGAGCGGTTTGCTGCCATCCTACCTCACATCGCCGCATGCCTGCCTCATCTGTCCAAGTAAGTTAGTTTTATTTTTTAGTCAGTAAATGTTTATCTATTGAAGATAACATTTTATAGTAATGAAACGACGAAATCTATGATGGCGAGGATAAGATGAAAAGATGCTGAGATCATTATACGAAAAATCACGACCGTGCAGTGCTAGAGAACTGCTCAGAGAAAGAACATGGATTGCTGCCCGAGTTGTACCGATCTTCAGGGCTAGTTGTCCACTAAGTTTCGAGTGGCAAATAGTACTCCTGCACTCCATGAGAATGTCAGGACTGGTTTCATGTTATCAAATTGATTCCCTGATTGTACGCCATTGACCAGGATAACTGAGTCCTGTTGGCTGTTGATATCTCTCAGGAAGATACTCTCGTGTGTATCGGGATCCTTATGACCAGGATGAGCTCTTAACTGTGTTGAGTTTCGCCATACCACGATCGAGCCAATCTCTGAGAGCAGTCTAGCATCAGCCTCAGTTTTTCTTTATGGGCAAGCGGGGAGTGAAACCGCCTAAGTTCCCTAGAGTTATGGATATACGAGAATTTGTTCATCGGACTGAAAGACTGCAGCTGATGTCCGGTGATACAGTTCTAACGTATGTTGTTCGCTACAAGGAACCGAAATGGACTTCTACAATACATGCCGAAACAAAAGTGGATCAAGACAGGAGAAGACCCAAAGAGAGAAAGAGACCTTGCCAAACAGAATTAGAAGAGCAATCAAGCAGGACTAGCAAGCCTTATCAAGGAGATAGTGAATGCCGAGAGAAAAGTGCTCAACCCCAGGAACCCTGCACAAGCCCAAGGCATTATAGCAGCCGCCATTGTGGAGGGTGACCCAATAGAACCAGCACCCCAACTGGCCAATGAAGAGTTCATGGTTGAGCACCAGCCAGAAGTACACGAGGGCAATAGGGAGCCGATGGAGAACCCGAACCAGCCCGTATGTCTCCCGAACACCCCATGAAGGAGGAAGATAACGAGACTCTTTCCAACGCCCATCCCGACGATGAGGGAGAGGAGAACTCAGAGGAGTACTCACTTAGCGATAGTGATGATGAGGAGATGCCTGATACTGAATCAGGATTGTCCTTCCAATAGTAGTAACCCTTCTGCGGGAATGTTAGTTTTGAAAATATATAGAGGGAAGCAGTAGCTCTCCCCCGTCAGTTGTAGCATAATGTACTTGTTGGGATCGTATAGGGGAAGTGTGTGTCACTCTCGCTGAACTAGAATCTTGAATATATGTATATATATTATGTGAAATATATTATGAGATAAGCAGTAAAGCTTTGCCCTAGGGGCCAGATATAAATTTTTTCCACAGTGTGAGTATGATATGACATGAAGTGCAGGACGAATCCTAGCACTCAGACGATGTCCTAATACAATGCGGTAATTGTATTGAACATCACAGTATGAGAGAAAGAAAGGTGGATATAGTGTGTATATTTATATCCATAATGTTTAAGTAAGATTGTTAAGTAAGAAAGAAAACGATATGTGATACGAGTCCCAAGTACAGAATTTAAGGGACATATTTTCCTTTCCCGCTGTACGATAGGGTTACATAGGAAAACATGACAAGAACGAGAGCTTAGTTAAACCCAGCATCTCGAGAGGATGAGTTGATAGCACAGATCGCAGCCATGCGAGAAATGATGGAGAACCAGCAACGGGAGCTAAACCAGCTTAGAGAACAGCTGGGCCAGCAACCCCAGGCACCACAGTCAGTAGAGATGCCAGCACAGGAGGCTCTAGCAGCCCAGAAACTCTGAGGGAGCAAGCAGCTCCTCCAGCCCAGGAGGCACTAGCACCCATAGTAATGGCTACTCTCATAGCAGCAATTGTTTTTTTTTTTTTTTTTGCCAATCCCTAGGGAAGGCGACTTGTATGAGAGATTCCGACACATGAAAGCGTTAGAATTCTTAGGAATCACCAACCCTATAGAGGCCGATGATTGGCTAACGGATATCCAAGTAATCTTGGATTTTATAAGGTTAATAGATAGAGAGAGAAAGTGATGTATGCACCCTTCACCCTACACAATGAGGTGCGTTAGTGGTGGAAGATAGTAACTATTAGGAGGAACATTAGAGAGATGAGCTGGAGCGATTTCATTGAGGAATTCAAGGAGATGTACTTTAACGAGGAAGCACTAGTAGCGCAGTAAGACGAGTTCGACAACCTGCACCAAGGTAGTGTGACTGTTATGGAGGCAGTCAAGAAGTTTAAGCAGTTGGCTCAACTTTGTCCAGATTTGGTACCGACCAAAAGGAGAAAGTCAGACGAATGCTGAAGATGTTCAGAACGGAAATCACAGTTTAGGTCTGTAGTGGAAGCCACGAACCAGCGACACTAGCAGAATGTGTCAGCAAGACTATCTGAGCTGAGTACTGGTTGGCTCAGGATAAGGAAGGAATGACAGCCAATACCCGACATGCAGGAGATACGAAAAGAGGCACCCAGGAGAATGCAAATAGAGAGCAAGTGGTTGTTTCATCTGTGGCAAGGGAGGCCACTATGCCAAAAAAAAAAAAAAAAGAGCCTTAGGACACAACGTTGTCATAAACTGTTGAAGGCGGAAAATCATTTTCGAACCAATCGGATGTGAAAAGTTCATCTACAAGGGTTTGTCGCCAGAGCAACCAAAGACGATGATATCAGCAGTGAAGGCTCGCGAGATGCTATCCAGTAGATACACGGACTTCCTAGTATACGTAGCAGATAAGACTCAAGGAATAGGGATAGGACCCGAGAACGTGTCGATAGTCAGGGAATTCGTAGAGATATTTCCAGAAGGTCTTCTAGAACTCTCGTCAGAGTGCGAGATCTCGTTCGAGACTGAACGTTTACCAGAATCAGCCCCCATCTCCAAGCCCAGCTGAAGGACTAAATAGGCAAGGGATTTACTCGACAGAGTTGTTCACCCTAGGGAGCACCTGTACTATTTGTGAAGAAGAAAGATGGATCACTAAGAATGTGCATCGACTACAGAGAGTTGAACAGGATTACGATTAAGAACTAGCATCCGTTGCCACGGGTTGATGATCTATTTGATCAGCTCCGAGACGTTACAATGTCCTCGAAGATTGATCTACGTTCAGGGTACCATCAACTACGAATCAGAAATGAAGATGTACCCAAGACAGCCTTTCAAACGCAGTACAGACATTATGAGTTTCTGTTCGTGTCGCTCAGATTGACGAATGCACCAGCAGCTTTCATGAACCGGATTAACTGCATGTTCAAGGACTATTTGGATAAGTTTGTCATTGTGTTCATCGATGACATACTTATACACTCTAAGACGAAGGAAGATCACTTAAGGATCATTTTGCGCATGTAATAGGACCATCAGTTATACGCCAAGTTCTCCAAGTACGAGTTTTGACTGGAGAAGGCCCATTTTCTAGGCCACGTAGACCCCAAGGAAGGAGTATCTGTGGACCTGACGAAAATTGATGCAGTTAGCACGTGGCCAGCTCAGAGGAACGAAACGGGAATTCATAGTTTCTTTAAACTAACAGGATGTTACCTACACTTAGTCGAAGGCTACTCAAAGTTAGCTGCTTCGCTCACAGCGCTCACCAAGAAGGGAAAGAGGTATAAGTGAATCGACAAGTGTGAGGAAAGCTTTCAAGAGCTGAAATGAAGACTCATAAGCACTCCAATGCTGACCATTTCAAATGTTGGTCAGGGAAGCTTTGTGATTTAAGCGCTGCATCTAAAACCAAGTTGGAAACTGTGTTGATGCAGAGTGGTAGAGTAGTCGCGTATGCTTCACGACAACTCAAAAACCTTGAGAAGAGCTACCCAACGCGTGATCTGGAGCTAGTAGCGATAGTTTTTACGATAAAAGCATGGAGGTACTACCTGTACGGAGTCACGTGCGAGATTTACATCGACCACTAGAGTCTCAAATGTATCTTCACGCAGAAAGAGCTCAACATGAGGCAGCGTAGATGGCTAGAGTTGGTAAGGATTACGACCGTGAGATCCTATACCATCCGGAGAAAGCCAATAAAGTGGTCAATGCGTAGAGTCAGAAGCATATTACTATGCCTATGGCTATTAGTGCCTTGTCAAGAGCGCTACAAAGGAGTTATGCGACAACGAGATCAAGATTTTGATAGGGAGATTGTCTGACATGACCCTCCAATCGACGCTCCAAGAAGAGATCAAGATCGGTCAAGATTTTGATTTGTCCCTGCTCAAGTCCAAAAGGGAAGCTATAGAGGACAAGGGTTCAGAGTTTAAGATCCTTAAGGACGACATACTCTACTACAGAGATAGAGTGTGTGTTCTAAAAGATGAAGAACTCAAGAAGCAAATCCTTTTGGAACCTTACGAGACGTCATATTCCGTACATCCGGTAGCGAATAAGATGTACAAGTACCTAAAGGAAAGCTTTTGGTGGCTTGGAATGAAGAATGACATTGTCGAGTTCGTCACCAGATGCCTTACGTGCTAGAAGGTTAAGGTAGATCACCAGCGCTCAGCAGGATAATCGTAGGAAATTAAGTTACCCGAGTAGAAATAGGACCAGATTACGATGAATTTCGTAGTCGGACTGCCGAAGACGTCAAACGATAATGACGCAATCTGGGTGATTGTAGACAGACTGATGAAATTAGTTAATTTTTTTTTTAGCAATGAAAGTTAGCTACTTGGTGGAATGACTAGCAGAATCCATGCGGCACAGTTCGTGAAACGGCATGGAGTACCAGAGTCGATCGTCTCAGATCGTAGTGGATGTTTTACCTCTAGATTTTGGCAAAGCATTTAAGCCGCATTACCGTCCAAGTGAGAGTTCAACATAGCATTTCATCCTCAGACCGATAGTTAGTCTGAGAGGACCATACAGATGTTAGAGGACATGTTGAGACCTGCGTCCTAGACTTCAAAGGAAATTGGGAACAGAAGCTACTATTAAGCGAGTTCTCGTACAACAACAACTACCATTCCTCGATAGGATTGGCACTGTACGAGACACTTTGTGGAAGGAAATGCAGATCTTTGGCTCATTAGTATGAGTCTGGAGAGAAACGACTAGTTAGCTCGGACATCATCAAGAATACCATGGCAGACGTGAAGCTGATACGAGAAACGTTAGATACAGCGCACAGTCGACAGAAAAATTTTGACGATAAGCGCTATAGACCCCTTGAGTTTCAAGTAAGAGACTTGGTCTTTATCAAGGCGGCACCCATGAAAGGGGTGGTGCATTTCGAAAAGAAAGAAAAGCTCAGTCCTAGGTACATAGGACCCTCGAGATAATAGAGAAAGCCGGAAAGGTGGCTTATAGACTAGCACTTCCTCCCGAGTTTGTTACAGTGCACAACGTCTTTCACGTCTTGATGCTGAAAAAGTACGCGCCAGACAGCTCCCATGTTCTTAGCCAAGAATCCGTTGTAGTATACGCTGCTCCGACGTACGAGGAGAGACCTGTGCGGATCCTAGTTAGAAAGGAGAGAGTACTTAGGAATAAAGTATACCGCTAGTAAAAGTGTTGTGACAGAATCATAGTGTTGAGGAAGCCACATGAGAATGGGAAGAAGACATGAGAAGAGACTTCCTGGAATTATTCTAATTTTCGAGGACGAAAATTTTGTAAGGGGGGTAGGTTGTAATGACCGCCATTTTCATGACACCTACTTACCATGTAATAAGTCATTAAGGAATAAAATGGACATAATTTAATGTCTTTTAGTACAATTTAAGTAACATGGTCAGGTACACAGCCGTGTGAGTGACCGTGTGCCATTCGGACTGTGTATCTATTAATAACCGTGTGAGTGTACATAGTCGTGTAGTGTAACACGGTCAAGTACACGATCGTGTAAGAGGCTGTGTACCGCTCAGATAGATGAACGTATTTCAAAGACATGGTCGTGTTGAGTAGTCTCAACTAGTACATGTCTGTGCCTACAATGTACACGCCCGTGTTGCGTTGCACACGCACGCGTAAGAGTCCGTGTAGAACACTGTGTAATGAGCGAGAGCCACTGTAATGACTCTCATGAATTATGAAAATTAATTACTATGTAATGATGTAATTAAGTTAATAAACACAGTGTGCTTTTCAGTTGAATGAATTAAATGGGAATAGTAACGTTTAATTACTATTCATGCAGTGAAAGGGGCAACCGACAGTGAAATCGGTCCACCCTATTATGTGAGTATGCGTTGAGACACGCAATATCAAGAAACCGGTCTAGACGACCATTTCATGATACAGAACTGATGAGCTAGTCATCAACGCTCAGACTGGTCATCTGAGCGCAGTAGTGATAATTGCCCTAATAGATGTACAGTATCGAGAAAAGCGGTCTAGATGACCTCTTCTCGCCCATAGACTGACAAAATCAAAGTCAGAACGCTCAGATTAGTCAGTCAGATAGTGAAAAGTGAATAGTGATTAGTGAATAGTGAGAAACGCAGTGTCAGGTTAGTGGCCAAGACGGCCTTAATCTGGCATAAAACTGATATATTAATAGTCAGCAGGCTCAATCTGGTCAATTGAGCACAAAATGTAGATTTTGTTTAAAAGATACGCAGTATCGGGATGAGGGTCAAGACGACCTTTTCTCGCCCCGAAACTAATATATTTAGATTTAGGACGCCCAAATTAGTCAATAGGGTACCTGACACGTTTTTCGAGACGGGGTCATGCAGATCCCGAAAACTGGTCCAGAAGACCTCAGGTGGATGTAAAACTGATAAATTTAAAATCAGCACGTCCAAATTAGTCAGGAGAGACTGTGTTTGAAATTTCGTGCAAAAACGTCTCGTTATGCGTGCACAGTGTCAACACAGTGTAGGCCTAACCACAGTATCAAGAAATTGGTCAAGATGACCTTTTCTTGATATAAAACTGATATATTTGGATTCAGAATGCTCAAATTAGTCATTTGAGCACAAAAAGTAATTTTTGATCGGGAACCATACAGTATCGGGAAACTGGTCGAGACGACCTCGGATGAAGATAAAACTGATATATTTGGGTTCAGCACGCCCAAATTAGTCAGTATAGCCTATCTTAAAATTTTTCAAAAAATTAGTATAAAAGGACGAAATTTTTGGGACTATTGAAAAATAGCTCCCATAATTTTTCCAAATCCCATTTCCTCCCCCAACAACACACGAGGATGAACAGTGACCGACCATCGAATTCGACCTCTGTTTTCGACACCGCCGGCACCATTGGAAAGCTCTCGACGAGCTGATTCCAACGGTGGGCCGAGTTGACCGAACCGACACCGGAGCACGCCGCACGCGCCGCCCAAAGCCGCCGGTGGCCGAATTTTTCAAACCGCCTTATCTTCGCCGTCCGACCTCCAAATGCCACGATTCCGGTCCCAATGGATTCGTGGTGAAGAGTAGAACAAAACCCAGGCTTCATTTCACGTCAACAGTCACCGGATCGCGCCGTCCAAGGTTCACCGTCGCTGTCGCCATCACCACCGTCGAATCTCGCAATTCCGGCGGAGTTGAGTTGCAAGGTCGGTATCAAAATGCTCAGAACAACACGTAGATCAAAAGCCCCAAATCAATTTTGGGCAACAACGCCGGAAAATGAAGATCCAACACTGCCGCTGTCGCCGACTTTTCGAGGGCCGATTTCCAGTGATAGGAGCCTCGATTGGTGAAATTGACACCACCAATGGGTTCCTCTCGTCGAGCTCTTCAAGATGGTGGTCGCCACTCCCATCGCCGCCATGGTCAACGCCGGTCAACGCCGGTCAACGGCGACCAGGAGACCGAAAATTGAAGAATGGCCCGTTGGCCTATTTTCGACGTTCCGGACACATCCGCAGCATCGGATTTGCAAACCGGAGTTTCAAAAGTGAAGGACGATGATTCAAAGATTGTGTGATCGAGATCGAACGGTTCACCCGACCGCCGACGGGAACGATTTTGGTAGTGGTTTTGATCCCTTGATTCCTCAATTTATTATTAGAAATAATTATGTATAAATTATGGTTTACTGACTTGAGGAATTGTAAGAAAAAGGGATGAAATGTCGAAAAAGAGAATGTGAAAAAATGTGAATATTTTTACGTAAAAAGCGGAGCTTTTGCGTAAAAATTAGGCCTCTGGTTTAGTACGTACCAGGTTAGAATAGGTTAGATGGTTTTGAGGCGTTTCCTAAACGCCGGAAACCCAAAAATTAAGCGGAAATGCTGCCGAAATTTCGAAAACGGCACAAAGGGGTATTTTAGGAAACGAGGGCTAAAAATGTGATCGGGATGGAAACCCGAGCCCCCTCGATGACCTAGGTCCAGGAAAGAAGGACGGACGTTTACGGGATTAGTGAACCGCCCAATTTGAAATCTCGAAATGTAAGAAAACGACCCCTAGATCAGAATAGTGCCACCCGAGGGACGGGTGTGATCTAAGTATAAAATTTGGGGCGATTACATCGGTAACGGTAACCTGACAGGCTAAATGGTCATACGAGAGGTATTCAGTCCGTTGACTAGTCGGTTAGCCAGTCAAGGACCAAGTCTGAATGGGATAGTGAGAGACAGTGATTAATTTGTCAAGTAGACAAATTAATTAAGCACGATTAAAAAATTAGATATCAAATTTCCCAAAGTAGAGCAGTTGGGTACCGATAGGCATCGGTACCACACAACGATAAGTTTATTAGTTCCTAACGATAGAGTGACCTAAGAGCGATGTTAATTAGTTTATTGGGTAAATAAAATAATTAACAATGATTAGAAAATCAAATTCTTAAGAAGGGCAATTAGTACCGATAAGGATCGGTATCACTAACGGTAGAATTTTTATTAGTCACTAATGACCACGGTGACCTAAGAGTGAATGTTAATGAAATGCATTATGATTACAGGGAGGTACCTGTATTGTGACGAAGGCGAGAGTATAAACTGTCTGATGATAGGTAAGTACAACTCCGCCTACAGTATGGATAAAATGAATTTAAAATGATGCTTTTCTAGTACTTTAAGTATGTATCTTGCACACGATGCTGCACAGCATACATAAGAGCATATAGTTTCACAATCGAGTAGATTAATGAAAGAACAAGATAGAAGCCATAGATCCCTACTGCGTAGGATTGGGGACAGCTTAGAGAAGCGTATGGCTAGAACAGTTAAACAAGATGGAAATAAATAGGTGTGTCGTACCGGCTCCTTCAGTCGAAGGGGTTTCCAGTTAAAGAAAGTTAAGGCCAAAAGTTGAGCATCAGTTGATGGCTCTTCGGCATTAGTTGACCTCGGGCGTTACCGTTGGTCTGCGCACACACGGTACTGACACATGGGCCCTAAATAGACAAGAAAAGAAAAGAGAAGTTTGAAGCATAAATGAACATAACCGGACCATGCATTAGTTATAGTTCGCTATGCTTTCTTTTTCAGTAGAGTGCATACAGTACACGATGCTTCTGTCATGCATAAAGTATGTGAAGTTTTATATTCAGTGTTATGACATGTTATGTGATGACATGATATGTGAGCTGATATGTGATATGCTTATATGGTATGTGATTTATTAAGTGATATATGTCATGCTTATGATTTTAAGTATGTACTATGTTCTAAACATGTTTTGCGGTTAACATGTTGTACTTACTGGGCGTAAAGCTCACGGAGTGTGTTCATGCTGTAGGTAAGCTTCCTATAGCGCAAACACCAAGGGGCGATGATGGCGGCGGAGGTGGATGTGAGGATGAGGTTATGGATACACCGCGAGTATTCTTCCGCACAGTATGAGTAAATAATATTTTGAATGGTGACAGTTAAATAGTATTTTGAATAGTAAAGGTTAAACGGTATTTTAGAACAGTAAACAGTATATGTATGAGTAGTATATTTAAATAGTATCTGGTGAATAGTAATCAGATAAACAAGTATATAATTGTGTATGTATAATTTAAATCCTTATGTTTTTCAAATTCCGCATTTTAATAGTATACGTACGTGAATAGTAAATACGTACGCGTATATATAAAAAAAAATCCCTCTAAATTTATGGTATTAAATTCAGCAAGTTTAAGTATCGGTTTTAAAGAGAAAGTATAAGTAAAAGCTAAAGAAGCAAGTTAAGTAATAGAGTTTTTAGTGACGGTCCAGGCCGTTGAGGGCACGGGGCGTCACACCAGAAGTGGTTCAGGAACCACTGGCCAGGGTGAACCCAAAGCCACTATATGAGAGATTCCAGAAGATGAGGCCTCCAGAATTTGAGGGTTCAACAAATCCTCTAGAAGCAGAAGATTGGCTTTCTTCCATACAGATGATAATGGAGTTCATGAGACTCACAGACGAGGAGAAAGTCATGTGCACATCCTTTGTTCTAAGAAAGGATGCAAGGTTTTGGTGGGACACAGTCCGCATGAGGAGGGACGTGACCACAATGTCCTGGGCAGAGTTTCTAGAAGGGTTTAACCAGAAATACTATGATCTTGCATCACTCCGACCCCAGCAGAAAGAATTTGAAGAGTTACAGTAGGGGGACATGTCAGTCAGTGAGGTTTGTAGGAAATTTGATCAGCTCTCCCGCTTATGTCCGTATATGGTGCCTACGGAGAGGGAGAAGATACAGAAGATGATGGGCATGTTCAGGCCTGAGATCTCTACTCTAATTGACGTTGGCTCGTTCCCACCAGTTTCAGTAGTCGACTGTATTAATCGTACTTTGAGGGCAGAGTACCATCTAGCCCGGCAGAAAGAAGTGAGAGAAAAGGTCTGGGAAGCCAGGAAGCAAGAAAAGATCCTGGCTAAGGCCTCTCAACCTGGACAGCATAGCAAGGGCAGTCAGAGCACAAGACCAGAGCAGTCCAGTCATCCAGGCCCTCAGTCCCAGCAGAAAAGAAAAGGGAATTTCCAAGGAGCTCAGAGTCAGGACAACAGAAGTCAGTCAAGGAGGACTCACACCACTACATCTCCAGGTAACCCCACTTGTCCAAATTGTGGGAGGAAACATATGGGTCAATGCAAAGCTGGCACGACTGCATGTTTTCAGTGTGGAAGAGAGGGCCACTTCATCAAGAATTGCCCCATGAACCGCCAGTCAGTATCAGCATCAGGAGCAAACTCATCACGTCCATAGTAGTCCCAAGTACATGCACTCAGGTTGAGTTATGAAAGCCCAACAGAAGTGCCTCCAGCAGTGCAAGAAAGAGCTCCACAGGCAGATGCTAGGGTGATGGCCTACACCAGAGAAGAAGCAGAGGCAGGGACGTCCAACGTGGTGGCAGGTCAGATTTCTGTCGCTAACCACTTGGCATCTGTACTATTTGACTCTGGGGCCACCCATTCTTTCATATCATGTGCATTTGCTGATAAGTTAGAATACCCTAGAGATCACATGGGAAGGACTTTTAGAACTGCTTTCCCATCAGGAGAAATCATGTTGTCAGAGTACTGGTTACCTCATGTACCAGTAATCGTGGCAAATAGAGAGCTGTATGCAGAGTTGATCATGATGAGGATCGTAGACTATGATGTGATCTTGGGAATGGATTTCCTAGGAAAATATCAAGCTACGATAGATTGCAGAAACAGAAGAATAGTATTCAAGCCAGAAGAGGAAGAAAGTTTCGAGTATGTCGATTCTTCGAGAAGATGCAGCAAGATGATGATCAGTTCAATGAGAGCCAAGAAGCTAATAGCCAGTGGTTGTACTGGATATCTAGCTTATGTCACAGATACAGCAGAAGAGAAGAAGTTACAGCCAGAAGATGTTCCAGTTGTCAGAGAATTTCTCGAGGTCTTTCTCGAGGAACTACCAGGATTACCTCCAGAACGGGAGATCTCGTTTGAGATAGAGCTCCTACCTGGAACAGCACCCATCTCCAAGGCGCCGTACCGCATGGCACCAGTGGAGTTGAAGGAGTTACAAGTGTAGTAGAAGGATCTGCTTGACAAGGGATTCATCAGACCGAGCCATGCCCCATGGGGAGCTCCCGTACTGTTTTTCAAGAAAAAAGACGGGACGTTCCGTATGTGCATAGATTACAGAAAATTGAACAAGGTCACCGTCAAGAATAGGTACCCATTACCTAGGATTGATGACCTGTTCGATCAGCTCAAGGGTGCAGCAGTATTCTCAAAGATTGATTTGAGATCAGGATATCATCAGCTAAGAATCAAGGAAGATGACATTCTCAAGACAGCTTTCAGAACCCGTTATGGGCATTATGAGTTCTTAGTAATGCCGTTTGGGTTAACGAATGCGCCAGCCGCTTTCATGGACCTGATGAACAGAGTCTTCAAGGAGTATCTAGATAAGTTTGTCATTGTGTTCATCGATGACATCCTTGTATATTCAAAGACTCACGCAGAGCATGAAGCCCAGTTGAAAGTTGTTTTTCAGAAGCTGAGAGAGCATTAACTCTATGCCAAATTCTCAAAATGTGAGTTCTGACTAGACAGAGTGCATTTCCTCGGTCATGTAGTGTCCAAGGAGGGAATTGCAGTAGATCCAGTCAAGGTGGAAGTAATCAACCAATGGCCTGCACCTAAGAGCGTAACAGAGATACGCAGTTTCTTAGGGTTAGTTGGCTATTACAGGAGGTTTGTGGAGGGATTTGCTAGATTAGCAGCACCTCTCACCACCCTCACATGCAAGGAAAAGAAGTATATATGGACAGATGAGTGTGAAAGAAGCTTCCAAGAGCTGAAGAAACGGCTGACAAGCGCGCCGATCCTCACACTCCCTACTGAAGGGGAGAAGTGTGAGATCTACAGTGATGCTTCCAAAGTGGGTTTGGGAGCAGTATTGATGCAAGAAGGCAGAGTGATTGCCTATGCTTCGCGTCAATTGAAAGAGCACGAGAAGAATTATCCCACCCACGATCTAGAACTTGCTGCAGTAGTGTTCGCACTCAAAATTTGGCGACACTATCTGTATGGAGCTCAGTGTCAGATCTATACAGATCATCAGAGCCTAAAATACTTCTTCACACAGAAGGAGTTAAACATGAGGCAAAGAAGATGGTTGGAGTTAGTGAAGGATTATGACTGTGAGATCCTTTATCACCCAGGAAAAGCCAACCGAGTAGCAGACGCTTTGAGCAGAAAATCGACAGTTCCACAGCAGCTGCCTATTGACAGGTTGCCAAGACCATTACAGCAAGAGATCCATTCACTCGAGCTAGAGCTGATATCAGGAAAATTATCAGCACTGCAGTTGAAGTCATCATTGTTTGATGATATCAAGGAAGCTCAGAAGCAAGATTCAAGTTTGACAGACTCCCAGGAAGATATGTCCACAGATGGATTAATCAGATATAAGGGGAGAATTCATGTGCCAGCAAATGAAGAGCTTCGAAGGCGAATCATGTCAGAGGCTCATGAGACGCCATACTCAGTCCATCTTGGAGCCACCAAGATGTACCAAGACTTGAAGCTACAGTTTTGGTGGAAAGGGATGAAAGGAGACATTGCAAGATTCGTGAGTATGTGCCTTCCTTGTCAGAGAGTAAAGGCTGAGCATCAGCATCCTGGAGGAAAGTTAGAACCTCTAGAGATTCCAGAATGGAAATGGGAGAACATTACCATGGATTTTGTGGTAGGGTTACCCAAAACAAGAGGAGGACACAATGCCATCTGGGTAATTGTGGACAGATTGACAAAGACAGCCAGATTTATACCAATCAGGATTACTTACTCATTGGAGAAGCTGGCACAGTTGTACGTAGATCAGGTTGTCAGGTTACATGGAGTTCCAAAGTCTATAGTATCTGACAGAGATGCACGTTTTACTTCAAACTTTTGGGAGTGTGTGCAAAGAGCCATGGGCACAGAATTGAGATTCAGTCCAGCCTTCCATCCTCAGACAGATGGACAATCAGAACGGACTATCCAGACTCTGGAGGATATGCTCCGAGCATGTGTCATGGATTTTCCAAGAGCTTGGAATGAGAAGCTGCCACTAGTGGAATTCTCATACAACAACAGTTACCAAGCTTCCATCAAGATGGCGCCGTATGAGGCCCTGTACGGAAGAAAGTGCAGATCACCCATTCACTGGTATGATCTGAAGGAAAAACAACTGCATAAGACAGATTTCATGCAGGAGACTTGTGATGCAGTTACCAAGATCCAGCAAAGAATTAAGAGTGCTTGGAGCAGACAGAAGAGTTATGCAGATAGAAGGTGGAGATCCCTAGAATTCACGGAAGGGGACTTCATTTTTCTGAAAGTGTCACCCATGAAAGGGATCATGCGTTTTGGTAAGAAGGGAAAACTGAGTCCAAGGTACATTGGACCTTATGAGATTATCAAACGCATTGGGAAGATTGCCTACAAGTTGGCATTACCTCCTGAGCTGTCAGCAGTACACAACGTGTTCCATGTTTCCATGCTCAGAAAGTATATGTCAAATCCATCTCATGTGCTACAACATGAACCAGTCCAAGTCCAAGAGGATTTGACTTATGAAGAACAGCCTGTTCATATACTGGCTAGAGAAGAAAAAGAGCTGAGAAACAAGACCATCCCACTAGTTAAAGTATTGTGGAGAAATCACAACGTTGAAGAGGCTACGTGGGAGAGAGAAGATGAGATAAGACGTTCATACCCTCACTTGTTCTAAATTTTCGAGGACAAAAATCTTATAAGGAAGGGTGAATGTGATAACCGAGAAATCTACGTTCTCGGGAATATTTTGTACAAATATGTAAATAAATGTACATTACAGTGATACAGATTACAGAATAAATAGCAGAGGAAAATTTTGATTAATCAAGTTTTTAATCAAAATTCGAAAATGAATTAATGAATATAGTTTAAAAGCTAAGCATTAATTCAATTATGATGTTTTAAAATTTGATAGAAAAGTATGCGGAAAATACATACTAAGAGATCAATGGTACACAAGTGAGCCACATGGATCAATGGCCAAAAGAACTTGCCAAACAAGCCCTTACACATTTAAAAAATAATAATAATAAAAGAAAGTAAGGGAGAGAGTGTGAGGCACGTGAGCATGAGAGAGAAAGGGGATTTATTTCCCTTAGCTGCAGATGCAGCCGGTGGAAAGAGAAAAGAAAGAAAGAAGAAAAGAAAGAAAAGAAAAGAAAGAGAGAAAGGAAAACCGAGAAAAGAGGAAGAAGAAAAAGAGAAATTCATTCAAGTTCGGATTTCTAGTTCAAGTAAGAGATCAATCAAGATTCAGTCAAAGACCAGCAGTAAGAAAATCTAAAGTTCAAGCAAGGTAAACCCTCGTTTTTCTCTTGTTTTTTTTTTCGGATGAAAAATCTAGGGTTTGAGTGAGAAAAAGAGAATGTGAGTGAATCACATTTAGGTTTTCGGTTAAAATTGAAATGTGATTCGAGTCTAGACATTTTCAAACACGAATCCATGCGCAGATGGTTTAGAAAACCGAGTTTAGTGAAATTTCTTCACTAAAACGTAGATTTTTGAAAAGTTAAGTCAAGAGATGTTCATAAGCAAAATGTGGAATTTTTGCTTATGAAATCATGGATTTGTGATAGTAGAAGTGTAGTAGATACCTTGAAATGATCTTATAAAGATCGATTTCAAGTGTAAGAAGCAGAACAAAGGCCATAAAAGCCTTAGAAAATCAGAGCAGAGCAGTTCGGACCCAGAATCTTGATTCTGGTATGAACACGGGCGTGTACAAGGGCGTGTTCAGAACACGGCCCCGAACATGCCCATACGCACGACCGTGTTGCAAGAAAAATCAGACCCGAGAGGTACACGGTCAAGAACACGATCGTGTATCGGGCCGTGTCAAGGGGCACACGGTCAAAGAGAGGCATGTAAGTAACCGTGTAAGAGTACAGAGGAGTACACGGCCAGCAACACGGCCGTGTACCCACCCATGTAAGCATACACGGGCATGTTCCACGAATTACACGGCCAGGCTTAAAAATCCAGAGGGGTACACGGGCACGGACACGGCCGTGTAGGAGGGCGTGTTCACAGCCAGAGAGTAAAAAAAAAAAAAAAAAGAGTCTGGAAAGGAAAATTTACATGTTTTGCCATATTTTCAGTATAAGATAAATATGGTAAATAATCAGTGATTTTTCCATTTATAGGAGTCCAAGCCAGAGACCCCAAATCAGTAGTCCCAGAGCAGCAGTAGCTTACGCTAGAGGACTTTCTGTAAGTTCAAGCATTGTCCTGACTACAACGTGGACAAGCTTGCTTTATTACGATGTTATGTATGTTGTATGACGTGTTGTTAGACATTGATTGTCTGCATCACGATGTTATGTCAGTTTATGTCAGTCACAGCACAAGTCAGTTCATACCAGTTCATGTCATGCATATAGAGTTGCATGTCCCAGTACACAGACCAGACAGTACCAGAACAAGAAAACAGTTAGGTGCACAAGGCACCCTAGTGTGTTGATTAATTCACACCCCAGTAATTTGATTAACAGGTTCCGACTGAGGGGGCAATCAGTATGCTACCCAGTTGGAATACCAGCAAGATGGTAATTAACCAGTTATTGGCGTATCGGCCTCTCGACCCACGGGGAGGTTATCATGTTTAGCATTAGTTAAGACTGAGGAGGTCAACACTAAAGTACCGCTCCCGGTTGCACTAACATGTCGGTACGACCAATCAGGGGCCCAAAACCAGAACTAAATAACAGATAAAGTCCTAAGACTAAACCTTTAGCAGTACAGCATGAGCACAGCAGTAGAGCATGAGCACAGTAGTACAGCATGAGTACAGCAGTACAGCATCAGCACAGCAGTACAGCATGAGCACAGTAGTACAGTATGAGCACATCAGTATAGCATGTTAGTTTCATGTTTTTATGTTTGAACTTACTGAGCTCATAACTCATTAGTTTGTTCACATGTTGTAGGTAAGAGACCTGTTCACCAGTAGTATTGGTGGACGACGAACAGGGTAGATGCATGCCGAAGAGGATTGGGCGAGGGATATTGGTCACCATTTGATCTTCCGCTGCATATATAGATTTTGAATGTAATTTCAAAGAGACAAGTTTTCAAGTCAGGAGTATGTGATAGGGGAATCATGATCAGTTGTTAACATGATTTCTTTATCACATTCTCAAACAGTTTATGAATTTAAAGAAAAAAAATTTTATTCCGCAAAATTAGCAGTAGTTACAGTTCAGCATGATTGCCGGTGACCCTAGAGGCCTGCAGACTATTGCGGTTGACTACAGAGTTGGCCGTAGTAACACTGTAGAGCCTCTACAGCAGGGTGGGCCGCCACACCATTTTGTCCCTAGCAGGATTTTTCTTCGTTTCTTTGACTTAAATCTTGATTTTGGCCTTTAAAATCTTAATTAAGGCCTTAGGTTGCTATTCAAGCCTTAATGGCCCTTTTTTTTAACTTTTGATAAAATGACCATTTCGTCCCAAACTTTTGACAAAATGACCATTTCGTCCCCAACTTTTGACAAAATGACAATTTTGTCCCTGGGATGAATCCTCTTCTTAAATCTACTTTTCTTCAACATAAAACTTAATTTTGGCTTTTAAAATTTTAATTAAGCTACTCTAAGACCCTAACGATCCTTTTATAACATTTATGAAATTTTTAGTAAAATTGACCGTTTTGCCCCTAATGGGTCTTTGGGCTGTAACATTTTCACTTTAATGTTTTGATGGCATTTTTTAAATCCAAAAATCATAAAACAAATTTTTTGAGGCCTTATTAGGTTTTCGTAGTATTAATCACTACAACTTTACTATTTATTTTTCACCCGACCCTAGGGTGGTACTATAACCGAAATAATTAACGGTTTTTTCCAATATTTTTTTCATACTTAAAGTGGTACCATAACTGAAATAATTAACGGTTATTTCCAATATTTATTTCATTCTTAAAATTTAGTAAAACATAAAAATTCTACGTTTAGTACCTAATAATGAACTTTGGGGTCAAATGTTCTATTTTTAGCTTTTCCGCCAACTATTGGAAAAATGACTATTTCATCCACAACTTTTGACACAATGACCATTTTGTCCCTAGCAGGATTTTTCTTCGTTTCTTTGACTTAAATCTTGATTTTGGCCTTTAAAATGTTAATTAAGGCCTTAGGTTGCTATTCCAAGCCTTAAGGGCCTTTTTTCTAACTTTTGAAAAAATGACCATTTCATCCCCAACTTTTGACAAAATGATAATTTTATCCTTACCATGATTCCTCTTCTTAAATCTACTTTTTCTTTGACTTAAAACTTAATTTTGACCTTTAAAATTTTAATTAAGCTATTCTAAGACCTTAACGGTCCTTTTCTAACATTTATGAAATTTTTAGTCAAAATGACCGTTTTGCCCCTAATGGGTCTTTGGGCTGTAACATTTTCACTTTAATGTTTTGATGGTATTTTTTAAGCCCAAAAATCATAAAACAAATTTTTCGAGGCCTTATTAGGTTTTTGTAGTATTAATCACTGCAACTTCACTATTTATTTTTCACCCGACCCTTGAGTGGTACTATAACCGAAATAATTAACAGTTATTTTCAATATATATTTCATACTTAAAGTGGTTCTATAACTAAAATAATTAACGGTTATTTCTAATATTTATTTCATACTTAAAACTTAGTAAAACGTAAAAATTCTAGGTTTAGTTCCTAATAATGAACTTTGGGGTCTAACATTCTATTTTTAGCTTTTCTGCTAACTTTTGAAAAAATGACTATTTCATCCCCAACTTTTGACACAATGACCATTTTGTCCCTAGCAGGATTTTTCTTCGTTTCTTTGACTTAAATCTTGATTTTGGCCTTTAAAATGTTAATTAAGGCCTTAGGTTGCTATTCAAGCCTTAATGGCCCATTTTTTTTTTTAAACTTTTGACAAAATGACCATTTCGTCCCAAACTTTTGACAAAATGACCATTTTGTCCCCAACTTTTGACAAAATGACAATTTTGTCCCTGGCCTGATTCCTCTTCTTAAATCTACTTTTCTTTGACATAAAACTTAATTTTGGCTTTTAAAATTTTAATTAAGCTATTCTAAGGCCCTAACGGTCCTTTTCTAACATTTATGAAATTTTTAGTCAAAATGACCGTTTTGCCCCTAATGGGTGTTTGGGCCGTAACATTTTCACTTTAATGTTTTGATGGTATTTTTTAAATCCAAAAATCATAAAACAAATTTTTTGAGGCCTTATTAGGTTTTTGTAGTATTAATCACTACAACTTTACTATTTATTTTTCACCCGACCTTAGGGTGGTACTATAACCGAAATAATTAACTGTTTTTTCCAATATTTTTTTCATACTTAAAGTGGTACCATAACTGAAATAATTAACGGTTATTTCCAATATTTATTTCATTCTTAAAATTTAGTAAAACATAAAAATTCTACGTTTAGTACCTAATAATGAACTTTGGGGTCAAATGTTCTATTTTTAGCTTTTCCGCCAACTTTTGGAAAAATGACTATTTCATCCACAACTTTTGACACAATGACCATTTTGTCCCTAGCAGGATTTTTCTTCGTTTCTTTGACTTAAATCTTGATTTTGGCCTTTAAAATGTTAATTAAGGCCTTAGGTTGCTATTCCAAGCCTTAAGGGCCTTTTTTCTAACTTTTGAAAAAATGACCATTTCGTCCCCAACTTTTGACAAAATGATAATTTTATCCTTACCATGATTCCTCTTCTTAAATCTACTTTTTCTTTGACTTAAAACTTAATTTTGACCTTTAAAATTTTAATTAAGCTATTCTAAGACCTTAACGGTCCTTTTCTAACATTTATGAAATTTTTAGTCAAAATGACCGTTTTGCCCCTAATGGGTCTTTGGGCTGTAACATTTTCACTTTAATGTTTTGATGGTATTTTTTAAGCCCAAAAATCATAAAACAAATTTTTCGAGGCCTTATTAGGTTTTTGTAGTATTAATCACTGCAACTTCACTATTTATTTTTCACCCGACCCTTGAGTGGTACTATAACCGAAATAATTAACAGTTATTTTGAATATATATTTCATACTTAAAGTGGTACTATAACTAAAATAATTAACGGTTATTTCTAATATTTATTTCATACTTAAAACTTAGTAAAACGTAAAAATTCTAGGTTTAGTTCCTAATAATGAACTTTGGGGTCTAACATTCTATTTTTAGCTTTTCTGCTAGCTTTTGAAAAAATGACTATTTCATCCCCAACTTTTGACACAATGACCATTTTGTCCCTAGCAGGATTTTTCTTCGTTTCTTTGACTTAAATCTTGATTTTGGCCTTTAAAATGTTAATTAAGGCCTTAGGTTGCTATTCAAGCCTTAATGGCCCCTTTTTTTTTAAACTTTTGACAAAATGACCATTTCGTCCCAAACTTTTGACAAAATGACCATTTTGTCCCCAACTTTTGACAAAATGACAATTTTGTCCCTGGCCTGATTCCTCTTCTTAAATCTACTTTTCTTTGACATAAAACTTAATTTTGGCTTTTAAAATTTTAATTAAGCTATTCTAAGGCCCTAACGGTCCTTTTCTAACATTTATGAAATTTTTAGTCAAAATGACCGTTTTGCCCCTAATGGGTGTTTGGGCCGTAACATTTTCACTTTAATGTTTTGATGGTATTTTTTAAGTCCAAAAATCATAAAACAAATTTTTTGAGGCCTTATTAGGTTTTCGTAGTATTAATCACTACAACTTTACTATTTATTTTTCACCCGACCCTAGGGTGGTACTATAACCGAAATAATTAACGGTTATTTCCAGTAATTTTTTCATACTTAAAGTGGTACCATAACTGAAATAATTAACGGTTATTTCCAATATTTATTTCATACTTAAAACTTAGTAAAACATAAAAATTCTACGTTTAGTTCCTAATAATGAGCTTTGGGGTCAAATGTTCTATTTTTAGCTTTTCCGCCAACTTTTGAAAAAATGACTATTTCATCCACAACTTTTGACACAATGACCATTTTGTCCGTAGCAGGATTTTTCTTCGTTTCTTTGACTTAAATCTTGATTTTGGCCTTTAAAATCTTAATTAAGGGCTTAGGTTGCTATTCCAAGCCTTAATGGCCCTTTTTCTAACTTTTGAAAAAATGACCATTTCGTCCCCAACTTTTGACAAAATGACAATTTTATCCCTGCCATGATTCCTCTTCTTAAATCTACTTTTCTTTCACTTAATACTTAATTTTGACCTTTAAAATTTTAATTAAGCTATTCTAAGACCTTAACGGTCCTTTTCTAACATTTATGAAATTTTTAGTCAAAATGACCGTTTTGCCCCTAATGGGTCTTTGGGCTGTAATATTTTCACTTTAATGTTTTGATGGTATTTTTTAAGCCCAAAAATCATAAAACAAATTTTTCGAGGCCTTATTAGGTTTTTGTAGTATTAATCACTGCAACTTCACTATTTATTTTTCACCCGACCCTAGAGTGGTACTATAACCGAAATAATTAACAGTTATTTTCAATATATATTTCATACTTAAAGTGGTACTATAACCAAAATAATTAACAGTTATTTCTAATATTTATTTCATACTTAAAACTTAGTAAAACGTAAAAATTCTAGGTTTAGTTCCTAATAATGAACTTTTGGGTCTAATGTTCTATTTTTAGCTTTTCTGCCAGCTTTTGAAAAAATGGCTATTTCATCCCCAACTTTTGACACAATGACCATTTTGTCCCTAGCAGGATTTTTCTTCGTTTCATTGACTTAAATCTTGATTTTGGCCTTTAAAATCTTAATTAAGGCCTTAGGTTGCTATTCAAGCCTTAATGGCCCCCTTTTTTTTAACTTTTGACAAAATGACCATTTCGTCCCCAACTTTTGACAAAATGATAATTTTGTCCTTGGCATGATTCCTCTTCTTAAATCTACTTTTCTTTGACATAAAATTTAATTTTGGCTTTTAAAATTTTAATTAAGCTATTCTAAGGCCCTAACGGTCATTTTCTAACATTTATGAAATTTTTAGTTAAAATGACCGTTTTGCCCCTAATGGGTGTTTGGGCCGTAACATTTTCACTTTAATGTTTTGATGGTATTTTTTAAGTCCAAAAATCATAAAACAAATTTTTTGAAGCCTTATTAGGTTTTCGTAGTATTAATCACTATAACTTTACTATTTATTTTTCGCCCGACCCTATGGTGGTTCTATAACCAAAATAATTAACGGTTATTTCGAATATTTATTTTATATTTAAAGTGGTACCATAACTGAAATAATTAACGGTTATTTCTAATATTTATTTCATACTTAAAACTTAGTAAAACATAAAAATTCTACGTTTAGTTCCTAATAATGAACTTTGGGGTCAAATGTTCTATTTTTAGCTTTTCCGCCAGCTTTTGAAAAAATGACTATTTCATCTCCAACTTTTGACACAATGACCATTTTATCCCTAACAGAATTTTTTTTCGTTTCTTTGACTTAAATCTTGATTTTGGCCTTTAAAATCTTAATTAAGGCCTTAGGTTGCTATTCCAAGCCTTAATGGCCCTTTTTCTAACTTTTGAAAAATTGACCATTTCATCCCCAACTTTTGACAAAATGACAATTTTATCCCTGCCATTATTCCTCTTCTTAAATCTACTTTTCTTTGATTTAAAACTTAATTTTGGCCTTTAAAATTTTAATTAAGCTATTCTAAGACCTTAACGGTCCTTTTCTAACATTTATGAAATTTTTAGTCAAAATGACCGTTTTGCCCCTAATGGGTCTTTGGGCTGTAATATTTTCACTTTAATGTTTTGATGGTATTTTTTAAGCCCAAAAATCATAAAACAATTTTTTTGAGGCCTTATTAGGTTTTCGTAGTATTAATCACTGTAATTTCACTATTTATTTTTCACCCGACCATAGGGTGGTACTATAACCGTAATAATTTAAAGTTATTTCCAATATTTATTTCATACTTAAAGTGGTACTATAACCAAAATAATTAACGGTTATTTATAATATTTATTTCATACTTAAAACTTAGTAAAACGTAAAAATTCTAGGTTTAGTTCCTAATAATGAACTTTGGGGTCTAATGTTCTATTTTTAGCTTTTCTGCCAGCTTTTGAAAAAATGATTATTTCATCCCCAACTTTTGGCACAATGACCATTTTATCCCTAGCAGGATTTTTCTTCGTTTCTTTGACTTAAATCTTGATTTTGGCCTTTAAAATCTTAATTATGGCCTTAGGTTGTTATTCCAAGCCTTAATGGCCCTTTTTCTAACTTTTGACAAAATGACCATTTCGTCCCCAACTTTTGACAAAATGACAATTTTATCCCTACCGTGATTACTCTTCTTAAATCTACTTTTATTTGACTTAAAACTTAATTTTGGCCTTTGAAATTTTAAGTAAGCTATTCTAAGGCTCTAACGGTCCTTTTCTAACATTTATGAAATTTTTAGTGAAAATGACCGTTTTGCTCCTAATGGGTCTTTGGGACGTAACATTTTCACTTTAATGTTTTGGCGGTATTTTCTAAGCCCAAAAAATCATAAATTAAATTTTTCGAGGCCTTATTAGGTTTTCATAGCATTAATCACTGCAACTTCACTCTTTATTTTCTACCCGACCCTCGGGTGATACTATTCTGATCTTAGGTCGTTTTTCCTCTTTTTCTAACATTTCGAGACTTTAACTGAACGTTTTACTAATCCTTAAAATGTCCGTCTTTCTTTCCCGAACATAACTCATCGTGGGGTCCTGGGTTTTCATCTCGACCACATTTTTACCCTTCGTTTCCCAAAATGCCCTTCATGCCGTTCTAAAATTTCGGTAGTATTTCAACTTAAATTTTAGGTTCTTGGTATTTAGGTAATGCCTCAAAACCATCTAACTTGCCACGTACTAAACCAAAGGCCTAATTTTGTGTAAAAAGTACAAAACTTTTCACGTAAAACCTACTAGTTTCTATTGACAATTCGATCCATTTTTTGTCCATTCTTACCCTCAGTTCTTGTGTACACATTCACACACAAACTTTTCTTCACAAAATCTCAATTAACCTCATTGTAACCCATGGTTTTTCATGAACCAAATGCATAAAAATTGAAGTTTTAAGCTTCTAAAATCTTTCCTAACTAATTCACATGCCAATACAAACTTTTGAATCAACAAACTCTCAAAACCAAGCTTAAACTTTCATTCATCACCCCACATACAAGCCCACGGTTTTCTCTTAGAATGCATGCACCAAAATTTTGTTTTCAAGCTTCTAATTCATTCTCTACTTCAATCATATACTAACCTAGCTTTTTAGAAATACAAGCTTAAAATTCACAATCCAATCTCACATGCTAGCCCACAATTTTCTTCACCAAAAACTCAAGAAAAGATTGAGAAATGAAGCTTACCTCACAAACAATGATCAACTTGAGCTTGGGAAGGATTTTGAGCAAGTTTGGTATGAAAAACTTAAAGAAAAAACTTGGCTTGAGGTGGTGGTGGTGCACGGCAGTAAGGGCAGCAAGGGGACTAGTTTTGGTTGATTTTTTTCTGGTTTTTTGTAGGATAAAATTGGTGAAAACGCACCATAGCGGCATAGTGGAATTACAAAAATTTTTCAAGGTTGTTAAATATCTAGTGATGCCATATATAATAAACTAACAATAATAAAACCCATACCTCAAGAGGACGCCAAACTGTAGGAGGAGAATGTTAGGAAATGCCCTAAGCATTAGAGACATTTTGATGTATTTATTTTGCACTGGATAATAAAATTATATATAGAGGTTATTCATTACATTGCTATCGGTCCTCATTTTATTTACATGTTAAAGTAAATGTAAGCAAATATGGCTCCCTGACTGCTTGTGTTAAACGGTTAGAACATTGCATGTAATGGACTTTTGTATGCGAGAAGACAATGTTCTAAAGTTAGCGGTCTAAACTATGGTCTGTAGTCTATGGGGTTAGACCGAGTATCTAACTCATGTTAAGATTATTATATTGTCTAAAGCCTTGGAGGGGAAGGTTTGTCTAGACTGTCTGGAGCTAGACTCCCAAGTAGAGACATAGATATGTTGCTTGGTGGTGACATATTAGACCGAGACTAAAGCGTGATTGATCTATAAAGTCCGCTTTGAGTGGATCGATCTGCTTTTGACGTTCATTATGCAGTAACCTTAATCTTGAGTAAAAGGACAGCTTTATGTATATGACTTGTGTACTTTGATGTCCCAATGGCTAAAGCGTCTCAGAGGTAGTAAGCTTATAGACCGGTTCGTTGGGTGCATGACTTGTATACGATGAAGGGTTCGTTTACAGATATCGGAATCATAGCTCTAATGAGGAGTTAAGGGTATCCTCTTAAAGGCATTATACTGAATGTGAAAATGGACAAGGCCTTGGGTCGTCTGCTGGGTGGATGACTTCTTATTCACATATGGTGAATAATCATTTTCTTTATTCGGTAGTATAATGAAATTTTAAGATAGCCTGATCAGTAGGATTAAACGGACTTTGGCCTAAGGCTGATCATGGATATCATATGAGGGTTCTGCATACATGACAAGGTCATTGGACGATAGCTTGTCACAGGCTTACGTAATACGGTATATAATTGGGAGTTCAGTTTCAGGTTTATAGTGGTGTGACTCTGAAATTAGTGATCATATGATTGAGTTGTTCAGTAAAAGAATGATGATCATATGGATTTGTGGGAGCCTGATTATATAAGTCCAATCAGTCCCTCTACTAGCTCCACATAATTCTTAACATTTGGCAAATTGATTTGTGTATGCTCTTGGCTGGTTTATTATGCATGGATGGTGATGACATAGGATTAGGATGGTAGACAAGATTCTCTCCGGTTGGATTCAGATTTTGTTTTGGATAATAGAGTACACAATTATTCGAACTGCAAATAAAGTTACCATGATTTTATTTGAGATTGGATTGGAGTCGTAGAAAATTATCCATGAGAACAAGAATTTGAAACACAACCTTTTTGTGGATTTTGAAATTTGAATTTTGAAATTTGAAATTTGGATCTTGAATTTGAAATTTGAATTTGAAATTTGAATTTGAAATTTGAATTTGAAATTTGAAATTTGAAATTTGAATTTGAAATTCGAATTTGAAATTTGAAATTCAAATTTTGAATCACAGTCCAAGTGGGATTCGAATTTATTGTGGTAAATCCACAAGGTTTGAAATTTGAATTTGAGTTAGATATGGAGAGGATAATCTTGTTAGAATCCTACTTGAATTTTGAATCCAAATCCTAACTAAAGTTGGACGAAAATTTTGAGGATTATCCTTAATGATTTTCAGATTTTTGTGGATAAGGTTCAAGGAAAAATTCAAGTTTCAATCCCAGTTGAATTTGGATTCTCTCCTTCCAGAAGGTGGCCAAAATTTAGGAGTGAATCTCCTAGGAAAAATTCGGTTATTTTGGATAAGGATGATATAAGATTCAAGCTTGAAAATCCTAGTGGAATTTTGATTCTCCCTTATCCAAAAGTGGCCAAATTTTTTAGGAGATTTTCTCCTTAGAATTTTAGGATTTATTGGTTGAAAAAGAGAGATAAAATTCTAGTTAAAATTTTGTTTAGATTTAGATTGGATTTATCCTAAAGTGGCCGAATTTTCTTGTTGGGATTTTCCCTTAGAAAATTCGGATTTTATGCTTGTGGATAAGAGAGAATATCTTTTCCTAATCCAATTCGAATTCAGAGAATCACCTCATGCAGGTTTATAAATAGAGGTCTTGCCACTCCAGTTTTCTTAGACCACAGACTCTCAGGTAAGCAGGCTTATTGTTGTACAGCCCACAGTGACAATAAATTCTTTAGAGATCTGGGTGGTCGGAAGAAGACTAGCAGTGCTAGCATACCGATCAAGGTTCAGAGTGCCCACACACTCAGCCATTCAGGAATTGGAGAATAGTAGAGAAGGCTAGTTGGTTGAAGCCCTCCGGTCATTCTCCTCCTGCAAATTGGCATCCTTGAGGTATGAGTTTTAATTGTTGTTGGTTTATTGTATATGGCATCATGAGATATTTAACAATCTAAAAATTTTTATTATTCCGCTGTGCCACTCTGATACGTTTTTACCGATTTATTATCCTACAGAGAATGACCAGAAGAGCTTCAACCAACTAACCTTCTCTACTATTCTCTAATTCCCAGATGGCAGAGTGTGTGGGCACTCGATTCCTCGACCGATATGCTAGCACTGCTAGTCTTCTTCTGACCATCCAGATCTCTTACGAACTTATTGTCATGGTGATTATGCAACAATAAGCCTGCTCACCAAAGAGTCTGTGGTCTAAGAGAACTTAAGTGGCAGGACCCCTATTTATAGACTGGCATGAGGTGATCCCTTGAATTCAAATTGGATTAGGAGAAGATTTTCTCGCTTATCTACTACACAAAATCTGAAATTCCATAGGCCAAAAGCAAGAGAAGATTCGGCCAACCATAGGGATTTTGCAATCCAAATTCAAACAGGATTTTAACTTGAATTTTATCTAATCATTAGGCTAGATTCGACCAACCTAGTGTGAGGAGAATCAAAATTTAAATAGGAGTTTCTAGCTTGAATTTTATCTCACCCTTATCTAAATAAAACCAAAAATCATCATGTGATTATCCACAAAGAATTTGGCCATTTTGTGAGGGAGGGAATCAAAATTCAACTAAGATTGAAACTTGAATTTTTTCCTGCATCCTCATCCAAACCAAAACTGAATTTTCCCTAGCCTTATCCATAGAATTTTGGCCACCATTGTGAGGGAGAGGAATCAAAATCCAAGTAGGATTTTCTAGCTTGAATTCCCCTTCATCCTTATCCACAAAAACTGAAATATCCTAGGGTTGTTATGCTATAACTAAATCGGCCACTTTGGTTAGATTTAGGATTCAAAATTCAAGCAGGATTCAAATAAGATTTTCCTCTCTATTATCCATATCAAATACGAAATTCACCATGTGGATTTATCTACAACTAATTCGATTTTTACATGGATTGTGATTCAAAATTTGAATTTGAATTTCAAAGTTCAAATTTCAAAATTCAAACTTCAAATTCAAACTTCAAATTTAAATTTCCAAATTTCCAAATGTCAAATTCAAATTTCAAATTTCAAATTTCAAATTTCAAATTTCAAATTTCAAATTTCAAACTCCATAAAAAGTTATACTTCAAATTTTGTTCTCATGGATAATTTTCTACAACTCCAATTCAATCTTAAATAAAATCATGGCGACTTTATTTAGAGTTCGAATAATTGTGTACTCTATTATCCAAAAAAAATCTAAATTCAATCGAAGAGAATCTTATCCACCACCCTTATCTTATGTCAACACAATCCATGCAAAGTCAACTAGCCAATAAGCATACACAGATCTATTTGCCATTTGTTAAGGAATTATGTGGAGCTAATAGAGGGACCAATTGGACATATATAATCAGGCTCCCATGATTCCATATGATCATCATTCTCTACCGAAAAACTCAATCATATGATTACTAATTTCAGAGTCACACCACTATAAACCTGAAACTGAACTCCCAATTATATACCGTATTACGAAAGCCTATGACAAGCTAATGTCTGATGACCTTGTCATGTATGCAAAACCCTCATATGATATCCATGATCAGCATTAGGTCAAAGTCCATTCAACCTACTGATCAGGCTATCTTAAATTTTTATTATACTACCGAATAAGAAAATGATTATTCACCATATGTGAATAAGAAGTCATCCGCCTAGTGGACGACCCAAGGTCTTGTCCATTTTCACATCTAGGATAATGCCTTTAAAAGGATACCCTTAACTCCTTATTAGAGCTACGATTTCGATATCTGTAAACAAACCCTTCATTGTATACAAGTCATGCACCCAACGAATCGGTCTATAAGCTTACTACCTCTGAGACGCTTTAGCCATTAGAACATCAAAGTATATAAGTCATATACATGAAGTAGTTCATTTACTCAGGATTAAGGTTATTGCATAATGAACGTCAAAAGCAGGTTGATCCACTCATATCAGATTACATAGATCAATCACGCTTTAGTCCCGGTCCAATATGTCACCACCAAGCAACATATCTATGTCTCTACTTGGGAGTCTATGCTCCGGACAATCAAGACAAACCGTCCCCACCATGGCTTTAGACAACATAATAGTCTTAACATGAGTTAGATGCTCGGTCTAACCCTATAGACTACAGACCATAGTTTAGACCGCTTACTTTAGAACATTGTCTTCTCGCGTACAAAAGTCCATTGCATGCAATGTTCTAATAGTTTTAACACAAGCAGTCAGTGAGCTATTGCTTACAATTACTTTAACATGTAAATAGAATGAGGACAAACAGCAATGTAATGAATAACCTTTATTATTAATTTTATTATCCAGTTCAAAATAAATGAAATACATCAAAATATCTTTCATGCTTAGAGCATTTCCTAACATTTTTTCATGTCCAAACCGTGCATTTAAGAGCAGCCAAAAAGGAGGGACCAACTTGCAAGCCATTTAGGCAATTTTGTAACACTTTGGGGAGTATTTTGAAACTTTTTAGGGGCTGTTTTGTAATAAGCAAATTTTTTTCTGATTTTTTTCTCATCAAAACCGACTCCAACTTCCTTGCTTTACCAAATTTTTTTTCAAAATTTTTACATATAATTTTGGCACCATCTTGGCCCTTAAATCAAGATCAAGCCTAACCTAAACTATTGGATTTGCTAATTCTTTCCACACCATATTTACTCGTTCATTTATGACATCATCATAATATCATCATTCCTTACTTTATCAGTCCAAGTCTGATTAAAAGTCAAACCGAACTGAATTTCACCGAACTCACGCAGGCGGGTTTCTGAGGCTATCCGTGTGATCGGTTTGCCTTAAATCACTTCTGTTTGGCCAAAAATCATTTCTGTAGGTATTTCATCCTTTTGTGGACCCTGGTCATCATCTAGGGTTTTTGATACCGCATTAGCATCATTTTACCTGTTTCGATTTGGTAAAATTTTCCACAACCGAATCATTAACCTTTAACATCATTGGAACATTTTATTTTGTTCTAAACAATATTAAATCATAAATTTCACATTTGAAACATTAAAATTAGCATCTCGTACAATGTACATAATTCCTAAGATCGATGAAATTTCTCGGTTGTCACATTTATCCCCTCTTATAAATTTTTTGTCCTCAAAAATTAGAACAAGTAGGGGTATAGAGATTTCATTTCATCTTTACATTCCCACGTAGCTTCATCGACATTATGATTTTTCCATAACAGCTTGACTAGCATGATCGTTTTATTCCTTAGCACTTTCTCTTGGTAGGTTAAGATTCATACAGATTGTTCCTCATAGGTCAAATCTTCTTAAACTTGAACTAGTTCATGCTTTAACATATGTATTAGGTCTGGTACATACTTCCTCAGCAATGAAACATGGAAGACATTGTGCACAGTTGACAAATCTGGTGGTAACGCTGACTTATAGGCCACCTTTCCAACGCATTCAATAATTTCAAAAGGTCCAATATACTTTGGACTCAACTTTCCCTTTTTACTAAATCGCATTATACTCTTCATTGGTGATACCTTAAGAAACACGAAATCCCCTTCGTTGAACTCTAGGAGTCTCCATCATTTGTCTGTATAGCTCTTCTACTGACTTTAAACGATCTTCATTCTTTGCTAGATTTTTGTAATTGCATCTAAAGTCTCCCGTATGAAGTCAGTCTTATGTAGCTACTTTTCTCATAAATCTACCAGTGAATGGGTGAGCTGCGCTTTTGCCCATACAAAGCCTCATAAGGTGCCATCCCAATGGAAGCTTGGTAACTGTTATTGTATGAGAATTCCACCAAAGGTAGCTTCTCATTCCAAACTCCCGGGAAATCTACAATATGGGCTCGAAGCATATCTTCCAATGTCTGGATGGTTCGCTCAGATTGCCTATCCGTTTAAGGGTGAAAAGCTGTGTTGAGTCTCAATTCTGTACCCATGGCTTCTTATACACATTTCCAAAACATTGGTGTGAACCGTGCATCTCGATCAGAGACTATGGACTTTGGAACATCATTTAACCGAATGACATAGGTCACATAAAGATGTGCCAATTTATCTAATGTGAAGGTTGTCTTTACAGCTATGAATCATGCCATCTTCGTCAATCTGTCCATAATCACCCAGATAGCATCATAACCCTCTCAGATCTTGGGTAGCCCTACCATAAAATCCATGGTGATGTGCTCCTATTTCCATTTCAGAATCTCCAAAGGTTCTAACTTTCCTCCTGGATGTTGATGTTCAGCCTTGACCTTTTGGTAAGTCATGCATCTACTCACAAACTTCGTAATGTCATTTTTCATCCCTTTCCACCAAAATTACATTTTTAAATCTTGATATATTTTGTTGGCTCCGGGATGAATTGAGTACGGTGTTTCATGAGCTTCCACCATAAATTTCCTTCTAAGTCCTTCATTGGCCGGAACATAGATCCTCTTTCGATACAAAATCATTCCATCATCTATTATACTTATTTCTATCCTTTTGCCATTGGAAACCTCTTCTCAAAGCTTTGTTAAACTTGGATTTAGCTTCTGGGCCTCCTTGATGTCCTCGAACAATGATGACTCCAATTGAAGTGTACCTAATTTCCCAGATATTAGCTCCAATTCGAGTGAGTTAATTTCTTACTACAACGATCTAGGTAATTCCTTTATCGACAACCATTGCGGAGCAGTTGATTTCCTACTTAGGGCATTTGCTGCACGGTTTGCTTTTCTGGGATGATAGAGAATTTTGCAATCGTAGTCCTTCACCAACTCCAACCATCTTTTTTGTCGCATATTTAACTCTTTCTACGTGAAGAAATATTTTAGGCTTTGATGGTCAGTGAAAATTTGACACTGAGCTCCATATAAATAATGTCACTAGATTTTGAGTACGAACACTACTGTGGCAAGTTCTAAGTCATGATTAGGATAATTCTTCTCATGATCCTTCAATTGGTGTGATGCATACACAATCATTTTGCCATTCTGTGTCATAATTGCTCCCAAGCCCACTTTTAAGGTGTCACTATATATGGCAAACTTCTCTCCTTTAGTGGGTAGCATAAGAATTGGCGCACTTGTCAACTGTTTCTTTAATTCTTGAAAATTTCTTTCATACTCTTCTATCAATTCGTATTTCATTTTTTTATGCGTAAGAGCAGTGAGAGGTGTAGCTAGTCATGCAAAACCTTCCACAAATCTTCTATAATAATCGGCTAATCCAAAGAAGCTTCGTATCTCAATCACATTCTTAGGTATAGGCCATTCATTGATTGCTTCCACCTTACCAGGATCTATAGCAACTTCTTCCTTTGATACAATGTGTCTGAGAAAATGTACCTTATCCAGCCAAAATTCACACTTAGAGAATTTGCATATAGTTGATGCTTTCTCACAGTACGAAGAACAATCCTCAAATGTTCTTCATGTTCTTATTGAGTCTTTGAGTATATGAGTATGTCATTAATAAATACAATGACAAACTTATCTAAGAATTCCTTAAAAACTCTATTCAACAAGTCTACGAATATGGTTGGAGCATTAGTTAACCCAAACAACATTACTAAAATCTCATAATGACTGTAACAGGTTCTAAACGCTATCTTTAGGACATTACTCTCTTCAATTCTCAGCTAATGGTATCCTAAATACAGATCAATCTTCGAGAATACTGCTGTGCCTCTAAGTTGATTGAGCAAGTCATCAATCTTAGGTAATAGATATCTATTTTGGATGGTGACTTTGTTCAATTCTTGGTAGTCGATACATATTCGGAGAGTTCCATCTTTCTTCTTGACAAATAAGACTGGAGCTCCCCATGGTGAGTAACTTGGCCGCATAAATCCCTTGTCTAGTCGCTCCTTTAATTACACCTTCAGTTCTTTCAATTCCACTAGTGCCATACAGTATGGTGCCTTGGAAATAGGTGTAGTCCCTGGCATAAGGTCAATCTCAAATGAGATTTCCTGTTTGGAGGTACTCCTGGCATTTCTTCCAGAAAAATATCAAGGAATTCATTAAAGACTAGAATATCTTCTGGTTGAAGTATTTTTTCTCCCATTATGTCTATCACATAAGCCAGGTATCAATTACAGTCTCTGATCATCAGCTTTATCACTTTTAGCGAGTTATCATTATTTTTCTTGATTGGCAGGATGAATCGACGTATTCGAAACTCTCCTTCTCATCGAGTCAAAATGCTATCTTTCTCTTTTGATAATCAATCATGGCTTAATATTTTCCTAGGAAATCCATTCCAAGGATTACATCATAATCGACGATCTTCATCACGATCAAGTTGATATATGATTCCCTATTTGCCACAATTACTGTCACATGATGTAACCAGTAATCGGATAGCAAACTTTACCTGAGAGTAAAGCTATCTTAAATGTTTTTCTCATATTATCCTTAGCATATCCTAACCTATCAGCAAATTCATAGGAGACAAAGGAACGTGTAGGTCCAGAATAAAAAAAAACACACGCCAAGTGGTTAGCAATAGAAAGTTGACCTGTCACTACATTCAAGGTCTCTGCCTCTGCATCTTCCTTTGTATAAGCCATCACTCGAGCATCAGGTCCAGGTACATATTCTCATTGTTCTGGCAATGCCGGAGGCATTACTAAAGGGCTTTCAAGTCTAGCTTGTATAGCATAAACATATGGATGCTGTGGGTGTGCATAAGAATTCCCTTGGACATTTTGACGATTCGTCGGATAGTTTTTTACAAAATGGCCTTCTCTTCCACATAGAAAGCAAGTGTTGGTGTCATATCGGCATTAGCCTGGGTGTCTCTTCCCACATATAGCACAAATAGGCATATTCGATCCTATATTTGTGGTTAGCCTTCACTACTGGTTATGATTGTCCTGGCTTCTATTTCCAGGAAAATTACCCTTTCTTTTATTATGTTGCTGTGGCCCTTAATTGTTGGATTGGCCTGGTTTGACAGTTTGATTGGGCTTGCTGTTTTGGCTAGCTTGATTCCCTACTTGGGCTGACTTAGAAAGGATCTTTTCTTTCTTTTTGGCTTCTCATACTTTTTCCTTCTCTTCCCTTTGCCTAGCCAAGTGATATTCTGCTCTTAAGGCTCGGCTAACACAATCTGCCACCGAGGTTGGCGATATTGGGTCGCTGTCTACCAAAGCAGATATTTATGGTTGGAACATGCCGATCATCTTTTGTATCTTTTCTTTTTCTGTAGGTACACATATGGACACAATCGGGACAATTGATCAAATCTCCTACACACTTCACTGACTGACAGTTTCCCTTACTTCAATTCTGTAAATTCCTTCTATTGAGGACGTAATGCTGTAGGATCATAATATTTCTGGTTAAATTCTTCCAGAAATTTATTCCATGTCAAGGTGGTTACATCCCTCCTTATCCGGATAGTGTCCTACCAGAATCTAGGATCTTTTTTTAGAACAAAAGACACATACAAAACCTTTTCTTACTTCGTCAAATTCATGAAGTCTAAGATCATTTGTAGAGAGGAAACCCATTCCTCTACTTTGAGGGGATCTGTTGAACCCTCAACTTCTGGCGGCTTCATCCTGTAGAAACGTTCATAGAATGGTTCTTGGTTTATCATTGGTTGGGGTTTATGGACTCTTTCAGGCATAGTTAGTGGCACTACTTGCTCTGCAGCAACTACTTGCTATGCCTGAATTTCTTCAGAACCCTGTCTTTGTTCCATCTGACTTAACCGCTACCTCAACTCAGCATTTTCTTTCATTTGGACCTCTGGATGAGCCTGTAACTCTTCTACTCTCCCAGCTAGAGTAGGACATTGTCCTCTTCTCTCACCTTGGCTACATGTATTCATCGTGCTCTTTATTGTCCTAAAATCACACGATGATCAAACATTAAATTTTCTATAAATAGATTGCGTAAAATTTTGAAAATTCATAAATTTCATGGCAAAACAAGGTTATAGTATCATATGACATTATCAGGGAACATTTCATAATTTCAACATTTCACTTATTTCACAACATTTGTATATCATACATAAATAATTACATATATGAGTTAATGCATGTGATAATCGGGAATTTTAGATTCTCAAAATATGTTAAAATTGTATGTGTATAACAATTTTAATGAATAAAATGTGAAAAAGTTGCATTTCAACACTGTTGTGAATAGTATAAAAATGTTCTGGTAGTGTTAAAGTATGTGAGTTCAGGGATGGAAAATCTTACCGGACATAATTGGGTGAGACGGTTCGAAATCAAAGCCAAAAACCCTAGAGAGTGCATTGAAATGTACTAAAACAATAGAAATTTACGGTAAAGAATTCTGATCAAACGGAAGCAAAATAAGACAAACCGATCACACTGGAGGCGCTGAGAACTCGCCTACGTGATTTCGGTAAAGTTCCGTTCGGATCGGATTACAGTCAAAAATTGACCACGAATTAATTAATGAATTAATATGAATAGTTGATGACATCACCTTGATTATGTCATAATACAAATTATTTTTCTTAAAATTAAAAAGCAATTTTGAAAGGTGTATGGTGTAGATTAGCCTACTTTATGATCAATAGCTAAGATCATGCCAAAAAGCTAAGAAAAAAATTTTATAATAATTTTTAAAAGGCCATTCGGCCACTTGGAAAGGGAGAAGAAAAAAATTTGATTTTTGCCCCAAAATCTTTACTTTTTAGTTCTTGAACAATTAGGAAATTGTTGGAAAAAAATTACAAAAAAGCCCTTGGTTTTTGCCTATAAATAGGCATCAAAATTCAAGCAAAAAAATGGAAAAAACCAACTAAACTCTTGCCTTTTTTCTTCAGCCCAAAACCGTGAGCTTCACCTCCCTTAAACCAAAAATTTTGTTTTCAATTGTACATCAAACCTAGCTTGATTTGCATTTCCAATCTCAAGGCATCAACTAATCAAGGTAAGCTTCAAAATTGAAGGATTTTTCCTTGATTTTCCATAGAAAATCCGTGAGTTTGGAGTGTTGAAAAACAATGAAAAAAAATTGTTGATTTGTTGATTTTATGATTGGTTTGATGTTGTAGTATTTAAAGCATGAATTAGGATTGTGAAACAAGCAAAAATTTTGCATGTTACCCTTGAAAATCCGTGGCTTCAATGGTGTGAAAAATGCATGAGTTTTGATGTTTTGATTTAGTATTTATGTTCATTCAATTATGTGTTGAATTAAGCATGAATTGGAATAAGGAAACAAGAAAATTTTAATGTAATTTTCTTGCTAAAACCGTGGGCATGAACATTAAGAAATGAAAAATTTTCAATGTTGAAGAATGTTGATAAAAACCCTAGGAAAGAAAATGAAATTTTCTATGTGTTTATGCATAAAATCCGTGGCTATACTAGGGTTAGAATGCATGTTTTGTTAGGTTTTTGGATGTTGTTTTATACATTGGAAAACCTAAGAATGATGTGATGTGATAAAAAAATTATTAGATGTGATTAACTAGTAAACCGAGGCTAGTTTGAAAGAAAAATGTTGTGGTTTGTGTTGGCTTCTAAATGTTGAATCATGTGGAAAATTTTTATACAAAGTTTGGAGACTTTGTATAAAATAGGCCTCTGGTATAGTACGTGGCAGGTACAAAGGTTTTGAGGCGTACCTAACGCTGGAAACCTTAAAATATAAGCGGAAATGCTGCCGAAATTTCTAAAATCGGTTTAAGGATATTTCGGGAAACGAGGGGTAACCGGAACCCCTCGGTGAATTAGGATTAGAAATGGAAAACCAACCCAAAAGGAATAGTAAACCGACCCTAAAACACTAAAATGCCTAAAACAGGAAAAAAATTTATGTTAGGGGTATTTTGGGAAACGGGGGAAAAATTTAGGTCGGGATAAGAAACCCGAGTCTCTCGAGGACCCAGGGTCGGGGATAGGATAAATAACGTTTAATAAATAGCGAAAGGGCCATTTGAGGCTCCGAAACGCTCGAAAAATGAAAAAAAGACCCTAGGTGACTGATGAATAGTAATGAGGGCCGGGAAAAATGAAGTTGAGATTTTGCAGTAATTTAAGCTGTAAAATGATACAGAAACCTTGGAAATATTATTTTAAAATAAGTAGACTTAGAAAATTTGGAAACAAATGATAGAATGAAACAATTACGATCCCAAGACCCGTTAGGGGCAAAATGGTCATTTTGACCAAAAATTTCTGAAAAGACTCGGAAAGAATCCTAAAAGACCTAGAATAACTTAGATAAAATTCTAAAACTCAAAATAAAGATTTTAGAGTTAAAACTCTAAAAATTTTGAGGAACACGGGTGTGTAGAGGGAACACAACCGTGTATAGGAAAAATTTTATAACTCGAGAGGTACACAGACTGGAACACGGGCGTGTTGCAGACTGTGTACCACAAACAAAATTTAAATGTGTTGAATTGTTAAGTAAAATAAATGTATATTTAAGTGATAATTAAAACAGGGTGTTAACAGACAATATTATGTCTGTAGGAACCCAGAATAGAGATAGAACTGCGAAGGAGTTCCGGAAGTGGACATTAGCGCAGTATTGGTAAGTTCAAGCATTTTTGTGTCTACAACATAAAATACTGTGTTAATCGATTCTATACTAGATGTACACTAGATGTATAATCCTATAAACATTTGGGGGTTAGTTAGAATAACATATCCCAAATAACGAAAATAAGTAAGACCTACGGGCAGTGGAGGATAGTGACCTTGAGGTGACATAAAAGATCACTTGGTCAAAACTACAAATTGAAAGATAGTAATGTTAGGAAATGCCCTAAGCATTAGAGACATTTTGATGTATTCATTTTGAACTGGATAATAAAATTATATATAGAGGTTATTCATTACATTGCTATCTGTCCTCATCTTATTTACATGTTAAAGTAAATGTAAGCAAATATAGCTCACTAACTGTGTCACGGCCCAAAATTTATACACGTGACATGGCAGTCAAATCATAGTATCAACCCGAGATTTAAGGAAAACATTTATTACAAAAATAACGGGTCAACATTATAATTTAGCTAAGCCTAATTATAAAGTAGCATCATAACCACAAAACAAAATAAAGTAGAAAATAAATACCTTTTAATGCGGAAATCAAACACAAAATCGGTTTTCAAAAGAAATTACCAACCATAAATATTCCCAAGCATAGAATTTAAATAACGTGAAATAAAGTCCAAACTTAATGTCTCATTACATCAGAACGAGAAACAGAAAGAAGAAGATGGAGAAAACGGATAGCATCATCTTCGGTAGTAACGGATATCTCAACGAATTTCGGAACTGCTACCTCCCGCACCTGGAAGTAGTCATTTCGAAATCACAAAGAAAAAGGGACGTGAGCGCTGGCTCAGAAGGACAGAAACAAAGGTGAGTTAACAGATAGCATTTAAAAATATGGCATAATATTCGTTTCCAAAAATAATCAACAATTTAAAAAAAATACATGACATAATAATCATAACAAAAAAAATAATCAACAATTTCGTGAAAAACATTTTTAATGCAAGTTTTATTCTGCTGAGGACTTAGCGTAGCTGCAATATACGTGCCCCAATATTAAAATAATAAATCATTAAAACAAACCATCATATTATGAGTGAGGACTTGTCGTAGCTATAATATACGTGCCTCGAATTTGAATTATCCTAGATCATCTCATTACGGTCTAAATAGGCCAAACGGCCCTGCGCAGGTTTAGGGACCTTCCCCCATGGCGTCAACTTCGGGACGCACGCATCATTTATAATGATCGTGAACTAGAGCTCAATTATGTTCACCGGATTATTCAAAAGATGGTATTTACCAAGTTATATTATACCATTAATCAAAACAGTCTTTAAAATACACATTTATTACAAAATACGTTGCTGCGTTTATTTCATCAAAAATAGTATAATAATTTCATAAATCGAAAACAGCATGCCATCAATAAAACAGGGGAATTTAAAACACTTGACTACTCCCAGAAAAGGCTTGAACGTCCTACCTCAATTTTCGCACAAGCGTTGCAATAATGTGATCCACCAATCAAGCAAGAATGTCAAATAATTCCTATAATCAAACATATGATCAGTCTAGGTCTAGACATAATCAGCCAATCATTTTAGTGTGCCACAAAAGATTTCAAAACGTGTAATAAACATTTGGGATTTAAAATTTTTGAAAAAAACTCTAAGTTAAGATATTACTGGACATGAGCAGACTGACCTAGGATGAATGTAAAATCCATATTAATTTATTTTTCATCCCAAAAATTCTAAATTTTTAATATGTTAAACTAGACATCCGTAGCTTTAATTCCATATAATTTTTATAATTTTGGAACATCATTTGGTCATTCAACTAGGCCAAAAACCGAGGGTTGTTTTCAGGCATAAAAATCTGGGTTTCAGTTTCGGTTCAAAACCTGGCAGTTCTGTCCGCCTATTTTAGAAAAATATTTTGACTGGGCAAATGGAGGATTTTGGTTCTGAAATTTTGCAGGAATTTAGGGGACATCTTGAATGTAATTTTAGGCTCAAGAATCACTCAAAAATCGTTTTTAAAACTCAAGTTATGGCTGACACAAATTTACTGTTCATATGGTAATTTTCCAGATTTCCGTTTTTCTGTGTCCGAATTTCGATTAGCCTCAAACCAATTCAATTTTCATCCAATGATCACGAAATTTTGTGGAAAACCTTATTTATATGTCATTAACACAACCCAAGAATCAAATTGACAAAATCATAAAATCTTACACATATGATAATAGGGTTTTTGAAAAGGGGATCAATGAGGCAAAATTTTAGGGTTTGAGAGAAAAATCACACCTTGTTTGTGCTGCCTTATTTTTGATGCTTGGTCTCCCTTTTGGCTGAATTTGTGTGAGTATTGGAGTCTTCAAAACAGTATGGAAATAGTGGAGAAAACCATATAAATTTCAGATTTAAAATCAAAAGGAGAAGGAAGGAAAAAGTTTGATTTCTCACCTTGTTTTTGTCTCAAAAGTTGTTGAATCTTTGAGCTGCCTTTTGGTAGGTTTTGTTTGCTATTTTGGGTGTGTTTTGGGAGAGAAAATTCAGAGAGGGAAGAGGGGGAAAGCTGGCCGAAATTTTGAGGGGGAAAGGAGGGGTGAATGAGAGTTAAAAGGGGGTTTTTATACTAGGTTTTTCTTTCCCTTTCTCTTCCTTGTTTGGCTGAAAATTTTAAGGGGAAAAAGGGAACGTTTTTATGCTGTTTTGAGGCTAGGGTTTTCTCTCTTATTTCCCCTTAAGTGGCCAAAATTATCCCTTAGTTTTTAAGGAAAAATAATTTGAATTTTAATTGAGTTTTAACCTAGCTTTTAATTCAAATAAAATCTCCTTTATTTCATACACTTTATGGCCGATTTTCTTCTTTATATCTAAGGAATGAAATTTGAATTTGTATCCTCCTCGGATTCGTGGAATTTAAATTTTAATTAAAATCCCAAGTGATGGCCGAATATTTTAGGGTTTCTTTTTGAAGTTCAAATTGTTGACTTTTTGAGTGGAAATTGACTAGGAAACCAACCTAGGGTTTCCAAAAGGATTTTTAATTAATTTTTGGCACACTAATTTTATTTAAATTATATATTGACCCTTAAATAAAATTTAAGGCGTCACAAATATCTACCACTAAAAATAGTTTCGTCCTCGAAACTTCAAGAAATACTCCACACTAAAGAAGAGAATAAGAATATGAATAACTTCTCATTTCATTAAGCAGTCTAAATGCACCTTTGAAAACATATAGTGGTATATCTACCACTATGAACAGAGTAGGGTTACAAAACAAACTTAGGTCGACTACATTACATGTACTCTATTCCTTAGCGAACCATTCGGCATGGTTCTCGCTCATATCTTTCTCGGTTTCCCATGTGGCTTCCTCTTCACCATGGTTACTCCAAAGAACCTTCACCATGGGTATTATTTTCGTTCTCAGCTGCTTGACCTTACGATCCAAAATCTTCACTGGAACCTCGACGTAAGAGACATCTGGTTGGATTTCTACATCATCTGTTGAAATAACTTCGGACTCTGTTCGTGCACTCTTCCTCAGCATCGATACATGGAAAACGTTGTGCACTCCCAAGGTGTCGGTTAACTTCAGCTCATATGCGACCTTACCAACTCTGCGTACGATCTCGAAAGGTCCAATGTAACGCGGTGCTAGCTTCCCTTTAACTCCGAAATGAGAGATACCTTTCTTCAGTGACACCTTTAGCAATACAAACTCTCCGACCTCGAACTCTAACGGCTTTCTGCATTGATCTGCATAGCTCTTCTGTCGACTCTGTGCTGTTAGAAGTCGTTGTTTGATGATGGCAATCTTCTCGTACTGGTCTAGGATTATATCGGGTCCACCCACTGGTGCTTCCTGGTTGTCAACCCAATAGATGGGTGATCGACAAGGCTTTCCGTACAATGTTTCAAAGGGTGCCATTCCAATACTTGCTTGATAACTGTTATTGTATGCGAACTCTGCCATGTAGAGGTGTTTGCTCCATCCATCTCCAAGATCAAGAACGTAGGCACGTAGCATATCCTCGAGAATCTGTATGAGACGCTCCAACTGACCATCTGTCTGCGGATGAAAAGCGGTGCTGAAGTTCAGTTCTGTGCCTAGAGCTTCCTGTAGACTTTGCCAAAAGCGAGTGTTGAAGTACGTATCAAGATCAAAAACGATCACTGAAGGGACTCCATGCAATCTGACTATGTTCTTCATGTAAAGCTCGGCTAGCTGGTTCCTGCTGCAAGTCGTCTTGAACGGGATGAAGTGCGCGGTCTTCGTGAGACGATCTACAACTACCCAGACTCCATCAGATCCATCCTGTGCTCTTGGTAAGCCGGTTAGGAAGTCCATTCCTATACTATCCCACTTCCACCGAGGTATTGGAAGTGGTTGGAGCAGACCTGCGGGTCTCTCCCGTACTGCCTTTACTTTCTGACACGTCAAACAGTTGGCCATGAAGTTCTTCACATCTAACTTCATACCTCTCCACCAAAGCTGCCGTCTTAAGTTTTGATACATCTTGTTTCCACCTGGATGCATGGCGAACCTCGACTGATGAAACTCTGACAAGATCTGTTAGGAAATGCCCTAAGTATTAGAAACATTTTGATGTATTCATTTTGAACTGGATAATAAAATTATACTTAGAGGTTATTCATTACATTGCTATCTGTCCTCGTCTTATTTACATGTTAAAGTAAATGTAAGCAAATATGGCTCACTGACTGCTTGTGTTAAAACTGTTAGAACGTTGCATGCAATGGTCTTTTGTATGCGAGAAGACAATGTTCTAAAGTTAGCAGTCTAAACTATGGTCTGTAGTCTATGGGGTTAGACCGAGCATCTAACACATGATAAGACTATTATGTTGTCTAAAGCCTTGGAGGGAACGGTCTGTCTTGACTGTCTGGAGCTGGACTCCCAAGTAGAGACATGGATATGTTGCTTGGTGGTGACATATTAGACCGGGACTAAAGTGTGATTGATCTACGCAGTCCGCTATGAGTGGATCAATCTGCTTTTGACGTTCATTGTGCAATAACCTTAATCCTGAGTAAATGAACTACTTCATGTATATGACTTGTGTACTTTGATGTTCCAATGGCTAAAGCGTCTCAGAGGGTAGTAAGCTTATAGACCGGTTCGTTGGGTGCATGACTTGTATACGATAAAGGGTTTGTTTGCAGATATCGGAATCATAGCTCTGAGGAGTTAAAGGTATCCTCTTAAAGGCATTATACTGAATGTGAAAATGGACAAGGCCTTGGGTCGTCTGCCGGGCGGATGACTTCTTATTCACATATGGTGAATAATCATTTTCTTGATTCGGTAGTATAATGGAACTTTAAGATAGCCTGATCAGTAGGATTAAACGGACTTTGACCTAAGGCTGATCATGGATATCATATAAGGGTTTTGCATATATGACAAGGTCATTGGATGCTAGCTCGTCACAGGCTTACGTAATACGGTATATAATTGGGAGTTCAGTTTCAGGTTTATAGTGGTGTGACTCTGAAATTAGTGATCATATGATTGAGTTGTTCGGTACAGAATGATGATCATATGGAATCACGGGAGCCCGATTATATATGTCCAATCAGTCCCTCTACTAGCTCCACATAATTCCTTAACGTTTGGCAAATTGATTTGTGTATGCTATTGGCTAGTTTATTATGCATGGATGGTGATGACACAGGATTAGGATGGTAGACAAGATTCTCTCCGGTTGGATTCAGATTTTGTTTTGGATAATAGAGTACATAATTATTCGAACTCCAAATAAAGTTGCCATGATTTTATTTGAGATTGGATTGGAGTTGTAGAAAATTATCCATGAGAACAAGAATATGAAACACAACCGTTTTTGTGGAATTTGAAATTTGAATTTTGAAATTTGAATTTTGAATTTTGAAATTTGAAATTTGAATTTTGAATTTGAAATTTGAATTTGAAATTTGAATTTGAAATTCGAATTTGAAATTTGAATTTGAAATTTAAATTTGAAATTTGAAATTTGAAATTTGAAATTTGAATTTGAAATTCGAATTTGAAATTTGAAATTCAAATTTTGAATCACAGTCTAAGTGGGATTCGAATTTGTTGTGGAAAATCCACAAGGTTTGAAATTCGAATTTGAGTTGGATTTGGAGAGGATAATCTTGTTAGAATCCTACTTGAATTTTGAATCCAAATCCCAACAAAAGTGGGCGAATTTTTGGAGGATAATCCTCAATGGAAAATTCGGTTTTTTGTGGATAAGATTCAAGGGAAAATTCAAGTTTCAATCCTAGTTGAATTTGGATTCTCTCCTTCCCTAAAAGTGGCCGAAATTTTGGAGCCTTAATCCTAGGAAATTCGGTTATTTTTGGATAAGGTTGAGATGAGATTTAGCTTGAAAAATCCTAGTGGAATTTTGATTCTTCCTTATCCTAAAAGTGGCCGAAAATTTGGAGAAGATTTTCTCCTAAAGATTTCGGATTTTTTGGTTGAAAAAGGGAGATAAAATTCTAGTTAAAATCTTGTTTAGATTTGGATTGGATTTATCCTAGGAAAACCGAATTTAATTGTGGAGATTCTCCCTTGGAAAATTCGGATTTTTTGGTTTGGATAAGGGAGAAAATCTTTTCCTAGTCCAATTCGAATTCAGAGAATCACCTCATGCAGGTCTATAAATAGAGGTCCTGCCACTCCAGTTCTCTCAGACCACAGACTCTCAGGTGAGCAGGCTTATTGTTGCACAGCTCATCGTGACAATAAAGTTCTTTAGAGATCTGGGTGGTCGGAAGAAGACTAGCAGTGCTAGCATACCGATCGAGGTTCAGAGTGCCCACACACTCAGCCATTCGGGAATTGGAGAATAGTAGAGAAGGCTAGTTGGTTGAAGCCTCCGGTCACTCTCCTCCTGTTCATTGGCGTCCTTGAGGTATGAGTTTTAATTGTTGTTGATTTATTGTATATGGCATCATGAGATATTTAACGATCTAAAAATTTTTATTGTTCCACTACGCCACTCTGATACGTTTTTACCGGTTTAATTTCCTACAATTGGTATCAGAGCCATCTCACGACTATGCCATGTACATAAATTAGACAATTACTTAGTCTTTTTATTTATGTATGGATTTGATATTTAGAGAGTGGCATTCTAGGGTTCCTTTATGTTGTTATCATGTATTATGTATAAAGTATGTGGTTATTTTAATTTTTTGAATTATTATAAGCATGCTTGTTTATGCCGGTCATGGTTCCTTAGAATTTAGAAAAATTGTATCTAGGAATTTTTTTATGTAACAATGGGAGCAGTTTAATAACACTGTAATTTTCCCATGGATTTTAATTCTTGTCTCTTAGAATTTTTATGGTTAGAATTTTTGTACACCGGAAACGGTTTAGGAATTTTTTATGTAATTATTCTTGGAGGAGATTGAAGATTGAAGACCGTAATTTATTTTTCCCAAAAAGTTAAATTCAATTTAAAGATTGAAATTTTGATTGTGTGGAAAATTTCAATTTAATTGGGATTCAAATTAATTTTTGGAGATCCTAATAGGTAAATTGGAATATGGCACGAAAATCAAGACACGACCCCTCGGGATAGGCCGACAAACCTTGGTGGGGCTGCAGCCCCTGCCCTCTGGCAGGATGGGGCTGCGGCAGCCCCTGTGCAGGCCCACACCACCCACGGCCGCAGGCTCTGCCTGCAGCCAGGGGTGGCCGTGGCCTGCCCAAGGCTGGCCGCAGCCTGGGCGTGCAGCCTCTGGCTGCAGGCGCTGCCTGCAGCCTGCCGGCTGCTGCGCCCAGTCTGGGCGTGCAGCCTGGCGCTGCAGGCTTGGCCTGCAGCCCGGCAGGGTTGCACATGGGGCGGCCGTGGGCTGCCAGCCCCTCCGGGGTTGGTGGCTGCCCACGGCGGCCGCCGCCCACGGGGGCGGTGGTCCGACGGTCCGAAAAACAGAAAATTTTAATTTTTAAATTTGAGATTTAATTTTAAATCATGTTTAAAAATATGTAATTGAAAATTTGAAAATTTTTTGAAATTACATATTATTACACATGATGATTAAAATTGTTTAAAATTTGAATTAGAAATTTAAATTTGAAATTCGAATTTGGAGTTTGAATTTGAAATTTAAATTTTTGGAAATTTAAATTTTAAATAATTCTTGGGATGAGAAATAAATGGAGAGGCTACATAAAGATGGATACAAGAAGACGGAACAAAATTCAAGACCCAAAGAATACTTTGGATGGAATTTTGTAATCTTTATTTTCTTTGTTCTAGGATGGAACCATGGCTTGGTTATTCTGTCAATTATTTTTCTGTAATATGTCATGGATGTATAAATATGTATTGATGGATGTTTTGTATGCATATTTGATAACATGTCATATAGGATAGGTGAGTGCCGCTCATACTATATTGATCATACATAATTTGTCAAAACTTGCATGTTTTTCAAAATATTGAGTTGGAGAGGGTTTCAAACAAAACCCACGGCCTCCATTGTTGATCCATATGTGAAAGCATGGTAACGCCTCGCGTCAGTTCTGACCTGACCACACCCCTTGGTAGGTGTTTACCGCCGCCGGTATACTAGATTGGATCTCCTATGTGGAAAACGTGTTCGGGTGCGATCTTATTCATGACCACCCCTCGGTGGCTTGGTAGAACGTGGATCGGGCTACGTAAACAATGGTTATACACTCAAGACTCGTTTAGTTATTAACCTTCCCTAGAAGCTCTGTTAACTAAACTGGTGGCCAAATAAGCGGTTATTAATATATGTCTTAACCTTGGAGGATTTAAGGCAACATATATTAATTGGACGGGGTCCATGTTCCGGCTATTTGTTCTCATGACCACCCCTCGGTGGCTTGGGGCAATAGGTGCTGAGAATTACCATTGCAATGCTAAACGAGTTTTTTCAAGTTTTTTCAAGTTTCATGTAGGAACATACTTGTATGTTTTATTTGCTAAATTATCTGCATATTTGCTTGGGCTTTGTAATGATGTCTAGTATAATTTTATTTCAGTTCAAACTGTCACCGACACCCCTCATTTCGATACTTACTGAAAATAAGTTGAATGGCGATAATTATAAAGACTGGAAAAGGAATCTATTAATAGTTCTTAGCTGCGAGAGACACAAGTTCGTACTGGACGAACCATGCCCACCTGGGCCCAAACCTGACACACCACTTGAGGAGGTCCCGGTTGCCTATAATCGTTGGAGAGAATCCAATGAAATAGCTCGATGCTACATCCTTGCTAGCATGACGAGTGCTTTACAAAAGCAGCATGAGACTTATCAAGTTGCTGGGGAGATCATGGAAAATCTGGAGGACATGTTCGGAGGCCAAGAAAAATTGGCTCGACAGTCCGCTATCACCAGCATTATGAACTCCAAGCAAAAGGCGGGTACTCCGGTGAAGGACCATATGATCACTCTAATGGGATTCTTCGCTGAGGCTGCCGAGAATGGTGCTGAGTTGGACTATAACACCCAGATCGAGATGGTGTTCAAGACTCTGTCTAAAGATTTTGTGGTGTTTAAGGCCGCATACAATCTGGCGACAAAGGAGTTAGGACTAACCGAGCTCATGAAGCAACTACAGGCTTATGAGCGGATGATCAGGGATGAGGATGTGGTCCGACCTAAAGGAGAGGCCAATTTGGCGGAATCTTCCAATCCCTCACGGAAGAGGAAGAGGCCAAATAAGAAGCAAGTGGCTTCCAGTTCTTCTAATCCTCCTGTCTCGGACGGGAAGAAGAAGAAGAAGAACAAGAAGCCAAAGGACCCTAAAAAGTCCAAATGCTTCCATTGTGGGAAGGTAGGTCACTTCAAGAAGGCTTGTCGGGAATTCCTAGCCTCCAAGGGCAAGGAAGGTAAGGAACTTCATTACTTAGAAGCGTGTTTGGTGGAAGAATCGAAAGACACATGGGTCATTGATTCGGGTGCCACTAATCATGTTTGTGTTTCTATGCAGGGGTTCGTGGAAACGAGAAGTCTACATGATAGGAGCCTCTCGTTGCGGACTGGAGATGGTAGCTTTGTGGTGGCTGAGGCAGTGGGAGATGTTCATCTTTATTTTGATCAGTTTAGGTTTATTTTATTGAAAGACTGTTTTTATGTTCCTAATTTTAGGAGGAACCTTATATCGGTAGCTTGTTTAATAAAGGATTCTTATTCAGTTTCTTTTAGTAAAAGAGTTGATATTCGTAGAAATAAGTCTTTTATCTGTTCTGGATGGATGGATGGAAACCTATATTTGATCAGACCAAAGATGTACTCACTGCTTGACACTGAAGTATTTGATAACTCTAAAAGGTTGAAAGTTTCTCACTCTAACAAGGCGTATCTTTGGCATTTAAGACTTGGTCATATTAATCAGGATAGGATTCAAAGATTGGTGAAAGACGGTCCTCTGGAATCTCTGGAGGAGGTACGACTGCCCCAATGTAAGTCTTGTCTAGAGGGTAAAATGACTAAGAGGTCTTTTGGAGCTAAGGGTACAAGGGCACAGGAGCTCTTAGAAATTGTGCATACTGACATATGTGGCCCCATGAACGTCACAGCACGAGGAGGGTTCGAGTATTATGTCTCATTCATAGATGATTACTCGAGATATGGATATGTATATCTGATGCACCGCAAGAGCGAAACCTTTGATAAGTTCAAAGAGTATCGTGCGGAAGTGGAAAAGCAATTGGATAAATCCATAAAGACACTTCGATCTGATCGAGGTGGCGAATACCTCTCCGATGAATTTCTAGGACATCTTGTAGAGAATGGGATATTATCCCAATTGACTGCACCTGGTACTCCACAACAGAATGGTGTAGCTGAAAGGAGAAACAGGACCTTATTGGATATGGTACGGTCCATGATGAGTTACTCAACGCTGCCATTATCATTTTGGGGACATGCTTTACAAACGGCGTGTTATATTTTGAACCAGGTTCCGAGCAAATCAATTCCTAGAACTCCGTATGAATTGTGGCGTGGCAGGAAGCCCTCCCTTGGACATATGAGAATATGGGGCTGCCCGGCACATGTACTGGATGGGGATGCGAAGAAGTTGTAACCAAGATCAGAATTGTGCATGTTTGTAGGGTATCCAAAAGGAACTAAAGGAGGTCTGTTCTATAACCCGAAGGAACAAAAGGTCATTGTCTCAACCCATGCGACATTCTTGGAGGAAAGTCACATGAATGACTTTAAGCCTCGAAGCAAAGTGGTGCTAGAGGAGTTATCGGGTGAAAGAACTGCTCCACAGATTTCGGTCTTGGACGCAAGTCCGAGTTCCAATGAAAGACCTGCAGACGATCAACAATTTAGGGTGCCTCGTCGTAGTGGGAGGGTTTCTAAGAAACCTAATTTCTTTATGTATGATGCTGAGGTATACCAGGCCGAGGCTCATGAGCATGAGGAAGATCCGGTCACATATGATGAAGCTATAAAGGATGTTGATTCTAAATCTTGGAAACAGGCTATGAACAATGAGATGGATTCTATGAAATCCAACTCTGTTTGGGAACTTGTAGATTTGCCGGATGGGATAAAACCCATTGGATGCAAATGGGTCTACAAAAGAAAGAAGGATGCGGAAGGGAGAGTGGAAACTTTCAAAGCTAGACTGGTTGCAAAGGGATACACGCAAAAGGCTGGAATCGATTATGAGGAAACCTTTTCGCCTGTTGCTATGCTGAAGTCTATCCGTATTCTTCTGTCCATTGCTGCGGCTTTCGATTACGAGATCTGGCAAATGGATGTCAAGACGGCATTCTTGAATGGCCATCTTGAAGAGTGTATCTATATGATACAGCCCGAAGGGTTCGTAGCAAAAGGCCAAGATAAGAAAGTCTGCAAGTTGCTTAGATCCATTTATGGATTAAAGCAGGCATCCCACTCATGGAACCAGAGGTTTGATCAAGCGATTAAGACATTTGGTTTTGAGCAGAACGTTGATGAACCTTGTGTTTATAAACGTATTAAGGATGGAAAAGTGGTCTTTCTGATACTTTATGTCGATGATATACTACTCATTGGGAATGATGTAGGGAATTTATCATCGGTCAAACTTTGGTTACACCAACAGTTTGACATGAAGGACTTGGGAGAAGCTAATTATGTTCTAGGCATTCGTCTCTTCAGAGATCGAAAGAACAAAATGATAGCGTTATCCCAAGCTTCATACATAGATAAAATAATTGACAAATATGCAATGCTAGAGGTAAAGAAAGGCTCACAACCTTCTATTACCGGTCTAACTCTTTCATTGGATGACTGTCCCAAGACATCGGAAGAAAGAGAGCGTATGAGTAAGGTCCCTTATGCATCCGCTGTGGGCAGCCTTATGTACGCTATGCTTTGCACTCGCCCGGACATATGTTTTGCAGTAGGTATGGTGAGTCGATATCAAGCGAATCCTGGAACCAAGCACTGGCAAGCAGTAAAGCATATACTCAAGTATCTTAAGAGAACGAGGGATTATATGCTGGTGTATTCTGGAGGGGACCTAACACCCGTAGGATACACGGACTCAGACTTCCAGACTTGTAAGGATTCGAGGAAATCGACATCTGGATCAGTGTTTTTTACTCGGAGGAGGCGCCATTGTGTGGAGGAGCGTGAAGCAGGGCTGCACAGCTGACTCTACTATGGAGGCTGAGTATGTGGCTGCGGCTGAGGCATCTAAAGAAGCGGTTTGACTCCACAAGTTCTTTAGAGACCTTGAGGCCATTCCGGGTGTTGACAAGCCTATCACACTTTACTGTGATAATACAGGGGCTATTGCCAACACAAGGGAATCTCGGCACCACAAGAGGACCAAGCACATAGATCGGAGGTATCACATTATTAGAGGGCATGTGGAGACAGGACAAGTGGATGTATGTAAGATCGCGTCCGAGGACAACATCGCTGATCCCTTTACTAAGACTTTGGTAGCTAGAAGCTTTGAGAGGCATGTAGAGGTGATGGGGATGCGTAACATGGCACATCTACTGGCTTAGGGCAAGTGGGAGATTGTTAGGAAATGCCCTAAGTATTAGAAACATTTTGATGTATTCATTTTGAATTGGATAATAAAATTATACTTAGAGGTTATTCATTACATTGCTATCTGTCCTCGTCTTATTTACATGTTAAAGTAAATGTAAGCAAATATGGCTCACTGACTGCTTGTGTTAAAACTGTTAGAACGTTGCATGCAATGGTCTTTTGTATGCGAGAAGACAATGTTCTAAAGTTAGCAGTCTAAACTATGGTCTGTAGTCTATGGGGTTAGACCGAGCATCTAACTCATGATAAGACTATTATGTTGTCTAAAGCCTTGGAGGGGACGGTCTGTCTTGACTGTCTGGAGTTGGACTCCCAAGTAGAGACATGGATATGTTGCTTGGTGGTGACATATTAGACCGGGACTAAAGTGTGATTGATCTACGTAGTCCGCTATGAGTGGATCAATCTGCTTTTGACGTTCATTGTGCAATAACCTTAATCCTGAGTAAATGAACTACTTCATGTATATGACTGTTAGGAAATGCCCTAAGTATTAGAGACATTTTGATGTATTCATTTTGAACTGGATAATAAAATTATACATAGAGGTTATTCATTACATTGTTATCTGTCCTCATCTTATTTACATGTTAAAGTAAATGTAAGCAAATATGGCTCCCTGACTGCTTGTGTTAAAACTGTTAGAACGTTGCATGTAATGGACTTTTGTATGCGAGAAGACAATGTTCTAAAGTTAGCAGTCTAAATTATGGTCTGTAGTCTATGGGGTTAGACCGAGCATCTAACTCATGTTAAGACTATTATGTTGTCTAAAGCCTTAGAGGGGACGGTCTGTCTTGACTGTCTGGAGCTGGACTCCCAAGTAGAGACATGGATATGTTGCTCGGTGGTGACATATTAGACCGGGACTAAAGCGTGATTGATCTACGTAGTCCGCTATGAGTGGATCAATCTGCTTTTGACGTTCATTGTGCAATAACCTTAATCCTGAGTAAATGAACTACTTCATGTATATGACTTGTGTACTTTGATGTTCCAATGGCTAAAGCGTCTCAGAGGTAGTAAGCTTATAGACCGGTTCGTTGGGTGCATGACTTGTATACGATGAAGGGTTTGTTTGCAGATATCGGAATCATAGCTCTGAGGAGTTAAAGGTATCCTCTTCAAGGCATTATATTGAATGTGAAAATGGACAAGGCCTTGGGTCGTCTGCTGGGCGGATGACTTCTTATTCACATATGGTGAATAATCATTTTCTTGATTCGGTAGTATAATGGAACTTTAAGATAGCCTGATCAGTAGGATTAAACGGACTTTGACCTAAGGCTGATCATGGATATCATATGAGGGTTTTGCATATATGACAAGGTCATTGGATGGTAGCTCGTCACAGGCTTACGTAATACGGTATATAATTGGGAGTTCAGTTTCAGGTTTATAGTGGTGTGACTCTGAAATTAGTGATCATATGATTGAGTTGTTCGGTACAGAATGATGATCATATGGAATCACGGGAGCCCGATTATATATGTCCAATCAGTCCCTCTACTAGCTCCACATAATTCCTTAACGTTTGGCAAATTGATTTGTGTATGCTATTGGCTAGTTTATTATGCATGGATGGTGATGACACAGGATTAGGATGGTAGACAAGATTCTCTCCGGTTGGATTCAGATTTTGTTTTGGATAATAGAGTACACAATTATTCGAACTCCAAATAAAGTTGCCATGATTTTATTTGAGATTGGATTGGAGTTGTAGAAAATTATCCATGAGAACAAGAATATGAAACACAACCGTTTTGTGGAATTTGAAATTTGAATTTTGAAATTTGAAATTTGAATTTTGAAATTTGAAATTTGAATTTGGAATTTGAAATTTGAATTTGAAATTTGAATTTGAAAATTCGAATTTGAAATTTGAATTTGAAATTTAAATTTGAAATTTGAAATTTGAAATTTGAAATTTGAACTTGAAATTTGAATTTGAAATTTGAAATTCAAATTTTGAATCACAGTCCAAGTAGGATTTGAATTTGTTGTGGAAAATCCACAAGGTTTGAAATTCGAATTTGAGTTGGATTTGGAGAGGATAATCTTGTTAGAATCCTACTTGAATTTTGAATCCAAATCCCAACAAAAGTGGGCGAATTTTTTGAGGATAATCCTCAATGGAAAATTCGGTTTTTGTAGATAAGATTCAAGGGAAAATTCAAGTTTCAATCCTAGTTGAATTTGGATTCTCTCCCTCCCTAAAAGTGGCCGAAATTTTGGAGGCTTTATCCTAGGAAATTCAGTTATTTTTGGATAAGGTTGAGATGAGATTTAGCTTGAAAAATCCTAGTGGAATTTTGATTCTTCCTTATCCTAAAAGTGGCCGAAAATTTGGAGAAGATTTTCTCCTAAAGATTTCGGATTTTTTGGTTGAAAAAGGGAGATAAAATTCTAGTTAAAATCTTGTTTAGATTTGGATTGGATTTGTCCTAGGAAAACCGAATTTAATTGTGGAGATTCTCCCTTGGAAAATTCGGATTTTTTGGTTTGGATAAGGGAGAATATCTTTTCCTAATCCAATTCAAATTCAGAGATTCACCTCATGCAGGTCTATAAATAGAGGTCCTGCCACTTCAGTTCTCTTAGACCACAGACTCTCAGGTGAGCAGGCTTATTGTTGCACAGCTCATCGTGACAATAAAGTTCTTTAGAGATCTGGGTGGTCGGAAGAAGACTAGCAGTGCTAGCATACCGATCGAGGTTCAGAGTGCCCGCACACTCAGCCATTCGGGAATTGGAGAATAGAAGAGAAGGCTAGTTGGTTGAAGCCTCCGGTCATTCTCCTCCTACATATTGGCATCCTTGAGGTATGAGTTTTAATTGTTGTTGATTTATTGTATATGGCATCATGAGATATTTAACGTTCTAAAAATTTTTATTGTTCCGCTGCGCCACTCTGATACGTTTTTACCGATTTATTTTCCTACAATTTGTATCAGAGCCATCTCATGACTATGCCATGCACATAAATTAGACAATTACTTAGTCTTTTTATTTATGTATGGATTTGATATTTAGAGAGTGGCATTCTAGGGTTCCTTTATGTTGTTATCATGTATTATGTATAAAGTATGTGGTTATTTTAATTTTTTTTTGAATTATTATAAGCATGCTTGTTTATACCGGTTATGGTTCCTTAGAATTTAGAAAAATTGTATCTAGGAATTTTTATGTAACCATGGGAGCAGTTTATTAACACTGTAATTTTCCCATGGAATTTAATTTCTGTCTCTTAGAATTTTTATGGTTAGAATTTTTTGTACACCGGAAACGGTTTAGGAAATTTTATGTAATTATTCTTGGAGGAGATTGAAGATTGAAGACCGTAATTTATTTTTCCCAAAAGTTAAATTTGATTTAAAGGTTGAAATTTTGATTGTGTGGAAAATTTCAATTTAATTGGGATTCAAATTAATTTTTGGAGATCCTAATAGGTAAATTGGAATATGGCACGAAAATCGAGACACGACCCCTCGGGATAGGCCGACGAGCCTTGGTGGGGCTGCAGCCCCTGCCCTCGGGCAGGATGGGGCTGCGGCAGCCCCTGTGCAGGCCCACACCACCCACGGCCGCAGGCTCTGCCTGCAGCCGAGGGTGGCGCAGCCTGCCCAAGGCTGGCCGCAGCCTGGGCGTGTAGCCACTGGCTGCAGGCGCTGCCTGCAGCCTGCAGCCTGCCGGCTGCTGCGCCCAGCCTGGGCGTGCAGCCTGGCGCTGCAGGCTTGGCCTGCAGCCCGGAAGGCTGCTCAAGGGGTGGCCGTGGGCTGCCAGCCCTTCCGGGGTTGGTGGCTGCCCACGGCGGCTGCAGCCTTCACGGTGCGGCGGTGCAAAATCAGAAAATTTTGATTTTTAAATTTGAGATTTAATTTTAAATCATGTTTAAAATTATGTAATTAAAATTTAAAATTTTTGAAATTACATATTATTACACATGATGTTTAAAATTGTTTAAAATTTAAATTTGAAGTTTAAATTTGAAATTCGAATTTGGAATTTGAATTTGAAATTTAAATTTTTGGAGATTTAAATTTTAAATAATTCTTGGGATGAGAAATAAATGGAGAGGCTACATAAAGATGGATACAAGAAGACGGAACAAAATTCAAGACCCAAAGAATGCTTTGGATGGAATTTTGTAATCTTTATTTTCTTTGTTCTAGGATGGAACCATGGCTTGGTTATTCTGTCAATTATTTTTCTGTGATATGTCATGGATGTATAAATATGTATTGATGGATGTTTTGTATGCATATTTGATAACATGTCATATAGGATAGGTGAGTGCCGCTCATACTATATTGATCATACATAATTTGTTAAAACTTGCATGTTTTTCAAAATATTGAGTGGGAGAGGGTTTCAAACAAAACCCACGGCCTCCATTGTTGATCCATATGTGAAAGCATGGTAACGCCTCGCGTCAGTTCCGACCTGACCACACCCCTCGGTAGGTGTTTACCGCCGCCGGTATACTAGATTGGATCTCCTATGTGGAAAACGTGTTCGGGTGCGATCCTATTCATGACCACCCCTCGGTGGCTTGGTAGGACGTGGATCGGGCTACGTAAACAATGGTTATACACTCAAGACTCGTTTAGTTATTAACCTTCCCTAGAAGCTCTGTTAACTAAACTGGTGGCCAAATAAGCGGTTATTAATATATGTCTTAACCTTGGAGGATTTAAGGTAACATATATTAATTGGACGGGGTCCATGTTCCGGCTATTTGTTCTCATGACCACCCCTCGGTGGCTTGGGGCAATAGGTGCTGAGAATTACCGTTGCAATGCTACATGTTTTTTCAAGTTTCATGTAGGAACATACTTGTATGTTTTTATTTGCTAAATTATCTGTATATTTGCTTGGGCTTTGTAATGATGTCTAGTATAATTTTATTTCAGTTCAAAATGTCACCGACACCCCTCATTTCGATACTTACTGAAAATAAGTTGAATGGCGATAATTATAAAGACTGGAAAAGAAATCTATTAATAGTTCTCAGCTGCGAGAGACACAAGTTCGTACTGAACGAACCATGCCCACCTGGGCCCAAACCTGACACACCAGTTGAGGAGGTCCCGGTTGCCTATAATCGTTGGAGAGAATCCAATGAGATAGCTCGATGCTACATCCTTGCTAGCATGACAAGTGCTTTACAAAAGCAGCATGAGACTTATCAAGTTGCTGGGGAGATCATGGATAATCTGGAGGACATGTTCGGAGGCCAAGAAAAATTGGCTCGACAGTCCGCTATCACCAGCATTATGAACTCCAAGCAAAAGGCGGGTACTCCGGTGAAGGACCATATGATCACTCTAATGGGATTCTTCGCTGAGGCTGCCGAGAATGGTGCTGAGTTGGACTACAACACCCAGATCGAGATGGTGTTCAAGACTCTGTCTAAAGATTTTGTGGGGTTTAAGGCCGCATACAATCTGGCGACAAAGGAGTTAGGACTAACCGAGCTCATGAAGCAACTACAGGCTTATGAGCGGATGATCAGGGATGAGGATGCGGTCTGACCTAAAGGAGAGGCCAATTTGGCGGAATCTTCCAATCCCTCACGGAAGAGGAAGTGGCCAAATAAGAAGCAAGTGGCTTCCAGTTCTTCTAATCCTCCTGTCTCGGACGGGAAGAAGAAGAAGAAGAACAAGAATCCAAAGGACCCTAAAAAGTCCAAATGCTTCCATTGTGGGAAGGTTGGTCACTGCAAGAAGGCTTGCCGGGAATTCCTAGCCTCCAAGGGTAAGGAAGGTAAGGAACTTCATTACTTAGAAGCGTGTTTGGTGGAAGAATCGAAAGACACATGGGTCATTGATTCGGGCGCCACTAATCATGTTTGTGTTTCTATGCAGGGGTTCGTGGAAACGAGAAGTCTACATGATAGGAGCCTCTCGTTGCGGACTGGAGATGGTAGCTTTGTGGTGGCTGAGGCAGTGGGAGACGTTCATCTTTATTTTGATCAATTTAGGTTTATTTTATTGAAAGACTGTTTTTATGTTCCTAATTTTAGGAGGAACCTTATATCGGTAGCTTGTTTAATAAAGGATTCTTATTCAGTTTCTTTTAGTAAAAGAGTTGATATTCGTAGAAATAAGTCTTTTATCTGTTCTGGATGGATGGATGGAAACCTATATTTGATCAGACCAAAGATGTACTCACTGCTTGACACTGAATTAATTGATAACTCTAAAAGGTTGAAAGTTTCTCATTCTAACAAGGCGTATCTTTGGCATTTAAGACTTGGTCATATTAATCTGGATAGGATTCAAAGATTGGTGAAAGACGGTCCTCTGGAATCTCTGGAAGAGGTACGACTTCCCCAATGTGAGTCTTGTCTAGAGGGTAAGATGACTAAGAGGTCTTTTGGAGCTAAGGGTACAAGGGCACAGGAGCTCTTAGAAATTGTGCACACTGACGTATGTGGCCCCATGAACGTCACAGCACGAGGAGGGTTCGAGTACTATGTCTCTTTCATAGATGATTACTCGAGGTATGGATATGTGTATCTGATGCACCGCAAGAGCGAAACCTTTGATAAATTCAAAGAGTATCGTGCGGAAGTGGAAAAGCAATTGGATAAATCCATAAAGACACTTCGATCTGATCGAGGTGGCGAATACCTCTCTGATGAATTTCTAGGACATCTTGTAGAGAATGGGATATTATCCCAATTGACTGCACCTGGTACTCCACAACAGAATGGTGTAGCCGAAAGGAGAAACAGGACCTTATTGGATATGGTACGGTCCATGATGAGTTACTCAACGCTGCCATTATCATTTTGGGGACATGCTTTACAAACGGCGTGCTATATTCTGAACCAGGTTCCGAGCAAATCAATTCCTAGAACTCCGTATAAATTGTGGCGTGGCAGGAAGCCCTCCCTTGGACATATGAGAATATGGGGCGGCCCGGCACATGTACTGGATGGGGATGCGAAGAAGTTGGAACCAAGATCAGAATTGTGCATGTTTGTAGGGTATCCAAAGGGAACTAAAGGAGGTCTGTTCTATAACCCGAAGGAACAAAAGGTCATTGTCTCAACCCATGCGACATTCTTGGAGGAAAGTCACATGAATGACTTTAAGCCTCGAAGCAAAGTGGTGCTAGAGGAGTTATCGGGTGAAAGAACTGCTCCACAGATTTCGGTCTTGGACGCAAGTCTGAGTTCCAGTGAAAGACCTGCAGACGATCAACAATTTAGGGTGCCTCGTCGTAGTGGGAGGGTTTCTAAGAAACCTAATTTCTTTATGTATGATGCTGAGGTATACCAGGCCGAGGCTCATGAGCATGAGGAAGATCCGGTCACATATGATGAAGCTATAAAGGATGTTGATTCTAGATCTTGGAAACAGGCTATGAACAATGAGATGGATTCTATGAAATCCAACTCTGTTTGGGAACTTGTAGATTTGCCGGATGGGATAAAACCCATTGGATGCAAATGGGTCTACAAAAGAAAGAAGGATGCGGAAGGGAGAGTGGAAACTTTCAAAGCTAGACTGGTTGCAAAGGGATACACGTAAAAGGCTGGAATCGATTACGAGGAAACCTTTTCGCCTGTTGCTATGCTGAAGTCTATCCGTATTCTTCTGTCCATTGCTGCGGCTCTCGATTACGAGATCTGGCAAATGGATGTCAAGTCGGCATTCTTGAATGGCCATCTTGAAGAGTGTATCTATATGATACAGCCCGAAGGGTTCGTAGCAAAAGGCCAAGATAGGAAAGTCTGCAAGTTGCTTAGATCCATTTATGGATTAAAGCAGCCATCCCGCTCATGGAACCAGAGGTTTGATCAAGCGATTAAGACATTTGGTTTTGAGCAGAACGTTGATGAACCTTGTGTTTATAAACGTATTAAGGATGGAAAAGTGATTTTTCTGATACTCTATGTCGATGATATACTACTCATTGGGAATGATGTAGGGAATTTATCATCGGTCAAGCTTTGGTTACACCAACAGTTTGACATGAAGGATTTGGGAGAAGCTAATTATGTTCTAGGCATTCGTCTCTTCAGAGATCGAAAGAACAAAATGATAGCGTTATCCCAAGCTTCATACATAGATAAAATAATTGACAAATATGCAATGCTAGAGGCAAAGAAAGGCTCACAACCTTCTATTGCCGGTTTAACTCTTTCATTGGATGACTGTCCCAAGACATCGGAAGAAAGAGAGCGTATGAGTAAGGTCCCTTATGCATCCGCTGTGGGTAGCCTTATGTACGCTATGCTTTGCACTCGCCCGGACATATGTTTTGCAGTAGGTATGGTGAGTCGATATCAAGCGAATCCTGGAACCAAGCACTGGCAAGCAGTAAAGCATATACTCAAGTATCTTAAGAGAACGAGGGATTATATGCTAGTGTATTCTGGAGGGGACCTAACACCCGTAGGATACACGGACTCAGACTTCCAGACTTGTAAGGATTCGAGGAAATCGACATCTGGATCAGTGTTTTTTACTCGGAGGAGGCGCCATTGTGTGGAGGAGCGTGAAGCAGGGCTGCACAGCTGACTCTACTATGGAGGCTGAGTATGTGGCTGCGGCTGAGGCATCTAAAGAAGCGGTTTGGCTCCGCAAGTTCTTTAGAGACCTTGAGGTCATTCCGGGTGTTGACAAGCCTATCACACTTTACTGTGATAATACAGGAGCTATTGCCAACACAAGGGAATCTCGGCACCACAAGAGGACCAAGCACATAGATCGGAGGTATCACATTATTAGAGGGCATGTGGAGACAGGACAAGTGGATGTACGTAAGATCGCGTCCGAGGACAACATCGCTGATCCCTTTACTAAGACTTTGGTAGCTAGAAGCTTTGAGAGGCATGTAGAGGCGATGGGGATGCGTAACATGGCACATCTGCTGGCTTAGGGCAAGTGGGAGATTGTTAGGAAATGCCCTAAGTATTAGAGATATTTTGATGTATTCATTTTGAACTGGATAATAAAATTATACATAGAGGTTATTCATTACATTGCTATCTGTCCTCATCTTATTTACATGTTAAAGTAAATGTAAGCAAATATGGCTCACTGACTGCTTGTGTTAAAACTGTTAGAACGTTGCATGTAATGGACTTTTGTATGCGAGAAGACAATGTTCTAAAGTTAGCAGTCTAAATTATGGTCTGTAGTCTATGGGGTTAGACCGAGCATCTAACTCATGTTAAGACTATTATGTTGTCTAAAGCCTTAGAGGGGACGGTCTGTCTTGACTGTCTGGAGCTGGACTCCCAAGTAGAGACATGGATATGTTGCTCGGTGGTGACATATTAGACCGGGACTAAAGCGTGATTGATCTACGTAGTCCGCTATGAGTGGATCAATCTGCTTTTGACGTTCATTGTGCAATAACCTTAATCCTGAGTAAATGAACTACTTCATGTATATGACTTGTGTACTTTGATGTTCCAATGGCTAAAGCGTCTCAGAGGTAGTAAGCTTATAGACCGGTTCGTTGGGTGCATGACTTGTATACGATGAAGGGTTTGTTTGCAGATATCGGAATCATAGCTCTGAGGAGTTAAAGGTATCCTCTTAAAGGCATTATACTGAATGTGAAAATGGACAAGGCCTTGGGTCGTCTGCTGGGCGGATGACTTCTTATTCACATATGGTGAATAATCATTTTCTTGATTCGGTAGTATAATGGAACTTTAAGATAGCCTGATCAGTAGGATTAAACGGACTTTGACCTAAGGCTGATCATGGATATCATATGAGGGTTTTGCATATATGACAAGGTCATTGGATGCTAGCTCGTCACAGGCTTACGTAATACGGTATATAATTGGGAGTTCAGTTTCAGGTTTATAGTGGTGTGACTCTGAAATTAGTGATCATATGATTGAGTTGTTCGGTACAGAATGATGATCATATGGAATCACGGGAGCCCGATTATATATGTCCAATTAGTCCCTCTACTAGCTCCACATAATTCCTTAACGTTTGGCAAATTGATTTGTGTATGCTATTGGCTAGTTTATTATGCATGGATGGTGATGACACAGGATTAGGATGGTAGACAAGATTCTCTCCGGTTGGATTCAGATTTTGTTTTGGATAATAGAGTACACAATTATTCGAACTCCAAATAAAGTTGCCATGATTTTATTTGAGATTGGATTGGAGTTGTAGAAAATTATCCATGTGAACAAGAATATGAAACACAACCGTTTTGTGGAATTTGAAATTTGAATTTTGAAATTTGAAATTTGAATTTGGAATTTGAAATTTGAATTTGAAATTTGAATTTGAAAATTCGAATTTGAAATTTGAATTTGAAATTTAAATTTGAAATTTGAAATTTGAAATTTGAAATTTGAATTTGAAATTTGAACTTGAAATTTGAATTTGAAATTTGAAATTCAAATTTTGAATCACAGTCCAAGTAGGATTCGAATTTGTTGTGGAAAATCCACAAGGTTTGAAATTCGAATTTGAGTTGGATTTGGAGAGGATAATCTTGTTAGAATCCTACTTGAATTTTGAATCCAAATCCCAACAAAAGTGGGCGAATTTTTTGAGGATAATCCTCAATGGAAAATTCGGTTTTTGTAGATAAGATTCAAGGGAAAATTCAAGTTTCAATCCTAGTTGAATTTGGATTCTCTCCCTCCCTAAAAGTGGCCGAAATTTTGGAGGCTTTATCCTAGGAAATTCGGTTATTTTTGGATAAGGTTGAGATGAGATTTAGCTTGAAAAATCCTAGTGGAATTTTGATTCTTCCTTATCCTAAAAGTGGCCGAAAATTTGGAGAAGATTTTCTCCTAAAGATTTCGGATTTTTTGGTTGAAAAAGGGAGATAAAATTCTAGTTAAAATCTTGTTTAGATTTGGATTGGATTTGTCCTAGGAAAACCGAATTTAATTGTGGAGATTCTCCCTTGGAAAATTCGGATTTTTTGGTTTGGATAAGGGAAAATATCTTTTCCTAATCCAATTCAAATTCAGAGATTCACCTCATGCAGGTCTATAAATAGAGGTCCTGCCACTTCAGTTCTCTTAGACCACAGACTCTCAGGTGAGCAGGCTTATTGTTGCACAGCTCATCGTGACAATAAAGTTCTTTAGAGATCTGGGTGGTCGGAAGAAGACTAGCAGTGCTAGCATACCGATCGAGGTTCAGAGTGCCCACACACTCAGCCATTCGGGAATTGGAGAATAGTAGAGAAGGCTAGTTGGTTGAAGCCTCCGGTCATTCTCCTCCTACATATTGGCATACTTGAGGTATGAGTTTTAATTGTTGTTGATTTATTGTATATGGCATCATGAGATATTTAACGTTCTAAAAATTTTTATTGTTCCGCTGCGCCACTCTGATACGTTTTTACCGATTTATTTTCCTACAATGACTTGTGTACTTTGATGTTCCAATGGCTAAAGCGTCTCAGAGGGTAGTAAGCTTATAGAACGGTTCGTTGGGTGCATGACTTGTATACGATAAAGGGTTTGTTTGCAGATATCGGAATCATAGCTCTGAGGAGTTAAAGGTATCCTCTTAAAGGCATTATACTGAATGTGAAAATGGACAAGGCCTTGGGTCGTCTGCCGGGCGGATGACTTCTTATTCACATATGGTGAATAATCATTTTCTTGATTCGGTAGTATAATGGAACGTTAAGATAGCCTGATCAGTAGGATTAAACGGACTTTGACCTAAGGCTGATCATGGATATCATATGAGGGTTTTGCATATATGACAAGGTCATTGGATGCTAGCTCGTCACAGGCTTACGTAATACGGTATATAATTGGGAGTTCAGTTTCAGGTTTATAGTGGTGTGACTCTGAAATTAGTGATCATATGATTGAGTTGTTCGGTACAGAATGATGATCATATGGAATCACGGGAGCCCGATTATATATGTCCAATCAGTCCCTCTACTAGCTCCACATAATTCCTTAACGTTTGGCAAATTGATTTGTGTATGCTATTGGCTAGTTTATTATGCATGGATGGTGATGACACAGGATTAGGATGGTAGACAAGATTCTCTCCGGTTGGATTCAGATTTTGTTTTGGATAATAGAGTACACAATTATTCGAACTCCAAATAAAGTTGCCATGATTTTATTTGAGATTGGATTGGAGTTGTAGAAAATTATCCATGAGAACAAGAATATGAAACACAACCGTTTTGTGGAATTTGAAATTTGAATTTTGAAATTTGAAATTTGAATTTGGAATTTGAAATTTGAATTTGAAATTTGAATTTGAAAATTCGAATTTGAAATTTGAATTTGAAATTTAAATTTGAAATTTGAAATTTGAAATTTGAAATTTGAATTTGAAATTTGAATTTGAAATTTGAAATTCAAATTTTGAATCACAGTCCAAGTAGGATTCGAATTTGTTGTGGAAAATCCACAAGGTTTGAAATTCGAATTTGAGTTGGATTTGGAGAGGATAATCTTGTTAGAATCCTACTTGAATTTTGAATCCAAATCCCAACAAAAGTGGGCGAATTTTTTGAGGATAATCCTCAATGGAAAATTCGGTTTTTGTAGATAAGATTCAAGGGAAAATTCAAGTTTCAATCCTAGTTGAATTTGGATTCTCTCCCTCCCTAAAAGTGGCCGAAATTTTGGAGGCTTTATCCTAGGAAATTCGGTTATTTTTGGATAAGGTTGAGATGAGATTTAGCTTGAAAAATCCTAGTGGAATTTTGATTCTTCCTTATCCTAAAAGTGGCCGAAAATTTGGAGAAGATTTTCTCCTAAAGATTTCGGATTTTTTGGTTGAAAAAGGGAGATAAAATTCTAGTTAAAATCTTGTTTAGATTTGGATTGGATTTGTCCTAGGAAAACCGAATTTAATTGTGGAGATTCTCCCTTGGAAAATTCGGATTTTTTGGTTTGGATAAGGGAAAATATCTTTTCCTAATCCAATTCAAATTCAGAGATTCACCTCATGCAGGTCTATAAATAGAGGTCCTGCCACTTCAGTTCTCTTAGACCACAGACTCTCAGGTGAGCAGGCTTATTGTTGCACAGCTCATCGTGACAATAAAGTTCTTTAGAGATCTGGGTGGTCGGAAGAAGACTAGCAGTGCTAGCATACCGATCGAGGTTCAGAGTGCCCACACACTCAGCCATTCGGGAATTGGAGAATAGTAGAGAAGGCTAGTTGGTTGAAGCCTCCGGTCATTCTCCTCCTACATATTGGCATACTTGAGGTATGAGTTTTAATTGTTGTTGATTTATTGTATATGGCATCATGAGATATTTAACGTTCTAAAAATTTTTATTGTTCCGCTGCGCCACTCTGATACGTTTTTACCGATTTATTTTCCTACAATGACTTGTGTACTTTGATGTTCCAATGGCTAAAGCGTCTCAGAGGGTAGTAAGCTTATAGAACGGTTCGTTGGGTGCATGACTTGTATACGATAAAGGGTTTGTTTGCAGATATCGGAATCATAGCTCTGAGGAGTTAAAGGTATCCTCTTAAAGGCATTATACTGAATGTGAAAATGGACAAGGCCTTGGGTCGTCTGCCGGGCGGATGACTTCTTATTCACATATGGTGAATAATCATTTTCTTGATTCGGTAGTATAATGGAACGTTAAGATAGCCTGATCAGTAGGATTAAACGGACTTTGACCTAAGGCTGATCATGGATATCATATGAGGGTTTTGCATATATGACAAGGTCATTGGATGCGAGCTCGTCACAGGCTTACGTAATACGGTATATAATTGGGAGTTCAGTTTCAGGTTTATAGTGGTGTGACTCTGAAATTAGTGATCATATGATTGAGTTGTTCGGTACAGAATGATGATCATATGGAATCACGGGAGCCCGATTATATATGTCCAATCAGTCCCTCTACTAGCTCCACATAATTCCTTAACGTTTGGCAAATTGATTTGTGTATGCTATTGGCTAGTTTATTATGCATGGATGGTGATGACACAGGATTAGGATGGTAGACAAGATTCTCTCCGGTTGGATTCAGATTTTGTTTTGGATAATAGAGTACACAATTATTCGAACTCCAAATAAAGTTGCCATGATTTTATTTGAGATTGGATTGGAGTTGTAGAAAATTATCCATGAGAACAAGAATATGAAACACAACCGTTTTGTGGAATTTGAAATTTGAATTTTGAAATTTGAAATTTGAATTTGGAATTTGAAATTTGAATTTGAAATTTGAATTTGAAAATTCGAATTTGAAATTTGAATTTGAAATTTAAATTTGAAATTTGAAATTTGAAATTTGAAATTTGAATTTGAAATTTGAATTTGAAATTTGAAATTCAAATTTGAAATTATAATTTGAAATTTGAAATTTGAAATTTGAAATTTGAAATTTGAAATTTGAAATTTGAATTTGAAATTCGAATTTGAAATTTGAAATTCAAATTTTGAATCACAGTCTAAGTGGGATTCGAATTTGTTGTGGAAAATCCACAAGGTTTGAAATTCGAATTTGAGTTGGATTTGGAGAGGATAATCTTGTTAGAATCCTACTTGAATTTTGAATCCAAATCCCAACAAAAGTGGACGAAATTTTTGAGGATAATCCTCAATGGAATTTCGGTTTTTGTGGATAAGGTTCAAGGGAAAATTCAAGTTTCAATCCCAATTGAATTTGGATTCTCTCCTCCCTGAAAAGTGGCCGAAATTTTGGAGCCTTAATCCTAGGAAATTCGGTTATTTTTGGATAAGGTTGAGGTGAGATTTAGCTTGAAAAATCCTAGTGGAATTTTGATTCTTCCTTATCCTAAAAGTGACTGAAAATTTGGAGAAGATTTTCTCCTAAAGATTTCGGATTTTTTGGTTGAAAAAGGGAGATAAAATTCTAGTTAAAATCTTGTTTAGATTTGGATTGGATTTATCCTAGGAAAACCGAATTTAATTATGGAGATTCTCCCTTGGAAAATTCGGATTTTTTGGTTTGGATAAGGGAGAAAATCTTTTCCTAGTCCAATTCGAATTCAGAGAATCACCTCATGCAGGTCTATAAATAGAGGTCCTGCCACTCCAGTTCTCTCAGACCACAGACTCTCAGGTGAGCAGGCTTATTGTTGCACAGCTCATCGTGACAATAAAGTTCTTTAGAGATCTGGGTGGTCGGAAGAAGACTAGCAGTGCTAGCATACCGATCGAGGTTCAGAGTGCCCACACACTCAGCCATTCGGGAATTGGAGAATAGTAGAGAAGGCTAGTTGGTTGAAGCCTCCGGTCACTCTCCTCCTGTTCATTGGCGTCCTTGAGGTATGAGTTTTAATTGTTGTTGATTTATTGTATATGGCATCATGAGATATTTAACAATCTAAAAATTTTTATTGTTCCGCTATATTTAACAATCTAAAAATTTTTATTGTTCCGCTGCGCCACTCTGATACGTTTTTACCGGTTTAATTTCCTACAAGATCTCCTGTATAAGCTCTGGGATGTGTGGCACTGCTAAGCGACCCTCGTTGTAAAGAATTCCACTGGCGTCCATCGACCACTCTGCAACATGCTTTCCCTTTAACAACCTATCTCGGATGTCAACGAAACGTGTATCTACCAACTGATTCTCCTTGATCCTCTGCACGTAGTCTGGTTCCATCACTAAGTTGTACAATACTGGGTGACCCTGAACTTCGTCAAAACGAACCTAATAAGCTGTAAGAACTCTGTCTTTTTCCCACTCATCTATCTGCATAGCCATTATAGAACTGTCATGATCAGGATTGGGAACTGCCTCTCTTTTCCTACTTAGTGTATCTGCATCCACGTTTGCTTTACCCGGATGATACTAGACTTGGAAGTCGTAGTCTTGCATGTATTCTACCCATCTTCTCTGACGCAGGTTTAGATCTTTCTGTGTAGCTAGGTATTTCAAACTCTTGTGATCTGAAAACAGTCTAAAACTGGCACCGTACAGATAACAACGCCAAATCTTAAGCGCAAACACTACTGCAGCTAACTCTATATCGTGTGTAGGGTAGTTTCGTTCGTGTTGTTTCAGCTGTCGTGAGGCATAAGCGACAACTCGGTTCTATTGCATCAAGACTGCTCCAAGACCTTGATGAGAAGCATCGGTGTAGACGTCATATACTTGATCCTCATTCGGAATGATAAGGATAGGTACAGACGTCAAACGACTCTTCAACTCTTGGAAGACTGAATCACAGCTGTTGTCCCAAACGAAAGGTATATCCTTCTTTGTCAGATTGGTGAGGGGAGCGGCGAGCTTGCTGAAGTCCTATACAAAACGTCGATAATATCCCGCCAAGCCCAAGAAGCTTCGGATCTCTGGAACATTCTTCGGTCGTTCCCACTTAAGAATCGCTTCGACCTTGGATGGATCAACTGATATACCATCTCCTGAGATGATATGTCCGAGAAACTTAACCTCTGTCATCCAAAACTCACATTTTTCTTTCTTGGCGTACAACTGATGTTCACGAAGAGTCTGTAAAACTATACTGAGATGCCGTGCATGATCTTTCACGAGTTCGGGAGTAGATGAGGATGTCGTCGATGAATACGATGACGAACTTATCAAGAAAAGGTCGGAAGACTCTATTCATCATATCCATGAAGGCTGCTGGCACGTTTGTCAAACCGAAAGGCATTACTAAGAACTCGTAACTGCCATACCTCGTTCGGAACGCCGTCTTCGGGATATCCTCCTCTCTAACCCGAAGCTGATGATAACCGGATCTCAAATCAATCTTGGAGAAGAAACAAGCTCCACCCAACTGGTCGAACAAGTCATCTATGCGTGGTAATGGATACTTATTTTTGATGGTCACACTATTGAGCTTTCTGTAGTCCACACAGAGACGTAGCGAATCGTCGGCTTTCTTCACAAAAAGGACTGATGAACCCCAAGGTGAGTTACTGTCTCGGATAAAGCCCAGTGATTTCAACTCATCCAGCTGCTTGTGCAACTCTTTCATCTCTAGAGGTGCCATACGATACGGAGCAGAAGCAAAAGGAGTTGTTCCAGGAACTAAGTCGATACGAAACTCTATTTCTCGATGAGGTGGTAAACCTGGAAGAGCTTTTGGAAAAACATCTGAAAAACTATCGACAGCAGGTATAGGTTGGGTACTCTTTTCAGAACTGGATCCTTCTACCGCACACAAGGATAAGAAGCAAAGAATACCCTGTCTACTCTTCAACACTAACCTCAGAGCAGATCTATCAACATCTGAAACTAAGCTTAACTGATAGGACACTACATGTCCAAAATCAGTTGTAAAGATAACGCGACGATTACGACAATCAAGCATAATCCCATATCGGGAAAGCCAGTCATATCCCAAAATAACATCATAAGCAAACATAGGCATTACTACAAGTGATGCCTCCAAACAAACATCCCCAACATAAACATAGGCTTGACACCCATCACTAACGGTAGTCGTGCCCAACGGGGATTTCACACATAAGGGAGAGTCAAGATTTTGTAGTTTTAAACCAAGCGTACGAGCATAATGTTGGGCTATAAAAGAGTGTGTAGCTCCGGTGTCAAACAAAACATGTGCATATGTACCAAAGATAGGAATTATACCATCTAATGTAGTCGGTGTATGATCTATCTCCATGCTGTCAGCTCCAAGAGCGTGTACCTGTGGTGCTTTACCACGATTTTGAGCTGTATTCCCTCGCTGATAGCCCGTACTCTGACCCTGTGGTGGCGGTCTCTGATAACTCGGCACTGGGAAATGCTGTAGTGGTGTAGCATGTGCAGCATAAGGCACAGTGTACTGGCTCGTGCGCTGAGGCTGATAGGGAGCCGGAAGCTGAGGGCGCTGTGACTGCGAAAACTGGGGACTAAACTGTTGTCTTTGTGGAAGACCATTCTGATTCCGCTGATGATGATGTCTATGAGCATTGTCTCTCGACTGTCTCTTCGGGCAAACATTTCTTTTGTGGCCTTCATCACCACACTCGAAGCAGGTAATCACATTCACCCGACCCTGTCGCTATCCAGAAGACTGATAAGAACCTGATCCCTGAGATTGCTGGTTCTTCTGGTAAGGAGTCTGCGGCTTGTGTTGAGGCTTGTTGCGGATTGGTCCAGACTTGTTTTTGTTACGAGCTTCAAGGAACTCCTTGTCGCCCTCTTCCACTATCAACGCCTTAGCAACTATCTGCTGGTAGCTATCCCTGATCTGGAACGGTTGTACACCCCTCTTCACATAGAGGCTAAGCCCTTCCTCAAAGCGGAGACACTTAGTAGCTTCATCTAACACCTGATTCTTCGCATACCGGGCCAACTCAGTGAACTTGGCTTCATATTCCCGCACTGACATAGACCCTTGCTTCAAACGGACGAACTCCCTAGCTTTTCTGTCGCGGAACTGAGCTGAAAAGAAACACTCGTGAAAACGCTCCTCAAAAACTGTCCAAGAAGACCTCTACTCCTCTATCAAACCATCCTCAATACTAGCCCACTAGGTAGAGGCTAGACCCACCAGCTTGTTGGAAGCAAACTCAACCCAGAACTCTGCGGGTGTGGCGGTCAACTTTAGTTGCTTGCGAATGGCATCAAACCAATAGTCGGCATCCATCTCTATGCCCGTGCCGTCGAAAGTGGGTACGTGAGGCTTAAAGAAAAGAGTTAGGGCTGCCTGTTTAGGATGTATCATAGCCTGTGTAGGTACTGCTCCAGAGGTAGGGTTTTCGGTGGTAGGCGTTTGTTGAGGAGTCTGAGAAGAACTCCCTGCTCTCTGGGTCTCATTAGGAACAACATTGGCTACAGGAGCTGGGTTAGGTGTTCCAAAAGGTAAGACAGTGAGGAGAGCCTGCATCGCCGCCGTGAGATTCTGCATCGCCACCGTGAGATTCTGCATCGTCGTTAGCTGATCGTTCTGTGTAGGGACTGCTGTATTCTGACTCCCTTGAGGCTGCGTGTTCCCGGGGTTCTCTTCGTCGTTGCCTCTCTGCTGCCTCTGACTACGCGTGCCGGGACGAGCCATTTTGCTATATGAGATTGAAGGAAGAGGAAATCCTATAAGCTTCTAAGAGTAAGAAAACTATGCTTGGGTATTTTGAAAACGTTTTGATGAAAAACCCTTTTTGAAAACGTTTTGATGGAAAACCCTTTTGAAAACCTAGGCTCTGATACCATTATTTGTCACGGCCCAAAATTTAGACACGTGACACGGCAGCCAAATCATAATATCAATCCGAGATTTAAGGAAAACATTTATTACAAAAACAACGGGTCAACATTATAATTTAGCTAAGCCTAATTATAAAGTAGCATCATAACCACAAAACAAAATAAAGTAGAAAGTAAATACCTTTTAATGCAGAAATCAAACACAAAATCGGTTTTCAAAAGAAATTACCAACCATAAATATTCCCAAGCATAGAATTTAAATAACGTGAAATAAAGTCCAAACTTAATGTCTCATTACATCAGAACGAGAAAAAGAAAGAATAAGATGGAGAAAACGGATAGCATCATCTTCGGTAGTAACGGATATCTCAACGAATTTCGGAACTGCTACCTCCCGCACCTGGAAGTAGTCATTTCGAAATCACAAAGAAAAAGGGACGTGAGCGCTGGCTCAGTAGGACAGAAACAAAGGTGGGTTAACAGATAACATTTAAAAATATGGCATAATATTCGTTTTCAAAAATAATCAACAATTTAAAAAAAATACATGACATAATAATCATAACAAAAAAATAATCAATAATTTCGTGAAAAACATTTTTAATGCAAGTTTTATTCTGCTGAGGACTTAGCGTAGCTGCAATATACGTGCCCCAATATTAAAATAATAAATCATTAAAACAAACCATCATATTCTGAGTGAGGACTTGTCGTAACTATAATATACGTGCCTCGAATTTGAATTATCCTAGATCATCTCGTTACGGTCTAAATAGGCCGAACGGCCCTGCGCAGGTTTAGGGACCTTCCCCCATGGCGTCAACTTCGGGACGCACGCATCATTTACAATGATCGTGAGCTAGAGCTCAATTATGTTCACCGGATTATTCAAAAGATGGTACTTACCAAGTTATATTATGCCATGAATCAAAACACTCTTTAAAATACACATTTATTACAAAATACGTTGCATGCGTTTATTTTATCAAAAATAGTATAATAATTTCATAAATCGAAAACAGCATGCCATCAATAAAACAGGGGAATTTAAAACACTTGACTACTCCCAGAAAAGGCTTGAACGTCCTACCTCAATTTTCGCACAAGCATTGCGATAATGTGATCCACCAATCAAGCAAGAATGTCAAATAATTCCTATAATCAAACATATGATCAGTCTAGGTCTAGACATAATCAGCCAATCATTTTAGTGTGCCACAAAAGATTTCAAAACGTGTAATAAACATTTGGGATTTAAAATTTTTGAAAAAAACTCTAAGTTAAGATATTATTGGACATGGGTAGACTGACCTAGGCTGAATGTAAAATCCATATTAATTTATTTTTCATCCCAAAAATTCTAAATTTTTAATATGTTAAACTAGACATCCGTAGCTTTAATTCCATATAATTTTTATAATTTTTGAACATCATTTGGTCATTCAACTAGGCCAAAAACCGAGGGTTGTTTTCAGGCATAAAAATCTGGGTTTCAATTTCGGTTCAAAACCTGGCAGTTCTGTCCGCCTATCTTAGAAAAATATTTTGACTGGGCAAATGGAGGATTTTGGTTCTGAAATTTTGCAGGAATTTAGGGGACATCTTTAGGCTCAAGAATCACTCAAAAATCGTTTTTAAAACTCAAGTTATGGCTGACACAAATTTACTGTTCATATGGTAATTTTCCAGATTTCCGTTTTTCTGTGTCCGAATTTCGATTAGCCTCAAACCAATTTAATTTTCATCCAATGATCACGAAATTTTGTGGAAAACCTTATTTATATGTCATTAACACAACCTAAGAATCAAATTGACAAAATCATAAAATCTTACACATATGATAATAGGGTTTTTGAAAAGGGGATCAATGAGGCAAAATTTTAGGGTTTGAGAGAAAAATCACACCTTGTTTGTGATACCCTATTTTTGATGCTTGGTCTTCCTTTTGGCTGAATTTGTGTGAGTATTGGAGTCTTCAAAACAGTATGGAAATAGTGGAGAAAACCATATAAATTTCGGATTTAAAATCAAAAGGAGAAGGAAGGAAAAAGTTTGATTTCTCACCTTGTTTTTGTCTCAAAAGTTGTTGAATCTTTGAGCTGCCTTTTGGTAGGTTTTGTTTGCTGTTTTGGGTGTGTTTTGGGAGAGCAAATTCAGAGAGGGAAGAGGGGGAAAGCTGGCCGAAATTTTGAGGGGGAAAGGAGGGGTGAATGAGAGTTAAAAGGGGGTTTTTATACTAGGTTTTTCTTTCCCTTTCTCTTCCTTGTTTGGCTGAAAATTTTAAGGGGCAAAAGGGAAAGTTTTTGTGCTGTTTTGAGGCTAGGGTTTTCTCTCTTATTTCCCCTTAAGTGGCCAAAATTATCCCTTAGTTTTTAAGGAAAAATAATTTGAATTTTAATTGAGTTTTAACCTAGCTTTTAATTCAAATAAAATCTCCTTTATTTCCTACACTTTATGGCCGAATTTCTTCTTTATATCTAAGGAATGAAATTTGAATTTGAATCCTCCTTGGATTCGTGGAATTTAAATTTTAATTAAAATCCCAAGTGATGGCTGAATATTTTAGGGTTTCTTTTTGAAGTTCAAATTGTTGACTTTTTGAGCGGAAATTGACTAGGAAACCAACCTAGGGTTTCCAAAAGGATTTTTAATTAATTTTTGGCACACTAATTTTATTTAAATTATATATTGACCCTTAAATAAAATTTAAGGCGTCACAGACTGCTTGTGTTAAAACTGTTAGAACGTCGCATGCAATGGACTTTTGTATGCAAGAAGACAATGTTCTAAAGTTAGCAGTCTAAACTATGGTCTGTAGTCTATGGGGTTAGACCGAGCATCTAACTCATGTTAAGACTATTATGTTGTCTAAAGCCTTAGAGGGGACGGTTTGTCTTGACTGTCTGGAGCTGGACTCCTAAGTAGAGACATGGATATGTTGCTCGGTGGTGACATATTAGACCGGGACTAAAGCGTGATTGATCTACGTAGTCCGCTATGAGTGGATCAATCTGCTTTTGACGTTCATTGTGCAATAACCTTAATCCTGAGTAAATGAACTTCTTCATGTATATGACTTGTGTACTTTGATGTTCCAATGGCTAAAGCGTCTCAGAGGTAGTAAGCTTATAGACCGGTTCGTTGGGTGCATGACTTGTATACGATGAAGGGTTTGTTTGCAGATATCAGAATCATAGCTCTGAAGAGTTAAAGGTATCTTCTTAAAGGTATTATACTGAATGTGAAAATGGACAAGGCCTTGGGTCGTCTGCTGGGTGGATGACTTCTTATTCACATATGGTGAATAATCATTTTCTTAATTCGGTTGTATAATGGAACTTTAAGATAGCCTGATCAGTAGTATTAAACGGACTTTGACCTAAGGCTGATCATGGATATAATATGAGGGTTCTGCATATATGACAAGGTCATTAGATAGTAGCTCGTCACAGGCTTACGTAATACGGTATATAATTGGGAGTTCAGTTTCAGGTTTATAGTGGTGTGACTCTGAAATTAGTGATCATATGATTGAGTTGTTCGGTACTGAATGATGATCATATGGAATCACGAGAGCCCGATTATATATGTCCAATCAGTCCCTCTACTAGCTCCACATAATTCCTTAACGTTTGGCAAATTGATTTGTGTATGCTATTGGCTAGTTTATTATGCATGGATGGGGATGACACAGGATTAGGATGGTAGACAAGATTCTCTCCGGTTGGATTCAGATTTTGTTTTGGATAATAGAGTACACAATTATTCGAACTCCAAATAAAGTTGCCATGATTTTATTTGAGATTGGATTGGAGTTGTAGAAAATTATCCATGAGAACAAGAATTTGAAGCACAACCGTTTTGTGGAATTTGAAATTTGAATTTTGAAATTTGAATTTTGAATTTTCAAATTTGGAATTTGAATTTTTAATTTGAAATTTGAATTTGAAATTCGAATTTGAAATTATAATTTGAAATTTAAATTTGAAATTTGAAATTTGAAATTTGAAATTTGAAATTTGAAATTTGAATTTGAAATTCGAATTTGAAATTTGAAATTCAAATTTTGAATCACAGTCCAAGTGGGATTCGAATTTGTTGTGGAAAATCCACAAGGTTTGAAATTCGAATTTGAGTTGGATTTGGAGAGGATAATCTTGTTAGAATCCTACTTGAATTTTGAATCCAAATCCCAACAAAAGTGGACGAAATTTTTGAGGATAATCCTCAATGGAATTTCGGTTTTTGTGGATAAGGTTCAAGGGAAAAATTCAAGTTTTAATCCCAGTTGAATTTGGATTCTCTCCTCCCTAAAAAGTGGCCGAAATTTTGGAGATAATCTCCTAGGAAAATTTGGTTATTTTGGATAAGGTTGAGATAAGATTCAAGCTTGAAAATCCTAGTGGAATTTTGATTCTTCCTTATCCTAAAAGTGACCGAATATTTGGAGGAGATTTTCTCCTAGGAATTTCGGATTTTTTGGTTGAAAAAGGGAGATAAAATTCTAGTTAAAATCTTGTTTAGATTTGGATTGGATTTATCCTAAGAAAAACTGAATTTTTTTGTTGAGATTCTCCCTTGAAAAAATTTGGATTTTTTGGTTATGGATAAGGGAGAAAATCTTTTCCTAGTCCAATTCGAATTCAGAGAATCACCTCATGCAGGTCTATAAATAGAGGTCCTGCCACTCCAGTTCTCTCTGACCACAGACTCTCAGGTGAGCAGGCTTATTATTGCACAACTCATCGTGACAATAAAGTTCTTTAGAGATCTGGGTGGTCGGAAGAAGACTAGCAGTGCTAACATACCGATCGAGGTTCAGAGTGCCCATACACTCAGCCATTCGGGAATTGGAGAATAGTAGAGAAGGCTAGTTGGTTGAAGCCTCCGGTCATTCTCCTCCTGCAAGATTGGCGTCCTTGAGGTATGAGTTTTAATTGTTGATGGTTTATTGTATATGGCATCATGAGATATTTAACGATCTAAAAATTTTTATTGTTTCGCTGTGCCACTCTGATACATTTTTACCGATTTATTTTCCTACAATTGGTATCAGAGCCATCTCATGACTATGCCATGTATATAAATTAGACAATTACTTAGTCTTTTTATTTATGTATGGATTTGATATTTAGAGAGTGGCATTCTAGGGTTCCTTTATGTTGTTATCATGGATTATGTATAAAGTATGTGGTTATTTTGATTATTATAAGCATGCTTGTTTATGCCGGTTATGGTTCCTTAGAATTTAGAAAAATTGTATCTAGGAATTTTTATGTAACCATGGGAGCAGTTTATTAACACTGTAATTTTCCCATGGATTTTATTTTTTGTCTCTTAGAATTTTTATGGTTAGAATTTTTTGTACACCGGAAACGGTTTAGGAAATTTTATGTAATTATTCTTGGAGGAGATTGAAGATTGAAGACCGTAATTTATTTTTTCCTAAAAGTCAAATTTGATTTAAAGGTTGAAATTTTGATTGTGTGGAAAATTTCAATTTAATTGGGATTCAAATTAATTTTTGGAGATCCTAATAGGTAAATTGGAATATGACATGAAAATCGAGACACGACCCCTCGGGATAGGCCGACGGACCTTGGTGGGGCTGCAGCCTCTGCCCTCGGGCAGGATGGGGCTGCGGCAGCCCCTGTGCAGGCCCACACCACCCACGGTCGCGGGCTTGGCCTGCAGCCAGGGGTAGTTGTGGCCTGCCCAAGGCTGGCCGCAGCCTGGGCGAGCAGCCTCTGGCTGCAGGCGCTGCCTGCAGCCTGCCGGCTGCTGCGCCCAGCCTGGGCCTACAGCCTGGCGCTACAGGCTTGGCCTGCAGCCCGACAGGGCTGCACATGGGGGCGGCTGTGGGCTGCCAGCCCCTCCGGGGTTGGTGGTTGCCCACGGCGGCTGCCGCCTACGGGGGCGGCGGTCCGACGGTCCAAAAATCAGAAAATTTTGATTTTTAAATTTGAGATTTAATTTTAAATCATGTTTAAAAATATGTAATTAAAAATTTCAAATTTTTTGAAATTACATATTATTACACATGATGTTTAAAATTGTTTAAAATTTAAATTTGAAATTCGAATTTGGAATTTGAATTTGAAATTTAAATTTTTGGATATTTAAATTTTAAATAATTCTTGGGATGAGAAATAAATGGAGAGGCTACATAAAGATGGATACAAGAAGATGGAACAGAATTCAAGACCCAAAGAATGCTTTGGATGGAATTTTGTAATCTTTATTTTCTTTGTTCTAGGATGGAACCATAGCTTGGTTATTCTGTCAATTATTTTTCCTGTGATATATCATAGATGTATAAATATGTATTGATGGATGTTTTGTATGCATATTTGATAACATGTCATATAGGATAGGTGAGTGCCGCTCATACTATATTGATCATACATAATTTGTCAAAACTTGCATGTTTTTCAAAATATTGAGTGGGAGAGGGTTTCAAACAAAACCCACGGCCTCCATTGTTGATCCATATGTGAAAGCATGGTAACGGCTCGCGTCAATTCTGCCCTGACCACACCCCTCGGTAGGTGTTTACTGCCGCCGGTATACTAGATTGGATCTCCTATGTGGAAAACGTGTTCGGGTACGATCCTATTCATGACCACCCCTCGGTGGCTTGGTAGGACGTGGATCGGGCTACATAAACAATGGTTATACACTCAAGACTCGTTTAGTTATTAACCTTTTCTAGAAGCTCTGTTAACTAAACTGGTGGCCAAATAAGCGGTTATTAATATATGTCTTAACCTTGGAGGATTTAAGGGAACATATATTAATTGGACGGGGTCCATGTTCCGGCTATTTGTTCTCATGACCACCCCTCGGTGGCTTGGGGCAATAGGTGCTGAGAATTACCGTTGCAATACTACATGTTTTTCAAGTTTCATGTAGGAACATACTTGTATGTTTTATTTGCTAAATTATCTGTATATTTGCTTGGGCTTTGTAATGATGTCTAGTATAATTTTATTTTAGTTCAAAATATCACCGACACCCCTCATTTTAATACTTACTAAAAATAAGCTGAATGGCGATAATTATAAAGACTGGAAAAGAAATCTATTAATAGTTCTCAGCTGCGAGAGACACAAGTTCGTACTGGACGAACCATGCCCACCTGGGCCCAAATCCTGACACACCACTTGAGGAGGTCCCGGTTGCCTATAATCGTTGGAGAGAATCCAATGAGATAGCTCGATGCTACATCCTTGCTAGCATGACGAGTGCTTTACAAAAGCAGCATAAGACTTATCAAGTTGCTGGGGAGATCATGGAAAATCTGGAGGACATGTTCGGAGGCCAAGAAAAATTGGCTCGACAGTCCGCTATCACCAGCATTATGAACTCTAAGCAAAAGGCAGGTACTCCGGTGAAGGACCATATGATCACTCTAATGGGATTCTTCGCTGAGGCTGCCGAGAATGGTGCTGAGTTGGACTACAACACCCAGATCGAGATGGTGTTCAAGACTCTGTCTAAAGATTTTGTTGGGTTTAAGGCCGCATACAATCTGGCGACAAGGGAGTTAGGACTAACCGAGCTCATGAAGCAACTGCAAGCTTATGAGCAGATGATCAGGGATGGGGATGCTGTCCAACCCAAAGGAGAGGCCAATTTGGCGGAATCTTCCAATCCTTCACGGAAGAGGAAGAGGCTAAATAAGAAGCAAGTGGCTTCTAGTTCTTCTAATCCTCCTGTCTCGGACGGGAAGAAGAAGTAGAAGAACAAGAAGCCGAAGGACCCTAAAAAGTCCAAATGCTTCCATTATGGGAAGGTAGGTCACTTCAAGAAGGCTTGCCGGGAATTCTTAGCCACCAAGGGCAAGGAAGGTAAGGAACTTCATTACTTGGAAGCATGTTTGGTGGAAGAATCGAAAGACACTTGGGTCATTGATTCGGGCGCCACTAATCATGTTTGTATTTCTATGCAGGGGTTCATGGAAATGAGAAGTCTACATGATAGGAGCCTCTCGTTGGGGACCGGAGATGGTAGCTTTGTGGTGGCTGAGGCAGTGGGAGATGTTTATCTTTATTTTGATCAATTTAGGTTTATTTTATTAAAAAACTGTTTTTATGTTCCTAATTTCAGGAGGAACCTTATATCGGTAGCTTGTTTAATAAAGGATTCTTATTCAGTTTCTTTTAGCAAAAAAGTTGATATTCGTAGAAATAAGTCTTTTATATATTCTGGATGGATGGATGGAAACCTATATTTGATCAAACCAAAGATGTACTCACTGCTTGACACTGAATTAATTGATAACTCTAAAAGGTTGAAAGTTTCTCACTCTAACAAGGCATATCTTTGGCGTTTAAGACTTGGTCATATTAATCAGGATAGGATTCAAAGATTGGTGAAAGATGGTCCTCTGGAATCTCTAGAGGAGGTACGTCTTCCCCAATGTGAGTCTTGTCTAGAGGGTAAGATGACTAAGAGGTCTTTTGGAGCTAAGGGTACAAGGGCTCAGGAGCTCTTAGAAATTGTGCATACTGACATATGTGGCCCCATGAACATCACAGCACGAGGAGGGTTCGAGTATTATGTCTCTTTTATAGATGATTACTCGAGGTATGGATATGTGTATCTGATGCACCGCAAGAGCGAAACCTTTGACAAGTTCAAAGAGTATCGTGCGGAAATGGAAAAGCAATTAGATAAATCCATAAAGACACTTCGATCTGATCGAGGTGGCGAATACCTCTCCGACGAATTTCTAGGACATCTTGTAGAGAACAAGATATTATCCCAATTGACTGCACCTGGTACTCCACAACAGAATGGTGTAGCCGAAAGGAGAAACAGGACCTTATTGGATATGGTACGGTCCATGATGAGTTACTCAACACTGCCATTATCATTTTGGGGATATGCTTTACAAACGGCATGCTATATTCTGAACCAAGTTCCGAGCAAATCAATTCCCAGAACTCCGTATGAATTGTGGCGTGGCAGGAAGCCCTCCCTTGGACATATGAGAATATGGGGCTGCCTGGCACATGTACTGGATGGGGATGCGAAGAAGTTGGAACCAAGATCAGAATTGTGCATATTTGTAGGGTATCCAAAAGGAACTAAAGGAGGTCTGTTCTATAACCCGAAGGAACAAAAAGTCATTGTCTCAACCCATGCGACATTCTTGGAGGAAAGTCACATGAATGACTTTAAGCCCCGAAGCAAAGTGGTGCTAGAGGAGTTATCGGGTGAAAGAACTGCTCCACAGATTTCGGTCTTGGACGCAAGTCTGAGTTCCAGTGAAAAACCTGCAGACGATCAACAATTTAGGGTGCCTCGTCGTAGTGGGAGGGTTTCGAAGAAACCTAATTTCTTCATGTATGATGCTGAGGTATACTAGGCCGAGGCTCATGAGCATGAGGAAGATCCGGTCACATATAATGAAGCTATAAAGGATGTTGATCCTAAATCTTGGAAACAGGCTATGAACAATGAGATGGATTCTATGAAATCCAACTCTGTTTGGGAACATGTAGATTTGCCGGATGGGATAAAACCCATTGGATGCAAATGGGTTTACAAAAGAAAGAAGGATGCGGAAGGGAGAGTGGAAACTTTCAAAGCTAGACTGGTTGCAAAGGGATACACGCAAAAGGCTGGAATCGATTACGAGGAAACCTTTTCGCCTGTTGCTATGCTGAAGTCTATCCGTATTCTTCTGTCCATTGCTGCGGCTCTCGATTACGAGATCTGGCAAATGGATGTCAAGACGGCATTCTTGAATGGCCATCTTGAAGAGTGTATCTATATGATACAGCCCGAAGGGTTCGTAGCGAAAGGCCAAGAAAGGAAAGTCTGCAAGTTGCTTAGATCCATTTATGGATTAAAGCAGGCATGCCGCTCATGGAACTAGAGGTTTGATCAAGCGATTAAGACATTTGGTTTTGAGCAGAACGTTGATGAACCCTATGTTTATAAACGTATTAAGGATGGAAAAGTGGTCTTTCTGATACTCTATGTCGATGATATACTACTCATTGGAAATGATGTAGGGAACTTATCATCGGTCAAGCTTTGGTTACAACAACAGTTTGACATGAAGGACTTGGGAGAAGCTAATTATGTTCTAGGCATTCGTCTTTTCAGAGATCGAAAGAACAAAATGATAGCGTTATCCCAAGCTTCATACATAGATAAAATAATTGACAAATATGCAATGCAAGAGGCAAAGAAAGGTTCACAACCTTCTATTACCGGTCTAACTCTTTCATTGGATGACTGTCTCAAGACATCAGAAGAAAGAGAGCGTATGAGTAAGGTCCCTTATGCATCCGCTGTGGGTAGCCTTATGTACGCTATGCTTTGCACTCGCCCGGACATATGTTTTGCAGTAGGTATGGTGAGTCGATATCAAGCGAATCATGGAACCAAGCACTGGTAAGTAGTAAAGCATATACTCAAGTATCTTAAGAGAACGAGGGATTATATGCTTGTGTATTCTGGAGGGGACCTAACACCCATAGGATACACGGACTCAGACTTCCAGACTTGTAAGGATTCGAGGAAATCGACATCTGGATCAGTGTTTTTACTCGGAGGAGGCGCCATTATGTGGAGGAGCGTGAAGCAGGGCTGCACAGCTGACTCTACTATGGAGGCTGAGTATGTGGCTGCGGTTGAGGTATCTAAAGAAGCGGTTTGGCTCCGCAAGTTCTTTAGAGACCTTGAGGTCATTCCGGGTGTTGACAAGCCTATCACACTTTACTGTGATAATACAGGGGCTATTGCCAACACAAGGGAATCTCGGTACCACAAGAGGACCAAGCACATCGATTGGAGATATCATATTATTAGAGGGCATGTGGAGACAGGACAAGTGGATGTATGTAAGATCGCGTCCGAGGACAACATTACCGATCCCTTTACTAAGACTTTGGTAGCTAGAAGCTTTGAGAGGCATGTAGAGGCGATGGGGATGCGTAACATGGAACATCTACTGGCTTAGGGCAAGTGGGAGATTGTTAGGAAATGCCCTAAGCATTAGAGACATTTTGATGTATTCATTTTGAACTGGATAATAAAATTATATATAGAGGTTATTCATTACATTGCTATCTGTCCTCGTCTTATTTACATGTTAAAGTAAATGGAAGCAAATATGACTCACTGACTGCTTGTGTTAAAACTATTAGAACGTCGCATGCAATGGACTTTTGTATGCGAGAAGATAATGTTCTAAAGTTAGCAGTCTAAACTATGGTCTGTAGTCTATGGGGTTAGACCGAGCATCTAACTCATGTTAAGTCTATTATGTTGTCTAAAGCCTTAGAGGGGACGGTTTGTCTTGACTGTCTGGAGCTGGACTCCCAAGTAGAGACATGGATATGTTGCTCGGTGGTGACATATTAGACCGGGACTAAAGCGTGATTGATCTACGCAGTCCACTATGAGTGGATCAATCTGCTTTTGACGTTCATTGTGCAATAACCTTAATCCTGAGTAAATGAACTTCTTCATGTATATGACTTGTGTACTTTGATGTTCCAATGGCTAAAGCGTCTCAGAGGTAGTAAGCTTATAGACCGGTTCGTTAGGTGCATGACTTGTATACGATGAAGGGTTTGTTTGCAGATATCAGAATCATAGCTCTGAAGAGTTAAAGGTATCTTCTTAAAGGCATTATACTGAATGTGAAAATGGACAAGGCCTTGGGTCGTCTGCTGGGTGGATGACTTCTTATTCACATATGGTGAATAATCATTTTCTTAATTCGGTAGTATAATGGAACTTTAAGATAGCCTGATCAGTAGGATTAAACGGACTTTGACCTAAGGCTGATCATGGATATCATATGAGGGTTTTGCATATATGACAAGGTCATTGGATAGTAGCTCGTCACAGGCTTACGTAATACGGTATATAATTGGGAGTTCAGTTTCAGGTTTGTAGTGGTGTGACTCTGAAATTAGTGATCATATGATTGAGTTGTTCGGTACTGAATGATGATCATATGGAATCACGAGAGCCCGATTATATATGTCCAATTAGTCCCTCTACTAGCTCTACATAATTCCTTAACGTTTGGCAAATTGATTTGTGTATGCTATTGGCTAGTTTATTATGCATAGATGGTGATGACACAGGATTAGGATGATAGACAAGATTCTCTCCGGTTGGATTCAGATTTTGTTTTGGATAATAGAGTACACAATTATTCGAACTCCAAATAAAGTTGCCATAATTTTATTTGAGATTGGATTGGAGTTGTAGAAAATTATCCATGAGAACAAGAATTTGAAGCACAACCATTTTGTGGAATTTGAAATTTGAATTTTGAAATTTGAATTTTGAATTTTGAAATTTGAATTTTGAATTTTTAATTTGAAATTTGAATTTGAAATTATAATTTGAAATTTAAATTTGAAATTTGAAATTTGAAATTTGAAATTTGAAATTTGAATTTGAAATTCGAATTTGAAATTTGAAATTCAAATTTTGAATCACAGTCTAAGTGGGATTCGAATTTGTTGTGGAAAATCCACAAGGTTTGAAATTCGAATTTGAGTTGGATTTGGAGAGGATAATCTTGTTAGAATCCTACTTGAATTTTGAATCCAAATCCCAACAAAAGTGGACGAAATTTTTGAGGATAATCCTCAATGGAATTTCGGTTTTTGTGGATAAGGTTCAAGGGAAAAATTCAAGTTTCAATCCCAGTTGAATTTGGATTCTCTCCTCCCTGAAAAGTGGCTGAAATTTTGGAGATAATCTCCTAGGAAAATTCGGTTATTTTGGATAAGGTTGAGATAAGATTCAAGCTTGAAAATCTTAGTGGAATTTTGATTCTTCCTTATCCTAAAAGTGGCCGAATATTTGGAGAAGATTTTCTCCTAGGAATTTCGGATTTTTTGGTTGAAAAAGGGAGATAAAATTCTAGTTAAAATCTTGTTTAGATTTGGATTGGATTTATCCTAAGAAAAACCGAATTTTTTTGTTGAGATTCTCCCTTGAAAAATTCAGATTTTTTGGTTATGGATAAGGGAGAAAATCTTTTCCTAGTCCAATTCGAATTCAGAGAATCACCTCATGCAGGTCTATAAATAGAGGTCCTGCCACTCCAGTTCTCTCTGACCACAGACTCTCAGGTGAGCAGGCTTATTGTTGCACAGCTCATTGTGACAATAAAGTTCTTTAGAGATCTGGGTGGTCGGAAGAAGACTAGCAGTGCTAACATACCGATCGAGGTTCAGAGTACCCACACACTCAACCATTCGGGAATTGGAAAATAGTAGAGAAGGCTAGTTGGTTGAAGCCTCCGGTCATTCTCCTCCTGCAAGATTGGCGTCCTTGAGGTTTGAGTTTTAATTGTTGATGGTTTATTGTATATGGCATCATGAGATATTTAACGATCTAAAAATTTTTATTGTTTCGCTGCGCCACTCTGATACGTTTTTACCAATTTATTTTCCTACAAGTAATGAAACCATTAAGGCGTACCGCCCCTCCAACGTAGTGGTGGAGGTTTGTTTAAATCCTACAGGGTTATCAGGGCTATGGAGGACGATGTTCTAAGGTCGCTCCTTAGACCTTCACAGTCAGCGCGCTAATAATCATCGGTACTGCCATAAACAGAGCTCTAAACTAGAAATCAAATAGAGAATAAACAATCAACAAAATGATAATAATCATAATTGAGCATAACCGATGTTTACGTTAGAACAATGTAAATTCGGTTAGGATATGTGAATAGTACACAGTTAGTGTAACTGGCACTATTCATCGGTTAAAGGTTAAAGTTACTATTTATTATGAATAGTACTATTCATAGAAAATTGAGTTTTTAGTGTTTTTGAATCAATATGATTCTTACTATGAATGTTTGAACTTACTGAGCCTGTTAGCTCATCAGTTTGTTCATGTTGCAGGTAAAAATGTGACAACCGGGAAATTCAGGCGATTCTCGGATGAAAATGTACAAATGTATGCATATAATAATTTGTACTATTTAAAGAGTGAAATAAATGTATTTATATTGTTTAGAATATATGAAAATGTTCTAACAATACTGACGAGTAAGAATTCAGTGTTGGAAAAATTCACTGAGTTGAAATGGGTGAAACGGTGCCAAAACCGGCATTGAAAACCCTAACCGGGACAATAAAAGACGGAAAACTTCCGGGATTAATTTTGATCAAACGGAAGCAATTTAAATTGATCCGACTGCACAGGAGACCTCAGGAACACGCCGGGACGATTTCAGGAAAATTTCGGCTCGAACCGGTATCGGTCAAAAAGTAGTCGAATTAATGTGAATAGTGAAAGTCAAAGTCAACTTTGTTTTAGCATTTATGACATCATAAATCCCTTTAATAAATGGGATTAAAATGGTGGTTGGTAGCATTAATGGCCATGATTCATTTACTTTTTGATCTAAAGGCCAAGATTTGGCCAAAATTCATCATTTTTAATTTGTGAAAATTATGGAAAGTATTAGTGTTGAAAGGTGGTGAAATCTCATTGGTGGAAAGCCAAATTAATTGGCTTATTGCATGGTTAAGTCGGCAAAACTTAACAAAAGTGGCCGAAGTCAAATTTCAAGCCAAAAACCAAAGAAAAAAATGCTAAGTGTTCTTCCATGGTGGAGCCGTGAGTAACCCAAGGGAAACCAAGCTATTCCTTCAATTTTTCTTCACCAAATTTGTGTCAAAACATTCCTTGAAGACAAAGGAAGCAATTGACTAAGGTAACTTCCCTTGCACTTAACTTTTTCTTGGTTTTTCTTCAAGAAAACCGTGGGGTGAATAGTGAAATAAGATGGAAAATTTTTGGTTGTTTTCCATGATTTGATGCTTGGGTTTTGTTAAGGGTGTAATAGGGAAGAAAACCATGTATTTGGTTTAAAGAAAAACCAAAAATTTGTTGGTTTTCCAAGGGAAAAACCGTGGGTTACCTTAGGTAAACAATGAAAAATTTTTGTGGTTTAATTGATAACATGCTTTCAAGTTAAATTTTGTGAAGAATAAACCATGAATTTCATTATGGAAAGCTTGAAAAAAATTTTGGTGTGCATTTACATAATGTGGCCGTGGGGTTACCTAAGGGTTTGGAAGAAAAATTTGCATGGTTTTATGTGATGTTTGGTTAATTGAAATCATGCATTTTAATATGTAAATGATGAATTTATAATTGAAAGCATGAAACAAAAATGGTGTGCATGATTTTCATGCATTGGCCGTGGGTTATATATGGTAAAAAACCCTAAGAAATTTGGTTGAAAAATGCACTGAAATGGGCTTGAAAATGTGTTAAGAAAATGAAATTTTAATAGCCTAAAATGTGGTTGAAAATTTGGGAAGTTTTGGTTCGGTTTGATTGTCAAAACCGTGGCCAAAAACTAAGGGTAAAAAATGAAAAATTTTTGGTGTAATGTGGTTCAAATTGTGAATTTGGAATTTTGCGAGCTTTTATGTAAAAGTTGGAAAACTTTTACATAAAATAGGCTTGTGGTGTAGTACGTGGCAGGTACATATGGTTCGAGACGTACCTAACGCCGGAAGTAAATAGTGGGAATTGTTTTACATGATGTTTAAAGAAAAAAAAAATTTTCCCAAAAACGTCATGATTTAAAAAGAAAGAGAGATAAGCCGGTGACCCATGAGAGTACAATCTATCACAGTTAGCGATAAAGCTCAACTGTAATAGTATTGTATGATCTCTACGAGGGGCGGGCCGCCACAGTTGGTATCAGAGTGGGTTTACGGTTGGTGTAGTCTAGAATACCAACTGCTGCCACAGTTGGTATCAGAGCAAGGTTTGAGATTGGTCTAGTTTATAATACCAACTGCTGCCACAGTTGGTATTAGAGCGGAATGACGATGGATCTAGTTTGGATTACCAACTGCAGTCATAGTTGGTATATCAGAGCAGTGTGACCATATCCCGATTTGACACTTCGCGCACCGCTATCCAAGTAAGTAGTTTACTTAAGTTTTGTTAATTATTTTCTTATGTGAAAATAATTACCTTATAGGTAGCAAGATGACCAGACCTCCATATGTGAGACCACCGCTACCACGACCGAGAGGAGTATTGCGGGTATGGACGAGATCTATTGTGAGGCCGTCTATGTCCCAACGACCGGTAATTAGACCCCCGGTGCCCGAGAGACCTCCGGTACCAATACCAGCACCAGCGCCAGCGCCAGTAGATGTTGTACAGCCACGACCGATAGTTCATCCACCTGTAGTAGTGGACATTCCAGTTGTTGGTGGACGCCAACATATTGGGGTGAGAGTTTCGGCACGGGCAGTACAGGCATTTCAAGCTAGCAGTCCCCCTATGTTTGATGGTGGACGATAGTCAATGGAGGCGAAGGACTGGCTCCATGCCATCGAGAGGATTATGGTGATATGTGACATTGATCGAGATATGTGGATTTAGCTGGCCGTCAGTATGTTTCAGGGAGATGCTCGAGTATTTTGGCAGTATTGTGACCAGAAGATTTTATTAGGATTCAGTTGGGCTGAGTTCTGTCAGTGATTGGCTGATCAGTTTCTGCCTAGGGATCTAGCACCTGCTCCAGCACCCCCAAAGACACGAGAGGCAGTTACACCCGCGTATCCCGGATTTGATGAGGTTAGGGACTACATTCTCCAAACTGAGAGGATGGTCATGTTGTCTAGTGAGACAGTGATGTCTTACGTAGCACGATTTGAGGAGACCATTAGGAGAAGATGTCCGTTGCCCAACCTCACTGAAGCAAATTGCTGTGAGCTGTTTTGGAGAGGTTTACCCATGGAGTTGAGACAGAGGGTAATCAAGCTGTTTCCTCCTACGCTCCAAGAGTTTGTGGTGACTATCAGGACGATTGAGAGAGAGATTCTGATCGAGCATCTGACGCAGAGTCGACGAGAGACACTGGGTCAAGATGAGATGTTTGCACGCATCTTCAGACCGAGAAGAATGATGAATGATCATGAAGCTGGACCGTCTAGACCACGAAGAGGTGATGACTCAGGACAGGGAGCATTACCTAGGGGCGGTGACGATTCAGATGATCCTGATGACGATGAGGATCCAGAAGAATATCCTCTAGTCCCAGACACAGAGAATGCGTGACCAGTGGATATGTATACATGTACATAAGTAGCTTAGAGAGAAAAGCTCTTTTGTATAGACTTGTGGCCAAGATGTATAAAAAGGCCGATGTATATATGACTGATGATGATTATGTATGGTAATGACCGCCATTTTCATGGCACCTACTTACCATGTAATAAGTCATTAAGGAATAAAATGGACATAATTTAATGTCCTTTAGCAAATTTAAGAAACATGGTCAAGTACACGACCGTGTAAGAGGCTGTGTACCGCTCAGATAGATGAATGTGTTTCAAAGACATGGCCGTGTTGAGTAGTCTCAACTAGTACATGCTCGTGTCTGAAATGTACACGCCCGTGTTGCGTTGCACACGCACGTGTAAGAGTCTGTGTAGAAGGCTGTGTAATGAGCCGAGAGCCACTGTAATGACTCTCATGAATTATGAAACTTAATTACTATGTAATGATGTAATTAAGTTAATAAGCACAGTGTGCTTTTCAGTTGAATGAATTAAACAGGAATAGTAACGTTTAATTACTATTCATGCAATGAAAGGGGTAATCGACAGTGAAATCGGTCCACCCTATTATGTGAGTATGCGTTGAGACACGCAATATCAAGAAACCGGTCTAGACGACCATTTCATGATACAGAATTGATGAGCTAGTCATCAGTACGCTCAGACTGGTCATCTGAGCGCAGCAGTGATAATTGCCCTAATAGATGTACAGTATCGAGAAAAGTGGTCTAGATGACCTCTTCTCGCCCATAGACTGACAAAATCAAAGTCAGAACGCTCAGATTAGTCAGTCAGATAGTGAATAGTGATTAGTGAATAGTGAATAGTGAGTAGTGAGAAACGCAGTGTCAGGTTAGTGGCCAAGACGGCCTTAATCTGGCATAAAACTGATATATTAATAGTCAGCAGGCTCAATCTGGTCAATTGAGCATAAAATGTAGATTTTGTTTAAGGGATACATAGTATCGGGATGAGGGTCAAGACGACCTTTTCTCGCCCCGAAACTGATATATTTAGACTCAGGACGCCCAAATTAGTCAATCGGGCACCTGACACGTTTTTCGAGACGGGGTCATGCAGATCCCGAAAACTGGTCCAGAAGACCTCAGATGGACGTAAAACTGATAAATTTGAAATCAGCACGTCCAAATTAGTCAAGAGAGACTGTGTTTGAAATTTCACGCGAAAATGCCTCGTTATGCGTGCACAGTGTCAACACAGTGATCAAGATGACCTCTTCTTGATATAAAACTGATATATTTGGAATCAGAATGCTCAAATTAGTCATTTGAGCACAAAAAGTAATTTTTGACCGGGAACCATACAGTATCGGGAAACTGGTCGAGACGACCTCGGATGAAGATAAAACTGATATATTTGGGTTCAGCACGCCCAAATTAGTCAGTATAGCCTATCTTAAAATTTTTCAAAAAAATTAGTATAAATGAGGAAATTTTGGGGATTATAGAAAAATAGCCCCCATATTTTTCCAAATCACATTTTCTCCCTCCCATACCACACGAAGATGAACAGTGACCAACTATCGAATCCGGCCTCCGTTTTTGACACCGCCGGCACCATTGGAAAGCTCTCGACGAGCTGATTCCAACGGTGGGCCGAGTCGACCGAACCGATGCCGGAGCACGCCGCACGCGCCGCCCAAAGCCGCCGGTGGCCGAATTTTTCAAACCGCCGTATCTCCACCGTCCGACGTCCAAATGCCACGATTCCGGTCCCAATGGATTCGTGGTGAAGAGTAGAACAAAACCCAGGCTTCATTTCACGTCAACAGCCGCCGAATCGCGCCGCCCCAGGTTCGCCGTCGCCGTCGCCATCGCCGCCGTCGGATCTCGCTATTCCGGCGGAGTTGAGTTGCAAGGTCGGTGTCAAAATGCTCAGAACAACACGTAGATCAAAAGCCCCAAATCAATTTTGGGCAACAACGCCGGAAAAATGAAGATCCAACGCCGCCGCCGTCGCCGACTTTTCGAGAGCCGATTTCCGGTGATAGGAGCCTCGATTCGTGAAATTGACACCACCAATGGGTTCCTCTCGTAGAGCTCTTCAAGATGGTGGTCGCCACTTCCATCGCCGCCGTGGTCAACGCCGGTCAACGGCCGGTCAACGCCGGTCAACGGCGACCCGGAGACCGAAAATTGAAGAATGGCCCGTTGGCCTATTTTCGACGTTCCGGACACATCCGCGGCATCGGATTTGCAAACTGGAGTTTCAAAAGTGAAGAACGACGATTCAAAGATTGCACGGTCGAGACCGAACGGTTCGTCCGACCGCCGACGGGAACGATTTTGGTAGTAGTGTTGATCTATTTATTCCTCAATTTAATATTGGAAATAATTATGTATTAATTATGGTTTAATGACTTGAGGAATTGTAAGAAAAAAGGGTGAAATATCGAAAAAGAGAATGTGAGAAAATGTGAATATTTTTACGTAAAAAGCGGAGCTTTTACGTAAAAATTAGGCCTCTGGTTTAGTACGTGGCAGGTTAGAATAGGTTAGATGGTTTTGAGGCGTTTCCTAAACGCCGGAAACCTAAAAATTAAGCGGAAATGCTGCCAAAATTTCTAAAACGGCACAAAGGGGTATTTTAGGAAACGAGGGGTGAAAATGTGATCGGGATGGAAACCCGAGCCCCCTCGATGACCTAGGTCCAGGAAAGAAGGACGGACGTTTACAGGATTAGTGAACCGCCCAATTAGAAATCTCGAAATGTAAGAAAACGACCCCTAGATCAGAATAGTGCCACCCGAGGAACGGGTGTGATCTAAGTATAAAATTTGGGGCGATTACATCGGTAACGGTAATCCGACAGGCTAAATGGTCATACGGGAGGTATTCAGTCAGTTGACTGGTCGGTTAGCCATTCAAGGACCAAGTCGAAATGGGATAGTGAGAGACAGTGATTAATTTGTCAAGTAGACAAATTAATCAAGCACGATTAAAAATTAGATATCAAATTTCCCAAAGTAGAGCAGCTGGGTACCGATAGGCATCGGTACCACACAACGATAAGTTTATTAGTTCCTAACGATAGAGTGACCTAAGAGCGATGTTAATTAATTTATTGGGTAAATAAATTAATTAACAATGATTAGAAAATCAAATTCTTAAGAAGAGGGCAATTAGCACCGACAAGGATCGGTACCACATAACGAGAATTTTTATTAGTCACTAATGACCACGGTGACCTAAGAGTGAATGTTAATGTAAATGCATTATGATTACAGGGAGGTACCTGTATTGTGACGAAGGCGAGAGTATAAACTGTCTGCTGACAGGTAAGTACAACTCCGCCTACAGCATGGATAAAATGAATTTAAAATGATGCTTTTCCAGTATTTTAAGTATGTATCTTGCACACGATGCTGCACAGCATACATAAGAGCATATAGTTTCACAATCGAGTAGATTGATGGAAGAACAAGATAGAAGCCATAGATCCCTACCGCGTAGGATTGGGGACAGCTTAGAGAAGCGTATGGCTAGAACAGTTAAACAAGATGGAAATAAATAGGTGTGTCGTACCGGCTCCTTCAGTCGAAGGGGTTTCCAGTTAAAGAAAGTTAAGGCCAAAAGTTGAGTATCAGTTGATGACTCTTCGGCATTAGTTGACCTCGGGAGTTACCGTTGGTCTGCGCGCACACGGTACTGACACATGGGCCCTAAATAGACAAGAAAAGAAAAGAGAAGTTTGAAGCATAAATGAACATAACCGGATCATGCATTAGTTATAGTTCGCTATGCTTTCTTTTTCAGTAGAGTGCATACAGTACACGATGCTTCTGTCATGCATAAAGTATGTGAAGTTTTATATTCAGTGTTATGACATGTTATGTGATGACATGATATGTGAGCTGATATGTGATATGCTTATATGATATGTGATTTATTAAGTAATATATGTCATGCCTATGATTTTACGTATGTGCTATGTTTTAAACATGTTTTGCGGTTAACATGTTGTACTTATTGAGCGTAAAGCTCACGGAGTGTGTTCATGCTGTAGGTAAGCATCCTATAGCGTAAACATCAAGGGACGATGATGATGGCGGAGGTGGATGTGAGGATGAGGTTATGGATACACCGCGAGTATTCTTCCGCACAGTATGAGTAAATAATATTTTGAATGGTGACAGTTAAATAGTATTTTGAATAGTAAAGGTTAAATGGTATTTTGGAACAGTAAACAGTATATGTACGAGTAGTATATTTAAATAGTATCTGGTGAATAGTAATCAGATAAACATGTATATAATTATGTATGTATAATTGAAATCCTTATGTTTTTCAAATTCCGCATTTTAATAGTATGCGTACGTGAATAGTAAATACGTACGTGTATATAAAAAAAAAAAAAAAAAATCCCTCTAAATTTATAGTCTTAAATTCAGCAAGTTTAAGTATCGTTTTTAAAGAAGCAAGTAATAGAGTTTACAGTGACGGTCCGGGCCGCTGAGGGCACGGGGCGTCACAGTTGGTATCAGAGCGGTTTCCTGCCATCCTACCTCACATCGCCGCATGCCTGCCTCATCTGTCCAAGTAAGTTAGTTTTATTTTGTCGGTAAATGTTTATCTATTGAAGATAACATTTTATAGTAATGAAACGACGAAATCTATGATGGCGAGGACAAGATGAAAAGATGCTGAGATCATTATACGAAAAATCACGACCGTGCAGTGCTAGAGAACTGTTTAGAGAAAGAGCATGGATTGCTACCCGAGTTGTACTGATCTTCAAGGCTAGTTGTCCACTAAGTTTCGAGTGGCAAACAGTACTCCTGCACTCCATGAGAATGTGAGGACTGGTTTCATGTTATCAAAGTGATTCCCTGATTGTACACCATTGACCAGGATAACTGAGTCCTGTTGGCTGTTGATATCTCTCAGGAAGATACTCTCGTGTGTATCGGGATCCTTATGACCAGGATGAGCTCTTAACTGTGTCGAGTTTCGCCATACCATGATCGAGCCAATCTCTGAGAGCAGTCCAGCATCAGCCCCAGTTTTTCTCTATGGGCAAGCAGGGAGTGAAACCGCCTAAGTTCTCTAGAGTTATGGATATACGAGAATTTGTTCATCGGACTGAAAGACTGCAGCTGATGTCCGGCGATATAGTTCTAACGTATGCTGTTCGCTACAAGGAACCGATATGGACTTCTACAATACATGCCGAGACAAAAGTGGATCAAGACAGGAGAAGACCCAAAGAGAGAAAGAGACCTTGCCAAACAGAATTAGAAGAGCAATCAAGCAGGACTAGCAAGCCTTATCAAGGAGATAGTGAACGCCGAGAGAAAAGTGCTCAACCCCGGGAACCCTACACAAGCCCAAGGCATTATAGCAGCCGCCATTATGGAGGGTGACCCGGTAGGACCAGCACCCCAACTGGCCGATGAAGAGTTCATGGCCGAGCACCAGCCAGAAGTACACGAGGGCAATAGGGAGCCAATGGAGAACCCCGAACCAGCCCGTATGTCTCCCGAACACCCCATGAGAGAGGAAGATAACGCGACTCTTTTCGACGCCCATCCTGACGATGAGGGAAAGGAGATCCCCAATCGCTTTAGTAATGACGAAGTCATCATAGCCAGCGATGACGAGGTCAGTTTCAGCTGAGAAGAAGAGGAAAACCCAGAGGAGTACTCACTCAGCGATAGTGATGATGAGGAGATGCCTGATACTGAATCAGGATTGTCCTTCCAATAGTAGTAACCCTTCTGCGGGAATGTTAGTTATGAAAATATATAGAGGGAAGCAGTAGCTCTTCCCCGTCAGTTATAGCATAATGTACTTGTTGGGATCGTATAGGGGAAGTGTGTGTCACTCCCACTGAACTAGAATCTTGAATATATGTATATATATTATGTGAAATATATTATGAGATAAGTAGTAAAGCTTTGCCCTAGGGGCCAGATATAATTTTTTCCACAGCGTGAGTATGATATGACAGAAAGTGCAGGATGAATCCTAGCACTCAGACGATGTCCCAATACAATGCGACAATTGTATTGACATCACAGTATGAGAGAAAGAAAGGTGGATATAGTGGGTATATTTATATCCATAATGTTTAAGTAAGATTGTTAAGTAAGAAAGAAAATGATATGTGATACGAGTCCCAAGTACAGAATTTAAGAGACTTATATTTTCCTTTTTCGCTGTACGATAGGGTTACATAGGAAAACATGGCAAGAATGGGAGCTTAGTTAAACCCAGCATCCTGAGAGGATGAGTTGATAGCACAGATCGCAGCCATGCGAGAGATGATGGAGAACCAGCAGCGGGAGCTAAACCAGCTTAGAGAACAGCTGGGCCAGCAACCCCAGGCACCACAGTCAGTAGAGATGCCAGCACAGGAGGCTCTAGCAGCCCAGAAACTCTGAGGGAGCAAGCAGCTCCTTCAGCTCAGGAAGCACTAGCACCCATAGTAATGGTTGCTTTCGTAGCAGCAATTATTTTCTGCCAATCCCTAGGGAAGGCGACTTATATGAGAGATTCCGACGCATGAAAGCGTTAGAATTCGTAGGAATCACCAACCCTATAGAGGCCGATGATTGGCTAACGAATATCCAAGTAATCTTGGATTTTATAGGGTTAATAGATAGAGAGAGAGAAAGTGATGTACGCACCCTTCACCCTGCGCAATGAGGCGCGTTAGTGGTGGAAGATGGTAACCATTAAGAGGAACATCAGAGAGATGAGCTGGAGCGATTTCATTGAGGAATTCAAGGAGATGTACTTCAACGAGGAAGCACTAGTAGCGCAGTAGGACGAGTTCGACAACCTGCACCAAGGTAGTATAACTGTTATGGAGGCAGTCAAGAAGTTTGAGCAGTTGGCTCAACTTTGTCCAGATTTGGTACCGACCAAAAGGAGAGAGTCAGACGAATGCTGAAGATGTTCAGAACGGAAATCACAGTTTAGGTCTGTAGCGGAGGGCACGGACCAGCGACACTAGCAGAATGTGTCAGCAAGACTATCTGAGCTGAGTACTAGTCGGCTCAGGATAAGGAGCGAAAGGCGCAGAATTTTAAGGCACGAAAGGAGGAGAAAACGCAAGCTGAGCAGGCTCAGGGGAAGTAAAACCCCGAGTTACAACACAGAGGACAGAATGTGGGAACCGGCCAGAATAGTAGGCATTCCCATAATAACAACAAGAGAAAGGGGGAATTAAGGCAATCAAGATTCACAGGAGAATTTCCCCCAGAAGAGAAACGACCAGGAAGGAAATGATAGCCAACTCGACGTGCACGAAATGCGGAAAGAGGCACTCAGGAGAATGTAAGCAAGGAGTAAGTGGTTGTTTCATCTGTGGCAAGAAAGGCCACTATGCCAAAAAAAAAAAAAAAGGCTTAGGACACAACGTTGTCATAAACTGTTGAAGGCGAAAAATCATTTTCGAACCAATCGGATGTGAAAAGTTCATCTACAAGGGTTTGTCGCCAGAGCAACCAAAGACGATGATATCAGCAGTGAAGGCTCGCGAGATACAATCCAGTGGATGCACGGACTTCCTAGTATACGTAGCAGATAAGACTCAAGGAATAGAGATAGGACCCGACAACGTACCGATAGTCAGGGAATTCATGGAGATATTTCCAGAAGATCTTGCAGGACTCCAACCAGAGCGCAGGATCTCGTTCGAGACTGAACGTCTACTAGAATCAGCCCCATCTTTGAGGCCCCCTACAGAATAGGCCCTATAGAGCTAAAGGAGCTCCAAGCCCAGCTAAAGTACTAAATAGATAAGGGATTCATGCGATAGAGCTATTCACCCTGGAGAGCACCCATACCATTCGTGAAGAAGAAAGATGGACCACTGAGAATGTGCATCGACTACAGAGAGTTGAACAGGATTACGATTAAGAATAAGCATCTGTTGCCGCGAGTTAACGATCTATTTGATCAGCTCCAAGACGCTGTAGTGTTCTCGAAGATCGATCTACATCCCGAGTACCATCAACTACAGATCAGGAATGAAGATGTACCCAAAACAGCATTTCAAACGTGGTACGGACATTACGAGTTTCTGTTCATGTCACTCAGATTAACGGACGCACCAGCAACTTTCATGAACTGGATGAACCGCATGTTCAAGGACTATTTGGATAAGTTTGTCATTGGGTTCATCGATGACATACTTATACACTCTAAGACGAAGGAAGAGCACGAAGAGCACTTAATTATCATTTTGCGCATGCAACAGGACCATCAGTTATACACCAAGTTCTCCAAGTACGAGTTTTGGCTGGAGAAGGTCCATTTCCTAGACCACGTAGACCCCAAGGAAGGAGTATCTGTGGACCTGGCGAAAATTGATGCAGTTAGCACGTGGCCAGCTCAGAGGAACGAAACGGGAATTCACAGTTTCTTTAAACTAACAGGATGTTACCTACACTTAGTCGAAGGCTACTCAAAGTTAGCTGCTCCGCTCACAGCGCTCACCAAGAAGGGAAAGAGGTATAAGTGAATCGATAAGTGTGAGGAAAGCTTTCAAGAGCTAAGATGAAGACTCATAAGCGCTCCAATGCTGACCATTTCAAATGTTGGTCAGGGAAGCTTTGTGATTTAAGCGCCACATCTAAAACCAAGTTGGAAACTGTGTTGATGTAGAGTGGTAGAGTAGTCGCGTATGCTTCACGACAACTCAAAAAACCTTGAGAAGAGCTACCCAACGCGTGATCTGGAGCTAGTAGCGATAGTTTTTACGATAAAAACATGGAGGCACTACCTGTACGGAGTCACGTGCGAGATTTACATCGACCACTAGAGTCTCAAATGTATCTTCACGCAGAAAGAGCTCAACATGAGGCAGCGTAGATGGCTAGAGTTGGTAAGGATTACGACTGTGAGATCCTATACCATCCAGGGAAAGCCAATAAAGTGGTCAATGCGTAGAGTCAGAAGCATATTACTATGCCTATGGCTATTAGTGCCTTGTCAAGAGCGCTACAAAGGAGTTATGCGACAACAAGATCAAGATTTTGATAGGGGGATTGTCTAACATGACCCTCCAATCGACGCTCCAAGAAGAGATCAAGATCGGTCAAGATTTTGATTTGTCCCTGCTCAAGTCCAAAAAGGAAGCTATAGAGCACAAGGGTTCAGAGTTTAAGATCCTTAAGGACGACATACTCTACTACAGAGATAGAGTATGTGTTCTAAAAGATGAAGAACTCAAGAAGCGAATCCTTTTGGAACCTTACGAGACGTCATATTCCGTACATCCGGTAGCGAATAAGATGTACAAGTACCTAAAGGAAAGTTTTTGGTGCCTTGGAATGAAAAATGACATTGTCGAGTTCGTCGCCAGCTGCCTTACGTGCCAGAAGGTTAAGGTAGATCACCAGCGCTCAGCAGGATAATCGTAGGAAATTAAGTTACCCGAGTGGAAATGGGACCAGATTACGATGAATTTCGTGATCGGATTGCCGAAGACGTCAAACGATAATGATGCAATCTGGGTGATTGTAGAAAAACTGATGAAATCAGTTAGATTTTTAGCAATGAAAGTTAGCTACTCGGTGGAACGACCAGTAGAAATCTATGCGGCACAGTTCGTGAAATGGCACGGAATACCAGAGTCGATCGTCTCAGATCGTAGTGGACGCTTTACCTCCAGATTTTGGCGAGGTGTTCAAGCCGCATTACGGTCCAAGTGAGAGTTCAGCATAGCATTTCATCCTCAGACCGACAGCTAGTCTGAGAGGACCATACAGATGTTAGAGGACATGTTGTGACCTGCGTCCTAGACTTCAAAGGAAATTGATATCAAAAGCTACCATTGAGCGAGTTCTCGTACAACAGCAACTATCATTCCTCGATAGGAATGGCACCGTACGAGACACTCTGTGGAAAGAAATGCAGATCTCTGGCTCATTAGTACGAGTTTGGAGAGAAACGAGTAGTTAGCTCGGACATCATCAAGAATACCATGTCAGACGTGAAGCTGATACGAGAAACGTTAGATACAGCGCACAGTCGACCGAAGAATTTTGACGATAAGCGCCGTAGACCCCTCAAGTTTCAAGTAGGAGATTCGGTCTTTTTCAAGGCGGCACCCATGAAAGGGGTGATGCGCATTGAAAATAAAAGAAAGCTCAGTCCTAGGTACATAGGACCCTTGAGATAATAGAGAAAGTCGGGAAGGTGGCTTATAGACTAGCACTTCCTCCCGAGTTAGCTATAGTGCACAACATCTTTCACGTCTTGATGCTGAAGAAGTACGTGCCAGACAGCTCCCATGTTCTTAGCCAAGAATCCGTTGTAGTATACGCTGATCCGACGTACGAGGAGAGACTCGTGCAGATCTTAGTTAGAAAGGAGAAAGTACTTAGGAATGAAGTATACCGCTAGTAAAAGTGTTGTGGCAGAATCATAGTGTTGAGGAAGCCACATGAGAATGGGAAGAAGACATGAGAAGAGACTTCCCGGAATTATTCTAATTTTCGAGGACGAAAATTTTGTAAGGGGGGTAGGTTGTAATGACCGCCATTTTCATGGCACCTACTTACCATGTAATAAGTCATTAAGGAATAAAATGGACATAATTTAATGTCCTTTAGCAAATTTAAGAAACATGGTCAAGTACACGACCGTGTAAGAGGCTGTGTACCGCTCAGATAGATGAATGTGTTTCAAAGACATGGCCGTGTTGAGTAGTCTCAACTAGTACATGCTCGTGTCTGAAATGTACACGCCCGTGTTGCGTTGCACACGCACGTGTAAGAGTCTGTGTAGAAGGCTGTGTAATGAGCCGAGAGCCACTGTAATGACTCTCATGAATTATGAAACTTAATTACTATGTAATGATGTAATTAAGTTAATAAGCACAGTGTGCTTTTCAGTTGAATGAATTAAACAGGAATAGTAACGTTTAATTACTATTCATGCAATGAAAGGGGTAATCGACAGTGAAATCGGTCCACCCTATTATGTGAGTATGCGTTGAGACACGCAATATCAAGAAACCGGTCTAGACGACCATTTCATGATACAGAATTGATGAGCTAGTCATCAGTACGCTCAGACTGGTCATCTGAGCGCAGCAGTGATAATTGCCCTAATAGATGTACAGTATCGAGAAAAGTGGTCTAGATGACCTCTTCTCGCCCATAGACTGACAAAATCAAAGTCAGAACGCTCAGATTAGTCAGTCAGATAGTGAATAGTGAATAGTGAATAGTGAATAGTGAGTAGTGAGAAACGCAGTGTCAGGTTAGTGGCCAAGACGGCCTTAATCTGGCATAAAACTGATATATTAATAGTCAGCAGGCTCAATCTGGTCAATTGAGCATAAAATGTAGATTTTGTTTAAGGGATACGTAGTATCGGGATGAGGGTCAAGACGACCTTTTCTCGCCCCGAAACTGATATATTTAGACTCAGGACGCCCAAATTAGTCAATCGGGCACCTGACACGTTTTTCGAGACGGGGTCATGCAGATCCCGAAAACTGGTCCAGAAGACCTCAGATGGACGTAAAACTGATAAATTTGAAATCAGCACGTCCAAATTAGTCAAGAGAGACTGTGTTTGAAATTTCACGCGAAAATGCCTCGTTATGCGTGCACAGTGTCAACACAGTGATCAAGATGACCTCTTCTTGATATAAAACTGATATATTTGGAATCAGAATGCTCAAATTAGTCATTTGAGCACAAAAAGTAATTTTTGACCGGGAACCATACAGTATCGGGAAACTGGTCGAGACGACCTCGGATGAAGATAAAACTGATATATTTGGGTTCAGCACGCCCAAATTAGTCAGTATAGCCTATCTTAAAATTTTTCAAAAAAATTAGTATAAATGAGGAAATTTTGGGGATTATAGAAAAATAGCCCCAATATTTTTCCAAATCACATTTTCTCCCTCCCATACCACACGAAGATGAACAGTGACCAACTATCGAATCCGGCCTCCGTTTTTGACACCGCCGGCACCATTGGAAAGCTCTCGACGAGCTGATTCCAACGGTGGGCCGAGTCGACCGAACCGATGCCGGAGCACGCCGCACGCGCCGCCCAAAGCCGCCGGTGGCCGAATTTTTCAAACCGCCGTATCTCCACCGTCCGACGTCCAAATGCCACGATTCCGGTCCCAATGGATTCGTGGTGAAGAGTAGAACAAAACCCAGGCTTCATTTCACGTCAACAGCCGCCGAATCGCGCCGCCCCAAGTTCGCCGTCGCCGTCGCCATCGCCGCCGTCGGATCTCGCTATTCCGGCGGAGTTGAGTTGCAAGGTCGGTGTCAAAATGCTCAGAACAACACGTAGATCAAAAGCCCCAAATCAATTTTGGGCAACAACGCCGGAAAAATGAAGATCCAACGCCGCCGCCGTCGCCGACTTTTCGAGAGCCGATTTCCGGTGATAGGAGCCTCGATTCGTGAAATTGACACCACCAATGGGTTCCTCTCGTAGAGCTCTTCAAGATGGTGGTCGCCACTTCCATCGCCGCCGTGGTCAACGCCGGTCAACGGCCGGTCAACACCGGTCAACGGCGGTCAACGCCGGTCAACGGCGACCCGGAGACCGAAAATTGAAGAATGGCCCGTTGGCCTATTTTCGACGTTCCGGACACATCCGCGGCATCGGATTTGCAAACTGGAGTTTCAAAAGTGAAGAACGACGATTCAAAGATTGCACGGTCGAGACCGAACGGTTCGTCCGACCGCCGACGGGAACGATTTTGGTAGTAGTGTTGATCTATTTATTCCTCAATTTAATATTGGAAATAATTATGTATTAATTATGGTTTAATGACTTGAGGAATTGTAAAAAAAAAGGGTGAAATATCGAAAAAGAGAATGTGAGAAAATGTGAATATTTTTACGTAAAAAGCGGAGCTTTTACGTAAAAATTAGGCCTCTGGTTTAGTACGTGGCAGGTTAGAATAGGTTAGATGGTTTTGAGGCGTTTCCTAAACGCCGGAAACCTAAAAATTAAGCGGAAATGCTGCCAAAATTTCTAAAACGGCACAAAGGGGTATTTTAGGAAACGAGGGGTGAAAATGTGATCGGGATGGAAACCCGAGCCCCCTCGATGACCTAGGTCCAGGAAAGAAGGACGGACGTTTACAGGATTAGTGAACCGCCCAATTAGAAATCTCGAAATGTAAGAAAACGACCCCTAGATCAGAATAGTGCCACCCGAGGAACGGGTGTGATCTAAGTATAAAATTTGGGGCGATTACATCGGTAACGGTAATCCGACAGGCTAAATGGTCATACGGGAGGTATTCAGTCAGTTGACTGGTCGGTTAGCCAGTCAAGGACCAAGTCGAAATGGGATAGTGAGAGACAGTGATTAATTTGTCAAGTAGACAAATTAATCAAGCACGATTAAAAATTAGATATCAAATTTCCCAAAGTAGAGCAGCTGGGTACCGATAGGCATCGGTACCACACAACGATAAGTTTATTAGTTCCTAACGATAGAGTGACCTAAGAGCGATGTTAATTAATTTATTGGGTAAATAAATTAATTAACAATGATTAGAAAATCAAATTCTTAAGAAGAGGGCAATTAGCACCGACAAGGATCGGTACCACATAACGAGAATTTTTATTAGTCACTAATGACCACGGTGACCTAAGAGTGAATGTTAATGTAAATGCATTATGATTACAGGGAGGTACCTGTATTGTGACGAAGGCGAGAGTATAAACTGTCTGCTGACAGGTAAGTACAACTCCGCCTACAGCATGGATAAAATGAATTTAAAATGATGCTTTTCCAGTATTTTAAGTATGTATCTTGCACACGATGCTGCACAGCATACATAAGAGCATATAGTTTCACAATCGAGTAGATTGATGGAAGAACAAGATAGAAGCCATAGATCCCTACCGCGTAGGATTGGGGACAGCTTAGAGAAGCGTATGGCTAGAACAGTTAAACAAGATGGAAATAAATAGGTGTGTCGTACCGGCTCCTTCAGTCGAAGGGGTTTCCAGTTAAAGAAAGTTAAGGCCAAAAGTTGAGTATCAGTTGATGACTCTTCGGCATTAGTTGACCTCGGGAGTTACCGTTGGTCTGCGCGCACACGGTACTGACACATGGGCCCTAAATAGACAAGAAAAGAAAAGAGAAGTTTGAAGCATAAATGAACATAACCGGATCATGCATTAGTTATAGTTCGCTATGCTTTCTTTTTCAGTAGAGTGCATACAGTACACGATGCTTCTGTCATGCATAAAGTATGTGAAGTTTTATATTCAGTGTTATGACATGTTATGTGATGACATGATATGTGAGCTGATATGTGATATGCTTATATGATATGTGATTTATTAAGTGATATATGTCATGCCTATGATTTTACGTATGTGCTATGTTTTAAACATGTTTTGCGGTTAACATGTTGTACTTATTGAGCGTAAAGCTCACGGAGTGTGTTCATGCTGTAGGTAAGCATCCTATAGCGTAAACATCAAGGGACGATGATGATGGCGGAGGTGGATGTGAGGATGAGGTTATGGATACACCGCGAGTATTCTTCCGCACAGTATGAGTAAATAATATTTTGAATGGTGACAGTTAAATAGTATTTTGAATAGTAAAGGTTAAATGGTATTTTGGAACAGTAAACAGTATATGTACGAGTAGTATATTTAAATAGTATCTGGTGAATAGTAATCAGATAAACATGTATATAATTATGTATGTATAATTGAAATCCTTATGTTTTTCAAATTCCGCATTTTAATAGTATGCGTACGTGAATAGTAAATACGTACGTGTATATAAAAAAAAAAAAAAAAATCCCTCTAAATTTATAGTCTTAAATTCAGCAAGTTTAAGTATCGTTTTTAAAGAAGCAAGTAATAGAGTTTACAGTGACGGTCCGGGCCGCTGAGGGCACGGGGCGTCACATGTATGACATATAAATGTTTTGTTATGAATGAAATACCAAAATGATTATATGTTATACGATGATGTGTTACGATGATGTGGCTTTACAGTACCCTAAATTTCGTGAATTGATATGATTTTACGAATGTGGTTATGGAAAAGCTAACGGTGAATTATTGTGCCATAATAGGACAATAGGTAAGATGGTGGATTTGCGTAATTGACCAGAAGGACGAGAGCGACGTCCTAATGTTATTGAGAGACTAGATCAGATACAAGCCCTACTAGAAGCTCAGATGCAAGAAAATGCTAATCTGAGGCGACGGGTAGAGGAGCTAGAACAGAGACAAGGCTCTGAGGGTACCCAAGTAGAACAGGAAGCTGAGGTAGATCCGGTTATCCCTCCAGCTGCTGTGAATGAGAAAGTTCCTGAACCACAACCGGTTTTAAATCTGGAACTCCTCTACGAAAGATTCAGGCGTATGAGGCCGCCAGACTTTGAAGGGTCTACAAATCCTCTAGAGGCTGAAGACTGGTTGTCGTCATTGCAAGTGATCATGGAATTCATGAACCTAATCGACAGGGAGAAGGTTACATGTGCGTCTTTTGTGCTGAGAAAAGATGCTCGTTTTTGGTGGGACATTGTACGAATGAGAAGAGACGTGTCTACCATGAGTTGGGCGGAATTTTTGGAAGAATTTAACCAGAAATATTACGACCCTGCATCTCTGAGACAACAACAGAAAGAGTTCTCAGAATTGACTCAAGGAAACATGTCGGTAAGTGAAGTTTACCGAAAGTTCGACCAGTTATCCCGTTTATGTCCCTATGTAGTCCCTACTGAGAGGGAGAAAATACAGAAAATGATCGAGATGTTCAGGCCAGAAATTGCTGCATTGGTAGATACTGGACAAGTACCGCCTACTTCTGTAGCAGACTGTGTGAGTCGGGCCATTAGAGCTGAGTTCCACGTAGCCCGACAGAAGGAAGAAAGAGAAAAACACTGGGAGGCCAAGAAGAAGGAGAGGGCTTTGGCGAAGTCTGGGCAATGCAGATTTGGGCCACTTGTTTGCTATGAATGTGGAAAGGAAGGCCATTATGCCAGGAACTGTCCAAATAGACAGGGTGGACAAGGCACTTCCCAACCACATCAGACACGTCCACAAGCTCATTCCCTTCAGGCCAGAGTTGAAGAGTCACCAGTAAGGCCGCAATGCCAGAAGCGTGTACCACGTGCCGATGCTCGTGTGATGGCCTACAGTAAGGAGGATGCAGAGGCAGGAACATCGAACGTAGTGACAGGTCAGCTCACTGTCGCTAGTCATGCAGCCTCTATTCTATTCGATTCTGGTGCTACGCATTCTTTTGTTTCCTATGCATTTGCTGACAAGATAGGACTTCCTAAGGACCATATGGGAAGGGTATTTAAGACAGCTTTACCCTCTGGGGAAGTATTGTTGTCCAAGTACTGGCTACCTCATGTACCAGTATATGTGGCAAATAGGGAACTATATGCGGAGTTGATCGTAATGAAAATCATAGATTACGATGTGATTCTAGGCATGGATTTCCTAGGGAAATGCCGAGCGACGATCGAGTGTCGAAATCGAAAGATAGTATTCCAACCCGAGGAAGAAGAGAGTTTCGAGTATGTCGATACTTCTCGAGAACCCGGGAAGATGATGATCAGTTCACTGAGAGCAAGCAAGCTGATAGCCAGTGGTTGTATGGGATATCTGGCATATGTGGTGGACACTACAGAGGAACAGAAGCTTCAACCTGAAGATGTTCCTGTGGTTAATGAATTTCTTGACGTATTTCTGGAAGAATTACCAGGAATACCTCCAGAGAGAGAAATCTCGTTCGAAATTGAGTTGATGCCTGGAACGGCACCTATTTCCAAAGCACCATACCGCAGGGCTCCAATGGAGTTAAAGGAGCTGCAGGTACAATTAAAGGAGCTTTTGGATAAAGGATTCATTAGGCCGAGTTTTTCTCCATGGGGTGCACCTGTGTTATTCGTCAAGAAAAAGGATGGAACATTCCGTTTGTGCATTGATTATCGGGAGTTGAATAAGGTCACGATCAAAAATAGGTATCCATTACCTAGAATTGATGACCTATTCGACTAGTTAAAAGGTGCAGCGGTATTTTCCAAGATCGACTTATGATCAGGATATCATCAGCTGAGAATTAAAGAAAGTGATATTCCTAAGATGGCGTTTAGGACTCGTTATGGTTATTACGAGTTTCTTGTGATGCCATTTGGATTAACAAATGCGCCGGCAGTGTTCATGGACTTGATAAACAGAATTTTTAAAGAGTATTTGGATAAGTTTGTCATTGTATTCATTGATGACATTCTTATATACTCGAAGAGTCATGAGGAGTACAAGGAGCATCTGAGGATCGTGTTGAATACGATAAAGAAGCATCAACTGTATGCCAAATTCTCAAAGTGTGAATTTTGGCTGGACAGAGTACATTTCCTTGGACATGTTGTATCCCAGGAAGGTATTGCTGTAGATCCGATGAAGGTAGAGGCAATTAACCAGTGGCCTGCACCCAAGAGTGTGATGGAAATATGCAGTTTCTTGGGGCTAGCTGGTTATTATCGACGATTTGTAGAGGGATTTGCGCGATTAGCTGCACCTCTTACTGCTCTTACACGCAAAGAAAGGAAGTACGAGTAGACTACGGAATGCGAAAGAAACTTCCAGGAATTAAAGAGACGGATGACGAGCGCACCAATCCTTACGCTTCCCACTGAAGGGGAGAAGTTTGTGATCTACAATGATGCATCTAAAGTAGGATTGGGAGCAGTTCTGATGCAAGGCGGTAAGGTGATTGCTTATACTTCCCGTCAATTAAAAGATCATGAAAGGAATTACCCTACCCATGACCTTGAACTCACTGCAGTAGTGTTCGCACTTAAAATTTGGCGACACTATCTCTATGGAGCTCAATGTCAGATTTTCACTGATCACCAAAGCCTGAAGTATTTCTTCACGCAAAAGGAGCTCAATATGCGACAAAGAAGATGGTTGGAACTGGTAAAGGATTATGATTGTGAAATCCTATACCATCCAGGGAAGGCCAACCGTGTAGCGGATGCTCTAAGTAGAAAGTCTACCATATCGCACCAGCTACCGATAAAAAGGCTTCCGAAGCCATTGCAGCAAGAGATAAATTCTTTGAACTTGGAGCTGATATCTGGAAGACTAGCTGCACTCCAAGTGGAATCGTCGTTGTTTGAGGATATAAAGTAAGCTCAAAGAGGAGACCCAACAATGACAAGTTCTCAAGAAAGAATTTCCAAGGATGGAATGATCCTCTATCAAGGAAGGATAAATGTTCCAGCTGATGAGGAACTTAGAAGACGGATCATGTTAGAAGCCCATGAGACACCCTATTCGGTTCATCCCAGAGCTAGCAAGATGTATCAGGACTTGAAGTTACAGTTCTGGTAGAAAGGGATGAAGAACGATATAACGAAATTCGTGAGCAGATGCATGACCTGTCATAGAATCAAAGCGGAACATAAACATCCAGCAGGAAGATTGGAACCGTTGGAGATTCCTGAATGGAAATGGGAACACATTACGATGGATTTTGTAGTAGGACTCCCAAAAACCTGAGAAGGTTATGATGCCATCTGGGTTATTGTGGACAGATTGACCAAGACGGCATGGTTTATAGCTGTCAAGATGACTTTTTCGTTGGAAAAATTTGCTCAGTTATACGTAACTCATGTTGTCAGATTACATAGAGTACCAAAATCCATTGTATCAGATCGAGATGCACGGTTCACTTCGAATTTCTGGAAGTGTGTGCAAGAGGCCATGGGTACTGAATTGAGACTCAGTACGGCATTTCATCCGCAAACAGACGGACAGTCGGAGCGGACAATCCAGACGTTAGAGGACATGCTTCGAGCTTGTGTGATAGATTTTGCGGGAAATTGGAACGAGAAGTTACCATTGATTGAATTCTCGTACAATAATAGTTACCAAGCTTCTATAGGCATGGCACCTTACGAGGCTTTGTATGGACGGAAGTGCAGATCACCATTACACTGGTATGATTTGCAAGAGAAGCAGTTGCATAAGACGGACTTCATAAAAGAGACTTCCGATGCAGTTGCTAGAATTCAGCGTCAAATGAAAATTGCGCAAAGCCGACAAAAGAGTTACGCCGACAAGAGGCGAAGATCCTTGGAGTTTGATGAAGGAGACTTCGTGTTTCTTAAGGTATCGCCTATGAAGGGGATTATGCGTTTCGGTAAGAAAGGGAAACTAAGTCCAAGATATATTGGACCCTATGAAATTATTGAACGCATTGGAAAGGTCGCTTACAGATTAGCGTTACCTCCAAAATTGTCGGCAGTGCAAAGTGTGTTTCATGTGTCGATGCTGAGAAAATATATACCAGATCCGTCCCATGTGTTGAAGCATGAGCCTATTCAAATCCATGAGAATTTGACATATGAGGAACAACCTATTCGAGTACTGGCTCGTGAAGAGAAAGTACTGAGGAATAAGACAATCCCACTAGTGAAGATTTTATGGAAAAATCACAACATTGAAGAAGCTACGTAGGAACGAGAAGACGAGATAAGGAGTTTATACCCCACTTGTTCTAATTTTTGAGGACGAAAATTTTATAAGGAGGGGTGAATGTGACAACCGGGAAATTCAGACAATTCTCAGATGAAAATGTACAAATGTATGCATATAACAATTTGTACTATTTAAAGAGTGAAATAAATGTATTTATATTGTTTAGAATATATGAAAATGTTCTAACAATACTGACGAGTAAGAATTCAGTGTTGGAAAAATTCACTGAGTTGAAACGGGTGAAACGGTGCCAAAACCGGCATTGAAAACCCTAACCGGGACAATAAAAGACGGAAAACTTCCGGGATTAATTTTGATCAAACGGAAGCAGTTTAAATTGATCCGACTGCTCAGGAGACCTCAGGAACACGCCGGGACGATTTCAGGAAAATTTCAGCTCGAACCGGTATCAGTCAAAAAGTAGTCGAATTAATGTGAATAGTCAAAGTCAAAGTCAACTTTGCTTTAGCATTTATGACATCATAAATCCCTTTAATAAATGGGATTAAAATGGTGGTTAGTAGCATTAATGGCCATGATTCATTTACTTTTTGATCTAAAGGCCAAGATTTGGCCAAAATTCATCATTTTTAATTTGTGAAAATTATGGAAGGTATTAGTGTTGAAAGATGGTGAAATCTCATTGGTGGAAAGCCAAATTAATTGGCTTATTGCATGGTTAAGTCGGCAAAACTTAACGAAAGTGGCTGAAGTCAAATTTCAAGCCAAAAACCAAAGAAAAAAATGCTAAGTGTTCTTCCATGGTGGAGCCGTGAGTAACCCAAGGGAAACCAAGCTATTCCTTCAATTTTTCTTCGCCAAATTTGTGTCAAAACATTCCTTGAAGACAAAGGAAGCAATTGACTAAGGTAACTTCCCTTGCACTTAACTTTTTCTTGGTTTTTCTTCAAGAAAACCGTGGGGTGAATAGTGAAATAAGATGGAAAATTTTTGGTTGTTTTCCATGATTTGATGCTTGGGTTTTGTTAAGGGTGTAATAGGGAAGAAAACCATGTATTTAGTTTAAAGAAAAACCAAAAATTTGTTGGTTTTCCAAGGGAAAAACCGTGGGTTACCTTAGGTAAACAATGAAAAATTTTTGTGGTTTAATTGATAACATGCTTTCAAGTTAAATTTTGTGAAGAATAAACCATGAATTTCATTATGGAAAGCTTGAAAAAAATTTTGGTGTGCATTTACATAATGTGGCCGTGGGGTTACCTAAGGGTTTGGAAGAAAAATTTGCATGGTTTTATGTGATGTTTGGTTAATTGAAATCATGCATTTTAATATGTAAATGATGAATTTATAATTGAAAGCATGAAACAAAAATGGTGTGCATGATTTTCATGCATTGGTCGTGGGTTATATATGGTAAAAAACCCTAAGAAATTTGGTTGAAAAATGCACTGAAATGGGCTTGAAAATGTGTTAAGAAAATGACATTTTAATAGCCTAAAATGTGGTTGAAAATTTGGGAAGTTTTGGTTCGGTTTGATTGTCAAAACCGTGGCCAAAAACTAAGGGTAAAAAATGAAAAATTTTTGGTGTAATGTGGTTCAAAATGTGAATTTGGAATTTTGTGAGCTTTTATGTAAAAGTTGGAAAACTTTTACATAAAATAGGCTTGTGGTGTAGTACGTGACAGGTACATATGGTTCGAGGCGTACCTAACGCCGGAAGCCTTAAAATTAAGCCGAAATGCTGCCGAAATTTCGAAAACAGCATTTGGGGTAAAATGGAAATAAAAATAAAAAGTTTAGGGTCGGGTCGGAAACCCGAGTCCCTAATGGAAAATTTGATAAGAAAAACCTAAGGGGTGGTTCGTGAATAGTAATCCGTCCCCTTAAAAATGTAAAACGCGAGTGAAATTGAAAACCAACCCGAGGGGGGGGCGTTTTTGGAAACGAAATAAAGATCCGAGTCGGGAACGGAAAATCCGAACCTCGGAGACCTAGGTCGGGAATATCTAGATGAACGTTTTAAATACTAGTGAAACGTCCATTTGAGGCTCCGAAACGATAGAAAATCGCTAAACCGACGTAAAGGTCGGAATAGTACTTCCCGAGGGTCGAGAAAGTGAAAAGTGGAAGTAAAATAAAAACGAACCCGGTAATGATTAGAAAAGAGTCAGAAAAGTTCCTGAGAGCCAAACAATGCAGTCTGGATCGGGAAAATTTCCGTCAGGGGTAAAATTGTAATTTTGCCAAAATATAGGGGTAAAATCGTAATTTTACCAAAATACAGGGGTAAAATTGTAATTTTGCAAAAGTTGAGAAAAATGGGAAAAATGATAAATAAAGCCTAAAAAGATATAAATAGGTTTTATTTAAGCTTTTAAATGAAAAATAAAAGCTATAAATGGAAATGAAATTAACAGACAAATTTTTGTCTGTAGGATCCAAAAATCGACCTACAAGGAAGGCGATCAAAGATCCACGAGAGAAAAAGAGAAGAGACTGATAAGGTAAGTTCAGACATTTACCTGTCTGCAACATATAGCATTATTGTTGCTAATTTTAATGTACTAACTATAAGTTAGATACATATGTGCCACGGGCACTATTATAGAGTAGAGAGAGAGACGTAATGTGCTACGGACACTATTGAGAATGGACACATTGTTAATTGTGCTTCGGGCACTAGAGCGAGGTTAATGAAACTCACTCCCCTAAAATTAAAATGTGAACCATTCCTACCCACGGGACAATGTGAAGTCACCGGGTTAGAATTTAAAAAGTCGGTAATGAAACCACTTTCTGGCGTACCAGCCTTCCGTACAGGGAGGTATTTTTGCCTTCGGGGCTATGAGAATAAGGCTGTGGAGGTCAGCACTGATGTACCGCTCCTAGTCATGTACAATTTTGCCTTCGGGGCTATGAGATTAAGGCTGTGGAGGTCAGTACTAATGTACCGCTCCCAGTCATGCGCACTTAAATGGTACTGCCAACCTGAGCTCAAAACCAGAACATAAGCAAGATAATTACCTAAAACTGAAACTATGCCATAATTGAGCATAAGACAGTTTAGTGAGAGTACTAACATCGCGATAGATGTACTGTTGTGACACGGTGTTGTGGTCAAACTTACTATTCACGTATGAATAATGATCAAAGTTACTATTCATGTATGAATAGTGGTCAACGATACTATTCACGATGAATAGTCTATTCATAAAAATTTTATTTCTTGCATGTTTGAACTTACTGAGCCTGTAGCTCATCATTTTTGCTAATGTTGCAGGTAAGCGACCAGCTCAGTAGCTTGTTTGACTGGATGCGGATGGGATGGCGCGTGTCAAATCGGATAACTGGGCGAGGGATATGGTCCTGCCAGAGTCTTTCCGCTGAGCGATAAAAAGGGAAGGAAAAAAAAAAGAAACAGTCTTTTGTAATATTACATATTTACGAAAGTACTGTAATATGTAAATTGCTTTGTACTTGCCAACAAAGTAAATAGTGGGAATTTTTTTACATGATGTTTAAAGAAAAAAAATTTTTTTCCCAAAAACGTCATGATTTAAAAAGAAAGAGAGATAAGCTGGCGACCCATGAGAGTACAATCTATCACAGTTAGCGATAAAGCTCAACTGTAATAGTATTGTATGATCTCTACGAGGGGTGGGCTGCCACAAGAAACCTGTCCAGTAGATTCCTGGATGGCGATGCGAGCGTGTCAAGGGGGATAGGGAACTCACCGTGGACTTGGTCCTGCCATAAGTTTTCCGCTGAGCTTTTTGAGTTAAATAAAATATGTTTGAAGACAAAATATACAATACATATATATATTATATATGTTGTATAATATGTTGTACTTATTTAAGACATAGAAAAGCCAGTATTATATTTTACATCATTTTCTTACTTGGTGTTCGTAGGCAAAAGTAGGTATTAAAGAAAAAAAAAACTATGGGCGAAATTTTAGGCCCAGGTATTTACCAATTATGAGCAAAAGAGTTTAAAACTGACGACTCGGATTCAGCACACGAATGGTCTTGGTCGGCCGTAGAGTCGATTCATAACGGTTGCGAGTGGTTGGAATCAGGGGACGTCACAGGTTGGTATCAGAGCGGTTGACAATATCCCTATTGACACGAAGCGCGATCTACTCATCAATCCAAGTAAGTTAGCTTCTTTAAGTTAGTTAAGTTTTCATTTATTCGAAATTATATATTTTTGTAGGACTTAAGATGACTAGACCACCATATGTGAGACCTCATCCATACCGACCTAGAGGACCGATCTGGGCATGGACTAGACCCGTGATCAGACCGTCCATGATGAGACGAGAGATGCAGCGACTGCCTGTGCCTAAGCCACTAGCGCCAAGGATAGTAACGCCAGCACCAGTATAAGCACCACCTCGGCGACCGATAGTGAACCCTCCTGTGGCAGTAGACATTCCAGTGATGGGAGATCGAGCTCGTATAGGAGCCAGAGTATCAGTACGAGTTGTACATGCATTTAGAGGCAGTCATCCACCGGCGTTCGAGGGAGGTCAGCAGGGGATCTCTACGAGAGACTGGCTACATGACATTGAGGTTATCATGCGCCAGTGTGATATCGATCCAGATTGCTGGGTTCTGATGGCCATTGGCACATTCCGTGAGGATGCACGGTTGTATTGGGAATATTGTGATCAGGAGATGCTGCTAGCAATGGATTGGGTCGAGTTTCACCAAGTCATGCTAGAGCAGTTCCCACAAAAGAGTGCTGCACCAGTGGTAGGCCCTCCTGAGAGTAGGACAGTATCACCACCACCGGCCATGCCTAATTATGCGGATGTCTGAGATTTTGTTCTGAAGGCAGAGAGGCAGCAGATGATGTTGAGTGACACTGTATTTTCATATGTGGTCAGATTCCAAGATAGCATCGTAAGGGTGTGTCCTTTAACCAACATCACAAATGATAACTTTTGTGATATATTTTGGAAGGGACTCACCCTGGACCTATGACAGAGAGTAACCCCTCTATACCTTGCTACTTTACGCAAGTTTATTATTGATGTAGCTAAAGTAGAAAAGGAAATGATGATGGAGCGCATGGTGTGCAAGAGGCGTGAACAGTTGCTACAAGAAGCAATGTTAGACCGCCTATATGGATCTGGGCCAATGGCAAAAGATCATGAGGGAGGTCCGTCAAGGCAACCAGAAGGATCAGATCCAGGTAAAGGTTCAACGCCGTCTGAGACCGAAAATGGAACAGACAATGAAGAAATGGATCCAATTGAGTTTTTGGCGATTCCAAAGGAACCCCAGCTAGGAGATTAGTGGTAGAAATACATGTGTTGTATAAATATGTATATATATAACTATATATGTATATATGACAGCGTTGAAATGCTATTTTGAGGAAAGCCTTCAAACTAATGTACTTTTGAAATGAAAAGAAATGATAACCATATTTTGACATATGCAATGTGTGAAATGTTGAAATTATGTAATGATCAAAATTATTGTACTTATATTGTTAAAATGTGATTGTGAAAAACCTAATGATCGATTCTTATGTGATTTTAGGAAATAGGATAAGATGGTGAACCCAAGAAATCTACAAAACATGCGAGGACGTCCAGTGTTGTCAGAAAGAGTGGACGAGCTAGAAGCCTTAATAGAAGCTCAAATGAGAGAAAATGCTGAGTTAAGACAAAGACTAGAGCAAAGGGAGTAGAGACAGGAACAGGAAGAAGACCAAGCACCATAAATGGCCGTACCAAAACCGGAAGTATCACCAACGGCACAAGAAGAAGTGGTACAACCCCAACCACAACCCAGGATCAATATCGAGCCATTATATGAAAGATTCTGACACATGAGGCCACCAGAGTTTGAGGGCTCCACAAACCCTCTGGATGCTGAGGAGTGGTTGTCTTCACTCCATACAATATTGGAGTTTATGGAGTTGAATGACCAAGAAAGGATTCTATGTGCATCCTTTGTTCTAAAAAGGGATGCAAGGTTCTGGTGGGAGTTAGTTAAGTTGAGGAGAAACATGTATACCATGTCTTGGTTGGATTTTCTAGAGGAATTCAATTAGAAATATTATAATCCGACACTGTTGCAACCACAACAAAGAGAGTTCGTAGAGCTAAAGCAAGGTGACATGGCAGTGATAAAAGTCTGCAATAAGTTTGATCAGTTATCTAGACTATGCCCATACACTGTTACCACTAAAAGGGAGAAAATCCAGAAGATGCTAGGGATGTTTCATCCCGAGATTTCAGCATTAGTGGACAGTGGGTTGACGCCGCCTGACACTGTATCTGATTGTGTTAGCCGTGCGTTAAGTGCAGAGTATTATCTGATCCGACAAAAGGAAGAGAGAGAAAAGGTCTGGGATACGAAGAAGAAGGAAAAGATCTTAACCAAAGCTATACAAGCTGGACCTCAAACTGGACAAAGCGATAAGCAGAGTTCGATTGTCAAGGCTAGATAGCCAAGCACTTCTGGCCAGCAGTCCCAGGGAAAGAGAAAAGCAAATAATTCCTGGAATCGGAACCAGTAGAGAAGAACAAACAATAATGCTAGCCCTATGGTTCGAGACTGCGTGAACTGTGGGAAAAGACATTCAGGTCGATGTAGACTGGCCCCAAATGCTTGTTTTCAGTGTGGGAAGGACAGTTACTTTGCCAAAAACTATCTAGAAAATAGGCAGAATGTGTAAGGTTTATCTCAGTCACAACAACGTCCCCAGGCACATGCATTATAGGTCAAAGCTGAAGGGTCATCCCATTCTGAGATGCAGGAAAGACAAGAACACTTGCCTCGAGCAGACGTAAGAATTATGGTCTACACAAAGGAAGAGGCAGAAGCGGGAACATCAAATGTAGTGACAAGTCAGCTTTCTGTCGCTAATAATTTGGCATCTGTTTTATTTGACTCTGGAGTTACGCATTCTTTCATTTTACACCAATTTGCTAATAAGATAAGATATCCTAAGGACAACATGGGTATGACATTTAAAACTGCATTACCCTCGGGGGAAGTCCTGATGTCCAATTACTGGTTACCGCATGTGCCAATAATTATGGCAAATAGGGAGTTATTTGCAGAATTGATCGTAATGGAGCTTGTCGACTACGATGTAATACTAGGAATGGATTTCCTAGGAAAGTATCAAGCTACGATCGATTGCCGGAAACGGATGATAAGGTTTCAACCTGACGAAGAAGAGGGATTTGAGTATGTCGATACATCACGAAGATCAAAGAAGATAATGATTAACTCAATGAAAGCAAAAAGGATGATGTCTAGCAGTTGTGCTGCATACCTAGCATGTGTTTTAGACGTGACGAAGGAACCAAAGCTCTAATCTGAAGACGTTCCTATTGTAAAGGAGTTCATTGATGTCTTTCCAGAGGAATTACTAAGACTGCCACCTGAACGAGAAATTTCCTTCGAGGTCGAGTTGATGCCAGGAACTGCACCAATCTCAAAGGCACCATACCGGATGGCACCGGCAGAGTTAAAAGAATTACAAGAGCAGCTGAAGGAACTTCTTGAAAAAGGATTCATACGCCGGAGCTATTCCCCATGAGGTGCTCCAGTGCTATTTGTTAAGAAGAAAGATGGCTCATTCCGGATGTGTATCGATTATCGGGAGCTAAACAAGGTGACTGTCAAGAATAGGTATCCGTTACCTAGGATTGATGACCTGTTCGATCAACTCACAGGTGTAGCCGTATTCTCCAAGATTGATCTACGATCAGGATATCATCGACTGAAGATCAAGGAGAGTGACATCCACAAGACTGCATTTCGGACCCGTTACGGTCATTACAAATTTTTGGTAATGCCGTTTGGGATAACAAATGCACCAGCAGCCTTTATGGACCTGATGAATCGAGTCTTTAAGGAATATTTAGATAAGTTTGTTATTGTGTTCATTGATGACATTCTTATATATTCAAAGACTCGAGAGGAGTATGAAGAGCATTTGAGAATTGTTCTGCAAACGATAAGGGAACATCAACTCTATGCCAAGTTCTCTAAATGTGAATTCTGGCTGAATATAGTGCATTTCCTCAGACATGTGGTTTCCAAGGAAGGAATCACTGTAGACCTTGCGAAAGTGGAGGCGATCAACGAATGGCCCGTAGCTAAGAGCGTGATGCAAATACGAAGTTTCTTAGGTCTGGCCAGCTATTATAGAAGATTCTTTGAAGGATTTGCATGACTTGCCGCTCCTATCACAGCTCTTACATGCAAAGAAAAGAAGTATGAATGGACTGAACAGTGCAAGAAAAGTTTCCAAGAGCTGAAGAAACGACTAACGAGTGCTCCAATACTTATACTTCCGACAGAAGGGGAGATGTTCATGATATACAGCGACGCTTCAAAAATGGGATTAGGGGCCGTCCTGATGCAAGGCGATAAGGTGATTGCCTATGCCTCGCATCAATTAAAGGACCATGAGAAGAATTATCCCACACACAATCTGGAGCTTGCCGCAGTAGTGTTTGCGTTAAAGATCTGGCATCACCATTTATATGGAGCTCAGTGTCAGATTTATATGGACCACCAGAGTCTAAAATATTTCTTCACATAGAAGGAGCTAAATATGCGGCAAAGGTGATGGCTGGAGCTGGTAAAAGATTATGATTGTGAAATCCTCTATCACCCAGGAAAGGCCAATCGCGCTGCAGATACGTTAAGTAGGAAATCTACTATTCCACAGCAACTGCTGATTGAAAAATTTCCAAAGCCATTACAGCAAGAAATCAACATGTTGAAGATAGAGCTAATAACCGGAGAGCTAGTTACGATTCAACTGGAGTCAACATTGTATAAAGACATCAGAGAAGCTCAGAAGCGAGATCCGACACTAACAAGCCCGCAGGAGGAAGCATCTGAAGATGGATTAATCCTACATCAGGGGAGAATTCAGATTCCAGATGATGAAGGATTAAGAAAGAAAATTATGGCCGAAGGTCATAAAACACCTTACTCAATACATCCCGAAGTCAGTAAGATGTACCAAGATCTGAAGTTGCAATTTTGGTGGAAAGGGATAAAGAAGGATATAGCGGAGTTTGTAAGCAAGTATATGATGTGCCAAAAAGTTAAGGCTGAACATCGTCATCCAGGTGGGAAGCGAGAGCCGTTAGAGATTCCTGAGTGGAAGTGGGAGCATATCATGATGGACTTTGTGATGGGACTACCAAAGACCTAAGAAGGCTATGATACCATCTAGGTTATTGTAGATAGACTGACTAAGACGGCAAGGTTCATCGCAGTAAAGATGACCTTCTCGTTGGAAAGGTTGGCAGACTTGTATGTTAACCACATAGTCAGGCTACATGGAGTTCCTAAATTCATTGTGTCAGATCGTGATCCACGATTCACTTTAAACTTCTAGACATGTGTGCAAGAAGCTATGGGAACAGAAGTACGACTAAGCACAGCATTTCATCCATAGACAGACGGGTAATCTGAGTGAACCATTCAGACTCTAGAAGACATGCTGCGTGCGTGTACAATAGACTTCTCAGGGAGCTGGAATGAGAAACTTCCATTGGTAGAATTTTCATATAACAACAGCTACCAAGTTTTGATAGGTATGGCACCTTATAAAGCCTTGTACGGAAGGAAGGGTAGATCACCGGTTCACTGGTATGACCTACAAGAAAAACGGCTGCATAAGACTGATTTTGTCCAAGAAACAATGGATGCAGTTACAAAAATACAGCAGCGGATGAAGACAGCCCAGAGCCGATAGAAAAGTTAAGCGGACAAAAGACGAAGATCCCTGGAGTTCAATGAAGAGGATTTCGTATTCCTAAGAGTTTCACCAATGAGAGGGATAATGCGGTTCGGAAAGAAGGGGAAGTTAAGTCTAAGATATATTGGACTATACGAAATCATCAAACGTATTGGTAAAGTCGCCTATAGATTAGCATTACCTCCAGAAATGTCGGCAGTACATAATATGTTTCACGTGTCAATGCTACGGAAGTACATATCGGAACCATCCCACATACTGAAACATGAACCGATCCAGATTTAGGAAGATCTAACCTATGAGGAGAGAACTGCTCAAACACTGGCATGTGAAGATAAAGTTTTGAGGAATAAAACAATCCCTTTAATCAAAGTGCTATGGAGAAATCATAACATTGAAGAGGCTACATGGGAGCGTGAGGACGAAATGAATGTTAGGAAATGCCCTAAGCATTAGAAACATTTTGATGTATTTATTTTGAACTGGATAATAAAATTATACATAGAGGTTATTCATTACATTGCTATCTGTCCTCATTTTATTTACATGTTAAAGTAAATGTAAGCAAATATGGCACCCTGATTGCTTGTGTTAAACTGTTAGAACATTGCATGTAATAGACTTTTGTATGCGAAAAGACAATGTTCTAAAGTTTGCGATCTAAACTATGGTCTGTAGTCTATGGGGTTAGAGTGAGCATCTAACTCATGTTAAGACTATTATGTTGTCTAAAGCCTTGGAGGGGACGGTTTGTCTTGATTGTATGGAGCTGGACTCCCAAGTAAAGACATAGATATGTTGCTTGGTGGTAACATATTAGACCGGGACTAAAGCATGATTGATCTACGAAGTCTGCTTTGAGTGGAACGATCTGCTTTTGACGTTCATTGTGCAGTAACCTTAATCCTGAGTAAAAGGACAGCTTTATGTATATGACTTGTGTACTTTGATGTTCCAATGGCTAAAGCGTCTCAGAGGTAGTAAGCTTATAGACTGGTTCGTTGGGTGCATGACTTGTATACGATGAAGGGTTCATTTACAGATATCAGAATCATAGCTCTAATGAGGAGTTAAGGGTATCCTCTTAAAGGCATTATACTGAATGCGAAAATGGATAAGGCCTTGGGTCATCTGCTGGGCGGATGACTTCTTATTCACATATGGTGAATAATCATTTTCTTAATTCGGTAGTATAATAGAACTTTAAGATAGCTTGATCAATAGGATTAAACGGACATTGGCCTAAGGCTGATCATGGATATCATATGAGGGTTCTGCATACATGACAAGGTCATTGGACGATAGCTTATCACAGGCTTACGTAATACAGTATATAATTGGGAGTTCAGTTTCAGGTTTATAGCGGTGTGACTCTGAAATTAGTGTTCATATGATTGAGTTGTTCTGTAAAGAATGATGATCATATGGATTTGCGAGAGCCCAATTATATATGTCCAATCAATCCCTCTACTAGCTCCATATAATTCCTTAACGTTTGGCAAATTGATTTGTGTATGCTATTGGCTAGTTTATTATGCATGGATGGTGTTGACATAGGATTATGATGGTAGACAAGATTCTCCCTGGTTGGATTCAGATTTTGTTTTGGATAATAGAGTACACAATTATTCGAACTCTAAATAAAGTTGCCATGATTTTATTTGAGATTGGATTGGAATTGTAGAAAATTATCCATGAGAACAAGAATTTGAAACATAACTGTTTTGTGGATTTTGAAATTTGAATTTTGAAATTTGAATTTTGAATTTGAAATTTGAATTTGAAATTTGAATTTGAAATTCGAATTTGAAATTTGAAATTCAAATTTGAAATTCAAATTTGAAATTTGAAATTCAAATTTTGAATCGCAGTCCAAGTGGGATTCAAATTTGTTGTGGTAAATCCACAAGGAATGAAATTCGAATTTGAGTTGGATATAGAGAGGATAATCTTATTAGAATCCTACTTGAATTTTGAATCCAAATCCTAACTAAAGATGGATGAAAATTTTGAGGATTATCCTCATTGGATTTTTTAGATTTTTGTGGATAAGGTTCAAGGAAAAATTCAAGTTTCAAACCCAGTTGAATTTGGATTCTCTCCTCCTAGATAATGGCCAAATTTTTGGAGTGAATCTCCTACGAGATTTTCGGTTATTTTGGATAAGGATGAGATAAGATTCAAGCTTGAAAATCCTAGTGGAATTTTGATTCTCCCTTATCCAAAAGTGGCCGAATTTTTGTGGGGATTTTCTCCTTTGAATTTTTGGATTTTTTGGTTGAAAAAGGGGAGATAAAAGTCTAGTGAAAATCTTGTTTAGATTTGGATTGGATTTATCCAAAAGTGGCCGAATTTATTATTGGGATTTTTCCCTTGGAAAATTTAGATTTTGTGCTTGTGGATAAGGGAGAATATCTTCTCTTAATCCAATTCGAATTCAGAGAATCACCTCATGCAGGTCTATAAATAGAGGTCCTGCCACTCCAGTTCTCTCAGGCCACAGACTCTCAGGTGAGCAGGCTTATTGTTGCACAACCCACCGTGACAATAAGTTGTTTAGAGATCTGAGTGGTCGGAAGAAGACTAGCAATGCTAGCATACGAGCGAGGTTTAGAGTGCCCACACACTCAGCCATTTGGGAATTGGAGAATAGTAGAGAAGGCTAGTTGGTTGAAGCCCTCCGGTCATTCTCCTCCTACAGATTGGCATCCTTGAGGTATGAGATTTAATTGTTATTGGTTTATTATATATGGCATCATGAGATATTTAACGATCTGAAAAATTTTTATTGTTCCACTGCGCCACTCTGATACGTTTTTACCGATTTATTTTCCTACAATTGGTATCAGAGCCATCCATGACTATGCCATGTACATAAATTAGACAATTACTTAGTCTTTTTATTTATGTATGGATTTGATATTTAGAGAGTGGCATTCTAGGATTCCTTTATGTTGTTATCATGTATTATGTATAAAGTATGTGGTTATTTTATTTTTTTAAATTATTATAAGCATGCTTGATTATGCCGGTTATGGTTCCTTAGAATTTAGAAAAAATTGTATCTACGAATTTTTATGTAACCATTGGAGCAGTTTATTAGCACTGTAATTTTCCCATGGATTTTAATTTTTATCTCTTAGAATTATTATGGTTAAAATTTTTGTACACCGGAAACGGTTTAGGAAATTTTTATGTTATTATTCTTGGAGGAGATTGAAGATTGAAGACCGTAATTTATTTTTCACAAAAGTTAAATTTAATTTAAAGGTTGAAATTTTGATTGTGTGGAAAGTTTCAATTTAATTCGGATTCAAATTAATTTTTGGAGATCCTAATAGGTAAATTAGAATGTGGCATAAAAATCGAGACACGACCCCTCGGGATAGGCTGTCGAGCCTTGGTGGGGCTGCAGCCTCTGCCTCTGGGCAGGATGGGCTGCGGCAGCCCCTGTGCAGGCCATAATCACCAACGGCCGCAGGCTTGGCCTGCAGCCGAGGGTGGCCGTGCCCTCCCCAAGGCTGGCCGTAGCCTGGGTATGCAGCTTGTGGCTGCAAGCGCTGCTTGCAGCCCGGCAAGGCTATAATGGGGCGGCCGTGGGCTGCCAGCCCCACCGAGGGTTGGGGGCTGCCCACAGCGGCTGTCACCTCTGGGGACGGTGGTGCAATGATTCAAAAATCGAAAATTTTTGATTTTTAAATTTGAGATTTAATTTTAAATCATGTTTAAAAATATGTAATTGAAAATTTGAAATTTTTGAAATTACATATTATTACACATGATGTTTAAAATTGTTTAAAATTTGAATTTGAAATTTAAATTTGAAATTCGAATTTGGAATTTGAATTTGAAATTTAAATTTTTGGAGATTTAAATTTTAAATGATTCTTGGGATGAGAAATAAATGGAGAGGCTACATAAAGATGGATACAAGAAGACGGAACAAAATTCAAGACCCAAAGTATGCTTTGGACGAAATTTTGTAATCTTTATTTTCTTTGTTCTAGGATGGAACCATGGCTTGATTATTCTGTCAATTATTTTTTCTGTGATATGTCATGGATGTATAAATATGTATTGATGGATGTTTTATATGTATATTTGATAACATGCCATATAGGATAGCTGAGTGTCGCTCATACTATATTGATCATACATAATTTGTCAAAACTTGCATGTTTTTCAAAATATTGAGTGGGAGAGGGTTTCAAACAAAACCCACGGCCTCCATTGTTGATCCATATGTGAAAGCATGGTAATGCCTCGCGTCAGTTCTGCCCTGACCACATCCCTCGGTAGGTGTTTACCGCCGCCGTTACACTAGATTGGATCTCCTATGTGGAAAATGTGTTCGGGTACGATCCTATTCATGACCACCCCTCGGTGGCTTGGTAGGATGTGGATCGGACTACATAAACAATGGTTATATACTCAAGACTCGTTTAGTTATTAACCTTCCCTAGAAGCTCTGTTAACTAAACTGGTGGCCAAATAAGCGGTTATTAATGTATGTCTTAACCTTGGAGGATTTAAGGCAACATATATTAATTGGACGGGGTCCATGTTCCGGCTATTTGTTTTCATGACCACCCCTCGGTGGCTTGGGGCAATAGGTGCTGAGAATTACCATTGCAATGCTACATATTTTTCAAATTTCATGTAGGAACATACTTGTATGTTTTATTTGCTAAATTATCTGTATATTTGCTTGGGCTTTGTTATGATGTCTAGTATAATTTTATTTCAATTCAAAATGTCACCGACACCCTCATTTCAATACTTACTAAGAATAAAATGAATGGCGATAATTATAAGGATTGGAAAGAAATCTATTAATAGTTCTCAGCTGCGAGAGACACAAGTTCGTACTGGACGAACCATGCCCACCAGGGCCAAAACCTGACACACCGCTTGAGGAGGTCCCAGTTGCCTATACTCGTTGGAAAGAATCCAATGATATAGCTTGATGCTACATGCTTGCTAGCATGATGAGTGCTTTACAAAAGCAGCATGAGACTTATCAGGTTGTTGGGGAGATCATGGAAAATTTGGAGGACCTGTTTGGAGGCCAAGAAAAGTTGACTCGACAGTCCGCGATAACCAGCATTATGAACTCTAAGCAAAAGGCGGGTACTCCGGTGAAGGACCATATGATCACTCTAATGGGATTCTTCGCTGAGGCTACCGAGAACGGTACTGAGTTAAACTACAACACCCAGATCGAGATGGTGTTCAAAACTCTGTCTAAAGATTTTGTGGGGTTTAAGGCCGCATACAATCTGACGACAAGGGAGTTAGGACTAATCGAGCTCATGAAGCAACTCCAAGCTTATGAGCGGATGATCAGGGATGGGGATGCGGTCCAACCCAAAGGAAAGGCCAATTTGACGGAATCATCCAAACCCTCACGGAAGAGGAAGAGGCCAAATAGGAAGCAAGTGGCTTCCAGTTCTTCTAATCCTCCTATCTCGGTTGGGAAGAAGAAGAAGAAGAACAAGAAGCCCAGGGACCCTAAAAAGTCCAAATACTTTCGTTGTGGGAAGGTAGGTCACTTTAAGAAGGCTTGCCAGGAAATCCTAGCCACCAAGGGCAAGGAAGGTAAGGAACTTCACTACTTAGAAGCGTGTTTCGTGGAAGAATCAAAAGACACTTGGGTCATTAATTCGGGCACCATTAATCATGTTTGTGTTTTTATGCAGGGGTTCGTGGAAACGAGAAGTATACATGATAGGAGCCTCTCGTTGCGAACTGGATACGGCAGCTTGGTGGTGGCTGAGGCAGTGGGAGATATTTACCTTTACTTTGATTAATTTAGGTTTATTTTATTGTAAGACTGTTTTGATGTTCCTAATTTTAGGAGGAACCTTATATCGATAGCTTGTTTAATAAAGGATTCTTATTCAGTTTCTTTTAGTAAAAGAGTTGATATTCATAGAAATAAGTCTTTTATCTGTTTTGGATGGATGGATGGAAACCTATATTTGATCAAACCAAAGATATACTCACTGCTTGACACTGAATTAATAGATAACACAAAAAGGTTGAAAGTTTCTCACTCTAACAAGGTGTATCTTTGGCATTTAAGACTTGGTCATATTAATCGGGATAGGATTCAAAGATTGGTGAAAGACAGTCCTCTAGAATATCTGGAGGAGGTACGTCTTCCCCAATGTGAGTCTTATCTAGAGGGTAAGATGACCAAGAGGTCTTTTGGAGCTAAGGGTACAAGGGCTCAGGAGCTATTAGAAATTGTGCACACTGACGTATGTGGCCCCATGAATGTTACAGCACGAGGAGGGTTCGAGTATTATGTCTCCTTTATAGATGATTACTCGAGGTATGGATATGTGTATCTGATGCACCGCAAGAGCGAAACCTTTGACAAGTTCAAAGAGTATCGTGCAGAAGTGGAAAAGCAATTAGATAAATCCATAAAGACACTTCGATCTGATCGAGGTGGCGAATACCTCTCCGATGAATTTCTAAGACATCATGTAGAGAACGGGATATTATCCCAATTGACTGCACCTGGTACTCCACAACAAAATAGTGTAGCCAAAAGGAGAAACAGGACCTTGTTGGATATGGTACGGTCCATGATGAGTTATTCAACGCTGTCATTATCATTTTGGGGATATGCTTTACAAACAACATGCTATATTCTGAACCAGGTTCCAAGCAAATCAATTCCCAGAACTCCGCATGAATTGTGACGTGACAGGAAGCCCTCCCTTGGACATATGAGAATATGGGGCTGCCCGGTGCATGTACTGGATGGGGATGTGAAAAAGTTGGAACCAAGATCAAAATTGTGCATATTTATAGGGTATCCAAAGGGAACTAAAGGAGGTCTGTTCTATAACCCAAAGGAACAAAAAGTCATTATCTCAACCCATGTGACATTCTTGAAGGAAAGTCACATGAATGACTTTAAGTCTCGAAGCAAAGTGGTGCTAGAGGAGTTATCGGGTTAAAGAACTGCTCCACAGATTTCGGTCTTGGACGCAAGTCTGAGTTTCGGTGAAGGACCTGCAGACGATCAACAATTTACGGTGCCTCGTCGTAATGGGAGGGTTTCAAAGAAACCTAATTTCTTCATGTATGATGTTGAGGTATACCAGGCCGAGGCTCATGAGCATGAGGATGATCCGGTCACCTATGATGAAGCTATAAATGATGTTGATTCTAAATCTTGGAAACAGGCTATCAACAATGAGATGGATTCTATGAAATCCAACTCTGTTTGGGAACTTGTAGATTTGCCGGATGGGATAAAACCCATTGGATGCAAATGGGTCTACAAAAGAAAGAAGGATGCGGAAGGGAGAGTGGACACTTTCAAAGCTAGACTGGTTGCAAAGGGGTACACGCAAAAGGTTGGGAATCGATTATGATGAAACCTTTTCGCCTGTTGCTATGCTGAAGTCTGTCTATATTCTTCTATCCATTGCTGCGGCACTCGATTACGAGATCTGGCAAACGGATGTCAAGACGGCATTCTTAAATGGCCATCTTGAAGAGTGTATCTATATGATACAACCTAAAGGGTTCATAGCGAAAGGCCAAGAAAGGAAAGTCTGCAAGTTGCTTAGATCCATTTATGGATTAAAGCAAGCATCCCGCTCATGGAATCAGAGGTTTGATCAAGCGATTAAGACATTTGGTTTTGAGCGGAACGTTGATGAACCCTGTGTTTATAAATGTATTAAGGATGGAAAAGTGATCTTTCTGATACTCTATGTCGATGATATACTACTCATTGGGAATGATGTAGGGAACTTATCATCAGTCAAGCTTTGGTTACACCAATAGTTTGACATGAAGGACTTAGGAGAAGCTAATTATGTTCTAGGCATTCGTCTCTTCAGAGATCGAAAGAACAAAATGATAGCGTTATCCCAAGCTTCATACAGAGATAAAATAATTGACAAATATACAATGCAAGAGGCAAAGAAAGGTTCACAACTTTCTATTATCGGTCTAACTCTTTCATTGGATGACTGTCCTAAGACATCGGAAGAAAGAGAGTGTATGAGTATGGTCCCTTATGCATCCATTGTGGGTAGCCTTATGTATGCTATGCTTTGCACTCGCCCGGATATATGTTTTGCAGTAGGTATGGTGAGTCGATATCAAGCAAATCCTAGAACCAAGCACTGGCAAGCAGTAAAGCATATACTCAAGTATCTTAAGAGAACGAGGGATTATATGCTGGTGTATTCTGGAGGGGACCTAACACCCATAGGATACATGGACTCAGACTTCCAGACTTGTAAGGATTCGAGGAAATCGACATCTGGATCAGTGTTTTTGCTCGGAGGAGGCGCCATTGTGTGGAGTAACATGAAGCAGGGCTGCACAGCTGACTCTACTATGGAGGCTACATATGTGGCTACGGTTGAGGTATCTAAAGAAGAGGTTTGGCTCTGCAAGTTCTTATGAGACCTTCAGGTCATTCCGGGTGTTGACAAGCCTATCACACTTTACAGTGATAACACTGGGGCTATTGCCAACACAAAGGAATCTTGACACCACAAGAGGACCAAGCACATAGATCAGAGCTATCATATTATTAGAGGGCACATGGAGACAGGACAAGTAGATGTATGTAAGATTGCATCCGAGGACAACATTGCCGATCCCTTTACTAAGACTTTGGTGGCTAGAAGCTTTGAGAGGCACATAGAGGCGATGGGGATGCATAACATGGCACATCTATTGGCTTAGAGCAAGCGAGAGATTGTTAGGAAATGCCCTAAGTATTAGAAACATTTTGATGTATTTATTTTGAACTGGATAATAAAATTATATATAGAGGTTATTCATTACATTGCTATCTGTCCTCGTTTTATTTACATGTTAAAGTAAATGTAAGCAAATATGGCTCCCTGACTGCTTGTGTTAAATTGTTAGAACGTTGCATGCAATGGACTTTTGTATGCGAGAAGAAAATGTTCTAAAGTTAGCGGTCTAAACTATGGTCTATAGTCTATGGGGTTAGACCGAGCATCTAACTCATGTTAAGGCTATTATGTTGTCTAAAGCCTTGGAGGGGACGGTTTGTCTTGACTGTCTGGAGCTGGACTCCCAAGTAGAGACATAGATATGTTACTTGGTGGTGACATATTAGACCGGGACTAAAGCGTGATTGATCTACGAAGTCCACTTTGAGTGGATCGATATGCTTTTGATGTTCATTATGCAGTAACCTTAATTCTGAGTAAAAAGATAGCTTCATGTATATGACTTGTGTACTTTGATGTTCCAATGGCTAAAGCGTCTCAGAGGAAGTAAGCTTATAGACTGGTTCGTTAGGTGTATGACTTGTATACGATGAAGGGTTCGTTTACAGATATCGGAATCATAGCTCTAATGAGGAGTTAAGGGTATCCTCTTAAAGGCATTATACTGAATGTGAAAATGGACAAGGCCTTGGGTCGTCTGCTGAGCGGATGACTTCTTATTCACATATGGTGAATAATCATTTTCTTAATTCGGTGGTATAATGGAAATTTAAGATAGCCTTATCAGTAGGATTAAATGGACTTTGGCCTAAGGCTGATCGTGGATATCATATGAGGGTTCTGCATACATGACAAGGTCATTGGACGATAGCTTGTCACAGGCTTACATAATACGGTATATAATTGGTAGTTCAGTTTCAGGTTTATAGTGGTGTGACTCTGAAATTATTGATCATATGATTGAGTTGTTCGGTAAAAAATGATGATCATATGGATTTGCGAGAGCCCAATTATATATGTCCAATCAGTCCCTCTACTAGCTCTACATAATTCCTTAACGTTCGGCAAATTGATTTGTGTATGCTATTGGCTAGTTTATTATGCATGGATGGTGTTGACATAGGATTAGGATGGTAGACAAGATTCTCTCCGGTTGAATTCAGATTTTGTTTTGGATAATAGAGGACACAATTATTCGAACTCCAAATAAAGTTGCCATGATTTTATTTGAGATTGGATTGGAGTTGTAGAAAATTATCCATGAGAACAAGAATTTGAAACACGACTGTTTTGTGGATTTTGAAATTTGAATTTTGAAATTTGAAATTTGAAATTTAAATTTGAAATTTGAATTTGAATTTCAAATTTAAATTTGAAATTTGAAATTCGAATTTTGAATCACAGTCCAAGTGGGATTCGAATTTGTTGTGATAAATCCACAAGGAATGAAATTCAAATTTGAGTTGGATATGGAGAGGATAATCTTGTTAGAATCTTACTTGAATTTTGAATCCAAATCCTAACTAAAGATGGACGAAAATTTGAGGATTATCCTCAATGGATTTTTTAGATTTTTGTGGATAAGGTTCAAGGAAAAATTCAAGTTTCAATCCCAGTTGAATATGGATTCTCTCCTCCCAGATAATGGCCGAATTTTTGGAGTGAAAATCCTAGTGGAATTTTGATTCTCCCTTATCCAAAAGTGGTCGAATTTTTGTGGGGATTTTCTCCTTTGAATTTTCAAATTTTTTGGTTGAAAAAAGGGAGATAAAATTCTAGTTAAAATCTTATTTAGATTTGGATTGGATTTATCCAAAAGTGGCCGAACTTATTATTGGGATTTTTCCCTTGGAAAATTCAGATTTTGTGCTTGTGGATAAGGGAGAATATCTTCTCCAAATCTAATTCGAATTCAAAGAATCACCTCATGCAGGTCTATAAATAGAGGTCCTGCCACTCCAGTTCTCTCAGACCACAGACTCTCAGGTGAGCATGCTTATTGTTGCACAGCCCGCCATGACAATAAGTTCTTTAGAGATCTGAGTGGTCGGAAGAAGACTAGCAGTGCTAGCATACCGATCAAGGTTCAGAGTTTCCACACACTCAGCCATTCAGGAATTGGAGAATAGTAGAGAAAGCTAGTTGGTTAAAGCTCTCCAGTCATTCTCCTCCTGCAGATTGGCATCCTTGAGGTATGAAATTTAATTGTTGTTGGTTTAGTGTATATGGCATCATATGATATTTAACAATCTAAAAAATTTTTATTGTTCCGCTACGCCACTCTGATAAGTTTTTACTGATTTATTTTCCTACAATGAAGAACTTGTACCCCCACTTGTTCTAAATTTTCGAGGACGAAAATTCTATAAGGAAGGGTGAATGTGATAACCGGGAATTTTAGATTCTCAAAATATGTTAAAATTGTATGTGTATAACAATTTTAATGAATAAAATGTAAAAAAGTTGCATTTCAACACTGTTGTGAATAGTGTAAAAATGTTCTGGTAGTGTTAAAGTGTGTGAGTTCGGGGATGGAAAATCTTACCGGACATAATTGGGTGAGACGGTTCGAAATCGGAGCCGAAAACCCTAGAGAGTGCATTGAAATGTACTAAAACAATAGAAATTTATGGTAGAGAATTCTGATCAAACGAAAGCAAAATAAGACAAACCGATCGCACTGGAGGTGCTGAGAACTTGCCTATGCGATTTCGGTAAAGTTCCATTCGGATCGGATTACAGTCAAAAATTGACCACGAATTAATTAATGAATTAATATGAATAGTTGATGACATCACCTTAATTATGTCATAATACAAATTATTTTTCTTAAAATTAGAAAGTAATTTTGAAATGTGTATGGTGTAGATTAGCCTACTTTATGATCAATGGCTAAGATCATGCCAAAAAGCCATTAAAAAAATTTTGTAAAAATTTTTAAAAGGCCATTCAGCCACTTGGAAAGGGAGAAGAAAAAAATTTGATTTTTGCCCCAAAATCTTTACTTTTTAGTCCTTGAACAATTATGAAATTTTTGGAAAAAAATTACAAAAAAGCCCTTAGTTTTTGCCTATAAATAGGCATCAAAATTCAAGCAAAAAAATGGAAAAAACCAACTAAACTCTTGTCTTTTTTCTTCAGGCCAAAACCGTGAGCTTCACCTCCCTTAAACCAAAAATTTTGTTTTCAATTTCACATCAAACCTAGCTTGAATTGCATTTCCAATCTCAAGGCATCAACTAATCAAGGTAAGCTTCAAAATTGAAGGATTTTTCCTTGATTTTCCATAGAAAATCTGTGGGTTTGGAGTGTTGAAAAACAATGAAAAAAAAATTGTTGATTTGTTGATTCTATGATTGGTTTGATGTTGTAGTATTTAAAGCATGAATTAAGATTGTGAAACAAGCAAAAATTTTGCATGTTACCCTTGAAAATTCGTGGCTTCAATGGTGTGAAAAATGCATGAGTTTTGATGTTGTGATTTAGTATTTATGTTAATTCAATTATGTGTTGAATTAAGCATGAATTGGAATAAGGAAACAAGAAAATTTTGATGTAATTTTCTTGCTAAAACCATGGGCATGAACATTAAGAAATGAAAAATTTTTAATGTTGAAGAATGTTGATAAAAACCCTAGGAAAGAAAATGAAATTTTCTATGTGTTTATGCATAAAATCCGTGGTTATACTAGGGTTAGAATGCATGTTTTATTAGGTTTTTGGATGTTGTTTTATACATTGAAAAACCTAAGAATGATGTGATGTGATAAAAAAATTATTAGATGTGATTAACTAGTAAACCGAGGCTAGTTTGAAAGAAAAATGTTGTGGTTTGTGTTGGTTTTTAAATGTTGAATCATGTGGAAAATTTTTATACAAAGTTTGGAGACTTTGTATGAAATAGGCCTCTGGTATAATACGTGGCAGGTACAAAGGTTCTGAGGTGTACCTAATGCCGGGAAACCTTAAAATACAAGCACAAATGCTGTCGAAATTTTTAAAATCGGTTTAAGGGCATTTCAGGAAACGAGGGGTAAAAATATTGAACTCGGGAAGGAAACCGAGACCCCTCGGTGAATTAGGATTAAAAATGGAAAACCAACCCAAAAGGAATAGTAAACCGACCCTAAAACACTAAAATGCCTAAAACAAGAAAAAAATTCATGTTAGGGGTATTTTGGGAAACGGGGGAAAAATTTAGGTCGAGATAGGAAACCCGAGCCTTTCAAGGACCGAGGGTCGGGGACGGCATAAATTACATTTAATAAGTAGCGAAAGGGCCATTTGAGGATCCGAAACGCTCGAAAAATGAAAAAAAAAAAGACCCTAGGTGACGGATGAATAGTAACCGAGGGCCGAAAAAAATAAAGTTGAGATTTACAACAATTTAAGCTGTAAAATGATACAAAAACCTAGGAAATATTATTTTAAAATAAGTAGACTTAGAAAATTTGGAAAAAATGATAGAGTGAAACAATTACGATCCCGAGACCCGTTAGGGGCAAAATGGTCATTTTGGCCAAAAATTTTCGAAAAGACTTGGAAAGAACCCTAAAAGACATAGAATAACTTAGATAAAATTCTAAATCTCAAAATAAAGATTTTAGAGTTAAAACTCTAAAAATTTTGAGGAACACGGGCGTGTAGAGGGAACACGGTCATGTATAAGAAAAATTTTATAACTCAAGAGGTACACAGGCTGGAACACGGGCGTGTTGCAGACCGTGTACCACAAATAAAATTTAAATGTGTTGAATTATTAAGTAAAATAAATGTATATTTAAGTGATAATTAAAATAGGGTATTAACAGACAATATTATGTCTGTAGGAACCCAGAATAGAGATAGAACTGCGGAGGAGTTCTGGAAGTGGACACTAGCGCAGTATTAGTAAGTTCAAGTATTTTTGTGTCTGTAACATGAAATACTGTGTTAATCGATTCTATACTAGATGTACACTAGATGTATAATCCTATAAACATTTGGGGATTAGTTAGAATAACATATCCCAAATAACGAAAATAAGTAAGTCCTACGGGCAATGGAGGATAGTGACCTTGAGGTGACATAAAAGATCACTTGGTCAAAACTATAAATTGAAAGATGGTAATGAAACCATTAAGGCGTACCGTCCCTCCAACATAGTGGTGGAGGTTTGTTTAAATCCTATGGGGTTATCAGGGCTGTGGAGGACGATGTCCTAAGGTCACTCCTTAGACCCTCCCAGTCAGCGCGCTAATAATCATCGGTACTACCATAAACAGAGCTCTAAACTAGAAATCAAATAGAGAATAAACAATCGACAAAATGATAACAATCATAATTGAGCATAACTGAAGTTTACGTTAGAATAATGTAAATTCGGTTAGGATATGTGAATAGTACACAGTTAGGGTAATTGATACTATTCATCGGTCAAAGGTCAAAGTTACTATTCATGATGAATAGTACTATTCATGGTGACCATGAATAGTATTATTCATAGGAAATTGAGTTTTTAGTGTTTTTGAATCAATATGATTCTTATTATGAATGTTTGAACTTACTGAGCCTGTTAGCTCATCAGTTTGTTCATGTTGCAGGTAAGAAACCTGTCCAGTAGATTCCTGGATGGCGGCAGGATGCGAGCGTGTCAAGGGAGATAGGGAACTCACCGTGGACTTGGTCTTGCCATAAGTTTTTCACTGAGCTTTTTGAGTTAAAGAAAATATGTTTGAAGACAAAATATACAGTATATATATTATATATGTTGTATAATATGTTGTACTTATTTAAGACATAAAAAAGCCAGTATTATATTTTATATCATTTTCTTACTTGGTGTTCGTAGGAAAAAATGTGTTAAAGAAAAAAAAAATTATGGGCAAAATTTTAGGCCCAGGTATTTACCAATTTTGAGCAAAAGAGTTTAAAACTGACGACTCGGATTTAGCACACGAACAGTCTTGGTCGGCCGTAGAGTTGATTCATGACGGTTGCGAGTGGTTGGAATTAGGGGACATCACAATGCATACATTCAACAATAAGGCCACATATATACCATATCCTTTTACTTCAAATATACACATATATTTTCCATCTTAATCATTTTGGTCATTCTGATCTAAAGGAAACTCCTCCGAATCTTCTTCTCATCATCTGAACCATTACCGGTAGACGTTCCTTGATTTGAGTTCACCTCGTCTCGATGCCATGATGGACTAGCCTCAGGGTCATTGGCCATTGATTGTTGTCCAAAAAGACACATTAACATGTCATCCTGAAGGTCTTGTTCACACTTGTCACGTTTTATTCGCTCCCCCAACAGTTCTCTCTCTACTTTAATTGCCATGGCTACAAACTTGCGTAGCGTAAGACGGTATAGCGGACTTATACTCTGCCTTAGCTCTGTAGTCAATCCTCTCCAAAACATGTCACAATAGTCCTCATCTGTAAGGTTTGGTAAAGGACATATTCTCAAAATATTTTCCTCAAATCACACCGTATACATTAGCTGTTAGGAAATACCCTAAGCGTGAAAAACATTTTGATGTATTTAATTTATTTTGAACTAGATAATAAAATTATATTTAGAGGTTATTCATTACATTGCTGTTTTTCCTTATTCTATTTACATGTTAAAGTAAATATAAGCAAATATGGCTCACTAACTGCTTATGTTAAACTGTTAGAATGTTGCATACAATGGACTTTTGTATGCGAGAAGACAATGTTCTAAAGTAAGCAGTCTAAATTATGGTCCATAGTCTATGGGGTTAGACCGAGAATCTAAATCATGTCAAGACTATTATATTGTCTAAAGGCATGGTGGGGATGATTTATCTTGACTGTCCGGAGCACAGACTCTCGAGTAGAGACATAGATAAGTCACTTGGTGGTAACATATTGGATCAGGACTAAAGCATGATTAATCTACGTAGTCCGCTATGAGTGGATCAATCTGCTTTTGACGTTCATTATGCAATAACTTTAATCCTGAGTAGATGAACTACTTCATGTATATGACTTGTGTACTTTGATGTTCCAATGGCTAAAGCGTCTCAGAGGTAGTAAGCTTATAGACCAGTTCGTTGGGTGAATGACTTGTATGCGATGGAGGGTTTGTTTATAGATATTAGAATCATAGCTCTAATAAGGAGTTAAGGGTATCTTCTTAAAGGCATTATACTGGATGTGAAAATGGACAAGACCTTGGGTCATCTGCTAGGTGAATGACTTCTTATTCACATATGGTGAATAATCATTTTCTTATTCGGTAGTATAATGGAACTTTAACATAGCTTGCTCAGTAGGTTGAATAGACTTTGACCTAAGGCTGATCATGGATATCATATGAGGGTTTTGCATACATGACAAGGTCATTGGACAATAGCTTATCATAGGCTTTCGTAATACGGTATATAATTGGGAGCTCAGTTTCAGGTTTATAGTGGTGTAACTCTGAAATTAGTGATCATATGATTGAGTTGGTCTGTACGGAGCAATGATCATATGGATTCACAGGAGCCCGATTATATGTATTCAAATTGCCCCTCTACTAGCTCCACATAATTTCTTAACGGATGGCAAATTGATCAGGGTATACTTATTGGCTAGTTGTCTTGCATGGATATATGGATGGTGTCCACATACGACAAGGATGGTAGACAAGATTATCTCTTGTTGAATTTGAATTTTGTTTTGAATAAGAGATTACACAATTATTCGAATTCTAAATAAAGTTGCCATGATTTTATTTGAATTTGAATTGGAGTTATGGAAAATTATCCATGAGGGCAAAATTTGAAATACAAGTTTTTTGTGGAGTTTGAAATTTGAATTTGAAATTTGAAATTTGAAATTTAAATTTTGAATTTGAAATTTGAATTTGAAATTTAAATTTGAAATTTGAAATTGATATTTGAATTTGAAATTTAAATTTGAATTCTAAATTTAAATTTGAAATTTGTATTTGAAGTTTGAATTTTTGAAATTTGAATTCAAATTTTGAATCACAAATCCAAGATGTAACCGAATTTGTTGTGGATAAATCCACATGATGAAATTCGAATTTCTTATGGATAAGGGAGAGGAAATTCTTGTTTGAATTCTACTTGAATTTTTAATCCTAAATCCTTTGGATATGGCCGAATTTGTTAGGGAAATCCCACTCTAGGAGATTCGATTTTTTAGGGATAAGGATAAAGGAGAATTCAAGTCACAATCCTATTTGAATTTTGAATCTCTCCCTTACATTAAGCAATCAAATTCTCGATGGATAAGCTTAAGGGGAACTGGTTTTTTTTTTTTTTTGGATAAGGGTAAGATGAAATTCAAATTAGAAAATCTTATTTGAATTTGATTCTCCTCATACTTGGATGGCTAAATCTAGACATGTTTCTTGGTACAAGGGAAATCGATTTTAGTGAATAAATGAGGAGATAAGATTCAAGTCAAATTCTGTTTGAATTTTGAATGCAAAATCTCACAAGGTGGCCGAAAATCTAAGGGATATTTTGGCCTAAGGGAATTCAGATTTTGTATGGAAAAAGGGGAGAAAATATTCTCTTGGTCTAATTCAAAATTCAAGGGATCACCTCATGCAAGTCTATAAATAGGGGTCCTACCACTATAGTTCTCTTATACCACAGACTCTCAGGTGAGCAGGCATATTATTGCACAACTCATCATGACAATAAGTTCTTTAGAGATCCGGGTGGTCAGAAGCAGACTAGCAGTGCTAGTATACAGATCGAGGATCCACGTGCCCACACACTTTGCCATCCAGGAATTGGAGAATAGTAGATAAGGCTAGTTGGTTGAAGCCCTCCAGTCATTCTTCTCCTACATCCTTTGGCGTTCTTTGAAAGTATAAAGTTATTGTTGTTGATTTATTATATATGACATCATGAAATATTTAATGATCTTGAAAAATTTTTGTAATTCTGTTGTGCCACTCTGATCAATTTTTATTGATTTTTTCCAACATTAGCACTGTGTCACTGGACACCATCTGTAGTCTCTCTGTCTGATGAACGAATTCCCTTATGTCCGAAAATCTAGGTAGCGTAGGCGGCGGTGTGACTTCCCTACATCCATGAGGAACTGGGACTGCTACTGGATTCCTCCAGGTGAATTGATCTATCAGTGTACATCAAAAATTAGTGCAGTTGAGCCCTAGCAGCTCGTCTTGGTCACAATAATCCCATAACACTCGAGCATCTCCCTGGAAAGTGCTAACGGCTAACATGACCTAGTTATATTGGTCTATGTCGCGCAGCCGTAGAATCATCTCTATGGCATGCAACTAGTCTGGTATTCTCATGGACTACTATCCTCCATTGAAAAAGGGTGGACAACAGGTCCTATATGTGTGAACAACCCGAGCAGAAATCCTAGCTCCTACGTATCATCGTCCACTCATGACAGGAATATCGATCTCAATTGGTGGAGGGGGCACTAGTTAAAAAGATGGTGCTCTAATCACAGTTGAAACCACGACCCATGGAGAAGAGAGGCCTACTAATACCATTGGCATTGAAGGATGTACTGTCAGGCATTGGGAAAAGGATGGCTTAACAATTGACCTCATCCATAGTCTGGGCAGTCCTCTATCTTTGTACGATCGTGAACATGTATACTGTGGCACCCACGTAGTTTGGTACCATCACCGTTGGGCTCCGTAACCGACCACGATGAACTATTGCTATAAAAGGCCGTCGTTATCTTACTTTTACTTTTAAATCTCTCATTATTTTGGAGCACATTTTTTTTTTAGAACTACTTTCTTAAAGCATTTCACTTTTTTTTTAAATGGCGTAATAAATAAAACTTTACTATGCTTATCTTTTTGAAAATACAAACATAATTTACAAAAATTACTAATTCAATTCTTTATACAAAATACATCTTTTCTTTCTTCAATCTACTCTCAAAGTGCTCAGTAGAAGATTGGCAGTAGGACCATATCCGCAGTAGATTCCCTATCCCTTTGGCACACGCAAATCCCACCGTCATCCACTACAATCTACTGGACAGGTTTCTTACCTACAACATGAACATACCAGTGAGCTACTGGCTCAGTAAGTTCAAACATAAATACTAGAAATCATATAGATTCTAAATCACAAATAATAAATTTTACCGTGAATAGTACTATTTATCATAAATAGTATTTTTGACTTTTATCATGAATAGTAACTTTGACTTTACCAGACGATATTTACGTCAGCTTTGACCAAGAACACTATACATAAAGTTAGTGCCTATTATGCTCGGTTATGCTCTCTTATGGCTTTCATTTTAAATTTTTTGTCATTATCTTCTTTATGTTCTGGTTTTGGGCCCCATCATTAGCGTACCGTTACACGCGCTGACTGGGAGGGACTCTGGGGAGCTACCTACAGGCCACTTCTCCATAATCTGTCATGGCCCGAAGCTGATAAACAAAACCCCCACCGTACTGGAGTCCGGTACACCAGCTTTGGTTTCATTACCATCTTTCTTATGGTTCCAACCGGGTGACATTATCATCACCTAACGGTTAGGAACACTTTAGTGCTCGTAGCACATTTATATTCTCTTATTTATGGTGTGTATTAAATTAATCACACTCTAGTGCCCATAGCACAACTTCCATAGTATATCTGCAGTACACAACTTAAACTTATCAAGTCAATTATGTGTGTGTTAGATTAACCACACCATAGTGTCCATGGCAAAGTCTCACATAATGTACATATAGTACATATACATAACAAATAGGTTCATGTTACAAATAAAAAGATGTTTGAACTTACCACAATTGTGCTAATGTCCACTTCTTGGGGTCTATGGACGTTCCTTCGTCGCTCTTTGGTTTGACTCCTATAACAGAAATAATCCACGATTATTTTTCATACTTATTTTATGCTTAAAACATAGCAAAAATATGAAAATTCCAAATCCAGATCTCTAATGATTGATTTTAAGGTCTACTATCTCGGTTTTGACCTTTTTGCCAACTTTTGATAAAATTACAATTTTGCCCTTCATTCACTTTTTCACCATAAATCTACTTTTTGTGGTCCTTGAACTCAATTGTAGCCTTGAAAATTTTATTTTAGCTATTCTAAGGCGCTTACGGTCCTTTCTAGCCATTTCAAAAAAAATTTTGGTCAAAATGACCATTTTACCCTTGACGGGTTAATGGACCGTAAAAATTTTGTTTTAGCATTTTGACTGAACTTTCTAAACCCAAAAATCATAGAATAATTTTCTTAGGCCTCGATATATTCTTACAGCGTTATTTGCTGCAAAATCAGTGACTATTCCTCATCCGACCCTCAGATGGTACTATTCCAACGCCTATGGTCGTTTTTCGTTTTTTTCTCACATTTCGAAGCCTCAAATGAGCATTTCACTACTCTTAAAAATGTCTATTATCCTTTTTTTGGGCCTAAGTCATCGAGGGGGCTTAGATTTCCGTCCTGTCTACAAATCCCCCCCCCCCCCCCGGTCGTTTTCTAAAATACCCTTAACGTCATTTTTTCCTTTTTTCAATGTTTCAAGATTTCAGAGAGACGTTTTACTATTCCTTAGGACGTCCACTCTTCCTTTTTCAAGTCTAACTCATTGAGGGATCTCAGTTTTCATTCCGAGTGTATTTTCATCTCTCATTTCCTGAAATGCCCCTAATGTCGTTGTAAAAATTTCGACAGCATTTCCGCTTAAATTTTAGATTCCCCGGCATTTAGGTATGCCTCAAAACCATAGTACCTGCCACGTACTATACCAAACGCCTATTTTACACAAAAGCACCAAACTTCTACATAAAATTTTTTCACATTACCAACCTTTCAATCCAACACATCAATTCATTATTTTTCTTCAAATTTGGCCACGGTTTTCATAAACATTTCAGCACTAAAATTTTCTTCTACATTATCATTTTCTCACACTTAAAGATCAAGGTCTTTAATGCACATTTCCACACCAAAAACCTAATAAATTTCCTCACACAGTTTGTTTTCCACATAGGCCACAGGTTTTCTCAAGTAAACCTAAGCCAAATTAAATTTTCAAGCTCCCAAATTAAAATTTCAAGCTACCAAATGTTTAATCTTGTTTTTCACTTCAACATATTTCCATTACACAACCAAAATCACAACCAAATTTTCAACAAAACTTATTTCATCTCCCCATGGAAACAAATTCCCTTATAGAAACACACTCAAAATTTTGTGTTTTAAGCTTCTATAATATCCTTTAACTAGCATACAAACCAACCAACACCAAAAACAACAAGTTTGAACCAAAATTTCCATAATCCTTCCCCCCCTCATGCAAGCACAGATTTTTCAAGGAAAGCACAAGGAAAGTAAGGTAAAATGGAATGTTACCTTGGTAGCTTGAACACTTGAAGCTTGGACGGCGTTTTGAAGTGAATTTTGATGAAAACTTGCAAACTTTTTAGCTTGAAAATGAAGGGAAGCTCACGGCTAGGAAAGGGCAGTATGTTTTAGTTCCTCATAATGAACTTAGGGGTCTAATGTCCTATTTTTAGCTTTTCCATCGACTTTTAGAAAAATGACCATTTCATCCTCAACTTTTGACAAAATGACCGTTTTCTTCAACTTAAATCTTGATTTTGGCCTTTAAAATCTTAATTAAGGCCTTAGGTTGCTATTCCAAGCCTTAACAGCCCTTTTTCTAACTTTTAGCAAAATGACCATTTCGTCCTTTGCGTGATTCTTCTTCTTAAATCAACTTTCTTTGACTTAAAACTTAATTTTGGCCTTTAGAATTTTAAATAAGCTATTCTAAGGCCCTAACGGTCCTTTTCTAAAATTTCTGAAATTTTTTATCAAAATGACCATTTTACCCCTAAAGGGTCTTTGGGCCGTAACACTTTTTGTGACAATCGGGAAATTTAGGTAATTCTCGGAAGAAAATGTATAAATGTATGTATATAACAATTTGTACTATTTAAAGAGTGAAATAAATGTATTTATATTGTTTAGAATGTATTAAAATGTTCTAACAATACTGACGAGTAAAAATTCAGTGTTGGAAAAATTCACTGAGTTGAAACGGGTGAAACGGTGCCAAAACCGGCATTGAAAACCCTAACCGGGACAATAAAAGACGAAAAACTTCCGGGATTAATTTTGATCAAACGGAAGCAGTTGAAATTGATCCGACTGCACAGGAGACCTTAGGAACACGCCGGGACGATTTTAGGAAAATTTCGGCTCGAACCGGTATCGGTCAAAAAGTAGTCGAATTAATGTGAATAGTGGAAGTCAAAGTCAACTTTTGCTTTAGCATTTATGACATCATAAATCCCTTTAATAAATGGGAAGAAAATTGTGGTTGGTAGCATTAATGGCCATGATTTAGTGTCTTTTTGATCTAAAGGCCAAGATTTGGCCAAAATTCACCATTTAAAATTTTTGAAAATGTTGGAAAGAATTAGTGTTGAAAGGTGGTGAAATGTGATTGGTCGGTAGCCAAATTAATTGGCTTATTTCATGCATAAGTCGGCAACTTTGGGAAGAAATGGCCGAGACCATTTTGAAGCAAAAACCAAAGAGAAATTTTTTTTGTTCTAAGTGTACCGTGAGCCACCAAGAGAGAACAAGTAATTTCCTCAATTTTCTTTCACAAAATTGGTGTCAAAGCATTCCTTGAAGACAAAGGAAGCAAGTGAACAAGGTAACTCCCCTTGGATTGAACTTTTTCTTGGTTTTTTTTTCAAGAAAACCGTGTGATGAATAGTGAAAAAAAGATGGAAAAATTTTTGGTTGTTTTCATTGATTTGATGCTTGGGTTTTGTTAAGGGTGTGATTAGGAAGAAAACCATGTAATTGGTTTAAAGAAAAACCAAAATTTTGTTGGTTTTCCAAGGGTAAAACCGTGGGTTACCATGGGTGATCAATGAGAAATTTTTGTGGTTTAAGTGTTAACATGCTTTCAATTCATATTTTGTTAAGAATAAAGCATGATTTGCATTATGGAAAGGTTGGAAAAAAATTTTGGTGTGAACTTACCTAAGAGGCCGTGGGTTACTTAGGGTTTGGAAGAAAATTTTGCATGGTTTACTTGATGTTTGGATAATTGAAATCATGCATTTTATAATGCAAATGATGAAATTGGGAATGAAAGCAAGAAAAGAAAAAAAATTAGGGTATGTTTTATTAGTGTGGCCGTGGGTTATATGTGATTCATAACCCTAGGAAAATTGTTGAAAAATGCAATGAAAATGGGCTTGAAAATGTGTTAGAAAATGACATTCTAATAGCCCAAGATTTGGTGAAAATTTGAGAAGTTCTGGTTAGGTTTTGATTGTCAAAACCGTGGCCAAAAACTAAGGATGAAAATGAAAAATTTTTGTGTAATGTGGATTAAAATGCAAATTGGAATTTTGTGAGTTTTTATGTAAAAGTTTGGAAAACTTTTACATAAAATAGGCTTGTGGTATAGTACGTGGTAGGTACATATGGTTTGAGGTGTACCTAACGCCGGTAGCCTTAAAATTACGCCGAAATGCTGACGAAATTTCGAAAACAGCATTCGGGGTAAAATGGAAATAAAAATAAAAAGTTTGGCGTCGGGTCGGAAATCCGAGTCCCTAACGGAAAATTGAATAAGGGAACCTAAGGGATGGTTCGTGAATAGTAACCCGTCCCCTAAAAAGGTAAAACGTGAGTGAAATTGAAAAAAAAAAAAACCGACCCCGAGGGGGGGCGTTTTTGGAAACGAAATAAAGGTCCGAGTCGGGAACGGAAAATCCGAACCTCGGAGACCTAGATCGGGAATGTCTAGATGAACGTTTTAAATACTATTGAAACGTCCATTTGAAGCTCCGAAACGATAGAAAATCACTAAACTGACGTAAGGGTCGGAATAGTGCTTCCCGAGGGTCGGGAAAGTGAAAAATGAAAATAAAATAGAAATGAACCCGGTAATGATTAGAAAAGAGTCAGAAAAGTTCCTGAGAGCCAAAAATGCAGTCTGGATCGGGAAAATTTCCGTCAGGGGCATAATTTTACCAAAATATAGTGGCAAAATCGTAATTTTACCAAAATATAGGGGTAAAATCGTAATTTTACAAAAGTTGAGAAAAATGGGGAAAATGATAAATAAAGCCTAAAAAAAGTTATAAATAGGTTTTATTTAAGTTTTTAAATGAAAAATAAAAGCTATAAATGGAAATAAAATTAACAGACAAGGTTTTGTCTGTAGGATCCAAAAATCGACCTACAAGGAAGGCGATCAAAGATCCAAGAGAGAAAGACGGAAGAGACTGATAAGGTAAGTTCAGACATTTACCTATCTGCAACATATTGCATTATTGTTGCTAACTTTGATGTACTAACTATAAGTTAGGTACATATGTGCTACGGGCACTATTATAGAGTAGAGAGAGAGACGTAATATGCTACGGGCACTATTGAGAATGGACACATTGTTAATTGTGCTTCGGGCACTAGAGCGAGGTTAATGAAACTCACTCCCCTAAAATTAAAATGTGAACCATTCCTAACCACGGGACAATGTGAAGTCACCGGGTTAGAATTTTAAAAAAAGTCGGTAATGAAACCACTTTCTGGCGTACCAGCCTTCCGAACAGGGAGGTACTTTTGCCTGCGGGGCTATGAAAATAAGGCTGTGGAGGTCAGTACTGATGTACCGCTCCCAGTCATATAAAATTTTGCCTTCGGGGCTATGAGATTAAGGCTGTGGAGGTCAGCACTAATGTACCGCTCCCAGTCATGCGCACTTAAATGGTTCTGCCAACCTGAGCTCAAAACCAGAACTAAGCAAAGATAATTACCTAAAACTGAAACTATGTCATAATTGAGTATAAGACAGTTTAGTGAGAGTACTGACATCGCAGTAGATGTACTGTTGTGACACTGTGTTTGTGGTCAAAGTTACTATTCATATATGAATAGTGGTCAAAGTTACTATTCACGTATGAATAGTGTCAAAGGTACTATTCATGATAAATAGTACTATTCATAGAATTTTATTTCTTGCATATTTGAACTTACTGAGCCTGTAGCTCACCATTTTTGCTAATGTTGCAGGTAAGCGACCAGCTCAGTAGCTTATTTGACTGGATGCGGACGGGATGGCGCGTGTCAAATGGGATAATTGGGTGAGGGATATGGTCCTGCCAGAGTCTTTCCGCTGAGCGATAAAAAGGGAAAGAAAAAAAAAGAAACAGTCTTTTGTAATATTATATATTTTACGAAAGTACTGTATTATGTAAATTACTTTGTACGTTCCAACAAAGTAAATAGTGGGAAATGTTTTACATGATGTTTAAAGAAAAAAAAATTTCCCCAAAAACGTCATGATTTAAAGAGAGAGAGATAAGCCGGCAACCCATGAGAGTACAATCTATCGCAGTTAGTGATAAAGCTCAACTGTAATAGTATTGTATGATCTCTACAAGGGGCGGGCCGCCACAGTTGGTATCAGAGCGGAATTACGGTTGGTTAAATTTGGATTGCCAACTACTGTCACAGTTGGTATATCAGAGCAGTGTGACCATATCCTGATTTGACATTTCGCGCATCCTGCACCGTTATCCAAGTAAGTAGTTTACTTAAGTTTAGTTAATTATTTTCTTATGTGAAAATAATTATCTTATAGGTAGCAAGATGACCAGACCTCCTTATGTGAGACCACTGCTACCACGACCGAGAAGGGTATTACGGGTATGGACGAGACCTATTGTGAGGCCGTCTATTTCCCAACGACCGTTAATTAGACCCCCGGTGCCCGAGAGACCTCCAGTACCAGCACCAGCACCAGCGCCAGTAGATGTTGTACAGCCACGACCGATAGTTCATCCACCGGTAGTAGTGGACATTCTAGTTGTTGGTGGACGCCAACATATTGGAGTGAGAGTTTCGACTCGGGCAATACAGGCATTTCGAGCTAGCAGTCCCCCGATGTTTGACGGTGGACGACAGTCAATGGAGGCAAAGGACTGGCTCCATGCCATCGAGAGGATTATGGTGATATGCTACATCGATCAAGATATGTGGATTCAGTTGGCCATCAGTATGTTTTAGGGAGATGCTCGAGTATTTTGGCAGTATTGTGACCAGGAGATTTTATTAGGATTCAGTTGGGCTGAGTTCTGTCAGCGATTGGCTGATCAGTTTCCGCCTAGGGATCCGACACCTGCTCCAGCACCTCCAGAGAGACGAGAGGCTGATACACCTGGGTATCCCGGATTTGATGAAGTTAGGGACTACATTCTCCAGGCTGAGAGGATGGTCATGTTGTTTGGTGAGACAGTTATGTCTTACGCAGCACGATTTGAGGAGACCAATAGGAGGAGATGTCCATTACCCAACCTCACTGAAGCAAATTGCTGTGAGCTATTCTGGAGAGGTTTACCCATGGAGTTGAGACAGAGGGTAATCAAGCTATTTCCTCCTACGCTCCAAGAGTTTGTGGTGACGATCAGGACGATCGAGAGAGAGATTCTGATCAAGCATCTGACGCAGAGTCGACGAGAGACACTGGGTCAAGATGAGATGTTTGCACGCATCTTCGGACCGAGAAGAATGATGAATGATCATGAGGCTAGACCGTCTAGACCATGAAGAGGTGATGACTCAGGACAGGGAGCATTGCCTAGGGGCGGTAACGATTCAGATGATCCAGATGACGATGAGGATTCAGAAGAATATCCTCTAGTCCCAGATACAGGGGATGCGTGACCAGTAGATATGTATACATGTACATAAGTAGCTTAGAGAGAAAAGCTCTTTTGTATAGACTTGTGGCCAGGATGTATAAAATGGCCGATGTATATATGACTGGTGATGATTATGTATGACATATAAATGTTTTGCTATGAATGAAATATCAAAATGATTATATGTTGTACGATGATGTGTTACAATGATGTGGCTTTACAGTACCCTAAATTTCGTGAATTGATATGATTTTACGAATGTGGTTATGGAAAAGCTAACGGTGAATTATTGTGCCATAATAAGACAATAGGCAAGATGGTGGATTTACGTAATCGACCAGAGGGACGAGAGCGACGTCCTAATGTTATGGAGAGACTGGATCAGATATAAGCCCTACTAGAAGCTCAGATGCAAGAAAATGTTAATCTGAGACGACGGGTAGAGGAGCTAGAACAAAGACAAGGCTCTGAGGGTACCCAAGTAGAACAGGAAGCTGAGGTAGATCTGGTTATCCCTCTAGCTGCTGTAAATGAGAGAGTTCCTGAACAGCAACTGGTATTAAACCTGGAACCCCTCTATGAAAGATTCAGGCATATGAGGCCGCCAGAATTTGAAGGGTCTACAAATCCTCTAGAGGCTAAAGACTGGTTGTCATCCTTGCAAGTGATCATGGAATTTATGAACCTAACCGACAGGGAGAAGGTTGCATGTGCGTCTTTTGTGCTGAGAAAAGATGCTCGTTTTTGGTGGGACACTGTACAAATGAGAAGAGACGTGTCTACCATGAGTTGGGCGGAATTTCTGGGAGAATTTAACCAGAAATATTACGACCCTGCATCTTTGAGACAACAACAAAAAGAGTTCTCAGAATTGACGCAAGGAAATATGTCGGTGAGCTAAGTTTGCCAAAAGTTCGACCAGTTATCCCGGTTATGTCCCTATGTAGTCCCTACTGAGAGGGAGAAAATACAGAAAATGATCGGGATGTTCAGACCAGAAATTGCTGCATTAGTAGACACTGGACAAGTACCGCCTACTTCTGTAGCAGATTGTGTGAGTCGGGCCATCAGAGCTGAGTTTCACGTAGCTCAACAGAAAGAGGAAAGAGAGAAACACTGGGAGGCCAAGAAGAAGGAGAGAGCTTTGGCGAAGTCTACACAAGCTGGTCAATCGAGCAAGCCTAGTCAGAATGCTAAGCCAAGCCAGGGCAATAATCAAGGATCCCAGCAAAACAAGAGGAAAGGCAATTTTTCTGGGAATCGACAGGGAAATAATCGAAACCAGCAGCGGAGAACAGCTGGTAATGCGGAATCCAATGTGCAAAATGGTCCTACATGCGGGAAAAGACATTCTGGGCAATGCAGATTTGGGCCACTTGTTTGCTATGAATGTGGAAAGGAAGGCCATTATGCCAGGAACTGTCCAAATAGACAGGGTGGACAAGGCACTTCCCAACCGCACCAGGCACGCCCACAAGCTCATTCCCTTCAGGCCAGAGTTGAAGAGTCCCCAGTAAGGCCGCAACGCCAGGAGCGTGTGCCACGTGCTGATGCTCGTGTGATGGCCTACAGCAAAGAGGATGCAGAGGCAGGAACATCGAACGTAGTGACAGGTCAGCTTCCTGTCGCTAATCATGTAGCCTCTGTATTATTCGATTCTGGTGCTACACATTCTTTTGTTTCCTATGCATTTGCTGACAAGATAGGACTTCCTAAGGACAATATAGGAAGGGTATTTAAGACAGCTTTACCCTCTGGGGAAGTATTGTTGTCCAATTACTGGCTACCTCATGTACCAGTATATGTGGCAAATAGGGAACTATATGCGGAGTTGATCGTAATGAAGATCATGGATTACGATGTGATTCTAGGCATGGATTTCCTAGGGAAATACCGAGCTACGATCGAGTACCAAAATCGAAAGATAGAATTCTAACCCGAGGAAGAAGAGAGTTTCGAGTATGTCGACACTTCTCGAAAACCCGGGAAGATGATGATCAGTTCGCTGAGAGCAAGCAAGCTGATAGCCAGTGGTTGCGTGGGATATCTGGCATATGTGGTGGATACTACAGAGGAACAGAAACTTCAACCTGAAGATGTTCCTGTGGTTAATGAATTTCTTGACGTATTTCCGGAAGAATTACCAGGGATACCTCCAGAGAGAGAAATCTCGTTCGAAATTGAGTTGATGCCTGGAACGGCACCTATTTCCAAAGCACCATACCGCATGGCTCTAGTGGAGTTAAAGGAGCTGCAGGAACAATTAAAGGAGCTTTTAGATAAAGGATTCATCAGACCGAGTTATTCTCCGTGGGGTGCACCTGTGTTATTCGTCAAGAAAAAGGATGGAACATTCCGTTTGTGTATTGATTATCGGGAGTTGAATAAGGTTACAATCAAAAATAGGTATCCATTACCTAGAATTGATGATCTATTCGACCAGTTAAATGGCGCAGCGGTATTTTCCAAGATCGACTTACGATCAGGATATCACCAGCTGAGAATTAAAAAAAGTGATATTCCTAAGACGGCATTTAGGACTCGTTATGGTCACTACGAGTTTCTTGTGATGCCATTTGGATTAACAAATGCGCCGGCAGCATTTATGGACTTAATGAACAGAATTTTTAAAGAGTATTTGGATAAGTTTGTCATTGTATTCATTGATGACATTCTTATATACTTGAAGACTCATGAGGAGCACAAGGAGCATCTGAGAATCGTGCTGAATACGATAAGGAAGCATCAATTATATGCCAAATTCTCAAAATGTGAGTTTTAGCTGGACAGAGTCCATTTCCTCAGACATGTTGTATCCCAGGAAGGTATTGCTGTAGATCCGACAAAAGTAGATGCAATTAACCAGTGGCCTGTACCCAAGAGTGTGATGGGAATACGCAGTTTCTTGGGGTTAGCTAGTTATTATCGGCGATTTGTAGAGGATTTGCGCGACTAGCTGCACCTCTTACTACTCTTACACACAAAGAAAGGAAGTACAAGTGGACTACGGAATGCGAAAGAAGCTTCCAGGAATTAAAGAGACGGCTGACAAGCGCACCAATCCTTACGCTTCCCACTGAAGGGGAGAAGTTTGTGATCTACAGCGATGTATCTAAAGTAGGATTGGGAGCAGTCCTAATGCAAGGCGGCAAGGTGATTGCCTATGCTTCCCGTCAATTAAAGGATCATGAAAGGAATTACCCTACGCATGACCTTGAACTTGCTGCAGTAGTGTTCGCACTTAAAATTTGGTGACACTATCTCTATGGAGCTCAATGTTAGATTTTCACTGATCACCAAAGCCTGAAGTATTTCTTCATGCAAAAAGAGCTCAATATGCGGCAAAGACGATGGTTGGAACTGGTGAAGGATTACGATTGTGAAATCCTATACCATCCAGGAAAGGCCAACCGTGTAGCGGATGCTTTAAGTAGGAAGTCTACCATATTGCACCAGCTACCAATAAACAGGCTTCCGAAGCCATTGTAGCAAGAAATAAATTCTTTGAACTTGGAGCTAATATCGGGAAGACTAGCTGCACTCCAAGTGGAATCATCGCTATTTGAGGATATAAAGGAAGCTCAGAGGTGAGATCCAACAATGACAAGTTCTCAAGAAGGAATTTCCAAAGATGGAATGATCCTTTATCAAGGAAGGATAAATGTTCCAGCTGATGAGGAACTTAGAAGACGGATCATGTCAGAAGCCCATGAGACACCCTATTCGGTTCATCCCAGAGCTAGCAAGATGTATCAGGACTTGAAATTACAGTTCTGGTGGAAAGGGATGAAGAACGATATAGCGAAATTCATGAGCAGATGCATGACCTGTCAGAGAATCAAAGCGAAACATAAACATCCAGCAGGTAGATTGGAACCATTGGAGATTCCTGAATGGAAATGGGAACACATTACGATGGATTTTGTAGTGGGACTCCCAAAAACCCGCGAAGGTTATGATGCCATCTGGGTTATTGTGGATAGACTGACCAAGACGGCATGGTTTCTAGCTGTCAAGATGACTTTTTCGTTGGAAAAGTTTGCTCAGTTGTACGTAACTCATGTCGTCAGATTACATGGAGTACCAAAATCCATTGTATCAGATCGAGATGCATGGTTCACTTCGAATTTCTGGAAGTGTGTGTAAGAGGCCATGGGTACTGAATTGAGACTAGTACGGCTTTTCATCCGCAAACAGACGGATAGTCGGAGCGGACAATTTAGACATTAGAGGACATGCTTCGAGCTTGTGTAATGGATTTTGTGGGAAATTGGAATGAGAAGTTATCATTAATTGAATTCTCATACAATAATAGTTACCAAGCTTCTATAGGCATGGCACCTTATGAGGCGTTGTATGGACGGAAATGCAGATCACCATTACACTGGTATGATTTGCGAGAGAAGCAGTTGCATAAGACGGATTTCATAAAAGAGACTTCCGATGCAGTTGCTAGAATACAGCGTCAAATGAAAATTGTGCAAAGCCGACAAAAGAGCTACGCGGACAAGAGGCGGAGATCCTTAGAGTTCGATGAAGGAGACTTCGTATTTCTTAAAGTATCGCCCATGAAGGGGATTATGCGTTTCGGTAAGAAGGGGAAACTTAGTCCAAGATATATTGGACCTTATGAAATTATCGAGTGCATTGGAAAGGTCGCTTATAGATTAGCGTTACCTCCAGAATTGTCGGCAGTGCATAATGTATTTCATGTGTCGATGCTGAGAAAATATATACCAGATCTGTCCCATGTGTTGAAGCATGAGCCTATTCAAATCCACGAGGATTTGACATATGAGGAACAACCTATTCGAGTACTGGCTCGTGAAGAGAAAGTACTAAGGAATAAGACAATCCCACTAGTGAAGATTTTATGGAAAAATCACAACATTGAAGAAGCTATGTGGGAACAAGAAGACGAGATGAGGAGTTTATACCCCCACTTGTTCTAATTTTCGGGGACGAAAATTTTATAAGGAGGGGTGAATGTGACAACCGGGAAATTTAGGTAATTCTCGGAAGAAAATGTACATATGTATGTATATAACAATTTGTACTATTTAAAGAGTGAAATAAATGTATTTATATTGTTTAGAATGTATTAAAATGTTCTAACAATACTGACGAGTAAAAATTCAATGTTGGAAAAATTCACTGAGTTGAAACGGGTGAAACGGTGCGAAAACCGGCATTGAAAACCCTAACCGGGACAATAAAAGACGGAAAACTTCCGGGATTAATTTTGATCAAACGGAAGCAGTTTAAATTGATCCGACTGCACAGGAGACCTCAGGATCACGCCGGGACGATTTTAGGAAAATTTCGGCTCGAACCGGTATCGGTCAAAAAGTAATCGAATTAATGTGAATAGTGAAAGACAAAGTCAACTTTTGCTTTAGCATTTATGACATCATAAATCCCTTTAATAAATGGGAAGAAAATGGTGGTTGGTAGCATTAATGGCCATGATTTAGTGTCTTTTTGATCTAAAGGCCAAGATTTGGCCAAAATCACCATTTTAAATTTTTGAAAATGTTGGAAAGAATTAGTGTTGAAAGATGGTGAAATGTGATTGGTTGGTAGCCAAATTAATTGGCTTATTTCATGTATAAGTCGGCAACTTTGGGAAGAAATGGCCGAGACCATTTTGAAGCAAAAACCAAAGAGAAATTTTTTTTGTTCTAAGTGTACCGTGAGCCACCAAGAGAGAACAAGTAATTTCCTCAATTTTCTTTCACAAAATTGGTGTCAAAGCATTCCTTGAAGACAAAGGAAGCAAGTAAACAAGGTAACTCCCCTTGGATTGAACTTTTTCTTGGTTTTTTTTTTCAAGAAAACCGTGTGATGAATAGTGAAAAAAAGATGGAAAAATTTTTGGTTGTTTTCATTGATTTGATGCTTGGGTTTTGTTAAGGGTGTGATTAGGAAGAAAACCATGTAATTGGTTTAAAGAAAAACCAAAATTTTGTTGGTTTTCCAAGGGTAAAACCGTGGGTTACCATGGGTGATCAATGAGAAATTTTTGTGGTTTAAGTGTTAACATGCTTTCAATTCATATTTTGTTAAGAATAAAGCATGATTTGCATTATGGAAAGCTTGGAAAAAAATTTTGGTGTGAACTTACCTAAGAGGCCGTGGGTTACTTAGGGTTTGGAAGAAAATTTTGCATGGTTTACTTGATGTTTGGATAATTGAAATCATGCATTTTATAATGCAAATGATGAAATTGGGAATGAAAGCAAGAAAAGAAAAAAAATTGGGGTATGTTTTATTAGTGTGGCCGTGGGTTATATGTGATTCATAACCCTAGGAAAATTGTTGAAAAATGCAATGAAAATGGGCTTGAAAATGTGTTAGAAAATGATATTTTAATAGCCTAAGATTTGGTGAAAATTTGAGAAGTTCTGGTTAGGTTTTGATTGTCAAAACCGTGGCCAAAAACTAAGGATGAAAATGAAAAATTTTTGTGTAATGTGGGTTAAAATGAAAATTGGAATTTTGTGAGCTTTTATGTAAAAGTTTAGAAAACTTTTACATAAAATAGGCTTGTGGTATAGTACGTGGCAGGTACATATGGTTCGAGGCGTACCCAACGCCGTTAGCCTTAAAATTACGCCGAAATGCTGACGAAATTTCGAAAACAGCATTTGGGATAAAATGGAAATAAAAATAAAAAGTTTGGGGTCGGGTCGGAAATCCGAGTCCCTAATGGAAAATTGAATAAGGGAACCTAAGGGGTGGTTCGTGAATAGTAACCCGTCCCCTAAAAAGGTAAAACGTGAGTGAAATTGAAAAAAAAAAAAAAAAACCAACCCCGAGGGGGGCGTTTTTGGAGACGAAATAAAGGTCCGAGTCGGGAACGGAAAATCCGAACCTCGGAGACCTAGATCGGGAATGTCTAGATGAATGTTTTAAATACTAGTGAAACGTCCATTTGAGACTCCGAAACGATAGAAAATCACTAAACCGACGTAAGGGTCAGAATAGTGCTTCCCGAGGGTCGGGAAAGTGAAAAATGAAAATAAAATAGAAATGAACCCGGTAATGATTAGAAAAGAGTCAGAAAAGTTCCTGAGAGCCAAAAATGCAGTCTGGATCGGGAAAATTTCTGTCAGGGGCATAATTTTGCCAAAATATAGGGGCAAAATCGTAATTTTACCAAAATATAGGGGCAAAATCGTAGTTTTGTAAAAGTTGAGAAAAATGGGGAAAATGATAAATAAAGCCTAAAAAAAGTTATAAATAGGTTTTATTTAAGTTTTAAATGAAAAATAAAAGCTATAAATGGAAATAAAATTAACAGACAAGGTTTTGTCTGTAGGATCCAAAAATCGACCTACAAGGAAGGCGATCAAAGATCCAAGAGAGAAAGAGGGAAGAGACTGATAAGGTAAGTTCAGACATTTACCTGTCTGCAACATATAGCATTATTGTTGTTAACTTTGATGTACTAACTATAAGTTAGGTACATATGTGCTACGGGCACTATTATAGAGTAGAGAGAGAGACGTAATGTGCTACGGGCACTATTGAGAATGGACACATTGTTAATTGTGCTTCGGGCACTAGAGCGAGGTTAATGAAACTCACTCCCCTAAAATTAAAATGTGAACCATTCCTAACCACGGGACAATGTGAAGTCACCGGGTTAGAATTTTAAAAAAAGTCGGTAATGAAACCACTTTCTGGCGTACCAGCCTTCCGAACAGGGAGGTACTTTTGCCTTCGGGGCTATGAGAATAAGGTTGTGGAGGTCAACACTGATGTACCGCTCCCAGTCATATAAAATTTTGCCTTCAGGGCTATGAGATTAAGGCTGTGGAGGTCAACACTAATGTACCGCTCCCAGTCATGTGCACTTAAATGGTACTGCCAACCTGAGCTCAAAACCAGAACATAAGCAAAGATAATTACCTAAAACTGAAACTATGCCATAATTGAGCATAAGAAAGTTTAGTGAAAGTACTAACATCGCAGTAGATATACTGTTGTGACACTGTGTTGTGGTCAAAGTTACTATTCACGTATGAATAGTGGTCAATGTTATTATTTACGTATTAAATAGTGGTCAAAGATACTATTCATGATGAATAGTACTATTCATAGAAATTTTATTTCTTGCATGTTTGAACTTACTGAGCCTGTAGCTCACCATTTTTGCTAATGTTGCAGGTAAGCGACCAGCTCAGTAGCTTATTTGACTGGATGCGGACGGGATGGCGCGTGTCAAATGGGATAACTGGGTGAGGGATATGGTCCTGCCAGAGTCTTTCCGCTGAGCGATAAAAAGGGAAAGAAAAAAAAAGAAACAGTCTTTTGTAATATTATATATTTTACGAAAGTACTGTATTATGTAAATTACTTTGTACGTGCCAACAAAGTAAATAGTGGGAAATGTTTTACATGATGTTTAAAGAAAAAAAAAATTTCCCCAAAAACATCATGATTTAAAGAGAGAGATAAGCCGGCGACCCTTGAGAGTACAATCTATCGCAGTTAGCGATAAAGCTCAACTGTAATAGTATTGTATGATCTCTACAAGGGGCGGGCCGCCACACTTTTACTTTAATGTTTTGACAAGATTTTTTAAGCCCAAAAATCATTAAATAAAATTTTTGAGGCCTTATTAAGTTTTCGCAATATTAATCACTGCAACTTCACTATTTATTTTCAACCCACCCTCGAGTAGCACTATTCCAATCTTAGGTCGTTTTTCCTCTTTTCCTAACGTTTCGAGACTTCAAATGAACGTATTACTAATTCTTAAAATGTCCATCCTTCTTTCCGAACCTAACTCATCGAGGGGTCTCGAGTTTTCACCTCGACTACATTTTTATCCTCGTTTTCCAAAATGCCCTTGATGCAGTTCTAAAAATTTCGATAGCATTTTAGCTTAAAACTTAGGTTTCCGGTGTTTAGGTAACACCTCAAAACCATCTAACCTATCACGTACTACACCAGAGGCCTAATTTTACGTAAAAAGTACAAATTTTTTTATGTAAAATTTTCACGTAAAATCTAATCATTTCTATTGACAATTCGATCCATTTTTGTCCATTCTCAACCTTGGTTCTTGTGTACACATTCACACACAAACTTTTCTTCACAAAATCTCAATTCACCTCACTATAACCCACGGTTTTACATGAACCAAATGCATGAAAATTGAAGTTTTAAGCTTCTAATTCTTTCCTAACCAATTCACATGCCAATACAAACTTTTAAATCAACAAACTCTCAAAACCAAGCTTAAACTTTCATTCATCACCACACATGCAAGCCCACGGTTTTCTCTTGGAACACATGCACCAAAATTTTGGTTTCAAGCTTCTAATTCATTCTCTACTTCAATCATATACTAACCTAGCTTTTTAGAGCACAAACTAACAAGATACAAGCTTAAAATTCACAATCCAATCTCACATTCTAGCCCACGATTTTCTTCACCAAAAACTCAAGAAAAGATTGAGAAATGAAGCTTACCTCGTAAACAATGATCAACTTGAGCTTGGGAAGGATTTTGAGCAAGTTTGGTGTGAAAAACTTGAAGAAAAAACTTGGCTTGAGGTGGTCGTGGTGCACAGCAGCAAGGGCAGCAAGGGGACTGGTTTTGGCTGATTTTTTTTTTTCTGGTTTTTCCACGTCCAAACTGTGCATTTAAGGGCAGCCAAAAAGGAGGGACCAACTTGCAAGCCATTTGGGCAATTTTGCAACACTTTAGGGAGTATTTTGAAACTTTTTAGGGGTTCTTTTACAATAAGCAAAATTTTTTTGATTTTTCCCTCATCAAAACCGACTACTTCCTAGCTTTCCCAACTTTTTTTTTCAAAATTTTTACATGTAATTTTGGCCCCATCTTAGCCCTTAAATCAAGATCAAACCTAACCTAAACCATTGGATTTGCTAACTCTTTCCACACCATATTTACTTATTCATTTATGACATCATCATGATGTCATCATTCCTTATTTTATTAGTCTAAGTTTGACCAAAAGTCAAATCGAATGGAATTTCATCGAAATCGCATAGGCGAGTTTCTGAGGCCGTCCATGTGATCGATTTGCCTTAAATCACTTCCGTTTGGCCAAAAATCATTTCCGTAGGTATTTCATGCTTTTGTGGACCTTGGTCATCATATAGGGTTTTTGATACCGAATTGGTATCATTTTACCCGTTTCGGTTTGGTAAAATTTTCCACAACCGAATCCTTAACCTTTAACATTGTTAGAACATTTTATTACGTTTTACACAATATTAAATCATAAATTTCACATTTGAAACATTAAAATTAGCATATACATACAACGTACATAGTTCTCGAGAATGATGAAATTTCTCGGTTGTCACACTATCTTTTCCTAGACTAGTCCCACCAAAAACATAAATAGTTTTAAACTTACTAATCGAAGGACCTTCCATCACAACTCTCTTCTTTCTAACCTTACAAATGGAGATGTGTGTGATGACAACGTGAAAATACATGTGTATTCACAAGGTGAAAAGGAGGATGCTGAGTTAAAATCTATCAAGGGATAGATTGGCTGTTGTAAAAAAAAATTTGAAAAATCAAAAGCAAAAGTCAAAAATAGACACTCGATGCAAAAAAAAAATGTCAAAGACACACACTTGATGCAAAAACAAAAGGTAAAAAATGATAATAGTGAAACATAAAAAGGAAATCTACAAAAAGAAGAAAGCAAGATTTTATACAGTAGTTGTAAATATGGCTCACATCTTCCTCTGATTTTACATTCAGTAACGGCTTAAATGACATTTATGAGTCGAGGATATGCTTCCCATCCAGTTTTCTTATAAACTGGTAAATAGGGTCTTTAACCATCAGATTCCCAAGACTATAGCACTCCCATTCATCTACGCCATATGTTGAGCTTTGATAGAGCGTCTTCCATCTTTGTAGCTTAGACAATGAGAAAAAGTATGTGAAAATAAAAAAAGAGAATACACACACAAAGAAAATAAAAGAAAAGTAAAGAAAAGATAGCATGGGTTGCCTCCCAAGAAGTGCTTGATTTATAGTCTGTTAGGAAATGCCCTAAGTATTAGAGACATTTTGATGTATTCATTTTGAACTGGATAATAAAATTATATATAGAGGTTATTCATTACATTGCTATCTGTCCTCGTCTTATTTACATGTTAAAGTAAATGTAAGCAAATATGGCTCACTGACTGCTTGTGTTAAAACTGTTAGAACGTTGCATACAATGGACTTTTGTATGCGAGAAGACAACGTTCTAAAGTTAGCGGTCTAAACTATGGTCTGTAGTCTATGGGGTTAGACCGAGCATCTAACTCATGTTAAGGCTATTATGTTGTCAAAAGCCTTGGAGGGGACAGTTTGTCTTGACTGTCTGGAGCTGGACTCCCAAGTAGAGACATAGATATGTTACTTGGTGGTGACACATTAGACCGGGACTAAAGCGTGATTGATCTACGTAGTCCGCTATGAGGGGATCAATCTGCTTTTGACGTTCATTGTGCAATAACCTTAATCCTGAGCAAATGAACTACTTCATGTATATGACTTGTGTACTTTGACGTTCCAATGGCTATAGCGTCTCAGAGGTAGTAAGCTTATAGACCGGTTCGTTGGGTGCATGACTTGTATACGATGAAGGGTTTGTTTGCAGATATCGGAATCATAGCTCTAAGGAGTTAAAGGTATCCTCTTAAAGGCATTGTACTGAATGTGAAAATGGACAAGGCCTTGGGTCGTCTGCTAGGCGGATGACTTCTTATTCACATATGGTGAATAATCATTTTCTTAATTCGGTAGTATAATGGAACTTTAAGATAGCCTGATCAGTAGGATTAAATGGACTTCGACCTAAGGCTGATCATGGATATCATATGAGGGTTTTGCATATATGACAAGGTCATTGGATAGTAGCTTGTCACAGGCTTACGTAATATGGTATATAATTGCGAGTTCAGTTTCAGGTTTATAGTGGTGTGACTCTCAAACTAGTGATCATATGATTGAGTTGTTCGGTAAAGAATGATGATCATATGGATTTGAGGGAGCCCGATTATATATGTCCAATTAGTCCCTCTACTAGCTCCACATAATTCCTTAACGTTTGGCAAATTGATTTGTGTATGCTATTGGCTAGTTTATTATGCATGGATGGTGATGATACAGGATTAGGATGGTAGACAAGATTCTCTCCGGTTGGATTCAGATTTTGTTTTGGATAATAGAGTACACAATTATTCGAACTCCAAATAAAGTTGCCATGATTTTATTTGAGATTGGATTGAAGTTGTAGAAAATTATCCATGAGAACAAGAATTTCAAAAACAACCGTTTTGTGGATTTTGAAATTTGAATTTTGAAATTTGAAATTTGAATTTGAAATTTGAATTTGAAATTCGAATTTGAAATTTGAATTTGAAATTTAAATTTGAAATTTGAAATTTGAAATTTGAAATTTGAATTTGAAATTCGAATTTGAAATTTGAAATTCAAATTTTGAATCACAGTCCAAGTGGGATTCGAATTTGTTGTGGAAAATCCACAAGGTTTGAAATTCGAATTTGAGTTGGATTTGGAGAGGATAATCTTGTTAGAATCCTACTTGAATTTTGAATCTAAATCCTAACAAAAGTGGATGAAATTTTTGAGGATAATCCTCAATGGAATTTCGGTTTTTGTGGATAAGGTTCAAGGGAAAAATTCAAGTTTCAATCCCAGTTGAATTTGGATTCTCTCCTCCCTGAAAAGTGGTCGAAATTTTGGAGATAATCTCCTAGGAAAATTCGGTTATTTTGGATAAGGTTGAGATAAGATTCAAGCTTGAAAATCCTAGTGGAATTTTGATTCTTCCTTATCCTAAAAGTGGCCGAATATTTGGAGAAGATTATCTCCTAGGAATTTCAGATTTTTTGGTTGAAAAAGGGAGATAAAATTCTGGTTAAAATCTTGTTTAGATTTGGATTGGATTTATCCTAAGAAAACTGAATTTTATTGTTGGATTTTCCCATGGAAAAATTCAGATTTTTTGGTTATGGATAAGGGAGAAAATCTTTTCTTATTCCAATTCGAATTCAGAGAATCACCTTATGCAGGTCTATAAATAGAGGTCCTGCCACTCCAGTTCTCTCAGACCATAGACTCTCAGGTGAGCAGGCTTATTGTTGAACAGCTCATCGTGACAATAAAGTTCTTTAGAGATCTGGGTGGTTGGAAGAAGACTAGCAGTGCTAGCATACCGATTGAGGTTCAGAGTGCCCACACACTCAGCCATTCGGGAATTGGAGAATAGTAGAGAAGGCTAGTTGGTTGAAGCCTCCGGTCATTCTCCTCCTGCAGATTGGCGTCCTTGAGGTATGACTTTTAATTGTTGTTGGTTTATTGTATATGGCATCATGAGATATTTAACGATCTAAAATTTTTATTGTTCCGCTGCGCCACTCTGATACGTTTCTACCGATTTATTTTCTTACAATTGGTATCAGAGCCATCTCATGACTATGCCATGTACATAAATTAGATAATTACTTAGTCTTTTTATTTATGTATGGATTTGATATTTAGTGAGTGGCATTCTAGGATTCCTTTATGTTGTTATCATGGATTATGTATAAAGTATGTGGTTATTTTAATTTTTTGAATTATTATGAGCATGCTTGTTTATACCGGTTATTGTTCCTTAGAATTTAGAAAAATTATATCTAGGAATTTTTTATGTAACCATGGGAGCAGTTCATAACACTGTAATTTTCCCATGGATTTTAATTTTTGTCTCTTAGAATTTTTATGGTTAGAATTTTTGTACATCGGAAACGGTTTAGGAAATTTTATGTAATTATTCTTGGAGGAGATTGAAGATTGAAGACCGTAATTTATTTTTTCCCAAAAGTTAAATTTGATTTAAAGGTTGAAATTTTGATTGTGTGGAAAATTTCAATTTAATTGGGATTCAAATTAATTTTTGGAGATCCTAATAGGTAAATTGGAATATGGCACGAAAATCGAGACACGACCCCTCGGGATAGGCCGACGGGCCTTGGTGGGGCTGCAGCCCCTACCCTCGGGCAGGATGGGGCTGTGACAGCCCCTGTGCAGGCCAACACCACCCACGGCCGCAGGCTTGGCCTGCAGCCAAGGGTGGCCGCGGCCTGCCCAAGGATGGCCGCAGCCTGGGCGTGCAGCCTGGCGCTGCAGGCTTGGCCTGCAGCCCGGCAAGGTTGCACATAGGGGGCAGCCGTAGGCCACCAGCCCCTTTGGGGCTGGTGGCTGCCCACGGCGGCTGCCGCCTTCGAGGGCGGCAGTGCGATGGTCCAAAATTCGAAAATTTTGATTTTTTAAATTTGAGATTTAATTTTAAATCATGTTTTAAAAATATGTAATTGAAAATTTGAAATTTTTGAAATTACATATTATTACACATGATGTTTAAAATTGTTTAAAATTTAAATTTGAAATTTAAATTTGAAATTCGAATTTGAATTTAAAAATTTAAATTTTTGGAGATTTAAATTTTAAATAATTCTAGGGATGAGAAATAAATGGAGAGGCTACATAAAGATGGATACAAGAAGACGAAACAGAATTCAAGACCCAAAGAATGCTTTGGATGGAATTTTGTAATCTTTATTTTCTTTGTTCTAGGATGGAACCATAGCTTGGTTATTCTATCAATTATTTTTTCTGTGATATGTCATGGACGTATAAATATGTATTGATGGATGTTTTGTATGCATATTTGATAACATGTCATATAGGATAGGTGAGTGCCGCTCATACTATATTGATCATACATAATTTGTCAAAACTTGCATGTTTTTCAAAATATTGAGTGGGAGAGGGTTTCAAACAAAACCCACGGCCTCTATTATTGATCCATATGTGAAAGCATGGTAATGCCTCGCGTCAATTCTGCCCTGACCACACCCCTCGGTAAGTGTTTACCGCCGCCGGTATACTAGATTGGATCTCCTATGTGGAAAACGTGTTCGGGTACGATCCTATTCATGACCACCCCTCGGTGGCTTGGTAGGACGTGGATCGGGCTACGTAAACAATGGTTATACACTCAAGACTCGTTTAGTTATTAACCTTCCCTAGAAGCTCTGTTAACTAAACTGGTGGCCAAATAAGCGGTTATTAATATATGTCTTAACCTTGGAGGATTTACGGCAACATATATTAATTGGACGGGGTCTATGTTCCGGATATTTGTTTTCATGACCACCCCTCGGTGGCTTGGGGCAATAGGTGCTGAGAATTACCGTTGCAACGCTACATGTTTTTCAAGTTTCATATAGGAACATACTTGTATGTTTTATTTGCTAAATTATCTGTATATTTGCTTGGGCTTTGTAATGATGTCTAGTATAATTTTATTTCAGTTCAAAATGTCACCGACACCCCTCATTTCAATACTTACTGAAAATAAGCTGAATGGCGATAATTATAAAGACTGGAAAAGAAATCTATTAATAGTTCTTAGCTGCGAGAGACACAAGTTCATACTGGACGAACCATGCCCACCTGGGCCCAAACCTGACACACCACTTGAGGAGGTCCCGGTTGCCTATAATCGTTGGAGAGAATCCAATGAGATAGCTCGATGCTACATCCTTGCTAGCATGACGAGTGCTTTACAAAAGCAGCATGAGACTTATCAAGTTGCTGGGGAGATCATGAAAAATCTGGAGGACATGTTCGAAGGCCAAGAAAAATTGGCTTGACAGTCCGCTATCACCAGCATTATGAACTCTAAGCAAAAGGCGGGAACTCCGGTGAAGGACCATAGGATCACTCTAATGGGATTCTTCGCTGAGGCTGCCGAGAATGGTACTGAGTTGGACTACAACACCCAGATCGAGATGGTGTTCAAGACTCTGTCTAAAGATTTTATGGGGTTTAAGGCCGCATACAATTTGGCGACAAAGGAGTTAGGACTAACCGAGCTCATGAAGCAACTACAGGCTTATGAGCGGATGATCAGGGATGAGGATGTGGTCCGACCGAAAGGTGAGGCAAATTTGGCGGAATCTTCCAATCCCTCACAGAAGAGGAAGAGGCCAAATAAGAAGCAAGTGGCTTCTAGTTCTTCTAATCCTCCTATCTCGGACGGGAAGAAGAAGAAGAAGAACAAGAAGCCGAAGGACCCTAAAAAGTCCAAATGCTTCCATTGTGGGAAGGTAGGTCACTTCAAGAAGGCTTGCCGGGAATTCCTAGCCGCCAAGGGCAAGGAAGGTAAGGAACTTCGTTACTTGGAAGCGTGTTTGGTGGAAGAATCGAAAGCCACTTGGGTCATTGATTCGGGCGCCACTAATCATGTTTGTGTTTCTATGCAGGGGTTCGTGAAAACGAGAAGTCTACATGATAGGAGCCTCTCGTTGCGGACTGGAGATGGTAGCTTTATGGTGGCTGAGGCAGTGGGAGATGTTTACCTTTATTTTGATCAATTTAGGTTTATTTTATTAAAAGACTGTTTTTATGTTACTAATTTTAGGAGGAACCTTATATCGGTAGCTTGTTTAATAAAGGATTCTTATTCAGTTTCTTTTAGTAAAAGAGTTGATATTCGTAGAAATAAGTCTTTTATTTGTTCTGGATGGATGGATGAAAACATATTTGATCAAACCAAAGATGTACTCACTGCTTGACACTGAATTAATTGATAACTCTAAAAGGTTGAAAGTTTCTCACTCTAACAAGGCGTATCTTTGGCATTTAAGACTTAGTCATATTAATCAGGATAGGATTCAAAGATTGGTGAAAGACGGTCCTTTGGAATCTCTGGACGAGGTACGACTTCCCCAATGTAAGTCTTGTCTAGAGGGTAAAATGACTAAGAGGTCTTTTGGAGCTAAGGGTACAAGGGCTCAGGAGCTCTTAGAAATTGTGCACACTGACGTATGTGGCCCCATGAACGTCACAGCACGAGGAGGGTTCGAGTATTATGTCTTTTTTATAGATGATTACTCGAGGTATGGATATGTGTATCTGATGTACCGCAAGAGCGAAACCTTTGACAAGTTCAAAGAGTATCGTGCAGAAGTGGAAAAGCAATTGGATAAATCCATAAAGACACTTCGATCTGATCGAGGTGGCGAATACCTCTCCAATGAATTTCTACGACATCTTGTAGAGAATGGGATTTTATCCCAATTGACTGCACCTGGTACTCCACAATAGAATGGTGTAGCCGAAAGGAGAAACAGGACCTTATTGGATATGGTATGGACCATGATGAGTTATTCAACGCTGCCATTATCATTTTGGGGATATGCTTTACAAACGGCGTGCTATATTCTGAACCAGGTTCCGAGCAAATCAATTCCCATAACTCCGTATGAATTGTGGCGTGGCAGGAAGCCCTCCCTTGGACATATGAGAATATGGGGCTGCTCGGCACATGTACTGGATGGGGATGCGAAAAAGTTAGAACCAAGATCAGAATTATGCATGTTTGTAGGATATCCAAAAGGAACTAAAGGAGGTCTGTTCTATAACCCGAAGGAACAAAAAGTCATTGTCTCAACCCATACGACATTCTTAGAGGAAAGTCACATGAATGACTTTAAGCCTCGAAGCAAAGTGGTGCTAGAGGAGTTATCGGGTGAAAGAACTACTCCACAGATTTCGGTCTTGGACGCAAGTCCGAGTTCCAATGAAAGACCTGCAGACGATCAACAATTTAGGGTGCCTCGTTGTAGTGGGAGGGTTTCTAAGAAACCTAATTTCTTCATGTATGATGCTGAGGTATACCAGGCCGAGGCTCATGAGCATGAGGGTGATCCGGTCACTTATGATGAAGTTGTAAATGATGTTGATTCTAAATCTTGGAAATAGTCTATGAACAATGAGATGGATTCTATGAAATCCAACTCTGTTTGGGAACTTGTAGATTTGTCGGATGGGATAAAACCCATTGGATGCAAATGGGTTTACAAAAGAAAGAAGGATGCAGAAGGGAGAGTGGAAATTTTCAAAGCTAGACTGGTTGCAAAGGGGTACACACAAAAGGTTGGAATCGATTACGATGAAACCTTTTCGCCTGTTGCTATGCTAAAGTCTATCCATATTCTTCTGTCCATTGCTGCGGCTCTCGATTACGAGATCTGGCAAATGGATGTCAAGACGGCATTCTTGAATGGCCATCTTGAAGAGTGTATCTATATGACACAGCCCAAAGGGTTCATAGTGAAAGGCCAAGAAAGGAAAGTCTGCAAGTTGCTTAGATCCATTTATGGATTAAAGCAAGCATCCCGCTCATGGAACCAGAGGTTTGATCAAGCGATTAAGACATTTGGTTTTGAGTAGAACGTTGATGAACCTTATGTTTATAAACGTATTAAGGATGGAAAAGTGGTTTTTCTGATACTCTATGACGATGATATACTACTTATTGGGAATGATGTAGGGAACTTATCATCGGTCAAGCTTTGGTTACACCAACAGTTTGACATGAAGGACTTGGGAGAAGCTAATTATGTTCTAGGCATTCGTCTTTTCAGAGATCGAAAGAACAAAATGATAGCGTTATCCCAAGCTTCATACATAGATAAAATAATTGACAAATATGCAATGTAAGAGGAAAAGAAAGGCTCACAACCTTCTATTACCGGTCTAACTCTTTCATTGGATGACTATCCCAAGACATCGGAAGAAAGAGAGCGTATGAGTAAGGTCCCTAATGCATCCGCTGTGGGTAGCCTTATGTACGCTTTGCTTTGCACTCGCCCAGACATATGTTTTGCAGTAGGTATGGTGAGTCGATATCAAGCAAATCCTGAAACCAAGCACTAGCAAGCTATAAAGCATATACTCAAGTATCTTAAGAGAACGAGGGATTATATGCTGGTGTATTCTGGAGGGGACCTAACACCCGTAGGATACACGGACTCAGACTTCCAGACTTGTAAGGATTCGAGGAAATCGACATCTGGATCAGTGTTTTTACTTGGAGGAGGCGCCGTTGTGTGGAGGAGCGTGAAGCAGGGCTGCACAGCTGACTCTACTATGGAGGCTGAGTATGTGGCTGCGGCTGAGGCATCTAAAGAAGCGGTTTGGCTCCGTAAGTTCTTTAGAGACCTTGAGGTCATTCCGGGTGTTGACAAGCCTATCACACTTTACTGTGATAATACAGGGGCTATTGCCAACACAAGGGAATCTCGGCACCATAAGAGAATCTCGACACCACAAGAGGACCAAGCACATCGATCGGAGATATCATATTATTAGAGGGCATGTGGAGACAGGACAAGTGGATGTATGTAAGATCGCGTCCAAGGACAACATCGCTGATCCCTTTACTAAGACTTTGGTGGCTAGAAGCTTTGAAAGGCATGTAGAGGCGATGAGGATGCATAACATGGCACATCTTCTGGCTTAGGGCAAGTGGGAGATTGTTAGGAAATGCCCTAAGTATTAGAGACATTTTGATGTATTCATTTTGAACTGGATAATAAAATTATATATAGAGGTTATTCATTACATTGCTATCTGTCCTCGTCTTATTTACATGTTAAAGTAAATGTAAGCAAATATGACTCACTGACTGCTTGTGTTAAAACCGTTAGAACGTTGCATGCAATGGACTTTTGTATGCGAGAAGACAATGTTCTAAAGTTAGCGGTCTAAACTATGGTCTGTAGTCTATGGGGTTAGACCGAGCATCTAATTCATGTTAAGACTATTATGTTGTCTAAAGCCTTGGAGGGGACGGTTTGTCTTGACTGTCTGGAGCTGGACTCCCAAGTAGAGACATAGATATGTTACTTGGTGGTGACATATTAGACCGGGACTAAAGCATGATTGATCTACGTAGTCCGCTATGAGTGGATCAATCTGCTTTTGACGTTCATTGTGCAATAACCTTAATCCTGAGTAAATGAACTACTTCATGTTTATGACTTGTATACTTCGACGTTCCAATGGCTAAAGCATCTCAGAGGTAGTAAGCTTATAGACCGGTTCGTTGGGTGCATGACTTGTATACAATGAAGGGTTTGTTTGCAGATATTGGAATCATAACTCTAAGGAGTTAAAGGTATCCTCTTAAAGGCATTATACTGAATGTGAAAATGGACAAGGCCTTGGGTCGTCTGCTGGGCGGATGACTTCTTATTCACATATGGTGAATAATCATTTTCTTAATTCGGTAGTATAATGGAACTTTAAGATAGCCTGATCAGTCGTATTAAACGGACTTTGACCTAAGGCTGATCATGGATATCATATGAGGGTTTTGCATATATGACAAGGTCATTGGATAGTAGCTTGTCACAGGCTTACGTAATACGGTATATAATTGCGAGTTCAGTTTCAGGTTTATAGTGGTGTGACTCTCAAACTAGTGATCATATGATTGAGTTGTTCGGTAAAGAATGATGATCATATGGATTTGCGGGAGCCCGATTATATATGTCCAATCAGTCCCTCTACTAGCTCCACATAATTCCTTAACGTTTGGCAAATTGATTTGTGTATGCTATTGGCTAGTTTATTATGCATGGATGGTGATGATACAGGATTAGGATGGTAGACAAGATTCTCTCCGGTTGGATTCAGATTTTGTTTTGGATAATAGAGTACACAATTATTCGAACTCCAAATAAAGTTGCCATGATTTTATTTGAGATTGGATTGGAGTTGTAGAAAATTATCCATGAGAATAAGAATTTGAAACACAACCGTTTTGTGGATTTTGAAATTTGAAATTTGAAATTTGAAATTTGAAATTTGAAATTTGAATTTGAAATTTGAATTTGAAATTTAAATTTGAAATTTGAAATTTGAAATTTGAATTTGAAATTCGAATTTGAAATTTGAAATTCAAATTTGAATCACAGTCCAAGTGGGATTCGAATTTGTTGTGGAAAATCCACAAGGTTTGAAATTCGAATTTGAGTTGGATTTGGAGAGGATAATCTTGTTAGAATCCTACTTGAATTTTGAATCTAAATCCTAACAAAAATGGACGAAATTTTTGAGGATAATCCTCAATAGAATTTCGGTTTTTGTGGATAAGGTTCAAGGGAAAAATTCAAGTTTCAATCCCAGTTGAATTTGGATTCTCTCCTCCCTGAAAAGTGGTCGAAATTTTGGAAATAATCTCCTAGGAAAATTCGGTTATTTTGGATAAGGTTGAGATAAGATTTAAGCTTGAAAATCCTAGTGGAATTTTGATTCTTCCTTATCCTAAAAGTGGCCGAATATTTGGAGAAGAGTTTCTCCTAGGAATTTTGGATTTTTTGGTTGAAAAAGGGAGATAAAATTCTAGTTAAAATCTTGTTTAGATTTGGATTGGATTTATCCTAAGAAAACCGAATTTTATTGTTGGATTTTCCCATGGAAAAATTCAGATTTTTTGGTTATGGATAAGGGAGAAAATCTTTTCCTAGTCCAATTCGAATTCAGAGAATCACCTCATGCAGGTCTATAAATAGAGGTCCTGCCACTCCAGTTCTCTCAGACCACAGACTCTCAGGTGAGCAGGCTTATTGTTGCACAGCTCATCGTGACAATAAAGTTCTTCAGAGATCTGGGTGGTCGAAAGAAGACTAGCAGTGCTAGCATACCGATCGAGGTTCAGAGTGCCCACACACTCAGCCATTCGGGAATTGGAGAATAGTAGAGAAGGCTAGTTGGTTGAAGCCTCTGGTCATTCTCCTCCTGCAGATTGGCGTCCTTGAGGTATGAGTTTTAATTGTTGTTGGTTTATTGTATATGGCATCATGAGATATTTAAGGATCTAAAATTTTTATTGTTCCGCTACTCCACTCTGATACGTTTTTACCGATTTATTTTCTTACAGAGTCATCTGCTTGACTTTAAAGATGAGTTTCATCAAAAAGTGGCTTTCACTCATAAAAGGTGTCATTTGACACCACATACAAGTCTTCGTTAATGATGCCCTCAAGCTTGGCTGGGTATGGAGTGATTCGGCATATGTGCCCAACAAAATTTGGTTTTTAATATTTTGCTTGGTTGACCATAATAATTGATGCTATTGATGGCTTTAGAAGAGTTAGTCACATAGGATCCTAAATAGTTGATGCTGGCATAGCTTGGGCTTCTAAGACTTTTCCCTGTGAATTTTCTTCAATGATCAAGTCTTTGATCCCTTCCTCACCTAGAGAGTCATCGTCATGAAATTGCTCTGAGTGCTCCTCTTTTGATGCAGGATCTTCTTCTAGGATAGGCTCCTCAAGGTGGCAATGATGCATGATTTCTGTTGGCGCATCTATTGTGGAACTGGATGCTCCTAATGCTTTGAAATCCTCCACCACTGTCTTTGTATGCCCTACAGTATTGAATGGTTCCTCGATAATTTCATCCTCCTTATTCATAAATTGATTTATCCTCTCTATGCGTTGAGTAACTTGGATTAGCAATTTAGAAGACACCTCTGTCTCTTGAATTTGGGTGTGAATCCATGGCTTATTAATATTAAAATTATTCTCCCAAATTTGATTGTTCATTGAATAATTCTAATGATCAAATTCTGCCATATCTTTCAACATGTAATAGGCTTCATCTAAGGATTATTGATATAAAAAAGTGGTACCATATCCCCTCTCAACCCATTGCCTAATTGTGTAATACAGTCCACTAAAGAAGATTTCTAATTGATATTCTTTAGAAAATCCATGATATGGAAATTTAAATAGCAAATCCTTAAATCTCCACCAGGCACTATAAAATGTTTTTGAATCTTGTTGGGCAAAATTTGTGAGGATTAGTTAATAAGACATTTTTACAAAAGCCTTATCTAAAATCCTTTTTTCTTTTTTATTTGTACGAAACACCTAAAAGGAAAACAATAGAAAAATAAAGCTCAAATTAAAATTAAAATCAATTAGTATCGATATTAATAAGTAACTATCTTAGGTAACGATGCCAAAAACTTGTTGTTAATTTTTGCAAGTGCACAAATCGAACAAGCAATAAAGTGATGAGTAAAGTACTCTTTTCATGAGAATAGTGTTATTAATTACCGAAATTAGTTAATTTTAATTTTATTTGAGTGAACGAAAAATTATTATAATTGAAAAATTAATTAAATAAAATAAAATTATAAAAATAAATAAACATAAATTGAAAACACACAAGCAAACACACAAATGCTAGGAATTATAATTTTACTATAATTAATCAGATTTAATTTTATATAAGTATTTATTATGATTTTGTGTTCATATTTGTTAATGGTTACTATCTTTTTTGCTTTATGTACTCTTTATCAAGTTATACAAAAATTCTACATTTTTATAATTAAATCTACATAAAGGATTAGTAAATTAAAATTCACAATGAATGGTATCGTATATGTGAATAGTGTAGGAAAAAAATCGATAAAAACGCATCAGAGCGATGCAGCTGAACAATAAAATTTTTTTAAGATCGTTAAATATCTCATGATGCCATATATAATAAACTAATAATAATTTAAACTCATACCTCAAAGGACGCTAATCTGCAGGAGAAGAATGATTGGGGGGCTTCAACCAACTAGCTTTCTCTACTATTCTCCAATTCCCGAATGGCTGAGTGTGTGGGCACTCTGAACCTCGATCGGTATGCTAGCACTGTTAGTCTTTTTCCGACCACTCAGATCTCTAAAGAACTTATTGTCACGGTGAGTTGTGCAATAATAAGCCTGCTCACCTAAGAATCTATGGTCTGAGAGAACTGGAGTGACAGGACCTCTATTTATAAACTTGCATGAGGTGATCCCTTGAATTTGAATTAGACTAGGAGAAGATTTTCTCCGTTATCCACTAACAAAAATCTGAATTTTTAAGGCCAAAATTTAGGGATAATTTTTGACCACTTTAGGGATTCTTAGAATCCAAATTTAAACAGGATTTTAACTTGAATTTTATCTCCTTACTTATCCAATAAAACCGAATTTCCCTAAGGCCATAAATCTGTTCAGATTCGACCACTTTAGTGCGAGGAGAATCAAAATTCAAATAGGATTTTCTAGCTTGAATTTTATCTCGCCCTTATCCATTAAAAACCAAAAATCCCCTTGGATTTATCCTCAAAATTTTCAGCTACTTTAGGGAGGGAGAGAATCCAAATTCAACTGGGATTGAAACTTGAATTTTTTCCTGCAACCTTATCCATAAAATCCGAAATTCCCTTGGGAGATTCTTCCCTAACAAATTCTGTTTTCCTTAGTAGATTTGGGATTCAAAATTCAAGTAGGATTCAAACAAGATTTTCCTCTCCATTATCCAAATCAAAATCGAATTCTAACCCAGTGGAATTATCCACAAAAAATTTGAATCCTTTATGGATTGTGATTCAAAATTTGAATTCAAATTTCAAAGTTCAAATTTCAAAAATTCAAACTTCAAATTCAAAATTCAAATTGAAATTTCAAATTCAAAATTCAAAATTCAAAATTCAAATTTAAATTTCAAATTCAAATGTCAAATTCAAATTTCAAATTTAAATTACGAATTCAAATTTTAAATTCAAAATTTAAATTTCAAATTTCAAATGTCAAATTTCAAAATCTACAAAAAATTTGTATTTCAAATTTTGTCCTCATGGATAATTTTCTACAACTCCAATTTAATCTCAAATAAAATCATGGCAACTTTATTTGAAGTTTGAATAATTGTGTACTCTATTATTCAAAACAAAATCTGAATTCAACCGAAGAGAATCTTGTCCACTATCCTTATCCAATGTTAACACCATCCATGCAAAGTCAACTAGCCATTAAGCATACACAGATCAATTTGCCAATTATTAAGGAATTATGTGGAGCTAGTAGAGGGACCAATTCAACATTATAATCAGGCTCCTGTGATTCCATATGATCATCATTCTGTACCGAACAACTTAATCATATGATCACTAATTTCAGAGTCACACCACTATAAACTTGAAACTGAACTCCTAATTATATACTGTATTACGAAAGCCTATGATGAGCTATTATCCAATGACCTTATCATATATGCAAAACCCTTATATGATATCCATGATCAGCCTTAGGTCAAAGTCCGTTCAATCCTATTGATCAAGCTATCTTAAAGTTCCATTATATTGCTGAATAAGAAAATGATTATTCACCATATGTGAATAAGAAGTCATCCGCCCAGCAAATGACCTAAGGCCTTGTCTATTTTCACATCCAGTATAATGCCTTTAAGAGAATACCTTAAATTCCTTAGAGTTATGATTTCGATATCTATAAACAAACCCTTCATCGTATACAAGTCATGCACCCAACAAACTGGTCTATAAGCTTACTACCTCTGAGACGCTTTAGCCATTGGAACATCAAAGTACACAAGTCATATACATGATGTAGTTCATTTACTCACGATTAAGGTTATTGCATAATGAATATCGAAAGTAGATTGATCCACTCATAGCGGACTACGTAGATCAATCATGCTTTAGTCTTAGTCTAATATGTCACCACCAAACAACATATCTATGTCCCTACTTGGGAGTCTATGCTCCAGACAGTCAAGACAAACCATCTCCATCATGGCATTAGACAACATAATAGTCTTAACGTGAGTCAGATGCTCGGTCTAACCCCATAGACTACAGACCTTAGTTTAGACTGCTTACTTTAAAACATTGTGTTCTCGCATGCAAAAGTCCATTGCGTACAATGTTCTAACAGTTTTAACACAAGCACTCAGTGAGTCATATTTGCTTACATTTACTTTAACATATAAATAGAATAAGAACAAATAGCAATGTAATGAATAACCTCTATATATAATTTTATTATCCAGTTCAAAATAAAATACATCAAATGCTTAGGGCATTTCCTAACAAATAGTACTATATACGTGAATAGTACTATACATGTGAACAGTAAAATATGAATCTAAATTCAATTATAAAAAGTGTTCTTCGAGAAATCTATGATAGTTAATAATATGATCACACAAAAATAGGTAGATATATCTCTATTCTATCCTAAATTTTATGGTCTTTATTCTAGAGTTATGTCACAAAAATCTCCTCTTAGTCTTATTTTGTTCCTCAAATCATTCAAAAATTAGCTAGAAATTTGAAAACATTAAGTTTGGGAATAAATACATCAACAAATACAACAATCATAACAATATACTTAATTTAATTAAAACATTATAATCAGATTACGTCATAGTTCCGAGCAAAAATTTATTTAATTCATAAAGAAAAATAAAATAATACAATAATACAAATTAAACATACTGACAAAAAGGAAGGAGTGTAGAAAATTTGATGATATTTGTAGTGGTAGAACCTCTAGAAACTCCTGTGGCGCTCGGTCATTCAGTGCCATTGCCGTTGAGCTCCGTAGCCAACCGCGACAAACCGTTGTCTCCATAGGCCACCGTTATCGTATTTTTACTTTTAAACCTCTTGTTATTTTGGAGCACATTTTTTTTTTGAAACAGTGTGATAAATAAAACTTTACTATGCTTGTCTTTTTGGACAAACATAATTTACATAAATATATAATTGAATTCTTTATACAAAATACTTTTTTTTTTCTTTAATCTTCTCTCAAAATGCTCAGCGGAAGACTAGTAGCAGGACCATATCCACAGTGGATTCCCTATCCCTTTGGCACATGCAGATCTCGCCATCATCCACATCAATCTATTGGACAGGTTTCTTACCTGCAACATAAACATACTAGTGAGCTACAGTCTTAGTAAGTTCAAATATAAATACTAGAAATCATATAGATTCTAAATCATGAATATTAACTTTTACCATGAATAGTACTATTCATTATAAATAGTATCTTTGACTTTGACCAGGTACTATTCACATCGACTTTGACTGGGAACACTATAGTAAAATTAGTGCATGTTATGCTCTGTTATGCTCTCTTATGGCTTTCCCTTTTAGTCTTAGGCCTTTATCTTTTATTATATTCTGGTTTTGGGCCTCATATTGGCCGTAACGATTTGCATGCATGACTAAGAGGGACTCTGGGAAGCTACCCACTAGCCAATCCTTCACAATCTATCATATGCCCAAAGCTATATCCCTGTAGAAAAATAAATCCCAACCATACTGGAGGCTGGTATGCCAAAAGTGGTTTAATTACCATCTTGCTTGTAGTTCCAATTGAGTGGCATTTTCATTGCCCCAGGGTTAGGAATACTTTAGTGCCCATAGCATATTCATATTCTTTCATTTATGGTGTGTATTAAATTATTTACACTCTAGTGCCTGCAGCACAGACTTCCATAGTGTACATATAGTACACAACTTAGACTTATTAAATCGGTTATGTGTGTTAGATCAATCACACTCTAGTGCCTGTAGCATAATCTCACATAATATACATATAATACATAAACATATCAAGTAGATTCATGTTACAGACAAAAAGATGTTTAAACTTACCACAATTGTGCTAATGTCCACTTCCTGGAGTTTGTCGATGTTCCCTTGTCGCTCTTTGGTTTGACTCCTATAACAAAAATAATCCACGATTATTTTCCATATTCATTTTATGTTCAAAACATAGCAAAACTATAAAAATCCAAAGTTTGGATCTCTAATGATGGACTTTAAGGTCTAACATCTTGGTTTTAACTTTTCCGCCAACTTTCAACAAGATGACCATTTTGTTCCCAACTTTTAACAAAATGACCGTTTTGCTCTTAATTCACTTTTTCACTATCAATCTACTTTTCGTGGTCCTTGAACTCAAATTTAGCTGTTAGAATTTTATTTTAGCTATTCCAAGGCACTCATGATCCTTTTTAGCCATTTTGAAAAATTTTGGTCAAAATGACCATTTTGCCCTTGACGGGTCAATGGACCGTAAAAATTTTTTTTCAGTGTTTTGACCAAACTTTTTAAGCTCAAAAATCATAGAATAATTTTCTTAGGCCTTGATATATTTTTACAGCATTATTCGCTGTAAAATCGATGACTATTCCTCACCCGACCCTCAAGTGGTACCATTCCAGCACCTAGGTTCGTTTCTCGTTTTTCTCACATTTTGAAGTCTCAAATGAGCATTTTACTACTCTTAAAATGTCTATTGTCCTTTCTCGAGCCTAGGTCACCGAGGGGGCCCGGGTTTTCAATCTTGTCCATGTTTTCACCCTTAAGTTCCTAAAATACCATTAATGTCGTTTTTTTTTTCCTCTTTTCAACGTTTCAAGATTTCAGAGAGACGTTTTACAATTCCTTAAAACGTCTACTCTTCCTTTCTCAAGTCTAACTCATCAAGGGGTCTCATTTTTCCTTCCCGAATACATTTTTATCCCTCATTTCCCAAAATACCCTTAGTGCCGTTCTTAAAATTTCAGCAGTATTTTAGCTTAAATTTTAAGTTTTCAGGCGTTTAAGTACGCTTCAGAACCTTAATACCTACCACGTACTATACGAAAGGCTTATTTTACACAAAAGTACCAAACTTTTACATAAAATTTTTCCTAATCAATCCTCACATACCATCTTTTTGAATCAATAACTACCTTAAATCATACTAAAATTTTTCATTCAAACCCGTCCTCATAGACCACGATTTTTTTTAAAATCATGCCTCAAATTTTTTTCAAGCTCTATTTCATTCTCTAATTTCATCTCATGCCAACATCAATTTTTAAACCAACATACCATCAAAATCAACCCAAAATTTTCTTCATTTAACCACCCATGAAGATACAGTTTTCTTGAAACCAAAACATGAACCAAAGTTTTTGTAATGACCACTATATTCATGGAACCTACTTACCATATAACAAGACATCAAGGAATGGAATTGGGATAATTTGATGGGTTTTAGTGCAAATTTGAATAACACAGTTAGGTACACGGCCGTGTGAGTGACCATGGCCATGTAATATAACACGATCAGGTACACAGCCATGTAAGTAGCCGTGTACCGCTCAGGTAGATGAACGTGTTTCCAAGACATGGTCGTGTGGAGCAGTCTCAACTACTACATGCCTGTGTCCGAAATGTACACGCCTGTGTTGCCTTGTACACGCCCATGTAAGAGCCCGTGTAGAAGGTCATGTATTAAGCATAGAGTTGCTATGAAGACTCTCATGATTCAGGAAACCTAATTACTATGTAATGAGTAATTAAGTTGAAAAAATACATCATATTTTCCAGTTGAATAGATTAAACAGGTACAGTAATATTTGATTACTATTCATGTAATGAAAGGGGCAACTGACAGTGAAATCGGTTCACCCTATTATGTGTGTGAGTGTATAAGATGCACAGTATTAGGAAACTATTTCAGACGACCATTTCATGACAAAAAATTGGTAAGTTAGTTATCAGTACGCTTAGACCAGTTGTCTGAGCACAATAGTGATAATAGCCCTAATACATGCACAGTATCGAGAAAAATAGTCCAGATGACCTCTTCTCACCCAGAAACTGACAAAATCAGAGTCAGAAAACTTAGACTAGTCAGTTAAACAGAAAACAGTGAATAGTAGATATGCAGTGTCAGGTTAATGGCCAAGATGGCCTTAATTTGACATAAAACTGATATATTAATAGTTAATAGGCTCCATTTAGTCAATTGAGCATAAAATGTGAATTTTTGTTTGAGAGATATGCAGTATCAAGAAGAGGGTCAAGAAAACCTTTTCCCGTCCCGAAATTGATATATTTAGACTTAGAATGCTCAAATTAGTCAATTGAGCACAAGATACTTTTTTTGAGACAGGGTCGCACAGATCCCAAAAACGGGTCCATACGACCTCAAATGGATGCAAAACTAATAAAATTGAAATCAACACGTCCAAATTAGTCAGGAAAGACTGTGTTTGAAATTTCACATGAAAACACCCTGTTATGCGAGCGCAAGGACAATACAGTGTATACATAACCACAGTATAGGAAATGTAAGGACCACCCCGTCCCTGTAACTCAGCAAATTATTCAATGAGAAGCTGAGGAATAATTTGATACGTTTTTAGTCCAAATACATCAAACACGGTCAGGTACACAGTCGTGTAAGAAACCGTGTACTGATCAGATTGTTTTATGAGAGAGGCCGTGTGAGTTAACATGGCCATGTAGTTTTATATGGTCAGGTACATGGCTGTGTAAGTGGCCGTGTACCACTAGGGTAAAGTGAGCATGGTCCAAGACACGGTCGTGTTGAGAAAGCCCAACTAGTACACGCCTGTGCTCAAGCCATACACGCCCGTGTTAGAACCCTTGTAGAAGGCCGTGTACTGAGCGGAGAGCCAATTTGAAGACTCTCGTAATGCGTGAAACCTAATTACTATGAAATGAGTAATTAAGTTGATAAATGTAGCATAAATTCCAGTTAAAAAGACTAAACAGGTGCAGTACTGTTTATTACTATTCATACAGTGAAAAGGGGTAACCGACAGAGAACCCGGTCTACCCTGTTATGTGTATAAGAGTATGAGATACGCAGTGTCATGAAACTGGTCCGGATGACCATTTCCTGACACAAGACTGGTGAGCAGATCACTGAAATACTCAGACCAAACGTCTGAGCACAACAACGAGAATCTCCTTAGTAGGGTACAGTATCGAGAAAATGGTCCGGATGACCTCTTCTCACCCAGAGACTGACAAAATCAGAATCAGAACACTCGGACTAGTCAATTAGAACAGAGAACAGTGAACCATGAATAGTGAATAATGAATAGTGAATAGTACAGACACAGTGTCAAGTTACTGGCCAAGACGGCCTTAATTTGACTTAAAACTGATATATCTAGACTCAGGACGCCTAAATTAGTCAAACGGACACCTGACACATTTTTCGAGGTGGGACGCCACAGATCCTAAAAACTGGTCCAGACGACCTCAGACAGACATATGACTGATAAAATTGAAATCAGAACGTCTGAATTAGTTAAGAGAGACTATGTCTGAAATTTCGCCTAGGAACGCCTCGGTTTGCGTGTGAAAGGACAACACATGTAGACACTACCGCAGTATAGGAAATAAATAGTGATTTGGCATAGAATGGGCTCTTAGACAGTATAAAACAATTAGAAATCATCAGTATAAAAATCAGATTCGGAAAATCCAATTTTTGGATGAAAATTAGAACACTGCCGAGAAAGGGCTGAAAAACGCAGTAGAAAACTAGACTGCACAGAACCGATTCGGTTGGACTTTTACCCCAACCAAACCATGCCCCCTTTGGTTAGGAAAACAACTGCAAAACCAGCTACAAAACCAGCTGAAAGTGATCCCTTAAATCAAGGGATGTGTTGGAGTTTTAGATTAAAAAAATGGGGTTTTAAGGACAAGAGGACCATGACCATTTAATGCAAACTTGCTCCCTTTCACCCTCCATCATGGCTCCGAAATTTCAAGGGCTGCAGCACAGATTTTTGTCCCCCAATTGAGCTAAATTATGGCTTAATTAAGAGGGCTTAGAGTTAAGCAAAGTTGCTTAGAGTTGCCTATAAAAAGGTGCAACCACCCTTAGGTTTCACTTTTCCCATTTGCTCACAAAAACTCTCAAGAAAAATACAGCTTTCTCTCCCCTTTCTCTTCAGAAAATCCGACCCCGCTTCAGCCCCTAAACCACCCATATTTTCACATAACTTTCACACAAAAGCTTGGCCACACAAGTTATTAGAGGTGCACTCTTCTAAGGTAGTTTCGGTAAGACCCTAGAACCAAAATTTTTTCTATGGTGTAATTTTTCATCTTGGCTGGATATTAAGAGAAACGTTTTGTTTTCCTTGTGTTCTCATTCTACCACAAATGATCCCTCAACCCTCTTTTTTTTTTATGGAGCCTTGACAGCCACCCTTGGCCTGGTTGTGCTTGGATCAAAGCACTCTAAGGTATAAACCAAAAAACCCCCATCTTTTGTGGTTAGTTGTTTTTAAGTTTTTGATCAAAGGAGATTTATATGTATTTGGTTATGCACATGCGTTGTAATAAGTTATTTGAGCCCTTAGCTTTCAGTTTTTAAAGTTTTTGTGGTTGTGGTTGTGTTTACTTTAGTTTACAAGTGGTTTGAGATATGTGTGTGCATGAGTGTGTAGAGGGTGGCTGGACACAAAATCTGTCCCCAGGATCAGCCACGGATTTTGGCCAGTTTGACCTAATTAGGTTCCGAATCTGGGATTTGGTAAAACATAAAGTTTTAAGAAAATTTTGATACGGTCGTTTTTCCATCAAATAGCTATTGGCCAAAAATGAACCTATGATAGGCTTTTTGGCTAGTTTTGGTTCGGTGTCCAAAACTGGGAGTAACAAATCCGGACCAAATGAACAGTCTCAGATTTTTATTAAAATGACCCTTTTAGAGGCTGAACCAGAATTTGGTCAAAACACAAAAGTTTTAGATCTCGACGAAACCTTGAAATTGACTTGCGTGGTTTCAAAAATTCGGCCGTTTCGGGCCCCAAACAGACTTGTTTTCAAAAGTGTGTAAAACTGGAACTTTTATAAAAACTAGGCACAAAGGCCACGGGTTTGATGAATTTAGGAGCTGTTAGAGTTAGAATTAGGCTCCGAAATGAACACAAGAATTTTTCATTTTGTTGAGGACGAAAAGTTTCATGAGCGCCAATTTCTCAAACAAAGTCATTTCGAACAAGTTTCAAATTATTTTCAAAAGTGGTCCAACACCACATTTTTTAGCACATTTACAATGTGTTCCCTTTAAATGACTTAAAAATGATTTCAACAAAAACACCTTCATCCTCCAACAGGGCGAGGTGAGACTCGTTTTCAAAAATATGGGGACACCATACCCCTTTCAAACCATTTCAAACACTTTGCTTTCAAAAAAATGTGGGGACACCATACCCCTTTCAAAATGAAAAATCCTTTTGTAAGAATTTCTAGATTTGAACAAAGTTTCAAAGGAATTTCACAAAGAACAAGGGACGTTTTTAGTAAGATATGGTAGAAGTAGCCTAGTCGGCTACTACACCATAATGCAAGGTAGCCCGGTAGGCTACCACACCCAAACAAGCAAAGTAACCCGAACGGTTACTATACCAAGCCTACACATAGTAGCCCGATAGGCTACCTAGTTGCCAAAACGTGAGGTAACCGGTCAGTTGACTGATCGGTAAATCAGTTAAGCACCGTGTTCAGAGCAACATTGTGAGGAATGTTGATTTAATTGTCAAGAAGACAGTTAATCAAACGTGATGAAAATTAGACACCAAATTCCCAGATAGGGCAATAGGGTACCAAGGGACCCCGGTACCACATGAAAGACGAGTATAGGCAAAAGTAGCCTAAGGACGTGGTAGTTAATTTATGAGGCCATAAATTAATTAACCACATACGAATAAGTTAACTCTTGAGATAGAGAGTAAGTAGTGCCGACGGCAATCGGTATCAAGTAATTGTCTACCTTAGTCACTAACAGTATTAGTGACTTAGAGAAGGTATTAACGAGAGACGTTATTGGTGACAGGTAGTAACCTGCAAAATTCTAAAGGTGCGAATACAAGTGCTTGCAATTAGGTACGTATAAATCCGCCTGCAGCATGAATAAAATGATGTTAAAATGATGGTTTTACAGTATGTTAAGTATGCCTTACATCCACACGATGTTGCACAGCATACATAAGAGCATATAGTTTCACAATCGAGTAGATTGATGAAAGAACAAGTTAGAAGCCATAGATCCCTACCACATAGGATTGGGGATAGCTTAGAGAAGCGTATGGTTAGAACAGTTAAACAAGATGGAAATAAATAGGTGTGCTGTACCGGCTCCTTCAGTCGAAGGGGTTTCCAGTTAAAGAAAGTTAAGGCCAAAAGTTGAGCATCAGTTGATGGCTCTTCGGCATTAATTGACCTCGGGCGTTACCGTTGGTCTACGCGCACACGGTACTGACACATGGGCCCTAAATAGACAAGAGAAAGAAAAGAGTACTAAAGCATAAATGAACATAACCGGATCATGCATAGTTCATTGTCCGCATTAGTTTGCTATGCTTTCAGCTACAGTAAGGTACATACTTTTACATGAAGTAATCTATATGCATATGGTATATAAATTTTGTATGCTATGACATGATATGTGATGATATGGTATATGCTAAGTGTTATATGTGACTATCTTGCATGCTTATGCATTTTAAGTATGTATTATGTTTAAACATGTTTTGCGGTTAACATGTTGTACTTACTGGGCATAAAGCTCACGGAGTGTGTTCATGCTGTAGGTAAGCGTCCTATGGCATAAGCCACGATGGGCAATGACGGTGGCGGAGGCAGATGTGAGGCGAGGTTATGGACACCATACGAGTTTAACTTCCGCATAGTTTAAGTAAATAGTATTTTGAACAATAACAGTACAGTACCGGTAAATGGTACTTTTAAATAGTAATCGTTAGATAGTATTTTTGAACAGTAATGTTTACACAATTTTTTTTAGTAGTAATAGTTGAATAGTATTTTCGAATAGCAGCTGATTGATACTATTCAAAAATACTATTCCACAAAATCAACAGTATAAGTATGTTTGCAAGATTATTATTATGTTTCAAATTCTGCTTTTAACAGTACATGTACATGAATAGTAAATACGTGTGCTAGAAAAAAAAAATCTTCTAAAATTAGGGTAACCTATTAAAGATATTTTAAGTAAGTAATATTCAATTACAAGAAAGTATAAGTAAAAGTAAAGAAACAGTAGTTTTACAATGATGGTCCGTGTCGCCTAAGGATCGGGGCGTCACAGGAAATGAGTAGTAAAATGGACACAAAATGAGCTCATAGGTAGTACAACCTAACTAGGAATTATCAATATAAGAATCGAATTCAGAAAATCTAATTTCGGTGGAAATCTAGAACACTGTCGAGAAAGGGTCGGATACTGAAATAAGAAAATTAGACTGTAAAGAGAAAACTTTGCAGATGAATTTTTCCCCTAGAAAACCATTTGTAAGCCAAAAAATTACCAAAAACCAGCCCTATTCAAGTTAGTTTAGGAGGTTTCCCTTCAAGACTATTTCAAGTCACTCAAGGGTAAGGTTCTAGAACCAATCTTTGTGGTTTTTAGTTGTTATTTTAGTTTGATGATAAGAGAAAATTTTGGTGTCCTTTTCTAGCACAAGCCAACCCATTTTTCATCAAGAACCCCATGGTTTTGGTCACCCAAGCTTTGATTCAGATTTATGCATGGTTCATAGCACAAGAGGTAAAACCGAAACCCTTTTTAGTGGTTTAGTTGTTTTAAGTTTGATCAAAAGAATTTATGTGTGTTTATTTGTGTAATGGGTTGTAATAAGTTTATTTTGAGCCCTTAACTTTTTATTTTTTAGTTTATGTGGTTGTGTGATAGTTTAAATTTTTATGGATGAATGTGTGTGTGTATGTGTGTGGACGTTTAAGGTGGCTGGACACATGAATTTGTCTCCAATTTTAGGCCACGGGTTTTGGCCATTTTGACCACATTAAATTCCGATTTTGGGATTTTCTAAAACATAACATTTTAAGGAAATTTTTTTACAGTCATTTTTTGTCAAATAGCTTTTGACTATAAATGACACTAAGATAGGTTTTACGAGCTGTATTTAACCGTTGTCCAAAACTAAGACTAAAAATCTGAGCACAGGAACAGTCTCGAGTTTTGCTAAAAATGACCAAACTAAAATCCGAACTAAATCTTAGGCTCAACACAAAAGTTGTAGATCTCATTGAAACCTTTCAGATGACCTATGCATGTTTTAAAAATTTGGCCGTTTCAGGCCTCAAACAGAGCCATTTTTAAATAAGCGTAAAACTGAGATTTGACTAAAACTGGACACAAGTTAGCCATAGGTTTGATAAGTTTAGGACCCTTTAGAGTTTGATTTGAGCTCTGAGATGAACACGAGAGTTGTTCATCTCGTCGAGAATGAAAAGTTTTATGTTCATCAAATTTATAAACTAAGTCATTTCAATTAAGTTTTAAAACAGTTTCAGTAAATGATTCAAAAACCACTTTTAAAATACAAACACCCAAATGTGTTCAACCCTATTTAAAATAAAAATATAGTTTTAATAAAACGCCCTCACCTTCCAACAGGGTAATAAGGGACCGTTTCAAAGAACATAATTTTCCCAAAAATTTTATAAGGCAACCAAGATAATTTTCAAAATAAAATAGTAGAGGTAGCCCGATGGGCTACCACACCAAACAAGCAAAGTAACCCGATAGACTACCTAGTCAACAATGCACGAGGTAACCGGTCAGTTGACTAGTCGGTCAACCAGTCAAAGACCGAGTTTGAATAAAATGGTGAGGAATGATGATTAATCTACCAAGTAGACAAATTAATCAAGCACGAATAGACGTTAAATACCATATTCTCAAAGTAGAACAATAGGGTACCTATGGGCCTCGGTAGCATACCACGATACAAGTTACAGTCACTTAAGGTAATAGTGACCTAAGAACGATGTTAATTAATTTATTGGGTAATAAATTAATTAACCACGCCTAGAGAATCACACTCTGGAGAGAGAACAAGTTAGTACCGACGGCAATCGGTACCATACATTAGTATCTGCTTTAGTCACTAATGGCATTAGTGACTTAGCAAAAGTATTAATGGGCTACGTGTTTTTGATAGGTAGCTACTTGTAGTTTGACAAGGGCAAGAGTACAAGTTTGCTTGCAAATTAGGTAAGTACAACTCTGCCTATAGCATGAGCTAAATGAATTTAAAATGTTGATTTTCACAATATGTTAAGTATTTACAAACCATGCACTATTGTTGCATAGCATGTTAAGAAAGCATATAGTTTCACAATCATGTAGATTGATGAAAACACAAGTTAGATGCCATACATCCCTGTCGCATAAGATTAGAGACAGCTTAGTAGAGCATATGGCCAGATCAACTAAATAATTAGGAAATTAATAAGCATGCCGTACCGCCCTTTTCTGTTGAAGAGCTTTTTCAAGTTTAAGTAAGATGAGCCTCCATTGACGACTCTTAAGTTTATGATCACGGATGTTTCCGATGATCCACGAGCACTCGGTATTGACACACGGGCCTTCAGCTAGACATAGGAAGGAAAAAGAATATTAAAGCGTAATATGAGCATAATCGGATCATGCATTGTTCACGATATGCATTAAATCATAGTTCACTATGCTTTCAGCTATAGTAGAGATGCATTCAGTACACGATTGTTTCTATTATGCATACAGTATATGATATTCTGCATTCAGTGATATGTGATGTTCTGGTATGTGTAATGTTTCAGTGGTATATGTTGGTATATGACATGCTTATATGGTTTCAAGTATGCATTATGATTTAAACATATTTTGCGGACGACATGTTGTACTTATTGGGCATAAAGCTCACAGTGTGTGTTCATGTTGTATGTAAACATCCTACGACTTAAACCTCAATGGGCCATGACAGCGGCAGAGGCAGAGGCAGATATGAGGATGAGGTTGTGGATATCACTGCGAGTTTAACTTTCGCACAATATCGAGTAACAGTATATTTTGAATAGTAATTAGTTAACAAAATTTTATAAGTATGTATGTATGATTGAACTCCTTATGATTTAGACTTTGTATTTTTAAAATATACATATGTGAATAGTAAATACGTATGCAATTAAAAAAAATGCCCTAAAATTTATGGTATCAAATTAAGTAAGTTTAAGTAATAGTTTTTAAACAAGTTAAGTAGCAGTAGTTTTAAGTGACAGTCCAGGCCACTCAGGGCATGGGACGCCGCAGTTGGTATTAGAGTGGTATCCTGCCATCCTACCTCACATCGCCATGTGCCTACCTCATCTGTCTAAATAAGTTAGTTTTTGTTTTTATAGAATTAGTCTGCGAGTTGACATTTAAATTATAATAGGAGATAATGGTCACACCACTAGACCCCTGTCAAGTGCAAGAAGATCGACAAGTGAGCCTGGCTTTCACCGCCATACGACCAGACCTATATGATGGTCGTCACTCATGCGAACTCCGATTTTGTATCCACCATATGGAGGTTATTTTCTAAGCTTGCCATATTCCACCTCATCTACAGGTGGTTTTGGCGAGCAGCAAACTGGAGGGACCAGTATTAGCCTGGTGGAACGAACGATGCAAGATTAGGGATTCGACGATGCAATAGGCCGAGTTCTGCTAAGATCTCTGTGATAGGGTTAAATCAACCTGAGACAGAGATATCTGGGACGACATGCGCGAGAGGCGATATCATGTCCTCTCTAATATCTGGGATGTTTATGAGGGAGAGGCCATGGCACATTACTGTCAAAGGTTTACGGATGCCATGTTACCTCATATCCTTTTAGACAGACCATTTGCAGAGATAGCCAACCTATTATAGAAAGGGACTCCGTGATATGTGAGGGACCTCGTTCGCTAACCTCCACAACATGAAGACCTGGGGTGCCTTGCCTAGGAAATAGTGGACACCAAGGGAAAAGTGCTCAACCTCGAAAACCTTATGCAAGCCCAAGGTGTGACAACAACTGCAGATATGGAGGGTGACTCGGTAGACCCTACACCCCAACCAGCCGATGAAGAGTTCGCGGCCGAACACTAGCCCGAGGCACCTGAGGGCAACGATTAACCAATGAAGAACCTCGAACCAGCCCCTCTATATCTCGAACACCACGTGAAAGAGGATGATGACAAGGCTCTTCCTGATGCCCATCCCAACGATGAAGGGGAGGAGATTCCCGACCACTTTAGCGATGATGAATGGATAGGGATGTATGAGCCCTAAGTTATCATAGCCAGCGACGACGAAGCCAGTTTCATCTGGGGGCACGAGGAGGAGGATCCAGAGGAGTTTCCTCTCAGTGATAGTGACGATGAGGAAATGTCTAATGCAGAATCAGGATTGTCCTCCGTGTAGTAGTGACCTTTTCCACGGGATTTTGGTTATGTAAATGTATAGAGGGAAGCAGTAGCTTTCCCCATTAGACTTAGCTTAATGTATCTTGTTGGGATTATGTATTGGGAAGTGTGCGTAACTCCCACCAAACTAGAAGCTTGTACATATTTTTGAGTATATATATATTTTGTGAAATATATTATAAAAAGTAGTACAGTTTCACCTAAAGGCCAAGATATGATCATAGTATGACAAAAAGTGCAAGACGAATCCTGGCACTCAGACGATGTTCCAATACAATGCAGCAATTGTATTGAACATCACAGTATAAGAGAAAGAAAGATATTATATGTATACTTATATCTATGATGGTTGAGTAAGAAAACAAATAACATGTGATATGATTTCTAAGTATGGAATTAGAAGACTTATATCCTCTTTTCTCGCTGTGTGATAGGGTTACATAGGAAAACATGGCAAGAACGAGATCTCAGTCAAACTAAGCCACCCGAGAAGACGAACTAATGGCACAACTCACAATAATACGAGAAATGATACTGAACTAACAACAAGAACTTACCCAGCTTAGGGAACAACTGGACCAGCAACCCCAAGCACCACAACCAGTAGAGGTGCCAGTCCAAGAGGCTCCAGTAGCCTCCGACACTCCCAGGGAACAAGTGTTTCCTCTAGCTTAGACGACACCAGCACCCTCAGCCATGGCTGCTCCCGCAGTAGCCAATGTTCTTTTGCCTGTGACGACCCGTGCCCTGGTGGCACAAACCGTCACTGAAAACACTTGTCTTAACTTATCTTGTTTGAAAAACTATTACTTATAGATACCGAAATTTAGGGATTTTTATTTAATAGCGCGTTTAGCAATTCCCTACTACATACTTATACTTATAACCATACAAAAGTCTTAAGACAATTTGGATTAACATATACATACACAAAATGCCAAATTATTAAATTACTTTTCATAAAATAAACTCTCAAAATAATTTGCAGAAGTAGACTTTGGTGGTGGTATCCACAACCTCACCCTCACATCTACCCTGCCGCTGTCATCGTGCAGCAGTGTTTAGCATGCAGGTCGCTTACCTACAGTATGAACACACTATGTGAGCTTTAACGCTCAGTAAGTACAACGTATCATCCGCAAAACTGGATTTAAAGCATGAGCCATACACTGTGGCATAGTAAACCATAAACCATATATCACACGTATCACGCATTACCACATGTACAGAACACTGGAACATATCATGTAGCATCTCACAGAGTGCAAGCTATTCAATCACATCATATAGCAAGTGAAACATATCATATTATGTCATGCAACTGAGAAGCATACTGTGTCTAAAACTAATGTGTAATAACTGGGAAATTTTACTGTTCTCGAAATATTGTAAATTGCATGTACATGATGAATTTCATGTTTAAAATGTAAAATGTATGATTAATATTGTGTAGAACGAGATAAAATATTCTAACGATATTACAAATTAAGAATTCGGTGATGTAAAAGCATGCCGAATTGAGCTAGGGAAAAACAGTGAACTGTAAACCCAAGTACGTGACTCAGGGTAAGCTGAGTGCACAAAAAGATAAAATACTGATAGTAGTGATTTTAGACGTGAGTGCGTGTGTGTGTGTTGCACATAGTACTGAGAAGTTGGTCTAGATGACCTCTTCTTGACCTAAAATTGATATATTTAGATTCAGCATGCTCAAATTAGTCAATTGAGCATGAAAAGTAATATTTGATCCAGAGATACGCAGTATCAAGAAATTGGTCAAGATGACATTTTCTTGATATAAAACTGATATATTTGGAATCAGAATGCTCTAATTAGTCAATTAAGCACAAAACGGAAATTTTGACCGAGAAATGTACAGTATCGAAAACTGGCCGAGATGACCTCGGATGACGACGAAACTGATATATTTGGATTCAGGATGTCCAAATTATTCAGTATAGCCTATCAGAATGCTCAAATTAGTTAATTGAGCGCAAAGGTAATTTTTGACGGGGAATTTGCAGTACCGGAAACTGGTCGAAACGATCTCAGATGAGAACGAAACTGATATATTTGGGTTCAGCACGCCCAAATTAGTCAAGATAACTCATGTTGAAAATTTGGACAAAAAGGGTATAAAAGGGCGAAATTGCAGAAAAGGCCCCATAATTTTCATTTTCTAGATTTTCTCCCCCACGCCTACACCGTCGGTAAACAGTAACTGACCATCAGAAACGGTGTCCGTTTTCGACACCGCCGGTCTCATTGGAAAGCTCTCGACGAGCTGAGTCCAACGGTGCGCTGAATCAACGGAACCGACCCCGGAGAACGCCGCACGCGCCGCCCGAAGCCGTCGGTGGTCGAAAATTTCAAACGGCCGTATCTCCGCCGACCTCCGATCAAGCTGATTTCGGTCCCAAAAGTTTCGTGGTGAAGAAGAGAACAAAACCCATAGCTCATTTCACTTCAACAGTCACCGGATCGTGTTGCCGTGAAGCCGCTGTGGAATCCGTTGATTCCGACGGATTTGAGTGACGTGGTTGGTACCAAAAGACTCAGAGTGATGCGTAGAGCAAAAGCCCTCAAACAATTTCGGGCAACAACCCCGGCACGGCGGAGATTCAACGCCACCATCGTGGGTCGAGTTTTTGAGGTCGATTGTCGACGATCGGAGTCTCCAATGGTGAAATTGACACCACCAATGGACTCCTCTCGTCGAGATCTTCAAGGTGGACACCTCCGTTGTTCGCGCCGCTGCCGTCCGCCACCGGTCAACGCTGGAGTCAACGTCAGTCAACACAGTCAACGCCGGTCAACGATGACCCTGGGGGCGGAAAAATGAAGAATGGCCCGTTAGCCTATTTTCAACATTCTGGACATATCCGCGGTATCAGAATTGCCAACCGAGGTTCTGAACATGAAGAACGGAGACAAAAAGTTTGCGCGATCGAGATCGAACGGTTCGTCCGATCACCGACGGATGATTTCGGTAGCGATTTTGTTTCCCTTCATTCCTTATTTATGTATTGGAATGATTTGTATGTAATTTGTGTTCAAATTGTAAAAAACAAAAGAAAAAAAAAGAGTAAAATGAATGAAATGTCAGAAAAAGAAAATGTATGGGAAATGTGAAAATTTTTACGTAAAAAGTTGAGTTTTACGTAAAAATTAGGCCTCTAGTATAGTACGTGGTAGATTAGACTAAGTTAGATGGTTTTGAGGCATTTCTTAAACACCGGAGACCTAGAAATTTAGCGGAAATGCTGCCGAAATTTTGAAAACGGCACTATGGGCATTTTGATGAAAAACGAGAGGTAAATTGTGTTCGGTAATGGAAATCGAGACCCTTCGATGAGTTAAGCTCAGAAAATGAGAAAATGAACCTTTGAGGAATAGTAAACCATCCTTCTGAGGTTGTGAAAATGTAAGAGAACGGGAAAACCAATGTCAAGGGTATTTTAGGAAACAAAAGGTAAATTTGAGGTTAGGATGAAAACCTGAGCCCACTCGGTGTCTAAGGCTCGGGATTAGCATAACAAACGTTTCAGGAGTATTGAAATGCCCATTTAAGACTCCAAAACGTGAGAAAAACGAGAAACGACCCTAGGTGTCAGAATAATACCACCCGAGGGTCGGATGACCAATAGTCGTCTATGGAACAACAGTGGATGCTGTAAAAGGGTGTAAAAGCTTAAGAAATATTATTTTATGATATTTAGGCTTAGAAAATCCTGTTAAAAGTCACAGTAAGCATATAACGGTCCCGAGACCCGTCAGGGCAAAATGGTCGTTTTGACCAAAAATTTTTGGAAGGCTCGGAAAGGACCGTGAATGCCTAAGGATAGTTAAAATGAAATTATAAAAGTTAAATTTGGGTCTTAAACCAACAAAAAGTAGGTTTATGATGAGAAATCAAATCAGGGGAAAAATGGTAATTTTGCCAAGAGTTAGTGTAAAAAATGGAAAATGGGATTTTAGATTCCTAAGACCATTTACGGGAAATAAAACGTAGAATTTTTACGTTTTACTAAATTTTGAATATGAAATGAAGATTTAGAATAACCGTGGTTATTCCGGTTATAGGAACCCGATCCAGACGCAGCAAAGGAACATCTGCAGAGCCGGGGAAGGAAATGCTAGCGAAAGTATCAGTAAGTTTGAACATTTAATTGACTGCAACATGAATAGACTATTATGTCTAAGTGTGATATGTGTAAGTTCAAGCATTCATTGGTCTGCTCATGAATATTCTGATGTTGTTCATTATATGAATGAATTGATCTGTTATGTCTAGGTTTATGTGCTATATGAATGTTTCATAGCGCGATGCTATGATAAATGTTTGGTAAGCTCAGATATTTATATGTTTGCAGCATGAATTACTATTTGATTGATTTAAGTACTTTTCGTACAAACTTGTAAAGTCCTACGGGCAATAGGGGTGTAGTTAAACTAACTCACCTAATGAAATAAGAAATTAAAAAGTGTATAAATAATACATTATGGAGAAGTGCTAGGGCACTATAGTGTGGTTAATTAAAAACACACATAAAGAAATAAAGGTAAAGACCTACGGCAATAAGGGTTCCACCGTGGGACGATTCATATGAATGTCACCGTTGGGGAACTATAAGAAAGATGGTAATGAAACTACTAAGGCGTACCGCCCCTCCAACATCGTGGTGGAGGTTTTTCTCAGATCCTACAAGGATATCAGGGCTGTGGAGGCCGATGTTCTAAGGTCGCTCCTTAGACCCTCCCAGTCAGCACGCTAATAATCATCGGTACTGCCATAAATAGAGCTCTAAACTAGAAATCAAATAGGGAATAAACAATCAATAAAATGATAAAAATCATAATTGAGCATAACCGAAGCTTACGCTAGAGTAATGTAAATTCAGTTAGGGTATGTGAATAGTACTCCCGTTAGAGTAAAGTGAATAGTAACCAGTTAGGGTAACTGTTACTATTCATGGTGAATAGTATTATTTATAGAAAATTGAGTTTTAGTGTTTTTGAATCAATATGATTCTTGCTATGTATGTTTGAACTTACTGAGCCTGTTAGCTCATCAGTTTGTTCATGTTGTAGGTAAGAAACCTGTCCAGTAGATTTCTGAATGGCGGCATGATGCAAACGTGTTAAAGGGATAGGGAATCCACTGTGGATATGGTCCTGCTACAAGTTTTTCTCTGAGCGTTGAAAAAAAAGAGACATATATTGCAAAAAGATTTGAATTATGTATTGTGTATAAACTATGTTTGTACTTTTAAAAAGTGACAAACATAATTCAGTTTAATTACGTTATGTTTACAAACAAGAAAAAGTATTTAAAAAAAATGATTCCAAATTTCACAAAGGGTTTAAAGGAAATAAAAGAATTTAGGCGACCCGACGAAATTCACGAGCTATTTCAGTCGGCTAAGGAGCTTGATTATAATAGTTTCGGTGGACCGAGGTCGGGGGCGCCACAGGTGGTATCAGAGTGGGCTTGACCATATCCCTCTTGGCACGAGATGCAACCTGCTCATCTATCCAAGTAAGTTAGCCTAGTTTTGAATTAGTAGTTGTTTGTTTATAGGAAAATAAACGACTTAGATGAAATGAGATGATGAGATCAATGAATGTGGACTCACGATTGTATAGTGCTAGTGGACTACCACAATACGGCTATTCAGAGTTCGAGATAGAGAATTACCATGATTATGATCGTACAATGCTAGAGAATGAACAAGGAAGGCTGCTTAGAGAAGAAATGAAGATTGCCATCAAGTTATATAGAACTCCAATGTCAGCTGCCCACAAAGTTTGGAGTGGCGAACAGTCTTTCAGAATTTCATAGGAAGGCAAGATTAATGTCAAGTTATTGAAATGATTTTCCGTCTGTGTACCGTTAATCGGGATGATGGGTCTTGTTGGCTGTTAACAATGCTTTTCAGGGAGATACTCTCGTGTGTATTGGGATTCTTGTGACCAGTAGTAGCGCTTAACTGGACCAAGTTTCACCATGCCACGATTGAGTAAATCTTCTCTCGGAAAGAGTCTAACATCAGCCCCAACTCCTCAAGGGCAAACAGGGTGTCACTTCTAACGTCACGTAAGTTCCTTAGAGTTGCGAACATACGGAAATTAGTTCATCGGACTGAGAAATTGTAGTCGATGTCTGGTGACATAGTTCTAACGTATGTTGTGCGCTTCGAGGAACTGATGAATCCCCTCCAATTTGCGTGGAATTCACAACAGAACTTAAGACGAGACGAGCGTAGATCCAAGAATGTCTATAGGTGAACGATCTAGTCAAGGAAGAAGAGGACCCATAAAAGTTTTCTGTAGACCAGGAAAATTAGATGTATTAGGCTATATATATATCCTTTATGTTATATTAAAATGTTATGTAATGACATGTGCATGTAGTGACATGTGTGTGATTAATTGTTATTGTGACGACCAGAGAATTTTAGCAGTGTAACTTAGTTTAATCTAGGGTTTTCTATGAGTTCTGTAAGCAAGAATGTAAAGAAACACTATGTTTGTAATTAGACAAATTATAGTGTTGATAGTGATAAATAGATGTTTTGGAGGAATTAAAATCTCCAAAAATAAGTAGAGAATAAAGTATATGAGTAAGAAAGTGATTTCAGGCCAAAACGCTCAAAAAGGAGTAGTTTCGGTATCTGAACAGTGTAAAGATAAGAATATGGCAAGTCAAAGTAAGAGCACAGTAAGAAAAGTAATTTAGGGTTTTTAAGACTTTTAAGATAGTATTAGAATAATTTGACAGTACAGATGGCTAGACAAGTCCTCCGGTATGTCACAATAGAAATTTCGTCATCTTCGGTAAAATGATGAAGCATTTTGGGGCCAAAGAAACCAAGAGATTACCCTATGTAAAACCTAAGGTTACTAAAGGACGAAAAACTTGGTCATCGATTTTTAGCCCAACGACAGTAGAATAAGGTAAACCGATCGCACAGGAGACGTCAGAAACCCGCCTACGCGATTTCGGTAAAGTTTGGTTCGGTTTGACTTTTGGTCAAACTTTGACCTATGGATTAATTAGATGACATCATGGATGATGTCATAATTAGGAATAAGAAATTAAAAGAAAAAGGGTGGTAGGTAGGATGAATGGCTAAGATTAAAGGTAGGTAAGATCAAAGGCTAAGATTAAGCCAAAAATGCAAAGTTGAAATTTTTTTTAAATTTTGTGGATAAGGGCTGCATAGGTCGGTTTTACAGCTGGAAAGACAGCCAAAATAATTATGTTTTAACCCCAAAAAGTTTGCAAATAAACCCTTAAAAAGTTGGTAAAAAGTCCCTAAAGAAAATTGTTAAAAAGCCCTCCTTTTTGGCCTCCCTTTATAAAAACGTTTTTGGCTTCATAAAATCAGAATTTTTTTTTTCTGAAATTACAGCCTCTTTGCTGCCCTTTGAAGCCAAGACTCTTCCCCTCCATTGAGCTTGAGTTTCTTCAAAGTTTGGTGTCAAAATCTTAAGCAAAGTTCTTCCTAAGCAAGTATTGACTAACATAGCAAGGTAAGCTTCAAATTTCAAGCTTTTCTTTGGTATTTTGAAGCAAAAATCCGTGGCTATGTTGAGTAGAAAGGAATGAGAAAAATTTAGTTCAAATCTTGTTGTTTAAGGTTAATTAGTTTGCATAATAGTTAAAGAGTAATTTAGAAGCTTAAAACAAGAATTTTTCATGTTAGTTTTGTGAGGAACCCATGGCTAAGTGTATGGGTTCAAAGAATTTCAAGTTTGATTTAATTAAATTGTTGTTTTAAAGTGTGTTTTGATATGTAAAACAACTAGAAAGAAAATTTGAAAGCTTAAAACTAAAGTGGGATTCGGTTTGTTTCAAGAAAAACCGTGTATATTACTAGGGTTTGGAAAGAATTCTGAGTTGGTTTTGGTTGATTTAAACATGTGTTTTAATGTGTAAAATGTTTAGAAAGAAAAGTTAAAAAGTTTGAAACAAAATTTTGTAAAAGTTTTCTAAAAAGAAACCATGTATACCTAGTGTGAAGAACATGTAAGAATCATGTGATTTTAGTGTTGTGGTAAGTTAGAATGATGTAGAATATAAGCTTGTTTAAGTGGTTGAATTGAAAACCAAAGTTAGGTTAGGATTTAGCATAAAACCCGAGGCATCCAAGTGAGATTTTAATAAGAATTTTATTTGGTTTTGGTGTTGAATATGCCTTAAAAACCAAGAAGAAAAGTAAGAGAAAGAATGTTGAAAGAAAGAAAGTTTTGGTGTTGGAAACCTAAACTAAAACCGTGGTTAATGTGAGTGAAAAATAAAGACCTTGTGTGTGATTTGTACATTGAGAATGTGGAAGGTTTTTATGTAAAAGTTTAGAAATTTTTGCATAAAATAGGCCTCTGGTATAGTACGTGGCAGGTTTAGATTAGGATAGATGGTTTTGAGGCGTTTCCTAAACGCCGGAAACCTAAAATTTAAGCGGAAATGCTGTCGAAATTTTTAAAGCGGCATTAAGGGCATTTCAGGAAACGAGCGATAGAAATATGCTCGAAAATGAAAACCGAGATCTCTCGGTACCTTAGAGTTTGAAGTAAAAAAGCAGGTCTAATAGAGTAGTAAACCGACCCCAAAAATCTAAAATGCCGAGAGGACGGAAAAAAAAAAAAACGTCAAGGGCGTTTTAGGTAACAAGGGTAAAGTTTAGGGTCGGGATAGAAAAACCCGAGCCCCTCGAAGACCTAGGTCGGGAAGAGAATAAGAAACATTTTTAAGATTAGTAAAAAGCTCGTTTGAAGCTCCGAAAAGCTAGAAAAACGAGCCACGACCCCAAGGGTCGGAATAGTACCACCCAAGGGACGGGTGATAAGTGAATAATGTAATCGCAACAATTAAGTTGTAAAAATTTACCGAGACCTAGAAAAGATTGTTTTAAGATTTTAGGGACTTAGAAAATCCCATTTAAGCACCAAAATGAGAATGTTACGACCCCAAGACCCGTTAGGGGCAAAACGGTCATTTTGACCAAAAAGTCTAGAAGAGTCAAGAAAGGGGCGTTAAACCTTCCAGTTAGCTATTTTATGGTTCTCGGACTTAGGGAACCCAGTCTAAGCAGAAAAATAGAAACGTCCCCTGGCCTAGTTACTATTCACGTGCATGGCACTATTCACGTGCATAGTACTATTCACCCAGTTTATCAAAATTTCTGAATTTCTCGGAAATGGTTGCTAGAGCGCTAGAAAAGTCGAAACAGAGTCATTAGGACTTTAAATGTCGTTATAAGACTTTAATTAAGATTTTAAAAGCCAAAGTTCAGATTTCAGTATAATAAAGTCAGTTAATGAAAATGTATTAACTGATGATATTATGTCTTTAGGAAATTCAACTAGAGACGGGCAAAGGAGCTCGACGGACCATAGAAGTTTACACTAGCACAAGTGCTGTAAGTACAGACATTTAATTGTCTACTCTCGAATTGACTTGCCATAGAGTTGTATTATATATATATACACATTTAAGTTATTCAGTTTGTGACATGATACTAACATGTTCACGAGAATAGTTAACAAGATCAGAAAAAGAAAAGAGGAATAAGATAAGTCAAATAATAAGACTTAAAAGTTAAGGTTGGCGTACCGGCCTCTCCAGTTTTGAGGTTCAAAGATAGCCTCCACCCCAGTTGTGTGGCGCTGCCTTGTTAATAATGAGGTAGTTGATGGCTTGACTTGCTGCCTATAGGTAGTAGTCCAGAAATGACCTTAGGGTTGATTGGTGGGTCGCTCCCCTGATCCCCTATTGGTCTGCGCGCACTAGGTACGTCCAACCACGGGCCCACAAGTGAAAGATTAAGCAAGATAAACTAAAGCAAAGAAAAGAAAGAAATATAATAGAAAGAATAAGTAAAGCATAGGAGTAAGAAAATAATTGGTCATAAGTTGACTAACCCTAAGTGTGGTGTATTCAGCTTATTTACTTGTATGTTTGTACTTACTGAGCTTTAGCTCATTAGTCTATGTAGGAAAATAAATCGGTAAAACGTATCAGAGTGGCGCAGTGGAACAATAAAAAATTTTAAGATCGTTAAATATCTCATGATGCCATATACAATAAACCAACAACAATTAAAACTCATACCTCAAGGAGCCAATCTTGCAAGAGGAGAATGACCGGAGGCTTCAACCAACTAGCCTTCTCTACTATTCTCCAATTCCAGAATGGCTGAGTGTGTGGGCACTCTAAACCTCAATCGGTATGCTAGCACTGCTAGTCTTCTTCCGACCACCCAGATCTCTAAAGAATTTTATTGTCACGATGAGCTGTGCAACAATAAGCCTGCTCACCTGAGAGTCTGTGGTCTAAGAGAACTGGAGTGGCAGGACCTCTATTTATAAACCTGCATGAGGTGATTCTCTGAATTTGAATTGGACTAGGAAAAGATATTCTCCCTTATCCATAACCAAAAAATCCGAATTTTTCCATGGGAAAATCCAACAATAAAATTCGGTTTTCTTAGGATAAATCCAATCCAAATCTAAACAAGATTTTAACTAGAATTTTATCTCCCTTTTTCAACCAAAAAATCTGAAATTTCCTAGGAGAAAATCTTCTCCACAAATTCGGCCATTATGGATAAGGGAGAATCAAAAATTCCACTAGGTTTTTCAAGCTTGAATCCTATCTCAACCTTATCCAAAATAACTGAATTTTCCTAGGAGATTATCTCCAAAATTTCGGCCACTTTTCAGGGAAGAGAGAATCCAAATTCAACTGGGATTGAAACTTGAATTTTTCCCTTGAATCTTATCCACAAAAACCGAAATTCCATTGAGGATTATCCTAAAAATTTCGTCCATAGTTTGTTGGGATTTGGATTCAAAATTCAAGTTGGATTCTAACAAGATTATCCTCTCCAAATCCAACTCAAATTCGAATTTCAAACCTTGTGGATTTTCCACAACAAATTCGAATCCTACTTGGACTGTGATTCAAAATTTGAATTTCAAATTTCAAATTCGAATGTCAAATTCAAATTTCAAATTTCAAATTTTAAATTTAAATTTCAAATTCAAATTTCAAATTCGAATTTCAAATTCAAATTTCAAATTCAAATTTCAAATTTCAAATTTCAAAAATTTCAAATTCAAAATTCAAATTTCAAATTTCAAATTCAAATTTCAAATTCAAATTTCAAATTCAAAATTCAAATTTCAAATTTCAAAATTCAAATTTCAAAATTTAAAATTCAAAATTCAAATTCCACAAAACGGTTGTGTTTCAAATTCTTGTTCTCATGGATAATTTTCTACAACTCCAATCCAATCTCAAATAAAATCATGGCAACTTTATTTGGAGTTCGAATAATTGTATACTATATTATCCAAAACAAAATCTGAATCCAACCGGAGAGAATCTTGTCTACCATCCTAATCCTGTGTCATCACCATCCATGCATAATAAACTAGCCAATAGCATACTCAAATCAATTTGCCAAACGTTAAGGAATTATATGGAGCTAGTAGAGGGACTGATTAGACATATATAATCGGGCTCCCGTAAATCCATATGATCATCATTCTTTACCGAACAACTCAATCATATGATCACTAGTTTCAAAGTCACACCACTATAAACCTGAAACTGAACTCCCAATTATATACCGTATTACGTAAGCCTGTGACGAGCTACTATCCAATGACCTTGTCATATATGCAAAACCCTCATATGATATCCATGATCAGCCTTAGGTCAAAGTCCGTTTAATCCTACTGATCAGACTATCTTAAAGTTCCATTATACTACCGAATTAAGAAAATGATTATTCACCATATGTGAATAAGAAGTCATCCGCCCAGCAGACGACCCAAGGCCTTGTCCATTTTCACATTCAGTATAATGCCTTTAAGAGGATACCTTTAACTCCTCAGAGCTATGATTCCGATATCTACAAACAAACCCTTCATCGTATACAAGTCATGCACCCAACGAACCGGTCTATAAGCTTACTACCTCTGAGACGCTTTAGCCATTGGAACATCAAAGTACACAAGTCATATACATGAAGTAGTTCATTTACTCAGGATTAAGGTTATTGCATAATGTACGTCAAAAGCAGATTGATCCACTCATAGCGGACTACGTAGATCAATCACGCTTTAGTCCCGGTCTAATATGTCACCACCAAGTAACATATCTATGACTCTACTTGGGAGTCCAGCTCCAGACAGTCAAGACAAACTGTCCCCTCCAAGGCTTTAGACAACATAATAGTCTTAACATGAATTAGATGCTCGGTCTAACCCCATAGACTATAGACCATAGTTTAGACCGCTAACTTTAGAACATTGTCTTCTCGCATACAAAAGTCCATTGCATGCAACGTTCTAACAGTTTTAACACAAGCAGTCAGTGAGCCATATTTGCTTACATTTACTTTAACATGTAAATAAGACGAGGACAGATAGCAATGTAATGAATAACCTCTATATATAATTTTATTATCCACTTCAAAATGAATACATCAAAATGTCTCTAATACTTAGGGAATTTCCTAACAATCTCCCACTTGCCCTAAGTCAGTAGATGTGCCATGTTACGCATCCCCATCGCCTCTACATGCCTCTCAAAGCTTCTAGCCACCAAAGTCTTAGTAAAGGGATCAGCGATGTTGTCCTCGGACGTGATCTTACATACATCCACTTGTCTTGTCTCCACATGCCCTCTAATAATATGATATCTCCGATCGATGTGCTTGGTCCTCTTGTGGTGCCGAGATTCCCTTGTGTTGGCAATAGCCCCTGTATTATCACAGTAAAGTGTGATAGGCTTGTCAACACCTGGAATGACCTCAAGGTCTCTAAAGAACTTACGGAGCCAAACCGCTTCTTTAGATGCCTCAGCCGTAGCCACATACTCAACCTCCATAGTAGAGTCAGCTGTGCAGCCCTGCTTCACGCTCCTCCACACAATGGCGCCTCCTCCGAGTAAAAACACTGATCCAGATGTCGATTTTCTCGAATCCTTACAAGTCTGGAAGTCTGAGTCCGTGTATCCTACGGGTGTTAGGTACCCTCCAGAATACACCAGCATATAATCCCTCGTTCTCTTAAGATACTTGAGTATACGCTTGACAGCTTGCCAGTGCTTGGTTCCAGGATTTGCTTGATATCGACTCACCATACCTACTGTAAAACATATGTCTGGGCGAGTGCAAAGCATAGCGTACATAAGGCTACCCACAATGGATGCATAAGGGACCTTACTCATACGCTCTCTTTCTTCATATGTCTTGGGACAGTCATCTAATGAAAGAGTTAGACAGGCAATAGAAGGTTGTGAGCCTTTCTTTGCCTCTTGCATTGCATATTTGTCAATTATTTTATCTATGTATAAAGCTTGGGATAACGCTATCATTTTGTTCTTTCGATCTCTGAAAAGACGAATGCCTAGAACATAATTAGCTTCTCCCAAGTCCTTCATGTCAAACTGTTGGTGTAACCAAAGCTTAACCGATGATAAGTTCCCTACATCATTCCCAATGAGTAGTATATCATCGACATAGAGTATCAGAAAGACCACTTTTCCATCCTTAATACGTTTATAAACACAAGGTTCATCAGTGTTCTACTCAAAACCAAATGTCTTAATCGCTTGATCAAACCTCTGGTTCCATGAGCGGGAAGCTTGCTTTAATCCATAAATGGATCTAAGCAACTTGCAGACTTTCCTTTCTTAGCCTTTCGCTATGAACCCTTCGGGCTGTATCATATAGATACACTCTTCATGATGGCCATTCAAGAATGCCGTCTTGACATCCATTTGCCAGATCTCGTAATCGAGAGCCGCAGCAATGGACAGAAGAATATGGATAGACTTCAGCATAGCAACAGGCGAAAAGGTTTCATCGTAATCGATTCCAGCCTTTTGCGTGTACCCCTTTGCAACCAGTCTAGCTTTGAAAGTTTCCACTCTCCCTTCCGCATCCTTCTTTCTTTTGTAGACCCATTTGCATCCAATGGGTTTTATCCCATCCGGCAAATCTACAAGTTCCCAAACAAAGTTGGATTTCATAGAATCCATCCCATTGTTCATAGCCTGTTTCCAAGATTTAGAATCAACATCATTTACGGCTTCATCATAAGTGACCGGATCGTCCTCATGCTCATGAGCCTAGGCCTGGTATACCTCAGCATCATACATGAAGAAATTAGGTTTCTTAGAAACCCTCCCACTACGACGAGGCACCCTAAATTGTTGATCATCTGCAGGTCTTTCACTGGAACTCAGACTTGCGTCCAAGACCGAAATCTGTGGAGCAGTTCTTTCAACCGATAACTCCTCTAGCACCACTTTGCTTCGAGGCTTAAAGTCATTCATGTGACTTTCCTCCAAGAATGTCGCATGGGTTGAGACAATGACTTTTTGTTCCTTCGGGTTGTAGAACAGACCTCATTTAGTTCCTTTTGGATACCCTACAAACATGTACAATTCTGATCTTGGTTCCAACTTTTTCGCATCCCCATCCAGTACATGCGCCGGGTAGCCCCATATTCTCATATGTCCAAGGGAGGGCTTCCTGCCACACCACAATTCATACGGAGTTCTGGGAATTGATTTGCTCGGAACCTGGTTCAGAATATAGCACGCCTTTGTAAAGCATATCCCCAAAATGATAATGGCAGCGTTGAATAACTCATCATGGACCGTACCATATCCAATAAGGTCATGTTTCTCCTTTCGGCTACACCATTCTGTTGTGGAGTACCAGGTGCAGTCAATTGGGATAAAATCCTGTTCTCTACAAGATGTCCTAGAAATTCATCGGAGAGGTATTCGCCACCTCGATCAGATCGAAGTGTCTTTATAGATTTATCCAATTGCTTTTCCACTTCCGCACGATACTCTTTGAACTTGTCAAAGGTTTCGCTCTTGCGGTGCATCAGATACACATATCCATACCTCGAGTAATCATCTATAAAAGAGACATAATACTCGAACCCTCCTCGTGCTGTGACGTTCATGGGGCCACATACGTCAGTGTGCACAATTCTAAGAGCTCCTGAGCCCTTGTACCCTTAGCTCCAAAAGACCTCTTAGTCATTTTACCCTCTAGACAAGACTCACATTGGGGAAGTCGTACCTCCTCCAGAGATTCTAGAGGACCGTCTTTCACCAATCTTTGAATCCTATCTTGATTAATATGACCAAGTCTTAAATGCCAAAGATACACCTTGTTAGAGTGAGAAACTTTTAACCTTTTAGAGTTATCAATTAATTCAGTGTCAAGCAGTGAGTACATCTTTAGTTTGATCAAATATAGGTTTCCATCCATCCATCCAGAACAGATAAAAGACTTATTTCTACGAATATCAACTCTTTTACTAAAAGAAACTGAATAAGAATCCTTTATTAAACAAGCTACCGATATAAGGTTCCTCCTAAAATTAGGAACATAAAAACAGTCTTTTAATAAAATAAACCTAAATTGATCAAAATAAAGGTAAACATCTCCCACTGCCTCAGCCACCACAAAGCTACCATCTCCAGTCCGCAACGAGAGGCTCCTATCATGTAGACTTCTCATTTCCAGAAACCCTTGCATAGAAACACAAACATGATTAGTGGCACCCGAATCAATGACCTAAGTGTCTTTCAATTCTTCCACCAAACACGCTTCCAAGTAATGAAGTTCCTTACCTTCCTTGCCCTTGGCGGCTAGGAATTCCCAGCAAGCCTTCTTGAAGTGACCTACCTTCCCACAATGGAAGCATTTGGACTTTTTAGGGTCCTTTGGCTTCTTGTTCTTCTTCTTCTTCTTCCCGTCCGAGACAGGAGGATTAAAAGAACTAGAAGCCACTTGCTTCTTATTTGGCCTCTTCCTCTTCTATGAGGGATTGGAAGATTCCGCCATATTGGCCTCACCTTTAGGTCGGACCACATCCTCATCCCTGATCATCCGCTCATAAGCCTGTAGTTGCTTCATGAGCTCGGTTAGTCCTAACTCCTTTGTCGCCAGATTGTATGCGGCCTTAAACCCCACAAAATCTTTAGACAGAGTCTTGAACACCATCTCGATCTGGGTGTTGTAGTCCAACTCAGCACCATTCTCGGCAGCCTCAGCGAAGAATCCCATTAGAGTGATCATATGATCCTTCACCGGAGTACCCGCCTTTTGCTTAGAGTTCATAATGCTGGTGATAGCGGACTGTCGAGCCAATTTTTCTTGGCCTCCGAACATGTCCTCCAGATTTTCCATGATCTCCCCAGCAACTTGATAAGTCTCATGCTGCTTTTTGTAAAGCACTCGTCATGCTAGCAAGGATGTAGTATCGAGCTATCTCATTGGATTCTCTCCAACGATTATAGGCAATCGGGACCTCCTCAAGTGGTGTGTCAGGTTTGGGCCCAGGTGGGCATGGTTCGTCCAGTACGAACTTGTGTCTCTCGCAGCTGAGAACTATTAATAGATTTCTTTTCCAGTCTTTATAATTATCGCCATTCAGCTTATTTTCAGTAAGTATTGAAATGAGGGGTGTCGGTGACAATTTGAACTGAAATAAAATTATACTAGACATCATTACAAAGTCCAAGCAAATATACAGATAATTTAGCAAATAAAACATACAAGTATGTTCCTACATGAAACTTGAAAAACATGTAGCATTGCAACGGTAATTCTCAGCACCTATTGCCCCAAGCCACCGAGGGGTGGTCATGAAAACAAATAGCCGGAACATGGACCCCGTCCAATTAATATATGTTACCTTAAATCCTCCAAGGTTAAGACATATATTAATAACTGCTTATTTGGCCACTTGTTTAGTTAACAGCTTCTAGGGAAGGTTAATAACTAAACGAGTCTTGAGTGTATAACCATTGTTTACGTAGCCCGATCCACGTCCTACCAAGCCACCGAGGGGTGGTCATGAATAGGATCGTACCCGAACACGTTTTCCACATAGGAGATCCAATCTAGTATACCGGCGGCGGTAAACACCTATCGAGGGGTATGGTCAGGGCAGAACTGACGCGAGGCGTTACCATGCTTTCATATATGGATCAACAATGGAGGCCGTGGGTTTTGTTTGAAACCCTCTCCTACTCAATATTTTGAAAAACATGCAAGTTTTGACAAAATATGTATGATCAATATAGTATGAGCGGCACTCACCTATCCTATATGACATGTTATCAAATATGCATACAAAACATCCATCAATACATATTTATACATCCATGACATATCACAGAAAAAATAATTGACAGAATAACCAAGCTATGGTTCCATCCTAGAACAAAGAAAATAAAGATTACAAAATTCCATCCAAAGCATTCTTTGGGTCTTGAATTCTGTTTCGTCTTCTTGTATCCATCTTTTATATAGCCTCTCCATTTATTTCTCATCCCTAGAATTATTTAAAATTTAAATCTCCAAAAATTTAAATTTTAAATTCAAATTTCAAATTCGAATTTCAAATTTAAATTTCAAATTTAAATTTTAAACAATTTTAAACATCATGTGTAATAATACGTAATTTCAAAAATTTCAAATTTTCAATTACATATTTTTAAACATGATTTAAAATTAAATCTCAAATTTAAAAATCAAAATTTTCGAATTTTGGACCATCGCAGTGCCGCCCCTGAAGGCGGCAGCCGCCGTGGGCAGCCACCAGCCCCAAAGGGGCTGGCAGCCCACGGCTGCCCCCTATGTGCAGCCTTGCCGGGCTACAGGCCAAGCCTGCAGTGCCAGGCTGCACACCCAGGCTGGGCGCAGCAGCCGGCAGGCTGCAGGCAGCGCCTGCAGCCAGAGGCTGCACGTCCAGGCTGCGGCCAGCCTTGGGCAGGCCACGGCCACCCTTGGCTACAGGCCAAGCCTGCGGCCGTGGGTGGTGTTGGCCTGCACAGGGGCTGCCGCAGCCCCATCCTGCCCGAGGGCAGGGGCTGTAGCCCCACCAAGGCCCGTCGGCCTATCCCGAGGGGTCGTGTCTCGATTTTCATGCCATATTCCAATTTACCTATTAGGATCTCCAAAAATTAATTTGAATCCCAATTAAATTGAAATTTTCCACACAATCAAAATTTCAACCTTTAAATCAAATTTAACTTTTGGGAAAAAATAAATTACGGTCTTCAATCTTCAATCTCCTCCAAGAATAATAACATAAAATTTCCTAAACCGTTTCCATTGTACAAAAATTCTAACCATAAAAATTCTAGGAGACAAAAATTTAAATCCATGGGAAAATTACAGTGTTATGAACTGCTCCCATGGTTACATAAAAAATTCCTAGATACAATTTTTCTAAATTCTAAGGAACTATAACCGGTATAAACAAGCATGCTTATAATAATTCAAAAAATTAAAATAACCACATACTTTATACATAATCCATGATAACAACATAAAGGAATCCTAGAATGCCACTCTCTAAATATCAAATCCATACATAAATAAAAAGACTAAGTAATTGTTTAATTTATGTACATGGCATAGTCATGACATGGCTCTGATACCAATTGTAGGAAAATAAATCGGTAAAACGTATCAGAGTGGCGCAACGGAATAATAAAAAATTTTAAGATCGTTAAATATCTCATGATGCCATATACAATAAACCAACAACAATTAAAACTCATACCTCAAGGACGCCAATCTTGCAGGAGGAGAATGACTGGAGGCTTCAACCAACTAGCCTTCTCTACTATTCTCCAATTCCCGAGTGGTTGAGTGTGTGGGCACTCTGAACCTCGATCGGTATGCTAGCACTGCTAGTCTTCTTCTGACCACCCAGATCTCTAAAGAACTTTATTATCACGATGAGCTGTGCAACAATAAGCCTGCTCACCTGAGAGTCTGTGGTCTAAGAGAACTGGAGTGGCAGGACCTCTATTTATAGACCTGCATGAGGTGATTCTCTGAATTTGAATTGGACTAGGAAAAGATATTCTCCCTTATCCATAACCAAAAAATCTGAATTTTTCCATGGGAAAATCCAACAATAAAATTTGGTTTTCTTAGAATAAATCCAATCCAAATCTAAACAAGATTTTAACTAGAATTTTATCTCCCTTTCTCAACCAAAAAAATCTGAAATTTCCTAGGAGAAAATCTTCTCCACAAATTCGGCCATTATGGATAAAGGAGAATCAAAAATTCCACTAGGTTTTTCAAGTTTGAATCCTATCTCAACCTTATCCAAAATAACTGAATTTTCCTAGGAGATTATCTCCAAAATTTCGGCCACTTTTCAGGGAGGAGAGAATCCAAATTCAACTGGGATTGAAACTTGAATTTTTCCCTTGAATCTTATCCACAAAAACCAAAATTCCATTGAGGATTATCCTCAAAACTTCTTCCATAGTTTGTTGGGATTTGGATTCAAAATTCAAGTAGGATTCTAACAAGATTATCCTCTCCAAATCCAACTCAAATTCAAATTTCAAACCTTGTGGATTTTCCACAACAAATTCGAATCCTACTTGGACTGTGATTCAAAATTTGAATTTCAAATTTCAAATTCGAATTTCAATTTCAAATTTCAAATTTCAAATTTCAAATTTCAAATTTAAATTTCAAATTCAAATTTCAAATTCAAATTTCAAATTCAAATTTCAAATTCAAAATTCAAAATTTAAAATTCAAAATTCAAAATTCAAATTTCAAATTCCATAAAACGGTTGTGTTTCAAATTCTTGTTCTCATGGATAATTTTCTACAACTCCAATCCAATCTCAAATAAAATCATGGCAACTTTATTTGGAGTTCGAATAAGTGTGTACTCTATTATCCAAAACAAAATCTGAATCCAACCGGAGAGAATCTTGTCTACCATCCTAATCGTGTGTCATCACCATCCATGCATAATAAACTAGCCAATAGCATACTCAAATCAATTTGCCAAACGTTAAGGAATTATGTGGAGCTAGTAGAGGGACTGATTGGACATATATAATCGGGCTCCCGTAAATCCATATGATCATCATTCTTTACCGAACAACTCAATCATATGATCACTAGTTTCAGAGTCACACCACTACAAACCTGAAACTGAACTCCCAATTATATACCGTATTACGTAAGCCTGTGACGAGCTACTATTCAATGACCTTGTCATATATGCAAAACCCTCATATGATATCCATGATCAGCCTTAGGTCAAAGTCCGTTTAATCCTACTGATCAGGCTATCTTAAAGTTCCATTATACTACCGAATTAAGAAAATAATTATTCACCATATGTGAATAAGAAGTCATCCGCCCAGCAGACGACCCAAGGCCTTGTCCATTTTCACATTCAGTATATTGCCTTTAAGAGGATACCATTAACTCCTCAGAGCTATGATTCTGATATCTACAAACAAACCCTTCATCGTATACAAGTCATGCACCCAACGAACTGGTCTATAAGCTTACTACCTCTGAGATGCTTTAGCCATTGGAACATCAAAGTACACAAGTCATATACATGAAGTAGTTCATTTACTCAGGATTAAGGTTATTGCATAATGAACGTCAAAAGCAGATTGATCCACTCATAGCGGACTACGTAGATCAATCACGCTTTAGTCCCGTTCTAATATGTCAACATATCTATGTCTCTACTTGGGAGTCCAGCTCCAGACAGTTAAGACAAACCGTCCCTTCCAAGGCTTTAGACAACATAATAGTCTTAAAATGAGTTAGATGCTCGGTTTAGATCGCTAACTTTAGAACATTGTCTTCTCGCATACAAAAGTCCATTGCATGCAACGTTCTAACAGTTTTAACACAAGCAGTCAGTGAGCCATATTTGCTTACATTTACTTTAACATGTAAATAAGACGAGGACAGATAGCAATGTAATGAATAACCTCTATATATAATTTTATTATCCAGTTCAAAATGAATACATCAAAATATCTATAATACTTAGGGCATTTCCTAACAGTCTATTTGTGGTGTAGGTAATAAAGGTAAGCAACCAGCAATATGAAACAAGGGTAGCGGACTGGCAGGCAGATCCCAGCGATGTCATGGACGGGTTATGGTTCCGTTTTGCAGAGTTCCGCTGTAATTAAAGTGAAAAAGAAAGAAAGTGTAATAGTGACATATATGTATAAAGATAAGACACGAATGTAGTATGGAAAATAGTGAAACAGCTTAAAAGTATGTTTTATTTTTACGTACTTTAAAGTAACGAGACCGCAAAATATATTTTGGGAAAAAAATTATTAAGTAGTACGTATATATTTATGTATACACGATTTCAAAGAATTAATAGTTTCATTCAGTCAAGTTTAAAAAAAAATATTCCTAGTTTTTCAAGAACAAATCTTTTAAACCCCCAAGAAGAAGAAAGTTATAAAGACAAGCAAGCTAAGTAAGAATAAGCAAAGAATAAAGAAAGCAAGCAAGATAAGGTGGACGACCTAAGCTAAAGAGGTCACCCACAGTTATGAACTGTCAAAATGTGTTGATATAATATAATGAGTTTTGTTGTTTTGTCCTATATGAAAAGGCATAATATACGATAAATGGGCCATGTGCATTTATTGCGCTAGAAATGGTCCGGATGAAGAGAAAGAAGATCCGAAGGAATTTTCCTTTGAAACCGGATCGATAGAATGACTAAAATGTAAAGTGGTACATATGTGTATATATGTATACTCAATGTAAAAGAGGATGTTGTATATACAAGGCCTTAATATTGATATGTATGTGAACGTCATGAAACTAGTTATAATAATGCCGTACGATGATATGGCATTAGGATTTTTTTGAATTTCGGGAAATCTTAAAAATTTTGCGAAATATATACATACATTGAAAATCTAATGATTGATTTTCAAACGATTATAGGAAAATAGAAAATATAGTGAATACATATGGTCAAGAAAATATGAGTGAATGTCTTATTGTGACGCCTTAAATTTTATTTAAGGGTCAATATATAATTTAAATAAAATTAGTGTGCCAAAAATTAATTAAAAATCTTTTGGAAACACTAGGTTGGTTTCCTAGTCAAATTCCACTCAAAAAGTCAACAATTTTGACTTCAAAAACCCTAAAATATTCGACCATTACTTGAGATTTTAATTAAAATTTAAATTCCACAAATCCAAGGAGGATTCAAACTCAAATTTCATCCCTTAAATGTAAAGAAGAAATTCGGCCCTAAAGTGTAGGAAATAAAGGAGATTTTATTTGAATTAAAAGCTAGGTCAAAACTTAATCAAAGTTCAAATTATTTTTTCCTTAAAAACTAATGGGTAATTTTGGTCACTTGAGGAGAAATAAGGAGAGAAAAACCCTAGCCTCAAAACAGTACAAAAAATTTCCCTTTGCCCCTCAAAAGATTCGGCCAAACAAGGAAGCAAAAAGGAAAGAAAAACCTAGTATAAAAACCCTCTTTCAACTCTCATTCACCTTTCCTTCCTCTCCCAAAATTCAGCCAGCCTCCCCTTGTTCCCTCTCTGAATTCTCCTCTCCCAAAACACACCAAAACAGCAAGCAAAAACCAACCTAAAGGCGGCTCAAAGATTCAACAACTTTTGAGATAAAAATAAGGTGAGAAATCAACTTTTTCCTTCCTTCTCCTTTTGATTTTAAATCCGAAATTTTTATGGTTTTTCTCTACTGTTTTCCCTGCTGTTTTGAAGACTCCAACACTCACATAAATTCAGCCAAAAAGGAGACTGAGCATAAAAAATAGTGCAGCACAAACAAGGTGTGATTTTTCTCTCTCTAAAACCCTAAAAATTTTGCCTCATTGATCCCCTTTCAAAAACCCTATTATCACATGTGAAAATTTTATGATTTTTGCCAATTTGATTCTTGGGTTGTGTTAATGACATATAAATAAGGTTCTCCACGAAATTTCAAGATCATTGGATGAAAATTGAATTGGTTTGAGGCTAATTGAAATTCGGACAGGAAAAATGGAAATCTGGAAAATTACCATATGAACAGTAAACTTGTGTCAGCCATAACTTGAGTTTTAAAAATGATTTTCGAGTAAATCTTGAGCCTAAAATTAAATTCAAGATATCCCCTAAATGCTTGCAATCAGAACCAAACTCATCTGTTGGCTCAGTCAAAGTATTTTTCTAAGATAAGTGGATAGAACTGCCAGTTTTTGAACTGAAAACGAAACCCAAATTTCATGCCTGAAAACAACCCCTCGGATTTTGGCCTAGTTGAGTAACCAAACGATGTCTAAAAATTATAAAAATTATATGGAATTAAAGCTACGGATGTCCAATTTAACATATTAAAAATTTAGAATTTTTGGGATTAAAAATGAATTAATATTGACTTTACAGTCAGCCTAGGTCAGTCTGCCCATGACCTGTAATATCCTAACTTAGAGTTTTTCACAAAATTTTTTTTAAATCCCAAATGTTTATTAAACATTTTAAAATCCTTTTGTGGCACACTAAAATGATTGGATGATTATGTCTAGACCTAGACTGATCATATGTTGTGATTATAGGATTTATTTGATGTTCTTGCTTGATTCATGGATCACGTTGTTGGAATGCTTGTGCAATAATCGAGGTAGGAATTTCTAGCCTTTTCTGTGTAGGAAAATAATTCGGTAAAACCGTATCAGAGTGGCGCAGCGGAACAATAAAAATTTTTAGATCGTTAAATATCTCATGATGCCATATACAATAAATCAACAACAATTAAAACTCATACCTCAAGGACGCCAATCTGCAGGAGGAGAATGACCGGAGGCTTCAACCAACTAGCCTTCTCTACTATTCTTCAATTCCTGAATGGCTGAGTGTGTGGGCACTCTGAACCTCGATCGGTATGCTAGCACTGCTAGTCTTCTTCCGACCACCCAGATCTCTAAAGAACTTTATTGTCACGATGAGCTGTGCAACAATAAGCCTGCTCACTTGAGAGTCTGTGGTCTGAGAGAACTGGAGTGGCAGGACCTCTATTTATAGACCTGCATGAGGTGAATCTCTGAATTTGAATTGGATTAGGAAAAGATATTTTCCCTTATCCAAACCCATAAAATTCGAATTTTTCCAAGGGAAAATCCCAACAATAAATTCGGTTTTACTAGGATAAATCCAATCAAATCTAAGCAAGATTTTAACTAGAATTTTTATCTCCCTTTTTCAACAAAAAATCCGAATTTCACAAGGAGAAAATCCTCCAAAAAATTTCGGCCATTATGGATAAGGGAGAATCAAAAATTTCACTTGGATTATCAAGCTAAATCTCATCTCAACCTTATCCAAAAATAACCGAATTTCCTAGGATAAAGGCTCCAAAATTTCGGCCACTTTTAGGGAGGAGAGAATCCAAATTCAACTAGGATTGAAGCTTGAATTTACCCTTGAATCTTATCCACAAAATCCGAAATCTTTCATGAGGATTATCCTCAAAAATTTTGTCCCTTATTTGTTGGGATTTGGATTCAAAATTCAAGTAGGATTCTAACAAGATTATCCTCTCCAAATCCAACTCAAATTCGAATTTCAAACCTTGTGGATTTTCCACAACAAATTCGAATCCTACTTGGACTGTGATTCAAAATTTGAATTTCAAATTTCAAATTCAAATTTCAAATTCAAATTTCAAATTTCAAATTTCAAATTTAAATTTCAAATCCAAATTTCAAATTCGAATTTCAAATTCAAATTTGAAATTCGAATTTCAAATTCAAATTTCAAATTCAAATTTCAAATTCAAAATTCAAATTTCAAATTTCAAAATTCAAATTTCAAATTCCACAAAACGGTTGTGTTTCATATTCTTGTTCTCATGGATAATTTTCTACAACTCCAATTTCAAATAAAATCATGGCAACTTTATTTGGAGTTCGAATAATTGTGTACTCTATTATCCAAAACAAAATCTGAATCCAACCGGAGAGAATCTTGTCTACCATCCTAATCCTGTGTCATCACCATCCATGCATAATAAACTAGCCAATAGCATACACAAATCAATTTGCCAAACGTTAAGGAATTATGTGGAGCTAGTAGAGGGACTGATTGGACATATATAATCGGGCTCCCATGATTCCATATGATCATCATTCTGTACCGAAAAACTCAATCATATGATCACTAATTTCAGAGTCACACCACTATAAACCTGAAACTGAACTCCCAATTATATACCGTATTACGTAAGCCTGTGACGAGCTACCATCCAATGACCTTGTCATATATGCAAAACCCTCATATGATATCCATGATCAGCCTTAGGTCAAAGTCCGTTTAATCCTACTGATCAGGCTATCTTAAAGTTCCATTATACTACCGAATCAAGAAAATGATTATTCACCATATGTGAATAAGAAGTCATCCGCCCAGCAGACGACCCAAGGCCTTGTCCATTTTCACATTCAGTATAATGCCTTTAAGAGGATACCTTTAACTCCTCAGAGCTATGATTCCGATATCTGCAAACAAACCCTTCATCGTATACAAGTCATGCACCCAACGAACCGGTCTATAAGCTTACTACCTCTGAGACGCTTTAGCCATTGGAACATCAAAGTACACAAGTCATATACATGAAGTAGTTCATTTACTCAGGATTAAGGTTATTGCACAATGAACGTCAAAAGCAGATTGATCCACTCATAGCGGACTACGTAGATCAATAACGCTTTAGTCCCGGTCTAATATGTCACCACCGAGCAACATATCCATGTCTCTACTTGGGAGTCTAGCTCCAGACAGTCAAGACAGACCGTCCCCTCCAAGGCTTTAGACAACATAATAGTCTTAACATGAGTTAGATTCTCGGTCTAATCCCATAGACTACAGACCATAGTTTAGACTGCTAACTTTAGAACATTGTCTTCTCGCATGCAAAAGTCCATTGCATGCAACGTTCCAACAATTTTAACACAAGCAGTCAGTGAGCCATATTTGCTTACATTTACTTTAACATGTAAATAAGACGAGGACAAATAGCAATGTAATGAATAACCTCTATGTATAATTTTATTATCTAGTTCAAAATGAATACATCAAAATGTCTCTAATATTTAGGGCATTTCCTAACAATCTCCCACTTGCCCTAAGCCAGTAGATGTGCCATGTTACGCATCCCCATCGCCTCTACATGCCTCTCAAAGCTTCTAGCTACCAAAGTCTTAGTAAAGGGATCGGCAATATTGTCCTCGGACGCGATCTTACATACATCCACTTGTCCTGTCTCCACATGCCCTCTAATAATGTGATACCTCTGATCTATGTGCTTGGTCCTCTTGTGGTGCCGAGATTCCCTTGTGTTGGCAATAGCCCCTGTATTATCACAGTAAAGTGTGATAGGCTTGTCAACACCCGGAATGACCTCAAGGTCTCTAAAGAACTTACGGAGCCAAACCGCTTCTTTAGATGCCTCAGCCGTAACCACATACTCAGCCTCCATAGTAGAGTCAGCTGTGCAGCCCTGCTTCACGCTCCTCCACACAATGGCGCCTCCTCCGAGTAAAAACACTGATCCAGATGTCGATTTCCTCGAATCCTTACAAGTCTGGAAGTCTGAGTCCGTGTATCCTACTGGTGTTAGGTCCCCTCCAGAATACACTAGCATATAATCCCTCGTTCTCTTAAGATACTTGAGTATATGCTTTACTGCTTGCCAGTGCTTGGTTCCAGGATTCGCTTGATATCGACTCACCATACCTACTGCAAAACATATGTCCGGGCAAGTGCAAAGCATAGTGTACATAAGGCTACCCACAGCGGATACATAAGGGACCTTACTCATACGCTCTCTTTCTTCCGATGTCTTGGGACAGTCATCCAATGAAAGAGTTAAACCGGCAATAGAAGGTTGTGAGCCTTTCTTTGCCTCTAGCATTGCATATTTGTCAATTATTTTATCTATGTACGAAGCTTGGGATAATGCTATCATTTTGTTCTTTCGATCTCTGAAGAGACAAATGCCTGGAACATAATTAGCTTCTCCCAAGTCCTTCATGTCAAACTGTTGGTGTAACCAAAGCTTGACCGATGATAAGTTCCCTACATCATTCCCAATGAGTAGTATATCATCGACATAGAGTATCAGAAAGACCACTTTTCCATCCTTAATACGTTTATAAACACAAGATTCATCAACGTTCTGCTCAAAACCAAATGTCTTAATCGCTTGATCAAACCTCTGGTTCCATGAGCGGGATGCCTGCTTTAATCCATAAATGGATCTAAGCAACTTGCAGACTTTCCTATCTTGGCCTTTTGCTACGAACCCTTCGGGCTGTATCATATAGATACACTCTTCAAGATGGCCATTCAAGAATGCCGTCTTGACATCCATTTGCCAGATCTCGTAATCGAGAGCCGCAGCAATGGACAGAAGAATACGGATAGACTTCAGCATAGCAACAGGCGAAAAGGTTTCCTCGTAATCGATTCCAGCCTTTTACGTGTATCCCTTTGCAACCAGTCTAGCTTTGAAAGTTTCAACTCTCCCTTCCGCATCCTTCTTTCTTTTATAGACCCATTTGCATCCAATGGGTTTTATCCCATCCGGCAAATCTACAAGTTCCCAAACAGAGTTGGATTTCATAGAATCCATCTCATTATTCATAGCCTGTTTCCAAGATTTAGAATCAACATCCTTTATAGCTTCATCATATGTGACCGGATCTTCCTCATGCTCATGAGCCTCAGCCTGGTATACCTCAGCATCATACATGAAGAAATTAGGTTTCTTAGAAACCCTCACACTACGACGAGGCACCCTAAATTGTTGATCGTCTGCAGGTCTTTCACTGGAACTCGGACTTGCGTCCAAGACCGAAATCCGTGAAGCAGTTCTTTCACCCGATAACTCCTCTAGCACCACTTTTCTTCGAGGCTTAAAGTCATTCATGTGACTTTCCTCCAAGAATGTCGCATGGGTTGAGACAATGACTTTTTGTTCCTTCGGGTTATAGAGCAGACCTCCTTTAGTTCCTTTTGGATACCCTACAAACATGCATAATTCTGATCTTGGTTCTAACTTCTTCGCATCCCCATCCAGTACATGTGCCGGGCAGCCCATATTCTCATATGTCCAAGGGAGGGCTTCCTGCCACGCCACAATTCATACGGAGTTCTAGGAATTGATTTGCTCGGAACCTGGTTCAGAATATAGCACGCCGTTTATAAAGCATATCCCCAAAATGATAATGGCAGCGTTGAGTAACTCATCATGGACCGTACCATATCCAATAAGGTCATGTTTCTCCTTTCGGCTACACCATTCTGTTGTGGAGTACCAGGTGCAGTCAATTGGGATAAAATCCCGTTCTCTACAAGATGTCCTAGAAATTCATCGGAGAGGTATTCGCCACCTCGATCAGATCGAAGTGCCTTTATGGATTTATCCAATTGCTTTTCCACTTCCGCACGATACTCTTTGAACTTATCAAAGGTTTCGCTCTTGCGGTGCATCAGATACACATATCCATACCTCGAGTAATCATCTATGAAAGAGACATAATACTCGAACCCTCCTTAGCCCTTACGTCAGTGTGCACAATTTCTAAGAGCTCCTTAGCCCTTGTACCCTTAGCTCCAAAAGACCTCTTAGTCATTTTACCCTCTAGACAAGACTCACATTGGGGAAGTCGTACCTCCTCCAGAGATTCCAGAGGACCGTCTTTCACCAATTTTTGAATCCTATCCTGATTAATATGACTAAGTCTTAAATGCCAAAGATATACCTTGTTAGAGTGAGAAACTTTCAACCTTTTAGAGTCATCAATTAATTCAGTGTCAAGCAGTGAGTACATCTTTGGTCTGATCAAATATAGGTTTCCATCCATCCATCTAGAACAGATAAAAGACTTATTTCTACGAATATCAACTCTTTTACTAAAAGAAACTGAATAAGAATCCTTTATTAAACAAGCTACCGATATAAGGTTCCTCCTAAAATTAGGAACATAAAAAACAGTCTTTCAATAAAATAAACCTAAATTGATCAAAATAAAGGTGAACATCTCCCACTGCCTCAGCCACCACAAAGCTACCATCTCCAGTCCGCAACGAGAGGCTCCTATCATGTAGACTTCTCGTTTCCACGAACCCCTGCATAGAAACACAAACATGATTAGTGGCGCCCGAATCAATGACCCAAGTGTCTTTCGATTCTTCCACCAAACACGCTTCCAAGTAATGAAGTTCCTTACCTTCCTTGCCCTTAGCGGCTAGGAATTCCCGGCAAGCCTTCTTGAAGTGACCTACCTTCCCACAATGGAAGCATTTGGACTTTTTAGAGTCCTTTGGCTTCTTGTTCTTCTTCTTCTTCTTCCCGTCCAAGACAGGAGGATTAGAAGAACTGGAAGCCACTTGCTTCTTATTTGGCCTCTTCCTCTTCCGTGAGGGATTGGAAGATTCCGCCAAATTGGCCTCTCCTTTAGGTCGGACCACATCCTCATCCCTGATCATCCGCTCATAAGCCTGTAGTTGCTTCATGAGCTCGGTTAGTCCTAACTCCTTTGTCGCCAGATTGTATGCGGCCTTAAACCCCACAAAATCTTTAGACAGAGTCTTGAACACCATCTCGATCTGGGTGTTGTAGTCTAACTCAGCACCATTCTCGGCAGCCTCAGCAAAAAATCCCATTAGAGTGATCATATGGTCCTTCACCGGAGCACCCGCCTTTTGCTTAGAGTTCATAATGCTGGTGATAGCGGACTGTCGAGCCAATTTTTCTTGGCCTCCGAACATGTCCTCCAGATTGTCCATGATCTCCCCAGCAACTTGATAAGTCTCATGCTGCTTTTGTAAAGCACTCGTCATGCTAGCAAAGATGTAGCATCGAGCTATTTCATTAGATTCTCTCCAACGATTATAGGCTACCGGGACTTCCTCAAGTGGTGTGTCAGGTTTGGGCACAGGTGGGCATGGTTCATCTAGTACGAACTTGTGTCTCTCGCAGCTGAGAACTATTAATAGATTTCTTTTCCAGTCTTTATAATTATCGCCATTCAACTTATTTTCAGTAAGTATCGAAATGAGGGGTGTCGGTGACATTTTGAACTGAAATAAAATTATACTAGACATCATTACAAAGCCCAAGCAAATATACAGATAATTTAGCAAATAAAAACATACAAGTATGTTCCTACATGAAACTTGAAAAAAACGTGTAGCATTGCAACGGTAATTCTCAGCACCTATTACCCCAAGCCACCGAGGGGTGGTCATGAGAACAAATAGCCGGAACATGGACCCCGTCCAATTAATATATGTTGCCTTAAATCCTCCAAGGTTAAGACATATATTAATAACCGCTTATTTGGCCACCAGTTTAGTTAACAGAGCTTCTAGGGAAGGTTAATAACTAAACGAGTCTTGAGTGTATAACCATTGTTTACGTAGCCCGATCCACGTCCTACCAAGCCACCGAGGGGTGGTCATGAATCGGATCGTACCCGAACACGTTTTCCACATAGGAGATCCAATCTAGTATACCGGCGGTGGTAAACACCTACCGAGGGGTGTGGTCAGGGCAGAACTGACGCGAGGTGTTACCATGCTTTCACATACGGATCAACAATGGAGGCCGTGGGTTTTGTTTGAAACCCTCTCCCACTCAATATTTTAAAAAACATGCAAGTTTTGACAAATTATGCATGATCAATATAGTATGAGCGGCACTCACCTATCCTATATGACATGTTATCAAATATGCATACAAAACATTCATCAATACATATTTATACATCTATGACATATCACAGAAAAAATAATTGACAGAATAACCAAGCCATGGTTCCATCCTAGAACAAAGAAAATAAAGATTATAAAATTCCATCCAAAGCCTTCTTTGGGTCTTAAATTCTGTTCCGTCTTCTTGTATCCATCTTCATGTAGCCTCTCCATTTATTTCTAATCCCAAGAATTATTTAAAATTTAAATCTCCAAAAAAAATTTAAATTTCAAATTCAAATTCCAAATTCGAATTTCAAATTTAAATTTCAAATTTAAATTTTAAACAATTTCAAACACCATGTGTAATAATATGTAATTTCAAAATTTCAAATTTTTAATTACATACTTTTTAAACATGATTTAAAATTAAATCTCAAATTTAAAAATCAAAATTTTCTGATTTTTTTAGACCTTCGGACCGCCGCCCCCGTGGGCGGCGGCCGCCGTGGGCAGTCACCAACCCCGGAGGGGCTGGCAGCCCACGGCCGCCCCATGTGCAGCCCTGCCGGGCTGCAGGCCAAGCCTGCAGCGCCAGGCTGCGGCCAGCCTTGGGCAGGCTGCGCCACCCTCGGCTGCAGGCCAAGCCTACGGCCGTGGGTGATGTTTACCTGCAGAGGGGCTGCAGCAGCCCCATCCTGCCCGAGGGCAAGGGCTGCAGCCCCACCAAGGCCCGTCGGCCTATCCCGAGGGGTCGTGTCTCGATTTTCGTGCCATATTCCAATTTACCTATTAGGATCTCCAAAAATTAATTTGAATCCTAAATAATTGAAATTTTCCACACAATCAAAATTTCAATCTTTAAATCAAATTTAACTTTTGGGAAAAAATAAATTACGGTCTTCAATCTTCAATCTCCTCCAAGAATAATTACATAAAAAATTCCTATACCGTTTTCGGTGTACAAAATTCTATCTATAAAAATTCTAAGAGACAAAATAAAATCCATGGGAAAATTACAGTGTTAATTAAATTGCTCCCATGGTTACATAAAAATTCCTAGATACAATTTTTCTAAATTCTAAGGAACCATAACCGGTATAATCAAGCATGCTTATAATAATTCAAAAAATTAAAATAACCACATACTTTATACATAATCCATGATAACAACATAGAGGAACCCTAGAATGCCACTCTCTAAATATCAAATCCATACATAAATAAAAAGACTAAGTAATTGTCTAATTTATGTACATGGCATAGTCATGAGATGGCTCTGATACCAATTGTAGGAAAATAATTCGGTAAAACCGTATCAGAGTGGCGCAGCGGAACAATAAAAATTTTTAGATCGTTAAATATCTCATGATGCCATATACAATAAATCAACAACAATTAAAACTCATACCTCAAGGACGCCAATCTGCAGGAGGAGAATGACCGGAGGCTTCAACCAACTAGCCTTCTCTACTATTCTTCAATTCCCGAATGGCTGAGTGTGTGGGCACTCTGAACCTCGATCGGTATGCTAGCACTGCTAGTCTTCTTCCGACCACCCAGATCTCTAAAGAACTTTGTTGTCACGATGAGCTGTGCAACAATAAGCCTGCTCACCTGAGAGTCTGTGGTCTGAGAGAACTAGAGTGGCAGGACCTCTATTTTAGACCTGCATGAGGTGAATCTCTGAATTTGAATTGGATTAGGAAAAGATATTTTCCCTTATCCAAACCCATAAAATCCGAATTTTTCCAAGGGAAAATCCCAACAATAAATTCGGTTTTACTAGGATAAATCCAATCAAATCTAAGCAAGATTTTAACTAGAATTTTTATCTCCCTTTTTCAACAAAAAATCCGAATTTCACAAGGAGAAAATCCTCCACAAAATTTCGGCCATTATGGATAAGGGAGAATCAAAAATTCCACTTGGATTTTCAAGCTAAATCTCATCTCAACCTTATCCAAAAATAACCGAATTTCCTAGGATAAAGGCTCTAAAATTTCGGTCACTTTTAGGGAGGAGAGAATCCAAATTCAACTAGGATTGAAGCTTGAATTTACCCTTGAATCTTATCCACAAAATCTGAAATCTTTCATGAGGATTATCCTCAAAAATTTCGTCCCTTATTTGTTGGGATTTGGATTCAAAATTCAAGTAGGATTCTAACAAGATTATCCTCTCCAAATCCAACTCAAATTCGAATTTCAAACCTTGTGGATTTTCCACAACAAATTCGAATCCTACTTGGACTGTGATTCAAAATTTGAATTTCAAATTTCAAATTCAAATTTCAAATTCAAATTTCAAATTTCAAATTTCAAATTTCAAATTCGAATTTCAAATTCAAATTTCAAATTCAAATTTCAAATTCGAATTTCAAATTCGAATTTCAAATTCAAATTTCAAATTCAAAATTCAAATTTCAAAATTCAAAATTCAAATTTCAAATTCCACAAAACGGTTGTGTTTCATATTCTTGTTCTCATGGATAATTTTCTACAACTCCAATCCAATTTCAAATATAATCATGGCAACTTTATTTGGAGTTCGAATAATTGTGTACTCTATTATCCAAAACAAAATCTGAATCCAACCGGAGAGAATCTTGTCTACCATCCTAATCCTGTGTCATCACCATCCATGCATAATAAACTAGCCAATAGCATACACAAATCAATTTGCCAAACGTTAAGGAATTATGTGGAGCTAGTAGAGGGACTGATTGGACATATATAATCGGGCTCCCATGATTCCATATGATCATCATTCTGTACCGAACAACTCAATCATATGATCACTAATTTCAGAGTCACACCACTATAAACCTGAAACTGAACTCCCAATTATATACCGTATTACGTAAGCCTGTGACGAGCTACCATCCAATGACCTTGTCATATATGCAAAACCCTCATATGATATCCATGATCAGCCTTAGGTCAAAGTCCGTTTAATCCTACTGATCAGGCTATCTTAAAGTTCCATTATACTACCGAATTAAGAAAATAATTATTCACCATATGTGAATAAGAAGTCATCCGTCCAGCAGACGACCCAAGGCCTTGTCCATTTTCACATTCAGTATATTGCCTTTAAGAGGATACCTTTAACTCCTCAGAGCTATGATTCTGATATCTACAAACAAACCCTTCATCGTATACAAGTCATGCACCCAACGAACTGGTCTATAAGCTTACTACCTCTGAGACGCTTTAGCCATTGGAACATCAAAGTACACAAGTCATATACATGAAGTTGTTTATTTACTCAGGATTAAGGTTATTGCACAATGAACATCAAAAGCAGATTGATCCACTCATAGCGGACTACGTAGATCAATCACGCTTTAGTCCCGGTCTAATATGTCATCACCGAGCAACATATCCATGTCTCTACTTGGGAGTCCAGCTCCAGACAGTCAAGACAGACCGTCCCCTCCAAGGCTTTAGACAACATAATAGTCTTAACATGAGTTAGATGCTCGGTCTAACCCCATAGACTACAGACCATAGTTTAGACTGCTAACTTTAGAACATTGTCTTCTCGCATACAAAAGTCCATTGCATGCAACGTTCCAACAGTTTTAACACAAGTAGTCAGTGAGCCATATTTGCTTACATTTACTTTAACATGTAAATAAGACGAGGACAAATAGCAATGTAATGAATAACCTCTATGTATAATTTTATTATCCAGTTCAAAATGAATACATCAAAATGTCTCTAATACTTAGGGCATTTCCTAATATTCTGGGAGTAGTCAAGTGTTTTAAATTTCCATGTTTTATCGATGGCATGCTGTTTTCAGTTTATGAAATTATTATGCTGTTTTTAATGAAATAAACGCATGCAACGTGTTTTGTAATAAATGTGTATTTTAAAGCGTGTTTTGATTAATGGCATAATATAACTTGGTAAATACCATCTTTTGAATAATCCGGTGAACATAATTGAGCTCTAGTTCACGATCATTGTAAATGATGCGTGCGTCCCAAAGTTGACGCCATGGGGGAAGGTCTCTAAAACTGCGCAGGGCCGTTCGGCCTATTTAGACCGTAACGAGATGATCTAGGATAATTCAATTTGAGGCATGTATATTATAGCTACGACAAGTCCTCACTCAAAATATGATGGTTTATTTTAATGATTTAATTTTTTAATATTGGGGCACGTATATTGCAGCTACGCTAAGTCCTCAGCGGAATAAAACTTGTATTAAAAATGTTTTTCACAAAATTGTTGATTATTTTTTTTAAAATGATTATTATGCCATGTATTCTTAAATTGTTGATTATCTTTGGAAACGAATATTATGTCATACTTTTAAATGTTACTTGTTTAACCCACCTTTGTTTCTGTCCTACTGAGCCAGCGCTCACGTCTCTTTTCTTTGTGATTTCGAAATGACTACTTCCAGGTGCGGGAGGTAGCAGTTCCAAAAATCGTTGAGCTATCCGTTTCTACCGAAGATGATGCTATCCGTTTTCTCCATCTTCTTCTTTCTGTTTCTCATTCTGATGTAATGAGACTTTAAGTTTGGACTTTATTTCACGTTATTTAAATTTCATGCTTGGGAATATTTTATGGTTGGTAATTTCTTTTGAAGACCAATTTTGTGTTTGATTTCCGCATTAAAAAGTATTTATTTTCTACTTTATTTTATTTTGTGGTTATGATGCTACTTTATAAATAATTAGGCTTAGCTAAATTATAATGTTGACCGGTTTTTCGTAATAAATGTTTTCCTTAAATCCCGGGTTGATATTATGATTTGGCTGCCGTGTCACGTGTCTAAATTTTAGGCCGTGACAAATAATGGTATCAGAGCCCAGGTTTTCAAAAGGGCTTTCATCAAAACGTTTTCAAAATACCCAAGCATGGTTTTCCTTACTCTTAGAAGCTTATAGGATTTCCTCTTCCTTCAATCTTATTCATCAAAATGGCTTGTCCCGGTATGCGTAGTCAGAGGTAGCAGAGAGGCAACGACGAAGAGAACCCCGGGAACACGCAGCCTCAAGGGAGTCAGAATGCAGCGGTTCCTACACCTAATGATCAGCTAACGACGATGCAGAATCTCACGGCGGCGATACAGGCTATCCTCATCGTCTTACCTTTTGGAACACCTAACCCAGCTCCTGTAGCCAATGTTGTTCCTAATGAGACCCAGAGAACAGGGAGTTCTTCTCAGACTCCTCAGTAAACGCCTACCACCGAAAACCCTACCTCTGGAGTAGTACCTGCCCAGCCTATGATACATCCTAAACAGGCAGCCTTAACTCTTTTCTTTAAGCCTCACATACCCACTTTCGACGGCACAGGCACAGAGATGGATGCCGACTACTGGTTTGATGTCATTCGCAAACAGCTAAAGTTGACCGCCACACCTACAGAGTTCTGGGTTGAGTTTGCTTCCAACAAGCTGGTGGGTCTAGCCTCTACCTGGTGGGCTAGTATCAAGGATGGTTTGACAGAGGAGCAGAGGTCTTCTTGGATAGTTTTCAAGGAGCGTTTTCACGAGCGTTTCTTTTCAGCTCAGTTCCGCGACAGAAAAGCTAGGGAGTTCGTCCGTTTGAAGCAAGGGTCTATGTCAGTGTAGGAATATGAAGCCAAGTTCACTGAGTTGACCCGGTATGTGAAGAATCAGGTTTTGGATGAAGCTACTAAGTGTCTCTGCTTTGAGGAAGGGCTTAGCCTTTATGTGAAGAGGGATGTACAACCATTCCAGATCAGGGATAGCTACCAGCAGATAGTTGCTAAGGAGTTGACAGTGGAAGAGGGCGACAAGGAGTTCCTTGAAGCTCGTAACAAAAACAAGTCAGGACCAATCTGCAACAAGCCGCAGCACAAGCCACAGACTCCTTACCAGAAGAACCAGCAGTCTCAGGGATCGGGTTCTCATCAGTTTTCTGGACAGCGACAGGGTCGGGTGAATGTGATTACCTGCTTCTAGTGTGGTGAGGAAGGCCACAAAAGAAATGTCTGCCCAAAAAGACAGTCAAGAGACAATGCTCACAGACATCATTATCAGTGGAATCAGAATGGTCTTCCACAGAGGCAACAGTTTACTTCCCATTCTTCGCAGTTACAGTGCCCTCAGCTTCCGGCTCCCTATCAGCCTCAACGAACGAGCCAGTACACTGCACCTTATGCTCTACATGCTACACCACTACAGCAGTTCCCAGTGCCGAGTTATTAGAGACCGCCACCACAGGGTCAGAGTACGAGCTATCAGTGAGGGAATACAGCTTAAAATCGTGGTAAGGCACCATAGGTACACGCTCTTGGAGCTAACAGCATGGAGATAGATCATACACCGACTGCATTAGATGGTATAATTCCTATCTTTGGTACATATGCACATGTTTTGTTTGACACCAGGGCTACACACTCTTTTATAGCCCAACATTATGCTCGTTCACTTGGTTTAAAACTGTAAAATCTTGACTCTCCCTTATGTGTGAAATCCCCGTTGGGCACGACTACCGTTAGTGATGGGTGTCAAGCCTATGTTTATGTTGAGGATGTTTGTTTGGAGGCATCACTTGTGGTAATGCCTATGTTTGCTTATGATGTTATTCTGGGATATGACTGGCTTTCCCGATATGGGATTATGCTTGATTGTCATAATCGTCGCGTTATCTTTACAACTGATTTCGGACATGTAGTGTCCTATCAGTTAAGCTTAGTTTCAGATGTTGATAGATCTGCTCTGAGGTTAGTGTCGAAGAGTAGACAGGGTATTCTTTGCTTCTTATCCTTGTGTGCAGTGGAAGGATCCAGTTCTGAAAAGAGTACCCAATCTATATCTGTTGTCGATAGTTTTCCAGATGATTTTCCAAAAGCACTTCCAGGTTTACTGCCTCATCGAGAAATAGAGTTTCGTATCGACTTAGTTCCTGGAATAGCTCCTTTTGCTTCTGCTCCGTATCATATGGCACCTCTAGAGATGAAAGAGTTGAACAAGCAGCTGGATGGGTTGAAATTGCTGGGCTTTATCTGAGACAGTAACTTACCTTGGGGTTCGTCAGTCCTTTTTGTGAAGAAAGCTGACGGTTCGCTACGTCTCTGTGTGGACTACAGAAAGCTCAACACTGTGACCATCAAAAATAAGTATTCGTTACCACGTATAGATGACTTGTTCGATCAGTTGGGTGGAGCTTGTTTCTTCTCCAAGGTTAATTTGAGATCCGGTTATCATTAGCTTCGTGTTAGAGAGGAGGATATCCCGAAGATAGCGTTCCAAATAAGGTATGGTAGTTATGAGTTCTTAGTAATGCCTTTCGGTTTGACAAACATGCCAGCAGCCTTCATGGATATGATGAATAGAGTCTTCCAACCTTTTCTTGATAAGTTCATCATCGTATTCATCGACGACATCCTCATCTACTCCCAAACTCGTGAAGATCATGCATAGCATCTCAGTATAGTTTTACAAACTCTTCGTGAACATCAGTTGTATGCTAAGAAAGAAAAATGTGAGTTTTGGATGACAGAGGTTAAGTTTCTCGGGCATATCATCTCAGGAGACGGTATATCAATTGATCCATCCAAGGTTGAAGCGATTCTTAAGTGGGAACGACCGAAGAATGTTCCAGAGATCTGAAGCTTCTTGGGCTTAGCGGGATATTATCGACGTTTTGTACAGGACTTCAGCAAGCTCGCCGCTCCCCTCACCAATCTGATAAAGAAGGATGTACCTTTCATTTGGGACAACAGCTGTGAGTCAGTTTTCCAGGAGTTAAAGAGTCATTTGACGTTTGCACCTATCTTTATCATTCCAGATCAGGATCAAGTATATGACGTCTACACTGATGCTTCTCATCAAGGTCTTGGAGCAGTTTTGATGCAACTGAACCGAGTTATCGCTTATGCCTCAGGACAGCTGAAACAACATGAACGAAACTACCCTACACACGATCTAGAGTTAGCTGCAGTAGTATTCGCACTTAAGATTTGGCGTTGTTATCTGTATGGTGCCAGTTTTAGACTGTTTTTAGATCACAAGAGTTTGAAATACCTAGCTACGCAGAGAGATCTCAACCTGTGTCAGAGAAGATGGGTAGAATACATGCAAGACTACGACTTCCAAGTCAAGTACCATCCGAGTAAAGCAAACGTGGTTGCAAATGCACTAAGTAGGAAAAGAGAGGCAGTTCCCAATCCTGATTATGATGCTTCTATAATGGCTATGCAGATAGATGAGTGGGAAAAGGACAGAGTTCTTACAACTTATCAGGTTCGTTTTAGTGAAGTTCAGGGTCACCCAGTGTTGTACAACTTAGTGATGGAACCAGACTATGTGCAAAGGATCAATGAGAATCAGTTGGCAGATACACGTTTCGTTGATATCCGAGATAAATTGTTAAAGGGCAAGCATGTTGCAGAGTGGTCAATGGACACCAGTGGAATTCTTTACAATGAGGGTCGTTTAGCAGTGCCACACATCCCAGAGCTTATACAGGAGATCTTGTCAGAGTTTCATCAGTCGAGGTTCGCCATGCACCCAGATGGAAACAAGATGTATCAAAACCTAAGACGGCAGCTTTGGTGGAGAGGTATGAAGTTAGATGTGAAGAACTTCGTGGCTAACTGTTTGACGTGTCAGAAGGTAAAGGCAGTACGGGAGAGACCCGCAGGTCTGCTCCAACCACTTCCAATACCTTGATGGAGGTGGGATAGTATAGGAATGGACTTCTTAACTGGTTTACCGAGAGCACAAGATGGATCTGATGGAGTCTGGGTAGTTATAGATCGTCTCACGAAGACCGCGCACTTTATCCCGTTCAAGATGACTTGCAGCAGGAACCAGCTAGCCGAGCTTTACGTGAGGAACATAGTCAGATTGCATGGAGTCCCTTCAGTGATCGTTTCTGATCGTGATACACGCTTTAACGCTCGCTTTTCATCCGTAGACAGATGGTCAGTCGGAGCGTCTCATACAGATTCTCGAGGATATGCTACGTGCCTGCGTTCTTGATCTTAGAGATGGATGGAGCAAACACCTCTACATGGTAGAGTTCGCATACAACAACAGTTATCAAGCGAGTATCGGAATGGCACCCTTTAAAGCGTTGTACGGAAAGCCTTGTTGATCACCCATCTACTGGGTTGACAACCAGGAAGCACCAGTGGGTGGACCCGATATGATCCTAGACCAGTACGAGAAGATTGCCATCATCAAACAACGACTTCTAACAGCACAGAGTCGACAGAAGAGCTATGCAGATCAACGCAGAAAGCCATTGGAGTTCGAGGTCGGAGAGTTTGTATTGCTGAAGGTGTCACCGAAGAAAGGTATCTCTCGTTTCGGAGTTAAAGGGAAGCTAGCACCGCGTTACATTGGACCTTTCGAGATCGTATGCAGAGTTGGTAAGGTTGCATATGAGCTGAAGTTACCCAACACCTTGGGAATGCACAACGTTTTCCATGTATCGATGCTGAGGAAGAGTGCACGAACCGAGTCCGAAGTCATTTCAACAGATGATGTAGAAATCCAACCAGATGTCTCTTACGTCGAGGTTCCGGTGAAGATTTTGGATCGTAAGGTCAAGCGGCTGAGAAACGAAAACAATACCCATGGTGAAGGTTCTTTGGAGTAACCATGGTGAAGAGGAAGCCACATGGGAAACCAAGCAAGGTATGCACGAGAACCATGCTGAATGGTTTGCTAAGCAGTAGAGTACATGTAATGTAGTCGACCTAAGTTTGTTTTGTAACCTTACTCTATTCATAGTGGTAGATATACCACTATATGTTTTGAAAGGTGCATTTAGATTGCTTAATGAAATAAGAAGTTATTCATATTCTTATTCTCTTCTTTAGTGTGGAGTAATTCTTAAAGTTTCGAGGACGAAACTATTTTTAGTGGTAGATATTTGTGACGCCTTAAATTTTTTTTAAGGGTCAATATATAATTTAAATAAAATTAGTGTGCCAAAAATTAATTAAAAATCTTTTGGAAACCCTAGGTTGGTTTCCTAGTCAAATTCCACTCAAAAAGTCAACAATTTTGACTTCAAAAACCCTAAAATATTCGGCCATTACTTGGGATTTTAATTAAAATTTAAATTCCACAAATCCAAGGAGGATTCAAACTCAAATTTCATCCCTTAAATGTAAAGAAGAAATTCGGCCCTAAAGTGTAGGAAATAAAGGAGATTTTATTTGAATTAAAAGCTAGGTCAAAACTCAATCAAAATTCAAATTATTTTTTCCTTAAAAACTAATGGGTAATTTTGGTCACTTAAGGAGAAATAAGGAGAGAAAAACCCTAGCCTCAAAATAGTACAAAAACTTTCCCGTTTGCCCCTCAAAAGATTCGGCCAAACAAGGAAGCAAAAAGGAAAGAAAAACCTAGTATAAAAACCCTCTTTCAACTCTCATTCACCTTTCCTTCCTCTCCCAAAATTCGGCCAGCCTCCCCTTGTTTCCTCTCTGAATTCTCCTCTCCCAAAAAACACCAAAATTGCAAGCAAAAACCCACCTAAAGGCAGCTCAAAGATTCAACAACTTTTGAGACAAAAACAAGGTGAGAAATCAACTTTTTCCTTCCTTCTCCTTTTGATTTTAAATCCAAAATTTTTATGGTTTTTCTCCACTGTTTTCCCTGCTGTTTTGAAGACTCCAACACTCACACAAATTCAGCCAAAAAGGAGACCAAGCATCAAAAATAGTGCAGCACAAACAAAGTGTGATTTCTCTCTATAAAACCCTAAAAATTTTGCCTCATTGATCCCCTTTCAAAAACCTTATTATCACATGTGAAAATTTTATGATTTTTGCCAATTTGATTCTTGGATTGTGTTAATGACATATAAATAAGGCTCTCCACGAAATTTCATGATCATTGGATGACAATTGAATTGGTTTGAGGCTAATTGAAATTCGGACAGGAAAAGCGGAAATCTGGAAAATTACCATATGAACAGTAAACTTGTGTCAGCCATAACTTGAGTTTTAAAAATGTTTTTCGAGTAATTCTTGAGCCTAAAATTAAATTAAAGATGTCCCCTAAATGCCTGCAAAATTTCAGAACCAAAATCATCTGTTGCCTAGTCAAAGTATTTTTCTAATATAGGTGGACATAACTGCCAGTTTTTGAACTGAAACCGAAACCCAAATTTCATGCCTGAAAACAACCCCTCGGATTTTGGCTTAGTTGAGTAACCGAACGATGTCTAAAAATTATAAAAATTATATGGAATTAAAGCTACAGATGTCTAGTTTAACATATTAAAAATTTAGAATTTTTGGGATTAAAAATGAATTAATATTGATTTTATAGTCAGCCTAGGTCAGTTTGCCCATGACCAGTAATATCCTAACTTAGAGTTTTTCACAAATTTTTTTTTAAATCCCAAATGTTTATTAAACATTTTAAAATCCTTTTGTGGTACACTAAAATGATTAGATGATTATGTCTAGACCTAGACTGATCATATGTTGTGATTATAGGATTTATTTGATGTTCTTGCTTGATTCACGGATCACGTTGTTGCAACACTTGTGCAACAATCAAGGTAGGACTTTCTAGCCTTTTCTGGGAATAGTCAAGTGTTTTAAATTTCCCTGTTTTATCGATGGCATGCTGTTTTCAGTTTATGAAATTATTATACTGTTTTTGATGAAATAAACGCATGCAACGTGTTTTGAAATAAATGTATATTTTAAAGCGTGTTTTGATTAATGGCATAATATAACTTGGTAAATACTATCTTTTGAATAATCCGGTGAACATAATTGAGCTCTAGTTCACGATCGTTGTAAATGATGCGTGCGTCCCAAAGTTGACGCCATGGGGGAAGGTCCCTAAACCTGCGCTGGGCCGTTCTGCTTATTTAGACCGTAACGAGATGATCTAGGATAATTCAATTTAAGGTATGTATATTATAGCTACGACAAGTCCTCACTCAAAATATGATGGTTTATTTTAATGATTTAATTTTTTAATATTGGGGCACGTATATTGCAGCTACGCTAAGTCCTCAGTAGAATAAAACTTGTATTAAAAATGTTTTTCACGAAATTGTTGATTATTTTTTTGGAAATGATTATTATGCCATGTATTCTTAAATTGTTGATTATCTTTGGAAACGAATATTATGTCATACTTTTAAATGTTACCTGTTTAACCCACATTTATTTCTGTCCTACTGAGCCAGCGCTCACGTCCCTTTTCTTTGTGATTTTGAAATGACTACTTCCAGGTGCAGGAGGTAGCAGTTCCGAAAATCGTTGAGCTATCTGTTTCTGCCGAAGATGATGCTATCCGTTTTCTCCATCTTCTTCTTTCTGTTTCTCGTTCTGATGTAATGAGACTTTAAGTTTGGACTTTATTTCACGTTATTTAAATTTCATGCTTGGGAATATTTTATGGTTGGTAATTTCTTTTGAAGACTGATTTTGTGTTTGATTTCCGCATTAAAAAGTATTTATTTTCTACTTTATTTTATTTTGTGGTTATGATGCTACTTTATAAATAATTAGGCTTAGCTAAATAATAATGTTGACCCATTTTTCGTAATAAATGTTTTCCTTAAATCCGGGGTTGATATTATGATTTGGCTGCCTGTCACGTGTCTAAATTTTAGGCCGTGACACTCATCTTGTCAAAAAGGGTGGAGAAATTATAAGGCCTTTTAGAGGTTTAGATGCAAGAAAACGCTGAATTAAGACGGTGTTTAGATGAGATAGAAACTAGTCAGGGTGTTGAGGAGGTTCAGCCACCACTGACCCCTGCAGTTGAATAGGTAGTACATTACCGCTGTTCTTGAAAGGATACAGGAACTACGGTCAATAGTAAATCAAGAGTTATTATATAAGCGATTCCGTGGAATAAAACCTCAAGAATTTGAGGGCTCTACAGATCTTTTGAAAGTAGAAGAATGATTTTCCTCTATATAGATGATTTGAGACTCATAAACTTGATAGAACAAGGAGAAAGTTCTGCGTACGTCTGTTGTTATAGATGAAGGATGTTAAGTTCTGATAAAACATAGTCAAAATGAGAAGAGATGAGACTACTGTGAACTGAAATGAATTTCTGGTTGAATTTCATTAAATATATTATGATCCTGCATTACGAAAACCGTAACGAAAAAAGGTTTGCCGCATTAAAGTAAGGAAACGTATCAGTGAGTGAAGAGCATCAGAAATTGATCAATTGTCCAAATGATGCCCTTACGTGGTAATTATTTAGAGGGAAAAGATACAGAGAATGATTGGAATGTTCCGACCAGAGATCCTTATTTTAGTGGATAGTGGTCTAATACCACCGCCTTCAGTGACAGACTGCGTCAGTCACGCTCGGTAGGTTAAATACCAGCGGGCTAGATAGAAAGAAGAAAGAGAAAAAGTCTGAGAAACCTGGAAGAAGGAAAGGACTTTGACTAAATTTTTCCCAAGTTGGAACCTAAATTGGCCAAAGCAGTAAACCTAATCAGAATGTTAGGTTAGGATAGTTTAACGCTCCAGGCCTATAGTCGTAGAATAAAGGAAAAGCCAAATTTTTCGGGAAAACGAAAACCTAACCTAGAATAATAGAAGGCAGCAAAGGAAGCTGACCAATAATATAAGATCAGATGTATCCAGTTGCGCTACAAGTGAGAAGGGGCACTGGCCACAATGCTGATTTGGGCCCAGTGCATGTTAGCAATGTGGGAAAAGAAGGCCATTATGCCAGAAACTGTCCCACAAATCGATAGAATACACAGGAAACATTTTAACCACAGCAACAACGTCCCAAGCCCATGTGTTATAGGCTAGATTTGAAAGATCGTTGGTAGTACTGGAAAGACAAGAACACGTAACACGTGCCAATGCTCGTGTCTTGGCGTACACTAAGGGGGATGCGAAAGTAGGAACGTCAAACATAGCGACAGAATCGATTGTTATAAGGTTAGTTGATTGTGACGTAATCTTAGGAATGGATTTCCTAGGGAAATATCAAATCATAGTTGATTACCGGAATAGAAAGATAGTGTTTCGACTAAACGACGAAGAAAGCTTTGAACATGTGGATTCGTCACGTAAATCGAGGAAGATGATAATTAGCTCGTGAAGTGCGAGTAAGCTAATGTCCAATGATTGAATTGGATATTTGGCTTATGTGGTAGATGTAATAGAGGAACATAAGCTTTAATCAGAAAATGTTCCCATTGTCCATGAATTTCTCGACGATCTTTTAAAGAAATTGACTAGATTTCTGTAAGAACAAGAAATTTCCTTTAAAATCGAGCTCATGCAAAGAACTGCACCCATTTTCAAAGGCGTGGCAGTATTCTTCATAATCAATATACGATCAGAATACCATCAACTGAGTATTCAAGGAATTCCTAGATAAGTTGTCATTGTGTTTATCGATGACATACTTATATATTTATAGACTCATAAGGAGTATGAAGAGCATTTGAGAACTACTCTACACATTATGAGACAGCACCGACCCTATGCAAAATTCTCCAAGTGCGAATTTTGGCTAGATAAAGTGTATTTTCTCAGACACATAGTCCCCAAACAAGGAATCGTCATAAATCCTATCAAGCAGAGACCACTAATGAATTGCCTGCTCCTAAGACTGTAATGGGAATACGGAATTTCTTAAGTTTGACTGGAAACTAAAGAAGACTTATGGAAAGGTTTGCATGACTAGCGGCACTTCTTACGGCTTTTACGCGCAAGGAGAGGTAATATGAGTAGACTGAAGAATGTGAAAAGAGTTGTCGAAAGTTGAAAAATTGACTAACAAGCGCGCCAATTCACACACTTCTCACAAAAAGGGAGAAATTCGTGATATATTGCGATGCATCGAAAGAGAATCTGAATATGTGGCAAAGAAGATGTTTGGAGTTGGTGAAGGATTACAACTGTGAGATCCTCTACCACCCAAAAAAAATCAATCAACCGCGTGATGGATGCCTTAAGCAGAAAATCTACCGTTCCGTATCAGTAGCCAATAGAAAAACTAGTAGAACAATTACGACAAGAGATACACTCATTGGAGTTGGAGCTGATATCTGAAAGGTTAGCTGTACTCCAATTAGGGTCATCGCTATTCAAAGACACTAAAAGGGCTCTGAAGTAAGATCAAATCTAATAAGTTATCAAGAAGGGATTTCCAAGGGTGGAATGATCTTACATTAAGGAGGAATTCATATTCCAACTAATGAAGGATTAATGAGGCGAAGTATGGAAAAATCCCATAAAATGCCATATTCAGTGCATTTCGGAATGAGTAAAGTATACCAAAAATTAAAATTTCAATTATGGAGGAGAGAGACGGCAAATTAGAGTGAAAAAAAAAATTTTGTAAATCGATGAATGACCGTCAGAAGATCAAGACTGAACAAAACATCTAGGTAGAAAACTGGAACCATTGGAAATTCCCAAACATAAGTGGGAACATATTACGATGAATTTTGTAGTGGAATTATCAAGGACCTAAGAGCGATATAACGCCATTTGAATTATGGTGGATAGATTGATGAAAACGGCAAGAGTCATAGTAGTGAAAATGACTTTTCACTGGAAAAGTTGGCAAATTTCTATGTAAATCATGTTGTTAGATAATATGGTGTTTCAAATTTGTCATATTTGATTTAGATACGCAATTCACTTTGAATTTTTGGAAGTGTGTACAAGGAGTCATGGGAACGAAATTGCGTCTTAGTACAACTTTTCATCCCTAAACGAAGATCAATCTGAGCGAATTACTCGGACACTAGAAGACATGTTTCGTGTCTAAGTCATGGATTTCCTAAGAATTGGAACGAGAAGTTACTGTTAGAGGAAATTTTCGTACAACAACAGCTACCAAACTTCTATAGGAATGGTACCCTGTGAAGCTTTAGATGGCCGAAAGTGTAGATCGCTTACCTATTGGTATGACCTGTGAGAGAAATAATGGCACAACACCGATTTCGTATAAGAAACATTGGATGTAATTGTGAAAATACAACGATGAAGAAAGATCGCACAAAGTCGGCGGAAAAATTATGCAGATAAACGCTGAAGATCCCTAGAGTTTAATGAAAGGGATTTCATATTCTTTAAAAGTATTCCCATTGAAGGGAATAATGTATTCGGTAAGAAAAGAAAATTTATTCCAAGATGTAATGGACCCTATGAAATTTTTAAACGTGTTGAAAAGGTTACCTATAAATTGGTACTACCTTCAGAACTGTCAGCAGTACATAGTGTTTTTCTCGAATGTAGGCTAAGGAAATAGGTATCGAATTCATCTCATATATTGAGGTACAAATCGATTTAGATTCAGGAGGATCTGACATATGAAGAGCAACTTGTTCAGATTTTACTGGGAAAGATGAAACGAGAATGGTGTACCCTCACTTGTGCTAAATTTTCGAGGATGAAAATTTTATAAGGAGGGGTGAATGTAATAATCGGGAAATTTTACTGTTCTCGGAATATTGTAAATTGCATGTACATGATGAATTTTATGTTTAAAATGTAAAATGTATGATTAATATTGTGTAGAACGAGATAAAATATTCTAACGATATTACAAATTAAGAATTCGGTGATGTAAAAGCATGCCGAATTGAGCTAGGGAAAAACAGTGAACTGTAAACCCTAGTACGTGACTCAGGGTAAGCTGAGTGCACAAAAAGATAAAATACTGATAGTAGTGATTTTAGACGTGAGTGCATGTGTGTGTGTTGCACATAGTATTGAGAAGTTGGTCTAGATGACCTCTTCTTGACCTAAAATTGATATATTTAGATTCAGCATGCTTAAATTAGTCAATTGAGCATCAAAAGTAATATTTGATCCGGAGATACGCAGTATCAAGAAATTGGTCAAAATGACATTTTCTTGATATAAAACTGATATATTTGGAATCAGAATGCTCTAATTAGTCAATTAAGGACAAAACGGAAATTTTGACCGGGAAATGTATAGTATCGAAAACTAGTCGAGATGACCTCGGATGACGACGAAACTAATATATTTGGATTCAGGACGTCCAAATTAGTCAGTATAGCCTATCAGAATGCTCAAATTAGTTAATTGAGCACAAAGGTAATTTTTGACGGAGAATTTGCAGTACCGGAAACTGGTCGAAACGATCTCAGATGAAAACGAAACTGATATATTTGGGTTCAGCACGCCCAAATTAGTCAGGATAGCTCATGTTGAAAATTTGGACAAAAAGGGTATAAAAGGGCGAAATTGCAGAAAAGGCCCCATAATTTTCATTTTCTAGATTTTTTCCCCCACGCCTACACTGTCGGTGAACAGTAACTGACCATCAGAAACGATGTCCGTTTTTGACACTGTCGATCTCGTTGGAAAGCTCTCGACGAGCTGAGTCCAACGGTGTGCTGAATCGATGGAACCGACGCCGGAGAACGCCGCACGCGCCGCCCGAAGCCGCCGGTGGCCGGAAATTTCAAACGGCCTTATCTCCGCTGTCCGACCTCTGATCAAGGTGATTCTGGTCCCAAAAGTTTCGTGGTGAACAGGAGAACAAAACCTATTGCTCATTTCACTTCAACAATCGCTGGATCGCGCCGCCCAAAGCTGCGCCGTCGCCACCGTGGAATCCGTCAATTCCAGTGGATTTGGGTGACGTGGTTGGCACCAAAAGACTCAGAGTGATGCGTAGAGCAAAAGCCCTCAAACAATTTCGGGCAACAACCCCGGAACAACGGAGATTCAACGTCGTCGCCATGGGTCGAGTTTTCGAGGCCGATTGTTGACGATCGGAGCCTCGAATGGTGAAATTGACACCACCAATGGACTCCTCTCGACGAGATCTTCAAGGTGGACACCTTCGTTGTTTGCGTCGCCGCCGTCCACCACCAGTCAACACCGGAGTCAACGCCGGTCAACACGGTCAACGCCGGTCAACGGTGACCCTAGAGGCGGAAAAATGAAGAATGGCCCGTTAGCCTATTTTCGACGTTCTGGACATATCCGCTGTATCAGAATTGCCAACCGAGGTTCTAAACATGAAGAACGGAGACAAAAAGTTTGCGCGATCGAGACCGACCGGTTCGTCCGATCACCGACGGGACGATTTCAGTAGCGATTTTGTTTCCCTTCATTCCTTATTTATGTATTGGAATGATTTGTATGTAATTTGTATTCAAATTGTAAAAAAGAAAAGAAAAAAAAAGAGTAAAATGAATGAAATGTCAGAAAAAGAAAATGTATGGGAAATGTGAAAATTTTTACATAAAAAGTTGAGTTTTACGTAAAAATTAGGCCTCTGGTATAGTACGTAGTAGATTAGACTAAGTTAGATGGTTTTGAGGCATTTCCTAAACGCCACAGACCTAGAAATTTAGCAGAAATGCTGCCGAAATTTTGAAAACGGCACTATGGGCATTTTGATGAAAAACGAGAGGTAAATTGTGTTCGGTAATGGAAATCGAGACCCTTCGATGAGTTAAGCTCGGAAAATGGGAAAATAAACCTTTGAGGAATAGTAAACCATCCTTCCAAGGTTGTGAAAATGTAAGAGAACAGGAAAACCAACGTCAAGGGTATTTTAGGAAACGAAAGGTAAATTTGAGGTTAGGATGAAAACCTGAGCCCACTCGGTGTCTAAGGCTCGGGATTAGCATAACAAATGTTTCAGGAGTAGTGAAATGCCCATTTAAGGCTCCGAAACGTGAGAAAAACGAGAAACGACCCTAGGTGTCGGAATAGTACCACCCGAGGGTCGGATGACCAATAGTCGCCTATGGAACAGCAATGGATGCTGTAAAAGGGTGTAAAAGCTTAAGAAATATTATTTTATGATATTTAGGCTTAGAAAATCTTGTTAAAAGTCACAGTAAGCATATAACGGTCCCGAGACCCGTCAGGGGCAAAATGGTCATTTTGACCAAAAATTTTCGAAAGGCTCAGAAAGGACTGTGAATGCCTAAGGATAGTTAAAATGAAATTATAAATGTTAAATTTGGGCCTTAAACCAACAAAAAGTAGGTTTATGATGAGAAATCAAATCAAGGGCAAAATAGTAATTTTGCCAAGAGTTAGTGTAAAAAATGAAAAATGGGATTTTAGATTCCTAAGACTATTTACGGGAAATAAAACGTAGAATTTTTACGTTTTACTAAATTTTGAATAAGAAATGAAGATTTAGAATAACCATGGTTATTCCGGTTATAGGAACCCGATCCAGACGCAGCAAAGGAACGTCTGCGGAGCCGGGGAAGGAAATGGTAGCGAAAGTATCAGTAAGTTCAAACATTTAATTGACTGCAACATGAATAGACTATTATTTCTAAGTGTGATATGTGTAAGTTCAAGCATTCATTGGTCTGCTTATGAATATTCTGATGTTGTTCATTATATGAATGAATTGATCTGTTATGTCTAGGTTTATGTGCTATATGAATGTTTCATAGCGCGATGCTATGATAAATGTTTGGTAAGCTCAGATATTTACATGTTTGCAGCATGAATTACTATTTGATTGATTTAAGTACTTTTCGTACAAACTTGTAAAGTCCTACGGGCAATAGGGGTGTAGTTAAACTAACTCACCTAATGAAATGAGAAATTAAAAAGTGTATAAATAATACACTATGGAGAAGTGCTAGGGCACTATAGTGTGGTTAATTAAAAACACACATAAAGAAATAAAGGTAAAGACCTACGGGCAATAAGGGTTCCACCGTGGGACGATTCATATGAATGTCACCGGTGGGGAACTATAAGAAAGATGGTAATGAAACTACTAAGGTGTACCGTCCCTCCAACATAGTGGTGGAGGTTTTTCTCAGATCCTATAAGGATATCAGGGCTGTGGAGGCCGATGTTCTAAGGTCGCTCCTTAGACCCTCCCAGTCAGCGCACTAATAATCATCGATACTGCCATAAACAGAGCTCTAAACTAGAAATCAAATAGGGAATAAACAATCAATAAAATGATAAAAATCATAATTGAGCATAACCGAAGCTTACGCTAGAGTAATGTAAATTCGGTTAGGGTATATGAATAGTACCCCGATAGAGTAAAGTGAATAGTAACCAGTTAGGGTAACTGTTACTATTCATGGTGAATAGTATTATTTATAGAAAATTGAGTTTTAGTGTTTTTGAATCAATATGATTCTTACTATGTATGTTTGAACTTATTGAGCTTGTTAGCTCATCAGTTTGTTCATGTTGCAGGTAAGAAACCTGTCCAGTAGATTTCTGAATAACGGCAGGATGCAAGCGTGTCAAAGGGATAGGGAATCCACTGTGGATATGGTCCTGCTACAAGTTTTCCGCTGAGCGTTGAAAAAAAAGAGACATATATTGTAAAAAGATTTGAATTATGTATTGTGTATAAACTATGTTTGTACTTTTAAAAAGTGACAAACATAATTCAGTTTAATTACGTTATGTTTACAAATAAGAAAAAGTATTTAAAAAAAAATGATTCCAAATTTCACAAAGGGTTTAAAGGAAATAAAAGAATTTAGGCGACCTGACGAAGTTCACGAGTTATTTCAGCCGGCTAAGGAGCTTGATTGTAATAGTTTCGGTGGACCGAGGTCGGGGGCGCCACATAATGCATACTGTGAACAATGCATGAACCGGTTATGCTTAAATTATGCTTCATTATTATTTATCTTTTCTTATCTGAAGGGCCCTGGTGTCAGTGCTATTTTGCGTGGATCATCGGATTCACTGTGATCATGGGCTCTGCTTGGCCCGTTATCTTTATGGACTCGACTTGGTCCGTTATACTGACTGTTAGGAAATGCCCTAAGTATTAGAGACATTTTGATGTATTCATTTTGAACTGGATAATAAAATTATACTTAGAGGTTATTCATTACATTGCTATCTGTCCTCGTCTTATTTACATGTTAAAGTAAATGTAAGCAAATATGGCTCACTGACTGCTTGTGTTAAAACTGTTAGAACGTTGCTTGCAATGGACTTTTGTATGCGAGAAGACAATGTTCTAAAGTTAGCAGTCTAAACTATGGTCTGTAGTCTATGGGGTTAGACCGAGCATCTAACTCATGTTAAGACTATTATGTTGTCTAAAGCCTTAGAGGGGACGGTCTGTCTTGACTGTCTGGAGCTGGACTCCCAAGTAGAGACATGGATATGTTGCTTGGTGGTGACATATTAGACCGGGACTAAAGTGTGATTGATCTACGTAGTCCGCTATGAGTGGATCAATCTGCTTTTGACGTTCATTATGCAATAACCTTAATCCTGAGTAAATGAACTTCTTCATGTATATGACTTGTGTACTTTGATGTTCCAATGGCTAAAGCGTCTCAGAGGGTAGTAAGCTTATAGACCGGTTCGTTGGGTGCATGACTTGTATACGATGAAGGGTTTGTTTGCAGATATCGGAATCATAGCTCTGAGGAGTTAAAGGTATCCTCTTAAAGGCATTATACTGAATGTGAAAATGGACAAGGCCTTGGGTCGTCTGCTGGGCGGATGACTTCTTATTCACATATGGTGAATAATCATTTTCTTGATTCGGTAGTATAATGGAACTTTAAGATAGCCTGATCAGTAGGATTAAACGGACTTTGACCTAAGGCTGATCATGGATATCATATGAGGGTTTTGCATATATGACAAGGTCATTGGATGGTAGCTCGTCACAGGCTTACGTAATACGGTATATAATTGGGAGTTCAGTTTCAGGTTTATAGTGGTGTGACTCTGAAATTAGTGATCATATGATTGAGTTGTTCGGTACAGAATGATGATCATATGGAATCACGGGAGCCCGATTATATATGTCCAATCAGTCCCTCTACTAGCTCCACATAATTCCTTAACGTTTGGCAAATTGATTTGTGTATGCTATTGGCTAGTTTATTATGCATGGATGGTGATGACACAGGATTAGGATGGTAGACAAGATTCTCTCCGGTTGGATTCAGATTTTGTTTTGGATAATAGAGTACACAATTATTCGAACTCCAAATAAAGTTGCCATGATTTTATTTGAGATTGGATTGGAGTTGTAGAAAATTATCCATGAGAACAAGAATATGAAATACAACTGTTTTGTGGAATTTGAAATTTGAATTTTGAAATTTGAAATTTGAATTTTGAAATTTGAAATTTGAATTTGAAATTTGAATTTGAAATTCGAATTTGAAATTTGAATTTGAAATTTAAATTTGAAATTTGAAATTTGAAATTTGAAATTTGAATTTGAAATTTGAATTTGAAATTTGAAATTCAAATTTTGAATCACAGTCCAAGTAGGATTCGAATTTTTTGTGGAAAATCCACAAGGTTTGAAATTCGAATTTGAGTTGGATTTGGAGAGGATAATCTTGTTAGAATCCTACTTGAATTTTGAATCCAAATCCCAACAAAAGTGGGCGAATTTTTTTGAGGATAATCCTCAATGGAAAATTCGGTTTTTGTGGATAAGATTCAAGGGAAAATTCAAGTTTCAATCCTAGTTGAATTTGGATTCTCTCCTTCCCTAAAAGTGGCCGAAATTTTGGAGCCTAAATCCTAGGAAATTCGGTTATTTTTGGATAAGGTTGAGATGAGATTTAGCTTGAAAAATCCTAGTGGAATTTTGATTCTTCCTTATCCTAAAAGTGGCCGAAAATTTGGAGAAGATTTTCTCCTAAAGATTTCGGATTTTTTGGTTGAAAAAGGGAGATAAAATTCTAGTTAAAATCTTGTTTAGATTTGGATTGGATTTGTCCTAGGAAAACCGAATTTAATTGTGGAGATTCTCCCTTGGAAAATTCGGATTTTTTGGTTTGGATAAGGGAGAAAATCTTTTCCTAGTCCAATTCGAATTCAGAGAATCACCTCATGCAGGTCTATAAATAGAGGTCCTGCCACTCCAGTTCTCTCAGACCACAGACTCTCAGGTGAGCAGGCTTATTGTTGCACAGCTCATCGTGACAATAAAGTTCTTTAGAGATCTGGGTGGTCGGAAGAAGACTAGCAGTGCTAGCATACCGATCGAGGTTCAGAGTGCCCACACACTCAGCCATTCGGGAATTGGAGAATAGTAGAGAAGGCTAGTTGGTTGAAGCCTCCGGTCACTCTCCTCCTGTTCATTGGCGTCCTTGAGGTATGAGTTTTAATTGTTGTTGATTTATTGTATATGGCATCATGAGATATTTAACGATCTTAAAATTTTTATTGTTCCGCTGCGCCACTCTGATACGTTTTTACCAATTTATTTTCCTACAATTGGTATCAGAGACATCTCATGACTATGCCATGTACATAAATTAGACAATTACTTAGTCTTTTTATTTATGTATGGATTTGATATTTAGAGAGTGGCATTCTAGGGTTCCTTTATGTTGTTATCATGTATTATGTATAAAGTATGTGGTTATTTTAATTTTTTGAATTATTATAAGCATGCTTGTTTATACCGGTTATGGTTCCTTAGAATTTAGAAAAATTGTATCTAGGAATTTTTTATGTAACCATGGGAGCAGTTTATTAACACTGTGTTTTTCCCATGGATTTTAATTTTTGTCTCTTAGAATTTTTATGGATAGAATTTTGTACACCGGAAACGGTATAGGAATTTTTTATGTAATTATTCTTGGAGGAGATTGAAGATTGAAGACCGTAATTTATTTTTCCCAAAAGTTAAATTTAATTTAAAGGTTGAAATTTTGATTGTGTGAAAAATTTCAATTTAATTGGGATTCAAATTAATTTTTGGAGATCCTAAAAGATAAATTGGAATATGGTACGAAAATCGAGACACGACCCCTCGGGATAGGCCGACTGGCCTTGGTGGGGCTGCAGCCCCTGCCCTCGGGCAGGATGGGGCTGCGGCAGCCCCTATGCAGGCAAGCATCACCCACGGCTGCAGGCTTGGCCTGCAGCCGAGGGTGGCGCAGCCTGCCCAAGGCTGGCCGCAGCCTGGGCGTGCAGCCACTGGCTGCAGGCGCTGCCTGCAGCCTGCCTGCTGCTGCGCCCAGCCTGGGCGTGCAGCCTGGTGCTGCAGGCTTGGCCTGCAGCCCGGCAGGCTGCACATAGGGCAGCCGTGGGCTGCCATCCCCTCCGGGGTTGGTGGCTGCCCACGGCGGCTGCGGTCTACGGGGGCGGCGGTCCGACGGTCCAAAAATCAGAAAAATTTTGATTTTTAAATTTGAGATTTAATTTTAAATCATGTTTAAAAATATGTAATTAAAAAATTTTTGAAATTTTTGAAATTACATATTATTACACATGATGTTTAAAATTGTTTAAAAATTTAAATTTGAAGTTTAAATTTGAAATTCGAATTTGGAATTTGAATTTGAAATTTAAATTTTTGGAGATTTAAATTTTAAATAATTCTTGGGATGAGAAATAAATGGAGAGGCTACATAAAGATGGATACAAGAAGACGGAACAAAATTCAAGACCCAAAGAATGCTTTGGATGGAATTTTGTAATCTTTATTTTCTTTGCTCTAGGATGGAACCATGGCTTGGTTATTCTGTCAATTATTTTTCTGTGATATATCATGGATGTATAAATATGTATTGATGGATGTTTTGTATGCATATTTGATAACATGTCATATAGGATAGGTGAGTGCCGCTCATACTATATTGATCATACATAATTTGTCAAAACTTGCATGTTTTTCAAAATATTGAGTGGGAGAGGGTTTCAAACAAAACCCACGGCCTCCATTGTTGATCCATATGTGAAAGCATGGTAACGCCTCGCGTCAGTTCTGACCTGACCACACCCCTCGGTAGGTGTTTACCGCCGCCGGTATACTAGATTGGATCTCCTATGTGGAAAACGTGTTCGGGTGCGATCCTATTCATGACCACCCCTCGGTGGCTTGGTAGGGCGTGGATCGGGCTACGTAAACAATGGTTATACACTCAAGACTCGTTTAGTTATTAACCTTCCCTAGAAGCTCTGTTAACTAAACTGGTGGCCAAATAAGCGGTTATTAATATATGTCTTAACCTTGGAGGATTTAAGGTAACATATATTAATTGGACGGGGTCCATGTTTCGGCTATTTGTTCTCATGACCACCCCTCGGTGGCTTGGGGCAATAGGTGCTGAGAATTACCGTTGCAATGCTACATTTTTTTCAAGTTTCATGTAGGAACATACTTGTATGTTTTATTTGCTAAATTATCTGTATATTTGCTTGGGCTTTGTAATGATGTCTAGTATAATTTTATTTCAGTTCAAAATGTCACCGACACCCCTCATTTCGATACTTACTGAAAATAAGTTGAATGGCGATAATTATAAAGACTGGAAAAGAAATCTATTAATAGTTCTCAGCTGCGAGAGACACAAGTTCGTACTGGACGAACCATGCCCACCTGGGCCCAAACCTGACACACCACTTGAGGAGGTCCCGGTTGCCTATAATCGTTGGAGAGAATCCAATGAGATAGCTCGATGCTACATCCTTGCTAGCATGACGAGTGCTTTACAAAAGCAGCATGAGACTTATCAAGTTGCTGGGGAGATCATGGAAAATCTGGAGGACATGTTCGGAGGCCAAGAAAAATTGGCTCGACAGTCCGCTATCACCAGCATTATGAACTCCAAGCAAAAGGCGGGTGCTCCGGTGAAGGACCATATGATCACTCTAATGGGATTCTTCACTGAGGCTGCCGAGAATGGTGCTGAGTTGGACTATAACACCCAGATCGAGATGGTGTTCAAGACTCTGTCTAAAGATTTTGTGGGGTTTAAGGCCGCATACAATCTGGCGACAAAGGAGTTAGGACTTACCGAGCTCATGAAGCAACTACAGGCTTATGAGCGGATGATCAGGGATGAGGATACGGTCCGACCTAAAGGAGAGGCCAATTTGGCGGAATCTTCCAATCCCTCACGGAAGAGGAAGAGGCCAAATAAGAAGCAAGTGGCTTCCAGTTCTTCTAATCCTCCTGTCTCGGACGGGAAGAAGAAGAAGAAGAACAAGAAGCCGAAGGACCCTAAAAAGTCCAAATGCTTCCACTGTGGGAAGGTAGGTCACTTCAAGAAGGCTTGCCAAGAATTCCTAGCCTCCAAGGGCAAGGAAGGTAAGGAACTTCATTACCTAGAAGCGTGTTTGGTGGAAGAATCGAAAGACACTTGGGTCATTGATTCGGGCGCCACTAATCATGTTTGTGTTTCTATGCAGGGGTTCGTGGAAACGAGAAGTCTACATGATAGGAGCCTCTCGTTGCGGACTGGAGATGGTAGCTTTGTGGTAGCTGAGGCAGTGGGAGACGTTCATCTTTATTTTGATCAATTTAGGTTTATTTTATTGAAAGACTGTTTTTATGTTCCTAATTTTAGGAGGAACCTTATATCGGTAGCTTGTTTAATAAAGGATTCTTATTCAGTTTCTTTTAGTAAAAGAGTTGATATTCGTAGAAATAAGTCTTTTATCTGTTCTGGATGGATGAATGAAACCTATATTTGATCAGACCAAAGATGTACTCACTGCTTGACACTGAATTAATTGATAACTCTAAAAGGTTGAAAGTTTCTCACTCTAACAAGGCGTATCTTTGGCATTTAAGACTTGGTCATATTAATCAGGATAGGATTCAAAGATTGGTGAAAGACGGTCCTCTGGAATCTCTGGAGGAGGTACGACTTCCCCAATGTGAGTCTTGTCTAGAGGGTAAGATGACTAAGAGGTCTTTTGGAGCTAAGGGTACAAGGGCACAGGAGCTCTTAGAAATTGTGCACACTGACGTATGTGGCCCCATGAACGTCACAGCACGAGGAGGGTTCGAGTACTATGTCTCTTTCATAGATGATTACTCGAGGTATGGATATGTGTATCTGATGCACCGCAAGAGCGAAACCTTTGACAAGTTCAAAGAGTATCGTGCGGAAGTGGAAAAACAATTGGATAAATCCATAAAGACACTTCGATCTGATCGAGGTGGCGAATACCTCTCCGATGAATTTCTAGGACATCTTGTAGAGAATGGGATATTATCCCAATTGACTGCACCTGGTACTCCACAACAGAATGGTGTAGCCGAAAGGAGAAACAGGACCTTATTGGATATGGTACGGTCCATGATGAGTTACTCAACGCTGCCATTATCATATTGGGGACATGCTTTACAAACGGCGTGCTATATTCTGAACCAGGTTCCGAGCAAATCAATTCCTAGAACTCCGTATGAATTGTGGTGTGGCAGGAAGCCCTCCCTTGGACATATGAGAATATGGGGCTGCCCGGCACATGTACTGGATGGGGATGCGAAGAAGTTGGAACCAAGATCAGAATTGTGCATGTTTGTAGGGTATCCAAAGGGAACTAAAGGAGATCTGTTCTATAACCCGAAGGAACAAAATGTCATTGTCTCAACCCATGCGACATTCTTGGAGGAAAGTCACATGAATGACTTTAAACCTCGAAGCAAAGTGGTGCTAGAGGAGTTATCGGGTGAAAGAACTGCTCCACAGATTTCGGTCTTGGACGCAAGTCCAAGTTCCAGTGAAAGACCTGCAGACGATCAACAATTTAGGGTGCCTCGTCGTAGTGGGAGGGTTTCTAAGAAACCTAATTTCTTTATGTATGATGCTGAGGTATACCAGGCCGAGGCTCATGAGCATGAGGAAGATCCGGTCACATATGATGAAGCTATAAAGGATGTTGATTCTAGATCTTGGAAACAGGCTATGAACAATGAGATGGATTCTATGAAATCCAACTCTGTTTGGGAACTTGTAGATTTGCCGGATGGGATAAAACCCATTAGATGCAAATGGGTCTACAAAAGAAAGAAGGATGCGGAAGGGAGAGTGGAAACTTTCAAAGCTAGACTGGTTGCAAAGGGATACACGCAAAAGGCTGGAATCGATTACGAGGAAACCTTTTCGCCTGTTGCTATGCTGAAGTCTATCCGTATTCTTCTGTCCATTGCTGCGGCTCTTGATTACGAGATCTGGCAAATGGATGTCAAGACGGCATTCTTGAATGGCCATCTTGAAGAGTGTATCTATATGATACAGCCCGAAGGGTTCGTAGCAAAAGGCCAAGATAGGAAAGTCTGCAAGTTGCTTAGATCCATTTATGGATTAAAGCAGGCATCCCGCTTATGGAACCAGAGGTTTGATCAAGCGATTAAGACATTGGGTTTTGAGCAGAACGTTGATGAACCTTGTGTTTATAAACGTATTAAGGATGGAAAAGTGGTCTTTCTGATACTCTATGTCGATGATATACTACTCATTGGGAATGATGTAGGGAACTTATCATCGGTCAAGCTTTGGTTACACCAACAGTTTGACATGAAGGACTTGGGAGAAGCTAATTATGTTCTAGGCATTCGTCTCTTCAGAGATCGAAAGAACAAAATGATAGCGTTATCCCAAGCTTCATACATAGATAAAATGATTGACAAATATGCAATGCTAGAGGCAAAGAAAGGTTCACAACCTTCTATTGCCGGTTTAACTCTTTCATTGGATGACTGTCCCAAGACATCGGAAGAAAGAGAGCGTATGAGTAAGGTCCCTTATGCATCCGCTGTGGGTAGCCTTATGTACGCTATGCTTTGCACTCGCCCGGACATATGTTTTGCAGTAGGTATGGTGAGTCGATATCAAGCGAATCCTGGAACCAAGCACTGGCAAGCAGTAAAGCATATACTCAAGTATCTTAAGAGAACGAGGGATTATATGCTAGTGTATTCTGGAGGGGACCTAACACCCGTAGGATACACGGACTCAGACTTCCAGACTTGTAAGGATTCGAGGAAATCGACATCTGGATCAGTGTTTTTGCTCGGAGGAGGCGCCATTGTGTGGAGGAGCGTGAAGCAGGGCTGCACAGCTGACTCTACTATGGAGGCTGAGTATGTGGCTGCGGCTGAGGCATCTAAAGAAGCGGTTTGGCTCCGCAAGTTCTTTAGAGATCTTGAGGCCATTCCGGGTGTTGACAAGCCTATCACACTTTACTGTGATAATACAGGGGCTATTGCCAACACAAGGGAATCTCGGCACCACAAGAGGACCAAGCACATCGATCGGAGGTATCACATAATTAGAGGGCATGTGGAGACAGGACAAGTGGATGTATGTAAGATCGCGTCCGAGGACAACATCACTGATCCCTTTACTAAGACTTTGGTAGCTAGAAGCTTTGAGAGGCATGTAGAGGCGATGGGGATGCGTAACATGGCACATCTACTGGCTTAGGGCAAGTGGGAGATTGTTAGGAAATGCCCTAAGTATTAGAGACATTTTGATGTATTCATTTTGAACTGGATAATAAAATTATACTTAGAGGTTATTCATTACATTGCTATCTGTCCTCGTCTTATTTACATGTTAAAGTAAATGTAAGCAAATATGGCTCACTGACTGCTTGTGTTAAAACTGTTAGAACGTTGCATGCAATGGACTTTTGTATGCGAGAAGACAATGTTCTAAAGTTAGCAGTCTAAACTATGGTCTGTAGTCTATGGGGTTAGACCGAGCATCTAACTCATGTTAAGACTATTATGTTGTCTAAAGCCTTAGAGGGGACGGTCTGTCTTGACTATCTGGAGCTGGACTCCCAAGTAGAGACATGGATATGTTGCTTGGTGGTGACATATTAGACCGGGACTAAAGTGTGATTGATCTACGTAGTCCGCTATGAGTGGATCAATCTGCTTTTGACGTTCATTATGCAATAACCTTAATCTTGAGTAAATGAACTTCTTCATGTATATGACTTGTGTACTTTGATGTTCCAATGGCTAAAGCGTCTCAGAGGGTAGTAAGCTTATAGACCGGTTCGTTGGGTGCATGACTTGTATACGATGAAGGGTTTGTTTGCAGATATCGGAATCATAGCTCTGAGGAGTTAAAGGTATCCTCTTAAAGGCATTGTACTGAATGTGAAAATGGACAAGGCCTTGGGTCGTCTGCTGGGCGGATGACTTCTTATTCACATATGGTGAATAATCATTTTCTTGATTCGGTAGTATAATGGAACTTTAAGATAGCCTGATCAGTAGGATTAAACGGACTTTGACCTAAGGCTGATCATGGATATCATATGAGGGTTTTGCATATATGACAAGGTCATTGGATGGTAGCTCGTCACAGGCTTACGTAATACGGTATATAATTGGGAGTTCAGTTTCAGGTTTATAGTGGTGTGACTCTGAAATTAGTGATCATATGATTGAGTTGTTCGGTACAGAATGATGATCATATGGAATCACGGGAGCCCGATTATATATGTCCAATCAGTCCCTCTACTAGCTCCACATAATTCCTTAACGTTTGGCAAATTGATTTGTGTATGCTATTGGCTAGTTTATTATGCATGGATGGTGATGACACAGGATTAGGATGGTAGACAAGATTCTCTCCGGTTGGATTCAGATTTTGTTTTGGATAATAGAGTACACAATTATTCGAACTCCAAATAAAGTTGCCATGATTTTATTTGAGATTGGATTGGAGTTGTAGAAAATTATCCATGAGAACAAGAATATGAAATACAACTGTTTTGTGGAATTTGAAATTTGAATTTTGAAATTTGAAATTTGAATTTTGAAATTTGAAATTTGAATTTTAAATTTGAAATTTGAATTTGAAATTTAAATTTGAAATTTGAAATTTGAAATTTGAAATTTGAATTTGAAATTTGAATTTGAAATTTGAAATTCAAATTTTGAATCACAGTCCAAGTAGGATTCGAATTTTTTGTGGAAAATCCACAAGGTTTGAAATTCGAATTTGAGTTGGATTTGGAGAGGATAATCTTGTTAGAATCCTACTTGAATTTTGAATCCAAATCCCAACAAAAGTGGGCGAATTTTTTTGAGGATAATCCTCAATGGAAAATTCGGTTTTTGTGGATAAGATTCAAGGGAAAATTCAAGTTTCAATCCTAGTTGAATTTGGATTCTCTCCTTCCCTAAAAGTGGCTGAAATTTTGGAGCCTAAATCCTAGGAAATTCGGTTATTTTTGGATAAGGTTGAGATGAGATTTAGCTTGAAAAATCCTAGTAGAATTTTGATTCTTCCTTATCCTAAAAGTGGCCGAAAATTTGGAGAAGATTTTCTCCTAAAGATTTCGGATTTTTTGGTTGAAAAAGGGAGATAAAATTCTAGTTAAAATCTTGTTTAGATTTGGATTGGATTTGTCCTAGGAAAACCGAATTTAATTGTGGAGATTCTTTCTTGGAAAATTCGGATTTTTTGGTTTGGATAAGGGAGAAAATCTTTTCCTAGTCCAATTCGAATTCAGAGAATCACCTCATGCAGGTCTATAAATAGAGGTCCTGTCACTCCAGTTCTCTCAGACCACAGACTCTCAGGTGAGCAGGCTTATTGTTGCACAGCTCATCGTGACAATAAAGTTCTTTAGAGATCTGGGTGGTCGGAAGAAGACTAGCAGTGCTAGCATACCGATCGAGGTTCAGAGTGCCCACACACTCAGCCATTCGGGAATTGGAGAATAGTAGAGAAGGCTAGTTGGTTGAAGCCTCCGGTCACTCTCCTCCTGTTCATTGGCGTCCTTGAGGTATGAGTTTTAATTGTTGTTGATTTATTGTATATGGCATCATGAGATATTTAACGATCTTAAAATTTTTATTGTTCCGCTGCGCCACTCTGATACGTTTTTACCGATTTATTTTCCTACACTGACACCCTAAATCTGATTACCCAATTGTGGATCATGAGTATTAGTAACCATGTGCCTATGCTCAACTGGGCTCATCCCTCATCATGCCCTGATGGGGATGTAATGGCATCTTATCTTATGATGTTCATTAATCTAAGTGATTATGAACTTCCTATATGTCATGCAACAAGCACACCATACTGTAATACTTAACATAATTTAAACAACTAGTTTAAATTCATTTTCATTCATACTATAGGTGAAATTGTACTTACTTGTTTGCCAACAATTTGTACTTCGCCTCGATGCACTTACAGATAACGTCTTGTAATCATAACGTATTGTCGTTAATATTTGCTCTTAAGTCACTGTGGTCATTAGTGACTATAGCTTCTTACTATTATAGGTTACCGATGCCCCTCAATACCTAGTTGTTCTACTTTGACTGTACTGATATCTAACGAGACTAATTAATTCGTCTACTTAACAAGTTAATCGACGTATCTCACCTTCATGTTCAAACTCAATCTTTGACTGGTTGACCGGCCAGTCTACCGACCGGTTACCTCTCGTTTTGCCAACGGTGTAGTCCACCAGGCTTCTTTGCGTATTGGACTGTGTAACCCATTGGGTTACCTAACGCATGGACCGTGTAACCTATCGGGTTACCTAGCATTTGGGCTTTTTAATCAGTTAGTGTACTAACCGGTTTTCCTCACATTGGGCCTATTGACTAGTTGGGCTAGTCATTTATCTGGTTACTTTATAGTTTTGCTTGGTAACCAACTAGGCTACTTCACCAGTTCTACGAAAAACACTCTAAAAATTTTGTAAAGCTTTGGAGTAGTATAATTCTTTAAAATCGACCCCTTAGCACCCCATTGGAAGGTGCAGGCATTTTATGAAAATCATTTTTCATTTTTAAAGTGGAAAACACATTTTGGTGTTCATTTGTTAAGAGGGTTTTTGAACCCTTTTTCAGAAAACCATATAAAACTTATCCGAAACGATTTTATTTGTGAAATTAGTAAACGTAAAAATTTTTATCCTCGACGAGATGAACAACTCCTATGAACATCTTGGTGCTTGGTTTGACCTTTAAGGGGTCCGAAATCATAAAAATCCGTGGCTAATTTTCATGTCTAATTTTACCAAAAATTTCTAGTTTGCACACTTTTAAAAATGTGTCTGTTTAGGGCCCAAAACGGCCGAATTTTTGAAACCCCCACAAGTCAGTTTTAAGGTTTCATCAAGATCTAAAACTTTTGTGTTTTGACTGAAGTCCGATTCGGAATTTAAATGGGTCGTTTTAATGAAAATCTGAGGCTGTTCCTGGAATCAGGATTTTGGCCCCAGTTTGACCTCCAGTTGAAAAACAGTTTAAAAATCTATCTTAGAGCCATTTTTTGTGACACCCCGTGCCCTCAGCGGCCCGGACCGTCACTGAAAACTATTACTTGCTTCTTTAGCTTTTACTTATACTTCCTATTTAAAACCGATACTTAAACTTGCTGAATTTAATACCATAAATTTAGAGGGATTTTTTTTTAATATATGCGTACGTATTTACTATTCACATACGTATACTATTAAAATGCGGAATTTGAAAAACATAAGGATTTCAAATATACATACACACTTATATACTTGTTTATCTGATTAATATTCACCAGACACTATTTAAATATACTATTCATACATATACTGTTTGCTGTTCCAAAATACCAATTAATCTTTACTATTCAAAATACTGTTTAACTGTCACCGTTCAAAATACTATTTACTCATACTGTGCGGAAGAATACTTGCGGTGTATCCATAACCTCATCCTCACATCCACCTCCGCCACCATCATCGCCCCTTGGTGTTTGCGCTATAGGAAGCTTACCTACAGCATGAACACACTCCGTGAGCTTTACGCCCAGTAAGTACAACATGTTAACCGTAAAACATGTTTAAAATATAGCACATACTTAAAATCCTAAGATGACATATATCACTTAATAAATCACATACCATATAAGCATATCACATATCAGCTCACATATCATGTCATCACATAACATGTCATAACACTGAATATAAAACTTCACATACTTTATGCATGATAGAAGTATCGTGTACTGTATGCACTCTACTGAAAAAGAAAGCATAACGAACTATAACTAATGCATGATCCGGTTATGTTCATTTATGCTTCAAACTTCTCTTTTCTTTTCTTGTCTATTTAGGGCCCAAGTGTCAGTACCGTGTGCGCGCAGACCAACGGTAACGCCTGAGGTCAACTAATGCCGAAGAGCCATCAACTGATGCTCAACTTTTAGCCTTAACTTTCTTTAACTGGAAACCCCTTCGACTGAAGGAGCCGGTATGACACACCTATTTATTTCCATCTTGTTTAACTGTTCTAGCCATACGCTTCTCTAAGCTGTCCCCAATCCTACGCGGTAAGGATCTATAGCTTCTAACTTGTTCTTTCATCAATCTACACGATTGTGAAACTATATGCTCTTATGTATGCTGTGCAGCATCGTGTGCAAGATACATACTTAAAGTACTGGAAAAGCATCATTTTAAATTCATTTTATCCATGCTGTAGGCGGAGTTGTACTTACCTGTCATCAGACAGTTTCTACTCTCGCCTTTGTCACAATACAGGTACCTCCCTGTAATCATAATGCATTACATTAACATTCACTCTTAGGTCACCGTGGTCATTAGTGACTAATAAAAATTCTCGTTATGTGGTACCGATCCTTATCGGTACTAATTGCCCTCTTTTTAAGAATTTGATTTTCTAATCGTGGTGAATTAATTTATTTACTCAATAAATTAATTCACGTCGCTCTTAGGTCACTCTATCGTTAGGAACTAATAAATTTATCGTTATGTGGTACCGACTGCTCTACTTTGGGAATTTTGATATCTAATTTCTAATCGCTCTTAATTAATTTGTTTACTTGACAAATTAATCACTGTCCCGTTCAGACTCGGTCCTTGACTGGCTAACCGACCAGTCAACTGACCAACTACCTCGTGTATTGACCATATAGCCTGTTGGGTTACCGTTACTGATGTAATCGCCCTAAATTTTATACTTAGATCACACCCATCCCTCCGGTGGCACTATTCTGATCTAGGGGTTGTTTTCTTACATTTCGAGATTTCTAATTGGGCGGTTCACTAATCCTGTAAACGTCCATCCTTCTTTCCTGGACCTAGGTCATCGAGGGGGCTCGGGTTCCTATCCTGATCACATTTTCACCCCTCGTTTCCTAAAATACCCCTTTGTGCCGTTTTAGAAATTTCGGCAGCATTTCCGCTTAATTTTTGGGTTTCCGGCGTTTAGGAAACGCCTCAAAACCATCTAACCTATTCTAACCTGCCACGTACTAAACCAAAGGCCTAATTTTTACGTAAAAGCTCCGCTTTTTACATAAAAATATTCACATTTCCTCACATTCTCTTTTTCGACATTTCATCCCTTTTTCTTACAATTCCTCAAGTCAGTAAACCATAATTCATACATAATTATTTCTAATAATAAATTGAGGAATCAAGGGATCAAAACCACTACCAAAATCGTTCCCGTCGGCGGTCGGGTGAACCGTTCAATCTCGATCGCACAATCTTTGAATCATCGTTCTCCACTTTTGAAACTCCGGTTTGCAAATCCAATGTCACAGATGTGTCCGGAACGTCAAAAATAGGCCAACGGGCCACTCTTCAATTTTCGGTCTCCGGGTCACCGTTGACTGGCATTGACCGCCGTTGATCGGCGTTGACCACGGTGGCGATGGGAGTAGCAACCACCATCTTGAAGAGCTCGACGAGAGGAACCCATTGGTGGTGTCAATTTCACCAATCGAGGCTCCTATCACCGGAAATCGACCCTCGAAAAGTCAGCGACGGCGGCGATGTTGGATATTCATTTTCTGGCGTTGTTGCCCAAAATTGATTTGGGGCTTTTGATCTATGTGTTGTTCTAAGCATTTTGATACCGACCTTGCAACTCAACCCCGCCGGAATAGCGAGATTTGACGGTGGCGATGGCGACGGTGACGGTGAACCTTGGTCGGCGCGATCCGCCGGCTGTTGACGTGAAATGAAGCTTGGGTTTTGTTCTACTCTTCACCACGAATCCATTGGGACCGGAATCATGGCATTTGGACGTCGGACGGTGGAGAAATCACGGTTTGAAAAATTCGGCCACCGGCGGCTTTAGGCGGTGCGTGCGGCGTTCTCCGACGTCGGTTCCGTCGACTAGGCACACCGTTGGACTCAGCTCGTCGAGAGCTTTCCAATGGTGCCGGCGGTGTCGAAAATGGAGGCCGGATTCGATGGTCGGTCACTGTTCATCTTCGTGTGGTGTGGGGGAGAAAAAAGATAGAAAAAAAAATAATGGAGGCCCTTTTTACAAAAATCTAAAAATTTCGACCCCTTAATACTAATTTTTTGAAAAATTTTAAAATAGGCTATACTGACTAATTTGGGCGTTCTGAATCCAAATATATCAGTTTTATATCAAGAAAAGGTCATCTTGACCAATTTCTTGATACTATGGTTAGGCCTACACTGTGTTGACACTACGCACGCATAACGAGGCGTTTTCGCGTGAAATTTCAAACATAGTCTCCCTTGACTAATTTAGACGTGCTGATTTCAAATTTATCAGTTTTACATCCATCTGAGGTCTTCTAGACCAGTTTTCAGGATCTATATGACCCCGTCTCGAAAAACGTGTCAGGTGCCTGATTGACTAATTTGGGCGTCCTGAGTCTAAATATATCAGTTTCGGGGGGAGAAAAGGTCGTCTTGACCCTTATCCCGATATTGCGTATCTTTTAAACAAAATCTACATTTTGTGCTCACTTGACCAGATTGAACCTGCTGACTATTAATATGTCAATTTTATGCCAGATTAAGGCTGTCTTGGCCACTAACCTGACACTGCGTTTCTCACTATTCACTAATCACTGTTCACTTTTCACTATCTGACTAACTAATCTGAGCGTTCTGACTTTGATTTTGTCAGTCTATGGGCGAGAATAGGTCATCTAGACCGCTTTTCTCGATACTGTACATCTATCAGGGCAATTATCACTGCTGCGCTCAGATGACCAGTCTGAGCGTACTGATGACAAGCTCATCAGTTCTGTATCATGAAATGGTCGTCTAGACCGGTTTCTTGATATTGCGTGTCTCAACGCATACTCACATAATAGGGTGGACCGATTCCACTGTCGGTTGCCCCTTTCACTGCATGAATAGTAATTAAACGTTACTATTCCCATTTAATTCATTCAACTGAAAAGCACACTGTGTTTATTAACTTAATTACATCATTACATAGTAATTAATTTTCATAATTCATGAGAGTCATTACAGTGGCTCTCGGTTCATTACACAGCGTTCTACACGGACTCTTACGCGTGCGTGTGCAATGCAACACGGGCGTGTACATTTCAGACACAGACATGTACTAGTTGAGACTACTCAACACGACCATGTCTTTGAAATACATTCATCTATCTGAGTGGTACACAGCCTCTTACACGATCGTGTACTTGACCGTGTTACACTACATGACTATGTACACTCACACGGCTATTAATAGATACACAGTCCGAATGGCACACGATCACTCACACGGCTGTGCACCTGACCGTGTTACTTAAATTGTACTAAAAGATATTAAATTATGTCCATTTTATTCCTTAATGACTTATTACATGGTAAGTAGGTGTCATGAAAATGGCGGTCATTACATTTTTAGACGAGCTCTATTTAAGGCAAAAATGCTCGTAACAAAATTTACTTAAAGTTTCGTGTTCACATTTTCTCAAAAACAGAACACAACGTGTCCTAAAATAGCCAAATCTATGGCCCTAAAACTGGACAGATTTGTTTCTAGCTTTTTCCCTAACACGTCCATGCATCATTCATCCACAAACCATTCATAAAAACATGTAAACATAACCACACAATCACAAACTTGAATATGGAAGGCTAAGGGCTCAAAATAAGCTTATTACAACCCATTTGCATAAATAAATACACATAAACTCCTTGATCGAAAACTTAGAAACAACTAACCACAAAGAGGTAAGGTTTTCAGTTTATACCTTGTGTGCTTCGGTTCGAGCACAAATCTGAGCTAGGCTTGGATGACTAAGAGGTTGTGGAATCCAAGGGTTGAGGGGTCAACGTGAGCTAGGAGAGAACACAAAAATTTTGGTCTTAATATCAAACCAAACATAACACTAAACCACAAATGAACTTGGTTCTAAGACCTTACCGATATAAGCTTCAAGATGTGTACTCCTAAGCACCCTTATAGGCAAGCCTTGTGTAAGAGCTTTTGTGTGAAATTTTGGTGTTTTGCTAAGGGGAAAAGGAGTGTATTTTTGGCTGCAAGGAGAGGGAGAATACTTGGATTTTGGGAGCTAAAAGAAAGGAAATGAAGGGCAAGGGAGGTGACACCAATTTATAGGCACACTTAAGCACAATTAGCTTCACCAAATCAAGCCAAATTAACCCAAAATTTTGCCTAACCAAAAGACAAATTTCTATGTGTGCAGCCCCCCCATTATTGTCACACAACTTGGGAAGAACAAGGCAAAATGTTTATCCAAGTTGATGTGAAATGATGGGGTATGGTGATGAAAAATAAATTGTTGTTTAAGGGGTTTTTGGTGTACTTTTTCCCCATTGTTTATTCCTTACTTTTTGGGGTTTTCTGACTAATTAAACTAGCTAGTTTCCATCCAATGGGACCCAGTTTTGGAGTGGTTATAATTTAACTAGGTCGGTTTCTTCGCAGTCTAGTTTTCTACTGCGATTTTCGATCCTTTCTTGGTAGTGTTCTAATTTTCACCCGAAATTGCACTGATGGCTTCCGATTTTCACTTTAGTTATTTCTAGCTATTTTTGGTTAGGTTGTAATGTAGGAAATAAATTGATAAAAACATATCAGAGTGGCACAGCGGAACAATAAAAATTTTTCAAAATCGTTAAATATCTCATGATGCCATATACAATAAACCAACAACAATTTAAACTCATACCACAAGGACGCCAATCTTGCAGGAGGAGAATGACCGGAGGACTTCAACCAACTAGCCTTCTCTACTATTCTCCAATTTCTGAATGGTTGAGTGTGTGGGCACTATAAACCTCGATCGGTATGCCAGCACTGCTAGTCTTCTTTTGACCACCCAGATCTCTAAAGAACTTATTGTCACGTTGAGTTATGCAACAATAAGCCTGCTCACCTGAGAGTCTGTGGTCTGAGAGAACTGGAGTGGCAGGACCTCTATTTATAGACATACATGAGGTGATTCTCGGAATTTGAATTGGATTAGAAGAAGATATTCTCCCTTATCCACAACTAAAAAATTTGAATTTTCCAAGGGGAAAATCTTAACAAATATTTGGCCAACTTAGGATTATCCAATTCAAATCTAAACAAGATTTTAACTAGAATTTTATCTCCCTTTTTCAACCAAAAAATCCAAAAATCCTAGAGGACCTTCACCAAATATTTTCGACCACTTTACGATAAGGGAAGAATCAAAATTCTACTAGGATTTTCAAGCTTGAATCTTATCTCATCCTTATCCAAAATAACTGAAAATCTCCTAAGAGATCTTCCTCAAATTTTCGGCCATAATCAAAGAGGAGAGAATCCAAATTCAACTGGGATTGAAACTTGAATTTTTCCTTGAACCTTATCCACAAAAAATCCAAAAATTCCATGAGGATAATCCTCAAAATTTTTGTCCATTATTCTAACAAGATTTTCCTCTTCATATCCAACTCAAATTTGAATTTCATTCCTTGTGGATTTACCACAACAAATTCGAATCCTACATGGACTGTGATTCAAAATTTGAAATTCAAATTTCAAATTCGAATTTCAAATTCGAATTTCAAATTCAAATTTCAAATTCAAATTTCAAATTCAAATTTCAAAATTCAAATTTCAAAATCCACAAAACAGTTGTATTTCAAATTCTTGTTCTCATGGATAATTTTCTATAACTCCAATCCAATAGAATCATGGCAACTTTATTTAGCGTTTGAATAATTGTATACTTTATTATCCAAAACAAAATCTGAATCCAACCAGAGAGAATCTTGTCGACCAACCTAATCCTATGTCACCACCATCCATGCATAATAAACTAGCCAATAGCATACACAAATCAATTTTGCCAAACGTTAAGGAATTATGTGGAGCTAGTAGAGAGACCAATTGGACATATATAATCGGGCTCCCGTAAATCCATATGATCACCATTCTTTACCGAACAACTCAATCATATGATCACTAATTTTAGAGTCACACCTGTAGGAGAATAAATCGGTAAAAATGTATCAGAGTGGCGCAGCGGAACAATAAAAATTTTTAGATCGTTAAATATCTCATGATGCCATATAAAATAAACCAACAACAATTAAAACTCAAACCTCAAGGACGTCAATCTTGCAGGAGGAGAATGACCGGAGGCTTTAACCAACTAACCTCCTCTACTATTCTCCAATTCCCGAATGGCTGAGTGTGTGGGCACTCTGAACCTCGATCAGTATGCTAGCACTGCTAGTCTTCTTCTGACCACCCAGATCTCTAAAGAACTTATTGTCATGATGAGCTGTTCAATAATAAGCCTGCTTACCTGAGAGTCTGTGGTCTGAGAGAACTGGAGTGGCATGACCTCTATTTATAGACCTGCATGAGGTGATTCTCTGAATTTGAATTGGATTAGGAAAAGATATTCTCCCTTATCCATAACCATAAAATCTGAATTTTCTATGGGAGAATCTCAACAATAAAATTCGGCCATTATGGATAAATCCAATCCAAATCTAAATAAGATTTTAACTAGAATTTTATCTCCCCTTTTTCAACCAAAAAATCCGAAATTCCTAGGAGAAAATCTCCTCCACAAATTTGGCCACTTTTAGGATAAGGGAGAATCAAAATTCCACTAGGATTTTCAAGCTTGAATCTTATCTCATCCTTATCCAAAATAACCGAATTTTCCTAGGAGAAAAACTCCAAAATTTCGGCCACTTTTCAGGGAGGAGAGAATCCAAATTCAACTGGGATTAAAACTTGAATTTTTCCCTTGAACCTTATCCACAAAAAACTGAAATTCTATTGAGGATTATCCTCAAAATTTCATCCACCTTTTGCTAGGATTTGGATTCAAAATTCAAGTAGGATTCTAACAAGATTATCCTCTCAAAATCCAACTCAAATTCGAATTTCAAACCTTGTGGAATTTCCACAACAAATTCGAATCCCACTTGGACTGTGATTCAAAATTTCAAATTCGAATTTCAAATTCAAATTTCAAATTCAAATTTCAAATTTCAAATTTCAAAATTCAAATTTCAAAATCCACAAAACAGTTGTGTTTCAAATTCTTATTCTCATGGATAATTTTGCACAACTCCAATCCAATCTCAAATAAAATCATGGCAACTTTATTTGGAGTTCGAATAATTGTGTACTCTATTATCCAAAACAAAATCTGAATCCAACCAGAGAGAATCTTCTCTACCATCCTAATCCTATGTCATCACCATCCATGCATAATAAACTAGCCAATAGCATACATAAATCAATTTTCCAAACGTTAAGGAATTATGTGGAGCTAGTAGAAGGACTGATTGGATATATATAATCGGGCTCCCGCAAATCCATATGATCATCATTCTTTTACCGAACAACTCAATCATATGATCACTAGTTTGAGAGTCACACCACTATAAACCTGAAACTGAACTCCCAATTATATACCGTATTACGTAAGCCTGTGACAAGCTATCATCTAATGACCTTGTCATGTATGCAGAACCCTCATATGATATCCATGATCAGCCTTAGGCCAAACTCCGTTTAATCCAACTGATCAGGCTATCTTAAAGTTCCATTATACTACCGAATAAAGAAAATGATTATTCACCATATGTGAATAAGAAGTCATCCACCCAACAGATGACCATAGGCCTTGTCCATTTTCACATTCAGTATAATGCCTTTAAGAGGATACCCTTAACTCCTCATTAGAGCTATGATTCCAATATCTGTAAACGAACCCTTCATCGTATACAAGTCATGCACCCAACGAACCGATCTATAAGCTTACTATCTCTGAGACGCTTTAGCCATTGGAACATCAAAGTACACAAGTCATATACATGAAGCTGTCCTTTTACTCAGGATTAAGGTTACTGCATAATGAAGGTCAAAAGCAGATCGATCCACTTAAAGCGGACTTCGTAGATCAATCACGCTTTAGTCCCGGTCTAATATGTCACCACCAAGCAACATATCTATGTCTCTACTTGGGAGTCCAGCTCCAAACAGTCAAGACAAACCGTCCCCTCCAAGGCTTTAGACAACATAATAGTCTTAACATGAGTTAGATGCTCGGTCTAACCCCATAGACTACAGACCATAGTTTAGACTGCTAACTTTAGAACATTGTCTTCTCGCATACAAAAGTCCATTGCATGCAACGTTCTAACAGTTTAACACAAACAGTCAGGGAGCCATATTTACTTACATTTACTTTAATATGTAAATAAGACGAGGACAGATAGCAATATAATGAATAACCTCTATATATATAATTTTATTATCCAGTTCAAAATAAATACATCAAAATATCTCTAATGCTTAGGGCATTTCCTAACAATCTCTCAATTGCCCTAAGCCAGCAGATGTGCCATGTTACACATCCCCATTGCCTCTACGTGCCTCTCAAAGCTTCTAGCCACCGGGTCTTAGTAAAGGGATCAGCGATGTTGTCCTCGGACGCGATTTTACATACATCTACTTGTCCTGTCTCCACGTGCCCTCTAATAATATGATATCTCCGATCGATGTGCTTGGTCCTCTTCTGGTGTCAAGATTCCCTTGTGTTGGCAATAGCCCCTGTATTATCACAATAAAGTGTGATAGGCTTGTCAACACCCGGAATGACTTCAAGGTCTCTAAAGAACTTGCAGAGTCAAACCGCTTCTTTAGATGCCTCAGCCACAGCCACATATTCAGCCTCTATAGTAGAGTCAGCTATGCAGCCCTGCTTCACGCTCCTCCACACAATGGCACCTCCTCCGAGTAAAAACACTGATCCAGATGTGGATTTCCTTGAATCCTTACAAGTCTGGAAGTCTGAGTCCGTGTATCCTATGGGTGTTAGGTCCCCTCCAGAATACACCAGCATATAATCCCTCGTTCTCTTAAGATACTTGAGTATATGCTTTACAGCTTGCCAGTGCTTGGTTCCAGGATTAGCTTGATATCGACTCACCACACCTACTGCAAAACATATATCCAGGCGAGTGCAAAGCATAGCGTACATAAGGCTACCCACAGCGGATGCATAAGGGACCTTACTCATACGCTCTCCTTCTTCCGATGTCTTGGGACAGTCATCCAATGAAAGAGTTAGACCGGTGATAGAAGGTTGTGAGCCTTTCTTTGCCTCTTGCATTGCATATTTGTTAATTATTTTATCTATGCATGAAGCTTAGGATAACCCTATCATTTTGTTCTTTTAATCTCTGAAGAGACGAATGCCTAGAACATAATTAGCTTCTCCCAAGTCCTTCATGTCAAACTGTTGGTGTCACCAAAGCTTGACCGATGATAAGTTCCCTACATCATTCCCAACGAGTAGTATATCATCAACATAGAGTATCAGAAAGACCACTTTTCCATCCTTAATACGTTTATAAACACAAGGTTCATCAACGTTCTGCTCAAAACCAAATGTCTTAATTACTTGATCAAACCTCTGGTTCCATGAGCGGGATGCTTGCTTTAATCCATAAATGGATCTAAGCAACTTGCAGACTTTCCTTTCTTGGCCTTTCGCTACGAACCCTTCGGGCTCACTCTTTAAGATGGCCATTCAAGAATGCTGTCTTGACATCCATTTGCCAGATCTCGTAATCGAGAGCCGCAGCAATGGACAGAAGAATACGGATAGACTTTAGCATAGCAACAGGCGAAAAGGTTTCATCGTAATCGATTCCAGCCTTTTGCGTGTACCTCTTTGCAACCAGTCTAGCTTTGAAAGTTTCCACTCTCCCTTTCGCATCCTTCTTTCTTTTGTAGACCCATTTGCATCTAATGGGTTTTATCCCATCTGGCAAATCTACATGTTCCCAAACAGAGTTGGATTTCACAGAATCCATCTCATTGTTCATAGCCTGTTTCCAAGATTTAAAATCAACATCATTTATAGCTTCATCATAGGTGACCGGATCATCCTCATGCTCATGAGCCTCGGCCTGGTATACCTCAGCATCATACATGAAGAAATTAGGTTTCTTCGAAACCCTCCCAATACGACGAGGCACCCTAAATTATTGATCGTCTGCAGGTCTTTCACTAGAACTTGGACTTGCGTCTAAGACCGAAATCTGTGGAGCAGTTCTTTCACCTGATAACTCCTCTAGCACCACTTTGCTTCGAGGCTTAAAGTCATTCATGTGACTTTCCTCCAAGAATGTCACATGGGTTGAGACAATGACCTTTTGTTCCTTCGGGTTATAGAACAGACCTCCTTTAGTTCCTTTTGGATACCCTACAAACATGCACAATTCTGATCTTAGTTCCAACTTCTTCACATCCCCATCTAGTAGATGCGCCGGGCAGCCCCATATTCTCATATGTCCAAGGGAGGGCTTCCTACCACACCGCAATTCATACGGAGTTCTGGGAATTTATTTGCTCGGAACCTGGTTCAAATATAGCACGCCGTTTGTAAAGCATATCCCCAAAATTATAATGGCAGCGTTGAATAACTCATCATGGACTGTACCATATCCAATAAGGTTCTATTTCTCCTTCCGACTACACCATTCTGTTGTGGAGTACCAGGTGCAGTCAATTGGGATAATATCCCGTTCTCTACAAGATGTCCTAGAAATTCATCGGAGAGGTATTCGCCACCTCGATCAGATCGAAGTGTCTTTATGGATTTATCCAATTGCTTTTCCACTTCCGCACGATACTCTTTGAACTTGTCAAAGGTTTCGCTCTTACGGTATCAGATACACATATCCATACCTCGAGTAATCATCTATAAAAGAGACATAATACTCGAACCCTCCTCGTGCTGTGATGTTCATGGGGCCACATATGTCAGTGTGTACAATTTCTAAGAGCTCCTGAGCCCTTGTACCCTTAGCTCCAAAAGACCTCTTAGCCATTTTACCCTCTAGACAAGACTCACATTGAGGAAGACGTACCTCCTCCAGAGATTCCAGAGGACTGTCTTTCACCAATCTTTGAATCCTATCCTGATTAATATGACCAAGTCTTAAATGCCAAAGATACGCCTTGTTAGAGTGAGAAACTTTCATCCTTTTAGAGTTATCTGTTAATTCAGTGTCAAGCAGTGAGTACATCTTTGGTTTGATCAAATATAGGTTTCCATCCATCCATCCAGAATAGATAAAAGACTTATTTCTGCGAATATCAACTCTTTTACTAAAAGAAACTGAATAAGAATCCTTTATTAAACAAGCTACCGATATAAGGTTCCTCCTAAAATTAGGAACATAAAAACAGTCTTTTAATAAAATAAACCTAAATTGATCAAAATAAAGGTAAACATCTCCCACTACTTCAGCCACCACAAAGCTACCATCTCCAGTCCGCAACAAGAGGCTCCTATCATGTAGACTTCTCGTTTCCACGAACCCCTGCATAGAAACACAAACATGATTAGTGGCGCCCGAATCAATGACCCAAGTGTCTTTCAATTCTTCCACCAAACACGCTTCTAAGTAAAGAAGTTCCTTACCTTCCTTGCCCTTGGCAGCTAGGATTTCCCGGCAAGCCTTCTTGAAGTGACCTACCTTCTCACAATGGAAGCACTTGGACTTTTTAGGGTCCCTGGGCTTCTTGTTGTTCTTCTTCTTCTTCCCATCCGAGACAGGAGGATTAGAAGAACTGGAAGCCGCTTGCTTCTTATTTGGCCTCTTCCTCTTCCGTGAGGGATTGGAAGATTCTGCCAAATTGGCCTCTCCTTTAGGTCGGACCGCATCCTCATCCCTGATCATCCGCTCATAAGCCTGTAGTTGCTTCATGAGCTCGGTTAGTCCTAACTCCTTTGTCGCCAGATAATATGCGGCCTTAAACCCCACAAAATCTTTAGACAGAGTCTTGAACACCATCACGATCTGGGTGTTGTAGTCCAACTCAGCACCATTCTCGGCAGGCTCAGCGAAGATTCCCATTAGAGTAATCATATGGTCCTTCACCGGAGTACCGCCTTTTGCTTAGAATTCATAATGCTGGTAATAGCGGATTGTCGAGCCAATTTTTCTTGGCCTCCGAACATGTCCTCCAGATTGTCCATGATCTCCCTAGCAACCTGATAAGTCTCATGCTGCTTTTGTAAAGCACTCGTCATGATAGCAAGGATGTAGCATCGAGCTATATCATTAGATTCTCTCCAACGAGTATAGGCTTGGGACTTCCTCAAGCGGTGTGTCAGGTTTTGGCCTTGGTGGGCATGGTTCGTCCAGTACAAACTTATGTCTCTTGCAGCTGAGAACTATTAATAGATTTCTTTTCCAATCTTTTTAATTATCGCCATTCAGTTTATTCTCAGTAAGTATTGAAATGAGGGGTGTCGGTGACATTTTGAACTGAAATAAAATTATACTAGACATCATTACAAAGCCCAAGCAAATATACAGATAATTTAGCAAATTAAACATATAAGTATGTTCCTACATGAAACTTGAAAAACATGTAGCATTGCAATGGTAATTCACAACACCTATTGCCCCAAGCCACTGAGGGGTGGTCATGAAAACAAATAGCCGGAATATGGATCCCTTCCAATTAATATATGTTGCCTTAAATCCTCCAAGGTTAAGACATATATTAATAACCGCTTATTTGGCCACCAGTTTAGTTAACAGAGCTTCTAGAGAAGGTTAATAACTAAACGAGTCCTGAGTGTATAACCATTGTTTATGTAGCCCGATCCACGTCCTACCAAGCCACCGAGGGGTGGTCATGAATAGGATCGTACTCGAACACGTTTTTCACATAGGAGATCCAATCTAGTATATCGACGGCGGTAAACACCTACCAAGGGGTGTGGTCAGGGCAGAACTGACGCGAGGCGTTACCATGCTTTCACATATGTATCAACAATGGAGGCCGTGGGTTTTGTTTGAAACCCTCTCCCACTCAATATTTTGAAAAACATGCAAGTTTTGACAAATTATGTATGATCGATATAGTATGAGCGGCGCTCACCTATCCTATATGACATGTTATCAAATATGCATATAAAACATCCATCAATACATATTTATACATCCATGACATATCACAGAAAAAATAATTGACAAAATAACCAAGCCATGGTTCCATCCTAGAATAAAGAAAATAAAGATTACAAAATTTCATCCAAAGCATTCTTTAGGTCTTGAATTTTGTTCCGTCTTCTTGTATCCATCTTTATGTAGCCTCTCCATTTATTTCTCATCCCAAAAATTATTTAAAATTTAAATCTCCAAAAATTTAAATTTCAAATTCAAATTCCAAATTCGAATTTCAAATTTAAATTTCAAATTTAAATTTTAAACAATTTTAAACATCATGTGTAATAATATGTAATTTCAAAAAATATCAAATTTTCAATTATATATTTTTAAACATGATTTAAAATTAAATCTCAAATTTAAAAATCAAAATTTTTCGATTTTTCAACCGTCGCACCACCGCCCTCGAAGGCGACAGCCGCCGTGGGCAGCCACCAAACCCAAAGGGGCTGGCAGCCCACGGCTGCCCCATATGTGCAGCCTTGCCGGGCTGCAAGCCATGCCTGTAGTGCCAGGCTGCACGCCCAGGCTGGGCGCAACAGTCGGCAGGCTGCAGGCAGCGCCTGCAGCGCTTGCAGCCACAGGCTGGGCGCAGCAGCCGGCAGGTTGCACGCCCAGGCTGCGGCCAGCCTTGGGCAGGCCACGGCCACCCTCGGCTGCAGGCCAAGCCTGTGGCCGTGGGTGGTGTTGGTCTGCACAGGGGCTGCCGCAGCCCCATCCTGCCCGAGGGCAGGGGCTGCAGCCCTACCAAGGCCCATCGGCCTATCCTGAGGGGTTGTGTCTCGATTTTCATGCCATATTCTAATTTACCTATTAGGATCTCCAAAAATTAGTTTGAATCCCAATTAAATTGAAATTTTTCACACAATCAAAATTTCAACCTTTAAATCAAATTTAACTTTTGGGAAAAAATAAATTACAGTCTTCAATCTTCAATCTCCTCGAAGAATAATTACATAAAATTTCCTAAACTGTTTCCGTTGTACAAAAATTCTAACCATAAAAATTCTAAGAGACAAAAATTAAAATCCATGGGAAAATTACAGTGTTAATAAACTGCTCCCATGGTTACATAAAAAAAATCCTAGATACAATTTTTCTAAATTCTAAGGAACCATAACCGGTATAAACAAGCAAGTTTATAATAATTCAGAAAATTAAAATAACCGCATACTTTATACATAATCCATGATAACAACATAAAGGAACCCTAGAATGCCACTCTCTAAATATCAAATCCATACATAAATAAAAAGACTAAGTAATTATCTAATTTATGTACATGGCATAGTCATGAGATGGCTCTGATACCAATTGTAGGAGAATAAATCGGTAAAAACGTATCAAAGTGGCGCAGCAGAACAATAAAAATTTTTAGATCGTTAAATATCTCAAGATGCCATATACAATAAACCAACAACAATTAAAACTCATACCTCAAGGACGCCAATCTTGCAGGAGGAGAATGAACGGAGGCTTCAACCAACTAGCCTTCTCTACTATTCTCCAATTCCCGAATGGCTGAGTATGTGGGCACTCTGAACCTCGATCGGTATGCTAGCACTGCTAGTCTTCTTCCGACCACCTAGATCTCTAAAGAACTTATTGTCACGATGAGCTGTGCAACGATAAGCCTGCTCACTTGAGAGTCTGTGGTCTGAGAGAACTGGAGTGGCAGGACCTCTATTTATAGACCTGCATGAGGTGATTCTCTGAATTTGAATTGGATTAAGAAAAGATATTCTCCCTTATCCATAACCATAAAATCTAAATTTTCTATGGGAGAATCTCAACAATAAAATTCGGCCATTATGGATAAATCCAATCCAAATCTAAACAAGATTTTAACTAGAATTTTATCTCCCCTTTTTCAACCAAAAAATCCGAAATTCCTAGGAGAAAATCTCCTCCACAAATTCGGCCACTTTTAGGATAAGGGAGAATCAAAATTCCACTAGGATTTTCAAGCTTGAATCTTATCTCATCCTTATCCAAAATAACCGAATTTTCCTAAGATAAAAACTCCAAAATTTCGGCCACTTTTCAGGGAGGAGAGAATAAAAATTCAACTGGGATTGAAACTTGAATTTTTCCCTTGAACCTTATCCATAAAAAACTGAAATTTTATTGAGGATTATCCGCACAATTTCGTCCACCTTTTGCCAGGATTTGGATTCAAAATTCAAGTAGGATTCTAACAAGATTATCCTCTCAAAATCCAACTCAAATTCGAATTTCAAACCTTGTGGAATTTTCACAACAAATTCGAATCCCACTTGGTCTGTGATTCAAAATTTGAATTTCAAATTTCAAATTCAAATTTCAAATTCAAAATTCAAAATTCAAATTTCAAAATTCAAATTTCAAAATCCACAAAACAGTTGTGTTTCAAATTCTTGTTCTCAGGGATAATTTTCTACAACTCCAATCCAATCTCAAATAAAATCATGGCAACTTTATTTGGAGTTCGAATAATTGTGTACTCTATTATCCAAAACAAAATCTGAATCCAACCGGAGAGAATCTTGTCTACCATCCTAATCCTATGTCATCACCATCCATGCATAATAAACTAGCCAATAGCATATACAAATCAATTTGCCAAACGTTAAGGAATTATGTGGAGCTAGTAGAGGGACTGATTGGACATATATAATCGGGCTCCCGTAAATCCATATGATCATCATTCTTTTACCAAACAACTCAATCATATGATCACTAATTTCAGAGTCACACCACTATAAACCTAAAACTGAACTCCCAATTATATACCGTATTACGTAAGCTTGTGACAAGCCATCATCCAATGACCTTGTCATGTATGCAGAACCCTCATATGATATCCATGATCAGCCTTAGGCCAAACTTCATTTAATCCTACTGATTATGCTATCTTAAAGTTCCATTATACTATCGAATAAAGAAAATGATTATTCACCATATGTGAATAAGAAGTCATCCACCCAACAGACGACCCAAGGCCTTATCCATTTTCACATTCAGTATAATGCCTTTAAGAGGATACCCTTAACTCCTCATTAGAGCTATGATTCCAATATCTGTAAATGAACCCTTCATCGTATACAAGTCATGCACCCAACGAACCGGTCTATAAGCTTACTACCTCTGAGACGTTTTAGCCATTGGAACATCAAAGTACACAAGTCATGTACATGAAGCTGTCCTTTTACTCAGGATTAAGGTTACTGCATAATGAACGTCAAAAGCAGATCGATCCACTCAAAGCGGACTTCGTAGATCAGTCACGCTTTAGTCCTGGTCTAATATGTCACCACCAAGCAACATATCTATGTCTCTACTTGGGAGTCCAGCTCCAGAAAGTCAAGACAAACCGTCCCCTCCAAGGCTTTAGACAACATAATAGTCTTAACATGAGTTAGATGCTCGGTCTAACCCCATAGACTACAGACTATAGTTTAGACCGCTAACTTTAGAACATTGTCTTCTCGCATACAAAAGTCCATTGCATGCAATGTTCTAACAGTTTAACACAAGCAGTCAGGGAGCCATATTTGCTTACATTTACTTTAACATGTAAATAAGACGAGGACAGATAGCAATGTAATGAATAACCTCTATATATATAATTTTATTATCCAGTTCAAAATAAATACATCAAAATATCTCTAATGCTTAGGGCATTTCCTAACAACACCACTATAATCCTAAAACTGAACTCCCAATTATATACTGTGTTACATAAGCCTGTGACAAGCTATCGTCCAATGACCTTGTCATGTATGCAGAACCCTCATATGATATCCATGATCAGCCTTAGGCTAAAGTCCATTTAATCCTATTGATCAGGCTATCTTAAAGTTCCATTATACTACTGAATAAAGAAAATGATTATTCACCATATGTTAATAAGAAGTCATCCGCCTAGTAGACGACCTAAGGCCTTGTCCATATCCAGTGTAATGCCTTTAAGAGGATACCCTTAACTCCTCATTAGAGCTATGATTCCGATATCTGTAAATGAACCCTTCATCATATACAAGTCATGCACCTAACGAACCGGTCTATAAGCTTACGACCTCTGAGACGCTTTAGCCATTGGAACATCAAAGTACACAAGTCATATACATGAAGCTGTCCATCTACTCAGGATTAAGGTTACTGCATAATGAACGTCAAAAGCAGATCGATCCACTCAAAGTGGACTTCGTAGATCAATCACGCTTTAGTCCTAATCTAATATGTCACCACCAAGCAACATATCTATGTCTCTACTTGGGAGTCTATGCTCCATACAGTCAAGACAAACTGTTCCCTCTAAGGCTTTAGACAACATAATAGTCTTAACATGAGTTAGATGGCCGGTCTAATCCCATAGACTACAGACTATAGTTTAGACCGCTTACTTTAGAACATTGTCTTCTCGTATACAAAAGTCCATTGCATGCAACGTTCTAATAGTTTTAACACAAGCAGTTATGGAGCCATATTTGCTTACATTTACTTTAACATGTAAATAAAATGGGACAGATAGCAATGTAATGAATAACCTCTATATATAATTTTGTTATCTAGTTCAAAATAAATACATTAAAATGTCTCAAATGCTTAGGGCATTTTCTAACAATCGCCCACTTGCCCTAAGCTAGCAGATGTGCCATGTTATGCATCCCCATCGCCTCTACATGCCTCTCAAAGCTTTTAGCCACCAAAGTCTTATTAAAGGGATCGGCAAAATTGTCCTCGGACGCGTTCTTACATACATCTACTTGTCCTATCTCCACGTGCCCTCTAATAATATGATATCTCCGATCTATGTGCTTGGTCCTCTTGTGGTGTTGAGATTCCCTTGTGTTGGCAACAGCCCCAGTGTTATCACAGTAAAGTGTGATAGGCTTGTCAACACCCGGAATGACCTCAAGGTCTCTAAAGAACTTGCGTAGCCAAACCGTTTCTTTAGATGCCTCAGCTGCAGCCACATACTTAGCCTCCATAATAGAGTCAGTTGTGCAGCCCAGCTTCACGTTCCTCCATATAATGGTGCCTCCTCCGAGAAAAAACACTGATCCAGATGTCGATTTCCTCGAATCCTTGCAAGTGTGGAAGTCTAAGTCCACGTATCCTACGGGTGTTAGGTCCCCTCCAGAACACACTAGCATATAATCCCTTATTCTCTTAAGATACTTGAGTATATGCTTTACTGCTTGCCACTGCTTAGTTCCAGGATTCGCTTGATATCGAGTCACCATACCTACTGCAAAACATATGTTTGGGCGAGTGCAAAGCATAGCGTACATAAGGCTACCCACAGCAGACGCATAAGGAACCTTACTCATACGCTTTCTTTCTTCCGATGTCTTTGGACAGTCATCCAATGAAAGAGTTAGACCGGTAATAGAAGGTTATGTACCTTTCTTTGCCTCTTGCATCGCATATTTGTCAATTATTTTATCTATGTATGAAGCTTGGGATAACGCTATCATTTTGTTCTTTCGATCTCTGAAGAGACGAATGCCTATAACATAATTAGCTTCTCCCAAATCCTTCATGTCGAACTGTTGGTGTAACCAAAACTTGATCGATGATAAGTTCCCTACATCATTCCCAATGAGTAGTATATCATCGACATAGAGTATCAGAAAGACCACTTTTCCATTTTTAATACGTTTATAAACACAGGGTTCATCAACGTCCTGCTCAAAACTGAAAGTCTTGATCGCTTAATCAAATCTCTGGTTCCATGAGCGGGATGCTTGCTTTAATCCATAAATAGATCTAAGCAACTTGCAGACTTTCCTTTCTTCACCTTTTGCTACGAACCCTTCGGGCTGTATCATATAGATACACTCCTCAAGATGGCCATTCAAGAATGTCGTCTTGACATCCATTTGCCAGATCTTGTAATCGAGAGCCGCAGCAATGGACAGAAGAATACGGATAGACTTCCGCATAGCAACAGGTGAAAAGGTTTCATCATAATTGATTCCAGCCTTTTGCATGTACCCCTTTGCAACCTGTCTAGCTTTGAAAGTTTCCACTCTCCCTTCCGCATCCTTCTTTCTTTTGTAGACCCATTCGCATCTAATGGGTTTTATCCCATCTGGTAAATCTACAAGTTCCCATACAGAGTTAGATTTCATAGAATCCATCTCATTGTTCGTAGCCTGTTTCCAAGATTTAGAATCAACATCATTTATAGCTTCATCATAGGTGACCAGATCATCCTCATGCTCATGAGCCTCGGCCTGGTATACCTCAGCATCATACATGAAGAAATTAGGTTTCTTTGAAACTCTCCCACTATGACGAGGCACCCTAAATTATTGATCGTCTGCAGGTCCTTCACCGAAACTCAGACTTGCGTCCAAGACCGAAATCTGTGGAGCAGTTCTTTCGCCTAATAACTCCTCTAACACCACTTTGCTTCGAGGCTTAAAGTCATTCATGTGAATTTCCTCTAAGAATGTCGCATGGGTTGAGACAATGACTTTTTGTTCCTTCGGGTTATAGAACAGATCTCTTTTAGTTCCCTTTGGATACCCTACAAACATGCACAATTCTGATCTTACTTCCAACTTCTTTGCATCCCCATCCAGTACACGTGCCGGGCAACCCCATATTCTCATATGTCCAAGGGAGGGCTTCCTGCCATGCCACAATTCATACGGAGTTCTGGGAATTGACTTGCTTGGAACCTGGTTCAGAATATAGCACGTCACTTATAAAGCATATCCCTGAAATGATAATGGCAATATTGAATAACTCATCATGGACCGTACTGTATCCAACAAGGTCCTGTTTCTCCTTTCAACTACACCATTCTGTTGTGGAGTACCAGATATCCTACACCAATTGGGATAATATCCCATTCTCTACAAGATTTCCTAGAAATTCGTCAGAGTGGTATTCACCACCTCGATCAGATCGAAGTGTCTTTATGGATTTATCAAATTGCTTTTCCACTTCCGCACGATACTTTTTGAACTTGTCAAAGGTTTTGCTCTTATGGTGCATCAGATACACATATCCATACCTCGAGTAATCATCTATAAAGGAGACATAATACTCAAACCCTCCTCGTGCTGTGACATTCATGGGGCCACATACGTCAGTGTGCATAATTTCTAAGAGCTCCTGAGCCCTTGTACCCTTAGCTCTAAAAGACCTCTTAGTCATCTTACCCTCTAGACAAGACTCACATTGAGGAAGGCATACCTCCTCCAGAGATTCTAGAGGACCATCTTTCATCAATCTTTGAATCCTATATTGATTAATATGACCAAGTCTTAAATGCCAAAGATACGCCTTGTTAGAGTGAGAAACTTTCAACCTTTTAGCGTTATCTATTAATTCGGTGTCAAGCAGTGAGTACATCATTGGTTTGATCAAATATAGGTTTCCATCCATCCATCCAGAACAGATAAAACACTTATTTCTATGACTATCAACTTTTTACTAAAAGAAATTGAATAAGAATCCTTTATTAAACAAGCTACCAATATAAGCTTCCTCTTAAAATTAGGAACATAAAAATAGTCTTTCAATAAAATAAACCTAAATTCATCAAAATAAAGATAAATATCTCCCACTGTCTCAGCCACCACCAAGCTACCGTCTCCAGTCCGCAACGAGAGGCTCCTATCACGTAGACTTCTCGTTTCCACGAACCCTTACATAGAAACACAAACATGATTAGTGGCACCCAAATCAATGACCTATGTGTCTTTCGATTCTTCCACCAATCACGCTTCCAAGTAGTGAAGTTCCTTACCTTCCTTGCCCTTGGCGGCTAGGATTTCCTGACAAGCCTTCTTAAAGTGACCTACCTTCCCACAGCGGAAGCGCTTGGACTTTTTAGGGTCCCTGGGCTTCTTGTTCTTCTTCTTTTTTGGCCCATCCGAGACAGGAGGATTAGAAAAACTAGAAGCCGCTTGCTTCTGATTTGGCCTCTTCCTCTTCTGTGAGGGTTTGGAAGATTCTGCCAAATCGGCCTCTCTTTTAGGTTGGGCCGCATCCCCATCCCTGATCATCCGCTCATAAGCTTAGAATTGCTTCATGAGCTTAGTTAGTCCTAACTCCCTTGTCGCTAGATTGTATGCGGCCTTAAACCCCACAAAATCTTTAGACAGAGTTTTGAACACCATCTCGATCTGGGTGTTGTAGTCTAACTCAACACCATTCTCGACAGCCTCAGTAAAGAATCCCATTAGAGTTATCATATGGTTCTTCACCAGAGTACCCACCTTTTGGTTAGATTTCATAATGCTGGTTATAGCAGACTGTCGAGCCAATTTTTCTTGGCCTCCGAACATGTCCTCCAGATTTTCCATGATCTCACCAGCAACTTGATAAGTCTCATGCTACTTTTGTAAAGCACTCGTCATGCTAGCTAGTATGTAGCATCGAGCTATGTCATTGGATTCTCTCCAACGAGTATAGGCAACCAGGACCTCCTCAAGCAGTGTGTCAAGTTTGGGCCCTGGTAGGCATGGTTCGTCCAGTACGAACTTGTGTCTCTCGCAGTTGAGAACTATCAACAGATTTCTTTTCCAATCCTTATAATTATCACCATTCAGTTTATTCTCAGTAAGTATTGAAATGAGGGGTGCCGGTGACATTTGGAACTGAAATAAAATTATACTAGACATCATTACAAAGCCCAAGCAAATATATAGATAATTTAGCAAATAAAACATACAAGTATGTTCCTACATGAAACTTGAAAAACATGTTGCATTGCAACGGTAATTCTCAGCACCTATTGCCCCAAGCCACCGAGGGGTGGTTATGAAAACAAATAGCCAGAACATGGACCCCATCCAATTAATATATATTAACTTAAATCCTCCAAGGTTAAGACATATATTAATAACTGCTTATTTGGCCACCAGTTTAGTTAACAGAGCTTCTAGGGAAGGTTAATAATTAAATGAGTCTTGATTGTATAACCATTGTTTACGTAGCCCGATCCACATCCTACTAAGCCACTGAGGGGTGGTCATGAATAGGATCATACCCGAACACGTTTTCCACATAGGAGATCCAATCCAGTATACCGATGGTGGTAAACATCTACCGAGCGGTGTGGTCAGGGCAAAACTGACGCGAGGCGTTACCATGCTTTCACATATGGATCAACAATGGAGACCATGGATTTTGTTTGAAACCCTCTCCTACTCAATATTTTGAAAAACATGCAAGTTTTGACAAATATGTATGATCAATATAGTATGAGCGGCACTCACCTATCCTATAAGACATGTTATCAAATATGCATAAAACATCCATCAATACATATTTATACATCCATGACATATCACAGAAAAAATAAATGACAGAATAACCAAGCCATGGTTCCATCTTAGAACAAAGAAAATAAGGATTACAAAATTCAATCCAAAGCATTCTTTGGGTCTTGAATTTTGTTCCGTCTTCTTGTATCCATCTTTATGTAGCCTCTTCATTTATTTCTCATCCCAAGACTCATTTAAAATTTAAATCTCCAAAAATTTAAATTTCAAATTTAAATTCCAAATTCGAACTTTAAATTTAAATTTCAAATTCAAATTTTAAACAATTTTGAACATCATGTGTAATAATATGTAATTTCAAAAATTTCAAATTTTCAATTACATATTTTTAAACATGATTTAAAATTAAATCTCAAATTTAAAAATCAAAATTTTCAATTTTTGAACCGTCGCCTCACCGCTCCAGAAGCCGGCAGCTGCCGTGGGCAGCCCCCAGCCCCCGGCTGCCCCATGTGCAGCCCTGCCGGGCTGCAGGCCAAGCCTACAGTGCTAGGCTGCATGCCTAGGCTGGGTGCAGCAACCGGTAGGCTGCACGCCCAGGCTGCTACCAGCCTTGGAAGGGCCACGACAACCTTCGGCTGCAGGCCCAGCCTGCAGCCGTGGGTGGTCATGGCCTGTCAAGGGGCTACCGCAGCCCCATCCTGCCCGAGGGCAGGGGCTACAGCCCCACCAAGGCCCGACGGCCTATCCCGAGGGGTCGTGTCTCAATTTTCATGCCATATTCCAATTTACACATTGGGATCTTCCAAAATTAATTTGAATCCCAATTAAATTGAAATTTTCCACACAATCAAAATTTCAACCTTTAAATTAAATTTAACCTTTGGGAAAAATAAATTACGGTCTTCAATCTTCAATCTCCTCCAAGAATAATTACATAAAAATTCCTAAACCGTTTCCGGTGTACAAAAATTCTAATCATAATAATTCTAAGAGACAAAATTAAAATCCAAGGGAAAATTACAGTATCAATAAACTGCTCCCATGGTTACATAAAAAATTCCTAGATACAATATTTCTAAATTCTAAGGAACCATAATCGGCAAAAACAAGCATGCTTATAATAATTCATAAAATTAAAATAACCACATACTACATACTTAATTCATGATAACAACATAAAGGAATCCTGGAATGCCAGTATCTAAATATCAAATCCATAATAAATAAAAAGACTACTAAATTGTCTAATTTATGTACATGGCATAGTCATGAGATGGCTCTGGTACCAATTGTAGGAAATAAATCGATAAAAGCGTATCAGAGTAGCACAGCGGAACAATAAAAATTTTTCAACTCACACTGCAAGGACGCCAATCTTGCAGGAGGAGAATGACCGGAGGGCTTCAACCAACTAGCCTTCTCTACTATTCTCTAATTCCCGAATGGCTGAGTGTGTGGGCACTATAAACCTCGATCGGTATGCTAGCTCTGCTAGTCTTCTTCTGACCACCCAGATCTCTAAAGAACTTATTATCACGGTGAGTTATGCAACAATAAGCCTGCTCACCTGAGAGTCTGTGGTCTGAGAGAACTAGAGTGGCAGGACCTCTATTTATAGACTTGCATGAGGTGATTCTCAGAATTCGAATTGGATTAGGAGAAGATATTCTCCCTTATCCACAACCAAAAAATCTGAATTATCCAAGGGGAAAATCCCAACTAAAAATTTGACCTCTTTAGGATTATCCAATTCAAATCTAAACAAGATTTTAACAAGAATTTTATCTCCCTTTTTCAACCAAAAAATCTGAAAATCCTAGAGGATCTTCACCAAATATTTTCGACCACTTTGGGATAAGGGAAGAATCAAAATTCCACCAGGATTTTCAAGCTTGAATCTTATCTCATCCTTATCCAAAATAATCGAAAATCTCCTAGGAGATCTTTCTCAAATTTTTGGCCATAATTAGGGAGGAGAGAATCCAAATTCAACTGGGATTGAAACTTGAATTTTTCCTTGAACCTTATCCACAAAAAATCAAAAAATTCCATGAGGATAATCCTCAAAATTTTCGTCCATTATTGTTAGGATTTGGATTCAAAATTCAAGTAGGATTCTAACAAGATTTTCCTCTCCATATCCAACTCAAATTCGAATTTCATTCCTTGTGTATTTACCACAACAAATTCGAATCCTACTTGGACTGTGATTCAAAATTTGAAATTCAAATTTCAAATTCGAATTTTAAATTCAAATTTCAAATTTGTATTTCAAATTCAAATTTCAAATTCAAATTTCAAATTTCAAATTTCAAAAATTCAAAATTCAAATTTCAAAATCCACAAAACAGTTGTGTTTCAAATTCTTGTTCTCATGGATAATTTTCTACAACTCCAATCCAATCTCAAATAAAATCATGGCAACTTTATTTGGTGTTCGAATAATTGTGCACTCTATTATCCAAAACAAAATCTTTATCCAACCGGAGAGAATCTTGTCTACCATCCTAATCCTATGTCATCACCATCCATGCATAATAAACTAGCCAATAGCAAACACAAATCAATTTGCCAAACGTTAAGGAATTATGTGGAGCTAATAGTGGGACTAATTGGACATATATAATCGGGCTCCCGCAAATCCATATGATCATCATTCTTTACCGAATAACTCAATTATATGATCACTAATTTCAGAGTCACACTACTATAAACCTAAAACTGAACTCCCAATTATATATCGTATCACGTAAGCCTGTGACAAGCTATCGTCCAATGACCTTGTCATGTATGCAGAACTCTCATATGATATCCATGATTAGCCTTAGGCCAAAGTCCGTTTAATCCTACTGATCAGGCTATCTTAAAGTTCCATTATACTACCGAATAAAGAAAATGATTATTCACCGTATGTGAATAAGAAGTCATCCGCCCAGCAGACGACCCAAGGTCTTGTCCATTTTCACATTCAGTATAATGCCTTTAAGAGGATGCCCTTAACTCCTCATTAGAGCTATGATTCCGATATCTGTAAACAAACCCTTCATCGTATACAAGTCATGCACCCAACGAACCGGTCTATAAGCTTACTACCTCTGAGACGCTTTAGCCATTGGAACCTCAAAGTACATAAGTCATATACATGAAGCTGTCCTTTTACTCAGGATTAAGGTTACTGCACAATGAACGTCAAAAGCAGATCGATCCACTCAAAGTAGACTTCGTAGATCAATCACCCTTTAGTCCCGGTCTAATATGTCACCACCAAGCAACATATCTATGTCTCTACTTGGGAGTCCAGCTCCAGATAGTCAAGGCAAACCGTCCCCTCCAAGGCTTTAGACAACATAATAGTCTTAACATGAGTTAGATGCTCGGTCTAACCTCATAGACTACAGACCATATTTTAGACCGCTAACTTTAGAATATTGTCTTCTCGCATACAAAAGTCCATTACATGCAACGTTCTAACAGTGTCACACAAGCAGTCAGGGAGCCATATTTGCTTACATTTACTTTAACATGTAAATAAAATGAGGATAGATAGCAATGTAATGAATAAGCTCTATATATATAATTTTATTATCCAGTTCAAAATAAATACATCAAAATGTCTCTAATGCTTAGGGCATTTCCTAACAATCTCTCACTTGCCCTAAGCCAGCAAATGTGCCATGTTACACATCCCCATCGCCTATACGTGCCTCTCAAAGCTTCTAGCCACCAAAGTATTAGTAGAGGGATCTGCAATGTTGTCCTCAGATGCGATCTTATATACATCTACTTATCCTGTCTCCATATGCCCTCTAATGTCGACTTCGTCAAATCCTCGCAAATCTAGAAGTCTGAGTCCGTGTATCCTACGGGTGTTAGGTCCCCTCCAGAATACACCAGCATATAATCCCTCGTTCTCTTAAGGTACTTGAGTATATGCTTTACTGCTTGCTAGTGCTTGGTTCTAGGATTTGCTTGATATCGACTCGCCATACCTACTGTAAAACATATATCTGGGTGAGTGCAAAGCATAGTGTACATAAGGCTACCCACAGCGGATGCATAAGGGACCTTACTCATACGCTCTCTTTCTTCCGATGTCTTGGGACAATCATCCAATGAAAGAGTTAGACAGGTAATAGAAGGTTGTGAACCTTTCTTTGCCTCTTGCATTGCATATTTGTCAATTATTTTATCTATGTATGAAGCTTGGGATAACACTATCATTTTTTTCTTTCGATCTCTGAAGAGACGAATGCCTAGAACATAATTAGCTTCTCCCAAGTCCTTCATGTCAAACTGTTGGTGTAACCAAAGCTTGACCGATGATAAGTTCCCTACATCATTCCCAATGAGTAGTATATCATCGACATAGAGTATCAGGATGACCACTTTTCCATCCTTAATACGTTTATAAATACAGGGTTCATCAATGTTCTGCTCAAAACCAAATATCTTAATCGCTTGATCAAACCTCTGGTTCCATGAGTGGGACGCTTGCTTTAATCCATAAATGGATCTAAGTAACTTGCAGACTTTCCTTTCTTGGCCTTTCGCTATGAACCCTTCGGGCTGTATCATATAGATACACTCTTCAAGATGGCCATTCAAGAATGCCGTCTTGACATCCATTTGCCAGATCCCGTAATCGAGAACTGTAGCAACGGACAGAAGAATACGGATAGACTTCAGCATAGCAACAGGTGAAAAGGTTTCATCATAATCGATTCTAGCCTTTTGCATGTACCCCTTTGCAACCAGTCTATCTTTGAAAGTTTCTACTCTCCCTTCTGCATCCTTCTTTCTTTTGTAGACCCATTTGCATCCAATGGGTTTTATCCCATCTGGCAAATCCACAAGTTCCTAAATAGAGTTGGATTTCATAGAATCCATCTCATTGTTCATAGCCTGTTTCCAAGATTTAGAATTAACATCATTTATAACTTTATCATAGGTGACCGGATCATCCTCATGCTCATGAGCCTCGGCCTGGTATACCTCAGCATCATACATGAAGAAATTAGGTTTCTTCAAAACCCTCCCACTACGACGAGGCACCCTAAATTGTTGATCGTCTGCAGGTCCTTCACCGGAACTCGGACTTGCATCCAAGACCGAAATCTGTGGAGCAGTTCTTTCACCCGATAACTCCTCTAGCACCACTTTGCTTTGACGTTTAAAGTCATTCATGTGACTTTCCTCCAAGAATGTCGCATGGGTGAAACAATGACTTTTTGTTCCTTCGGGTTGTAGAACAGACCTCCTTTAGTTCCCTTTGGATACCCTACAAATATGCACAATTCGGATCTTGGTTCTAACTTCTTCGCATCCCCATCCAATACATACGCCAGGCTGCCCCATATTCTCATATGTCCAAGGGAGGGCTTCCTGCCACGCCACAATTCATACGGAGTTCTGGGAATTGATTTGCTTGGAACCTGGTTCAGAATATAGCATGCCGTTTATAAAGCATATCCCCAAAATGATAATGGCAGCGTTGAATAACTCATCATGGACCGTACCATATCCAATAAGGTCCTGTTTTTTATTTTGGCTACACCATTCTGTTGTGGGGTACCAGGTGCAGTTAATTGGGATAATATCCCGTTCTCTACAAGATGTCCTAGAAATTCATCAGAGAGGTATTCGTCACCTCGATCAGATCGAAGTGTCTTTATGGATTTATCTAATTGCTTTTCCACTTCCGCACGATACTCTTTGAACTTGTCAAAGGTTTCGCTCTTGCGGTGCATCAGATACATATATCCATACCTCGAGTAATCATCTATGAAGGAGACATAATACTCAAACCCTCCTCATGCTGTGACGTTAATGGGGCCACATACGTCAGTGTATACAATTTCTAAGAGCTCCTGAGCCCTTGTACCCTTAGCTCCAAAAGACCTCTTAGCCATTTTACCCTCTAAACAAGACTCACATTAAGGAAGACGTACCTCCTCCAGAGATTCCAGAGGACCGTCTTTCACCAATCTTTGAATCCTATCCTGATTAATATGACCAAGTCTTAAATGCCATGCCAAAGATACGCCTTGTTAGAGTGAGAAACTTTCAACCTTTTTGATTTATCTATTAATTCAGTGTCAAGTAGTGAGTACATCTTTGGTTTGATCAAATATAGGTTTCCATCCATCCACCCAGAACAGATAAAAGACTTATTTCTACAAATATCAACTCTTTTACTAAAAGAAACTGAATAAGAATCCTTTATTAAACAAGCTACTGATATAAGGTTCCTCCTAAAATTTGGAACATAAAAACAGTCTTTCAATAAAATAAACCTACATTGATCAAAGTGAAGGTAAATATCTCCCACTGCCTCAGCCACCACCAAGCTGCCGTCTCTAGTTCACAACGAGAGGCTCCTATCATGTAGACTTCTCATTTCCATGAACCCTTGCGTAGAAACACAAACATGATTAGTGGTGCCCAAATCAATGACCCAAGTGTCTTTCGATTCTTCCACCAAACACGCTTCCAAGTAATGAAGTTCCTTACCTTTCTTACCCTTGACGGCTAGGAATTCCCGGCAAGACTTCTTGAAGTGACCTACCTTCCCACAGCCGAAGCACTTGGACTTTTTAGGGTCTCTGGGCTTCTTGTTCTTCTTCTTCTTCTTCCCATCCGAGACAGGAGGATTAGAAGAACTGGAAGTCGCTTGCTTCTGATTTGGCCTCTTCCTCTTCCGTGAAGGTTTGGAAGATTCCGTCAAATTGGCCTCACCTTTGGTTTAGACCGCATCCCCATCCTTGATCTGTGACAACCGGAAAATTCAGGCAATTCTCGGAAGAAAATGTACAAATGTATGTATATAACAATTTATACTATTTAAACAGTGAAATAAATGTATTTGTATTATTTAGAATATATGAAAATGTTCTAACAATACTGACGAATAAGAATTCAGTGTTGGAAAAATTCACTGAGTTGAAACGGGTGAAACAGTGCCAAAACCGGCATTGAAAACCCTAACCGGGACAATAAGAGACAGAAAACTTTCGGGATTGATTTTGATCGAACGGAAGCAATTTAAATTGATCCGACTACACAGGAGACCTCAGGAACACGCCGGGACGATTTCAGGAAAATTTCGGCTCGAATCGGTATCGGTCAAAAAGTAGTCGAATTAATGTGAATAGTGAAAGTCAAAGTCAACTTTTGCTTTAGCATTTATGACATCATAAATCCATTTAATAAATGGAAAAAAAATGGTGGTTAGTAGCATTAATGGCCATGATTTAGTTTCTTTTTGATCTAAAGGCCAAGATTTGGCCAAAATTTCACCATTTTAATTTTTGAAAATGTTGGAAAGAAATGGCTTTGAAATGTGGTGAATTTTGATTGGTTGATAGCCAAATTAATTGGCTTATTTCATGCATAAGTCGGCAACTTTGGGAACATATTGGCCGAGACAAATTTTGAAAGCCAAAACCAAGAACAAATTTTTCTAAGTGTTTCCCATGGAAAGTACGTGAGCCACCAAGAGGAACTAAGTGATTCCTTCCATCTTTCTTCACAAAATTGGTGTCAAACCATTCCTTGAAGACAAAGGAAGCAAGTGAACAAGGTAACTTCCCTTGGATTGAATTTTTTCTTGATTTTTCTTCAAGAAATCCGTGTGATGAATAGTGAAAAAGATGGAAAAATTTTTGGTTGTTTTCATTGATTTGGTGTTTGGGTTTTGTTAAGGGTGTAATTAGGAAGAAAACCATGTATTTGGTTTAAATAAAAACCAAATTTTGGTTGGTTTTCCAAGGGTAAAACCGTGGGTTACCATGAGTAATCAATGAGAAATTTTTGTGGTTTAAGTGTTAACATGCTTTCAAATTATATTTTTGTTAAGAATAAAACATGATTTGCATTATGGAAAGCTTGGAAAAAAATTTTGGTGTGGACTTACCTAATGTGGCCGTGGGTTACTTAGGGTTTGGAAGAAAATTTTGCATGGTTTACTTGATGTTTGGATAATTGAAATCATGCATTTTATAATGTGAATGATGGAATTGTGATTGAAAGCAAGAAAAGAAAAATGTGGAGTATGTTTTTCTTAATTGGCCGTGGGTTATGTGAGGTTAAAAACCCTAGGAATTTTGTTGAAAAATACAATGAAATTAGCTTGAAAATGTGTTAGAAAATGACATTTTAATAGCCTAAGATTTGGTGAAAATTTGGGAAGTTTTGGTTAGGCTTTGATTGTCAAAATCGTGGCCAAAAACTAAGGATGAAAATGAAAAAAATTTGTGTAATGTGGTTCGAAATGTGAAAAATGAATTTTGTGAGCTTTTATGTAAAAGTTTGGAAAACTTTTACATAAAATAGGCTTGTGGTATAGTACGTGGCAGGTACACATGGTTCGAGGCGTACCTAACGCTGGTAGCCTTAAAATTACGCCGAAATGCTGCCAAAATTTCGAAAACAGCATTTGGGGTAAAATGGAAATTAAAAATAGAAGTTTGGGGTTGGGTCGGAAACCCGAGTCCCTAACGAAAAATTGAATAAGGGAACCTAAGGGGTTGTAAGGACCACCCCATCCCTGTAACTCAGTAAATTATTCAATGAGAAGCTAAGGAATAATTTGATGCATTTTTAGTCCAAATACATCGAACACGGTCAGGTACATGGTCATGTAAGAAACCATGTACTGATCGGATTGTTTTATGAGAGAGGCCGTGTGAGTTAACATGGCCGTGTAGTTTTATATGGTCAGGTACACGGCTGTGTAAGTGGCCGTGTACCACTCGGGTAAGTGAGCATGGTCCAAGACACGGTCGTGTTGAGAAAACCTAGCTAGTACACGCCCGTGCTCAAACCATACACGCCCGTGTTAGAACCCTTGTAGAAGGCCGTGTACTGAGCAGAGAGCCAATTTGAAGACTCTCGTAATGCGTGAAACCTAATTACTATAAAATGAGTAATTAAGTTGATAAATGTAGCATAAATTCCAGTTAAAAAGACTAAACAGGTGCAGTACTGTTTATTACTATTGATACAGTGAAAAGGGGTAACCGACAGAGAACCCGGTCTACCCTGTTATGTGTATAAGAGTATGAGATACGCAGTGTCATGAAACTGGTCCGGATGACCATTTCCTGACACAAGACTGGTGAGCAGATAACTGAAATTCTCAGACCAAACGTCTGAGCACAACAACGAGAATCTCCCTAGTAGGGTACAGTATCGAGAAAATGGTCCGGATGACCTCTTCTCACCCAGAGACTGACAAAATCAGAGTCAGAACACTCGGACTAGTCAGTTAGAACAGAGAACAGCGAACCATGAATAGTGAATAATGAATAGTGAATAGTGCAAGACGCAGTGTCAAGTTACTGGCCAAGACGGCCTTAGTTTGACTTAAAACTGATATATCTAGACTCAGGACGCCCAAATTAGTCAAACGGACACCTGACACGTTTTTCGAGGTGGGACCCCACAGATCCTGAAAACTGGTCCAGACGACCTCAGACGGACATATGACTGATAAAATTGAAATCAGAACGTCCGAATTAGTCAAGAGAGACTGTGTCTGAAATTTCGCCTAGGAACGCCTCGGTTTGCGCGTGAAAGGACAACATAGTATAGACACTACTGCAGTATAGGAAATGAATAGTGATTTGGCATAGAATGGGCTCTTAGACAGTATAAAACAATTAGAAATCGTCAGTACAAAAATCAGATTTAGAAAATCCAATTTTTGGATGAAAATTAGAACACTGCCAAGAAAGGGCTGAAAAACGCAGTAGAAAACTAGACTGCACAGAACCGATTCGGTTGGACTTTTACCCCAACCAAACCATGCCCCCTTTGGTTAGGAAAACAGCTGCAAAACCAGCTGCAAAATCAGCTGAAAGTGATCCCTTAAATCAAGGGATGTGTTGGAGTTTTTAGATTAAAAAAATGGGGTTTTAAGGACAAGAGGACCATGACCATTTAATGCAAACTTGCTCCCTTTCACCCTCCATCATGGCTCCGAAATTTCAAGGGCTGCAATACAGATTTTTGTCCCCCAATTGAGCTAAATTATGGCCTAATTAAGAGGGCTTAGAGTTAAGCAAAGTTGCTTAGAGTTGCCTCTAAAAAGGTGCAACCACCCTTAGGTTTCACTTTTCCCATTTGCTCACAAAAACTCTCGAGAAAAATACAGCTTTCTCTCCCCTTTCTCTTAAGAAAATCCAACCCTTCTTCAGCCCCTAAACCACCCATATTTTCACATAACTTTCACACAAAAGCTTGGCCACACAAGTTGTTAGAGGTGTACTCTTCCAAGGTAGTTTCGGTAAGACCCTAGAACCGAAATTTTTTCTATGGTGTAATTTTTCATCTTGGCTGGATATTAAGAGAAACGTTTTGTTTTCCTTGTGTTCTCATTCTACCACAAATGATCCCTTAACCCTCTTTGTTTTCTATGGAGCCTTGACAGCCACCCTTGGCCCGGTTGTGTTTGGATCAAAGCACTCTAAGGTATAAACCGAAAACCCCCATCTTTTGTGGTTAGTTGTTTTTAAGTTTTTGATCAAAGGAGATTTATATGTATTTGGTTATGCACATGGGTTATAATAAGTTATTTGAGCCCTTAGCTTTCAGTTTTTAAAGTTTTTGTGGTTGTGGTTGTGTTTACTTTAGTTTACAAGTGGTTTGAGATACGTGTGTCCATGAGTGTGTAGAGGGTGGCTGGACACAAAATCTGTCCCCAGGATCAGCCACGGATTTTGGCCAGTTTGACCCACTTAGGGTCCGAATCTGGGATTTGGTAAAACATAAAGTTTTAAGAAAATTTTGATACGGTCGTTTTTACATGAAATAGCCATTGGCCAAAAATGAACGTATGATAGGCTTTTCGGCTGGTTTTGGTTCGGTGTCCAAAACTGGGAGTAACAAATCCAGACCAAATGAACAGTCTCAGATTTTAATTAAAATGACCCTTTTAGAGGCCGAACCAGAATTTGGTCAAAACACAAAAGTTTTAGATCTCGACGAAACCTTGAAACTGACTCGTGTGAGTTTCAAAAATTCGGCCGTTTCTGGCCCCAAACAGACCTGTTTTCAAAAGTGTGTAAAACTGGAACTTTTATAAAAACTGGGCACAAAGGCCACGGGTTTGATGAATTTAGGAGCCGTTAGAGTTAGAATTAGGCTCTGAAATGAACACAAGAATTGTTCATTTTGTCGAGGATGAAAAGTTTCATGAACACCAATTTCTCAAACAAAGTCATTTTGAACAAGTTTCAAATTATTTTCAAAAGTGGTCCAACACCACATTTTTTTAGCACATTTACAATGTGTTCCCTTTAAATGACTTAGAAATGATTTCAACAAAAACACCCTCATCCTCCAACGGGGAAAGGTGAGACTCGTTTTCAAAAATGTGGGGACACCATACCCCTTTCAAACCATTTCAAACACTTGGCTTTCAAAAAAATGTGGGGACACCATACCCCTTTCAAAATGAAAAATCCTTTTGTAAGAATTTCTAGATTTGAACAAAGTTTTCAAAGGAATTTCACAAAGAACAAGGGACGTTTTTAGTAAGATATGGTAGAGGTAGCCTAGTCGGCTACTACACCATAATGCAAGGTAGCCCGGTAGGCTGCCACACCCAAACAAGCAAAGTAACCCGAACGGTTACTATACCAAGCCTACACATAGTAGCCCGATAGGCTACCTAGTTGCCAAAATGTGAGGTAACCGGTCAGTTGACTGATCGGTAAATCAGTCAAGCACCGTGTTCAGAGCAACATTGTGAGGAATGTTGATTTAACTGTCAAGAAGACAGTTAATCAAACGTGACGAAAATTAGACACCAAATTCCCAGATAGGCCAATAGGGTACCGAGGGATCCCGGTACCACATGAAAGACGAGTTTAGGCAAAAGTAGCCTAAGGACGTGGTAGTTAATTTATGGGGCCATAAATTAATTAACCACATACGAATAAGTTAACTCTTGAGATAGAGAGTAAGTAGTGCCGACGGCAATCGGTATCAAGTAATTATCTACTTTAGTCACTAACAGTATTGGTGACTTAGAGAAGGTATTAACGAGAGACGTTATTGATGACAGGTAGTAACCTGCAAAATTCTAAAGGTGCGAATACAAGTGCTTGCAATTAGGTAAGTATAACTCCGCCTGCAACATGAATAAAATGATGTTAAAATGATGGTTTTACAGTATGTTAAGTATGCCTTACATGCACACGATGTTGCACAGCATACATAAGAGCATATAGTTTTACAATCGAGTAGATTGATGAAAGAACAAGTTAGAAGCCATAAATCCCTACTGCATAGGATTGGGGATAGCTTAGAGAAGTGTATGGCTAGAACAGTTAAACAAGATGGAAATAAATAGGTGTGTCGTACCGGCTCCTTCAGTTGAAGGGGTTTCCAGTTAAAGAAAGTTAAGGCCAAAAGTTGAGCAACAGTTGATGGCTCTTCGGCATTAGTTGACCTCGGGCGTTACCGTTGGTCTGCGCGCACACGGTACTGACTCATGGGCCCTAAATAGACAAGAGAAAGAAAAGAGTACTAAAGCATAAATGAACATAACCGGATCATGCATAGTTCACTGTCCGCAGTAGTTCGCTATGCTTTCAGCTACAGTAAAATACATGCTTTTACATGAAGTAATCTGTATGCATATGGTATATAAAGTTTGTATGCTATGACATGATATGTGATGATATGGTATATGCTAAGTGTTATATGTGACTATCTTGCATGCTTATGCGTTTTAAGTATGTATTATGTTTAAACATGTTTTGCGGTTAATATGTTGTACTTACTGGGCATAAGCTCACGTAGTGTGTTCATGCTGTAGGTAAGCGTCCTATGGCATAAGCCACGATGGGCAATGACGGCGGCGGAGGCGGATGTGAGGCGAGGTTATGGACACCATACGAGTTTAACTTCCGCACAGTTTAAGTAAACAGTATTTTGAACAGTAACAGTACAGTACCAGTAATGGTACTTTTAAATAGTAATCGTTAAATAGTATTTTTGAACAGTAATGCTTACACAATATTTTTGAGTAGTAATAGTTGAATAGTATTTTCAAATAGCAGCTGATTGACACTATTCAAAAATAATATTCCACAAAATCAATAGTATAAGTATGTTTGCAAGATTATTATTATGTTTCAAATTCTGCTTTTAATAGTACATGTACATGAATAGTAAATACGTGTGCAAAAAAAAAATTTTCTTCTAAAATTAGGGTAACCTATTAAAGATATTTCAAGTAAGCAATATTCAATTACAAGAAAGTATAAGTAAAAGTAAAGAAACAGTAGTTTTACAGTGATGGTCCGGGCCGCCTAGGGGGTATCAGAGCGGTTTCTTGCCACCCTACCTCACGTCGCTGCACGCCTACCTCATCTGTCCAAGTAAGTTAGTTTAATTATCCTTCAGTATCAGTATATAAGTTAACATCCATATTGTAATAGGAGATATGGCCGCACCGGTAGACCCTCAACACCAAGACGACGATAGGGCAGTAAGTGATGCCTTCGCCGAAATGGACTTAGATATGTTCGATGGTCAGTATAGGCCTTACAAGCTGTTAAGATGGGTTCAGCAGGTGGAGGTAGCCTTTCGTACCTGCCATGCCCTACCTCACCTGCAAGTGGGGCTAGCAAGCAGCAAGTTAGATGGACCAGCGTTGACTTGGTGGCTGGACCAGCGAAGGGATGGAAAACCAGTGCCAGATTGGGCCACTTTCTGCTAGGAACTCCATGCCATGTTTGCACCACCCGCATTCGAGAAACTCTATGGTCCAAATAGGAATTTCGGCACATGGAGAGACATGCACGAGAGGAGGTACGACGTCCTCTCGGGTATGTGGGATGTCGACGAAGGAGAGACCATGGCGCATTATTGTCGGAGGTTTAAGGATGCGATGCTACCCTACATTCCCTTCGATCGCTCTTTCCGAGAAGTAGCTGAGCTAGTTTGGAGAGGGGTACCCAGGGACGTTAGGGAACTTGTCCCCTACCCTCCACGACATCAAGATTTAAGGCGTTTCCTTCAAGAGATAGAGTATGCCGAAGTCGATGCGATCAACGTTAGGAACTACGAGCGGGCACATAATGCTGCTAATCTTGCCGCTCATGAGGAGGACCCTATTCCAGCTATACCATTGGCTGAGTACCGCTTTGAAGAACTAGAGGATGATGATGACATCCCCTATTTCTCCAATGATGACGAGGAGATGGAGGAGTATGAGCCGGAACCTCAAGTCATTATCGCTAGTGATGATGAGGTCAGTTCAGACTTGGAGGACAAGGAGGATCTAGACGAATTCCCCCTCGATGAAAGTGACGGCGAAGAGATGTCCGATCCAGAATCAGTGATCACGTCAAAGTAACTGCACTCTACCTCGGTAGTTTTGTCTAAGCTATGCATATGTGTATAGAAGGAAGCAGTAGCTTTCCTCGCTAGACCTAAATTAATGTACTTGTTGAGACCGTATTTTGGGAAGTGTGTATCAGTCCCAACAACCCAAAGTTATGTACTTTCTTATGATATATGAAAAGCAACACCATTATCCAAGGGCTCAGATATGTTTTTTTTTTCATACATGAGTATAGTGTGACAGTATGTGCGAGATAGGTCCTAGTACTTAGAAGATGTTTCAATACGATAAGTTAAGATACAAATCGTATTGAACATCACAGTAAAGAAAAAGAAAGGAAAGATATAATATGTATACTTATATTCATGATGATTGAGTAAAATCATTAAGATGATATGTGATACGATTCCCAAGTACAGAGTGTGATAAAAGTAAAACTTATAGCTCTTTTTCCCGTTGTGTGATAGGGTTACATCAGAAGAAATGACAAGAACAAGAGCTCAGACTAATCAAGCCACTCGAGAAGATGAGTTAATGGCCCGGCTCACAGCCATGCAGGAGATGATGATGAACCAACAACAAGAGCTTGCTCAGCTCAAGGAGCAAGTCAACCAACAATCTCATACACCACAACCCGTAGAGGTGCCAGCCCAAGCCGACCCAGTAGCCCCATCAGTCCAGGCAGCTCCAGCACCACCAGTTGTGGTTGCTCCTGCAGCAGCAGATGTTCCCTTACCAGTCTCAAGAGATGGTGACTTATACGAGCGATTTCGGCGTCTGAAGGCGCCAGAGTTTGAGGGGACAACTAACCCTATCGAGGCAGATGACTGGCTAACTGACATCCAAGTCATCCTAGACCTTGTAGGGCTAACTGAGAGGGAAAAGGTACTGTGTGCATCCCTTGCCCTACGGAAAGAAGCACGACAGTGGTGGAAAACAGTGGCTATTAGGAGAGACATTAATGCAATGAACTGGGCAGACTTCATTATGGAGTTCAGAGAAATGTATTTCAATGATGAAGCCTTAGCAGCACAATAAGATGAGTTCAACAATCTACGCCAAGGTAGTATGACTGTAATGGAAGCTGTCCGCAAGTTCGAGCAGCTAGCCCGACTATGCCTTGACCTGGTGCCAACTGAGAAGGAAAGGGTCAGAAGGATGCTGAAGATGTTTAGAACCGACATTACCGTCCAAGTATGCGGTGGAAGCCACGGACGAACAACGGTGGCTGAGTGTGTCAGCCGAGCCATCAGGGCCGAATACTGGTTGGCCCAAGATAAGGAGAGGAAAGCACAGATCTTCAAGGCCATGAGAGAGGAGAAGACACTGGCCAGACCCAACAAGGGAAGACTGAACCCTGATTCACAACATAAGGGTCAGAATATGGGAAACAGTCAGAGTAACCGACAGTCCCATAACAACAAGAGGAGAGGAAGCCAGAATAACCAAGGGCAACAGAGGAATTTTCCCCAGAAGAAGAACAATCGAGGAGAAAATGGCAGTCAGCACCCTCCTTGCCTGAAATGCGGGAAGAACCACCTAGGGGAGTGCCGTTTAGGCACTAGCGGTTGCTACATCTGTGGCAAGGAAGGCCACTTCGCTAAGCAATGCCGCTCAAACCCTCAGAATCAGCAGGGCCAAGCCCGTGCCAGTAGCGGCCAAATACATACCGCCCAAGCCAGAATTGAAGGTACACCCATCACCCAAGGTAGACTGGAAGCTCCAGAGATGCAGGGGAGAATTTATGCCTTTACAAGGGAGGATGCAGAAGCTGGAACCTCAACCGTGGTGATAGGTCAGCTTTCTGTTGCCAACTCCACTGCATTAGTATTATTTGATTCTGGAGCTACGCATTCCTTTATGTCATCAAAGTTTGCTAGAAAACTAGGTCAGAACATAGATAAGATGAACCAAACTTTCCGAACTGCCCTTCCCTCCGGGGAAGTTTTGTTGTCTAGCTATTGGGCAAGACATGTACCAGTAGTTATCAGTGGGTACGAGCTGAGTATAGATCTAATCGTCATCGACATGTGTGACGACGACGTAATCATGGGAATGGACTTCCTCGCTAAGTACAGCGCCATAATAGACTGTCGAAGACGAGAGGTTACCTTCGAGCTGAACGGAAACAAGAAGTTTATCTACAAAGGGCTATCGTTAAAGCAGCCGAAGATAATAATATCCGCTATAAGGGCTCACAAACTTCTATCCAGTGGATGCGTCGGTTTCATAGCACACATGGTAGACAGTAACCATGAAGCAGAGATAAGGCCTGAAGATGTCCCAATGGTCAGAGAATTCATAGAAGTATTCCCAGAGGATCTGCCAGGACCTCCGCCAGAAAGGGAGATATCATTCGAGATCGAGTTGTTACCAGGATCAGCCCCTATCTCCAAGGCCCCATATAGAATGGCCCCGGTAGAGTTAAAGGAACTCCAGGCCCAGTTGAAGGATCTAATGGACAAGGGCTTCATTCGACAGAGCTGTTAACCGTGGGGAGCACCAGTTTTATTCGTGAAGAAGAAGGATGGAACATTAAGGATGTGCATCGATTACAGGGAGCTGAACAAGGTCACTATAAAGAACAAGTATCCGTTGCCACGAATCGACGATCTATTTGACCAGCTCCGAGACGCTGCAGTGTTCTCAAAAATCGACCTACGTTTCGGGTCTCACCAACTACGGATTAGAGGTGCAGACATACCCAAGACAGCCTTTCGTACACGATATAGACACTACGAGTTCCTCGTTATGTCATTTGGGCTAACGAATGCCCCTGCAGCCTTCATGGATCTGATGAATAGAGTGTTCAAGGAGTTCTTAGACAAGTTTGTCATTGTGTTTATCGATGACATACTTGTGTATTCTAAGACAAGGGAGGAACACGAGGAGCATCTGAAAGCTATTCTACTCAAGCTAAAGGAGCACCAGCTATACGCCAAATTCTTTAAGTGCGAGTTTTGGCTGGAAAAGGTCCATTTTCTTGGTCACGTGGTCTCCAAAGAAGGAGTATCAGTAGACCCAGTGAAAGTTGAAGCAGTCAGCGAATGGCCGACTCCGAAGAACGTAACGGAGATCCGCAGTTTCCTAGGCCTAGCAGGCTATTACAGACGTTTCGTAGAAGGGTTCTCAAAGTTAGCTGCACCACTCACAGCACTCACTAAGAAGGAAAAGAAGTATGAGTGGACGGATAGATGCGAGAAAAGCTTCCAGGAGCTAAAACACAGACTCACGAGCGCTCCGATCCTGACTATACCAGATGCTGGACAGGGAAATTTTGTAATCTACAGTGATGCATCTAAGACCGGACTGGGAGCCGTATTGATGCAGAATGGGAAAGTAGTCGCTTATGCCTCGCGACAACTTAAGAACCACGAGAGGAATTATCCGACTCATGACCTAGAGCTAGCAGCGGTCGTGTTTGCATTGAAAATATGGAGGCATTATCTATATGGCGACAAGTGCGAGATTTATACGGACCACCAAAGCCTCAAATACATCTTCACGCAGAAGGAGCTCAACATGAGGCAACGAAGATGACTAGAATTGGTGAAGGATTACGACTGCGAGATCCTGTATCACCCAGAGAAAGCCAACAAGGTGGTCGATGCACTCAGTAGGAAGTACTCTTCATCGCTTACGGCTATCAATGCCTTGCCAAAAGCCCTACAGAAGGAGCTATGTAACGGCAAAATCGAGATTCTAATAGGGAAGTTGTCTGAAATGACCCTCCAATCAACACTCCTAGAAGAAATCAAGGCCGGCCAAGACCTCGATTTAACCCTGAACAAGCACAAAAAGGAGGCAATGGAGGACCGAAAGTCAGAATTCCAAGTCTCTAAGGATGGCATACTCTATTTTAGAGATAGAGTGTGCGTTCCGAAGGATGAAGAACTCAGGAAAAGGATCCTTTCAGAAGCCCATGACACACCGTACTCAGTTCATCCAGGGACAAACAAGCTATACAAAGACTTGAAAGACAGTTTTTGGTGGCCTAAGATGAAGGGTGATGTCGCTGAATTTGTCGCAAAGTGCCTTACATGTCAAAAAATTAAAGTAGAACATCAACGACCTGGAGGAGAACTACAGAAAATCGAGCTTCCTGAGTGGAAATGGGAACAAATTACAATGGACTTCGTGGTCGGACTGCCCAGAACATCCAGTGGAAACGACGCCATCTGGGTAATTGTGGACCGACTTACGAAATCAGCTCGATTCTTAACCATGAAGTTGAGCTACTCAGTGGAGAGGCTAGCAGAAATGTACGTGGCCCAGATAGTAAGACTGCACGGTGTACCTAAGTCAATAATTTCAGATCGTGATGGGCGCTTCACTTCAAGGTTTTGGCAGAGCGTCCAAGCTTCAATGGGGACTAAGTTGAAGTTCAGCACAGCGTTCCACCCTCAAACCGATGGTCAGTCAGAAAGGACAATACAAACGTTGGAAGATATGTTGAGAGCGTGTGCCCTAGACTTCAAGGGGAATTGGGACCAAAAGCTGCCGCTAATAGAGTTCTCGTACAACAACAGCTACCATTCCTCAATCGGAATGGCACCATACGAGGCACTCTATGGAAGGAAATGTAGATCTCCAGTCCATTGGCATGAGACTGGAGAGAAACAGCTCACTAGCACGGACTTCGTCAAAAGTACAACAGAAGACATGAAGATTATACGGGAGAGACTGGAGATAGCTCATAGTCGTCAGAAGAATTACATCGATAAACGACGCAGACCTCTCGAGTTTCAGGAAGGAGATTCAGTTTTCCTCAAGGTGGCACCCATGAAAGGGGTGATGTGCTTTGGGAAGAAAGGGAAGCTCAGCCCTCGATATATAGGACCCTTCGAGATCCTCGAGAGAATTGGGAAGGTAGCCTACAAGTTAGCGCTCCCTCCCGAGTTAGCATTCGTGCATAACGTTTTCCACGTCTCGATGCTGAAGAAATACGTGCCTGACAGTTCCCACATACTGAGTCAAGAGCCTGTTGAAGTACACGCCGACCTGACATATGAGGAAAGACCAGTACAGATTTTAGCTAAGGAGAGCAAAGTCCTCAGGAATAAAGTGATCCCGCTTGTGAAAGTGCTGTGGCTGAATCACAACATAGAAGAAGCTACATGGGAAAGGGAAGAGGACATGAAGAGAGACTTCCCGGATTTATTCTAATTTTCGAGGATGAAAATTTTGTAAGGGGGGTAGGTTGTAAGGACTACCCCATCCCTGTAACTCAGTAAATTATTCAATGAGAAGCTAAGGAATAATTTGATGCATTTTTAGTCCAAATACATCGAACACGGTCAGGTACATGGTCATGTAAGAAACCATGTACTGATCGGATTGTTTTATGAGAGAGGCCGTGTGAGTTAACATGGCCGTGTAGTTTTATATGGTCAGGTACACGGCTGTGTAAGTGGCCGCGTACCACTTGGGTAAGTGAGCATGGTCCAAGACACGGTCGTGTTGAGAAAACCTAGCTAGTACACACCCGTGCTCAAACCATACACGCTCGTGTTAGAACCCTTGTAGAAGGCCGTGTACTAAGCAGAGAGCCAATTTGAAGACTCTCGTAATGCGTGAAACCTAATTACTATGAAATGAGTAATTAAGTTGATAAATGTAGCACAAATTCCAGTTGAATAGACTAAATAGGTGCAGTACTGTTTATTACTATTGATACAGTGAAAAGGGGTAACCGACAGAGAACCCGGTCTACCCTGTTATGTGTATAAGAGTATGAGATACGCAGTGTCATGAAACTGGTCCGGATGACCATTTCCTGACACAAGACTGGTGAGCAGATAACTGAAATACTCAGACCAAACGTCTGAGCACAACAACGAGAATCTCCCTAGTAGGGTACAGTATCGAGAAAATGGTCCGGATGACCTCTTCTCACCCAGAGACTGACAAAATCAGAGTCAGAACACTCGGACTAGTCAGTTAGAACAGAGAACAGTGAACCATGAATAGTGAATAATGAATAGTGAATAGTGCAAGACGCAGTGTCAAGTTACTGGCCAAAACGGCCTTAGTTTGACTTAAAACTGATATATCTAGACTCAGGACACCCAAATTAGTCAAACGGACACCTGACACGTTTTTCGAGATGGGACCCCACAGATCCTGAAAACTGGTCCGACGACCTCAGACGGACATATGACTGATAAAATTGAAATCAGAACGTCCGAATTAGTCAAGAGAGACTGTGTCTGAAATTTCGCCTAGGAACGCCTCGGTTTGCGTGTGAAAGGACAACATAGTGTAGACACTACCGCAGTATAGGAAATGAATAGTGATTTGGCATAGAATGGGCTCTTAGACAGTATAAAACAATTAGAAATCGTCAGTACAAAAATTAGATTTAGAAAATCCAATTTTTGGATGAAAATTAGAACACTGCCGAGAAAGGGCTGAAAAACGTAGTAGAAAACTACTACACCATACCCCTTTCAAAATGAAAAATCCTTTTGTAAGAATTTCTAGATTTGAACAAAGTTTTCAAAGGAATTTCACAAAGAACAAGGGACGTTTTTAGTAAGATATGGTAGAGGTAGCCTAGTCGGCTACTACACCATAATGCAAGGTAGCCCGGTAGGCTGCCACACCTAAACAAGCAAAGTAACCCGAACGGTTACTATACCAAGCCTACACATAGTAGCCCGATAGGCTACCTAGTTGCCAAAACGTGAGGTAACCGGTCAGTTGACTGATCGGTAAATCAGTCAAGCACCGTGTTCAGAGCAACATTGTGAGGAATGTTGATTTAACTGTCAAGAAGACAGTTAATCAAACGTGACGAAAATTAGACACCAAATTCCCAGATAGGCCAATAGGGTACTGAGGGCCCCGGTACCACATGAAAGACGAGTATAGGCAAAAGTAGCCTAAGGACGTGGTAGTTAATTTATGGGGCCATAAATTAATTAACCACATACGAATAAGTTAACTCTTGAGATAGAGAGTAAGTAGTGCCGACGGCAATCGGTATCAAGTAATTATCTACTTTAGTCACTAACAGTATTGGTGACTTAGAGAAGGTATTAACGAGAGACGTTATTGATGACAGGTAGTAACCTGCAAAATTCTAAAGGTGCGAATACAAGTGCTTGCAATTAGGTAAGTATAACTCCGCCTGCAACATGAATAAAATGATGTTAAAATGATGGTTTTACAGTATGTTAAGTATGCCTTACATGCACACGATGTTGCACAGCATACATAAGAGCATATAGTTTTACAATCGAGTAGATTGATGAAAGAACAAGTTAGAAGCCATAGATCCCTACTGCAGAGGATTGGGGATAGCTTAGAGAAGCGTATGGCTAGAACAGTTAAACAAGATGGAAATAAATAGGTGTGCCGTACCGGCTCCTTCAGTTGAAGGGGTTTCCAGTTAAAGAAAGTTAAGGCCAAAAGTTGAGCAACAGTTGATGGCTCTTCGGCATTAGTTGACCTCGGGCGTTACCGTTGGTCTGTGCGCACACGGTACTGACACATGGGCCCTAAATAGACAAGAGAAAGAAAAGAGTACTAAAGCATAAATGAACATAACCGGATCATGCATAGTTCACTGTCCGCATTAGTTCGCTATGCTTTCAGCTACAGTAAGATACATGCTTTTACATGAAGTAATCTGTATGCATATGGTATATAAAGTTTGTATGCTATGACATGATATGTGATGATATGGTATATGCTAAGTGTTATATGTGACTATCTTGCATGCTTATGCGTTTTAAGTATGTATTATGCTTAAACATGTTTTGCGATTAACATGTTGTACTTACTGGGCATAAGCTCACGTAGTGTGTTCATGTTGTAGGTAAGCGTCCTATGGCATAAGCCACGATGGGCAATGACGGCGGCGGAGGCGGATGTGAGGCGAGGTTATGGACACCATACGAGTTTAACTTCCGCACAGTTTAAGTAAACAGTATTTTGAACAGTAACAGTACAGTACCAGTAATGGTACTTTTAAATAGTAATCGTTAAATAGTATTTTTGAACAGTAATGCTTACACAATATTTTTGAGTAGTAATAGTTGAATAGTATTTTCGAATAGCAGCTGATTGATACTATTCAAAAATACTATTTCACAAAATCAATAGTATAAGTATGTTTGCAAGATTATTATTATGTTTCAAATTTTGCTTTTAATAGTACATGTACGTGAATAGTAAATACGTGTGCAAAAAAAAAATTTCTTCTAAAATTAGGGTAACCTATTAAAGATATTTCAAGTAAGCAATATTCAATTACAAGAAAGTATAAGTAAAAGTAAAGAAACAGTAGTTTTACAGTAATGGTCCGGGCCGCCTAGGGCACGGGGCGTCACGGGGGTGGTTCATGAATAGTAATCCGTCCCCTTGAAAATGTAAAACATGAGTGAAACTGAAAAACCGACCCCGAGGGGGGGGGCGTTTTTGGAAACGAAATAAAGGCCCGAGTCGGGAACGAAAAATCTGAGCCTCGGAGACCTAGATCGGGAATGTCGAGATGAATGTTTTAAATACTAGTGAAACGTCCATTTGAGGTTCCGAAACGATAGAAAATCACTAAACCGACGTAAGGGTCGGAATAGTGCTTCCCGAGGGTCGGGAAAGTGAAAAATAAAAATAAAATGGAAATGAACCCGGTAATGATTAGAAATGAGTCAGAAAAGTTCCTGAGAGCCAAAAATGCAGTCTGGATCGAGAAAATTCTGTCAGGGGCATAATTGCAATTTTGCCAAAATATAGGGGCAAAATCGTAATTTTGTAAAAGTTGAGAAAAATGGGGAAAATGATAAATAAAGCCTAAAAAGTTGTAAATAGGTTTTATTTAAGCTTTTTAATGAAAAATAAAAGCTATAAATGGAAATAAAATTAACAGACAAGGTTTTGTCTGTAGGATCCGAAAATCGACCTACAAGGAGGGCGATCAAAGATCCAAGAGAGAAAGAGGGAAGAGACTGATAAGGTAAGTTCAGACATTTACCTGTCTGCAATATATAGCATTATTGCTGCTAACTTTGATGTACTAACTATAAGTTAGGTACATATGTGCTACAGGCACTATTATAAAATATAGAGAGAGACGTAATGTGCTACGGGCACTATTGAGAATGGACACATTGTTAATTGTGCTTCGGGCACTAGAGCGAGGTTAATGAAACTCACTCACCTAAAATTAAAATGTGAACCATTCCTAACCACGGGACAATGTGAAGTCACCGGGTTAGAAATTTAAAAAGTCGGTAATGAAACCACTTTCTGGCGTACCAGCCTTCCGTACAGGGAGGTACTTTTACCTTCGAGGCTATGAGATTAAGGCTGTGGAGGTCAGCACTGATGTACCACTCCCAGTCATGTACAATTTTGCCTTCGGGGCTATAAGATGAAGGCTGTGGAGGTCAGCACTAATGTACCGCTCCCAGTCATGCGCACTTAAATGGTACTGCCAATCTGAGCTCAAAACCAGAACATAAGCAAAGATAATTACCTAAAACTGAAACTATGCCATAATTGAGCATAAGACAGTTTAGCGAGAGTACTAACATCGTGGTAGATGTACTGTTGTGACACTGTGTTGTGGTCAAAGGCACTATTCATGTATGAATAGTGGTCAATGATACTATTCATGATGAATAGTCTATTCATAGAAATTTTATTTCTTGCATGTTTGAACTTACTGAGCCTGTAGCTCACCATTTTTGCTTATGTTGTAGGTAAGCGACCAGCTCAGTAGCTTGTTTGACTGGATGCGGACGGGATAGCGTGTGTCAAATCGGATAAATGGGCGAGGGATATGGTCCTGCCAGAGTCTTTCCGCTGAGCGATAAAAGAGAAGGGAAAAAGAAAACAGTTCTTTTGTAATAGTATATATTTTACGAAAGTACTGTATTATGTAAATTACTTTGTACGTGCCAACAAAGTAAATAGTGGGAAATGTTTTACATGATGTTTAAAGAAAAAAAAAATTTTCCTCAAAAACGTCATGATTAAAAGAGAGATAGATTAACCGGTGACCCATGAGAGTACAATCTATCGCAGTTAGTGATAAAGCTCAACTGTAATAGTATTGTATGATCTCTACGAGGGGCGGGCCGCCACAGTTGGTATCAGAGCAAGGTTTGCGATTGGTTTAGTTTATAAGACCAACTGCTGCCACAGTTGGTATCAGAGCAAGGTTTGAGATTGGTTTAGTTTGGATTACCAACTGCCATCACAGTTGGTATATCAGAGCAGTGTGACCATATCCTGATTTGACACTTCGCGCATCCTGCACCGCTATCCAAGTAAGTAGTTTACTTAAGTTTAGTTAATTATTTTCTTACGTGAAAATAATTATCTTATAGGTAGCAAGATGACCAGACCCCCTTATGTGAGACCACCGCAACCACGACCAAGAGGGGTATTACGGGTATGGACGAGACCTATTGTGAGGCCGTCTATTTCCCAACGACCGATAATTAGACCCCCGGTGCCCGAGAGACCTCCAGTACCAGTACCAGCACCAGCACCAGTGCCAGTAGATGTTGTACAGCCACGACCGATAGTTCATCCACCTGTAGTAGTGGACATTCCAGTTGTTGGTGGACGCCAACACATTGGAGTGAGAGTTTCAGCTCGGGCAGTACAGGCATTTCGAGTTAGCAGTCCTCCTATGTTTGACGGTGGACGACAGTCAATGGAGGCGAAGGACTGGCTCCATGCCATTGAGAGGATTATGGTGATATGCGACATCGATCGAGATATGTGGATCCAGTTGGCCATCAGTATGTTTCAGGGAGATGCTCGAGTATTTTGGCAGTATTGCGACCAGGAGATTTTATTAGGATTCAGTTGGGCTGAGTTCTGTCAGCGATTGGCTGATCAGTTTCCGCCTAGGGATCCGGCACCTGCTCCAGCACCTCCAGAGAGACGGGAGGCTGATACACCTGCGTATCCCGGATTTGGTGAGGTTAGGGACTACATTCTCCAGACTGAGAGGATGGTCATGTTGTCTGGTGAGACGGTGATGTCTTACGCAGCACGATTTGAGGAGACCATTAGGAGGAGATGTCCGTTGCCCAACTTCACTGAAGCAAATTGTTGTGAGCTGTTCTGGAGAGGTTTACCCATGGAGTTGAGACAGAGGGTAATCAAGCTATTTCCTCCTATGCTCTAAGAGTTTGTGGTGACGATCAGGACGATCGAGAGAGAGATTCTGATCGAGCATCTGACGCAGAGTCGACGAGAGACACTGGGTCAAGATGAGATGTTCGCACGCATCTTTGGGCCAAGGAGAATGATGAACGATCATGAGGCTGGACCGTCTAGACCACGAGGGGGTGATGACTCAGGACAGGGAGCATTGCCTAGGGGTGGTGACGATTCAGATAATCCAGATGACGACGAGGATCCCGAAGAATATCCTCTAGTCCCAGACACAGAGGATGTGTGACCAGTAGATGTGTATGCATGTACATAAGTAGCTTATAGAGAGGAAAGCTCTTTTGTATAGACGTGTGGCCAGGATGTATAAAAAGGCCGATGTATATATGACTGGTGATGGTTATGTATGACATATAAATGTTTTGCTATGAATGAAATATCAAAATGATTATATGTTGTACGATGATGTGTTACAATGATGTGGCTTTACAGTACCCTAAATTTCATGAATTGATATGATTTTACGAATGTGGTTATGGAAAAGCTAACGGTGAATTATTGTGCCATAATAGGACGATAGGCAAGATGGTAGATTTGTGAAATCGACCAGAGGGACAAGAACGACGTCCTAATGTTATGGAGAGATTGGATCAGATACAAGCCCTATTAGAAGCTCAGATGTAAGAAAATGCTAATCTGAGGTGACGGGTAGAGGAGCTAGAACAGAGACAAGGCTCTGAGGGTACCCAAGTAGAACAGGAAGCTGAGGTAGATCCAGTTATCCCTCCAGCTGCTGTAAATGAGAGAGTTCCTGAACAGCAACAGGTTTTAAATCTGGAACCCCTCTATGAAAGATTCAGGCGTATGAGGCCGCTAGAATTTGAAGGGTCTACAAATCCTCTAGAGGCTGAAGACTGGTTGTCGTCATTGCAAGTGATCATGGAATTCATGAACCTAACCGACCGGGAGAAGGTTGCATGTGCGTCTTTTGTGCTGAGGAAAAATGCTCGTTTTTGGTGGGACACTGTACGAATGAGAAGAAACGTGTCTACCATGAGTTGGGCGGAATTTCTGGAAGAATTTAACCAGAAATATTATGACCCTGCATCTCTGAGACAACAGCAGAAAGAGTTCTCAGAATTGACGCAAGGAAATATGTCGGTGAGTGAAGTTTGCCAAAAGTTCGACCAGTTATCCCGTTTATGCCCTTATGTAGTCCCTACTGAGAGGGAGAAAATACAGAAAATGATCGGGATGTTCAGGCCAGAAATTGCTGCGTTAGTAGATACTGGACAAGTACCGCCTACTTCTGTAGCAGATTGTGTGAGTCGGGCCATTAGAGCTGAGTTTCACGTAGCCCGACAGAAAGAGGAAAGAGAGAAACACTGGGAGGCCAAGAAGAAGGAGAGGGCTTTGGTGAAGTCTACACAAGTTGGTCAATCGAGCAAGCCTAGTCAGAATGCTAAACCAAGCCAGGGCAATAATCAAGGATCCCAGCAAAACAAGAGGAAAGGCAATTTTTCTGGAAATCGCCAGGGAAATAATCGAAACCAGCAGCGAAGAACAGCTGGTAATGCGGAATCCAATGTGCAAAATTGTCCTACATGCGGGAAGAGACATTCTGGGCAATGCAGATTTGGGCCACTTGTTTGCTATGAATGTGGAAAGGAAGGCCATTATGCCAGGAATTGTCCAAACAATAGGCAGAGTGGACAAGGCACTTCCCAACAGCACCAGACACGCCTACAAGCTCATTCCCTTCAGGCCAGAGTTGAAGAGTCACCAGTAAGGCCGCAACGCTAGGAGCGTGTACCACGTGACGATGCTCGTGTGATGGCCTACAGTAAAGAGGATGCAGAGGCGGGAACATCGAACGTAATGACAGGTCAGCTTCCTGTCGCTAGTCATGTAGCCTCTGTATTATTCGATTCCGGTGCTACGCATTCTTTTGTTTCCTATGCATTTGCTGACAAGATAGGACTTCCTAAGGATTATATGGGAAGGGTATTTAAGACAGCTTTACCCTCTGGAGAAGTATTGTTGTCCAATTACTGGCTACCTCATGTACCAGTATATGTGGCAAATAGGGAATTATATGCGGAGTTGATCATAATGAAGAGCGCGGATTACGATGTGATTCTAGGCATGGATTTCCTAGGGAAATACCGAGCGACGATCGAGTGCCGAAATCGAAAGATAGTATTCAAATCCGAGGAAGAAGAGAGTTTCGAATATGTCGATACTTCTCGAAAACCCGGGAAGATGATGATCAGTTCGCTGAGAGCAAGCAAGCTGATAGCCAGTGGTTGCATGGGATATCTAGCATATATGGTGGACACTATAGAGGAACAGACGCTTCAACTTGAAGATGTTCCCGTTGTTAATGAATTTCTTGACGTATTTCCAGAAGAATTACCAGGGATACCTCCAGAGAGAGAAATCTCGTTCGAAATCGAGTTGATGCCTGGAACGGCACCTATTTCTGAAGCACCATACCGCATGGCTCCAGTGGAGTTAAAGGAGCTGCAGGAACAATTAAAGGAGCTTTTGGATAAAGGATTCATCAGACCGAGTTATTCTCCGTGGGGTGCACCTGTGTTATTCATCAAGAAAAAGGATGGAACATTCCGTTTGTGCATTGATTATCGAGAGTTGAATAAGGTTACGATCAAAAATAGGTATCCGTTACCTAGAATTGATGACCTATTCGACCAGTTAAAAGGCACAGCGGTATTTTCCAAGATCGACTTACAATCAGGATATCACCAGCTGAGAATTAAAGAAAGTGATATTCCTAAGACGGCGTTTAGGACTCGTTATGGTCACTACGAGTTTCTTGTGATGCCATTTGGATTAACAAATGCACCGGCAGCATTCATGGACTTGATGAACAGAATTTTTAAAGAGTATTTGGATAAGTTTGTCATTGTATTCATTGATGACATTTTTATATACTCAAAGACTCATGAGGAGCACCAGGAGCATATGAGGATCGTGCTGAATACGATAAGGAAGCACCAACTGTATGCCAAATTCTCAAAATGCGAGTTTTGGCTGGATAGAGTACATTTCCTCAGACATGTTGTATCCCAGGAAGGTAGTGCTGTAGATCCGACGAAAGTAGATGCAATTAACCAGTGGCCTGCACCCAAGAATGTGACCGAAATACACAGTTTCTTGGGGTTAGCTGGTTATTATCCACGATTTGTAGAGGGATTTGCGCGTTTAGCTGCACCTCTTACTGCTCTTACACGCAAGGAAAGGAAGTACGAGTGGACTATGGAATGCGAAAGAAGCTTCCAGGAGTTAAAGAGACGGCTGACAAGCGCACCAATCCTTACGCTTCCCACTGAAGGAGAGAAATTTGTAATCTACAGTGATGCATCTAAAGTAGGATTGGGAGCAGTCCTAATACAAGGCAGCAAGGTGATTGCCTATGCTTCTCGTCAATTAAAGGATCATGAAAGGAATTACCCTACGCATGACCTTGAACTTGCTGTAGTAGTGTTCGTACTTAAAATTTGGCGACACTATCTCTATGGAGCTCAATGTCAGATTTTCACTGATCACCAAAGCCTGAAGTATTTCTTCACGCAAAAGGAGCTCAATATGTGACAAAGAAGATGGTTGGAACTGGTGAAGGATTATGATTGTGAAATCCTATACCATCCAGGAAAGGCCAACCGTGTAGCGGATGCTTTAAGTAGAAAGTCTACCATATCGCACCAGCTACCAATAAACAGGCTTCCGAAGCCATTGCAGCAAGAAATAAATTATTTGAACTTGGAGTTGATATCTGGAAGACTAGCTGCACTCCAAGTGGAATCATCGCTATTTGAGGATATAAAGGAAGCTCAGAGGCAAGATCCAACAATGACAAGTTCTCAAGAAGGAATTTCCAAGGATGGAATGATCCTTTATCAAGGAAGGATAAATGTTCTAGCTGATGAGGAACTTAGAAGACGAATCATGTCAGAAGCCCATGAGACACCCTATTCGGTTCATCCCGGAGCTAGCAAGATGTATCAGGACTTGAAGTTACAGCTCTGGTGGAAAGGGATGAAGAACGATATAGCGAAATTCGTGAGCAGATGCATGACCTGTCAGAGAATCAAAACGGAACATAAGCATCCAGCAGGAAGATTGGAACCGTTGGAGATTCCTCAATGGAAATGGGAACACATTACGATGGATTTTGTAGTGGGACTCCCAAAAACCCAAGAAGGTTATGATGCCATTTGGGTTATTGTGGACAAACTGACCAAGACGGCACGGTTTATAGCTGTCAAGATGACTTTTTCGTTGGAAAAGTTTGCTCTGTTGTACGTAACTCATGTCGTCAGATTACATGGAGTACCAAAATCCATTGTATTAGATCGAGATGCACGGTTCACTTCAAATTTCTGGAAGTGTATGATAGAGGCCATGGGTACTAAATTGAGACTCAGTACGGCTTTTCATCCGCAAACAGACAGACAGTCTGAGCGAACAATTCAGACGTTAGAGGACATGCTTCGAGCTTGTGTAATGGATTTTGTGGGAAATTGGAACGAGAAGTTACCATTAATTGAATTCTCGTACAATAATAGTTACCAAGCTTCTATAGGCATGGCACCTTACGAGGCTTTGCATGGACGGAAGTGCAGATCACCATTACACTGGTATGATTTGCGAGAGAAGCAGTTGCATAAGACGGACTTCATAAAAGAGACTTCCGATGCAGTTGCTAGAATTCAGCGTCAAATGAAAATTGCGCAAAGCCGACAAAAGAGTTATGTGGACAAGAGGCGGAGATCCTTAGAGTTTGATGAAGGAGACTTCGTGTTCCTCAAGGTATCGCCCATGAAGGGGATTATGCATTTCAGTAAGAAAGGGAAACTAAGTCCAAGATATATTGGACCTTATGAAATTATCGAGCGCATTGGAAATGTCGCTTACAGATTAGCGTTACCTCCAGAATTGTCGGCAGTGCATAATGTATTTCATGTGTCGATGCTGAGAAAATATATACCAGATCTGTCCCATGTGCTGAAGCATGAGCCTATTCAAATCCACGAGGATTTGACATATGAGGAACAACCTATTCGAGTACTGGCTCGTGAAGAGAAAGTACTGAGGAATAAGACAATCCCACTAGTGAAGATTCTGTGGAAAAATCACAACATTGAAGAAGCTACGTGGGAACGAGAAGACGAGATGAGGAGTTTATACCCCCACTTGTTCTAATTTTCGAGGACGAAAATTTTATAAGGAGGGCTGAATGTGACAACAGGGAAATTCAGGCAATTCTCGGAAGAAAATGTACAAATGTATGTATATAACAATTTGTACTATTTAAACAGTGAAATAAATGTATTTATATTGTTTAGAATATATGAAAATGTTCTAACAATACTGACGAGTAAGAATTCAGTGTTGGAAAAATTCACCGAGTTGAAACGGGTGAAACAGTGCCAAAACCGGCATTGAAAACCCTAACCGGGACAATAAAAGACGAAAAACTTCCGGGATTGATTTTGATCAAACGGAAGCAATTTAAATTGATCCGACTACACAGGAGACCTAAGGAACACGCCGGGACGATTTCAGGAAAATTTCGGCTCGAACCGGTATTAGTCAAAAAGTAGTCGAATTAATGTGAATAGTGAAAGTCATAGTCAACTTTTGCCTTAGCATTTATGACATCATAAATCCATTTAATAAATGGAAAGAAAATGGTGGTTGGTAGTATTAATGGACATGATTTAGTTTCTTTTTGATCTAAATGCCAAGATTTGGCCAAAATTTCACCATTTTAATTTTTGAAAATGTTGGAAAGAAATGGCTTTGAAATGTGGTGAATTTTGATTGGTTGATAGCCAAATTAATTGGCTTATTTCATGCATAAGTCGGCAACTTTGGGAACATATTGGCCGAGACAAATTTTGATAGCCAAAACCAAGAACAAATTTTTCTAAGTGTTTCCCATGGAAAGTACGTGAGCCACCAAGAGGAACCAAGTGATTCCTTCCATCTTTCTTCACAAAATTGGTGTCAAACCATTCCTTGAAGACAAAGGAAGCAAGTGAACAAGGTAACTTCCCTTGGATTGAATTTTTTCTTGATTTTTCTTCAAGAAATCCGTGTGATGAATAGTGAAAAAGATGGAAAAATTTTTGGTTGTTTTCATTGATTTGGTGTTTGGGTTTTGTTAAGGGTGTAATTAGGAAGAAAACCATGTATTTGGTTTAAAGAAAAACCAAATTTTGGTTGGTTTTCCAAGGGTAAAACCGTGGGTTACCATGAGTAATCAATGAGAAATTTTTGTGGTTTAAGTGTTAACATGCTTTCAAATTATATTTTTGTTAAGAATAAAACATGATTTGCATTATGGAAAGCTTGGAAAAAATTTTTGGTGTGGACTTACCTAATGTGGCCGTGGGTTACTTAGGGTTTGGAAGAAAATTTTGCATGGTTTACTTGATGTTTGGATAATTGAAATCATGCATTTTATAATGTGAATGATGGAATTGTGATTGAAAGCAAGAAAAGAAAAATGTGGAGTATGTTTTTCTTAATTGGCCGTGGGTTATGTGAGGTTAAAAACCCTAGGAATTTTGTTGAAAAATGCAATGAAATTGGCTTGAAAATGTGTTAGAAAATGACATTTTTAATAGCCTAAGATTTGGTGAAAATTTGGGAAGTTTTGGTTAGGTTTTGATTGTCAAAACCGTGGCCAAAAACTAAGGATGAAAATGAAAAAAATTTGTGTAATGTGGTTCGAAATGTGAAAAATGAATTTTGTGAGCTTTTATGTAAAAGTTTGGAAAACTTTTACATAACATAGGCTTGTGGTATAGTACGTGGTAGGTACACATGGTTTGAGGCGTACATAACGCCGGTAGCCTTAAAATTACGCCGAAATGCTGCCAAAATTTCGAAAACGACATTTGGGGTAAAATGGAAATTAAAAAAAGAAGTTTGGGGTCGGGTCGGAAACCCGAGTCCCTAACGGAAAATTGAATAAGGGAACCTAAGGGGTGGTTCATGAATAGTAATCCATCTCCTTGAAAATGTAAAACATGAGTGAAACTGAAAAACCGACCCCGAGGGGGGGGAGTTTTTGGAAACGAAATAAAGGCCCGAGTCGGGAACGGAAAATCCGAGCCTCGGAGACCTAGATCGGGAATGTCTAGATGAACGTTTTAAATACTAGTGAAACGTCCATTTGAGGCTCCGAAACGATAGAAAATCACTAAACCGACGTAAGGGTCGGAATAGTGCTTCCTGAGGGTCGGGAAAGTGAAAAATGAAAATAAAATAGAAATGAACCCGGTAATGATTAGAAAAGAGTCAAAAAAGTTCCTGAGAGCCAAAAATGCAGTCTGGATCGAGAAAATTCTGTCAGGGGCATAATTGTAATTTTGCCAAAATATAGGGGTAAAATCGTAATTTTACAAAAGTTGAGAAAAATGGGGAAAATGATAAATAAAGCCTAAAAAGTTGTAAATATGTTTTATTTAAGCTTTTTAATGAAAAATAAGAGCTATAAATAGAAATGAAATTAACAGACAAGGTTTTGTCTGTAGGATCCGAAAATCGACCTACAAGGAGGGCGATCAAAGATCCAAGAGAGAAAGAGGGAAGAGACTGATAAGGTAAGTTCAGACATTTACCTGTCTGCAACATATAGCATTATTGTTGCTAACTTTGATGTACTAACTATAAGTTAGGTACATATGTGCTACGGGCACTATTATAGAATAGAGAGAGAGACGTAATGTGCTACGGGCACTATTGAGAATGGACACATTGTTAATTGTGCTTCGGGCACTAGAGCGAGGTTAATGGAACTCACTCACCTAAAATTAAAATGTGAACCATTCCTAACCACGGGACAATGTGAAGTCACCGGGTTAGAAATTTAAAAAGTCAGTAATGAAACCACTTTCTGGCGTACCAGCCTTCCGTACAGGGAGGTACTTTTGCCTTCGGGGCTATGAGATTAAGGCTATGGAGGTCAGCACTGATGTACTGCTCCCAGTCATGTACAATTTTGCCTTCGGGGCTATGAGATTAAGGCTGTGGAGGTCAGCACTAATATACCGCTCCCAGTCATGCGCACTTAAATGGTACTGCCAACCTGAGCTCAAAACCAGAACATAAGTAAAGATAATTACCTAAAACTGAAATTATGCCATAATTGAGCATAAGACAGTTTAGTGAGAGTACTAACATCGCGGTAGATGTACTGTTGTGACACTGTGTTGTGGTCAAAGGCACTATTCACGTATGAATAGTGGTCAAAGTTACTATTCATATATGAATAGTTGTCAACGGTACTATTCATGATGAATAGTACTATTCATGATGAATAGTACTATTCATAGAAATTTTATTTCTTGCATGTTTGAACTTACTGAGCCTGTAGCTCACCATTTTTGCTTATGTTGCAGGTAAGCGACCAGCTCAGTAGCTTGTTTGACTGGATGTAGACGGGATAGCGTGTGTCAAATCGGATGAATGGGCGAGGGATATGGTCCTGCCAGAGTCTTTCCGCTGAGCGATAAAAGAGAAGGGAAAAAGAAAACAGTTCTTTTGTAATAGTATATATTTTACGAAAGTACTGTATTATGTAAATTACTTTGTACGTGCCAACAAAGTAAATAGTGGGAAATGTTTTACATGATGTTTAAAGAAAAACAAAATTTTCCCCAAAAACGTCATGATTAAAAGATAGATAGATTAGCCGGCGACCCATGAGAGTACAATCTATCGCAGTTAGCGATAAAGCTCAACTATAATAGTATTGTATGATCTCTACGAGGGGCGGGCTGCCACATGATCATCCGCTCATAAGCTTGGAGTTGCTTCATGAGCTCGGTTAGTCCTAACACCCTTGTCACTAGATTGTATGCAGCCTTAAACCACACAAAATCTTTAGACAGAGTTTTGAACACCATCTCGATCTGGGTGTTATAGTCCAACTCAGCACCGTTCTCGGTAGCTTCAGCGAAGAATCCCATTAGAGTGATCATATGGTCCTTCACCGGAGTACCTGCCTTTTGCTTAGAGTTCATAATACTAGTTATAGCAAACTGTCGAACCAACTTTTCTTGGCCTTCGAACATGTCCTCCAGATTGTCCATGATCTCCCTAGCAACCTGATAAGTCTAATGCTACTTTTGTAAAGCACTCGTCATGCTAGCAAGCATGTAGCATCGAGCTATATCATTGGATTCTCTCCAACGAGTATAGGCAATCGAGACCTCCTCAAGCGGTGTGTCAGGTTTTGGCCCTGGTGGGCATGGTTCATCTAGTACGAATTTGTGTCTCTCGCAACTGAAAACTATCAACAGATTTCTTTTCCAATCCTTATAATTATCACCATTCAGTTTATTCTCAGTAAGTATTGAAATGAGGGGTGTCGGTGACATTTGGAACTGAAATAAAATTATACTAGACATCATTACAAAGCCCAAGCAAATATATAGATAATTTAGCAAATAAAACATACAAGTATGTTCCTACATGAAACTTGAAAAACATATAGCATTGCAACGGTAATTCTCAACACCTATTGCCTCAAGCCACCGAGGGGTGGTCATGAAAACAAATAGCCAGAACCTAGACCCCGTCCAATTAATATATGTTGCCTTAAATCCTCCAAGGATAAGACATATATTAATAACCGCTTATTTGGCCACCAGTTTAGTTAACAGAGCTTCTAGGGAAGGTGAACAACTAAACGAGTCTTGAGTGTATAACCATTGTTTACGTAGCCCGATCCACGTCCTACCAAACCACCGAGGGGTGGTCATGAATAGGATCATACCCGAACACGTTTTCCACATAGGAGATCCAATCTAGTATACCGGCGGCGGTAAACACCTACCGAGGGGTGTGGTTAGGGCAGAACTGACGCGAGGCATTACCATGCTTTCACATATGGATCAACAATGGAGGCCGTCGGTTTTGTTTGAAACCTTCTCCCACTCAATATTTTGAAAAACATGCAAGTTTTGACAAATTATGTATGATCAATATAGTATGAGCGGCACTCAACTATCCTATATAACATGTTATCAAATATGCATATAAAACATCCATCATTACATATTTATACATCCATGACATATCACAGAAAAAATAATTGATAGAATAACCAAGCCATGGTTCCATCCTAGAACAAAGAAAATAAAGATTCCAAAATTTCATCCAAAGCATTCTTTGGGTCTTGAATTTTGTTCCGTCTTCTTGTATCCATCTTTATGTAGCCTCTCCATTTATTTCTCATCCCAAAAATTATTTAAAATTTAAATCTCCAAAAATTTAAATTTCAAATTCAAATTCCAAATTCGAATTTCAAATTTAAATTTCAAATTCAAATTTTAAACTATTTTAAACATCATGTGTAATAATATGTAATTTCAAAAAAATTCCAAATTTTCAATTACATATTTTTAAACATGATTTAAAATTAAATCTCAAATTTAAAAATCAAAATTTTTTGATTTTTGAATCGTCACACCACCGTCCCCAGAGGCGGCAGCTGCCGTGGGCACCCACCAGCCCCAGGAGGGCTGGCAGCCCACAACCGCCCATGTGTAGCCCTGACAAGCTGCAGGCAGCACCTGCAGCCATAGGCTGCACGCCCAGGTTGTGGCCAGCCTTGGGGAGGCTGCGGCCACCGTCGCTACAGGCCAAGCCTGCGGCCGTGGGTGGTTATGGCCTGCGCAGGGGTTGTCGCAGCCCCATCCTGCCCGAGGGCAGGGGTTGCAGGCCCGATGGCCTATCCCGAGGGGTCGTGTCTCGATTTTCATGCCATATTCCTATTTACCTATTAGGATCTCCAAAAATTAATTTAAATCCAAATTAATTTGAAATTTTCCACACAATCAAAATTTTAACCTTTAAATCAAATTTAACTTTTGGAAAAAATAAATTACGGTCTTCAATCTTTAATCTCCTCCAAGAATAATTACATAAAATTTCCTAAATCATTTCCGGTGTACAAAAATTCTAATCATATTAATTCTAAGAGACAAAAATTAAAATCCATGAGAAAATTACAGTGCTAATAAACTGCTCCCATGGTTACATAAAAATTCCTAAATACAATTTTTCTAAATTCTAAGGAACCATAACCGGCATAAACAAGCATGCTTATAATAATTTAAAAAATTAAAACAACCACATACTTTACACATAATCCATGATAACAATATAAAGGAATCCTAGAATGCCACTCTCTAAATATCAAATCCATACATAAATAAAAGGACTAAGTAATTGTCTAATTCATGTACATGGCATAGTCATGAGATGGCTCTGATACCAATTGTAGGAAGATAAATCGGTAAAAACGTATCAGAGTGGCGCAGCGGAACAATAAAAATTTTTAGATCGTTAAATATCTCATGATGCCATATACAATAAACCAACAATAATTAAAACTCATACCTCAAGGATGCCAATCTGCAGGAGGAGAATGACTGGAGGGCTTTGTTGGTTGATAAATCTGCAAGTGCATAGATCGTTCAAGTAATACAGTGTACTAGAGTACGGATATCGTTCCCACGAGGACTATATCATAAAAATATGATGTAGAAGCTGTTTAATTTAATTTAAATGAATTGAAATCAAAGGGGTTTGACAAGATTGCTATTAAAAATGGATTGTAAAATTACTAAAAAATAAAAAGTGCATTTAACGAAGAAATAAGGTAGTTATCAGAATTAAGAAAAACAATGGAACAGAGATTTTTGTTGTAAAACAATAATGTGGATAAGCTAGGTTTACAAATTTCCCCAGGATGCAAATCTGTTAATAAAATGCTACCGAAATGCTACAGCAATCGACATCGCCTGTCAACCAAGAACACGTGAGAGCAAGGATTTTTCCAAATCTCTTTGCAGAACGATCCTTCTAACTTACTTCAGCATATTCCTATGTGATATCAGCTAAAAGGATGCAAACAGAAGCTTAAATTCTTTTTGGTTGTACATGATGAATAATATATTCCTATACCATCCATAGATCTACAAATTCCTTCAAGACCATACATGCATCATTCATGAGATCCAATTTAAATTAACCTTTCCAGAATTAATCTAAATCTGATATTCTATAAATTGATGGCCAGTCAAGAATAGAAATAGGCGTTAACACACATGAATGAACAAGAAACAATTGATTTCCATAACAATTTCGACAACTAGCAACAGTTTACATCCATGGTTCCATTAGCAAACCCAGCTAAAGAAAATTAGTTCATACTGTAATTAACAAGATCCATTATCCACAAATAAAACATGTTTAAATCAGCTCAATACTAAAAAGAAGGGTAAGCAACAGATGGAGAGAAGAAAGGCCTACTGAAGCTTGATTCCTCTTCTTCAACATCCTTCCTCCTTCTTCTCTGGTACTTCCTTCTTTTTCTCTCCTGCTGGTCCTCTCTGCTTTTTGCTTTTCTTGTGTATTTTTCGTCTCTGATGGATGGATTTCTGATGGAAGATGATGTCTGCAGAAGGTGCTATTCTCCCCCTTTTGTACTCAGCGGCGTCCTTCTTCTAAATGGAGAAAACATTTGCTAGGGCAACAATCTTGCTGACTTGTCCAGCTTTGGGAGCTCCCGAGTGGTCCAAAATGACAGCTGCACAAAGCCCATGTGATATTTTGTCTTTTTCTCCAGGTTGTGTACTGACGTCACTTTAAATTTTCCAACTCAGCTCCGTTCACGAATGCTGCAGCATTCTTATCTCATTTTCATCCTCTGTAAAACTGACTGAAAACACAACCAAGCAAAACACCAGCTTTTTGCACAGTTTTGAGTTAAAATTCCTTTACTTAATCGAATAAGGCACAGAGACATTTTTGACTGAGGCACATGCACAAATTAAAAGATGAAAGACAAAAACACCACATAAAACAATAAAACCTCTTGGACAAGCCTATTTTTAAACGAGAAAATCAATGAACAACTCTAATTTCTTAGAGTTATCACACCCCCAAACTTGAATCATTGCTCGTCCTCGAGTAAAGACATAAAGAAAATCATAAAATATGAAAACAAAAACAAACACTTAACTAACAAAAGTAGCAAAATAAAGACTCCTATGGATGAATTCTCAAGATCTTTGCTTAGTGGTTTGAACATGAGTTTAAGTTAAAACAAACGCAAGTTTCACCAAAAATTGATTCTTCGATTCAAAAGATTGCTTGTTCTCCAATTGCTTCTCCCCGGTTAGTGTGTGTGTGCTCTCCCAAACGCTATGTCATTCTTGCTAATCTTGACAGTTTAGTGTACACAGTTCACCCTTTTCAATTTGAAAACAACTGCTTATTCCATAAGCCTGCTTTTCACAACTCTCTCCACTAATGTAGATTAGCAATCTAGCCAAGGATCATTAGGACTTTTCAAGGTTGTAATGCAAGGCTGGGTTAAGGGGTAGGGTATAGGATGTCATTCCAATTAGGCTCACCCCGAATCACACCACCCTTCTAAGACTTGAGCTTTTATTTCTTTTACCTTGGTGTCCCCCTTTTCCCCCCAAACTTGATATTTTGTAACTCTCAATTGTCACTTTTGATTTTTCTCTTTTTTTTTTTTTGTAACAGTTATGTCACCAATGCCTTTTGACGCGAATGCCAACATTTGTGATGAAGACACCCGGTTACTCAACAAGGTCACATTTGAGATGAACTGACATGTACTCATATCTTGAACTGTCGTTTGACGCAAAAGTACACATGGGGCTCATGTTACTCCTGGTTACTAAGCAGCTCAAAACAGTGGAGTAAAATTTTCTTTCTTTTTTTTTTTTTTTTTTTTTTGAACAAGAAACAATTGACTCTTAAACCTTTCCTCCCCCAAACTAAAAACCAACGTTGCCCTCAATGTTGAGGAAGGACAATGCAAAGCTTAAAGAAGACTTAAAAGGGCACTATGATGACGGGGTGTGGGTGAAAAGAAAAGAGGAAAAGAGTTAAATGCAGAATTTGGGTGGCAAAGTGCATAGCTTTCTTGGCTCAATGGGAGGCCAGGGATAAAGATATCATCAGGTCAGCTAGAAAGGTTCAACTGGGCCAAAGAAATGCCTAAATCATATCCTTAACACAATGCAATCTAGGATTTCGCCTTGAGAGCTGATCAAACAGGTTCTAGAGAGCAATAAAATGATTTTAAACAGTGCACATACTCTGCTCTAGAGAAGCAAGGAAATCTATAACACAGGGATTGTGTTCATCGTGAAGAGAATGCATAATCAGATAGAAAGCAAAGATGTGAAGCTACAAATCAATAAATGGCAAAACCTATGTTTATCTCAACTCAAAGTCACTTCAAAGTTAAACAATGTGATTGTAAAAAGAAATTCATCCTCATATCAAATAAAGCCAAGAAAGAAAAATCAAACAAAAGAACAGTAAAAGGAATAAACAAAAGAAAAATAACATAAAAGAAAAATAACACAGACATAAATAGAAAGCCAGGTAGTCAAAATGTGATTAGAAGAATACGGAACTTCCCTGACTGAGTAGGAAAACTGTTGTCAACGCCCAACTGATTTTGCAGCACTCCGACGAGTGGATCGACGAGGAGAAGGCTCAGGGATTGGTGGCTGCGTCTTAGTATGCTGTGGTGGATGTTGGGTTGAGTGAGGTTCAGGGATCACAGGGGTTGGTGCAGTTGGCTCGTGTGACAACCGGGAAATTCAGGCAGTTCTCGGATGAAAAATGTACAATTGTATGTATATAACAATTTGTACTATTTAAAGAGTGAAATAAATGTATTTATATTGTTTAGAATATATGAAAATGTTCTAACAATACTGACGAGTAAGAATTCAGTGTTAGAAAAATTCACTGAGTTGAAACGGGTGAAACGGTGCCAAAATCGGCATTGAAAACCCTAACCAGAGCAATAAAAGACGGTAAACTTCCGGGATTGATTTTGATCAAACGGAAGCAAATTAAATTGATCCGACTGCACAGGAGACCTCAGGAACACGCCGGGACGATTTCAGGAAAATTTCGGCTCGAACCGGCATCGGTCAAAAAGTAGTCGAATTAATGTGAATAGTGAAAGTCAAAGTCAACTTTCACTTTTGTATTTATGACATCATTAATCCATTTAATAAATGGAAAGAATTATGGTGGTTGGTGGAATGAAAAGCCATGATTCATTTAGCTTTTGATCTAAAGGCCAAGATTTGGCCAAAAATTACCATTTTTAATTTTTTAAAAATGGGGAAAGAAATGGCATGGAAAGATGTCAAATTTTGATTGGTTTAGAGCCAAATTAATTGGCTTTCTTGCATGGTTAAGTCAGCAACTTTGTAACAAAAGGGCCGAAACATTTTTTCAAAGTAAAAACCAAAAGAAAAATTTCTAAGTCTTTCTTCCATGGTGTCTACGTGAGGGACCAAGGAGAACCAAGCAATATCTTCAAATTTCTTCACAAAAAAGAGTGGCAAAGTGTTTATTGAAGACAAAGGAAGCATTAGACCAAGGTAACTTCCCTTGCACTTGAAATTTTCATGGTTTTTTTCAATGAAATCCGTGGGTGAATAGTGATTGAAAGATGGAAAATTTTTGGTTGTTTTCCATTGAATTGATGTTGGGTTTTGTTAAGGATGTAATAAGGAAGAAAACCATGCAAATTATGTAAAGAAAAACCAAATTTTGGTTGGTTTTTCAAAGGAAAATCCGTGGGTTACCTTAGGTAACCAATGAGAAAAGTGTGTGGTTAATTGGTAATATGCTTTCTAAGTTTAAATTTGTGAAGAATAAAGCTTGTATTTCATTATGAAAAGCTTGGAAAAAATTTCTTGTGTGAAATACATGATGTGGCCGTGGGTTGTTAATGGTTTGGAAGAAAATTTTCATGGTTTTATGTGGTAATTGGTTGATTGGAATTATGCATTTCAATATGCAAATGATGAATTTATAATGGAAAGAATGAAACTAAAATGTTGGCATGTGTTTCATTAAATGGCCGTGGGTTATAACCCTAGGAAATTTGGTTGAAAATGCCAAGAAAATGGGCTTGAAAATGTGTTAAAAACATGACATTGAATGGCCTAAAATATGGTGAAAGTTTGACAAAATTTGGTTCGGTTTGGTTGTGAAAGCCAAAACCAAATTAAGGGTAAAAATGTGAAAAAATTTTGTAATGTGGGTGATAATGTGAAATTTGAAATTTGTGGGCTTTTATGTAAAAGTTTGGAAAACTTTTACATAAAATAGGCTTGTGGTATAGTACGTGGCAGGTACATACGGTTCGAGGCGTACCTAACGCCGGAAGCCTTAAATTTACACCGAAATGCTGCCGAAATTTCGAAAACGGCATTCGGGGTAAAATAGGAATTTAAAATAAATGTTAGGGCCGGGACGGAAACCCGAGTCCCTAACGGAAAAGTGAATAAGGAAAATTTAAGGGGTGGGTCATGAATAGTAACCCGTCCCCTTAAAAATGAAAAACGCATGTGAGATTGAAAAACCGACCCCGAGGGGGGGCGTTTTTGGAAATGAAATAAAGGTCCGAGTCGGGAACGGAAAACCCGAGCCTCGGAGACCTAGGTCGGGAAAGTCTAGATGAACGTTTTAAATACTAGTGAAACATCCATTTGAGGCTCCGAAACGATAGAAAATCGCTAAACCGACGTGAGGGTCGGAATAGTGCTTCCCGAGGGCCGGGAAAACAAAACGTGGAAATAAAATAGAAACGAACCCGGTAATGATTAGAAAAGAGTCAGAAAAGTTCCTGAGAGCCAAAAATGCAGTCTGGATCAATAAAATTCTGTCAGGGGAAAAACTGTAATTTTGCCAAAATATTGGGGCAAAATCGTAATTTTGCAAAAGTTGGGGGAAAATGATGAAAATAATAAATAAAACCTAAAAAGTTATAAATAGGTTTTATTTAAGCTTTTTAATGAAAAATAAAAGCTATAAATGGAAATGAAATTAACAGACATAGTTTTGTCTGTAGGATCCCAAAATCGGCCTACAAGGAAGGCGATTCAAGATCCAAGAGAGAGAAAGAGAACAGTCTGATAAGGTAAGTTCAGACATTTACCTGTCTGCAACATATAGCAATATTGTGCTAACTTTAATGTACTAACTATAAGTTAGGTACATATGTGCTACGGGCACTATGATAGAATAGAGAGGGAGACGAAATGTGCTACGGGCACTATAAGAATGGGACACATGGTTAATTGTGCTTCGGGCACTAGAACGAGGTTAATAAAACTCACTCACCTAAAATTAAAATGTGAACCATTCCTAACCACGGGACAATGTGAAGTCACCGGGTTAGAAGTGTAAAAAGTCGGTAATGAAACCACTTTCTGGCGTACCAGCCTTCCGTACAGGAAGGTACTATTTTTGCCTTCGGGGCTATGAGGATAAGGCTGTGGAGGTCAGCACTGATGTACCGCTCCCAGTCAATGTACTATTTTGCCTTCGGGGCTATGAGATTAAGGCTGTGGAGGTCAGCACTAATGTACCGCTCCCAGTCATGCGCACTTAAATGGTACTGCCAACCGAGCTCAAAACTAGAACGTAAATAAAGATAATGACCTAAAACTGAAACTATGCCATAATTGAGCATATGACAGTTTAGTGAGAGCACTAACATCGCGGTAGATGTACTAGTGTGAGACAGTGTTGTGGTCAAACTTACTATTCATATATGAATAGTAGTCAATGGTACTATTCATGATGAATAGTACTATTAATAGAAATTTTATTTCTTGCATGTTTGAACTTACTGAGCCTGTAGCTCACCATTTTTGCTAATGTTGCAGGTAAGCGACCAGCTCAGTAGCTTATTTGACTGGATGCGGACGGGATGGCGCGTGTCAAATGGGATAACTGGGCGAGGGATATGGTACTGCTAGAGTCTTGCCGCTGAGCGTTAAAGTGAAGGGAAAAAAAAAACGGGGGAAACAGTTCTTTTGTAATTATATATATATTTTACAAAAGTACTGTATTATTTATATTACTTTGTACTTATCAACAAAGTAAATAGTGGAAGAAGATTTCATATGATGTTTAAAGAAAAAAAAAATGTTCCCCAAAAACGACACGATTTTAAAAGAGAGTGAGATAAGCCGGCGACCCACGAGAGTACAATCTATCGCAGTTAGCGATAAGCTCAACTGTAATAGTATTGTATGATCTCTATGAGGGGCGGGCCGTCACAGTTGGTATCAGAGCAAGGTCTGAGATTGGTTTAGTTTATAATACCAATTGCTGCCACAGTTGGTATATCAGAGCAAGGTTTGCAACTGATTTGGTTTTGAATACCAACGGCTGTTACAGTTGGTATATCAGAGCAGTGTGACCATATCCCGATTGGACACTTTGCACATCCTGCACCGCTATCCAAGTAAGTAGTTTACTTAAGTTCAGTTAATTATTTTCTTATATGAAAATAATTATCTTATAGGTAGCACGATGACCAGACCTCCATATATGAGACCACCGCTACCACGACCGAGAGGGGTATTACGGGTATGGACGAGACCTATTGTGAGGCCGTCTATGTCCCAACGACCAGTAATCAGACCCCCGGTACCCGAGAGACCTCCGGTACCAGTGCCGGCATCAGTACCAGTGCCAGCGCCAGTAGAGATAGTACAGCCACGACCGATAGTTCATCCACCAGTAGTAGTGGACATTCCAGTTGTTGGTGGATGCCAACATATTGGGGTGAGAGTGTCGGCACGGGCAGTACAGGCATTTAGGGCCAGCAGTCCTCCTATGTTCGACGGTGGACGACAGTCGATGGAGACTAAGGACTGGCTCCATGCCATTGAGAGGATCATGGTGATATGCGATATCGATCGAGATATGTGGATCCAGTTGGCTTCAGTATGTTTCAGGGAGACGCTCGAGTGTTCTGGCAATATTGCGACCAGGAGATTTTATTGGGATTCAGTTGAGCTGAGTTCTGTCAGCGATTGGCTGATCAGTTTCAACCTAGGGATCCAGCATCTGCTCCAGCACCTCCAGAGAGACGAGAGGCTGATGCACCTGCGTACCCTGGATTTGATGAGGTCAGGGATTACATTCTCCAGACCGAGAGGATGGTCATGCTGTCTGGTGAGACAGTGATGTCTTACGCAGCACGGTTTGAGGAGACCATTCGGAGGAGATGTCCGTTGCCTAACCTCACGGAAGCAAACTGCTGTGAGCTGTTTTGGAAAGGCTTATCCTTGGAGCTGAGACCGAGGGTGATCAAGCCGTTTCCTCCGACGCTCCAAGAGTTCGTGGTGACGATCAGGACGATCGAGAGAGAGATTCTGATCGAGCATCTGACGCAGAGTCGACGAGAGACGTTGGGTCAAGATGAGATGTTTGCACGCATATTCGGGCTGAGAAGAATGATGAATGATCATGAGGCCGGACCGTCTAGACCACGAGGTGATGACTCAGGACAGGGAACATTACCTAGGGGTGGTGACGACTCAGATGAGTCAGATGACGATGAGGATCCGGAAGAATATCCTCTAGTCCCAGATGTAGGGAACGAGTGATCAGTAGATGTGTATATGTACATAAGTAGCTTAGAGAGAAAAGCTCTTTTGTATAGACTTGTGGCCATTTTGTATAAACGGTCGATGTATATATGACTGGTGATGCCTATGTATGACATATAAATGTTTTGCTATGAATGAAATACCAAAATGATTATATGTTGTACGATGATGTGTTACGATGATGTGGCTTTCCAGTACCCTAAATTTCGTAAATTGATATAATTTTACGAATGCGGTTATGGAAAAGCTAACGGTGAATTATTGTGCCATAATAGGACAATAGCCAAGATGGTGGATTTGAGAAATCGACCAGAGGGACGAGAGCGACGTCCTAATGTAATGGAGAGACTGGATCAGATACAAGCTCTGTTGGAAGCTCAGATACAAGAGAATGCAAATCTGAGGCGATGGGTAGAGGAGCTAGAACAGAGACAAGGCTCTGAGGGTACCCAAGTAGAACAACAAGCTGAGGTAGATCCAGTTATTCCTCCAGCTGCAGTACATGAGAGAGCTCCTGAACCACAACCAGTATTGAATTTGGAACCCCTCTATGAAAGATTCAGGCGCATGAGACCACCAGAATTTGAAGGGTCTACAAATCCCTTAGAGGCTGAAGACTGGTTGTCATCATTACAAGTGATCATGGAGTTCATGAACCTAACCGACCGGGAAAAGGTTGCATGTGCGTCTTTTGTGCTGAGAAAAGATGCCCGGTTTTGGTGGGACACCGTGCGAATGAGAAGAGACGTGTCTTCCATGAGTTGGGCGAAATTTCTGGAAGAATTTAACCAGAAATATTACGACCCTGCATCTCTGAGACAGCAACAAAAAGAATTCTCAGAGCTGACACAAGGGAACATGTCGGTAAGCGAAGTCTGCCGAAAGTTCGACCAGCTATCCCGTTTGTGTCCTTATGTGGTCCCTACTGAGAGGGAAAAGATACAAAAAATGATCGGGATGTTCAGGCCAGAAATTGCTGCGTTAGTAGACACTGGACTAGTACCACCTACTTCTGTAGCAGACTGTGTGAGTCAGGCCATTAGAGCTGAGTTTCATGTAGCCCGACAGAAAGAGGAAAGAGAGAAACACTGGGAGGCTAAAAAGAAGGAGAGGGCTTTGGCGAAGTCTACGCAAGTTGGTCAATCGAGCAAGCCTAGTCAGAATGCGAAACCAAGCCAGGGCAACAATCAAGGATCCCAGCAAAATAAGAGAAAAGGGAATTTTTCTGGGAATCGCCAAGGCAATAATCGAAACCAGTAGCGGAGAACAGCTGGTAATGCAGAGTCTAATGTGCAAAACTGCCCTACATGCGGGAAGAGACATTCTGGGCAATGCAGATTTGGGCCACTTGTGTGCTACGAATGTGGAAAGGAAGGCCATTACGCCAGGAACTGTCCAAATAGGCAGGGTGGACAAGGCACTTCCCAACCGCACTAGACACGCCCACAAGCTCATTCCCTTCAAGCTAGAGTGGAAGAGTCACCAGTGAGGCCGCAACGCCAGGAGCGAATGTCACGTGCTGATGCTCGTGTGATGGCCTACAGCAAGGAAGACGCAGAGGCAGGAACATCAAACGTGGTGACAGGTCAGCTTCCTGTCGCTAGTCATGTAGCCTCTGTACTATTCGATTCCGGTGCTACGCATTCATTTGTTTCCTATGCATTTGCTGACAAGATAGGACTTCCTAAGGATAATATGGGAAGGGTATTTAAGACAGCTTTACCTTCTAGGGAAGTATTGTTGTCCAGTTACTGGTTACCCTATGTACCAGTATATGTGGCAAATAGGGAACTATATGCTGAGTTGATCGTAATGGAGATCATGGATTACGATGTGATTTTAGGCATGGATTTCCTAGGGAAATACCGAGCTACGATCGACTGCCGAAATCGAAAGATAGTCTTCCAACCCGAGGAAGAAGAGAGTTTCGAATATGTTGATACTTCTCGAAGACCCGGGAAGATGATCATCAGTTCGCTGGGAGCAAGCAAGCTGATAGCCAGTGGTTGCGTGGGATATCTGGCATATGTGGTGGATACTGCAGAGGAACAGAAGCTTCAAGCTGAAGATGTTCCGGTGGTTAATGAGTTTCTTGACGTATTTCCAGAAGAGTTACCAGGGATACCACCAGAGAGAGAAATCTCGTTTGAAATTGAGTTGATGCCTGGAACAGCACCTATTTCCAAAGCACCATACCGTATGGCTCCAGTGGAGTTGAAGGAGCTGCAGGTACAATTAAAGGAGCTTTTGGATAAAGGATTCATCAGGCCGAGTTTTTCTCCATGGGGTGCACCTGTGTTATTCGTCAAGAAAAAGGATGGAACATTCCGACTGTGCATTGATTACCGGGAGTTGAATAAGGTTACGATCAAAAATAGGTATCCGTTACCTAGAATTGATGACCTATTCGACCAGTTAAAAGGCGCAGCGGTATTTTCCAAGATCGACTTACGATCAGGATATCACCAGTTGAGAATTAAAGAAAGTGATATTCCTAAAACGGCGTTTAGAACTCGTTATGGTCACTACGAGTTCCTTGTGATGCCATTCGGATTGACAAATGCGCCGGCAGCGTTCATGGATTTGATGAACAGAATTTTTAAAGAGTATCTGGATAAGTTTGTCATTGTATTCATTGATGACATTCTTATATACTCGAAGAGTCATGAAGAGCACAAAGAACATTTGAGGATCGTGTTGAATACGATAAGGAAGCATCAACTGTATGCCAAATTCTCAAAATGTGAGTTTTGGCTGGACAGAGTACATTTCCTCGGACATGTTGTATCCCAGGAAGGTATTGCTGTAGATCCGACAAAGGTAGAGGTAATTAACCAGTGGCCTGCACCCAAGAGTGTGACTGAAATACGCAGTTTCTTGGGATTGGCTGGTTATTATCGACGATTTGTAGAGGGATTCGCGCGACTAGCTGCACCTCTTACTGCTCTTACACGCAAGGAAAGGAAGTACGAGTGGACTATGGAATGCGAAAGAAGCTTCCAGGAGTTAAAGAGGCGACTGACAAGCGCACCAATCCTTACGCTTCCCACTGAAGGGGAGAAGTTCGTGATCTACAGTGATGCATCAAAAATAGGATTGGGAGCAGTCCCGATGCAAGACGGCAAGGTGATTGCCTATGCTTCCCGTCAATTAAAGGATCATGCAAGGAATTACCCTACGCATGACCTTGAACTTGCTGCAGTAGTGTTCGCACTTAAAATTTGGCGACACTATCTCTATGGAGCTCAATGTCAGATTTTCACTGATCACCAAAACTTGAAGTATTTCTTCACACAAAAAGAGCTCAATATGCGGCAGAGATGATGGTTGGAACTAGTGAAGGATTATGATTCTGAAATCCTATACCACCCAGGAAAGGCCAACCGTGTAGCGGATGCTTTAAGTAGAAAGTCTACTATATCGCACCAGCTACCAATAAAAAGGCTTCCGAAGCCATTGCAGCAAGAGATTAATTCTTTGAACTTGGAGTTGATATCTGGAAGATTAGCTGCACTCCAAGTGGAATCATCGCTATTTGAGGATATAAAGGAAGCTCAGAGGCGAGATCCAGCAATGGCAAGTGCTCAAGAAGGAATTTCCAAGGATGGAATAATCATTTATCAAGGAAGGATAAATGTTCTAGCTGATGAGGAACTTAGAAGACGGATCATGTCAGAAGCCCATGAGACACCCTATTCGGTTCATCCCGGAGCTAGCAAGATGTATCAGGACTTGAAGTTACAGTTCTGGTGGAAAGGGATGAAGAATGATATAGCTAAATTCGTGAGCAGATGCATGACCTGTCAGAGAATCAAAGCGGAACATAAACATCTAGCAGGAAGATTGGAACCGCTGGAGATTCCTGAATGGAAATGGGAACACATTACGATGGATTTTGTAGTGGGACTCCCAAAAAACCCGAGAAGGTTATGATGCCATTTGGGTTATTGTGGATAGACTGACTAAGACGGCACGGTTTATAGCTGTCAAGATGACTTTTTCGCTGGAAAAGTTTGCTCAGCTGTACATAGCTCATGTCGTCAGATTACATGGAGTACCAAAATCCATTGTATCGGATCGAGATGCACGGTTCACTTCGAATTTCTGGAAGTGTGTGCAAGAGGCCATGGGTACTGAATTGAGACTCAGTACGGCTTTTTATCCGCAAACAGACGGTCAGTCAGAGCGGACAATTCAGACGTTAGAGGACATGCTTCGAGCTTGCGTTATGGATTTTGCGGGAAATTGGAACGAGAAGCTACCATTGATTGAATTCTCGTACAATAATAGTTACCAAGCTTTGATAGGCATGGCACCTTACGAGGCTTTATATGGACGGAAGTGCAGATCACCATTACATTGGTACGATTTGCGAGAAAAGCAGTTGCATAAGACGGACTTCATAAAAGAGACTTCCGATGCAGTTGCTAGAATTCAGCGTCAAATGAAAATTGCGCAAAGCCGACAAAAGAGTTATGCGGACAAGAGGCGGAGATCCTTGAAGTTTGACGAAGGAGACTTCGTGTTTCTCAAGGTATCGCCCATGAAGGGGATCATGCGGTTCGGTAAGAAGGGGAAACTTAGTCCAAGATATATTGGGCCCTATGAAATTATCGAACGCATTGGAAAGGTCGCTTACAGATTAGCGCTACCCCCAGAATTGTCGGCAGTGCACAATGTATTTCATGTGTCGATGCTGAGAAAATATATACCAGATCCGTCCCATGTTTTGAAGCATGAGCCCATTCAAATCCACGAGGATTTGACATATGAGGAACAACCTATTCGAGTACTAACTCGTGAAGAGAAAGTACTAAGGAATAAGAAAATCCCACTAGTGAAGATTTTGTGGAAAAATCACAACATTGAAGAAGCTACGTGGGAACGAGAAGACAAGATGAGGAGTTTATACCCCCATTTGTTCTAATTTTCGAGGACGAAAATTTTATAAGGAGGGGTGAATGTGACAACCGGGAAATTCAGGCAGTTCTCGGATGAAAAATGTACAATTGTATGTATATAACAATTTGTACTATTTAAAGAGTGAAATAAATGTATTTATATTGTTTAGAATATATGAAAATGTTCTAACAATACTGACGAGTAAGAATTCAGTGTTGGAAAAATTCACTGAGTTGAAACGGGTGAAACGGTGCCAAAATCAGCATTGAAAACCCTAACCAGAGCAATAAAAGACGGTAAACTTCCGGGATTGATTTTGATCAAACGGAAGCAAATTAAATTGATCCGACTGCACAGGAGACCTCAGGAACACGCCGGGACGATTTCAGGAATATTTCGACTCGAACCGGCATCGGTCAAAAAGTAGTCGAATTAATGTGAATAGTGAAAGTCAAAGTCAACTTTCACTTTTGTATTTATGACATCATTAATCCATTTAATAAATGGAAAGAATTATGGTGGTTGGTGGAATGAAAGGCCATGATTCATTTAGCTTTTGATCTAAAGGCCAAGATTTGGCCAAAAATTACCATTTTTAATTTTTTAAAAATGGGGAAAGAAATGGCATGGAAAGATGTCAAATTTTGATTGGTTTAGAGCCAAATTAATTAGCTTTCTTGCATGGTTAAGTCGGCAACTTTGTAACAAAAGGGCCGAAACATTTTTTCAAAGTAAAAACCAAAAGAAAAATTTCTAAGTCTTTCTTCCATGGTGTCTACGTGAGGGACCAAGGAGAACCAAGCAATATCTTCAAATTTCTTCACAAAAAAGAGTGGCAAAGTGTTTATTGAAGACAAAGGAAGCATTAGACCAAGGTAACTTCCCTTGCACTTGAAATTTTCATGGTTTTTTTCAATGAAATCCGTGGGTGAATAGTGATTGAAAGATGGAAAATTTTTGGTTGTTTTCCATTGAATTGATGTTGGGTTTTGTTAAGGATGTAATAAGGAAGAAAACCATGCAAATTGTGTAAAGAAAAACCAAATTTTGGTTGGTTTTTCAAAGGAAAATCCGTGGGTTACCTTAGGTAACCAATGAGAAAAGTGTGTGGTTAATTGGTTATATGCTTTCTAAGTTTAAATTTGTGAAGAATAAAGCTTGTATTTCATTATGAAAAGCTTGGAAAAAATTTCTTGTGTGAAATACATGATGTGGCCGTGGGTTGTTAATGGTTTGGAAGAAAATTTTCATGGTTTTATGTGGTAATTGGTTGATTGGAATTATGCATTTCAATATGCAAATGATGAATTTATAATGGAAAGAATGAAACTAAAATGTTGGCATGTGTTTCATTAAATGGCCGTGGGTTATAACCCTAGGAAATTTGGTTGAAAATGCCAAGAAAATGGGCTTGAAAATGTGTTAAAAACATGACATTGAATGGCCTAAAATATGGTGAAAGTTTGACAAAATTTGGTTCGGTTTGGTTGTGAAAGCCAAAACCAAATTAAGGGTAAAAATGTGAAAAAATTTTGTAATGGGGGTGATAATGTGAAATTTGAAATTTGTGGGCTTTTATGTAAAAGTTTGGAAAACTTTTACATAAAATAGGCTTGTGGTATAGTACGTGGCAGGTACATACGGTTCGAGGCGTACCTAACGTCGGAAGCCTTAAATTTACGCCGAAATGCTGCCGAAATTTCGAAAACGGCATTCGGGGTAAAATAGGAATTTAAAATAAAAGTTAGGGCCGGGACGGAAACCCGAGTCCCTAACGGAAAAGTGAATAAGGAAAATTTAAGGGGTGGGTCGTGAATAGTAACCCGTCCCCTTAAAAATGAAAAACGCGTGTGAGATTGAAAAACCGACCCCGAGGGGGGGCGTTTTTGGAAATGAAATAAAGGTCCGAGTCGGGAACGGAAAACCCGAGCCTCGGAGACCTAGGTCGGGAAAGTCTAGATGAACGTTTTAAATACTAGTGAAACGTCCATTTGAGGCTCCGAAACGATAGAAAATCGCTAAACCGACGTGAGGGTCGGAATAGTGCTTCCCGAGGGCCGGGAAAACAAAACGTGGAAATAAAATTGAAACGAACCCGGTAATGATTAGAAAAGAGTCAGAAAAGTTCCTGAGAGCCAAAAATGCAGTCTGGATCAATAAAATTCTGTCAGGGGCAAAACTGCAATTTTGCCAAAATATTGGGGCAAAATCGTAATTTTGCAAAAGTTTGGGGAAAATGGTGAAAATAATAAATAAAACCTAAAAAGTTATAAATATGTTTTATTTAAGCTTTTTAATGAAAAATAAAAGCTATAAATGGAAATGAAATTAACAGACATAGTTTTGTCTGTAGGATCCCAAAATCGGCCTACAAGGAAGGCGATTCAAGATCCAAGAGAGAGAAAGAGAACAGTCTGATAAGGTAAGTTCAGACATTTACCTGTCTGCAACATATATCAATATTGTGCTAACTTTAATGTACTAACTATAAGTTAGGTACATATGTGCTACGGGCACTATGATAGAATAGAGAGGGAGACGAAATGTGCTACGGGCACTATAAGAATGGGACACATGGTTAATTGTGCTTCGGGCACTAGAACGAGGTTAATAAAACTCACTCACCTAAAATTAAAATGTGAACCATTCCTAACCACGGGACAATGTGAAGTCACCGGGTTAGAAGTGTAAAAAGTCGGTAATGAAACCACTTTCTGGCGTACCAGCCTTCCGTACAGGAAGGTACTATTTTTGCCTTCGGGGCTATGAGGATAAGGCTGTGGAGGTCAGCACTGATGTACCGCTCCCAGTCAATGTACTATTTTGCCTTCGGGGCTATGAGATTAAGGCTGTGGAGGTCAGCACTAATGTACCGCTCCCAGTCATGCGCACTTAAATGGTACTGCCAACCGAGCTCAAAACCAGAACGTAAATAAAGATAATGACCTAAAACTGAAACTATGCCATAATTGAGCATAAGACAGTTTAGTGAGAGCACTAACATCGCGGTAGATGTACTAGTGTGAGACAGTGTTGTGGTCAAACTTACTATTCATGTATGAATAGTAGTCAATGGTACTATTCATGATGAATAGTACTATTCATAGAAATTTTATTTCTTGCATGTTTGAACTTACTGAGCCTGTAGCTCACCATTTTTGCTAATGTTGCAGGTAAGCGACCAGCTCAGTAGCTTATTTGACTGGATGCGGACGGGATGGCGCATGTCAAATGGGATAACTGGGCGAGGGATATGGTACTGCCAGAGTCTTGCCGCTGAGCGTTAAAGTGAAGGGAAAAAAAAAAGGGGGAAACAGTTCTTTTGTAATTATATATATATTTTACAAAAGTACTGTATTATTTATATTACTTTGTACTTATCAACAAAGTAAATAGTGGAAGAAGATTTCATATGATGTTTAAAGAAAAAAAAAATGTTCCCCAAAAACGACACGATTTTAAAAGAGAGTGAGATAAGCCGGCGACCCACGAGAGTACAATCTATCGCAGTTAGCGATAAGCTCAACTGTAATAGTATTGTATGATCTCTACGAGGGGCGGGCCGTCACAGCTCGGCCTCTGAAGGTTCCCCATCCTCAGAAAAAGGATGGCATAAATGCTCTGGAAATGCCAGAAATGTGTGGAAGCGCTTGGAGTTTGCACGAAAATGCTGCTGCATTGCCATATCTCTTTTCTGCTCATATGTCCAATAATCCTGTAGCATATGCATCGTTTCGTACTGAACAACTTCCATCTGGCTTACACGCTGCTCCAATCTCTGGAATCCTTCAGCAAAAGGAGCATAAGACGGAGTTTGCTGTGGGGCATTGGGGTCAGCAGGCTGCGGGGCAGTAGATGTTGTGGGCTGAGGTGCAATCGATGGCCCTGGCTGGGGTTCCTCCTGTATGAGTCTGGTGATAGTGCTTGTGGTGATTGGTGCAGAAGGTTGCTCAATGGGCTCTCCCTCTTCCATTACAACTCCCTGAGAGATGCATAGCTTTGTAATCAGTGAGGGAAACCATAAGCCCCCACTATTTCTACCAGCACAGACCCCAATTTGATGCTTTAGCAGCTTTCCAAGATTGAATGGGTGTTCCTCCACAATACAGTATAGCAAAATTGCTCTAATCTTGTGCACCATGTGATCATGAGTCGAGGGCATTAGCCGATTCTTTAAAAAGTGGAACCAAACTCGCGGCCCATTCTTGAGACATCACCTGGGAAATGTCAATGATTCACGACTTTTCTTCCAGGATGTGCCTTCTACACACAAAGACTAAAGAACTTCCTCCAGCTGTGCATCATCCAAACTGTCTGCAAAGTCTTGGAAGTCGTTCTCATTGTCATCTAGATTAAATAGACGGTTGATTGCAGCAGAAGAAATGCAAACTTGTTGCCCCAGAACATAGACAGAATCTGGTGTTTCCTCGTTATAATTAGCGTAGAACTCGCGGACTAACTGTATCTTTGCTGCAGGCTGATGTTGGCCGAATGTGACCCATTTATGTGCCTGTACCACGGTGTGGACAAAATCTGGGTACCCCAATGTTTTGCTGAGCTTGAATTGGAAGCCTTTCTCCATAAGAAGAACCCTGGTATTGAAACAGGAATAAAATCTGGTTCGTGCTCCAACAGAGGCGAATTTTTCTATTTCATTCGTCTCCTCCAACTCCTCTTCAGAATGAGCTTGTTGTTGCGTTAATGCTGGCTCCTCAGCCTCTATTATATTCTTGCCTTTCCTTCCTTTACTTTTAAAAGGCATGGTGAACAACCCAAAAATAAATCTTCTTGAATTTTTCCTTAAGCACACCGATTTCACCTTACTCTATCCTCGAAAAATTCCTCTGCTCAACCCAAAAATTACAGCCACGGCCTCTTATCCAACACTGAACTTAGGCCCCTTTTTTTTTTCTTTTTTTTTTTTTTATATATACTACACGCACACACCACCTACACCTCCACAAATCACCACAAGCACCACGCACTTCTATAAATCACAATGCACCACTTGAGACAAGAAAGAAGAGTGAGGGTGCTTACACTTTCAAGTTGCTCGGATTTCTTCGAAAGTTCCTCTTCGCGTCAGCTTTGTTGGAGAAAATGCCGCCAAAAACTTGTTGGGTTTGATGATGGAGAATGGAGAATACGAGAAAGACGAGAATGGAGGAGTTTGGGAGTGTGATTCTTGGAGAGAAAACCGGCGGTTTTGATGCATGAAGGGACGGCGAAATGGATGGAAAAGAGGCAGAAATGGAAAAAGAATTTGCTGAGGAATGGCGTGGCTTACTCGGCTTCGACGGCGAGGACGAAGAAGGGTGGAGATTTCGGCGGCGTTCGGCGTGGAGTGTAGTGGCGTTCGGCGTTTTGGTGGGGGCGTTTTGGTGGGGGCGGCAGCTAAGGAAATAAGATGGAGAAAAGAAAATAGTAAGGGGCCCTTATGTAGGGTTTTCGAGGGCCCTTTTTTTTTTTTTTAATATATATTTGTATATTATATATTATATATTATTTTATTATTTTATTATAATTATATATATTTTTATATATATTATTATTATATTTATTTATTTATTTATTTATATATATATGTATTTTTAATATATATATGTATTTTTAATATATATATGTGTATATATATATATTTTTTTTGGGCACCACAGCGCTCAGAGACAGCGCTTCGGCGCTGCAACCACGGATCTGGCACGTCTGAAGAGCTTTTATGGATTCCAGTTGTAGCAACTATGCTGCAGCATTTCTGTAGCATTTTTGTTTCAGCTTCCATCTGCTGCTTTAGAGGCCTTTACTTCCTTTTTCCTTGCAAACACATATCAGACAACCTCCATTAATTATTAAAAAGAAGTACTAACCTTAATCTCACTAAAGAAAAGCCACGAAAGAAAACAAAACAAATAAAGAGCACAATTAGGAACAATAAAATATTGGGTTGCCTCCCATAAGCGCTTGTTTTTAAAGTCGACAGCCCGACTACTTCCCTTGTTCTAATCTAGGTCTGTCAAGGATATTGCAGTCTTCTCCTTGTTGAAGGTGCCTCCCCAGTAATGCTTTAGCCTCTGACCATTCACTTTGAACTTTCTTCCTGATTCTTCCTCCATTAATTCCACAGCTCCATGAGGAAAAACCTCACAAATCTTAAATGGACCTGACCAACGTGACTTCAATTTCCCTGGAAAGAGTTTCAGCCTTGAGTTAAAAAGAAGCACTTGCTGTCCTGCTTGAAATTCCCTTGGAAGAATTTTTCTGTCATGCCATTTCTTAACTTTTTCTTTATACAGCTTGGCATTTTCATAAGCCATCATTCTAAATTCTTCCATCTCATTTAATTGCAGCATTCTCTTTTCACCAGCCGCATGGGCATCCAGATTTAACTTTGAAATTGCCCAGTATGCTTTATGCTCCATCTCAACTAGCAAGTGGCAAGCCTTTCCGAACACCAGCCGGTAGGGGGACGCTCCTAAAGGGGTTTTGTAAGCTGTTCTGTACGCCCACAAGGTGTCATCCAATCGTGCTGACCAAATCTTTCCTTGAGGGGTTGACCACTTTTTCCAGAATTCTTTTTATCTCCGTGTTGGAAACTTCAGCCTGGCCACTAGTCTGAGGATGATAGGCTGTGGCAACTTTGTGGTGTACTCCATACTTAGCTAGAAGACTTTCGAACTGCTTGCTACTAAAGTGCGTTCCTTCATCACTTATGATGGCCCTTGGTGTCCCAAAGCGTGTGAAAATATTCCTATGCAGAAACCTCACAACCACCTTGGAATCATTGGTAGGAGACGCTAATGCTTCCACCCATTTGCTCACATAATCCACTGCCACCAATATGTACTGATTGCTATAGGATGAAGGAAACGGCCCCATGAAATCTATTCCCCACACATCAAATATTTCAACTTCCAAGATAATGTTCAGGGGCATTTCATGCCTTTGAGAAATGTTTCCCACACGCTGGCACCGATCGCAAATCTTCGCAAACTTATGAGCATCCTTAAAAAGTGATGGCCAATAGAATCCGGATTGCAAAACTTTGGCTGCTGTTCTAAGCCCTCCATAGTGTCCCCCATAAGGAGAAGAATGGCAATGGTAAAGTATCCCAGCTATCTCTTCCTCAGGTATACACCTTCTTAAAATCTGATCTGCACACTGCTTGAACAAATACGGCTCATCCCAGTAATAGAATTTGGTATCATGAAGGAACTTCTTCCTTTGTTGGCTTGTCAGCTCTGGAGGGAGTAGATTACTAACCAAGTAGTTCACAATGTCAGCATACCAGGGTGCATTCAACTGTTTAATCACAAAAAGCTGTTCATCCGGGAAAGTATCCTTGATTGGCTCTTCATCTCTCTCTGACTTTCCACTCTCTAAACTTGACAAATGATCTGCCACCTGATTCTCAGTCCCTTTTTTATCTCTAATTTCCAGATCAAATTCTTGCAGCAATAGAACCCATCTAATCAATCTCGGTTTGGCATCCTTTTTGGCAATGAGATACTTTATAGCTGAGTGATCCGTATAGACCACTACTTTGGTGCCCACCAAATATGCCCGAAACTTGTCAAAGGCAAATACCACTGCCAAGAGTTCTTTTTCAGTGGTGGTGTAGTTGAGCTGAGCGTCAGTCAGAGTTTTGCTAGCATAATAAATGGAGTGGAACACTTTATCTTTTCTTTGTCCCAATACTGCTCCTATGGCATGGTCACTCGCATCACACATCAACTCAAATGACTGAGACCAATCAGGTGCCACAATGATAGGTGCTGACACAAGTTTTTTCTTCAGTTCTGTAAATGCATGTTGGCACTCCGCATCAAATCTGAAGGGCTTGTTCTGCTCAAGCAAGGAACACAGGGGTTTGGAGATTTTTGATAAATCCTTGATAAATCTTCTATAGAAACCCGCATGTCCCAAGAAACTTCTAATCCCTTTCACAGTTGTAGGCGGAGGCAACTTGTCAATAATATCTATCTTCGCTTTGTCTACTTCAATTCCTCTTCTTGAAACCTTGTGTCCTAACACAATACCCTCATTTACCATAAAATGGCATTTTTCCCAGTTCAGAACTAAACTGGTTTCTTCACATCACCTTAATACTTTCTCCAAATTCCCCAAGCAGCCATCAAAAGACTCTCCCAAAACTGAAAAGTCGTCCATGAAGACCTCTAAAAATTTTTCCACCATATCTGAGAAGATCGCCATCATACAGTGTTGAAACGTTGCTGGTGCATTACACAACCCAAATGGCATTCTTCTAAAGGCGAACGTACCATATGGGCAGGTAAAGGTAGTCTTTTCTTGATCTTCGGGTGCAATAGCTATTTGATTGTAGCCTGAATAGCCATCCAGGAAACAATAATATTCCTTCCCAGCTAGTCGATCCAACATCTGGTCAATGAATGGCAGTGGAAAATGATCCTTTCTGGTAGCCTTGTTCAGTCTTCGATAATCCATACAGACTCTCCATCCTGTGACTGTCCGGGTGGGAATCAACTCATTGTTGCTGTTAGCCACAACTGTTATTCCTCCTCTTTTTGGCACACATTGAACTGGACTAACCCATGAGCTGTCTGAGATGGGGTAAATGATACCTGCATCAAGCCACTTAATTACTTCTTTCTTCACCACTTCTTTCATAATAGGATTTAGTCTTCTCTGCTGCTCTACCGAATTGTTGTAGCATTCCTCCAGCAAAATTTTATGCATACATATTGAAGGACTGATTCCTTTGATATCTGCAATAGTCCAGCCTAAAGCTTTTTTGAACTTTCTCAGCACTGTGAGCAATTTCTGCTCCTGGTCTGTAGTTAGAGAGGCTGAAATAATTACTGGAAGTGTCTCTAATTCACCAAGATAAGCATACCTAAGGTGTGCGGGGAGAGGCTTCAATTCCAAAATCGGAGGCTCTTCAATAGCTGGCTTAAACTTTTTTGTCTCACCATTTGACAGTCCCAGCGGCTCAAAATTCCTCTCTTTACGTGAGCTTGTTAGCTGCGTTGCAACCCATGCGGCTTGAGCATCATCTTCATCAGTCACCATATCCACTTCTGTTTTCAAAGCGGGCTTAAAATGGTCTTCATGGCAGCTCTGTTCCACATTTTCTGACACTACGGAGTCAATAACATTTACCGATGAGCACTCCTCCATTTCTTCTGGAAACTTCATCGCCTTTAACACATTGAAAGTAACTTGCTCATCATTGACCCTCATTGTTAACTCACCTTTCTGTACATCGATGAGAGTTCTTCCCGTGGCTAGGAATGGTCTTCCTAGTATAATCGGTACTTCTCTGTCTGCTTCAAAGTCTAACACCATGAAATCCGCGGGAAAAATGAACTTGTCCACCTTCACAAGTACGTCTTCAATCTTTCCTTCTGGGTGAGCTATAGATCTGTCTGCAAGCTGTAGCGAGACTGTAGTAGGCCTAGCCTCCCCAATTCCAAGCTTCTTAAAGATAGACATTGGCATCAGATTAATACTTGCTCCCAAGTCACATAAAGCTTTGCCAAAGTACTGTTGACCTATTGAGCAAGGAATAGTAAAGCTTCCAGAATCTTTCAACTTAGGAGGAAGTTTGTTCTGCAAGATGGCACTACACTCCTCCGTCAAAGCCACAATCTCAAATTCTCCAAATCTACGCTTTTTCGTCACCAAATCCTTCATAAACTTTGCATAACTTGGCATCTGCTCCAAAGCTTCAACCAGTGGTATATTAATATGCAGCTGCTTCAGAACATCAAGAAATTTACGAAACTGACCATCCTTTTGCTGCTTCTGAAATCTTTGAGGAAATGGAGGGAGGGGTCTACTGTTACTGATTTTTGCCGTCTCAGTATGCTGCGGAAATGCTGCAGCATTCTGCAGTTCAGAATCTGGTTGTCGATTTTTCTGTTCTGCTTCGGGCTGAAGTTGATCCCCCTCTTCTTGGATTGAAGTGGGCTCCGTCTGCACAGCTTTGGGTTTTACTCCAGTTGGTTCTAGCTCTCTTCCATTTCTCAAGGTAATTGCCTTGCATTGTTCCTTTCCTTCACGCCTAGGATTCTCTGTATCGCTTGGCAATGCACCTTGGGGACGATTGTTTAAAGCGTTGGCCAACTGTCCTACTTGATTCTCCAGATTTCTCAATGAAGCTGCTTGATTTTGAATGATAGCATCATTTTTAGCCATGTATTCCTTCAGAAGATTTTCCAAAGAGCTTGATTGCTCCGCAGCTTGGCTTCTCTGTTGTTGATGAGGAAATCTTGGTGGGTGAGCAGGCCGGTAAAAAGCATTGACACCGCTGGAACTTGTGCCTTGATTGCTCCATGACAAGTTCGGATGCTCCATGACAAGTTCGGATGCTGCCTTCCACCGTGATTATAAGTGTTGGGGTTAGAGTTATTGCTCCTGTTGAAATTTCCCACATAATTAACAGAGGCTGGATTGGAAGGACAGTCATCATACAAATGTCCCTCTCCACAATATACGCATGAAACTCCTGGAGTTTGGACTGCCTTCGCACTTGCCTGCGTGTTCATTGTCTTAATCATGTTGGTTAGAGATGAAACTTGGGCCGAAAGTGCAGTGATAGGATCAACCTCCAATATTCCTGCAGGTCTCCTTGCGTTGAGTCTCTCAGTGGGCCACTGATAATTATTATTGGCTATTCTCTCTAAAATCTCATACGCTTCATTGTAGGATTTAGCCAAAAGAGCACCATTAGCAGAAGCATCTACTATGGTTCGAGTTTGTGCATTCAGCCCATTATAGAAAGTCTCTATTTGAATCCAATGAAGGATCCCATGGTGAGGACATTTCCTTAGCAACTCCTTAAACCTTTCCCAAGCTTCATGCAAAGATTCACCATCAGCTTGTTGAAATGACGTGATGTTGTTTCTGAGCTTAGCATTCTTGGCTCGTGGGAAGTATTTCATCAAAAACTTCTCTGCCAAATCATTCCAAGTAGCAACAGAGCCCGGTGCCAAAGAATTAAGCCAAGCTCTCGCTCTATCCCTCAGAGAATAGGGAAATAGCTTCAACCTTAACACATCTTCTGTCACCCCAGGAATCTTGAAAGAATCACTCACTTCCATGAAAAGCCTGAGATGCAAATGAGGATCTTCAGTTGCCATGCCGCTGAATTGGCCCACAGATTGCAACATCTGAAACATCACCGGTTTAAGTTCAAATTGAGTGGCTTCAATTTCTGGCTTGACAATCCCTGGGTTGAGCCCTTGCAGAATGGGCACAGCATACTCCCGAATTGCCCTGTTTCTGTCATCCATCACAGCTTGTTGTTGAAGAAGGTCGTGACCATAAACAGGCTGTCCATTATTGGCTGCTGCTTCCTCTGCCATAACTTCAACAGCTGCTAGTCCTTGTTGTTCCCTTCTCCTAGCTCGAAATGTCCTTTCAATTTCAGGATCCAAAGGCAACAACTCACGGGCCTGAGGATTGTTCATACAGAAGACCAAATATCCTGCCAAAAACCACAACTCAAAAGAATAAAAAGAAATGAAACGAAATACTTCTACAAAAATTTTTAAAATATTAGTTCCCCGGCAACGGCGCCAAAAACTTGTTGGTTGATAAATCTGCAAGTGCACAGATCGTTCAAGTAATACAGTGTACTAGAGTACGGATATCGTTCCCACGAGGACTATATCATAAAAATATGATGTAGAAGCTGTTTAATTTAATTTAAATGAATTGAAATCAAAGGGGTTTGACAAGATTGCTATTAAAAATGGATTGTAAAATTACTGAAAAATAAAAAGTGCATTTAACGAAGAAATAAGGTAGTGATCAGAATTAAGAAAAACAATGGAACAGAGATTTTTGTTGTAAAACAATAATGTGGATAAGCTAGGTTTACTAATTTCCCCAGGATGCAAATCTGTTAATAAAATGCTACCGAAATGCTACAGTAATCGACATCGCCTGTCAACCAAGAACACGTGAGAGCAAGGATTTTTCCAAATCTCTTTGCAGAACGATCCTTCTAACTTACTTCAGCATATTCCTATGTGATATCAGCTAAAAGGATGCAAACAGAAGCTTAAATTCTTTTGGGTTGTACATGATGAATAATATATTCCTATACCATCCATAGATCTACAAATTCCTTCAAGACCATACATGCATCATTCATGAGATCCAATTTAAATTAACCTTTCCAGAATTAATCTAAATCTGATATTCTATAAATTGATGGCCAGTCAAGAATAGAAATAGGCGTTAACACACATGAATGAACAAGAAACAATTGATTTCCATAACAATTTCGGTAACTAGCAACAGTTTACATCCATGGTTCCATTAGCAAACCCAGCTAAAGAAAATTAGTTCATACTGTAATTAACAAGATCCATTATCCACAAATAAAACATGTTTAAATCAGCTCAATACTAAAAAGAAGGGTAAGCAACAGATGGAGAGAAGAAAGGCCTGCTAAAGCTTGATTCCTCTTCTTCAACGTCCTTCCTCCTTCTTCTCTGGTACTTCCTTCTTTTTCTCTCCTGCTGGTCCTCTCTGCTTTTTGCTTTTCTTGTGTATTTTTCGTCTCTGATGGATGGATTTCTGATGGAAGATGATGTTTGCAGAAGGTGCTATTCTCCCCCTTTTGTACTCAGTGGCGTCCTTTTTCTAAATGGAGAAGACATTTGCTAGGGCAACAATCTTGCTGACTTGTCCAGCTTTGGGAGCTCCCGAGTGGTCCAAAATGACAGCTGCACAAAGCCCATGTGATATTTTGTCTTTTTCTCCAGGTTGTGTACTGACGTTACTTTAAATTTTCCAACTCAGCTCCGTTCACGAATGCTGCAGCATTCTTATCTCATTTTCATCCTCTGTAAAACTGACTGAAAACACAACCAAGCAAAACACCATCTTTTTGCACAGTTTTGAGTCAAAATTCCTTTACTTTATCGAATAAGGCACAGAGACATTTTTGACTGAGGCACATGCACAAATTAAAAGATGAAAGACAAAAACACCACATAAAACAATAAAACCTCTTGGACAAGCCTATTTTTAAACGAGAAAATCAATGAATAACTCTAATTTCTTAGAGTTATCAGGCTTCAACCAACTAGCATTCTCTACTATTCTCCAATTCCCGAATGGCTGAGTGTGTGGGCACTCTAAACCTCGATCGGTATGCTACCACTGCAAGTCTTCTTCCAACCACCCAGATCTCTAAAGAACTTATTGTCACGGTGGGCTGTGCAACAATAAGCCTGCTCACCTGAGAGTCTGTGGTCTGAGAGAACTGGAGTGGCAGGACCTCTATTTATAGACCTGCATGAGGTGATTCTCTAAATTCGAATTAGATTAGGAGAAGATATTCTCCCTTATCCACAAGCACAAAATCTGAATTTTCCAAGGGAAAATCCCAACAATAAAATTTTTCGACCACTTTAGGATAAATCCAATTCAAATCTAAACAAGATTTTAACTAGAATTTTATCTCCCTTTTTCAACCAAAAAATCTGAAAATTATAAGGAGAAAATCTCCACAAAAATTCGGCCACTTTTGGATAAGGGAGAATCAAAATTCCACTAGGATTTTCAAGCTTGAATCTTATCTCATCCTTATCCAAAATAACTGAAATCTCCTAGGAGATTCACTCCAAAATTTCGGCCACTTTCTAGGAGGAGAGAATCCAAATTCAGCTGGGATTGAAACTTGAATTTTTCCTTGAACCTTATCCACAAAAAATCTGAAAATCATAGAGGATAATCCTCAAAATTTTCGTCGAACTTTAGTTAAGATTTGGATTCAAAATTCAAGTAGGATTCTAACAAGATTATCCTCTCCATATCCAACTCAAATTTGAATTTCATTTCTTGTGGATTTTTAACCACAAATTCGAATCCCACTTGGACTGTGATTCAAAATTTGAAATTTGAATTTAAAATTTGAATTTGAAATTCAAATTTCAAATTTCAAATTTCAAATTTCAAATTTCAAATTTCAAATTTCAAATTTAAATTTCAAATTCAAATTTTAAATTCAAATTTCAAATTCAAATTTCAAATTCAAATTTCAAATTTCAAATTTCAAAAATTCAAATTTCAAATTTCAAAATTCAAATTTCAAAATCCACAAAACAATTGTGTTTCAAATTCTTGTTCTCATGGATAATTTTCTACAACTCCAATCCAATCTCAAATAAAATCATGGCACCTTTATTTGGAGTTCGAATAATTATGTACTCTATTATCCAAAACAAAATCTGAATCCAACTGGAGAGAATCTTTGTTACCATCCTAATCCTATGTTATCACCATCCATGCATAATAAACTAGCCAATAGCATACACAAATCAATTTGCCAAACGTTAAGGAATTATGTGGAGCTAGTAGAGGGACCAATTGGACATATATAATCAGGCTCCCGCAAATCCATATGATCATCATTCTTTACCGAATAACTCAATTATATGATCACTAATATCAGAGTCACACTACTATAAACCTAAAACTGAACTCCCAATTATATACCATATTACATAAGCCTATGACAAGCTATCGTCCAATGACCTTGTCGTGTATGCAGAACCCTCATATGATATCCATGAGCCTTTGGCCAAATTCCGTTTAATCCTACTGATCAGGCTATCTTAAAGTTCCATTATACTACCAAATAAAGAAAATGATTATTCACTGTATGTGAATAAGAAGTCATCCGCCCAGCAGATGACCCAAGGCCTTGTCCATTTTCACATTCAGTATAATGCCTTTAAGAGGATAACTCCTCATTAGAGCTATGATTCCGATATCTATAAACGAACCCTTCATCGTATACAAGTCATGCACCCAACGAACCGGTCTATAAGCTTACTACCTCTGAGACGCTTTAGCCATTGGAACATCAAAGTACACAATCATATACATGAAGCTGTCCATCTACTCAGGATTAAGGTTACTGCACAATGAACGTCAAAAGCAGATCGATCCACTCAAAGCGGACTTCGTAGATCAATCACACTTTAGTCCCGATCTAATATGTTACCACCAAGCAACATATCTATGTCTCTACTTAGGAGTCCAGCTCCAGATAGTCAAGACAAACCGTCCCCTCTAAGGCTTTAGACAGCATAATAGTCTTAACATGAGTTAGATGGTCGGTCTAATCCCATAGACTACAGACCATAGTTTAGACCTCTTACTTTAGAACATTGTCTTCTTGCATACAAAAGTCCATTACATGCAACGTTCTAACAGTTTTAACACAAGCAGTCAGGGAGCCATATTTGCTTACATTTACTTTAACATGTAAATAAAATGAGAACAGATAGCAATGTAATAAATAACCTCTATATATAATTTTATTATCCAGTTCTAAATAAATACATTAAAATGTCTCTAATGCTTAGGGCATTTTCTAACATGTAATGCCTATGGGCCCGCTCGATCACTATTTACTATTCATTTCCTGCACCGTGATTATGTTTTACACTGTACCGACATTACGTGTGCGTAATACAACTTTTTGCACGCAATGTTCGACATAGGCTATCCTAACTAATTTGGGCATGCTGAATCCATTTTTAATAGTTTTACGCCCATCCAGGGTCATCCAGATCAGTTTTCGAAATCTGTGTGATTTCCCCCCATAAATCACCTTTTGTGCTAAACCGACCAGTTTCGGCATTCTGAAACTAAGTATATCAGTTTCGGGCTAAGAATAGGTCATCTTGACTCCTTTCCCGATACTGCGCTTCTCTCAGACAAAACCTCGTATTTCATGCCTAATTGACCCGATTGGGGTTGCTGACTATAAATAAACCAGTTTCATGTCAAGAAAATTGTCACCTCGACTTATTTCTTCGGTACGGTATATTTATCAAGCAATTCACTATTGCGCTCAAACGACTAGCCTAAGCGTATGGATGACTAGTTCATCTGTTCTATGTCAAGAAATGACCGTCTGAGCCGTATTCTGGATACAATGTGTCTCACGCATATTGTCACGTATATCGAGGTAGACTGTTTGTACTTGTCGGTAGCCCCGTTCATTGCACGAATAATAATTAAATGATCCTATACTCGTTTAATGCATTCAATTGGCAATTTACACTATATTATAAATAAAATTACGTATTACACAGTAATTAGGTTTACACGTATAAGGTGGTCATCACATTGCCAACCCCTAGGGATGGCGACCTGTATGAGCGATTCAGGTGCATGAAGGCGCCAGAGTTTGAAGGGACCACCAATCCTATAGAAGTTGATGATTGACTAACAGACATCACAATGATCTTGGATTTTACGAGATTAGCTGATAAGGAAAAGGTGATATGTGCATCTTTTGCCCTACACCAGGGGGCATGACAATGGTGTAAGACAGTCACAATCAGGAAGGATGTCAGTATGATGAGCTGGCTAGAATTTATAGAAGAGTTCAATGAAATGCATTTCAATGAAGAGGCCCTAGCAACCCAACAAATGAGTTCAATAACCTACGGCAAGGTAACATGACCGTGATGGAGGTAGTAAGGAAGTTCGAGCAGCTGGCTTGACTCTGTCCAGATCTGGTGTCGACAGAGAAGGAAAGGGTTAGGAGAATGTTAAAGATGTTTCAGACAAACATCACCGTCTAAGTCTGCAACAGTAGCCATGGGCCCGTAACAGTGGCAGAATGCGTTAGTAGAGCCATCCGAGCTAAATGCTAGTTGGCTTAGGACAAGGAACAAAAGGCTCAGATCTTCAAGGCTAGAAGAGAGGAGAAGACACAGGCTAAGCAGTTTAAGGGGGAATAGAACCCCGTATCATAGCACAAAGGGCAAAATGTGGGAACCAGCCAGAACAACAAGCAGTCTAACAACAACAATAACAAATAGAAAGGGAACCCAGGCAACCAAGGTTCACAAAGGAATTTCCCCCAGAAGAAGAACAATAAGGGAGGTAATGGCAGCCAATACCCATCATGCCTAAAGTGTAGGAGAAACCACCCAGGAGAATGCCGCCAAGGAATAAGTGGTTGCTTTATCTGTGGCAAGGAAGGCCACTTGCCAAGAACTGCTACTCCAACTTGCAGAGTCAACAGGGCCAAGTCCATACCACCAGTGGTCAACTGCACATCACCCAGACCAAGATTGAGGGTCCTTCGATCGCTCAGGGTAGATTGGAGGCACTAGATGCTCAGGGAAGAATCTATGCCTTCACTAGAGATGATGCGAAAGCTAGAATTTCGATCGTGATGACAGGTCAGCTTTCTGTCACCAACTCAGCTACTTTGGTTTTGTTTGATTCTGGAGCCACGCATTCATTTACATCCTCAAAGTTTGCTAGGAAGATAAACAAGAACCTAGATAGAATGGAACAAACTTTTCGAACTGCCCTTCCCTCGGGGGAAGTTTTGTTGTCTAATTACTGGTTACGTCACATGCTAGTAGTTATCTATGGGCAAGAGTTAAGTATTAACCTGATCATCCGCGACATGTATGACTATGACGTAATTGTGGGGATGGACTTCCTCACAAAGTACAATGCCATCATTGACTGTCGAAGACGGGAGGTTACCTTCGAACCGATTGAATGCTAGAAGTTTATCTATAAGGGTTTGTCATTGAAGCAGCGAAAGAGGACAATCTCAGTGATGAAGGCCCACAAGCTGCTAACCAGTGGATGCACCGGCTTCCTAGCGCACGTAGTGGACAAAACTCAAGAAGCAGAGATACGACCAGATAGCATATCAGTGATTAGAGAGTTCGTGGAGGTATTTCTAAAAGATCATCCAGAACTTCAACTAGAGCACGAAATAGCATTCGAGATCGATCTTTTACCAGGATCAGCCCCCATCTCTAAGGCCTCATATTGAATGGCCCCTACAGAACTAAAGGAACTCCAAACCCAGCTAAAGGAATTGATGGATAAGGGTTTAATCCGACAGAGCTGTTCACCTGGGGAGCACCTATTCTATTCATGAAGAAGAAGGACGGAACGCTAAGGATGTGCATAGACTACAAGGAGCTGAATAAGATCATGATAAAGAACAAGTATCCGTTACCATGGATCGACAATCTATTCGATCAGCTCCGAGGTATTGTAGTATTCTTGAAAATAAAGCTACATTCTGGATATCATCAGTTACGAATCAAGAATAAGGATGTACCCAAGCCAGCTTTTCGAACGTGGTATGGACACAACGAGTTCCTCGTTATGTCATTCAGACTAACAAACACCCCCCCAGTTTTAATGGACCTGATGAACCACGTGTTCAAAGACTTTTTAGACAACTTTTTCATTGTATTCATCGATGACATACTTGTATACTCTAAGATGAAGGAAGAGCACGAGGAGCATTTGAGGGCCGTCTTACAGAAGCTAAAGGACCATCAGCTATATACCAAGTTCTCTAAGTGCGAATTTGGCTGGAGAAGGTTCAATTTCTTGGGCACGTAGTCTCAAAGGAAGGAGTATTTATGGACCCATCAAAGGTTGAGGCCGTTAGCATATGGCCAACTTTGAGAAACGTGATGAAAATCTGTAATTTCTTAGGTCTAGTAGGGTATTATCAGTGCTTTGTTGAGGGCTTTTTGAAGCTAACGGCTCTACTTACAGCACTCACCAAGAAAGATAAGAAGTATGATTGGACGAATAAGTGCGAAAAGAGCTTCTAGGAATTAAAACGCAGACTCACAAGTGCTCCAATATTGACCATTCTGGACGTTGGTCAGGGAAATTTTGTGATTTATAGTGACGCATCCAAGACCGAACTAGGGGCCGTATTAATGCAAAGTGGTACAGTGGTTGTGTATGCCTTGCGATAACTTAAAGACCATGAAAATAACTACCCAATACATGACCTGGAGCTAGCAACGGTCGTTATTGTGCTTAAGATTTGGAGGCACTATCTATATGGTGTCAAGTGCGAAATTTACACAAACCACCAGAGTCTCAAGTACATCTTCACGCAGAAGGAGCTTAATATGAGGCAACGAAGATGGCTAGAACTAGTAAAGGATTACGACTGTGAGATCCTATACCATCCAGGAAAAGCCAATAAGGTGGCTGATGCATTAAGTCAAAAGCACTCTTCATCACTTATGGCTATCAGTACCCTGTCAATAGCATTACAAAAAGAGTTATGTAGCAGCAAAATCGAGATTTTGACAGGGAGGTTATCTAAAATGACCCTCTAATTGACGCTCCTAGAGGAAATCAAGAACAGTCAGGACCTCAATTCGTCCCTGAATAATCTTTAAAAGGATGTTACGAAGGACCAAAATTCAAAATTTTGAGTCTCTAAGAATAGCATACTCTATTACAGAGATAGAGTGTGTGTTCTGAAGGATGAAGAACTCAAAAAATAGATCCTTTCGAAAGCCCACGAAATGCCATACTTTATATATCCAAGGGCGAACAAGATGTATAAGGATATAAAGGAGAGTTTTTGGTGGCCTAAAATAAATAACGATGTCACCGAGTTCGTTGCAAGATGCCTTATGCGTCAAAGGATTAAGGTTGAACATCAACGGCCGGCAGGAGAACTACAAAAAATTGAGCTGTCTGAGTGGAAATGGGACCAAATTACAATGGATTTCGTAGTCAGATTGCCAAGACCGTCAAGCGACAACAACACAATCTGGGTAATTGTAGACAGATTGATGAAATCGACTCGATTTCTAGCTATGAAGCTGAGCTACTCGGCGGAAAGACTAGCAGAAATGTATATAGCTAAGATAGTAAGACTACACAGAGTGCCAAAATCTATCATCTCAGATTGAGAAGGACGCTTCACCTCCAGGTTTTGGCAGTGCGTCTAAGCCTTATTGGGAACCAAATTGAAGTTTAGCACAACTTTTCATCCTTAGATTGATGGTCAGTCCAAAAGGACCATACAAACATTGGAAGATATGTTGAGAGCTTATGTCCTATACTTCAAAGGAAACTGGGACTAGAAGCTACCTTTGATTGAGTTCTCATAAATAATAGCTACCATTCCTCGACTGGGATGGCACTGTATGAGGCACTCTATGGAAGAAAATGCCATCCCCGGTTCACTAGTATGAGACTGGAAAGAAACAGCTTACCAGCATGGACTTCATTAAGGATACAACAATAGGCGTGAAGCTTATACAAGAGAGGGTGGATACGACGCACAGCCGCTAGAAGAGCTACGTAGACAAATGCCGTAGACCCCTCGAGTTTCAAGAAGGAGACTCAGTTTTTCTCAAGGTGGCACCATGAAAGTGGTGATGTGTTTTGGGAAGAGAGGGAAACTCAGTCCTCGGTATATAGGACCCTTCGAGATTATCGAAAGAGTCGGGAAGGTAGCTTACAGATTAGCGCTCCCTCCCGAATTAACTTCAGTACATAATGTTTTCCACATCTAAATGCTGAAGAAGTATGTGCCAGATAGCTCCCACGTTCTGAGCCAAGAACCCGTTGAAGTCCACACCGATCTGACGTAGAGGAGAAACCCATGCGGATCTTAGCTAAAGAAGATAAAGTACTTAGGAATAAAGTTATACTGCTTGTAAAAGTGTTGTGGCGGAACCATAGTATAGAGGAAGCCACATGGGAATGAAAAGAAGATATGAAAAGAGACTTCCCGGAATTATTCTAATTTTCTAGGACGAAAATTTTGTAAGGGGGGTAGGTTGTAATGACCGCCATATTCATGAAACCTAATTATCATGTAATAAGACATTAAGGAATGGAATTGGGATAATTTGATACCTTGTAGTTCAAATTTGAGTAACACGGTCAGGTACACGGCCGTGTATCGCTCGGACTGTGTATCTGTAAGAGGCCGTGTGAGTGAACCTAGCCATGTAATATAGCACGATCAGGTACATGACTGTGTAAGTAGCTGTGTACCACTCGGGTAGATGAACGTGTTTCCAAAACATGGCCATGTGGAACAGTCTCAACTAGTACACGCCCATGTCCGGAATGTATACGCCCATGTTGCCTTATATACGCCCATGTAAGAGCCCGTGTAGAAGGCCGTGTATTGAGCAGAGAGCTGCTGTAAAGACTCTCATGATTCATGAAACCTAATTACTATGTAATGAGTAATTAAGTTGAAAAATACAGTATATTTTCCAATTGAATTGATTAAATAGGTACAATAATTTTTGATTACTATTTATAAATGAAAAGGGCAACTGACAGTGAAATTAGTCCACCCTATTATGTGTATGAGTCTATAAGATGCGCAGTATCAGGAAAATGGTCCAGACGACCATTTCTTGACATAGAACTGGTAAGTTATGTTAGGAAATGGCCTAAGCATTAGAGACATTTAATGTATTTATTTTGAACTGGATAATAAAATTATATATAGAGGTTATTTATTATATTGCTATTTGTCCTTATTCTATTTACATGTTAAAGTAAATGTAAGCAAATATGGCTAACTGAATATTTGTGTTAAAACTGTTAGAACATTGCATGCAATGGACTTTTGTATGTGAGAGGAAAATGTTCTAAAGTAAACGGTCTAAACTAAGGTCTGTAGTCTATGGGGTTAGATCGAGCATCTAACTCATGTTAAGACTATTATGTTGTCTAAAGCCATAGTGGGGACAGTTTGTCTTGATTGTTCGGAGCATAGACTCCTAAGTAGAGACATAGATATGTTACTTGGTGGTGACATATTAGATCAGGACTAAAGCGTGATTGATCTACGTAGTCTGCTATGAGTGGATCAATCTGCTTTTGACGTTCATTACGCAATAACCTTAATTCTGAGTAAATGAACTACTTCATGTATATGACTTGTGTACTTTGATGTTCCAATGGCTAAAGCATCTCAGAGATAGTAAGCTTATAGACCGATTTATTAGGTGCATGACTTGTATATGATGAAGGGTTTGTTTACAGATATCGGAATCATAACTCTAAGGAGCTAAAGGTATCCTCGTAAAGGCATTATACTGGATATGAAAATGGACAAGGCCTTAGGTCATCTGCTAGGCAGATGACTTCTTATTCACATATGGTGAATAATCATTTTCTTATTCAGTAGTATAATGGAACTTTAAGATAGCCTGAATAGTAGGATTAAACGGACTTTGACCTAAGGCTGATCATGGATATCATATGAGGATTTTACATATATGACAAGGTCATTGGACAGTAGCTCGTCATAGGCTTTCATAATACAGTATATAATTGGAAGTTTAGTTTTAGTTTTATAGTGGTGTGACTCTGAAATTAGTGATCATATGATTGAGTTGTTCGGTATAGAATGATGATCATATGGATTCATGGGAGCCTGATTATATATGTCTAATTGGTCCCTCTACTAGCTCCACATAATTCCTTAATGGTTGGCAAATTGATTTGTGTATGCTTATTGGCTTGTTGATTATGCATGGATGGTGTTGACATAGGATTAGGATGGTGAACAAGATTCTCTCCGGTTGAATTCCGATTTTGTTTTTTATAATAGAGTACACAATTATTCGAACTCCAAATAAAGTTGCCATGATTTTATTTGAGATTGGATTGGAGTTGTAGAAAATTATCCATGAGAACAAAATTTGAAATACAACTTTTTGTGGATTTTGAAATTTGAAATTTAAATTTTGAATTTGAAATTTGAATTAGAAATTTAAAATTTGAATTTGAAATTTGTATTTTGAATTTTGAAATTCAAATTTTGAATCACAATCCAAGTGGAATTCGAATTCTTTGTGGATAATTCCACAGGGTTAGAATTCGAATTTGAGTTCGATTATGGTAAGGAAAATCTTGTTTGAATCCTACTTGAATTTTGAATCCTAATTCTAACAAACTTGGTCAGAAATTGTTGAGGAAAATCCTCCTAGATATTTTCATTTTTGTGGATAAAGATGCAGGGAAAAATTCAAGTTTCAATCCCAGTTGAATTTGGATTCTCTCTCCCCTAGATTGGCCGAAATTTTAAGAAAAATCTCAAGGGGATTTTCGGTTTTTTAATTGGATAAGGATGAGATAAAATTCAAGCTAGAAAATCCTATTTGGATTTCGATTCTCCTCACACTTTAATGGATGAATCTGGACAGGCTTATGTCCTTAGGAAATTCAGTTTTTGTTAATGAGTGAGGAGATAAAATTCAAGTAAAAATCCCGTTTAAATTTGGAAAGCAAAGATCCTAAAGGTGGCCGAATTCTTTTAGTGGATGATGCCTTGAAAATTTCAGTTTTTGTGAGTGGATAAGGGAGAAAATCTTCCCCTAATCCAATTTGAATTCAGAGGATCACCTCATGTAAGTCTATAAATAGAGGTCCTGCCACTCCAGTTCTCTCAAACCACAGACTCTCAAGTGAGCAGGCTTATTGTTGCACAACTCACCGTGACAATAAGTTCTTTAGAGATCTGGGTGGTCGGAAGAAGACTAGCAGTGCTGGCATACCGGTCGAGGAACCGAGTGCCCACACACTCTGCCATCCAGGAATTGGAGAATAGTAGAAAAGGCTAATTGGTTGAAGCCCTCCAGTCATTCTACTCCTACAGTTGTCGTCCTCTTGTGTGATAACCGGGAATTTTAGATTCTCGAAGAAAGAAAAAAATTTGATTTTGGCCCCAAAATTATTGCACTTTAGTCCTTGAACAATTAGCAAATTGTTGGGAAAATTTTGTTAAATGGTCCTTGGTTTTTGCCTATAAATAGGCATCAAAATTCATTAGAAAAAAATAAAAAAGTTGGCCAAACTCTTGCCCTTTTCTTGCAGCCAAAAACGGTGACCTTTCTCCCCTTTTTAAGCCAAATTTTGTTCAAAATTTCACACCAAAATTAGCCTCCATTGCATTTCTAGCATCAAGCAATCAACTAGATAAGGTAAGCTTCCAAATTGAAGCAATTTTCTTTGATTTCCTTAGTGAAAATCTGTGGTTCTTTGGTGTAGAAAAACATTAAAAAATTTGATGTTTTGTTGATGCTATGATTAGTTTGGTGTTTTAGAATTTGAAGCATGATTTAGGGTTGAGAAACAAGCAAAAATTTTACATGTTTCCATGAAAAAATCTGTGGCTTATTGGTGTGAAAAATGATTTGGAAATTGGTGTTTTGGTTTAGTGTTTAGGTCCATTTAATTACATGTTAAATCAAGCATGAATTGGAATCAAGAAACAAGAAAAATTTGATGTAGTTTTCATGCTAATACCGTGGGTGATGAACACTAGCAAATGGAAATTTTTAGTGTTGAATAATGTTGATAAAACCCTAGGAAAGAAAACAAGATTTTCTATGTGATTTTGCATGAAAAATCCATGGATAATGCTAGGGTTGAAATGAGAATTTTGTTAGGTTTTGATATTGTTTTACATATTAGAAAACCTAAGAGTGATATGTGATATTTGAAATGTTGTGATGAAAAACATTGGTGATAATTAACACGGTAAACCAAGGCTAGGTTGGAAAAGAATTTGTTGTTGTGTATTGATTTTTGACTATTGATTAATATGGAAAATTTTTATACAAAATTTGAAAACTTTGTATAAAATAGGCCTTTGGTATAGTATGTAGCAGGTACAAAGGTTTTAAGGCATACCTAACGCTTGGAAACCAAAAAATACAAGCGGAAATGCTGTCGAAAATTTTAAAATGGCATAAGGGCATTTCGGGAAACGAGGGATAAAAATATTGGACTCGGGAAGGAAACCGGGACCCCTCAGTGGATTAAGATTGAAAATGGAAAACCAACCTAAATGGAATAGTAAACCGACCCTTAATGTCTAAAATGCCTAAAACAGGAAAAAATTTCATGTTAAGGGTATTTTGGGAAACGAGGAAAAAATATTTGGTCAGGATAGGAAACCCGAGCCTCTCGAGAACTGAGGGTCGGGGATGGGATAAAAAGCGTTTTAAGAATAGTGAAATGGCCATTTGAGGCTTCGAAACACTCAAAAAACAAGAAACAACCCTAGGTGACGGATGAATAGTAATCGAGGGTCGGAAAGTGAACAATTAGGGTTTTATAGCACCAAAAAGCTGTAAAATGATACAGAAGCCTAAGGAATATTATTTTAAGATAATTACACTTAGAAAATTCAGGAAAAATGATAAAACGGAATAGTTACGGACTCGAGACCCGTCAGGGGCAAAATGGTTATTTTGACCAAAAGTTTCCAAAAGGCTCGGAAAGGACCTTAAAGGATCTAGAATACCTTAAATAAAATTGTCGGACCCAAAATAGAGTTTTTAAAGATTAAAATCTAGAATTCAATTAGTACACGGGCGTGTACAATAAAACATGGTCGTGTAAAATAAAGCCGAGAGGTACACGGTCAGGGACACAGGTGTGTTGCAGATAGGGTAACACATAAAGAATTAAAATGTTTTGTAAAATCTATCACAAAATAAATTTATAAAGTGATAATTAAGGAAGGATATTAACAGACAATATTATGTTTGTAGGAACCCAAATTAGAGATAGAACTACGGAGGAGTTCCGGAAGTGGACATTATCACAGTATTGGTAAGTTCAAGCATTTTCATGTCTGCAACATGAAATACTATATTACTTTGTTATGTACTAGTTGTACATTAGGTACCAAGTCCTATTGACATTTGGGGATTAGTTAGTATAACATGTTCCACATTTTAAAGATAAGAATGTCTAAGGCCTACGGGTGATAGAGGTTAGTGATCTTGAGGTGACAATTAATGTCACTTGGTCAAAACTATAATTGAAAGATGATAATAAAACCATTTAAGGTATACCGCCCCTCCAACATTGTGATGGAGGTTTTTCAGGTCCTACAGGGATATACAAGGGTTGTGGAGGCCAAAGCTCTAGGGTCGCTCCCTAGGCTCTCCCAGTTAGCGCGCAAGATAAATATCGGTACTGCCGAGCTAAATACCAGAATATAAATAGAGAAAGAATAATCAATAATATGATGAAAACCATAATTGAGCATAACCGAAGCTTACACTAAGTGTAGTAAACTCAGTTAGAGTAATGTGAATAGTACCTCGTTAAGGTAATGTGAACAGTACCTTGTTAGGGTAATGTGAATAGTAATCAGTTAGGGTAACAGTTACTATTCATTGATCAAAGGTTAAAGTCAATATTTATGATGAATACTACTATTCATGATGAATAGTATTATTCATAGGAGATTGAGTTTTTAATGTTTTTGAATCCATATGATTCTTACTAAGTATGTTTGAACTTACTGAGCCTGTTAGCTCATCAGTTTGTTCATGTTGCAGGTAAGAAACCTGTCTAGTAGACTTTATGGATGGCGACAGGATGTGTGCGTGCGTTGATGGGATAGGGATTTCACCGTGGATCTGGTCCTGCCATAAGTCTTCCGCTGAGCTTTGAAAGTTAGTGAATTGAAGAGATTGAAAAAAAATGCAATATAAATGTTTTGTATATTATACATTATGTTGTACTTAAAAAGACATCTAAAAGTTAGTATTGTCTTTTACAAGACTTTTATACTTAGCTTTCCTTTCGAGAAAGAGTGTATAAAAAGAAAAAAAAATTTGGGTGACATTTTAGGCCCTGAAAATAAGAGTGGAGAGAAAAAGAGTTTTAAATGGCACTCTGGATTTGACACAAGGCTGTCCTGATTCGCAACAGAGTCAGTTCATGATAGTTTCGCGTGGTTGGATTCAGGGGTGTCACATCTTGAGGTATGAGTTTTGTTGTTGTTTAGTTATTGTATATGGCATCACGAGATATTTAACGTTCTTGAAAAATTTTTGTTGTTCCGCTATGCCGCTCTGATGGGGGCTGGGGGCTGCCCACGGCGGCTGTCGGCCTCCAGGAGCCTTGGGGTTGATTGATCGAAAATCGAAAAATTTTGATTTTTAAATTTGAGATTTAATTTTAAAATCATGTTTAAAGATATGTAATTGAAAATTTAAAGTTTTTTGAAAATACATATTATTACACATGATATTCAAATTGTTTAAAATTTGAATTTGAAATTTAAATTTAAAATTAGAATTTGAAATTTAAATTTAAAATTCGAATTTGAAATTTGAATTTGAATTTTAAATTTTTGGAATTTAAATTTTAAATAATTCTTGGGATGAGAAATAAATGGAGAGGCTACATAAAGATGGATACAAGAAGACGGAACAAAATTCAAGACCCAAAGAATGCTTTGGATGGAATTTTGTAATCTTTATTTTCTTTGTTCTAGGATGGAACCATGGCATGGTTATTTTTCCATCGATTATTTTTTCTATGATATGTCATGGATGTATAAATATGTATTGATGGATGTTATATATGCATATTTGATAACATGTCATATAGGATAGGTGAATGCTGCTTATACTATATTGATCATACATATTTGTCAAAACTTGCATGTTTTTCAAAATATTGAGTGGGAGAGGGTTTCAAACAAAACCCACAGCCTCCATTGTTGATCCATATGTGAAAGCATGGTAATGCCTCGCGTCAGTTCTGCCCTGACCACACCCCTTGATAGGCGTTTACTGCCGCTGGTATACCAGGTTAGATCTCCTATGTGAAAAACGTGTTCGGGCATGATCCTATTCATGACCACCCCTCAGTGGCTCGGTAGGACATGGATCGTGCTACTTAAATAATGGTTATATGCTCAAGACTCGTTTAGTTATTAACCTTCCCTAGAAGCTCTATTAACTAAACTGGTGGCCAAAATAAGCGGTTATTAATATATGTCTTAACCTTGGAGGATTTAAGGCAACATATATTAATTGGATGGGGTATATGTTCTGACTATTTGTCTCATGACCACCCTTCAGTGGCTTGGGGCAATAGGTGCTCAGAATTACCATTACAATGCTACATGTTTTTTCAAGTTTCATGTACGAACATACTTGTATGTTTTATTTGCTAAATTATCTTTATATTTGCTTGAGCTTTGTAATGATGTATAGTATAATTTTATTTCAATTCAAAGATGTCACCGACACCCCTCATTTCAATACTTACTGAAAATAAGTTGAATGGGAATAATTACAAAGACTGGAAAAGAAATCTACTGATAGTTCTTTGTTGCGAGAGACACAAGTTCATGCTAGATGAACCATGCCCACCTGGGCCCAAACCTGACACACCGCTTGAGGAGGTCCCGGTTGCCTATACTCGTTGGAGAGAATCCAATGAGATAGCTCGATGTAACATTCTTGCTAGCATGACGAGTGCTTTACAAAAGCAGCATGAGACTTATCAAGTTGCTAAGGAGATCATGGAAAATCTGGATGACATGTTTGGAGGCCAAGAAAAATTGGTTCGATAGTCTGCTATTACCAGCATTATGAACTCTAAGCAAAAGGTAGGTACTCAGGTTAAAGACCATATGATCACTCTAATGGGATTCTTTGCTGAGGCTGCCGAGAATAGTGCTGAGTTGGACTACAACACCTAGATTGAAATGGTGTTTAAAACTTTGTCTAATGGGGTTTAAGGCCACATATAATCCAGTGACAAGGGAGTTAGGACTTACCAAGCTCATGAAGCAACTCTAAGCTTATGAGCGGACGATCAGGGTGTAATGACCGCCATTTTCATGGCACCTACTTACCATGTAATAAGTCACAAAGGAATAAAATGGACATAATTTAATGTCTTTTAGGGAAAATTTAAGAAACACGGTCAAGTACATGATCGTGTAAGAGGCTGTGTACCGCTCAGATAGATGAATGTATTTCAAAGACATGGTCGTGTTGAGTAGTTTCAACTAGTACATGTCTGTGTCTGAAATGTACACGCCCGTGTTGCGTTGCACACGCACGCGTAAGAGTCCGTGTAGAATGCTGTGTAATGAGCTGAGAGCCACTGTAATGACTCTCATGAATTATGAAAATTAATTACTATGTAATGATGTAATTAAGTTAATAAACACAGTGTGCTTTTCAGTTGAATGAATTAAATGGGAATAGTAACGTTTAATTACTATTCATGCAGTGAAAGAGGCAACCGACAGTGAAATCGGTCCACCCTATTATGTGAGTATGCGTTTAGACACGCAATATCAAGAAACCGGTCTAGATGACCATTTCATGATACAGAACTGATGAGCTAGTCATCAGTACGCTCAGACTGGTCATCTGAGCGCAGCAGTGATAATTGCCCTAATAGATGTACAGTATCGAGAAAAGCGGTCTAGATGACCTCTTCTCGCCCAGAGACTGACAAAATCAGAGTCAGAACGCTCAGATTAGTCAGTCAGATAGTGAATAGTGAACAGTGATTAGTGATTAGTGAATAGTGAGAAACGCAGTGTCAGGTTAGTGGCCAAGACGGCCTTAATCTGGCATAAAACTGATATATTAATAGTCAGCAGGCTCAATCTGGTCAATTGAGCACAAAATGTAGATTTTGTTTAAAAGATACGCAGTATCGGGATAAGGGTCAAGACGACCTTTTCTCGCCCTGAAACTGATATATTTAGATTCAGGACGCCCAAATTCTTCAATCGGGCACCTGACACGTTTTTCGAGACGGGGTCATATAGATCCCGAAAACTGGTCTAGAAGACCTCAGATGGATGTAAAACTGATAAATTTGAAATCAACAAGTCCAAATTAGTCAAGGGAGACTGTGTTTGAAGTTTCACGTGAAAACGCCTCGTTATGCGTGCGTAGTGTCAACATAGTGTAGGCCTAACCACAGTATCAAGATATTGGTCAAGATGACCTTTTCTTGATATAAAACTGATATATTTGGGTTCAGCACGCCCAAATTAGTCAGTATAGCCTATCTTAAAATTTTTCAAAAAATTAGTATAAAAGGACGAAATTTTTGGGACTATTGAAACATAGCCCCCATAATTTTTCCAAATCCCATTTCCTCCCCCAACACCACACGAGGATGAACAGTAACCATCAGTCAAATCCAACCTCCGTTTTCGACACCGCCGGCACCATTGGAAAGCTCTCGACGAGCTGATTCCAACGGTGGGCCGAGTCGACCGAACCGACGCCGGAGCACGCCGCACGCGCCGTCCAAAGCTGCCGGTGGCTGAATTTTTCAAACCGCCGTATCTTCGCCGTCCGACATCCAAATGCCACGACTCCGGTCCCAATGAATTCGTGGTGAAGAGTAGAACAAAACCCAGGCTTCATTTCACGTCGACAGCTGCCGGATCGCGCTGCCCAAGGTTCGCCGTCGCCGTCGCCATCACCGCCGTCGAATCTCGCTATTCCGGCAGAGTTGAGTTGCGAGGTCGGTATCAAAATGCTCAGGACAACACGTAGATCAGAAGCCCCCAAATCAATTTTGGGCAACAACGCCGAAAAATGAAGATCCAACACTGTCACCGTCACCGACTTTTCGAGGGCCGATTTCCGGTGATAGGAGCCTCGATTGGTGAAATTGACACTACCAATGGGTTCCTCTCGTCAAGCTCTTCAAGATGGTGGTCGCCACTCCCATCGCCGCCGTGGTCAACGCTGGTCAACGATGGTCAACGCCGGTCAACGCCGGTCAACGACGACCGGAGATCGAAAATTGAAGAATGGCCCGTTGGCTTATTTTTGACGTTCTGGACACATCTGCGGCATCGGAATTGCAAACCGAAGTTTCAAAAGTGAAGAATGCCGATTCAAAGATTGTGCGGTCGAGACCGAACGGTTCGTCCAACCGCCGACGGGAACGATTTTGGTAGTGGTTTTGATCCCTTGATTCCTCAATTTATTATTGGAAATAATTATGTATTAATTATGGTTTACTGACTTGAGGAATTGTAAGAAAAAGGGTTGAAATGTCGAAAAAGAGAATGTGAGGAAATGTGAATATTTTTACGTAAAAAACGGAGCTTTTACGTAAAAATTAGGCCTTTGATTTAGTACGTGGCAGGTTAGAATAGGTTAGATGGTTTTGAGGTGTTTCCTAAACGCCGGAAACCCAAAAATTAAGTGGAAATGCTGCCGAAATTTCTAAAACGGCACAAAGGGGTATTTTAGGAAACGAGGGGTGAAAATGTGATCGAGATGGGAACCCGAGCCCCCTCGATGACCTAGGTCCAGGAAAGAAGGACGGACGTTTACAGGATTAGTGAACCGCCCAATTAGAAATCTCGAAATGTAAGAAAACGACCCCTAGATCGAAATAGTGCCACCTGAGGGATGGCTGTGGTCTAAGTATAAAATTTTGGGCGATTACATCGGTAACGGTAACCCGACAGGCTAAATGGTCATACGGGAGGTATTCAGTCAGTTGACTGGTCGGTTAGCCAGTCAAGGACTAAGTCTGAATGGGATAGTGAGAGACAGTGATTAATTTGTCAAGTAGAAAAATTAATCAAGCATGATTAAAAATTAGATATCAAATTTCCCAAAGTAGAGCAGTTGGGTACCGATAGGCATCGGTACCACACAACGATAAGTTTATTAGTTCCTAATGATAGAGTGACCTAAGAGCGATGTTAATTAATTTATTGGGTAAATAAATTAATTAACAATGATTAGAAAATCAAATTCTTAAGAAGAGGGCAATTAGTACCGATAAGGATCGGTACCACATAACGAGAATTTTTATTAGTCACTAATGACCATGGTGACCTAAGAGTGAATGTTAATGTAATGCATTATGATTACAGGGAGGTACCTGTTGTAATGACCGCCATTTTCATGGCACCTACTTACCTGTAATAAGTCATTAAGGAATAAAATGGACATAATTTAATGTCTTTTAGTACAATTTAAGTAACACGATCAGGTACACAGCCGTGTGAGTGACTGTGTGCCATTCAGACTGTGTATCTATTAATAGCTGTGTGAGTGTACATAGTCGTGTAGTGTAACACGGTCAAGTACACGATCGTGTAAGAGGCTGTGTACCACTCAGATAGATGAATGTGTTTCAAAGACATGGCCGTGTTAAGTAGTCTCAACTAGTACACGCCCGTGTCTGAAATGTACACACCCGTGTTGCGTTGCACACGCACGTGTAAGAGTCCGTGTAGAAGGCTGTGTAATGAGCCGAGAGCCACTGTAATGACTCTCATGAATTATGAAACTTAATTACTATGTAATGATGTAATTGAGTTAATAAACACAGTGTGTTTTTCAGTTGAATGAATTAAACGAGTATAGTAACGTTTAATTACTATTTATGCAATGAAAGGGGCAACCGACAGTGAAATCGGTCCACCCTATTATGTGAGTATGCGTTCAGACACGCAATATCAAGAAACCGGTCTAGACGACCATTTCATGATACAGAACTGATGAGCTAGTCATCAGTACGCTCAGACTGGTCATCTGAGCGCAGCAGTGATAATTGCCCTAATAGATGTACAGTATGGAGAAAAGTGGTCTAGATGACCTCTTCTCGCCCAGAGACTGACAAAATCGGGGTCAGAACGCTCAGATTAGTCAGTCAGATAGTGAATAGTGATTAGTGAACAGTGTGATATGCAGTGTCAGGTTAGTGGCCAAGACGGCCTTAATCTGACATAAAACTGATATATTAATAGTCAGCAGGCTCAATCTGGTCAATTGAGCACAAAATGTAGATTTTGTTTAAAAGATACGCAGTATCGGGATGAGGGTCAAGACGACCTTTTCTCACCCCGAAACTGATATATTTAGACTCAGGACGCCTAAATTAGTCAATCGGGCACCTGACACGTTTTTTGAGACGGGATCATACAGATCCCGAAAATAAATAGGTGTGTCGTACCGGCTCCTTCAGTCGAAGGGGTTTCCAGTTAAAGAAAGTTAAGGCCAAAAGTTGAGAATCAGTTGATGGCTCTTCGGCATTAGTTGACCTCGGGTGTTACCGTTGGTCTGCGCACACACGGTACTGACACATGGGCCCTAAGTAGACAAGAAAAGAAAAGAGAAGTTTGAAGCATAAATGAATATAACCGGACCATGCATTAGTTATAGTTCGCTATGCTTTCTTTTTCAGTAGAGTGCATACAGTACACGATGCTTCTGTCATGCATAAAGTATGTGAAGTTTTATATTCAGTGTTATGACATGTTATGTGATGACATGATATGTGAGCTGATATGTGATATGCTTATATGGTATGTGATTTATTAAGTGATATATGTTATGCTTAGGATTTTAAGTATGTGCTATATTTTAAACATGTTTTGTGGTTAACATGTTGTACTTACTGGGCATAAAGCTCACGGAGTGTGTTCATGCTGTAGATAAGCTTCCTATAGCGCAAACACCAAGGGACGATGATGGCGGCGGAGGTGGATGTGAGGATGAGGTTATGGATACACCGCAAGTATTCTTCCGCACAGTATGAGTAAATAGTATTTTGAACGGTGACAGCTAAATAGTATTTTGAATAATAAAGATTAATTGGTATTTTTGGAACAGTAAACAGTATATGTGTGAATAGTATATTTAAATAGTGTCTGGTGAATATTAATCAGATAAACAAGTATATAAGTGTGTATGTATAATTGAAATCCTTATGTTTTTCAAATTCCACATTTTAATAGTATACGTATGTGAATAGTAAATACGTACGCGTATATTAAAAAAATCCCTCTAAATTTATGGTATTAAATTCAGTAAGTTTAAGTATCGGTTTTAAAGAGGAAGTATAAGTAAAAGCTAAAGAAGCAAGTAATAGAGTTTACAGTGACGGTCCGGGCCGCTGAGGTCACGGGGCGTCACACAGGGATAGGGATGCGGTCCAACCAAAAGGAGAGGCCATTTTGGCAGAATCTTCCAAACCCTCATGGAAGAGGAAGAGGCCAAATAAGAAGCAAGCGACTTCCAGTTCTTTTAATCCTCCTGTCTCAGATGGGAAGAAGAAGAACAAGAACAAGAAGCCCAAGGACCCTAAAAAATTCCAAGGGCTTCCACTGTGGGAAGGTAGGTCATTTCAAGAAGGCTTACTGGAAATTCCTAGCAGCCAAAGGCAAGGAAAGTAAGGAACTTCACTATTTAGAAGTGTGTTTGGTGGAAGAATCAAAGACACTTAGGTCATTGATTCAGACGCTACTAATCATGTTTGTGTTTCTATGCAGGGTTTCGTGGAAATGATAAGTCTACATAAGAAGAGCCTCTTATTGCGGACTGGAGGCGGTAGCTTGGTGGTGGTTGAGGCAATGGGAGATGTTTATCTTTACTTTGATGAATTTAGGTTTATATTATTGAAAGACTGTTTTTATGTTCCTAATTTTAGGACGAACCTTATATTGGTAGCTTGTTTAATAAAGGATTCTTATTCAGTTTCTTTTAGTAAAAGAGTTGATATTTGTAAAAATAAGTCTTTTATCTATTCTAGATGAATGAATGGAAACCTATATTTAATCAAACCAAAGATGTACTCACTGCTTGACACCGAATTAACAGATAATAACTCTAAAATGTTGAAATTTTCTCACTCTAACAAGGTGTATCTTTGGCATTTAAGACTTGGTCAAATTAATCAGGATAGGATTCAAAGGTTGGTAAAGGATGGTCCTCTAGAATCCCTGGAGGAGGTACGTCTTCCTCAATGTGAGTCTTGTCTTAAGGGTAAGATGACTAAGAGGTCTTTTGGAACTAAGGGAACTAGGGCTCAGGAACTTTTAGAAATTGTGCACACTGACGTATGTGGCCCCATGAACATCACAGCACGAGGAGGGTTCGAGTATTATGTCTCCTTTATAGACGATTACTCGAGGTATAGATATATGCACCTGATGCATCGCAAGAGCGAAACCTTTAATAAGTTCTAAAGAGTATTGTGCGAAAATGGAAAAGCAATTAGGTAAATCCATAAAGACACTTCGATCTGATCGAGGTGGCGAATACCTCTACGATGAATTTCTAGGACATCTTGTAGAGAATGAGATATTATCCCAATTGACTGTACCTGGTACTCCATAACATAATAGTGTAGCCAAAAGGAGAAACAGGACCTTATCAGACATGGTACGGTCCATGATGAGTCATTCAACGCTGCTGTTATCATTTTGGGGATATGCATTATAAACGACGTGCTATATTTTGAACTAGGTTCCAAGTGAGTCAATTCCCAAGACTCTGTATGAATTGTGATGTAGCAGAAAACCCTCCCTTAGACATATGAGAATATGGGGCTGCCCAGCACATGTACTGGATGGGGATACGAAGAAGTTGGAACCAAGAACAGAATTATGCATGTTTGTAGGGTATCCTAAGGGAACTAAGGGAGGTCTGTTTTATAACCCGAAGGAACAAAAATTTATTATTTCAACCCATGTGACATTCTTGGAGTAAAGTCACATGAATGACTTTAAGCCTCGAAGCAAAGTGGTGCTAGAGGAGTTTTCGGGTGAAAGAACTACTCTACAAGTTTCGGTCTTGGATGCAAGTCTGAGTTTCGGTGAAAGACCTGTAGACGATCAATAATTTAGGGTGTCTCGTCATAGTGGGAGGGTTTCGAAGAAGCCTAATTTCTTCATGTATGATACTGAGATATACCAGGCTGAGGCTCATAAGCATGAGGATGATCTGGTTACTTATGATGAAGCTATAAATGATATTGATTCTAATTCTTGGAAACAGGCCATGAACAATGAGATGGATTCTATGAAATCCAACTCTGTTTGGGAACTTGTAGATCTGCCGAATGGGATAAAACCCATTAGGTGCAAGTGGGTCTACAAAAGAAAAAAGGATACAGAAGGGAAAGTGGAAACTTTCAAAGCTAGACTGGTTGCAAAGGGGCACACGCAAAAGGATGGAATCGATTACGATGAAACCTTTTCGCCTATTGCTATGCTGAAGTCTATCCGTATTCTTCTATCCGTTATTAGGGCTCTCGATTACGAGATCTGACAAATGGACGTCAAGATGGCATTCTTGAATGGTCATCTTGAGGAATGTATCTACATGATATAGCCCAAGGGTTCATGGCAAAAGGTCCAAAAAGAAAAGTCTCCAAGTTGCTTAGATCCATTTATAGATTAAAGCAGGTATCCTGCTCATGGAACCAAAGATTTGATCAAGCGATCAAGACATTCGATTTTGAGCAGAATGTTGATGAACCCTGTGTTTATAAACGTATTAAGGATGAAAAAGTGGTCTTTCTAGTACTCTATGTCGATGATATACTGCTCATTGGGAATGATGTAGGGAACTTATCATCAGTCAAGCTTTAGTTGCACCAATAGTTTGACATGAAGGACTTGGGAGAAGCTAATTATGTTCTAGGCATTCATCTCTTTAGAGATCGAAAGAACAAAATGATAACATTATCCTAGGCTTCATACATAGATAAAATAATTGACAAATATGTAATGCAAGAGGTAAAGAAAGGTTCACAACCTTCCATTGCTGGTCTAACTCTTTCATTGGATGACTGTCCCAAGACATCAGAAAAAAGAGAGCGTATGAGTAAGGTCTCTTACACATCCGCTGTGGGTAGCCTTATGTATGCTATGCTTTGCACTTGCCCAGACATATGTTTTGTAGTAGGTATGGTGAGTCGATATCTAGTGAATCCTGGAACCAAGCACTCGTAAGCAGTAAAGCATATACTCAAGTATCTTAAGAGAACGAGGGATTATATGTTGGTGTATTCTGGAGGGGACCTAATACCCGTATGATACACAGACTCAGACTTCTAGACTTGCAAGGATTCGAGGAAATCGATATCAGGATCAGTGTTCTTACTCGGAGGAGGGGCCATTATATGGAGGAGCGTGAAGCAGGGTTGCATAGCTGACTCTACGATGGAGGCTGAGTATATGGCTACAGCTGAGGCATCTAAAGAAGCGGTTTGGCTCCGCAAGTTCTTTAGAGACTTGAGGTCATTTCAGGTGTTAACAAGCCTATCACACTTTACTGTGATAAAACTGCGGCTATTGTCAACACAAGGGAATCTCGGCACCATAAGAGGACCAAGCACATAGATCGGAGGTGTCACATTATTAGAGGGCACGTGGAGACAGGACAAGTAGATGTATGTAAAATCGTGTCCGAGGACAACATTGCTGATCCCTTTACTAAGACTTTGGTGGCTAGAAGCTTTGAAAGGCATGCATAACATGGCACATCTACTGGCTTAGGGCAAGTGCGAGATTGTCAGGAAATGCCCTAAGCATTAGAGACATTTTATGTATTTATTTTGAACTGAATAATAAAATTATATATAGAGGTTATTCATTACATTGCTGTTTGTCCTTATTCTATTTACATATTAAAGTAAATGTAAGCAAATATGGCTAACTAATTACTTGTGTTAAAACTATTAGAACGTTGAATGCAATGGACTTTTGTATGCGAGAAGACAATGTTCTAAAGTAAGCGGTCTAAACTAAGGTCTGTAGTCTATAGGGTTAGATTGAGCATCTAACTCATGTTAAGACTATTATATTGTCTAAAGCCATGGTGGGGACAATTTGTCTTGACTATCCGGAGCATAGACTCCCAAGTAGAGACATAGATATGTTGCTTGGTGGTGACATATTAGACTGGGACTAAAGCGTGATTGATCTATGTAGTTCGCTATGAGTGGATCAATCTCCTTTTGATGTTCATTATGCAATAACCTTAATTCTGAGTAAATGAACTACTTCATGTATATGACTTGTGTACTTTGATGTTCCAATGGCTAAAGCATCTTAGAGATAGTAAGCTTATAGACAGGTTCAATGGGTGCATGACTTGTATATGATGAAGGGTTTGTTTACAGATATCGGAATCATAACTCTAAGGAGTTAAAGTATCCTCTTAAAGGCATTATACTGGATGTGAAAATGGACAAGGCCTTGGTCATCTGCTGGGCAGATGACTTCTTATTCACATATGGTGAATAATCATTTTCTGATTCGGTAGTATAAGGGAACTTTAAGATAGCCTGATCAGTAGAATTAAACGGATTTTGACCTAAGGCTGATCATGGATATCATATAAGGGTTTTACATATATGACAAGGTCATTGGACAGTAGCTCGTCGTAGGCTTTCGTAATACAGTATATAATTGGGAGTTCAGTTTTAGGTTTATAGCGGTGTGACTCTGAAATTAGTGATCATATGATTGAGTTGTTTGGCACAGAATAATGATCATATGGATTTATGGGAGCCTAATTATATATGTCTAATTGGTCCCTCTACTAGCTCTACATAATTCCTTAACGGTTGGCAAATTGATTTGTGTATGCTTATTGGCTAGTTGATTATGCATGGATGGTGTTGACGTAGGATTAGGATGGTAAACAAGATTCTCTCCAGTTGAATTCGAATTTTGTTTTGGATAATAAAGTACACAATTATTCGAACTCCAAATAAAGTTGCCATGATTTTATTTGAGATTGGATTGGAGTTGTTGAAAATTATCCATGAGAACAAATTTTGAAATACAACTTTTTATGGATTTTGAAATTTGAATTTTGAAATTTGAAATTTAAATTTTGAATTTGAAATTTGAATTTGAAATTTAAATTTGAAATTCGAATTTAAAATTTGAATTTGAATTTTGAATTTGAAATTTGAATTTGAAATTTGAAATTTGAAATTTGAAATTTGAAATTTGAAATTTGAATTTGAATTTTGAATTTTGAAATTTGAAATTCAAATTTTGAATCACAGCCTAAGTGGAATTCGAATTCTTTGTGGATAATTCCACAAGGTTAGAATTCAAATTTGAGTTGGATTATGGTAAGGAAAATCATGTTTGAATCCTACTTAAATTTTGAATCCTAATTTTAACAAACTTGGTCGGAAATTGTTGAGGAAAATCCTCCTAGATATTTTTAGATTTTGTGGATGAGAATGCAGGGAAAAATTCAAGTTTCAATCCTAGTTGAATTTGGATTCCCTCATCCTTAGATTAGTCGAAATTTTAAGGAAAATCTCAAGGGAATTTTTGGTTTTTTAATTGGATAAGGAAGAGATAAAATTCCAGCTAGAAAATCCTATTTTGATTTTGATTCTCCTCACACTTTATTGGACGAATCTAGATAGGTTTATGTCCTTAGGAAATTCAGTTTTTGTTATTGAATGAGCAGATAAAATTCAAGTAAAAATCCTGTTTGAATTTGAAAAGCAAAGATCCTAAAGGTGGCCGAATTCTTTTAGTGGATAAGGCCTTAAAAATTTCAGTTTTTGTGAGTGGAGAAGGGAGAAAATCTTCCCCTAATCCAATTTGAATTCAGAGGATCACCTCATGTAAGTCTATAAATAGAGGTCCTGCCACTCCGGTTCTCTTAGATCACAGACTCTCAAGTGAGTAGGCTTATTGTTGTATAACTCTGACAATAAGTTCTTTAGAGATCTAGGTGGTCGGAAGAAGACTAGTAGTGCTAGCATACCGGTTAAGGAACCGAGTGCCCACACACTCTGCTATCCGAGAATTGGAGAATAGTAGAGAAGGCTAGTTGATTGAAGCCCTCCAGTCATTCTCCTCCTATAGTTGGCGTCCTCTTGATGTATGAGTTTTGTTGTTGTTAAGTTATTGTATATGGCATCACAAGATATTTAACGATTTTGAAAAATTTTTGTTGTTTCGCTGCACCGCTTTGATGCGTTTTTACCGATTTATTTCCTACAAGTTTGTCATCAATATGCTCAGATCGGTTGTCTGAGCACAACAGTGATAATAAACCCTAATACATGTACGGTATCGAGAAAAATGGTCCAAATGACCTCTTCTCACCCAGAAACTAACAAAATCAGAGTCAAAACACTCAGACTAGTCAGTTAAACATAAAACAGTGAATAGTAGATATGTAGTGTCAGGTTCATTACCAAGAAGGCCTTAATTTGACATTAAAATGATACATTAATAGTTAACAGGCTTAATTTGGTCAATTGAGCATAAAAGGTAAGTTTTTGTTTAAGAGATATGTTAGGAAATGCCCTAAGTATTAGAGACATTTTTGATGTATTCATTTTGAACTGGATAATAAAATTATATATAGAGGTTATTCATTACATTGCTATCTATCCTCGTCTTATTTAAATGTTAAAGTAAATGTAAGCAAATATGGCTCACTGACTGCTTGTGTTAAAACTGTTAGAACGTTGCATGTAATGGACTTTTGTATGCGAGAAGACAATGTTCTAAAGTTAGCAGTCTAAACTATGGTCTGTAGTCTATGGGGTTAGACCGAGCATCTAACTCATGTTAAGACTATAATGTTGTCTAAAGCCTTGGAGGGGACGGTCTGTCTTGACTGTCTGGAGCTGGACTCCTAAGTAGAGACATGGATATGTTGCTCGGTGGTGACATATTAGACCGGAACTAAAGCGTGATTGATCTACGTAGTCCGCTACGAGTGGATCAATCTGCTTTTGACGTTCATTGTGCAATAACCTTAATCCTGAGTAAATGAACTACTTCATGTATATGACTTGTGTACCTTGACGTTCCAATGGCTAAAGCGTCTCAGAGGTAGTAAGCTTATAGACCGGTTCGTTGGGTGCATGACTTGTATACGATGAAGGGTTTGTTTGCAGATATCGGAATCATAGCTCTGAGGAGTTAAAGGTATCCTCTTAAAGGCATTATACTGAATGTGAAAATGGACAAGGCCTTAAGTCGTCTGCTGGGCGGATGACTTCTTATTCACATATGGTGAATAATCATTTTCTTGATTCGGTAGTATAATGGAACTTTAAGATAGCCTGATCAGTAGGATTAAATGGACTTTGACCTAAGGCTGATCATGGATATCATATGAGGGTTTTGCATATATGACAAGGTCATTGGATGCTAGCTCGTCACAGGCTTACGTAATACGGTATATAATTGGGAGTTCAATTTCAGGTTTATAGTGGTGTGACTCTGAAATTAGTGATCATATGATTGAGTTGTTCGGTACAGAATGATGATCATATGGAATCACGGGAGCCCGATTATATATGTCCAATCAGTCCCTCTACTAGCTCCACATAATTCCTTAACATTTGGCAAATTGATTTGTGTATGCTATTGGCTAGTTTATTATGCATGGATGGTGATGACACAGGATTAGGATGGTAGACAAGATTCTCTCCGGTTGGATTCAGATTTTGTTTTGGATAATAGAGTACACAATTATTCGAACTCCAAATAAAGTTGCCATGATTTTATTTGAGATTGGATTGGAGTTGTAGAAAATTATTCATGAGAACAAGAATATGAAACACAACCGTTTTGTGGAATTTGAAATTTGAATTTTGAAATTTAAAATTTGAATTTTGAAATTTGAAATTTGAATTTTGAATTTGAAATTTGAATTTGAAATTTGAATTTGAAATTCGAATTTGAAATTTAAATTTGAAATTTGAAATTTGAAATTTGAAATTTGAATTTGAAATTTGAAATTCAAATTTTGAATCGCAGTCCAAGTAGGATTCGAATTTGTTGTGGAAAATCCACAAGGTTTGAAATTCGAATTTGAGTTGGATTTGGAGAGGATAATCTTGTTAGAATCCTACTTGAATTTTGAATCCAAATCCCAACAAAAGTGGGTGAATTTTTTGAGGATAATCCTCAATGGAAAATTCGGTTTTTGTGGATAAGATTCAAGGGAAAATTCAAGTTTCAATCCTAGTTGAATTTGGATTATCTCCTTCCCTAAAAGTGGCCGAAATTTTTGAGCCTTTATCCAAGGAAAATTCGGTTATTTTTGGATAAGGTTGAGATAAGATTCAAGCTTGAAAATCCTAGTGGAATTTTTGATTCTCCCTTATCCATAATGGCTGAAATCTTTTGGAAGATTTTCACCTTGTGAATTTCGGATTTTTTGGTTGAAAAAGGGAGATAAAATTCTAGTTAAAATCTTGTTAAGATTTGGATTGGATTTATCTTAGGAAAAACCGAATTTATTGTTAGGATTATCCTATGGAAAAATTCGGATTTTTTGGTTAAAGATAAGGGAGAAAATCTTTTCCTAGTCCAATTCGAATTCAGAGAATCACCTCATGCAGGTCTATAAATAGAGGTCCTGCCACTCCAGTTCTCTTAGACCACAGACTCTCAGGTGAGCAGGCTTATTGTTGCACAGCTCATCGTGACAATAAAGTTCTTTAGAGATCTGGGTGGTCGGAAGAAGACTAGCAGTGCTAGCATAACGATCGAGGTTCAGAGTGCCCACACACTCAGCCATTCGGGAATTGGAGAATAGTAGAGAAGGCTAGTTGGTTGAAGCCTCCGGTCATTCTCCTCCTGCATATTGGCGTCCTTGAGGTATGAGTTTTAATTGTTGTTGATTTATTGTATATGGCATCATGAGATATTTAACGATCTAAAAATTTTTATTGTTCCGCTGCGCCACTCTGATACGTTTTTACCGGTTTATTTTCCTACAATTGGTATCAGAGCCATCTCATGACTATGCCATGTACATAAATTAGACAATTACTTAGTCTTTTTATTTATGTATGGATTTGATATTTAGAGAGTGGCATTCTAGGGTTCCTTTATGTTGTTATCATGTATTATGTATAAAGTATGTGGTTATTTTATTATTATAAGCATGCTTGTTTATGCCGGTTATGGTTCCTTAGAATTTAGAAAAATTGTATCTAGGAATTTTTTTTTATGTAACCATGGGAGCAGTTTATTAACACTGTAATTTTCCCATGGATTTTAATTTTTATCTCTTAGATTTTTTATGGTTAGAATTTTTGTACACCGGAAACGGTTTAGGAATTTTTTATGTAATTATTCTTGGAGGAGATTGAAGATTGAAGATCGTAATTTATTTTTCGCAAAAGTTAAATTTAATTTAAAGATTGAAATTTTGATTGTGTGGAAAATTTCAATTTAATTGGGATTCAAATTAATTTTTGGAGATCCTAATAGGTAAATTGGGATATGGCACGAAAATCGAGACACGACCCCTCGGAATAGGCCGACGGGCCTTGGTGGGGCTGCAGCCCCTGCCCTCGGGTAGGATGGGGCTGCGGCAGCCCCTATGCAGGCAAACATCACCCACGGCCGCAGGCTTGGCCTGCAGCCGAGGGTGGCGCAGCCTGCCCAAGGCCGGCCGCAGCCTGGGCATGCAGCCACTGGCTGCAGGCGCTGCCTGCAGCCTGCCGGCTGCTGCGCCCAGCCTGGGCGTGCAGCCTGGCGCTGCAGGCTTGGCCTGCAGCCCGGCAGGCTGCACAAGGGGCAACCGTGGGCTGCTAGCCCCTCCGGGGTTGGTGGCTGCCCACGGCGGCTGCCGCCTTCACGGGCGGCGGTGCGGCGGTCCAAAAATTTGAAAATTTTGATTTTTAAATTTGAGATTTAATTTTAAATCATGTTTAAAAATATGTAATTGAAAATTTGAAATTTTTGAAATTACATATTATTACACATGATGATTAAAATTGTTTAAAAATTTGAATTAGAAATTTAAATTTGAAATTCGAATTTGGAGTTTGAATTTGAAATTTAAATTTTTGGAAATTTAAATTTTAAATAATTCTTGGGATGAGAAATAAATGGAGAGGCTACATAAAGATGGATACAAGAAGACGGAACAAAATTCAAGACCCAAAAAATGCTTTGGATGGAATTTTGTAATCTTTATTTTCTTTGTTCTAGGATGGAACCATGGCTTGGTTATTCTGTCAATTATTTTTCTGTGATATGTCATGGATGTATAAATATGTATTGATGGATGTTTTGTATGCATATTTGATAACATGTCATATAGGATAGGTGAGTGCCGCTCATACTATATTGATCATACATAATTTGACAAAAGTTGAATGTTTTTCAAAATATTGAGTGGGAGAGGGTTTCAAACAAAACCCACGGCCTCCATTGTTGATCCATATGTGAAAGCATGGTAACGCCTCGCGTCAGTTCTGACCTGACCACACCCCTCGGTAGATGTTTACCGCCGCCGGTATACTAGATTGGATCTCCTATGTGGAAAACGTGTTCGGGTGCGATCCTATTCATGACCACCCCTCGGTGGCTTGGTAGGACGTGGATCGGGCTACGTAAACAATGGTTATACACTCAAGACTCGTTTAGTTATTAACCTTCCCTAGAAGCTCTGTTAACTAAACTGGTGGCCAAATAAGCGGTTATTAATATATGTCTTAACCTTGGAGGATTTAAGGTAACATATATTAATTGGATGGGGTCCATGTTCCGGCTATTTGTTCTCATGACCACCCCTCGGTGGCTTGGGGTAATAGGTGCTGAGAATTACCGTTGCAATGCTACATGTTTTTTTTCAAGTTTCATGTAGGAACATACTTGTATGTTTTTATTTGTTAATTATCTGTATATTTGCTTGGGCTTTGTAATGATGTCTAGTATAATTTTATTTCAGTTCAAAATGTCACCGACACCCCTCATTTCAATACTTACTGAAAATAAGTTGAATGGCGACAATTATAAAGATTGGAAAAGAAATCTATTAATAGTTCTCAGCTGCGAGAGACACAAGTTCGTACTGGATGAACCATGCCCACCTGGGCCCAAACCTGACACACCACTTGAGGAGGTCCCGGTTGCCTATAATCGTTGGAGAGAATCCAATGAAATAGCTCGATGCTACATCCTTGCTAGCATGACGAGTGCTTTACAGAAGCAGCATGAGACTTATCAAGTTGCTAGGGAGATCATGGATAATCTGGAGGACATGTTCGGAGGCCAAGAAAAATTGGCTCGACAGTCCTCTATCACCGGCATTATGAACTCCAAGCAAAAGGCGGGTACTCCGGTGAAGGACCATATGATCACTCTAATGGGATTCTTCGCTGAGGCTGCCGAGAATGGTGCTGAGTTGGACTATAACACCCAGATCGAGATGGTGTTCAAGACTCTGTCTAAAGATTTTGTGGGGTTTAAGGCCGCATACAATCTGGCGACAAAGGAGTTAGGACTTACCGAGCTCATGAAGCAACTACAAGCTTATGAGTGGATGATCAGGGATGAGGATACGGTCCGACCTAAAGGAGAGGCCAATTTGGCGGAATCTTCCAATCCCTCACAGAAGAGGAAGAGGCCAAATAAGAAGCAAGTGGCTTCCAGTTCTTCTAATCCTCCTGTCTCGGACGGGAAGAAGAAGAAGAAGAACAGGAAGCCAAAGGACCCTAAAAAGTCCAAATGCTTTCACTGTGGGAAGGTAGGTCACTTCAAGAAGGCTTGCCGGGAATTCCTAGCCTCCAAGGGCAAGGAAGGTAAGGAACTTCATTACTTAGAAGCGTGTTTGGTGGAAGAATCGAAAGACACATGGGTCATTGATTCGGGCGCCACTAATCATGTTTATGTTTCTATGCAGGGGTTTGTGGAAACGAGAAGTCTACATGATAGGAGCCTCTCGTTGCGGACTGGAGATGGTAGCTTTGTGGTGGCTGAGGCAGTGGGAGACGTTCATCTTTATTTTGATCAATTTAGGTTTATTTTATTGAAAGACTGTTTTTATGTTCCTAATTTTAGGAGGAACCTTATATCGGTAGCTTGTTTAATAAAGGATTCTTATTCAGTTTCTTTTAGTAAAAGAGTTGATATTCGTAGAAATAAGTCTTTTATCTGTTCTGGATGGATGGATGGAAACCTATATTTGATCAGACCAAAGATGTACTCACTGCTTGACACTGAATTAATTGATAACTCTAAAAGGTTGAAAGTTTCTCACTCTAACAAGGCGTATCTTTGGCATTTAAGACTTGGTCATATTAATCAGGATAGGATTCAAAGATTGGTGAAAGACGGTCCTCTGGAATCTCTGGAGGAGGTACGACTTCCCCAATGTGAGTCTTGTCTAGAGGGTAAGATGACTAAGAAGTCTTTTGGAGCTAAGGGTACAAGGGCACAGGAGCTCTTAGAAATTGTGCACACTGACGTATGTGGCCCCATGAACGTCACAGCACGAGGAGGGTTCGAGTACTATGTCTCTTTCATAGATGATTACTCGAGGTATGGATATGTGTATCTGATGCACCGCAAGAGCGAAACCTTTGATAAATTCAAAGAGTATCGTGCGGAAGTGGAAAAGCAATTGGATAAATCCATAAAGACACTTCGATCTGATCGAGGTGGCGAATACCTCTCCGATGAATTTCTAGGACATCTTGTAGAGAATGGGATATTATCCCAATTGATTGCACCTGGTACTCCACAACAGAATGGTGTAGCCGAAAGGAGAAACAGGACCTTATTGGATATGGTACGATCCATGATGAGTTACTCAACGCTGCCATTATCATTTTGGGGACATGCTTTACAAACGGCGTGCTATATTCTGAACCAGGTTCCGAGCAAATCAATTCCTAGAACTCCGTATGAATTGTGGCGTGCCAGGAAGCCCTCCCTTGGACATATGAGAATATGGGGCTGCCCGGCACATGTACTGGATGGGGATGCGAAGAAGTTGGAACCAAGATCAGAATTGTGCATGTTTGTAGGGTATCCAAAGGGAACTAAAGGAGGTCTGTTCTATAACCCGAAGGAACAAAAGGTCATTGTCTCAACCCATGCGACATTCTTGGAGGAAAGTCACATGAATGACTTTAAACCTCGAAGCAAAGTGGTGTTAGAGGAGTTATCGGGTGAAAGAACTGCTCCACAGATTTCAGTCTTGGACGCAAGTCCGAGTTCCAGTGAAAGACCTGCAGACGATCAACAATTTCGGGTGCCTCGTCGTAGTGGGAGGGTTTCTAAGAAACCTAATTTCTTTATGTATGATACTGAGGTATACCAGGCCGAGGCTCATGAGCATGAGGAAGATCCGGTCACATATGATGAAGTTATAAAGGATGTTGATTCTAGATCTTGGAAACAGGCTATGAACAATGAGATGGATTCTATAAAATCCAACTCTGTTTGGGAACTTGTAGATTTGCCAGATGGGATAAAACCCATTGGATGCAAATGGGTCTACAAAAGAAAGAAGGATGCGGAAGGGAGAGTGGAAACTTTCAAAGCTAGACTGGTTGCAAAGGGATACACGCAAAAGGCTGGAATCGATTACGAGGAAACCTTTTCGCCTGTTGCTATGCTGAAGTCTATCCGTATTCTTCTGTCCATTGCTGCGGCTCTCGATTACGAGATCTGGCAAATGGATGTCAAGACGGCATTCTTGAATGGCCATCTTGAAGAGTGTATCTATATGATACAGCCCGAAGGGTTCGTAGCAAAAGGCCAAGAAAGGAAAGTCTGCAAGTTGCTTAGATCTATTTATGGATTAAAGCAGGCATCCCGCTCATGGAACCAGAGGTTTGATCAAGCGATTAAGACATTTGGTTTTGAGCAGAACGTTGATGAACCTTGTGTTTATAAACGTATTAAGGATGGAAAAGTGGTCTTTCTGATACTCTATGTCAATGATATACTACTCATTGGGAATGATGTAGGGAATTTATCATCGGTCAAGCTTTGGTTACACCAACAGTTTGACATGAAGGACTTGGGAGAAGCTAATTATGTTCTAGGTATTCGTCTCTTCAGACATCGAAAGAACAAAATGATAGCATTATCCCAAGCTTCATACATAGATAAAATAATTGACAAATATGCAATGCTAGAGGCAAAGAAAGGCTCACAACCTTCTATTGCCGGTTTAACTCTTTCATTGGATGACTGTCCCAAGACATCGGAAGAAAGAGAGCGTATGAGTAAGGTCCCTTATGCATCCGCTGTGGGTAGCCTTATGTACGCTATGCTTTGCACTCGCCCGGACATATGTTTTGCAGTAGGTATGGTGAGTCGATATCAAGCGAATCCTGGAACCAAGCACTGGCAAGCAGTAAAGCATATACTCAAGTATCTTAAGAGAACGAGGGATTATATGCTAGTGTATTCTGGAGGGGACCTAACACCCGTAGGATACACAGACTCAGACTTCCAGACTTGTAAGGATTCGAGGAAATCGACATCTGGATCAGTGTTTTTACTCGGAGGAGGCGCCATTGTGTGGAGGAGGGTGAAGCAGGGCAGCACAGTTGACTCTACTATGGAGGCTGAGTATGTGGCTGCGGCTGAGGCATCTAAAGAAGCGGTTTGGCTCCGCAAGTTCTTTAGAGACCTTGAGGTCATTCCAGGTGTTGACAAGCCTATCACACTTTACTGTGATAATACAGGGGCTATTGCCAACACAAGGGAATCTCGGCACCACAAGAGGACCAAGCACATAGATCGGAGGTATCACATTATTAGAGGGCATGTGGAGACAGGACAAGTGGATGTATGTAAGATCACGTCCGAGGACAACATCGCTGATCCCTTTACTAAGACTTTGGTAGCTAGAAGCTTTGAAAGGCATGTAGAGGCGATGGGGATGCGTAACATGGCACATCTACTGGCTTAGGGCAAGTGGGATATTGTTAGGAAATGCCCTAAGTATTAGAAACATTTTTGATGTATTCATTTTGAACTGGATAATAAAATTATATATAGAGGTTATTCATTACATTGCTATCTGTCCTCGTCTTATTTACATGTTAAAGTAAATGTAAGCAAATATGGCTCACTGACTGCTTGTGTTAAAACTGTTAGAACGTTGCATGCAATGGACTTTTGTATGCGAGAAGACAATGTTCTAAAGTTAGCAGTCTAAACTATGGTCTGTAGTCTATGGGGTTAGACCGAGCATCTAACTCATGTTAAGACTATTATGTTGTCTAAAGCCTTGGAGGGGACAGTCTGTCTTGACTGTCTGGAGCTGGACTCCCAAGTAGAGACATGGATATGTTGCTCGGTGGTGACATATTCGACCGGAACTAAAGCGTGATTGATCTACGTAGTCCGCTACGAGTGGATCAATCTGCTTTTGACGTTCATTGTGCAATAACCTTAATCCTGAGTAAATGAACTACTTCATGTATATGACTTGTGTACTTTGATGTTCCAATGGCTAAAGCGTCTCAGAGGTAGTAAGCTTATAGACCGGTTCGTTGGGTGCATGACTTGTATACGATGAAGGGTTTGTTTGCAGATATCGGAATCATAGCTCTGAGGAGTTAAAGGTATCCTCTTAAAGGCATTATACTGAATGTGAAAATGGACAAGGCCTTGGGTCGTCTGCTGGGCGGATGACTTCTAATTCACATATGGTGAATAATCATTTTCTTGATTCGGTAGTATAATGGAACTTTAAGATAGCCTGATCAGTAGGATTAAATGGACTTTGACCTAAGGCTGATCATGGATATCATATGAGGGTTTTGCATATATGACAAGGTCATTGGATGGTAGCTCGTCACAGGCTTACGTAATACGGTATATAATTGGGAGTTCAGTTTCAGGTTTATAGTGGTGTGACTCTGAAATTAGTGATCATATGATTGAGTTGTTCGGTACAGAATGATGATCATATGGAATCACGGGAGCCCGATTATATATGTCCAATCAGTCCCTCTACTAGCTCCACATAATTCCTTAACGTTTGGCAAATTGATTTGTATATGCTATTGGCTAGTTTATTATGCATGGATGGTGATGACACAGGATTAGGATGGTAGACAAGACTCTCTCCGGTTGGATTCAGATTTTGTTTTGGATAATAGAGTACACAATTATTCGAACTCCAAATAAAGTTGCCATGATTTTATTTGAGATTGGATTGAAGTTGTAGAAAATTATCTATGAGAACAATAATATGAAACACAACCGTTTTGTGGAATTTGAAATTTGAATTTTGAAATTTGAATTTTGAATTTTGAAATTTGAAATTTGAATTTTGAATTTGAAATTTGAATTTGAAATTCGAATTTGAAATTTGAATTTGAAATTTGAAATTCAAATTTTGAATCACAGTCCAAGTAGGATTCGAATTTGTTGTGGAAAATCCACAAGGTTTGAAATTCGAATTTGAGTTGGATTTGGAGAGGATAATCTTGTTAGAATCTTACTTGAATTTTGAATCCAAATCCCAACAAAAGTGGGCGAATTTTTTGAGGATAATCCTCAATGGAAAATTCGGTTTTTGTGGATAAGATTCAAGGGAAAATTCAAGTTTCAATCCTAGTTGAATTTGGATTCTCTCCTTCCCTAAAAGTGGCCGAAATTTTGGAGCCTTTATCCAAGGAAAATTCGGTTATTTTTGGATAAGGTTGAGATAAGATTCAAGCTTGAAAATCCTAGTGGAATTTTTGATTCTCCCTTATCCATAATGGCCGAAATCTTTTGGAAGATTTTCACCTTGTGAATTTCGGATTTTTTGGTTGAAAAAGGGAGATAAAATTCTAGTTAAAATCTTGTTAAGATTTGGATTGGATTTATCTTAGGAAAAACCGAATTTATTGTTAGGATTATCCTATGGAAAAATTCGGATTTTTTGGTTAAAGATAAGGGAGAAAATCTTTTCCTAGTCCAATTCGAATTTAGAGAATCACCTCATGCAGGTCTATAAATAGAGGTCCTGTCACTCCAGTTCTCTTAGACCACAGACTCTCAGGTGAGCAGGCTTATTGTTGCACAGCTCATCGTGACAATAAAGTTCTTTAGAGATCTGGGTGGTCGGAAGAAGACTAGCAGTGCTAGCATACCGATCGAGGTTCAGAATGCCCACACACTCAGCCATTCGGGAATTGGAGAATAGTAGAGAAGGCTAGTTGGTTGAAGCCTCCGGTCATTCTTCTCCTGCATATTGGCGTCCTTGAGGTATGAGTTTTAATTGTTGTTGATTTATTGTATATGGCATCATGAGATATTTAATGATCTAAAAATTTTTATTGTTCCGCTGCGCCACTCTGATACGTTTTTACCGGTTTATTTTCCTACAAGATATGCAGTATTGGGAAAAGGGTCAAGGCGACCTTTTCCCACCCCGAAACTGATATATTTAGACTCAGAACACTCAAATTAGTCAATTGAGCATAAGACACGTTTTTCGAGACAGGGTCACATAGATCTCGAAAACTGGTCCAGACGACCTCAGATGGACGTAAAACTGATAAAATTAAAATCAGTAAGTCTAAATTAGTCAGAAGAGACTGTGTTTGAAATTTCGCATGAGAACGCCTCGTTATACGTGCACAAGGACAACACAGTGTAGACACAATCACAGTACAGGAAATAAATAGTAAAATGGATACAAAATGGGCTCATAGGCAGTACAACTCAACTAGGAATCATCAGTATAAGAATCGGATTCAGAAAATCCAATTTCGATGGAAATCTAGAACACCGTCGAGAAAGGGTCGGATACTGAAAGAAGAAAATTAGATTGCGAAGAGAAGACTTTGCAGATGAATTTTTCCTCTGGAAAACCATTTGCAAGCCAAAAACCCAGCCAAAAACTTATCAAAAACCAGCCCTATTCAAGTTGGTTTAGGAGGTTTCCATTCAAGACTATTTCAAGTCACTCAAGGGTAAGGTTCTAGAACCAATCTTTGTGGTTTTTAGTTGTTATTTTAGTTTGATGATAAGAGAAAACTTTGGTGTCCTTTTCTAGTACAAGCCGACCCCTTTTTCACTAAGAACCCCACAGTTTTGGTCACCCAAGCTTTGATTCAGATTTATGCTTGATTCATAGCACAAGAGGTAAAACAGAAACCCTTTTTGGTGGTTTAGTTCTTTTAAGTTTGATCAAAGGAATTTATGTGTATTTATTTGTGCAATGGGTTGTAATAAGTTTATTTTGAGCTCTTATATTTTTATTTTTTAGTTTATGTGGTTGTGTGGTTGTGGTTTAAATTTTATGGATGAACAGGTGTGTGTATGTGTGTGGATGTTTAAAGTGGCTGGACACATGAATCTGTCCCCAGTTTTAGGCCACGGGTTTTGACCATTTTGACCACATTAGAGTCTGATTTTGGATTTGGTGAAATACAAAGTTTTAAGAAAATTTCGTTACGGTCGTTTTTGCATCAAATAGCTTTTGGCCAAAAATGACACTAAGATAGGTTTTACGAGCTATTTTTAACTAGTGTCCAAAACTGGAACTAAAAATCTAAACACAAGATAGTCTCGAGTTTTGTTAAAAATGACCAATCTAGAATCCAAACCGGATCTCGGGCTCAAAATGAAAGTTGTAGATCTCGTCGAACCTTTAAGATGACCATGCGCGTATTAAAAATTTGGCCGTTTCTGGCTTCAAACAGAGTCGTTTTTAAATAAGTATAAAACTGGGATTTTACTAAAACTGGACACAAGTTACCCACGGGTTTGATTAGTTTAATGCCCATTAGAGTTTGATTTGAGCTCCACAATGAACAAGAGAGTTATTCATCTCGTCGAGGATGAAAAGTTTTATGTTCACCAAATTTGCAAACTAAGTCATCTCAAACAAGTTTTAAAATAGTTTCGGTAAATGATTCAAAAACCACTTTTAAAATACAAAAACCAAAATGTGTTTAACCCTCTTTAAAATAAAAGTATGGTTTTAATAAAATGCCCCCACTTTCCAACGGGGTGATAAGAGATGGTTTCAAAGAACATAATTTTCCCAAAAATTTTATAAGGCAACCAAGACAATTTTCAAAATAAAACAGTAGAAGTAGCCCGGTGGGCTACCACACCAAACAAGCAAAGTAACCTGATGACTACCTAGTCAACGATGTACGAGGTAACCAGTCAGTTGACTGGTTGGTCAACCAGTTAAAGACCGAGTTTAAACAAAATGGTGAGAAACGGTGATTAATCTATCGAGTAGACAAATTAATCAAGTACGAATAGATGTTAAATACCAAATTTTCAAAGCAAAGCAGTAGGGTACCGATGGGCCTCGGTACCATACCACAATATAAATTACAATCACTTAAGGTAATAGTAACCTAAGAATGATGTTAATTAATTTATTGGGTAATAAATTAATTAACCATGCCTAGAGAATCAAACTCTGGAAAGAGAGCAAGTTAGTACTGACGGCAATCGGTATCATACGTTTGTATCTGCTTTAGTTACTAACGGTATTAGTGACTTAGCAAAAGTATTAATGGGATACATGTTATTGACAGGTAGTTACCTGTAATTTGACAAAGGTAAGAGTACACGTTTGCTTGTAAATTAGGTAAGTACAACTTCACCTACAGCATGAGCCAAATGAATTTAAAGTGTTGATTTTCACAGTATGTTAAGTATTTACAAACTACGCACTATTATTGCATAGCATGTTAAGAAAGCATATAGTTTCACAATCGCATACATTGATGAAAACACAAGTTAGATGCCATACATCCCTATTGCATAAGATTAGGGACAGCTTAGTAGAACATATGGCCAGATCAGATAAACAATTGGGAAATTAATAAGCGTGTCGTACCGACCTTTTCCATTGAAGAGGTTTTTCAAGTTCAAGTAAGATGAGCCTCCGTTGACGGCTCTTAAGTTTATGATCACAGACATTTCTGATGATTCGCACGCACTTAGTATTGACACACGAGCCCTCAACTAGACATAGGAAGGAAAAAGAATATTGAAGTATAATATAAGCATAATCAGATCATGCATTGTTCACGATATACATTAAATCATAGTTCACTATGCTTCCAGCTATAGTAGAGATACATTCAGTACATGATGTTTTCTATAATGCATACAGTATATGATGTTCTGCATTCAGTGATATGTGATGTTCTGGTATGTGGAATGTTTCAGTGGTATATGTTGGTATATGACATGCTTATATGGTTTCAAGTATGCATTATGATTTAAACATGTTTTGCGGACGACATATTGTACTTACTGGGCATAAAGCTCACAGTGTATGTTCATGCAGTAGGTAAGCGTCCTACGGCTTAAACCTCAATGGGCGATGATGACGGTGGAGGCGAATGTGAGGATGAGGTTATGGATATCACCGCAAGTTTAACTTCTGTACAGTATCGAGTAACAGTATATTTTGAATAGTAATTAGTTATATAATTTTATAAGTATGTATATACGATTGAACTCCTTATAAGTATGTATATTTTTAAAATATACGTACGTGAATAGTAAATACGTATGCAATCAAAAAAAATCCCGTAAAATTTATGGTATCAAATTAAGTAAGTTTAAGTAATAGTTTTTAAGCAAGTTAAGTAGCAGTAGTTTTAAGTGACGGTCCGGGCCACTCAGGGCACGGGACGCTACAATTTCAATTTTAGCCTCTAATCCATTTCTTTCTTCAACCACATACCAATATCACTCTTTGATGCAAAAACCAACAAAACCATCACTTAAATTTCATCCCAAAATCAGCTCTACAGCCCCACGGTTTCACAACAAAATTTTTAAGAAAAGTTTGCAAAATGGAAGCTTGCCTCACTATGTTGCTTCCCTTGAGCTTAGGATGAAGTTTGAACAAGTGTGGAGGGAAATTTTGAGGAAAATTGGTTGGTTTGGTAGGTGCTTCTCACGACAAAACTGGCTACACAAGGGCTGGGTGTTTGGCTGAATTGTTTTCTGGTTTTGCAAGCCAAAACCTTGGCTTTTAATGGCCAAAAGAACCGACTCTAACTTGCCATTTAATTCCTAATTTTCTTTAAATTTTTGCATGTTATTTTAGCAAGATCTTGGCCATTGATTCAAGATTATTTTGAATCTTAGCCCTTGGATTTGCTAATACTTTCCACTTCATTTTTCATAATTTTCCCATGCCATTTTGGCTTAATCCTAGCCATTGGATCAAAGCTCCTTTAAATCTCATCCCTTGGATCTTTGATTTCTTTCCACCCTTAATTTTCATCTATTTATGACATCATATAGACGACATAATGCATGACATCATCCAATTAATTCCATATATAATATTATGGTCAAAGTTTGACCAAAAGTCAAATTGAACGGATATTTATCGAAATCGCATAAGTAGGTTTCTGATGCCTCCTATGTGATCGGTTTGCCTTATTTTGTTCCCGTTTGACCAAAAATCATTACCGAAGTTTTTTTGTCTTTTAGTGCACCATAGGCATCATCTAAGGTTTTCGATTCTGATTTGGGACCATTCTCTCCGTTTTGATTAGTTACAATTTTCCTTTACTAAATTCCTAATTTTTAATATTGTTAGAATATTTTATCGCGTTCTAAATAATATTAAATCATTCATTTCACCATTTTGAAACAGTAAAATTGTCATATACATACAATTTAAAATTCTTCTGAGAATAGTAAAATTTCTCGGTATCATAACTCCTTCTTTTATTAATACGAAAATTACAACTTAAAAAAAAAGACAAATTTATAAATAATCTATGCTCCAAGTAGAGCTTTACATTAGAGGCCTAAGTCTCGAAGCCCCCTACTCTATTGCTTACTTGCTTTCTTTTCTTTTTCGTTCTCACTGCCTTTATAAGCCAAAAATTTGCACTGTTTTCTCACATGCATAGCAAAGGTTGTGCATCAGGGGCATTCAGTGCATGACTACTGTCGATGTCAAAGTTCGACCCCAACACCGCGTGCGGCGGTGCATGGTGGTTGTCAATCTGACAACCTTTAATATCACAAACAGTGGCCTTTGAAGGACTTTCGTTAGTGTAGAATCGGGTTGCCGACTAGCCGATCAGAAAAGCAGATCAATCAGGCAAGGCGGGTGGTCAATAATGCATTCGAACAGGACGGCGGACTAGCCGAGCGGCCAAGTAGGGCTACCGACCAGCCGAACGGCCGAACAGGGCTGTGGAGCAGCTGGACGTTGGTAGAGGGGCTACGGACTGATGAAGTAGCTAGGCAAGGTTGTGGGTCTGCAAGGCAGCCAGAAAGTGGAGCAGCAGAGTAGCCAAGCAGAGGGTCGGCCTGCTGGGCAGCCTGGAAGCAGATCAGCTAACCTACATAGGAGAAGGGCAGAGCCTAGGAGGGGGCACCGGTGTGGTGCCTGCCAAAGGCACTCCGACGGTCAAGTCAGTAAAGAAGCCGTGTAGCCGAGTGGAAGATTAAATCTGGTCGGGAAAGAGAGATCTTTTCACCTTACCTTAGGCTAGTGTAGGGGGGGTATTTATAGTAGGCTTGATTGGATCGGGTCCTAGCCAGACCGCCCCATCGGAGTGGGTGCCTATAGCCGAGGTGTTTCCTTGTGGACCTGCCACGTGTCCCGGTTCGACAGGATGGAGGTTGCCCGGAAGCCGGGCAGCCGATCAGCCGGTGTCGGTGTTTGGTAGGGTGGTAGAGCTGGTGCCGAGAAGCCGATAAGCTGAGAATCCATATAGCAGCGTACGGGCTCCTTCGGAGTAGTCGATAGGGTTCCGAGCAGCCGGAAGCAGTTTACATCGTGGGATTCCGGTTGGGAAGTCATCATTGTTGGGTCTGCCCCCAAATAAGCCCCCCCAAGTGTACCCAATGGGATATCCACTGAGTGCACTTATAAATGTGCTGGGTGACAGCTTTTCGTTTGTCCAGCTTCCCGACCTCTCGGACTGATGGCCAGATCTTAGGGCGGTAGCTTCTCGTCTTCGGCTTCTCGGCCTCTCGGGCAGGTGGCCTGACCTCAGGGTGGTGGCACCTCGTCTTAAGGTTTCTCGGCTTCTCGGCCTATCGGACAGGTGGTCTGACCTCAGGGTGGTGGCTTCTCGTCCTAAGGTTTCTCGGCTTCTCAACCTATCGTGCTGGTGGCCTGATCTCAGGGTGGCGGCACCTCGTCCTAAGGTTTCTCGGCTTCTTTGCTTATCGGCCTCTCAGGCTGGTGACCTGATCTCAGGGTGCTGGCACCTCATCCTCGGATGCCCGGCTGATCGACTCCTCAGCTTAGGTAAGGAGTGCTTGTTCTTCGGGTTGACGCGACGTGGCGGCCTGCCATTGGTTGGGAGGCCCCTCGTTCATAACCTGCGGCTATAAATGCCAGCCGGTGGGTCTTCATTTCACCATTTGCTTTCGAAAACGCTCTGTGCCGACTAGCCGATAAGCCGACTAGCAGAGCATCGTGTATACGAGTCCCGTCCCGCCGAGCAGCCGAGAAGGGCGCAGGCAACCAGTGTAGCTGAGCTGTCGAACAAGACCAGTCTAGTGCCGACAACGTGTAGCTATGCTGCCGAGTAGGGCCGTCCTCCCATCCTTCGAACTCTCGTCTAGCCGAGGAGGGAGTGATTAATTGCCGACCCACCAAACAGCCGAGAAGAGCTTGTCAGCCTGTGCAGCTGAGGTGGACATGACTAATTGTCGACCCACCGAATAGCCGAGAAGAGCTTGTCAGCCTGCGGAGCCAAGGAGGGCATGACTAATTGCCGACCCGCTGAACAACTGAGAAGCCGACTCATCCGAGGGAGGTAAACTGAGTTTTTTTTCCTATTCTTTGTTTGTAGTTTCGTTACAATGAGTGATCTATCAGATTCGGACAACCCATCTGTGGCCGAGTATGGTAATGTCGGCTCCAGCAGTAATGAGTCAAGCACGAGTTCGAGCTCAGGGTCATCAACCGACGAGGTTTGTCAAACCCGGGGACCCGTTGCCCCTCGAGTCTGAGAAGGTCGTCATAGTCAGGAGCCGGTGGCACGCGAGGGTAGCGCACGATTGAGCCAGATTCTAGAGTTAAACCCGAACACCCTCCTGGACGAAGAATTCCTGAGCCTTATGAGAGGTGGGCCCCCCTCCCACCGAGGAGTCCCAAAGACGGGACGTTTCTGCTGGGCGGCGCGACTCTCCCGAACAGCCATCCTTCACAGGGCAGGCTTGGGCCCAACCCAGTAGGGCCGTTGAGAGCTCCAGTGACGAGACGTCGATGTCATCTTCTGTGACGCCCCGTGCCCTCAACGGCCCGGACCGTCACTAAAAACTCTATTATTTGCTTAGCTTGCTTCTTTAGCTTTTACTTATACTTTCTCTTTAAAACCGATACTTAAACTTGCTGAATTTAATACCATAAATTTAGAGGGATTTTTTTTATATATACGCGTACGTATTTACTATTCACGTACGTATACTATTAAAATGCGGAATTTGAAAAACATAAGGATTTAAATTATACATACACAATTATATACTTGTTTATCTGATTACTATTCACCAGATACTATTTAAATATACTACTCATACATATACTGTTTACTGTTTTAAAATACCGTTTAACCTTTACTATTCAAAATACTATTTAACTGTCACCATTCAAAATATTATTTACTCATACTGTGCGGAAGAATACTCGCGGTGTATCCATAACCTCATCCTCACATCCACCTCCGCCACCATCATCGTCCCTTGTTGTTTACGCTATAGGATGCTTACCTACAGCATGAACACACTCTGTGAGCTTTACGCCCAGTAAGTACAACATGTTAACCGCAAAACATGTTTAAAACATAGCACATACGTAAAATCATAAGCATGACATATATCACTTAATAAATCACATACCATATAAGCATATCACATATCAGCTCACATATCATGTCATCACATAACATGTCATAACAGTGAATATAAAACTTCACATACTTTATGCATGAAAGAAGCATCGTGTACTGTATGCACTCTACTGAAAAAGAAAGCATAGCGAACTATAACTAATGCATGGTCCGGTTATGTTCATTTATGCTTCAAACTTCTCTTTTATTTTCTTGTCTATTTAGGGCCCATGTGTCAGTACCGTGTGCGCGCAGACCAACGGTAACGCCCGAGGTCAACTAATGCCGAAGAGCCATCAACTGATGCTCAACTTTTGGCCTTAACTTTCTTTAACTGGAAACCCCTTTGACTGAAGGAGCTGGTACGACATACCTATTTATTTCCATCTTGTTTAACTGTTCTAGCCATACGCTTCTCTAAGCTGTCCCCAATCCTACGCGGTAGGGATCTATGGCTTCTATCTTGTTCTTTCATCAATCTACTCGATTGTGAAACTATATGCTCTTATGTATGCTGTGCAGCATCGTGTGCAAGATACATACTTAAAAAACTGGAAAAGCATCATTCTAAATTCACTTTATCCATGCTGTAGGCGGAGTTGTACTTACTTGTCATCAGACAGTTTATACTCTCGCCTTCGTCACAATACAGGTACCTCCCTGTAATCATAATGCATTTCATTAACATTCACTCTTAGGTCACCGTGGTCATTAGTGACTAATAAAAATTCTACCGTTAGTGATACCGATCCTTATCGGTACTAATTGCCCTTCTTAAGAATTTGATTTTCTAATCATTGTTAATTAATTTATTTACCCAATAAATTAATTAACATCGCTCTTAGGTCACTCTATCGTTAGGAACTAATAAACTTATCGTTGTGTGGTACCGATGCCTATCGGTACCCAACTGCTCTACTTTGGGAAATTTGATATCTAATTTTTAATCATGCTTGATTAATTTATCTACTTGACAAATTAATCACTGTCTCTCACTATCTCATTCCGACTTGGTCCTTGACTGGCTAACCGACCAGTCAACTGACTGAATACCTCCCGTATGACCGTTTAGCCTGTCGGGTTACCGTTACCAATGTAATCGCCCTAAATTTTATACTTCGATCGCACCCGTCCCTCGGGTGGTACTATTCTGACATAGGGGTCGTTTTCTTACATTACGAAATTTCTAATTGGGCGGTTCACTAATCCTGTAAACGTCCGTCCTTCTTTCCTGGACTTAGGTCATCGAGGGGGCTCGGGTTTCCATCCCGGTCACATATTCATCCCTCGTTTCCTAAAATATCCCTTTGTGCCGTTTTAGAAATTTCGGCAGCATTTCCGCTTAATTTTTGGGTTTCCGGTGTTTAGGAAACGCCTCAAAACCATCTAATCTATTCTAACCTGCCACGTACTAAACCAGAGGCCTAATTTTTATGTAAAAGCTCCGCTTTTTACGTAAAAATATTCACATTTCCTCACATTTTCTTTTTCGACATTTCATCCCTTTTTCTTACAATTCCTCAAGTAAGTAAACCATAATTCATACATAATTATTTCTAATAATAAATTGAGGAATCAAGGGATCAAAACCACTATCAAAATCGTTCCCGTTGGCGGTCGGACGAACTGTTCGGTCTCGACCGCACAATCTTTGAATCGACATTCTCCACTTTTGAAACTCCGGTTTGCAAATCCGATGCCGCGGATGTGTCTGGAACGTCAAAAATAGGCCAACGGGCCATTCTTCTGTAGGAAAATAAATCGGTAAAACGTATCAGAGTGGCGAAGCGGAACAATAAAAATTTTACGATCGTTAAATATCTCATGATGCCATATACAATAAACCAACAACAATTAAAATTCATACCTCAAGGACGCCAATCTTGCAGGAGGAGAATGACCGGAGGCTTCAACCAACTAGCCTTCTCTACTATTCTCCAATTCCTGAATGGCTGAGTGTGTGGGCACTCTGAACTTCGATCGGTATGCTAGCACTGCTAGTCTTCTTCCGACCACCCAGATCTCTAAAGAACTTTATTGTCACGATGAGCTGTGCAACAATAAGCCTGCTCACCTGAGAGTCTGTGGTCTGAGAGAACTGGAGTGGTAGGTCCTCTATTTATAGACCTGCATGAGGTGAATCTCTGAATTTGAATTGGATTAGGAAAAGATATTTTCCCTTATCCAAATCCATAAAATCTGAATTTTTCCAAGGGAGAATCTCCACAAAAAATTCGGTTTTTCTTAGGATAAATCCAATCCAAATCAAAACAAGATTTTAACTAGAATTTTATCTCCCTTTTTCAACCCAAAAAATCCAAAAATTTCAAGGTGAATCTTCCCTAAAGATTTCGGCCATTATGGATAAGGGAGAATCAAAAATTCCACTAGGATTTTCAAGCTTGAATCTCATCTCAACCTTATCCAAAATAACCGAATTTCCTAGGAGATTTACTCCCTAATTTCGGCCACTTTTCAGGGAAGGAGAGAATCCAAATTCAACTAGGATTGAAACTTGAATTTTCCCTTGAATACTATCCACAAAAACCGAAATTTGCTTGAGGATTATCCTCAAAATTTCGTCCCTTATTTGTTGGGATTTGGATTCAAAATTCAAGTAGGATTCTAACAAGATTATCCTCTCCAAATCCAACTCAAATTCGAATTTCAAACCTTGTGGATTTTCCTCAACAAATTCGAATCCTACTTGGACTGTGATTCAAAATTTGAATTTCAAATTTCTAATTCAAATTTCAAATTTAAATTTCAAATTTCAAATTTCAAATTTCAAATTTAAATTTCAAATTCAAATTTCAAATTCGAATTTCAAATTCAAATTTCAAATTCAAATTTCAAATTCAAAATTCAAATTTCAAATTTCAAAATTCAAATTTCAAATTTCAAAATTCAAATTTCAAATTCCACAAAACGGTTGTGTTTCATATTCTTGTTCTCATGGATAATTTTCTACAACTCCAATCCAATCTCAAATAAAATCATGGCAACTTTATTTGGAGTTCGAATAATTGTGTAGTCTATTATCCAAAACAAAATCTGAATTCAACCGGAGAGAATCTTGTCTACTATCCTAATCCTGTGTCATCACCATCCATGCATAATAAACTAGCCAATAGCATACACAAATCAATTTGCCAAACGTTAAGGAATTATGTGGAGCTAGTAGAGGGACTGATTGGACATATATAATCGGGCTTCCGTGATTCCATATGATCATCATTCTTTACCGAACAACTCAATCATATGATCACTAGTTTCAGAGTCACACCACTATAAAACTAAAACTGAACTCCCAATTATATACCGTATTACGTAAGCCTGTGACGAGCTACTATCCAATGACCTTGTCATATATGCAAAACCCTCATATGATATCCATGATCAGCCTTAGGTCAAAGTCCGTTTAATCCTACTGATCAGGCTATCTTAAAGTTCCATTATACTACCGAATCAAGAAAATGATTATTCACCATATGTGAATAGGAAGTCATTCGCCCAGCAGACAACCCAAGACCTTGTCCATTTTCACATTCAGTATAATGCCTTTAAGAGGATACCTTTAACTCCTCAGAGCTATGATTCCGATATCTGCAAACAAACCCTTCATCGTATACAAGTCATGCACCCAACGAACCGGTCTATAAGCTTACTACCTCTGAGACGCTTTATCCATTGGAACATCAAAGTACACAAGTCATATACATGAAGTAGTTCATTTACTCAGGATTAAGGTTATTGCACAATGAACGTCAAAAGCAGATTGATCCACTCATAGCGGACTACGTAGATCAATCACACTTTAGTCCCGGTCTAATATGTCACCACCGAGCAACATATCCATGTCTCTACTTGGGAGTCCAGCTCCAGACAGTCAAGACAAACCGTCCCCTCTAAGGCTTTAGACAACATAATAGTCTTTACATGAGTTAGATGCTCGGTCTAACCCCATAGACTACAGACCATAGTTTAGACTGCTAACTTTAGAACATTGTCTTCTCGCATACAAAAGTCCATTGCATGCAACGTTCTTGTGGCGGCCCGCCCCTTGTGGAGATCATACAATACTATTACAGTTGAGCTTTATCGCTAACTGCGATAGATTGTACTCTCATGGGTCGCCGGCTTATATCTCTACTCTTTTTAAATCATGACGTTTTTGGGAAAAATTTTTTTTTTTCTTTAAACATCATATAAAATCTTTTCCCACTAATTACTTTGTTGGCAAGTACAAAGTAATATAAATAATACAGTACTTTTGTAAAATATATATATAATTACAAAAGAACTGTTTCCCCTTTTTTTTTTTTTCACTTTAACGCTCAGCGGGAAGACTCTGGCAGTACCATATCCCTCGCCCAGTTATCCCATTTGACACGCGCCATCCCGTCCGCATCCAGTCAAACAAGCTACTGAGCTGGTCGCTTACCTGCAATAATAGCAAAAATGGTGAACTACAGGCTCAGTAAGTTCAAACATGCAAGAAATAAAACTTCTATGAATAGTACTATTCATCGCGAATAGTACTGTTGACCACTATTCATACGTGAATAGTAACTTTGACCACTATTCATGGTGAATAGTAAGGTTGACCACAACACTGTCTCACACTAGTACATCTACCGCGATGTTAGTGCTCTCACTAAACTGTCTTATGCTCAATTATGGCACAGTTTCAGTTTTAGGTCCTTATCTTTGATTACGTTCTGGTTTTGAGCTCAGGTTGGCAGTACCATTTAAGTGCGCATGACTGGGAGCGGTACATTAGTGCTGACCTGCACAGCCTTAATCTCATAGCCCCGAAGGCAAAATTGTACATGACTGGGAGTGGTACATCAGTGCTGACCTCCACAGCCTTATCTCATAGCCCCGAAGGCAAAATAGTACCTCCCTGTACGGAAGGCTGGTACGCCAGAAAGTGGTTTCATTACCGACTTTTTAACATTCTAACCCGGTGACTTCACATTGTCCCGTGGTTAGGAATGGTTCACATTTTAATTTTAGGTGAGTGAGTTTCATTAACCTCGCTCTAGTGCCCGAAGCACAATTAACCATGTGTCCCATTCTTATAGTGCCCGTAGCACATTTCGGCTCTCTCTCTATTCTATCATAGTGCCCGTAGCACATATGTACCTAACTTATAGTTAGTACATTTAAGTTAGCACAATATTGCTATATGTTGCAGACAGGTAAATGTCTGAACTTACCTTATCAGACTGTTCCCTTTCTCTCTCTTGGATCTTGAATCGCCTTCCTTGTAGGCCGATTTTGGGATCCTACAGACAAAACTATGTCTGTTAATTTCTTTCCCCATTTATAGCTTTTATTTTTCATTAAAAAGCTTAAATAAAACCTATTTATAACTTTTTAGGTTTTATTTATTATTTTCACCGTTTTCCCCCAACTTTTGTAAAATTACGATTTTGCCCCTGTATTTTGGCAAAATTACAGTTTTGCCCCTGACGGAATTTTATTGATCCAGACTGCATTTTTGGCTCTCAGGAATTTTTCTGACTCTTTTCTAATCATTACCGGGTTCGTTTCTATTTTATTTCCACTTTTTGCTTTCCCGGCCCTCGGGAAGCACTATTCCGACCCTTACGTCGGTTTAGCGATTTTCTATCGTTTCAGAGCCTCAAATGGACGTTTCACTAGTATTTAAAACGTTCATCTAGACATTCCCGACCTAGGTCTCCGAGGCTCGGGTTTTCCGTTCCCGACTCGGACCTTTATTTCATTTCCAAAAACGCCCCCCCCTCGGGGTCGGTTTTTCAATTTCACTCACGTTTTTCATTTTCAAGGGGACGGGTTACTATTCACGACCCACCCCATAAATTTTTTTTTCCTTATTCAATTTCTTTCCGTTAGGGACTCGAGTTTCCGTCCCGGCCCTAACTTTTATTTTAAATTCCTATTTTACCCCGAATGCCGTTTTTGAAATTTCGGCAGCATTTCGGCGTAATTTTAAGGCTTCCGGCGTTAGATACGCCTCGAACCGTATGTACCTGCCACGTACTATACCACAAGCCTATTTTATGTAAAAGTTTTCCAAACTTTTACATAAAAACCCACAAAATTCCAATTCCACAATATCACCCACATAACAAAATTTTTTCACAATTTTACCCTTAATTTGGTTTCGGTTTTCACAACCAAACCGAACCAAATTTTGTCAAACTTTCACCACACTTTAGGCCATTCAAATGTCACGTTTTTAACACATTTTCAAGCCCATTTTCTTTGCATTTTCAACCACATTTCCTAGGGTTTTTACCCTTGTATAACCCACGGCCAAAGAATGAAAACATGCCAAAAATTTTGTTTCATTCTTTCCATTATAAATTCATCATTTGCATATTGAAATACATAATTCCAATCAACCAAATACCACATAAAACCAAGCAAAATTTTCTTCCAAACCTTTAACAACCCCACGGCCATTTAATGGAATTCACACCAAGAGTTTTCTTTTAAGCTTTTCACCATGAATTCATGCTTTATTCTTCACAAAATTAAACTTGGAAGCAAGTTAGAGATTAAACCACAAACTTTTCTCATTGGTTACTCAAGGTAACCCACGGATTTTCCTTTGAAAAACCAACCAAAATTTGGTTTTTCTTTAAACAAATTACATGGTTTTCTTACTTATTACAACCTTAACAAAACCCAACATCAAATCCATGAAAAACAACCAAAAATTTTCCATCTTTTTCTCACTATTCACCCACGGATTTCATTGAAAAAAAACCATGAAAAATTCAAGTGCAAGGGAAGTTACCTTGGTCTAATGCTTCTTTTGTCTTCTAGGAACACTTTGCCACTCCTTTTTGTGAAGAAAAGTTGAAGAAAATCTTGGTTCTCCTTTGGTAGCTCACGTGGACACCATGGGAAAAACTTAGTAAATTTTTGTTATGGCTTTTGGCTTGAAAATGAACTTCAGCCACTTTATCACATTTTTCCGACTTAACCATGCAAGAAAGCCAATTAATTTGGCTCTAAACCAATCAAAATTTGACATCTTTCCAAGCCATTTCTTTCCATAATTTTCAAAAATTAAAAAGGGTGAATTTTGGCCAAATCTTGGCCTTTAGATCAAAAGCTAAATGAATCATGGCCTTTCATTCCACCAACCACCATTTTCTTTCATTTATTAATCTAGATTTATGATGTCATAAATGAAAAAGTGAAAGTTGACTTTGACTTTCACTATTCACATTAATTCGATTACTTTTTGACCGATGCCGGTTCGAGTCGAAATTTTCCCAAAATCGTCCCGGCGTGTTCCTGAGATCTCCTGTGCAGTCGGATCAATTTAATCTGCTTCCGTTTGATAAAAATCAATCCCGGAAGTTTACCGTCTTTTATTGCTCCGGTTAGGGTTTTCAATGCCGATTTTGGCACCGTTTCAACTCAGTGAATTTTTCCAACACTAAATTCTTACTCGTCAGTATTGTTAGAACATTTTCACATATTCTAAACAATATAAATACATTTATTTCACTCTTTAAATAGTACAAATTGTTATATACATACAATTGTACATTTTTATCCGAGAATTGCCTGAATTTCCCGGTTGTCACATTCACCCCTCCTTATAAAATTTTCGTCCTCGAAAATTAGAACAAATGGGGGTATAATTTCCTCATCTCGTCTTCTCTTTCCCACATGGCTTCTTCAATGTTGTGATTTTTCCACAAAATCTTCACTAGTGGGATTACCTTATTTCTCAGTACTTTCTCTTCACGAGCTAGTACTTGAATAGGTTGTTCCTCATATGTCAAATCCTCGTGGATTTGAATAGGCTCATGCTTCAACACATGGGACGGATCTGGTATATACTTTCTCAGCATCGACACATGAAATACATTATGCACTGCCGACAATTCTGGGGGTAGCGCTAATCTGTAAGCGACCTTTCCAATGCGTTCGATAATTTCATAGGGCCCAATATATCTTGGACTCAGTTTCCCCTTCTTACCGAAGCGCATAATCCCCTTCATAGGCGATACCTTAAGAAACACGAAGTCTCCTTCATCAAACTCCAAGGATCTCCGCCTCTTGTCCGCATAACTCTTTTGTCGGCTTTGCGCAATTTTCATTTGATGCTGAATTCTAGCAACTGCATTGGAAGTCTCTTTTATGAAGTCCGTCTTATGCAACTGCTTTTCTCGCAAATCGTACCAATGTAATGGTGATCTGCACTTCCGTCCATACAAAGCCTCGTAAGGTGCCATGCCTATCGAAGCTTGGTAACTATTATTGTACGAGAATTCAATCAATGGTAACTTCTCGTTCCAATTTCCCGTAAAATCCATAACACAAGCTCGAAGCATGTCCTCTAACGTCTGAATTGTCCGCTCTGACTGCCCATCTGTTTACGGATGAAAAGCCGTACTGAGTCTCAATTCAGTACCCATGGCCTCTTGCACACACTTCTAGAAATTCAAAGTGAATCGTGCATCTCGATCTGATACAATGGATTTCAGTACTCCATGTAGTCTGACGACATGAGTTATGTACAGCTGAGCAAACTTTTCCAACGAAAAAGTCATCTTGACAGCTATAAACCGTGCCGTCTTGGTCAGTCTACCCACAATAACCCAAATGGCATCATAACCTTCTCGGGTTTTCGGGAGTCCCACTACAAAATCCATCGTAATGTGTTCCCATTTCCATTCAGGAATCTCCAGTGGTTCCAATCTTCCTGCTGGATGTTTATGTTCTGCTTTGATTCTCTGACAGGTCATGCATCGGCTCACGAATTTCACTATATCATTCTTCATCCCTTTCCACCAGAACTGTAACTTCAAGTCCTGATACATCTTGCTCGCTCCGGGGTGAACCGAATAGGGTGTCTCATGAGCTTTTGACATGATCCGTCTTCTAAGTTCCTCATCAGCTGGAACATTTATCCTTCCTTGATAAAGGATTATTCAATTCTTGGAAATTCCTTCTTGAGAACTTGTCATTGCTGGATCTCGCCTCTGAGCTTCCTTTATATCCTCAAATAGCGATGATTCCACTTGGAGTGCAGCTAATCTTCCAGATATCAGCTCCAAGTTTAAAGAATTTATCTCTTGCTGCAATGGCTTCGGAAGCCTGTTTATTGGTAGTTGGTGCGATATGGTAGACTTTCCACTTAAAGTATCCGCTACACGGTTGGCTTTCCCTGGATGGTATAGGATTTCACAATCATAATCCTTCACCAGTTCCAACCATCGTCTTTGCCGCATATTGAGCTCTTTTTGCGTGAAGAAATACTTCAGGCTTTGGTGATCAGTGAAAATTTGACATTGAGCTCCATAGAGATAGTGTCACCAAATTTTAAGTGCGAACACTACTGCAGCAAGTTCAAGGTCATGCGTAGGGTAATTCCTTTCATGATCCTTTAATTGACGGGAAGCATAGGCAATCACCTTGCCATTTTACATTAGGACTGCTCCCAATCCTATTTTCGATGCATCACTGTAGATCACAAACTTCTCCCCTTCAGTGGGAAGCGTAAGGATTGGTGCGCTTGTCAGTCGCCTCTTTAACTCCTAGAAGCTTCTTTCGCATTCCATAGTCCACTCGTACTTCCTTTCCTTGCGTGTAAGAGCAGTAACAGGTGCAGCTAATCGCGAATCCCTCTACAAATCACCGATAATAACCAGCCAATCCCAAGAAACTGCGTATTTCAGTCACACTCTTGGGTGCAGGCCACTGGTTAATTGCCTCTACCTTTGTCGGATCTACAGCAATACCTTCCTGGGATACAACATGTCCAAGGAAATGTACTCTGTCCAGCCAAAACTCGCATTTTGAGAATTTGGCATACAGTTGATGCTTCCTTATCGTATTCAGCACGATCCTCAGATTTTCCTTGTGCTCTTCATGACTCTTCGAGTATATAAGAATGTCATCAATAAATACAATGACAAACTTATCCAAATACTCTTTAAAAATTCTGTTCATCAAGTCCATGAACGCTGCCGGCGCATTTGTTAATCCAAATGGCATCACAAGGAACTCGTAATGACCATAACGAGTTCTAAACGCCCTCTTAGGAATATCACTTTCTTTGATTCTCAGTTGGTGATATCCTGATCGTAAGTCGATTTTGGAAAATACCACTGCGCCTTTTAACTGGTCGAATAGGTCATCAATTCTAGGTAACGGATACCTATTTTTGATCGTAACCTTATTCAACTCCCGGTAATCAATGCACAGCCGGAATGTTCCATCCTTTTTCTTGACGAATAACACAGGTGCACCCCATGGAGAAAAACTCGGCCTGATAAATCCCTTATCCAAAAGCTCCTTTAATTGTACCTGCAGCTCCTTCAACTCCACTGGAGCCATACGGTATGGTGCTTTGGAAATAGGTGCTGTTCCAGGCATCAACTCAATTTCAAACGAGATTTCTCTCTCTGGAGGTATCCCTGGTAACTCTTCTAGAAATACGTCAAGAAACTCATTAACCACAGGAACATCTTCAGGTTGAAGCTTCTGTTCCTCTGTAGTATCCACCACATATGCCAGATATCCCATGCAGCCACTGGCTATCAGCTTGCTTGCTCTCAGCGAACTGATGATCATCTTCCCGGGTCTTCGAGAAGTATCAACATACTCGAAACTCTCTTCTTCCTCGGGTTGGAAGACTATCTTTCGATTTCGGCAGTCGATCGTAGCTTGGTATTTCCCTAGGAAATCCATGCCTAGAATCACATCATAATCCATGATCTCCATTACGATCAACTCAGCATATAGTTCCCTATTTGCCACATATACTGGTACATAGGGTAGCCAGTAACTGGACAACAATACTTCCCCAAAAGGTAAAACTGTCTTAAATACCCTTCCCATATTATCCTTAGGAAGTCCTATCTTGTCAGCAAATGCATAGGAAACAAATGAATGCGTAGCACCGGAATCGAATAGTACAGAGGCTACATGACTAGCGACAGGAAGCTGACCTGTCACCACGTTTGATGTTCCTGCCTCTGCATCTTCTTTGCTGTAGGCCATCACACGAGCATCAGCACGTGACATTCGCTCCTGGTGTTGCGGCCTCACTGGTGACTCTTCCACTCTGGCTTGAAGGGAATGGGCTTGTGGGCGTGTCTAGTGCGGTTGGGAAGTGCCTTGTCCACCCTGCCTATTTGGACAGTTCCTGGCGTAATGGCCTTCCTTTCCACATTCGTAGCAAACAAGTGGCCCAAATCTGCATTGCCCAGAATGTCTCTTCCCGCATGTAGGGCAGTTTTGCACATTAGACTCTGCATTACCAGCTGTTCTCCGCTGCTGGTTTCGATTATTGCCCTGGCGATTCCCAGAAAAATTCCCTTTTCTCTTATTTTGCTGGGATCCTTGATTGTTGCCCTGGCTTGGTTTCGCATTCTGACTGGGCTTGCTCGATTGACCAACTTGCGTAGACTTCGCCAAAGCCCTCTCCTTCTTCTTTGCCTCCCAGTGTTTCTCTCTTTCATCTTTCTGTCGAGCTACATGGAACTCAGCTCTAATGGCCCGACTCACACAGTCTGCTACAGAAGTAGGTGGTACTAGTCCAGTATCTACTAACGCAGTAATTTCTGGCCTGAACATCCCGATCATTTTCTGTATCTTTTCCCTCTCAGCAGGGACCACATAAGGGCACAAACGGGATAGCTGATCGAACTTTCGGCAGACTTCGCTTACCGACATGTTCCCTTGTGTCAACTCTGAGAACTCTTTCTGTTGCTGTCTCAGAGATGCAGGGTCGTAATATTTCTGGTTAAATTCTTCCAGAAATTCCTCCCAACTCATGGTAGACACGTCTCTTCTCATTCGTACAGTGTCCCACCAAAACCGAGCATCTTTTCTCAGCACAAAAGACACACATGCAACCTTCTCCCGGTCGGTTAGGTTCATGAACTCCATGATCACTTGTAATGACGACAACCAGTCTTCAGCCTCAAGCGGATTTGTAGACCCTTCAAATTCTAGCGGGCTCATACGCCTGAATCTTTCATAGAGGGGTTCCAGATTTAATAGTGGTTGTGGTTCAGGAGCTCTCTCATGTACTGCAGCTGGAGGAATAACTGGATCTACTTCAGCTTGTTGTTCTACTTGGGTACCCTCAGAGCCTTGTCTCTGTTCTAGCTCCTCTACCCGTCGCCTCAGATTTGCATTTTCTTGCATCTGAGCTTCTAACAAAGCTTGTATCTGATCCAGTCTCTCCATAACATCAGGACGTCGCTCTTGTCCTTCTGGTCGATTTCGCAAATCCACCATCTTGCCTATTGTCCTATTATGGCACAATAATTCACCGTTAGCTTTTCCATAACCATATTCGTAAAATCATATCAATTCACGAAATTTAGGGTAATGTAAAGCTATATCATCGTAACACATCATCGTACAACATATAATCATTTTGATATTTCATTCGTAGCAAAACATTTATATGTCATACATAATCACCACCAGTCATATATATACATCAGCCTGGGGTACAAAATGGCCACAAGTCTATACAAAAGAGCTTTTCTCTAAGCTACTTATGTAAATATACACATATCTACTGGTCACTCATTCCCCACATCTGGGACTAGAGGATATTCTTCTGGATCCTCATCGTCATCGGTATCATCTGAATCGTCACCGTCTCTAGGCAATGCTCCCTGTCCTGAGTCATCACCTCCTCGTGGTCTAAACGGTCCGGCCTCATGATCATTCATCATTCTTCTCGGCCCGAAGATGCTTGCAAACATCTCATCTTGACCCAGCGTCTCTCGTCGACTCTGCGTCAGATGCTCGATCAGAATCTCTCTCTCAATCGTTCTGATCGTCACCACGAACTCTTGGAGCGTCGGAGGAAACGGCTTGATTACCCTCTGTCTCAACTCCAAGGGTAAACCTTTCCAGAACAGCTCACAGCAGTTTGCTTCAGTGAGGTTGGGCAATGGACATCTCCTCCTGATGGTCTCCTCAAATCGTGCTACATAAGACATCACCGTCTCACCAGACAGCATGACCATCTTCTCGGTCTGGAGAATATAGTCCCTGACCTCATCGAAACCAGGGTACGCAGGTGTATCTGCCTCTCGTCTCTCTGGAGGTGCTGGAGTAGGTGTTGGATCCCTAGGCGGAAACTGATCAGCCAACCGCTGACAGAACTCAGCCCAACTGAACCCTAATAAAATCTCATGGTCGCAATATTGCCAGAACACTCGAGCGTCTCCCTGAAACATACTGACTGCCAACTGAATCCACATATCTCGATCGATGTCACACATCACCATAATCCTTTCAATGGCATGGAGCCAGTCCTTAGTCTCCATCGATTGTCGTCCACCGTCAAACATCGGAGGACTGCTGGCTCTAAATGCCTGTACTGCCCATGCCGACACTCTCACCCCAATATGTTGGCGTCCACCAACAACTAGAATGTCCACTACCACCAGTGGATGAACTATCGGTTGTGGCTGTACTATATCTACTGGCACTGGCACTGATGCTGGTACTGGTACCGGAGGTCTCTCGGGCACCGGGGGTCTGACTACTGGTCGTTGGGACATAGACGGCCTCACAAAGACCTCGTCCATACCCGTAATACTCCCCTCGGTCGAGGTAGCGGTGGTCTCACATATGGAGGTCTGGTCATCTTGCTACCTATAAGATAATTATTTTCATATAAGAAAATAATTGACTGAACTTAAGTAAACTACTTACTTGGATAGCGGTGCAGGATGTGCAAAGTGTCAAATCGGGATATGGTCACACTGCTCTGATATACCAACTGTGATAGCCGTTGGTATTCAAAACCAAATCAGTCGCAAACCTTGCTCTAATATACCAACTGTAGCGGCAGTTGGTATTATAAACTAAACCAATCTCAAACCTTGCTCTGATACCAACTGTGATGGCCCGCCCCTTGTGGAGATCATACAATACTATTACAGTTGAGCTTTATCGCTAACTGCGATAGATTGTACTCTCATAGGTCGCCGGCTTATCTCTCTACTCTTTTTAAATCATGATGTTTTTGGGAAATTTTTTTTTTCTTTAAACATCATATAAAATCTTTTCCCACTAATTACGTTGTTGGCAAGTACAAAGTAATATAAATAATACAGTACTTTTGTAAAATATATATATAATTACAAAAGAACTGTTTCCCCTTTTTTTTTTCTTCACTTTAACGCTCAGCGGGAAGACTCTGGCAGTACCATATCCCTCGCCCAGTTATCCCATTTGACACGCGCCATCCCGTCCGCATCCAGTCAAACAAGCTACTGAGCTGGTCGCTTACCTGCAACATTAGCAAAAATGGTGAGCTACAGGCTCAGTAAGTTCAAACATGCAAAAAATAAAATTTCTATGAATAGTAACTTTGACCACTATTCATGGTGAATAGTAAGGTTGACCACAACACTGTCTCACACTAGTACATCTACCACGATGTTAGTGCTCTCACTAAACTGTCTTATGCTCAATTATGGCACAGTTTCAGTTTTAGGTCATTATCTTTGATTACGTTCTGGTTTTGAGCTCAGGTTGGCAGTACCATTTAAGTGCGCATGACTGGGAGCGGTACATTAGTGCTGACCTCCACGCCTTAATCTCATAGCCCCGAAGGCAAAATTATACATGACTGGGAGCGGTACATCAGTGCTGACCTCCACAGCCTTATCTCATAGCCCCAAAGGCAAAATAGTACCTCCCTGTACGGAAGGCTGGTACGCCAGAAAGTGGTTTCATTACCGACTTTTTAACATTCTAACCCGGTGACTTCACATTGTCCCGTGGTTAGGAATGGTTCACATTTTAATTTTAGGTGAGTGAGTTTCATTAACCTCACTCTAGTGTCCGAAGCACAATTAACCATGTGTCCCATTCTTATAGTGCCCGTAGCACATTTCGTCTCTCTCTCTATTCTATCATAGTGCCCGTAGCACATATGTACCTAACTTATAGTTAGTACATTTAAGTTAGCACAATATTGCTATATGTTGCAGACAGGTAAATGTCTGAACTTACCTTATCAGACTGTTTCCTTTCTCTCTCTTGGATCTTGAATCGCCTTCCTTGTAGGCCGATTTTGGGATCCTACAGACAAAACTATGTCTGTTAATTTCTTTCCCCATTTATATCTTTTATTTTTCATTAAAAAGCTTAAATAAAACCTATTTATAACTTTTTAGGTTTTATTTATTATTTTCACCGTTTTCCCCCAACTTTTGTAAAATTACGATTTTGCCCCTGTATTTTGGCAAAATTACAGTTTTGCCCCTGACGGAATTTTATTGATCCAGACTGCATTTTTGGCTCTCAGGAATTTTTCTGACTCTTTTCTAATCATTACCGGGTTCGTTTCTATTTTATTTCCACTTTTTGCTTTCCCGGCCCTCGAGAAGCACTATTTCGACCCTTACGTCGGTTTAGCGATTTTCTATCGTTTCGGAGTCTCAAATGGACGTTTCACTAGTATTTAAAACGTTCATCTAGACATTCCTGACCTAGGCCTACGAGGCTCGGGTTTTCCGTTCCCGACTCGGACCTTTATTTCATTTCCAAAAACGCCCCCCCCCTCGGGGTCGGTTTTTCAATTTCACTCACGTTTTTCATTTTCAAGGGGACGGGTTACTATTCACGACCCACCCCTTAAATTTTTTTTTCCTTATTCAATTTTTTTCCGTTAGGGACTCGGGTTTCCGTCCCGGCCCTAACTTTTATTTTAAATTCCTATTTTACCCCGAATGCCGTTTTTGAAATTTCGACAGCATTTCGGCGTAATTTTAAGGCTTCCGGCGTTAGGTACGCCTCGAACCGTATGTACCTGCCACGTACTATACCACAAGCCTATTTTATGTAAAAGTTTTCCAAACATTTACATAAAAACCCACAAAATTCCAATTCCACAATATCACCCACATAACAAAATTTTTTCACAATTTTACCCTTAATTTGGTTTCTGTTTTCACAACCAAACCGAACCAAATTTTGTCAAACTTTCACCACACTTTAGGCCATTCAAATGTCACGTTTTTAACACATTTTCAAGCCCATTTTCTTTGCATTTTCAACCACATTTCCTAGGGTTTTTACCCTTGTATAACCCACGGCCAAAGAATGAAAACATGCCAAAAATTTTGTTTCATTCTTTCCATTATAAATTCATCATTTGCATATTGAAATACATAATTCCAATCAACCAAATACCACATAAAACCAAGCAAAATTTTCTTCCAAACCTTTAACAACCCCACGGCCATTTAATGGAATTCACACCAAGAGTTTTCTTTTAAGCTTTTCACCATGAATTCATGCTTTATTCTTCACAAAATTAAACTTGGAAGCAAGTTAGAGATTAAACCACAAACTTTTCTCATTGGTTACTCAAGGTAACCCACGGATTTTCCTTTGAAAAACCAACCAAAATTTGGTTTTTCTTTAAACAAATTACATGGTTTTCTTACTTATTACAACCTTAACAAAACCCAACATCAAATCCATGAAAAACAACCAAAAATTTTCCATCTTTTTCTCACTATTCACCCACGGATTTCATTGAAAAAAAACCATGAAAAATTCAAGTGCAAGGGAAGTTACCTTGGTCTAATGCTTCCTTTGTCTTCTAGGAACACTTTGCCACTCCTTTTTGTGAAGAAAAGTTGAAGAAAATCTTGGTTCTCCTTTGGTAGCTCACGTAGACACCATGGGAAAAACTTAGTAAATTTTTGTTATGGCTTTTGGCTTGAAAATGAACTTCGGCCACTTTATCACATTTTTCCGACTTAACCATGCAAGAAAGCCAATTAATTTGGCTCTAAACCAATCAAAATTTGACATCTTTCCAAGCCATTTCTTTCCATAATTTTCAAAAATTAAAAAGGGTGAATTTTGGCCAAATCTTGGCCTTTAGATCAAAAGCTAAATGAATCATGGCCTTTCATTCCACCAACCACCATTTTCTTTCATTTATTAATCTAGATTTATGATGTCATAAATGCAAAAGTGAAAGTTGACTTTAACTTTCACTATTCACATTAATTCGACTACTTTTTGACCGATGCCGGTTCGAGCCGAAATTTTCCCGAAATCGTCTCGGCGTGTTCCTGAGGTCTCCTGTGCAGTCGGATCAATTTAATCTGCTTCCGTTTGATCAAAATCAATCCCGGAAGTTTACCGTCTTTTAGTGCTCCGGTTAGGGTTTTCAATGCCGATTTTGGCACCGTTTCACCCGTTTCAACTCAGTGAATTTTTCCAACACTGAATTCTTACTCGTCAGTATTGTTAGAACATTTTCACATATTCTAAACAATATAACTACATTTATTTCACTCTTTAAATAGTACAAATTGTTATATACATACAATTGTACATTTTTATCCGAGAATTGCCTGAATTTCCCGGTTGTCACAGTTCTAACAGTTTTAACACAAGCAGTCAGTGAGCCATATTTGCTTACATTTACTTTAACATGTAAATAAGACAAGGACAGATAGCAATGTAATGAATAACCTCTATGTATAATTTTATTATCCAGTTCAAAATAGATACATCAAAATGTCTCTAATACTTAAGGCATTTCCTAACATCTTTAATTTTCGGTCTCCGAGTCGCCGTTGACCGGCGTTGACCGGTCGTTGACCGGCGTTGACCACGGTGGCGATGGGAGTGGTGACCACCATCTTGAAGAGCTCGATGAGAGGAACCCATTGGTGGTGTCAATTTCACCAATCGAGGCTCCTATCACCGGAAATCGGCCCTCGAAAAGTCGGCGACGGCGACGGTGTTGGATCTTCATTTTCTGGCGTTGTTGCCCAAAATTGATTTGGGGCTTTTGATCTACGTGTTGTTCTGAGCATTTTGACACCGACCTTGCAACTCAACTCCACCGGAATAGCGAGATTCGACGGCGGCGACGGCGACGGCGAACCTTGGCCGGCGCGATCCAGCGGCTGTTGATGTGAAATGAAGCTTGGGTTTTGTTCTACTCTTCACCACGAATCCATTGGGACCGGAATCGTGGCATTTGGACGTCGGATGGCGGAGATACGGCGGTTTGAAAAATTCGGCCACCGGTGGCTTTGGGCGGCGCGTGCGGCGTGGTCCGGCGTCGGTTCGGTCGACTCGGCCCACCGTTGGAATCAACTCGTTGAGAGCTTTCCAATGGTGCCGGCTGTGTCGAAAACGGAGGTCGGATTCGACTGATGGTTACTGTTCACCTTCGTGTGGTGTGAGGGAGGAAATGGGATCTGGAAAAATTATGGGGGCTATTTTTCAATAGTCCCAAAAATTTTGTCCTTTTATACTAATTTTTTGAAAAATTTTAAGATAGTCTATACTGACTAATTTGGGCGTGCTGAACCCAAATATATCAGTTTTATCTTCATCCAAGGTTGTCTCGACCAGTTTCCCGATACTGCATGGTTCCCGGTCAAAAATTACTTTTTGTGCTCAAATGACTAATTTGAGCATTCTGATTCCAAATATATCAGTTTTATATCAAGAAAAGGTCATCTTGACCAATTTCTTGATACTGTGGTTAGGCCTATACTGTGTTGACACTGTGCACGCATAACGAGGCGTTTTCGCGTGAAATTTCAAACACAGTCTCTCCTGACTAATTTGGACGTGCTGATTTCAAATTTATCAGTTTTACATCCATCTGAGGTCTTCTGGACCAGTTTTCGGGATCTGCATGACCCCGTCTCGAAAAACATGTCAGGTACCCGATTGACTAATTTGGGCGTCCTGAATCTAAATATATCAGTTTCGGGGCGAGAAAAGGTCGTCTTGACCCTCATCTCGATACTGCGTATCTTTTAAACAAAATCTACATTTTATGCTCAATTGACCAGATTGAGCCTGCTGACTATTAATATATCAGTTTTATGCCAGATTAAGGCCGTCTTGGCCACTAACCTGACACTGCGTTTCTCACTATTCACTAATCACTATTCATAATTCTCTATTTGACTGACTAATCTGAGCATTCTGACTTTGATTTTGTCAGTCTATGGGCGAGAAGAGGTCATCTAGACCACTTTTCTCGATACTGTACATCTATTAGGGCAATTATCACTACTGCGCTCAGATGACTAGTCTGAGCGTACTGATGACTAGCTCATCAGTTCTGTATCATGAAATGGTCGTCTAGACCGGTTTCTTGATATTGCGTGTCTCAACGAATACTCACATAATAGGGTGGACCGATTTCACTGTCGGTTGCCCCTTTCACTGCATGAATAGTAATTAAACGTTACTATTCCCATTTAATTCATTCAACTAAAAAGCACACTGTGTTTATTAACTTAATTACATCATTACATAGTAATTAAGTTTCATAATTCATGAGAGTCATTACAGTGGCTCTCGGATCATTACACAGCCTTCTACACGGACTCTTACACGTGCGTGTGCAACGCAACACGGGCATGTACATTTCAGACACGGGCATGTACTAGTTGAGACTACTCAACACGGCCATGTCTTTGAAATACCTTCATCTATCTGAGCGGTACACAGCCTCTTACACGATCGTGTACTTGACCGTGTTTCTTAAATTTGCACTAAAAGACATTAAATTATGTCCATTTTATTCCTTAATGACTTATTACATGGTAAGTAGGTGTCATGAAAATGGCAGTCATTACAACCTACCCCCCTTACAAAATTTTCGTCCTCGAAAATTAGAATAATTCCAGGAAGTCTCTTCTCATGTCTTCTTCCCATTCTCATGTGGCTTCCTCAACACTATGATTCTGTCACAACACTTTTACTAGCGGTATACTTCCTTCCTAAGTACTCTCTCCTTTCTAACTAGGATCCGCACAGGTCTCTCCTCGTACGTTGGATCAGCGTATACTACAACGGATTCTTGGCTAAGAACATGGGAGCTGTTTGGCACGTACTTCTTCAACATCAAGACGTGAAAGATGTTGTGCACTATGGCTAACTCGGGAGGAAGCGTTAGTCTATAAGCCACCTTCCCGACTTTCTCTATTATCTCGAGGGTCCTATATGCCTAGGACGGAGCTTTTCTTTCTTTTCGAAATGCACCACCCCTTTCATGGGTGCCGCCTTGATAAAGACCAAGTTTCTTACTTGAAACTCAAGGGGTCCATAGCGCTTATCGTCAAAAAATTTTTTCTGTCGACTGTGCGCTGTATCTAACGTTTCTCGTATCAACTTCACTCTGCCATGGTATTCTTGATGATGTCCGAGCTAACTAGTTATTTCTCTCCAGACTCGTACTAATGAGCCAGAGATCTGCATTTCCTTCACAATGTGTCTCGTACGGTGCCATTCCTATCTAGAAATGGTGGTTGTTGTTGTATGAGAACTCACTCAATGGTAGCTTCTGATTCCAATTTCCTTTGAAGTCTAGGACGCAGGTCTCAACATGTCCTTTAACATCTGTATGGTCCTCTCAGACTAACTGTCGGTCTGAGGATGAAATGCTGTGCTGAACTCTCACTTGGACCGTAATGCGGCTTGAACACTTCGCCAAAATCTGGAGGTAAAGCGTCCACTACGATCTGAGACGATCGACTCTGGTATTCCGTACCGTTTCACGAACTGTGTCGCATAGAATTCTACTAGTCGTTCTACCAAGTAGCTAACTTTCATTGCTAAAAATCTAACTGATTTCATCAGTCTTTCTACAATCACCCAGATTGTGTCATTATCGTTTGACGTCTTCGGCAATCCGATTATGAAATTCATCGTAATCTGGTCCCATTTCTACTCGGGTAGCTTAATTTTCTACGATTATCCTGCTGGGCGCTGGTGTTCTGCCCTAACCTTCTGGCATGTAAGGTATCTGGTGACGAACTCGACAATTTCATTCTTCATTCTAAGCCACCAAAAGCTTTCTTTCAGGTACTTGTACATCTTATTCGCCACCAGGTGTACGGAATATGACGTCTCGTAAGGTTCCAAAAGGATTCGCTTCGTGAGTTCTTCATCTTTCATAACACACACTCTATCTCTGTAGTAGAGTATGTCGTCCTTAGGAATCTTAAACTCTGAACTTTGGTCCTCTGTAGCCTCCTTTTTGAGCTTGTTCAGGGACAATTCGAAGCCTTGACCGATCTTGATCTCTTCTTGAAGCATCGATTGGAGGGTCATGTCAAACAACCTCTTTGTTAAAATCTTAATCTCACTGCTGCATAACTCTTTTGTAGCGCTTCCTGACAAGGCACTAATAGCCATAGGCATGGTAATATGCTTCTGACTCTGTGCATCGGCCACCTTATTGGCTTTCCCTGGATGGTATAAGATCTCACGGTCATAATCCTTACCAACTCTAGCCATCCATGCTACCTCATGTTGAGCTCTTTTTGCGTGAATATACACTTGAGGCTCTGATGGTCGGTGTAAACCTCGCACTTGGCTCCATACAGGTAGTGCCTCCATACTTTTAACATAAAAACTATTGCTGCTAGCTCCAGATTACGCATTGGGTAGCTCTTTTCAGGGTCTTTGAGTTGTCGTGAAGCATATGCGACTACTCGACCACTCTGCATCAACACAGTTTCCAACTCGGTTTTAGATGCGTCGCTTCAAATCACAAAGCTTCCCTGACCAGCATCTGGAATGGTCAATATTGGAGCGCCTGTGAGTCTTCGTTTTAGCTCTTGAAAGCTTTTCTCATACTTGTCAGTCCATCCATACCTCCTTTCCTTCTTGGTGAGCGCTGTGAATGGTACGGCTAGCCTTGAAAAACCCTCGACAAAATGTCGGTAGTATCCCACTAAGCCTAGGAAGCTATGGATCTCCATCACGTTTCTAGGAGCTGGTCACGCGCTAACTGCATCAATTTTCGTCAAGTCCACAGATACTCATTCCTTGGGGTCTACATGGCCTAGGAAATGGACCTTCTCCAGCCAAAACTCGTACTTGGAGAACTTAGTGTATAACTGATGGTCCTGTTGCATGCGCAAAATGATAATTTAGTGCTCTTTGTGCTCTTCCTTCGTCTTAGAGTGTATAAGTATGTCATCGATGAACACAATAACAAACTTATCCAAATAGTCCTTGAACATGCGGTTCATCCGGTTCGTGAAAGTTGCTGGTGCGTCCGTTAATCTGAGCGACAAGAACAGAAACTCGTAGTGTCCGTACCGCGTTTGAAAGGCTGTTTTGGGTACATCTTTCCTGATTCATAGTTGATGGTACCCTGAACGTAGATCGATCTTCGAGGACATTGTAGCGTCTCAGAGCTAATCAAATAGATCGTCAACTCGCGGCAACAGATGCTTGTTCTTAATCGTAATCCTGTTCAACTCTCTATAGTCGATGCACATTCTCAGTGGTCCATCTTTCTTCTTCATGAATGGTATGGGTGCTCTCCAGGGTGAATAGCTCTGTCGCATGAATCCCTTATCTATTTAGTCCTTTAGCTGGGCTTGGAGCTCCTTTAGCTCTACAGGGCCCATTCCATAAGGGGCCTCAAAGATGGGGCTGATTCTAGTAGACGTTCAGTCTCGAACGAGATCTCACGCTCTGGTTGGAGTCCTGCAAGATCTTCTGGAAATATCTCCATGAATTCCCTGACTATCTGTATGTTGTCGGATTCTATCTCTATTCCTTGAGTCTTATCTGCTACGTATACTAGGAAGTTCGTGCATCCACTGGATAGCATCTCGCGAGCCTTCACTGCTGATATCATCGTCTTTGGTTGCTCTGGCGACAAACCCTTATAGATGAACTTTTCACATCCGATTGGTTCGAAAACGATTTTCCGCCTTCAACAGTTTATGACAACGTTGTGTCCTAAGCTTTTTTTTTTTTTTTTGGCAGAATCTGATGATGCAACGAATGGGTGGCTCCAGAATCAAGTAGAACTAACGCATCAAAGTTGGCGATAGAAAGCTGGCTTGTCACCATTACAGAAGTTACAGCTTCAACGTCACTCCCCGTGTAAGCATAGATTCTCCCTTAGCTGTCTGAAGCTTTCAGTATACCTTGTGTGATTGAAGGGTCTTCAATCCTGGTCTGGTTGGTGTGAAGTTGATTATTCCCAGTACGAGGTTGATTCTGTCGACTCTGCAGGTTGGAGTGCCAATTTTTTTTTTTTGGCATAATGGCCTTCCTTGTCACAGATTAAACAACCACTTGCTCTCTGCTTGCATTCTCCTGGGTGCCTCTTTCCGTATCTTGTGCACGTCGGGTATTGGCTGTCATTCCTTCCTGGTCGTCTCTCTTCTAGGGAAATTCTTCTGTGAATCTTGATTGCCTTAATTCCCCTTTTCTCTTGGTGTTGTTATGGGAATGCCTACTATTCTGGCCGGTTCCCACATTCTGCCCTCTATATTGTGACTCGGGGTTCTGCTTCTCTTGAGCCTACTCGGCTTGCGTTTTCTCCTCCTTTCGTGCCTTAAAATTCTACGCCTTTCGCTCCTTATCATGAACCGACCAGTACTCAGCTCAGATAGTCTTGCTGACACATTCTGCTAGTGCCGCTGGTCCGTGGCTTCCGCTACAGACCTAAACTGTGATTTCCGTTCTGAACATCTTCAGCATTCGTCTGACTCTCTCCTTTTGGTCGGTACCAAATCTGGACAAAGTTGAGCCAACTGCTCAAATTTCTTGACTGCCTCCATAACAGTCATACTACCTTGGTGCAAGTTGTCGAACTCGTCTTACTGCGCTACTAGTGCTTCGTCGTTGAAGTACATCTCCTTGAATTCCTCAATGAAATCACTCCAGCTCATCTCTCTGATGTTCCTCCTAATGGTTACCATCTTCCACCACTAACGTGCCTTATTGCGCAGGGTGAATGATGCATACATCACTTTCTCTCTCTATCTGTTAACCCTATAAAATCCAAGATTACTTGGATATCTGTTAGCCAATCATCGGCCTCTATAGGGTTGGTGATTCCTAAGAATTCTAACGCTTTTATGCGTCGGAATCTCTCATACAAGTCACCTTCCCTAGGGATTGGTAGAAAAACAATTGCTATTACGAAAGCAGCCATTACTATGGGTGCTAGTGCCTCCTGGGTTAGAGGAGCTGCTTGCTCCCTAAGAGTTTCTTGGGCTGCTGGAGCCTCCTGTGCTGGCATCTCTACTGACTATGGTGCCTGGGGTTGCTGGCCCAGCTGTTCCCTAAGCTGGTTTAGCTCCCGTTACTGGTTCTCCATCATCTCTCGCATGGCTGCGATCTGTGCTATCAACTTATCCTTTCAGGATGCTGGGTTTAACTAAGCTCTCGTTCTTGCCATGTTTTCCTATGTAACCCTATCGTACAGCGGGAAAGGAAAATATAAGTCTCTTAAATTCTATACTTGGAACTTGTATCACATATCATTTTCTTTCTTACTTAACAATCTTACTTAAATATTATGGATATAAATATACACACTATATCCATCTTTCTTTCTCTCATACTGTGATGTTCAATACAATTACCGCATTGTATTGGGACATCGTCTGAGTGCTAGGATTCGTCCTGCACTTTCTGTCATATCATACTCACACTGTGGAAAAATTTATATCTGGCCCCTAGGGCAAAGCTTTACTGCTTATCTCATAATATATTTCACATAATATATATATATATTCAAGATTCTAGTTCAACAGGAGTGACACACACTTCCCCTATACGATCCCAACAAGTACATTATGCTATAACTGATGGGGGAGAGCTACTACTTCCCTCTATATATTTTCATAACTAACATTCCCGCATAAGGGTTACTACTATTGGAAGGACAATCCTGATTCAGTATCAGGCATCTCCTCATCGTCACTATCGCTAAGTGAGTACTCCTCTGGGTTCTCCTTTCCCTCATCGTCAAGATGGGCGTCGGAAAGAGTGTCGTTATCTTCCTCCTTCATGGGGTGTTTGGGAGACATACGGGTTGGTTCGGGATTCTCCATCGACTCCCTATTGCCCTCGCGTACTTTTGGCTGGTGCTCGGCCATGAACTCTTCATCGGCCAGTTGGGGTGCTGGTTCTACCGGGTCACCCTCCATAATGGTGGCTGCTATAATGCCTTGGGCTTGTGCAGGGTTCCCGGGGTTGAGCACTTTTCTCTCGGCGTTCACTATCTCCTTGATAAGGCTTGCTAGTCCTGCTTGATCGCTTTTCTAATTCTGTTTGGCAAGGTCTCTTTCTCTCTTCTCCTGTCTTGATCCACTTTTGTCTCGGCATGTATTGTAGAAGTCCATATCGGTTCCTTGTAGCAAACAGCATACGTTAGAACTGTATCGCCGAACATCAGCTGCAGTCTTTTAGTCCGATGAACAAATTCTCGTATATCCATAACTCTAGGGAACTTAGGCAGTTTCACTCCCCGCTTACCTATAAAGAAAAACTGGGGCTGATGCTGGACTGCTCTCAAAGATCGCCAAGATCGTGGTATGGCAAAACTCGACACAGTTAAGAGCTCATCCTGGTCATAAGGATCCCGATACACACGAGAGTATCTTCCTGAGAGATATCAACAGCCAACAGGACTCAGTTATCCTGGTCAATGGCGTACAATCGGGGAATCACTTTGATAATGCGAAACCAGTCCTGACATTCTCATAGAGTGCAGGAGTACTGTTTGCCATTCAAAACTTAGTGGACAACTAGCCTTGAAGATCGGTACAACTCGGGCAGCAATCCATGTTCTTTCTCTGAGCAGTTCTCTAGCACTGCACGGTCGTGATTTTTCGTATAATGATCTCAGCATCTTTTCAGCTTGTCCTCGCCATCATAGATTTCGTCGTTTCATTACTATAAAATGTTATCTTCAATAGATAAACATTTACCGACTAAAAATAAAACTAACTTACTTGGACAGATGAGGTAGGCATGCGGCGATGTGAGGTAGGATGGCAGGAAACCTCTCTGATACCAACTGTGACGCCCCGTGCCCTCAGCGGCCCGGACCGTCACTAAAAACTCTATTATTTGCTTAACTTGCTTCTTTAGCTTTTACTTATACTTTCTCTTTAAAACCGATACTTAAACTTGCTGAATTTAATACCATAAATTTAGAGGGATTTTTTTTTATATATACGCGTACGTATTTACTATTCACGTACGTATACTATTAAAATGTGGAATTTGAAAAACATAAGGATTTAAATTATACATAAACAATTATACACTTGTTTATCTGATTACTATTCAGCAGATACTATTTAAATATACTACTCATACATATACTGTTTACTGTTCTAAAATACCGTTTAACCTTTACTATTCAAAATACTATTTAACTGTCACCATTCAAAATATTATTTACTCATACTGTGCGGAAGAATACTTGCGGTGTATCCATAACCTCATCCTCACATCCACCTCCGCCACCATCATCGTCCCTTGATGTTTACGCTATAGGATGCTTACCTACAGTATGAACACACTCCGTAAGCTTTACGACCAGTAAGTACAACATGTTAACCGCAAAACATGTTTAAAACATAGCACATACGTAAAATCATAAGCATGACATATATCACTTAATAAATCACATACCATATAAGCATATCACATATCAGCTCACATATCATGTCATCACATAACATGTCATAACAGTGAATATAAAACTTCACATACTTTATGCATGAAAGAAGCATCGTGTACTGTATGCACTCTACTGAAAAAGAAAGCATAGCGAACTATAACTAATGCATGGTCCGGTTATGTTCATTTATGCTTCAAACTTCTCTTTTCTTTTCTTGTCTATTTAGGGCCCATGTGTCAGTACCGTGTGCGCGCAGACCAACGGTAACACCCGAGGTCAACTAATGCCGAAGAGCCATCAACTGATGCTCAACTTTTGGCCTTAACTTTCTTTAACTGGAAACCCCTTCGACTGAAGGAGCCGGTACGACACACCTATTTATTTCCATCTTGTTTAACTGTTCTAGCCATACGCTTCTCTAAGCTGTCCCCAATCCTACGCGGTAGGGATCTATGGCTTCTATCTTGTTCTTTCATCAATCTACTCGATTGTGAAACTATATGCTCTTATGTATGCTGTGCAGCATCGTGTGCAAGATACAAACTTAAAATACTGGAAAAGCATCATTTTAAATTCACTTTATCCATGCTGTAGGCGGAGTTGTACTTACTTGTCATCAGACAGTTTATACTCTCGCCTTCGTCACAATACAGGTACCTCCCTGTAATCATAATGCATTTCATTAACATTCACTCTTAGGTCACCGTGGTCATTAGTGACTAATAAAAATTCTACCGTTAGTGATACTGATCCTTATCGGTACTAATTGCCCTTCTTAAGAATTTGATTTTCTAATCATTGTTAATTAATTTATTTACCCAATAAATTAATTAACATCGCTCTTAGGTCACTCTATCGTTGGGAACTAATAAACTTATCGTTGCGTGGTACCGATGCCTATCGGTACCCAACTGCTCTACTTTGGGAAATTTGATATCTAATTTTTAATCATGCTTGATTAATTTGTCTACTTGACAAATTAATCACTGTCTCTCACTATCCCATTCCGACTTGGTCCTTGACTGGCTAACCGACCAGTCAACTGACTGAATACCTCCCATATGACCATTTAGCCTGTCGGGTTACCGTTACCGATGTAATCGCCCCAAATTTTATACTTCGATCGCACCCGTCCCTCGGGTGGTACTATTCTGACATAGGAGTCGTTTTCTTACATTACGAAATTTCTAATTGGGCGGTTCACTAATCCTGTAAACGTCCGTCCTTCTTTCCTGGACTTAGGTCATCGAGGGGGCTCGGGTTTCCATCCCGATCACATATTCATCCCTTGTTTCCTAAAATATCCCTTTGTGCCGTTTTAGAAATTTCGGCAGCATTTTCGCTTAATTTTTGGGTTTCCGGCGTTTAGGAAACGCCTCAAAACCATCTAACCTATTCTAACCTGCCACGTACTAAACCAGAGGCCTAATTTTTACGTAAAACCTCCGCTTTTTATGTAAAAATATTCACATTTCCTCACATTCTCTTTTTCGACATTTCATCCCTTTTTCTTACAATTCCTCAAGTCAGTAAACCATAATTCATACATAATTATTTCTAATAATAAATTGAGGAATTAAGGGATCAAAACCACTACCAAAATCGTTCCCGTCGGCGGTTGGATGAACCGTTCGGTCTCGACCGCACAATCTTTGAATCGACGTTCTCCACTTTTGAAACTCCGGTTTGCAAATCCGATGCCGCAGATGTGTCCGGAACGTCGAAAATAGGCCAATGGGCCATTCTTCAATTTTCGGTCTCCGGGTCGCCGTTGACCGGTGTTAACCGTCGTTGACCGGCGTTGACCGGTCGTTGACTGGCGTTGACCACGGCGGCGATGGGAGTGGCGACCACCATCTTGAAGAGCTCGACGAGAGGAACCCATTGGTGGTGTCAATTTCACCAATCGAGGCTCCTATCACCGGAAATCGGCCCTCGAAAAGTCGGCGACGGCGACGGTGTTGGATCTTCATTTTCCGGCGTTGTTGCCCAAAATTGATTTGGGGCTTTTGATCTACGTGTTGTTCTGAGCATTTTGACACCGACCTTGCAACTTAACTCCACCGGAATAGCGAGATTCGACGGCGGCGATGGCGACGACGACGGCAAACCTTGGGCGGCGCGATCCGGTGGCTGTTGACATGAAATGAAGCTTGGGTTTTGTTCTACTCTTCACCACGAATCCATTGGGACTGGAATTGTGGCATTCGGACGTCGGACGGCGGAGATACGGCGGTTTGAAAAATTCAGCCACCGGCGGCTTTGGGCGGCGCGTGCGGCGTGCTCCGGCGTTGGTTCGGTCGACTCGGCCCACCGTTGGAATAAGCTCGTTGAGAGCTTTCCAATGGTGCCGGCGGTGTCGAAAACGGAGGTCGGATTTGACTGATGGTTATTGTTCACCTTCGTGTGGTGTGAGGGAGGAAATGGGATCTGGAAAAATTATGGGGGCTATTTTTCAATAGTCCCAAAAATTTCGTCCTTTTATACTAATTTTTTGAAAAATTTTAAGATAGGCTATACTGACTAATTTGGGCGTGCTGAACCCAAATATATCAGTTTTATCTTCATCCGAGGTCGTCTCGACCAGTTTCCCGATACTGCATGGTTCCCGGTCAAAAATTACTTTTTGTGCTCAAATGACTAATTTGAGCATTCTGATTCCAAATATATCAGTTTTATATCAAGAAAAGGTCATCTTGACCAATTTCTTGATACTGTGGTTAGGCCTACACTGTGTTGACACTGTGCACGCATAACGAGGCGTTTTCGTATGAAATTTCAAACACAGTCTCTCCTGACTAATTTGGACGTGCTGATTTCAAATTTATCAGTTTTACATCCATCTGAGGTCTTCTGGACCAGTTTTCGGGATCTGCATGACCCCGTCTCGAAAAACATGTCAGGTACTCGATTAACTAATTTGGGCTTCCTGAATCTAAATATATCAGTTTCGGGGCGAGAAAAGGTAGTCTTGACCCTCATCCCGATACTGCGTATCTTTTAAACAAAATCTACATTTTGTGCTCAATTGACCAGATTGAGCCTGCTGACTATTAATATATCAGTTTTATGCCAGATTAAGGCCGTCTTGGCCACTAACCTGACACTGCGTTTCTCACTATTCACTAATCACTATTCACAATTCTCTATCTGACTGACTAATCTGAGCGTTCTGACTTTGATTTTGTCAGTCTATGGGCGAGAAGAGGTCATCTAGACCACTTTTCTCGATACTGTACATCTATTAGGGCAATTATCACTACTGCGCTCAGATGACCAGTCTGAGCGTACTGATGACTAGCTCATCAATTCTGTATCATGAAATGGTCGTCTAGACCGGTTTCTTGATATTGCGTGTCTCAACGAATACTCACATAATAGGGTGGACCGATTTCACTGTCGGTTGCCCCTTTCACTGCATGAATAGTAATTAAACGTTACTATTCCCATTTAATTCATTCAACTAAAAAGCACACTGTGTTTATTAACTTAATTACATCATTACATAGTAATTAAGTTTCATAATTCATGAGAGTCATTACAGTGGCTCTCGGATCATTACACAGCCTTCTACACGGACTCTTACACGTGCGTGTGCAACGCAACACGGGCATGTACATTTCAGACACGGGCATGTACTAGTTGAGACTACTCAACACGGCCATGTCTTTGAAATACCTTCATCTATCTAAGCGGTACACAGCCTCTTACACGATCGTGTACTTGATCGTGTTTCTTAAATTTGCACTAAAAGACATTAAATTATGTCCATTTTATTCCTTAATGACTTATTACATGGTAAGTAGGTGTCATGAAAATGGCGGTCATTACATCTTCGAGCGAGACTACCACGCCGAGTGTCCCGCGTGGTCATCAGTCGCCTCCTGCAGAGAGCCCCGACTCTGTGGGAGGTCCACGTTTGCCTGTGGTTGAGTACAACCCTAAGTTGGTGAGGGGTGTCATGGGCAGACGCTGAAGCAGAGATTATGAGTATACTGCCGACGCGTTCCCATAGACGGTAGATGCCTGGCGGCTTTCCGTACTGAGGACAGTGTTTGAGATCCCCAGCGACATTGATTTGCTAATACCCGGTCCTGATGACCTTCCGAGCCGCCCGCCGGTAGGATGTATCACTTTCTATGCTGACTTCTTCCAAGCAGGCGTCCGACTGCCCTTCAGCCCCACCGTGCGTCTCTCCCTGAGTTCGCTTAACCTCTGCTTGGCGCAGTTGAGCGGCAATGCATACCGGGTGCTGCTTTGTTGCCACATTTTATGGCGTTCGCATTTTTTGTCCGAGATGCCGTTTAGGGCGTTTCAGAACTTATACAGGGTGAAGAGTCGTCCAGGACCAGTTGGGGGTTACCATTTCCACGGTTTTGGGAGCAAGTTCATTGAGGGCTTGCCCGATTCGGACAAGGTATGGAAGTTCATCTGGTTTTACGTGAGGGGCAACTGGGAGGCCCCTGAGGGCACCTCCATTACTGAGGACGATCAGGTACCGCGTACCTTCCAACTCCCCTACACTTGGTCCAAGAAGCCCTGGATCCCCGTATCTACCCAGGGGATGATCACGAAGCTCAGGAAATTATCCACGGATGATCATCATGTTAGGATGTTGCTTAGTGGGGACATGTTGAGGCGATACGGGAGGGTTTACCGATCATCTCCTCCTGCGGGGTGAGTGTTGCATCAGAGGGCGGCTCCTCAAGAACACCTAGTGACAATCGCAGAGCCACCAACTCGCTCTTGAGCCGGGATGGCCCTAGGGGGCCCGTATCCTTCTCCCATGGGCCGATCCGAAGGTCAGGTGGTGGTGCCGACCACATCTCCTACCGAGTGCCTTGCTGGTGATGACTACCACGAGGGGGGGATGGCCGTCCCAGACGACAGCTTGGATGACGTGATCAGGGCTTTATACCCCGCTCATCCTTTCCGGATCGGAGGTTGTTGTTTTTATTTCTTTTTTCCTTTTTTATACTTCATATTACTTCACTTTGCGGCGTCGTTTTGACTCACAGTTTGTTTTCTTCTTGCAGGTATGGCACCTGAGAGACCAAGGATCCCGACCGGTGCTTCGACGACCGACAAGGGGAAAGGGGTTGCTGAGGACCTGGGGAAGAAGAGAAAAGGCCTGTCAAGACTGGACAGCCGATCGAGAAAGTACATGAAGGCCACGTCCAGCACTGGGGCGCCTTTGAAGACGAAGGACCTCCCTGCCAGGGCTACTAGAGCCCTTCCTCCACAGAGGCCAACCCCCCCCCCCCCCCCCCCCCCCCCACCCCCCCCCCCCCCCAGCCGTCAGGATAAGGAGCCTAGCAGGGAAAAAAAGGGTCACCCGCCCCGCCAGCCTGACATGCCGAGGCCCTCGAGTCGCTCGTCTGTCCTGGAGATCATTACGGGACGGGTCGATTCCCTTATCATTGATGAGGTTCTCGAAGCCACCAAGAGAAGATCCTTCATGGAGAACCAAGAGAGCGGTCTACGGAGGATTGTCCAGGTACATTTTCTTTGGTCAAAGTTGTCCTCTGCATACGTATAAATTGTGGGCTTGCTTGACTATTTTCTTGTTTGGCAGGGGGTCGTGGACTTGGTCATGTCTAACACGCAAGCGCGATCTTTCGTTAATGACGCTCGTGATCTTCGTGAAAGATTGGAGGCCGACGTGTGAGCCTCTGAGGAGGCCAAGGCCAAGGCCAAATTGGAGGCTACCGAGGCTAAGGAAGCTGCCCAGCTAGCCACTGAGAAGGCTCAGAAGGAGATGGAGAAGGCCAAGGATGCTGCCAAGAAGGTAGTAGAGGAGCACGAGGTCTATCTCCGGGACGTACTGCCTACTCTACTGGGCGATGCTCGAGCTAAAGCGGTTGAGGACTTCAAGGAGACGGTGGAGTTCCTTAGGGAGTACGTGCATGGTATGCGGGATACCATGAAGAAGGTCCTCTACCTTTATCTGGTCGCGGTCGAGTTCGACTGGCCTTGGGTCCCCCCCCCCCCCCCCCCGGACCGGCCACTCTGATGACGAGGAGGGCAAAGCCGACGGGGAGGATCCCTCAGTCAACGTGGTTGACATATCTGAGGAGGCTGCTCCCCCCGGCACCAATTAGCCCGTTGTGGGGTCATCTGCTAGCCGCCCGCCGGAGCAATCCTCAGCACCTCCTGCCGATCCATAGGGGCCCTCTGCGCTGATGGCGTCGATTTTTTGATTCTTTTTGGGGCCCGAGGGTGTCCTCTTTTGTACCCTCCACCTGACGTATTATTGGATGGTGATATGTATATATATACACCCTTGTCCTTTTTTCTTTGTACTCGCATTAGGTTGATTTTCCGCTTAGCACTTGCTCCTGATAGTCGACCACCCTGGCTGGGCTCCCCGAGCCTTGTGAGTGTTTTCAGGGCTCGACTTCCCGCCTGGCACTTGTGCCTGGCAGGTGAGCTCCCTGGCTGGGCTCCTTGAGCCTCGTGGGCGTTTTCGGGGCTCGCCTTCCCGCCTGGCACTTGTGCCTGGCAGGCGAGCTCCCTGGCTGGGCTCCCTGAGCCTTATGGTGTTTTCTTTTTTTTTTTTTCCTCAGGTGGCCCAACCCTTCCTTATTGGGTGCTTGTACCTTACAGTTGTGTTGGCAATGATTAGCAAAGTGTAAAAAGAACCCCTTCTTTCCAAATACAAGAGTTCATATGGATTTATAAACATATTATAAGTACAAGAGTTCTTTTTGTAAATTTACAAATATATTATGAGTACGAGAGTTCACTTATTATGAATTTACAAATGTACTTTACTGATAGAATCGTTTAAGGTGTTCGACGTTCCACGGGTGCCTAAGTAGCTGGATTTGCTAGTCTGTAAGAGCCGGGCCGTAGGATGCCAACCACCCGATAGGGACCCTCCCATTTTGGCCCTAGCGAGCTTTGCCCGGGAGGTTGAGTGAGAATTCTCTTGAGAACCAGGTCCTCGACGTTCAAAGAACTTGGCTTCACCCTCTTGTTATAATATCGCGCCACTACCTGGTTACGAGCCACTGTCAGGATGTAGGCCTGTTGCCTTCTCTCCTCAAGCAGGTCGGTTCCACTGCCATTTGTCGAGCGTTGCTTTCCTCTTCAAACTCTTCTATCTGATAGCTGGGTAGGCCGACTTCCACGGGTATAACCGACTCCACCCTGTAGGCTATTGAAAACGAGGTCTTTCCAGTGGCTGTTCTGCAGGTGGTCCGGTACGCCTAAAGTACCTTTGGCAATTCATCGATCCATGCCCCTTTAAGTTGCTCGAGCTTTTTCTTTAGGTTGTCTTTGATTGTCTTGTTCACCGTTTCCACTTGGCCATTGCTTTGTGCGTAGTGAGGTGAGGAGAAAACTTTTCTTACCCTTAATTGCTCGTACAGTCTTCGGAACTTGGGGTTGTCAAATTACTTCCCATTATCTGTGATGATGGTGTGGGGGATCCCGAAGCGACAGATTATGCTCTTCCACAAGAAGTTGGTGCACTTATCTTCTGTGATCTGGGTGAGTGGCTTCGCCTCTACCCACTTGGTCAAGTAGTCTATAGCGACAATGCAGTACTTGAATTGCGACCGGGCGGTTGGCAGAGGGCCGATCAAGTCTATGGCCCATTTAGAGAATGCCCAGGCACAAACCACAGGACTTAGTAGCTCAGGGTGGTAGCCTATTTTTTTTAGCAAAGTACTGGCACTTGGCGCACTTCTGCATGAACTCTCTGGTGTCGGTGCCCATAGTGGGCCAATAGTATCCTTGTCGGAGGCATTTAAGGGAAAGAGCCCATCCTCCCGAATGGTTGCCACATATCCCGCCATAAATCTCCTCCATCACGTATTTAGCTTCTTCCGGTCCTAGGCAGCGTTGGAGGGGGGCTGAATAACCTCTTCGGTAGAGTTTCCCATTTAGCATGGTGTATCTTGCCGAGGAGCTTCTTACCCTTCGAGCCTCTTCCCGATCTTCCGGGAGCACAGCAGAGGTAAGGTATTACGCTATGGGGTCCATCCAAGTTCCCTGCCTGTCCTCCACACAATTGACCAGCTACGTTGTGCCAATGCTATGTAGCTCTAGTCTTTCCACAAGAATGGATACCAAACTTCATCCCCCAACCCGGAGGTAGCCCGCTTCGTTGTTTTGGTCCCTGGGGATGCGTTCTACTTGGTAGCTTCGAAATTGACCTAGCAACCCAAGCACCATTCTCTGGTAGTCTGTCATTCTTTCTTCCCTTGCTTGGAACTCACCAGTGATCTGTCCCACGACCAGCATTGAGTCACTGAAGACTTCTATATCTTCCACCCCCATTTCTCTTGCTAATCCGAGTCCAGTGATCATAGCTTCATATTCAGATTCGTTGTTAGAGGCATCGAACCCAAACCGTAGTGCATAACTTGCCTTGTACCCGTCTGGTCCGACCAGGATTATCCCTACCCTGCTGCCTCCCCGGTACGATGATCCATGAACATACAATCTCCACGCGCTCCTTTTTCTTAGGCCAGTGCCGAGGAGAGGTTGTCCCAGTACAGGGGATTCTGGTGTTGGGCGACAATCGGAGATGGAGTGCCCTGGTGCAGGTCGTTCCCCCTCCCTCATGAATTCACGGGTCAATCTCGGCGAGTCCGTGAATTCTGCAAGGAAATCAGCTAGAACCTGGGCTTTAATGGCTGTTCGGGGTACGTATTCTATTTCAAACTCACTTAGCTCCATCGACCATTTAGCTAGTCTCCCTGATATCTTAGGGTTTTGCAGGACCTGTCATAATGGGTAACTGGTAGGCACCTTGATGGGGTGTTCTTGAAAGTAAGGCCTAAGCTTCCCGGCAGCGATCACCAAGGCTAATGCCAACTTCTCCAGCGGAGCGTACCTTTCTTCGGCACCTTCGAACGCTTTGTTGTTGTAGTATATAGGGCATTGGATTCCCTTGTCTAGGCGGACCAAGGCCGCACTCACGGTCTTGTCAGAAACCGTCAAGTAAAGGTACAAGGCTTCTCCCGCTTTCAGCTTGGACAACAAAGGTGGGCTAGCCAGGTAATCCTTCAGCCCCTAAAATGCTTCCTCGCACTTGTCCCCCCAGTGGAATTTGTTCTTGCCCTTCGTAACTTCTTTTAAGGCCTGGAAAAAGGGGTGGCATTTATCCGTGGCTTGGGCCACGAACTTGGATAGGGCCATGATCATCCCGGCTAACTTCTGTACTTCTTTGACGGACTGTGGAGAATGCAAATCAATAATTGCTTGGGCTTTAGCCGAATTGATCTCTATCCCACGATGATTCACCATGAACTCGAGGAATTTCCCGGATCCTACCCTGAAGGCACACTTGGTGGGGTTCAACTTCATCCGATACTCACGGAGTACTTTGAAGCATTTTCTCAGATCTTCCACGTGTTGGACGGCACTCCTGCTTTTCATCAACATGTCGTCCACGTATACTTCCATGGTCTTCCCTAACTGTTTTGTGAACATCTTGTTCACGATCCTTTGATACGTGGCTCCGGTATTTTTGAGCCCGAACGGCATTACTCGATAACAGTAGAGCCCTTAGTCGGTTGTGAATGTAGTTTTTGCTCGGTCTGCCTCACTCATCAAGATCTGGTTGTATCCCGAATAGGCATCTGTGAAGCTTAATAGTTCGTGTCCCACTGTGGCGTTAACAAGTTGGTCGATGCGGGGCAGGGGAAAACAGTCCTTAGGACAAGCTTTGTTCAGGTCTGTGTAGTTGATGCAGACTCGCCATTTCTCGTTAGCCTTTTTAACAAGCACGACATTGGCACACCATTCGGGGTAGCTCACTTCCCGAATAAAGTTGGCATCCAAGAGTTTCTTTACTTCTTGGTTGATGGCCGCGTAGCGCTCTGGATTAAAAGCTCTCCTTTTCTGTACCACGGGCTTGACCCTAGGTTCTGTATGGAGTTGGTGGCATATGATAGAGGGGTCGATACCCGGCATGTCTTCGTGCGACCAAGCAAATACATCCTTGTGTTCTTGTAGGAACATCTCCAGATCTTTCCGGATCTCCAGTCGGAATTGGGATCCCAACTGGACCGCCCGTTCGGGGTGCTCGTCATCCAAGGAAAAGGGCACGAGATCCTCTACTGGTAAAGCATGGAATTCCTCGTTTGACAGTCTGGGATCCAGGTCATCCAACTTTCTCACTTCTCCCGCAGGGAACTGGATGTCGTCGGCCTTGAAAATGGTCATCACGGGGGCAGCTCGGCAGACTTTGTTTACTACCTGGACGTAACAATCCCTGGCATTGCCTTGGTCTCCCCTAAAAATTCCTACACTCGTGGGTGTGGGGAATTTCATCATAAGGTGGTAAGTTAAGACGACAGCTTTAAGGGCATTGAGGGTTGGTCGTCCTAGTATGATGTTGTACACGGACGGCTTATCTACCACGATGAATTCCACCATGCGGGTGACCTTCTCCGTCCCATCCCCTACGGTCACTGGTAAATCAATCAAGCCAACTGCTCTGACGTAGTCTCCAGCAAAGCCATAGAGCGGAGTCTGTACCGGCCTCAGGGTCGATCCTGCGATCTTCATCCTGTTGAGAGAGCTCATGAACAAGATGTCCGCCGAGCTCCCATTATCTATTAAGACCCGCAAGACGGTGTTATTAGCGACCTAGATCCTTCCAAACAAGGCATCGTTATGGGGATGCAAAATCTTGTTGGCCTCTTCTTCTGTGAATGTGATGGGGACGCTGTCTTGACGGGACACCTTGGCTATATGTTCAGCCATGTTGATATAATTGCCTCATGCGACTTGCCGGGCTTCCTTGGCGTAAGTACGCCGGTTGCTTGAAGTGTCTCCGGTGGTCGACCCGCCAAATATAGTTGTGACCACATGCTCTGCTTGCCCCACCGGGTTGGCTTTATCGTGATCCGTTCCTGGAGGAGGGGGAGGCCTAGGGGGTCGATCTCCTCGACCGTCCAGCTCTGTCCTCCTCCTAACTGGTGCCAAAACACGCTCCACAAACTCCCTTAAATGCCCTTCGCGCACTAATGTCTTGATCTGCTCCCGAAGTTGTATGCATTCCCTGGTGTCATGCCCTACGTCCCTGTGGAAGTTACAGTACTTGTCTTGGTTCCTCTTGGCCTGGTCGGACCAGAGCGGAGGGGGGGGGGGGGTTCCTCAAGAGCCCACGACCACTAATTTGGTTCAGGATGTGGTCGATGGAGGCAACCAAAGGAGTGTATTGCTGAAATTTTCCGGCGGGGGTCTTTACGTTAAAGTTCCACTCTTGCTTTGGTTTCTTTCACTCACCGGGCGCCGGGTCTTGCCCGGTGCCCTCTTTCCTCTTATTCCTTTCCCCAGCTTTACTGGTTTCCCCAAGGTTACGCCATCCCCTGATATACTCTTCTGCATCAGAGTGCTTCTGAGCGATGCCCCTCACGTGGGCAAAGGATAGGGGTGCATCATAGGTGATGGTCCACAGCAATTTCTCATCCCTTACCCTTTCTCTGAAAGCATCGATCAGAGTTGCGTCGGCACAAGTCTTGACTTGCATGATAGCCTTATCAAACCTGTTGAGGTAGTCCTTCAGGGAATCTTCTTTGCCTTGTTTGATGTGATACAGGTAAGAGGTTTCCTTTTTCCTGACCTTCGCATTCCAAAAGGCTACCGAGAAGGCTTCAAAGAGTTGGCGAAAGGAGCTGATAGATCCCAGGGTGAGTCGTTTGTACCATTGCCTAGCAGTGCTCGACAATGTCAAACAGAAGGCCTTGCACAAAGCAGCCCCGTTACCATTTTGCATGAGCATCAGCGCCTGGTAATTCTCCAGGTGCTCATCGGCGTCTGTAGAGCCGTCATATGCCGCTATGGTCGGCATCTTAAATCTTTATGGGTACGAGGCAGCCATGATATTAAGGGTAAAGGGAGGATCAATCCTTCCTACTGCCTCCAGGCTGTATCTTTGGTTCATCAACACGTCCACCTGTTGCTGTAGTTGGACCATCTGGTCATTGCCTCCATGGGCCCTTGGGTGCCCTGTATGTTCGGTGGGGATCCAACTCACCGAGTACTCCTGGTAGTCGGGGAGTCGAGTGGGTGATAAGTTCAACCTATCGAAGACAGAGGTCCGCGTGAGGGCAGGTGCATTGCGGCATGCTTGGTGGGCCTCCTGACGAGGATTTCTTTATACAGGGGTGTCCGCCAATTGTTTTGGTCCATCGTCAGTGTGATGCCTGGTTGCTCGACTCCTAGACTGCCCAGAAGGGACTCCCAACCCCTGTCGGTGATATGGACCTCCGTGATCTGCGAGGCCCTCCGAACGTTCCCGTCGGTCGTCGGGGAGGGGATCCCGACCCCGCTCCCCAGGGCCAGTGATTTCAACCCCGATTTGTGGGGGAGGGAGCCATCCCTGAACGTCCTGGATTGTTTTGGCCCGCGTTTGAACCATCCGAGTGAGATTTTGGACGGCACCATTTAGAATCTCGATCTAAGTGGGTCTCCTTTGCTGGCGCCTCACGCCTCTAACCCCTCGTCTGGGTCGGCGGCTAATCACCGAGTCAGGTTATGCAGAGCCCCTCGAACCATATGGGCGCTCTCGATTCTCGTTGTTTTCCATCGGCCTGTTAGGTAAAACAGACTACTATTGTGGTAGGAAGTTTGCTGGAAAGGCAGCGCCCTCCTTCTAGCGCCAAAATGTTGATGTCGAAGTTCGACCCCAACACCGCGTGCGGCGGCACATGGTGGTTGTCAATCTGACAAGCTTCAATATCACAAACAGCTGAAGGACTTTCGTTAGTGTAGAATTGGGTTGCCGACTAGCCGATCAGAAAAGCAGATCAATCAGGCAAGGCGGGTGGTCAGTAATGCATTTGAACAGGACGGCGGACCAGCTGAGTGGCCAAGTAGGGCTGCCGACCAGCCGAACGGCCGAACAGGGCTGTGGAGTGGCTGGACGTTGGTAGAGGGGCTACAAACTGGTGAAGTAGCTAGGCAAGGTTGCGGGTCTGCAGGACAGCCAGGAAGCGGAGCAGCAGAGTAGCCAAGCAGAGGGTCGGGCTGTTGGGCAGCCTGGAAGCAGATCAGCTAACCTACACAGGAGAAGGGCAGAGTCTAAGAGGGGGCACCGGTGTGGTGCCAGCCAAAGGCAATCCGACGCTCAAGTCAGCAGAGAAGCCATGTAGCCGAGTGGAAGATTAAGTCTGGTCGGGAAAGAGAGATCTTTTCACCTTACCTTAGGCCAGTGTAGGGGGGTATTTATAGTAGGCTTGATTGGATCGGGTCCTAGCCAGACCGCCCCATCGGAGCGGGTGCCTATAGCCGAGGTGTCTCCTTATGGACCTGCCACGCGTCCCGGTTCGATAGGATGGAGGTTACCGGGAAGCCGGGCAGCCGATCAGCCGGTGTCGGCGTTTGGCAGGTGGTAGAGTTGGTGCCGAGAAGCCGATAAGCCGAGAATCTGTATAGCAGCGTACGGGCTTGTTTGCAGATCTGTGATATATGCAAATCAATGTAAGTATATGTATCGCATCCAAGTAATATATGATGAGAAAGAGTGTCGTACCCACGAGGAAAGTGTTTTTGCATTAAGATGTAGTTGTTTTTACAAGAAAATCGACTTAACTAGAATAAGTAACTAAATGAATTTCAATTATGGAAAAAGGATAAAATGGTAAATAGAATTAAACAAGAATTAAAATGAAATTTCTAAGTACAATATTCAGGGTTTATATCTGCATAATCAATTGGGAAAAATAAGTTGCAAGTCACATTCCTTTCACAACTCCGAAATCGTGCTACAGCCTTGCTATAGCATCATTCTTTCTAGTCAGGATATAGAAAAGTTACGTATAAATCTCAGATTCTAAGTCTGCATATTCTTATGTAGATTCAAATTTGAGAAAATCGATTAAGAACATTATCCTTAAATACCATGTGATGGATGACCATTCCTAGCTTACCCACAGATTTGATTAATTTTACCTCTGAAAACTAACCAAACACATGCTATTCAATCTCAGTCTAATCTCTGAACATTTTCCAACATTCACGAATCAGTTGCTAGTATTAGATTCCTTTCCAAGATCTAATACAAGATCAAATAAAATGAGCACAGATTGAACAACAAAAAGAATTATACTAAGCAAAACTGTACAGATCTCAAATTCTGTTCAAGTACTCATGACTCATAACTCAGCTGAATTAAGCTTCCATGAGTTTGGCAAAAATCATATACCGACATTGATTTAATATCAAAATACTGTTATGCAAGTAGAAAGACCGAAATCAACACAAAGTATTATAAGCAGTAATGATCTCCCCTTTTCCAAGGTTTGATTCAAGCTAGTACAGCTTCAGTGCCTTCTACTGTCTGTGATGAATGGATCCAGAAGAATTCCTTCTTGAGGTGTTGACATCCTCACGTCCAGGCAGAAGTTGCTCTCGATTCCACTCTATATTTCTTTTCCGATATTACTTTTTGCTCTGTTTTTCTCCCTTCTAATTCTGTTATTTTTCCCTCTTTCTCTTTCTGTTATCCCTGCCTCCGTATATTCTGTCCTCTTCCCTTAGCTCAGCTTTTATACGACAAAAGGAAATATTAAACCCTACTTGTGACATGTGGATGATCCTTTGGCTGGCCGCGGACATTGTGGTAGTGTTGGGCAATGATGCTGACACTTGGAGGAATGATTGACATCATCAAATTTGGCCAGCGTGGATTAAAATGTGTGCACATTCAGCAGACCACGTCAGCCAACGCCTGCTTCAGCTTTGCTATGGCAATGCTGCGGTAGTGTCTAATTTTCAGCACTCTTCACGCTGCAAAGTCCTGCCATTCACCAAACATAAAAACCCGTGTTACATTATACGCGCCCGTGTTAGAGGCCATGTTGAAGGCCATGTAATGAGTAGAAAGCCATTACACAGACCCTCAAATTGCATGAAACCTATGTAGGAAAATAAATCGGAAAAACCGTATCAGAGTGGCGCAGCGGAACAAAAAAAATTTTTAGATCGTTAAATATCTCATGATGCCATATACAATAAACCAACAACAATTAAAACTCATACCTCAAGGACGCCAATCTTGCAAGAGGAGAATGACCGGAGGCTTCAACCAACTAGCCTTCTCTGCTATTCTCCAATTCCCGAATGGCTGAGTGTGTGGGCACTCTGAACCTCGATCGGTATGCTAGCACTGCTAGTCTTCTTCCGACCACCCAGATCTCTAAAGAACTTTATTGTCACGATGAGCTGTGCAACAATAAGCCTGCTCACCTGAGAGTCTGTGGTCTTAGAGAACTGGAGTGGCAGGACCTCTATTTATAGACCTGCATGAGGTGAATCTCTGAATTTGAATTGGATTAGGAAAAGATATTTTCCCTTATCCAAACCCATAAAATCCGAATTTTTCCAAGGGAAAATCTGAATTTTTCCAAGGGAAAATCCCAACAATAAATTCGGTTTTACTAGGATAAATCCAATCAAATCTAAACAAGATTTTAACTAGAATTTTTATCTCCCTTTTTCAACAAAAAATCCGAAATTCACAAGGAGAAAATCCTCCAAAAGATTTCGGCCATTATGGATAAGGGAGAATCAAAAATTCCACTAGGATTTTCAAGCTTGAATCTTATCTCAACCTTATCCAAAAATAACCGAATTTTTCCTTGGATAAATCCAACAATTTCGGCCACTTTTAGGGAGGGAGAGAATCCTAATTCAACTGGGATTGAAACTTGAATTTTTCCTTGAATCTTATCCACAAAAACCGAATTTTCCATTGGAGATTGTCCTCCAAAAATTCGCCCACTTTTGTTGGGATTTGGATTCAAAATTCAAGTAGGATTCTAACAAGATTATCCTCTCTAAATCCAACTCAAATTCGAATTTCAAACCTTGTGGATTTTCCACAACAAATTCGAATCCTACTTGGACTGTGATTCAAAATTTGAATTTCAAATTTCAAATTCAAATTTCAAATTTCAAATTTCAAATTTCAAATTTCAAATTCAAATTTCAAATTCAAATTTCAAATTCAAATTTCAAATTCAAAATTCAAATTTCAAATTTCAAAATTCAAATTTCAAATTTCAAAATTCAAATTTCAAATTCCACAAAACGGTTGTGTTTCATATTCTTGTTCTCATGGATAATTTTCTACAACTCCAATCCAATCTCAAATAAAATCATGGCAACTTTATTTGGAGTTCGAATAATTGTGTACTCTATTATCCAAAACAAAATCTGAATCCAATCGGAGAGAATCTTGTCTACCATCCTAATCCTGTGTCATCACCATCCATGCATAATAAACTAGCCAATAGCATACACAAATCAATTTGCCAAACGTTAAGGAATTATGTGGAGCTAGTAGAGGGGCTGATTGGACATATATAATCGGGCTCCCGTGATTCCATATGATCATCATTCTGTACCGAACAACTCAATCATATGATCACTAATTTCAGAGTCACACCACTATAAACCTGAAACTGAACTCCCAATTATATACCGTATTACGTAAGCCTGTGACGAGCTACCATCCAATGACCTTGTCATATATGCAAAACCCTCATATGATATCCATGATCAGCCTTAGGTCAAAGTCCGTTTAATCCTACTGATCAGGCTATCTTAAAGTTCCATTATACTACCGAATCAAGAAAATGATTATTCACCATATGTGAATAAGAAGTCATCCGCCCAGCAGACGACCCAAGGCCTTGTCCATTTTCACATTCAGTATAATGCCTTTAAGAGGATACCTTTAACTCCTCAGAGCTATGATTCAGATATCTGCAAACAAACCCTTCATCGTATACAAGTCATGCACCCAACGAACCGGTCTATAAGCTTACTACCTCTGAGACGCTTTAGCCATTGGAACATCAAAGTACACAAGTCATATACATGAAGCAGTTCATTTACTCAGGATTAAGGTTATTGCACAATGAACGTCAAAAGCAGATTGATCCACTCATAGCGGACTACGTAGATCAATCACGCTTTAGTCCCAGTCTAATATGTCACCTCCGAGCAACATATCCATGTCTCTACTTGGGAGTCCAGCTCCAGACAGTCAAGACAGACCGTCCCCTCCAAGGCTTTAGACAACATAATAGTCTTAACATGAGTTAGATGCTCGGTCTAACCCCATAGACTACAGACCATAGTTTAGACTGCTAACTTTAGAATATTGTCTTCTCGCATACAAAAGTTCATTGCATGCAACGTTCCAATAGTTTTAACACAAGCAGTCAGTGAGCCATATTTGCTTACATTTACTTTAACATGTAAATAAGACGAGGACAAATAGCAATGTAATGAATAACCTCTATGTATAATTTTATTATCCAGTTCAAAATGAATACATCAAAATGTCTCTAATACTTAGGGCATTTCCTAACAATCTCCCACTTGCCCTAAGCCAGCAGATGTGCCATGTTAAGCATCCCCATCGCCTCTACATTCCTCTCAAAGCTTCTAGCCACCAAAGTCTTAGTAGAGGGATTGGCAATGTTGTCCTCGGACGCGATCTTACATACATCTATTTATCCTGTCTCCATATGCCCTCTAATGTCGACTTCCTCAAATCCTTACAAGTCTGGAAGTCTGAGTCCGTGTATCCTACGGGTGTTAGGTCCCCTCCAGAATACACCAGCATATAATCCCTCGTTCTCTTTAAGATACTTGAGTATATGCTTTACTGCTTGCCAGTGCTTGGTTCCAGGATTCGCTTGATATCGACTCACCATACCTACTGCAAAACATATGTCCCGGCGAGTGCAAAGCATAACGTACATAAGGCTACCCACAGCGGATGCATAAGGGACCTTACTCATACGCTCTCTTTCTTCCGATGTCTTGGGACAGTCATCCAATGAAAGAGTTAGACCGGCAATAGAAGGTTGTAAGCCTTTCTTTGCCTCTAGCATTGCATATTTGTCAATTATTTTATCTATGTATGAAGCTTGGGATAACGCTATCATTTTGTTCTTTCGATCTCTGAAGAGTCGAATACCTAGAACATAATTAGCTTCTCCCAAGTCCTTCATGTCAAACTGTTGGTGTAACCAAAGCTTGACCGATGATAAGTTCCCTACATCATTCCCAATGAGTAGTATATCATCGACATAGAGTATCAGAAAGACCACTTTTCCATCCTTAATACGTTTATAAACACAGAGTTCATCAACGTTCTGCTCAAAACCAAATGTCTTAATCGCTTGATCAAACCTCTGGTTCCATGAGCGGGATGCTTGCTTTAATCCATAAATGGATCTAAGCAACTTGTAGACTTTCCTTTCTTGGCCTTTTGCTACGAACCCTTCGGGCTGTATCATATAGATACACTCTTCAAGATGGCTATTCAAGAATGCCGTCTTGACATCCATTTGCCAGATCTCGTAATCGAGAGCCGCAGCAATGGACAGAAGAATACGGATAGACTTCAGCATAGCAACAAGTGAAAAGGTTTCCTCGTAATCGATTCCAGCCTTTTGCGTGTATCCCTTTGCAACCAGTCTAGCTTTGAAAGTTTCCACTCTCCCTTCCGCATCCTTCTTTCTTTTGTAGACCCATTTGCATCCAATGGGTTTTATCCCATCCGGCAAATCTACAAGTTCCCAAACAGAGTTAGATTTCATAGAATCCATCTCATTGTTCATAGCCTGTTTCCAAGATTTAGAATCAACATCCTTTATAGCTTCATCATATGTGACCGGATCTTCCTCATGCTTATGAGCCTCGGCCTGGTATACCTCAGCACCATACATGAAGAAATTAGGTTTCTTCGAAACCCTCCCACTACGACGAGGCACCCTAAATTGTTGATCGTCTGCAGGTCTTTCACTGGAACTTGGACTTGCGTCCAAGACAGAAATCTTTTGAGCAGTTCTTTCACCCGATAACTCCTCTAGCACCACTTTGCTTCGAGGCTTAAAGTCATTCATGTGACTTTCCTCCAAGAATGTCGCATGGGTTGAGACAATGACCTTTTGTTCCTTCGGGTTATAGAATAGACCTCCTTTAGTTCCCTTTGGATACCCTACAAACATGCATAATTCTGATCTTGGTTCCAACTTCTTCGCATCCCCATCCAGTACATGTACCGGGCAGCCCCATATTCTCATATGTCCAAGGGAGGGCTTCCTGCCTCGCCACAATTCATACGGAGTTCTATGAATTGATTTGCTCGGAACCTGATTCAGAATATAGCACGCCGTTTGTAAAGCATATCCCCAAAATGATAATGGCAGCGTTGAGTAACTCATCATGGACCGTACCATATCCAACAAGGTCCTGTTTCTCTTTTCGGCTACACCATTCTGTTGTGGAGTACCAGGTGCAGTCAATTGGGATAAAATCCCGTTCTCTACAAGATGTCCTAGAAATTCATCGGAGAGATATTCGCCACCTCGATCAGATCGAAGTGTCTTTATGGATTTATCCAATTGCTTTTCCACTTCCGCACGATACTCTTTGAACTTGTCAAAGGTTTCGCTCTTGCGGTGCATAGATACACATATCCATACCTCGAGTAATCATCTATAAAAGAGACATAATACTCAAACCCTCCTCGTGCTGTGATGTTCATGGGGCCATATACGTCAGTATGCACAATTTCTAAGAGCTCCTGAGCCCTTGTACCCTTAGCTCCAAAAGACCTCTTAGTCATTTTACCCTCTAGACATGACTCACATTGGGGAAGTCGTACCTCTTCCAGAGATTCCAGAGGATCGTCTTTCACCAAAATTTGAATCTTATCCTGATTAATATGACCAAGTCTTAAATGCCAAATATACGCCTTGTTAGAGTGAGAAACTTTCAACCTTTTAGAGTTATCAATTAATTCAGTGTCAAGCGGTGAGTACATCTTTGGTTTGATCAAATATAGGTTTCCATCCATCCATCCAGAACAGATAAAAGACTTATCTCTACGAATATCAACTCTTTTACTAAAAGAAACTGAATAAGAATCTTTTATTAAACAAGCTACCGATATAAGGTTCCTCCTAAAATTAGGAACATAAAAACAGTCTTTCAATAAAATAAACCTAAATTGATCAAAATAAAGATAAACATCTCCCACTGCTTCAGCCACCACAAAGCTACCATCTCCAGTCCGCAACGAGAGGCTCCTATCATGTAGACTTCTCGTTTCCATGAACCCCTGCATAGAAACACAAACATGATTAGTGGCGCCCGAATCAATTACCCCAAGTGTCTTTCGATTCTTCCACCAAACACGCTTCCAGGTAATGAAGTTCCTTACCTTCCTTGCCCTTAGCGGCTAGGAATTCCCGGCAAGCCTTCTTAAAGTGACCTACCTTCCCACAATGGAAGCATTTGGACTTTTTAGGGTCCTTTGGCTTCTTGTTCTTCTCCTTCTTCTTCCCGTCCGAGACAGGAGGATTAGAAGAACTGGAAGCCACTTACTTCTTATTTGGCCTCTTCCTCTTCTGTGAGGGATTGGAAGATTCCACCAAATTAGCCTCTCCTTTAGGTCGGACCGCATCCTCATCCCTGATCATCCGCTCATAAGCCTGTAGTTGCTTCATGAGCTCGTTTAGTCCTAACTCCTTTGTCGCCAGCGCCATTCTCGATCTGGGTGTTGTAGTCCAACTCAGCGCCATTCTCGGTAGCCTCAGCAAAGAATCCCATTAGAGTGATCATATGGTCCTTCACCGGAGTACCCGCCTTTTGCTTGGAGTTCATAATGCTGGTGATAGCGGACTGTCGAGCCAATTTTTCTTGGCCACCGAACATGTCCTCCAGATTTTCCATGATCTCCCCAGCAACTTGATAAGTCTCACGCTGCTTTTGTAAAGCACTCATCATGCTAGCAAGGATGTAGCATCGAGCTATCTCATTGGATTCTCTCCAACGATTATAGGCAACCGGGACCTCCTCAAGTGGTGTGTCAGGTTTGGGCCCAGGTGGGCATGGTTCGTCCAGCACGAACTTGTGTCTCTCGCAGCTGAGAACTATTAATAGATTTCTTTTCCAATCTTTATAATTGTCGCCATTCAACTTATTTTCAGTAAGTATTGAAATGAGGGGTGTCGGTGACATTTTGAGCTGAAATAAAATTATACTAGACATCATTACAAAGCCCAAGCAAATATACAGATAATTTAGCAAATAAAACATACAAGTATATTCCTACATGAAACTTGAAAAACATGTAGCATTGCAACGGTAATTCTCAGCACCTATTGCCCCAAGCCACCGAGGGGTGGTCATGAGAACAAATAGCCGGAACATGGACCCCGTCCAATTAATATATGTTGCCTTAATTCCTCCAAGGTTAAGACATATATTAATAACTGCTTATTTGGCCACCAGTTTAGTTAACAGAGCTTCTAGGGAAGGTTAATAACTAAACGAGTCTTGAGTGTATAACCATTGTTTACATAGCCAATCCACGTCCTACCAAGCCACCGAGGGGTGGTCATGAATAGGATCGTACCCGAATATGTTTTCCACATAGGAGATCCAATCTAGTATACCGGCGGCGGTAAACACCTACTGAGGGGTGTGGTCAGGGCAGAACTGACGCGAGGGGTTACCATGCTTTCACATATGGATCAACAATGGAGGCCATGGGTTTTGTTTGAAACCTTCTCCCACTCAATATTTTGAAAAACATGCAAGTTTTGACAAATTATGTATGATCAATATAGTATGAGCGGCACTCACCTATCCTATATGACATGTTATTAAATATGCATACAAAACATCCATCAATACATATTTATACATCCATGACATATCACAGAAAAAATAATTGACAGAACAACCAAGTTATGGTTCCATCCTAGAATAAAGAAAATAAAGATTACAAAATTCCATCCAAAGCATTCTTTGGGTCTTGAATTCTGTTCCATCTTCTTGTATCCATCTTTATGTAGCCTCTCCATTTATTTCTCATCCCAAGAATTATTTAAAATTTAAATATCCAAAAATTTAAATTTCAAATTCAAATTCCAAATTCAAATTTCAAATTTAAATTTCAAATTTAAATTTTAAACAATTTTAAACATCACGTGTAATAATATATAATTTCAAAAAATTTGAAATTTTTTTAATTACATATTTTTAAACATGATTTAAAATTAAATCTCAAATTTAAAAATCAAAATTTTCTGATTTTTGGACCGTCGGACCACCGCCCCTGTAGGCGGCAGCCGCCGTGGGCAGTCACCAACCCCGGAGGGGCTGGCAGCCCACGGCCGCCCCATGTGCAGCCCTGCTGGGCTGTAGGCCAAGCCTGCAGTGCCAGGCTGCATGCCCAGGCTGGGCGCAGCAGCCGGCAGGCTGCACGCCCAGGCTGCGGCCAGCCTTGGGCAGGCCACGACCACCCTTGGCTGTAGGCCAAGCCTGCGGCCGGGGTGGTGTGGGCCTGCTTAGGGGCTGCCGCAGCCCCATCCTGCCCGAGGGCAGGGGCTGCAGCCCCACCAAGGCCCGTCGGCCTATCCCGAGGGGTCGTGTCTCGATTTTCGTGCCATATTCCAATTTACCTATTAGGATCTCTAAAAATTAATTTGAATCCTAATTAAATTGAAATTTTCCACACAATCAAAATTTCAACCTTTAAATCAAATTTAACTTTTGGGAAAAAATAAATTACGGTCTTCAATCTTCAATCTCCTCCAAGAATGATTACATAAAAAATTCTAAACCGTTTCCGGTGTACAAAAATTCTAACCATAAAAATTCTAAGAGACAAAAAATTAAAATCCGTGAGAAAATTACAGTGTTAATAAACTGCTCTCATGGTTACATAAAAATTCCTAGATACAATTTTTCTAAATTCTAAGGAACCATAACCGGTACAAGCAAGCATGCTTATAATAATTCAAAAAATTAAAATAACCACATACTTTATACATAATCCATGATAACAACATAAAGGAACCCTAGAATGCCACTCTCCAAATATCAAATCCATACATAAATAAAAAGACTAAGTAATTGTCTAATTTATGTACATGGCATAGTCATGAGATGGCTCTGATACCAATTGTAGGAAAATAAATCGGAAAAACCGTATCAGAGTGGCACAGCGGAACAATAAAAATTTTTAGATCGTTAAATATCTCATGATGCCATATACAATAAACCAACAACAATTAAAACTCATACCTCAAGGATGCCAATCTTGCAGGAGGAGAATGACCAGAGGCTTCAACCAACTAGCCTTCTCTACTATTCTCCAATTCCCGAATGGCTGAGTGTGTGGGCACTCTGAACCTCGATCGGTATGCTAGCACTGCTAGTCTTCTTCCGACCACCCAGATCTCTAAAGAACTTTATTGTCACGATGAGCTGTGCAACAATAAGCCTGCTCACCTGAGAGTCTGTGGTCTTAGAGAACTGGAGTGGCAGGACCTCTATTTATAGACCTGCATGAGGTGAATCTCTGAATTTGAATTGGATTAGGAAAAGATATTTTCCCTTCTCCAAACCCATAAAATCTGAATTTTTCCAAGGGAAAATCCCAACAATAAATTCGGTTTTACTAGGATAAATCCAATCAAATCTAAACAAGATTTTAACTAGAATTTTTATCTCCCTTTTTCAACAAAAAATCCGAAATTCACAAGGAGAAAATCCTCCAAAAGATTTCGGCCATTATGGATAAGGGAGAATCAAAAATTCCACTAGGATTTTCAAGCTTGAATCTTATCTCAACCTTATCCAAAAATAACCGAATTTTTCCTTGGATAAATCCAACAATTTCGGCCACTTTTAGGGAGGGAGAGAATCCTAATTCAACTGGGATTGAAACTTGAATTTTTCCTTGAATCTTATCCACAAAAACTAAATTTTCCATTGGAGATTATCCTCCAAAAATTCACCCACTTTTGTTGGGATTTGGATTCAAAATTCAAGTAGGATTCTAACAAGATTATCCTCTCCAAATCCAACTCAAATTCGAATTTCAAACCTTGTGGATTTTCCACAACAAATTCGAATCCTACTTGGACTATGATTCAAAATTTGAATTTCAAATTTCAAATTCAAATTTCAAATTCAAATTTCAAATTTCAAATTTCAAATTTCAAATTTAAATTTCAAATTCAAATTTCAAATTCAAATTTCAAATTCAAAATTCAAATTTCAAATTTCAAAATTCAAAATTCAAATTTCAAAATTCAAATTTCAAATTCCACAAAACGGTTGTGTTTCATATTCTTGTTCTCATGGATAATTTTCTACAACTCCAATCCAATCTCAAATAAAATCATGGCAACTTTATTTGGAGTTCGAATAATTGTGTACTCTATTATCCAAAACAAAATCTGAATCCAATCGGAGAGAATCTTGTCTACCATCCTAATCCTGTGTCATCACCATCCATGCATAATAAACTAGCCAATAGCATACACAAATCAATTTGCCAAACGTTAAGGAATTATGTGGAGCTAGTAGAGGGACTGATTGGACATATATAATCGGGCTCCCGTGATTCCATATGATCATCATTCTGTACCGAACAACTCAATCATATGATCACTAATTTCAGAGTCACACCACTATAAACCTGAAACTGAACTCCCAATTATATACCGTATTACGTAAGCCTGTGACGAGCTACCATCCAATGACCTTGTCATATATGCAAAACCCTCATATGATATCCATGATCAGCCTTAGGTCAAAGTCCGTTTAATCCTACTGATCAGGCTATCTTAAAGTTCCATTATACTACCGAATCAAGAAAATGATTATTCACCATATGTGAATAAGAAGTCATCCGCCCAGCAGACGACCCAAGGCCTTGTCCATTTTCACATTCAGTATAATGCCTTTAAGAGGATACCTTTAACTCCTCAGAGCTATGATTCCGATATCTGCAAACAAACCCTTCATCGTATATAAGTCATGCACCCAATGAACCGGTCTATAAGCTTACTACCTCTGAAACGCTTTAGCCATTGGAACATCAAAGTACACAAGTCATATACGTGAAGTAGTTCATTTACTCAGGATTAAGGTTATTGCACAATGAACGTCAAAAGCAGATTGATCCACTCATAGCGGACTACGTAGATCAATCACGCTTTAGTCCCGGTCTAATATGTCACCTCCGAGCAACATATCCATGTCTCTACTTGGGAGTCCAGCTCCAGACAGTCAAGACAGACCGTCCCCTCCAAGGCTTTAGACAACATAATAGTCTTAACATGAGTTAGATGCTCGGTCTAACCCCATAGACTACAGACCATAGTTTAGACTGCTAACTTTAGAACATTGTCTTCTCGCATACAAAAGTCCATTGCATGCAACGTTCCAACAGTTTTAACACAAGCAGTCAGTGAGCCATATTTGCTTACATTTTCTTTAACATGTAAATAAGACGAGGACAAATAGCAATGTAATGAATAACCTCTATGTATAATTTTATTATCCAGTTCAAAATGAATACATCAAAATGTCTCTAATACTTAGGGCATTTCCTAACAACCTAATTACTATGCAATGAGTAATTAAGTTGAAAAAATATAGTATATTTCCCATTGAATAGAGTAAATAGATACGGTACTGTTTAAGTACTATTCATGCAGTGAAAGGGGTAACCAACAGTGAACCCGGTCTACCCTATTATGTGTACGAATGAATGAGACATGTGGTGTCGGAAAACTGGTCCGGATGACCATTTCTTGACACAAGACTTGTAAGTAGATCACCAAAACGCTCGGACCGAACATCTGAGCACAATAACAAGAGATAGCCCTAACAAAGGTACGATATCGAGAAAATGATCCAGGTGACCTCTTTTCACTTAGAGACTGATAAAATCAGAGTCGGAGCATTCAGACTAGTCAGTTAAGTAGAAAATGATGAATAGTAAATAGTGAGAATGTAGTGTCAAGTTATTGGCCAAGACAGCCTTAATTTGACCTAAAACTGATACCCGAACTATTAGTAGACTCTATCTAGTTGATTGGGTACAAAACAAGATTTTTAGTTTGAGAGATACGCAGTATCAGGATGAGGGTCAAGACGACCTTTACTCGCCCCGAAACCAATATATTTGGACTCAAAACGCCCAAATTAGTCAATCGGACACCTGACACGTTTTTCGAGGTGAGGTCACACAGATCTTGAAAACTGGTCTAGATGACCTCCGATGGACGTAAAACTGATAAAAATGGAATCAGCACATCCAAATTAGTCAAGAGAGACTATGTCTGAAATTTCACCCGGGAACGCCTTGGTTTGCATGCGAAAGGACAACACAGTGTAGGCACAACCACAGTATAGGATATGAACAGTAATTTAGACTGATAATGGGCTCTTAGACAGTAGAAAACAACCAAGAATTTAGAGTACAAAAATCGGATTCAGAAAACCAATTTTCTGGTAAAAATTGGAACACTGCCGAGAAAGGACCGAACACCACAGTATAAAATTAGACTGCGATGAGAAGCCAACACAGGTAAAATTGGCCTTAAATTTCCATGCCCCTAAGATGCAAAAGCAGCTGCAATCTGCAGCACACATAGCCCAAAAGGTGGCCATTAAAATAATCTCCCTAGCCATGACACATTGGAATATAATATTCAAGGGTTTTTAAAAAGTAGTCAACAATATTTGTTTAATCCCTTCCTCCTCCCATTGAGCAGCCCATGCCCACTTATTCTCAAATTGGGCAGCATATTTGTCCCAAGATTTGGCTAATTTGGTAGACAATTAAGTAGGATTAAGCCTAAGTAGTTTGATTAATTTTTGCCTATAAAAGGCACCCTTGACATAACACATGGACTTTTCCTTCCACACACCTAAAACCACAAGCCTTTTTCTTATTTTTTTCCTTGCTTGCTACCGAATCTTCTCAGCCCCAAATGCCAACATTTTGCAAGCCAAAACCTTGACCAAAAATCACAAAAAAACTGACCTCTTCCAAGCTTGAGCAAGGGGAGACTGAACCAAGCTTTTTGGGTGCAACAAGGGTAAGTGCAAAATCGATTTTCCTTGTGTTTTGATTCTTGGTTTTAACTTGTTGTTTGAATGATTTTTTTTTTTGGTAACTTGGCTAGCATAAAACCAACCTCAAGCCCTTGAGTTTCCATGGCTTTTTGACCCCCCAAGCCTAGCCAAAAGTGTGCTTGAGTCTAAAGCACCTAAGGTAAAAACCGAAACTTTTCTCATGGTGATTGGTTAAAAAATTTAGGATTCAATCTAAGGGTTTTATGTGTATTTGTTTATGCACAAGGTTGTATGAAGTTATTTGAGTCCTTAGCTTTCATTTCTTAAGGTCATTATGGTTGTGGTTGTGTTTACTGTGGTGGCCCGCCCCTCGTAGAGATCATACAACACTATTACAGTTGAGCTTTATCGCTAACTGCGATAGATTGTACTCTCATGGGTCGCCGGCTTATCTCTCTCTATTTTTAAATCATGACGTTTTTTTTTCTTTGGGAAATTTTTTTTTCTCTTTAAACATCATGTAAACATTTCCCACTATTTACTTTGTTGGCAAGTACAAAGTAATTTACATATTACAGTACTTTCGTAAATATATAATATTACAAAAGACTGTTTCTTTTTTTTTTCCTTCCCTTTTTTATCGCTCAGCGGAAAGACTCTGGCAGGACCATATCCCTCGCCCAGTTATCCCATTTGACACGCGCCATCCCGTCCGCATCCAGTCAAACAAGCTACTGAACTGGTCGCTTACCTGCAACATTAGCAAAAATGGTGAGCTACAGGCTCAGTAAGTTCAAACATGCAAGAAATAAAATTTCTATGAATAGTACTATTCATAATGAATAGTATCTTTGACCACTATTCATACATGAATAGTAAGTTTGACCACCACACCGTGTCACAACAGTACATCTACCGCGATATTAGTACTCTCACTAAACTGTCTTATGCTCAATTATGGCATAGTTTCAGTTTTAGGTAATTATCTTTGCTTATGTTAAGGTTTTGAGCTCAGGTTGGCAGTACCATTTAAGTGCGCATGACTGGGAGCGGTACATTAGTGCTGACCTCCACAGCCTTAATCTCATAGCCCCGAAGGCAAAATAGTACATGACTGGGAGCGGTACATCAGTGCTGACCTCCACAGCCTTAATCTCATAGCCCCGAAGGCAAAAGTACCTCCCTGTACGGAAGGCTGGTACGCCAGAAAGTGGTTTCATTACCGACTTTTTAAAATTCTAACCCGGTGACTTCACATTGTCCCGTGGTTAGGAATGATTCACATTTTAATTTTAGGTGAGTGAGTTTCATTAACCTCGCTCTAGTGCCCGAAGCACAATTAATAATGTGTCCATTCTCAATAGTGCCCGTAGCACATTACGTCTCTCTCTCTATTCTATAATAGTGCCCGTAGCACGTATGTACCTAACTTATAGTTAGTACATCAAAGTTAGCAACAATAATGCTATATGTTGCAAACAGGTAAATGTCTAAACTTACCTTATCAGTCTCTTCCCTCTTTCTCTCTTGGATCTTTGATCGCCCTCCTTGTAGGTCGATTTTTTGGATCCTACAGACAAAACCTTGTCTGTTAATTTCATTTCCGTTTATAGCTTTTATTTTTCATTTAAAAGCTTAAATAAAACCTATTTATAATTTTTTAGGCTTTATTTATCATTTTCCCCATTTTTTCTCAACTTTTACAAAATTATGATTTTGCCTCTGTATTTTGGCAAAATTACGATTTTACCCCTATATTTTGGTAAAATTACAATTTTACCCCTGACGGAAATTTTCCTGATCCAGACTGCATTTTTGGCTCTCAGGAACTTTTCTGACTCTTTTCTAATCATTACCGGGTTCATTTCTATTTTATTTCCACTTTTCACTTTCCCGACCCTCGGAAGCACTATTCCAATCCTTACGTCGGTTTAGTGATTTTCTATCGTTTCGGAGTCTCAAATGGACGTTTCACTAGTATTTAAAACGCTCATCTAGACATTCCCGATCTAGGTCTCCGAGGTTCGGATTTTCCGTTCCCGACTCGGACCTTTATTTCGTTTCCAAAAACGCCCCCCCCCTCGGGGTCGGTTTTTTTCAATTTCACTCGCGTTTTATATTTTTAGGGGACGGGTTACTATTCATGAACCACCCCTTAGGTTTTCCTCATTCAATTCTCCGTTAGGGACTCAGGTTTCCGACCCGACCCCAAACTTTTTATTTTTATTTCCATTTTACCCCAAATGCTGTTTTCGAAATTTCGGCAGCATTTCGGCATAATTTTAAGGCTTCCGGCATTAGGTACGCCTCGAACCATATGTACCTGCCACGTACTATACCACAAGCCTATTTTATGTAGAAGTTTTCCAAACTTTTACATAAAAACTCACAAAATTCCAATTTCACATTTTCAACCACATTACAAAATTTTTTCACAATTTTGTCCATAGTTTGGTTTCGGTTTTCACAACCAAACCGAACCAAACTTCTCAAATTTTTCAACTACTTTTTAGGCTATTCAATGTCACGTTTTTATCACATTTTTAAGCCCATTTTCAATGCATTTTCAACCAAATTCTTAGGGTTTTTATCCTTATATAACCCACGGCCATCTTTAGAAAACACATGCCAAATATTTTTGTTTCATTCTTTCAATCACAATTCCTTTATTTACATTGTAAAATGCATGACTTCAATAAATCAAACATCACATAAAACCATGCAAATTTTTCCACCAACCCTTGTTAACCCCACCGCCACATTAGGTAATTCACACCAACAATTTTTTTTCAAGCTTTTCACAATGCAATTCAAGCTTTATTCTTCACAAAATTTAACTTGGAAGCAAGTTAACAATTAAACCACAAAATTTTCTCATTGTTTACTTAAGGTAACCCACGGATTTACCCTTGAAAAACCAACAAAATTTCGGTTTTTCTTTAAACCAATTGCATGGTTTTCTTCCTTATTACACCCTTAACAAAACCCAAGCATCAAACCATGGAAAAACAACCAAAAATTTTCCATCTTTTTCCCACTATTCACCCATGGTTTTCTTGAAGAAAAACCATGAAAAAGTTAAGTGCAAGGGGAGTTACCTTAGTCAATTGCTTCCTTTGTCTTCAAGGAATGCTTTGACACACTTTTTGTGAAGAAAAACTGAAGAGATATCCTGGTTTCTCTTTGGGTTGCTCACGTACACCATGGTAGAACACTTAGCATTTTTTTCTCTTGGTTTTTGGCATGAAAATGTGTCTCGGCCTCTTTGTCACTGAAGTTGCCGACTTAAGCAACCAAAAGCCAATTAATTTGGCCATTAACCAATAAGAATTAAACATCTTTCAACACCATTTCTTTCCATAATTTTCAAAAATTAAAAATGGTGAATTTTGGCCAAATCTTGGCCTTTAGATCAAAAAGTAAATGGATCATGGCCATTAATGCTACCAACCACCATTTTCTTTCCATTTATTAAATGGATTTATGATGTCATAATTGCTAAAGTAAAAGTTGACTTTGACTTTTACTATTCACATTAATTCGACTACTTTTTGACCGATACCGGTTCGAGCCGAAATTTTCCTAAAATCGTCCCGGCGTGTTCCTGAGGTCTCCTGTGCAGTCGGATCAATTTAACCTGCTTCCGTTTGATCAAAATTAATCCCGAAAGTTTTTCGTCTTTTATTGTCCCGGTTAGGGTTTTCAATGCCGGTTTTGGCACCGTTTCACCTGTTTCAACTCAGTGAATTTTTCCAACACTGAATTCTTACTCGTCAGTATTGTTAGAACATTTTAATATATTCTAAACAATATAAATACATTTATTTCACTCTTTAAATAGTACAAATTGTTATATACATACATTTGTACATTTTCATCCGAGAATTGCCTGAATTTCCCAGTTGTCACATTCACTCCTCCTTATAAAATTTTCATCCTCGAAAATTAGAACAAATGGGGATATAAACTCCTCATCTCATCTTCTCGTTCCCACGTAGCTTCTTCAATGTTGTGATTTTTCCATAAAATCTTCATTAGTGGGATTGTCTTATTCCTCAGTACTTTCTCTTCACGAGCCAGTACTTGAATAGGTTGTTCCTCATATGTCAAATCCTCATGGATTTGAATAGGCTCATGCTTCAACACATGGGACGGATCTGGTATATATTTTCTCAGCATCGACACATGAAATACATTATGCACTGCCGACAATTCTGGAGGTAGTGCTAATCTGTAAGCGACCTTTCCAATGCGTTTGATAATTTCATAAGGTCTAATATATCTTGGACTTAGTTTCCCTTTCTTACCGAAACGCATAATCCCCTTCATGGGCGATACCTTGAGGAACACGAAGTCTCCTTCATCAAACTCTAAGGATCTCCGCCTCTTGTCCGCATAACTCTTTTGTCGGCTTTGCGCAATTTTCATTTGACGCTGAATTTTAGCAACTGCATCGGAAGTCTCTTATATGAAATCCGTCTTATGCAACTGCTTCTCTCGCAAATCATACCAGTGTAATGGTGATCTGCATTTCCGTCCATACAACGCCTCATAAGGTGCCATGCCTATAGAAGCTTGGTAACTATTATTGTACGAGAATTCAATTAATGATAACTTCTCGTTCCAATTTCCCGCCAAATCCATTACACAAGCTCGAAGCATGTCCTCTAAGGTCTGAATTGTCCGCTCCGACTGTCCGTTTGTTTGCGGATGAAAAGCCGTACTGAGTCTCAGTTCAGTGCCCATGGCCTCTTGCACACACTTCCAGAAATTCGAAGTGAACCATGCATCTCGATCTGATACAATGGATTTTGGTACTCCATGTAGTCTGACGACATGAGTTACGTACAGCTGAGCAAACTTTTCCAATGAAAAGGTCATCTTGACAGCTATAAACCGTGCCGTCTTGGTCAGTCTATCCACAATAACCCAAATGGCATGGTAACCTTCTCGGGTTTTTGGGAGTCCCACTACAAAATCCATCGTAATATGTTCCCATTTCCATTCAGGAATCTCCAATGGTTCCAATCTTCCCACTGGATGTTTATGCTCCGCTTTAATTCTCTGACAGGTCATGCATCTGCTCACGAATTTCGCTATATCGTTCTTCATCCCTTTCCACCAGAACTGTAACTTCAAGTCCTGGTACATCTTACTAGCTCCAGGATGAACTGAATAGGGTGTCTCATGAGCTTCTGACATGATCCGTCTTCTGAGTTCCTCATTAGCTGGGACATTTATCCTTCCTTGATAAAGGATCATTCCATCCTTGGAAATTCCGTCATGAGAACTTGTCATTGTTGGATCTAGCCTCTGAGCTTCCTTTATATCCTCAAATAGCGATGATTCCACTTGGAGTGCAGCTAGTCTTCCAAATATCAGCTCCAAGTTCAAAGAATTTATCTCTTGTTGCAATGGCTTTGGAAGCCTGTTTATCAATAGCTGGTGCGATATGGTAGACTTTCTACTTAAAGCATCCGCTACTCGATTGGCTTTTCCTGGATGGTATAGGATTTCACAATCATAATCCTTCACCAATTCCAACCATCGTCTTTGTCGCATATTGAGCTCTTTTTGCGTGAAGAAATTCTTCAGGCTTTGGTGATCAGTGAAAATCTGACATTGAGCTCCATAAAGATAGTGTCGCCAAATTTTAAGTGCGAACACTACTGCCGCAAGTTCAAGGTCATGCGTAGGGTAATTCCTTTCATGCTCCTTTAATTGACGGGAAGCATAGGCAATCACCTTGCCGCCTTGCATCAGGACTGCTCCTAATCCTATTTTAGATGCATCACTGTAGATCACAAACTTCTCCCCTTCAGTGGGAAGCGTAAGGATTGGTGCGCTTGTCAATCGCCTCTTTAACTCCTGGAAGCTTCTTTCGCATTCCATAGTCCACTCGTACTTCCTTTCTTTGCATGTAAGAGTAGTAAGAGGTGCAGCTAAACGCGTAAATTCCTCTACAAATCACCCATAATAACCAGTTAGCCCTAAGAAACTGCGTATTTCCGTCACACTCTTGGGTGCAGGCCACTGGTTAATTGCATCTACTTTCATCGGATCTACAGCAATACCTTCCTGTGATACAACATGTCCGAGGAAATGTACTCTGTCCAGCCAAAATTCACACTTTGAGAATTTGGCATACAGTTGATGCTTCCTTATCGTATTCAACACGATCCTTAGATGCTCCTTGTGCTCCTCATGAGTCTTCGAGTATATATAAGAATGTCATCAATGAATACAATGACAAACTTATCCAAATACTCTTTAAAAATTCTATTCATCAAGTCCATGAACGTTGCCGGTGCATTTGTTAATCCAAATGGCATCACAAGAAACTCGTAGTGACCATAACGAGTCCTAAACGTCGTCTTATGAATATCACTTTCTTTAATTCTCAGCTGGTGATATCCTGATCGTAAGTCGATCTTGGAAAATACTGCTGCGCCTTTTAACTGGTCGAATAGGTCATCAATTCTAGGTAACGGATACCTATTTTTGATCGTAACCTTATTCAACTCCCGGTAATCAATGCACAAACGGAATGTTCCATCCTTTTTCTTGACGAATAGCACAGGTGCACCCCATAGAGAAAAACTCGGCCTGATGAATCCTTTATCCAAAAGCTCCTTTAATTGTACCTGCAGCTCCTTTAACTCCACTGGAGCCATGCGTTATGGTGCTTTGGAAATGGGTGCCGTTCCAGGCATCAACTCGATTTCGAACGAGATTTCTCTCTCTGGAGGTATCCCTGGTAATTCTTCCGGAAATACGTCAAGAAATTCATTAACAACGGGAACGTTTTCAGGTTGAAGCTTCTGTTCCTCTGTAGTGTCCACCACATATGCCAGATATCCCATACAACCACTGGCTATCAGCTTGCTTGCTCTCAGCGAACTGATCATCATCTTCCCGGGTTTTTGAGAAGTATCGACATACTCGAAACTCTCTTCTTCCTCGGGTTAGAATACTATCTTTCGATTCCGGCAGTCGATCGTCGCTCGGTATTTCCCTAGGAAATCCATGCCTAGAATCAAATCGTAATCTGTGATCTTCATTACGATCAACTCCGTATATAGTTCCCTATTTGCCACATATACTGGTACATGAGGTAGCCAGTAATTGGACAACAATACTTCCCCAGAGGGTAAAGCTGTCTTAAATACCCTTCCCATATAGTCCTTAGGAAGTCCTATCTTGTCAGCAAATTCATAGGAAACAAAAGAATGCGTAGCACCGGAATCAAACAGTACAGAGGCTACATGACTAGTGACAGTGAGCTGACCTGTCACTACATTCGATGTTCCTACCTCTGCATCCTCTTTGCTGTAGGCCATCACACGGGCATCGGCACGTGGTACACGCTCCTAGCATTGCGGCCTTACTGGTGACTCTTCAACTCTGGCCTGAAGGGAATGAGCTTGTGGGCGTGTCTGATGTTGTTGGGAAGTGCCTTGTCCACCCTGCCTATTTGGACAGTTCCTGGCATAATGGCCTTCCTTTCCACATTCATAGCAAACAAGTGGCCCAAATCTGCATTGCCCAGAATGTCTCTTCTTGCATGTAGGACAATTTTGCACGTTGGATTCCGCATTACCAGCTGTTTTCCGCTGCTAGTTTCGACTATTTCCCTGGCGATTTCCAGAAAAATTGCCTTTTCTCTTATTTTGCTGGGATCCTTGATTATTGCCCTGGCTTGGTTTAGCATTCTGATTAGGCTTGCTCGATTGACCAGCTTGTGTAGACTTTGCCAAAGCCCTCTCCTTCTTCTTGGCTTCCCAGTGTTTTTCTCTTTCTTCTTTCTGTCGGGCTACGTGAAATTCAGCTCTAATGGCCCGACTCACACAGTCTGCTACCGAAGTAGGTGGTACTTGTCCGGTGTCTACTAACGCAGCAATTTATGGCCTGAACATCCCTATCATTTTCTGTATTTTCTCCCTCTCAGTAGGGACTACATAGGGACATAACCGGGATAACTGGTCGAACTTTCGGCAAACTTCGCTTACCGACATGTTTCCTTGAGTCAATTCTGAGAACCCTTTCTGCTGTTGTCTCAGAGATGTAGGGTCGTAATATTTCTGGTTAAATTCTTCCAGAAATTCTGCCTAACTCATGGTAGACACGTCTCTTCTCATTTGTACAGTGTCCCACCAAAAACGAGCATCTTTTCTCAGCACAAAAGACGCACATGCAACCTTTTCCCGGTCGGTTAGGTTCATGAACTCCATGATCACTTGTAAGGATGACAACCAGTCTTCAGCCTCTAGAGGATTTGTAGACCCTTCAAATTTTGGCGACCTCATATGCCTAAATCTTTTATAGAGGGGTTCCAGGTTTAATACTAGTTGAGGTTCAGGAGCTCTCTCATGTACCGCAGCTGGAGGGATAACTAGATCCACCTCAGCTTCTTATTCTACTTGGGTACCCTCAGAGCCTTGTCTCTGTTCTAGCTCCTCTACCTGTCGCCTCAGATTAGCATTTTCTTGCATCTGAGCTTCTAACAGAGCTTGTATCTGATCCAGTCTCTCCATAACATTAGGACGTCGTTCTCGTCCCTCTGGTCGATTACGCAAATCCACCATCTTGCCTATTGTCCTATTATGGCACAATAATTCACCGTTAGCTTTTCCATAACCACATTCGTAAAATCATATTAATTCACGAAATTTAGGGTAATGTAAAGCCACATCATCGTAACACATCATCGTATAACATATAATTATTTTGATATTTTATTCATAGCAAAACATTTATATGTCATACATAATCATCACCAGTCATATATATACATCGGCCTTTTTATACATCTTGACCACAAGTCTATACAAAAGAGCTTTTCTCTCTAAGCTACTTATGTACATGTATACATATCTACTGGTCACGCATCCCCTGTGTCTGGGACTAGAGGATATTCTTCAGGATCCTCGTCGTCATCGGGGTCATCTGAATCGTCACCGCCCCTAGGCAATGCTCCCTGTCCTGAGTCATCACCTCTTCGTGGTCTAGACGGTCCAGCTTCATGATCATTCATCATTCTTCTCGGTCCGAAGATGCGTGCAAACATCTCATCTGGACCCAGTGTCTCTCATCGACTCTGCATCAGATGCTCGATCAGAATCTCTCTCTCGATCGTCCTGATCGTCACCATAAACTCTTAGAGCGTCGGAGGAAACAGCTTGATTACCCTTTGTCTCAACTCCATGGGTAACCCTCTCCAAAACAGCTCACAACAGTTTGCTTCAGTGAGGTTGGGTAACGGACATCTTCTCCTAATGGTCTCCTCAAATCGTGCTGTGTAAGACATCACCGTCTCACCAGACAGCATGACCATCCTTTCAGTCTGGAGAATGTAGCCCCTAACCTCATCGAATCCAGGATACGCAGGTGTAACTGCCTCTCGTGTCTCTGGGGGTGCTGGAGCAGGTGCCGGATCCCTAGGTAGAAACTGATCCGCCAATCGCTGATAGAACTCAGCCCAACTGAATCCTAATAAAATCTCCTGATCGCAATACTGCCAGAACACTCGAGCATCTCCCTGAAACATACTGACGGCCAACTGGATCCACATATCTCGGTCGATGTCGCATATCACCATAATCCTCTCGATGGCATGGAGCCAGTCCTTTGCCTCCATCGACTGTCGTCCACCATCAAACATCGGAGGACTGCTAGCTCGAAATGCCTGTACTGCCCGAGCCGAAACTCTCACCCCAATATGTTGGCGTCCACCAACAACTGGAATGTCCACTACTACAGGTGGATGAACTATCGGTCGTGGCTGTACAACATCTACTGGTGCTGGTGCTGATGCTGGTACTGGTGCTGGAGGTCTCTCGGGCACCGAGGGTCTAATTAACGGTCGTTGGGACATAGACGGCCTCACAATAGATCTCGTCCATACCCGTAATACTCCTCTCGGTCATGGTAGCAGTGGTCTCACATATGGAGGTCTGGTCATCTTGCTACCTATAAGATAATTATTTTCACATAAGAAAATAATTAACTAAACTTAAGTAAACTACTTACTTGGATAGCGGTGCAGGATGCGCGAAGTGTCAAATCAGGATATGGTGACACTGCTCTGATATACCAACTGTGACTGCAGTTGGTAATCCAAACTAGATCCATCGTAATTCTGCTCTGATACCAACTGTGACAGCAGTTGGTATTATAAACTAGACCAATCTCAAACTCCACTCTGATACCAACTGTGGCAGTAGTTGGTATTATAAACTAGACCAATCTCAAACTTGACTCTGATACCAACTGTGGCGGCCCGCCCCTCGTAGAGATCATACAACACTATTACAGTTTAGCTTTATCGCTAACTGTCATAGATTGTACTCTCATGGGTCACCGACTTATCTCTCCCTATTTTTAAATCATGACGTTTTTTTTTCTTTGGGAAATTTTTTTTTCTCTTTAAACATCATGTAAACATTTCCCACTATTTACTTTGTTGGCAAGTACAAAGTAATTTACATATTACAGTACTTTCGTAAATATATAATATTACAAAAGACTGTTTCTTTTTTTTTTTTCCTTCCCTTTTTTATCGCTCAGCGGAAAGACTCTGGCAGGACCATATCCCTTGCCCAGTTATCCCATTTGACACGCGCCATCCCGTCCGCATCCAGTCAAACAAGCTACTGAGCTGGTCGCTTACCTGCAACATTAGCAAAAATGGTGAGTTACAGGCTCAGTAAGTTCAAACATGCAAGAAATAAAATTTCTATGAATAGTACTATTTATAATGAATAGTATCTTTGACCACTATTCATACATGAATAGTAAGTTTGACCACCACACCGTGTCACAACAGTACATCTACCGCGATGTTAGTACTCTCACTAAACTGTCTTATGCTCAATTATGGCATAGTTTCAGTTTTAGGTAATTATCTTTGCTTATGTTAAGGTTTTGAGCTCAGGTTGGCAGTACCATTTAAGTGCGCATGACTGGGAGCGGTACATTAGTGCTGACCTCCACAGCCTTAATCTCATAGCCCCGAAGGCAAAATAGTACATGACTGGGAGCGGTACATCAGTGCTGACCTCCACAGCCTTAATCTCATAGCCCCGAAGGCAAAAGTACCTCCCTGTACGGAAGGCTGGTACGCCAGAAAGTGGTTTCATTACCGACTTTTTAAAATTCTAACCCGGTGACTTCACATTGTCCCGTGGTTAGGAATGGTTCACATTTTAATTTTAGGTGAGTGAGTTTCATTAACCTCGCTCTAGTGCTCGAAGCACAATTAATAATGTGTCTATTCTCAATAGTGCCCGTAGCACATTACGTCTCTCTCTCTATTCTATAATAGTGCCCGTAGCACGTATGTACCTAACTTATAGTTAGTACATCAAAGTTAGCAACAATAATGCTATATGTTGCAAACAGGTAAATGTCTAAACTTACCTTATCAGTCTCTTCCCTCTTTCTCTCTTGGATCTTTGATCGCCCTCCTTGTAGGTCGATTTTTTGGATCCTACAGACAAAACCTTGTCTGTTAATTTCATTTCCGTTTATAGCTTTTATTTTTCATTTAAAAGCTTAAATAAAACCTATTTATAATTTTTTAGGCTTTATTTATCATTTTCCCCATTTTTTCTCAACTTTTGCAAAATTACGGTTTTGCCCCTGTATTTTGGTAAAATTACGATTTTACCCCTATATTTTGGTAAAATTACAATTTTGCTCCTGACGGAAATTTTCCCAATCCAGACTGCATTTTTGGCTCTCAGGAACTTTTCTGACTCTTTTCTAATCATTACCGGGTTCATTTCTATTTTATTTCCACTTTTCACTTTCCCGACCCTCGGAAAGCACTATTCCGATCCTTACGTCGGTTTAATGATTTTCTATCGTTTCGGAGCCTCAAATGGACGTTTCACTAGTATTTAAAACGTTCATCTAGACATTCCCGATCTAGGTCTCCGAGGTTCGGATTTTTCGTTCCCGACTCGGACCTTTATTTCGTTTCCAAAAACGGCCCCCCCTCGAGGTCGGTTTTTTTCAATTTCACTCGTGTTTTATATTTTTAGGGGACGGGTTACTATTCACGAACCACCCCTTAGGTTTTCCTCATTCAATTCTCCGTTAGGGACTTGGGTTTCCGACCCGACCCCAAACTTTTTATTTTTATTTCCATTTTACCCTAAATGCTGTTTTTGAAATTTCGGCAGCATTTCGGCATAATTTTAAGGCTTCCGGCGTTAGGTACGCCTCGAACCATATGTACCTGCCACGTACTATACCACAAGCCTATTTTATGTAAAAGTTTTCCAAACTTTTACATAAAACTCACAAAATTCCAATTTCGCATTTTCAACCACGTTACAAATTTTTTTCACAATTTTGTCCATAGTTTGGTTTCGGTTTTCACAACCAAACCGAACCAAACTTCTCAAAATTTTCAACCACTTTTTAGGCTATTCAATGTCACGTTTTTAACACATTTTTAAGCCCATTTTCAATGCATTTTCAACCAAATTCTTAGGGTTTTTATCCTTATATAACCCATGGCCATCTTTAGAAAACACATGCCAAATATTTTTGTTTCATTCTTTCAATCACAATTCCTTTATTTACATTGTAAAATGCATGACTTCAATCAATCAAACATCACATAAAACCATGCAAAATTTTCCACCAACCCTTGTTAACCCCACGGCCACATTAGGTAATTCACACCAACAATTTTTTTTCAAGCTTTTCACAATGCAATTCAAGCTTTATTCTTCACAAAATTTAACTTGGAAGCAAGTTAACAATTAAACCACAAAATTTTCTCATTGTTTACTTAAGGTAACCCACGGATATACCCTTGAAAAACCAACAAAATTTCGGTTTTTCTTTAAACTAATTGCATGGTTTTCTTCCTTATTACACCCTTAACAAAACCCAAGCATCAAACCATGGAAAAACAACCAAAAGTTTTCCATCTTTTTCCCACTATTCACCCACAGTTTTCTTGAAGAAAAACCATGAAAAAGTTAAGTGCAAGGGGAGTTACCTTAGTCAATTGCTTCCTTTGTCTTCAAGGAATGCTTTGACGTACTTTTTGTGAAGAAAAATTGAAGAGATATCTTGGTTTCTCTTTGGGTTGCTCATGTACACCATGGAAGAACACTTAGCATTTTTTTCTCTTGGTTTTTGGCATGAAAATGTGTCTCGGCCTCTTTGTCACTAAAGTTGCCGACTTAAGCAACCAAAAGCCAATTAATTTGGCCATTAACCAATAAGAATTAAACATCTTTCAACACCATTTCTTTCCATAATTTTCAAAAATTAAAAATGGTGAATTTTGGCCAAATCTTGGCCTTTAGATTAAAAAGTAAATGGATCATGGCCATTAATGCTACCAACCACCATTTTTCTTTCCATTTATTAAATGGATTTATGATGTCATAATTGCTAAAGTAAAAGTTGACTTTGACTTTTACTATTCACATTAATTCGACTACTTTTTGACCGATACCGGTTCGAGCCGAAATTTTCCTGAAATCGTCCCGGAGTGTTCCTGAGGTCTCCTGTGCAGTCGGATCAATTTAACTTGCTTCCGTTTGATCAAAATTAATCCCGGAAGTTTTCCGTCTTTTATTGTCCCGGTTAGGGTTTTCAATGCCGGTTTTGGCACCGTTTCACCCGTTTCAACTCAGTGAATTTTTTCAACACTGAATTCTTACTCGTCAGTATTGTTAGAACATTTTAATATATTCTAAACAATATAAATACATTTATTTCACTCTTTAAATAGTACAAATTGTTATATACATACATTTGTACATTTTCATCTGAGAATTGCCTGAATTTCCCGGTTGTCACATTTACTTTAAGTTGCATATGGTTTGTGGATGTGAATGCATGGATGTGCATTAGGATGGCTGGACACAAAACTATCCTTAGAAAACAGCCACGGATTTTGGCCATTTTGACCCACTTAAGTTCTGAATCTGGGATTCAATAAAACATAATGTTTTAAGGAAATCTCGATACGGTCGTTTTTGCATCAAATAGACTTCGGCCAAAAATGAACCTAAGATAGACTTTTTGGCCAGTTTTTGTTCGGTGTCCAAAATTGGGAACAAAAATCTGAGTGTTAAAATAGTCTCGGGTTTTGCTAGAAATGGCCTACTTAGAGTCCAAAATGGTTCTTGGACTCAACACGAAAGTTACAGGTCTTATCGAGACCTTGAGAACAACCTGTGAGAGTCAAAATTTTGGCCATTGCGGGCCTCAAACCGAGCCGTTTTTACAGAGACGTAAAGCTGGGATTTTTACAAAAAAAAAACTGGGCACCAAGCCCACAGTTTTAATGAAATTAGGAACCATTAGAGTTAGATTTAGGTTCTGAGATGAACATGAGATTTGTTCATCTTGTCGAGCACGAAAACTTTCATGTTCAACAAAATTTCAAACAAAGTCGGTTAGACCCAGTTTCAAAATTGTTTTCAAAAGTGGTTCAAAAACCACCTTTAAAATGCAAGTTTTAAAAATAAAATTTATACACTTCAAAATAAAAATGTGTTTTTGACACTTTAAAATATGAACAAGGTTGTCATAAAAACATCCCCCACCTTCCACTAGTGATAAGGGGGCGGTTTCAAAATAAAGAATTTTTCCAAGATTTTTACAAGCCAACCCAAACAATTTTTCATAGTAAAATAGTGTTGTAGCCCGGTAGGCTACCACACCAAATCACCCTTACTAGCCTGGTAGACTACTACCCCAAACAAGCCATAGTGGCCTAGTAGGCCATTACACCAAACAAGCCTTAGTGGCCCGGCAGGCTACCATACCCCAACAAGCGAAGTAACCCGGTCGGTTACTACACTAAGTTCACGTATAGTAACTCGATAGACTACTTAGTTACCAACACACAAGTTAACCAGTCAGCTGACTGAGTGGTAAACCAGTCAAGAACTGCGTTTTGAATAACACAGTGAGGAATGATGATTAATTTGTCAAGTAGACGATTGATCGAACACGGTACGAGTTAGACACCAAATCCCCATAATAAGCCAATAGGGTACCAACGAGTCTCGGTACCCCATAGAAACGCAAGTTATAGTCACTAACGTTAATAGTGACTCAACGAGTGTATTAATGAGAAATGTTATTGATGACAGGTGGTAACCTGTGAATTGATAAAGGCTTGATTTCAAGTTGCTTGTAAATAGGTAAGTACAACTCTTCCTATGGCATGAACGAAAATGCTTTTAAATGATACTTTACAGTATGTTAAAATATGTATGCCATGCACACGATGTTACACCTCATGTTTAAGAGCATCTAGTTTCACAATCAAGTAGATTAGTGAAAAAGCAAGTTAGATGCCATACGTCCCTACCATGTAGGAGTTGGGACAGCTTAGAGAAGCATATGGCTAGAAAATATAAACAAGACGGAAAGTAGTAAGCGTGTCGTACCGGCCCTTTCAATTGAAAGGATTTTTAAGTTAAAACAGAAAGTTGAGCATCCGTTGATGGTTCTCCGACTATTTTACCATGGGCGTTACCGATGGTCTGTGCACGCACGGTACTGACACATAGGCCCTAAATAGACAAGAAAAGAAAAAGAGAAGTTGAAGCATAAATGAACATAACCGGATCATGCATTAGTTATAGTTCACCATGCTTCTAGATGCATTCAGTACATGATGTTTCTGTGATGCACATGTTATGTAAAGTTTTATAACCCTTGATATGATATGTGATATATGGTATGTGATATGTCATATGTTAAAGTGGTATATGTGATACATGACTACTTATATGTTTTTAAGTATGTACTATGTTTAAACATGTTTTGCGGTAAACATGTTGTACTTACTGGGCGTAAAGCTCACGTAGTGTGTTCATGCTGTAGGTAAGCATCCTACGACTTAAATCCCAATGGGTGATGGTGGCGACGGAGACGGATGTGAGGGCAAGGTTATGGAGACACCGTGAGTTTATCTTTTACAAATTTGAGTATCAATATTTTGAATAGTAATGGTTAAATAGTACTTTGAATAGTAATTATCAGACAATATTTTTGAATAGCAATCATTAAATAGTATGTTTAAATAGTAACTGTTAAATGATATTTTTGAATAGTAATCGCTAAATAGTATTTTTAAATAGTAATCACTAAATAGTATTTTGAATAGTAACTGTTAAATAATATTTTTGAATAGTAATCGGTATATGTACGTCTACAGTAAATACGTACATGTAAAAAAAATCTCTAATTTTTTGATATCTAGTTAAGTATAAATGGCTAGAAAGTATAAGAAAAGCAAGCAAGAATGAGTTTTTAGTGACGGTCCGGGCCACTGAGAGCTTGGGGCATCACAGTTGGTATCAGAGCGATTTCCTACCACTCTACCTCACATCGCCGTATGCCTGCCTCATCTGTCCAAGTAAGTTAGCTTTCGTTTTTCAAAATTTAGTCTATAAGTTGACGATTAGATTATAATAGGAGAATGGCTGCACCGGTTAACCCTCAGCAAGTGCGAGAGGACCGAGAAGCAAGTATAGCTTTCGCCACCATGTGACCACACACATACGATGGTAGCAACCCATACGAACTCCCTTATTGGATTCATCATATGGAGACAATCTTCGAAGGGTGCCATATTCCACCCCGCCTACAAGTGGTAATGGCCAGTAGCCGATTGCTAGGACCAATATTGACATGGTGGAATGATCGACGCAAGATCAAGGGTCCAACGATGCAGTGGAATGAGTTCTGCCAAGACCTTCGCAACTCTGACGGTCCAACTAAGTGTGGCGGCCCGCCCATCATAGAGATCATACAATACTATTACAGTTAAGCTTTATCGCTAACTGCGATAGATTGTATTCTCATGGGTCACCGGCTAATCTATCTCTCTTTAAATCATGACGTTTTTGGGGAAAAAATTTTTTTCAACATCATATGAAACATTATTCACTATTTACTTTGTTTGTAAGTACAAAGTAATTTACATAATACAGTACTTTCGCAAATATATACTATTACAAAAGAACTGTTTCTTTTTTCTTTTTTCTGTTATCGCTCAGTGGAAAGACTCTAGCAGGACCATATCCCTTGCCTCCTATCCCATTTGACACGCACCATCCCGTCCGCCATCCAGTCATACAAAGTTGCTGAGCTAGTCGCTTACCTGCAACATAAGCAAAAATGGTGAGCTACAGGCTCAGTAAGTTCAAACATGCAAGAAATAAAATTTCTATGAATAGTACTATTCATGAACATTGATCACTATTCATACATAAATAGTAACTTTGACCACTATTCATTATGAATAGTAAGTTTGACCGCAACACAGTATATCAACAATACATCTACCGCGGTGTTACTATCCTCATGAAACTGTCTTATGCTCAATTATGGCATAGTTTCAGTTTTAGGTAATTATCTTCGATTATGTTTTAGTTTTGAGCTCCAGTTGGCAGTACCGTTTAAGTGCACATGACTGGGAGCGGTACATTAATGCTGACCTCCACAGCCTTAATCTCATCATAGCCCCGAAGGCAAAGTTTACCTCCCTATACGGAAGGCTGGTATGCCAAAAGTGGTTTCATTACCAACTTTTTAAAGTTCTAACCCGGTGACTTCATATTGCCCCGTGATTAGGAATGGTTCACATTTTAATTTTAGGTGAGTGAGTTTCGTTAACCTCGCTCTAGTGCCCGTAGCACAATTTATTATGTGTCCCATTCCAATAGTGCCCGTAGCACATTTCGTCTCTCTCTATTCTATAATAGTGCTCGTAGCACATATGTACCTAACTTATAGTTAGTACATCAAAGTTAGCAACAATAATGCTATATGTTGTAGACAGGTAAACGTCTGAACTTACCTTATCCGTTTCTTCCCCTTTTCTTTCTTGGATCTTTGATCGTTCTCCTTGTAGATCGATTTTGGGATCCTACAGACAAAACCTTGTCTGTTAATTTCATTTCCATTTACAACTTTTATTTTTCATTAAAAAGCTTATATAAAACCTATTTATAAATTTTTAGGCTTTATTTATCATTTTCCCCATTTTCCTCAACTTTTGCAAAATTACGATTTTGCTCCTATATTTTGGCAAAATTACAATTTTACCCCTGACGGAATTTTCTCGATCCAGACTGCATTTTTGGCTCTCAGGAACTTTTCTGACTCTTTTCTATTCATTACCGGGTTCGTTTCTATTTTATTTTCATTTTTCACTTTCCCGACCCTCGGGAAGCACTATTCCGACCGTTACGTCGGTTTAGCGATTTTCTATCGTTTCGGAGCCTCAAATGGACATTTTACTAGTGTTTAAAACGTTCATCTAGACTTTCCCGATCAAGGTCTCCGGGGCTCGGATTTTCCGTACCCGACTCGGACCTTTATTTCGTTTCCCAAAAACGCCCCCCCCCTCGAGGTCGGTTTTTCAGTTTTACTCACGTTTTACATTTTTAAGGGGATGGGTTACTATTCATGAACCACCCCTTAGGTTTCCCTTATTCAATTTTCCTTTACGAACTCGGGTTTCCGATCCGACCCTAAACTTTTATTTTTAATTCTCTTTTTACTCCAAATGCCGTTTTTGAAATTTCGGCAGCATTTCGGCGTAAATTTAAGGCTACCAGCGTTAGGTAAGCCTCGAACCATATGTACCTGCCACGTACTATACCACAAGCCTATTTTATGTAAACGTTTCCCAAACTTTTACATAAAAGCTCACAAAATTTCAATTCACATTTTGAACCACATTCTACAAAATTCTTTCAATTTTGCCCTTAGTTTTAGCCACGGTTTTCACACTCAAAACCTAACCAAAACTTTTCAATTTTTCAATCAAATTTTAGGCTATTCCAATGTCATTACCTAGCACATTTTCAAGCCAATTTACATGCATTTTTCAACACAATTTCTAGGGTCTTTTTCACCATTATAACCCACGGCCATTTAAGAGAAACATGCACCAAATTTCTTGTTTCATGTTTTCAACCATATAACCATCATTTTCATAATTAAACGCATGATTTAAACTATCCAAACATCAAGTGAATCATGCAAAAATTATTCACCAAACCCTAATTAAAACCCACGGCCATTTTAGGGTTTTTAATTCCAAAATTTTTCCAAGCTTTATAACCATAAAATCATGCTTTACATTTAACCAAAACATGATTTAAAGCATTTCAACACTTAAACAACAACAATTCATCATCAACTACACATGGTAACCCACGGTTTTACCCTTGGAAAACCAACCAAAATTTTGTTTTTCTTTAAACAAAATGCATGGGTTTTCTTCTAATCACACCCTTAACAAAACCCAAGCACCAAATCAACCAAAACCAACTTAAAATTTTTCATTCTTCACACCATTCAACCCACGGATTTCATGGAGAAAAATCAAGAAAAAATGCAAACCAAAGAAGGTTACCTTGCTTTCTTGCTTCCTTTGACTTCAATGAAGTGTTTGACACCACTTTTGTGAAGAACACTTGAATATTTGGCTTGGTTCTCCTTGGTTGCTCACGTATTCACCATGGACAACACTTAGAAAAATTTGTTTCTCTTTGTTTTTGGCTTTGAAAGGCTACGGATTGCATTTGTAACAAAGTCACCGATTTAAGTATAAAGGAAGCCAATTAACTTAGCTTCCAACCAATCAAAATGCAACACTTTTCAAGCCATTTCTTTCCAAATTTTTAAAAAATTTAATTTGGTTAATTTTGGCCAAATCTTGGCCTTTAGATCAAAAAGCAATTTAATCTTGGCCATTAATGCCACCAACCACCATAATTTTCACATTTATTAAATTTGCTTTATGATGTCATAAATGCAAAAGTAAAGTGTTGACTTTGACTTTACTATTCACATTAATTCGACTACTTTTTGACCGATGTCGGTTTGAGCTGAAATTTTCCTGAAATCGTCCCGACGGGTTCTTGAGGTCTCCTGTGCAGTAGGATCAATTTATACTGCTTCCGTTTGATCAAAATCAATCCCAAAAGTTTTTCATCTTTTAGTGCACCGGTTAGGGTTTTCAATGCCGTTTTTGGCACCGTTCCACCCGTTTCAACTCAGTGAATTTTATCAACACTGAATTCTTACTCGTCAGTATTGTTAGAACATTTCAATATATTCTAAACAATATAAATACATTTATTTCACTCTTTAAATAGTATAAATTATTATATACATATATTTATACATTTTCTTCGGAGAATGCCTGAATTTCCCGGTTGTCACATTCACCTCTCCTTATAAAATTTTCGTCCTCGAAAATTAGAATAAGTGGGGGTATAAACTCCTCATCTCGTCTTCTCGTTCCCACGTAGCTTCTTCAATGTTGTGGTTTTTTCACAAAATCTTCACTAGTGGGCTTGTCTTATTCCTCAGTTCTTTCTCTTCACGAGCTAGTACTCGAATAGGTTATTCTTCATATGTCAAATCCTCATGGATCTGAATAATTTCATACTTCAACACATGGGACGGATCTGGTATATACTTTCTCAGCATCGACACATGAAATACATTATGCACTGCCGACAATTAAGGAGGTAACGCTAATTTGTAAGCGACCCTTCTAATGCGTTCGATAATTTCATAAGGTCCAATATATCTTGGGCTCAGTTTCCCCTTCTTACCGAAACGCATGATCTCTTTCATAGGCGATACCTTAAGAAACACGAAGTCTCCTTCATTAAATTCCAAGGATCTCTGCCTCTTATCCGCATAACTCTTTTATCGACTTTGCGTAATTTTCATTTGACGCTGAATTCTAGCAACTACATCAGAAGTTTCTCGTATAAAATCCGTCTTATGCAGTTGTTTCTCTCGCAGGTCATACCAGTGTAGTGGTGATCTGCATTTCTGTCCATACAAAGCCTCATAAGGTGCCATGCCTATGGAAGCTTGGTAACTATTATTGTACGAGAATTCAATTAATGGTAACTTCTCGTTCCAATTTCTCACAAAATCCATTACACAAGCTCGAAGCATGTCCTCTAATGTCTGAATGGTCCGCTCTGACTGCCCATCTGTTTGCGGATGAAATGCCATACTGAGTCTCAATTCAGTACCCATAGCTTCTTGCACACACTTCCAGAAATTCAAAGTGAATCGTGCATCTCGATCTGATACAATGGATTTTGGTACTCCATGTAATCTGACGACATAAGTTACGTACAACTGAGCAAACTTTTCCAATGAAAAAGTCATCTTGATAGCTATAAACCGTGCCATCTTGATCAGTCTGTCCGCAATAACCCAGATGGCATCATAACCTTCTCAGGTTTTTGGGAGTCCCACTATAAAATCCATTGTAATGTGTTCCCATTTCCATTCAGGAATCTCCAAAGGTTCCAATCTTGCTGCTGGATGTTTATGTTTAGCTTTGATTCTTTTACAGGTCATGCATCTACTCACGAATTTCGCTATATCATTCTTCATCCCTTTCCACTAGAACTGTAACTTCAAGTCCTGATACATCTTACTAGCTCCAGGATGAACCGAATATGGTGTCTCATGGGCTTCTGACATGATCCGTCTTCTAAGTTCCTCATCAGCTGGAACATTTATCCTTCCTTGATAAAGGATCATTCCATCCTTGGAAATTCCTTCTTGAGAACTTGTCATTCTTGGATCTCGTCTTTGAGCTTCCTTTATATCCTCAAACAGTAATGATTCCACTTGGAGTGCAGCCAATCTTCCAGATATCAGCTCCGAGTTCAAAGAATTTATCTCTTACTGCAATGGCTTCGGAAGCCTTTTTATCGGTAGCTGGTGCGATATGGTAGACTTTCTACTTAAAGCATCGGCTACACTGTTGGCCTTTCCTGGATGATATAGGATTTTACAAACATAATCCTTTACCAGTTCCAACCATCTTCTTTGTTGCATATTGAGCTCTTTTTGCGTGAAGAAATACTTCAGGCTTTGGTGATCGGTGAAAATCTGACATTGAGCTCCATAGAGATAGTGTCGCCAAATTTTAAGTGCCAACACTACTGCAGCAAGTTCAAGGTCATGCGTAGGGTAATTCGTTTCATGATCCTTTAATTGACGGGAAGCGTAGGCAATCACCTTACCGCCTTGCATCAGGACTGCTCCCAATCCTATTTTAGATGCATCACTGTAGATCACAAACTTCTCCCCTTTAGTGGGAAGCGTAAGGATTGGTGCGCTTGTCAGTCATCTCTTTAACTCCTGGAAGCTTCTTTCGCATTCCATAGTCCACTCATACTTCCTTTCTTTGCGTGTAAGAGCAGTAAAAGGTGCAGCTAACCGCGTGAATCCCTCTACAAATCACCGATAATAACCAGCTAACCCCAAGAAACTACGTATTTCCGTCACACTCTTGGGTGCAGGCTGTTGGTTAATTACATCTACGTTCGTCAGATCTACAACAATACCTTCTTGGGATACAACATGTCCGAGGAAATGTACTCTGTCCAGCCAAAACTCGCATTTTGAGAATTTGGCATACAGTTGATGTTTCCTTATCGTATTCAACACGATCCTCAGATGCTCTTTGTGCTCTTCATGACTCTTCGAGTATATAAGAATGTCATCAATGAATACAATGACAAACTTATCCAGATACTCTTTAAAAATTCTGTTCATCAACTCCATGAACGCTGCCGGTGCATTTGTCAATCCGAATGGCATCACAAGGAACTCGTAGTGACCATAACGAGTTCTAAACGCCGTTTTAGGAATATCACTTTCTTTAATTCTCAACTGGTGATATCCTGATCGTAAGTCGATCTTGGAAAATACCACTGCGCGTTTTAACTGGTCGAATAAGTCATCAATTCTAGGCAACGGATACCTATTTTTGATCGTAACCTTATTCAACTCCTGGTAATCAATGCACAAACGGAACGTTCGATCCTTTTTCTTGACGAACAACATAGGTGCACCCCACAGAGAATAATTCGATCTAATGAATCCCTTATCCAAAAGCTCCTTTAATTGTTCCTGCAGCTCCTTTAACTCCATTGGAGCCATGCAGTATGGTGCTTTGGAAATTTCCAGGCATCAACTCAATTTTGAATGAGATTTCTCTCTTTGGAGGTATCCCTGGTAACTCTTCTGGAAATACGTCAAGAAATTCCTTAACAACAGGAACGTCTTCAGGTTGAAGCTTTTGTTCCTCGGTCGTATCTATCACATATGCCAGATATCCCATACAACCACTGGCCATCAGCTTGCTTGCTTTCAGTGAACTGATCATCATCTTCCCGTGTTTTCGAGAAGCATCGACATATTCGAAACTCTCTTCTTCCTCGGGTTAGAATACTATCTTTTGATTTCGGCAGTCGATCGTAGCTTGATATTTCCCTAGGAAATCCATGCCTAGAATCACATCGTAATCCACGATCTTCATTACGATCAACTCAGCATATAGTTTCCTATTTGCCACATATACTGATACATGAGGTTGCCAGTAATTGGACAATAATACTTCTCCAGAGGGTAAAGCTGTCTTAAATACTCTTCCCATATAGTCCTTAGGAAGTCCTATCTTGTCAGCAAATTCATAGGAAACAAAGGAATGCGTAGCACTGGAATCGAATAGTATAGAGGCTACATGACTAGCGACAGTAAGCTGAACTATCACCACATTTGATGTTCCTGCTTCTGCATCCTCCTTGGTGTAGGCCATCACACGAGCATCAACACGTGGCACATGCTCCTGGCGTTGCGGCCTTACTGGTGACTCTTCAACTCTGGCCTGAAGGGAATGAGCTTGTGGGCGTGTCTGGTGCGGTTGGGAAGTGCCTTATACACCCAGCCTATTGTTTGGACAGTTCCTGGCGTAATGACCTTCCTTTCCACATTCATAGCAAACGAGTGGCCAATATCTGCATTGCCTAGAATGTCTCTTCCCACATGTAGGATAATTTTGTACATTGGATTCCGCATTACCAACTATTCTTCGCTGCTGGTTTCGATTATTGCCCTGGCGATTTTCGATAAAATTGCCTTTCCTCTTGTTTTGCTGGGATCCTTGATTATTGCCCTGGCTTGGTTTAGCATTCTGATTTGGCTTGCTCGATTGACCAGCTTGTGTAGACTTAGCCAAAGCCCTCTCCTTCTTTTTGGCCTCCCAGTGCTTCTCTCTTTCCTCTTTCTGTTGGGTTATGTGAAACTCAGCTTTGATGGCCCGACTAACACAATTTGCTACAGAAGTAGGCGGTACCTATCCAGTATCTACCAATGCAGCAATTTCGAGCCTGAACATCCCGATCATTTTCTATATTTTCTCCCTCTCAGTAGGGACTACATAAGGACATAAGCGGGATAATTGATCGAACTTTCGGCAAACTTCGCTTACCGACATATTTCCTTGCATCAATTCTGAGAACTCTTTCTGATGTTGTCTTAGAGATGCAGGATCATAATATTTCTGGTTAAATTCTTCCAGAAATTCCACCTAACTCATGGTAAACACATTTCTTCTCATTCGCACAGTGTCCCACCAAAAACGAGCATCTTTTCTCAACACAAAAGACGCACATGCGACCTTCTCCTGGTCAGTTAGATTCATAAACTCCATGATCACTTGTAAGGATGACAACCAGTCTTCAGCCTCTAGAGGATTTGTAGAACCTTCAAATTTTGGCGGCCTCATACGCCTGAATCTTTTATAGAGGGGTTCCAGATTTAATACCGATTGCAGTTCAGGAATTCTCTCATGTACAGCAGTTGGAGGGAGAACCGGATCTACCTCAGCTTCCTGTTCTAGTTGGGACCCTCAAAACCTTGCCTCTGTTCTAACTCCTCTACTCGTTATCTCAGATTAGCATTTTCTTGCATTTGAGCTTCTAGTAAGGCTTGTATTTGCTCTAATCTCTCCATAATATTAGGACGTCGTTCTCGTCCCTCTGGTCGATTTTGCAAATCCACCATCTTGCCTATTATCCTATTATGGCACAACAATTCACCGTTAGCTTTTCCATGACCACATTCGTAAAATCATATATATTTACGAAATTCAGGGTAATGTAAAGCCACATCATCATAACACATCATTGTACAACATATAATCATTTTGATATTTCATTCATAGCAAAACGTTTATATATCATACATAACCATCACCAGTCATATATACATCGGCCATCATATACATCTTGGCCACAAGTCTATACAAAAGTGCTTTTCTCTATAAGCTAATTATGTACATGCATACATCTACTGGTCACACATCTCCTGTGTCTGGGACTAGAGGATATTCTTTTGGATCCTCATCGTCATCTGGATCATCTGAGTCGTCACCATCCCTAGGCAATGCTCCCTGTCCTGAGTCATCACCTCCTTGTGGTCTAGACGGTCCAGCCTCATGATCGTTCATCATTCTTCTCGGCCCAAAGATGCGTGCCAACATCTCATCTTGATCCAGTGTCTCTCATCGACTCTGCATCAGATGCTCAATCAAAATCTCCCTCTCGATCGTCCTGATCGTCACTACAAACTCTTGGAGCGTAGAAGGATATAACTTAATCACCCTCTGTCTCAACTCCATGGGTAAACCTCTCCAGAAAAGCTCACAATAGTTCGCTTCTGAGGTTGGGCAACGGACATCTCCTCCTAATGGTCTCCTCAAATCGTGCTGTGTAAGACATAACTGTCTCACCAGACAACATGACCATCCTCTCTGTTCGGAGAATATAGTCCCTAACCTCATCGAATCCTGGGTATGCGGGTGTAACTACCTCTTGTGTCTCTGGAGGTGCTGGAGCAGGTGTCGGATCCTTAGGCGGAAACTGATCAAGCAATCATTGACAGAACTCAGCCCAACTGAATCCCAACAGAATCTCCTGATCACAATAATCCCAGAATACTCGAGCATCTCCCTAAAACATACTTATGGCCAACTGAATCCACATCTCTCGATCAATATCGCACATCACCATAATCCTTTCTATGGCAGGGAGCCAGTTCTTCGTCTCCATCGACTGTCGTCCACCATCAAACATAGGGGGACTGCTTGCTCTGAATGCCTGTACTGCCCATGCCGAAACTCACACCCCAATATGTTGGCATCCACCAACAACTGGAATGTCCACTACTACAGGTGGAGGAAGTACCAGTTGAGGTTGTACTACATCTATAGGAGCTGGTGCTGGTGCTGGAGGTCTCTCTGGCATCGGGGGTCTAAGTGCCGGTCGTTGGGAAATAGACAGCCTCACAATAGGTCTCGTCCATACCCGTAACACCCCTCTCGGTCATGGTAGCGGCGGTCTCACATAAGGAGGTCTGGTCATCTTGCTACCTATAAGATAATTATTTTTACATAAGAAAATAATTCACTAAACTTAAGTAAACTACTTACTTGGATAGCGGTGCAAGATGCGCGAAGTGTCAAATCAGGATATGGTCAACACTGCTCTGATATACCAACTGTGGCAACGGTCAGTAATCTAAACTAAACCAACCGTAAACCCGCTCTGATACCAACTGTGGCAGCAGTTGGTAATCTAAACTAAACCAATTGCAAACCCGCTCCGATGCCAACTGTGGTGGCCCGCCCATCATAGAGATCATACAATACTATTACAGTTAAGCTTTATCGCTAACTGCGATAGATTGTATTCTCATGGGTCGTCGGCTAATCTGTCTCTCTTTAAATCATGACGTTTTTGGGGAATTTTTTTTTTCTACATCATATGAAACATCATCCACTATTTACTTTTTTTGTAAGTACAAAGTAATTTATATAATACAGTACTTTCACAAAATATATATTTACAAAAGAACTATTATCTTTTTCCCTTTCTCTATTATCGCTCAGCGGAATGACTCTGGCAGGATCATATCCCTTGCCTCCTATCCCATTTGACACGCGCCATCCTGTCCGCCATCCAGTCAAACAAAGCTACTGAGCTAGTGTGATGATCAGGAAATATTCAGTATCAAGAAATTGGTTAAAATGACATTTTCTTGATACGAAACTGATATATTTAGACTCAGGATGCCCAAATTAGTCAATTGGGCACCTGACATGTTTTTCGAGACGGGATCACACAGATCCTGAAAACTGATCGAGATGACCTCGAATGAAGTTGAAACTGATAAATTTGGATTCAGCACGTCCAAATTAGTCAGTATAGCCTATTTGTATGCTCAAATTAGCTAATTGAGCACAAAGGTAATTTTTGATCGAGAATTCACAGTACCGGAAACTGGTCAAGATGACCTCAGATGAAAATAAAACTGATATATTTGGATTCAGGACGTCCAAATTAGTCAGGATAGCCCATGTTGAAATTTTGGGCGAAGAAGTATATAAAGGGCGAAAAATCAGAAATTTAAGAAATAAGCCCATAACTTTCTCTTATTTTCTCTTTCCACCCCTTACCCGAAAATGAACAGTAACCGACCATCGGAAACGGTGTCCGTTTTCGACACCGCCGGTGTCATCGGAAAGCTCTCACCGAGCTGAGTCCAACGGTGGGTCGACTCGACGGAACAGCCGCCGCACGCCGCCGCACGCGCCGCTCGAATGCAGCCGGAGCCGAGAAATTCGACCGGTGATATCTCCGCCGTCCGGCCACCGTTTACCACGAAACCGGTCCCAAAAGTTTCGTGGTGAAGAGAGGAGCAAAACCCATGCCACCGATTGCCTCAACGCCGGTGGAATCGAGCCGGCCAAGCTTCGAAAAAGTCGGTGAAATGCCGCCGTGGAGCCGCCGTCGAAACGCCCGATTCCGGCCGAGTTGAAGTGCGCCGTTGGTCCAGAAATGACCGCAGGGCTGAGGGGAGCAAAAGCCCTCAACCAATTTTGGGAAAAAGGTTCGGCACGGCGGAGTTCCACCGTAGCCGCTGTGACCGTGGTTTTCGAGGGAATTTTCCGACGATAGGGGCCTCCAAACATGAAATTGAGGTCACCAATGGATTCCTCTCGTCGAGTTCTTCAAGATGGAAAACTCATTTGCCACCGTCGCCGCCGTCAACTGCCGGTCAACGGCAAGTCAACGCCGGTCAACGCCGGTCAACGGCGACTGGAGACCAAAAATTTAAGAATGGCCCGTTGGCCTATTTTCGATGTTCCGGACACATCCGCGACGTCAGAATTGCAAGACGGAGTCTCAAAGGCAAAGAACGGAGAATTAAAGTTTATCCACGTGAAACCGAACAGTTCGTTCGATCGCCAGTGGAACGATTCCGGTAGTGACTTCGGTCCTTCCATTCCTGAAATTAATGTTTTTGGAATGAGTATATATGAATTATGTATTCTGGAATGTGAAATTTTAAGAAAATTGGACTATGTGTATGAAAAGTAGTCAAATGAGAAAAAGTGAAAAATGTAAAGATTTTTACGTAAAAAGTTGAGTTTTTACGTAAAAATATAGGCTCTGGTACAGTTTCCAAGTAAAGTTTAAGAAAAAAGAAAAGAAATTTATTCCATATTTTTATGTTCAAATGGGAAGTAGAGTAAGCATGTTAAAGAAAGTATGTTAAAAGTAAGATACCAGCTATTACAGATGGTATCAGAATAAGTTAGAAACAAGTTAAAAGTAAGTTGCCGACGACCCAAGTGGTTACAGTCTATTGCAATTGGCAACAGTGGCTGACTGTAATAGTACTGTTTAACCCTACGTAGGGCGGGTCGTCACAGCTAGTCACTTACCTGCAACATAAGCAAAAATGGTGAGCTACAGGCTCAGTAAGTTCAAACATGCAAGACATAAAATTTCGATGAATAGTACTATTTATCGTGAATAGTAATGTTGAGTACTATTCCTTATGAATAGTAACTTTGACCACTACTCATTGTGAATAGTAAGTTTGACCACAACACAGTATCATCAACAGTACATCTACCGTAATGTTAGTACCCTCACGAAACTGTCTTATGCTCAATTATGGCATAGTTTCAGTTTTAGGTAATTATCTTATATTATGTTCTGGTTTTGAGCTCAGGTTGGCAGTACCATTTAAGTGCGCATGACTAGGAGCGGTACGTTAGTGCTGACCTCCACAGCCTTAATCTCATAGCCCCGAAGGCAAAATTTACCTCCCTGTACGGAAGGCTGGTACGCCAAAAGTGGTTTCATTACCCCGCCCCTAGTAGAGATCATACAATACTATTACAGTTAAGCTTTATCGTTAACTGTAATAGATTGTACTCTCATGGGTTACCAGCTAATCTATCTCTCTTTAAAACATGACCTTTTTGGGGAAATTTTTTTTTTTTAAACATCATGTAAAACATTATCCACTATTTATTTTATTTGCAAGTACAAAGTAATTTACATAATACAGTACTTTCGCAAATATATACTATTACAAAAGAACTGTTTCTTTTTCCCTTTCTCTGTTATCGCTCAGCAAAAAGACTCTAGCAGGACCATATCCCTTGCCTCCTATCCCATTTGACACGCGCCATACCGTCCGCCATCCAGTCATACAAAGCTACTAAGCTGGTCACTTACCTGCAACATAAGCAAAAATGGTGAGCTACAGGCTCAGTAAGGCAAACATGCAAGAAATAAAATTTATATGAATAGTACTATTTATCATGAATAGTAACATTGACACTATTCACACGTGAATAGTACTTTGACTACTATTCATTATGAATAGTAAGTTTGACCACAACACAATATATCAATAATACATCTATCGCGGTGTTAGTATCCTCGCGAAACTATCTTATGCTCAATTATGGCATAGTTTCAGTTTTAGGTAATTATCTTTGATTATATTCTGGTTTTGAGCTCTGGTTGGCAGTACCATTTAAGTGCGCATGACTGGGAGCGGTACATTAATGCTTACCTCCACAGCCTTAATCTCATAGCCCGAAGGTAAATTTTTACATGACTGGGAGCGGTACATCAGTGCTGACCTCCATAGCCTTAATCTCATCATAGCCCTGAAGGCGAAGTTTACCTCCCTGTACGGAAGGCTGGTACGCCAAAAGTGGTTTCATTACCGACTTTTTAAAGTTCTAACCCGGTGACTTCAAATTGCCCCGTGGTTAGGAATGGTTCACATTTTAATTTTAGGTGAGTGAGTTTCATTAACTTTGCTCTAGTGCCCGTAGCACAATTTATTATGTGTCCCATTCCAATAGTGCCCGTAGCACATTTCGTCTCTCTCTCTATTCTACAATAGTGCTCATAGCACATATGTACCTAACTTCTAGTTAGTACATCAAAGTTAGTAACAATAATGCTATATGTTACAGACAGGTAAATGTTTGAACTTACCTTATCCGTTTCTTCCCCTTTTCTTTCTTGGATCTTTGATCGTTCTCCTTGTAGATCGATTTTGGGATCCTACAGACAAAGCCTTGTCTGTTAATTTCATTTCCATTTATAGCTTTTATTTTTCATTAAAAAGCTTAAATAAAACCTATTTATAAATTTTTAGGCTTTATTTATCATTTTTCCCATTTTTCTCAACTTTTACAAAATTACAATTTTATCCCTATATTTTGGCAAAATTACAATTTTGCCCCTGACGGAATTTTCTCGATCAAGACTGCATTTTTGGCTCTCAGGAACTTTTCTGACTCTTTTCTATTCATTAACGGGTTCGTTTCTATTTTATTTTCATTTTTCACTTTCCCGACCCTCAGGAAGCACTATTTCGACCCTTACGTCGGTTTAGTGATTTTCTATCGTTTCGGAGCCTCAAATGGACGTTTTACTAGTATTCAAAACGTTCATCTAGACTTTCTCGATCTAGGTCTCCGAGGCTCGGATTTTCCATACCCGACTCGGACATTTATTTCGTTTCCCAAAAACGCCCCCCCCCTCGGGGTCGATTTTTCAGTTTTACTCATGTTTTACATTTTTAAGGGGATGGGTTACTATTCATGAACCACCCCTTAAGTTTCCCTTATTCAATTTTCCTTTAGGAACTCGGGTTTTCGATCCGACTCTAAACTTTTATTTTTAACTCATACCCCAAATGCCGTTTTTGAAATTTCGGCAGCATTTCGGCATAAATTTAAGGCTACCGGCGTTAGGGACGCCTCGAAACATGTATACCTACCACGTACTATACTACAAGCCTATTTTATGTAAAAGTTTCATAAACTTTTACATAAAAGCTCACAAAATTTCAATTCACATTTTGAACCACATTCTACAAAATTCTTTCAATTTTGCCCTTAGTTTTAGCCACGGTTTTCACACTCAAAACCTAACCAAAACTTTTCAATTTTTCAACCAAATTTTAGGCTATTCCAATGTCATTACCTAGCACATTTTCAAGCCAATTTACATGCATTTTTCAACACAATTTCTAGGGTTTTTTCACCATTATAACCCACGGCCATTTAAGAGAAACGTGCACCAAATTTCTTGTTTCATGTTTTCAACCACATAACCATCATTTTCATAATTAAATGCATGATTTAAACTATCCAAACGTCAAGTGAATCATGCAAAAATTATTCACCAAACCCTCAATAAAACCCATGGCCATTTTAGGGTTTTTAATTCTAAAATTTTCCAAGCTTTATAACCATAAAATCATGCTTTACATTTAACCAAAACATGATTTAAAGCATTTCAACACTTAAACAACAACAATTCATCGTCAACTATACATGGTAACCCATGGTTTTACCCTTGGAAAACCAACAAAAATTTTGTTTCTCTTTAAACCAAATGCATGGTTTTTCTTCTAATCACACCCTTAACAAAACCCAAGCACCAAATCAACCAAAATCAACTTAAAAGTTTTCATTATTCACACTATTCAACCCACGGATTTCATGGAGAAAAATCAAGAAAAAATGCAAACCAAAGAAGGTTACCTTGCTTTCTTGCTTCCTTTGACTTCAATGAAGTGTTTGACACCACTTTTGTGAAGAACACTTGAATATTTGGCTTGGTTCTCCTTGGTTGCTCACGTATTCACCATGGACAACACTTGGAAAAATTTGTTTCTCTTTGTTTTTGGCTTTGAAAGGCTACGGATTGCATTTGTAACAAAGTCACCAACTTAAGCATAAAGGAAGCCAATTAAGTTAGCTTCCAACTAATCAAAATGCAACACTTTTCAAGCCATTTCTTTCCAAATTTTTCAAAAATTTAATTTGGTTAATTTTGGCTAAATCTTGGCCTTTAGATCAAAAAGCAATTTAATCTTGGCCATTAATGCCACCAACCTCCATAATTTTCAGATTTATTAAATTTGCTTTATGATATCATAAATGCAAAAGTAAAGTGTTGACTTTGACTTTACTATTCCCATTAATTCGACTACTTTTTGACTGATGTCGGTTCGAGCCGAAATTTTCCTGAAATCGTCCCGGTGGGTTCCTGAGGTCTCCTATGCAGTCGGATCAATTTATACTACTTTCGTTTGATCAAAATCAATCCCGGAAGTTTTTCATCTTTTAGTGCACCGATTAGGGTTTTCAATGTCGTTTTTGGCACCGTTCCACCCGTTTCAACTCAGTGAATTTTATCAACACTGAATTCTTACTTGTCAGTATTGTTAGAACATTTCAATATATTCTAAACAATATAAATACATTTATTTCACTCTTTAAATAGTACAAATTGTTATATACATACATTTGTACATTTTCTTCCGAGAATGCCTGAATTTCCCGGTTGTCACACTAAGGAGGCTGATATCTGGGCAGATATGCATGAGCGACGATACCAGATCCTCTCCGACACTTGGGATCTCTACGAGGAAGAGACCATGGCACATTATTGTCCGAGATTTCTAGATGCCATGTTACCTCATATCCCTCAGGATAGACACTTTTCAGATATAGCCAACCTGCTATGGTGAGAAGTACCAGGGTATGTGAGGAATCTCATCCACTACCCTCTACCACATGAGAACCTGAGGCACCTAATCCGAGACATAGTGGACGCTGAGCGAGTTGCACTCAACCCCGACCTGACAAACGCCGAACCATAGCCAACAGTACCTCAAGACAATGGAGACCTGATGGAGGACCCCGAACCAGCCCCTATATCTCCTGGATACCATATGGATGAAGACGGTGATGAGGCTATCCCCAATGCGTAACCTAACGACGAGGAGGAGGAGATCCTCGATCACATCAGTGACGATGAGGAAGTAAAAATGTATGAGTCCCAAGTCATCATCACTAGTGATGATGAAGTTGATTTTGCTTAGGAAGGCGAGGATAAAGACCCCGAGGAGTTTCCCCTGAGTGAAAGCGAGAATGAGGAAATGTCTGACGTAGAGTTAGGATTGTCCTCTGAGTAGTAGTAACCCTTTTCACGGAAGTTTTTGTAGAGGGAAACAGTAGCTTTTTCCATCTAACTCAAGTTAATGTACTTAATGGGATCGTATTTTGGGAAGTGTGTGTCACCCCCCCAATGAATTTAAATATATATATGTTTTATGAGATGTTTTATGAAAAGTAGTATCATTTTTCCCTGAGGGCCTAAATATGATTTCTCTACGAGTATGATCAAGTATGGTAAAGAGTACAGGATAGTTCCTAGCACTCAGACGATGTCCTAATACAACGCGATAGTTGTATTGAACATCATAAGAATAAGAAAAGGAAAGAAAGATATAGTATGTATATATCTATGATGCTTAAGATGAAGTTGTTTAGTAAGAAGGAAAATGATGTGTAAATACAAATCCCATGTACAAAATTTGAGAAGCTTATGTTCTCTTTTTCCGTTATGTGATAGGGTTACATAGGTGACAATGGCAAGAACAAGAGCCCAAATGAACCAAGCTACACGGGACGACGAGCTACTAGCACGTCTCGCAACGATGCAGGAAATGATGGCAAATCAACAACGAGAGCTTAACCAACTTAGAGAACAAATGAACCGACAACAGCAAGCACCACAACCCATGGAGGTACCAGTCCAAGCTGCACCAGCAGCCCCCGATGCTCCCAGAGAGCAAGCGGCCCCACCAGCCCAAGCAATGCCAGCACCACCAGCGGTGGCTACTTCCGTAGCAGCCAATGTTATTATACCAGCCTATAGAGAGGGCGACTTATACGAGCGGTTTAGGTGCATGAAGGTGCCTGAATTCGAAGGGACTACGAACCCTAATGAAGCTGATGATTGGCTGACTGATGTTCAAGTCATTCTAGACCTCGTAGGGCTGACCGAAGGAGAAAAAATTATATGCGCATCCCTAGCCCTATGGAAAGGAGCACACTAGTGGTGGAAGACTGTGGCTATTAGAAGGAATGTCAATGAAATGAACTGGGTAGATTTCATTGCTGAGTTCAGAGAAATGTACTTCAACGATGAAGCCTTAGTAGTCCAGTAAGATGAATTCAACAATTTGCGCCAAGGAGGCATGACGGTCATGGAGACCGTGAGAAAATTCTAACAGCTAGCCCGACTTTACCCCGACCTAGCGCTGACTGAGAAAGAAAAGGTCAGGAGGATGCTAAAAATGTTTCGGATGGATATAGCTGTTCGAGTCTACAGCGGCAGCCATGGGCCAACAACCATGGTTGAATGTGTTAGTAGAGCCATCCGGGCTAAGTATTGGCTAGCCCAAGACAAAGAAAGGAGGGCGCAAATCTTCAAGGCAAAGAGAGAAGAGAAAAACCAACCGAAACTGACCAAGGATAGATAGTACTCTGAATTTCAGCATAGAGGGCAGAGCATGGGAAACAACCAACACAACCAGCCATCCAATAGCAACAATAAAAGGAAAAGGAATCCAAGCAATCAAGGCCAGCAAAAGAACTTTCCTCAGAAGAGAAATAACCGAGGAGGAAACGGAAATCAACACCTGCCTGTCCAAAATGCAGAAGGAACCATCCGAGAGAATGCCGCCAGGGCACCAACGACTGTTACGTATGTGGCAATGAAGGCCACTTCACTAAACACTGCCGCTCGAACCCACAAAATCAGCAAGGTCAGGCCTGCCCTACTAGTAGACAGATGTACGCCGACCAGGGAAGGATTGAAGGCCCAGCGATAAGCCAAGGCAGATTGGAAGAACCAGAGCCATAGGGGAGGATTTATGCCTTTACTCGTGAGGATGCAGAGGCCGGAACCTTGACTATGGTGACAGGTCAGATTTCTATCACCAACTCCACTGCACTAGTTTTGTTTGATTCTGGCGCTACGCATTCTTTTGCATCATCAGAATTTGCTAGGAGGTTAGGCAAGAACTTAGATAAGATGAACCAGACTTTTTGAATTGCCTTTCCCTCTGGGGAAGTTTTGTTGTCTAGCTATTAGATACGTCACATGCCAATAGTTATCAGCAGGTACAAGCTGAGCGCGGGCCTAATCGTCATCGAGATGTGTGACTATGACGTGATTATAGGAATGGATTTCCTCACCAAGTACCACGCCGTTATAGACTGCCAGAGACGGGAGGTGACCTTTCACCCGAGCAGACACAAGAAATTTGTCTACAAGGGCTTATCGTCAAAGCAACCAAAGACGATGATATCGGCAATGAAGGCTTACCAACTACTATCTAGGGGATGCACTGGTTTTCTCGTACACATAATGGATACGACCTAGGAAGCGAAAACCAGATCGAACAACGTACCAGTAGTAAAGGAGATCACGGAAGTATTCCCCGAAGATCTTCCAAGACTTCCGCTGGAGCGGGAGATATCGTTCTAAATTGAACTATTACCAGGATCGGCACCCGTATCCAAGGCTCCCTACAAAATGGCCCTGACAAAATTGAAAGAGCTTCAAACCCAGTTAAAGGAGCTGATGGACAAAGGTTTCATTCGATAGAGATGCTCGCTGTGGGGAGCACCAGTCTTATTTGTAAAGAAGAAAGACAGAAAGTTACGAATGTGCATAGACTACCGGGAGCTGAACAAGATCACGATCAAGAATAAGTATCCATTTCCACGATTTGGTGATTTATTCGACCAGCTACGAGGCGCTATCGTATTTTCCAAGACCGACCTACGTTCCGGGTACCACCAATTGCGAATCTGAGATGCAGACATCCCCAAGATAGCATTCCAAACATGATATGGACATTATGAGTTCCTCGTTATGTCATTCGGGCTGACAAACACACCGGTCGCTTTCATGGATCTAATGAACCGAGTATTCAAGGAGTTCCTGGACAAGTTTGTCATTGTGTTTATCGATGACATACTTATATATCCTAAGACGAAGGAAGAGCATGCGGAGCATTTGAGAGTCATCCTACTCAAGCTTAAAAAGCATCAACTGTATGCCAAATTCTCTAAGTGTGAATTTTGGCTGGAGAAGGTTCATTTTCTCAGTCACATGGTCTCCCATGAGGGAGTGTCCGTGGACCCAGCAAAGGTAGAAGCAGTCAGTAATTGGCTGACTCCGAAAAACATAACAGAAATCCACAGCTTCTTAGGTTTAGTGGGATATTATCGATGCTTTGTGGAAGGATTCTCAAAGCTAGCCGCACCACTCACGACACTAACTAATAAGGAAAAGAAGTACGAGTGGTCTGACAAGTGCAAAAAGAGCTTTCAGGAGCTAAAAAGCTGACTCACAAGCACTCCAATCTTGACCATACCAGATGCTAAACAAGGGAATTTTGTAATTTACAGTGACGTATCCAAGACTGGACTAGGGGCCATATTAATGCAAGGTGGTAAGGTAGTCGCATACGCCTCACGACAACTCAAGAACCACGAAAGGAACTACCCGATGCACGACTTGGAGCTTGCAGCGGTGGTCTTTATGCTCAAAATATGGAGACATTACCTATATGGTGTCAAGTGCGAGATCTACACGGACCACCAGAGCCTCAAATACATTTTCACGCAGAAGGAGCTTAATATGAGGCAACGAAGATGGCTGAAGCTGGTGAAAGATTATGTCTGTGAAATCCTATACCACCCAAGAAAAGCCAATAAGGTGGCTAACACATTGAGCAAGATGCATTCTTCAATGCTTATGACCATCTAGGCCCTATCGGAAGCACTACAAAAGGAGCTACAGAGTAGCGAGATTGAGATATTAATAGGAAGGTTGTCCGAAATGACCCTTCAATCAACACTCATAGAGGAAATCAAGGCTAGTCAAGACCTCGATTCGTCCCTACACAAGTTCAAAAGGGAGGCAATGGAGGACCAGAATTTAGAGTTTCAGGTCTCTAAGGACGGCATACTCTATTTCAAAGATAGAGTGTGTGTTCCAAGGGATGAAAAACTCAAGAAGCGGATCCTATCAAAAGCTCATGACATGCCGTACTCGATAAATCCAAGAGCAAATAAGATGTACCAAGGCTTGAAAGGAAGTTTTTGGTGGCCAAACATGAAGAATGATGTCACCCAGTTTGTAGTAAGGTGCCTCACCTGCCAGAAAATTAAAGCAGAACATCAACAACCGGGAGGAGAGCTGCAGAAGATCAAGCTACCAGAGTGGAAATGGGACCAAATTACCATGGATTTCGTGGTCGGATTGCCCACAACCTAAAGCGGGAACGATGCCATCTGGGTAATTGTGGATCGACTAACGAAGTCAGCTTGATTTTTAGCCATGAAGTTGAGCTACTCGGTAGAAAAGTTAGCAGGAATGTACGTCGCTCAAGTAGTAAGACTGCACGGAGTACCCAAATCGATCATCTCAGATCACGATGGACACTTCACTTTAAGGTTTTGGCAGAGCGTTCAAGCTGCAACGGGAACCAAATTGAAGTTCAGCACCGCATTCCATCTCCAGACTGATGGTTAGTCTGAGAGGACTATACAAACGTCAGAAGTTATGTTGAGAGCGTGTGTCTTAGATTTCAAGGGGAATTGGGATCAGAAGCTGCCATTGATAGGGTTCTCGTATAATAATAGCTATCATTCCTCGATTAGGATGGCTCTGTACGAGGCACTTTATGGAAGAAGATGCTGATCTCCTATTCACTGGCATGAGACCGGAGAAAAATAACTCACCAGCACTGACTTCGTCAAGGATATAACAAAAGCTATGAAGCTTATACGAGAGAGACTGGATACAGCATATAGTCGCCAGAAGAGTTATGCGGATAGATGACGAATACCTCTCAAATTTTAGGAAGGAGGCTCAGTTTTCCTTAAGGTGGCACCCATGAAAGGGGTGATGCACTTTAGGAAGAAAGGGAAGCTCAGTCCTAGATATATAGGACCTTTCGAGATCCTTGAAAGGGTCAGGAAGGTAGCCTACCAATTAGCGCTTCCCCCAGAACTAGCTTCCATACACAATGTTTTCCACGTCTCGATGTTGAAGAAGTACGTGCAGGATAGTTCCCACATACTAAGCCAAGAGCTAGTTGAAGTACATGCAGATCTAACCTATGAAGAAAGACCCGTGCAGATTTTAGCCAGGGAAAATAAGGTTCTTAGGAATAAAGTGATTCCACTTGTTAAAGTATTATGGCAGAACCATAACCTCAAAGAAGCTATATAGGAATGGGAAGAGGATATGAAAAGAGACTTCCCGGATTTATTCTAATTTTCGAGGATGAAAATTTTTGTAAAAGGGGTAGATTGTAAGGACCGCCTCGATCATGTACTTTAATTATCAATTTAACGAGAAATTGAAGAATAATTTGATGCATTTTAGTACAATTTTTAAAGTACACGGTCGGGTACACGGCCATGTAAGTGGCCGTGTACCACTCAAACTGTGTACATGTGTGTACCCGTGTAAGTGTACATGGCTGTGTAGCAGAACATGGTTAGGTACACGGCCGTGTACCGCTTGGGTTGTGAATGTGTGAGAAGCCGTGTAACTGAACATGGCCGTGTACTGAGACACGATCAAGAACACGGCCATGTACCTCTCGGGTTAATGAACGTGTAAAAGGCCGTGTTTTCAAACATGGTCGTGTTGAAGAAATTCAGCTAGTACACGCCCGTGTTACATTATACACGCCCGTGTTAGAGGCTGTGTTGAAGGTTGTGTAATGAGCAAAAAGCTGTTACACAGACCCTCAAATTGCATGAAACATAATTACTATGAAATGAGTAATTAAGTTGGAAAAATATAGTATATTTCCCATTTAATAGACTAAACAGATACGGTACTGTTTAAGTACTATTCATACAGTGAAAGGGGCGATCGACAGTGAACTCGGTCCACCCTATTATGTGTATGAATGAACGAGACATGCAATGTCAGAAAACTGGTTCGGACGACCATTTCTTGACACATGACTGGTAAGTAGATCACCAAAATGCTCGGATCGAACATCTGAGCACAATAGCGAGAGATAGCCTTAGTAAGGGTACGATATCGAGAAAATGGTCCAGATGACCTCTTCTCACCTAGAGACTGACAAAATCAGAGTCGGAGCACTCAGACCAGTCAGTTAAGTAGAAAATAGTGAATAGTGAATAATGAGAAATGTAGTGTTAAGTTATTGGCCAAAACGGCCTTAATTTGACCTAAAACTGATACATGAACTGTTAGTAGACTCGATGTAGTTGATTGGGTACAAAACAAGATTTTTAGTTTGAGAGATACGCAGTATCAGGATGAGGGTCAAGACGACCTTTACTCGCCCCGAAACTGATATATTTGGATTCAGAACGCCCAAATTAGTCAATCAGGCACCTGATATGTTTTTTAAGGTGAGGTCACATAGATCCCGAAAACTAGTCTAGATGACCTCCGATGGATGCAAAACTGATAAAAATAGAATCAGCAAGTCCAAATTAGTCAAGAGAGACTGTGTCTGAAATTTCACCGGGGAATGCCTCGGTTTGCGTGTGAAAGGACAACACAGTGTAGACACAACCACAGTATAGGATGTGAACAGTAATTTAGATTGATAATGGGCTCTTAGATAGTAGAAAACAACCAGGAATTTACAGTACAAAAATCAGATTCAGAAAACCAATTTTCTGGTGAAAATTAGAACACTGCCGAGAAAGGACTAAACACCGCAGTATAAAATTAGATTGTGATGAGAAGCCAACACAGATAAAATTGACCTTAAATTTTCGTGCCCTTTAGCTGCAGAAGCAGCTGCAATCTGTAGCACACGTAGCCCAAAAAGTGACCATTAAAATAATCTCCCTAGCCATGACACATTGGAATATAATATTCAAGGGTTTTTGAAAAAGTAGTCAACAATATTTGTTTAATCCCTTCCTCCTCCCAATGAGCAGCTCACACCCACTGATTCTGAAATTAGGTAGCATATTTGTCCCAAGATTTGGCTAATTTGGTAGATAATTAAGTAGGATTAAGCTTCAGTAGTTTGATTAATTTTTGCCTATAAAAGGCACCCTTGACATAACACATGGACTTTTGCTTCCACACACCTAAAACCACAAGTCTTTTTCTTCTTCTTTTCCTGGCTTGCTGCCGAATCTTCTCAGCCCCAAAAGCCAACATTTTGCAAGCCAAAACCTTGACCAAAACTCATAAAAATACCGGCCTCTTCCAAGCTTGAGCAAGGGGAGACCGAACCAAGCTTTTCAGGTGCACCAAGGGTAAGTACAAAACCGATTTTCCTTGTGTTTTGATTCTTGGTTTTGAGTGGTTGTTTGAATGATTTTTTTGGTAACTTGGCTAACATAAAACCAACCTCAAGCCCTTGAGTTTCCATGGCATTTTGACCCTCCAAGCCTAGCCAAAAGTGTGCTTGAGTCCAAAACACCAAAGGTAAAAACTGAAACCCTTCTCATGGTGATTGGTTGAAAAATTTAGTTTTCAATCTAAGGGTTTTATGTGTATTTGTTTATGCACAAGGTTGTATTAAGTTATTTGAGCCCTTAGCTTTCATTTCTTAAGGTCATTATGGTTATGGTTGTGTTTACTTTAAGTTCCATATGGTCTGTGGATGTGAATGCATGTATGTGTATTAGGGTGGCTGGACACAAAACTGTCCTTAGAAAACAGCCATGGATTTTGGCCATTTTGACCCACTTAGGGTCCGAATCTGGGATTTGGTACAACATAGTGTTTTAAGGAAATTTAGATACGGCCATTTTTGCATCAAATAGACCTTAGCCAAAAATGAGCCTAAGATAGACTTTTTGGCCAGTTTTGGTTCAGTGTCCAAAACTGGGAACAAAAATCTGAGTGTTGAAACAGGCTCGGGTTCAGCTAGAAATGACCCACATAGAGTCCGAACCAGTTCCTGGACTCAACATGAAAGTTTTAGATCCTGTCGAGACCTTGAGAACAGCCCACGAAAGTAAAAAATTTGGCCATTTCGGGCCTCAAACTGAGCCGTTTTTACAGAGACGTAAAACTGGGATTTTTACAAAAAAAAAAAAAAAAAAACTAGGCACCAAACCCACAGTTTTAATGAAATTAGGAGCCGTTAGAGTTAGATTTAGGCTCTGAGATGAACATGAGATTTGTTCATCTTGTCGAGGACAAAAACTTTCATGTTCAACGAAATTTCAAACAAAGTCGTTTAGATCAAGTTTCAAAATTGTTTTCAAAAGTGGTTAAAAAACCACCTTTAAAATGCAAGCTTTAAAAATAAAATTTATACACTTCAAAATAAAAATGTGTTTTTGACACTTTAAAATACGAACAAGGTTTTCGTCAAAACGTCCCCCACCTTCTAACGAGGTGATAAGGAGGTGGTTTCAAAATAAAGAATTTTTCCAAGATTTTTACAAGCCAACCCAAACGATTTTTCATTGTAAAATAGTGTGTGTAGCCTAGCAGGCTACCACACCAAATAAGCCTTAGTAGCCCGGTAGGCTACTGCCCCAAACAAGCCATAGAAGCCCAGTGGGCCATTACACCAAACAAGCCTTAGTAGCCCGGTAGGCTACCACACCCCAACAAGCGAAGTAACCCGGTCAGTTACTACACTAAGTTCATGTATAGTAACTCGATAGACTACTTAGTTACCAACACGCGAGTTAACCGGTCAGTTGACTGAGCGGTAAACCAGTCAAGGACCTTGTTTTGAACAACACAGTGAGGAACAATGATTAATCTGTCAAGTAGACAATTGATCGAACACGATACGAGTTAGACACCAAATCCCCATAATAGGCCAATAAGGTATCGACGGGTCTCGGTACCCCATAGAAACACAAGTTATAGTCACTAACGTTAATGGTGACTCAATGAGAGTATTAATGAGAAACGTTATTGATGACAGGTGATAACCTGTGAATTGATAAAGAAGTGATTTCAAGTTGCTTACAAATAGGTAAGTACAACTCTGCCTATGGCTTGGATGAAAATGATTTTAAATGATACTTTATAGTAAAATATGTATGCCATGCACATGATGTTGCACCTCATGTTTAAGAGCATGTAGTTTCACAATCAAGTAGATTGATGAAAAAGCAAGTTAGATGCCATACGTCCCTACCATGTAGGAGTTGGGACTGCTTAGAGAAGCATATGGCTAGAAAAGATAAACAAGACGGAAAGTAGTAAGCGTGTCGTACCGGCCCTTTCAAATGAAGGGGTTTTTAAGTTAAAGCAGAAAGTTGAGCATCCGTTGATGGCTCTCCTGTTAGGAAATGCCCTAAGTATTAGAGACATTTTGATGTATTCATTTTGAACTGGATAATAAAATTATACATAGAGGTTATTCATTACATTGCTATTTATCCTCGTCTTATTTACATGTTAAAGTAAATGTAAGCAAATATGGCTCATTGACTGCTTGTGTTAAAACTGTTGGAACATTGCATGCAATGGACTTTTGTATGCGAGAAGACAATGTTCTAAAGTTAGCAGTCTAAACTATGGTCTGTAGTCTATGGGGTTAGACCGAGCATCTAACTCATGTTATGACTATTATGTTGTCTAAAGCCTTAGAGGGGACGGTTTGTCTTGACTATCTGGAGCTGGACTCCCAAGTAGAGACATGGATATGTTGCTTGGTGGTGACATATTAGACCGGGACTAAAGCGTGATTGATCTACGTAGTCCGCTATGAGTGGATCAATCTGCTTTTGACGTTCATTGTGCAATAACCTTAATCCTGAGTAAATGAACTACCATGTATATGACTTGTGTACTTTGATGTTCCAATGGCTAAAGCGTCTCAGAGGTAGTAAGCTTATAAACCGGTTCGTTGGGTGCATGACTTGTATACAATGAAGGGTTTGTTTGCAGATATCGGAATCATAGCTCTGAGGAGTTAAAGGTATCCTCTTAAAGGCATTATACTGAATGTGAAAATGGACAAGGCCTTGGGTCGTCTGCTGGGCGGATGACTTCTTATTCACATATGGTGAATAATCATTTTCTTGATTCGGTAGTATAATGGAACTTTAAGATAGCCTGATCAGTAGGATTAAACGGACTTTGACCTAAGGCTGATCATGGATATCATATGAGAGTTTTTGCATATATGACAAGGTCATTGGATGGTAGCTCGTCACAAGCTTACGTAATACGGTATATAATTGGGAGTTCAGTTTCAGGTTTATAGTGGTGTGACTCTGAAATTAGTGATCATATGATTGAGTTGCTCGGTACAGAATGATGATCATATGGAATCACGGGAGCCCGATTATATATGTCCAATCAGTCCCTCTACTAGCTCCACATAATTCCTTAACGTTTGGCAAATTGATTTGTGTATGCTATAGGCTAGTTTATTATGCATGGATGGTGATGACACAGGATTAGGATGGTAGACAAGATTCTCTCCGGTTGGATTCAGATTTTGTTTTGGATAATAGATTACACAATTATTCGAACTCCAAATAAAGTTGCCATGATTTTATTTGAGATTGGATTGGAGTTGTAGAAAATTATCCATGAGAACAAGAATATGAAACACAACCGTTTTGTGGAATTTGAAATTTGAATTTTGAAATTTGAAATTTGAATTTTGAAATTTGAAATTTGAATTTTGAATTTGAAATTTGAATTTGAAATTTGAATTTGAAATTCGAATTTGAAATTTGAATTTGAAATTTAAATTTGAAATTTGAAATTTGAATTTGAAATTTGAATTTGAAATTTGAATCACAGTCCAAGTAGGATTCGAATTTGTTGTGGAAAATCCACAAGGTTTGAAATTCGAATTTGAGTTGGATTTGGGGAGGATAATCTTGTTAGAATCCTACTTGAATTTTGAATCAAAATCCCAACAAAAGTGGGTGAATTTTTTGAGGATAATCCTCAATGGAAAATTCGGTTTTTGTAGATAAGATTCAAGGGAAAATTCAAGTTTCAATCCTAGTTGAATTTGGATTCTCTCCCTCCCTAAAAGTGGCCGAAATTTTGGAGCCTAAATCCTAGGAAATTCGGTTATTTTTGGATAAGGTTGAGATGAGATTTAGCTTGAAAAATCCTAGTGGAATTTTGATTCTTCCTTATCCTAAAAGTGGCCGAAAATTTGGAGAAGATTTTCTCCTAAAGATTTCGGATTCTTTGGTTGAAAAAGGGAGATAAAATTCTAGTTAAAATCTTGTTTAGATTTGGATTGGATTTATCCTAGGAAAACCGAATTTAATTGTGGAGATTCTCCCTTGGAAAATTCGGATTTTTTGGTTTGGATAAGGGAGAAAATCTTTTCCTAGTCCAATTCGAATTCAGAGAATCACCTCATGTAGGTCTATAAATAGAGGTCCTGCCACTCCAGTTCTCTCAGACCACAGACTCTCAGGTGAGCAGGCTTATTGTTGCACAGCTCATCGTGACAATAAAGTTCTTTAGAGATCTGGGTGGTCAGAAGAAGACTAGCAGTGCTAGCATACCGATCGAGGTTCAGAGTGCCCACACACTCAGCCATTCGGGAATTGGAGAATAGTAGAGAAGGCTAGTTGGTTGAAGCCTCCGGTCATTCTCCTCCTGCAAGATTGGCGTCCTTGAGGTATGAGTTTTAATTGTTGTTGGTTTATTGTATATGGCATCATGAGATATTTAACGATCTAAAAATTTTTATTGTTCCGCTGCGCCACTCTGATACGTTTTATCGGTTTATTTTCCTACAATTGGTATCAGAGCCATCTCATGACTATGCCATGTACATAAATTAGACAATTACTTAGTCTTTTTATTTATGTATGGATTTGATATTTAGAGAGTGGCAGTCTAGGGTTCCTTTATGTTGTTATCATGTATTATGTATAAAGTATGTGGTTATTTTAATTTTTTAAATTATTATAAGCATGCTTGTTTATACCGGTTATGGTTCCTTAGAATTTAGAAAAATTGTATCTAGGAATTTTTATGTAACCATGGGAGCAGTTTATTAACACTGTAATTTTCCCATGGATTTTAATTTTTGTCTCTTAGAATTTTTATGGATAGAATTTTGTACACCGGAAACGGTATAGGAATTTTTTATGTAATTATTCTTGGAGGAGATTGAAGATTGAAGACCGTAATTTATTTTTCCCAAAAGTTAAATTTAATTTAAAGGTTGAAATTTTGATTGTGTGGAAAATTTCAATTTAATTGGGATTCAAATTAATTTTTGGAGATCCTAAAAGATAAATTGGAATATGGCACGAAAATCGAGACACGACCCCTCGGGATAGGCCGACAAACCTTGGTGGGGCTGCAGCCCCTGCCCTCGGGCAGGATGGGGCTGCGGCAGCCCCGTACAGGCCCACACCACCCACGGCCGCAGGCTCTGCCTGTAGCCAGGGGTGGCCGTGGCCTGCCCAAGGCTGGCCGCAGCCTGGGCGTGCAGCCTGGTGCTGCAGGCTTGGCCTACAGCCCGGCAGGCTGCACAAGGGGCGGCCGTGGGCTGCCAGCCCCTCCGGGGTTGGTGGCTGCCCACGGCGGCTGCCGCCTTCACAGGCGGCGGTGCGGCGGTCCAAAATTTGAAAATTTTGATTTTTAAATTTGAGATTTAATTTTAAATCATGTTTAAAAATATGTAATTAAAAATTTGAAATTTTTGAAATTACATATTATTACACATGATGATTAAAATTGTTTAAAATTTGAATTAGAAATTTAAATTTGAAATTCGAATTTGGAGTTTGAATTTGAAATTTAAATTTTTGGAAATTTAAATTTTAAATAATTCTTGGGATGAGAAATAAATGGAGAGGCTACATAAAGATGGATACAAGAAGACGGAACAAAATTCATGACCCAAAGAATGCTTTGGATGGAATTTTGTAATCTTTATTTTCTTTGTTCTAGGATGGAACCATAGCTTGGTTAGTCTGTCAATTATTTTTTTTCTGTGATATGTCATGGATGTATAAATATGTATTGATGGATGTTTTGTATGCATATTTGATAACATGTCATATAGGATAGGTGAGTGCCGCTCATACTATATTGATCATACATAATTTGTCAAAACTTGCATGTTTTTCAAAATATTGAGTGGGAGAGGGTTTCAAACAAAACCCACGGCCTCCATTGTTGATCCATATGTGAAAGCATGGTAACGCCTCGCGTCAGTTCTGACCTGACCACACCCCTCGGTAGGTGTTTACCGCCGCCGGTATACTAGATTGGATCTCCTATGTGGAAAACGTGTTCGGGTGTGATCCTATTCATGACCACCCCTCGGTGGCTTGGTAGGACGTGGATCGGGCTACGTAAACAATGGTTATACACTCAAGACTCGTTTAGTTATTAACCTTCCCTAGAAGCTCTGTTAACTAAACTGGTGGCCAAATAAGCAGTTATTAATATATGTCTTAACCTTGGAGGATTTAAGGTAACATATATTAATTGGACGGGGTCCATGTTCCGGCTATTTGTTCTCATGACCACCCCTCGGTGGCTTGGGGCAATAGGTGCTGAGAATTACCGTTGCAATGCTACATTTTTTTTTCAAGTTTCATGTAGAAACATACTTGTATGTTTTATTTGCTAAATTATCTGCATATTTGCTTGGGCTTTGTAATGATGTCTAGTATAATTTTATTTCAGTTCAAAATGTTACCGACACCCCTCATTTCGATACTTACTGAAAATAAGTTGAATGGCGACAATTATAAAGATTGGAAAAGAAATCTATTAATAGTTCTCAGCTGCGAGAGACACAAGTTCGTACTGGACGAACCATGCCCACCTGGGCCCAAACCTGACACACCACTTGAGGAGGTCCCGGTTGCCTATAATCGTTGGAGAGAATCCAATGAGATAGCTCGATGCTACATCCTTCCTAGCATGACGAGTGCTTTACAAAAGCAGCATGAGACTTATCAAGTTGCTGGGGAGATCATGGAAAATCTGGAGGACATGTTCGGAGGCCAAGAAAAATTGGCTCGACAGTCCACTATCACCAGCATTATGAACTCTAAGCAAAAGGCGGGTGCTCCGGTGAAGGACCATATGATCACTCTAATGGGATTCTTCGCTGAGGCTGCCGAGAATGGTGCTGAGTTGGACTATAACACCCAGATCGAGATGGTGTTCAAGACTCTGTCTAAAGATTTTGTGGGGTTTAAGGCCGCATACAATCTGGCGACAAAGGAGTTAAGACTTACCGAGCTCATGAAGCAACTACAGGCTTATGAGCGGATGATCAGGGATGAGGATACGGTCCGACCTAAAGGAGAGGCCAATTTGGCGGAATCTTCCAATCCCTCACGGAAGAGGAAGAGGCCAAATAAGAAGCAAGTGGCTTCCAATTCTTCTAATCCTCCTGTCTCGGACGAGAAGAAGAAGAAGAAGAACAAGAAGCCAAAGGACCCTAAAAAGTCCAAATGCTTCCATTGTGGGAAGGTAGGTCACTTCAAGAAGGCTTGCCGGGAATTCCTAGCCTCCAAGGGCAAGGAAGGTAAGGAACTTCATTACTTGGAAGCGTGTTTGGTGGAAGAATCGAAAGACACTTGGGTCATTGATTCGGGCGCCACTAATCATGTTTGTGTTTCTATGCAGGGGTTCGTGGAAACGAGAACTCTACATGATAGGAGCCTCTCGTTGCGGACTGGAGATGGTAGTTTTGTGGTGGCTGAGGTAGTGGGAGACGTTCATCTTTATTTTGATCAATTTAGGTTTATTTTATTGAAAGACTGTTTTTATGTTCCTAATTTTAGGAGGAACCTTATATCGGTAGCTTGTTTAATAAAGGATTCTTATTCAGTTTCTTTTAGTAAAAGAGTTGATATTCGTAGAAATAAGTCTTTTATCTGTTCTGGATGGATGGATGGAAACCTATATTTGATCAGACCAAAGATGTACTCACTGCTTGACACTGAATTAATTGATAACTCTAAAAGGTTGAAAGTTTCTCACTCTAACAAGGCGTATCTTTGGCATTTAAGACTTGGTCATATTAATCAGGATAGGATTCAAAGATTGGTGAAAGACGGTCCTCTGGAATCTCTGGAGGAGGTACGACTTCCCCAATGTGAGTCTTGTCTAGAGGGTAAGATGACTAAGAGGTCTTTTGGAGCTAAGGGTACAAGGGCACAGGAGCTCTTAGAAATTGTGCACACTGACGTATGTGGCCCCATGAACGTCACAGCACGAGGAGGGTTCGAGTACTATGTCTCTTTCATAGATGATTAGTTGAGGTATGGATATGTGTATCTGATGCACCGCAAGAGCGAAACCTTTGACAAGTTCAAAGAGTATCGTGCGGAAGTGGAAAAGCAATTGGATAAATCCATAAAGACACTTCGATCTGATCGAGGTGGCGAATACCTCTCTGATGAATTTCTAGGACATCTTGTAGAGAACGGGATTTTATCCCAATTGACTGCACCTGGTACTCCACAACAGAATGGTGTAGCCGAAAGGAGAAATAGGACCTTATTGGATATGGTACGGTCCATGATGAGTTACTCAACGCTGCCATTATCATTTTGGGGACATGCTTTACAAACGGCGTGCTATATTCTGAACCAGGTTCTGAGCAAATCAATTCCTAGAACTCCGTATGAATTGTGGCGTGGCAGGAAGCCCTCCCTTGGACATATGAGAATATGGGGCTGCCCGGCACATGTACTGGATGGGGATGCGAAGAAGTTGGAACTAAGATCAGAATTGTGCATGTTTGTAGGGTATCCAAAGGGAACTAAAGGAGGTCTGTTTTATAACCCGAAGGAACAAAAGGTCATTGTCTCAACCCATGCAACATTCTTGGAGGAAAGTCACATGAATGACTTTAAGCCTCGAAGCAAAGTGGTGCTAGAGGAGTTATCGGGTGAAAGAACTGCTCCACAGATTTCGGTCTTGGACGCAAGTCCGAGTTCCAGTGAAAGACCTGCAGACGATCAACAATTTACGGTGCCTCGTCGTAGTGGGAGGGTTTCTAAGAAACCTAATTTCTTTCTGTATGATGCTGAGGTATACCAGGCCGAGGCTCATGAGCATGAGGAAGATCCGGTCACATATGATGAAGCTATAAAGGATGTTGATTCTAGATCTTGGAAACAGGCTATGAACAATGAGATGGATTCTATGAAATCCAACTCTGTTTGGGAACTTGTAGATTTGCCGGATGGGATAAAACCCATTGGATGCAAATGGGTCTACAAAAGAAAGAAGGATGCGGAAGGGAGAGTGGAAACTTTCAAAGCTAGACTGGTTGCAAAGGGATACACGCAAAAGGCTGGAATCGATTACGAGGAAACCTTTTCGCCTGTTGCTATGCTGAAGTCTATCCGTATTCTTCTGTCCATTGCTGCGGCTCTCGATTACGAGATCTGGCAAATGGATGTCAAGACGGCATTCTTGAATGGCCATCTTGAAGAGTGTATCTATATGATACAGCCCGAAGGGTTCGTAGCAAAAGGCCAAGATAAGAAAGTCTGCAAGTTGCTTAGATCCATTTATGGATTAAAGCAGGCATCTCGCTCATGGAACCAGAGGTTTGATCAAGCGATTAAGACATTTGGTTTTGAGCAGAACGTTGATGAACCTTGTGTTTATAAACGTATTAAGGATGGAAAAGTGATCTTTCTGATACTCTATGTCGATGATATACTACTCATTGGGAATGATGTAGGGAACTTATCATCGGTCAAGCTTTGGTTACACCAACAGTTTGACATGAAGGACTTGGGAGAAGCTAATTATGTTCTAGGCATTCGTCTCTTCAGAGATCGAAAGAACAAAATGATAGCGTTATCCCAAGCTTCATACATAGATAAAATAATTGACAAATATGCAATGCTAGAGGCAAAGAAAGGCTCACAACCTTCTATTGCCGGTTTAACTCTTTCATTGGATGACTGTCCCAAGACATCGGAAGAAAGAGAGCGTATGAGTAAGGTCCCTTATGCATCCGCTGTGGGTAGCCTTATGTACGCTATGCTTTGCACTCGCCCGGACATATGTTTTGCAGTAGGTATGGTGAGTCGATATCAAGCGAATCCTGGAACCAAGCACTAGCAAGCAGTAAAGCATATACTCAAGTATCTTAAGAGAACGAGGGATTATATGCTAGTGTATTCTGGAGGGGACCTAACACCCGTAGGATACACGGACTCAGACTTCCAGACTTGTAAGGATTCGAGGAAATCGACATCTGGATCAGTGTTTTTGCTCGGAGGAGGCGCCATTGTGTGGAGGAGCGTGAAGCAGGGCTGCACAGCTGACTCTACTATGGAGGCTGAGTATGTGGCTGCGGCTGAGGCATCTAAAGAAGCGGTTTGGCTCCGCAAGTTCTTTAGAGACCTTGAGGTCATTCCGGGTGTTGACAAGCCTATCACACTTTACTGTGATAATACAGGGGCTATTGCCAACACAAGGGAATCTCGGCACCACAAAAGGACCAAGCACATAGATCGGAGGTATCACATTATTAGAGGGCATGTGGGGACAGGACAAGTGGATGTATGTAAGATCACGTCCGAGGACAACATCGCTGATCCCTTTACTAAGACTTTGGTAGCTAGAAGCTTTGAGAGGCATGTAGAGGCGATGGGGATGCGTAACATGGCACATCTGCTGGCTTAGGGCAAGTGGGAGATTGTTAGGAAATGCCCTAAGTATTAGAGACATTTTGATGTATTCATTTTGAACTGGATAATAAAATTATACATAGAGGTTATTCATTACATTGCTATTTGTCCTCGTCTTATTTACATGTTAAAGTAAATGTAAGCAAATATGGCTCATTGACTGCTTGTGTTAAAACTGTTGGAACATTGCATGCAATGGACTTTTGTATGCGAGAAGACAATGTTTTAAAGTTAGCAGTCTAAACTATGGTCTGTAGTCTATGGGGTTAGACCGAGCATCTAACTCATGTTAAGACTATTATGTTGTCTAAAGCCTTAGAGGGGACGGTTTGTCTTGACTGTCTGGAGCTGGACTCCCAAGTAGAGACATGGATATGTTACTCGGTGGTGACATATTAGACCGGGACTAAAGCGTGATTGATCTACGTAGTCCGCTATGAGTGGATCAATCTGCTTTTGACGTTCATTGTGCAATAACCTTAATCCTGAGTAAATGAACTACTTCATGTATATGACTTGTGTACTTTGATGTTCCAATGGCTAAAGCGTCTCAGAGGTAGTAAGCTTATAGACCGGTTCGTTGGGTGCATGACTTGTATACGATGAAGGGTTTGTTTGCAGATATCGGAATCATAGCTCTGAGGAGTTAAAGGTATCCTCTTAAAGGCATTATACTGAATGTGAAAATGGACAAGGCCTTGGGTCGTCTGCTGGGCGGATGACTTCTTATTCACATATGGTGAATAATCATTTTCTTGATTCGGTAGTATAATGGAACTTTAAGATAGCCTGATCAGTAGGATTAAACGGACTTTGACCTAAGGCTGATCATGGATATCATATGAGGGTTTTTGCATATATGACAAGGTCATTGGATGGTAGCTCGTCACAGGCTTACGTAATACGGTATATAATTGGGAGTTCAGTTTCAGGTTTATAGTGGTGTGACTTTGAAATTAGTGATCATATGATTGAGTTGTTCGGTACAGAATGATGATCATATGGAATCACGGGAGCCCGATTATATATGTCCAATCAGTCCCTCTACTAGCTCCACATAATTCCTTAACGTTTGGCAAATTGATTTGTGTATGCTATAGGCTAGTTTATTATGCATGGATGGTGATGACACAGGATTAGGATGGTAGACAAGATTCTCTCCGGTTGGATTCAGATTTTGTTTTGGATAATAGTGTGACAACCGGGAAATTCAGGCAATTCTCGGACGAAAATGTACAATTGTATGTATATAACAATTTGTACTGTTTAAAGAGTGAAATAAATGTATTTATATTGTTCAGAATATGTGAAAATGTTCTAACAATACTAACGAGTAAGAATTCAGTGTTGGAAAAATTCACTGAGTTGAAACGGGTGAAACGGTGCCAAAATCGGCATTAAAAACCCTAACCGGAGCAATAAAAGACGGTAAACTTCCGGGATTGATTTTGATCAAACGGAAGCAGATTAAATTGATCCGACTGCACATGAGACCTCAGGAACACACCGGGACGATTTCGGGAAAATTTCGGCTCGAACCGGCATCGGTCAAAAAGTAGTCGAATTAATGTGAATAGTGAAAGTAAAAGTCAACTTTCACTTTAGTATTTATGACATCATAATTCAAGATTAATAAATGAAAGAATTTTGGTAGTTGGTAGAATGGATGGCCATGATTCATCTACTTTTTGATCTAAAGGCCAAGATTTGGCCAAAATTAACCCTTTTTAATTTTTGAAAAATGGGGAAAGAAATGGCTTGAAAGATGTCAAATTGTCATTGGTTTAGAGCCAAATTAATTGGCTTTTGGTTTGCATAAGTCGGCAAAACATTTACAAAGTGGCCGAAACCAAAATTTCAAGCCAAAAGCCATAAGAAAATTTTTCTAACTTCCTTCCATGGTGGCTACGTGAGGGACCAAGGGAAACCAAGTTTTATCTTCAACATTTCTTCACAAAAAGTGTGTCAAAACACTCCTAGAAGACAAAGGAAGCAATTGATTAAGGTATCTTCCCTTGCACTTGATTTTTTCATGGTTTTTCTTCTTAAAATCCGTGGGTGAATAGTGATTGGAAGATGGAAAATTTTTGGTTGTTTTTCATGGATTTGATGTTGGGTTTTGTTAAGGGTGTGTTAAGGAAGAAAACCATGCAAATTCATTAAAGAAAAACCAAATTTTGGTTGGTTTTTCAAGGGTAAATCCGTGGGTTACCTTGAGTAACCAATGAGAAAAAAGTTTTGGTTAATGGTTAACATGCTTTCTAAGTTTAATTTTGTGAAGAACAAAGCTTGTATTTCATTGTGGAAAGTTTGAAAAAATTTCTTGTGTTAAATTCATAAGGTGGCCGTGGGTTGTTAATGGTTTGGAAGAAAAATTTTCATTGGTTTATGTGATATTTGGTTGATTGAAATCATGCAAATTAATGTGTAAATGGTGGCAATGTGAATGAAAGAATGAAACAAAAATGTTTGGCATGTGTTTCATTAAATGGCCGTGGGTTATACAAGGGTTAAAACCCTAGGAAATTTGGTTGAAAATGCAAAGAAAATGGGCTTGGAAATGTGTTAAAAATATGACATTTGAATGGCCTAAAATGTGGTGAAAGTTTGACAAAATTTGGTTCGGTTTTGTTGTGAAAACCGAAACCAAATTAAGGGTAAATTTGTGAAAAAAATTTTGTAATGTGGGTGATAACGTGAAATTTGAAATTTGTGGGCTTTTATGTAAAAGTTTGGAAAACTTTTACATAAAATAGGCTTGTGGTTTAGTACGTGGCAGGTACATTCAGTTCGAAGCGTACCTAACGCCAGAAGCCTTAAAATTACGCCGAAATGCTGCCGAAATTTCAAAAACGGCATTCGGGGTAAAATAGGGATTTAAAATAAAAGTTGGGGCCGGGACGGAAACCCGAGTCCCTAACGGAAAAAGTGAATAAGGGTAATTTAAGGGGTGGGTCGTGAATAGTAACCCGTCCCCTTAAAAATGAAAAAAACACGTGTGAGATTGAAAAACCGACCCCGAGGGGGGGGCGTTTTTGGAAATAAAATAAAGGTCCGAGTCGGGAACGGAAAACCCGAGCCTCGGAGACCTAGGTCGGGAAAGTCTAGATGAACGTTTTAAATACTAGTGAAACGTCCATTTGAGACTCCGAAACAATAGAAAATCGCTAAACCGACGTAAGGGTCGGAATAGTGCTTCCCGAGGGCCGGGAAAGCAAAAAGTGGAAATAAAATAGAAACGAACCCGGTAATGACTAGAAAAGAGTCAGAAAAGTTCCTGAGAGCCAAAAATGCAGTCTGGATCAATAAAATTCCGTCAGGAGCAAAACTGCAATTTTGCCAAAATATTGGGGTAAAATCGTAATTTTACAAAAGTTGGGGGAAAACGGTGAAAATAATAAATAAAACCTAAAAAGTTATAAATAGGTTTTATTTAAGCTTTTTAATGAAAAATAAAAGCTATAAATGGGAAAGAAATTAACAGACATAGTTTTGTCTGTAGGATCCCAAAATCGGCCTACAAGGAAGGCGATTCAAGATCCCAGAGAGAGAAAGAGAACAGTCTGATAAGGTAAGTTCAGACATTTACCTGTCTGCAACATATAGCAATATTGTGCTAATTTTAATGTACTAACTATAAGTTAGGTACATATGTGCTACGGGCACTATGACAGAATAGAGAGAGAGACGAAATGTGCTACGGGCACTATAAGAATGGGACACATGGTTAATTGTGCTTCGGGCACTAGAGCGAGGTTAATGAAACTCACTCACCAAAAAATTAAAATGTGAACCATTCCTAACCACGGGACGATGTGAAGTCACCGGGTTAGAATGTTAAAAAGTCGGTAATGAAACCACTTTCTGACGTACCAGCCTTCCGTACGGGGAGGTACTATTTTTGCCTTCGGGGCTATGAGATAAGGCTGTGGAGGTCAGCACTGATGTACCGCTCCCAGTCATGTAAAATTTTGCCTTCGGGGCTATGAGATTAAGGCTGTGGAGGTCAGCACTAATGTACCGCTCCCAGTCATGCGCACTTAAATGGTACTGCCAACCGAGCTCAAAACCAGAACGTAATTAAAGATAATGAACTAAAACTGAAACTGTGCCATAATTGAGCATAAGACAGTTTAGTGAGAGCTCTAACATCGCGGTAGATGTACTAGTGTGAGACAGTGTTGTGGTCAAACTTACTATTCATCATGAATAGTGGTCAAACTTACTATTCACGTATGAATAGTGGTCAAAGGTACTATTCACGATGAATAGTACTATTCATAGAAATTTTTATTTCTTGCATGTTTGAACTTACTGAGCCTGTAGCTCACCATTTTTGCTAATGTTGCAGGTAAGCGACCAGCTCAGTAGCTTGTTTGACTGGATGGCGTACGGGATGGCGCGTGTCAAATGGGATAACTGGGCGAGGGATATGGTACTGCCAGAGTCTTGCCGCTGAGCGTTAAAGTGAAGGGGAAAAAGGGGGAAACAGTCTTTTGTAATTATATATATTTTACGAAAGTACTGTATTATTTATATTACTTTGTATTTGTCAACAAAGTAAATAGTGGAAAAAGATTTTATATGATGTTTAAAGAAAAAAAAAATTTTCCCAAAAACGTCATGATTTAAATAGAGGAGAGAGATAAGCCGGCGACCCATGAGAGTACAATCTATCGCAGTTAGCGATAAAGCTCAACTGTAATAGTATTGTATGATCTCCACAAGGGGCGGGCCGCCACAGTTGGTATCAGAGCCTGGTTTGAGATTGGTGAAGTTTAGAATACCAACTGCTGCCACAGTTGGTATCAGAGCCTGGTTTTCGAGTGGCTAAGTTTTGAATACCAATTGCCGTCACAGTTGGTATATCAGAGCAGTGTGACCATATCCCGATTTGACACTTTGCGCATCCTGCACCGCTATCCAAGTAAGTAGTTTACTTAAGTTCAGTTAATTATTTTCTTATGTGAAAATAATTATCTTATAGGTAGCACGATGACCAGACCTCCATATGTGAGACCACCGCTACCACGACCAAGAGGGGTATTACGGGTATGGACGAGACCTATTGTGAGGCCGCCCATTTCCCAAAGGCCGGTAGTCAGACCCCCGGTACCCGAGAGACCTCCGGTACCAGTACCAGCACCAGTGCCAGCGCCAGTAGATATAGTACAGCCACGACCGATAGTTCATCCACCGGTAGTAGTGGACATTCCACTTGTTGGTGGACGCCAACATATTGGGGTGAGAGTGTCGGCACGGGCAGTACAAGCTTTTCGGGCCAGCAGTCCTCCTATGTTCGACGGTGGACGACAGTCGATGGAGACCAAGGACTGGCTCCATGCCGTAGAAAGGATCATGGTGATATGTGACATTGATCGAGATATGTGGATCCAGTTGGCTGTCAGTATGTTTCAGGGAGACGCTCGAGTGTTCTGGCAGTATTGCGACCAGGAGATTTTATTGGGATTCAGTTGGGTCGAATTCTGTCAGCGGTTGGCTGATCAGTTTCAACCTAGGGATCCAGCACCTGCTCCAGCATCTCCAGAGAGACGAGAAGCTGATACACCTGCGTACCCTGGATTCGATGAGGTCAGGGACTACATTCTCCAGACCGAGAGGATGGTCATGCTGTCTGGTGAGACAGTGATGTCTTACGCAGCGCGGTTTGAGGAGACCATTCGGAGGAGATGTCCGTTGCCTAACCTCACGGAAGCAAACTGCTGTGAGCTGTTTTGGAAAGGTTTATCCTTGGAGCTGAGACCGAGGGTGATCAAGCCGTTTCCTCCGACGCTCCAAGAGTTCGTGGTAACGATCAGGGCGATCGAGAGAGAGATTCTGATCGAGCATCTGACGCAGAGCCGACGAGAGACGCTGGGTCAAGATGAGATGTTTGCATGCATATTCGGGCCGAGAAGAATGATGAATGACCATGAGGCCGGACCGTCTAGACCACGAGGTGATGACTCAGGACAGGGAGCATTACCTAGGGGTGGTGACGACTCAGATGATACCAATGACGATGAGGATCCAGAAGAATATCCTCTAGTCCCAGATGTAGGGAACGAGTGATCAGTAGATGTGTATATGTACATAAGTAGCTTAGAGAGAAAAGCTCTTTTGTATAGACTTGTGGCCATTTTGTATAAACGGCAGATGTATATATGACTGGTGATGCCTATGTATGACATATAAATGTTTTGCTATGAATGAAATACCAAAATGATTATATGTTGTACGATGAAGTGTTACGATGATGTGGCTTTACATTACCCTAAATTTCGTAAATTGATATGATTTTACGAATGTGGTTATGGAAAAGCTAACGGTGAATTGTTGTGTCATAATAGGACAATAGCCAAGATGGTAGAATTGCAAAATTGACCAGAGGGACGAGAGCGACGTCCTAATGTTATGGAGAGACTGGATCAGATACAAGCTCTGTTGGAAGCCCAGATGCAAGAAAATGCGAATCTGAGGCGACGGGTAGAGGAGCTAGAGCAGAGACAAGGCTCTGAGGGTACCCAAGTAGAACAACAAGCTGAGGTAGATCCGGTTATTCCTCCAGCTGCTGTGAATGAGAGAGTTCCTGAACCACAACCAGTATTAAATCTAGAACCCCTCTATGAAAGATTCAGGCGTATGAGACCGCCAGAATTTGAAGGGTCTACAAATCCCTTAGAGGCTGAAGACTGGTTGTCATCATTACAAGTGATCATGGAGTTCATGAACCTAACCGACCGGGTGAAGGTTGCATGTGCGTCTTTTGTGCTGAGAAAAGATGCTCGGTTTTGGTGGGACACCGTGCGAATGAGAAGAGACGTGTCTACCATGAGTTGGGCGGAATTTCTGGAAGAATTTAACTAGAAATATTACGACCCTGCATCTCTGAGACAGCAACAGAAAGAATTCTCAGAGTTGACACAAGGGAACATGTCGGTAAGCGAAGTCTGCCGAAAGTTCGATCAACTATCCCGTTTATGCCCTTATGTGGTCCCTACTGAGAGGGAAAAGATACAAAAAATGATCGGGATGTTTAGGCCGGAAATTGCTGCGTTAGTAGACACTGGACTAGTACCACCTACTTCTGTAGCAGACTGTGTGAGTCGGGCCATTAGAGCTGAGTTCCATGTAGCTCGACAGAAAGAGGAAAGAGAGAAACAATGGGAGGCTAAAAAGAAGGAGAGGGCTTTGGCGAAGTCTACGCAAGTTGGTCAATCGAGCAAGCCTAGTCAGAATGCGAAACCAAGCCAGGGCAACAATCAAGGATCTCAGCAAAATAAGAGAAAAGGGAATTTTTCTGGGAATCGCCAGGGAAATAATCGAAACCAGCAACGGAGAACAGCTGGTAATGCAGAGTCTACTGTGCAAAACTGCCCTACATGCGGGAAAAGACATTCTGGGCAATGCAGATTTGGGCCACTTGTTTGCTACGAATGTGGAAAGGAAGGCCATTACGCCAGGAACTGTCCCAATAGGCAGGGTGGACAAGGCACTTCCCAACCGCACCAGACACGCCCACAAGCTCATTCCCTTCAAGCCAGAGTGGAAGAGTCACCAGTGAGGCCGCAACGCCAGGAGCGTATGCAACGTGCTGATGCTCGTGTGATGGCCTACAGCAAGGAAGACGCAGAGGCAGGAACATCAAACGTAGTGACAGGTCAGCTTCCTGTTGCTAGTCATGTAGCCTCTGTACTATTCGATTCCGGTGCTACGCATTCATTTGTTTCCTATGCATTTGCTGACAAGATAGGACTTCCTAAGGATAATATGGGAAGGGTATTTAAGACAGCTTTACCTTCTGGGGAAGTATTGTTGTCCAATTACTGGTTACCCTATGTACCAGTATATGTGGCAAATAGGGAACTATATGCTGAGTTGATCGTAATGGAGATCATGGATTACGATGTGATTTTAGGCATGGATTTCCTAGGGAAATACCGAGCTACGATCGACTACCGAAATCGAAAGATAGTCTTCCAACCCGAGGAAGAAGAGAGTTTCGAGTATGTTGATACTTCTCGAAGACCCGGGAAGATGATGATCAGTTTGCTGAGAGCAAGCAAGCTGATAGCCAGTGGTTGCATGGGATATCTGGCATATGTGGTGGATACTGCAGAGGAACAGAAGCTTCAACCTGAAGATGTTCCTGTGGTTAATGAGTTTCTTGATGTATTTCCAGAAGAGTTACCAGGGATACCGCCAGAGAGAGAAATCTCGTTTGAAATTGAGTTGATGCCTGGAACAGCACCCATTTCCAAAGCACCATACCGCATGGCTCCAGTGGAGTTGAAGGAGCTGCAGGTACAATTAAAGGAGCTTTTGGATAAGGGATTTATCAGGCCGAGTTTTTCTCCATGGGGTGCACCTGTGTTATTCGTCAAGAAAAAGGATGGAACTTTCCGACTGTGCATTGATTACCGGGAGTTGAATAAGGTTACGATCAAAAATAGGTATCCGTTACCTAGAATTGATGACCTATTCGACCAGTTAAAAGGCGCAGCGGTATTTTCCAAAATCGACTTACGGTCAGGATATCACCAACTGAGAATTAAAGAGAGTGATATTCCTAAGACGGCGTTTAGGACTCGTTATGGTCACTACGAGTTCCTTGTGATGCCATTCGGATTGACAAATGCGCCAGCAGCGTTCATGGACTTGATGAACAGGATTTTTAAAGAGTATCTGGATAAGTTTGTCATTGTATTCATTGATGACATTCTTATATACTCGAAGACTCATGAGGAGCACAAGAAGCATCTGAGGATCGTGTTGAATACGATACGGAAGCATCAACTGTATGCCAAATTCTCAAAATGCGAGTTTTGGCTGGACAGAGTACATTTCCTCGGACATGTTGTATCTCAGGAAGGTATTGCAGTAGATCCGACAAAGGTAGATGCAATTAACCAGTGGCCTGCACCCAAGAGTGTGACAGAAATACGCAGTTTCTTGGGATTGGCTGGTTATTATCGGCGATTTGTAGAGGGATTCGCGCGACTAGCTGCACCTCTTACTGCTCTTACACGCAAAGAAAGGAAGTACGAGTGGACTATGGAATGCGAAAGAAGCTTCCAGGAGTTAAAGAGGCGACTGACAAGCGCACCAATCCTTACGCTTCCCACTGAAGGGGAGAAGTTCGTGATCTACAGTAATGCATCGAAAATAGGATTGGGAGCAGTCCTGATGCAAGACGGCAAGGTGATTGCCTATGCTTCCCGTCAGTTAAAGGAGCATGAAAGGAATTATCCTACGCATGACCTGGAACTTGCTGCAGTAGTGTTCGCACTTAAAATTTGGCGACACTATCTCTATGGAGCTCAATGTCAGATTTTCACTGATCACCAAAGCTTGAAGTATTTCTTCACGCAAAAAGAGCTCAATATGCGACAGAGACGATGGTTGGAATTGGTGAAGGATTATGATTGTGAAATCCTCTACCATCCAGGAAAGGCCAACCGTGTAGCGGATGCTCTAAGTAGGAAGTCTACTGTATCGCACCAGCTACCAATAAACAGGCTTCCGAAGCCATTGCAGCAATAGATAAATTCTTTGAACTTGGAGCTGATATCTGGAAGATTAGCTGCACTCCAAGTGGAATCATCGCTATTTGAGGATATAAAGGAAGCTCAGAGGCGAGATCCAATGATGACAAGTGCTCAAGAAGGAATTTCCAAAGATGGAATAATCCTTTATCAAGGAAGGATAAATGTTCCAGCTGATGAGGAACTTAGAAGACGGATCATGTCAGAAGCTCATGAGACACCCTATTCGGTTCACCCCGGAGCGAGCAAGATGTATCAGGACTTGAAGTTACATTTCTGGTGGAAAGGGATGAAGAACGATATAGCTAAATTCGTGAGTAGATGCATGACCTGTCAGAGAATCAAAGCGGAACATAAACATCCAGTAGGAAGATTGGAACCGTTGGAGATTCCTGAATGGAAATGGGAACACATTACGATGGATTTTGTAGTGGGACTCCCAAAAACCCGAGAAGGTTATGACGCCATTTGGGTTATTGTGGACAGACTGACCAAGACGGCATGGTTTATAACTGTCAAGATGACTTTTTCGCTGGAAAAGTTTGCTCAGCTGTACATAACTCATGTCGTCAGACTACATGGAGTACCGAAATCCATTGTATCAGATCGAGATGCACGGTTCACTTCAAATTTCTGGAAGTGTGTGCAAGAGGCCATGGGTACTGAATTGAGACTCAGTACGGCTTTTCATCCGCAAACAGACGGGCAGTCAGAGCAGACAATTCAGACGTTCGAGGACATGCTTCGAGCTTGCGTTATGGATTTTACGGGAAATTGGAACGATAAGTTACCATTGATTGAATTCTCGTACAATAATAGTTACCAAGCTTCGATAGGCATGGCACCTTACGAGGCTTTATATGGACGGAAGTGCAGATCACCATTACACTGGTACGATTTGCGAGAGAAGCAGCTGCATAAGACGGATTTCATGCAAGAGACTTCCGATACAGTTGCTAGAATTCAGCGTCAAATGAAAATTGCGCAAAGCCGGCAAAAGAGTTATGCGGACAAAAGGCGAAGATCCTTGGAGTTCGATGAAGGAGACTTCGTGTTTCTCAAGGTATCGCCTATGAAGGGGATTATGCGTTTCGGTAAGAAGGGGAAACTGAGTCCAAGATACATTGGACCTTATGAAATTATCGAACGTATTGGAAAGGTCGCTTATAGATTAGCGCTACCCCCAGAATTGTCGGCAGTGCACAACGTATTTCATGTGTCGATGCTGAGAAAATATATACCAGATCCGTCCCATGTGTTGAAGCATGAGCCTATTCAAATCCACGAGGATTTGACATATGAGGAACAGCCTATTCAAGTACTAGCTCGTGAAGAGAAAGTACTGAGGAATAAGGTAATCCCACTAGTGAAGATTTTGTGGAAAAATCATAACATTGAAGAAGCTACGTGGGAACGAGAAGAAGAGATGAGGAGTTTATACCCCCATTTGTTCTAATTTTCGAGGACGAAAATTTTATAAGGAGGGGTGAATGTGACAACCGGGAAATTCAGGCAATTCTCGGACGAAAATGTACAATTGTATGTATATAACAATTTGTACTGTTTAAAGAGTGAAATAAATGTATTTATATTGTTCAGAATATGTGAAAATGTTCTAACAATACTGACGAGTAAGAATTCAGTGTTGGAAAAATTCACTGAGTTGAAACGGGTGAAACGGTGCCAAAATCGGCATTAAAAACCCTAACCGGAGCAATAAAAGACGGTAAACTTCCGGGATTGATTTTGATCAAACGGAAGCAGATTAAATTGATCCGACTGCACAGGAGACCTCAGGAACACACCGGGACGATTTCGGGAAAATTTCGGCTCGAACCAGCATCGGTCAAAAAGTAGTCGAATTAATGTGAATAGTAAAAGTCAAAGTCAACTTTCACTTTAGTATTTATGACATCATAATTCAAGATTAATAAATGAAAGAATTTTGGTGGTTGGTAGAATGGATGGCCATGATTCATCTACTTTTTGATCTAAAGGCCAAGATTTGGCCAAAATTAACCCTTTTTAATTTTTGAAAAATGGGGAAAGAAATGGCTTGAAAGATGTCAAATTGTCATTGGTTTAGAGCCAAATTAATTGGCTTTTGGTTTGCATAAGTCGGCAAAACATTTACAAAGTGGCCGAAACCAAAATTTCAAGCCAAAAGCCATAAGAAAATTTTTCTAACTTCCTTCCATGGTGGCTACGTGAGGGACCAAGGGAAACCAAGTTTTATCTTCAACATTTCTTCACAAAAAGTGTGTCAAAACACTCCTAGAAGACAAAGGAAGCAATTGATTAAGGTATCTTCCCTTGCACTTGATTTTTTCATGGTTTTTCTTCTTAAAATCCGTGGGTGAATAGTGATTGGAAGATGGAAAATTTTTGGTTGTTTTTCATGGATTTGATGTTGGGTTTTGTTAAGGGTGTATTAAGGAAGAAAACCATGCAAATTCATTAAAGAAAAACCAAATTTTGGTTGGTTTTTCAAGGGTAAATCCGTGGGTTACCTTGAGTAACCAATGAGAAAAAAGTTTTGGTTAATGGTTAACATGCTTTCTAAGTTTAATTTTGTGAAGAACAAAGCTTGTATTTCATTGTGGAAAGTTTGAAAAAATTTCTTGTGTTAAATTCATAAGGTGGCCGTGGGTTGTTAATGGTTTGGAAGAAAAATTTTCATTGGTTTATGTGATATTTGGTTGATTGAAATCATGCAAATTAATGTGTAAATGGTGGCAATGTGAATGAAAGAATGAAACAAAAATGTTTGGCATGTGTTTCATTAAATGGCCGTGGGTTATACAAGGGTTAAAACCCTAGGAAATTTGGTTGAAAATGCAAAGAAAATGGGCTTGGAAATGTGTTAAAAATATGACATTTGAATGGCCTAAAATGTGGTGAAAGTTTGACAAAATTTGGTTCGGTTTTGTTGTGAAAACCGAAACCAAATTAAGGGTAAATTTGTGAAAAAAATTTTGTAATGTGGGTGATAACGTGAAATTTGAAATTTGTGGGCTTTTATGTAAAAGTTTGGAAAACTTTTACATAAAATAGGCTTGTGGTTTAGTACGTGGCAGGTACATTCGGTTCGAAGCGTACCTAACGCCAGAAGCCTTAAAATTACGCCGAAATGCTGCCGAAATTTCAAAAACGGCATTCGGGGTAAAATAGGGATTTAAAATAAAAGTTGGGGCCGGGACGGAAACCCGAGTCCCTAACGGAAAAAGTGAATAAGGGTAATTTAAGGGGTGGGTCGTGAATAGTAACCCGTCCCCTTAAAAATGAAAAAAACACGTGTGAGATTGAAAAACCGACCCCGAGGGGGGGGCGTTTTTGGAAATAAAATAAAGGTCCGAGTCGGGAACGGAAAACCCGAGCCTCGGAGACCTAGGTCGGGAAAGTCTAGATGAACGTTTTAAATACTAGTGAAACGTCCATTTGAGACTCCGAAACAATAGAAAATCGCTAAACCGACGTAAGGGTCGGAATAGTGCTTCCCGAGGGCCGGGAAAGCAAAAAGTGGAAATAAAATAGAAACGAACCCGGTAATGACTAGAAAAGAGTCAGAAAAGTTCCTGAGAGCCAAAAATGCAGTCTGGATCAATAAAATTCCGTCAGGAGCAAAACTGCAATTTTGCCAAAATATTGGGGCAAAATCGTAATTTTACAAAAGTTGGGGGAAAACGGTGAAAATAATAAATAAAACCTAAAAAGTTATAAATAGGTTTTATTTAAGCTTTTTAATGAAAAATAAAAGCTATAAATGGGAAAGAAATTAACAGACATAGTTTTGTCTGTAGGATCCCAAAATCGGCCTACAAGGAAGGCGATTCAAGATCCCAGAGAGAGAAAGAGAACAGTCTGATAAGGTAAGTTCAGACATTTACCTGTCTGCAACATATAGCAATATTGTGCTAATTTTAATGTACTAACTATAAGTTAGGTACATATGTGCTACGGGCACTATGACAGAATAGAGAGAGAGACGAAATGTGCTACGGGCACTATAAGAATGGGACACATGGTTAATTGTGCTTCGGGCACTAGAGCGAGGTTAATGAAACTCACTCACCAAAAAATTAAAATGTGAACCATTCCTAACCACGGGACGATATGAAGTCACCGGGTTAGAATGTTAAAAAGTCGGTAATGAAACCACTTTCTGGCGTACCAGCCTTCCGTACGGGGAGGTACTATTTTTGCCTTCGGGGCTATGAGATAAGGCTGTGGAGGTCAGCACTGATGTACCGCTCCCAGTCATGTAAAATTTTGCCTTCGGGGCTATGAGATTAAGGCTGTGGAGGTCAGCACTAATGTACCGCTCCCAGTCATGCGCACTTAAATGGTACTGCCAACCGAGCTCAAAACCAGAACGTAATTAAAGATAATGACCTAAAACTGAAACTGTGCCATAATTGAGCATAAGACAGTTTAGTGAGAGCACTAACATCGCGGTAGATGTACTAGTGTGAGACAGTGTTGTGGTCAAACTTACTATTCATCATGAATAGTGGTCAAACTTACTATTCACGTATGAATAGTGGTCAAAGGTACTATTCACGATGAATAGTACTATTCATAGAAATTTTTATTTCTTGCATGTTTGAACTTACTGAGCCTGTAGCTCACCATTTTTGCTAATGTTGCAGGTAAGCGACCAGCTCAGTAGCTTGTTTGACTGGATGGCGTACGGGATGGCGCGTGTCAAATGGGATAACTGGGCGAGGGATATGGTACTGCCAGAGTCTTGCCGCTGAGCGTTAAAGTGAAGGGAAAAAGGGGGAAACAGTCTTTTGTAATTATATATATTTTACGAAAGTACTGTATTATTTATATTACTTTGTATTTGTCAACAAAGTAAATAGTGGAAAAAGATTTTATATGATGTTTAAAGAAAAAAAAAATTTTCCCAAAAACGTCATGATTTAAATAGAGGAGAGAGATAAGCCGGCGACCCATGAGAGTACAATCTATAGCAGTTAGCGATAAAGCTCAACTGTAATAGTATTGTATGATCTCCACAAGGGGCGGGCCGCCACAAATAGAGTACACAATTATTCGAACTCCAAATAAAGTTGCCATGATTTTATTTGAGATTGGATTGGAGTTGTAGAAAATTATCCATGAGAACAAGAATATGAAACACAACCGTTTTGTGGAATTTGAAATTTGAATTTTGAAATTTGAATTTTGAATTTTGAAATTTGAAATTTGAATTTTGAATTTGAAATTTGAATTTGAAATTCGAATTTGAAATTTGAATTTGAAATTCGAATTTGAAATTTGAATTTGAAATTTAAATTTGAAATTTGAAATTTGAATTTGAAATTTGAAATTCAAATTTTGAATCACAGTCCAAGTAGGATTCGAATTTGTTGTGGAAAATCCACAAGGTTTGAAATTCGAATTTGAGTTGGATTTGGAGAGGATAATCTTGTTAGAATCCTACTTGAATTTTGAATCAAAATCCCAACAAAAGTGGGCTAATTTTTTGAGGATAATCCTCAATGGAAAATTCGGTTTTTGTAGATAAGATTCAAGGGAAAATTCAAGTTTCAATCCTAGTTGAATTTGGATTCTCTCCCTCCCTAAAAGTGGCCGAAATTTTGGAGCCTAAATCCTAGGAAATTCGGTTATTTTTGGATAAGGTTGAGATGAGATTTAGCTTGAAAAATCCTAGTGGAATTTTGATTCTTCCTTATCCTAAAAGTGGCCGAAAATTTGGAGAAGATTTTCTCCTAAAGATTTCAGATTCTTTGGTTGAAAAAGGGAGATAAAATTCTAGTTAAAATCTTGTTTAGATTTGGATTGGATTTATCCTAGGAAAACCGAATTTAATTGTGGAGATTCTCCCTTGGAAAATTCGGATTTTTTGGTTTGGATAAAGGAGAAAATCTTTTCCTAGTCCAATTTGAATTCAGAGAATCACCTCATGCAGGTCTATAAATAGAGGTCCTGCCACTCCAGTTCTCTCAGACCACAGACTCTCAGGTGAGCAGGCTTATTGTTGCACAGCTCATCGTGACAATAAAGTTCTTTAGAGATCTGGGTGGTCGGAAGAAGACTAGCAATGCTAGCATACCGATCGAGGTTCAGAGTGCCCACACACTCAGCCATTCGAGAATTGGAGAATAGTAGAGAAGGCTAGTTGGTTGAAGCCTCCGGTCATTCTCCTCCTGCAAGATTGGCGTCCTTGAGGTATGAGTTTTAATTGTTGTTGGTTTATTGTATATGGCATCATGAGATATTTAACGATCTAAAAATTTTTATTGTTCCGCTGCGCCACTCTGATACGTTTTACCGGTTTATTTTCCTACATCTCTGACTATTTTACCAAGGGCATTACTGATGGTCTGTGCACGCACGGTACTAACACATGGGCTTTAAATAGACAAGAAAAGAAAAGGAGAAGTTGAAGCATAAATGAACATAATTGGATCATGCATTAGGTATAGTTCACCATGCTTCTAGATGCATTTAGTACATGATGTTTCTGTGATGCACATGTTATGTGAAGTTTTATAATCCTTGATATGATATGTGACATATGGTATGTGATATGTGATATGTTAAAGTGGTATATGTGATACATGACTGCTTATATGTTTTTAAGTATGTACTATGTTTAAACATGTTTTACGGTAAACACGTTGTAGTTATTGGGTGTAAAGCTCACGTAGTGTGTTCATGCTGTAGGTAAGCGTCCTACGGCTTAAATCCCAATGGGCGATGGTGGCGGTAGAGGTGGATGTAAGGGCAAGGTTATGGAGACACCGCGAGTTTATCTTCCGCAAATTTGAGTCTCAGTATTTTAAATAGTAATGGTTAAATAGTACTTTGAATAGTAATTGTCAGACAGTATTGTTGAATAGCAATCGTTAAATAGTATATTTAAATAGTAACTATTAAATGGTATTTTTGAATAGTAACCGTAAACCGTATTTTTGAATAGTAATTGCTAAATAGTATTTTTGAATAGTAATCACTAAATAGTATTTTGAATAGTAACCGTTAAATAGTATTTTTGAATAGTAATCGGTATACGTACACATACAGTAAATACGTATATGTAAAAAAAAATTCATAATTTTATGATATCTAGTTAAGTATAAATGGCTAGAAAGTATAAGAAAAGCAAGCTAGTATGAGTTTTCAGTGACGGTCCGGGCCACTGAGGGCTCGGGGCGTCACAAGAACCATTCAGGAGAATGTCGCCAAGGAACCAGTGACTGCTACATCTATGGTAAAGAAGGCTACTATGCCAAGCTCTGCCTCTCTGACCCATAAAATCCGCACTAGCAGACAACTACATGCTGCCCAGAGGAAGATTGAGGGTCCATCAATCGCTTAGGGTAGACTGGGGGCTCCAGATGCTTAGGGAAGGATTTACGCCTTCACTCGAGACGATGCAGAGGTTGGGACCTCAACAATGGTGACAGGTCGGCTTTCTGTCATCAACTCCACTGCTTTGATTCTATTCAGTTGTGGAGCTATGCATTCATTTGCATCCTCAAAGTTTGCCCGGGAGATAGACCAGAATATAGATAGAATGAATCAAACTTTTCAAACTACTCTTCCCTTCGGGGAAGTTTTATTGTCTAGCTATTGGATACGTCACGTGCTAGTAGTTATCAATGGGCACGAGCTGAGAGTGGACCTAATCGTCCTCGACATATATGACTATGACGTAATCGTGGGGATGGATTTCCTCACCAAGTATAATGCCGTCATAGACTGTTGAAGACGGGAGGTTACCTTTGAGCCAATTAGGCACGAGAAGTTTTCCGACAAGGGGCTATCATTAAAGTAACCAAAGATGATGATATCGACAATGAAGGTTAACAAGCTATTATCCAGTGGATGCATCGGCTTCCTAGCACACATAGTGGACAAGACCTAGGAAGCAGCGATAGGACCAAAAGGCATACTAGTGGTTCAAGAGTTCATAGAAGTGCTCCCAGAGGATCTTCTGAGGCTTTTTCCAGAGTGGGAGATATCATTGAAGATCAAGCTGTTACCAGGATTAGCCCCCATCTCCAAGGCCCCATACAGAATGGCCCCGATAGAGTTGAAGAAACTTTAGACTCAGTTGAAGGATCTGATGGACAAGGGCTTCATCTAACAAAGCTGCTCACTATGGGGAGCACTTGTCTTATTATTGAAGAAAAAGGATGGAACCTTAAGGATGTGTATAGACTACAGGGAGCTGAATAAGAACAAGAATCCATTGCCATGGATCGACGATTTGTTCGACCAGCTCTGAGGCACTGTAGTGTTCTCAAAGATAGACCTGCATTCCAGATACCACCAGCTATGTGTAATGACCGCCATTTTCATGGCACCTACTTACCATGTAATAAGTCACTAAGGAATAAAACAGACATAATTTAATGTCTTTTAGTGCAAATTTAAGAAACATGGTCAAGTACACAACCGTGTAAGAGGCTGTATACCGCTCAGATAGATGAATGTATTTCAAAGTCATGGCCGTGTTGAGTAGTCTCAACTAGTACACGCCCATGTCTGAAATGTACACGCCCGCATTGCGTTGCACACGCACGCGTAAGAGTTTGTGTAGAATGCTGTGTAATGTGCCGAGAGCCACTGTAATGACTCTCATGAATTATGAAAATTAATTACTATGTAATGATGTAATTAAGTTAATAAACACAGTGTGCTTTTCAGTTGAATGAATTAAATGGGAATAGTAACGTTTAATTACTATTCATGCAGTGAAAGGGGCAACCGACAGTGAAATCGGTCCACCCTATTATGTGAGTATGCGTTGAGACACGCAATATCAAGAAACCGGTCAAGACGACCATTTCATGATACAGAACTGATGAGCTAGTCATCAGTACGCTCAGACTGGTCACTTGAGCGCAGCAACGATAATTGCCCTAATAGATGTACAGTATCGAGAAAAGTGGTCAAGATGACCTATTCTCGTCCATAGACTGATAAAAACAAAGTCAGAACGCTCAGATTAGTCAGTCAGATAGTGAATAGTGAATAGTGATTAGTGAATAGTGAGAAACGCAGTATTAGGTTAGTGGCCAAGACGGCCTTAATCTGGCATAAAAACTGACTTATTAATAGTCAGCAGGCTCAATCTGGTCAATTGAGCATAAAATATAGATTTTGTTTAAAAGATACGCAGTATCAGGATGAGGGTCAAGATGACCTTTTCTTGCCCCGAAACTAATATATTTAGACTCAGGACGCCCAAATTAGTCAATCGGACACCTGAAACGTTTTTCGAGACGGGGTCATACAGATCCCGAAAACTGGTCTAGAAGACCTCAGATGGACGTAAAACTGATAAGTTTGAAATCAGCACGTCCAAATTAGTCAAGGGAGGCTGCATTTGAAATTTTACACGAAAATGCCTTGTTATACGTGTGCAGTGTCAACACAGTGTAGGCCTAACCACAATATCAAGAAATTAGTCAAGATGATCTTTTCTTGATATAAAACTGATATATTTGGAATCAGAATGCTTAAATTAGTCATTTGAGCACAAAAAGTAATTTTTGACTAGGAGCCATGCAGTATCGGAAAACTGGTCGAGACGACCTCGGATGAAGATAAAACTGATATATTTGGGTTCAGCACGCCCAAATTAGTCAGTATAGCCTATCTTAAAATTTTTCAAAAAATTAGTATAAAGGACGAAATTTTGGGGATTCTTGAAAAATAGCCCCCATATTTTTCCAAATCTCATTTTCTCCCTCCCCACACCACACGAAGATGAACAGTGACCGACCATCGAATCCGGCCTCTGTTTTTGACAACGCCGGCACCATGGGAAAGCTCTCGACGAGCTGAGTCCAACGGTGTGCCGAGTCGACGGAACCGACGCCGGAGAACGCCGCCTAAAGCCGCTAGTGGTCGAACTTTTCAAATCGTGATTTCTCCTCCGTCCGACGTCCAAATGCCACGATTTTGGTCCCAATGGATTCGTGGTGAAGAGTAGAACAAAACCCAGGATTCATTTCATGTCAACAACCACTGGATCGCGCCGCCCAAGGTTCGTCGTCACTGTCGCCGTCGCCGCCGTCGAATCTCGCTATTCCGACGGAGTTCAGTTGCAAGTCGGTATCAAAATGCTCATAACAACACGTAGATCAAAAGCCCCAAATCAATTTTGGACAACGCCGCCGGAAAATGAAGATCCAACACCACCGCCGTCGCCGACTTTTCGAGGGTCGATTTCCGGTGATAGGAGCCTCGATTGGTGAAATTGACACCACCAATGGGTTCCTCTCGTCGAGCTCTTCAAGATGGTGGTCACCACTCCCATCACCGCAGTGGTCAACGCCGGTCAACGGTCGGTCAACGCTGGTCAACGGCGACCCCGAGATCGAAAATTGAAGAATGGCCCGTTGGCCTATTTTCGACGTTCCGGACACATCTGCGGCATCGGATTTGCAAACCGGAGTTTCAAAAGTGAAGAACGATGATTCAAAGATTGTGCGATCGAGATCGAACGGTTCACCCGACCGCCAACGGGAACGATTTTGGTAGTGATTTTGATCTCTTGATTCCTCAATTTATTATTAGAAATAATTATGTATTAATTATGGTTTACTGACTTGAGGAATTGTAAGAAAAATGGATGAAATGTCGAAAAAGTGAAATGTGAATATTTTTACGTAAAAAGCTGAGCTTTTACGTAAAAATTAGGCCTCTGGTTTAATACGTGGCAGGTTAGAATAAGTTAGATGGTTTTGAGGCGTTTCCTAAACGTCGGAAACCCAAAAATTAAGCTGAAATGCTGCCGAAATTTCTAAAACGGCACAAAGGGGTATTTTAGGAAACGAGGGGTGAAAATGTGATCGGGATGGAAACCTGAGCCCCCCTCGATGACCTAGGTCCGGGAAAGAAGGATGGACGTTTACAGGATTAGTGAACCGACCAATTAGAAATCTCGAAATGTAAGAAAACGACCCCTAGATCGGAATAGTGCCACCCGAGGGACGGGTGTGATCTAAGTATAAAATTTGGGGCGATTACATCGGTAATGGTAACCCGACAGGCTAAATGGTCATACGGGAGGTATTCAATCAGTTGATTAGTCGGTTAGCCAGTCAAGGACCAAGTCTGAATGGGATAGTGAGAGACAGTGATTAATTTGTCAAGTAGAAAAATTAATCAAGCACGATTAAAAATTAGATATCAAATTTCCCAAAGTAGAGCAATTAGGTACCAATAGGCATCGGTGTCACACAATGATAGTTTTATTAATTCCTATCGATAGAGTGACTTAAGAGCGACGTTAATTAATTTATTGAGCAAATAAATTAATTAACCATGATTAGAAATTAGAAATTAGAAAATTAAATTCTTAAGAGAAGGGCAATTAGTACCAATAAGGATTGGTACCACATAACAAAAATTTTTATTAGTCACTAATGACCACGGTGACCTAAGAGTGAATGTTAATGAAATGCATTATGATTACAGGGAGGTACCTATATTATGACGAAGGTGAGAGTATAAACTGTCCGATGACAGGTAAGTACAACTCCGCCTACAGCATGGATAAAATGAATTTAAAATGATGCTTTTCTAGTATTTTTAAGTATGTATCTTGCACACGATGCTGCACAGCATACATAAGAGCATATAATTTCACAATCGAGTAGATTGATGAAAGAACAAGATAGAAGCCATAGATCCCTGTCGCGTAGGATTGGGGACAGCTTAGAGAAGCGTATGGCTAGAACAGTTAAACAAGAAGGAAATAAGTAGGTGTGTCGTACTGGCTCCTTCAGTCGAAGGTATTTCCAGTTAAAGAAAGTTAAGGCCAAAAGTTGAGCATCAGTTGATGGCTCTTCGGCATTAGTTGACCTCGGGCGTTACCGTTGGTCTGCACGCACACGGTACTGACACATGGGCCCTAAATAGACAAGAAAAGAAAAGAGAAGTTTGAAGCATAAATGAACATAACCGGACCATGCATTAGTTATAGTTCGCTATGCTTTCTTTTTCAGTAGAGTGCATACAGTACACGATACTTCTGTCATGCATAATGTATGTGAAGTTTTATATTCAGTGTTATGACATGTTATGTGATGACATGATATGTGAGCTGATATGTGATATGCTTATATGGTATGTGATTTATTAAGTGATATATGTCATGCTTAGGATTTTAAGTATGTGCTATGTTTTAAACATGTTTTGCGATTAACATGTTGTACTTACTGGGCGTAAAGCTCACGGAGTGTGTTCATGCTGTAGGTAAGCTTCCTATAGCGCAAACACCAAGGGGCGATGATGGCGGCGGAGGTGGATGTGAAGATGAGGTTATGGATACACCGCGAGTATTCTTCCACACAGTATGAGTAAATAGTATTTTGAACTGTGACAGTTAAATAGTATTTTGAATAGTAAAGATTAATTGGTATTTTGGAACAGTAAACAGTATATGTATGAATAATATATTTAAATAGTGTCTGGTGAATATTAATCAGATAAACAAGTATATAAGTGTGTATGTATAATTGAAATCCTTATGTTATTTAAATTCCGCATTTTAATAGTATACGTAAGTGAATAGTAAATACGTACGCGTATATTTAAAAAAAATCCCTCTAAATTTATGCTATTAAATTCAGCAAGTTTAAGTATCGGTTTTAAAGAGGAAGTATAAGTAAAAGCTAAAGAAGTAAGTAATAGTTTTCAGTGACGGTCCGGGCCGCAGAGGGCACGGGGTGCTACAGTTGGTATCAGAGCGGTTTCCTGCCATCCTACCTCACATCGCCGCATGCTTGCCTCATCTGTCCAAGTAAGTTAGTTTTGTTTTTATTCGGTAAATGTTTATCTATTGAAGATAACATTTTATAGTAATGAAATGACGAAATCTATGATGGCGAGGACAAGATGGAAAGATGCTGAGATCATTATACGAAAAATCATGACTGTGCAGTGCTAGAGAACTGCTCAGAGAAAGAACATGGATTGCTGCCCGAGTTGTACTGATCTTCAGGGCTAGTTGTCCACTAAGTTTCGAGTGGCAAACAGTACTCCTGCACTCCATGAGAATGTCAGGACTGGTTTCACGTTATCAAAGTGATTCCCTGATTGTACGCTATTGATCAGGATAACTGAGTCCTGTTGGCTGTTGATATCTCTCAAGAAGATACTCTCGTGTGTATCGGGATCTTTATGACCAGGATGAGCTCTTAACTGTGTCGAGTTTCGCCATACCGCGATCGAGCCAATATCTGAGAGCAGTCCAGCATCAGCCCCAGTTTTCTCTATGGGCAAGCGGGGAGTGAAACTGCTTAAGTTCTCTAGAGTTATGGATATACGAGAATTTGTTCATCGGACTAAAAGACTGCAGCTGATGTCTGGCGATACAGTTCTAACGTATGCTGTTCGCTACAAGGAACTGAAATAGACTTCTACAATACATGCCGAGACAAAAGTGGATCAAGACAGGAGAAGACCTAAAGAGAGAAAGAGACCTTGCCAAACAGAATTAGAAGAGCAATCAAGCAGGACTAGCAAGCCTTATCAAGGAGATAGTGAACGCTGAGAGAAAAGTGCTCAACCCCGGGAACCCTGCACAAGCCCAAGGCATTATAGCAGCCGCCATTATGGAGGGTGACCCGGTAGAACCAGCACCCCAACTGGCCGATGAAGAGTTCATGACCGAGCACCAGCCAGAAGTACACGAGGGCAGTAGGGAGCCAATGGAGAACCCCGAACCAGCCCGTATGTCTCCCGAACACCCCATGAAAGAGGAAGATAACGAGACTCTTTCCGACGCCCATCCTGACGATGAGGGAGAGGAGATCCCCAATCGCTTTAGTAATGACGAGTAGATGGGGATGTAGAACCCCCAAGTCATCATAGCCAGCGATGACGAGGTTAGTTTCAGCTGAGAAGAAGAGGAGAACCCAGAGGAGTACTCACTCAGCGATAGTGACGATGAGGAGATGCCTGATACTGAATCAGGATTGTCCTTCCAATAGTAGTAACCCTTCTGTGGAAATGTTAGATATGAAAATATATAGAGGGAAGCAGTAACTCTCCCCCGTCAGTTGTAGCATAATGTACTTGTTGGGATCGTATAGAGGAAGTGTGTGTCATTCCCGCTAAACTAGAATCTTGAATATATGTATATATATTATGTGAAATATATTATGAGATAAGCAGTAAAGCTTTGCCCTAAGGGCCAGATATAATTTTTTTCCACAGTGTGAGTATGATATGACAGGAAATGTAGGATGAATCCTAGCACTCAGACGATGTCCCAATACAATGCGGCAGTTGTATTGAACATCACAGTATGAGAGAAAGAAAGATGAATATAGTGTGTATATTTATATTCATAATGTTTAAGTAAGATTGTTAAGTAAGAAAGAAAATGATATGTGATACGAGTCCCAAGTACAGAATTTAAGAGACTTATATTTTCCTTTCCCGCTGTACGATAGGGTTACATAGGAAAGCATGACAAGAATGAGAGCTTAGTTAAATCCAGCATCCCGAGAGGATGAGTTGATAGCACAGATCGCAACCATGCGAGAGATGATGGAGAACCAATAACCGGAGCTAAACCAGCTTAGGGAACAGCTGGGCCAGCAACCCCAGGCACCACAGTCAGTATAGATGCCAACACAGGAGGCTCCAGCAGCCCTAGAGACTCTGAGGGAGCAAGCAGCTCCTCCAGCCTAGGAGGCACTAGCACCTATAGTAATGGCTACTCTCATAGCAGCAATTGTTTTTTTTGCCAATCCCTAGGGAAGGCGACTTGTATGAGAGATTCTGACGCATGAAAGCGTTAGAATTATTAGGAATCACCAACCCTATAGAGGCCGATGATTGGCTAACGGATATCCAAGTAATCCTGGATTTTATAGGGTTAACAGATAGAGAGAGAAAGTGATGTACGCATCCTTCACCCTGCGCAATGAGGCACGTTAGTGGTGGAAGATGGTAACCATTAGGAGGAACATTAGAGAGATTAGCTGGAGCAATTTCATTGAGGAATTCAAGGAGATGTACTTCAACAAGGAAGCACTAGCAGCGCAGTAAGACGAGTTCAACAACCAACGCCAAGGTAGTATGACTATTATGGAGGCAGTCAAGAAGTTTGACCAGTTGACTCAACTTTTTCCAGATTTAGTACCGACTAAAAGGAGAGAGCCAGACGAACACTGAAGATGTTCAAAACGGAAATCGCAGTTTAGGTCTGTAGCGGAAGCCACAGACCAGCGACACTAGCAGAATGTGTCAGCAAGGCTATCTGAGCTGAGTACTAGTCGGCTCGGGATAAGAAACGAAAGGTGCAGAATTTTAAGACACGAAAGGAGGAGAAAACGCAAGCCGAGCAGGCTCAGGAGAAGCAGAACCCCGAGTCACAATACAGAAGGCAGAATGTGGGAACCGGCTAGAATAGTAGGCATTCCCATAACAACAACAAGAGAAAAGGGGAATTAGGGCAATCAAGATTTACAAAAGAATTTCCCCAGAAGAGAGATGACCAGGAAGGAATGATAGCCAATACCCAACGTGCACGAGATGCGGAAAGAGGCACCCAGGAGAATGCAAGCAGAGAGCAAGTGGTTGTTTCATCTGTGGTAAGGAAGGCCACTATGCCAAAAAAAAATTACCACTCCAACCTGCAGAATCGACAGAATCAACCCCGCACTGGGAATAATCAACTTCATACCAACCAGACCAGGATCGAAGACCCTTCAATCACACAAGGTATACTGAAAGCTTCAGACAGCTAAGGGAGAATCTATGCTTACACGGGGAGTGACGTTGAAGCTGTAACTTCTACAATGGTGACAGGCCAGCTTTTTATCACCAACTTTGATGCGTCAGTTCTACTTGATTATGGAGCCACCCATTCGTTGCATCATCAGATTCTGCCAAAAAAAAAAAAAAAGCTTAGGACACAACGTTGTCATAAACTGTTGAAGGCGGAAAATCGTTTTCGAACCAATTGGATGTGAAAAGTTCATCTACAAGGGTTTATCGCCAGAGCAACCAAAGACGATGATGTCAGTAGTGAAGGCTCGCGAGATGCTATCCAGTGGATGCACGGACTTCCTAGTATACGTAGCAGATAAGACTCAAGAAATAGAGATAGGACCCGAGAACGTGCCGATAGTCAGGGAATTCGTGGAGATATTTCCAGAAGGTCTTCTAGAACTCTCGTCAGAGCGCGAGATCTCGTTCGAGACTGAACGTTTACCAGAATCAGCCCCCATCTCCAAGCCCAGTTGAAGGACTAAATAGGTAAGGGATTAACTCGATAAAACTGTTCACCCTGGGGAGCACCCGTACCATTCGTGAAGAAGAAAGATGGACCACTGAGAACGTGCATTGACTACAGAGAGTTTAATAGGATTATGATTAAGAACAAGCATCCATTACCACAGGTTGACGATCTATTTGATCAGCTCCGAGATGCTGTAGTGTCCTCGAAGATCGATCTATGTTCAGAGTACCATCAACTACGAATCAGGAATGAAGATGTACCCAAAGCAGCCTTTCAAACGCAGTACGGACATTATGAGTTTCTGTTCGTGTCGCTCAGATTGACGAACGCACCAGCAGCTTTCATGAACCGGATTAACCGCATGTTCAAGGATTATTTGGATAAGTTTGTCATTGTGTTCATCGATGACATACTTATACACTCTAAGACGAAAGAAGATCACTTAAGGGAAAGAGGTCTATTAGCTACAGGACCATTAGCTATATGTCAAGTTCTCCAAGTATGAGTTTTGACTGGAGAAGGTCCATTTCCTAGGTCACGTAGACCCTAAGGAAGGAGTATCTGTGGACCCCACTAAAATTGATGCAGTTAGCACGTGGCTAGCTTCGAGAAACGTGACGAAGATCCACAGCTTCCTAGGCTTAGTGGGATACCAACGACGTTTTGTCAAAGGTTTTGCAAAGCTAGCCGTGCCGCTCACAACGCTCACCAAGAAGGGAAAGAGGTGTGAGTGGACCGACAAGTGTGAGAAAATGTTTCAAGAGCGGAAAAGAAGGCTCATAAGCTCTCCAATACTGACCATTCCAAATGCTGGTCAGGGAAGCTTTGTGATTTAAAGTGACGCATCTAAAACCGAGTGGAAATTGTGTTGATGCAGAGTGGTAGAGTAGTCACGTATGCTTCACGACAACTCAAAAACCCTGAGAAGAGCTACTCAACGTGTGATCTGGAGCTAGTAGTGGTAGTTTTTGCGTTAAGAGCATAGAGGCACTACCTGTACGGAATCAAGTGTGAGATCTTACACCGATCACCAGAGCTTCAAGTATATCTTCACGCAGAAAGAGCTCAACATGAGGCAGTATAAATGACTAGAGTTGGTAAGGATTACGACTGTGAGATCTTATGCCATCCAGGGAAAGCCAATAAGGTGGCCGATGCGCAGAGTCAGAAGTATTTTACTACGCTTATGGCTATTAGTGCCTTGTCAGGAGCACTACAAGGGAGCTATGCAGCAGCGAGATCAAGATTTTGACAGGGAGATTGTCTGACATGACCTTCCAATCGACGCTCAAAGAAGAGATCAAGATCGATCAAGGTTTCGAATTGTCCCTAAACAAGCTCAAAAAGGAGGCTACAGAGGACTAAAGTTCAGAGTTTAAGATCCCTAAGGACGACATACTCTACTACAGAGATAAAGTGTGTGTTATGAAAGATGAAGAACTCACAAAGCGAACCCTTTTGGAACCTTACGAGACATCATATTCCGTACATCCGGTGGTGAATAAGATGTACAAGTACCTGAAGGAAAGCTTTTGGTGGCTTGGAATCAAGAATGACATTGTCGAGTTCGTCGCCAGATACCTTACGTGCCAGAAGGTTAAGGCAGAACACCAGCGCCCAGCAGGATAATCGTAGAAAATTAAGCTACCCGAGTAGAAATAGGACCAGATTATGATGAATTTCATAGTCGGATTGTCGAAGACGTCAAACGATAATGACACAATCTGGGTGATTGTAGACAGACTGACGAAATCAGCTAGATTTTTAGCAATGAAAGTCAGCTACTCGGTGGAACGACTAGTAGAAATCTATGCGGCATAGTTCGTGAAACAGCACAGAGTACCAGAGTCGATCGTCTCATATCGTAGTGGACGCTTTACCACCAGATTTTGGTGAAGTGTTCAGGCTGTATTACTGTCCAAGTGAGAGTTCAGCACATCATTTCATCCTCAGACCGACAGTTAGTCTGAGAGGACCATACAGATGTTAGAGGACACGTTGAGACCTGCATCCTAGACTTCAAAGGAAATTGGGATCAGAAGCTACCATTGAGCGAGTTCTCGTACAACAGCAACTACCATTCCTAGATAGGAATGGCACCGTACGAGACACTTTGTAGAAGGAAATGCAGATCTCTTGCTCATTAGTACGAGTCTGGAGAGAAACGACTAATTAGCTCGGACATCATCAAGAATATCATGGCAGACGTGAAGCTGATACGAGAAACGTTAGATACAGTGCGCAGTCGACAGAAGAATTTTGACGATAAGTGCTATAGACCCCTCGAGTTTCAAGTAGGAGACTCGGTCTTTTTCAAGGCGGCACCCATGAAAGGGATGATGCACTTTGAAAAGAAAGGAAAGCTCCGTCCTAGGTACATAGGACCCTCGAGATAATAGAGAAAGTCGGGAAGGTGGCTTATAGACTAACGCTTCCTCCCGAGTTAGCTACAGTGCACAACATCTTTCACGTCTTGATGCTGAAGAAGTACGTGCCAGACAGCTCCCATGTTCTTAGCCAAGAATCCGTTGTAGTATATGCTGATCTGACGTACGAGGAGAGACCCGTGCGGATCCTAGTCAGAGAGGAGAAGGTACTTAGGAATGAAGTATACCACTAGTAAAAGTGTTGTGGTGGAATCATCGTGTTGAGGAAGCCACATGAGAATGGGAAGAAGACATGAGAAGAGACGTCCCGGAATTATTCTAATTTTCGAGGACGAAAATTTTGTAAGGGGGGTAGGTTGTAATGACCGCCATTTTCATGGCACCTACTTACCATGTAATAAGTCACTAAGGAATAAAATGGACATAATTTAATGTCTTTTAGTGCAAATTTAAGAAACACGGTCAAGTACACGGCCGTGTAAGAGGCTGTATACCGCTCAGATAGATGAATGTATTTCAAAGTCATGGCCGTGTTGAGTAGTCTCAACTAGTACACGCCCATATCTGAAATGTACACGCCCGTGTTGCGTTGCACATGCACGCGTAAGAGTTCGTGTAGAACGCTGTGTAATGAGCTGAGAGCCACTGTAATGACTCTTATGAATTATGAAAATTAATTACTATGTAATAATGTAATTAAGTTAATAAACACAGTGTGCTTTTCAGTTGAATGAATTAAATGGGAATAGTAACATTTAATTAGTATTCATGCAGTGAAAGGGGCAACCGACAGTGAAATCGGTCCACCCTATTATGTGAGTATGAGTTGAGACACGCAATATCAAAAAACCGGTCAAGACGACCATTTCATGATACAGAACTGATGAGCTAGTCATCAGTACGCTCAAACTGGTCACCTGAGCGCAGCAGCGATAATTGCCCTAATAGATGTACAGTATCGAGAAAAGTGGTCTAGATGACCTATTCTCGCCCATAGACTGACAAAATCAAAGTCAGAACGCTCAGATTAGTCAGTCAGATAGTGAATAGTGAATAGTGAATAGTTAGAAACGCAGTGTTAGGTTAGTGGTCAAGACGGCCTTAATCTGGTATAAAACTAACATATTAATAGTCAGTAGGCTCAATCTGGTCAATTGAGCATAAAATGTAGATTTTGTTTAAAAGATACGCAGTATCGGGATGAGGGTCAAGACGACATTTTCTTGCCCCGAAACTGATATATTTAGACTCAGGACACCCAAATTAGTCAATCGGACACCTGACACGTTTTTCGAGACGGGATCATACAGATCCTGAAAACTGGTCCAGAAGACCTCAGATGGACGTAAAACTAATAAATTTGAAATCAGCACGTCCAAATTAGTCAAGGGAGGCTGCGTTTGAAATTTTACACGAAAATGCCCCGTTATACATGTGCAGTGTCAACACAGTGTAGGCCTAACCACAGTATCAAGAAATTAGTCAATATGACCTTTTCTTGATATAAAACAGATATATTTGGAATCAGAATGCTTAAATTAGTCATTTGAGCAAAAAAAGTAATTTTTGACTAGGAGCCATGCAGTATCGGAAAACTGGCCGAGACGACCTCGGATGAAGATAAAATTGATATATTTGGGTTCAGCACGCCCAAATTAGTCAGTATAGCCTATCTTAAAATTTTTCAAAAAATTAGTATAAAGGACGAAATTCTGGGGATTCTTGAAAAATAGACCAAATATTTTTCCAAATCTCATTTTCTCCCTCCCCACACCACACGAAGATGAACAGTGACCGACCATCGAATCCGGCCTCTGTTTTCGACACCGCCGGCACCATTGGAAAGCTCTCGACGAGCTGTGTCCAACGGTGTGCCGAGTCGACGGAACCGACGCCGGAGAACGCCGCACGCGCCGCCTAAAGCCGCCGGTGGCCGAACTTTTCAAACCACGATTTCTCTGTAGGAAAATAAACCGGTAAAACGTATCAGAGTGGCGCAGCGGAACAATAAAAAATTTTTAGATCGTTAAATATCTCATGATGCCATATACAATAAATCAACAACAATTAAAACTCATACCTCAAGGACGCCAATGAACAGGAGGAGAGTGACTGGAGGCTTCAACCAACTAGCCTTCTCTACTATTCTCCAATTCCCGAATGGCTGAGTGTGTGGGCACTCTGAACCTCGATCGGTATGCTAGCACTGCTAGTCTTCTTCCGACCACCCAGATCTCTAAAGAACTTTATTGTCACGATGAGCTGTGCAACAATAAGCCTGCTCACCTGAGAGTCTGTGGTCTGAGAGAACTGGAGTGGCAGGACCTCTATTTATAGACCTGCATGAGGTGAATCTCTGAATTTGAATTGGATTAGGAAAAGATATTTTCCCTTATCCAAACCCATAAAATCCGAATTTTTCCAAGGGAGAATCTCCACTAAAAATTCGGTTTTCTTAGGATAGATCCAATCCAAATCTCAACAAGATTTTAACTAGAATTTTATCTCCCTTTTTCAACCAAAAAATCCGAAAATTTCAAGGTGTAACTTCCCTAAAGATTTCGGCCACTTTTAGGATAAGGAAGAATCAAAATTCCACTAGGATTTTTCAAGCTAAATCTCATCTCAACCTTATCCAAAAATAACCGAATTTCCTAGGATTAAGGCTCCAAAATTTCGGCCACTTTTAGGGAGTAGAGAGAATCCAAATTCAACTAGGATTGAAGCTTGAATTTACCCTTGAATCTCATCCACTAAAACCGAATTTTCCATTGAGGATTATCCTCAAAAAATTCGCCCACTTTTGTTGGGATTTTGATTCAAAATTCAAGTAGGATTCTAACAAGATTATCCTCTCCAAATCCAACTCAAATTTGAATTTCAAACCTTGTGGATTTTCCACAACAAATTCGAATCCTACTTGGACTGTGATTCAAAATTTGAATTTCAAATTTCAAATTCAAATTTCAAATTTCAAATTTAAATTTCAAATTTCAAATTTCAAAATTCAAATTTCAAATTTCAAAATTCAAATTTCAAATTCCACAAAACGGTTGTGTTTCATATTCTTGTTCTCATGGATAATTTTCTACAACTCCAATCCAATCTCAAATAAAATCATGGCAACTTTATTTGGAGTTCGAATAATTGTGTACTCTATTATCCAAAACAAAATCTGAATCCAACCGGAGAGAATCTTGTCTACCATCCTAATCCTGTGTCATCACCATCCATGCATAATAAACTAGCCTATAGCATACACAAATCAATTTGCCAAACGTTAAGGAATTATGTGGAGCTAGTAGAGGGACTGATTGGACATATATAATCGGGCTCCCGTGATTCCATATGATCATCATTCTGTACCGAACAACTCAATCATATGATCACTAATTTCAAAGTCACACCACTATAAACCTGAAACTGAACTCCCAATTATATACCGTATTACGTAAGCCTGTGACGAGCTACCATCCAATGACCTTGTCATATATGCAAAACCCTCATATGATATCCATGATCAGCCTTAGGTCAAAGTCCGTTTAATCCTACTGATCAGGCTATCTTAAAGTTCCATTATACTACCGAATCAAGAAAATGATTATTCACCATATGTGAATAAGAAGTCATCCGCCCAGCAGACGACCCAAGGCCTTGTCCATTTTCACATTCAGTATAATGCCTTTAAGAGGATACCTTTAACTCCTCAGAGCTATGATTCCGATATCTGCAAACAAACCCTTCATCGTATACAAGTCATGCACCCAACGAACCGGTCTATAAGCTTACTACCTCTGAGACGCTTTAGCCATTGGAACATCAAAGTACACAAGTCATATACATGAAGTAGTTCATTTACTCAGGATTAAGGTTATTGCACAATGAACGTCAAAAACAGATTGATCCACTCATAGCGGACTACGTAGATCAATCACGCTTTAGTCCCGGTCTAATATGTCACCACCGAGCAACATATCCATGTCTCTACTTGGGAGTCCAGCTCCAGACAGTCAAGACAAACCGTCCCCTCTAAGGCTTTAGACAACATAATAGTCTTAACATGAGTTAGATGCTCGGTCTAACCCCATAGACTACAGACCATAGTTTAGACTGCTAACTTTAGAACATTGTCTTCTCGCATACAAAAGTCCATTGCATGCAATGTTCCAACAGTTTTAACACAAGCAGTCAATGAGCCATATTTGCTTACATTTACTTTAACATGTAAATAAGACGAGGACAAATAGCAATGTAATGAATAACCTCTATGTATAATTTTATTATCCAGTTCAAAATGAATACATCAAAATGTCTCTAATACTTAGGGCATTTCCTAACAATCTCCCACTTGCCCTAAGCCAGCAGATGTGCCATGTTACGCATCCCCATCGCCTCTACATGCCTCTCAAAGCTTCTAGCTACCAAAGTCTTAGTAAAGGGATCAGCGATGTTGTCCTCGGACGCGATCTTACATACATCCACTTGTCCTGTCTCCACATGCCCTCTAATAATGTGATACCTCCGATCTATGTGCTTGGTCCTTTTGTGGTGCCGAGATTCCCTTGTGTTGGCAATAGCCCCTGTATTATCACAGTAAAGTGTGATAGGCTTGTCAACACCCGGAATGACCTCAAGGTCTCTAAAGAACTTACGGAGCCAAACCGCTTCTTTAGATGCCTCAGCCGCAGCCACATACTCAGCCTCCATAGTAGAGTCAGCTGTGCAGCCCTGCTTCACGCTCCTCCACACAATGGCGCCTCCTCCGAGCAAAAACACTGATCCAGATGTCGATTTCCTCGAATCCTTACAAGTCTGGAAGTCTGAGTCCGTGTATCCTACGGGAGTTAGGTCCCCTCCAAAATACACTAGCATATAATCCCTCGTTCTCTTAAGATACTTGAGTATATGCTTTACTGCTTGCCAGTGCTTGGTTCCAGGATTCGCTTGATATCGACTCACCATACCTACTGCAAAACATATGTCCGGGCGAGTGCAAAGCATAGCGTACATAAGGCTACCCACAGCGGATGCATAAGGGACCTTACTCATACGCTCTCTTTCTTCCGATGTCTTGGGACAGTCATCCAATGAAAGAGTTAAACCGGCAATAGAAGGTTGTGAGCCTTTCTTTGCCTCTAGCATTGCATATTTGTCAATTATTTTATCTATGTATGAAGCTTGGGATAACGCTATCATTTTGTTCTTTCGATCTCTGAAGAGACGAATGCCTAGAACATAATTAGCTTCTTCCAAGTCCTTCATGTCAAACTGTTGGTGTAACCAAAGCTTGACCGATGATAAGTTCCCTACATCATTCCCAATGAGTAGTATATCATCGACATAGAGTATCAGAAAGACCACTTTTCCATCCTTAATACGTTTATAAACACAAGGTTCATCAACGTTCTGCTCAAAACCAAATGTCTTAATCGCTTGATCAAACCTCTGGTTCCATGAGCGGGATGCCTGCTTTAATCCATAAATGGATCTAAGCAACTTGCAGACTTTCTTATCTTGGCCTTTTGCTACGAACCCTTCGGGCTGTATCATATAGATACACTCTTCAAGATGGCCATTCAAGAATGCCGTCTTGACATCCATTTGCCAGATCTCGTAATCGAGAGCCGCAGCAATGGACAGAAGAATACGGATAGACTTCAGCATAGCAACAGGCGAAAAGGTTTCCTCGTAATCGATTCCAGCCTTTTGCGTGTATCCCTTTGCAACCAGTCTAGCTTTGAAAGTTTCCACTCTCCCTTCCGCATCCTTCTTTCTTTTGTAGACCCATTTGCATCCAATGGGTTTTATCCCATCCGGCAAATCTACAAGTTCCCAAACAGAGTTGGATTTCATAGAATCCATCTCATTGTTCATAGCCTGTTTCCAAGATCTAGAATCAACATCCTTTATAGCTTCATCATATGTGACCGGATCTTCCTCATGCTCATGAGCCTCGGGCTGGTATACCTCAGCATCATACATAAAGAAATTAGGTTTCTTAGAAACCCTCCCACTACGACGAGGCACCCTAAATTGTTGATCGTCTGCAGGTCTTTCACTGGAACTCGGACTTGCGTCCAAGACCGAAATCTGTGGAGCAGTTCTTTCACCCGATAACTCCTCTAGCACCACTTTGCTTCGAGGCTTAAAGTCATTCATGTGACTTTCCTCCAAGAATGTCGCATGGGTTGAGACAATGACCTTTTGTTCCTTCGGGTTATAGAATAGACCTCCTTTAGTTCCCTTTGGATACCCTACAAACATGCACAATTCTGATCTTGGTTCCAACTTCTTCGCATCCCCATCCAGTACATGTGCCGGGCAGCCCCATATTCTCATATGTCCAAGGGAGGGCTTCCTGCCACGCCACAATTCATACGGAGTTCTAGGAATTGATTTGCTCAGAACCTGGTTCAGAATATAGCACGCCGTTTGTAAAGCATGTCCCCAAAATGATAATGGCAGCGTTGAGTAACTCATCATGGACCGTACCATATCCAATAAGGTCCTGTTTCTCCTTTCGGCTACACCATTCTGTTGTGGAGTACCAGGTGCAGTCAATTGGGATAATATCCCATTCTCTACAAGATGTCCTAGAAATTCATCGGAGAGGTATTCGCCACCTCGATCAGATCGAAGTGTCTTTATGGATTTATCCAATTGCTTTTCCACTTCCGCACGATACTCTTTGAACTTGTCAAAGGTTTCGCTCTTGCGGTGCATTAGATACACATATCCATACCTCGAGTAATCATCTATGAAAGAGACATAGTACTCGAACCCTCCTCATGCTGTGATGTTCATGGGGCCACATACGTCAGTGTGCACAATTTCTAAGAGCTCCTGTGCCCTTGTACCCTTAGCTCCAAAAGACCTCTTAGTCATCTTACCCTCTAGACAAGACTCACATTGGGGAAGTCGTACCTCCTCCAGAGATTCCAGAGGACCGTCTTTCACCAATCTTTGAATCCTATCCTGATTAATATGACCAAGTCTTAAATGCCAAAGATACGCCTTGTTAGAGTGAGAAACTTTCAACCTTTTAGAGTTATCAATTAATTCAGTGTCAAGCAGTGAGTACATCTTTGGTCTGATCAAATATAGGTTTCCATCCATCCATCCAGAACAGATAAAAGACTTATTTCTACGAATATCAACTCTTTTACTAAAAGAAACTGAATAAGAATCCTTTATTAAACAAGCTACCGATATAAGGTTCCTCCTAAAATTAGGAACATAAAAACAGTCTTTCAATAAAATAAACCTAAATTGATCAAAATAAAGATGAACGTCTCCCACTGCCTCAGCTACCACAAAGCTACCATCTCCAGTCCGCAATGAGAGGCTCCTAGCATGTAGACTTCTCGTTTCCACGAACCCCTGCATAGAAACACAAACATGATTAGTGGTGCCCGAATCAATGACCCATGTGTCTTTCGATTCTTCCACCAAACACGCTTCTAAGTAATGAAGTTCCTTACCTTCCTTGCCCTTGGAGGCTAGGAATTCCCGGCAAGCCTTCTTGAAGTGACCTACCTTCCCACAGTGGAAGCATTTGGACTTTTTAGGGTCCTTTGGCTTCTTGTTCTTCTTCTTCTTCTTCCCGTCCGAGACAGGAGGATTAGAAGAACTGGAAGCCACTTGCTTCTTATTTGGCCTCTTCCTCTTCCGTGAGGGATTGGAAGATTCCGCCAAATTGGCCTCTCCTTTAGGTCGGACCGTATCCTCATCCCTGATCATCCGCTCATAAGCCTGTAGTTGCTTCATGAGCTCGGTAAGTCCTAACTCCTTTGTCGCCAGATTGTATGCGGCCTTAAACCCCACAAAATCTTTAGACAGAGTCTTGAACACCATCTCGATCTGGGTGTTATAGTCCAACTCAGCACCATTCTCGGCAGCCTCAGCGAAGAATCCCATTAGAGTGATCATATGGTCCTTCACCGGAGCACCCGCCTTTTGCTTAGAGTTCATAATGCTGGTGATAGCGGACTGTCGAGCCAATTTTTCTTGGCCTCCGAACATGTCCTCCAGATTTTCCATGATCTCCCCAGCAACTTGATAAGTCTCATGCTGCTTTTGTAAAGCACTCGTCATGCTAGCAAGGATGTAGCATCGAGCTATCTCGGATGTAGCATCGAGCTATCTCATTGGATTCTCTCCAACGATTATAGGCAACCGGGATCTCCTCAAGTGGTGTGTCAGGTTTGGGCCCAGGTGGGCATGGTTCGTCCAGTACGAACTTGTGTCTCTCGCAGCTGAGAACTATTAATAGATTTCTTTTCCAATCTTTATAATTGTCGCCATTCAACTTATTTTCAGTAAGTATCGAAATGAGGGGTGTCGGTGACATTTTGAACTGAAATAAAATTATACTAGACATCATTACAAAGCCCAAGCAAATATGCAGATAATTTAGCAAATAAAAACATACAAGTATGTTCCTACATGAAACTTGAAAAAACATGTAGCATTGCAACGGTAATTCTCAGCACCTATTGCCCCAAGCCACCGAGGGGTGGTCATGAGAACAAATAGCCGGAACATGGACCCCGTCCAATTAATATATGTTACCTTAAATCCTCCAAGGTTAAGACATATATTAATAACCGCTTATTTGGCCACCAGTTTAGTTAACAGAGCTTCTAGGGAAGGTTAATAACTAAACGAGTCTTGAGTGTATAACCATTGTTTACGTAGCCCGATCCACGTCCTACCAAGCCACCGAGGGGTGGTCATGAATAGGATCGCACCCGAACACGTTTTCCACATAGGAGATCCAATCTAGTATACCGGCGGCGGTAAACACCTACCGAGGGGTGTGGTCAGGTCAGAACTGACGCGAGGCGTTACCATGCTTTCACATATGGATTAACAATGGAGGCCGTGGGTTTTGTTTGAAACCCTCTCCCACTCAATATTTTGAAAAACATGCAAGTTTTGACAAATTATGTATGATCAATATAGTATGAGCGGCACTCACCTATCCTATATGACATGTTATCAAATATGCATACAAAACATCCATCAATACATATTTATACATCCATGACATATCACAGAAAAAGTAATTGACAGACTAACCAAGCTATGGTTCCATCCTAGAACAAAGAAAATAAAGATTACAAAATTCCATCCAAAGCATTCTTTGGGTCTTGAATTTTGTTCCGTCTTCTTGTATCCATCTTTATGTAGCCTCTCCATTTATTTCTCATCCCAAGAATTATTTAAGATTTAAATTTCCAAAAATTTAAATTTCAAATTCAAACTCCAAATTCGAATTTCAAATTTAAATTTCTAATTCAAATTTTAAACAATTTTAATCATCATGTGTAATAATATGTAATTTCAAAAATTTCAAAATTTTTTAATTACATATTTTTAAACATGATTTAAAATTAAATCTCAAATTTAAAATCAAAAATTTCAAATTTTGGACCGCCGTACCGCCGCCCGTGAAGGCGGCAGCCGCCGTGGGCAGCCACCAACCCCGGAGGGGCTGGCAGCCCACGGCTGCCCCTTGTGCAGCCCTGCCGGGCTGCAGGCCAAGCTTACAGCGCCAGGCTGCACGCCCAGGCTGGGCGCAGCAGCCGGCAGGCTGCAAAGCAGCGCCTGCAGCCAGTGGTTGCACGCCCAGGCTACGGCCAGCCTTGGGCAGGCTGCGCCACCCTCGGCTGCAGGCCAAGCCTGCGGCCGTGGGTGATGCTTGCCTGCATAGGGGCTGCCGCAGCCCCATCCTGCCCGAGGGCAGGGGCTGCAGCCCCACCCAGGCCCGTCGGCCTATTCCGAGGGGTCGTGTCTCGATTTTCGTGCCATATTCCAATTTACCTATTAGGATCTCCAAAAATTAATTTGAATCCCAATTAAATTGAAATTTTCCACACAATCAAAATTTCAACCTTTAAATCAAATTTAACTTTTGGAAAAAATAAATTACGGTCTTCAATCTTCAATCTCCTCCAAGAATAATTACATAAAAAATTCTAAACCGTTTTCGGTGTACAAAAATTCTAACCATAAATATTCTAAGAGACAAAAATTAAAATCCATGGGAAAAACACAGTGTTAATAAACTGCTCCCATGGTTACATAAAAAATTCCTAGATACAATTTTTCTAAATTCTAAGGAACCATAACCGGTATAAACAAGCATGCTTATAATAATTCAAAAAATTAAAATAACCACATACTTTATACATAATACATGATAACAACATAAAGGAACCCTAGAATGCCACTCTCTAAATATCAAATCCATACATAAATAAAAAGACTAAGTAATTGTCTAATTTATGTGCATGGCATAGTCATGAGATGGCTCTGATACCAATTGTAGGAAAATAAACCGGTAAAACGTATCAGAGTGGTGCAGCGGAACAATAAAAAATTTTTAGATCGTTAAATATCTCATGATGCCATATACAATAAATCAACAACAATTAAAACTCATACCTCAAGGACGCCAATGAACAGGAGGAGAGTGACTGGAGGCTTCAACCAACTAGCCTTCTCTACTATTCTCCAATTCCCGAATGGCTGAGTGTGTGGGCACTCTGAACCTCGATCGGTATGCTAGCACTGCTAGTCTTCTTCCGACCACCCAGATCTCTAAAGAACTTTATTGTCACGATGAGCTGTGCAACAATAAGCCTGCTCACCTGAGAGTCTGTGGTCTGAGAGAACTGGAGTGGCAGGACCTCTATTTATAGACCTGCATGAGGTGAATCTCTGAATTTGAATTGGATTAGGAAAAGATATTTTCCCTTATCCAAACCCATAAAATCCGAATTTTTCCAAGGGAGAATCTCCACTAAAAATTCGGTTTTCTTAGGATAGATCCAATCCAAATCTCAACAAGATTTTAACTAGAATTTTATCTCCCTTTTTCAACCAAAAAATCTGAAAATTTCAAGGTGTAACTTCCCTAAAGATTTCGGCCACTTTTTGGATAAGGAAGAATCAAAATTCCACTAGGATTTTTCAAGCTAAATCTCATCTCAACCTTATCCAAAAATAACCGAATTTCCTAGGATTAAGGCTCCAAAATTTCGGCCACTTTTAGGGAGTAGAGAGAATCCAAATTCAACTAGGATTGAAGCTTGAATTTACCCTTGATTCTCATCCACTAAAACCGAATTTTCCATTGAGGATTATCCTCAAAAAATTCGCCCACTTTTGTTGGGATTTTGATTCAAAATTCAAGTAGGATTCTAACAAGATTATCCTCTCCAAATCCAACTCAAATTCGAATTTCAAACCTTGTGGATTTTCCACAACAAATTCGAATCCTACTTGGACTGTGATTCAAAATTTGAATTTCAAATTTCAAATTCAAATTTCAAATTCAAATTTCAAATTTCAAATTTAAATTTCAAATTCAAATTTCAAATTCAAATTTCAAATTCAAAATTCAAAATTCAAATTTCAAAATTCAAATTTCAAATTTCAAAATTTAAATTTCAAATTCCACAAAACGGTTGTGTTTCATATTCTTGTTCTCATGGATAATTTTCTACAACTCCAATCCAATCTCAAATAAAATCATGGCAACTTTATTTGGAGTTCGAATAATTGTGTACTCTATTATCCAAAACAAAATCTGAATCCAACCGGAGAGAATCTTGTCTACCATCCTAATCCTGTGTCATCACCATCCATGCATAATAAACTAGCCTATAGCATACACAAATCAATTTGCCAAACGTTAAGGAATTATGTGGAGCTAGTAGAGGGACTGATTGGATATATATAATCGGGCTCCCGTGATTCCATATGATCATCATTCTGTACCGAACAACTCAATCATATGATCACTAATTTCAGAGTCACACCACTATAAACCTGAAACTGAACTCCCAATTATATACCGTATTACGTAAGCCTGTGACGAGCTACCATCCAATGACCTTGTCATATATGCAAAACCCTCATATGATATCCATGATCAGCCTTAGGTCAAAGTCCGTTTAATCCTACTGATCAGGCTATCTTAAAGTTCCATTATACTACCGAATCAAGAAAATGATTATTCACCATATGTGAATAAGAAGTCATCCGCCCAGCAGACGACCCAAGGCCTTGTCCATTTTCACATTCAGTATAATGCCTTTAAGAGGATACCTTTAACTCCTCAGAGCTATGATTCCGATATCTGCAAACAAACCCTTCATCGTATACAAGTCATGCACCCAACGAACCGGTCTATAAGCTTACTACCTCTGAGACGCTTTAGCCATTGGAACATCAAAGTACACAAGTCATATACATGAAGTAGTTCATTTACTCAGGATTAAGGTTATTGCACAATGAACGTCAAAAACAGATTGATCCACTCATAGCGGACTACGTAGATCAATCACGCTTTAGTCCCGGTCTAATATGTCACCACCGAGCAACATATCCATGTCTCTACTTGGGAGTCCAGCTCCAGACAGTCAAGACAAACCGTCCCCTCTAAGGCTTTAGACAACATAATAGTCTTAACATGAGTTAGATGCTCGGTCTAACCCCATAGACTACAGACCATAGTTTAGACTGCTAACTTTAGAACATTGTCTTCTCGCATACAAAAGTCCATTGCATGCAATGTTCCAACAGTTTTAACACAAGCAGTCAATGAGCCATATTTGCTTACATTTACTTTAACATGTAAATAAGACGAGGACAAATAGCAATGTAATGAATAACCTCTATGTATAATTTTATTATCCAGTTCAAAATGAATACATCAAAATGTCTCTAATACTTAGGGCATTTCCTAACATTCTCTGCTGTCCGACGTCCAAATGCCATGATTCTGGTCCCAATGGATTCGTGGTGAAGAGTAGAACAAAACCGAGGCTTCATTTCACGTCAACAGCCGCCGGATCTCGCCGCCCAAGGTTCGTCGTCGCCGTCGCCATCGCCGCCGTCGAATCTCGCTATTCCGGTGGAGTTCAGTTACAAGTCGGTATCAAAATGCTCATAACAACACGTAGATCAAAAGCCCCAAATCAATTTTGGGCAACGCCGCCGGAAAATGAAGATCCAACATTGTCACCGTCACCGACTTTTCGAGGGTCGATTTCCGGTGATGGGAGCCTCAATTGGTGAAATTGACACCACCAATGGGTTCCTCTCGTCGAGCTCTTCAAGATGGTGGTCAGCACTCCCATCGCCGTCGTGGTCAACGCCGGTCAACGCCGACCCCGAGACCGAAAATTGAAGAATGGCCCGTTGGCCTATTTTTGATGTTCCAGACACATCCGCGGCATCAGATTTGCAAACCAGAGTTTCAAAAGTGAAGAATAATGATTCAAAGATTGTGCGATCGAAATCGAACGGTTCACCCGACCGCCAACGGGAATGATTTTGATAGTGGTTTTGATCCCTTGATTCCTCAATTTATTATTAGAAATAATTATATATTAATTATGGTTTACTGACTTGAGGAATTGTAAGAAAAAGGGATGAAATGTCAAAAAAGTGAAATGTGAATATTTTTACATAAAAAGCTGAGCTTTTACGTAAAAATTAGGCCTCTGGTTTAGTACGTGGCAGGTTAGAATAAGTTAGATGGTTTTGAGGCGTTTCCTAAATGCCGAAAACCCAACAATTAAGCGGAAATGCTGTCAAAATTTCTAAAACAGCACAAAGGGGTATTTTAGGAAACGAGGGGTGAAAATGTGATTGGGATGGAAACCTAAGCCCCCCTCGATGACCTAGGTCAGGGAAAAAAGGACGGACGTTTACAGGATTAGTGAACTGCCCAATTAGAAATCTCGAATGTAAGAAAACGACCCTTAGATCGGAATAGTGCCACCCGAGGGACGGGTGTGATCTAAGCATAAAATTTGGGGCGATTACATCGGTAACTGTAACCCGACAGGCTAAATGGTCATACGGGAGGTATTCAATCAGTTGACTAGTCGGTTAGCCAGTCAAGGACCAAGTCTGAATGGGATAGTGAGAGACAGTGATTAATTTGTCAAGTAGATAAATTAATCAAGCACGATTAAAAATTAGATATCAAATTTCCCAAAGTAGAGCAGTTAGGTACCAATAGGCATCGGTGTCACACAATGATAGTTTTATTAATTCCTATCGATAGAGTGACCTAAGAGTGACGTTAATTAATTTATTGAGCAAATAAATTAATTAACCATGATTAGAAATTAGAAATTAGAAAATTAAATTCTTAAGAGAAGGGCAATTAGTACCGATAAGGATTGGTACCACATAACAAGAATTTTTATTAGTCACTAATGACCACAGTGACCTAAGAGTGAATGTTAATGAAATGCATTATGATTACAGGGAGGTACCTGTATTGTGACGAAGGCGAGAGTATAAACTGTCTGATGACAGGTAAGTACAACTCCACCTACCGCATGGATAAAATGAATTTAAAATGATGCTTTTCCAGTATTTTTAAACATGTATCTTGCACACGATGCTGCACAGCATACATAAGAGCATATAATTTCACAATCGAGTAGATTGATGAAAGAACAAGATAAAAGCCATAGATCCCCACCGCGTAGGATTGGGGACAGCTTAGAGAAGCGTATGGCTAGAACAGTTAAACAAGATGGAAATAAGTAGGTGTGTTGTACCGGCTCCTTCAGTCGAAGGGGTTTCCAGTTAAAGAAAGTTAAGGCCAAAAGTTGAGCATCAGTTGATGGCTCTTCAGCATTAGTTGACCTCGGGCATTACCGTTGGTCTGCGCGCACACAGTACTGACACATGGGCCCTAAATAGACAAGAAAAGAAAAGAGAAGTTTGAAGCATAAATGAACATAACCGGACCATGCATTAGTTATAGTTCGCTATGCTTTCTTTTTCAGTAGAGTGCATACAGTTTATGATACTTCTGTCATGCATAAAGTATGTGAAGTTTTATATTCAGTGTTATGACATGTTATGTGATGACATGATATGTAAGCTGATATGTGATATGCTTATACGGTATGTGATTTATTAAGTGATATATGTCAAGCTTAGGATTTTAAGTATGTGCTATGTTTTAAACATGTTTTGCGGTTAACATATTGTACTTACTGGGCGTAAAGCTCACAGAGTGTGTTCATGCTGTAGTAAGCTTCCTATAGCGCAAACACCAAGGGGCGATGATGGCGGCGGAGGTGGATGTGAGGATGAGGTTATGGATACACCGCGAGTATTCTTCCGCACAGTATGAGTAAATAGTATTTTGAACTGTGATAGTTAAATAGTATTTTGAATAGTAAAGATTAATTGGTATTTTGGAACAGTAAACAGTATATGTATGAATAGTATATTTAAATAGTGTCTGGTGAATATTAATCAGATAAACAAGTATATAAGTGTGTATGTATAATTGAAATCCTTATGTTATTCAAATTCCGCATTTTAATAGTATACGTACGTGAATAGTAAATACACACGCGTATATTTAAAAAAAATCCCTCTAAATTTATGCTATTAAATTCAGCAAGTTTAAGTATCGGTTTTAAAGAGGAAGTATAAGTAAAAGCTAAAGAAGTAAGTAATAGTTTTCAGTGACGGTCCGGGCCGCTGAGGGCATGGGGCGTCATACTATGAATCAAGGATGCAAACATACCCAAGATAGCTTTCCGAATATGAAACGGGCATTACGAGTTCCTCGTTATGTCGTTTGGGTTGACGAACACCCCTGTAGCCTTCATGGCCATAATAAACTGCATGTTCAAGGATTTTCTAGACAAGTTTGTCATCATGTTCATCGATGACATACTTGTATACTCAAAGAAGAAGGAGGAGCACGAGAAGCATTTGAGGGCTGTTTTGTGCAAACTACGAGATCATCAGCTACATGCCAAATTCTCCAAGTGTGAGTTTTGGCTAGAGAAAGTCCACTTCCTTGGCCACATAGTCTCTAAGGAAGGAGTATCAGTAGACCTGGCAAAGGTTGAAGCAGTCAGGGAATGGCCAACCTTGAAGAATGTGATGGAAATCTGTAGCTTCAAAGTTAGCTATAACATTCACATCGCTTACCAAGAAAGAGAAGAAGTATGAGTGGATTGACAAGTGCGAAAGGAGCTTCCAGAAGCTAAAACGGAAACTCATGAGCACCCCAATATTAACTATTCCCTAAGCTAGTCAAGGAAACTTTGTGATCTACAGTGACGCCTCCAAGACTAGACTAGGAGCTGTACTGATGCAAAATGGTAGAGTGGTCACATACGCTTCACAACAACTCAAGAACCATGAAAGAAACTATTCGACGTGCAACCTAGAGCTAGCAGTGGTCGTTTTTGCACTCAAGATATGGAGGCACTACTTATATGGCGTTAAGTGCGAGATTTACATGGACCACCAAATTCTCAAGTACATCTTCATGTAGAAAGAACTTAACATGAGGCAAAAAAGATGGTTAGAACTGGCGAAAGACTATGCCTGCAAAATCCTATATCATCTAGAAAAAGCCAATAAGGTGGCCGATGTGCTGAGTAGGAAGCACTCTTTATCGCTTATGGCTGTCCATATCTTGCCAGAAGCACTGCAAAATGAGCTACACAATAGCGAGATAGAGATTTTAGCAGAGAGATTGTCTGAAATGACCCTCCAATCAACGCTCTTAGAAGATATGAAGGACGGCCAGAACCTTCATTTGTCCCTGAACAAGCTCAAAAAGGAGACAACAGAGGACCAGAGTTCAAAATTTCGAGTCTCTGAGGATGGCATACTCTATTTCAAAGATAGAGTGTGATAGAGTGTGTGTTCCAAAGGATGAAAAACTTATGAAAAAGATCCTTTCGGAAGCCCATGACACGCCATACTCGGTACATCCAGAGGCAAGTAAAATGTACAAAGACCTGAAAGAGGGTTTTTAGTGGCCTAAGATGAAGAACAACGTCATCGAGTTTATAGTAAGGTGTCTCACATGCCAGAGAATTAAAGTAGAACACCAATAACTGGCAGGAAAACTGCAGAAAATTGAGCTATCTAAGTGGAAATAGGAGCAGATTATGATGGATTTTATGGTCGAATTGCCCAGAACGTCAAGCGGTAATGATGCGATTTGGGTAATTATGCACCGATTGACGAAATCAACTCAATTTCTAGCGATAAAACTGAGCTACTCGGTAGAGAGACTGGCAGAAATATATGTAGCTCAGATAGTGAGACTACACGGTGTACCAAAATCGATCATTTCAGATCACGACGGACGCTTCACTTCCAGGTTTTGACAGAGCATTCAAGCCTCATTGGGGACCAAGTTGAAGTTCAGCACAGCTTTTCATCCTCAGACCGACGGTCAGTTCGAGAGAACCATTCAAACATTAGAGGATATGCTGAGAGCTTGTGTCCTAGACTTCAAGGGAAAATGGGACCAGAAGCTACCATTAATTGAGTTCTCATACTACAACAGTTACCATTCCTCAATCGGGATGGCACTGTATAAGGCGCTCTACGAAAGAAAATGCAGATCTCTGGTTTACTGGCATGAAACTGGAGAGAAAAAGCTCACCAGCACAAACTTTGTCAAGAATACAACAGCAGATGTGAAGTTAATTCTAGAAAGATTAGACACGGTGCATAGTCACCAAAAAAGCCATGCAGACAAACACCGTAGACCCCTCAAGTTTCAAGAAAGAGACTCTGTCTTTTTCAAAGTGGCACCCATGAAAAGGGTGATGCGCTTTGAAAAGAAAGAGAAGCTAAGTCCTAGGTACATAGGATACTTTGAGATCATCGAGAGAGTTGGGAAGGTAGCCTACAGATTAGCACTCCCTCCTAAATTGGCTTCAATGCATAACGTTTTCCATGTCTCAATGTTGAAGAAGTACGTGCCATACAGCTCCCACATTCTAAGCCAAGAACCAGTAAAAGTCCACATTGATTTGACATATGAAGAGAAACCCGTGCAAATTTTAGCTAGGGAAAATAAAGTCCATAGGGATAAAGTCATTCCCTTTGTAAAAGTGTTGTGGCAAAACCATAATATAGAAGAAGCCACATGGGAACGGGAAGAGGATATGAAAACAGACTTCCTAGATCTGACAACTGGGAAATTCTGACATTCTCGGAAGAAAATGTACAAATGTACATATATAACAATTTGTGCTATTTAAAGAGTGAAACAAACGCATTTATATTGTTTAAAATGTATTAAAATGTTCTAACAATACTAACAAGTAAGAATTCAATGTTGATAAAATTCACTGAATTGAAACGGGTGGAACGGTGCCAAAAACGGCATTGAAAACCCTAACCGGTGCATTATGGTACACTAAAAGATGAAAAACTTTTGGGATTGATTTTGATCAAACGGAAGCAGTATAAATTGATCCGACTGCACAGGAGACCTCAGGAACCCGCCGAGACGATTTCAAGAAAATTTCGACTCGAACCGACACCGGTCAAAAAGTAGTCGAATTAATATGAATAGTAAAGTCAGAGTCAAAGTTTTACTTTGCATTTATGACATCATAAAGCCAATTTATTAAATGTATTAAAAATGGTGGTTGGTGGCATTAATGGCCAAGATTGATTTACTTTTTGATCTAAAGGCTTAGATTTGGCCAAAATTAGCCAAATTTATTTTTTGAAAAAAAATGGAAAGTAATGGCATGAAAGGTGTTGAATTTTCATTGGTTGGAAGCTAAGTTAATTAGCTTCTTTGTCACTTAAGTCGGCAAAATGAAATAAAAGGCACCCGTAGCCTTTTCAAAGCCAAAACAAGAAGAAATTTTTTTTTTCTAAGTGTCCTATAGAGAGAAAACGTGAGCCATCTTGGAGAACCAAAGGATTTCTTCAAAATTTTGAAGCAAGGACTCAAGTTTGGCAAGCTAGCATCTAACTAATCAACGTGAGCTTCAAAACTTGTAAAATTTCCCAATTTTTGGCCATGAAATCCGTGGGAGTAATGGGAAGAAAAAGATGAAATTTTGTTGTGGAATTGATGAAATTATGTGTTGGTTTTGTGATATGTTGAATTAGGTTATTCATGGATTGGTTTTGCATGAAAAAAAATGTGATTTTTGGCTTGTTTTCTCCATAAAATCCGTGGGTTGAATAGTGTGAAAGATGAGAAAATTTGTGATTTATTTGGTTGATTTGGTGCTTGGGTTTTGTTAATGGTTTGATTAGAAGAAAAACCATGCATTTTGTTTAAAGAAAAACAAAGTTTTGGTTGGTTTTTCAATGGTAAAACCGTGGGTTACCTATATATTTGATAATGGATTCATTGTTGTTTAAGTGTTGTAATGCTTTAAATCATGTTTTGGATTAAAGGAAAGCATGGTTTGCATGGTTAGAAAGCTTGGAAAAATTTGGTATCAAATTTCCCTAATATGGCCGTGGGGTGTAATTAGGGTTTGGTGAACATTTTTGCATGATTAACATAAGGATTGGATAGTTAAAATCATGCATTTGATTATGAAAATGATAGTTATGTGGTTGAGAGCATGAAACAAAAATTTGGTGTATGTTTTACCTAAAATGGCCGTGGGGTATGAATGTTGAAAACCCTAAGAATTGTGTTGTAAAATGCATGGAAATTGGCTTGAAAATGTGCTAGGTAATGACATTTGAATAGCCTAAAATTTGGTTGAAAGATAGAAAATTTTTGGCTAGGTTTTGGATAGGAAAACCGTGGCTAAAACAAATTGAAAGAATTTGTTGAATGTGGTTCAAAATGTGAATTGGAAATTTTGTGAGCTTTTATGTAAAAGTTTGGGAAACTTTTACATAAAATGGGACTTTGGTATAGTACGTGGCAGGTACATATGGGTCAAGGCGTTCCTAACGCCGGTAGTCTTAAATTTACGCAGAAATGCTGCCGAAATTTCGAAAACGGCATTTGGGGTAAAAAGGGAATTGAGAGTAAAAGTTTAGGGTCGGGTCAGAAACCTGAGTCCCTAAAGGAAAATTGAATAAGGGAAACCTAAGGGGTGGTTTGTGAATAGTAACCCGTCCCCTTAAAAATGTAAGACGCTAATGAAAGTGAAAAACCAACCCCGAGGGGGCCGGCGTTTTTGGGAAACGAAGTAAAGGTCCGAGTCGGGTATGGAAAGTCCGAGCCTCGGACATCTAGATCGGGAAAGTCTAGATGAATGTTTTAAATACTAGTAAAACGTCTATTTGAGACTCCGAAATGATCGAAAATCACTAAATCGACGAAAGGGTCGGAATAGTGCTTCCCAAGGGTCGGGAAAGTGAAAAATGGAAATAAAATAGAAACAAACCCGGTAATGAATAGAAAAGAGTCAGAAAAGTTCCTGAGAGCCAAAAGTGCGGTCTGGATCGAGAAAATTCCGTCAGGGGCATAATTGTAATTTTACCAAAATATAGGGGCAAAATCTTAATTTTGTAAAAGTTGAGAAAAATGGGGAAAATGATAAATAAAGCCTAAAAAGTTATAAATAGGTTTTATTTAAGCTTTTAATAAAAAAAATAAAAGCTATAAATGGAAATGAAATTAACAGACAAGTTTTTGTCTGTAGGATCCCAAAATCGACTCGCAAGGAGAGCGATTAAAGATCCAAGAAGGAAAAGGGGAAGAAACAGATAAGGTAAGTTCAGACATTTACCTATCTGCATCATATAGCATTATTATTGCTAACTTTGATGTACTAACTATAAGTTACGTACATATGTGCTACGGGCACTATTATAGAATAGAGAGAGAGACGAAAAGTGCTACGGGTACTATTGAGAATGGGACACATAATAAATTGTGCTTCGGGCACTAGAGCGAGGTTAATGAAACTCACTCACATAAAATTAAAATGTGAACCATTCCTAACCACGGGGCAATATGAAGTCACCGGGTTAGAATTTTAAAAAGTCGGTAATGAAACCACTTTTGGCGTACCAGCCTTTCGTACAGGGAGGTAAACTTTGCCTTCGGGGCTATGATGATGAGATAAAGGTTATGGAGGTCAGCACTGATGTACCACTCCCAGTCATGTACAATTTTACCTTCGGGGCTATGATGATGAGATTAAGGCTGTGGAGGTCAGCACTAATGTACCGCTCCCAATCATACGCACTAAAATAGTACTGCCAACCTGAGCTCAAAACCAGAACATAATTAAAGATAATTACTTAAAACTGAAACTATGCCATAATTAAGCATAAGACAGTTTCATGAGGGTACTAACATCGTGGTTGATGTACTGTTGATATACTGTGTGGTAGTCAAAGTTACTATTCATGGTGAATAATAGTCAATGTTACTATTTATGATGAATAGTACTATTCATCGAAATTCTATTTCTTGCATGTTTGAACTTACTGAGCCTGTAGCTCACCATTTTTGCTTATGTTGTAGGTAAGCGACCAGCTCAGTAGCTTTGTACGGCTGGATGGCGGACGAGATAGCGAGTGTCAAATGGGATAGGAGGCATGGGATATGGTCCTGCCAGAGTCTTTCCGCTAAGCGATAACAGAGAAAGGGAAAAAGAAAGAAACAGTTCTTTTGTAAATATATGTTACGAAAGTACTGTATTATATAAATTACTTTGTACTTGCAAACAAAGTAAATAGTGGATGATGTTTTACATGATGTTTTAAAAAAAAATCCCCCAAAAACGTCATGTTTTAAAGAGAGATAGATTAGCTGGCAACCTATGAGAGTACAATCTATTGCAGTTAGCTATGAAGCTTAACTGTAATAGTATTGTATGATCTCTATGAAGGGTGGGCCACCACACTAGACTTATTCTAATTTTTGAGGACGAAAATTTTGTAAGGGGTTTAGGTTGTAATGACCGCCATTTTTGTGGCACCTACTTACCATGGAATAAGACTTTGAGGAATAAAATTGGAATAATTTGATGTCTTTCAGTGCAAACTTGAATAACATGTTCAGGTACACAGTCATATAAATAGTCGGGTACCGTTCTGACTGTTGAAGTGTAATAGGCCATGTGAGCAAACATGGTCATGTAGTGTAGCATGGTCAGGTACACGGCCGTGTGAGTGGCCGTGTACCGCTCGAGTTAATGAATATGTAAAAGGCCTTGTTTTAGAACAGGGCCATGTGGAGGAAATCCAACTAGTACACGCCCGTGTTGCCTTGTACACACTCGTGAAAGAACTTGTGTAGAAGGCCGTGTATGGAACTGAGAACCATTGTAAAGACTCTCGTAATGCGTGAAACCTAAATACTATGTGATAAGTAGTTAGGTTGATCAAATATAGTATATTTTCCAATTGAATAGGTTAAACAGGAATAGTACTGTTTAATTAGTATTCATGCAGTGAAAGGAGCGACCGACAGTGAATCAGTCCACCCTATTATGTGTATAAGTGTACAAGATGAGCAGTATCAGGAAACTGGTCCAAACAACCATTTCCAGACACAGAACTGGTGAACAGTTCATCAGAACGCTCGGACCGAACATCTGAGCACAATAGCGAGAAATACTCTAGCAGAGGGATAGTACCGAGAACAAAGGTCCAGATGACCTCTTCTCACCTAGAAACTGACAAAATCAGAGTCAAAACACTCAAACTAGTCAGTCAGATAGAAAACAGTGAATAGTGAATAGTGAAAAATGCAGTATCAGATTTATTGCCAAGACGGCCTTAATCTGACATAAAACTGATATATTAGTAGTCAATAGCCTCAATCTGGTCAATTGAGTATAAAATATAGAATTTTGTTTGAGAGATATGCAGTATCGGGAAGAGGGTCAAGACGACCTTTTCTCGCCCCGAAACTGATATATTTAGACTAAGAACGCCCAAATTAGTCAATCGGACCTGACATATTTTTCGAGACGGGGTCACACAGATCCCAAAAACTAGTCTAGATGACCTCAGATGGACGTAAAACTGATAAAATTGAAATCAGCATGTCCAAATTAGTTACGAGAGACTGTGTTGAAAATTTCACACCAGAACGCCTTATTTTGCGTGCGTAAGGACAACACAGTGTAGACACAACCACAGCATAGGAAAGAAATAGTAAACTAGTACAGAATGGGCTCCTAGACAGTATAAACTGACTAGGAATTGACAGTATAAAAATCTGATTCAAAAAATCTGATTTCCGGGTGAAAATTAGAACACTACCGAGAAAGGACTGAACACTGTTGTAGAAAACTGGACTGCAAAGAGAAGCAAATGTAGATGAATTTTGGCCTTAAAAATCATGTGCCCTTATTTTTGCAGTTTTTAGCTGCAAAAATAACCCCAAAAAGTAGCATTAAAATAAGGGACAAATTATGATACAATTCATTAAACAATATTACATTTTCCATCACATTCCATCAATAAATTTTTTTAATCCTCCCTCCTTCAATGCAGCAACTTCCTCGGTTTTTGAGGGATGAAAAGGCAGAAAATTTGTCCCCAAATTAGCATAAGATTGGCTTGATTAATTGAGCTTAATGTTGGTTAATTTCACTTAGGTTTGTTTATAAAAGGGTGAGCAAGGCTTAGGATTTTGTTCTTTCTTTTCACACCTCAAAAACAGAACTCTCTTCTCTCCTTTTTTTCTTGCTGCAGTGGACTGCCCCAAGCCCCTAATACCACCATTTTTCAAGCCTAAAACCTAACCAAAAAAACTTACCAAAATCCAACCCCCTCAAGCTTGTGTTAGGAGAATTCATTTCCAAGACATTCCAAGTGTCCCTAAGGGTAAGGTTCTAGACCAATCACTTGTGGTTTTTAGTTATTGTTTTGAGTTGATATTAAGAGAAAAATTTTTGGTGTTCTACTAGCATAAAACTGACCCCAATCTTCTTAGTTCATGCGGCCATTTGGTCACCAAAGCCTTGATTCAGATTTGTGCTTGGTTCATAGCACAAGAGGTAAAATCGAAACCCTTTTTGGAAGTTTAGTTACTTTAAGTGTTTGTTCAAGAGATTTATGTATATTTGTTTATGCAAATGGTTGTAATAAGTTTATTTTGAGCTCTTAGCTTTTCATTTTTAAGTTATATGGTTGTGTGATTATGGTTTACATTTTTACAAATGGATATGCGTATGTGTGAGCATGGACGTTTTTTCTAGGTGGCTGAACACAATTTGTCCCCAGAAAAAGGCCACGGGTTTTGGCCATTTTGACCCCCTTAGGGTCTGAATTTGGGATTTGGTAAAATAAGAATTTTTAAGGAAATTTCGTTATGGTCGTTCTTGCATCAAATAGGTTTTGGCCAAAAACGACACTACGATAGGTTTTTCGAATGGTTTTCATTTGGTGTCCAAAACTAGGACCAAGAATCCAAGCACTAGAAACAGTCTCGGGTTTTGTTAAAAACAAACCACTTAGAATCCGAATCGGATCTCGGGCTCAGCATAAAAGTTGTAGATCTGGTTGAATCCTTTAAGATAACCTATGCATGTTTTAAAAATTTGGTCGGTTTGGACCTCAAACAAAGCCGCTTTTAAAATAGCGTAAAACTGGGATTTTTGCAAAAACTGGGCACAAGTAGCCACGGGTTTAGTAAGATTAGGACCCGTTTGAGTTAGATTTGAGCTTCGAAGTAAACCTAAGAATTGTTCATCTCATCGAGGATGAAAAGTTTTATGTTTGCCATATTTTATGAACTAAGTCGTTTCAAACACATTTTTAAAACGGTTTCGGTAAATAGTTCAAAAACCACCTTTAAAATTGTTCATCTTGTCCAGGATGAACCCAAGAATTGTTCATCTCATCGAGGATGAAAAGTTTTATGTTTGCCATATTTAAGAACTAAGTTGTTTCAAATACATTTTTAAAACGGTTTCGATAAATAGTTCAAAAACCACCTTTAAAATGCAACCCCAAAATGTATTTTACATTGTTTAAAATAAAAAAATTATTTTAATAAAATGCCCCACCTTCCAATGGGGTGATAAGGGGATGGTTTCAAAGCACATAATCTTCCCAAGAATTTTATAAGTCAACCAAAATGATTTTCAAAAATAACCAAGACAGTGTGGGTAGCCCGATAGGCTACCACAACAAACAAGCAATAGTAACCCGGTAGGCTACCTAGTTAACGACGCGTGAGGTAACCGGCCAGTTGACTGGGACTATGTTTCGAATGATAAATTGAGGAGCGATGATTATTCTATCAAAAAGACCATTAATCATATATGATAGAAGATATACACCATATTCCCAAAGTAGAGTGGTAAGATACCAATAGGCCTAAGTACCATATCACGATGCAAGTAATACTCACTCACAGAAAAACTGACCTAAGAACGTTGTAATTAATTTATGGGGTAATAAATTAATTAACCGCACCTAGTGAATCAAACTCTAAAAAGAGAGTGAGTTAGTACCGACTACAATCGATACTAAGCGATTTTATCTGCTTTTGTCACTAATAGTATTAGTGACTCATCAAAGGTGTTAACGGAGTATGTTACGCTGATAGGTGGTTTGTGATACGTGGTATATGTTGATACCTAACATGCTTATATGATTTTAAGTATGTACTATGTTTTAAACATGTTTTGCGGTTAACATGTTGTACTTACTGGGCATAAAGCTCACAGTGTACTTTCACGCTATAGGTAAGCGTCCTATGGCATAACCATCAATGGGCAATGATGGTGGCGGAGGCAGATGTGAGGGTGAGGTTATGGATACACCGCGAGTTTGTGACGACCCGTGCCCTCAGTGGCCTTGACCGTCAGTAAAACTCCTTCTTAACTCTCATGCTTTAAAACTAATGCTTAACTTACTTAACTTGGTACCATAATTTTAGAGAAATTTCTTTTTTTTTTTTTTTTGTGTGTACATATATCGTTTACTGTTCCAAATATCGTTTAACTCTTACTACTCAAAATACTATTTAATTGTCACCATTCGTAACACGGATTAACGATAACTGTTCCAAAATATACTCCTTAACATTACTGTTTACATAATACAGTTTACTCAAAATCACTATGCAGAAGAATACTCCTAGTGTCTCCATAACCTCAGCCTCACATTCACCTCCGCCACCGCCATCGCCCATAGATGGTCAAGCCATAGGACGCTTACCTACAGCATGAACACACTCCGTGAGCCTTACGCCCAGTAAGTACAACAAGTTTACCGCAAAACATGTTTAAATATAACACACACTTAAAATCATATGAGCACACTAGTTGACACAAATACCATATAACATATCATATATCATAGCATCACATATCACATCTTAGAATACATCATCACCTCATGCTGAATGCATAACATATCATATTATATATCACATCATAGAATACATCATCACGTATAGAATGCATCTTATGGAAACTAGAAGCATAAGGAACTAGTGCATACGGTGAACAATGCATGATCCAGTTATGTTCATTTATGATTCAACATCTTCTTTTTCTTTATCTTGCTGCTCAGGGCCCTGTGTTAGTACCGTATGCACATAGACCAATGGAACCCCCAAGGTCATTACCTAAGCAGGAGGACCATCAGCGGATGCTCGAATCTCTGCCTTTTCTTGCCTTCTCTTACTTTAACATTAAAACCTTTTCGATTGAAAGAGCCGGTACGACACTCGTATTCATTTCCATCTTGCTTATCTTTTCTAGCCATATGCTTCTCTAAGCTGTCCGTAATCCTACGCGGTAGGGATATATAGCCTCTAACTTGTTCTTTCATCAATCTACTCGATTGTGAAACTATATGCTCTTATGTATGCTATGCAACATCGTGTGTATGATACATACTTAAAAATATTGAAAACCATCTTTTTAAATTCATTTTATTCATGCTGTAGGCGGAGTTGTACTTACCTTATACAAGAGGTTATGTACTTGTACTCACACCTTCACCAACTCACAGGTTACCACCTATCATTAATGATGTGTCTCGTCAGCACTTTGATGGGTCACTAATACTATTAGTGGCTATTACTTGTGTTTCCTTATGGTACCGAGGCCCGTCGGTACCCCATTGGCCTACTTTGGGAATTTGGTGATCATCTCCTATCGTCGTCAAATTAATTGTCTTCTTGACAGATTAATCATCGTTCCTTACAATGTTATACAGAACATGATCCTCGACAGGTTGCCTACCAATCAAATGACCGATTATCTCACGTGTTGACGACTAGGTGGTCTATCGGGCTACTAGGCGTAACTTGGTGTAATAACCGGCCAGGTTACTTTGTCTGTTGGGTGTGGTAGCCTTTCTGGCTACTATCCATTATCATAGGGGCATCGGGCCACTATGGCTCGTTTAATGTAGTAGCCTTCATGGCTACTAGGACTCGTTTGGCATGGTAGCTTACCGAGCCAACCACACTATTTGGTTTGCTTGTGAAAACTCTTAGTAAAATTATGTGATTGGAATTTGTACCCTTATCACCCCGTTGAAAGGTGAGGGACATTTTCTCTTGAAAATTATCTCTATAATTTTAAAGTGTTGAAAATACATCTTACTTGAAATATGAAAACACATTTTCTAATGGTTTTTATTTGGAAGGTGGTTTTGAACCATTTTGAAAATTGGTTTTGGAACTAAGTTAAAACGACTTTGTTCGAGGTTTTTGTAAACATAAAAGTTTTCGTCCTCGATAAGATGAACAAATCTCATGTTCATCTCGAAGCTAATTCTAACTCTAACAGCTCCTAACTTTATTAAAACCATGGGCCTCGTGCCTAGTTTTTCTTCAAAAACTGCCAATTTTACATCCTGTTAAATCAGCTCCGGTTAAGGCCCGAAACGGCCAGATTTTTGAAACATACACAGGTCATTCTCAAGATCTCAACGAGATCTATAACTTTCATGTTGAGCCCGGAGTCCGGCTTGGATTCTAAGAGGTCCGTTTTTGACAAAACCGAAACTGTTTTCTGGGGTCGGGTCATGTTTCCAGTTTTGCTCCCAGTTTGGGCAACGAGTGAAAAACACTCGAAAAGCCTATCTTAGTGTCATTTTTGGTAGAGGGCTATTTAATCTAAAAATGACCGTAACGAAATTTCCTTAAAATATTGTGTTTTATCAAATCCCAAAATCAGATCCTTAGTGTTAGGAAATGCCCTAAGTATTAGAGACATTTTTGATGTATTCATTTTGAACTGGATAATAAAATTATATATAGAGGTTATTCATTACATTGCTATCTGTCCTCGTCTTATTTACATGTTAAAGTAAATGTAAGCAAATATGGCTCACTGACTGCTTGTGTTAAAACTGTTAGAACGTTGCATGCAATGGACTTTTGTATGCGAGAAGACAATATTCTAAAGTTAGCAGTCTAAACTATGGTCTGTAGTCTATGGGGTTAGACCGAGCATCTAACTCATGTTAAGACTATTATGTTGTCTAAAGCCTTGGAAGGGACGGTCTGTCTTGACTGTCTGGAGCTGGACTCCCAAGTAGAGACATGGATATGTTGCTCGGAGGTGACATATTAGACCGGGACTAAAGCGTGATTGATCTACGTAGTCCGCTATGAGTGGATCAATCTGCTTTTGACGTTCATTGTGCAATAACCTTAATCCTGAGTAAATGAACTACTTCATGTATATGACTTGTGTACTTTGATGTTCCAATGGCTAAAGCGTCTCAGAGGTAGTAAACTTATAGACCGGTTCGTTGGGTGCATGACTTGTATACGATGAAGGGTTTGTTTGCAGATATCGGAATCATAGCTCTGAGGAGTTAAAGGTATCCTCTTAAAGGCATTATACTGAATGTGAAAATGGACAAGGCCTTGGGTCGTCTGCTGGGCGGATGACTTCTTATTCACATATGGTGAATAATCATTTTCTTGATTCGGTAGTATAATGGAACTTTAAGATAGCCTGATCAGTAGGATTAAACGGACTTTGACCTAAGACTGATCATGGATATCATATGAGGGTTTTGCATATATGACAAGGTCATTGGATGGTAGCTCGTCACAGGCTTACGTAATACGGTATATAATTGGGAGTTCAGTTTCAGGTTTATAGTGGTGTGACTCTGAAATTAGTGATCATATGATTGAGTTGTTCGGTACAGAATGATGATCATATGGAATCACGGGAGCCCGATTATATATGTCCAATCAGTCCCTCTACTAGCTCCACATAATTCCTTAACGTTTGGCAAATTGATTTGTGTATGCTATTGGCTAGTTTATTATGCATGGATGGTGATGACACAGGATTAGGATGGTAGACAAGATTCTCTCCGGTTGGATTCAGATTTTGTTTTGGATAATAGAGTACACAATTATTCGAACTCCAAATAAAGTTGCCATGATTTTATTTGAGATTGGATTGGAGTTGTAGAAAATTATCCATGAGAACAAGAATATAAAACACAACCGTTTTGTGGAATTTGAAATTTGAATTTTGAAATTTGAAATTTGAAATTTGAAATTTGAAATTTGAATTTTGAATTTGAAATTTGAATTTGAAATTTGAATTTGAAATTCGAATTTGAAATTTGAATTTGAAATTCGAATTTGAAATTTGAATTTGAAATTTAAATTTGAAATTTGAAATTTGAATTTGAAATTTGAAATTCAAATTTTGAATCACAGTCCAAGTAGGATTCGAATTTGTTGTGGAAAATCCACAAGGTTTGAAATTCGAATTTGAGTTGGATTTGGAGAGGATAATCTTGTTAGAATCCTACTTGAATTTTGAATCCAAATCCCAACAAATAAGGGACGAATTTTTTGAGGATAATCCTCATGAAAAATTCAGATTTTGTGGATAAGATTCAAGGGAATATTCAAGCTTCAATCCTTGTTGAATTTGGATTCTCTCTCCTCCCTAAAAGTGGCCGAAATTTTGGAGCCTTAATCCTAGGAAATTCGGTTATTTTTGGATAAGGTTGAGATGAGATTTAGCTTGAAAAATCCTAGTGGAATTTTGATTCTTCCTTATCCTAAAAGTGGCCGAAAATTTGGAGAAGATTTTCTCCTAAAGATTTCGGATTTTTTGGTTGAAAAAGGGAGATAAAATTCTAGTTAAAATCTTGTTTAGATTTGGATTGGATTTATCCTAGGAAAATCGAATTTAATTGTGGAGATTCTCCCTTGGAAAATTCGGATTTTTTGGTTTGGATAAGGGAAAATATCTTTTCCTAATCCAATTCAAATTCAGAGATTCACCTCATGCAGGTCTATAAATAGAGGTCCTGCCACTCCAGTTCTCTTAGACCACAGACTCTCAGGTGAGCAGGCTTATTGTTGCACAGCTTATCGTGACAATAAAGTTCTTTAGAGATCTGGGTGGTCAGAAGAAGACTAGCAGTGCTAGCATACCGATCGAGGTTCAGAGTGCCCACACACTCAGCCATTCGCGAATTGGAGAATAGTAGAGAAGGCTAGTTGGTTGAAGCCTCCGGTCATTCTCCTCCTGCAAGATTGGCGTCCTTAAGGTATGAGTTTTAATTATTGTTGGTTTATTGTATATGGCATCATGAGATATTTAACGATCTAAAATTTTTATTGTTCCGCTGCACCACTCTGATACGTTTTTACCGGTTTATTTTCCTACAATTGGTATCAGAGCCATCTCATGACTATGCCATGTATATAAATTAGACAATTACTTAGTCTTTTTTATTTATGTATGGATTTGATATTTAGAGAGTGGCATTCTAGGGTTCCTTTATGTTGTTATCATGTATTATGTATAAAGTATGTGGTTATTTTAATTTTTTGAATTATTATAAGCATGCTTGTTTATGCCGGTTATGGTTCCTTAGGATTCAGAAAAATTGTATCTAGGAATTTTTATGTAACCATGGGAGCAGTTTATTAACACTGTAATTTTCCCATGGATTTTAATTCTTATCTCTTAGATTTTTATGGTTAGAATTTTTGTACACCGGAAACGGTTTAGGAATTTTTTATGTAATTATTCTTGGAGGAGATTGAAGATTGAAGACCGTAATTTATTTTTCCCAAAAGTTAAATTTAATTTAAAGATTGAAATTTTGATTGTGTGGAAAATTTCAATTTAATTGGGATTCAAATTAATTTTTTGGAGATCCTAATAGGTATATTGGAATATGACACGAAAATCGAGACATGACCCCTCGGAATAGGCCGACGGGCCTTGGTGGGGCTGCAGCCCCTGCCCTCGGGCAGGATGGGGCTGCGGCAGCCCCTATGCAGGCAAACATCACCCACGGCCGCAGGCTTGGCCTGCAGCCGAGGGTGGCGCAGCCTGCCCAAGGCCGGCCGCAGCCTGGGCATGCAGCCACTGGCTGCAGGCGCTGCCTGCAGCCTGCCGGCTGCTGCGCCCAGCCTGGGCGTGCAGCCTGGCGCTGCAGGCTTAGCCTGCAGCCCGGCAGGCTGCACAAGGGGCAACCGTGGGCTGCCAGCCCCTCCGGGGTTGGTGGCTGCCCACGGCGGCTGCCGCCTTCACGGGCGGCGGTGCGGCGGTCCAAAATTTGAAAATTTTGATTTTTAAATTTGAGATTTAATTTTAAATCATGTTTAAAAATATGTAATTGAAAATTTGAAATTTTTGAAATTACATATTATTACACATGATGATTAAAATTGTTTAAAATTTGAATTAGAAATTTAAATTTGAAATTCGAATTTGGAGTTTGAATTTGAAATTTAAATTTTTGGAAATTTAAATTTTAAATAATTCTTGGGATGAGAAATAAATGGAGAGGCTACATAAAGATGGATACAAGAAGACGGAACAAAATTCAAGACCCAAAGAATGCTTTGGATGGAATTTTGTAATCTTTATTTTCTTTGTTCTAGGATGGAACCATGGCTTGGTTATTCTGTCAATTATTTTTCTGTGATATGTCATGGATGTATAAATATGTATTGATGGATGTTATGTATGCATATTTGATAACATGTCATATAGGATAGGTGAGTGCCGCTCATACTATATTGATCATACATAATTTGTCAAAACTTGCATGTTTTTCAAAATATTGAGTGGGAGAGGGTTTCAAACAAAACCCACGGCCTCCATTGTTGATCCATATGTGAAAGCATGGTAACGCCTCGCGTCAGTTCTGACCTGACCACACCCCTCGGTAGGTGTTTACCGCCGCCGGTATACTAGATTGGATCTCCTATGTGGAAAACGTGTTCGAGTGCGATCCTATTCATGACCACCCCTCGGTGGCTTGGTAGGACGTGGATCGGACTACGTAAATAATGGTTATACACTCAAGACTCGTTTAGTTATTAACCTTCCCTAGAAGCTCTGTTAACTAAACTGGTGGCCAAATAAGCGGTTATTAATATATGTCTTAACCTTGGAGGATTTAAGGTAACATATATTAATTGGACGGGGTCCATGTTCCGGCTATTTGTTCTCATGACCACCCCTCGGTGGCTTGGGGCAATAGGTGCTGAGAATTACCGTTGCAATGCTACATGTTTTTTTCAAGTTTCATGTAGGAACATACTTGTATGTTTTTATTTGCTAAATTATCTGTATATTTGCTTGGGCTTTGTAATGATGTCTAGTATAATTTTATTTCAGTTCAAAATGTCACCGACACCCCTCATTTCAATACTTACTGAAAATAAGTTGAATGGCGACAATTATAAAGATTGGAAAAGAAATCTATTAATAGTTCTCAGCTGCGAGAGACACAAGTTTGTACTGGACGAACCATGCCCACCTGGGCCCAAACCTAACACACCACTTGAGGAGGTCCCGGTTGCCTATAATCGTTGGAGAGAATCCAATGAAATAGCTCGATGCTACATCCTTGCTAGCATGACGAGTGCTTTACAAAAGCAGCATGAGACTTATCAAGTTGCTGGGGAGATCATGGATAATCTGGAGGACATGTTCGGAGGCCAAGAAAAATTGGCTAGACAGTCCGCTATCACCAGCATTATGAACTCCAAGCAAAAGGTGGGTACTCCGGTGAAGGACCATATGATCACTCTAATGGGATTCTTCGCTGAGGCTACCGAGAATGGTGCTGAGTTGGACTATAACACCCAGATCGAGATGGTGTTCAAGACTCTGTCTAAAGATTTTGTGGGGTTTAAGGCCGCATACAATCTGGCGACAAAGGAGTTAGGACTTACCGAGCTCATGAAGCAACTACAGGCTTATGAGCGGATGATCAGGGATGAGGATACGGTCCGACCTAAAGGAGAGGCCAATTTGGCGGAATCTTCCAATCCCTCACGGAAGAGGAAGAGGCCAAATAAGAAGCAAGTGGCTTCTAGTTCTTCTAATCCTCCTGTCTCGGACGGGAAGAAGAAGAACAAGAACAAGAAGCCAAAGGACCCTAAAAAGTCCAAATGCTTCCACTGTGGGAAGGTAGGTCACTTCAAGAAGGCTTGCCGGGAATTCCTAGCCTCCAAGGGCAAGGAAGGTAAGGAACTTCATTACTTAGAAGCGTGTTTGGTGGAAGAATCGAAAGACACATGAGTCATTGATTCGGGCGCCACTAATCATGTTTGTGTTTCTATGCAGGGGTTCGTGGAAACGAGAAGTCTACATGCTAGGAGCCTCTCGTTGCGGACTGGAGATGGTAGCTTTGTGGTAGCTGAGGCAGTGGGAGACGTTCATCTTTATTTTGATCAATTTAGGTTTATTTTATTGAAAGACTGTTTTTATGTTCCTAATTTTAGGAGGAACCTTATATCGGTAGCTTGTTTAATAAAGGATTCTTATTCAGTTTCTTTTAGTAAAAGAGTTGATATTCGTAGAAATAAGTCTTTTATCTGTTCTGGATGGATGGATGGAAACCTATATTTGATCAGACCAAAGATGTACTCACTGCTTGACACTGAATTAATTGATAACTCTAAAAGGTTGAAAGTTTCTCACTCTAACAAGGCGTATCTTTGGCATTTAAGACTTGGTCATATTAATCAGGATAGGATTCAAAGATTGGTGAAAGACGGTCCTCTGGAATCTCTGGAGGAGGTACGACTTCCCCAATGTGAGTCTTGTCTAGAGGGTAAGATGACTAAGAGGTCTTTTGGAGCTAAGGGTATAAGGGCACAGGAGCTCTTAGAAATTGTGCACACTGACGTATGTGGCCCCATGAACGTCACAGCACGAGGAGGGTTCGAGTACTATGTCTCTTTCATAGATGATTACTCGAGGTATGGATATGTGTATCTGATGCACCGCAAGAGCGAAACCTTTGATAAATTCAAAGAGTATCGTGCGGAAGTGGAAAAGCAATTGGATAAATCCATAAAGACACTTCGATCTGATCGAGGTGGCGAATACCTCTCCGATGAATTTCTAGGACATCTTGTAGAGAATGGGATATTATCCCAATTGACTACACCTGGTACTCCACAACAGAATGGTGTAGCCAAAAGGAGAAACAGGACCTTATTGGATATGGTACGGTCCATGATGAGTTACTCAACGCTGCCATTATCATTTTGGGGACATGCTTTACAAACGGCATGCTATATTCTGAACCAGGTTCCGAGCAAATCAATTCCTAGAACTCCGTATGAATTGTGATGTGGCAGGAAGCCCTCCCTTGGACATATGAGAATATGGGGCTGCCCGGCACATGTACTGGATGGGGATGCGAAGAAGTTGGAACCAAGATCAGAATTGTGCATGTTTGTAGGGTATCCAAAGGGAACTAAAGGAGGTCTGTTCTATAACCCGAAGGAACAAAAGGTCATTGTCTCAACCCATGCGACATTCCTGGAGGAAAGTCACATGAATGACTTTAAGCCTCGAAGCAAAGTGGTGCTAGAGGAGTTATCGGGTGAAAGAACTGCTCCACAGATTTCGGTCTTGGACGCAAGTCCGAGTTCCAGTGAAAGACCTGCAGACGATCAACAATTTAGGGTGCCTCGTCGTAGTGGGAGGGTTTCTAAGAAACCTAATTTCTTTATGTATGATGCTGAGGTATACCAGGCCGAGGCTCATGAGCATGAGGAAGATCCGGTCACATATGATGAAGCTATAAAGGATGTTGATTCTAGATCTTGGAAACAGGCTATGAACAATGAGATGGATTCTATGAAATCCAACTCTGTTTGGGAACTTGTAGATTTGCCGGATGGGATAAAACCCATTGGATGCAAATGGGTCTACAAAAGAAAGAAGGATGCGGAAGGGAGAGTGGAAACTTTCAAAGCTAGACTGGTTGCAAAGGGATACACGCAAAAGGCTGGAATCGATTACGAGGAAACCTTTTCGCCTGTTGCTATGCTGAAGTCTATCCGTATTCTTCTGTCCATTGCTGCGGCTCTCGATTACGAGATCTGGCAAATGGATGTCAAGACGGCATTCTTGAATGGTCATCTTGAAGAGTGTATCTATATGATACAGCCCGAAGGGTTCGTAGCAAAAGGTCAAGATAGGAAAGTCTGCAAGTTGCTTAGATCCATTTATGGATTAAAGCAGGCATCCCGCTCATGGAACCAGAGGTTTGATCAAGCGATTAAGACATTTGGTTTTGAGCAGAACGTTGATGAACCTTGTGTTTATAAACGTATTAAGGATGGAAAAGTGGTCTTTCTGATACTCTATGTCGATGATATACTACTCATTGGGAATGATGTAGGGAACTTATCATCGGTCAAGCTTTGGTTACACCAACAGTTTGACATGAAGGACTTGGGAGAAGCTAATTATGTTCTAGGCATTCGTCTCTTCAGAGATCGAAAGAACAAAATGATAGCATTATCCCAAGCTTCATACATAGATAAAATAATTGACAAATATGCAATGCTAGAGGCAAAGAAAGGCTCATAACCTTCTATTGCTGGTTTAACTCTTTCATTGGATGACTGTCCCAAGACATCAGAAGAAAGAGAGCGTATGAGTAAGGTCCCTTATGCATCCGCTGTGGGTAGCCTTATGTACACTATGCTTTGCACTCGCCCGGACATATGTTTTGCAGTAGGTATGGTGAGTCGATATCAAGCGAATCCTGGAACCAAGCACTGGCAAGCAGTAAAGCATATACTCAAGTATCTTAAGAGAACGAGGGATTATATGCTAGTGTATTCTGGAGGGGACCTAACACCCGTAGGATACACGGACTCAGACTTCCAGACTTGTAAGGATTCGAGGAAATCGACATCTGGATTAGTGTTTTTACTCGGAGGAGGCGCCATTGTGTGGAGGAGCGTGAAGCAGGGCTGCACAGCTGACTCTACTATGGAGGCTGAGTATGTGGCTGCGGCTGAGGCATCTAAAGAAGCGGTTTGGCTCCGCAAGTTCTTTAGAGACCTTGAGGTCATTCCGGGTGTTGACAAGCCTATCACACTTTACTGTGATAATACAGGGGCTATTGCCAACACAAGGGAATCTAGGCACCACAAGAGGACCAAGCACATAGATCGGAGGTATCACATTATTAGAGGGCATGTGGAGACAGGACAAGTGGATGTATGTAAGATCGCGTCCGAGGACAACATTGTTGATCCCTTTACTAAGACTTTGGTAGCTAGAAGCTTTGAGAGGCATGTAGAGGCGATGGGGATGTGTAACATGGCACATCTACTGGCTTAGGGCAAGTGGGAGATTGTTAGGAAATGCCCTAAGTATTAGAGACATTTTTGATGTATTCATTTTGAACTGGATAATAAAATTATATATAGAGGTTATTCATTACATTGCTATCTGTCCTCGCCTTATTTACATGTTAAAGTAAATGTAAGCAAATATGGCTCACTGACTACTTGTGTTAAAACTATTAGAACGTTGCATGCAATGGACTTTTGTATGCGAGAAGACAATGTTCTAAAGTTAGCAGTCTAAACTATGGTCTGTAGTCTATGGGGTTAGACCGAGCATCTAACTCATGTTAAGACTATTATGTTGTCTAAAGCCTTGGAGGGGACGGTCTGTCTTGACTGTCTGGAGCTGGACTCCCAAGTAGAGACATGGATATGTTGCTCGGAGGTGACATATTAGACCGGGACTAAAGCGTGATTGATCTACGTAGTCCGCTATGAGTGGATCAATCTGCTTTTGACGTTCATTGTGCAATAACCTTAATCCTGAGTAAATGAACTACTTCATGTATATGACTTGTGTACTTTGATGTTCCAATGGCTAAAGCGTCTCAGAGGTAGTAAGCTTATAGACCGGTTCGTTGGGTGCATGACTTGTATACGATGAAGGGTTTGTTTGCAGATATCGGAATCATAGCTCTGAGGAGTTAAAGGTATCCTCTTAAAGGCATTATACTGAATGTGAAAATGGACAAGGCCTTGGGTCGTCTGCTGGGCGGATGACTTCTTATTCACATATGGTGAATAATCATTTTCTTGATTCGGTAGTATAATGGAACTTTAAGATAGCCTGATCAGTAGGATTAAACGGACTTTGACCTAAGACTGATCATGGATATCATATGAGGGTTTTGCATATATGACAAGGTCATTGGATGGTAGCTCGTCACAGGCTTACGTAATACGGTATATAATTGGGAGTTCAGTTTCAGGTTTATAGTGGTGTGACTCTGAAATTAATGATCATATGATTGAGTTGTTCGGTACAGAATGATGATCATATGGAATCACGGGAGCCCGATTATATATGTCCAATCAGTCCCTCTACTAGCTCCACATAATTCCTTAACGTTTGGCAAATTGATTTGTGTATGCTATTGGCTAGTTTATTATGCATGGATGGTGATGACACAGGATTAGGATGGTAGACAAGATTCTCTCCGGTTGGATTCAGATTTTGTTTTGGATAATAGAGTACACAATTATTCGAACTCCATATAAAGTTGCCATGATTTTATTTGAGATTGGATTGGAGTTGTAGAAAATTATCCATGAGAACAAGAATATGAAACACAACCGTTTTGTGGAATTTGAAATTTGAATTTTGAAATTTGAAATTTGAATTTTGAAATTTGAAATTTGAATTTTGAAATTTGAAATTTGAATTTTGAATTTGAAATTTGAATTTGAAATTTGAATTTGAAATTCGAATTTGAAATTTGAATTTGAAATTTGAAATTTGAAATTTGAAATTTGAATTTGAAATTTGAATTTGAAATTTGAAATTCAAATTTTGAATCACAGTCCAAGTAGGATTCGAATTTGTTGTGGAAAATCCACAAGGTTTGAAATTCGAATTTGAGTTGGATTTGGAGAGGATAATCTTGTTAGAATCCTACTTGAATTTTGAATCCAAATCCCAACAAATAAGGGACGAATTTTTTGAGGATAATCCTCATGAAAAATTCAGATTTTGTGGATAAGATTCAAGGGAATATTCAAGCTTCAATCCTTGTTGAATTTGGATTCTCTCTCCTCCCTAAAAGTGGCCGAAATTTTGGAGCCTTAATCCTAGGAAATTCGGTTATTTTTGGATAAGGTTGAGATGAGATTTAGCTTGAAAAATCCTAGTGGAATTTTGATTCTTCCTTATCCTAAAAGTGGCCGAAAATTTGGAGAAGATTTTCTCCTAAAGATTTCGGATTTTTTGGTTGAAAAAGGGAGATAAAATTCTAGTTAAAATCTTGTTTAGATTTGGATTGGATTTATCCTAGGAAAACCGAATTTAATTGTGGAGATTCTCCCTTGGAAAATTCGGATTTTTTGGTTTGGATAAGGGAAAATATCTTTTCCTAATCCAATTCAAATTCAGAGATTCACCTCATGCAGGTCTATAAATAGAGGTCCTGCCACTCCAGTTCTCTTAGACCACAGACTCTCAGGTGAGCAGGCTTATTGTTGCACAGCTTATCGTGACAATAAAGTTCTTTAGAGATCTGGGTGGTCAGAAGAAGACTAGCAGTGCTAGCATACCGATCGAGGTTCAGAGTGCCCACACACTCAGCCATTCGGGAATTGGAGAATAGTAGAGAAGGCTAGTTGGTTGAAGCCTCTGGTCATTCTCCTCCTGCAAGATTGGCGTCCTTGAGGTATGAGTTTTAATTGTTGTTGGTTTATTGTATATGGCATCATGAGATATTTAACGATCTAAAATTTTTATTGTTCCGCTGCGCCACTCTGATACGTTTTTACCGGTTTATTTTCCTACACTTAGTCAGTCAAAATGGCCAAAATCCGGGGCCTATCATGAGGATAGTTTTGTGTCCGGCCACTTTACTAAACTTTACACTCATGGCCTTACTTAAAATTTTGTAGACATAATCACACCCACATAAACTTAAAAAAAAAAAAGAAACTTAGGGCTCAAAATAAAAATTATTACAACCCATGTGCATAAACAAATATACATAAATGGCTTTGATTGAAACTTAAAAATCACTAATTACAACACACGGGTTTTTCAGTTGTTACCTTCTTGGTGCTTTAAACTTTGGCTTGGGTGAGAAAGTGACCGTTGGAAATCACAAGGAATGGGGGTCGGTTCTTGTGCTAACAAACGCCAAAATACTTTCTCTTAATCATCAACTTAAAACAAAGAACCAAAATCGCAAAACCAGTCTAGAAACTTACCTTTGAAAAACTTAAAACAACTTGGAATTGATCTCTCCTAGTTCGAGCTTGCAAAGGTCTGGTTTTGGTATGTTTTTAGCAGGGTTTTGAACTTGAAGAATGGTGGTTTTGGGGCTGAGAAACGTTCGGTTCTTGCAAGGGTGAGAGAGAAAACGTGAGCTAATTTTTAGAGTGTGAGAAGAGAAAACTAAACCCAAAGGTATGGCCATCCCTTTTACAGACAAAATCTAATCTCACTTAGCCAACTTAAGCTTGATTAATCAAGCCAACTTCGAGCCAATTTTTGGGGACAAGATCTGCTCCTTTCTACCTAAATCTATCAGATGGCAGGTATCCATTTGAGGGGGAAAGTGAGGAAGGCATGGTGAGGTGAAATATAAACTTTGTTTGTACAATGTGTCATCAACCACCTCAATATTTTATTGGTCACCTTTTTAGGGTTCCTTACTACTGCAAGTCAGCTGATTTCCCAGCTAGGGTACACAGTTTTCGGGCTAGGGAAAGTTTCATTTACTTCCTACACTGTGGTTGTGTCTACACTGTGTTATTCTTGCGTACTCATACCGAAATATCATCGCGTGACACTTTCAACACAGTCTCTCCTCATTTGGATGTGACAAGTCCCCTTTTTCTTGTCAGTCTTTTAGTGGGAAAGATTAAACAAATAAATTCCTTGATATCGTATTCTTTGCTAGGATTTTCTCCTCGTTACACGGCCTCTTACACGGCTACATACACGGGCGTGTTCCAGGCCACACGGCGTGTTCCAGGCCACACGGGCGTGTCTTTGATAAACATGGCCGTGTTGCAGAAAATTTCATTTTCCTGATTAGTACACGGTGTCGAACACGGTCTTATACACGGGCGTGCTTAAATATACACGGGTGTGTCTTTGTTCAACACGGTCGTGTTTCAGAAACTTTTATTTTCCGATTGGTACACGGCATCGTACACGGCCGTATACCTGGGCATGTCACTCTACATAACCATGTTTCTCCAACACGGCCACGGACATCTCAACAACACGATCAGTACACGGTCACTTATACGGCTGTGTAACTGACCGTGTTGATTAAAATGACACTGTTCACTCGAACCACCTTATGTTCATGCACAGTGCAGATGATACACGGCTTCCTACACGGGTGTGTACTTGGCCGTGTCTTACTTATACGCCATGTTCAATTACACGGCTTCATGCAGGCGCACAGTCTGGGCAGTACACGGCCACTCACACAACTGTGTATGTGCCCGTGTTCATCAAATTTTGCACTTTATACATCAAATCATCCTAAAATTTCTCATTAATTAAAATTTATGGTACAGGAATGGGGCGGTCCTTACAACCTACCCCTCTGACAAAAATTTTCGTCCTCGAAAATTAAAATAAATTCGGGAAGTTTTTTCTCATATCCTCTTCCTATTCCCATGTGGCTTCTTCTAATTTGTGGTTCCGCCATAACACCTTTACAAGCGAAATGACTTTGTCTTTGTCTTCTCTGATCAGCGCGTACTTCGATGGGTTCCCTGTGACAACCGGGAAATTCAGGAAATTCTCGGATGAAAATGTACAAATGTATGTATATAACAATTTATACTATTTAAAGAGTGAAATAAATGTATTTATATTGTTTAGAATATATGAAAATGTTCTAACAATACTGACGAGTAAAAATTCAGTGTTGGAAAAATTTGCTGAATTGAAACGGGTGAAACGGTGCCAAAAACGGCATTGAAAACCCTAACCGGGACTATAATAGACGGAAAACTTTCGGGATTAATTTTGATCAAACGGAAGCAATTTAAATTGATCCGACTGCACAGGAGACCTCAGGAACACGCCGGGACGATTTCAGGAAAATTTCGGCTCGAACCGATATCGGTCAAAAAGTAGTCGAATTAATGTGAATAGTGAAAGTCAAAGTCAACTTTTACTTTAGCATTTATGACATCATTAATCCATTTAATAAATGGAAAGAAAATGGTGGTTGGTAGCATTAATGGCCATGATTCATTTGCTTTTTGATCTAAAGGCCAAGATTTGGCCAAAATTCATCATTTTTAATTTTTGAAAATCATGGAAAGTATTAGTGTTGAAAGGTGGTGAAATCTCATTGTTGGAAAGCCAAATTAATTGGCTTATTGCATGGTTAAGTCTGCAAAACTTAACAAAAGTGGCCGAAGTCAAATTTCAAGCCAAAAACCAAAGAAAAAAAAATGCTAAGTGTTCTTCCATGGTGGAGCCGTGAGTAACCCAAGGGAAACCAAGCTATTCCTTCAATTTTTCTTCATCAAATTGGTGTCAAAGCATTCCTTGAAGACAAAGGAAGCAAGTGAACAAGGTAATTCCCCTTGGATTAAACTTTTTCTTGGTTTTTTTTCAAGGAAACCGTGGGATGAATAGTGAAAAAAGATGGAAAAATTTTTGGTTATTTTCAATAATTTGATGCTTGGGTTTTGTTAAGGGTGTAATTAGGAAGAAAACCATGCAATTGGTTTAAAGAAAAACCAAAATTTTGTTGGTTTTCCTTTGGTAAAACCATGGGTTACCTTGAGTAATCAATGAAGAAATTGTTGTGTTTATGTATTAACATGCTTTCAAGTTAAATTTTGTTAAGAATAAAGCATGATTTACATTATGGAAAGCTTGAAAAAAATTTTTGGTGTGAATTACCTAATGTGGCCGTGGGATTACTTAGGGTTTGGAAGAAAACTTTTGCATGGTTTATGTGATATTTGGATGATTTAAATCATGCATTTTATAATGTAAATGATGGAATTATGATTGAAAGCATGAAACAAAAATGTTGTGCATGTTTTTCATTAAGTGGCCATGGGTTATAAGTGATTAAAAACCCTAAGAATTTGGTTGAAAAATGCAATGAAAATGGGCTTGAAAATGTGTTAAAAAAATGACATTTTAATAGCCTAAAATGTGGTTGAAAATTTGGGAAGTTTTGGTTCGGTTTGATTGTCAAAACCGTGGCCAAAAACTAAGGGTAAAAATGAAAAATTTTTGGTGTAATGTGGGTTAAAATGCAAATTGGAATTTTGTGAGCTTTTATGTAAAAGTTTGGAAAACTTTTACATAAAATAGGCTTGTGGTATAGTACGTGGCAGGTACATATGGTTCGAGGCGTACCTAACGCCGGTAGCCTTAAAATTACGCCGAAATGCTGCCGAAATTTCGAAAACAGCATTTGGGGTAAAATGGGAATTAAAAATAAAAGTTTAGGGTCGGGTCGGAAACCCGAGTCCCTAATGGAAAATTGAATAAGGAAAACCTAAGGGGTGGTTCATGAATAGTAACCCATCCCCTAAAAATATAAACCGCGAGTGAAATTGAAAAACCGACCCCGAGGGGGGGGTGTTTTTGGAAAAGAAATAAAGGTCCGAGTCGGGAACGGAAAATCCGAGCCTCGGAGACCTAGGTCGGGAAAGTCTAGGTGAACGTTTTAAATGCTAGCGAAACGTCCATTTGAGGCTCCGAAACGATAGAAAATCGCTAAACCGACGTAGGGGTCAGAATAATGCTTCCCGAGGGTCGGGAAAGTGAAAAATGAACCCGGTATAAAATAGAAATGAACCCGGTAATGATTAGAAAAGAGTCAGAAAAGTTCCTGAGAGCCAAAAATGCAGTCTGAATCGAGAAAATTTCCGTCAGGGGCAAAATTGTAATTTTGCCAAAATATAGGGGCAAAATTGTAATTTTGCCAAAATACAGGGGCAAAATTGTAATTTTACAAAAGTTGAGAAAAAATGGGGAAAATGATAAATAAAGCCTAAAAAGTTATAAATAGGTTTTATTTAAGCTTTTAAATGAAAAATAAAAGCTATAAATGGAAATGAAATTAACAGACAAAGTTTTGTCTGTAGGATCAAAAAAATCGACCTACAAGGAGGGCGATCAAAGATCCACGAGAGAAAAAGAGAAGAGACTGATAAGGTAAGTTCAGACATTTACCTGTCTGCAACATATAGCATTATTGTTGCTAACCTTGATGTACTAACTATAAGTTAGGTACATATGTGCTACGGGCACTATTATAGAGTAGAGAGAGAGACGTAATGTGCTACGGGCACTATTGAGAATGGACACATTATTAATTGTGCTTCGGGCACTAGAGCGAGGTTAATGAAACTCACTCACCTAAAAAAATTAAAATGTGAACCATTCCTAACCACGGGGCAATATGAAGTCACCGGGTTAGAATTTTAAAAAGTCGGTAATGAAACCACTTTCTGGCGTACCAGCCTTCCGTATAGGGAGGTACTATTTACCTTCGGGGCTATGAGATTAAGGCTGTGGAGGTCAGTACTGATGTACCGCTCCCAGTCATGTACTATTTTGCCTTCGGGGCTATGAGATTAAGGCTGTGGAGGTCAGCACTAATGTACCGCTCCCAGTCATGCGCACTTAAATGGTACTGCCAACCTGAGCTCAAAACCAGAACATAAGCAAGATAATTACCTAAAACTGAAACTATGCCATAATTGAGCATAAGACAGTTTAGTGAGAGTACTAACATCGCGGTAGATGTACTGTTGTGACACTGTGTTGTGGTCAAACTTACTATTCACATATGAATAGTGGTCAAAGTTACTATTCATCTATGAATAGTGGTCAACGGTACTATTTATGATGAATAGTACTATTCATAGAAATTTTATTTCTTGTATGTTTGAACTTACTGAGCCTGTAGCTCACCATTTTTACTAATGCTGCAGGTAAGCGACCAGCTCAGTAGCTTATTTGACTGGATGCGGACGGGATGGCGCGTGTCAAATCGGATAACTGGGCGAGGGATATGGTCCTGCCAGAGTCTTTCCGCTGAGCGATAAAAAGGGAAGAAAAAAAAAAGAAACAGCCTTTTGTAATATTATATATTTACGAAAGTACTGTAATATGTAAATTACTTTGTACTTGCCAACAAAGTAAATAGTGGGAAACGTTTTAGATGATGTTTAAAGAAAGAGAAAAAAAAAATTTTCCCAAAAAACGTCATGTTTTAAAAATGGAGAGAGATAAGCCGGCGACCCATGAGAGTACAATCTATCGCAGTTAGCGATAAAGCTCAACTGTAATAGTGTTGTATGATCTCTACGAGGGGCGGGCCGCCACATTCCCGACTCAAAATGTGGGAACTGTCTGGCACGTACTTCTTTAGCATAGAAACGTGGAAGACATTATGTATCGAGGCTAATTCGGGAGGGAAGGCTAGTCTATAGGCTACCTTCCCAACTCTCTCGAGAATCTTGAAAGGTCCTATGTATCTAGGACTAAGCTTTCCTTTCTTTCCAAAGCGCATTACCCCTTTTATAAGGGCCACTTTGAGAAAAACACTATCTCTTTCTTGAAATTCAAGAGGCCTCCGTCGTTTATCTGCGTAGCTCTTCTGGCGGCTATGAGCTGTATCCAATCTTTCTCATATGAGTTTCACGTCTTCCGTTGTGTTTTTAACGAAGTCCGTGCTGGTGAGCTGTTTCTCTCCAGTTTCATGCCAATGTAATGGAGACCTACATTTCCTTTCGTAGAGTGCCTCATACGGTGCCATCCTAATTGAGGAATGGTAGCTGTTGTTGTACGAGAACTCTATCAATGGTAGCTTCTAGTCCTAATTTCCCTTGAAGTCTAGGACACAAGCTCTCAGCATATCTTCTAGTGTCTGGATGGTTCCTTCAGACTGGCCATCAGTTTGAGGATGGAAGGCTATGCTGAATCTCAACTTGGTTCCCATTGACTCTTGAATGCTCTGCCAAAACCTCGAGGTGAAGCGTCCGTCGCGATCTGAGATGATCGATTTTGGCACACCGTGCAGTCTTATTATTTGGGCTACATACATCTCGTCTAATCTTTCCACGGAGTAGCTTAGTTTCATAGCTAAGAATTGGGCTGATTTCATTAATCGGTCTACGATTACCTAGATGGCATCATTTTCGTTTGATGTTCTAGGCAATCCAACCATGAAATCCATCGTAACTTGCTCCCATTTCCACTCCGGTAGTTCAATCTTTGTAGTTCTCTTCCTAGTCATTGATGCTCTACTTTGATTCTTTGGCAGGTGAGACACCTTGCTACAAAATTAGCAACATCATTCTTCATTCCTGGCCACCAAAAGCTTGCCTTTAGGTCCTGATACATCTTATTTGCTCCTGGATGTACCGAGTATGGCGTGTCATGAGCTTCGGATAGGATTCTTTTCCTGAGTTCTTTGTCCTTCGGAACACATACCCTATCTTTAAAACAGAGTATGCCATTCTTAGAGATCTGAAATTCTGAATTCTGTCACCCTATTGTCTCCTCTTTAAGTTTGACTAAGGTTGAATCGATGTCTTGGCCAGCCCTGATTTCTTCTAGTAGCGTTGATTAGAGAGTCATCTCTAACAATCTTCCTATTAGGATCTCAATTTCACCGCTGCATAACTCTTTTTGCAGTGCTTTTGCCAAAATATGAATTGTCATAAGCGTAGAAGAGTGCTCCCGACTTAACGCATCGGCCACCTTATTGGCTTTTCCTGGGTGATATAGGATTTTACAGTCATAATCCTTCACCAATTCCAGCCATCTTTGTTGTCTCATGTTGAGTTCTTTTTGCATGAAAATACACTTGAGGCTCTAGTGGTCCGTGTAGATCTCGCATTTAACACCATATAAGTAATGACTCCATACTTTGAGCATAAAAACAACTGCTACAAGCTCGAGATCGTGTGTCGGGTAATTCCCTTTGTGGTTCTTAAGTTACTGCGAAGCGTATGCGACTACTTTACCATTCTGCATGAGTACGGCTCCTAGTCCAGTCTTGGACGCATCACTATAGATCACGAGTTTCCCTTGTGCAGCCTCTGAGATGGTCAAGATTGGCGCACTCATGAGTCTGGTTTTTAGCTCTTGGAAGCTTTCCTTGCATTTACCAGTTCATTTGTACTTTCTCTCCTTTATGGTTAGCACTGTAAGGGGTGCAGCTAGCTTTGAAAAACCTTCCACAAAGCATCAATAGTAGCCTACCAAGCCGAGGAAACTATGAATTTCTGTTATGTTCTTCATAGTCGGCCAGTCGCTAACTGCCTCAACTTTCGCTGGATCCACAGATACTCCTTCCCTGGAGACTACATGCCCGAGGAAGTGGACCTTCTCTAACCAAAACTCACACTTGGAAATTTTGGCGTATAACTGATGCTCCTTTAACCTGAGCAGGATAGTTCTCAAGTGCTCCTCCCTTGTCTTAGAGTACACGAGGATGTCGTCGATAAATACAATGATGAACTTGTCCAAAAATTCCCTAAAAATACGGTTCATCAGGTCCATAAAGGCGGCAGGTGCATTCGTTAATCCAAATGACATGACAAGGAACTCGTAATATCCATATCGAGTTTGAAAAGCCGTCTTAGGAATATCTTCTCGAATTCATAGCTGATGATATCTGGATCATAAGTCGATCTTTGAGAATATGGCTGCACCTCGGAGTTGGTCTAACAGATCGGTGATTCGAGACAACGGATACTTATTCTTGATCGTGATCTTGTTCAATTCTCTGTAGTCGATACACATTCTTAGCAATCCGTCTTTCTTCTTAATAGATAACATAGGTGCTCCCCATGGTGAACAGCTCTGTCGGATGAATCCTTTGTCCATTAGGTCTGTTAACTGAGTTTGAAGCTCCTTTAGCTCGGTCGAGGCCATTCTGTACAGGGCCTTGAATATAGGGGCTGATCCTGGTAATAGTTTGACCTCGAATGAAATCTCTCGCTCTGGCGGTAGCCCTGGAAGATCCTCGGGAAATACCTCCAAAAACTCTCATACTATTGGTATGCTGTCTGGTGTCGTCTTGAGCTCCAAGGACTTATCTATGATGTGTGCAAGGAACCTGGTGCATCCACTGGATAGAAGCTTGTGGGCCTCCACAGCGAAAATCATCATCCTAGGTCGCTCCTACAATAATCCCTCGTAGACAAACTTCTTACATTTGTTGGGCTTGAAGGTAACTTCTCATCTTCGACAATATATGACTGCGTGGTACTTGGTGAGGAAGTCCATTCCTATAATCACGTCATAGTTGTGCATGTCGAGGATAATCAGGTCGATACTCAGCTCCCTTTTGCAGATAATTATTGGCACGTGGCGTAGCCAGTAATTAGACAACAAAACGTCCACGGAAGGAAGAGCAGTTTGAAAAGTCTGTTTCATCCTATCTACATCTTGGCCTATCATCCTACCAAACTTTGATGATGCGAATGAATATGTGGCTCCAGAGTCAAATAAAACTAATGCAGTGAGGTTAGCGACAGAAAGCTGACCTGTCATCACGGTTGACGTTCCGGCTTCCGCATCCTCTCTAGTGAATGCGTAAATTCTCCCTTATGGCTCTGGAGCTTCTAGTCTACCCTAACTGATGGAGGGGCCTTCAATTCTTGTTTGTGCGGCATGTAGCTGTCCTCCTGCGGTGCGAGCGTGGCCTTGTTGATTCTGGAAGTTTGAGTAGCAGTACTTTGCAAAATGGCCTTCCTTGCCACATATGTAACAGCTATTAGTGCCTAGGTGGCACTCTCCTGGGTGGTTCTTCCCGCACTTCAGGCATAATAATTACTGATTACCATTTCCCCCATGATTATTCTTTTTCTAAGGGAAACTTCTCTGCTGCCCTTGGTTACTCGAATTCCCTTTTCTCTTATTATTAGGAGCGGGCTGTCGGTGGTGTTGACTAGTCCCTACACTCTGTCCCTTGTGCTGGGAGTTAGGAGTCAGCCTTCCCTTGAACTGTTTCGGATAATTCCTCTCTTCTCTTTTTACTCTGAACAGCTGGGCTCTTCTCTCTCTATCCTGAGCCAACCAGTATTTAGCTCTGATGGCCCTACTAACACATTCAGCCACGGTCGCGGGACCATGGCTGCCGCTGCAGACTTGAATGGCAATGTCCGTTCGGAACATCTTCAGCATCTGACGGACTTTCTCCTTTTCGGTTAGGACGAGATCCGGGCACAGTCGAGCCAGTTGCTTAAACTTCCTTATAGCCTCCATGACTGTCATGTTGCCCTGGTACAAATTGTTGAACTCATCTTACTGTACAACTAGGGCTTCGTCATTAAAATACATTTCTCTAAACTCAGTAATGAAGTCAGCACAATTCGTTGCGTTGATATCCCTCTTGATCGTCACGGTTTTCCACCATTGACGCACTCCTTTATGTAGGGCGAGGGAAGCACACAATACTTTTACCCTTTTAGATAACCCTACGAGGTCTAGAATGACCAGGACCTCAGTTAACTAGTCATCTGCTTCAATAGGGTTCGTTGTCCCCTCGAATTCTGGCACCTTCATGCACCTAAAATGTTCATATAAGTCACCATCCCTTGAAGCGGTCACAGGAGCATTGGCCACTGCGGGAGCAGTTACGGCTGGTGGTGCTGGTGGAGTTTAGACTGGTGGTGCTGTTGGAGCTGCTTGTGTTGGCACCTCTACAGGTTACGGTGCCTGTCATTGTTGGTTCATTTGCTCTCTAAGCTGGTTAAGCTCCTGTTGCTGATTAATCATCATTTCTTATGTCATTGCAAGACGTGGAAGTAGTTCATCGTCTCATGTTGCTCGGTCACCTCGGGCTTTTGGTCTTGCCATCGTTGCCTCTATCACCGTATCACATAATGAAAATGAGAACGTAAGTCTTTTAACTCTTGTACTTGGGACTCGTAATACTCATCATATTCTTTAATTTAAACATCATGGATAAAAACGTGTACTATGTCTTTCTCTTCCTTCCCTGTTCTTATGATGTCTAATACGATTACCGCATCGTATTCATGACATCCTCTGAGGGTCAGGAACCGTCCTGTACTCCTTATTAGTCCTTGACCTTACTTGTGGAAACAGTCATGTGTAGCCTCTAAGGTAAAATAATACTTCTTTTCACCAAACATTCCACAATATATATATACATCAAAAATGCATACAGCTTCTAACTTAGGGGGAAGTGGTACATACTTCCCATAATACGCTCCCAAAAGTACATTTTCTAAGTCAGACGGGGGAGCTATTGTTCCCCTATACATTCTCAAAACAATGTTCCCATGTGAAGGGTCCTTACTACTCCGAAGATAGTGTAGACTCGGCGTCTGACGCTATCCCATCCTCATCGTCACTAAGTGGGAATTCTTCGGGATCTTCATCTATATCTCCCCAAGCAAAATCGGCTTCATCGTCACTAGCGATGATGACTTGGGGTTTGAGGTTCATCTTTGAAGTATTTTTCCCTTCCAATATTTTTCTATTGGAGCTTCCCTCATTCCTTTTATCGAGCATAATGATGCGAAAGATTTTTAGCTATTTTAATTTTTTGCATCGTACCCCGTGGAAACGCTCTTTAATGGAACTTTAGCTTTAGCTAGTTGTGACCAAGAAACCACTGGTTTCCCTTGGTGGGCCGGTATCTCTTCCAACTCTTCATCGCTGAGGTGATCGGGGATTTCTTCTCCCTCTTCGTCATGCTGGGCGTCGGGAATAGCTTCGTCGTTATCCTCAGGTATGGCTGGATGTGGTTCGGCCGCGGGCTCTTCGTTGGCTGGTTGAGGTGCTGCATTTGCCAAGTCAGGGTTGAGTGCTACTTGCTCAGCATCTACTATATCCCGGACCAGGCATCGTAGGTTCTCATGTGGTAGGGGATACTGGACGAGGTCTCTCACGTACCACGGGACCCCTCTCCAAAGTAGGTCGGTCACTTCCGCAAAAAGCTTGTCTACCGGGATGCTTGGTAGCATGACGTCTAAGAATCACTAGCAGTAGTGTACCATGGTCTCTCCCTCGTAAATGTCCCAAATGTTAGAGAGAACCTGATATCTCCTCTCATACATATCATCCCAGATGTCCGCATCCTTAGCTGGACCGTCGGAGTTGCGAAGATCTTGGCAAAATTCAGCCCACTGCATCGCTGGACCCCTGATCCTACATTGATCGTTCCACCATGTCATTACTGGTCCTCGCAACCGGCTACTAGCCATTACTACCTGTAGATGGGGCAGAATGTGGCACCTTTTGAAGATTGCCTCCATGTGATGAATCTAGTAGGGGAGTTCGTATAGATTGCTACCGTCATATGTGTGCGGTTACATGGCAGCAAAGGCTACACTCACTTCTCGGTCCTCTTGTATCTGTTAGGGGTCAACTGGTGTTGCCATGCTCCTACTACAACTCAATCGTTAACTTACATGCTAATATTTAAAAACAAAAAACTAACTTACTTGGACAGATGAGGCAAGCATTCAGCGATGTGAGGTAGGGTGGCAGGAAACCGCTCTGATACCAACTATGATGACCCACGCCCTCAACGGCCCAGACCATCAGTAAAACTCCTTCTTAACTCTCATACTTTAAAACTGATGCTTAACTTACTTAACTTGATACCATAATTTTAGGGAAATTTCTTTTTTTTTTTTGCGTACATATATCGTTTACTGTTCCAAATACTGTTTAACTCTTACTACTCAAAATACTATTTAATTGTCACCATACGTAACACTGATTAACGATAACTGTTCCAAAATATACTCCTTAACATTACTGTTTACATAATACCGTTTACTCCAAATCATTATGCGGAAGAATACTCGTAGTGTCTCCATAGCCTCAGCCTCACATTCGCCTCCGCCGCTGCCATCACTCATAGATGGTCAAGCCATAGGACGCTTACCTACAGCATGAACACACTCCATGAGCTTTACGCCCAGTAAGTACAACATGTTTACCGCAAAACATGTTTAAACATAACACACACTTAAAATCATATGAGCACTCCAGTCGTCACAAATACCATATAACATATCATATATCATAGCATCACGTATCACATCTTAGAATACATCATCGCCTCATGCTGAATGCATAACATATCATATCATATATCACATCATAGAATACATCATCACGTATAGAATGCATCATATGGAAATTAGAAGCATAAGGAACTAGTGCATACAGTGATCAATGCATGATCCGGTTATGTTCATTTATGCTTCAACATCTTCTTTTTCTTTATCTTGCCTGCTCAGGGCCCCTGTGTTAGTACCATATGCGCGCAGACCAATGGAACCCCTGAGGTCATTACCTAAGCAGGAGGACCATCAGTGGATGCTCGACTCTCTGCCTTTTCTTACTTACCTTCTCTTACTTTAACTTTGAAACCCTTTCTACTGAAAGAGCTGGTACGACACCCCTATTCATTTCCATCTTGCTTATCTTTTCCAGCCATATGCTTCTCTAAGCTGTCCCTAATCCTACGCGGTAGGGATATATGGCCTCTAACTTATTCTTTCATCAATCTACTCGATTGTGAAACTATATGCTCTTATGTATGCTGTGCAACATCGTGTGTATGATACATACTTGAAAATATCGAAAACCATCCTTTTAAATTCATTTTATTCATGCTGTAGGCGGAGTTATACTTACCTTATACAAGAGTTTATGTACTTGTACTCACACCTTCACTAACTCACAGGTTACCATCTATCATTAATGATGTGTCTCGTCAATACTTTGATGGGTCACTAACACTGTTAGTGGCTATTACTTGTGTTTCCTTATGGTACCGAGGCCGTCGGTACCCCATTGGCCTACTTTGGGAATTTGGTGATCATCTCCTATCGTCGTCAAATTAACTATCTTCTTGACAGATTAATCATCGTTCCTTAAAATGTTATACAGAACACGATCCTTGACAGGTTGCCTACCAATCAACTGACCGGTTATCTCGCGTGTTGACGACTAGGTGGTCTACTGGGCTACTAGGCGTAACTTGGTGTAATAACTGGCCAGGTTACTTTGCCTGTTGGGTGTGGTAGCCTTTCTGGCTACTATCCATTGTCTTAGGGGCCTACTGGGCTACTATGGCTCATTTAATGTAGTAGCCTTCAGGGCTACTAGGACTCATTTGGCGTGGTAGCTTACCGAGCCAACCACACTATTTGGTTTGCTTGTAAAAACTCTTGGTAAAATTATGTGATTGGAATTTGTACCCTTATCACCCTGTTGGAAGGTGAGGGACATTTTCTCTTGAAAATTATCTCTATAATTTCAAAGTGTTGAAAATACATCTTACTTGAAATATGAAAACACATTTTCTGAAGGTTTGTATTTGGAAGGTGGTTTTGAACCATTTTGAAAATTGATTTTGGAACTAAGTCAAAACGACTTTGTTTGAGGTTTTTGCGAACATAAAAGTTTTCATCCTCGACAAGATGAACAAATCTTGTGTCATCTCGAAGCGTAATTATAACTCTAACAACTCCTAACTTTATTAAAATCGTGGGCCTAGTGCCCAGTTTTTCTTCAAAAATTGCCAGTTTTACATCCTGTTAAACCAACTCCGGTTAAGGCCTGAAATGGCTAGATTTTTGAAACACGCATAGGTCGTTCTCAAGATCTCGACGAGATCTACAACTTTTGTGTTGAGCCCAGAGTCCGGTTCAGAATCTAAGAGGTTTGTTTTTAACAAAAACCGAAACTGATTTTTGGGGTCGAGTCCTGTTCCCAGTTTTGCTCCCAGTTTGGGTACTGAGTGAAAAACACTCGAAAAGCCTATCTTCATGTCATTTTTGGCCGAGGGCTATTTGATGCAAAAACGACCATAACGAAATTTCCTTAAAATATTGTGTTTTACTAAATCCCAAAATCAGACCCTAAGTGGGTCGAAATGGCCAAAATCCATGGCCTATCTTAAGGATAGTTTTGGGGCTGAGAAACATTTAGTTGCAGCAAGGGAGAGAGAGAAAATGTGAGCTGATTTTTAGAGTGTGAAAAGAGAAAACTAAACCCAAAGGTATGGCCATCCCTTTTATAGACAAAATCTAATCTCACTTAGCCAACTTAAGCTTGATTAATCAAGCCAACTTCAAGCCAATTTTTGGGGAAAAGATCTGCTCCTTTCTACCTAAATCTATGAGATGGCAGGTGTCTATTTAAGGGGGAAGGTGAGCAAGGCATGGTGAGGTGAAATATAAGCTTTGTTTGTATAATATGTCATCAACCACCTCAATATTTTATAGGTCACCTTTTTGGGGTTCCTAACTACTGCAAGTCAGCTGATTTCCCAGCTAGGCTACACGGTTTTCGGGCTAGGGAAAGATTCATTTACTTCCTACACTGTGGTTATGTCTACACTGTGTTATTCTTGTGTACTCATACCGAAATGTCATCGCGTGGTACTTTCAACACAGTTTCTCCTCATTTGGACGTGCCAAGTCCCCTTTTTTTTGTCGGTCTTTTAGTGGGAAAGATTAACCAAATCAATTCCTTGATATCATATTCTTCGCTAGGATTTTCTCCTCGTTACACGGCCTCTTACACAGCTACATACACAGGCGTGTTCTAGGCCACACGGGCGTGTCTTTGATAAACACGGCCGTGTCGCAGAAAGTTTCATTTTCCCGATTAGTACATGGCGTCGAACACAGTCTTATACACGGGCGTGTCTTTGTTCAACACGATCGTGTTTCAGAAACTTTTATTTTTCGATTAGTACACGGCGTCGTACACGGCCATGTACCTGAGTGTGTCACTCTACACGGCCACGGACATCTCAACAACACAATCAGTACACGGTCACTTACACGGCCGTGTAACTGACCGTGTTCATTAAAATGATACTGTTAACTCGAACCACCTTATGTTCATGCACAGTGTAGATGATACACGGCTTCCTACACGGGTGTGTACCTGGCCGTGTCTTACTTACACGGCCACGTTCAATTACATGGCTTCATGCATGTGCACAGTCTGGGCAGTACACGGCCACTCACACGGCCGTGTATGTGCCTGTGTTCATCAAATTTTGCACCTTATGCATCAAATCGTCCCAAAATTTCTCATTAATTGAAATTTATGGTACAGGGATGGGGCGGTCCTTACAGAGTTAATCTTCCGCACAGCTGGAGTAATCAGTATTTTTGAATAGTATTAGTTAAACAGTATTTTGAATAGAAACAGTTAAACAATATTTTTGAATAGTAACAGATAAACAGTGTTTTTAAATAGTACATAGTTAAACAGTATTATAAGTGTGTATGTATGATTAAACTTCCTATGATGTAGTCTCTATATTTTAATAGAGTACGTATGTGAATAGTAAATACATACGCATATATAAAAAAAATCCCCTAAAATTATGGTATCCAAGTAAGTAAGTTTAAGTATCAATGTTAAAGTAAAAGTATAAGTAGTAGTTTTTATATGACGATCCGGGCCACTTAAGGCTCGGGACATCACAGAATGTTTCTCAATCTAACAAGGCATACTTTTGGCATTTAAGACTTGGTCATATTAATCAAGATAGGATTCAAAGATTACTGAAAGATGGTCCTTTAGAAAGTCTGAAGGAGGTACATTTCCTCATTGTGAGTCTTGTCTTAAGGGTAAGATGACTAAGAGGTCTTTTGGAGCTAAGGGTATTAGGGCTTAGAAACTCTTAGAAATTATGCACACCAATGTATGTGACCCAATGAACATCGTTGTGTAAGGAGGGTTCGAATATTATGTCTCCTTTGTAGATGATTACTTGAGGTATAGATATATGTACCTATTGCATCATAAAAGCAAAACATTTGACAAGTTTAAAGAGTATCGTGCAAGAGTGGAGAAGTAATTGGGTAAATCCATAAAGATACTTCGATCTGATTGAGGTAATGAATACTTCTCTAATGAATTTCTAGGATGTCTTGTACAGAATAGGTTTTTGTCCTAAATGACTGCACTAAGTACTCCATAACAGAATTGTGATAACAGAGAATTTTTAGATTCCCGGAGTAAATCAAAATTGTACGTATGTATCAATTTTAATAAATAAAATGTGAAAAAGTTATGTTTTAATACTGTTGAGAATATTGTGAAAATGTTCCGGCAGTGTTAAAGTGAGTGAGTTCAGAGATGGAAAATCTTACTGAACAGAAACGGGGGAGATGACTAGAAAACGAAGCCAAAAACCCTGAAGAGTGCACCGGAGTGCACTAAAAGACAAAAATTTATGGTAGAGAATTTTGGCCAAACAGAAGCAAAATAAGATAGACCGATCGCACCGGAGGCGCCCGGAACCCGCCTAGGAATTCCGGTAAAATTCCGTTCGGTTTGACTTTCGGTCAAAATTTGACCACGGATTAATTTTCATATTAATTAGATAATGTCATGATGACATCATAAATATCATTTAGTTAATCGGGTTTTTAAGGCTTAATTAATGGAGTTAGGTAGCATTAAAGGCCATGATTTAATGCTTTTTGAATCAAGGGCCATGATCAAGCCAAAATGGCTTTGAAAAAAAATTGGAAAATAGGCAAAAATGGAGGATCAGTCACATGGAAGAAGGCAGCCCAAAATTTGTAAATTTGACCCCAAAAAGTTTGTTTTTAAGCCCTTGAACAATTATGTAATTGTTGGAAAAATTTACTAAAAGGCCCCCATCCATTTGCCTATAAATAGGCATCAAAAATTCACTTGGAAAATTAAGAAAACCAAGCCAAACTCTTGCAAATTTTTTGCCCAAAAACCCATGGACCTTCCTTCCATTCGAAGCAAAATTTTGTCAAAATTTTACACCAAAATTAACTTCCAATCCAAGCTTAGGCATCAAGAGATCAAATTGATAAGGTAAGCCATCATTTTGAAGAATTTTTCTTTAATTTTTCTTGCAAAATCCATGGCTTATGAGGGTTAGAAAATGGTTGAAAATTTTGATGTTTTGTTGTTGTGTTGATTGGTTTGATATTAAGATGAATGAAGCATGATTTAGAACTAAGAAACAAGCAAAAATTTTGCATGATTTCCTATGAAAACCGTGGCTTGTTTGGTATTGAAAATTATTGAAAATTTTGGTGAGTTGATAATGGTTATGTTGGATGGGTGATATGTTGATTTAGGCATGAATTAGAATCAAGAAATAAGAAAGTTTAGATGCTTGTTTCTCACAAAATCCATGGCCTATGTTAGGTGAAAATGAGAAAATTTTAGTGTTGAAAAGTGATGAGGAATGTGTATAAATACCCTAGGAAAGAAAACAAAATTTTCCAATGGTGTTTGTAGATGAAAACTGTGGCGGCCCGCCCTTCGTAGAGATCATACAATACTATTACAGTTAAGCTTTATTGCTAACCGTGATAGATTGTACTCTCATGGGTCACCGGCTAATCTATCTCTCTTTAATTCATGACGTTTTTAGGGAAAATTTTTTTTTTTTAAACATCATGAAAAACATTATCCACTATTTATTTTGTTTACAAGTACAAAGTAATTTACATAATACAGTACTTTCGTAAAATATATATTATTACAAAAAACTGTTTCTTTTTCCCTTCTCTTTTATCGCTCAGCGGAAAGACTCTAGCAGAACCATATCCCTCGCCTCCTATCCCATTTGACATGCGCCATCCCGTCCGCCATCCAGTCATACAAAGCTACTGAGCTGGTCGCTTATTTGCAACATAAGCAAAAATGGTGAGCTACAGGCTCAGTAAGTTCAAACATGCAAGAAATAAAATTTGTATGAATAGTACTATTCATCATAAAATAGTAACGTTGACCACTATTCATACATGAATAGTAAATTTGACTACTATTCATTATGAATAGTAAGTTTGACCAGCACACAGTATATCAACAATACATCTACCGCGATGTTAGTACCCTCACGAAACTGTTTTATGCTCAATTATGGCATAGTTTCAATTTTAGGTAATTATCTTTGATTATGTTTTGGTTTTGAGTTTAGGTTGGCAGTACCATTTAAGTGCGCATGACTTGGAGCGGTACATTAGTGCTGACCTCTACAGCCTTAATCTCATAGCCCCGAAGGCAAAATTATACATGATTAGGAGCGGTACATTAGTGCTGACCTCCACAGCCTTAATCTCATAGCCCCGAAGGCAAAATTTACCTCTCTATACGGAAGGCTGGCACGCCAAAAGTGGTTTCATTACTGACTTTTTTAAAGTTCTAACCCGGTGACTTCATATTGCCCCATGGTTAGGAATGGTTCACATTTTAATTTTAGGTGAGTGAGTTTCATTAACCTCCCTCTAGTGCCCGAAGCACAATTTACTATGTGTTCTATTCTCAATAGTGCCCGTAGCACATTTCGTCTCTCTCTCTATTCTCTAATAGTGCCCGTAGCACATATATACCTAACTTATAGTTGGTACATCAAAGTTAGCAACAACAATGCTATATATTATAGACAGGTAAATGTCTGAACTTACCTTATCATTTCTTCCCCTTTTCTTTCTTGGATCTTTCATCGCCCTCCTTATAGGTCGATTTTGGGATCCTACAGACAAAATCTTGTCTGTTAATTTCATTTCCATTTATAGCTTTTATTTTTCATTAAAAAGCTTAAATAAAACCTATTTATAACTTTTTAGGCTTTATTTATCATTTTCCCCCATTTTTCTTAACTTTTACAAAATTACGATTTTGCCCCTATATTTTGGCAAAATTACAATTTTACCCCTGATGGAATTTTCTCAATTCAGACTGCATTTTTGGCTCTCAGGAACTTTTCTGACTCTTTTCTATTCATTACCAGGTTCGTTTTTATTTTATTTCTATTTTTCACTTTCCCGACCCTCGGGAAGCACTGTTCTGACCCTTACGTCGGTTTAGTGATTTTCTATCGTTTCGAGCCTCAAATGGACGTTTTACTAGTATTTAAAATGTTCATCTAGGCGTTCCCGATCTAGGTCTCCGAGGCTCGCATTTTCCGTACCCGACTCGGACCTTTATTTCGTTTCCCAAAAACGCCCCCCCTCGGGGTCGGTTTTTCAGGTTTACTCACGTTTTACATTTTTAAGGGGACGGGTTACTATTCATGAACCACCCCTTAGGTTTTCCTTATTCAATTTCCCTTTAGGGACTCGGGTTCCCAACCCGACCCTAAACTTTTATTTTTAATTTCCTTTTTACCCCAAATGCCGTTTTCGAAATTTCGGCAGTATTTCGGCGTAAATTTAAGGCTACCAGCGTTAGGTACGCCTCGAACCATATGTACCTGCCACGTACTATACCACAAGCCTATTTTATGTAAAAGTTTCCCAAACTTTTACATAAAAGCTCACAACATTTCAATTTACATTTTAAACCACATTCCACAAAATTTCTTTAAATTTTGCCCTTAGTTTTAGCCACGGTTTTCACACTCAAAACCTAACCAAAACTTCTAAATTTTTCAACCAAATTTTAGGCTATTCCGATGTCATTACCTAGCACATTTTCAAGCCAATTTACATGCATTTTTCAACACAAATTCTAGGGTTTTTTCACCATTATAACCCACGGCCATTTTAGAGAAAAACATGCACAACATTTGGTTTCATGCTTTCAATCACAAATCCATCATTTTCTTAATTAAATGCATGATTTAAACTATCCAAACATCAAGTGAATCATGCAAAAATTATTCACCAAACCCAAAGTAAAACCCATGGCCATTTTAGGGTTTTTAATTTCCAAAATTTTTCCAAGCTTACAACCATACAAATCATGCTTTACATTCAACCAAAACATGATTTAAAGCATTTCCACACTTAAACCACAACAACTCATCATCAATTACACATGGTAACCCACGGTTTTACCCTTGGAAAACCAACCAAAATTTTGGTTTTCTTTAAACAAAATGCATGGTTTTTCTTCTAATCACACCCTTAACAAAACCCAAGCACCAAATCAACCAAAACAGCCACAAATTTTCTCATCTTCGCACCATTCATCCCACAGATATTAGGGAGAAAAATCAAGAAAAAATGCAAACCAAAGAAGGTTACCTTGCTTTCTTGCTTCCTTTGTCTTCAAGGAAGTGTTTGACACCACTTTTGTGAAGGAAACTTGGAATATTTGCTTGGTTCTCCTTGGTGGCTCACCGGTACACTAGGAAAAACACTTAGAAATTTTTTTCTCTTTGGTTTTGGCTTTGAAAATGTTTCAGCCCTTTTTGTTCCAACTTTGCAGACTTAAGCACAAAGGAAGCCAATTAATTTGGCTTTCAACCAATCAAAATGCAACACTTTTCAAACCAATTCATTCCATTTTTTTCAAAAATTTAATTTGGTTAATTTTGGCCAAATCTTGGCCTTTAGATCAAAAAGCAACTTAATCTTGGCCATTAATGCCACCAACCACCATAATTTTCACATTTATTAAATTTGCTTTATGATGTCATAAATGCAAAGTAAAGTGTTGACTTTGACTTTACTATTCACATTAATTCGACTACTTTTTGACCGATATCGGTTCGAGCCGAAATTTTCCTGAAATCGTCTCGACGGGTTCCGGAGGTCTCCCGTGTAGTCGGATCAATTTATACTGCTTTCGTTTGATCAAAATCAATCCCGGAAGTTTTTCATCTTTTAGTGCACTGGTTAGGGTTTTCAATGCCGTTTTTGGCACCGTTCCACCCGTTTCAATTTAGCGAATTTTATCAACACTGAATTCTTACTCGTCAGTATTGTTAGAACATTTTAATACATTCTGAATGATATAAATACATTTATTTCACTCTTTAAATACTACAAATTGTCATATACATACATTTGTATATTTTCTTCCGAGAATGCCTGAATTTCCCGGTTGTCATATTCACCCCTCCTTATAAAATTTTCGTCCTCGAAAGTTAGAACAAGTGGGGGTATAAACTCCTCATCTCATCTTCTCGTTCCCACATAGCTTCTTCAATGTTATGATTTTTCCCCAAAATCTTCACTAGTGGGATTGTCTTATTCCTCAGTACTTTCTCTTCACGAGCCAGTACTCGAATAGGTTGTTCTTCGTATGTTAAATCCTCATGGATTTGAATAGGTTCATGCTTCAATACATGGGACGGATCTGGGATAAACTTTCTCAACATCGACACATGAAATACATTATGCACTGCCGACAATTCAGGAGGTAATGCTAATCTGTAAGTGACCCTTCCAATGCGTTCGATAATTTCGTAACGTCTAATATATCTTGGACTCAGTTTCCCCTTCTTACTGAAACGCATAATCCCCTTCATAGGCGATACCTTAAGAAAGATGAAGTCTCCTTCATCAAACTCCAAGGATCTTCACCTCTTATCTGCATAACTTTTTTTTGTCGGATTTGCGTAATTTTCATTTGACGCTGAATTCTTACAACGGCATCGGAAGTTTCTCGTATGAAATCCGTCTTATGCAACTGCTTCTCTCACAAATCATACCAGTGTATTGGCGATCTGCACTTCCGTCCATAAAGAGCCTCATAAGGTGCCATACCTATGGAAGCTTGGTAACTATTATTGTACGAGAATTCAATTAATGATAACTTCTCGTTCCAATTTCCCGCAAAATCCATTACACAAGCTCGAAGCATGTCCTCTAATGTCTGAATAGTCCACTCCGCCTATCCGTCTGTTTGCGGACGGAATGACGTACTGAGTCTCAATTCAATACCCATGGCTTCTTGAACACACTTCTAGAAATTCAAAGTAAATCGTGCATCTCGATCTGATACAATGGATTTTGGTACTCCATGTAATCTGATGACATGACTTACGTATAACTGAGCAAACTTTTCCAATGAAAAAGTCATCTTGACAGCTATAAACTGTGCCATCTTGGTCAATCTGTCCACAATAACCCATATGGCATCATAACCTCCTCGGGTTTTTGGGAGTCCCACTATAAAATCCATCGTAATGTGTTCTCATTTCCATTCAGGAATCTCCAAAGGTTCCAATCTTCCTGCTGGATGTTTATGTTCCGCTTTGATTCTCTGACAGGTCATGCATCTGCTCACAAATTTCGCTATATTGTTCTTCATCCCTTTCCACCAGAACTGTAATTTCAAGTCCTGATACATCTTACTAGCTCCGGGATGAACCGAATATGGTGTCTCATGGGCTTCTGACATGATCCGTCTTCTAAGTTCCTCATCAGCTGAAACATTTATCCTTCCTTGACAAAGGATCATTCCATCTTGGAAATTCCTTCTTGAGAACTTGTCATTCTTGGGTCTCGTCTTTGAGCTTCCTTTATATCCTCAAACAGCGATGATTCCACTTGGAGTGCAGCCAATCTTCCAGATATCAGCTCCAAGTTCAAGGAATTTATTTCTTGCTGCAATGGCTTCGGAAGCCTTTTTATTGGTAGCTGGTGCGATATGGTAGACTTTCTACTTAAAGTATCTGCTACACGGTTGGCCTTTCCTGGATGGTATAGGATTTCACAATCATAATCCTTTACCAGTTCCAACCATCATCTTTGTCACATATTGAGCTCCTTTTGCCTGAAGAAATACTTCAGGCTTTGGTGATCAGTAAAAATCTGACATTGAGCTCCATAGAGATAGTGTCGCCAAATTTTAAGTGCGAACATTACTGCAGCAAGTTCAAGGTCATGTGTAGGGTAATTCCTTTCATGATCCTTTAATTGATAGGAAGCGTAGGCAATCACCTTGCCGCCTTACATCAGGACTGCTCCCAATCCTATTTTAGATGCATCACTGTAGATCATAAACTTCTCCCCTTCAGTAGGAAGCGTAAGGATTGGTGTGCTTGTCAGCCGTCTCTTTAACTCCTGGAAGCTCCTTTCACATTCCATAGTCCACTCATACTTCTTTTCTTTGCGTGTAAGAGTAGTAAGAGGTGCAGCTAATCGCGCGAATCCCTCTACAAATCATCGATAATAACCAGCTAACCCCAAGAAACTGTGTATTTCAGTCACACTCTTGGGTGCAGGCCACTGGTTAATTGCATCTACCTTCATCAGATCTGCAGCAAAACCTTCTTGGGATACAACATGTCCGAGGAAATGTACTGACAAAACTCACATTTTGAGAATTTGGCATACAGTTGATGCTTCCTTAACGTATGCAACACAATCCTCAGATGCTCCTTGTGCTCCTTATGAGTCTTTGAGTATATAAGAATGTCATCAATGAATACAACGACAAACTTATCCAAATACTCTTTAAACATTCTGTTCATCAAGTCCATGAACGCTGCTGGCGCATTTGTTAATCCAAATGGCATTACAACGAACTCATAATGACCATAACGAGTCCTAAATGCCGTCCGAGGAATATCACTTTCTTTAATTCTCAACTGGTGATATCCTGATCGTAAGTTGATCTTGGAAAATACCGCTGCCCCTTTTAACTGGTCGAATAAGTCATCAATTCTAGGTAACGGATACCTACTTTTGATCGTAACCTTATTCAACTCCCGGTAATCAATGCACAAACGGAACGTTCCATCCTTTTTCTTGACGAACAACACAGGTGCACCCCACGGAGAATAACTCAGTCTGATGAATCCCTTGTCCAAAAGCTCCTTTAATTGTTCCTATAGCTCCTTTAACTCCACTGGAGCCATGCGGTATGGTGCTTTGGAAAAAGGTGCCGTTCCAGGTATCAACTTAATTTCGAACGAGATTTCTCTCTCTGGAGTTATCCCTGGTAACTCTTCTGGAAATACGTCAAGAAATTCCTTAACAATAGGAACATCTTTAGGTTGAAGCTTCTGTTCCTCTGTAGTATCCATCACATATGCCAGATATCCCATACAACCACTGGCTATCAACTTGCTTGCTTTCAGCGAACTGATCATCATTTTCCCGGGTTTTTAAGAAGTATCGACGTATTCGAAACTCTCTTCTTCCTTGGGTTGAAATACTATTTTTCGATTTCGACAATCGATCGTAGCTTGATATTTCCCTAGGAAATCCATGCCTAGAATCACATCGTAATCCATGATCTTCATTACGATCAACTCTACATAAAGCTCCCTATTTGCCACATATACTAGTACATGAGGTAGCCAGTAATTGGACAACAATACTTCCCCAGAGGGTAAAGCTGTCTTTAATATTTTTCCCATATAGCCGTTAGGAAGTCCTATCTTGTCAACAAATTCATAAGAAACAAAGGAATACGTAGCACCAAAATTGAATAGTACAGAAGCTACATGACTAGCGACAGAAAGCTGACCTGTCACCACATTTGATGTTCCTGCCTCTGCATCCTCCTTGGTGTAGGCCATCACACGAGCATCAGCATGTGGCACACGCTCCTAGCGTTGCGGCCTTACTAGAGACTCTTCAACTCTGGCCAGAAAGGAATGAGCTTGTGGGCGTGTCTGGTGCGGTTGGGAAGTGCCTTGTACACCCTACCTGTTTCGTGGACAGTTCCTGGCGTAATGACCTTCCTTTCCACATTCATAGCAAACAAGCGGCCCAAATCTGCATTGTCCAGAATGTCTTTTTCCACATGTAGGACAATTTTGTACATTGGATGCTGCATTTCCAGCTGTTCTTCGCTGCTGGTTTCGATTATTGCCCTGGTGATTCCCAGTAAAATTGCCTTTCGTCTTGTTTTGCTGGGATCCTTGATTATTACCCTGGCCTGGTTTAGCATTCTGATTAGGCTTACTCGATTGACCAGCTTGTGTAGAATTAGCCAAAGCCCTCTCCTTCTTTTTGGCCTCCCAGTGCTTCGCTCTTTCCTCTTTCTGTCAGGCTACGTGAAACTCAGCTCTTCTGGCTCGACTAACACAATCTGCTACAGAAGTAGACGGTACCTGTCCAGTATCTACCAGTGCAGTAATTTCTGGCCTGAACATCCCGATCGTTTTCTGTATTTTCTCCCTCTCAGTAGCGACTACATAAGGACATAAGCAGGATAATTGATCAAACTTTCAGCAAACTTCACTCACCAACATATTTCCTTGCGTCAATTCTGAGAACTCTTTCTGCTGTTGTCTCAGAGATGCAGGATCATAATATTTCTGGTTAAATTCTTCCAGAAATTCTGCCCAACTCATGGTAGACACATTTCTTCTCATTCGCACACTGTCCCACCAAAAACGAGCATCTTTTCTTAACACAAAAGATGCACATGCAACCTTCTCGTGGTCAGTTAGGTTCATGAATTCCACAACCAGTCTTCAGCCTCTGGAGGATTTGTAGACCGTTCAAATTCTGGCGGCCTCATACGCCTGAATCTTTCATAGAGGGGTTCCAGATTTAATACCGGTTGCGGTTCAGGAGCTTTCTCATGTACAGCAGCTGGAGGGATAACTGGATCTACCTCGGCTTCTTGTTCTACTTGAGTACCTTTAGAACCTTGCCTCTGTTCTAACTCCTCTACTCATTGTCTCAGATTAGCATTTTCCTGCATTTGAGCTTCTAATAAGGCTTGTATCTGATCTAATCTCTCTATGATCCATCGTTCTCGTCCCTCTGGTCGATTTCGTAAATCCATCATCTTGCCTATTGTCCTCTTATGGCACAACAATTCATCGTTAGCTTTTCCATGACCACATTCGTAAAATCATATAAATTTACGAAATTCAGGGTAATGTAAAGCCACATCATCGTAACACATCATCGTACAACATATAATCATTTTGATATTTCATTCATAGCAAAACGTTTATATATCATACATAACCATCACCAGTCATATATACATCGGCTATCATATACATCCTGGCCACAAGTTTATATAAAATAGCTTTTCTCTATAAGCTACTTATGTACATGTATACATCTACTGGTCACACATCCCCTGTGTCTGGGACTAGAGGATATTCTTTTGGATCCTCATTGTCATCTGGATCATCTGAGTCATCACCACCCCTAGGCAATGCTCCCTGTCCTGAGTCATCACCTCCTTGTGGTCTAGACGGTCCAGCCTCATGATTGTTCATCATTCTTCTCGGCCCAAAGATGCGTGCCAACATCTAATCTTGACTCAGTGTCTCTCGTCGACTCTGTGTCAGATGCTCAATCAAAATCTCCCTCTCGATCGTCCTGATCATCACTACAAACTCTTGGAGCGTAGGAGGATATAGATTAATCACCCTCTGTCTCAACTCCATGGGTAAACCTCTCCAAAAAAGCTCGCAACAGTTTACTTCAGTGAGGTTGGGCAACGGACATCTCCTCCTAATGGTCTCCTCAAATCGTGTTGCATAAGATATAACTGTCTCACCAGACAATGTAACCATCCTCTCAGTCTGGAGAATATAGTCCCTAACCTCATCAAATCCAGGATACGTGGGTGTATCTACCTCTCATCTCTTTGGAGGTGCTGGAGCAGGTGTCGGATCCTTAGGTGGAAACTGATCAGCCAATCGTTGACAGAACTCAGCCCAACTAAATCCCAATAGAATCTCCTAGTCACAATACTCCCAGGATACTCGAGCATCTCCCTGAAACATACTGATGGCCAACTGGATCCACATCTCTCGGTCGATATCACACATCACCATAATCCTCTCTATGGCATGGCGCCAGTTCTTCGTCTCCATCGACTGTCATCCACCATCAAACATAGGGGGACTGCTAGCTCTGAATGCCTGTACTGCCCGAGCTGAAACTCTTACCCCAATATGTTGGCGTCCACCAACAACTGGAATGTCCACACTACAGGTGGATGAAGTACCGGTCGAGGCTGTACTACATCTACTGGAGCAGGTGCTGGTGCTGGTGCTAGTACTGGAGGTCTCTCGGGCACCGGGGTTTAAATGTCGGTCGTTGGGAAATAGACGGCCTCACAATAGGTCTCGTCCATACCCGTAACACCCCTCTCGGTCGTGGTAGCGGCGGTCTCGTATAAGGAGGTCTGGCCATCTTGCTACCTATAAGATAATTATTTTCACATAAGAAAATAATTCACTAAACTTAAATAAACTACTTACTTGGATAACGGTGCAGGATGCGCAAAGTGTCAAGTCAGGATATGGTCAACACTGCTCTGATATACCAACTGTGACAACAGACGGTAATCTAAACTCAACCAATCATAAATCCACTCTGACACCAACTGTGGCGGCCCGCCCTTCGTAGAGATCATACAATACTATTGCAGTTAAGCTTTATCACTAACTACGATATATTATGCTCTCATGAGTCGTCGACTAATCTATCTCTCTTTAATTCATGACGTTTTTGGGGAAAATTTTTTTTTTAAACATCATGAAAAACATTATCCACTATTTACTTTGTTTACAAGTACAAAGTAATTTACATAATACAGTACTTTCTTAAAATATATATTATTACAAAAGACTGTTTCTTTTTCCCTTCTCTTTTATCGCTCAGCGGAAAGACTCTTACAGGACCATATCCCTCGCCTCCTATCCCATTTGACACGCGCCATTCCGTCTGCCATCCAGTCATACAAAGCTACTGAGCGAGTCGCTTACCTGCAACATAAGCAAAAATGGTGAGCTATAGGCTCAGTAAGTTCAAACATGCAAGAAATAAAATTTTTATGAATAATACTATTCACCATAAATAGTAATGTTGACCACTATTCACACATGAATAGTAATTTTGACCACTATGTATTATGAATAGTAAGTTTGACCACTACACAGTATATCAACAATACATCTACCGCGATGTTAGTACCCTCACGAAACTGTCTTATGCTCAATTATGGCATAGTTTCAGTTTTAGGTAATTATCTTTGATTATGTTCTGGTTTTGAGCTCAGGTTGGCAGCACCATTTAAGTGCGCATGACTGGGAGCGGTACATTAGTGCTGACCTCCACAGCCTTAATCTCATAGCCCCGAAGGCAAAATTGTACATGACTGGGAGCGGTACATTAGTGCTGACCTCCACAGCCTTAATCTCATACCCCCGAAGGCAAAATTTACCTCCCTGTACGGAAGGCTGGTACGCCAAAAGTGGTTTCATTACCGACTTTTTTAAAGTTCTAACCCGGTGACTTCATATTGCCCCGTGGTTAGGAATGGTTCACATTTTAATTTTAGGTAAGTGAGTTTCATTAACCTCGCTCTAGTGCCCGAAGCACAATTTACTATGTGTTCCATTCTCAATAGTGCCCGTAGCACATTTCGTCTCTCTCTCTATTCTCTAATAGTGCCCGTAGCATATATGTACCTAACTTATAGTTAGTACATCAAAGTTAGCAACAATAATGCTATATGTTGTAGACAGGTAAATGTCTGAACTTACCTTATCAGTTTCTTCCCATTTTCTTTCTTGGATCTTTCATCGCCCTCCTTATAGGTCGATTTTGGGATCTTACAGACAAAATCTTGTCTGTTAATTTCATTTTCATTTATAGCTTTTATTTTTCATTACAAAGCTTAAATAAAACCTATTTATAACTTTTTAGGCTTTATTTATCATTTTCCCCCATTTTTCTCAACTTTTACAAAATTACGATTTTGCCCCTATATTTTGGCAAATTTACAATTTTACCCCTGACGTAATTTTCTCGATCCAGACTGCATTTTTGGCTCTCAGGAACTTTTCTGACTCTTTTCTATTCATTACCAGGTTCGTTTCTATTTTATTTCCATTTTTCACTTTCCCGACCCTCGGGAAGCACTATTACGACCCTTACGTCAGTTTAGTGATTTTCTATCATTTCAGAGTCTCAAATGGACGTTTTTCTAGTATTTAAAACGTTCATCTAGACGTTCCCGATCTAGGTCTCCGAGACTCGGATTTTCTGTACCCAACTCGGACCTTTATTTCGTTTCCCAAAAACGCCCCCCCCTCGGGGTCGATTTTTCAGTTTTACTCACGTTCTACATTTTTAAGGGGATGGGTTACTATTCATGAACCACCCCTTAGGTTTTCCTTATTCAATTTCCCTTTAGGGACTCAGGTTCCCGACCCGACCCTAAACTTTTATTTTTAATTCCCTTTTTACCCCAAATGTCGTTTTCGAAATTTCGGCAGCATTTTGGCGTAAATTTAAAGCTACCAGCGTTAGGTACGCCTCGAACCATATGTACCTGCGACGTACTATACCACAAGCTCATTTTATGTAAAAGTTCTCAAACTTTTACATAAAAGCTCACAACATTTCAATTCACATTTTGAACCACATTCCATAAAATTTCTTTCAATTTTGCCCTTAGTTTTAGCCACGGTTTTCACACTCAAAACCTAACCAAAACTTCTAAATTTTTCAACCAAATTTTAGGCTATTCCGATGTCATTACCTAGCACATTTTCAAGCCAATTTACATGCATTTTTCAACACAAATTCTAGGGTTTTTTCACCATTATAACCCACGGCCATTTTAGAGAAAAACATGCACAACATTTGGTTTCATGCTTTCAATCACAAATCCATTATTTTCCTAATTAAATGCATGATTTAAACTATCCAAACATCAAGTGAATCATGCAAAAATTATTCACCAAACCCAAAGTAAAACCCCCGGCCATTTTAGGGCTTTTAACTTCCAAAATTTTTCTAAGCTTACAACCATACAAATCATGCTTTACATTCAACCAAAACATGATTTAAAGTATTTCCACACTTAAACCACAACAATTCATCATGAATTACACATGGTAACCCACGGTTTTACCCTTGGAAAACCAACCAAAATTTTGTTTTTCTTTAAACAAAATGCATGGTTTTTCTTCTAATCAAACCCTTAACAAAACCCAAGCACCAAATCAACCAAAACAAGCCACAAATTTTCTCATCTTCACACTATTCATCCCACGGATTTTAGGGAGAAAAATCAAGAAAAAATGCAAACCAAAGAAGGTTACCTTGCTTTCTTGCTTCCTTTGTCTTCAAGGAAGGGTTTGACACCACTTTTGTGAAGGAAACTTGGAATATTTGCTTGGTTCTCCTTGGTGGCTTACGGGTACACTAGGAAAAATACATAGAAATTTTTTTCTCTTTGGTTTTGGCTTTGAAAATGTTTCGGCCCTTTTTGTTCCAACTTTGCCGACTTAAGTACAAAGGAAGCCAATTAATTTGGCTTTCAACCAATCAAAATGCAACACTTTTCAAACCAATTCATTCCATTTTTTTCAAAAATTTAATTCGGTTAATTTTGGCCAAATCTTGGCCTTTAGATCAAAAAGTAACTTAATCTTGGCCGTTAATGCCACCAACTACCATAATTTTCACATTTATTAAATTTGCTTTATGATGTCATAAATGCAAAGTAAAGTGTTGACTTTGACTTTACTATTCATATTAATTCGACTACTTTTTGACCGATATCGGTTCGAGCCGAAATTTTCCTGAAATCGTCCCTGCGGGTTCCTGAGGTCTCCCGTGCAGTTGGATCAATTTATACTGCTTCCGTTTGATCAAAATCAATCCCGGAAGATTTTCATCTTTTAGTGCACCGGTTAGGGTTTTCAATGCTGTTTTTGGCACCGTTCCACCCGTTTCAATTCAGCGAATTTTATCAACACTGAATTCTTACTCGTCAGTATTGTTAGAACATTTTAATACATTCTGAACAATATAAATACATTTATTTCACTCTTTAAATCGTACAAATTGTTAAATACATACATTTGTACATTTTCTTCCGAGAATGCCTGAATTTCCCGGTTGTCACAAAAACCGTGGCATTTGAAGGCTAGGGTTGAATGAAAATTTTGTTAGGGTTTTAATGTTTATATGTACATTGGAAAACCTAAGAGTGATATGTGATAATTGAATGTTGTGATGAAAAATATTTGGTAATGGTTACCATTAGAAACCGAGGTGATAATTGGAAAAAAAATTTAATGATTTTGTGTTGAGTTTTGAATGTTAGTTAATGTAGAAAATTTTTATACAAAGTTTGGTAACTTTGTATAAAATAGGTTTCTGGTATAGTACGTTGTAGGTACAAAGGTTTTGAGGCGTACCTAACATCGGGGATGTGATAACCGGGAATTTTGGATTCTTGGAGTAGGTTAAAATTGTATATATATGACAATTTTAATGAATAAAATATGAAAAAGTTATGTTTTAATACTGTTGTGAATAGTGTAAAAATGTTCTAGCAGTGTTAAAGTGTGTGAGTTCGGGGATGGAAAATCTTACCGGACATAATTGGGTGAGACGGTTCGAAATCAGAGCCGAAAACCCTAGAGAGTGCATTGAAATGTACTAAAACAATAGAAATTTATGATAGATAATTCTAATCAAACAGAAGCTAAATAAGGTAGACCGATCGCACCGGAGGCACCGAGAACCCGCCTATGCAATTTGGGTGAAGTTCCGTTCAGATCGGATTTCAGTCAAAAATTGATCATGAATTAATTAGTGAATTAATATGAATAGTAGGATGACATCACCATGATTATGTCATAAACAAAATTATTTTCCTTAATTAGGAAAGTAATTTTAAAAGGTGTATGGTTTAGATTAGGTTACTTTATGATTAATGGCTAAGATTATGCCATAAAGCCATTGGAAAATTTTTTATAAAAATTTTAAAAGGCCATTCGGCCACTTGGAAAGGAAGAAGAAAAAAATTTGATTTTTTACACCAAAATCCTTACTTTTTAGTCTTTGAACAATTAGGAAATTGTTGGGAAAAAATTACAAACAAGCCCTTGGTTTTTACCTATAAATAAGCATCAAAATTCAATAAAAAAATAAAAAAAAAATCTGTGACAACTGGGAAATTCAGGCATTCTCGGAAGAAAATGTGCAAATGTATGTATATAACAATTTGTACTATTTAAATAGTGAAATGAATGTATTAGTATTGTTCAGAATGTATTAAAATGTTCTAACAATACTGACGAGTAAGAATTCAGTGTTGATAAAATTTACTGAGTTGAAACGGGTGGAACAGTGCCAAAAATGGCATTGAAAACCCTAACCGGTGCACTAAAAGATGAAAAACTTTCGGGATTGATTTTGATCAAACGGAAGCAGTATAAATTAATCCGACTGCACAGGAGACCTCAAGAACCGACCGAGACGATTTCAGGAAAATTTCGACTTAAACCGATACCAGTCAAAAAGTAGTCGAATTAATGTGAATAGTACAGTCAAAGTCAACATATTACTTTGCATTTATGACATCATAAAGCAAATTTATTAAATGTGAAAATTAAGGTGGTTGGTGGTATTAATGGCCAAGATTGGTTTGCTTTTTGATCTAAAGGTCAAGATTTGGCCAAAATAAGCCAAATTTAATTTTTGAAAAATTTGGAAAGAAATAGGCTTGAAAAGTGTTGCATTTTGATTGATTGGAAGCCAAATTAATTGGCTTTCTTTGTGCTTAAGTCGGCAACAATTGGAACAAAAGTGGTCGTAGCCATTTCAAAGCCAAACATAAGAGAAAAAAAATTTATATGTGTTCTCCCTAGTGGAACCGTGAGCAACCAAGAGAAACCAAGCAAATATTCCAAGTTTCCTTCACAAAAGTGGTATCAAACCCTTCCTTGAAGACAAAGGAAGTAAGAAAGCAAGGTAACCTTCTTTGGTTTGCATTTTTTCTTAATTTTTCTCCCTAAAATCCATGGGATGAATAGTGTGAAAATGAGAAAATTTTTGGCTTGTTTTGGTTGATTTGGTGCTTGGCTTTTGTTAAGGGTGTGATTAGAAGAAAAACCATGCATTTTGTTTAAAGAATAACCAAATTTTGGTTGGTTTTCCAAGGGTAAAACCGTGGTTTCCATGTGTAATTGATGAGGAATTGTTCTTGTTTAAGTGTGGAAATGCTTTAAATTATGTTTTGGTTAAATGTAAAGCATGATTTGTGTGGTTATAAAGCTTGGAAAAATTTTGGGGTCAAATTTCCCTAAAGTGGCCGTGGCTTGCAATTAGGGTTTAGTGAACATTTTTGCATAATTTACTTGATATTTGGATGATTTAAATCATGCATTTAATTATGAAAATGATGGTTATGTGGTTGAAAACATGAAACAAGAAATTTGGTGCATGTTTCTCTTAAATGGCCGTGGGTTATAATGGTGGAAAAACCCTAGAATTTGTGTTGAAAAATGCATGTAATTGGCTTGAAAATGTGCTAGAAAATGACATTGGAATAGCCTAAAATTTGGTTGAAAAATTGAAAAGTTTTGGTTAGGTTTTGAGTGTGAAAATCATGACTAAAACTAAGGGCAAAATTGAAAGAAATTTTATGGAATGTGGTTCAAAATGTGAATTGAAATTTTGTGAGCTTTTATGCAAAAGTTTGGAAAACTTTAACATAAAATAGGCTTGTGGTATAGTACGTGGCAGGTACATATGGTTCGAGGCGTATCTAACGCCGGTAGCCTTAAAGTTACGCCGAAATGCTGCCGAAATTTCGAAAACGGCATTTGGGGTAAAAAGAGAATTAAAAATAAAAGTTTAGGGTCGGGTCGGGAACCCGAGTCCCTAAAGGGAAATTGAATAAGGAAAACCTAAGGGGTGGTTCATGAATAGTAACCCATCCCCTTAAAAATGTAAAACGTGAGTAAAACTGAAAAACCGACCCCGAGGGGGGGCGTTTTTGGGAAACGAAATAAAGGTCCGAGTCAGATACAAAAAATATGAGTCTCAGAGACCTAGATCAGGAACGTCTAGATGAACGTTTTAAATGCTAGTAAAACGTCCATTTGAGACTTTGAAACGATAGAAAATCACTAAACCGACGTAAGGGTCGGAATAGTACTTCCTGAGGGTCAGGAAAGTGAAAAATGGAAATAAAATAGAAACGAACCCGATAATGATTAGAAAAGAGTCAGAAAAGTTCCTGAGAGCCAAAAATGCAGTCTGGATAGAGAAAATTCCGTCAGGGGCAAAATTGTAATTTTACCAAAATATAGGGGCAAAATTGTAATTTTACAAAAGTTGAGAAAAATGGGGAAAATGATAAATAAAGCCTAAAAAGTTATAAATAGGTTTTATTTAAGCTTTTTAATGAAAAATAAAAGCTTTAAATGGAAATGAAATTAATAGACAAGGTTTTGTCTGTAGGATCCCAAAAATCAACCTACAAGGAGGCCGACCAAAGATCCAAGAAGGAAAAGGGGAAGAAACAGATAAGGTAAGTTCAGACATTTTCCTTTCTGCAACATATAGCATTATTATTGCTAACTTTGATGTACTAACTATAAGTTAGGTACATATGTGCTATGGGCACTATTATAGAGTAGAGAGAGAGACGAAATGTGCAACAGGCACTATTGAGAATGGGATACATAGTAAATTGTGCTTCGGCACTAAAGCGAGGTTACTGAAACTCACTCACCTAAAATTAAAATGTGAACCATCCCTAACCACGGGGCAATATGAAGTCACCCGGTTAGAACTTTAAAAAGTCGATAATGAAACCACTTTTGGCGTACCGGCCTTCCGTACAGGGAGGTACTATTTTGCCTTCGGGGCTATGAGATAAGGCTGTGGAGGTCAGCACTGATGTACCGCTCCCAGTCATGTACAATTTTACCTTCGGGAATATAAGATTAAGGCTGTGGAGGTCAGCACTAATGTACCACTCCCAGTCATGCGCACTTAAATGGTACTGCCAACCTGAGCTCAAAACCAGAACATATCAAAGATAATTACCTAAAACTGAAACTATGCCATAATTGAGCATAAGACAGTTTCGTGAGGGTACTAACATCGCGGTAGATTTACTGTTGATATACTGTGTTGTGGTCAAACTTACTATTCATAATAAATAGTAGTCAAAGTTACTATTCATATATGAATAGTAGTCAATATTCACATATGAATAGTAGTCAATATTCATAAAAATTTTATTTCTTGCATGTTTGAACTTATTGAGCCTGTAGCTCACCATTGTAAATACCAGCTCAGTAGCTTTGTATGACTGTGTGACAACCGGGAAATTCAGGCAGTTCTCGGATGAAAATGTACAATTGTATGTATATAACAATTTGTACTATTTAAAGAGTGAAATAAATGTATTTATATTGTTTAGAATATATGAAAAGGTTCTAACAATACTGACGAGTAAGAATTCAGTGTTGGAAAAATTCACTGAGTTGAAACGGGTGAAACGGTGCCAAAATCGGCATTAAAAACCCTAACCGGAGCAATAAAAGACGGTAAACTTCCGGGATTGATTTTGATCAAACGGAAGCAGATTAAATTGATCCGACTGCACAAGAGACCTCAGGAACACGCCGGGACGATTTCAGGAAATTTCGGCTCGAACCGGTATCGGTCAAAAAGTAGTCGAATTAATGTGAATAGTGAAAGTCAAAGTCAACTTTCACTTTTGTAATTATGACATCATAAATCTAGATTAATAAATGAAAGAAAATGGTGGTTGGTGGAATGAAAGGCCATGGTTCATTTAGCTTTTGATCTAAAGGCCAAGATTTGGCCAAAAATTTCCATTTTTAATTTTTGAAAAATGGGGAAAGAAATGGCTTGGAAAGATGTCAAATTTTGATTGGTTTAGAGCCAACTTAATTGGTTTTCTTGCATGGTTAAGTCGGCAACTTAGAAACAAAAAGGGCCGAAACTTTTGAAAGGCAAAAGCCATAGCAAAATTTGCTAAGTTTTTCTCCCATGGCATGTACGTGAGCTACCAAGGAGAACCAAGCTTTCTCTTCAATTTTCTTCACAAAAAGAGTGTCAAAGTGTTTATTGAAGACAAAGGAAGCATTAGACCAAGGTAACTTCCCTTGCACTTGAATTTTTCATGGTTTTTCTTCACAAAATCCGTGGGTGAATAGTGATAGAAAGATGGAAAATTTTTGGTTGTTTTCCATTGAATTGATGTTGGGTTTTGTTAAGGATGAAATAAGTAAGAAAACCATGCAAATTCATTAAAGAAAAACCAAAATTTTGTTGGTTTTTCAAGGGAAAATCCGTGGGTTACCTTAGGTAACCAATGAGAAAACTTTGTGGTTAATTGCTAATATGCTTTCTAAGTTTAATTTTGTGAAGAATAAAGCTTGTATTTCATTGTGGAAAGTTTGAAAAAAAATTTCTTGTGTGAAATTCATAAGGTGGCCGTGGGGTTTTGTTAATGGTTGGAAGAAAATTTTCATGGTTTTATGTGGTAATTGGTGGATTGAAATTATGCATTTCAATATGCAAATGATGAATTTATAATGGAAAGAATGAAACAAAAATTTTTGGCATGTTTTCATTCTTTGGCCGTGGGTTATACAAGTGTAAAAACCCTAGGAAATTTGGTTGAAAATGCAAAGAAAATGGGCTTGAAAATGTGTTAAAAATGTGACATTTGAATGGCCTAAAATGTGGTGAAAGTTTGACAAAATTTGGTTCGGTTTAGTTGTGAAAACCGAAACCAAATTAAGGGTAAAATTGTGAAACAATTTTGTTATGTGGGTGATAATGTGGAATTGGAATTTTGTGGGCTTTTATGTAAAAGTTTGGAAAACTTTTACATAAAATAGGCTTGTGGTATAGTACGTGGCAGGTACATACGGTTCGAGGCGTACCTAATGCCGGAAGCCTTAAAATTACGCCGAAATGCTGCCGAAATTTCGAAAACAGCATTTGGGGTAAAATGGAATTAAAAATAAAAAGTTTGGGGTCGGGTCGGAAACCTGAGTCCCTAACGGAAAAAGTGAATAAGGAAAACCTAAGGGGCGGTTCGTGAATAGTAATACGTCCCCTTAAAAATGAAAAACGCGTGTGAGATTGAAAAACCGACCCCGAAGGGGGGGCGTTTTTGGAAATAAAATATAGGTCCGAGTCGGGAACGGAAAACCCGAGCCTCGGAGACCTAGGTCGGGAAAGTCTAGATGAACGTTTTAAATACTAGTGAAACGTCCATTTGAGACTCCGAAACGATAGAAAATCGCTAAACCGACGTAAGGGTCGGAATAGTGCTTCCCGAGGGCCGGGAAAACAAAAAGTGAAAATAAAATAGAAACGAACCCGGTAATGATTAGAAAAAAATCAGAAAAGTTCCTGAGAGCCAAAAATGCAGTCTGGATCAATAAAATTCCGTCAGGGGCAAAACTGCAATTTTGCCAATAAAATCGTAATTTTGCAAAAGTTGGGGGAAAATGGTGAAAATAATAAATAAAACCTAAAAAGTTATAAATAGGTTTTATTTAAGCTTTTTAATGAAAAATAAAAGCTATAAATGGGAAAGAAATTAACAGATATAGTTTTGTCTGTAGGATCCCAAAATCGACCTACAAGGAAGGCGATTCAAGATCCAAGAGAGAGAAAGGGAACAGTCTGATAAGGTAAGTTCAGACATTTACCTGTCTGCAACATATAGTAATATTGTGCTAACTTAAATGTACTAACTATAAGTTAGGTACATATGTGCTACGGGCACTATGATAGAATAGAGAGAGAGACGAAATGTGCTACGGGCACTATAAGAATGGGACACATGGTTAAATTGTGCTTCGGGTACTAGAGCGAGGTTAATGAAACTCACTCACCTAAAATTAAAATGTGAACCATTCCTAACCACGGGACAATGTGAAGTCACCGGGTTAGAATGTTAAAAAGTCGGTAATGAAACCACTTTCTGGCGTACCAGCCTTCTGTACAGGGAGGTACTATTTTGCCTTCGGGGCTATGAGATAAGGCTGTGGAGGTCAGCACTGATGTACCGCTCCCAGTTATGTACAATTTTGCCTTCGGGGCTATGAGATTAAGGCTGTGGAGGTCAGCACTAATGTACCGCTCCCAGTCATGCGCACTTAAATGGTACTGCCAACCTGAGCTCAAAACCAGAACGTAATCAAAGATAATGACCTAAAACTGAAACTGTGCCATAATTGAGCATAAGACAGTTTAGTGAAAGCACTAACATCGCGGTAGATGTACTAGTGTGAGACAGTGTTGTGGTCAACCTTACTATTCACGTATGAATAGTGGTCAAAGTTACTATTTACGTATGAATAGTGGTCAAAGGTACTATTTACGATGAATAGTACTATTCATAGAAATTTTATTTCTTGCATGTTTGAACTTACTGAGCCTGTAGCTCACCATTTTTACTAATGTTGCAGGTAAGCGACTAGCTCAGTAGCTTGTTTGACTGGATGCGGACGGGATGACGCGTGTCAAATGGGATAACTGGGCGAGGGATATGGTACTGCCAGAGTCTTGCCGCTGAGCGTTAAAGTGAAGGAAAAAAAAAAAGGGGAAACAGTTCTTTTGTAATTATATATATTTTACAAAAGCACTGTATTATTTATATTACTTTGTACCTATCAACAAAGTAAATAGTGGAAAAAGATTTTATATGATGTTTAAAGAAAAAAAAAATTTTCCCAAAAACGTCATGATTTAGAAAGAATAGAGAGATAAGCCAGCGACCCATGAGAGTACAATCTATCGCAGTTAGCGATAAAGCTCAACTGTAATAGTATTGTATGATCTCCACGGGGGGCGGGCCGCCACAGACTGGATGGTAGATGGGATGGCGCGTGTCAAATGGGATAGGAGGTAAGGGATATGGTCCTGCCAGAATCTTTCCGCTGAGCGATAATGGAGAAAGGAAAAGAAAGAAACAATTCTTTTGTAAATATATATTTTGCGAAAGTACTGTATTATGTAAATTACTTTGTACTTGTAAACAAAGTAAATAGTAGATAATGTTTTACATGATGTTTTAAAAAAATAATTTCCCAAAAACGTCATGATTTAAAGAGAGATAGATTAGCCGGCGACCCACGAGAGTATAATTTATCACAGTTAGCGATAAAGCTCAACTGTAATAGTATTGTATGATCTCTACGAAGGGCGGGCTGCCACAGTTGGTATCAAAGCGGGCTTATGATTGGTTTAGTTTAGATTACCAACTGCTGCCACAGTTAGTATCAGAGCGGATTTACGATTGGTCTAGTTTAGATTACTGACTTTCGTCACAGTTGGTATATCAGAGCAGTATTGACCATATCCTGATTTGACACTTCGCGCATCCTACACTGCAATCCAAGTAAGTAGTTTATTTAAGTTTAGTGAATTATTTTCTTATATGAAAATAATTATCTTATAGATAGCAAGATGACCAGACCTCCTTATGTGAGACCGCCGCTACCACGATCGAGAGGGGTGTTACGGGTATGCACGAGACCTATTGTGAGGTCGTCTATTTCCCAACGACTAGTAGTTAGACCCCCGGTGCCCAAGAGACCTCCAGCACCAGCACCAGCTCCTGTAGATGTAGTACAGTCTCGACCGGTACTTCATCCACCTATAGTAGTGGACATTCCAGTTGTTAGCGGACGCCAACATATTGGGGTGAGAGTTTCGGCTCGGGCAGTATAGGCATTCAGAGCAAGCAGTCCCCCTATGTTTGATGGTGGACGACCGTCGATGGAGACGAAGAACTGGCTCTATGCCATAGAGAGGATTATGGTGATGTGCGACATTGACCGAGAGATGTGGATCCAGTTGGCCATCAGTATGTTTCAGGGAGATGCTCGAGTATTCTGGGATTATTGCGACTAGGAGATTCTGTTGGGATTCAGTTGGGCTGAGTTTTGTTAGCGATTGGCTGATCAGTTTCTACCTAAGGATCCGACACCGACTCCTGCACCTCCGGAGAGACGAGAGGCAGATACACCCGCGTACCCTGGATTTGATGAGGTTAGGGACTATATTCTCCAGACAGAGAGGATGGTCATGTTGTTTGGTGAGACAGTTATGTCTTACGCAGCACGATTTGAGGAGACCATCAGAAGGAGATGTCCGTTGCCCAACCTCACTGAAGCAAACTGTTGTGAGCTTTTCTGGAGAGGTTTACCCATGGAGTTGAGACAGAGGGTGATTAAGCTATATCCTCCTACACTCCAAGAGTTTGTAGTGACGATCAGGATGATCGAGAGGGAGATTTTGATTGAGCACCTGACGCAGAGTCGACAAGAGACACTGGGCCAAGATAAGATGATGGCACGCATCTTTGGACCGAGAAGAATGATGAACGATCATGAGGCTGAACCGTCTAGACCACGAGGAGGTGATGACTTAGGACGGGGAGCATTACCTAGGGCTGGTGATGACTCAGATGATCCAGATGACGATGAGGATCCAGAAGAATATCCTCTAGTCCCAGACACAGGGGATGTGTGACCAGTAGATGTATGCATGTACATAAGTAGCTTATAGAGAAAAGCACTTTTGTATAGACTTGTGGCCAGGATGTATATGATGGCCGATGTATATATGACTGGTGATGGTTATGTATGATATATAAACGTTTTTCTATGAATGAAATATTAAAATGATTATATGTTGTACAATGATGTATTACAATGATGTGGCTTTACATTACCCTAAATTTCGTAAATTTATATGATTTTACGAATGTGGTCATGGAAAAGCTAACGATGAATTGTTGTGCCATGATAGGATAATAAGCAAGATGGTGGATTTGTGAAATCGACCGGAGGGACGAGAACGACGTCCTAATATCATGGAGAGATTAGATCAGATACAAGCCTTACTAGAAGCTCAGATGCAGGAAAATGCTAATCTGAGGCAACGAGTAGAGGAGTTAGAACAGAGGTAAGGTTCTGAAGGTACCCAAGTAGAATAGGAAGCTGAGGTAGATCCGGTTATCCCTCCAGCTGCTGTACGTGAGAAAGCTCCTGAACCGCAACCGGTATTAAATCTGGAACCCCTCTATGAAAGATTCAGGCGTACGGGGCCGCCAGAATTTGAAGGTTCTACAAATCCTCTAGAGGCTGAAGACTGGTTGTCGTCATTACAAGTGATCATGGAATTTATGAACCTAACTGACCAGGAGAAGGTCGCATGTGTGTCTTTTGTGTTGAGAAAAGATGCTCGTTTTTGGTGGGACACTGTGCGAATGAGAAGAAATGTGTCTACCGTGAGTTGGGCAGAATTTCTGGAAGAATTTAACCAGAAATATTATGACCCTGCATCTCTGAGACAACAGCAGAAAGAGTTCTTAGAATTGACATAAGGAAATATGTCGGTGAGTGAAGTTTGTCGAAAGTTCGACCAGTTATCCCGCTTATGTCCCTATGTAGTCCCTACTAAGAGGGAGAAAATATAGAAAATGATCTGGATGTTCAGGCCAGAAATCACTGCATTAGTAGATACTGGACAGGTACTGCCTACTTCTGTAACAGATTGTGTTAGTCGGGCCATAAGAGCTGAGTTTCACGTAGCCCGACAGAAAGAGGAAAGAGAGAAGCACTGGGAGGCCAAAAAGAAAGAGAGGGCTTTGGCTAAGTCTACACAAGCTGGTCAATTAAGCAAGCCTAATCAGAATGCTAAACCAGGCCAGGGCAATAATCAAGGATCCCAGCAAAATAAGAGGAAAGGCAATTTTTCTACAAGTCGCCAGGGAAATAATCGAAACCAGCAGCGAAGACAGTTGGTAATGCGGAATCCAATGTACAAAATTGTCCTACATGTGGAAAGAGACATTCTGGGCAATGTAGATTTGGACCACTTGTTTGCTATGAATGTGGAAAGGAAGGTCATTATGCCAGGAACTGTCCAAGCAATAGGCAGGGTGTACAAGGCACTTCCCAACCGCACTAGCCCACAAGCTCATTCCCTTCAGGCCAGAGTTGAAGAGTCTCCAGTAAGGCTGCAACGCCAGGAGCGTGTGCCATGTGCTGATACTAGTGTGATGGCCTACAGCAACGAGGATGCAGAGGCAGGAACATCGAATGTGGTGACAGGTCAGCTTCCTGTCACTAGTCATGTAGCCTCTGTACTATTCGATTCTGGTGCTACGCATTCTTTTGTTTCCTATGAATTTACTGATAAGATAGGACATCCTAAGGAATATATGGGAAGAGTATTTAAGACAGCTTTACCCTCTGGGGAAGTATTGTTGTCCAATTACTGGCTACCTCATGTACCAGTATATGTGGCAAATAGGGAGCTATATGCTGAGTTGATCGTAATGACGATCGTGGATTACGATGTGATTTTAGGCATGGATTTCCTAGGGAAATATCAAGCTACGATCGACGGTCGAAATCAAAAAATAGTATTCCAACCCGAGGAAGAAGAGAGTTTCGAATATGTCGATGCTTCTCGAAAACCCAGGAAGATGATGATCAGTTCGCTGAAAGCAAGCAAGCTGATGGCCAATGGTTGCATGGGATATCTGGCATATGTGATGGACACTATAGAGGAACAGAATCTTCAACCTGAAGATGTTCCTATTTTTAAGGAATTTCTTGACGTATTTCCAGAAGAGCTACCAAGGATACCTCCAGAGAGAGAAATCTCGTTCGAAATTGAGTTGATGCCTAGAACGACACCTATTTCCGAAGCACCATACCGCATGGCTCCAGTGGAGTTAAAGGAGCTGCAGGAACAATTAAAGGAGCTTTTGGACAAGGGATTCATCAGACCGAGTTATTCTCCATGGGGTACACCTGTGTTGTTCGTCAAGAAAAAGGATGGAACGTTCCGTTTGTGCATTGATTACTGGGAGTTGAATAAGGTTACGATAAAAAATAGGTATCCGTTACCTAGAATTGATGACTTATTCGACCAGTTAAAAGGCGCAGCGGTATTTTCGAAGATCGACTTATGATCAGGATATCACCAGCTGAGAATTAAAGAAAGTGATATTCCTAAGACGGCGTTTAGGACTCGTTATGGTCATTATGAGTTCCTTGTGATGCCATTCTGATTAACAAATGCACCGGCAGTGTTCATGGATTTAATGAACAGAATTTTTAAAGAGTATTTGGATAAGTTTGTCATTGTATTCATTGATGACATTCTTATATAGTCAAAGACTCATAAGGGGCATAAGAAGCATCTGAGGATCATGTTGCATACGATAAGGAAGCATCAACTGTATGCCAAATCCTCAAAATGTGAGTTTTGGCTGGATAAAGTACATTTTCACGGACATGTAATATCCCAAGAAGGTATTGCTGCAGATCCGACAAAGGTAGATGCGATTAACCAATGGCCTACACCCAAGAGTGTGACAGAAGTACGCAGTTTCTTGGGGTTAGCTGGTTATTATCGGCGATTTGTAGAGGGATTTGCACATTTAGCTACACCTCTTACTGCTCTTACACGCAAGGAAAGGAAGTATAAGTGGACTATGGAATGCGAAAGAAGCTTCCAGGAGTTAAAGAGGCGGCTGACAAGTACACCAATCCTTACGCTTCCTACTGAAGGGGAGAAGTTTGTGATCTATAGTGATGCATCCAAAATAGGATTGGGAGCAGTCCTAATGCAAGGCGGCAAGGTGATTGCCTATGCTTCCCGTCAATTAAAGGATCAAGAAAAGAATTACCCTACGCATGACCTTGAACTTGCTACAGTAGTGTTTGCACTTAAAATTTGGCGACACTATCTCTATGGAGCTCAGTGTCAGATTTTTACTGATCAGCAAAGCCTGAAGTATTTCTTCACGCAAAAGGAGCTCAATATGCGACATAGACGATGGTTGGAACTGGTAAAGGATTATGATTGTGAAATCCTATATCATCCAGGAAAGGCCAACCGTGTAGCAGATACTTTAAGTAGAAAGTCTACCATATCGCACTAGCTACCAATAAAAAGGCTTCCGAAGCCATTGCAGCAAGAAATAAATTCCTTGAACTTGGAGCTGAAATTTGGAAGATTGGCTGCACTTCAAGTGGAATCATCGCTGTTTGAGGATATAAAGGAAGCTCAAAGACGAGATCCAAGAATGATAAGTTCTCAAGAAGGAATTTCCAGGGATGGAATGATCCTTTATCAAGGAAGGATAAATGTTCCAGCTGATGAGGAACTTAGAAGACGGATCATGTCAGAAGCCCATAAGACACCGTATTCAGTTCATCCCGGAGCTAGTAAGATGTATCAGGACTTGAAATTACAGTTCTAGTGGAATGGGATGAAGAACGATATAGCGAAATTCATGAGCAGATGCATGACCTATTAGAGAATCAAAGTGGAACATAAACATCCAGCAGGAAGATTGGAACCTTTGGAGATTCCTGAATGGAAATGGGAACACATTACGATGGATTTTGTAGTGGGATTACCAAAAACCCGAGAAGGTTATGATGCCATCTGGGTTATTATGGACAGACTGACCAAGACGGCACGGTTTATAGCTGTCAAGATGACTTTTCGTTGGAAAAGTTTGCTCAGTTGTACGTAACTTATGTCGTCAGATTACATGGAGTACCAAAATCCATTGTATTAGATCGAGATGCACGATTCACTTTGAATTTCTGGAAGTGTGTGCAAGAAGCCATGGGAACTGAATTGAGACTCAGTACGGCATTCCATCCGCAAACAGACGGACAGTCGGAGCGGACTATTCAGACATTAGAGGACATGCTTCGAGCCTGTGTAATGGATTTTGCGGGAAATTGGAATAAGAAGTTATCATTAATTGAATTCTCATACAATAATAGTTACCAAGCTTCCAAAGGTATGGCACCTTATGAGGCTCTTTATGGACGGAAGTGTAGATCGCCAATACAATGGTATGATTTGCGAGAGAAGCAGTTGCATAAGACGGATTTCAAACAAGAGACTTCCGATGCAGTTGCAAGAATTCACCGTCAAATGTAAATTGCGCAAAGTCGACAAAAGACTTATGCGGACAAGAGGCGGAGATCCTTGGAATTTGATGAAGGAGACTTCGTGTTTCTTAAGGTATCACCCATGAAGGGGATTAAGCATTTCGGTAAGAAGGGGAAACTGAGTCCAAGATATATTGGACCTTATGAAATTATCAAATACATTGGAAGGGTCGGTTACAGATTAGCGTTACTGTGACAACCGGGAAATTCAGGCAATTCTCGGACGAAAAATGTACAATTGTATGTATATAACAATTTGTACTATTTAAAGAGTGAAATAAATGTGTTTATATTGTTTAGAATATATGAAAATGTTCTAATAATACTGACGAGTAAGAATTCAGTGCTGGAAAAATTCACTGAGTTGAAACGGTGCCAAAATCGGCATTAAAAACCCTAACCGAGCCAATAAAAGACGGTAAAATTCTGGGATTGATTTTGATCAAACGGAAGCAAATTAAATTGATCCGACTGCACAGGAGACCTCAGGAACACGCCGGGACGATTTCGGGAAAATTTCGGCTCGAACCGGTATCAGTCAAAAAGTAGTCGAATTAATGTGAATAGTGAAAGTCAAAGTCAACTTTCACTTTTGCATTTATGACATCATAAATCAAGTTTATTAAATGAAAGAATAATGGTGGTTGGTGGAATGAAAGGCCATGATTCATTTAGCTTTTGATCTAAAGGCCAAGATTTGGCCAAAAATTTCCATTTTTAATTTTTGAAAAATGGGGAAAGAAATGGCTTGGAAAGATGTCAAATTTTGATTGGTTTAGAGCCAAATTAATTGGCTTGTTTGTTGCATTAAGTCGGCAACATTTTGGGACATAAAGGCCGAAGTCCATTTTCACGTAAAAAAACCAAAGAAAAATTTCTAAGTCTTTCTTCCATGGTGTCTACGTGAGGGACCAAGGAGAACCAAGCAATATCTTCAAATTTCTTCACAAAAAAGAGTGGCAAAGTGTTTATTGAAGACAAAGGAAGCATTAGACAAAGGTAACTTCCCTTGCACTTGAAATTTTCATGGTTTTTTTTCAATGAAATCCGTGGGTGAATAGTGATTGGAAGATGGAAAATTTTTGGTTGTTTTCCATTGAATTGATGTCGGGTTTTGTTAAGGATGTAATAAGGAAGAAAACCATGCAAATTGTGTAAAGAAAAACCAAAATTTTGTTGGTTTTTCAAGGGGAAATCCGTGGGTTACCTTAGGTAACCAATGAGAAAACTTTGTGGTTAATTGTTAAAATGCTTTCTAAGTTTAATTTGGTGAAGAATTAAGCTTGTATTTCATTGTGGAAAGTTGAAAAAAATTTTTGGTATGAATTGTATAAAGTGGCCGTGAGTTTACAATGGGTTTGGAAGAAAATTTTGCTTGGTTTTATGTGGGATTTGGTTGATGGTAATTATGCATTTTAATATGCAAATGATGGAATTGTGATTGAAAGAATGAAAGCAAAAATGTGCGCATGTTTTCAATTCAATGGCCGTGGGTTTTAAGTGTTTAAAAAACCCTAAGAATTTGGTTGAAAATGCCAAGAAAATGGGCTTGAAAATGTGTTAAAAACATGACATTGAATGGCCTAAAATATGGTGAAAGTTTGACAAAATTTGGTTCGGTTTGGTTGTGAAAACCGAAACCAAATTAAGGGTGAAAATGTGAAAAAAATTTTGTAATGTGGGTGATAATGTGAAATTTGAAATTTGTGGGCTTTTATGTAAAAGTTTGGAAAACTTTTACATAAAATAGGCTTGTGGTATAGTACGTGGCAGGTACATACGGTTCGAGGCGTACCTAACGCCGGAAGCCTTAAAATTACGCCGAAATGCTGCCGAAATATCAAAAACGGCATTCGGGGTAAAATAGGAATTTAAATTAAAAGTTAGGGCCGGGACGGAAACCCGAGTCCCTAACGGAAAAGTGAATAAGGAAAATTTAAGGGGTGGGTCGTGAATAGTAACCCGTCCCCTTAAAAATGAAAAACGCGTGTGAGATTGAAAAACCGACCCCGAGGGGAGGCGTTTTTGGAAATAAAATAAAGGTCCGAGTCGGGAACGGAAAACCCGAGCCTCGGGACCTAGGTCGGGAAAGTCTAGATGAACGTTTTAAATACTAGTGAAACGTCCATTTGAGGCTCCGAAACGATAGAAAATCGCTAAACCGACGTAAGGGTCGGAATAGTGCTTCCCGAGGGCCGGGAAAGCAAAAAAGTGGAAATAAAATAAAAACGAACCCGGTAATGATTAGAAAAGAGTCAGAAAAGTTCCTGAGAGCCAAAAATGCAGTCTGGATCAATAAAATTCCGTCAGGGGCAAAACTGTAATTTTGCCAAAATATTGGGGCAAAATCGTAATTTTGCAAAAGTTGGGGGAAAACGGTGAAAATAATAAATAAAACCTAAAAAGTTATAAATAGGTTTTATTTAAGCTTTTTAATGAAAAATAAAAGCTATAAATGGGAAAGAAATTAACAGACATAGTTTTGTCTGTAGGATCCCAAAATCGGCCTACAAGGAAGGCGATTCAAGATCCAAGAGAGAGAAAGAGAACAGTCTGATAAGGTAAGTTCAGACATTTACCTGTCTGCAACATATAGCAATATTGTACTAATTTTAATGTACTAACTATAAGTTAGGTACATATGTGCTACGGGCACTATGATAGAATAGAGAGAGAGACGAAATGTGCTACGGGCACTATAAGAATGGGACACATGGTTAATTGTGCTTCGGGCACTAGAGCGAGGTTAATGAAACTCACTCACCTAAAATTAAAATGTGAACCATTCCTAACCACGGGACAATGTGAAGTCACCGGGTTAGAATGTTAAAAAGTCGGTAATGAAACCACTTTCTGGCGTACCAGCCTTCCGTACAGGGAGGTACTATTTTTGCCTTCGGGGCTATGAGATAAGGCTGTGGAGGTCAGCACTGATGTACCGCTCCCAGTCATGTAAAATTTTGCCTTCGGGGCTATGAGATCAAGGCTGTGGAGGTCAGCACTAATGTACCACTCCCAGTCATACGCACTTAAATGGTACTGCCAACCGAGCTCAAAACCAGAACGTAATTAAAGATAATGACCTAAAACTGAAACTGTGCCATAATTGAGCATAAGACAGTTTAGTGAGAGCACTAACATCGCGGTAGATGTACTAGTGTGATACAGTGGTGTGGTCAACCTTACTATTCACGTATGAATAGTGGTCAAAGTTACTATTTACGAATGAATAGTGGTCAACCTTACTATTCACGATGAATAGTACTATTCATAGAAATTTTATTTATTGCATGTTTGAACTTACTGAGCCTGTAGCTCACCATTTTTGCTAATGTTGCAGGTAAGCGACCAGCTCAGTAGCTTATTTGACTGGATGGCGTACGGGATGGCGCGTGTCAAATGGGATAACTGGGCGAGGGATATGGTACTGCCAGAGTCTTGCCGCTAAGCGATAAAAGTGAAGGAAAAAAAAAAAAGGGGAAACAGTTCTTTTGTAATTATATATATATTTTACAAAAGTACTGTGTTATTTATATTACTTTGTACTTGCCAACAAAGTAATTAGTGGAAAAAGATTTTATATGATGTTTAAAGAAAAAAAAATTTTCCCCAAAAACGACACGATTTTAAAAGAGAGTGAGATAAGCCGGCGACCCACGAGAGTACAATCTATCGCAGTTAGCGATAAGCTCAACTGTAATAGTATTGTATGATCTCTATGAGGGGCGGGCCGCCACAGTTGGTATCAGAGCCTGGTTTTCGAGTGGCTAAGTTTTGAATACCAATTGCCGTCACAGTTGGTATATCAGAGCAGTGTGACCATATCCCGATTTGACACTTCGCGCATCCTGCACCGCTATCCAAGTAAGTAGTTTACTTAAGTTCAGTTAATTATTTTCTTATGTGAAAATAATTATCTTATAGGTAGCACGATGACCAGACCTCCATATGTGAGACCACCGCTACCACGACCGAGAGGGGTATTACGGGTATGGACGAGACCTATTGTGAGGCCGCCCATTTCCCAAAGGCCGGTAGTCAGACCCCCGGTACCCGAGAGACCTCCGGTACCAGTGCCGGCATCAGTACCAGTGCCAGTAGACGTAGTACAGCCGCGACCGATAGTTCATCCACCGGTAGTAGTGGACATTCCAGTTGTTGGTGGACGCCAACATATTGGGGTGAGAGTGTCGGCACGGGCAGTACAGGCATTTAGGGCCAGCAGTCCTCCTATGTTCGACGGTGGACGACAGTCAATGGAGACCAAGGACTGGCTCCATGCCATTGAGAGGATCATGGTGATATGCGATATCGATCGAGATATGTGGATCCAGTTGGCAGTCAGTATGTTTCAGGGAGACGCTCGTGTGTTCTGGCAATATTGCGACTAGGAGATTTTATTGGGATTCAGTTGGGCTGAGTTCTGTCAGCGGTTGGCTGATCAGTTTCAACTTAGGGATCCAGCACCTGCTCCAGCACCTCCAGAGAGACGAGAGGCTGATGCACCTGCGTACCCTGGATTCGATGAGGTCAGGGATTACATTCTCCAGACCGAGAGGATGGTCATGCTGTCTGGTGAGACAGTGATGTCTTATGCGGCACGATTTGAGGAGACCATCAGGAAGAGATGTCCGTTGCCTAACCTCACGGAAGCAAACTGCTGTGAGCTGTTTTGGAAAGGCTTATCCTTGGAGCTGAGACCGAGGGTGATCAAGCCGTTTCCTCCGACGCTCCAAGAGTTCGTGATGACGATCAGGACGATTGAGAGAGAGATTCTGATCGAGCATCTGACGCAGAGTCGACGAGAGACGCTGGGTCAAGATGAGATGTTTGCACGCATAATCGGGCCGAGAAGAATGATGAATGATCATGAGGCCGGACCGTCTAGACCACGAGGAGGTGATGACTCAGGACAGGGAGTATTGCCTAGGGGCGGTGACGATTCAGATGAGCCAGATGACGATGAGGATCCAGAAGAATATCCTCTAGTCCCAGATGTAGGGAACGAGTGATCAGTAGATGTGTATATGTATATAAGTAGCTTAGAGAGAAAAGCTCTTTTGTATAGACTTGTGGCCATTTTGTATAAACGGCCGATGTATATATGACTGGTGGTGATTATGTATGACATATAAATGTTTTGCTATGAATGAAATTCCAAAATGATTATATGTTGTACGATGATGTGTTACGATAATGTGGCTTTACATTACCCTAAATTTCGTAAATTGATATAATTTTACGAATGCGGTTATGGAAAAGCTAACGGTGAATTATTGTGCCATAATAGGACAATAGCCAAGATGGTGGATTTGAGAAATCGACCAGAGGGACGAGAGCGACGTCCTGATATTATGGAGAGACTGGATCAGATACAAGCTTTGTTAGAAGCTCAGATGCAAGAAAATGCGAATCTGAGGCGACGGGTAGAGGAGCTAGAACAGAGACAAGGCTCTGAGGGTACCCAAGTAGAACAACAAGCTGTGGTAGATCCAGTTATTCCTCCAGCTGCAGTACATGAGAGAGCTCCTGAACCACAACCAGTATTGAATTTGGAACCCCTCTATGAAAGATTCAGGCGCATGAGGCCGCCAGAATTTGAAGGGTCTACAAATCCCTTAGAGGCTGAAGACTGGTTGTCATCATTACAAGTGATCATGGAGTTCATGAACCTAACCGACCGAGAGAAGGTTGCATGTGCGTCTTTTGTGCTGAGAAAAGATGCTCGGTTTTGGTGGGACACTGTGCGAATGAGGAGAGACGTGTCTACCATGAGTTGGGCGGAATTTCTGGAAGAATTTAACCAGAAATATTACGACCCTGCATCTCTAAGACAGCAACAGAAAGAATTCTCAGAGCTGACACAAGGGAACATGTCGGTAAGCGAAGTTTGCCGAAAGTTCGACCAGTTATCCCGTCTATGTCCCTACGTAGTCCTTACTGAGAGGGAGAAGATACAGAAAATGATCGGGATGTTCAGGCCAGAAATTGCTGCGTTAGTAGACACTGGACTAGTACCACCTACTTCTGTAGCAGACTGTGTGAGTCGGGCCATTAGAGCTGAGTTTCATGTAGCCCGACAGAAAGAGGAAAGAGAGAAACACTGGGAGGCAAAGAAGAAGGAGAGGGCTTTGGCGAAGTCTACGCAAGTTGGTTAATCGAGCAAGCCTAGTCAGAATGTGAAACCAAGCCAGGGCAACAATCAAGGATCCCAGCAAAATAAGAGAAAAGGGAATTTTTCTGGGAATCGCCAGGGCAATAATCGAAACCAGCAGCGGAGAACAGCTGGTAATGCAGAGTCTAATGTGCAAAACTGCCCTACATGCGAGAAAAGACATTCTGGGCAATGCAGATTTGGGCCACTTGTTTGCTACGAATGTGGAAAGGAAGGCCATTATGCCAAGAACTGTCCAAATAGGCAGGGTGGACAAGGCATTTCCCAACCGCACCAGACACGCCCACAAGCTCATTCCCTTCAAGCCAGAGTGGAAGAGTCACCAGTGAGGCCGCAACGCCAGGAGCGTATGCAACGTGCTGATGCTCGTGTGATGGCCTACAGCAAGGAAGATGCAGAGGCAGGAACATCAAACGTGGTGACAGGTCAGCTTCCTGTTGCTAGTCATGTAGCCTCTGTACTATTCGATTCCGGTGCTACGCATTCATTTGTTTCCTATGCATTTGCTGACAAGATAGGACTTCCTAAGGATAATATGGGAAGGGTATTTAAGACAGCCTTACCTTCTGGGGAAGTATTGTTGTCCAATTACTGGCTACCTTATGTACCAGTATATGTGACAAATAGGGAACTATATGCTGAGTTGATCGTAATGGAGATCATGGATTACGATGTGATTCTAGGCATGGATTTCCTAGGGAAATACCAAGCTACGATCGACTGTCGAATTCGAAAGATAGTCTTCCAACCCGAGGAACAAGAGAGTTTCGAATATGTTGATACTTCTCAAAGACCCGGGAAGATGATGATCAGTTCGCTGAGAGCAAGCAAGCTGATAGCCAGTGGTTGCATGGGATATCTGGCATATGTGGTGGATACTGCAGAGGAACAGAAGCTTCAACCTGAAGATGTTCCTGTGGTTAATGAGTTTCTTGACGTATTTCCAGAAGAGTTACCAGGGATACCTCCAGAGAGAGAAATCTCGTTTGAAATTGAGTTGATGCCTGGGACAGCACCCATTTCCAAAGCACCATACCGCATGGCTCCAGTGGAGTTGAAGGAGCTACAGGTACAATTAAAGGAGCTTTTGGATAAGGGATTCATCAGGCTGAGTTTTTCTCCATGGGGTGCACCTGTGTTATTCGTCAAGAAAAAAGATGGAACATTCCGACTGTGCATTGATTATCGGGAGTTAAATAAGGTTACGATCAAAAATAGGTATCCGTTACCTAGAATTGATGACCTATTCGACCAATTAAAAGGCGCAGCGGTATTTTCCAAGATCGACTTACGATCAGGATATCACCAGCTGAGAATCAAAGAAAGTGATATTCCTACGACGGCGTTTAGGACTCGTTATGGGCACTACGAGTTCCTTGTGATGCCATTTGGATTGACGAATGCGCCAGCAGCATTCATGGATTTGATGAACAGAATTTTTAAAGAGTATTTGGATAAGTTTGTCATTGTATTCATTGATGACATTCTTATATACTCGAAGAGTCATGAGGAGCACAAGGAGCATCTGAGGATCGTGTTGAACACGATAAGGAAGCATCAACTGTATGCCAAATTCTCAAAATGTGAATTTTGGTTGGACAGAGTACATTTCCTTGGACATGTTGTATCCCAGGAAGGTATTGCAGTAGATCCGACAAAGGTAGAGGCAATTAACCAGTGGCCTACACCCAAGAGTGTGACAGAAATACGCAGTTTCTTGGGATTGGCTGGTTATTATCGGTGATTTGTAGAGGGATTCGCGCGACTAGCTGCACCTCTTACTGCTCTTACAAGCAAGGAAAGGAAGTACGAGTGGACTACGGAGTACAAAAGAAGCTTCCAGGAGTTAAAGAGGCGACTGACAAGCGCACCAATCCTTACGCTTCCCACTGAAGGGGAGAAGTTTGTGATCTACAATGATGCATCGAAAATAGGATTGGGAGCAGTCCTAATGCAAGACGGCAAGGTGATTGCCTATGCTTCCCGTCAATTAAAGGAGCATGAAAGGAATTATCCTACGCATGACCTTGAACTTGCTGCAGTAGTGTTCGCACTTAAAATTTGGCGACACTATCTCTATTGAGCTCAATGTCAGATTTTCACTGATCACCAAAGCCTGAAGTATTTCTTCACGCAAAAAGAGCTCAATATGCGGCAAAGACGATGGTTGGAACTGGTGAAGGATTATGATTGTGAAATCCTATACCATCCAGGGAAGGCCAACCGTGTAGCGGATGCTCTAAGTAGAAAGTCTACTATATCGCACCAGCTACCGATGAACAGGCTTCCGAAGCCATTGCAGCAAGAGATAAATTTTTTAAACTTGGAGCTGATATCTGGAAGATTAGCTGCACTTCAAGTGGAATCATCGCTATTTGAGGATATAAAGGAAGCTCAGAGGTGAGATCCCATGATGACAAGTTCTCAAGAAGGAATTTCCAAGGATATAATGATCCTTTATCAAGGAAAGATAAATGTTCCAGCTGATGAAGAACTCAGAAGACGGATCATGTCAGAAGCCCACGAGACACCTTATTCGGTTCATCCCGGAGCTAGCAAGATGTATCAGGACTTGAAGTTACAGTTCTGGTGGAAAGGGATGAAGAATGATATAGCGAAATTCGTGAGCAGATGCATGACCTGTCAAAGAATCAAAGCGGAACATAAACATCCAGCAGGAAGATTGGAACCGTTGGAGATTCCTGAATGGAAATGGGAACACATTACGATGGATTTTGTAGTGGGACTCCCGAAAACCCGAGAAGGTTATGACGCCATTTGGGTTATTGTGGACAGACTGACCAAGACGGCACGGTTCGTAGCTATCAAGATGACTTTTTCGTTGGAAAAGTTTGCTCAGCTGTACATAGCTCATGTCGTCAGACTACATGGAGTACCGAAATCCATTGTATCAGATCGAGATGCACGGTTCACTTCGAATTTCTGGAAGTGTGTGCAAGAGGCCATGGGTACTGAATTGAGACTCAATACGGCTTTTCATCCGCAAACAGGCGGTCAGTCAGAGCGGACAATTCAGACGTTAGAGGACATGCTTCGAGCTTGTGTTATGGATTTTGCGGGAAATTGGAATGAGAAGCTACCATTGATTGAATTCTCGTACAATAATAGTTACCAAGCTTCGATAGGCATGGCACCTTACGAGGCTTTGTATGGACGGAAGTGCAGATCACCATTACATTGGTACGATTTGCGAGAAAAGCAGTTGCATAAGACGGACTTCATAAAAGAGACTTCCGATGCAGTTGCTAGAATTCAGCGTCAAATGAAAATTGCGCAAAGCCGACAAAAGAGCTACGCGGATAAAAGGCGGAGATCCTTGGAGTTTGACGAAGGAGACTTCGTGTTTCTCAAGGTATCGCCTATGAAGGGGATTATGCGGTTCGGTAAGAAGGGGAAACTGAGTCCAAGATATATTGGGCCCTATGAAATTATCGAACGCATTGGAAAGGTCGCTTATAGATTAGCGCTACCCCCAGAATTGTCGGCAGTGCATAATGTATTTCATGTGTCGATGCTGAGAAAATATATACCAGATCCGTCCCATGTATTGAAGCATGAGCCTATTCAAATCCACGAGGATTTGACATATGAGGAACAGCCTATTCAAGTACTAGCTCGTGAAGAGAAAGTACTGAGGAATAAGGTAATCCCACTAGTGAAGATTTTGTGGAAAAATCACAATATTGAAGAAGTTACGTGGGAACGAGAAGACGAGATAAGGAAATTATACCCCCATTTGTTCTAATTTTCGAGGACAAAATTTTATAAGGAGGGGTGAATGTGACAACCGGGAAATTCAGGCAATTCTCGGACGAAAAATGTACAATTGTATGTATATAACAATTTGTACTATTTAAAGAGTGAAATAAATGTGTTTATATTGTTTAGAATATATGAAAATGTTCTAACAATACTGACGAGTAAGAATTCAGTGCTGGAAAAATTCACTGAGTTGAAACGGGTGAAACGGTGCCAAAATCGGCATTGAAAACCCTAACCGAGCCAATAAAAGACGGTAAACTTCCGGGATTGATTTTGATCAAACGGAAGCAAATTAAATTGATCCGACTGCACAGGAGACCTCAGGAACACGCCGAGACGATTTCGGGAAAATTTCGGCTCGAACCGGTATCAGTCAAAAAGTAGTCGAATTAATGTGAATAGTGAAAGTCAAAGTCAACTTTCACTTTTGCATTTATGACATCATAAATCAAGTTTATTAAATGAAAGAATAATGGTGGTTGGTGGAATGAAAGGCCATGATTCATTTAGCTTTTGATCTAAAGGCCAAGATTTGGCCAAAAATTTCCATTTTTAATTTTTGAAAAATGGGGAAAGAAATGGCTTGGAAAGATGTCAAATTTTGATTGGTTTAGAGCCAAATTAATTGGCTTGTTTGTTGCATTAAGTCGGCAACATTTTGGGACATAAAGGCCGAAGTCCATTTTCACGTAAAAAAAACCAAAGAAAAATTTCTAAGTCTTTCTTCCATGGTGTCTACGTGAGAGACCAAGCAATATCTTCAAATTTCTTCACAAAAAAGAGTGGCAAAGTGTTTATTGAAGACAAAGGAAGCATTAGACCAAGGTAACTTCCCTTGCACTTGAAATTTTCATGGTTTTTTTTCAATGAAATCCGTGGGTGAATAGTGATTGGAAGATGGAAAATTTTTGGTTGTTTTCCATTGAATTGATGTTGGGTTTTGTTAAGGATGTAATAAGGAAGAAAACCATGCAAATTGTGTAAAGAAAAACCAAAATTTTGTTGGTTTTTCAAGGGGAAATCCGTGGGTTACCTTAGGTAACCAATGAGAAAACTTTGTGGTTAATTGTTAAAATGCTTTCTAAGTTTAATTTGGTGAAGAATTAAGCTTGTATTTCATTGTGGAAAGTTGAAAAAAAATTTTGGTATGAATTGTATAAAGTGGCCGTGAGTTTACAATGGGTTTGGAAGAAAATTTTGCTTGGTTTTATGTGGGATTTGGTTGATGGGAATTATGCATTTTAATATGCAAATGATGGAATTGTGATTGAAAGAATGAAAGCAAAAATGTGCGCATGTTTTCAATTCAATGGCCGTGGGTTTTAAGTGTTTAAAAAACCCTAAGAATTTGGTTGAAAATGCCAAGAAAATGGGCTTGAAAATGTGTTAAAAACATGACATTGAATGGCCTAAAATATGGTGAAAGTTTGACAAAATTTGGTTCGGTTTGGTTGTGAAAACCGAAACCAAATTAAGGGTGAAAATGTGAAAAAAATTTTGTAATGTGGGTGATAATGTGAAATTTGAAATTTGTGGGCTTTTATGTAAAAGTTTGGAAAACTTTTACATAAAATAGGCTTGTGGTATAGTACGTGGCAGGTACATACGGTTCGAGGCGTACCTAACGCCGGAAGCCTTAAAATTACGCCGAAATGCTGCCGAAATATCAAAAACGGCATTCGGGGTAAAATAGGAATTTAAATTAAAAGTTAGGGCCGGGACGGAAACCCGAGTCCCTAACGGAAAAGTGAATAAGGAAAATTTAAGGGGTGGGTCGTGAATAGTAACCCGTCCCCTTAAAAATGAAAAACGCGTGTGAGATTGAAAAACCGACCCCGAGGGGAGGCGTTTTTGGAAATAAAATAAAGGTCCGAGTCGGGAACGGAAAACCCGAGCCTCGGGACCTAGGTCGGGAAAGTCTAGATGAACGTTTTAAATACTAGTGAAACGTCCATTTGAGGCTCCGAAACGATAGAAAATCGCTAAACCGACGTAAGGGTCGGAATAGTGCTTCCCGAGGGCCGGGAAAGCAAAAAAGTGGAAATAAAATAAAAACGAACCCGGTAATGATTAGAAAAGAGTCAGAAAAGTTCCTGAGAGCCAAAAATGCAGTCTGGATCAATAAAATTCCGTCAGGGGCAAAACTGCAATTTTGCCAAAATATTGGGGCAAAATCGTAATTTTGCAAAAGTTGGGGGAAAACGGTGAAAATAATAAATAAAACCTAAAAAGTTATAAATAGGTTTTATTTAAGCTTTTTAATGAAAAATAAAAGCTATAAATGGGAAAGAAATTAACAGACATAGTTTTGTCTGTAGGATCCCAAAATCGGCCTACAAGGAAGGCGATTCAAGATCCAAGAGAGAGAAAGAGAACAGTCTGATAAGGTAAGTTCAGACATTTACCTGTCTGCAACATATAGCAATATTGTACTAATTTTAATGTACTAACTATAAGTTAGGTACATATGTGCTACGGGCACTATGATAGAATAGAGAGAGAGACGAAATGTGCTACGGGCACTATAAGAATGGGACACATGGTTAATTGTGCTTCGGGCACTAGAGCGAGGTTAATGAAACTCACTCACCTAAAATTAAAATGTGAACCATTCCTAACCACGGGACAATGTGAAGTCACCGGGTTAGAATGTTAAAAAGTCGGTAATGAAACCACTTTCTGGCGTACCAGCCTTCCGTACAGGGAGGTACTATTTTTGCCTTCGGGGCTATGAGATAAGGCTGTGGAGGTCAGCACTGATGTACCGCTCCCAGTCATGTAAAATTTTGCCTTCGGGGCTATGAGATCAAGGCTGTGGAGGTCAGCACTAATGTACCGCTCCCAGTCATACGCACTTAAATGGTACTGCCAACCGAGCTCAAAACCAGAACGTAATTAAAGATAATGACCTAAAACTGAAACTGTGCCATAATTGAGCATAAGACAGTTTAGTGAGAGCACTAACATCGCGGTAGATGTACTAGTGTGATACAGTGGTGTGGTCAACCTTACTATTCACGTATGAATAGTGGTCAAAGTTACTATTTACGAATGAATAGTGGTCAACCTTACTATTCACGATAAATAGTACTATTCATAGAAATTTTATTTATTGCATGTTTGAACTTACTGAGCCTGTAGCTCACCATTTTTGCTAATGTTGCAGGTAAGCGACCAGCTCAGTAGCTTATTTGACTGGATGGCGTACGGGATGGCGCGTGTCAAATGGGATAACTGGGCGAGGGATATGGTACTGCCAGAGTCTTGCCGCTAAGCGATAAAAGTGAAGGAAAAAAAAAAAAAAGGGAAACAGTTCTTTTGTAATTATATATATATTTTACAAAAGTACTGTGTTATTTATATTACTTTGTACTTGCCAACAAAGTAATTAGTGGAAAAAGATTTTATATGATGTTTAAAGAAAAAAAAATTTTCCCCAAAAACGACACGATTTTAAAAGAGAGTGAGATAAGCCGGCGACCCACGAGAGTACAATCTATCGCAGTTAGCGATAAGCTCAACTGTAATAGTATTGTATGATCTCTACAAGGGGCGGGCCGCCACAGTTACCTCCTGAATTGTCAGCAGTGCATAATGTATTTCATGTGTCGATGCTGAGAAAGTATATACTAGATCCGTCCCATGTATTGAAGCATGAACCTATTCAGATCCACGAGGATTTGACATACGAAGAACAACCTATTCGAGTACTAGGTCGTGAAGAGAAAGTACTGAGGAATAAGACAATCCCACTAGTGAAGATTTTGTGGAAAAATCACAACATTGAAGAAGCTATGTGGGAACGAGAAGACGAGATGAGGAGTTTATACCCCTACTTGTTCTAATTTTCGAGGATAAAAATTTTATAAGGAGGGGTGAATGTGACAACCGGGAAATTCAGGCATTCTCGGAAGAAAATGTACAAATGTATGTATATAATAATTTGTACTATTTAAATAGTGAAATAAATGTATTTATATTGTTCAGAATGTATTAAAATGTTCTAACAATACTGACGAGTAAGAATTCAGTGTTGATAAAATTCACTGAGTTGAAACGGGTGGAACAGTGCCAAAAACGGCATTGAAAACCCTAATCGGTGCACTAAAAGATGAAAAACTTTCGGGATTGATTTTGATCAAACGAAAGCAGTATAAATTGATCCAACTGCACAGGAGACCTCAAGAACCCGCTGGGACGATTTCAGGAAAATTTCGGCTCGAACCGATACCGGTCAAAAAGTAGTCGAATTAATGTGAATAGTAAAGTCAAAGTCAACATATTACTTTGCATTTATGACATCATAAAGCAAATTTATTAAATGTGAAAATTAAGGTGGTTGGTGGCATTAATGGCCAAGATTGGTTTGTTTTTTGATCTAAAGGCCAAGATTTGGCCAAAATAAGCCAAATTTAATTTTTGAAAAATTTGGAAAGAAATAGGCTTGAAAAGTGTTGCATTTTGTTTGGTTGGAAGCCAAATTAATTGGCTTTCTTTGTTCTTAAGTCGGCAACAATTGGAACAAAAGTGGCCGTAGCCATTTCAAAGCCAAACATAAGAGAAAAAAAATTTCTATGTGTTCTCCCTAGTGGAACCGTGAGCAACCAAGAGAAACCAGGCAAATATTCCAAGTTTCCTTCACAAAAGTGGTGTCAAACCCTTCCTTGAAGACAAAGGAAGCAAGAAAGCAAGGTAACCTTCTTTGGTTTGCATTTTTTCTTGATTTTTCTCCCTAAAATCTGTGGGATGAATAGTGTGAAAAGGAGAAAATTTTTGGCTTGTTTTGGTGGATTTGGTGCTTGGGTTTTGTTAAGGGTGTGATTAGAAGAAAAACCATGCATTTTGTTTAAAGAAAAACCAAATTTTGGTTGGTTTTCTAAGGGTAAAACCGTGGGTTACCATGTGTAATTGATGAGGAATTGTTCTTGTTAAAGTGTGGAAATGCTTTAAATCATGTTTTGGTTAAATGTAAAGCATGATTTATGTGGTTATAAAGCTTGGAAAAATTTTGGTGTCAAATTTCCCTAAAGTGGCCGTGGCTTGCAATTAGGGTTTAGTGAACATTTTTTCATGATTTACTTGATGTTTGGATGATTTAAATTATGCATTTAATTATGAAAATGATGGTTATGTGGTTGAAAACATGAAACAAGAAATTTGGTGCATGTTTCTTTTAAATGGCCGTGGGTTATAATGGTGGAAAAACCCTAGAATTTGTGTTGAAAAATGCATGTAAATTGGCTTGAAAATGTGCTAGAAAATGACATTGGAATAGCCTAAAATTTGATTGAAAAATTGAAAAGTTTTGGTTAGGTTTTGAGTGTGAAAATCGTGGCTAAAACTAAGGGCAAAATTGATGGAAATTTTGTGGAATGTGGTTCAAAATGTGAATTGAAATTTTGTGAGCTTTTATGTAAAAGTTTGGAAAACTTTTACATAAAATAGGCTTGTGGTATAGTACGTGACAGATACATATGGTTTGAGGCGTATCTAACGCCGGTAGCCTTAAATTTACGCCGAAATGCTGCTGAAATTTCGAAAATGGCATTTGGGGTAAAAAGAGAATTAAAAATAAATGTTTAGGGCCGGGTCGGGAACCCGAGTTCCTACAGGGAAATTGAATAAGGAAAACCTAAGGGGTGGTTCGTGAATAGTAATCCGTCCCCTTAAAAATGTAAAACGTGAGTAAAACTGAAAAACTGACCCCGAGGGGGGGGCGTTTTTGGGAAACGAAATAAAGGTCTGAGTCAGATACGGAAAATCCGAGCCTCGGAGACCTAGATCGGGAACGTCTAGACGAACGTTTTAAATGCTAGTAAAACGTCCATTTGAGACTCCGAAATGATAGAAAATCACTAAACCGACGTAAGGGTCGGAATAATACTTCCTATGGGTCGGGAAAGTGAAAAATGGAAATAAAATAGAAACGAACCCGGTAATGATTAGAAAAGAGTCAGAAATGTTCCTGAGAGCCAAAAATGCAATCTGGATCGAGAAAATTCCGTCAGGGGCAAAATTGCAATTTTGCCAAAATATAGGGGTAAAATTGTAATTTTGTAAAAGTTGAGAAAAATAGGGAAAATGATAAATAAAGCCTAAAAAGTTATAAATAGGTTTTATTTAAGCTTTTTAATGAAAAATAAAAGCTTTAAATGGAAATGAAATTAATAGACAAGGTTTTCTCTATAGGATCCTAAAAATTGACCTACAAGGAGGGCGATCAAAGATCCAAGAAGGAAAAGGGGAAGAAACAGATAAGGTAAGTTCAGACATTTACCTATCTGCAACATATAGCATTATTATTGCTAACTTTGATGTACTAACTATAAGTTAGGTACATATGTGCTACGGGCACTATTATGGAGTAGAGAGAGAGACGAAATGTGCTACGGGCACTATTGAGAATGGGACACATAGTAAATTGTGCTTCGGGCACTAGAGCGAGGTTAATGAAACTCACTCACCTAAAATTAAAATGTGAACCATTCCTAACCACGGGGCAATATGAAGTCACCGGGTTAGAACTTTAAAAAGTCAATAATGAAACCACTTTTGGCGTACCAGCCTTCCGTACAGGGAGGTAAATTTTGCCTTCGGGGCTATGATGATGAGATAAAGGCTGTGGAGGTTAGCACTGATGTACCGCTCCCAGTCATGTACAATTTTGCCTTGGGGCTATGAGATTAAGGCTGTGGAGGTCAGCACTAATGTACTGCTCCCAGTCATGCGCACTTAAATGGTACTGCTAACCTGAGCTCAAAACCAGAACATAATCAAAGATAATTACCTAAAACTGAAACTATGCCATAATTGAGCATAAGACAGTTTCGTGAGGGTACTAACATCGCGGTAGATGTATTGTTGATATACTGTGTTGTGGTCAAACTTACTATTCATAATGAATAGTTGTCAAAGTTACTATTTATGTATGAATGGTAGTCAATATTACTGTTCACGATGAATAGTACTATTCATAGAAATTTTATTTCTTGCATGTTTGAACTTACTGAGCCTGTAGCTCACCATTTTTGCTTATGTTGCAGGTAAGCGACCAGCTCAGTAGCTTTGTATGACTGGATGGCAGACAGGATGGCGCGTGTCAAATGGGATAGGAGGCAAGGGATATGGTCCTGCCAAAGTCTTTGCACTGAGCGATAGCAGAGAAAGGAAAAGAAAGAAACAGTTCTTTTGTAAATATATATTTTGCGAAAGTACTGTATTATGTAAATTACTTTGTACTTGTAAACAAAGTAAATAGTGGATAATGTTTTACATGATGTTTTAAAACAAAAAAATTTTTCCCAAAAACATTATGATTTAAAGAGAGATAGATTAGCCGATGACCCATGAGAGTACAATCTATCACAGTTAGCGATAAAGCTCAACTGTAATAGTATTGTATGATCTCTACGAAGGGCGGGCTGCCACAAAATCAGCCAAATTCTTGCCTTTTCTTCAGTCCAAAAACCGTGAGCTTTCTTCTCCCTTAAACAAAAGATTTGTTCCAAAATTCACACCAAACTAGGCTTGCATTACATTTCTCACATCAAGCCAACAATTCGTTAAGGTGAGCTTCTAAATTGAAGCATTTTTCCTTGGTTTTCCATAGAAATTCTGTGGGTTTGGAGTGTTGTAAAACAATAAAAAAAATTGTTGTTTTATTGATTCTATGATTGGTTTGATGTTATAGTATTTAAAGCATGAATTAGGGTTTAGAAACAAGCAAAAATTTTGCATGTTTCCATTGAAAAACCGTGGCTTCAATGGTGTAAAAAATGTATGAGTTTTGATGTTTTGATTTAGTGTTTATGTTCATTCAATTATGTGTTGAATTAAGCATGAATTGGAATAAGGAAACAAGAAAATTTTGATGTAATTTTCTTGCTAAAACCATGGGCATGAACATTAAGAAATGAAAAATTTTTAATGTTGAAGAATGTTGATAAAAACCCTAGGAAAGAAAATAAAATTTTCTATGTGTTTATGCATAAAAATCCGTGGCTATGCTAGGGTTAGAATGCATGTTTTGTTAGGTTTTTGATGTTATTTTATACATTAGAAAACCTAAGAATGATGTGATGTGATGAAAAATTATTTTGATGTGATTAACTAGTAAACCGAGGCTAAGTTGAAAGAAAAATGTTGTGGTTTGTGTTAGTTTCTGAATATTGAATTATGTGGAAAATTTTTATACAAAGTTTGGAAACTTTGTATAAAATAGGCCTCTGGTATAGTATGTGGCAGGTACAAACGTTCTAAGGCGTACCTAACGCCGGGAAACCTTAAAATATAAGCGAAAATACTGCCGAAATTTCTAAAATCAGCTTAAGGGTATTTCGGGAAACGAGGGGTAAAAATATTGGACTCGGGAAGGAAACCAAGACCCCTCAGTGAATTAGGGTTAGAAATGGAAAACCAACCCAAAAGGAATAGTAAACCGACCCTAAAAGACTAAAACGCCTAAAACAGGAAAAAAATTCATGTTAGGGGTATTTTGGGAAACGGGGGAAAAATGTAGGTCGGGATAGGAAACCCGAGCCTCTCGAGGACCGAGGGTCGGGGACAGGATAAATAACGTTTAATGAGTAGTGAAAGGGCCATTTGAGGCTCCGAAACGCTTGAAAAATGAAAAAACGACCCTAGATGATGGATGAATAGTAACTAAGGGCCGGGAAAAATGAGGTTGAGATTTTGCAGCAATTTAAGCTGTAAAATGATACGGAAACCTAGGGAATATTATTTTAAAATAATTAAACTTAGAAAATTTGAAAAAAAATGATAGAACGGAACAGTTACGATCCCGAGACCTGTTAGGGGCAAAATGGTCATTTTGATCAAAAATTTCTGAAAGGCTCGGAAAGGACCCTAAAAGACCTAGAATAACTTAGATAAAATTCTAAGACTCAAAATGAAGGTTTTAGAGTTAAAAATCTAAAAATTTCGAAGAACACGGGCATGTAGAAAAAAATACACGGTCGTGTACATAAAGAAATTTTCAACCCGAGAGGTACACAGGCTTGAACACGGGCTTGAACACGGGCGCGTATCAAGCCATGTACAGTTACACGACTAAGATAGAAAATAACATGGCCGTGTAGAGTAAACCCGAGAAGTACACGAGTTGGGACACTGGCACGTTTCAAGCCGTGTACCACAAACAAAATTTAAAAGTATTGAATTATTAAGTGAAGTAAATGTATATTTAAAGTGATAATTAAAATAGGATATTAACAGACAATATTATGTCTATAGGAACCCAAAATAGAGATAGAACTACGGAGGAGTTTCGAAAGTGGACACTAGCGCAGTATTGGTAAGTTCAAGCATTTTCGTGTCTGCAACATGAAATATTGTGTTGATCTATTCTGTACTAGACGTACACTAGATATAAAATCCTATAAGCATTTGGGGGTTAGTTAGAATAACATTCCCAAATAACAAGAATAAGTAAGACCTACGGGCAATGGAGGATAGTGACCTTGAGGTGACATATAAGATCACTTGGTCAAGACTATAAATTGAAAGATGATAATGAAACCATTAAGGTGTGTCACCCCTCCAACATAGTAGTGGAGGTTTGTTTAAATCCTACGGGGTTATCAGGGCTGTGGAAGTCGTTGTTCTAAGGTCGCTCCTTAGACCCTCCCAGTTAGCTCGCTAATAATCATCGGTACTGCCATAAACAGAGCTTTAAACTAGAAATCAAATAGAGAATAAACAATCAATAAAATGATAAAAATCATAATTGAGCATAACCGAAATTTACGTTAGAGTAATGTAAATTCGGTTAGGATATGTGAATAGTACCCAGTTAAGGTAAAGTAAATAGTAACCAGTTAGGGTAACTGTTACTATTTATCGATCAAAGGTCAAAGTTACTATTCATAGGAGATTGAGTTTTTAGTGTTTTTGAATCCATATGATTCTTACTATGTATGTTTGAACTTACTGAGCCTGTTAGCTCATCAGTTTGTTCATGTTGCAGGTAAGAAACCTGTTCAATAGATTTCCTAGATGGCGGCAGGATGCGAGCGTGTCAAGGGGATAGGGAACTCACCGTAGACTTGGTCCTACCATAAGTTTTCTGCTGAGTTTTTTGAGTTGAAGAAAATGAATTTGGAAACAAAATATACAATACTTATGTATGTACTATGTATGTTTGAACTTACTGAGCCTGTTAGCTCATCAATTTGTTCATGTTACAGGTAAGAAACCTGTCCAGTAGATTCCTAGATGGCGGCAGGATGCGAGCATGTTAAGGGGATAGGGAACTCACCATTGACTTGGTCCTGCCATAAGTTTTCCGTTAAGCTTTTTAAGTTGAAGAAAATGAATTTGGAAACAAAATATACAATACTTATATATGTACTATATGTTGTATATTATGTTGTACTTCATTAAGACATATAAAAGTTAGTATATGACATGGCTTTCTCACTTAGTTTTCTTAAGAGGAAGTATGTATTAAAGAAAAAAAATTTTATGGGCGAAGTTTTAGGCCCTGATATTTAAAAATTGTGAGCAAAAGAGTTTAAAACTGACGACCCAGATTCGGTACACGAGCGGTCTTGGTCGACCGTAGAGTTGATTCATGACGGTTGCGGGTGGTCGGAATCAGGGGGCGTCACAGGGGAAACCTAAAAATACAAGCGGAAATACTGCAAAAATTTCTAAAACGGCATAAGGGCATTTCAGGAAGTGAGGTGTAAAAATGTTAGGCTCAAAAAGGAAACCGAGACCCCTCGATGGGTTAGGGTTAGTAATGGAAAACCAACTCAAGAGGAATAGTAAACCGACCCTTAATGACTAAAATGCCTAGAACGGGAAAAATTTCATATTAGGGGTATTTTAGGAAATGAGGGGAAAAATTTAGATCGGGATAGGAAAACTGAGCCCCTCGGGAATCGAGGCTCGAGGACGAGATGAAAAACGTTTCAGGAGTAGTGAAATACACATTTGAGGCTTCGAAACGCTAGAAAAACGAGAAACGACCCTAGGTGACAGATGAATAGTAATCGAGAGTCGAAAAATGAACAATTGTGATTTTATAGCAAATGAAGTTGTAAAACGATACAGAAGCCTAGGAAATATTATTTTATGAATTTTGGGCTTAGAAAATTTGGGAAAAATGATAGAACGGAATGGTTACGGTCCCGATACCTATTAGGGGCAAAATTGTCGTTTTATCCAAAAATTTCTGAAAGACTCGGAAAGGACCGTAAAGGATTTATAATGTCTTAAATAAAATTCTAGAAACCAAAATAAATATTTTAGAGTCAAAAATCTAGAGTTTAAATAGTACACAGGCGTGTATCTTGAAACACAACCGTGTAGAGTGAACCCGATAGATACACGGGTAAGGACACGGCGTGTTGCAGACCGTGTACCACATAAAAAATTGAAATGTGTTATAAAATTTATCACAAAATAAATATATCCAAAGTGATAATTAATTATGGGTATTAACAGACAATACTATATTCGGAAGTGCACATTATCGCAGTGGTGGTAAGTTCATGCATTTTCATGTCTGCAACATGAAATATTGTATTATTTCATTATGTACTAGTTGTACATTGATATTAAGTCCTATGGATATTGGGAAATTAGTTAGTATAATACATCCCACATAATAAGAGAAAGAGAATATGTAAGACCGACACACAATGAAGGTTAATGACCTTGAGGTGACGATTAATGTCCCTTGGTCACGACTATAATTGAAAGATGGTAATAAAACCATTAAAGGCGTGCCGCCCCTCCAATGTTGTGGTGGAGGTTTTACAGGTCCTTTGGGGATATAGTAATCGCTACTAGCAATGAGGGCTGAAGAGGAAGAAACTCTAGGGTCGCTCCCTAGGCCCTCCCAGTTAGCGCACAAATAAACTATCGGTACTGCCACAATGAGCTTAAAACCAAAACACAAATAGAGAGAACAGTCAATAATGTGAAAAAAGACATAATAGAGCATAATTGAACATAACCGACACTAGCACTAAGTGTAGTGGATTCGGTTAGGGTAATGTGAATAGTAACCGGTTAGGGTAATAGTTACTATTCATCGATCAAAGGTCAAAGTTACTATTTATGGTGAATAATAATATTCATGTTTTTGAATAGTACTATTCATAGAAATTTGTGTTTTTAAATCTATGTGATTCTTACTAAGTATGTTTGAACTTACTGAGCCTATTAGCTCATCAGTTTGTTCATGTTGCAGGTAAGAAACCTGTCCAATAGGCTATATGGATGGTGGTAGGATGCGCACGTGTCAATGGGATAGGGAATCCACTGTGGATTTTGGTACTGCTACCAGTCTTCCGCTGAGCAATAAAATAGTGAATAGAAGAGAATGTATTTTGGAAAAAAAAACACAGTATATATATATTGTATGTTTGTACATTATGTTGTACTCAAAAAGACAACTAAAAGTTAGTATTACATTTATATTGCTTTCATACTTGGCTTTTGTCATAGAAAAGTATTTAGAAAAAAAAATATGGGTGAAATTTTTAGGCCCTGAAACATGAGAGTGGTAAGAAAAAGAGTTTTAAATAATGACCTAGATTTGGTGCACGAGCTATCTCGATTGACTACAGAGTTGGATCGTGGCGGTTTCAAGTGGCTAGACTCGGGGGTGCCACAAGAATGGTGTAGTCGAAAGGAGAAACAGGTTCTTATTGGATATGATACGGTCTATGATAAGTTATTCAACACTGCCATTATCATTCTGGGGATATGTTGTAAGGACCGCCCCATTCCTGTAACTTGAATTTCAATTAATGAGAAATTGAGGAATAATTTGGTGCCATTTAGTGCAAATTTACAGAACACGGTCAGGTATACGACCATGTAAGGAGTCGTGTATCGATCAGACTGCACATGTGAAAAAGGTCGTGTGACTAAACATGGCCATGTAGTGTAACACGGTCAGGTACATGGCCATGTAGGTGGCCATGTACCGCTCAGGTTAATGAATGTGTAAAAGGCCATGTTTCAAAATAGGGCCATGTTGAAGAATTTCAACTAGTACACGCCCGTGTTCGGGGTGTACATGCCCGTGTTGTCTTATACACGCCTGTGTAAGAGGCCGTGTTGAAGGATGTGTAATGGGAAAAAAGCCATTACACAGACACTCAAAATACATGAAACCTAATTACTATGTAATGAGTAATTAAATTGAAAAATACAATATATTTTCTGGTTGAATAGATTAAACAGATACGATACAGTTTAAGTACTATTCATGTAATGAAAAGGGTGACTGAAAGTGAACCCGGTCTACCTTATTGTGTGTATGAATGTATGAGACGCGCAGTATTAGGAAACTGGTCTGGATGACCATTTCTTGACACAAGACTAGTGAACAAATCACCAGAACACTCGAACCGAACATCTGAGCGCAATAGCGAGAGATAAAACCTAGTAAGGGTACGACAACGAGAAAATGGTCTAGATGACCTCTTCTCACCTAGAGACTGATAAAATTGGAGTCAGAGCACTCGACTGGTCAGTTAAGTGAAAGACAGTAAATAGTAAATAGTGAAAAAATGCAGTGTCAAGTTACTGGCCAAGACGGCCCTAATTTGACATAAAACTGATATATTAGTAGTCAGTAGACTCAATGTCGTTGATTGAGCACAAAATGAGAATTTTAGTTTGGGAGATACGCAGTATCAGGAAGAGGGTCAAAACGACCTTTACTCCCCCTGAAACTGATATATTTAGAATCAGAACGCTCAAATTAGTAAATCGAGCACCTGACATGTTTTTCGAGGTGGGGTCACACAGATCTCGAAACTGGTCCAGATGACCTCTGATGGACATAAAACTAATAAAAATGGAATCAGCACGTCCAAATTAGTCAAGAGAGACTGTGTCTAAAATTTCACCCGAGAACGCCTCGGTTTATGTATAAAAGGACAACACAGTGTAGACACAACCATAGTATAGGAAATAAACAGTAAAATAGACTGATAATGGCTCTTAGATAGTATAAAACAACTAGGAATTGACAGTACAAAAATCAAATTCAGAAATCCAATTTTCGAGTGAAAATTGGAACACTGTCGAGAAAGGATCGAACACCACAGTAGAAAATTAGACTGCGAAGAGAAGCCAACACAGATAAAATTTGGCCACAAAATCTATGTCCCCTTAGCTGCAAAAGCAGCTGAAATTGGCTGCTACATAGCCGAAAGGGTTACTAATAAAAAAGGCAAAAGCTATGACACATTGAATAAAATATTCAAGGGATTTTTTAAGCACATGGTCAAAGGGAAATTTTTTTTAATCCCCCTCCATTTAAGGCAGTAGCACCTCAGTTTTATGGACTGAAAAAGGGTAGCAAATTTGTCCCTTGATTAGCCTAAAATGGTGGACAATTAATTAGGTTTAAGCTTAAGCAAGTTTGATTAAGTTTGCCTGTAAAAGGCATACTTTGCACAAGGGTTTTGTTTTCCTTACTTTGGCACCCCAAGACACATTTCATTCTCTCTAGCTATAGCTGACCCCTCAAAGTCACTAAAAGCCTCCAATTTTCAAGCCAAAATCATACGAAAAGCTTACCAAAAATCTAGCCTCTTCAAGTTCATGTAGGTGATTTCATTTCCAATCCTTTTCCAAAGTGATCAAGGGTAAGTTTTGTAATCCAATCTTTGTGGTTTTAGTTTTGTTTTGGTTTGATCTTAAGAGAAATTATTTTGATGTTCTACTAGCACAAAAACCAACCCCCATCCTCTTGAATCTACACGGCCATTTTGGTCATCAAGCCTTGTTTCAAAATTGTGCTTGGTTCAAAGCATAAAGGTAATAACTGAAAACCCTATCTTTGGTGATTTTGTGATTTTAAGATTTTGATCAAGAAATTTATGTGTATTTGTTTGTGCACATGGGTTGTAATAAGTTTATTTTAAGCCCTTAAGTTTCCATCTTTAAGTTTGTATGGTTATGGTTGTGTTTACATTTTTACAAAGGGTTATGAGTATGTGTGATGTGATAAATGTTTAGGAATATGGCTGGACATAAATCTGTCCCTAAGAAAGGCCATGAATTTTGGTCATTTTGACCCCTTTAAGGTCTGAATTTAAGATTTTTTGAAACATGTTGTTTTAAGGAAATTTTGATACGGTTGTTTTTACTTCAAATAGCCCTCGGCTAAAAATGACATTTCGATAGGTTTTAAGAGTGGTTTTCACTTGGTGCCCAAAACTGGGAACAAAATTAGGAACAAAATCTGAACCCAAAAATTAGTCTTGGGTTTTATTAAAAATGGACCACTTAGAGTCCGAACCAAACTTTAGGCTCAACATGAAAGTTGTAGAACACGTCAAAATCTTTGAGATGACCATGTGTGTTTTAAAAATTCAGTCGTTTCGGGCCTCAAATAGAGCCGTTTTTAATGTGATGTAAAATTAGGACTTTTACAAAAAACTGGGCACATAGGCCATAAGTTTAACGAGTTTAGGAGCTGTTAGAGTTAGATTTGGGCTTCGAGATGCAGGAGAATTGTTCATCTCATCGAAGATGAAAAATTTCATGATTGCCAAATTTGCAAACAAAGTCGTTTCAATCGAGTTTCAAAACAGTTTTCGAAAGTGGTTCAAAAACCACCCTCAAAATGTAACACCAAAAATGTGTTTTAACACCTTTAAAATGTAAACATGGTTTTCATAAAAACGTCCCCCACCTTCCAATGGGTGGATAAGTGGACGGGTTCCAAACACATAATTTTACTAAGACTTTTATAAGTTAACCAAAATAATTTTCTTAAATAACCAAAACAGTGTGGGTAGCCCGGTAGGCTACCACACCAAACAAGCCTTAGTAGCCCGATAGGCTACCATACCAAACAAGCCATAGTGGTCCAGTAGGCCACCATACCATCCAAGCAATAGTGGCCCAGTAGGCCACCACACCAACCAAGCCATAGTGGCCACCACCACACCATCCCGCTAGTGAAGATTTTGTGGAAAAATCACAACATTGAAGAAACTACGTGGGAATGAGAAACAGGGATGAGGAGTTTATACCCCTACTTGTTCTAATTTCTGAGGATGAAAATTTTATAAGGAGGGGTGAATGTGATAACCGGGAATTTCTAACATTCTCGGAAGAAAATGTACAATTGTATATGTGTGACAACTTGTACTGTTTAAAGAGTAAAATAAATGAATTTATATTGTTAGAACGTAATAAAATGTTCTAACAATGCTGACGGATAATAATTCGGTGTCGAGAAATTTTATCGAATCAAAACGTGTGAAACGGTGTCAAAACAACATTGAAAACCCTAACCGGTGCCTATGGTGCACTAAAAGATGAAAAAACTTCCAGAATTGATTTTGATCAAACGGAAGCATAATAAATTGATCCGACTGTACCGGAGACCTCAGGAACCCGCCGGGGTGATTTTGGGAAAATTTCGCTCGGGTCAAATTTCGGACAAAAAGTGATATGAATAGTAAGGTCAACAAGTTAAGGGTATGACTCACCATTAATGATGTCATTAAAGTGAATATTAAATGGATAATTATAGTGGTAGGTAAGATGGATGGCTAGGATTTAATGCACCTTTGATCTAATGGCCAAGATTAGGCCAAAATTCCATCCTTTTTATTTTTCAAAAATGGTGGAAAGAATTACGATGAAAGGTGTCAAAATTTTATTGGTTGTTAAGGGTGAATTATGCCAAAATTTGCCAAAGTAATTAGGTTCCTTAATAACAAAGTATTCGGTCATTTTTGGGAGCAAAACCGTAGCAACATTAATCGAAAGAAAAACCAAGCAAAAAATTTCTAAGTCTTGTTCTAAGGGGAAAACGTGAGCCTCCTTGGTAAATCAAAGGATTTCTTCAAGTTTTGGAAGCAAGGAGCCAAGTTTAAGTAGCTAGCATCCAAGTAAACAAGGTGAGCTTTGAAATTTGAAATTATTTCCCCCTTTTTGGTCATAAAATCCATGGGTATATTGTGAAGAAAATGATGGAAATTTGTTGTTGATTTGTTGAATTTAAGTGTTGATTTTGTGATATGTTGATTAAGGTAACTCATGTATTGGATTTGCTTGAAAAAAAATTGAAGTTTGGCATGTTTTTTCCCATGAGATCCGTGGGTTCAAAAGGTGATATTGACAATGAAAATTGGTTGAACATGTTGTAATGTTGTGTGAAAACATGTTTTGGAAGTTTGGAAACATAAATTTCATATTAAATTTGCTTAGAAAAAAATTTGATAAAAATTGGTGTGAAAACCCTAAGTGGAAAACCGGTTCTTGTTTTAGGGTTTTGGTGAAGAAATTTTGGAATTTAAGGGCTCATTTGGAATAAAAAATTATGTTATGGTTTAAGTGTAAAAAACAGAGCATAATATGGTGAAAATGAAGAAAAAAATTTGCTAGGTTTGTTAAGTTCAAAATCATGGCTTAATTAAAGGGGGGAAAGTGAAAATTTTTTTTTGTACATTATGGTTGATTTATAAATTGGTAATGGTGCAAATTTTTAAGTAAAAATTTGCGAAACTTTTACATAAAATAGGACTCTGGTATAGTACATGGTAGGTACACATGGTTCGAGGTATACCTAACACCGGTAGCCTTGAATTTACGCCAGAATGCTGTCGAAATTTCAAAAACGGCATTAAGGGCAAAACGGGAAATGAGTGTAAAAGTTTAGGATCGGGTCAGAAACCCGAGTCCCTTAAGGAAAATTGAATGAGGAAACCTAAGGGGTGGTTCATGAATAGTAACCCGTCCCCTTGAAAATGTAAAACGCGAGTGAAACTGAAAACCGACCCCAGGGGGGGGGGCATTTTTGGAAAACAAAGCAAAGGTCCGAGTCGGGTAAGGAAAATCCGAGCCTCAGAGACCTAAGTCAGGAAAGTCTAGATGAACATTTTAAGGATTAGTAAAACGCTCATTTGAGGCTCCGAAACGATAGAAAAACACGAAACCAACGTAAGGGTCGGAACAGTACTTTCCAAGGGCCGGGAAGTGAAAATTTGGGATAATGAAAGAAAATTATCCGGAAAAGGTCCGGTAAAATCTTAAAAGACGATTTGAGGATTTTTGGGCCTAGAAAATTAAGTCTAAGAATCCCAAATGAGAGTTTGCGATAAAATGACCCGATAGGGGCAAAATAATCATTTTGACTAGAATTTTCCCAAAGGTGGAAAAAGAGCCGTAAAGACCTCAGTGTGGTAATAAAATCGATAAAAATGCATCAGAGCGGCGTAGCAGAACAATAAAAATTTTTCAAAATCGTTAAATATCTCGTGATGCCATATACAATAAATCAACAACAATAAAACTCATACCTCAAGAGGACGCCAACTGTAGGAGGAGAATGACTGGAGGGCTTTAACCAACTAGCCTTCTCTACTATTCTCCAATTCTCGGATGGCAGAGTGTGTGGGCACTCAGTTCCTCGACCGGTATGCTAGCACTGCTAGTCTTCTTCTAACCACCTAGATCTCTAAAGAACTTATTGTCACGGTGAGTTATGCAATAATAAGCCTGCTCACCTGAGAGTCTGTGGTCTGAGAGAACTAGAGTGGTAGGACCTCTATTTATAGACTTACATGAGGTGATCTTCTGAATTCAAATTGGATTAGGAGAAGATTTTCTCCCTTATCCATCCACAAAATCTACAAATTCAAGGCCTTATCCATCCAAAAGAATTCGGCCACTTTAAGGATTTTTCTTTCAAAATTCAAACAGGATTTTAACTTGAATTTTATCTCCTCGTTCCCTCATAAAAACTAATTCCCCTTTGTGCCAAAAACATGACTAGATTCGGTCATTAAAGTGTGAGGAGAATCAATATTCAAATAGGATTTTCTAGCTTGAATTTTATCTCATCCTTATGCATAAAGAAAACCGAAAAAACCCTTGAGATTATCCTCAAAATTTCGGCCAATCTAGAGATGAGAGAATCCAAATTAAACTGGGATTGAAACTTGAATTTTTCCCTGTATCCTTATCCACAAAAACTGAAAATATCTTGGAGGATTTTCCTCAACAAAAATTCGGCCACTTTTGTTAGAATTAGGATTCAAATTCATGCAGGATTCAAACAAGATTTTCCTCTCTATAATCCAACTCAAATTCAAATTCTAACCCTGTGAAATTATCCACAAAGAATTTGAATTCCACTTGGACTGTGATTCAAAATTTCAATTTCAATTTTCAAAATTCAAAATTCAAATTCGAATTTCAAATTTCAAATTTAAATTTCAAATTCAAATTTCAAATTCGAATTTCAAATTCAAAATTTAAATTTCAAATTTCAAATTTCAAATTTCAAAATCCACAAAAAAAGTTGTATTTCAAATTTTTGTTCTCATGGATAACTTTCTACAACTCCAATCCAATCTCAAATAAAATCATGGCAACTTTATTTGGAGTTTGAATAATTATGTACTCTATTATCCAAAACAAAATGTGAATTTAATCGAAGAGAATCTTGTCCACCATCCTAATCCTATGTCAACACCATCCATGCATAATCAACTAGCCAATAAGCATACACTGATCAATTTGCCAACTGTTAAGGAATTATGTGGAGCTAGTAGAGGGACCAATTGGACATATATAATCAGGCTCCCGTGAATCCACATGATCATCATTCTGTACTGAACAACTCAATCACATGATCACTAATTTCAGAGTCACACCACCATAAACCTGAAATTGAATTCCCAATTATATACTGTATTACAAAAGCCTGTGACAAGCTACCGTCCAATGACCTTGTCATATATGCAAAACCCTCATATGATATTCATGATCATCCTAAGGTCAAAGTTCATTTAATCCTACTGATCAAGCTATCTTAAAGTTCCATTATACTACCGAATAAGAAAATGATTATTCACCATACGTGAATAAGAAAATGATTATTCACAGTCATCTGCCCAGCAGACGACCCAAGGCCTTATCCATTTTCATATTTAGTATAATGCCTTTAAGAGGATACCTTTAACTCCTTAGTGCTATGATTTATTAGGAAATACCCTAAGCATTAGAGACATTTTGATGTATTTATTTTGAACTGGATAATAAAATTATGCATAGAGGTTATTCATTACATTGCTATCTGTCCTCGTCTTATTTACATGTTAAAGTAAATGTAAGCAAATATAGCTCCCTGACTGCTTGTGTTAAACTGTTAGAACGTTGCATGCAATGGACTTTTGTATGTGAGAAGACAATGTTCTAAAGTTAGCGGTCTAAACTAAGGTCTGTAGTCTATGGGGTTAGACCGAGCATCTAACTCATGTTAAGACTATTATGTTATCTAAAGCCTTGGAGGGGAAGGTTTGTCTTGACTGTCTGGAGCTGGACTCCCAATTAGAGACATAGATATATTACTTGGTGGTGACATATTAGATCGGGACTAAAGTGTGATTGATCTATGTAGTCCGCTATGAGTGGATCAATCTGCTTTTGATGTTCATTGTGCAATAACCTTAATCCTGAGTAAAAGGACAGCTTCATGTATATGACTTGTGTACTTTGATGTTCCAATGGCTAAAGCGTCTCAGAGGTAGTAAGCTTATAGACCAGTTCGTTGGGTGCATGACTTGTATACGATGAAGGGTTCGTTTACAGATATCGGAATCATAGCTCTAATAAGGAGTTAAAGGTATCCTCTTAAAGACATTATACTGAATGTGAAAATGGACAAGGCCTTGGGTCGTCTACTGGGCGGATGACTTCTTATTCACATATGGTGAATAATCATTTTCTTAATTCGGTAGTATAATGGAACTTTAAGATAGCCTGATCAGTAGGATTAAACGGACTTTGACCTAAGGCTGATCATGGATATCATATGAGGGTTTTGCATATATGACAAGGTCATTGGATAGTGGCTCATCACAGGGTTACGTAATACGGTATATAATTGGGAGTTCAGTTTCAGGTTTATAGTGGTGTGACTCTGAAATTAGGGATCATATGATTGAGTTGTTCGGTAAAAGATTGATGATCATATGGATTTGTGGGAGCTCGATTATATATGTCCAATCAGTCCCTCTACTAGCTCCACATAATTCCTTAATGTTTGGCAAATTGATTTGTGTATGCTATTGGCTGGTTTATTATGCATGGATGGTGATGACACAAGATTAGGATGGTAGACAAGATTCTCTCCTGTTGGACTCAGATTTTGTTTTGGATAATAGAGTACACAATTATTCGAACTCCAAATAAAGTTGCCATGATTTTATTTGAGATTGGATTGGAGTTGTAGAAAATTATCCATGAGAACAAGAATTTGAAACACAACTGTTTTGTGGATTTTGAAATTTGAAATTTGAAATTTGAAATTTGAAATTTGAACTTTGAATTTTAAAATTTGAAATTTGAATTTTGAATTTGAAATTTGAAATTGAAATTTGAATTTGAAATTCGAATTTGAAATTTGAATTTGAAATTTAAATTTGAAATTTGAAATTTGAAATTTGAAATTTGAAATTCGAATTTGAAATTTGAAATTCAAATTTTGAATCACAGTCCAAGTGGGATTCGAATTTGTTGTGGAAAATCCACAAGGTTTGAAATTCGAATTTGAGTTGGATATGGAGAGGATAATCTTGTTAGAATCCTACTTGAATTTTGAATCCAAATCCTAACAAATAGTGGACAAAATTTTGAGGATTATCTTCAATGGAATTTCGGTTTTTGTGGATAAGGTTCAAGGGAAAAATTCAAGTTTCAATCCCAGTTGAATTTGGATTCTCTCCTCCCTGAAAAGTGGCCGAAATTATGGAGAAAATCTCCTAGGAAAATTCGGTTATTTTGGACAAGGATGAGATAAGATTCAAGCTTGAAAATCCTAGTAGAATTTTGATTCTCCCTTATCCTAAATGTGGTCGAATTTTTGGAGGAAAAATCTCCTAGGAAATTTCGGATTTTTTGGTTGAAAAAGGGAGATAAAATTCTAGTTAAAATCTTGTTTAGATTTGGATTGGATTTCTCCCATAATGGCCGAATTTTATTGTTGGGATTTTCCCATGGAAAATTCAGATTTTATGGTTGTGGATAAGGGAGAATATCTTTTCCTAATCCAATTCGAATTCAGAGAATCACCTCATGCAGGTCTATAAATAGAGGTCCTGCCACTCCAGTTCTCTCAGACCACAGACTCTCAGGTGAGCAGGCTTATTGTTGCACAGCCCACCATGACAATAAAGTTCTTTAGAGATCTGGGTGGTCGGAAGAAGACTAGCAGTGCTAGCATACCGATCGAGGTTCAGAGTGCCCACATACTCAGCCATTCAGGAATTGGAGAATAGTAGAGAAGGCTAGTTGGCTGAAGCCTTCGGTCATTCTCCTCCTGCACATTGGCGTCCTTGAGGTATGAGTTTTAATTGTTGTTGGTTTATTGTATATGGCATCATGAGATATTTAACGATCTTAAAAAATTTTATTGTTCCACTGCGCCACTCTGATACATTTTTACCAAATTATTTTTCCTACAATTGGTATCAGAGACATCTCATGACTATGCCATGTACATAAATTAGACAATTACTTAGTCTTTTTATTTATGTATGGATTTGATATTTAGAGAGTGGCATTCTAGGGTTCCTTTATGTTGTTATCATGGATTATGTATAAAGTATGTGGTTATTTTAATTTTCTGAATTATTATAAGCATGCTTGTTTATGCCAGTTATGGTTCCTTAGAATTTAGAAAAAATTGTATCTAGGAATTTTTATGTAACCATGGGAGCAGTTTATTAACACTGTAAATTTCCCATGGATTTTAATTTTTGTCTCTTAGAATTATTATGGTTAGAATTTTGTACACCGAAAACGGTTTAGGAAATTTTATGTAATTATTCTCGGAGGTGATTGAAGATTGAAGACCGTAATTTATTTTTCCCAAAAGTTAAATTTGATTTAAACGTTGAAATTTTGATTGTGTGGAAAATTTCAATTTAATCAGGATTCAAATTAATTTTTGGAGATCCTAATAGGTAAATTGGAATATGGCATGAAAATCGAGACACGACCCCTCGGGATAGGCCGACAGGCCTTGGTGGGGCTGCAGCCCCTGCCCTCGGGCAGGATGGGGCTGCGGCAGCCCCTGTGCAGGCCGTAACCACCCACGGCCGCGGGCTTGGCCTGCAGTCGAGGGTGGCCGTGGCCTACCCAAGGCTGGCCGCAGCCTGGGCGTGCAGCCTGCCGGCTGCTGCGCCCAGCCTGGGCGTGCAGCCTGCCGGCTGCTGCGCCCAGCCTGGGCGTGCATCTTGGCGCTGCAGGCTTGGCCTGCAGCCCGGCAAGGCTGCACATAGGGGGCGGCCGTGGGCTGCCAGCCCCTCCGGGGCTGGTGGCTGCCCACGGCGGCTGCCGCCTTCGGGGGCGGCGGTGTGACGATTCAAAAATCGAAAAATTTTGATTTTTAAATTTGAGATTTAATTTTAAATCATATTTAAAAATATGTAATTAAAAATTTGAAATTTTTGAAATTACATATTATTACACATGATGTTTAAAATTGTTTAAAATTTGAATTCGAAATTTAAATTTGAAATTCGAATTTGGAATTTGAATTTGAAATTTAAATTTTTGGAGATTTAAATTTTAAATGATTCTTGGGATGAGAAATAAATGGAGAGGCTACATAAAGATGGATACAAGAAGACGGAACAGAATTCAAGACCCAAAGAATGCTTTGGATGGAATTTTGTAATCTTTATTTTCTTTGTTCTAGGATGGAACCATGGCTTGGTTATTCTGTCAATTATTTTTTCTGTGATATGTCATGGATGTATAAATATGTATTGATGGATGTTTTGTATGCATATTTGATAATATGTCATATAGGATAGGTGAGTGCCGCTCATGCTATATTGATCATAAATAATTTGTCAAAACTTACATGTTTAACAAAATATTGAGTGGGAGAGGGTTTCAAACAAAACCCACGACCTCCATTGTTGATCCATATGTGAAAGCATGGTAACGCCTCGCATCAGTTCTGCCCTAACCACACCCCTCGGTAGGTGTTTACCACCGCCGGTATACTAGATTGGATCTCCTATGTGGAAAACGTGTTCGGGTACGATCCTATTCATGACCACCCCTTGGTGGCTTGGTAGGACGTGGATCGGGCTACGTAAACAATGGTTATACACTAAAGACTCGTTTAGTTATTAACCTTCCCTAGAAGCTCTGTTAACTAAACTGGTGGCCAAATAAGCGGTTATTAATATATGTCTTAACCTTGGAGGATTTAAGGCAACATATATTAATTGGACGGGGTCCATGTTCCGGCTATTTGTTTTCATGACCACCCCTCAGTGGCTTAGGGCAATAGGTGCTGAGAATTACCATTGCAATGCTACATGTTTTTCAAGTTTCATGTAGGAACATACTTGTATGTTTTATTTGCTAAATTATCTGTATATTTGCTTGGGCTTTGTAATGATGTCTAGTATAATTTTATTTCAGTTCAAAAATGTCACCGACACCCCTCATTTCAATAATTACTGAAAATAAGCTGAATGGTGATAATTACAAAGATTGGAAAAGAAATCTATTAATAGTTATCAGCTGCGAGAGACACAAGTTCGTACTGGACGAACCATGCCCACCTGGGCCTAAACCTGACACACCACTTGAGGAGGTCCCGGTTGCCTATAATCGTTGTAGAGAATCCAATGAGATAGCTCGATGCTACATCCTTGCTAGCATGACGAGTGCTTTACAAAAGCAGCATGAGACTTATCAAGTTGCTAGGGAGATCATGGAAAATCTGGAGGACATGTTCGGAGGCCAAGCAAAATTGGCTCGACAGTCCGCTATCACCAGCATTATGAACTCTAAGCAAATGGCGGGTACTCCGATGAAGGACCATATGATCACTCTAATGGGATTCTTCACTGAGGCTGCCGAGAATGGTGCTGAATTGGACTACAACACCCAGATCGAGATGGTGTTCAAGACTCTATCTAAAGATTTTGTGGGGTTTAAAGCCGCATACAATCTGGCGACAAAGGAGTTAGTACTAACCGAGCTCATAAAGCAATTACAGGCTTATGAGCGGATGATCAGGGATGAGGATATGGTCCGACCTAAAGGAGAGGCCAATTTGGCAGAATCTTCCAATCCCTCACGGAAGAGGAAGAGGCCAAATAAGAAGCAAGTGGCTTCTAGTTCTTCTAATCCTCCTGTCTTGGACGGGAAGAAGAAGAAGAAGAACAAGAAGCCAAAGGACCCTAAAAAGTCCAAATACTTCCGTTGTGGGAAGGTAGGTCACTTTAAGAAGGCTTACTGGGAATTCTTAGCCTCCAAGGGCAAGGAAGGTAAGGAACTTCATTACTTGGAAGCGTGTTTGGTGGAAGAATCGAAAGACACTTGGGTCATTGATTCGGGCGCCACTAATCATGTTTTGTGTTTCTATGCAGGGGTTTGTGGAAACGAGAAGTCTACATGATAGGAGCCTCTCGTTGCGGACTGGAGATGGTAGCTTTGTGGTGGCTGAATGTGACAACCGGGAAATTTAGGTAATTCTCGGAAGAAAATGTACAAATGTATGTATATAACAATTTGTACTATTTAAAGAGTGAAATAAATGTATTTATATTGTTTAGAATGTATTAAAATGTTCTAACAATACTGACGAGTAAAAATTCAGTGTTGGAAAAATTCACTGAGTTGAAACGGATGAAACGGGGCCAAAACCGGCATTAAAAACCCTAACCGGGACAATAATAGACGGAAAACTTCCGGGATAAATTTTGATCAAACAGAAGCAGTTTAAATTGATTTGACTGCACAGGAGACCTCAGGAACGCGCCGGGACGATTTCAGGAAAATTTCAGCTCGAACCGGTATCGGTCAAAAAGTAGTCGAATTAATGTGAATAGTAAAAGTCAAAGTCAACTTTTGCTTTAGCATTTATGACATCATAAATCCCTTTAATAAATGGGAAGAAAATGGTGGTTGGTAGCATTAATGGCCATGATTTAGTGTCTTTTTGATCTAAAGGCCAAGATTTGGCCAAAATTCACCATTTTAAATTTTTGAAAATGTTGGAAAGAATTAGTGTTGAAAGGTGGTGAAATGTGATTGGTTGGTAGCCAAATTAATTGGCTTATTTCATGCATAAGTCGGCAACTTTGGAAAGAAAGGGCCGAGACAAATTTTGAAGCAAAAAAACCAAAGAGAAATTTTTTTTGTTCTAAGTGTACCGTGAGCCACCAAGAGAGAACAAGTAATTTCCTCAATTTTCTTTCACAAAATTGGTGTCAAAGCATTCCTTGAACACAAAGGAAGCAAGTGAACAAGGTAACTCCCCTTGGATTGAACTTTTTCTTGGTTTTTTTTCAAGAAAACCGTGTGATGAATAGTGAAAAAAGATGGAAAAATTTTTGGTTGTTTTCATTGATTTGGTGTTTGGGTTTTGTTAAGGGTGTGATTAGGAAGAAAACCATGTAATTGGTTTAAAGAAAAACCAAAATTTTGTTGGTTTTCCAAGGGTAAAACCGTGGGATGAGAAATTTTTGTGGTTTAAGTGTTAACATGCTTTCAATTCATATTTTGTTAAGAATAAAGCATGATTTGCATTATGGAAAACTTGGAAAAATTTTTGGTGTGAGCTTACCTAAAGTAGCCGTGGGTTACTTAGGGCTTGGAAGAAAATTTTGCATGGTTTATTTGATGTTTGAATAATTGAAATCATTCATTTTATAATGCAAATGATGAAATTGGGAATGAAAGTAAGAAAAGAAAAAAATTGGGGTATGTTTTATTAATTGGTCGTGGGTTATATGTGATTCAAAACCCTAGGAAAATTGTTGAAAAATGCAATGAAAATGGGCTTGAAAATGTGTTAGAAAATGACATTTTAATAGCCTAAGATTTGGTGAAAATTTGAGAAGTTTTGGTTAGGTTTTGATTGTCAAAACCGTGGCCAAAAACTAAGGATGAAAATGAAAAATTTTTGTGTAATGTGGGTTAAAATGCAAATTGGAATTTTGTGAGCTTTTATGTAAAAGTTTGGAAAACTTTTACATAAAATAGGCTTGTGGTATAGTACGTGGCAGGTACATATGGTTCGAGGCGTATCCAACGCCGGTAGCCTTAAAATTACGCCGAAATGCTGCCGAAATTTCGAAAACAGCATTTGGGGTAAAATGGAAATAAAAATAAAAAGTTTGGGATCAGGTCGGAAACCCGAGTCCCTAACGGAAAATTGAATAAAGGAACCTAAGGGGTGGTTCATGAATAGTAACCCGTCCCCTAAAAAGGTAAAACGTGAGTGAAATTGAAAAAAAAAACCGACCCCGAGGAGGGGTGTTTTTGGAAACAAAATAAAGGTCTGAGTCGGTAACGGAAAATCTGAGCCTCGGAGACCTAGATCGGGAATGTCTAGATGAACGTTTTAAATACTAGTGAAACGTCCATTTGAGGCTCCGAAACGATAGAAAATCACTAAACCGACGTAAGGGTCGGAATAGTGCTTCCCGAGGGTCGGGAAAGTGAAAAATGAAAATAAAATAGAAATGAATCCGGTAATGATTAGAAAAGAGTCAGAAAAGTTCCTGAGAGCCAAAAATGCAGTCTGGATCGGGAAAATTCCGTCAGGGGAAAAATTGTAATTTTGACAAATATAGGGGCAAAATTGTAATTTTAACAAAATATAGGGGCAAAATCGTAATTTTACAAAAGTTGAGAAAAATGGGGAAAATGATAAATAAAGCCTAAAAAAGTTATAAATAGGTTTTATTTAAGCTTTTAAGTGAAAAATAAAAGTTATAAATGGAAATAAAATTAACAGACAAGGTTTTGTCTGTAGGATCCAAAAAAATCGACCTACAAGGAGGGCGATCAAAGATCCAAGAGAGAAAGAGGGAAGAGACTGATAAGGTAAGTTCAGACATTTACCTGTCTGCAACATATAGCATTATTGTTGCTAACTTTGATGTACTAACGATAAGTTAGGTACATATGTGCTACGGGCACTATTATAGAATAGAGAGAGAGACGTAATGTGCTACGGGCACTATTGAGAATGGACACATTGTTAATTGTGCTTCAGGCACTAGAGCGAGGTTAATGAAACCCACTCCCATAAAATTAAAATGTGAACCATTCCTAACCAAGGGACAATGTGAAGTCACCGGGTTAGAATTTTAAAAAGTCGGTAATAAAACCACTTTCTGGCGTACCAGCCTTCCGTATAGGGAGGTATTTTTGCCTTCGAGGCTATGAGGAGAATAAGGCTGTGGAGGTCAGCACTAATGTACCGCTCCCAGTCATGTACAGTTTGCCTTCGGGACTATGAGATTAAGGCTGTGGAGGTCAGCACTAATGTACCGCTCCCAGTCATGCGCACTTAAATGGTACTGCCAACCTAAGCTCAAAACCAGAACATAAGCAAAGATAATTACCTAAAACTGAAACTATGCCACAATTGAGCATAAGACAATTTAGTGAGAGTACTAACATCGCGGCAGATGTACTGTTGTGACACTGTGTTGTGGTCAACCGTACTATTCACGTATGAATAGTGATCAAAGTTACTATTTATGTATGAATAATGGTCAAAGTTACTATTCATGATGAATAGTCTATTCATAGAAATTTTATTTCTTGCATGTTTGAACTTACTGAGCCTGTAGCTCACCATTTTTGCTAATGTTGCAGGTAAGCGACCAGCTCAGTAGCTTATTTGACTGGATGCGGACGAGATGGCGCGTGTCAAATGGGATAACTGGGCGAGGGATATGGTCTTGCCAGAGTCTTTCCACTGAGCGATAAAAGAGAAGGGAAAAAGAAACAGTCTTTTGTAATATTATATATTTTACGAAAGTACTGTATTATGTAAATTACTTTGTACGTGCCAACAAAGTAAATAGTGGGAAATGTTTTACATGATGTTTAAAGAAAAAAAAAATTTCCCCAAAAACGTCATGATTTAAAGAGAGAGAGATAAGCCGACGACCCATGAGAGTACAATCTATCGTAGTTAGCTATAAAGCTCAACTGTAATAGTATTGTATGATGTCTACAAGGGGCGGGCCACCACACTAAAGCAGTGGGAGATGTTTACCTTTATTTTGATCAATTTAGGTTTATTTTATTAAAAGACTATTTTTATGTTCCTAATTTTAGGAGGAACTTTATATCGGTAGCTTATTTAATAAAGGATTCTTATTCAGTTTCTTTTAGTAAAAGAGTTGATATTCGTAGAAATAAGTCTTTTATTTGTTTTGGATGGATGGATGGAAACCTATATTTGATCAAACCAAAGATGTACTCACTGCTTGACACTGAATTAATTGATAACTCTAAAAGGTTGAAAGTTTCTTACTCTAACAAGGCGTATCTTTGGCATTTAAGACTTGGTCATATTAATCAGGATAGGATTCAAAGATTAGTGAAAGACGGTCCTCTAGAATCTCTGGAGGAGGTACGTCTTCCCCAATGTGAGTCTTGTCTAGAGGGTAAGATGACTAAGAGGTCTTTTGGAGCTAAGGGTACAAGGGCTCAGGAGCTCTTAGAAATTGTGCATACTGACATATGTGGCCCCATGAACGTCACAGCACGAGAAAGGTTCGAGTATTATGTCTCTTTCATAGATGATTACTTGAGGTATGGATATATATATCTGATGCACCGCAAGAGCGAAACCTTTGACAAGTTCAAAGAGTATCGTGCAGAAGTGGAAAAGCAATTGGATAAATCCATAAAGACACTTCAATTTGATCGAGGTGTCGAATACCTCTCCGATGAATTTCTAGGGCATCTTGTAGAGAATAGGATATTATCCTAATTGACTGCACCTGGTACTCCGTAACAAAATGGTGTAGCCGAAAGGAGAAACAGGACCTTATTGGATATAGTACGGTCCATGATGAGTTATTCAACGCTGCCATTATCATTTTGGGGATATGCTTTACAAACGGCGTGCTATATTTTGAACCACGTTCCGAGCAAATCAATTCCTAGAACTCCGTATGAATTGTGGCATGGCAAGAAGCCCTCCCTTGGACATATGAGAATATGGGGCTGCCCGGCACATGTACTGGATGGGGATGCGAAGAAGTTGGAACCAAGATCAGAATTGTGCATGTTTGTAGGGTATCCAAAAGGAACTAAAGGAGGTCTGTTCTATAACCCGAAGGAACAAAAAGTCATTGTCTCAACCCATGCGACATTCTTGGAGGAAAGTCACATGAATGACTTTAAGCCTCAAAAAAAAGTGGTGTTAGAGGAGTTATCGGGTGAAAGAACTGCTCCACAAATTTCGGTCTTGGACGCAAGTCCGAGTTTCGGTGAAAGACCTGCAGATGATCAACAATTTAGGGTGCCTCGTCGTAGTGGGAGGGTTTCAAAGAAACCTAATTTCTTCATGTATGATGCTGAGGTATACCAGGCCGAGGCTCATAAGCATGAGGATGATCTGGTCACCTATGTGAAGCTATAAATGATGTTGATTCTAAATCTTGGAAACAGGCTATGAATAATGAGATGGATTCTATGAAATCCAACACTATTTGGGAACTTGTAGATTTGCCGGATGGGATAAAACCCATTGGATGCAAATAGGTCTACAAAAGAAAGAAGGATGCGGAAGGGAGAGTGGAAACTTTCAAAGCTAGACTGGTTGCAAAGGGGTACACGCAAAAGGTGGGAATCGATTACGATGAAACCTTTTCGCTTGTTGGTATGCTGAAGTCTATCCGTATTCTTCTGTCCGTTGCTGCGGCTCTCAATTACGAGATCTGGTAAATGGATGTCAAGATGGCATTCTTGAATGGCCATCTTGAAGAGTGTATCTATATGATACAGCCCGAAGGTTCGTAGCGAAAGGCCAAGAAAGGAAAGTCTGCAAGTTGCTTAGATCCATTTATGGATTAAAGCAAGCATCCCGCTCATGGAAACAGAGGTTTGATCAAGCGATTAAGACATTTGGTTTTAAGCAGAACGTTGATGAACCTTGTGTTTATAAACGTATTAAGGATGGAAAAGTGGTCTTTCTGATACTCTATGTTGATGATATACTACTCATTGGGAATGATGTAGGGAACTTATCATCGGTCAAGCTTTGGTTACACCAACAGTTTGACATGAAGGACTTGGGAGAAGCTAATTATGTTCTAGGCATTTGTCTCTTTAGAGATCGCAAGAACAAAATGATAGCGTTATCCCAAGCTTCATACATAGATAAAATAATTGACAAATATGCAATGCAAGAGGCAAAGAAAGGTTCACAACCTTCTATTGCTGGTCTAACTCTTTCATTGGATGACTGTCCCAGGACATTGGAAGAAAGAGAGCGTATGAGTAAGGTCCCTTATGCATCCGCTGTAGGAAGCCTTATGTACGCTATGCTTTGCACTCGCCCGGATATATGTTTTGCAATAGGTATGGTAAGTCGATATCAAGGAAATCCTGGAACCAAGCACTGGCAAGTAGTCAAGCATATACTCAAGTATCTTAAGAGAACGAGGGATTATATGCTGGTGTATTCTGGAGGGGACCTAACACCCATAGGATACACGGACTGAGTCTACCAGACTTGCGAGGATTTGAGGAAGGCGACATTAGAGGGCGTATGGGGACAGGATAAGTAGATGTATGTAAGATTGCGTCTGAGGACAACATTGCCGATCCCTCTACTAAGACTTTGGTAGCTAGAAGCTTTGAGAGGCACGTAGAGGCGATGGGGATGCGTAACATGGCACATCTGCTGGCTTAGGGCAAGTGGGAGATTGTTAGGAAATGCCCTAAGCATTAGAGACATTTTGATGTATTTATTTTCAACTGGATAATAAAATTATACATAGAGGTTATTCATTACATTGCTATCTGTCCTCGTCTTATTTACATGTTAAAGTAAATGTAAGCAAATATAGCTCCCTGACTGCTTGTGTTAAACTGTTAGAATGTTGCATGCAATGGACTTTTGTATGCGAGAAGACAATGTTCTAAAGTTAGCGGTCTAAACTAAGGTCTGTAGTCTATGGGGTTAGACCGAGCATCTAACTCATGTTAAGACTATTATGTTGTCTAAAGCCTTGGAGGGGACAGTTTGTCTTGACTGTCTGGAGCTGGACTCCCAAGTAGAGACATAGATATGTTACTTGGTGGTGACATATTAGACCGGGACTAAAGCGTGATTGATCTACGTAGTCCGCTATGAGTGGGTCAATCTGCTTTTGATGTTCATTGTGCAATAACCTTAATCCTGAGTAAAAGGACAGCTTCATGTATGTGACTTGTGTACTTTGATGTTCCAATGGCTAAAGCGTCTCAGAGGTAGTAAGCTTATAGACCGGTTCGTTGGGTGCATGACTTGTATACGATGAAGGGTTCGTTTATAGATATCAGAATCATAGCTCTAATAAGGAGTTAAAGGTATCCTCTCAAAGGCATTATACTGAATGTGAAAATGGACAAGGCCTTAGGTCGTCTGCTGGGCAGATGACTTCTTATTCACATATGGTGAATAATCATTTTCTTAATTCGGTAGTATAATGGAACTTTAAGATAGCCTGATCAGTAGGATTAAACGGACTTTGACCTAAGGCTGATCATGGATATCATATGAGGGTTTTGCATATATGATAAGGTCATTGGATAGTAGCTTGTCACAGGCTTACGTAATACGGTATATAATTGGGAGTTCAGTTTCAGGTTTATAGTGGTGTGACTCTGAAATTAGTAATCATATGATTGAGTTATTCGGTAAAAGAATGATGATCATATGGATTTACGGGAGCTTGATTATATATGTCCAATCAGTCCCTCTACTAGCTCCACATAATTCCTTAACATTTGGCAAATTGATTTGTGTATGCTATTGGCTGGTTTATTATGCATGGATGGTGATGACACAGGATTAGGATGGTAGACAAGATTCTCTCCGGTTGGATTCAGATTTTGTTTTGGATAATAGAGTACACAATTATTCGAACTCCAAATAAAGTTGCCATGATTTTATTTGAGACTGGATTGGAGTTATAGAAAATTATCCATGAGAACAAGAATTTGAAACACAACTGTTTTGTGGATTTTGAAATTTGAATTTTGAAATTTGAAATTTGAATTTTGAATTTGAAATTTGAATTTGAAATTTGAATTTGAAATTTAAATTTGAAATTTGAATTTGAAATTTGAAATTCAAATTTTGAATCACAGTCCAAGTGGGATTCGAATTTGTTGTGGAAAATTCACAAGGTTTGAAATTCGAATTTGAGTTGGATATGGAGAGGATAATCTTGTTAGAATCCTACTTGAATTTTGAATCCAAATCCTAACAAATAGTGGACGAAATTTTGAGGATTATCCTCAATGGAATTTTGGTTTTTGTGGATAAGGTTCAAGGGAAAAATTCGAGTTTCAATCCCAGTTGAATTTGGATTCTCTCCTCCCTGAAAAGTGGCCGAAATTATAGAGAAAATCTCCTAGGAAAATTCGGTTATTTTGGATTGAGATAAGATTCAAGCTTGAAAATCCTAGTGGAATTTTGATTCTCCCTTATCCTAAATGTGGCTGAATTTTTGGAGGAAAAATCTCCTAGGAAATTTTGGATTTTTTGGTTGAAAAAGGGAGATAAAATTCTAGTTAAAATCTTGTTTAGATTTGGATTGGATTTATCCCATAATGGCCAAATTTTATTGTTGGAATTTTCCATGGAAATTCGGATTTTATGGTTATGGATAAGGGAGAATATCTTTTCCTAATCCAATTCGAATTCAGAGAATCACCTCATGCAGGTCTATAAATAGAGGTCCTATCACTCCAGTTCTCTCAGACCACAAACTCTCAGGTGAGCAGGCTTATTGTTGCATAGCCCACTGTGACAATAAAGTTCTTTAGAGATCTGGGTGGTCGGAAGAAGACTAGCAGTGCTAGCATATCGATCGAGGTTCAGAGTGCCCACACACTCAGCCATTCGGGAATTGGAGAATAGTAGAGAAGGCTAGTTGGTTGAAGCCTCCGGTCATTCTCCTCCTGCACATTGGCATCCTTGAGGTATGAGTTTTAATTGTTGTTGGTTTATTGTATATGGTATCATGAGATATTTAACAATCTTAAAAAATTTTATTGTTCCGCTGCGCCACTCTGATACGTTTTTACCGAATTATTTTTCCTACATGATTCCGATCTTTGCAAACAAACCCTTCATCGTATACAAATCATGCACCCAATGAATCGGTCTATAAGCTTACTACCTCTGAGACACTTTAGCCATTGGAACAACAAAGTACACAACTCATATACATGAAGTAGTTCATTTACTCAGGATTAAGGTTATTGCATAATGACTATCAAAAGTAAATTGATCCACTCATAGCGGACTACCTAGATCAATCACGCTTTAGTCCCGGTCCAATATGTCACCACCAAGTAACATATCTATGTCTCTACTTAGGAGTCAATGCTCCAGACAGTCAAGACAAACCGTCCCCACCATGGCTTTAGACAACATAATAGTCTTAAAATGAGTTAGATACTCGGTCTAACCCCATAGACTATAGACCTTAGTTTAGACCGCTTACTTTAGAACATTGTCTTCTCGCATACAAAAGTCCATTGCATGCAACGTTCTAACAGTTTTAACACAAGCAATTAGTGAGCCATATTTGCTTACATTTACTTTAACATGTAAATAGAATAAGGACAAACAGCAATGTAATGAATAACCTCTATATATAATTTTATTATCCAGTTCAAAATAAATACATCAATATGTCCCTTATGCTTAGGGCATTTCCTAACACCCAGAATGGTAGAATAAGGTTCTTGAGCATCAAAAGTGAATTGTTAAGTCGAGAAAATCCCGTCTGGGGTATAATTGTAATTTTGCCAAAATTTAGGGGTAAAATCGTAATTTTACAAAAGTTGGGGGGAAAATGTGAAAATGGTTAATAAAGCTTAGAAAGCTGTCATTAGGCTTAATTAAAGGTTTTAAGACCAAATTTGAGCTTTTTATTTAAAATAAAAGCTACAAATGAAAATGAAATTAACAGACAAGGTTTTTATCCGTAGGGTCTCAAAGCCAGCCAGGAAAAGGGACGTTGGAGGATCCCAAGAAACAGACACTAGCAGACATACTGTAAGTTCAAACATTTATTTGTCTGCAACATGTAGCATTATTATTGCTAACTTTGATGTACTAACTATAAGTTAGGTACAGATGTGCTACGGGCACTATGATAAAATAGAGAGAGAGACAAAATATGCTACGGGCACTATTGGCCAATGGGACACATAATAAATTATACTTGGCCAATGGGACACATAATAAATTATACTTCGGGCACCAAAGCGAGGTTAATGAAACTCACTCACATGAAATTAAAATGTGAATCATTCCTAACCACGGGGCAATATGAAGTCACTGGGTTAGAACTTTAAGAAAGTCGGTAATGAAACCACTTTTAGCATACCAGCCTCCTGTACGGGGAAGGTATACTTTGCCTTCGGGGCTATGATGATGAGGTTTAAGACTGTGGAGGTCAGCACTAATATACCGCTCCCAGTCATGTGCACTAAAATGGTACGGCCAACATGAGCTCAAAACCAGAACATAAATAAAGACAATTACTAAAAACTAAAACTATGCCATAATTGAGCATAAGATAGTTTCGTGAGAGTACTAACATTGAGGTTGATGTACTACTAATATACAGTGTTGTGGTCAAAGTCACTATTCATGGTGAATAGTAATCAAAGTTACTATTCATGATGAATAGTATTATTCGGAGAAATTTTATTTCTTGCATGTTCGAACTTACTAAGCTTGTAGCTCAACAATTTTGCTCATGTTGCAGGTAAGCAACCAGTTCACTAGCTTTTTATGGCTAGATGGAGGATGAGATAGCAAGTGTCAAATGGGATGGGAAGCCAAGAGATATGGTCCTGCTAGAGTTTTTTGCTGAGCATCAAAAGAGAGGGAAAGAAAACAGTTCTTTTGTAATAATATGTATTTTGTAAAAGTACTGTATTATGTAAATTACTTTGTGCTTGCAAACAAAGTGATTAGTAGATAATGTTCTATGTTATGTTTAAAAAAAAAATTCCCCCAAAAACACCATGTTTTAAAGAGAGATAGATTAGCCGGTGATCCATGAGAATACAATCTATCGTAGTTAGCTATGAAGCTTAACTGTAATAGCATTGTATGATCTCTATGAAGGGCGGGCCGCCACAGTTGGTATCAGAGCAAGTTGACTATATCCTGATTTGACACTTCGTGTATCTTGCACCGCAATCCAAGTAAGTAGTTTACTTAAGCTTAGTTAATTATTTTCTCATATGAAAATAATTATCTTCTAGGTAGCAAGATGACTAGACCTCCTTATGCGAGACCACCACTAACACGATCGAGAGGGTTGTTACGGGTACGGACGAGACCTATTATGAGGCCATCTATTTCCCAACATCTGGCACTTAAACCAACGGTGCCAGAGAGATCTATAGTACCAGCAGCACCACCAGCCCCTGTAGACGTAGTACTTCCTCGACCAGTACTTCCTCCACCTATAGTAGTAGGCATTCCAGTTGTTGGTGGATGCTAACACATTGGTGTAAGAGTTTCGACTCGAGCGGTATAGGCATTTAGAGCTAGTAGTCCCCCTATGTTTGATGGTGGACAACAGTCGATAGAGCTTTTGGACAAAGGATTCATCAGATCGAGTTATTCCCCCTGGGGTGCACTTGTGTTGTTCATTGAGAAAAAGGATGGAATGTTCCGCTTATGCATTGATTACCGGGAGTTGAATAAAGTTACGATAAAAAATAGGTATCCATTACCTTGAATTGATGACTTATTCGACCAGTTAAAAGGCACAACGATATTTTCCAAGAACGACTTACGATCAGGATATCATCAGCTGAGAATTAAAGGAAGTGATATTCCTAAAACGGCGTTTAGGACTCGTTATGGTCATAATGAGTTCCTTGTGATGCCATTCGGATTAACAAATGCACCAGCAGTGTTCATGGACTTGATGAATAGAATCTTTAAAGAGTATTTGGATAAGTTTTTCATTGTATTCATTGATGACATTCTTATATACTCAAAGACTCATGAGGAGCACAAGGAGCATCTGAGGATCGTTTTGCATACGATAAGGAAGCATCAACTGTATGCCAAATTCTTGAAATGTGAGTTTTGGCTGAATAAATTACATTTTCTCGGACATGCTGTATCCAAGGAAGGAATTGCTGTAGATCCGATGAAGGTAGATGCAATTAACCAATGGCCTGCACCCAAGTGCGTGATAGAAATATGTAGTTTCTTAGGGTTAGCTGGCTATTATCGGAGATTTGTAGAGGGATTTGCACATTTAACTGCACCTCTTACCGCTCTTACACGCAAGGAAAGAAAGTATGAGTGGACTATGGAATGCGAAAGAAGCTTCCAGGAGTTAAAGAGATGGCTGACAAGCGCACCGATCCTTATGCTTTCCACCGAAGGGGAGAAGTTTGTGATCTATAGTGATGCATCTAAAATAGGATTGGGAGCAGTTCTGATGCAAGGTGGCAAGGTAATTGCCTATGCTTAACGTCAATTTAAGGACCATGAAAAGAATTACTCAACACATGACCTTGAACTTGCTGCAGTAGTGTTTGCACTTAAAATTTGGCGACACTATCTCTATGGAGCCCAGTGTCAGATTTTTACTGATCACCAAAGCCTGAAGTATTTCTTCACGTAAAAGGAGCTCAATATGCGATAAAGAAGATGGTTGAAACTAGTAAAGGATTATGATTATGAAATCCTATATCATCCAAGGAAGGCCAACCATGTAGCAGATACTTTAAGTAGAAAGTCTACCATTTCACACCAGCTACCGATAGAAAGGCTTCTGAAACCATTGCAGTAAGAGATAAATTCTTTGAAATTGGAGCTAATATCCAGAAGATTGGCTGCATTCCAATTGGAATCATCGTTGTTTGAAGGAAGCTCAAAGATGAGATTCAAGAATGACAAATTTTTAAGAAGGAATTTCCAAGGATGGAATGATCCTCTATCAAGAAAGAATTAATGTTCCGGCTACTGAGGAACTTAGAAGGTGGATCATGTCAGAAGCCCATGAGACACCATATTAGGTTCATCCCAGAGCTAGTAAGATGTATCAGGACTTGAAGTTATAGTTCTGGCAGAAAGGGATAAAGAATGATATAGCGAAATTCGTAAGCAGATGCATGACCTGTCAGAAAATCAAAGCCGAACATAAACATCCAGCCGGAAGATTGGAACCTTTCGAGATTCCTGAATGGAAATGGGAACATATCACGATGGATTTTATAGTAGGACTACCAAAAACCCGAGAGGGTTATGATACCATCTGGGTTATTGTGGACAGATTGACCAAGACGGCACAATTTATAGCTGTCAAGATGACTTTTTTGTTGGAAAAGTTGGCTCAGTTGTATATAGCTCATGTCGTCAGATTACATGGAGTACCAAAATCCATTGTATCAGATCGAGATGCACGATTCACATCGAATTTCTAGAAGTGTGTGTTAGAAGCCATGGGTACTGAATTGAGACTCAGTACGGCATTTCATCTGCAAACAAACGGATAGTCAGAGTGAACCATTCAGACATTAAAGGACATATTCAAGCTTATGTAATGGATTTTGTGGGAATCTAGAACGAGAAGTTACCATTAATTGAATTCTTGTATAATAATAGTTACAAAGCTTCCATAGGAATGGCAGCTTATGAGGCTCTTTATGGACGGAAATGCAGATTGCCGATACATTGGTATGACCTGTGAGAGAAATAGCTACATAAGACAGATTTTATATGAGAAACTTTCGATGCCGTTGCAAGAATTCAGCGTCAAATGAAAATTACGCAAAGTTGACAAAAGAGTTATGCGGATAAGAGGCGAAGACCCTTGGAGTTTAATGAAAGAGACTTCATGTTTCTTAAGGTATCGCCTATGAAGGGGATTATGTGTTTCAGTAAGAAGGGAAAACTGAGTCCAAGTTATATCAGACCTTATGAAATTATCAAATGCATTGGAAAGGTCGCTTACAAATTAGTGTTACCTCCCGAATTATTGGCAATGCATAATGTATTTCATGTATCCATGCTGAGAAAGTATGTACCAGATCCGTCCCATGTGTTGAAGCATGAACCTATTCAAATCCATGAGGATTTGACATATGAAGAATAACCTATTCGAGTAATGGCTCGTGAAGAGAAAGTACTGAGGAATAACACAATCCCACTAATGAAGATTTTGTGGAAAAATCACAACATTGAAGAAGCTACATGGGAATGAGAAACAGTGATGAGGAGTTTATACCCCCACTTGTTCTAATTTTCGAGGATAAAAATTTTATAAGGAGGGGTAAATGTGACAACCGGGAATTTCTGGCATTCTCAAAAGAAAATGTACAACTGTATATGTGTGACAACTTATACTATTTAAAGAGTAAAATAAATGAATTTATATTGTTAGAACGTAATAAAATGTTCTAACAATGCTGACATATATAATTTGGTGTTAAGAAATTTTGCCGAATCAAAATGGGTGGAACGTTGTCAAAACGACATTGAAAACCCTAACCGGTGCCTATGGTGCACTAAAAGACGAAAAAACTTCCAGAATTGATTTTGATCAAATAGAAGCAGAATAAATTGATCCGGCTGTACTGGAGACTTCAGGAACCCACTGAGGTGATTTCGGGAAAATTTCGCTCGAGTCAAATTTAGGTCAAAAAGTGATATGAATAGTAAGGTCAACAAGTCAAGGGTATGACTCACTATTAATGATGTTATTAAAGTGAATATTAAATGGATAATTATGGTGGTAGGTAAGATGGATGGCTAGGATTTAATACACCTTTGGTCTAATGGCCAAGATTAGGCCAAAATTCCATCCTTTTTATTTTTGAAAAATGGTGGAAAGAATTACGATGAAAGGTGTCAAAATTTTATTGGTTGTTAAGGGTGAATTATGCCAAAATTTGCCAAAGTAATTGGCTTCCTTAATAACAAAGTATTCGGCCATTTTTGGGAGCAAAACCGTAGCAATATTAACCAAAAGAAAAACCGAGCAAAAAATTTCTAAGTCTTGCTCTAAGGGGAAAACATGAGCCTCCTTGGTGAATTAAAGGATTTCTTCAAGTTTGGGAAGCAAGGAACCAAGTTTAAGTAGCTAGCATCCAAGTAAACAAGGTGAGCTTTGAAATTTGAAAATTTTCTCCCTTTTTGGTCATAAAATCCGTGGGTATATTGTGACAAAAATGATGGAAATTTGTTGTTGATTTGTTGAATTTAAGTGTTGATTTTATGATATGTTGGTTAAGGTAACTCATGTATTGGATTTGCATGAAAAAAAAATTTAAAGTTTGGCATTTTTTTTCCCATGAAATCCGTGGGTTAAAAGAATGATATTGATGATGAAATTTGGTTGAACATGTTGTTATGTTGTGTGAAAACATGTTTTGGAAGTTTGGAAACATAAATTTCATATTGAATTTGCTTAGAAAAAAATTTGATAAAAATTGATGTGAACACCCTAAGTGGAAAACCGGTTCTTGGTTTAGGGTTTTGGTGAAGAAATTTTGGAATTTAAGGGCTCATCTGAAATAAAAAATTATGTTATGGTTTAAGTGTAAAAAAACTGAGCATGATGTGGTGAAAATGAAGAAAAAATTTTGCTAGGTTTGGTAAGTTCAAAACTGTGGCTTAATTAAGGGGGGAAAGTGAAAAAAAAAATTTTGTACAATGTGGTTGATTTATAAATTGGTAATGGTGCAAATTCTTAAGTAAAGTTTGGGAAACTTTTACATAAAATAGGACTCTGGTATAGTACGTGGCAGGTACATATAGTTCGAGGCGTACTTAACACCGGTAGCCTTGAATTTACACCAGAATGCTGTCGAAATTTGAAAAAAGACATTAAGGGAAAATAGGGAAACGAGAGTAAAAGTTTTGGATCTGGTCGGAAACCCGAGTCCCTTAAGGAAAATTGAATGAGGAAACCTAAGGGGTGGTTCGTGAATAGTAATCCATCCCCTTGAAAATGTAGAACGCGAGTGAAACTGAAAACTGACCCCGAAGGGGGGGGCCGTTTTTGGAAAACGAAGCAAAGGTCCGAGTTAGGTAAGGAAAATCTGAGCCTCGGAGACCTAAGTCGGGAAAGTCTAGATGAACATTTTAAGGATTAGTAAAACGCTCATTTGAGGCTCCGAAACGATAGAAAAACACAAAACCGACGTACGGGTCGGAACAGTACTTTCGAGGGCCGAGAAGTGAAAATTTGGGATAATGAAAGAAAATTATCTGGAAAAGGTCTGCTAAAATTTTAAAAGATGATTTGAGGATTTTTGGGCCTAGAAAATTAAGTCTAAGAATCTTGAATGAGAGTTTGCGATAAAATGACCCGATAGGGGCAAAATGGTCATTTTGACCAGAATTTTCCAAATGGTGGAAAAAGAGCCCTAAAGACCCCGGAATGGTAGAATAAGGGTCCTGAGCATCAAAAGTGAATTGTTAAGTCGAGAAAATCCCGTCTGGGGTATAATTATAATTTTACCAAAATTTAGGGGTAAAATCGTAATTTTGCAAAAGTTAGGGAAAAAATGTGAAAATGGTTAATAAAGCTTAGAAAGCTGTCATCAGGCTTAATTAAAGGTTTTAAGACCAAATTTGAGCTTTTTATTTAAAATAAAAGCTACAAATGAAAATGAAATTAATAGATGAGGTTTTTGTCTGTAGGGTCTCAAAGCCAGTCAGGAAAAGGGACGTTGGAGGATCCTTAGAAACAGACACTAGCAGACGTACTGTAAGTTTAGACATTTATTTGTCAGAATTTGAAGTGACTACAAACCCTATCAAAGCCGATGACTGGCTGACCAATGTCCAGGTCATATTGGACCTCGTAGGACTAACAAAGAGGGAGAAGGTGCTATGTGCCTCCCTCGCCTTGTGCAAGGGAGTCCGCCAGTGGTGGAAAAGAGTGGCCATTAGAAGGAATGTGAATGAGATAAGTTAGGCAGACTTCGTCGATGAATTTAAAGAAATGAACTTTAATGATGAGGCCTTAGCAGCCCAACAAGATGAGTTCAACAACCTACACCAGGATAGTATGAGCGTGATGGAAGCAGTTCAGAAATTTGAGCAGCTGGCTCAATTCTATGCAGACTTAGTGCCGACTGAGAAGGAGAAGGTAAAAAGAATGTTGAAAATGTTCAGGATGGACATTGCAGTCCAAGTATGTGGTGGAAGTCGTGGACCCGTAACTATAGTAGAATGCGTCAGCAAGGCCAACCGAACAGAGTATTGGCTGGCCCAGGACAGGGAAAGAAAGGCTCAGATATACAATACCCGAAAGGAAGAAAATATGCAAGACAAGCAGGCTAAGGGGAAGCAGAACCCCAAGACACAGCACAGAGGGCAGAACGTGGGAACCGGCCAGAACAACAGGCAATCCCACAACCACAACAAGAGAAAGGGGAATCAAGGCAACCAAGGTTAACGAAGGACTTCCCTCAAAAGAGAAACGACCAGGAAGGAAATGGTGACCAATGCCCGACGTGTTCGAAATGTGGAAAGGGACACCTGGGAGAATGCAAGTAAGGAATGAGTGGCTACTACTTTTGTGGCAAGGAAGGCCACATTGTAAGAAACTGTTATTCCAACCCTTAGAGTCAACAAAACCAAGCTCGCACCATAAGCAATTAACTTCACGGTGCCCAGACCAGGATCGAAGGCCCTTCGATCGCACAAGGCAAGTGGAAACTCTAGACAACCAGGGGAGAATCTACGCCTATATGAGGAGAACCCAGAGCAGTTTCCCATTGACAAGAGTAACGATCTTCTATGTAGAATTAGGATCTCCCTCATGCGTAGTAGCGACCCATTAAGCGGGGCCATTAATCTTGTAAATAGGTATTAAGGGAGGTAGTAGCCTACCTTATTAGACTTAACCTAGCTTGCTCTCTTATAACTATGTACCAGGATGTGTTTACCACTCCCAAGCAGACTAAAGTAATGTACCCTTTTTATAATATGAAAAATAGTATTGTTTGCCCAAGGGCCTAGACATAATATTTCCAAACGTGTTTAAAGTGCAATTGAAAGAACAGCTCAGAGTAGAAGCATGGATTGCTGCCGAGTTGTATCGACCTTCAAGACTGGTTGTCCACTAAGTTTTGAGTGGCAAACAGTACTCCTACACTCCATGGGAATGTCAGGACTGGTTTCGTGTTATCAAAATGATTCCCTAGTTGTACGCCATTGATTAGGATAACTGAGTCCTGATGGTTGTCGATATCTTTCAGAAAGGTACTTTAGTGGGTATTGAGATTCTTATGATCAGGATGAGCTCTTAACTGGGTCAAGTTTCACCATACCATGATCGAGCAAATCACTGAGAGGAGTCCAGCATCAGCCCCAGTTTTTCTTTATGGGCAAGCGGGGAAGTGAAACCACCTAAGTTCCCTAAGAGTTATGGATATACAAGAATCTATTCATCGGACTGAGAGACTGTAGCTGATGTTTGGTGACACAATTTTAACATATGTTGTGCGCTATAAGGAAACTGATATGGACTTCTACAACACACGTTGAAGAAGGATCATGATGAAATCAAGGCCGAGCATCAACCGAAGTACTAGAGGATGTCAAAGGAACCCATGGAAGAGCTCGAACCAGCCCCTTCGTCTCCTGAACACATCCTAGAGGTGGAGATTAATGACAACAATGACAAGGACCTTCCTGACGCCCATCCCGAGGATGAGATGATGGATGATGATGAAGAAGAGGAGACCTCTGACTACCATAGCAAAGGCAAATAGATGGAAATGTATGAGCCTCAAATCATTATAGCCAGTGATGATTAGGCTAGTATGGACAAACACTTCAGCAGCCTTCATGGATTTAATGAATCAGGTGTTCAAGGATGTGTGGGGATAAATTGATGACATACGATTATACTCCAAGTTGAAATGAGGGAGTAACCGTCAACCCGGTGAAAATTGAGGCAGCGACGATAGTTGGAACTGGTGAAGGATTACAACTGTGAAATCCTATATCATTCAAGAAAGGCCAATAAGGTGGCTGATGCGTTAAGTCGAAGACAATCTTCGTCGCTTATGGCTATCAGTACCCTGTTGGGAGCATTAAAAAGAGGGACTATAAAGTGATGAGATCAAGATTTTGACAAGGAGATTGTCTGAAGTGACCCTCTAATCGACGCTCTTAGAAGAGATTAAAGCCAACCAAGACCTCGATTCAACCCTCAACAAACTCAAAAAGGAGACAAAGGAGGGCTAGAGTTCAGAGTTTCAAGTCTCTAAGGATGGCATACTCTATTTCGAAGATAGAGTGTATGTTCTAAATGATGAAGAACTCAGGAAGCGAATCCTATTAGAGGCTCATGATATGCCATACTCGGTACATCCAGGGGGCAAATAAGATGTACAAAGACTTGAAGGAGAGCTTTTGGTGGCCGGGAATAAAAACAACGTCGCCAAGTTCATAGTAAAGTGCCTCACATGCTAGAAAATCAAGGTAAAACATCAGTGACTGGGAGGAGAACTGCAAAAGATCGAGCTACCAGAGTGGAAATGGGAGTAAATTACAATGGATTTCATGGTCGGATTGGCCAGAACATCAAGCGGTAGTGACACAATCTGGGTAATCATGGACTGATTGATGAAATCGGCTCAATTTTTAGCCATGAAACTGAGCTACTCGGTGGAAAGGTTAGCCGAAATGTATGTAGCTCAGAAAGTAAGGTTGCACGGTGTACTGAAATCAATCATCTCAGATCGCGATGGATGCTTTACTTCCAAGTTTTGGCAGAGTATTCAGCTTCAATGGGAACTAAACTAAAATTCAGCACAGCTTTCCATCCTCAGACTAACGGCCAGTCTGAGAAAATCATTCAGACGCTAGAGGATATGCTGAGAGCGTGTGTCATAGACTTCAAGGGGAATTGGGACCAGAAGCTACCTTTGATAGAGTTCTTATACAATAATAGCTATCACTCCTTGATTGGGATGGCTCCGTATGAGGCACTCTATAGAAGAAAATGTCGATCTTCGGTCCACTAGCATGAGATCGGAGAGAAATAGCTTACTAGCACGAACTTCATCAAGGATACCATGACAGACATGAAGATCATAAGAGAAAGGCTGGAGACGGCACACAGTTGCTAAAAGAGCTATGCTGAAAAACGCAGCAAACCCCTCAAGTTTCAAGAAGGAGACTCTATTTTTCTCAAGGTGGCACCCATAAAAGGGGTAATGCAATTTGGGAAGAAAGGAAAGCTGAATCCTAGGTATATGGGACCCTTTAAGATCATCGAGCGAGTTGGGAAAGTGGCTTACAGGTTAGCCCTTCCTCCCGAATTGGCTTTGGTGCATAACGTCTTTCACATCTCAATGTTGAAGAAGTACGTGCCAGACAGCTCCCACATCTTAAGCCAAGAACCAGTAGAAGTCCATGTAGATCTAACATATAAAGAGAAACCCGTGCAGATTACGGTTAGGGAAAATAAAGTTCTCAGGAATAAAGTGATCCCACTTGTAAAAGTATTGTGGTGGAACCACAACATAGAAGAAGCCATATGGGAACGGGAAGAGGATATGAAAAGAGCCTTCCCAGATTTATTCTAATTTTTTAGGTCGAAAATTTTGTAAGGGGGATAGGTTGTAAGGACCGCCCCATCCCTGTAACTTAAATTTCAATTAATGAGAAATTGAGGAATAATTTGGTGCCATTTAGTACAAATTTGCAAAACACGGTCAGGTACACGGCTGTGTAAGGAGTAGTGTATCGATCAGACTGCACATATGAAAAGGGCTATATGAGTAAACATAGCTGTGTAGTGTAACACGGTCAGTTACACGGCCATATAGATGGCCGTGTACTGCTCGGGTTAATGAACGTGTAAAAGGTCATGTTTTGGAACAGGGTCGTGTTGAAGAATTTCGAATGATGATTAATCTATCAAGAAGACAATTAATCAGACATGATGGAAGTCAGATGCCAAATCCCCAAAGTAGGTCAATAGGTACCAAAGGGCCTTGGTACAACATAGAAACACAAGTTATAGTTACTAACAGAAATAGTGACATAAGAACGATAATAATTAATTTATTTGACAATAAATTAATTAATCACATATAGAGAAGTAAACTCTCGAGATAGAAAGCGAATTAGTACCGACGGCATTTGGTACCAAGGATTTCTCTGCTTTAGTCACTAACGATAATAGTGACTTAGCAAGAGTATTAACAAGATACGCTATTGATGACAGGTAATAACCTGTAAGATTGATAAAGGCGAGAGTACGTGTGTGACGCCCCGTGCCCTAGGCGGCCCGGACCATCACTATAAAAACTACTGTTTCTTTACATATACTTATGCTCTCTTGCAATTGAATATTGCTTACTTAAAATATCTTTAATAGGTTACCCTAATTTTAGAAGTTTTTTTTTTTGCATACGTATTTACTATTCATGTACATGTACTATTAAAAGCGGAATTTGAAACATAATAAAATTGATCTTACAAACATACTTATGCTGTTGATTTTATAAAATAGTATTTTTAAATAGTACCCATCGGTTTTTATTCGAAAATACTATTCAACTACTACTATTCAAAATACTGTGTAACCGTTACTATTCAAAAATACTATTTAACGATTACTATTACTATTCAAAACACTGGTTACTCAAACTATGCGAAAGTTTACTCGTAGGGTGTCCATAACCTCTCCTCACATCCGCCTCCGCCGCCACCACTGCCCACCGTGGCTTATGCCACAGGACACTTACCTACAGCATGAACACACTCCGTGAGCTTTACGCCCAGTAAGTACAACATGTTAACTGCAAAACATGTTTAAACATAATACATACTTAAAAACACATAAGCATGCAAGATAGTCACATATACCACTTAGCATATACCATATCACATATCATGTCATAGCATACAAACTTGACATACCATATGCATACAGATTACTTCATATAAAAGCATGTATCTTACTATAGCTGAAAGCATAGCGAACTAATGCGGACAGTGGACTATGCATGATCCGGTTATGTTCATTTATGCTTTAGTACTCTTTTCTTTCTCTTGTCTATTTAGGGCCCATGTGTCAGTACCGTGTGCGCACAGACCAACGGTAACGCCCGAGGTCAACTAATGCCGAAGAGCCATCAACTGATGCTCAACTTTTGGCCTTAACTTTCTTTAACTGGAAACCCCTTCGACTGAAGGAGCAGGTACGACACACCTATTTATTTCCATCTTGTTTAACTGTTCTAGCCATACGCTTCTCTAAGCTATCCCCAATCCTACGCGATAGGGATCTATGGCTTCTAACTTGTTCTTTCATCAATCTACGCGATTGTGAAACTATATGCTCTTATGTATGCTGTGCAACATTGTGTGCATGTAAGGCATACTTAACATACTGTAAAACCATCATTTTAACATCATTTTATTCATACTGCAGGCGAAGTTGTACTTACCTAATTGCAAGCACTTGTATTCGTGCCTTTAGAAGTTTGCAGGTTACTACCTGTCATCAATAACGTCTCTCGTTAATATCTTCTCTAAGTCACCAATACTGTTAGTGACTAAAGTAGATAATTACTTGATACCGATTGCCATCGGCACTACTTACTCTCTATCTCAAGAATTAACTTATTCGTATGTGGTTAATTAATTTATGGCCCCATAAATTAACTACCACGTCCTTAGGCTACTTTTGCCTATACTCATCTTTCATGTGGTACCAGGGTCCCTCAGTACTCTATTGGCCTATCTGGGAATTTGGTGTCTAATTTCCGTCACATTTGATTAACTGTCTTCTTGACATTTAAATCAACGTTCCTCACAATGCTGCTCTGAACACAGTGCTTGACTGATTTATCGATCACTCAACTGACCAGTTACCTTACGTTTTGGCAACTAGCTAGCCTATTGGACTACAATGTGTAGGCTTGGTATAGTAACCGTCTGGGTTACTTTGCTTGTTTAGGTATGGTAGCCTACCAAGCTACCTTGCATTATGGTGTAGTAGCCGACTAGGCTACCTCTACCATATCTTACTAAAAACGTCCCTTGTTCTTTGTAGAATTTCTTTGAAAACTTTGTTCAAATCTAGAAATTCTTACAAACGGATTTTTCATTTTGAAAGGGGTATGGTGTCCCCACATTTTTTGAAAGCAAAGTGTTTGAAATGGTTTAAAAGGGGTATGGTGCCCCCACATTTTTTAAAACGAGTCTCACCTCACCCCGTTGGAGGATGAGGGTGTTTTTGTTGAAATCATTCCTAAGTCATTTAAAGGGAACACATTGTAAATGTGCTAAAAATGTGGTGTTGGACCACTTTTGAAAATAATTTGAAACTTGTTCGAAATGACTTTGTTTGAGAAATCAGCGCTCATGAAACTTTTCATCCTCAACGAAATGAACAATTTTCATGTTCATTTCGGAGCCTAATTCTAACTCTAACGCCTCCTAAATTCATCAAACCCATGGCCTTTGTGCCCAGTTTTTATAAAAGTTCCAGTTTTACACACTTTTGAAAACAGGTCTGTTTGGGGCCTTAAACGGCCGAATTTTTGAAATCCTTATAAGTTAGTTTCAAGGTTTCGTCGAGATCTAAAACTTTCATGTTTTGACCAAACTCTGGTTCGGCTTCTAAAAGGGTCATTTTAATAAAAATCTGAGACTATTCATTTGGTCCGGATTTGTTACTCTCAGTTTTGGACACCGAACCAAAACCAGCCGAAAAGCCTATCATAGGTTCATTTTTGGCCAATGGCTATTTGACACAAAAACGACCGTATCGAAATTTCCTTAAAACTTCACATTTTACCAAATCCCAGAATCGGACCCTAAGTGGGTCAAGCTGGCCAAAATCCATGGCTGATCTTGGGGACAGATTTTATGTCCAGCCACCCTCTACACACTCGTGCACACACATATCTCGAACCACTTGTAAACTAAAGTAAACACAACCACAACCACAAAAAATTTAAAAACTGAAAGCTAAGGGCTCAAATAACTTATTACAACTCATGTGCATAACCAAATATATATAAATCTCCTTTGATCAAAAACTTAAAAACAACTAACCACAAAAGATGGGGGTTTTTTGGTTTATACCTTAGAGTGCTTTGATCCAAGCACAACCGGGCCAAGGGTGGCTGTCAAGGCTCTGTAGAAAACAAAGGGGGTTAGGGGTCACTTGTGCTAGAATGAGAACACAAGGAAAACAAAATGTTTCTCTTAATATCCAGCCAAGATGAAAAATTAAACCATAGAAAAATTTTGGTTCTAGGGTCTTACCGAAACTACCTTGGAAGAGTGCACCTCTAGCAACTTGTGTGGCCAAGCTTTTGTGTGAAAGTTATGTGGAAATATGGGTGGTTTAGGGGCTGAAGAGGGGTCAGATTTTCTAAAGAGAAAGGGGAGAAAAGCTGTATTTTTCTTGAGAGTTTTTTGTGAGCAAATGGGAAAAGTGAGACCTAAGGGTGGTTGCACCTTTTTATAGGCAACTCTAAGCAACTTTGCTTAACTCTAAGCCCTCTTAATTAAGCCACAATTTAGCTCAATTGGGGACAAAAATCTGCGCTACAGAGCATGAAATTTCGGAGCCATGATGGAGGGTGAAAGGGAGCAAGTTTGCATTAAATGGTCATGGTCCTCTTGTCCTTAAAACCCCATTTTTTTAATCTAAAAACTCCAACACATCCCTTGATTTAAGGGATCATTTTCAGCTGGTTTTGCAGCTGTTTTCCTAACCAAAGGGGGCATGGTTTGGTTGGGGTAAAAGTCCAACCGAATCGGTTCTGTGTAGTCTAGTTTTCTACTGCGTCTTTCAGCCCTTCCTCGGTAGTGTTCTAATTTTCATCCAAAAATTGGATTTTCTGAATCCGATTTTTGTACTGATGATTTCTAATGGTTTTATACTGTCTAAGAGCCTATTCTATGTCAAATCACTATTCATTTCCTATACTACGGTTGTGTCTACACTGTGTTGTCCTTTTACACGCAAACCGAGGCGCTCCTAGGTGAAATTTCAGACATAGTCTCTCTTGACTAATTCGGACGTTTTGATTTCAATTTTATCAGTCATATGTCCATCTGAGATCGTTTGGACCAGTTTTCAGGATCTGTGTGGTCCCACCTCGAAAAACGTATCAGGTGCCGTTTGACTAATTTGGGCGTCTTGAGTCTAGATATATCAGTTTTAAGTTAAACTAAGGCCGTCTTGGCCAGTAACTTGACACTGCATCTTGCACTATTCACTATTCAGTATTCATGGTTCACTGTTCTTTGTTCTAACTGACTAGTCCGAGTGTTCTGACTCCGATTTTGTCAGTCTTTGGGTGAGAAGAGGTCATCCGGGCCATATTCTCGATACTGTACCCCTACTAGGTAGATTCTTGTTGTTATGCTTAGACGTTTGGTCCGAGCATTTCAGTGATTTGCTCACCAGTATTGTATCAGGAAATGGTCATTCGGACCAGTTTATGACACTGCGTATCTCATACACTTATACACATAACAAGGTAGACCGGGTTCTCTGTCGGTTACCCCTTTTCACTGTATGAATAGTAATAAATAATACTGCACCTGTTTAGTCTATTCAACTGGAATTTATGCTACATTTATCAACTTAATTACTCATTTCATAGTAATTAGGTTTCACGCATTACGAGAGTCTTTAAATTGGCTCTCTGCTCAGTACACGGCCTTCTACAAGGGTTCTAAAACGAGCGTGTATGGCTTGAGCACGGGCGTGTACTAGCCGAGCTTTCTCAACACGACCATGTCTTGGACCATGCTCACTTTACCCGAGTGGTACACGGCCACTTGCACAGCCGTGTACTTGACCATATAAAACTACACAACCATGTTAACTCACACGGCCTCTCTCATAAAACAATCCGATTGGTACACGGTCTCTTACATGACCGTGTATCTGACCATGTTCGATGTATTTGGACTAAAAGTGCATCAAATTATTCCTTAGCTTCTCATTGAATAATTTGTTAAGTTACAGGGACGGGGTGGTCCTTACAACCTACCCCCCTTACAAAATTTTCGTCCTCGAAAATTAGAATAAATCCGGGCAGTCTCTCTTCATGTCCTCTTCCCTTTCCCATGTAGCTTCTTCTATATTGTGATTCTGCCACAGCACTTTCACAAGCGGGATCACTTTATTCCTGAGGACTTTGCTCTCCTTAACTAAAATCTGCACTGGCCTTTCCTCATATGTCAGGTCGGCATGTACTTCAACAGGCTCTTGACTCAGTATGTGGGAACTGTCAGGCACGTATTTCTTCAGCATCGAGGCGTGGAAAACGTTATGCACGAATGCCAACTCGGGAGGGAGCGCTAACCTATAGGCTACCTTCCTAATTCTCTCGAGGATCTCGAAGGGTCCTATATATCGAGGGCTGAGCTTCCCTTTCCTCCCAAAACGCATCACTCCTTTCATGGGTGCCACCTTGAGGAAAACTGAATCTCCTTCCTGAAACTTGAGAGGTCTGCGTCGTTTATTGGCGTGACTCTTCTGACGACTATGAGCTATCTCCAGTCTCTCCTGTATAATCTTCACGTCTTCTGTTGTACTTTTGACGAAGTCTGTGCTAGTGAGTTGTTTCTCTCCAGTCTCATGCCAGCGGACCAGAGATCTACATTTCCTTCCATAGAGTGCCTCGTATGGTGCCATTCCGATTGAGGAATTATAGCTGTTGTTGTACGAGAACTCTATTAGCAGTAGCTTTTGGTCCCAATTCCCCTTGAAGTCTAGGGCACACATTCTCAACATATCTTCCAACGTTTGTATTGTCCTTTCTGACTGACCGTCGGTTTAAGGGTGGAAAGCTGTGCTGAACTTTAACTTAGTCCCCATTGAAGCTTGGACGCTTTGCCAAAACCTTAAGGTGAAGCGCCCATCACGATATGAAATTATTGACTTAGGTACACCGTGCAGTCTTACTATCTGGGCCACGTACATTTTTGCTAGCCTCTTTACTGAGTAGCTCAACTTCATGGCTAAGAATCGAGCTGATTTCGTCAGTCGGTCCACAATTACCCAGATGGCGTCATTTCCACTGGATGTTCTGGGTAGTCCAACCACAAAGTCCATTGTAATTTGTTCCCATTTCCACTCAAGAAGCTCGATTTTCTGCAGTTCTCCTCCAGGTCGTTGATGTTCTACTTTAATTTTTTGACATGTAAGGCACTTTGTGACAAATTCAGCGACATCGCCCTTCATCTTAGGCCACCAAAAACTATCTTTCAAGTCTTTGTATAGCTTGGTTGCCCCTAGATGAACTGAGTACGGTGTGTCATGGGCTTCTGAAAGGATCTTTTTCCTGAGTTCTTCATCCTTCGGAACGCACACTTTATCTCTAAAATAGAGTATGCCATCCTTGGAGACTTGGAATTCTGACTTCTGGTCCTCCATTGCCTCCTTCTTGTGCTTGTTCAGGGTTAAATCGAGGTCTTGGCCGGCCTTGATTTCTTCTAGGAGTGTTGATTGGAGGGTCATTTCAGACAACTTCCCCGTTAGAATCTTGATTTCATCGTTACATAGCTCCTTCTGTAAGGCTTCTGGCAAGGCATTGATAGCCATAAGTGATGAAGAGTACTTCCTACTTAGTGCATCAGCCACCTTGTTGGCTTTCCCTGGGTGATACAGGATCTCGTAGTCGTAATCCTTCACCAATTCTAGCCATCTCGCTGCTTCATGTTGAGCTCCTTCTGCGTGAAGATGTATTTGAGGCTTTGCTGGTCCGTATAAATCTCGCACCTGACACCATATAGACAATGCCTCCATATTTTCAGTGTAAACACGACCGCTGCTAGCTCCAGGTCATGAGTCGGATAATTCCTCTCATGGTTCTTAAGTTGTCGCGAGGCATAAGCGACTACTTTCCCATTCTGCATCAATATGGCTCCCAGTCTGGTCTTATATGCATCACTATAGATTACAAAATTTCCCTATCCAGCGTCTGGTATGGTCAGGATCGGAGCACTCATGAGTCTGCGTTTTAGCTCCTGGAAACTTTTCTCGCATTTATCTGTCCACTCATACTTCTTTTCCTTCTTGGTGAGTGCTGTGAGTGGTGCAGCTAACTTCGAGAACTCTTCTACAAAACGTCTATAATAGCCTGCTAGGCCTAGGAAACTGCGGATCTCTGTTATGTTCTTCAGAGTCGGCCATTCGCTACCTGCTTCGACTTTCGCTGGGTCTACTGATACTCCATCTTTGGAGACCACATGACCATGAAAATGGACCTTTTCCAGCCAAAACTCGCACTTGGAGAATTTGGCGTATAGCTGGTGCTCCTTTAGCTTGAGTAGAATAGCTTTCAGATGCTCCTCGTGTTCCTCCCTTGTCTTAGAATGCACAAGTATGTCATCGATAAACACAATGACAAACTTGTCTAAGAACTCCTTGAACACTCTATTCATCAGATCCATGAAGGCTGCAGGGGCATTCGTTAGTCCGAATGACATAACGAGGAACTCGTAGTGTCCATATCGTGTACGAACAGCTGTCTTGGGTATGTCTGCACCTCTAATCTGTAGTTGGTGATACCCAAACCGTAGGTCGATTTTCGAGAACACTGCAGTGTCTCGGAGCTGGTCAAACAGATGGTCGATTCGTGGCAACGGATACTTGTTCTTTATAGTGACCTTGTTCAGCTTCCTGTAATCGATGCACATCCTTAACGTTCCATCCTTCTTCTTCACGAATAAAACTGGTGCTCCCTACGGTGAACAGCTCTGTCGAATGAAGCCCTTGTCCATTAGGTCCTTCAACTGGGCCTTAAGTTCCTTTAACTCTGCCGGGGCCATTCTGTATGGCGCCTTGGAGATAGGGGCTGATCCTGGTAACAGTTCGATCTCGAATGATATCTCCCTTTCTGGCGGAAGTCCTGGCAGATCCGCTGGGAATACTCCTATGAATTCTCTGACCATTGGGACATCTTCAGGCCTTATCTCTGCTTCTTGGTTGCTGTCTACCATGTGTGCTAGGAAACCGGTGCATCCACTGGATAAAAGTTTATGAGCCCTCATAGCAGATATTATTATCTTCGGTTGCTTCAACGATAGCCCTTTGTAGACAAACTTCTTGTTCCCGTTCAGCTTGAAGGTAACCTCTCGTCTTCGACAGTCTATTACGGTGCTGTACTTAGTGAGGAAATCCATTCCCACGATTACATCGTAGTCGCACATGTCGATGATGATTAGGTCTATACTCAGCTCATACCCAATGATAACTACTGGTACATGTCTTGCCCAATAGCTAGACAACAAAACTTCCCCGGAGGGAAGGGCAGTTCGGAAAGTTTGGCTCATCTTGTCTATGTTCTGACCTAGTTCTCTAGCAAACTTTGATGACACAAAAGAATGCGTAGCTCCAGAATCAAATAATACTAATGCAGTGGACTTGGCGACAGAAAGCTGACCTGTCACCACGGTTGAGGTTCCAGTTTCTGCATCTCCCTTGTAAAGGCGTAAATTCTCCCCTGCATCTCTGGAGCTTCCAATCTACCTTGGGTGATGGGTGTACCTTCAATTCTAGGTTGGGCGGTATGTAGTTGGCTGCTACTGACACGGGCTTAGCCCTGCTGATTCTGAGGGTTTGAGTGGCATTGCTTAGCGAAGTGGCCTTCCTTGCCACAGATGTAGCAACTGCTAGTGCCTAAGCAGCACTCCCCTAGGTGGTTCTTCCCGTATTTCAGGCAAGGAGGGTGCTGACTGTCATTTCCTCCTCGATTGTTCTTCTTCTGGGCAAAATTCCTCTGTTGTCCTTGGTTATTCTGGCTTCCTCTCCTCTTGTTGTTATGGGACTGTCGGTTACTCTGACTGTTTCCCGTATTCTGACCCTTATGTTGTGAATCATGGTTCGGTCTTCCCCTGTTGGGTCTGGCCAGTTTCTTCTCCTCTCTCTTAGCCTTGAAGATCTGTGCTTTCCTCTCCCTATATTGGGCCAACCAGTAGTCAGCCCTGATGGCTCAGCTGACACACTCAGCCACCGTTGTTGGTCTGTGGCTTCCACCGCATACTTGGACGGCAATGTCGATTCTAAACATCTTCAGTATCCTTCTGACCCTTTCCTTTTCGGTTGGCACCAGGTCGGGGCATAGTCGGGCTAGCTGCTCGAACTTGCGGACAACTTCTATTACAGTCATACTACCTTGGCATAGATTGTTGAACTCATCTTGTTGTGCTGCCAAGGCTTCATCATTGAAATACATTTCTCTGAACTCCGTAATGAAGTCTGCCCAGTTCATTGTATTAACGTCTCTCCTGATAACCACTGTTTTCCACCATTATCGTGCTCCTTTACGTAGGGCAAGGGATGCACACAGTACCTTTTTCCTCTCAGTTAGCCCTACAAGGTCTAGGATGACTTGGATGTCAGTTAGCCAGTCATCCGCCTCGATAGGGTTAGTTGTCCCCTCAAACTCTGGCGCCTTCAGACGTCGAAATCGCTCGTATAAGTCACCATCTCTTGAGACTAGTAAGGGAACATCTGCTGCTGTAGGAGCAACCATAACTGGTGGTGCTGGAACTACCTGGATTGGTGGGGCTACTGGATTGGCTTGGGCTGGCACCTCTACAGGTTGTGGTGCCTGAGATTGTTGGTTGAGTTGCTCTCTGAGCTGAGCAAGATCTTGTTATTGGTTCATCATCATCTCCTGCATGGCTGTGAGCCATGCCATTAACTCGTCTTCTCGAGTCGCTTGATTAGTCTGAGCTCTTGTTCTTGTCATTTCTTCCGACGTAACCCTATCACACAACGGGAAAAAGAACTATAAGTTTTGCTTTTATCATACTTTGTACTTGGGACTCGTATCACATATCATCTTAATGATTTTACTTAATCACCATGAATACATATTATATCTTTCCTTTCTTTTTCTTTACTGTGATGTTCAATACGATTTGTATGTTAACTTATCATATTGAAACATCTTCTAAGTGCTAAGACCTATCCCGCACATACTGTCACACTATACTCATGTGTGAAAAACGTATCTGAGCCCTCAGGCAATGGTGTTGCTTTCCATATATCATAAGAAAGTACATAACTTTGGTTTGTTGGGAGTGATACACACTTCCCAAGATACGGTCTCAACAAGTACATTAACTTAGGTCTAGCGAGGAAAGCTACTGCTTCCTTCTATACACATACACATAGCTTAGACAAAACTTCCGAGGAAGAGTGCAGTTACTCTGATGTAATCACTGATTTTGGATCGAACATCTCTTCATCGTCACTTTTATCGAAGGGGAATTCGTCCGGATCTTCCTTGTCCTCCGAGCCTGAACTGACCTCATCATCACTAGCGATAATGACTTGAGGTTCCGGCTCATACTCCTTCATCTCCTCGTCATCATTGGAGAAATAGGGGATGTCATCATCATCCTCTGGTTCCTCAAAGTGGTACTCAGCCAATGGTATAGCTGGAATAGGGTCCTCCTCATGAGCGCCAAGATTAGCAGCATTGCGTGCCTGCTCATAGTTCCTAACATTGACTGCATCAACTTTGGCATACTCTATCTCTTGAAGGAAATGCCTCAAATCTTGATGTCGTGGAGGGTAGGGGACAAGTTCCCTAACGTCCCTGCGTACCCCTCTCCAAACTAGCTCAGCTACTTCTTGGAAAGAGCGGTCGAAGGGAATGTAGGGTAGCATCGCGTCCTTAAACCTCCGACAATAATACGCCATGGTCTCTCCTTTGTCGACATCCCACATAACCGAGAGAACGTCGTACCTCCTCTCGTGCATGTCTCTCAATGTGCTGAAATTCCTATTTGGACCATAGAGTTTCTCAAATGTGGGTGGTGCAAACATGGCATGGAGTTCCTGGCAGAAAGTGGCCCAATCTGGCACTGGTCTTCCATCCCTTCGCTGGTCCAGCCACCAAGACAACGCTGGTCCATCTAACTTGCTGCTTGCTAGCTCCACTTGCAGGTGAGGTGGGGCATGGCAGGTACGAAAGGCTACCACCACCTGCTGAACCCATCACAACAGCTTGTAAGGCCTATGCTGACCATCGAACATATCTAAGTCTATTTCGACGAAGGCATCACTTACTGTCCTATCGTCGTCTTGGTGTTGAGGGCCTATCGGTGCGGCCATATCTCCTATTACAATACGGATGTTAACTTATATACTGATACTGAAGGATAATTAAACTAACTTACTTGGACAGATGAGGCAGGCGTGCAACGATGTGAGGTAGGGTGGCAGGAAACCGTCTCTGATACCAACTGTGATGCCCCGTGCCCTAGGCGGCTCGAACCATCACTATAAAAACTACTGTTTCTTTACTTATACTCATGCTCTCTTGCAATTGAATATTGCTTACTTAAAATATCTTTAATAGGTTACCCTAATTTTAGAAGAAATTTTTTTTGCGTACGTATTTACTATTCATGTACATGTACTATTAAAAGTGGAATTTGAAACATAATAAAATTAATCTTACAAACATACTTATGCTGTTGATTTTATGGAATAGTATTTTTGAATAGTACCCATCGGCTTTTATTCGAAAATACTATTCAACTACTACTATTCAAAATACTGTGTAACCATTACTATTCAAAAATACTATTTAATGATTACTATTACTATTCAAAATACTGGTTACTCAAACTATGCAGAAGTTTACTCGTAGGGTGTCCATAACCTCTCCTCACATCCGCCTCCGCCTTCGCCGCCACCACTGCCCACCGTGGCTTATGCCACAGGACGCTTACCTACAGCATGAACACACTCCGTAAGCTTTACGCCCAGTAAGTACAACATGCTAACTGCAAAACATGTTTAAACATAACACATACTTAAAAACACATAAGCATGTAAGATACTCACATATACCACTTAGCATATACCATATCATCACATATCATGTCATAGCATACAAACTTTACATACCATATGCATACAGATTACTTCATATAAAAGCATGTATCTTACTATAACTGAAAGCATAGCAAACTAATGCGGACAGTGGACTATGCATGATCCGGTTATGTTCATTTATGCTTTAGTACTCTTTTCTTTCTCTTGTCTATTTAGGGCCCATATGTCAGTACCGTGTGCGCGCAGACCAACGGTAACGCCTGAGGTCAACTAATGCCGAAGAGCCATCAACTGATGCTCAACTTTTGGCCTTAACTTTCTTTAACTGGAAACCCCTTCTACTGAAGGAGCCGGTACGACACACCTATTTATTTCCATCTTGTTTAACTATTCTAGCCATACGCTTCTCTAAGCTATCCGCAATCCTACGCGATACGGATCTATGGCTTCTAACTTGTTCTTTCATCAATCCACACGATTGTGAAACTATATGCTCTTATGTATGCTGTGCAATATCGTGTGCATGCAAGGCATACTTAACATACTGTAAAACCATCATTTTAACATCATTTTATTCATGCTGCAGACAGAGTTGTACTTACCTAATCGCAAGCACTTGTATTCATGCCTTTAGAAGTTTGCAGGGTACTACCTGTCATAAATAACGTCTCTCGTTAATATCTTCTGTAAGTCACCAATACTGTTAGTGACTAAAGTAGATAATTACTTGATATCGATTGCCGTCGGCACTACTTACTCTCTATCTCAAGAGTTAACTTATTCGTATGTGGTTAATTAATTTATGGCCCCATAAATTAACTACCACTACTTGGGCTACTTTTGCCTATACTCGTCTTTCATGTGGTACTGGGGTCCCTCGGTACCCTATTGGCCTATCTAGGAATTTGGTGTCTAATTTCTGTCAGGTTTGATTAACTGTCTTCTTGATAGTTAAATCAGCGTTCCTCACAATGTTGCTCTGAACACGGTGCTTGACTGATTTACCGATCAGTCAACTGACCAGTTACCTCACGTTTTGGCAACTAGCTAGCCTATCGGGCTACAATGTGTAGGCTTGGTATAGTAACCGTCCAGGTTACTTTGCTTGTTTAGGTGTGGTATCCTACTGGGCTACCTTGCATTATGGTGTAGTAGCCGACTAGGCTACCTCTACCATATCTTACTAAAACGTCCCTTGTTCTTTGTGGAATTTCTTTGAAAACTTTGTTCAAATCTAGAAATTCTTACAAACGGATTTTTCATTTTGAAAGGGGTATGGTGTCCCCACATTTTTTGAAAGCAAAGTGTTTGAAATTGTTTGAAAGGGGTATAGTGTCCCCACATTTTTGAAAACGAGTCTCACCTCACCCCGTTGGAGGATGAGGTTGTTTTTGTTGAAATCATTCCTAAGTCATTTAAAGGGAACACATTGTAAATGTGCTAAAAATGTGGTGTTGGACCACTTTTGAAAATAATTTAAAACTTCTTCAAAATGACTTTGTTTGAGAAATCGACATTCATGAAAATTTTCATCCTCGACGAAATGAACAATTCTTGTGTTCATTTCGGAGCCTAATTCTAACTCTAACGGCTCCTAAATTCATCAAACCCGTGGCCTTTGTGCCCAGTTTTTATAAAAGTTCCAGTTTTATGCACTTTTGAAAACAGGTCTGCTTGGGGCCCGAAATGGCCGAATCTTTGAAACCAACGCAAGTCAGTTTCAAGGTTTCATCGAGATCTAAAACTTTTGTGTTTTGACCGATGTCTGGTTCGGCCTCTAAAAGGGTCATTTTAATAAAAATCTGAGACTGTTCATTTGGTCTGGATTTGTTACTCATAGTTTTGGACACTAAACCAAAACCAGCCGGAAAGCCTATCATAGGTTCATTTTTGGCCAATGGCTATTTGACGTAAAAACGACCGTATCAAAATTTCATTAAAACTTTATGTTTTACCAAATCTCAGATTCAGAACCTAAGTGGGTCAAACTGGCCAAAATCCGTTGCTGAACCTGAGGATAGATTTTGTGTCCAGCCACCCTCTACACACTCGTGCACACACATATCTCGAACCACTTGTCAACTAAAGTAAACACAACCACAACCACAAAAACTTTAAAAACTGAAGCTAAGGGCTCAAATAACTTATTACAACCCATGCGCATAACCAAATACATATAAATCTCCTTTGATAAAAAACTTAAAAACATCTAACCACAAAAGATGGGGGTTTTTCGGTTTATACCTTAGAGTGCTTTGATCCAAGCACAACCGGGCTAAGGGTGGCTGTCAAGGCTCCATAGAAAACAAAGGGGGTTGTGGGGTCACTTGTGCTAGAATGAGAACACAAGGAAAACAAAATGTTTCTCTTAATATCCAGCCAAGATGAAAAATTAAACCATAGAAAAATTTTGGTTCTAGGGTCTTACCGAAACTACCTTGGAAGAGTGCACCTCTAGCAACTTGTGTGACCAAGCTTTTGTGTGAAAGTTATGTGGAAATATGGGTGGTTTAGAGGCTAAGGAGGGGTCGGATTTTCTGAAGAGAAAGGGGAGAGAAAGCAGTATTTTTCTTGAGAGTTTTTTGTGAGCAAATGGGAAAAGTGAGACCTAAGGGTGGTTGCACCTTTTTATAGGCAACTCTAAGCAACTTTGCTTAACTCTAAGCCCTCTTAATTAAGCCACAATTTAGCTCAATTGGGGAACAAAAATCTGTGCTGCAGCCCTTGAAATTTTGGAGCCATGATGGAGGGTGAAAGGGAGCAAGTTTGCATTAAATGGTCATGGCCCTCTTGTCCTTAAAACCCCATTTTTTTAATCTAAAATCTCCGACACATCCCTTGATTTAAGGGATCATTTTCAGCTGGTTTTGCAGCTATTTTCCTAACCAAAGGGCCATGGTTTGGTCGGGGTAAAGGTTCAACCGAATCAGTTCTGTGCAGTTTAGTTTTCTACTACGTCTTTCAGCCTTTCCTTGGCAGTGTTCCAATTTTCATCCAAAAATTGGATTTTCTGGATCCAATTTTTGTACTGATGATTTCTAATGGTTTTATACTGTCTAAGAGCCCATTCTATGCCAAATCACTATTCATTCCCTACAACGTGTTGTCCTTTTACACGTAAACCGAGGTTTTCCTAGGCGAAATTTCAGACACAGTCTCTCTTGACTAATTCAGACGTTCTGATTTCAATTTTATCAGTCATATGTCCGTCTGAGATCGTCTGGACTAGTTTTCGGGACCTGTGTGATCCCACCTCGAAAAACATGTCAAGTGCCTGTTTGACTAATTTGGGCGTCCTGAGTCTAGATATATCAGTTTTAAGTCAAACTAAGGCCGTCTTGGCCAGTAACTTGACACTGCATCTTGCACTATTCACTATTCACTATTCATGGTTCACTGTTCTTTGTTCTAACTGACTAGTCCGAGTGTTCTGACTCCGATTTTGTCAATCTCTGGGTGAAAAGTGGTCATCTGGACCATTTTCTCAATACTGTACCCCTACTAGGTAGATTCTCGTTGTTGTGCTCAGATGTTTGGTCCGAGCATTTCAGTGATTTGCTCACTAGTCTTGTATCAGGAAATGGTCATCCGGACCAGTTTCATGACACTGCGTATCTCATACACTTATACACATAATAGGGTAGACCGAGTTCTCTGTCGGTTACCCCTTTTCACTTATGAATAGTAATAAATAGTACTGTACCTGTTTAGTTTATTCAACTGGAATTTATGCTACATTTATCAACTTAATTACTCATTTCATAGTAATTAGGTTTCACGCATTACGAGTCTTCAAATTGGCTCTCTGCTCAGTACACGGCCTTCTACAAGGGTTCTAACATGGGCGTGTATGGCTTGAGCACGGGCGTTTACTAGCCAAACTTTCTCAACATGACCGTGTCTTGGACCATGCTCAGTTTACCCGAGTGGTACACGGCCACTTACACAGCCGTGTACTTGACCATATAAAACTACACGGCCATGTTAACTCACACGGCCTCTCTCATAAAACAATCCGATCGGTACACGGTTTCTTACACGACCGTGTATCTGACCGTGTTTGATGTATTTGGACTAAAAACGCATCAAATTATTCCTTAGCTTCTCATTGAATAATTTGTTGAGTTACAGGGACGGGGTGGTCCTTGCAACGTGTTGGCTTGTAAACTAGGTAAGTACAACTTCACCTACAACATGAGCAAAAATGGATTTAAAGTGCTGTTTGCATACTATGTTAAGTATAAACCATGCACAGTTGTGGCATAACATGTTAGAAAAGCATATAGTTTCATAATTGCATAGATTTATGAACAGTATAAGTAGATACCATTAGATCCCTATCACGTAAGATTAAGGGATAGCTTAGTAAAGCTTATGGCACGAACATAATAGATATGATTCAACAATTGGGAAATTATTAAACAATGTTGTACCAACCTTTTCCGTTTGTAGAGGTTTTCGGTTTAAGTTTGACGGTTCTCTGCATAGTGACCCTCAACAAAATGACCCTCCATACAGTGGTCCTCCGTAAAATGGCTCTCCGCACAGTGGCCCTCGGCAAAGTAAAGAAAGATAATTAATAAGGAAGCATAACTGAGCATAAACGGTTCATGTAATATGCATGTGTGAAAACTGGGAAATTTAATCGTTCTTAAAGACTATGTACAATGTATGTGAACAGTGATTTTTAAGTTTTAAACTGTAAAATAAATGATTTAATACTATTTAGAATGTGATAAAATGTTTAGTAAGGTCAAGAATCGCGAATTTGACTGTAGAAAATTTTCTCTAGCTGAAATGAGGGAAATGGTACCAAGTTGGAACTGAAAACCCTAACCAAAGTATGTGTTACACTAAAAGACAAAAAATTTTAGACTGTATTTTTGGCCAAACGACAGTATATTAGGGTAAACCGAGTGCACAGATGGCCTCAGAAAACCTCCAGTGCGATTTCGGTAAAATTTGATCCAGGATAATTTTCGGTTAGATTGTAACTGAAAACCAACTAGAAGTGAACTAGATTCTAATTGGATGACCTCATTAGCATGATGTCATAATTAAATTAATTAAGTTAATGGTGGAAAGAAATCCAAGCATTAATGGCTAGGATTTAACACTTTTTGATCCAAGGGTTAGGATTAAGCCAAAATGCCATGGATTTTCTTTAAATTTCTTGGATAAATCCAAGCAAAATGATCTATTTTGGCAGCTGTAAAACAGCAAGAAAAAGTTGCAATAAGACCCTCCAAAAAGTTGCAACTAAGTCCCCAAGGTTTTGCCAAATTACCAACTAGTTTGCAACTAAATCCCTAACTTTATGGGCTGCTACATATACCCATTTCCGTGCTGAAATTTCACATGTAACCAACCAAAAAAATTCAGAAAACAGCAGCCCTTTGTTCTCCATTGAAACCGTGAGTTCCCCACCCAATTTCAAGCCAAAAATCTTCAAGTTTTAGTGTTCAAGTTCATCTTTAAGTGGCAAGAAGTATTCCTAGCAAGGTAACCTTCAAAAACTCAGTTTTTCTTGCTTCTTTTTGGCAAATAAATAGTGGCTAAAATAGTGGGTTGTTGATGAAAAAGTTTGAGTTTTATGTTATTGCTTATGTATTAGAGTATGGTTATGATTGAAACAAGTTTTGATGATGAATTTGATGAGTTTGGAATGCAAGAACTTGAATTTTTCCTAGGTTTTTTTAGTGTAAAACCGTGGCATGTACATAGGGCTAAAGGTGAAAAAAATTGTTTGGCTATGGTTGATTTGGTGTAAATTGGTTTAAAATGAAATCTATGTAAGTTGATTTTGTAAACAAAATTTTTGGTTGAATTTTTCAAAGAAAAATCCTAGTGTATGTGATTTAGGTTTAGTGGAAAACTTTGAATGTGAATTGGAGTTTTGAATGTCAAAACATGTTGTGATATATAAGAATGGTTTTATGGTGTAATTGGAAACTTGGAAAAAAAAATTGGTATATGTTGGTCATGGTGAGGCCGTGGGGTAAGTTAGAGAACTTAAGAAAGTTTATGTGCATATGTGTTGTGTGTAACGGTTTTAAAGTATGGAAATTCGTATAAGTTTCATTTGAAAACTTGTATGTGAAAGATTAAAAAGGAATAAGTGCTAGAGAAACCTAATTATGCTAAAATCCTATATGTTAAACCTAAGGTTGTCAAGGGTAGATAATGGGATTAAAATTGTTGGTTAACCTATATGTTGAAACCGTGGGGTTAAAATGAAAAATAAGGCTAAGTGTGATGCATATTGGTATTAAAATTCAAGTTTTGGTCAATGAATGTTATGTTGAAATTTTTGTGCAAAAAGTTAGCATTTTTGCATAAAAATTAGGCCTCTGGTATAGTACTTGGTAGATTAGTTAGGATAGATGTTTTTAAGGCGTTTCCTAAAGGCCAGAAGCCTTAAATTTCAGCAGAAATGCTGTCGAAATTTTAAGACCACACGAGGGGTATTTTAGGAAACGAGGGATAAATTAGGGTCGGGAAAGAAAACCCGAGCCCCCTCGATGACCTAGACCAAGGGAAAGGGGAAAGATTAACGTTTTAAGAATTAGTAAAAGGTCCATCCGGAGCCCAGAAAAGATAGAAAAACGAGAAAACACCCCCTAGGTTGTAATAGTGACACCAGAGGGTCGTGTGATAAAAATTTAGCAATTTTATAATAATTAGGGCTGTAAAAATTTACCAAAGCTTAAGAAAAATTATTTGAAGATTTCTAAGTTCAGAAAATTCCGTTAGAACGATAAAATAAAATAGTTACGGCCTAAGGACTTGATAGGCGTAAAATGGTCATTTTGACCAAAAATGTCCAAATTGGTCAAAACAAACCATTAAAACCCTAGAACCATAGAATTAAACACTTAGAAGTCAAAATCAAGTCCAGGGTTGAAGAAAATCAAGATTTAAAATGAAAACCCGCTAGGGCCGGGAAAGTCAAAGTTAGTATTTTGGTCAAAGTTACTATTTATGACCCTGACAAAAATTTAGAAAAAGAGTCATTAGGACCTAAAATGATCCAATACAACTAAAATTAAGATTTTTAAGACCAAAAATACAGTTTAAAAGGGGAAACCGCAGTCAGGGGTATAATGGCAATTTTACCCGAAAATTTTAGAAAAAGCTTAAAATGAAATATTAAAGTGTAAAAATGTGGATTAGGGTATGAAAAGTAAATTTTAGATATTTTATGAAATTTAAATATCTAAAATGTCAGTATGAATATGTGACGACCAGAGAATTTTAGCAGTGTAACTTAGTTTAATCGAGGGTTTTCTATGAGTTATGTAAGCATGAATGTAAAGAAACACTATGTTTGTAATTAGACAAATTATAGTGTTGATAGTAATAAATAGATGTTTTGGAGGAATTAAAATTTCCCAAAATAAGTAGAGAATAAAGTATATGAGTAAGAAAGTGATTTTAGGCCAAAACGCTCAAAAAGGAGTAGTTTCGGTATCCGAACAGTGTAAAGATAAGAATATGACAAGTCAAAGTAAGAGCATAGTAAGAAAAGTAATTTAGAGTTTTTAAGAGTTTTAAGACAGTATTAGAATAATTTGACAGTACGGATGGCTAGATAAGTCCTCCGGTATGTCACCCCAGAAATTTTGTCATCTTCGGTAAAATGATGAAGCATTTTGGGGCCAAAGAAACCAAGAGATTACCCTAGGTAAAACCTAAGGTTACTAAAGGACGAAAAACTTCGTCATCGATTTTTAGCCCAACGACAGTAGAATAAGGTAAACCGATCGCACAGGAGGCGTCAGAAACCCGCCTATGCGATTTCGGTAAAGTTTGATTCGGTTTGAATTTTGGTCAAACTTTGACCTATGGATTAATTAGATGACATCATGGATGATGTCATAATTAGGAATAAGAAATTAAAAGAAAAAGGGTGGTAGGTAGGATGAATGGCTAAGATTAAAGGTAGGTAAGATCAAGGGCTAAGATTAAGCCAAAAATACAAAGTTGAATTTTTTTTTAAATTCTGTGGATAAGGGCTGAATAGGTCGGTTTTACAGCTGGAAAGACAGCCAAAATAATTAGGTTTTGACCCCAAAAAGTTTGCAAATAAATCCTTAAAAAGTTGCTAAAAAGTCGTTAAAGAAAATTGCTAAAAAGCCCTCCTTTTTGGCCTCCCTTTATAAAAACGTTTTTGGCTTCATGAAATCAGAATTTTTTTTCTGAAATTGCAGCCCCTTTGCTGCCCTTTGAAGCCATGACTCTTCCCCTCCATTGAGCTTGAGTTTCTTCAAAGTTTGGTGTCAAAATCTTAAGCAAAGTTCTTCCTAAGCAAGTGTTGAGTAACATAGCAAGGTAAGCTTGAAATTTCAAGCTTTTCTTTGGTATTTTGAAGCAAAAATCCATGGCTATGTTGAGTAGAAAGGAATGAGAAAAGTTTAGTTCAAACCTTGTTGTTTAAGTTTAATTAGTTTGCATGATAGTTAAAGAGTAATTTAGAAGCTTGAAACAATAATTTTTCATGTTAGTTTTATGAGGAACCCGTGACTAAGTGTGTGGGTTCAAGAAATTTCAAGTTTGGTTTAATTAAATTGTTGTTTTAAAGTGTGATTTGATATGTAAGACAACTAGAAAGAAAATTTGAAAGCTTAAAACCAAAGTGGGATTCGGTTTGTTACAAGAAAAACCGTGTATGTTACTAGGGTTTGGAAAGAATTCTGAGTTGGTTTTGGTTGATTTAAACATGTGTTTTAATGTGTAAAATGTTTATAAAGAAAAGTTAAAAAGTTTGAAACAAAATTTTGTAAAAGTTTTCTAAAAAGAAACCATGTATACCTAGTGTGAAGAACATGTAAAAATCATGTGATTTTAGTGTTGTGGTAAGTTAGAATGATGTAGAAGATAAGTTTGTGTAAGTGGCTGAATTGAAAACCAAAGTTTGGTTAGGATTTGGCATAAAAACCCATGACTTTATAAAGGGATTTCAATAAGAATTTTAGTTGGTTTTGGTATTGAATATGCCTTAAAAACCAAGAAGAAAAGTAAGAGAAAGAATGCTTGAAAGAAAGAAATTTTTGGTGTGGGAAACCTAAACTAAAACCGTGGCCTAAGTGATTGAAAAATAAAGACTTTATGTGTGAATTGTACAATGAAAGTGTGGAAAGTTTTTACGTAAAAGTTTAGAAACTTTTACATAAAATAGGCCTCTGGTATAGTACGTGGCAGGTTTAGATTAGGATAGATGGTTTTGAGGCGTTTCCTAAACGCCGGAAACCTAAAATTTAAGCGGAAATGCTGCTGAAATTTTTAAAGCGGCATTAAGGGCATTTCAAGAAACGAGCGATATAAATATGCTCGGAAATGAAAACCGAGATCCCTCGGTACCTTAGAGTTAGAAGGAAGAAAGCAGGTCTAGTAGAATAGTAAATCAACCCCTAAAATCTAAAATGCTGAGAGGACGGGAAAAAAAAAATAACGTCAAGGGTATTTTGGGTAACAAAGGTAAAGTTTAGGGTCGGGATGGAAAAACCCGAGCCCCTCGGAGACCTAGGTCGGGAAGAGAATAAGAAACGTTTTTAAGATTAGTGAAAAGCTCGTTTGAAGCTTCGAAACGCTAGAAAAACGAGCCACGACCCCAAGGGTCGGAATAGTACCACCGAGGGACAGGGGATAAGTAAATAGTGTAATCACAACAATTAAGTTGTAAAAATTTGCCGAGACCTAGAAAGGATTGTTTTAAGATTTTAGGGACTTAGAAAATCCCGTTTAAGCACCAAAATGAGAATGTTACGACCCCAAGACCCGTTAGGGGCAAAATGGTCATTTTGACCAAAAAGTCTAGAAAAGTCAAGAAAGGGGCGTTAAACCCTCCAGTTAGTTATTTTATGGTTCTCGGACTTAGGGAACCCAGTCTAAGCAGAAATATAGAAATGTCCCCTGGCCCAATTACTATTCACGTGCATGGCACTATTCACGTGAATAGTACTATTCACTGTCAAAATTTATTATTCATCCAGTTTACCAAAATTTCTGAAATGCTCGAAAATGGTTGCCAGAGTGCTAGAAAAGTATAAACAAAGTCATTAAGACTTTAAATGTTGTTATAAGACTTTAATTAAGATTTTAAAAGCTAAAGTTCAGATTTCAGTATAATAAAGTCAGTTAATGAAAATGTATTAACTGATGACATTATGTCTTTAGGAAATTCAACTAGAGACAGGCAAAGGAGCTCGACGGACCACAGAAGTTTACAGTAGCACAAGTGCTATAAGTACAGACATTTAATTGTCTACTCATGAATTAACTTGCCATAGAGTTGTATTATATATATACACATTTAAATTATTCAGTTTGTGACATGATACTAACATGTTTACGAGAATAGTTAAGCAAGATCAGAAAAAGAAAAGAGGAATAAGATAAGTCAAATAATAAGACTTAAAAGTTAAGGTTGACGTACCGGCCTCTCCAGTTTTGAGGTTCAAAGATAGCCTCCACCCCAGTTGTGTGGCGCTGCGTCATTAATAATGAGGTAGTTTATGGCTTAACTTGCTACCTATAAGTAGTAGTCCAGAGATGACCTTAGAGTTGATTGGTGGGTCGCTCCCCTGATCTTCTATTAGTCTGCATGCACTAGGTACGTCCAACCATGGGCCCACAAGTGAAAGAATAAGCAAGATAAAGTAAAGGAAAGAAAAGAAAGAAATAGAATAGAAAGAATAAGTAAAACATAGAAGTAAGAAAATAATTGGTCATAAGTTGTCTAACCCTAAGTATGGTGTATTCAGCTTATTTACTTGTATGTTTGTACTTACTGAGTTTTAACTCATTAGTCTATTCGTGATGTAGGTAATAAAGGTAAGCAACCAGCAATGTGAAACAAGAGTAGCGGACTGGCAGGCAGATCCCAACGATGTCATGGACGGGTTATGATTCCGTTTTGCAGAGTTCCGCTATAATCAAAGTGTAAAAGAAAGAAAGTGTAATAGTGATGTATATGTATAAAGATAAGACAAGAGTGTAGTATGTAAAGTAGTGAAACAAGCTTAAAAGTATGTTTTTATTTTTACATACTTTAAAGTAATAAGACCGCAAAATATATTTTGGAAAAAATATTAAGTAGTACCTATATATTTATGTATGCATAATTTCAAAGAACTAATAGTTTCATTCAGTCAAGTTTTAAAAAGAAAATGAAAAAAATAATTCTAGTTTTTCAAGTACAAATCTTTTAAACCCCTAAAGAAGAAGAAAGTTATAAAGACAAGCAAGCTAAATAAGAATAAGCAAAGAATAAAGAAAGCAAGCAAGATAAGGTGGACGACCCAAGCTAGAGGGTTAGCGCCCACAAGAGTTGGTATCAGAGCGAGCGGTTCTACTATCGACCTTCCATGACATTTCAGTATCTGCACCTGCTCAGTCCAAGTAAGTTAATTTTAAATAATCAATATCTAATTTAGCACTAAACCATGTCGTAACTATTATAGGTCAAACACAGCAACATGGTTCGCACACGAGCTGCGCAAGCTCAAGAAGCAGATTTAGTCGCCGTCCTAGCCAACATACAAGCTCGGCTAGAGGCACAAGAAAGACAGAACCAGAGACTGCAAGAGCTACTAGAACAGAGGAATGGGGCCCAAGTGAATTTCCCTCCACCTCAAGCACCAGTACCGGAGCCACAACCAGCTCCTGAACCAGTAGCACCACCAGTCCGAATGGTACCTGAAGTAGCAATGCCCGAGCTGGAGCTAACCAGGGATTATTGTATGAACAGTTCCAGAAGATGAAGCCGAAAGAGTTTGAGGGATCTACAGAACCCTTAGAGGTTGAAGAATGGTTAGCTTCACTGCAGACCATTTTTGAGTTTATAGACCTGACAGACCAAGAGAAGGTCCTTTGCGCCTCCTGCATATTAACGAAGGATGCTCGTTATTGGTGGGAGACAGTAAAGATCCGAAGGGATGTTAGAAGGATGACCTGGAATGACTTCCTGGGAGAATTTAATAGGAAGTATTTCAATCCTGACACCCTATGAGCTCAACAAAGAGAGTTCGATGAGCTGAGGCAAGGTGAGATGACAGTGACTGAAGCCTGCCGTAAATTCGATAGATTAGCTCGACTGTGTCCGCATTTGGTACCCACAGAAGAAGAGCGGGTACGGAGGATGGTCAATATGTTCCGATAAGATATAGCCCTAAACGTGGAGAGTGGCGAGACCCCGCCAACCACTGTAGCAGACTGTGTGAGTAGAGCCATGAGGGCTGAGCATCGTCTGAACAGAGCTAAGGAAGAGAGAACAAAAGTCTGGGAGGAGAAGAAGAAAGAAAGAGATCTAGTAAAGTAGATTCAGAAGAACAATCAAGCTAGCCAAAATAGCAAATCTGGTCAAGGAATGAAGCTTGGTCAGAAAAATCACCAAAACTAGCAGAATGCCAATAAGTGAAAAGGAAACCCAAATGAAAATTGGGGCCAAAATACTCGTAACACCCAGCAGAGACAAGGCTTAGAAGGAGTACAGAACCGACAGCCATGCCCAAAATATGGAAGACTGCATAAGGGCGAGTGCAAGCTGGGGAGTACCGCATGCTATGTTTGCGGCAGAGAAGGCCATTATGCCAAGGCCTGCACATCCAACCGACAGAATCAGTCGGGATCCTTTCAGTCCCGACAGACGAGCCAGGTCCATGCCATACAAGGACCGCCTATTCAGCCAGGGTGCTAGGAGATTATACCAAAGACCGAGGCGCATCTGTTAGCCTACACCAGAGAAGACGTAGAGGCAGGCACCTCGAATGTGGTGACAGGTCAGCTTCTTGTCGCCTAAAGCCCTGCACTTGTTTTATTTAACTCCGGTGCATCGCATTCATTTGCCTCGCATAGCTTTGTAGAAAGAGTTAGTCACGCCAAGGATAAAATTGGCCAAGTGTTTAAAACCACCTTGCCGTCTGGTGAGGTATTATTGTCTGATTACTGGTTACGTCACGTGCCAGTAATTGTTGTTGATAGGGAGTTGTACGTCGATTTAGTCGTCTTAAAGTTAGTCGATTATGATGTTATCCTTGGAATGGATTTCCTTGGAAAGTATCGAGCGACCATTGACTATCGACGACGAAAAGTAGTGTTCCAGTTTGGAGAAAAAGACCAGTTTGAGTATAAAGGGCATTCTCAGAAGCAGTTGAAAATGCAGATCAGTCCCCTGCGGGCAAGAAAGCTGATATCTAGTAGCTGTACCGGATATCTAGCTTATGTCAAGGACACCACCAAGAAGGTAGAACTACAGCCGAACGAGGTACCAGTGATCAACGAGTTTGTGGAGGTATTCCTAGAAGAATTACCGGGACTTCCTCCTGATCGAGAGATTACCTTCGAGATCGAGCTACTGCCAGGAACGTCTCCGATTTCTAAGGTCCCTTATAGGATGGCACAAGCCGAGCTTAAACAATTACAAACTCAGCTGAAAGAGTTATTAAAGAAAGGTTTTATACATCCTAGTTATTCACCGTGGGGTGCTCCAGTTCTCTTCGTGAAGAAAAAGGACGGAACCCTCCGAATGTGCATAGATTATCGTGAGCTCAACAAAGTCACGATCAAGAACAAATATCCTCTACCAAGGATCGATGATTTATTCGATCAGCTAAAAGGAGCCACCATCTTCTCGAAGATTGACCTTCGATCTGGCTATCACCAGTTAAAAATTAAAGAAAAAGACATTCCAAAGACCACGTTCTGAACACAGTATGGGCACTACGAATTTCTCGTTATGCCTTTTGGATTAACGAATGCACCAGCCACTTTTATGGATCTGATGAATCGAGTATTCAAAGAATTTTTAGACCAGTTTGTCATTGTGTTTATCGATGATATCCTTATATACTCGAAGGATTGGAAGGAGCACGAGGAGCATCTTTGGATTGTGTTACGCACTCTGAAGGAGCATCAGTTATATGCAAAGTTCTCCTAATGTGAATTTTGGCTAGATAAGGTCCACTTCTTAGGACATGTCGTTTCCAAAGACGGAATTTCAGTAGACCCAGCAAAGATCGAAGCGGTAAGCAAGTGGTCTCCTCCGAAGAATGTGACCGAGATTCGGAGTTTCCTCGAATTAGCGGGCTATTACCAGAGATTTGTAGAGGGATTTGCCAGATTAGCTGCCCCTCTCACTGCTCTCACACGCAAGGAAAAGAAGTTCGAGTGGACAAAGAAGTGCGAAGAAAGCTTTCAAGAGCTGAAGAACCGATTGACCAGTGCTCCAGTTCTCACAATTCCAAAGGATGAAGGAGACTTCAACATTTATAGCGATGCCTCCAGGACAGGTCTAGGAGCTGTGCTGATGCAGGATGGAAAAGTAATAGCCTATGCATCAAGACAACTCAAAGAGCACGAAAAGAACTATCCGACTCATGATTTGGAGTTAGCAGCCGTCGTATTTGCTTTGAAGATATGGCTACATTACCTATATAGAGTCCGGTGCAGAATCTTCACCGACCACTAGAGCTTAAAGTATTTCTTTACTCAGAAAGAGCTTAACATGAGACAAAGAAGATGGCTGGAGTTAGTAAAAGATTATGATTGTGAGATCTTATATCACCCCGGTAAGGAAAACAGAGTAGCAGACGCGTTGAGTCGTAAATCAACGATGTCGGAGCAGATAGCCATTGATAAGATGCCCAAGCCACTTCAACATGAGATCTCCTTGTTGGGAGTAGAGATAATTTCAGGAAAATCAGCGGCAATACAACTCAAACCAACAATTCTTGAGGAGATTAAAGAGGCCCAAGAGCTAGATGCTGCTCTCAAGAGGCTTAAAGAAGAAGCCTTTAAGAATGACAAGTCAGAGTTCCACCTCTCTAAAGATGGAACTTTACTCTTCCAAGGAAGAATCTGTGTACCAAATGAAGAAGATTTGAAGAAAAGAATTCTGACAGAGACCCATGACACTCCATATTCAGTGCATCCGGGCAGTACGAAAATGTATCAAGATTTAAAGCAACACTTTTGGTGGAAAAAGATGAAGAATGACATTGTTAAACACATCAGCAGCTGCTTAACATGTCAAAGAGTCAAAGCAGAGCATCAACAGCCAGCCGGAGAATTACAGCCATTAGAGATTCCAGAGTGGAAGTAGGAGCACGTAACCATGGATTTCATGGTAGGGCTACCCAAGACAAGTGAAGGATTTGACATGATATGGGTAGTGGTGGATCGATTGACCAAGTCCGCTCACTTTATACCTGTAAAGATGACATACACATTGGAGAAATTCACAGAATTGTACATTGCCAACATTGTGAGATTACATGGAATACCGACAACAATAGTGTCAGATGGTGACAGTCGGTTCACATCCAATTTCTGGAAAAGTGTACAAGAGGCAATGGGCTCAGAACTAAGATTCAGCACTGCATTTCATCCTCAGACTGACGGACAGTCTGAGTGTACGATCCAAACGCTAGAAGATATGCTTCGCGCTTGTATTTTAGATTTCAAGGGAGTCTGGAACAAGAAGCTACCATTGATAGAATTCTCCTACAACAACAGCTATCAAGCATCCATCAGGATGGCTCCTTACGAGGCATTATATGGACGAAAGTGCAAATCTCCCATTCACTGGTATGAACTCAGGGAGAAAGAACTTCACAAAACTGAGTTTATCCAAGAAACGATAGACGCGGTCCAAAAGATTCAGTAGAGAATGAAAATTACACAAAGTCATCAGAAGAGCTACGCAGATAAAAGACGAAGATTCCTAGAGTTTAACGAGGGAGACTTCATATTCTTAAAAGTAGCACCAATGAAAGGTGTCATGCGTTTTGGAAAGAAAGGAAAGTTGAGTCCAATATACATAGGACCTTTCCCAATTATTAGCCGGGTTGGGAAAGTAGCCTATAAGATAGCTTTCCCACCAGAATTATCTGCAGTGCATAATGTCTTCCATGTATCTATACTAAGAAAGTACATCTTGGACCCTTCGCATGTCCTAGATTATGAGCCAATCCAAGTTTGAGAGGACCTCTCTTACGAAGAGCAACCAGTGCAAATACTTGCGCGAGAAGAGAAGATATTAAGAAATAAAAGCATCCCGCTGGTCAAAGTTCTATGGAAAAATCATAATGTAGAAGAGGCCACGTGGGAAAGAAAAGATGAGATGAGAGCCAAGTACCCCCACCTATTCTGATTTTCGAGGACGAAAATTTTTAAGGAGGGGTGAATGTGACGACCAGAGAATTTTAGCAGTGTAACTTAGTTTAATCTAGGGTTTTCTATGAGTTATGTAAGCATGAATGTAAAGAAATACTATGTTTGTAATTAGACAAATTATAGTGTTCATAGTAATAAATAGATGTTTTGGAGGAAATAAAATCTCCCAAAATAAGTAGAGAATAAAGTATATGAGTAAGAAAGTGATTTCAGGCCAAAACGCTCAAAAAGGAGTAGTTTCGGTATCCGAACAGTGTAAAGATAAGAATATGGCAAGTCAAAGTAAGAGCATAGTAAGAAAAGTAATTTAGGGTTTTTAAGAGTTTTAAGACAGTATTAGAATAATTTGACAGTGCGGATGGCTAGATAAGTCCTCCGGTATGTCACCCCAGAAATTTTGTCATCTTCAGTAAAATGATGAAGTATTTTGGGGCCAAAGAAACCAAGAGATTACCCTAGGTAAAACCTAAGGTTACTAAAGGACGAAAAACTTCGTCATCGATTTTTAGCCCAACGACAGTAGAATAAGGTAAACCGATCGCACAGGAGGCGTCAGAAACCCGCCTATGCGATTTCAGTAAAGTTTGATTAGGTTTGACTTTTGGTCAAACTTTGACCTATGGATTAATTAGATGACATCATGGATGATGTCATAATTAGGAATAAGAAATTAAAAGAAAAAGGGTGGTAGGTAGGATGAATGGCTAAGATTAAAGGTAGGTAAGATCAAGGGCTAAGATTAAGCCAAAAATGCAAAGTTGAATTTTTTAAAAATTCTGTGGATAAGGGCTGAATAGGTCAGTTTTACAGCTGGAAAGACAGCCAAAATAATTAGGTTTTGACCCCAAAAAGTTTGCAAATAAACCCTTAAAAAGTTGCTAAAACGTCCCTAAAGAAAATTGCTAAAAAGCCCTCCTTTTTGGCCTCCCTTTATAAAAACGTTTTTGGCTTCATGAAATCAGAATTTTTTTTTCTGAAATTGCAGCCCCTTTGCTGCCCTTTGAAGCCATGACTCTTCCCTTCCATTGAGCTTGAGTTTCTTCAAAGCTTGGTATCAAAATCTTAAGCAAAGTTCTTCCTAAGCAAGTGTTGAGTAACATAGCAAGGTAAGCTTGAAATTTCAAGCTTTTCTTTGGTATTTTGAAGCAAAAATCCGTGGCTATGTTGAGTAGAAAGGAATGAGAAAAGTTTAGTTCAAACCTTGTTGTTTAAGTTTAATTAGTTCGCATGATAGTTAAAGAGTAATTTAGAAGCTTGAAACAAGAATTTTTCATGTTAGTTTTATGAGGAACCCGCGACTAAGTGTGTGGGTTCAAGAAATTTCAAGTTTGGTTTAATTAAATTGTTGTTTTAAAGTGTGGTTTGATATGTAAAACAACTAGAAAGAAAATTTGAAAGCTTAAAACCAAAGTGGGATTCGGTTTGTTACAAGAAAAACCGTGTATGTTACTAGGGTTTGGAAAGAATTCTGAGTTGGTTCTGGTTGATTTAAACATGTGTTTTAATGTGTAAAATGTTTATAAAGAAAAGTTAAAAAGTTTGAAACAAAATTTTGTAAAAGTTTTCTAAAAAGAAACCATGTATACATAGTGTGAAGAACATGTAAAAATCATGTGATTTTAGTGTTGTGGTAAGTTAGAATGATGTAGAAGATAAGTTTGTGTAAGTGGTTGAATTGAAAACCAAAGTTTGGTTAGGATTTGGCATAAAAACCCATGACTTTATAAAGGGATTTCAATAAGAATTTTAGTTGGTTTTGGTATTGAATATGCCTTAAAAACCAAGAAGAAAAGTAAGAAAAAGAATGCTTGATAGAAAGAAAGTGTAACAGCCCGCCCCTCGTAGAGATCATACAATACTATTATAGTTAAGCTTTATCGCTAACTGCGATAGATTGTACTCTCATAGGTCGCCGGCTAATCTATCTCTCTTTCCATCATGACGTTTTTTTTTTTTTCCTTAAACATCATGTAAAACATTTTCCACTATTTACTTTGTTGGCAAGTACAAAGTAATTTACATAATACAGTACTTTTGTAAAATATATAATATTACAAAAGACTGTTTCTTTTTCCCTTCCCTTTTTATCGTTAAGCGGAAAGACTCTGACAGGACCATATCCCTCGCCCACTTATCCCATTTGACACGCACCATCCCGTCCACCATCCAGTCAACAAAACTACTGAGCTGGTCGCTTACCTACAACATAAGCAAAAATGGTAAGCTACAGGCTCAGTAAGTTCAAACATGCAAGAATAAAATTTCTATGAATAGTACTATTCATCAAGAATAGTATCGTTAACCACTATTCATGCGTGAATAATAACTTTGACCACTATTCATTGTGAATAGTAAGTTTGACCACAACACAGTATGTCAACAGTACAACTACCGCGATGTTAGTACTCTCACGAAACTGTCTTATGCTCAATTATGGCATAGTTTCAGTTTTAGGTAATTATCTTTCATTATGTTCTGGTTTTGAGCTCAGGTTGGCAGTACCATTTAAGTGCGCATGACTGGGAGCGGTACATTAGTGCTGACCTCCATAGCCTTAATCTCATAGCCCCGAAGGCAAAATTATACATGACTGGGAGCGGTACATCAGTGCTGACCTCCACAGCCTTAATCTCATAGCCCCGAAGGCAAAAGTACCTCCCTGTACGGAAGGCTGGTACGCCCGAAAGTGGTTTCATCACCGACTTTTTTTTTTTAAATTCTAACCCGGTGACTTCACATTGTCCCGTGGCTAGGAATGGTTCACATTTTAATTTTAGGAGAGTGAGTTTCATTAACCTCGCTCTAGTGCCCAAAGCACAATTAACAATGTGTCCATTCTCAATAGTGCCCGTAGCACATTACGTCTCTCTCTCTACTCTATAATAGTGCCCGTAGCACATATGTACCTAACTTATAGTTAGTACATCAAAGTTAGCAACAACAATGCTATATGTTGCAGACAGGTAAATTTCTGAAATCACCTTATCAGTTTCTTCCCTTTTTCTCTCTTGAGTCTTTAATCCCCCTCCTTGTAGGTCGATTTTTGGATCCTATAGACAAAACCTTGTCTGTTAATTTCATTTCCATTTATAGCTTTTATTTTTCATTAAAAAAACTTAAATAAAACCTATTTATAACTTTTTAGGCTTTATTTATCATTTTCCCCATTTTTCTCAACTTTTGTAAAATTACGATTTTACCCCTATATTTTGGTAAAATTACAATTTTGCCCCTGACGGAATTTTCTCGATCCAAACTGCATTTTTGGCTCTCAGGAACTTTTTTGACTCTTTTCTAATCATTACCGGGTTCATTTCTATTTTATTTCCACTTTTCACTTTCCCGACCCTCGGGAAGCACTATTCCGACCCTTACGTCGGTTTAGTGATTTTCTATCGTTTCTGAGCCTTAAATGGACGTTTCACTAGTATTTAAAACGTTCATCTAGACGTTCCCGATCTAGGTCTCCGAGGCTCGGATTTTTCGTTCTCGACTCAGACCTTTATTTCGTTTCCAAAAACGCCCCCCCCCCCTCGGGGTCGGTTTTTCAGTTTCACTCGCGTTTTACATTTTTAAGGGGACGGGTTACTATTCACAAACCACCCCTTAGGTTTTCCTTATTCAATTTTCCGTTAGGGACTCGGGTTCCCGGCCCGACCCTAAACTTTTATTTTTAATTCTCTTTTTACCCCAAATGCCGTTTTCGAAATTTCAGCAGCATTTCGACGTACATTTAAGGCTACCGGCGTTAGGTACGCCTCGAACCATATGTACCTGCCACGTACAATACCATAAGCCTATTTTATGTAAAAGTTTTCTAAACTTTTACATAAAAGCTCACAAAATTCAATTCTTATTTTGAACCACATTACACAAAATTATTTTTTTTCAATTTTGCCCTTAGTTTTGGTCTCGGTTTTTACACTCAAAACCTAACCAAAATTTCTCAATTTTTCAACCAAATTTTAGGCTATTCCAATGTCATTTTCTAACACATTTTCAAGCCAATTTCATTGCATTTTTCAACACAATTCCTAGGGTTTTTAACCTTTACAACCCACGGCCAAATTAAGAGAAACATACACCAATTTTTTTTGTTTCATGCTTTCAATCACAAATCCATCATTTTCATACTAAAATGCATGATTTGAATCACCCAAATATCAAGTAAATCATGTCAATTTTTTTCCAAACCCTAATTAACCCACGGCCTTTTAGGGTAATTTCACACCAAATTTTTTTCCAAGCTTTCCATCATGCAAATCATGCTTTATATTAAACCAAAATATGATTTAAAGCATGTTAACACTTAAACCACAACAATTCATCATTGATTACTCATGGTAACCCATAATTTTACCCTTGGAAAACCAACAAAAATTTGGTTTTTCTTTAAACCAAATACATGGTTTTTCTCCTAATTACACCCTTAACAACACCCAAGCACCAAATCAATCAAAACAACCAAAAATTTTTCCATCCTTTGCACTATTCATTACACGGATTTCTTGAAGAAAAATCAAGAAAAGTTTCAAACCAAGGAGAGTTACCTTGTTCACTTGCTTCCTTTGTCTTCAATGAAAGGTTTGACACTAATTTTGTGAAGAAAGCTTGAAGATTTCACTTGGTTCCTCTTTGGTTGCTCACGTACCCACCATAGGCAACACTTAGAAACTTTTTGTGTTATGTTTTGGCTTGTAATTTGTTTCGGCCATTTGTTCCCAAAAGTTGCCGACTTATGCAACAAAGATTGCCAATTAATTTGGCTTTCAACCAATCAAAAATCACCACCTTTCAAGCCTAATTCTTTCCAAAATTTTCAAAAATTAAAATGGTGGAATTTTGGCCAAATCTTGGCCTTTAGATCAAAAAGCAACTTAATCTTGGCCATTAATGCTACCAACCACCATTTTCCTTCCATTTATTAAATGGATTTATGATGTCATAAATACAAAAGCATATGTTGACTTTGACTTTTACTATTCATATTAATTCGACTACTTTTTGACCGATACCGGTTCGAGCAGAAATTTTCCTGAAATTGTCCCGACGGGTTCCTGAGGTCTCCTGTGCAGTCGGATCAATTTAAATTGCTTCCGTTTGATCAAAATCAATCCCGGAAGTTTTCCGTCTTTTATTGCCCCGGTTAGGGTTTTCAATGCCGTTTTTGGCACGGTTCCGTCCGTTTCAACTCAGTAAATTTTTCCAACACTGAATTCTTACTCGTCAATATTGTTAGAACATTTTAGTATATTCTGAACAATATAAATACATTTATTTCACTGTTTAAATAGTATAAATTGTTATATACATACATTTGTACATTTTCTTCCGAGAATGCCTAAATTTCCCGATTGTCACATTCACCCCTCCTTATAAAATTTTCGTCCTCGAAAATTAGAACAAGTGGGGATATAAACTCCTCATCTCGTCTTCTCGTTCCCACGTAGCTTCTTCAATGTTATGATTTTTCCACATAATCTTTACTAGTGGGATCGTCTTATTCCTCAGCACTTTCTTTGCACGAGTCAGTACTCGAATAGGTTGTTCCTCATATGTCAAATCCTCATGGATTTGAATTGGCTCATGCTTCAACACATGAGACGAATCTGGTATATACTTTCTCAGTATCGACACATGAAATATATTATGCACTGCCGACAATTCAGGAGGTAACGCTAATCTGTAAGCGACCCTTCCAATGTGTTCGATAATTTCATAAGGTCCAACATATCTTAGACTTAGTTTCCCTTTCTTACCGAAATGCATAATCCCCTTCATAGGCGATACCTTAAGAAACACGAAGTCTCCTTCACCAAACTCTAAGGATCTCTGCCTCTTGTCCGCATAACTCTTTTGTTGGCTTTGCGTAATTTTCATTTGACGCTGAATTCTAGCAACTGCATCGGAAGTCTCTTGTATGAAATCGGTCTTATGCAACTGCTTCTCTCGCAAATCATACCAGTGTAATGGTGATCTGCACTTTCGTCCATACAAACCCTCGTAAGGTGCCATGCCTATAGAAGCTTGGTAACTATTATTGTACGAGAATTCAATTAATGGTAACTTCTCATTCCAATTTCCCACAAAATCCATTACACAAGCTCGAAGCATGTCCTCTAACGTCTGAATTGTCCGCTCCGGTAGTCCCTCTGTTTGTGGATGAAATGCCGTACTGAGTCTCAATTCAATACCCACGGCCTCTTGCACACACTTCCAGAAATTTGAAGTGAATCGTGCATCTCGATCTGATATAATGGATTTTGGTACTCCATGTAATCTGACGACATGAGTTACATACAACTGAGCAAACTTTTCCAACGAAAAGGTCATCTTGACAGCTATAAACCGTGCCGTCTTGGTCAGTCTGTCCACAATAACCCAGATGGCATCATAACCTTCTCGGGTTTTTGGGAGTCCCATTACAAAATCCATCGTAATGTTTTCCCATTTCCATTCAGGAATCTCCAGAGGTTCCAATCTTCCTGCTGGATGTTTATGCTCCGCTTTGATTCTTTGACAGGTCATGCATCTGCTCACGAATTTCGCTATATCATTCTTCATCCCTTTCCACCAGAACTGTAACTTCAAGTCTTGATACATCTTGCTAGCTCCGGGATGAACCGAATAGGGTGTCTCATGGGCTTCTGACATGATCCGTCTTCTAAGTTCCTCATCAGCTGGAACATTTATCCTTCCTTGATAAAGGATCATTCCATCCTTGGAAATTCCTTCTTGTGAACTTGTCATTGTTGGGTCTCGTCTTTGAGCTTCCTTTATATCCTCAAACAACGACGATTCCACTTGGAGTGCAGCTAATCTTCCAGATATCAGCTCCAAGTTCAAGGAATTTATCTCTTGCTGCAATGGCTTCGAAAGCCTTTTTATCGGTAGCTGGTGCGATATGGTAGACTTTCTACTTAAAGCATCCGCTACACGGTTGGCCTTTCCTGAATGGTATTGGATTTCACAATCATAATCCTTCACCAGTTCCAACCATCGTCTTTGTCGCATATTGAGCTCCTTTTGCGTGAAGAAATACTTCAGGCTTTGGTGATCAGTGAAAATCTGACATTGAGCTCCATAGAGATAGTGTCGCCAAATTTTAAGTGCGAACACTACTGCAGCAAGTTCAAGGTCATGCGTAGGGTAATTCCTTTCATGCTCCTTTAATTGACGGGAAGCATAGGTAATCACCTTGTCGCCTTGCATTAGGACTGCTCCCAATCCTACTTTAGATGCATCACTGTAGATTACAAACTTCTCCCCTTCAATGGGAAGCGTAAGGATTGGTGCGCTTGTCAGCCGTCTCTTTAACTCCTGGAAGCTTCTTTCGCATTCCATAGTCCACTCGTACTTCCTTTCCTTGCATGTAAGAGCAGTAAGAGGTGCAGCTAAATGCGCAAATCCCTCTACAAATCGTCGATAATAACCAGCTAACTCCAAGAAACTGCATATTTCCGTCACATTCTTGGGTGCAGGCCACTGGTTAATTGCATCTACTTTCATCGGATCTACAGTAATACCTTCCTGGGATACAACATGTCCGAGGAAATGTACTCTATCCAGCCAAAACTCGCATTTTGAGAATTTGGCATACAGTTGATGCTTCCTTATCATATTCAGCACGATCCTCAGATGCTCCTGGTGCTCCTCATGAGTCTTTGAGTATATAAGAATGTCATCAATGAATACAATGACAAACTTATCCAAATACTCTTTAAAGATTCTGTTCATTAAATCCATGAACGCTGCCGGTGCATTTGTTAATCCAAATGGCATCACAAGAAACTCGTAGTGACCATAACGAGTCCTAAATGTCGTCTTAAGAATATCACTTTCTTTAATTCTCAGCTGGTGATATCCTAATCGTAAGTCTATCTTGGAAAATACCGCTGCGCCTTTTAACTGGTCGAATAAGTCATCAATTCTAGGTAACGGATACCTATTCTTGATCGTAACCTTATTCAACTCCCGGTAATCAATGCACAAGCAGAATGTTCCATCCTTTTTCTTGACGAACAACACAGGTGCACCCCACGGTGAATAACTAGGTATGATGAATCGTTTATCCAAAAGCTCCTTTAATTGTTCCTACAGCTCCTTTAACTCCACTGGAGCCATGCGGTATGGTGCTTTGGAAATAGGTACCGTTCCAGGCATCAACTCAATTTCGAACGAGATTTCTCTCTCTGGAGGTATCCCTGGTAACTCTTCTTGAAATACGTCAAGAAATTCCTTAACAACAGGAACATCTTCAGGTTGAAGCTTCTGTTCCTCTGTAGTGTCCACCACATATGCCAGATATCCCATACAACCACTGGCTATCAGCTTGCTTGCTCTTAGCGAACTGATCATCATCTTCCCGGGTTTTCGAGAAGTATCGACATATTCAAAATTCTCTTCTTCCTCGGGTTGAAATACTATCTTTCGATTTCGACAGTCGATCGTAGCTTGATATTTCCCTAGGAAATCCATGCCTAGAATCACATCGTAATCCATGATCTTCATTACGATTAACTCCGCATATAACTCCCTATTTGCCACATATACTGGTACATGAGGTAGCCAGTAATTGGACAACAATACTTCCCCAGAGGGTAAAGCTATCTTAAATACCCTTCCCATATAATCCTTAGGAAGTCCTATCTTGTCAGCAAATGCATATGAAACAAAAGAATGCGTAGCACCGGAATCAAACAGTACAGAGGCTACATGACTAGCGACAGTGAGCTGACTTGTCACTACGTTCGATGTTCCTGCCTCTGCATCCTCTTTGCTGTAGACCATCACACGAGCATCAGCACGTGGCACACGCTCCTGGCGTTGCGGCCTTACTGGGGACTCTTCAACTCTGGCCTGAAGGGAATGAGCTTGTGGGCATGTCTGGTGCTGTTGGGAAGTGCCTTGTCCACCCTGCCTATTGTTTGGACAGTTCTTGGCATAATGGCCTTCCTTTCCACATTCATAGCAAACAAGTGGCCCAAATCTGCATTGCCCAGAATGTCTCTTCCCGCATGTAGGACAATTTTGGATATTGGATTCCGCATTACCAGCTGTTCTTCGCTGCTGGTTTCGATTATTTCCCTGCCGATTCCCAGAAAAATTGCCTTTTCTCTTGTTTTGCTGGGATCCTTGATTATTGCCCTGGCTTGGTTTAGCATTCTGATTAGGCTTGCTCGATTGACCAACTTCTGTAGACTTAGCCAAAGCCCTTTCCTTCTTCTTGGCCTCCCAGTGCTTTTCTCTTTCCTCTTTTTGTCGGGCTACGTGAAACTCCGCTCTTATGGCCCGACTAACACAATCTGCTACAGACGTAGGTGGTACCTGACCAGTATCTGCCAATGCAGCAATCTCTGGCTTGAACATCCCTATCATTTTCTGTATTTTCTCCCTCTCAGTAGGGACTACATAGGGACATAAACGGGATAACTGGTCGAACTTTCGGCAAACTTCGCTCACCGACATATTTCCTTGCGTCAATTCTGAGAACTCTTTCTGTTGTTGTCTCAGAGATGCAGGGTCGTAATATTTCTGGTTAAATTCTTCCAGAAATTCCGCCCAACTCATGGTAGGCACGTTCCTTCTCATTCGTACAGTGTCCCACCAAAAACGAGCATCTTTTCTCAGCACAAAAGACGCACATGCGACCTTCTCCCAGTCAGTTAGGTTCATGAATTCCATGATTACTTGCAATGACGACAACCAGTCTTCAGCCTCTAGAGGATTAGTAGAACCTTCAAATTCTGGCAGCCTCATACGCCTGAATCTTTCATAGAGGGGTTCTAAATGTAAAACCGGTTGCGGTTCAGGAACTCTCTCATTTACAGCAGCTGGAGGGATAACTGGATCTACCTCAGCTTCTTGTTCTACTTGGGTACCCTCAGAGCCTTGTCTCTATTCTAACTCCTCTACCCGTCGCCTCAGATTAGCATTTTCTTGCATCTGAGCTTCTAGCAGGGCTTATATCTGATCCAATCTCTCCATGACATTAGGACGTCGTTCTCGTCCCTCTGGTCAATTTCGCAAATCCACCATCTTGCCTATTATCCTATTATGGCACAATAATTCACCGTTAGCCTTTCCATAAGCACATTCGTAAGATCACATAAATTTACGAAATTCAGGGTAATGTAAAGCCACATCATCGTAACACATCATCGTACAACATATAATCATTTTGATATTTCATTCATAGCAAAACGTTTATATATCGTACATAATCATCACCAGTCATATATACATCGGCCATTTTATACATCTTGGCCATAAGTCTATACAAAAGAGCTTTTCTCTATAAGCTACTTATGTACATGTATACATCTACTGGTCACACATCCCCTATGTCTAGGACTAGAGGATATTCTTCTGGATCCTCATCATCATCTGGATCATCTGAATCATCACCACCCCTAGGCAATGATCCCTGTCCTAAGTCATCACCTCCTCGTGGTCTAGATGGTCCAGCCTCATGATCATTCATCATTCTTCTCGGCCCAAAGATGCGTGCGAACATCTCATCTTGACCCAGTGTCTCTCGTCGACTCTGCGTCAGATGCTCAATCAGAATCTCCCTCTCGATCGTCCTAATCATCATTACAAACTCTTGGAGCGTAGGGGGAAATAGCTTAATCACCCTCTGTCTCAACTCCATGGGTAAACCTCTCCAGAAAAGCTCACAACAGTTTGCTTCAGTGAGGTTAGGTAATGGACATCTCCTCCTAATGGTCTCCTCAAATCGTGCTGCGTAAGACATAACTGTCTCACCAGACAACATGACCATCCTTTCAGTCTGGAGAATATAATCCTTAACCTCATCGAATCCAGGGTACACGGGTGTATCTGCCTCTCGTCTCTCTGGAGGTGCTAGAGCAAGTGCCGGATCCCTAGGTGGAAACTAATCAGCCAATCGCTGACAGAACTCAACCCAACTAAATCCCAATAGAATCTCCTGGTCACAATACTCCCAAAATACTCGAGCGTCTCCCTGAAACATACTGATGGCCAACTGGATCCACATATCTCGATCAATGTCGCATATCACCATAATCCTCTCTATGGCATGGAGCCAGTCCTTCGCCTCCATCGATTATCGTCCACCATCAAATATAGGGGGACTGCTAGCTCTGAACGCCTATACTGCCTGAGCCGAAACTCTCACCCCAATATGTTGGTGTCCACTAACAACTGGAATGTCCACTACTACAGGTGGATGACGTATCGGTCGTGGCTGTACTACATCTACTGGCGCTAGTGCTAGTGCTGGTACTGGTACTGGAGGTCTCTCGGGCACTGGGGGTCTGATTACTGGTCGTTGGAAAATAGACGGCCTCACTATAGGTCGCGTCCATACTCGTAACACCCCTCTCGGTCGAGGTAGCGGTGGTCTCACATAAGGAGGTCTGGTCATCTTGCTACCTATAAGATAATTATCTTCACATAAAAAAATAATTAACTAAACTTAAGTAAACTACTTACTTGGATAGCGGTGCAGGATGCGCGAAGTGTCAAATCAGGATATGGTCAATACTGCTCTGATATACCAACTGTGACGACAGTTGGTAATCCAAATTAAACCAACCGTAATTCCGCTCTGACACCAACTGTGGCGACAGTTGATATTCTAAACTTCACCAACCATAAACCCGCTCTGATACCAACTGTGGCAGCAGTTGGTATTATAAACTAAACCAATCGCAAACCTTGCTCTGATACCAACTGTGAGGGCCCGCCCCTCATAGAGATCATACAATACTATTACAGTTAAGCTTTATCGCTAACTGCGATAGATTGTACTCTCATGGTTCGCCGGCTAATCTATCTCTCTTTCCATCATGACGTTTTTTTTTTCCTTAAACATCATGTAAAACATTTTTCACTATTTACTTTGTTGGCAAGTACAAAGTAATTTACATAATACAGTACTTTCATAAAATATATAATATTACAAAAGACTGTTTCTTTTTCCCTTCCCTTTTTATCACTCAGCGGAAAGACTCTGGCAGGACCATATCCCTCGCCTACTTATCCCATTTGACACGCTTCATCCCGTCCACCATCCAGTCAACAAAACTACTGAGCTGGTCGCTTACCTGCAACATGAGCAAAAATTGTGAGCTACAGGCTCAGTAAGTTCAAACATGCAAGAAATAAAATTTCTATGAATAGTACTATTCATCATGAATAGTACCGTGACCACTATTCATACGTGAATAGTAACTTTGACCACTATTCATTATGAATAGTAAGTTTTACTACAACACAGTATGTCAACAGTACAGCTACCGCGATGTTAATACTCTCACGAAACTGTCTTATGCTCAATTATGGCATAGTTTCAGTATTAGGCAATTATCTTTCATTATGTTCTGGTTTTAAGCTCAGGTTGACAGTACCATTTAAGTGTGCATGACTGGGAGCGGTACATTAGTGCTGACCTCCACAGCCTTAATCTCATAACCTCGAAGGCAAAATTATACATGACTGGGAGCGGTACATCAGTGCTGACCTCCACAGTCTTAATCTCATAGCCCCGAAGGCAAAAGTACCTCCCTGTACGGAAGGCTGGTACGCCCGAAAATGGTTTCATTACCGACTTTTTTTTTTAAATTCTAACCCAGTGACCACATTGTCCCGTGGCTAGGAATGGTTCACATTTTAATTTTAGGGGAGTGAGTTTCATTAACCTCGCTCTAATGCCCAAAGCACAATTAATAATGTGTCCATTCTCAATAGTGCCCGTAGCACATTACGTCTCTCTCTCTACTCTATAATAGTGCCCGTAGCACATATGTACCCAACTTATAGTTAGTACATCAAAGTTAGCAACAACAATGTTATATGTTACAGACAGGTAAATGTCTGAACTTACCTTATCAGTTTCTTCCCTTTTTCTCTCTTGGGTCTTTGATCGCCCTCCTTGTAGGTCGATTTTTGGATCCTATAGACAAAACCTTGTCTGTTAATTTCATTTCCATTTATAGCTTTTATTTTTCATTAAAAAGCTTAACTAAAACCTATTTATAACTTTTTAGGCTTTATTTATCATTTTCCCCATTTTGCTCTACTTTTACAAAATTACGATTTTGCCCCTATATTTTGGCAAAATTGTAATTTTGTCCCTGACATTTTCTCGATCCAAACTGTATTTTTAGCTCTCAGGAACTTTTCTGACTCTTTTCTAATCATTAACGGGTTCATTTCTATTTAATTTCCACTTTTCACTTTCCCGACCCTCGGGAAGCACTATTTCGACCCTTACGTCGGTTTAGTGATTTTCTATCGTTTCGGAGTCTCAAATGGACGTTTTGCTAGTATTTAAAACGTTCATCTAGACATTCCCGATCTAGGTCTTGAGGTTCGGATTTTCCGTACCCGACTCGGACCTTTATTTCATTTCCCAAAAATGTCCCCCCCCCCCTCGGGGTCGGTTTTTTAATTTCACTCACGTTTTACATTTTTAGGGGACAGTTTACTATTCATAAACCACCCCTTAGGTTCCCTTATTCAATTTTCCGTTAGGGACTTGGGTTTCCAACCCGACCCTAAACTTTTATTTTTAATTCTCTTTTTACCCCAAATGCCGTTTTCGAAATTTCGGCAGCATTTCGGCGTAAATTTAAGGCTACCGGCATTAGGTACGCCTCGAACCATATGTACCTGCCGTGTACTATACCACAAACCTATTTTATGTAAAAGTTTTCCAAACTTTTACATAAAAGCTCACAAAATTCAATTCTCATTTTGAACCACATTACACAAAATTTTTTTTCAATTTTACCCTTAGTTTTGGTCTCGGTTTTTACACTCAAAACCTAACCAAAATTTCTCAATTTTTCAGCCAAATTTTAGGCTATTCCAATGTCATTTTCTAACACATGTTCAAGCCAATTTCATTGCATTTTTCAACACAATTCCTAGGGTTTTTAACCTTTATAACCCACGGCCAAATTAAGAGAAACATACACCAATTTTTTTTGTTTCATGCTTTCAATTACAAATCCATCATTTCCATACTAAAATGCACGATTTGAATCATCCAAACATCAAGTAAATTATGCCAAAAAAATTTTTCCCCAACCCTAATTAACCCACGGCCTTTTAGGGTAATTTCACACTAAATTTTTTTCCAAGCTTTCCATCATGCAAATCATGCTTTATATTAAGCCAAAATATGATTTAAAGCATGTTAACACTTAAACCACAACAATTCATCATTGATTACTCATGGTAACCCACGGTTTTACCCTTGGAAAACCAACAAAAATTTGGTTTTTCTTTAAACCAAATACATAGTTTTTCTCCTAATTACACCCTTAACAACACCCAAGCACCAAATCAATCAAAACAACCAAAAATTTTTCCATCCTTTGCACTATTCATTACACGGATTTCTTGAAGAAAAATCAAGAAAAGTTTCAAACCAAGGAGAGTTACCTTGTTCACTTGCTTCCTTTGTCTTCAATGAAAGGTTTGACACCAATTTTGTGAAGAAAGCTTGAAGAATTCACTTGGTTCCTCTTTGGTTGCTCACGTACCCACCATAGGCAACACTTAGAAACTTTTTTTGTTATGTTTTGGCTTGTAATTTGTTTCGGCCATTTGTTCCCAAAAGTTGCCGACTTATGCAACAAAGATAGCCAATTAATTTGGCTTTCAACCAATCAAAAATCACCACCTTTCAAGCCTAATTCTTTCCAAAATTTTCAAAAATTAAAATGGTGAAATTTTGGCCAAATCTTGGCCTTTAGATCAAAAAGCAACTTAATCTTGGCCATTAATGCTACCAACCACCATTTTCCTTCCATTTATTAAATGGATTTATGATGTCATAAATGCAAAAGCATATGTTGACTTTAACTTTTACTATTCATATTAATTCGATTACTTTTTGACCGATACTGGTTCGAGCCAAAATTTTCCTGAAGTTGTCCCGGCGGGTTCCTGAGGTCTCCTGTGCAGTCAGATCAATTTAAACTGCTTCCGTTTGATCAAAATCAATCCCGGAAGTTTTCCGTCTTTTATTGCCCCGGTTAGGGTTTTCAATGCCGTTTTTGGCAACGTTCCGCCCGTTTCAACTCAGTGAATTTTTCCAACACTGAATTCTTACTCGTCAGTATTGTTAGAACATTTTAATATATTCTGAACAATATAAATACATTTATTTCATTGTTTAAATAGTACAAATTGTTATATACATACATTTGTACATTTTCTTCCGAGAATGCCTAAATTTCCCGGTTGTCACATAAAGTTTTGGTGTTGGAAACCTAAACTAAAACCGTGGCCTAAGTGATTGAAAAATAAAGACTTTATGTGTGAATTGTACAATGAAAGTGTGGAAAGTTTTTACGTAAAAGTTTAGAAACTTTTGCGTAAAATAGGCCTCTGGTATAGTACGTGGCAGGTTTAGATTAGGATAGATGGTTTTGAGGCGTTTCCTAAACGCCGGAAACCTAAAATTTAAGCGGAAATGCTGCCGAAATTTTTAAAGCGGCATTAAGGGCATTTCAAGAAACGAGCGATAAAAATAAGCTCGGAAATGAAAACCGAGATCCCTCGGTACCTTAGAGTTAGAAGTAAGAAAGCAGGTCTAGTAGAATAGTAAATCAACCCCTAAAATCTAAAATGCTGAGAGGACGGGAAAAAAAAATAACGTCAAGGGTATTTTAGGTAACAAAGGTAAAGTTTAGGGTGGGGATGGAAAAACCCGAGCCTCTCGGAGACCTAGGTCGGGAAGAGAATAAGGAACATTTTTAAGATTAGTGAAAAGCTCATTTGAAGCTTCGAAACACTAGAAAAACGAGCCACGACCCCAAGGGTCGGAATAGTACCACCCGAGGGACGGGGGATAAGTAAATAGTATAATCGCAACAATTAAGTTGTAAAAATTTGCCGAGACCTAGAAAGGATTGTTTTAAGATTTTAAGGACTCAGAAAATCCCATTTAAGCACCAAAATGAGAATGTTACGACCCCAAGACCCGTTAGGGGTAAAATGGTCATTTTGACCAAAAAGTCTAGAAAAGTCAAGAAAAGGGCGTTAAACCCGCCAGTTAGTTATTTTATGGTTCTCGGACTTAGGGAACCCAATCTAAGCAGAAATATAGAAATGTCCCCTGGCCCAATTACTATTCACGCGCATGGCATTATTCACGTGAATAGTACTATTCACTGTCAAAATTTACTATTCACCCAGTTTACCAAAATTTCTGAAATGCTTGGAAATGGTTGCCAGAACGCTAGAAAAGTCTAAACAAAGTCATTAAGACTTTAAATGTCGTTATAAGACTTTAATTAAGATTTTAAAAGCTAAAGTTCAGATTTTAGTATAATAAAGTCAGTTAATGAAAATGTATTGACTGATGACATTATGTCTTTAGGAAATTCAACAAGACACAGGCAAAGGAGCTCGACGGACCACAGAAGTTTGCACTAGCACAAGTGCTGTAAGTATAGACATTTAATTGTCTACTCATGAATTGACTTGCCATAGAGTTGTATTATATATATATACACATTTAAGTTATTCAGTTTGTGACATGATACTAACATGTTCACGAGAATAGTTAAGCAAGATCAGAAAAAGAAAAGAGGAATAAGATAAGTCAAATAATAAGACTTAAAAGTTAAGGTTGGCGTACCGGCCTCTCCAGTTTTGAGGTTCAAAGATAGCCTCCACCCCAGTTGTGTGGCGCTGCCTCATTAATAATGAGGTAGTTTATGGCTTGACTTGCTACCTATAAGTAGTAGTCTAGAGATGACCTTAGAGTTGATTGGTGGGTCGCTCCCCTGATCCTCTATTGGTCTACGCGCACTAGGTACGTCCAACCACGGGCCCACAAGTGAAAGAATAAGCAAGATAAAGTAAAGCAAAGAAAAGAAAGAAATAGAATAGAAAGAATAAGTAAAGCATAGAAGTAAGAAAATAATTGGTCATAAGTTGACCAACCCTAAGTGTGGTGTATTCAGCTTATTTACTTGTATGTTTGTACTTACTGAGCTTTAGCTCATTAGTCTATTCGTGATGTAGGTAATAAAGGTAAGCAACCAGCAATGTGAAACAAGAGTAGCGGACTGGCAGGTAGATCCCAACGATGTCATGGACGGGTTATGGTTCCGTTTTGCAGAATTCCGCTGTAATCAAAGTGTAAAAGAAAGAAAGTGTAATAGTGATGTATGTGTATAAAGATAAGACAAGAGTGTAGTATGTAAAGTAGTGAAACAAGCTTAAAAGTATGTTTTTATTTTTACGTACTTTAAAGTAATAAGACTGCAAAATATATTTTGGAAAAAATATTAAATAGTACGTATATATTTATGTATACACAATTTCAAAGAACTAATAGTTTCATTCAGTCAAGTTTTAAAAAAAAAAAGAAAAAAATATTTCTAGTTTTTCAAGTACAAATCTTTTAAACCCCTAAAGAAGAAGAAAGTTATAAAGATAAGCAAGCTAAGTAAGAATAAGCAAAGAATAAAGAAAGCAAGCAAGATAAGGTGGACGACCCAAGCTAGAGGGGTAGCGCCCACAGAATAACCGTTGTATACCTCGGTTATAGGAACTCAATGGATAGCCGACAAGGGACCGTTGGTGGAAGTCAAGGCGAGGACGTTAGCAAATTTTCTATAAGTTCAGACATTTAATTGTCTACAACATGAACATTTATAGTATTTTTTAAATATTTTACATTATAGAATGTGTAGTTATATAAGTTAATGCATGACACACTAAATCAGTGTAGAATGCGCTAAGAGTAATAATTAAAACTACACTTACTAAGTAAAACTAAGACATGTAATATAAGGGTTTCGGATCTAGTGATATTGAAAATGTCACAGGACCAGAACTATATGAAAGAAGGTAATAACACCATTTATTGGCGTACCAGCCTTTCGACCTACGGGAAGGTTTCCTAAGTTGTTTTAAACTGTAAAGGAGTGGCCAGTGTAGGAAATTAAATCGATAAAAACGTATCAGAGTGGCACAGTGGAACAATAAAAATTTTTCAAGATTGTTAAATTCTCATGATGCCATATACAATAAACCAACAACAATTTAAACTCATACCTCAAGGACGCCAATCTTGTAGGAGGAGAATGACCGGAAGGCTTCAACTAACTAGCCTTCTCTACTATTCTCCAATTCCTGAATGGCTGAGTGTGTGGGCACTCTGAACCTCGATCGGTATGCTAGCACTGCTACTCTTCTTCCGACCACCCAGATCTCTAAAGAATTTATTGTCACGGTGAGTTATGTAACAATAAGCCTGCTCACTTGAGAGTCTATGGTCTAAGAGAACTGGAGTGGCAGGACCTCTATTTATAGACTTGCATGAGGTGATTCTCTAAATTCGAATTAGATTAGGAGAAGATATTCTCCCTTATCCACAACCAAAAAATTCGAATTTATCAAGGCCAAATCCCAACAAGAAAATTCGGCCACTTTAGGATTTTTCCATTCAAAATTCAAACAAGATTTTAACTAGAATTTTATCTCATTTTTCCAACCAAAAATATGAAAATCCAAGGGGAAAATCCCAACAAAATTTCAACCACTTTAGGATAAGGGAAGAATCAAAATTCCACTAGGATTTTCAAGCTTGAATCTTATCTCATCCTTATCCAAAATAACCGAAAATCTACAAGAGATCTTCCCTCAAGATTTCGGCCATAATCTAGGGAGGAGAGTATCCAAATTCAACAGGGATTGAAACTTGAATTTTTCCCTGAACCTTAACCACAAAAAATCTGAAAATTCCATGAGGATAATCCTTAAAATTTTCGTCCATTATTGTTAGGATTTGGATTCAAAATTCAAGTAGGATTCCAACAAGATTTTTCTCTCCATATCCAACTCAAATTCGAATTTCATTCCTTGTGGATTTACCACAACAAATTCGAATCCCACTTGAACTATGATTCAAAATTTGGATTTCAAATTTCAAATTCAAATTTCAAGTTTCAAATTTAAATTTCAAATTCGAATTTCAAATTCAAATTTCAAAATTCAAATTTCAAAATCCACAAAACTGTTATATTTCAATTTCTTGTTCTTATGGATAATTTTCTACAACTCCAATCCAATCTCAAATAAAATCATGGCAACTTTATTTGGAGTTCGAATAATTGATTATCCAAAACAAAATAAGAATTCAACCGAAGAGAATCTTGTCCACCATCCTAATCCTATGTCAACACCATCTATGCATAATCAACTAGCCAATAAGCATACACAAATCAATTTGTCAACCGTTAAGGAATTATGTGGAACTAGTAGAGGGACCAATTGGACATATATAATCGGGCTCCCGTAAATCTATATGATCATCATTTTGTACCAAACAACTCAATCATATAATCACTAATTTCAGAGTCACACCACTATAAACCTGAAACTGAACTCCCAATTATATACCGTATTACGAAAGCCTATGACAGGCTAATGTCCAATGACCTTGTCATGCATGCAGAACCCTCATATGATATCCATGATCAGCCTTAGGTTAAAGTCTGTTTAATCCTACTGATCAGGCTATCTTAAAGTTCCATTATACTACCGAATAAAGAAAATGATTATCAAGATATGTGAATAAGAAGTCATTCACTCTACAGACAACCCAAGGCCTTGTCCATTTTCACATCCAGTATAATGCCTTTAAGAAGATACCTTTAACTCCTTAGAGCTATGATTCCGATATCTGTAAACAAACGCTTCATCGTATACAAGTCATGCACCCAACGAACCGGTCTATAAGCTTACTACCTCTGAGATGCTTTAGCCATTGGATCATCAATGTACACAAGTCATATACATGAAGTAGTTCATTTACTCAGGATTAAGGTTATTGCATAATGTATGTCAAAAGCAGATTGATCCACTCATAGCGGACTACATAGATCAATCACACTTTAGTCCCGGTCTAATATGTCACCACCAAGCAACATATCCATGTCTCAACTTAGGAGTCTATGCTCCAGACAGTCAAGACAAACCGTCCCCACCATGGCTTTAGACAACATAATAGTCTTAACATGAGTTAGATGCTCGGTCTAACCCCATAGACTATAGACCTTAGTTTAGACCGCTTAATTTAGAACATTGTCTTCATGCATACAAAAATCCATCGCATGCAACGTTCTAACAGTATTAACATAAGTAGTCAGCGAGCCATATTTGCTTACATTTACTTTAACATGTAAATAGAATAAGGACAAATAGCAATGTAATAAATAACCTTTATATTATAATTTTATTATCTAGCTCAAAATAAATACATAAAATGCCTCTAATGCTTAGGGCATTTCCTAACAATCTCCCACTTGCCCTAAGCCAGCAGATGTGCCATGTTACGTATCTCCATCGCCTCAAAATGCCTTTTAAAGTTTCTAGCCACCAAATTCCTAGTAAAGGGATAGGCAAAGTTGTCCTTAGACGCGATCTTACATACATCCACTTGTCCTGTCTCCATGTGCCCTCTTATAATGTGATGCCTCCGATCTATGTGCCTGGTCCTCTTATGGTGCTGAGATTCCCTTGTGTTGGCAATAGCCCCAGTGTTATCACAGTAAAGTGTGATAAGCTTGTCAACACCTGGAATGACCTCAAGGTCTCTAAAGAACTTGCGGAGCCAAACCGCATCTTTAGATGCCTCAGCCACAGCCACATACTCAACCTCCACTGTAAAGTCAGCTGTGCAACCCTGCTTCATGCTCCTCCACACAATGGCGCATCCTCCGAGTAAGAACACTAATCCTGATGTCGATTTCCTCGAATCTTTGCAAGTCTGGAAGTCTGAGTCCGTGTATCCTACAAATGTTAGGTCTCTTCCAGAATACAGCAGCATATAATCCCTCATTCTCTTAAGATACTTGAGTATATGCTTTACTACTTGTCAGTGCTTGGTTCCATAATTCGCTTGATATCGACTCACCATACCTACTACAAAACATATGCCCAGATGAGTGCAAAGTATAGCATACATAAGGCTACCTACAGCAGATGCATAAGGGACCTTACTCATACGCTCTATTTCTTCCGATGTCTTGGGACAGTCATCCAATGAAAGAGTTAGACCGGCAATGGAAGTTTGTGAACCTTTCTTTGCCTCTTGCATTGCATATTTGTCAATTATTTTATCTATGTATGAAGCTTAGGACAATGCTATCATTTTGTTCTTTCGATCTATGAAGAGACGAATGCCCAGAACATAATTAGCTTTTCCCAAGTCCTTCATGTCAAACTGTTGGTGTAGACAGAGCTTGACTGATGATAAATTCCCTACATCATTCCCAATGAGCAGTTTATCATCAACATAGAGTACTAGAAAGACCACTTTACCATCCTTAATACGTTTATAAACACAGGGTTCATCAACATTCTACTCAAAACTGAATGTCTTGATCACTTGATCAAATCTCTGGTTCCATGAGCAGGATGCTTGCTTTAATCCATAAATGGATCTAAGAAACTTGCAGACTTTTCTTTCTTGGCCTTTTGCCATGAACCCTTCAGGTTGTATCATGTAGATACATTCCTTAAGATGGCCATTCAAGAATGCCGTCTTGATGTCCATTTGCCAAATCTCATAATCGAGAGCCGCAGCAACGGACAGACGAATACGGATAGACTTCATCATAGCAACAGGTGAAAAGGTTTCATCATAATTGATTCCAGTCTTTTGCGTGTACCCCTTTGCAACCACTCTAGCTTTGAAATTTTTCACTCTCCCTTCCGCATCCTTCTTTCTTTTGTAGACCCACTTGCATCCAATGGGTTTTATCCTATCCGATAAATCTACAAGTTCCCAAACAGAGTTGGATTTCATAGAATCCATCTCATTGTTCATAGCCTGTTTCCAAGATTTAGAATCAACATCATTTATAGCTTCATCATAAGTGACTGGATCATCCTCATGCTTATAAGCCTCAGCTTGGTATACCTCAGCATCATACAGGAAGAAATTAGGCTTCTTTGAAACCCTCCCACTACGCGAGGCACCCTAAATTGTTGATCGTCTGCAGGTCTTTTACCGGAACTCAGACTTGTATCCAAGACCGAAACCTGTGGAGTAGTTCTTTCACCCGGTAACTCCTCTAGCACCACTTTGCTTCAAGGTTTAAAGTCATTCATGTGACTTTCCTCTAAGAATATCGCATGGGTTGAAACAATGACTTTTTGTTCCTTCGGTTTATAGAACAAACCTCCCCTAGTTCCCTTTGGATACCCTACAAACATGCATAATTCTGATCTTAGTTCCAACTTCTTCGCATCCCCATCCGGTAATGCATATCCCCAGAATGATAACGGCAGCGTTGAATAACTCATCATGGACCGTACCATATCCAATAAGGTCCTGTTTCTCCTTTTGGCTACACCATTTTGTTGTGGAGTACCAGGTGCAGTTAATTGGGATAATATCCCATTCTCTACAAGATGTCCTAGAAATTCGTTGGAGAGTGTAGGAAAATAAATCGGTAAAAACGTATCAGAGTAGCGCAGCGGAACAATAAAAATTTTTAGATCGTTAAATATCTCATGATGCCATATACAATAAACCAACAACAATTAAAACTCATACCTCAAGGACGCCAATCTTGCAAGAGGAGAATGACCGGAGGCTTCAACCAACTAGCCTTCTCTACTATTCTCCAATTCCCGAATGGCTGAGTGTGTTGGCACTCTGAACCTCGATCGGTATGCTAGCACTGCTAGTCTTCTTCCGACCACCCAGATCTCTAAAGAACTTTATTGTCACGGTGGGCTGTGCAACAATAAGCCTGCTCACCTGAGAGTCTGTGGTCTAAGAGAATTGGAGTAGTAGGACCTCTATTTATAGACCTGCATGAGGTGATTCTCTGAATTTGAATTGGATCTGAATAAAAGATATTCTCCCTTATCCATAACCATAACATCCGAATTTTCTATGGGAGAATCTCAACAATAAAATTCGGCCATTATGGATAAATCCAATCCAAATCTAAACAAGATTTTAACAAGAATTTTATCTCTCCTTTTTCAACCAAAAAATCCGAAATTCCTAGGAGAAAATCTCCTCCACAAATTCGGCCACTTTTAGGATAAGGGAGAATCAAAATTCCACTAGGATTTTCAAGCTTGAATCTTATCTCATTCTTATCCAAAATAACCGAATTTTCCTAGGAGATACACTCCAAAATTTCGACCACTTTTCAGGGAGGAGAGAATCCAAATTCAACTGGGATTGAAACTTGAATTTTTCCCTTGAACCTTATCCACAAAAACCGAAATTCTATTGAGGATTATCCTCAAAATTTTGTCCACCTTTTGCTAGGATTTGGATTCAAAATTCAAGTAGGATTCTAACAAGATTATCCTCTCCAAATCCAACTCAAATTCGAATTTCAAACCTTGTGGATTTTCCACAACAAATTCGAATCCCACTTGGACTGTGATTTAAAATTTGAATTTCAAATTTCAAATTCGAATTTTAAATTCAAATTTCAAATTTCAAATTTCAAATTTCAAATTTAAATTTGAAATTCAAATTTCAAATTCGAATTTCAAATTCAAATTTCAAATTCAAATTTCAAATTTCAAATTTCAAAATTCAAAATTCAAAATTCAAAATTCAAAATCCACAAAACGGTTGTGTTTCAAATTCTTGTTCTTATGGATAATTTTCTACAACTCCAATCCAATCTCAAATAAAATCATGGCAACTTTATTTGGAGTTCGAATAATTGTGTACTCTATTATCCAAAACAAAATCTGAATCCAATCGGAGAGAATCTTGTCTACCATCCGAATCCTGTGTCATCACCATCCATGCATAATAAACCAGCCAATAGCATATACAAATCAATTTGCCAAACGTTAAGGAATTATGTGGAGCTAGTAGAGGGACTGATTGGACATATATAATCGGGCTCCCGCAAATCCATATGATCATCATTCTTTTACCGACCAACTCAATCATATGATCACTAGTTTCAGAGTCACACCACTATAAACTTGAAACTGAACTCCCAATTATATACCGTATTACGTAAGCCTGTGACAAGCTATCGTCCAATGACCTTGTCATGTATGCAGAACCCTCATATGATATCCATGATCAGCCTTAGGCCAAAGTCCGTTTAATCCTACTGATCAGGCTATCTTAAAGTTCCATTATACTACCGAATAAAGAAAATGATTATTCACCATATGTGAATAAGAAGTCATCCGCCCAGGAGACGACCCAAGGCCTTGTCCATTTTCACATTCAGTATAATGCCTTTAAGAGGATACCCTTAACTCCTCATTAGAGCTATGATTCCAATATCTGTAAACGAACCCTTCATCGTATACAAGTCATGCACCCAACGAACCGGTCTATAAGCTTACTACCTCTGACACGCTTTAGCCATTGGAACATCAAAGTACACAAGTCATATACATGAAGCTGTCCTTTTACTCAGGATTCAGGTAACTGCATAATGAACGTCAAAAACAGATCGATCCACTCAAAGCGGACTTCGTAGATCAATCACGCTTTAGTTCCGGTCTAATATGTCACCACCAAGCAACATATCTATGTCTCTACTTGGGAGTCCAGCTCCAGACAGTCAAGACAAACCGTCCCCTCCAAGGCTTTAGACAACATAATAGTTTTAACATGAGTTAGATGCTCGGTCTAACCCCATAGACTACAGACCATAATTTAGACCGCTAACTTTAGAACATTGTCTTCTGGCATACAAAAGTCCATTGCATGCAACATTCTAACAGTTTTAACACAAGCAGTCAGTGAGCCATATTTGCTTACATTTACTTTAACATGTAAATTAAATGAGGACAGATAGCAATGTAATGAATAACCTCTATATATAATTTTGTTATCCAGTTCAAAATAAATACATCAAAATGTCTCTAATGCTTAGGGTATTTCCTAACAGAGAGGTATTCGTCACCCCGATCAAATCAAAGTGTCTTTACGGATTTACCTAATTGCTTTTCCACTTCCGCACGATATTCTTTAAACTTATCAAATGTTTCACTCTTGCGATGCATCAAGTACACATATCCATACCTCGAGTAATCATCTATAAAAAAGACATAATACTCGAACCCTCCTCGTGCTACGACGTTCATGGGGCCACATACGTCGGTGTGCATAATTTCTAAGAGTTCCTATCCAAAAGACCTTTTAGTCATCTTACCTTCAAGACAAGAGTCACATTGAGTGGCACTCACCTACCCTATATGACATGTTATCAAATATGCATATAAAACATCCATCAATACATATTTATACATCCATTACATATCATAGAAAAAATAATTGACAGAATAATAATAAAGCCATGGTTCCATCCTAGAACAAAGAAAATAAAGATTACAAAATTCCATCCAAAGCATTCTTTGGGTCTTGAATTTTGTTCCGTCTTCTTGTATCCATCTTTACGTAGTCTGTCCATTTATTTCTCATCCCAAGAATCATTTACAATTTAAATTCCAAAAATTTAAATTTCAAATTCAAATTCCAAATTCGAATTTCAAATTTAAATTTCAAATTCAAATTTTTAAACAATTTTAAATATCATGTTTAATAATATGTAATTTCAAAAATTTCAAATTTTCAATTATATATTTTTAAACATGATTTAAAAATTAAATCTCAAATTTAAAAATCAAAATTTTTCGATTTTCGAACCATCGGCCCTACAGCCCCGGAGGTCGACAGCCATAGTGGGCAGGCCCCAGCCCCCGGAGGGCTGGCAGCCCACGGCCGCAGGCCATGTGCAGCCATGCCGGGCTGCATTCCAAGCCTGCAGCCACAAGCTGCACGCTCGGTTGGGCACAGCAGCTCACTAGGCTGCAACCTAGGGCTGCGGCCAGCCCTTGTGGGGCCATGGCCACCCTCGGCTGCAGGCAGAGCCTGCGGCCATGGATGGTGCAGCTGTGGGCAAGGGCTGCCACAACCCCATCCTGCCCGAGAGTAGGGGCTGCAGCCCCACCACGGCTGGTGGTCCATCCCAAGGGGTCAGTCCTCGATTTTCGTGTCATATTTCAATTTACCTATTAGGATCTCTAAAAATTAATTTGAATCTTAATTAAATTGAAATTTTCCACACAATCAAAATTTCAACCTTTAAATTAAATTTAACTTTTGAGAAAAATAAATTACGGTCTTTAAACTTCAATCTCCTCCAAGAATAATTACATAAAATTTCCTAAACTGTTTCCGGTGTACAAAAATTCTAATCATAATAATTCTAAGAAACAAAAAAATAAAATCCATGGGAAAATTACAGTGATAATAAACTGCTCCCATGGTTGCATAAAAATTCCTAGATACAATTTTCTAAATTCTAAGAAACCATAACTGGCATAAAATAAGCATGCTTATAATAATTTTAAAAAATAAAATAACCACATACGACATACATAATACATGATAACAACATAAAGGAATCCTAGAATACCACTCTCTAAATATCAAATCTACACATAAATAAAAAGACTAACTAATTGTCTAATTTATGTACATGTCATAGTCACGAGATGGCTCTGATACCAATTGTAGGAATAAAATAGGTAAAAAAGCATCAGAGCAGTGCAGCAGAACAATAAAAAATTTTCAAGATCATTAAATATCTCATGATGCCATATACAATAAATAAACAACAATAAAACTCATACCTCAAGAGGACGCCAACTGTAGGAGGAGAATGACTGGAGGGCTTCAACCAACTAGCCTTCTCTACTATTCTCCAATTCCCGAATGGCAGAGTGTGTGGGCACTCGATTCCTCGACCAGTATGCTAGCACTACTAGTCTTCTTCTGACCACCCAGATCTCTAAAGAACTTATTGTCACGGTGAGTTATGCAACAATAAGCCTGCTCACCTGAGAGTCTGTGGTCGAAGAAAACTGGAGTGGCAGGACCTCTATTTATAGACTTGCATGAGGTGATCCTTTGAATTCGAATTGGATTAGAAGAAGATTTTTTCCCTTATCCATCCACAAAATCTGGATTTTCTAAGCATTATCCAACCCAAAAAAAAGTCCACTTTTGGAATTATCCAATCCAAATTCAAACAGGATTTTAACTTGAATTTTATCTCCTCATTCTCTCATAAAAAACCGATTCCTCTTTATGCCAAAATCATAGCTAGATTCGATCATTAGAGTGTGAGGAGAATCAAAATTCAAATAAGATTTTCTAGCTTGAATTTAATCTCATCCTTATGTTAGGAAATGCCCTAAGCATTAAAGATATTTTGATGTATTTATTTTGAACTAGATAATAAAATTATGTAGAGGTTATTCATTATATAACTGTTTGTCCTCATTCTATTTACATGTTAAAGTAAATGTAAGCAAATATGGCTCCCTGACTACTTGTGTTAAAACTGTTGGAACGTTGCATGCAATGGACTTTTGTAGGCGAGAAGACAATATTCTAAAGTAAGCGGTCTAAACTAAGGTCTATAGTCTATGGGGTTAGATCGAGCATCTAACTCATGTTAAGACTATTATGTTGTCTAAAGTCATGGTGGGGACGGTTTGTCTTAACAATCTGGAGCATAGACTCCCAAGTAGAGACATAGATATGTTGCTTGGTGGTGACATATTAGACCGGGACTAAAGCGTGATTGATCTACGTAATCCGCTATGAGTGGATCAATCTACTTTTGATGTTCATTGTGCAGTAACCTTAATCCTGAGTAGATGAACAGCTTTATATATATGACTTATGTACTTTGATGTTCCAATGGCTAAAGCATCTCAGAGGTAGTAAGCTTATAGACTAGTTTATTGGGTGCATGACTTGTATACGATGAAGGGTTTGTTTATAGATATTGGAATCATAACTCTAATAAGGAGTTAAGGGTATCCTCTTAAAGGCATTCTACTGGATGTGAAAATGGACAAGGCCTTGGGTCGTCTGCTGGGCAAATGACTTCTTATTTACATACGGTGAATAATCATTTTCTTTATTCAGTAGTGTAATGGAACTTTAAGATAGCCTGATCAGTAGGATTGAACGGACTTTGACCTAAGGTTGATCATGGATATCATATGAGGGTTCTGCATACATGACAAGGTCATTGGACGATAGCTTGTCATAGGCTTATGTAATACGGTATATAATTGAGAGTTCAATTTCAGGTTTATAGTGGTATGACTCTGAAATTAATGATCATATGATTGAGTTGTTCGGTAAAGAATGATGATCATATGGATTCATGGGAGCCCGATTATATATGTCCAATTAGTCCCTCTACTAGCTCTACACAATTCCTTAACGTTTGGCAAATTGATTTGTGGATGTTATTGGCTAGTCGATTATGCATGGATGGTGTTGACATAGGATTAGGATGGTGAACAAGATTCTCTCCGGTTGAATTCAGATTTTGTTTTGGATAATAGAGTACACAATTATTCGAACTCCAAATAAAGTTACCATGATTTTATTTGAGATTGGATTAGAGTTGCAGAAAATTATCCATGAGAACAAGAATTTGAAATACAACTGTTTTGTGGATTTTGAAATTTGAATTTTGAATTTTGAATTTGAAATTTAAATTTAAAATTCGAATTTGAAATTTGAATTTGAAATTTAAATTTGAAATTTGAAATTTGAAATTCAAATTTTGAATCACAGTCCAAATAGGATTCGAATTTCTTGTGGTAAATCCATAAGGAATGAAATTTGAATTTGAATTGGATATGGAGAGGAAAATCTTGTTTGAATCCTACTTGAATTTTGAATCCAAATCCTAACTAACTTGGTCGAAAATTTTAAGGATTATCCTCATGAAATTTTCAAATTTTTTGTGGATAAGGCTCAGGGAAAAATTCAAGTTTCAATCCCAGTTGAATTTGGATTCTCTCCTCCCTAGAGAATGGTCTAAATTTTTTAGGTATATCTCAAGGAGATTTTAGGTTATTTTGGATAAGGATGAGATAAAATTCAAGCTTGAAAATCCTAGTGGAATTTTGATTCTCTCCCTAGTATTTGTGGCCGAAAATTTGGAGGAAATCTCAAGATAGATTTTCGGATTTTTTGGTTGGATAATGATGAGATAAAATTCTAGTTAAAATCCTGTTTGAATTTTGAACACAAAATCTTGAATGTGGCCGATTCTTTTAGTGGATTTTGGCTTGGTTAATTTCGGATTTTATGTTGTGGATAAGGGAGAAAATCTTCTCCTAATCCAATTCGAATTCAGAGGATCACCTCATGCAAGTCTATAAATAGAAGTCCTGCCACTCCAGTTTTCTTAGACCACAGACTCTCAGGTGAGCAGGCTTATTGTTGCATAACTCACTGTGACAATAAGTTCTTAGAGATCTAGGTGGTCAGAAGAAGACTAGCAGTGCTAGCATACCGATCGAGGTTTAAAGTGCCCACACACTCAGCCATTCGAGAATTAGAAAATAGTAGAGAAGGCTAGTTGATTGAAGCCCTCCGGTCATTCTCCTCCTGTAGATTGGCGTCCTTGAGGTATGAGTTTAAATTGTTGTTGATTTATTGTATATGTCATCATGAGATATTTAACGATCTTGAAAAATTTTTATTGTTTCGCTGCGCCTCTCTGATACGTTTTTATCGATTTATTTCCTACACCTTATCCATTAAAACCGAAAATTCTCCTAGGAATTATCCATAAATTTTCGTCCACACTAGGGAAAGAGAGAATCCAAATTCAACTAGGATTGAAACTTGAATTTTTCCCTGAACCTTATCCATAAAAACTGAATTATCTAGGAGGATTTTCCTCAACTAATTTTTAGCCACTTTTGTTAGAATTAGGATTCAAAATTCAAGTAGGATTCAAACAAGATCTTCCTCTCCATGATCCAACTCAAATTTGAATTCTAACCTTGTGGAATTATCTACAAAGAATTCAAATTCCACTTAGACTGTGATTCAAAATTTGAATTTCAAATTTCAAATTTCAAATTTCAAATTCAAATTTCAAATTCAAAATTTAAATTTCAAATTTCAAAATTCAAATTTCAAAATCCACAAAAAAGGTTGTATTTCAAATTTTGTTCTTATGGATAATTTTCTACAACTCCAATCCAATCTCAAATAAAATCATGACAACTTTATTTGGAGTTCGAATAATTGTGTACTCAATTCCCAACACTCCATGTGAATATTAGTGAGGTAGGAAGCCCTCCTTTGGACAAATGAAAGTATGGCGATGCTCAGCATATATACTGGATAGGGATATGAAGAAGTTAGAACCACAATTGAAATTGTACATATTTGTAGGGTATCCTAAAAGAACTAAAGGAGGTCTGTTCTATAACCCGAAGGAATAAAAAGTCATTGTTTCAGCATATGCGACATTCCTAGAGGAGAGTCATATGAATGACTTTAAGCCTCAAAATAAAGTGGTGCTAAAGGAGTTATTAGGTGATAGAACTGCTCCATAGGTTTTGATCTTAAACGCAAGTCCATGATTTAGTGAAAGACCTACAAATGGTCAATAGTTTGAGGTGCTTCGTCGTAATGGGAAGGTTTCAAGGAAATCTAATTTCTTCATGTATGATGCTGAGGTATATCAGGCTGAAGCTCATAAACATGACGATGATCCGGTCACTTATAATGAAGTTATAAATGATGTTGATTCTAAATCTTGGAAATAGGCCATAGATAATGAGATGAATTCTGTAAAATCCAACTCTGTTTAGGAACTTGTGGACCTACTGAATAGGATTAAACCCATTAGGTGCAAGCAGGTCTACAAAAGAAAGAGGAATGTAGAAGGGAGAGTTAACACTTTCAAGGCTAGACATGTAGCAAAGGGATGCACACAAAAGGTTGGAGTAGATTACGATGAAACCTTTTTGCCTACTGTGATGCTGAAATCTATCCGTATTATTCTGTCCGTTACCGCGGCTTTCTATTATGAGATCTGGTAAATAGTCGTTAAGATGGCATTCTTGAATGGCCATCTTGAGAAAAGTATCTATATGATACAGGTCGAAGGGTTCATGGTAAAAGGCCAAGAGAGAAATGTTTATAAGTTATTTAGATCCATTTATGGATTAAAGAAAATATCCCGCTCATGGAACCAAAGGTTTGATCAAGCGATCAAAACATTTAGCTTTAAGCAAAACGTTGATGAACCTTGTGTTTATAAATGTATTAAGGATGAAAAAGTGGTTTTTTTTATGCTCTATGTTGATAATATACTACTCATTAGGAATAATATAGAGAACTTATCATCGGTCAAACTTTGACTACACTAACAGTTTGATATAAAGGACTTGGGAGAAGCTAAATATGTTTTAGGCATTTGTCTTTTTATAGATCGAAAGAACAAAATGATAGCATTATCTCAGGCTTCATACATAGACAAAATAATTGAAAAGAGACAAAGAAAGGTTTATAGCCTTCTATTGTCGGACTAACTCTTTCATTGAATGACTGTCCTAAGACATCAGAAGAAAGAGAGTGTATGAGTAAGGTCCCTTATTGTAATGATCAAGAAATTTCCTTATTCTTGAAAACCATGTATATTGTACATATAAAGTAATTTTAATATTTAAAAGTGTAAAATGCATAATTTAATATTGTATAAAATGCAATAAAATGCTCTAACAATGTTAAAGGAGTGGAATTTGAGGATAGGAAATTTTTACTGAACCAAAATAAGACAAACGATGCCCTTTTAGTATCGAAAAACCTAGAAGGTAACCCAAAGTAAACCAAAGTTAGCTAAAAGACGAAATACTTACGACAGTGAATTTTGGTTAAATAGATATGATTTAAGGCAAACCGATCACATAGACGGCCCTAGGAACCCACCGACGTGATTTCGATAAAATTTCGTTTGGTTTGACTTTTGGTCAAACTTTGACCACGAAATAATATGAGGAATTAATTAGATGATGTCATGCTTTATGTCATCCATATGATGTAATAAATGAGATATTTAGGAAAAAAAAAGGAGAGTTTGGTAGGATCAATGGTGGAAATTTAAAGTAATCTTGATGGATGGCCAAGATTAAGCCAAAATGGCAAAGTAAAAATTTTAGCAAAATTTTTGGATAATCATGGGCTGCTTAGGTGGCTGTGGGTAGGTGGAAAAATCAACAAAGAATACTGCAAAAAAAATCCCCCAAAGTGTTAGAAATTACCCAAAAGAAATTGCTATTTACTCCCCATTTTTGGCAGCCATTAACACACGTTTATAAGGACACAAAACAGTGACAAATAGCAAGAAAAATTATAGACCAAGCTGCCATTCAGTCGTGCACCATTCATTCCACCTTGGGTTCATTTTTCTTCAAGGTTTCTCACCTAAACTTCACCCCAAGTTCAAATAGACAAGAGTTGAGTGGTAAGTTTCATTTTCTAAGTTTTTCTCTTAAAAGTTTCGAAGAGAAAATTGTGGCTGTAGTGATGTATTTGTAATGAAATTTAAGTTTTGTTATGTTGGTTTTGGTTTTAAGAAACTATGTTATTATGAAATGAAAGAAAGGAAAGGATTAGGCTTTTGAAAACAAGGTTTGGTGGTGACTATTAAAGAGAAAACCTTGTGGAACATGTGAAAATTTGTTGAGTTCCTAAGTTGAAATTTTGATTGAATTATGTTTTGAGAGTTAGGTTGGGATGTGAAGGCAAGAAAGGACACATAAGAAGTTTAGAAACAACACTTTAATGCCATGTTTATTCATAAAAAAAAAAACTGTGGGGTGTTATGAAGAAAATAAATAGAGTTTAGGTTGATTCTTAAGGTTTACATGAAAAGTTTTACATAAAAAGTTTATACTTCCTATATAAAATTAGGCATTTGGTTTAGTACGTGACAGGTACCATGGTTTTGAGGCATTACCTAAACGCCGGAAACCAAAAATTTAAGCAGAAATACTACCAAAATTTTAGAATGGCACGAATAGGTATTTTGGAAAACGAAGAGTAAAATAGGGTCAGGGTTAAAAACTCGAGCCCTTCGATAATTTAGTATGGAGAAAAAGATGACGGACATTTTAAGGATTAGTGAAACGTCCATTTAAAGCCTCGAAACATAAGAAAAAGATGATTAATGACTAAGTGTTGAAATAGTATCATCGAGGGATAATAATGTAGTAAACCGAGAAATTATAGCAAATAATGCTGTAAAAATTTAATAAAGCCTAAGAAGAAGAAATTATGTTATGATTTTTGTGTTTAGAAAGGCCAGAACTAAGATTTTTAAGGCTAGAATTTAAGTTTTGTATAGTATACGGGCATGTAGTAAGAAGAAATTTTGAACATGCCCAGGTTACACAGCCATGTAGTGAGAATATTAACCACTCAAGAATTACACAGCCAGGGACACGGCCATGTATGGAAAGACTTTAATGGCCAGAGTGGTACACGGTCGTGGACACAGCTATGTACCGGACTGTGTATTATTACAAGTAATGAAATGTTTAATGACAATATAGATGAAAATTAATAGATGACAATGGAAAATTAACAAACAATATTTGGTCTGTAGGAATTCAATCAGGAAGCAATAAAGGAACGTTAGAGGAATCAAAATGGCGGACATTAGCACAACTATTATAAGTACAGACATTTATTTGTCTACTCATGTATGGACTGGTAATAGGACTTTTAGAGTTTGACATTATGAAATGATCATAATACCAGTAGGATGTAATATTCTCACAAATTCACAAAACCAGAAAAAAATGATAAGTTAAAGTAAAGAAAGATAAGAATAAGTAAGATAATAAGGTTGAAGCTTTAAATGTTTACCGGCCTCCAAAAGTAAGGTTCATGTATATGGCTTCCAAACCGATAGGTTACGATCCCAAAGGTATGGAAGTTTAACGTTTAAATTTGGCTGTGAGGTTGGTTAGTGGGTCACTCCACCTCCCCTCATTGGTCTGCACGCATTATCGTATGACCATCGAATGGGGCCCGTAAGTGAAACTAAAGTAAAAATAAAGAAAAGAAAAGAATAGTATGATACGAATGAAAGAAAGAAAGAAAAATAAAAACGAAAGATTGAAAGCTAAGTAAGCATAATATGACTAACATAAGTGCATGTGCATATATCATGTCCTAAGTGTATATTTGTACTTACTGAGCATTAGCTCATTAGTTTGTTCGTGACATAGGGAATAAGGGTAAGCAATCGGTGTCATGAATAGAATAACTAAAAGGGCTAGCAGACAGATCCCAGGAATATCATGAAGTGGGAAATGGATCTCAATATAATTTTCAGCTGCCAACGGAATTATATGCTGTGTAAAGAAATAAGACAAGGATGAATGTAAAGTATGTTCAAAAAGGTGTTTTCAATGAAACAATGACTCATGTATTTAATAAATGTTTTCAAAAATGTATATGATGTAAAAAAAATCACCAAAAATCGGTAGTTTTCAAAAATGAATTTTTAAACTATAAGCAACATGGAATTTAAAGTGTAACACAAAAGTATGAAACATAAAGAAGTAAATTTAAGTAAAGTAAAGCAGTCGACGGCTTGAGCAAGTCGGGTCACTGACACTTATGCATCCACTGTGGGTAGCCTTAGGTATGCTATGCTTTGCACTCGCCCGTGTTAAGAAATGCCCTAAGTATTAGAGACATTTTGATGTATTCATTTTGAACTGGATAATAAAATTATACATAGAGGTTATTCATTACATTGCTATCTGTCCTCGTCTTATTTACATGTTAAAGTAAATGTAAGCAAATATGGCTCACTGACTGCTTGTGTTAAAACTGTTAGAACGTTGCATGCAATGGACTTTTGTATGCGAGAAGACAATGTTCTAAAGTTAGCGGTCTAAACTATGGTCTGTAGTCTATAGGGTTAGACCGAGCATCTAACTCATGTTAAGACTATTATGTTGTCTAAAGCCTTAGAGGGGACGGTTTGTCTTGACTGTCTGGAGCTGAACTCCCAAGTAGAGACATAGATATGTTGCTTGGAGGTGACATATTAGACCGGGACTAAAGCGTGATTGATCTACGTAGTCCGCTATGAGTGGATCAATCTGCTTTTGACGTTCATTATGCAATAACCTTAATCCTGAGTAAATGAACTACTTCATGTATATGACTTGTGTACTTTGATGTTCCAATGGCTAAACCGTCTCAGAAGTAGTAAGCTAATAGACCGGTTCGTTGGGTGCATGACTTGTATACGATGAAGGGTTTGTTTACAGATATCAGAATCATAGCTCTAAGGAGTTAAAGGTATCCTCTTAAAGGCATTGTACTGAATGTGAAAATGGACAAGGCCTTGGGTCGTCTACTGGGCGGATGACTTCTTATTCACATATGGTGAATAATCATTTTCTTAATTCGGTAGTATAATGGAACTTTAAGATAGCCTGATCAGTAGGATTAAATGGACTTTGACCTAAGGCTGATCATGGATATCATATGAGGGTTATGCATACATGACAAGGTCATTGGATAGTAGTTCGTCACAGGCTACATAATACGGTATATAATTGGGAGTTCAGTTTCAGGTTTATAGTGGTGTGACTCTGAAATTAGTGATCATATGATTGAGTTGTTCGGTACAGAATGATGATCATATTGTAGGAAAACAAACTGGTAAAAACGTATCAGAGTGGCGCAGCGGAACAATAAAAATTTTTAGATCGTTAAATATCTCATGATGCCATATACAATAAATCAACAACAATTAAAACTCATACCTCAAGGACGCCAATGAACAGGAGGAGAGTGACCGGAGGCTTCAACCAACTAGCCTTCTCTACTATTCTCCAATTCCCGAATGGCTGAGTGTGTGGGCACTCTGAACCTCGATCAGTATGCTAGCACTGCTAGTCTTCTTCCGACCACCCAGATCTCTAAAGAACTTTATTGTCACGATGAGCTGTGCAACAATAAGCCTGCTCACCTGAGAGTCTGTGGTCTGAGAGAACTGGAGTGGTAGGACCTCTATTTATAGACCTGTATGAGGTGATTCTCTGAATTCGAATTGGACTAGGAAAATATTTTCTCCCTTATCCAAACCAAAAAATCCGAATTTTCCAAGGGAGAATCTCCACAATTAAATTCGGTTTTCCTAGGACAAATCCAATCCAAATCTCAACAAGATTTTAACTAGAATTTTATCTCCCTTTTTCAACCAAAAAATCCGAAATCTTTAGGAGAAAATCTTCTCCAAATTTTCGGCCACTTTTAGGATAAGGAAGAATCAAAATTCCACTAGGATTTTTCAAGCTAAATCTCATCTCAACCTTATCCAAAAATAACCGAATTTCCTAGGATTTAGGCTCCAAAATTTCGGCCACTTTTAGGGAGTAGAGAGAATCCAAATTCAACTAGGATTGAAGCTTGAATTTACACTTGAATCTTATCCACAAAAACCGAATTTTCCATTGAGGATTATCCTCAAAAAATTCGCCCACTTTTGTTGGGATTTGGATTCAAAATTCAAGTAGGATTCTAACAAGATTATCCTCTCCAAATCCAACTCAAATTCGAATTTCAAACCTTGTGGATTTTCCACAACAAATTCGAATCCTACTTGGACTGTGATTCAAAATTTGAATTTTAAATTTCAAATTCAAATTTCAAATTTCAAATTTCAAATTTCAAAATTAAATTTCAAATTCAAATTTCAAATTAGAATTTTCAAATTCAAATTTCAAATTCAAATTTCAAATTCAAAATTCAAATTTCAAATTTCAAAATTCAAATTTCAAATTTCAAAATTCAAATTTCTAATTCCACAAAACGGTTGTGTTTCATATTCTTGTTCTCATGGATAATTTTCTACAACTCCAATCCAATCTCAAATAAAATCATGGCAACTTTATTTGGAGTTCGAATAATTGTGTACTCTATTATCCAAAACAAAGTCTGAATCCAACCGGAGAGAATCTTGTCTACCATCCTAATCCTGTGTCATCACCATCCATGCATAATAAACTAGCCAATAGCATACACAAATCAATTTGCCAAACGTTAAGGAATTATGTGGAGCTAGTAGAGGGACTGATTGGACATATATAATCGGGCTCCCGTGATTCCATATGATCATCATTCTGTACCGAACAACTCAATCATATGATCACTAATTTCAGAGTCACACCACTATAAACCTGAAACTGAACTCCCAATTATATACCGTATTACGTAAGCCTGTGACGAGCTACCATCCAATGACCTTGTCATATATGCAAAACCCTCATATGATATCCATGATCAGCCTTAGGTCAAAGTCCGTTTAATCCTACTGATCAGGCTATCTTAAAGTTCCATTATACTACCGAATCAAGAAAATGATTATTCACCATATGTGAATAAGAAGTCATCCGCCCAGCAGACGACCCAAGGCCTTGTCCATTTTCACATTCAGTATAATGCCTTTAAGAGGATACCTTTAACTCCTCAGAGCTATGATTCCGATATCTACAAACAAACCCTTCATCGTATACAAGTCATGCACCTAACGAACCGGTCTATAAGCTTACTACCTCTGAGACGCTTTAGCCATTGGAACATCAAAGTACACAAGTCATATACATGAAGTAGTTCATTTACTCAGGATTAAGGTTATTGCACAATGAACGTCAAAAGTAGATTGATCCACTCATAGTGGACTACGTAGATCAATCATGCTTTAGTCCCGGTCTAATATGTCACCACCAAGCAACATATCCATGTCTCTACTTGGGAGTCCAGCTCCAGACAGTCAAGACAGACCGTCCCCTCCAAGGCTTTAGACAACATAATAGTCTTAACATGAGTTAGATGCTCGGTCTAACCCCATAGACTATAGATCATAGTTTAGACTGCTAACTTTAGAACATTGTCTTCTCGCATACAAAATTCGAAATTCGAATTTGTAATTTGAAATTTGAAATTTGAAATTTGAATTTCAAATTCAAATTTCGAATTTTGAATTTTGAATTTGAAATTTGAAATTGAAATTTGAATTTGAAATTTGAATTTGAAATTTGAATTTGAAATTCGAATTTGAAATTTGAAATTTGAAATTCGAATTTGAATTTGAAATTCGAATTTGAGATTTGAAATTCAAATTTTGAATCACAGTCCAAGTACGATTCAAATTTGTTGTGGAAAATCCACAAGGTTTGAAATTCGAATTTGAGTTGGATTTGTTGAGGATAATCTTGTTAGAATCCTACTTGAATTTTGAATCCAAATCCCAACAAACTATGCACGAAATTTTGAGGATAATCCTCAATGGAATTTCGGTTTTTGTGGATAAGATTCAAGGGAAAAATTCAAGTTTCAATCCCAGTTGAATTTGGATTCTCTCCTCCATGAAGAATGGCTGAAATTTTGGAGATAATCTCCTAGGAAAATTCGGTTATTTTGGATAAGGTTGAGATAAGATTCAAGCTTGAAAATCCTAGTGGAATTTTTTATTCTCCCTTATCCATAATGGCCGAATTTGTGAAGAAGATTTTCTCCTAGGAAATTTCGGATTTTTGGTTGAAAAAGGGAGATAAAATTCTAGTTAAAATCTTGTTTAGATTTGGATTGGATTTATCCTAAGAAAACCGAATTTTATTGTTGGATTTTCCCATGGAAAAATTCGGATTTTTTGGTTATGGATAAGGGAAAATATCTTTCCCTAGTCCAATTCAAATTCAGAGAATCACCTCATGCAGGTCTATAAATAGAGGTCCTGCCACTCCAGTTCTCTCAGACCACAGACTCTCAGGTGAGCAGGCTTATTGTTGCACAGCTCATCGTGACAATAAAGTTCTTTAGAGATCTGGGTGGTCGGAAGAAGACTAGCAGTGCTAGCATACCGATCGAGGTTCAAAGTGTCCACACACTCAGTCATTCGGGAATTGGAGAATAGTAGAGAAGGCTAGTTGGTTGAAACCTCCGGTCATTCTCCTCCTGCAGATTGGCGTCCTTGAGGTATGAGTTTTAATTGTTATTAGTTTATTGTATATGGCATCATGAGATATTTAACGATCTAAAAATTTTTATTGTTCCGCTGCGCCACTCTGATACGTTTTTACCGATTTATTTTCCTACAGCCCGGTGTAGGAAATAAATCGGTAAAAACATATCAGAGTGGCACAGCAGAACAATAAAAATTTTTCAAGATCATTAAATATCTCATGATGTCATATACAATAAACTAACAATAATTTAAACTCATATCTCAAGGACGCCAATCTGCAGGAAGAGAACGACCGGAGGGCTTCAACCAACTAGCCTTCTCTACTATTCTCCAATTCCCGAATGGCTGAGTGTGTGGGCACTCTAAACCTCGATTAGTATGCTAGCACTGCTGGTCTTCTTTCAACCACCCAGATCTCTAAAGAACTTATTATCACGGTGAGTTATGCAATAATAAGCCTGCTCACCTAAGAGTCTGTGGTCCGAGAGAACTGGAGTGGCAGGACCTCTATTTATAGATTTACATGAGGTGATCCTCTGAATTCGAATTGGATTAGGAGAAGATATTCTCTCTTATCTACAGTCAAAAATCTGAATTTATCAAGGCCAAATCCCAACTAGAAAATTCGGTCACTTTAGGATTCTTCTATTTAAAATTCAAACAGGATTTTGACTAGAATTTTATCTCCTCTTATCTAACCAAAAAATCTGAAAATCCCTTTAGAAAATCCTCCAAGATTTTTCAGCCACAAAAGATAAGGGAAGAATCAAAATTCCATTAGGATTTTCAAGCTTGAATCTTATCTCATCCTTATCCAAAATAACCGAAAATCCTCTATGAGATCTTCCTCAAAATTTTGACCGTAATCAGGGAGGAGAGAATCCAAATTCAACTGAGATTGAAACTTGAATTTTTCCTTGAACCTTATCCATAAAAAATCTGAAAATTCCATGAGGATAATCCTCAAAATTTTCGTCCATATTTGTTAGGATTTAGATTCAAAATTCAAGTAGGATCCTAACAAGATTTTGCTCTCCATATCCATCTCAAATTCGAATTTCTTTTCTTGTGGATTTACCACAAAAAATTCGAATCCTAGTTGGACTGTGATTCAAAATTTGAATTTCAAATTTCAAATTCAAATTTCAAATTTCAAATTTCAAATTTAAATTTCAAATTCAAATTCAAATTTCAAATTCAAATTTCAAATTCAAATTTCAAATTTCAAATTTCAAAATTCGAATTTCAAAATCCACAAAAATAGTTGTATTTCAAATTCTTGTTCTCATGGATAATTTTCTACAACTCCAATTCAATCTCAAATAAAATCATAGTAACTTTATTTAGAGTTCGAATAATTGTGTACTCTATTATCCAAAACAAAATCTGAATTCAACCAGAGAGAATATTGTCTACCATCCTAATCCTATGTCAATACCATCCATGCATAATCGACTAGCTAATAGCATACACAAATCAATTTGCCAAACGTTAAAGAATTATGTAGAGCTAGTAGAGGGACCAATTGGACATATATAATCGAGCTCTCACGAATCCATATGATCATCATTCTTTACCAAACAACTCAATCATATGATCGCTAATTTTAGAGTCACACCACTATAAACCTGAAATTAAACTCTCAATTATATACCGTATTACGTAACCCTGTGACAAGCTATCGTCCAATGACCTTGTCATGTATGCAGAACCCTCATATGATATCCATGATCAACCTTAGGTCAAAGTCCGTTCAATCCTACTGATCAGGCTATCTTAAAGTTCCATTATACTACCGAATAAAGAAAATGATTTTTCACCATATGTGAATAAGAAGTCATCCGCCCAGCAGACGACCCAAGGTCTTGTCCATTTTCACATCCAGTATAATGCCTTTAAGAGGATACCCTTAACTCCTTATTAGAGCTATGATTCCGATATCTGTAAACAAACCCTTCATCGTATACAAGTCATACACCCAACAAACCGGTCTATAAGCTTACTACCTCTGAGACGCTTTAGCCACTGGAACATCAAAGTACACAAGTCATATACATGAAGCTGTTCATCTACTCAGGATTAAGGTTACTACACAATGAACATCAAAAGTAGATCGATCCACTCAAAGCGGACTTCGTAGATCAATCATGCTTTAGTCCCGGTCTAATATATCACCACCAAGCAACATACCTATGTCTCTACTTGGGAGTCTATGCTCCAGATAGTCAAGACAAATCGTCCCCTCCAAGGCTTTAGACAACATAATAGTCTTAATATGAGTTAGATGCTCGGTCTAACCCCATAGACTACAGACCTTAGTTTAGACCACTTACTTTAGAACATTGTCTTCTTGCATACAAAAGTCCATTGCATGCAACGTTCTAATAGTTTTAACACAAACAGTCAGGGAGCCATATTTGTTTACATTTACTTTAACATGTAAATAGAATGAGGATAAACAGTAATATAATGAATAACCTCTATATATAATTTTATTATCCAGTTCAAAATAAATACATCAAAATGTCTCTAATGCTTAGGGCATTTCCTAACACCTGGATATTTGTTTTGCAGTAGGTATAGTGAGTCGACATCAACCGAATCCTGGAATTAAGCATTGGCAAGCCGTGAAGCATATAATCTAGTATCTTAAGAGATGAAGGGATTATATGTTGGTATATTCTAGAGGGGACCTAACACTCATAGGATACATGGACTCAGATTTCCAGACTTGTAAGGAATCAAAGAAGTTAACTTCAGGATCAGTGTTCTTGCTCCGAAAAGGTGCCATTGTGTAGAGGAGCATGAAACAAGTTTGCACTACTGACTCTGTGATGGAAGCTGAGTATGTGGCTATAGCTAAGGCATCTAAAGAAGCAGTTTAACTCCATAAGTTCTTAAGAGACCTTGAGGTCATTCCAGGTGTTGACAAACCTGTCATACTCTATTGTGATAATAGCACGGTGATTGCCAACACAAGGGAATCTAGGCACCACAAGAGAATAAAGCACATAGATCAGAGATACCATATAATAAAAGGGCATGTGGAGGCAGGACTAGTAGATATATGTAAGATTGCATCCGAGGACAACATTACTTACTCCTTTACTAAGACTTTAGTGGCTAGAAGCTTTGAAAGGCATGTTGAGGTGATAGGGATGCGAAACATGGCACTTCTACTAGCTTAGGGCATGTGGGAGATTGCTAGGAGTGCCCTAAGTAAGAAAGACATTTTGATGTATTTCATTTATTTTGAACAGGATAATAATATCATATTTAGAGGTTATTCATTAAATTGCTTTATGTCCTCATTCTATTTACATATTAAAGTAAATGTACGCAAATATGATTCACTGACCGCTTGTGTTAAATTATTAGAATGCTGCATACAATGGACTTTTGTATATGAGAAGACAATATTCTAAAATAAGCTATCTAAACTATGGTCCATAGTCTATAGGGTTAGACCGAGCATCTAACTCATGTTAAGACTATTATGTTATCTGAAGACAATTGGGGGATGGTTTGTTTTGACTGTTTGAAGCTTTGACTCTCGAGTAAAGAAGTAGATATGTTGCTTGGTGGTGACATATAGGACCAGGATCAAAGTGTATTTAATCTATATAGTCCGCTCGGATGGATCATGTCACCTTTGCTATTCTTTATACAATAACCTTAATCCTAAGTAAATGAGTCGCTTATGTATATGACTTATATACTTTGATGTTCTAATGGTTAAAGCATCTCATAGGTAGTAAGCTTATATACCAGTTTGTTGAGTACATGACTTGTATACGATGGAGAGTTTATTGATAGATATTAGAATCATAGCTCTAATAAGAAGTAAATGATATCCTTTTAAAGGCATTATACTGGATGTGATAATGGATACGACCTTAGGTCATCTGTTGGGTAGATGACTTCTTGGTGAATAATCATTTTCTTATTCGGTAGAATAATGGAACTTTAAAATAGCTTGATCAGCAGGTTGAATGGACTTTGACCTAAGGTTGATCATGGATATCATAAGAGGGTTTTACATATAGGCCAAGGTCATTGGACGATAGTTTCTCACTGGCTTGCATAATATGGTGTCACGGCCCAAAATTTAGACACGTGACACGGCAGCCAAATCATAATATCAACCCGAGATTTAAGGAAAACATTTATTACGAAAAACAGGTCAACATTATAATTTAGCTAAGCCTAATTATTTATAAAGTAGCATCATAACCACAAAACAAAATAAAGTAGAAAGTAAATACCTTTTAATGCGGAAATCAAGCACAAAATCGGTTTTCAAAAGAAATTACCAACAATAAATATTTCCAAGCATAGAATTTAAATAACGTGAAATAAAGTCCAAACTTAATGTCTCATTACATCAGAACGAGAAACAGAAAGAAGAAGATGGAGAAAACGGATAGCATCATCCTCGGTAGAAACGGATAGCTCAACGATTTTCGGAACTGCTACCTCCCGCACCTGGAAGTAGTCATTTCGAAATCACAAAGAAAAAGGGACGTGAGCGCTGGCTCAGTAGGACAGAAACAAAGTGGGTTAACAGATAACATTTAAAAATATGGCATAATATTCGTTTCCAAAAATAATCAACAATTTAAAAAAAATACATGACATAATAATCATAAAAAAAAATAATCAACAATTTCGTGAAAAAACATTTTTAATACAAGTTTTATTCTACTGAGGACTTAGCGTAGCTGCAATATACGTACCCCAATATTAAAATAATAAATCATTAAAACAACCATCATATTATGAGTGAGGACTTGTCGTAGCTATAATATACGTGCCTCGAATTTGAATTATCCTAGATCATCTCGTTACGGTCTAAATAGGCCGAACGGCCCTGCGCAGGTTTAGGGACCTTCCCCCATGGCGTCAGCTTTGGGACACATGCATCATTTACAATGATCGTGAACTAGAGCTCAATTATGTTCACCGGATTATTCAAAAGATGGTATTTACCAAGTTATATTACGCCATAAATCAAAACACGTTTTAACATACACATTTAATTACCAAATACGTTGCATGCGTTTATTTCATTAAAAAAAACAATATAATAATTTCATAAACTGAAAACAGCATGCCATCGATAAAACAGGAAAATTTAAAACACTTGACTACTCCCAGAAAAGGCTTGAACGTCCTACCTCGATTATCGCACAAGCGTTACGATAACGTGATCCTCAAATCCAGCAAGAACGTCAAATAAGTCCTATAATCACAACATATGATTAGTCTAGGTCTAGACATAATCATCCAATCATTTTAGTGTGCCACAAAAGATTTTAAAACATTTAATAAACATTTGGAATTTAAAATTTTTGAAAAACTCTAAGTTAGGATATTACTGGGCATGGGCAGACTGACCTAGGCTGAATGTAAAATCCATATTAATTTATTTTTCATCCCAAAAATTCTAAATTTTTAATATGTTAAACTAGACATCCGTAGCTTTAATTCCATATAATTTTTATAATTTTTGGACATCATTTGGTCATTCAACTAGGCTAAAAACCGAGGGTTGTTTTCAGGCATAAAAATCTGGGTTTCAGTTTCGGTTCAAAACCTGGCAGTTCTGTCCGCCTATTTTAGAAAAATATATTGACTAGGCAAACGGATGAGTTTGGTTCTTAAATTTTGTAGGCGTTTAGGGGACATTTTGAATTTAATTTTAGGCTCAAGAATCACTCAAAAATCGTTTTTAAATCTCAAGTTATGGCTGACACAAATTTACTGTTTATATGGTAATTTTCCAGATTTCCGTTTTTCTGTGTCCGAATTTCGATTAGCCTCAAACCAATTCAATTTTCATCCAATGATCACGAAATTTTGTGGAAAACCGTATTTACATGTCATTAACACAACCCAAGAATCAAATTGACAAAATCATAAAATCTTACACATATGACAATAGGGTTTTTGAAAAGGGGATCAATGAGGCATAATTTTAGGGTTTGAGAGAGAAATCACACCTTGTTTGTACTGCACTATTTTTTGATGTTTGGTCTCCCTTTTAGCTAAATTTGTGTGAGTGCTGGAGTCTTCAAAACAGTAGGGAAACAATGGAGAAAACCATATAAAATTTCTGATTTGAAATCAAAAGGAAAAGGAAGGAAAAAAAATTTTGATTTCTCACCTTGTTTTTGTCTCAAAGGTTGTTGAATTTTTGAGCTGCCTTTTGGTAAGTTTTGTTGCTGTTTTGGGTATGTTTTGGGAGGGAAAATTCAGAGAGAAGAGAGGGGAAAGCTGACCGAATTTTTGAGGGTGAAAGGAAGGGTGAATGAGAGTTAAAAGGGGGTTTTTATACTAGGTTTTTCTTTCCCTTTCTCTTCTTTGTTTGGCCAAAAATTGTAAGGGGCAAAAGGGAAAGTTTTTGTGCTGTTTTGAGGCTAGGGTTTTCTCTCTTATTTCCCCTTAAGTGGCTAAAATTATCCCTTAGTTTTTAAGGAAAAATAATTTGAATTTTGATTGAGTTTTGACTTAGCTTTTAATTCAATAAAATCTCCTTTATTTCCTACACTTTATGGCCAAATTTCTTCTTTATATCTAAGGAATGAAATTTGAATTTGAATCCTCCTTAGATTTGTGGAATTTAAATTTTAATTAAAATCCCAAGTGATGGCCGAATATTTTAGGGTTTCTTTTTGAAGTTCAAATTGTTGACTTTTTGAGCGGAATTTGACTTGGAAACCAACCTAGGGTTTCCAAAAGGATTTTTAATTAATTTTTGGCACACTAATTTTATTTAAATTATATATTGACCCTTAAATAAAATTTAAGGCGTCACAAATATCTACCACTAAAAATACTTTCGTCCTCGAAACTTTAAGAATTACTCCACACTAAAGAAGAGAATAAGAATATGAATAACGTCTCATTTCATTAAGCGATCTAAATGCACCTTTCAAAACATATAGTGGTATATCTACCACTATGAACAGATTAGGGTTACAAAACAAACTTAGGTCGACTACATTATATGTACTCTACTGCTTAGTGAACCATTCGGCATGGTTATCGCGCATATCTTTTTCGGTTTCCCATGTGGCTTCCTCTTCACCATGGTTACTCCAAAGAACCTTCACCATGGGTATTGTTTTCGTTCTCAGCTGCTTGACCTTACGATCCAAAATCTTCACTGGAACCTCGACGTAAGAGACATCTGGTTGGATTTCTACATCATCTGTTGAAATGACTTCTGACACTGCTCGTGCACTCTTCCTCAGCATTGATACATGGAAAACGTTGTACACGCCCAAGGTGTCGGGTAACTTCAGCTCATATGCAACCTTACCAACTCTGCGTACGATCTCAAAAGGTCCAATGTAACGCGGTGCTAGCTTCCCTTTAACTCCGAAACGAGAGATACCTTTCTTCGGTGAAACCTTTAGCAACACAAACTCTCTGACCTCGAACTCTAACGGCTTTCTGCGTTGATCTGCATAGCTCTTCTGTCGACTCTGTGCTATTAGAAGTCGTTGTTTGATGATGGCAATCTTCTCGTACTGGTCTAGGATTATATCAGGTCCACCCACGGGTGCTTCCTGGTTGTCAACCCAATAGATGGGTGATCGACAAGGCTTTCTGTAGAATGCTTCAAAGGGTGCCATTCCGATACTCACTTGATAACTGTTATTGTATGCGAACTCTGCCATGTAGAGGTGTTTGCTCCATCCATCTCCAAGATCAAGAACGCAGGCACGTAGGATATCCTCGAGAATCTGTATGAGACGCTCCGACTGACCATCTGTCTGCGGATGAAAAGCGGTGCTGAAGTTCAATTCTGTGCCTAGAGCTTTCTGTAGACTTTGCCAAAAGCGAGCGTTGAAGCACGTATCACGATCAGAAACGATCACCGAAGGGACTCCATGCAATCTGACTACGTTCCTCATGTAAAGCTCGGCTAGCTGGTTCCTGGTGCAAGTCGTCTTGAACGGGATGAAGTGCGCAGTCTTCGTGAGACTATCTATAACTACCCAGACTCCATCAGATCCATCTTGTGCTCTCGGTAAGCCGGTTAAGAAGTCCATTCCTATACTATCCCACTTCCACCGAGGTATTGGAAGTGGTTGGAGTAGACCTGCGGGTCTCTCCCGTGCTGCCTTTACTTTCTGACACGTCAAACAGTTGGCCACGAAGTTCTTCACATCTAACTTCATACCTCTCCACCAAAGCTGCCGTCTTAAGTTTTGATACATCTTGTTCCCACCTGGGTGCATGGCGAACCTCGACTGATGAAACTCTGACAAGATCTCCTGTATAAGCTCTGGGATGTGTGGCACTGCTAAGCGATCTTCGTTGTAAAGAATTCCACTGGCGTCCATCGACCACTCTGCAACATGCTTGCCCTTTAATAATCTATCTCGGATGTCAACGAAACGTGTATCTGCCAACTGATTCTCCTTGATCCTCTGCACGTAGTCTGGTTCCATCACTAAGTTGTATAATACTGGGTGACCCTGAACTTCGCCAAAACGAACTTGATAAGCTGTGAGAACTCTGTCCTTTTCCCACTCATCTATCTGCATCGCCATTATAGAAGTGTCATGATCAAGATTGGGAACTGCCTCTCTTTTCCTGCTTAGTGCATCTGCAACCATGTTTGCTTTACCCGGATGGTACTCGACTTGGAAGTCGTAGTCTTGCATGTATTCTACCCACCTTCTCTGACGTAGGTTGAGATCTTTCTGTGTAGATAGGTATTTCAAACTCTTGTGATCTGAAAACAGTCTAAAACTGGCACCGTACAGATAACAACGCCAAATCTTAAGCGCAAACACTACTGCAGCTAACTCTAGATCGTGTGTAGGGTAGTTTCGTTCGTGTTGTTTCAGCTGTCGTGAGGCATAAGCGACAACTTGGTTCTATTGCATCAAGACTGTTCCAAGACCTTGATGAGAAGTATCGGCGTAGACATCATATACTTGATCCTGATCCAGAATGATAAGGATAGGTGCAGACGTCAGACGACTCTTTAACTCTTGGAAGACTGACTCACAGCTGTTGTCCCAAACGAAAGGTACATCCTTCTTTGTCAGATTGGTAAGGGAAGTGGCGAGCTTGCTGAAGTCCTGTACAAAACGTCGATAATATCCCGCTAAGCCCAAGAAGCTTTGGATCTCTGGAACATTCTTCGGTCGTTCCCACTTAAGAATCGCTTCAACCTTGGATGGATCCACTGATATACCGTCTCCTAAGATTATATGCCCGAGAAACTTAACCTCTGTCATCCAAACTCACATTTTTCTTTCTTGGCGTACAACTGATGTTCACGAAGAGTCTATAAAACTATATTGAGATGCTGTGCATGATCTTCACGAGTTCGGGAGTAGATGAGGATGTCGTCGATGAATACGATGACGAACTTATCAAGAAAAGGTCGGAAGACTCTATTCATCATATCCATGAAGGCTGCTGGTGCGTTTGTCAAACCGAAAGGCATTACTAAGAACTCGTAACTGCCATACCTCGTTCGGAATGCCGTCTTCGGGATATCCTCCTCTCTAACCTGAAGCTGATGATAACCGGATCTCAAATCAATCTTGGAGAAGAAACAAGCTCCACCCAACTGGTCGAACAAGTCATCTATACGTGGTAACGGATACTTATTTTTGATGGTCACACTGTTGAGCTTTCTGCAGTCCACACAGAGACAAAGCGAACCGTCGGCTTTCTTCACAAAAAGGACTGATGAACCCCAAGGTGAGTTACTGTCTCGGATAAAGCCCAGCGATTTCAACTCATCCAGCTGCTTGCGCAACTCTTTCATCTCTAGAGGTGCCATACGATACAGAGCAGAAGCAAAAGGAGCTGTTCCAGGAACTAAGTCGATACGAAACTCTATTTCTCGATGAGGTGGTGAACCTGGAAGAGCTTTTGGAAAAACATCTGGAAAACTATCGACAACAGGTATAGGTTGGGTACTCTTTTCAGAACTGGATCCTTCTACCGCACACAAGGATAAGAAGCAAAGAATACCCTGTCTACTCTTCGACATTAACCTCAGAGCAGATCCATCAACATCTGAAACTAAGCTTAACTGATAAGACACTACATGTCCGAAATTAGTTGTAAAGATAACACGACGATTATGACAATCAAGCATAATCCCATATCGGGAAAGCCAGTCATATCCCAGAATAACATCATAAGCAAACATAGGCATTACTACAAGTGATGCCTCCAAACAAACATCCCCAACATAAACATAGGCTTGACACCCATCACTAACGGTAGTCGTGCCCAATGGGGATTTCACACATAAGGGAGAGTCAAGATTTTGCAGTTTTAAACCAAGTGAACGAGCATAATGTTGGGCTATAAAAGAGTGTGTAGCCTCGGTGTCAAACAAAACATATGCATATGTACCAAAGATAGGAATTATACCATCTAATGCAGTCGGTGCATGATCTATCTCCATGCTGTCAGCTCCAAGAGCGTGTACCTGTGGTGCCTTACCACGATTTTGAGCTGTATTCCCTCGCTGATAGCCCGTACTCTGACCCTGTGATGGCGGTCTCTGATAACTCGGCACTGGAAACTGCTGTAGCGGTGTAGCATGTGGAGCATAAGGCGCAGTGTACTAGCTCATGCGCTGAGGCTGATAGGGAACCGGAAGCTGAGGGCGCTGTGACTGCGAAGACTGGGAAGTAAACTGTTGTCTCTGTGGAAAACCATTCTAATTCTGCTGATGATGATGTCTATGAGCATTGTCTCTCGACTGTCTCTTCGGGCAGACATTTCTTTTGTGGCCTTCATCACCACACTCGAAGCAAGTAATCACATTCACCCGACCTTGTCGCTGTCCAGAAGACTGATGAGAACCTGACCCCTGAGACTACTGGTTCTTCTGGTAAGGAGTCTGCGGCTTGTGTTGAGGCTTTGTTGCGGATTGGTCCAGACTTGTTTTTGTTACGAGTTTCAAGGAACTCCTTGTCGCCCTCTTCCACTGTCAACGCCTTAGCAACTATCTGCTGGTAGCTATCCCTGATCCGGAACGGTTGTACACCCCTCTTCATATAGAGGCTAAGCCCTTCCTCAAAGCGGAGACACTTAGTAGATTCATCCAAAACCTGATTCTTCGCATACCGGGCCAACTTAGTGAACTTGGCTTCATATTCCCGCACTGACATAGACCCTTGCTTCAAACGGATGAACTCCCTAGCTTTTCTGTCGTAGAACTGAGCTGAAAAGAAACGCTTGTGAAAACGCTCCTCGAAAACTGTCCAAGAAGTCCTCTGCTCCTCTGTCAAACCATCCTCGATACTAGCCCACCAGGTAGAGGCTAGACCCACCAGCTTGTTGGAAGCAAACTTAACCCAGAACTCTGCGGGTGTGGCGGTCAACTTTAGCTGCTTACGAATGGCATCAAACCAGTAGTCGGCATCCATCTCTGTACCCGTGCCATCGAAAGTGGGTACGTGAGGCTTAAAGAAAAGAGTTAGGACTGCCTGTTTAGGATGTATCATAGGCTGGGTAGGTACTGCTCCAGAGGTAGGGTTTTCGGTGGTAGGCGTTTGCTGAGGAGTCTGAGAAGAACTTCCCACTCCCTGGGTCTCATTAGGAACAACATTGGCTATAGGAGCTGGGTTAGGTGTTCCAAAAGGTAAGACGGTGAGGAGAGCCTGTATCGCTGCCGTGAGATTCTGCATCGCCGTTAGTTGATCGTTCGGTGTAGGGACCGCTGTATTCTGACTCCCTTGAGGCTGCATGTTCCCGAGGTTCTCTTCGTCGTTGCCTCTCTGCTGCCTCTTACTACGCGTGCCGGGACGAGCCATTTTGCTACATACGATTGAAGGAAGAGGAAATCCTATAAGCTTCTAAGAGTAAAGAAAATTATGCTTGGGTATTTTGAAAACGTTTTGATAAAAACCCTTTTGAAAACATTTTGATGAAAAACCCCTTTTGAAAACGTTTTGATGGAAAACCCTTTTGAAAACCTGGGCTCTGATACCATTATTTGTCACGGCCCAAAATTTAGACACGTGACACGGCAGCCAAATCATAATATCAACCCGAGATTTAAGGAAAACATTTATTACAAAAAACGGGTCAACATTATAATTTAGCTAAGCCTAATTATTTATAAAGTAGCATCATAACCACAAAACAAAATAAAGTAGAAAGTAAATACCTTTTAATGCGGAAATCAAGCATAAAATCGGTTTTCAAAAGAAATTACCAACAATAAATATTTCCAAGCATAGAATTTAAATAACGTGAAATAAAGTCTAAACTTAATGTCTCATTACATCAGAACGAGAAACAGAAAGAAGAAGATGGAGAAAACGGATAGCATCATCCTCGGTAGAAACGGATAGCTCAACGATTTTCGGAACTGCTACCTCCCGCACCTGGAAGTAGTCATTTCGAAATCACAAAAAAAAAGGGACGTGAGCGCTAGCTCAGTAGGACAGAAACAAAGTGGGTTAACAGATAACATTTAAAAATATGGCATAATATTCGTTTCCAAAAATAATCAACAATTTAAAAAAAATACATGACATAATAATCATAAAAAAAAATAATCAACAATTTCGTGAAAAAACATTTTTAATACAAGTTTAATTCTGCTGAGGACTTAGCGTAGCTGCAATATACGTACCCCAATATTAAAATAATAAATCATTAAAACAATCATCATATTATGAGTGAGGACTTGTCGTAGCTATAATATACGTGCCTCGAATTTGAATTATCCTAGATCATCTCGTTACGGTCTAAATAGGCCGAACGGCCCTGCGCAGGTTTAGGGACCTTCCCCTATGGCGTTAACTTTGGGACGCACGCATCATTTACAATGATCGTGAACTAGAGCTCAATTATGTTCACCGGATTATTCAAAAGATGGTATTTACCAAGTTATATTACGCTATAAATCAAAACACGTTTTAACATACACATTTAATTACCAAATACGTTGCATGCGTTTATTTCATCAAAAAAAAACAATATAATAATTTCATAAACTGAAAACAGCATGCCATCGATAAAACAGGGAAATTTAAAACACTTGACTACTCCCAGAAAAGGCTTGAACGTCCTACCTTGATTATCGCACAAGCGTTACGATAACGTGATCCTCAAATCCAGCAAGAACGTCAAATAAGTACTATAATCACAACATATGATTAGTCTAGGTCTAGACATAATCATCCAATCATTTTAGTGTGCCACAAAAGATTTTAAAACGTTTAATAAACATTTGGGATTTAAAATTTTTGAAAAACTCTAAGTTAAGATATTACTGGGCATGGGCAGACTGACCTAGGCTGAATGTAAAATCCATATTAATTTATTTTTCTCCCCAAAAATTCTAAATTTTTAATATGTTAAACTAGACATCCGTAGCTTTAATTTCATATAATTTTTATAATTTTTGGACATCATTTGGTCATTCAACTAGGCCAAAAACCGAGGGTTGTTTTCAGGCATAAAAATCTGGGTTTCAGTTTCGGTTCGAAACCTGGCAGTTCTGTCCGCCTATTTTAGAAAAATATATTGACTAGGAAAACGGATGAGTTTGGTTCTGAAATTTTGCAGCCATTTAGGGGACATTTTGAATTTAATTTTAGGCTCAAGAATCGCTCAAAAATCATTTTTAAATCTCAAGTTATGACTGACACAAATTTACTGTTTATATGGTAATTTTCCAGATTTCCGTTTTTCTGTGTCCGAATTTCGATTAGCCTCAAACCAATTCAATTTTCATCCAATGATCACGAAATTTTGTGGAAAACCGTATTTATATGTCATTAACACAACCCAAGAATCAAATTGACAAAATCATAAAATCTTACACATATGATAATAGGGTTTTTGAAAAGGGGATCAATGAGGCAAAATTTTAGGGTTTGAGAGAGACATCACACCTTGTTTGTACTACACTATTTTTTGATGTTTGGTCTCCCTTTTGGCTGAATTTGTGTGAGTGCTGGAGTCTTCAAAACAGTAGGGAAACAGTAGAGAAAACCATATAAAATATCGGATTTGAAATCAAAAGGAAAAGGAAGGAAAAAAAATTTTGATTTCTCACCTTGTTTTTGTCTCAAAGGTTGTTGAATTTTTGAGCTGCCTTTTGGTAAGTTTTGTTGCTGTTTTGGGTGTGTTTTGGGAGAGAAAATTCAGAGAGGAGAGAGGGGAAAGCTGGCCAAATTTTTGAGGGTGAAAGGAAGGGTGAATGAGAGTTAAAAGGGGATTTTTATACTAGGTTTTTCTTTCCCTTTCTCTTCCTTGTTTGGTCGAAAATTGTAAGGGGCAAAAGGGAAAGTTTTTGTGCTGTTTTGAGGCTAGGGTTTTCTCTCTTATTTCCCCTTAAGTGGCCAAAATTATCCCTTAGTTTTTAAGGAAAAATAATTTGAATTTTAATTGAGTTTTGACTTAGCTTTTAATTCAATAAAATCTCCTTTATTTCCTACACTTTATGGCCAAATTTCTTCTTTATATCTAAGGAATGAAATTTGAATTTGAATCCTCCTTGGATTTGTGGAATTTAAATTTTAATTAAAATCCCAAGTGATGGTTGAATATTTTAGGGTTTCTTTTTGAAGTTCAAATTGTTGACTTTTTGAGCGGAATTTGACTAGGAAACCAACCTAGGGTTTCCAAAAGGATTTTTAATTAATTTTTGGCACGCTAATTTTATTTAAATTATATATTGATCCTTAAATAAAATTTAAGGCGTCACATATGGTATATAACTAAGAGTTCAATTTTAGGTTTATAGTGGTGTAACTCTGAAATTAGTGATTATGTGATTGAGTTATTTGGTATAGAACAATGATCACATGGATTCACAGGATTCTGATTATATATGTCCGATTGTTCCCTCTATTAGCCCTACATAATTTCTTAACAGATGATAATTGGTCGAGATATACTTATTGGCATGTTGTCTTACATTTAGTGAAGAGAAAAATCCAGATCACCCTCCCACAAGGTGCAGGCGTTTTTCTCTGTGTGTTGGAAGGGCAAAATTATAATTTTGTATTATTCAATAAATGGGATAAATATTTATTTTAGATCATGAGATTTAAAATTTAAATTAATTGTATTTGAATTTAAAATTCAAATATGTGATTAATTTGAATTTTGAAAATCTTGTCTTAAAATAATTATTTAAAATTTGAATCCTATTTGAATTTAAATTGAACAAAATCTTGTCCTTGCACAACCTAAAAGTGGCATCCATAATGGATAAAGGTGAAAGACAAGATTTTCTCTTATTTGAATTTGAATTTTGTTTTGGATAAGAGATAACATAATTTTTCCAATTTCAAATAAAGTTACCATGATTTTATTTGAATTAAGAGTTGTGGAAAATTATTCATGTGAATAAAATTCAAAAAGTTTGTGGAGTTTAAAATTTGAATCAAATTTTGAATCACAAACCTAGCAAGGGCTGAATTCTATTAAGGAGAAAACTCCTAAAAGGATTCGGTTTTCTTGTGGATAAGGGGAAAGGAAAAATCTTGTTTGAATCCTACTTGAATTTTGAATCCTCCTCTCACAAAATGCAGCCAAATTTTGTAAGGTTTATACCCTAGTTGAGAATCGGTTTTTTGTGGATAAGGAGAAGAAAATATTCAAACTTCAATCCTATTTGAATTTTGAATCGTCCTTCCCTTTGATGTGGCCGAATCTTACTAAGTTCTTGGCCTAAAAGGGAATTGATTTTTTAGGTTTTGGAGAAGAGAAAATTCAAGTTTAAATCCTGTTTGAATTTTTAATCCTTCTTGCACAAGGTGGCCGAATTCTTTTAGGGGTTTCTCCCCTTGGTAGAATTATTTTTGGAGGATGAAATTAGTGAGAAAAAAATCTTTTCTTAGTCCAATTCAAAATTCAAAAGGTCACCTCATGCAATATTATAAATAGGGATCATTCCACTCCTGTTCTCTTAAGACCACAGACTCTCAGGTGAGCATGCTTATTATTGCACAAATCACCGTCGTAATAAGTTCTTAAGAGATCTAGGTAGTCGGAAGGAGACAAGCACCGTTAGTATACCAATCAAGGATTTGAGTGCCCACACAGTCCACCGTCTGAGAATTAGAGAATAGTAGAGAATGCTAGTTAGTTGAAACCTCTCGATCACTTCCTTCAGAATTATTAGCATTTCCTCTGAAGGTATAATAGATTATTGTTAATTTATTATATATAATATCACAAGTTTTTTAGCGATATTTAAAAAATTTTGGTAATTCTACTGTGTGATTTTTACCATTCCTACATTGATGTGGCTATGATATGACAAGTTTCCTTTTTCCAAGCAACAAAATAATGAAAAATATATTTAAGCATAACAACCCTAATCTTCTTACACGTTTTCTTTTAGACCAGCCTTTTGAAATAAAATTTCCCCTTATATTGAAGACTTAATTAGCCAATGTTGACATGAGCTGTTGGAATTGGAAAGAGGATAGTCTATATATATATATATTTTTTTTTCAGTTATTAGTTCTCTGTGTTAGGAAATGCCCTAAGTATTAGTGACATTTTGATGTATTTATTTTGAACTGGATAATAAAATTATACATAGAGGTTATTCATTACATTGCTATCTGTCCTCGTCTTATTTACATGTTAAAGTAAATGTAAGCAAATATGGCTCACTGACTGCTTGTGTTAAAACTGTTAGAACGTTGCATGCAATGGACTTTTGTATGCGAGAAGACAATGTTCTAAAGTTAGCAGTCTAAACTATGGTCTGTAGTCTATGGGGTTAGACCGAGCATCTAACTCATGTACAGACTATTATGTTGTCTAAAGCCTTAGAGGGGACGGTTTGTCTTGACTGTCTGGAGCTGGACTCCCAAGTAGAGACATGGATATGTTGCTTGGTGGTGACATATTAGGCCGGGACTAAAGCGTGATTGATCTACGTAGTCCGCTATGAGTGGATCAATCTGCTTTTGACGTTCATTGTGCAATAACCTTAATCCTGAGCAAATAAACTTCTTTATGTATATGACTTGTGTACTTTGATGTTCCAATGGCTAAAGCGTCTCAGAGGTAGTAAGCTTATAGACCGGTTCGTTGGGTGCATGACTTGTATACGATGAAGGGTTTGTTTGCAGATATCGGAATCATAGCTCTGAGGAGTTAAAGGTATCCTCTTAAAGGCATTATACTGAATGTCAAAATGGACAAGGCCTTGGGTCGTCTGCTGGGCGGATGACTTCTTATTCACATATGGTGAATAATCATTTTCTTGATTCGGTAGTATAATGGAACTTTAAGATAGCCTGATCAGTAGGATTAAACGGACTTTGACCTAAGGCTGATCATGGATATCATATGAGGGTTTTGCATATATGACAAGGTCATTGGATAGTAGCTCGTCACAGGCTTACGTAATACGGTATATAATTGGGAGTTCAGTTTCAGGTTTATAGTGGTGTGACTCTGAAACTAGTGATCATATGATTGAGTTGTTCGGTAAAGAATGATGATCATATGGAATCACGGGAGCCCGATTATATATGTCCAATCAGTCCCTCTACTAGCTCCACATAATTCCTTAACGTTTGGCAAATTGATTTGTGTATGCTATTGGCTAGTTTATTATGCATGGATGGTGATGACATAGGATTAGGATGGTAGACAAGATTCTCTCCGGTTGGATTCAGATTTTGTTTTGGATAATATAATACACAATTATTCGAACTCCAAATAAAGTTGCCATGATTTTATTTAAGATTGGATTGGAGTTGTAGAAAATTATCTATGAGAACAAGAATATGAAACACAACCGTTTTGTAGAATTTAAAATTTGAATTTTGAATTTTGAATTTTGAATTTTGAATTTTGAATTTTGAATTTGAAATTTGAAATTGAAATTTGAATTTGAAATTCGAATTTGAAATTTGAATTTGAAATTTAAATTTGAAATTTGAAATTTGAAATTTGAAATTTGAATTTGAAATTTGAATTTGAAATTTGAAATTCAAATTTTGAATCACAGTCCAAGTAGGATTCGAATTTGTTGTGGAAAATCCACAAGGTTTGAAATTCGAATTTGAGTTGGATTTGGAGAGGATAATCTTGTTAGAATCCTACTTGAATTTTGAATCCAAATCCCAACAAATAAGGGACGAAATTTTGAGGATAATCCTCAAGCAAATTTCGGTTTTTGTGGATAGGATTCAAGGGAAAATTCAAGTTTCAATCCTAGTTGAATTTGGATTCTCTCCTTCCCTGAAAAGTGGCCGAAATTAGGGAGAAAATCTCCTAGGAAATTCGGTTATTTTGGATAAGGTTGAGATTAGATTCAAGCTTGAAAATCCTATTGGAATTTTTGATTCTCCCTTATCCATAATGGCCGAAACTTTTGTTGAGATTTTCTCCAAGAAAAATTCAGATTTTTTGGTTGAAAAAGGGAGATAAAATTCTAGTTAAAATCTTGTTTAGATTTGGATTGGATTTATCCTAAGAAAAACCGAATTTTTTGTGGAGATTCTCCCTTGGAAAAATTCGGATTTTATGGATAAGGATAAGGGAAAATATCTTTTCCTAATCCAATTCAAATTCAGAGAATCACCTCATGCAGGTCTATAAATAGAGGTCCTGCCACTCCAGTTCTCTCAGACCACAGACTCTCAGGTGAGCAAGCTTATTGTTGCACTGCTCATCGTGACAATAAAGTTCTTTAGAGATCTGGGTGGTCAGAAGAAGACTAGCAGTGCTAGCATACCGATCGAGGTTCAGAATGCCCACACACTCAGCCATTCGGGAATTGGAGAATAGTAGAGAAGGCTAGTTGGTTGAAGCCTCCGGTCATTCTCCTCCTGCAAGATTGGCGTCCTTGAGGTATGAGTTTTAATTGTTGTTGGTTTATTGTATATGGCATCATGAGATATTTAACGATCTAAAAATTTTTATTGTTCCGCTGCACCACTCTGATACGTTTTACCGATTTATTATCGTACAATTGGTATCAGAGCCATCTCATGACTATGCCATGTACATAAATTAGACAATTACTTAGTCTTTTTATTTATGTATGGATTTAATATTTAGAGAGTGGCATTCTAGGGTTCCTTTATGTTGTTATCATGGATTATGTATAAAGTATGTGGTTATTTTAATTTTTTGAATTATTATAAGCATGCTTGTTTATACCAGTTATGGTTCCTTAGAATTTAGAAAAATTGTATCTAGGAATTTTTTATGTAACCATGGGAGCAGTTTATAAACACTGTAATTTTCCCATGGATTTTAATTTTTTGTCTCTTAGAATTTTACGGTTAGAATTTTGTACACCGGAAACGGTATAGGAATTTTTATGTAATTATTCTTGGAGGTGATTGAAGATTGAAGATTGTAATTTATTTTTCCAAAAAAAAAAATTAAATTTGATTTAAAGGTTGAAATTTTGATTGTGTGGAAAATTTCAATTTAATTGGGATTCAAATTAATTTTTGGAGATCCTAATAGGTAAATTGGAATATGGCATGAAAATCGAGACACGACCCCTAGGGATAGGCCGACGAACCTTGGTGGGGCTGCAGCCCCTGCCCTCGGGCAGGATGGGGCTGCGGCAGCCCCTGTGCAGGCCCACACCACCCCGGCCGCAGGCTTGGCCTGCAGCCAAGGGTGGCCGCGGCCTGCCCAAGGCTGGCCGCAGCCTGGGCGTGCAGCCTCTGGCTGCAGGCGCTGCCTGCAGCCTGCCGGCTGCTGCGCCCAGCCTGGGCGTGCAGCCTGGCGCTGCAGGCTTGGCCTGCAGCCCGGCAGGGCTGCACAAGGGGCAGCCATGGGCTGCCAGCCCCTCCGGGGTTGGTGGCTGCCCACGGCGGCTGCCGCCTACGGGGGCGGCGGTCCGACGGTCCAAAAATCAGAAAATTTTGATTTTTAAATTTGAGATTTAATTTTAAATCATGTTTAAAAATATGTAATTAAAAATTTGAATTTTTTGAAATTACATATTATTACACATGATGTTTAAAATTGTTTAAAATTTAAATTTGAAATTTAAATTTGAAATTCGAATTTGGAATTTGAATTTGAAATTTAAATTTTTGGATATTTAAATTTTAAATAATCCATGGGATGAGAAATAAATGGAGAGTCTACATAAAGAAGGATACAAGAAGACGGAACAAAATTCAAGACCCAAAGAATGCTTTGGATGGAATTTTGTAATCTTTATTTTCTTTGTTCTAGGATGGAACCATAGATTGGTTATTCTGTCAATTATTTTTCTGTGATATGTCATGGATGTATAAATATGTATTGATGGATGCTTTGTATGCATATTTGATAACATGTCATATAGGATAGGTGAGTGCCGCTCATACTATATTGATCATACATAATTTGTTAAAACTTGCATGTTTTTCAAAATATTGAGTGGGAGAGGGTTTCAAACAAAACCCACAGCCTCCATTGTTGATCCATATGTGAAAGCATGGTAACGCCTCGCGTCAGTTCTGCCCTGACCACACCCCTCGGTAGGTGTTTACCGCCGCCGGTATACTAGATTGGATCTCCTATGTGGAAAACGTGTTCGGGTGCGATCCTATTCATGACCACCCCTCAGTGGCTTGGTAGGACGTGGATCGGGCTATGTCAACAATGGTTATATACTCAAGACTCGTTTAGTTATTAACCTTCCCTAGAAGCTCTGTTAACTAAACTGGTGGCCAAATAAGCGGTTATTAATATATGTCTTAACCTTGGAGGATTTAAGGTAACATATATTAATTGGACGGGGTCCATGTTCCGGCTATTTGTTTTCATGACCACCCCTCGGTGGCTTGGGGCAATAGGTGCTGAGAATTACTGTTGCAATGCTACATGTTTTTTCAAGTTTCATGTAGGAACATACTTGTATGTTTTATTTGCTAAATTATCTGTATATTTGCTTGGGCTTTGTAATGATGTCTAGTATAATTTTATTTCAGTTCAAAATGTCACCGACACCCCTCATTTCAATACTTACTAAAAATAAGTTGAATGGCGACAATTATAAAGACTGGAAAAGAAATCTATTAATAGTTCTCAGCTGCGAGAGACACAAGTTCGTACTAGACGAACCATGCCCACCTGGGCCCAAACCTGACACACCACTTGAGGAGGTCCCGGTTGCCTATAATCGTTGGAGAGAATCCAATGAAATAGCTCGATGCTACATCCTTGCTAGCATGACGAGTGCTTTACAAAAGCAGCATAAGACTTATCAAGTTGCTGGGGAGATCATGGACAATCTGGAGGACATGTTCGGAGGCCAAGAAAAATTGGCTCGACAGTCCGCTATTACCAGCATTATGAACTCCAAGCAAAAGGCGGGTATTCCGGTGAAGGACCATATGATCACTCTAATGGGATTCTTCGCTGAGGCTGCCGAGAATGGTGCTGAGTTGGATTACAACACCCAGATCGAGATGGTGTTCAAGACTCTGTTTAAAGATTTTGTGGGGTTTAAGGCCGCATACAATCTGGCGACAAAGGAGTTAGGACTAACCGAGCTCATGAAGCAACTACAGGCTTATGAGCGAATGATCAGGGATGAGGATGTGGTCCGATCTAAAGGAGAGGCCAATTTGGCAGAATCTTCCAATCCCTCACGGAAGAGGAAGAGGCCAAATAAGAAGCAAGTGGCTTCCAGTTCTTCTAATCCGCCTGTCTCGGACGGGAAGAAGAAGAAGAAGAACAAGAAGCCAAAGGATCCTAAAAAGTCCAAATGCTTCCATTGTGGGAAGGTAGGTCACTTCAAGAAGGCTTGCCGGGAATTCCTAGCCGCCAAGGGCAAGGAAGGTAAGGAACTTCATTACTTGGAAGCGTGTTTGGTGGAAGAATCGAAAGACACTTGGGTCATTGATTCGGGCGCCACTAATCATGTTTGTGTTTCTATGCAGGGGTTCGTGGAAACGAGAAGTCTACATGATAGGAGCCTCTCATTGCGGACTGGAGATGGTAGCTTTGTGGTGGCTGAAGCAGTGGGAGATGTTCACCTTTATTTTGATCAATTTAGGTTTATTTTATTGAAAGACTGTTTTTATGTTCCGAATTTTAGGAGGAACCTTATATCGGTAGCTTGTTTAATAAAGGATTCTTATTCAGTTTCTTTTAGTAAAAGAGTTGATATTCATAGAAATAAGTCTTTTATCTGTTCTGGATGGATGGATGGAAACCTATATTTGATCAGACCAAAGATGTACTCACTGCTTGACACTGAATTGATTGATAACTCTAAAAGGTTGAAAGTTTCTCACTCTAACAAGGCGTATCTTTGGCATTTAAGACTTGGTCATATTAATCAGGATAGGATTCAAAGATTGGTGAAAGACGGTCCTCTGGAATCTCTGGAGGAGGTACGACTTCCCCAATGTGAGTCTTGTCTAGAGGGTAAGATGACTAAGAGGTCTTTTGGAGCTAAGGGTACAAGGGCTCAGGAGCTCTTAGAAATTGTGCATACTGACGTATGTGGCCCCATGAACGTCACAGCACGAGGAGGGTTCGAGTATTATGTCTCTTTTATAGATGATTACTCGAGGTATGGATATGTATATCTGATGCACCGCAAGAGCGAAACCTTTGACAAGTTCAAAGAGTATCATGTGGAAGTGGAAAAGCAATTGGATAAATCCATAAAGACACTTCGATCTGATCGAGGTGGCAAATATCTCTCCGATGAATTTCTAGGACATCTTGTAGAGAATGGGATTTTATCCCAATTGACTGCACCTGGTACTCCACAACAAAATGGTGTAGCCGAAAGGAGAAACAGGACCTTATTGGATATGGTACGGTCCATGATGAGTTACTCAACGCTGCCATTATCATTTTGGGGATATGCTTTACAAACAGCATGCTATATTCTGAACCAGGTTCCGAGCAAATCAATTCCTAGAACTCCGTATGAATTGTGGCGAGGCAGGAAGCCCTCCCTTGGACATATGAGAATATGGGGCTGCCCGGCACATGTACTGGATGGGGATGCGAAGAAGTTGGAACCAAGATCAGAATTATGCATGTTTGTAGGGTATCCAAAAGGAACTAAAGGAGGTCTGTTCTATAACCCGAAGGAACAAAAAGTCATTGTCTCAACCCATGCGACATTCTTGGAAGAAAGTCACATGAATGACTTTAAACCTCGAAGCAAAGTAGTGCTAGAGGAGTTATCGGGTGAAAGAACTGCTCCACAGATTTCGGTCTTGGACGTAAGTCCGAGTTCCAGTGAAAGACCTACAGACGATCAACAAATTAGAGTGCCTCGTCGTAGTGGGAGGGTTTCTAAGAAACCTAATTTCTTCATGCATGATGCTGAGGTATACCAGGCTGAGGCTCATGAGCATGAGGAAGATCCGGTCACATATGATGAAGCTATAAAGGATGTTGATTCTAAATCTTGGAAACAGGCTATGAACAATGAGATGGATTCTATGAAATCCAACTCTGTTTGGGAACTTGTAGATTTGCCGGATGGGATAAAACCCATTGGATGCAAATGGGTCTACAAAAGAAAGAAGGATGCGGAAGGGAGAGTGGAAACTTTCAAAGCTAGACTGGTTACAAAGGGATACACGCAAAAGGCTGGAATCGATTACGAGGAAACCTTTTCGCCTGTTGCTATGCTGAAGTCTATCCGTATTCTTCTGTCCATTGCTGCGGCTCTCGATTACGAGATCTGGCAAATGGATGTCAAGACGGCATTCTTGAATGGCCATCTTGAAGAGTGTATCTATATGATACAGCCCGAAGGGTTCGTAGCAAAAGGCCAAGAAAGGAAAGTCTGCAAGTTGCTTAGATCCATTTATGGATTAAAGCAGGCATCCCGCTCATGGAACCAGAGGTTTGATCAAGCGATTAAGACATTTGGTTTTGAGCAGAACGTTGATGAACCTTGTGTTTATAAACGTATTAAGGATGGAAAAGTGGTCTTTCTGATACTCTATGTCGATGATATACTACTCATTGGGAATGATGTAGGGAACTTATCATCGGTCAAGCTTTGGTTACACCAACAGTTTGACATGAAGGACTTGGGAGAAGCTAATTATGTTCTAGGCATTCGTCTCTTCAGAGATCGAAAGAACAAAATGATAGCGTTATCCCAAGCTTCATACATAGATAAAATAATTGACAAATATGCAATGCTAGAGGCAAAGAAAGGCTCACAACCTTCTATTGCCGGTCTAACTCTTTCATTGGATGACTGTCCCAAGACATCGGAAGAAAGAGAGCGTATGAGTAAGGTCCCTTATGCATCCGCTGTGGGTAGCCTTACGTACGCTATGCTTTGCACTCGCCCGGACATATGTTTTGCAGTAGGTATGGTGAGTCGATATCAAGCGAATCCTGGAACCAAGCACTGGCAAGCAGTAAAGCATATACTCAAGTATCTTAAGAGAACGAGGGATTATATGCTGGTGTATTCTGGAGGGGACCTAACACCCGTAGGATACACGGACTCAGACTTCCAGACTTGTAAGGATTCGAGGAAATTGACATCTGGATCAGTGTTTTTACTCGGAGGAGGCGCCATTGTGTGGAGGAGCGTGAAGCAGGGCTGCACAGCTGACTCTACTATGGAGGCTGAGTATGTGGCTGCGGCTGAGGCATCTAAAGAAGCGGTTTGGCTCCGCAAGTTCTTTAGAGACCTTGAGGTCATTCCGGGTGTTGACAAGCCTATCACACTTTACTGTGATAATACAGGGGCTATTGCCAACACAAGGGAATCTCGGCACCACAAGAGGACCAAGCACATCGATCGGAGATATCATATTATTAGAGGGCATGTGGAGACAGGACAAGTAGATGTATGTAAGATCGCGTCCGAGGACAACATCGCTGATCCCTTTACTAAGACTTTGGTGGCTAGAAGCTTTGAGAGGCATGTAGAGGCGATGGGGATGCGTAACATGGCACATTTGCTGGCTTAGGGCAAGTGGGAGATTGTTAGGAAATGCCCTAAGTATTAGTGACATTTTGATGTATTTATTTTGAACTGGATAATAAAATTATACATAGAGGTTATTCATTACATTGCTATCTGTCCTCGTCTTATTTATATGTTAAAGTAAATGTAAGCAAATATGGCTCACTGACTGCTTGTGTTAAAACTGTTAGAACGTTGCATGCAATGGACTTTTGTATGCGAGAAGACAATGTTCTAAAGTTAGCAGTCTAAACTATGGTCTGTAGTCTATGGGGTTAGACCGAGCATCTAACTCATGTAAAGACTATTATGTTGTCTAAAGCCTTAGAGGGGACGGTTTGTCTTGACTGTCTGGAGCTGGACTCCCAAGTAGAGACATGGATATGTTGCTTGGTGGTGACATATTAGGCCGGGACTAAAGCGTGATTGATCTACGTAGTCCGCTATGAGTGGATCAATCTGCTTTTGACGTTCATTGTGCAATAACCTTAATCCTGAGCAAATGAACTTCTTCATGTATATGACTTGTGTACTTTGATGTTCCAATGGCTAAAGCGTCTCAGAGGTAGTAAGCTTATAGACCGGTTCGTTGGGTGCATGACTTGTATACGATGAAGGGTTTGTTTGCAGATATCGAAATCATAGCTCTGAGGAATTAAAGGTATCCTCTTAAAGGCATTATACTGAATGTGAAAATGGACAAGACCTTGGGTCGTCTGCTGGGCGGATGACTTCTTATTCACATATGGTGAATAATCATTTTCTTGATTCGGTAGTATAATGGAACTTTAAGATAGCCTGATCAGTAGGATTAAACGAACTTTGACCTAAGGCTGATCATGGATATCATATGAGGGTTTTGCATATAAGACAAGGTCATTGGATAGTAGCTCGTCACAGGCTTACGTAATACGGTATATAATTGGGAGTTCAGTTTCAGGTTTATAGTGGTGTGACTCTGAAACTAGTGATCATATGATTGAGTTGTTCGGTAAAGAATGATGATCATATGGAATCACGGGAGCCCGATTATATATGTCCAATCAGTCCCTCTACTAGCTCCACATAATTCCTTAACGTTTGGCAAATTGATTTGTGTATGCTATTGGCTAGTTTATTATGCATGGATGGTGATGACACAGGATTAGGATGGTAGACAAGATTCTCTCCGGTTGGATTCAGATTTTGTTTTGAATAATAGAGTACACAATTATTCGAACTCCAAATAAAGTTGCCATGATTTTATTTGAGATTGGATTGGAGTTGTAGAAAATTATCCATGAGAACAAGAATATGAAACACAACCGTTTTGTGGAATTTGAAATTTGAATTTTGAAATTTGAAATTTGAAATTTGAAATTTGAAATTTGAAATTTGAATTTGAAATTTGAATTTGAAATTTGAATTTGAAATTCGAATTTGAAATTTGAATTTGAAATTTAAATTTGAAATTTGAAATTTGAATTTGAAATTTGAAATTCAAATTTTGAATCACAGTCCAAGTAGGATTCGAATTTGTTGTGGAAAATCCACAAGGTTTGAAATTCGAATTTGAGTTGGATTTGGAAAGGATAATCTTGTTAGAATCCTACTTGAATTTTGAATCCAAATCCCAACAAATAAGGGACGAAATTTTGAGGATAATCCTCAAGCAAATTTCGGTTTTTGTGGATAGGATTCAAGGGAAAATTCAAGTTTCAATCCTAGTTGAATTTGGATTCTCTCCTTCCCTGAAAAGTGGCCGAAATTAGGGGGAAAATCTCCTAGGAAATTCGGTTATTTTGGATAAGGTTGAGATGAGATTCAAGCTTGAAAATCCTAGTGGAATTTTTGATTCTCCCTTATCCATAATGGCCGAAACTTTTGTTGAGATTTTCTCCAAGAAAAATTCAGATTTTTTGGTTGAAAAAGGGAGATAAAATTCTAGTTAAAATCTTGTTTAGATTTGGATTGGATTTATCCTAAGAAAAACCGAATTTTTTGTGGAGATTCTCCCTTGGAAAAATTCGGATTTTATGGTTAAGGATAAGGGAAAATATCTTTTCCTAATCCAATTCAAATTCAGAGAATCACCTCATGTAGGTCTATAAATAGAGGTCCTGCCACTCCAGTTCTCTCAGACCACAGACTCTCAGGTGAGCAGGCTTATTGTTGCACAGCTCATCGTGACAATAAAGTTCTTTAGAGATCTGGGTGATCGGAAGAATACTAGCAGTGCTAGCATACCGATCGAGGTTCAGAGTGCCCACACACTCAGCCATTCGGGAATTGGAGAATAGTAGAGAAGGCTAGTTGGTTGAAGCCTCCGGTCATTCTCCTCCTGCAAGATTGGCGTCCTTGAGGTATGAGTTTTAATTGTTATTGGTTTATTGTATATGGCATCATGAGATATTTAACGATCTAAAAATTTTTATTATTCCGCTGCGCCATTCTGATACGTTTTACCGATTTATTATCCTACACTCTGCAGGGCTTGCTTCCTACTCACTAACACCTTAGCTTGGAAGATGAAAGGGTGATTGAAAAGACAGGGAAAAAAATAAGAAAAAAATGGGAAAAAAAAATAGAAAAAGGAGAGTATGACTATGTTCCAAATAAAAAGATGGGCAATTACCCTACCGAGTTGTGACACTGTAACCAGGAAAAAAAAAAAAAATTCTGTTTTTACCAGTAGTATATATGTAAAAAAGACAAAAGCGCATTACTAACAGTAGTATATATATGTTTTGCATAAATATAAGTATATATAAATGTAACGCTATACATGTGATTAACGATTTGGCATGTACTTTTATATTTAATTACATATTACATCAATCTGCACACTTTTCCAATATTAATTACTGCTTTTCACAAATCTCTTTCTGAATATTGCTAATACTGTAATTCAAATATTATCTACTTTAATTTTTAAAATGATTTTAAAAAAAGGATATAATATGCATTTTGATTGGTGGAATATGCTGTACAACTTGAGCATCCACCTTTTGTTCAACCACATTACGTTGAAAAGTTAAATAAATATATCCCCTCAAAAAGGTCAAAACTGGTCAACATTTTAATACATATCAATCACACCAAAAACGCACTAACTCTCCAATATTGTAATTTTGGTGCACTTAATCTAATGTTACAAATTTATTTCTTCAAACTTCAACCAAAAAGGGAAAAAAAAAACATCTTCACACAATGATGAATTAGTGTACTGAATCTACCGATATGTTATAAGTATAATTAAGTGCCCCGTAATAGGATGATTAATAAGATCAATATTCTATTACTATATTTACTTATTCAGGGTCAAAGATTGACAATACAAAGCATAAGGTTTCGCTTGGATCACAAATTCAAACTTAAAAAATTAAATTTAAACTCAATTTTATATTTAGTTTGCTAATCAATTTCAAGTTTTTTATTTTATAACTTACACAGTATTTTAAACTAAAAAAATACTATTTATAAATATTTTCTAATATCAAAAAAGAATTATACAAATCACATGAAAAAGTACAGAAAAACATAATTTTTAATATAAATTTAAATTTAATTTTTATTATTCAAATACTTTTGACCAAGATAAAATTCTAGAGATGAAATTCTAGGAAAAGAAATATACTTAATCAGTTCGAATTGCATACATTTTAGCTAGAGATTTATACATTGAACATTTTTTTTTTAATTTAGATAGCTTTCATTTCATATATGAGCTTTGTAATCATATGTACGTGGACAACTTTAAGGAAAGAGAACGAGAAGGAAAAAAGTAGATAGACATAAACGTAATGCATTTTTTTTTTTGTGGTCCATCATGCTTATTCATTGAAAATGGTCCTGTTGTACATTGTTATTGACTTAGTGCGTAAGCGCGGGCTGGGGGTGGGACATATTCCAAGCCAAAAACTCACTACTGCTTTTTATTGGTTGAATTTTTTTTTTCTTTTTTTTCTTTTTCCCCTCTTCTCCTCTTAAAGAATATTTCTATTGTCTTCTCCATGTCTGCTTGGCCAACGATTTTGATGTAATCTTATAGTTCCTTATAAGAATAATGGTACCTCTAATGACAACAATGACATAAAATATTCATAAGCTAAATAAATCTATTTTGACTCATTTGATAACGTAAAAATAAATTTTTACATAATTGAATTATTATATAACTTTAAAAATACTCAAGTCACTAATAAATTTAAAATGCTACTATAATAACAAGAAAATAAAATAACAAAGCAAAAATCTATTCTCAAAACTATCAAGTCCATACAATATGTTTGTTTATATAATATAAGTTTCATTTAATCTCGATAACAATGCAAATCCATGCATAGCTAATCATAAGGTTTCTTCACACGTTGTCACAAATTTAACTCCTCACAGGAATGCTACAGCATTTGTCATTTCATCTCTTTATAATTCAAATCATGATGTAATCATAAAATATGATTGCATTACTAGCCAATCATTATGGTAAGGATTAAAAGAGGGAGCATTACAAGAGTATAAAATAAAATGAAAAATTAAAAGGCTGCTTGAGAAAGTTCTACAATAAAAAGGAGAATAAAACTTATGATAATTAAAATAATAGGAACCAATAATAATACACTAATCATATTGCAAAATTTTTTTAACTAAGAGAAGAATATTAGTGGAGCAAATGAAAAAATTAGAGAGATGAAAAAGAGAGAAGATGTGTATTTGTAAAAACTTGAAGATGAATGAATATATAGGAAAAAAAAAGTAGTCGTTTATAGCTGTTAGAAGTGGGGGGGAAGTTTTGAATTTTGTGTAATTATATTCTTGAATGATACAGATAAAATTAATACAAATAATAGATGTGCCTACTAAATACAGTGTGTTTGTAAAAATTTGAGGATGAATCAATTAATAAGATAAAATCTAGTCATTTATAGCCGTTGGAAGTAGGGGAAATTTTTAAATTTTGTATAATTGTATTCTTAAATGATATAAATAAAATAAATATAAATAGTAGATGTACTTAATAAATACAATGTGGTTGTAAAAACTTGAGGATAATGAATTTATAAAGTAAAAGCTATATGTTTATAATAGTTGGAAGTGAAAAGAAAATTTTGAATTTTCTATAATTGTATTATTGAATAATGCAGATAAAATAAATATAAATAGTAAATATACCCATCAAATATAAAATTTTAACAATTTGAAATTGAAAAAAAAAACTTTAAATTGTTATAGATAAAAAATTTTTAAAACATTTATTTAAATTAAAAATCAAATTAGTTTATAATATTAGTTAATAATTAATACTATTTTATTCAAACAATACTTCTTAAATTAGAATTTTAAAAAACAAATACAAATATTATTATTTTTATTTGCAATTTCTAATTAATTTTTTTTATTTTTAACAATAGATAAATAACAAAAGGATGAGAAAAAGTCTTTTAATATTAAATCGTCAACATAAGCGACGTAATATTTCTCATTCGGATCAAGATTTTATGTTTAGAAACAAAAAATGCCCAAGTGAAAGATATAAAAATTTTGAGATCCTTTCAGCAAATGTTTTTTGATCTAAGATTGATATGATGTTAGCCTTTTCTAAATCTGAAAGATAAAAATCTTATTCAACTCAAGCATCAACATCCAGAAATTGCAGCCAAAAATATAATTTTCCTACTTATAATAAATATTATATTTAAATGATTAAAAAATCTTTATATTATCATAACACTAATATCTTATGTATTTTCTTTCCTTTTTTTTTTTCTTAATATTTCCCTATACATGTAACTAATATATATGTTGATCTTGGAGATTGTCCTTGCATTTGTGAATAATGTAGTGCTCTCTTATGATTTAATGAACGAATCAAAAACAGTAATCCACTTAAATTTAACTTATGCTGTAAAAATGAAAAAGTTAAATTACCTCTAACCAAAAAGCTCCTCTTATATTAGATAACTTACTTAATTATCATGGATGACCAATAAATACACATTTTTGAAAAAATATTCGAACTTTTAATTCTATGTTTGCGTTTACATCCTCTAGAGCTAATATAGAATCAAATGTAAAAAATTCAGATGATTCATATATTTTTAAAATAAGTAGACAAATACATCACCTTATAAGATCTCTATTACCGATTAACAACTATCATCCAAAATTTGTACAGCTTTATATATACGACACATAAAACAAAATTGAAAGTCGAATAGCAACATTTTCATTTAATGATGCATCAAAAGATTTAACCAAATCAATAATTGAAAACTTAATTGAAATGCTTAACGAAACTAATAAATCAGGAAAACTTTTTTGAATGTGAAATATAGATACCAAGAACATAAAATCCCTTCAATAAAACTAAGATTAATAGGTCGAAGATGTATGGATAGTAGTCAATATGAATTGCCTACTTCAAATGATATAAGTAGTTTAATAGTTGGAGATATTGGTGAATATGAATAAGGAAGAGATAATTCAAGACAAAATAGATAATTTACAAAGATTTACAAAATTTCATTCATCTTATACGGCATTACAATATCCTATTCTATTCCTTTATGAAGAAGATGGTTATAGAATTGATTTAAATTAGAATATAAATAATTCAAATAAAAAATCTTCAACAAAAAAAATTCCAATGAGAGCATTTTACTACTATCTATTACAGTAACGTCAAACTCAAGGCAATACATTGTTCAAAGGTAGAAGATTGTTTTAACAATACGTAATTGATGCATATGCTTCTGTAGAAGAAGATTAATTAGATTAAATTAGAGAAAATAAAATAAATTATGATCTAAAATGTATCAAGGTATTCAAGATGCTATTATAAAAGGAGATATTAATGCATAAACAATAGGTAAAAGAATCATTATACCTTCTAGCCTTACTGAAAGTCCTAGATATATGATCTAAAATTATCAAGATGCAATGGCAATTTATAGACACTATAAAAATCCAGATCTCTTTATAACATTGACATGTTATTTTCTAATGGCCTAAAATTACAAAAGCCTTAGCTACAATTACAGGTCAAAAACTTAAAGATAGACCAGATATTATTATTAGAATTTTCAAAATGAAATTAGATTATATTTTGTTTATTATTATATCAGAATGTATATTTGGGACAATTATTGCAGGTTAGTATTTATTTTACTTAAGCACAATTTTATTTTATTTATAACAAAAACAATTTACCTTAATATTAATATTACAACAAAACTAATATACTTTTATTTTCTTTTTCTTTTTTTTACTTTATTTTGTAAACCTATGTGTTGTTGAATTCAAAAAACGAGGCTTACACACTGTTATTTTTTATTTTGGTTACATGTTGACAAAAAATTACATGAACAATCACAAATAGACAAATTTATTTTTGTAGAAATTCTTATTCCTGATCCTGAAAAAGATTCATAAGGATATAATATAGTAGCCGAATTCATGATGCATGGTCCATGTGGCACTACTAAAACAAATTCTCCATGTATGAATAACTCAATGTGCTCTAAAAATTTTCCTAAACAACTTAAAAATGAAAAAACAATTGAAGAAAATGGATTTGTCAATTACAAACATAGAAATACAACTTTTTATGTTTAAAAAGAAGGTATCAAATTAGATAGCAGATTTGCTGTTCCTTGTAATAGAGTCTTATACTTAAAATTTTATGCTCATATAAATGTTGAAGTCTGCTCTCAATCTATGCTTATAAAATATTTATTTAAATATTTGACAAAAGACCCAGTTAGAATAAGAGTAACGATAGAAGATAATATATATACTAAACAATCTGGACAAATTATTTATTAAGAAGTAGATGAAATAAAAAATTATATCAATTGTCGATATATAACATCATATGAAACAATATGGAGATTATATGAATATTTAATACATCACAGGAATCCAGTCATTCAATGATTATCTATTCATTTACCACAGATGCAAAATATAACGTTTCATTCAAATCATCGTCTTATTAATATATTAAAACAACTAGGTATTCATAAAATAACTCTAACTAATTGGATGGAAATTAGCAAATCTAATATTGATGCTAGACAATTTTCTTATTAGAATTTTCTATTAAATAGATATGGAATAATAAAGATAAAATTTGGACCTCTAGACAAACAAGACATACAATTGGATGAACCTTTTATATCTATCCAAGTTTTGAAGAACTATATTATTTAAAATTATTGCTAAATCATCAAAAAGGTATAACAAATTATGAATCCCTTCAAACAATTAATAATATAATATATCCAACAAATCGGGCAGCATGTTATGCATTATGATTATTAAGAGATGATAAAGTATGAGATGAATTAATATTAGAAACTTCATTTTAGTCAATATCAAGTGAGTTACAACAGTTATTTATTATAATTTTACTATTTTAAAATATAAATAATCAAATTAAATTATTTGAAAAACATTGAAAATGTATAACAGATGACATTTCACATAAAATTAAAACTTTATTCAACAATAAAATTTTCAAATACCTGAAAATGAATTATATAATTATGTATTATTTAAACTAAAAAAGCTATTAAATCTTAGTTCATCTACTTTGACAAATTTTAATTTACCTCTTCCTATTGGATCACTAATTGATGATCTAAATAATAAACTTTTACGAGAAGAACTTAATTACGACATAAATAAATTGAAGGATAAAAATACTATTTTGGTACAGAATTTAAATAATAAACAACGATATATTTATGAAAAAGTTTTAGAATCACTTAATTATGGAAAGCAAAATCTATTATTTATTTATGGTCATGGAGGAACAGGAAAAACGTATTTATAGAATGCAATTATTATTAAAATAAGATCAAATAAAGAAATTATGTTAGCTGTTGCATCTTTTGGAATAACTTCATTATTATTACCTAAAGGTAAAACTGCACACTCCAGATTTCGAATACCTTTTGTAGGAAAAATCGGTAAAAATTACACAGTAGAATTACAAAAAATTTTTAAGATCGTTAAAAAGCTCATGATGCCATATATAATAAATCAACAATAATCTATTATACCTTAAGAGGAAACCCTAGGAATACTGGAGGAAGTAACTAAGGAGCTTTAACTAACTAGCCTTCTCTACTATTCTCTAATTCCTGAATGGCAAAGTGTGTGGGCATCCGGATCCTTGATCCGTATATTAGCACAGCTTATCTCCTTCAGTAGCACGGATTATCCTCTTCAACCACCCAGATCTCTTAAGAATTTATTGCTATGATGATTTGTACAATAATAAGTCTGCTTACGTGAGAGACTGTGATCTAAAGAGAATAGGGTGAAATGACCCCTATTTATAATATTACATAAGGTGACTTTTTTGACTTTTGAATTAGACTAAGAAAAGATTTTTCTCACACCAATTTTCCCTACCAAAATCGATTCTACCAAGGAGAGAAACCCCTAAAAGAATTTGGCCACCTTGTGCAAGGAGGATTCTAAATTCAAACAGGATTTAAATTTAAATTTTCTCTCCCTTATCCATACAAGAAAAAACCGATTCTTCTAAGGGAACAAGCCCTACCAAAATTCAGCCATTCAAGTGTGAGGAGAATCAAAATTCAAATAAGATTCAAACTTGAATTTTGTCTCCTCCAATGGACCAAAAAAACTACTCCCCTTAGGCCAAAAACCGTGAATAGATTCGGCCATACCTAGGGAAAGGAGGATTCAAAATTCAAATAGGATTCAAACAAGATTTTTTTTTTCTTTTTTATCCACAAAAACTAACTCCTCCTAGTGGATTTATCCACAAATAAATTCGGATTCCTATAGGATTTGTGATTCAAAATTTGATTCAAATTTCAAACCTTACAAACATTTGAATGTTATCCTCATGCATAATTTTCCACAATACCAATTTAAATTCAAATAAAATCATAGTAATTTTATTTGAAATTTAAATAATTGTGTAATCTCTTATTCAAAACAAAATTCAAATTCAAATAGGAGAGAATCTTGTCTTCACACTTTATCCAAAGTGGACGCCACCTTTGTTTGTGCAAAGACAAGATTTTGTTCAATTCAAATTCAAATAGAATTCAAATTTCAAATATTTATTTTAACACAAGATTTTCAAATTTCAAATTAATCATATATTTGAATTTTAAATTCAAATACAATTAATTTAAATTTCAAATCTTATCATCCAAAATAAATATTAAATGAATATTTATCCTATTTATTGAATAATATAAAATTGTAATTTTGCCCTTCCAACCCACAGAGAAGAACGCCTACACCCTATAGAAGGGTGATCCGGATCTTTCTCTTCATAAAATGCAAAACAACAAGCTAATAAGTATATCCCAACCAATTACTATCCATTAAGGTATTATGTAGAGCTAGTAGATGGACCAATTAGACATATATAATTGGGCTCCCGTGAATTTATGTGATCATTGTTCTATGCCAAACAAATCAATCACTTAATTACTAATTTCAAAATCACACTACTATAAACCTAAAACTGAACTCCCAATTTTATATCGTATTACACAAGTTAGTGATAAACTATCATCCAATGACCTTGTCATATATGCAAAACCTGCATATGATATCCATGATCAGCCTTAGGTCAAAGTCCGTTTAACCTACTAATCAAGCTATCTTAAAATTTCATTATACTACCAAATAAGAAAATGATTATTTACTACATGTGAATAAGAAGTCATTTGCACAACAAATGACCTAAGGTTTTGTCCATTTTCATATCCAATATAATGCCTTAAAGAGAATTCTCTTTACTCTTTATTAGAGCTATGATTCCAATATTTGTAAACAAACCCTCTATAGTATATAAGTTATGTACCCAACGAACTGGTCTACAAATTTACTACCTCTGAGATGCTTTAGCTATTGGAACATCAAAGTACACAAGTCATATGCATGAAACAATTCATCTACTCATAATTAAGGTTATTATATAATGAACATCAAAATTGACATGATCTACTCAAGTGCACTATGTAGATTAATTATACTTTGGTCTAGGTCCAATATGTCATCACCAAGCAACATAGCTATGTCTCTACTTAGGAGTCAAAGCTCTGGACAGTCAAAACAAACCGTCCCCCAATTGGCTGTAGACAATATAATAGTCTTAACATGAGTTAGATGCTTGGTCTAACCCTATAGACTACGGACCATAGTTTAGACTGCTTATATTGGAATGTTGTTTTCTCGCATACAAAAGTCCATTGTATATAACATTCTAATAGTTTAACCAAGCAATCAGTGAGTCATATTTGCTTACATTTACTTTAACATGTAAATAAAATGAGGACATACAACAATGTAATGAATAAACTCTAAATATAATCTTATTATCCAGTTTAAAATAAATGAAATATATTAAGAATATCTTTCCTACTTAGGGCACTCCTAACACCTTTATCTATAGATAAATTTTCCACTTGTTATATCAAAAAAATTGGCAAAATTAATTGAAAAAACATCACTTATATTTGGGATGAAGCACCTATGAACAACAAACATTGTTTCGAAGCTTTAAACAAAACACTTTAAGATTTAAAAATAAACTTTGAACAACCATTTGATGGAATGACTATTATCTTAGGTGGTGATTTTTGTTAAATTTTACCTGTTATTCCTACGGGAACAAAAGAACACATAATAGAAGTAAGTATAACCAATTCTTATTTATCGCCATATTTTCAAATTTTAACATTAATAAAAAATATGATATTAAAACACAACAAAATTACAGAGCAAGAAAAAATAAAAATTATTGAATTCTCAAATTGGATATTAACTATTGAAAACGGTACTACTGAAGGAATAAAAGACCTTGAAAATAAAGATGTCACATGGATTAAAATACCAAAAAATACATAATACACTACGAATCAAATCTAATTGAAGAAATTTCAAAAGTAATATACAATAATTTTAATAAAAACTTTAATAATATTGAGTATTTAAAACAACGAGCAATTATAACACCCAAAAATAAATCAATTGATGATATCAATAAATACATATTATCTTTAATACCTGGTGAATCAAAAACTCATTATAGTTTTGATACAATAATATCCTCATCTGAAAATATTGATGAACTAATCTTTTATATCTTCAAGAATTTTTACACATACTAAATTTCAATGGTATACTACCACATGAATTAAATCTTAAAATTGGAATTCCTATTATGTTATTAAGAAATCTGAATCAATCAATGAGTTAATGTAATGGAACAAGACTTATTATTACATAATTGATAGATAAAATCATAGAAGGACAAATTATAAATTCAAATAAGACAAATGAAAAAGTTTATATTCCAAGAGTAGAAATGATAGTACAAGAATCTAAATGGCCTTTTATATTGAAAAGAAGACAATTTCTTATAAAAGTTTGTTATGCTATGACAATAAATAAAATTCAAGGTCAATCTTTAAATAAAGTTGGTCTTTACTCAAAAAATGAAATTTTTACACATGGACAATTATATGTTACTTTATCAAGAGTAACAACACGAAAATGATTACATATACTAATTCATCATTCAATTAATAAATATCCAAATCATATAAAAAATATTGTGTATAAAGAAATTTTACATAATATTACATAAAAAAACTTGACAATCATACTTTTGTTTATTATTAAAATATTATATTGCCAATAATTTACATATGTATTCGATAATATCATTAATTTAGTTACTAAAAAATAATTTACTATTCTTTGCAACTAGAACAAATGGCAACACCTATTTACTCATTACGACCAAATGAAGTATATGGAACAATTAGAGCAAGAATTTGTAGATTATGGAACAACAATAACTTCAGAACTAGACGTTTAATAAATCTTAGTTGCCTTTTAGTTGATGAAGAGGTAATAACTTTTATACATATCATATTATCCTATCTTATGTTTAACATCAAATTTAACAAAATAACTAACAATTTAACCTTGTTGCTTACAGCATGAACCAATTTAAGGATCAATACAAACCCAAGATTTTGGCTACATTTCTCGACAAATTCAACTGGGCATAAATTATGACATCAGCAAATTCTTTGTCAATCAAAATAAACCTAGATATAAAGTCATTCCACACAATGCAATGTTGCAATTTGCACGTGCAACATCTTTCATCCTAGTCAGAGAAACATTACCACATATCCCACTTCATAAATTCAACTTTGTAGAGTTCGATCAGCTGTAACAAAGAGTTGACATCAATGATGTTTTAAGCAGTAATAATCCTTACTAATTTAAACAAATTAAATTTTTTTTGTTAATTTATATATATAAATTTATAATAGTTAATTACAATTGTTTTACACCAAATGTTATTGGCATATTAACAATTTTTCAATCTATCGAATAAACAAGTAGCAACAACAAAATGACATCAACGTGCACCCTTATGATACAAAACATAAGATGATTAAAATCTAAAGATATTTCATTATTATTGTTTTTAAAAACTATTTAATCAATTTCAAGATATTTTTACATTATTTTAAATTCTTTCTCCTAAATTTTTTCATTTAATTTTCCTATAGGAGTGAACAACTACAAGTTACTTTGTGGGGAACTAAAGCAAAAACAATTCAATGAAAACTTTTTAAAATCAATTAATGAACCAGTTGTAGCAGCTTTGGTGATACCCGAGAAATCTACATTCTCGGGAATATTTTGTACAAATATGTAAATAAATGTACATTACAGTGATACAGATTACAGAATAAAGAGTAGAGGAAAATTTTGATTAATCAAGTTTTTAATCAAAATTTGAAAATGAATTAATGAATATAGTTTTAAAGCTAAGCATTAATTCAATTATGATGTTTTAAAATTTGATAGAAAAGTATGTGGAAAATACATACTAAGAGATCAATGGCACACAAGTGAGCCACATGGATCAATGGCCAAAAGAACTTGCCAAACAAGCCCTTACACATTAAAAAAAAAAAAAAAAAAAGAGAAAGCAAGGGAGAGAGTGTGAGTGGCATGTGAGCTTAGAGGGAATTAATTCCCTTAGCTGCAGATGCAGCCGGCAGAAAGAGAAAAGAAAGAAAGAAGAAAAGAAAGAAAGGAAAGAAAGAGAGAAAGTGGCCGAGAAAGAGAGAAAAGAAAAGGGGAAATCCAAGCAAAGTTCGGATTTTCTAGTGTAAGCAACAGATCGATCAAGATTCGGTCAAGGACTAGCAGCAAGAAAAGCTCACGATTAAAGCAAGGTAAACCCTCGTTTTTCTCTTGCTTTTTCGGATGAAAAATCTAGGGTTTGAGTGAGAAAAAGAGAATGTGAGTGAATCACATTTAGGTTTTCGGTTAAAATCGAAATGTGATTCGAGTCTAGACATTTTCAAACACGAATCCATGAACAGATGGTTTAGAAAACCGAGTTTAGTGAAATTTCTTCACTAAAACGCAGATTTTTCAAAAGTTAAGTCAAGAGATATTCATAAGCAAAATGTGGAATTTTTGCTTATGAAATCATGGATTTGTGATAGTAGAAGTGTAGTAGATACCTTGAAATGATCTTATGAAGATCGATTTCAAGTGTAAGAAGCAGAATAAAGGCCATAAAAGCCTTAGAAAATCAGAGCAGAGCAGTTCGGACCCAGAATCTTGATTCTGGTATGAACACGGGCGTGTACAAGGGCGTGTTCGGAACACGGCCCCGAACATGCCCATACGCACTGTGACGCCCCATGCCCTCAGCGGCCCGGACCGTCACTGAAAACTCTATTACTTAACTTGCTTCTTTAGCTTTTACTTATACTTTCTCTTTAAAACCGATACTTAAACTTGCTGAATTTAATACCATAAATTTAGAGGGATTTTTTTATATATATACGCGTACGTATTTACTATTCACGTACGTATACTATTAAAATGCGGAATTTGAAAAACATAAGGATTTAAATTATACATACACAATTATATACTCGTTTATCTGATTACTATTCACCAGATACTATTTAAATATACTACTCATACATATACTGTTTACTGTTCTAAAATACCGTTTAACCTTTACTATTCAAAATATTATTTAATTGTCACCATTCAAAATATTATTTACTCATACTGTGCGGAAGAATACTCGCGGTGTATCCATAACCTCATCCTCACATCCACCTCCGCCACCATCATCGTCCCTTGATGTTTACGCTATAGGATGCTTACCTACAGCATGAACACACTCCGTGAGCTTTACGCCCAGTAAGTACAACATGTTAACCGCAAAACATGTTTAAAACATAGCACATACATAAAATCATAAGCATGACATATATCACTTAATAAATCACATACCATATAAGCATATCATATATCAGCTCACATATCATGTCATCACATAACATGTCATAACAGTGAATATAAAACTTCACATACTTTATGCTTGACAGAAGCATCGTGTACTGTATGCACTCTACTGAAAAAGAAAGCATAGCGAACTATAACTAATGCATGATCCGGTTATGTTCATTTATGCTTCAAACTTTTCTTTTTCTCTTCTTGTCTATTTAGGGCCCATGTGTCAGTACCGTGTGCGCGCAGACCAGCGGTAACGCCCGAGGTCAACTAATGACGAAGAGCCATCAACTGATGCTCAACTTTTGGCCTTAACTTTCTTTAACTGGAAACCCCTTCGACTGAAGGAGCCGGTACGACACACCTATTTATTTCCATCTTGTTTAACTGTTCTAGCCATACGCTTCTCTAAGCTGTCCCCAATCCTACGCGGTAGGGATCTATGGCTTCTAACTTGTTCTTTCATCAATCTACTCGATTGTGAAACTATATGCTCTTATGTATGCTGTGCAGCATCGTGTGCAAGATACTTACTTAAAATACTGAAAAAGCATCATTTTAACATCATTTTATTCATGCTGCAGGCGGAGTTATACTTACCTGTCATCAGACAGTTTATACTCTTGCCTTCGTTACAATACAGGTACCTCCCTGTAATCATAATGCATTACATTAACATTCACTCTTAGGTCACCGTGGTCATTAGTGACTAATAAAAATTCTCGTTATGTGGTACCGATCCTTATCGATACTAATTGCCCTCTTCTTAAGAATTTGATTTTCTAATCGTGGTTAATTAATTTATTTGCTCAATAAATTAATTCACGTCGCTCTTAGGTCACTCTATCGTTAGGAACTAATAAACTTATCGTTGTGTGGTACCGATGCCTATCGGTACCCAACTGCTCTACTTTGAGAAATTTGATAACTAATTTTTTAATCGTGCTTGATTAATTTGTCTACTTGACAAATTAATCACTGTCTCTCACTATCCCATTCCGACTTGGTCCTTGACTGGCTAACCGACTAGTCAACTGACTGAATACCTCTTGTATGACCATTTAGCCTGTCGGGTTACCGTTACCGATGTAATCGCCCCAAATTTTATACTTAGATTGCACCCGTCCCTTGAGTGATACTATTCTGACATAGGGGTCGTTTTCTTACATTACGAAATTTCTAATTGGGCGGTTCACTAATCCTGTAAACGTCCGTCCTTCTTTCCTGGACCTAGGTCATCGAGGGGGCTCGGGTTTCCATCCCGATCACATTTTCAGCCCTCGTTTCCTAAAATACCCCTTTGTGTCGTTTTCGAAATTTCGGCAGCATTTCCGCTTAATTTTTGGGTTTCCGGCGTTTTGGGAACGCCTCAAAACCATCTAACCTATTCTAACCTGCCACGTACTAAACCAGAGGCCTAATTTTTACGTAAAAGCTCCGCTTTTTACGTAAAAATATTCACATTTCTTCACATTCTCTTTTTCGACATTTCATCCATTTTTCTTACAATTCCTCAAGTCAGTAAACCATAATTCATACATAATTATTTCTAATAATAAATTGAGGAATCAAGAGATCAAAACCACTACCAAAATCATTCCCGTCGGCGGTCGGACGAACCGTTCGGTCTCGACCGCACAATCTTTGAATCGACGTTCTCCACTTTTGAAACTCTGGTTTGCAAATCCGATGCCGCGGATGTGTCCGGAACGTCGAAAATAGGCCAATGGGCCATTCTTCAATTTTTGGTCTCCGAGTCGCCGTTGACCGCCGTTGACCGGCGTTGACCGACCGTTGACCGGCGTTGACCACTGCGGCGATGGGAGTGGCGACCACCATCTTGAAGAGCTCGACGAGAGGAACCCATTGGTGGTGTCAATTTCACCAATCGAGGCTCCTATCACCGGAAATCGGCCCTCGAAAAGTCGGCGACGGCGGCGGTGTTGGATCCTCATTTTCCGGCGTTGTTGCCCAAAATTGATTTGGGGCTTTTGATCTACGTGTTGTTCTGAGCATTTTGACACCGATCTTGCACCTCAACTCCGCCGGAATAGCGAGATTCGACGGCGGCAATGGCGACGGCGACGGCGAACCTTGGGCGGCGCGATCCGGCGGCTGTTGACGTGAAATGAAGCTTGGGTTTTGTTCTACTCTTCACCACGAATCTATTGGGATCAGAATCGTGGCATTTGGACGTCGGACGGCGGAGATACGGCGGTTTGAAAAATTCGGCCATCGGCGGCGCGTGCGGCGTGCTCCGGCGTCGGTTCGGTCGACTCGGCCCACCGTTGGAATCAGCTCGTCGAGAGCTTTCCAATGGTGCCGACGGTGTCGAAAATGGAGGTCGGATTCCACTGATGGTTACTGTTCATCCTCGTGTGGTGTTAGGGGAGGAAATGGGATTTGGAAAAATTATGGGGGCTATTTTTCAATAGTCCCAAAAATTCTGTCATTTTATACTAATTTTTTGAAAAATTTTAAGATAGGCTATACTGACTAATTTGGGCGTGCTGAACCCAAATATATCAGTTTTATCTTCATCCGAGGTCGTCTCGACCAGTTTCCCGATACTGCATGGTTCCCGGTCAAAAATTACTTTTTGTGCTCAAATGACTAATTTGAGTATTCTGAATCCAAATATATCAGTTTTATATCAAGAAAAGGTCATCTTGACCAATTTCTTTGATACTGTGGTTAGGCCTACACTGTGTTGACACTGTGCACGCATAACGTGGCGTTTTCGCGTGAAATTTCAAACACAGTCTCTCTTAACTAATTTGGACGTGCTGATTTCAAATTTATCAGTTTTACGTCCATATGAGGTCTTCTAGACCAGTTTTTGGGATCTGTATGACCCCGTCTTGAAAAACGTGTCAGGTGCCCGATTGACTAATTTGGGCGTCCTGAGTCTAAATATATTAGTTTCGGGATGAGAAAAGGTCGTCTTGACCCTCATCCCGATACTGCGTATCTTTTAAACAAAATCTACATTTTGTGCTCAATTGACCAGATTGAGCCTGCTGACTATTAATATATCAGTTTTATGCCAGATTAAGGCCGTCTTGGCCACTAACCTGACACTGCGTTTCTCACTATTCACTAATCACTAATCACTATTCACTATTCACCATCTGACTGACTAATCTGAGCGTTCTGACTTTGATTTTGTCAGTCTCTGGGCGAGAAGAGGTCATCTAGACCACTTTTCTCCATACTGTACATCTATTAGGGCAATTATCACTACTGCGCTCAGATGACCAGTCTGAGCGTACTGATGACTAGCTCATCAGTTCTGTATCATGAAATGGTCGTCTAGACCGGTTTCTTGATATTGCGTGTCTCAACGCATACTCACATAATAGGGTGGACGATTTTAATGTCGATTACCCCTTTCACTGCATGAATAGTAATTAAACGTTACTATTCCTGTTTAATTCATTCAACTGAAAAGCACACTGTGCTTATTAACTTAATTACATCATTACATAGTAATTAAGTTTCATAATTCATGAGAGTCATTACAGTGGCTCTCGGCTCATTACACAGCCTTCTACACGGACTCTTACACGTGTGTGTGCAACGCAACACGGGCGTGTACATTTCAGACACGGGCATGTACTAGTTGAGACTACTCAACACGGCCATGTCTTTGAAACAAAAACATCTATCCGAGTGGTACACGGCCTCCTACACGGTCGTGTACTTGACCGTTTTTCTTAAATTGTACTAAAAGACATTAAATTATGTCCATTTTATTCCTTAATAACTTATTACATGGTAAGTAGGTGTCATGAAAATGGCAGTCATTACAACCTACCCCCCTTACAAAATTTTCGTCCTCGAAAATTAGAATAATTCCGGGAAGTCTCTTCTCATGTCTTCTTCCCATTCTCATGTGGCTTCCTCAACACTATGATTCCGCCACAACACTTTTACTAGCGGTATACTTCGTTCCTAAGTACTTTCTCCTTTCTAACTAGGATCCGCACGGGTCTCTCCTCGTACGTCGAATCAGCGTATACTACAACGGATTCTTGGCTAAGAACATGGGAGCTGTCTGGCACGTACTTCTTCAGCATGAAGACGTGAAAGACGTTGTGCACTGTAACTAACTCGGGAGGAAGTGCTAGTCTATAAGCCACCTTCCCGACTTTCTCTATTATCTCGAGGGTCCTATATACCTAGGACGGAGCTTTCCTTTCTTTTCAAAGTGCATCACCCCTTTCATGGGTGCCGCCTTGAAAAAAAAACCGAGTCTCCTACTTCAAACTCGAGGGGTCTACGGCGCTTATCGTCAAAATTCTTCTGTCGACTGTGTATTGTATCTAACGTTTCTCGTATCAGCTTCACGTCTGCCATGGTATTCTTGATGATGTCCAAGCTAACTAGTTGTTTCTCTCCAAACTCGTACTAATGAGCCAGAGATCTGCATTCCCTTCCACAGAGTGTCTCGTACGGTGCCATTCCTATCGAGGAATGATAGTTGCTGTTGTACGAGAACTCGCTCAATGGTAGCTTCTGATCTCAATTTCCTTTGAAGTCTAGGATGCAGGTCTCAACATGTCCTCTGACATCTGTATGGTCCTCTCAGACTAACTGTCGGTCTGGGGATGAAATGCTGTGCTGAACTCTCACTTGGACCGTAATGCGGCTTGAACACTTCGCAAAAATCTGGAGGTAAAGCGTCCACTACGATCTGAGACGATCGACTCTGGTATTCCATGCCGTTTCACGAACTGTGCTGCATAGATTTCTACTGGTCGTTCCACCGAGTAGCTAACTTTCATTGCTAAAAATCTAACTGATTTCATCAGTCTTTCTACAATCACCCAGATTGTGTCACTATCGTTTGACGTCTTCGGCAATCCAATTATGAAATTCATCGTAATCTGGTCCCATTTCTACTCGGGTAGCTTAATTTTCTACGATTATCCTGCTGGGCGCTGGTGTTCTGCCTTAACCTTCTGACACGTAAGGTATCTGGCAACGAACTCGACAATGTCATTCTTCATTTCAGGCCACCAAAAGCTTTCCTTCAGGTACTTGTACATCTTATTCGCTATCGGATGTACTAAATATGACGTCTCGTAAGGTTCCAAAAGGATTCGCTTCTTGAGTTCTTCATCTTTCAGAACACACACTCTATCTCTGTAGTAGAGTACGTCATCCTTAAGGATCTTAAACTCTGAACCCTTGTCCTCTATAGCTTCCTTTCTGGACTTGAGCAGGGACAAATCGAAACCTTGACCGATCTTGATCTCTTCTTAGAGCGTCGATTGGAGGGTCATGTCAGACAATCTCCCTATCAAAATCTTGATCTCGCTGCTGCATAGCTCCTTTGTAGCACTCCTGACAAGGCACTAATATTCATAGGCATAGTAATATGCTTCTGACTCTGCGCATCGGCCATCTTATTGGCTTTCCCCAGATGGCATAAGATCTCACAGTCGTAATCCTTACCAAATCTAGCCATCTACGTTGCCTCGTTATGCCATCCGGGGAAAGCCAATAAGATGGCCAATGCGTAGAGTCAGAAGCATATTACTATGCCTATGAATATTAGTGCCTTGTCAGGAGCGCTACAAAGGAGCTATGCAGCAGCGAGATCAAGATTTTGATAGGGAGATTGTCTGACATGACCCTCCAATCGATGCTCTAAGAAGAGATCAAGATCGGTCAAGGTTTCGATTTGTCCCTGCTCAAGTCCAGAAAGGAAGCTATAGAGGACAAGGGTTCAGAGTTTAACATCCTTAAGGATGACGTACTCTACTACAGAGATAGAGTGTGTGTTCTAAAAGATGAAGAACTCAAGAAGCGAATCCTTTTGGAACCTTACGAGACGTCATATTCCGTACATCCGATAGCGAATAAGATGTACAAGTATCTGAAGGAAAGCTTTTGGTGGCCTGAAATGAAGAATGACATTGTCGAGTTCATTGCCAGATACCTTACGTGCCAGAAGGTTAAGGCAGAACACCAGCGCCCAGCAGGATAATCGTAGAAAATTTAGCTACATGAGTAGAAATTGAAACAGATTACGATGAATTTCATAATCGGATTGCCGAAGACGTCAAACGATAATGACACAATCTGGGTGATTGTAGAAAGACTGATGAAATCAGTTAGATTTTTAGCAATGAAAGTTAGCTACTCGGTGGAACGACTAGTAGAAATCTATGCGGCACGGTTCGTGAAACGACACGGAGTACCAGAGTCGATCGTCTCAGATCGTAGTGGATACTTTACCTTCAGATTTTGGCGAAGTGTTCAGGCTGCATTACGGTCCAAGTGAGAGTTCAGCACAGCATTTCATCCTTAGACCGACAGTTAGTCTGAGAGGACCATACAGATGTCAGAGGACATGTTGAGACCTGCGTCCTAGACTTCAAAGGAAATTGGGATCAGAAGCTACCATTGAGCGAGTTCTCATACAACAGCAACTACCATTTCTAGATAGGAATGGCACCGTACGAGACACATTGTGAAGGAAATGCAGATCTCTGGCTCATTAGTACGAGTCTGGAGAGAAACAACTAGTTAGCTCGGACATCATCAAGAATACCATGGCAGACGTGAAGTTGATACGAGAAACGTTAGATACAGCGCACAGTCGACCGAAAAAAAATTTTGACGATAAGCGCTATAGACCCCTTGAGTTTCAAGTAAGAAACTTGGTCTTTATCAAGGCGGCACCCATGAAAGGGGTGGTGCATTTTGAAAAGAAAGAAAAGCTCCGTCCTAGGCATATAGGACCCTCGAGATAATAGAGAAAGTCGGGAAGGTGGCTTATAGACTAACGCTTCCTCCCAAGTTAGCTATAGTGCACAACATCTTTCACGTCTTGATGCTGAAGAAGTACGTGCCAGACAGCTCCCATGTTCTTAGCCAAGAATCCGTTGTAGTATACGCTGATCCGATGTACGAGGAGAGACCCGTGCAGATCTTAGTTAGAAAGGAGAGAGTACTTAGGAATGAAGTATACCGCTAGTAAAATGTTGTGACAGAATCATAGTGTTGAGGAAGCCACATGAGAATGGGAAGAAGACATGAGAAGAGACTTCCCGGAATTATTCTAATTTTCGAGGACGAAAATTTTGTAAGGGGGGTAGGTTGTAATGACCGCCATTTTCATGGCACCTACTTACCATGTAATAAGTCATTAAGGAATAAAATGGACATAATTTAATGTCTTTTAGCAAATTTAAAAACATGGTCAAGTACACGACCGTATAAGAGGCTGTGTACCGCTCAGATAGATGAATGTGTTTCAAAGACATGGTCGTGTTGAGTAGTCTCAACTAGTACACGCCCGTGTTCGAAATGTACACGCCCGTGTTGCGTTGCACACGCACGTGTAAGAGTCCGTGTAGAAGGCTGTGTAATGAGCCGAGAGCCACTGTAATGACCCTCATGAATTATGAAACTTAATTACTATGTAATGATGTAATTAAGTTAATAAGCACAGTGTGCTTTTCAGTTAAATGAATTAAACAGGAATAGTAACGTTTAATTACTATTCATGCAGTGAAGGGGGTAATCGACAGTGAAATCGGTCCATCCTATTATGTGAGTATGCGTTGAGACACGCAATATCAAGAAACCGGTCTAGACGACCATTTCATGATACAGAACTGATGAGCTAGTCATCAGCACGCTCAGACTGGTCATCTGAGCGCAGCAGTGACAATTGCCCTAATAGATGTACAGTATGGAGAAAAGTGGTCTAGATGACCTCTTCTCGCCCAGAGACTGACAAAATCGAAGTCAGAACGCTCAGATTAGTCAGTCAGATAGTGAATAGTGATTAGTGAACAGTGTGATATGCAGTGTCAGGTTAGTGGTCAAGACGGCCTTAATCTGACATAAAACTGATATATTAATAGTCAGCAGGCTCAATCTGGTCAATTGAGCACAAAATGTAGATTTTGTTTAAAAGATATGCAGTATCGGGATGAGGGTCAAGACGACCTTTTCTCACCCCGAAACTGATATATTTAGACTCAGGACGCCCAAATTAGTCAATCGGGCACCTGACACGTTTTTCGAGACGGGATCATACAGATCTCGAAAACTGGTCTAGAAGATTGCAGATGGACGTAAAACTGATAAATTTGAAATCAGCACGTCCAAATTAGTCAAGAGAGACTGTGTTTGAAATTTCACGCGAAAACGCCTCGTTATGCGTGCATAGTGTCAACACAGTGTAGGCTTACCCACAGTATCAAGAAATTGGTCAAGATGACCTTTTCTTGATATAAAACTAATATATTTGGAATCAGAATGCTCAAATTAGTCATTTGAGCACAAAAAGTAATTTTTGACCGGGAACCATGCAGTATCGGGAAACTGGTCGAGACGACCTCGGATGAAGATAAAACTGATATATTTGGGTTCAGCACGCCCAAATTAGTCAGTATAGCCTATCTTAAAATTTTTCAAAAAAATTAGTATAAAAGGACGAATTTTTTGGGACTATTGAAAAATAGCCCCCATAAATTTTCCAAATCCCATTTCCTCCCCCAACACCGCTGAGGATGAACAGTGACCGACCATCGAATCTGACCTCCGTTTTCAACACCGCAGGCACCATTGGAAAGCTCTCGACGAGCTGATTCCAACGGTGTACCGAGTCGACGGAACCGACGCCGGAAAACGCCGCACGCGCCGTCTAAAGCCGCCGGTGGCCGAATTTTTCAAACCGCCGTATCTCCGCCGTCCGACGTCCAAATGCCACGATTCCGGTCCCAATGGATTCGTGGTGAAGTGTAGAACAAAACCCAGGCTTCATTTCACGTCAACAGCCGCCGGATCGCGCCGCCCAAGGTTCACCGTCGCCATCGCCGCCGTCGAATCTCGCTATTCCGGCGGAGTTGAGTTGCAAGGGCGGTATCAAAATGCTCAGAACAACATGTAGATCAAAAGCCCCAAATCAATTTTGGGCAACAATGCCGGAAAATGAAGATCCAACACCGTCGCCGTCGCCGACTTTTTGAGGGCCGATTTCCGGTGATAGGAGCCTCGATTGGTGAAATTGACACCACCAATGGGTTCCTCTCGTCGAGCTCTTCAAGATGGTGGTCGCCACTCCCATCGCCGCCGCGGTCAACGCCGGTCAACGGCCGGTCAACGCCAGTCAACGGCGGTCAACGGCGACTCGGAGACCGAAAATTGAAGAATGGCCCGTTGTCCTATTTTTGACGTTCCGGACACATCCGCGGCATCGAAATTGCAAACCGAAGTTTCAAAAGTTAAGAACGCTGATTCAAAGATTGTGCGGTCGAGACCGAACGGTTCGTCCGACCGCCGACGAGAACGATTTTGGTAGTGGTTTTGATCCCTTGATTCCTCAATTTATTATTATAAATAATTATGTATAAATTATGGTTTACTGACTTGAGGAATTGTAAGAAAAAGGGATGAAATGTCGAAAAAGAAAATGTGAAGAAATGTGAATATTTTTACATAAAAAGCGGAGCTTTTACGTAAAAATTAGGCCTCTGGTTTAGTACGTGGCAGGTTAGAATAGGTTAGATGGTTTTGAGGCGTTTCCTAAACGCCAGAAACCCAAAAATTAAGCGGAAATGCTGCCGAAATTTCTAAAACGGCACAAAGGGGTATTTTAGGAAACGAGGGGTGAATATGTGATCGGGATGGAAATCCGAGCCCCCTCGATGACCTAGGTCCGGGAAAGAAGGACGGACGTTTTGAAGATTAGTAAACCGCCCAATTAGAAATCTCGTAATGTAAGAAAGTGATCCCTAGGTCAGAATAGTACCAACCGAGGGACGGGTGTGATCTAAGTATAAAATTTGGGGCGATTACATCGGTAACGGTAACCCGACAGACTAAATGGTCATACGGGAGGTATTCAGTCAGTTGACTGGTCGGTTAGCCAGTCAAGGACCAAGTCTGTATGGGATAGTGAGAGACAGTGATTAATTTGTCAAGTAGACAAATTAATCAAGCACGATTAAAAATTAGATATCAAATTTCCCAAAGTAGAACAGTTGGGTACCGATAGGCATCGGTACCACACAACGATAAGTTTATTAATTCCTAATGATAGAGTGACCTAAGAGCGACGTTAATTAATTTATTGGGTAAATAAATTAATTAACAATGATTAGAAAATCAAATTCTTAAGAAGAGGGCAATTAGCACCGACAAGGATCGGTATCACTAACGATAGAGTTTTTATTAGTCACTAATGACCACAGTGACCTAAGAGTGAATGTTAATGAAATGCATTATGATTACAGGGAGGTACTTGTATTGTGACGAAGGCGAGAGTATAAACTGTCTGATGACAGGTAAGTACAACTCCGCCTACAGCATGGATAAAATGAATTTAAAATGATGCTTTTCCAGTATTTTAAGTATGTATCTTTCACACGATGCTGCACAGCATACATAAGAGCATATAGTTTCACAATCGAGTAGATTGATGAAAGAACTAGATAGAAGCCATAGATCCCTACCGCGTAGGATTGGGGACAGTTTAGAGAAGCGTATGGCTAGAACAGTTAAACAAGATGGAAATAAATAGGTGTGTCGTACCGGCTCCTTCAGTCGAAGGGGTTTCCAGTTAAAGAAAGTTAAGGCCAAAAGTTGAGCATCAGTTGATGGCTCTTCGGCATTAGTTGACCTCGGGAGTTACCGTTGGTCTGCGCACACACGGTACTGACACATGGGCCCTAAATAGACAAGAAGAGAAAAAAGAAAAGTTTGAAGCATAAATGAACATAACCGGATCATGCATTAGTTATAGTTCGCTATGCTTTCTTTTTCAGTAGAGTGCATACAGTACACGATGCTTCTGTCATGCATAAAGTATGTGAAGTTTTATATTCACTGTTATGACATGTTATGTGATGACATGATATGTGAGCTGATATGTGATATGCTTATATGGTATGTGATTTATTAAGTGATATATGTCATGCCTATGATTTTATGTATGTGCTATGTTTTAAACATGTTTTGCGGTTAACATGTTGTACTTACTGGGCGTAAAGCTCACGGAATGTGTTCATGCTGTAGGTAAGCTTCCTATAGCGCAAACACCAAGGGGCGATGATGGCGGCGGAGGTAGATGTGAGGATGAGGTTATGGATACACCGCGAGTATTCTTCCGAACAGTATAAGTAAATAGTATTTTGAACAGTGACAGTTAAATAGTACTTTGAATAGAAAGATTAATTGGTATTTTAGAACAGTAAACAGTATATGTATGAGTAGTATATTTAAATAGTATCTGGTGAATAGTAATCAGATAAACAAGTATATAATTGTGTATGTATAATTTAAATCCTTATGTTTTTCAAATTCCGCATTTTAATAAGTATGCGTACATAAATAGTAAATACGTACGCGTATAAAAAAAAATTTCCCTCTAAATTTATGGTATTAAATTCAGCAAGTTTAAGTATCGGTTTTAAAGAAGAAGTATAAGTAAAAGTTAAAGAAGCAAGTAATAGAGTTTTTAGTGACGGTCCGGGCCGCTGAGGGCACGGGGCGCCACATTACAGTGGCTCTCGGCTCATTACACAGCCTTCTACACGGACTCTTACACGTGCGTGTGCAACGCAACACGGGCATGTACATTTCAGACACGGGCATGTACTAGTTGAGACTACTCAACACGGCCATGTCTTTGAAACAAAAACATCTATCCGAGTGGTACACGGCCTCCTACGCGGTCGTGTACTTGACCGTGTTTCTTAAATTGTACTAAAAGACATTAAATTATGTCCATTTTATTCCTTAATGACTTATTACATGGTAAGTAGGTGTCATGAAAATGGCAGTCATTACAACCTACCCCCCTTACAAAATTTTCGTCCTCGAAAATTAGAATAATTCCGGGAAGTCTCTTCTCATGTCTTCTTCCCATTCTCATGTGGCTTCCTCAACACTATGATTCCACCACAACACTTTTACTAGCGGTATACTTCGTTCCTAAGTACTTTCTCCTTTCTAACTAGGATCCGCACGGGTCTCTCCTTGTACGTCGAATCAGCGTATACTACAACGGATTCTTGGCTAAGAACATGGGAGCTATCTGGCACGTACTTCTTCAGCATGAAGACGTGAAAGACGTTGTGCACTGTAACTAACTCGGGAGGAAGTGCTAGTCTATAAGCCACCTTCCCGACTTTCTCTATTATCTCGAGGGTCCTATATACCTAGGACGGTGCTTTCCTTTCTTTTCAAAGTGCATCACCCCTTTCATGGGTGCCGCCTTGAAAAAAAAACCGAGTCTCCTACTTGAAACTCGAGGGGTCTACGGCGCTTATCGTCAAAATTCTTCTGTCGACTGTGTGTTGTATCTAATGTTTCTCGTATCAGCTTCACGTCTGCCATGGTATTCTTGATGATGTCCAAGCTAACTAGTTGTTTCTCTCCAAACTCGTACTAATGAGCCAGAGATCTGCATTCCCTTCCACAGAGTGTCTCGTACGGTGCCATTCCTATCGAGGAATGATAGTTGCTGTTGTACGAGAACTCCCTCAATGGTAGCTTCTGATCTCAATTTCCTTTGAAGTCTAGGACGCAGGTCTCAACATGTCCTCTGACATCTGTATGGTCCTCTCAGACTAACTGTCGGTCTGAGGATGAAATGCTGTGCTGAACTCTCACTTGGACCGTAATGCGGCTTGAACACTTCGCAAAAATCTGGAGGTCAAGCGTCCACTACGATCTAAGAAGATCGACTCTGGTATTCCGTGCCGTTTCACGAACTGTGCCGCATAGATTTCTACTGGTCGTTCCACCGAGTAGCTAACTTTCATTGCTAAAAATCTAACTGATTTCATTAGTCTTTCTACAATCACCCAGATTGTGTCACTATCGTTTGATGTCTTCGGCAATCCGATTATGAAAATTCATCGTAATCTGGTCCCATTTCTACTCGGGTAGCTTAATTTTCTACGATTATCCTGCTGGGCGCTGGTGTTCTGCCTTAACCTTCTGACACGTAAGGTATCTGGCAACGAACTCGACAATGTCATTCTTCATTTCAGGCCACCAAAAGCTTTCCTTCAGGTACTTGTACATCTTATTCGCTATCGGATGTACTGAATATGACGTCTCGTAAGGTTCCAAAAGGATTCGCTTCTTGAGTTCTTCATCTTTCAGAACACACACTCTATCTCTGTAGTAGAGTACGTTATCCTTAAGGATCTTAAACTCTAAACCCTTGTCCTCTATAGCTTCCTTTTCGGACTTGAGCAGGGACAAATCGAAACCTTGACCGATGATCTCTTCTTGGAGCGTCGATTGGAGGGTCATGTCAGACAATCTCCCTATCAAAATCTTGATCTCGCTGTCACATAGCTCCTTTGTAGTGCTCCTGACAAGGCACTAATAGTCATAGGCATAGTAATATACTTCTGACTCCATGCATCGGCAACCTTATTGGCTTTCCCCGGATGGTATAGGATCTCACGGTCGTAATCCTTACCAACTCTAGCCATCTACGCTGCCTCATGTTGAGCTCTTTCTGCGTGAAGATACATTTGAGGCTCTAGTGGTCGATGTAAATCTCGCATGTGACTCCGTACAGGTAGTGCCTCCATGCTTTTATCGTAAAAACTATCGCTACTAGCTCCAGATCACGCGTTGGGTAGCTCTTCTCAAGGTTTTTGAGTTGTCGTGAAGCATACGCGACTACTCTACCACTCTGCATCAACACAATTTCCAACTTGGTTTTAGATGCGGCGCTTAAATCACAAAGCTTCCCTGACCAACATTTGAAATGGTCAGCATTGGAGCGCTTATGAGTCTTCATTTAAGCTCTTGAAAGCTTTCCTCACACTTGTCGATTCACTTATACCTCTTTCCCTTCTTGGTGAGCGCTGTGAGCGGAGCAGCTACTTTTGAGTAGCCTTCGACTAAGTGTAGGTAGTATCCTGTTAGTTTAAAGAAATTGTGAATTCCCATTACGTTCCTCTGAGCTAGCCACGTGCTAACTGCATCAATTTTCATCGGGTCCACAGATACTCCTTCCTTGGGGACTACGTGGCCTAGGAAATGGACCTTCTCCAGCCAAAACTCGTACTTGGAGAACTTAGTGCATAACTGATGGTCCTGTTGCATGCGCAAAATGATAATTAAGTGCTCTTCATGCTCTTCCTTCATCTTAGAGTGTATAAGTATGTCATCGATGAACACAATGATAAACTTATCCAAAAAGTCCTTGAACATGCGGTTCATCCGGTTCATGAAAGTTGCTGGTGCGTCCGTTAATCTGAGCGACATGAACAGAAACTCGTAATGTCCGTACCGCGTTTGAAAGGCTGTTTTGGGTACATTTCTTTCCTAATTCGTAGTTGATGGTACCCTGAACGTAGATCGATCTTCGAGAACACAACAGCGTCTCAGAGCTGATCAAATAAATTGTTAACCAACAGTAACGGGTTCTTGTTCTTAATCGTAACCCCGTTCAACTTTCTGTATTTGATGCACATTCTCAGTGGTCCATCTTTCTTCTTCACGAATGGTATGGGTGCTCTCCAGGGTGAATAGCTCTGTCGCATGAATCCCTTATCTATTTAGCCCTTTAGCTGGGCTTGGAGCTCCTTTAGCTCTATAGAGCCTATTCCGTAGGGGGCCTCAAAGATGGGGCTGATTCTAGTAGACCTTCAGTCTCGAACGAGATCCCGCGCTCTGGTTGGAGTCCTGCAAGATCTTCTGGAAATATCTCCATGAATTCCCTGACTATCGGTACGTTGTCGGGTCCTATCTCTATTCCTTGAGTCTTATCTGCTACGTACACTAGGAAGTCCGCGCATCCACTGGATAGCATCTCAGCCTTCACTGCTGATATCATCGTCTTTGGTTGCTCTGGCGACAAACCCTTGTAGATGAACTTTTCACATCCGATTGGTTCAAAAACGATTTTCCGCCTTCAACAGTTTATGACAACGTTGTGTCCTAAGCTTTTTTTTTTTGTTTTTTTTTTTTTGGCAGAATCTGATGATGCAACGAATGGGTGGCTCCAGAATCAAGTAGAACTAACGCATCAAAGTTGGTGATAGAAAGCTGGCCTGTCACCATTGCAGAAGTTACAGCTTCAACGTCACTCCCCGTGTAAGCATAGATTCTCCCTTAGCTGTCTGAAGCTTTAAGTATACCTTGTGTGATTGAAGGGTCTTCGATCCTAGTCTGGTTGGTGTGAAGTTGATTATTCCCAGTACGGGGTTGATTCTGTCGATTCTGCAGGTTGGAGTGGCAATTTTTTTTTTGGCATAGTGGCCTTCCTTGCCACAGATGAAACAATCACTTGCTCTCTGCTTGCATTCTCCTGGGTGCCTCTTTCCGCATCTCGTGCATGTCGGGTATTGGCTATCATCTCCTTCCAGATCATTTCTCTTCTGGGGGAAATTCTCCTATGAATCTTGGTTGCCCTGGTTCCCGTTTTCTCTCGTTGTTGTTGTTGGAATGCCTGCTATTCTAGTCGGTTTCCATGTTCTGTCCTCTGTATTGTAACTCGGGGTTCTGCTTCAACTGAGCCTGCTCAGCTTGCGTTTTTCCGTCCTTTCGTGCCTTAAAATTCTGCGTCTTTTGCTCCTTATCCTGAGCCAACCAGTACTCGGCTCAGATAGCCTTACTGACATGTTCCGCTAGTGTCGCTGGTCCGTGGCGTCCGCTACAGACCTAAACTGCGATGTCTGTTCTGAACATCTTCATTATTCATCTAACTCTCTCCTTTTAGTCGGTACCAAATCTGGAAAAAGTTGAGCCAACTGCTCAAATTTCTTGACTGCCTCCATAACCGTCATACTACCTTGGTGCAGGTTGTCGAACTTGTCTTACTGCGCTACTAGTGCTTCCTCGTTAAAGTACATCTCCTTGAATTCCTTAATGAAATCGCTCCAGCTCATCTCTCTGATGTTCCTCCTAATGGTTACCATCTTCCACCACTAACGCGCCTCATTACGTAGGATGAAGGGTGCGTACATCACTTTCTCTCTCTATCTGTTAACCCTATAAAATCCAAGATTACTTGGATATCCGTTAGCCAATCATCGGCCTCTATAGGGTTGGTGATTCTTAAGAATTCTAACGCTTTCATGCGTCGGAATCTCTCATACAAGTCGCCTTCCCTAGGGATTGGCAGAAAACAATTGCTGCTACGAAAGCAGCCATTACTATGGGTGCTAGTGCTTCCTGAGCTGGAGGAACTGCTTGTTCCCTCAGAGTTTCTGGGGCTGCTAGAGCCTCCTGTGCTAGCATCTTTACTGACTGTGGTGCCTGGGGTTGCTGGCCCAGCTGTTCCCTAAGCTGGTTTAGCTCCGGTTGCTAGCTCTCCATCATATCTCGCATGGCTGCGATCTGTGCTATCAACTCATCCTCTCGGGATGCTGGGTTTAACTAAGCTCTTGTTCTTGCCATGTTTTCCTATGTAACCCTATCGTACAGCAGGAAAGGAAAATATAAGTCTCTTAAATTCTGTACTTGGGACTCATATCACATATCATTTTCTTTCTTACTTAACAATCTTACTTAAACATTATGAATATAAATATACACACTATATCCATCTTTCTTTCTCTCATACTGTGATGTTCAATACAATTGTCGCATTGTATTGGGACATCGTCTGAGTGCTAGGATTCGTCTTGCACTTTCTGTCATATCAGACTCACGCTTGTGGAAAAAAATTTATATCTGGCCCCTAAATCAAAGCTTTACTACTTATCTCATAATATATTTCACATAATATATATGCATATATTCAAGATTCTAGTTCAGTGGGAGTGACACACACTTCCCTTATACGATCCCAATGAGTACATTATGCTATAACTGACGGGGGAGAGCTACTGCTTCCCTCTATATATTTTCATAACTAACATTCCCGCAGAAGGGTTACTACTATTGGAAGGACAATCCTGATTCAGTATCAGGCATCTCCTCATCGTCACTATCACTGAGTGAGTACTCCTCTGGGTTCTCCTCTTCTTCTCAGTCGAAATTGATCTCGTCATTGCTGGCTATGATGACTTGGGGTTCGTACATCCCCATCTATTCGTCATTACTAAAGCAGTTGGGGATCTCCTCTCCCTCATCGTCGGGATGGGTATCGGAAAGAGTCTTGTCATCTTCCTCTTCCATGGGGTGTTTGGGAGACATACGGGCTGGTTCGGGGTTCTCCATTGGCTCCCTATTGCCCTCGTGTACTTCTGGCTGGTGCTCGGCCATGAACTCTTCATCGGCCAGTTGGGGTGCTGGTTCTACCGGGTCACCCTCCATAATGGCGGCTGCTGTAATGCCTTGGGCTTGTGTAGGATTCCCGGGGTTGAGCACTTTTCTCTCAACGTTCACTATCTCCTTGATAAGGCTTGCTAGTCCTGCTTGATCGCTCTTCTAATTCTGTTTGGCAAGGTCTCTTTCTCTCTTTAGGTCTTCTCCTGTCTTAATCCACTTTTGTCTCGGCATGTATTGTAGAAGTCCATTTCGGTTCCTTGTAGTGAACAACATACGTTAGAACTGTATCACCGGACATCAGCTGCAGTCTTTCAGTCCGATGAACAAATTCTTGTATATCCATAACTCTAGGGAACTTAGGCGGTTTCACTCCCCGCTTGCCTATAAAGAAAAACTGAGGCTGATGCTGGACTCCTCTCAGAGATTGGCTCGATCGTGGTATGGCGAAACTCGACGCAGTTAAGAGCTCATCCTGGTCATAAGGATCCCGATACACACGAGAGTATCTTCCTGA